>OV702292.1:314533623-324533623 GCA_916181665.1 Avena sativa
AATAAGTACATGATGCCACATTCATATGCAACCTTTTAAATACTATAAAATACAAGATTATAAAATTTTAATATTTAGAAATTTTTTACCGTTAATTTTGATACTTTAATATTAATATTAAATTGTACATATGTACTGTAGGATCTTTTACAGGCTGGCGAGGCCAATAGACAAGCGAGGTGTGTGCAGTAGTGTAAAAGTTCTACTCGGTACTCACCGTATTTATCACAATATTGCTTCAGGAGTAGCTAAGTTTATTTCCCTAGATGTTTTTAGTCAAATTTATATGGATCGTTCTCTTATCGTCTTTCCAGACAGTTCCACCTAGAGGGAACACTTCTCCATGGCTACAAGGTTCTCGTTCAGACGCCACACATAAGGCTTTAACAGAGAAGTACACGTAGAGGTTTCTCCTATAGGATCCCTAGCATAAGAACCCATCCCATATAAACATGCTTTAAAAGAACAAGGGAAATACGAAACTACTTTATTTTCACAATATATCTTACATACGGTTTTCCCTTTCGGGAAACCCTCGAAGGGCATACACGAAGATAAAGAAAATTACCTCACAACTTCTCCAATCTTATGGTACAAGTGCCTTTAATATAGTGGCTTGTATTACAGGGAGAGGGTTACAACTACTAGTAGTGAGCAGAGAGTTTGCTAGCACTTCTTCTCTACTCCGCTAATTGTTGGTGTTGGTGTTTTTGCTTCTTCGCTGCGAGTGTCCCAATTTAAAGGCGAGAGAGTAGCTTCAAGAGCCTTCTCGTCCATTATTTGCCTCTTCTTTCTTTTTGGGCATCATGGACCTATTTTGTAGGCTTTATAGGCCTTATAGCCTTTGTATCCCTTCTTCATAGGTTCATGAGCACATGTTGGAAGTTGATGGAGGGATTTTGGTGCTTCCTCCATGTTCCCTTAGCTTCATATGAATGTGGCATCATCTTCTTATCTTCACTTTGACAATCTTCTTGAGCCTCATGATTGTGTCTTTAGAATTTTGCCTTCTCTTTCGATCTTTTGGTTTCTCTCTTGTATGTCTGCCAAGAGTATCATGACTTGATACATTTGGTATGCATGCATGTTGGTGGAGATTATATTCATTGCTATTAACTAATTTACTTATTTATTTATTATTATGCTTAATTTTTTTATATTTATTATTCTGCTTAATTTTTTTATCGGGTATAGGTCCTCCATGCCCGAATAATTGATAGAAATATCAATTCAATTCAATTTTATTGTTGGGTCCTCTGGGCCCGAATAATTGATAGCAATATCAATTCGAAGTTCATATTCATATTCAATATTATTTGCATATTATATCATTGCTTGTTTATTCAAGCTTCTGCCCATGTCTTGCAATGTCCATAAGATCTTCATCAGACAGATTGAAATCATAGTTTATCTCATATTCTTTCTTTATTTCCTCAAACTTTTCATTGATTTATTCTTGTAATTCTTTTAAAAATTCTTATTTTAATTCTTCTTTTATATATTTCTTAACTTCTTAGAATTTTTCATCTATTTTCATGTCTATATGTTCAGAGTCCAAAGGATCCAAACCTTTTAAAAGGCATGATTTGTATGTTTGGTATTTTGGGGATTCTTCTTCCTTCATTAAAAATAACAATTCTTCTTTTACCTTTGATAAAGTTCATGCTTCACCCTTTGTATAATGTTGACTTGTTGGAGCAGAGGTACCTACTCCTCTATACTTCTGGATGTGTTCTTTTTCTTTTGGTTCTATATAATAATTCTCTCCTATCATATCTCTTGCATAATTTAAAGCTTTATTGATATCATAGTATTTTCTCTATGATAAATCCTTATTTATTTTCCTTGCTTCCAGCTTCTGTTTTAGTGTTTCTTCAAAAGTGAAATATATTCTTAGCTTGTTTGCATCATATAGGACATATAATGGTATTAATTCTTCTGTCTTAATATTTGTAGACTTTGGTACCTTCTTGTTCATCATATTGAAATACCCTGTGAGCCTATTTAGGATGGATAACATATAACCTGTTTCTTGATTTTTAACATTATACTAGAACAAGAAATTTTCTAATGTGTATTGTTGAAGTTCGTCAATATAAATATGACCTTTAAGCTTGAACTTGAATGTATTCGGGCGAAATATTTTTAATAAATTATTTGAGCCAAAAATGAAAACTTCGGTCCCATTGGGTAGTAACCCATGCTTCATTCCTACAATATTGATGCACGAGTGAATATATCAGGTAAACAATTATATTTTCCATTAATATGCTCGAAAACAACTTTATATCCATTCCCTGTTATGATATCTTTATATAGAACCCATCTTCTAGTAGAACTTTTCTTAATATTGATTTGGTTATAGTATCTACATATTGCTTCACAATCTGTTTGTACTATAAATTATTTAAATCCTAAATATAACCTAAATGCATTTATTGCATGAACTACTGCAAGGATTTCCCTATCAATATTATTCACTATTTTAAATTAATAACTTTGCGAGGCATATCTGCATATTTTTTGTTCTGCTTTTGGGGAATATTTATTAGGTTTTTGCTTTAATATAGCAGCCCATCCTACTTTATATGCGTCTATTTCGGTAATAAAGTAGTTATCTTCTAATGGTAATTCTAAGGGTTTCAAATTTTTCACTTTTTCTTTTATGGCCTTGATGAATTTTATGTCTTCTAAATTAAAATATTTTTGGCCATTCATTCTTAGTTTAGCATACAAAGGTCCAGCAAGCTTTAATAGGTTATCTATGTAATTTCCTGCATAATTTATAATCCCTAAAAATTGTTGTAAAAACATTTTATCATTCATGGTATCAAGAAATTGTAATATTTTCTTAGCAATATGCTCCTGTAAGTATATTTTTCCTTCTCCTATTTCATGTCCAAGAAAATTTATTTTCTCTTTCAAATTTGCATTTTTGTTTTTAGATAAAATTGAACCATTTTTTTACCTTTCTAAAGAAAACTTCAAGGTGAGCAATATGCTCTTTATATGACTTAGAGAAGACAAGTAAGTCATCTACATATACTAATATAAAAGCTTGATTCTCATTAAATATATTTTGCATCTTCCTTTGAAATAATGCAGGTGTATTCTTTAATCCTAATGGCATAACTAGCTATTCATAATGACCTTGAGGACATGTAAATGTTGTCCAAGGAATGGATTCCTCGGTCATTTTTACTTGCCAAAATCCGGCCATTAGATCAAACTTAGAAAAATATTTGCTTCCTTGTATTTTGTTAATCCATTCTTTCTTATTTGGTATATTATATGCATCATCTATGGTATTATCATTAAGTCTTTTGTAGTTTATAATCATTCTGGACTTGCCTCTAACTTCTTCAACGTGATTTCTAACTATAAAGGCAGCTAAGCGATGAGGACTTCTACTTTCTCAAATTGCCTTTCATTTTAATAACTCTTCGACATGCATTTTAAATTCTTCTATATCTTTGGGAGTAGCTTCTATTAGTCCTGACATGATTATATAATTAGGGTTTATAACATTTATTTTTCATACTATGGCATTCTTATCCCAATGTTTTATTAGTATTTCCCTAATGATTTGAATATATTCTAATCTTTGCGCAATCTCATCTATATCACTCTTAGATTTTATATCTCTATACCAATTTGGCGAGAATGATTGTAATCTTATACAATCGGTGCATGTATTTTCTATATGATATTCTTCTATGGTATTACTTGGTTCCTCTTTTTTGCAACCTTCGGGTGGCTCTACACTATATTCATCCTCTAGATTAGATATTTCTACATTTTGTAAAGATTTCCTTTGTTTTCGTACCTCAGATATGTATGGAACATTATATTGATATGGAATGAATGTAACTCCTTCTTCATGTATAATAGTGGTTTGTAAAGATTGTTGTAAAAATCTTAATCCTAATTCATGTCATCACTTATTATCGATAGATCTCTGATTGTAACTTCATCTATTATATATTTTATTCCGTTTATGTAGCAATATTATATGACAATTGATTATGAATTTTATTTATGCCAGACATGTCTATGGATACTTTAGCTTTATTATCGTCTATAGTTTTAACTATTTCAGTGCCTCTCACAAAATACTTGTCATGGATGATATTTTTTGTGCAACATATATCTAATAATGCTAAAAATTTATATGAAATAATTGACTTTAATACTATTTTAACAGGTATCCTTATTCCTAATACTTCCTTGAATGGTAAATGTACTATATATTTACTTCCAAAACTAGTTATCGCATCTTTGAGCTGAATTAGCCTATCCCCTTTTTGCTCTCCTACTGTGACCATTTGATCTTTTAATTCTGTGTTTTTGATAGTATTATCTTCTTGATCTATATTACCAATATGATTTTCTAACTTATATTTTAGTTCCTCTAGTTCCGCTTCTAGCATTTTAATCATATTTTCTAAGTTTCTAACTCTACTAGATAATATTTGGTCTTCTGGCTCAATTTCTACTTCTTATCTCCAACCTTGATTCTTTGATATTAAACAAGAAGCACAAGCTTTCCTTGAACATATGCTACAAGTAGACCTATTCTCTTGACTTAAATAGTATATACAAAATGAACATTTTATATTATAATCACCTTTACCTCTAATCCAATCATGTTGACATTCTACCTAGTTCATTATTTCTACTTTTAATCCTATAAATTCATATATTAAATCTATATCATCTTCACTTGATTCATCTTCCAAAGTCTGATTTTCTACTTCATTGGTTTCTATGATTGAATATATCGACTCATCATCTTTTATTTCATCATCACATACTAATATATTCTCATTAACATTATCTACAATTAGTACTCTTTTTTGCTCTTCAATTTTACTAGAATACCTTTTCTGGTCTTTATTAGGGCACGTTTTACTTAGGTGGTCATGTGAGTTGCATATAAAGCACCTACAAGTACTATCATAAGTATTTCTAAGATTATACTTACTTACATTTCTCTTATGTAAAAATGGAGCTCTATTGTCTGACCTTCTTAGGAAATATCTTATCTTTGTCCTATGATTTCTACTGTCTCTTTGCTCAGGTTTATAATGATTTTTACTCCTATGTCATTCTTCTCCATAAGATAATGGTATTTCGATGTTGTTATTACAAAAATTATAATCTGATTTCTTCATAGATCTTCGAGCTTGAATGCTCGTACATACCTTTCTTAGTTGTTTGAAAACAAATGTTATGGGTTAGGATATATTTATAATGGATCCTTCGGTTTCTTTCTTATATTCTCAAATATTATTGATACTAAAGGGTCAGGTAATTTATCAAAATATCTCTCTACCACACCTCTATTATGTCCTTGCTTGGCGGTGGTAGCATTATATAAATAACGCTGAGAGAATTCCTTTATACTTTTCCAACTTGTTAAAGTTAATTTTTCTATTTCTCTCAGTCGTTCATTCTATAATGCGGTGAATCCTAATTCTGGGTCTTCTGCTATGATTATGCTTGATATAACATTAGCAAAGTTATTTGGGTTACTTCCAGGTCTTTTCAATTCTTCATAATTAACAGGATATGTTTCTACCCATTGTTCCCATAGAACCTTTGTAGATTCTCCTAAAAATGTTCCAAGATAAGTTAGCATGTCTTCTACCTTGGTGCCTATATTATGCTAGTTTTGTATATATTCTTGAACTATTAAACCTTTGAATATGATATTCGGCCAATTTATCAGATCATGGGCTGCTAAATTTAATATTGCACCATCGTTCCTAGTATTTTTAAATTGTACTTGTTTTTCAAAATTTCTTCCTTTGGTATCCGTATATCTATATTGTTCAGGAATGTAAGATGGTTGGAAATCATCTTTCTCAGGAGGCCATTTTCCAGCTGACCTAGTTGATCTTTCTCTTTCACCTTCTCTCCTTACTGAAGTTTCACCATATGTACTTCTTTTTCTTTTACTATTTCTACTTCCATCCATTGAATTTTCTAAATTATGTAAACCTACCTCATCTAAGGAGTTAAAAAAATTATTGGATTCTTCAGCCTCATCATACCTTTCATTTTCTATCCACATTTCTTTCATCAATTCTTCTTCCTCCTCGTAACTTTTAGTTAATAATTTATTGTTTATATCACATTGCTCCTCTTCACTTATACTTTTATCTTTCTATCTTTGGTCAGTATTATTGTTTTTATTCTTCTTGTCTTTTTCTTCTGGCTCTATCTTATTATTTATCATGATTGAACTACTAGCGAATAATTTCTTCTCATTTTTTAATTTCTATACTCTTGCAATTTCTCTAATAAAAAACAATTTTTTCTCTAATCTTAGGTCAGTATTTTGTCATTGAGTTATTATACACCCAATTTATATGTTTTAACTTTTCTTCACAATGTTTTATTTCTTCATCTACACCTGTCTTTTACATGCATTCCGTTGAGGTGTTATTCCTATTATCACTAAATTCTGAGTCTGACATGAGCGATTATGTGTCATCTAAGGATGTTGCTTTATAATTGGTGAACCTAATGCTACTAGTTCCTTTGCAATTTTGATAACTAATATAAGTTTCAAGTTGCTTTAATTCCTTCTTTTCTATTAAATCACCTATATTCCATTCTTCTCTAGCTCTTTCTTTAGAATTTACTTTAAGAGGACTCATGAATTTAATGCCTTTAGAATGCATGCTTTCAGTTACATTATCTACATTTACTCTATATATAGAATTACTTTTATTAGCAAGTCTTCCTATAAATTCTATGCTTAATAGCAAATTTGTTCCTTTGAAATCTTCATATCCTTTTGTCTAAAATCCAAAACTCATTTTATCAATAAATTCTTACACATGCATCATTAGGTCTAGGGATATGTAGGTTATTAATCTATTTTCATTCATATCTCCTTCCATAAAACCTAACGCTGCTTTATTCACGGATCCCCATCGTTTGTCTAATAAGGTTATTAAAACCTTTGCTCCTAACTTCTTTCTTGTTATTCCTTTGACTCCTATGATATACATACCTTGATGGATATATTTATAACCACAATATTTGAGTTTATTTTCAATATTCCTACTTACAATTTTTAGATCTACTGGATGTGTTAATACACTTAGTTCTATTTCTCTGGATATCCTATATAAACCACTCCTACTTTCAAACATACCCATGTGATAAAACTGTTGTGGTTTTATTTTTCTTAGTGTATCATTCTGATACCTTTGTAGGTCTCTTTGTAATTCTATAACTTCCTCTAAATTTATGTCATCAATATTGCTGCATGACATTCTATGCCTTAATGCTAAGGGTATTGAATCTTGTCTTACTAATTGCATATTTTTGTATCTTCTAGTGAGGCCTTTAGATATGTCCATTTTTCTGAGTTGATATTTTTTGGTGATGCTAAAATTCCAGACAAGGCTAACACAATATCTTTGTTACTTTGTTTGCTATTTAGTTTTCCTAATATCTGAACTAATAACAAGATGATTGTGTTATTTTGTCTTATTATTATTTTGGAGTCTTCTTTTGGCAAATCATGATCAGAGAACCCGATAGGAGGTGCTAAATATTTTGCCATTCGTTTAATGCTTGGTTACATTCAGTCATGCAACTATGAGAGGATCAAAGTTTTTACCTCTTGCACTAACTTTTTAATTTCATATATGTCTTGTATTTTGTCTATGCCAGATAACAAGTCTTTAGTTTCATTTAGATAAGGTCCTATGCTTTTCCCAATGGACTGCACTTCTTCTTTAATATAATAGTTATTTTTACTAACTATGTTCTGTCTTGCTTTTTCCTCTTCGAGCTTATGTAAAGCTATATCAATTTTATTATTCAACTCGGAGTACTTCTCTATGAGTTTCTGATATTCTTTATATAAACTTTCAAATTTTTGGTCTAAGCTATGTTGTCTTTCTCCCCAAGATATGAAGAAGTTATATATTAGATCAACAACTATATTTAACTGACTATGAGTAGTATGCCAGCTATGCTCTTCAGAGGGATTTATTCTACACTTTATATCAATATTTTCTTTAGTTTTTATTACCTTACCTGCGCTTACTTCTAAATTCAGATACATTAACCTTTCATTAATTAAACACTAGCTTTGATACCAATAATACATGGAATACCAAAATAATACACATAATATACAAATACACAAAAACTTTTAAATACTATAAAATACAAGATTATAAAATTTTAATATTTAGAATTTTTTTACCGTTAATTTTGATACTTTAATATTAATATTAAATTGTACGTATGTACTATAGGATCTTTTACAGGTTGGCGAGGCCAACAGACAAGCAGGTGTGCACAGTGGTGTAAAAGTGTTACTCGGTACTCACTGTATTTATCACTATATTGCTTCAGGAGTAGCTAAGCTTATGTCCCTAGATGTTTTTAGGCAAATTTATATGGGTCGTTCTCTTATCGTCTTCCCGTGGTTATTTGGGGTAGGTTCCTGTATAGCTATATAGAAATCATCTTATGGAGGGTTCCTCTTTATTCCTCTCTCTATATATATAGAGCATGACTAAATAGGAACTCCCCTTAAGAGATTCCTATATAGCTACACATGAACCCCACCTAACCACTAGCTTTTTCCGGCCCGGGAACCACCCGACACGACCCTATCCCACCCCACACACGAGGCCCACACACGAGGCCTCTAACCCCGTGTCCCCCGATCGAAACAACTACCCAATTTCCACGCTGCCTCCCTCTGCACCACCCCGCTCCGGGCCCCGGCGCCATCCCTCTCTTTCCCACCGTCACCCCGCCACCAGGCGCCCTTCTCCCTTGCTGCCCCTACACTCGCAAGCTCACTTGACCACGCCACCATTCCTCCGTGCTGCCACATGTGCCCTTCTCCCTATGAGCCGGCCCAAACGCCATCGGCCTCCTCACCTCGAGGGCCTTGCCGGCCTTCTTCCCTCTGCCCCTAGCCGCCCATCTCTAGCACCTCGCCTCCCGAGCTCTAGCCACAGTACCCCTTCCCTGATGGCCTCTTCACACTATCAGGCCCACCCGCTTTGTCTCTTCTCCTTGGAGCCGAGCCACTTCCCTGTCGCTAGTGTTCCTTTGCTCTGCTAGCTCCAGGTCATTGGGCTCGATGTGTGCCCTTGGATTACTTGAGTATTACTCTCGGTGTTGCAATGGATGTGAGGAACTGAAGTGGTGTTGGAGTGTGGTGTTTTGTTCATGTTGATGCCGATATGCTATGGAGTTGGGTGATGTTGAGGTGGCGTTGATGTTTGGCTGCAAATAAAGAAGTTCACTATTCCAACTTAAAACAGTATGAATGATCAAATACCATTCTGAAAAAGGAAGTTTTAAATACATGTAAAAAAATAAAAGAAAGTTCACATGCGCTAAAAAGAAAGTTCATGTGGGAAAACATAGTTCACGAACGCGGCGGGGTTCTCGTTATATTTGGTAGTTCTCTTCACACAAGAATAAAAAATTTAGAAGGGTTTTCGATAAAAAAAAGTTCACATGCGCTAAAAAGAAAGTTCACTCTGCGGGAAAACATAGTTCAATTCGAACACAGCGGGGGTTCTTGTTATATTTGGTAGTTCCCTTCAGACAAGAATAAGGTTTTTGATAAAAAGAAAGTTCACATGCGCTAAAAACAAAGTTCACTCTGCGGGAAAACATAGTTCACTTCGAGCGCAACCGGGATTCTCGTTATATTTGGTAGTTTACTTCAGACGAGGCAAAAAAAATCCAGAAAAGCATGTTCGATAAGAAGAAATTTTAGAGTCATTAAAAAGGAAGTTAACTCTACTGTCTAAAAAAGTTCACTTTATAATTTGAAAGTTCACACTGGACATGGCTAGAAATATAAGAAAGTTCACTTCGGGCATGGTGATTTTCCGAGAAAAAAAAGCTCACTCGTACTGAAAAAAAATTCACTCTGCTATCGGACAAAGTTCACTTTGTTACCTGTTTAGCTATACAAGAACTGATTCCTCTTTAGCTCCTTTATATATATATATATATATATATATATATATATATATATATATATATATATATATATATATATATATATATATATATATATATATGGACGCGGATTTTCTAACCATGCGGCTACCTACACACACTAGGAATGATTGGATATGATGAGCATAACGGTCCGCTGATCTCGATGCAGCGACGAGAGAGCACACTCTACTGATGGTGCATGGTTTTTCGTCTAACACCGACAGTCCCTTCTCGTGTAGTCTATGCAAGAGCTAAAGCACCCCGCCCTGTTTTGGCTATGCGAGTTTACCACCGCTTTTTTGTGGTACGCATTTATATGGATGTTTTCTTTTTTGGAATCCATATGACAAACAAACTATGGGTACTACAACGTGGGTTTTTTTGTTGTGGATACACAGTTTTGTGGCATGCACTATGATATTTTCTTTTTTCTATCCATGCAAATACATCTATGGTGTGGTAGAAAAAGGAACTCTCCATGGAACTTTATTGTGGATAATTTTTTTGTGGCATTTACTATGGATGTTCGCTTTGGGAGTACCTTGTAAAATGGTTCATGGTTGCGAAAACCGTGTGATGTTTGCATATGGCAAATCTTTTTTTTGTGGCTATACGTGATGATGGTTTAGAATTAGGAAATGTGCGTAGCTAGACGTGATAGATGGTTTAGAATTAGAAAATCGTTTTTTGTCTGAGTAACCCACTATTTTTGATATATATATATATAGCCTGTCTATTCTACAACCGGTTGTAGATTAATAATCTATAACCGGTCAAGAACTTACTATAATACAGCATCCAAACTTATTTCTGTATCGCGTATGAACTATCCTTTCTATCATAGCACGTCCGATTTATAGTAATTTTTTCAGTGTTTTTAACTATTTTTTGGGAATTGCATAAATGATATACCGCTGGAAAGCTATAGAAATTCCGCAAAATTTTCGTATTATAACTTTTTCAAATTTCATTATGGTTAAATTTAATTTTGAAAATACTGAACCGTGTTCAAAAACGCTATAAGTGAATTTATGATGCTATTTTTCAACGATGCAAAAAAAATGTGGCGTTGGATAGATATTTAACTTTCACAACTTATTCTTGTTGTAAGTTTTTCCAAATTTCTCACGATTTTTAAACAATTTTGAAAATACTAAATTTTGGAAGTATTCAAAACATGAATGGATGCCATTTTGTTGATTTTTTTCAACCGTACATCAGAATGATGCAAATGATATGTTATTGAAAAGATATAGAGTAGACGCATATTATTTGTTTAGATCATTTTTGGTAATTGTTCGTATTTTATGAGCAGTTTTAAAATTAATGTCTGCGGCTGCGAGCATACTTAAATGCGTGTGATTTCTTAATTTGTCCAGAAAACCATGCCTAAACTTATCGTGGAATACCTGAACTGTTCGTGGTATCGCGCCTAATCTTTTGCTGCAAGCGCAGCTGAAATGGTCACGTATTTTTCTAAACTATTTGATAAAACGCCCTTAAACTTATCATGGACTACCTGAACTGCTAGTGGACGGGCCTTTAGTCCCGGCCCATAAGGGGCTTTAGTCCTGGTTCTGAAACCGGGACTAGAGAGACGGGACTAAAGGACCACCCACTAGTCACGACCCGCTTACCAGCCGAGACCTGTGGGCGTGCACGTGGTCGCCACTGCGCGCGCTAGGTGTCCCCTCATTAATCCCGGTTCCTATTACGAACCAGGACTAATGGTTCTCTGTCGTGGTAGCATTTTAGGCAGTTTCTCTGCCACGGCAGAGAATTTATTTTTATCAATTTTATTTAGTTCTTTTTTATTTCAAAATAGTTTTCTACGCTACCACATACCATACACGTTCGTGCACATATATAAGATAACTTGTCTTAGAATCGAGCATACAAATATATACATGATAGTTACATGGAGATCACAATAACCGGAACTAGAGCCTGTCTATTCAATTACATGGTCAGAGATCATCATTAGCGCCTATTCACACTAAATTCTCCGGCGTCATCTATCATCTTGTTTATCAAGAATCCTGCCAGTTCTTCAGCAATTCCTAGTACGTGTTGCTCTGGTAGAAGCTGATCCCGCATTCTCTCAAACTATATAAGAAAAGAAGATCAATATGAATATCAATCATGATAACACAAAGTGACTGTAATGAAATAATGTTGTGAATGTATTGCTTACATCAACTCTATAATCTTTGTGCTCAGTGGTAAACGTGCAAATGAACTCGCAAACGTAGAATCCACATATATGCGTCTCGGGTGGCTGCCTCGCGCACTTTACGAGAATAGAATTCAATTAGAATAATAATCTAGCATCATAATTATATTGATATTAGAAGTAAAGAGATGTGCGTACTACTTACCGAGACCGGCTTAAACATCAGCTTCTTACTAAAGTCACCTGTAACCGCACCCTTGAACCGGTTCCTGATGACCCACAAGTATAGGGGGTGTATCGCAGTATTTTCGAGGGAAGTGAAACCCAATTTATTGATTCGACACAAGGAGAGCCAAAGAATATTTATAAGCCTTAACAATTGAGTTGTCAATTCAGCTGCACCTGGAAACAATCTGGCTCACAGCAGTTTATCAGTAGCAACAGTTTTATAGTAGGAATAGCAAAGTAACAGCAGTAGCAAAGTAAGGACAGTAGTAACAATAGCAGTAAACAGTGGGATTCGAGTGCGGTAGGCATAGGGATGGATGGACGGGCGTTGCATGGACAAGAAAATTTAAATAGAAATCAGAACATAGGGCAATTGTAGATAAATAAGATAAAGCATCCAAGTACTAGATAATCCTAGACATGTGTTCCATATATAGTCATACGTGCTCGCAATGAGAACTTGCACAACATCTTTTGTCCTACCAGCCCGTTTGCAGCGGGGCCTTACAGAAACTACTGACAATTAAGGTGCTCCTTTTAATAGAGCACCGGAGCAAAGCATTAACACTCCGTGAACACATGTGATCCTCACATCAAAACCATTCCCTCCGGTTATCCCGATTTCTGTCACTTCGGGGCCATTGGTTCCGGACAACAATGTGTGTATACAACTTGCAGGTAAGACCAAAAACAATACTATCATAATGAATCAATAACATGTTCAGATCTGAAATCATGGCACTCGGGCCCTAGTGACAAGCATTAAGCATAAACAAGTCGCAACAAAGTCATAAAGCATTAATAGAAGATACTAGGCACCATGCCCTAACAATCTGATGCCATTACATGAACGATCTCATCCAATCCCTACCATCCCCATAGCCTACAGCGAGGGATTACTCACTCATAGATGGGGGAAACATGGATGGTCGATGGAGAAGCGACGGTGATGATGATGGCGATGATCTCCTCCAATTCCCCCTAGATTTTTAGGTTAGAAGGCTTCTTATAGGCGAAGAGGGAGACCGAGGGGGGTGCCTGGGGGCCCACACCATGCCCTGGCGCGGCCAGGCCCAGCCCGCGCCTGGGAGGGTGTGGCCAGCCCCTGGCCCTCCTCCGTCTCGTATTCTGGCTCCGTGAGTCATCCGGAAAAATAGGCACTTTGGCTTTTGTCCCGTCCAATTCCGAGAATATTCATTTTCTGACTTTCCTGGAACCAAAAACAGCAGAAAACAGGCAGCTGGCACTGTGGCTCTTGTTAATAGGTTAGTCCAAGAAATCATATGAAAAGTACTCCAAAGTATGGACAAAACACAAGAAAGTGGATAAAACCAAGCATGGAACATCAAAAATTATAGATACATTTGCAATGTATCAACATCCCCAAGCTTAACTCCTGCTCGTCCTCGAGTAGGTAAGTGATCAAAAAGAAAGAATAATTTTTGAGGTGACATGCACCATCATAAACTTGATCAAAGTATTTGTAAAACATTCAAAGCTGGGATCATAGTACTTCAATCATAACATGAAAGACAAAGTTCTAGCAATAAGACAAAGAAACTATGATGCAACATGAAAAGGCACAATCAAAAGATTCATGAATAACAATGCTTTGTAAGACGTTTGTTTGTTTCACATAAAGAAAACATAGCATAGTGACATTCAGCTTGTCCCTCATAGAGTAGCAAATATAAATGCATAGGACACCTTCAAAGTTCATAACAGTGACTAGATACAAATAGTTTAAAACAAGCAATATCAAGGTATGCATTAATCAACAAGTGTTGGGACAATGCACATAGAACTAAGAATGGCCACTATGCTCTCAAAGTAGGTGCATAAAGATAGAAGGTGGAGACTCAATATATAAGTGGAAGAAGGGCCTTCATAGAAGGAAGTAGGGATTGAAGTCTCATAAAGAGCTTCCAAAAATTATGGTACTTAATAGCTTTCAGCTCTCATTGCCCCTATCATAAGCATCTTGAAGTGATTAAGGTTAAAGTGAACAAACTATGGTGTATATGCTTGACGAAGTATAAGTTAGAAATCTCATGTCCCTTGAATACGAGGGCCCCTCCTCATGCTACTCAAGTTTAGTCATCGGTAAGTTCTTGTCATTGTAAGTACATGTGTATCATAGAGAACCGCCAACGGGGTACCCCTTGCCCGATGATACGGAAGAATCCCCATATCAAAATGACAAGGCAAGCAGACAACGAGCATCTCAGCAATCTTCTTATTTACCATGGGAATATGGTGCTTTTTTCTCTCTTTTCTCTTTTCATGATCTTGTTTTTTTCTTTTTCTCTTTTTTTCAATATAGGACTCTTTTTTTATAAGAAGAATGCTTCATAGACAACTCATTATGGTTACGCTGGAGGTTTCCACCATGTCAGCATGGATTAGACCAGCGGCCCAGGCATTTCTCTAACACATATACATAACTCCATGGACTTACAAGCTCCCCTTTCATTTCACACAGATGACATCCATATACAAAAGAGCATGATATCAACTAGGTACAGGTACCCGTGCAATGTTGAAAGTGTTCCCCATGACAGCATTGTTCTGCTAATCCCTAACATATAGGTGCAAGCATATACAACATAGACGACACAATGGTTCAAGTTTATTAAGGGCTAGAAAAGTAAAGTGTGCCATCAAGTTCGTGAGAGCTTTAATCACTAGTTTTCTCATAACAAGTTTAATTTGGAAGGTAAACAAAAACATGAACATACTTGGAATAGCATATGCTAGTAGGTAGATATGGTGGACTCTTTGGAATAACTTGGTTTAGGGAGTTGGATGCATGAGTGGAACTCATACTTGGTTGTGGAGGCTAGCAAAAGACTGGGAGCGACCAACTAAGAGAGCAATAATGGCCATAATCATGCAGAGCGACAAAAACATCATTGATCAAAGCATAAAGTGACACTACAAGTTGAAAACTAAAGGATCATAAAGGCTTATGGTGACTTGAGATAGTCATAACATGGTGTGAGCATGTGCCAAGTCGACCCAAATAAAGCATCAAAGGAGAATACCACTATACTATGCTTTAATATGCTAAAACAACGCATGATTCATACAAGGCACATTAAGCAATCTCAATTGTTTATAACAAGTCATGCTACAACAAAGAATACTAAGCATAAAGCCAAAAAAATATCAAGCATGGCATGACAAAGCATAGGCCATAGTCAAAAACAAGCTCTCTTTACCACTCAAGCATGAACTTTCCTACTCTTTTCCAAACCAAACCAAATTATTTGAAAACCAATATATGAAAGAGGGGGTACAACCAATTTATTCATCAAACTAAGCAAACAAAGCAAACGAAAAACCAAAACGAAAACAAAAAAGAAGACGCTCCAAGAACAACACAACTGTGCATGAAACAATAAAAATGAAGCGTTTGGAAGAAACCTGGATTTTTATTAATGAAGAAGGGGATGTCGTGGGCATCCCCAAGATTTGATGCTTGTACTTCTTGGATATTTATTGGGGTGACACGTGTGGCATCCCCAAGCTTTAGCTTTAGTCCATCCTTCATCTCATTACTCATTTCTTCCATACACCTGAAATTTTTTCTTCATACAAAACTTCACACAATCTTTATTAGCAACATTAGTGCACTCAAAATAATAGGTCTTTTAGGTTCAGTTCTAACACCAATAAAACTTCCATTAAAACACAATCTACTGTAGCACTTTCATCAAAAATCTCAATTCCCCAAAAGAACTCAAAAAGGAACCAACAAGAAGCAAATGCAAATAAAGGCAGAAATCTGTCAAAACAGACAAGCAGGTAAAGACGAATTTTTTCGAAGACCTTCTATTGCTCAAATCGAAAAGTGTTGAACTAATGAAAGTTAAATAACAAGCTAGGGCAGAAGCACAAAAATTCACGCCTAGATTGTACACGAATTTTTACGGTGAAGCACAGAAATCTGTTTCGGGACAGCAACTTTCCCAATCATTACTTCTCTCTCATTAGAGGTTATTCTTGGCACAAAAAGCAAATAAAAAGGATAAGGAGCGGTTATTACTAAAGTAATAACTTATAAGACTCATCTAAAACTTTTGGGTTATCTCCCAATAAGTACTTTTCTTTAACGCCTTTAAGTTAGGCATAAGCAAAAACATAAAATGGATAGAATAGAAGTAAGCGAAGATAATCATGGTGAAAACATCGTTTTGTTCAATGGAATCATTTTGTTAATAAGGTTGATCAGGTCTTATTACCAAAACAATTTCATATGAGACAAAACTTTGTAGTCCACTACTGATTATGTTACCTCAACCTTGATAGCAATGGTCCCAATCATAATAGTTTCAAATTTTTCTCTTGGTATGGAACAATATATTTCTCCAACTTGAATGCCCTCATCATGTTTAATTTAATTCAAAACCATAAGTCCTATCAATCTTCTTAGGGAAATAGACAGTATGTTCCTTGTCATTAACATTGAAGGTCACCTTCCCTTGATTACAATTAATAACAGCTCCTGCAGTATTTAAGAAAAGGTCTCCCAAGAATAATAGACATATTATCATCTTTAGGCATGATAGTTTGAGAGGATTCTCACATAAGAAATATGAGTTGAAGTAAAAGAGAGCATCAAGAAGCAGATTCAAAACACATTTAATTATAACCCACTTCCTATGCATAGGAATCTTGTATGCAAATAAATTCGCAAAGAACAAAGTGACAGGCATAGGAAGATAAAACAAGAGTAACTTCAAAACTTTCAGCACATAGAGAGGTGTTTCAATGCCATGAAAACTTCTACAACCATATTTTACTCTCTCATAATAATTTTCAGTAGCCTCATGAATAAAATCAATAATATAACTATCACATAAAGCATGCTTTTCATGATCTACAAGCACTAGAGCTTTATTATAAACATTTTCAAAAGAATCCTCAGGAACATAACATTCATCCTCCTTTAGTAAGCATGGAGGACAATCAAATAATGTAAGCGATAAAGAGTTACTCTCATTAGAAGGTAGGCATGGGTAGCTAATCCATTCTTCCTCCTTTTGTTCATCACTCTCCTCCTCTTTTTCATCTAATGAGATTTTAGGTTCATCGATTTCTTCTTCCATAGGATCCTGCAAGGCATTAGTCTCTTCCATTTGTGGAAAGCATCTATTAAAATATTCAAGAATATAGGCATTTTCATCCTTGTAATTATCAAAGCAAAATTTAAGTATACCATAAACCTCATATTTGTAAGGTGAATCATCAATATTTTCAAGCAAACTAGCAAGTTCAAAAGCACCCTTCCAAGCAGTAAATTCTTCAATTTGTTCTGCATCATAAAAGTCATAATTTCCTTTAACATAAGAAGATATGGTAACATTATCATTATACTCACATTGAAAAGGGAGGTGTTTGTACCTCCTACAGCAACAAGATTTGTCCAAGCAATAAGTAACATTATAAGTAGAGCACACGTTTTTAGCAATGGTATACAATTTATCAATTCGTTCCCATAAGTGTTTCCCTTTTTGTGACAAGCGGTGTTCCTTATAATAATATTTTTCATCTTCCATGAACCCACCTTGCCAATAAGATTCAGTTTCAAAGAAACCAACCATTAACAACAAGCATGATAAAGCAAGACAATAACCGACCAGCGAAAATAACAACTAGAGTAGGAACTATTTTTGTTTTTGTATTTTTGATAAAGAAACAAACAAACAAAGCGGAAATAAACTTAGCTTGAACAATAGTGATTCCAAGTAGACTTGATAAATAAAGCTATGCTCCCCGGCAACGGCGCCAGAAAATAGTCTTGATGACCCACAAGTATAGGGGGTGTATCGCAGTATTTTCGAGGGAAGTGAAACCCAATTTATTGATGAGACACAGGGGGAGCCAAAGAATACTTATAAGCCTTAACAACTGAGTTGTAAATTCAGCTGCACCTGGAAACAATCTTGCTCACAGCAGTTTATCAGTAGCAACAGTTTTGTAGTAGGAATAGCAAAGTAACAGCCGTAGCAAAGTAAGGACAGTAGTAACAATAGCGTAAACAGTGGGATTCAAGTGCTGTAGGCATAGGGATGGATGGACAGGCGTTGCATGGACAAGACAATTCACATAGAAATCAGAACATAGGGCAATTGCAGATAAATAAGATAAAGCATCCAAGTACTAGACAATCCTAGGCATGTGTTCCATATATAGTCATACGTGCTCGCAATGAGAACTTGCACAACATATTTTGTCCTGCCAGCCCGTTTGCAGCGGGGCCTCAAGGGAACTACTAGCAATTAAGGTGCTCCTTTTAATAGAGCACCGGAACAAAGCATTAACACTCCGTGAACACATGTGATCCTCACATCAAAGCCATTCCCTCCGGTTATCCCAATTTCTGTCACTTCGGGGCCATTGGTTCCGGACAACAATGTGTGTATACAACTTGCAGGTAAGACCAAAAACAATACTATCATAATGAATCAATAACATGTTCAGATCTGAAATCATGGCACTCGGGCCCTAGTGACAAGCATTAAGCATAACAAGTCGCAACAAAGTCATAAAGCACTAATAGAAGATACTAGGCACCATGCCTTAACAATCTGATGCCATTACATGAACAATCTCATCCAATACCTACCATCCCCATAGCCTATAGCGGGGGATTACTCACTCATAGACGGGGAAACATGGATGGTCGATGGAGAAGCGATGGTGATGATGATGGCGATGATATCCTCCAATTCCCCGTCCCGGTAGGGTGCCAGAACAGAGTTTCTGGTGCTGTTTCGTGGAATCTGATGGTGGTGGTGGAGCGGAACTCCTTCTGGAAAAACGTCGAACCTCCAGAGTTTTTAGGTCAGAAGGCTTCTTATAGGCGAAGAGGGAGACCGAGGGGGTGCCTGGGGGGCCCACACCCTGCCCTGGCGCGGCTAGGCCCAGCCCGCGCCTAGGGGGTGTGGATAGCCGCTGGCCCTCCTCCGTCTCGTATTCTGGCTCCGTGAGTCTTCCGGAAAAATAGGCACTTTGGCTTTTGTCCCGTCCAATTCCAAGAATATTCATTTTCTGACTTTCCTGGAACCAAAAATAGCAGAAAACAAGCAGTTGACATTGTGGCTCTTGTTAATACGTTAGTCCAAGAAATCATATGAAAAGTACTCCAAAGTGTGGACAAAACACAAGAAAGTGGGTAAAACCAAGCATGGAACATCAAAAATTATAGATACATTTGCAATGTATCAGTTCCAAACCCTGCCCTGTAAAGAAAATGAATGAGTTATTTATTACGTGATATCTCAGGAAATCAACGAAAGAGACCGATGTAGCACAAAAATTACCTCTGGAGCATGTCATGCATGTCCCTAAACTATTCCAGGGGTCTCTTTAATGGGTCAATGACTTCAACTCTTCTCTTATCAAGTTGAATGTTTAGCAGGATCCAGTGGAAATTGCACACATTTATATATACATCAGTAACTCATCAATTACACTTAACATCAAGTAAGCAAAAGTGAATTTGTACAACAGAGAGTAAGACCCTCACTTAAAATTGTAAGGGAATAGTATGTGGTCACAGAAATTTTGCTCCGTTAGAAACCGTAGAAGGTTTTCCTCCGTCTCCTCGGGTTTTGTCGTTAGCGTCTTTACATGTATTTTATCTGGGTCAATGAACCCAACACTAAAGAGTGACCTTGTTTTACATTCCTGGATCTTCATTCTGCATAATAATAGAGTACAACATATAATGAGGATAATTACATGCAATGAACTGGACAACAGAAAAACTGAACAACTTATATGTATACAATGATTCAACAACTTACAGACAATAGGAACTCATGAGACTTTTGTCGAGGGTGTCGAAATTTTATAACTGGAAGAGTTCTAGAAACTCAACTGGACCTCGTCGGCTTAGAAGTAGTAGTCATGTGGGACTTTCGCCACGATCATTATTCTATCCTCTGTTGCAGCTTTCAAGTACCATTTATGTAAATTCCACATTTGTGTTGGTAGTTGATAGAACCGCTCATCACTGACCAGAGGCATCCCTGGGACATATGTAGGTACTACATCACCCTTGGGTAACTTGTCATCCTGGGAACCTAGCAATTTCTCGACAGTCACATTTATAGTGGCCGCAAGCTTTGCAGCTTCTTCCATATCCTGCTAGGGAATGTCATAGGATACCACCCTGACGGGTGAGATCGATTGTTTGGACTGTTTCCCGAGCTAGGGAACGTCCTTTCTTTTCCCGGTTGCACTTTGACTTGTTGATTTTCTCCTACTTGCACTTCTCCTTGATTTGCTCTTCTTCACTTCCTTTTGAAGTGTGCGTAGATAGTCATCTGGCTTATGGTGCAAGTCATATTGCGATTTTGTGTTTAGAAAACCATGTGCATATGTTTTTTGCTTCTCGGTGTATACCGTAGTGGTCTCAGGTTTCTTCTTTCGAAGCTGCGCAACACATTCGGCCTTTGTGATTGCTGCGCTTTCCTCTTTAGTACGATCATAAGGTCTGATGGGAATATTCTTATGAGGTACTCTTGGGAGCAGCGACATTTGTCGTTTTGGGCTGTTGCGTCATTTAGTACTCGTCGACAGAGCACGCTTCCGCTTATTGTCCTTAGCGGGTGATGACCCACAAGTATAGGGGGTGTATCGTAGTATTTTCGATAAGTAAGAGTGTCGAACCCAACGAGGAGCAGAAGGTGCTGGCTAGTGGTATGGATCAGGAATTCTCTGCAAATACTTAGCAAACGGATTTTTAGGGGTTTTTGATAAATCAAGTAAATAAAGTACGAGTAAACAAAAGACAATAAGAATAATTGCAGCAAGTGGCCCAATCCTTTATGCAGCAAAGGACAAGCCGGTTGTATTACTTAAGATGACCAAACGTTCTTGAGGACACATGGAAAGACTGTCAAGTGCTTTCGCTTCATATAGTTGATTAATCTTCTTTAGCTTGCTAAGTGTTGTGTGGGTGAACCTATGCTAATGCACCGACCTTCCTAGGACTAATACATACTTGTGATTATACCCCTTGCAAACATCCGTAAGTACAAGAAAGTAATTAAGGTAGAAACCTAACCACAGCTTTAAACTCTAAGACCCTTATGTCCCTTGTGCAATGGTTTCCTAATGGGGGTTCAGGTTTCTGTCACTCTGGCAACCCCTACGATTAGTAGCCAAACACACAATGCATTCCCCTAGGCCCATATAGGTGAAGTGTCATGTAGTCTACGTTCACATGACACCACTAGAAGAAGTACACCATAACTTAAATATCAAACTATTGAATCTTTCTCAACACAATTCCACTACTAACAACATGACTTCTCCCATGTCCTCAAGAACAAAACGAACTACTCACAAGACATCATATGGATCATGATCAGAGATGCAATAATGATGTATAACAATCTGAACATAAACAATAATTCAACGGTTCACTCAATAGCATCAACTACAAAGAGTAATCAATAGAAAGTTTCCCCTAAGAACTATGCAAGATTCAACCCAATCGTTACAGCAATATGGAGATGGTGATGAGGGTGCTGATGGTGATGATGTTGGTGATGATGATGATGATGATCCCAATGAAGTCCAGCTTGATGGTGGTGTTGATGGCGACGATCTCCCCTCTCCGGGAAGGAATTCCCCCGACAGAAATCTATCTCCGGAGAGATCTTTCTCTCTTGGTGTTTTCTGCCCCATAGAGGTGATGGAATCTTTCTGTGGTCGCTCCCCGAGTCTTAGGGTTTCGGGAGGAATATATATGCCAGAGGGGAGAGCTAGAGGTGGGCCAGGGCAACCACACCACCTGGTGGCGCGGCCTAGGGTGGCCCGCACCAGGGGGTGGTGTGGGCCCCCTATGGCTCATCTCCACTCCCTCTTCTGGTAGCCTTCGTCTTCTGGAAAATAGGATTTTCTGTATGTTTTCCCGGATTTTCTAATCTTCATGAATTTTGCCTCCAAACAGCACCTTTTCCATCAGAATCCTGACTGCAGCGGTCCACGCTCCAAAAGTCATCAACCATGCAAAACCAGATGAAATAACATAAGTATCATCTCTTAATATGAAATATATCAATGGATCACAGTGAATTATGACATAGAATAGTGATGCAAAATGGACGTATCAACTCCCCCCAAGCTTAGACTTCGCTTGTCCCCAAGCGAAACTGAGCTCAATAAGCATGGCCTCAGGTTTATGGAGTGAAGAGTCGATAAAAGAATACGAACAAGAAGCATCACATTCATCAATACATAGATCATAATAGAAGACAACTCACTATTATATAACTTACTTGCAATAAGTAAAGGAAACACAATAAAGATACATAAAGTAAATCATAATTGGTAATGGCACACTTAGCTCTTGGTCGAAGAATAGTTGATAATTTGCTGGAGTTCACAAATAACTGGTTTTCAAAGATAGCTTTCAAAGTAGTAATCACCAAGATAAGAGCAATGTGCAAACAAGGAACATAAGAAAAATGATTGAATAAATCATCATATGAATGAATGAAACAGAACAACTCAAAATACTTGCTGAGATAGAAAGCAATAGGTTTACTGACTCAACTAAAAAGTAAAAGAAAGGCCCTTCGCAGAGGGAAGCAGGGATTTCAAGTTTCATAAAGAGCTCCCAAAAATTATGATACTTATTAGCTTTCAGCTCTCATTGCCCCTATCATAGGCATCTTTAGTTGGTTAAGGTTAAAGTGATCAAATATGAGGATATGCTTGACAAGTTGTAAATTGAGAATCTCATGTCCCTTGAATACGAGGGTCGCTCCTCATGCTACTCAAGTTTAGTAACCGGTAAGTTCTTGTCATCGTAAGCACATGTGTATCATAGAAAACCACCAACGGGGTACCCCTTGCCCGATGATACGGAAGAATCCCCATGTCAAAATGACAAGGCAAGCAGACAACAAACATCTCAGCAATCTTCTTATTTACCATGGGAATATGGTGCTTTTTTTCTCTCTTTCCTCTTTTCATAATCTCTTTTTTTCTTTTTCTCTTTTTTCTCAATATCGGTCTCTTTTTTTATAAGAAGAACGCTTCATGGATGCTCGTTATGGTTACGCTGCAGGTTTCCACCATGTTAGCATGGATTAGACCAGCGGCCTAGGCGTTTCTCTAACACATATACATAACTCCATGGACTTACAAGCTCCCCTTTCATTTCACACCGACGACATCCATAGACAAAAGAACATGATATCAACTAGGTACAAAGTCCCAGTGCAATTTTGAAAGCGTTCCCCATGACAGCATGGTTCTGCTAATTCACAACTTACAAAGCGCAAGCATATACGCAACATAGGTGAGCACAATGGTTCAAGTTTATTAAGTGCAGGAAAGTAAAGTGTGCCATCAAGTTCGTGAGAGCTTTAATCACTAATTTTCACATAACAAGTTTAATTTGGGAGGTAGATAAAAAACAAGAATTTACTTGGAATAGAAATAGTGCTAATAGGTAGGTATGGTGGAAACAAATGGCATAGGTTTTTGGTTTTAAGGAGGTGGATGCACGAGAAGAATTCCCTCTCAGTACAAGTTTTTGGCTAGCTAGGTTGGGTAGCAAGTATAAGAGTTGAAGGAAACAAACAAACATACAAGTGATAAAGACAAACATGCAATCTTCCTTGGAAGCACAAAAGATCATAACTAGAGAATACTAGACTTATGAGCAAATCAAGAAAGAAAGATGATGAAATTATTTTTCTTTAGAGTACTTTTATCTTTTCATTCAACTATTCAAAAATAGTGTTGCTACTGACCGAGCCAGGTTTGCCAAAACCAACTAAATTAACTCAATGATCCCAAAGTGATACCAATACTAACAACAAGATCAATCATATAACCATGAATTGAAAACTAAAATAAGCTATGCAAAAGAGTAAATGATAGAACTTCTCATTAATATTCCATAACGGCAACTCACACCAAGGGATACATAGATATCTAACGAGAGGGGGACACTTCCATAATGTAAACCATCCTACATGATAACTTCTCTATTCATGATATGACTCTACTAAAAAGGTAAAAAGATAGAAGATAGTGATGTGATACCGCGACACTCCCCCAAGCTTGGAACTAACCAAGGGGATGCCAAAACCTGATGACGAATTACTCCTTCGGTGGTGGTGGTAATATTTTCTTAGTTGACATGAGGTAATCTTCCAGCATCTTACGAAGCCTATTATTCTCCCATTGAAGCATGTCCACCTTCCTCCTCAAGTCTTGGTACTTATTGTAGAACTCCTTAGTGACTCGTAGGGCTTCCGTTGATGCAGGGCAAGTAACTAAAGGTACCAGCCCCTGCTTGGGGTCTTGGAGATCTTCCTCCATAGGCTCCTTTCCTTTATCCTTCGCAGATACCATTGTGCTCCTAAGCTTTCAAGAATAGTTCCTGGCAGAAACAGATCGAAACAAAAACACGACGAGAACATGATATACGAACCTCGGGAGATCCGGGGGATTATATTACGAAGTTTCATAACAAAAGGAAGGTACTGGGAGAAAATGGGTCGAAGGCGGAGTCCGGAGTGGCCACACCACCTGGTGGCGCGGCCAGGGGTGGGCCCGCGACACAGGGTGGTGTGAGCCACCCTGGCTCCGTTTTTGTCCCTTTTTCACTTCGTAGCTTTCCTTATTGGCTAAAAACTGCAAAAATATAGTTGGATAGTATTTTCGCGGAACTTTTCTTACCATAACTGTTACCTATTTGAAAACGGACTCTGCAGGTCTCTGAATTTGATATCTAGTAGATTCTTCTGGAGTCACCTCTTGGATAACATCAATATCTACATCTTCATACACTTATTACTTGAGTCATAAAACCTTTCACTTCCTTACTACACCATTATCTCCACTAACCTGGAAATTTCTTTCACACAAAATTTCACACAGTTCTCATTAGCAACATTAGTATAAGTGAAGTGGTAAAACATTTTGAGTTCAACTTCAACATAAAACCATCAAAACATAAGCTACTGTAGCAACTCCTTCCGAAAAAGGAGATCGAATAAAGAGGCAAATGCAAGAGTGGCAAAATCTGTCAAAACATACCAGCAGGTAAAGATCAATTTTTTCGAAAATCTTCTGTTGCTCAAATAAAAAAGTGCAAAACTAACGAAAGTTCAATAACCACCTGGGGCAGAATCAAAAAAAATTACAGCTCAATCCGACATACAGAGATCTCTCACGAATTTTTACGGTGAAGCACAAAAATCTGGTTCGGGACAGCAACTTCCCCAAATCTTACTTCTCTCTCATTAGAGGTTGATATCCACACAAAAACCAAACAAAAAGGATAAGGAGAGGTTATTACTGAAGTAATAACTTCCAAGACTCAAAGAAACAAAAAAAACTGAAAGCAAAAATAAATTGGGTTGTCTCCCAAAAAGCTCTTTCTTTATAGCCATTAAGATGGGCATGATGATTTTGATGATGCTCACATAGGAATATGAATTGAAGTGAAAGAGAGCTTAAACCAAGTCTTTTGCTAGCCTCTACAACCAAGTATGAGTTCCACTCATGCATCCAACTCCCTAAACCAAGTTATTCCAAAGAGTCCACCATACCTACCTACTAGCTTAAGCTATTCCAAGTATAGTCATGCTTTTTGTTTACCTTCCAAATTAAACTTGTTATGAGAAAACTAGTGATTAAAGCTCTCATGAACTTGATGGCACACTTTAATTTTCTTTCCCTTAATAAACTTGAACCATTGTGTCGTCTATGTTGTATATGCTTGCACTTATTTGTTGGAAATTAGCAGAACCATGCTTTCATGGGGAACACTTTCAACATTGCACTTGGTACTTGTACCTAGTTGATATCATGCTCTTTTGTATATGGATGTCGTCGGTGTGAAATGAAAGGGGAGCTTGTAATTCCATGGAGTTATGTATATGTGTTAGAGAAATGCCTGGGCCGCTGGTCTAATCCATGCTGACATGGTGGAAACCTGCAGCGTAACCATAATGAGCTGTCTATGAAGCATTCGTCTTATAAAAAAGAATCCTATTGAGAAAAAATAGAAAAGAAAAAAAGAAATATTATGAAAAGAGGAAAGAGAGAAAAAAGCACCATATTCCCATGGTAAATAAGAAGATTGTTGAGATGCTTGTTGTCTGCTTGCCTTGTCATTTTGATATGGGGATTCTTCCATATCATCGGGCAAGGGGTACCCCGTTGGCGATTCTCTATGATACACATGTACTTACAATGACAAGAACTTACCGGTGACTAAACTTGAGTAGCATGAGGAGCGGCCCTCGTATTCAAGGGACATGAGATTTCTAACTTACACTTCGTCAAGCATGTACACCATAGTTTGTTCACTTTAACCTTAATCACTTCAAGATGCTTATGATAGGGGCAATGAGAGCTGAAAGCTATTATGTACCATAATTTTTGGAAGCTCTTTATGAGACTTGAATCCCTACTTCCTTTTATGAAGGCCTTTCTTCCACCATTATATTGAGTCTCCACCTTCTATCTTTATGCACCTACTCTGAGAGCATAGTGGCCATTCTTAGTTCTATGTTCATTGTCCCAAGACTAGTTGATTGATGCATAACTTGATATTACTTGTTTTAAACTATTTGTATCTAGTCACTATTATGAACTTTGAAGGTGTCCTATGCATTTATATTTGCTACTCTATGAGGGACAAGTTGAATACTATTATGCTATGTTTTCTTTATGTGAAACAAACAAACGTCTTGCAAAGCATTGTTATTCATGAATCTTTTGTTTGTACCTTTTCATGTTGCATCATAGTTTCTTTGTCTTATTGCTAGAACCTTGTCTTTCATGTTATGATTGAAGTACTATGATCCCAGCTTTAAATGTTTACAAATACTTTGGTCAAGTTTCTGATGCTGCATGTCACCTCAAAAATTATTCTTTCTTTTTATCACTTACCTACTCGAGGACGAGCAGGAGTTAAGCTTGGGGATGTTGATACATTGAAAATGTATCTATAAGTTTTGATGTTCCATGCTTGGTTTTATCTCCTTTCTTGTGTTTTGTCCACACTTTGGAGTACTTTTCATATGATTTCTTGGACTAACCTATTAATAAGAGCCTAGTGCCAGCTGCCTGTTTTCTGTTGTTTTTGGTTCCAGGAAAGTTAGAAAATGAATATTCTTGGAATTGGACGGGACAAAACCCAAAGTGCCTATTTTTCCGGAAGCCTCGTGGAGCCAGAATACGAGACGAAGGAGGGCCAGGGGCTAGCCACACCCCCCCCCAGGCGCGGGCTGGGCCTGGCCGCGCCAGGGAGTGGTGTGGGTCCCCCAGGCCTCCCTCGGTCTCCCTCTTTGCCTATAAGTTGCCTTCTAACCTAAAACCTCTGGGGGGTCGACGTTTTTCCAGAAGGAGTTCCGCTCCGCCGCCACCACCAGATTCCACGAAACAGCACCAGAAACTCCGTTCTGGCACGCTGCCGGGACGAGGAATTGGAGGAGATCATCGCCATCATCATCACCATCGCTTCTCCATCGACCATCCATGTTTCCCCCATCTATGAGTGAGTAATCCCTCGTTGTAGGCTATGGGGATGGTAGGAATTGGATGAGATCGTTCATGTAATGGCATCAGATTGTTAGGGCATGGTGCCTAGTATCTTTTATTAGTGCTTTATGACTTTGTTGCGACTTGTTGTGCTTATTGCTTGTCACTAGGGCCCGAGTGCCATGATTTTAGATCTAAATATGTTATTGATTCATTATGATAGTATTGTTTACGGTCTTATCTGCAAGTTGTATGCACACGTTGTTGTCCGGAACCAATGGCCCTGAAGTGATAGAAATCGGGATAACCGGAGGGAATGGCTTTGATGTGAGGATCACATGTGTTCACGTAGTGTTAATTCTTTGCTCCGGTGCTCTATTAAAAGGAGCACCTTAATTGCCAGTAGTTCCCTTGAGGCCCCGCTACAAACGGGATGGCAGGACAAAAGATGTTGTGCAAGTTCTCATTGCGAGCACGTATGACTATATATGGAACACATGCCTAGGATTATCTAATACTTGGATGCTTTATCTTATTCATCTGCAATTGCCCTATGTTCTGATTGCTATATGAATTGTCTTGTCCATGCAACGCCCGTCCATCCATCCCTATGCCTACCGCACTCGAATCCTACTGTTTACTGCTTTTAGTACTGCTGTCTTTACTTTACTACTGCTGCTACTTTGTTATTCCTACTACAAAACTGTTGCTACTGATAAACTGTTGTGAGCAAGATTGTTTCCAGGTGCAGCTGAATTGACAACTCAGTCGTTATGGCTTATAAATATCCTTTGGCTCCCCTTTTGTCGAATCAATAAATTGGGTTTCACTTCCCTCGAAAATACTGCGATACACCCCCTATAATTGTGGGTCATCAAGACTATTTTCTGGCGCTGTTGCCGGGGAGCATAGCTTTATTTATCAACTCCACTTGGAATCACTATTGTTCAAGCTAAGTTTATTTTTTCCTTGTTTTCTTGTTTCTTTATCAAAAATAAAAAAAGTAGTTCCTACTCTATTTGTTATTTTCGTTGGTCTGTTATTGTCTTGCTTTATCATGCTTGTTGTCAATGGTTGGTTTCTTTGAAACTGAAGCTTATTGGCAAGGTGGGTTCATGGAGGATCAAAAATATTATTATAAGGAACACCGCTTTTCACAAAAAGGGAAACATTTATGGGAACAAATTCATAGATTATATACCATTTCTAGAAACGTGTGCTCTACTTATAATGTTACTTATTGCTGTGATGAATCTTGTTGCAGAAAGAGGTATAAACTCATCCCTTTTCAATGTGAGTATAATGATAATGATACCATAACTTCTTATGCTAAAGGAATTTATGACTTTTATGATGCGGAACAAATTGAAGAATTTATTGCTTGGAAGGGTGCTTTTGAACTTGCTAGTTTGCTTGAAAATATTGATGATTCACCTTACAAATATGAGGTTTATGGTATACTTAAATTTTGCTTTGATAATTACAAGGATGAAAATGCCTATATTCTTGAATATTTTAATAGATGCTTTCGACAAATGGAAGAGACTAATGCCTTGCAGGATCCTATGGAAGAAGAAATTGATGAACCTGAAATCTCATTAGATGAAAAAGAGGAGGAGAGTGATGAACAAAAGGAGGAAGAATGGATTATCTACCCATGCCTACCTTCTAATGAGAGTAACTCTTTATCCCTTACATTATTTGATTGTCCTCCATGCTTACTAAAGGAGGATGAATGTTATGTTCCTAAGGATTCTTTTGAAAATGTTTATAATAAAGCTCTAGTGCTTGTAGATCATGAAAAGCATGCTTTATGTGATAGTTATATTGTTGAGTTTATTCATGAGGCTACTGAAAATTA
The DNA here is from genome assembly GCA_916181665.1 of Avena sativa. Classification (NCBI taxonomy): domain Eukaryota; kingdom Viridiplantae; phylum Streptophyta; class Magnoliopsida; order Poales; family Poaceae; genus Avena; species Avena sativa. The sequence continues at coordinate 314,563,422 of OV702292.1, forward strand.
TTATGAGAGAGGAAAATATGGTTGTAGAAGTTTTCATGGTATTGAAACACCTCTCTATGTGCTGAAAGTTTTGAAGTTACTCTTGTTTTATCTTCCTATGCCTGTCACTTTATTCATTATGAATTTATTTGCATACACGATTCCTATGCATAGGAAGTGGGCTAGACTTAAATGTGTTTTGAATTTGCTTCTTGATGCTCTCTTTTACTTCAACTCATATTTCTTATGTGAGCATCCTCTCGAACTATCATGCCTGAAGATGATAATATGTCTATTATTCTTGGGAGACCTTTTCTTAAATACTGCAGGAGCTGTTATTAATTGCAATCAAGGGAAGGTGACCTTCAATGTTAATGACAAGGAACATACTGTCTATTTCCCCAAGAAGATTGATAGGACTTATGGTTTTGAATTCATTTGAACATGCTGAGGGCATTCAAGTTGGAGAAATATATTGTCCCATACCAAGAGAAAAATTTAAAACTATTATGACTCGGACCATTGCTATCAAGGTTGATGTAACATAATCATTAGTGGAATACAAAGTTTTGTCTCATATGGAATTGTTTTGGTAACAAGACCTGATCAACCTTGTTAACAAAATGATTTCATTGAACAAAACAATGTTTTCACCATGATTATCTCCGCTTACTTCTATTCTATCCATTTTAGTTTTTTGCTTATGCCTAACTTAAAGGCGTTAAATAAAAGTACTTATTGGGAGATAATCCAAAAGTTTTAGATGAGTCTTGGAAGTTATTACTTCAGTAATAACCGCTCCTTATCCTTTTTATTTGCTTTTTGTGCCAAGAGTAACCTCTAATGACAGAGAAGTAATGATTGGGAAAGTTGCTGTCCCGAAACAGATTTATGTGCTTCACCTTAAAAATTCTTGCAAAATCTCTGTATGTCCTTTTGAGGCGTAAATTTTTGTGCTTCTGCCCCAGGTTATTATCTAACTTTCTTTAGTTCAACACTTTTTGATTTGAGAAACAGAAGGTCTTCGAAAAAATTCGTCTTTAGCTGCTGGTCTGTTTTGACAGATTTCTGCCATTTTCTGCATTTGCTTCTTGTTGGTTCCTTTTTGAGTTCTTTTGGGGAATTGAGCTTTTTGAGGGAAGTGCTACAGTACCTGTGTTCTAATGGAAGTTTATTTGGTATTAGCACTGAACCTTAAGACTTATTTATCTTGAGTGCACTAATGTTGCTAATAAAGATTGTGTGAAGTTTTGTATGAAGGAAAAATTCTAGGTGTATGGAAGGAATGAGTAATGAGATGAAGGATGGACTAAAGCTCAAGCTTGGGGATGCCACGCGTGTCACCCCAAGAAATATCTAAGAAGTAAAAGCGTCAAAGCTTGGGGATGCCCAAGGCATCGCCTTCTTCATCAATAAAAACCCAGGTTTCTTCCAAACACTTTATTTTTATTGTTTCATGCACAGTTGTGTTGTTCTTGGAGCGTCTTCTTTTTCATTTTCGTTTCGGTTTTTCGTTTGCTTGGTTTTCTTAGTTTTCTTAATAAATTGGTTGGACCTCCTCTTTCATACTTTGGTTTGCAAATAGTTTGGTTTGGTTAGGAAAAAAGTAGGAAGGTTCATACTTATGTGGTAAAAAGAGCTTGTTTTTGACTGTGGCCTATGCTTTGTCATGCCATGCTTGATATTGGTTTTCCTTTACGCTTAGTATTCTTTGTTGTAGCATGACTTGTTATAAACAATTGAGATTGCTTAATGTGCCTTGGATGAATCATGCATTGTTTTAGCATATTAAAGCATAGTATAGTGGTATTCTCCTTTGATGCTTTATTTGGGTTGACTTGGCACATGCTCACACCATGTTATGACTATCTCAAGTCACCATAGCCTTTATGATCCTTTAGTTTTCAACTTGTAGTATCACTTTATGCTTTGATCAATGATGTTTTGTCGCTCTGCATGATTATGGCCATTTTTGCTCTCCTAGTTTGTCACTCCCAGTCTTTTGCTAGCCTCCACAACCAAGGATGAGTTCCACTCATGGATCCAACTCCCTAAACCAAGTTATTCCAAAGAGTCCACCATACCTACCTACTAGCTTAAGCTATTCCAAGTATATTCATGCTTTTGTTTACCTTCCAAATTAAACTTGTTATGAGAAAACTAGTGATTAAAGCTCTCACAAACTTGATGGCACTCTTTACTTTTCTTGCCCTTAATAAACTTGAACCATTGTGTCGACTATGTTGTATATGCTTGCACTTATTTGTTGGAAATTAGCAGAACCATTCTTTCATGGGGAACGCTTTCAACATTGCACTTGGTACTTGTACCCAGTTGATATCATGCTCTTTTGTATATGGATGTCGTCGGTGTGAAATGAAAGGGGAGCTTGTAAGTCCATGGAGTTATGTATATGTGTTAGAGAAACGCATGGTCCGCTGGTCTAATCCATGCTGACATGGTGGAAACCTGCAGCGTAACCATAATGAGCTGTCTATGAAGCATTCGTCTTATAAAAAAGAGTCATATTAAGAAAAAAGAGAAAAGAAAAAAAGAGATTATGAAAAGAGGAAAGAGAGAAAAAAGCACCATATTCCCATGGTAAATAAGAAGATTGCTGAGATGCTCGTTGTCTGCTTGCCTTGTCATTTTGATATGGGGATTCTTCCATATCATCGGGCAAGGGGTACCCCGTTGGCGGTTCTCTATGATACACATGTACTTACAATGACAAGAACTTACCGGTGACTAAACTTGAGTAGCATGAGGAGCGGCCCTCATATTCAAGGGACATGAGATTTCTAACTTATACTTCGTCAAGCATGTACACCATAGTTTGTTCACTTTAACCTTAATCACTTCAAGATGCTTATGATAGGGGCAATGAGAGCTAAAAGCTATTAAGTACCATAATTTTTGGAAGCACTTTATGAGACTTGAATCCCTACTTCCTTTTATGAAGGCCTTTCTTCCACCATTATATTGAGTCTCCACCTTCTATTTTTATGCACCTACTCTGAGAGCATAGTGGTCATTCTTAGTTCTATGTGCATTGTCCCAAGACTAGTTGATTGATGCATAACTTGATATTGCTTGTTTTAAAATATTTGTATCTAGTCACTCTTATGAACTTTGAAGGTGTCCTATGCATTTATATTTGCTACTCTATGAGGGACAAGCTGAATACTATTATGCTATGTTTTCTTTATGTGAAACAAACAAACGTCTTGCAAAGCATTGTTATCATGAATCTTTTGTTTGTACCTTTTCATGTTGCATCATAGTTTCTTTGTCTTATTCCTAGAACCTTGTCTTTCATGTTATGATTGAAGTACTATGATCCCAGCTTTGAATGTTTACAAATACTTTGGTCAAGTTTATGATGGTGCATGTCACCTCAAAAATTATTCTTTCTTTTTATCACTTACCTACTCGAGGACGAGCAGGGGTTAAGCTTGGGGATGTTGATACATTGCAAATGTATCTATAATTTTTGATGTTCCATGCTTGGTTTTATCTCCTTTCTTGTGTTTTGTCCACACTTTGGAGTATTTTTCATATGATTTCTTGACCTAACCTATTAACAAGAGCCATAGTGCCAGCTGCCTGTTTTCTGCTGTTTTTGGTTCCAGGAAAGTCAGAAAATAAATATTCTCGGAATTGGACGGGACAAAAGCCAAAGTGCCTATTTTTCTGGAAGACTCATGGAGCCAGAATACGAGACGGAGGAGGGCCAGGGGCTGGCCACACCACCCCCACCCCCCCCAGGCGCGGGCTGGGCCTGGCCGCGCCAGGGCATGGTGTGGGCCCCGCAGGCACCCCCTCGGTCTCCCTCTTCGCCTATAAGTTGCCTTCTAACCTAAAAAGTCCAGGGGGTTCGATGTTTTTCCAGAAGGAGTTCCGCTCCGCTGCCACCACCAGATTCCACGAAACAGCACCAGAAACTCCGTTCTGGCACGCTGCCGGGACGGGGAATTGGAGGAGATCATCGCCATCATCATCACCATCGCTTCTCCATCGACCATCCATGTTTCCCCCATCTATGAGTGAGTAATCCCCCGCTATAGGCTATGGGGATGGTAGGGATTGGATGAGATCGTTCATGTAATGGCATCAGATTGTTAGGGCATGGTGCCTAGTATTTTTATTAGTGATTTATGACTTTGTTGCGACTTGTTGTGCTTAATGCTTGTCACTAGGGCCCGAGTGCCATGAGTTTAGATCTGAACATGTTATTGATTCATTATGATAGCATTGTTTACGGTCTTATCTGCAAGTTGTATACACATGTTGTTGTCCGGAACCAATGGCCCTGAAGTGACATAAATCGGGATAACCGAAGGGAATGGCTTTGATGTGAGGATCACATGTGTTCATGGAGTGTTAATGCTTTGCTCTGGTGCTCTATTAAAAGGAGCACCTTAATTGCCAGTAGTTCCCTTGAGGCCCTGCTGCAAACTGGCAGGCAGGACACAAGATGTTGTGCAAGTTCTCATTGCGAGCACGTATGACTATATATGGAACACATGCCTAGGATTATCTAGTACTTGGATGCTTTATCTTATTTATCTGGAATTGCCCTATGTTCTGATTGCTATATGAATTGTCTTGTCCATGCAACGCCCGTCCATCCATCCCTATGCCTACCGCACTCGAATCCTATTGTTTACTGCTATTGGTACTGCTATCTTTACTTTACTACTGCTGCTTCTTTGCTATTCCTACTACAAAACTGTTGCTACTGATAAACTGTTGTGAGCAAGATTGTTTCTAGGTGCAGCTGAATTGACAACTCAGTCGTTAAGGCTTATAAATATCCTTTGGCTCCCCTTGTGTCGAATCAATAAATTGGGTTTCACTTCCCTCGAAAATACTGCGATACACCCCCTATACTTGTGGGTCATCAATGTTCATGATACTTATTTCACTTCTTTTTAGGCACTTCTATATAGGAAGCAAACGCCTTAAAATAAGTAGCAATAGCTTGAGAGTCTAGACCATAAGCATTTTTAATATTTTGAAAGTCATCAGTTCCCATAAAAGATTCAATGCATTCATAATCATAATTTATACCTGACTTTCTACCTTTGTCATTCTCCCAAGCTTCAGCATTATCTTGAATACGGTCCAGAATATCCCATTTAGCTTCTTCTTCCATGCGAGTGAATGATCCAGCACAACAAGCATCCAATAAATCCTTATCATGTAGAGGGAGTCTTGCATAAAAGTTATTGATAATAATATTGTTGGGGAGCTCATGAATGGGACATTTGAGCATTAGTAACTTCAGTCTACCCCAAGCTTGAGCTGTACTCTCTCCATCAAGAGGCCAAAAGTTGTATATTTGATTCCGATCTTTATGAATCTCACTAGGAGGATAAAATTTTGAATAAAAGAGAGGTACTATTTCCTCCCATTCCAGAGCTTGGCCATTCTTCAGCAGCTTATACCATTCCTCAGCTCTTCCTTTCAGCGATAATGAGAATAACTTCTTCTTGACTTGATCTATAGTAATACCTGCACACTTGAACAACCCGCATAATTCATGTATAAAGAGTAAATGATCACCGGGATGGACAGTTCCATCCCAAACATAGTAGTTATCCATAACACAATCAATAATTCTTGTAGGTATTTTAAAAGCATCATTCTCAACAAGTGGTGGTTCATCTACTACCTTAGCAGTGGTAGTAGCATTACCAAATAAGAAACTTAGCAGATTATCCATAACAAAAATAAAGCAACTAACAGAAGTAAACAATACTCACAGTAGAAATTTCCTTTACCAGTTTCACTCTCCAATAGCGCTTCACTCCCCGGCAACGACGCCAGAAAATAGTCTTGATGACCCACAAGTATAGGGGGTGTATCACAATATTTTCGATAAGTAAGAGTGTCGAACCCAACGAGGAGCAGAAGGTGCTGGCTAGTGGTATGGATCAGGAATTCGCAGCAAATACTTAGCAAACGGATTTTTAGGGGTTTTTGATAAAGCAAGTAAATAAAGTACGAGTAAACAAAAGACAATAAGAATAAATGCAGCAAGTGGCCCAATCCTTTATGCAGCAAAGGACAAGCCGATTGAATTACTTAAGATGACCAAACGTTCTTGAGGACACATGGGAAGACTGTCAAGTGCTTTCGCTTCATATAGTTGATTAATCTTCTTTAGCTTGCTAAGTGTTGTGTGGATGAACCTGTGCTAATGTACCGACCTTCCTAGGACTAATACATACTTGTGATTATACCCCTTGCAAACATCCGTAAGTACAATAAAGTAATTAAGTTAGAAACCTAACCACAACTTTAAACTCTAAGACCCTTACGTCCCTTGTGCAATGGTTTCCTAGCGGGGGTTCAGGTTTCTGTCACTCTGGCAACCCCTACGATTAGTAGCCAAACACACAATGCATTCCCCTAGGCCCATATAGGTGAGGTGTCATGTAGTCGACGTTCACATGACACCACTAGAAGAATCACACCACAACTTAAATATCAAACTATTGAATCTTTCTCAACACAATTCCACTACGAACAACATGACTTCTCCCATGTCCTCAAGAACAAAATGAACTACTCACAAGACATGATATGGATCATGATCAGAGATGGAATAATGATGTATAACAATCTGAACATAAACAATAATTCAACGGTTCACTCAATAGCATCAACTACAAAGAGTAATCAACACCGGGAAAGTTTCCCCTAAGAACTATGCAAGATTCAACGCAATTATTACAGCAATATGGAGATGGTGATGAGGGTGTTGATGGTGATGATGTTGGTGATGATGATGATGATCCCGATGAAGTCCAGCTTGATGGTGGTGTTGATGGACATGATATCCCCTCTCCGGGAAGGAATTCTCCCGGTAGAAATCTGTCTACCGGAGAGATCTTTCTCTCTCGGTGTTTTCGGCCCCGCAGAGGTGGCGGAATCTTTCTATGGTCGCTCCCCGAGTCTTAGGGTTTCGGGAGGAATATATACGCCAGAGGGGAGAGCCAGAGGTGGGCCAGGGCAGCCACACCACCTGGTGGCGCGACCTAGGGTGGCCCGCGCCAGGGGGTGGTGTGGGCCCCCTGTGGCCCATCTCCACTCCCTCTTCTGGCAGCCTTCGTCTTCTAGAAAAATAGGATTTTCCGTATGTTTTCCCGGATTTTCTGATCTTCGCGAATTTTGCCTCCAAACAACACCTTTTCCATCAGAATCCTGACTGCAGCGGTCCATGCTCCAAAAGTCATCAACCATGCAAAAACAGATGAAATAACATAAGTATCATCTCTTAATATGAAATATATCAATGAATAACAGTGAATTATGACATAGAATAGTGATGCAAAATGGACGTATCAGCGGGCAGCAAAGACGGCTGACCCTGCGGCGGAGATAGAGATGGACTCACGCTGTGGTGGTCGTAGTCATGGGGTGGGCTTCTTGGAGGTGATGGAGGTGAAGGTGACATGCAACGACTCGGAGGAGGTGTTGGCCTTGGCGCTGAGCCTGGAAGCTTGATGTTGTTCTTGTCCCACAGAATGATACCACCCAATACTTCTCCGAGTTTCCTCTCACCTTCAGGTCCAGGGATGTCAAGCTCCATTGAGTCCCACCCTATTGCGATTTCATCCACCCTGACTTTAGCATAGCCAGCTGGAATCTCATGGCCATGCTAGCATGCGTCAGGTGGACAAGGTAAAGCACATCCGACCGCCACCTTGATCGATAGGTTATTCACCTTCTGATGGAGCTCACAAGATGTCTGCTCCTTGACTCCATCCATGGGGTAGCCAAGGCCACCATCTACCATCCGTGCATCATCAGATGAGACCTCCGATTCAGCCATGCTGCTTCTCCGCTGAGATGGGACGGCGGTAATATCGAGTGCAGGATCTTGCAGGCGCGCTACTCCTCGAAGTTTGTCAATCTGTTGCTGATGCTTTTGAAGTGTTCGTAGCAACTCGTTGAACCTATCTCCCTCCTCCTCCTACCATCGCCTCTTTTCTCTCTCTCGAATCCTATAAGTATCTCTGTCTTTGGGAAACCCCATCTCCCATGTATAACTAGGGCCAAGGACTCGTACTCGTCCTTCGTGTTCGTCATTCCTGAGGACCTTTGTCAGCAAGTCTTTCTCTCTATCGAGACAGAACTTTGTTTTCCCCTCTTTAATTTCCTTCACCACTCTCTGCCATGTCTCCCTGGGTATCCTAATCCCGTCACTGCAAATAAAGTCCCCTGTATTTTCGTCATACTCACTCTCATGCCCAAGGAACCAATTTCTTGCCCTCAAATCCCATTCTTCGCATATTGGTTCTGGAGTGATCCCTTTAGCAAGCAACTCATTATCTTTAGCATCCCACTTTGGCATAGTAGTCTCGTATCCCCTGGCCCCACGTGATGGTGATATTTCTTCTTTGCGGCATTTAACTTGTTTTTCCGACTTTTCCTTAGCAGCTTCTGACTCCTTGTACTTCACAAATGCATCCCAGTTAGCCTGCTGCTTCGTTAGATAGGCTTCGAATTTAGGAGGAGTCTTCTTCTTCTAATACTTTTGCCATAATGATTTCTTCCAGTTCTTCAATAGTTTGGCCATCTTCGTAAGGGTCCACTACTTGACTTTCTTCCTCAATATAGCTGTGTCGGCATCATCCTCATATTCTGGCAGGGTGAAATGTGTCATGAGGTCATTCCAAAGACCCTCTTTGTACCTGTCAGCGACATACTCACCCTATTCCACCCCTTTTGTCCTATTCCACTCTGGAATGGTGATTGGGATGTGATCCCTAACCATAACTTCGCATTGTTGTACAAATACACTTTTACCCTTTTCGGGTTCCAAGGGTTCACCCCGTGGTGAACAGATGCGTCCAACTTTTTGGCCGAGCCTCGTTTGGAATATTTTTTTGGCTCGATGTGGAGGCCTAAGAGAATAAACATTCATCAATTTATATATATACAACTCAATTAATGCATCTACTTATCACCGGACTTCATATATATACCTCGCCAGACTTAGTTAAGGGTCCACCAGAGCCGTCAGCTTCTCAATCATCGGAGCCATTGGCTTCTCCCTGATCATTTCGGTCGACCTCCTCACCCTCACCGGAGGGGTTCAGATATATCGATGGAGATTCAGGTGGATGAACATGTGGGGTGCCGTTGATCATATTCTCAAGAATTTATTCTTGTTCTAAGTCTCTGTGGATTGGACTAGGTGGATCCATAGTTTTCTGCAAAATGCACACAATATAAAATAATACTAAATAATATGTACACCTAATTTGCTACAATAATACTAAACAATAGCAAAATTCTGGTGATGCCTCGAATGGGACCCGTGTCCGGTCGCCCACCATACCTCTATAGCCCCCCCCGAGTTGCACCCATAACCTCTATAAGTCCGGGGGTCCGCGAGCACTACCACCCTAAACCTAAGTCTAGGGGGCTGCGAGCAGTACCACCCTAACCCTAAGTCCAGGGGCCCGCACCACCACCCTAACCCTAAGTCCAAGGGCCCGCAAGCACCGCCACCCTAACCCTAACACCGGTCGCCCGCCATAAGTACCACCCTAACCCTAAGTTTGGGGGGCCACGAGCACCACCACCCTTACCCTAAGCCCGGGGGCCCGCGAGCACCACCACACTAACCCTAACACCAGTCGCCCGCTAGTAGTACCACCTTAACCCTAAGTCCGGGGGCCCGCGAGCACCACCACCCTAACCCTAAGTCCGGGGGGCCGCGAGCACTACCACCCTAAACCTAAGTCCGGGGGCCCGTGAGCAGTATCACCCTAACCCTAAGTCTGGGGGCCCGCGAGCACCACCACCCTAACCCTAAGTCCGGGGGGCGTGAGCACCACCACCCTAACCCTAACACCGGTCGCCCACGAGCACTACCACCCTAACCCTAAGTCCGGGGGCCCGCGAGCACTATCACCCTAACCCTAAGTCCGGGGGCCCGCGAGCACCGTACCACCCTAACCCTAACTATATACACACATATATACTATATACACATATTAATAATAGTATAGACTATACTCCACATATATGCAAAATAGTGGGTTACTTAGGGTGGTAGTTGTGTACCTCTATCCAACCATTTGATCGTTCTATAGTGTATTTTCCACCTCACATCTAAACTGATGGCGTTAAGGCAAATTCTTTTTTCCTCTCCTCACCGGGACCCAAACCACCGCCAAACCGACTACACTCTACATCGGGCCCCTCTACATCCTCACCCACGCCCTCACCTTATCCCCATAACCTACCCCAATCCCCACCTCCACCGAGCGCGCCTGTCGCCGGTGTTGGCCTGCGTCCCCTCTCCTGGCTCCATAGAACCACCGACACCTCCTCCACCGAGCGGCACCATCAGCCACCTGATTTTTCAACCACATCGGCTTGTCCTTCTTTTGTAAGCTAGATCAGTGGTGTTCATGGAGGTGGTGAGCTGGGCGGCCACGGACTGCTCGTCAGCGCCGCATCCTCGGTGGAGTCAACTTGGGCGGTGCCTTGAAGGTCAACGACCATCGTGATTCGTGTGGGGAAGCAGGGACGGAGAAACAAGGCTGACTGCCTAGTGGAGGGAGAGGAGGAACGTGAGGCATCCATGGACCGGAGTACGCCTTCGGGCGCGTGCCACCGCGTCATTTTCCACTCTCTCGTTGATGTAGGTCGCACATGGCCATCCACGAGCATGGATGGTGGTTGTGCTGGTCACAAGTGGGGCAGAAGTAAGACGAGGACGTGGTCGTCTCGGGCGTCAAGGGGGGCTCCAGCAGGTGCGATCGGGAGGAAGGAGAAGCCAGAGCGGAGACACGCTCGAGGTCGGCCGTGAATCTTTTTTTCCTGAGCTGGATTTTCTTCACATCTTTTTTTTCGATCTGGAGTTTGCTTCAGTCGTTTCAGGGAATCGAGTCAATGTTTAGTTCTTTGTACATTGTGCGCTCCTGATCCAGATCCCATGTTCAAATTAAATTATGAGTAAAAATTTAAGATAGAAAAGTTCCGTAAATTATCTTGTAATATTTTCGATCGAGATCCCACGCTTCTTTTATGATGCAGACTGTATTTGATGCTCCATATTTCAGTAACCAGTTTCAATCTTCAATTTTTTTGTATTTGCGAACTGTACTTAGCCTTAGCTTCATTATTGTCTTTCTCTATTCGAGGAGTCCACGCCGAGCAGTGCTCCCTCTAGCGCGGCAGCCCCTGCTTTAGTGTCTGCTACCAGCCTCGAGCACGGCCAGCGTCAAGCACAGAGCCGCTATCCCCGTTTGACCGTTTCCATCTCAGCAACCACCATCGTTCTCTGTGTCTCCCTTGTCGACAAGGAGGGGGGAGGTGTGCTCCGTCCCTAGCGTGCGACAAGAAGGGAGGAGGCCTGCTCCAGCCATGGCGTGCTGCGACGAGGATGAACGAGTCTAGGAGTGGCACACTGGCCGTGGCATGAGATGAGCAAGGAGGATGCATGCTTCCTTTTCTGATTTTTTTTCCAGTTTTGTAGAACATTTTGTTTAGACCTATTCTTTTATCCAATTACCAGTGAGTTTTTTCCGGTAAATTACCAGTGAGTTTGCCTTCGCTACAATTTTTGTTCTTGCCTGATTTGTGATTGAGGTAGGCACCGAATGATTTTGAGTAAGCTCTGTTCCTTCCATGTTTAAATATCTATGATTTGGTTATGGCATTTTCAAGATCTAGATATGTTCCATGTTTCTTCGATGTATGAGAAGAAGATTTTCCATTCCTTTCTTTTTCTGCTTTATAATTTTCTCCCATGACCTTTACAAGCACCGTTACATAATGTATTGAGCACCTCTCCACTGGTGATCAAGAGTAGACACAGAACTATATCGAACGAGGTACAAGCTCATTTTTCTAGACACAAGCTCATTTTTCTAGTTTAAAATGGTTGTTTTGATTATCTCCGATAACTGGATGTTTCATACTCGACGTGCTATAATGACCATAAAATCAGGGTACAGTTCAAATCTGGAGGCCTTTCCATCCGAACGACACTATCTTTTTTTGGATAGGAAATGCAGATGGCTAGAGTTTTGTTGGACCCGTGCCCGCAAGTCTAACGGATGTTAATGGAGGTTTAACGGCAGCACGCATCACGGAACAATATGGAACGCATGTAAAGGTGTGCACAGCTACCACCCGGTAGCAAATCCGCGTCGTATACTATATACACATATTAATAACATATATACTATACTCCATATATACTATAGACATATATATACATAAATAATAGTATATACTATATATATATATACACATAAATAATAGTATATACTATATTGATCCATATATACTATATACACATATTAATAACATATATATATATATATATACACGTATTAATCAACTATACATATATTAAAAACAGTTGGGTCACCGCTCGGCCAGGCTCGCCCGCGCGTAGTGGCCGGCGGCGACGGACGCGTTCGGCGGATCGAGAGGCAGCGGCTAGAGAGTCGGCAGCGCGGCGGTGTTCGTCGGTGAGGTGGCAGCGGCGCGGACGGCCGGAGAGAGGCGGCGTGGCTAGAGAAAAAATCGTGTAGCCTGTCGGCATCGTATCGTCGTCCTCGCACGCGATTTCCCTACAGAGTGTGGAGCGGGGGATTTGGCAACTGAACGGGCACGTCACTACTAGGAAACAGCTCTTCTGTGGCGCATATAATTACATCTTCTGTGGCGCATATCCTAGTCGCCACTATTACCTCGCCACTGAGTCCCAGACTTCTGTGGCGCATTTCTTCATATGTGCCACAGGAATGACTTTTGTGGCGCATTTACGCATATGCGCCACAGAAAGCCATGCGCCACTGATTGCGTAACACGTATTTAAAGTAAAATACTTTCCTGATATATAATCAGGTATTTATACAGGATTTATACAGTATTTATCCAGATGAGTATAAAATACATTGCACAAGTAGTAGATGCATGAAAACCGACATATATATAATACAAACACTTAGAGCCCGATCGAGATACATATATAGTGTCAAGTGCCCAATTTTTACACAAGCGCCGAATACAAAGTTCATACCAGCTCACATTACAAATATGAAGTGGCCACCGCCACCTACACTAGGATCAAATAGAATACATCTGTGATAATGGTGAGCAAGAGCATTAGCCCGACCAATATCTTTATCCGGTTCTTCTTCCATAAGTGGTTCCTCCACTTGGCTATCGCCTCCTCTCTAGTCGCGTATCCTTTGTAGATGTTGCCGCTGAACTTGTTCACTTGTTTGTGACAATCCTCCCACTCCTCGTAGACTCCTGGAACCCTACCCATGTACACCACATACCACCTCGTCGCCATCTCTATAGATGACAAGGCATATTAGTAAAAATACAACGAAAAGAATGAATAAAGGGTTCACATGCATATATATATATATATATATATATATATATATATATATATATATATATATGTTCACGGAATATAAAACAAAGGATCCATAAACCTAAAAGATAGATCATCATATAAGTAATAAGTTCAACGACAACACGACCACAAGGTAGTTTAAGTCTAACAACAATGACCATTTCGACCACGAGATAGTAAAGTTTATGACACATACATACACTAATATAGCAGGCGTCCATCAAGAATATACACACACTGGATCATGCTAGAGGCACACATCGATCATGATGAAGACTTCCTCTTCTCGCTCGGCTTCGGGAATGGTAGATAGCCCTCTTTCGTCGTCAACGTCTTTGTGTCACCCTGCTTACGGAGGCGTTCTTCGATCTCCCTCTTACTCAACCCTCTGCCTTGTTGTAGGGCACCCCCCCTTGTGTTGACATCTTCAATGATGATTTGCGACAACTTCATCTGAATGTGATGTAAGTCTTCTCTAAGATCAGCATCGTCGATTTTCGCCAAAGTTTCGGCCCATCCTCGGAGACTAGATGGCAGAGTTAGGTTATGGCAATCCCGAACATAGCCTTTAAGGTGATGGAGGACGTAGAAGGCCTCCTTGGCACTAGTAGTCGACTGCTTGACGCAGGGGAAGTCGAGCACGTGCTTGAACACGTGTTTGCCATCCTTGATACATTCCCCCTTATCTACGAAGGTGCATCCCTTCTTGGTGTATCCCTCGAGAGCCTCATTGAGAACACCCCTTATTCTGGTGTAGTCTTTCTTCTTCGTCAAACTCCCCGAGTCGAAATACGTGGCTAGCGAATACCTCGGGGCAAGGACGATGAGTGTGCAGTATTTGTCTCTGCGCAACACAATTGGAACGGAATGTTGGAAAAAGAGCAAAGGAAGAAATCTATAAGAAATGCATAAGTTACGGTGGCGATGAGCGAGTGTATGTACTTACTCGGGAAAGAAAGGCAAAAGAAGTGTGCCCTTCCTCTTTTTGTCCACCATGAACTTCTCGAGGTACACCGTCGCCTTGGTCTGTGTCTCTGATCCTTCGACCAACTGGCTGTCTCGCATGTAGTAGGGATCCACTATCGCGATTTTCGGGGTACTTTCTCTCTTGATCGTGAGCGCCAGATTGAGCGCGTATAGGCGGACCAAGTTATAGTCCAGCCGTTTCGTGAGAAACAGCTTGAATATGTCCTCGAACGCTATGAAGAATATATCCGCGGGGGGTTCATCAACGAAGCCCATGTCCAATGGCACCTTGGCCGTGAAAACCGGGTAATTTGGATCTTCGTCTTTAAGAAGGAGGGCCTCTAGTGTCTTGACACCCGCATGCAAAGTTAACATGGCTTCAACCGCAATGTGGATCATATCCGGAGTCAATATCGGATCACCAGCTACATGCACTCGGGGCAAGCCAAATTGTGTGGATGGTACGACGACGGCGTCCTGACCCCGGTTCTTCGGAAGAGGCTGGCTCGCACCCTTCTTATTATTATTATTACCTCTCTTCCTGTAGTGCTTCTTCTTCACAATAGTGTCAGCCACTGCCATCTGCTCATCAGTCGCCTTTCAGAGTGTGTTGGGGCTGAAAACCAATCCCGGTTTCTCTTGTGGTGGATCGGCGGCTGGAGGCGTCTCTTGAGAAAGACCATGGAAGACCAGGCGTTGCGTGCATGTATTGGGTCGACCAGCTTGATGGTCGTCGCGAGCTGCAAAGGGTTCTTCATCCACAGAAGGCATATACAATCCTTTGGCGGCGCCGGTGTTGATGAAGTCATCAATGTTGACCAATTCATCATCATCTTCATGGGTGCCATCATGTGGTGGTGGTAGCGGGGGCGACGGCGGTTGTGGCACAACGTCTTTGCCATGTGGCGGTGCACACGCTGCCAAGAGTTGATGGTGACGGCTGGTGGTGGCGAGAACGGCGACTACTGGCTTCCGAGGTGGTGGCCGGGCGATGATCAGTCGAGAGGTGGTGCCGGTGCTCCCCCCCCGCAAGACGAATCTGGGTCTTCGGCCATGTCAAGGGCCAGTTGTAGCATTCCCCAAGGGTCTTGTGTTCGTCGGCTCCGAGAGGTTGAAAGGGGGGGTCCATGTCGTCGCACCCTGGCAACACCTGAGCCAACCTGACCCTCATCACGTCATCATCCATTGGATTGTTGTGCATCGTGCGGCTCGCCGGTTGTATAAGAGTGCCCTTGGCAACATCCTTCAACTCACCGCCGACATCTTTAAGCAGGAGTACGCAAGAAGTGTCCTAAGGCAAAAACATGTTGTTGGGCGTCATGAGATGGCAACTGTCATGCATCAAAGGCATAAAGGAGATGACATGCACTAACTAATTAGTTACCTTGGTGATGGCGTGGATCTCGGCTAATGTAGAGACACGGCCGATGCCGGCGGCCGTCCTATCATCATCTGCAATCTCCCGCGCGAGTGCCTCACGAATCACCACCGCTGTCGGCTGCGCCTTATTGGTATCTTTGGCGGGAGGGGGCATCGGTGTGACCAAAACGAGCGGCTGCGTCCCGACGTTCATGGCCGGCGGGGTCACCAGGTCCGGCGACACGGTAACATTGATGCCCGAGTTGCTGCCGCTTAAGCTGGGCAGATGTATCGGCCCCTGTCGACCTCCCGCATTCCAAGCAGTAAGCCCCTCGAAAAACTCAGGGGGGATCATCGAGCGGAGCTTCTCTTCCACTAACTTGTCCACCATTTTCTCGTCCACCGCCTTCTCCTCTAGTGTCTGCACCTTCATCTTTAGCTCTGCAACAGCGGCTTTATCCTGGTTCTTCCTCTCCCTTCTTTTCTTGGCGTCCTCTTTGTAGTACTCCTTGAACTTCATGCTCGTACCGAAGTTGGACACACGGCCAGCTGAGGATGGCGGCAACCCCTTGTCCCTCTTCTTGTAAGCATTGGTCGCCCTGTTGAAAACCGTGTCCCACCGCTCCGTCGAATCCTGGGACGACTCTATGGCAGTAGCGTTTAGTTCATCCTCCTGCAGAGACAAGGAAAGGTGAACCCATTTAGATTCTTGACTTCATTATCTTAATTAGAATGCAATAGACTTGAGATCAGCGATAAATTCCTTACCAGCTTCTTCTCGAATGCCTTCACCTCCGGATCGTCGGTGATGAACTCCCCTGTTTCCTTGTCCAGGTAGTAGCAGGCCCGAACAAATTGCCTAAGCTGCAAGTCCGTGATTTTAAGCCAAGGGTTGTCTTTACCAAGGTGTTCAAGCTCGGCGTCCTCCTTGTCCCAAATGGCCTATTTCCCCCTATAATCGCCGCTTCCAAGGCGGTGGTTACCTATGTTCTGTTCCCGCATAATCCTTCCCCATTGAGTCCATTTTATAGCGTCAGCGGTAGCTATATCCGCCTTGAATATCCTAAACTCCTCTTCGTCAAGCATCAGATTTTTCTTACTAATAACCTCCCAGCTTTCACCTTTGTCAATGCTATTCTTCACCCGGGTTTTCCAGCTACTCAAGGTGTTGCTCATCTTCGTGAGGGCTAGTTTGTTCACTGGGTTCTTTCTCTCGAGGTTTCTAAACTGCTCTGGGAATCTGTATCGCTTGTGAAGCTTCTTACGGAGGTTATCGACCAAAGCTGCATGGTCAGCATGTCTGATGTACTTCGTGTTGATCGACATGCTTTCGCGGACGATGCACCCGAGTTGCAGGCCCTACCCTTTAGCAATCGCCTCTCGTGCAATGGGTTGGCCAGTTTCTGTGACCTCAGTGAACTCATCACAGATGGTGGCGAGCACTGGCACCTTCCGCTCCTTCTGTTCCTTCTTCTTCTTCTTCTTCTTCTTCTTCTTCTTCTTCTTCTTCTTCTTCTTCTGAGAAGCGGCCGGGTTGCCGCTACCGCCATCCATGCTCTCGCCGCCATCGGTGCGGGCGCCGCCATCGGTGGTGTCATCCTCTTCGCCGCTGCCTTCACTAGTTCCATCGTAGTCGTCTTCGTCCCCCTTGTAATCAGGATCTCCGCCCTCATTGGCCCCAGCAGCTCAGGCGACGGTCGCCTCCTCCTCCGGTGGTGGTGTCATCCTCATCGCCTCCTCCTCCTCCTCCTATTGGGATCCCTGCCAGAATGATCGGTTTACCTATCTAGCTTGTTCTTCGATGCTGATCATGTGCTTAGAAGGGCCAGACTCCTTGTTGCCCGACATGTTTGCACTACTCTATTTAAAAGAGGCAAAAATTTAGCACAAATCTCGACCGAATAATTTGGCATGACCTTTGCTAATTTTTTTAACCTAGGAGTGCCCATTTCTCAACCGAAACGGAAGTGAATCAACACTTCGGGGGAAATGGGCAACTCAAATGAAGAAATATATCCCTTCAAGACAAAAGACCCCATCCCCCATGCATTGACCCCAGTATCCATCATCCATCATCCACAGTACATTTCAACAATAGGTACCATCATCCCCATACATGTATAACAGATATATATAACGAGCTCTAATTCTGGCATAACAGATATATATATAACCAGCAAAACAGTTCCAGGATGTCTTGATACTTGATAATAAGTAACAGGTTTGTTTATTACTTGATACTTGACTGTCAGACCAGCAAAACAGTTCCAACTAAATAGGCATGGAACAAGATCAATCAAAAGTTGCTGAACCCATTCATATAACACACAAAGAACAGTAGTACTCCATTACTACCGGATAGCCATCAGGAACATAATCGCAACACAAAAATAATCTGCTCAAAGAATGGATAGAAAAAACATAGTTCCATGCTATATATGTCCAGATCCCAACCAAAACATCACTGCAGAAGGACCAGCAGCACAGATAACACTAACAAGTTACTAAATCTACCATGGACACCATTATTTCATCTTCAATGAAACAGTTTCATCTACCATGGACACACTAGCAATTGTCCATTGTGTTCTGGCTTGCAATGTATGCACTTCTAGTTAGGCTTGTCCAGTTGTCCCTGCCTATCAAGTAACCAGGACAAGGAGCTCCTTCCATTAGTCATCGTACAAAT
This sequence comes from Avena sativa, assembly GCA_916181665.1. Classification (NCBI taxonomy): domain Eukaryota; kingdom Viridiplantae; phylum Streptophyta; class Magnoliopsida; order Poales; family Poaceae; genus Avena; species Avena sativa. Next base: position 314,581,826 of record OV702292.1, read on the forward strand.
GTAAATAGATAGTGTGCTGTAACCAACAGATGATACCCTTATGCACCATGTTTTACAATGCTGATGTATGAAAAGTATACCCGAACAAAAATTCATAGACCCAAGACATCATGGTGTATTCAAGAAATGTATATTTCTTTACTACATTCAATCAGTATGATGTTTCTTTGCGATGTCATAGAGTACTCCAAAGTTAGATCAGCAACACTCTGCTCACAAGGCACACTTTTCGTGAACTGAGGGGGTACTTTCCTAATATTCAGTCAGTTTCCTTCACATGCTGCATACGGTTTTGGAAATAAGCTTGTATACCTCAATGGGTCTGCTCAACACAACCAGGCACTTGCATTTGGTGGCACAACTGTCTGATTTCAACATTTTTTTGTCAAAAGTAACCTGAAAAATTCTTTTTTCATAACTAATTTCTAGATTATATGCTTCTTACAATCTTCAATCAGCACCAGTGTGTTTGCAACTTTGCATCCATTAGAATAGCACATGAGCACTATACCTTACTGATTTAAGCAAGCCATCTAGGACTAGCATTTATGGACCCTAGTTGCTGATTGCTATGAACTTTGTTTTTAATTTGTTTAAGCAACGCTAGTTTGTTTCATACTAGTTCTAGCTTGCTATCTTCTAGTGTTCAAGTTACTATGTATAAACTGAAAATTTCAGAGTGCAGAAGTACCAGCAGAAGTACGAGCAGAACAGATAATACTAACGGGTTCAAAGGGAGGGTGGGGGAGTGAGGGGGATGAACCGTACGTGTGCGCTGTGGTGGTCGTCGACGACGAGAGTGGAGGCGGTGCTCCTGCTGCGGGCGGGGCGGCGGCGGGCCTCCTCCTCCACGGGCTCTAGTGCGGTGGTGGCGGCCAGGCCTCCTCCTCCACGGGCTTCAGCGCGGCAGTGGCGGCTCCCGCAGGGAGGGCTAGTGTGGCGGTGGCGGCTCCGGCGGTGGCGGCGGTGGTGCCTAGCTAGGGTTTGTGCGCGGCGATCGAGCGAGACAGAGAATCGAATGGGGTTACGAAGGGGAATGAAAGGCCTAACCGTTTATTTGGCTAAGTCCACAGGTTCTGTGGCACATTTCAGAAATATGCGCCACAGAAGTTGGAACATCTGTGCGCATTTTGCCAAAATGCGCCACAGAACCTGTGGACTTAGTACAAAAACGGCGCGCGTGGTAGTATGACAAGATCACACACTTGCCTTAGTGGTCTCTGCTGCTTGCTTGTGCCATTCTAAACCTGGGGCAGCCAGGTTCGAATCCTGTCTTTCTCACACCTTTTTATTTTTTTAAAATATATTTTTAATTATAGATATGTTTAAAATAATGCAAGAACATATACAAACATTCATATTTATTCAAAAAACTCTCTCCCCGAATATATACAATCATGTAACGTGTTTTTAATTATATATATGTCTAAAATAAAGCAAGAACATATACAAACATTCATATTTATTCAAAAAATTCTCTCTCCAAACATATACAATCATGTGATGTGTCGAGCTAGTGTCTCTTCACAATCTTCTTGCCCTTTTTCGTCGTGGTTGAATACTTTAGCCCATGCACTTTGAGATTTTTTCTTGTGAATGGACAACCTTTAGTAGACAGTGTGGTCTTCCTTCTTACTGTAGTAGTAGTAGGCATGTCAAAGTACTTGTCGAATTCCTCTTCGATCTTTGGGTCGCCGTTTTTGTCGAAGTTTTGCTTGTTGGCGGCTGCTTCCATTCCGATGATGCTCCTCTTTCCCCTCCTAACTACAACATGGTTGGGCTTTGACGGGTCGGTAATAAAAAAAGCATTGATCAACTTGGCTAGCGAGTACCCAAGGCTCATTTTTTGCGGAGGCGTTCTTTGATGATTTGGCATCTGGTATAACCATTGTGGTGAAATAGCGGCCTTCTTTTCCATGTTCTTGGTCCATCTAACACGGAACATCGGTACGATCTCTCCACAGTAGTCGAGCTCCCATATCTCCTCGATCTTTCCGTAGAATCTTTCCATCATAGTAGTCTCGTCATCAGCAAAGGATAACATAGTTACTCCTGAGTTTTGATATTCACTATTCTTGTCCTTTTCCTCGGTGTAGAATCTGTAACCGTTTATGTCGTATGACTGATAGGTCCTTAGATTGTGCCCTGGGCCCTGCGACAAGGAGAATATGAGTTTTTGATCTTCTGAAGAAGGCGTCTGTGGGGGATTGTCCAGTTGCCTTTTCTTGAACCAACCCGTGAAGCTGGAGTTGTGCTCTCTGGTTACGTCTCCCTTCTTCCTCGGCCGGCCCTGGTCGACGTACTCCTGCTCGATTAAGCTTCTGTGCTCTTCGACCCAAGGGCCGACCACTTCAATGTGTTGTAGCGTGACTCGGTGTGCCCTTTCAAAATTAGTGCGTCGACCATCAATGCCGACATGTAGTGAGCGGCAGCCCTTGCGGTGACCATATCCACCGAGTCTGCCGAGGTGCTTCTTTGTGGGTATTCCAACATCCTCGTTCTCGGTGGTTAGATAATTCTGGCAGAAGGAGATGCACTCGTAGATCATAAAGCCCTTGGCTATGCTTCCATCTGGACGAGACCTGTTGCGAACTAATCCTTTGATGACACCGTTTAGCCTTTCAAACGGCATCATGTTGTGCAGGAATGTCGGCCCGAGCTGGATGATGTCGTCCACGACATGTACAAGCTGATGCACCATGATGTCGAAGAATGCGGGCGCGAAGTAAATCTCAAGCTCGCATAGTATCATCACGATCTCTTCCTGTAGCCTGTCGAGCTGCTTCACACCGATCGAATTCCTAGATATGACGTTGAAAAAGTTACAGAGGCCAAACAACGTCTCACAGACATGCTTGTCCATTATCCCACGGATCGCAACGGGGAATATCTGCGTCATCAGCACGTGGCAGTCGTGAGACTTCATACCGCTGAACTTCTTCTTCGCCACGTCCAGATATCTTCTTATCTTCCCCGAGTAACTGTGAGGAACTTTCACTCCTAAGAGGAACCTAAAAAACTGCTCGAGCTCCTCCAGACTCAGAGTGAAGCAGGCAGCACGAAGCACCACCTCATTCTTCTTAACTCTTTTGCGGCGACCTTGAGTCCCTTCCTGATGATGATGATGATCATCATCATCATCATCACTATCAGGGTACTGAAGATCTTTCTTTATGCCAAGCAATTTAAGGTCCTTTCTTGCTTTCGGCCCATCCTTGGTCCTCTTCGGCATGTTCAGTAGAGTGCCAAGCAGACTCTCAGTAACGTTCTTGGTGATGTGCATTACATCGAGGCTATGGGGAGTGTGAAGGACCTTCCAATACAGCATGTCCCAGAAAACAGACCTTGCTTTCCATACACCCAGCAGCGGCTTTGTCCTCGGTCGTTTTTTTCCAGGCGCAGGGCAATCTACCCAATTATTCAAAAGCTCCTCGATTTCTTCGCCGCTCCTCGGACGCGGGGCTCTTTCGAGCTCGTCCTTACCATTGAACAGGTCACCACGTTTTCTCCACGGGTGATCCATGCGGAGCCACTTTCGAGTACCTTGGAACACGACCTGGGATCCCTTGGTAGCTGGAGATGCGGTGTCTCATCCATGCACTTGACGCATGCATTGTGTCTGTGGTTCACCTGGGTCGATACATATGCGTAACCAGGATAGTCCTGCACGGTCGTGAGCAACACGGCTCTCAAATGGAAATATTCTTTAGTGTAGGCATCCCACGTACGGGCCGGCGTCTCCCACAAGCTGGCTAACTACTCTCTCAATAGCCCGAGATACAGATGCATATCGATACCTGGTTGTTTCGGCCCCTGAATAAGAATGCTCATGTGTACATACCTTTGCTTCGTGCATAGCCACGGGGGGAGGTTGTATGGACATACAAACACGGGCCAGGTTCTATGCGCGCTACTCTGGTTTCCAAAAGGATTGAGTCCATCAGTGCTCATACCCAGCCTAACGTTCCTTGCATCGCCCCCGAACTCTTCAAACTCGATGTCTAATGCATTCCACTGACTAGCGTCTGAAGGGTGTGTCAGGATCTTGCCCTTCTCTGGATCATCTTCGGGTTTCTCTCTTTCCGCGTGCCATTGCTTGAGCTTTGCTTCCTTAGGATCTATGAAATATCGCTGCAGACGAGGGGTGATAGGAAAGTACCATACCACTTTTCGAGGAACTTTCTTGTTCCCTCTCTTGTACCGTCCTTGGCCACACATCGGACATGTGGTTCTATCCGCGTAGTCGTTCCGATAAAGTGCGCAATCATTGATGCATGCGTGGTATTTAATGTGTGGTAGGTCGAGAGGGCACACGATTTTCTTGTCCTCCTCGATACTTGTTGGTAATGTGTTCCCCTTAGGAAGTCGGTCGTTCCAGTATTCTATGTTCGTGTTGAAGCTCACATCGGTCCATTTGTGTTCGACCTTCATCTCTAGAGCCTTGAGCGTTACACTCAAACGTGTATCCTCGGGGCGACACCCAGGATACAATGGAGTCATCCCATCTACCTCCATTTGGGCTAGCTTGGCTTTCTCTCTGGCTGCAGCTTTGTTGTTGCTCGTCTCCTTGAGGAGCAGTTCTTGAAAATGAGGTTCCTGCAAGACCGAAGTTAGCAGCGTTTGTGTGTTCGCGTCTTCTCCTTCTTCATGATCATGATCATGCCCGTCGCCATCTCCTTCTCCATGCTGATCATGCCCGCCGGCATCTCCGTCATGATGATCATGCCTGCTAGCATCTCCTTCGTCATGATGATCATGCCCGGTAGACTCTTTTTCTTCTCGCCCGCCCACGTCTTCGCCTCATTGAGGTCGCGCATGAAACCGCGCCTGAGCAGGTGACCCTCCAATTGTCCAGATTCAGGGCCGATCCAGCGCTGCAGTTTGCATGTTCGACATGGACATCTTATCATGGTCTTGTTGTTCAGAATGATGTCCTCCTTCGCGCCTTTCTTGTACCTAGCAATTTGACCTTCGCTCATCGTGAGGACCATGGTTGCCTGAGTGGTCAAAAAAGAGAGTATAGGTGAGAACCACACCATATGAACACGCACATGCATGAATGCTAGCCGGAAAAAATTCGGCATGACCTTTCCTAAAATTAGGAAATATGGGTAGTGCAAAAATTTGCCGAAATGGAAATGAATCAACATTTCGGCAAACATCCATGCAACCACACCGACCGGGCCCGACAACAACAAGAAACCAAAAAAAAACTTCCTCCCATTGCAAACATTCATGCACCACACAAACATCGTCTCGCCATGGATCGCACACACACCGCCCGCGTGACAAGCTTCACCTACATGTTCATGATGGCCAAGTACTCACCTATAGTAGACACAATAATAGCGAGACGAGACCGCGCGATGAGAGAGTGTGGACAAATAGATCTACAATGCAAGTTGGTGGAGAGGAAATTAGTAAACAAATAGAGATGTGAGGGAGAAAAGTAAGGAACTTTTAGATCTAGAAGTTGGAGCGAAGCTTCCACTTATCAATCTATGGATTAAAGTAGGTTTAGTTACAAGAAAATGGAGAAACTATGGGCAAGATGGGGTGTGAGGGAGGAGGAAGACAAGTTGGGAGGAGGTATAGATGTGAAATGAGATAGATAAGAAAGCTAGCTCTTGTCACCTTTTTAACATGGATCTGGATGCCCTCATCTGTGGCGCATATGGATGAAATGCGCCACAGATGCTGAAACTTCTGTGGCGCATAAGTCCATATGCGCCACAGAAGTGGGTAAATTAGATTCCCTGTGTGGGGCCTACCTCCAAGTTCTGTGGCGCATGTTGGGATATGCGCCACAGAAGTGAAACACATCTGTGGCGCATATCAGAACATGCGTCATAGAACTTGGGTAAATTAGATTCCGTGGTGGGGCCCTCCTCCATGTTCTATGGTGCATGAGGAAATATGCGCCACAGAAGAGGCAACTTCTGTGGCGCATATCTCAGAATGCGCCACAGAACTTGGATCAACCCACCTCGGCTGGCGGGTCCCACCAATCTTCTGTGGCGCATACTCTGGAGAATGCGCCACAGAAGTTCCAATCTTTTGTGGCGCATGGTTTCTGGTGCGCCACTGATATTTTCCTATGGCGCATGATTTCGCATATGCGCCACTGAACATCTTGTCTATCTATTGGTTGTTTCCTAGTAGTGCATATATACGCAGAAGGACCTTTAGTCTCGGCTCGTGCCATGGACCAGGACTAAAGGGTCTTTAGTCCTGGCTCGTGTCACAGACCGGGACTAAAGCTTTGACCTTTAGTCCCGGAGCGTGCCATGGCCCGGGAATAAAGGTTTTTTGGCACTAGCCCATAGGGGCGCACCAACCAGACCCCTTTAGTCCCGGATCGTGACAAGACCCGGGACTAAAGGTCCCTTTTTAAAAAAATTGACCGAAATATCTGCTTCCCGCCTTATTGCATACAATTAAATAAACTAGTATATCAATATTATTAAAAATGATGGGAATTTTGAGGGAGGGTACCAGTTTAGGGTTAGGGTTTAGATTTTGGGTTAGGGTTTCGGGTTTCGGGTTTAGGGTTAGGGTTTTGGGTTTAGGGTTTAAGGGTTTAGGGTTAAGGTTTTGGGTTAGGGTTAGGGTTCGGGTTAGGGTCAGGGTTTCAAGTTTACGGTTAGGGTTTTGGGTTAGGGTTAGGGTCAGGGTCAGGGTTAGGGTTTAGGGTTCAGGTTTAGGGTTAGGGTTCGGGTTAGGGTCAGGGTTTCGGGTTTCGGGTTTAGGATTTAAGGGTTTAGGGTTAGGTTTAGGTTTAGGGTTAGGGTTTCGGGTTTAGGTTTAGGGTTTCGGGTTTAGGTTTAGGTTTAGGGTTTATATTTTGGGTTAGGGTTTCGGGTTTAGGCTTAGGGTTTCGGGTTTCGGGTTTAGTGTTTAAGGGTTTAGGGTTTAGGTTCGGGTTTAGCGTTAGGGTTAGGGTTTCAGGTTTCGGGTTTAGGGTTAGGGTTTAGGGTTAGGGTTCGGGTTAGGGTTAGGGTTTCATGTTTTGGGTTTAGGGTTCGGGCTTAGGGTTAGGGTTAGGGTTTCGGGTTTTGGGTTTAGGGTTTAAGGGTTTAGGTTTAGGGTTAGGGTTTTGGGTTTAGGGTCAGGGTTTCGGGTTTCGGGTTTAGGTTTAGGCGTAGGGTTTCGGGTTTAGGGTTTAGGTTTAGGGTTCGGGTTTAGGGTTTAGGGTTTATAGTTTAGGGTTTAGGGTTTAGTGTTTAGGTTTAGGGTTCGGGTTTAGGGTTTAGGGTTTAGGGTCTAACTATTAAAACTAGTAACAAGAACTTAAGATATTTCGGGGGCCTTTAGTCCCAGTTGGAGCCAATAAGCGGGACTTAAGATATTTTGGGGGCGTTTAATCCCAGTTGGAGCCAATAATCGGGACTTAAGATATTTCCCGCCCTTCTTAGAGTCGTCAAGCCATGCGTCATGATTTCCCACTATTTCCCTCCGCTTTCGGCCATATTTTCCTGCCTTTTCCCTCTATATCTAGGCCGGCTGCCATGGCCATCCACACATGCACATCTTCCCCTCTCACAACAATGGACACCGCTACTGGGCCATTCTGACCCTCGAGGAGACTGAGGCGCGGTGGGCCTCCAGCTACCCATGCCCACCAGGCTACCGGCTGCCTGCTGACTAGATGCTGAGCACTGGAGGAGTTCATATCCCTCTTGTGCCCCAAGGTTCTGCCTGCCAGGTGGCCATCACGAACCACTTCTATCTCGAGCTCACGCTGGAGCAGCAGATGGATCCCCATTGGGATCCCAACAACTACGACACCTGGAATGCCTTCTTCGCCAACCGACAAGAAAGGAAGCTCACTAGGTACGAGGGTGACGGCTCGCCCCGTTGAACCAAAATGAGGCTGGTCGCCGCCTGTGGTGGGCAAACCGGACTATCATCGGTGTGATGCGCTACATCGCCCAGGGAGATCATCCTCGCCTACGGTGCCCGCACTTTGACCCTCCATAGAGACACAAGAAGGGTGGGGATGGTGAAGGCCACAGGCTACACAGCGTCATCATCCAGGAGCCCCTCCCTTGCATGACGTGAATCCGAGGCCGGAGTGGTAGGTACCCCAGGAATATGCCCTGGCTGGGATTAGGACCAGCCATGTGCGCCTAAAGACGACGACAACGATGATGACGAAGACGAAGATGACCCTGAAGTTGTGTACTATAGGGCTAGACATGAGTATGACTAAAGGGTGCCTTTAGTCCCGATTCCTTAGTTCCAGTTTTTAATAATAATAAATGTCTTGAGTGTTAGTCCTGGTTCCTTAGTCCCAGTGGGGCGGAAGCGATACGAGGACGCGGTCGTCCCGGGCGTCAAGGGGGGCTCCAGCAGGTGCGGTCGGGAGGAAGGAGAAGTCAGAGCGGAGACACGCCCGAGGTCGGCCGCGAATCTTTTTTCCTGATCTGGATTTTCTTCACATCTATTTTTCTGATCTGGAGTTTTCTTCAGTCGTTTGAGGGAATTGGGTCAATGTTTAGTTCTTTGTACATTGTGCGCTCCTGATCCAAATCCCATGTTCAATTAAATTATGGGTAAAAATTTAAGACAGAAAAGTTCCGTAAATTATCTTGTAATATTTTCGATCGAGTGTGACACCCTGGGATCAGGGTTAAACAAATCGCAGACATTAGCCTGACATAAGCTTAACCTGGAGCTCGAGGATATTCAGTGAGAAATCGGTGACACAACAGTAACCCTGCGACACAAAAATTATTACAGAAGGCTCATAACTGAGCAAAGAACCAAAATATTACAAGCAGAGGTCACTAACCACAAACATCAAACAACGGAAGGCAAGTTATGCTATTAAGTATAGCAAACTTAACAAATGTCCTAAGAGGCCTAAAGCATAACGATGACGTCCCAGCCCATAGATTCCAGGCTGCCGGTCGGGAACCCCAACCTACTCATCGGTGTCGATGTAGTACCAAACTTGTCTTCAGGGGAACACTTACTCTGAAAGTATCAACAAAGCAAGGGTGAGTACATGGTGTATTCTACAAGACTTATGGCTGGTGGGGTTATTTTGCAAAGAGCAATCTAAGTTTGTAAAACAAGAGGGAGAAGAAGCTCATCTAATCAGTGTATTTTAAAAGGGGATAAGAGAGCGACGTCTCCGAAGAATTGATCATCATATCTTGATATCCACCAAAGTAATCCTCATCTCACAACTAGGATCACCCCCTCGTACCCATGAGGAAGCATCCTTAAGCACACGTTGATCTGCCAAGTTTTACGATCAGGTTAATGTTCTGTATGATCTTCACGTCCGTTCCCAAGTCGTCCATAACCGTGGACATGGCTTTTCGAAAAGATTTAACCCTGCAGGTGTTTACAACTTTACCCACACGTACCAACCGACTCTTAATGCCACTATAGTTGTGCCCTCTTCCTTGGAAGGCTGGCAGAGGGTGGTTGGACACGACCTTTACCTTGCTTTTGTCGAGACCATGAGTCATGCCCTAAGGATGGTTCCGTCGTAATGGGTTAAATCCTGAAGTTGGTCCCTAGAGATGTGGGCGAGGTTGGTTTACCAGGGGCGCCATCTACCCCAAGCAACCACAGCCACGCTTACCTACCTGTTATGAATGCACCTCCTTCACCTCCTCTTTCGAAAAAAATTCAATACATATGCCAAATGGAAAGCCCGAACTATGTGACTCATGGAATCTACTAGGCAAGTTAGTTGCTCGTGAGGTTTTCTAGGCCCCGTGTGGTTGTATGCTCGTCTTGGTTCAAGAGGCAAGAACTCGGTTCCTAGTGGTGGCGAGCATGGGACTAGAAAAAACACATCCCACTATGGCCTCCCATACAAGCCTTAGCATGTTTAACCTTTACCACTAATCTTACCTTATCAGTATACCTTGTTCTCCTATCATAATAGATTCTCTACATCTGATACATCATCTGGATGAACCAGCACTTTCAGCTAAGCATGGCTAAGCAAGACACAGATATAAGCTCTAGTGATGCACACAAGCCAAACCTAGTTATGGTAGAAGCTGTAGATCAGGTAATATAAGCTCAAAGGGAGTAATGCAACAGATAGGATACCCTATCTATCGATAAAAGAGCACAGTAGAATCGTGTGCATCATGGCAAGAATTGAAATACTTTGAAAGCATAGGATTCTTTTATGTATGGGGTTATGCTTGCCTTTGCCTGTTGATACCCAGAAAGCAAATCTTCGGATATCTTGTACTTGAATTGATTACAGTTGGTCAAGTATTCTTCGTCGATCTTCGATGGTGTTAACCTCGGTCTTCGATCTTGATCTCGATATCGTATTCTACCGTAAGAAGCAAACACCGGAAAGAAAGGGGAAACAACAATCAACACATGGCATAGATGCAATTCTCAAGCAAGGATGATGATATGACAAGTTAAATAGATCTTAAATGAAACCCTAGGGCATGCTTGATCATTTTAAACAGGGTCCGAAGGGTACAAACCCTAGGACAGGGGAACCCCGGAACACCTGTGACGGGTTGATTTAGTTATCTAATTAAACTTATCATTTAAGTTTCTTAACAATGCATTATTATAGTTTAAACAGATAGATCTCATTTTTCTGAACATTTTGATATATTATTTGTATTTTTCTGACTTATAGATAATTAGATATTGAATTTATAAGATTATAACAATTTATGGAATTATTAAAAAAATTAAAACCTTTACTGCGTCATTATGACACAGGGCTGACGTCACCACAGCATCTAACACTTTCTCACCCGAGGCTGATCCACCCCATGTCACTGACCTGTGGGCCATATGCCCATGTCAGCATCCACGGTGGCAGTCAACAGGTCAACAGGGTCCACGGCCATGCCAGCAGTGCGTCACAATGACGTCACCATCACGTCCACGTCGGACGGTGGTCGCCAGCGACGACACAGGTCACGCCAGCATGCGCGGCTAGATGCGTTCGAACTACGGGATCAAGACGAACCTAAAGCTAGCGGCGCCGCTGGGAGTAGGTCACCGGAGGAGCGGCCACAGCGAGTTCTGCGGTGGCCGACGGCGCCATGCGGCGCGGGCTCGAAGCAAAGCGAGAGGGAGGCAGGGAGATGGTCCATGAGGACCGCGAACTCACCATAAGCGAGATGGAGGGTTCAGCGAGACGGGGAAGGTTGGACGATGACGAATCGACGACGTGACTCCGGCGGACGACGGTGAGGACGAGCACAATTCCAGCGAGGTGGGGCCTTCCCGACTTGCTAACCTTGGTGGCTAAGAACGAGGAGACGACGGTGGTCACGCCTATGGCCTCAGATGGGCGTGGGGTGGTCGGGAACAGCGGGGCGCCAGCGGCCGGCGAGCTAGGGTTTCGCGCAAGCGGCGAGAGAGAGGCGAGAGGAGAGAGAGTGAGGGGATAGGGTTATCCATGGCAGTGCAAGGGGTCTTGTAGGCATCCGTGGCGGTGGCGGGAATCTTGGCGCTCGGCGTGCATCGCTGCGCCGGCGAACGGCGGAGGAGCTGCCAGGCAGCTGCTTCGTGTTGTCGTCGACGAGGACGAAGGAGAAATAAGGGGCCGAAGCGGTACGGGCCAAGCTGGGCCACAGATGGGCTGTGGGTGCTGTGCGCTGGGCATCAGGGAGAGGAGAAAGGAGAGATGGGCCGGCCTGATGCGGCTCTGCTTCTATTTTTTATTCCCAAACCCTTTTTATATTTATGTTTTCGATTTTCTATTTGTATTTTCAAATACAAAACTGTTTTGGGTATTTCAAAAATACCAGAGGCTTTATGAAATTATATAAAATACTGTAGGGCCCTCTAATCAATTTGGGCTCCACTATTTTGGTGGTTTTCAAAATTTCAAAACCATTTTGAATTCATTTTCAAAGAGGGAGGGGATTAGGGTTTAGGGTTTTGCATTACTTCTTTTTGCATGCATTTTTATTTCTTAGCAAAATAATGATGCTCATGAATGGACAAACAAACCCTAATTAACATTAACTAAAACTGGGGTGTTACAGCTTTATCCCCTTACGAGAATCTCGACCCGAGATTCCAGAGGTAGGAAGAGAGACAGAGGGAGAAAGAAACAAGGTCACTCTAAAGATAAGAGGGAAACACACTAAACAACACACCGAGTATCTCATGGTCAACTCATGAAGGAGTGTCCAGAACAACTCGGAGATGGCGAACATGAAACACATCAAGATAATAGAGGAAACAAGAAGAGATGGCGTCAAGTTGTTAGATAAATGGTCTTCATAAGGATTGAGACCATGGAGATTCAGAAGAGTTTTGGCTTCTGAAAAGGAAAGCTTCCAACAGAAAGAACATGACCACATACTTCAAGATATGAACCTCTACCAAATGGCTTAAGTAGAGCTTATAGGGATACCGAGATACGAATAACCAAGCTATTGAACTACTTTTGATACAGAAGGATCACTCTTCGTTCAACAGAAGGTCAAGACAGAAAGGTGTTTTATGGTGAGGACTCATAAGGGTCACATGGAACATCTAACACGAGAAATTTCTGATTACCAAAATCATGGTCACTCTATGAACATGGTCGAGATACAGAGGATACTCCTTATTCATCCAGGTTTACCAAAATCTTTGCCAAGGATCGTGATATCACTTTACTCCACTAGATGAATAGATAAGAAGATTCCTGATGACACGAGGAAAAAGAAACTTCATTCTCAGACTTCAATTACTTGGCACAACAGAACGCTTCCCAACATAAAATGGTCTAGAGGATCGACCAAGAGACATTTAGCAACACTACTTTAAATGTTCTCCTTGATGTTCGAGAGAGCAGACATCAAGTAAAGGTCGGACTTCGGTACAAAGGAAACCATAAGCGCAACTCCTATAATAAATCATAGAAGAAGCCTCATGAAGAGTGGTTATTATGCTGATTCAAGAGAATATGATAATAGGCCTTCCGACTAGTTGTGTCAACCATTACCTCAATCTTGCCGGATTTTCAGAGAGACCCATGTCAATTCCTTGGAGAACACCAACCATTATTACTGCTTGAGATTTAGCTCTGGTTAGGTGGGATGATAATTCAGATTCAACATGTCCAAATAGAAAGTGTGTAACATTTAGCACAGGGATAAAGTTAGTAGATTCTCAAGACATGGACTACAGTGTTAAGCTTCAATAGGCTGAGCTAGATTGCTATACCCATGTATTAGCAACTTTTCAGAAGACAACTTCACCTACATGATGTACTTGCAATGAAATACACATGTTTCCTGGAAGAAACGGAAACAACTCTACTCGAATCCACGGGGACATCTTCCTACAATTGCGCGTGAATCGGAGAAGGTTACTTCTAACATCCAGAACACATACTTCGAGATATCATGAAGAAGGTTCTTTGAAAGTTTCCAGCATTAATGCCAAAGGTTCCATATGAATCTAGTCTGTCTTGGAGAAGATAAGATGTCATCGATGGGATCAACAACAAACTTATCGATATACTCCAGGAAGATGACTCACATGCTGTATGAACAAGGCAGGGTATTGGTCAGACCATAGAACATGAAGATGTACTCAAGTGAAACATCACAAGGAGCAGCAGCATCAAGATTGTCCTTGGAATTGAGTTTGAGTTGACGATAACCCAAATAAAATCAAAGGCGGGGGAAGATAACATTTCCATGAAGGAAACACTATCTTTCTTCAGCATGAACGAAACTAGACATCCCTTTAAGATGAACTAAGTCAGATAGAACTTTCGTCTTACAACTCTCCAAGTTGTTGTTTAAGCTCAACCAACTAGTTCAGGGGTATCCAGTATGGATCCTTGGAGAAGAGGCAGTTCAGGGAACTTGCTTGCTCAAGAACTTGACGACACGGTCATGTGGCAACATGGCGATACTTCTAGAAAGACGTCAAGAATATCACGAACCACCGATATGTCACTTAGTTCGAGAGGAAACTTGCTTGGTAAGGCAAGAAAACATAGTCTCAGAGCTTCGGCACAAGCCTAACTCTTTAACTGAAGAAAGTGCACCAGAATAACGGACTTGGTAGCACAATCATCCTTTAGCCTGGTGATAGGGTTAACCAATCACGCTAAAGATGACACAAATGTCCTTAGAGTTCAGAGCAATAAGGTTTGCTAAGAATCTGAGATCTCCACATTATTACGCACTCGCATCATTCACGAGCGCAAAAGCTTGGAGGAAGGGTGGGTAAATATGTGTGAGAGCATCACTTCATTAAGAAGGCCATGAAACTCGGCACGACCTCTTAGTATAAAAGGGTGTGATTCTCTAAGGTAGAATAGATAGAACCTAATCAATGCCTCTTAATCTGCGGATTACAACACTTTGACCTGGTCCTAGATATGACGAGGTACTAGAGTTTGTTTCTCCTGACATTCCGAAATGGTTTGTCATGACAGACCACAATAGTATCTTGCATCGGGAGACACCAATGCGCATTACTATTTGGCTACCAACTGGTAGACAAAGGTCAGAAAACAACAAGGGAAAACGGAACATGCTCAGGATAGAATCCCGAGATGTGGATGCATAGATTATCAATCTTCCGAGAACCAATGCATAGAAGGTAGGTGTGGCAGAGTCACGAGTATAGATGCGAGACTCATGAGGAGCACTCTTGTCGTGATATATTTGGTTCCATTAAAGAACATCTGCCATAGATAGTGGTAGGGGAAGTCCTTAATTGTCACAATTCAATCGTGACAAAGACCACAAGCTTGAAGGCTAGGATTGTAGTACCAGCCATCCTAAGGTAATGTGTAAACATTAGCATCAGGGGTCAAAGGAATGGACCTTGGGTTAAAGATCAGCTTCATGTACAAGATTCACCACACCAAAATCCAGCACAATCTGGGATCTTCGGTTCAAGTGAAGGGGTTAAAACCCGAGACAAGGAACTACTACTTGGGTAACATAGCATACACTGCAATGTAGTAATCATGAGGTAGCTTCCAAGAGAATCAAGAACTTCTGAAGTACCCAAACAAAGAATAAGGAGGCATGCGAGGCGAAAGAAAACCTCGAAGCCTAGAACAGAACACTATGGATCCTACAATATAATATTGTGGGCCCATAAGGTCATGATGGAAAGGAATCTCTCAACTGAAACAGAACAAAGGGAACAAGGAATCCACAACACACACAACTCTAGAGAAATCTACACTAGGTCAACTGGTTGAGAAACGACATGCCCAAAAGGCACCTAAGCTTTGAAAGACTAGGAGAGATATCAAAACTTTTACAAAGTCAACACATTATAAGATAACCTAGAGTCAAGAGTGAAACTGGATAAGGAGAAAAAGAAGCATTCTAGAGTTTTCTCAAATACTTTTCATCTTTGAAATAGTTTCCATAAGCACTAGACTCAACATCGACCAATAGCAAGGTTTTCCTACGGTCGGTACTGCTCTGATACCAAGAACTCTGACACCCTGGGATTAGGGTTAAACAAATCCTAGACATTAGCCTGACATAAGCTTAACCTAGAGCTCGAGGATATTCAGTGAGAAATTGGTAACACAACAATAACCCTGCGACACAAAAATTATTATAGCAAGCTCATAACTGAGCAAAGAACCAAAATATTACAAGCAAAGGTCACTAACCACAAACATCAAAGAACGGAAGGCAAGTTATGCTATTAAGTATAGCAAACTTAACAAATGGCCTAAGAGGCCTGAAGCATAACGATGACGTCCCAGCCCATAGATTCCAGGCTGCCGGCCAGGAACCCCAACCTACTCGTCAGTGTCGATGTAGTACCAAACTTGTCTTCAGAGGAACACTTACTCTGAAAGTATCAACAAAGCAAGGGTGAGTACAGGGTGTACTCAACAAGACTTATGGCTGGTGGGATTATTTTGCATAAATCCATCTTTGTTTGTAAAACAAGAGGGAGATGAAGCTCGTCTAATCAGAGTATTTTAAAAGGGGATAAGAGAGCGACGTCTCTGAAGAATTGATCATCATATCTTGATATCCACCAAAGTAATCCTCATCTCACAACTAGGATCACCCCCTCGTAACCATGAGGAAGCATCCTTAAGCACACATTGATCTTCCAAGTTTTACGATTAGGTTAATGTTCTCTATGATCTTCACGTCCCTTCCCAAGTCATCCATAACCGTGGACACGGCTTTTCGAAAAGATTTAACCCTGCAGGGGTGTACAACTTTACCCACATGTACCAACCGACTCTTAATGCCATTATAGTTGCGCCCTCTTCCTTGGAAGCCTGGTAGAGGGTGGTTGGACACGACCTTTACCTTGCTTTTGCCGAGACCATGAGTAGGATGGTTCCACCGTAACGGGTCAAACCCCGAAGTCGGTCCCTAGATATGGGGGCAAGGTTGGTTTACCAGGGGCACCATCTACCCCAATCAACCTCGGCCACACTTACCTACCTGTTATGAATGCACCTCCTTCACCTCCTCTTTCAAAAACATTTTCAATGCGTATGCCAAATGGAAAGCCCGAACTATGTGACTTATGGAATCTACTAAGCAAGTTAGTTGCTCATGAGGTTTTCCAGGCCCCGTGTGGTTGTACGCTCGTACTGGTTCAAGAGGAAAGAACTCGGTTCCTAGTGGTGCCGATCATGGGACTACAAAAACCACATCCCAATGTGGCCTCCCATACAAGCCTTAGCATGCTTAACCTTTACCACTGATCTTACCTCATCAGTATACCTTGTTCTCCTGTCATACTAGATTCTCTACATCTGATACATCATCTGGATGAACCATCACTATCAGCTAAGCATGGCTAAGCAAGACACAGATATAAGCTCTAGCGATGCACACAAGCCAAACCTAGTTATGCTAGGAGCAGTGGATCAGGTAATATAAGCTCAAAGGGAGTAATGCAACAGATAGGATACCCTATCTATGGATAAAAGACCATAGTAGAATCATATGCATCATGGCAAGAATTGAAATACTTTGAAAGCATAGGATTCTTTTATATGTGGGGTTATGCTTGCCTTTGCCTATTGATACCCAAAAAGCAGATCTTCGGTTATCTTGTACTTGACTTGATTACAGTTGGTCAAGTATTGTTCATCGATCTTCGATGGTGTTAACCTCGGTCTTCGATCTTGATCTCAGTATCGTATTCTACCGGAAGAAGCAAACACCAGAAAGAAAGGGGAAACAACAATCAGCACATGGCATCGATGCAATGCTCAAGCAAGTATGATGATATGACAAGTTAAATAGATCTTAAATGAAACCCTAGGGCATGCTTGATCATTTTAAACAGGGTCTGAAGGGTACAAACCCTAGGACAGGGGAACCTCGGAACACCTGTGAGGGGTTGATTTAGTTCTGTAATTAAACTTGTCATTTAAGTTTCTTAACAATGCATTATTATAGTTTAAACAGATAGATCTCATTTTTCTGAACATTTTGATATATTATTTGTATTTTTCTGACTTATAAATAATTAGATATTGAATTTATAAGATTATAACAATTTCTGGAATTATTAAAAACAATTTAAAACCTTTACTGCGTCATTATGACACAGGGCTGATGTCACCACAGCTTCTAACACTTTCTCACCCGAGGTAGATCCACCCCATGTCACTGACATGTGGGCCATATGCCCAAGTCAGCATCCACAGTGGCAGTCAACAGGTCAACAGGGTCCACGGCCACGTCAGCAGTGTGTCACAGTGACGTCACCATCGCGTCCACGTCGGACGGTGGTCGCCGGCGACGACACAAGCCACGCTAGCATGTGCGGCTAGATGTGTTCGAACCGCGGGATCAAGACGACCCTAAAGCTAGCGGTGCCACTCGGAGTAGGTCACCGGAGGAGCGGCGACAGCGAGTTCTGGCGGTGGCCGATGGTGGCGCATGGTGCGGGCTCGAAGCAAAGTGAGAGGGAGGCAGGGAGATGGTCCGCGACGACCGCGAGCTCACCATAAGCGGGATGGAGGGTTCGGCAAGGCCGGGGAAGGTCGGACGACGATGAATCGACGACGTGACTGCGGCGGCCGACGGTGAGGATGAGCACGATTCCGGCAATGTGGGGCCTTCCCGGCTTGCTAACCTTGGCGGGTAGGAACGAGGAGACGACGGCGGTCACGCCTATGGCCTCAGATGGGCGAGGGGTGGTCAGGAACAGCGGGGCGCCAGCGGCCGGCGAGCTAGGGTTTCGCGCTAGCGGCGAGAGATAGGAGAGAGGAGAGAGAGTGAGGGGATAGGGTTATTCGCGGGGGCGCAAGGGCTCTTGTAGGCATCTGGGGGTGGCGGCGGGAATCTTGGCGCTCGGCGTGCATCGCTGTGCCGGCGAACGGCGGAGGAGCTGCCAGGCAGCTGCTTCGTGTCGTCATCGATGAGGACAAAGGAGAAAGAAGGCGGCCAAAGCGGTATGGGCCAAGCTGGGCCGTAGATGGGCTGCGGGTGCTGCGCGTTGGGCGTCAGGGAGAGAGGAAAGGAGAGATGGCCGGCCTGATGCGGCTCTGCTTCTGTTTTTTATTCCCAAACCCTTTTTCTATTTCTGTTTTTGATTTTTTCTTTGTATTTTCAAATACAAAACTGTTTTGGGGATTTAAAAAATACCAGTATGAAATTATAGAAAATATTGCAAGGCCTTTAATCAATTTGGGCTCCACTATTTTGGTGGTTTTCAAAATTTCAAAACCATTTTGAATTCATTTTCAAAGAGGGAGGGGATTAGGGTTTAGGGTTTTGCATTACTTCTTTTTGCATGCATTTTTATTTCTTAGCAAAATAATGATGCTCATGAATGCACAAACAAACCCTAATTAATATTAACTAAAACTGGGGTGTTACATCGAGATCCCACGCTTATTTTATGATGCAGACCGTATTTGATGCTCCCTGTTTTAGTAACCAGTTTCAATCTTCAATTTTTTTGTATTTGCAAACTGTACTTAGGATCAGCTTCATTATTGTCTTTCTCTATTCGAGGAGTCCACGCCGAGCAGTGCTCCCTCTAGCGCGGCGTCCCCTGCTTCAGTGTCCGCTACCAGCCTCGAGCACGGCCAGCGTCAAGCACAGAGCTGCTGTCCTCGTTTGACCGTTTCCATCTCAGCAACCACTGTCGTTCTCTGTGTCTCCCTTGTCAACGAGGAGGGAGGAGGCGTTCTCCATCCCTAGCGTGCGACAAGAAGGGAGGAGGCCTGCTCCGGCCATGGCGTGCTGCGACGAGGATGAATGAGTCTAGGAGCGGCACACTGGCCGTGGCGTGAGACGAGCAAGGAGGATGCCTGTTTCCTTTTCTGATTTTTTTTCCAGTTTTGTATAACATTTTGTTTACACCTATTCTTTTCTCCAATTATCAGTGAGTTTTTTTTGCCGGTAAATTACCAGTGAGTTTGCCTTCGCTGCAATTTTTGTTCTTGCCTGCTTTGTGATTGAGGTAGGCACCGAATGTTTTCAAGTGAGCTCCGTTCCTTCCATGTTTAAATATCTATGATTTGGTTATGGCATTTTCAAGATCTAAATTTGTTCCATGTTTATTCGATGTATGAGAATAAGATTTTCCGTTCCTCTTTTTTCTGCTTTGTAATTTTCTCCCATGACCTGTATAAGCACCGTTACATAATGTATTGAGCACCACTCCATTGGTGATCAAGAGCAGACACAGAACTATATCGAACGAGGCATAAGCTCATTTTTCTAGACACAAGCTCATTTTTCTAGTTTAAAATGGTTGTTTTGATTATGTCCGATAACTGCATATTTCATAATCGACATGCTGTAATGGCCAAAAAATCAGGGTACAGTTCAAATCTGGAGGCCTTTCCATCCAAACGGCACTGTCTTTTTTGGATAGGAAATGCAGATGGCTAGAGTTTTGTTGGGACCGGTGCCTACAAGTCTCACATATGTTAATGGAGGTTTAACGGCAGCACGCATCACGGAACAATATCGAACGCCTCTAAAGATGTGCACAGCTACCACCCCGAGCAGCAAATCCGCGTCGTATACTATATAAACATATTAATAACATATATACTATACTCCATATATACTATTGTACACATATATACACATAATAAATAATAGTATATACTATATACTCCATACATACTATACACATATATATACACATCAATAATAGTATATACTATATTGATCCATATATACTATATACACATATTAATAACATATATATATAAATATACACATATTAATCAATTATACATATATAAAAAATACGGGGGTCGTCGCCCGGCCGGGCTTGCCCGTGCGCAGTGGCCGGCGGCGACGGACGCGTGCGGCGGCATTCGGATGGCCGCTGATGGTGCAGGGCCAGAAAGCATGGCGCGCGCCGTGGGGGTTTACCTGGCCAGCGGGGACGCACGCACGCGGCGGCTAGAGAGTAGGCAGTGTGGCGATGTTCGTCGGTGAGGCAGCGGCGGCACAGACAGTCGGAGAGAGGCGGCATGGCCAGAGAAAAATCGGGCAGCCTGCCGGCATCGTATCGTCGTCCTCACGTGCGGTTTCCCTTCACAGTGTGGAGTGGGGGGTTTGGCGAGTGAACAGGCGCCTATATACGCGGAAGGACCTTTAGTCCCGGCTCGTGCCACGGACCGGGACTAGAGGGTCTTTAGTCCTAGCTCATGCCACGGACCGGGACTAAAGGTATGACTTTTAGTCCTGGAGCATGCCATGGCCCAGGAATAAAGGATTTTCAGCACCAGCCCACAGGGGCGCGCCAACCGGACCCCTTTAGTCCCAGGTCGTGACAAGACCCGGGACTAAAGGTCCCTTTTAAAAAAAATTAACTGAAATCTCTGTTTCCCGCCTTATTGCATACAATTAAATAAATTAGTATATCCATATTATTAAAAATGATGAGGATTTTGGGGGAGGGTTCCGGTTTAGGGTTAGGGTTTAGATTATGGGTTAAGGTTTCGGGTTTCGGGTTTAGGGTTAGGGTTTCGGGTTTAGGGTTTAGGGTTTAAGGGTTTAGGTTTAGGGTTCGGGTTTAGGGTTAGGGTTCGGGTTATGGTCAGGGTTTTAGGTTTAGGGTTAGGGTTTAGGGTTAGGGTTCGGGTTAGGCTCAGGGTTTCGGGTTTAGGGTTAGGGTCAGGGTTTCGGGTTTCGGGTTTAGGATTTAAGGGTTTAGGGTTAGGGTTTAGGTTTAGGGTTAGGGTTTCGGGTTTAGGGTTAGGGTTAGGGTTTAGATTTTGGGTTAGGGTTTCGGGTTTAGGGTTAGGGTTTCGGGTTTAGGGTTTGAGGGTTTAGGGTTAGGGTTCAGGTTCGGGTTTAGCGTTAGGGTTAGGGTTTTGGGTTTCGGGTTTAGGTTTAGGGTTTAGGGTTAGGGTTAGGGTTTCATGTTCCGGGTTTAGGGTTCAGGTTTAGGGTTAGGGTTCAGGTTAGGGTTAGGGTTAGGGTTTTGGGTTTTGGGTTTCGGGTTTAAGGGTTTAGGTTTAGGGTTAGGGTTTTGGGTTTAGGGTCAGGGTTTCGGGTTTCGGGTTTAAGTCTAGGGTTAGGGTTTCGGGTTTAAGGTTTAGGTTTAGGGTTCGGGTTTAGGGTTTAGGGTTTAGGGTCTAACTATTAAAACTAGTAACATGAACTTAAGATATTTTGGGGGCCTTCAGTCCCGGTTGAAGCCAATAACCGGGACTTAAGATATTTTGGGGCCTTTAATCCCGTTTGGAGCCAATAATCGGGACTTAAGATATTTCCCGCCCTTCTTAGAGCCGCCAAGCCACGCGTCATGCTTTCCCGCCATTTCCTTCCTCTTCCCGCCATATTTTCCCACCTTTTCCCTCTATATCTAGGCCGGCTGCCATGGCCATCCACACATCCACATCTTCCCCTCTCACAACAATGGACACCGCATACTGGTCCATTCTAACCCTCGAGGAGATTGAGGCGCTGTGGGCCTCCAGCTACCCATGCCCGCCAGGCTACCGGCTGCTCGCCGACTGGATGCTGAGCGCTTGAGGAGTTGCTATCCCTCCTGTGCCTCAAGGTTCTGCCTGTCAGGCGGCCATCACGAACCACTTCTATCTCGAGCTCACGTCGGAGCAGTGGATGGATCCACATTGGGATCCCAACAACTACGACACCTAGAATGCCTTCTTTGCTAACCGGCAGGAAAGGGAGCTCACCAGGTACGAGGGTGACGGCCCGCCCCCGTTGAACCAAAACGAGGCTGGTCCCTGCCAGTGGTGGGCAAACCGGACTATCATTGGTGTGATGTGCTACATCGCCCAGGGAGATCATCCTCGCCTATGGTGCCCGCACTTTGACCCTCCATAGAGCCACAAGAAGGGTGGGGATGGTGAAGGCTGCGGGCTACACGACGTCATCATCGAGGAGCCCCTCCCTCGCGTGTAGTGATTCCGAGGCCGGAGTGGTAGGTACCCCTGGAATATGCCCTGGCTGGGAGAATATCATTTTGCGGCCCGAAAGTTGGGTCGCCCAGGCAACGCGGTACCTAAGTTGATTTTTATCACCGCGATTCAAAAAGTTGGGGCACCAATTGCTGAGAGGGATCTTTCGAGTGAATGATGGCCAAACCCAATATTTTCAAATCGCGCTCGTTAAGTCAGGATATTTCGTTACACTAGTTCCTGATGTGCCCCTTCTTCGCCGGTCACTCTTCTTAGCCACCCTGCACGTGTCATAGGGGTAAATCCATTACTATACTTTCCTAACTCTCGACACTAAATCTTGCTACGGTGGCGGTGGTCCCTTTTCTTCCCTTCCCCGACCCTAAATCTACCGGTGGCGGAGGACCTTTTTTCTCCCTCCCTCGACACTGAATCCGACGGCGGCGGCCCAGCATGTCTTGCAAGGCGAAGGTTGTAGCTACGTTGCCGACTGATTCGGGTCCATCGGGGCCCAAGTCTGGGGCTCAACACGTAGCAGCGGCGAGGTCTTCAGCCCCGGTTAGCGAGCAGGCTAGCAAGGATTCTGCTCCCAAGGTACCTACGAGCAGTGGGTTGAAGAGAAAAGCAAGGCCGTTGGCGGATTGTTCGGCTCCGGTGGGCGGATGCAGCACCCAGATCTCGAAGAAAAAACCCGGGAGAAGAGTGAGAGGTGAATTTTTCTTATATGTGCCTTATCTTGCAAGTAGATTAGTTACGGCATAATAGAATCGAATGAACTGAAATGTTCCCCTTTTTAATCAAATTAGGCACAGCTTGATACAAGGGACCTATATGAGTTCACAGTTCATGTTCAGTAGTACACTACAAAACTTGATTTTGGTTGCGAGAGGGTTGTGTTCGGGCAAGATGTGCATCTGCTTGTGAATTGCAAAGAGGTTGTGTCTGTTTCGCAGCTGGTAGATATGCTTGCCGCTAGAATTCCCTAGGGTTCTAGACAGAGGACAAAATTGGTGTGGCGCAACATGAATGATACCTATCAGCAAATTGAGCACTCCCATGAGATTCAGATGGTTTGGGAGTGTTGTGCAGCTGATCATAAGGTGAAAGTTGAAGCGATGATTGATGATATTTATGCAGATGCTGGAGATCTTGCTACTAGAGCTTCTGCTCCTAGAGAATACGGACTAATAGATGCTGAACTAGATAAGTTCAGTATACGCATAGAGGTGGATTCATACATGGCAAAACTTGATGAGGGAGTTAATAAGCCAGTTTCGTCATGTACTGTGGAGATCACTGTCGATTCCAAAAACATAACTCTTGATGAAATGAGAGAGATGATCGGTAAGGAAATCAGTATTGGCCCTAAGCAGATGGCAAAAATCCGGTGGTGGCATCATAAGAAGCAGCAATTCATAGATGTTTTGGATACTGAAGATCTTATGCAAATTATGTGACGAAAGAAGCGAACCAGGAAGGTGTTCTTCCTTGGTACCATTTCTGATGTTGTTGAACAGGTTATAGTGGATGTCGATGCCCCTGTAGTGGCTGAACAAAATGAGGTGGTCGACGTTGATGAGATCTGCTACCCTAGGCTTGTCATATGGACCACGGGGTTCCCCTGCCTGTATTTGTAATATTGACTGCTGTTGCATTTAGAGCGTGTTTCTATGATTATATTTGTTGAGATATTGAGATATAATGTTGTGCGAGTGTTGAGATTTTCGGACATGTCACTCACTGAAACCATCGTTGTTGTAATAATAAGTACATTGTAGTTGACATGATTATGTTTCTTAAGATGACGTACCGTACTTGTTTCTGTTATTATGTTTGTTGGGACATTATAATGTAATGTTTTGTGAAACCATGACTGGACAAGTGATGCATAAATACATTGTAGTTGACATGATTATGTTTCTTGAGATGATGTACTGTACTTGTTTCTGTTATTTTGTTTGTTGAGAGATTGTAATAAAATGTTTTGTGAAACAATGACAGGACAAGTGATGTGTAAGTACCTTGTAGTCAACATGATTTTGTTTCTTGAGTTGATGTAATATACTTGTTTCTGTGATTACGTTTGTTGAGAGATTGCAATGTGATGTTTTGTGAAACCATGTTGTGATTATGTTTGTTGAGAGATTGTAATGTAATGTTTTGTGAAACCATGACTAAAGAAGTGATGCATAAGTACCTTGTAGTTGACATGATTTTGTTTCTTTAGATGATGTAATATACTGGTATGTTTTTGTTAGGCAATGAAATTGGGATGGAGGGAGTGCAGGTTTAATATTTGAAATGAGAATGTGTGAAGAGAATCCATATCAGGCAGGAGACAGTAATCCAGGGAAAGGGCATGGTATCCATTAAACTATTGTAACATGCCAATTTAGTCATTGTTGCAGCGATAGAAGGGCTGCTCTCTCTCTCTCACTCTCGCCGACGCCGACGCCGTCGCCTGCGACGACGCATTCGCCATGCTGTCCTTGAACGGCGAGGACGACCAGTCGAGCAGCGATAGCCTTCTCTCCAACATCGAGTATTCCTTCCATGATGTGAGTTCCTCTGTTTTCTCGGGTTAGGGTTAGGCAATGGTAAATCTCTCGATCTGAGCTCCATATGTGCATGCAATCATGTTCGATTTTAGCTTTGCGTTTACCTATAGGTACCACGGACGATCTACGACTCTGAATGGGAGGGCCTAGATCTCAATGGAGAAGTGCCATGTGACCATGGGCTAAAACTGAGGAGATATGTTGCATTCGAAGGCAGTAACACTGGGAAAAGGTTTTTGGGTTGTACAAATCAGGTTTGTTTACATTATGTGCAACTGTGACATGAAGTAAAATGTATCGTGCATGTTCATAACACTATAATGTGTGTGTTTTTAGGTTGGCCCAATGTGTAAAGCAGTAGAGTGGGTGGATCTTGAGTGGCAAGATGCACTTAAGAAATATTTGGCACAGTTATGGGAGATGTATGAGTTGGAAAGGTCGGGGAGATTTACTGATGTAAGTGATGCAGCTGAAAAAATTACAAGTTATCGGTACGAAATAAGGAGCTGGAACAAGAAATCAAGAATTTGCAGTCAGAGCTAACTGACGGAATCTATGGGAGCTTGGTTGTTGGAACTGCAAAGAAGCTTCAAGATAGTCACAGGTTGCCGATTCATAATGCAGAAAAGGAGAGGGATCAGCTCAGGGAAGACAACAAGAAGCAAGAGTACTGCATTGTGGATCTGTTGAAGGAACTGAAGAAGGCGCGCGAGGGTGAACAAGCACAGACTATAGAGGATAAAGGAAATTCGAGATGAATAATTTATGTTGTGCCAATGCCTGAACCTAGTTAATTGTAAGACTTGCAGTTGCATTTTCTGAACTAAGCCAAACTCAATCCTCGAGCAAACTAATTTCAGACGAACACACATATCGTGCATAGAGTTAAGTTCACGCTTACAAAATCACCACTGTAGAGGATAAACCGGGCAGTTCAGTACTAAATAGACATATGTTGTGTTCAAGCGAGCCTAGCCTGAAGCTGCATGTTTTCCTCCCTAAGATTGGCCAGCTCCTTCAGTACTATGGTGTGCTTCAGCTGTAGGTTCCAGCGCTCCGTCACGGATTGGAGAATTTGGTCCGTAGCCATACGATTTTCCTTCAAGATCCCTTTCATGATCTCCGTCTGCTTCCTAGCCGAGGTGCGACCTTCATTGTGTAGCTTCTCCCATCCGGTGTTGAACTCCTTCAGTTTCTGGCACTTGTCAGAAAGGACCACGAGTTTAGCGTGCAGTTGGTCAAAGGCCAGTTTCTAGGAATTCTGCTTCTCCCTTTGGATTGCTATCTTGTCATTTAGCCAGGTCACCAGGTCCTAGTCGATCTTTCGCCTCTTTCCCTGCAACAAAAATACATAGTATGGTTTGTTTAGTTCACTAGGACAAGCTGGTTAGTTTCCATAATTAACTGAATCGACTAGTGGCATTGTCATAATTTCAAGGAAGAAGCAATCTAGGACTAATCAACATTTTATGAATCGACTTGTGGCACTGTCATAATTTCAATTCCAAAGACAAATAAGATTTATCTGCAGTTTAGTGTGCTGTGGGTTTTTCCCAATATCACCAAATAGTAGTGGGAGAGTGGCAAACTCATAATGCAGAAACCCATGTCCAAATACATAATGGAAAGAGAACATGGTGTCCATTCATGAACATGAACACCAACACATGTCCAGATAGATAAGGAGTTGCCCTAGGATTCTTATTGCACCCTATAATGGGAAGCAGACTTGGGCATTGCTCCCTGAACCCTAAACATTACAAAAGGACTGGAGGACGAACTGATATTCGTGTCCCCGCTAAAGGGAATCAGACTTGGGCATTGCTTCGATACGCCTCCAGACATGCCCTTAGCTCCTCGTTCTCTTTCTGAACACCCTCGAGTACCGTGATCCCTCTGCTCATGTCCGCCTTCATCTCCTTGACTTCATCCAGGCAATGGTTCCTGTCATGGTAGGCTCGGATGGTAGCCTTGATATCCTCGGCGTGTCCTCTGAGTGCCTTGCTGACTTCGTCCTGCAGGAGAATGCACCTTTCCACGAGATTCTTCTTCTCCTCCGTGAGCTCGTTGATTATCTTGATGGCCTGTTCTTGCCTGTTCAAGTTACGGTCGAGCACTTTCTGCAGCCTAACAATGTCACGTGCAAAATCTAGAGAGATCTCTTTCTGCATAGATAATTGCTTGCGTAGGCTCTCATTAGCTTGGGTGAGGGAGCGTACAAGCCCATGTTGGTTGACAATCTTGGAACTGATCGCGGCCACATTGTCATGGTACTCGACCTTCAATCGTTGCATCGTTCATGTTAATTGAAATAGGAATTCTATAATTACACTCCAGGTCCTAGGTGAATACTAATACAGATCAAAAAATCCCCGTTGAATCTATTGGTCGCAGTGTTAATTAATGGACCTAGAGATCTATTCATGACCACGATAAACTAATCCTAATCACAAAAAATCCATAGTGCAACTATGAACAGCGGTATTAAGGAAAGACCAAGAGATCCAGTCATATTCATGAAAACTAATACAACTCGTAAAATAAGAAGAAAAACCAATGCGGGGCGGACAGGATCTAAGAAATCCACATCACAACTCAGAGAAATAACAGCGTGGAGATTTGCTACCTTGCTGAGACATGGAACGGGGCCAAACGGGTCCTGCAATGCCTCCGTCGTGGTGGATTGGGGCTCCACGGCCGACCTGTAATACATAGAAGAGGAAGAGGAAGAAGAAGAAGAAAAACAAGAAGAAGCTGAATAAGATCATGATGGAGAGGGAGACGGAGAAGAAGTAGAACAAGAAGACCGTACCAGGAGGAGCCCTCGCCTACTAGAACAATCGACGCCATTGTCGGGGGAGATTGGGCCTCGATGAGAGGGTGGGCTTGAGCAGCTGGTAGAGCAAGAAGTGCCTCGCGACGATTTCTCTCCCTTTTCTCCGCAAGGATCGTCGACCGGCCTCTCCCCCTCCTTAGTGGAGCCATGGCTTGCAGGGTGAGGGTGGCGGCGGCAGGAGGAAGGAGATAGTGATTAGTGTGGGAGAAGAGTCAAAGAGTACAGGTCGTGGTCCAGTAGTACTAGTACTATTATACAAGACCACCGTGTACGGTCTACCTTCTCAAAGAAGCCAGGGAGGCAGGGGTAGGGAATCGATGGGACTTGTCTTTATTGCGATGGACACTTCAATGGTCGCCGGCGCCGCCCAAAATCCAGTATATAATAAGGGGAGTGCGAGCCAGGTGGTCATCACGGGAATCGGCGTGCACATCCCGCGTGCGTGTGTCACGTGTTGATGGGGCAATGACGCGTGCAACTTCTGCACGATCACGTCAGCACGTCGAACTCCACGTGACAGGCACGCCCGTGATATTTACGAGTCTAGAATACGTTGTGCTACTTTTGTTGTGATCAAATTTTGTTCAGTACGCGAGATATTACTTCAAATGCATGTGTGGACACGACGCACAAAACCGCTGCTCGTCCCTGATCAGATCGGCACCCCACTTTGTGTACCCGCCATCAACCATTCGGACCAACTACCTTGAGCACGATGCCCCCTCGTCGTGGCATTGGCAGGTCCAAGCCGTCCACTGACCGTCCTGTGTCCCCAGCTCTTCACTGCATCATTCATGCTCGCGAGTCGCCTGCTGAGGCAGCACGTCATGTCCGGCCGTGCCAGGATTCATCGACATCGGCACTCGAGGACACCGCGACGTCGAAGCTCATACCGGACGCGCAGGAGGAGCATGGGGTACCTGTAGCGTCGGACGAGCGCAAAGCAGCAGCCAGGACGGGGGCGCGTGTTGCACCGGCGAGTACGGACAAGAAGAGGAATGAGAAGAAGACCAGGAAGAAGAGAGGAGATAGCTATTTGGACAAGTCCGACTCGGCCAACGAGGAGGCGTTCATCGATCAGTTGGAGGCAGAAGCGGAGGAGAGTGACGTGGACCCGTGGGACTACAAAGAGGAGGAGGAGGACTCCGATGAGGATATAGCACGCTTATTCGAGGAAGGGGGCGGTGTCGAGTCGTCAGAGGAGGACACCGATGACGGCGATGGCAGGGACCATGGCGTTGACGAAGACGAGGACGAACCGAAAGACAAAGACAATGGCTTCTTCGAAATATGATCATTTAGTTTATTTATTTTAGTTAGATAGATGGATTTTCACTTGTTTATGGAGGTAAAGTATAGGTGGCACGGATTGACCATGCATAAAAAAGTGGAGAAGGGACGGGTTATCCTGCCCGTTGGATCACATAGGATCAATGGTTGGTGGAGATGATCCGCGTGACATCTGTGTCAGCCAATCAGGGCATAGCACCCAGAGTGAGCACATTTTTGGGATCTCCACACGTTTGGGCTTTTGTGAGATTTGTGACCGACAGAGAGGGAAAATATATTTTCACAATCCGCCTATGGATCCACCAGTGTCATTGAAATGTGTGTTCTCTTCAGAGACCACACATGGATCCACCAGTGTCATTGCATGTGTGTTCTTTTTACTAACAACAACTAGAGTCATTGCATGTGTGTTCTTTCCACATACCACATATGGATCCACCAATGTCATTGCATGTGTGTTCGTTTCACAATCCACCTATGGATCCACCAGTCTCATTGCATGTGTGCTCTTTTTACTAACAATAACCAGAGTCATTGCATGTGTTTTTTTTCACATACCACATATGGATCCACCTGTGTCATTGCATGTGTTTTTTTTCACAATCCACCTAGGGATCCACCAGTGTTATTGCATGTGTGCTCTTTTTACTAACAACAACCAGAGTCATTGCATGTATGTTCTCTTCAGAGACCACACATGGATCCACCTGTGTCATTGCATGTGTGTTATTTTTACTAACAACAACTAGAGTCATTGAAATGTCTATTCTCTTCAGAGACCACACATGGATCCACCAGTGTCATTGCATGTGTGTTCCTTTTACTAACAACAACCAGAGTCATTTCATGTGCGTTATATTCACATACCACATATGGATCCACCAGTGTCATTGCATGTGTGTTATTTTTACTAACAACAACTGGAGTCATTTCATGTGTGTTCTTTTCACATACCACATATGGATCCACTAGTATCATTGAAATGTGTGTTCTCTTCAGAGACCACACATGGATCCACCAGTGTCATTACATGTGTGTTCTTTTTACTAACAACAACTGGAATCATTGAATGTGTGTTCTTTTCACATACCACATATGGATCCACCAGTGTCATTGCATGTGTGCTCTTTTCACAATCCACCTATGGATCCACCAGTGCCATTGCATGTGTGTTCTTTTTACTCACAACAACTAGAGTCATTGCATGTGTGTTCTTTTCACATACCACATATGGATCCACCATTGTCATTGCATGTGTTCTCTTTTCACAATCCACCTATGGATCCACCAGTGTCATTACATGTGTGTTCTTTTTACTAACAACAACCAGAGTCATTTCATGTGTGTTCTTTTCACATACCACATATGGATCCACCAGTGTCATTGTATGTGTGTTCTTTTCACAATCCACCTATGGATCCACCAATGTCATTGCATGTGTGCTCTTTTTACCAACAACAACCAGAGTCACTACATGTGTGTTCTCTTCAGAGACCACACATGGATCCACCAGTGTCATTGCATGTGTGTTCTTTTTACTAACAACAACCAGAGTCATTGCATGTGTGTTCTCTTCAGAGACCACCTATGGATCAACTAGTGTCATTGCATGTGCGTTCTTTTTACTAACAACAACCAGAGTCATTGCATGTGTGTTCTTTTCACATACCATATATGGATCCACCAGTATCATTGCATGTGTGTTCTTTTCACAATCCACCTATGGATCCACCAGTGTCATTGCATGTGTGCTCTTTTTACTAACAACAACCAGAGTCATTACATGTGTTTTTTTTCACATACCACATATGGATCCACCTGTGTCATTGCATGTGTGTTCCTTTCACAATCCACCTATGGATCCACCAGTGTCATTACATGTGTGCTCTTTTTACTAACAACAACCAGAATCATTGCATGTGTGTTTTCTTCAGCGACCACACATGGATCCACCTGTGTCATTGCATGTGTGTTCTTTTTACTAACAAGAACCAGAGTCATTGAAATGTCTGTTCTCTTTAGAGACCACACATGGATCCACCAGTGTCATTGCATGTGTGTTCTTTTTACTAACAACAACCAGAGTCATTTCATGTGCGTTATTTTCAAATACCACATATGGATCCACCAGTGTCATTGCATGTGTGTTATTTTTACTAACAACAACAGGAGTCATTTCATGTGTGTTCTTTTCACATACCACATATGGATCCACCAGTATCATTGAAATGTGTGTTCTCTTCAGAGACCACACATGGATCCACCAGTGCCATTGCATGTGTGTGCTTTTTACTAACAACAACTGGATTCATTGAATGTGTGTTCTTTTCACATACCACATATGGATCCACCAGTGTCATTGCATGTGTGCTCTTTTCATAATCCACCTATGGATCCACCAGTGTCATTGCATGTGTGTTCTTTTTACTCACAACAACTAGAGTCATTGCATGTGTGTTCTTTTCACATACCACATATGGATCGACCAGTGTCATTGCATGTGTGCTCTTTTCACAATCCACCTATGGATCCACCAGTGTCATTGCATGTGTGTTCTTTTTACTCACAACAACTAGAGTCATTGCATGTGTGTTCTTTTTACTCACAACAACTAGAGTCATTGCATGTGTGTTCTTTTCACATACCACATATGGATCCACCAGTGTCATTCCATGTGTTCTCTTTTCACAATCCACCTATGGATCCACCAGTGTCATTGCATGTGTGTTCTTTTCACTAACAACAACCAGAGTCATTGCATGTGTGTTCTCTTCAGAGACCACACATGGATCCACCAGTGTCATTGCATGTGTATTCTTTTTACTAACAACAACCAGAGTCATTGCATGTGTGTTCTCTTCAGAGACCACCTTTGGATCAACCAGTGTCATTACATGTGTGCTCTTTTTACTAACAACAACCAGAGTCATTGCATGTGTGTTCTTTTCACATACCATATATGGATACACTAGTGTCATTGCATGTGTATTCTTTTCACAATCCACCTATGCATCCACCAGTGTCATTGCATGTGTGCTCTTTTTTACTAACAACAACCAAAGTCATTCCATGTGTGTTCTCTTCAGAGACCACACATGGATCCACCAGTGTCATTGCATGTGCGTTCTATTTACTAACAACAACCAGAGTCATTGCATGTGTGTTCTTTTCACATACCACATATGGATCCACCAGTCTCATTGCATGTGTGCTCTTTTCACAATCCACACATGGATCAACATGTGTCATTGAAATGTGTGTTCTCTTCAGAGACCACACATGGATCAACCAGTGTCATTGCATGTGTGTTCTTTTTACTAACAATAACTAGAGTCATTCCATGTGTGTTCTTTTCACATACCACATATGGATCCACCAGTGTCATTGCATGTGTATTCTTTTTACTAACAACAACCAGAGTCATTGCATGTGTGTTCTCTTCAGAGACCACCTTTGGATCAACCAGTGTCATTACATGTGTGCTCTTTTTACTAACAACAACCAGAGTCATTGCATGTGTGTTCTTTTCACATACCATATATGGATACACTAGTGTCATTGCATGTGTATTCTTTTCACAATCCACCTATGCATCCACCAGTGTCATTGCATGTGTGCTCTTTTTTACTAACAACAACCAAAGTCATTGCATGTGTGTTCTCTTCAGAGACCACACATGGATCCGTTAGTGTCATTGCATGTGTGTTCTTTTTACTAACAACAACCAGAGTCATTGAAATGTCTGTTCTCTTCAGAGACCACACATGCAACCACCAGTGTCATTGCATGTGTGTTCTTTTAACTAACAACAACCAGAGTCATTGCATGTGTGTTATTTTCACATACCACATATGGATCCACCAGTGTCATTGCATGTGTGTTCTTTTTACATACAACAACTAGAGTCATTTCATGTGTGTTCTTTTCACATACCACATATGGATCCACCAGTGTCATGTAAATGTGTGTTCTCTTCAGGGACCACACATGGATCCAACAGTGTCATTGCATGTGTGTTCTTTTTAGTAAGAACAACTAGAGTCATTATATATGTGTTCTTTTCACATACCACATATGGATCCACCAGTGTCATTACATGTGTGCTCTTTTCACAATCCACCTATGGATCCACCAGTGTCATTGCATTTGTGTTCTTTTTACTCACAACAACTAGAGTCGTTGCATGTGTGTTCTTTTCACATACCACATATGGATCCACGAGTGTCATTGCATGTGTGCTCTTTTCACAATCCACCTATGGATCCACCAGTGTCATTGCATGTGTGTTCTTTTTACTAACAACAACCAGACTCATTGCAAGTGTGTTCTTTTCACATACCACATATGGATCCACTAGTGTCATTGCATGTAGGCTATTTTCACAATCCACCTATGGATCCATCAGTGTCATTGCATGTGTATTCTTTTCACATACCACATATGGATCCACTAGTGTCATTGAAATGTGTGTTCTCTTCAGAGACCACACATGGATCCACCAGTGTCATTGCATGTGCGTTCTTTTTACTAACAACAACCAGAGTCATTGCATGTGTGTTCTTTTCACATACCACATATGGATCCACCAGTGTCATTGCATGTGTGCTCTTTTCACAATCCACACATGGATCCACCAGTGTCATTGAAATGTGTGTTCTCTTCAGAGACCACACATGGATCCACTAGTGGCATTGCATGCGTGTTCTTTTTATTAACAACAACTGGAGTCATTGCATGTGTGTTCTTTTCACATACCACATATGGATCCACCAGTGTCATTGCATGTGTGCTCTTTTCACAATCCACATATGGATCTACTAGTGTCATTGCATGTTTTTTTTTCACATACCACATATGGATCCACCAGTGTCATTGAAATGTGTGTTCTCTTCAGAGACCACACATGGATCCACCAGTGTTATTGCAAGTGTGTTCTTTTTACTAACAACAACCAGAGTTATTGCATGTGTGTTCTTTTCACATACCACATATGGATCCACCAGTGTCATTGCATGTGTGCTCTTTTTACTAACAACAATTAGAGTCATTGCATGTGTGTTCTCTTTAGAGACCACACATGGATCCATTAGTGTCATTGCATGTGTGTTCTTTTTACTAACAACAACCAGAGTCAATGAAATGTGTGTTCTCTTTAGAGACCACACATGGATCCACCAGAGTCATTGCATGTGTGTTATTTTCACATACCACATATGGATCCACCAGTGTCATTGCATGTGTGTTCTTTTTACATACAACAACTGGAGTCATTTCATGTGTGTTCTTTTCACATACCACATATGGATCCAACAGTGTCATTGAAATGTGTGTTCTCTTCAGGGACCACACATGGATCCACCAGTGTCATTACATGTGTGTTCTTTTTAGTAAGAACAACTGGAGTCATTATATGTGTGTTCTTTTCACATACCACATATGGATCCACCAGTGTCATTACATGTGTGCTCTTTTCACAATCCACCTATGGATCCACCAGTGTCATTGCATTTGTGTTCTTTTTACTCACAACAACTAGAGTCGTTGCATGTGTGTTCTTTTCACATACCACATATGGATCCACGAGTGTCATTGCATGTGTGCTCTTTTCACAATCCACCTATGGATCCACCAGTGTCATTGCATGTGTGTTCTTTTTACTAACAACAACCAGACTCATTGCAAGTGTGTTCTTTTCACATACCACATATGGATCCACTAGTGTCATTGCATGTAGGCTATTTTCACAATCCACCTATGGATCCATCAGTGTCATTGCATGTGTATTCTTTTCACATACCACATATGGATCCACTAGTGTCATTGAAATGTGTGTTCTCTTCAGAGACCACACATGGATCCACCAGTGTCATTGCATGTGCGTTCTTTTTACTAACAACAACCAGAGTCATTGCATGTGTGTTCTTTTCACATACCACATATGGATCCACCAGTGTCATTGCATGTGTGCTCTTTTCACAATCCACACATGGATCCACCAGTGTCATTGAAATGTGTGTTCTCTTCAGAGACCACACATGGATCCACTAGTGGCATTGCATGCGTGTTCTTTTTATTAACAACAACTGGAGTCATTGCATGTGTGTTCTTTTCACATACCACATATGGATCCACCAGTGTCATTGCATGTGTGCTCTTTTCACAATCCACATATGGATCTACTAGTGTCATTGCATGTTTTTTTTTCACATACCACATATGGATCCACCAGTGTCATTGAAATGTGTGTTCTCTTCAGAGACCACACATGGATCCACCAGTGTTATTGCAAGTGTGTTCTTTTTACTAACAACAACCAGAGTTATTGCATGTGTGTTCTTTTCACATACCACATATGGATCCACCAGTGTCATTGCATGTGTGCTCTTTTTACTAACAACAATTAGAGTCATTGCATGTGTGTTCTCTTTAGAGACCACACATGGATCCATTAGTGTCATTGCATGTGTGTTCTTTTTACTAACAACAACCAGAGTCAATGAAATGTGTGTTCTCTTTAGAGACCACACATGGATCCACCAGAGTCATTGCATGTGTGTTATTTTCACATACCACATATGGATCCACCAGTGTCATTGCATGTGTGTTCTTTTTACATACAACAACTGGAGTCATTTCATGTGTGTTCTTTTCACATACCACATATGGATCCAACAGTGTCATTGAAATGTGTGTTCTCTTCAGGGACCACACATGGATCCACCAGTGTCATTACATGTGTGTTCTTTTTAGTAAGAACAACTGGAGTCATTATATGTGTGTTCTTTTCACATACCACATATGGATCCACCAGTGTCATTACATGTGTGCTCTTTTCACAATCCACCTATGGATCCACAAGTGTCATTGCATGTGTGTTCTTTTTACTCACAACAACTAGAGTCATTGCATGTGTGTTCTTTTCACATACCACATATGGATCCACGAGTGTCATTGCATGTGTGCTCTTTTCACAATCCACCTATGGATCCACCAGTGTCATTGCATGTGTGTTCTTTTTACTAACAACAACAAGAGTCATTGCAAGTGTGTTCTTTTCACATACCACATATGGATCCACTAGTGTCATTGCATGTCGGCTATTTTCACAATCCACCTATGGATCCACCAGTGTCATTGCATGTGTATTCTTTTCACATACCACATATGGATCCACGAGTGTCATTGAAATGTGTGTTCTCTTTAGAGACCACACATGGATCCACCAGCGTCATTGCATGTGCGTTCTTTTTACTAACAACAACCAGAGTCATTGCATGTGTGTTCTTTTCACATACCACATATGGATCCACCAGTGTCATTGCATGTGTGCTCTTTTCACAATCCACACATGGAGCCACCAGTGTCATTGAAATGTGTGTTCTCTTAAGACACCACACATGGATCCACCAGTGTCATTGCATGTGTGTTCTTTTAACTAACAACAACTGGAGTCATTGCATGTGTGTTCTTTTTGACATACCACATATGGATCCACCAGTGTCATTACATGTGTGTTCTTTTTAGTAAGAACAACTGGAGTCATTATATGTGTGTTCTTTTCACATACCACATATGGATCCACCAGTGTCATTACATGTGTGCTCTTTTCACAATCCACCTATGGATCCACAAGTGTCATTGCATGTGTGTTATTTTTACTCACAACAACTAGAGTCATTGCATGTGTGTTCTTTTCACATACCACATATGGATCCACGAGTGTCATTGCATGTGTGCTCTTTTCACAATCCACCTATGGATCCACCAGTGTCATTGCATGTGTGTTCTTTTTACTAACAACAACAAGAGTCATTGCAAGTGTGTTCTTTTCACATACCACATATGGATCCACTAGTGTCATTGCATGTCGGCTATTTTCACAATCCACCTATGGATCCACCAGTGTCATTGCATGTGTATTCTTTTCACATACCACATATGGATCCACGAGTGTCATTGAAATGTGTGTTCTCTTTAGAGACCACACATGGATCCACCAGCGTCATTGCATATGCGTTCTTTTTACTAACAACAACCAGAGTCATTGCATGTGTGTTCTTTTCACATACCACATATGGATCCACCAGTGTCATTGCATGTGTGCTCTTTTCACAATCCACACATGGAGCCACCAGTGTCATTGAAATGTGTGTTCTCTTAAGACACCACACATGGATCCACCAGTGTCATTGCATGTGTGTTCTTTTAACTAACAACAACTGGAGTCATTGCATGTGTGTTCTTTTTGACATACCACATATGGATCCACCAGTGTCATTGCATGTGTGCTCTTTTCACAATCCACATATGGATCTACTAGTGTCATTGCATGTGTGTTCTTTTCACATACCACATATGGATCCACCAGTGTCATTGAAATGTGTGTTCTCTTCAGAGACCACACATGGATCCACCAGTGTTATTGCAAGTGTGTTCTTTTTACTAACAACAACTAGAGTTATTGCATGTGTGTTCTTTTCACATACCACATATGGATCCACCAGTGTCATTGCATGTGTGCTCTTTTTTCTAACAACAACTAGAGTCATTGCATGTGTGTTCTCTTCAGAGACCACACATGGATCCGTTAGTGTCATTGCATGTGTGTTCTTTTTACTAACAACAACCAGAGTCATTGAAATGTGTGTTCTCTATAGAGACCACACATGGATCCACCAGAGTCATTGCATGTGTGTTATTTTCACATACCACATATGGATCCACCAGTGTCATTGCATGTGTGTTATTTTTACTAACAACAACTAGAGTCATTTCATGTGTGTTCTTTTCACATACCACATATGGATCCACCAGTATCATTGAAATGTGTGTTCTCTTCAGAGACCACACATGGATCCACCAGTGTCATTACATGTGTGTTCTTTTTAGTAACAACAACTGGAGTCATTGAATGTGTGTTCTTTTCACATACCACATATGGATCCACCAGTGTCATTGCATGTGTGCTCTTTTCACAATCCACCTATGGATCCACCATTGTCATTGCATGTGTGTTCTTTTTACTCACAACAACTAGAGTCATTGCATGTGTGTTCTTTTCACATACCACATATGGATCCGCCATTGTCATTGCATGTGTTCTCTTTTCACAATCCACCTATGGATCCACCAGTGTCATTGCATGTGTGTTCTTTTCACTAACAACAACCAGAGTCATTTCATGTGTGTTCTTTTCACATACCACATATGGATCCACCAGTGTCATTGAAATGTGTGTTCTCTTCAGAGACCACACATGGATCCACCAGTGTCATTGCATGTGTGTTCTTTTTAGTAAATGTTGGGGATATACTTTCCGGGTATCCTCACAGTTCCTCACTGACCAGGGTGGCCCAATTCGGGTTAGAGCATTGCTTCACGGGCGGCCCAGTCAGGGAGAAAGACGGAGTCCAATCCGGCTACGGGAAGACCCAGAAGACTTACCGACTTAGGCCCATAATGTTACTTGTAGTTCAAGATGTACTCTGTAACCGACTCTTAGTCGTAGCCGGATAGATCTCTCCTATAAACCCTATGCCGGATATCTATATAAGCCGTCCTAGGGAGAGCCTTTAGGGCAACAACTCAATAGTCTACAATCTCAACTCGCACAGGCGAAACCCTTGTAACCCATATTCCGCCTCTGCCGTATTACTGGATTGCTAGCAGGAGTAGGGTCCGTCCAAAGCCAGCGGATTCGAACCTGGGTAAACTTGTGTGCTCACCGTCCCGGAACACCGTACGTCTCACACCCCTCTCTTCCGCACGCCTCGAGGACCCCCTCATGGCGTACTTGTCATCAATCCAACGATAGTTGGCGCCCACCGTGGGGCAAGTGAGCTTCGGATCTACGTTCCGAGCGGAATCTGCAAGAATCGGAATCGGCAAGACTATCACCGTCGGTCGCATCCTCTACGCCAGCAACGTCCCTCTCATCGTTCTCGACGAGACTTGGATTCCGGCTAAGGAGGCCGTGACTGCCTACACAATCATGTCCTTTGGCGAGATCGATTTTACATCGGAGGCGGCAGAGTTCCGGATCTCAGAAAACCCTAATCCCACCCAGCTCGCACCAGTTGCGGAGATAGTGGAGAAATCCGAGCCTGAAGAAGACCTAGTGGTCCAAGTCGAATCTAGAGTGGATCTCCCTGGAGGAGCCGGATCCCAGATCGACCCACCCGCGGAAGTCGAAATCCAGGAGGAACATATCACTGACACTGATTCCGGCTCTGATGATGCCAGGACAGACAGACCTTTTCTAAGCTACACATTACGACGTATGATACTACAAGGCGAAAGCGCATATGTAATTCTCAAGACCATCAAAAGTTTCGACATGGCTGATCGCGAAAGCCGCAGGTACCTCAGGAAGCACGCGTCGCACTTTGTCGGGTACGTGGGATCCGGATCCGGCTTTGCCGATGCTGGAGAAAACACCGACTCGGTGCTGGAGGCAATTGGAACAAACGCCGACGTACCCGCATCCTCGGATGAATCAATGACGTCAGCGGATTTCCGAAAGTTCTCCACGGAATATGAAGAGGAGTATAACTCCAAAGCTGCAGAAGAAGGAGAAGCCATGGATGAAGGATCCGGGGAACACTCTCCCAAAGCGCAGGATGACATGGACGTCGGAGATAATCCCGAAGTCCAGATGTCCTAAAGTACCGATCAGAGCTTGACTCCGGGAAACAGACCCAAAGCCGTCTTTGCTACCGGCACCGCCAAGAAGGCGAAGAAGAAGAACAAAACCCCGGCAAAAGACCCTCTGGCTGAGGAGGTGATTGTCGAGGAATATGAAGAAGACTCAGATGGAGCACTTATCCCAGACGAGCCAAAAAAACAAGAATCGGTGGATGGACACGTGATCACCGAAGGTGCGCGTAAACTCATCGATGCCACATTAACCACACCTATCCCTACAGCTGCAGAACTTACTGCTGAAGAGCTAGACGAAAGGGCCCAAGCCCTAGAAGCGCGTCGTCAACAACTCCTCGATGAAGCCAAAAACATCGAGGTGGAGAAGAAACGCATGGCAACCAAGGACTACATGTCTCGGTTGCATCAGAAGACACGGAAGCGTCACACATATGACAACCAATTCCCACATATCCGTGCCGTCCTTTTCGGAGATGAGATGGGGAAGCCACGGAAAGATAGTGTAACTACCTCGGTGAATTACGCTCCTAGTTACAAGCCTGGATGAGCGGAAATGGTTAAAATAGTACGGTGGGGCCCAAATGCCACTCACAGGTAGACCTTTCGGCCGTCCTAACCATTTCCAAACATCGGGACAAGAACGGGCGGCGTAATCGACAGGCGAAGGGATCAACTACATACACAAATGAGTATGTATGCAAGCCACCATACAACAGTCCTCAGAGCCATTCCATCTAAAAGAAATAGAAATATTGCAACGCCATACGGCAAGATCCAAATATCCTAGATAGATATAATAGTTTAGGATATCTCCTCATACATCAAACATCAGAGTATCAGGCGGAAGCGGAAAACAAGATCCGAGTACGGATAAGAAGCAAATTGGCATAAGATGCCCCATAAATAAACACATCCCGCCCACAGATCTCACGGATCCCCGTTCTCGGAATCTCTACACCGAATGATCGCTGCCAACATCGTCCGTCTCCTCCACCCAGTATCCATCTTGCGAGTTTACCTGTTCATCTGAATCAAACAATTTATCGTGTGAGACCCTAGGGGTACTCAGCAAGTCTTTATGCCTCTAAAGGGGACACAACCTGGGGTGACGCAATTGCAGCAAAAGATAATACCTAACAATTCTATAGATACTCGCTAACCATCCGCCTAACCAAAGATAGACGGATGTCCGTGAATTAAATAACAGCAGTTATAACGGTAACATTAACAGATCCATCCTCCTCCTCGCTTTCCGACGAGGAAGCGGACGAACAACCCCCCATCCATTGGCAGTTTTATTATCCATTCCATGAGAGTTGCACTATTTACTAGTCAGGTACTTAGTCATATTAAAGCGGTACTTTAATTATACTTGTCTATGATCGAGAAACTGTGCTCCAAGTCGTCCATAACCGCGGACACGGCTTTCAGAAAGTTTTACCCTGCAGAGGTGCACAAATAGCAACACACACTCGATCAACCTCGGAAAAACCAAATCAAAACCCAACGAGGCATTCACGACAAAGCGATCACAGGATTCAGAAATATTTCAGGGGGCCACCCCATTAAGCTACCCGCAACGAAGTTGGCCGGCTCCGAGACGGACTCAAGGTTTGCGTCAATGGCTGTAAACGACTGGGAACCCGAAAGTGTGACTGGGCTTGTCGATACCGCGAAAACACTCCGCTTACCTAAACAGTACAGGTGCTCCTCGCACAATCTTAAATAAAGCAGTAAAGCATGGCATAAGTACAGGATAGTAATAAAGCCCCAAACTACTTTGTGGCCCCAAGAAATAAGAATGAATCAAGCTCTGGCTCAGGGGGGTCCATAGGCCTCCCGGATGTGGATAGCACGAATATTCAAGGAACAGGAATCAAGTACTCGGGGTCCTACGGGACACAAGTGAGCATGAAAAACCAAAGAGCAGATATTGCTCACCGGTGCCACTTTCATTAGTTATCCCATTACTACTCAGGTTAAGTTGTTTAGGTACCTCGTTATCCATTCGACACTCACATACCCTACACATGCTGTTCTACGACTCGCATGGCTCAAACAACTCCTGTAGTAATGGCTCATGGGATGGAGGAACAAGCTTCGGTGGGGTTTAAAAGTAAAGGCTATGCAATACTTGGGATTCAGTTTAATGCAATCGCGGCTCAATGATGCAAGAATAAGATAGAGGCAATAGGTACTGTATGTATGCAAGCATGTGGTAGTGCTTGCCTGGCAGCTCAGTTGAAGCGAGAGAAGGATCTGGGTAGTGCTCCTGGGTTTCTTGATATATCCCCTGCTCAGCGTCTATTCGAAGAAGAACCAAACAAACAAGGGCCAACATAAATAAAGTGCACAAGCATATGAATGAAATGCGACAAGCAAACAATCATGCCATGATGAATGATGCACAATTTGCATGGCAATAAAGTAGCATGGCATGGGTGAGGTGTGGAATACAAGAAATAAACATTTTATTGAGTTTTAATCATATTTTATACTCAAATAAGTTGCTGTATACTTTATATTTATATGATGCATGCTGCAATTCAGAACATGGAATGCATAAACAGAAAGGTCTCGTCGAGCTGATCATTTTAGACATATCATTTGTCAAATTTGGAGTTATAAATCAAAAGTTATTAATTAAATAAGGAAAAGGGCATTTTATTGTAATTTTATCCAACTCAAAAATTAAAGTGTTCAAAATATATTTTGAAGGCCATATTTGAAGTCATCACATTTTTCTTATTTCAAAACATATATTACATGTTTAATTTGGAGTTGTATTGTAAAAGATATATTAAAACAGATTTAAATTTGGAATTTAAATTAATTTGAATAGGGTTTAAATTCAAACAGAGAAACAGAGATACTTTTGTCACTCAGCCCAGTCCTAGACACAGTCGGTGACAAGTGGGACTAGGCTGACTGGGTGACACGCGCGCGGAAAGATGTTTCTCACCACGTCGCTTTCTAACCGCAGAGGATGACAGCTGGGTCCGGTGGCTACGGGCCCACGTGACAGCGACTAACCCGCAGTGACTGACAAGCGGGGACGCGATGGAGTGCGGGTTAGGGTTATGGAAAACAGGGGTGCTTTTTGCAAAACTCCCGTGGAGGTCGACAGGTGGGACCGAGCGGAGCGCGGGTTAAGGAATCAAAAAGGCGCGGGGGGAAGTGCAAAGTAGCAGCTGCTACTGTACTTCTTCTCTGACTCTGTCGACAGGTTTGTGCTCGACAGGGCGGGACTCGGTGCAGGGTTCGAACCCGCGACCTCGCGTGCGCGCGCGGCGGCAGTTACCGCTGCGGTGGCCTGGCGTTGTTGCTGGGGAACGGCTGCGCGGACAGAAATCCCTATCACAGCACGACGGCGAGGACGCGACCGCGAGCACGCCAGCGCAGAGAGCGCTCGACGAATCGACTAGCGTGTACAGGGGTGGAACGGCCAGAGGAGGGTGTCTAGGAGGTTCGGAGGCTCACCGCAGGGAGGGCGATGGTGTCAGATCGAGCCGGGAAGCAGGGGATCGTCGGCGATGCAGACGCTCCCGCGGCTAGGGTTTCGGCGGTGCGTCGGTGTGCAGCTCGGCCTGGGGCTCCTCCTCCTTCACGTCTGCGGTATAGGGACGATGCAGAGGGCCGACTCGTTATTCCTCGACACCTGGACGCCGCGCCCGCCGCCTGGTACGGTGTAGTCGAGAGGAGGCCGACGGGAAGGTTGGTGAGAGAGGGTGGCCGGTGGTGGGAAGGAAGGAGAGGAGAGGGCAAGGCCCTGGGGTAGATCTGGGAGAGGCAGGAAGACGTGGGGAAGGAGATAAAGCAGAGAGGGAGAGGGAGGTGCCGTGGGGGAGTGGTTAGGGATAGAGGTGGCTTCGGCCACCTTTTTCCTCCTCCCTTCACGTGCTCGAGCTGGGAGGCCAGGGCAGGCACGGGTAGGGCTGCCAGGTGGGACCAGGGAGCGTCCAAGGAGGTAGGCTCGGGTGGGGCACGCCAGGCAGAGAGAAGAGCAAGAGAGAGGCGAGGGGAGGCTCGGGCTAGGGTCCTCACGACAGGGAGAGAAAAGAGAGGGAGAGAGAGAGAGCTAGGGTAGGAGGGAGGCTCGGGCTAGGGTTTTGGTAGCCTCGGGTGTGGCCAGGGAGAGAGGGCCAGGTGGGGTCAGCAAGGGGGGCTCGGCATGGTGAGAGGTAAGGGTGAGGTGTGAGAGGTGAGGGTAGGGTTAGATAGAAAAAAAGGGAGGGGGTTTAGGGTTTAGATTAGGTGTAGATTTTGGAGAGAGGTTTAGAGAGAGAGAGATGAGGAAGGTGGCTTAGGGTTTAGATACTTGCATGCATCTAGCTAGACCATACAAGAGAGGTGGAAGAGGTGTAGGGTTTAGCAACTCAAACAAGATCAACAAAAAGGAGTGGAAAAGAGGAATAGAGGTGTGGTGGTGGATTTTAGCAAGACCAAACTAGATCAAGCCAAAAGAGAAGTAGAGAGGGAGAT
The DNA here is from genome assembly GCA_916181665.1 of Avena sativa. NCBI lineage: Eukaryota > Viridiplantae > Streptophyta > Magnoliopsida > Poales > Poaceae > Avena > Avena sativa. The sequence goes on from OV702292.1 coordinate 314,625,975, forward strand.
GGATGATTCACCCAAAAATCCAAATAAAAACAAAGGAGGACCAAAGATGGAGATGGTTGCATGGCCCATGCAAAATAATTAATGCCATGCTTATTCTTGTGAAAACAATATTATTGGCATGGCATTATTCTTATGCATTCCCAAAAGATGGTTTAAGGCCAAGCTAAGGATTTGTAGAAGTAGATCCATCCTATCTCCCATGATCTAGATTAAATACCAAAATAAAATAAAATGCAAGCTCATGGCTAATGGGATGTGGAATTATAAAGTGGTGAAAGAAAGGTGGTGGAGTGGAATAAAAGATATGCCCCCAACTCAACTTGGGCATTTAAACAATATATCAATAACCAAATACAATATCAAGAGGCAAATACAATTAACAATGCATATGAGATAAGAACCAAAACAAAAGGGTTTTATATGATGCTCAAATGCAAGGTGGCATGATGACATGAGCATGATATAATTATGATGCAACAATTATATATATGAAGTAGCATATATATAGACTAGGCTAGTAGCATTGCAATTGTTAGACAATTGGGATGCTACAGATAGCAAAGGAGATTGGGTATATCCAACCCCAGTGCAGAATACCGTGGCGGCCCGAGAAATTCTATCGGCTAATCCAGGACCAGAGGAGATCCGTTTGGGTATCAAGCTACTCAACAAGGGACTGGAGCAGCAAAAGTTCACCCTATCCGGAAGTCAAAAACTGGTCTCGGATTCCGACCAATGTCGAACAAATCCGGCATGGGCTGACGTAAGACCCCACCGCGTTCCGGAGCAGCATTATCGCCCCAAACGACGGGAGGACAATTATTCGAGAACCGGATTGTCAGGACAGCATCGTAGGACTGCACGCGACTGGAGCAACATCGCACCAGCGGCCGAGAAAGAGGCCATCGCTGCTCTGAATCCGAGGAATCCTCCTCGACAAGAATCTAACGATCGAAGGGGTGAAGATAAAGAGAAACGCTGGGGGGAGGATCATCAAAAAATGCCACCTCCTAGACATGCAAGCCGTCCGGCTGAGCCCCACCATGGTGGGAACGACGGACGAAGAAACGACGGAAACAACATCGGAACAAGTAGGCAGGGGGCTCGTCGTAGTCAAGACCCTCCCCGGAATCGGAATAATGACGTTCCGGACGGAGGCGGGCGATCACCCGAAAACTATCCAGCTGCCCCACCCTCTCCACCACACAGTCATCACAACGGCTCCCAAGGAGGGCAAGGAGGACGACGTGGCGGAGGAGGTGGTGGCAGAAGCCAAAGTCCGGCTCCAAGGCACCGCAGCCATAGCCGACATTCGGGATGATCTTTATCCCCGAACGACACAAGGCACAGGATCAACTCCAACATAGAGGCTCGGCGCTCGAAAACGATGATATCTACGTGGGCCCAAAGTGCTTCGGACCACGCATCAGAGCTACAAAATTCCCGGAAGGATTTGCTATCTCAAGACATATCCAAGCCTACGATGGCATTGCTCGGCCAGATACCTGGCTGCAGGATTTCTTCCAAGCTTGCTGCATCGCCAAAGGCGGAAACAGCCTAGTCGCAACCCGATATCTCCCACTTATGTTGCGGAAGACGGCATGATCATGGCTCAATGAACTTACAGAGAACACCATCCATAACTGGTATGACATGCAAAGTGCGTTCTTTCGGAATTTCAAAGGCACATATCGGAGGCCCTGTATGGTCGGAGACCTACAGCGTTGCACCCAGAAAGCCGAAGAAACTTGCCGGGACTACCTTGGACGATGGATCGACACCAAGAACTCCTATGAGGGAGTAAATGATCAAACTGCGATTGAAGCTTTCATTGCATGTCTCCCAATTGGTCTACTGCATCATCGCTTGAAGTGTGACAAGGTCACTGATTTGGGAGAGATGATAGAAACAGCGAGCAAGTATGCAGATGTTGACGACGATGCAGAGGGATTGCTTAATGCCCCAGCTGTGCCTCAGTCGGCAAGATAACCAAAGCAACAAGCTCAGAAGTGCAAAAATACCTTGGAAGAAAAACCAACGCGGAAACAGTGGTGGTTACTACTGTTTTCGGGTCTGGAGGACGAGGAGGACGTGGCGGAGGCCGCGGGCGTGGCCGTGGGACTTCAAGGGTTCAAGGTAGAGGAGAACAACAACCAGGCAAAACCTACTCTTGGGCCGACATTGCCAATAACCCATACGTGCATCACCTAGATGCCAATGGGGGCTCGTCCCACACCAACGCTGAATGTCGTTTCAATGACGACATCAAAAGAGATGACACCGCGGGCTACAAAGCTAAGCGGAAGAAGGGAAAGAAAAATCCCAAAAAGGACAAGGAGACCAAGGAAGATTCCGACATGGAGGAAGCTGATGCTTCAAATCCCAAGCCAGAAGGGAAGAAAACTTTTCCCACCAAGAAGGACACTTATGTCACTTTCCTCGAATCTCAACCAGCAAAGGTCAAGAAAGTAGTTCTACACGAGCTCAATGCAACAGTTCTGGCTGTCCCCCAGTATCTGGACTGGTCGGAAGTGCCAATCACGTTTGACCGCGACGATCATCCGCCTAAGTTACATAGGCGAGGAAAATACGCCTTAATCTTCAACCCACTTATTGACGGTTATGGTTTCTCCAAGACCCTCATGGACGGTGGTAGCAGCATCAATATTCTCTATGTCGAAACGCTACGCCGGATGAAGATCTCGGAGACCCAGCTAAACCATAGCTCTGTGATCTTTCACGGAGTTGTCCCAGGAAGACAAGCTAATTCCCTGGGAGAGATTACTTTGGATGTTACCTTTGGAACTCCAAAGAACTATCGGACGGAAGCACTTTCCTTCGAAGTGGTCCCGTTCAAGAGCGCATACCACGCTATATTCGGACGTCCGGCTTACTGGGCTTTTATGGCTCGTCCGTGTTACATTTACAATATGATGAAAATTCTAGGTCCCAACAGCGTGATCACCATCAGGGGAGACCCGAAGAAAGCTCGAGAGTGCGAGGATGGAAATGCCGCCTTTGCTGAAGCCATGATCCACGCCCAGGAGTACCAGGAGATCAAGAAGAGCATAGATCCGTCCGAGATGCCCGCAACAAAGAAGGAAGTGACAAAGCCAAACCCGGAGTTTAAGGCATCAGAAGAGACGCAGAAAGCATCGTTGAAGGATGATGACCCCTCCAAGGTGACCCAGATAGGCGTAGGCCTAGGTAGCGCATAGGAAAGCGCGCTCGTCAAGTTCCTCCAAGCAAATCAAGATATCTTCGCATGGCAGCCATCTGACATGACCGGAGTACCTAGGGAACTTGCCGAGCACTCTCTAAATGTAAACCCGAATGCTAAACCCGTCAAACAGTCCTTACGATGGTTTGGCGATGAAAAGCGTAAGGCAATAGCTAAGGAACTAGCGCGGCTCAAGTTAGCCGGATTCATAGAATAGGTCATCCACACTGAGTGGTCGGCCAATCCTGTAATGGTCCCTAAAAAGGACACCACTGATTTAAGGATGTGTGCTGATTATACTGCCTTGAACAAGGCTTGTCCAAAAGATCCGTTCGCTCTGCCTAGAATTGATCAAGTTATCGATTCTACGGCAGGCTCGGAACTCCTCTGTTTTCTCGACGCATATTCCGGCTATCACCAAATCTGGATGAAGGAACCTGACAAATTCAAAACTTCATTCATAACCCCTTTCGGAACCTTCTGTTTTGTTACGATGCCTTTTGGGCTGAAGAACGCAGGAGCTATGTACCAGCGCATGATGCAGCGTTGCCTCCATGACCAACTCGGACGCAATGTACATGCATACGTGGATGATATCGCAGTAATGTCCAAAAAGAAGGAAACGCTGATTTCCGACTTGGAGGAAACATTTGCCAATCTACGAAAATACAACATCATGCTTAACTCGAAGAAATGCTTCTATGGAATACTAGCCGGAAAATTGTTAGGTTTCATCGTGTCTCAAAGAGGCATAGAGGTGAACCGAGACAAAATCAAGGCTATACTCAATATTTCCAGGCCAACCCGCCTGAAGGACGTACAAAGACTAACTGGTTGCATTGCTGCGGTTAGTCGATTTGTAAGCCGGCTTGGTGAAAGAGCCGCACCACTATACAAACTCCTGAAAAAGACCAAGGATTTTGTCTGGACTGACGAAGCTGAAGCTGCACTACAAGACCTGAAGAAAGTACTCTCATCTGCTCCTATCCTTGCAGCGCCGGAACCTAAGGAACCGATGTTTCTCTATCTTGCTACAACAAATAAGGTCGTTAGTATCGTCATGGTGGTGGAGAGACCAGAGGAAAATCAGGAACACCTGGTGCAGCGTCCGACTTACTTTGTCAGCGAGGTTCTGACAGAATCAAAACAGCGGTATCCGCACTATCAAAAGTTGGCTTACGGTGTTTTTCTAGCATCTCGTAAGTTACAACACTACTTTCAGGAGCATCCAATTACCATGGTGAGCACAACTCCCATGAGAGATATAATCAACAACAGTGATGCCACACGACGCGTCGCCAAATGGGGCATAGAGCTTTCAGCTTTCGACATTGAGTATAAACCTCGGACAACAATTAAATCCTAGATCCTTGCCGACTTTGTCGCTGATTGGACAGAGACGAAGGAGAACATGATCCTCCCTGAGTCGGAATATTGGACCCTCTTTTTCGATGGGTCTAAGGCTCAAGGGGGCTCGGGGGTTGGCGTGGTGCTCAAATCACCCCAAGGAGATAAACTTTTATACATGTTGCAGATACACTTCACAACGACAAACAATATTGCTGAGTATGAAGCACTGCTGCATGGAATCCGGATTGCTAAGGATATTGGCATCCGACGTTTGATGTGTTACGGAGATTCGGATCTTGTTGCTCAGCAAGTGTCAGATATTTGTAACGCAAATAAACACATGGCAGCATATAAAGATGTCGTGGATGATCTATCTAAATCGTTCGAAGGGTTTGAAGTTCAACATATCCCTCGAGCAGAAAATGAGGAAGCAGATGCACTATCTCGGATAGGTTCTGCGCGGAAAGAGGTCCTGGATGGCGCTTTTCTAGAGCACCTCAAAGTTCCTCAATAAAGGGAGTAGATGAGGAATATCTGACCAAATCCAACTCACCTTTGATAGAAGTTCTGGCTGTAATTCCCAGCTGGACTCAACCCTACCTCGATTATTTGGTAGATGGCAAATTACCCGAAGATGAGGTGCTGAGCCGGCAGATTATCTGACGAGCAAAAGCCTATACTATTGTTAAAGGTGAGCTCCATAAACGGAATGTTTCTGGGGGTTTTCAGCGCTGTGTATCTCCGGAAGAAGGAGTGGAAATCTTAAGAGAAATCCATGAAGGCGAGTGTGGTCAGCACGCTGCAGCCAAATCTTTAGTGGCAAAAGTTTTTAGACACGGATTTTTCTAGCTTACAGCTCAGGCAGACGCCGAACGATTAGTCAAGACGTGCAAAGGCTGCCAAAAGTACGCCAAGCAAGCTCATGTTCTGGCTGATCAGCTGCGAACAATACCTATAACATGGCCCTTTGCGGTCTGGGGGCTTGACATGGTAGGACCTTTTAAACGAGCTCGAAGTGGATTTACTCACATCTTAGTGATGGTGGATAAATTCACCAAATGGATTGAGGCTAAACCTGTCACTAGTTGTGATGGAGCAATAGCCAAAAGATTTGTCGAGGATGTTATAATCCGATATGGTTATCCGCATAGCATTATCACGGACAACGGGAGTAACTTTTCTATGGGAGAATTGGACGAATTCTGCAATGAGCAAAATATCCGGCTTGACATTGCGTCAGTCACACATCCACAGGCTAACGGACAAGTCGAAAGAGCAAATGGTTTAATTCTACAAGGCCTAAAACCGAGACTCGAAGCACCACTATGACGTGCTGCGGGGGCTTGGGCAGAGGAATTACCCTCTGTAATTTGGAGTTTACAAACAACTCCAAACAGGTCAACAGGATACACACCTTTCTTCTTAGTCTATGGCGCAGAAGCACTTCTTCCTAGTGATTTGATTCATACTTCTCCTAGAGTGGCTGCGTATATCGAAGAAGATGCCGAGATTTCTCGACAAAATGATCTCGACTTAGTCGAAGAAGTTCGCGTCGTTGCTGAAATAAAATCTACAGCCTATCAGCAGAAGTTACGCAAGTATCATAGCTAGAGAGTCCGAAATAGATCTTTCAATAAAGGAGATTTGGTTCTCCGGCTTGTGCAACAAAGAAAGCACAAACTTTCCCCAGTATGGGAAGGGCCCTTTTTAGTTAGTTGAGTTTTGCACAATGGATCGTACTACTTAACTGACATAAGGCCAGTCAAAGAAAGACCTGCTACTAAGAAGAGAAAGAGAGCTAGAGGCAGTACAAATCCGGATGAGTTAGACAGACCGTGGAATATTGCTCAGCTACGTCCCTTTTATTCTTAGTTTATTCTTCTTTGTAAACATATATATGTACATGTTCTCTGAGAAATAAAAGTTTTGGTTGCCTCAAGTCTTTCTGAGAAGTTGTTACCATCTTATTTCCGAATGATCATGTCATAGTCGAAAATCCCAGAATGCTTGAAAGTACTTTATGCTCATGTTCGTTCTGGTTTAGATTTCCGATTCTAAAACTGTTACCCTCGGGTATAACTCTAAAGTTTCTAGTCTTTACTTTGGTTATTTGTCTGATTGCTGGATGCGGGCATTTTCCGAGTAGTGAATTGTTGGTACTGGAAGCCGGCTTTGTTTCCGATTTTAAACTGGTTTAGCAATTTAGCTCCGTTGCTCGGCAAAGTTTCTGGCAGAAGGTTTAGCCGGCTCACGAAAGGGACGAGGCGGAAAGCCAGATAAACGATAAGTAGAGATGAAAAATACAAGTGCTTATGTAAACATTTCAGGCACACAAAAAAAACTCAAAGCCAAAAGTGCTGAATAGATCAAAAGCTTAGCACTAGCAAAATTAAAGTACTGCATATTTAAAGATGCATCATGTTTTTCCGAAATACTACAAAAATTTCTGGTCTATGATGCAGGAGGAGATGAAGGAGCTGCCGGCTCGCTGGAGATTCCGCCTTGATATCGTTCCGAGATGTCCGCATCCGAGGTGGTGCGTTCATCGTCGGAAACTTCTGTTGGTTCTTCCGGAGGAGGAGGCGGAGTAGCCACGCGGGTGAAGAAGGGGATCTCGTAGCTGGTCAGGTCAGCCACGTGACACCCATATCCGGCGCAAGAGTGCATGATGGCTTGAAGGTCCTGCTCCTGGCCGTCTTCATCTACCTTGCAGTACCCTCTATTCACTTGCCATATTTCCATGTTTCCATGGTGGCTCATGACCATGGTAAGAGCGTTCTGCATAGAAGCCCGCGCGTAGGACATGTTCCAGTCCCGAACAAGTTGTGGCATCTCCTTTGCCTTGTCCCGCACCTGAAAATCCGACATGCTTGGCATGTCCGGAATCTTGAGAGCTTCGCCGATGTCTTCAAGGGACTGGCGGAAGTCATGAAGCAGGTCACCGACTTGGGTAAGCCGGTGGGTGCGGGGCTCGGAGGAGGAAGAGTCCGTCAAGTTCAGAGGACCTATACAGAAAACAAGTTAAGAAAAATCTGACATTGATAAAAGTCGAAGAAAGAGACAAGTCAGATAGATGGAACGTACCAAAAATGACTTTGTCAATTCTGGTCTTCTCCTCCCGGAGACTCTGGAGTTCAGCCCGGAGCGCCTGGGACATATCCTTTTCTCTGTTAAGCTCATCCTTGAGGTCCGAGATTATTTTATCTTGAGCAGCGATCTTGTGATCACGCTCCTCAGTAGGCATGGAGGAGGATTCAAGGACTTGAGCTATGCTCTTTTCATGATTTGCCTTGAGTTGGTCCAGCTCTTGGCGAAGCTCCTTGTTCTCCACCACCAGGGTCTTGAGGTTCTCGGCCTCTTCAATCATGGCGACGGATTGTTTCACCAGCGTTGTAAGTCAAAAAGGAACAACGGTTCAAGAACAAGTTCGACATTGAAAATACAAGGACAAGGTTTGAGTCTCGGAATGTTTACCTTCGGCCTCATCCTTGGCAACTTTAAGTTCAGCATTTTTAAGCCGGAGAGCCTTCATCTCTCTCCGCTTATCACAGACATTTCTCAGTAAATCCTGGTTATAGGAACATACTTTCTGTAAGTCAGAATACCCAAGTCAGAAAGCTACTAAAGACTCAGGCTAATATTGTTGCTAATATCAGCACGAGCCTTGGGGGCTACACTAGTTCGTTCTTTGGCATCCTAATAAAGCATAAACCCAGATTGTCATCCTACTTCATGCTTGGGGGCTAGAGGATATGATATAAAACAATGGAAAAAACAGGAGTTGGAATTCCGACTTACATATTATTCACGGGTGAGTTTATCCAAACCCGCGTTCACTTCAGCAGCCACTTTCTCGGCGAGAGTCAGAGGAATCACTGGGGCTGTTGGAAGCTCACCAGTCCTAATCCTCTCATCATGGAGGCGCACCTAGGCAAGAAGGTCGGAGAACTTGACGTCCCCTGCTTCTTGCACTTCTTCTTTGGCAGATAAAGTACTTTTATCCATGCATTGCTTGGCTAGCCGCTGGATTTCTTCAGCAGATTTCCGGGACAAGCCAAACTTGGCAAGACCCGGATTTCTCATGAGGTTTTCGGCGAAGGTTTCTGCCGAGGGATCATTACCCAAAGAGGGTTCACCCTTATCTAGATCTAACGCACCCATGGTGACGTCAGTTTGCGACCCAAGGTTCGCAGGCCCCGTTGAAGGAGCCGGATCTTCTGCAGCGTCCGGGGAGATCACCGGTGTTGCAGAAGGTTGAGGGGTAGGAGTCAAAGGAGCCATGGCAGGAGAAGCTATCGTAAGCTTTGTCTGCCGCAGCAGCTTCGAAGGAATCCCTTTCCCTTTGCCCTTGAGGAGAGGTTTTGCTCTGAGAATGTAGTAAAGTCGGAAACATTACATCTTGGAAAGAAATTCAAGTAAAGTACAAAGGCAGAAAATTGTGATTGAAAGATAACTCTTCACGACAGGCACCTCCTTTGTGCCGACAGCCACTGTCAGAGCTTTGCGTTTCTTGAGCGCAAGATCCGGTAATGGGACCACTTCTACCTCCTGAGAGAACTCCGGAGGATATCCTTCGAGCGGAGCAAATTCCGACTCGGGGAGGTCATCAAGCTGAAAAGAAGAAAACATATCAGTATTGCGATATAACTCAAAGATTGGAACACATAAAAAGGTGTACTGATAGAAGCTTACCGGCACTATGGGGTTATCCGCCGTGTGCATGTCCAGAGAAACCTCCGAGATTCTCCTCTCAATCCGCTCCCCGATCAGCCACTTGATCTGGCTTATGTAGCCTTGAGTGGTGTAGGCTTTGGAGCTGATGCGGAGGGACTCTTTCGGAGACGACATGATGGAATGCATCAGTCGGGTTCCGTGATACTGGAGGGGCTGGATCCGACGTAAGACCCAGCACTGGACCAAGTCAGATCCCTTCAGATCCTTGTGTTTGATCAAATATTCGATCCGCCTCTTAGCGGGGATCAGATTGTCGGTGAGAGCCGGAGCAGCCTCGTCCCAAGAAGGTTGGGCCGTGACGGCTCCACCGAATGAAAGCCGGCAAAGCAGTGGCTTTGCCGGGAGCCGGAATATCCCTATGATAGAAAAACGTGGCTGGCCATTGTTTGACCGAGTCACTAGCTAGAATTTTGGGATATGCGCGCTCGCGTCTAAGCGAAAAGCTAATAGTGTCGGTGATGTAAGGAACACCGGCAGTAATGGAGTTTCTCCGGACATGAAAATAGTACCGGAAAAGAGTCAAACTCGGCCTAATGCCGAGAAAGCCCTCACATAGTGAAGCGTATGCGCTCATCTCTAAGAGAGAGTTGGGAGGAAGATGATGGAGTTGAACTCCGTAATGATCAATCACCTCGGAAAAGAACTCCAAGGGAGGAAATGACAAACCTCTATCGAGGTGGGTGCCGAAGTGGACCCGCTCACCGTCGCGCGGGTTGGGGACGGTTACCTTGAAGCCGCTCCCCCAGTCGCCGGTGGCAAGAAGCCCATCCTTCTCCATGTTATTGAGGCCCTCCTCGTTGAGGGCGCAGGGAATCCAGAGCCCACGGAAGCTCTCTTTCTCCGCCACCGCTTCCGTCGTCGCCGCCGCCGCTGCTGCTAAGCCGGAAGAGGAAGATGAAGCCATTTCTCCGGTGAGAGTTTGACCTAAAAGGGGCGGCGCTGGGAGTTTTTTTGGGGGAGGAACGGGGAGCTCTGTGCACGCAGGAGGATTGGGAGGAGAAGAAAAGGCAAATGACTGGTGGAAGGAGAAGGAAGAAATCCTAACCCCTTATATCCACCTAACTGAGCCAAGATTCGTGCAAATGCTACAGTATAACTGCCACGCATCGTGGAAGGAACTGGTAAGGACCCACGCGATGATTGCGTCGCCTCGATCTCCACGCACGCATTGAAATGGCGCCTTGGTTCCACGAACCACGGACCCACCAACGGTCGTGCTGACAGAATGTCTGTCAGATGACATGACTTGACCATGACTTGTGTCAGGTGGCGTTGGGAACCAAGTTCCGGCTTAGTTTGAAATCAAGCTAGAAAATCCGAGTAACCTGTTGATAGGTCCGACTTATTTTTAAGACCCGGATCGTATTTTTGTTGTGAAGTTTCAGGAACCCTTCAAGATTCTGCAAGCCGAAGATCAAGCTAAGACAATGGTAAATCCGACTTTGGATCTTGTAGGCCTCCGGGGGCTGTTGTTGGGGATATACTTTCCGGGTATCCTCACAGTTCCTCACTGACCAGGGTGGCCCACTTCGGGTTAGAGCATTGCTTCACAAGCGGCCCAGTCAGGGAGAAAGACGGAGTCCAATCCGGCTATGGGAAGGCCCAGAAGACTTACCGACATAGGCCCATAATGTTACTTGTAGTTCAAAATGTACTCTGTAACCGACTCTTAGTCGTAGCCGGATAGATCTCTCCTATAAACCCTAGGTCGGATATCTATATAAGCCTCCTAGGGAGAGCCTTTAGGGCAACAACTCAATAGTCTACAATCTCAACTCGCACAAGCGAAACCCTTGTAACCCATATTCCGGCTCTGCCGTATTACTGGATTGCTAGCAGGAGTAGGGTCCGTCCAAAGCCGGAGGATTCGAACCTGGGTAAACTTGTGTGCTCACCGTCCCGGAACACCGTATGTATCACACCCCTCTCTTCCGCACGCCTCGAGGACCCCCTCATGGCGTACTTGTCATCAATCCGACGACAGTAACAACAACTGGAGTCATTGCATGTGTGTTATTTTCACATACCACATATGGATCCACCAGTGTCATTGCATGTGTGCTCTTTTCACAATCCACCTATGGATCCACCAGTGTCATTGCATGTGTGTTCTTTCTACTCACAACAACTAGAGTCATTGCATGTGTGTTCTTTTCACATACCACATATGGATCCACCAGTGTCATTGCATGTGTGCTCTTTTCACAATCCACTTATTAATCCACTAGTGTCATTGCATGTGTGTTCTTTTTACTAACAACAACCAGAGTCATTGCAAGTGTGTTCTTTTCACATACCACATATGGATCCACCAGTGTCATTGCATCTGTGCTATTTTCACAATCACCCTATGGATCCACCAGTGTCATTGCATGTGTATTCTTTTCACATACCACATATGGATCCACCAGTGTCACTGAAATGTGTGTTCTCTTCAGAGACCACACATGGATCCACCAATGTCATTGCATGTGCGTTCTTTTTACTAACAACAACCAGAGTCATTGCATGTGTGTTCTTTTCACATACCACATATGGATCCACCAGTGTCATTGCATGTGTTCTCTTTCCACAATCCACACATGGATCCACCAGTGTCATTGAAATGTGTGTTCTCTTCAGAGACCACACATGGATCCACCAGTGTCATTGCATGTGTGTTCTTTTTACTAACAACAACTAGAGTCATTGCATGTGTGTTCTTTTCACATACCACATATGGATTCACCAGTGTCAGTGCATGTGTGCTCTTTTCACAATCCACCTATGGATCCACTAGTGTCATTGCATGTGTTTTTTTCACATAACACAAAGGATCCACCAGTGTCATTGAAATGTGTGTTCTATTCAGAGACCACACATGGATCCACTAGTGTTATTGCAAGTGTGTTCTTTTTACTAACAACAACCAGAGTTATTGCATGTGTGCTCTTTTCACATACCACATATGGATCCACCAATGTCATTGCATGTGTGCTCTTTTTACTAACAACAACCAGAGTCATTGCATGTGTGTTCTCTTCAGAGACCACACATGGATCCACTAGTGTCATTGCATGTGTGTTCTTTTTACTAACAACAACCAGAGTCATTGAAATGTGTGTTCTCTTTAGAGACCACACATGGATCCACCAGAGTCATTGCATGTGTGTTATTTTCACATACCACATATGGATCCACCAGTGTCATTGCATGTGTGTTATTTTTACTAACAACAACTGGAGTCATTTCATGTGTGTTCTTTTCACATACCACGTATGGATCCACCAGTATCATTGAAATGTGTGTTCTCTTCAGAGACCACACATGGATCCACCAGTGTCATTGCATGTGTGTTCTTTTTACTAACAACAACTGGATTCATTGAATGTGTGTTCTTTTCACATACCACATATGGATCCACCAGTGTCATTGCATGTGTGCTCTTTTCACAATCCACCAATGGATCCACCAGTGTCATTGCATGTGTATTATTTTTACTCACAACAACGAGAGTCATTGCATGTGTGTTCTTTTTCATATGGATCCACCATTGTCATTGCATGTGTTCTCTTTTCACAATCCACCTATGGATCCACTAGTGTCATTGAATGTGTGTTCTTTTTACTAATAACAACCAGAGTCATTTCATGTGTGTTCTTTTCACATACCACATATGGATCCACCAGTGTCATTGCATGTGTGTTCTTTTCACAATCCACCTATGGATCCACCAATGTCATTGCATGTGTGCTCTTTTTACCAACAACAACCAGAGTCATTGCATGTGTGTTCTCTTCAGGGACCACACATGGCTCCACTAGTGTCATTGCATGTGTGTTCTATTTACTAACAACAACCAGAGTCATTGCATGTGTGTTCTCTTCAGAGACCACCTATGGATGAACTAGTGTCATTGTATATGTGCTCTTTTTACTAACAACAAGCAGAGTTATTGCATGTGTGTACTTTTCGCATACCATATATGGATACACCAGTGTCATTGCATGTGTGTTCTTTTTAGAATCCACCTATGAATCCACCAGTGTCATTGCACGTGTGCTCTTTTTACTAACAACAACCAGACTCATTGCATGTGTGTTCTCTTCAGAGACCACACATGGATCCACCTGTGTCATTGCATCTGTGTTCTTTTTACTACCAACAACCAGAGTCATTGAAATGTCTGTTATCTTCAGAGACCACACATGGAAACACCAGTGTCATTGCATGTGTGTTCTTTTCACTAACAACAACCAGAGTCATTGCATGTGTGTTCTTTTCACATACCACATATGGATCCACCATTGACATTGCATGTGTGTTCTTTTTACTTACAACAACTGGAGTCATTTCATGTGTGTTCTTTTCACATACCACATATGGATCCACCAGTGTCATTGAAATGTGTGTTCTCTTCAGAGACCACACATGGATCCACCAGTGTCATTGCATGTGTGTTCTTTTTAGTAACAACAACTGGAGTCATTGCATGTGTGTTCTTTTCACATACCACATATGGATCCACCAGTGTGATTGCATGTGTGCTCTTTTCACAATCCTCCTATGGATCCACCAGTGTCATTGCATGTGTGTTCTTTTTACTCACAACAACTAGAGTCATTGCATGTGTGTTCTTTTCACATACCACATATGGATCCACCAGTGTCATTGCATGTGTGCTGTTTTCACAATCCACCTATGGATCCACCAGTGTCATTGCATGTGTGTTCTTTTTACTAACAACAACCAGAGTCATTGCAAGTGTGTTCTTTTCACATACCACATATGGATCCACCAATGTCATTGCATGTGCGCTATTTTCACAATCCACCTATGGATCCACCAGTGTCATTGCATGTGTATTATTTTCACATACCACATATGGATCCACCAGTGTCATTGAAATGTTTGTTCTCTTTAGAGAGCACACATGGATCCACCAGTGTCATTGCATGTGCGTTCTTTTTACTAACAACAACCAGAGTCATTGCATGTGTGTTCTTTTCACATACCACATATGGATCCACCAGTGTCATTGCATGTGTGCTCTTTTCACAATCCACACATGGATCCACCAGTGTCATTGAAATGTGTGTTCTCTTTAGAGACCACACATGGATCAACCAGTGTCATTGCATGTGTGTTCTTTTTACTAACAACAACTAGAGTCATTCCATGTGTGTTATTTTCACATACAACATATGGATCCACCAGTGTCATTGCATGTGTGCTCTTTTCACAATCCACATATGGATCCACTAGTGTCATTGCATGTGTTTTTTTACATACAACATATGGATCCACCAGTGTCATTGAAATGTGTGTTATCTTCAGAGACCACAGATGGATCCACCAGTGTTATTGCAAGTGTGTTCTTTTTACTAACAACAACCAGAGTCATTGCATGTGTGTTCTCTTCAGAGACCACACATGGATCCACTAGTGTCATTGCATGTGTGTTCTTTTTACTAACAACAACCAGAGTCATTGAAATGTGTGATCTCTTTAGAGACCACACATGGATCCACCAGAGTCATTGCATGTGTGTTATTTTCACATACCACATATGGATCCACCAGTGTCATTGCATGTGTGCTCTTTTTACTAACAACAACCAGAGTCATTGCATGTGTGTTCTCTTCAGAGACCACACATGGATCCACTAGTGTCATTGCATGTGTGTTCTTTTTACTAACAACAACCAGAGTCATTGAAATGTGTGTTCTCTTCAGAGACCACACATGGATCCACCAGAGTCATTGCATGTGTGTTATTTTCACATACCACATATGGATCCACCAGTGTCATTGCATGTGTGTTATTTTTACTAACAACAACTGGAGTCATTTCATGTGTGTTCTTTTCACATACCACGTATGGATCCACCAGTATCATTGAAATGTGTGTTCTCTTCAGAGACCACACATGGATCCACCAGTGTCATTGCACGTGTGTTCTTTTTACTAACAACAACTGGATTCATTGAATGTGTGTTCTTTTCACATACCACATATGGATCCACCAGTGTCATTGCATGTGTGCTCTTTTCACAATCCACCAATGGATCCACCAGTGTCATTGCATGTGTATTATTTTTACTCACAATAACGAGAGTCATTGCATGTGTGTTCTTTTTCATATGGATCCACCATTGTCATTGCATGTGTTCTCTTTTCACAATCCACCTATGGATCCACCAGTGTCATTGCATGTGTGTTCTTTTTACTAATAACAACCAGAGTCATTTCATGTGTGTTCTTTTCACATACCACATATGGTTCCACCAGTGTCATTGCATGTGTGCTCTTTTCACAATCCACACATGGATCCACCAGTGTCATTGAAATGTGTGTACTCTTCAGAGACCACACATGGATCAACCAGTGTCATTGCATGTGTGTTCTTTTTACTAACAACAACTAGAGTCATTCCATGTGTGTTCTTTTCACATACCACATATGGATCCACCAGTGTCATTGCATGTGTGCTCTTGTCACAATCCACATATGGATCCACTAGTGTCATTGCATGTGTTTTTTTCACATACAACATATGGATCCACCAGTGTCATTGAAATGTGTGTTCTCTTCAGAGACCACAGATGGATCCACCAGTGTTATTGCAACTGTGTTCCTTTTACTAACAACAACCAGAGTTATTGTATGTGTGTTCTTTTCACATACCACATATGGATCCACCAGTGTCATTGCATGTGTGCTCTTTTTACTAACAACAACCAGAGTCATTGCATGTGTGTTCTCTTCAGAGACCACACATGGATCCACTAGTGTCATTGCATGTGTGTTCTTTTTACTAACAACAACCAGAGTCATTGAAATGTGTGTTCTCTTCAGAGACCACACATGGATCCACCAGAGTCATTGCATGTGTGTTATTTTCACATACCACATATGGATCCACCAGTGTCATTGCATGTGTGTTATTTTTACTAACAACAACTGGAGTCATTTCATGTGTGTTCTTTTCACATACCACGTATGGATCCACCAGTATCATTGAAATGTGTGTTCTCTTCAGAGACCACACATGGATCCACCAGTGTCATTGCATGTGTGTTCTTTTTACTAACAACAACTGGATTCATTGAATGTGTGTTCTTTTCACATACCACATATGGATCCACCAGTGTCATTGCATGTGTGCTCTTTTCACAATCCACCAATGGATCCACCAGTGTCATTGCATGTGTATTATTTTTACTCACAACAACGAGAGTCATTGCATGTGTGTTCTTTTTCATATGGATCCACCATTGTCATTGCATGTGTTCTCTTTTCACAATCCACCTATGGATCCACCAGTGTCATTGAATGTGTGTTCTTTTTACTAATAACAACCAGAGTCATTTCATGTGTGTTCTTTTCACATACCACATATGGATCCACCAGTGTCATTGCATGTGTGTTCTTTTCACAATCCACCTATGGATCCACCAATGTCATTGCATGTGTGCTCTTTTTACCAACAACAACCAGAGTCATTGCATGTGTGTTCTCTTCAGAGACCACACATGGATCCACTAGTGTCATTGCATGTGTGTTCTATTTACTAACAACAACCAGAGTCATTGCATGTGTGTTCTCTTCAGAGACCACCTATGGATCAACTAGTGTCATTGTATATGTGCTCTTTTTACTAACAACAAGCAGAGTTATTGCATGTGTGTTCTTTTCGCATACCATATATGGATACACCAGTGTCATTGCATGTGTGTTCTTTTTAGAATCCACCTATGAATCCACCAGTGTCATTGCATGTGTGCTCTTTTTACTAACAACAACCAGACTCATTGCATGTGTGTTCTCTTCAGAGACCACACATGGATCCACCTGTGTCATTGCATCTGTGTTCTTTTTACTAACAACAACTAGAGTCATTCCATGTGTGTTCTTTTCACATACCACATATGGATCCACCAGTGTCATTGCATGTGTGCTCTTTTCACAATCCACATATGGATCCACTAGTGTCATTGCATGTGTTTTTTTCACATACAACATATGGATCCACCAGTGTCATTGAAATGTGTGTTCTCTTCAGAGACCACAGATGGATCCACCAGTGTTATTGCAAGTGTGTTCTTTTTACTAACAACAACCAGAGTTAATGCATGTGTGTTCTTTTCACATACCACATATGGATCCACCAGTGTCATTGCATGTGTTCTCTTTTTACTAACAACAACTAGAGTCATTGCATGTGTGTTCTCTTCAGAGACCACACATGGATCCACTAGTGTCATTGCATGTGTGTTCTTTTTACTAACAACAACCAGAGTCATTGAAATGTGTGTTCTCTTCAGAGACCACACATGGATCCACCAGAGTCATTACATGTGTGTTATTTTCACATACCACATATGGATCCACCAGAGTCACTGCATGTGTGTTATTTTCACATACCACATATGGATCCACCAGTGACATTGCATGTGTGTTCTTTTTACTTACAACAACTGGAGTCATTTCATGTGTGTTCTTTTCACATACCACGTATGGATCCACCAGTATCATTGAAATGTGTGTTCTCTTCAGAGACCACACATGGATCCACCAGTGTCATTGCATGTGTGTTCTTTTTACTAACAACAACTGGATTCATTGAATGTGTGTTCTTTTCACATACCACATATGGATCCACCAGTGTCATTGCATGTGTGCTCTTTTCACAATCCACCAATGGATCCACCAGTGTCATTGCATGTGTATTATTTTTACTCACAACAACGAGAGTCATTGCATGTGTGTTCTTTTTCATATGGATCCACCATTGTCATTGCATGTGTTCTCTTTTCACAATCCACCTATGGATCCACCAGTGTCATTGAATGTGTGTTCTTTTTACTAATAACAACCAGAGTCATTTCATGTGTGTTCTTTTCACATACCACATATGGATCCACCAGTGTCATTGCATGTGTGTTCTTTTCACAATCCACCTATGGATCCACCAATGTCATTGCATGTGTGCTCTTTTTACCAACAACAACCAGAGTCATTGCATGTGTGTTCTCTTCTGAGACCACACATGGATCCACTAGTGTCATTGCATGTGTGTTCTATTTACTAACAACAACCAGAGTCATTGCATGTGTGTTCTCTTCAGAGACCACCTATGGATCAACTAGTGTCATTGTATATGTGCTCTTTTTACTAACAACAAGCAGAGTTATTACATGTGTGTTCTTTTCGCATACCATATATGGATACACCAGTGTCATTGCATGTGTGTTCTTTTTAGAATCCACCTATGAATCCACCAGTGTCATTGCATGTGTGCTCTTTTTACTAACAACAACCAGACTCATTGCATGTGTGTTCTCTTCAGAGACCACACATGGATCCACCTGTGTCATTGCATCTGTGTTCTTTTTACTACCAACAACCAGAGTCATTGAAATGTCTGTTATCTTCAGAGACCACACATGGAAACACCAGTGTCATTGCATGTGTGTTCTTTTCACTAACAACAACCAGAGTCATTGCATGTGTGTTCTTTTCACATACCACATATGGATCCACCAGTGACATTGCATGTGTGTTCTTTTTACTTACAACAACTGGAGTCATTTCATGTGTGTTCTTTTCACATACCACATATGGATCCACCAGTGTCATTGAAATGTGTGTTCTCTTCAGAGACCACACATGGA
This sequence comes from Avena sativa, assembly GCA_916181665.1. Classification (NCBI taxonomy): domain Eukaryota; kingdom Viridiplantae; phylum Streptophyta; class Magnoliopsida; order Poales; family Poaceae; genus Avena; species Avena sativa. Next base: position 314,644,934 of record OV702292.1, read on the forward strand.
TCCACCAGTGTCATTGCATGTGTGTTCTTTTTAGTAACAACAACTGGAGTCATTGCATGTGTGTTCTTTTCACATGCCACATATGGATCCACCAGTGTGATTGCATGTGTGCTCTTTTCACAATCCTCCTATGGATCCACCAGTGTCATTGCATGTGTGTTCTTTTTACTCACAACAACTAGAGTCATTGCATGTGTGTTCTTTTCACATACCACATATGGATCCACCAGTGTCATTGCATGTGTGCTGTTTTCACAATCCACCTATGGATCCACCAGTGTCATTGCATGTGTGTTCTTTTTACTAACAACAACCAGAGTCATTGCAAGTGTGTTCTTTTCACATACCACATATGGATCCACCAATGTCATTGCATGTGCGCTATTTTCACAATCCACCTATGGATCCACCAGTGTCATTGCATGTGTATTCTTTTCACATACCACATATGGATCCACCAGTGTCATTGAAATGTTTGTTCTCTTTAGAGACCACACATGGATCCACCAGTGTCAATGCATGTGCGTTCTTTTTAGTAACAACAACCAGAGTCATTGCATGTGTGTTCTTTTCACATACCACATATGGATCCACCAGTGTCATTGCATGTGTGCTTTTTTCACAATCCACACATGGATCCACCAGTGTCATTGAAATGTGTGTTCTCTTTAGAGACCACACATGGATCAACCAGTGTCATTGCATGTGTGTTCTTTTTACTAACAACAACTAGAGTCATTCCATGTGTGTTATTTTCACATACAACATATGGATCCACCAGTGTCATTGCATGTGTGCTCTTTTCACAATCCACATATGGATCCACTAGTGTCATTGCATGTGTTTTTTACAGACAACATATGGATCCACCAGTGTCATTGAAATGTGTGTTATCTTCAGAGACCACAGATGGATCCACCAGTGTTATTGCAAGTGTGTTCTTTTTACTAACAACAACCAGAGTCATTGCATGTGTGTTCTCTTCAGAGACCACACATGGATCCACTAGTGTCATTGCATGTGTGTTCTTTTTACTAACAACAACCAGAGTCATTGAAATGTGTGATCTCTTCACAGACCACACATGGATCCACCAGAGTCATTGCATGTGTGTTATTTTCACATACCACATATGGATCCACCAGTGTCATTGCATGTGTGCTCTTTTTACTAATAACAACCAGAGTCATTTCATGTGTGTTCTTTTCACATACCACATATGGATCCACCAGTGTCATTGCATGTGTGTTCTTTTCACAATCCACCTATGGATCCACCAATGTCATTGCATGTGTGCTCTTTTTACCAACAACAACCAGAGTCATTGCATGTGTGTTCTCTTCTGAGACCACACATGGATCCACTAGTGTCATTGCATGTGTGTTCTATTTACTAACAACAACCAGAGTCATTGCATGTGTGTTCTCTTCAGAGACCACCTATGGATCAACTAGTGTCATTGTATATGTGCTCTTTTTACTAACAACAAGCAGAGTTATTACATGTGTGTTCTTTTCGCATACCATATATGGATACACCAGTGTCATTGCATGTGTGTTCTTTTTAGAATCCACCTATGAATCCACCAGTGTCATTGCATGTGTGCTCTTTTTACTAACAACAACCAGACTCATTGCATGTGTGTTCTCTTCAGAGACCACACATGGATCCACCTGTGTCATTGCATCTGTGTTCTTTTTACTACCAACAACCAGAGTCATTGAAATGTCTGTTATCTTCAGAGACCACACATGGAAACACCAGTGTCATTGCATGTGTGTTCTTTTCACTAACAACAACCAGAGTCATTGCATGTGTGTTCTTTTCACATACCACATATGGATCCACCAGTGACATTGCATGTGTGTTCTTTTTACTTACAACAACTGGAGTCATTTCATGTGTGTTCTTTTCACATACCACATATGGATCCACCAGTGTCATTGAAATGTGTGTTCTCTTCAGAGACCACACATGGATCCACCAGTGTCATTGCATGTGTGTTCTTTTTAGTAACAACAACTGGAGTCATTGCATGTGTGTTCTTTTCACATGCCACATATGGATCCACCAGTGTGATTGCATGTGTGCTCTTTTCACAATCCTCCTATGGATCCACCAGTGTCATTGCATGTGTGTTCTTTTTACTCACAACAACTAGAGTCATTGCATGTGTGTTCTTTTCACATACCACATATGGATCCACCAGTGTCATTGCATGTGTGCTGTTTTCACAATCCACCTATGGATCCACCAGTGTCATTGCATGTGTGTTCTTTTTACTAACAACAACCAGAGTCATTGCAAGTGTGTTCTTTTCACATACCACATATGGATCCACCAATGTCATTGCATGTGCGCTATTTTCACAATCCACCTATGGATCCACCAGTGTCATTGCATGTGTATTCTTTTCACATACCACATATGGATCCACCAGTGTCATTGAAATGTTTGTTCTCTTTAGAGACCACACATGGATCCACCAGTGTCAATGCATGTGCGTTCTTTTTACTAACAACAACCAGAGTCATTGCATGTGTGTTCTTTTCACATACCACATATGGATCCACCAGTGTCATTGAATGTGTGCTTTTTTCACAATCCACACATGGATCCACCAGTGTCATTGAAATGTGTGTTCTCTTTAGAGACCACACATGGATCAACCAGTGTCATTGCATGTGTGTTCTTTTTACTAACAACAACTAGAGTCATTCCATGTGTGTTATTTTCACATACAACATATGGATCCACCAGTGTCATTGCATGTGTGCTCTTTTCACAATCCACATATGGATCCACTAGTGTCATTGCATGTGTTTTTTACATACAACATATGGATCCACCAGTGTCATTGAAATGTGTGTTATCTTCAGAGACCACAGATGGATCCACCAGTGTTATTGCAAGTGTGTTCTTTTTACTAACAACAACCAGAGTCATTGCATGTGTGTTCTCTTCAGAGACCACACATGGATCCACTAGTGTCATTGCATGTGTGTTCTTTTTACTAACAACAACCAGAGTCATTGAAATGTGTGATCTCTTCACAGACCACACATGGATCCACCAGAGTCATTGCATGTGTGTTATTTTCACATACCACATATGGATCCACCAGTGTCATTGCATGTGTGCTCTTTTTACTAACAACAACCAGAGTCATTGCATGTGTGTTCTCTTCAGAGACCACACATGGATCCACTAGTGTCATTTCATGTGTGTTCTTTTTACTAACAACAACCAGAGTCATTGAAATGTGTGTTCTCTTCAGAGACCACACATGGATCCACCAGAGTCATTGCATGTGTGTTATTTTCACATACCACATATGGATCCACCAGTGTCATTGCGTTTGTGTTATTTTTACTAACAACAACTGGAGTCATTTCATGTGTGTTCTTTTCACATACCACGTATGGATCCACCAGTATCATTGAAATGTGTGTTCTCTTCAGAGACCACACATGGATCCACCAGTGTCATTGCATGTGTGTTCTTTTTACTAACAACAACTGGATTCATTGAATGTGTGTTCTTTTCACATACCACATATGGATCCACCAGTGTCATTACATGTGTGCTCTTTTCACAATCCACCAATGGATCCACCAGTGTCATTGCATGTGTATTATTTTTACTCACAACAACGAGAGTCATTGCATGTGTGTTCTTTTTCATATGGATCCACCATTGTCATTGCATGTGTTCTCTTTTCACAATCCACCTATGGATCCACCAGTGTCATTGCATGTGTGTTCTTTTTACTAATAACAACCAGAGTCATTTCATGTGTGTTCTTTTCACATACCACATATGGTTCCACCAGTGTCATTGCATGTGTGCTCTTTTCACAATCCACACATGGATCCACCAGTGTCATTGAAATGTGTGTACTCTTCAGAGACCACACATGGATCAACCAGTGTCATTGCATGTGTGTTCTTTTTACTAACAACAACTAGAGTCATTCCATGTGTGTTCTTTTCACATACCACATATGGATCCACCAGTGTCATTGCATGTGTGCTCTTTTCACAATCCACATATGGATCCACTAGTGTCATTGCATGTGTTTTTTTCACATACAACATATGGATCCACCAGTGTCATTGAAATGTGTGTTCTCTTCAGAGACCACAGATGGATCCACCAGTGTTATTGCAAGTGTGTTCTTTTTACTAACAACAACCAGAGTTATTGTATGTGTGTTCTTTTCACATACCACATATGGATCCACCAGTGTCATTGCATGTGTGCTCTTTTTACTAACAACAACCAGAGTCATTGCATGTGTGTTCTCTTCAGAGACCACACATGGATCCACTAGTGTCATTGCATGTGTGTTCTTTTTACTAACAACAACCAGAGTCATTGAAATGTGTGTTCTCTTCAGAGACCACACATGGATCCACCAGAGTCATTGCATGTGTGTTATTTTCACATACCACATATGGATCCACCAGTGTCATTGCATGTGTGTTATTTTTACTAACAACAACTGGTGTCATTTCATGTGTGTTCTTTTCACATACCACGTATGGATCCACCAGTATCATTGAAATGTGTGTTCTCTTCAGAGACCACACATGGATCCACCAGTGTCATTGCATGTGTGTTCTTTTTACTAACAACAACTGGATTCATTGAATGTGTGTTCTTTTCACATACCACATATGGATCCACCAGTGTCATTGCATGTGTGTTCTTTTTACTAACAACAACTAGAGTCATTCCATGTGTGTTCTTTTCACATACCACATATGGATCCACCAGTGTCATTGCATGTGTGCTCTTTTCACAATCCACATATGGATCCACTAGTGTCATTGCATGTGTTTTTTTCACATACAACATATGGATCCACCAGTGTCATTGAAATGTGTGTTCTCTTCAGAGACCACAGATGGATCCACCAGTGTTATTGCAAGTGTGTTCTTTTTACTAACAACAACCAGAGTTATTGCATGTGTGTTCTTTTCACATACCACATATGGATCCACCAGTGTCATTGCATGTGTTCTCTTTTTACTAACAACAACTAGAGTCATTGCATGTGTGTTCTCTTCAGAGACCACACATGGATCCACTAGTGTCATTGCATGTGTGTCCTTTTTACTAACAACAACCAGAGTCATTGAAATGTGTGTTCTCTTCAGAGACCACACATGGATCCACCAGAGTCATTGCATGTGTGTTATTTTCACATACCACATATGGATCCACCAGTGTCATTGCGTTTGTGTTATTTTTACTAACAACAACTGGAGTCATTTCATGTGTGTTCTTTTCACATACCACGTATGGATCCACCAGTATCATTGAAATGTGTGTTCTCTTCAGAGACCACACATGGATCCACCAGTGTCATTGCATGTGTGTTCTTTTTACTAACAACAACTGGATTCATTGAATGTGTGTTCTTTTCACATACCACATATGGATCCACCAGTGTCATTGCATGTGTGCTCTTTTCACAATCCACCAATGGATCCACCAGTGTCATTGCATGTGTATTATTTTTACTCACAACAACGAGAGTCATTGCATGTGTGTTCTTTTTCATATGGATCCACCATTGTCATTGCATGTGTTCTCTTTTCACAATCCACCTATGGATCCACCAGTGTCATTGCATGTGTGTTCTTTTTACTAATAACAACCAGAGTCATTTCATGTGTGTTCTTTTCACATACCACATATGGTTCCACCAGTGTCATTGCATGTGTGCTCTTTTCACAATCCACACATGGATCCACCAGTGTCATTGAAATGTGTGTACTCTTCAGAGACCACACATGGATCAACCAGTGTCATTGCATGTGTGTTCTTTTTACTAACAACAACTAGAGTCATTCCATGTGTGTTCTTTTCACATACCACATATGGATCCACCAGTGTCATTGCATGTGTGCTCTTTTCACAATCCACATATGGATCCACTAGTGTCATTGCATGTGTTTTTTTCACATACAACATATGGATCCACCAGTGTCATTGAAATGTGTGTTCTCTTCAGAGACCACAGATGGATCCACCAGTGTTATTGCAAGTGTGTTCTTTTTACTAACAACAACCAGAGTTATTGTATGTGTGTTCTTTTCACATACCACATATGGATCCACCAGTGTCATTGCATGTGTGCTCTTTTTACTAACAACAACCAGAGTCATTGCATGTGTGTTCTCTTCAGAGACCACACATGGATCCACTAGTGTCATTGCATGTGTGTTCTTTTTACTAACAACAACCAGAGTCATTGAAATGTGTGTTCTCTTCAGAGACCACACATGGATCCACCAGAGTCATTGCATGTGTGTTATTTTCACATACCACATATGGATCCACCAGTGTCATTGCATGTGTGTTATTTTTACTAACAACAACTGGTGTCATTTCATGTGTGTTCTTTTCACATACCACGTATGGATCCACCAGTATCATTGAAATGTGTGTTCTCTTCAGAGACCACACATGGATCCACCAGTGTCATTGCATGTGTGTTCTTTTTACTAACAACAACTGGATTCATTGAATGTGTGTTCTTTTCACATACCACATATGGATCCACCAGTGTCATTGCATGTGTGTTCTTTTTACTAACAACAACTAGAGTCATTCCATGTGTGTTCTTTTCACATACCACATATGGATCCACCAGTGTCATTGCATGTGTGCTCTTTTCACAATCCACATATGGATCCACTAGTGTCATTGCATGTGTTTTTTTCACATACAACATATGGATCCACCAGTGTCATTGAAATGTGTGTTCTCTTCAGAGACCACAGATGGATCCACCAGTGTTATTGCAAGTGTGTTCTTTTTACTAACAACAACCAGAGTTATTGCATGTGTGTTCTTTTCACATACCACATATGGATCCACCAGTGTCATTGCATGTGTTCTCTTTTTACTAACAACAACTAGAGTCATTGCATGTGTGTTCTCTTCAGAGACCACACATGGATCCACTAGTGTCATTGCATGTGTGTCCTTTTTACTAACAACAACCAGAGTCATTGAAATGTGTGTTCTCTTCAGAGACCACACATGGATCCACCAGAGTCATTGCATGTGTGTTATTTTCACATACCACATATGGATCCACCAGTGTCATTGCATGTGTGTTATTTTTACTAACAACAACTGGAGTCATTTCATGTGTGTTCTTTTCACATACCACGTATGGATCCACCAGTATCATTGAAATGTGTGTTCTCTTCAGAGACCACACATGGATCCACCAGTGTCATTGCATGTGTGTTCTTTTTACTAACAACAACTGGATTCATTGAATGTGTGTTCTTTTCACATACCACATATGGATCCACCAGTGTCATTGCATGTGTGCTCTTTTCACAATCCACCAATGGATCCACCACTGTCATTGCATGTGTATTATTTTTACTCACAACAACGAGAGTCATTGCATGTGTGTTCTTTTTCATATGGATCCACCATTGTCATTGCATGTGTTCTCTTTTCACAATCCACCTATGGATCCACCAGTGTCATTGAATGTGTGTTCTTTTTACTAATAACAACCAGAGTCATTTCATGTGTGTTCTTTTCACATACCACATATGGATCCACCAGTGTCATTGCATGTGTGTTCTTTTCACAATCCACCTATGGATCCACCAATGTCATTGCATGTGTGCTCTTTTTACCAACAACAACCAGAGTCATTGCATGTGTGTTCTCTTCAGAGACCACACATGGATCCACTAGTGTCATTGCATGTGTGTTCTATTTACTAACAACAACCAGAGTCATTGCATGTGTGTTCTCTTCAGAGACCACCTATGGATCAACTAGTGTCATTGTATATGTGCTCTTTTTACTAACAACAAGCAGAGTTATTGCATGTGTGTTCTTTTCGCATACCATATATGGATACACCAGTGTCATTGCATGTGTGTTCTTTTTAGAATCCACCTATGAATCCACCAGTGTCATTGCATGTGTGCTCTTTTTACTAACAACAACCAGACTCATTGCATGTGTGTTCTCTTCAGAGACCACACATGGATCCACCTGTGTCATTGCATCTGTGTTCTTTTTACTACCAACAACCAGAGTCATTGAAATGTCTGTTATCTTCAGAGACCACACATGGAAACACCAGTGTCATTGCATGTGTGTTCTTTTCACTAACAACAACCAGAGTCATTGCATGTGTGTTCTTTTCACATACCACATATGGAGTCATTTCATGTGTGTTCTTTTCACATACCACATATGGATCCACCAGTGTCATTGAAATGTGTGTTCTCTTCAGAGACCACACATGGATCCACAAGTGTCATTGCATGTGTGTTATTTTTAGTAACAACAACTGGAGTCATTGCATGTGTGTTCTTTTCACATGCCACATATGGATCCACCAGTGTCATTGCATGTGTGCTCTTTTCACAATCCTCCTATGGATCCACCAGTGTCATTGCATGTGTGTTCTTTTTACTAACAACAACCAGAGTCATTGCAAGTGTGTTCTTTTCACATACCACATATGGATCCACCAATGTCATTGCATGTGCGCTATTTTCACAATCCACCTATGGATCCACCAGTGTCATTGCATGTGTATTCTTTTCACATACCACATATGGATCCACCAGTGTCATTGAAATGTTTGTTCTCTTTAGAGACCACACATGGATCCACCAGTGTCATTGCATGTGCGTTCTTTTTACTAACAACAACCAGAGTCATTGCATGTGTGTTCTTTTCACATACCACATATGGATCCACCAGTCTCATTGCATGTGTGCTCTTTTCACAATCCACACATGGATCAACATGTGTCATTGAAATGTGTGTTCTCTTCAGAGACCACACATGGATCAACCAGTGTCATTGCATGTGTGTTCTTTTTACTAACAACAACTAGAGTCATTCCATGTGTGTTCTTTTCACATACCACATATGGATCCACCAGTGTCATTGCATGTGTGCTCTTTTCACAATCCACATATGGATCCACTAGTGTCATTGCATGTGTTTTTTTCACATACAACATATGGATCCACCAGTGTCATTGAAATGTGTGTTCTCTTTAGAGACCACAGATGGATCCACCAGTGTTATTGCAAGTGTGTTCTTTTTACTAACAACAACCAGAGTTATTGCATGTGTGTTCTTTTCACATACCACATATGGATCCAGCAGTGTCATTGCATGTGTGCTCTTTTTACTAACAACAACCAGAGTCACTGCATGTGTGTTCTCTTCAGAGACCACACATGGATCCACCAGTGTCATTGCATGTGTGTTCTTTTTACTAACAACAACCAGAGTCATTGAAATGTGTGTTCTCTTCAGAGACCACACATCGATCCACCAGAGTCACTGCATGTGTGTTATTTTCACATACCACATATGGATCCACCAGTGTCATTGCATGTGTGTTATTTTTACTAACAACAACTAGAGTCATTTCATGTGTGTTCTTTTCACATACCACATATGGATCCACCAGTATCATTGAAATGTGTGTTCTCTTTAGAGACCACACATGGATCCACCAGTGCCATTGCATGTGTGTTCTTTTTACTAATAACAACTGGAGTCATTGAATGTGTGTTCTTTTCACATACCACATATGGATCCACCAGTGTCATTGCATGTGTGCTCTTTTCACAATCCACCTATGGATCCACTAGTGTCATTGCATGTGTGTTCTTTTTACTCACAACAACTAGAGTCATTGCATGTGTGTTCTTTTCACATACCACATATGGATCCACCATTGTCATTGCATGTGTTTTATTTTCACAATCCACCTATGCATCCACCAGTGTCATTGCATGTGTGTTCTTTTTACTAACAACCAGAGTCATTTCATGTGTGTTCTTTTTGCATACCACATATGGATCCACCAGTGTCATAGCATGTGTGTTCTTTTCACAATCCACCTATGGATCCACCAATGTCATTGCATGTGTGCTCTTTTTTCCAACAACAACCAAAGTCATTGCATGTGTGTTCTCTTCAGAGACCACACATGGATCCACCAGTGTCATTGCATGTGTGTTCTTTTTACTAACAACAACCAGAGTCATTGCATGTGTGTTCTCTTCATGGACCACCTATGGATCAACCAGTGTCATCGCATGCGTGCTCTTTTTACTAACAACAACCAGAGTCATTGCATGTGTGTTCTTTTCACATACCATATATGGATACACCAGTGTCATTGCATGTGTGTTCTTTTCACAATCCACCTATGGATCCACCAGTGTCATTGCATCTGTGCTCTTTTTACTAACAACAACCAGAGTCGTTGCATGTGTGTTCTCTTCAGAGACCACACATGGATCCACCTGTGTCATTGCATGTGTGTTCTTTTTACTAACAACAACCAGAGTCATTGAAATGTCTGTTCTCTTCAGAGACCACACATGGAACCACCAGTGTCATTGCATGTGTGTTCTTTTCACTAATAACAACCAGAGTCATTGCATGTGTGTTCTTTTCACATACCACATATGGATCCACCAGTGTCATTGCATGTGTGTTCTTTTTACTTACAACAACTGGAGTCATTTCACGTGTGTTCTTTTCCCATACCACATATGGATCCACCAGTGTCATTGAAATGTGTGTTCTCTTCAGGGACCACAGATGGATCCACCAGTGTCATTGCATGTGTGTTCTTTTTAGTAACAACAACTGGAGTAATTGCATGTGTGTTCTTTTCACATACCACATATGGATCCACCAGTGTCATTGCATGTGTGCTCTTTTCACAATCCACCTATGGATCCACCAGTGTCATTGCATGTGTGTTCTTTTTACTCACAACAACTAGAGTCATTGCATTTGTGTTCTTTTCACATACCACATATGGATCCACCAGTGTCATTGCATGTGTGCTCTTTTCACAATCCACCTATGGATCCACCAGTGTCATTGCATGTGTGTTCTTTTTACTAACAACAACCAGAGTCATTGCAAGTGTGTTCTTTTCACATACCACATATGGATCCACCAGTGTCATTGCAGGTGTGCTATTTTCACAATACACCTATGGATCCACCAGTGTCATTGCATGTGTATTCTTTTCACATACCACATATGAATCCACCAGTGTCATTGAAATGTGTGTTCTCTTCAAAGACCACACATGGATCCACCAGTGTCATTGCATGTGCGTTCTTTTTACTAACAACAACCAGAGACATTGTATGTGTGTTATTTTCACATACCACATATGGATCCACCAGTGTCATTGAATGTGTGTTCTTTTCACAATCCACACATGGATCCACCAATGTCATTGAAAAGTGTGTTCTCTTCAGAGACCACACATGGATCCACCAGTGTCATTGCATGTGTGTTCTTTTTACTAACAACAACTGGAGTCATTGCATGTGTGTTCTTTTCACATACCACATATGGATTCACCAGTGTCATTGCATGTGTGCTCTTTTCACAATCCACCTATGGATCCACTAGTGTCATTGCATCTGTTTTTTCACATACCACATATGGATCCACCAGTGTCATTGAAATGTGTGTTCTCTTCAGAGACCACACATGGATCCACCAATGTTATTGCATGTGTGTTATTTTTACTAACAACAACCCGAGTTATTGCATGTGTGTTCTTTTCACATACCACATATGGATCCACCAGTGTCATTGCATGTGTGTTCTTTTTACTAATAACAACCAGAGTCATTGCATGTGTGTTCTTTTCACATACCACATATGGATCCACTAGTGTCATTGCATGTCTGCTCTTTTCACAATCCACCTATGGATCCACTAGTGTCATTGCATGTGTGTTCTATTCACATACCACATATGGATCCACCAGTGTCATTGAAATGGGTGTTCTCTTTAGGGACCACGCATGGATCCACTAGTGTCATTGCATGTGTGCTCTTTTTACTAACAACAACCAGACTCATTGCATGTGTGTTCTCTTCAGAGACCACACATGGATCCACCTGTGTCATTGCATCTGTGTTCTTTTTACTACCAACAACCAGAGTCATTGAAATGTCTGTTATCTTCAGAGACCACACATGGAAACACCAGTGTCATTGCATGTGTGTTCTTTTCACTAACAACAACCAGAGTCATTGCATGTGTGTTCTTTTCACATACCACATATGGATCCACCAGTGACATTGCATGTGTGTTCTTTTTACTTACAACAACTAGAGTCATTTCATGTGTGTTCTTTTCACATACCACATATGGATCCACCAGTGTCATTGAAATGTGTGTTCTCTTTAGAGACCACACATGGATCCACAAGTGTCATTGCATGTGTGTTCTTTTTAGTAATAACAACTGGAGTCATTGCATGTGTGTTCTTTTCACATGCCACATATGGATCCACCAGTGTCATTGCATGTGTGCTCTTTTCACAATCCTCCTATGGATCCACCAGTGTCATTGCATGTGTGTTCTTTTTACTCACAACAACTAGAGTCATTGCATGTGTGTTCTTTTCACATACCACATATGGATCCACCAGTGTCATTGCATGTGTGCTGTTTTCACAATCCACCTATGGATCCACCAGTGTCATTGCATGTGTGTTCTTTTTACTAACAACAACCAGAGTCATTGCAAGTGTGTTCTTTTAACATACCACATATGGATCCACCAATGTCATTGCATGTGCGCTATTTTCACAATCCACCTATGGATCCACCAGTGTCATTGCATGTGTATTCTTTTCACATACCACATATGGATCCACCAGTGTCATTGAAATGTTTGTTCTCTTTAGAGACCACACATGGATCCACCAGTGTCATTGCATGTGCGTTCTATTTACTAACAACAACCAGAGTCATTGCATGTGTGTTCTTTTCACATACCACATATGGATCCACCAGTCTCATTGCATGTGTGCTCTTTTCACAATCCACACATGGATCAACATGTGTCATTGAAATGTGTGTTCTCTTCAGAGACCACACATGGATCAACCAGTGTCATTGCATGTGTGTTCTTTTTACTAACAATAACTAGAGTCATTCCATGTGTGTTCTTTTCACATACCACATATGGATCCACCAGTGTCATTGCATGTGTGCTCTTTTCACAATCCACATATGGATCCACTAGTGTCATTGCATGTGTTTTTTTCACATACAACATATGGATCCACCAGTGTCATTGAAATGTGTGTTCTCTTTAGAGACCACAGATGGATCCACCAGTGTTATTGCAAGTGTGTTCTTTTTACTAACAACAACCAGAGTTATTGCATGTGTGTTCTTTTCACATACCACATATGGATCCAACAGTGTCATTGCATGTGTGCTCTTTTTACTAACAACAACCAGAGTCACTGCATGTGTGTTCTCTTCAGAGACCACACATGGATCCACCAGTGTCATTGCATGTGTGTTCTTTTTACTAACAACAACCAGAGTCATTGAAATGTGTGTTCTCTTCAGAGACCACACATCGATCCACCAGAGTCACTGCATGTGTGTTATTTTCACATACCACATATGGATCCACCAGTGTCATTGCATGTGTGTTATTTTTACTAACAACAACTAGAGTCATTTCATGTGTGTTCTTTTCACATACCACATATGGATCCACCAGTATCATTGAAATGTGTGTTCTCTTTAGAGACCACACATGGATCCACCAGTGCCATTGCATGTGTGTTCTTTTTACTAATAACAACTGGAGTCATTGAATGTGTGTTCTTTTCACATACCACATATGGATCCACCAGTGTCATTGCATGTGTGCTCTTTTCACAATCCACCTATGGATCCACTAGTGTCATTGCATGTGAGTTCTTTTTACTCACAACAACTAGAGTCATTGCATGTGTGTTCTTTTCACATACCACATATGGATCCACCATTGTCATTGCATGTGTTTTATTTTCACAATCCACCTATGCATCCACCAGTGTCATTGCATGTGTGTTCTTTTTACTAACAACCAGAGTCATTTCATGTGTGTTCTTTTTGCATACCACATATGGATCCACCAGTGTCATAGCATGTGTGTTCTTTTCACAATCCACCTATGGATCCACCAATGTCATTGCATGTGTGCTCTTTTTCCAACAACAACCAAAGTCATTGCATGTGTGTTCTCTTCAGAGACCACACATGGATCCACCAGTGTCATTGCATGTGTGTTCTTTTTACTAACAACAACCAGAGTCATTGCATGTGTGTTCTCTTCATGGACCACCTATGGATCAACCAGTGTCATCGCATGCGTGCTCTTTTTACTAACAACAACCAGAGTCATTGCATGTGTGTTCTTTTCACATACCATATATGGATACACCAGTGTCATTGCATGTGTGTTCTTTTCACAATCCACCTATGGATCCACCAGTGTCATTGCATCTGTGCTCTTTTTACTAACAACAACCAGAGTCGTTGCATGTGTGTTCTCTTCAGAGACCACACATGGATCCACCTGTGTCATTGCATGTGTGTTCTTTTTACTAACAACAACCAGAGTCATTGAAATGTCTGTTCTCTTCAGAGACCACACATGGAACCACCAGTGTCATTGCATGTGTGTTCTTTTCACTAATAACAACCAGAGTCATTGCATGTGTGTTCTTTTCACATACCACATATGGATCCACCAGTGTCATTGCATGTGTGTTCTTTTTACTTACAATAACTGGAGTCATTTCACGTGTGTTCTTTTCCCATACCACATATGGATCCACCAGTGTCATTGAAATGTGTGTTCTCTTCAGGGACCACAGATGGATCCACCAGTGTCATTGCATGTGTGTTCTTTTTAGTAACAACAACTGGAGTAATTGCATGTGTGTTCTTTTCACATACCACATATGGATCCACCAGTGTCATTGCATGTGTGCTCTTTTCACAATCCACCTATGGATCCACCAGTGTCATTGCATGTGTGTTCTTTTTACTCACAACAACTAGAGTCATTGCATTTGTGTTCTTTTCACATACCACATATGGATCCACCAGTGTCATTGCATGTGTGCTCTTTTCACAATCCACCTATGGATCCACCAGTGTCATTGCATGTGTGTTCCTTTTACTAACAACAACCAGAGTCATTGCAAGTGTGTTCTTTTCACATACCACATATGGATCCACCAGTGTCATTGCATGTGTGCTATTTTCACAATCCACCTATGGATCCACCAGTGTCATTGCATGTGTATTCTTTTCACATACCACATATGAATCCACCAGTGTCATTGAAATGTGTGTTCTCTTCAAAGACCACACATGGATCCACCAGTGTCATTGCATGTGCGTTCTTTTTACTAACAACAACCAGAGACATTTTATGTGTGTTATTTTCACATACCACATATGGATCCACCAGTGTCATTGCATGTGTGTTCTTTTCACAATCCACACATGGATCCACCAATGTCATTGAAAAGTGTGTTCTCTTCAGAGACCACACATGGATCCACCAGTGTCATTGCATGTGTGTTCTTTTTACTAACAACAACTGGAGTCATTGCATGTGTGTTCTTTTCACATACCACATATGGATTCACCAGTGTCATTGCATGTGTGCTCTTTTCACAATCCACCTATGGATCCACTAGTGTCATTGCATCTGTTTTTTCACATACCACATATGGATCCACCAGTGTCATTGAAATGTGTGTTCTCTTTAGAGACCACACATGGATCCACCAATGTTATTGCATGTGTGTTATTTTTACTAACAACAACCAGAGTTATTGCATGTGTGTTCTTTTCACATACCACATATGGATCCACCAGTGTCATTGCATGTGTGTTCTTTTTACTAACAACAACCAGAGTCATTGCATGTGTGTTCTTTTCACATACCACATATGGATCCACTAGTGTCATTGCATGTCTGCTCTTTTCACAATCCACCTATGGATCCACTAGTGTCATTGCATGTGTGTTCTATTCACATACCATATATGGATCCACCAGTGTCATTGAAATGGGTGTTCTCTTTAGGGACCACGCATGGATCCACCAGTGTTATTGCAAGTGTGTTCTTTTTACTAACAACAGCCAGAGTCATTGCATGTGTGTTCTTTTCACATACCACATATGGATGCACCAGTGTAATTGCATGTGTGCTCTTTTTACTAACAACAACTAGAGTCATTGCATGTGTGTTCTCTTCAGAGACCACACATGGATGCACTAGTGTCATTGCATGTGTGTTCTTTTTACTAACAATAACCAGAGTCATTGAAATGTGTGTTCTCTTTAGAGACCACACATGGATACACTAGTGTCATTGCATGTGTGGTCTTTTTACTAACAACAACCAGAGTCATTGCATGTGTGTTCTTTTCACATACCACATATGGATCCACCAGTGTCATTGCATGTGCATTCTTTTTACTAACAACAACTGGAGTCATTTCATGTGTGTTCTTTTCACATACCACATATGGATCCACCAGTGTCATTGAAATGTGTGTTCTCTTCAGAGACCACACATAGATCCACTAGTGTCATTGCATGTGTGTTCTTTTTACTAAGAACAACTGGAGTCATTGCATGTGTCTTCTTTTCACATACCACATATGGATCCACCAGTGTCATTGCATGTGTGCTCTTTTCACAATCCACATAAGGATCCACCAGTGTCATTGCATGTGTGTTCTTTTCACATACCACATATGGATCCACCAGTGTCATTGCATCTGTGCTCTTCTCACAATCCACCTATGGATCCACCAGTGTCATTGCATGTGTGTTCTTTTTACTCACAACAACCAGAGTCATTTCATGTGTGTTCTTTTCACATACCACATATGGATCCACTAGTGTCATTGCATGTGTGCTATTTTCACAATCCACCTATGGATCCACCATTGTCATTGCATGTGTGTTCTTTTTACTAACAACAACCAGAGTCATTTTATGTGTGTTCTTCTCACATACCACATATGGATCCACCTGTGTCATTGCATGTTTTTTCTTTTCGCAATCCACCTATGGATTCACCAGTGTCGTTGCATGTGTGTTCTTTTTACTAACAACAACCAGAGTCATTGCTTGTGTGTTCTCTTCAGAGACCACTGCTGACTCGTGTACTGACGAGCTCGTTGGGGAAAGCCAAGAGGAAGGTATGATGAGCACAGCAGTAAGTTTCCCTCAGTTATGAAACCAAGGTTATCAATCTAGTAGGAGCAAGGAAACACCCCAAAGGTGCATCTAGCTGAACGTTGGTAGGGCGCACTACCGGTGCCAGCAGCAACATGGAGACCTGCACAACACAACCATAGAACTATGTCTCCAACTTGCGATGAGGTTGTCAATCTCACCGGTTTTGCTGAAAACAAAGGATTAAACGTATCGAATGGAAGGAAGTAATAGTTTGCAGAAAGTAAACACAAAGCAGTAAATAGTGTATAGATTGTATGTAAAAGAAAGGAACGGGGTCCATAGTTCACTAGAGGTGGCTCTCCTTAAGATAGATAATATGCTGGGTGAACGAATTACAGCGGGGCAATTGACAAACATCGAGAAAGCATACAAGCATATACTAATCATCTTGACTCCTTTGAGACTTGATTGGGCATTACAACATTATACATAGACCGCCATCCAATTGCATGTATGACTAATAATCCACCTTCAGGTTATCATCCGAACCCCTTCCAGTATTAAGTTGCAAGCAACATATTATTGCTTTACGAATTGCATGTAAAGTAAACAATACGATTGTTCTATGAACAAAGGATTGTTGTTTTCTCCCTAGTAGCAACAACACATCTAGTACCTTAGAGATTTTTGTCACTTCCCCAGATTACCAGAGGCATGAACCCACTATCGAGCATAAATACTAACTCTTGGAGTTGCTAGCATCTACTTGGCCAAGATAGCTACTAACAACGGAAAGAATGCAAGATCACAAATAACAAAGACATGATAGAATCAATAATCAATCTGAAATAGCATCTCAATATCCATCGGATCCCCACAAACACAACATGTATGGATTACAAATAGATGATCTTGATCATGAACGAAGCTCACAAGATCTAGACATGAAAGCACAAAGGAGGAGAACTAGCCATTTAGCTACTACATGGACCCGTAGTCTAGAGATGAACTACTCACTCATCGCACCGGAGGCTTGCATGATGATGAAGAAGGCCTCCAGGGTGAATTCCCCTCTCCGGCAGGGTGCTGGGAAGAGCTTCAGATCCCTCCCGATCTAGGGATGGAGATGACGGCGGCTATAGAGTCTTTCGTGGATTTTTGATCGGGTACTTAGGGTTTCCTTATCAGAGGCAATATATAGGCAGAATGAGAGCCGAGGGGGTGCTAGGGTCGGCTAGACCACCCCCTGGTGCAGGCCAGGCCTGGCCGCGTGGCCAGGTGGTGTGGCCAGGCCCCAGCCCCTCTCCGTGTTGTATTCTGGCTCCAGATGTCTTCCGGTAAAATAGCAACTTTGGCTTTTGTCCCGTCCAATTCGGAGAATATTCATTTTCTGACTTCCTGGAACCAAAAACAGCAGAAAACAGGCAGCTGGCACTGTGGCTCTTGTTAATAGGTTAGTCCAAGAAATCATATGAAAAGTACTCCAAAGTGTGGACAAAACACAAGAAAGTAGATAAAACCAAGCATGGAACATCAAAAATTATAGAGACATTTGCAATGTATCAACATCCCCAAGCTTAACTCATGCTCGTCCTCGAGTAGGTAAGTGATAAAAAGAAAGAATAATTTTTGAGGTGACATGCACCATCATAAACTTGATCAAAGTATTTGTAAAACATTCAAAGCTGGGATCATAGTACTTCAATCATAACATGAAAAACAAAGTTCTAGCAATAAGACAAAGAAACTATGATGCAACATGAAAAGGCACAAACAAAAGATTCATGAATAACAATGCTTTGCAAGACGCTTGTTTGTTTCACATAAAGAAAACATAGCATAATAGTATTCAGCTTGTCCCTCATAGAGTAGCAAGTATAAATGCATAGGACACCTTCAAAGTTCATAAGAGTGACTAGATACAAATAGTTTAAAACAAGCAATATCAAGTTATGCATCAATCAACTATTCTTGGGACAATGCACATAGAACTAAGAATGTCCACTATGCTCTCAAAGTAGGTGCATAAAGGTAGAAGGTGGAGACTCAATATAATGGTGGAAGAAAGGCCTTCATAGAAGGAAGTAGGGATTCAAGTTTCATAAACAGCTTCCAAAAATTATGGTACTTAATAGCTTTCCGCTCGCATTACCCCTATCATAAGCATCTTGAAGTGATTAAGGTTAAAGTGAACAAACTATGGTGTACATGCTTGACGAAGTATAAGTTAGAAATCTCATGTCCCTTGAATACGAGGGCCGCTCCTCATGCTACTCAAGTTTAGTCACCGGTAAGTTCTTGTCATTGTAAGTACATGTGTATCATAGAGAACCGCCAACAGGGTACCCCTTGCCCGATGATACGAAAGAATCCCCATATCAAAATGACAAGGCAAGCAGACAACGAGCATCTCAGCAATCTTCTTATTTACCATGGGAATATGGTGCTTTTTTCTCTCTTTCCTCTTTTCATAATCTCTTTTTTTCCTTTTTCTCTTTTTTTCTCAATATAGGACTCTTTTTTATAAGAAGAATGCTTCATAGACAGCTCATTATGGTTACGCTGCAGGTTTCCACCATGTCAGCATGGATTAGACCAGCGGCCCAGGCATTTCTCTAACACATATACATAACTCCATGGACTTACAAGCTCCCCTTTCATTTCACACCAACGACATCCATAGACAAAAGAGCATGATATCAACTAGGTACAAAGTACCCGTGCAGTGTTGAAAGGGTTCCCCATGACAGCATGGTTCTGCTAATCCCCAACGAATAAGTGCAAGCAATTACAACATAGACGACACAATGGTTCAAGTTTATTAAGGGCAAGAAATGTAAAGTGTGCCATCAAGTTCGTGAGAACTTTAATCACTAGTTTTCTCATAACAAGTTTAATTTGGAAGGTAAACAAAAACATGAATATACTTGGAATAGCATAAGCTAGTAGGTAGGTATGGTGGACTCTTTGGAATAACTTGGTTTAGGGAGTTGGATGCATGAGTGGAACTCATACTTGGTTACAGAGGCTAGCAAAAGACTGGGAGCGACAAACTAAGAGAGCAATAATGGCCATAATCATGCAGAGCGACAAAACATCATTGCTCAAAGCATAAAGTGATACTACAAGTTGAAAACTAAAGGATCATCAAGGCTTATGGTGACTTTTGATAGTCATAACATGGTGTGAGCATGTTCTAAGTCAACCCAAATAAAGCATCAAAGGAGAATACCACTATACTATGCTTTAATATGCTAAAACAACGCATGATTCATCCAAGACACATTAAGCAATCTCAATTGTTTATAACTAGTCATGCTACAACAAAGAATACTAAGCATAAAGCTAAAACAATATCAAGCATGGCATGACAAAGCATAGGCCGCAGTCAAAAACAAGCTCTCTTTACCACTTAAGCATGAACTTTCCTACTCTTTTCCAAACCAAACCAAACTATTTGAAAACCAATGTATGAAAGAGGGGGTCCAACAAATTTATTCAGCAAACTAAGCAAACAAAGCAAACGAAAAACCAAAACGAAAACAAAAAAGAAGACGCTCCAAGAACAACACAACTGTGCATGAAATAATAAAAATGAAGCGTTTGGAAGAAACCTGGGATTTTTATTGATGAAGAAGGGGATGCCTTGGGCATCCCCAAGCTTTGAGGCTTGTACTTCTTGGATATTTTCTTGGGGTGACACGTGTGGCATCCCAAAGCTTGAGCTTTAGTCCATCCTTCATCTCATTACTCATTCCTTCCATACACCTGAAATTTTTCCTTCATACAAAAGTTCACATAATCTTTATTAGCAACATTAGTGCACTCAAGATAATAAGTCTTTAGGTTCAGTTCTAACACCAATTAAACTTCCATTAAAACACTAGATACTGTAGCACTTCCCTCAAAAAGCTCAATTCCCCAAAAGAAATCAAAAAGGAACCAACAAGAAGCAAATGCAGAAAATGGCAGAAATCTGTCAAAACAGACCAGCAGGTAAAGACGGATTTTTTCGAAGACCTTCTGTTGCTCAAATCAAAAAGTGTTGAACTAACGAAAGTTAGATAACAACCTGGGGCAGAAGCATAAAACTTCACGCCTCAAAAGGACGTTCAGAGATTTTACACGAATTTTTATGGTGAAGCACAGAAATCTGTTTCGGGACAGCAACTTTCCCAATCATTACTTCTCTCTCATTAGAGGTTACTCTTGGCACAAAAAGCAAATAAAAAGGATAAGGAGCGGTTATTACTAAAGTAATAACTTCCAAGACTCATCTAAAACTTTTGGGTTATCTCCTAATAAGTACTTTTCTTTAACGCCTTTAAGTTAGGCATAAGAAGCAAGAAAAAGAATCAAGTGTTCTCAAATGAAGAAGCATTAAGAGCAAATTTTGTTTTCATATGAGAGGCAAAAGAAATCTTCTCTCTCTTCTTAGGGAAGTGTTCTATACCTTTCTTTAGTGGGAGTTGATATTTAATGGTGCCTTCTTTCATATCAATAATGGACCAACAGTTCTAAGAAAAGGTCTTCCCAAAGTAATAGGACAAGAAGCATTGCATTCAACATCCAAAACATAGAAATCAACAGGGACATAGGCATTTTTAACCACAATAAGAACATCATTAAGACTCCCCATGAGTTTATTTTTAGCATTATCATCAAGTGGGACATTCAAATAACAATCTTCAAGTGGTGGCAAATCAAGCATATCATAAATCCTTCTAGGCATAATAGAAACACTACTATCAAGATCACATAAAGCTTTGAAATCAAAATCATTCACTTTCATATTAATGATGGGTTCCCAACCATCTTCTTGTTCTATAGGAATAGAAGCTTTATGTTTCATCTTTTCTTCTTTAATATTTATGAGAGCATCAGTAATGTGTTTTGTAAAGGCCATGTTCATAGCACTAGCATTTGGACTTTTAGGAAGCTTTTGTAGGAACTTAATAACTTCAGAGATATTACAACCATCTAGATCAAAATCGAAATTATCATCTAGAGTGGTAGAACTATTACTAGCCTTAACACTAGTGGTGGTGATAGATGAAACACTAATGTTTCTAGCAATTTCATCTTCTCTTTCCCACTTAGCATGTAATTCAGCTAATAGTCTAACATTTTCATCAATTCTAACTTGTATGGTATTAGTAGCTGCAAAGGGATTATCATTAGTTTCAGGTTTAGCAGCCATTTTATTAATCAATGAAGATTGAGCTTCAGACAAAGATGATATATTCCTTTCAGCATTAGAAAGTTTCAATTGTAAAATAGGAATTTCCCTATTTAGACTCTCAAGTTGATGGCTAATGTTCTTCAAAATGATAGATTGTTCCTCCATAGTTTTCGTAAATAGTTGATTTTGTTCATATTGCATTTGCATGAAGTTCTTAGTGGCTCTTTCAACTTCTAAAATTCTTCCTTCACTAGGTAATCCAGGCTTGCCATTATAACCATAAGTATTATTAGGAGGATAAGGCCTATAATTGTTACTACCATAAGCATTGTTGCCAAAATTGTTATTTCTTATAAAGTTCACATCAACTTGCTCTTCTTGAGCAACCAAAGAGGCTAAAGGAACATTATTTGGATCAATATGTGCTTTCCCATTAACAAGCATAGACATAATAACATCAATCTTATCACTCAAGGAGGAGGTTTCCTCAACAGAATTTACCTTCTTACCATGTGGAGCTCTCTCAGTATGCCATTCAGAGTAGTTAACCATCATATTGTCCAGAAGCTTTGTTACCAAAAGTGATGGTCATAAAGGTACCTCCAGAAGCAGAATCCAATAGGTTCCTTGAAGAATAGTTCAATCCTGCATAAAAAGTTTGGATGATCATCCAAGCAGTCAGTCGATGAGTGGGACAATTCTTTACCAAAGATTTCATTCTTTCCCAAGCTTGAGCAACATGTTCATTATCATATTGTTTAAACTTCATTATGTCACTTCTCATAGATATAATCTTAGCAGGAGGATAGTACTTTCCAATGAAAGCATCTTTGCATTTAGTCCAAGAATCAATACTATTCCTAGTTAAGGAATTCAACCACTCTTTAGCTTTTCCTCTCAAAGAGAAAGGAAACAATTTAAGCTTAATAATATCACCATCTATATCCCTATGCTTTTGCATCTCACAAAGTTCAACAAAGTTATTTAGATGGGAAGCAGCATCTTCATTACCAATACCAGAAAATTGTTCTCTCATAACAGGATTGAGTAAAGCAGGTTTTATCTCAAAGAAAGTAGCTTCAGGAACCGGTGGAGCAATATGTGCGCTCATAAAATCATTATTGTTGGTGCTAGTGAAGTCACACAACTTAGTGTATTCAAGAGTAGTCATTTTTTGTGTTTTTGATAAAGAAAGAAAACTAGTAAAACTAATTTTTGTGTGTTTTTGATAACAAAACAAGCAAACAAAGCAAAAAGAAACTAAGCAAAACAAAAATAACAAAGTAAAGAGATTGGTCATGAGGGACTCCCCTTGTGAAGATGTCCTTGACTCCCCGGCAACGGCGCCAGAAAAATACTTGCTGACTCGTGTACTAACGAGCTCGTTGGGGAACCCCAAGAGGAAGGTATGATTAGCACAGCAGAAAGTTTCCCTCAGTTATGAAACCAAGGTTATCAATCTAGTAGGAGCAAGGAAACACCCCAAAGGTGTAGCTAGCTGAACGTTGGTAGGGCGCACTACCGGTGCCAGCAGCAACGTGGAGACCTACACAACACAACCACAGAACTCTGTCCCTAACTTGCGATGAGGTTGTCAATCTCACCGGTTTTGCTGAAAACAAAGGATTAAACGTATCGAATGGAAGGAAGTAATAGTTTGCAGAAAGTAACCACAAAGCAGTAAACAGATTATAGATTGTATGTAAAAGAAAGGACCGGGGTCCATAGTTCACTAGAGGTGGCTCTCCTTAAGATAGATAACATGATGGGTGAACAAATTACAGCGGGGCAATTGGCAAACATCGAGAAAGCATACAAGCATATACTAATCATCTTGACTCCTTTGAGACTTGATTGGGCATTACAACATTATACATAGACCGCCATCCAACTGCATCTATGACTAATAATCCACCTTCAGGTTATCATCCGAACCCCCTCCAGTATTAAGTTGCAAGAAACAGATTATTGCTTTATGAATTGCGTGTAAAGTAAACAATACAATTGTTCTATGAACAAAGGATTGTTGTTTTCTTCCTAGTAGCAACAGCACATCTAGTACCATAGAGATTTCTGTCACTTCCCCAGATTACCAGAGGGATGAAACCACTATCGAGCATAAATACTAACTCTTGGAGTTTCTAGCATCTACTTGGCCAAGATAGCTACTAACAATGGAAAGCATGCAAGATCACAAATAACAAAGACATGATAGAATCAATAATCAATCTGAAATAGCATCTCAATATCCATCGGATCCCCACAAACACAACATGTATGGATTACAAATAGATGATCTTGATCATGAACGGAGCTCACAAGATCTAGACATGAAAGCACAAAGGAGGAGAACTAGCCATCTAGCTACTACATGGACCCGTAGTCCAGAGATGAACTACTCACGCATCACACCGGAAGCTTCCATGATGATGAAGAAGGCCTCCAGGGTGAATTCCCCTCTCCGGCAGGGTGCCTGGAAGAGCTTTAGATCCCTCCCGATCTAGGGATGGAGATGACGACGGCTATAGAGTCTTTCGTGGATTTTTGATCGGGTACTTAGGGTTTCCATAACAGAGGCAATATATAGGCGGAAGGAGAGGCCGAGGGGGTGCTGGGGTCGGCTAGACCACCCCCTTGCATGGGTCAGGCCTGGCCGCGCGGCCACGTGGTGTGGCTAGGCCCCATCCCCTCTCTGTCTTGTATTCTGGCTCCAGATGTCTTCCGGTAAAATAGCAACTTTGGCTTTTGTCCCGTCCAATTCCGAGAATATTCATTTTCTAACTTCCTGGGACCAAAAACAGCAGAAAACAGGCAGCTGGCACTATGGCTCTTGTTAATAGGTTAGTCCAAGAAATCATATGAAAAGTACTCCAAAGTGTGGACAAAACACAAGAAAGTAGATAAAACCAAGCATGGAACATCAAAAATTATAGATACATTTGCAATGTATCAACCCCACATGGATCCACCAGTGTCATTGCAAGTGTGTTCTTTTCATAATCCACCTATGGATCCACCAGTGTCATTGCATGTGTGCTCTTTTTACTAACAACAACCAGAGTCATTGCATGTGTGTTCTCTTCAGAGACCACACATGGATCCACCAGTGTCATTGCATGTGTGTTCTTTTTACTAACAACAACCAGAGTCATTGAAATGTGTGTTCTCTTCAGAGACCACACATGGATCCACCACTGTCATTGCATGTGTGTTCTTTTTACTAACAACAACCAGAGTCATTGCAAGTGTGTTCTTTTCACATACCACATATGGATCCACCAGTGTCATTGCATGTGTGCTATTTTCACAATCCACCTATGGATCCACCAGTGTCATTGCATGTGTATTATTTTCACATACCACATATGGATCCACCAGTGTCATTGAAATGTGTGTTCTCTTCAGAGACCACACATGGATCCACTAGTGTCATTGCATGTGTGTTCTTTTTACTAACAACAACCAGAGTCATTGCATGTGCGTTCTTTTCACATACCACATTTGGATCCACCAGTGTCATTGCATGTGTGCTCTTTTCACAATCCACCTATGGATCCACCAGTGTCATTGCATGTGTGTTCTTTTTACTAACAACAACCAGAGTCATTGCATGTGTGTTCTTTTCACATACCACATATGGATCCACAAGAGTCATTGCATGTGTGCTCTTTTCACAATCCACCTATGGATCCACCAGTGTCATTGCATGTGTGTTCTTTTCACATACCACATATGGATCCACCAGTGTCATTGCATGTGTTCTTTTCATAATCCACCTATGGATCCACCAGTGTCATTGCATGTGTGCTCTTTTTACTAACAGCAACCAGAGTCATTGCATGTGTGTTCTCTTCAGAGACCACACATGGATCCACAAGTGTCATTGCATGTGTGTTCTTTTTACTAACAACAACCAGAGTCATTGAATGTGTGTCTCTTCAAAGACCACACATTGATCCACCAGTGTCATTGCATGTGTGTTCTTTTTTCTAACAACAACCAGAGTCATTGCATGTGTGTTCTTTTCACATACCACATATGGATCCACCAGTGTCATTGCATGTGTGTTCTTTTTACTAACAAGAACTAGAGTCATTTCATGTGTGTTCTTTTCACATACCACATATGGATCCACCAGTGTCATTGAAATGTATGTTCTCTTCAGATACCACACATGGATCCACCAGTGTCATTGCATGCGTGTTCTTTTTACTAACAACAACTAGAGTCATTGCATGTGTGTTCTTTTCGCATACCACATATGGATCCACCAGTGTCATTGCATGTGAGCTCTTTTCACAATCCACCTATGGATCCACCAGTGTCATTGCATGTGTGTACTTTTCACATACAACATATGGATCCACCAGTGTCATTGAACATGTGTGTTCTTTTTACTAACAACAACTAGAGTCATTGCATGTGTGTTCTTTTCACATACCACATATGGATCCACAAGAGTCATTGCATGTGTGTTCTCTTCAGAGACCACACATGGATCCACAAGTGTCATTGCATGTGTGTTCTTTTTACTAACAACAACCAGAGTCATTGAATGTGTGTTCTCTTCAAAGACCACACATTGATCCACCAGTGTCATTGCATGTGTGTTCTTTTTTCTAACAACAACCAGAGTCATTGCATGTGTGTTCTTTTCACATACCACATATGGATCCACCAGTGTCATTGCATGTGTGTTCTTTTTACTAAGAAGAACTAGAGTCATTTCATGTGTGTTCTTTTCACATACCACATATGGATCCACCAGTGTCATTGAAATGTATGTTCTCTTCAGATACCACACATGGATCCACCAGTGTCATTGCATGCGTGTTCTTTTTACTAACAACAACTAGAGTCATTGCATGTGTGTTCTTTTCGCATACCACATATGGATCCACCAGTGTCATTGCATGTGAGCTCTTTTCACAATCCACCTATGGATCCACCAGTGTCATTGCATGTGTATTCTTTTCACATACCACATATGGATCCACCAGTGTCATTGAAATGTGTGTTCTCTTCAGAGACCACACATGGATCCACTAGTGTCATTGCATGTGTGTTCTTTTTACTAACAACAACCAGAGTCATTGCATGTGCGTTCTTTTCACATACCACATTTCGATCCACCAGTGTCATTGCATGTGTGCTCTTTTCACAATCCACCTATGGATCCACCAGTGTCATTGCATGTGTGTTCTTTTTACTAACAACAACCAGAGTCATTGCATGTGTGTTCTTTTCACATACCACATATGGATCCACAAGAGTCATTGCATGTGTGCTCTTTTCACAATCCACCTATGGATCCACCAGTGTCATTGCATGTGTGTTCTTTTCACATACCACATATGGATCCACCAGTGTCATTGCATGTGTTCTTTTCATAATCCACCTATGGATCCACCAGTGTCATTGCATGTGTGCTGTTTTTACTAACAGCAACCAGAGTCATTGCATGTGTGTTCTCTTCAGAGACCACACATGGATCCACAAGTGTCATTGCATGTGTGTTCTTTTTACTAACAACAACCAGAGTCATTGAATGTGTGTTCTCTTCAAAGACCACACATTGATCCACCAGTGTCATTGCATGTGTGTTCTTTTTTCTAACAACAACCAGAGTCATTGCATGTGTGTTCTTTTCACATACCACATATGGATCCACCAGTGTCATTGCATGTGTGTTCTTTTTACTAACAAGAACTAGAGTCATTTCATGTGTGTTCTTTTCACATACCACATATGGATCCACCAGTGTCATTGAAATGTATGTTCTCTTCAGATACCACACATGGATCCACCAGTGTCATTGCATGCGTGTTCTTTTTACTAACAACAACTAGAGTCATTGCATGTGTGTTCTTTTCGCATACCACATATGGATCCACCAGTGTCATTGCATGTGAGCTCTTTTCACAATCCCCCTATGGATCCACCAGTGTCATTGCATGTGTGTACTTTTCACATACAACATATGGATCCACCAGTGTCATTGAACATGTGTGTTCTTTTTACTAACAACAACAAGAGTCATTGCATGTGTGTTCTTTTCACATACCACATATGGATCCACTAGTGTCATTGCATGTGTGCTCTTTTCACAATCCACCTATGGATCCACCAGTGTCATTGCATGTGTGTTCTTTTTACTCACACAACCAGAGTCATTGCATGTGTGTTCTTTTCACATACCACATATGGATCCACCAGTGTCATTGCATGTGTGCTCTTTTCACAATCCACCTATGGATCCACAAGTGTCATTGCATGTGTGTTCTTTCTACTAACAACAACCAGAGTCATTTCATGTGTGTTCTTTTCACATACCACATATGGATCCACTAATGTCATTGCATGTGTGCTCTTTTCACAATCCACCTATGGATCCACCAGTGTCATTGCATGTGTGTTCTTTTCACATACCACATATGGATCCACTAGTGTCATTGAAATGTGTGTTCTCTTCAGAGACCACAGATGGATCCACCAGTGTCATTGCATGTGTATTCTTTTTACTAACAACAACTGGAGTCATTGCATCTGTGTTTTTTTCACATACCACATATGGATCCACCAGTGTCATTGCATGTTTGCTCTTTTCACAATCCACCTATGGATCCACCAAAGTCATTGCATGTGTGTTCTTTTCACATACCACATATGGATCCACCAGTGTCATTGAAATGTGTGTTCTTTTCACAATCCACATATGGACCCACCAGTGTCATTGCATGTGTATTCTTTTTACTAACAACAACTGGAGTCATTGCATCTGTGTTTTTTTCACATACCACATATGGATCCACCAGTGTCATTGCATGTGTGTTCCTTTCACAATCCACATATGGACCCACCAGTGTCATTGCATGTGTGCTATTTTTACTAACAACAACCAGAGTCATTGCATGTGTGTTCTCTTCAGAGACCACACAATGATCCACCAGTGTCATTGCATGCGTGTTCTTTTTACTAACAACAACCAGTGTCATTGAAACGTGTGTTCTCTTCAGAGACCACACATGGATCCACCACTGTCATTACATGTGTGTTCTTGATACTAACAACAACCAGAGTCATTGCATGTGTGTTCTTTTCACATACCACATATGGATCCACTAGTGTCATTGCATGTGTGTTCTTTTCACAATCCACCTATGGATCCACGAGTGTCATTGCATGTGTGCTCTTTTCACATACCACATATGGATCCACCAGTGTCATTGCATGTGTGCTCTTTTTACTAACACCAACCAGAGTCATTGCATGTGTGTTCTCTTCAGAGACCACACATGGATCCACCAGTGTCATTCCATGTGTGTTCTTTTTACTAACGACAACCAGAGTCATTGAAATCTGTGTTCTTTTCAGAGACCACACATGAATCCACTAGTGTCATTGCATGTGTGTTCTTTTTACTAACAACAACCAGAGTCATTGAAAGTGTATTCTTTTCACATACCACATTTGGATCCACCGGTGTCATTGCATCTGTGCTATTTTCACAATCCACCTATGGATCCACCAGTATCATTGCATGTGTATTATTTTCACATACAACATATGGATCCACCAGTGTCATTGAAATGTGTGTTCTCTTTAGATACCACACATGGATCAACCAATGTCATTGCATGTGTGTTCTTTTTACTAACAACAACCAGAGTCATTGCATGTGCGTTCTTTTCACATACCACATATGGATCCACCAGTTTCATTACATGTGTGCTCTTTTCACAATCCACCTATGGATCCACCAGTCTCATTGCATGTGTGTTCTTTTTACTAACAACAACCAGAGTCATTGCAAGTGTGTTCTTTTCACATACCACATATGGATCCACTAGTGTCATTGTATGTGTGTTATTTTCACAATCCACCTATGGATCCACCAGTGTCATTGCATGTGTATTCTTTTCACATACCACATATGGATCCACCAGTGTCATTGAAATGTGTGTTCTATTTAGAGACCACATATGGATCAACCAGGGTCATTGCATGTGTGTTCTTTTTACTAACAACAACCAGAGTCATTGCATGTGCGTTCTTTTCACATACCACATATGGATCCACCAGTGTCATTGCATGTGTGCTCTTTTCACAATCCACCTATGGATCCACCAGTGTCATTGCATGTGTGTTCTTTGTACTAACAACAATCAGAGTCATTGCACGTGTGTTCTTTGTACTAACAACAATCAGAGTCATTGCATGTGTGTTCTATTCACATACCACATATGGATCCACAAGAGTCATTGCATGTGTGCTCTTTTCACAATCCAGCTATGGATCCACCAGTGTCATTGCATGTGTGTTCTTTTCACAATCCACCTATGGATCCACCAGTATCATTGCATGTGTGCTCTTTTTACTAACAACTATCAGAGTCATTGCATGTGTGTTCTCTTTAGAGACCACACATGGATCAACCAGTGTCATTGCATGTGTGTTCTCTTTAGAGACCACACATGGATCAACCAGTGTCATTGCATGTGTGTTATTTTTACTAACAACAACCAGAGTCATTGAAATGTGCATTCTCTTTAGAGACCACACATGGATCCACCAGTGTCATTGCATGTGTGTTCTTTTTACTAACAACAACCAGAGTCATTGCATGTGTGTTCTTTTCACATACGATATATGGATCCACCAGTGGCATTGCATGTGTGTTCCTTTACTAACAACAACTAGAGTCATTTCATGTGTGTTCTTTTCACATACCACATATGGATCCACCAGTGTCGTTGAAATGTGTGTTCTCTATAGAGACCACATATGGATCCACCAGTGTCATTGCATGTGTGTTCTTTTTACTAACAACAACTGGAGTCATTGCATGTGTGTTCTTTTCACATACCACATATGGATCCACCAGTGTCATTGCATGTGTGCTCTTTTCACAATCCACCTATGGATCCACCAGTGTCATTGATGTGTGTTCTTTTCACATACCACATATGGATCCACCAGTGTCATTGAAATGTGTGTTCTCTTCAGAGACCACACATGGATCCACCAGTGTCATTGCATGTGTGTTCTTTTCACTAACAACAACTGGAGTCATTGCATGTGTGTTCTTTTCACATACCACATATGGATCCACCAGTGACATTGCATGTATGCTCTTTTCACAATCCACCTATGGATCCACCAGTGTCATTGCATGTGTGTTCTTTTTACTACAACAACCAGAGTCATTGCATGTGTGTTCTTTTCACATACCACATATGGATCCACAAGAGTCATTGCATGTGTGCTCTTTTCACAATCCACCTATGGATCCACCAGTGTCATTGCATGTGTGTTCTTTTCACATACCACATATGGATCCACCAGTGTCATTGCATGTGTGCCCTTTTCACAATCCACCTATGGATCCACCAGTGTCATTGCATGTGTGCTCTTTTTACTAACAACAACCAGTGTCATTACATGTGTGTTCTCTTCAGAGACCACACATGGATCCACCAATGTCATTGCATGTGTGTTCTTTTTACTAACAACAACCAGAGTCATTGAAATGTGTGTTCTCTTCAGAGGCCACACATGGATCCACCAGTGTCATTGCATGTGTGTTCTTTTTACTAACAACAACCAGAGTCATTGCATGTGTGTTCTTTTCACATACCACATATGGATCCACTAATGTCATTGCATGTGTGCTCTTTCCACAATCCACCTATGGATCCACCAGTGTCATTGCATGTGTGTTCTTTTCACATACCACATATGGATCCACTAGTGTCATTGAAATGTGTGCTCTTCAGAGACCACACATGGATCCACCAGTGTCATTGCATGTGTATTCTTTTTACTAACAACAACTGGAGTCATTGCATTTGTGTTTTTTTCACATACCACATATGGATCCACCAGTGTCATTGCATGTTTGCTCTTTTCACAATCCACCTATGGATCCACCAAAGTCATTGCATGTGTTTTCTTTTCACATACCTCATATGGATCCACCAGTGTCATTGAAATGTGTGTTCTTTTCACAATCCACATATGGACCCACCAGTGTCATTGCATGTGTATTCTTTTTACTAACAACAACTAGAGTCATTGCATCTGTGTTTTTTTCACATACCACATATGGATCCACCAGTGTCATTGCATGTGTGTTCCTTTCACAATCCACATATGGACCCACCAGTGTCATTGCATGTGTGCTACTTTTACTAACAACAACCAAAGTCATTGCATGTGTGTTCTCTTCAGAGACCACACAATGATCCACCAGTGTCATTGCATGCGTGTTCTTTTTACTAACAACAACCAGTGTCATTGAAATGTGTGTTCTCTTCAGAGACCACACATGGATCCACCACTGTCATTACATGTGTGTTCTTGATACTAACAACAACCAGAGTCATTGCATGTGTGTTCTTTTCACATACCACATATGGATCCACTAGTGTCATTGCATGTGTGTTCTTTTCACAATCCACCTATGGATCCACCAGTGTCATCGCATGTGTGCTCTTTTCACATACCACATATGGATCCACCAGTGTCATTGCATGTGTGCTCTTTTTACTAACACCAACCAGAGTCATTGCATGTGTGTTCTCTTCAGAGACCACACATGGATCCACCAGTGTCATTCCATGTGTGTTCTTTTTACTAACGACAACCAGAGTCATTGAAATCTGTGTTCTTTTCATAGACCACACATGGATCCACTAGTGTCATTGCATGTGTGTTCTTTTTACTAACAACAACCAGAGTCATTGAAAGTGTATTCTTTTCACATACCACATTTGGATCCACCGGTGTCATTGCATCTGTGCTATTTTCACAATCCACCTATGGATCCACCAGTATCATTGCATGTGTATTCTTTTCACATACAACATATGGATCCACCAGTGTCATTGAAATGTGTGTTCTCTTTAGAGACCACACATGGATCAACCAATGTCATTGCATGTGTGTTCTTTTTACTAACAACAACCAGAGTCATTGCATGTGCGTTCTTTTCATATACCACATATGGATCCACCAGTTTCATTACATGTGTGCTCTTTTCACAATCCACCTATGGATCCACCAGTGTCATTGCATGTGTGTTCTTTTTACTAACAACAACCAGAGTCATTGCAAGTGTGTTCTTTTCACATACCACATATGGATCCACTAGTGTCATTGTATGTGTGCTATTTTCACAATCCACCTATGGATCCACCAGTGTCATTGCATGTGTATTCTTTTCACATACCACATATGGATCCACTAGTGTCATTGAAATGTGTGTTCTATTTAGAGACCACACATGGATCAACCAGGGTCATTGCATGTGTGTTCTTTTTACTAACAACAACCAGAGTCATTGCATGTGCGTTCTTTTCACATACCACATATGGATCCACCAGTGTCATTGCATGTGTGCTCTTTTCACAATCCACCTATGGATCCACCAGTGTCATTGCATGTGTGTTCTTTGTACTAACAACAATCAGAGTCATTGCATGTGTGTTCTTTGTACTAACAACAATCAGAGTCATTGCATGTGTGTTCTATTCACATACCACATATGGATCCACAAGAGTCATTGCATGTGTGCTCTTTTCACAATCCAGCTATGGATCCACCAGTGTCATTGCATGTGTGTTCTTTTCACAATCCACCTATGGATCCACCAGTTTCATTGCATGTGTGCTCTTTTTACTAACAACTATCAGAGTCATTGCATGTGTGTTCTCTTTAGAGACCACACATGGATCAACCAGTGTCATTGCATGTGTGTTATTATTACTAACAACAACCAGAGTCATTGAAATGTGCGTTCTCTTTAGAGACCACACATGGATCCACCAGTGTCATTGCATGTGTGTTCTTTTTACTAACAACAACCAGAGTCATTGCATGTGTGTTCTTTTCACATACGATATATGGATCCACCAGTGGCATTGCATGTGTGTTCCTTTACTAACAACAACTAGAGTCATTTCATGTGTGTTCTTTTCACATACCACATATGGATCCACCAGTCTCGTTGAAATGTGTGTTCTCTTTAGAGACCACATATGGATCCACCAGTGTCATTGCATCTGTGTTCTTTTTACTAACAACAACTGGAGTCATTGCATGTGTGTTCTTTTCACATACCACATATGGATCCACCAGTGTCATTGCATGTGTGCTCTTTTCACAATCCACCTATGGATCCACCAGTGTCATTGATGTCTGTTCTTTTCACATACCACATATGGATCCACCAGTGTCATTGAAATGTGTGTTCTCTTCAGAGACCACACATGGATCCACCAGTGTCATTGCATGTGTGTTCTTTTCACTAACAACAACTGGAGTCATTGCATGTGTGTTCTTTTCACATACCACATATGGATCCACCAGTGACATTGCATGTATGCTCTTTTCACAATCCACCTATGGATCCACCAGTGTCATTGCATGTGTGTTCTTTTTACTACAACAACCAGAGTCATTGCATGTGTGTTCTTTTCACATACCACATATGGATCCACAAGATTCATTGCATGTGTGCTCTTTTCACAATCCACCTATGGATCCACCAGTGTCATTGCATGTGTGTTCTTTTCACATACCACATATGGATCCACCAGTGTCATTGCATGTGTGCCCTTTTCACAATCCACCTATGGATCCACCAGTGTCATTGCATGTGTGCTCTTTTTAATAACAACAACCAGAGTTATTGCATGTGTGTTCTCTCCAGAGACCACACATGGATCCACAAGTGTCATTGCATGTGTGTTCTTTTTACTAACAACAACCAGAGTCATTGAAATGTGTGTTCTCTTCAGAGGCCACACATGGATCCACCAGTGTCATTGCATGTGTGTTCTTTTTACTAACAACAACCAGAGTCATTGCATGTGTGTTCTTTTCACATACCACATATGGATCCACCTATGTCATTGCCTGTGTGTTCTTTTTACTAACAATAACTAGAGTCATTTCATGTGTGTTCTTTTCACATACCTCATATGGATCCACCAGTGTCATTGAAATGTGTGTTCTCTTCAGAGACCACATATGGATCCACCAGTGTCATTGCATGTGTATTTGTTTTACTAATAACAACTGGAGTCATTGCATGTGTGTTCTTTTCACATACCACATATGGATCCACCAGTGTCATTGCATGTGTGTTCTTTTCACATACCA
This sequence comes from Avena sativa, assembly GCA_916181665.1. NCBI lineage: Eukaryota > Viridiplantae > Streptophyta > Magnoliopsida > Poales > Poaceae > Avena > Avena sativa. The sequence goes on from OV702292.1 coordinate 314,680,346, forward strand.
CATATGCATCCACCAGTGTCATTGAAATGTGTGTTCTCTTCAGAGACCACACATGGATCCACCAGTGTTTTTGCATGTGTGTTCTTTTTACTAACAACAACTGGAGTCATTGCATGTGTGTTCTTTTCACATACCACATATGGATCCACCAGTGTCATAGCATGTGTGCTCTTTTCACAATCCACCTTTGGATCCACATGTCTCATTGCATGTGTGTTCTTTTTACTCACAACAACCAGAGTTATTGCATGTGTGTTCTTTTCACATACCACATATGGATCCACCAGTGTCATTGCATGTGTGCCCTTTACACAATCCACCTATGGATCCACCAGTGTCGTTGTATGTGTGTTCTTTTTACTAACAACACCCAGTGTCATTTCATGTGTGTTCTTTTCACATACCACATATGGATCCACTAGTGTCATTGCATGTATGCTCTTTTCACAATCCACCTATGGATCCACCAGTGTCATTCCATGTGTGTTCTATTCACATACCACATATGGATCCACCAGTGTCATTCAAATGTGTGTTCTCTATAGAGACCACACATGGATCCACCAGTGTCATTACATGTGTGTTCTTTTTACTGACAACAACTGGAGTCATTGCATGTGTGTTATTTTCACATACCACATATGGATCCACCAGTGTCATTGCATGTGTGTTCTTTTCACAATCCACATATGGATCCACTAGTGTCACTCCATGTGTTCTCTTTTTACTAACAACAAGCAGAGTCATTGCATGTGTGTTCTCTTCAGAGACCACACAATGATCCACCAGTGTCATTGCATGTGTGTTCTTTTTACTAACAACAACCAGTGTCATTGAAATGTGTGTTCTCTTCAAAGACCACAGATGGATCCACCAGTGTCATTGCATGTGTGTTCTTGTTACTGACAACAACCAGAGTCATTGCATGTGTGTTCTTTTCACATACCACATATGGATCCACTAGTGTCATTGCATGTGTGTTCTTTTCACAATCCACCTATGGATCCACTAGTGTCATTGCATGCATGTTGTTTTTACTAACAACAACCAGAGTCATTGCATGTGTGTTCCCTTCAGAGACCACACATGGATCCACCTGTGTCATTGCATGTGTGTTCTTTTTACTAACAACAACCAGTGTCATTGAAATGTGTCTTCTCTTCAGAGACCACACATGGATCTACCAGTGTCATTGTATGTGAGTTCTTTTTACTAACAACAACCAGAGTCATTGCATGTGTGTTCTTTTCACGTACCACATTTGGATCCACCAGTGTCATTGCATGTGTGTTCTTTTTACTAACAACAACTGGAGTCATTTCATGTGTGTTCTTTTCATATACCACATATGGATCCACCAGTGTCATTGAAATGTGTGTTCTCTTCAGAGACCACACATGGATCCACCAGTGTCATTGCATGTGTATTCTTTTTACTAACAACAACTGGAGGCACTGCATGTGTGTTCTTTTCACATCCCACATATGGATCCACCAGTGTAATTGCATGTGTGCTCTTTTCACAATCCACCTATGGATCCACCAGTGTCATTGCATGTGTGTTCTTTTCACATACCACATATGGATCCACCAGTGTCATTGAAATGTGTGTTCTTTTCAGAGACCACACATGGATCCACCAGTGTCATTGCATGTGTGTTCTTTTTACTAAGAACAACCAGAGTCATTGCACGTGTGTTTTTTCACATACCACATATGGATCCACCAGAGTCATTGCATGTGTGCTCTTTTCACAATACACCTATGGATCCACCAGTGTCATTGCATGTGTGTTCTTTTTACTAACAACAACCAGAGTCGTTGCATGTGTGTTCTTTTCACATACCACATATGGATCCACCAGTGTCATTGCATGTGTGTTCTTTTCACAATCGACCTATGGATCCACCAGTGTCATTACATGTGTGCTCTTTTTACTAACAACAACCAGAGTCATTGCATGTGTGTTTACTTCAGAGACCATACATGGATCCACCAGTGTCATTGCATGTGTGCTCTTTTTAATAACAACAACCAGAGTCATTGCATGTGTGTTCTCTCCAGAGACCACACATGGATCCACAAGTGTCATTGCATGTGTGTTCTTTTTACTAACAACAACTAGAGTCACTGAAATGTGTGTTCTCTTCAGAGACCACACATGGATCCACTAGTGTCATTCCATGTGTGTTCTTTTTACTAACAACAACCAGAGTCATTGAAAGTGTATTATTTTCACATACCACATTTGGATCCACCGGTGTCATTGCATCTGTGCTATTTTCACAATCCACCTATGGATCCACCAGTATCATCGCATGTGTATTCTTTTCACATACAACATATGGATCCACCAGTGTCATTGAAATGTGTGTTCTCTTTAGAGACCACACATGGATCAACCAATGTCATTGCATGTGTGTTCTTTTTACTAACAACAACCAGAGTCATTGCATGTGCGTTCTTTTCACATACCACATATGGATCCACCAGTTTCATTACATGTGTGCTCTTTTCACAATCCACCTATGGATCCACCAGTGTCATTGCATGTGTGTTCTTTTTACTAACAACAACCAGAGTCATTGCAAGTGTGTTCTTTTCACATACCACATATGGATCCACTAGTGTCATTGTATGTGTGCTATTTTCACAATCCACCTATGGATCCACCAGTGTCATTGCATGTGTATTCTTTTCACATACCACATATGGATCCACCAGTGTCATTGAAATGTGTGTTCTATTTAGAGACCACACATGGATCAACCAGGGTCATTGCATGTGTGTTCTTTTTACTAACAACAACCAGAGTCATTGCATGTGCGTTCTTTTCACATACCACATATGGATCCACCAGTGTCATTGCATGTGTGCTCTTTTCACAATCCACCTATGGATCCACCAGTGTCATTGCATGTGTGTTCTTTGTACTAACAACAATCAGAGTCATTGCATGTGTGTTCTTTGTACTAACAACAATCAGAGTCATTGCATGTGTGTTCTATTCACATACCACATATGGATTCACAAGAGTCATTGCATGTGTGCTCTTTTCACAATCCAGCTATGGATCCACCACTGTCATTGCATGTGTGTTCTTTTCACAATCCACCTATGGATCCACCAGTGTCATTGCATGTGTGCTCTTTTTACTAACAACAATCAGAGTCATTGCATCTGTGTTCTCTTTAGAGACCACACATGGATCAACCAGTGTCATTGCATGTGTGTTATTTTTACTAACAACAACCAGAGTCATTGAAATGTGCGTTCTCTTTAGAGACCACACATGGATCCACCAGTGTCATTGCATGTGTGTTCTTTTTACTAACAACAACCAGAGTCATTGCATGTGTGTTCTTTTCACATACGATATATGGATCCACCAGTGGCATTGCATGTGTGTTCCTTTACTAACAACAACTAGAGTCATTTCATGTGTGTTCTTTTCACATACCACATATGGATCCACCAGTCTCGTTGAAATGTGTGTTCTCTTTAGAGACCACATATGGATCCACCAGTGTCATTGCATGTGTGTTCTTTTTACTAACAACAACTGGAGTCATTGCATGTGTGTTCTTTTCACATACCACATATGGATCCACCAGTGTCATTGCATGTGTGCTCTTTTCACAATCCACCTATGGATCCACTAGTGTCATTGATGTGTGTTCTTTTCACATACCACATATGGATCCACCAGTGTCATTGAAATGTGTGTTCTCTTCAGAGACCACACATGGATCCACCAGTGTCATTGCATGTGTGTTCTTTTCACTAACAACAACTGGAGTCATTGCATGTGTGTTCTTTTCACATACCACATATGGATCCACCAGTGACATTGCATGTATGCTCTTTTCACAATCCACCTATGGATCCACCAGTGTCATTGCATGTGTGTTCTTTTTACTACAACAACCAGAGTCATTGCATGTGTGTTCTTTTCACATACCACATATGGATCCACAAGATTCATTGCATGTGTGCTCTTTTCACAATCCACCTATGGATCCACCAGTGTCATTTCATGTGTGTTCTTTTCACATACCACATATGGATCCACCAGTGTCATTGCATGTGTGCCCTTTTCACAATCCACCTATGGATCCACCAGTGTCATTGCATGTGTGCTCTTTTTACTAACAACAACCAGTGTCATTACATGTGTGTTCTCTTCAGAGACCACACATGGATCCACCAATGTCATTGCATGTGTGTTCTTTTTACTAACAACAACCAGAGTCATTGAAATGTGTGTTCTCTTCAGAGGCCACACATGGATCCACCAGTGTCATTGCATGTGTGTTCTTTTTACTAACAACAACCAGAGTCATTGCATGTGTGTTCTTTTCACATACCACATATGGATCCACCTGTGTCATTGCATGTGTGTTCTTTTTACTAACAATAACTAGAGTCATTTCATGTGTGTTCTTTTCACATACCACATATGGATCCACCAGTGTCATTGAAATGTGTGTTCTCTTCAGAGACCACATATGGATCCACCAGTGTCATTGCATGTGTATTCGTTTTACTAATAACAACTAGAGTCATTGCATGTGTGTTCTTTTCACATACCACATATGGATCCACCAGTGTCATTGCATGTGTGTTCTTTTCACATACCACATATGGATCCACCAGTGTCATTGAAATGTGTGTTCTCTTCAGAGACCACACATGGATCCACCAGTGTTATTGCATGTGTGTTCTTTTTACTAACAACAACTGGAGTCATTGCATGTGTGTTCTTTTCACATTCCACATATGGATCCACCAGTGTCATAGCATGTGTGCTCTTTTCACAATCCACCTTTGGATCCACATGTCTCATTGCATGTGTGTTCTTTTTACTCACAACAACCAGAGTTATTGCATGTGTGTTCTTTTCACATACCACATATGGATCCACCAGTGTCATTGCATGTGTGCCCTTTACACAATCCACCTATGGATCCACCAGTGTCGTTGTATGTGTGTTCTTTTTACTAACAACACCCAGTGTCATTTCATGTGTGTTCTTTTCACATACCACATATGGATCCACTAGTGTCATTGCATGTATGCTCTTTTCACAATCCACCTATGGATCCACCAGTGTCATTCCATGTGTGTTCTATTCACATACGACATATGGATCCACCAGTGTCATTCAAATGTGTGTTCTCTATAGAGACCACACATGGATCCACCAGTGTCATTGCATGTGTGTTCTTTTTACTAACAACAACTGGAGTCATTGCATGTGTGTTATTTTCACATACCACATATGGATCCACCAGTGTCATTGCATGTGTGTTCTTTTCACAATCCACATATGGATTCACTAGTGTCACTCCATGTGTGCTCTTTTTACTAACAACAAGCAGAGTCATTGCATGTGTGTTCTCTTCAGAGACCACACAATGATCCACCAGTGTCATTGCATGTGTGTTCTTTTTACTAACAATAACCAGTGTCATTGAAATGTGTGTTCTCTTCAAAGACCACAGATGGATCCACCAGTGTCATTGCATGTGTGTTCTTGTTACTGACAACAACCAGAGTCATTGCATGTGTGTTCTTTTCACATACCACATATGGATCCACTAGTGTCATTGCATGTGTGTTCTTTTCACAATCCACCTATGGATCCACGAGTGTCATTGCATGCATGTTGTTTTTACTAACAACAACCAGAGTCATTGCATGTGTGTTCCCTTCAGAGACCACACATGGATCCACCTGTGTCATTGCATGTGTGTTCTTTTTACTAACAACAACCAGTGTCATTGAAATGTGTCTTCTCTTCAGAGACCACACATGGATCCACCAGTGTCATTGTATGTGAGTTCTTTTTACTAACAATAACCAGAGTCATTGCATGTGTGTTCTTTTCACGTACCACATATGGATCCACCAGTGTCATTGCATGTGTGTTCTTTTTACTAACAACAACTGGAGTCATATCATGTGTGTTCTTTTCATATACCACATATGGATCCACCAGTGTCATTGAAATGTGTGTTCTCTTCAGAGACCACACATGGATCCACCAGTGTCATTGCATGTGTGTTCTTTTTACTAACAACAACTGGAGGCACTGCATGTGTGTTCTTTTCACATACCACATATGGATCCACCAGTGTCATTGCATGTGTGCTCTTTTCACAATCCACCTATGGATCCACCAGTGTCATTGCATGTGTGTTCTTTTCACATACCACATATGGATCCACCAGCGTCATTGAAATGTGTGTTCTCTTCAGAGACCACACATGGATCCACCAGTGTCATTGCATGTGTGTTCTTTTTACTAAGAACAACCAGAGTCATTGCACGTGTTTTTTTTTCACATACCACATATGGATCCATCAGAGTCATTGCATGTGTGCTCTTTTCACAATACACCTATGGATCCACCAGTGTCATTGCATGTGTGTTCTTTTTACTAACAACAACCAGAGTCGTTGCATGTGTGTTCTTTTCACATACCACATATGGATCCACCAGTGTCATTGCATGTGTGTTCTTTTCACAATCGACCTATGGATCCACCAGTGTCATTACATGTGTGCTCTTTTTACTAACAACAACCAGAGTCATTGCATGTGTGTTTACTTCAGAGACCATACATGGATCCACCAGTGTCATTGCATGTGTGCTCTTTTCAATAACAACAACCAGAGTTATTGCATGTGTGTTCTCTCCAGAGACCACACATGGATCCACAAGTGTCATTGCATGTGTGTTCTTTTTACTAACAACAACTAGAGTCACTGAAATGTGTGTTCTCTTCAGAGACCACACATGGATCCACTAGTGTCATTGCATGTGTGTTCTTTTTACTAAAAACAACCAGAGTCATTGCATGTGTGTTCTTTTCATATACCACATATGTATCCACTAGTGTCATTGCATGTGTGTTCTTTTTACTAACAACAACTAGAGTCATTTCAAGTGTGTTCTTTTCACATACCACATATGGATCCACCAGTGTCATTGAAATATGTGTTCTCTTCAGAGACCACACATGGATCCACCAGTGTCATTGCATGTGTGTTCTTTTTACTAACAACAACTGGAGTGATTGCATGTGTGTTCTTTTCATATACCACATATGGATCCACCAGTGTCATTGCATGTGTGCTCTTTTCACAATCCACCTATGGATCCACCAGTGTCATTGCATGTGTGCTCTTTTCACAATCCACCTATGGATCCAAAATAATTTCGGCCCCAGTCTTTGAACAGGTACGCGGAACTTACAAATCTTACCTTGTGGAGTCAGATGGTGACCTGCTTCTTGTATTGAACGGGGATTTTGCCAAAGGGCAACCGGTGTTGTACCGGGTGGACACGAAGAACCGCTCTCTCGAGGCCGTCGGTGACATTGGAAGTCGTTCCCTCTTTGTTGATTACAATCGGTCTATCTCCATTGACACCAGGTTACACCCCACAGTCAAGCCCGGTTGCATATACTACAGGAATGATATCAGACTGTACGATCATGAGGTTCAAGCCTGGGAAGAGGAACCAACAATGACGTATGACTTAAGTCTAGAACATACACCGAGGCCTTACCCTCTGGACAAGATACTGGCAGCACATTGCAGACGGAGAGAGTTCTCTGAATATGTGTTGCATCACGCGGGAGCCGACGACGAGGAAATATATAGGGGAGAATGAATCCTATATTCATCCTAGGTTATTTGCTAGCATTTTCAGGTCTATTTTTCGAAGTAGAAATTTGTACTGTATTTATATTATTTCGATCAGCAGTATGCGTATTACCTTTCAGACAAAATTGTAATGTATTTAATTTTAGTACTTTCAGAATTCAAAGTATTTATTTTTAGTAGCTTCTTTCAGAATTCTCTATGTTCGACATGGGCATCAGCTCAGCGCCGGAATTCAGGTTCCACATGGAAAATTGCACAATAATGAGTTGGTGGGCGGCACCAACCCTCGAACCTAGGATGCGCACCGTCGAAGGTGGAGGAGGCGGGCCCGCCAGTCAGAAAACATGCCACGTCGGCATCCCCTGTTTCTGATGCCCTTTAAAAAAAGAATACACGCCACGTCGTCATCCCCTGTTTTTGATGGTGTTGCTACAATCGACGGTACATGGTGGCATATAAATAATATCATATAAACATAAGGGCACAGTCGTCAACATTTCTAAAATGAAACCCGGTCCCTTCTCCTACCTATCCTGGTACATTGCCCGATGAGGATGATAGTCACGACCGATCTTTTTAATACGTTCGCACTCTTATGCTGAGAAGGGAAATAAAGATTGAGCGGTTAATGCAACGAGTGTCGAATTATTACCCTCTAAGGAAATAGGAGATGGTTATTTTCACGCGTGCCCATAGTCCAAACCTACTGTCAGTCTTTCACTCCCCTTCTCCGACAAACCACAGTTCACCTTGCACAGCTCCTCCGCGCCGCACCAACTAGGGTAACATGGCCCCGCCTAAGCAGCCGACGCCGCCGCCGCGACAGCCGCCAAAACTGGGGTATTTAGCCCCTCTAAGGCAGGCCATGAAGCTCAACTTCAAGGCCGGTCTCCCATTGTCCTGCCAGGCGGATGATTTCCCCGAATGTGCCGAATCGGCCACGGCGGTGACAGCGGCGTCGTCGGCGCCAAATGCGGCAAGCAGGGCCAAGAGAGCGATGTGGAGAAATCGCGCGGCGGCATTACGGCATGCTCTAGGCAGTGGGAACAAGGTACGTATCAAATCGTTCACGAGAGCATGCCGCCGAGGGTACACACCCTCGAACAGGGAAGCGCCAAGGTCTAGGAACTCTCGCATCCATGCTTCGATGTGGACTACCTGACCGTAGTGGGGGAGGCTGGGAGCACGCCGTCTGCGGCAAAGACGCTCCATCCTACGCACCGTCGGAGGCCGTACCGTGGCGGCGACCAAGCGTCTACACTCAGCATGCTGGATTGTTCGACAGCCAGAGCCGGCGGCGGGTATTAGCTTAGCCCTGGAATTCAGGTTTGAGTTCACACGGACCTACTATCCCGAGAAGGAGATGCCGAATTTCAGTTTCGAAGAAATCGTTGCAGCGGCACGGATGGTCCAACTGAAACGGGACTGGCGCACGCAAATCGCTCGGGCATGAATGATGCAAATTTCTTGTAGTTTGGCGGCAAGGCAATAGATCAGTTTGGGTTAAATGATCAAAGAACTTATGTACTCTCAAGGTAATTGGCTAGCCAACTTTTCTGGTGGAGATCTGTAGTTTCTTCAGTGTAGAATAGTTAAGTTCAGACTGAAGAATGGCTTTTGTAGATGAAATGCTGACAAATTGTTCTATAACTAGTAGGAAGCCCACTTTTGTGCAGGTATAAGACCCTTTTGTATGGAAGTACTACTATTGTAAGCAAATAATATCAAGTATCTATTTCTTTCAATTACTAGTCGTGGTCCAATCCAGTTAACTGGCATCTTTTTATCCCAGACTACAGATTTTGCGTCTGTTGTCTGTGCTGTAAACCATTTTTCTTTTGTCTTGTGTTGCCTGCAAAATGGTCCTGCAGTTCAACGTGTTACAAATGTAGCTACCTTGTACTTGAAGAGGAGATGGACTACATTTTCCTGGCATCCACAGAATTGACATTGCTCATTGCCAGACCACCCTCTTTTCATGAGGTTGTCCTTGGTTATTCACAAAAATTATAAACCACAGTGTTCAGCTACATCGATTCAAACTATTACACACTACATCAAATTCATTATCCACATATACTACATCGATTCAAACTATTACACACACATACTACTTCAAACTATTACACACACGTACTACATCGATTCAAACTATTACACATTTTTTGTCGATGCTAACTTCTTGCTACGCTCTCCATACTACAAATTCATTAGCCACACATACCACGGCAATTCACTAGAGCTTTGTCTTCACTCGAGGGAAATCAGAACCACCAGCTCGTCCAAGCCCGGTTCCCCCATCGAAACTGTGTACACCGTCGCGAAACGGTGGTGGTCCTGTGCCATCGATCCTTCCAGGCCAACACTGCAGGCGACGATGACGCTTTCTGGCAGCCTCTTCGAGGCCCTGAATGTCATTTACCGATTCCAGAACCTCCGTCAGGTAGATGATGACCGGGTGCTTCCAACAAAGCTGTCGCCCTACCCTGCTTGGAATCTGCACCTCGTACATCTTAGGAACGGCGTCAGGATCTTTCAGCCACGCCTTTACCTCGATGACCCATCTGTCGCTCGGTGGCACAATTTCCACCAGCTCACCGCCAAGGCTACTGACGACCTGCTTGAGGGCCTCCGGCTCCTAAGCATCCAATGGGAGGCCGTCAAAGCCGAGTTTGGAGAAGAAACGAAGCTGCCCCAAGCGATCGTCCCACCCACAGGCGCGATGCCAACGCATGAAGCTCATTTTCTCCCAGCAGCACTCGAAAGAACGGGAAGAATGCAGAACGCGCTCGGTGTCTGAGCTGTGCTCGAACCGGACGAAAAAATCGAGGCGACGCGCATACCTCAATGTTGACCTCATTTCGTCTGATCCCAAAACGAGACTTGAAAGCCGACAGCAACTCTGCCGGCAACACGGCGGGACGAACGCCTAGCACGGTGGCCATGAGAGCGTGGTCGTCGAACTTCTGTGCCAGGGCTACCATGCCTAGGGTGCGCTGCAGCATGCAACTTCCCGAGGCCGGTCGCCGGCCTGGATCACCCGACGGGACGCGCTCCATCATGCGAGAAGGACTATCCTGAGGCGAGATATTAGTCTGGGGACGCGAAGCTTCGATACGGCGGACGATGCAACGACGACGGCTGCGAGCTTCGATTAGAGGCGTGGGAGGTTGACCAGACATGGCGGGGATGCAAATTAGAGCAAGTGCGAGCTCCGATCTGAGACGAGCAGCCGGAGCTGAGCAAATGTTATGGGGAGGGGAGCAGGGGAGAAGACCAGAGCAGAGCAAAGAAATAGATCTGGTCCACTCAGGGATCTGGTGCACGCAGGGGTAAGCTAGTCCACGACCGCAAAAGATAACAGGGAATACTAACATGGTGTGCCAAGAAGAGTTGACCTAACAGCGGTATTTGAGTTCAACCGTTTTTCGTCTGGTTCAAACGACCGTTTGGCTGTTAGATTTGTATTCACCCTCATTTGGCCCTTCTGAACAATTGACGATTCTACTACGGCCCCTCCGTGCGATTGATGACAACTCGGGTACCGCGGTTCACTCACCCATGAAGTTTGGTACCGCAAACGAACATTCCCCCTAGCTGGGCTTAGAATCCAGCTGTGTGTGCCTAACGACGACGACGACGATGATGACAAAGACGAAGATGACCCTGAAGTTGTGTACTATAGGGCTAGACATGAGTATGACTAAAGGGGACCTTTAGTCCCGATTCCTTAGTCCCAGTTTTTTAATAATAATAAATGTCTTGAGTGTTAGTCCCAGTTCCTTAGTCCCAGTGGGGCGGAAGCGAGAGACGAGGACGCGGTCGTCCCGGGCGTCAAGGGAGGCTCCAGCAAGTGCGGTCGGGAGGAAGGAGAAGCCAGAGCGGAGACAAGCCCGAGGTCGGCCGCGAATCTTTTTTCCCGATCTGGATTTTCTTCACATCTTGTTTTCCGATCTGGAGTTTGCTTCAGTCGTTTGAGGGAATCGGGTCAATGTTTAGTTCTTTGTACATTGTGCGCTCCTGATCTAGATCCCATGTTCTAATTAAATTATGGGTAAAAATTTAAGATAGAAAAGTTCCGTAAATTATCTTGTAATATTTTTGATCAAGATGCCATGCATCTTTTACGATGCGGGCTGTATTTCATGCTCCCTGTTTTAGTAACCAGTTTCAATCTTCAATTTTTTTGTATTTGCAAACTGTACTTAGGCTCAGCTTCATTATTGTCTTTCTCTATTCGAGGAGTCCATGCCGAGCAGTGCTCCCTCTAGCGCGGCAGCCCCTGCTTCAGTGTTCGCTACCAGCCTCGAGCACGGCTAGCGTCAAGCACAGAGCCGTTGTCCCCGTTTGACCATTTCCATCTCAGCAAACACCGTCGTTCTCTGTGTCTCCCTTGTTGACGAGGAGGGAGGAGGCGTGCTCCGTCCCTAGCATGCGACAAGAAGGGAGGAGGCCTGCTCCGGCCATGGCGTGCTGCGACGAGGATGAACGAGTCTAGGAGTGGCACACTGGCCGTGGCGTGAGACGAGCAAGGAGGATGCCTGCTTCCTTTTCTGATTTTGTTTTGTAGAACATTTTGTTTATACCTATTCTTTTCTCCAATTACCAGTGAGTTTTTTGCTGGTAAATTACTAGTGAGTTTGCCTTCGCTGCAATTTTTGTTCTTGTCTGCTTTGTGATTGAGGTAGGCACCGAATGATTTCGAGTGAGCTTCGTTCCTTCCATGTTTAAATATCTATGATTTGGTTATGGCATTTTCAAGATCTAGTTTTGTTCCATGTTTCTTCGATGTATGAGAAGAAGATTTTCCATTCCTTTCTTTTTCTGCTTTGTAATTTTCTCCCATGACCTGTACAAGCACCGTTACATAATGTATTGAGCACCACTCCACTGGTGGTCAAGAGTAGACACAGAACTATATCAAACAAGGCACAAGCTCATTTTTCTAGACACAAACTCATTTTTCTAGTTTAAAATGGTTGTTTTGATTATCTCCGATAACTGCATGTTTCATACTCGACATGCTGTAATGGCCAGAAAATCAGGGTACAGTTCAAATCTGGAGGCCTTTCCATCCGAACGGCACTGTCTTTTTTTGGATAGGCATAAGAAGCAAGAAAAAGAATCAAGTGTTCTCAAATTAATAAGCATTAATAGCAAATTTTGTTTCCATAGGAGAGGCAAAAGAAATCTTCTCTCTCTTCTTAGGTAAGTGTTCTATACCTTTCTTGAGTGGGAGTTGATATTTAATGGTGCCTTCTTTCATATCAATAATGGCACCAATAGTTTTAAGAAAAGGTCTTCCCAAAGTAATAGGACAAGAAGCATTGCATTTAACATCCAAAACATAGAAATCAACGGGGACATAAGCATTGTTAACCATAATAAGAACATCATTAATACTCCCCATGAGTTTCTTTTAACATTATCATCAAGTGGGACACTCAAATAACAATCTTCCAATGGTGGCAAATCAAGCATATCATAAAATCCTTCTAGGCATAATAGAAACACTTCTATTAAGATCACATAAAGCTTTGAAATCAAAATCATTCACTTTCATATTAATGATGGGTTTCCAACCATCTTCTTGTTTCATAGGAATAGAAGCTTTATGTTTCATCTTTTCTTCTTTAATCTTTATGAGAGCATCAGTAATGTTTTGTAAAGGCCATATTCATAGCACTAGCATTAGGACTTTTAGCAAGCTTTTGTAGGAACTTAATAACTTCAGAGATGTTGCAACCATCAAGATCTAAATCATAATTATCATCTAAAGTAGTAGAGATATTACTAGCCTCAACACTAGTGGTAGTGATAGTAGAAACACTAATGTTTCTAGCAATTTCATCTTCTCGTTCCCACTTAGCATGCAATTCAGCTAATAATATAACATTTTCATCAATTCTAACTTGTATGGCATTAGTAGCAGCAAAGGGATTATCAATAGTTTCAGGTTTAGCAGCCATTTTATTCAAAGAAGATTGAGCTTCAGCCAATGATGCTATATTTCTTTCAGCATTAGAGAGTTTTTCCTCAATAGTTTTATTGAAAGCAGTTTTTTTACTAATAAAGTCTTTAAGCATAACTTCAAGTTCAGAGGGAGCACTCCTATTATTGTTGTAGGAATTTCCATAAGCATTACCATTGTTGGGAGGATATGGCCTATAATTATTGTTACCAAAATTATTCCTATAGGCATTGTTGCTAAAATTGTTATTTCTTATAAAGTTCACATCAACTTGCTCTTCTTGAGCAACCAAAGAGGCTAAGGGAACATGATTTGGATCAATATGAGCCTTCCCATTAACAAGCATAGACATAATAACATCAATTTTATCACTCAAGGAGGAGGTTTCTTCAACAAAATTTACCTTCTTACCTTGTGGAGCTCTTTCAGTATGCCATTCAGAATAGTTAACCATCATATTATCCAGAAGCTTTATTGCAGCACCCAAAGTAATGGTCATAAAGGTACCTCCAACAGCAGAATCCAATAGATTTCTTGAGGAATAGTTCAATCCTGCATAAAAGGTTTGGATAATCATTCAAGCAGTTAGTCCATGAGTGGGACAATTCTTTACCAAAGATTTCATTCTTTCCCAAGCTTGAGCAACATGTTCATTATCAGATTGTTTAAATTTCATTATTTCACTTCTCATAGATATAATCTTAGCAGGAGGATAGTATTTTCCAATGAAAGCATCTTTGCATTTAGTCCACGAATCAATCCTATTCCTAGTTAAGGAATTCAACCATTCTTTAGCTTTTCCTCTCAAAGAGAAAGGAAACAATTTAAGCTTAATAATATCCCCATCTATATCCCTATGCTTTTGCATCTCACAAAGTTCAACAAAGTTATTTAGATGAGCAGTAGCATCTTCATTACCAATACCAGAAAATTGTTCTCTCATAACAACATTGAGTAAAGCGGGTTTAATTTCAAAGAAAGTAGCTTCAGGAACAGGTGGAGCAATAGGTGTGCACATGAAATCATTGTTGTTGGTGCTAGTGAAGTCACACAACTTAGTGTTTTCAAGAGTAGTCATTTTTTGTGTTTTTAATAAAGAAAGCAAACTAGTAAAACTAATTTTTTTGTGTTTTTGATAAAGAAACAAGCAAACAAAGCAAAAATAAACTAAGCAAAACAAATAAAACAAAGTAAAGAGATTGGTTATGAGAGACTCCCCTTGTGAAGATGTCCTTGACTCCCCGGCAACAGCTCCAGAAAAAGTCCTTGATGGCCCAAAATATATCAAGCTCGTTGGAGAACCCCAAGAGGAGGTATGATGAGCACAGCAGCAAGTTTTCCCTCAGTTATGAAACCAAGGTTTATCGAACCAGTAGGAGCAAGGAAACACCTCCAAGGTGTTGCTAGCTGGACTTTGGTAGGGCGCACTACCGGCGCTAGCGGCAACATGGAAACCTGCACAACACAACCACAGAACTTTGCCCCCAACTTACAGTGAGGTTGTCAATCTCACCGGTTTTGCTGAAAACAAAGGATTAAACGTATTGTGTGGAAGAAAGTAATATCTTGCAGAAAGTAAACAGAAAGCAGTAAACAGTTGTAGATTGATGGTAAAAGAAAGGATTGGGGTCCATAGTTCACTACTGGTGGCTCTCCTTAAGATAGATGACATGTTGGGTGAACCAATTACAGTGGGGCAATTGGTAAACATCGAGAAAGCACTATGCATATACTACTCATTTTGACTCCTTTGAGATTTGATTGGGCATTACAAATATTATACATAGACCGTAATCCAACTGCATCTATGACTAATAATCCACCTTCAGGTTATCATCCGAACCCCCTCCAGTATTAAGGTGCAAGCAACAGATAATTGCATTACGCATTGCGTGTAAAGTAAACAATACGATTGTTCTATGAACAAAGGATTGTTGTTTTCTCCCTAGTAGCAACAACACATCTAGTACCTTAGAGATTTCTATCACTTCCCTAGATTACTAGAGGCATGAACCCACTATCGAGCATAAATACTAACTCTTGGAGTTGCTAGCATCTACTTGGCCAAGATAGCTACTAACAACGGAAAGCATGCAAGATCACAAATAACAAAGACATGATAGAATCAGTAATCAATCTGAAATAGCATCTCAATATCCATCGGATCCCCGCAAACACAACATGTATGATTACAAATAGATGATCTTGATCATGAACGGAGCTCACAAGATCTAAACATGATAGTACAAAGGAGAAGAACCAACCATCTAGCTACTACATGGACCCGTAGTCCAAGGATGAACTACTCACGCATCACACCGGAGGCTTGCATGCTGATGAAGAAGGCCTCCAGGGTGAATTCTCCCCTCCGGCAGGGTGCCGAGAAGAGCTTCAGATCCCTCCCGATCTAGGAATGGAGATGACGGCGGCTACAAACTCTTATAGGGTACTTAGGGTTTCTATATCAGAAGCATCTTATAGGCGAACGGGGAGGCCGAGGGGGTGCCCTAGGCGGCCAGACCACCCCATGGCTTGGGCCAGGCATGGCCGCACGGCCAGGTGGTGTGGCGGCTCCTAGCCCCTCTCCGTCTCGTATTCTGGCTCCGTGTCCCCCTCGGTGAAAAACTGACTTTGGCTTTTGTCCCGTCCAATTCCGAGAATATTCATTTTCTGACTTTCCTGGAACCAAAAATAGCAGAAAACAGGCAGCTAGCACTGTGGCTCTTATTAATAGGTTAGTCCAAGAAAGTGTATAGAAAGTACTCCAAAGTGTGGACAAAACATAAGAAAGTAGATAAAACCAAGCATGGAACATCAAAAATTATGGATACGTTTGCAACGTATCACGCGCCGTGGGGGTTTACCTGGCCGGCAGGGACGCACGCGCGCGGTGGCTGGAGAGTCAGAAGCGTGGCGGTGTTCATCGGTGAGGCGGGGGCGGCACGGACGGCCGGAGAGAGGCGGCCTGGCCAGAGAAAAAATCGGGCAGCCTGTCAGCATCGTATCGTCATCGTCGCGTGCGGTTTCCCTACATAGCATGGAGTGGGGGGTTTGGTGAGTGAACGGGCGCGTATATACACGGAAGGACCTTTAGTCCTGGCTCGTGCCACGGACCGGGACTAAAGGGTCTTTAGTCCTGGCTCGTGCCACGAACCGGGACTAAAGGGTCTTTAGTCCTGGCTCGTGCCACGGACCGGGACGAAAGGTATGGCCTTTAGTCCCGGAGCGTGCCATGGCCTGGGAATAAAGGTTTTTCGGCACCAGCCCATAGAGGCGCGCCAACCAGACCCCTTTAGTCCTGGATCGTGATAAGACCCGGGACTAAAGGTCCCTTTTTTAAAAAAAATGACTGAAATCTCTGTTTCCCGCCTTATTGCATACAATTAAATAAACTAGTGTATCAATATTATTAAAAATGATGAGGATTTTGGGGGAGGGTTCCGATTTAGGGTTAGGATTTAGATTTTGGGTTAGGGTTTTGGGTTTCGGGTCTAGGGTTAGGTTTCGGGTTTAGGGTTTAGGGTTTAGGGTTTAAGGGTTTAGGGTTGGGGTTCGGGTTTAGGGTTAGGGTTCGGGTTAGGGTCAGGGTTTCGGGTTTAGGGTTAGGGTTTAGGGTTAGGGTTCGGGTTAGGGTTCGGGTTAGGGTCAGGGTTTTGGGTTTTGGGTTTAGGATTTAAGGGTTTAGGGTTAGGGTTTAGGTTTAGGTTAAGGTTTCGGGTTTAGGTTTAGGGTTAGGGTTTAGATTTTGGGTTAGGGTTTCGGGTTTAGGGTTAGGGTTTTGGGTTTAGGGTTTAAGGGTTTAGGGTTAGGGTTCGGGTTTAGCGTTAGGGTTAGGGTTTCAGGTTTAGGCTTAGGGTTTAGGGTTAGGGTTCGGGTTAGGGTCAGGGTTTCATGTTTCGGGTTTAGGGTTCGGGTTTAGGGTTAGGGTTCGGGTTAGGGTTAGGGTTTCGGGTTTTGGGTTTAGGGTTTAAGGGTATAGGTTTAGGTTTAGGGTTTTGGGTTTAGGGTCAAGGTTTCGGGTTTCGGGTTTAGGTTTAGGTTTAGGTTTTCGGGTTTAGGGTTTAGGTTTAGGGTTCGGGTTTAGGGTTTAGGGTTTAGGGTCTAACTACTAAAACTAGTAATAGGAACTTAAGATATTTCAGGGGCCTTCAGTCCCGGTTGGAGTCAATAACCGGGACATAAGATATTTTGGGGGCCTTTTTAATCCTGGTTGGAGCCAATAATCGGGACTTAAGATATTTCCCGCCCTTGTTAGAGCCGTCAAGCCACACGTCATGCTTTCCCACCATTTCCCTCCACTTCCCGCCATATTTTCCTATCTTTTCCCTCTATATTCTAGGTCGGCTGCCATGGCCATCCACACATCCATATCTTCCCCTCTCACAACAATGGACACCGCATACTGAGCCATTCTAACCCTCGAGGAGACTGAGACGCTGTGGGCCTCCAACTACCCATGCCCGCCAGGCTACCGGCTACCCGCCGATTGGATGCTGAGCGCTGGAGGAGTTCCTGTCCCTCCTGTGCCTCAAGGTTCTGCCCGCCAGGCGACCATCACGAACCACTTCTATTTCGATCTCACGCTGGAGTAGCGGATGGATCCCCATTGGGATCCCGACAACTACAACACCTAGAATGCCTTCTTCACTAACTGGCAGGAAAGGAAGCTTGCCACGTACGAGGGTGACATCCCACCCCCGTTGAACCACAACGAGGCTGGTCGCCGCTTGTGGTGGGCAAACCGGACTATCATCAGTGTGATGTGCTACATCGCCCAGGGAGATCATCCTCGCGTACGGTGCTCGCACTTTGACCATCCATAGAGCCACAAGAAGGGTGGGGATGGTGAAGGTCGCGGGTTACGCGGCGTCATCATCCAGGAGCCCCCTCCCTCGCGTGTCGTGAATCTGAGGCTGGAGTGGCAGGTACCCCTGGAATATGCCCTAGCTAGGCTTAGGATCCAGCCGCATGCGCCTAACAACGACGACGACGATGATGACAAAGACGAAGATGACCCTGAAGCTATGTACTATAGGGCTAGACATGAGTATGACTAAAGGGGGCCTTTAGTCCCGATTCCTTAGTCCCAGTTTTTTAATAATAATAAATGTCTTGAGTGTTAGTCCTAGTTTGTGGCTGGACCGGTGGGACTAAAGGGGGGCCTTTAGTCCTGATTCCATAGTCCCAGTTAGGAAAATGGGACTAATATATCATTTCCTACTAGTGTTGGTCTCTCTACAACATTCCCGAACTATGAAGATGTTGTTCTACTCTTGTGCTAGGGAGCTAACTAATTTCACATATTAGGGAGTGCCTATATGGCCAGCTTCAGAGAGATGCCTGAGGACTGGATCCTTAGGCATCTCCCTAAAGCTGGTCGTAGTGTTGTCCCTGCTCTCGCACACCATCTTATAGTTCATAATTTCTCTTGCTAGATCAATATGCCGGGGAGCTAACTAATTTCACGTATTAGGGAGTGCCTCTATGGCTAGCTTCAGAGAGATGCCTGAGGACTGGATCCTTAGGCATCTCCCTGAAGTTGGCCATAGTGTTGTCCCTGCTCTCGCACACCATCGTGTTTCACATATTAGG
Organism: Avena sativa; assembly: GCA_916181665.1. Classification (NCBI taxonomy): domain Eukaryota; kingdom Viridiplantae; phylum Streptophyta; class Magnoliopsida; order Poales; family Poaceae; genus Avena; species Avena sativa. The sequence goes on from OV702292.1 coordinate 314,699,581, forward strand.
GAGTACATCTATGGCCTGTTTGATGGAGATGCTGGAGGACTAGGCTTCGTTGGCATCTCCCTCAAACTAGTCGTAGTGTTGTCCCTGCTCTTTCACACCATCTTGTTTGCAGTTGGTAACTTCACAGGGATGCCTATTTATAGATTAAGAAGCACGGCATAGTGAAGAACTCACGACATAATGTCGACACTCACCCCTGTCATAGTGTCGACACTCACCCCTTAAGTCTAGGTTGGTTTCTTCAACCGGGACTAAACATGCTCGCGCCAGCTCCAGCCTGCCGCAACCCCTTAAGTCATGGTTGGTTTCTTCAACCGGGACTAAAGATATTATGTGACATAGTTGCAAGGAACAATACCAAACTTGGCTCATCCTCTATCTTCAGAACATTTTTGCATAGATTTATTACATAAAAGGTTTAATACATTATTATACATCACCAACATCTAGTGTTGTGGTTTTCTTCTGCACCATAGCCATGGAGAATCTTCATCATTTAACAGGATGCTTGGGTCAGTTTTCACTTTGAATGGCGGAATTTCATGAAACTTATTGTAATCTTCTGACATGTCTGTCTTGTCATCCACTCCCACGATGTTTCTTTTCCCTGAAAGAACTATGAGGCGCTTTGGCTCATCATATTCTGTATTCTTTTGCTTATCTTTTCTTTTTCTCGGTTTGGTAGACATGTCCTTCACATAGAAAACCTGAGCCACATCATTGGCTAGGATGAATGGTTCATCCATGTACGTAAGATTGTTGAGATCCACTATTGTCATGCCGTACTTTTCATCTACATGTACCCGCCTCCTGTCAGCTTGACCCATTTGCACCGAAACAAAGGGACCTTAAAAGTAGGTCCATAGTCAAGTTCCCATATCTCCTCTATGTACCCATAATATGTGTTCTTCTGCCCATTGTCATCTATTGCATCAAAGCGGACACCACTATTTTGGTTGGTGCTCTTTTTATCTTGGGTGATTGTCTAAAATGTATTCCCATTTATCTCGTACCCTTGGAAAGTACATATAGTCGAAGATGGTAACCTAGCCAACGAGTACAACTGATCTCCAATAGTGGTGTTATTCATGAGAGGTGTCTACAACCAACTGCCAAAATTCTTCTCATGTTCCCCTTTAATCAAGGAGTCAGGCTTCCCTAGGTTTTCGGAGCATAGAATATTCTTGTGTTTCTCGATATATGGAGCCACCACTGTGGAATTGTGTAGAACTTTGTAGTGTGCTTGAGTGAAAGAATGTTCATCCCTGCATACCATTGATTTCCTTCCTAGTGTGCCTTTTCTAGTCAGCCTCCCCTCATACCGAGATTCAGGAACACCAATCGGCTTAAGATCAGGAAGAAAGTAAACACAAAACTCAATGACCTCCTCTGTTCCATAGCCCTTGGAGATGCTTCCTTCTGGCCTAGCACGGTTATGAACATATTTCTTTAAGACTCCCATGAACCTCTCGAAGGGGAACATATTGTGTAGAAACACAAGACCGAGAATTCTAATCTCTTCGACTAGTTGAACTAGGAGGTGCATCATAATATTGAATAAGAATGGCGGGAACAACAACTCATAGCTGACCAGACATTGGACCACATCAATTTGTAACCCTATAGACTTTCTTGGTCGATTACCTTTTGAGAAACTGCATTGAGGAATGCACATACCTTCACAATGGCTAGTCGAACATTTTCAGGTAGAATTCCCCTCAATGCAACCGGAAGCAATTGCGTCATAAGCACGTGGCAGTCATGAGACTTTAGGTTTTGAATTTTTTTTTCTCTTTCATATTTACTATTCCCTTTATATTCGACGAGAAGCCAGAAAAGACCTTGATACTGAAAAGGACTTCAAAAAAGATTTCCTTCTCTTCTTTGGTAAGAGCGTAGCTGGCAAGCCCTTGAAACTGCCCTGGATGCTTGCCGTCTCATCCTTTATGATGTTGCTAGTCCTCCCGTGCTGCCTGGGTATCTTTTGACTTCCCATACAAGCCCAGGAAGCCTAGAATATTCACGCAAAGATTCTTCGTCAGGTGCATCACATCGATTGTAGAGCGGACCTCATGCACTTTCCAATAGGGTAGCTCCCAAAATATAGATTTCTTCTTCCACATGGGTGCGTGTCTGTCGGCGTCTTTCAGAATAGGTTGTCCTCCAGAACCCTTTCCAAAAATTACATCCAAATCCTTGACCATACCAAATGCATCAGCACCAGTACGAGGGATAGGCTTCGTCCGGGTTTCTGCCTTGCCATTGGAATGCTTGCCTTTCTTCCTTAAGGGATGACTATGCAGAAGAAAATGACGATTCTACGGGTACACATTCTTCCTACATTTATCCAGATATATACTTTCAGTCTCATCTAAATAGTGCGTGCATGCATTGTATCCTTTGTTCGTCTATCCTGAAATGTTACTAAGAGCAGGCCAATCATTGATGGTTACGAACAGCAACGCTTGTAGGTCAAATTCCTGCTATTTGTGTTCATCCCACACACGTACACCTGGTTTGGCCAACAACTGTAAAAGTTCATCAACTAATGGCCTTAGGTAAACATCAATATCGTTGCCGGGTTGCTTCGGGCCTTGGATGAGCACTAGCATCATAATGAACTTCCGCTTCATGCACAACCAAGGAGGAAGGTTGTAGATACATAGAGTCACGGGTCAGGTGCTGTGACTGCAGTTCTACTCCCCAAATGGATTCATGCCATCGGTACTTAGACCAAACCATAAGTTCCTTGCGTCACCAGCAAAGTCCAGGAAGTCTCTCTTGATTTTTCTCCACTGCCGACCATCAGCAGAGTGCATCAACTTCCCGTCTTTCTTACGGTCTTCCATGTGCCATCGCAACAACTTGACATGCTCTTTGTTTCTGAACAAACGTTTCAACAGTGGTATTATAGGAGCATACCACATCACCTTGGCAAGAACCCTCTTCCTAGGTGGCTTGCCCTCAACATCACCAGGGTCATCTTTTCTGATATTATACCGCAATGCAGTGCATACCGAGCATTTATCCATATTCTCGTACTTCTCACCGCGGTAGAGGATGCGGTCATTAGGGCATGCATGTATCTTCTGCACGTCTAATCCTAGAGGGCAGACAAGCTTCTTTGCTTCGTACGTATTGGAGGGCAATTCGTTATTTCTTGGAAGCAGCTTCTTCATTATTATCAGTAACTTTTCGAATCCCGAGTCAGCCACACCGGTCTCTGCCTTCCACTTCAGCAATTCCAGTGTGCTACCCAGCTTCTTCTGGCCATCTTCACAAGTTGGGTACAACAATTTGTTGTGGTCCTGTAACATCTTCTCGAACTGCAACCTCTCCTTTTCTGTGTCGTAGTCTCGCTTTGCATCAGAAATGACCCGACCAAGATCATCAGCGGGCTCATCTGGTTCCCATTCTTCACCCCCTTCTTCTTCATTGTCTTCCATTGTGGTATCAACGTATTCAGGGAACATAGATCGGTAGTTGTCATCATCGTTCTCTTCTTCATCGCCGTCTTCCATCATAACCTCTCTTTCTTCATGCTTGGTCCAAACATTATAGCTGGACATGAAACCGGACCGAAGCAGGTGGCTCTGAATGACTCTTGAGGAAGTGTGAGCCTGCTTATTCCGACATTCAACACATGGACAACACATAAAACCATCTCCGCCGCTTGTTCGCCCCGGCCACAAGGCGAAAAAACGCACGCCTTCGCTGTAAGCGTCAGAGCGTCGGTCACCGTACATCCATGGATGACTCATCTGCATCATACAACCATATATATCAAACGGTGCTCAAATTAGTACCATGAGGTCTAAACGAGAAAATAGTTGCTAACATTTTAGGACACTTCGAAACAAAGAGGAGAAATCTTAAGCGTGGCTCGGACACCTCATATCATGTTTGTCTTGTGTGAACTCAAGTGGCATCGCTCTCACAGGCATTTCATCGAGCACCTCTAGTGCATAAGAGAAAAAAAATCTAGCACAAACTTTGCCACACCTTCCCCCATGAAAAAATAGAGGAGAGCATGTGCCATATATATAGGGCCAGTCCATTGGTCCCGGTTTGAGATACAAACCGGGACTAATGGGTGTTTAGGGCCGCGCGGCAGGCACCAGACCCTTTAGTTTCGGTTTGTATCTCAAACTGGGACTAAAGGTCTCTTACGGGTCGGGACAAGTGATTTCGGGGATTCTGGTCGTCCGATTCGGCCCATTAGTCTCGGTCCCACCCACAGCCGGGACTAATGGCCCGAACCAAATGCCATTTTTCTACTAGTGGATATCGCCCTTGAACTTTTCCCGCGAGCACATCTCAAATGCCCACGCATTTTTCTGAATTGTTTGTGAAAGAGCGCCTGAAGTTATCATGGACTATCTGAACTGCCCGGGCTATCGCGTCTGAACTTTTCCCGCGAACACAGCTGAAATGTCCACGCATTTTTCTGAACTGTCTACAAAAGTGTGCCCGAACTTATCCTAGACTATCTGAACTGCGCGTCCTAAACTTTTCCCACGAGCACAGCTGAAATGCCCATGCATTTTTCTGAACCATCCAAATACTGGTAGTTGTACTGCCCATAAGTTTAATCATTTTTGTGCACTGTCTATGCGGAATGAGTGAGCTGCCCGAATATATGAAGATGCACTGTCCGAATATGATTGTGAGTGTATTATGATATACAAAAATATTTCTGAACTGTGCACAAACACACCTGAACTTTTCACCGACTTCTTGAACTGCCTCGTATGCGCACCTGAACTTACCGCACACTTACCTCGTGAGCGTAGCTGAACTACTTGCCCTCCTCCTTCACTGTCTCATATAAGCGCTCATGAACTGCCAGTGACGCAACTAAAATGCACTTCCTGAACAGCCCCATAATCTCGCACTAGAACTGACTATAGTCATGGCATGTACTTCTTGGAGTCAAACTTCGCCGGAGTCACTACATGAAAGAATCTTTGTAATTTCTTTGTTACAATTTATATGATTTTATTAAACAATAAGTACACTACCATGTACTAATTTTTTAACACGCTAGCTGACGCTTATGCATTTTTTGCTCTAATGCGTTGAGACGTCACATAGCGCACTACCCGATCAGTTTGATGATCAATTTTTATAGGAATTTAAAATATAAACTTCGAGCCCGATGATATTTTCTCCATGTACTGTGGTGAACTGCTATTCGAAGAACAATTGCACTTAGTACAAACACAAAACTGAACTTTCTATCTCAAAAAAGTGTGTTGGATAGAGGTGCAGATCGCATTGAATGAAAACTCTAAAACACAAGTTAATCTTTTCCATGGTAGATTTCTTATGCTGGATAGAGGTGCTCGACCTGCGCTGCACTGCGCCACCACCGACGCAGACACCCGCAGGCTCCTGGGCACGGTGTCGTGCCCCTGCGAACCGCCCTGAGCCCCCCGGCAATGTTCTCCTTCACCTCAGCAGGTCATCGTGCTCTACCGGCCCAGCAGCTCCTCTGCACCCAGCATGCAGACGGACACCCACAGGCTCCCGGGCATGGCGCCGACGCCCCTCTGCACAACGTGCCGCAGCTCGCCCTGATAATTTGTGTAAACAATACATCAGAGAAAATACATGCATGATACTTTGGTACTCCAGGTATAGAGACAATAGATCATGCATGTGTACTATCACTAGATAGTTTACATCGCTACATTTGGTTTTGATAACACAGTTTTCAGAGGCAAAACCACCGGATGATGCATTGGATAGTTTTGCCTCTGCATCAAGGCATAAGCCAAACCACAAAATGCAAGATCAGCAAGAACATGTGCAGTAAAAAGAGATTTTTACCAGCATCAAAGCCTTCTCTTGGCTTGAATGGTTCTTCTTCTTTTGTGTTGCTAAAGTTTCAGCATACAGGGCTTTGCTTACTTGCATCAAATGTGAGACTGCCATTAGATCATTTTACCAGTGTACTGTAGTCTAATGGTCATCTTAGTTGCCTAAATAGTAAGCCTTGAGGTGTGAATTTACTCTCCCATATACATTATAGCTTATAGCTTTGAGTACCAAGAAATAAAAAGGAAATACATAACAAGAGGAAAGAAAGTGATGCGTGCATGTCTGATAACTAAAGCTATATACTCATATAAAAATAGCAAGAAGCAAGTTACAACATGTGGGAGTGAAGGGAGTACTTGCTTTATAGTGTTCAGTGATGTGGAGATTGGCTATGGACTATGAATATTATGGAAGATTTTGTTCCATACCTGACAAGCTATGCTCTGATGTTGTGAAACAAGAAAAGAATGTCACGTTCTTCTCTAGATCAGGCCCACATTATCTCATCATCATCCTGATGACACAATGCATACATGCTAGATGCCGTTAAAAACCAGTTTTCTAGACAACATCATGCTCTACAAATGTCTATCAGTTCAATATTCATCAAAATATAATCATGTTTAACTTCTCACTAACTAGTTCCTGTAATTGACATGAACTTATTTTTGAGGAGACTCTTACCTGTGAAGAGGGATGGAAATTTGCAACTCTAACCTGTAATACTCCAGAAGTAGCTATTCTAACAGCAAGCTACGATGACGGGGCCACAAGGCATATGGTTTTTAATGACGATATCAACACTTGAACTGACCTTCCTCCGAGATGCTAATTAAGAAGGAAGCTCAAAAATGAATATTCAGAAGAGAGAAGAGGGGTTACCATTGGGAGAAGGGCAGAGCCATGTTCTTGCAACCTCATGCTCTCGTATGTCACTAAACGGCTAACTGAAGAAGCAATCCCTGAATCAGCTAAATGTCAAAAGAATTCATCCTTACTTGTACTCCAGAATTGCTGAGCTCCTGGACTTATCTTGGAGAAGCAATCCCTGTATATTGGAAACCAAACAATTATGTGAACATGCAAGAATGCTATAACTGAATCACCATCATCTAGCTAACACACTCAGCGCAAGATTTCAGCAAAACATAAAGATAGTGATGGTTGTGCATGTTGGCACAATGGCAACCTAGACCGTGTTGTGTGGATCATTTCGTAGCTGGTCACACCATATGACGCCTTACCGCAGCACGGCTGGAGAATAGGTTGCTGATATATATGACCTGCATGACAGCCGGAGGGAGTAGAAGAAGAGCAGCAAACGGTGGATTATGATCCTCATGCAGCTCGACCGGCCATGCAGACTGGGAAAGCTAGCTCCAATCACTGGTTCAGACTGCTCCTAGTGGCAGCTCATAGCGTGGTGGGTGAGGCGGTAATAGGAGCATATGGCCAACTACAGCGCGCCGGCTCTGGCGCGGCTGCCCCTTGACGGCAATCGGTTCCGGATCTTTGGCATGGCGGCGCGTGGCCGGATGCAGGGTGCATGCCTAGGTCAGATGAGGAGCTGGCCTGGTCAGCCACGAATTAGACCCAAAACAGGGGCATTCAGTCACAGGTGGATGTGTAGGATTCTTGACCGGATCTCGAGTGAACAGCGTCGACGAACCGTGGCCGGAGCTCAGGTGGGAGAACGGAAGAGAGGCGGCGCAGAGCTCGCAGTGTGGCCGAACTTCGGGCAGGTGCACAGAGGAAACCAGTGTTGACGCATAAAGCAACCGGCAGCGACGCACACAAGATCTAGTACCGGTACACACGCCCGCACTAAGCGGGAGGAAGGTGGGCAGTAGCTGGGGCTCGTACGGCGAACCGGCCGGGAAGAATCCAGTGGGGTCTGAGGCTCACACGCCCGCCAGCCGGAAAGGAACTGAGCAGGATTGGGAGCTCGCACGGTGTGCCGACCCGGAAGAAGGCGGGGGATTTTGGGCTCGCGAGTTTGGGATTTTTCATTAGGCATCGCGTCTATATAGGGTCGACCTCACCGTGGTGAAGAAGGGGAGGATGCGTGTGTGCTGCCGGCGGTGGAGAATACGGGGAGGCGCGCGGGCTGGTGGCGACGAGGACACCGAGCGGCGCGTGAGCTGCCGGCGGCGGGGACTCCAGGGCGGCGCGTGAGTTGCTAGGACAGGGAAGGTTGCGAGGATGTGGGTGGGGTTCGATTTGGGCGACATTAATCCTACCAGACCCGGTCTATTATCACGGAGCATAGACACACACGTCAATACAAAACTGATGCTCCATTAAATTTTAAACTGATTAAAAAATTAGAAAATTAGAAAAAATAGACACGTGTCAGTCGTAAGGAAAGGTCTATTAATAGACCCGGTCTTGTAGGATTGATTTCCCGTTTTAGGAGGGAGGTTTGTTGCGATGGTTCGATCGTGGTGATAGAGGTGTCTTTTTTCTGGAATGCAGGGAATTGGGCTTATATAGGGGGCGGTTTGGATTATTAATCTACAATCAGTTTTAAATAAATGTTTTCTATATAGAGAGTAACCCTATTTAGCATCCAGGACGTAGGATAGTTATTTTGCACCCAATATATTTTTACGCCGTTAAATTAAAAAATTATGTTTGGTATACGAATATTTATGTTCATATATTCACCACAACAAAAACATCGACAAAAAAAATGGAGTTTATGAGTCATTATAGTGTAAAAAAACACAAAAAATACGTATTTTACGTCATATTTTTATATGGCATTTAACAAAAAAATTATGTCATTTCTAAATTTTCTTATATTCTTCTCGACTTATGATGTAAGACAAAATTTATGTGATATAAAAATAATATACGGTTTAAAAGATTACATCCTGAAAGTCAAATAGCGTGACTGTATAGACAAAATTTACATGACGTAAAAATAATATACAGTTCAAAAGATAGAGAGTGGGTGTAGAATACATCTTGGGTGTCAAATAGCGCGATTGTAGCTCCGCTATTCTACAACCATTGTAGAGTAACTATTCTACAACCCTTTTTGAACTCCACACTGAAATAAGTTGAACCTCTAGTTTTAGTGTAAGTGAACTTCCTGTCATAGTACGAAAATCCTGGTAGAAGCGTGTTGGGTGGGGGGTTTGGGGGGGACACCCCCCATACAGTTTCGAAATTGTATATATTTTTTTAGAAAGTGTACCACTTAATTACCGCACAGACATGGGACACCACCTGCATTTATTCCCCTGTCGTTACTTGCCTGAATCGTGCCTCTCTGCCCTGCCGATTCCGCCCCCACGTCCGCAATGCCCACTCCCCTTACTCGACCAGTTGCTGCCATCGACGGAACCACCGCCCACGCGCGTACTCCCCCTACATCCTCCCCCAATCGCCGCATCTTTTTCTAAGTTTGTGCGACGTCTTCTCCTTCCGTCGTAGGTGGTATCAGCGGGAGCGGTTCCTTTGCTCTCTTTTTGCTCCGCCGTTTTTATCTAATTTCGCTAGGGTTTGCGGTTGGTGGCGGTGCGGACTCGCCTTGGGGTGGAGGTTCTTCTCCAGCTGCATCCCCGGCGTCTTCTTCTCGGCCCCGCCTTGCCCTCATGGAACCGCACCTTGTTTATTGATCGCGCCCCCCCTGTCTGCCTCTTGTTTTGGTCCTTATCTGCTGATAATGTATGGACCCCTCTTCTTGTCCAGGTAATGCAGGTATACTTTACTTGTCTTCTTATTTTTTCTTTTGATCTATAGTTCATGTGTTTTTCGTTTGTGCTAGAAATCTAACTTTATTAGTTGTACGTATATCTACATTGAACGCTCATAACTTCTCAGGTTTTTTATGTTGTTTTCAACATCTTAATTTTTTGTTAATGTGTTGGTACACTCAGAGCAGATGTTTGTAGTAATTAGATTTTTCTGTACTTTTGATATTTATTACCATGTGGTCTTCCATGTTATTATATGTGAACTTATATATGTGTTTTTGTGGTTGGTGTAGTTCTGATGTTTTATAGTTTAGTTAACTCAAATTTTGCATTTTTTTGCTGACCACATGCTCATCTACTTTTGATACTTTAATTTGTGTTTATCTATTAAGATGAATTTATATCTCAATTTTTGAATCTATACTATAGTTTATAGTTATTCTGTTTTTAAGTCTGTTTTTGTTTATAACCTTTTCTTTTCTGGTCAAAAAATTTACTCATAATCAATTTAGGTATGTACACCCATTTTACTTACATGTGAACTTGTCAAGTTCATTATCTGAACTTCACAGTGATATTAGTTAATTCTTATCTTTTATAATATGTTATTATTCTTATAGTTGCTATGTGATCTTCCATATATTTATATGTGAACTTCTCATATGTGTGTGGTAGTTGCTTTGTCTAGTTTTGATGTTTTTTATCTAGTTAACTCATATTTGCATGTTTTTGTAGTTTACCACTTGCTCAATTGGTATCATTTTTTAATGTGTGTTTTGCTATTAATATTACCTCTACATCTCAAATTTTTAATTAGTAATATAGTTTTTAGTTGTTTTATTTTTTATTTTTTTTGCTAATAACCTTTTTTCCTGGTCAAAAAATTACTCATGAGCAATGTAGGTATGTACACCCATTTCCCCTGAAATATGAACTTGTCAAGTTTATTATGTGAACTTCACATTGGTATTAGTTAATTCTTTTCTGTTCATTGTATGTTGTTTTTTAGATTGCATTACTGTGAAGTTCTCATGTACCTTTCTGGTGTGATGTGTTTTTTTGTCATGATTGCCTTTTTATCATAGTCAAAATGAAATGTTACTTGTGTGTGGATTTTTTTCAGGATCTAGTGATGCTTCTCAAAGTTCATACACGGTTATAGTTGTTAAGAAAGCTAAATTAGTTGCTCGTGATGGCAAACTAAGTTGTCTTGCTGGCATCCCTATAATATTGAGTATTGTTGGTGTTTCATTGGCTTGCGTGTCTCCTCCTGTTTCTCCAGCTGATGAAGCTATTGGGCAGATGCAGGATATGGCCAAGGACGATCACCCTATTGCTGATCCTGTTGAAAAACTAATATCTCCACCTGGTATGGTGTCTATTTTTTTAGCCTTTTTCTTTGTTAAACTTGTATTTTTATATGTTTAACTTCCTTCTTTTTTACTCGTCACTAACTCTTAGTTTATTTTATGTTAACCCGGCAGTTACATTGCTTCCAAATAATCCTAATCCAGAAGTTTTATCTACTACTGATGCATGTGTGTTCTAAAATACTTCTTATACTTTGTGTAACTTTTTATCTTATTTTGTGTTTATATGCTGCTAGCTTGTTTATTTTGAATATATTTTTAATAAATGTTACCTAACTATCTATTAACTATGTAGTGGGCTTCTTTGTTATTTATTTATTTTTAAGTTTTTTACTGTTGGGCTAAATATTAATTCACAAATGTATCTAATGAACTCATCATTTTATATGCAGTGAACTTTTCAAGATTTTTTATTGTCATCGTTTATATCAGTAGATTTTACATTTAATGTGGTCTCTCCGTTTTATGGAAAAGTCAATTATTTAGTAATTTAACAGATGCACACTTTCATACTTTTATATTCATATCTTTATTTGTTTCTAACTTTTTATTTTGTTAGTTATGTAGTGAACCTCTTTGTTTTTTGTTTTGATTATATATATTTTTACTAATCTATTAGTTAACTTCTGTAATGTTACTTTTATATCTTCATATTTTCATATAGTGAACTTATTTTATTTGTTTCTTTTTTGTAGCCACTAAAACTATCAGTGAATCTTTAGAAAAGCTGAATGTCGACTATCCTCATTCTATTCTCATGGGAGGTCTATTGTTGATGATGTTGTTACTGTCCCATCTCTCTATGACGAAACGCCACTCTCTAGCCGACTTGTTGGTGAATCTGCCAATATCCCCAGCTTTGATCGTTCAGCTGGACCAACTTTTGATTTGAGTCTTGTGCATGATAAGTCCGGGGCATCAGATGCAAATGATTCGCTTGTACCAGATTGCACTCTAGTTTTACAGGACACTCCTTCACAGACTATGAATGGTACTGAGGAAGTGACACAGGATTGGAATGTTCAGGGGCAGCTATCCAAATACAATGAACAACACGCTTCCAAGGCTGCTCAGCATGAGTTGAAAGTGAAACAGTACTATATTAGGAAAATATTAAAGAAAGGCATTACCAGCTCCGCGGATATTCCAAATGATCCAGTTGTAGAGTCAAGTAAACCAGTGCCAAGTGAACCAGTACATCGTAGAGAGAGGATTGGTGTTCGTAAAAGAAGTCATAGTTCTGGTTGTTGGATCTCCTTTGTCCCTTTCTCAGCCTGCTGCTATCACCCCTCACCGCAGTCCTCGTGTTTTTGTGTCTACTAAATCTGCAGCCAATTATGAAGATTCTTCTTCTTCTAAGTATAGTTCTGGAAAAAACAGTCTTCCAGCTGACAAGCCATATCTTCCTGATGTTGTAGGTGACGATGTTTTGTCTGATGATTTTGTAGACATTCCGGAGCAGGTGATTTTTTCCTTTTAGATGAATTTGTTTTCATGTTGTACCTCTCAATGTACCATGCTAAATTATTATTACAGGTCTTTAATTAACCTTGCCTGATATACATTTGACATCCTTTCACTAGTATAGTGAACTTCTCTTAAAAAAATTGCATTGTGGTTTTACGCTTTTTTAATTTTTGTAATTTTTTCATTCTTTTATATTATGTTTTCTTCAAGTTCTGTTTTGTAATATAGTTGAACTTTCTCCTACCATAATAGTGAACTACTAAAGTAGACATCCAAAACTTCTTACATCATCCTTTTTTAACCATTAGTTAATCTCTCCTTATGTAAAATGTGATCTTCCATCATCATTGTAGTGAACTTTTCTTAATTAATTTTTCTTATCCTTTTTTCACCTTTTCATATTCAGTGAACATCTCTGACTTTTTTGTATTTCTATGTTTTTCAAACTAACGGGAAAAAGACAGAAATTGGATGCTTTACCTAGTGGTCCTGCTAAGAAGAATACTGTAGGCCATAAGAAGACTGTAGGTCGATTGAAGCTTGAAGCAAATGATGCCGGACAAAAGTGCTTTTAGCAAACTATTCGCTGTTCACTTGGCGAAGTTTTGTTGGCTGTTAAGTTGCGAAAGTCAGCCCATATAGCAAAAGTCTGTGATGCTGGATTTGGTTGTGTGTTTGATTAGATTCTTAAGGGCAATATTTCACGTGTCCTCATGTGTCATCTGGTGATGAAACTTGACCCATCCAACATGAAGATAGATTATGGTTCTGGAAAGCTTCTTGAAGTTAGCAGGGATGTTGTTCATCATGTTTTTGGTTTCCCAAATGGAGATGACACCGCTTTGAGACCTTTAGATTCAGGTCATGTTGATCAACTGTGTGAGCTTAAGATAAAACTTGTCTTTGCACCAAATTCTCATATTGAAACCAAGCATCTGCGAAAACTTTTAGAAGATTTAGTCAAGGATGATTCAAAACTTGACTTAGCTATGAAGGTGTTCTTTGCCATTTTGTTCAACAGATTGATCTGTCCTGGTGCTTCTACACACCTTGGTTGGGAGTCTCCTATGTTAGTTAACATGCATTACCAGAGTATGGACACCATGGATTTCTCTCAGGTTGTTTGTGATGAAATCAAGAAAGGTGCTATCAAGTATCAAGAAGAAAAGAAGGCAGGACCCAAAGGATGTGGTGTTGTCCCAGTTATCAAGTATCTTGACATCTGCTATTCTGTCAAGCATTTGGTCATGCACATTCTCACATCTCGCATAAATTACTTGCAAGAGAAGAAGATGACGGATATTTATAAACTAGATCTCTATAAGAGTGGTGGACCTAACCTTGCAGATTATAGGTTTGGCAAACTGAGTGTGAGTTTCTTTTTTTCTCTTTTTTGTGCTATTATTCATTTTATGAGGTATTCATTGTGCACTTTTTTGTACTTACATTTTAGTTTTATTTTTCATTTGCGTTAACTCCTTTATTTATGCAGTAGTGAACTTCTGATATCTTTGTATGTGTGGTCTTTCCTGTTATTAATTCATAGTAGTGGGTGTTAATAGTGCATTGTTTGTCCTATTTTAACATTTTGGAAATACCCCACTTTCACAACAGTGAACCCCTGAGATTTTGTAGGTGTCGACTTCCTGCTCTTTTAATCCATATTAATGTGAACTCTTATATATTTTTTAACCTTTTTTCAATTCTTTGAAATACCCAACATTTAAGTAGTGACACATAGCATAAGTGAACTTCCTGTATTAACACATAGCATTTTGTGAACCCCCTCATTCTTTTGTTCCTTTTTCTTTTCTAGAAATACCCATTAAGCAGTAGTGAACTTTTGTAATTTTACATATGAACTTCCTTGGTTAACTCATTTTATATGGTTTTTTGTATGTTGTATGTTTTACAGTTATGCGTACAGGATCCATATTTTTTTTATTTTTTCATGATTTTAGTGAACTTCCTGTATACTTTTCATATTCATTTAATTTATTTTTATCCATATTATCTACAATGGAAAGGTAGCAACCAAATTGCATATTCTTATCATTTGCCTGTCCAAGAACTTTATGCTGGATCTAATGTTGGACGTGTTGTTAATAATCTCCCGAAACCTGGTCATTTTTCTGATCCACTAACCATTAAAACTGTGCCTATACCTGAGCCAGCAGCAACTAGTGGTCCCGCGGCACCTGTTTCATCCTTAAGCAAGATCGATCTTCTACTTCAGAAATTTGATGATATCTCTCATTCCATCCCTACTACAACTGACTGGATGAACATGATATCTGGATTGTTCCCCCTAGTCATGGCCCCAGTGCTGAAGCTATTAAAGAATAGAAGGGATATGAGCTCAGATTGCTTGATTCATTGAGGGCTATAATATCTTGTGTACATACTGGTTTCTTAGAGTTTGGCTTGAATCGGGATAAAATTTGCCAAGAGTTTGAAAGAGAAGTTGTTGTGATTGAAAGGCATATTAGGGAACAAGATCCTTCTGCTTTTAATAATGATGCTCCTACCAAAGATTCGTCTTCCCCTGCTGTTGTTTTAGGTCGATCAACTAAAGAAGCTAAGGTTATAGTTATCCTATTCCTTTTTATATAGTTATCCTCTGTGTGCATCACAGTGAACTTTTCCTTTTATATTTTTGCATTTGAGGTTTATTCACTGCAACTATATAGTGGACCTCTGTGATTTTTAATGCTAAATTCATGTTAGAATTATAGTGAACTTCTCCTGTTTTTTATACTTTGTATCATGCTAACGTTCATACTTTTTAAATTTGTGTGCAGGAAGACACTAGGCTAGCTGAGGAACATGCTTCCGACGAGCTTGATGATGACTATGTTGATGACGAATTGGAAATCGATAATCTAAGTGATTTTCAGTTCAAGAAGCGTGCATCTACTACTATAACGCCTCCTCATGATTTTAGTGAAGATCATGGTCGAGAAGATGCGGAATTGGGCACTGACATTCCTGTCAATGCCGACAATGTTGAAATCAAATCTGGTTCAGCAGGGAGTCTACACGATCAGGTTGTGTTACCCGATAAGGATGTTGAAGGATCTAGAGCTTTGCATGTGGATCCTATTTCAGTGGGAGCAGCTGGAGTTGTTTCCATCGAGCCTATCGTCAATGTCGACAACATTCAAGGCGAGTCCGGCGAGTTTAGCGCTACAAGAAATGTGCATGATTAGGATATTGTTAATTGGTGCGGATTCTGTAGGAGCTGCAGTTTTTACCGAGGAACCTATTACGGACGTAGTAGCTAGAGCTATTTCAGTTGAGGGTGCAAGTGCTGGAAATTCTGAATCAAATGTTGCTTCTCAAAAAGATTATGTTGATCAGGCTGTGTATGATATTGAAACTGGTGGTGACAATGTTGCTGCTTCTTTGGCCGCGATTTCTGTTCCTACAGTAGATGAAGTTAAAGAGGCAACACAGGATAATAAATCTGGTTGTGACATTCCTGTTGCTTCTGTGGCCAGAATTTATATTCCTCTAGTAGAGGAAGTTCACGAGGCAGATAAGTATACTGAAGTTGGTGCTGACAATCATGTCGCTTCTATGGCCAGAACTTTTGTTCCTTTAGAAGTCGATGTCGATCTAAAGGGAGATGAAGTCCCCAGCCATGAGTTATCAACGGACATTGGTTCTTCCCACTCTTCAAAAGAATTGTTCACTTGGCTAGATTCAACAGCCGAAGAAACAGACAAGGATCTGTGATTACAATCTACGTTTTTCTAGGTTGGGTCGGTGGGTCACGATGTTTTGTCGCCGTCCATAATTTTTTACATATGCTTTTGTTCTGTTCGTGGTGTAAACTCACAGTTCATGTGAATAAATTTTTTTGAATAAATGTACAATTGTTCATTTTTTTTTGCGATTCATTAGCCCGTACATCGATGTACTTGTGTGCCTATAATGAACTTGCTCGCATGTAGTCTCAAGTTCTGCATATATCTATCTGATCTCCACTATGCTCCATATATCATGTTTACTATGAACTCACCAGATTATTAGTGTGAATTTCTGTTTTGTTTTGTTTTCAGTGTCCACTCCTTGTTTAACTCCTTGGCCTTCCGCTCTTCAAGCCTTCCAAAAAATAAAATAAGTTTTTGATAGAGTTTGTAGAATGAGGAGAGATCCATTGAAAATGTTTCTTTGTTTTTTCTTATATTTGTTTACTAAAATAGTTTACTGTAGTTTTTTGTAGTTCGTATTTTTTGAATTCTTTCTACTTCATCACATAACTCCTCAAGTCTGCTATATTGAACTCTTGATCAATTCTTAGTGAACTTTCCAATTATATGCAAAATATATAATGTCTACTGCGGTAGTGAACTCCTCCTAAACAGTTATCATTTTGTGGTTATTATGTTATTTTTTAGGGACCAAGTACTTTTCAGTAATGCTGATTGTGAGTGCACTATTGGTCAAATTGGTGAGGCATTCCATCCTATTGGATTTCTATGCTCGCTCACTATATCTGTTTGAACTTATTTGTTTGGACAAAAGTACAATAAATCAGACAAGTTGGTTGTTTCGTATATTTGCCGTGTAAGTTTTCCATCTTGAGATGTGAACTTCCACCTTATTTTTTCTCCAAATGTGAGCTGCTTTTGTGTTGTTCGTGCTTCTTTTACATATTGTATTTCATTTGTATTCAAAATAGAGGCATAAATTTAGTCTCTAGACGTGTATAAAACCTCTTTAGTATTGATTCAGAAGAACAACTTGATATAAAAGATGTGGTAAACCCAAGTTTTGTTTTCTGGAACACTATCTTTTTTGTAGTTCTCCTTCTTTCTAATTCTTCTTTTTAATTTCATTTTAACTTATATGCAGTTTTTGTTTGCTACTTTTGATCCTCCTGATCCTCCTGCTGCTGATGCTCCTAGGCATTTTTGCGTAGTTGCCCTTAATGTTAAGATGCAACATTTTGAATTACTTGACTCTTTACATGGACCCCTTGACCCAGATGGCAAAAGGGTCCTGCATACCATGTCAACTAATATCAATAAGCTTTGGAGGAAAGCAACAAACTCAAAAGGTGAATCGTTCGGTCCAAAATGCATTGATCATTGGGAGTATCACTATGTTAGAGTTCCAAAGCAGTTAACCTTGTAAGTATCTTTTTGTTACGACATATGTTGTTTTCATTATTTTTTATTTTGTTTCTTTTCTAAATGCCTATTTTATATTTTTATCCTAAAACTTTTTCTTTACCTGCTTTTTTTTGTAGGCGTGTCTGTGGGTTCTTTATGCTCCAGATTTTGCTAGCATATGATGGTGTTAGCTTGTTAGTATTCAGGCAACAAGACATCCTAAATATAAGGATGGCCACACTTTATAGCTGGCTCACATGTGGTGACTTCAATATCAATCTTAGAGAAATGTTAGGTGTTGAAGCTAGTATGTTTTTGTAGGTTTAGTTTTATGTTTTTTTACAAAATTAATATATGTATTGTATATTTGTTATGTATTTTTAAATACATTCTTTCTAAACATGTTAGTTTACTCATTATTTACTTTCTTTTTCAGTTTTTCAGCACATAACTTCTGAATACTGTTATAGTGAACCCCTCAAACTTCCTAGTGAACTTCCCATTTTTGGTTTATTTTTTCAGTTGTTTTCATGTGTTTTTTGTAGTATTTTTGTTTTTTTCACATGCAACATAACTCCTGCGTACTACAGTAGTGAACCCCCCCCCATATTTTTGTTTTTATTTATTTGTCTAAACTTTTTAAACTTCATGCGCTACAGGTCCAGTGCTTGATATTGAGAATGATACCTTTTATTATTTCGAGACTCAGTATGAAACACATGAGGTGCAATACATTCCTGCAGAAGCTTTTCAAAATCTTGTAAGCACGACGAAGAAGGTCATCTCAAAACTCCAACCGTCTGTGAAGAGGACAGATGCAACTAGACACACTTCGAAGGATCATGTTGCCGTCGTTGAAGATGATGAGAGTGATGATTTTGTCACATCAATGCCCAAGAAGAATATTGGTAAACGTCTTCGACGAGTTGCGGAGGTCTCTTCTGGCAGCCATGATTCTGATTTGACTATTGTACCTGGACAATCTCGATCTTCTGAAAAACTTGAGCTATCTAATCAGAGGCCGTCTAAATTGGTGAAGAAGCTAAGGATGGATGTTCCCAAGATGGTTCTTTACATCTTCCCACATCTTGATAAGGCTAGACAGTTGAAGGAGTAAATTTTGACCAAAGAATACATCAGCCAGTTTGGAGAGTGAGTTATATCACTCATTTGCTCATGTTTATCTATTTTGATCTTTCTTTTTTATATTATGAAAATTCCCTTTTTCTCTGCAGTGAAATTCTTGTCATGTTTGAGAATGTTCATGATGTTCTTATTGAAATAAACGCCAAATACATGTTCAAACTTTTCGAACGCGGGGAGATGATGGAATCTGAGATTATGGAATACATTTTTTCTAACTGGAAGGATGAACCCGGCATGAAATATTTATTTGGCTCAAGCGATCATATTTTTCTCAGTGCTTATACTATTCATGTATAGCCTCTGCACATATCTTTCCTATGTTATTCAATTCTTATTCTTTCTCAGATTTGTCGTTATTTTTTATTAAGCCTTTTTTTTGTCGTGTTTTTTTGTTTTTACAGTACCTTCTTGAATATCAACCATTTGACAAATTGGACAGCAGTGGCAATGTGTTGGGCAGGAGTAATTTTGATGTTAAAACAACTTCCAGAAATGTTCATTTATTCAAGAATGAAAATGAAAATTGGCTCAAGGAAAATCTGGTAAACTTTTTTGTCATTCTAACTTTTTGCACTGTTCCTTTTGTAACATTATTAACATTGTAGAGGTTTTTTAATATGATCTTCCTGTTGTTGCATATGTGAACTTCCATAGTCTGTCCTTTATGAACTTTTCATACTATTCCTTTTGTAACATTATAAACATTGTAGAGCTTTTTTAATATGAGCTTCCTGTTGCATATGTGAACTTACATAGTCTGTCCTTTCTAAACTTTTCATAATGTTCCTTTCTTAACATTATTAACATTGTAGAGGTTATATAATATGAGCTTCCTGTTGTTGCATATGTGAACTTCCATAGTCCGTCCTTTATGAACTTTTCATACTATTCCTTTTGTAACATTATTAACATTGTAGAGCTTTTTTAATATGAGCTTCCTGTTGCATATGTGAACTTACATAGTCTGTCCTTTCTGAACTTTTCATAATGTTCCTTTCTTAATATTATTAACATTGTAGAGGTTATATAATATGAGCTTCCTGTTGTTGCATCTGTGAACTTCCATAGTCTGTACTTCTGAACATTTCATATTGTTCCTTTTGTAACATTATTAACATTGTAGAGGTTTTTTAATATGAGCTTCCTGTTGTTGCATCTGTGAACTTTCATAGTCTATCCTTTCTAAACTTATCATACTATTCCTTTTGTAACATTATTAACATTGTAGAGGTTATATAATATGAGCTTCATGTTATTGCATCTGTGAACTTCCATAGTCTGTCATTTCTGAAATTTTCATATTGTTCCTTTCGTAACATTATTAACATTGTAGAGGTTATATAATATTAGGTTCATGTTGTTGCATCTGTGAACTTCCAGAGTTCGTCCTTCTCTGAACTTTATTTGTTTTCCTTTATCTTTTCTGCATAGATAATGATCCCTTAGTTTTAGAAGAATCACCACTCAGTGTATATGATAAACAAATACACTGGTACTGTTGATATCTTTGGAAGTATTCCGATTTGAAAATAACCAGGGTCAGCATCGCTCGGGTCATGTTAAAATTGTACGTTTATATGAAAATACTTTACTTTTTTTAACTTTTTTGCATCATCATTTTATGTGTTTTCATTCTTCTAATTATTTTATTTTTCCTATTTTTTTTGTTTCTTACAGATTAGCAGATTTGTTTCACTATTAAAGGAGCATTATGGGAAAGCAGAGTACAAAAAATACAACCATCATGACTGGGTTGAGAAAGCTGATAGGGTAAACTATGTGCTCACACCATAGCAGGGTGCAAACGAGTGTGGTCTATATGCTATGAAAGTTCTTTGCACCTTCAATGGCGAGAAATTTGTTGAGAAGTTTGTAAATAAGGATGTAAGTGCCTCTTCATTATGTCTTATCATTTATTTGAATGTCCCTATTAATTTTTTACTTTCTGTCTTTTTATTTCTTTTATATTTTGTGTATTGCACATTATGATAAGCGTGAACTTTCATCATACATTTAACTACTACATTCACCATTTTTATCTTTTTATGTCCCTAGCCAAACTTTTTATCTTTTTATCATGTACTTTTTAGTCATTACTTTTCTTGCCCAACTTTTCCATTTATTTTTTATGTTTACTGAACTTAGTTTTTCTTTGTATGTGAACTCCTGTTTTTTATGTTTTTGTAGGTTGTTTGTTTATCTTATATGTATCTCTAATATAATCTTTATTTTAAGTTTTCGTTATTTTCTAACAAAGGCGTGTGCAGGATTGGAAGGTTGAGCACTGATGACCCACAAGTATAGGGGGTGTATCGCAGTATTTTCGAGGGAAGTGAAACCCAATTTATTGATTCGACACAAGGGGAGCCAAAGAATGTTTATAAGCCTTAACAACTGAGTTGTCAATTCAGCTGCACCTGGAAACAATCTTGCTGATAGCAGTTTATCGGTAGCAACAATTTTGTAATAGGAATAATAAAGTAGCAGCGGTAGTAAAGTAAAGAAAGTAGTAACAATTGCAGTAAACAGTAGGATTCGAGTGCGGTAGGCATAGGGATGGATGGACGGGCGTTGCATGGACAAGACAATTCACATAGCAACCAGAACATAGGGAAATTGCAGATAAATAAGATAAAGCATCCAAGTACTAGATAATCCTAGGCATGTGTTCCATATATAGTCATACGTGCTCGCAATGAGAACTTGCACAACATCTTTTGTCCTACCAGCCCGTTTGCAGCGGGGCCTCAAGGGAACTACTGGCAATTAAGGTGCTCCTTTTAATAGAGCACCGCAGCAAAGCATTAACACTCTGTGAACACATGTGATCCTCACATCAAAGCCATTCCCTCCGGTTATCCCGATTTCTCTTACTTCGGGGCCATTGATTCCGGACAACAACGTGTGTATACAACTTGTAGATAAGACCATAAACAATACTATCATAATGAATCAATAACATGTTCAGATCTAAAATCATGGCACTCGGGCCCTAGTGACAAGCATTAAGCACAACAAGTCACAACAAAGTCATAAAACACTAATAAAAGATACTAGGCACCATGCCCTAATAATTTGATGCCATTACATGAACGATCTCATCCAATCCCTACCATCCCCATAGCCTACAGCGGGGGATTACTCACTCATAGATGGAGGAAACATGGATGGTCGATGGAGAAGCGATGGTGATGATGATGGCGATGATCTCCTCCAATTCCCCGTCCCGGCAGGGTGCCAGAATGGAGTTTCTGGTGCTGTTTCGTGGAATCTGGTGGTGGCGGCGGAGCGGAACTCCTTCTGGAAAAACGTCGACCCCCCTGAGTTTTTAGGTCAGAAGGCAACTTATAGGCGAAGAGGGAGACCGAGGGGGAGTCTGGGCTGGCTAGACCATGCCCTGGCGCGACTTGGGGGTACCCGCGCCTGGGGGGTGTGGCCAGGCCCTGACCCTCCTCCGTCTTGTATTCTGCTCCGTGAGTCTTCCGGAAAATAGGCACTTTGGCTTTTCTCCCGTCCAATTCCGAGAATATTCATTTTCTGACTTTCCTAGAACCAAAAACAACAGAAAACAGGCAGCTGGCACTGTGGCTCTTGTTAATAGGTTAGTCTAAGAAATCATATGAAAAGTACTCCAAAGTGTGGACAAAACACAAGAAAGGAGATAAAACCAAGCATGGAACATCAGCAATTATAGATACATTTGCAATGTATCAAGCACATGTTCCGTCTTCTCTTTCATCCTAAGAATATCATATCTCCATCACAGTGGCCGACACTACACTAGGATCTTCTTCTTCTACTAGGCTTAAGCTCGCAGGAAACTCAAGGAACGATGTCACACAAATCTTAACTCGATGTTGCAACACAATCTGTCAATAACTTATTCTGTAGTTCTATTTTAGTGCTTGGTTCATTTTTCTTTTCAAGAACAGTTGTTATTATCTGGAACCCCATGTATTACCTTAGTGTAGTTATGTTTTGTTCAGTGTACACATTATTTGATTGTTTTGAGTTGTGAACTATAAAATTTATCTATCTAAACCTATAATATCCTTTTTTTAAATGATGTACATTTGTTCAGTGTTTCCTTTTTCAGAAGAAACGGTGTTGTCCTATTTTGAATTTTTTCTATCCAAATGTTTGATGTTTCAAATGTATTCCCTGTACCAATGGATTTTTTATAATATGAATCTATGTTTTTCTATGTTTGTCTGTTTTCTGAACTTGTTAGCAACCCCTTTTTAAATTCTGTTATCTAAGTGAACTTATTGGATCGTACATTTGAACTTCTGAGGTTCTGCAAAGTGAACTTATGTCCACTATGTTTGATGGCATGGCATTTTAGGTTTAGTAGGAATAAATATCACCCATTTTTATAATTTATTTTCATATTCAACTTTTTGTTATGTGCTCCTGTAAACTTCAGATTTCAGATATAATAAACTTCCCTATTTATTATAGGAAATCACTCAAGCTTTATTTTTTACCAACTTTACTATTTTTTGTTTAATGTTGAACAAAATCGATAGTTTTGTTTTTGTGTTTTCCTTTTTTTGCATAGTGAAATTCACATTAACAAACAGTGAACTCTCACTGAAAGTCAATGTGAACTGCTTTATCAAGTGTCTTACGCAGAAGATTACAATGCCCAGTTTTGTTTTATCCTTTCATAATAATTTACCATGCAAGTTAAAACTAACTTCTCCTCTATTTGTTTTGTGAATCTCCATATCAAACAAAATGAACTATAACATATATTTTTAACAGATGTTTCCCAAATTTAATATCGTGCACATCTATTATTATCCACAAAAGATCATATTGTAGAAAACTATACAATAGCCGAATCAACTAACTACGTATTTGTATTTTCCTTCTTGTTTGTAATTCAATCTGTATATTTGATCAATCTACTACTCCTCCTCACTATTTCTGTTGCTCTTTGTGTGTAATTTTTATTTTTTGCCTGCTTTACATTCTTCTTATCCTTCCCAACTTGTGCATCTCCATTTGTCTAGTGTTTTAACTTCTTTTGTTGCTTTTCATTTTCTATATGCAACTTCTGCTGCCGTTCTTCCTCCTCTTCTGCATTCTTTCATGCCGCTCTTTCTCGCCTAACTAAAGCCTCATGCATGTTCTTGAATTATGCCCCGTGATTGTACCACAAGTATGAAAAGCTTTCTTCCCCTTTTCAGCATGATATCATTGCTATTTTAACCATGAAGCTACTCCTTCTGTTGTTTTGTGATTTATTTTGCAAGGATTTCATCTTCTTTAGGACACGTCCTCGCATTGTGTTTTCTTTTTTCCTTGTAAATGCTACAAAACCTGAGGCTTCTTATTTATCTTCTCCATTACATGGTTACTGCTTCTTTGTATTTGCACTTCCATGTACAGTGTTGTGAACTCCCTCTGCTTCATCTTCTTCTTTTTCACCCTCTTATTCAGCATCATCTTCCTCTTGTTTCTCATCATCTTCCTAATCCTCATTTGTGCTGTCTTTAGAATTTTTATTTTAATTAGTTAGAAATATTTTCTTGTCTTCTTTTCCTTCAATGTTGCGCTGCACAAGCACATTCTTAATCTGAACCCGTACGTTCTCCCTAGATCCATATGCACCATTCACATTCTGGTGTGCCGCCAAGTGTTGTCCTGCAAGCTTTTTCTTCTTGCAAGTTCTTGCATTGTGTCCTGAAATAGTATTGCATTTGATGCATAGCCTCTGACCCATCGGCTTTCCATTTTCATCAAGCTCTGGAAGTGGACGGGTGGGTGCAGTCTTATTTACTTTCTTCTTTTTTACTCATGGACCCCACTTCCCTTTGTTTTCAATTTATCAGGTGGAAGAATATCAGCATGCAGATCATCATTTATAGTCACTAGAATATCAGCAATTTCACCATTTCCAGTTATAGTATTCTCATCAATTTCAGGTGATCCCGTTGGTGATTCTGCTTGTCAGGACTCCTGCTTGGTATTAGCCACATTGGGATCTATTGCGTCCTTTCGCGCATTGACCTCTTTGAAAGCCGATAGGGCCATTTCGAAAATCTGTTCTGATGAACATCCCGTGCTCACTATTTTCATCGCTTTATTGTACAGTATTGTTCTCCTGTATTCTAGCGATGTGCCATCAGCAGATGTTGCTTTGAAGTCTCTGTGGTTGAAATCAGGATTTGTCACTAGATTTCTTAAGTATCTTTTCAGTATGTACTTTTGTGGAACCACGACGAGTCTTATGTACTCAAACACAACAATGATATGGTTGCATAATAACCCTGTTCAAGTAAGGAATGATACATTTTTTAGTATATCAAAATAACTTTGTAGTTTTTAAATTTGTACTTTTTAGTCTATTTTTTATTCACCTTTTTTTCTAAAAAAATGTTTTCCTGGTTCTTTATTTACATGTGTGCTCCCACAGTTTGCATTCAGATTCATATCGTCCTTCTTTCTCATCAGCAAGCACATGGAACTCGTGTCTTGACCAGGCAAATTCTTTATTCTAGTTGTAGTGGTGCACGAGATAGTTCCTTGGATCATCTTGACAAGTTTTTATTTGGAAAGCTTTATTATGATACAGTCTTTCCTAGAACACTGTGTACACAACCCTTGTATACTGATTCATCGGGTGCTCCTCGAACCCATACCGTGTTGCAGGTCTTCTTATCCCCTACAGAAAAATTTAAATCTCATGAACTTGTTATGTTTTTGAATCTGAACTACTCGCAAAATATTATTTTGGACTTCCTTATTTATTATTTTATTTTCCATACAAATATTATTCTTGACTTCCTTATTTTTATAAACTACATCTGAACTACCCGATACCAGAACAGTGAACTACATACATTTACATTCTGAACTTTCAATAACATTCGAACAATTCATTAGCTTAAAAATTCAGCTTATTATTTTCTTCCTTTTTTCCCTAACATATTAATCATAAATTAATTGTTTCAATGGTGAGCTTTTAAACTAAATTACATGTAAAATGAACTTCTGGTTATAATGTTTTTTTTGCTACAGTGCAATACGTACCATTGTAGCCAGAGTCTCTGTGATCTCTATCTCGCCTCTTGTCTGTATGCAATTGTTAACCTATTGCGCAAAGATGTGGAGATCCTACCTTTCATTTAAAAACCCTCATTTTAGGACAAAGTTCATACTCTCACTTCTTTGCGTCAATGTGATCCATGCACAAAACATTTCTTTCTAATAAGCTGAAACCCAATCCATTCTTTCATTTCACAGGTTGACCATTACGGGCAGATTATGCAGATTGTACTTGTCCATCAGCACTCTCCGATGTAACTACCTCGGTGAAATACGCTCTTAGTTACAAGCCTAGATGAGCGGAAATGGTTAAAATAGTACGGTGGGGCCAAATGCCACTCACAGGTAGACCTTTCGGTCGTCCTAACCATTTCTAAACATCGGGACAAGAACGAGCGGCGTAATCGGCAGGCGAAGGGATCAACTACATACACAAATGAGTATATATGCAAGCCACATACAACAGTCCTCAGAGCCATTCAATCTAAAAGAAATAGAAATATTGCAACGCCATACGGCAAGATCCAAATATCCTAGATAGATATAATAGTTAAGGATATCTCCTCATACATCAAATATCAGAGTATCAAGCGGAAGCGGAAGGCAAGATCCGAGTACGGATAAGAAGCAAATCGGCATAAGATGCCCCATAAATAAACATATCCCGCCCACAGATCTCACGGATCCCCGTTCCCGGAATCTCTACACCGAGTGATCGTTGCCAACATCGTCCGTCTCCTCCACCCAGTATCCATCTTGCGAGTATACCTGTTCGTCTGAATCAAACAATTTATCGTGTGAGACCCTAGGGGTACTCAGCAAGTCTTTATGCCTCTAAAGGGGACACAATCTGGGGTGACGCAATTGCAGCAAAAGATAATACCTAACAATTCTATAGATACTCGCTAACCATCCGCCTAACCAAAGATAGACGGATGTCCGTGAATTAATAGCAATAGTTATAACAGTAATATTAATAGAACCATCCTCCTCCTCGCTTACCAACGAGGAAACGGACGAACATCCCCCCATCCGTTGGCAGTTTTATTAACCATTCCATGAGTGTTGCACTAATTACTAGTCAGGTACTTAGTCAAATTAAAAGCGGTACTTTAGTTATACTTGTCTATGATCGAGAAACTATGCTCCAAGTCGTCCATAACCGCGGACACGACTTTCAGAAAGATTTACCCTGCAGGGGTGCACAAATAGCAACACACACTCGATCAACCTCGGAAAAACCAAATCAAAACCCAACAAGGCATTCACGACAAAGCGATCACAGGATTCAGAAATGTTTCAGGGGGCCACCCCATTAAGCTACCCGCAACGAAGTTGGCCGGCTCCGAGACGGACCCAAGGTTTGCGCCAATAGCTGTAAACGACTGGGAACCCGAAAGTGTGACTAGGCTTGTCGATACCGCGAAAACACTCCGCAATCCTAAACAGGACAGGTGCTCCTCGCACAATCTTAAATAAAGCAGTAAAACATGGCATAAGTACAGGATAGTAATAAAGCCCCAAACTACTTTGTGGCCCCAAGAAATAAGAATGAATCAAGCTCTGGCTCAGGGGGTTCATAAGGCCTCCTGGATGTGGATAGTGGGAATAGTCAAGGAACAGGAATCAAGTACTCGGGGTCCTACGGGACACAAGTGAGCATGAAGAACCAAATAGCAGATATTGCTCACCGGTGCCGCTTTCATTAGTTATCCCATTACTACTCAGGTTAAGTTGTTTAGGTACCTCGTTATCCATCCGACTCTCACATACCGTACACATGCTGTTCTACGACCCGCATGGCTCAAACAACTCCTGTAGTAATGGCTCATGGGATGGAGGAACAAGCTTCGGTGGGGTTTAAAAGTAAAGGCTATGCAGTACTTGGGATTCAATTTAATGCAATCGTGACTCAATATGCAAGAATAAGATAGAGACAATAGGTACTATATGTATGCAAGCATGTGGTAGTGCTTGCCTGGCAGCTCAGTTGAAGCGAGGGACGGATCTGGGTAGTGCTCCTGGGTTTCCTGATATATCCCCTGCTCAGCGTCTATTCGAAGAAGAACCAAACAGACAAGGGCCAACATAAATAGAGTGCACAAGCATATGGATTAAAATGCGACAAGCAAACAATCATGCCATGATGAATGATGCACAATTTGCATGGCAATAATGTAGCATGGCATGGGTGAGGTGTGGAGTACAAGAATAAAGCATTTTATTGAGTTTTGGTCACATTTTTTACTCAAATAAGTTGTTGTATAGTTTATATTTAAATGATGCATGCTGCAATTCAGAACATGGAATGCATAGATAGAACGGGCTCGTCGCGCTGATCGATTTAGACATATTATTTGTCAAATTTGGAGTTATGAAACAAAAGTTATTAATTAATTAAGAAAAGGGCATTTTATTGTAATTTTAATCATCTCAAAAATTTAAAGTACTCAAATAATATTTTGAATGGCAGATTTGAATTCCTCACATTTTCCTGATTCAAAAACATATATCATTTGTATTATTTGGTTTTATATTTGAAAAGTTATTTAAATCTGATTTGAATTTGAATTTAAAAACACAATTTGAAAAGTTTAAACAGAAAAACAGAGAACCTTTTGTCACTCGGGCAAACCTAGCCATAGACACAGACAGATGGGCCCGGGCTGACCTGGCCGAAAAACGACGCAGAGAAACCTTTCTCACCGCGGGCTGAGCTAGACCTTGAGGCTGACAGGTGGGGCCGGACTCAGCGGGGCCATGCGCGCGCGTCGTCCAGCAGGGGCGCGACACGTGGGCGGTCCGGGGCTGCGCGGGCGGAGAATCTCCAGACCGCGGGGGTTTTCTTGTAAGATTTCACCGGGACTGACAGGTGCGGTCCTGGGACTGCGGGTTTAGGCGGGAAAAAGGGCAGGGGGTCATGTGCAAAAAGGCATCAGCTCACTGTTGATCTTCTCAGCGTTTACTGACGACCGATCGGTGTCCGACCGCGCGGAGCACGGCGCGCGGGGTTCGAACCCGGGTCGCGGGCGTGCGCGCTGCAGGTGGTAGCCAGTGCGGCTGGCTCGGGGAGTTGTTAGGTGGGGGTTTGGGGCCTAGCTAAGGCTAGACGCGGCGCGGGAAGGTTGCAGACGCCGGCAAGCTCTGGCACGCAGAGGGCGTTCGACGCAACGCCTGGCGCGGCTAGGGCGGTACGGCGGCACGGACGTTGTCTAGGAGGTGGAGGGGCTTACCGCGGGGAGGTCGTTGGCGTCAGATGGGGGCGAGGTGCGGCGGATCGTTGACGAGGCAGGAGCTCCGGCGATCTAGGGTTTCGGAGAGCGGCGAGGTTCTGGCGGTCCTGGGGCTCCTCCTTCGCGTCGTCGTGCACAGGGTGACGCAATGGGCCGTCCTTGATCTCCTCGGCCTCTTCCACGACGAGTTTGCCGGCTAGAACAGAGGGGAGTCGCGGTAGACGGCGGAGACTGGCGGCAGGAGCTGGGCGTCGGAGAGGAAGAAGGGGAAGGCGCGACAGAGCTCGGGGTGGATCTGGCGATGCAGGAGGCGTGTGAGAGGAGGAGAAAGGGAGGGAGAGGAAGGAGGGTTGCCATGTGGCCACGACAGGTAAAGTAGCCTCGGCCTTTTCCCTTATCTCCTCGAGCACGTGGGCGAGCTGGGGCTCGTCCTGGGCCAGGGCAGCGACAGAGGGGAGGCTGCAGGTGGGGACGGTGTGGAGTAGCTGCAGGGTGGGGCTAGCACGCGGTATAGAGAAAAGAGGGAGGAGAGAGGGGTAGCTCGGGCTAGGGTAGATGGGGCTCGGGTTAGGGTTTGCTAGGGATGGGGTATGGGTAGCTGAGGTGTGGGTCAGAAGAGAGGGCCAGGTGGGACCAGCATGTTAGAGAGAGAGGGAGTGAAAGAGAGAGAGGTGAGATTGAGGTTAGGGTTAGTAGAACTAGGGCTAGGAGAAAAATAGAGAGAGAAAGAACAAGCCTCATATGATCATGCATGAAGAGATTTAATTAAAAGAAAAAGATATGGATGAGAATATGGGGATGGTGGGATGGATGGAGATGGTCCACAAAGAAATATCCACTAGCATTAAAGGGAAAAACCAAAGGGATAAAAGGTGGTGATACATTTTGCATGGCCCATGCAAAATAATAATGCCATGATTTATTTTGTGAAAACATAATATTATGGCATTATTCTTATGCATTTCCAAGAAGTAGATTAAAAGCCAAGCAAAACAATTTAAAGGATTTGATCCACCCCAAACCACATGAGCTAGAATAACATATCAAAAGAAAAAGAAGTACAAGCTCATGGATTAATGAGGTGGTGGAATTATAAGGTGGTGACAAAGAAAGGTGTAGATTGGAAATAAAAGATATGCCCTCAACTCAACTTGGGCATTAAACAACATATCAATAACCAAATACAATATCAAGAGGCAAATACAATTAATAATGTATATGAGAGAAGAGCCAAAGAAACGGGGTTTTATATGATGCTCAAATGCAAGGTGGCATGATGACATGAGCATGACATAATTATGATGCAACAATTATATGTAGGAAGTAGCCATTATCTTACTAGACCAAGTAGCATTACAATTGTTAGACAATTGGGATGCTACAACTCTCCCCCACTAAACAGGAATCTCGCCCCGAGATTCTAGGAAGAAGAAGACTCAAAGAGGGTAGGATACTTGGCACGGAGCTCATCTTCACGTTCCCAGGTGGCTTCATCAACAGAATGGTGCGACCACTGCACCTTGCAGAACTTGATGGACTTGTTGCGAGTCCTTCTTTCTGCGACTTCAAGAATTATTGTGGGGTGTTCTTGATAAGACAGATCTTCTTGAAGGTTGATGAGTTCATGATCCATGGTCCTGCCGGGATCCTTGAAGCACTTCTTGAGTTGAGAGATGTGGAAAACATCATGAACCTTGAGTTTTTTAGGAAGCTCAAGAGCATAAGCAACTTCTCCTCTTCTTCCATGGATTTTGAATGGACCGATGTATCTAGGAGCCAGCTTTCCTTTGATACCAAAGCGGTGCGTGCCTCTCATGGGAGTGACACAAAGGTAAACGAGATCACCAGGGACATACTCCATGTCCGTGTGCTTTCTGTCATAATTGCTCTTCTGGCGACTTTGAGCAATCTTCAGATTTTCAAGAATGATGTGAACCTTCTCCTCCGCTTGAGTTACAATGTCAGGGCCAAACAATGTTCTTTCTCCTGCACCCGACCAACCAATCGGAGTTCTGCATTTGCGACCATAGAGAGCCTCAAATGGTGCCATCTTTAGACTTTTCTGGAAGCTATTGTTGTAAGAGAATTCAGCATAAGGAAGACATTCTTCCCACTTCATGCCGAAAGAGATGACGCAAGCACGGAGCATATCTTCCAGAATCTGATTGATCCTTTCAACTTGTCCTTGCGACTGAGGGTGGTAAGCTGTGCTGAAGTTTAGTTTTGTTCCCAAAGCATTTTGACTTCCCCAGAACTTGGAAGTGAAGATGCTTCCACGGTCTAAACTGATCTCAAGAGGAACTCCATACAGAGAGACAATTTTGTTGATATAGAGCTCAGCCAACTGAATTACAGAAATTGTTTCCTTGACGGGAAAGAAGTGATCCACTTTAGAAAGCCTGTCAATGACAACAAAGATTGCATTGTTGCCCTTCTACGACCTTGGAAAACCAGTGATGAAGTCCATCTCTACTTTCTCCCATTTCCATTCCCGGGGTTTCAATGGCTGTAGAAGACCGGAAGGTTTCTGATGGACAGCTTTAACTCTGCGGCAGACATCACACTCCGAGACATACTTGGCACAATATCGTTTCAATCCAGGCCACCAATATTGTGTTTTCAAGTCCATGTACATCTTTGTGCTGCCAGGGCGGATAGAAAGAACAGAATCATGCGCCTCCTTGAGAACTTGCTCTCTCAAACCCGGGTAGTTCGGAACAAACATCCGGTGTTCAAAGAAAAGAGTGCCTTGGTCATCAACATGGAAGGACTAATACTTCGGAAGCTGAATGTTGGAGATGATCTTCTTGGTGTACGGATCACCAAGTTGAATGGAGCGAACCTTTTCTTCCAAGAGAGGGGTTGCCAGAAGGTTCAGAAGATACCCTTGATCCACAATTTCAAGGTTGAGCTGACGGAATTCCTCGCACAAGAGAGGCTGTTGTTCTTCCACCATGAGATTGTTGACATAAGCTTTGCGGCTGAGAGCATCGGCCATGACATTAGCTTTGCCCGGAGTGTAGTTGATGGTCAAATCGAAATCATTGATTGCTTCAATCCACCTCCTCTGATGAAGGTTGAGATCAGGCTGTGTGAAGATATACTTCAGACTCTTGTGATCAGAAAAGATTTCACAACGGTTGCCAAGCAAGTAATGCCTCCATACTTTCAAAGCAAAGACAACTGCTGCGAGCTCGAGGTCATGTGTAGGATAGTTGATCTCATGCATCTTCAACTGTCGAGAGGCATAAGCAACAACTTGTTTCTCTTGCATAAGGACCGCACCCAATCCTTGCAATGAGGCGTCACAGAATATCTAGAAAGGCTTTGATGTATCTGGAGGAATCAAAACTGCTGTGGAAGTGAGCTTCTCTTTGAGTGTTTTGAAGCTTGATTGACATGCAGGAGTCCAAAGGTATTTATTGCCTTTCTTGAGGAGATCAGTAAGAGGCTTCGCAATCTTCGAGAAGTTCTGCACGAAGCGACGGCAATAACTAGCCAAACCAAGGAAACTCTAGACTTCTTTGACATTTACAGGAGGAAGCCAGTCAACAATTGTCTTTACAGTTTCTGGGTTGACGGCAATGCCCTTGGCAGAGATGACGTGACCAAGATAGGTGACTTGAGGGAGCCAAAACTCACGTTTGGAGAACTTTGCATACAAGCGGTTCTCACGACTTCATGTTCTTCCTTTGACTTAGAATAGACTAGGATGTCATCCAGATAGACCACAACGAACTTATCAAGAAACTCCATGAAAACCGAGTTCATAAGCCTCGAGAAGGTGGCAGGTGCGTTGGTGAGACCGAAAGACATGACCATGTACTCATACAGGCCATAGCGGGTGGTGAAAGCTGTTTTAGGAACATCTTCCTTGCGAATCTTGATTTGATGATATCCACTTCTCAAGTCAAGCTTAGAGAATACCACAGCTCCAGCTAGCTGATCGAAGAGATCATTAATCCGCGGAAGGGGATATTTATTCTTGATGGTTTTAGCATTGAGAGCCCGATAGTCAACACAAAGTCTATCAGTCTTGTCTCGCTTCTTCACAAAGATGGTTGGGCTACCCCAAGAAGAAGTACTGTGCTGAATAAACCCAACTTCTCTTGTTCATCAAGCTGACGTTTGAGTTCAGCCAACTCAGCAGGACCCATTTTATAAGGCCGCTTAGAAATAGGAGCGGTACCAGGTTCAAGCTCAATCACAAACTCAACCTCGCGATCCGGAGGCATACCTGGCAACTCTTCAGGAAAGACATCTGGGAACTCACAGACCACCGGAACACTCTGAATAGCTTCCATAGCATCATCATTCAGAGCCGCCAAAGAGAAAAGCTGGATATCAGGAGTCAGACTTGGAGAATAGACTATATGGCCTTCAGGAATTTTCAGAGAAACCGAGCGTTCAGCACAATCAATCACAGCTGCATTTTTTGTCAACCAATCCATGCCCAGGATAACATCAATGTCAGAATCGCCCAAAATAATCAAGGAAGCCGGGAACAAAGAGCCACCAATCTCAATTTGATTGCCATGGATGATTTTAGAAGCTGCCATTGTTGCTCTAGGAGAAAGGACCATTAACCGCTTAGGGAGAGGATCCATAGGGAACCCATTCGCATCAGCAAAACTTGTGGAGACAAAAGAATGCGATGCACCAGAATCAAATAAAACTCGTGCAGGAACTGAGTTAACAGAAAGCATACCCATCACAACTCCCGGTGCATGCTCAGCTTGAGCGGCGTTGACACAGTTGGCACGAGCAACAGTAGACCCGGGCTTGGTGTTGATGTTGAGAGCCCGAGGTGGTGGTGCACGAACCATAGGAGAGCTTGCCGCAGATCTTGGAGGTGGTGGAGGAAGAGCTTTGTTGTTCAATGGACAGTTCCAGTGTTGATGCCCAGTGTTTCCACAAGTGTAGCAAGCACCAGGTGGACGTGGAGCAACGTAGCTAGGGACTCCGCCAGGCGCTCCAGGGTAGTTGTGGTTGTAGCCCCTAGGAGCAGCAGTGAGGAAGTTTGGTGGCCTTGCTGTGTAGTTTGGAGGTCTTGGTGGAGCCGGGAGCGACGGTGGGGTGTTACGAACCCAGACACGACGCTTAGAAGGAGTTGACATAGCTGAAGAGCTTGCTGCATCACGGTTGTGTTTCTTTGACTCCTCAAACACTTGCCTACTTGCTTCTTCCTGCAGAGCTGTATGTTGGAGTTCCAGAAAAGACGTCGGCCTTGCATGTGTGATTGCATATTTAATCGATGCATTGAGCCCTTGTCTGAACCTCTTTTGCTTCTTCTTGTCATCAGAGATCTCATCGCCACCATAACGAGAAAGATTCATGAAGTTTCTGATGTAGGTATTGACATTGTCATTGCCCTGCTTGAGGTTGAGAAACACTTCCTTCATCCTCTCCATGACAATTTCTGACAGATATTGCTCTTTGAAAGCTCCAGTGAACTGTTCCCAAGTAGGCTGAAAACCAGTGTAGTTTGCCTTGAGGTAATTCTCCCACCACAGAGCTGCATCTCCCTTTAGAAGGTGCGTGGCACACTTTACCCATTCTTGCTCAGGAACATCAGCAGTCGCCAGTAACCTTGACATCTCACGCAACCAATCATCAGCATCAAGTGGTTGATCAGAAACATCAAATTGGCGTGGGTTGAACTTCAGAAAGCTTTTGATGTCTCCTCGCTTGGGAGGTGGAGGTAGCGGAACAAACTCATTCCTCCTGACACTTTCTTCAAATCGCTGTTGGGTCTGCTACATTGCGGCCAAGGCATTGGCGATGCTTGACAACGCAGCCCCCAGTTCAGGTTGTATGTCCTCCTCAGAACGGCGTGGTGGTGCCATCCTGTGATTGATATAAAACACAAGTTAGTACCATAATGGAGAATAATAATAATCCAAAATAGTACCAAAATGGAATTCTTCAAGATTTAAAGGATACAGTTTACTAAGATGATATTAAAATATCAACAAAGTTCAAAGCACCTAGAAGATATTAAGCATATTGCACACGACTGAACAAGGAGTGTGGTACACAAAACTATCAAAGAAAAAAAAAATTCCGCAAATTTCGGCATTAAAATACCACTATATGCGCAAACCCACTGAACGAATCAAGATTAGTAACTCTACCAATTCAATATACAAGAGCAATGAGAAAAGTAGTGGTATGGTCGCGACTCCATCCCGCACTTAAATCATTACTCCGCACATGAATAAGCAAAACACATATCCGAATACCTTCTTCTTAAGATGAACCTAAAGATTAGTAACTACGAAAATGAACACCCCAAACAAGATAACGTCGGATAACAAAGAGTAAGACAGATCGCGTCGGTATACAACGAATCAGATAGATCGCGTCGGTTTACAAAAGCCTGTCGGTATGGAATGTACCAACAGTTGATAACCAAAAGGCAGATATTGATAACATGTTGGATGCAACAGATAGACAAGGAATTCACACACACACACAACCTATGGTACTACGGAACCCAGAACACGTGAATCCTAGTTTGAATTTTAGAAGAGGATTGAAAATGTTACACTTCCTTACCAGAAAAGGGTGGGTGGGTGGTAAGAAGAAAAGTGGAAGCAGTCCTACTCTCACGTTTGGTTTTTCCCTAGTATACATAGCTACCAAAATATTTTCTAGACTGACAACGACCATTTGGCTGAGACCCTGAAGGGCGGGATGGCTCTGATACCAATTGTAACTACCTCGGTGAATTACGCTCTTAGTTACAAGCCTGGATGAGCGGAAATGGTTAAAATAGTACGGTGGGGCCAAATGCCACTCACAGGTAGACCTTTCGGCTGTCCTAACCATTTCCAAACATCAGGACAAGAACGAGCGGCGTAATTGGCAGGCGAAGGGATCAACTACATACACAAATGAGTATGTATGCAAGCCACATACAACAGTCCTCAGAGCCATTCCATCTAAAAGAAATAAAAATATTGCAACGCCATACGGCAAGATCCAAATATCCTAGATAGATATAATAGTTTAGGATATCTCTTCATACATCAAACATCAGAGTATCAAGCGGAAGCGGAAGACAAGATCCGAGTACGGATAAGAAGCAAATCGGCATAAGATGCCCATAAATAAACACATCCCGCCCACAGATCTCACGGATCCCCGTTCCCGGAATCTCTACACCGAGTGATCGTTGCCAACATCGTCCGTCTCCTCCACCCAGTATCCATCTTGCGAGTATACCTGTTCGTCTGAATCAAACAATTTATCGTGTGAGACCCTAGCGGTACTCAGCAAGTCTTTATGCCTCTAAAGGGGACACAACCTGGGGTGACGCAATTGCAGCAAAAGATAATACCTAATAATTCTATAGATACTCGCTAACCATCCGCCTAACCAAAGATAGACGGATGTCCGTGAATTAATAGCAACAGTTATAACAGTAATATTAACAGATCCATCCTCCTCCTCGCTTACCAACGAGGAAGCGGACAAACAGCCCCCCATCCGTTGGCAGTTTTATTAACCATTCCATGAGTGTTGCACTAATTACTAGTCAGGTACTTAGTCAAATTAAAAGCGGTACTTTAGTTATACTTGTCTATGATCGAGAAACTGTGCTCCAAGTCGTCCATAACCGCGGACACGACTTTCAGAAAGATTTACCCTATAGGGGTGCACAAATAGCAACACACACTCGATCAACCTCGGAAAAACCAAATCAAAACCCAACGAGGCATTCACGACAAAGCGGTCACATGATTCAGAAATGTTTCAGGGCGCCACCCCATTAAGCTACCCGCAACGAAGTTGGCCGGCTCCGAGACGGACCCAAGGTTTGCGCCAATGGCTATAAACGACTGGGAACCCGAAAGTGTGACTGGGCTTGTCGATACCGCGAAAACACTTCGCAATCCTAAACAGTACAGGTGCTCCTCGCACAATCTTAAATAAAGCAGTAAAACATGGCATAAGTACAGGATAGTAATAAAGCCCCAAACTACTTTGTGGCCCCAAGAAATAAGAATGAATCAATCTCTGGCTCAGGGGGGGTCCATAAGGCCTCCCGGATGTGGATAGTGCGAATAGTCAAGGAACAGGAATCAAGTACTCAGGGTCCTACAGGACACAAGTGAGCATGAAGAACCAAATAGCAGATATTATTCACCGGTGCCGCTTTCATTAGTTATCCCATTACTACTCAAGTTAAGTTGTTTAGGTACCTCGTTATCCATCCGACTCTCACATACCCTACACATGTTGTTCTACGACCTGCATGGCTCAAACAACTACTATAGTAATGGCTCATGGGATGGAGGAACAAGCTTCGGTGGGGTTTAAAAGTAAAGGCTATGCAGTACTTGGGATTCAATTTAATGCAATCGCGACTCAATGATGCAAGAATAAGATAGAGACAATAGGTACTATATGTATGCAAACATGTGGTAGTGCTTGCCTGACAGCTCAGTTGAAGCGAGGGACGGATCTGGGTAGTGCTCCTGGGTTTCCTGATATATCCCCTGCTCAGCGTCTATTCGAAGAAGAACCAAACAAACAAGGGCCAACATAAATGGAGTGCACAAGCATATGGATTAAAATGCGACAAGCAAACAATCATGCCATGATGAATGATGCACAATTTTCATGGCAATAATGTAGCATGGCATGGGTGAGGTGTGGAGTACAAGAATAAAGCATTTTATTGAGTTTTGATCACATTTTTTACTCAAATAAGTTGCTGTATAGTTTATATTTAAATGATGCATGCTGCAATTCAGAACATGGAATGCATAGATAGAACGGGCTTGTCGCGCTGATCGATTTAGACATATTATTTGTCAAATTTGGAGTTATGAAACAAAAGTTATTAATTAATTAAGAAAAGGGCATTTTATTGTAATTTTAATCATCTCGAAAATTTAAAGTGCTCAAATAATATTTTGAATGGCAGATTTGAATTCCTCACATTTTCCTAATTCAAAAACATATATCATTTGTATTATTTGGTTTTATATTTGAAAAGTTATTTAAATCTGATTTGAATTTGAATTTAAAAACACAATTTGAAAAGTTTAAACAGAAAAACAGAGAACCTTTTGTCACTCGAGCAAACCTAGCCATAGACACAGACAGATGGGCCTGGGCTGACCTGGCAGAAAAACGACGCAGAGAAACCTTTCTCACCGCGGGCTGACCTAGACCTTGAGGCTGACAGGTGGGGCCGGACTCAGCGGGGCCATGCGCGCGCGTCGCCCAGCAGGGGCGCGACACGTGGGCGGTCCAGGGCTAGCGGGGTTTTCTTGTAAGATTTCACCGGGACTGACAGGTGGGGTCCTGGGACTGCGGGTTTAGGCGAGAAAAAGGGCAGGGGGTCATGTGCAAAAAGGCATCAACTCACTGTTGATCTTCTCAGCATTTACTGACGACCGATCCGTGTCCGACCGCGCGGAGCGCGGTGCGCGGGGTTCGAACCCGGGTCGCGGGCGTGCGCGCTGCGGGTGGTAGCCAGTGCGGCTGGCTCGGGGAGTTGTTAGGTGGGGGTTTGGGGCCTAGCTAAGGGTAGACGCGGCGCGGGAAGGTTGCAGACTCTGGCGAGCTCTGGCGCGCAGAGGGCGTTCGACGCAACGCCTGGCGCGGCTAGGGAGGTACGGCGGCACGGACGTTGTCTAGGAGGTGGAGGGGCTTACCGCGGGGAGGTCGTTGGCGTCAGATGGGGGCGAGGTGTGGCGGATCGTCGACGAGGCAGGAGCTCCGACGATCTAGGGTTTCGGAGAGCGGCGAGGTTCTGGTGGTCCTGGGGCTCCTCCTTCGCGTCGTCGTGCACAGGGTGACGCAGTGGGCCGTCCTTGATCTCCTCGGCCTCTTCCACGACGAGTTCGCCGGCTAGAACGGAGGGGAGTCGCGATAGACGGTGGAGACTGGCGGCAGGAGCTGGGCGTCGGAGAGGAAGAAGGGGAAGGCGCGACAGAGCTCGGGGTGGATCTGGCGATGCAGGAGGCGTGTGAGAGGAGGAGAAAGGGAGGGAGAGGAAGGAGGGTTGCCGTGTGGCCACGGCAGGTAAAGTAGCCTCGGCCTTTTCCCTTATCTCCTCGAGCACGTGGGCGAGCTGGGGCTCGTCCTGGGGCAGGGCAGCGGCAGAGGGGAGGCTGCAGGTGGGGACGGTGTGGAGTAGCTGCAGGGTGGGGCTAGCACGCGATAGAGAGAAAAGAGGGAGGAGAGAGGGGTAGCTCGGGCTAGGGTAGATGGGGCTCGGGTTAGGGTTTGCTAGGGATGGGGTATGGGTAGCTGAGGTGTGGGTCAGAGAGAGAGGGCCAGGTGGGACTAGCATGTTAGAGAGAGAGGGAGTGAAAGAGAGAGAGGTGAGATTGAGGTTAGGGTTTAGTAGAACTAGGGCTAGGAGAAAAATAGAGAGAGAAAGAGCAAGCCTCATATGATCATGCATGAAGAGATTTAGTTAAAAGAAAAAGATATGGATGAGAATATGGGGATGGTGGGATGGATGGAGATGGTCCACAAAGAAATATCCACTAGCATTAAAGGGAAAAACCAAAGGGATAAAAGGTGGTGATACATTTTGCATGGCCCATGCAAAATAATAATGCCATGATTTATTTTGTGAAAACAATAATAATATTATGGCATTATTCTTATGCATTTCCAAGAAGTAGATTAAAAGCCAAGCAAAAGAATTTAAAGGATTTGATCCACCCCAAACCACATGAGCTAGAATAACATATCAAAAGAAAAAGAAGTACAAGCTCATGGATTAATGAGGTGGTGGAATTATAAGGTGGTGACAAAGAAAGGTGTAGATTGGAAATAAAAGATATGCCCTCAACTCAACTTGGGCATTAAACAACATATCAATAACCAAATACAATATCAAGAGGCAAATACAATTAATAATGTATATGAGAGAAGAGCCAAAGAAACGGGGTTTTATATGATGCTCAACTGCAAGGTGGCAAGATGACATGAGCATGCCATAATTATGATGCAACAATTATATGTAGGAAGTAGCCATTATCTTACTAGACCAAGTAGCATTACAATTGTTAGACAATTGGGATGCTAGATCCAAGCATCTTCAAATTCCCGAGGCATGAGCGGATGATTCAGGACTACAACAAGCTCATCTTTTAGGCTAGGGAATAGCTTGTACAATTTTTTTAGTTCTAATTTATGTTTCCTCATAATATACCATCTGCATAGTTTATGAAGAGAGCGATTTAAAATTGCAGGTATTGCTTTTTCCATTGATGGGCACTGATCTATAGTACAAAATATAACATGTAGTTTTAGTTTTTTTGTGTGGTTTTTATCCAACAGACATGCAAGTGAACTTCTAGACTTTTGTTAAAAAAATGAACTAAACTACTCATTCATGAATATGTCTGCATCATTCAATAGCAATCATTCAGGATAAACTTCCAGTAAACTTGTTCTGAATTCCCAAGCTTATTTAATATGAACTTCTATTAAACAAAAAGAACAAAGACTAAAACAGACAAATTTTAATCTTTTTTTGGAATATTTAAAAAAAGCAAAGTGAACTATTATACAATAATATAGATAACTTCTAGAAACATTATTGTAGATAGTTTTTTACATACTTGTTAGTATTGTCATGGGTTGTTTCCCTCCCATGCATTGCAGGAACATGCTGAAAACCCACTTGAATGACTCGATACTCTCATCACCCATCAAAGCAACACCAAAAATTGTTGATTGCAGATGGTTATTTACACTAACAAATACTGCGAGGGGCATGTGGTATTTGTTGGATTTGTATGTAGTATCGAAAGTGATGCAGTCACCGAAATCTTGGTAAACGGCTCTGCTGCTTGTGTTTGCCCAAAAAATGTTTCTGTTTTTTTCTTCATCCACCTGGAAATCAAGGTAAAAGTTTTCATTTTCGGCCTTCATTTCATTGAAGTATTTTAAACATCTTCTGGACTGCTCCCTTAGCCGCCTCACGATTGAATTCAGCTTTCCTGCAAGTTGACATAAGATATCATTATGATTTTTTCAGGACAGATTACTGATTCATTTATTTTATTCGACACCAAAAATATGTACATGTTCAGAACATCCTTATTGTTCAATGGAAGGTTGCCTCGCCTCCATGAATACTAGATAGCAATTCCATGATGTTGACGTGTTTAACATTGCTACTGTGCAAATCCCTTATATGATCCTTCAGAGTAGAGTCCACCCTTTGTGGGAATGCATGAATACGCTCATCGATGGGCTCAACAACAAAGAGTGGTTATGCTCAAGTTTGATGTCTTTCACAACGCACGTACCATCAGCTCTTTCCTTGAACCTCATGAATGCCTTGCACCCAACTCTTTTGCTTAGTCTGTCTAGTTGGCGATCGTTCTCATTAAGTGTGATACAATGCTTCCCCTCTCGCACACATTGTAGGAACCTCATTGTATTGTTGCGATATCCTTTCTTGATGCCAAATCATGTGTGCTTGGCGTACGTGTTGTAAAATTCGTAAGCTTCATTGTATGTGGCAAATTCTTGACCAATTGCGGTATCAAATTTCTTGGAAGCTCAGGCGCCTACAATTTTTCAATGTAAAACATTTTTAGTCATATGCTTCAAGTTTCAGATAAGTTCCTTGTAGATTGCAATTCTTAAATTAGAACAACTTATGTGTGTGTATGATTGCTGGTCTGCATGTGCCTACTGCTATTCTATATTTATTGGGCCAGGAGAAGTGACAATTGGTACATGACACATTGGATCTCGAGGAGGGATATGATTTGAAGCAGTGTTGCATCTTGCTCTATTCCCATCTTGTCTCTCTGTCCTCCCTTCGTTGCTAGTATGAATTTCAGTATTTACTGGCTTCTCTGGAGGATTCTTTCCTAGAGGATGTATACCTGAGTGAACTTCACCTTCAGCACTAGTGGACTTCTTGTTCTTTTCAGCATCTCCTGCTTCTGCATTGATCCTTTTTTTACTCATCATCCTTGCACATTTTCCATTATCTCTAGCTATCAAGTTTGTAGTTACGTACTTTTTATCTCAATGTGTGTGACCTGATCGTTCTGATACATGATAGACAGGTTCTGTAACAATGATTGGTTCAGTGTAACTTATTGGTGAGTGCGGTTTCTTTGGCAGGCTAGACCAGCACTCTATTTATTCTTCATCTTGATGTTTCGAAGGTGGCACCATCCGTATAGGTTCTGCATCAATGTAAGTACTGAACTTATCATTGTCCTGCTGTTCTTCAGTCTCCTTGGTTCCCAACTAATAATCAACTGAACCTCTATCTCTATGTGTCTTAACTGCAACACCTTCTACAGTGGACTTCTGTCTTTTTTTCGTCTAGAGGCATCAGTTTTGGGAGTCGCATCACAGGTTCAGTCACAATTATCAGCCGATCACACTTAAGAGGATAACATTTTCATTTCGATGTTCCAGACCAGCA
Source organism: Avena sativa (assembly GCA_916181665.1). Lineage (NCBI taxonomy): Eukaryota > Viridiplantae > Streptophyta > Magnoliopsida > Poales > Poaceae > Avena > Avena sativa. The sequence continues at coordinate 314,741,932 of OV702292.1, forward strand.
GAGTATGTCATCTTCCATGCCCCTGGGTCTATAGCAGCACGGTTACCATCAATGTGGACCTCTCTACCACCAGCAATGGACTCCGTGGTCATAGTCTATGGTTGTCGTTCTTCTATGCGCTCTCCCTGTAGCCACAATATATGGATTTCAAGGATGAACTCATTTCAAGAGAAACAATACTTGTACTATCACACTACTATAATTTTTGAATCACAAGAATCGGCATTGATAAAACTTTTTGTAATGATTCAATGCAATTTCGTATCCCAATGAACTACCACGAATAGAGTAGTGAACTACAGTAGAATAAATGAAATATAGAATAAAATCTTGTCTTATTTTCAAACTTCTATTACAAAATCACTACACTGAACTTTCAGGAACCAAACATGTGATCTTCAATAGGCATAGTAATGAACTGTTGAATACATAATAACAATCTGAACTACCATGATGCAAGTTCTAGGAATAAAACATGTGATCTTTTCAATAAGCATAGTAATGAACTCCTGAATATCGTAATAACAATCTGAACTACCATGATGCAAGTTTCAGGAACCAAATATGTGATCTTCAATAGGCATAGTAATTAACTGTTGAATACCTAATAACAATCTGAACTACCATGATGAAAGTTCCAGGAATAAAACATGTGATCTTTTCAATAGGCATAGTAACGAACTCTTGAATATCGTAATAACAATCTGAACTACCATGATGCAAGTTTCAGGAACCAAACATGTGATCTTCAATAGGCATATTAATGAACTCCTGAATATCATAATAACAATCTGAACTCGATTTTCCAATCATAATCAAGTTTCTACAAGTAAACTTCTTGGATTAACAATATGAACTTCCACATTTTATGATAGTGAACTTCTTATAATAATACAATTACAACAAAATTAATCAATAACCAAACAAGTGAACTTCGATAGGCTCTGATCATGAACGACACCATCAACTATCAAATTATGATAGAACACATCATGATTCGATCCAGGAGGCCATGAATTTAAGATGAAAACCTTTGGATCAAGTTGATATCCAATACTTCGCCAAACTAGGGCCATGTCGATGCGATTTGATTTAGGAATTGTATGTCCTGCAAATTATATCGAAGATCAAGCTTTGCCTGTTCGAATTTCACGACGGAATTGAAGAATTTGGCTCCCAAATGCTGGAATTTTGGCTCCAAAATTGAAGAAATTGCTTACTCCACTCGCGCCGGCGCCGGAGATGAAGGTCTGGTGGTTGTGGGGAGCTCGCCGGGTTCCGTTGTGGGCTCCTTCCCGTCGGGTGCCGCCACCGCTCACTCGCGCACGTCGACGCCGGAGAAGAAGCTCTCCTAGTTGGGGAAGGTCGCGAGCTCCTTCATGTCGGCTACCGCCGCTGCTCACTCGCCTGTGCCGACCAGGCGGGTAGCATGGGGATCAGGGATGGGAGGTGGTGTCTCCGCTCGGGGGCGGGCGCTGGTCATAAAGACCTTCTACCTGGTCGGGGACGAGTCGGGGACTGATACGTTGCTAATGTATCCATAATTTTTTATGTTCCATGCTTGGTTTTTATCTACTTTCTTATGTTTTGTTCCAACTTTGGAGTACTTTCTATACACTTTCTTGGACTAACCTATTAACAAGAGCCACAGTGCCAGCTGCCTATTTTCTACTGTTTTTGGTTTCAGGAAAGTCAGAAAATGAATATTCTCGGAATTGGACAGGACAAAAGCCAAAGTTAGTTTTTCACCGAGGGACACAAGGAGCCAGAATACGAGACGGAGAGGGGCCAGGGGGCCACCACACCACCTGGCCACCCGGCCCAGCCTTGCCCGCGCCAGGGGGTGGTCTGGCCGCCTCCAGCACCCCCTCAGCCTCCCCTTTCGCCTATAAGGTGCCTCCGATACAAAAACCCTAAGTACCCGATCAAAAATCTATGAAAGAGTTTGTAGCTGCCGTCATCTCCATCCCTAGATCGGGAGTGATCTGAAGCTCTTCCCGGCACCCTGCCAGAGGGGAGAATTCACCCTGGAGGCCTTCTTCATCATCATGCAAGCCTCCGGTGTGATGCGTGAGTAGTTTATCCTTGGACTATGGGTCCATGTAGTAGCTAGATGGCTGGTTCTCCTCCTTTGTGTTATCATGTTTAGATCTTGTGAGATCCGTTCATGATCAAGATCATCTATTTGTAATCTTACATGTTGTGTTTGCGGGGATCCGATGGATATTGAGATGCTATTTCAGATTGATTATTGATTCTATCATGTCTTTGTTATTTGTGATCTTGCATGCTTTCTGTTGTTAGTATCTATCTTGGCCAAGTAGATGCTAGCAACTCCAAGAGGGAGTATTTATGCTCGATAGTGGTTTCATGCCTCTAGTAATCTGGGGAAGTGATAGAAATCTCTAAGTTACGAGATGTGTTGTTGCTACTAGGGAGAAAACAACAATCCTTTGTTCATAGAACAATCGTATTGTTTACTTTACATGCAATGCGTAATGCAATTATCTGTTGCTTGCAACTTAATACCGGAGGGGGTTCGGATGATAACCTAAAGGTGGATTATTAGTCATAGATGCAGTTGGATTATGATCTATGTATAATGTTGTAATGCTCAATCAAATCTCAAAGGAGTCAAGATGAGTAGTATATGCATGATTGCTTTCTCGATGTTTGTCAATTGCCCTGCTGTAATTTGTTCACCCAACATGTCATCTATCTTAAGGAGAGCCACCACTAGTGAACTATGGACCCCGGTCCTTTCTTTTATCATCAATCTACAATCAATTGTTTACTGCTTTGTGTTTACTTTCTGCAAACTATTACTTTCTTCCACACAATACGTTTAATCCTTTGTTTTTAGCAAAACCGGTGAGATTGACAACCTCACTGTAAGTTGGGGACAGAGTTATGTGGTTGTGTTGTGCATGTCTCCACGTTGCTACTGGCACCGGTAGTGCGCCCTGCCAAAGTTCAGCTAGCAACACCTTTGGGGTGTTTCCTTGCTCCTACTGGTTCAAGTAAACCTAGGTTTCATAACTGAGGGAAAACTTGCTGCTATGCTCATCATACCTTCCTCTTGGGGTTCCCCAACGAGCTCGAGATATCTTGGGCCATCAAAGCTATTTTCTGGCACCGTTGCCGGGGAGTCAAGGACATCTTCACAAGGGGAGTCCCTCATAACCAATCTCTTTACTTTGTTATTTTTGTTTTGCTTAGTTTACTTTTGTTTTGTTTGCTCGCTTCTTTATCAAAAACACAAAAAAAATTAGTTTTACTAGTTTGCTTTCTTTATTAAAAACACACAAAAAATTAGTTCCTACCTTAAGTTGCCATTATGTCTAGCATTGCTCCAGCTACTATGTCACCCGAGGAAATGATTTTCACTTTTAAACAAGGAATTGAAGAGAGTTTCAAAGAAGCTTGGTCTAGAATCTCTGATCTACATGAAAAAACTGAACCTAAAATGACTCAAAGCTTGTTCCTTAGCAGTTTTTACCTTGGAATTGCTCTTTGCTATAGATATGCTTTGGATGCTATAGTGGGAGGAGATTTCCTCCAATGCAATGAGGATGATGCTGTTAATGCTATAAAGAAGTTGGTCTTTACTTACAACTTGCCTAGCAAATCTGATTCTTCCTTCATAAACATATTTGCTAGATTGAATACTCTTGAGACCAGCACTACTAGTTTAAAAGATTGCTATAATACACTTAGAGAGCATCATGACTACGTTCCAATGAATTCTGAACCATCAAAGTGGCTTCCCACAGTAAAGATTGCTATAAATAATGAAACTTTTCATGCTCGCTGTGATATCATGTCTGAATTCTGTCTTATGCCTAAAGATATCTCTTTGAATCTTTGGGGACTTTCTGAAGGAGGGGAAGAAATATTTCTTGCTAATAATGCCACTATATTAACCATTGGAATAGCTGAAGGAGTGTTAACAAAGATCCTAGGGAAAATGGTTTCTACTGATTATCTTGTTATTGAATGTGTAGGAAAAGGACAAATTACACTTGGAAGATCCCTATTGAAACTCCTTGGAGCCATAATAGATGTGGAAAAGGGCACCATGCACTTTGCTTCTCCACCAAACAATCATATGTTCCCCAAGGTTAAGAATAAAAGTAAGAGAGGTAAGGGCAAGAAATTTGGTTTTAATGCTTCTTCATTTGAGAACAGTTGATCCTTTTTCTTGCTTCTTATGCCTAACTTAAACGCGTTAAAGAAAAGTACTTATTGGGAGATAACCCAAAAGTTTTAGATGAGTCTTGGAAGTTATTGCTTCAGTAATAACCTCTTCTTATCCTTTTTATTTGCTTTTTGTGCCAAGAATAACCTCTAATGAGAGAGAAGTAATGATTGGGAAAGTTGTTGTCCCAAAACAGATTTTTGTGCTTCAACATAAAAATTCGTGTAAAATCTCTGTACGTCCTTTTGAGGGGTGAATTTTTGTGATTCTCCTACAGATTTTTATCTAACTTTCGTTAGTTCAACACTTTTCGATTTGAGCAACAGAAGGTCTTCGAAAAAATTCGTGTTTACCGGGTGGTCTGTTTTGACAGATTTCTGCCATTATTTGCATTTGCTTCTTGTTGGTTCCTTTTTGAGTTCTTTTGGGGAATTGAGCTTTTTGAGGGAAGTGCTACAGTAGCTTGTGTTTTAATAGAAGTTTTATTGGTGTTGAAACTGAACCTAAAGACCTATTATCTTGAGTGCACTAATGTTGCTAATAAAGATTGTGTGAAGTTTTGTATGAAGAAAAATTTCAGGTGTATGGAATGAATGATGTAATGAGATGAAGAATGGACTAAAGCTCAACCTTGGGGATGCCACGCGTGTCACCCCAAGAAATATCCAAGAAGTACAAGCATCAAAGCTTGGGGATGCCCAAGGCATCCCCTTCTTCATCAATAAAAATTCCAGGTTTCTTCCAAACACTTTATTTTTATTGTTTCATGCACAGTTGTGTTGTTCTTGGAGCGTCTTCTTTTTCGTTTTTGTTTTTGTTTTTCGTTTGCTTGGTTTGCTTAGTTTGTTGAATAAATTGGTTGGACCCCCTCTTTCATACAATGGTTTTCAAATAGTTTGGTTTGGATTGGAAAAGAGTAGGAAAGTTCATGCTTAAGTGGTAAAGAGAACTTGTTTTTGACTGTGACCTATGCTTTGTCATGCCATGCTTGATATTGTTTTGGCTTTATGCTTAGTATTATTTGCTTTAACACGACTTGTTATAAACAATTGAGATTGCTTAATGTGCCTTTGAAGAATCATGCATTGTTTTAGCATATTAAAGCATAGTATTATGGTATTCTCCTTTGATGTTTTATTTGGGTTGACTTGGCACCTGCTCACACCATGTTATGACTATCCCAAGTCACCATATCCTTTATGATCCTTTACTTTTCAACTTGTAGTATCACTTTATGCTTTGATTAATGATGTTTTGTCGTTCTGCATGATTATGGCCATTATTGCTCTCTTAGTTAGTCGCTCCCAGTCTTTTGCTAGCCTCCATAACCAAGTATGAGTTCCACTCATGCATCCAATTCCTAAAACCAAGTTATTCCAAAGAGTCCACCATACCTACCTATTAGCATATGCTATTCCAAGTATATTCATGTTTTATCTACCTTCCGAATTAAACTTGTTATGAGAAAACTAGTGATTAAAACTCTCACGAACTTGATGGCACACTTTACTTTTCTTGCCCTTAATAAACTTGAACCATTGTGTCGTCTATGTTGTATATGCTTACACTTATATGTTGGGGATTACCAGAACCATGTTGTCATGGGGAACACTTTCAACATTGCACTTGTACTTTGTACCTAATTGATATCATGCTCTTTTGTCTATGGATGTCATCGGTGTGAAATGAAAGGGGAGCTTGTAAGTCCATGGAGTTATGTATATGTGTTAGAGAAACGCCTGGGTCGCATGTCTAATCCATGCTATCATGGTGGAAACCTGCAGCGTAACCATAATGAGCTGTCTATGAAGCATTCTTCTTATAAAAAAAAGAGTCATCTATTGAGAAAAAAAGAGAAAAAGAGAAAAAAAGAGATTCAAGAAAAGAGGAAAGAGAGAAAAAAGCACCATTTTCCCATGGTAAATAAGAAGATTGCTGAGATGCTCGTTGTCTGCTTGCCTTGTCATTTTGATATGGGGATTCTTCCGTATCATCGGGCAAGGGGTACCCCGTTGGTGGTTCTCTATGATACACATGTACTTACTATGACAAGAACTTACCGGTAACTAAACTTGAGTAGCATGAGGAGCGACCCTCGTATTCAAGGGACATGAGATTTCCAAATTATACTTCGTCAAGCATATACACCATAGTTTGTTCACTTTAACCTTAATCACTTCAAGATGCTTATGATAGGGGAAATGAGAGATGAAAGCTATTAAGTACCATAATTTTTGGAAGCTCTTTATGAGACTTGAATCCCTACTTCCTTCTATGAAGGCCTTTCTTCCACCATTATATTGAGTCTCCACCTTCTATCTTTATGCACCTACTTTGAGAGCATAGTGGCCATTCTTAGTTTTATGTGCATTGTCCCAAGAATAGTTGATTGATGCATAACTTGATATTGTTTGTTTTAAACTATTTGTATCTAGTCACTCTTATGAACTTTGAAGGTGTCCTATGCATTTATACTTGCTACTCTATGAGGGACAAGCTGAATACTATTATGCTATGTTTTCTTGATGTGAACAAACAAACGTCTTGCAAAGCATTGTTATTCATGAATCTTTTGTTTGTGCCTTTTCATGTTGCAACATAGTTGCTATGTCTTATTGTTAGAACTTTGTCTTTCATGCTATGTTGAAGTACTATGATCCCAGCTATCAACAAATACTTTGATCAAGTTTATGATGGTGCATGTCACCTCAAAAATTATTCTTTCTTTTTATCACTTACCTACTCGAGGACGAGCAAGAGTTAAGCTTGGGGATGTTGATACGTTGCTAACGTATCCATAATTTTTGATGTTCAATGCTTGGTTTTTATCTACTTTCTTATGTTTTGTTCCAACTTTGGAGTACTTTCTATACACTTTCTTGGACTAACCTATTAAAAAGAGCCACAGTGCCAGCTGCCTATTTTCTGCTGTTTTTGGTTCCAAGAAAGTCAGAAAATGAATATTCTCGGAATTGGACGGGACAAAAGCCAAACTCAGTTTTTCACCGACGGACACAAGGAGATAGAATACGAGACGGAGAGGGGCCAGGGGGCCGTCACACCACCTGGCCGCGCGGCCCAGCCTGGCCCGCGCCAGGGGTGGTCTGGCTGCCTCCGGCACCCCCTCGGCCTCCTCTTTTGCCTATAAGATGCCTCCGATACAGAAACCCTAAGTACCCGATCAAAAATCCATGAAAGAGTCTGTAGCCACCGTCATCTCCATCCCTAGATCGGGAGGGATCTGAAGCTCTTCCCGGCACCCTGCCAGAGGGGAGAATTCACCCTGGAGGCCTTCTTCATCATCATGCAAGCCTCCGGTGTGATGCGTGAGTAGTTCATCCTTGGACTACGGGTCCATGTAGTAGCTAGATGGCTGGTTTTCCTCCTTTGTGCTATCATGTTTAGATCTTGTGAGCGCCGTTCATGATCAAGATCATTTATTTGTAATCTTACATGTTGTGTTTCCGGGGATCTGATGGATATTGAGATGCTATTTTAGATTGATTATTGATTCTATCATGTATTTGTTATTTGTGATCTTGCATGCTTTCCGTTGTTAGTAGCTATCTTGGCCAAGTAGATGCTAGCAACTCCAAGAGGGAGTATTTATGCTCGATAGTGGGTTCATGCCTCTAGTAATCTGGGAAGTGATAGAAATCTCTAAGGTACTAGATGTGCTATTGCTACTAGGGAGAAAACAACAATCCTTTGTTCATAGAACAATCGTATTGTTTACTTTACACGCAATGCGTAATGCAATTATCTGTTGCTTGCAACTTAATACTGGAGGGGGTTCAGATGATAACCTGAAGGTGGATTATTAGTCATAGATGCAGTTGGATTACGGTCTATGTATAATGTTCTAATGCCCAATCAAATCTCAAAGGAGTCAAGATGAGTAGTATATGCATGATTGCTTTCTCAATGTTTGTCAATTGCCTGTAATTTGTTCACCCAACATGTCATCTATCTTAAGGAGAGCCACCACTAGTGAACTATGGACCTCGGTCATTTCTTTTATCATCAATCTACAATCAACTGTTTACTGCTTTCTGTTTACCTTCTTCCACACAATACGTTTAATCCTTTGATTTTAGCAAAACTGGTGAGATTGACAACCTCACTATAAGTTGGGCACAGAGTTCTGTGGTTGTGTTGTGCATGTCTCCACGTTGCTGCTGGCACCGGTAGTGTGCCTTGCCAAAGTTTAGCTAGCAACACCTTTGGGGTGTTTCCTTGCTCCTACTGGTTCGATTAAACCTTGGTTTCGTAACTAAGGGAAAACTTGCTACTGTGCTCATCATACCTTCCTCTTGGGGTTCCCCAACGAGCTCGAGATATCTTGGGCCATCAGGGACGGTCGGGTCAGGGTGGCCGGTTCGGGTAGTAGTAGGTAGCCTAATTACGGTAGGGTTGTAGAATACGCCAAGATCTATCTACTAGATACAAGCAAAGGGTGGATATACATCAATAGATAACATACCCTTGAAGACCGACAAAGTGTAACGAGGTCGAACTGGTGGATGATGTAGTCGAACGCTTGCCTATCTCAGGATCGAGAAGAAGTCCAGGACCACAACTCAGCAACGCATCCGTGATCGCACACACGTTCAGGCCACCAAACAACCTCCACCTCCTCGCTCCAATGATGGAGTGAAAGCAGCAACTCCTTCGAGACAAAATGCCACTGGGAACATGTATCTTGCTAATCCGAGACCATGGGGAATAATTCTAGAGGAGGAGAGAGATCCTTCATGAAGGGAATATGCCCGAGAGGCAATAATAAAGTGGTTATTATCTTATTCCATGTTTATGATAAATGTTTATTTTGCATGCTAGAATTGTATTGATCGGAAACATCAATACATGTGTGTTTAATAAACAAAAAGGGTTCCTAGTTATGCCTCTCTTGTAGACTAGATTGTTGATTAACAAGATGATCAAGGTTTCCTGATCATGGACATTGGATGTTGTTAATAACAAGGTCACACCATTGGTGGAATGATGTGATGAACATTCATCCGAAGTATAGCATTACGATCAAAGTCATTATGTTTATATTGCTATAACATCATACGAAGTAATCTTAGTCCTTAGACCATGAGATCATGTTAATTGCTAACACCGGAAGAGTATCTTGATAACATCAAACGTCACACCATAACAGGGTGACTATAAAGGTGGGTTCAGTGCTACGAAGGTGTTATGTTGAGGCTCATGGATCAAGAGTGGGATTTGTCCATCCCGATGATGGATAGATATACTCTGGGCCCTCTCGGTGATATCACATTGAAATAGCTTGCAAGCAAGTTATGTGATCACTAGAATGTTATATAACAGAAATGAGAAAAGAGTGCATGTCGGTAACGAGATCAAACTAGGTATGGAGATACCGATGATCGAATCTCGGACATGTAATATATCGCGGGACAAAGGGATTTAGTTACTCGCGTTAAAGGTTCTCACGATCACAGAAGTCATCGTTGAATGTGTAGGAGTCAGTATGGATCTCCAGGTCCCGCTACTGATTATTGATCAGAGAGGGGTCTCGATCATGTCTGCATTATTTGCGAACCATAGGGTGACACACTTAAGGGATACCGACACCATTTGGAGCAAATATGTTTCAGATAAAGATTTAAGAAAGCGCTGGAATTATTTCAATAGACACTGAAACTGTTTCGAGTGAAATTGCTGAAATTGGTTCTGCATGTAATATTGAAATGTTGCTGGGGGTTTTATGTGAATGTTTTTTAATTAAAGTAATTAACAAAATTCTAATAAAAATAATAAAAGAGTTTTATTAAATGAGAGAGCATTAAATTTGGAGAAATTTAATGCATTTAAAGTGGAGACTTTAAAAGAGAATGTGAAGGGGCAAATTTATGTGGAGGGAGTTACTACCACATGAATGGAGGAGGTGAAGAGACACCTCCTCCATGCGCCGGCCATGAAGGAGGGGCACCCCTCCTCCTATAAAAGGCCACCCCTCCTCACTTCTCACACACACCTCCTTGTGAAGGATCTCTCTCCCCCTCTAGTATTATTTCCCCATGGTCTCGGATTAGCGAGATACATGTTCCCGGTGGCTTTATCTGGAAAGGAGTTGCTGCTTCCGCTGCTTTGCTGGAGCGAGGGATGGAGGTTGTCGGGGTACCGGACGTGTGTGCGATCACGGATGCACCGCTGCTTTGCGGTGCTGGACTTGCTGGTGCTGGAGCTGGATCTGATGGACGTGCTGGAGCCGGACCTACTGGACTTCATCACGATCTTGAGATCGGCAAGTGTACGACTACATCAACCACGAGTTCGTACTCGTTAACAAAGCTCGTTGTCTACGAGGGTAAGTTCTCGTTTCCACCCGTTGCTTTGTACCTAGTAGATAGATCTTGGCGTGTAGTTCACATCGTAGGAAATTTTTTGTTTTCTATGCTGCGGACCCAACAGTGGTATCAGAGCATGATCTATGAGTAGGTGCTTTGCACGGGTAGTACACATATGTTTATATGTGGGCGATGATGATCATGTTATTGCATCTTCTATGTACTTTGGATATTGGTGGCATAGTGGGATGAAGCGGCCCGGACCAACCTTACATGTCATCGTACATGAGACCGGTTCCACGACTGACATGCAACTTGTTTTGCATAAGTGGCTGGCGGGTGTCTGTCTCTCCTACTATAGTCAATATCTGATTTACAACGAGTTGCTAATAACTTAGTTATCCTCGTTGTGGTTTATGCTCGTAGGTTAGACAGGTTCTATCTCCGAAAGCCCTAAGCCACGTAAAACTTGCAATTGATAAATTAGAGGCGTTTAGTTTAGATCGTTGCTGGGCTAGTGTTTTGATATGGTATTGTTGTAAGTAGATGTATGATAGATACTCTTACAACACACTCAACGTGTAAGTTCCATAGACCTTGGCCTTACACACAAAGGAATGATAGAGATCATACCACGATGCAAATGATAGAGATCAAATGCATGGACCATATCACCTCACTTCACACATTAGATGTTAGCATCTTATATTGCTAGTTTGGCGCTTTCTGTAGCATTGTAAGATGATCCCTCATATCAAGATAAAATGTGTTCTTCCTTAAGTATGCACCGTTCTATGGATCATGTTTCGAGACATCACGTGATGATCGGGTGTTCTCAACTCTACGCTTTCATGCAACGGGTGTAAGACAGTTTTACACACGCGAATACTAAGGTTCTTACTTGGCGAGCCTAGCATGTACAGACATGGCCTCGGAACACGGACTGAAAGGTTAAGCATGAGTCACATAGTTGATGTGATGACCATATTGATGCTCGCCTTTGAAGCTACACCGACTCACGTGATGATCAGACTTGGTGTAGTGGATTTGGTTCATGTAATCACCAAAAAGGCACGAGGGATGTCGTTTTTGAGTGGGAGTTCATTTCTAATTTGGATTAGTCAAACTCAATTTGTCATAAACTAAATCGAAGTGAATTTGCATAATTTGTTGTAGTCATTGGCATCTGTTCACTACCTTATGCTTAGTTTTAATTGATATAATAGAACTATAGAATTCTGGATATTTACTTTACGAACTGGTATCGTATTGTTTTGAATGTCAATTTAAAGTTTATAAGTCCTATTGCAAACTTTCAGCAAACTCTATTTACTCCATGAAGTTTAATAAGTAGTATTAAATCAAGAGTAAGAATTCCAATGTTAGTATCTAAAGTATCATGTTTGCCTCCATGATTATTGATATTCAAAAAGTTGTTTTAATATCAAGATTATATTGGAGCTGAAAATTGTTTCAGAAACCATCATGTGTGAAAGATATTGTGATATCTGAAACAATATTTTTGGTTGCATTATGATAGAGTATAATTTAGCAAAATACATGTTCTCATATTATATGAGAATTTGTGAAGGATGGAGATGCTGGGCATCCGAATCTACCAAAAAGGTTTTAGGAACTGATATTATACTCGTGATTCTTCCTTATAAGCTATAGTAGCTTGATCATGAAAGTTGTCATGATAAGGATGAATAGAAGATGTAATTAAAATGTTTACTACACTAATAGATTACTAAAGAATGGATTTTTGAAAGAATGCCAAACATTTGATAATGGTGATCCACTTCAAAGTGCAAGTCCAAAGGTATTAGTATTTGACTATATACAAGCTTTGTACCATGTGTCATGTTGATGACACCACTATTGATGTTGATAGATTCTTTTAAAAGAAAAGGAATTGCTGAAAGAGAATCTATAAAATATTTGGCAGAAAATAAAAGGTTGGAGATGTCCAACTTAGGTATATAGAAGATATACATGTTATGGCTATATTTCTTGCTTGTTATACAATGTGGTTCTTAGGTATTGGATACCAGTATTGGATACCGAATTGGTTGGTATGAAGTGTCATACAGGACAACGCAATTCATGAACTACAATGGCCTAAGTAACCAGCAAGAGAATGAGTGATGATGTTCATCGAAAACAAATAAAGTGTTATTGTGTTTTTCGTTGTCATCAAACCAAGCCTTCAAGATTTGTTTAAATAATTGTTATTTTGTTCCGGTATTATGAGAACAAAGGTTGTTCAAATAATTACCGTATTCCATAAAGGATGGATGAACTTTTACAAGTCTAGTTGGAGAAATCACATCCATAAACACTATTGCTAAAATGTCGCAAGACAAATGATTGAAAGATCACTTATGAAGTGACATCGCTGTTTAAATTATATTTGAAAGAAAACATGAAGAAACTCCATGTTGATGGATATTTGGAGTCTTTGATTTTGATCAATTGACGCATGTGAGACTTTCCTCGAGATAATTGAAACTCCGTCCATAGGCCAGAGAGGAATGAATGACTAGCTTATTGGAAATTGTGCATGCTGATGTGCATAGTCCATTATGTGTAGCCATATGCGATGGATCTTTTTGCTTCATATGCTTTTTGTCCGAAAATTTGAGTGAATATATCTGTATATTTACTTAATAAGGAAGAAGTATGAAACATTTGAAAATTATTCAAAGACTTTCAAGATGAAGTGGAAAATCATTGTAACAAGAAAATAAAGAGTTTATGATTCGATCATAAAGGAAGATATTTGAGTTACATGTTTAGCAAAAACACCTAAGACTTGAGGAATTGTTCCATGATTTGTGTTTCCCGATAAACCATAGGAGTATGGCATATTCGAGAGATAAAATCAAACCATGTTTGACATGGTAAGATCAAGGGTGTCATTTATAAAACTTCCATTATGTTTTAAGGATTGAAGCTTTAGAGACTACCGCTTTTACACTGAAAAGAGCACCAACGTGATCCATTGAAATGACACCATATGAGTTATGGTTTGGGATAAAACCCGAATTGTCTTTTCTTAAATTTTGGTATGCTATGCATAAGTAAAATGTTTACAACCAAAGTCAGATAAGCACGTCTTTGTAGGTTATCCCAAAGAATTTGTTGGGAATTTCTCCATAACACCGAGGACAAAAGAGTTTGTTACTTGGAACGTCAAGTTTCTTAAGAAGGAATTTTTCGTGAAATGTTAAGTGGGAGGACAATAGAACTTTGATAAGGTTGTTGAACCTTAGCTATATGTGCTAAGTAGCACAGCACCGGAAAGTGTCCCGGTGGCGGCCACAATGCTCATGGCTCTCGTGATTACAAAAGGTGTGATCTCGGAGATTAGAGTTCCTATAGAACCGTATGGGTCGGTAAGAATCAAATAGTAAGATTTGATAAGCATGTCGTTATTGTTTTGACAATGATGAACCGACTACATGCAAAGAAGCGATGATGGGCCCTGACTCCATAAAATGACTAGATGTCATAGAATCCGTGATAGTATCCATACACGAGAAATCAAGTTTCTGAACTTGGAAGACCCTCCGGAAAAGGCGTGAAGCCTACCGGTTGTGTTTGGATCTATAAACAAATAGACATGGATGTTTAACATCTATGAAATAGTCAACATGTCGAAAATAAGTTTACGACAATGTTCAAGGAGTTGACTATGGCAAGATTTGATCTTTCAGAGCGATATTTAGTCTTAACGGATTAATGTAGCAACCACTACATATAATTTGGTATATGGTAGTTGAATAAACAAAACAATGTTCTTCTAATAGAACGGTTACCTAGGACGTGTACATGACACGGTCCAAAGAGTTTTGTTAATTCAAAGGGTGCTAAAAGGGCATGTAAACTTCAATAGTTCAAGTAAGCATAGCGGAGTTGGAATCTTCACCATGATGAAACTGTTAAAAGAGTTTAAAATTCATCGGAGATGATGAAGATGCTTGCATTTGCAAGAAATTAAGTGGGAGCGCTGAGACATATTTCTAATACATTATGTAGAGGACATATTGTTGATTGTAAATGATGTATCTTGTATTGACACAAGTTAAGAATTTCATTAAAATGAGATTTCGATGAAAGACTTGGGCAAACCCGGAATATTTGGCATCAATATCTATATGGATAGATTGAGGCACAAATATGGTTGTGCCAGACATACATATATGAGATATTGAAAGGGTTCAATATGGAAACAACAAGAAAGGTTCTTGCTGCATGGAAAGGATTGTATCAAAATTCAAGTGTTTCAACACTTGGTGAGTAAAATCACATGAAGATTTTGATCGATTATACCATGATATGTATATATCCAGAATGTCCTATGCTCTAAATGTTATGAGCATATACCAGAATGATTCATAAGATGATCATTAGACAATAGTAAAGATATTCTTATGAGCTTTGGAAGAACTAAGAATATATCATGTATAAGTGACAAATAGTTAAAGGTAGTTCATTGTAAAGTGTTACATTGATACTAGTTTTGTCACAAGATACACATTAAATTTATCTCAATTTAAACTATGGGTGGCACAATATAATGGAAAGGATGTTCCATGATGGATTTGGATGAGTTCCAAAGTTGAGCTATTGTGACGGATACTACAACAAAAGGCTAAGTATATGACTGCTATAGTAGCAGCATAGGAGGGCATTTGTGTTAAGTAGTTTGTTATCAAACTAGGTGTGGTTCAAAGTGGGCTAATACTATGAAGATATATTGTGTGACAATAATATCAACATATTTTAACCCGTACGAACTAAAGGTCTCAGCAGAGGACCAAATTTATACAATGCCATCTCATTTGAGAATGAGTGATGCGTAGAGCCGCAAAGACATGCAAATACACACGGACCTGAAACTGTCAGATCCAGAGATTATGTTAACCACTAGCAATAGCGTATATGCAACACCAGAAAGCCATAGGTGTTCAATACGCAAAGTTTTTCAAACTAGATTATTGACTCTAGTGCAAGTGGGAGACTGAAGGGAATATGCCCGAGAGGCAATAATAAAGTGGTTATTATCTTATTCCATGTTTATGATAAATGTTTATTTTGCATGCTAGAATTGTATTGATCGGAAACATCAATACATGTATGTTTAATAAACAAAAAGGGTTCCTAGTTATGCCTCTCTTATAGACTAGCTTGTTGATTAACAAGATGATCAAGGTTTCCTGATCATGGACATTGGATGTTGTTAATAACAAGGTCACACCATTGGTGGAATGATTGACAACCTCACTATAAGTTGGGGACAGAGTTCTGTGGTTGTGTTGTGCATGTCTCCACGTTGCTGCTGGCACCGGTAGTGTGCCTTGCCAAAGTTTAGCTAGCAACACCTTTGGGGTGTTTCCTTGCTCCTACTGGTTCGATTAAACCTTGGTTTCGTAACTAAGGGAAAACTTGCTGCTGTGCTCATCGTACCTTCCTCTTGGGGTTCCCCAACGAGCTCGAGATATCTTGGGCCATCAGGGACAGTCGGGTCAGGGTGGCCGGTTCGGGTAGTAATAGGTAGCCTAATTACGGTAGGGTTGTAGAATACGCCAAGATCTATCTACTAGATACAAGAAAAGGGTGGATATACATCAATAGATAACATACCCTTGAAGACCGACAAAGTGTAACGAGGTCGAACTGGTGGATGATGTAGTCGAACGCTTGCCTATCTTAGGATCGATAAGAAGTCCAGGACCACAACTCAGCAACGGATCCGTGATCGCACACACGTTCAGGCCACCAAACAACCTCCACCTCCTCGCTCCAATGATGGAGTGAAAGCAGCAACTCCTTCGAGACAAAATGCCACTGGGAACATGTATCTTGCTAATCCGAGACCATGGGGAATAATTCTAGAGGAGGAGAGAGATCCTTCATGAAGGGAATATGCCCGAGAGGCAATAATAAAGTGGTTATTATCTTATTCCATGTTTATGATAAATGTTTATTGTGCATGCTAGAATTGTATTGATCGGAAACATCAATACATGTGTGTTTAATAAACAAAAAGGGTTCCTAGTTATGCCTCTCTTGTAGACTAGCTTGTTGATTAACAAGATGATCAAGGTTTCCTGATCATGGACATTGGATGTTGTTAATAACAAGGTCACACCATTGGTGGAATGATGTGATGAACATTCATCCGAAGTATAGCATTACGATCAAATTCATTATGTTTATATTGCTATAACATCATACGAAGTAATCTTAGTCCTTAGATCATGAGATCATGTTAATTGCTAACATCGGAAGAGTATCTTGATAACATCAAACGTCACACCGTAACAGGGTGACTATAAAGGTGGGTTCAGTGCTACGAAGGTGTTATGTTGAGGCTCATGGATCAAGAGTGGGATTTGTCCATCCCGATGACGGATAGATATACTCTGGGCCCTCTCGGTGGTATCACATTGAAATAGCTTGCAAGCAAGTGATGTGATCACTAGAATGTTATATAACAGGAATGAGAAAAGAGTGCATGTCGGTAACGAGATCAAACTAGGTATCGAGATACCGATGATCGAATCTCGGACATGTAATATATCGCGGGACAAAGGGATTTAGTTACTAGCGTTAAAGGTTCTCACGATCACAGAAGTCATCGTTGAATGTGTAGGAGTCAGTATGGATCTCCAGGTCCCGCTGCTGATTATTGATCGGAGAGGGGTCTCGATCATGTCTGCATTATTCGCGAACCGTAGGGTGACACACTTAAGGGATACCGACACCATTTGGAGCAAATATGTTTCAGATAAAGATTTAAGAAAGCGCTGGAATTATTTCAATAGACACCGAAACTGTTTCGGGTGAAATTGCTGAAATTGGTTCTGCATGTAATATTGAAATGTTGCAGTGGGTTTTATGTGAATGTTTTTTAATTAAAGTAATTAACAAAATTCTGAATAAAAATAATAAAAGAGTTTTATTAAATGAGAGATCATTAAATTTGAATAAATTTAATGCATTTAAAGTGGAGACTTTAAAAGAGAATGTGAAGGGGCAAATTTATGTGGAGGGAGTTACCACCACATGAATGGAGGAGGTGAAGAGACACCTCCTCCATGCGCTGGCCATGAAGGAGGGGCACCCCCCTCCTCCTATAAAAGGCCACCCCCTCCTCACTTCTCACACACACCTCCTTGTGAAGGATCTCTCTCCCCCTCTAGTATTATTTCCCCATGGTCTCGGATTAGCGAGATACATGTTCCCGGTGGCTTTATCTGGAAAGGAGTTGCTGCTTCCGCTGCTTTGCTGGAGCGAGGGACGGAGGTTGTCGGGGTACCGGACATGTGTGCGATCACGGATGCACCGCTGCTTTGCGGTGCTGGACTTGGTGGTGCTGGAGCTGGATCTGATGGACGTGCTGGAGCCGGACCTGCTGGACTTCATCACGATGTTGAGATCGGCAAGTGTACGACTACATCAACCACGAGTTCCTACTCGTTAACAAAGCTCGTTGTCTACGAGGGTAAGTTCTCGTTTCCACCCGTTGCTTTGTACCTAGTAGATAGATCTTGGCGTGTAGTTTACACCGTAGGAAATTTTTTGTTTTCTATGATGCGTACCCAACACTTCACGAGGAGGTGTGAGTGAGAAGGAGGGAGAGGGGGCCTTTTATAGGAGACGGGGGCCAGCCCCCCTCCCATGGCCGATGTCCATGGGGGGGAGGGGGTGCCCCCACCTCTTCCGCATTCATGTGGTGGAAGCTCCACTCACATAAATTTGCCCCTCCATTTTCTCCACTCAAAATCCCACTCAAAATGCATTAAATTTCCACCAATGAGTTAATTACGTAAATTTAATAAAACTCTTTTATTTATTTTATTCAGAAAACAACATAAATTTAATACAACTCTCATTTAATAAAACTCTTTTATTTATTTTATTCAGAATTTTGTTAATTACGTAAATTAACAAACATTCACATAAAACCCCCTGCAACATTTCAATATCACATGTAGAACCAATTTCAGCAATTTTACCCGGAACAATTCCGGTGTCCATTGAAATAATTCCAGCGCTTTGAAATTCTTTTGTCTGGAACATATTTGCTCCAAATGGTGTTGGTAACCCTTAAGTGTGTCACCCTACGGTTCACGAATAATGCATACATGATCGAGACCATTCTCGGATCAATAATTAGAAGCGAGACCCGGGGATCCATACTGACTCCCACACATTCAACAATGAGTTCTATGATCGTGAGAACCTTTAACTCTAGTAACTTAATCCCTTTGTCTCGTGATATATTACATGTCCTAGATTCGATCATCGGTATCTCAATACCTAGTTTGATGTCGTTACCGGCATGCACTCTTTTCTCGTTCCCATGATATAACATTCTAGTGATCACATCACTTGCTTGCAAGTTATCTTAATGTGATATCGCCTAGAGGGCCATGAGTATATCTATCCGTCATCAGGATGGACAAATTCCTCTCTTGATCCATGAGCCTCAACATAACACCTTCGGAGTATCTGAACCCAACTTTATACTCACCATTTTACGGTGTGATGTTTGATGTTATCAAGTCACTCTTCCGGTGTTAGAAATTAACATGATCTCTTGGTCTAAGGACTAATATTACTTCGTATAATGTTATAGCAATATAAACACAATGACTTTGATCATAATGCTATACTTCGCATGACTGTTCATCACATCATTCACCAATGTTGTGACCTCGTTATTAACAACATCCAATCTCCATGATCAGGAAACCTTGATCATCTTGTTAATCAACTAGCTACTTTATAAGAGAGGCATAACTAGGAACCATTTATTTGTTTATTAAACACACATGTATTAATGTTTCCTATTAATACAATTATAGCATGCAAAATAAACATCTATCATATACTTGGAATACATATAATAATAACTTTATTATTGCCTCTCAGGGAATATTACCTTCAGTCTCCCACTTGCACTAGAGACAATAATCTAGTTTACATAGTGATAAATCTAACACCCATGGAGTTCTGGTGTTGATCATGTTTTTCCCTAGGGAGTACTTTAGTCAAGGATATGCTACATTTAGGTCCGTGTGTACTTTACAAATCTTTATATCTCCATCTTTGACATGCGTGTGGATAGAGTGAAACCGGCGCTTAATATGCTTGGAATTCTTGTGTGACCTTGGTTCCTTGGCGTTGTCTATGACTCCATTGTTGTCACAATAGATCACAATTGGGTCCAATGCACTAGGAACTACACCTAGTTCCATTATGAACTCCTTCATCCAAACTGCTTCCTGCGCCGCTTCTGAAGTATATTCTGGCTCCGATGTTGATCTAGCCACCACAGATTGTTTGGAACTCCTCCAACTAAATGCTGCTCCGTTCAAGAGAAATACGTGTCCAAATTGAGACTTAGAGTCATCCAGATCAGTGTCAAATCTAGCGTCAACATAACACTTACCGACCAACTCTTCTTCACCTCCGTATAGAAGAAACATACCCTTAGTTCTTCTTAAGTACTTAAGGATATTCTTGACCGCTATCCAGTGTTTCGAACCTGGATCAGATTGGTACCTGCTAGTCAAACTAATAGGATGTGCCACATTCGGTCTTGTACATAGCATGGCATACATTATAGAGCCTAAGGCTGAAGCATAGGAGATCTTATCCATTATCTCTCTTTCTTCCGCTGTAGCCGGACTTTGAGTCTTACTCAATGTCTTGCCTTGCAATATAGGTAAGAACCCCTTCTTACTTCTGTCCATATTAAACTTCTTTAATATCTTATCAAGGTATGTACTTTGCGATAGCCCAAATAGGCGCCTTGATCTATCTCTATAGATCTTAATGCCTAATATATATGATGCTTCACCAAGGTCCTTCATCGAAAAACCCCTTCGAGACAAGTCGAGATTTGTAGATGGTCACATTACCATCAGCATCAGTCTTTCTTTTGAAAACCCATTTATTCTCTACGGCCTTTCGGTCGTGAGGTAAGTCCACCAATGTCCAAACCTGGTTTTCATACAATAATTCCATCTCGGATTTCATGGCTTCTAGCCATTTGTTGGAATCCGGGCTCATCATTGCTTCTTCATACATCGCAGGGTCATCCATTTTATTAACCATGAAATTCATAACAGGATTTCCATACAGTTCAGGAACTACACATGTATTGCTTGACCTACGAGGTTCGGTAGTGTCCTCTTTTGGAGTTTAGTGATCATTATCATTAGTTCCCTCTTCATTCATTGAAGTTAACTCCAAAACAATTTCTAGCGCTGCACCACTTGCCGTTTCATGAAGAGAAGGTTCAATAACCTCTTAGAGTTCTCCCTTCCGACTACACACGCCTTTCATGAGAAACTCTTTCTTTAGAAAGGATCCATTCTTGGCAATGAAAACCTTGCCCTCGGATCTGTGATAAAAGGAATACCCAATTGTTTCTTTAGGGTATCCTATGAAGATGCATTTTTCCACTTTGGGTTCGAGTTTACTAGGCTGAAGTTTCTTCACATAAACATCACAACCCCAAACTTAAGAAATGACAACTTAGGTTTGTTTCCAAACCACAATTCATATGGTGTCGTTTCAACGGATTTAGATGGTGCCCTATTTAAAGTGAATGCAGCAGTTTCCAGTGCATAACCCCAAAATGACAGTGGCAAGTCAGTCAGGGACATCATAGATCGAACCATATCCAATAAAGTACGATTACGGCATTCCAACACACCATTACATTGTGGTGTTCTGGCAGGCGTGAGTTAATCTCTCGTGTGTGCGCTAAACTCGTAACTAAGATACTCACCTCCACGGTCAGACCATAGAAATTTAATCTTTCTATTATGATGATTTTCCACTTCACTCTGAAATTCCTTGAACTTCTCAAAGGTTTTAGACTTGTGTTTCATCAAATAGTATACCCATATCTACTCAAATCATCCGTAAAAGTAACAAAATAATGATATCCAGCTCGCACCGACACACTCATTGGACCACATACATCAGTATGTATGATTTCCAATAAATTTGTCGCCCGTTCCATTGAACCGAAAAACATCGTTCTAGTCATCTTGCCCATAAGGCATGGCTCACATGTATCAAATGATTCCAAAAGTCCATCGGAATGGAGTTTCTTCATGCGTTTAACGCCAATATGACCTAGACGGCAGTGCCACATATATGCATATATATCATCATCAAGTTTAGTCCTTTTAGCATCAACATTATGAATATGTGTAACACTATTTTCGAGATCCAATAGAAATAAACCATTCATCATAGGTGCATAGCCATAAAAGATATCAGTCATATAAATCGAACAACCATTTTTTCAGACTTAAATGAATAACCACTTCGAATCAAACACATCTGGATACAAGGTTCATGCTCAGTGCAGGTACCAAATAACAATTATTTAGATTTATCACTAATCTCGACGGTAGGTGGAGAGGTAGCGTTCCGACGGTGATCACATCAACTCTTGATCCATTGACGACACGCATCTTGACCTCACCCCTTGCTAGTGGTCGCTTGTTCTGCAGCCCTTGATTTGAGTTACATATATTAGCAATCAATCTAGTATCAAATACCTAGGTGCTACTGCGAGTACTAGTCAAGTACACATCAATAACATGTATATCACATATACCTTTGTTTGCCTTGCCGGCCTTCTTGTCCACCAAATACTTGGGCCAGTTGCGCTTCCAATGGCCAGTCCCCTTGCAATAATATCACTCGGTATCAGACTTAGGGTCAACTCGGGATTTCTTTTCAGGCGTGGCAACAGATTTGACGCCCTTCTTTCCCTTCTATTTACCCTTCTTGTCTTTCTTGAAACCGGTGGTCTCATTGATCATCAACATTTGATGCTCTTTCCTGATCTCCACTTCTGTAATTTTAAGCATTGACAGAAGCTTGGGGAGAGACTTCTTCATGCCCTGCATATTATAGTTCAGCACGAAGCTCTTGTAGCTAGGTGGCAGATATTGCAGAACATGATGTATGCCTAAGTCAATGGGAATCGTTATTACCAAGGAGACAAGCTTATCGGTGTACCCAGACATTTTGAGTACGTGCTCACTAACGGAGATGTTCTCTTCCATCATGCAGCTAAAGAACTTTTCAGAAGCATTATAACTCTCTACGGCATCATGGGTATCGAAAATCATTTTCAATTCACCCATGGTATCAAAGGCATTGCCATTTTCGAAATGTTTGTGAAGTTCTGGCTCTAGCCCATACAATATGCCGCAATGAACTAAGTTGTGGTCCTCTTGACGAGTCAAATAGATGTTCTTTTCCTTGTCAGGGGCATCAGGAGCTGGTGGGGGGCCTAGCGGCGCTTATAACACATATTGCTTTTGTGTAGCAGTGAGGAGAATCCTCAAATTCATGGCCTAGTTGGTAAAGTTGCTACCATTTGCCGCAAGTTTCTCTTTCTCCATGAACACATTTAAATTAAAAGCAGGTGGTGCCATCTACAACATAATTTGTAAAGTTTAGACTAATTTTATGATAGATCGAGTTTAACTAATCCAAATTACAAATGAACTCCCACTCAGAAACAACATCCCTCATGTCTTTTGGGTGACTACATGAACCAAATCCACTACACCAAGTCCGATCATCACGTGAGTCGGTGTAGCTTCAAAGACGAGTATCTATATGGGCATCATATCAACTATATGACTCATGCTTAACCTTTCATTCCGTGTTGCGAGGCCATGTCTGTTCATTCTAGGCTCGCCAAGTAAGACCCTTAGTACTCGCATGTGTAAAACTGTCTTACACCCGTTTATGATTGTGGATTCAAGTACACCCACGTGATGTCTTGAAGCGGCAAAACATAAAACAGTGCATACTTAAGGGAGAACATATTTTGATCTTGATATCTAAATGAGGGATCATCGTATAATGCTACTAGAATGCCAAACAAGCAATATAAGATGCAAACATCAAATGTGTAAAGTGAAATGATATGGTTCTTGCACTTGATCACTATCATGTGCATCGTGGTATGATTTTATCATTCCTTTGTGTGTAAAGACAAGGTCAATGGAACTTACATGATTGGCATGTTATAATTTCCACGAGTATCAACTATACTTCAAATTATAACATTACCATATCATTACACTAGCCCAACAACGATCTAAACTAGACGCTTCTAATTTATCAATTGCAATTTTTACGTGGCTTAGGGATTCCGAAGATAGAACCGGTCTTACCTACGAACATGGAACCACAACGATGATAAGAAAATTGTTAGCAACTCGTTGTAAATCAGATATTGACTATAGTAGGAGAGACAAACACCCACTAGCCACATATGCAAAACTAGTTGCATGTTCAAGCGTGGAACAGGTCTCATGTACAAGGACATGTAAACTTAGTCCGGGCTGCTTCATCCCACTATGCCACCAATATCCAAAATACATATAAGATGCAATAACATGATCATCATCTCGCACATACTCATATGTGTACTACCCGTGCAAAGCATCTACGCATAGATCAGGCTCTGATACCACTATTGGGTTCGCAGCATAGAAAACAAAAAAATTCCTACGATGGGAACTATTATACGCCAAGATCTATCTACTAGATACAAGCAACGGGTGGATATACATTTATAGAGAACGTACCCTTGAATACCGACAAAGTGTAACGAGGTTGAACTCGTGGATGATGTAGTCAAACGCTTGCCGATCTCAGGATCGAGAAGAAGTCCAGCGCCGCAACTCAGCAGTGCATACGTAATCACACACACGTTCAGGCCACCGAACAACCTCCACCTCCCCACTCTAGCGATGCAGCAGAAGCAGCAACTCCTTCTAGACGAAATGTCATCAGGAACATGTATCTCACTAATCCGAAACCATGGGGAATAATTCTAGAGGGGGAGAGAGATCCTTCACGAGGAGGTGTGACTGAGAAGGAGGGAGAGGGGGGGGCAGGCAGCCCCCCTCCCATGGCCATTGCCCATGGGGGGTGTCCCCACCTCTTCCTCATTCATTTGGTGGAAGCTCCACTCACATAAATTCGCCGCTCCATTTTCTCCACTCAAAATCCCACTCAAAATGCATTAAATTTCCACCAAATTTAACACAACTCTCATTTAATAAAGCTCTTTTATTTATTTTATTCAGAATTTTGTTAATTACTTTAAGTAACAAACATTCAGATAAACCCCCTGCAAAATTTCAATATCACATGTAGAACCAATTTAAGCAATTTCACCCGAAATAATTCCCGTGTCCATTGAAATAATTCCAACACTTTGCAATTCTTTCGTCTAGAATATATTTGCTCCAAATGGTGTTGGTAACCCTTAAGTGTGTCACCCTATAGTTCGCAAATAATGCAGACATGATCGAGACCATTCTTAGATCAATAATCAGAAGAGGGACCTAGAGATCCATACTGACTCCACACATTCAATGATGACTTCTGTGATCATGAGAACCTTTAACGCTAGTAACTTAATACCTTTGTCTCGTGATGTATTACATGTCGGAGATTCAATCACCGGTATATCAATACCTAGTTTGATCTTGTTACCGACATGCACTCTTTTCTCATTCCTGTGATATAACATTCTAGTGATCACATCACTTTCTTGCAAGCTATCTTAATGTGATATCATCGAGAGGGCACAAAGTATATCTATCCGTCATTGGGATGGACAAATTCCACTCTTGATCGTCTCGTGATGTATTACATGTCGGAGATTCAATCACCGGTATATCAATACCTAGTTTGATCTTGTTACCGACATGACTCTTTTCTCATTCCCGTGATATAACATTCTAGTGATCACATCACTTGCTTGCAAGCTATTTAATGTGATATCATCGAGAGGGCATAGAGTATATCTATCCGTCATTGGGATGGACAAATTCCACTCTTGATCCATGAGCCTCAACATAACACCTTCGGAGTATCTAAACCCACCTTTATAGTCACCCTTTTATGGTGTGATGTTTGATGTTATCAAGTGACTTTTCTGGTGTTAGCAGTTAACATGATCTCACGGTCTAAGGACTAAGATTACTTCGCATAATGTGATAGCAATATAAACACAATGAATTTGATTGTTATGCTATACTTCAAATGAATGTTCATCACATCATTCACCAATATTGTGACCTTGTTATTAACAACTTCTAATATCCATGATCAGGAAACCTTGATCATCTTATTGATCAACGAGCTAGTTTATAAGAGAGACATAACTAGAAACCCTTTTTTGTTTATTAAACACGCATGTATTAATGTTTCCTATTAATACAATTATAGCATGCAAAATAAACATCTATCATATACTTGAAATACATATAATAACAACTTTATTATTGCCTCTTAGGACATATTCCCTTCAGGTTGTAGAATAGTCATGTTCTATATATATATATATATATAGCTTAGCTACTCAAGAACTAGTTCCTGAATAACTATTCAGGAACCCCCTGTTTCCTTTCATGCGAAGAGCAGGAACCCCTTGCTAACTTCCACACGAACACGAGTTAACTTTGTTTTCTTTCGAAGTTAACTTCTAGTTTGTAGCAGTAATAATGAATGTTAATTTCCGTCTGTGCAAATTAACTTCCGCGAATTCATTAACTCCCCCGTGTGTACAAGTTAACTCCAACTTATACTTTTGCTAACTTCCTGACGAAGCATCGATATTTTGTTTTTCACGGACTGTATATTTATCACAGCTTTCAAACCACTTATCGTAATGATGCATGTGATATATCGTTGAAAAGGTACGGAAATTTTGCAACTTTTTTGTAAATAAAGTTTTTCCAAATTCAGTATATTTGTAAAATAATTTCAAATATTCTAAACAGTGTTTTCGCGAACTTCTCTGTTACTGTACTGTTTTTTGAGCCTAATTTTCAAAATGCTCATCAAAACGATGCATGTGATATACTGTTGAAATGGTATGCAAATTGCTCAATTTTTTTGTTTAGAATGTTTTCCAAATTCCTTATTCTTTTTAGTTAATTTTGAATATATCAAACTTAATTTTGGCGGACTTTTCGTATTTTGTACAATATTTTGTGTCTTATTTTCAAACTGTTCGTTTGATTGATGTGTGTGATATACCGTTGGAAAACTGTAAACATTGCGCAACTTTTTCGTTTAGAAAGTTTTTCCATATTCCTTACGGTTTTTAGTTAATTTTAAATATATTAAAACTAGAGATGCTCGTCTACATGTCAAATGTTTTAAAATTGACATGTTCTCGATGTTCGGGTTGGACAAGACGGTAAGTTGAAGTGAAATTAGGTTCATATTTAATTCAATTACTCGAGGAGGGGGTCAGTTTGGACAATCGAAGCACATAGAAATGAATTTATTACGTAGGATTTTCGCCTGTAAAAAATAGTGTATGTAAACTGCTTTCAACATGCATGCTAACTTCTAGATACGTGTTAGTTAACTTTAGATCGTGATATATATCCTCTTCACTATGCGCGGTCTTTTGGTTGTAGTTTTTTGCGAACACGAGTTAACTTTCGTTTTTTATGTAAACTTCCGCTCACGGGCTGGGGGTGGTGGGGTTTCTCTAATTGTTAACTTCTATTTATCTATGAACACGAGTTAACTTCCATTTTCTTTCCATGTTAACGTTTGTTCAATCTTTTTAAAGAAACTTAAATTTCACAGTTTTAATGAGAAGTTAACTTTCCATTATATCAAAGGAAGTTAACTATTAAGGAACTCCTCTTAACTTCTCTGTGTGTGCAAGTTACTAATGCATTTCTTAACTAAACAGGAGCCTTTTTTGAATTTCTCGCTACAAAGAAAGTGAACTTAGGGATTATATGGACTTAACTCCTATCGCTTCGAATGTTAACTTCCTTTTTTAAGATCTAACTTATGCGGTTTTCAATCGTATTAACTTCTAAGTTTAAGAAAATTAACTCTTGTAGTATTTATTAAATTTAGCGTTCATATGGTTGATAAGACCGGACTGCTATGTTTTTCTGAAAGTCAACTTCCATTTTTAAGAAAGTTAACTTTCATGTTTAAGAAAGTTAACTCTCCTGGCTTTTTATAAAATTTAATTTCACTATATTTTAAAAAGTTAACTTTTCCTTTCACGGCAGTTAACTATTCTAGACAAGCACCGACTGCTATGTATAAGACACCACTGACATTTGGATCTTCAGTGAGAGACAAGATAGAGTGACGGAATATGAAAGAAAAAAATTGGTGTGCCGCTTTATGCAGCGAACATGAAGATGACAATCTTCCTCGTACATGTGTCTGCACGCTCTTGCTCCAGCCACAACTCAAGGCGGCAGTGGAAGAGACCCAATCAAGCGCCTAGGAACAAAACCGGGAGGATCTGGCACGTCTCTTCACGTTAGCGTTCGGGACCCGCTCAACCATGGGGATCCCGTAGGATGGGGCAGCGGCAGCCGCCTTGCACGACGGGGACACCACTAGAGAACATGGACGGGTGCATGGGAGGTACCGCCTACACAGTGGGAGGCCCAGCGGTCAGCAGGATGATGAGAGGTCGGGATCAGGCTCACAACAGAGGCAGGAGTGTTGGGGCCGGTGGCGAGCACGAGCACAGGGGGTGCACGACGGGGAGGTCGAAGGTGTGATTCGGTCAGGAATCAGGCGAGACCGCGGGGCGCTTAGGGAGTGGCTGCTGGGAATCTGGCGGTGGAGACCATCAAGATGGTGGAGCAGGGCAGCAGCGACAGGGACGGGGATGCCGCCGGCGGGACTGGCCTGGCGGGATGTGGTCGGTGTTGGGCTGGTGGGGGTTGGATCGGGGACATGTGATGTGCACAGGAAAGAAGGTTTTTATTTTGGGAGTGGGACGGGGAAGAAGGTCTTTATCTAGGGAGGGGGTTCCTGAATAAGTTTAACACCCCGTCCACTCCTGGGCCCAGGGAGTGTCACTCCTGGCAGCTTAATAGGATATCTAGACTGGCCCCACAAACCAACACTAGTCTTTTCTGCGCACTTTGTCCTCACTCGTGCGCACCCGGTTACCCACTTCCCGGTCGGTCACCCATCCTAGAATTGCTCTAGGCCAAGCACACTTAACCTTAGAGTTCTTTTTGAATGAACTTCCAGAAAAGAAGTTGCAACTTGTTGATATGGGTATCCTATCAATCCTATTAAGCCATGTGCCTGGATCTCACATACACCCACCCTTTAGAAGATCGATGCCCTCATCGATCAAGCACACCCCAGGAACGTTCCCTCTTGGCACGCGTCTGTGCGTCCTGTGCCGGCACATGTGCCATGCCGTGTCCACTCCGGGCCACATGCGCCACACTCCACATGTCCCGCCACTGACCCGCACACACCCGTGTAATCGTAAGGGTCGGCTCTGATACCACTTTTAACACCCCGTCCACTCCTGGGCCCGGGGGGTGTCACTCCTGGCAGCTTAATAGGATATCTAGACTGGCCCCACAGACCAACACTAGTCTTTTCTGCGCACTTTGTCCTCACTCGTGCGCACCCGGTTACCTACTTCCCGGTCGGTCACCCATCCTAGAATTGCTCTAGGCCAAACACGCTTAACCTTAGAGTTCTTTTCGAATGAACTTTCGGAAAAGAAGTTGCAACTTGTTGATATGGGTATCCTATCAATCCTATTAAGCCATGTGCCTGGATCTCACAATAAGCTTATATAGGAATCTCTTAAGGGGGTTCTTGAATAGTCCTGTCATATACATGTATGCAAAACACAAGTCATCGAGGTTATGAAAGATTGTGGAATATAGATTGTATTGATATTGGATTATTATATTGTGATCCCTTAGGCTATTTATATAGTACTAGAATACTTGGGGGGCAAGAAGCCTAATAAGGATAGAATTATATTACAATCTTAAACTAACAAATATAGTACAACGTTTAATATATTCTAACACCACCACCACCCTCTCCCCCCGCAGTCGGATCGGCAGTGACGCAAACAACTGGAGCATCACAGACTGTCTGACTGGAGCATAATCCAAAAGCGTGAAATGGACAGGGAGCCGGTCGATGCTGATGTCGATGTAGCCAGAAGTGGGGTGTAGTTGTCGTGGTCAATGGTGCCCTTGGTGATTTAGTCGTCATTGATGAAGTCAATGAGGTTGATATTGTCATGGCATTGTGGTCGATGTCGCCGTTGATCCTGGAGAAGTCGCCGTAGTAGTTGAGGTAGACGTATATAGAGTTGGAGTAGTCGAGGTAGGCGACACTCCTTGCCGAGCTTTCCAAACTCGGGAGCGCGCCGGGGATGAAGGCACACGTCGGTGTTGTCAATACCGGATGTGTGAAGTTAGGGACCATCACGAGCCATGCGAGTCAGAGCCAGAGGGAGCAATGGAGAAATTCTTCGTGAACGTTCGGTGCGTAGAAGTTGTCCACCGATTTGTTGGAGTAGATGAAGTAGATGCAATAAGAAAACTAATTAAGTTCAAAATAAAATTAGACTATGATTCTGGCGGTGAGGTTGTGTTGGACGAAGATGACGCGGTAGTTGTTGATGGAGATTTGTTGCGGTAGTCGATTTTCGGAATTGTACCTGTATTTTCTGCTTGTATGAGTGCGGTGTCACTAGTGAGAAGTACAATTTGTTGACGTTGATGTTGACCACGATAGGTGGTGGCAGCGACGATGCGGTATGTTGATGGTGTAGATGGTTGTCGGTGATGATGACCACGGGTGATGAAGGTGCAACCCTTTGTTGACAACAAGATGTGTTTTCGGGGATGTGAGTCCCGGTAGATTTTGGCGAAGACGGGCCAGCATGGTGATGACATGAGGATAGAGCAACCGACGCAGCGGTGAAGGTGTCCCTAGGGTGTCACACGGAGCCTCCTTGTCATGATCGTTGGTGATGATTTGCTAGATTTGAGTCGACCCCGAGGTTGAAGTAGAGGTGTGTGATAAGATGCGGTTGTGGATGACACAATCCGATTTATGATCGACGAAATAAGAAGAAATGCCAGTCAAGTGGCCGACGAGAATGTTTTGGCGAAACAAGACCTAATCTACTAGTTGTGCGGCCCCCAATGGAGAACGATCTCCTGGGGACAATGCGGCAGAAGTGGTGGGTAGCTAAACCCTATGTCAAGGAACGAGATGTTCTGATACCATGAAAGATTGCGGAATATAGATTGTGTTGATATTGGATTATTATATTGTGAGCCTTTAGGCTATTTGTATAGTACCAGAAGACTTGATGGGCAAGAAGGCTAATAGAGATAGAATTAGGTTACATATAGTGCAACGCGTGTAATATACTGTAACAAGTTATACTACGTGGGATTAAAAGAAAATAAAGAGTAGGCGTGTTCACGTGATTTTATTTTGACCCAACATGGAACCACTGAACATTTGTAAGCATACAAGACTGACTTACGAATTCATTGGTCATATGTAGTATATGCTGATCAGATAGTGTAACACAAGAAGGCTACGGAGTACTTCCTCTGTCCGCAAATAAGTGTATATCTAGGACTTAAAATTCGCCTAAAAAGAGTGTACATCTACAATACCAAGGCAACTAAATAAATGCAATTAGCTCCTCGTAATCACTCACCTACCTCATCCTCCAATCTCCATTCTTCTCCTCCATATCATCCACCAATCCTCATTCTTCTGTTTTATTTATAATTGGTTTTTTTTGAACAAGGAGGGGGTCGCGAAGGACCCCGAAGCTGCCATTAATAAACTGTCGGTCGGTTACAATTGCATACAAGACCTTGAAAGAAAAAGAAAATGAAAGCAGTCCTGACTATTTGCTCATAGGACCCTGCGAAAAGCTTGAACAACGCAATCGGGTCCTTTGACCGAACTGATACCGGAACCTTGCCGCCGGCCATCAATCTCTCGCCGGGGACACACCACTTGGCGAGACGACGATGTGGAGCGCCGGCGCAGGGCTCCCAGAGGGCCTCCATCTTGGAGGTTGTAGGCACGCCTTGCAGGCGTGCAGATGCGCCGCTCTTGCAGTCAAAGATGTCGGTGGCAGACCAGGCCACCCGGCGATGCACTCGTTGTGGCAGCAACCTGCACAGCAAAACAACGCCACCATCCAACCCGGTGTCCCCCTCGCCACCTCGGCCGGCCAGGACAGCGCTATGGGAGATGACGAAGAAGCTGTGCAGGCAAGGATGCTTATTCCGAAGATCCGCCGGCAGGGATCTTGTCCGCTTCCACCATTGAAGCTGGAACAAGAACCGAGACGAGCTCCAGTCGGCGCCACACCCAGGCTCCAGGCTGAAAGAAGACCTTCGCGTACCTCTGGCATCAGGCTCTGGCCAGCAGCACCTCCCTTCCCCCTCGCCGCCACGGCCGACCAGGAAAGGGGAGAGCGCCACCACAGCAAGCCCGAACAAGAAGCCACAGCCAGGAACCTTATTGCGGAGATCTCCGAGTTTCCGGCCGTCGTCGTTGGCTCTGACCGCCAGAGCACAGCCGCTGTGACCCAAACTCGAACTGCATAGGAACCGGTCCCAAGATCCCCATGCCCTACTCCAACTACACGACATACTGCCAAGCAACCTACATCTAAGCCTATCTACCACTCCGGCGCCTCCCCTCCGCAGTCTCCGGCCGGCAACACCGGTGGAGGCCGCTCGGGATCGGTCCGGCAACATTGAGACGACTCTCAAGGAAACGGGGGAGGGGAGAAAGGGGAGAGGGGGGGGGACTCCTTTGTCTGACCTTCTTCTTTTTTCATTTATAATTGATAGAGACTCATAAAAGAATAGAGAGACTTAATTTGTCTAGTATTTCCTAGATGTATACTTATTTACCGACGGAGGAAGTATATGATACTCTGAATGTAATTAACAACTTGCTTTGCATCCTCTAGCACCGTATATGATACTCTGAATGTAATTAACAACTTGCTTTGCATCCCTAGCACCAGAGCACTAGCTAGCTAGCTAGACCAGCAGACACAAGTAAAGTTCATGCGTAACACTCTTTGATCTATTAACAAAAAATAAAAATTCAACACGGTAAAAATATGAGAAAAAAGGCTAAAAATCCCCGTGGCCTGCCGGTTCGATCGGGATTTCAGCCATCCTTAACTGCACATATATGCATATCCACGAGACATACCATGCATGTATGTGGCCTGTGATGAGTGCATGATGAGTAAGGTCACTACTTTATTTCTCCAGGCAACTAGCTGACCTGCTCGCCAATGAGATCGAGACCGACGACGAGGAACGTGACGCCCTAGAAGAGCAGGAAATAGAAGTGCAGCCCCTGAGCCGAGAGCAGGCTGCGCGTGGTGGCGATGAGTAGGAAAGAGGCCAGTGCCAGCTCCTTCTTGAAGATCCAGTTCGACGCCTTGGGCTTGTTGTTCTTCTTGGCTAGCGGCAATGTGGCCTCCTCCTCCTACGCGTCGGCCTGCAGCTGCAGGTCCTTCTTGTCGTGCTCGTGCATCTTGGCCCATGCCTCGAGCCCGCCTGCGGGCACGCCGTGGACGAGCTTGGGTCCGACTGGCCTGGCGAGGGTGTCGGCCTCCTCTACCAGTGCGAACATGTCAAACTCCGATGAGGTCCTACCAGCCTTCTTGGTGATGACCCACTCGTAGGAGCTCCCCAGCTAGAATAGCCTGGACACCATGGCGTTGAACTTGGTGACGGACATGGTGTTCTCAAAGAGGAGGTATGGGATGATTACGATTTCAAGTGGGATGGGACTTCCCATCAAACCGCGTCCCATCCCACGTCCCTAAACCCACTAATCCCACTAATCTATGCATGTGTGTCCCGTGTGGGCTGAAACGGACCAGCCCATCAGTCCTGCGGGTGGCCCACCTATCCCGACTCAGTGTGTTCCCTTCTTCTCCTCTCCCTTCCCTCGACTCAGAAGCCACCGCCCCCGCCCCCACCTATGTTCCTCCCTAGGCTCAGCACCGGCGCCTCCACCTTCTCCGTCCTTCCTTTGCCTCAGCCCATCGCGTCCCCCTTCTCTGCCCCTCCCTTGGACTTAGCGCTGCCACGTTCCCTTCTTCGCCCCTCCCTTGGTCACACGCCTCCTGGATGGGATACATATCAGGGACAAGATGCTGCCGGTGATGACTCGTTTCCGTGGGGAGAAGGTGCTGTCGGTGACGCCTACCTGCGTCCTCTCCTCCTAAGACACCACCGTCTCCCTCCCCCTCTTCATCTACTCCACCTAACTTTAGCAATTAAGGTGAGATCTTGAATTCATTGGTGGGATGTTCTTGTTCATGGTTCTTGATCTGAGCGTGCGTGCATGCGTAATTTAGAATTATCCTGCAAACTGATCTTGATCCAGGCGTGCGTGTGTAATCACCTCAAGGTCCTATAGCCCTGTTTCTGTGTTGGTGCCATCCGGTTGTTTATAGAACATGCCTAGGTAGCTACTACTATCATAGCTGCTCATTTTGATTTTCAGTAGTACTCGTTTGATGCAACAATGATTGGTGACAACTATTACGACATTTAATTTTGATGGTGCCGGTTGCTTAAAGTTTGTTGTCTACTCCACTTGAGATCCTCTCTACATAGAGACCAGCAGATGGATGGATGTTACCGGTCCACTGTCTCCAAGTGCTGCAACTTTTTTCTTCTACCCTACTGTTACCCCTTCCACAAAGCAATGGATGGATTCCAAGTTCCCCTCCTTTTTATTATTACCAACAGCTAGAGAACACATGGTTTAGGGAGAATATCATTTTGCGGCCCGAAAGTTGGGGCGCTCAGGCAATGCGGTACCCAAGTTGCTTACCATCAGCTGCGTTGTCCAAAGTTGGCGTGCTAAATACTTAGAGGGTCTTTTTCGGCACGAATTCAACTTTATGTTTCAATTCAAAATATCAGGCTAACGCCCGTCAAGTTGGGCCCCCTATCAGCTTTCGCTGTTATGTCGCTGCCATCGTGGCTGCCATGTAGGCTTGCAGCGTTGGCGCATGCATCCTTTACGCGTCTTCTTCTTCCTCCGGGGCGGCAATCTGTGGTCGCGGCCATGGCGCGGAGCTAGGACTTGGACGAACCTGCTCGGCCCCGCTCTCCTCCCCATCCCGAATCGGAGCTCGCCTTCACCATGGCCGCACCCATGGCACGGCGCAGGAACGGGAATTCATTCCCGGGTGAGATCTGTCACCATGCCGACCATGCTCAGTCCTATTGGCCTCCTCTAGAATCCGAGCTCGCCGTCGCCGTGGTCGCACACGCACCAGCCACGGCGCCTTCCTCTCCGAACCCCAAAGCCACATCCACCCAGTTCGGCACAACGCTAACAAAGTGAAAATTCATCAAGTTTTCTTCTTGTGATTATAGAAAAACATGTATGTACCGTGTCCGTAGCATACTCTAACAATGTACACATATGTTGTTTACGACATTTTCATTTGAAATTAGTAGCTTCGTGATGACGAAACATAGGAAACCTAAATAGAAAGACGATGAAGACCATGTTATGTACTTTGTGTTGCATCAACAAGTGCTCGCTGACGAAACATGTTACCAAGAGAGTGGAGTTCATCTGCCATTGCCAAAAAATATGTGAACAAATCAATGAGCGATTCAATGCAAATACGCGCAGAAAAGCTAGATCCATGTCATCAATCATCAATAGGTGGCACATTCTAGTGATGCATTCAAATGTGTACACCATGTATCATTTACTTGAAGTGGTTGTTATCCTGAGCAAAAATGCCTAGTATGCATATTATCTTTGTCTATTCTATGCTGCAATTCTGCTATTATGGGCATGGAAAGAAAAGTTGAGCTTCATTGAATATTACGTAGCTAGGCCTAACATAGTTTACACAAATAAGCACAACTTAGTCTTTACACAAATAAGCGTAACTAAAGATAAAGACAAATGGTTCATCGGATCTGCCAGTATGAGCACTAGGTCCCTGAAGCTAGTGATATCGTCAGAACGAACTAGAATGCTGCGTTTGGCCGTCTGTCATTCTCCATCAAATCGTACGACCCCACCGATGAGCCAATTGTAGGCCCCCTCCCCCCGACATTGATTCGGCTCCAGATCAGATCTGGAGTGTCAACATGATAGGGCGTGAGTGTGCGGCAAACACATAGTCTGCTATCAACACTGGAAGTGCTGGCACCTCAACAACAACACCAGCATGTTCTTCCTGGACTCCGGCAGGAACCTCAGCAGGTATTTTGTCAGCTTCACCACCAGCAGCCTCAGCAGGTATTTCGTCAGCTTCACCAGCAGTAGCATTAACAAGTATTTCTTCAGCTTCACCAGCAACAGCAGCACCAAGTATTTCGTCAGCTTCACCAGGAGCAGCAGTAGCTAGTTCTTCGTCAACTCCACCACCACCACCACCACCACCAGCAGCATCAGGAGCCAGGGCTGCCTGCGCAATTACAGGTTCAACAGCTCCAGGGGCTCTGACAAAGAAAGGGTAGTTGATCCCAAGAAACATAGATTGTCCCTTCAGATTGTCGACTGTGCTCCAGACTTGCTCTACTGGGTCTTTGGATGGGCATGCGGACCTCGAGAAAACGTGACACCGCATCGATGGGTATGAAGAAAGTTGTCTTCCCATATGTTCTATTGTATCACCAACGTTGTTTAGTGCCCCCCTGATATGAATCCACATGAGTTCAACATCCTGTTTCGTGTCGTCTCCGAGAGGTGCCAGGAACCAACGCCGTGTCCCAAGTTCAGCATCTGCTACTACATCTTTGATCACCGGAGCTGGAATGATGCGCAGGGCTGCGTGGGTACCTACGTGTTACTTACAGTCAGTAAGCAGATTTTTGAATGGTACTTTACATGCTACTAGATCATTAATGGCGCGCGTTGCCGCGCCCGTCTATTTGACATTGATATTTTAGTTAGTGACCATAAAAATATATACATTTAGTACTTCACACGGAAATTTTAGTGAATGATAAAGATGGAGACTTGAGTATTCGCTCTAATGTTGAATGAAGGTGAGTGATTTGTACATTGCATAATGCATGATGAGCATTCACTGTATATACATGGCACGGTTTGCCACGCTGGTGTGTTATTACAAAAAAATTATATAAATATATAGATAAAGTGGCATGAGTTAAATTTTAGTAAACATGCACATATATTGGTCCATATTCGAATTTTAACGGTTTGACAAAATAAAACTTAGGACATATGTGATGCACTCACATGATTCTTTTTTACATTTTATCTATTAATAGAAGATTAGCCAAAGAGATATGAAAACACAATTTTCACAATAAAGGGATACAAATTTTGCATAAAATAGTATGACAATGGAAACACATAGCTACGAAGTATCGAATTATGATATGGTTAATCAAACAACAGATCTATAATAAATTTGAAAAAATGTAAAATAATAGAAGCATCCCATGAGCTCTCTCAGACTCTGGTGTAGTTCCGTAGCCTTCCCCCACCTCTCACTGGTGTGAAATTCTTGTTGGCAGCATTTGTCTTGTATCTTTTGACACCCTACTGTTTCTTTTTCTTTACCTGAAAGGCATTGGCACGAATGCTATAGATCTGAAAGGTTGTGTCGCTAATTGATGATAGGGGCAACATATACACTCTGAAATCTCATAACAGTAAGAAGTACTACATTTCAGGCTTTTATCCAATTTCTGATTGTGCTGGTAAGCCTAAGATGTTTGCAGAACACTGAATTTGAATTTTAAAGAAGAGTAGAAATGCTGAAAATTATGTTCATTAGAAATACCTGTTTTTCAACTAAATCGAGACATACCAAAATACTATATCATGACACCAGTTTGATTAAATACCATGGTTGAGATACCACATCACCATTTATTCCCATCTATAAGCATACATACATTTTTTCAAGAGATAAAATCATAACAGGTGAAGCGAACAAAACTAATCCACCAGCAGATTGGCTAAATCCAAAAGTCAGATTTTAAGTCAAGTGACCAATGACTTACCTTGATGGAGGCGGATTGGCTTGACCTTTCACCTATGCGTATTGGATTTGGCATGTGATATATGTCATTTGGATGGAGTGCGATGAGGCTGGGCATGTCCACATAGAGGCGACATGTTGGCACATCTACAAAAATGGCTGGCGGTAGTATAACAATCAAACCTGGCCGCATCATCGTCAGCTGATGAATTCCCCAGCCAAAAATCCGGAATAAACCTCCAAAAATCCCATAGATGATACCAGAATCAGCCTAGAGTTCTTGAATTGATAGTACCTGCAACACAAGAAAACAGATCTAGGATGAGTCCAGACTGAAGAAATTTGCGGAACAGTTGAAGATGTGGCGCAACCATTCCTGCCTGGTGTGCATTGCTAGAGGAAGAACACGGAAAGGAGACATGGGATGGAAAAGTCTTATATAGGCAAGCCTAGATCGAGCTCCCTCAACTTCTAATTAATGAGGAATAACATAAGATTCGAGGAGAGAAGGAACGAATGCGGGTTTTGACTGGGGCACCTCCACAACCACTAATTTCTTGTAGTAATGGCATATTAACTTGTCCTACTTTGACGGAGAACCCAATTGCCTTGCTTGCCCCCTCCATTTTCCTTCTTCTCTATTTTGTTTAGGTCGGTCGGATCCAGCTTGGAGTCTGCCACATCGCTGGGCATGTCCTCTCCTAATTTTTTCTGCTCGATCCGTACCTGGCGTCTTCCACCCGGTTCAGCCTAGAACGGTGCAGTAAATCAAGTAACAGGCTAAAGGAGGCATTCTGGCCCAATTAACCACACAAAGGCTTTTTGATGTTCAGAGAAGCGTCCCTAAGGGATAATTCGGCCCACGTGGGAATTAAGGACAATCCAACGGTCAAAATAACATGGAGGATGAGATCGGACGGCCAAAATTATCCAGTTCGTGGGAGGCCTCCTCTTTGACTCAGTTTTAATATCCCTAATATGACACCATGACTCACCCCAGAAGGACGGCTCCCAAACACGCACATCGCCGCTAGGATCAGTGACCGCATAAATGTGTTGCGTTTTGTTCGCATGGTAGCTGGAGGTGAAGACGGCGTCGACATACTTCTCCGGCCGCAGGAAGTCGTCGCGCAAGACTGTCCATTCCTTGTCTTCTGGGCACCTAATGAATGTGATTGCCTTGTATAACACCGCTAAGAGGTCGTACTCCCATGTCTTCCACACCTCCCGCGGTCTATGTGGGAGCTGTACCTTCAAGAGCTCAAGTTCTACCATGTTGAACCTGTAAGCGAATTCGGAAATGGGCATCAACCACTCGTTGTTGAATTCAGTAATGCCGACACCCTCCAAAGATGGCAATATAAATCTCAATGATCTGTAGCCATTTTTTAAAGTCAAAGTACTCCCATCCTAGGATAAAAGGACCAGCCACTCGCCATTGCCACCCACCCAGTTCTGGTCATCTCCCATTTCCGTCTCTTCTTCTTCCTTGATATTCACCACTACTGATTCCGACCACTTATCCAGCAGCATTAGTTTTGCATGGATATTCTGCAGAGTTTGTTGTTAGTTGGTACAATCACCTAGCATGGATTCCATTGCAAATACAATTTGACAACTGGACCTTCAGATTAAAGTACCCAAAATATCGCCTAAATACGAGTGTCTCCTCAGATATCGCCTAAATTGTGCCTGTGTCACTACGAAGATACCCAATATATGGAGTAGGAGCAGAGCACCCCCAGAACAAACTCCTGACGATGATCATAAACAACTTGGGGCATAACAACCTTAAATCGTCTAATCTGTTTATTTTTATTTTAGGAAACGGAATATCACCTAGCAGGCATTCCATTGCAAATCGAAATTGGCAACTCGTCTATCACCTAAAGTAAGACCGTGTCACTACGAAAATACCAGAATATCAGGTACGAGCAGAGCTTCTGCTGTACATAATAGTCTTAAATGGTTCATTTTGTTTAAACCGTGCGTGCACACAACACGTTCGACGAAAGGAACATAGGATTCCAATGAGAGTTCAGCACATATGAATCAACAATATGACTGAACCAATAAGAAAGATACTGGAACTTACGTGGCCATCGTGGTCATTTGGCCATTTGCTGGTATCGGGGTAAAGAAGGCCTGGCGTGCCGAACGGTTGTTCGTCCATGTCCCGCATCGTGAAGCGGTAGCTAGGGATGCAGCGAGCGAGGCGGCCGACAGAGATGATGTCCAACCCCGTGGCGATCCTGTGCACGTTCGCGTGGCACTGAGGTTCGGCCATCCCCAATCCTCGCGGTGGCGGTCACCCTGGCCATCCGCGTCATCATCGCATGCCTTTCGCTTCAGCCTGCTGCTACCCCAAGCTCTACCCAGAGTGGCAAATGGAGTCTGGAATCCGGTAGATTAATGGAGGCGTTGTGATAAGGAGGCGGATGGATTTGAGAGGGGATGGAATCAGGGATGGGGGAAGTTGTTCGAGTAGGGAGTGACCCAGTGAGGAACCGCCGCCGCCGCCGGTTCTCGTACGCGTGGAAGACAAGGAAGGGGGGCGTAATTATTAAGGGCGCGCACCGGAACCATCTAGAGGAAGTGAAAAAATAAATCGTAAGAGAGAGAAATGTGCGTACTGCCTATCAGTGAGTGAAGGTCGGCACACGCAAACGTGACTACGTTTTACTTGGATCGTGCATGGCAGACCTCGATTCCACCGCATGCAAGTGGCGCAGAACAAATTTTAGGCTGCGCTAGCATCGACGTGTAAAACCGCCGTTTTTTTCCACCTTCACCCTACTACGAATGGTCGTGCACCATTCCAGATATTAGTAAGGGCGGTTCCAACCTTTCACTTCTCTGTATCATTTCCTCCTCCACGGTCTCACCGTCTTTCTCCTCCACGGCCTCATCCATTTTCTCCACCACGGCATCACCCTCTTCCTCCGTATCCTTTCCCTCTTGCCTATAGTCATGGAATTTTCGGATGTCCAAAACGACGACAGGCAAGCGATTGCGTACTTCGACATAGAAGTACATGGCGGGAAGAAGATCAATGTCGTCTACACCACCGACCCTCGGATGGTGAGTAACACTCTGAATAATTACACGAGTTGGTTGCGGTTCAAAGAAAACAGGTTCGTAGGTTTCGACCTCGAGTACAGCCACGATCACCGTAGGATCGCCGTGGTGCAACTCTCCATGAAGGGGCACGTCCTCGTATACCAGCCTTTTTGCGAGATGGGGGCTGACGGAATCTGGTAAACTTTGCTGTCTTTTTGTTACTGAACCGTCTGTTTGCAAAAGTTATTGCTATATTATTTGTCTGAATTCATTTTCATGTAGGTGGGGCGAAAGGATTAGGGATCTATTTCATGCCTTTCTCGTGAACCAGCACATAACATTTACTAGTGTTGACATCACGAATGACACTAAACTGTTTGAAAGCCCGACTATCAACATTAAAATCCCAAAGGAGTGTAGAGTGGACATCCAGGAAATTTACTGGATCCCAGGGACAAAGGAAGGCAGGACCGGGATGGCCGATCTTGCCTCTGAACTCATCGACCAGTGGTACGCTAACATGAAGGGCAAATTGTCAAGATGTTCGTGGAGGCGTTTAGGGCACGATTACTAGGAGGATAAGCCGCTTTATGAACCTAATCTGAAGTACGCTGCAATTGACGGGTATGTTAGCCACGAGCTGTACCGGTAGATTGTAAAATCTCGTTCCAGGCATCGCATCATTGAACCACCATCAAGGCAATTTGTTTGCCCCAGATGCCGGAGTGTAGATGAATCTACAAGCCGGGGCAAGCGACCGACGGTTGCCTTCTCCAACAGGCTGGGATGTAGACTTTTAGTGCATGATTGTTGTGTTTGTATGGGGCTTGTTATGTTTATGAAAACATGTTCAGAAGTACACTATGTGAGCAATTACGAACTGCTATGTATTACCTTTGTCGAACTATAATCTGGGTTTGGTTATGACTATATCCTTCGCTATAATCTGGGTTTGGTTATGACTTATGACTGTATCACACCTTATGCATGTTAGTCCTAGATTCTGCCGCATGCAAATGGCACAGACAGAATTTGTAAGTGTAGCACCCCGCTAAAACCACTACTAGAAAATCGCTTGTTATTTCTGTTTTGTGCATCATCATAACCGCATGCTCATGTTATCATGCCACATTGCATTTGAGCATCGTCATGTCATCATGCATTTGTTTGTGTAAAACTATTTCCTAAAAGCCTATCTTTCTTTTCTAAATAACCCCCGTCTTTATTTTAAATCAAAAACCCTTGGCTTTTTCCAGATAGTTTGTTTGGCTAAAACTATCTACAAAACCTATTTAAAACAAATAAATAAAACAAAACTATTTTGTTCGGGGAGGCAGCCGCAGGCCAGGCCGAAAGCCCGGCCCACAGCCACCTACTACCCGATAAAACCTTAACCTAGCCAAACCCTAAAACCTAATCCTGCTCTACCTACTCCCCACCTGGCGCCGCCACTCCCTCACCACACACCACCTACTGCCAGCGACCATCCACCCTGCGGTCAACCCAACCCTCACCCTGCCGCGCGGACCCCACCATGTCCTGGCCCGCACGGGAACCTCGTCCCCCACCCTGCATCCACCCCGCATCGCCCACCTACCCCTGTGATCCCCTCAAGTCCGCATGCGTCTTCCCCTGATCCGGCCGTTCTCCTCACTATGGCCAAGCTCTACCACCGCCCTCCCTTCGCTCCCTCCTCCTGCGGCCGCCCTTCCTCCGCCTCGCACGCGAGCCGCCTCTGCTCTGACCAGCGGCGTCTCCTCTCTGGCTCGCGCCAGCGATGGCACGCCCACATCGTCTGCGTCCTGCAAAGCTCCGCCGCTAGTGCCGCTTTCCGCCGTGCGTGCTGTGCCCCTCGCAGAGCTATGCGCCGTCCTGGTCCACGGCTGCCGCTGCCATCGCGAGGTCCTCCTCCGCCCGTCCCGTGACCTTGACCCTGTCCTCGTCCCTGTCGCCATGTTCTGCCGCCTCTCTCGGCCCCGCCTCGCCGCTCTGTCTCTGGCCAGGAGCTCCGCCGACGTTCGCCTCCATCCACAGCAAGGCCAAGGCCATGCCATGTTCAGCCCCAGATGTGCGTCCTCGACCGACGACCCGGTGTCCACCTCCTCTCTATAGCACGTGTTTGCTCTCCGTCATTTTTGCGTGCGTCTCCTATGGTGCTTTGTCCCAGGTGGCCTGCTGCTGTCCGTGTAAGCGAGGAACTGTGGTGTCCTGTGGAGATGTGGTGAACCTCAGCTAATTTGACCTTCGTTGCGAATAATCGTGGCACTGCCCGAAGATTGGCTCGGTGTTGAATCAAGTTCACCGCCAACCGAACCTAGAGAACTACACCTGGTGATACACTCGATGACCATCGGCAAGTACTCCGTCACGGAAAACTCCAAGGGCTTCAACATGGAATCTTAAGGCGATGCCGTCGGAACCAAAGACCTCGAGTTCTCCTAGAACCTCAAGTTATCCGTAACGGCACGCCATTATCTACCTCCCGGACTCCGAGACCTCCAACAAGGAACCCCAAAGACCAAACCCCATCGACCCCCGGTGAACACTAAGATCGTCGATTCGATGTGTGACCCTTTTCGAGCCCTATTTTATAAATGTTATATATAATTGTTGCACATTAAATTGCTCATGTCGCATACATATTGTGTGGGTTGGGGCATTATGCTGATTCACCTCATAATTAAATATGGAGACCATATGCGGGCTTTTCTAGTCTTATATTGACT
This sequence comes from Avena sativa, assembly GCA_916181665.1. NCBI lineage: Eukaryota > Viridiplantae > Streptophyta > Magnoliopsida > Poales > Poaceae > Avena > Avena sativa. The sequence goes on from OV702292.1 coordinate 314,785,150, forward strand.
CCATTTAAATTTGCATAGCGAACTGATGCCATGTTTTTCCTTATTAATACAATATTTTAATTGCGGGGTATCTAAATAACTTGAACCTTCTAATTAATTGTCGGGACCCCGGTTCCGCTTAATACTGCCTAACTGCATCGCCTCTTTGCCATGTCATGCATCATATCATGAACATGCCCGATCTTCTACCGTAGTATTAAATAATGCATTCGGTGTTTCTTTTAGTGCTTTGATTCTTCGCGGATTAGGCCGTTGAGTTGGTGCGAGTGTCGACAAGTCCTTCGGATAATGTATCTTCGACAGTGTTTCCCAGGCGAGCATTCTCCCCCTTTCTACCTATTTGTGCATTTATAGTCTTTACTTCCTCCTGTTGATCTATTGCTATCTGTATTGCGATGCTCTAGATTCCGTACCACTTTATGTCCCTTGCAGCCTATATTTCCATGGACACATCCTATTTCCTATTGTTTGATAGATAATCGGTTTTGCGAGTCGTAGTTTCTTGCTTATGTGCTGCTTCGCGTCGTTGTCGTTCCATCGTTGACGGCAAGTTGGCACATGCTAAATGGTGGAGATGTTTAATGGTGCAGATGATCATAACTTTAAATACAACCGTTAAAATGCTGGGAATAGATATAACTAATGCAGAGGCACCAATGCTTATGTGCTGCTTCGCGTCGTTGTCGTTCCATCGTTGACGGCAAGTTGGCACATGCTAAATGGTGGAGATGTTTAATGGTGGAGATGATCATGACTTCAAATACAACTGTTAAAATGCTGGGAATAGATATAACTAATGCAGAGGCACCAGTGGGAAATATCTAATATATGGTTCTTCCACACTCACTTGTGTCCCGTAGGCCCCGAGTACTTGATACCTATTCCTTGACTATTCGCACTATCCACATACGGGAGACTCTATGAATCCCCCTTTGCCTGAGCTTGATTCGCACTTTATTTCTTGGGGCCACAAAGTAGTTTGGAACTTTATTAATATCTTGTACTTATGCCATGCTTTACTGCTTTATTTATGATTGTGCGTGGAGCACCTGTACTGTTTTGGAACATGGAATGTTTTCGCGGTATCGACAAGCCCAGTCACACTTTCGGGTTCCCAGTCGTTTACAGCCATTGACACAAACCCTGGGTCCGTCTCGGAGCCGGCCAACTTCGTTGCGGGTAGCTTAGTGGGGTGGCCCCCTGAAATGATTTATGAATCCTGTGAATGCTTTGTCGTGAGGCCTTGTTGCTTTTTATTTGGTTCTTCCCGAGGTTGATTGTGTGTGTGTTGCTATTTGTTCACCCCTGCAGGGTAAATCTTTCTGAAAGCCATGTCCACGGTTATGGACGACTTGGAGCATAGTATCTCGATAATAGACAGGCATAACTAAAGTAGTGCTATAAATTTGACCTTTACATGTCTAGTAATCAGATTCACTACAACGGAATGAGTAAATAAAAGTGCCAACAACTGCTGGTTTTGGGAGTTCTCATGCTATTTGTATCTGACTACTAAGTATTGCAACTACAATGGAATGGTTAACTAAAACTGCCCACTGCTTACGATATCGGGATGACTCATGATATCTATATCTGACTAGTAAGTGCTGCAACTACAATGGAATGAATAAAACTGTCAACTGTGTGAGTTCCTTGGTTTGATTTCCTCGTTTGGTCTCGAGGGGGAATACCAGGATGGGTATGATTGGTGTTAGTATCAGGTTGGTCCCGAATAGGTCTCTCTTATCCCTCTCTAATAGCCGACAGTTGCATCGAGTCTCTATAGGTTGTTTAATGCATGTTGCGCTGCCGCTTCAGCCCACCATACCTATGTAGGCGAGAGCCGCCGAATTCTAGACTCGCCGTGTACTAGCCTCAGTACTGACCGCTCCCTTTTTTCCTTTGCCCTTTGTCAGCACCCCTTTTGTTTAACAGGTTTAAGTTCAACATCATTAGCAGGGTTACCCTTCCGGCTTGGCCTGGGCAGGGTTATGGACGCCATTGGTTATTCTTCAAGACTCGTAGTCCAATTTGCATCTTGTCCATACTTGGATGTTGTATCGTTTTCAAGTATCGTTTTCAAGGTGATTTGGATCTTTGTACTATATATCTGTATTCTTTTATATATATAAATGTTCCGTGGGTTCCATCATGGACTAATGTGTAATGGTATTATGTAGCACCCCGCTAAAACCACTACCAGAAAATCGCTCGTTGTTTCTACTTTGTGCATCATCATGACATCATCATGCATGTTTGATCATAAAAGTACTTTGCAAAAACCCTATTTTGTTTTCTAATTAGCCCTCCTTTAATTTCAAATCATAAAACCAGGTCTTCCTGGATATTTTATTTGTCTAAAAACTAATTATATTTTTTTAAAAAGTGAAATAAAAATAAAAGTATTTTTTTAGGGGGAGGCAGCCGGCCAGGCTAAAGGCCCAGCCAGCCAGCCTACAACCCCACCTAATCTAGCCAGCCCCACCAACCCAGCCACCTACCCCATCCGCCGCCACCCTGGCACCCCTCCACCTCACCCCGCCCTCTCCCAGCCTGCCACATCACCCCGCTGGCCCACCCGCACACACACTCCTGCCACATCCCCACACCAACCCCACAGGCACACACGCAAACACACGCACCCCACGCACTCCCGCGTCACTCTCCCTAGCCCTAGCCACGCGCGCAGCAGCAACGAGACGCGACCACCCCACCTACCGCGCCTGGCCCCACCCTGCAGCTCGCTGCCGACACCACCCCACCCATGGCCCGGATCCCCACCACCCCTGGGCGTCTCTTTTTCCCCACCACGCACTCCACCAGCCCCGCCTGACCTTCTCCTCCTCTCGATCCACCCATGCGCCTCATCCCGCGCGTGTCTCCCCCCTCCACCTTGTTTCCTTCCCCAACTCCCGCTCCCCGCCGCCGCCGCTGCGGACGGCCACCCCTCCGCCCCCCTCTGCCCCGACATCGAGCTCCCCGCGGGCTCGCAGCCATGCGGCTTCGCCCGCCGCCGCCGCTTCCTTCCCTCACCGGCGCCGGCCTCCCTCTCGCCTCTAGCCGCCGCCCTGCAGCCGGCCAGGGCCGACCCCGCCTCGTCACCCTCGCCTCGCGAGCTCGCCCCCAACCTCGTCGTCAGTCGCTGTGCAGCTCGGTCGTTCCCGTTGCCAGGACCCCGCGGCCGCCTTCCTCCCCGTCACGCGAGCATGCCCTGCGAGCTCTTCACCATGTCGTCACGCAACTTCGGTTCCTAGCCGTCCCTGTAGCGCCTGCGCCTGTGGGCCCTTCTCTGGCTCCACAGAGCGCGTCGCCCCGCCCGACAGCAAGCCTGGTCACCAACTGTGCCTGCCACCGCCGCGTCTAGTGCCACCGCTGCCAGGCCCTCCTCCTGAGCATCTTCAGCCCCTTCGTCCTCTGCCTTCCCGCACTTCCCCTACAGCGCGTAGCACCAAGCCGCTTTGTCCAACACCTGCCTGCTGTCGATGTGGTTCGGATCTTTTATGTTGTTTTCTCTAGTACAAGTGGGTTGTATCTATGTGTTGTGTATTGGTACTGATCAAGAGAAGATGGGGTGTGGTGTACTACAGCTGCAACCATGTGAAGATAGCGCGTGGTGTTGCTACCCGGACTACTTCAGTCTCGCGACACAGGAACATGGTGTTGTTGTTTGGTGATGATCCCTTGTTGACGTCTTTGTCTGAGACCCTTACGACGAGAAAGATCTCCTGTTGGACAACATCGACTAAAGCGATAAGTTGTACAAGAACCACGCCAAGATCTTCCTGAATGCCCTGACATCAAAACAAGATCGCCATCGACAATGGCCCGAAGACCGAACCCAGGGGACACCAAGTAGTTCTTCTCGGAGCCGATCCCGAAGGTCGTCGAGGGGAACACCAAGGACTTCTACACGGACCATGTGGTGCCACACCCCAAGATCTCTGATAAGGAACGCCAAGACCGACCCGATACGCGGACCCGACAAGATCTTCGCGACGACAAGATCGACACCGACCAGGGCTAATCTGATGAGCCTCGACGCCAAACCAAGTCCTTCTCCCCGGAAAGCCAAGCTCTCCTTCCGTTGTCCGAGACCGATCCCGTCGAACCGTTCCCCCCGAACCCAAGATCTCCCGAACCCCGATGTGTGACCCTAAGCCTCTATTTTTATAATATGACATATACCTGTCACATCATTAAATCATCATGCTTGCATACATGTCATCTGGTGGGTTTGGGTAAATAGTCTATTCACCTAAATTAAATATGGAGACCATATGCGGGTTTTTCTAGTCTTATATTGGCTCCATTTAAATTTGTGTAGCGAACCGATGCCATGTTTTGCCTTGTTAAAACAACATTTAAATTGCGGGATAGTTAAACAACTTGAACCGTCTAATTAATTGTCGGGACCCCGGTTTCGCTTAATATTGTCTAGTTGCACCACATCTTTGCCATGCCATGCATCATATCATAATCATGCCGGATCTTCTGCCGTAGTATTAAATATTATATCCGGTGTTTCTTCTAGTGTGTGCTTCTTTGCGGATTAGGCCGATGAGTTGATGCGAGTATCGACAAGTTCTCCGGATATGATTCTTCGGCAGTGTTTCCCAGGCGAGCATCTCTCCCCCTTCTACCTATTTTGCATTTATAGTCTTTATTTCCTCCTGTTGATCTATTGCTATCAGTGTCACGATGCTTTAGTTTCCGTACACCAGTTATATCCCATGCAGCCTCTATATTGCCTTGGACACCTCCTATTACCTGTGTTTGGTAGATATTTGGCCTTGCGAGTCGTAGTTGCTTGCTCAGGTGCGATCTCGTGTTGTCAAGTACCACAGTTGTTGGAATGCTAGCAGATGTTTGTGGTGGAGATGATCATGACTTTAAATACAACTATTAAATTGCTGGGATAGCTAATGAAAGAGGCACAGGTGGGCAATTATATGTTATTTGGTTTTTCATGCCCACTTGTGTCCCGTAGGCCCCGAGTACTTGATACCTGTTCCTTGATTTTTCGCACTATCCACATCCGGGAGGCCTTATGGACCCCCCTGAGCGAGAGCTTGATTCATTTCTATTTCTTGGGGCCACAAGTAGTTTGGGGCTTTATTACTATTCTGTACTTATGCCATGCTTTACTGCTTTATTTAAGATTGTGCGTGGAGCACCTGCACTGTTTTGGATCGTGGCATGATTTCGCGGTATCGACAAGCCCAGTCATACTTCCGGGTTCCCAGTCGTTTATAGCCGTTCTCACAAACCCTTGGTCCGTTCCGGAGCCGGCCAACTTCGTTGCGGGTAGCTTAGTGGGGTGGCCCCCTGAAATATTTTATGAATCCTGTGATTGCTTTGCCGTGAAAGCCTCGTTGGGTTTTGATTTGGTTTTTCCGAGGTTGATCGTGTGTGTGTGTTGCTATTTGTGCACCCCTGCAGGGTAAAACTTTCTGAAAGCCGTGTCCGTGGTTATGGACGACTTCGAGCACAGTATCTCGATCATAGACAAGCATAACTAAAGTAGTGCTATAAATTTGACTTAATATGTGACTAGTAATCAGCTCAAGTATAACGGAATGGATATTAAAAATGCCAACAACTGGTGGATCTGTGGTGACCTGTGTCATACTATACCTGCCTAGTAAGTATTGCAACTCCAAGGGAATGTGATAAAAGTGCCAACAACTGCTGGGTTTTGGGATTCCTCAGGACAATTATATCTAACTAGTAAATGTTCCAACTACAACGGAATGCTAACTAAAACTGCCCACTACTTACGCTACCAGGATGACTCATGCTATATATCTGACTAGTAAATGCTACAACTAAAATGGAATGAGTAAAGCTGCCAACTGTGTGAGTTCCTTGGCCGGACTTCCTCGTTTAGTCTCGAGGGGGAAATACCAGGATGGGTATGTTTGGTGTTAGCTTTAGGTAGGATCCGAATAGGTCTTTCTTATCTCTCTCTAATAGCCGCCAGTGATACCGAGTCTCTATAGGTTGTTTAGTGCCGCTGCGCTGCCGCTTCAGCCCACCATACCTATGTAGGCGAGAGCCGCCGAATGCTAGCTTCGCCGTGTACTGGCCTCAGTACTGACGCTCCTCTTTTTCCTTTGCCCTCTGTCGGCACCCCTTTTATTTTAGCAGGTTTGAGATCGACGTCGTTAGCAGGGTTACCCTTCCGGCTTGGCCTGGGCAGGGTTATGGACAGACCTAATCAGATCTATCCAACCGATTTTCAAAAATAGTTTTGACATGCTACTTCGGCCGTTAGCTAGGTTATCCTACAGGCTAGACAAGTGGGGTATCATAACTGCTGAGCTCTGAAACCACTCTGTAACACCCTCGAATCAGCCCTATGCAAGTTTTAGCCCTTTCCGCCAAACCCACATAGAAACATTCAAGGATGCCCACCAGGCACTTTCGTGCGGGTGGAAAACGAAGTAATACCATTACACAACAGTCCTCGATGGGACCCACAGAACAGATATATATACAACAGCGACTCAACGAGTCAAGGATATAGATATACAATTCAGAGATCCAAATCACCTTGAAATCGATACAGCGTCCGAGTACGGACAAGATGCAAATTGGGCTAAGAGCCCTAAGGAATAACCAATTGCATCGCCTCTTTGCCCCGACGCCAAACCAAGTCCTTCTCCCCGGAAAGCCAAGCTCTCCTTCCGTTGTCCGAGACCCATCTCGTCGAACCGTTCCCCCCAAACCCAAGATCTCCCGAACCCCGATGTGTGACCCTAAGCCTCTATTTTTATAATATGACATATACCTATCGCATCATTAAATCATCATGCTTGCATACATGTCATCTGGTGGGTTTGGGTAAATAGTCTATTCACCTAAATTAAATATGGAGACCATATGCGGGTTTTTCTAGTCTTATATTGGCTCCATTTAAATTTGTGTAGCGAACCGATGCCATGTTTTGCCTTGTTAAAACAACATTTAAATTGCGGGATAGTTAAACAACTTGAACCGTCTAATTAATTGTCGGGACCCTGGTTCCGCTTAATATTGTCTAGTTGCACCACATCTTTGCCATGCCATGCATCATATCATAATCATGCCGGATCTTCTGCCGTAGTATTAAATATTATATCCGGTGTTTCTTCTAGTGTGTGCTTCTTTGCGGATTAGGCTGATGAGTTGATGCGAGTATCGACAAGTTCTCCGGATATGATTCTTCGGCAGTGTTTCCCAGGCGAGCATCTCTCCCCCTTCTACCTATTTTGCATTTATAGTCTTTATTTCCTCCTGTTGATCTATTGCTATCCGTGTCATGATGCTTTAGTTTCCGTACACCAGTTATATCCCATGCAGCCTCTATATTGCCTTGGACACCTCCTATTACCTATGTTTGGTAGATATCTGGCCTTGCGAGTCGTAGTTGCTTGCTCAGGTGCGATCTCGTGTTGTCAAGTACCACAGTTGTTGGAATGCTGGCAGATGTTTGTGGTGGAGATGATCATGACTTTAAATACAACTATTAAATTGCTGGGATAGCTAATGAAAGAGGCACAGGTGGGCAATTATATGTTATTTGGTTTTTCATGCCCACTTGTGTCCCGTAGGCCCCGAGTACTTGATACATGTTCCTTGATTTTTCGCACTATCCACATCCGGGAGGCCTTATGGACCCCCCTGAGCGAGAGCTTGATTCATTTCTATTTCTTGGGGCCACAAGTAGTTTGGGGCTTTATTACTATTCTGTACTTACCATGCTTTACTGCTTTATTTAAGATTGTGCGTGGAGCACCTGCACTGTTTTGGATCGTGGCATGATTTCGCGGTATCGACAAGCCCAGTCATACTTCCGGGTTCCCAGTCGTTTATAGCCGTTCTCACAAACCCTTGGTCCGTTCCGGAGCCGGCCAACTTCGTTGCGGGTAGCTTAGTGGGGTGGGCCCCTGAAATATTTTATGAATCCTATGATTGCTTTGTCGTGAAAGCCTCGTTGGGTTTTGATTTGGTTTTTCCGAGGTTGATCGTGTGTGTGTTGCTATTTGTGCACCCCTGCAGGGTAAAACTTTCTTAAAGCCATGTCCGCGGTTATGGACGACTTGGAGCACATTATATCGATCATAGACAAGCATAACTAAAGTAGTGCTATAAATTTGACTTAATATGTGACTAGTAATCAGCTCAAGTATAACGGAATGGATATTAAAAATGCCAACAACTGGTGGATCTGTGGTGACCTGTGTCATACTATACCTGCCTAGTAAGTATTGCAACTCCAAGGGAATGTGATAAAAGTGCCAACAACTGCTGGGTTTTGGGATTCCTCAGGACAATTATATCTAACTAGTAAATGTTCCAACTACAACAGAATGCTAACTAAAACTGCCCACTACTTACGCTACCAGGATGACTCATGCTATATATCTGACTAGTAAATGCTACAACTAAAATGGAATGAGTAAAGCTGCCAACTGTGTGAGTTCCTTGGCCGGACTTCCTCGTTTAGTCTCGAGGGGGAAATACCAGGATGGGTATGTTTGGTGTTAGCTTTAGGTAGGATCCGAATAGGTCTTTCTTATCTCTCTCTAATAGCCGCCAGTGATACCGAGTCTCTATAGGTTGTTTAGTGCCGCTGCGCTGCCGCTTCAGCCCACCATACCTATGTAGGCGAGAGCCGCCGAATGCTAGCTTCGCCGTGTACTGGCCTCAGTACTGACGCTCCTCTTTTTCCTTTGCCCTCTGTCGGCACCCCTTTTATTTTAGCAGGTTTGAGATCGACGTCGTTAGCAGGGTTACCCTTCCGGCTTGGCCTGGGCAGGGTTATGGATGCCATTGGTTATTCCTTAGGGCTCTTAGCCCAATTTGCATCTTGTCCGTACTCGGACGCTGTATCGATTTCAAGGTGATTTGGATCTCTGAATTGTATATCTATATCCTTGACTCGTTGAGTCGCTGTTGTATATATATCTGTTTTGTGGGTCCCATCGAGGACTGTTGTGTAATGGTATTACTTCGTTTTCCACCCGCACGAAAGTGCCTGGTGGGCATCCTTGAATGTTTCTATGTGGGTTTGGCGGAAAGGGCTAAAACTTGCATAGGGCCGATTCGAGGGTGTTACATATTACTTCATTTTCCACCCACACGCAAGTGTCTGGTGGGCGTCCTTGAATCGTTTCTATGCGGGTTTTGGCGGGAAGCGCTAAAATCTGCATAGGGCCGATTTGAGGGTGTTACAAAGTGGTATGAGAGCTCAGCAGTTGCGACACCCCACTGGTCCAGCCTGTAGGATAACCTAGCTAACGGACGTTGTAGACTGTCAAAACTATTTTTTTAAATCGGTTGGATAGATCTGATTAGTTCTGCTTTTACTGCTTACCCCTGCTATTCTCCTCTTACCTCTGCGTGTTTTGGATCTGCCCTCTTGGCTTTTCTTCAAGTCCAGGATATTCCCGTGGTTGCGTTTCTGTCGTACCTTTAGGGTTTCGATTCCTTCCTCTTGCAATGGTGTTTCCACCTCCGGTCTTTGTGCCATCGGAGTAGCCCTTCATCGGTTGTACCTTTCGGTGGATCAAAATTCACTGAAATCTTTCTTTGTACCTCCTGATGTTTTCTAACGCGTCGACCTCCACCACATCAGATCTGATAGAGGGCCTACATCACTCCTTTGTTTTCTGAAGTTTTCTAAACATAGCTTATCAAGATCTTTAGTCTAAATTCGAGAGTTGGTTGCATAATTCTTCTATTCATGTACGGAGTAATGCTTTGGGTGCGTGATGGACTGATCACCATCCGACTACACTTATCATTCGCTCTTGTACATTAAACTGGTGGACCAATGCAATCTTTACTCCTTCCTTGGAAGTTAGAGGTGGAATTTTATTTCGATACCTTTACCTTCATCTTTGTTTCTCCAGAGTGTTCTCTCGATGAACGTGAACAACGCCCTCTTGTTGGTGGTGTCGCTGATTTCAAGATGGAGCAAGAATCTTTGTTAGTGGTGTCACGAGGATCTACATGAAACATGAAGAATCTGATCGTCGATCTTCTTCCCCGTACCATGAGGCGGATCTCGAGGGCGCGATCCATTGTTAGTGGTGTCGAATTGTAGCACCCCGCTAAAACCACTACTAGAAAATCGCTTGTTATTTCTGTTTTGTGCATCATCATGACCGCATGCTCATGTTATCATGCCACATTGCATTTGAGCATCGTCATGTCATCATGCATTTGTTTGTCTAAAACTATTTTATAAAAGCCTATCTTTGTTTTCTAAATAACCCCCATCTTTATTTTAAATCAAAAACCATGGGCTTTTTCCAGATAGTTTGTTTGGCTAAAACTATCTACAAAACCTATTTAAAACAAATAAATAAAACAAAACTATTTTGTTTGGGGAGGCAGCCGCAGGCCAGGCCAAAAGCCCAGCCCACAGCCACCTACTACCCGATAAAACCTTAACCTAGCCAAACCCTAAAACGTAATCCCACTCTACCTACTCCCCACCTGCCGCCGCCACTCCCTCACCACACACCACCTACCGCCAGCGACCGTCCACCCTGCGGTCAACCCGACCCTCACCCTGCCGCACGGACCCCACCATGTCCTGGCCCGCACGGGAACCTCGTCCCCCACCCTGGATCCACCCCGCATCGCCCACCTACCCCCGCGATCCCCTCAAGTCCGCACGCCTCTTCCCCTGATCTGGCCGTTCTCCTTGCTGTGGCCAAGCTCTACCACCGACCCGCATTCGCTCCCTCCTCCTGCGACCGCCCTTCCTCTGCCTCATTTGCGAGCCGCCTCTGCTCTGACCGGCGGCGTCTCCTCTCTGGCTCCGCCGCTAGTGCCGCTTTTTGTCGTGCGTGTTGTGCCCCATCGTAGAGCTCTGTGCCGTCCTGGTCCACGGCTGCTGCCGCCGTCACGAGGTCCTCCTCCGCCCGTCCCCGTGACCTCGACCCCATCCTTGTCCCCGTCGCCATGTTCTGCCGCCTCTCTCGGCCCCGCCTCGCCGCTCCGTCTCCGGCAAGGAGCTCCGCCGATGTTCGCCTCCATCCGTAGCAAGGCCAATGCCACGCCATGTTCAGCCCAAGATGTGTGTCCTCAACCGACGACCCGGTGTCTCCCTCCTCTCTATAGCACGCCTTTGATCTCCGTCATTTTTGCGTGCGTCTCCTGTGGTGCTTTGTCCCAGGTGGCCTGCTGCTGTCGGTGTAAGCGAGGAACTGTGGTGTCCTATGGAGATGTGGTGTACCTCAGCTAATTTGACCTTCGTTGCGAATAATCGTGGCACTGCCCGAAGATTTCCTCGGTGTTGAATCAAGTTCACCGCCAACCGAACCTGGAGAACTGCACCTGGTGATACACTCGATGACCATCGGCAAGTACTGTGTCATGGAAAACCCCAAGGGCTTCAACATGGAACCTTAAGGAGATGGCGCCGGAACCAAAGACCTCGAGTTCTCTTAGAATATCAAGTTCTCCGTCACGGCACGCCATGATCTACTCCCGCACTCCGAGACCTCCAACAAGGAACCCCGAAGACCAAACCCCATCGACCCCCGGTGAACACGAAGATCGTCGATTCGATGTGTGACCCTTTCCGAGCCCCATTTTATAAATGTTATATATAATTGTTGCACATTAAATTGCTCATGTCGCATACATATTGTGTGGGTTGGGGCATTCTGCTGATTCCCCTCATAATTAAATATGGAGACCATATGCAGGCTTTTCTAGTCTTATATTGACTCCATTTAAATTTGTGTAGCGAACCGATGCCATGTTTTGCCTTGTTAATACAATATTTTAATTGCGGGGTATCTAAATAACTTGAACCTTCTAATTAATTGTCGGGACCCCGGTTCCGCTTAATACTGCCTAATTGCATCGCCTCTTTGCCATGTCATGCATCATATCATGAACATGCCCGATCTTCTACCGTAGTATTAAATAGTGCATTCGGTGTTTCTTTTAGTACTTTGGTTCTTCACGGATTAGGCTGTTGAGTTGGTGCGAGTGTCGACAAGTCCTTCAGATAATGTATCTTCGACAGTGTTTCCCAGGTGAGCATTCTCCCCCTTTCTACCTATTTGTGCATTTATAGTCTTTACTTCCTCCTGTTGATCTATTGCTATCTGTGTTGCGATGCTCTAGGTTTCGTACCACTTTATGTCCCTTGCAGCCTATATTTCCATGGACACATCCTATTGCCTGTTGTTTGATAGATAGTCGGTCTTCCGAGTCGTAGTTCCTTGCTTATGTGCTGCTTCGCGTCATTGTCGATCCATCATTGACGACAAGTTGGCACATGCTAAATGGTGGAGATGTTTAATAGTGGAGATGATCATGACTTTAAATACAACTGTTAAAATGCTGGGAATAAATATAACTAATGCAGAGGCACCGGTGGGCAATAGCTAATATTTGGTTCTTCCATGCTCACTTGTGTCACGTAGGCCCCGAGTACTTGATACATGTTCCTTGACTATTCACACTATCCACATACGAGAGAATCTATGAATCCTCCTTTGCCTGAGCTTGATTCGCACTTTATTTCTTGGGGCCACAAAGTAGTTTGGGGATTTATTACTATCTTGTACTTATGCCATGCTTTACTGCTTTATTTATGATTGTGCGTGGAGCACTGTACTGTTTTGGAACGTGGAATGTTTTCGCGGTATCGACAAGCCCAATCACACTTTCGGGTTCCCAGTCATTTACAGCCATTGACACAAACCCTGGGTCCGTCTCAGAACCGGCCAATTTCGTTGCGGGTAGCTTAGTGGGGTGGCCCCCTAAAATGATTTATGAATCCTGTGAATGCTTTGTCATGAGGCCTCGTTGCTTTTTATTTGGTTCTTCCCGAGGTTGATCGTGTGTGTGTTGCTATTTGTGCACCCCTGCAGGGTAAATCTTTCTGAAAGCCGTGTCCACGGTTATGGATGACTTGGAGCACAGTATCTCGATCATAGACAAGCATAACTAAATTAGTGCTATAAATTTGACTTTGACATGTCTAGAAATCAGATTCACTACAATGGAATGAGTAAATAAAAGTGACAACAACTTCTGGTTTTGGGAGTTCTCATGTTATTTGTATCTGACTACTAAGTATTGCAACTACAATGGAATGGTTAACTAAAACTGCCCACTGCTTACGATATCGGGATGACTCATGATATCTATATCTGACTAGTAAGTGCTGGAACTACAATGGAATGAATAAAACTACCAATTGTGTGAGTTCCTCGGTTTGACTTCCTCGTTTGGTCTTGAGGGGGAATACCAGGATGGGTATGATTGGTGTTAGTGTCAGGTTGGTCCCGAATAGGTCTCTCTTATCCCTCTCTAATAGCCGATAGTTGCATCAAGTCTCTATAGGTTATTTAATGCATGTTGCGCTGCCGCTTCAGCCCACCATACCTATGTAGGCGAGAGCCGCCGAATTCTAGACTCGCCGTGTACTCGCCTCAGTACTGACCGCTCCCTTTTTTCCTTTGCCCTTTGTCAGCACCCCTTTTGTTTAACAGGTTTAAGTTCAACGTCGTTAGCAGGGTTACCCTTCCGGCTTGGCCTGGGCAGGGTTATGGACGCCATTGGTTATTCTTCAGGACTCTTAGTCCAATTTGCATCTTGTCCGTACTTGGATGTTGTATCGTTTTCAAGGTGATTTGAATCTTTGTACTGTATATCTTTATTCTTGTATATATAAAAATGTTCTATGGGTTCCATCGTGGACTAATGTGTAATGGTATTACTTCGTTTTCCACCCGCACGCAAGTGCCTGGTGGGCGCCCTTGAATCGTTTCTATGCGGGTTTTGGCTGGAAGCGCTAAAATCTGCATAGGGCCAATTTGAGGGTGTTACAGTAAGTATGAATGTTGAGCATACAAAAGGGGGAAATGTAATTCATACAGGTTAACTACCTAATAGCACAGGGATCATACGAGCTCGGTTCTTACACACAGAATGCTTAGAAAATACATGCGAGATAAAATACAGGCAAGATAAAACTAGGAACGAAATGCGAAACTACTAGTGGTAAACAGCACACTCACCCACCCACCAAATCTTGTTGAGCATCTCGTAGCAGACATACGCGTCCCTGGCTGCGTACTTGATCGCATTAATTCATGTGCCTCCACTCCCATCGCTTGTGCAGGTGCTTCAGGAACTCGACTTTGATGCCGGCGTACTTGCGGTCGATGATGTCGGCAGCGAGTCTAGCCATGCCGGCTTTCCCCGTATCGCCATCCGGGTACGTCCACAAATGTTGGAGATCGACGTGATTGACAACATGAATGAGGAGATCCCACTCTAGCTTCGGAGTGTCGTTCTTGATGTCGACGCTGGTGGAGTAGATCTCCCTCCTATGTAGGAACTCGCGAAGCTCTGGGCATACAGATTTGGCCGTACATACGCGGTATAGGAGGCAGTGGTTGCGCATGGACAGTTGCAAAAGCGCCACCCTCTTCCTATCCGGTATACTCGAGGTCAAGGCCGACGATTTTGTACCTGTCCGTCGACTCCTGTAGCCACCACTCGTACATTGCGATGACCTTGGAGACCTCCACTGACGCATTTGTGTGGACGACCGTCAGCTTGATGGTGCCATGAGCGGTGACGGTGTACTCGTCGGTGAAGTTGCTCCCGTCGCTGAACACGCCATACTATGCGTCCATGGCAGCAGCTAATGCGACGGCGGTGGCCTATGGTCGGTAGCGGTGGCTAGGACTGGGCTTGGCGGTGGAGTGATCTGTTGCGGTGGGATGGTCCGGTGGAGGCGGTGCCTGTGGCAGCACCGATGGTTCTTGCGGTGGCTGCGGTGGCGGCGGAAGGAAGGAGTTGGGGATTTTTGCACAGTGCTGTGTTGTGGAGGCGGAAGGCGATGCTTAAATTGCGTTTACCAATATTACGGTCATACCCAAGTGGAAGCAAGTTTGACCGGGAGAGCACCGTTGGTTTCCAATCCTAGTGATTAAATTCGGCGACCGTCCCGGTAGGCGATGGGACGGGTGTGCGACGTGGCTTTGGCATGGTAGAGACCAGTCACGTAGACCACCGTCCCAATGCTGATCCGTAGCAGGTGCGCGGTGCTGACACGACGTAACGTGACAAGACAGAAGGAAGTGTACAACTATTATTCCCAATAAGTTTAAGAAGTGTAAGCATAGACAGGGACCTAGCATCCCTGCACCCCGGGGCAGCCGCCCAGCCGCTCAGGCCTGCCGTTTGCTCAAAGCTTGCAATTTCGTTTCTTTAATTTGGTGATTTTGTCCAGAATTTGCCAAATTGAAGCTCGTTTTCCCATGCTTCTATAAATTTCTATGTAGGCCACTTGTGTAAGCATGCACGATCAAGCAATTTTGCAACACACGTGTCGGTGGAAAAGCATGATGTTTCAACGCACCACATAATTTAGGGATTTCTATTTTCCCCAGCAAAAGTGGTTCCATATTTACTTTTTGGCTTTTGGAACTAGTTCCCTACACTGTGGAGGTGGTTCCAAATTGAGCAAAAGAGGGAACCGGAGCAAGAGGGTGCTCTGATGCCAAATGTGGTTCCAAATTGATTAGCCAACCTATGTGTGACATGTGTCCTCTGCTCTCATATCTTTAGACAAAAAATAAGGCTATTCTTGTTAGCGGTGGGACCACATGGTGCAGGAATTTAGAATAGCTACATTGTGGAGCTCTAGCCAAATTGCATGGTAAAACCAAATTCAACTTTGTCAGATTTAGCTATAGCAACATTTAATTTGTCCTCACATTTTCCCTCCCTCCATTCCGAAGCCCTCACATGCGCTCGGAGGGGGGTGCCGTCTTGTCAGAGGCTTGACCGTTACGTGTGCCCTGACGCCTAAATTGGTAGTTTTTTTTTGTTATTTGGCCTTTTTAAGAGCGCCTTTTCTCCTTTCTCGCTAACAGTTGTGTTTTTTTGCCAAAAAAGGTAGTGAATCTAGAGCATCTTCTCTCTTCATTCATTGTTCCGTTTGCCCTCGTTTTCCCCAATCTGGTAGCAAATCTAGAGCAGCAAAATTAATCGGCACCATAAATAAATTCAGTAAATAGGGCAGATGTAGATAAAGCAGCTAATATAGGTTATATAGTATGGTACTTAACGAGGTTCGACAATTAGGTTGCTCAGCAGCAGCAGCTGACAAGTTCAACACAGACAAGACAAAAGAAGTTGCTTTACAGTAGCAACAGTAGCAGCAGATCAGTGGCCCCTCATGGCCTCTGCTAGGAGGGCCTCCGCCTCCTCCCTCTGGCGCATCCTCCACTTCTTGCTGCCCAGTCCCTTGACCTTGGGTGCCTTGGGTTTGATCAGGGGCATGCAACCCTCCTTGATATCCACCTTCTGGAGGTTGCGGAGGTGAAGACCGAGCGCCTGGTGCTTGGAAATAAAGCCGTGGATGTTCACGGACTCGCCGTAGGTCCTCACATCCTCGGCATGCTTCACGAGGGAGTTGAAGTCCGTGGCGTGGAGCCTCCTGGTGGGGCAGAAGGGGCACATGTACACGTCGCCGGCGAAGAATTTGTTGTACTGGCCGGACTTTAGCCTCCTCAGCACATGACGAGTCTTGGTGTCCTTGGACTCGTCGTCGCTGCGGACGTCGCTGCTATCCTCCTGTTGGAAAAAATAGTAGAGTGCAATAAGTACATGATTGAGATACTTTGATTATCGGGATTGATTATTTTCATAAATTAACCGATTGAGATCTCCTAATTATTCCCCAAATCTCAAACCAAATCGAATACTGATCCCAACTACGAACAGGGGGATTCATCGAAATTCGAGATCTAACACAAGAGGATTAGCTACTTAAAAATACAAACAACCGATCCCTAATAACATAAGATCTAGCATCCAAGCAAGGGAACGGGGGAAGAACAAGGGAAGGGGAGAAAACCCTAGTTACCTCTGACCATGGGTCGGCGATGCTGGTGTCGTAGGGGTTCTCTGGCCTTATGTAGACAACCTCCTTGTAGGGGTCCTAGCCGAGCGGGATCTGTCCGAGACTGGTGGGGGCCTCCTCGCCGGCGGCTATGGCGGATGCGGGGACGGGGACGGGGGGCTCCTCGCCGGCGGCCTTGGAGGCGCCGATGGCCACTTCGTTGTTCTTCTCCATCATCGGCGTGGTTGGGGTTTTCTTGGGGGTTTGCAGAAGGTGATGGGACAGTGGAGACGGTTGAGTGAGCGAGTGCGTGATGAGTGGGAGTGGGGAGGCCTCTATTAAAGGAGAAGGGAAGCGACATTTCATTGTACTACCGTGCACCGTGTACGCTACTGCACCATGCACGACCACACGTGTCCGCTACGGCCCCGTGCACCGCACACGTGTACCATGGCTCATGTTTTTTCCCTCGTGTCTAACCCTGGCGATTCAGTTGTACTCAGTTTTGCCCTCGAGCGTAACACTGGCAGTTTGGTTCCATTTTTTATATCATTTTCTATTTTCTATTTGAATCCCTTTGTTAGTCTTGCCCTTGGTTTTTAAATTCTACTCAGTTTTGCCCTTGGTTCTTAAGTGCTACGCTCTGATTGGTCAAGACAGTTGTCACACGGATCATGCCCACCAACCATTGATCCTCTGTGATCTAGCGGACAGGATAACCCTTATATCTGTCGGGGGGGCACCCCTCTATCCATGCAAAATAACGAGTATGCCATCGAAACTTTAACTCCATAAACAGAGGATCTTGAATATAATTTGAAGGGAACGTGTTCTAAGGTGTATAATTTGTGCATTACATTCCACTCTATGAACATGATGATCTCTCAAGATTTTCTTAGCATAATATTATCACGTATTAAGTGCGATTTCAAAGAGTTGGAATGTGTATGATTTTCATATATGCAAGTTTATGCATTACATTCCACTCCACGGAAATGATAAATGATCAGGATTTTATTAGTACAACGTCAACATGAAGCGGCCCCACTTGTCAGCACGTAACGACAAGGCTGACGGACGAAGAGTTTCAGACCATGTGAGAGTTTCCGACAAGGAGATGGGCAAAAGTGAGGAAAAACTAAACGGCTGGGGAAAACTGATTACAACTAACGAACCGAGGGTACGAAAATAGAAATCTCCATAGTTTAAGGGTCTAGAAACGGTAAGAGAATTAAATATTATTAGTGGTCGGGCTAGCACAGTGACAGGTTGGTCGGCTAGAAGATGCTGATTCCTAAGTAAGGGGACACGAGGCCGGTCTTGACATACTCCCTCAGGAATTTGCCATAAGCAGCGTGCTTAGCCTTGGTCGCTGACTTGTGTTTACTAGCCGGGCTTTTACCGATGCCAACCGCATGCGGAATCAAGCTGGCAATCCTCGGGTTGACTCCTTTCTTACAGAAAGGGCACCTAAGCTCCCCAGGTCGAGTGTGGAAAGGGATTATCCCGCTCTTGAGCTTCTTCATGACATCGCGGCTCTTGTTGTCCCTGTTCTCCTTGTCAGAGTCCATCTCACTTGAATCTACCTGTAATGTATGAAATTCAAACCGAAATGAGCAAAATAATAAATATATATTCCTTCCACCATTTCGAGTTACTTTTGATACAATAACATATCTATGCAGGTTCAACAGTTCATTACGGCTGTCTCCCCAGCTCGCTCCTAAATTAATGTGGTTTGTGTTCTTGATAAGTTATTAATAAATAAATAATGTGGATTCATTCAGAACAGACTAGATCTCTCCATGTATGTTCTTTCCACAAACCACATATGGATCCACCAGATTCATTGCATGTGTCTTTTTTCCTAAACCGCATATGGATCCACCAATGTCATTGCATGTGTGTTCTTGTAATGACAAACCACACATGGATCCACCAGTGTCATTGCATGTGTGTTCTTTTCACAAACCACATATGGACCCACCAGAGTCATTGCATGTGTGTTCTTTCCACAAACCACACATGGATCCACTAGAGTCACTAATGTCATTGCATGTGTTTTTTTCATGAACCACATATGGATCCACCAGTGTCATTGCATGTGTGTTCTTTTCACAAACTACATATGGATCCACCAGTGTCATTGCATATGTGTTCTTTCCACAAATCAGATATGCATCCACCAGAGTCATTGCATGTGTGTTCTTGTAATGAAAAACCACATATGGATCAACCAGTGTCATTGCATGTGTGTTCTTTTCATGAACCATATATGGATCAACCAGAGTCATTGCATGTTTATTCTTTTAACAAACCACATATGGATCCACGAGTGTCATTGCATGTGTGTGCTTTCCACAAACCACATATGGATCCACTAGAGTCATTGCATGTGTGTTGTTGTAATGACAAACCACATATGGATCAACTAGATTCATTGCATGTGTGTTCTTTTCATTAACCACAACTGGAGTTATTGCATGTTTGTTCTTTTCACAAACCACAAATGGATCAACCAATGTCATTGCATGTGTGTTCTTTCCACAAACCACATATGGATCCACCAGTGTCATTGCATGTGTGTTCTTGTAATGACAAACCACATATGGATCAACCAGTGTCATTGCATGTGTGTTCTTTTCCACAAATCACATATGGATCCACAAGAGTCATTGCATGTGTGTTCTTGTAATGAAAAACCACATATGAATCCACCAGTGTCATTGCATGTTTGTTCTTTTCATAAACCACATGGATCCCCCAGTGTCATTGCATGTGTGTTCTTTTAATAAACCACAGTTAGAGTCATTGCATGTCTATTCTTTTCATTAACCACAACTGGAGTCATTGCATGTGTGTTCTTTTGACAAACCACATATGGACCCACCAGAGTCATGGCATGTGTGTTCTTTTCATAAACCACATGGATTCCCTAGTGTCATTGCATGTGTGTTCTTTTAATAAACCACAACTGGAGTCATTGCATCTCTGTTCTTTTCATTAACCACAGCTGGAGTCATTGCATGTTTGTTCTTTTCACAAACCACATATGGATCAACCAATGTCATTGCATGTGTGTTCTTTCCACAAACCACATGTGGATCCACCAGAGTCATTGCATGTGTGTTCTTGTAATGACAAACCACATATGGATCAACCAATGTCATTGCATGTGTGTTCTTTTCATGAACCATATATGGATCCACTAGTGTCATTGCATGTGTGTTCTTTTCACAAACCACATATGGATCCACCAGTGTCATTGCATGTGTGTTCTTTTCATGAACCACATATGGATCAACCAGAGTCATTGCATGTGTGTTCTTTTCACAAACCACATATGGATCCACTAGTGTCATTGCATGTGTGTTCTTTCCACAAACCACATATAGATCCACCAGAGTCATTGCATGTGTGTTCTTGTAATGACAAACCACATATGGATCAACCAATGCCATTGCATGTGTGTTCTTTTCATGAACCACATATGCATCAACTAGAGTCATTGCATGTTTATTCTTTTCACAAACCACATATGGATCCACCAGAGTCATTGCATGTGTGTTCTTTTCACAAACCACATACGGATCCACCACAGTCATTGCATGTGTGTTCTTTTCACAAACCACAGGTAGAGTCATTGCATGTCTGTTCTTTTCATTAACAATAGCTAGAGTGATTGCATGTTTGTTCTTTTCACAAACTACATATGGATCCACCAGAGTCATTGCATGTGTGTTCTTTCCACAAACCACATATGGATCCACTAGTGTCATTGCATGTGTGTTCTTTCATGAACCATATATAGATCCACCAGAGTCATTGCATGTTTGTTTTTTCCTAAATCGCATATGGATCCACCAGTGTCATTGCATGTGTGTTCTTTTTAGAAACCACATATGAATCCACCAGAGACATTGCATGTATGTTCTTTTCACAAACCACATATGGATCCACCAGAGTCATTGCATGTGTATTCTTTCCACAAACTACATGTAGATCCACCAATGTGATTGCATGTGTGTTCTTGTAATGACAAACCACACATGGATCCACCAATGTCATTGCATGTGTGTTCTGTTCACAAACTACATATGGACCCACTAGTGTCATTGCCTGTGTGTTCTTTCCACAAACCACATATGGATCCACTAGAGGCATTGCGTGTGTGTTCTTGTAATGACTAACCGCATATGGATCAACCAATGTCATCGCATGTGTGTTCTTTTCATGAACCACATATGGATCCACTAGTGTCATTGCATGTGTGTTCTTTTCACAAACCACATATGGATCCACCAGTGTCATTGCATGTGTGTTCTTTCCACAAACCACATATGGATCCACCAGAGTCATTGCATGTGTGTTCTTGTAATGACAAGCCACATATGGATCAACCAATGTCTTTGCATGTGTGTTCTTTTCATGAACCACATATGGATCAACCAGAGTCATTACATGTTTCTTCTTTTCACAAAGCACATATGGGTCCACTAGAGTCATTGCATGTGTGTTCTTTTTATAAACCACATGGATCCCAGTGTCATTGCATGTGTGTTCTTTTAATAAACCATAGCTAGAGTCATGGCATGTATGTTCTTTTCATTAACCACAACTGGAGTCATTGCACGTTTGTTCTTTTCACAAACCACATGTGGATCAACCAATGTCATTGAATGTGTGTTCTTTCCAAAAGCCACATGTGGATCCACCAGTGTCATTGCATGTGTATTGTTTTCATGAACCACATATGGATCCACCAGTGTGATTGCATGTGTGTTCTTTCCACAAACCACATATGGATCCACCAGTGTCATTGCATGTGTGTTCTTGTAATGACAAACCACATATGGATCAACCAATGTCATTGCATGTGTGTTCTTTTCATGAACCACGTATGGATCAAGCAGAGTCATTGCATGTTTCTTCTTTTCACAAACCACATATGGATCCACTAGAGTCATTAAAGGTTTGTTCTTTTCATAAACCACATGGATCCCCCAGTGTCATTGCATGTGTGTTCTTTTAATAAACCACAGCTAGAGTCATTGCATGTATGTTCTTTTCATTAACCACAGCTGGAGTCATTGCATGTTTGTTCTTTTGACAAACCACATATGGATCAACCAATATCATTGCATGTGTGTTCTTTGCACAAACGGCATGTGGATCCACCAGAGTCATTGCATGTGTGTTCTTGTAATGACAAACCACATATGGATCAACCACTACTAGGAAACATCTTACCTGTGGCACATGAAAATGGACCTTCTGTGGCACATATTCCAGTTGCCACTGTTACCTCGCCACTGATAACTGCTTCCTGTGGCACATAGAGATATGCGCCACAGAAGTCTCAGACTTCTGTGGCGCATTTCTTCATATGCGCCACGGGAAGCAGTTATCAGTGGCCCATTTACGTATATGCGCCACAGAAAGCCTATGCGCCACTGACTATACTTAGATATGCGCCACTGATTGTGTAACACGTATTCAAAGTAAAATACGTTCCTGGTGTATAATTAGGTATTTATACAGTATTTATCCAGATGAGTATAAACAGTACATTGCACAAGTAGTAGATGCATGAAAACCGATATATATATATATATATATAATACAAACACTTAGAACCCGACCGAGATACATATATAGTGTCAAGTGCCGAATTTTTACACAAGTGTTGAATACAAAGTTCATATCATCTCACATTACAAATATGAAGTGGTCACCGCCGCCTACACTAGGATCAAATAGAATATAGTTGTGATGATGGCGAGCAAGAGCATGAGCCCGACCAATATCTTCATCCGGTTCTTCTTCCATAGGTGATTCCTCCAAATGGATACCGCCTCCTCTCTAGTCGTGTATCCTTTGTAGATGTTGCCGCTGAACTTGTTCACTTGTTTGTGACAATCCTCCCACTCCTCGTAGACTCCTGGAACCCTACCCATGTACACCACATACCACCTCGTCGCCATCTCTATAGATGACAAGGCATATTAGTAAAAATACAACGAAAAGAATTAATAAAGGATTCACATCCATATATATATGTTCACAAAATATAAAACAAAGGATCCATAAACCTAAAAGATAGCATCTCCCGATTGATGACCCACAAGTATAGGGGATGTATCGCAGTATTTTTGATAAGTAAGGGTGTCGAACCCAACGAGGAGCAGAAGGTGCTGGCTAGTGGTATGGATCAGGAATTCTCTGCAAATACTTAGCAAACGGCTTTTTAGGGGTTTTCGATGAAGCAAGTAAACAAAGTACGAGTAAATAAAAGACAGTAGGAATAAATGCAGCAAGTGGCCGGATCCTTTATGCAGCAAAGGACAAGCCGATTGTATTACTTAAGATGACCAAACGTTCTCGAGGACACATGGGAAGACTGTCAAGTGCGTTCGCTTCATATAGTTGATTAATCTTCTCTAGCTTGCTAAGTGTTGTGTGGGTGAACCTGTGCTAATGTACCGCCCCATCCAAGACTAATACATACTTGTGATTATACCCCTTGCAAACATCCGTAAGTACAAGAAAGTAATTAAGGTAGAAACCTAACCACAACTTTAAACTCTAAGACCCTTACGTCCCTTGTGCAATGGTTTCCTAACGGGGGTTCAGGTTTCTGTCACTCCGGCAACCCCTAAGATTAGTATCCAAATACACAAAGCATTCCCCTAGGACCATATATGTGAAGTGTCATGTAGTCAACGTTCACATGACACCACTAGAAGAAGTACACCACAAATTAAATATCAAACTATTGAATCTTTCTCAACACAACTCCACTACTAACAACATGACTTCTCCCATGTCCTCAAGAACAAAACGAACTACTCACAAGACATCATATGGATCATGATCAGAGATGGAATAATGATGCAATCTTAACATAAACAATAATTCAATGGTTCACTCAATAGCATCAACTACAAAGAGTAATCAACACCGGGAAAGTTTCCCCTATGAACTAATGCAAGATTCAACTCAATTGTTACAGCAATATGGAGATGATGATGAGGGTGCTGATGGTGATGATGGTGGTGATGATGATGATGATTATCCCGATGAAGTCCATCTTGATGGTGGTGTTGATGGCGATGATCTTCCTTCTCCAGGAAGGAATTCCCCTGGCAGAAATCTGTCTACCGGAGAGATATTTCTCTCTCGGTGTTTTCTGCCCCGCAGAGGCGGCGGAATCTTTCTATGGTCGCTCCCCGAGTCTTAGGGTTTCGGGAGGATAATATACGCTAGAGGTGAGTGCCTGGAGTGGGCCAGGGCGGCCACACCACCTGCTAGCGCGGCCTAGGGCTGCCCACACCTGGGGGTGGTGTGGGCCCCCTGTGGCCCATATCTAGCCCCCCTTCTGGCTTCCTTTGTCTTCTGGAAAAATAGGATTTTCCATATATTTTCCTAGATTTTCTGATCTTCGCGAATTTTGCCTCCAAACATCACCTTTTCCATCAGAATCCTGACTGTAGCGGTCCATGCTCGAAAAGTCATCAACCATGCAAAAACAAATGAAATAACATAAGTATCACCTCTCAATACGAAATATATCAATGAATAATAGTGAATTAAGACATAGAATAGTGATGCAAAATGGACGTATCAACTCCCCCCAAGCTTAGACTTCGCTTCTCCCCAAGCAAAACTGAGCTCAATAAACATGGCCTCAGGTTTATGGAGTGAAGAGTCGATAAAAGAATACGGACAAGAAGCATCACATTCATCAATACATAGATCATAATAGAAGACAACTCACTATTATATAACTCAACTTGTAATGAGTAAAGGAAACACAATAAAGATACATAAAGTGAATCATAATTGGTAATGGCAAACTTAGCTCTTGGTCAAAGAATAGTTGATAATTTGCCGGAGTTCACAAATAGCTGGTTTTCAAAGATAGCTTTCAAAGTAGTAAACATCAAGATAAGAGCAAAGTGCAAAACTAGGAACATAAGAAACATGATTGAACAAATCAACATATGAATGAATGAAACACAACAACTCAAAATACTTGCTAAGATAGAGAGGAATAGGTTTACCGACTCAACTACAAAGTAAAAGAAAGGCCCTTCGCAGAGGGAAGCAGGGATTGCAAGTCTCATAAAGAGCTCCCAAAAATTATGATACTTACTAGCTTTCAGCTCTCATTGCCCCTATCATAGGCATATTTTTGGTGGTTAAGGTAAACGTGACACAACTAAGAGGATATGCTTGACAAGTTATAAATTGGAGTCCCATGCCCCTTACTATGAGTACCGAACCTCATGCTACTCAACTTTAGTCACGAGCAAGCTCTTGTCGTTGTAAATACATGTGTATCATTAAGAACCGCCAACGGGGTACCCCTTGCACATGACACAGGAGCTATCCCATAATCAAAATGACAAGGCAAGCAGACAGTGAGCATCTCAGCAATCTTTTTATTTGCTATTTGCATAGGTTTTTATTGAGGATGCTTCATAGAATGCTCACTATAGTTATGCTGCAAGTTTCCATCATGATTAGGCATGGCTTAGGCTAGCGGTCCAGGCGTTTCTCTAACACACATATAAACTCCATGGTCTTACAAGTTCCACTTTTATTTCACACCGCCGGGATCCATAAGCAAAAGGACATGATATCAACTAGGTACAAAGTACCAAATGAAGTGTTGAGAGCGGTCCCCATGATACATGGTTCGGCTAACTTCAACTCATAAAGAGCAAGCATATACGCAACAAAGAAGGACCCAATGGTTCAAGTTTATTAAATGCAAGAAAGTAAAGTGTGTCATCAAGTTCGTGAGAGCTTTAATCACTAATTTTCACATAACAAGTTTAATTTGGGAGGTAGATAAAACAAGAATTTACTTGGAGTAGCAATAATGCTACTAGGTAGGTATGGTGGACACAAATGGCAAAGGTTTTGGTTTTAAGGAGGTGGATGCACGAGAAGAATTCCCTCTCAGTACAGGTTTTTGGCTAGCAAAGCTGGGTAGCAAGTATAAGAGTTGAAGGAAACAAACAAACATACAAGTGATAAAAACAAATATGCAATCTTCCTTGGAAGCACAAAAGATCTTAACTAAAGAATACTAGACTTATGAGCAAATCAAGAAAGAAAGATGATGCAATTATTTTTCTCTAAAGTACTTCTATCCTTTTCATTCAACTCTCGAAAATAGTGTGCTACTGACCGAGCCAGGTTTGCCAAAACCAACTAAATTAACTCAATGATCCCAAAGTGCTACCAATACTAACAACAAGATCAATCATATAACCACGAATTGAAAACTAATATAAGCTATGCAAATGAGTAAATGATAGAACTTCTCATTAATATTTCATAACGACAACTCACACCAAGGGATACATATCTAACGAGAGAGGGGACACTTCCATAATGCAAACCATCCTACATAATAACTCCTCTATTCATGATATGACTCTACTAAAAAGGCAAAAAGATAGAAGATAGTGATGTGATACCGCGGCACTCCCCCAAGCTTGGAACAAACCAAGGGGATGCCAAACCTGATGATGAATTACTCCTTCGGTGGTGGTGGTATCCTCTCGATGAGCTCTCTGATCAGTTTACCCAAGTCCTCAATCTCGAAAGTGAGATTACGAATCAGCTATGAGTTTTGCTCAATGCGGCTCATGATCATGTCGTGTTGAGAATTCCAGCTCTTGCTATTCTTTCCCCACTCTTCCTCCTTGAAGTCTTCATTTCCTGCATGGCTAGAATGAGGCAAATCCCAATTGGAGGGTAATTTCCCCTTGGGCATATTCTGGTATTGATGCACATGGATAAGGGTATGGAAAGGATTCTTGGTGCGTGGAGGAAGTGACCAGGGATCTGAATGGTGATGAGGAGGCTTCCCTCCAATGGCTGGATTTTCCACCATGCCAATGCTTGCAACGGTAGTGCCGGTGTGCTTTGCCTCCTCTTCACCTTCACTCTTCATCTCCTTCTCCTTCCCGGGGTCTTGGAGGTCTTCCTCCATGGGCTCCTTCCCTTTATCCTTGGCGGACACCATTATGCTTCTAAGCCTTCAAAGAGTATGTCCTGGTAGAAACAGATCGAAACGAAAACACGACGAAAACACGATATACGAACCTCGGAAGATCCGGGGGGTTATATATTACG
Organism: Avena sativa; assembly: GCA_916181665.1. Classification (NCBI taxonomy): domain Eukaryota; kingdom Viridiplantae; phylum Streptophyta; class Magnoliopsida; order Poales; family Poaceae; genus Avena; species Avena sativa. Next base: position 314,812,178 of record OV702292.1, read on the forward strand.
AAGTTTCATATAAAAAGGAAGGTACTGGGAGAAAACGAGTCGGAGGTGGAGTCCGGGGTGGACTCACCACCTGGTGGCGCGGCCAGGGGTGGGCCCGCTCCACAGGGTGGTGTGAGCCACCCTGGCTCCGTTTCCGCCCCTTTTTCGCTTCGTAGCTTTCCTTATTGACTGAAAACTGCAAAAATATAGTTGGATTGTATTTTCGCGGAACTTTTCTTACCAGAACTGTTACCTATTTGAAAACGGATTCTGCAGGTCTCTAAATTTGGTATTTTAGTGGATCCTTCCGGAGTCACCACTTGAATAACATCAATATCTTCATCTTCATACACTTATTACTTCAGTCATAAAACGCTTCTCTTCCTTATTACACCATTGTCTCCACTTCCTGGAAATTTCTTTCACACAAAACTTCACACAATTCTCATTAGCAACATTAGTATATATGAAGTGATAAAACCTTTTGAGTTCAACTTCAACTGAAATCCATCAAAACAAAAGCTACTGTAGCAACTCCTTCCGAAAACACAAAAAGAATCCAAAAAGGAAATCGATTAAAGAAGCAAATGCAAGAGTGGCAAAATCTGTCAAAACAGACCAGCAGGTAAAGATCAATTTTTTCGAAAATTTTCTGTTGCTCAAATCAAAAAGTGCAAAACTAACGAAAGTTAAATAACAACCTGGGGCAGAAGCATAAACAATTACAACTCAATCCGACATACAGAGATCTCTCACGAATTTTTACGGTGAAGCACAAAAATCTGTTTCGGGATAGCAACTTCCCCAAATCTTACTTCTCTCTCATTAGAGGTTGATCTTGACACAAAAACCAAACAAAACGGATAAGGAGCGGTTATTACCAAAGTAATAACTTCCAAGACTCAAAGAAACAAAAACAAACTGAAAGCAAAAACAAATTGGGTTGTCTCCCATAAAGCTCTTTCTTTATAGCCATTAAGATGGGCATGATAATTTTGGAGATGCTCACATAGGAATATGAATTGAGGTGAAAGAGAGCATTAAGAAGCAAAAATACACACATTTAAGTCTAACCCACTTCCTATGCAAGGGAATTTTGTACACAAACAAGTTGTTGAAACCAGAGACTACTTGCATAAGAAGGCAAAAGAAGTGCAACATAAAAACTTTCAGCATAAAACGAGGAAACTTGATATTATTGAGATACATAAGAACACTTTTCCCTCTCTCATAGTAACTTTCAGTATCATGCATAAACTTAACAATATAGCTATCACAAGGCCCATCGTAGCAATGATCACTTATTCTAATAGAAAACACAGGAATACTAGCTCTCATAACACTACTTTGTGAAACAAAATTAGAGGTATCCTTACAAAGGATAGTCTATCCCTCTTCTTCATATTTAGTAACAAAGTCTTTCACATTTGCTATTATAGGTTCATCAACCATTTGTTTATCAGGTTCAACAGCTTTATGTGTACTTTCATTAACCATACTAGCTATCAAAGAATGTTCCTTTACCTTAACTGGGAAAGGGATTTTCTCAATGTAAGGTTCAGGTAAACATGATTAGTAGTATAAACTTCAGTATTTCTTGCAGGAACACTCTTAGCAATATCTTTATAAGGTTCATGATACTTATTCCACTTCTTTTTAGGCACTTCAATGTAGGAAGCAAAAGCCTTAAAATAAGAAGCAATAGCTTGAGAGTCTAGACCATAAGCATTTTTAATATTTTGAAAGTCATCAGTTCCCATAAAAGATTCAATGCATTCATAATCATAATTTATACCTGACTTTCTACCTTTGTCATTCTCCCAAGCTTCAGCATTGTCTTGAATACGGTCCAGAAGATCCCATTTAGCTTCTTATTCCATGCGAGTGAATGATCCAGCACAAGAAGCATCTAATAAATCCTTGTCATGTAGAGGGAGCCTTGCATAGAAGTTATTGATAATAATATTGTTGGGGAGCTCATGAGTGGGACATTTGAGCATTAGTAACTTCAATCTCCCCCAAGCTTGAGCTGTACTCTCTCTATCAAGAGGCCAAAAGTTGTATATTTGATTCCGATCTTTATGAATCTCACTGGGAGGATAAAACTTTGAATAAAAGAGAGGTACTATTTCCTCCCATTCCAGAGCTTGACCATTCTTTAGCAGCTTATACCATTCCTCAGCTCTTCCTTTCAGTGATAATGAGAATAACTTCTTCTTAACTTGATCTGTAGTAATACCTGCACACTTGAACAACCCGCATAATTCGTGTATAAAGAGCAAATGATCACCGGGATGGACAGTTCCATCTCCAACATAGTAGTTATCCATAACACGATCAATAATTCTTGTAGGTATTTTAAAAACATCATTCTCAGCAGGTGGTGGTTTATCTACTACCTTAGCAGTGGTAGTAGCATTACCAAATAAGAAACTCAGTGAATTATCCATAACAAAAATAAAGCAACTAGCACAAGTAAACAATACTCACAGTAGAAGTTTCCTTTACCAGTTCCACTCTCCAATAGCGCTTCACTCCCTGGCAACAGCGCTAGAAAATAGTCTTGATGACCCACAAGTATAGGGGGTGTATCGCAGTATTTTCGATAAGTAAGAGTGTCGAACCCAGCGAGGAGCAGAAGGTGCTGGCTAGTGGTATGGATCAGGAATTCTCTGCAAATACTTAGCAAACGGCTTTTTAGGGGTTTTCGATAAAGCAAGTAAACAAAGTACGAGTAAATAAAAGATAGTAGGAATAAATGCAGCAAGTGGCCCAATCCTTTATGCAGCAAAAGACAAGCCGGTTGTATTACTTAAGATGACCAAACGTTCTCGAGGACACATGGGAAAACTGTCAAGTGCTTTCGCTTCATATAGTTGATTAATCTTCTCTAGCTTGCTAAGTGCTGTGTGGGTGAACCTGTGCTAATGTACCGCCCGATCCAAGACTAATACATACTTGTGATTATACCCCTTGCAAACATCTGTAAGTACAAGAAAGTAATTAAGGTAGAAACCTAACCACACTTTAAACTCTAAGACCCTTATGTCCCTTGTGCAATGGTTTCCTAACGGGGGTTCAGGTTTCTGTCACTCCGACAACCCCTATGATTAGTAGCCAAATACACAATGCATTCCCCTAGGCCCATATAGGTGAAGTGTCATGTAGTCGACGTTCATATGACACCACTAGAAGAAGTACACCACAACTTAAATATCAAACTATTGAATCTTTCTAACACAACTCCATTACTAACAACATGACTTCTCCCATGTCCTCAAGAACAAAACGAACTACTCACAAGACATCATATGGATCATGATCAGAGATGGAATAATGATATATAACAATCTGAACATAAACAATAATTCAATGTTCACTCAATAGCATCAACTACAAAGAGTAATCAACACCGGGAAAGTTTCCCCTATGAACTAATGCAAGATTCAAATCAATTGTTACAGCAATATGGAGATGGTGATGAGGGTGCTGATGGTGATGATGGTGGTGATGATGATGATCCCGATGAAGTCCAGCTTGATGGTGGTGTTGATGGCGACGATCTTCCCTCTCTGGGAAGGAATTCCCCCGGCAGAAATCTGTCTACCGGAGAGATCTTTCTCTCTCGGTGTTTTCCGCCCCGCAGAGGCGGCGGAATTTTTCTGTGGTCGCTCCCCGAGTCTTAGGGTTTCAGGAGGATAATATACGCCAGAGGGGAGTGCCTGGAGTGGGCCAAGGCGGCCACACCACCTGGTGGCGTGGCCTAGGGCTGCCCGCGCCAGGGGGTGGTGTGGGCCCCCTGTGGCCCATCTCCACTCTGTCTTATGGCATCCTTAGTCTTCTGGAAAAATAGGATTTTCCGTATATTTTCCCGGATTTTCTGATCTTCGCGAATTTTGCCTCCAAACAACACCTTTTCCATCAGAATCCTGACTGCAGCGGTCCATGCTCCAAAAGTCATCAACCATGCAAAAACAGATGAAATAACATAAATATCACCTCTCAATACGAAATATATCAATGAATAATAGTGAATTACGACATAGAATAGTGATGCAAAATTGACGTATCAGCGATCATCATAGAAGTAATAAGTTCAACGACAACACGACCACACAAGGTAGTTTAAGTCTAACAACAATGACCATTTCGACCACAAGATAGTAAAGTTTATGACACACACACTACAGCATGCGTCCATCAAGAATATACACACACTGGATCATGCTAGAGGCACACATTGATCATGAAGACTTCTTCTTCTCGCTCGGCTTCGGGAATGGTAGTGACATGGGTATACCCTACAGGTATTCGAGTTTGGTATATACGGTCCAAATACGTATAGTCCCACGGTGTCGCCAAGGCCCAGATGGAAGGACTCGAGTAACCTGCGGACTCTCGATTGCTTGAAGATCAAGAAAAAGCTAAAGATAGAAAGTTTGAAGGGGAAAACCCTAACTTGTAACCGACTCGACCTGCTACCCGAGACCTAGCCTATCTATATAAAGGCTAGGAGGGGGCAGCGAGGAGAACACGCACAACCCTAGTTTCCACAACCTTCGCCAGATTACATCTGCGCACCATTGTAACTTTCGACTCCTTCAATAATTCCACGAGAAGACAAGCAGGAGTAGGGACCTCTACGAGGCCTGAACCTGGGTAAATCCTTTGTCCCCTGTGTTCTTGTTTGCTAGCCGATAGATGTCTCCAGTGCTCCCTCCTTCTCCAAAACCCAAGTCCATAACAATGGGCATTGATGAGTTAAACCCTCGTCAATTGGCGCCATCTGTGGGAATTGGGAGTGCTGATGTTGCGGCTTCTTCGGTCCCATCAACTGCGATCTACAACTCAGCAACAGTGGAGATCCGCCAGCTCCTCAGCGCCTTCGACTTCACCGTCCACACGCCGGCCACTCGCCCGGCCTTCGAGTCCGTGGGCGATGGAGTCAGCCTGGCAATTAGGAGCTTCCGCTTCCTAGTTGGTCAGATGGGCACGCTTCGCATGCCTGATCAGCCGACAACACCGGCGATTGCCCCGGCATCATGGTTCCCTCCATCGATTGGCACCCTCAGCGAGCTCAACGCTCCGGTGGCAGTCGAGAACACGGTCAGCGACAACAGTCGCGACTCCGATCTAAGCGATCCGGCCACTGAAGATGGAACCTATGGTTCTAGATCTGAAAGTTGTGGAAGCAACAGCTTCCCTAATCACTTCATGTGCACCGTCATCAATGCGGGCGACACCTCCGCCAATCGCGGTAATGATGGAAACACCGGCAACGGCACCGATCCACCCAATCGAGGCAACAATGGTAACACCAGCAACGGCACCGACCCACCCAACGCCGGCAACGGTGGCAACGGAGGAGCAGTCGAACCTCCTAGCATGATCAACGAGCAAACCGGCGAACGCGTCGTGATCAGGCTCAACGAGCAAGAGTGGGATCGCTGCCGCGAAGCCCTACAAGGTGCACCTCTACCCTTCGGGTCCCTGCAGGAACTGCTGCTGGGCTACCACTGGCTCCTAAAAGAGGAGTTCAAGCGCCAAAAACAAGCAATCTCTCAACTTGAGGCGCGTAAAAAGGCAGCGGACGAGTCAAGTCTTCATCGCGCTGGGCTCTCCTCCTACGAAGGATCCTCCTCAAGAGGCAACGAGTACCTCGCCAAGAAGAGGCAGTCGCGGATGGCTCACCTCACCGAACAAGAGCGCATAGATGCCACGAAAGTCCTCGACTTAGGTTCTATGACGGGCGACACGAGAGGCAACATGGTTCCTAGGACACCGCAGGCCGCGGTAACAGCAGCCACCATGTACCTCCTCAATAACCAGCCGCCAGCTGGAGATCCTCGAATGACCATGCACCGATCTACGATCGCGGGCCTGGGGCTAATCGAGGCCGCCCTCGATAAGGAACCGGTACCAGACCCAAAAAAGGGCAAAGCACTAGCAAAGCACTACTCCTCGCCATCGTCCAGCGATGACAGTCACGACCTATCTTGACGCCACCGCTCACAATGAAACGATCGCGACTACGATGCACGTGACGAACTCACGCAGCGCAAGATCAACAAGTCAAGGGCATGACGTGCTCGGTCGACTGATTCGGAAGAGGAAGATGGGGAGCTCTGCGGTGCCAGATGCTTCAGTAGATCCATCAGGCAAAAGCGAATGCCTAAAGGGTTTAAACTCCCATCGGAGAACCCGAAATTTGATGATCTGCAGGACCCCAAGATCTGGCTAGAGAATCACATCTCCTCCGTCAGGCTACATGGAGGCAGTCGAAGTACTGCCATGCAATGCTTGCAGCTACAGCTGCAGGGCGCCGCCCGGGCATGGCTCAATAACCTCCCACGCGGATCCATTTGCAGTTGGGATGAGCTAGTCTACAGCTTCGTGCGCAACTTTAAGGGCACGTACAAACGCCTCGCCTCAATCGAAGAACTGAGATGCTGCCAGCAAAGATCTGGCGAATCGCTGCGCTCTTACATCCAAAGGTGGTCCATCATCAAGAACTCCGCGGAGAACATCTCGGAAGACCACGCGATTGATGCATTCAACGGTGGTGTTCGCCGCATGGAACTCAGGGAGGAGCTAGGCCGCTCAAAGCCCTAGACCATCGACCACCTGATGGAGATCGCGAATTGGTGGGCTGATGGAGAAGATTCAGTGAAGAATCGCGTTCACTCTGACGAGGAGGCAGAACTCGAACGAAGACGTGACCGCCATAGTAAGCGTCGCATGCGCGTCTACGACGATCGCAATGACGTCAACATGGTCGCAGCTGGCTACGCCGATAGACGCGACGATAACCGCAACAGCGGATACCGCAGCGGCGGATACCGCGACTCCGGGAAAACCACGCAAGTATGGCAACGCCGCACTCGCGATGAAGCACCCGCGACCTCCATCGAGGACAAACTGTCCGGGCCATGCATGGTGCACTTCTACATCAACAAGCATGATGGCAAGAGAAAGTCCAGCCACCTCCTCAAGGACTACCGCGAGTTCCTCAAGCTACACGAGGGATTGGTTCGGATGAACCGCAATGCAGTCGAAAGAGGCTACGGAGCCGCTCCAGGTGCCGTGGCACATGGCGCACCACCACCACCACCTGGGCCACCCCCGAACGGAGCTGCACCGGACCAGCACCACGGAGGCGAACCATACCCACGGGCCATGGGTACCATGATGATCCCAAAGGGGCGCCCCTCCAATAGGGTGCAGAAGGCCATCACTCGCCAAGTCAACTTGGCCATGCACTCGCCACCATCCACCACTGAGTACCTCAGTGGCAGTGAGTCGTGCATTACCTTCGACAAACACGACCACCCGCCCCAAATACCTCGCCCAGGTCATTGCCCCCTCGTACTCGAGGCGCAAATTGGAGGCTTCGACATGAGTCATGTCTTCATGGACGGCGGAAGCGGCATCAACCTCATATTCGCGAGTACCTTGCGAGCAATGAGGATCCCTCTAACCTGCTTGGAGGCATCGAACACAACGTTCCACGACATCGTCCCAGGGAAAGGCGTATACCCCCTGGGCAAAATCAACCTAGACGTCATCTTTGGCACGCCGAAGAACTTCCGGCGCGAGCGCATCGACTTTGAGGTCGTCGACTGGCCCTCACAATACCATTGCATCCTTGGGCGCGTCGCATTCGCCAGGTTCATGGAAGTACCCCACTACGCCTACCTGCAGATGAAAATGCTAGGTCCCAACAGCGTCATAACGATCAACGGGAACTTCGAGCGATCGGACACTTGCGACAGGGAATTCAACAGAATCTCCCAGTCCTTCGGCATGCAGGAGGAACTCGCAAGACTGAAAGAGACGACAGATAACAGTCTGCCTCCCCTGAGTAGGCCAAGCTCACCTGATCTCTCCTTCGACTCATCTCTACACACAAAGAAGGTGCAGGTCCATCCATCAGATCTCGCCAAAACGGCCCTCATCGCCAACAACTTGAGTCCCGCATAGGAACTCGCGCTCGTCGAATTCCTCCATGAGCACTGGGAAATTTTTGCCTGGTGTCCTGCGGACATGCCAGGAGTTCCCAGAGAATTCGCCGAGCACGCACTCAACATCAACCCCGACGCAAGGCCAGTCAAGCAAACAATCAGGCGACTGTCTGAGCCACGAGCGCAGACAGTCAGAATGGAGATCAACAGACTCCTCGAGGCCAAATTCATACGCGAGATCAAGGAAAGCACTTGGCTCGCCAACACGGCGCTGGTGCCAAAAAAGGACACAGATATCCTACGGATGTGCGTGGACTTCACTTCTTTAAACAAGCACTACCCAAAAGATCACTTCCTGCTACCACGGATCGATCAAATCATCGACTCCACCACTGGATGCGAGCGCCTCTGCTTCCTCGATGCCTACTCATGCTATAACCAAATTACAATGAAGGAGGAAGACCAGGAGAAGACCGCATTCACAACGCCCTTCGGTGTGTTCTGCTACAACACAATGCCCTTCAGGCTAAAAAATACGGGAGCCACCTACCAGCGATGCATGCAGGCTTGCCTCAAGGAACAACTAGGTCGCAACATCCAAGTCTATGTCGACGACATAGTAATCAAGACCAAGGAGGAAGCCTCTCTAATCGATGATTTGCGCGAAACCTTCGCCAACCTCGATCGCTACCGGATCAAGCTCAATCCGGACAAATGCGCCTTCGGCGTACCATCTGGGCAGCTACTCGGATACCTCATCTCCGCGAGGGGGATTGAGGCGAACCCGAAGAAGATAAAAGCCATACTGGCCATGGAGAAGCCGAAGAACATAAGAGGCGTCCAGCAACTGGCCGGACGAATCGTGGCCCTCAGTCGATTTATCAGTCGGATGGGTGAAAAGGCACTGCCCTTCTACCAGCTCCTCCGCAAAACCGAAAAATTCAAGTGGACCAATGAAGCACAAGAAGCATTCGAAGATCTCAAGCGCTTGCTATCCACTTCGTCGATACTGGTGACTCCACGAGAAAGGGAACCACTATTGATGTACATCTCCGCCACCAACCAGGTGGTGAGCATGGTGCTCGTCGTCGAGCGAGCCGAGGAAAACAAAATCCACGGCGTACAACGCCTAGTATACTACCTCAGCGTGGTCCTCACGCCAACAAAGCAGCGGTACCCGCACTACCAGAAGCTGGCGTACGACGTCTTTATGACCGCCCGACGACTGCGCCACTACTTCCAGGAACACCCCATCGTGGTAGTCAACGACGCCCCGTTGGGGGCATATCCTCAATAACCCCGACGCCACGGGGCGAGTCGCGCTTTGGGGAATAGAGCTGTCTCCACGAGACATCACATACGAAAAGCGCGACGCCATCAAGTCGCAAGTGCTCCCTAACTTCCTCGTGCACTGGATGGAGAACCAACTCCCGGAGAAGCCAGATATGTCCTACCTCTGGACAATGCACTTCGATGGGTCCAAACGGAAAGATGGAGCAGGCACAGGTGTCATATTGACATCACCTCAAGGGGACAAGCTGAAATATATCCTGCGAATGCAGTTCACAGCCTCAAACAACGAGGCTGAATACGAGGCCCTGTTACATGGGATGAGGATGGCAAAAGCATGTGCCTCCAAAAGGCTCATCATATATGGTGACTCCATGTTGGTCGTCAATCAAACAATGCACGAGTGCGACGCACTGAACGACAACATGATCGCGTACCGCGACCTCTACGACACATTCGAAGGAGACTTCGATGGTTGCGAGTTGCGACACATAGGTTGCGAAAGCAACGAGGAGGCGGACACACTCGCCAACATAGGCTCTACCTGCGCCCCATACCACCTGGGGTATTTCTCGAGCGCATATGCGAACGCTCCATCAAGCCAAAGGCCGTAGAGAAGAAAACAAGCGCAGCAACGGACTCGGGGGCTACACCACCCAATGAGCCAATGGCACACGATGACTTGGAGCTGGACACAGGACTCGAGGGACCAATGAGCTTCATGATGATCGAACAATCTTGGACGCAACCGTACATTACGTACCTCCTCAACAAGAGACTACCGGACGATCCGACAGATGCACGGCACATCGCCCGGTGCTCCAAGGCATTCACTGTTCTCAACGGCGAACTGTATAAATGCAACATCACAGGAGTGCTACAACGATGTGTCTCCCTGGCCGATGGAAGAACAGTCCTCCTCGACATCCATGAAGGGATCTGCGGACACCACGCCGGCAGTCACGCCCTCATTGCCAAAGCTCTACGAGCTGGATTTTACTGGCCCACGGCCATGCGCGACACCAAGGACATAGTCCAAAAGTGCAACGCTTGTCAGCGATTCGCGGACAAGCCACATGCACCAGGCGCAGAACTACGGCCTATTCCATTGGCCTGGCCCTTCGCACAATGGGGGCTCGACATGGTGGGCAAGCTCCCAAGGTCCTCACAAGGAGGCTACGTCTACCTCTTGGTCGCAGTCGACAAGTTCACCAAGTGGATCGAGGCCACGCCAGTGACCAAACAATCAGGCCACAGTGCGGTCAAGTTCTTCGAGTCCATTGTGTACCGCTTCGGCGTGCCGCACATCATCATCACTGACAACGGGACGAACTTCACATCCAAGGAGTTCCAAGAATTCTGCGGAAACCTGGGGATCAACATCAGTTACGCCTCAGTCGTGCATCCACAGACCAACGGTCAGGTGGAAAAAGCAAACGGGCTCGTCTACAGCGGCATCAAGAAGCGACTCCTTCGACCACTCGAACAAGCCACAGGTTGCTGGCCAGATGAGCTCCAATTCGTACTCTGGAGCCTACGTACAACTCCAAATAGTGCCACGGGCTACACGCCATTCTTTATGGTGCACGGAGCAGAAGCAGTACTACCCGCCGAAGTGAGGTACAAGGCGATGCGCGTAGTCGCTTACAGCGAACAAGAGTCCTCTCTTGCACTCGAAGACTCCATCGACCTCCTCGACGAGGCAAGAGAAATCACCGCAGAAAGATCCATGATCTACCAGCAGAACCTGCGCAACTACCACAGTAGAAGGCTTCGCCCCAGATCCTTCGTCGAAGGTGACCTGGTCCTGCGACTGAAGCAGCAGGGGCATCTCAAGCTCGAATCCCCCTGGGAAGGACCGTACATGATTACAGAAGTAATCCCAGGTGGCGCCTATCGCCTTCAAGACTTAGAGACAGGAGTCGCATACTCCAACCCTTGGAACATCGCACAACTGCGACACTTCTACCCCTAGTTGGTTTACTTTTTACATCGCAAATAAGGCTACTTAGCCATACATTGTACCTCGTACTTCTCTTCAAATAAATAAAAGCTAAGTGCCCCAAAAATCTGTGTTTTTCTTTCACTTTTGTCAATTTTATACTCGGGGGCTACGCCACCCTACCTACATCTGTTCTTCGAACCAATAAACGCGATATCCTGAGTAGCTGACACATCAATCGAACCCCTTAACGCAAACTCAACCCAGCCGCAACGCGCCTGGCAGGTTGACAATGGGATGGCCAGGCTAACGAAAAGGAATCGCATAGTGCAACACACCTAACGCTGACAAAGCTGTTTGTACACATTCAACAATAAATTATCTACAAATACATATGAACTTTACAACACAAGTACACTTATGTGCAGGATACATATTTGGCTACCCTTGCAACAGAAGAACATTAGTTTGTTCCTCGAAGAAGTCGACGATCTCCTCGGCGGGGCGGTCCACCGCCTGATAATGCGGCACCATATTCCAGGAAGATCCTGCTGGTGGCGCCGGTGGCCCAGAGGCAATGGCGGCGACATCCACGTCAGGCCTGTGCAAACACACCATTGAGAGCGCAACCTTGGCACCAGCCACCAACTGCTGCCTCACGCACTCGCGAACCGCGGACGTATCTTGAAATTTGGCCAGGAGAGCCAGCAGGCTTGATGGAGTGTCATCCAACGGGAACATCGCCCGATAGATGTTCTTCAAACACGACTGCGACTTCTTCAGGAAGAGCAGCACTCACGAAGCGCGATCCTACAGGGTCGCCAATGCAGTCGCACGATCGTGATCTACCCAGAAGTATCCACTCTCTTGAAGTTTCTCCTGGGTGAGATCATGAAGGCGGATGGCAATCCTATCCCTCTCCTCCTGCGGACGACGTGCGCTAACAACTACACGAAGCAGCACCAACAGCATGAGTACAACGTACCATTGCGACTAACTACAAAGGAAAAGATGAGGACGAGCAAACTAACACTTAAACTGGTCGCTCAGCCGCGTCACCTCGCCAAGCAGATATTGCTCGCGGGCGGCGGATTTTTCCGCCTTCGTCTTCCACACGTCCGCATTACCACGGATCAGGGGCAACTCACGCTCCAGCTGCTTCACGCGATCACGAAGTCGCGACAGCAAGGATATCTCCTCTACCCTGGAGCGCAGTGGTGCCACTGTCTCATCAAGAGATGGTGAATCCTGGTTTTCCCCCACAGGACCACTCGATGTGCCCTACCACAAGTCAAGACAAAAGCAAATAAGGCAACCAAATCAACACAAAGGCAAGGGGAACAGACGCATTCAAGATAAGCATAAGTGTTTACAAACACACTCGCCAGCAGGCACGTCCTTAGACTAAAAGGGCAACTGATCAATTATTACAACAAGTTAACTACGGAGAAGCTGGCTTCTTCGACTTCGACGGCTTCGGGGGCTTCATCAAGTCCGTGGCAGTATCAGATGCCACAGACTTTCCGCCATCCCCTAAGGCCGAAGCTTTCGCCGCCTTCTTCGCACGTTGGAGCTCCTTCGAATACTTGGCAACAGTATTTATCAAGGAACGGCCATATTTGGCGCAAGCAGTCGCAAAGGGAGCAAAGACTACCTGCGGACCATCGGCGCCAACAGGCATCGTCTTCGACACCGCAGAGGGATCTATTTCGACTCTGTGGGCTTGCACCATGGCAAGTGACATGGTCGCGCCAGCCGCGCGGAGGGAGTTCTTGTACGTGGCAGGCACACCCCCGGCGAGCGACTCCACCAGCTCTTCCACATTGTCGACTAGCTCCGCCTTCGGCATCAACTCCTCCCGGAGGCGACTAAGGGTTACCTTGGCCTTGGACAACGTATTTTGGACAGCGGCGCTACGATCCTCGACCGCAGACACCGCGCCCGCCAGAGGGTCATCGCGACAAAGGGCTTGCGGGTCAAAGCTCAAATCGCCAGCATCTGCACAGAAAACCCACACATGGATGAAATCTATAGCGCCACCGGCAAAAACTCTAGATGCAGAGAGGAACATCAATAAAATATCTACCAGTAAAGGTACCTGAGAGGGCCTTGGCGACTGAGAATAGTTGTTCTTCGAACAACTTTTCCCTGGCCGCAAAGGAAGCACGCAGATCCTCTTCGTGCTTCTGGGCATCGTCACGAGACGTGATTGCCTCGTCGCGCCCCTTCACAGCTGTGGCTAGTGTTTTCTCCAACGTGGCGACATTGCGCAGTAAAGCGTTATGCTCAGCTACATGGCAGTCAATAATTGGCTATCAGTCGATTATATCAAAACAGAGAGAAGATGAAAAGAATAAGTGTAGAGCACTCACTTTTGACCACGCGGTGACGCGTCTCCAGCATTGCATGCTGGCGACCCATCGCCATCACCTGCTTCGCTACCTGCGCGGCTTCCTTTACAAGGAGCTGTCACACAAAACAAGGAGTCAGAAGAGGGCAGCAGAAGGCGTTGACTGCCACATTAAAAAAGAAGGAAAGATATACTTACATGGTCCTCTAGCAACTCCGAAGAATCTTGCTGAACCGTCATACGAGCAACCATTCGATGCTCCCCTACATGAGGAGAGCTCAAAGAATTTTGCCTAGAGTGGGCCGCCGCCAGAGGAGAAGGAGCGCGCTCGACCTCTACCTTGTCCCTTGAAGTTCCGACTCTCGATTCTTTCAAAAACTCGACATCGCCAGAAGATGACGATGCCTCTTGACTACAAGACCAAGTCCACATTGAGAAAAGGGCAAACTCTAGGACAAAACCAACAAGAAGAAAACAGCAAAGAATGAATGACCCAGCAAACTTACCAGTTAAAGTTGTCAAGATCAAACGTGGCAGTCGCCGATTCCGACGAAGACTCCTTGGGCAATCGCATCTTCTTGTGAGGAGACAGTGCCACAGTCCTCACATGAACGGCTGGAATTGGCGACTCCGCGCCAACAACCGCGCCTCCTGGAGTCGAAGGAGTCGACGCGTCGGAGTCCTCGCTACGCGAACGCTTGCGAGTATCCGGACTCTCGGACTCGGGGGCCTCCTCTTCCACATCAGAAGGGATAGTCGACTAAGACTCGTCCTCTTCCAAAGCTTCACGAGGAATAACCCCCTCAGGAAGTGGAGGCATACAAGGCGACACCGCCCAATCCTGCATACAAACAGAACAAGTAAGCAAACAGAAAAGCAATCATGAAAATAAGCTATTGCGTAGCATAACTATACCTCGGGAGGAGGATTGGAAGCATCAAAAGGAGGAACAACTGGTTCGCTTGGAAGCACATCCTTAACAGTGCACTTCGTAACCCGTCGAATCCTCTTATCCACCTCACTCGCGGACATGCCATCGGCAGACACACGAGTGGCATCATCAGGGCCACTCCATTGAAACATGGGATGGACTCTAGCTTGGAGAGGCTGGACGCGATGGCGCAGCCAAGTCCTGATAAGAGCGCAGCCTCCCTCTTCTGCGCCTATGCAACTTTCAAGGTCGCAAACGCGCTGATATAGCATGTCCGTCTCCGCGAGTTCACCAGGCATAACTACGTTCTTCCAAGAACGCATCTTCTTGCAGGGAGTCGCCGGATCGAAGGGCGCAAGTCCAAAGTGCTCATCTTTGGCCTTCTGATCGCGGACATAGAACCGTTTGTCCCTCCATCCCTGGACGGACTTGGTAAGCTTGATGTCGAAGTAGGTGGCAGATGGGTCGACATGGATACCGCAACCACCTACGTAATAAACTAAAGAGCCAGAGGCGGACTGACACTTCAATTTAAACAAGCGCTTGAAAAGGCCAAAGTGCGGCTCGATTCCGAGCCAGCACTCGCAAAGAGTAATGAAACAGGTGATGTGGAGAATCGAGTTTGGGGACAGCTGATGGAGCTGGAGCCCATAGAAACAAAGGAGACCCCTAAGAAAGGGGTGGATAGGCAAAGAAAGGCCGCGAATGACGAATGCAAGAAACATCACTCGAAAACCAGCGGGAGGCACAGGAATGGTCTCACCGCTGGGGATGCGCGAATCAGCGACTGCTGCAGAAATAACCCCATCTTAGCGAAGAAGACGGAGATCCGACGCCTTGATGATAGAAGGGCGCCATGCGCCATTGGTCACACGGGTACCCGCAGCCTTCTTTTTCCCGCCAGCGGCGGCACTGGTGCCCGTAGCAGCGGGGCCACCCTTCTTCTTCGTCGCGGCAACGGTGGCCGCGGCTTCAGCGGCAGCGCCTCCTTTCTTCTTTCCCATTGCACGGCGGCGATGAGAGCGCAAAAAATAACTTGGAAATGAACGGAGGTGGTCCAGAGTTGAGGAGGAGATGAGCGCAGGGAAAAGCAGATGATCAGCAGCAATGGCGATGGCAGCGAGGAAGAAAAGAGTGCAGATGGAAAATTACCGCCGTAGCACCGCTACTTAACCCCTAGGAGATGCAATCCAATGGCTCACAAAAACCCTACTGGACGCATGGCGCGCATCACGCTTGACACGTGGAGAAGAGGAAGCGCGAAACCGTCCCTCCACTACTCCCATTACGCGCGGAAATCGAGGAGGCACAGTTAATAATAAGATTACACACGCACAGTCAAATCCAAGTCAGAAAGTGGGACCCACCGCTCGTCACGTCCCGTCAAAATTGCTCACGCGGACAACTGAGGTCATGCAAGCGTCAGCACTGACGTCATCAAAGGCTACTTTAGTCCTTGCTGTAGTCTTCGACTCCACCAAGCACTCGGGGGCTACTCCCATAGGGAACGCTGGCCGCGCACCCTACGATTTTTTCTTTTCTTACTGCAGGGATATAGGCAATCACAATCAAACCCAACCACTCGAATCACGATTCGACTATGGACATGGGTTACTCCCATAGGGAGCGCCGAAAACAATTTCGACTGAAACAAGCAAGCAAAAGACGACAGCAGTCGCAAAAGTGTTTTAATCCCTGCCCGAGTCTTCGACTAAAACAAACAAGCAAAGACGACAGCAGTCGCAAAAGTTCTTTAGTCCCTGCCTGAGTCTTCGACTCAACCAGGCACTCAGGGGCTACTCCCATAGGGAGCGCTGGCCGCGCACCCTATGATTATTTGCACAAAACCTGTGTGTTGATAACATCCACACTCGCAGATCATGGCGACACCGCCTCATAATTTTCCCTACAAAGATACTACATCTCCTGGGTCGCCCGAATCGTCTCCGCGATGATAAAATTCGGATGCCACGCTTACAGCGTGAAGGTAAGACCTGAATAAGGCCTGGAAACGCATTTAACTGCGCACTATCAGAAATATATCCGTGAATACAGGCACGATGAACATGCCTCGACGGACGCGTCGAGTGCTCACACCCATATAACTGGAATTCGACTCCTGTAAGACCTCCGCGGCCTGAGTCGAATTACACCAGCACTCTTCCGGATTCGAGTCCGAGGACTCGAATTTGAGTAGATTGCGTTGTTTCACCCTAAGGTGGTTAACTGATACCGATACTTCGGTTACATCAGGCACGTATATCAACAATCCCTATGACATAAATAAAAGCAGTCGAAAATGTACTCATTTAGGCACTCAAATACTTCAAAAAAGTCCCCAGTCGAATCTACGATTGCACTGGACACTCGGGGGCTACTGACATGGGTATACCCTACAGGTACTCGAGCTTGGTATATACGGTCCAAATACGTATAGGCCCACGGTGTCGCCAAGGCCTAGATGGAAGGACTCGAGTAACCTGTGGACTCTCGATTGCTTGAAGATCAAGAAAAAGCTAAAGATAGAAAGTTTGAAGGGGAAAACCCTAACTTGTAACCGACTCGACCTGCTACCTGAGACCTAGCCTATCTATATAAAGGCTAGGAGGGGGCAGCGAGGAGAACACACGCAACCCTAGTTTCCACAACCTTCACCAGATTACATTTGCGCACCATTGTAACTTTCGACTCCTTCAATAATTCCACGAGCAGACAAGCAGGAGTAGGGACCTCTACGAGGCCTGAACCTGGGTAAATCCTTTGTCCGCTGTGTGCTTGTTTGCTAGCCGATAGATGTCTCTAGCGCTCCCTCCTTCTCCAAAACCCAAGTCCATAACAATGGGCATTGATGAGTTAAACCCTCGTCAGGTAGATAGCCCTCTTTCGTCATCCACGTGCTTGTGTCACCCTACTTACGGAGGCGTTCTTCGATCTCCCTCTTACTCAACCCTCTGGCTTGTTGTAGCCCCCCCTTGTGTTGACATCTTCAATGATGATTTGCGACAACTTCATCTTAATGTGATGGAAGTCTTCTCTAAGATCATCATCGTCGCTTCGTGCCAAAGTTTCGGCCCATCCTTGGAGACAAGATGGCAGCGTTAGGTTCTGGTAATCCCGGGATTAGCCTTTAAGGTGATGGAGGACGTAGAAGGCCTCCTTGGCACCACCAGTAGTCGACTGCTTGATGCAGGGGAACTCGAGCACGTGCTTTAACACGTGTTTGCCATCCTTGATACATTCCCCCTATCTACGAAGGTGCATCCCTTCTTGGCATATCCCTCGAGAGCCTCATTGAGAACACCCCTTATTCTGGTGTAGTATTTCTTCTTCGTCAAACTCCCCGATTCGAAATACGTGGCTAGCGAATACCTCGGGGCAAGGACGATGAGTGTGCAGTATTTGTCTATGTGCAACACAATTGGAACGGAATGTTGGAAAAAGGGCAAAGGAAGAAATCTATAAGAAATGCATAAGTTACGGCAGTGATGAGCAAGTGTGTACTTACTCGGGAAAGAAAGGCAAAATAAGTGTGTCCTTCCTCTTGTTGTCCACCATGAACTTCTTGAGGTACGCCGTCGCCTTGGTCCGTGTCTCTGATCCTTCGACCAACTGGCTGTCCCGCATCTAGTAGGGATCCACTATCGTGATTTCCGGGGTACTCTCTATCTTGATCTTGATCGCCAGATTGAGCGCGTATAGGCGGACCAAGTTATAGTCCAGCCGTTTCGTGAGAAACAGCTTGAATATGTCCTCGTATGCTATGAAGAATATATCCACGGGGGGTTCATCGATGAAGCCCACGTCCAATGGCACCTTGGCAATGAAAACCGGGTAATTTGGATCTTTGTCTTTAAGAAGGATGCCCTCTAGTGTCTTGACACCCTCGTGCAAAGTTAACATGGGTCCAACCGCGATGTGGAGCATATCCAGAGTCAATATCGGATCACCAGCGACATGCACTCAGGGCAAGCCATATTGTGTGGATGGTACGACGACGACGTCCTGAGCCCAGATCCTCTTCGGAAGAGGCTGGCTCACACCCTTCTTATTATTATTGCCTCTCTTCCTGTAGTGCTTCTTCTTCACAATAGTGTCCTCCACTGCCATCTACTTATCGGCTGCCTTTTGAAGTGTGTTGGGGCTGAAAACCAATCCCGGTTTCTCCTATGGTGGATCGGCGGCCGGAGGCGTATCTTGAGAAAGACCATGGAAGACCAGGCGCTATGTGCATGTATTAGGCCGACCATCTTGATGGTCGCGAGCTATGAAGGGTTCTTCATCCACAGAAGGCATATACAATCCTTTGTCGGCGCCGGTGTTGATGAAGTCGTCAACGTTGACCAATTCATCATCATCTTCATGGGTGCCATCTTTTTCCACTTTCTTGGCCCATCTAACACGGAACATCGGTACGATCTCTCCACAGTAGTCGAGCTCCCATATCTCCTCGATCCTTCCGTGATAGTAGTCTCGTCATCGGCGAAGGATAACATAGTTACTCCTGAGTTTTGATATTCGCTATTCCTGTCCTTTTCCTCGGTGTAGAATCTGTAACCGTTTATGTCATATGACTGATAGGTCCTTAGGTTGTGCCCAGGGCCCCGCGACAAGGAGAATATGAGTTTTTGATCTTCTGTAGAAGGCGTTTGGGGGGATTGTCCAGTTGCCTTTTCTTTGAACCAACCCGTGAAGCTGGAGTTGTGCTCTCTGGTTACGTCTCCCTTCTTCCTCAGCCGTCCCTGGTCGATGTACTCCTGCTCGATTAAGCTTCTGTGCTCTTCGACCCAAGGGCCGACCACTTCAATGTGTTGTAGCGTGACTCGGTGTGCCCTGTCAAAATCGGTGCGTCGACCATCAATGCCGACATGCAGTGAGCGGCATCCCTCACGGTGACCATATCCACCAAGCCTGCCGAGGTGCTTCTTGGTGGGTATTCCAACATCCTCGTTCCCGGTAGTTAGATAATTCTGGCAGAAGGAGATGCACTCGTAGATCAGAAAGCCCTTGGCTATGTTTCCATCTGGACGGGACCTGTTGCGAACGAATCCTTTGATGACACTATTTAGCCTTTCAAACAGCATCATGTTGTGCAGGAATGTCGGCCCGAGCTGGATGATGTCGTCCACGACATGTACAAGCAGATGCACCATGATGTCGAAGAATGCGGGCGGGAAGTAAATCTCAAGCTCGCATAGTATCATCACGATCTCTTCCTGTAGCCTGTCGAGCTGCTTCACACCGATCGACTTCCTAGATGTGACGTTGAAAAAGTTAAAGAGGCCAAACAGCGTCTCACAAACATGCTCGTCCATTATCCCGTGGATCGCAACAGGGAGTATCTGCGTCATCAACATGTGACAGCCGTGAGACTTCATACCGCTGAACCTCTTCTTCGCCACGTCTAGATATCTGCTTATCTTCCCCGAGTAACCGTGAGGAACTTTCACTCCTAGGAGGCACCTGAAAAACTGCTCGAGCTCCTCCAGACTCAAAGTGAAGCAGGCAGCGCGAAGTACCACCTCATTCTTCTTAACTCTTTTGCGATGACCTTGAGTCCCTTCCGTCTGATCATCATCATCACGGTACTGAAGATCTTTCTTGATGCTAAGCAATTTAAGGTCCTTTCTTGCTTTCGGCCCATCCTTGGTCCTCTCCAGCATGTTCAGTAGAGTGTCAAGCAGACTCTCGGTAACGTTCTTCGTGATGTGCATTACATCGAGGCTATGGGGAGTGCGGAGGACCTTCCAATATGGCAGGTCCCAGAAAACAGACCTTGCTTTCCATACACCTAGCAGCGGCTTTGTCCATGGTCCTTTTTTTCTCGGCGTAGGGCAATCTACCCAATTATTCAAAAGCTCCTCGATTTCTTCGCCGCTCCTCGGACATGGGGCTCTTACGAGGTCGTCCTTACCATTGAACAGTTCACCACGTTTTCTCCACGGGTGATCCATGCGGAACCACTTTCGAGTACCTTGGAACACGACCTGGGATCCCTTGGTAGCTGGAGATGCAGTGTCTCATCCATGCACTTGATGCATGCATTGTGTCCGTGGTTCACCTGGGCCGATACATATGCATAACCAAGATAGTCTTGCACCGCCGTGAGCAACGTGGCTCTCAGATGGAAATATTCTTTAGTGTAGGCGTCCCACGTACGGGCCGGCGTCTCCCACAAGCTGGCTAACTCCTCTCTCAACTGCCCGAGAGACAGATGCATATCAATACCTGGTTGTTTTGGCCCCTGAATAAGAATGCTCATGTGTACGTACCTTTTCTTTGTGCATAGCCACGGGGGTAGGTTGTACGGCTATACAAACACGGGCCAGGTGCTATGCGTGCTACTCTGGTTTGCAAAAGGATTGAGTCCATTGGTGCTCATACCCAGCCTGGCGTTCCTCGCATCGCCCCCAAACTCTTTGAACTCGATGTCTAATGCATTCCACTGGCTAGCGTCTGAAGGTTGTGTCAGGATCTTGCCCTTCTCTGCGTCACCTTTGGGTTTCTCTCTTTCCGTGTGCCATTGCATGAGCTTTGCTTCCTTAGGATCTACGAAATATCGCTACAGATAGGGGGTGATAGGAAAGTACCATACCACTTTTCAAGGAACTTTCTTGTTCCCTCTCTTGTACTGTCCTTGGCCGCACACCGGACATGTGGTTCTATCCGCGTACTCGTTCTGATAAAGTGCGTAATCATTGATGCATGCGTGGTATTTAATGTGTGGTAGGTCGAGAGGGCACATGATTTTCTTGGCCTCCTCGATACTTGTTGGCAATGTGTTCCCCTTAGGAAGTCGGTCGTGCCAGTATTCCATGTTCGCTTCGAAGCTCACATCGGTCCATTTGTGTTCGGCCTTAATCTCCAGAGCCTTGTATATCAAACGTGTATCCTTGGGGCGACACCCAGGATACAATGGAGTCATCCCGTCTACCTCCATTTGGGCCAGCTTGGCTTTCTGTCTGGCTGTAGCTTTGTCATTGCTCGTCTCCTTGAGGAGCAGTTCTTAAACATGAGGGTCCTACAAGGCCGAAGTTAGCAGCGTATGTGTGTTCGCGTCTTCTCCTTCTTCATGATGATCATGCCCGTCGCCATCTCCTTCTCCATGCTAATCATGCCCGCCTACATCTCCTTCATCATGATGATCATGCCCGCCGGCATCTCCTTCGTCATGATGATCATTCCTGGTAGACTCTTCATCTTCTCGCCTGCCCACGTCTTCCTGACCACCATGTCCTGCCGACGCCTCATTGAGGTCGCGCATGAAACCACGCCTGAGCAGGTGACCCTCCAATTGTCCAGAATCAAGGTCGATCCAGCGCTGGAGTTTGCATGTTCGACATGGACATCTTATCATGGTCTTGTTGTTCAGAATCATGTCCTCCTTTGCGTCTCTCTTGTACCTAGCAATTCGACCTTCACTCATCGTGAGGACCATGGTTGCCTGAGTAGTCAAAATAGAGAGTATAGGTTAGAACCACACCATATGCACACACACATGCATGAATGCTAGCCGGAAAAATTCGGCATGACCTTTCCTAAAATTAGGACATATGGGTAGTGCAAAAAATTGCCGAAATGGAAATGAATCAACATTTCGGTAAACATCCATGCACCACACCGGCTGGGACAACAACAAGCAAGCAACAAAAAACTTCCTCCCAATGCAAACATTCATGCACCACACAAGCATCATCTCGCCATGCATCGCACACACACCGCCCGCCCGACAAGCTTCACCTACATGTTCATGGCCAAGTACTCACCTAATAGACTCAATAATAGCGAGACGAGACCGCGCGATGAGAGAGTGTGGACAAATAGATCTACAAGTTGGTGGAGAGGAAATTAGTAAACAAATAGAGATGTGAGAGAGAAAAGTAAGGAACTTTTGGATCTACAAGTTGGAGGGAAGCTTCCACTTACCAATCTATGGACTAAAGTAGGTTTAGTTACAAGACAATGGAGAAACTATGGGCAAAATGGGGTGGGAGGAAGGAGGAAGATGAGCTGGGAGGAGGTAGAAAGGAAGAAGAGATGTGAAATGGGTGGTGGTGGATAGATAGGGTGGGAGCTTGCCACCTTTTTCACATGGATATGGACGCCCTCATCTATGGCGCATATGGCAGAAATGCGCCACAGATGCTCAAACTTATGTGGCGCATATGGCAGAAATGTGCCATAGATGCTCAAACTTATGTGGCGCATATGGCCATATGCGCCACAGAACAATGTAGTGCGTGATAAAGTGGTGGGACCCAGGTTACTTTTCTGTGGCGCATGTGTGGATATGCGTCACAGAACTCAGACATATCTGTGGCACATATCCACAAATGTGCCACAGAAAGTGGGTCAAATAGATTCCATGGTGGGGCCCACCTCCACGTTCTGTGGTGCATAATGAAATATGTGCCACAAATGTTGCCTCTTCTATGGCGCATATCTCATTATGTGCCACAGAACATGGATTGCCCCACCCCGGCTGGCGGGTCCCACCTTACTTTTGTGGCGCACGTTTTGAGAAATGCGCCACAGAAGTTTTCAGTTTCTGTGGCGCATATTTTTTCTAGTGCGCCACTGATAAATATCTATGGTGCATGGTTTTACATATGTGCCATAGAGTATCTTGTCTACCTATAAGTTGTTTCCTAGTACTGAACCAGTGTCATTACATATGTGTTCTTTTCATTAACCACATATGGATCCACCAGTGTCATTGCATGTGTGTTCTTTTCACAAACCACATATGGATCCACCAGTGTCATTGCATGCGTGTTCTTTCCATAGACAACATATGGATCCACCAGAGTCATTGCATGTGTGTTCTTGTAATGACAAACCACATATGGATCAACCAATGTCATTGCATGTGTGTTCTTTTCATGAACCACATTTGGATCAACCAGAGTCATTGCATGTTTGTTCTTTTCACAAACCACATATGGATCCACCAGTGTTATTGCATGTGTGTTCTTTCCACAGACCACATATGGATCCACCAGAGTCATTGCATGTGTGTTCTTGTAATGACAAACCATATATGGATCAACCAGAGTCATTGCATGTGTGTTCTTTTCATGAACCACATATGGATCAACCAGAGTCATTGCATGTGTGTTCTTGTAATGACAAACCATATATGGATCAACCAATGTCATTACATGTGTGTTCTTTTCATGAACCACATATGGATCAACCAGAGTCATTGCATGTTTGTTCTTTTCACAAACCACATATGGATCCACCAGTATTATTGCATGTGTGTTCTTTCCATATACCACATATGGTAACCAGGGGGATTTTTATTTTGAGTATGTTGAGCTATCCCTCTCCCAGGCTTCCTTCTCCCACGCCACCGACAGAGACAAGATTACCAGCGGCGACTGTGCGACGGCAGGTATTTTTCAGATGTGCTGCGCCTGGCGTCTTAGCACCTCGTCAATCAGGGACGATCGAGGTTTT
Organism: Avena sativa; assembly: GCA_916181665.1. Lineage (NCBI taxonomy): Eukaryota > Viridiplantae > Streptophyta > Magnoliopsida > Poales > Poaceae > Avena > Avena sativa. The sequence goes on from OV702292.1 coordinate 314,836,090, forward strand.
TGGCACGAGAACCATTTCGCTTTTCGATGAGGTTGGACGATGTCTTTCGGATCAGATCCAGGTCGAGGCAGATGTTACGTACGGGGCTTGTGTCTGCCACGGTACTTGGCACGTCCTGGTCAGTCCACAGGGGGATGTGTGTGGGTGCCGACACGGTCATGCCGGCGCGCCACCCTATGCGCGCGCGTGTCGGAAGATTTTGATCGGCAGCTTCGTGAGACAAACAAACCCTGCCGGTGGATCGAATCCATGCGAGGGCCACACGTCAGAGGGAACAGGGGTACTTTTGTGGATGAGAGCTGCAGATCGAGCGGGGGATACAGATCGACGGGCGGTTCCCAGATTTCGTTTAACCCTAGATCGGGAGAGGTGGGCAGGGTAGTTTTCGTGCGCAATCCCCCACTCCTCCCTCATCTCCACGAGTTGCAGAGCCGGTGAGGTGGAGAGGAACCAGATCAGGCGATGGGAGATCTTTTGCGCAGGTACTCACCGCAGAGGCGCCGGTGATGGACCGCAGACCTCCTGGTTTTCGTTGTTCGCCACCGCGACAACCATCCGGACCTGGTCCCTATGCGAGCATGTCGCGGTTTGGATCTGCCCCGTGTAGACAGACAGAAGATCGAAGGTTTCAAGATGATCGGCGTGGAGACGGTGGTTGGATCTATGAACAAGATCGTCAGAGAGATGAGGAACACCGGTGGGAGGAGGATCGACTTGCAGAAAACCGTAGAAGGATGGAAGAGGAGGCAAGGGAGGAGAATCACAGGAGAGATGACCTAGCCAGGGAATCAAGGGTGGCTGCATAGAGACGGGAAGATCTTGCTCGAGAGAGGGCTCTGGTAGAATCTCGTCGGAGATATGAAGATCAAGCGAGACAGAGAGACAGATGGAGTCACAGACCAGAGATGCAGCGAGATTCACACTCTGCAGCATCAGATTCTTCTTTCCCCAGCAGAACAGGTAATTCTGCACATACTTCATCCCAGCATGATGCTCCTCTATTTGCACGCACAATTGAACAACCTGTCACCGCGAGGACTGCTACTACTTCTGTCAATCCTTTGGGTGGATCCAATTTGCCTGGTGCTAGAACTGTTACTAATATCTCAGCTAGCATTCCTGTTTCGGTTTCTGCGAGTGTTCCATCTACTGCAGTTTCTCAGCCATTGCCAGTCACTATTATTAGTCAAACAGATGCGGTGGCTACAACACTGGTGGGGTCCTCTGTACCTGCACTGGTTGTTGGTGTGCCTATGAATGCTAACCAGAGTGTGCATATTGAAGGATTCTAGCAGACAGCAGAATTAGAGGTGGGGAGACAGGAGTGTGAGAATTGTGGACATAATCATAATATTTTGGTCTGTCAAGAGAGAAAGCCCTGGGAATATGTACCTCTGTTTTTTGGTAGCATAGATTTTGATCAAGGTTTTCACTCAATCCCAGTGTCTGAATCATCTTTTTAGTTAATGGAGAATTGCAATTATGATCATATTATGGTGGTCAGGGGAGATGTGTCAGGGAAAGACCTGGAGAAGGAATTTCAGTTATGGGCAGATTTTGTTGGTTCTGGGTGGAGATTCAATGCCAGGCCCATCAGTGATGTTGAGTTTCTGATGAGATTTCCTTCTACAAAGTCCATTGAAGATTTCCATTTTGGCAAGGTCTTTATGAAGATAATTCCTGATGCTGTGATTCGGATTTCTAAGTGGAATGGAGATCTGGAACCTGTTGAATGGCTTGAGGAAGCATGGTTCCGAATTGTTGGCATACCCATGAAGTACAGAGAGAAATCCATAGTTTTCTATGTGGCATCTCTAATTGGGAAACCTTTGGCAATGGACAGAAATAGCCTTAGGAATCTGGCTTATGTGAGGGTTAAGGTGGCTTGTAAAGATTTGACTTTAGTGCCAAATACAAGAAGAGGAGAAATGAAAGGAGGGATTTATGAATTCAAGTACACAAGAGAAATTTTTGCTCTAGATGCCACACCAAATATACCTGTCTCTGTTGATGTGGGAGGTGGGAATATTCCAACTGCTCCAGTCAGATAAGATGTTAATAGCAATAGGCATGTGATGACCCTAGTTACTGCTGGGGGAATGAGACAATGGTTGGTGTAGAATAGAATACACAGAATGAAATTGTCAGAAATGATTTTCCCCGGGATGACCCCCACAGTGTGCTGCCTGGGAGAAAGGGAAAGGGCCTAGAGTTGAAGGTGAAAGCTCTGGAAATACAGATGACATGTCTTTTGGTGCTCGAGTGGCCCAAATTTGGCCAAGTGGAGGATCTGGTGGTGGAATTTCAATTCGGGAGCCAGTTGTGAATGCTGCTGACAATATAAATGATGGCAATGTGACTAATGCAGGCAATACCAGGCAGAAAAGTGCAGATGTTGACCAGAGTCAGGAATAGATGATGGGTGATGTGCATATGGAGGTGGCTCAGGCTCTGGCCCCATAGGAAATTGGGGCTGTGGTGAATCCAGATGATCCAAAGGGTGGTGGACAGACCTTCCAGAAGTTTGTGCAAGATCTGCTCCAGAATAAAAAAAGTGATAAATATTATGAATACATGAGACAATATGGTCATTTACTGGAGCAGATTGAAGAAGAGCAAGGGGGTGCTGGAGATGAAAGTGATGGGGGAGATAGGGAGTCTGGTAGTGCAAACAGCTCCTCTGCTGAGAGTGGTGCTGATGAGGAGAGCAATTCTCCTGTAGAACATCCCATGGTTGGAGTTGAGGCTCCTATCCAAAGTCAGGAACAAGTGGTTCTTTAGGTTGGATCTTCCCAACCAAAAAATTTGTCCCTGGAGAGCCAGGGTTCACAGTAGGAACAGGTTGCTACTCAAGAGGATACAGTGCATCAGATTCCTCATACCAGGGTAAGTGAAAGACTATCTCATCTAGGAGGGGGCCCTAATATGAATGAAAGAACCATGAGGCAAAATACACCAAGAGACTTGTCAGGTACTAATCTAACCTTTTATAACTCTTTTGCTTCCCTAGATGATGATGATATTATGCATAGGGCTTTGGAAATGGGTGTAGATTCTTCCTCTCTATCTTTTGAGTTTATTAGCTCCTTGAAAGACCTAGAAATTGCCAGACATAACTTAGTTGGGAAGAAAATTGAGAGAACACATGAAATGGTAGAACAAGAAACGCAGATTGAGTTTCTGGGATGGAAGAGTGATCATGAAGAAGAAGATGAATTTACTCCAGTGATATCTAGGAAAAAAAGAGGAAAAAGAAGTTGGTTGGTTCTGGTGGAGGCAGTCAATGTAAGTTAAAACCTGTTGCTATGAAGGTTAGCAACTACCACCCTATGAGTGGAGTTGTAACTAGAACAAGAGAAAGGAAAACAGTGATATGATAGGTGGTATCTAAATTGTAGAGGTGTTGGCAAGAAAGGAATGAGTTCTTATTTGGTAAACTTGATGCAATAGCAGTAATTGGACTTTATAGGGTTGCATGAAACTATGAAGAAAGATTTTTTTGCTGAGTTTTCAGGAAAATTGATCCTATGAATCAATTTTCCTGGAGTTGGTTGCCATCTATTGGAAAATCTGGGGGTATTCTGGTGGGCCTAAGATCCTCCAGATTGGATAATTGTGGATCATCTGTGGGGAGATTTCATGTCAAGATGAAAGTATGTGATGTAAAATTACAGATATATTCGCATTTAGTGGTAGTCTATGGTGCAGCATAGGAAGAACACAAGGAAGCTTTTCTGATAGAATTAGCTGACATTTGCAGGGATCAATCTCTTCCCTTGTTATTAGGAGGGGATTTCAATATCATGAGATTTTCTTCTGAGAAAAACAGGAATCATGTCCTAGGAACATGGAGCCATGTTTTCAATAACATCATTAATACATATGGTTTGAGAGAAATACAGATGTTAGGGGGCAATTCACCTGGTCCAACAATCAGAAAATTCCCATCTTGGAGAAACTGGACAGGATTCTCATTTGTAAACAATGGGAATCTATCTTTCCTTTAGTTACTGTACATAAGCTAACTAGAGAAGTCTCTGACCATAGCCCTTTGATTGTTGACACTATGGAGGGACAGAATGTAGGTAAAAAAGATTTCAGGTTTGAAAAAGGTTGGTTGACAAACCCCGAGCTTATATAGAGAATTGAAAAAGTTTGGAATAAGCCTGTTAGATGCAGAAACAGTCTGGATATAATACAGAAGAAATTGAAGAATGTGAGGAATGATCTTAAAGGTTGGGGTGCTCATATCAGGGGGCAGGAGAAGAAAATGAGAAAACAGTTAACTAATGAGTTGCAGGAATTAGAAGGCATTGAGGAGCTGATGTTGCTGAATAAGACACAACAAATTCGTAAGGCTCAGATTCAGCAGCAACTCTTTGAAATATATGAAAAAGAAGAACAATATTGGCAACAGAGGTCAAGGGATTGGTGGCTGCTTAAAGGAGATAGTAACACTGAATATTTTCATAGGGTGGCTAATGGTGTCAGAAGGAAGAAAATGATTTACTCTTTGCAAAGTGGAAATGGTGAGAGTAAAGGGACCTATGATATCTTGACTCATGCCACTGCTTTTTATAAAACCTTGTTTGGCCCTGCTGAAGGTTTTGCCATCAGGTTGTCTGATGATAATTGGGAGAATTGGGAAAAGCTGAATGACTATGATAGAGAAGAAATGAGCAGACCTTTCACAGAGGAGGAGATTAGGGAGGTTGTGAATCCGATGGAAAAGAACAAAGCTGCTGGCCCTGATGGGATGCCAGTAGAGTTCTATCAACTTTGCTGGCATGTTATCGGGGGTGATATTATGGAAGCTTTTGAGGATTTCCATTCACATAAAATTTATCTGACCAGTGTCAACTATGGCACAATTACTTTGATACCAAAAAGTGAGGATGCTGATGTAATACAAAAATTCAGACATATTTGTCTGCTGCAAGTGCACTTCAAAATCTTTACAAAAGCCCTCACTATTAGGTCTGAGTCTGTGATGAATAAGTTGATAGATACCTGTCAGACAGCTTTCATCAAAGGGAGATATATTTCAGATGGGGTCACTCTTTTGCATGAGTTCTTGAAAGAATCCAGAGTTCAGAAACAACAGGGGGTAGTGTTGAAGTTGGACTTTGAGAAGGCATATGATAAAGTCAACTGGGAGTTTTTGTTTCACTGTTGTAAACAAAAAGGCTTTAGTGAGGATTGGTTGATTTGGCTGAAAAGTGTTGTTACAACGGGGACCTTGAATGTGAATGTGAATGGTGAAATGGGTCCTTATTTTGGGAGTCATAAAGGGGTCAGGCAGGGGGATCCTTTCTCTCCTTTCTTATTCAATATGGTTGGAGATTGTTTGGCTAAAATGGTGTTGAATGCCCAGGCAGGTGGCCTTATAACTGGTTTGGCAGACAATTAGTTTGCTAAAGGCATTGCTATTTTACAATATGCTGATGACACTATTCTGTTCATCAAGGATGATGTGGAGGGGGCTAGAAATTTGAAATTACTTTTGTATCTCTTTGAAGCTATGTCGGGTCTGAAAATCAATTTTGAAAAAAGTGAGGTGCTATTGATCTTAGAAGATGATGAGAACCAATGGATGTATACATACCTATTTAATTGTCAAACTGGAGAATGGACAATCAAATACCTGGGCCTACCTGTCTGTAGTAGAAAATGTTCTGTGGCTGAATTAAAGTTCATTGGAGAGAGGCTATGCAAGAAGATGGATGATTGTATGGGAGGTGTTTTATCTGTTGGAGGGAGATATGTGAAAATCACTGCTTGTATGTCAAGTATAGTAGTTTACCCTATGTCTATGTTTATTCTACACAAAACAAATGTGGAGGAAATAGAGAAACCCACCAGAGCTTTCTTATGGTATGGAAAATCAGGCAGGAAAAAGTATCAAATGGTGAAATGGAAATATATTTCAGACCCAAAGAAAAAGGTGGTTTGGGTATAAAAAATATAAGGATTTTTAATATTAGTCTGTTATGTAAGTGGTGGTGGATTGGAGGCTGAGGAAGCGCCTTGGCAGATTTTTGTGAGAAAGAAATATCTAGGCAGTGGGGGAATCTATTATGTGAGACATAAACAATCTGACTGTGCTTGTTGGTCTGACCTGCTGAAAGCAAGAGACATTTACCTATCAGGGAGAAGGATGATTGTTGGAAATGGCATGAGGACACATTTTTGGGGTGATGCTTGGTGTATGGATGCTCCTTTGAAAATCATTTTCGCTGAGTTATTTGATATTTGCTGTGATCAGAATGTGTCAGTTGCTATCATGGCTGCAAGAAATTGGCACTGCTCTTTTAGAAGGGTGCTAGGTGGTGACAAACAAGAAAAGTATAACATGCTACATATGATTATGAGGGGAGTTTCCTTGTCATCTAGGGTAGATAGACCCAGGTGGTTGTGGAATAAGAGTGGCACCTTCACTATTAAATCAATGTATAATCATATTTCCAAGAGAGGTGTAGATAGGAGTTTTAAACATCTGTGGAAAGCTAAAATCCCTTTGAAAATCAAGATATGGCTATGGCTAATCTAGCACAATGCCATACCCACAAGGGACAATATGAAAAAAAGAAATTGGACTGGGGATACAAGCTGCAGGATTTGTGATCAGGAGGAATCTATTGGTCATCTGTTCTTTACCTATGGGGCTGCAAAATATGTATGGGGGGTAGTTGCAAAGTCAGTAGGTGCTGTGGATAGGCCTGGGTCCTTTTCACAGTACTTTTGGTGGATTCCAAGACATCTTTCAATTAGTCGTAATATTCAAATTACGGCTTTAGCACCTATCTATTGGGCCATTTGGAAGCTCAGAAACAGATCCTGTTTTGAACAAAAAATGATTAACTCCCCTGTTGATTTGATCATGTTTGCTTGTGTCTTTATCAAATATTGGGCAGGTCTTCACAATGAAGATGAGAGTGGGGCACTAAGGAGTGGTGCTAAAGTTTTGCAAAGGAATGCTCTGTCTGATGCTGAGGCCATGGACACAACCCCAGTTCTGTTGTTGAGCTTGCCATCTACTAGTAGGAAACGTGCAAGATCCCCGGAAGATGCCGAGAAGGAGGAATGATGTTCTTTTCCAGAGATGCAAAAACAAAAAAAGTTTCCCTGGGATGCCTGTCTGAGTTGTTATTCATGAGATTGCTTGAAGTGTCTTTTTGTGGGGGGATATGGTCTATCCGATCTCTCCTGTTCTTTTGTTGTCTGGATGTAAAACACTAGCGTTATGCAGTGGCTCTTGCGTCTCTCTATCCATCTCTCCCGATCTTTGCTATCTTTTGGCATAAATCTGTCCGTATATAGTGTTAAGCTCCAGGATCTTAAAAACCTGATATCTTTTGTATGGTGGTCATGTGGATGGTTGCTCCGTTATCTGTTGATAGTGGAACCCGATCCCTATGTTATGGGGATTGTATGGAAAAAAATGAACCACATATGGATCAACCAGAGTCATTGCATGTTTCTTCTTTTCACAAACCACATATGGATCCACCAGAGTCATTGCATGTGTGTTATTTTCATAAACTACATGGACCCCCCCAGTGTCATTGCATGTGTGTTCTTTTAATAAACCACATCTAGAGTCATTGCATGTATGTTCTTTTCATTAACCACAGCTGGAGTCATTACATGTTTGTTCTTTTCACAAACCAAATACGGATCAACCAATCTCATTGCATGTGTGTTCTTTCCACAAACCACATATGGATCCACCAGTGTCATTGCATGTGTGTTCTTGTAATGACAAACCACATATGGATCAACTAGTGTCATTGCATGTGTGTTCTTTTCCACAAACCACATACGGATCCACCAGAGTCATTGCATGTGTGTTCCTGTAATGACAAACCACATATGGATCCACCAGTGTCATTGCATGTGTGTTATTTTCATAAACCACATGGATCCCCAGTGTCATTGCATGTGTGTTCTTTTAAAAAAACCACAGCTAGAGTCATTGGATGTATGTTGTTTTCATTAACCACAGCCTGAGTCATTGCATGTTTGTTCGTTTCACAAACCACATATGGATCAACCAATGTCATTGCATGTGTGTTCTTTCCACAAACCACATGTGGATCCACTAGAGTCATTGCATGTGCGTTCTTGTAATGACAAACCACATATGGATGAACCAGTGTCATTGCATGTGTGTTCTTTTCATGAACCACATATGGATCCACCAGTGTCATTGCATGTGTGTTCTTTTGACAAAGCACATATGGATCAACCAATGTCATTACATGTGTGTTCTTGTAATGACAAACCCCATCTGGATCAACCAATTTCATTGCATGTGTGTTCTTTTCATGAACCACATATAGATCAACTAGAGTCATTGCATGCTTGTTCTTTTCACAAACCACATATGGATCCACCAGTGTCATTGAATGTGTGTTCTTTCTACAAACCACATATGGATCCACCAGAGTCATTGCATGTGTGTTCTTGTAATGACAAACCACATATGGATCAACCAATGTCATTGCATGTGTTTTCTTTTCATGAACCACATATGGATCAACCAGAGTCATTGCATGTTTCTTCTTTTCACAAACCACATATGGATCCACTAGAGTTATTGCATGTGTGTTCTTTTCATAAACCACATGGATCCCGTAGTGTCATTGCATGTGTGTTCTTTTAATAAACCAGAGCTAGAGTCATTGCATGTATGTTCTTTTCATTAGCCACAACTGGAGTCATTGCATGTTTGTTCTTTTCGCAAACCAAATATGGATCAACCAATGTCATTGCATGTGTGTTCTTTCCACAAACCACATATGGATCCACCAGTGTCATTGCATTTGTGTTCTTGTAATGATAAACCACATATGGATCAACCAGTGTCATTGCATGTGTGCTCTTTACGACAAACCACATATGGATCCACCAGAGTCATTGCATGTGTGTTCTTGTAATGACAAACCACATATGGATCCACCAGTGTCGTTGTATGTGTGTTCTTTTCATAAACCACATGGATCCCCCAGTGTCATTGCATGTGTGTTCTTTTAATAAACCACAGCTAGAGTTATTGCATGTCTGTTCTTTTCATTAACCACAGTTGGAGTCATTGCATGTTTGTTCTTTTCACAAACCACATATGGATCAACCAATGTCATTGCATGTGTGTTGTTTCCATAATCCACATGTGGATCCACCAGAGTCATTCCATGTGTGATCTTGTAATGACAAACCACATATGGATCAACCAGTGTCATTGCATGTGTGTTCTTTTCATGAACCACGTATGGATCCACCAGTGTCATTGCATGTGTGTTCTTTTCACAAACCACATATGGATCCACCAGTATCATTGCATGTGTGTTCTTTCCATAGACCACATATGGATCCACCAGAGTCATTGCATGTGTGTTCTTGTAATGACAAACCACATTTGGATCAACCAATGTCAATGCATGTGTGTTCTTTTCATGAACCACATCTGGATCAACCAGAGTCATTGCATGTTTGTTCTTTTCACAAACCACATATGGATCCACCAGTGTCACTGCATGTGTGTTCTTTCCACAGACCACATATGGATCCACCAGAGTCATTGCATGTGTGTTCTTGTAATGATAAACCACATATGGATCAACCAATGTCATTGCATGTGTGTTATTTTCATGAACCACATATGGATCAACCAGAGTCATTGCATGTTTCTTCTTTTCACAAACCACATATGGATTCACCAGAGTCATTGCATGTGTGTTCTTTTCATAAACCACATTGATCCCCCAATGTCATTTCATGTGTGTTCTTTTAATAAACCACAGATAGAGTCATTGCATGTATGTTCTTTTCATTAACCATAGCTGGAGTCATTGCATGTTTGTTCTTTTCACAAACCAAATATGGATCAACCAATATCATTGCATGTGTGTTCTTTCCACAAACCACATATGGATCCACCAGAGTCATTACATGTGTGTTCTTGTAATGACAAACCACATATGGATCAACCAGTGTCATTGCATGTGTGTTCTTTTCCAAAAACCACATATGGATCCACCAGAGTCATTGCATATGTGTTCTTGTAATTACCAACCACATATGGATCCACCAGTGTCGTTGCATGTGTGTTGTTTTCATAAACCACATGGATCCCCTAGTATCATTGCATGTGTGTTCTTTTAGTAAACCACAACTAGAGTCATTGCATGTCTGTTCTTTTCATTAACCACAACTGGAGTCATTGCATGTTTGTTCTTTTCATAAACCACATATGGATCAACCAATGTCATTGCATGGGTGTTCTTTCCACAAACCACATGTGGATCCACCAGAGTCATTGCATGTGTGTTCTTGTAATGACAAACCACATATGGATCAACCAGTGTCATTGCCTGTGTGTTCTTTTCATGAACCACATATGGATCCATCAGTGTCATTGCATGTGTGTTCTTTTCACAAACCACATATGGATCCACTAGTGTCATTGCATGTGTGTTCTGTCCACATACCACATATGGATCCACCAGAGTCATTGCATGTGTGTTCTTGTAATGACAAACCACATCTGGATCAACCAATGTCATTGCATGTGTGTTCTTTTCATGAACCACATATGGATCAACCAGAGTGTTTGTTCTTTTCACAAACCACATATGGATCCACCAATGTCATTGCATGTGTGTTCTTTCCACAGACCACATATGGATCCACCAGAGTCATTGCATGTGTGTTCTTGTAATGAAAAACCACATATGGATCAACCAATGTCATTGCATGTGTGTTCTTTTCATGAACCACATATGGATCAACCAGAGTCATTGAATGTTTCTTCTTTTCACAAACCACATATGGATCCACCAGAGTCATTGCATGTGTGTTCTTGTAATGACAAACCACATATGGATCAACCAATGTCATTGCATGTGTTTTCTTTTCATGAACCACATATGGATCAACCAGAGTCATTGCATGTTTCTTCTTTTCACAAACCACATATGGATCCACTAGAGTCATTGCATGTGTGTTCTTTTCATAAACCACATGGATCCCGTAGTGTCATTGCATGTGTGTTCTTTTAATAAACCACAGCTAGAGTCATTGCATGTATGTTCTTTTCATTAGCCACAACTCGAGTCATTGCATGTTTGTTCTTTTCACAAACCAAATATGGATCAACCAATGTCATTGCATGTGTGTTCTTTCCTCAAACCACATATGATCCACCAGTGTCATTGCATTTGTGTTCTTGTAATGATAAACCACATATGGATCAACCAGTGTCATTGCATGTGTGCTCTTTTCGACAAACCACATATGGATCCACCAGAGTCATTGAATGTGTGTTCTTGTAATGACAAACCACATATGGATCCACCAGTGTCATTGTATGTGTGTTCTTTTCATAAACCACATGGATCCCCCAGTGTCATTGCATGTGTGTTCTTTTAATAAACCACAGCTAGAGTTATTGCATGTCTGTTCTTTTCATTAACCACAGTTGGAGTCATTGCATGTTTGTTCTTTTCACGAACCACATATGGATCAACCAATGTCATTGCATGTGTGTTGTTTCCATAATCCACATGTGGATCCACCAGAGTCATTCCATGTGTGATCTTGTAATGACAAACCACATATGGATCAACCAGTGTCATTGCATGTGTGTTCTTTTCTTGAACCACGTATGGATCCACCAGTGTCATTGCATGTGTGTTCTTTTCACAAACCACATATGGATCCACCAGTGTCATTGCATGTGTGTTCTTACCATAGACCACATATGGATCCACCAGAGTCATTGCATGTGTGTTCTTGTAATGACAAACCACATATGGATCAACCAATGTCATTGCATGTGTGTTATGTTCATGAACCACATATGGATCAACCAGAGTCATTGCATGTTTCTTCTTTTCACAAACCACATATGGATTCACCAGAGTCATTGCATGTGTGTTCTTTTCATAAACCACATTGATCCCCCAATGTCATTTCATGTGTGTTCTTTTAATAAACCACAGATAGAGTCATTGCATGTATGTTCTTTTCATTAACCATACCTGGAGTCATTGCATGTTTGTTCTTTTCACAAACCAAATATGGATCAACCAATGTCATTGCATGTGTGTTCTTTCCACAAACCACATATGGATCCACCAGTGTCATTACATGTGTGTTCTTGTAATGACAAACCACATATGGATCAACCAGTGTCATTGCATGTGTGTTCTTTTCCAAAAACCACATATGGATCCACCAGAGTCATTGCATATGTGTTCTTGTAATTACCAACCACATATGGATCCACCAGTGTCGTTGCATGTGTGTTGTTTTCATAAACCACATGGATCCCCTAGTATCATTGCATGTGTGTTCTTTTAGTAAACCACAACTAGAGTCATTGCATGTCTGTTCTTTTCATTAACCACAACTGGAGTCATTGCATGTTTGTTCTTTTCATAAACCACATATGGATCAACCAATGTCATTGCATGGGTGTTCTTTCCACAAACCACATGTGGATCCACCAGAGTCATTGCATGTGTGTTCTTGTAATGACAAACCACATATGGATCAACCTGTGTCATTGCATGTGTGTTCTTTTCATGAACCACATATGGATCCATCAGTGTCATTGCATGTGTGTTCTTTTCACAAACCACATATGGATCCACTAGTGTCATTGCATGTGTGTTCTTTCCACATACCACATATGGATCCACCAGAGTCATTGCATGTGTGTTCTTGTAATGACAAACCACATCTGGATCAACCAATGTCATTGCATGTGTGTTCTTTTCATGAACCACATATGGATCAACCAGAGTCATTGCATGTTTGTTCTTTTCACAAACCACATATGGATCCACCAATGTCATTGCATGTGTGTTCTTTCCACAGACCACATATGGATCCACCAGAGTCATTGCATGTGTGTTCTTGTAATGACAAACCACATATGGATCAACCAATGTCATTGCATGTGTGTTATTTTCATGAACCACATATGGATCAACCAGAGTCATTGCATGTTTCTTCTTTTCACAAACCACATATGGATCCACCAGAGTCATTGCATGTGTGTTCTTTTCATAAACCACATGGATCCCCTAGTGTCATTGCATGTGTGTTCTTTTAATAAACCACAGCTAGAGTCATTGCATGTATGTTCTTTTCATTAACCATAGCTGGAGTCATTGCATGTTTGTTCTTTTCACAAACCAAATGTGGATCAACCAATGTCATTGCATGTGTGTTCTTTGTACAAACCACATATGGATCCACCAGTGTCATTACATGTGTGTTCTTGTAATGACAAACCACATATGGATCAACCAGTGTCATTGCGTGTGTGTTCTTTTCCAAAAACCACATATGGATCCACCAGAGTCATTGCATATGTGTTCTTGTAATTACCAACCACATATGGATCCACCAGTGTGGTTGCATGTGTGTTGTTTTCATAAACCACATGGATCCCCTAGTATCATTGCATGTGTGTTCTTTTAGTAAACCACAACTAGAGTCAATGCATGTATGTTCTTTTCATTAACCACAACTGGAGTCATTGCATGTTTGTTCTTTTCATAAACCACATATGGATCAACCAATGTCATTGCATGGGTGTTCTTTCCACAAACCACATGTGGATCCACCAGAGTCATTGCATGTGTGTTCTTGTAATGACAAACCACATATGGATCAACCAGTGTCATTGCATGTGTGTTCTTTTCATGAACCACATATGGATCCATCAGTGTCATTGCATGTGTGTTCTTTTCACAAACCCCATATGGATCCACTAGTGTCATTGCATGTGTGTTCTTTCCACATACCACATATGGATCCACCAGAGTCATTGCATGTGTGTTCTTGTAATGACAAACCACATCTGGATCAACCAATGTCATTGCATGTGTGTTCTTTTCATGAACCACATATGGATCAACCAGAGTCATTGCATGTTTGTTCTTTTCACAAACCACATATGGATCCACCAATGTCATTGCATGTGTGTTCTTTCCACAGACCACATATGGATCCACCAGAGTCATTGCATGTGTGTTCTTGTAATGACAAACCTCATATGGATCAACCAATGTCATTGCATGTGTGTTATTTTCATGAACCACATATGGATCAACCAGAGTCATTGCATGTTTCTTCTTTTCACAAACCACATATGGATCCACCAGAGTCATTGCATGTGTGTTCTTTTCATAAACCACATGGATCCCCTAGTGTCATTGCATGTGTGTTCTTTTAATAAACCACAGCTAGAGTCATTGCATGTATGTTCTTTTCATTAACCATAGCTGGAGTCATTGCATGTTTGTTCTTTTCACAAACCAAATATGGATCAACCAATGCCATTGCATGTGTGTTCTTTCCACAAACAACATATGGATCCACTAGTGTCATTGCATGTGTGTTCTTGTAATGACAAACCACATATGGATCAACCAGTGTCATTGCATGTGTGCTCTTTTCCAAAAACCACATATGGATCCAACAGAGTCATTGCATATGTGTTCTTGTAATGACAAACCACATATGGATCCACCAATGTCGCTGCATGTGTGTTGTTTCCAAAAACCATATATGGATCCACCAGAGTCATTGCATATGTGTTCTTGTAATGACAAACCACATATGGATCCACCAGTGTCATTGCATGTGTGTTCTTGTAATGACAAACCATATATGTATCAACCAGTGTCATTGCATGTGTGCTCTTTTCCACAAACCACATACGGATCCACCAGAGTCATTGTATGTGTGTTCTTGTAATGACAAACCACATATGGATCCACCAGTGTCATTGCATTGTGTTCTTTTCATAAACCACATGGATCCCCTAGTGTTATTGCATGTGTGTTCTTTTAATAAACCACAGCTAGAGTCATTGCATTTCTGTTCTTTTCATTAACCACAACTAGAGTCATTGCATGTTTGTTCTTTTCACAAACCACATATGGATCAACCAATGCTATTACATGTGTGTTCTTTCCACAAACTACATGTGGATCCACCAGAGTCATTGCATGTGTGTTATTTTCATGAACCACATATGGATCCACCAGTGTCATTGCATGTGTGTTCTTTTCACAAACCACATATGGATCCACTAGTGTCATTGCATGTGTGTGTTGGAAATATGCCCTGGAGACAAATAGTGGTAAGGACTATTATCATATTTCATATAGTTTATGATTAAGTTTTATATCATGCTATAACTGTGTTGAGTGGAAACTTCAATACGCGTGTGATATACAAACAACCAGGGGTTCCTAGTGAAACTCTAATCACTGGTTCATTGGTCAACAGATGATCTTGTTTCCTGATCATGCGGCATTTATGCCAGTTGGAAATGGTGTCAACTCATTCTGTGAATGAGATGATGAACCATACCCAACCTAAACATCGTGACCCGATCATATCACGAAGTTCAAGTTACGATGATTAGAAATGGATCCTCATAGACTATTCCTTAGATCGTGAGGCTATATCAATCACTGTCTCCTGAGAGTGCTTAGATAGCATCAAGCTCCACTTGGTAATACAGTGGTTATAAAGGTGTGTTCAGGTACTCGGAGGAAACTGCAGAGGCAATATATGTCAAGAGCGGGATTTGTCCGTCCATATGACGGGAAGATACTCAAAGGGCCCACTCGGAGAGGTTATATCCTATAGCTGCGCAACGTGTGATCTAATCAGAGGGATATCGCTTGTTGGAACGAGTCAAGTAGCATTGTTCAGTAACGAGATTGAACACGACATGGTGATGTCATTGATCAGATCTTGGGCAATGCAAGTATCAGGAGACAAAGGGAATAAGACACGACTGTCCCGGTTCAAACGACAAAAGATCTTCGTGGACCGCACAGGGGTCACATGGCCATCCAGGTCCCTTTGTCAATCATTGGTGAGGGAGTGTCCCGACCATGTCTGGAGTGTTTCCGAACCGTTTGGTATCACGCTTAAGGGCTTGATGATGCTTAGAGAGTGTTTATAGGATCGGTAGAATCGCTGAAGAATAGTAGAGCGAAAACCGGAAGGGTTTCAGTAAGTCCGGAAGATGTCCGGGAGGTGGAAGGTGTTCCATAGCCACGGAAGTTGAATAATATGTGAATGAATGTTAAATTTTGATTTAATCATTTATTCATAATTATTTAATAAAGAGAAAATCAATTTAAAAGGTCAAAAGGCTTAATGGGCCAATTCTCGGAGGGGAGAGGGCCCATTAGGGAAAGGAGAGAGGGAGAAGGGGCCAAGGGGTTGGCCGGCGCCCTAGTGGGCCAGCCCCCCCGCGCGGGGCCCATGGGGGTGGCCGGCGGTGCGACCCCTCCCCCTCCTCTCCTTTAGTCCCACCCCGGGACTTTAAGGGAGGTAGTACCTCCCTCCCTATATATAGTGGGGGTATTTGGCCATAAATATACCCAATAATCAATAAAGGTCTTCTCACTTTTGGGAGGACCTCTAATTGATATTTTCTCTCTCTCCCTCTCTCTTCTGTGACCGTGGTCCCAAGTCTGGACTGCGCGAACAAGAGGCATCTTCACCGCGGAGCACCGTCGCGCTGCTGGATTCGGATCCAGGAGCTCTACTTCCGCAAATGCTGCTGGATCGAGGAAGCGGGTGTCATCGTCAGGCACCGGACGTGCGTAACTCCCCACGAGGTGTCGCACTAGAGTCACTCAAGTTGTTGGAGCCAAAGGAGCGCAAGGACTTCATCACGACCTTGCGGTCGGCTTCGGCTCGTCTACATCAACCACGCTCTCCTGAGCATTGACAACGCTTTTCGGTCTTCAAGGTTAAGTTTGCGAAAAGCCCCTCCCATTACTATATTAATAATAGATAGGTCCTGGCAGCTTTTAAGCTCATAGAGTTTGATATCCTGGGTGTAGATCTAAAAGTTCCTTTCGTTCAGAGCTAGATCTATGCGTAGTAATGCTAGTACGGGTAGAACACACTAGATGTAGCGTGTGGGCGTTGCTATTTTAGTTGTTACACTCCCACATGTACTTGATTATACCGTAGCAATGCTTGATGAAGCGGCCCCCAACCGACTTTACACGTTCATTCAAGAGACTGGTCCACGCTTGACATACGGCTTGTACCGTATAAAGTGGCTTAGGGGGGTGTCTGTCTCTCTCGCATTAGTTGGTATACCATTTGCAACGGAGGGCCCCGAAAGGGGTGTAGTAGAGACAACTACTTGATCAGCGTTCTGCTGAAAGTTCGTAGGTAAGAACGGTTCTTGTGTGAAAGCCCATTCAGCCACGTAAAACATGCAAAGATAAAGTAGAGGCGTCTAACTTTGTTTTGCAGGGGGCGTTGCTTTGTGATATGGTTGTGGCAAAGGTAAAGTGATTACCTTATGTTACGTAGTAGTAGATAGTCATGGAGGTGACGAAAAACCACGCCGGAATGACACCGGTACCCTGGTGTCTACGGCGCCAGAACCCTGGCGCCGGAATCCGGTGACGACGGATGGAGATCACGACGTGAAGGACCATATC
The DNA here is from genome assembly GCA_916181665.1 of Avena sativa. Classification (NCBI taxonomy): domain Eukaryota; kingdom Viridiplantae; phylum Streptophyta; class Magnoliopsida; order Poales; family Poaceae; genus Avena; species Avena sativa. The sequence continues at coordinate 314,853,594 of OV702292.1, forward strand.
ACATCGCATTTACATTCAATGTTATTGTTTGTATATCTTATTGTGTGCTAGTATTAGATACTCGACGGTAGCCAAATAAGATGATCCCCGTTAAAATTACCAACGATTGTGTTCCTCCTTAGTGTGCACCACCAAGAAAGTTCTTCGGTATGAGGCGATCCATGGTACAGGAATGGGTGTCAGACATATCTACGTTCGCATACAGTGGGTGTAAGCCATGTTGCATAGCAAATACACTAAGGTTGAGTTGGCAAGCCTAGCACACCATAAAAGCGTGGCCTCAGAATGCGGATGGTCGAAAGATCGAGCACGAGTCTCATGAATGATATGACTGACGTTTAGCGTCCACCCTTGAACCCACATTGATGGCCGTGACGATTGGGGGAGATGTGGTTAATAGGGGTCGTATTATCACTAGGAACCCTTCTGGGGATAGGTGTTTCTGAGTGGAGTTATTATTAACTCATTTAATTATAAACTTAGTCTAAATTCCTTTTGCAATTGTAAATGTAGAAAAGTTCTCATCGATGCGACCTTTCCTGTTGACGACTAATTGATTAGAAGGAGAGAAGCTCAGATTAGATGGATCGAACTTCTCTATATGGGTTACGCGTCTCCATGTTCTCCTTAGCGAGAATGACGTGGTCGACTACATACTCGATGGGATGGATTTGGATCAGCCCATTGACCTAAAGACCCTAGAGCAGCGGGAAGACCGCTATCTCCATGGGGAGATGGCCTCCTTCATTTCAGTTACAATGCATTTCGGAATGGTGGACGAGCTGTGTTCTTTCGTGGGTGATGTCAACCCTCGTTCGGTGATGCTACAGCTTAGGACACATTTCGTGGAGCAAGCACGCATATGGGAGCATGAGCTGATGGGAGACTTCCTCTCCATTAAGATGGAGGAGAACTCATCACTTGACGACCACTTGGAGCGCATGCATGATGTGTACATGACGCCTGCATACTTTCTGGATAGCTGGATGACGGGCTCTTTTGCAAATGGCGTTGTGCTGCGGTCGCTGCCACCAAGTTACCAAGCACAAGTCAGGACTTGCATTATGAGAGGCGACGCGGAATCAATGGAGTTCCACCGGTCCGTAACACATCTCAGAAATGTGTTGGTTGAACCAAATGTTGCTGAGGTCATCAATGACAAAGGTATATATTTGATATACAATTTTATAAATGTTATAATCTTGCAAACACATTTGCAGTGTTAATTATATTTGATACTTGTTCTGTTTTGCTAAAAACAGGTCCTTCTGCATGAGAGGTGCTTGCTGGAGAGGAGGTGACATTGCGTGTTGATGGCGAGCATGATGATGATGGCCGATGACACTCTCCCTCGACATTTATCACTTAGTTTATGTTTTGTATAGTTATTGTAATAAAAATATTATGAACTTCTTTAGTGTGACTCACACTTTGTGAGACGGTTATTCATATGAGTTTGTAACAAATAGTTGTTCCACTTTTATGAATGATTTCTATTTGTGTTCATATCTTGTTTGATTATATGTGAATTATCCTTGTTGTTTGAAACTAATTGATAATGCATGAACATTTGTAAAATAATGAAATGCCTTTAAAAAATACCCAACTTAATGATATTTCATTACTGAATGAAACCATTGTTTAAATTCAAAGTTATAATGATAATATGTGAAAGTCATTCGATTTCTTATCACATATAAATCATGCCTAAGTTTGGCAAAATAACTTGAACACCGTGTATTACTTGAATACAAAGTGTTTAATGAATTGTTGAAAGTAAATACATATTCGATGTACTGTGTTTTAACGAAAATGGTAATTATCATTATATGATTGTTTAAAAGTGTAAAGTAGTTTACCAAAGGAAACATGAATATGAAACTATTTGATTTGATCAAAGTGTTTCATCCACAGAGGGTATAAATATAAAAGAGAATCTAATTACTATGATTTGATCAATAGTAATGAAATTTGACTTTATAAGAATGGCATAAAAGAAATTGTGGAATGCAAAGCGTTTTGAAACGTCAAAAGGCAGCGCATCACAATGTGATATTAGATATCAAAGTGGGTAAATAGATGGCACCAAATAAATCGTTGTAGTGTAGATGTAGAGACCATTAGTTAGAAATAGTTAGCACTCAATTAGAATATATAGTGAACCATTTGAATTCGTGAAAGCGGCTCCATATCTAGTATGGATCGTCGTGAAAGTTTTGGGGTTATTTGATATAACCAAAACAATAGCGAATAAGTCCTTTTAGAGTATTCATTGGAAACTTTGAAAACAAAGTCCATAGCTAAAACCAAAAGAGAAGAAAAACTTGCATTGCTTGGATTTTGGTGCATTTTTGAGAAAGCTCACTTTTAGTGATATTTCTCAATTATGGAGCAAATGGAAGATAGTGAAAAACATGATGAGGATTCAAATCCATGCATCAGAGTGTTGAGAAGCGCAACGGACAATGTTCGAACGATTCTCTTCACAAAAGGAAAGAATCAATGATAATGATCATTGTGTTTTCCCCACTAGTGTTTTTGCTACATGAAGTAGGATTCAAAATGTAATCCATATCTTGTATGGAGACATTTGTGAATAATTTTTCATGATTCTTGGAATATGACATACCTACAAACTACAAAGGATATAATGGTAAACTAGAATTATGAGAAATCCTAAAAGCAAAATTCACTTGAGATTAGAAAGCAATTCGTTGTTGAATCTCACAAGTAAAAGGGGTTACTTGAATTTTCCCAAATGACTGCAAAGCCATAGTGGAAAGTGGGGTGAATGACAAAGGCACAATTTGTCAAGTATTGGACGAATTCAAATGAATTTGATTGAAGTGTGCTGAATGTCTAGTGGATTTAAAACTAGTAAAAGTACTAGTATCTCATAGTAAAACTCCAGGTTTGATATTTGATCAACGGATTTTGAAATTGTTCAAAATAGTGAGTAGATATGCAATTTGTATAAAATTGAGTAGGAGCTATAAAAAGTCTTCCTAAAACAATATGTGATTGACATAGTTTTAAGTGGGAGCAATATAAGTCTCAAATTCAAATATGTAAGAACATATTTTGAGTAAGAGTAGTGACTCATACTCAAATATGGAAGGAACATATTTTGAGTGGGAGCTTATAGGAGTAATGCTTAAGTATGTTAAGAATAAAAGCACAAGTACCAATAAATAATGATTTATGAGGTGTAGAAGTTGATAATAAGTGTATTATGATATTATGTAATATTCGTTAAGGGATTCTGAAAAGGGTTTCAGAACAGAAGTTAATTAAGGAACTAGTCCTTAATAACTCAAGTTAGGAATAGTATTAAGTTTAACATCAATGGTTGAAACAAAGAATAGGATGATCATCATCCACTATGTTGACACATAGGTTCTATCTTAGAAAACCATGATGATAACTTAACATAATATATGATCCAATAAGGAACGTTTAAAAGTGATTAAGTTCAAATCATAGAATGTTGAGCTAAGTTTGTCCGCAGAGTCTAATAGAGAACTGCGGACATGTTTTCCAAATCCATAAAGGATGACATATCTTAAAACATAAAGGGTTATGTTATAAGGGAATATGTTGGAATCTCCTATAAATACCGATTAAAGTCAAGTAGGAAGCGAGGTGAACAAAACATCAAAAGTTGCACAGAGTGCACTAGTGTTTCGATGGTTACATTTATAATAATAGATAAGGGTACCATCTAAAGTGTTGTATAATGTTATGGTGGGGCTAGTTCGCTTTTAACGTAGAATGATGTGTCCCAGGGCACAATGCCCATGAGAAAGCCCTCAAGGTTGATCTAAAGTCACTATAGGCTCCTAGAATCAGACCTCGTTCTGCTGCCATAGCAACGATACATACACACATATGTTATCATGTGATGTTAAAGTATTAATGTCAATCAAAGTGACATTAGTAAGTTGCAAAGGATTTGGGACTGTAAAAGTACAAAACCAAGACTCAACCTCTTCCATGAGCAAGCATGTTTAGGGTACCGGACATGGTGCCAATGATTAAGAACAAATGCAGCTAGTGTCTTTGTACTCTAGTGCAAGTGGGAGACTGTTGGAAATATGCCCTAGAGACAAATAGTAGTAAGGACTATTATCATATTTCATATAGTTTATGATTAAGTTTTATATCATGCTATAACTATGTTGAGTGGAAACATCAATACATGTGTGATATACAAACAACCAGGGGTACCCAGTGAAACTCTAGTCACTGGTTCATTGGTCAACAGATGATCATGTTTCCTGATCACGTGGCATTTATGCCAGTTGGAAATGGAGTCAACTCATTCTGAGAATGAGATGATGAACCAATACCCAACCTAAACATCGTGATCCGATCATGTCACGAAGTTCAAGTTACGATGATTAGAAATGGATCCTCGTAGACTATTCCTTAGACCGTGAGGCTATATCAATCACTGTCTCCCGAGAGTGCTTAGATAGCATCAAGCGACACTTGGTAATGCAGTGGTTATAAAGGTGTGTTCAGGTACTCGGAGGAAACCGTAGAGGCAATATATGTCAAGAGCGGGATTTGTCTGTCCATGTGACGGGAAGATACTCAAAGGGCCCACTCGGAGAGGTTATATCCAATAGTTGTGCATCGTGTGATCTGATCACAGGGATATCACTTGTCAGAACGAGTCAAGTAGCACTGTTCAGTAACGAGATTGAACACGACATGGTGATGTCATTGATCAGATCTCGGGCAATGCAAGTATCGAGAGACAAAGGGAATAAGACACAACTATCCCGGTTCAAACAACGAAAGATCTTCGTGGAACGCACAGGGTTCACATGGCCATCCAGGTCCCTCTGTCGACCATTGGTGTGGGAATGTCCTGACCATGTCTGGAGTGTTCCCGAACCGTGGGGTATCACCCTTAAGGGCTTGATGATGCTTAGAGAGTGTTTATAGGATCGGTAGAATCGCTGGAGAATAGTAGAGAGAAAACCGGAAGGGTTTCGGTAAGTCCAGAGGATGTCCGGAGTGGAGGTGGAAGGTGTTCCATTGCCATAGAGGTTGAATAATATGTGAATGAATGTTAAATATTGATTTAATCATTTATTCATAATTATTTAATAAAGAGAAAATTAATTTAAAAGGCAAAAGGCTTAATGGGCCAATTCCCGGAGGGGAGATGGCCCATTAGGGAAAGGAGAGACGGAGAAGGGGATAAGGGGGTGGTCGGCGCCCTAGTGGGTCAAGCCCCCGCGTGGGGCCCATGGGGTGGCCTGCGGTGCCACCCCTCCCTCCTCCTCTCCTTTAGTCCCACCCCGAGACTTTGAGGGAGGTAGTACCTCCCCTCCCCCTATATATAGTGGGCGTATTTGGCTAGATAAATATACCCAATAATCAATAAAGGTCTTGTCACTTTTGGGAGGACCTCTAATTGATATTTTATCTCTCTCCCTCTCTCTCCCGTGACCGTGGTCCCAAGTCTGTACTGCGCGAACGAGAGGCATCTTCACCGCGGAGCGCCATCATGCTGCGGGATTCGGATCCAGGAGCTCTACTTCCGCAACTGCTGCTGGATCGGGGAAGCGGGAGTCATTGTCAGGCACCGGACATGTGTAACTCCCCGCGAGGTGTTGCACTTGAGGAACTCAAGTCGTTGGAACCAAATGAGCACAAGGACTTCATCACGACCTTGAGGTCGGCTTCGGCTCGTCTACATCAACCACACTCTCCTGAGCATTGACAATTCTTTTCGGTCTTCAAGGGTAAGTTTGCGAAAATCACCTCCTGTTACTGTATTACTAATATATATGTCCTGGCAGCTTCAGGGGATCAGGGGCGTAGAGTAAAATTTATTGTTTTCATACGCGGAACCACAACAGTGTGTTCTTCCACAGACCACATATGGATCCATCAGAGTCATTGCATGTCTGTTCTTTTCATTAACCACAGCTGGAGTCATTGCATGTTTATTCTTTTCACAAACCACATATGGATCAACCAATGTCATTGCATGTGTGTTGTTTCCACAAACCACATGTGGATCCACCAGAGTCATTGCATGTGTGTTCTTGTAATGACAAACCACATATGGATCAACCAGTGTCATTGCATATGTGTTCTTTTCATGAACCACATATGGATCGACCAGTGTCATTGCATGTGTGTTCTTTTCACAAACCACATATGGATCCACTAGTGTCATTGCATGTGTGTTCTTTCCACAGACCACATATGGATCCACCAGAGTCATTGCATGTGTGTTCTTGTAATCACAAACCACATCTGGATCAACCAATGTCATTGCATGTGTGTTCTTTTCATGAACCACATATGGATCAACCAGATTCATTGCATGTTTGTTCTTTTCACAAACCACATATGGATCCACCAGTGTCATTGCATGTGTGTTCTTTCCATAGACCACATATGGAACACCAGAGTCATTGCATGTGTGTTCTTGTAATGACAAACCACATATGGATCAACAAATGTCATTGCATTTGTGTTCTTTTCATGAACCACATATGGATCGACCAGAGTCATTGCATGTTTCTTCTTTTCACAAACCACACATGGATCCACCAGAGTCATTGCATGTGTGTTCTTTTCACAAACCACATGGATCCCCTAGTGTCACTACATGTGTGTTATCTTAATAAACCACATCTAGAGTCATTGCATGTATGTTCTTTTCATTAACCACAGATAGAGTCATTGCATGTTTGTTCATTTCACAAACCAAATATGGATCAACAAATGTCATTGCATGTGTGTTCTTTCCACAAACTACATAGGGATCCACCGGTGTCATTGCATGTATGTTCTTGTAATGACAAACCACATATGGATCAACCAGTGTCATTGCATGTGTGCTCTTTTCCACAAACCACATATGGATCCACCAGAGTCATTGCATGTGTGTTCTTGTAATGACAAACCACATATGGATCCACCAGTATCGTTGCATTTGTGTTCTTTTCATAAACCACATGGATCCCCCAGTGTCATTGCATGTGTGTTCTTTTAATAAACCACAGCTAGAGTCATTGCATGTTTGTTCTTTTCATTAACCACAGCTGGCGTCATTGCATGTTTATTCTTTTCACAAACCACATATGGATCAACCAATGTCATTGCATGTGTATTCTTTCCACAAACCACATGTGGATCCACTAGAGTGATTGGATGTGTGTTGTTGTAATGACAAACCACATATGGATCAACCATTGTCATTCCATGTGTATTCTTTTCATGAACCACATATGGATCCACTAGTGTTATTGCATATGTGTTCTTTTCACAAACCACATATGGATCCACCAGCGCCATTGCATGGGTGTTCTTTCCATATACCACATATGGATCCACCAGAGTCATTGCATGTGTGTTCTTGTAATGACAAACCGAATCTGGATCAACCAATGTCATTGCATGTGTGTTCTTTTCATGAACCACATATGGATAAACAGAGTTATTGCATGTTTGTTCTTTTCACAAACCACATATGGATCAACCAATGTCATTGCATGTGTGTTCTTTCCACAGACCACATATGGATCCACCAGAGTCATTGCATGTGTGTTCTTGTAATGACAAACCACATATGGATCAACCAATGTCATTGCATGTGTGTTCTTTTCATGAACCACATATGGATCAACCAGAGTCATTGCATGTTTCTTCTTTTCACAAACCACATATGGATCCCACAGTGACATTGCATGTGTGTTCTTTTAATAAACCATATCTAGAGTCATTGTATGTATGTTCTTTTCATTAACCATAGTTGGAGTCGTTGCATGTTTGTTCTTTTCACAAACCAAATATGGATCAACCAATGTCATTGCATGTGTGTTCTTTCCACAAACCCCATATCGATCCACCAGTGTCATTGCATGTGTGTTCTTGTAATGACAAACCACATATGGATCAACCAGTGTCATTCCATGTGTGTTCTTTTCATGAACCACATATGGATCCACCAGTGTCATTGCATGTGTGTTCTTTTCACAAACCACATATGGATCCACCAGAGTCATTGCATGTGTGTTCTTGTAATGACAAACCACATCTAGATCAACCAATGTCATTGCATGTGTGTTCTTTTCATGAACCACATATGGATCAACCAGAGTCATTGCATGTTTGTTCTTTTCACAAACCACAGATGGATCCGCCAGTGTCATTGCATGTGTATTCTTTCCATAGACCACATATGGATCCACCAGATTCATTGCATGTGTGTTCTTGTAATGACAAACCACATATGGATCAACAAATGTCATTGCATGTGTGTTCTTCTCATGAACCACATATGGATCAACTAGAGTCATTGCATGTTTCTTCTTTTCACAAACCACATATGGATCCACCACAGTCATTGCATGTGTGTTCTTTTCATAAACCACATGGATCCCCAAGTGTCATTGCATGTGGGTTATTTTAATAAACCACATCTAGAGTCATTGCATGTATGTTCTTTTCATTAACCACAGCTGGAGTCATTGCATGTTTGTTCATTTCAAAAACCTAATATGGATCAACAAATGTCATTGCATGTGTGTTCATTCCACAAACCACATATGGATCCACCAGTGTCATTGCATGTGTGTTCTTGTATTGACAAACCACATATGGATCAACCAGTATCATTGCATGTGTGCTCTTTTCCACAAACCACATATGGATCCACCAGAGTCATTGCATGTGTGTTCTTGTAATGAAAAACCACATAAGGATCCACAAGTGTCGTTGCATGTGTCTTCTTTTCATAAACCACATAGATCCCCCAGTGTCATTGCATGTGTGTTGTTTTAATAAACCACAGCTAGAGTCATTGCATGTCTATTCTTTTCATCAACCATAGTTGGAGTCATGGCATGTTTGTTCTTTTCACAAACCACATATGGATCAACCAATGTCATTGCATGTGTATTCTTTCCACAAACCACATGTGGATCCACCAGAGTGATAGCATGTGTGTTGTTGTAATGACAAACCACATATGGATCAACCATTGTCATTCCATGTGTATTCTTTTCATGAACCACATATGGATCCACTAGTGTTATTGCATATGTGTTCTTTTCACCAACCACATATGGATCCACCAGTGCCATTGCATGTATGTTCTTTCCATAGACCACATATGGATCCACCAGAGTCATTGCATGTGTGTTCTTGTAATGACAAACCGAATCTGGATCAACCAATGTCATTGCATGTGTGTTCTTTTCATGAACCACATTTGGATCAACCAGAGTTATTGCATGTTTATTCTTTTCACAAACCACATATGGATCAACCAATGTCATTGCATGTGTGTTCTTTCCACAGACCACATATGGATCCACCAGAGTCATTGCATGTGTGTTCTCGTAATGACAAACCACATATGGATCAACCAATGTCATTGCATGTGTGTTCTTTTCATGAACCACATATGGATCAACCAGAGTCATTGCATGTTTCTTCTTTTCACAAACCACATATGGATCCACTAGAGTCATTGCATGTATGATCTTTTCATAAACCACATGGATCCCACAGTGACATTGCATGTGTGTTCTTTTAATAAACCATAACTAGAGTCATTGCATGTATGTTCTTTTCATTAACCATAGCTGGAGTCGTTGCATGTTTGTTCTTTTCACAAACCAAATATGGATCAACCAATGTCATTGCATGTGTGTTCTTTCCACAAACCCCATATGGATCCACTAGTGTCATTGCATGTGTGTTCTTGTAATGACAAACCACATATGGATTAACCAGTGTCATTCCATGTGTGTTCTTTTCATGAACCACATATGGATCCACCAGTGTCATTGCATGTGTGTTCTTTTCACAAACCACATCTAGATCAACCAATGTCATTGCATGTGTGTTCTTTTCATGAACCACATATGGATCAACCAGAGTCATGGCATGTTTGTTCTTTTCACAAACCACAGATGGATCCACCAGTGTCATTGCATGTGTGTTCTTTCCATAGACCACATATGGATCCACCAGAGTCATTGCATGTGTGTTCTTGTAAGGACAAACCACATATGGATCAACAAATGTCATTGCATGTGTGTTCTTCTCATGAACCACATATGGATCAACCAGAGTCATTGCATGTTTCTTCTTTTCACAAACCACATATGGATCCACCACAATCATTGCATGTGTGTTCTTTTCATAAACCACATGGATCCCCAAGTGTCATTGCATGTGGGTTATTTTAATAAACCACATCTAGAGTCATTGCATGTATGTTCTTTTCATTAACCACAGCTGGAGTCATTGCATGTTTGTTCATTTCAAAACCTAATATGGATCAACAAATGTCATTGCATGTGTGTTCATTCCACAAACCACATATGGATCCACCAGTGTCATTGCATGTGTGTTCTTGTAATGACAAACCACATATGGATCAACCAGTGTCATTGCATGTGTGCTCTTTTCCACAAACCACATATGGATCCACCAGAGTCATTGCATGTGTGTTCTTGTAATGACAAACCACATAAGGATCCACCAGTGTCGTTGCATGTGTCTTCTTTTCATAAACCACATGGATCCCCCAGTGTCATTGCATGTGTGTTGTTTTAATAAACCACAGCTAGAGTCATTGCATGTCTGTTCTTTTCATCAACCATAGCTGGAGTCATGGCATGTTTATTCTTTTCACAAACCACATAAGGATCAACCAATGTCATTGCATGTGTATTCTTTCCATAAACCACATGTGGATCCACTAGAGTGATTGCATGTGTGTTGTTGTAATGACAAACCACATATGGATCAACCATTGTCATTCCATGTGTGTTCTTTTCATGAACCACATATGGAGCCACTAGTGTTATTGCATGTGTGTTCTTTTCACAAGCCACATATGGATCCACAAGTGTCATTGCTTGTGTGTTCTTTCCACAGACCACATATGGATCCACCAGAGTCATTGCATGTGTGTTCTTGTAATGACAAGCCACATATGGATCCACCAGTGTCATTGCTTGTGTGTTCTTGCCACAGACCACATATGGATCCACCAGAGTCATTGCATGTGTGTTCGTGTAATGAAAAACCACATCTAGATCAACCAATGTCATTGCATGTGTGTTGTTTTTATGAACCACATATGGATTAACCAGATTCATTGCATGATTGTTCTTTTCACAAACCACATATGGATCCACCAGTGTCATTGCATGTGTGTTCTTTCCACAAACCACAAATGGATCCACCAGAGTCATTGCATGTGTGTTCTTGTAATGACAAACCACATATGGATCAACCAGAGTTATTGCATGTTTGTTCTTTTCACAAACCACATATGGATCCACCAGTGTCATTGCATGTTTGTTCTTTCCATAGACCACATATGGATCCACTAGAGTCATTGCATGTGTGTTCTTGTAATGTCAAACCACATATGGATCAACCAATGTCATTACATGTGTGTTCTTTTCATGAACCACATATGGATCAACAAAGTCATTGCATGTTTCTTCATTTCACAAACCACATATGGATCCACTAGAGTCATTGCATGTGTGTTCTTTTCATAAAGCACATGGATCCCCCAGTGTCATTGCATGCGTGTACTTTTACTAAACCACAGCTAGAGTCATCGCATGAATGTTCTTTTATTTAACCATAGCTTGATTCGTTGCATGTTTGTTCATTTCACAAACCAAATATGGATCAACCAATGTCATTACATGTGTGTTCTTTCCACAAACCCCATATGGATCCACCAGTGTCATTGCATGTGTGTTCTTGTAATGACAAACCACATATGGATCAACCAGTGTCATTGCATGTGTGTTCTTTTCATGAACCACATATGGATCCACCAGTGTCATTGCATGTGTGTTCTTTTCACAAACCACATATGGATCCACCAGAGTCATGGCATGTGTGTTCTTGTAATGACAAACCACATCTAGATCAACCAATGTCATTGCATTAGTGTTCTTGTAATGACGAACCACATCTGGATCAACCAATGTCATTGCATGTGTGTTCTTGTAATGACAAACCACATCTGGATCAACCAATGTCATTGCATGTGTGTTCTTTTCATGAACCACATATGGATCAACCAGAGTCATTGCATGTTTGTTCTTTTCACAAACCACATATGGATCCACCAGTATCATTGCATGTGTGTTCTTTCCATAGGCCACATATGGATCCACTAGAGTCATTGCATGTGTGTTCTTGTAATGACAAACCACATATGGATCAACAAATGTCATTGCATGTGTGTTCTTTTCATGAACCACATATGGATCATCCACAGTCATTGCATGTTTCTTCTTTTCACAAACCACATATGGATCAACCAATGTCATTGCATGTGTGTTCTTTTCATAAACCACATGGATCCCCTAGTGTCATTGCATGTATATTATTTTAATAAACCACATCTAGACTCATTGCATGTTTGTTCATTTCACAAACCAAATATGGATCAACCAATGTCATTGCATGTGTGTTCTTTCCACAAACCACACATGGATCCGCCAGTGTCATTGCATGTGTGTTCTTGTAATGACAAACCACATATGGATCAACCAGTGTCATTGCATGTGTGTTCTTTTCGACAAACCACATATGGATCCACCAGAGTCATTGTATGTGTGTTATTGTAATGGAAAACCACATATGGATCTACCAGTGTCGTTGCATGTGAGTTCTTGTAATGACAAACCACATATAGATCAACCAATATCATTGGATGTGTGTTCTTGTAATGACAAACCACATCTGGATCAACCAATGTCATTGCATGTGTGTTCTTTTCATGAACCACATATGGATCAACCAGAGTCATTGCATGTTTGTTCTTTTCACAAACCACATATGGATCCACCAGAGTCATTGCATGTGTGTTCTTGTAATGACAAACCACATCTAGATAGCCCAATGTCATTGCATGTGTGTTCTTGTAATGACAAACCACATCTGGATCAACCAATGTCATTGCATGTGTGTTCTTTTCATGAACCACATATGGATCAACCAGAGTGATTGCATGTTTCTTCTTTTCACAAACCACATATGGATCCACTAGAGTCATTGCATGTGTGTTCTTTTCATAAACCACATGGATCCCCTAGTGTCATTGCATGTGCGTTATTTTAATAAACCACATCTAGAGTCATTGCATGTATGTTCTTTTCATTAACCACAGCTGGATTCATTGCGTGTTTGTTCATTTCACAAACCAAATATGGATCAACCAATGCCATTGGATGTGTGTTCTTTCCACAAACCACATATGGATCCACCGGTGTCATTGCATGTGTGTTCTTGTAATGACAAACCACGTATGGATCAACCAGTGTCTTTGTATGAGTGCTCTTTTCCACAAACCACATAGGGATTCACCGGAGTCATTGCATGTGTGTTCTTGTAATGACAAACCACATATGGATCCACTAGAGTCATTGCATGTGTGTTCTTTTCATAAACCACATGGATCCCCCAGTGTCATTGCATGTGTGTTCTTTTAATAAACCACAGCTAGAGTCATTGCATCTATGTTCTTTTCATTAACCATAGCTGGAGTCATTGCATGTTTGTTCTTTTCACAAACCAAATATGGATCAACCAATGTCATATCATGTGTATTCTCTCCACAAACCACATGTGGATCCACCAGAGTGATTGCATGTGTGTTGTTGTAATGACAAACCACATACGGATCAACCATTGTCATTCCATGTGTGTTCTTTTCATGAACCACATATGGATCCACTAGTTTTATTGCATGTGTGTTCTTTTGACAAGCCACATATGGATCCACCAGTGTCATTGCTTGTGTGTTCTTTCCACAGACCACATATGGATCCACCAGAGTCATTGCATGTGTGTTCTTGTAATGACAAGCCAGATATGGATCCACCAATGTCATTGCTTCTGTGTTCTTTCCACAGACCACATATGGATCCACTAGAGTCATTGCATGTGTGTTCTTGTAATGACAAACCACATCTAGATCAACCAATGTCATTGCATGTGTGTTCTTTTCATGAACCTCATATGGATCAACCAGAGTTATTGCATGTTTGTTCTTTTCACAAACCACATATGGATCCACCAGTGTCATTGCATGTTTGTTCTTTCCACAGACCACATATGGATCCACGAGAGTCATTGCATGTGTGTTCTGTTAATGACAAACCACATATGGATCAACCAATGTCATTGCATGTGTGTTCTTTTCATGAACCACATATGGATCAACCATAGTCATTGCATGTTTCTTCTTTTCACAAACCACATATGGATCCACTAGAGTCATTGCATGTGTGTTCTTTTCATAAACCACATGGATCCGCCAGTGTCATTGCATGTGTATTCTTTTAATAAACCACAGCTAGAGTCATTGCATGAATGTTCTTTTATTTAACCATAGCTGGATTCCTTGCATGTTTGTTCTTTTCACAAACCAAATATGGATCAACCAATGTCATTGCATGTGTGCTCTTGTAATGACAAACCACATATGGATCAACCAGTGTCAGTGCATGTGTGTTCTTTTCATGAAACACATATGGATCCACCAGTGTCATTGCATGTGTGTTCTTTTCACAAACCTCATATGGATCCATCGGAGTCATTGCATGTGTGTTCTTGAAATGACAAACCACATCTGGATCAACCAATGTCATTGCATGTGTGTTCTTTTCATGAACCACATATGGATCAACTAGAGTCATTGCATGTTTGTTCTTTTCCCAAACCACATATGGATCCACCAGTGTCATTCCATGTGTGTTCTTTCCATAGGCCACATATGGATCCACTAGAGTCATTGCATGTGTGTTCTTGTAATGACAAACCACATATGGATGAACAAATGTCATTGCATGTGTGTTATTTTCATGAACCACATATGGATCAACCAGAGTCATTGCATGTTTCTTCTAGTCACAAACCACATATGTATCCACTGGAGTCATTGCATGTGTGTTCTTTTCATAAACCACATGGATCCCCTAGTGTCATTGCATGTGCGTTATTTTAATAAACCACTTCCAGAGTCATTGCATGTATGTTCTTTTCATTAACCACAACTCGATTCATTGCATGTTTGTTCATTTCACAAACCAAATATGGATCAACCAATGTCATTGAATGTGTGTTCTTTCCACAAACCACATATGGATCCACTAGTGTCATTGCATGTGTGTTCTTGTAATGACAAACCACATATGGATCAACCAGTGTCATTGCATGTGTGCTCTTTTCCACAAACCACATCTGGATCAACCAATGTCATTGCATGTGTGTTCTTTTCATGAATCACATATGGATCAACCAGAGTGATTGCATGTTTCTTCTTTTCACAAACCACATATGGATCCACTAGAGTCATTGCATGTGTGTTCTTTTCATAAACCACATGGATCCCCTAGTATCATTGCATGTGCGTTATTTTAATAAACCACATCTAGAGTCATTGCATGTATGTTCTTTTCATTAACCACAGCTGGATTCATTGCGTGTTTATTCATTTCACAAACCAAATATGGATCAACCAATGCCATTGGATGTGTGTTCTTTCCACAAACCACATATGGATCCACCGGTGTCATTGCATGTGTGTTCTTGTAATGACAAACCACATATGGATCAACCAGTGTCTTTGTATGTGTGCTCTTTTCCACAAACCACATAGGGATCCACCGGAGTCATTGCATGTGTGTTCTTGTAATGACAAACCACATATGGATCCACTAGAGTCATTGCATGTGTGTTCTTTTCATAAACCACATGGATCCCCCAGTGTCATTGCATGTGTGTTCTTTTAATAAACCACAGCTAGAGTCATTGCATGTATGTTCTTTTCATTAACCATAGCTGGAGTCATTGCATGTTTGTTCTTTTCACAAACCAAATATGGATCAACCAATGTCATATCATGTGTATTCTTTCCACAAACCACATGTGGATCCACCAGAGTGATTGCATGTGTGTTGTTATAATGACAAACCACATATGGATCAACCATTGTCATTCCATGTGTGTTCTTTTCATGAACCACATATGGATCCACAAGTTTTATTGCATGTGTGTTCTTTTGACAAGCCACATATGGATCCACCAGTGTCATTGCTTGTGTGTTCTTTCCACAGACCACATATGGATCCACCAGAGTCATTGCATGTGTGTTCTTGTAATGGCAAGCCAGATATGGATCCACCAATGTCATTGCTTCTGTGTTCTTTCCACAGACCACATATGGATCCACTAGAGTCATTGCATGTGTGTTCTTGTAATGACAAACCACATCTAGATCAACCAATGTCATTGCATGTGTGTTCTTTTCATGAACCACATATGGATCAACCAGAGTTATTGCATGTTTGTTCTTTTCACAAACCACATATGGATCCACCAGTGTCATTGCATGTTTGTTCTTTCCACAGACCACATATGGATCCACGAGAGTCATTGCATGTGTGTTCTGTTAATGACAAACCACATATGGATCAACCAATGTCATTGCATGTGTGTTCTTTTCATGAACCACATATGGATCAACCAGAGTCATTGCATGTTTCTTCTTTTCACAAACCACATATGGATCCACTAGAGTCATTGCATGTGTGTTCTTTTCATAAACCACATGGATCCCCCAGTGTCATTGCATGTGTGTTCTTTTAATAAACCACAGCTAGAGTCAGTGCATGAATGTTCTTTTATTTAACCATAGCTGGATTCCTTGCATGTTTGTTCTTTTCACAAACCAAATATGGATCAACCAATGTCATTGCATGTGTGTTCTTGTAATGACAAACCACATATGGATCAACCAGTGTCAGTGCATGTGTGTTCTTTTCATGAACCACATATGGATCCACCAGTGTCATTGCATGTGTGTTCTTTTCACAAACCTCATATGGATCCACCGGAGTCATTGCATGTGTGTTCTTGAAATGACAAACCACATCTGGATCAACGAATGTCATTGCATGTGTGTTCTTTTCATGAACCACATATGGATCAACTAGAGTCATTGCATGTTTGTTCTTTTCCCAAACCACATATGGATCCACCAGTGTCATTCCATGTGTGTTCTTTCCATAGGCCACATATGGATCCACTAGAGTCATTGCATGTGTGTTCTTGTAATGACAAACCACATATGGATGAACAAATGTCATTGCATGTGTGTTCTTTTCATGAACCACATATGGATCAACCAGAGTCATTGCATGTTTCTTCTAGTCACAAACCACATATGGATCCACTGGAGTCATTGCATGTGTGTTCTTTTCATAAACCACATGGATCCCCTAGTGTCATTGCATGTGCGTTATTTTAATAAACCACTTCCAGAGTCATTGCATGTATGTTCTTTTCATTAACCACAACTGGATTCATTGCATGTTTGTTCATTTCACAAACCAAATATGGATCAACCAATATCATTGAATGTGTGTTCTTTCCACAAACCACATATGGATCCACTAGTGTCATTGCATGTGTGTTCTTGTAATGACAAACCACATATGGATCAACCAGTGTCATTGCATGTGTGCTCTTTTCCACAAACCACATCTGGATCAACCAATGTCATTGCATGTGTGTTCTTTTCATGAATCACATATGGATCAACCAGAGTGATTGCATGTTTCTTCTTTTCACAAACCACATATGGATCCACTAGAGTCATTGCATGTGTGTTCTTTTCATAAACCACATGGATCCCCTAGTATCATTGCATGTGCGTTATTTTAATAAACCACATCTAGAGTCATTGCATGTATGTTCTTTTCATTAACCACAGCTGGATTCATTGCGTGTTTGTTCATTTCACAAACCAAATATGGATCAACCAATGCCATTGGATGTGTGTTCTTTCCACAAACCACATATGGATCCACCGGTGTCATTGCATGTGTGTTCTTGTAATGACAAACCACATATGGATCAACCAGTGTCTTTGTATGTGTGCTCTTTTCCACAAACCACATAGGGATCCACCGGAGTCATTGCATGTGTGTTCTTGTAATGACAAACCACATATGGATCCACTAGAGTCATTGCATGTGTGTTCTTTTCATAAACCACATGGATCCCCTAGTGTCATTGCATGTGCGTTATTTTAATAAACCACTTCCAGAGTCATTGCATGTATGTTCTTTTCATTAACCACAACTGGATTCATTGCATGTTTGTTCATTTCACAAACCAAATATGGATCAACCAATGTCATTGAATGTGTGTTCTTTCCACAAACCACATATGGATCCACTAGTGTCATTGCATGTGTGTTCTTGTAATGACAAACCACATATGGATCAACCAGTGTCATTGCATGTGTGCTCTTTTCCACAAACCACATATGGATCCACCAGAGTCATTGCATGTGTGTTCTTGTAATGAGAAACCACATATGGATCCACCAGTGTCGTTGCATGTGTGTTCTTTTCATAAACCACATGGATCCCCCAGTGTCATTGCATGTGTGTTCTTTTAATAAACCACAGCTAGAGTCATTGCATGTCTGTTCTTTTCATTAACCACAGCTGGAGTCATTGCATGTTTGTTCTTTTCACAAACCACATATGGATCAACCAATGTCATTGCATGTGTATTCTTTCCACAAACCACATGGATCCCCTAGTGTCATTGCATGTGCGTTATTTTAATAAACCACATCTAGAGTCATTGCATGTATGTTCTTTTCATTAACCACAGCTGGATTCATTGCGTGTTTGTTCATTTCACAAACCAAATATGGATCAACCAATGCCATTGGATGTGTGTTCTTTCCACAAACCACATATGGATCCACCGGTGTCATTGCATGTGTGTTCTTGTAATGACAAACCACGTATGGATCAACCAGTGTCTTTGTATGAGTGCTCTTTTCCACAAACCACATAGGGATTCACCGGAGTCATTGCATGTGTGTTCTTGTAATGACAAACCACATATGGATCCACTAGAGTCATTGCATGTGTGTTCTTTTCATAAACCACATGGATCCCCCAGTGTCATTGCATGTGTGTTCTTTTAATAAACCACAGCTAGAGTCATTGCATCTATGTTCTTTTCATTAACCATAGCTGGAGTCATTGCATGTTTGTTCTTTTCACAAACCAAATATGGATCAACCAATGTCATATCATGTGTATTCTCTCCACAAACCACATGTGGATCCACCAGAGTGATTGCATGTGTGTTGTTGTAATGACAAACCACATACGGATCAACCATTGTCATTCCATGTGTGTTCTTTTCATGAACCACATATGGATCCACTAGTTTTATTGCATGTGTGTTCTTTTGACAAGCCACATATGGATCCACCAGTGTCATTGCTTGTGTGTTCTTTCCACAGACCACATATGGATCCACCAGAGTCATTGCATGTGTGTTCTTGTAATGACAAGCCAGATATGGATCCACCAATGTCATTGCTTCTGTGTTCTTTCCACAGACCACATATGGATCCACTAGAGTCATTGCATGTGTGTTCTTGTAATGACAAACCACATCTAGATCAACCAATGTCATTGCATGTGTGTTCTTTTCATGAACCACATATGGATCAACCAGAGTTATTGCATGTTTGTTCTTTTCACAAACCACATATGGATCCACCAGTGTCATTGCATGTTTGTTCTTTCCACAGACCACATATGGATCCACGAGAGTCATTGCATGTGTGTTCTGTTAATGACAAACCACATATGGATGAACAAATGTCATTGCATGTGTGTTCTTTTCATGAACCACATATGGATCAACCAGAGTCATTGCATGTTTCTTCTAGTCACAAACCACATATGGATCCACTGGAGTCATTGCATGTGTGTTCTTTTCATAAACCACATGGATCCCCTAGTGTCATTGCATGTGCGTTATTTTAATAAACCACTTCCAGAGTCATTGCATGTATGTTCTTTTCATTAACCACAACTGGATTCATTGCATGTTTGTTCATTTCACAAACCAAATATGGATCAACCAATGTCATTGAATGTGTGTTCTTTCCACAAACCACATATGGATCCACTAGTGTCATTGCATGTGTGTTCTTGTAATGACAAACCACATATGGATCAACCAGTGTCATTGCATGTGTGCTCTTTTCCACAAACCACATATGGATCCACCAGAGTCATTGCATGTGTGTTCTTGTAATGAGAAACCACATATGGATCCACCAGTGTCGTTGCATGTGTGTTCTTTTCATAAACCACATGGATCCCCCAGTGTCATTGCATGTGTGTTCTTTTAATAAACCACAGCTAGAGTCATTGCATGTATGTTCTTTTCATTAACCACAGCTGGAGTCATTGCATGTTTGTTCTTTTCACAAACCACATATGGATCAACCAATGTCATTGCATGTGTATTCTTTCCACAAACCACATGTGGATCCACCAGAGTGATTACATGTGTGTTGTTGTAATGACAAACCACATATGGATCAAACATTGTCATTCCATGTGTGTACTTTTCATGAACCTCATATGGATCCACTAGTGTTATTGCATGTGTGTTCTTTTCACAAACCACATATGGATCCACCAGTGTCATTGCATGTGTGTTCTTTCCACAGACCACATATGGATCCACCAGAGTCATTGCATGTGTGTTCTTGTAATGACAAACCACATCTGGATCAACCAATGTCATTGCATGTGTGTTCTTTTCATGAACCACATATGGATCAAATAGAGTTATTGAATGTTTGTTCTTTTCACAAACCACATATGGATCCACCAGTGTCATTGCATGTTTGTTCTTTCCGCAGACCACATATGGATCCACCAGAGTCATTGCATGTGTGTTCTTGTAGTGACAAACCACATATGGATCAACCAATGTCATTACATGTGTGTTCTTTTCATGAACCACATATGCATCAACCAGAGTCATTGCATGTTTGTTCTTTTCACAAACCACATATGGATCCACCAGTGTCATTGCATGTTTGTTCTTTCCACAGACCACATATGGATCCACGAGAGTCATTGCATGTGTGGTCTGTTAATGACAAACCACATATGGATCAACCAATGTCATTGCATGTGTGTTCTTTTCATGAACCACATATGGATCAACCAGAGTCATTGCATGTTTCTTCTTTTCACAAACCACATATGGATCCACTAGAGTCATTGCATGTGTGTTCTTTTCATAAACCACATGGATCCCCCAGTGTCATTGCATGTGTGTTCTTTTAATAAACCACAGCTAGAGTCATTGCATGAATGTTCTTTTATTTAACCATAGCTGGATTCCTTGCATGTTTGTTCTTTTCACAAACCAAATATGGATCAACCAATGTCATTGCATGTGTGCTCTTGTAATGACAAACCACATATGGATCAACCAGTGTCAGTGCATGTGT
This sequence comes from Avena sativa, assembly GCA_916181665.1. Taxonomy (NCBI): domain Eukaryota; kingdom Viridiplantae; phylum Streptophyta; class Magnoliopsida; order Poales; family Poaceae; genus Avena; species Avena sativa. The sequence goes on from OV702292.1 coordinate 314,874,973, forward strand.
GTTCTTTTCATGAAACACATATGGATCCACCAGTGTCATTGCATGTGTGTTCTTTTCACAAACCTCATATGGATCCACCGGAGTCATTGCATGTGTGTTCTTGAAATGACAAACCACATCTGGATCAACCAATGTCATTGCATGTGTGTTCTTTTCATGAACCACATATGGATCAACTAGAGTCATTGCATGTTTGTTCTTTTCACAAACCTCATATGGATCCACCGGATTCATTGCATGTGTGTTCTTGTAATGACAAACCACATATGGATCAACAAATGTCATTGCATGTGTGTTCTTCTCATGAACCACATATGGATCAACTAGAGTCATTGCATGTTTCTTCTTTTCACAAACCACATATGGATCCACCACAGTCATTGCATGTGTGTTCTTTTCATAAACCACATGGATCCCCAAGTGTCATTGCATGTGGGTTATTTTAATAAACCACATCTAGAGTCATTGCATGTATGTTCTTTTCATTAACCACAGCTGGAGTCATTGCATGTTTGTTCATTTCAAAAACCTAATATGGATCAACAAATGTCATTGCATGTGTGTTCATTCCACAAACCACATATGGATCCACCAGTGTCATTGCATGTGTGTTCTTGTATTGACAAACCACATATGGATCAACCAGTATCATTGCATGTGTGCTCTTTTCCACAAACCACATATGGATCCACCAGAGTCATTGCATGTGTGTTCTTGTAATGAAAAACCACATAAGGATCCACAAGTGTCGTTGCATGTGTCTTCTTTTCATAAACCACATAGATCCCCCAGTGTCATTGCATGTGTGTTGTTTTAATAAACCACAGCTAGAGTCATTGCATGTCTATTCTTTTCATCAACCATAGTTGGAGTCATGGCATGTTTGTTCTTTTCACAAACCACATATGGATCAACCAATGTCATTGCATGTGTATTCTTTCCACAAACCACATGTGGATCCACCAGAGTGATAGCATGTGTGTTGTTGTAATGACAAACCACATATGGATCAACCATTGTCATTCCATGTGTATTCTTTTCATGAACCACATATGGATCCACTAGTGTTATTGCATATGTGTTCTTTTCACCAACCACATATGGATCCACCAGTGCCATTGCATGTATGTTCTTTCCATAGACCACATATGGATCCACCAGAGTCATTGCATGTGTGTTCTTGTAATGACAAACCGAATCTGGATCAACCAATGTCATTGCATGTGTGTTCTTTTCATGAACCACATTTGGATCAACCAGAGTTATTGCATGTTTATTCTTTTCACAAACCACATATGGATCAACCAATGTCATTGCATGTGTGTTCTTTCCACAGACCACATATGGATCCACCAGAGTCATTGCATGTGTGTTCTCGTAATGACAAACCACATATGGATCAACCAATGTCATTGCATGTGTGTTCTTTTCATGAACCACATATGGATCAACCAGAGTCATTGCATGTTTCTTCTTTTCACAAACCACATATGGATCCACTAGAGTCATTGCATGTATGATCTTTTCATAAACCACATGGATCCCACAGTGACATTGCATGTGTGTTCTTTTAATAAACCATAACTAGAGTCATTGCATGTATGTTCTTTTCATTAACCATAGCTGGAGTCGTTGCATGTTTGTTCTTTTCACAAACCAAATATGGATCAACCAATGTCATTGCATGTGTGTTCTTTCCACAAACCCCATATGGATCCACTAGTGTCATTGCATGTGTGTTCTTGTAATGACAAACCACATATGGATTAACCAGTGTCATTCCATGTGTGTTCTTTTCATGAACCACATATGGATCCACCAGTGTCATTGCATGTGTGTTCTTTTCACAAACCACATCTAGATCAGCCAATGTCATTGCATGTGTGTTCTTTTCATGAACCACATATGGATCAACCAGAGTCATGGCATGTTTGTTCTTTTCACAAACCACAGATGGATCCACCAGTGTCATTGCATGTGTGTTCTTTCCATAGACCACATATGGATCCACCAGAGTCATTGCATGTGTGTTCTTGTAAGGACAAACCACATATGGATCAACAAATGTCATTGCATGTGTGTTCTTCTCATGAACCACATATGGATCAACCAGAGTCATTGCATGTTTCTTCTTTTCACAAACCACATATGGATCCACCACAATCATTGCATGTGTGTTCTTTTCATAAACCACATGGATCCCCAAGTGTCATTGCATGTGGGTTATTTTAATAAACCACATCTAGAGTCATTGCATGTATGTTCTTTTCATTAACCACAGCTGGAGTCATTGCATGTTTGTTCATTTCAAAACCTAATATGGATCAACAAATGTCATTGCATGTGTGTTCATTCCACAAACCACATATGGATCCACCAGTGTCATTGCATGTGTGTTCTTGTAATGACAAACCACATATGGATCAACCAGTGTCATTGCATGTGTGCTCTTTTCCACAAACCACATATGGATCCACCAGAGTCATTGCATGTGTGTTCTTGTAATGACAAACCACATAAGGATCCACCAGTGTCGTTGCATGTGTCTTCTTTTCATAAACCACATGGATCCCCCAGTGTCATTGCATGTGTGTTGTTTTAATAAACCACAGCTAGAGTCATTGCATGTCTGTTCTTTTCATCAACCATAGCTGGAGTCATGGCATGTTTATTCTTTTCACAAACCACATAAGGATCAACCAATGTCATTGCATGTGTATTCTTTCCATAAACCACATGTGGATCCACTAGAGTGATTGCATGTGTGTTGTTGTAATGACAAACCACATATGGATCAACCATTGTCATTCCATGTGTGTTCTTTTCATGAACCACATATGGAGCCACTAGTGTTATTGCATGTGTGTTCTTTTCACAAGCCACATATGGATCCACAAGTGTCATTGCTTGTGTGTTCTTTCCACAGACCACATATGGATCCACCAGAGTCATTGCATGTGTGTTCTTGTAATGACAAGCCACATATGGATCCACCAGTGTCATTGCTTGTGTGTTCTTGCCACAGACCACATATGGATCCACCAGAGTCATTGCATGTGTGTTCGTGTAATGAAAAACCACATCTAGATCAACCAATGTCATTGCATGTGTGTTGTTTTTATGAACCACATATGGATTAACCAGATTCATTGCATGATTGTTCTTTTCACAAACCACATATGGATCCACCAGTGTCATTGCATGTGTGTTCTTTCCACAAACCACAAATGGATCCACCAGAGTCATTGCATGTGTGTTCTTGTAATGACAAACCACATATGGATCAACCAGAGTTATTGCATGTTTGTTCTTTTCACAAACCACATATGGATCCACCAGTGTCATTGCATGTTTGTTCTTTCCATAGACCACATATGGATCCACTAGAGTCATTGCATGTGTGTTCTTGTAATGTCAAACCACATATGGATCAACCAATGTCATTACATGTGTGTTCTTTTCATGAACCACATATGGATCAACAAAGTCATTGCATGTTTCTTCATTTCACAAACCACATATGGATCCACTAGAGTCATTGCATGTGTGTTCTTTTCATAAAGCACATGGATCCCCCAGTGTCATTGCATGCGTGTACTTTTACTAAACCACAGCTAGAGTCATCGCATGAATGTTCTTTTATTTAACCATAGCTTGATTCGTTGCATGTTTGTTCATTTCACAAACCAAATATGGATCAACCAATGTCATTACATGTGTGTTCTTTCCACAAACCCCATATGGATCCACCAGTGTCATTGCATGTGTGTTCTTGTAATGACAAACCACATATGGATCAACCAGTGTCATTGCATGTGTGTTCTTTTCATGAACCACATATGGATCCACCAGTGTCATTGCATGTGTGTTCTTTTCACAAACCACATATGGATCCACCAGAGTCATGGCATGTGTGTTCTTGTAATGACAAACCACATCTAGATCAACCAATGTCATTGCATTAGTGTTCTTGTAATGACGAACCACATCTGGATCAGCCAATGTCATTGCATGTGTGTTCTTGTAATGACAAACCACATCTGGATCAACCAATGTCATTGCATGTGTGTTCTTTTCATGAACCACATATGGATCAACCAGAGTCATTGCATGTTTGTTCTTTTCACAAACCACATATGGATCCACCAGTATCATTGCATGTGTGTTCTTTCCATAGGCCACATATGGATCCACTAGAGTCATTGCATGTGTGTTCTTGTAATGACAAACCACATATGGATCAACAAATGTCATTGCATGTGTGTTCTTTTCATGAACCACATATGGATCATCCACAGTCATTGCATGTTTCTTCTTTTCACAAACCACATATGGATCAACCAATGTCATTGCATGTGTGTTCTTTTCATAAACCACATGGATCCCCTAGTGTCATTGCATGTATATTATTTTAATAAACCACATCTAGACTCATTGCATGTTTGTTCATTTCACAAACCAAATATGGATCAACCAATGTCATTGCATGTGTGTTCTTTCCACAAACCACACATGGATCCACCAGTGTCATTGCATGTGTGTTCTTGTAATGACAAACCACATATGGATCAACCAGTGTCATTGCATGTGTGTTCTTTTCGACAAACCACATATGGATCCACCAGAGTCATTGTATGTGTGTTATTGTAATGGAAAACCACATATGGATCTACCAGTGTCGTTGCATGTGAGTTCTTGTAATGACAAACCACATATAGATCAACCAATATCATTGGATGTGTGTTCTTGTAATGACAAACCACATCTGGATCAACCAATGTCATTGCATGTGTGTTCTTTTCATGAACCACATATGGATCAACCAGAGTCATTGCATGTTTGTTCTTTTCACAAACCACATATGGATCCACCAGAGTCATTGCATGTGTGTTCTTGTAATGACAAACCACATCTAGATAGCCCAATGTCATTGCATGTGTGTTCTTGTAATGACAAACCACATCTGGATCAACCAATGTCATTGCATGTGTGTTCTTTTCATGAACCACATATGGATCAACCAGAGTGATTGCATGTTTCTTCTTTTCACAAACCACATATGGATCCACTAGAGTCATTGCATGTGTGTTCTTTTCATAAACCACATGGATCCCCTAGTGTCATTGCATGTGCGTTATTTTAATAAACCACATCTAGAGTCATTGCATGTATGTTCTTTTCATTAACCACAGCTGGATTCATTGCGTGTTTGTTCATTTCACAAACCAAATATGGATCAACCAATGCCATTGGATGTGTGTTCTTTCCACAAACCACATATGGATCCACCGGTGTCATTGCATGTGTGTTCTTGTAATGACAAACCACGTATGGATCAACCAGTGTCTTTGTATGAGTGCTCTTTTCCACAAACCACATAGGGATTCACCGGAGTCATTGCATGTGTGTTCTTGTAATGACAAACCACATATGGATCCACTAGAGTCATTGCATGTGTGTTCTTTTCATAAACCACATGGATCCCCCAGTGTCATTGCATGTGTGTTCTTTTAATAAACCACAGCTAGAGTCATTGCATCTATGTTCTTTTCATTAACCATAGCTGGAGTCATTGCATGTTTGTTCTTTTCACAAACCAAATATGGATCAACCAATGTCATATCATGTGTATTCTCTCCACAAACCACATGTGGATCCACCAGAGTGATTGCATGTGTGTTGTTGTAATGACAAACCACATACGGATCAACCATTGTCATTCCATGTGTGTTCTTTTCATGAACCACATATGGATCCACTAGTTTTATTGCATGTGTGTTCTTTTGACAAGCCACATATGGATCCACCAGTGTCATTGCTTGTGTGTTCTTTCCACAGACCACATATGGATCCACCAGAGTCATTGCATGTGTGTTCTTGTAATGACAAGCCAGATATGGATCCACCAATGTCATTGCTTCTGTGTTCTTTCCACAGACCACATATGGATCCACTAGAGTCATTGCATGTGTGTTCTTGTAATGACAAACCACATCTAGATCAACCAATGTCATTGCATGTGTGTTCTTTTCATGAACCTCATATGGATCAACCAGAGTTATTGCATGTTTGTTCTTTTCACAAACCACATATGGATCCACCAGTGTCATTGCATGTTTGTTCTTTCCACAGACCACATATGGATCCACGAGAGTCATTGCATGTGTGTTCTGTTAATGACAAACCACATATGGATCAACCAATGTCATTGCATGTGTGTTCTTTTCATGAACCACATATGGATCAACCATAGTCATTGCATGTTTCTTCTTTTCACAAACCACATATGGATCCACTAGAGTCATTGCATGTGTGTTCTTTTCATAAACCACATGGATCCGCCAGTGTCATTGCATGTGTATTCTTTTAATAAACCACAGCTAGAGTCATTGCATGAATGTTCTTTTATTTAACCATAGCTGGATTCCTTGCATGTTTGTTCTTTTCACAAACCAAATATGGATCAACCAATGTCATTGCATGTGTGCTCTTGTAATGACAAACCACATATGGATCAACCAGTGTCAGTGCATGTGTGTTCTTTTCATGAAACACATATGGATCCACCAGTGTCATTGCATGTGTGTTCTTTTCACAAACCTCATATGGATCCATCGGAGTCATTGCATGTGTGTTCTTGAAATGACAAACCACATCTGGATCAACCAATGTCATTGCATGTGTGTTCTTTTCATGAACCACATATGGATCAACTAGAGTCATTGCATGTTTGTTCTTTTCCCAAACCACATATGGATCCACCAGTGTCATTCCATGTGTGTTCTTTCCATAGGCCACATATGGATCCACTAGAGTCATTGCATGTGTGTTCTTGTAATGACAAACCACATATGGATGAACAAATGTCATTGCATGTGTGTTATTTTCATGAACCACATATGGATCAACCAGAGTCATTGCATGTTTCTTCTAGTCACAAACCACATATGTATCCACTGGAGTCATTGCATGTGTGTTCTTTTCATAAACCACATGGATCCCCTAGTGTCATTGCATGTGCGTTATTTTAATAAACCACTTCCAGAGTCATTGCATGTATGTTCTTTTCATTAACCACAACTCGATTCATTGCATGTTTGTTCATTTCACAAACCAAATATGGATCAACCAATGTCATTGAATGTGTGTTCTTTCCACAAACCACATATGGATCCACTAGTGTCATTGCATGTGTGTTCTTGTAATGACAAACCACATATGGATCAACCAGTGTCATTGCATGTGTGCTCTTTTCCACAAACCACATCTGGATCAACCAATGTCATTGCATGTGTGTTCTTTTCATGAATCACATATGGATCAACCAGAGTGATTGCATGTTTCTTCTTTTCACAAACCACATATGGATCCACTAGAGTCATTGCATGTGTGTTCTTTTCATAAACCACATGGATCCCCTAGTATCATTGCATGTGCGTTATTTTAATAAACCACATCTAGAGTCATTGCATGTATGTTCTTTTCATTAACCACAGCTGGATTCATTGCGTGTTTATTCATTTCACAAACCAAATATGGATCAACCAATGCCATTGGATGTGTGTTCTTTCCACAAACCACATATGGATCCACCGGTGTCATTGCATGTGTGTTCTTGTAATGACAAACCACATATGGATCAACCAGTGTCTTTGTATGTGTGCTCTTTTCCACAAACCACATAGGGATCCACCGGAGTCATTGCATGTGTGTTCTTGTAATGACAAACCACATATGGATCCACTAGAGTCATTGCATGTGTGTTCTTTTCATAAACCACATGGATCCCCCAGTGTCATTGCATGTGTGTTCTTTTAATAAACCACAGCTAGAGTCATTGCATGTATGTTCTTTTCATTAACCATAGCTGGAGTCATTGCATGTTTGTTCTTTTCACAAACCAAATATGGATCAACCAATGTCATATCATGTGTATTCTTTCCACAAACCACATGTGGATCCACCAGAGTGATTGCATGTGTGTTGTTATAATGACAAACCACATATGGATCAACCATTGTCATTCCATGTGTGTTCTTTTCATGAACCACATATGGATCCACAAGTTTTATTGCATGTGTGTTCTTTTGACAAGCCACATATGGATCCACCAGTGTCATTGCTTGTGTGTTCTTTCCACAGACCACATATGGATCCACCAGAGTCATTGCATGTGTGTTCTTGTAATGGCAAGCCAGATATGGATCCACCAATGTCATTGCTTCTGTGTTCTTTCCACAGACCACATATGGATCCACTAGAGTCATTGCATGTGTGTTCTTGTAATGACAAACCACATCTAGATCAACCAATGTCATTGCATGTGTGTTCTTTTCATGAACCACATATGGATCAACCAGAGTTATTGCATGTTTGTTCTTTTCACAAACCACATATGGATCCACCAGTGTCATTGCATGTTTGTTCTTTCCACAGACCACATATGGATCCACGAGAGTCATTGCATGTGTGTTCTGTTAATGACAAACCACATATGGATCAACCAATGTCATTGCATGTGTGTTCTTTTCATGAACCACATATGGATCAACCAGAGTCATTGCATGTTTCTTCTTTTCACAAACCACAAATGGATCCACTAGAGTCATTGCATGTGTGTTCTTTTCATAAACCACATGGATCCCCCAGTGTCATTGCATGTGTGTTCTTTTAATAAACCACAGCTAGAGTCAGTGCATGAATGTTCTTTTATTTAACCATAGCTGGATTCCTTGCATGTTTGTTCTTTTCACAAACCAAATATGGATCAACCAATGTCATTGCATGTGTGTTCTTGTAATGACAAACCACATATGGATCAACCAGTGTCAGTGCATGTGTGTTCTTTTCATGAACCACATATGGATCCACCAGTGTCATTGCATGTGTGTTCTTTTCACAAACCTCATATGGATCCACCGGAGTCATTGCATGTGTGTTCTTGAAATGACAAACCACATCTGGATCAACGAATGTCATTGCATGTGTGTTCTTTTCATGAACCACATATGGATCAACTAGAGTCATTGCATGTTTGTTCTTTTCCCAAACCACATATGGATCCACCAGTGTCATTCCATGTGTGTTCTTTCCATAGGCCACATATGGATCCACTAGAGTCATTGCATGTGTGTTCTTGTAATGACAAACCACATATGGATGAACAAATGTCATTGCATGTGTGTTCTTTTCATGAACCACATATGGATCAACCAGAGTCATTGCATGTTTCTTCTAGTCACAAACCACATATGGATCCACTGGAGTCATTGCATGTGTGTTCTTTTCATAAACCACATGGATCCCCTAGTGTCATTGCATGTGCGTTATTTTAATAAACCACTTCCAGAGTCATTGCATGTATGTTCTTTTCATTAACCACAACTGGATTCATTGCATGTTTGTTCATTTCACAAACCAAATATGGATCAACCAATATCATTGAATGTGTGTTCTTTCCACAAACCACATATGGATCCACTAGTGTCATTGCATGTGTGTTCTTGTAATGACAAACCACATATGGATCAACCAGTGTCATTGCATGTGTGCTCTTTTCCACAAACCACATCTGGATCAACCAATGTCATTGCATGTGTGTTCTTTTCATGAATCACATATGGATCAACCAGAGTGATTGCATGTTTCTTCTTTTCACAAACCACATATGGATCCACTAGAGTCATTGCATGTGTGTTCTTTTCATAAACCACATGGATCCCCTAGTATCATTGCATGTGCGTTATTTTAATAAACCACATCTAGAGTCATTGCATGTATGTTCTTTTCATTAACCACAGCTGGATTCATTGCGTGTTTGTTCATTTCACAAACCAAATATGGATCAACCAATGCCATTGGATGTGTGTTCTTTCCACAAACCACATATGGATCCACCGGTGTCATTGCATGTGTGTTCTTGTAATGACAAACCACATATGGATCAACCAGTGTCTTTGTATGTGTGCTCTTTTCCACAAACCACATAGGGATCCACCGGAGTCATTGCATGTGTGTTCTTGTAATGACAAACCACATATGGATCCACTAGAGTCATTGCATGTGTGTTCTTTTCATAAACCACATGGATCCCCTAGTGTCATTGCATGTGCGTTATTTTAATAAACCACTTCCAGAGTCATTGCATGTATGTTCTTTTCATTAACCACAACTGGATTCATTGCATGTTTGTTCATTTCACAAACCAAATATGGATCAACCAATGTCATTGAATGTGTGTTCTTTCCACAAACCACATATGGATCCACTAGTGTCATTGCATGTGTGTTCTTGTAATGACAAACCACATATGGATCAACCAGTGTCATTGCATGTGTGCTCTTTTCCACAAACCACATATGGATCCACCAGAGTCATTGCATGTGTGTTCTTGTAATGAGAAACCACATATGGATCCACCAGTGTCGTTGCATGTGTGTTCTTTTCATAAACCACATGGATCCCCCAGTGTCATTGCATGTGTGTTCTTTTAATAAACCACAGCTAGAGTCATTGCATGTCTGTTCTTTTCATTAACCACAGCTGGAGTCATTGCATGTTTGTTCTTTTCACAAACCACATATGGATCAACCAATGTCATTGCATGTGTATTCTTTCCACAAACCACATGGATCCCCTAGTGTCATTGCATGTGCGTTATTTTAATAAACCACATCTAGAGTCATTGCATGTATGTTCTTTTCATTAACCACAGCTGGATTCATTGCGTGTTTGTTCATTTCACAAACCAAATATGGATCAACCAATGCCATTGGATGTGTGTTCTTTCCACAAACCACATATGGATCCACCGGTGTCATTGCATGTGTGTTCTTGTAATGACAAACCACGTATGGATCAACCAGTGTCTTTGTATGAGTGCTCTTTTCCACAAACCACATAGGGATTCACCGGAGTCATTGCATGTGTGTTCTTGTAATGACAAACCACATATGGATCCACTAGAGTCATTGCATGTGTGTTCTTTTCATAAACCACATGGATCCCCCAGTGTCATTGCATGTGTGTTCTTTTAATAAACCACAGCTAGAGTCATTGCATCTATGTTCTTTTCATTAACCATAGCTGGAGTCATTGCATGTTTGTTCTTTTCACAAACCAAATATGGATCAACCAATGTCATATCATGTGTATTCTCTCCACAAACCACATGTGGATCCACCAGAGTGATTGCATGTGTGTTGTTGTAATGACAAACCACATACGGATCAACCATTGTCATTCCATGTGTGTTCTTTTCATGAACCACATATGGATCCACTAGTTTTATTGCATGTGTGTTCTTTTGACAAGCCACATATGGATCCACCAGTGTCATTGCTTGTGTGTTCTTTCCACAGACCACATATGGATCCACCAGAGTCATTGCATGTGTGTTCTTGTAATGACAAGCCAGATATGGATCCACCAATGTCATTGCTTCTGTGTTCTTTCCACAGACCACATATGGATCCACTAGAGTCATTGCATGTGTGTTCTTGTAATGACAAACCACATCTAGATCAACCAATGTCATTGCATGTGTGTTCTTTTCATGAACCACATATGGATCAACCAGAGTTATTGCATGTTTGTTCTTTTCACAAACCACATATGGATCCACCAGTGTCATTGCATGTTTGTTCTTTCCACAGACCACATATGGATCCACGAGAGTCATTGCATGTGTGTTCTGTTAATGACAAACCACATATGGATGAACAAATGTCATTGCATGTGTGTTCTTTTCATGAACCACATATGGATCAACCAGAGTCATTGCATGTTTCTTCTAGTCACAAACCACATATGGATCCACTGGAGTCATTGCATGTGTGTTCTTTTCATAAACCACATGGATCCCCTAGTGTCATTGCATGTGCGTTATTTTAATAAACCACTTCCAGAGTCATTGCATGTATGTTCTTTTCATTAACCACAACTGGATTCATTGCATGTTTGTTCATTTCACAAACCAAATATGGATCAACCAATGTCATTGAATGTGTGTTCTTTCCACAAACCACATATGGATCCACTAGTGTCATTGCATGTGTGTTCTTGTAATGACAAACCACATATGGATCAACCAGTGTCATTGCATGTGTGCTCTTTTCCACAAACCACATATGGATCCACCAGAGTCATTGCATGTGTGTTCTTGTAATGAGAAACCACATATGGATCCACCAGTGTCGTTGCATGTGTGTTCTTTTCATAAACCACATGGATCCCCCAGTGTCATTGCATGTGTGTTCTTTTAATAAACCACAGCTAGAGTCATTGCATGTATGTTCTTTTCATTAACCACAGCTGGAGTCATTGCATGTTTGTTCTTTTCACAAACCACATATGGATCAACCAATGTCATTGCATGTGTATTCTTTCCACAAACCACATGTGGATCCACCAGAGTGATTACATGTGTGTTGTTGTAATGACAAACCACATATGGATCAAACATTGTCATTCCATGTGTGTACTTTTCATGAACCTCATATGGATCCACTAGTGTTATTGCATGTGTGTTCTTTTCACAAACCACATATGGATCCACCAGTGTCATTGCATGTGTGTTCTTTCCACAGACCACATATGGATCCACCAGAGTCATTGCATGTGTGTTCTTGTAATGACAAACCACATCTGGATCAACCAATGTCATTGCATGTGTGTTCTTTTCATGAACCACATATGGATCAAATAGAGTTATTGAATGTTTGTTCTTTTCACAAACCACATATGGATCCACCAGTGTCATTGCATGTTTGTTCTTTCCGCAGACCACATATGGATCCACCAGAGTCATTGCATGTGTGTTCTTGTAGTGACAAACCACATATGGATCAACCAATGTCATTACATGTGTGTTCTTTTCATGAACCACATATGGATCAACCAGAGTCATTGCATGTTTGTTCTTTTCACAAACCACATATGGATCCACCAGTGTCATTGCATGTTTGTTCTTTCCACAGACCACATATGGATCCACGAGAGTCATTGCATGTGTGGTCTGTTAATGACAAACCACATATGGATCAACCAATGTCATTGCATGTGTGTTCTTTTCATGAACCACATATGGATCAACCAGAGTCATTGCATGTTTCTTCTTTTCACAAACCACATATGGATCCACTAGAGTCATTGCATGTGTGTTCTTTTCATAAACCACATGGATCCCCCAGTGTCATTGCATGTGTGTTCTTTTAATAAACCACAGCTAGAGTCATTGCATGAATGTTCTTTTATTTAACCATAGCTGGATTCCTTGCATGTTTGTTCTTTTCACAAACCAAATATGGATCAACCAATGTCATTGCATGTGTGCTCTTGTAATGACAAACCACATATGGATCAACCAGTGTCAGTGCATGTGTGTTCTTTTCATGAAACACATATGGATCCACCAGTGTCATTGCATGTGTGTTCTTTTCACAAACCTCATATGGATCCACCGGAGTCATTGCATGTGTGTTCTTGAAATGACAAACCACATCTGGATCAACCAATGTCATTGCATGTGTGTTCTTTTCATGAACCACATATGGATCAACTAGAGTCATTGCATGTTTGTTCTTTTCCCAAACCACATATGGATCCACCAGTGTCATTCCATGTGTGTTCTTTCCATAGGCCACATATGGATCCACTAGAGTCATTGCATGTGTGTTCTTGTAATGACAAACCACATATGGATGAACAAATGTCATTGCATGTGTGTTCTTTTCATGAACCACATATGGATCAACCAGAGTCATTGCATGTTTCTTCTAGTCACAAACCACATATGGATCAACTGGAGTCATTGCATGTGTGTTCTTTTCATAAACCACATGGATCCCCTAGTGTCATTGCATGTGCGTTATTTTAATAAACCACTTCCAGAGTCATTGCATGTATGTTCTTTTCATTAACCACAACTCGATTCATTGCATGTTTGTTCATTTCACAAACCAAATATGGATCAACCAATGTCATTGAATGTGTGTTCTTTCCACAAACCACATATGGATCCACTAGTGTCATTGCATGTGTGTTCTTGTAATGACAAACCACATATGGATCAACCAGTGTCATTGCATGTGTGCTCTTTTCCACAAACCACATCTGGATCAACCAATGTCATTGCATGTGTGTTCTTTTCATGAATCACATATGGATCAACCAGAGTGATTGCATGTTTCTTCTTTTCACAAACCACATATGGATCCACTAGAGTCATTGCATGTGTGTTCTTTTCATAAACCACATGGATCCCCTAGTATCATTGCATGTGCGTTATTTTAATAAACCACATCTAGAGTCATTGCATGTATGTTCTTTTCATTAACCACAGCTGGATTCATTGCGTGTTTGTTCATTTCACAAACCAAATATGGATCAACCAATGCCATTGGATGTGTGTTCTTTCCACAAACCACATATGGATCCACCGGTGTCATTGCATGTGTGTTCTTGTAATGACAAACCACATATGGATCAACCAGTGTCTTTGTATGTGTGCTCTTTTCCACAAACCACATAGGGATCCACCGGAGTCATTGCATGTGTGTTCTTGTAATGACAAACCACATATGGATCCACTAGAGTCATTGCATGTGTGTTCTTTTCATAAACCACATGGATCCCCTAGTGTCATTGCATGTGCGTTATTTTAATAAACCACTTCCAGAGTCATTGCATGTATGTTCTTTTCATTAACCACAACTGGATTCATTGCATGTTTGTTCATTTCACAAACCAAATATGGATCAACCAATGTCATTGAATGTGTGTTCTTTCCACAAACCACATATGGATCCACTAGTGTCATTGCATGTGTGTTCTTGTAATGACAAACCACATATGGATCAACCAGTGTCATTGCATGTGTGCTCTTTTCCACAAACCACATATGGATCCACCAGAGTCATTGCATGTGTGTTCTTGTAATGAGAAACCACATATGGATCCACCAGTGTCGTTGCATGTGTGTTCTTTTCATAAACCACATGGATCCCCCAGTGTCATTGCATGTGTGTTCTTTTAATAAACCACAGCTAGAGTCATTGCATGTCTGTTCTTTTCATTAACCACAGCTGGAGTCATTGCATGTTTGTTCTTTTCACAAACCACATATGGATCAACCAATGTCATTGCATGTGTATTCTTTCCACAAACCACATGGATCCCCTAGTGTCATTGCATGTGCGTTATTTTAATAAACCACATCTAGAGTCATTGCATGTATGTTCTTTTCATTAACCACAGCTGGATTCATTGCGTGTTTGTTCATTTCACAAACCAAATATGGATCAACCAATGCCATTGGATGTGTGTTCTTTCCACAAACCACATATGGATCCACCGGTGTCATTGCATGTGTGTTCTTGTAATGACAAACCACGTATGGATCAACCAGTGTCTTTGTATGAGTGCTCTTTTCCACAAACCACATAGGGATTCACCGGAGTCATTGCATGTGTGTTCTTGTAATGACAAACCACATATGGATCCACTAGAGTCATTGCATGTGTGTTCTTTTCATAAACCACATGGATCCCCCAGTGTCATTGCATGTGTGTTCTTTTAATAAACCACAGCTAGAGTCATTGCATCTATGTTCTTTTCATTAACCATAGCTGGAGTCATTGCATGTTTGTTCTTTTCACAAACCAAATATGGATCAACCAATGTCATATCATGTGTATTCTCTCCACAAACCACATGTGGATCCACCAGAGTGATTGCATGTGTGTTGTTGTAATGACAAACCACATACGGATCAACCATTGTCATTCCATGTGTGTTCTTTTCATGAACCACATATGGATCCACTAGTTTTATTGCATGTGTGTTCTTTTGACAAGCCACATATGGATCCACCAGTGTCATTGCTTGTGTGTTCTTTCCACAGACCACATATGGATCCACCAGAGTCATTGCATGTGTGTTCTTGTAATGACAAGCCAGATATGGATCCACCAATGTCATTGCTTCTGTGTTCTTTCCACAGACCACATATGGATCCACTAGAGTCATTGCATGTGTGTTCTTGTAATGACAAACCACATCTAGATCAACCAATGTCATTGCATGTGTGTTCTTTTCATGAACCACATATGGATCAACCAGAGTTATTGCATGTTTGTTCTTTTCACAAACCACATATGGATCCACCAGTGTCATTGCATGTTTGTTCTTTCCACAGACCACATATGGATCCACGAGAGTCATTGCATGTGTGTTCTGTTAATGACAAACCACATATGGATGAACAAATGTCATTGCATGTGTGTTCTTTTCATGAACCACATATGGATCAACCAGAGTCATTGCATGTTTCTTCTAGTCACAAACCACATATGGATCCACTGGAGTCATTGCATGTGTGTTCTTTTCATAAACCACATGGATCCCCTAGTGTCATTGCATGTGCGTTATTTTAATAAACCACTTCCAGAGTCATTGCATGTATGTTCTTTTCATTAACCACAACTGGATTCATTGCATGTTTGTTCATTTCACAAACCAAATATGGATCAACCAATGTCATTGAATGTGTGTTCTTTCCACAAACCACATATGGATCCACTAGTGTCATTGCATGTGTGTTCTTGTAATGACAAACCACATATGGATCAACCAGTGTCATTGCATGTGTGCTCTTTTCCACAAACCACATATGGATCCACCAGAGTCATTGCATGTGTGTTCTTGTAATGAGAAACCACATATGGATCCACCAGTGTCGTTGCATGTGTGTTCTTTTCATAAACCACATGGATCCCCCAGTGTCATTGCATGTGTGTTCTTTTAATAAACCACAGCTAGAGTCATTGCATGTATGTTCTTTTCATTAACCACAGCTGGAGTCATTGCATGTTTGTTCTTTTCACAAACCACATATGGATCAACCAATGTCATTGCATGTGTATTCTTTCCACAAACCACATGTGGATCCACCAGAGTGATTACATGTGTGTTGTTGTAATGACAAACCACATATGGATCAAACATTGTCATTCCATGTGTGTACTTTTCATGAACCTCATATGGATCCACTAGTGTTATTGCATGTGTGTTCTTTTCACAAACCACATATGGATCCACCAGTGTCATTGCATGTGTGTTCTTTCCACAGACCACATATGGATCCACCAGAGTCATTGCATGTGTGTTCTTGTAATGACAAACCACATCTGGATCAACCAATGTCATTGCATGTGTGTTCTTTTCATGAACCACATATGGATCAAATAGAGTTATTGAATGTTTGTTCTTTTCACAAACCACATATGGATCCACCAGTGTCATTGCATGTTTGTTCTTTCCGCAGACCACATATGGATCCACCAGAGTCATTGCATGTGTGTTCTTGTAGTGACAAACCACATATGGATCAACCAATGTCATTACATGTGTGTTCTTTTCATGAACCACATATGGATCAACCAGAGTCATTGCATGTTTGTTCTTTTCACAAACCACATATGGATCCACCAGTGTCATTGCATGTTTGTTCTTTCCACAGACCACATATGGATCCACGAGAGTCATTGCATGTGTGGTCTGTTAATGACAAACCACATATGGATCAACCAATGTCATTGCATGTGTGTTCTTTTCATGAACCACATATGGATCAACCAGAGTCATTGCATGTTTCTTCTTTTCACAAACCACATATGGATCCACTAGAGTCATTGCATGTGTGTTCTTTTCATAAACCACATGGATCCCCCAGTGTCATTGCATGTGTGTTCTTTTAATAAACCACAGCTAGAGTCATTGCATGAATGTTCTTTTATTTAACCATAGCTGGATTCCTTGCATGTTTGTTCTTTTCACAAACCAAATATGGATCAACCAATGTCATTGCATGTGTGCTCTTGTAATGACAAACCACATATGGATCAACCAGTGTCAGTGCATGTGTGTTCTTTTCATGAAACACATATGGATCCACCAGTGTCATTGCATGTGTGTTCTTTTCACAAACCTCATATGGATCCACCGGAGTCATTGCATGTGTGTTCTTGAAATGACAAACCACATCTGGATCAACCAATGTCATTGCATGTGTGTTCTTTTCATGAACCACATATGGATCAACTAGAGTCATTGCATGTTTGTTCTTTTCCCAAACCACATATGGATCCACCAGTGTCATTCCATGTGTGTTCTTTCCATAGGCCACATATGGATCCACTAGAGTCATTGCATGTGTGTTCTTGTAATGACAAACCACATATGGATGAACAAATGTCATTGCATGTGTGTTCTTTTCATGAACCACATATGGATCAACCAGAGTCATTGCATGTTTCTTCTAGTCACAAACCACATATGGATCAACTGGAGTCATTGCATGTGTGTTCTTTTCATAAACCACATGGATCCCCTAGTGTCATTGCATGTGCGTTATTTTAATAAACCACTTCCAGAGTCATTGCATGTATGTTCTTTTCATTAACCACAACTCGATTCATTGCATGTTTGTTCATTTCACAAACCAAATATGGATCAACCAATGTCATTGAATGTGTGTTCTTTCCACAAACCACATATGGATCCACTAGTGTCATTGCATGTGTGTTCTTGTAATGACAAACCACATATGGATCAACCAGTGTCATTGCATGTGTGCTCTTTTCCACAAACCACATCTGGATCAACCAATGTCATTGCATGTGTGTTCTTTTCATGAGAAACCACATATGGATCCACCAGTGTCGTTGCATGTGTGTTCTTTTCATAAACCACATGGATCCCCCAGTGTCATTGCATGTGTGTTCTTTTAATAAACCACAGCTAGAGTCATTGCATGTCTGTTCTTTTCATTAACCACAGCTGGAGTCATTGCATGTTTGTTCTTTTCACAAACCACATATGGATCAACCAATGTCATTGCATGTGTATTCTTTCCACAAACCACATGTGGATCCACCAGAGTGATTGCATGTGTGTTGTTGTAATGACAAACCACATATGGATCAAACATTGTCATTCCATGTGTGTACTTTTCATGAACCTCATATGGATCCACTAGTGTTATTGCATGTGTGTTCTTTTCACAAACCACATATGGATCCACCAGTGTCATTGCATGTGTGTTCTTTCCACAGACCACATATGGATCCACCAGAGTCATTGCATGTGTGTTCTTGTAATGACAAACCACATCTGGATCAACCAATGTCATTGCATGTGTGTTCTTTTCATGAACCACATATGGATCAAATAGAGTTATTGAATGTTTGTTCTTTTCACAAACCACATATGGATCCACCAGTGTCATTGCATGTTTGTTCTTTCCGCAGACCACATATGGATCCACCAGAGTCATTGCATGTGTGTTCTTGTAGTGACAAACCACATATGGATCAACCAATGTCATTACATGTGTGTTCTTTTCATGAACCACATATGGATCAACCAGAGTCATTGCATGTTTGTTCTTTTCACAAACCACATATGGATCCACCAGTGTCATTGCATGTTTGTTCTTTCCACAGACCACATATGGATCCACGAGAGTCATTGCATGTGTGTTCTGTTAATGACAAACCACATATGGATCAACCAATGTCATTGCATGTGTGTTCTTTTCATGAACCACATATGGATCAACCAGAGTCATTGCATGTTTCTTCTTTTCACAAACCACATATGGATCCACTAGAGTCATTGCATGTGTGTTCTTTTCATAAACCACATGGATCCCCCAGTGTCATTGCATGTGTGTTCTTTTAATAAACCACAGCTAGAGTCATTGCATGAATGTTCTTTTATTTAACCATAGCTGGATTCCTTGCATGTTTGTTCTTTTCACAAACCAAATATGGATCAACCAATGTCATTGCATGTGTGTTCTTGTAATGACAAACCACATATGGATCAACCAGTGTCAGTGGATGTGTGTTCTTTTCATGAACCACATATGGATCCACCAGTGTCATTGCATGTGTGTTCTTTTCACAAACCTCATATGGATCCACCGGAGTCATTGCATGTGTGTTCTTGAAATGACAAACCACATCTGGATCAACCAATGTCATTGCATGTGTGTTCTTTTCATGAACCACATATGGATCAACTAGAGTCATTGCATGTTTGTTCTTTTCCCAAACCACATATGGATCCACCAGTGTCATTCCATGTGTGTTCTTTCCATAGGCCACATATGGATCCACTAGAGTCATTGCATGTGTGTTCTTGTAATGACAAACCACATATGGATGAACAAATGTCATTGCATGTGTGTTCTTTTCATGAACCACATATGGATCAACCAGAGTCATTGCATGTTTCTTCTAGTCACAAACCACATATGGATCCACTGGAGTCATTGCATGTGTGTTCTTTTCATAAACCACATGGATCCCCTAGTGTCATTGCATGTGCGTTATTTTAATAAACCACTTCCAGAGTCATTGCATGTATGTTCTTTTCATTAACCACAACTGGATTCATTGCATGTTTGTTCATTTCACAAACCAAATATGGATCAACCAATGTCATTGAATGTGTGTTCTTTCCACAAACCACATATGGATCCACTAGTGTCATTGCATGTGTGTTCTTGTAATGACAAACCACATATGGATCAACCAGTGTCATTGCATGTGTGCTCTTTTCCACAAACCACATATGGATCCACCAGAGTCATTGCATGTGTGTTCTTGTAATGAGAAACCACATATGGATCCACCAGTGTCGTTGCATGTGTGTTCTTTTCATAAACCACATGGATCCCCCAGTGTCATTGCATGTGTGTTCTTTTAATAAACCACAGCTAGAGTCATTGCATGTCTGTTCTTTTCATTAACCACAGCTGGAGTCATTGCATGTTTGTTCTTTTCACAAACCACATATGGATCAACCAATGTCATTGCATGTGTATTCTTTCCACAAACCACATGTGGATGCACCAGAGTGATTGCATGTGTGTTGTTGTAATGACAAACCACATATGGATCAACCATTGTCATTCCATGTGTGTACTTTTCATGAACCTCATATGGATCCACTAGTGTTATTGCATGTGTGTTCTTTTCACAAACCACATATGGATCCACCAGTGTCATTGCATGTGTGTTCTTTCCACAGACCACATATGGATCCACCAGAGTCATTGCATGTGTGTTCTTGTAATGACAAACCACATCTGGATCAACCAATGTCATTGCATGTGTGTTCTTTTCATGAACCACATATGGATCAAACAGAGTTATTGAATGTTTGTTCTTTTCACAAACCACATATGGATCCACCAGTGTCATTGCATGTTTGTTCTTTCCGCAGACCACATATGGATCCACCAGAGTCATTGCATGTGTGTTCTTGTAGTGACAAACCACATATGGATCAACCAATGTCATTACATGTGTGTTCTTTTCATGAACCACATATGGATCAACCAGAGTCATTGCATGTTTCTTCTTTTCAGAAACCACATATGGATCCACTAGAGTCATTGCATGTGTGTTATTTTCGTAAACCACATGGATCCCCTAGTGTCATTGCATGTGTGTTCTTTTAATAAACCACAGCTAGAGTCATTGCATGTATGTTCTTTTCATTAACCATAGCTGGAGTCATTGCATGTGTCATTGCATGTGGATCAACCAATGTCATTGCATGTGTGTTCTTTCCACAAACCTGATACATTGCAAATGTATCTATAATTTTTGATGTTCCATGCTTGGTTTTATCTACTTTCTTATGTTTTGTCCACACTTTGGAGTACTTTTCATACGATTTCTTGGACTAACCTATTAACAAGAGCCACAGTGCCAGTTGTCCGTTTTCTGCTGTTTTTGGTTCTAGGAAAGTCAGAAAATCAATATTCTCGGAATTGGACGGGACAAAAGCCAAAGTTGATATTTTACGGGAAGACTCACGAAGCCAGAAGACGAGACGGAGAGGGGCCACAGGGCGGCCACACGATGTGGTGGCGCGGGCTAGCCCTGGCCGCGCCACCAGGTGGTGTGGGCCCCCTGGACGCCCACCGACCTTGCCTCTTCGCCTATAAGAAGCCTCCTGATGCATAAACCCTAAAGGATCAATCAGAAATCCACGAAAAGTTCCGCAGTGCCGCCTCCACCGAAGGGGAGATTCGGGGGATAGAAAGTCTCTGTTCCGGCACCCTGCCGGGACGGGGAAGTGCCCCCGGAGCCATCTCCATCGATCTCCACCGCCATCTCCATCACCATTGCTGATTCCCATGATGAGGAGGGAGTAGTTCTCTCTCGAGGCTAAGGGTTCTACCGGTAGCTATGTGTTCATCTATCTCTCTATGCATGATCTTGTTGTGGTCATGAGCTTGTAATCTATAGATCTACCTTGCTACTCAAGTGCTTTAATAGATCTCTGATCTCCCCATGTGTGTGAAAGTGACATCGTGCACACCATGGTGGCACTTAGGCTAGAGACTACAAATACTTGTTATGAGTTATATTTGGAGTTGGATGTCTTTATGAAATTGTGGTGTTTGTTAGAACCATCTAGTGCTCAAGGTGACAGTGTGGGGTTATCTAGATGGCAAAGGCTTACTTTGAGGTGTGCTGTTATAGCCCTACCATGGATTAGAGTGTCCAACCGGAGAGTACTTAAGCGTAGTATCATAAAGAAGAATATATTTATGAGAGAGTGTTCACTAGTGAAAGTATGATCCCTAGGCCTTGTTTCTAAGCATTAAACCACCGTTTGCAACTAGATCTATTACATGTTTGCTTGCTTCCTTCTTTATTTCAGTTTGCCTTTAGTCTTTTCCCACGTCAACCACACGCCATCAAGTTATTTTCTATCACCGTTACCACTTATAATTATCCATACCACTTGTATTTCACTATCTCTTTGCCGAACTAGTGCACCTATACACCTGACAAGTGTATTAGGTGTTTTGGGGACATAATAGACTTCTTGTATCTTGATTGCAGGGTTGCTTGAGAGGGAATACCTTTGAACACTTCCTCCCTGAGTTCGATAAACCTTGGGGATCCACTTAAGGGAAAACTTGCTGTTGTTCTACAAACCTCTGCACTTGGAGGCCCAACAACTGTCTACAAGAATAGAAGTGCGTAGACATCAAGCTATTTTCTGGCGCCGTTGCCGGGGAGGTAAGGTAAAAGGTATTCAAACCGGAGGATTAAAGAAGAAGAACCTCCCACGACAAACGCCTATTTTCTGGCGCCGTTGCCGGGGAGGTAAGGTAAAAGGTACTCACATCCTCCGGTGTGAGTGCTCGAAGTTATTTCCTTTAGATTCTGCAATTTTGTCTTTTTGTTTCTTGTTTTCACTAGTTAGGCTTTATGGAAAACAACACAAAAACTAGAGAGCTTTATAGTATTTATCTTGAGTTAGGACATGAAGTGTTTGAAGAGAAAATTAAAAAACCTATGGAACTTTATTTGCATGCTAATAGCAATGTTGTTAGTATGAATTCTTTGGACACAATTATTGATAATGCTATGGAAAAGTCTAAGCATGGGGAAGCTAGTTTTTATGAAAATGGTATTTTTAGTTCCCCAGCTTTGGAGGATAGCTATTCTATTGCTTATGATGATGCCAAACCTCCAATATATGATGATTATAATGATGAATATGATATTTTCAGTCCACCTACTATTAAGGAGGAAATTAATTATGGTTACAATTTGCCTCCTATATTTGATGATTATGGTGATGAGACTAATAATGATAGCTAGTTTGTTGAATTTGCTCCCACTACAATTAATAAGAATGACTATGCTTATGTGGAGAGTAATAATTATTATATGCATGTGGCTTATGATAAGAATGTTTTATGTGATAGTTATATTGTTAACTTTATTCATAATGCTACTGAAAGTTATTATGAGAGAAGGAAACATGTTTTTATGTATCTCAACAATATTAAGTTTCCCCTCTTTATGTTAAATTTTTTGAAGTTTCACTTGTTTTGCTTTCCTATGCTTGTTGCTTTGTGCTTTCATGACTTGTTTCTTTACAAGATTCCTATGCATAGGAAGTGGGTTAGACTTAAATGTGCTTTGAATTTGCGTCTTGATGCTCTCTTTTACTTCAATTCATATTTCTTATGTGAGCATTTTCTTAAACTATCATGCGTAAGTTAAGGCGTTAAAGAAAAGTACTTATTGGGAGATAATCCAAAAGTTTTAGATGAGTCTTGGAAGTTATTACTTTAGTAATAACCGCTCCTTATACTTTTTATTTTCTTTTTTGTGCCATGAGTAACCTCTAATGAGAGAGAAGTAATGATTGGGAAAGTTGCTGTCCCGATACAGATTTTTGTGCTTTACCGTAAAAATTCGTGTAAAATCTCTGTACGTCGTTTTGAGGCTTGAATTTTTGTGCTTCTTCCCCAGGTTGTTATCTAACTTTCGTTAGTTCAACACTTTTTGATTTGAGCAAGAGAAGGTCTTCGAAAAAATTCGTCTTTACCTGCTAGTCTGTTTTGACAGATTTCTGCCATTTTCTGCATTTGCTTCTTGTTGGTTCCTTTTTGAGTTCTTTTGGGGAATTGAGATTTTTGAGGGAAGTGCTTCAGTAGATAGTGTTCTAATGGAAGTTTATTTGGTGTTAGAAATGAACCTTAAGACTTATTTATCTTGACTGCACTAATGTTGCTAATAAATATTGTGTGAAGTTTTGTATGAAGGAAAAATTGCAGGTGTATGGAAGGAATGAGTAATGAGATGAAGGATGGACTAAAGCTCAAGCTTGGGGATGCCATGCATGTCACCCCAAGAAATATCCAAGAAGTACACGCGTCAAAGCTTGGGGATGCCCAAGGCATCCCCTTCTTCATCAATAAAAATCCCAGGTTTCTTCCAAACGCTTTATTTTTATTGTTTCATGCACAATTGTGTTGTTCTTGGAGCGTCTTCTTTTTTGTTTTCATTTTGGTTTTTCGTTTGCTTTTGTTTGCTTAGTTTTCTGAATAAATTGGTTGGACCCCCTCTTTCATGCATTGGTTTTCAAATAGTTTGGTTTGGTTTGGAAAAGAGTAGGAAAGTTCATGCTTAAGTGTTAAAGAGAGCTTGTTTTTGACTGTGGCCTATGCTTTGTCATGCCATGCTTGATATTGTTTTGGATTTATGCTTAGTATTCTTTGCTGTAGCATGACTTGTTATAAACAATTGAGATTTCTTAATGTGCCTTGGATGAATCATGCAGTTTTAGCAAATTAAAGCATAGTATAGTGGTATTCTCCTTTGATGCTTTATTTGGGTTGACTTGGCGCATGCTCACACCATGTTATGACTATCTCAAGTCACCATAGCCTTTATGATCCTTTAGTTTTCAACTTGTAGTATCACTTTATGCTTTGATTAATGATGTTTTGTCGCTCTGCATGATTATGGCCATTATTGCTCTCTTAGTTTGTCGCTCCCAGTCTTTTGCTAGCCTCCGTAACCAAGTATGAGTTCCACTCATGCATCAAACTCCTAAAACCAAGTTATTCCAAAGAGACCACCATACCTACCTAGTAGCATTATTGCTATTCCAAGTATATTCATGCTTTTGTTTACCTTCCAAATTAAACTTGTTATGAGAAAACTAGTGATTAAAGCTCTCACGAACTTGATGGCACACTTTACTTTTCTTGCCCTTAATAAACTTGAACCATTGTGTCGTCTATGTTGTATATGCTTGCACTTATTTGTTGGGAATTAGCAGAACCATGCTTTCATGGGGAACGCTTTCAACATTGCACTTGGTACTTGTACCTAGTTGATATCATGCTCTTTTGTATATGGATGTCGTCGGTGTGAAATGAAAGGGGAGCTTGTAAGTCCATGGAGTTATGTATATGTGTTAGAGAAACGCCTGGGACGCTAGTCTAATCCATGCTGACATGGTGGAAACCTGCAGCATAACCATAATGAGCTATCTATGAAGCATTCTTCTTATAAAAAAAGAGTCCTATATTGAGAAAAAAGAGAAAAAAAGAGATATTATGAAAAGAGGAAAGAGAGAAAAAAGCACCATATTCCCATGGTAAATAAGAAGATTGCTGAGATGCTCGTTGTCTCCTTGCCTTGTCATTTTGATATGGGGATTCTTCCGTATCATCGGGCAAGGGGTACGCCGTTGGCGGTTCTCTATGATACACATGTACTTACGATGACAAGAACTTACCGGTGACTAAACTTGAGTAGCATGAGAAGCGGCCCTCGTATACAAGGGACATGAGATTTCTAACTTATACTTCGTCAAGCATGTACACCATAGTTTGTTCACTTTAACCTTAATCACTTCAAAATGCTTATGATAGGGGCAATGAGAGATGAAAGCTATAAGTACCATAATTTTTGGAAGCTATTTATGAAACTTGAATCTCTGCTTCCTTCTATGAAGGCTCTTTAGGGTTGTTATTCATGAATCTTTTGTTTGTGCCTTTTCATGTTACATTATAGTTTCTTTGTCTTATTGCTAGAACTTTGTCTTTCATGCTATGATTGAAGTACTATGATCCCAGCTTTGAATGTTTTACAAATACTTTGATCAAGTCTTTGATAGTGCATGTCACCTCAAAAAATTATTCTTTCTTTATATCACTTACCTACTCGAGGACGTGCAGGAGTTAAGCTTGGGGATGTTGATACATTGCAAATGTATCTATAATTTTTGATGTTCCATGCTTGGTTTTATCTACTTTCTTATGTTTTGTCCATACTTTGGAGTACTTTTCATACAATTTCTTGGACTAACCTATTAACAAGAGCCATAGTGCCAGTTGCCCGTTTTCTGCTGTTTTTGGTTCCAGGAAAGTCAGAAAATCAATATTCTCGGAATTGGACGGGACAAAAGCCAAAGTTGATATTTTACCGAAAGACTCACGAAGCCAGAAGACGAGACGGAGAGGGGCCACAGGGCGGCCACACCATGTGGTGGCGCGGGCTAGCCCTGGCCGCGCCACCAGGTGGTGTGGCCCCCCTGGCCGCCCACCGACCTTGCCTCTTCGCCTATAAGAAGCCTCCTGATGCATAAACCCTAAAGGATCAATCAGAAATCCACGAAAAGTTCCGCAGCGCCGCCGCCACCGAAGCGGAGATTTGGGGGATAGAAAGTCTCTGTTCCGGCACCCTGCCGGGACGAGGAAGTGCCCCCGGAGCCATCTCCATCGATCTCCACCGCCATCTCCATCACCATTGCTGATTCCCATGATGAGGAGGGAGTAGTTCTCTCTCGAGGCTAAGGGTTCTACCGGTAGCTATGTGTTCATCTCTCTCTCTATGCATGATCTTGTTGTGGTCATGAGCTTGTAATATATAGATCTACCTTGCTACTCAAGTGCTTTAATTGATCTCTGCGCTCCCCATGTGTATGAAAGTGACAGCGTGCACACCATGGTGGCACTTAGGCTAGAGACTACAAATACTTGTTATGAGTTATATTTGGAGTTGGATGTCTTTATAAAATTGTGGTGTTTGTTGGAACCATCTAGTGCTCAAGGTGACAGTGTGGGGTTATCTAGATGGGAAAGGCTTTCTTTGAGGTGTGCTGTTATAGCCCTACCATGGATTAGAGTGTCCAACCGGAGAGTACTTAAGCGTAGTATCATAAATAAGAATATATTTATGAGAGAGTGTTCACTAGTGAAAGTATGATCCCTAGGCCTTGTTTCTAAGCATTAAACCACCGTTTGCAACTATATCTATTACATGTTTGCTTGCTTCCTTCTTTATTTTAGTTTGCCTTTAGTCTTTTCCCACGTCAACCACACGCCATCAAGTTATTTTCTATCACCGTTACCACTTATAATTATCCATAACACTTGTATTTCACTATCTCTTCGCCGAACTAGTGCACCTATACACCTGCCAAGTGTATTAGGTGTGTTGGGGACATAAGAGACGTCTTGTATCTTGATTGCAGGGTTGCTTGAGAGGGAATACCTTTGACCACTTCCTCCCTGAGTTCGATAAACCTTGGGTGATCCACTTAAGGGAAAACTTGCTGTTGTTCTACAAACCTCTGCACTTGGAGGCCCAACAACTGTCTACAAGAATAGAAGTGCGTAGACATCAAAACCCCATATGGATCCACCAGTGTCATTGCATGTGTGTTCTTGTAATGAAAAACCACATGTAACATCCCAAAACTTTAATCCAAGGTTATCAAGATCAAATCATCCAAAAATAGGGTTAACAAAAACTTTTCCAAATTTAAAATGAAAGCATTCATATATGTATGCATTTAAAATAGGAGTTGTTTGAATTGCCATGATTGCTTGATCCAATGCTTGTAAAATGTTTCTTAGGTGATTTAAACATCATCTACATCATTCCCAAACTTTTCCTAAAGAAAATCAAATCAACAAGAATTAAAAAGAAGGAATGGTCATTTTGGCCAATTTAACTCTCATACCTACTTTGGCTATTCCTAGTACTCAATTCTTAATAGAAAAAATTCTTGATCTTTGCACCCCTTGCTAGTACACATAATGAGGTACCAAGGCCCACGTTTTGATCTGCTAAAAACATTCTATTAACTATTTTAAATGACAGTTTAAAATTGAATCTAATGCATATGCATAGATCACCCCTATTTCAAAAACCATCTATTTGAGCTCCATTTTCAAAACCCTTGCAACCAGAGACTACCTATCACTAGTGGAGATCACTCGAAAATTTTGAAACCAAAATTCAAAACTTTCTTTCATGCGGCCATTTCATCAAACACTTGGCATGCATAATCTGTACTCTAATCCTAGCTCACTGTTTTGAACAGGGTTTGGCCCCAAAATGATCTACATTTATCTCCTCTGTCCCCTCCTAGTCTAACCAGACCCTTAACACCCCTCTCCCTTGTCCCTAACCCTCTTGCCATGTCAACCCGAGGGCATGGTCGCCGGCCAAACTTTGCCCCGCCGCAGCAGACCATCTCCCCCTCTCTCACCATGTCTAGGAGGTAGCCAGGAGCTCGCCACCACCCCCTGTCCCTTGACCAAGCCCAGAGCAGCAGTGGACCACCGAGCACAAACCGCGCTCAATGCCACCGCACCATGCCAGTGCTGCCCCTAGAGCGCGCCTTATCTTCGGTCGCACAGCCCGCCCCTTGGCACCAGCCCGCGCCCGCCGCTCCACCTCGACCTGGAGAACACCCCAGACATCCCTGTTCGCCGCCCACATCCTCACAGCCACCGCTCACCTTGGACACCGCCGCTTCAGCCGCGCAGAGTGCCACCTCGCCCAGACTGCGTGCCACCACCCCTACGGCCGCATTCAATTCCTAGAGCACCGCCAGGGAACCGCCCATCGATCGCCATCCCCAGCCATGCCTCTACCTCGCCGTAGTCATGTCGCCACCATCGCCTGCCCATCCCGCTCGGTCTCACCGTCGGGCCTATAAAAGGATCCATCCCCAGCCTCTTCTCTCCACACCATTCCACTCCCCTCACCTCTCTGAACCTCACCCACCTCTAGCCGGAGCAAGTGGAGCAGCAGCTCGCCGGAATTGGAGCCGGAACAGCCACGGCAGGAGGAGAAGGGCGCCGTTGATTGCGACCACCCCAAGCTCCACCGCAACCGCGCCTCGCCTCGCCGTTGTCTTCCATGTCGTTTTCCCGCCTCGCTGACCCCGCTGGAGCCCTGGTACGCCCCCAGTAGACCCCCACCGAGCCGTTAGGGTTCGAGCTCGCCGGTGACCTGTTCGTCGTCGACGATGACCCTCAGCCGTTGATCTCGCTTCTAATCCTACGGCCCACAACGCGCGTACTGTTTCGTGTTTTAAGTGCCGCTGACACGTGGGACCCCCTGTCAGCTGAGCCCCGCACCGCAGAGCGCTAATGGGCCGGCCCAAGTCCTTTCCCGCGCTAGCCCATCGATTCAAATCTGGATTTTTCTTTTTAGTTAAATCTAGTTTCTGTCCACTATTTCAAAATTCAATTCAGAGAGTTTTAGAAATCCAAATTGCATGAAACCAATTTTTTCTGAAAGGTATTAAAATGATCTATACAAGCCCGTTGGATTTAATTAAATTAGAGTTATAGATCTCTCCTAATAAAAATAAGAAGACAGAAGCTTTTGCAACTTGCAACATTTTTATAAAATCAACCAAGTTAGCTTTTGAGTTGATTCCAACTCTCAAAAATCACATTTCATCATATCTATCTAACCATGTAATAATATTAAGGTTGACATGCAGTGACTTTGGACTAGTACCAAAATAATGCTATATAGGCATTTCTAGTCACTTTAAATCATTAAATAATAAACTTAAACTAAAGTAATATTGATCCAACCTTTAAATCTCATTCCCACATGTTAGAATATGTGGTGAGGACATATGTCCACATGATACCATATTTTGGTGGTGAATATTAAATTTTAGTTAATATTTCAATGAGTAGAAATTACTTTTCTAAAATAAAAAGGATGAAACTATTGAATTAAAACTTGTGATGTTTGTGATGATAATAGATCATCAAATGTGTGCTTTAGAATGCTACTTAGCCTAGTTAAGTATGGTTTGGTGATTGTGCACTCCCTATGTATTTATAGACGCTAGTACCGACCAAGCTTACGAGGAGGAGGAGTTCTATCAAGAAGAAGAAGAAGAAGAATAAAACTTCAACCACTGTACCAACCAAGGCAAGCTATTGTTAGCAGGCTAGAATTAAGATAGATGAATGAGCAAGGATGCTTTAGGCATGCTTTGATCACACCCATTTTTAACCATTAGTACCCCAAGCCTTACTTACAAGTTTTACTCCCCTTAGTATACAAAGTTCCTTACTTATTTTGAAGGTAGCATAATAAGTATAAAACTTGACCTACTTAGAAACCTTTAGATGTCATTCTATGGCATGAGATTGATCCCATCTTTCCACCTTAGTGAACACTCTTAACTTAGTATTTTAGAGTAGATCAAAAACTTGAGTCACTTTAGATGGGAGCACTTGGTGAAAATGAATTGTGAAAACCTTGGAATGATGAGTCATTCTATTGAGATGTTTTGACATGTGTTGAGAGACACAACTGATTTATGATGATGAAAATGATGAGGCATGAGCCTTAACCCATTTATAAAACTGATGGTTGGATTCGGATGCGATACCATTCCAAATTTACCGTACAACCACATTACCTGAATTGGGTAAGGTTTAGCTGGAAATTTATATGCATTAGTATTAGTTCCCTCACGAGAGAGGTTTGAGTTGAGGCTACCTCTCAATGTTGTCCACCTATGCAGTTCCCAAGATGACTGATGGTCATGGTTGGGAGGCCATGCTCATAGGAGGGGTACTTGTACTAGGGTGTGTACAGGGAAGGTTATGTTTGATTATCTGCATACTAAGTATGATGATTCAGGGTTATCCCTGACAGATGTATCAAATCTTGTGGTGAAAGTGTACCACCTCTGCAGAGTGTCAAACTATTCGAATAGCCGCGTCCGCGGTTATGGACAGTTGGAATGGCCATACTGTTTCATTGTCAGATGTTTTCTAAATAATCTGAAATGAATGATGAACTTTGACCTAACCACAACAGGGTTGTGTTTATGATAATAGATTCCCAACTTAAGTGATTCTAGAACCTTATTTTATCTTTCTTGGTTTCTGAACTCAGCTTAGGTTTCAAACTTAACTTTATAGTTAAACTTAGATTTAGATCTTTAATTTAGAACTATAGTACCTGTTAATTGTAGTTTGCGAGTACTTAAAGAGTACTCATGGCTTTTTCCCTGGCTATTATCATGGCCAGACTATGAAGGAGATTATCAAGATGATGGTCAGCAAGACGGCTATGATAACTAGGACTATCTGCCTTCGTCGGCATTGCCTGTGCCCCTGAAGATGGACCCCACCGCTACACTTATCTTGTATATCCGTTGCTTGTTTTATTAAAGACCGGTTCATGAGATCCTTATTTTTATAAAACCTTATGTATGGTTTGTAATGGATGATGTACTATGATATCCAATCCGTTATGTCTCGCAAAAATGGTAATCCTGGGATTGCGAGGTATGGCATAACGGGAATCTGGGATTAAAAATCCGGGTGTTGACACCACATATGGATCAACCAGTGTCATTGCATGTGTGTTCTTTTCATGAACCACATATGGATCCACCAGTGTCATTGCATGTGTGTTCTTTTCACAAACCACATATGGATCCACCAGAGTCACTGCATGTGTGTTCTTGTAATGACAAACCACATCTGGATCAACCAATGTCATTGCATGTGTGTTCTTTTCATGAACCACATATGGATCAACTAGAGTCATTGCATGTTTGTTCTTTTCACAAACCACATATGGATCCACTAGTGTCGTTGCATGTGTCTTCTTTCCATAGACCACATATGGATCCACCAGAGTCATTGCATGTGTGTTCTTGTAATGACAAACCACATATGGATCAACAAATGTCATTGCATGTGTGTTCTTTTCATGAACCACATATGGATCAACCAGAGTCATTGAATGTTTCTTCTTTTCACAAACCACATATGGATCCACCAGAGCCATTGCATGTGTGTTCTTTTCATAAACCACATGGAGCCCCTAGTGTCATTGCATGTGCGTTATTTTAATAAACCACATCTAGAGTCATTACATGTATGTTCTTTTCATTAACCACAGCTAGAGTCATTGCATGTTTGTTCATTTCACAAACCAAATATGGATCAACCAATGTCATTGCATGTGTGTTCTTTCCACAAACCACATATGGATCCACTAGTGTCATTGCATGTGTGTTCTTGTAATGACAAACCACATATGGATCAACCAGTGTCATTGCATGTGTGCTCTTTTCCACAAACCACATATGGATCCACCAGAGTCATTTCATGTGTGTTCTTGTAATGACAAACCACATCTGGATCAATCAAAGTCATTGCATGTGTGTTCTTTTCATGAACCATATATGGATCAACCAGAGTTATTGCATGTTTGTTCTTTTCACAAACCACATATGGATCCACCAGTGTCATTTGATGTTTGGTCTTTCCACAGACCACATATGGATCCACCAGAGTCATTGCATGTGTGTTCTTGTAATGACAAACCACATATGGCTCAACGAATGTCATTGCATGTGTGTTCTTTTCATGAATCACATATGGATCAACCGGAGCATTGCATGTTTCTTATTTTCACAAACCACATATGAATCCACTAGAGTCATTGCATGTGTGTTCTTTTCATAAACCACATGGATCCCCCAGTGTCATTGCATGTGTGTTCTTTTAATAAACCACAGCTAGAGTCATTGCATGTATGTTCTTTTCATTAACCATAGCTAGAGTCATTGCATGTTTGTTCTTTTCACAAACCAAATATGGATCAACCAATGCCATTGCATGTGTGTTCTTTCCACAAACCCCATATGGAACCACCAGTGTCATTGCATGTGTGTTCTTGTAATGACAAACCACATATGGATCAACCAGTGTCATTACATGTGTGTTCTTTTCATGAACCACATATGGATCCACTAGTGTCATTGCATGTGTGTTCTTTTCACAAACCACATATGGATCCACCAGAGTCATTGCATGTGTGTTCTTGTAATGACAAACCACATATGGATCAACAAATGTCATTTCATGTGTGTTCTTTTCATGAACCACATATGGATCAACCAGAGTCATTGCATGTTTCTTCTTTTTACAAACCACATATGGATCCACCAGAGTTATTGCATGTGTGTTCTTTTCATAAACCACATGGATCCCCTAGTGTCATTGCATGTGCGTTATTTTAATAAACCACATCTAGAGTCATTGCATGTATGTTCTTTTCATTAACCACAGCTGGAGTCATTGCATGTTTGTTCATTCACAAACCAAATATGGATCAACCAATCTCATTGCATGTGTGTTCTTTCCACAAACCACATATGGATCCACCAGTGTCATTGCATGTGTGTTCTTGTAATGACAAACCACATATAGATCAACCAGTGTCATTGCATGTGTGCTCTTTTGCACAAAACACATATGGATACACCAGAGTCATTGCATGCGTGTTCTTGTAATGACAAACCACATATGGATCCACCAGTGTCGTTGCATGTGTGTTGTTTTCATAAACCACATGGATCCCCCAGTGTCATTGCATGTGTGTTCTTTTAATAAGCCACAGCTAGAGTCATTGCATGTCTGAACTTTTCATTAACCACACCTGGAGTCATTGCATGTTTGTTCCTTTCACAAACCACATATGGATCAACCAATGTCATTGCATGTGTATTCTTTCCACAAACCACATGTGGATCCACCAGACTGATTGCATGTGTGTTGTTGTAATGACAAACCACATATGGATCAACCATTGTCATTCCATGTATGTTCTTTTCATGAACCACATATGGATCCACTAGTGTTATTGCATGTGTGTTCTTTTCACACACCACATATGGATCCACCAGTGTCATTGCATGTGTGTTCTTTCCACATACCACATATGGATCCACCAGAGTCATTGCATATGTGTTCTTGTAATGACAAACCACATCTGGATCAACCAATGTCATTGCATGTGTGTTATTTTCATGAACCACATATGGATCAACCAGAGTTACTGCATGTTTGTTCTTTTCACAAACCACATATGGATCCACCAGTGTCATTGCATGTTTGCTCTTTCCACTGACCACATATGGATCCACCAGACTCATTGCATGTGTGTTCTTGTAATGACAAACCACATATGGATTAACCAATGTCATTGGATGTGTGTTCTTTTCATGAACCACATATGGATCAACCAGAGTCATTGCATGTTTCTTCTTTTCACAAACCACATATGGATCCACTAGATTCATTGCATGTGTGTTCTTTTCATAAACCACATGGATCCCCCAGTGTCATTGCATGTGTGTTCTTTTAATAAACAACAGCTAGAGTCATTGCATGTATGTTCTTTTCATTAACCATAGCTGGAGTCGTTGCATGTTTGTTCTTTTCACAAACCAAATATGGATCAACCAATGTCATTGCATGTGTATTCATTCCACAAACCACATATGGGTCCACCAGTGTCATTGCATGTGTGTTCTTGTAATGACAAACGACATATGGGTGAACCAGTGTCATTGCATGTGTGTTCTTTTCATGAACCACATATGGATCCACCAGTGTCATTGCATGTGTGTTCTTTTCACAAACCACATATGGATCCACTAGTGTCATTGCATGTGTGTTCTTTCCATAGACCACATATGGATCCACCAGAGTCATTGCATGTGGGTTCTTATAATGACAAACCACATCTGGATCAACCAATGTCATTGCATGTGTGTTGTTTTTATGAACCACATATGGATTAACCAGATTCATTGCATGTTTGTTCTTTTCACAAACCACATATGGATCCACCAGTGTCATTGCATGTGTGTTCTTTCCACAAACCACAAATGGATCCACCAGAGTCATTGCATGTGTGTTCTTGTAATGACAAACCACATATGGATCAACCAATGTCATTGCATGTGTGTTCTTTTCATTAACCACATATGGATCAACTAGAGTCATTGCATGTTTCTTCTTTTCACAAACCACATATGGATCCACCAGAGTCATTGCATGTGTGTTCTTTTCATAAACCACATGGATCCCTAGTATCATTGCATGTATGTTCTTTTAATAAAACACAGCTAGATTCATTGCATGTATGTTCTTTTCATTAACCATAGCTGGAGTCATTGCATATTTGTTCTTTTCACAAACCAAATATGGATCAACCAATGTCATTGCATGTGTGTTCTTTCCACAAACCACATATGGATCCACCAGTGTCATTGCATGTGTGTTCTTGTAATGACAAACCACATATGGATCAACCAGTGTCATTACATGTGTGCTCTTTTTCACAAACCACATCTGGATCCACCGGAGTCATTGCATGTGTGTTCTTGTAATGACAAATCACATATAGATCCACTAGTGTCGTTGCATGTGTGTTCTTTTCATAAACCACATGGATCCCCCAGTGTCATTGCATGTGTGTTCTTTTAATAAACAATAGCTAGAGTCATTGCATGTCTGTTCTTTTCATAAACCACAGTTGGAGTCATTGCATGTGTGTCCTTTTCATGAACCACATATGGATCCACCAGTGTCATGGCATGTGTGTTCTTTTCACAAACCACATATGGATCCACTAGTCTCATTGCATGTGTGTTCTTTCCATATACCACATATGGATCCACCAGAGTCATTGCATGTGTGTTCTTGTAAGGACAAAACACATCTGGATCAACCAATGTGATTGCATGTGTATTCTTTTCATGGACCACACATGGATCAACCAGGGTCATTGCACGTTTGTTCTTTTCACAAACCACATGTGGATCCACTAGTGTTATTGCATGTGTGTTCTTTCCACAGACCACATATGGATCCACCAGAGTCATTGCATGTGTGTTCTTGTAATGACAAACCACATATGGATCAACCAATGTCATTGCATGTGTGTTCTTTTCATGAACCACATATGGATCAACCAGAGTCATTGCATGTTTCTTCTTTTCAAAAACCATATATGGGTCCACCAGAGTCATTGCATGTGTGTTCTTTTCATAAACCACATGGATCCCCCAATGTCATTGCATGTGTGTTCTTTTAATAAACCACAGCTAGAGTCATTGCATGGATGTTCTTTTCATTAACCATAGTTGGAGTCATTGCATGTTTGTTCTTTTCACAAACCAAATATGGATCAACCAATGTCATTGCATGTGTGTTCTTTCCACAAACCACATGTGGATCCACCAGTGTCATTGCATGTGTGTTCTTGTAATGACAAACCACATATGGATCAACCAGTGTCATTGCATGTGTGTTCTTTTCATGAACCACATATGGATCCACCAGAGTCATTGGATGTGTGTTCTTTCCACAAACCAAATATGGATCAACCAATGTCATTGCATGTGTGTTCTTTCCACAAACCACATATGGATCCACCAGTGTCATTGCATGTGTGTTCTTGTAATGACAAACCACATATGGATCAACCAGTGTCATTACATGTGTGCTCTTTTTCACAAACCACATCTAGATCCACCAGAGTCATTGCATGTGTGTTCTTGTAATGACAAACCACATATAGATCCACTAGTGTCGTTGCATGTGTGTTCTTTTCATAAACCACATGGATCCCCCAGTGTCATTGCATGTGTGTTCTTTTAATAAACAATAGCTAGAGTCATTGCATGTCTGTTCTTTTCATAAACCACAGTTGGAGTCATTGCATGTCTGTTCTTTTCACAAACCACATATGGATCAACCAGTGTCATTGCATGTGTGTTCTTTCCACAAACCACATGTGGATCCACCAGAGTCATTGCATGTGTGTTCTTGTAATGACAAACCACATATGGATCAACCAGTGTCATTGCATGTGTGTCCTTTTCATGAACCACATATGGATCCACCAGTGTCATGGCATGTGTGTTCTTTTCACAAACCACATATGGATCCACTAGTCTCATTGCATGTGTGTTCTTTCCATATACCACATATGGACCACCAGAGTCATTGCATGTGTGTTCTTGTAAGGACAAACCACATCTGGATCAACCAATGTGATTGCATGTGTGTTCTTTTCATGGACCACACGTGGATCAACCAGGGTCATTGCACGTTTGTTCTTTTCACAAACCACATATGGATCCACTAGTGTTATTGCATGTGTGTTCTTTCCACAGACCACATATGGATCCACCAGAGTCATTGCATGTGTGTTCTTGTAATGACAAACCACATATGGATCAACCAATGTCATTGCATGTGTGTTCTTTTCATGAACCACATATGGATCAGCCAGAGTCATTGCATGTTTCTTCTTTTCAAAAACCATATATGGATCCACCAGAGTCATTGCATGTGTGTTCTTTTCATAAACCACATGGATCCCCCAATGTCATTGCATGTGTGTTCTTTTAATAAACCACAGCTAGAGTCATTGCATGGATGTTCTTTTCATTAACCATAGTTGGAGTCGTTGCATGTTTGTTCTTTTCACAAACCAAATATGGATCAACCAATGTCATTGCATGTGTGTTCTTTCCACAAACCACATGTGGATCCACCAGTGTCATTGCATGTGTGTTCTTGTAATGACAAACCACATATGGATCAACCAGTGTCATTGCATGTGTGTTCTTTTCATGAACCACATATGGATCCACCAGAGTCATTGCATGTGTGTTCTTTTCAAAAACCACATATGGATCCACTACTGTCATTGCATGTGTGTTCTTTCCACAGACCACATATGGATCCACGAAAGTCATTGCATGTGTGTTCTTGTAATCACAAACCACATCTGGATCAACCAATGTCATTGCATGTGTGTTCTTTTTATGAATCACATATGGATCAACAAGAGTCATTGCATGTTTGTTCTTTTCACAAACCACATATGGATCCACCAGTGTCATTGCATGTGTGTTCTTTCCACAAACCACATATGGATCCACCAGAGTCATTGCATGTGTGTTCTTGTAATGACAAACCACATATGGATCAACCAATGTCATTGCATGTGTGTTCTTTTCACGAACCACATATGGATCAATCAGAGTCATTGCATGTTTCTTCTTTTCACAAACCACATATGGATCCACCAGAGTCATTCCATGTGTGTTCTTTTCATAAACCACATGGATCCCCCAGTGTCATTGCATGTGTGTTCTTTTAATAAACCACATCTAGAGTCATTGCATGTATGTTCTTTTCATTAACCACAGCTGGAGTCATTGCATGTTTGTTCTTTTCACAAACATAATTTGGATCAACCAATGTCATTGCATGTGTGTTCTTTCCACAAACCACATATGGATCCACCAGTGTCATTGTATGTGTGTTCTTGTAATGACAAACAACATATGGATCAACCAATGTCATTGCATGTGTGCTCATTTCCACAAACCACATATGGATCGACCAGAGTCATTGCATGTGTGTTCTTGTAATGACAAACCACATATGGATCCACCAGTGTCGTTGCATGTGTGTTCTTTTAATAAACCACAGCTAGAGCCATTGCATGTTTTTTCTTTTCATTAACCACAACTGGAGTCATTGCATGTTTGTTCTTTTCACAAACCACATATGGATTAACCAATGCCATTGCATGTGTGTTCTTTCCACAAACCACATGTGGATCCACCAGAGTCATTGCATGTCTGTTCTTGTAATAACAAACCACATATGGATGAAGTAGTGCCATTGCATGTGTGTTCTTTTCATGAACCACATATGGATCCACCAGTGTCATTTCATGTGTGTTCTTTTCACAAACCACATATGGATCCACTAGTGCCATTGCATGTTTGTTCTTTCCATAGACCACATATGGATCCACCAGAGTCATTGCCTGTGTGTTCTTGTAATGAAAAACCACATCTGGATCAACCAATGTCATTGCATGTGTGTTCTTTTCATGAACCACATATGGATCAACCAGAGTCATTGCATGTTTGTTATTTTCACAAACTACATATGGATCCACCAGTGTCATTGCATGTGTGTTCTTTCCACATACCACATATGGATCCACCAGAGTCATTGCATGTGTGTTCTTATAATGACAAACCACATATGGATCAACCAATGTCATTGCATGTGTGTTCTTTTCATGAACCACATATGGATCAACCAGCGTCATTGCATGTTTCTTCTTTTCACAAACCACATATGGATCCACCAAAGTCATTGCATGTGTGTTCTTTTCATAAACCACATGGATCCCCTAGTGTCATTGCATGTGTGTTCTATTAATAAACCACATCTAGAGTCATTGCATGTATGTTCTTTTCATTAACCACAGTTAGAGTCATTGCATGTTTGTTCTTTTCACAAACCAAATATGGATCAACCAGTGTCATTGCATGTGTGTTCTTTCCACAAACCACATATGGATCCACCAATGTCATTTCATGTGTTTTCTTGTAATGACAAACCACATATGGATCAACCAGTGTCATTGCATGTGGGCTCTTTTCCACAAACCACATATGGATCCACACGAGTCATTGAATGTGTGTTCTTGTAATGACAAACCACATATGGATCCACCATTGTTGTTGCATGTGTGTTCTTTTCATAAACCACATGGATCCCCCAGTGTCATTGCATGTGCGTTGTTTTAATAAACCACAGCTAGAGTCATTGCATGTCTATTCTTTTCATTAAGCACAGCTGGAGTCATTGCATGTTTATTCTTTTCACAAACCACATATGGATCAACCAATTTCATTGCTTTTGTGTTCTTTCCACAAACCACATGTGGATCCACCATAGTCATTGCATGTGTGTTCTTGTAATGACAAACCATATATGGATCAACCAGTGTCATTGCATGTGTGTTCTTTTCACAAACCACATATGGATCCACCTGTGTCATTGCATGTGTGTTCTTTCCACAGACCACATATGGATCCACCAGAGTCATTGCATGTGTGTTCTTGTAATGACAAACCACATATGGATCCACTAGTGTTGTTGCATGTGTGTTCTTTTCATAAACCACATGGATCCCCTAGTGTCACTTCATGTGTGTTCTTTTAATAAACCACAGCTAGAGTCATTGCATGTTTATTCTTTTCACAAACCACATATGGATCAACCAATGTTATTGCATGTGTGTTATTTTCAGGAACCACATATGGATCAACCAGAGTCATTGCATGTTTGTTCTTTTCACAAACCACATATGGATCCACTAGT
Organism: Avena sativa; assembly: GCA_916181665.1. NCBI lineage: Eukaryota > Viridiplantae > Streptophyta > Magnoliopsida > Poales > Poaceae > Avena > Avena sativa. Next base: position 314,915,657 of record OV702292.1, read on the forward strand.
GTCATTGCATGTGTGTTCTTTCCACATACCACATATGGATCCACCAGAGTCATTGCATTGTGTTCTTGTAATGACAAACCACATATGGATCAAACAATGTCATTGCATGTGTGTTCTTTTCATGAACCACATATGTATCAACCAGAGTCATTGCAAGTTTCTTCTTTTCACAAAACACATATGGATCCACCAGAGTCATTGCATGTGTGTTCTTTTCATAAACCACATGGATCCCCCAGTGTCATTGCATGTGTGTTCTTTTAATAAACCACAGCTAGAGTCATTGCATGTATGTTATTTTCATTAACCACATCTAGAGTCATTGCGTGTTTGTTTTTTCACAAACCACATATGGATCCACCAGAGTCATTGCATGTGTGTTCTTGTAATGACAAACCACATATGGATCAACCAGTGTCATTGCATCTGTGCTCCTTTCCACAGACCACATATGGATCCACCAGAGTCATTTCATGTGTGTTCTTGTAATGACAAACCACATCTGGATCAACCAATGTCATTGCATGTGTGTTCTTTTCATGAACCACATATGGATCAACCAGAGTTATTGCATGTTTGTTCTTTTCACAAACCACATATGGATCCACCAGTGTCATTGCATGTTTGGTCTTTCCACAGACAACATATGGATCCACCAGAGTCATTGCATGTGTGTTCTTGTAATGACAAACCACATATGGCTCAACGAATGTCATTGCATGTGTGTTCTTTTCATGAATCACATATGGATCAACCAGAGCATTGCATGTTTCTTCTTTTCACAAACCACATATGAATCCACTAGAGTCGTTGCATGTGTGTTCTTTTCATAAACCACATGGATCCCCAGTGTCATTGCATGTGTGTTCTTTTAATAAACCACAGCTAGAGTCATTGCATGTATGTTCTTTTCATTAACCATAGCTAGAGTCATTGCATGTTTGTTCTTTTCACAAACCAAATATGGATCAACCAATGCCATTGCATGTGTGTTCTTTCCACAAACCCCATATGGAACCACCAGTGTCATTGCATGTGTGTTCTTGTAATGACAAACCACATATGGATCAACCAGTGTCATTACATGTGTGTTATTTTCATGAACCACATATGGATCCACTAGTGTCATTGCATGTGTGTTCTTTTCACAAACCACATATGGATCCACCAGAGTCATTGCATGTGTGTTCTTGTAATGACAAACCACATATGGATCAACAAATGTCATTTCATGTGTGTTCTTTTCATGAACCACATATGGATCAACCAGAGTCATTGCATGTTTCTTCTTTTTACAAACCACATATGGATCCACCAGAGTTATTGCATGTGTGTTCTTTTCATAAACCACATGGATCCCCTAGTGTCATTGCATGTGCGTTATTTTAATAAACCACATCTAGAGTCATTGCATGTATGTTCTTTTCATTAACCACAGCTGGAGTCATTGCATGTTTGTTCATTCACAAACCAAACATGGATCAACCAATCTCATTGCATGTGTGTTCTTTCCACAAACCACATATGGATCCACCAGTGTCATTGCATGTGTGTTCTTGTAATGACAAACCACATATAGATCAACCAGTGTCATTGCATGTGTGCTCTTTTGCACAAAACACATATGGATCCACCAGTCATTGCATGCGTGTTCTTGTAATGACAAACCACATATGGATCCACCAGTGTCGTTGCATGTGTGTTGTTTTCATAAACCACATGGATCCCCCAGTGTCATTGCATGTGTGTTCTTTTAATAAGCCACAGCTAGAGTCATTGCATGTCTGAACTTTTCATTAACCACACCTAGAGTCATTGCATGTTTGTTCTTTTTACAAACCACATATGGATCAACCAATGTCATTGCATGTGTATTCTTTCCACAAACCACATGTGGATCCACCAGAGTGATTGCATGTGTGTTGTTGTAATGACAAACCACATATGGATCAACCATTGTCATTCCATGTATGTTCTTTTCATGAACCACATATGGATCAACCAGAGTCATTACATGTTTCTTCTTTTCAGTAACCATATATGGATCCACCAGAGTCATTGCATGTGTGTTCTTTTCATAAACCACATGGATCCCCCAGTGTCATTTCATGTGTGTTCTTTTAATAAACCACAGCTAGAGTCATTGCATGGATGTTCTTTTCATTAACCATAGTTGGAGTCGTTGCATGTTTGTTCTTTTCACAAACCAAATATGGATCAACCAATGTCATTGCATGTGTCTTCTTTCAACAAACCACATGTGGATCCACCAGTGTCATTGCATGTGTGTTCTTGTAATGACAAACCACATATGGATCAACCAGTGTCATTGCATGTGTGTTCTTTTCATGAACCACATATGGATCCACCAGAGTCATTGCATGTGTGTTCTTTTCAAAAACCACATATGGATCCACTACTGTCATTGCATGTGTGTTCTTTCCACAGACCACATATGGATCCACGAAAGTCATTGCATGTGTGTTCTTGTAATCACAAACCACATCTAGATCAACCAATGTCATTGCATGTGTGTTCTTTTTATGAATCACATATGGATCAACAAGAGTCATTGCATGTTTGTTCTTTTCACAAACCACATATGGATCCACCAGTGTCATTGCATGTGTGTTCTTTCCACAAACCACATATGGATCCACCAGAGTCATTGCATGTATGTTCTTGTAATGACAAACCACATATGGATCAACCAATGTCATTGCATGTGTGTTCTTTTCATGAACCACATATGGATCAATCAGAGTCATTGCATGTTTCTTCTTTTCACAAACCACATATGGATCCACCAGAGTCATTCCATGTGTGCTCTTTTCATAAACCACATGGATCCCCCAGTGTCATTGCATGTGTGTTCTTTTAATAAACCACATCTAGAGTCATTGCATGTATGTTCTTTTCATTAACCACAGCTGGAGTCATTGCATGTTTGTTCTTTTCACAAACATAATTTAGATCAACCAATGTCATTGCATGTGTGTTCTTTCCACAAACCACATATGGATCCACCAGTGTCATTGTATGTGTGTTCTTGTAATGACAAACAACATATGGATCAACCAGTGTCATTGCATGTGTGCTCATTTCCACAAACCACATATGGATCGACCAGAGTCATTGCATGTGTGTTCTTGTAATGACAAACCACATATGGATCCACCAGTGTCATTGCATGTGTGTTCTTTTAATAAACCACAGCTAGAGCCATTGCATGTTTATTCTTTTCATTATCCACAACTGGAGTCATTGCATGTTTGTTCTTTTCACAAACCACATATGGATTAACCAATGTCATTGCATATGTGTTCTTTCCACAAACCACATGTGGATCCACCAGAGTCATTGCATGTGTGTTCTTGTAATAACAAACCACATATGGATGAACTAGTGCCATTGCATGTGTGTTCTTTTCATGAACCACATATGGATCCACCAGTGTCATTTCATGTGTGTTCTTTTCACAAACCACATATGGATCCACTAGTGCCATTGCATGTGTGTTCTTTCCATAGACCACATATGGATCCACCAGAGTCATTGCCTGTGTGTTCTTGTAATGAAAAACCACATCTGGATCAACCAATGTCATTGCATGTGTGTTCTTTTCATGAACCACATATGGATCAACCAGAGTCATTGCATGTTTGTTCTTTTCACAAACTACATATGGATCCACCAGTGTCATTGCATGTGTGATCTTTCCACAAACCACATATGGATCCACCAGAGTCATTGCATGTGTGTTCTTATAATGACAAACCACATATGGATCAACCAATGTCATTGCATGTGTGTTCTTTTCATGAACCACATATGGATCAACCAGCGTCATTGCATGTTTCTTCTTTTCACAAACCACATATGGATCCACCAAAGTCATTGCATGTGTGTTCTTTTCATAAAGCACATGGATCCCCTAGTGTCATTGCATGTGTGTTCTATTAATAAACCACATCTAGAGTCATTGCATGTATGTTCTTTTCATTAACCACAGTTAGAGTCATTGCATGTTTGTTCTTTTCACAAACCAAATATGGATCAACCAGTGTTATTGCATGTGTGTTCTTTCCACAAACCACATATGGATCCACCAATGTCATTTCATGTGTTTTCTTGTAATGACAAACCACATATGGATCAACCAGTGTCATTGCATGTGGGCTCTTTTCCACAAACCACATATGGATCCACACGAGTCATTGAATGTGTGTTCTTGTAATGACAAACCACATATGGATCCACCATTGTTGTTGCATGTGTGTTCTTTTCATAAACCACATGGATCCCCCAGTGTCATTGCATGTGTGTTGTTTTAATAAACCACAGCTAGAGTCATTGCATGTCTATTCTTTTCATTAAGCACAGCTGGAGTCATTGCATGTTTATTCTTTTCACAAACCACATATGGATCAACCAATGTCATTGCTTGTGTGTTCTTTCCACAAACCACATGTGGATCCACCATAGTCATTGCATGTGTGTTCTTGTAATGACAAACCACATATGGATCAACCAGTGTCATTGCATGTGTGTTCTTTTCACAAACCACATATGGATCCACTAGTGTCATTGCATGTGTGTTCTTTCCACAGACCACATATGGATCCACCAGAGTCATTGTATGTGTGTTCTTGTAATGACAAACCACATATGGATCCACTAGTGTTGTTGCATGTGTGTTCTTTTCATAAACCACATGGATCCCCTAGTGTCACTTCATGTGTGTTCTTTTAATAAACCACAGCTAGAGTCATTGGATGTTTATTCTTTTCACAAACCACATATGGACCAACCAATGTTATTGCATGTGTGTTATTTTCATGAACCACATATGGATCAACCAGAGTCATTGCATGTTTGTTCTTTTCACAAACCACATATGGATCCACTAGTGTCATTGCATGTGTGTTCTTTCCACACACCACATATGGATCCACCAGAGTCATTGCATGTGTGTTCTTGCAATGACAAACCACATATGGATCAAACAATGTCATTGCATGTGTGTTCTTTTCATGAACCACATATGGATCAACCAGAGTCATTGCAAGTTTCTTCTTTTCACAAACCACATATGGATCCACCAGAGTCATTGCATGTGTGTTCTTTTCATAAACCACATGGATCCCCTGTGTCATTGCATGTGTGTTCTTTTAATAAACCACAGCTAGAGTCATTGCATGTATGTTATTTTCATTAACCACAGCTAGAGTCATTGCGTGTTTGTTTTTTTCACAAACCACATATGGATCCACCAGAGTCATTGCATGTGTGTTCTTGTAATGACAAACCACATATGGATCAACCAGTGTCATTGCATGTGTGCTCCTTTCCACAAACCACATATGGATCCACCAGATTCATTTCATGTGTGTTCTTGTAATGACAAACCACATCTGGATCAACCAATGTCATTGCATGTGTGTTCTTTTCATGAACCACATATGGATCAACCAGAGTTATTGCATGTTTGTTCTTTTCACAAACCACATATGGATCCACCAGTGTCATTGCATGTTTGGTCTTTCCACAGACCACATATGGATCCACCAGAGTCATTGCATGTGTGTTCTTGTAATGACAAACCACATATGGCTCAATGAATGTCATTGCATGTGTGTTCTTTTCATGAATCACATATGGATCAACCAGAGCATTGCATGTTTCTTCTTTTCACAAACCATATATGGATCCACCAGAGTCATTGCATGTGTGTTCTTTTCATAAACCACATGGACCCCCCAGTGTCATTGCATGTGTGTTCTTTTAATAAACCACAGCTAGAGTCATTGCATGGATGTTCTTTTCATTAACCATAGTTGGAGTCGTTGCATGTTTGTTCTTTTCACAAACCAAATATGGATCAACCAATGTCATTGCATGTGTGTTCTTTCCAGAAACCATATGTGGATCCACCAGTGTCATTGCATGTGTGTTCTTGTAATGACAAACCACATATGGATCAACCAGTGTCATTGCATGTGTGTTCTTTTCATGAACCACAAATGGATCCACCAGAGTCATTGCATGTGTGTTCTTTTCAAAAACCACATATGGATCCACTACTGTCATTGCATGTGTGTTCTTTCCACAGACCACATATGGATCCACGAAAGTCATTGCATGTGTGTTCTTGTAATCACAAACCACATCTGGATCAACCAATGTCATTGCATGTGTGTTCTTTTTATGAATCACATATGGATCAACAAGAGTCATTGCATGTTTGTTCTTTTCACAAACCACATATGGATCCACCAGTGTCATTGCATGTGTGTTCTTTTAATAAACCACAGCTAGAGTCATTGCATGGATGTTCTTTTCATTAACCATAGTTGGAGTCGTTGCATGTTTGTTCTTTTCACAAACCAAATATGGATCAACCAATGTCATTGCATGTGTGTTCTTTCCAGAAACCACATGTGGATCCACCAGTATCATTGCATGTGTGTTCTTGTAATGACAAACCACATATGGATCAACCAGTGTCATTGCATGTGTGTTCTTTTCATGAACCACATATGGATCCACCAGAGTCATTGCATGTGTGTTCTTTTCAAAAACCACATATGGATCCACTACTGTCATTGCATGTGTGTTCTTTCCACAGACCACATATGGATCCACGAAAGTCATTGCATGTGTGTTCTTGTAATCACAAACCACATCTGGATTAACCAATGTCATTGCATGTGTGTTCTTTTTATGAATCACATATGGATCAACAAGAGTCATTGCATGTTTGTTCTTTTCACAAACCACATATGGATCCACCAGTGTCATTGCATGTGTGTTCTTTCCACAAACCACATATGGATCCACCAGAGTCATTGCATGTGTGTTCTTGTAATGACAAACCACATATGGATCAACCAATGTCATTGCATGTGTGTTCTTTTCATGAACCACATATGGATCAATCAGAGTCATTGCATGTTTCTTCTTTTCACAAACCACATATGGATCCACCAGAGTCATTCCATGTGTGTTCTTTTCATAAACCACATGGATCCCCCAGAGTCATTGCATGTGTGTTCTTTTAATAAACCACATCTAGAGTCATTGCATGTATGTTCTTTTCATTAACCACAGCTGGAGTCATTGCATGTTTGTTCTTTTCACAAACATAATTTGGATCAACCAATGTCATTGCATGTGTGTTCTTTCCACAAACCACATATGGATCCACCAGTGTCATTGTATGTGTGTTCTTGTAATGACAAACAACATATGGATCAACCAGTGTCATTGCATGTGTGCTCATTTCCACAAACCACATATGGATCGACCAGAGTCATTGCATGTGTGTTCTTGTAATGACAAACCACATATGGATCCACCAGTGTCGTTGCATGTGTGTTCTTTTAATAAACCACAGCTAGAGTCATTGCATGTTTGTTCTTTTCATTAACCACAACTGGAGTCATTGCATGTTTGTTCTTTTCACAAAACACATATGTATGAACTAGTGCCATTGCATGTGTGTTCTTTTCATGAACCACATATGGATCCACTAGTGTCATTTCATGTGTGTTCTTTTCACAAACCACATATGGATCCACTAGTGCCATTGCATGTGTGTTCTTTCCATAGACCACATATGGATCCACCAGAGTCATTGCCTGTGTGTTCTTGTAATGAAAAACCACATCTGGATCAACCAATGTCATTGCATGTGTGTTCTTTTCATGAACCACATATGGATCAACCAGAGTCATTGCATGTTTGTTCTTTTCACAAACTACATATGGATCCACCAGTGTCATTGCATGTGTGTTCTTTCCACATACCACATATGGATCCACCAGAGTCATTGCATGTGTGTTCTTGTAATGACAAACCACATATGGATCAACCAATGTCATTGCATGTGTGTTCTTTTCATGAACCACATATGGATCAACCAGAGTCATTGCGTGTTTCTTCTTTTCACAAACCACATATGGATCCACCAAAGTCATTGCATGTGTGTTCTTTTCATAAACCACATGGATCCCCTAGTGTCATTGCATGTGTGTTCTTTTAATAAACCACATCTAGAGTCATTGCATGTATGTTCTTTTCATTAACCAGACTTAGAGTCATTGCATGTTTGTTCTTTTCACAAACCAAATATGGATCAACCAATGTCATTGCATGTGCGTTCTTTCCACAAACCACATATGGATCCACCAATGTCATTTCATGTGTGTTCTTGTAATGACAAACCACATATGGATCAAACAGTGTCATTGCATGTGGGCTCTTTTCCACAAACCACATATGGATCCACACGAGTCATTGCATGTGTGTTCTTGTAATGACAAACCACATATGGATCCACCATTGTTGTTGCAGGTGTGTTCTTTTCATAAACCACATGGATCCCCCAGTGACATTGCATGTGTGTTCTTTTAATAAACCACAGCTAGAGTCATTGCATGTCTATTCTTTTCATTAAGCACAGCTGGAGTCATTGCATGTTTATTCTTTTCACAAACCACATATGGATCAACCAATGTCATTGCTTGTGTGTTCTTTCCACAAACCAGATGTGGATCCACCAATGTCATTGCATGTGTGTTCTTGTAATGACAAACCACATATGGATCAACCAGTGTCATTGCATGTGTGTTCTTTTCACAAACCACATATGGATCCACCAGTGTCATTGCATGTGTGTTCTTTCCACAAACCACATATGGATCCACCAGAGTCATTGCATGTGTGTTCTTGTAATGACAAACCACATATGGATCCACTAGTGTTGTTGCATGTGTGTTCTTTTCATAAACCACATGGATCCCCTAGTGTCACTTCATGTGTGTTCTTTTAATAAACCACAGCTAGTGTCATTGCATGTTTATTATTTTCACAAACCACATATGGATCAACCAATGTTATTGCATGTGTGTTATTTTCATGAACCACATATGGATCCACTACTGTCATTGCATGTTTGTTCTTTTCACAAACCACATATGGATCAACCAGTGTCATTTCATGTGTGCTCCTTTCCACAGACCACATATGGATCCACCAGAGTCATTGCATGTGTGTTCTTGCAATGACAAACCACATATGGATCAAACAATGTCATTGCATGTGTGTTCTTTTCATGAACCACATATGGATCAACCAGAGTCATTGCATGTTTCTTCTTTTCACAAACCACATATGGATCCACCAGAGTCATTGCATGTGTGTTCTTTTCATAAACCACATGGATCCCCCAGTTTCATTGCATGTGTGTTATTTTAATAAACCACAGCTAGAGTCATTGCATGTATGTTATTTTCATTAACCACAGCTAGAGTCATTGCGTGTTTGTTTTTTTCACAAACCACATATGGATCAACCAATGTCATTGCATGTGTGTTCTTTCCATAAACCACATATGGATCCACTAGTGTCATTGCATGTGTGTTCTTGTAATGACAAACCACATATGGATCAACCAATGTCATTGCATGTGTGTTCTTTTCCACAAACCACATATGGATCCACCAGAGTCATTGCATGTGTGTTCTTGTAATGACAAACCACATATGGATCAACCAATGTTATTGCATGTGTGTTATTTTCATGAACCACATATGGATCAACCAGAGTCATTGCATGTTTCTTCTTTTCACAAAGCACATCTGGATCCACCAGAGTCATTGCATGTGTGTTCTTTTCATAAACCACATGGATCCCCTAGTGTCATTGCATGTGTGTTCTTTTAATAAACCACATCTAGAGTCATTGCATGTATGTTCTTTTCATTAACCACAGCTGGAGTCATTGCATGTTTGTTCTTTTCACAAACCAAATATGGATCAACCAATGTCATTGCATGTGTGTTCTTGTAATGACAAACCACATATGGATCAACCAGTGTCATTGCATGTGTGCACTTTTCCACAAACCACATATGGATCCACCAGAGTCATTGAATGTGTGTTCTTGTAATGACTAATCACATATGGATCCACTAGTATCGTTGCATGTGTGTTCCTTTCATAAACCACATGGATCCCCCAGTGTCATTGCATGTGTGTTCTTTTAATAAACCATAGCTAGAGTCATTGCATGTCTGTTCTTTTCATAAACCACAGTTGGAGTCATTGCATGTTTGTTCTTTTCACAAACCACATATGGATCAACCAATGTCATTGCATGTGTGTTCTTTCCACAATCCACATGTGGATCCACCAGAGTCATTGCATGTGTGTTCTTGTAATGACAAACCACATATGGATCAACCAGTGTCATTGCATGTATGTTCTTCTCATGAACCACATATGGATCCACCAGTGTCATTGGATGTGTGTTATTTTCACAAACCACATATGGATCCACTAGTATCATTCCATGTGTGTTCTTTCCACAGACCACATATGGATCCACCAGAGTCATTGCATGTGTGTTCTTGTAATGACAAACCACATCTGGATCAACCAATGTCATTTCATGTGTGTTCTTTTTATGAACCACATATGGATCAACCAATGTCATTGCATGTGTTTGTTTCCACAATCCACATATGGATCCACCAGAGTCATTGCATGTGTGTTCTTGTAATGAAAAACCACATCTGGATCAACCAATGTCATTGCATGTGTGTTCTTTTCATGAACCACATATGGATCAACCAGAGTCATTGCATGTGTGTTCTTGTAATGACAAACCACATATGGATCAACCAATGTCATTGCATGTGTGTTTTTTTCATGAACCACATATGGATCAACCAGAGTCATTGCATGTTTCTTCTTTTCACAAACCACATATGGATCCACTAGAGTCATTGCATGTGTGTTCTTTTCATAAACCACATGGATCCCCTAGTGTCATTGCATGTGTGTTCTTCTAATAAACCACATCTAGAGTCATTGCATGTATGTTCTTTTCATTAACCACAGTTAAGAGTCATTGCATGTTTGTTCTTTTCACAAACCAAATATGGATCAACCAATGTCATTGCATGTGTGTTCTTTCCACAAACCACATATGGATCCACCAATGTCATTTCATGTGTGTTCTTGTAATGACAAACCACATATGGATCAACCAGTGTCATTTCATGTGGGCTCTTTTCCACAAACCACATATGGATCCACACGAGTCATTGCATGTGTGTTCTTGTAATGACAAACCACATATGGATCCACCATTGTTGTTGCATGTGTGTTCTTTTCATAAACCACATGGATCCCCCAGTGTCATTGCATGTGTGTTCTTTTAATAACCCACAGCTAGAGTCATTGCATGTCTATTCTTTTCATTAAGCACAGCTGGAGTCATTGCATGTTTATTCTTTTCACAAACGACATATGGATCAACCAATGTTATTGCTTGTGTGTTCTTTCCACAAACCACATGTGGATCCACCATAGTCATTGCATGTGTGTTCTTGTAATGACAAACCACATATGGATCAACCAGTGTCATTGCATGTGTGTTCTTTTCACAAACCACATATGGATCCACCAGTGTCATTGCATGTGTTATCTTTCCACAGACCACATATGGATCCACCAGAGTCATTGCATGTGTGTTCTTGTAATGACAAACCACATATGGATCCACTAGTGTTGTTGCATGTGTGTTCTTTTCATAAACCACATGGATCCCCTAGTGTCACTTCATGTGTGTTCTTTTAATAAACCACAGCTAGACTCATTGCATGTTTATTCTTTTCACAAACCACATATGGATCAACCAATGTTATTGCATGTGTGTTATTTTCATGAACCACATATGGATCAACCAGAGTCATTGCATGTTTGTTCTTTTCACAAACCACATATGGATCCACTAGTGTCATTTCATGTGTGTTCTTTCCACAGACCACATATGGATCCACCAGAGTCATTGCATGTGTGTTCTTGCAATGACAAACCACATATGGATCAAACAATGTCATTGCATGTGTGTTCTTTTCATGAACCGCATATGGATCAACCAGAGTCATTGCAAGTTTCTTCTTTTCACAAACCACATATGGATCCACTAGTGTTGTTGCATGTGTGTTCTTTTCATAACCCACATGGATCCCCCAGTGTCATTGCATGTGTGTTCTTTTAATAAACCACAGCTAGAGTCATTGCATGTATGTTATTTTCATTAACCACAGCTAGAGTCATTGCGTGTTTGTTTTTTTCACAAACCACATATGGATCCACTAGAGTCATTGCATGTGTGTTCTTGTAATGACAAACCACATATGGATCAACCAGTGTCATTGCATGTGTGCTCCTTTCCACAAACCACATATGGATCCACCAGAGTCATTTCATGTGTGTTCTTGTAATGACAAACCACATCTGGATCAACCAATGTCATTGCATGTGTGTTCTTTTCATGAACCACATATGGATCAACCAGAGTTATTGCATGTTTGTTCTTTTCACAAACCACATATGGATCCACCAGTGTCATTGCATGTTTGGTCTTTCCACAGACCACATATGGATCCACCAGAGTTATTGCATGTGTGTTCTTGTAATGACAAACCACATATGGCTCAATGAATGTCATTGCATGTGTGTTCTTTCCACGAATCACATATGGATCAACCAGAGCATTGCATGTTTCTTCTTTTCACAAACCACATATGAATCCACTAGAGTCATTGCATGTGTGTTCTTTTCATAAACCACATGGATCCCCCAGTGTCATTGCATGTGTGTTCTTTTAATAAACCACAGCTAGAGTCATTGCATGTATGTTCTTTTCATTAACCATAGCTAGAGTCATTGCATGTTTGTTCTTTTCACAAACCAAATATGGATCAACCAATGCCATTGCATGTGTGTTCTTTCCACAAACCCCATATGGAACCACCAGTGTCATTGCATGTGTGTTCTTATAATGACAAACCACATATGGATCAACCAGTGTCATTACATGTGTGTTCTTTTCATGAACCACATATGGATCCACTAGTGGCATTGCATGTGTGTTCTTTTCACAAACCACATGTGGATCCACCTGAGTCATTGCATGTGTGTTCTTGTAATGACAAACCACATATGGATCAACCAGTGTCATTGCATGTGTGCACTTTTCCACAAACCACATATGGATCCACCAGAGTCATTGAATGTGTGTTCTTGTAATGAAAACTCACATATGCATCCACTAGTATCGTTGCATGTGTGTTCCTTTCATAAACCACATGGATCCCCCAGTGCCATTGCATGTGTGTTCTTTTAATAAACCATAGCTAGAGTCATTGCATGTCTGTTCTTTTCATAAACCAAAGTTGGAGTCATTGCATGTTTGTTCTTTTCACAAAGCACATATGGATCAACCAATGTCATTGCATGTGTGTTCTTTCCACAATCCACATGTGGATCCACCAGAGTCATTGCATGTGTGTTCTTGTAATGACAAACCACATATGGATCAACCAGTGTCATTGCATGTGTGTTCTTCTCATGAACCACATATGGATCCACCAGGGTCATTGGATGTGTGTTCTTTTCACAAACCACATATGGATCCACTAGTATCATTCCATGTGCGTTCTTTCCACAGACCACATATGGATCCACCAGAGTCATTGCATGTGTGTTCTTGTAATGACAAACCACATCTCGATCAACCAATGTCATTTCATGTGTGTTCTTTTTATGAACCACATATGGATCAACCAATGTCATTGCATGTGTGTTGTTTCCACAATCCACATATGGATCCACCAGAGTCATTGCATGTGTGTTCTTGTAATGAAAAACCACATCTGGATCAACCAATGTCATTGCATGTGTGTTCTTTTCATGAACCACATATGGATCAACCAGAGTCATTTCATGTGTGTTCTTGTAACGACAAACCACATATGGATCAACCAATGTCATTGCATGTGTGTTATTTTCATGAACCACATATGGATCAACCAGAGTCATTGCATGTTTCTTCTTTTCACAAACCACATATGGATCCACTAGAGTCATTGCATGTGTGTTCTTTTCATAAACCACAAGGATCCCCTAGTGTCATTGCATGTGTGTTCTTTTAATAAACCACATCTAGAGTCATTGCATGTATGTTCTTTTCATTAACCACAGTTAGAGTCATTGCATGTTTGTTCTTTTCACAAACCAAATATGGATCAACCAATGTCATTGCATGTGTGTTCTTTCCACAAACCACATATGGATCCAGCAATGTCATTTCATGTGTGTTCTTGTAATGACAAATCACATATGGATCAACCAGTGTCATTTCATGTGGGCTCTTTTCCACAAACCACATATGGATCCACACGAGTCATTGCATGTGTGTTCTTGTAATGACAAACCACATATGGATCCACCATTGTTGTTGCATGTGTGTTCTTTTCATAAACCACATGGATCCCCCAGTGTCATTGCATGTGTGTTCTTTTAATAAACCACAGCTAGAGTCATTGCATGTCTATTCTTTTCATTAAGCACAGCTGGAGTCATTGCATGTTTATTCTTTTCACAAACCACATATGGATCCACCAGAGTCATTTCATGTGTGTTCTTGTAATGACAAACCACATCTGGATCAACCAATGTCATTGCATGTGTGTTCTTTTCATGAACCACATATGGATCAACCAGAGTTATTGCATGTTTGTTCTTTTCACAAACCACATATGGATCCACCAGTGTCATTGCATGTTTGGTCTTTCCACAGACCACATATGGATCCACCAGAGTCATTGCGTGTGTGTTCTTGTAATGACAAACCACATATGGCTCAATGAATGTCATTGCATGTGTGTTCTTTTAATGAATCACATATGGATCAACCAGAGCATTGCATGTTTCTTCTTTTCACAAACCACATATGAATCCACTAGAGTCATTGCATGTGTGTTCTTTTCATAAACCACATGGATCCCCCAGTGTCATTGCATGTGTGTTCTTTTAATAAACCACAGCTAGAGTCATTGCATGTATGTTCTTTTCATTAACCATAGCTAGAGTCATTGCATGTTTGTTGTTTTCACAAACCAAATATGGATCAACCAATGCCATTGCATGTGTGTTCTTTCCACAAACCCCATATGGAACCACCAGTGTCATTGCATGTGTGTTCTTGTAATGACAAACCACATATGGATCAACCAGTGTCATTACATGTGTGTTCTTTTCATGAACCACATATGGATCCACTAGTGTCATTGCATGTGTGTTCTTTTCACAAACCACATGTGGATCCACCTGAGTCATTGCATGTGTGTTCTTGTAATGACAAACCACATATGGATCAACCAGTGTCATTGCATGTGTGCACTTTTCCACAAACCACATATGGATCCACCAGAGTCATTGAATGTGTGTTCTTGTAATGAAAAATCACATATGGATCCACTAGTATCGTTGCATGTGTGTTCCTTTCATAAACCACATGGATCCCCCAGTGTCATTGCATGTGTGTTCTTTTAATAAACCATAGCTAGAGTCATTGCATGTCTGTTCTTTTCATAAACCAAAGTTGGATTCATTGCATGTTTGTTCTTTTCACAAAGCACATATGGATCAACCAATGTCATTGCATGTGTGTTCTTTCCACAATCCACATGTGGATCCACCAGAGTCATTGCATGTGTGTTCTTGTAATGACAAACCACATATGGATCAACCAGTGTCATTGCATGTGTGTTCTTCTCATGAACCACATATGGATCCACCAGTGTCATTGGATGTGTGTTCTTTTCACAAACCACATATGGATCCACTAGTATCATTCCATGTGTGTTCTTTCCACAGACCACATATGGATCCACCAGAGTCATTGCATGTGTGTTCTTGTAATGACAAACCACATCTCGATCAACCAATGTCATTTCATGTGTGTTCTTTTTATGAACCACATATGGATCAACCAATGTCATTGCACGTGTGTTGTTTCCACAATCCACATATGGATCCACCAGAGTCATTGCATGTGTGTTCTTGTAATGAAAAACCACATCTGGATCAACCAATGTCATTGCATGTGTGTTCTTTTCATGAACCACATATGGATCAACCAGAGTCATTGCATGTGTGTTCTTGTAACGACAAACCACATATGGATCAACCAATGTCATTGCATGTGTGTTATTTTCATGAACCACATATGGATCAACCAGAGTCATTGCATGTTTCTTCTTTTCACAAACCACATATGGATCCACTAGAGTCATTGCATGTGTGTTCTTTTCATAAACCACATGGATCCCCTAGTGTCATTGCATGTGTGTTATTTTAATAAACCACATCTAGAGTCATTGCATGTATGTTCTTTTCATTAACCACAGTTAGAGTCATTGCATGTTTGTTCTTTTCACAAACCAAATATGGATCAACCAATGTCATTGCATGTGTTTTCTTTCCACAAACCACATATGGATCCACCAATGTCATTTCATGTGTGTTCTTGTAATGACAAACCACATATGGATCAACCAGTGTCATTTCATGTGGGCTCTTTTCCACAAACCACATATGGATCCACACGAGTCATTGCATGTGTGTTCTTGTAATGACAAACCACATATGGATCCACCATTGTTGTTGCATGTGTGTTCTTTTCATAAACCACATGGATCCCCCAGTATCATTGCATGTGTGTTCTTTTAATAAACCACAGCTAGAGTCATTGCATGTCTATTCTTTTCATTAAGCACAGCTGGAGTCATTGCATGTTTATTCTTTTCACAAACCACATATGGATCAACCAATGTCATTGCTTGTGTGTTCTTTCCACAAACCACATGTGGATCCACCATAGTCATTGCATGTGTGTTCTTGTAATGACAAACCACATATGGATCAACCAGTGTCATTGCATGTGTGTTCTTTTCACAAACCACATATGGATCCACCAGTGTCATTGCATGTGTGTTCTTTCCACAGACCACATATGGATCCACCAGAGTCATTGCATGTGTGTTCTTGTAATGACAAACCACATATGGATCCACTAGTGTTGTTGCATGTGTGTTCTTTTCATAAACCACATGGATCCCCTAGTGTCACTTCATGTGTGTTCTTTTAATAAACCACAGCTAGAGTCATTGCATGTTTATTCTTTTCACAAACCACATATGGATCAACCAATGTTATTGCATGTGTGTTATTTTCATGAACCACATATGGATCAACCAGAGTCATTGCATGTTTGTTCTTTTCACAAACCACATATGGATCCACTAGTGTCATTTCATGTGTGTTCTTTCCACAGACCACATATGGATCCACCAGAGTCATTGCATGTGTGTTCTTGCAATGACAAACCACATATGGATCAAACAATGTCATTGCATGTGTGTTCTTTTCATGAACCACATATGGATCAACCAGAGTCATTGCAAGTTTCTTCTTTTCACAAACCACATATGGATCCACTAGTGTTGTTGCATGTGTGTTCTTTTCATAACCCACATGGATCCCCCAGTGTCATTGCATGTGTGTTCTTTTAATAAACCACAGCTAGAGTCATTGCATGTATGTTATTTTCATTAACCACAGCTAGAGTCATTGCGTGTTTGTTTTTTTCACAAACCACATATGGATCCACTAGAGTCATTGCATGTGTGTTCTTGTAATGACAAACCACATATGGATCAACCAGTGTCATTGCATGTGTGCTCCTTTCCACAAACCACATATGGATCCACCAGAGTCATTTCATGTGTGTTCTTGTAATGACAAACCACATCTGGATCAACCAATGTCATTGCATGTGTGTTCTTTTCATGAACCACATATGGATCAACCAGAGTTATTGCATGTTTGTTCTTTTCACAAACCACATATGGATCCACCAGTGTCATTGCATGTTTGGTCTTTCCACAGACCACATATGGATCCACCAGAGTCATTGCATGTGTGTTCTTGTAATGACAAACCACATATGGCTCAATGAATGTCATTGCATGTGTGTTCTTTTCACGAATCACATATGGATCAACCAGAGCATTGCATGTTTCTTCTTTTCACAAACCACATATGAATCCACTAGAGTCATTGCATGTGTGTTCTTTTCATAAACCACATGGATCCCCCAGTGTCATTGCATGTGTGTTCTTTTAATAAACCACAGCTAGAGTCATTGCATGTATGTTCTTTTCATTAACCATAGCTAGAGTCATTGCATGTTTGTTCTTTTCACAAACCAAATATGGATCAACCAATGCCATTGCATGTGTGTTCTTTCCACAAACCCCATATGGAACCACCAGTGTCATTGCATGTGTGTTCTTGTAATGACAAACCACATATGGATCAACCAGTGTCATTACATGTGTGTTCTTTTCATGAACCACATATGGATCCACTAGTGTCATTGCATGTGTGTTCTTTTCACAAACCACATGTGGATCCACCTGAGTCATTGCATGTGTGTTCTTGTAATGACAAACCACATATGGATCAACCAGTGTCATTGCATGTGTGCACTTTTCCACAAACCACATATGGATCCACCAGAGTCATTGAATGTGTGTTCTTGTAATGAAAAATCACATATGGATCCACTAGTATCGTTGCATGTGTGTTCCTTTCATAAACCACATGGATCCCCCAGTGTCATTGCATGTGTGTTCTTTTAATAAACCATAGCTAGAGTCATTGCATGTCTGTTCTTTTCATAAACCAAAGTTGGAGTCATTGCATGTTTGTTCTTTTCACAAAGCACATATGGATCAACCAATGTCATTGCATGTGTGTTCTTTCCACAATCCACATGTGGATCCACCAGAGTCATTGCATGTGTGTTCTTGTAATGACAAACCACATATGGATCAACCAGTGTCATTGCATGTGTGTTCTTCTCATGAACCACATATGGATCCACCAGTGTCATTGGATGTGTGTTCTTTTCACAAACCACATATGGATCCACTAGTATCATTCCATGTGTGTTCTTTCCACAGACCACATATGGATCCACCAGAGTCATTGCATGTGTGTTCTTGTAATGACAAACCACATCTCGATCAACCAATGTCATTTCATGTGTGTTCTTTTTATGAACCACATATGGATCAACCAATGTCATTGCACGTGTGTTGTTTCCACAATCCACATATGGATCCACCAGAGTCATTGCATGTGTGTTCTTGTAATGAAAAACCACATCTGGATCAACCAATGTCATTGCATGTGTGTTCTTTTCATGAACCACATATGGATCAACCAGAGTCATTGCATGTGTGTTCTTGTAACGACAAACCACATATGGATCAACCAATGTCATTGCATGTGTGTTATTTTCATGAACCACATATGGATCAACCAGAGTCATTGCATGTTTCTTCTTTTCACAAACCACATATGGATCCACTAGAGTCATTGCATGTGTGTTCTTTTCATGAACCACATGGATCCCCTAGTGTCATTGCATGTGTGTTATTTTAATAAACCACATCTAGAGTCATTGCATGTATGTTCTTTTCATTAACCACAGTTAGAGTCATTGCATGTTTGTTCTTTTCACAAACCAAATATGGATCAACCAATGTCATTGCATGTGTTTTCTTTCCACAAACCACATATGGATCCACCAATGTCATTTCATGTGTGTTCTTGTAATGACAAACCACATATGGATCAACCAGTGTCATTTCATGTGGGCTCTTTTCCACAAACCACATATGGATCCACACGAGTCATTGCATGTGTGTTCTTGTAATGACAAACCACATATGGATCCACCATTGTTGTTGCATGTGTGTTCTTTTCATAAACCACATGGATCCCCCAGTATCATTGCATGTGTGTTCTTTTAATAAACCACAGCTAGAGTCATTGCATGTCTATTCTTTTCATTAAGCACAGCTGGAGTCATTGCATGTTTATTCTTTTCACAAACCACATATGGATCAACCAATGTCATTGCTTGTGTGTTCTTTCCACAAACCACATGTGGATCCACCATAGTCATTGCATGTGTGTTCTTGTAATGACAAACCACATATGGATCAACCAGTGTCATTGCATGTGTGTTCTTTTCACAAACCACATATGGATCCACCAGTGTCATTGCATGTGTGTTCTTTCCACAGACCACATATGGATCCACCAGAGTCATTGCATGTGTGTTCTTGTAATGACAAACCACATATGGATCCACTAGTGTTGTTGCATGTGTGTTCTTTTCATAAACCACATGGATCCCCTAGTGTCACTTCATGTGTGTTCTTTTAATAAACCACAGCTAGAGTCATTGCATGTTTATTCTTTTCACAAACCACATATGGATCAACCAATGTTATTGCATGTGTGTTATTTTCATGAACCACATATGGATCAACCAGAGTCATTGCATGTTTGTTCTTTTCACAAACCACATATGGATCCACTAGTGTCATTTCATGTGTGTTCTTTCCACAGACCACATATGGATCCACCAGAGTCATTGCATGTGTGTTCTTGCAATGACAAACCACATATGGATCAAACAATGTCATTGCATGTGTGTTCTTTTCATGAACCACATATGGATCAACCAGAGTCATTGCAAGTTTCTTCTTTTCACAAACCACATATGGATCCACTAGTGTTGTTGCATGTGTGTTCTTTTCATAACCCACATGGATCCCCCAGTGTCATTGCATGTGTGTTCTTTTAATAAACCACAGCTAGAGTCATTGCATGTATGTTATTTTCATTAACCACAGCTAGAGTCATTGCGTGTTTGTTTTTTTCACAAACCACATATGGATCCACTAGAGTCATTGCATGTGTGTTCTTGTAATGACAAACCACATATGGATCAACCAGTGTCATTGCATGTGTGCTCCTTTCCACAAACCACATATGGATCCACCAGAGTCATTTCATGTGTGTTCTTGTAATGACAAACCACATCTGGATCAACCAATGTCATTGCATGTGTGTTCTTTTCATGAACCACATATGGATCAACCAGAGTTATTGCATGTTTGTTCTTTTCACAAACCACATATGGATCCACCAGTGTCATTGCATGTTTGGTCTTTCCACAGACCACATATGGATCCACCAGAGTCATTGCATGTGTGTTCTTGTAATGACAAACCACATATGGCTCAATGAATGTCATTGCATGTGTGTTCTTTTCACGAATCACATATGGATCAACCAGAGCATTGCATGTTTCTTCTTTTCACAAACCACATATGAATCCACTAGAGTCATTGCATGTGTGTTCTTTTCATAAACCACATGGATCCCCCAGTGTCATTGCATGTGTGTTCTTTTAATAAACCACAGCTAGAGTCATTGCATGTATGTTCTTTTCATTAACCATAGCTAGAGTCATTGCATGTTTGTTCTTTTCACAAACCAAATATGGATCAACCAATGCCATTGCATGTGTGTTCTTTCCACAAACCCCATATGGAACCACCAGTGTCATTGCATGTGTGTTCTTGTAATGACAAACCACATATGGATCAAGCAGTGCCATTACATGTGTGTTCTTTTCATGAACCACATATGGATCCACTAGTGTCATTGCATGTGTGTTCTTTTCACAAACCACATGTGGATCCACCTGAGTCATTGCATGTGTGTTCTTGTAATGACAAACCACATATGGATCAACCAGTGTCATTGCATGTGTGCACTTTTCCACAAACCACATATGGATCCACCAGAGTCATTGAATGTGTGTTCTTGTAATGAAAAATCACATATGGATCCACTAGTATCGTTGCATGTGTGTTCCTTTCATAAACCACATGGATCCCCCAGTGTCATTGCATGTGTGTTCTTTTAATAAACCATAGCTAGAGTCATTGCATGTCTGTTCTTTTCATAAACCAAAGTTGGAGTCATTGCATGTTTGTTCTTTTCACAAAGCACATATGGATCAACCAATGTCATTGCATGTGTGTTCTTTCCACAATCCACATGTGGATCCACCAGAGTCATTGCATGTGTGTTCTTGTAATGACAAACCACATATGGATCAACCAGTGTCATTGCATGTGTGTTCTTCTCATGAACCACATATGGATCCACCAGTGTCATTGGATGTGTGTTCTTTTCACAAACCACATATGGATCCACTAGTATCATTCCATGTGTGTTCTTTCCACAGACCACATATGGATCCACCAGAGTCATTGCATGTGTGTTCTTGTAATGACAAACCACATCTCGATCAACCAATGTCATTTCATGTGTGTTCTTTTTATGAACCACATATGGATCAACCAATGTCATTGCATGTGTGTTGTTTCCACAATCCACATATGGATCCACCAGAGTCATTGCATGTGTGTTCTTGTAATGAAAAACCACATCTGGATCAACCAATGTCATTGCATGTGTGTTCTTTTCATGAACCACATATGGATCAACCAGAGTCATTGCATGTGTGTTCTTGTAACGATAAACCACATATGGATCAACCAATGTCATTGCATGTGTGTTATTTTCATGAACCACATATGGATCAACCAGAGTCATTGCATGTTTCTTCTTTTCACAAACCACATATGGATCCACTAGAGTCATTGCATGTGTGTTCTTTTCATAAACCACATGGATCCCCTAGTGTCATTGCATGTGTGTTCTTTTAATAAACCACATCTAGAGTCATTGCATGAATCTTCTTTTCATTAACCACAGTTAGAGTCATTGCATGTTTGTTCTTTTCACAAACCAAATATGGATCAACCAATGTCATTGCATGTGTGTTCTTTCCACAAACCACATATGGATCCACCAATGTCATTTCATGTGTGTTCTTGTAATGACAAACCACATATGGATCAACCAGTGTCATTTCATGTGGGCTCTTTTCCACAAACCACATATGGATTCACACGAGTCATTGCATGTATGTTCTTGTAATGACAAACCACATATGGATCCACCATTGTTGTTGCATGTGTGTTCTTTTCATAAACCACATGGATCCCCCAGTGTCATTGCATGTGTGTTCTTTTAATAAACCACAGCTAGAGTCATTGCATGTCTATTCTTTTCATTAAGCACAGCTGGAGTCATTGCATGTTTATTCTTTTCACAAACCACATATGGATCCACCAGAGTCATTTCATGTGTGTTCTTGTAATGACAAACCACATCTGGATCAACCAATGTCATTGCATGTGTGTTCTTTTCATGAACCACATATGGATCAACCAGAGTTATTGCATGTTTGTTCTTTTCACAAACCACATATGGATCCACTAGTGTCATTGCATGTTTGGTCTTTCCACAGACCACATATGGATCCACCAGAGTCATTGCATGTGTGTTCTTGTAATGACAAACCACATATGGCTCAATGAATGTCATTGCATGTGTGTTCTTTTAATGAATCACATATGGATCAACCAGAGCATTGCATGTTTCTTCTTTTCACAAACCACATATGAATCCACTAGAGTCATTGCATGTGTGTTCTTTTCATAAACCACATGGATCCCCCAGTGTCATTGCATGTGTGTTCTTTTAATAAACCACAGCTAGAGTCATTGCATGTATGTTCTTTTCATTAACCATAGCTAGAGTCATTGCATGTTTGTTCTTTTCACAAACCAAATATGGATCAACCAATGCCATTGCATGTGTGTTCTTTCCACAAACCCCATATGGAACCACCAGTGTCATTGCATGTGTGTTCTTGTAATGACAAACCACATATGGATCAACCAGTGTCATTACATGTGTGTTCTTTTCATGAACCACATATGGATCCACTAGTGTCATTGCATGTGTGTTCTTTTCACAAACCACATGTGGATCCACCTGAGTCATTGCATGTGTGTTCTTGTAATGACAAACCACATATGGATCAACCAGTGTCATTGCATGTGTGCACTTTTCCACAAACCACATATGGATCCACCAGAGTCATTGAATGTGTGTTATTGTAATGAAAAATCACATATGGATCCACTAGTATCGTTGCATGTGTGTTCCTTTCATAAACCACATGGATCCCCCAGTGTCATTGCATGTGTGTTCTTTTAATAAACCATAGCTAGAGTCATTGCATGTCTGTTCTTTTCATAAACCAAAGTTGGAGTCATTGCATGTTTTTTCTTTTCACAAAGCACATATGGATCAACCAATGTCATTGCATGTGTGTTCTTTCCACAATCCACATGTGGATCCACCAGAGTCATTGCATGTGTGTTCTTGTAATGACAAACCACATATGGATCAACCAGTGTCATTGCATGTGTGTTCTTCTCATGAACCACATATGGATCCACCAGTGTCATTGGATGTGTGTTCTTTTCACAAACCACATATGGATCCACTAGTATCATTCCATGTGTGTTCTTTCCACAGACCACATATGGATCCACCAGAGTCATTGCATGTGTGTTCTTGTAATGACAAACCACATCTCGATCAACCAATGTCATTTCATGTGTGTTCTTTTTATGAACCACATATGGAGCAACCAATGTCATTGCATGTGTGTTGTTTCCACAATCCACATATGGATCCACCAGAGTCATTGCATGTGTGTTCTTGTAATGAAAAACCACATCTGGATCAACCAATGTCATTGCATGTGTGTTCTTTTCATGAACCACATATGGATCAACCAGAGTCATAGCATGTGTGTTCTTGTAACGACAAACCACATATGGATCAACCAATGTCATTGCATGTGTGTTATTTTCATGAACCACATATGGATCAACCAGAGTCATTGCATGTTTCTTCTTTTCACAAACCACATATGGATCCACTAGAGTCATTGCATGTGTGTTCTTTTCATAAACCACATGGATCCCCTAGTGTCATTGCATGTGTGTTATTTTAATAAACCACATCTAGAGTCATTGCATGTATGTTCTTTTCATTAACCACAGTTAGAGTCATTGCATGTTTGTTCTTTTCACAAACCAAATATGGATCAACCAATGTCATTGCATGTGTTTTCTTTCCACAAACCACATATGGATCCACCAATGTCGTTTCATGTGTGTTCTTGTAATGACAAACCACATATGGATCAACCAGTGTCATTTCATGTGGGCTCTTTTCCACAAACCACATATGGATCCACACGAGTCATTGCATGTGTGTTCTTGTAATGACAAACCACATATGGATCCACCATTGTTGTTGCATGTGTGTTCTTTTCATAAACCACATGGATCCCCCAGTGTCATTGCATGTGTGTTCTTTTAATAAACCACAGCTAGAGTCATTGCATGTCTATTCTTTTCATTAAGCACAGCTGGAGTCATTGCATGTTTATTCTTTTCACAAACCACATATGGATCAACCAATATCATTGCTTGTGTGTTCTTTCCACAAACCACATGTGGATCCACCATAGTCATTGCATGTGTGTTCTTATAATGACAAACCACATATGGATCAACCAGTGTCATTGCATGTGTGTTCTTTTCACAAACCACATATGGATCCACCAGTGTCATTGCATGTGTGTTATTTCCACAGAACACATATGGATCCACCAGAGTCATTGCATGTGTGTTCTTGTAATGACAAACCACATATGGATCCACTAGTGTTGTTGCATGTGTGTTCTTTTCATAAACCACATGGATCCCCTAGTGTCACTTCATGTGTGTTCTTTTAATAAACCACAGCTAGAGTCATTGCATGTTTATTCTTTTCACAAACCACATATGGATCAACCAATGTTATTGCATGTGTGTTATTTTCATGAACCACATATGGATCAACCAGAGTCATTGCATGTTTGTTCTTTTCACAAACCACATATGGATCCACTAGTGTCATTGCATGTGTGTTCTTTCCACAGACCACATATGGATCCACCAGAGTCATTGCATGTGTGTTCTTGCAATGACAAACCACATATGGATCAAACAATGTCATTGCATGTGTGTTCTTTTCATGAACCACATATGGATCAACCAGAGTCATTGCATGTTTCTTCTTTTCACAAACCACATATGGATCCACCAGAGTCATTGCATGTGTGTTCTTTTCATAAACCACATGGATCCCCCAGTGTCATTGCATGTGTGTTCTTTTAATAAACCACAGCTAGAGTCATTGCATGTATGTTATTTTCATTAACCACAGCTAGAGTCATTGCGTGTTTGTTTTTTTCACAAACCACATATGGATCAACCAATGTCATTGCATGTGTGTTCTTTCCATAAACCACATATGGATCCACCAGTGTCATTGCATGTCTATTCTTGTAATGACAAACCACATATGGATCAACCAATGTCATTGCATGTGTGTTCTTTTCCACAAACCACATATGGATCCACCAGAGTCATTGCATGTGTGTTCTTGTAATGACAAACCACATATGTATCAACCAATGTCATTGCATGTGTGTTATTTTCATGAACCACATATGGATCAACCAGAGTCATTGCATGTTTCTTCTTTTCACAAAGCACATATGGATCCACCATAGTCATTGCATGTGTGTTCTTTTCATAAACCACTTGGATCCCCTAGTGTCATTGCATCTGTGTTCTTTTAATAAACCACATCTAGAGTCATTGCATGTATGTTCTTTTCATTAACCACAGCTGGAGTCATTGCATGTTTATTCTTTTCACAAACCAAATATGGATCAACCAATGTCATTGCATGTGTGTTTTTTCCTCAAACCACATATGGATCCACTAGTGTCATTGCATGTGTGTTCTTGTAATGACAAACCACATATGGATCAACCAGTGTCATTGCATGTGTGCACTTTTCCACAAACCACATATGGATCCACCAGAGTCATTGAATGTGTGTTCTTGTAATGACAAATCACATATGGATCCACTAGTATCGTTGCATGTGTGTTCCTTTCATAAACCACATGGATCCCCCAGTGTCATTGCATGTGTGTTCTTTTAATAAACCATAGCTAGAGTCATTGCATGTCTGTTCTTTTCATAAACCACAGTTGGAGTCATTGCATGTTTGTTCTTTTCACAAACCACATATGGATCAACCAGTGTCATTGCATGTGTGTTCTTTCCACATACCACATATGGATCCACCAGATTCATTGCATGTGTGTTCTTGTAATGACAAACCACATATGGATCAACCAATGTCATTGCATGTGTGTTATTTTCATGAACCACATATGGATCAACCAGAGTCATTGCATGTTTCTTCTTTTCACAAACCACATATGGATCCACCAAAGTCATTGCATGTGTGTTCTTTTCATAAACCACATGGATCCCCTAGTGTCATTGCATATGTGTTCTTTTAATAAACCACATCTAGAGTCATTGCATGTATGTTCTTTTCATTAACCATAGTTAGAGTCATTGCATTTTTGTTCTTTTCACAAACCAAATATGGATCAACCAATGTCATTGCATGTGTGTTCTTTCCACAAACCACATATGGATGCACCAATGTCATTTCATGTGTGTTCTTGTAATGACAAACCACATATGGATCAACCAGTGTCATTGCATGTGGGCTCTTTTCCACAAACCACATATGGATCCACACGAGTCATTGAATGTGTGTTCTTGTAATGACAAACCACATATGGATCCACCATTGTTGTTGCATGTGTGTTCTTTTCATAAACCACATGGATCCCCCAGTGTCATTGCATGTGTGTTCTTTTAATAAACCACAGGTAGAGTCATTGCATGTCTATTCTTTTCATTAAGCACAGCTGGAGTCATTGCATGTTTATTCTTTTCACAAACCACATATGGATCAACCAATGTCATGGCTTATGTGTTCTTTCCACAAACCACATGTGGATCCACCATAGTCATTGCATGTGTGTTCTTGTAATGAAAAACCACATATGGATCAACCAGTGTCATTGCATGTGTGTTCTTTTCACAAACCACATATGGATCCACCAGTGTCATTGCATGTGTGTTCTTTCCACATACCACATATGGATCCACCAGAGTCATTGCATGTGTGTTCTTGTAATGACAAACCACATATGGATCCACTAGTGTTGTTGCATGTGTGTTCTTTTCATAAACCACATGGATCCCCTAGTGTCACTTCATGTGTGTTCTTTTAATAAACCACAGCTAGAGTCATTGCATGTTTATTCTTTTCACAAACCACATATGGATCAACCAATGTTATTGCATGTGTGTTATTTTCATGAACCACATATGGATCCACAAGAGTCATTGCATGTTTGTTCTTTTCAAAAACCACATATGGATCCATAGTGTCATTGCATGTGTGTTCTTTCCACAGACCACATATGGATCCACCAGAGTCATTGCATGTGTGTTCTTGCAATGACAAACCACATATGGATCAAACAATGTCATTGCATGTGTGTTCTTTTCATGAACCACATATGGATCAACCAGAGTCATTGCAGGTTTCTTCTTTTCACAAACCACATATGGATCCACCAGAGTCATTGCATGTGTGTTCTTTTCATAAACCACATGGATCCCCTGGTGTCATTGCATGTGTGTTCTTTTAATAAACCACAGCTAGAGTGATTGGATGTATGTTATTTTCATTAACCACAGCTAGAGACATTGCATGTTTGTTTTTTTCACAAACCACATATGGATCAACCAATGTCATTGCATGTGTGTTCTTTCCATAAACCACATATGGATCCACCAGTGTCATTGCATGTGTGTTCTTGTAATGACAAACCACATATGGATAAACCAATGTCATTGCATGTGTGTTCTTTTCCACAAACCACATATGGATCCACCAGAGTCATGGCATGTGTGTTCTTGTAATGACAAACCACATATGGATCAACCAATGTCATTGCATGTGTGTTATTTTCATGAACCACATATGGATCAACCAGAGTCATTGCATGTTTCTTCTTTTCACAAAGCACATATGGATCCACCAGAGTCATTGCATGTGTGTTATTTTCATAAACCACATGCATCCCCTAGTGTCATTGCATGTGTGTTCTTTTAATAAACCACATCTAGAGTCATTGCATGTATGTTCTTTTCATTAACCACAGCTGGAGTCATTGCATGTTTGTTCTTTTCACAAACCAAATATGGATCAACCAATGTCATTGCATGTGTGTTCTTTCCTCAAACCACATATGGATCCACTAGTGTCATTGCATGTGTGTTCTTGTAATGACAAACCACATACGGATCAACCAGTGTCATTGCATGTGTGCACTTTTCCACAAACCACATATGGATCCACCAGAGTCATTGAATGTGTGTTCTTGTAATGACAAATCACATATGGATCCACTAGTATCGTTGCATGTGTGTTCCTTTCATAAACCACATGGATCCCCCAGTGTCATTGCATGTGTGTTCTTTTAATAAACCATAGCTAGAGTCATTGCATGTCTGTTCTTTTCATAAACCACAGTTGGAGTCATTGCATGTTTGTTCTTTTCACAAACCACATATGGATCAACCAATGTCATTGCATGTGTGTTCTTTCCACAATCCACATGTGGATCCACCAGAGTCATTGCATGTGTGTTCTTGTAATGACAAACCACATATGGATCAACCAGTGTCATTGCATGTGTGTTCTTCTCATGAACCACATATGGATCCACCAGTGTCATTGGATGTGTGTTATTTTCACAAACCACATATGGATCCACTAGTATCATTCCATGTGTGTTCTTTCCACAGACCACATATGGATCCACCAGAGTCATTGCATGTGTGTTCTTGTAATGACAAACCACATCTGGATCAACCAATGTCATTTCATGTGTGTTCTTTTTATGAACCACATATGGATCAACCAATGTCATTGCATGTGTGTTGTTTCCACAATCCACATATGGATCCACCAGAGTCATTGCATGTGTGTTCTTGTAATGAAAAACCACATCTGGATCAACCAATGTCATTGCATGTGTGTTCTTTTCATGAACCACATATGGATCAACCAGAGTCATTGCATGTGTGTTCTTGTAATGACAAACCACATATGGATCAACCAATGTCATTGCATGTGTGTTATTTTCATGAACCACATATGGATCAACCAGAGTCATTGCATGTTTCTTCTTTTCACAAACCACATATGGATCCACCAGAGTCATTGCATGTGTGTTGTTTTCATAAACCACATGGATCCCCCAGTGTCATTGCATGTGTGTTCTTTCCACAGACCACATATGGATCCACCAGAGTCATTGCATGTGTGTTCTTGTAATCACAAACCACATATGGATCAACCAATGTCATTGCATGTGTGTTCTTTTCATGAACCACATATGGATCAACCAATGTCATTGCATGTGTGTTATTTTCATGAACCACATATGGATCAACTAGAGTCATTGCATGTTTCTTCTTTTCACAAACCACATATGGATCCACCAGAGTCATTGCATGTGTGTTCTTTTCATAAACCACATGGATCCCCCAGTGTCATTGCATGTGTGTTCTTTTAATAAACCACATCTAGATTCATTGCATGTATGTTCTTTTGATTAACCACAGTTGGAGTCATTGCATGTTTGTTCTTTTCACAAACCAAATATGGATCAGACAATGTCATTGCATGTGTGTTCTTTCCACAAACCACATATGGATCCACCTGTGTCATTGCATGTGTGTTCTTGTAATGGCAAACTAGATATGGATCAACCAGTGTCATTGCATGTGTGCTCTTTTCCACAAACCACATATGGATCCACCAGAGTCATTGCATGTGTGTTCTTTTCATAAACCACATGGATCCCCTAGTGTCACTGTATGTGTGTTCTTTTAATAAACCACAGCTAGAGTCATTGCATGTCTATTCTTTTCATTAACCACAGCTAGAGTCATTGCACGTTTGTTCTTTTCACAAACCACACATGGATCAACCAATGTCATTGCATGTGTGTTCTTTCCACAAACCACATGTGGATCCACCAGAGTCATTTCATGTGTGTTCTTGTAATTACAAACCACATATGGATCAACCAGTGTCATTGCATGTGTATTCTTTTCACAAACCACATATGGATCCACCATTGTCATTGCATGTGTATTCTTTCCACAGACCACATATGGATCCACTAGAGTCATTGCATGTGTTTTCTTGTAATGGCAAACCACATCTAGATCAACCAATGTCATTGCATGTATGTTCTTTTCATGAACCACATATGGCTCAACCAGAGTCATTGCATGTTTGTTCTTTTCACAAACCACATATGGATCCACCAGTGTCATTGCATGTGTGTTCTTTCCACAGACCACATATGGATCCACCAGAGTCATTGCATGTGTGTTTTTGTAATGACAAACCACATATGGATCAACCAATGTCATTGCATGTGTGTTCTTTTCATGAACCACATATGGATCAACTAGAGTCATTGCATGTTTCTTATTTTCACAAACCACATATGGATCCACCAAAGTCATTGCATGTGTGTTCATTTCATAAACCACATGGATCCCCCAGTGTCATTGCATGTGTGTTCTTTTAATAAACCACAGCTAGAGTCATTGCATGTATATTATATTCATTAACCACAGCTAGAGTCATTGCATGTTTATTCTTTTCACAAACCACATATGGATCAACGAATGTCATTGGATGTGTGTTCTTTCCACAAACCACATATGGATCCACCAGTGTCATTGCATGTGTGTTCTTGTAATGAAAAACCACATATGGATCAATGATGGCTCTGTGTATGTCGCCTAGAAAAGTGCTTGTGCGTGGTTGATGTAGAGCTCGTTGGGAACCCCAAGAGGAAGGTATGATGACCATAGCAGCAAGTTTCCCTCAGTTATGAAACCAAGGTTTAATCCAACCAGTAGAAGCAAGGAAACACCCCAAAGGTGTTACTAGCTGAGCTTTGGGACGGCGCACTACCGGTGCTAGTAGCAACGTGGAGACCTGCACAACACAACCACAGAACTTTGTCCCCAACTTGCGATGAGGTTGTCAATCTCACTGTGTTTTGCGGAAAACAAAGGATTAAACGTATCGAATGAAAAGAAGTAAAAGTTTGCAGAAAGTAAACACAAAGAAGTAAACAGTTGTAGATTGTATGTAAAGAAAAAGGACAGGGATCCATAGTGCACTAGAGGTGGCTCTCCTTAGATAGATAACATGCTGGGTGAACAAACTACAGTGGGGCAATTGACAAACACCGAGAAAGCAATACATGCATATACTAATCGTCTTGACTCCTTTGAGACTTGATTGGGCATTACAACATAATACATAGACCGCCATCCAACTGCATCTACGACTAATAATCCACCTTCAGGTTATCATCCGAACCCCCTCTAGTATTAGGTTGCAAGCAACATATTATTGCTTTACGAACTGCGTGTAAAGTAAACAATACGATTGTTCTATAAACAAAGGATTGTTGTTTTCTCCCTAGTACCAACAGCACATCTAGTACCTTAGAGATTTCTGTCACTTCCCCAGATTACCAGAGGCATGAACCCACTATCGAGCATAAATACTAACTCTTGGAGTTGCTAGCATCTACTTGGCCAAGATAGCTACTAACAACGGAAAGCATGCAAGATCACAAATAACAAAGACATGATAGAATCAATAATCAATCTGAAATAGCATCTCAATATCCATCGGATCCCCACAAACACAACATGCAGAATTACAAATAGATGATCTTGATCATGAACGGAGCTCACAAGATCTAAACATGAAAGCACAAAGGAGGAGAACCAGCCATCTAGCTACTACATGGATCCATAGTCCAAGGATGAACTACTCACGCATCACACCGGAGGCTTGCATGGTGATGAAGAAGGCCTCCAGGGTGAATTCCCCTCTCCGGCAGGGTGCCAGGAAGAGCTTCAGATCCCTCCGGTCTAGGGATGGAGATGACGGCGGCTACAGACTCTTTCGTGGATTTTTGATCGGGTACCTAGGGTTTTCGTCCCGAGGGAAACTTATAGGCGGAAGGAGAGGCTGAGGGGGTGCTGGGGTCGGCCAGACCACCCCCTGGCGCGGGCCAAGCCTGGCCGCGCGGCCAGGCGGTGTGGCCGGCCCCTGTCCCCTCTCCGTCTCGTATTCTGGCACTTGATCCCTTTCGAAAAAATAGGCACTTTGGCTTTTGTCCGGTCCAATTCCGAGAATATTCATTTTCTAACTTTCCTGGAACCAAAAACAGCAGAAAACACGCAGCTGGCACTATGGCTCTTGTTAATAGGTTAGTCCAAGAAATCATATGAAAAGTACTCCAAAGTTGGAACAAAACACACGAAAGTGGATAAAACCAAGCATGGAACATAAAAAATTATAGATACATTTGCAATGTATCAACATCCCCAAGCTTAACTCCTGCTCGTCCTCGAGTAGGTAAGTGATAAAAAGAAAGAATAATTTTTGAGGTGACATGCACCATCAAAGACTTGATCAAAGAATTTGCAAAACATTCAAAGCTGGGATCATAGTACTTCAATCATAACATGAAAGACAAAGTTCTAGCAATAAGCAAAGAAACTATGATGCAACATGAAAAGGCACAAACAAAAGATTCATGAATAACAATGCTTTGCAAGACGTTTGTTTGTTTCACATAAAGAAAACATAGCATAATAGTATTCAACTTGTCCCTCAATAGAGTAGCAAATATAAATGCATAGGACACCTTCAAAGTTCCTAAGAGTGACTAGATACAATAGTTTAAAACAAGCAATATCAAGTTATGCATCAATCAACTAGTCTTGGGACAATGCACATAGAACTAAGAATGGCCACTATGCTCTCAAAGTAGGTGCATAAAGGTAGAAGGTGGAGACTCAATATAATGGTGGAAGAAAGGCCTTTATAAAAGGAAGTAGGTATTCAAGTCTCATAAAGTGCTTCCAAAAATTATGGTACTTAATAGCTTTCAGCTCTCATTGCCCCTATCATAAGCATCTTGACGTGATTAAGGTTAAAGTGAACAAACTATGGTGTACATGCTTGACAAAGTATAAGTCAGAAATCCCATGTCCCTTGTATACGAGGGCCGCTCCTCATGCTACTCAAGTTTAGTCACCGGTAAGTTCTTGTCATTGTAAGTACATGTGTATCATTGAGAACCGCCAACGGGGTACCCCTTGCCCGATGATACGGAAGAATCCCCATATCAAAATGACAAGGCAAGCAGACAACAAGCATCTCAGCATTCTTATTATTTACCATGGGAATATGGTGCTTTTTTCTCTCTTTCCTCTTTTCATAGTATCTCTTTTTTTCTCTTTTTTCTCAATATAGGACTCTTTTTTATAAGAAGAATGCTTCATAGACAGCTCATTATGGTTACGCTACAGGTTTCCACCATGTCAGCATGGATTAGACCAGCGGCCCAGGCGTTTCTCTAACACATATACATAACTCCATGGACTTACAAGCTCCCCTTTCATTTCACACTGACGACATCCATAAACAAAAGAGCATGATATCAACTAGGTACAAGTACCAAGTGCAATGTTGAAAGCGTTCCCCATGAAAGCATGGTTCTGCTAATTCCCAACAAATAATTGTAAGCATATACAACATAGAAGACACAATGGTTCAAGTTTATTAAGGGCAAGTAAAGTAAAGTGTGCCATCAAGTTCGTGAGAGCTTTAATCACTAGTTTTCTCATAACAAGTTTAATTTGGAAGGTAAACAAAAGCATGAATATACTTGGAATAGTATAAGCGAGTAGGTAGGTATGGTGGACTCTTTGGAATAACTTGGTTCAGCGAGTTGGATGCATGAGTGGAACTCATACTTGGTTGTGGAGGCTAGCAAAAGACTGGGAGGGACAAACTAAGAGAGCAATAATGGCCATAATCATGCAGAGCGACAAAACACCATTGATCAAAGCATAAAGTGATACTACAAGTTAAAAACTAAAGGATCATAAAGGCTATGGTGACTTGAGACAGTCATAACATGGTGTGAGCATGTGCCAAGTCAACCCAAATAAAGCATCAAAGGAGAATACCACTATACTATGCTTTAATATGCTAAAACAACGCATGATTCATCCAAGGCACATTAAGCAATCTCAATTGTTTATAACTAGTCATGCTACAGCAAAGAATACTAAGCATAAAGCCAAAACAATATCAAGCATGGCATGACAAAGCATAGGCCACAGTCAAAAAAGAGCTCTTTTTACCACTTAAGTATGAACTTTCCTACTCTTTTCCAAACCAAACCAAACCATTTGCAAACCAATGTATGAAAGAGGGGGGTCCAACCAATTTATTCAGAAAAAAAAGCAAACCAAGCAAACTAAAAACAAAAACAAAAACGAAAAAGAAGACACTCCAAGAACAACACAACTGTGCACGAAACAATAAAAATGAAGCGTTTGGAAGAAACCTGAGATTTTTATTTATGAAGAAGGGGATGCCTTGGGCATCCCCAAGCTTTGACGCTTGTACATCTTGGATATTTCTTGGGGTGACACGCGTGGCATCCCCAAGCTTGAGCTTTAGTCCATCCTTCATCTCATTACTCATTCCTTCCATACACCTAAAAATTTTCCTTCATACAAAACTTCACACAATCTCATTAGCAACATTAATGCACTTAAGATAAATAAGTCTTAAGGTTCAGTTCTAACACCAAATAAACTTCCATTAGAACACAAGATACTTTAGCACTTCCTTCAAAAAGCTCAATTCCCCAAAATAACTAAAAAGGAACCCACAAGAAGCAAATGCAGAAAATGGCAGAAATCTGTCAAAACAGACCAGCAGGTAAAGACGAATTGTTTCGAAGACCTTCTATTGCTCAAATCAAAAAGTTTTGAACTAATGAAAGTTAGATAACAACCTGGGGCAGAAGCAAAAACAATTACATCTCAATCCGACATACAGAGCTCTCTCACGAATATTTACAGTGAAGCACAAAAATCTGTTTCGGGACAGCAACTTTCCCAATCATTACTTCACTCTCATTAGAGGTTACTCTTGGCACAAAAAGCAAATAAAAAGGATAAGGAGCGGTTATTACAGAGGTAATAACTTCCAAGACTCATCTAAAACTTTTGGGTTATCTCCCAATAAGTACTTTTCTTTAATGCCTTTAAGTTAGGCATAAGAAGCAAGAAAGAATCAAGTGTTCTCAAATGAAGAAGCATTAAAACCAAGTTTCTTGCCCTTACCTCTCTTACTTTTATT
Source organism: Avena sativa (assembly GCA_916181665.1). NCBI lineage: Eukaryota > Viridiplantae > Streptophyta > Magnoliopsida > Poales > Poaceae > Avena > Avena sativa. The sequence continues at coordinate 314,951,650 of OV702292.1, forward strand.
CTTAACCTTGGGGAAAATATGATTGTTTGGTGGAGAATAAAGGTGCATGGTCCCCTTTCCCACATCTATTATTGCTCCAAGAAGTTCTAATAGGGACCTTCCAAGTGTAATTTGTCCTTTTCCTGCACATTCAATAATAAGATAATCAGTAGAAATTATTTTCCCAAGGATCTTTGTAAACAATCCTTCAGCTATTCCAAGAGGTAATATGGTAGTGTTATTAGCAAGAGGTATTTCTTTTCCTCCTTCAGTAAGCCCCCAAGTATTTAGAGATTCATAAATATCCTTGGGCATAAGACAAAATTCAGACATGATATCACAGCGGGCTTGAAAAGTTTCAGTGTTTATCTCAATCTTTACTGTAGGGAACCACTTTGATGGTTCAGAGTTTATAGAAACATAATTGTGATGCTCCCTAAGCGTGTTATAGCAATTTTCTAAGCTAGTAGTGCTAACCTCAAGAGTGTTCAACCTAGCAAATATTTTTGCGAAAGAAATATCAGTTTGGCTAGGCATGTTGTAAGTGAGGATCAATTTCTTTATAGCATTAATAGCATCATCCTCATTACATTGGAGAACATCTCCTCCCACAAGAGCATCTAAAGCACATCTATAGCAAAGAGCAATCCCAAGGTAAAAACTCCTAACGAACAAGCTTTGAGTCATTTTAGGCTTAGTTTTTTCATGTAGATCAGAGATTCTAGACCAAGCTTCTTTAAAACTTTCCTCAATTCCTTCTTTAAAAGTTAAAATCATTTCCTCAGGTGACATAGTGATTGGATCAAGGCTAGACATAGTGGCAACTCAAGATAGGAACTAATTTTTTTGTGTTTTTGAAATAAGAAAACAAACTAGTAGAACTATTTTTTTGTGTTTTTGATAAAGAAACAAGCAAACAAAGCAAAAAGAAACTAAGCAAAACAAAAACAAAAAAGTAAAGAGATTGGTTATGAGGGACTCCCCTTGTGAAGATGTCCTTGACTCCCCGGCAACGGCGCCAGAAAAATGCTTGATGGCTCTGTGTATGGCGCCCAGAAAAGTGCTGGTGCGTGGTAGATGTAGAGCTCGTTGGGAACCCCAAGAGGAAGGTATGATGAGCATAGCAGAAAGTTTCCCTCAGTTATGAAACCAAGGTTTAATCGAACCAGTAGGAGCAAGGAAACACCCCAAAGGTGTTACTAGCTGAGCTTTGGCAGGGCGCACTACCGGTGCTAGTAGCAACGTGGAGACCTGCACAACACAACCATAGAACTTTGTCCCCAACTTGCGATGAGGTTGTTAATCTCACCGTGTTTTGCGGAAAACAAAGGATTAAACGTATCGAATGGAAGGAAGTAAAAGTTTGTAGAAAGTAAACACAAAGCAGTAAAAGATTGTAGATTGTATATAAAAGACAAGGACCGGGATACATAGTTCACTAGCGGTGGCTCTCCTTAGATAGATAACATGCTGGGTGAACAAATTACAGCGGGGCAATTGACAAACACCAAGAAAGCAATACATGCATATACTAATTATCTTGACTCCTTTGAGACTTCATTGGGCATTACAACATAATACATAGACCGCCATCCAACTGCATCTATGACTAATAATCCACCTTCAGGTTATCATCCGAACCCCCTCTAGTATTAAGTTGCAAGCAACATATTATTTCTTTACGAACTGCATCTAAAGTAAACAATACGATTGTTCTATGAACAAAGGATTGTTGTTTTCTCCCTAGTAGCAACAGCACATCTAGTACCTTAGAGATTTCTGTCACTTCCCCAGATTACTAGAGGCATGAACCCACTATCGAGCATAAATACTAACTCTTGGAGTTGCTAGCATCTACTTGGCCAAGATAGCTACTAACAACGGAAAGCATGCAAGATCACAAATAACAAAGACATGATAGAATCAATAATCAATCTGAAATAGCATCTCAATATCCATCGGATCCCCGCAAACACAACATGCAGAATTACAAATAGATGATCTTGATCATGAACGGAGCTCACAAGATCTAAACATGAACCAGCCATCTAGCTACTACATGGATCCGTAGTCCAAGGATGAACTACTCACGCAACACACCGGAGGCTTGCATGGTGATGAAGAAGGCCTCCAGGGTGAATTCCCCTCTCCGGCAGGGTGCCGAGAAGAGCTTCAGATCCCTCCCGATCTAGGGATGGAGATGACGGCGGCTACAGACTCTTTCGTGGATTTTTGATCGGGTACTTAGGGTTTTCGTCCCGAGGGTAATATATAGGCGGAAGGAGAGGTCGAGGGGGTGCCTGGGCTGGCCACACCAGCCCCGGCGCGGGCCAGGCCTGGCCGCGCGGCCAGGTGGTGTGGCCGCCCTCTGGCCCTTCTCCGTCTCGTATTCTGGCATTTGATCCCTTCCGGAAAAATAGGCACTTTGGCTTTTGTCCCGTCCAATTCCGAGAATATTCATTTTCTGACTCGTGGAACCAAAAACAGCAGAAAATAGGCAGCTGGCACTGTGGCTCTTGTTAATAGGTTAGTCCAAGAAATCATATGAAAAGTACTCCAAAGTTGGAACAAAACACAAGAAAGTGGATAAAACCAAGCATGGAACATCAAAAATTATAGATACATTTGCAATGTATCAATCAACCAGGGTCATTGCATGTGTGTTCTTTTCCATAAACCACATATGGATCCACCAGAGTCATTGCATGTGTGTTCTTGTAATGACAAACCACATATGGATCCACCAGTGTCATTGCATGTGTGTTCTTTTCATAAACCACATGGATCCCCCAGTGTCATTGCATGTCTATTGTTTTAATAAACCACAGCTAGAGTCATTGCATGTCTGTTCTTTTCATTAACCACAGCTAGAGTCATTGCATGTTTGTTCTTTTCACAAACCACATATGGAACAACCAATGTCATTGCATGTGTGTTCTTTTCACAAACCACATATGGATCCACCAGAGTCATTGCATGTGTGTTCTTGTAATGACAAACCACACATGGATCCATCAGTGTCATTGCATGTGTGTTCTTTTCACAAACCACATATGGATCCACCAGTGTCATTGCATGTGTGTTCTTTCCACAAACCATATATGGATCCATCATGACCCACAAGTATCGGGGGTGTATCGCAGTATTTTCGAGGGAAGTGAAACCCAATTTATTTATTCAACACAAGGGGAGCTAAAGAATATTTATAAGCCTTAACAACTAAGTTGTCAATTCAGCTGCACCTGGAAACAATCTTGCTCACAGCAGTTTATCAGTAGCAACAGTTTTGTAGTAGGAATAGTAAAGTAGCAGCATTAGTAAAGTAAAGACAGCAGTAACAATAGCAGTAAACAGTAAGATTCAAGTGCGGTAGGCATAGGGATGGATGGACGGGCGTTGCATGGACAAGACAATTCGCATAGCAATCTGAACATAGGGCAATTGCAGATAAATAAGATAAAGCATCCAAGTACTTGATAATCCTAGGCATGTGTTCCATATATAGTCATATGTGCTCGCAATGAGAACTTGCACAACATCTTTTGTCCTGCCAGCCCGTTTGCAGCGGGGCCTCAAGGGAACTACCGGCAATTAAGGTGCTCCTTTTAATAGAGCACCGGAGCAAAGCATTAACACTCCATGAACACATGTGATCCTCACATCAAAGCCATTCCCTCCGGTTATCCCGATTTCTGTCACTTCAGGGCCATTGGTTCCGGACAACAACGTGTGTATACAACTTGTAGATAAGACCATAAACAATACTATCATAATGAATCAATAACATGTTCAGATCTGAAATCATGGCACTCGGGCCCTAGTGACAAGCATTAAGCATATCAAGTCGCAACAAAGTCATAAAGCACTAATAGAAGATACTAGGCAGCATGCCCTAACAATCTGATGCCATTACATGAATGATCTCATCCAATCCCTACCATCCCCATAGCCTACAGCGAGGGATTACTCACTCATATATGGGGGAAACATGGATGGTCGATGGAGAAGTGATGGTGATGATGATGGCGATGATCTCCTCCAATTCCCCGTCCCGGTAGGGTGCCAGAACGGTGTTTCTGGTGCTATTTCGTGGAATCTGGTGGTGGCAGCAGATCGGAACTCCTTCTAGAAAAACGTCGACCCCCCCTGAGTTTCTAGGTCAGAAGGAATATTATAGGTGAAGAGGGAGACCGAGGGGGTGTCTGGGCGGCCAGACCACCCCCTGGCGCGGCCAGGACCAGCCCGCGCGGCCAGGTGGTGTGGCTGGGCCCCAGCCCCACTCCATCTCATATTCTGGCTCCAGGAGTCTTCTGGTGAAATAGGATTTTTGGCTTTTGTCCCATCCAATTCCGAGAATATTCATTTTCTGACTTTCCTGGAACCAAAAACAGCAGAAAACAGGCAGCTGGCACTGTGGCTCTTGTTAATAGGTTAGTCCAAGAAATCATATGAAAAGTACTCCAAAGTGTGGACAAAACATAAGAAAGTAGATAAAACCAAGCATGGAACATCAAAAATTATAGATACATTTGCAATGTATCAACATCCCCAAGCTTAACTCCTGCTCGTGCTCGAGTAGGTAAGTGATAAAAAGAAATAATAATTTTTGAGGTGACATGCACCATCATAAACTTGATTGAAGTATTTGTAAAACATTCAAAGCTGGGATCATAGTACTTCAATCATAACATGAAAGACAAGGTTCTAGCAATAAGAGAAAGAAACTATGATGCAACATGAAAAGGCACAAACAAAATATTCATGAATAACAATGCTTTGCAAGACGTTTGTTTGTTTCACATAAAGAAAACATAGCATAATAGTATTGAGCTTGTCCCTCATAGAGTAGCAAACATAAATGCATAGGACACCTTCAAAGTTCGTAAGAGTGACTAGATACAAACAGTTTAAAACAAGCAATATCAAGGTATGCATCAATCAACAAGTCTTGGGACAATGCACATAGAACTAAGAATGGCCACTATGCTCTTAAAGTAAGTGCATAAAGATAGAAGGTGGAGACTCAATATATAAGTGGAAGAAAGGCCTTCATAGAAGGAAGTAGGGATTCAAGTCTCATAAAGAGCTTCCAAAAATTATGGTACTTAATAGCTTTCAGCTCTCATTGCCCTATCATAAGCATCATGAAGGTGATTAAGGTTAAAGTGACACAACTAAGAGGATATGATTGACAAGTTATAAACCGAAATCTCATTCCCCTTACTTACGAAGACCAAACCTCATGCTACTCAACTTTAGTCACGAGTAAGCTCTTGTCATTGTAAGTACATATGTATCATAAAGAACCGCCAACGGGGTACCCCTTGCACATGATACAGGAGCTATCCCATAATCAATGACAAGGCAAGCAGACAATGAGCATCTCAGCGATCTTTTTATTTGCTATTTGCATAGGTTTTTATTGAGGATGCTTCATAGAGTGCTCATTATGGTGATGCTGCAAGTTCCACCATGATTGGGCGTGGCTTAGGCTAGCGGCCCAGGCGTTTCTCTAACACACATAAAAACTCCATGATCTTACAAGTTCCACTTTTATTTTTACACCGCCGGGATCCATAAGCAAAAGAACATGATATCAACGGGGTACAAAGTACAAGTGCAATGTTGAAAATGTTCCCCATGATACATGGTTCTGCTAATTTCAACTTATAAAGCACAAGCATATACGCAACAAAGAAGTACACAATGGTTCAAGTTTATTAGATGCAAAAAAGTAAAGTGTGCCATCAAGTTCGTGAGAGCTTTAATCACTAGTTTTCTCATAACAAGTTTAGTTTGGAAGATAAACAAAAGCATGAATATACTTGGAATAGCATATGCTAATAGGTAGGTATGGTGGACTCTTTGGAATAACTTGATTTAGGGAGTTGGATGCATGAGTGGAACTCATACTTGGTTGTGGAGGCTAGCAAAAGACTGGGAGCGACAAACTAAGAGAGCAATAATGGCCATAATCATGCAGAGCGACAAAACATCATTGATCAAAGAATAAAGTGATACTACGAGTTGAAAACTAAAGGATCACAAAGGCTTATGGTGACTTGAGATAGTCATAACATGGTGTGAGCATGCGCCAAGTCAACCCAAATAAAGCATCAAAGGAGAATACCACTATACTATGCTTTAATATGCTAAAACAATGCATGATTCATCCAAGGCACATTAAGCAGTCTCAATTATTTATAACAAGTCATTCTACAGCTAAGCATAAAGCCAAAACAATATCAAGCATGGCATGACAGAGCATAGGCCACAGTCAAAAACGAGCCCTTTTTACCACATAAGCATGAACTTTCCTACTCTTTTCCAATCCAAACCAAACTATTTGAAAACCAATGTATGAAAGAGGGGGTCCAACCAATTTATTCAGAAAACTAAGAAAACCAAGAAAACGAAAAACCAAAATGTAAACGAAAAAGACGCTCCAAGAACAACACAACTGTGCATGAAACAATAAAAATGAAGCGTTTGGAAGAAACCTGGGATTTTTATTGATGAAGGAGGGGATGCCTTGGGCATCCCCAAGCTTTGACGCTTGTACTTCTTGGATATTTCTTGGGGTGACACGCGTGGCATCCCCAAGCTTGAGCTTTAGTCCATCCTTCATCTCATTACTCATTCCTTCCATACAGCTGAAAATTTTCCTTCATACAAAACTTCACACAATCTCATTAGCAACATTAGTGCACTTAAGATAAATAAGTCTCAAGGTTCAGTTCTAACACCAAATAAACTTCCATTAGAACAGTAACTACTGTAGCACTTTCCTCAAAAAGCTCAATTCCCCAAAAGAACTCAAAAAGGAACCAACAAGAAGCAAATGCAGAAAATGGCAGAAATCTGTCAAAACAGGCCAGCAGGTAAAGACGAATTTTTTTGAAGACCTTCTGTTGCTCAAATCAAAACGTGTTGAACTAAAGAAAGTTAGATAACAACCTGGGGCAGAAGCACAAAAATTCACGCCTCAAAAGGACGTACATAGATTTTACACTAATTTTTACGGTGAAGGACAAAAATCTGTTTTGGGACAACAACTTTCCCAACCATTACTTCTCTCTCATTAGAGGTTACCCTTGGCACAAAAAGCAAATAAAAAGGATAAGGAGTGGTTATTACTGAAGTAATAACTTCCAAGACTCATCTAAAACTTTTGGGTTATCTCCCAGTAAGTACTTTTTTTAACGCCTTTAAGTTGGGCATGATAGTTTGAGAGGATGCTCACATAAGAAATATGAATTGAAGTAAAAGAGAGCATCAAGAAGAAAATTCAAAACACATTTAAGTCTAACCCAATTCTTATGCATAGGAATCTTGTATGCAAATAAATTCGCAAAGAACAAAGTGACAGGCATAGGAAGATAAAACAAGAGTAACTTCAAAACTTTCAGCACATAGAGAGGTGTTTCAATACCATGAAAACTTCTACAACCATATTTTCCTCTCTCATAATAATTTTCAGTAGCCTCATGAATAAATTCAACAATATAACTATCACATAAAGCATGCTTTTCATGTTCTACAAAAACAAAAAATTTATCAAGCTCAAAAATAGTGGGCTTAAAACCTTCAGCCCCACTTTTAACAATTCTATAACAAGATGACCGATCATTCAGTATAGGACCATCGTCTAGAGATTTATCATAATCAATTTTTAAGCAAAACTCTTTAGTACCATGCATCTCAACGTTAGGCACAAATAAAGGATTATCACAGATAACATGAGCATAACATTCATCCTCCTTTGGTAAGCATGGGGGGCAATCAAATAATGTAAGGGATAAAGAGTTACTCTCATTAGAAGGTAGGCATGGGTAGCTAATCCATTCTTCCTCCTTTTGTTCATCACTCTCCTCCTCTTTTTCATCTAATGAGCTTTCAGGTTCATCAATTTCTTCTTCCATAAGATCCTGCAAGGCATTAGTCTCTTCCATTTGTGGAAAGCATCTATTAATATATTCAAGAATATAGCCATTTTCTTCCTTGTAATTATCAAAGAAAAATTTAAGTATATCATAAACCTCATATTTATAAGGTGAATCATCAATATTTTCAAGCAAACTAGCAAGTTCAGATGCACCCTTCCAAGTAATAAATTCCTCAATTTGTTCCACATCATAAAAGTCATAATTTCCCTTAACATAAGAAGATATGGTAACATCATCATTATACTCACATTGAAAAGGGAGGTGTTTGTACCTCCTACAGCAACAAGATTTATGAAAGCAATAAGTAACATTAGAAGTAGAGCACACATTTATAGCAATGGTATACAATTTATCAATTTGTTCCCATAAGTGTTTCCCTTTTTGTGATAAGCGGTGTTCCTTATAATAATATCTTTGTTCTTCCGTGAACCCACCTTGCCAATAAGATTCAGTTTCAAAGAAACCAACCATTGATAGAAAGCATGATAAAGCAAGAAAATAACAGACCAACAAAAATAACGACTAGAGTAGGAACTAATTTTTTTGTAGTTTTGATAAAGAAACAAGCAAACAAGGCAGAAATAAACTAAGCTTGAACAATAGTGATTCCAAGTGGACTTGATAAATAAAGCTATGCTCCCCGGCAACGGCGTCAGAAAATAGTCTTGATGACCCACAAGTATAGGGGTTGTATCACAGGATTTTCGAGGGAAGTGAAACCCAATTTATTGATTCGACACAAGGGGAGCTAAAGAATATTTATAAGCCTTAACAACTGAGTTGTCAATTCAGCTACACCTGGAAACAATCTTGCTCACAGCAGTTTATCAGTAGCAACAGTTTTGTAGTAGGAATAGTAAAGTAGCAGCAGTAGTAAATTAAACACAGCAGTAACAATAGCAGTAAACAGTAAGATTCGAGTGCGGTAGGCATAGGGATGGATGGACAGGCGTTGCATGGACAAGACAATTCACATAGCAATCAGAACATAGGGCAATTGCAGATAAATAAGAAAAAGCATCCAAGTACTAGATAATCCTAGGCATGTGTTCCATATATAGTCATACGTGCTCGCAATGAGAACTTGCACAACATCTTTTGTCCTGCCAGCCCGTTTGCAGCGGGGCCTCAAGGGAACTACTGGAAATTAAGGTGCTCCTTTTAATAGAGCACCGAAGCAAAGCATTAACACTCCGTGAATAGATGTGATCCTCACATCAAAGCCATTCCCTCCGGTTATCCCGATTTCTGTCACTTCGGGGCCATTGGTTCCGGACAACAATGTGTGTATACAACTTGTAGATAAGACCATAAACAATACTATCATAATGAATCAATAACATGTTCAGATCTGAAATCATGGCACTCGGGCCCTAGTGACAAGCATTAAGCATATCAAGTCGCAACAAAGTCATAAAGCACTAATAGAAGATACTAGGCAGCATGCCCTAACAATCTGATGCCATTACATGAATGATCTCATCCAATCCCTACCATCCCCATAGCCTACAGCGAGGGATTACTCACTCATATATGGGGGAAACATGGATGGTCGATGGAGAAGTGATGGTGATGATGATGGCGATGATCTCCTCCAATTCCCCGTCCCGGCAGGGTGCCAGAACGGAGTTTCTGGTGCTGTTTCATGGAATCTGGTGGTGGCGGCGGAGCGGAACTCCTTCTGGAAAAACGTCGAACCCCCCTTAGTTTTTAGGTCAGAAGGCATCTTATAGGTGAAGAGGGAGACCGAGGGGGTGTCTGGGGCGGGCAGACCACCCCCTGGCGCGGCCAGGCCCAGCCCGTGCGGCCAGGTGGTGTGGCTGGGCCCCAGCCCCACTCCGTCTAATATTCTGGCTCTAGGAGTCTTCTGGTGAAATAGGATTTTTGGCTTTTGTCCCGTCCAATTCCGAGAATATTCATTTTCTGACTTTCCTGGAACCAAAAACAGCAGAAAACAGGCAGCTGGCACTGTGGTTCTTGTTAATAGGTTAGTCCAAGAAATCATATGAAAAGTACTCCAAAGTGTGGACAAAACATAAGAAAGTAGATAAAACCAAGCATGGAACATCAAAAATTATAGATACATTTGCAATGTATCAATCCACCAAAGTCATTGCATGTGTGTTCTTGTAATGACAAACCACATATGGATCACCCAATGTCATTGCATGTGTGTTCTTTTCATGAACCACATATGGATCAACCAGAGTCATTGCATGTTTGTTGTTTTCACAAACCACATATGGATCCACCAGTGTCACTACATCTGTGTTCTTTCCACAAACCACATATGGATCCACCAGTCATTGCATGTGTGTTCTTGTAATGACAAACCACATATGGATCAACCAATGTCATTGCATGTGTGTTCTTTTCATGAACCACATATGGATCAACGAGAGTCATTGCATGTTTCTTCTTTTCACAAACCACATATGGATCCACCAGAGTCGTTGCATGTGTGTTCTTTTGATAAACCACATGGATCCCCCAGTGTCATTGCATGTGTGTTCTTTTAATAAACCACAGCTAGAGTCATTGCATGTATGTTATTTTCATTAACCACAGCTGGAGTCATTGCATGTTTGTTCTTTTCACAAACCACATATGGATCAACCAGAGTCATTGCATGTTTGTTCTTTTCACAAACCACATAAGATCACGTCTTCTAGAAGCCCCCCTAAAGAACTAGTTGTCCCATTGTTGCAAACCGTTCGATTGGGGCGCGTGGATGAATAAGATGGTTCTTCGTAAGTGCAATCTGCGAGTAGGATGTTCTGCAAGATGATTGGCCGCGCTTACATTTTAACTTATATTACTATTATTTCCACTCCCTATTGCCTACTAGTAATATCATAGAGCTCGTGAGTGAGCACGTTTACTCCACAGCCCCCTCTCCCCTCATCCACCACACGTCATTGTGCGCCTGGATGACGCCACCAGCTTTCGTGCGCTGTGCCCGGACGACATCTGCTGATTCTTGGTTGCTACCTTCATGCTAAGAAATCATTTTACAAGCTTTTGAATTTATCCTACATATTCCTGCTATTTGGCGATCTAACTGCTGATCTTTTTTCCGATTTGTCGATGAACTTTAGATGTGGCAGATGCTACAGCCTAAGAATCTGGAGATCCTCGCGCGCAACTTCGTAGCAACGTTCCCGCTCATGTGCTCCCACCCAGGATGCTTTCGCCGTTACTCCTACCACGAGCTCCCGCTCCACGAGCTCGTGTGCCCGCACGGCGCGTGCTCCTGCACGAAGGCGGGCTGCAACTACACCGGCCCACCGGCAGAGCTTGTTGTCCACCTTATAGAGGAGCACTTGATCGGAGTGATTAGGATCTCGTACGGGCAAGCCCAACTTCTCCAAGAGCAGGTGCCGTTCACTGACTCGGCATGCTGCCGGCTAATTTTCCAGGGGGGACGGCTCTATTTTCGTCCTGACCATCACCGCCGGTGTTACGGGAACTAGAGATGGGCCCACCATCGTGTGCGTGGTATGCGTCAGATCGGTCTTGTGCGCCTGGCCCCTATACACGGTGCGCATGTGGGCGAACGCCTAGCCGCCGTTGTCCGATATCATTCTTGTGCTAGCCGAGGCGTCGAGCTGCCCGACGCCGTGGGAGGTGGAGTATGCGGACCTAAGGTCGATCCTATGTGTGCCATCTCAGTACCTTGTCAGTGCTGGACCGAACAGGCAGATGCATTTCTACATTTGTATCGAGATGACCGACAGAAATGTAGTACTTATGATGTCGTTACTGTTAGACTTAAGTGATGCTTCTTAGGTGCGTAGAGCATATGTGTTGTGCGAATGTACCCCAGTTGTAGTTTTTTGAGTACTCCGTAATAATTTGATGAGTTATTGGTCCAATCAGCTTGTTGTTGTCACGTTGCAAAGTCCGCTTCCTCTGGACAGACTGGCAATACCGCGTGCTCCCGCTCCTGCATGTCAGTGTCACGTGTTTCGTAGAACCACCTGCCAGTGTCACACCCCCTTACTTCTCGTCTTTCCCCTCGAAGCCACTGTCCTCACTTCTCTTCCATCCTGCCACTCCCGTCTAATGGTTGTAATCTGATTTTCGTTGGACTATTTACATGTAATCTACATTGATAATGCAACATGCAAATGGCACAGACACAATTTCTAAAGTGGAAGCACTTGATGCACTCGACTTTCAACATAGAGCTCGTTGGGAACCCCAAGAGGAAGGTATGATGAGCACAACAGTAAGTTTTCCTCAGTTATGAAACCAAGGTTTAACCCAACCAGTAGGAGCAAGGAAACACCGCAAAGGTGTTACTAGCTGAGCTTTGGCAGGGCGCACTACCGGTGCTAGTAGCAACGTGGAGACCTGCACAACACAACCACAGAACTTTGTCCCCAACTTGCGATGAGGTTGTTAATCTCACCGTTTTTTACGGAAAACAAAGGAGTAAACGTATCAAATGGAAGGAAGTAAAAGTTTGCAAAAAGTAAACACAAAGCAGTAAAAGATTGTATATTGTATATAAAAGACAAGGACCGGGATCCATAGTTCACTAGAGGTGACTCTCCTTAGATAGATAACATGCTGGGTGAACAAATTACAGAGGGGCAATTGACAAACACCGAGAAAGCAATACATGCATATACTAATCATCTTGACTCCTTTGAGACTTGATTGGGCATTACAACATAATACATAAACCGCCATCCAACTGCATCTACGACTAATAATCCACCTTCAGGTTATCATCCGAACCCCCTCCAGTATTAAGTTGCAAGCAACAGATTATTGCTTTACGAACTGCATGTAAAGTAAACAATACAATTGTTCTATGAACAAAGGATAGTTGTTTTCTCCCTAGTAGCAATAGCACATCTAGTACCTTAGAGATTTCTGTCACTTCCCCAGATTACCAGAGGCATGAACCCACTATCGAGCATAAATACTAACTCTTGGAGTTGCTAGCATCTACTTGGCCAAGATAGCTACTAACAACGGAAAGCATGCACGATCTCAAATAACAAAGACATGATAGAATCAATAATCAATCTGAAATAGCATCTCAATATCCATCGGATCCCCGCAAACACAACATGTATGGATTACAGATAGATGATCTTGATCATGAACGGAGCTCACAAGATCTAAACATGAAAGCACAAAGGAGGAGAAACCAGCCATCTAGCTACTATATGGATCCGTAGTCCAAGGATGAACTACTCACGCATCACACCGGAGGCTTGCATGGTGATGAAGAAGGCCTCCAGGGTGAATTCCCCTCTCCGGAAAGGTGCCGGGAAGAGCTTCAGATCCCTCCGGTCTAGGGATGGATATGACGGCGGCTACAGACTCTTTCGTGGATTTTTGATCGGGTACCTAGGGTTTTCGTCCCGAGGGCAACTTATAGGCGGAAGGAGAGGCTGAGGGGGTGCTGGGGTCAGCCAGACCACCCCCTGGCGCGGGCCAAGCCTGGCCGCGCGGCCAGGTGGTGTGGCCGGCCCCTGTCCCCTATCTGTCTCGTATTCTGGCACTTGATCCCTTCTGGAAAAATAGGCACTTTGGCTTTTGTCCCGTCCAATTCCGAGAATATTCATTTTCTGACTTTTCTGGAACCAAAAACAGCAGAAAATAGGCAGCTGGCACTGTGGCTCTTGTTAATAGGTTAGTCCAAGAAATCATATGAAAAGTACTCCAAAGTTTGGAACAAAACACAAGAAAGTGGATAAAACCAAGCATGGAACATCAAAAATTATAGATACATTTGCAATGTATCAACATCCCCAAGCTTAACTCCTGCTCGTCCTCGAGTAGGTAAGTGATAAAAAGAAATAATTTTTGAGGTGACATGCACCATCAAAGACTTGATCAAAGTATTTGCAAAACATAAGCTAGGATCAAAGTACTTCAATCATAACATGAAAGACAAAGTTCTAGCAATAAGAAAAGAGACTATGATGCAACATGAAAAGGCACAAACAAAAGATTCATGAATAATAATGCTTTGCAAGACGTTTGTTTGTTTCACATAAAGAAAACATAGCATAGCAGTATTCAGCTTGTCCCTCAATAGAGTAGCAAATATAAATGCATAGGACACCTTCAAATTTCATAAGAGTGAGTTTAAAACAAGCAATAACAAGTTATGCATCAATCAACTAGTCTTGGGACAATGCACATAGAACTAAGAATGGCCACTATGCTCTCAAAGTAGGTGCATAAAGTTAGAAGGGTGAGACTCAATATAATGGTGGAAGAAAGACCTTTTGTAAAAGGAAGTAGGGATTCAAGTCTCATAAAGAGCTTCCAAAAATTATGGTACTTATAGCTTTCAGCTCTCATTGCCCCTATCATGAGCATCTTTAAGTGATTAAGGTTGAAGTGACACAACTAAGAGGATATGCTTGACAAGTTATAAACCGAAATCTCATGCCCCTTACTTAAGAAGACCGATCCTCATGCTACTCAACTTCAGTCACGAGTAAGCTCTTGTCATTGTAAGTATATGTGTATCATTAAGAACGGCCAACGGGGTACCCCTTGCACATATACGGGAGCTTTTCCATAATCAAAATGACAAGGCAAGAAGACAATGAGTATCTCAGCGATCTTTTTATTTGCTAGTTGCATAGGTTTTTATTGAGGATGCTTCATAGAGTGCTCATTATGGTGATGCTGCAAGTTTCCACCATGATTAGGCATGGCTTAGGCTAGCGGCCCAGGCATTTCTCTAACACACATACAAACTCCATGATCTTACAAGTTCCACTTTTATTTCACACCGCCGGGATCCGTAAGCAAAAGAACATGATATCAACGGGGTACAAAGTACAAGTGTAATGTTGAAAGCATTCCCCATGAAACATGGTTCTGCTAATTTCAACTTATAAAGCGCAAGCATATACGCAACAAAGAAGGACCCAATGTTTCAAGCTTATTAGAGGCAATAAAGTAAAGTGTGCCATCAAGTTCGTGAGAGCTTTAATCACTAGTTTTCTCATAACAAGTGGAAGGTAATCAAAAGCATGAATGTACTTGGAATAGCATAAGATAGTAGGTAGGTATGGTGGACTCTTTGGAATAACTTGGTTTAGGGAGTTGGATGCATGAGTGGAACTCATACTTGGTGGTGGAGGCTAGCAAAAGACTAGGAGCGACAAACTAAGAGAGCAATAATGGCCATAATCATGTAGAGCGACAAAACATCATTGATCAAAGCATAAAGTGATACTACATGTTGAAAACTAAAGGATTATAAAAGGCTATGGTGACTTTGTATAGTCAAAACATGGTGTGAGCATGTGCCAAGTTAACCCAAATAAAACATCAAAGGACAATACCACTATACTATGCTTTAATATGCTAAAACAACGCATGATTCGCCCAAGGCACATTAAGCAATCTCAATTGTTTATAACAAGTCATGCTACAGCAAAGAATACTAAGCATAAAGCCAAAACAATATCAAGCATGGCATGACAAAGCATAGCCACAGTCAAAAACGAGCTCTTTTTACCACATAAGCATGAGCTTTCCTACTCTTTTCCAAACCAAACCAAACTAAATGCAAACCAAAGTATGAAAGAGGGGGTCCAACCAACTTATTCAGAAAATTAAGCAAACCAAGCAAACTTAAAACCAAAACAAAAACGAAAAAGAAGATGCTCCAAGAAAAACACAACTGTGCATGAAACAATAAAAATGAAGCGTTTGGAAGAAACCTGGAATTTTTATTGATGAAGAAGGGGATGCCTTGGACATCCCCAAGCTTTGACGCTTGTACTTCTTGGATATTTCTTGGGGTGACACGCGTGGCATCCCCAAGCTTGAGCTTTAGTCCATCCTTCATCTCATTACTCATTCCTTCCATACAGCTGAAAATTTTCCTTCATACAAAACTTCACACAATCTCATTAGCAACATTAGTGCACTTAAGATAAATAAGTCTCAAGGTTCAGTTCTAACACCAAATAAACTTCCATTAGAACAGTAGCTACTGTAGCACTTCCCTCAAAAATCTCAATTCCCCAAAGGAACTCAAGAAGGAACTAACAAGAAGCAAATGTAGAAAATGGCAGAAATCTGTCAAAACAGACCAGCAGGTAAAGACGAATTTTTTCGAAGACCTTCTGTTGCTCAAATAAAAAAGTATTGAACTAACGAAAGTTAGATAACAACCTGGGGCAGAAGCACAAACAATTACAGCTCAATCCGACGTACAGAACTCTCTCAGGAATTTGTACGGTGAAGCACATAAATATGTTTCGGGACAGCAACTTTCCCAATCATTACTTCACTCTCATTAGAGGTTACTCTTGGCACAAAAAGCAAATAAAAAGGATAAGGAGAGGTTATTATAGAGGTAATAACTTCCAAGACTCATCTAAAACTCTTGGGTTATCTCCCAACAAGTACTTTTCTTTAACGCCTTTAAGTTAGGCATAAGAAGCAAAGAAAGAATCAAGTGTTCTCAAATGAAGAAGCATTAAGACCAAATTTTGTTTTCATAGAAGAAGCAAAATAAATTTTTTCTATATTTTTAGGGAAGTGTTCTATACCTTTCTTGAGTGGGAGTTGATATTTAATGGTACCTTCTTTCATATCAATGATGGCACCAACACTTCTAAGAAAAGGTCTTCCCAAAGTAATAGGACAAGAAGCATTGTATTCAACATCCAAAACATATAAATCAACGGGGACATAGGAATCATTAACCATAATAAGAACATCATTAAGACTCCCTATGAGTTTCTTTTTAGCATTAGCATCAAGTGGGACATTCAAATAGCAATCTTCAAGAGGAGGCAAATCAAGCATATCATAAATCCTTCTAGGCATAATAGAAACACTACTATCAAGATCACACAAAGCTTTGAAATCAAAGTCATTCACTTTCATATTAATGATGGGTTCCCAACCATCTTCTTGTTTTATAGGAATAGAAGCTTTATGTTTCATCTTTTCTTCTTTAATCTTTATGAGAACATCAGTAATGTGTTTTGTAAAAGCCATGTTCATAGCACTAGCATTAGGAATTTTAGCAAGCTTTTGTAGGAACTTAATAACTACAGAGATGTTGCAACCATCAAGATCAAAATCAACTTTATCATCTAAAGTAGTAGAACTATTACTAGCCTCAACACTAGTGGTAGTGATAGTAGAAACACTAATGTTTCTAGCAATTTCATCTTCTCTTTCCCACTTAGCATGTAATTCAGCTAATAGTCTAACATTTTCATCAATTCTTACTTGTATGGCATTAGTAGCTGCAAATGGATTGTCATTAGTTTCAGGTTTAGCAGCCATTTTATTCAAAAAAGATTGAGCTTCAGCCAAAGATGCTTTATTTCTTTCAGCATTAGAGAGCTTTTCCTCAATAGTTTTATTGAAAGCAGTTTGTTTACTAATAAACTCTTTAAGCATAACTTCAAGTTCAGAGGGAGCACTCTTATTATTGTTGTAAGAATTTCCATAAGCATTACCATTGTTGGGAGGATAAGGTTTATAATTGTTGTTACCAAAATTGTTCCTATAAGCATTATTACCATAAGCATTGTTGCCAAAGTTGTTATTTCTTATGAAGTTCACATAAACTTGCTCTTCTTGAGTAACCAAAGAGGCTAAAGGAACATTATTTGGATCAATATGGGATTTCCCATTAACAAGCATAGACATAATAATATCAATCTTATCACTCAAGGAGGAGGTTTCTTCAACAGAATTTACCTTCTTACCTTGTGGAGCTCTCTCAGTATGCCATTCAGAATAATTAACCATCATATTATCCAATAGTTTTGTTGCAGCACCCAAAGTGATGGTCATAAAGGTACCTCCAGCAGCTGAATCCAATAGGTTCCTTGAAGAATAGTTCAATCCTGCATAAAAAGTTTGGATGATCATCCAAGCAGTCAGTCCATGAGTGGGACAATTCTTTACCAAAGATTTCATTCTTTCCCAAGCTTGAGCAACATGCTCATTATCAAGTTGTTTAAACTTCATTATTTCACTTCTCATGGATATAATCTTAGCAGGAGGATAGTATTTTCCAATAAAAGCATCTTTGCACTTAGGCCAAGAATCAATACTATTCCTAGTTAAGGAATTCAACCATTCTTTAGCTTTTCCTCTCAAAGAGAAAGGAAACAATTTCAGTTTAATAATATCACCATCTATATCCCTATGCTTTTGCATCTCACAAAGTTCAACAAAGTTATTTAGATGGGAAGCAGCATCTTCATTACCAATACCAGAAAATTGTTCTCTCATAACAAGATTGAGCGAAGCAGGTTTTATCTCAAAGAAAGTATTTTCAGCCACAGGTGGAGCAATAGGAGTGCTCATAAAATCATTATTGTTGGTGCTAGTGAAGTCACACAACTTAGTGTTTTCAAGAGTAGTCATTTTTTGGGTTTTCAAATAAGAAAGCAAAACAAGTAAAACTAATTTTTTTGTGTTTTTGAAGAACAAAACAAGCAAGCAAAGCAAAAGAGAAACTAAGCAAAACAAAAACAACAAAGTAAAGAGATTGGTTATGAGGGTCTCCCCTTCTGAAGATGTCCTTGACTCCCCGGCAACGGCGCCAGAAAAGATCTTGATGCACTCGACTTTCAACGTAGAGCTCGTTGGGAACCCCAAGACGAAGGTATGATGAGCACAACAGTAAGTTTTCCCTCAGTTATGAAACCAAGGTTTAATCGAACCAGTAGGAGCAAGGAAACACCCCTAAGGTGTTACTAGATGAGCTTTGGCAGGGCGCACTACCGGTGCTAGTAGCAACGTGGAGACCTACACAACACAACCACAGAACTTTGTCCCCAACTTGTGATGAGGTTGTCAATCTCACCGTGTTTTGCAGAAAACAAAGGATTAAATGTATCGAATGGAAGGAAGTAAAAGTTTGAAGAAAGTAAACACAAAGCAGTAAAAGATTGTAGATTGTATATAAAAGACAAGGACCGGGATCCATATTTCACTAGAGGTGGCTCTCCTTAGATAGATAACATGCTGGGTGAACAAATTACAGCGGGCAATTGACAAACACCGAGAAAGAAATACATGCATATACTAATCATCTTGACTCCTTTGAGACTTGATTGGGCATTACAACATAATACATAGACCACCATCCAACTGCATCTATGACTAATAATCCACCTTCAGGTTATCATCCGAAGCCCCTCCAGTATTAAGTTGCAAGCAACAGATTATTGCTTTACGAACTGCGTGTAGAGTAAACAATACAATTGTTCTATGAACAAATGATCGTTGTCTTCTCCCTAGTAGCAACAGCACATCTAGTACCTTAGAGATTTCTGTCACTTCCCTAGATTACCAGAGGCATGAACCCACTATTGAGCATAAATACTAACTCTTGGAGTTGCTAGCATCTACTTGGCCAAGATAGCTACTAACAACAGAAAGCATGCAAGATCTCAAATAACAAAGACATGATAGAATCAATAATCAATCTGAAATAGCATCTCAATATCCATTGGATCCCCGCAAACACAACATGTATGGATTACAAATAGATGATCTTGATCATGAACGGAGCTCACAAGATCTAAACATGAAAGCACAAAGGAGGAGAAACCAGCCATCTAGCTACTACATGGATCCGTAGTCCAAGGATGAACTACTCACGCATCACACCGGAGGCTTGCATGGTGATGAAGAAGGCCTCCAGGGTGAATTCCCCTCTCTGGCAGGGTGCCGGGAAGAGCTTCAGATCCCTCCCGATCTAGGGATGGAGATGACGGCGGCTACAGACTCTTCCATGGATTTTTGATCGGGTACCTAGGGTTTTCGTCCCGAGGGCAACTTATAGGCGGAAGGAGAGGCTGAGGGGGTGCTGGGGTCAGCCAGACCACCCCTTGGCGCGGGCCAAGCCTGGCCGCGTGGCTAGGTGGTGTGGCCGGCCCCTGGCCCCTCTCCATCTCGTATTCTGGCACTTGATACCTTCCGGAAAAATAGGCACTTTGGCTTTTGTCCCGTCCAATTCCGAGAATATTCATTTTCTGACTTTCATGGAACCAAAAACAGCAGAAAATAGGCAGCTGGCACTGTGGCTCTTGTTAATAGGTTAGTCCAAGAAATCATATGAAAAGTACTCCAAAGTTTGGAACAAAACACAAGAAAGTGGATAAAACCAAGCATGGAACATCAAAAATTATAGATACATTTGCAATGTATCAGCACTCACACTTTGCTATTGCACATATTTCTCAATATAGCTCGACAAACCCATTACAATAATTGTAGTCGCACTAAACATAACCGAAATTGCAACCATCCTAAACAACATATAAACCCACATCACAGCACTGTCATCGGAGTCCACCTCAATTGGTGACACCGCCGTGCCCTTCCCAGCAACATCCACTCCCGCCCGTGGCTTGCCCTTCGCCAAGGAGGCAACAATGGCGTTCTGCATAGCTTCGTCCCTGTCGTCCTCCACATCGGAATCGACAATGACGAAGGTGACGGGGTTGGCATGGACCGAGCGTCGTCGCGCCTGTTGGCTCCTGCTCGAGCTCGACGCCGTATCAGTCCTTCTACAGGTAGGAGGGGCCGAGCTCGGAGACGTAGCGTCATCGATCCTCTCAAGAAACCATGGCCATTTGATAATGCGATGATAGGATCTTGGGATGGATCCGCCGCGGCGAGCCCTACTAGAAGCGGTGGAGCGGATGGATCTGCCGGCGCGAGCCATGACAGGTTCCTAGGAGGGAGTAAGATTGTGGGCCAGGCGTGTCTAGTTCCTGAGCAAGGCCTCCCAGTGATATGTACGCGGGCAAGGTGCCAAAAAATTTCGTCCAATGCGCGCGGATGGCCTTTGAACCACGAAGGCGCGATGTTTGGTTTACAAGTCCGCACGCTAGGTCCCCCACCTATTAGCCGCATGTGGATGGTAGGATTCTCCCCGAGTTATTAAGTGGGGATAAATCAAGCTTCACCACTAGCGTGACATCCAAAGGCTCCTCTTTCCTCTGCCCTCGCTCCCCTCGCTCATGGCTCGTAGCTCATGCAGTTCGTCTCGGGCGGAATCAGGGTCGGCTCAACACCGTCAGGCGGGTGCCCCCATCAGGTACCGGAGGGTGCCCTACGATTACTACGCCGATATGCTGTGTTTGTGCAGTGAGAAGATGCTGAGATGGATTTCGTGGACCGATGAAAATACTGCAGGAAAATTCAGCAACTACAGCATCAGAGCAGTAAGTTCCTACTGTAGGTACAATGGTAACCCGGATCCAGAAAGCATAATGTAATTCTTTTTTTGTTTCCTTCGATCTACTTCACAGGAAGGGAGGGGGACTGGCTGTGACAAGTTTGTGTGGATCGAAAAGCCACTGATATGTTTTCACAAAGAGCTTGTTCAGGATCTGCGTGATGCTGTGTGGGACAAGAAAGAGGAGATTCAAGCGATGGAGCGAGAGATCTAGGAGATTCGCTAGGTGCAGGGGAGGCAGGGGAAGGCAGGTGGTGAGATAGACAAGCTCAAGATTAGGCCAGATAGTGGAAACAATTTCCTCATTATCTGGGCATTATCTATTGCATTTGCAGTTTATGTTGCCATGTCGTTGTCCAGCAGCTGAAATAAGTTGCTGCTTCGTGGAGTGTAGCAGCCAGCTTAGAACTTCTTTTTCAGCCCAGCAACTTATCATAAGTGTAATGCCAATAGCAGGGATTTATTAAGCGCCTATAAATAATTCATGTTTGTGCCACTAACACCCATCGATTTTGGAGACCCCTTAACCGCTCAGCTATCGCGAATGTTTAGATAGTAGTGGCACTGTCACAATTTCGGATTCAACTAGTGGCCTCGGCCGTATCCAATCCTAAAGTCGTGATACATTTTACTCTGAGTACGGGAGGCAGGTTGTTTCGCCCGACAAGTTCCACGCACACAGCTCCAAAGTTTAACCGAACTACATATATAGGTTCAAGTTCAATACATCATTAGGCTTCTACACTGCTAGCCTTCTTTCTCTGCTTGGGTGCCAACTTTCTTCCTCTTGCTTTCACGTCCATTGGCTTCTTCATCTCCTGCCTTCTTCCTCTTCCTGAGTGCCAATTTTCTTACCTTCACGTACCCTGCATCTCCGGGTCGAGGGAAGTCAGGCCAATCAGCACCAGAATCTTGTCCAGCATCGTCACTCCACTCATTTTGGTTTTCTTCCCGTAGCAAAATCACTGAGTCGGTTGTCTTGTTTCTTACCTTGTGCTTCCTGTAAAAAAAATAGTAAATAGATTACTACCTTATATCTACAGACTATAAACAATTGTTTTGTGAATGTACCATCTCATACCTAGGTTTGGGAGCATTAAGGGGACAACCCGCTGCTCTATGGCCTATAAGATGGCATGTCTTGCATTTGTTTTTGCCCTTCTTGGTAGCACAGAAAGCCGAACCCTTCTTCTCGAGTAAATTCTTAAACCTATTCACCTAAGGTCTTCCTCTACCCCTTTTTGTAACTAGCTGGCAAAGCTCAAAAGACAGTTGGACTTGAGGCCACTGAGATGGATTTGTACATGGCTCAACGGATCCAGCGTACGCAGCTCTGAACTTTTCCATAGAGTAGTAGTCTGACAAATACTGATTCAAATGTGGTAGAGTTCTTTTCTTCACCAAGAAGGCCAAGGCGTGGTCGCAAGGTTTCTCGGTATGCTGCAACTCTAAGAAGGTGCATTCTCGCAGCTGGATGTTCACAACATCCCTTTTGCCACTCTTGGGCATATTGACCACCTCACAGCTGCTGCTGGTTGACGGGAGAACCTTACGATGAGCAAGTCCTCAGCTTCCCTTGTGCAGTTGCTGTACAACTGGCAGTAGCATATGTCCTCTAAGTCTCCTACCGATCTCTCTCCTTATATTTAACAGCTTCATGATCATACCACATATGCTATCCATCAAGATATGAACATGACGCACTTTTATGTCCTTCACCCAGTTATTCAGGCATTCTGCAAGGTTGTTGTTTATGTAATCAACTTTGATGTCAGGGTTGAATTGACTCCTCTTCCATAGCTGCGAATGATGGATGACTAAGTACTCTAGAAGTTCAGGGGCTTCCACAAAAATCTTTCTCATGAAATATTCGCTGCTACTAGGTTTGTAAACTCTAGCAGCAGGAAACATGTAACGAAATACGCTGCCTGTGTAGTGTGAGTACAAGTTGAGCATCATATGGGCATGGCATTCTCTACCTTCAGCTCGCAGGAACACCTCCTTCACTGCATTCTTCATCCCTTTGCATGGATCCATGGATATAGCCAATGGATCCATGTGGACTATTGATCTCCTGAGCTGCCTCATAAACCAGACCCAGTTTTCCTCTGTTTCTGTTTCAAACAGCCCGAATGCCACTAGGAACATCCAGTTGTGACCATCAAGTGTTGTGCCATATGGCAGGCATCCTTTCCATTTGCCAGTTAGGACAATGTTGTCTACACTCAGATACGGCCTATAGCCGTCCTTCAATCCCTGGTTGCAAGGTTTAAGTGCCATGAGAAATCTTTTGAAATATATTTTACCACGTACTGATTCGGTGTCAATCTCCACAACACGCCCTGGACACCTAGCTTGTACCTCCTCCTTGAAGTTGTACAGCATCCTGAAGCTATTGGTCCAATCCCCGTGCAAGACTCCCAGAGCTTTCTCTTTACCTTTACAAACCGTGTAATACGGTACGACAATGTTGTATTTAGAACCGAGGCTAGTCTGAATATTCTTCGCGGTCTCCTTAGGGTTATCCTTTAGTATGGACATAGATTTTATAGCCACCCACTCCGTATCAGCCATTGAGGATTTCAGTTTGCTGCCTGTCGGACACATGTGTGGAGGGCCCATTTTGTTCACCTGCAACACAAATTCATTTAAAAGATAAGCGGAGTCGACTAGTTGCTAGAAAGATATCGCACAACAATTGTAGTTATAGAGTGAAAAGGGAGAAAGTTCTAATGGTTTGCTGCATTCATTTCCCCAGTACCCTAATTTCCTTCGACGCAGGTAAGGCTCTTGTTGTGATCCTCCATGGACAATGTACCTCGGCCCGTCCATTCATCCACGTTAACTTGCAAATGGCCTCATACCTCTGGGCATTGTTCTTCAGTCGATAAACGTCGAACACCCCCTTGATACAAAAATACCGGAACAACATCCTGAACTCATGCATGCTCCTGAACTCGGTGCCGACCAAAATTATAGGATACTCGTGGTCATGTTTCATTTCTTCTACTTCAACACCCAAATCATCGACTGGAATACCAGCCTCAGCGTTAAGTTCCTCGTCTATTTCATCATCACCAGATTCTTGATCCTCTACAATGCCTTCTTCTTCATATGATTCAGAATCCTGGCCATCGTATCTAATGCCTAGTACTGCACACATCATATTGACTCCCATGGGTGGGGCTGCACCATCATCTCCACCCGGATGGACCAGAACATTTCCCCAATCCACCTCACCGGCAACTCTGTTTTCTCCAAGACACTCGGTTGGTTCTGTTGCAACCACATGGGGTGGTCTTATGTTTGCACGCATCCCAGGTACTTCAGTAGACAAACCGCAGTCAGAATCAATTTCATCTTGACTATACAGAACCTTCTTGCTCTTCCTGTGTACATCCTCCTTCCTGATGTAATCTTTCCTGATGGTATCAGTAGGGCTTGACATCTGCGTTCCATTCCCCATCGAACTAGGCTTTTTGTTGCGGCTCTTGGGTGTGATCTCCTTCCAGCCTCCGCTCACGGGTGTTAGCTCCAGGGTGCTGGCATTATTGCCTGACCTCTGTGGCGTGTTCTTCTTCGAATTAGCCCTTTTACTGCTACTATTGGGCGTGTTCTCCTTCATGATGGCATTATTGCCTGACCTCAGCGATGTGTTCCGCTCCAAATTAGCCCTTTTGCTGCTACTATTGAGTGTGTTCTCCTTCGTGCTGGCATTATTTCCTGACCTCAGCGGCGTGTTTTGCTCCAAATTAGTATTTTTTCTGCTTCCACTGGGTGTGGTAGCCTCCGTGCTGGCCATCTTCGTCTCTTTGCTACCACTCCTGGGAGTGTTCACCATTGTGCTAGCCCTCTTAGTGTTTTTGCTGCTACCTTTCAGTGTGGCATTTTGACTGGATCTCAGGGGTGTACTCTACGGCGTGGTGCCTTTTTTTGTGAGACTCTTGGGCGTCCTCTTCTCTGGCGTGGTCTCCTTGGTGATGTTCTTCTTCGGGGTGCCCTTTCTGGGGATGCTCTTCCTGCTCCTCTTTATGACGCTCCTCTATAAGAATCTCCTCTGTTTGAAGCTACCCTCAGTCGCACCAGCCCCAGTGATGCCATGGATCAGGTCACGCATGCCTTCTAAAAGTCCATCATCTCTATTGTCGAGATCCAATTCCTCTCCAACCATTTGCATTATCAAGTGGAAGTACACTTCACTTCTATAATGTTTCCTTGTAAACGGTACGACTAAATCCCTGGTATCTTTCACTTCGATAGACTTTTTGCTCCTATAACCAAAATATAACAAACGTGCTTCCTGGGAGGACCCCCACAGTACCTTCACATGTAACGATGCCATCAGGTCAGATAACTCTACCACTTCAGGATCGTATCTGCCAAGGATTACATCAAACTCGTCATAGAATTTTTTGTGCCATCATCTAATTTTGCAGTATAATCCGCAACACCGATACGAACGATTACTTTACCATCATCAGGTTCTATAGGATAGAAACCTCCGAGAGGTTCGAGAGGTGGAGCGGCACCATCAGACCTAGCCACAATGCCACCATCCCCATCACCAGCGTCATTGTTAGCTGGATCAACCTCGGTGGAAGTACCAGGACCAGGAGCAAGGCGAGGGCCCTTAGCAGCAGGAGCTACAATACATGGTGGACAGGCAGGGCCCCGGCTAACAGTAGCCACAATATGATCAGTTGTTGCCATGCCACATCGACGATCAGGAGTAGTTCCCACAACAACAGTGTTTCGAGTGCTAGCAGAGTCCAAACCATGAGCTAGCTCCAGACCAGCATCTCGCTTAACCTGAGCACGGGTTCGAGGAGGACACAAGGCAGCAGTCTTTGCAACAACAGTGGGGCAGCCTCCGGAAGCCTTAGTTTGCTCAACAGCGGCAGGGATTCGGTCAACAGCGGCCAGATCAACAAGAACACAGGGATGACTAGTACCAACAGATTCCAGAGCACGGGTTCACACAACTTGATCACGGTGTCGAGGAGGAGCAGCACACAAGGCAGCAGTCTTGGAAACAACAGCGGGGCAGCCTCCGGAAGCCTTAGTTTGCTCAACAGCGGCATGGATTGGGTCAGCAGCAGCCGGAGCAACAACACCACGGGGACGACCAGTACCAGCAAATTCTAGAGCAGAGTTTTCCACAACGGCAATACAGGGACTCCTACGAGGAGGTTGCCTGACAGAATCATGTCGCGAATGAGGAACCACATTTTGCTCAAAAACAGCAGGGGTTCGAGTTAGACCACCCTGTCTAATAATAGCTGGGCGACTCCCAGTAGCAGGAGCTTCCACATCTAGTATGTTACAAATCAGCATAACCATTCGAAGCCCAGGAGACTGTTTCATCAATCTAATTAGCTGACCGTCACACACTAAAGGAACCATGAAGCTGAACCGTGCAGTCTACTCTAGCCCCATTTTAGCAAGTTCACGCACAGCAGCAACCATACAAAGGATAGTGCATAACTGCACAAGCGCTACTTCCATCTTCAGACAACAAGCTTGATTCCACTTGGTCTTCCCATCTGCTAATTTAGTATGGTAGCCGCAAAGGGTGAGCTTAACCGTGTATTTGGTTTGAGCAGAGATCCTACTTGACAGAAAATTGGGGACAAAAGATAAGAATTGTTTGTCAGCATCGTGCTAGCAAACAATTTTAGGTTCGATCTATCTCTGTAATGCCAATAGCCAGCTAGCAGTTATAGGTAGTGCGAATAGCAAAGAGAAGAGTAGCTCACCCATAATTAGCCAGAAGTACTTCTTCCTTGGCAATAGGATCTGCCATCCTTCGCGCTGCTCAGCTCATCGGTGGTAGAGGCGGGCTAGATCGTCGCAATGGCTGGCACGACATTCGGCATTAGAGCTCGGTACCAGCGAGTAGGCGCAGCAACTTGGCGTCAGAATTCAAATGCCCAAAGAGATCATTCTGGTTGGAGAGGGGATTTTGACACCGCTGGTGCTAGGGTTCATGCGAAAGGAGGAAGGGAGTGGATTTGTGAATTTGGTCAACACACCATGCTCCTTTTAGTCCCTCGTTTTGCCTACATGGTCGCTGCGTGGCTCTCGCATCACGGAAATATTACTGACATGGGGGTCCCAACCATCTACTTCACGGGGCAGTTTCACGGAATGTTTGGATTTGGTAGGGTGAGATGAGTTTGCCTCGAAATGGCCCCTCTCGGTAGTTGGCGGCCCAACATTTTGAAACGCGGAAATTTCAGGCAACTTAGGTACCGTGGTGCACTCGCCAAGGAACTTTGGTACCACAAACGAACATGCCCCTTTAAATGTGCTTGGTTCCTATTTGATTTGATTATCTTAGCTCATATCCACTATGTACTGATGACATTTCACCACCACAAGGTGACACTGGGATTATCACACTCAGTTTTAGTTCATGTGGGAGAATGTTATGTGTCAAAAACTAGGAGTAAGTGCAGTACTAGTTTGGAAGGGGTTCTTAGGCTAATAGTGGCTATATTGCTTGGTGTAGACTGTGATGAAGTTGGATGTGGGCAATATTGCTATACTTCTAAAGCGCATTACACCAGATGGTCTTCTGAATGTAACTAAAGTTGTGAGTCAGATGTATCTGTTTCCTTTTACTGCAATACGTACTTTTCCTTCTATTAGAAAATGCTCCTCTTTCATGAACTTGAAAATATATTGTTTCATGTTCTATTCAACTTAAATATATTGTTTCATGTTCCAAATAACATATTGGTAACACAAAAAAGAAGTAGCTAGGAAGCTGACATGCACAAGGGAGTTGAAGTCCATGGCGTGGAGCCTCCTAGTGGGGCAGAAGGGGCACCTGTACACGTCATCAGCGAAGAAGTTGTTGTACTAGCCGGACTTCAGCCTCCTCAGCACATGAAGAGTCTTGGTGTCCTTAGACTCGTCGTCGGAGCGGACGTTGCCGCTATCCTCCTGTTGGAAAAAAATAGTAGAGTGCAATAAGGACATGATTGAGATACTTTGATTATCAGGATTAATTATTTGCATAAACTAACCGATTGAGATCTCCTAATTATTCCCCAAATCTCAAACCAAATAGGTACTGATCCCAACTACGAACAGGGGGGCTTCAAATACGAACAAGGGGATTCATTGAAATACGAGATCTAACACAAGAGGATTAGCTACTGTAAAAATACGAACAACTGATCCCTAATAACATACAATCTAGCATCCAACGATGGGAATGGGGGAATAACAAGGGAAGGGGAGAAAACCCTGGTTACCTCCGACCATGGGTCGGTGATGCTAGTGTTGTAGGGGTTCTCCGGCTTTATGTAGATAACCTTCTCGTAGGGGTCCCAGCCGAGCAGGATCTGCCCGAGACCGGCGGGGGCCTCCTTGCCGACGGCTACGGCGGGTGCGGCGATGGGGATGGGGGCCTCCTCGCCGGTGGCCTTGGAGGCGCCGATGGCCACCGCGCCATTCTTCTCCATCGTCGGTGTGGTTTGGATTTACTTGGGGGTTTGTAGAAGGTGATGGGACAGTGGAGACGGTTGAGTGAGCGAGTGAGTGATGAGTGAGAGTGGGGATGACTCTATTAAAGGAGAAGGGAAGCGACGTTTCGTTGCACTACTGTGCACCGCGTACGCTACTGCACCATGCACGGCCACATGTGTCCGCTACCGCCCCGTGCACCGCACACACGTACCGTGAGTCACATTTTTTCCCTCGTGTCTAACCCTGGCGATTTAGTTGTACTCAGTTTTGCCCTCGAGAACATTGGCAGTTTGGTTGTACTCAGTTTTGCCCTCCAGTACTAACACTGCCGTGTGCAATATACTCAGTTTTACCCTCCGGTGGATGGTCAACAGAGAGTCAACGAATAGGTTTTAGCTAGCTAATTGTGATGGGTTCATAGCATGGAAAACAAAAAATTTCTACCGCAAGAATGAACAAATCCCAGATCTAATCTAGATAAAAGCCAAGATCTAATCTATTAGACATGTGCAATGAGATAGATCTGTACTAACCCTTGTAGATCCGAAAGCGTTACGAGATTAGATCTCGGGGTTGATGTAGTCGATCACTTGCCGATCTCAAGATCATGTGGACGATCCTTCCGGCGCCGCGTTCCGGCAGCGCTTCCGCAGTGGGTCACACGTGCGGAGTCGATGCAGACCTTCCTCTCCCCATTCCAGCGAGCAGCAGAGGTAGTAGATCTTCTCCACGGAATCCCAGCAGCACGACGGTGTGGTGGTGGTGGTGGAGTAGAGAATTCTGCAGGTCTTCGCCTAAGCCTGAGCAGAGGGAAGGAGGAGGAGAGAGGCGGCGGCCAGGGTTTGGAGTGGAGGGGGCAAGGGGTGGCGCCCCCACCCCTCTATTTAAAGGAGGGAGGCGCCATGGGAGGGGGAGTCCTAGTAGGACTCCCCTCCCTCCTTGGCCGGCGGATTGGGAAGGGGGAGGAGTCCTCCTCCCCCACTACTCCTTGTCTTGCCCTACAAGGATTCCTTGATCCTTTCTTGGTTTTCAAGCAAACTCCAAGAAATCTTCTAGAACCTTCCGGAACATTCCGAAACCTTCTAGAATCCCCATACAAATACTCCAGAACAGTTCGTAACTTAGAAAATGATCCCCAATATATGAATCTTATTCTCCGGACAATTCTGGATCTCCTCGTGATGTCTCGTATCCAATCCGAGACTCCAAACAACATTCGGTCTCCAACGCACATTCCATATCTCTTAAAACAACTTCGAACCTTAAGTGTGTCACCCTACGGTTCGTGAACATGTAGACATGATGGAGACACATCTCCGATCAATAACCATTAGCGGGATCTGGAGATCCATAATGGCTCCCACATACTCAGCGATGACTTTGTGATCGATAGAACCATTTAACATACAAAACCAATTCCCTTTGTCACGCGATACTCTACTTATCCGAGGTTTGATCGTCGATATCTCCATACCTAGTTCTACCTCGTTACTGATAAGTACTCTTTACTCGTTCCATGTTATGTCATCCCTTGTGACCTAGTCACATGCTTGCAAGCTAACTAGATGACATTCCACCGAGAGGTCCCAGAGCATATCTATCCTTCATATGGATGGACAAATCCCAATCTTGGTCCATGCGCTTCAACACATACTTGCAGAATACCCAATGTCACCTTTATAACCACCCAGTTACGAAGCGGCGTTTGATGTCATCAAAGTACCCATCCGGTGATGGTGATTAACATAGCCTCATGGTCGAAGGATTAGGTTACTATGCATTTGAATAGCTTGTAGCTAAACGAACTTAATGACTTGATCTTATGCTATGCTTACCATGGGTGTGTGTCCATCACATCATTCTCCTAATGATATGATCTTGTTATTAACGACATCCAATGTCCATGATCAGGAAACCATGATCATCCATTAATCAACAAGCTAGTTTAACAAGAGGCTTACTAGGGACTCTTTTATGTTTACAAAACACACAAGTATTAATGTTTCCGGTTAATACAATTATAGCATGGGATGTAAACATTTATCATAAACATAAAGATATAATAATAACCACTTTATTATTGCCTCTTGGGCATATCTCCAACAGTCTCCCACTTGCACTAGAGTCAATAATCTAGTTAAAAACTTGTGCACTCAACACCTATGGCTTTCTGGTGTTGTATAGACACTATTGCTAGTGGTAAACATAATCTTCGGATCTGACACTTCTAGGTCCGTGTGTATTTGCATGTCCTTGCGTCTCTACGCATTACTCATTCTCCAATGAGATGGCATTGTACAAATTTGGTCCTTTGGTGAGACCTTTAGTTCCTTGGGATTAAATCATGTTGATAGAATTGTCATACAATGTATCTTCATAGTATTATCCTGCTATGAAACACACCTAGTTTGATAACGAACTACTTGACGCAAATGCCCTCATCTGCTGCTACAATAGCAGTCATATACTTAGCCTTTTGTTGTAGTATCTGTCACAATGTTTTAACTTTGGTACTCAACCAAATCCGTTATGTAACTTCCTTTCCATTACATTGTGCCACCCATAGTTTAAATTGAGATAAACTTAATTTGTGACAAAACTAGTATCAATGTAACAATTTACAATGAACTATTTGTCATCACTATATAAATAATATATTCTTAGTTCTTCCAAAGATCATAGGAATATCCCTACTATTTGTCCAATGATCATCTTATGAGTCATTCTGGTATATGCTCATAACATTTAGAGCATAGGACATATCTGGATGTGTACATCTCAAAGAATGATTGATCAAAATATACTTGTGATTTCACCAAGTGTCAAAACACTTGAATCTCGTGTCAACACACTTGAATCTTGATTCAGTCCTTTCCGTGCGTCAAGAACCTTTCTTGTTGTTTCCATATTGAACTCATTCAACATCTTATCTATGTACATTTGGCAAAACCATATTAGCGTCTCAATCTATCCATATAGACATTGATGCCTAATTCTTGGGTTATGCCTAAGTCTTTCATCGAAATGAAATTCTTAACCTGTGTCAATAAAAGATACATCATTTCTAATCAACAATATGTCTTTCACATAATGTATTAGAAATATGTCTTAGCGCTCCCACTTAATTTCTTGCAAAATGCAAACATCTTCATTGTCTCTGATGAAATTAAACCTTTTAACGGTTTCATCACGGTGAAGATTCCAACTCCGCGATGCTCACTTCAACCATTGAAGTTTTGCATACTCTTTTAGCATCCTTTGAATTAACAAAACCCTTTGGATCGTGTCATGGACACATCCTAGGTAACCATTCTATTAGAAGAACTTGTTTTGTTTGTTCAACTACCATATACCAAAATATATGTAGTGGTTGCTACATTAATCCGTCTAGACTAAATATCGCTATGAAAGATCAAATCTTATCATAGTCAATTCCTTAAACATTGTCGTAAACTCTTTCCGACATGTCGACTATTTCATAGATGTGAAACATCCATGTCTATTTCTTTATAGATCCATATATGACTGTAAGGTCTTGCACCTTTCCAGAGGGTCTTTCAAATTCAAAGCTTGTTTTCTCGTGTATGGAATTATCACGGATTTTATGGCTTCAAGCCACTTAACAAAGTCAGGGCCCATCATTGATTATTTGCATGTAGTCGGTTCATCATTGTCAAACAACAATGATTTAACTCTCAAATCTTGGCATTTGATTACTTACCCGACCTACTTGGTTCAATAGTAACTTAGATCTTCGTGACCACAACCTTTGAGGCATGTGAGCCATGAGCATTGTTGCTGCCTCCGGGACACTTACCGACGCTGCGCAACTCAGCACATATTAGCCAAGGTTCAATAACCTTGTCGAAGTTCTATTGTCCTCCCACTTAACTTTTTACCAAAAAATTACTTCTCAAGAAACTCGACATACTAAGTGACAAACACTTTTGTCTTCGGTGTTATGGAGGAATACCCAATGGTTATTCGAAATAACCTACAAATACATGCTCATCCGACTTTGGTTGTAAACATTTTACTTATGCCTAGCATACCAAAAAATTTAAGAAAGGACAACCTGGGTTTTATCCCAAACCATGACTTATATGGTGTCATTTCAACGGATCACGATGGAGCTCTTTTCAGTGTAAAAGCGGTAGTCACTAAAGCTTTAATCTTTAAAATATAATGGCAGTTTTATAAATGACACCTTTGATCTTACCATGTCAAACAAGGTTTCATTACATATCTCGAACACTCCATAATCCTATGGTGTTTTGGGAAATGCAAATCCATGGAACGATTCCTCGAATCTTAGGTGTTTTGCTAAACTTGTAACTCAAACATCTTTCTTTATGATCCAATCATAATTTTTTTTATTTTCTTGTTACAATGATTTTCCACTTCATCTTGAAAGTCTTTGAACA
Source organism: Avena sativa (assembly GCA_916181665.1). Classification (NCBI taxonomy): domain Eukaryota; kingdom Viridiplantae; phylum Streptophyta; class Magnoliopsida; order Poales; family Poaceae; genus Avena; species Avena sativa. The sequence continues at coordinate 314,984,691 of OV702292.1, forward strand.
TTTTTCAAATGTTTCATACTTCTTCCTTATTGAGTAAGTATATACATATACTCACTCAAATCTTCGGATAAAGCATATGAAGTTGAAATCCATCGCCCATGACTACACATAATGGACTATATACATCAATATGTACAAATTCCAATCAGTTAGTTGTCCGTTCCTCTTTTGGCCTACGAACGGAGTTTTAATTATCTTCAGGAAAGTATCACAAGCGTCATTTGATCAAAAACAAAGACTCCAATAATCCATCAACATGGAGTTTCTTCATGTATCCCTAGTATAATTTAAACGGTGATGTCACTTCGCAAGTGATCTCTCAATCATTTGTCTTGCGACATTTTAGCATTAGTTTTTTGGTCGTTATTTCTCCAACCAGACTTGTATATCATCCATCTATTATGGAATACGGTGATTATTTGAACAACCTTTTGTCGTCATAATACCTGATCAAAATAACAATTATTGAAACAAATCTTGAAGGTAAGCTTTGATGTTAACGAGCAACACAACAACCCTTTGTTTGTTTTCGATGAACATCATCACATATTCTCTTGCTAGTTACTTAGGCCATTGCAGTTCATGAATTGTGTTGTCCTGTATGACACTTCATACCAACCAATTCGGTATCCAATACCGCAGAACCACATTGTTTAACAACCAAGGAATACAGCCACAACATGTATCTTCTATATACCTAAGTTGGATATCTCCAATCTTTTCTTTTCTGCCAAATATTTTATAGATTCTCTTTCAACAATTCCTTTTCTTTTTAAAAGAATCTATCAACATCAATAGTGGTGTCATTCACATGACACATAGTACAAAGTGTGTATAGTCAAATACTAATACCTTTGGACTTGCACTTTGAAGTGGATCACCTTCATCAAATGTTTGGCATTCTTTCAAAATTCCATTCTTTAGTAATCTTTTAGTGTAGTAAACATTTTACTTACATCTTCTATTCATCCTTATCATGACAACTTTCATGATCAAGCTGCTATAGCTTATAAAGGTGAATTGCGAGTATAATGTTTCTTTTCCAAAACCTTTTGGAGGATTAGGACGACTAGCATCTCCAACCTTCACAAATTCTCATCAAATATGAGGACGTATACTCTATCATGTTGTAACCAACACATTGTTTTAGATATCGCAATACCTTTCACATATGATGGTTTCTGAAACATTGCTTTCAGCTCTTAGATAAACTTGATATTAAAAACAATCTTTTGAGTATCAAGAATCATGGAGGCAAACATTATACATTAGATACTAACATTGGAATTGTTACTCTTGATTAATACTGTTTATTAAACTTCATAGAGTAAACAAAGTTTGCTAAAAGTTTGCAATATGACTTTTAAACTTTAGATTGACACTCAAAACAATACGATACTAGTTCGTAAAGCAAATATCCAGAATTTCTATAGTTCTACTATCTCAACTATAACTAAGCATAAGGTGGTGAACGGATGCCAATGACTACAACAAAGTATGCAAATTCACTTTGATTGTGTTTATGATAAATTGAGTTCGACTAATCCAAATTACAAATGAACTCCCACTCAAAACAACATCCCTCCAGTTGTTTTAGTGACTACACGAACCAAATCCACTACACCAAGTCCGATCATCACGTGAGATGATGTAGCTTTAAAGGCGAACAATCAAAATGTTCATCATATCATCCATATGACTCATGCTTTACCTTTCGGTATTCCATGTTCCGAGGCCATGTCTGTACATGCTAGGCTCGTCAAGGTTAACCTTAGTATCCGCATGTGCAAATCTGGCTTGCACCCGTTGTATGCACACGTAGAATCTATCACATCCGATCATCACGAGATGCTTCGAAATGACGAGTCTTAGCAACACTGCCTATTAAGGACGAACACTTTATTACTTGATATTTAGTGAGAGGGATCATCTTATAATGCTACCGTCGCGATCTAAGCAATACAAGATGCATAAAGGATTAACATCACAGGCAATTCATAATTAGTGTGATATGATATGGCCCTTTCTTCTTATGCCTTTGATCTCCATCTCCAAAGCACGGACATGATCTCCATCATCACCAGCATTGCGTCAAGGTCAGTGGCGCCGCTTCATGGTTGTCCATCATCACTAGAAACTATTACAACTACTTGGAATAAAGCTATTATAAGATGAATAGACACGCAGGTCTTAACAGAATTAAAGACAACCATTAGGCTCCTGCCGGTTGCCATATTACAACAAGGATCATTGCATACATTAAATATAATCACAATCACATGATGGCCATATCACATCACAAAACCCCTGCAAAAACAAGTTAGACGCCTCTAATTTTCTTTGCATGTTTTACGTGGTTTGGGGCTTTCGAATAAGAACGGATCTTACCTACGAAACTGAACCACAACGTTGATACAAGTGCTATCAAGTGCAAAGTGTAGATTGGATCTATACTATGGTGGGAGAGACAGACACCCGCAAAGCCACTTGTGCAAAGCAAGTTACACGTCAAGCGTGGAGCAAGTCTCATGTGCGATGACATGTAAGGTTAGCCCGAGCCGCTTCATCCCACCATACCGCAAGATGCAAAGTACACAAAGCAAAAGACGGCACGAGCACCAACGCCCACAAAACCATTGTGTTCTACTCGTGCAACAGATCTACACATAGACACGGCTCTGATACCACTGATGGGTTCGTAGCATGGAAAACAAAAAATTTCTACCGCAAGAACGAACAAAACCCAGATCTAATCTAGATAAAAGCCAAGATCTAATCTATTAGACATGTGCAATGAGATAGATCTGTACTAACCCTCGTAGATCCGAAAGCGTTACGAGATTAGATCTCGGGGTTGATGTAGTCGATCACTTGCCGATCTCAAGATCGTGTGAACGATCCTTCCGGCGCCGCGTTCCAGCAGCGCTTCCGCAGTCGGTCACACGCTTCCGCAGTCGGTCACACCTTCCTCTCCCCGTTCCAGCAAGCAGCGGAGGTAGTAGATCTTCTCCACGGAATCCCAGCAGCACGACGGTGTGGTGGTGGTGGTGGAGTAGAGAATTCTGCAGGGCTTCGCCTAAGCCTGAGCAGAGGGAAGGAGGAGGAGAGAGGCGGCGGCCAGGGTTTGGAGTGGAGGGGGCAAGGGGGTGGCGCCCCTACCCCTCTATTTAAAGGAGGGAGGCGCCATGGGAGGGGGAGTCCTAGTAGGACTCCCCTCCCTCCTTGGTCGGCGGATTGGGAAGGGGAAGGAGTCCTCCTCCCCCACTACTCCTTGTCTTGCCCTACAAGGATTCCTTGATCCTTTCTTGGTTTTCAAGCAAACTCCAAGAAATCTTCTAGAACCTTCTGGAACATTCCGAAACCTTCTAGAATCCCCATACAAATACTCCGGAACATTTCCTAACTTAGAAAATGATCCCCAATATATGAATCTTATTCTCCGGACAATTCCGGATCTCCTCGTGATGTCCCGGATCCAATCCGAGACTCCGAACAACATTCGGTCTCCAACGCACATTTCATATCTACTTAAAACAATTTCGAACCTTAAGTGTGTCACCCTACGGTTCGTGAACATGTAGACATGATGGAGACACATCTCCGATCAATAACCATTAGCGGGATCTGGAGATCCATAACGGCTCCCACATACTCAGCGATGACTTTGTGATCGATAGAACCATTTAACATACGAAACCAATTCCCTTTGTCACGCGATACTCTACTTATCCGAGGTTTGATCGTCGGTATCTCCATACCTAGTTCTACCTCGTTACTGATAAGTACTCTTTACTCGTTCCATGTTATGTCATCCCTTGTGACCTAGTCACATGCTTGCAAGCTAACTAGATGACATCCCACCGAGAGGGCCCAGAGCATATCTATCCGTCATATGGATGGACAAATCCCAATCTTGGTCCATGCGCTTCAACACATACTTTCAGAATACCCAATGTCACCTTTATAACCACCCAGTTACGAAGCGGCGTTTGATGTCATCAAAGTACCCATCCGGTGATGGTGATTAACATAGCCTCATGGTCGAAGGATTAGGTTACTATGCATTTGAAAAGCTTGTAGCAAAACGAACTTAATGACTTGATCTTATGCTATGCTTACCATGGGTGTGTGTCCATCACATCATTATCCTAATGATATGATCTTGTTATTTTAACGACATCCAATGTCCATGATCAGGAAACCATGATCATCCATTAATCAACAAGCTAGTTTAACAAGAGGCTTACTAGGGACTCTTTTATGTTTACAAAACACACAAGTATTAATGTTTCCGGTTAATACAATTATAGCATGGGATGTAAACATTTATCATAAACATAAAGATATAATAATAACCACTTTATTATTGCCTCTTGGGCATATCTCCAACAAATTGATATGCACAACAAATTCAAAAAGAGCAAAACACAGTGGCATCTACCTAGGGAGTCTTATTATGTGACCTGCCACCATAAGAAATGTATATAAACCAAATTTTAACCTAAATCACCACTTTTCCAATCACCTACTATCTATGAAGGTTCATGGCTTTCTACTCAAGCCTCTTCCCAAAACATCCCTCCCCAAAAAATAGTTTGTCTGAATGAGGCAATAATTGTCAAACTGGTGTATATTTGAATTGTAAATAGTTTGATGTATGTCAAGATGTATTTCATTGTATAAAAGACACGTTTTCAATTTTTTAAATCCTTTTCTATTTTCTATTTGAATTCCTTTGTCAGTTTTTCCCTTCGTTTTTAAGTTCTACTTAGTTTTGCCCTTGGTTCTTAAGTTCTACTCAGTTTTCCACTCTCTTTGTATCCATCTCTCGCACCTGTGCTCATCTTTACTGCTATGCTCTGATTGGTCGAGAAAGTTGTCACACGGATCGTGCCCACCAACCGTTGATCCTCTATGATCTAGCGGACAGGATAACCCCTATATCTGTCGGGGGGCACCCCTCTATCCATGCAAAATAACAAGTATGCCACCGGTACTTTAACTCCATAAACAAATGAACTTGAATATAATTTGAAGGAAACATGTTCAAAGGTGTATAATTTATGCATTACATTCCACTCTATGAAAATGATAATCTCTCAAGATTTTCTTAGCACAATATTATCACGTATTAAGTGTGATTTCAAAGAGTTCAAATGTGTATAATTTTCGTATACGCAAGTTTATGCATTACATTCCACTCCATGAAAATGATAAATGATTAGAATTTTATTAGCACAACATTATCATGACCTAAGTGAGTGCGAAACTTCGTATATGCAAGTTTATGCATTACATTCCACTCTACGAAAATGAGGGAGAAAATAATAATCTCTCAAAATTTTGTTACCACATCATTATCATGTATTAAGTGCGATTTAAAAGTGTTTAAAGGTTTATAATTTTCGCATATGCAAGTTTGTGCATTACATTCTACTCTATGAAAATGATAATCTCTCAAGATTTTCTTAGCACGACATTATCATGTATTAAGTGCGATTTCAAAGAGTTCAAAAGTGTATAATTTTTGTATACGCAAGTTTAGGCATTATATTTCACTCCATGGAAATGATAAATGATCAGGATTTTATTAGCACAACATTATCATGTCCTAAGTGTGATTTAAAAGAGTTCAAAGGTGTATAATTTTCGTATATACAGTATATTTCACTATATGAAAATAAAGCAATGGCACGAGCGCGGGCGTGGGGCTGGCTCGGGGTCCCATCTTGCAATGCCAACCTAGGTAAGCTGTGGGTCCGGAGCTCACGTGGATAAGCTGTGGGTCCTACGCTCACGTGAATAAGCTGTGGGTCCGATGCTGATATGGATAAGTTGAGAGAGGTGGCCACTACGGGAATCGACTGAACGTGGCCCCACTTATCAGCATGTAACTGCAAGGGTACACTACGGGACCCGACAGAACGCGGCCCTACTCGTCGGCACATAATGGTGAGGATCCACTACAGGACCCAACTGAATGCGGCCCCACTTGTCAGCACGTAACGGCAAGGCTGACGGATGGCGAGTTTCAGACCATGTGAGAGTTTCCGACAAGGAGATGGACAAAAGTAAGGAAAAACTAAGCGACTAGGGAAAACTGAGTACAACTAATAAACCAAGGGTACGAAAATAGAAATCTCTAATATATAAGATAGTGTGCAAAGGATGATGCCTTCTGATCTGTGTGCTTAAGCAATTTATAGTACTGGTGTAGTATGGTTCAACCGGCCCAAACGATAGTTGCTAGCTCTAGGTCTTGAGCTTTAGTGAGTCTAAAGGTAGCTTTGCTCTGTACTACACATACTGCCTTCCCTTATCATTCATGCATGTGTGTGTCGATTTTGTTGGGAGTGGAATTGCTTAGATAACCATATTTCTTGGGTAATATACTACATGATGTGAGTTTGAAGCAATTTAATTTTTAGTAGCTCGTGAATAATTATTTAGTGTACTTGATTGATAAGATGAGGTGATAATTATGTTGCTTTTCTTATTCTGGTATGTTATGTTGCAGGCCAGGATTAGTGCATAAACTATGTCAACCTCTTAGGACCAGGAACATGGTTTTCTTGAAGATCAACATATTTTTCAATCTCCTGTACCTCGTGTACTTCAGACGTATCTTTCCCCATTACCAGCAAGATCTTCTGAAGCAGGACAACGACATCAATGTCTCAGGTCACCATGATTCCAGTTGTTCGATCTCTAGGCTTCAGATTGTATTTGTCCCCGTCATTTGCAAGACCGATAGATACAACGAAGAGCTTCTCCATCCATTCCAGCAGGTGCACATACCTCAGTTAATACTCCAGTAGGTGCACAAACCTCAGATGATATTCCAGCAGGTGCACATACCTCAGTTGATATTCCAGCAGGTGCACATACTGCGGTTGGTGAGTTTCCTTCTGTATTTTATGTCTATGAAATTTGTCCTAGCATGCAATAGCTTACTTTGTTTCTAATGCATGCCTCCACCTTGTTGATAATGTAGTCCTTCGAAGTAAATCAGGAAAAAGAAAGCTCACATCTCATATATGGGAGGATTTCAATGCAATCTATGATGAGGAAGGTAGACTTATGCAAGGCCACTGTATCCATTGTGACACTATTTTTCCGAGTACAACAAAGTCTGGATCTAGTCAATGTAGTAGGAACATGTTAGTTTGTACAGAAAAGGCTATGTTGGATGAACAGATAGGTAGTATGCAGCCTGGGGATGCAAGAATTAGAGCTCTGAAGAAGTTTAAGTATGACAAAGAATGGCATGCTATGAACTAGTTAGAATGATAGTATTGCATGAGCTTCCTTTCCACATAGTAGAGTATGTGGGGTTTAGAAGATTTGTGGCTAGTTTGAACCCTACATTCAAGCTTATGAGCAGAACTACAATCAGACAAGATTGCATGGCAGAGTTCGATAGGCAAAAGGGAGAGCTACTAGAGGTGTTGAAAAACTTGCCCTCTAGGGTATCTCTAAAAGCGGATATGTGGACACCCAACCAAGGACAAGGTTATATCTATGTCACATGTCATTTTGTAGATAACAAATGGAAATTGCATAAAAGATTTATAAAATTTGCTTCGATTGAATGTCCCCCACAATGCTACCAATCTTCTGAATGTTATGTTAAATACCATGCAAGAGTGGGGGATAGAGGATAAGATCTATTGCATCACATTGGATAACGCTGCAGTTAATGATTTGATTGTTAACTATGCCAAATCTAATCTGAATGGTAGGAAATTGCTAGTTGGAAATGGTGACATATTTCACCAGCGTTGTGGGGCTCATGTTCTAAATCTGTTTGTCCAAGAAGGTTTGAAAGTTGATTGTGCTACTTTTTATTCCATCAAAGAGAGCGTAAAGTTTGTGAAAAGCTCAGTTCTGCGTATGGAATCTTTTGAAAAAATTGTTGCGGAGCTTGGCACAAATTTTGGGAGAAAGGTTTCATTGGACGTCTGCACAAGGTGGAATTCAACTTATTTGATGATGAAGACAACAAGCCAATACATAACAACCTTTGATCAATTAGTAGTGCAACACTCTTGTTTCAATTGTGCACCATCAGCTTCTCAGTGGAAAGTTGCGGATGAAATGTGCAAGTTGTTAGTGGTTTTTTATGATGCTACAATGGTACTTTCCGGTTCACCATATCCTACCAGCAATGCATATTTCAAAGTTCTTTGGCAGGTCAAATGGATGTTGGAAAGGGAAGCATCAAGTCAGAATGCCACAATCAGATTGATGGTGGTTCAAATGAAGGAGAAGTTCTCCAAGTACTAGAAGCTCTCATACTTGACAATATGCATACCTATCATCCTTGATCCTCGATGCAAGGTTGAGTTCTTAAATCACATGTTGAAGGAGGAAATAACAATGGAAGGACCTAGATGTTTATCAATTGTGAAGAAGAAGTTCAAGGAGATGTTTAATGCATATTCTTCACAAAAAACTAGTGACTCGGACAATCTGATTGAACAACATACTCAAACATCTTCAATGCAGGATCCATGGGCAAGCTGGATCCAACATGTGGGTGAGCAACAAAGGCAACAAGCTAAGAAAAATAAACTTGACATGTCCCTAAAATACGGGATAGTATCTCCAGATGTCAAGATTGACATTCTGGAGTGGTGGATGACCAATAGCCAGAAGTACCCTATGATCTCACGTATGGCAAGAGCTATATTGGTTGTTCCTGCATCGACAGTAGCTTCTGAATCAGCTTTGTCCACTAGAAGTAGAGTGATAAGTGACTATCAGAGTCGTTTGACTAGCGAAACCGTCAATGGATTGATATGCTTGCAGGATTGGATGCGCCCATCAGGTGTAATTGATGTCACATCAATAGTAGAAGATGTGAATAATGATGATGAGATGCTCAGCGCAAGTCCATATTTTAGGTATAAATTAGGCTTGTGTTTTCTCTTTGGAGATGCTAGCAATTATGTTGTACTTACATGCCCCACTATCACTTCTCAGTTCATTTCAGTGTAAAAGTGTAGTCTGTAGAAAAATTCAAACACTTGCTGATAAAATAATGTCACACCATTTCAGAGTGGAGAGAAATGAGACCTAAGTGGAGCCTTTATGACAACATACAATCCATTAATCGATGGTGTTATCTCGGCAAGTATGTAAGCTGATTTGTGTTGTAACCACTAGTGCATCTGATCTCTCCTGCTTTTGTTATGTTCTGTTTACACTGTCCACATTTATGACACGCATACTATTGTCTATATTGTCTATATTATCATTTCAGTTAGGTGTCTGCTGGCATGCTTTGTTTTTCTGTGTAAAACAAAAGCTCGAACTAGCATGTATTTACTATTTTGCTGATGTTGCTGCCTTGTTACTGCAGATGTGGCAATGATTTGTAGGCAATGATGTTGCTGCGTTGTTACCTATGGAACCTGTGGAAGTTCTTTGCTTATGTAGACTGGGAAATCAACTTCTGAAAGTTCTTGTTGTTATCATTCCGGCATCTCAATCAACTTCTGAGACTTCAGAATTTCTGTGGTGATGTAGACTAAGAAATCAACAAATTGTTTGTTTGTAATCTTTATCCTTACTTTTCTGGAGGTTGTGGAGATTTCTAGGCTTATGTTCAAGGTTTTGAAATTTAACTTCCAGTACTATGTTATGCTTGTGGTTTTGGAGGTTGCCTAGGCTAGTTTCTCACAAGAAATTGATTTGTTTAGTGGTGTTGCATCTGGTGGTGCTGCTGTTTTTTGCTTAGTACATGTACCCGCGTACTTAGGCAGCTAGCTTGTTTAGACGGGATTTGGTGGGACATCGTGTTTTCTATTACTGGGATAAGGGGGGTGTAATTAGTTGGATAAGTGGATGCAGTTCCATCCCACCTTGACATGATCATTGTCAATGATTTGCTAGAGTTGATTCGATACCGAGGTTGAAGTAGAGGCGTGTGATGAGATGCAGTTGTGGATGACACAATCCAATTTATGATCGGAGAAAGAAGAAGCAACGTCGGTCAAGCGGCCGGCGAGAAATTTTTGGCGAAACAAGATCTAATCTACTGGTTGCGCGGCACCGGCGGAGAACGATCTCCCGGGGACGACGCGGCGGAAGTGCTGGGTAACTAAACCCTAGGTCGAGGAACGAGATATTCTGATACCATAAAAGATTGTGGAATATAGATTGTGTTGATACCAGAAGACTTGAGGGGCAAAAAGCCTAATAAAGATAGAATTAGATTACGTATAGTGCAACACGTGTAATATACTCTAACAAGTTATACTACGGTGGGATTAAGAGAAAATAAAGAGTAAGCGTGTTCGCGTGATTTTATGATGACCCAACATGGAACCGCTGAGTATTTGTAAGCATACAAAACTGACTTACAATTTCATTGGTCATATGTAGTATGTGTTGATGAGATAGTGTAACACAAGACCGAGTATATGGTACTCAGAATGTAATTAACAACTTGTTTTGCCTCCCCTAGCACCAGAGCACTAGCTAGCTAGCTAGACCAACAAACACAAGTAAAGTTCACGCATAACATAGATTCTTTAATCTCTGAAAAAAATAAAAATTCAACACGGTAAAAATAAGAGAAAAAAGCTAAAAATCCCCATGGCCCGCCGGTTCGATCGGGATTTCTCCCGTGTATGTGGCCTGTGAGTGCATGACGAGTAAGGTCGCAACTTTATTTCTCCAGGCCACTAGCTGACCTGCTCGCCAATGAGATCGAGGCCGACGACGAGGAACGTGATGCCCTGGAAGAGCAGGAAGTAGAAGTGAAGCCCCTGAGCCGAGAGCAGGCTGCGCGTGGCGGCGATGAGTAGGAGGGAGGCCAGCGCCAGCTCCTTCTTGAAGATCCGGTTCGGCGCCTTGGGCTTGCTGTTCTTCTTGGCTGGCGGCGTCGTGGCCTCCTCCTGCGCGTCGGCCTGCAGCTGGAGGTCCTTCTTGTCGTGCTCGTGCATCTTGGCCCACGCCTCGAGCCCGCCTTCGGACATGCCACGGACGAGCTTGGGGCCGGCTGGCCTGGCGAGGGTGTCGGCCTCCTCTGCCAGCGCGAACATGTCGGACTCCGATGAGGTCCTGCCGGCCTTCTTGGTGACGACCCACTCGTAGGAGCTCCCCAGCTGGAACAGCCCGGACACCATGGCGTTGAACTTGGTGACGGACATGGTGTTCTCAAAGAGGAGGTATGGAATGATGAAGGGCGCTGACTTGGGAGCCGGCAGGATGTTGAGCACAGACATGAGCATCGGCACGTAGCAGATCACCCACACGGGAAGCTGCGCCTCCGGCACGAACATGGTCAGCGGCAGGATCACGCAGAAGAGCGTGAAGGAGTAGAAGGGCAGGATCAGCTTCCTCAAAAGGAAGAAGAGCATCACCAGGTTCGCCTTCTTCCAGAACGGGATCTACAATTAATTAAAGATGTATACATGGTGTCGTCAGCTCAGCATGTGGCAATCAGTGGAGAAAAGATAATACTACTCCCTCCGATCTAAATTATTGTTCTTAGAATTGTTTAGATTCAAATGTATCTAGTTATTTTTAGTACTAGATCATCCGAATCTAGATAAAGTTGAAAATATTAATTTGGATTAGAGGTAATAATACTAGTCTAGTACGTTGTGTGCTTTTCCATGCATGTCATGTCAGTACACTTAACTCACCTTGGACTTGAAAATGGCCGGGAGGCAGACGCGGAAGAGCTGCATGGGGCCGGAGTGCCACCGGTGCTGCTGCTTCCGGTAAGCCGTGTACGACTCCGGCAGCTCGCAGAGCACCTACGTAACGTACACAGATGCAACATTATATTAATAATTGGCGTCCTCCTAAACATGTATCTCGTCTTGAGAGAGAGAGACTGAAGCGATGCGGCCCGCGGTACCTTGACGTCGTTGAGGTAGATGAACTTCCATCCTTGGAGGTGGGCGCGCACGGCGATGTCCATGTCCTCGACGGTTGTGCGATCCATCCAGCCGCCAGAGTCCTCGAGGGCCTCGATGCGCCAGACGCCAGCGGTGCCATTGAAGCCAAAGAAGTTTAGGTATACGCCGTTGACCTGCTGCTCGACCTCGAAGTGGAAGCACAGGTTGATGTTCTGCAGCCGAGTCAGCAGGTTCTCGTCCTTGTTCACGAAGATCCAACGCGCCTGCACCAGCGCAAGCTCCGGGTTCCCCTATAACGATCCATCTTCACGTGTCAACCCAAAGGGAAAAATCTAGCTTTGCTAGCTAGGTCAACGGCGAAATCTGAGATCTACTACCTCCGTCCAAAGGAATACGACGTTCTCGTTTTTACGTATTTTTATCTTTGATCAAGATTTACTTTAAATATATATAAAATATTGGTAGTACAAAATTAATATTATTAAAAAGTATGTTTCAATATGAATTCAACAATATAATCAAGTTTTAGTTGCTCTATTTAGTCCATCAAACTTTATTTTAAAATACGTGTACGCCTTACTCCTTAAAACGGAGAGAAGCAGTAATCTGAGCATGCATAGTGAACGTACTAGTACTATACTTATCTCGTAGTTGACAAATGCACTAAATTAAACAAATAGTAACAGTAGGTTACAAATCTTGAGCTTTTATTAGGCTCATGTACCGAGTCATACTATGTACTAGTATCAATCTCGAGCTAATTTATAGGGAGAGGCGCATTCGAATATTTATATGAGTAACTAGTGCCTAGTACTATAGTACTAGCTAGCTACATAGCTTGCATGCACTGTCCATTGAGATTTTAACATGACTGACAAATACACTTACTAGTAGTAGTAGTAATGTACAGTAAGTACCTTGAAGTGTGGGACAGTGAGCTTGAGGAAGTCTGGGTTAGGCTGGAAGTCAGCGTCGAAGAGGGCGACAAACTCGTAGTCCTTGACGTACTCGCAGCCCATGGCGGACTTGAGGTTTCCGGCCTTGTACCCGGTGCGCGACAGGCGATGGCGGTAGATGATGTTCACTCCCTTCTGGCTCCACTTGGTCACTTCCGCCTTGATCAGCATCTGGCACGTCACGTCGTCCGAGTCGTCCAGCACCTGGATCAGCATCCGGTCCCGTGGCCAGTCGATCTGGCACACGTGCAAGATCGACGTCTCGTACACCTATATATATCGATCCAACGTACGGAAGTGTATATATGCATGTCAAGCGCTGTCCGTCCATGTTCAACTGTGATCAGGCACGTACGTACTTTGAGTAGTGTGTAGTGTACGACACTGACCTCTTTTTCGTTGCACATGGGCATCTGGACGAGGACCATGGGGAAGTAGGCGTCGAGGTCATCGGCGTCGCCGTTCTCGAGGTCGTCGTTCTTGCTGCGGGGCTTGGTGGAGGCGGCGGGGGGGCGGGGCTTGAGGCCGCGGATCTTGATCCAGAAGCAGCCGAGGCAGAGAATGATGCGGTCCACGGACTGCACCATGAAGAGGACGATGCAGAAGCCTGAGAGCTTCTGGATGGCCCACGCGATGTAGTCGATGCGGAAGGCGAGCCACGCCACGTACGCGCCGTGGAGCCACCCCTCGATCTCCCGCCTCTCCGGTATGCGGAGGTTCTCCGGCAGGTGTCGGAGGTGCTCCGGCAGGTTCAGCAGGACGTGGTCGGGGAGGTGACGGAGGTACTCTTCCGGCAGGTTCCTCGGGAAGTGCCACCCTTTCAGGTAGGCCACCGTCTCGAAGGCGAGCATGGCGAGGGAGAGCAGCAGGAACGCGCGGAGGAAGCGAAGCATGTGGCGGCCGCGGCCCGAGGCCTCGGCGTCGGGCTCCGCATCGGCGTCGCGGCTGCGGCGCACCCGGCGGTTTACAGCGCCCAGGAGCGCCCAGAACCCTCCGGCGAGCCAGGCCACGCACCCGACGGCGCGATGCGCGCGCAGTAGGAGCACCCACTTGAACTGCTTGGCGTTCTTGCGCCTCGCCTTCTCGGCGGTGTCCATGCCGGGGCCGTCGATCTCCACCAGCGAATAGGGGTTGTCCATCTTCACCACCACCGGTGTGCCGTGCTCCTCCTTGCCGCCCCACCACGATGACTCCGATGACACGTACGTGCTCGGAGGTGCCATTGCTGCTGCTTACTCAGATCACTCGGGCAGACGTGTACGTGTTTCTCGGATGGCCCGAGAAGCCTAGCTCAGAGATGATGAGTTCTCGGAAGCGCAGCTGTTAAGCTCGGTTCCAACAACACAGCATGTGAGGTTGCTTCACCCCACCGCCTCTCGCTCTTGGCCCTCCAAGTTCTTGTGCTACTGATGTGTCTGTCCCTTCGATTCTTACCTCTCAGAATGATCAACTTATCACTCACCTGCTATTGATCAGAAAATCGCAAGATTGTACTGAATGATACTACATCATTCAGAAAATAAAGCACAGATCGATGAATACGTACCTTGTAATTAACCTGGTGAGGATACAAATGGTGGCTGAGCTTCAGATCCAAGGAAGGTTGGCTGCCTTGGAGGAGACAATGCGCATACACGCGAACACAATGGCACTCACACTCTGGTATCTAGATCAGCTCACTTCAGTGGCTAGCTGGCTGAGCAGGATAGTAGAGATACAATGGAGGTGTAGTAGTTAGTAGTAGAGTGTAACCAACCAACTGCTACTGCTGTACCACAAGCTCCAGACTCTAGACTCCAGAGTGAGGCTTCATGTAGCCCACTAGTAGGGTTTTATAGCCACCAAGTTGAAGATGCAACACTAGTTAACCAGCAACAGCTACTTCCCTCTCTTTTTTTCGAACGCTAGCACGTACAGTATCGCGTAGTAGCTTCAAGTTGACCTGATTTGGGCATTAAATTCAAGTATAGTGATGTGATCTTCTTGACCCACTAATAACTTTGGTGGAATTGGGGAATCTGCCCGGCACCGTGTGCCTCGATCGAGTCCATGCCATGTGGGGTCTTTAAATGAATTCGGAATCTGGTGGCTGAGCTGAGCATGTGTACACACCAGTATAGTATTGCCATACTTGTACCCTGCGAAGCTCTGTGCGTGAATTTAGCCGTTAAGAGACAGCTAATATGCTCATTAAGAAGCTTCGTTGGAATTTGTCGGTGTCATGTGTTTTACTCGGGCTGCTTTTTGTCGGCAAGCTGGACTCGCTCGGACTTATGACCGCCGAGCTCACGTTGGGCTAGAGTTAAAATTGGATCCTGTCTTCGATGGGCCACTAGCGAAACAAGACAATAATAAAATAGAAAAGGATGCGAATAATAGATCACCCTCTCCCTCTGGGACGCAGCACGCGGTCAACCCCTTTGATTAAGGACACGTAGAGGAAGGGACATATTCTTCGCCTTTTGCTTCACTGGCAACCTGGTTTTTTCTTCTTTCTTTTATTAGGGGTTGATTACAATGCGGTACCATAGGTTGGATTCTTTTCCCCTCTCCTTCCCCCCTCCTGCTTTGAGAGTCGTGCGGAGAGCTCTGGGCATCTCCCGAGCCCTTCTCGCCGGAATAGCCGGTGAGAGGCGGCATAGGAGCAGTGCAGCGTAGTGATAGGTTGTAGTATGTCTAGTAGGTCTAGGGTTTGGCTTCATGCCGCGTCTTGGCGTCATGTCGGGAGGAAATCGTTGGTTCTTCTGAGCCAGATCTGGCGATGGGCGGTGTCGGTGCTGCTCGCCGTGGTGCTCCAGCGGAAGGAGCCAACGGCGCGCGACGTCTCCGTCTACTCCACCAATAAGGCTCGTGGCCGCGCTGTCTTGCAGCGGCGGCAGTTCTTGCTTCCCCTCTCTCTGGCCGGCCGTGGCGGCGGGGGGAGATGTTTGGGGTGCAGAGCTGCTGGCGTTTTCATGGCGAGTGTGGCGAGGGTGTGTCGAAGCTGTATTCGGGGAGATCTTCTGGAGTTCATCATCAACAGCACCTCTTCGACAACTACTGGTGATAGGGCGACCGCTCCGAGCTCTGGTGCTGGATATCTGCCAGCGCCATCTCTTCTTCCTCCAGGCAAGGATGCCGCTAGGGAGGTTCTCGCGAGATCGCTTGCGGCGTTCATCGTCTCGTCGTCACCAAGTGGTGCCGTCCCCGGCGACGGCGTCGACGGTCGCAAGGAGATGCTCACTGCCGACGGTGGAGAAGGACCTGATCACATTTTCAGTCTTTGTTGTAGGGTCCTTTTTGTAAAACATCAGGATCGTGTTGCAGTTTGTGCTTCTGCTGAGGTCCTGGTTGTAATTTGTAATCCCACCACTTCTCAGTAATACAGCTTCTGGACCCTTCAGGGTATTTTCCGTTAAAAAATGCGGTATCATAACTTGTAAAAGACATGCAAACAAGTCCCGCAACTTGAATCAGGTGACACCATGCTAGCAAAGGGCATGCACCACTTGTGTATTTTTGCTACAAACCCTTGCATCTGATTAAATTTATGTGATAGATCCTCGTTTTTTTAATAGTAAAAATATCCCCTGATTTTCCTAATCCTTACCCTAGAGAGCAAACGACGGGAATGGTGAACGGCCAGGGGCTAGATTGAAGGCTAGGATCTATTGCCATTTCAGGGAGATGAGGAAGACTCTGAGTTGAGGACGGATTTTTTCCAATGGGAGGGGAGCTGACACAGGGTGGCCTTCGGATACCTCCACCCCAAGACCTCCAAGCCCCTCTGGAGTTCACCAATGTGTAGGAATTATGTGTTTTAGAGGCGAACATAAATCTGTGTGAGCATAAGTCATCATGTAATGAACGATAATAGTCATTTCTGAATACGTGATTCAGTTCTGGAGTCATATGTTTGGAGTCGTTCTTTACTGCTTGCCCTTAGTCATATGTTAAGCTGGACACTTAACCTCGAATGATGTGCGAGTTGACAGATGACGAGGTTCCACTTGTCATATGCATGGAGATGTTAATCCGCCTACCACGGACTCAACCAAAGAACTAGGCGAGTCAGACTGACCCAAGGTCGAGTCGACAGGGGTAATGTCATGTGCACCGGTGCGGTGACCCATCATACCACTACATGATGTAGTACACTATAGTCGTTGACATAACACCAATGAAACACCGTTCCACTAGTATTACATTCCTCTAAGTGGTACAACAAAAACATCATGGATCCAAGACATGACTATAGATTACAAGTCAAAGCTTTACAAACGATCTAGAGAGACTCTTCAGTACAAAGAGGAAGAATAAGCTTACAAAAGAAGAACCAAAAATAACAACTCCAAAGCTATACTATGAATTAGGCTATTTCTAATAATATTTGGTTAACCATTGCTGCTACTGCAATGCTCTACATAAATAGGTTCTATGGCTAGATATTATACTTCTATGTAATCAGGAACTTCGTCTTCACTACAGTTGATATATGTAGGCTTCATTAACGAACTTCAACTTCTTGTAACGATCATTTTGTGCATCATTCGGTATTGACGTTGTATTCATCGACTTTAGAATCTAGCAAGGGTTAAGAAGGTATGGTTGAGTATGAGCGTACTCAACAGTTCACTAAAAAGGAGCGTTTGATGCACTATCTACAACCACATACCAAAGGTCGTAGGTGATGTAGGTTTTCGTAAAGATTTCTTCAAAGGTTTCTTTTATTCTGAAAAGCTATGTTCGTCAGTCTTTACAGGTTTACCAGGACTTCATGGAGCTCCTTTCATGCCGTGTTCATAGCTCCTTCCCGGAACAGAGAGTAACATGTTACAGTTCTTACACTCTGCAGAGGTGCGCTACTTTACCCATAAGAGACCTTATCCTTGTTACACATCCGAGTTGCATTCTTGTCCACACTTCCTTGGTGTGGGGCCTAGTCTAAGGTCCAAGCCGATCACTTCACTTCTCCATGACCCCACATGCCAACACGATCCTTCAAGTGCCACATCTCTATTAATCCCAATTTCAGACTGTTATAACTCTGATTTGCCCGTGAAGACTCTGTGAGTCGGCTGTGCCCCTAGCAGGTTCCATTAAAATTACCGATCGTACCTCCGACAACCTCTCATAGATAATCTAGACACAAAAAATGCAGGGATCTAAGAGTGCCCATCCATATTGCTGGATCAACACAATGAATTTCAGCGTCACGTTAAGGTCGTCCGTTGACATACGAAAAGACGAAGATCCGGCTGACTTCTCCGTCCTATTCCAGATCTCATGGTTAATGTGAAATATATGACGCAAGAATCACTAGCGACATTTGTTGTTAAATCCTAAATGATACATTCCTGAGCAATGATGGTTCCATTGTCAGCCATAATAGATTAGTTGACCACCCTGGATCAGTAACCAATAGTTCCATTTGATTATGAAAATTGTGTTTTCTGCCGTCCTTTCTAAAATGCATGAGATAACAATAATAGATTGCAAAAACTTGATAAAAAATATTCAAAGGACACGAGTAAGTGCGAACTTTCCTTTTTGATTGCAAGATTATGTAGCCAAGATCGTCAAGACAATATAAACTCCAATATCTGAAAACAACATCATTGGTCTGGTAAAGAATAATGTTTAAAGAAGCAAGATGCTATTATGCATAAGTAATGTAATGCAACTTTGTAAACTCGCATTCCCCGAAATAATGTCGATGATCTAGGGTTTTATGAACTGGGAATGGTTTTTTTAGAATGTGTTGTCCTTTTAGACCAATTTTACACTCGTGCTTCTTATTAGGATTGTGAGAGTGTATTAAATACTTGCAGGTAAATAAAGTAACATATAATAATAACCCAAGTGTTAAATGGTATTCAAAGACTTCTTATATAAAGATTTGTTATTTTATTAGAGTCTTTAAGGAATTAGCTATAACTTTCTATGAATGCATTTTAAAATAATAATAACTTTTGAAGAAAATCTTACATTACAAAGGAAAAGCATTGAATAGTTACTATTAGGTTTTTTTCTTAACTCTACTTACTATTCGAGGAAACCATTTCTTTTATTGAGTTAAGCATGTTACTTGTATCTTAGTCTTGTATTTGTAAGTCATTAGTATGAGGTGATTCTATGTTCTGCTCACTTCATAAAGTTATATAAGAATAGCATTACTTTTATTTGTGTGGTGGTTTATTGTTATTATAAGTGAATAAGATAATTTACCCACTTAGTAATTAGTGAATATACTTTATAAACATGGATGTTGAATTATTTGGACTACTCATGAATTATCCTTAGATTTTTTGTAATTGATATAATCCTTTTGGAAAGTATTATACAATCATTTTTGAATGATAATCTTAGAAAATTCATCTAAGATGATTTGGACTATTTTTACTTCCTACAAGAATCAATTGAGATTAGTACTACTATTCTATCTTAAATAAATAATAGAAAAGACATATTAGATAACCTTTTTATGGATTAAAAATAAAGGAAAAAGGTTTAAATAGGGTTTAGTAAATATGCATATTTTAATTTACTTCAAAAGTGAACTATTATATTTTTAATGTTTAGATTTTATTTTTGTGATCATTTTGGTATATTATATGTATTTTCTGATTTTTAAATAATAAAATATGCTTTTTCCAAGATTTATACTTAATAAAATATTTGTTAAATAATAAAAAATTCAATATAAGTTGTGCAACAAAGTATGATAATAGATTTAGAGTATGGATCTTATTTTTCTAAATATTTTGATATATAATATATATTTTTTGAATTATAAAATAAAAGATATTGATTTTATAAGATTGAATCAATTTCTGAAATTATTAAACTAAATTTTAAAAGGTTTATTGTTTCACGATGACTCACCATGACACAACTTATTTGAATAAAGCTTTTTGTAGTAAACCTAATCTAGCCAGAGACAGATAGATGGGACCCGTGGCCACGTCAGTTCTCACGCTGGCCAAGCTTTCCAGCGCTAACGTAGGGACCACATCGTCACCACCTGTACAAGAATATAATTTTGCGGCCCAAAATTTGAGACGCCAGTGCATCGCGGTATTCGAGTTGATTTTAATCACCGTGATTCGAAAAGTGGGGACGCCAATTGCTGAGAGGGGTGTTTCGAGTGAATGATGGCCAAAACCAATATTTTCAAATCGCACTCGTTAAGTCAGGATATTCCGTTACACTAGTTCCTGCTATGCCCCTTCTTTGTCGGTATCTCTTCTTAGCCACCCTACACGTGTTGTAGGGGCAAATCCATTACTATACGTTCCTAATTCCTGACACTGAATCTGACTACAGCCAAGGCGATTCTTTTTCTTCCCTTGCCCGACCCTGAAGCTGGTGGTGGCGGAGGTCCTTTTTTCTCCCTCCCCCGACACTAAATCCGGCGGTGGTGGCCCAGAATGTATTGCAAGGCAAAGGTTGTAGCTACATCGTCGACTGAGTCGGGTCCGTCGGGGCCAGAGTCTGGGGCCCAACGCGAAGCAGCGACGAGGTCTTCAGCCCTGGTTAGCGAGGAGGTCAGCAAAGTTTCTGCTCCCAAGGTACATACGAGCTGCGGGTTGAAGAGAAAATCAAGGCCGGCGGCGAATTGTTCAGCTCCGGTGGGCGTATGCGGCACCCAGATCTCGAAGAAAAAAACCCGGGAGAAGAGCGAGAGGTGAATTTTTCTTATCGGTGTCTTATCTTACAAGTAGATTAGTTACGACATAATATAATCGAATGAACTGAAAAGTTCCCCTTTTTAATCAAATTAGTCACAACTTCGATACAAGGGACCTATATGAGTTCACAGTTCATGTTCGCCAGTACACTGCAAAACTAGATTTTGGTTGTGAGAGGGTTGTGTTCGCGCAAGATGTGCATCTGCTTGTGAATTGCAAAGAGGTTGTGTCTGTTTCACAGCTGGTAGATATGCTTCATGCTAGGATTCCCTGGGGTTCTAGACAGAGGACAAAATTGGTGTGGCGCAACATGAATCATACTTATATGCAAATTGGCACTCCTATGTGCTTCAGATGGTTTGGGAGTGTTGTGCAGATGATCATAAGGTGAAAATTGAAGCGATGATTGATGATATGTATGCAGATGCTAGAGATTTTGCTGCCAGAGCTTCAGCTCCTAGAGACTACAGACCAATAGATGGTGATCTAGATAAGTTCAGTATACACTTAGAGGTGGGTTAATACATGGCAAAACTTGATGAGGGAGTTAATAAGCCAGTTTCGTCATGTACTATGGAGATCACTATCGATTCCAAAAACATAACTCTTGATGATGAGAGAGATGATCGGGAAGGAAAGCAGTATTGTCTCTAAGCAGATGACACGAATCCGGTGGTGGCATCATAAGAATCAGGAATTCATAGAGGTTTTGGATACTGAAGATCTTATGCAGATTATACGACGAAAGAAGCAAACCAGGAAGGTGTTCTTCCTGGGTACCATTTCTGATGTTGTTGAACAGGTTATAGTGGATGTAGAGGCCCTTGTAGTGGCTGAACAGAATGAGGTGATCGACGTTGATGAGATCTGATGAGAGATTCTACCCTAGGCTTGTCATATGGAATGCGGGGTTCCCCTACCTGTATTTTTAACACTGACAGCTGTTGCATTTAGACCGTGTTTCTATGATTACGTTTGTTGAGAGATTGCGATATAATGTTATGCGAGCTGTTGATATTTTCGGACATGTCACTCGCTAAAACCATCATTGTTGTAATAAGACATAAGTACATTGTAGTTGACATGATTATGTTTCTTGAGATGACGTATTGTACTTGTTTCTGTTATTATGTTTGTTGGGGGATTGTAATGTAATGTTTTGTGAAACCATGTCTGGACAAGTGATGCATAAATACATTATAGTTGACATGATTATGTTTCTTGAGATGATATACTGTACTTGTTTCTATTATTTTGTTTGTTGAGAGATTTTAATGTAATGTTTTGTGAAACCATGACTGGACAAGTGATACGTAAGTACCTTGTAGTTGACATGATTTTGTTTCTTGAGTTGATGTAATATACTTGTTTCTGTGATTATGTTTGTTGAGAGATTGTAATGTGATGTTTTGTGAAACCATGACTGAACAAGTGATGCATAAGTTTCTTGTAGTTGAAACGATTTTGTTTCTTTAGATGATGTAATATACTGGTATGTTTTCCTTAGGTAATGAAATTAGGATAGAGGGAGTACATGTTTAATATTTGAAGTAAGAATGTATGAAGAGAAACCCTATTAGGCAGGAGATATTAATCCAGGTAAAGGGCATGGTATCCATTAAACTATTGTAACATGCCAATCTAGTCATTGTTGCAGCGGTGATGCACTTCACTTTCCCCACTCTTTCGTTCTCTCTCAAATGCTCTCTCTCTCTCCTCACCGTCGCCGATGTTGACGCATTTGCCATGCTGTCCTAGAACGACGAGGATGACCAGTCAAGCAGTGATGGCTCTGAAATATAGCCATCTATGTCCATATTTAAACTGGATATTATTCACAATTTTGATGAAATATCTCTCTAAACCCTGCCACTAATGCCTAATATTCAAAGTGGTATGCAATCATTTCTTTATATTTTTTCCTGCACAGATAATGACGTTTTATGATAGGAATCACTACATTAAAGTCAAAGATATGTGATTTCTAACAACCAGAAGAAACCAGGAGTTGTGGATCGGAGGCAGACGCTTTAACGACCAACTATACGACCGGAATAAAATTTCGGCCGTATAGTTCCGGCCGTATAGTTGCCATCGATGCCGCTAGGTCAAACAGAACAACTTTCGTGAAGGGACCCCTATATAAAGAGGCCTCGGGCGACGAGAAACGGGTGCTCACAGAAACCATCAGCCACCCCCAGATCTCCATACTACAAGAAAAGTTTCCTTCCGCAACGACTTGGCCCGATGATCATCGTAGAAGGCGCATCTTCCGCGACAAAATTCTTGGCTCGCCCGTGGCCGATGGAAAACTTTCTTTTCTGGTTTCGCGGCCCTCTACTATGATGGATCTGCTAAAAACATGGAGGAAGCTCGGCCAGCACGTGGCAGAAGCAAGATTTTTGTTTCCTCGCGCGATGTTGACTCGCCGAAGTCTTCTGAGGCAGGTGGGTCCCGGACGCCAGTGTCTCTAGCGAACCATACTTTTTGGTCGCGCCTCCCTGATTTGAACTCGATAACATTGCTCGATGCGTCTGCCATTTAGTCAGGCTGCTAGGCCCCACATGTCAGCCTCTCATTAGAAGGATCATGTATGATGGAATTTTTCCCTTCACTCGTGCTACCCTGTTCCGAAGTTGATAGCGTTGCTCGATGCATCTACCATTTAATCAACCTCCTGGGACCCACATGTCATCCTCTCATTAGAAGAAACGTGTGTATGATGGATATTTTTCCTTCGCTCGCGCTATCCTGTTCCAAAGTTGATAGCGCTGCTTGAGGCATCTACTGTTTAACCAACCTCCTGAGCCCCACATGTCATCCTCTTATTAGAAGAAACGTGTGTATGATGGATTTTTTCCTTCGCTCGCGCTACCATGTTCCGTACTTGATAGTGTTGTTCGATGCATCTACCGTTTAATCACGTTGATAGGCCCCACATGTCATCCTCTCATTATAAGAAACGTGTGTATGATGGATTTTTGCCCTCTGTCGTGCCTTCGTATTCTAAACTTAATATCGTTGCTCGCTGCATCAGCCATTTATTCAGGCTGGTGGGTCCCTTATGTCAGCCTCACATTATAAGAATCGTGGGTATGATGGAATTTTTTCTTCTCTAGTGCTACCCTATTCCTAACTAGATAGCGTTGCTCGACAAATCTGTTGTTTACTCACGCAGCTGGGTCCCCCATTTCAGCCTCTCATTACAAGAAACATGTGCATGTTGAACTTTTTTGTCGCTCGCGCCTCCCTGTTTCGAACTAGCAACATTGCTCGATGCAGCATCTGTATAAGGTTGCACTGCTGGGTTCCACATATTAGACTCTTTGTAAATGAAACGTGCGTATGATGCACTTTTTTTGGCCATGTCTACTGTTTTGACCTTGGCAACTCGTTGGGTCCCAGATGTCAACCACCTATGTGCAAGAAACGTGTCTATGCTTGGTCCCAGCTGACAACCTCTATTTGAAAGAAACGTGTGTATGTTGGACTATTTTTTCGGGTCCCGGATGTCAGCCTCAGAGTACAAAAAATGCTCATAAAGGCCGAATTAAAAAGATTCTGGGCTAACTCGGGGCAGATGCCCTATTCGTCATAACTTATATTCCATGGGCTCACTCCTAAATTTAATGGGTTATGGTCGGTGGCCACAAGACCACAAACATGCCGAATTAGAAGGTATTGGGCTATGCTTGGGGCTGATAGGATAATTTCATGGGCTATGCTTGGGCCTGCTGGGTCTGACATGTCAGCTTCTCTGTAAGTGCAACGTGTGTATGATGGATTTTTTTTCAGCCGCGTCCGCTGTTTTCACCGTGGCAGCCGTGTATGGTCTTACTGCTGGGGCCCTTATGTCAACCTCTCTAGCATGTTCTGGCTTGTGGGTCCCCGATGCAGCCATGTATGTTCTGTCTGGTGGGTTCCCGATGCGAGCCTCTCTATACAAGTATTTAAACTTTTTTTCGAACCCACCCTCAAAACAAACTCCAGGGATGCTGCATGCTGGTGGGTCCGTGATGTCAGCCTCTCTGTAATGCAATATTGCTAGAAGAAAAAAATGTAAACCCAAGATACACACACAAAGGCGATTCGAACAAAAGACCTTCAAATCAATTAAACGTAAACTGAGTGTGTTTCCACTACAACAAAGATATTTAGAGAAAAATATCATTAAACTTTTATTAGTACTACAACTTCTGTATGAGTCTTCTTAAAATATTTTGTGTGTCTATGTTTATCTCTTTTAAAATATAAAAGAGCAGCGCTCTTGGCATCTCAATTTATAAAATGCCACATAATGGGGTATTTTCTTAAAAACATGGGTAGGCAGAGTTTTTTATTATAGGAGGTGGGGGGGGGGGCAATGCCTAAAAGGCTGAATTAAAAAGAGTTTGGCTATTGCTCTACATGGGTTATATTTCATACGCTATGCTCCATGGGCTTCATTCTCAAATTTCACTGGGCTATGCTTAGCAGTCCGCTGACCCCTAAAAGGCCGAAATAATATGTTCTTGACTATGCTCCATGGGCTCCTTTCTAAAATTTCGCTAGGCTATGGTCAGCAGTCCCTGACCCCGAAAAGACTGAATTAAGATATTCTGGGCTAAAGAGGGGCCGAATGAGCTACTCCCTCCGATCCAAATTAATATTCTCGGATTTGGCTAGATTCAGACGTATCTAGCACTAAAACATGACTAGATATGTCAGAATCTAGACAAATGTGAGAACATTAATTTGGATCGAAGGGAGTACTAGATTTCTTCTCCTGGTTAATAAAAATTGCATTGTGATGTGCTCTACCGGATTCGAAACAAAGACCTCAGCGAGGGCGGGGGAAAAGCGATAATTCTTTTTGGCAGATATTCATGTCAAATTTCAGCAGTGCAGAATAAGGTAGAAAAATTATCAACAGATTTGAAGTTAATATTCGGGAGCACTTGACCAATTCAGCAGCATTTCAAAAGTGACCAATGTAGCATACAGACAATGAAATACAATACCAGTACATCAGTATTAGTTGCACAAATGCTTTAGTAATAGCAAAGATAGAATATTTGAGAGATTCAGTAGCTTTCCTGCTTGAAATTCAATAACAATACAGAGAGAATCAGTTCTTGTTCTAGCTAAAAAACCTTGGTCCACGATCAGTTTGGCTTGTTCTCCGAATAGACTCAATCATTGGAGCAAGCAAAAATGACGATCAAGTCTACTTCTGTGTGAGTACCTCCTCCTTACGTCAATGCCTATGTGACCACCCATAGCAACCCAAAATGCCCAATACTCATCCAGATAATTCTAACAATGCTAAGTTTCAAAAGAACAGTAAGGTAATCTGATGCACTTCATCTAACCAAGTACTAGTACATCACAGTTCATTCTACAAAATATTGTACTAATAGTACCAACAGAACATTTGACAGATTCAGTAGTATTTGAAAGATTCAGCAGTATAGAATAAGACCGTAAAAATATCAGATAGATACCTGGTTCATATTCTATAGCACTTGACAGAGTCAGCACAACATTTCAAAGTGACCGGTTGTGGTAGTACACAGATAGTGACCAAACGATTTGACAGATTCAGCAATTTGGACATTGAAATTCAATAGATGTAGCAATGACTGATTCAAACGGAAAGCTAGACCATATTCTGCCCTCGACCGGTTGATCTGAACAAGTACCGAACAAAACTTTTGATAAGTTCAGTAGCATTTGAAAGATGCAGCAGTACATAATAAGAAAGAAAAATATCGACAGATTCACAGTTCACATTCAGCATCACTTAGACATATTCAACAACATTTAAAAGTGACTGATTCAGTTTGTGCTTTTCTCCGTACACTCGATCATTGGAGCAAGCAAAAGTGGCACTCAAGTTTTTTTTTTTGCATGCCTCCTTCTCACATCAATGCCTATGTGTGACCTCCATAGGCTTCTCAAAATGCATAGAGCCTCGTCAAGACTATGAGTTTATGACAAGACCAAGTTACAAAAGAAAAGCAAGACCATCTACTATACTTGATCTAAACAAGTAGCAGTACATCAGTATTAGTTCTATAAAATGGCAAGTTCCAAAAGAAAAGCTAGACCATCTACTGCACTTGATCTAAACAAGTAGCAGTACATAAGTATTAGTTCTATAAAATTCCAAGTTCTAAAAGAAAAGCAAGACCATCTACTGCACTTGATCTAAACAAGTAGCAGTACATCAATATTAGTTCTATAAAATGCCAAGTTCCAGAAGAAAAGCAAGACAATCTGTTGCACTTGATATAAACAAGTACAAGTATACCATAGTTAGTTCTACAAAATATTGTATTGTACGTACTAATAGTAATAACAGAACATTTGATAAATTCAGTAGCATTTAAAAGATTCAGCAGTACAATATAAGACCGAAAAAATATCGACAAATTCCCAGTTCATATTCAGCAGCACTGACAGATTCTCAGTTCATATTCAGCAGCATTTCAAACTGACCGAATTAGCAGTACATAGACAATAATTGACAGATTCAGCAATGCACACATTGAAATTCAATAGATGTAGCTAGGCCTGATTCAAAAGTAAAGCGAGACCATATTCTGCACTTCATCGGTCGATCTGAACAAGCACTAGTACATAGTTATTATTGCAAAATAGATTAGCAGAGAAAGAACTCCATAGAAAATACTCAGAACTACCTTAAGCTAGGAACCACGTCTCCCAAAATGATAAGTACCAGTACAAACAGTAGGTATTACTATAAAATACATTAGTAGTAGTTGAACTTCATAAAAATACTCCTAAGAACAACTACTAAGAATAGGTAGTAAGTCTTTCTAGCAGTTCAAATACTCCAACGAACATTAAGACATGTTTATCTCACTCATGAATCCTGTTAATCTGAAGATAGTATTCCAGGGTGAACACCGATGGTTGACGAGCGACCAGGTGCGACATTGGCACCGACAGGAGCCACTGCAGCTCATTGAACAGGATGTCGTCGGGTGACACGGTGCTCTCCGGGACGCATAGCCTGGAATTTTTATCCTTCTCCCCTCATTCATTGACGACAACCAAAACTGTAGCATCCCATCTGTCTAACATATGTAATGCTACATGGTTTAGTAATATAATGGCTACTTCCTACATATAATTGTTGCATCATAAATATATCATGCTCATGTCATCATGCCACCTTGCATTTGAGCATCATATAAAACCCCTTTTCATTTGGTTCTTCTCTCTTATGCATTAGTAATTGTATTTGGCTCTTGATATATTGTATTTGATTCTTGATAAATGCTTGATGCCCAAGTTGAGTTGGGGGCATATCTTTTATTCAACTCCATCACCTTTCTCCGTCACCACCTTATAATTCCACCATCCAACTAAATATGAGCTTTGCACTTTATTGGGTTTTACCTCTAGCTCATATGGGTTGGGATGGATCCTTTTTACCACTCCACATACTTCCATGCAAGCATCCTGTTGTTTTCACATTTTTGGTATGTGGAGCCACCTTTGCGTGCATTATGAGTGGTACCCCTTGTCCTAACTTCCATATGGGTTGTTTTGGAATAGATGCTCATGTTTGGGATATTTTTAAGACTATTAAACATCTAGCGGGACATACACACTAGCATGTCTAGATTATATTCAAATATGATCATCTCCATCAACTCCCCATGGAACATCCATTTTAGTTCCTTTTATTCCTTTAGCTTGGCTTTAATTCCATTTTTGGGATGCATGGGACTAAATGCCATGAGGTGTTATTTTGTTTTCACAAAATCAAACATGGCTTTTACTCCTCATGCATGGGCCATGCACACTTGTTTTCCCTTCTCTCTTTACTCTCTTTTAATCTCACTTGGTTTTGGTTGAATTGAATCAAACCCTAAACAACTCTTTTCCTCCCTTCCACCCTCACTCTCCTTATCCATCACAACCAAACCCCACCCATGTGCTTGATCTTCTTTTGTTCATGCTCAAACCCTAGCCACTCACCTAGCCTCTCTCTCTCTAATCTCTCTCTAAACCCTAGCCAAACCACCCCCTCTAGTGCAGACCTACCCGAGCCTACCATCCCAACCTCACCACCTTTCTCTCTCTCCCTGCCATGCTGGCCCACACCCGAGCTACCCCATCTACCCCATGCCTCCTAAACCCTAACCGAGGCTAACCTAGCTAAACCCGAGCCTCTCCCTACCCTCTCCCTTTCTCTCTGTCGGCCAGCCCCACACCCGGGCCTCTCCTCTCCCTGGCCCACCTGCAGCCACACCCTACCCCTGCCCTGCCTAGCCATGCCAGCACGTGAGCGTGAGGGAGAAGGAAAGGTGGCCGAAGCCCCCTTTTCCCACCCCGAGCCCCCACGGCATCCCCCTCTCTCTCCCATCCTTATCTACCTCCCTCTCCTTTTCCTGGCTTCGCCCAGATCCATCCCCAGGGCCTTGCCCTTCCCCTCTCCTTCTCCACCGATGCCACCCTCCCTCTCTGTTCGCCGGTGCCCACCGTCGGTGTCCACCACCGATCTCTCGTACCAGCAGGCGGGCGTGGCGTGGAGGTTGTCGAGGAAGCCGAGGAGATCCTGCTGCGTCGCCCCGTGCATAGCAGCAAGGAGGAGATGCCCCTGTACCTGCTGAACGCCATCGAGCCGAGAGAAACCCTAGCCGAGCCGTCCGTCTGCATCGCTGTCGCCCCGCCGTGCGCCGTCCCGATCCGACCACTCCGGTAACCCCGCGGTGAGCCCACGACCCTCCCAGACATCCTCGCCGTCGTCGTCATTGCCTGGTCGCGCCATGCTTTTCGTCGGGCACTCTCTGTGCACCGGCGAGCGCCAGCGTCTGCCCGTCTACGCGTCGCGTCGCACCTTATCCAGCCGCCTACCGCCTTCCTATCAACACCTCCACCCCCATCGCACCGGCTCCGCCCCTCTGCGCGTGCCCGCGTCGCGGGTTCGATTCCCCGCGCCGCGCCCTGCCGCTATCGCGCACCGTCCTCTCATTAGAGAGGTTCAGAGAAGATCCACAATGGATCGTTGGCCCTTTGCACATACCCCCCCATGCATTTTTTGTCTCAACCCGCAGTACCCCCGGGCCCACCAGACAGCCCCGTGGCAATTTTGCAAAAAGGTTCCCGGGATTTTGTACTCCTCAACCCGTAGTCCCCGGATCCACCACGTGTCGCCCACCGGCTGGCCGCGCACGTAGTGGACCCGCGAGGCCGCCAACCCCACCTGTTAGTCGCATAGGCTAGATAAGCTCGTGGTGACAAAAGTTCATGCGCGCTGTTTTTCGCCCAGTCAGCAGCGGCCCCACCCGTCTGTGGCTGAAGCTAGTTCTGTCTAGGTGTAAAAAGTCCTCACGATTTTCTGTTTAAATAAAATGATTTCAGTAAATGTTTAAATACAAATTCAAACCTGTTTTTAAATAACTTTTAAATTATAAATCCAAATAATACAAATGATATATGTTTTGGAATCAGAAAAATGTGAAGAATTTAAATATACCATTCAAAATATATTTTGGGCAAACTAAATTTCGACATTGTTTAAAATTACAATAAAATGCCCCTTTCTTAATAAATTAATAACTTTAAATCTATAACTCCAAATTTGACAAATAATATGTCTAAATCGATCAGCGTGACGAGCCCGCTCCAACTATGCATTCCATGTTCTGAATTGCAGCATGCATCGTATAAATATTAAGTGGACAGCAACTTATATGAGAGCAAACTGGACTAAAAACTCGATATAATGCTTTAATCTTGTACCCCACACCTCACCCATGCCATGCTAAAAATTGTTGCCATGCAAATTGTGCATCATTCATCATGGCATTCTTGTTTGCTTGTCGCATTTTAATTCTTATGCTTGTGCACTTTATTTATGTTGGCCCTTGTTTGTTTGGTTCTTCTTCGAATAGACGCCGAGCAGGGGATATATCAGGAATCCCAGGAGCACTACCCAGATCCGACTCTCGCTTCAACTGAGCTGCCAGGCAAGCACTACCACATGCTTGCATACATATAGTACCTATTGCCTCTATCTTATTCTTGCATCATTGAGTCGCGATTGCATTAAATTGAATCCCAAGTACTGCATAGCCTTTACTTTTAAACCCCACCGAAGCTTGTTCCTCCATCCCATGAGCCATTACTACAGGAGTTGTTTGAGCCATGCGGGTCATAGAATAACATGTTTAGGGTATGTGAGTGTCTGATGGATAACGAGATACCTAAACAACTTAACCTGAGTAGTAATGGGATAACTAATGAAAGTGGCACCGGTGAGCGATATCTGCTATTTGGTTTTTCATGCTCACTTGTGTCCCGTAGGACCCCGAGTACTTGATTCCTGTTCCTTGACTATTCGCACTATCCACATCCGGGAGGCCTTATGGACCCCCCTGAGCCAGAGCTTGATTCATTCTTATTTCTTGGGGCCACAAAGTAGTTTGGGGCTTTATTACTATCCTGTACTTATGCCATGCTTTACTGCTTTATTTAAGATTGTGCGTGGAGCACCTGTACTGTTTTGGATCATGACACATTTTCACTGTATCGACAAGCCCAGTCACACTTTTGGGTTCCCAGTCGTTTACCGCCGTCCACACAAACCCTGGGTCCGTTCCGGAGCCGGCCAACTTCATTGCGGGTGGCTTAGTGGGGTGGCCCCCTGAAATGTTTTTGAATCCTGTGATCGCTTTGTCGTGAATGCCTCGTTGGGTTTTGATTTGGTTTTTTCGAGGTTGATCGAGTGTGTGTTGCTATTTGTGCACCCCTGCAGGGTAAATCTTTCTGAAAGCCGTGTCCGTGGTTATGGACGACTTGGAGCATAGTTTCTCGATCATAGACAAGTATAACTAAAGTACCGCTTTTAATTTGACTAAGTACCTGACTAATAAATAGTGCAATACTCATGGAATGTTTAATAAAACTGCCAACAGATGGGTTGTTCGTCCGTTTTCTCGTTGGTAAGTGAGAAGGAGGATGGATCTGTTAATTATACTGTTGTAACTGTTGTTACTTATTAACGGACATCCGTCTATCATTGGTTAGGAGGATGGTTAGCGAGTATCTATAGACTTGTTAGTTATTATCTTTTGCTGCAATTGCGTCACCCCAGGTATATGTCCCCTTTAGAGGCATAAAGACTTGCTGAGTACCCCTAGGGTCTCACACGATAAATTGTTTGATTCAGATGAACAGGTGTACTCGCAAGATGGATACTGGGTGGAGGAGACGGATGATGTTGGCAACGATCACTCGGTGTAGAGATTCCGGGAACAGGGATCCGTGAGATCTATGGGCGGGGGATGTGTTTATTTATATGGCATCTTATGCCGATTTGCTTCTTATTCGTACTCGGACCTTGTTTTCCGCTTCCGCCTGATACTCTGATGTTTGATGTATGAGGAGCTATCCTAAAATATTATTTCTATCTAGGATATTTGGATCTTGCCATATGGCGTTGCAATATTTCTATTTCTTTTAGATGGAATGGCTCTGTGAACCGTTGTATGGTGGCTTGCATACATACTCACTTGTGTATGTAGTTGATCCCTTCGCCTGCCGATTACGCCGCTCGTTCTTGTCCCGATGTTCTGAAAGTGGTTAGGATGGCCGAAAGGTCTACCTGTGAGTGGCCTCTAGGCCCCACCGTACTACTTTAACCACTTTCGCTCATCCAGGCATGTAACTAAGAGCGTAATTCTTCGAGGTTGTTACAATTGGTATCAGAGCCATCCCGCCCTTCAGGGTCTCAGCCAAATGGTCGTTGTCAGTCTAGCAAATATTTTTGGTAGCTATGTATACTAGGGAAAAACAAAACATGAGAGTAGGACTACTGCCATTTTTCTTCTTACCCATCCACCCACCCTTTTTTGGTAAGGAAGTGTAACGTTCTCAATCCACTTCTAAAATTCAAACTAGGATTCACGTGTTCTGGGTTCTGTAGTACCATAGGTTGTGTGTGTGTGTGTGTGTGTGTGTGTGCGAATTCCTTGTCTATCTGTTGCATCCAACATGTTATCGCTATCTGCCTTTTGGTTATCAACTGTTGGTACATTCCATACCGACAGGCCGTTGTAAACCGACGCGATCTATCTGATTCGTTGTATACCGGTGCGATCTGTCTTACTCTTTGTTATCCGGCGTTATCTTGTTTGGGGGCATTCGTTTCCGTAGTTACTAATCTTTAGGTTCATCTTAAAAAGAAGGTGTTGGGATATGTGTTTTACTTATTCATGTGCGGAGAAATGAT
Organism: Avena sativa; assembly: GCA_916181665.1. Lineage (NCBI taxonomy): Eukaryota > Viridiplantae > Streptophyta > Magnoliopsida > Poales > Poaceae > Avena > Avena sativa. Next base: position 315,017,443 of record OV702292.1, read on the forward strand.
TTGAGTGCGGGATGGAGTCGTGACCATACCACTACTTTTATCATTCGCTCTTGTATATTGAATTGGTAGTGTTACTAATCTTGATTCGTTATGTGGTTTGCGCATACAGTGGTATTTTAGTGCCGAAATTTGCGGAATTTTTTTTTCGGTTTCTCTGAAAATTCCTGAAGGCCATATAGTCTATTCTCCAAGTCTGACTCCTGCAATTTAGCTTTTCTCTTTGGTGGCTCTGAATGATGATGATATGGAAGCTATTTAGAGTGTTCCGGTGGTCTGTGAGTTCCCAGATGTCTTTCCTGAAGAGTTGCCAGGTATGCCTCTTGACCGAGAGGTCGAGTTTGTGATTGAGCTTGAACCTGGAACCGCTCCTATATCCAAGCGGCCTTATAAAATGGGTCCTGCTGAGTTGGCTGAACTCAAACGTCAGCTTGATGAACAAGAGAAGTTGGGTTTCATTCAGCACAGTACTTCTTCTTGGGGTAGCCCAACCATCTTTGTGAAGAAGCGAGACAAGACTGACAGACTTTGTGTTGACTATCGGGCTCTCAATGCTAAAACCATCAAGAATAAATATCCCCTTCCATGGATTAATGATCTCTTCGACCAGCTAGCTGGAGCAGTGGTATTCTCTAAGCTTGATTTGAGAAGTGGATATCATCAAATCAAGATTTGCAAGGAAGATGTTCCCAAAACAGCTTTCACCACCCGCTATGGCCTGTATGAGTACACGGTCATGTCTTTCGGTCTCACCAACGCACCTGCCACCTTCTCGAGGCTTATGAACTCGGTTTTCATGGAGTATCTTGATAAGTTCATTGTGGTCTATCTGGATGACATTCTAGTCTATTCTAAGTCAAAGGAAGAACATGAAGAACACCTTCGTTGTGTCCTAAACAAGCTTCGTGAGAACCGCTTGTATGCAAAGTTCTCCAAATGTGAGTTCTGGCTGCCTGAAGTCACCTACCGTGGTCACGTCATCTCTGCCAAGGGCATTGCTGTCAACCCAGAAACTGTAAAGACAATTGTTGACTGGCTTCCTCCTGTAAATGTCAAAGAAGTCCGGAGTTTCCTTGGTTTGGCTAGTTACTGCCGTCGCTTCGTTCAGAACTTCTCGAAGATTGCGAAGCCTCTTACCGATCTCCTCAAGAAAGGCAAGAAATACCTTTGGACTCCTGCATGTCAAGCAAGTTTTGAAACACTCAAAGAGAAGCTCACTTCCACACCAGTCTTGGTTCCTCCTGATACATCAAAGCCTTTCCAGATATTCTTGACGCCTCATTGCAAGGATTGGGTGCGGTCCTTATGCAAGAAAAACAAGTTGTTGCTTATGCCTCTTGACAGTTGAAGACGCATGAGACCAACTATCCTACACATGACCTTGAACTCACAGCAGTTGTCTTTGCTTTGAAAATATGGAGGCACTACTTGCTTTGCAACCGTTGTGAAATCTTTTCTGATCACAAGAGTCTGAAGTATATCTTCGCACAGCCTGATCTCAACCTTCGTCAGAGGAGGTGGATTGAAGCAATCAATGATTTTGATTTGACCATCAACTACACTCCGAGAAAAGTTAATGTCATGGCCGATGCTCTCAGCCGAAAAGCTTATGTCAACAACCTCATGGTGGAAGAACAACAACCTCTCTTGTGCGAGGAATTCCGCAAGCTCAACCTTGAAATTGTGGAACAAGGGTATCTTCTGAACCTTCTGGCAACACCTCTCTTGGAAGAAAAAGTTCGCTCCATTCAACTTGGTGATCCGTACACTAAAAAGATCATCTCCAACATTCAGCTTCCGAAGTATGAGTCCTTCCACGTCGACGACCAAGGCACCCTTTTCTTTGAACACCGGATGTTTGTTCTTCTACAACGATTGAAACCTCTAGAATGGAAATGGGAGAAAGTAGAGATGGACTTCATAACTGGTTTTCCAAGGTCGCAGAAGGGCAACAATGCAATCTTTGTTGTCATCGACAGGCTTTCTAAAGTGGCTCACTTCTTTCCCGTCAAGGAAACAATCTCTGCAATTCAGTTGGCTGAGCTCTATATCAACAGAATTGTCTCTCTGTATGGGGTTCCTCTCGAGATCAGTTCATACCGTGGAAGCATCTTCACTTCCAAGTTCTAGGGAAGTTTCCAAAATGCTTTGGGAATAAAATTGAACTTCAGCACAGCTTACCACCCTCAGTCGCAAGGACAAGTTGAAAGGATCAATCAGATTTTGGAAGATATGCTCCGTGCTTGCGTCATCTCTTTCGGCATGAAGTGGGAAGAATGTCTTCCTTATGCTGAATTCTCTTACAACAACAGCTTCTAGAAAAGTCTAAAGATGGCACCATTTGAGGCTCTCTATGGTCGCAAATGCAGAACTCCGATTGGTTGGTCGGGCGCAGGTGAAAGAACATTGTTTGTCCCCGACATAGTAACTCAAGCGGAGGAGAAGGTCCACATCATTCTTGAAACCTGAAGGTTGCTCAAAGTCGCCAGAAGAGCAATTATGACAGAAAGCACACGGACATGGAGTATGTCCCTGGTGATCTCGTTTACCTTCGTGTCACTCCCATGAGAGGCACACACCGGTTTGGTATCAAAGGGAAGCTAGCTCCTAGATACATCGGTCCTTTCAAAATTCGTGGAAGAAGAGGAGAAGTTGCTTATGCTCTTGAGCTTCCTGAAAAACTCAAGGTCCATGATGTTTTCGATATATATCAACTCAATAAGTGCTTCAAGGATCCCGGCAGGACCATGGACCATGAACTCATCAATCTCCAAGAAGATCTGTCTTATCAAGAACACCCCACAAAAATCCTTGAAGTCGCAGAAAGAAGGACTCGCAACAAGTCCATCAAGTTCTGCAAGGTGCAGCGGTCACACCATTCCGTTGATGAAGCCACTTGGGAACGTGAAGATGAGCTCCGTGCCAAGTATCCTACCCTCTTCGTGTCTTCTTCTTCTTCCTAGAATCTCGGGGCGAGATTCCTGTTTAGTGGGGGAGAGTTGTAGCATCCCATCTGTCTAACATATGTAATGCTACATGGTTTAGTAATGTAATGGCTACTTCCTACATATAATTGTTGCATCATAAATATATCATGCTCATGTCATCATGCCACCTTGCATTTGAGCATCATATAAAACCCCTTTTCATTTGGTTCTTCTCTCTTATGCATTAGTAATTGTATTTGGCTCTTGATATATTGTATTTGATTCTTGATAAATGCTTGATGCCCAAGTTGAGTTGGGGGCATATCTTTTATTCAACTCCATCACCTTTCTCCGTCACCACCTTATAATTCCACCATCCAACTAAATATGAGCTTTGCACTTTATTGGGTTTTACCTCTAGCTCATATGGGTTGGGATGGATCCTTTTTACCACTCCACATACTTCCATGCAAGCATCCTGTTGTTTTCACATTTTTGGTATGTGGAGCCACCTTTGCGTGCATTATGAGTGGTACCCCTTGTCCTAACTTCCATATGGGTTGTTTTGGAATAGATGCTCATGTTTGGGATATTTTTAAGACTATTAAACATCTAGTGGGACATACACACTAGCATGTCTAGATTATATTCAAATATGATCATCTCCATCAACTCCCCATGGAACATCCATTTTAGTTCCTTTTAATTCCTTTAGCTTGGCTTTAATTCCATTTTTGGGATGCATGGGACTAAATGCCATGAGATGTCATTTTGTTTTCACAAAATCAAACATGGCTTTTACTCCTCATGCATGGGACATGCACACTTGTTTTCCCTTCTCTCTTTACTCTCTTTTAATCTCACTTGGTTTTGGTTGAATTGAATCAAACCCTAAACAACTCTTTTCCTCCCTTCCACCCTCACTCTCCTTATCCATCACAACCAAACCCCACCCATGTGCTTGATCTTCTTTTGTTCATGCTCAAACCCTAACCACTCACCTAGCCTCTCTCTCTAATCTCTCTCTCTAAACCCTAGCCGAACCACCCCCTCTAGTGTAGACCTACCCGAGCCTACCATCCCAACCTCACCACCTTTCTCTCTCCCTGCCATGCTGGCCCACACCCAAGCTACCCCATCTACCCCATGCCTCCTAAACCCTAACCGACGCTAACCTAGCTAAACCCGAGCCTCTCCCTACCCTCTCTCTTTCTCTCTGTCGGCCAGCCCCACACCTGGGCCTCTCCTCTCCCTGGCCCACTTGCAGCCACCCCCTACCCCTGCCCTGCCTAGCCATGCCAGAACGTGAGCGTGAGTTAGAAGGAAAGGTGGCCGAAGCCACCTTTTCCCACCCCGAGCCCCCACGACATCCCCCTCTCTCTCCCGTCCTTATCTACCTCCCTCTCCTTTTCCTGGCTTCGCCCAGATCCATCCCTAGGGCCTTGCCCTTCCCCTCTCCTTCTCCACCGACGCCACCCTCCCTCTCTGTTCGCCGGCGCCCACCGTCGGTGTCCACCACCGATCTCTCGTACCAGCAGGCGGGCGTGGCATGGAGGTTATCGAGGAAGCCGAGGAGATCCTGCTGCGTCGCCTCGTGCACAGCAGCAAGGAGGAGACGCCCCTGTACCTGCTGAATGCCGTCGAGCCGAGAGAAACCCTAGCTGAGCCGTCCGTCTGCATCGCTGTCGCCCCGCTGCACCCCGTCCCGATCCGACCACTCCGGCAACCCCGTGGTGAGCCCACGACCCTCCTAGACATCCTCGCCGTTGTTGTCATTGCCTGGTCGTGCCGTTCTTTTCATCGGGCACTCTCTGTGCGCCGGCGAGCTCCAGCGTCTGCCCATCTACGCGTCGCGTCGCACCTTATCCAGCCGCCTACCGCCTTCCTGTCAACACCTCCACCCCCAGCGCACCGGCTCCGCCCCTCTGCGCGCGTGCCCGCGTCGCGGGTTCAATTCCCCGCGCCGCGCCCTGCCGCTATCGCGCACCGTCCTCTCGTCAGAGAGGTTCAGAGAAGATCCACAATGGATCGTTGGCCCTTTGCACATACCCCCCCATGCATTTTTTTGTCTCAACCCGCAGTACCCCCAGGCCCACCAGACAGCCCCGTGGCAATTTTGCAAAAAGGTTCCCAGGATTTTGTACTCCTCAACCCGTAGTCCCCGGATACACCACGTGTCGCCCACCGGCTGGCCGCGCGCGCAGTGGACCCGCGAGGCCGCCAGCCCCACCTGTCCGTCGAATAGGCTAGATAAGCTCGCGGTGAGAAAAGTTCCTGCGCGCTGTTTTCGCCCAGTCAGCAGCGGCCCCACCTGTCTATGGCTGAAGCTAGTTCTGTCTGGGTGTAAAAAGTCCTGACGATTTTCTGTTTAAAGAAAATGATTTCAGTAAATGTTTAAATACAAATTCAAACCTGTTTTTAAATAACTTTTAAATTATAAATACAAATAATACAAATGATATATGTTTTGGAATTAGAAAAATGTGAGGAATTCAAATATGCCATTCGAAATATCTTTTCGGCAAATTAAATTTCGACATTGTTTAAAATTACAATAAAATGTCCTTTTCTTAATAAATTAATAACTTAAATCTATAACTCCAAATTTGACAAATAATATGTCTAAATCGATCAGCGCGACGAGCCCGTTCCAACTATGCATTCCATGTTCTGAATTGCAGCATGCATCATATAAATATTAAGTGGAGAGCAACTTATATGAGAGCAAACCGGACAAAAACCTCAATATAATGCTTTAATCTTGTACCCCACACCTCACCCATGCCATGCTACATTGTTGCCATGCAAATTGTGCATCATTCATCATGACATGCTTGTTTGCTTGTCGCATTTTAATTCTTATGCTTGTGCACTTTATTTATGTTGGCCCTTGTTTGTTTGGTTCTTCTTCGAATAGACGCCAAGCAGGGGATATATCAGGAATCCCAGGAGCACTACCCAGATCCGACTCTCGCTTCAACTGAGCTGCCAGGCAAGCACTACCACATGCTTGCATACATATAGTACCTATTGCCTCTATCTTATTCTTGCATCATTGAGTCACGATTGTATTAAATTGAATCCCAAGTACTACATAGCCTTTACTTTTAAACCCCACCGAAGCTTGTTCCTCCATCCCATGAGCCATTACTACATGAGTTGTTTGAGCCATGCGGGTCATAGAACAGCATGTGTAGCGTATGTGAGTGTCTGATGGATAACGAGATACCTAAACAACTTAACCTGAGTAGTAATGGGATAACTAATGAAAGTGGCACTAGTGAGCGATATCTGCTATTTGGTTTTTCATGCTCACTTGTGTCCCGTAGGACCCTGAGTACTTGATTCCTGTTCCTTGACTATCCGCACTATCCACATCCGGGAGGCCTTATGGACCCCCCTGAGCCAGAGCTTGATTCATTCTTTTTTCTTGGGGCCACAAAGTAGTTTGGGGCTTTATTACTATCCGGTACTTATGCCATGCTTTACTGCTTTATTTAAGATTGTGCGTGGAGCACCTGTACTGTTTTGGATCGTGACACGTTTTCGCTGTATCGACAAGCCCAGTCACACTTTCGGGTTCCCAGTCGTTTACCGCCATCCACACAAACCCTGGGTCCATTCCGGAGCCGGCCAACTTCATTGCGGGTAGCTTAGTGGGGTGGCTCCCTGAAATGTTTTTGAATCCTGTGATCGCTTTGTCGTGAATCGTTGGGTTTTGATTTTGTTTTTCCGAGGTTGATCGAGTGTGTGTTGCTATTTGTGCACCCCTGCAGGTTAAATCTTTCCGAAAGCTGTGTTCGCGGTTATGGACGACTTGGAGCACAGTTTCTCGATCATAGACAAGTATAACTAAAGTACCGCTTTTAATTTGACTAAGTACCTGACTAGTAAATAGTGCAATACTCATGGAATGTTTAATAAAACTGCCAACAGATGGGTTGTTCGTCCGCTTTCTCGTTGGTAAGCGAGAAGGAGGATGGATCTATTAATTACACTGTTATAACTATTGTTACTAACTAACGGACATCCGTCTATCATTGGTTAGGTGGATGGTTAGCGAGTATCTATAGACTTGTTAGTTATTATCTTTTGCTGCAATTGCGTCACCCCAGGTATATGTCCCCTTTAGAGGCATAAAGACTTGCTGAGTACCCCTAGGGTCTCACACGATAAATTGTTTGATTCAGATGAACAGGTGTACTCGCAAGATGGATACTGGGTGGAGGAGACGGATGATGTTGGCAACGATCACTCGGTGTAGAGATTCCGGGAACAGGGATCCGTGAGATCTGTGGGCGGGATGTGTTTATTTATATGGCATCTTATGCCGATTTGCTTCTTATCCGTACTCGGACCTTGTTTTTCGCTTCCGCCTGATACTCTAATGTTTGATGTATGAGGAGCTATCCTAAAATATTATTTCTATCTAGGATATTTGGATCTTGCCGTATGGCGTTGCAATATTTCTATTTCTTTTAGATGGAATGGCTCTATGAACCGTTGTATGGTGGCTTGCACACATACTCACTTGTGTATGTAGTTGATCCCTTCGCCTGCCGATTACGCCGCTCGTTCTTGTCCCGATGTTCTGAAAGTGGTTAGGACAGCCGAAAGGTCTACCTGTGAGTGGCCCTTGGGCCCCACCGTACTATTTTAACCACTTTCGCTCATCCAGGCATGTGACTAAGAGCGTAATTCACCGAGGTAGTTACAAAAACTTCACCATGTACCGCGGCAACAAGAACGCCACTGACCTGACGGATACGACGGATATGACGTGTAGCGTTTGGCGTGTGTCAAATCGCACCACGAACACAGTAGCATCATCCCCGGATCTGATGATATCTATTGTCCGCAGGCCTGTTGCTGGCAGAGGCTTAGAGGAGTACCTGTGTTCCGTAGCGGAAACTGTGCACCCTCATCGAGTGAGCTTCACGGAGGTGGGCGAGGAGCACCGCCGGCGAGGCGGTGAAAATGCAGCCATCCTCCACGAAGTTGCAAGGGCCGTGCACGCACGCAATCTTGTGGTTGTGGACCTGACGGTAGGCGACCAATGTCCCGCAACCATCGTTGGGGCATCTGCTACCTTTTCCACTGGTGACTCGGAGGTTCAACTCCTTGGAGCATGCGGCCAGCCGGACGATGCTGGTAGTGTCCATATGCATAGCGATCTCGTCAAACACGTCAGCGTCGACGTTGCTCCATCCGCCGTACCACCGGTTGGGCCCCGAATCCGCCATCACGTCCCGATGGTTTGGGGGCGAAGCGGATCAATCTATGGCTGTTGGGAGGTTTTGGGGGAGAGGGGTGGTGGCCTAGAAGGACCGATGCTGCGGGCGAGATGGCGAGGAAAATGAGTGAAGCGCGTGTTGGATACGATACCAAATATTGCCCGGATGGGGAAGATGGTATGGCTCTTTGAACGAGGAGTTTTTTGCGTGTTCCTTCGTTGGTCTTCTGCTGCAGGGCGCAACTGCATCGAGGAGACTTTAATTATTAGCTAGCTAGTGTAGCACACCAATGTTGTCTAGTACTGTAGTAGCATCGAGGAAACTTACTAGTAGTAATTAGCTAGCTAGTCTAGCATGCCAATGCTGTCTAGTAGAATGCCATATCATCACAATATAAAATTGTACTACTCCATAAAGTAGTAATAGGTAAAGCTGAGAAAATAATTATATTTTCGAGCCGCTTCCATAAGGCATCGGGTGTATATTTGGTTCTTGTACTTGTGCATAGCGTGCATTATGCTAAAGTCCAGTATCAATAGAATCTCCTAATTCCTCCGTTTCAAAATGTAAGATGGTTTAGCTTTTGTGAAATAAATGTATCTAGACATATTTTACTACACATTAAAAGTAGTGTGTAGGTTCGGAGTGAACCACACACTAAAAGTCGTCTAGATACATTCATTTCACAGAAGTTAAAACATCTTATATTATGGAATAGAGTGAGTAGATGCTAAAATGGAAAAGATGATTCGAGGGTTAGCAATGTTGGAATTTGCTAGTCTTGACGTTGAAAGTTAACCGTACACTATATAGCGGTAGGATAAGATAATATAAATCTCTAAAAAATATGGTCTTGTCATATCAGCTTAACCAAAGACTAATGCACGAGGCTAGAATCGTTGAAGCCAAGGTTGTTTTCATAGAGTACGACCCTTACACAAGCATTGAGGTGATTGTTCAAGTGTATGGCATGTGGTCCGTAACATCCTATTGATGCTAAATTTTTCATAATTTCTAAAGGAACTCTAGAATTGGCGGACTAAAGTGCATTATGCTAAAGGTACAAAAAAATATAGTCAAGTTCATACGAGTAAATAAACATAGTACCGATACAAGGACATGTTTCAAAGGAGAGGAGACCAACACGTTGAAAGCCGATGACTTCAGACAACCAAACAAAATAAACACTTCAACATGGTCGACAACTATTTCTCTAATTGTAGTACCAACTATTACATATGGATTGCATTAGTACGTACTATGGCAACATGTCTTATTTTTTAGTTAAGCATGAGGCCGGTTCCAATCAACGGCATTCACGAAGGTTGGTACGAACCAAAGCGTATGGTTCATCGTTCCTGTCCAGAAGCGAGGGTTACTAATTCTCTCAAGGACATTGATTTCAGAAGTAACACCGCAGTCTTTACCACTAAGACTTAGGCGGCATAATTCAGGCTACCACTCTTTGGAAAGACATGCTACAGTTGGTAAGATGTAGACACAGTTGCTTCTCGTTAGATAACCTGGGATAAGATCTGCACCGCCTACGCGCATGATAATCTGATAGTTCACTCCAAGGAAAAGAGAATATGATCCAAGGTCAGCAATCCTTTCCTATGGATTAGCTTGATCAACCTGACCAGTGTTCGTTGAGAACACCAAGCAGGCAAAGTCGGAAGTATAAGTGGAGTAGTGCGACCGCACTATACAACACGAGGATGAGCAGCACCAGTACGATGGCGGCAATGACAAGTAAGACAGTTAGGATCATAAGAAGCGCCAAGCGTATATATGAAGAAGTCAAGAACCATCTGCAGATCTTGCTAACCACCAAAAACCAAAAAAGTAGTCGTGCTCATCTCCAGTAGCATTAATAAATGAATCCACCAACTCATCTGTGGCAGCTGATCGCGCCAAGACTAGCGCAGGACCTTGAAAAAGGTAGCAGAATGCGTTAATTTATGATTCCGGCAACATGATATAGTGAATCCTACTGAAAAATTTCCTTCCAATTGAACTGCATGCAAAGTAGCTCGAACATAGGAAAAACAACTACGGCCTAGAATCGTACAAAGGAAACAAAGCATTATATAATAGGAAATTTCCTAGAGAACGGACTCATCTTTTTTTTGAACAAGACGGACAATTTTTTGGCTCGTTTTGCCTAAAAAAAGCAAAGAGAATTGACCGGTTCATTTGCAGGGGAACTTGCCAAAAACTTGTGCAAATGCAGAAAACATAGGATAGGAAAGACATAGGATTTTATATTTGCATGTCCATTTATACTCCTGTAGGGTTGCGGTGTGTTGGATTATATTGCATGGAAAAACCATTGAACGGATTTTTTCAGGAGCTTCAAGTATATCTTAAATTCCTATAAAATTGATTAAAAGATATCCAGAAATATCTACTATGCATAATTCAATCCGATGAATCAAACGACTTCTATAAGAAAAAATCCTATGAAAAAACTATGATTCGTATAGTTCATAGAGACTAAAATAACTACTCGCATTTTCATTTAAACGAAACACTCCCTATGTCAATTCAGTACAATAGCTTGGGAATATGAGTAATTAAGCCAGTACACTACATATGAAGGTATAATTACCAGGATGCAGAGGATCCCAAACATGAACGTTGCCATAAAGAGCTATGGCGAACACTAGTCTGTCATGGGTAATTCCATCATTGTAACTATAAGGGCTCAAGGCGTGGTTAAGAGGAAGTGGAAGAACTATCCATCCATCATCACCGCCCTGGTGGATGAAAATTCTGACGTTGAAGATTACAACGAGTGAGAAATCTTTATATCTTCCAGTTGTCGTCAGATTGATGACAAGTACGCCATGATGGGGTCCTCGAGGCGTGCGGAAGAGAGGGGTGTGAGACGTACGGTGTTCCGGGACGGTGAGCACACAAGTTTACCCAGGTTCGAATCCGCTGGCTTTGGACGGATCCTACTCCTGCTAGCAATCCAGTAATACGGCAGAGCCGGAATATGGGTTACAAGGGTTCGCCTGTGTGAGTTGAGATTGTAGACTATTGAAGGTGCCCTAAAGGCTTTCCCTAGGACGGCTTATATAGATATCCAGTCTAGGGTTTACAGGAGAGATCTGTCCAGCTACGACTAAGAGTTGGTTATAGAGTACATCTTGAACTACAAGTAACACTATGGGCCTATGTCAGTAAGTCTTCTGGGCCTTCCTGTAGCCGGATTGGACTCCATCTCTTCTCCCTGACTGGGCCGCCCATGAAGCAAAGCTCTAACCCGAAGTGGGCCACCCTAGTCAGTGAGGAACTGTGAGGATACCCATAAAGTATATCCCCAACAGCAGCCCCCGGAAGTCTCCAGTATCCAAAGTCGGATTCATCATCGTCTAGCTTGATCTTCGGCTTGCAGAATCTTGAAGGGTTCCTGAAACTTCACAACAAAAAATACGATCCGGGTCTTAAAAATAAGTCAGACCTATCAACATGTTACTCGGAGTTTCCAGCTTGATTTCAAACTAAGCCGGAACTTGGTCTCTGACGTCATCTGACACTCGTCATGGTCAAGTCACGTCATTTGACAAACATCCTGTCAGCAAGACCGTTGGTGGGTCCACCGTTCACAGAACCAAGGCGTCATTTAATGCATACGCGGAGATCAAGGCGACGTAATCATCACGTGGGTCCTTCCCAGTTCCTTCCATGATGCGTGGCGTTTACATAGTGCTATTCGCACGAATCTTGACGCAGGTAGGTGGTTATAAGGGTGAGGATTTTCCTTCTCCTCTCTTCACCTGTTCCCTTTGCCGTTTCTTCTCCTCCACATCTCCCCAATGCACAGAGCTCTCCCTCCTCCCAGATTTCCTAGCGCCGTCCATCCAAGGTTACCGGCGCACCGGAGAAATGGCTTCTTCTTCCTCTTCCAGCTTGGCAGCGGCGGCAGCGGCGGCAACGGCTGCGCCATAGAAGGAGAGAAACCGGGGCGTCTGGATCCCGTGCCTGCTCGACGACGAGAAACTCCAAGGTGTGGAGAATGAAGGTCTCCTCCGTGCCGACGACTGGCGGAGCGACTTCGGCGAAACCATCCCCCACCTGCGCGTCGCTGAGCGGGTCCACTTCGGCACCCACCTCGACAGAGGTTTGTCCTTTCCTCCCTCGGAATTCTTTTCCGAGGTGATTGATCACTACGGTGTACAACTCCACCATCTTCCCCTGAACTCCCTCTTAGAGATGAGTTCTTATGCAACTTTGTGCAAGGGGTATCTCGGCATTAGGCCGAGTCTCACTTTGTTACGTTTCTACGTCCATGTCCATAGAAACTCCATCACTTTCGGTAATCCTTATATTATCGGCACTATTAGCCTTTCTGTTAGACGCGAGCATAGTTATCCTCGCATTTCTACCAGTGACTCGGTCAAACAATGGCCGGCCACTTTCTTCTACCATAAGGATATTCCCGTTCTCGGCAAAGCTACTGCTTTGCCGGCTTTCATCGACGGAGCCGCCACAGCCCTACCGTCTTGGGACGAGGCCCCTCCAGCTCTCAGTGATGATGTGATCCTCGCTAAGAGGTAGATCGAATATCTGATAAAACACAAGGGTTTGAAAGGATCCGACCTAGTCCAGTGCTGGGTCACATGTCGGATCTAGCCTCTCCAACACCACGGCGACCGTCTGATGAACTCCATCACGGCGTCGAAGAATGACTCCCTCCACATCAGTCCTAAGGCTTTAAAGCCATAGGATTACATAAGCCAGATTAAATGGCTGATCAAGGAGTGGATTGAAAGGAAGATTCCGAACTTGTATCTGGATATGCATACAGAAGAAGACCCTGTGGTTCCGGTAAGCTCCAATGATTAATCCCTTTATGTGTTCCACCCTTTAAGTTATTTCGCAATACTGAGATGTTTTCTTCTTTCAGCTTGCCGACCTCCCCGAGTCAGAATTTGCTCCACTGAGGGATATCCTCCAGAGTTTTCTCAGGAGGCGGAACTGGTCCCACTGCCGGACATTGTGCCCAGGAAGCGCAAGGCTCCGACAGTGGCCGTCGGCACAAAGGAGGTGCCCGTCGTGAAGAGGTAACTTTCAACACAACTTCCTCCTTTGTACCTTACTCGAATTCTGCTTCCGAGATGTAATGTTTTTTACTTTATTACATTCCCAGAGCTAAGCAGCTCATCAAGGGCAAGGGGAAGGGAATTCCTTCGAAGCCTTTGCGGCAGACGAAGCTGACCATAGCTTCTCCTGCCGTGGCTCCTCCGACTCCTGCCCCACAACCCTCTACAACGCCAGTGATTACTCTTTTGCCGGTTGTCGCGGAAGATCCGGCTCCTACTACGGGGCCAACAACCCTTGAGTCGCAGACTGATGCCACCACGGGTGGCTCGGGTTCAGATAAGGGTGAACCCTTTTCGGGTAATGATCCCTCGGAAGAGACCTTTGCCAAAAACCTCCTGAATAATCCGGGACTTGCCAAATTTGGCTTGTCTCGGAAATCTGTAGAAGAAATCCAGCTTCTGGACCGGCAATGCCTGGAGAAGAGAAATCTCTCTGCCGAAGAAGAAGCACAAGAGGCGGAAGACATCAAGTACTCCGACCTTCTTGAACAAGTTCGCCTTCGCGACGAGGGACATAGAGCTGGTGTCCCACCACCTCCGGTTATTCCACTCACCCTCGCCGAGAAGGTTACCACCGAGGTGAACATGTGTCTGAGCAAACTCACACATGAACATCATGTAAGTCGGAATTCCAACTTACGATTTTCTTTATTGCACTTTATATCATATCCTCTAGCCCTCAAGCATAAAGTAGGATATACAATCCGAGTTTATGCTTCCTTAGGATGCCAAAGAATGAACTAGTGTAGCCCCCAACGTGATGATATTAGTAACAATATTAGCCCGAGTCTTCCGTAGACTTCTGACTCTGGGTATTCTGACTTACAGAAAGTTAATTTATATAACCAGGATTTGTTGAAGAACATCTGCAACAAGCAGAGAGAGATCAAAGCTCTCCGGCTTGAAAATGCTGAGATGAAGGTCTCCAAGGTAAACATTCTGAGACTCAAATCTTGTCTTTGTGTTTTCATAGTCGAATATTTTTTACTGAACTGTTGTTCTTTTTGACTTACAACACTGGTAAAACAGTCCCGTGCTATGATTGAAGAGGCCGAGAACCTCAAAACCTTGGTGGTGGAGTACAAAGAACTTCGCCAAGAGCTGGATAAGCTCAAGGCAGATCATGAGAAGAGAATTTCTCAAGTTCTCGAATCCTCCTCCATGGCTACTAATGAGCACGATCGTAAGATTCCGCTCAAGATCAGAGAATCTCGGATCTCAACAACAAGCTTTGTAGAGAGAAGGACCTTTTCGAGGCGCTCTGGGCTGAACTCCGGAGTCTTCGAGAAGAAAAGACCAAAGTTGAAGACGTCATCTTCGGTATGTTTCCATCTTTATGAGTTGTGTATATTCTTCGATTTTTTTGATGTCGGATTTTCTTAACCATTTTTGTGTTATATGTATAGGGCCTCTTAACTTGACGGACTCCGCCTCCACCGAGCCTCGCACCCACCGACTTACCCAAGTCGGTGATTTACTTCATGACTTCCGCCAATCCATCGAGGATATTGGCGAAGCTCTCAGGATTCCAGACATGCACAACATGTCGGACTTTCAGGTGCGAGACCAGGCGAAGGAGATGCCGCAGGTCGTCCGGGACTGGAACATGTCCTACGCGTGATCCGTGGCGCAGAACGCTCTCACCATGGTCATGCGCCACCATGGAAACATGGAGATATGGCAAGTGACCAGAGGGTACTACAAGGTCTATGAAGACGGCCAGAAGCAAGATATCAGTGCCATCATGGACTCCTGCACCAGATATGGGTGTCGCGTGGCTGACTCAACCAGCTACGACACTCCCTTCTTCACTCGCGTGGATACACCGCCTCCGTCTCCGGAAGAAGTAGCTGAACTTTCCGACGATGAACAGACCGTATCGGATCTGAACATCTCAGATAGTTATCAAACCGAGGCTGATGCATCCAGCGAGCCGGCAGCGCCTACCTCTTCTCCTGCACCATAGGTTGCCAGAAACAATTGTATTATTCCGAGAAACATTATGGGTCTGTAAAATATGCAGTACTATAATTTTGCTAGTGCTAAGCTTTTGATCTATTCAGCACTTTTGGCTTTAAACTTTTGTGTACCTGAAATGTTTACATAAGCACTTATACTTTTTTCATCTATACTTATCGTTTATCTGGCTTTCCGCCTCGTCCCTTTCGCGAGCCGGCTAAACCTTCTGCACGAAAACTTTGCCGAGCAACGGAGCTCAATTTCTAAACCAGTTTAAACTCGGAAACAAAGCCGGCTTCCAGTACCAACAATTCACTACTCGAAAAATACCCGCATCCGGCAATCAGACAAATAACCAAAGTACAGACTAGAAACTTTAGAGTTATACCCGACGGTAGCATTTTTAGAATCAGAAAGCTAAACCAGAACAAACATGAGCATAAAGTACTTTCAAGTATTCTAGGATTTTCGACTATGACATGATCATTCAGAAATAAGATGGTAAGAACTTCTCAGAAAAAACTTGAAGCAACCAATACTTTTCTTTCTCACAGAGCATGTACATATGTATGATTACAAAGAAGGTAAACTAAGAAAAAAAGGGACATAGCTGAGCAATATTCCATGGTTTGTCTAATTCATCCGGATTTGTACTGCCTCCAGCTCTCTTTCTCTGCTTAGTAGCAGGTCTTTCTTTGACTGGCCTCATGTCAGTTAAGTAGTACGAACCATTGTGCAATAATCGACTAACTAAAAAGGGCCCTTCCCATACTGGGGAAGGTTGTGCTTTCTTTGTTGCACAAGCCGGAGAACCAAATCACCTTTATTGAAAGATCTGTTTCTGACTCTCTGGCTATGATACTTGCATAACTTCTGCTGATAGGTTGTTGATCTCATTTCAGCAACGACGCGAACTTCTTCGACTAAGTCGAGATCATTTTGTCGAGAAATCTCGGCATCCTCTTTGATATACACGGCCACTCTAGGAGAAGTATGAATCAAATCACTAGGAAGAACTGCTTCTGTGCCATAGACCAAGAAGAAAGGTGTGTATCCGGTTTACCTATTCGGAGTTGTTCGTAAACTCCATATTACAGAGGGTAATTCCTTTGCCCAAGCCCCCGCAGCACGTCGTAGTGGTGCTTCGAGTCTCGGTTTTAGGCCTTGTAGGATTAAACCATTTGCTCTTTCGACTTGTCCGTTAGCCTGTGGATGTGCGACTAACGCAATGTCAAGACGGATATTTTGTTCATTGCAGAATTCGGCCAATTCTCCCATAGAGAAATTACTCCCATTGACCGTGATAATACTATGCGGATAACCATACCGGATTATAACATCCTCGACAAATCTTTTGGCTGTTGCTCCATCACAACTAGTGACGGGTTTAGCTTCAAATCCATTTGGTGAATTTATCCACCATCACTAAGAGGTGAGTAAATCCACTTGGAGCCCGTCTAAACGGTCCTACCATGTCAAGCCCCCAGACCGCGAAAGGCCATGTTATAGGTGATCAGCTAGAACGTGAGCTTGCTTGGCGTACTTTTGGCAGCCTTTGCACGTCTTGACTAGCCGTTTGGCATCTTCCTGAGCTATAAGCCAGAAAAATCCGTGTCTAAAAGCTTTTGCCACTAAAGATTTGGCTGCAGCGTGGTGACCACACTCGCCTTCGTGGATTTCTCTTAGGATCTCCACTCCTTCTTCCGGAGATACGCAACGCTGAAAAACCCCAGAAACACTCCGCTTATATAGCTCACCTTTAACTATAGTATAGGCTTTCGCTCGTCGGATAATCTGCCGGCTTAGAACCTCGTCTTCGGGTAATTTGCCATCTACGAGATAATCAAGGTAGGGTTGAGTCCAACTGGGAATTACAGCCAGGACTGCTATTAGAGGTGAGTCGGATTTGGTCGGATATTCCTCATCCACTTCCTTTATTGAGGGAACTTTGAGGTGCTCTAGAAAAGCGCCATCTGGGACCTCTTTCCGTGCAGAGCCTATCCGAGATAATGCATCTGCTTCCTTGTTTTCTGCTCGAGGGATGTGCTGAACCTCAAACCCTTCGAATGATTTAGATAAATAATCCACGACAGCTTTATATGCTGCCATGTGCTTATTTGCGTTACAAATATCCGACACTTTCTGAGCAACAAGATCCGAATCTCCATAACACATCAATCGTCGGATGCCGATATCCTTAGCGATCTGGATTCCATGTAGCAATGCTTCATACTCGGCAATATTGTTTGTCGCTGTGAAGTGGATCTGCAACACGTACCGAAGTTTATCTCCTTGGGGTGATTTGAGCACCACGCCAGCCCTTGAGCCCCCTCGAGCCTTAGACCCATCAAACTATAGGGTCCAATATTCCGACTCAGGGAGGGTCATATTCTCCTTCGTCTCTGTCCAATCAGCAATAAAGTCAGCAAGGATTTGGGATTTGATTGCAGTCCGGGGTTTATACTCAATATCGAAAGCTGAAAGCTCTATGCCCCATTTGGCGACGCGTCCTGTGGCGTCACTGTTGTTGATTATATCCCTCATGGGAGCTGTGCTCACCATGGTAATTGTATGTTCTTGAAAATAGTGTCGTAGCTTACGATAAGCTAAGAAAACACGGTAAGCCAGCTTATGATAGTGCTGATACCGCTGTTTTGATTCTGTCAAGAACTCGCTGACAAAGTAAGTCGGATGCTGCACCAAGTGTTCCTGATTTTCCTCCGGTCTCTTCACCACCATGACAATACTAACGACTTTGTTTGTCGCAGCCAGATAGAGCAACATCGGTTCCTGTGGTTCCGGTGCAGCAAGGATAGGAGCAGATGAGAGTACTTTCTTCAGGTCTTGTAGTGCCGCTTCAGCTTCGTCGGTCCACACAAAATCTTTGGTATTTTTTAAGAGTTTGTATAATGGTGCGGCTCTTTCACCAAGCCGACTTACAAACCGACTTACTGCAGCGATGCAACCAGTTTGTCTTTGTACGTCCTTCAGGTGAGTTGGCCTGGAAATATTGAGTATAGCCTTGATTTTGTCTCGGTTCACCTCTATGCCTCTTTGAGACACGATGAAGCCTAACAATTTTCTGGCTAGAATTCCAAAGAAGCATTTCTTCAGATTAAGCATGATGTTGTATTTTCGTAGATTGGTGAACGTTTCCTCCAAGTCGGAAATCAGCGTTTCCTTCTTTTTGGACATCACCGCAATATCATCCATGTATGCATGTACATTGCGTCCGAGTTGGTCGTGGAGGCAACGCTGCATCGTGCGCTGGTAGGTAGCTCCTGCGTTCTTCAGCCCAAAAGGCATCGTAACAAAACAGAAGGTTCCGAAAGGGGTTATGAATGAGGTTTTGACTTTGTCAGATTCCTTCATCCGGATTTGGTGATAACCGGAATATGCATCGAGAAAATAGAGGAGTTCCGAGTCTGCCGTAGAATTGATAACTTGATCAATCCTAGGCAGAGCGAACGGATATTTTGGACAAGCCTTGTTCAAGGCAGTATAATCAACACACATCCTTAAATCAGTGGTGTCCTTTTTGGGACCATTATAGGATTATCCGACCACTCAGTGTGGATGACCTCTTCTATGAATCCGGCTAACTCGAGCCGCGCTAGTTCCTTAGCTATTGCCTTACTATTTTCATCGCCGAAACATCATAAGGACTGTTTGACGGGTTTAGCATTCGGGTTTACATTCAAAGAGTGCTTGGCAAGTTCCCTAGGTACTCCAGTCATGTCAGATGGCTGCCATGCGAAGATATCTTGATTTGCTTTGAGGAACTTGACGAGCGCGCTTTCCTATGCGCTATCTAGGCCTACGCCTATCTGGGTCACCTTGGAGGGGTCATCATCCTTCAACGGCGTCTTCTTCGTCTCTTTTGATGCCTTGAACTCCGGATTCGGCTTTGTCACCTCCTTCTTCGTTGCGGGCATCTCGGACGGATCTATGCTCTTCTTGATCTCCTGGTACTCCTGGGCGTGCAACACGACTTCAGCAAAGGCGGCATTTCCATCCTCGCACTCTCGCGCTTTCTTCGGGTCTCCCCTGATGGTGATTACGCTGTTGGGACCTAGAATTTTCATCATATTGTAAATGTAACACGGACGAGCCATAAAAGCATAGTAAGCCGGATGTCTGAATATAGCGTGGTACGCACTCTTGAACGGGACTATTTCGAAGCCGTCCGATAGTTCTTTGGAGTTCCAAAGGTAACATCCAAAGTGATTTCTCCCAGGGAATTAGCTTGTCTTCCTGGGACAACTCCGTGAAAAATCATAGAGCTATGGTTTAGCTAGGTCTCTGAGATCTTCATCCGGCATAGCGTTTCGACATAGAGAATATTGATACTACTGCCACCGTCCATGAGGGTCTTGGAGAAACCATAACCGTCAATAAGTGGATTGACGATTAAGGCGTATTTTCCTCGCCTGTGTAGCTTAGGCGGATGATCAGCGCGGTCAAATGTGATTGCCACTTCCGACCAGTCCAGGTATTGGGGGACAGCCAGAACTGTTGCATTGAGCTCATGTAGAACTGTTTTCTTGACCTTTGCTGGTTGAGAACCGAGGAAGGTGACATAAGTGTCTTTTTTGGTTGGAAATTTTTTATTCCCTTCCGGCTTGGGATTTGAAGCATCGGCTTCCTCCATGTCGGAATCTTCCTTGGTCTCTTTATCCTTTTCGGGATTCTTATTTCCCTTCTTCCGCTTAGCTCTGTAGCCAGCGGTATCATCTCTTTTAATGTCGTCATTAAAACGACACTCGGCGTTTGTGTGGGACGATCCCCCATTGGCGTCTAAGTGATGCACACATGGGTTATTGGCAATGTCGGCCCAAGTGTAGGTTTTGCCTAGTTGCTGGTCTCCTCTACCTTGAACTCTCGAAGTCCCACGGCCACGCCCGTGGCCTCCGCCGCGTTCTCCTCGTCCTCCAGACCCGAAAGTAGCAGAAACCACTGCCGTTTCCGCGTTAGGTTTCTCTTCCGAGGTATTTTTGCGCTTCTGAGCTTGTTGCTTTGGTTGTTTTGCCGACTGTGGCACAGCTAGGGCGTTGAGTAATCCCTCTGCATCGTCGTCAGCATCTTCATACTTGCTCGCTATTTCTATCATCTCTCCCAAATTAGTGATGTTGTCGCACTTCAAGCGATGACGTAGCAAACCAATTGGGAGACCTGCAATGAAAGCTTCAATCGCAGTTTGATCATTTACTCCTTCACCGGAGTTCTCGGTGTCGATCCATCGTCCGAGATAATCTCGGCAAGTTTCTCCTGCTTTCTGGGTGCAACGCTGTAGGTCCCCAACCGTACAGGGCCTCCGGTATTTGCCTTCGAAATTCCGAAAGAACGCACTTTGCATGTCATACCAGTTGTGGATGGTGTTCTCCGGAAGTTCATTAAGCCATGATCGTGCCGTCTTCCGCGACATGAGTGGGAGATATCGGGTTGCGACCAGGCTGTTTTCGCCTTTGGCAATGCAACAAGCTTGGAAGAAATCCTGTAACCAGGTATCTGGCCGAGCAATGCCGTCGTAGGCTTGGATATGTCGTGACATAGCAAATCCTTCTAGGAATCTTGTGGCTCTTATGCGTGGTCCAAAGCATTTTGGGCCCATGTATATATCATCATTTTCATAGCGCCGCGCCTCTATGTTGGAGTTGATCCTATGCCTTGCGTCATTCGGGGATAGAGATCGTCTGGAGTGTCTGCTGTGGCTGCGGAGCCTTAGAGCCGGACTTCGGCTTCTGCCACCACCTCCTCCACCACGACGCCCTCCATTGCCTCCCTAGGGGCCGTTGTGATGGCTACTTGGTGGAGAGGGTAGAGCAGGTGGGTTATTTCTGGCTGATCGTCGGCCTCCATCCAAAACGTCATTATTCCGGTTCCTGGGAGGGTCTTCATTATGGCCAGCCCCCTGCCGGCTTGTCTCGGCACGGTGTCCGTCGTTCCTTCGTCTGTCGTTCGGACAGCTTTCATGTCTAGGAGGTGGCATTTTTTGTCGATCCTCCTCCCAACGTTTCTCTTTATCATCGTCCCTGCGGTCTTTCGACTCTCAACGGGGGCGGGTTCCTCGGATTTAGCGCAACAATTGCCTCTTGCTCCGCGACTGGGTTGACTTTACGCCAGTCACGGGCAGCTTTGTGGTGCTGTCCTGAAGATCCGGTTCTTGAGTAATTGTCCTCCCTGCGATCAAAACGGTGATGTTGCTCCAGAACACGCTGGGGTCTTACGTCAGCCCATGCCGGGTCTGTGCGACACTGGTCAAAATCAGAAACCAGCTTCTGACTTCCGGACATGGCGACCTTTTGCTGCTCCAGTCCCATGTTGAATAGTTTGATTCCCAACCGGATATCCTCCGGGCCTGGATTAGCCGATAGAATCTCTCGGGCCGCCACGGTATTCTGTACTGGGGTTGGATACACCCAATCCCGTTTGCTATCTTTCCAAGGCTTCCCCATCTCTTCTCCGAAAAGGACAGCGTGGATCTGCGGGAATTGGTTGTCATTAGTATGACGCTTCCTGGTCCTATGGTATTGCCTGGAGTTGTACTTCTCCGCGAATGATATGCGTTTCTTTTCCTCCTCAATGTTTTTGGCTTCATTGAGGAGTACTTGACGACGCTCTTCTAGGGCCTGTGCCCTCTCGTCCAGTTCTTCAGCAGTAAGTTCTGCAGCTCTAGGAATAGGTGTGGTTAATGCAGCATTGATGAATTTACGCGCACCTTCAGTGATTACGTGTCCATCCACCGGTTCTTCTTTTTTGGGCTCGTCTAGGATAAGCGCTCCATCCGAGTCTTCCTCATATTCCTCGGCAATTACCCCCTCTGCAAGAGGTTCTTTCGCCGGGGTCTTGTTCTTCTTCTTTGCCTTCTTGACAGCGCCGGTAGCAAAGACGGCTTTGGGTCCGTTTCCCGGAGTGAAGCTCTAATCGGTACTTTCGGACCTCTGGATCTCGGGATTATCTCCGATTTCTATGTCATCCTGTGCTTTGGGAGAGTGTTCCCCGGATCCTTCGTCTGTGGCTTCTCCTTCCTCTGCAGCTTTGGAGCTATACTTCTCTTCATATTCCGCGGAGAACTTTCGGAAATTTCCTGACGTCATCGATTCATCTGAGGATGCGGGTACGTCGGCGTTTGTTCCAATTGCCTCCAGCACAGAGTCGGTATTGTCTCCAGTGTCGGCAGAGCCGTATCCATATCCCACATACCCGAAGAAGTGCGACGCGTGCTTCCTGAGGCACTTGCGGCTCTCACGATCAGCTTCATCGAAACTTTTGATGGTCTCGAGAATTGCATCTACGCCTGAGTTTTGCATTATCATACGTCGCAGCGTATACCTTAGGAAAGGCCTATCTGTCCCGGTGTCATCAGAGCCGAAATCAGTATCGTTGATATGCTCCTCCTGGATTTCGACCTTAGCAGGTGGGTCGATCTGGGATTCGGCCTCTCCAAGGAGATCCACTCTAGATTCGACCTGGACTGCTAGGTCTATTTCAGGCTCGGATTTCTCCACTATCTCTGCAACTGATGCCGGCTGGGTGGGATTAGGGTTTTCTAAGATCCGGAACTCTGTCGCCTCCGCGGACAAAGGGTATCCATAACTTTCTCCTGCCTCTATCATCACCGCTGGGGTGGGTGGGACAGGTTCAGCAAAGCCGATGTAAACATCGATCTCGCTGAAAGACATGATTGTGTAGGCAGTCATAGCCTCCCTAGCCGGAATCCAGGTCTTGTCGAGAACGATGAGAGGGACGTCGCTGGTGTAGAGGATGCGGCCGACAGCGATAGTCTCGCTGATTCTGATTCTTGCAGATTCTGCTCAGAACACAGATCCGAAGCTCACTTGCCCCATGGTGGGTGCCAACTGTCGTCGGATTGATGACTAGTACACCATGAGGGGGTCCTCGAGGCGTGCAGAAGAGAGGGGTGTGAGACGTATGGTGTTCCGGGACGGTGAGCACACAAGTTTACCAAGGTTCAAATCCGTCGGCTTTGGACGGACCATACTCCTGCCAGCAATCCAGTAATACGGCAGAGCCGGAATATGGGTTACAAGGGTTCGCCTGTGTGAGTTGAGATTGTAGACTATTTAGGGTGCCCTAAAGGCTCTCTCTAGGACGGCTTATATAGATATCCGTCCTAGGGTTTACAGGAGAGATCTGTCCGGCTACGACTAAGAGTTGGTTAAAGAGTACATCTTGAACTACAAGTAACACTATGGGCCTATGTCGGTAAGTCTTCTGGGCCTTCCCGTAGCCGGATTGGACTCCGTCTCTTCTCCCTGACTGGGCCGCCTGTGAAGCAAAGCTCTAACCCGAAGTGGGCCACCCTGGTTAGTGAGGAACTGTGAGGATACCCGGAAAGTATATCCCCAACACCAGTAGCTGTGGGAACATGGCAAATAGCAATCTTCTGCATTACAGATGGAAGATCATTATCCAACAAGAACGTGGTTAGCTGGTCGGTTGCTTGGAAAGACAATGCTGGGAGAGGAATCTTGCGATGAGTGTACACGTTGCAAAGCTCCAACTTGCCTCTAAAGCCAGCCATGGTAATCCAATCTCCATTGGCGCCTACCCACTGCCCAGAAGTATAGCCTGGTACCATAGCATCGGAGGAGAACCTGTCCAGCAGTGACAACTTGCATGAGAGGCTATCAATTTTGAAGTAATGCAAGAAATCTAGCGGTCCCTTCGTCGGGGGAGAATGAAGAACACATGGGAGGCCAAATGGCATTAAAGCATCCAGAGTTGCACTAGCTTTCGTAGATTCAAGAAAAAGTTTGGATGAACCGATTAGGCTGGCGGCGGTGATGACGTCGCATCAGGTTATGAGTTCTTCAAAGGGGACTTCGGTAAACACGTCGTGAAAAAGATCAAAATCATGATCACTATTCTTGCTCACTGACGCCATCACAAGGCAGCGTCTATATTTCATTGATTGGGGTTTCATAAGAGAGTGGGGAATCAACGGTGGCAACTGCCTTAGCGAGACGAGGAAGAGAATCCGAAAGCGACATATGGCGGCAGTGGTGGCGCGTGGTGCGGAAGGGGAAGACGCCCTGGAGGGGGCAGGAGAATAGGCAAGGGGGAAAAGCTGGATTAATCAACACGACCATGCGCTCCTCAGCTGCATTTTGAGGAGATAGTGACCCGCCGACTCCCTACTTCCTAGTACCAGTAGACGTCTTGAAGGTCAGAGTAGTTAATTTGGAGGAGACTGTGACTGGCCTAACTCCCTAGTACTAGACGCCTAGGGTATGGATTGTACTGGATAATTCGGAAATCCGAGCTCTGTATTTTTATTTTACTTGCATGGACGAGCTCTGTTTGTCTTTTTTCACGAAACGAGATCGGTATTAGGGCATCCACTATGTTGTCCATAAGGGTGTCCATAAGCAAAAAGTAGTCCTTATGGATGGCTTGTCCATCAAAAATATAAAATTATTTACTCTCTCCTCTCTCTCTTGCATGTGGATACTTTTTGCAAACATATGGGTCCCAGCTTATAGATAAGTTGACTTTATTATAGCTACTTCCACAAGCTGTGTGGGACCCACCTTATGGCAAAAGTTCACCTTAGGGCATCCACTATGTTGTTCATAAGGGTGTCGACAAGCAAAAAGTAATCCTTATGGATGACCACCTACATAGTAGAGCTTCACCTTAAGGAAATTTTCTTAAGGGTGACCCATAAGCTTGTGGCTTGTCCAAGGGCACCCACAATGTTACCATTGCCAAATCTGACATAAAGGTAAATTTGGCTTTGGTATAAAATATAGCAAGAGCTCCACAATGTACTAGTTCTAAATATTTATAACGTGGGTCCCACCATCTAGCTAAAACAACACATGAAGCAAATATGGAACTACCCTCACAGTGTAGGGAACTAGTTCCAAAAGCCAAAAAGAAAATTTGGCATCGGAGCAACTACTTGCTCCGGTTCCCAGTTTTCGCTCATTTGGAACCACCTACACAGTGTAGGGAACTAGTTCCAATAGCCAAAAAAGCAAATATGGAACCACTTTTGGCTACACATTGTGGGTGTAAGCAATATAAAATTATTTACTCTCTCCTCTCTATCTCTTCATGTGTGTACTTTTTGTAGACATATGGGTCCCAGCTTATAGATAAGTTAACTTTATACATTATAGCTACTTCCACAAGCTGTGTGGGACCCACCTTATGGCAAAAGTTCACCTTATACATAGGTGAGGTGATGCTCTAAGCTTATGGGTCAACCTTAAGCTTTTTGGCTTGTGGACAAGCTCCACTATGCATATGGATAGCTCTTAAGGTGTACTTTTTGGCTTATAGTGTGGTTTTTTCACACATAGTGGTAATGAAGTTGTAGGTACATTTTACAGAAAGGACCAGAAGAAAACAAGGAGACACAACTAGGTCCCACAAAATTACAACAAGCACCATGCAAGGATTCGTCAAAACGTAGTCCAGTCCCTGTAAGAACGAGCTATGTATTCGCTTTGTCAATTCTATAGCCATGGAAAGCTAGTTTAGCAAGAAGCTACACTTTTAGTCCTGCTTCTAACATCCAGGGTGCAAATTAGTCTTACATCTTGTAAATGGGCAAAACTAGCCCCACACCTTGCACCCAGGGCGCAGTTTAGTCTATTTTAAATGGATTAAATGGAATTTGAATGAACTGAGAAAATTTGACCGTGTTGAGTTGTCCTTACCAGGCAATTTTGTGAGTTAGTCCATACTAGTAAGTTGCGCCTGCCTTGCACGTCAGACTCAGATAATAGAAGTATGACATATCATCACTATAAAATTATAAGAGGTAAAGCTTGAAAAAATAATTATACTTCTGAGCCAGATCCATAAAGTATTGGGTGTATATCTGGTTCTTGTCCTTTATATAATGTAGATTTCAACCTTTATTAGATACTTTGGTAACAAGTGTTTGAGGTTTGTGCATAAATTTCATTATGCTAAACACTATCAATAGAATCTTCTAGATCCCATAATGGAAAAGAAGATACAACCGCTAGCAATGTTGCGATTTGACAATCTTGATTCAACGACTAGTGTTCAAAGTTCTTCATACACCATATAGTTGTAACATGTAAGATAAGATAAAAAAGTGAGGCGAGGGTAATTTATGGGCCCACGCAAGGCATCGTTGTTTATAGAAAAGCCCATGTGCTGAAGCTAACATCTTGGGAATTTGACATGATATGCGAACATCATATGTCTATGTGCTCATCCAACGTACTTCGCGGTGCTCAAGTTGAATCATCACATATAAAACAATTGATGCATATGGATTATGAAGTGTATAAGAAAAGAATCAAATTTGGTTAGATTTCAGCTAACTTGAAACTAATGATGAAATATTGAGTGAAATGCACATATGTGCAGTTTTAGTTAACTTGAGCATTGCAAAGGACAGTGTTCAGCCAAGCTAAAAAGAAATCAATCTACGCAAAAATTCTACATGAACTTTCAAAAGCAATGAAGTCGTGGAAGGACACCACTTGCAGGCCGATACTATTTTACTTTCTCAATCGCAAAAAGGCACGTTCAAGACAGCTAAACGTGTATGAATTTGGTCAAATACGCTCAATTTTTTTTGAAATGGACTGATTTGCACTAGGGATGCATGTTTGGCTTCATTTTGTCCACTCTGCAAGATATGGGACTAATTTGTACCTCGGGTGTGAGAAGTGAGACTAAAACTATATTTACCATGATCTTTGGCAAGAAACAAGTTATACAGATCCTCTAACTTATACTGTAGAAGAAAATCTAGAGAAGTCGTAGGACCCTAACTTTCCTTCTTCCAAACAATACAATATTAAGGCCTAAATGTCGTAAAATTAATTTGTACTACCTCCATCCTAGAGCTTATTAATTAAATCTTATATTTTTGTACATGCGTCTTGCCATGTGTACATGTGTGGCCATGTGTACATGTGTTTGTACGTGTCTGTGTACGCATGTGTGGTGTGCGGCCATGTATATACTTGTAGCTGTTTGCACGTGTGTGTGACATGTGAGTGGACAAGTATCTGCAGGCGTGTACATATACATTTCTATATACATGACATATTTTAGTATGAGTATATGTATGAGAGCGAGCTATGCTACAAACATATAATCCCTCTGACCCATATTTGTTGGTTTAGATTCATATAGATACGGATATATCTAGTCAAGTTTTAGTGCTAGATACATCCATATCTAGAGTCTAGACAAACGTAAGTTAACTAATATGGATCGGAGGGAGTACATATATACTCCCCCCGTTCGGAAATATAATACTTTTTAGCTTTGTGAATCGAATGTATCTAGATGTCTTTTAGTGTATTGGTTCATATAGGTTCAGAGTAAACCTATACACTAAAAGGTGTCTAGATACATTCGTTTCATAAAGCTAGAATGTCTTATATTTACGAACGGAGGGAGTATGTGCTATTGTGTTGTATGTATGACATACTCGCCCCACCCGTTAGCACACACACAAAAAAACATTACGATTGCTATATCTTATCTTACCATCTTACCACTATATAGTGTACGAATAACTTTGAATATTGACCGTTGGATCAAGACTCATGAATCCAAACATTTCCAGCCGTTGGATCCTCTTTTCCATTCTAGCATCTAGAAGTTTATATTGATAGTCTTCAACATAATAAATGCTATACACAAACCTCAAAACACACTTCTCCATCATACTAGAATCTTCTCCCTCATAGCTAATAATCATTGACTTCTGCATGATCTTATCTTATCTTACCACTATATATTATACGAATAACTTTGAATGTTGACCGTTGGATCAACATTCGCGAATCCAACATTTCTAGCCGGTGGATCTTCTTCTCCATTATAGCATCTAGAAGATTCTATTTATAGTCTTTGGCATAATGAATGCTATGCACAAACCTCAAAACACACTTCTCCATAATATTAGAATCATCTCCCTTGTTTCTCTAGACCATGTTATCAAAAATTTCATGTGTTAGGTAGCTAATAATCTTTGACTTCTACGTGACATACAAAGTACATGGACCAAATATACACCCATACTTCTTATCTTAAAACACTTCCCTATCATTCTAGAATCTTTCAGACACTTCTATAGACCATGTTACCAAAATTTGAAGTATTAGGTATAGCTAACAAACATTGACTTCTACGTTGACTTCAACATGATACAAAGTACAAGAACCAAATATACACCCATACTTTATAGATGTCCATCAAATTTAAAACTTTTTGAGCTTAACCTATTATATAATCATATCTTACCACTATATAGTGTACAAATAACTTTGAACTTTGACCGTTGGATCCAGACTGGCCAATCCCAACACTTCTAAATAGAATTAAGTTGGATCTTCAATCCATTCTAGCATCTAGAATATTCTATTGATGTTCTTTAGTGTACTGAAGGTTATGCACAAACTTCAAAACACACTTCTCGGTAATTCTAGAATCATCTTCGTCATTTCTCTAGAGCATGCCGAGTACTAGGTAACTAATAGTAGGTTGATTTCTACATGATACAAAGTACAAAGAACCAAATACACACCTGATACTTTATGGACATAGCTCTTAATTATAATAGGTAAAGCACAAAAAATTATAAATTTGATCAACATATATATAAAACTAGTAAATTGCATGTGCCCTGCACGTGAGACTTAGATAATAGACGTCTGACACATATCATCACTATATAAAATTATAATACAGATAAAGCATAAAAATATAAATTTGATCAACATCTATAAAGTATGGGTGTATATTTGGTACTGGTACTTTATACAGTATATTTGGTAACATGGTCAAGAGAAACGAGGGAGAAGATTCTAGTATGATGGAGAAGTGTGTTTTGAGGTTTGTGCATAGCATTCATTATGCTGAAGACTATCAATAGAATCTTCTAGATGCTAGGGGCTTGTTTGATTCGTAGGATAGGAAAAGTATAGGAATAGGAAAAACATATGATTACAATGTCATGCCCACTTTAATCCTATAGGAACCCATATATATGCAAGGAAGTTTCTTTGATTCCATCAAAGGAAAAAAAGGATTCTAAGAAAGAGATTTGGGCATGGATGTTAGATTTCCTATGCAATCTAGTGCAAAGAATTCCCTAGGAAAGTTTCCTATAGGAATCAATAATCATACAAATCAAACAACCATAGTATATTTTTTATGGGATTTAATCTTATAAATTTCCCATGTAAATCCTTTCAATCAAACATGATGGCCTAGAATGGAAAAGAAGATCCAACGGCTAGAAATCTTGGGATTCGCGAGTCTTGATCTAACGGTCAACATTCAACGTTATTCGTACACTATAAAGTGGTAAGATAATGGAAAGATGAGATAGTGGTAAGGTATACTACTCTTGTTGCTCCATGTCACACCCCGATAAGAAGAAGCACACACACATATACACACAGAGAGATTCACAAAGATTGCTCTTGAAGTTATACTATGAAAATATTTTGAAGGTGTACATTGTGGGTCAATATCTTGATAATCGCCGAGATTTCTGAACGACACAATATCTTGATATATATGAATTTGCATGCTGGCAACTCTTACATAGATTAAAAAACAAAGAATATAAAGAAAAATGAATAAACGAAAATGGTCCGCATGACATCCTCTCGTTTGCAGTACTAGTCATGAAAAAATGGTAAACATGAGATTTGAAACATTCGAAAAAGCCGTAGTCACATTAGATATGGCCTGAACACTCGAGGGTTTCTCGAGCCGAACGACCGATTACGTCGTGGCCATATCTACAACATAGTTCATGATAATATTCCCATATTTGGTAGATGGGTGTGTCCTGCCATGGTTTACAATAATGCTGGGGTGGGAGTTTCGAACTAGTATTAGGAAAAACATGTTCAAATTTCTGAGTTGTATCTTTAGGGTCCGTGTTATAAAAGTATAGGTCCTAGATAGATTTTGGTTTTCTATTTGGACCACTATGTGATTTGTATGCCCACCATTGGATTTTAACACGCACCTTCTTGGTACTTCGGGGCATATTCCTCGTTAGAAAGAAAAAGAAAAAGTTCCCAGTGACCAGAATTATTTTGCGCACAAATATTTTGGATCTGAATGCCCCAAACCTAATTTTCAGAAAAAAAGGACTACTGTGCAAAACATGAGTAGTCTGTACTTCTACTGGACCAGGGGCACCAGAAAATTAACCCCAAAGCTACCAAAGAAAAAACAGAAGAAAAAAAGAAGAGAGAAGAGATTATTAACGGGAGGCAGCGCGAGAGCAGCGAAGGAGTTGAAGGCGGTGCGATGTCAGAGTAAAACTAGTTTGACAGGTTTCTGACATGAGGTACAGGTACCTACTACTAGTAGCATAGTACTACTAGTAGTACTATTATGTTTTCTCTCTCGTTCGCTGTCTCTCACCATCCATCATCTCTCCCCCCTCCTGTACAGCGCCCCGTGCGCACCGGCCGGCTGATCTCTCTCTCGTCCCACTGCGTGGCGCCGCACACGTGTGCCTTGGTATGGCCGCGCTGTGTGTGTGGCCTGTTTTTCCCCTTTTTCTTGAAAAGAGTCTCTAGCATGATGGTCAGCTGCCTTGGTGTATATAGGAAGAGGACATCGCAGATTTCACAATGTCCTTCTCCATGTGTTGGTGTTGAATAGTAGCCAGACCGAATTCCACCATGCTTAGAACCATCATGTCACACCCTCCCCAAAAAAATTCCATAGCACTGTAGGCTATATTCTCAATATGTGTATATAGTTATTATTAATAGACTTAATGTATGCCTTTTTTCTCTATGAAGACTATTGGTTAATAAAAACATAATGTTTGTTAAACCCACACGTGATGTGTCCATATAAATGACATAGTGACAGTAACCATGGATAATCATCATACGTGTTCCCTCCTCCTTTGTTTTGCGAAAAGGATCCTGGCATTAAAAGAAACATCAAATAGTACAAAGCACCTCAACAAAAACTAAAATTACATCGAAATCCTTGAGATGCCCTTCGTCTTCAACTTCAGTTGCCCGCGCCACGAGGAGCAATAGTACCTGCCAGATTGCCATGTTTTTTGCAAAGCTGTCGAGGATATCCCTGCAATGGAGGATGCCGGCCATGCGGGCGTTGTTCACACCCGACGTGCCGTAGAATCCACACTGATCAAGGAGGCTGATGAAGTGGTCCAGCTCGTTGTCCTAGGCAAGATGCTGCATGATAACAACTACCTCCATGTAGACGTCCACCGGTGCGGCGGGCAAAGCCTCAGAAAGCTGCAGGGCCATCAGTGCATGGAACAGATCGTCTCTAGAGAGACCAGCAAGGGAAGTGTTGAGCGCGGCAAAAACCTGGGGAGGAAAACCTGGACCAAAATTTGGGGCTAAAAGTTTGTTATAGGTAGGCTAGATGAATAAAGTCCATAGAAGAAAACAATATCACTACCGGTAGCATGCATTGTGGCAAACATACCTGTTGGGTATGCGTCATGACGCATGGCCCGAAGGCGGGCAGTGAGGTCGTCTACCATGCATGTGACGATGCCGAAGCTGGTGAGGAAAGAGTCCACTATCTTCTTGAGCCAGGCTGCGAAGATGGCATCAGAATGGATGCGTGCCACGGCGCGTGCCATCACGACATGGAGGCGTTGCAAAGATTCGACCTAGGGGTGGGCGTCCCTGGCTTTCTCTATCAGAAGGATGGCGCTCCCCACACAACCTCCATATTTCCTTCTCCCTCTCTCTAGATATCGCTCTGCGGCACACTGCACCGCTGCTCAATCTAGGTACTTTTGTACTCTTGCTTTTGGAAGTGTAGTACATATATACTACTAGTAGTAGTACTCGTACAAGCAATCAACGGTAGAAAGCTACTACCACCGGTATAGTTGACCTTCAAGTATTAAGTGCCTACCTAACCAAACCTGCATGCTTATCTTGGTAATTGTGCGGCATCTCGCATAGCCAAATCCCCACTTAGGCTGGTCATAGTGGGAAGTAACTTGGAGTAGTAGTAATATGCATATGTTACTAGTCTAAGTTACTACCTCCATAGTAGAAAATAACATAGGTGTGGTATCATGCACAGTCTCATTTATTGCAATGTAGACTCATTTTGTCTTGAAATGTGTGATGTTATGGTAACATAGCTAGTTACCACAACCCTCTCTCTCATCATTTAATTGCATGCCATATCATCTAAATGCTTAGTTGGCAATACATGTAGGACTAGGTTACTACCCAAGTTACTCCCACTATGACTAGCCTTAACATGGAGTACTAGTACTGCATGTTCAAAAAAACATGTACTCCCTCCATTTCAAAATATAAGATGTTTTAGTTTTGCAAAAAGAGTGTATCTAGACCGCTTTTAGTGTATATGTTCATTTAGATTTGAAGTGAACCTACACACCAAAAGAGGTCTAGATGCACTCTTTTCACAAAGCTAAAAAAACTTATATTTTGGAACGGAGGGAGTACTAGCTAGTAGTAGTACTACTGTTTTGTTGGTACCAAGATGTGGCCTTGAAATTCGGTGAGAAAATCTTGGGAACGTTATTAGAGCTAGCCTCTTAACTGCACCGCAATTCTCTCCCTATTGGTTTATGTTTTTCCTTCGAGCTTTACCGCATGCAGAGAGAAAAGGTAGATGCCAGAAATTAGGGGCTGCAATAACTAGGGTTCTAGAAATTACTCCCCCATCTCATTGCATTTTACTACTCCTCGTATTCTGTACCCCGTGTTAGGAACCCATCGCAACTTTGCTATGACATCGTACCGTAAAACAGAATATTCCATTTTACGGTTCAGTTTTGCAGCATCTGTTCCACCCCGTCACCTGTACCACAAAGTAATTTGTATCGCAAAGCACTGTATTCATCGGGGTATGACCTAGCAAACACCATGGATTTAAGTTTTTCAATCGACATAGAACAATTAAATGCGAACAAAGTGACATAGTGAATGATTAAATGGGAACCCTAATCGACTATCTTGCTTTCGCTGTCCTCTGTGCTACCGTCCTCTGCCTCCTCCTCATCGCTGCCGCTATCAGAAATCTCGATGATTTCGGCGTGGTTTGCCTCCCTCATAAAATCATCCTAGAGCGCATCATTAATGGCGGTGTTGATTGTGCGCCCAGGTACCGCCCATAATTGTGCCCTAGATTCGGCGTTGCAGTCGTCGAGGTGGACCTCGCGGTGGTGTTCGAGGTAGATGGAAAGCGTCTCCCTGCACTCCATCTTAAATAGCCTATGCCAATAGGATCTCACATCCGCGTGTTGGGGCATTGCTTTCTTACAGTCCGACAGTTTGAGGTGGCAATGTTTGATCCGGCGATACAGCTCGCGCCGCGTGGAATGGGCGCCACCGGCACCCCGAAGTGGATGAGCTCGAAGCCTGCCAGAATCGTCGCGCGAGGCGGTGCGAGGATACCATGGTGGGCGAACATTGATGCCTCATAGTAATTCAGATTGGGTCTGGCCATGGCTGCGGTGATGGTGGCAAAGAGTGATGGGATAGAGGAGAGGGATATTGGGGTATGGAAACGGCCAGTGACGAT
The DNA here is from genome assembly GCA_916181665.1 of Avena sativa. Lineage (NCBI taxonomy): Eukaryota > Viridiplantae > Streptophyta > Magnoliopsida > Poales > Poaceae > Avena > Avena sativa. Next base: position 315,051,229 of record OV702292.1, read on the forward strand.
GGCGGCTGTGAGCGGGAAGCGGGGATGGGGAAACTTCCCTCCCTCCAATAGACGCGCCAAGATGCGGTACAAACCCTCGGTGCCGTATATATGCAGCACGGAAGCATCATTTTGCGGGAAACCGTATTTTTTTGGATGTGGTATGGTTTAGGGTATCTCGAATGACCAACTTTTCCCACCTTGTACCGCAAACGGTTGGTTATTTTGCGGTACGCAGCGATATGCGGTATCTGCTAGAGATGCTCTAACAAAGTTAAAAGAAAATGCCACCGTCCCAATTATCACACAGAGTGGACAGTGGACCATGTGGTTTCTTTATAATTCTCAGTCCAACGATCAATATTCAAAGTTATTCGTACACTATATAGTGGTGAGAAATGTGGGCTGGTTGAATTTTTTCAAGTTGGGTGGGCCTAGAAGGAGCCAGATACTTCAGTTCACAACTTAACTTGGTCCGTGGAACTGCATGTTACACCAAGGACCTTAAAAAATAAAATTACATCCAAGTCCACATATTTCTTATCTTATCTTATCTTACCACTATATAGTGTATGAATAACTTTGAATATTGACCGTTGGATCAAGACTTGTGAATCCCAACATTTCCATCCGTTTGATCTTCTTTTCCATTCTATCATGTAGAAGATTCTATTGATAGTCGTCATCACAATGAATGCTATGCACAACACTCAAAACACACTTCTCCACCTATTATATAATCTTACAACTATATGTTATACGAATGAACAACTTTGAACTTTGATTGTTGGATCAAGACTGGCAAATCCAAACATTGCAAACTGTTGGGTCTTTAATCCATTCTAGCATCTAGAAGAAGATTATATTGATAGTCTTTAGCATAATGAATGTTATGCGCACAAGCCTCAACACACTTCTCTATCATTCTAGAATCTTTCAGACATTTCTATAGACCATGTTACCAAAATTTGAAGTATTAGGTATAGCTATCAAACATTGACTTCTACGTTGACTTCAACATGATACAAAGTACAAGAACCAAATATACACCCATACTTTATATATGTCCATCAAATTTAAAACTTTTTGAGCTTAACCTATTATATAATCATATCTTACCACTATATAGTGAACAAATAACTTTGAACTTTGACCGTTGGATCAAGACTGGCAAATCCCAAAACTGCTAAATAAAATTAAGTTGGATCTTCAATCCATTCTAGCATCTAGAAGATTCTATTGATGTTCTTTAGCGCACTGAATGTTATGCACAAACTTCAAAACACACTTCTCGGTAATGCTAGAATCATATTCTTCATTTCTTTAGAGCATGTCGAGTACTAGGTAACTAATAGTAGGTTGATTTCTATATGATACAAATTACAAAGAACCAAATACACACCTGGTACTTTATGGACGTAGCTCTTAATTATAAAAGGTAAAGCACAAAGATTTATAAATTTGATCAACATATATATATGACTAGTAAATTGCACGTGTCCTGCACGTGAGACTCAAATAATAGATGTCTGACACATATCATCACTATATAAAATTATAATACAGGTAAAGCAGAAAAAATATAAATTTGATCAACATCTATAAAGTAAGGGTGTATATTTGGTTCTTGTACTTTGTACAGTATATTTGGTAACATGGTTAAGAGAAATGACGGAGAAGATTCTAGTATGATGGAGAAGTGTGTTTTCAGGTTTGTGCATAGCATTCATTATGCTGAAGACTATCAATAGAATCTTCTAGATGCTAGGGGCTTGTTTGATTCGTAGGATAGGAAAAACATAGGAATAGGAAAAACATAGGATTACAATATCATGCCCATTTTAATCCTATAGGAACCCATATATATGCAAGAAAGTTTGTTTGATTCCATCGAAGGAAAAAAAGGATTCTAAGAAAGAGGTTTGTGCATGGATGTTAGATTTCCTATGCAATCTAGTGCAAAGGATTCCCTAGGAAAATTCCTATAGGAATCAATAATCATACAAATCAAACAAACATTAAAGAAAAAAATATTCTGAGATTTTGATCCTATAAATTTCCCATGTAAATCCTTTGAATCAAACATGATGGCCTAGAATGGAAAAGAAGATCCAACGGCTGGAAATGTTGGGATTCGCGAGTCTTGATCCAACACTCAACATTCAAAGTAATTCGTACACTATAAAGTGGTAAGATAATGGAAAGATTAGATAGTGGTAAGATATACTACTCTTGTTGCTCCATGTCACACCCCGAGAAGAAGAAGCACACACACACATTCACACAAAGAGACTCACAAAGATTGCTCTTGCAGTTATACTATGAAACTATTTTGAAGGTGTACACTGTGGGTCAATATCTTGAAAATCGCTGAGATTTCTGAACGACTCAATATCTTGATATATATGAATTTGCATGGTGGAAACTCTTACATAGATTAAAAAAAAGAATATAAAGAAAAATGAATAAACGAAAAGGGTCCACATGACATCCTCTCGTTTGTAGTACCAGCCATGAAAAAATGGTAAACATGAGATTTGAAACATTCGAAAAAGCCGTAGTCACATTAGATATGGCTTGATGATACGTCGTAAATGTATCTATAATTTTTGATGCTCCATGCTTGTTTTGTATCAACTTTCTTATGTTTTGTTTACACTTTGAGGTATTTTTATACATTTTCTAGGACTAACCTATTAACAAGATGCCGCAGTGCCAGTTGCCTGTTTTTGCTGTTTTTGGTTTCATAAAAGCTAGTAAGCAAATATTCTCAGAATTGGACGGGACAAAAGCCAAAGTCAATATTTTACCAGAAGGAACATGGAGTCCGAAGGGCAGCCGAAGTGGGGCCACGAGGTGGCCACACCTAGGGCTGGCGCGGCCACCCCCTAGGGTGCGCCGCCCCATGGCGTGTTCCCCTAGGGCGCCCACCGACCTTGCCCCTTCTCCTATAAAAGTACCCCGATGCAGAAACCCTAAGAACATGATCAAAAATCCACGAAAGTGTCTATAGCCGCCGCCATTTCCATCCCTAGATCAGCGGGGATCCGAAGCTCTTCCCGGCACCCTACCGGAGGGGAGAGGTCATCCTCGAGGGCTTCTTCATCACCATTCCAGCCTCCGAAGTGATGCGTGAGTAGTTCATCCTTGGACTATGGGTCCATACAGTAGCTAGATGGTTGGTTCTCCTCCTTTGTGCTATCATGTTTAGATCTTGTGAGCTCCGTTCATGATCAAGATCATCTATTTGTAATCCTATATGTTGTGTTTGTGGGGATCTGATGGCTATTGAGATACTATGTCAGATTGATTATTGATTCTATCATGTCTATTTTATTTGTGATCTTGCATGCTCTCTGTTTCTAGTAGCTATCTTGGCCAAGTAGATGCTTGTAACTCCAAGAGGGAGTATTTATGCTCGATAGTAGTTTCATGCCTCTAGTAATCTAGGGAAGTGACAAAAATCTCTAAGGTCGTAGATGTACTGTTGCTACTAGGGAGAAAACAACAATCCTTTGTCCATGGGGAAATTGTATTGTTTACTTTACACACTTTGCTTAATGCAATTATATGTTGCTTGCAACTTAATACTAGAAGGGGTTCGGATGATAACCTGAAGGTATATTATTAGTCATAGATGCAGTTGGATTACGGTCTATGTATTATGTTGTAATGCCTAATCAAATCTCGTAGGATTCAAGATGTCTAGTATATGCATTGTTATGCTTTCTCAATCTGTCAATTGACCCACTATAATTTGTTCACCCAACATGCTATTTATCTTAAGGAGAAACACCTCTAGTGAACTGTGGACCCCAGTCCATTCCATTACCATTAATATACCATCTACTATTTATCGTTTACTATTTACTTTTTGCAAGAAATTACTATCTTCCACACTATACGTTTAATCCTTTGTTTTCATCAAAACCAGTGAGATTGACAACCTCACTGTAAGTTGGGGCAAAGTTCTGTGGTTGTGTTGTGTAGGATTCCAAGTTGCTAGCAACACCTTAGAGTTGTTTCCTTACTCCTACTAGTTCGATAACCTTGGTTTCATAACTAAGGGAAACTTGCTACTATGCTCATCATACCTTCCTCTTGGGGTTCCCAACGAGCTCTACATATCTTGAGCCATCAAGCACTTTTCTGGCACCGTTGCCGGGGAGTTAATGACAACTTCAATCTCTTCCTAGTCGTGAATCACTTTTCAGGGAGAAAGAAGATTCTTGCAAGGGGAGTCTCTCACAACCAATCTTTTTTACTTTGTTATTTTCTGCTTAGTTTGTCTACTTTATTTTGTTTGCTTCTTTTTATCAAAAATACAAAAAAAATTATTTCCTACTATAGTTGTTATTTTTGTTGGTCTGTTATTGTCTTGCTTTATCATGCTTTCTATCAATGGTTGGTTTCTTTGAAACTAGATCTTATTGGCAATGTGGGTTCACGGAAGAACAAAAATATTATGAGGAACACCGCTTGTCACAAAAAGGGAAACACTTATGGGAACAAATTAATAAATTATATACCATTGCTAGAAACGTGTTCTCTACTTATAATGTTACTTATTGCTTTGATAAATCTTGTTGCTTTAGGAGGTATTAACACCTCCCTTTTCAATGTGAGTATAATGATAATGTTACCATATCTTATTATGTTAAGGGAAATTATGACTTTTATGATGTGGAAAAAATTGAAGAATTTATTGCTTGGAAGGGTGCATTCGAACTTGCTTATTTGCTTGAAAATACTAATGATGCACCTTATAAATACGAGGTTTATGATATACTTAAATTTTGCTTTGATAATTACAAGGAAGAAAATGGCTATATTCTTAAATATCTTAATAGATGCTCTCCACCAACGGAAGAGACTAATGCCTTGCAGGAGCCTATGGAAGAAGAAATTGCTGAAACTAGAAGCTCATTGGATAAAAAAGAGGAGGAGAGTGATGATCAATAGGAGGAAGAATGGAGCAGCTACCCATGTCTACCTCCCAATAAGAGTAACTCTTTAACTAATACCTTATTTGATCGCCCTCCATGTTTACCAAAGGAGGATGAGTGTGATATTTATATTGTTGAGTTTGTTCATGATGCTACTGAAAATCATTATGAGAGAGGAAAATATGGTTGTTGGAATTCTCATGTTACTAAAACACCTCTCTTTATATTGAAAGTTCCAAAGTTGATCTTGTTTTATGTACCCATTCTTGTTACTATGTGATTCTTTGATTTATTTTCTTACAAGATTCCTATGCACAGGAAGTGGGTTAGACTTAAATGTGTATCATATTTGCTCCTTGATGCTCTCTTTTGCTTCAATTCATATTTCTTATGTGAGCATCTTCTCAAATTACTGAGCCTAGCTCAAAGGCGTTAAAGAAAAACACTATTGGGAGATAACCCAAATTATTTTTACTTTAAGTAAGTTTTTCTTTTGTTGAGTCTTGGAAGTTATTGCCTCAGTAATAACCTCTCTTTATCCTTTTTGTGTGGTTTTTGTGCCAAGATTAACCTCTAATAAGAGAGAAGTAAGACTTGGGAAAGTTGCTGTCCCGAAATATATTTTTGTGCTAAACTATAAAAATTCGTGAAAAATCCCTGTACATCGAATTGATCTGTAATTTTCTGTGCTTATGACCCAGGTTATTATATAACTTTCGTTAGTTTAGAACTTTTCGATTTGAGCAACAGAAGATCTTCGAAAAAATTGGTTTTTACCTGCTGGTCTGTTTTGACAGATTTCTGCCATTATTTGTATTTGCCTCTTAATCTCTTTCTCTTTGAGTTCTAATTGATCACTTGAGATTTTAGAAGGAATTGCTACAGTAACTTGTGTTTTCATAGAATTTTTATTTGTGTTGAAACTAAACCCAAAGACTTATTATATTGAATACACTAATGTTGCTAATGAAGATTGTGTGAAGTTTTGTATGAAGGAAATTTTCAAGTGTAGGGAAGAATAGTGTGATGAAATGAAGTATGGACAAAATCTCAAGCTTAGGGATGCCACCTGTGTCACCCCAAGAAATATTTAAGAGGTACAAGCGTCAAAGCTTGGGGATGCCCAAGGCATCCCCTTTTTCATCAATAAAAATCTCAGGTTTTCTTCCAAAACACTTCATTTTTATTGTTTCATGCACAATTGTATTGTTCTTGGAGCGTCTTTGTTTTTGTTTTTAGTTTTATTTTGTTTGGTTTGCTTAAATAAATTGGTTGGATCCCCGCATTCATATATTGTTTCAAATCAGTTGATTGGTGTTGGAAAAGATTAGGAAGCTTCATGCTTATAACTAGTACAAAAGGAGCTTGTTTTGACTCTGGCCTAGACTTTATCATGTCATCTTTGATGTTGCTTTGACCTTATGCTTACTGATTATTGCTGTAGCATGACTTGTTCCAAACAATTGAAATTGCCTAATGTGCCTTGAAAGAATCATGCGTTGTTTTAGCATACAAAAGCATAATATTGTGGTATTCTCCTTTGATGTTTTATTTGGGTTGACTTGGCACATGCTTACACCATGTTAAGACTATGAACCAGTCACCTTAGCCTCTATGATCATTTAGTTTTTGACTTGTAATATCACTTTATGCTTTAATTAATAATGTTTTGTCACTTTGCATGATTATGGCCATTATTGCTCTCTTAGTTGGTCGCTCCCAGTCTTTTGCTAGCCTCCACCTGTACCACGTATGAGTTCCACTCATGCATCCAACCTCCAAGAAAACCAAGTTATTCCAAAAAGTCCATTATAAATTCCTATGCATGGTGTGTTACACCATTCCAACTATATTCATGTTTTTATCTACCTTCCAAATTAAACTTTTGTTATGTGAAAATTAGTGATTAAAGCTCTCACAAACTTGATGGCACACTTTATTTTCTTGCACTTAATAGACTTGAACCATTGTGTCCATCTATGTTGCTTATATGCTTGCACTTTATAATTTGTGAATTAGCAGAACCTTGATACCATGGGGAACGCTTTCAACATTGCACTTATTATTCAGTTGATATCATGTCCTTTGTTTTATGGATCCCAGCGGTGTGAAATAAAAGGGGAGCTTGTAAGCTCATGGAGTTTGTATGTGTGTTAGAGAAACTCCTGGGCAGCTAGCCTAAGCCATGCCTAATCATGGTGGAAACTTGCAGCATAACCATAGTGAGCATTTTGTGAAGCATCCTCAATAAAAACCTATGCAAATAGCAAATAAAAAGATCGCTGAGATGCTCATTGACTGTTGCCTTGTCATTTTGATATGGGAAAGCTCCTGTGTCATGGGGCAAGGGGTACCCCATTGGCGGTTCTCCATGATACACATGTACTTACAATGACAAGAACTTGTGACTAAAGTTGAGTAGCATGAGGTTTGGTACTCTAAGCAAGGGGCATGGGATTTTGAACTTATAACTTGTCAAGCATATCCTCATATTTGTGTCACTTTAACCTTAATCACCTCAAGATGCTTATGACCGGCGCAATGAGAGATGCAAGCTAATAAGTACCATAATTTTTGGAAGCTCTTTATGAAACGTGAAATCCCTGCTTCCCTCTGTGAAGGGCCTTTCTTTTTACTTTTATGTTGAGTCTCCATCTTCTATCTTTATGCACCAATTCAGAGAGCATAGTGGTCATTCTTAGTTTAATGTGCATTGTCCCAAAACTTGTTGATTGATTCATAACTTTGATATTGCTTGTTCTTAAATTATTTGTATCTAGTCACCCTTATGAACTTTGAAGGTGTCCTATGCATTTATGTTTTTCCATACCATGAGGGACAAGCTGAATACAACTCTTATTATGTTTTCTATATGTGAAACAAACACACGTCTTTCAATGCATTGTTATTCATGATCTTTTGTTTGTACCTTTTCATGTTACAACATAGTTGCTATGCCTTATTGTTAGAACTCTATCTTTCAAGCTCATGTTTAGAGTACTTTGATCCCAGCTGTCAATGCTTTACAAATACCTTGATCATGATTGTGATGGTGCATGCCACCTCAAAAATTATTCTTTTTATCACATATCTACTCAAGGACGAGCAGGAGTTAAGCTTGGGGATGCTTGATACGTCGTAAACGTATCTATAATTTTTGATGCTACATGCTTGTTTTGTATCAACTTTCTTATGTTTTGTTTACACTTTGAGGTATTTTTATACATTTTCTAGAACTAACCTATTAACAAGATGCCACAGTGCTAGTTGCCTGTTTTCTGCTGTTTTTGGTTTCAGAAAAGCTAGTAAGGAAATATTCTCGGAATTGGACGGGACAAAATCCAAAGTCAATATTTTACCAGAAGGAACACGGAGTCCAAAGGGCAGCCGAAGTGGGGCCACGAGGTGGACACACCTAGGGCTGGCGCGGCCACCCGCTAGGGCGTGCCGCCCCATGGTGTGTGCCCCTCGGACGCCCATCGACCTTGCCCCTTTGCGTATAAAAGTACCCAGATGCAGAAACCCTAAGAACCCGATAAAAAATCCACGAAAGAGTCTGTAGCCGCCGCCATCTCCATCCCTAGATCAGGGGGATCCAAAGCTCTTCGCGACACCCTACCAGAGGGGAGAGATCATCCGGGAGGCATTCTTCATCACCATGCCAGCCTCCGGAGTGATGTGTGAGTAGTTCATCCTTGGACTATGGGTCCATACAGTAGCTAGATGGTTGGTTCTCCTCCTTTTTGCTATCATGTTTAGATCTTGTGAGCTCTGTTCATGATCAAGATCATCTATTTGTAATCCTATATGTTGTGTTTGCGGGGATCCGATGGATATTGAGATACTATGTCAGGTTGATTATTGATTCTATCATGTCTATGTTATTTGTGATCTTGCATGCTCTCTATTACTAGTAGCTATCTTGGCCAAGTAGATGCTTGTAACTCCAAGAGGGTGTATTTATGCTTGATAGTAGGTTCATGCCTTTAGTAATCTGGGGAAGTGACAGAAATCTCTAAGGTTATAGATATGCTATTGCTACTAGGGAGAAAACAACAATCCTTTGTCCATGGGGCAATTGTATTGTTTATTTTACACACTTTGCTTAATGCAATTATCTGTTGCATGCAACTTAATACTGGAAGGGGTTCGGATGATAACCTGAAGGTGGATTATTAGTCATAGATGCAGTTGGATTATGGTCTAAGTATTATGTTGTAATGCCCAATCAAATCTCATAGGAGTTGTAACATCGCAATTTCTGCAACCCTGATTAGTTGTCTAGAATGCAAAAATCAGGGGGAACAAAAACTTTTTCTTGTTTAATGCTGAAGTGTTTGCTTGTTGTTGGGTATGCTTATGCATATGTATGTGTATTAGATGATATACTCCTTACCTTAACACCAGTTGACAAAAGCTACTTCCCAAAACTGTCTTGGCTTAATTTCCATATTCTCAAACGTTCTGGTATTTCAAAACCTGAGCCAAGAAGCCTTTGCAAACCAACTATGTTAGTAGCTTCTATTTCCCTAAACTATGGAGAGCAACCTATTATAATCTCCTTATGTTTTAGAGACAGAACCTTCAACTACTCTTACCTCTAGGATCTCCAAAACCTTTTTGTAAGCTTTAGAATTATACTCTTGGTAGAGATACCAAGGACCTTACCTGGTTCAAACTCCAACCTATTCAAAATACCCACCCTTACCTCAAGCTAAGCTTGATGGTAACCCTAGTAGTAGTTGATTTGTTTGTAAGATGACTTGCCTTGATCTGCTGTTTGACTTGATTGCTTAGAAGTAGTATGAGTTACTCTAGGAGCTCATCACTAAGATCAAGATGTTTCCAAATAACCACACCCTAAGCAAGAATACCAAGTAGGATCTAATCTCTAGATACTAGGTGATCATCTAAAACCCTTAACCAGATCAATTATGAAGATATCCCTTCTAGAAGTTTCCAAGTCAATGAAGACCAATATCAAGCATGGATCATCTCTACTCAATCTACACTTCAACATCATCCCCTTGATGATTCTTGGGTACCTTGCAACCCATCAAAATCATCACCACCCATATTCTAGTCAAAAACCCTAAGCCTGCCAAATTTGGCTGTCTAGAAAACTATTTCCAACATCACCTTTTTGAATGCCTCCCTTTCTCAACCCTTGTGCATTTTTGAAAATGCATCTGAAACATCTTGTTAACCATCCTAAGTACTACCAAGGACCACACTTGCCCTTGGTTAGATCATCCTCCAACCCACTTGTTCTTGATGGTTTGCAGGCAAGAAAATAACTACTCCTGCAAATCTAGTCAACATGCCTACTTTGATAGAAGCTCACACCACCATCCAACCTTCTATGGACCAAATATTTGCATGGTTGTGTTCTACCCATATAGGTCTATAAATATCTACTTCCTTTGTTCCAAGTGAATCTTTGTGCTTCTTAAACCCACAAGGTTTTGAAGGCTAGTTGGTAATCTGCTTTGGCAGGCTTATTTTATTCAAAGTTTGAAAGCATGTCTTGGTGAACTCAAGCAAGATCAAGATCAAATCTATATCCCATGTTTATGTACATCACTTGTTATATCCATCCATCTACCCCATGCCCCAAGGGGAGATCTGAGCTCCAAGATCCAACAAGGTTTTGGTGGTATAAAAATAACATCACCCTAGATCCCCAACTCCTTGTTTTCCATCTAATTCAAGTTGGATTTCCAATTCCCAAGGTTTAAAATGATTGCTACACATTTTCTACATCATCTAACTTGATCATCAAGATTTATCAAATATTATTCATATTTATTATGGCTCCAAATCTAATTAATCTCTTTAATAGACCAAATCTCCAAAGCTTCTTCCATAAAGGAAAGTTTGGGTTTTGCCAAAACACTTCCTCAACTTATGGCTCAATTGGGACCCATGTATCATACCCTATCATCCCACTTCAAAAATAAATATTTTTGAAGAGTTTTATTATTTCTTTTTGCCTATTTTCTTAAATGGCAGAAATGGGCTAATAAATGTTTTAAATACTTTTAAGCCCCAATAAATCTTGGGAAAATTCCCCTAAGTGTGTATTCACATTTGGGACCACCTGACATCAAAATCCAACAAGGTCCATCGTAAAAATATCAAATTAGCTCCAATACTTCATTTCTGCAGTTTTTGAGTAAATGGATTTAGGTGGACTTCTAACTCTCTGAAAAATCCCAAATAAATGTCAGAGAGGCATCTTAGCCCTACCCATCTACCAGCACCCTTATCCCAGTTCGTCAAGATCAAAGATCAAGACATACCACTTGATCATCCTTTATGGCTTATTTGGACATTAACCTTTTTGTACCCAAAACCAAATCAAACCCCATCCACTCTTCCCCACTAAGCTTGTACAACATACTTCTCTACCTCCGGTCAAAAACGCTGTAGCCCTAGCACTATAGCACCCCTCCCCTTGTCCTTTAGTGCTTGGAAGAGGAGAAAAACACATGGTTATGTCATCTCTTGCCTTGTATTAACTCACAGCTGCTACCACTCCCCCTCTCTACCCTAGCCCGACCAGAAAACCACTCACCTCACCTCTCCACGCCCAAAGTAACGAGCCCATGGTTTCCCTCCTCTCTCCCATGCCCAATGGACCAAGTCCATGATGGACTACTCCATCTCGATTAAAAAGGCCAGAGGCCACCCAATGCCTCCTCCTGCCCGTCCTTTGCCCCCTCTGCTCCCTCTTACCACCCCAGCACCCCCACTTCCTCTCCCGTGCTCGGTGCTGCCCAAGAGAAGGAGGAGAAGAAGCCTCGGCTCTTCTCCAAAAATCGAGCATGGTCCCTCCCCTCTTGCTCTCTCCCTCTACATGTCACCCTGCGGTGACCCCCTTCTCCTCGTCTACCTGACCCTAGTCTTCTTTTTGCCCAAGAACGCCTCTACCATTGCCGCCAGCGAGCTCCGGCGAGCTCCCTCTCGGGCGTGAACAGGCGGGTCGTCTCCCGGTGTAGAACCACGCCTTTCCGCCCCCGTTGAGGTTGCCGTCGTCCACCGTGTCCTCTCTACCGCTCCCCGTCACCTCCCCGTGGCCCCAGGTGAGCCCTCCGCCGCCGCCGAGCCCGCCTAGGGTTTCCCCTACCTGTCAGCGCGTCGAGAGTAGGATGATGCCCCGAGGCCGTCGATCGTTATTTGATCAAGCGGCCACCATCGCCTCTTACCGCTTCGGCCGCCCTCCCTTGCTGACCACCGGGCCCTGCCCGTCAGCGATTTGAATGCCGCTCCCGCCATGGCCGCGGTCCTTGCTCGGACAGCCTGCGCCGCGCGGCCCAGCTGCCTCTCAGATCCTGGCCCAGCGCTGCCCCTTTTCTCTTTTTATTTTAGTAGTTCTTTAAATCCATAAGTTGGTATTTAGATTAAATCATTTCAAAAATGCAAATCAACTTCAAATTACCAGATCTAAATTTTTACATGTTCTATGGAGTATTCCCTACCACCCAGAACTAGTCTCATACCAATATCTATCTTAGTGTTTTGCTAGATTTAAATATACTAAAATGTGTCATTTACACTAAATAAATTCCTTAGTGATCTAGACATCTCGAAATGGAATGAACCAAAGTTTCTCTGAAAGGATTTCACTATAGCTACTAGTTACCATTTACCTCATGACAAGGTGAACCTTGTTTTGGCTTTAGTAAAAATAAAAAAAACAGGGCATCTCTAACTTTAGGAAATTCTCTAGGCCAATATATGAATTATATTGACCTAATTCCAACTCCCTGTGATGTGACACACTAAGTTCTATCAAAAACCAGGAGATCAAATTTTATTGTTCCTCTGTCCCACTTTGGTGAATTAATCATCTCTGGCTAGGGTAGTTTCAGTAGAAAAATCACTACTGGAGTTTCAGCACTCCAAAGTGGGTGATTCAAATTCCTACAGAGAGGTATTCTAAATGGCTACCATGTGCCATTGGAATCAAATAAAAGCTTCTGTAGATTTAATCTGGTGAAAAAGACAAGTTGTCCACAGAACTTCCTTTGGGAATTCCCTAAGGGCATTATGGTAAATATTTTGGCATGATTCCAACTCTCTGTGGACAAGTACATAAAACCTACTGAACCATCCAAGGAAATAATTTTTGGAGCTCCAGAACTTTTCTGGTGATTTATTTCCTCAAACTAGGGCCTTTATCACTAGAAAATTCATAGGAAATCAAAGAAAAGTGATAAAATAGTGAAACCACTTTTGCTGGTTTCATTTTATCAACTCCTATCTGTTGGTATCATTTTTATACAATGGTATCATACAGAATATGTCCTTGGTCCAAAACCCCTCCTAGGTAATTCCTAGACTATAAATCCTAAGGGATTTTCTTCCATATTTCTAAGACAAGGCCAATCTTATCAAATCCTTTCCTCCTAAGACCTAATGAATTTTGAACTTGTATTGTTCATTGCTTGCTATATTATATTTGTGCTTGTATGCCTTGTGTTGATTGTGGCTTGGTTTGTTTGCATGTGCTGTCTTGACGACGATAGTTGCGCTCGTATTGACGCCGAGAAGAAGAGATATTATTATTATTGGTATTGGTATTCTTGGTTATCTAAAGAAGAAGTCTAGGGACATATTGCCATATTGCTGATCATCAGGCAAGCCACCTTCTTTCTCATAAGCCTTGTCCTACTGTTTTAGTAATGCATGTCTTATCTTCTTTTTATTTAAAATTGCATTGTTTTGCTATATGTTGATGTATATCGTAGTGGTTTGGCTCCTCCAAACTATTACACTTGTGTACTATTAAGTATAACCCCCTTGGTGACACCTACTTGTCCCTAGTAGAATAGATGGTGTATTATACCATACCCTTTGGAGACACCGTTTTAGCCGAAACAAAAACTAGAGGATGGGAAGACCCCTGAAAAAGGCTTTACCAAATGTTTTATGATAAAACCTTGGTGAGGTGGGACCTCCCAAGAGATGTTGAGGAAGAAAAAGGTTTTGTTTTACAAAATGCTGAAGGAAAGATGGAGGAAAAAGGTTTATGAAAACGCACCTGGTTCTTTGCAGTTTTGCCAGAACAATCAACCATGTGCAACCAGATTACTCTAGAATGGGATAGGGCTGGATTTGATGTTTGTCTATTCTGGTATAAGCTGCCTCACAACAACTACAGGGGATAAAAACCCTGGAGGGTGGGCCTTCTCACAAAAGGGTCCATGTGAGACATCGACTTGGAGAAGGAACGAAGGGTTTACGGACCTCCACGCGTTACTATGAGCCCCTCATTGAAAGCGCAACACTTGGGAAGTGCAAAATGCGCTCCGGTTAGTCCTCGGTACCTGACGTCCTGGTTTTGAGGGGAACAACACTCATAGGGTAGGCACTTATATTGGAGTGGGCATCCGAGAGACTTGATCGGTTACTCGACCCACGATCGGTGAAGATCAGGGTAGTGTACCCGGATGATGTGGGTAAAGTGTACAACCTCTGCAGAGTGTAAATCTATTTGAATAGCTGTGTCCGCGGTCATGGACGGTTGGGAAGGTTGCTATAGAGCGGTGTTGGTTTTGTTTTCAAAAAGGATTTCGGAAACGAAATGGCTTTGGAAATGTTTTGACCATGGGATGGTCGAAAAAGGAGGAACGTTTTGACCATGGAATTGTCGGAAGGAGGAGAAAGGAGTTTGGTCGTGGGATGACCTGAAGACGGGAACAAATGGGTGAACCAGTCCTGATGTTGTCCAAAATTTTTCAAAAAGGTTTCCAAAATGTTTACAAAGGTTTTCAACAAGGATATGCAGATTCTATATCTACAAGAGAAACTAATTGAGAAAAGAACCTCTCTTGGAGCCCTCCTACTACCACAGCCATATTGCATGTCCTCTTGTCATTATTAATTTTTCTTTAGGTGGTTTGCGAGTACATTCAAAGTACTCACTGGCATTGTCCCTGGCTATTAACTTGGTAAGATATCAAGAAGAAGATGATGTTGGCGACTATGAGAGCTAGGACGTTCTCCCAGTCAGTTGCCTGTAGGTTAATGCATGGATCGGGCTCTATGCTTGATGAAGTTTCGCTGATGTTTATTGATGTAGCCATAACGGCATTTATGTAAGTCATGTAATTCGGTATGTCTTGGATTTTGCAAGGATACTTGTCGGTTATGTTCCACGACTAACTGATCATGGGATCGTGGTTGTATGCATAATAGGGATTCTTGGAGGATTAATCCGGGGGCCCACAGACTTGGTATCAGAGCCATCCTGACTGTAGGAGAACCTTAGTTAGCATGGTCGTTAGACAGGAACCTTAATTTGAAAACCCTGGCTTTTGAAAACTAATTTCCCAATGAGTTTTAAAAAGTTCTACTTCTTCTCTTACTCTAAGTAAATGCTTTCAAAAATAGTTTCCTCTAACTCTCGTCCAAACTTCAAACCTACGGATTTTAATAACTAGGATCTAGAACCTGATGAAGACAATGAGAACAAGATAAAGACAAGCAACTACCAGCAAACACAAGGAGACTACATTATCACTCTACTAGCAGAATCCAAATAAGAAGAAGACACCAAGTGTTGCACTATCAAGAAGCGTCCAAGATACGACGAAGGCTTCATCTTCAAGATAGTGACTCCTACCTGAAGAAAGACGATATCTAGGGTCAAAAGTCCTAAGAATAGGATCCCCCTACAGCGCGAGTAGTTAACTCCTTGGTCCCTAATGTTGACCGTGTTTGCTTGCCTAAGTGCATCCTGTGTTGCTTGATGGGTGTTGTTTGCCGAGGACATTGCGATCCCCTCGCTCTATTCGCCTTGTTTGTATGTTCTGGTTCACTTTGACCACCTTGTTGGTGTATCCCGACGCTACCCCTCGCAACCCCACAACTGGAAACCCCTCCTCCGCAGGGATGGCCACAAGTGAAATCTCTGACAACCCCTATCCGCGCCTAGTTCTAATCGCCTGCTCCAAACACTACTTTGACAATCATCTGAGGAACCCAAAGCCATACCTGTGTCTCATACTAATTGTATAACTCATGGTTTCCTCTTTCCCAAATATCCAAGATTAATATATTTCCATAGTTTACCTCTGTAGCAGAAGGATTATCACCCCGATACATCCCAAGTATGGCCACGAAGCTCGAAGGCTCGAAGAAAGCCTGCAGCCGCTGCGGAGAAGAAGGACATCAAGCTAGTCAATGACTTGGCAACTGCCCAAACTGTGGAGCCTTCCATCCTCCCGCGGTTTGTCCAACACAGCTAGTCACATGTTTCCTCTCTGAAGGCCAAGACCATGTCCCGCCCGAGTGCCCCTTACCTCCTAATTGGCAAAGCCGTTCAACTCCCATGCGTCAATATTGGGAAGACAGCAAAGTCGGAATACTCCAAGAAGGGTACCTGCTACTCATGTGATCAACCGGGTCATTATGGCCGAGAGTTCCCCCAATGTGGTCTCGACAACACTCCTACAAAGGCACGGGACAAAATATCCGCTACTCCCTTAAAGTTCCCAAAGCAAGCCCCAGGAGGATCCAAAGTCAAGCAAAGCATATGTTACACCTGCGGAAATCCAAGCCACTTCGCCCGCCACTGTCCAGACAAATACGGGATGACGTCGAAACAAGAAGCTCCGACACCTAAAAAGAGCAAGAAACCACGAGTCCCTCAAGCTAGAAAAATCAGGAAGCAACTATCCCTAGAACCTCCCCTTCCTCCACGAAGGCATTTCCTGAGGAGAAACCTCCAACCTCAGAACGGCGACAAGACTCTGGATGTTCCCCCGAAGTAGTTTTCGCACCCGGGAACTCACCTATCTCAACATATGTAGAGCTATGTATCTCCCCTGCACCTGTCTTGTAAAATTCTAAATGCCCTGACACCGGGTAGCCCAGATATTCCTCTGTAATGTTCAAGTATCCTCGTCGTGGGTCGGCTTAGACATGTTAATCCCCTGCGTGAACCCATTTTGATGATATGCGAGTCAGAGCTTCACACCTACGTGTTTTACCCATGGCGTTGCATCAGACTCAACCCGGAATGGCCTCATCCTATAAGACTGCCTGTCATGCTGTCAACCCCAAACGGCATTCTCCCACCTAACGGACCCTTAGCTAGCCCATAACTAACTACTAGGGAGCTAGATAAACGCCCCTCCTACTACGACTACTAATTCAAGAAGTGGCATCGACACCTCTCCTGAAGCTGCTTTTACAAGGTCGACGGAAGATAATCACCTTCGGACGAAAGGTGCAGCGCCATCCCCCAACGTCAACAAACGACCCCAATAAAGAAGGTAGTGTCGCTCTAAGGGGGAAAGACTGCGTCTTTCCCACCAAAATAGAGTAACCCTCCACTAGAAGCAACTCTAGGAGTATCGACCGTAAGATCCTTAACTAGGATACGCTACGCCCCCAAGGTAGAGTAGTACACCAAGCCATAGATTACATCCTCCGACGAGTACTCCGTGAGGTTTAGCATCGAGATAGTCTGCCCATCCTAAGCCCTCAAGGTATCGAGCCCCGAAGGAATATAAGGTCATCCCTCGCAATCAGGACTAGACTCTGCTCAACTCTCTGTGCATCTCGGAAGACTAAAGCTGAATTTCATCGATAGAGTAGTCACTTTGAAAGACGGAGTCCGTAATATAGTATGCATAAGACACCTAGTATCAACCCAGCTAAAATCCCCTAACCCTACTCTCCGGAATCTCAGGACGAGATTCTTTTAAGGGGGAAAGATCTGTAACATCGCAATTTCTGCAACCTTGATTAGTTGTCCAGAATGCAAAAATCACGGGGAATAAAAACTTTTTCTTGTTTAATGCTGAAGTGTTTGCTTGTTTGTTGGGTATGCTTATGCATATGGATGTGTATTAGATGATATACTCCTTACCTTAACACGAGTTGACAAAAGCTACTTCCCAAAACTGTCTTGGCTTAATTTCCATATTCTCAAACGTTTTGGCATTTCAAAACCTGAGCCAAGAAGCCTTTGCAAACCAACTATGTTAGTAGCTTCTGTTTCCCTAAACTATGGAGAGCAACCTATTATAATCTCCTTATGATTTAGAGACAGAACCTTCAACTACTCTTACCTCTAGGATCTCAAAAACCTTTTTGTAAGCTTTAGAATTCTAATCTTGGTAGAGATACCAAGGACCTTACCTAGTTCAAACTCCAACCTATTCAAAATACCCACCCTTACCTCAAGCTAAGCTTGATGGTAACCCTAGTAGTAGTTGATTTGTTTGTAAGATGAGTTGCCTTGATCTGCTGTTTGACTTGATTGCTTAGAATTAGTATGAGCTACTCTAGGAGCTCATCACTAAGATCAAGATGTTTCCAAATCACCACACCCTAAGCAAGAATACCAAGCAGGATCTAATCTCTAGATACTAGGTGATCATCTAAAACCCTTAACCAGATCAATTCTGAAGATATCCCTTCTAGAAGTTTCCAAGTCAATGAAGACCAATATCAGGCATGGATTCTCTCTACTCAATCTACACTTCAACATCATCCCCTTGATGATTATTGGGTACCTTGCAACCCATCAAAATCATCACCACCCATATTCTAGTCAAAAACCCTAAGTCTGCCAAATTTGGCTAAGTCTGGAAAACTATTTCCAACATCACCTTTTTGAATGCCTCCCTTTCTCAACCCTTGTGCATTTTTGAAAATGCATCTGAACCATCGTGTTAACCATCCTAAGTAATACCAAGGACCACTCTTCCCTTGGTTAGATCATCCTCCAACCCACTTGTTCTTGATGGTTTTGCAGGCAAGAAAATAACTACTCATGCAAATCTAGTCAACATGCCTACTTTGATAGAAGCTCACACCACCATCCAACCTTCTATGCACCAAATCTTTGCATGGTTGTGTTCTCCTCATATATTTCTATCAATATCTACTTCACTTGTTCCAAGTGAATCTTTGTCCTTCTTAAACCCACAAGGTTTTGAAGGCGAGTTCGTAATCTGCTTTGGCAGGCTTATTTTATTCAAAGTTTGAAAGCATGTCTTGGTGAACTCAAGAAAGATCAAGCTCAAATCTATATACCATGTTGATGTATATGACTTGGTCTATCCATCCATCTACCCCATGCCCAAAGGGGAGATCTGAGCTCCAAGACCCAACAAGGTTTTGGTGGTATAAAAATAACATCGCCCTATATCCCCAACTCCTTGTTTTCCATCTAATTCAAGTTGGATTTCCAATTCCCAAGGTTGAAAATGCTTGCTACACCTTGTCTACATCATCTACCTTGATCATCAAGATTTATCAAATATTATTCATATTTATTATGGCTCCAAATCTAATAAATCTCTTTAATAGACCAAATGTCCAAAACTTCTTCCATAAAGGAAAGTTTGGTTTTTGCCAAAACACTTCCTCAACCTATGGCTCAATTGATATCCATATATCATACCCTATCATCCCACTTCAAAAATAAATATTTTTGAAGAGTTTTATTATTTCTTTTTGCCTATTTTCTTAAATGGCAGAAATGGGATAATAAATGTTTTAAACACTTTTAAGCCCCAATAAATCTTAGGAAAATTCCCCTAAGTGTGTATTCACATTTGGGATCACCTCACATCAGAATCCAACAAGTTCCATTGTAAAAATATCAAATGAGCTCCAATACTTCATTTCTGCAGTTTTTGAGTAAATGGATTTAGGTGGACTTCTAACTCTCTGAAAAAACCCAAATAAATCTCAGAGAGGCATCTTAGCCCTACCCATCTACCAGCACCCTTATCCCAGTTCGTCAAGATCAAAGATCAAGACATACCACTTGATCATCCTTTATGGCTTATTTGGACATTAACCTTTTTGTACCCAAAAACCAAATCAAACCCCATCCACTCTTCCCCACTAAGCTTTTACAGCACACTTCTCTCCTCTGGTCGAAAACACTGTAGCCCTAGCGCTATAGCACCCCTCCCCTTGTCCTTTAGTGCTTGGAAGAGTATAAAAACACATGGTTATGTCATCTCTTGCCTTGTATTAACTCATAGCTGCTACCACTCCCCCTCTCTACCCTAGCCCGACCAGAAAACCAGTCACCTCACCTCTCAACGCCCACAGTAACGAGCCCCTGGTTTCCCTCCTCTCTCCCATGCCCAATGGACCAAGTCCATGATGGACTACTCCATCTCGGTTAAAAAGGCCAGAGGCCACCCAGTGCCTCCCCCTGCCCGTCATTTGCCCCCTCAGCTCCCTCTTACCACCCCAGCACCCCCACTTCTTCTCCCCTACTCGGTGCTTCCCAAGAGAAGTAGGAGAAGAAGCCTCGGCCCTTATCCAAAAATCGAGCATGGTCCCTCCCCTCTTGCTCTCTCCATCTGCATGTCACCCTGCGGTGACCCTCTTCTCCTCCTCTACCTGACCCTATCCTTCTTTTTGCCCAGGAACGCCTCTACCATCCCCTCCAGCAAGCTCCGGCGAGCTCCCTCTCGGGTGTGAACATGCGGGTCGTCTCCCGGCGTAGAACTGCACCTTTCCGCCCCCTGTTGAGGTTGTTGTTGTCCACCGTGTCCTCTCCACCGCTCCCCGTCGCCTCCCCATGGCCCCAGGTGAGCCCTCCGCTGCCGCCGAGCCCGCCTAGGGTTTCCCCCACCTGTCTACGCGTCGAGAGGAGGACGACGCCCCGGGGCCATCGATCGTCATTTGATCGAGCGGCCACCGTCACCTCTTACCTCTTCGGCCTCCCTTCCTCGCTGACCACCGGGCCCCGCCCGTCAGCGATTTGAATGCCGCTCCCGCCGTGGCCGTGGTCATTGCTGGGCCGGCCTGCACCGTGCAACCCAGCTGCCTCTCAGATCCCGGTGTAGCGCTGCCCCTTTTCTCTTTTTCTTTTAGTAGTTCTTTAAATCCAGAAGTTGGTATTAGATTAAATCATTACAAAAATGCAAATCAACTTCAAATTACTAGATCTAAATTTTTACATGTTCTATGGAGTATTCCCTACCACCTAGAACTAGTCTCATACCAATATCTATCTTAGTGTTTTGCTGGAATTAAATATACTAAAATGTGTCATTTACACTAAATAAATTCCTCAGTGATCTACACATCTCCAAATGGAATGAACCAAAGTTTCTCTGAAAGGATTTCACTATAGATACCCGTTACCATTTACCTCATGACAAGGTGAACCTTGTTTTGGCTTTAGTAAAAATAACAAAAACAGGGCATCTCTGACTTTAGGAAATTCTCTAGGGCAATATATGAATTATATTGACCTAATTCCTACTCCCTATGATGTGATACCCTAAGTTCTATCAAAACCCAGGAGATCAAATTTTATTGTTGCTATGTCCCACTTTGGTGAATTAATCATCTCTAGCTAGGGTAGTTTCAGTAGAAAAATCACTACTAGAGTTTCAACACTACAAAGTGGGTGATTCAAATTCTTGCAGAAAGGAATTCTAAATGCCTACCATGTGCCCTTGGAATCAAATCAAAATCTTCTGTAGATTTAATCCGGTGAAAAAGAGAAGTTGTCTACAGAACTGCCTTTGGGAATATCCTGAGGGCATTCTGGTAAATATTTTGGCATGATTCCAACTCTCAGCGAACAAGTACATAAAACCCTACTGAACCATCCAAGGAAATAATTTTTGGAGCTCCAGAACTTTTCTGGTGATTTATTTCCTCAAACTAGGGACTTTATCACTAGAAAATTCATAGGAAATCAAAGAAAAGTGATAATATAGTGAAACAACTTTTGTTGGTTTCATTTTATCAACTCCTATCTGTTGGTATCATTTTTAAACAATGGTATCATACAGAATATGTCCTTGGTCCAAAATCCCTCCTAGGTAATTCCTAGACTATAAATCCTAAGGGATTTTCTTCCATATTTCTAAGACAAGGCTAATCTTATCAAATCCTTTCCTCCTATGACCTAATGAATTTTGAACTTGTATTGTTCATTGCTTGCTGTATTATATTAGTGCTTGTAAGCCTTGTGTTGATTGTGGCTTGGTTTGTTTGCATGTGTTGTCTTGACGACGATAGTTGCGCTCGTATTGACGCCGAGAAGAAGAGATCTTATTATTATTGGTATTGGTATTCTTGGTTATCTAAAGAAGAAGTCCAGGGACATATTGCCATATTGCTGATCATTAGGCAAGCCACCTTCTTGCTCATAAGCCTTGTCCTACTGTTTTACTAATGCATGTATTATCTTCTGTTTATTTAAAATTGCATTGTTTACTATTACACTTGTGTACTATTAAGTACAACCCCCTTGGTGACACCTACTTTTCCCTAGTAGAATAGATGGTGTATTATACCATACCCTTTGGAGACCCTGTTTTAGCCGAAGCAAAAACTAGAGGATGGGAAGACCCCTGAAAAAGGCATTACCAAATGTTTTATGATAAAACCTTGGTGAGGTGGGACCTCCCAAGAGATGTTGAGAAAGAAAAAGGTTTTGTTTTACAAAATGCTGAAGGAAATATGGAGGAAAAAGGTTTACGAAAAAGCACCCGGTTCTTTGAAGTTTTGCTAGAACAATTAACCTTGTGCAACCACATTACTCTATAATGGGACAGGGCTGGATTTGATGTTTTTCTATTCTGGTATAAGCTGCCTCAACAACTAAAGGGGATAAAAATCCCTGGAAGGTGGTCCTTCTCACATAAGGGTCCATGTGATGCATCGACCTAGAGAAGGAACAAAGGGTTTACGAACCTCCACGCGTTACTATGATCCCCTCATTGAAAGCGCAACACTTGGGAAGTGCAAAATGCGCTCCGGTTGGTCCTAGGTACCCGACGCCCCGGTTTTGAGGGGAACAACATTCATAGGGTAGGCACTTATATTGGAGTGGGCATCCAGAGAGTCTTGATCGGTTACTCGACCCACAATCGGTGAAGATCAGGGTAGTGTAGCCGGATGGTGTGGGTAAAGTCTACAACCTCTACAGAGTGTAAATCTATTCGAATAGCCATGTCCGTGGTCATGTACGGTTGGGAAGGTTGCTGTAGAGGGGTGCTAGTTTTGTTTTCAAAAAGGATTTCAGAAATGAAATGGCTTTGTAAATGTTTTGACCATGGGATGGTCGAAAAAGGAGGAAGGTTTTGACCATGGAATGGTCGGAAGGAGGAGAAAGGAGTTTGGTCGTGCGACGACCTGAAGACGCGAACAAATGGGTGACCCAGTCCTGATGTTGTCCAAAACTTTTCAAAAAGGTTTCCAAAATGTTTACAAAGGTTTTCAACAAGGATATGTAGATGCTATATCTACAAGAGAAACTAATTGAGAAAAGAACCTCTGTTGGAGCCCTCCTACTACCACAGCCAAATTGCATGTCCTCTTGTCATTATTAATTTTTCTTTAGGTGGTTTGTGAGTACATTCAAAGTACTCACTAGCATTGTCCCTGGCTATTAACTTGGTTAGATATCAAGAAGAAGATGATGTTGGCGACTATGCGAGCTAGGACGTTCTCCCAGTCAGTTGCCTGTAGGTTAAGGCATGGATCGGGCTCTATGCTTGATGAAGTTCCGCTGATGTTTATTGATGTAGCCATATCGACATTTATGTAAGTCTTGTAATTCGGTATGTCTTGGATGTTGTAATGATACTTGTCGGTTATGTTCCACGACTAACTGATCATGGGATCGTGGTTGTATGCATAACAGGGATTCTAGGAGGATTAATCCAGGGGGCCCACATGAGTCAAGATGTCTAGTATATGCATTGTTATGCTTTCTCAATCTGTCAATTGCCCGCTGTAATTTTTTCACCCAAAATTCTATTTATTTTAAGGAGAAACACCTCTAGTGAATTGTGGACCCCAGTCCATTCCTTCACCATCAATATATCATCTACTATTTACTGTTTACTGTTTACTTTCTACAAGCAATTACTATCTTCCACACTATACGTTTAATCCTTTGTTTTCAGAAAAACCAGTGAGATTGACAACCTCACTGTAAGTTGGAGCAAAGTTCTGTGGTTGTGTTGTGTAGGATTCCAAGTTTCTAGCAACACCTTGGAGTTGTGTCCTTACTCCTACTGGTTCGATAACCTTGGTTTCATAATTGAGGGAAACTTGCTGTTGTGCTCATTATACCTTCCTCTTGGGGTTCCCAACCAGCTCTACATATCTTGAGCCATCACATGAACACTTGAGGGTTTCTCGAGCTGAACGACCGATTAGGTCATGGCCATATCTACATCATAGTTCATGATTATGTTCCGTTATTTGGTAGATGGGCGTGTCTTGCCATGGTATACAATAATACTGGGGTGCGAGTTTCGAACTAGTATTAGGAAAAACATGTTCAAATTTCCGAGTTGTATCTTTAGGGTCAGTGTTGCAAAAGTATAGGTCCTAGATGTATTTTGGTTTTCTCTTTGGACCACAATGGAATTTTTATGCCCACCATTGGATTTTAATGCACACATTCTTGGTACTTCGGGGCAAATTCCTTGTTAGAAAGAAAAAGAAAAATTTCCCAGTGACCGGAATTATTTTGCGCACGAATATTTTGGATCTGAATGCCCTAGATCTAATATTCAGAAAAAAAGGACTATTGTGCAAAACTTGAGTAGTCCGTACTTCTACTGAACTAGGGGCACCAGAAAATTAACCCCAAAGCTGCCAAAGAAAAAAACGGAAGAAAAAACAAAGAGCGATAAGAGATTATTAACGGGAGGCAGCACAAGAGCAGCGAAGGAGTTGAAGGCTGTGCGATGTCAGAGTAAAGCTAGTTTGACGGGTTTCTAACACAAGGCACAATACTACTAGTAGTACTATTATGTTTTCTCTCTCCTTCACTGTCTCTCATCATCCATCCTCTCTCTCCCCTCCTGTGCAGCGCCCTGCACGCACCGGCCGACTGATCTCTCCCTCGTCCCACTACGTGGCGCCGCACACGTGTGCCTTGGTATGGCCACGCTGTGTGTGTGGCCTGTTTTTCCTTTTTTCTTGACAAGAGTCTCTAGCGTGTTTTGAATTGGATACATAACACCTATCCTGACCGTTGGGCAATAAGATCCAATGGTTTAGAGCAGTTGGATTCGTGTTGAACAGTACCTACAGAAAACTCCACCATGTTCTAGAACCATCATACTTTAAGTCTTGTTAGAGAAATATGCATACATTAAGTCTATTAATAATAACTATGTTCTTTTCCATTCTAGCATCTAGAAGATTCTATTGATAGTATTCATCACAATGAATGCTATGCAGAAAACTCAAAACACACTTCTCCATCATTCTAGAATCTTCTCCCTCATTTCTGTAGACCATGTTACTAAAATTTTAAAGTTTTAGATAGCTAATAATCATTGACTTCTACATGATATACAAAGTACAAGAACCAAATATATACACCCATACTTTATAGATGTTGATCAAATTTATATTTTTTCTGCTTTACCTATTACTAGTAAGTTGCACGTGCCTTGCACGTCAGACTCAGATAGTAGACGTATTACATATCATCACTATATAAAATTATAATTGGTAAAACACAATAAATTATAAATTTGATCAACATCTATAAAGTATGGGTGTATATTTGGTCCTTGTACTTTGTATGTCATGTAGAAGTCAAAGATTATTAGCTACCTAGCACATGAAATTTTTGATAACATGGTCTAGAGAAATAAGGGAGAAGTGTGTTTTGAGGTTTGTGCATAGCATTGATTATGCCAAGACTATCAATAGAATCTTCTAGATGCTAGAATGGAAAAGAAGATCCAACGGCTTGAAATGCTGGGATTCACGAATCTTGATACAACGATCAACATTCAAAGTTATTCGTACACTAAATAGTGGTAAGATAAGATAAGATAAGATCATGCAGAAGTCAACAATTATTAGCTACGAGGGAGATGATTCTAGTATGATGGAGAAGTCTGTTTTGAGGTTTGTGCATCGCATTCATTATGCTAAAGACTATCAATAGAATCTTCTAGATGCTAGAATGGAAAAGAAGATCCAACGGCTAGAAATGTTGGGATTCACGAGTCTTGATCCAATGGTCAAAATTCAAAGTTATTCGTACACTACAGAGTGGTAAGATAAGATATCTCTATCTCTACTACTATGATGGAGCAGTTTTGAATTGGATCCATAGCACCAATACTGATCGTTGGGCTGTTAGATCCAATGGTTCAGAGAAGCTAGATTCGTGTTGAATAGTACCTAGAGCAAACTCCACCATGCATGTTCTAGAACCATCATGCTACCACCCCCAAATTTTCATAGCATAGTAGGCTGTATTCTCTCTACTACTATAGTGGAGAGGTTTTGAATTGGATCCATAGCACCAATCCGGACCATTGGGCTGTTAGATCCAATGGTTTAGAGCAACTGGATTCGTGTTGAATAGTACAAACCTAGAGCAAACTCCAGCATGTTCAAGAACCCTCATGTCACCACCCCCAAAATGCATAAATTAAGTCTATTAATAATAACTATCTACACATATTGAGAATACAACCTACTGTGCTATGAAATTTTGGGGGTGGTGACATGATGGTTCTTGAACATGGAGGAGTTTGATCTAGGTACTATTCAACACGAATCCAGCTGCTCTGAACCATTGGATCTAACAGCCCAACGGTTAGGATTGGTGCTATGGATCCAATTAAAAACTGCTCCATTATAGTAGTAGAGATAGAGATATTCTTACCACTATATAGTGTACGAATAACTTTGAATATTGACCGTTGGATCAAGACTTGCGGATCCCAACATTTCTAGCCGTTGGATCTTCTTTTCCATTCTAGCATCTAGAAGATTCTATTTTTTTTTGAATGGCCTAGAAGTCTCTATTGATAGTCTTCATCACAATGAATGCTATGCACAAAACTCAAAACATACTTCTCCATCATTCTAGAATCTTCTCCCTTGTTTCTCTAGACCATGTTACCAAAAATTTCATGTTTTAGATCTCCACTACTATAATGGAGCAGTTCTAATTGGATCCATAACACCAATCCTGATCGTTGGGCTGTTAGATCCAATGGTTTAGAGCAGCTGGATTCGTGTTGAATAGTACCTAGAGCAAAGTCCACCATGTTCTCTAGAACCATCATGTCAGCACAACAAAATTTCATAGCACAGTAGGTTGTATTATCAATATATGTATATAGTTATGATTAATAGACTTAATTTATGAATTTTTTCTCTAATGTATGAAATGTGATTTAACAAACATTAAGTCGTTATTAACTAATAGTCTTGTTAGAGAAAAAAATGCATACATTATGTGTATTAATAATAACTATCTACACATATTGAGAATACAGCCTACTATGCTATGAAAGTTTGGGGGTGGTGACATGATGGTTCTAGAACATGGTGGAGTTTGCTCTACAGGTACTATTCAACATGAATCCAGCTGCTCTGAACCATTGGATCTAACAGCCCAACGGTCTATATGAAATGTGATTTAACAAACATTTAGTTGTTACTAACCAATAGTTTTGTTAGAGAAAGATGCATACTTTAAATCTATTAATAATAACTATCTACACATAATGAGAATACAACCTACTGTGCTATGAAATTTTGGGGGTGGTGACATGATGGTGCTAGAACATGGTGGAGTTTTCTCTAGGACGGTACTATTCAACACGAATCAAGCTGCTCTGAACCATTGGATCTAACAGCCCAACAGTCAGGATTGGTGCTATGGATCCAATTCAAAATTGCTCCATTATAGTAGTAGAGAGAATACAACCTACTTTGCTATGAAATTTTGGGGGTGGTGACATGATGGTTCTAGAACATGCTGGAGTTTTATCTAGGTACTATTCAACACGAATCTAGCTGCTCTGAACCAATGGATCTAACAGCCCAACGGTCAGGATTGGTGCTATGGATCCAATTCAAAACTGCTCTATTCTTATCTTATCTTACCACTATATAGTGTATGAATAACTTTGAATATTGACCGTTGGATCAAGACTCGCGAATCCCAACATTTCTAGCTATTCGATCTTCTTTTCCATTGTAGCATATAGAAGATTCTATTTTTTAGAACGGTCTAGAAGATTCTATTGATAGTCTTCATCACAATGAATGCTATGGACAAAACTCAAAACACACTTCTCCATCATTCTAGAGTCTTCTCTCTAGATCGTTTCTCTAGACCATGTGTTACCAAAAAATTCATGTTTTAGTAGATAGCTAATAATCATTGACTTCTACATGATCTTACCACTATAGTGTATGGACAACTTTGAATATTTATCGTTGGATCAAGACTCACGAATCCCAACATTTCCAGCCGTTGGTTCTTCCATTCCATTCTAGCATGTAGAAGATTCTATTGATAGTCTTCGTCACAATGAATGCTATGCACAAAACTGAAAAAACACTTCTCCAACATTCTAGAATCTTATCCCTTGTTTCTCTAGACCATGTTACCAAATTTTTAATGTTTTAGATAGCTAACAATCGTTGACTTCTACATGATATACAAAGTACAAGAACGAAATATACATATGAGAAGATTATTCTACTCCCTCCGATCCAAATTATTGTTCTCAGATTTGTCTAGATTCGGTTGTATCTAGTCATGTTTTAGTGCTAGATACATCTGAATCTGGAAAAATCTGAGATCAATAATTTGGATCAAAGGGAGTAGAATGATGGAGTAGTGTTTTTTGTTTTTTGTTGATTGTGTTAATTGTGCTAAAGACGTACTATCCATAATATATTCTAGTAGAGAGGCTAGCTAGTAGAATGGAAAAGAAGATCCGACGACTAGCAATGTTGGGATTCACAAGTCTTGATCCAACGATCAATATATTCGAAGTTATTCGTATACTGTATAGTGGTAAGATAAGATAAGATAAACAATAGTATTTTCTAGAGATGATGCTACAATGGAACAGTAGATCCAACAGCTGGCAATATTGGGATTCACGAGTTTTGATCCGACCGATCAATATTAAAAGTTATTTCGCAAACAATATAGTGGTAAGATACGATAAGAAAGACTATCAATAGTATCTACTAGATGCCAGAATGGAAAAGAAGATCCAACAGGTTGACAATGTTGGGATTCACGAGTCATGATCCAATAGTCAAAATTCTAAGTTATCCGTACACTATAGTGGGTAAAATTATGTACTATCCATAGTGTATCTTCTATTTAGATGCTAGCTAGAATGTACTAGTAAAAGGCACGTGCTAGACACGCATATATTGTATGAAATGTGATTTAGCAAACATTAAGTTATTATTATTAACCAATAGTCTTGTGAGAGAAAAGAGGGCATACATTAAGTCTACTAGTAAAAGGCATGAGCCACACATATATATACTGTATGAAATGTGATTTAACAAACATCAAGTTGTTATTATTAACCAATAGTCTTGTTAGAGAAAAAAGGCATACATTAAGTCTACTAGTAAAAGGCATGAGCCGCACATGTATATGTTGTATGAAATGTGATTTAACAAACATTAAGTTGTTATTATTAACCAATAGTCTTGTTAGAGAAAAAAGGCATACATTAATTCTATTAATAATAACTATCTACACGCATTGAGAATATAGCCTACTGTGCTATGTTTTTTTGGAGGGGGGTTACATGGTGGAGTATGCTCTATGGGTACTGATAACCACGAATCCAGCTGCTCTGAACCATTGGATCTAACAGTGCAATGGTCAGGATTGGTGCTATTAATAATAACTATCTACACATATTCAGAATATAGCCTACTCTGCTATGAAATTTAGCAGGGTGGGGTGTTGACATGATGGTTCTAGAACATGGTGGAGTTTTCTCTAGGTACGTACTAGCTATTCAACATGAATCCAGCTGCTCTGAACCATTGGATCTAACATCCCAATGGTTAGGATTTGTGCTATAGATCCCATTCAAAACTCCTCTATTATATTAGTATAAGAAAAGAAGATAACACTATATAGTGTACGATACAAATAACTTTGAACTTTGACCGTTGGATCTAGACTCGTGAATCCCAACAATGCTAATTAACCATTGGATCTTCTATCTATTCTACTCCCTCCATCTAGAAATATAAGACATTTTAGCTTTGTGAAACGAATGTATCTAGATGTCTTTTAGTCTATAGGCCAACTACTAGATACATTCATTTCACAAAGGTAAAATGTCTTATATTTGTGAACAAGGGAGTACCATCTAGAAGATTCTATTGTTAGTCTTCAGCACAATGAACGCTATGCACAAATCTCACAACACACTTTTCAATAATTCTAGAATCTTTTTCGTCATTTCTCTAGAGCACGTGGAGTATCAGGTAGGAGTAGCTAGGTTGATTTCTACATGATACAGTACAAAGTAGAAGAACCAAATATACACCCGATACTTTATGGACGTGGCTCGAAATTAAACTTGTTTATTGAGCTTCACCTATTATAATTATAATTTTATAGCCCCGTGCAAGGCACGTTCAACTTTATAGTGGATGTACATACTATGATGGGGGTGACAACTGCTTATGACTGTCTCTTCGATTTCTGTGTCAAGTACTGTATCTGAACAGAAATGGTTTTCTACGTGCATGGAGACCAGGAGGCCACCTCTCACGGACACGACCTTCTTCCTCCTCCTCTTCGTGACTGTAGCTCTTCTCTGCCATATTGCTTTGCCCGTTTTCATTCCTTTTTGTTGTGCTATTTCACCCTCATGACAGGGAACAAGTCCTGCCATAGAAGGGCTAGTGCCGTGATAGCGAAGTTGGCGTAAGAGAAGAAGTCAGCTTGCCGTTCTGCCATTATGTTGCTATCGGTACCAAGCGATGCGACGATCAAAGGGTGATGTCTACACACTTCTATTCTTGTAGACAGTTGTTGGGCCTCCAAGTGCAGAGGTTTGTAGAACAGCAGCAAGTTTCCCTTAAGTGGATTATCCAAGGTTTATCGAACTCAGGGAGGAAGTGGTCAAAGGTATCCCTCTCAAGCAACCCTGCAATCAAGATACAAGAAGTCTCTTGTGTCCCCAACACACCCAATACACTTGTCAGGTGTATAGGTGCACTAGTTCGGTGAAGAGATAGTGAAATACAAGTGGTATGGATAATTCTAAGTGGTACTGTTGATAGAAAATAGCTTGCTGGCATGTGGTTGATGTGGGAAAAGATTAAAGGAAAACTGAAATAAAGAAGGAAGCAAGCAAACATGTAACAGATCTAATTGCAAACGGTGTATCAATGCTTAGAAACAAGGCCTAGGGATCATACTTTCACTAGTGAACACTCTCATATAAACATATTCTTCTTTATGATACTACGCTGAACTACTCTCCGGTTGGACAATCTAATCCATGGTAGGGCTATAAAAGCACACCTCAAAGTAAGCCTTTCCCATCTAGATAACCCCACACTGTCACCTTGAGCTCTAGATGGTTCCAAAAAACACCACAATTTCATAAAGACATCCAACTCCAAATATAACTCATAACAAGTATTTGTAACCTCTAGCCTAAGTGCCACCATGGTGTGCACACTGTCACTTTCACACACATGGGGAGAGCAGAGATCTATTAAAGCACTTGAGTAGCAAGGTAGATCTACCTGATTACAAAGCTCATGATCACGATATGATCATGCATAGAGAGAGATGAACACATAGCTAGCGGTAGAACCCTTAGCCTCGAGAGAGAACTACTCCCTCCTCATCATGGGAATCATCAATGGTGATGGAGATGGTGGTGGAGATTGATGGAGATGGCTCTGGGGGCACTTCCCCATCCCAGCAGGGTGCCGGAACAGAGACTTTCTGTCCCCCGAATCTCCCCTTCGGTGGCGGCAGCACTACAGAACTTTTCGTGGCTGGAGGGTTGATTATTTAGGGTTTCTGCATTGGGAGGAATATATAGGCAAAAGAGGCAAGGTCGGTGGCCGGCCAGGGGGCCCACACCATGCCCTAGCGCGGCCTGGGCTGGCCCGCGCCAAGGGGGGTGTGGCCACCCTGTGGCCCCTCTCCGACTCTCCTTATGGCTCCGTGAGTCTTCCAAGAAAATAGTAACTTTGGCTTTTGTCCCGTCCAATTCCGATAATATTCATTTTCTGACTTTCCTGGAACCAAAAACAACAGAAAATAGGCAACTGGCACTGTGGCTCTTGTTAATAGGTTAGTCCAAGAAATCATATGTAAAGTACTCCAAAGTTGGAACAAAACACAAGAAAGTAGATAAAACCAAGCATGGAAGATCAAAAATTATAGATACATTTGCAATGTATCAAAGGGTCCCAGTCGAATCCCTCGGCTGTAGGCGAGAGGTCTTCAACTCAAGGTTCTTCAAAGCCACCACAGCCAGGGACAGATACATTCAGGTAAATATCCGTTATTTTGCAACTTTCCATGTCTTTGACCATTTCTTGATTTGGTCATTTACATAAAAAAGCACACTCTTCCTCAATGGTGTTTTCAGGTCCGGCGGTCTTCTAATTCCCTCAGCACTCCTGCCTGCAGAATCATCTTCACCTTCGCCAATGGAGACTTATACCTTCAGGTAAATCTCTGTGCTTGGGCAACTTCCCATGTCCTTTTTTGACTCAAACCTGTGAGGCAGAGAGCCCCACAGTAATTTATTAAAAAGGAACCAAAACAAAAAGTTCTATACAAAAATAAAAAAGCCCCTACCTAGTATATACAAAGATAATCAGACTATCAACAAAAATATACAAAGAAGTAGGGTAGATTATCAATCCATTTTGTAAACTCCTCTAGATGTTTTGCCTTAATCCTGTGCTTTAGTAGCTTAGTGTCATGTGTGAAGTTTCACTTCCATTTAGCGAATGATGGTCTTTCATTAATGAAGATGAATCCATTATGCAGTTTCCAAATATTCCAACACGGCATTATTAGAATTTCCATGAAAAAGGGCTTATCAAAATCCATCCTTGCCGCTGCCATAGCAGAATGGATGTCAGGTCCCAGGGACCAGTTAATTTGAAGGTAGTTCCATACTCTCTGACTAAAGTTGCATGTGAAAAATAGGTGCAATCTATCCTCATAAGCTTGCGTGACACATAAAACACAATGTTTATCATTCATCACCTTCCATTTACGTCTGATCAAAAAGTCATGAGTGTTGAGTCTATCCGACAGGAGAAGCCAGGCAAAGCACTTCATCGTCATAATGCAAGCTGACTGCCAAATCCATTTATAGGCAGGGAGTCAAGTGACGCATGTAAGTAGGCATAATTTTTTGAGGAACTATAATCATCTCCCCATTGATATTTCCAGACATCCCTGTCACTGTTAAGAGGGTTGTTACTCATAGCATTCTGGAGAAGACAAAATTCAGTGTATGCCTGGTTTGACATCAGGAGGTGAATTAAAGATGTTCTGTCCTAGACTGCATAAACCTCTGACACTAACATGTTAGTATTCAAACATAGGAGAATAGACGTGTGAAGCTTTGGCATAGAGGCTCATTGGATCCCAAGATGTCCCATTTATCCGACCAAAAAAGATAGGTATTACCCATACCTTGATCAACATGAGAGATCAATCTAAAGTCATTGGCCAGTTTCATGATGTTTTTCCACCAAAAAGAACCACACAGCTTCTCTATATGGGGAACAAACTGCTGATAATATGTGTGCCATATGAGATTTACCCAAGGGACATCCTCCTTATTGTAAAATTTGTTCAGACGTTTGAGTAACAAAGCATCATTTTTCTTGCCAAAATTGATAATACCATGCCCACCCTTGTCCTTCGGCTTGCAAACTAATTCCCAAGCTGCAAGGGAGGGTTTAGGGCCATCCTTATCTCTCCAAAGGCACTGCCTAAGAATTCTGTCAAGGGAGAATTCTGTCTCTCCAACTTCCCATGTCTTTGACCGTTTCTTGATTCGCTCATTTCCCTATTAGTACATTTTTTCTCAATGTTGTTTCAGGTCGGGCGGAATTCGCATTCCCACAACACTCCTTCCTACAGAATCATCTTCACCGTCACCGATGGAGGCCGATCGGTACAGCCCAAGGTAAGAAATCATTCGAATTGTGATTATTTGTCTCTCTTCCTTGATAGTTCTCTAGGTACACTTCTGAATTTATGCTCCCTGTTCATCTAACAGAATATTGGCTTCGAGATTGAGCTTATGGTGAAAAAGGTGATGGGTGATTTCTGCGTCAAGACAGCGGATATAAGTGCCCTTGCCAAGGAGTACACTAGACAAGGTCGGGCTTAGCCTCCTCAGGAATCTTGCCATGGAATACTTGATTGAGCGTGACGAGCTGAAGCAGCGGAACATCATCATGATGGAGATGTTGGGCACAAGGTTCGAACCGATCTAGGACCTCGAGGACCAGAAGGACAAACTCCTGGCCGAGCTGGCAAAGCTGAAGCGTGAAACTGTCGTCAATCTCTGTCAATGAGCCGACACGTGGAAGACCCTAGTTAGTACTCCATCTATTTTCACAATATAAGCCTATTTATAGAGCTAAAACATGTTACAAAAAAGGCTTATATATTATGGAACAGAGGGACTAGTTCATGATCGGATGTATAGATTGCAATATTTCCCCAGTAAATTGAAAAACCTTTATTAGTAGTATGAATGTATGATCATGTACTTGTTGGTAAAATATTTGGTTATTTGGTGAATGTGATATGCATCACCAGCCACAAAGTTGCCAGAGCCAATTTTGGGTGTGATTATCTTTCCTACTATACTATAGTAGTAATTAGTTATAATCGCTTACGTGCAGAGCGGTAGCTACCTTGTCATCGTTGTCACGCTGCATCTCACCAACTTCACTTGCTCAAAGACTCCATTCTTCTTTACTCCAAATAAAAGAGCCTCCGTTCTTTCGCCATCTTCGGCTTTGGTCCTGCTGATGGCAGTGGCAGCGGTATCCCATTGATGGTGACTTTATTAGGACCCCAACTTTGTCCTTTTACAGCTATAGTATAGTATAATTATTGCACCAATGCTTACAGGGGAAGGAAGAGGTAACTGTTGGGGATCCCTCCTGAACATATGTACATTCTCCACAATTTATACATTGAAGGGGTAACCACTTTTATAGCTATTTAAAAGAGTTTCAAGTGATTTTGTCAAATTAATTTGACCTTTAACTTGATGTGTGCTATTTGGTCGACAAAATTAGAAAACATTATTTAGTTATTTAGTAGTAGTATATAGATTCTTCCAATTTTTGACTAACTTGTGACACCTATTTTGATACGAAGGGAGTAGGATTATGCGTTAGCTACAAACATGACCTTTATTCTGCATAGTGTCAACCTGGTGGGATAATTCTCTCTTGAGTAGAGAGGCCTACACATTAAAAGGTGTCTAGATATATTCGTTTCACAAAAGCTAAAACATCTTATATTTTGGAATAGAGGGGGTACATAGGATCTAATAAAGAGAGGAGAGAGGTACATATATGAGTAAAAAAATGAGAGTTTCAAGAACAAGATGATGAATGAATATTCTATCAATGGTTTTCCTAACAATTTGTCACCCTGTTACGGAAAAATGCAACAAATCGATGAAAAATGAAAAAATACGCGTGTATTCGTTTTTATGTGACAATGACTGTGCCCCTTGTGCCCTGACACACACCTAGAAAATATGTGTAATTTCTTGGACCGACTCAACTGCAGTGAGTCCATCGTAAAAACAAAAAGGAAACTATAGAAAAAGGAAACGATGTCGTGAAACTAGGTCGAACTTTCTTATCTTATCTTACTACTATATAGTGTACGAATAACTTTGAAGGTTGACTGCTGGATGAAGACTGGTAAATCGCAACATATCTAACCTCTGAATCTTTACCATTCTAGCATCTAGAAGATTCAATGGATAGACTTTAGCACAATGAACCCTATGCTAAAACTTCAAAACACAATTCTCCGCCATTCTAGAATCTTCTCTGTCATTTCTCTAAGCATGTTACAATTTCTTTGAGTATTATTATGTACCAAGAACCAAGTATACACCTAATACTTTATGGATATGATGTGGCTC
This sequence comes from Avena sativa, assembly GCA_916181665.1. Taxonomy (NCBI): domain Eukaryota; kingdom Viridiplantae; phylum Streptophyta; class Magnoliopsida; order Poales; family Poaceae; genus Avena; species Avena sativa. The sequence continues at coordinate 315,087,113 of OV702292.1, forward strand.
AAAATTCTTTAATAGTGTTCTGAGCTTTACCTATTATAATTTTATAAGTGATGACATGTCTTACTTTCCATCTCATGGCTAGAGATGACATGATAGTATTTTATTTAAATCTCATGTTTGTTTTTCCAAAACGGGGATACCTCAACCTCTGCACTCAAAGGATGCACAAATCTCTTATATTAAAAACCAAGTATCGAGTACAGTTTACGGATCAGATAATGTTGATACAAACACCAACCATGTGAACAAAGCTAAAGGTCTCACAAGAGAACACACACATCTCATGTGCAAATTATTATGCAAATACTTATTCAAGAACATAGTTTGATCATAAATCTGGTCAATAATATATAATTATATTTAATAATTTTTAACCAATTTATTTATATTCGAAATACAATTCCAATGGCACAATTTTTGTGACATACAGTTCATAAATTGGTGATCAAATTTATGGTCAAATTATTTTCTTCGAGTACGTATTTGCCTAATGAACCAGAATGGAGGTAGTATACTACATAGTGGTATTTTTTCCCCTAAAAGGGGAGTATACATGTTTGATTTGTAGGATAGGAAAATCGTAGGAGTAGAAAAAATGTAGGATTGCAATGTCATGCCCACTCCAATCTTATAGAATTCATATGAACCGAAGTGTGTTTGATTCCACCATAGGTGTCCGTTTGATTCAAAGGATTTCCCTAGGGATTTTGTAGTATTAAATCCTATAGGAAATTTTCCTACGACGGCTGTTTGATTTGTAAGATTGATTCCTATAGGATTTTTTCCTAAGGAATCCTTTGTACTACTTTTCATAGGATATAAAACATCTACCCATACCTCTTTTTTAGATTTCTATGGTGGAATCAAACACACTTTGGTTCATACGAATTCCTATAGGATTGGAGTGGGCATGACATTGAATTCCTACATTTTTCCTACTCCTACGATTTTCCTTTCCTAGGAATCAAACATGCTCAATCTGAAAAAGAGGTATGGGTGGATGTTTGATTTCCTATGAAAACTAGTACTATGTGAATTAATCCTACAAATCAAACAACCATCATAGGAAATTTTCCTATAGGATTTAATACTACAAAATTCATAGGAAAATCCTTTGAATCAAACGGACCCTAGAGAAGGAGTGCTTGAAGCAGAGGCCCTGCTCGTGACTGCGCATAGCTTTTCGCAGTAGGGACTACATGGAGTCTGCACCTGGGAAAGTCTGCTGGTGCATTGCCGGCACAAAATATATCGAGCTCGTTGGGGAACCCCAAGAGGAAGGTATGATGAGCACAACAACAAGTTTTCCCTCAGTACGAAACCAAGGTTGTTAATCTAGTAGGAGCAAGGAAACACCCCAAAGGTGTTGCTAGCTAAACTTTGGCAGGGCGCACTACCGGTGCCAACAGCAACATGGAGACCTGCACAACACACCACAGAACCCTATCCCCAACTTGCGATGAGATTGTCAATCTCACCGATTTTGTTGAAAACAAAGGATTAAACGTATCGAATGGAAGGAAGTAATAGTTTATAGAAAGTAAACACAAAGCAGTAAACAGTTTGTAGGTCGAATGTAAAAGAAAGGACTAGGGTCCATAGTTCACTAGAGGTGGCTCTCCTTAAGATAGATAACATGCTGGGTGAACAAATTACAGTGGGGAATTGCCAGACATCGAGAAAGCATACAAGCATATACTAATCATCTTGACTCCTTTGAGATTCAATTGGGCATTACAATATTATACATAGACCCTCATCCAACTGCATCTATGACTAATAATCCACCTTCAGGTTATCATCCGAGCCCCCTCCAGGATTAAGTTGCAAGCAACAGATTATTGCTTTACGAATTGTGTGTAAAGTAAACAATACGATTGTTCTATGAACAAAGGATTGTTCTTTTCTCCCTTGTAGCAACATCACATCTAGTACCTTAGAGATTTCTGTCACTTCCCCAGATTACCAGAGGCATGAACCCACTATCGAGCATAAATACTAACTCTTGGAGTTGCTAGCATCTACTTGGCCAAGATAGCTACTAACAACCGAAAGCATGCAAGATCACAAATAACAAATACATGATAAAATCAATAATCAATCTGAAATAGCATCTTAATATCCATCGGAACCCCGCAAACACAACATGCAGAATTACAAATAGATGATCTTGATCATGAACGGAGCTCACAAGATCTAAACATGAAAGAACAAAGGAGGAGACCTAGCCATCTAGCTACTACATGGACCCGTAGTCCAGAGATGAACTACTCACGCATCACACCGGAGGCTTGCATGGTGATGAAGGCCTCCAGGGTGAATTCCCCTCTCCGGCAGGGTGCCGGGAAGAGCTTCAGATCCCTCCCAATCTAGGGATGGAGATGACGGCGGCTACATACTCTTTTGTGGATTTTTGATCGGGTCCTTAGGGTTTCCATATCAGAGGCAATTTATAGGCGGAAGGAGAGGCCGAGGGGGTGCTTGGGGTGGCCAGACCACCCCCTGGCATGGGCCAGGCCTGGCCGCGTGGCGAGGTGGTGTGGCCAGGCCCCAGCCCCTCTCCGTCTCGTATTTTGGCTCCAAGTGTCCCTCGGTAAAATAATAACTTTGGCTTTTGTCCCGTCCAATTCCGAGAATATACATTTTCTGACTTCCTGAAACCAAAGACAGCAGAAAACAGGCAGCTGGCACTATGGCTCTTGTTAATAGGTTAGTCCAAGAAATCATATGAAAAGTACTCCAAAGTGTGGACAAAACACAAGAAAGTAGATAAAACCAAGCATGGAACATCAAAAATTATAGATACATTTGCAATGTATCATGCATTCATACCTCCCATCGCATTCCATGCACTTCATCCAGCTCGGCTCCTGGCTAGTGTAGCAATAATCATAGAGTAGAGATCGCCAATCTTTTGGCGGGTTCATCTCGTTCTATAGTGAGATCACCAAAATTTGAATGACATTGGTGGGTTTTTCTTTGAACTACCTGGCGCGACCCAATTCAAAAGTTTCAAACCTACCACCGGAGCCCTTGTGATACATATAAAACACGTCGTATCCCACATCTCTCACTCGACCTTAGAGCCGAAGCATCTCCCACGAATATGGCCTCGCACCACCGTCCCTCCCCACCACCACTGCCTCCTCACCAGGTACCATTGTGACCGAAGGCACCACTCCCTTGTTTAGAAAGATGGAGCGGCTTGCCCATGCCGACGACCACCACGTCGGAGGGTGCACAGCTTCGCCGGCAAACACGGTACGGTCGCAGCAAAGTCCCATCTACTTTCATAGACTCCCTGGTCTCCGGCACCAGAGAGATGGGCAAACGACACGCCCCCCGTTCAATCGTACCAACACGAAGCATAAACTCGTCTCTTCCCCATATGAAGGTTGTTGCACACTTTATGCTTCCTTTTGTTATGCACCATATTACTATCAAAAGCACTTCGTCGTTTGTTGTAGTGTATAACATCTTGCTCATATACTCGATCATTACTAAAGTTTGCTAGAGCCTTTATTACCATCGTTATAAAGCTCCTCTAACATCTGTGGAATATCTCCTAAAATAATTCTGGTTGGCGCGTACAGGTTTATAGATAGCACAGCTAGTATACGCCAACTCTAGCTGATGTCCTAAGCCGAATTAGTATGTCATGGCTCCTTGTTTAGAGTATAACCAGGCGGGCCCTACTAGTTATGTTATTAGTATTATAGTCAAGCCTGTAGGTTTAGTCAATTGTATTGGAACTTCATGTGTTTTCTTCTCACTTAGGGTGACATATGGTTAGAGTACTCATAGCAGAAGTAACTTATTGTACTAGAGTTGTGATGGGAATCATTGCTTTTCGAGCCGTCAACCTCTGCAAGAACTCCTAATAATTTCCTCCTTTTTCACACTATTCCATGATAAATATGAAAAGCTATGTGCTTCCAATGCAGGAAACAAAGTCGGAACAAGGTCTCAGACTCTACTTAATCTAGTTGAAAATGACAACCAGGCCAAAAAATACAATAATGCAAAACATCAACATAAAAAGTTTCGTCCTAATCCCGCACCAGTTGGTCCAGTTGCGCTGGTGGATGCAAATAGAAAAAATCGCATCCCACAGCCGCCATTAGCCCATCTAGTTACCCAGGAAGTATTGGCAGCACAAGTTTCAATAGCAGGTTCTCAGCAGCGAATTAGTAATGATCTCCCAACGACCTTTAGTACTGATAGAGACATATACTCCCTTGCAAATGAGCTTGACAACAAATTTTTTATGTGTTCAGAGACTAGTAGTAGCATGCCCATTTATATGTAATATGTATACATTGATATTTTGATTTAATTTTTTTAGTTGCACTATGATGCAGATTAACAAGGGGGCCGACGATGGGAAAAAATCTTGAGCAGATGCTTGAAATAACTAAATCAAGACTTCCGATCACATCTATAGCAGGATTCAGAAGGCCACTGGATCCACATGAATCTGCTTATATTTTATCAATCACAGGCATTTTCGTGAGAGATTATATTCCCATCTTGCCCTCATGGAAACACCACCGAAATACCCCCGAGCATTTTGAAGGTTTACTAAAGAAGTTACATGTAAGTCCTCTGTCTCTTGGACATACTCTATTGCTTTATCCCTTGTCTTCTTAGCTTGTCGTTTGTTATATATGCTCCTCATTGTTGTCTACAGAGATTTTTCATGTTCGATGAGAATAGCGAGGAAGTAAAGGTTGTTCTCAAAAGAATATTCTCCGCATGTTTGCACCAACAGCGCCACAGGCTAAAGAAGCAACACTTCTCTAGCAAGTGTTTTAAGGATGTTACAAGAACATCTCCTGTGGATCATGATGACCCACAAGTATAGGGGGTGTATCACAGTATTTTCGAGGGAAGTGAAACCCAATTTATTGATTCGACACAAGGGGAGCAAAAGAATATTTATAAGCCTTAACAACTGAGTTGTCAATTCAGCTGCACCTGGAAACAATCTTGCTCACATCATTTTATTAGTAGCAACAGTTTTGTAGTAGGAATAGTAAAGTAACAGCAGTAGTAAAGCAAAGACAGTAGTAACAAAAGCAGTAAACAGTGGGATTCGAGTGCGGTAGGCATATGGATGGATGGACAGGCGTTGCATGGACAAGACAATTCACATAGCAATCAGAGCATAGGGCAATTGCAGATAAATACGATAAAGCATCCAAGGACTAGACAATCCTAGGCATGTGTTCCATATATAGTCATACGTGCTCACAATGAGAACTTGCACAACATCTTTTGTCCTGCCAGCCCGTTTGCAGCGGGGCCTCTAGGGAACTACTAGCAATTAAGGTGCTCCTTTTAATAGAGCACTAGAGCAAAGCATTAACACTCCGTAAACACATGTGATCCTCACATCAAAGTCATTCCGTTCCGGTTATCCCGATTTCTGTCACTTCGGGGCCATAAGTTCCGGACAACAACGTGTGTATACAACTTGCAGATAAGACCAAAAACAATACTATCATAATGAATCAATAACATGTTCAGATCTGAAATCATGGCACTCGGGCCCTAGTGACAAGCATTAAGCACAACAAGTCACAACAAAGTCATAAAGCACTAATAAAAGATACTAGGCACCATGCCCTAACAATCTGATGCCATTACATGAACGATCTCATCCAATCCCTACCATCCCCATAGCCTACAGCGGGGGATTACTCACTCATAGATGGGGGAAACATGGATGGTCGATGGAGAAGTGATGGTGATGATGATGGCGATGATCTCCTCCAATTCCCCGTCCCGGCAGGGTGCCAGAACGGAGTTTCTGGTGCTGTTTCGTGGAATCTGGTGGTGGCGTCGGAGCGGAACTCCTTCTGGAAAAACGTCGAACCCCTCGGAGTTTTTAGGTTAGAAGGCTTCTTATAGGTGAAGAGGGAGACCGAGGGGGTGCCTGGGGGACCCACACAACCCCCTGGCGCGGCCTGGCCTGGCCCACGCCAGCAGGTGGTGTGGCCACCCCCTGGCTCTTCTCCGTCTCGTATTCTGGCTCCTGGAGTCTTCGGGTGAAATAGGATTTTTTGCATATTTTCTAGGATTTTTCCTGATAGTTGATTTTCTGCACAAAAAGTAGACACCAAGGCAATTCTGCTGAAAACAGCGTCAGTCCACATTAGTTGTATCCAAATCACACAAGTTTAGAGGAGAAACAATAGCAAAAGTGTTCGGGAAAGTAGATACGTTTTGGACGTATCAACTCCCCCAAGCTTAGCTTATTTCTTGTCCTCAAGCAATTCAGTTGAAAACTGAGTGCGATAAAAGAACTTTCACGAACACATTTGCTTCATATGATGTAAATATTCTCAGCAATGTGATCAACTACCTGGACAATTCATAATAAAGAGTATGCAACCAAGTCTACTTAATAGTCTTTGCAAGCTATGAAGAGATTCCAACTCAAGAATAATAAGTAGCATGAAGCACGAACATAAGCAACATTACAATTCTCATAAAAAGGTATGATAGAGTGGTATCTCGCTTGCCTTTGATTATGAATGCCAAGGCACCTCCGAAGTTCAAGTGGTAACTAGAAGTAAAGATATCAAGAATACAAGCATCAAAGTCATAACACAAATAATGAAGTAATGGAACAAACATAAAGAATGATAACTATGCTCTCAAGAAGGTGCTCAAAGAATATGTGGAGACTCAACGAGTAGAAGAAAAGGTTTTGAATAATTTGAAAGGCTTCCAAATGCTAAAAGTATGGTACTCATTAGCTTTGAGGTCTCATTGCCCCTATCATAAGCATCTTTAATGTGGTTAAGGTGAAAGTGACACAACTAAGAGGATATGCTTGACAAGTTATAAATCGAAGTCTCATGCCCCTTACTTACGAAGACCGATCCTCATGCTGCTCAACTTCAGTCACAAGTAAGCTCTTGTCATTGTAAGTATATACGTATCATAGAGAACCGCCAACGGGGTACCCCTTGCACATGACACGGGAGCTATCCCATAATCAAAATACAAGGCAAGCAGACAATGAGCATCTCGGCGATCTTTTTATTTACTATGTGCATAGATTTTTATTGAGGATGCTTCATAGAATGCTCATTATGGTTATGCTGCAAGTTTCCACCATGATTAGGCATGGCTTAGGCTAGCGGCCCAGGCGTTTCTCTAACATACATACAAACTCCATGATCTTACAAGTTCCACTTTTATTTCACACCGCCGGGATCCATAAGCAGAAGAACATGATATCAACTAGGTACAAAATACCTATGAAGCGTTGAAAGCGGTCCCCATGATACATGGTTCTGCTAACTTCAACTCATAAAGCGCAAGCATATGCACAACAAAGAAGGACGCAATGGTTCAGGTTTATTAAGTGCAAGACAATAAAGTGTGCCATCAAGTTCGTGAGAGCTTTACTAACTAACTTTCTCATAACAAGCAAACATTTTATTCGGAAGAAAACAAGGCATATTGAATATGCACGGAGGTAGCAAATGATGCTAATGGGTAGGTATGTTGGACACTTTGGAAATATTTGGTTTAGGGAGTTGGAAACTTGAGTAAAATATACTCAGAAAAAGTGAAGGCTAGCAATAGTAAGGGAGCGACAAACGAGAGAGCAATAGCTGTCAGTATCATGTTTGCAACAAAACAGGACTACTCATGGCATGAAAGTGATTCAAGATCCTCAAGGCAAAATAATTCATCGAGGCTTAACTGATTATTACAGTCATGTGCATGCGTGAGCATGTGCCAAGTCAATCAAATGAAACATTTAGAGGAGGATACCACGGTGTCATACCAATTTATGAATAGAGCAATGCAAGCAAACATTCGTAAGACATGCTACAAACTATTAGTGAGCTGGAGCTAATCATAAGAAAGCAAGAACTATTAAGCATCCAAAGAAAACATACACTCTACATGAACGGACTAAGCATGCCCAGAATGATGAGTATATGTACAACAATGAAAACAAATAGAGTTCGTTACCAGCCTCTTACCACGCCTCAAGTTGTCATTGATCCTCATTATTGCTCCTCACTTGTGTGGCTTGAATAATAATATGAAACCAATATCCACTGAGGACTGTCGAACCCTGTAGCAAACTCAAAAAAACCAAAGAAGAACGACAAATATTTTTGGTGTTTTCGATTTTAAATAAGAACCAAAAGAGAGAAACAAGCAAAGCAAAATCTTTTTGGGTTTTTCGAATAGTTCAAACAAAGCAAAAAGGGAAAAACAAACCAAGGCAAAAAGAAGAAGCAAACCAAAGAGAAACAACAGAAATATTTTTGGTCTTTTTGTGTTTTTAGAAAGCAAAAGCAAAGAAGAGTGATAACTAAAAAGAGAACGAAAACATGAATATACAAAGTACCGACGCAACATGATATGGAGATGAGTGCGGTGTCGGCGTACCTCCCCCAAGCTTAGGCTTTTGGCCTAAGTGGGTATCAATCCCAAGATGGCCAGGATGAAATGTCACCCTGGTACGACAAAGAGGTCCCCTCATCCTGGTGCGAGCTCGAGTACGTCCCTCCGTAATGCACGGAGTAATCATAGGAGGGCACATCCTCCTGGTGCTGCTCGTGGAAACCCAGCAAGCGAAGCTGCTCGTCCACCTCCTCCTTGGAGTGCGACCACGGTCTCCTGTGAACACTAAACAAAGCAGGCTGTGGCAAAAGGATCTCCCTTTCATCCCCGTCAGTGAAAAGCATCCTATATACTAGATTGTTCAAATCAGAGGTAGCAGTGAAAGAGTGATGAGTTTTCATGGCAACAAGGTCAAGCCTCTGTGGTGCCATCATAGCATCATAGGGATCCACTGAAAGACCTAATGCATTGACTATGCGCGATGCAATGATGCCCCCATAGATAGGCCCCCTAGCAGCTAAGCGGCGAGCAATAAGCGAGCCAAGATTGTACCGAGTGTCATTGTTGAACACAGCAGCAAGGAAAGCTAAATGATTTTTGGAGATATTACTTGTGTTCTCCCTACCCAGTACACTAGTAGCGAGATAATATGCAAAGTATCTAAGAGCAGGGAGTTGGATATTTGTTATCTTTTCACGCTGCGCCACACGGTCATCATCATTGGTCACCCCTCGGTAAAGCTCCAACAAATCAGCGGGTCGCCCTTGAATTTTCTTCACGGTCCCTGTCATATGCACACCTACAATACTGCAAAATCTCTCCAAAGGCATGGTGAAGGGCAGATCATAGATTTTAAAAGAGACAGTAGACTGATAGGGTGTGTTAGTAAACGTGAAGCTCTCAACAAAAGTTTTGGTGAGCATAGCGTATTGTGCACTCCCATCTTGCATATATGAGGTCAAACCAACCCTCTCAATCAGTAGCAAGAAATCATCAAGAATACCTGCAGCTTGTAAGAAAGTAAAACAAGGAAAAGTGGATGGGTGAGCATCCCCATCATCCCTTTCACTGCCAATACGAGTTGCAATGAGATCTTCATTGTATGATGGCCTAGCTTGAGAGGCTGTTCTTGAGGGCCTCGACCTCCTAGGTGCATCACTCTCAAATATATCTCCAAAAGTATGGTTGTTCATTCTTGGTATTCTAAAATTTAAACACCTATTAAACAAGTGATTGCAAAGTAAATATAATGAAGGATTCTACTCATAGGGACTTGCAAGAGGCCTAAACATGCATCAAAACTATATCTATAAGCATCAAACAAGCTTACAAGCCCTCATAACCAGTCACCTACCGCAGCAAAATACTCAATATATAATCCACTAAACACAAATCTACTTGGACAAGGGGAGGAGTCACATACCAGGGAACAAATGCTCCAAATTTCAGCAAGAAAGATGGGCTGAGCAAGGAGATCGAAAAAAATGAGAGCAAGCACAGCAAGAACGCGATTTTGAACTATGAACTGGAGCTTACTCGGGAGAGAGAAAAAAGTGGCAGGTGAGAGAGGTAGTGGGGGGCCAGGGGTGGCCCACACCAAGGCATGGAGCCACCATGTGGTGTGCCTCCTGCTAGGCCCCCTGGTACCTCCTAGGTACTCCTATGCCCCTTTTTTCACGTAAAAATTTAATATGAATTTTCTGGAATTTTTCGAGACACTTTATTTTTGGGCATTTTTCAGAAATAGAAGAATGATTTTTCTGACAGACAGATTTTTTTTTTGAAAACATGATGCAAGGACAAAACAAGGCTAGAACTACAGAAGTTCTAACATGTAAGCAACTAACAACAATAAGAAAACTAAACGAAAGCAAAAATAAAATGCAAAGGATAGAAATAAATGGAGATAATCATAATGAAAACATTGTTTTGTTCAATGGAATCCTTTTGTTAACAAGGTTGATCAAGTATTTCTACAAAAACAATTGCATATGAGACAAAACTTTGTACTCCACTAATGATTGTGTTACCTCAACCTTGATAGCAATGGTCCCAATCATAATAGTTTCAAATTTTTCTCTTGGTATGGGACAATATATTTGTCCAACTTGAATGCCTTCAACATGTTCAATTGAATTCAAACCATAAGTCCTTTCAATCTTCTTGGGGAAATAGACAGTATGTTCCTTGTCATTAACATTGAAGGTCACCTTTCCTTGATTACAATTAATAACAGCTCCTGTAGTATTAAGAAAAGGTCTCCCAAGAATAATAGACATATTATCATCTTTAGGCATTTCAAGCACAACAAAATTAGTCAATATCAAGAAATTGTGAGCCACATGAACAGGTACATCCTCACATATACCCACATGAATAGTGGTAGATTTATCAGTCATTTGCAAAGATATATCAGTTGGTATTAATTTTTCAAGTTGAAGCCTCTTATAGAGAGAGAAAGGCATAACACTAACTCCAGCTCCCAAATCACACAAAGCAGTTCTAACATAACTGTTCTTAATAGAGCAATGGATAGTTGGAATCCCTGGGTCTCCAAGTTTCTTAGGAACCTTACCATTAAAGGAATAATTAGCAAGCAAAGTAGAAATTTCTTCATTAGGGATCTTCCTTTTATTCAAGACAATGTCCTTCATATACTTTGAGTAAGGAGGCAATTTAATAGCATCAATAAAAGGAATTTGCAAGAATAAAGGCTTCATCCACTCACAAAACTTATTATAGTGTTCATCTTCCTTTGACTTGTGTTTCTTATCAGGGAAAGGCATAGGTTTTTGGACCCAAGGTTCTCTTTCACTACCATCTTTCTTAGCAATAAAATCTTCTTTGGTGTATTTAGTATTCTTAGTGTGGTTTTCAGGTTCTTCTTCAACTTTTTCTTCATTAGGAACAACATTTTCTTCATTACCACTTTTAGTTTCAGCATCAGAGGTAGATATACTATTAGGATCTATAGCAGGTTCAGATGGTTCTACAACAGTTTTATGTTTCTTTTTCCTTTTCTTACTAGTCGAACCACTATTTTCAGCTTGTTGAGAATCCTGCTCGATTCTTTTGGGATGCCCCTCAGGATATAGAGGATCCTGGGTAGCAGCTCCACTTCTAGTTCTAATTTCATAAGCATGATTTTTTAGCAGCATTAACTAGCAAGTCGTTTTGCACTTTAACGAGTTGATCTATTTGAGTTTGAACCATTTGAAAGTGTTTAACAATCATTTTAACATCATTAGAGGTTCTTTCCACAATATCTTTCAACTCAACAATAGCTCTAGTGTTTTCCATTAGATGATTTTGCACCCTTTTATTAAAGTTATCTTGCTTAACAATAAAGATATCAAATTCTTCTAAGCATTGATCAGGAGGTTTAGAGTAAGGGATATCACCTTCATCAAAGTGTTGGAGAGAGTGTACCTCAATAGTGGATGAGTAGGGAATAGGCCTACATAATTCTTCTATAGGAGGTAAATTCTTGACATCTGCAGCATTAATTCCCTTCTCCTAAGACATTTCTTAGCTTCCTTCATCACTTCATCATTTAATTCAATAACTCCCCTCTTCTTTGATCTTGGAATAGGCATAGGAATAGATGGTTCAGGTATAATTACTTCAGGTATAGCTTGTTTAGGAGGAGTCCAATTTTCATAATTCTTGCTTATTTTAGCCATTAATTCCTCAGCTTCCTTAGGAGTCATATTCCTGAAAACACAATCAGCACAACTATCTAGGTATGTCCTAGATTCTTCGGTTAGTCCATTATAAAATATATCAAGAAGCTCATTCTTAGGTAATGGACTTCCAGCCTGTGCATGAATCAAAGCACAAAACCTTGCCCAAGATTCGGGCAATACCTCTTTTTCTCCCTGTTTAAAATCAAAAAGTTCCTGCAAAATAGCATGTCTAGCACTGGGAGGAAAATATTTTTGCAGGAAAGTACTAATCAAGCACTCAGGGCTATCAATAGATCCAGGAGGTAAATTACTAAACCAAGTTTTAGCTTCTCCTTTCAGTGAAAAGGGAAAAATCTTAGCAACAAAGTAAGTACGCATCTTAATATCATCAGAAAACAAGCCAGTCATGGTAGAAAGTTCATTCATATGTGCTACCGCACTTTCATTCTTAGTCCCACAAAAAGGTTCTTTCTCGACAATAGCTATGTAAGATAGATTGAGAGAGAAATCATAATCTTCATCTATAATGTTTATGGGAGAAGCAGCAAACTTGGCATCAGGAGACAATTTGGGTCTAATAGTACGCCTCTCAAGGAGACTCTTAGCAGCGCACTTATCATGGGTGTTTTTTCATTCTTTAATAAACTCATCGGTCATCTCAACATAACCATCTTCAATATCATAACTCTCACTAGACTCAGGTGAGCTAACAGGTGTGGTAGTGTCTTCATTAGGAGTTTTGGTATTTCTAGCTATAGTTCTAGCAATCGTAGTATCTAGGAAAGGACCTAATGAACCACTCTTATCAAGCACAATAGAGGCAGCATCATAAGCATCAGAAGTTTCAGATTCAGCAGTAGTAGCAGTGTGTGTAGCATGTGTATGTGGTGGTGTAAGGAACTTACTCAGAACAGACGGTGAATCAAGAGCAACAGAGGTGTTCAGAACCGTACCTCTTCTTGTAGTGGATGGTAAAATAGGAACCTTGCCCTCACGAGACTTACCCATGTTGGATGGATAGCAGCGAACAATAGAGAATCCAAGTGGACTTGATAAATAAAGCTATGCTCCCCGACAACGGCGCCAGAAAATAGTCTTGATGACCCACAAGTATAGGGGGTGTATCACAGTATTTTCGAGGGAAGTGAAACCGAATTTATTGATTCGACACAAGGGGATCCAAAGAATATTTATAAGCCTTAACAACTGAGTTGTCAATTCAGCTGCACCTGGAAACAATCTTGCTCACAGCAGTTTATCAGTAGCAACAGTTTTGTAGTAGGAATAGTAAAGTAACAGCAGTAGTAAAGCAAAGACAGTAGTAACAAAAGCAGTAAATAGTGGGATTCGAGTGCTGTAGGCATAGGGATGGATGGACGGGCGTTGCATGGACAAGACAATTCACATAGCAATCAGAGCATAGGGCAATTGAAGATAAATAAGATAAAGCATCCAAGTACTAGACAATCCTAGTCATGTGTTCCATATATAGTCATACGTGCTCGCAATGAGAACTTGCACAACATCTTTTGTCCTGCCAGCCCATTTGCAGCGGGGCCTCTAGGGAACTACTGGCAATTAAGGTGCTCCTTTTAATAGAGCACCGGAGCAAAGCATTAACACTCCGTGAACACATGTGATCCTCACATCAAAGCCATTCCCTTCCGGTTATCCCGATTTCTGTCACTCCGGGGCCATAGGTTCCGGACAACAACGTGTGTATACAACTTGTAGATAAGACCAAAAACAATACTATCATAATGAATCAATAACATGTTCAGATCTGAAATCATGGCACTCGGGCCCTAGTGACAAGCATTAAGCACAACAAGTCACAACAAAGTCATAAAGCACTAATAAAAGATACTACGCACCATGCTCTAACAATCTGATGCCATTACATGAACGATCTCATGCAATCCCTACCATCCCCATAGCCTACAGCGGGGGATTACTCACTCATAGATGGGGGAAACATGGATGGTCGATGGAGAAGTGATGGTGATGATGATGGCGATGATCTCCTCCAATTCCCCGTCCCGGCAGGGTGCCAGAACGGAGTTTCTGGTGCTGTTTCGTGGAATCTGGTGGTGGCGTCGGAGCGGAACTCCTTCTAGAAAAACGTCGAACCCCTCGGAGTTTTTAGGTCAGAAGGCTTCTTATAGGTGAAGAGGGAGACCGAGGGGGTGCCTGGGGACCCACACAACCCCCTGGCGCGGCCTGGCCTGGCCCGCGCCAGCAGGTGGTGTGGCCACCCCCTGGCTCTTCTCCGTCTCGTATTCTGGCTCCTGGAGTCTTCGGGTGGATTTTTTGCATATTTTCTAGGATTTTTCCTGATAGTTGATTTTCTGCACAAAAAGTAGACACCAAGGCAATTCTGCTGAAAACAGCGTCAGTCCACATTAGTTGTATCCAAATCACACAAGTTTAGAGGAGAAACAATAGCAAAAGTGTTCGGGAAAGTAGATACGTTTTGGACGTATCAGATCACATGACCGACGATCAGTGGGGTGATCTTCTCCACCACTGGCTGGATCAAAAGAATGAGGTATGCTTTGAGAAGACTGAGACTAGATCGTATTTTCAATTCGTATTTATGCATGTGTTTTACAAGTCTCATTTTGTAGGCCATTTCTCAAAGGAACTATTCCAGCCGTAATAAAGTACGAGTACTAAGTCGTACATGATCCCGTAGCATAATTGGGCACCTCTACCAATTGGTAAGGACCTATTGTTCTGTACTGAATATTTTAAATAAGTATGTAATTGATGTTGTGGAATCTGTATGCATCTTATCTTTCAACCTCCGTTTCCACCATGTGATGCAATTTATATTCGCCCATCCAAATGCAGACGAAGTCTAATGGGGATCCAAAAAAACAGTTGACTCTGCTAGAGAAATTTGAGGGATGCTAGACGAATAGATATGGTGTCATTGTAAAGAAAGTTGTTGTAAGTCTTATCTGCATTTTTTGATGTTGCACTTGAAGTGATTTGTATGTATAAGTTTGATATGGAACCTTGCTTGGACTGCTTCTCAGTTTTTCTTTCATTTTCCTTCATAATTTGCAACTAAAGACAATTTCAGTTATGAATTGTACAAACAGTTGACATATCATGCACCTCACAGGAAGCCACATTTTTAGTCTTGGTAGTAAATGACATAAAAATAGATACACGACAAAATAATCTTTTTACTAAAGTGTATAAGATGCATTATCAGCACTACTAATTATAGCAGTTCATGCACATGTTAAACCTGTCAGCATGTTTCTCTGTAGTAACTTCACTTCTCTTACACATGTCTATCAAATGAAAACTTTCCAGGCTGAATTGAAAGAGGAGCTGGCAAATCCTGGGAAAGACTGTTTAGTAAAAGCTCCAAAAGAATGTGTGGATTTATTTTCCAAGGTACTACAATGCGGTGCTATAGCCAAGAATATGTTGCTGTGTAATGCTGGGTTCCCAGTGAGCTCGTCAAAGTCCAAGTTCAAGTTCAAGTCCAACTCCAAGGCCATTTCTTTGCATATTCAAGTTCTAGAGGAACAACTCCAAGGTGAACAATCGTTATCATCTGCCCTAAGTGTATTCAGTGAACGTTTGATCGCAAAGTTAGAAGAAATTTTAATTCAGCTGGAGCACTCCATAGAAAATAAGGAGAAAGTCATGAAGATGCTCAATATTTGTGGTTGAGCACTAATAGTTGAGGTCAGTCCCTTTGTCGTGCAATAGAACCCGAAGCTGAAAGTATTTGTTAGTGCACTAGTCTGCACTTGTTATGAACTTGGGTTGTTTCCTTGTTGCGACATGTCTATAATTTGTATGGTACCTTATAATGTACTTCCTCTATTTCAAAATATATCCCCTTTTAGCAAAGCTATTTTAGCTTGCTAAAGATCCTTATAGTATCAATGTAGGTACTATTGGGGAATGGAATGCACCAATATGGAAGTAGTATGATACCTGAATGCGTGATCTCTGGATTGCTAGCCTGCTTAATATTGGTGCTTTATATGCTACAATGTTGGATTGTTGTGTACTAATATATGTGTGGATGGAGAAAATTGCATCTAACACTAGTCTTTGTGGCATTTGTCACACACAACACAGAAACATGACCTTTTTTGTGGCTAGCATGGTTTGTGGCTTAATTTTTTGCACCTGGCCCAAATAAACATCTTAACCTGATGGGTTAGAGCATCTCTAACCCATCCCCAAAACGTCAATGGAGGAGTAAATTTGCTCCTCTAATGGCCGAAGCAGTAGCAAACCTAACCCTAACCCCTCCATCTAGAAAAAGGCTACTTTGAGCAAGGTACTAGATGATCAGTTGATGTGACCAGGCCTTGGATTCGTGAACAAAGGGAAGTACGATCTACTAGCAGTTATTACTTGGACTGTCACAAAATTAAAATTCTGAATCAAGAGGCAAAAGCTCCCGCCTACACGAAATATTTGGGCTCCACGTTTAATCTTTCGTATACTGCGAAATTTCGTTTGACCTATCATACTGATGACCAATGGCGATTGTGAAATTGCTAGGTTGGGTGGTGGGGTTCGCTCGTAATCTTAATCGAGGGTAAAAACCTACAGGCCAAACAATTTCGCAGAAGGAGTCAACATTATTTTTTCTATGGGAATATTTTTTTATTCCTAAACATAGGGAGTAACAATTTTTTCAAATTATTACTTGTACTCTAGCCAAATCCAAAATCTCAATTGAGCGGCAAAATTTACCAATGTTCTACACAATTATGTAATGGATGGTTAGTTGATGTGACTCTCGGCCTTTAATTCCTGACCAGATAGCGTACTAGTCTACACCTATCTTTTTCTATTATTAATTTGCCGCTAGCCAAATTCAAAATGGTAAAATCAAGCGGCAAAATCCCAACCGACTCATCTGAATTTTGTGCCCCTCCGTTTCAAACATTTTCAGGCAAAATCTCCCACCAATGGAGTACCATTTGTCTAGTATTACTTGGACTCTTGCCAAATTCAAAATCTCAATCGAGAGGCAAAATCAGACACCCACCTTGAAGCATTCCCGCCACAATGTTTCAAAAACTTTGAAACAAATCTCCTACTGGGGAGTACCATTTTTCTATTATTATTATTTGTCCTGTGGCCAAATTCAAAATCTCTATCGAGCGGCAAAATCACACACCGACCTTGAGAATTTCCTGCCCCACCTTTTCAAAAACTTTGAGGCAAAATATCCCATCGTGGAGTACCATTTTTCTATTACAGTATTATTATTTGTCCGGTAGCCAAATTCAAAATCTCAATCGGGCGGCAAATTCACACACCGACCTTGAAGCATTTCCCGCCCTGCCGTTTCAAAAATTTGAGGCAAAATCTCCTACCATTGAGAATCATTTTTCTATTATTATTATTTGTCGGGTAGCTAAATTGAAAATCTCTGTCGAGCGGAAAAATTACAGACCGACCTTGAAGCATTTCCCGCCCCACCATTTCAAAAACTTTGAGGCAAAATCTCCCACCATGGATTTCTATTATTATTATTTGTCCTGTAGCCAAATTCAAATCTCAATCGGCCGACAAAATCACACACCAACATTGAAGCATTTGCTGCCCCACCGTTTCAAAAACTTTGAGGAAAAATCTCCCACCGGGGGATTACCATTTTTCTATTATTAGCCAAATTCAAAATCTCAATCAAGCGGCAAAACCAGAGACCGACTTTGAAGCATTTCGCGCCACTCCATTTCAAAAACTTTTGAAGTTAAAATTCCTTTTCTACCCATTGTTTCAACACCCTATGGGCACGCTAAAGTCGATATCTTGGGGGCACAATCATAATTATTTTTCTATTCACCTCCATAGTCCAAATTCGTGCAGTTTTTCCAGCTGGCCTTCCCAAAATCCCAGGCTTCTCTCCCACGCCCTCACCTCCACAACCACCGTGCGCACCTACCCGCGGCAATTCCACGGCTGCCGGAGCCGCTTCATCGACGCCCACTCCATCGGATCTAGTTCACCAGGTCTCTCTGTCATTCCACTAGAGCCGTGGTCTCGCTGGCCATGCCTATGGCATTGTCAACCGCCCACACTCTACTTCCCCGCCGCCGAAAGCTACCCAACCGTACCGGAGCAGCTTCATCGTTGTCCACCAGACGAGATATAGTTCAACAAGTTCCATGTCCACTACTCTAGACCAGCTACACGATCGTCGCCGTTGACTGCACCGGCATCGACCGCCCAAGATCTGCTTCCCCGACGCCAACATCCACCGCAACCACAGCACCCTCGGTGACCTGGACGTCACTCGCATGCTATCAATGATGCTTAGACACCTCTCTGACCAAGGCAACCAGATCTCCAACCTGTTTTTGTTTTGTCAGCGGTATAGCAAGTTCAAGCCTGTCGAAGTGAACTACATTTTTGTAATCGTGCCAGTACATACAAGTAACTAGGCACGCCTATTCTTCGTGCTAGTACATACAAGGTCATTAGACATTTGGTTTGCATTCGCTGCTCTACAAATTTCAAGTCATGCACATGTCTGTTATTTTGTCATGCACATGTTCTTATGTTAGCTGCTCCATACACCAGTAAATGCCTACTATTGTGTAGTTCTTGCAAAATGTAATGTCAGTGGAAAATATTAGTGTGGATTCTCTGCTCCACAGCTACTGAGTCTATCTGGTTATTCCTGAGCTAAGTTCCTGCTATTATTTCCTCCCTAGCATCGTTCTGCTGTCCTGTGGTACCCGTTCAAACTCTTCATACTAGTCCGATTATAATTTTGTTGTTGCCATCTGGTTCTTCAAAAGCTGCAACACTGACTATTTTCATTTTCTTTGCGTAGAGCTAAAAAAGGCAAATCTGAACATGTTGGTTTGCATAGCCTATAGGTACACCAGCAATGCCATTATACATTTTCTGTATCTGGTGCTGGTTCATCGTAATCAACGGCATAATTATTCTTTACTATATAGTTCATTCATGTTTTCCGTTCCTACTCGACAAGTTCTGGTATGATGTGGATATAATTTCTATGTGGTTCATTCTTAGCTATGACAGTAACTGCATGCCATTGTGTAGCTCACCGCAAATTGTGAGTCACCAACGTCTCTTGCATTCCAGGAGATACCACTTCTTCCATATATATTTGCTGAAATGACCTAGCTAGTTTATACTGAAATTCTAAGAAACAATTTGTTTGATTGCTCATTTCATTGTTGGCATACTTGTCTAATGCTTGTTTGTGCTATTCTACAGGTTCACAAGCCACACCATTATATCTTGTATCTAGTTCTAGTTCGTCCTAGGCAACAAAATAAATATCATCTACTGTATAGTTCATTCATGGTTTGCATTCCTACTCTACAAGTTCGTATTATGCAGTTATAATTCCTATCTGGTTCATTCTTAGATATGAGTAGTTTGTCTTCTTTGATGTATTAACTTTTTATTAGTTAGTTTTAGACTGCAATTATTGCTATCACCACCAAATAGGGTACTACAAGATCATGTCTCAAGGTGATTTTCCAATGTAGCTATCACACTCAAAGGGAGATGCAGTTGATGGATTTAGAAAGCAAATTGAGGACTCTGCTATCAACTTGATTGGCAACAGAAATGCTGAATTTTCTTTCCCTTTTGTTCATATTATGTTATATTTTTAAGAAGTTTGCAGCTGATGTAATATCTAGATAACTCGCATAGGCCATGTAGGCATTTAATTGACGCCTTCCACGCATGGCGGTACCATAACTGCACCAGCCAGGTCGATCAGGTAACTGTATAGGGTTTTGTTATTTGCCCTTCTTGTATTGCGCCTTCCATGAACAGTAAAAGATGCTCGCTAATTATACTCTTTTTATGATATTTGCATGGGCTTTAGAAAGACCAAAATAGTAACGGTAACTGGATAGAACAGTAACATGCCAAAACAGTAACAGGCCAAAACAGTAACAGGCCAAAATAGTAACATGCCAAAACAGTAACAAGCTAAAACAGTAATATGCCAAAACAGTAACAGGCTAAAATAGTAAGAGGCCAAAACAGAAAAAAGCCAAAACAGAAACAGACCAAAACAGTAGCAGGCCAGAACAGCGGCAACCCAACACAGTAACGGGCCCAAACAGTAACAAACCAGAAAAGTAACAGGCCTGAATAGTAACATGCCAGAACAGTAGCAACCAGCACAGTAACGGGACAGAAGAGTAAAGGGCCACAACAATAACGGACATGAACAATAGACATCCAGAACAGTAACAAGCCAGAATAATAAAACGGCAGAACAGTATCAGACCTTCTCAAAAGTGGGCCATTTGTAGGCAGCCTAGGACGAGCTCTAAGAATAGTGACAGGCTGACCATGGGCCTTAATAGTACCAGGCCTACTTGACACAGCCTCTTAACGGGCCACGCAGTATTTGAACAATGTGGGCTTCTGTAGGACGAAACAACAACGGGCTTGACATTTGCGGGTCGCTGCTGGCCGCCTCTTTTGGGCCCATTTCAAATAGTTCTAGACAAAATATTAATGGGCCATAATCCTATTGGGTTCTCCTAATGGGCTAGCCCACTTAATTATTAGCAGGCCTTCGCTGGGCCTCTCTTCTACCATGGTTTCTGTGGCTGTTAACGGCGGTAACTTGGCGTTAACGGTGTTTGCCACATGACAAATTGCATGACGTCAGCAGTCAATGTGGCTGGCGAACAGATCTATGATGGAACAAATTTTCATGGCTGAAGGGTGTGATCCGCCACGGGTAGAAAAAACCGTGGTAAATTCTTTTGTGATGGTGCTTTTACCACGAAGGGCATTCATCGTAGAAGATTTTTTAGCCATGAAAAAAGGGCCTTCAACCATGAAAATCGTCCGTTGTAAAAGCCAACTTTTCTTGTAGTGCCATCCACAACACCGATGAGCCACCGGAGGAATAGACTTAGATCTAATCTCTCCACCACCATAGCCATAATCCACCACTTGAGATCTCTTCTTTGATTGGCGACATATGTGAGACTATTTTCTATCAATCTCATGATTTCTACTACAATGTTTATGATCTTTGATCTCATCTCTATGTGTGAGTAATTCTCCTTGGGCTAAGGGCTTCGTCCTAGCCATGTAGCTTTTTGTGCATGTTATTTATCATAGATGGGATCATGTATTAGTTTGTATGACATGATGATTATTGTATCCTCTCTTGCCTCAATCTAAGGACTTGTTAGGTACCCAAGACCCTGAGGATTGAGCCAGGTATAGGGAGTATGAGAATGACTAATCTGCAGGTTGGGAACCCTAGTGACAGAAAGGGTAGTATGGCTGTATGTGAGGGATTTACATGGGATTAACGGTGACATCACTATGCATATCATTAGTTCTCTTTCTTATATGGATGAGACTAATAGGTTATTGCTATAAGCGATTGCGGAGGCAATAGGAATTATGGATGCACTGCCCACATAAAATTTATCTTGCTCTAACAATTACATGCATACTTTATTTCTATCTTTTATTCCCATCAGATGTTTTGCACAGCTACAGGTGAAACCGAACGCCCTAGGCCCTCTATCTCCATCATCGACAACAACAAAAAGACGCAAACTCTTGGTCCGGTAAAACACAAAAGGAATTCTAAAACTCCCCAAGATCCATTAAAGTAACTTCATTATGCTTCTGCTTCCTGAGGATTCGATAAACCTAGGTCTACTAGGGAAAAGGAGCTATATTACATCCGTAATCCGGATAAAAGGTATCAACCCTTTTTCTGGCGTCGTTGCCGGGAAAGCGGTAGCTACCCTAGTGAGGGTAGTAGGAACCTTGCTAGTTTTAATTCTTGTTTTTAATTTTTAGTTTTCTTCCAGTGTTTATTTGAAAAACCAAAAAAATAGTTAGTCTTTAAATGCTTGTTTTTATTATTCTTATAAATTTCTGTTTAAGAAAACCCAAAAACATATGAAAGATGGCTGAAAAGAAGCTTGGGGAATTTGCCACTACCAATAATGGTTATTTGCGTACTCCTATTACTCAACCAACAATTTTTGCCGATCACTATGAAATTAAGCCCCATTACTTAAGTTTGGTTCAACAGAATCAATTTGGAGGCTCTGCTATTGAGGACGCAAGTATGCAGCTGAATACTTTCACTGAAATATGTGATATGATGCGCATAAAAGATGTTTACCCCGATGCGGTCAAATTGCGTTTATTTCCTTTCTCTCTTAGAGGAAGAGAAAAAGAATGGTTGCTAGCTTTGCCTAAAAATACTATTACATCATGGGTGGGATGTACTTCTTTATTTATGACTAAATTTTCCCCACCTGCAAAGACAATGCAACTAAGATCTAATATTACTGGTTTGCGTGAGCCACTAGCGCTTGCATGGGAGAGGATGAAAGAATGCTTAAGAAACTGTCCCAGCCATGGGATGAAAGATTGGTTAATCCTCCATTTATTTTATAATGCTCTTAATCCTGTGTCTAAATCTATGCTTGATACTGCAGCTGGAGGAACATTTATGGGTAAACATATTACCGAAGAAAAGCAGTTGCTAGACAATATGCAAGACAACCATGCCCACTGGCATGTGGAAAGATTAAACACGAAGAAGGCGAACTCCATCTCACCTCAAGAAAATGAAGAACTCAATGCTAAGTTGGATGAGCTTATATTAGCCATAAAAGGTAAGGAAACCCAGGTAAGAGCTATTCCCGAAACTAATATTGAAGAAATAGACTTCATAGCTCGTAATGATTATAACCTTGCTTGGAAGAAAAATTATAATCCTAATTTTCAAAAACATTATTCTAATCCTGCAGGTAACTCTAATAATAACATGGGAACTAGTAATGGTAGTCTCCAAGAAACACTTAAGTCTTTTATAGACTCAAATAATAAACAAAACAATATTCTTGATAAAATAACAGAGAACCATGAAGCTATGCTTGGTAAATTATCTAACCAAGCTGTAAGTTTGAGGAATGATTTGTAGGCCCTCTAGGAAAGGATGAGGATTGTTGAGGCACAACTAGGTAACATAACTGAGAGTCAAACTCTCATTCTAGCTAAATTTGTAGGTAAATCTAAGACCAATCCTGTTGAAGAACTCAAAATGATGAGGATCCAAAGAGAGGAGCCTGAAGAGCTTGATTATAGTAATGCCCCTTCACCAAGCTACACTATTGAAGATCTCATAAAAAGGATCAACGTTAAGATTCCGTTAAGTGAAGGTAACGATGAAGCCATGTATCAACACTTTGTTGATCAAGTAGTGATAAAGGTACGCGAGCTTGAAGACGAATACAAGAAAATAGCTGAAAAATTACATATTAAACTAAATGATATATTTGAGCCCACGATTAAAATTAAGATTGGGACCAATGAGATAGCTGCACTTTGTGATCTAGGTGCAAGCGTCTCAATAATCCCAAAGAGTCTTTTTAACAAGTTAAATCTTGGCTCTTTTGAAATCATCGAACTAAAACTACATCTTGTAGATTCTACCTATAAACAAGTTGTAGGAATTAAGGAGAGCACTTTAGTTTACATTAAAGGCTCTCCTTCTCTAATTGACTTCGTTATTATTGACATGCCTCAAGATTCTATTGCTCCTATTATACTAGGCCATCCTTTCTTAATAACTATAAAGGCTTTAATTAATCTCCATGAAGGGAACGTGAAGCTGCAATTGCCTTCGTGGGATCCTTTTGTTATCCATTCCCCCAAAAAAAGAAAGCCAAACATGATGAGAAGGAGGCCATCACTTTGAAGGCCAACTACTTTGGAGTGGTGTTCCACTCATCTGGCCCAAGGGAGTAACATCAAGGTCAAGATATTGACCATAAAAGAGCGCTCCATGGGAGGCAACCCATGTGAAATAAAGGTTTGAGTTAAGTTTTAAGTTTTAATTTAAGTTTATGTTTAATAAAGAGTGCTAGAAAACTCCATTTGAGGAGAAGGAGTTAGGTAGTACTTAAAATTCTTCTTTATACATGCTGTTGTTGGTCGATAATTTTAACTGTCAACTTTCTGGCAAAACAAGGTATTTCGCTAAGTTTCAGTATAAGAAGTAATTCACGAAGAAACGGAAATTTTTTGATGGACACAGAGAGTTTAACAACCAACTATACGGCGGGAATAAAAATTCCGGCCGTATAGTTTCGGTCGTATAGATATTTGTGGCATCGACAATTTTTCTTTCAACAGTACTGACTATTTAACGACCAACTATATGTCAAGAATAAAAAATTCTGGCCGTATAGCTCCGGTCGTATAGATATCGATGCCTTTGTACAAATTCTTTCCCAGGTATAGACGGTTTGACGACCAACTCTATGGTGGGAACATATTGTTCCAGCCGTATAGTTCCGGCCGTATAGCTGCGCCGCCAGGTGGAAACCCTAAAAAATTGACAGAAGGCCAACTATACGGCGGGAACACATTGTTCTGACTGTATAGCTACACCTGTATATTTGTGTCCCACCACAAAATCGCATGGGAAGGTACCTCCAACTCCAAAACTTCAATCCTTTTTCTCTCCTCTACCTCCAAACTCTCTCAAAACCTCAAGAGTTCTTCACCTCTACTTAATTTCGTTCGATTTCCTCGCACACAAATGATCTACGGTATGTTTCTACTTCGATCCTCCAATTACTTTTTGCAAATTAATTTTCAATATATTGTCATTATGAATCTAGGGTGAGACCTACTATGACCAATTTTTCATGATTCTCTTGCCTAGATTATTATTTGGAGAGGATTCTTTAGTGTGCTAAGATGAGGAATATGTTAAACTTATTATTGTTGTATCAAAAAGTTTTATTTTTCTCTTACTTTATTGTTTTAGATGATGAACACAAGAGACAAACTCATGCTCGTGCTGCCGCTAGTGCTTCTCGGGCTATCACTCAAGAACGCATGGGGATACAGTTCAGGAATGAGCTCCAACACGACCGCTTCAACCAGATCAAGAACCGCGAAGTGAAGGCCACCAAGTGGGCTTGCCCCAGTATATTGAACCAACCCGATATTTATGATGACTTTAATTTACTTTGCAATATAGCTGGCCTGCAAAGCTTTGTGTACAATGATGTGCCTACTTATTGCCGGTTAACCATTGAATTCCTAAGTTTGTTGCAAAGCACTGTTAAACTATGCCAAGGAGAGGGCACGATTTCTTTCCACCTTATGAACAACAACTACACTTTAACACTAGATAAATGGTGCGCATGTTTTAATTTCCCAAACAATGATGTTAATGCCTTACGTGCATCCTTTACTGGATTAAATCCTTCCCCTGAACAATATTATAATGAGTTTCACTACTAGAGTAAGAAAGGGGAAGAATATTCAACATCCTGCAATTCACTATTTTTTCTAGGTTATTGCTAACACCTTGCAGGCATGTAATGAGTTCACAAGACTCAGTGAGGAGGACATCTTAGTCCTTGCAAAGGATTCTTACATCAACAACAACTTGTCACTCAACTTGGGCGCAATCCTTGTGTGCAACTTGGAGCACCAATCCTCCCAAAGCCAAGGACCAATCACAGGTGGAGGCGTCATCACCGTGCTCGCCAATGCCCTAGGCATCGACCTAGGTGAGTTGCAACCTGTTCTAGGTGAGTGACGTGTTGGTTTCTCTACTTCGAAATCTTGTGGAATGCTCACTAGGAGAGGTGGTGTTTGTTACCTGCATATTGCTGGAGCTGGGCGTATCTACCCTGCTCCTATGCCTAATCGTCTTTTTCTATCGAGGAAGGAAGTTTGCTATATGACTTGTAGGTTGATCAACACCAACCCGAGGAGGAGATTCTGGATGAGGATGAGGACCAAGAAGAGGAGCAGGAAGTTCCTCATCAAGAGGAGCAACCATCAACCCGGTTCGCTACATACCAAGACTTCCAAGAACTTGAAGGGACTGTGGAGAGGATGCATAGCCTCTCTCTGAACCTCCAAGAATCAACTAGTAACCTCTCAATTCAATTTGCGAACCAGAGTTCCAACTTTTCCCGCCACCACAATGATTTGAAGGGAATACAAAATCCTAATCTTGGGGAAGTTTCCTCATGTATCTTTATTTGGCGTTCATTTGCTTTTATTTATGTCGAGGTTGTGTTTTTAATTTGAGTTTATAAGCACTCGTGTTGGCTTCCCCAACACTTTATATTTAGTTATTTGTATTTGCTTTCGAGATTTTCTAGCCGAGCTTTGCAGCCAATTTTCTATTCTTTAAATTCACATCTAAAAAAATAACAAAAAGATTTCTCCATTTTCTTTATTTTCCCTCTTTCTTTCCTTTCCGCCTCGAGATTATCATGTATTTGCAGGAGAGTGATCGACTTCGAGTTTCCAAGAAACAAATAAAAAAGGAAGAGATAAGTGGAACCAAACATGAGAGGTATGCCTTATGACTCCCCACTTTTGAAGTTTGAGAAACCCATTCTAGTTAGTAGTAAATGTTGAGATATTATACTCGTGGAGTGAGTCTTTTTATTTTGTTGAGATTCTCATGTAAGATTTTTGTTTGCCTAGGTATTTAGTTAGGTACATTTTGTTCCAGCTCTCATAATTAACAAAGTCTTGCCTAAAAATTGCTAAACAATTGTAATAAGAAAAAGCCTCACAATTGAAGGCTTTGGTGTTGTAGTGTTTAGTCTTGAAGGCTTATTTCTAGAGACACTCAACACCACTAAAAATGTTGATTGACTTGATAGCTCTCTTTAAAAGGATTTGTTAAATTGAATTAATGTTTAGCATTTTTTGTGAGCATGCCAAAGTTTGACTTATTAATCATAAGAATGATATTTCTTTATGCGTGTCAAACTTCATGGGATGCCAACAACTTCGCTGGCCTACGAATGATCTTCATGGAGGAAACTCCTAGATTTTGGCTATGAGTTGATTAAACACATGTAGCAGCAATGCTTTAGTGGGTAAGATTCTTGGCACTCCTGGGTAGCTATGTTCATGATGGAATCACTCCTATGGCTATCATGAGTAATCATTATGCAAGAGGAACAAAAACCTTAGTGATGCAATGAGTGTCCATCACAGACCGATAAACTAAAACAATTTTTTTGGCATGCTCTCAATTACTCAAAAACTAAAATTCTTGAAGGACAATGAATAGAAAAGTAGTGCTTGAAAATTCTTGATTTATTGATATGGGAGAATTGAGATACTCTAGTGTATATGCTTTTCATGACAACTCTCACACTCTCAATTTACATGATTATACTTTATTGTTCAAAGACAAGCCTATGAGTTGATTACATGACATGGAATAAAGTTTACTCATTTGAATCATCCATGTTAACAACAATTTTGCTGTGCTATAAGGATGCATAAAACCCGTATGATATGCTTGCCATTACTCTATCTAAGCTGAAGTTTTTCAGATTTATGAAGTGGAGGAAACATGAGACTATCAATCATGAGTAAGATCATCATCTCATTATTTCAGTTTAAATGCTGAGGTCCTTTTTGATTTTGATTTTGTTGCTCGGGGACGATCAAGTTTAAGCTTGGGGAGGTTGATGGCTCTGTAATATAGCCATCTACATCCACATTTAAACTGGATATTATTCACAATTTTGATGAAATATCTCTCTAAACCCTGCCACTAATGCCTAATATTCAAAGGGGTAAGCAATCCTTTCTTTCTATTTTTTCCTGCGCATATAATGACGTTTTATGATGAGAATCACTACATTAAAGTCAAAGATACGAGATTTCCAACAACCAGAAGAAACCAGGAGTCGTGGATCAGAGGCAGACACTTTAGCGACCAAATATACGACCGGAATAAAATTCCAGCCGTATAGTTCTGGCTGTATAGTTGCCATCAACGCTGCTAGGTCGAACAGAACAACTTTCGTGAAGGGGTCCCTATATAAAGAGGCCTCGGGCAACGAGAAACGGGCGCTCACAGAAACCATCAGCCACCCCCCAGATATCCATCCACAACGCCGACGAGCCGCCGGAGGAATAGACTTAGATCTAATCTCTCCACCACCATAGCCATATTCCACCACTTGTAATAGTAGATCTCTTCTTCGATTGGTGACATTGTAAGACTATTTGCTATCAATCTCATGATTTCCCCTACAATGTTTATGATCTTTGATCTCATCTCTATGTGTGAGTAATTCTCCTTGGGCTAAGGGCTTCGGCCTAGCCATGTAGCTTTTTGCGCATGTTATTTATCATAGACGGGATCATGTATTAGTTTGTATAACATGATGATTATTGTATCCTCTCTTGCCTCGATCTAAGGATTTGTCACGTGATACGGCCATATTGCATCACTATTCTATGTCATAATTCACTATTATTCATTGATATATTTTGTATTGAGAGGTGATACTTATGTTATTTCATCTGTTTTTGCATGGTTGATGACTTTTGGAGCATGGACCGCTGTAGTCAGGATTCTGATGGAAAAGGTGCTATTTGGAGGCGAAATTCATGAAGATCAGAAAATCCGGGAAAATACATGGAAAATCCTATTTTTCCAGAAGACAAAGGAAGCTAGAAGGGGGGCTAGAGATGGGCCACAAGGGGCCCACACCACCCCTGGCACGGGCAGCCCTAGGCCGTGCCAGCAGGTGGTGTGGCCGCCCTGGCCGACTCCAGGCTCTCCCCTCTAGCGTATATTATCCTCCCGAAACCCTAAGACTGGAGGAGCAACCACAAAAAGATTCCACCGCCTCTGCGGGGCGGAAAACACCGAGAGAGAAAGATCTCTCCGACAGACAGATTTCTCCTGGGGGGAATTCCTTCCCGGAGAGGGGAGATCGTCGCCATCAACACCACCATCAAGCTGGACTTCATCGGGATCATCATCATCATCACCACCACCATCATCACCATCAACACCCTCATCACCATCTCCATATTGCTGTAACAATTGAGTTGATTCTTGCATAGTTCATAGGGGAAACTTTCCCGGTGTTGATTACTCTTTGTAGTTGATGCTATTGAGTGAACCATTGAATTATTGTTTATGTTCAGATTGTTATACATCATTATTCCATCTCTGATCATGATCCATATGATGTCTTGTGAGTTGTTCTTGAGGACATGGGAGAAGTCATGTTGTTAGTAGTGGAGTAGTGGAGTTGTGTTGAGAAAGATTCAATATTTTGATATTTAAGTTGTGGTGTACTTCTTCTAGTGGTGTCATGTGAACGTCGACTACATGACACTTCACCTATATGGGCCCAGGGGAATGCATTGTGCATTTGGCTACTAATCGTAGGGGGTTCCAGAGTGACAAAAACCTGAACCCCCGTTAGGAAACCATTGCACAAGGGACGTAAGGGTCTTAGAGTTTAAAGCTGTGGTTAGGTTTCTACCTTAATTACTTTCTTGTACTTACGGATGTTTGCAAGGGGTATAATCACAAGTATGTATTAGTCCTAGGAAGGTCGGTACATTAGCACAAGTTCACCCACACAACACTTAGCAAGCTAAAGAAGATTAATCAACTATATGAAGCGAAAGCACTTGATAGTCTTCTCATGTGTCCTCGAGAATGTTTGGTCATCTTAAGTAATAAAGGATTGGGACACTTGCTGCATTTATTCTTATTGTCTTTTATTTACTCGTACTTTGTTTATTTGCTTTATCAAAACCCCCTAAAAATCCATTTGCTAAGTATTTGCAGAGAATTCCTGATCCATACCACTAGCCAACACCTCCTGCTCCTCGTTGGGTTCGACACTCTTACTTATCGAAAATTCTGCGATACACCCCCTATACTTGTGGGTCATCAAGACTATTTTCTGGCGCCATTGCCAGGGAGTGAAGCGCTATTGGAGAGTGGAACTGGTAAAGGAAACTTCTACTGTGAGTATTGTTTACTTCTGTTAGATGCTTTATTTTTGTTATGGATAATTCGCTGAGTTTCTTATTTGGTAATGCTACTACCACTGCTAAGGTAGTAGATAAGCCACCACCTGCTGAGAATGATGTTTTTAAAATACCTACAAGAATTATTGATCGTGTTATGGATAACTACTATGTTGGGGATGGAACTGTCCATCCCGGTGATCATTTACTCTTTATACACAAATTATGCGGGTTGTTCAAGTGTGCAAGTATTACTACAGATCAAGTTAAGGAGAAGTTATTCTTGTTATCGCTGAAAGGAAGAGCCGAGGAATGGTATAAGCTCTTGAAGAATGGTCAAGCTCTGGAATGGGATGAAATAGTGCCTCTCGTTTATTCAAAGTTTTATCCTCCTAGTGAGATTCATAAATATAGGAATCAAATATACAACTTTTGGCCTCTTGATGGAGAGAGTACAACTCAAGCTTGGGGGAGATTGAAGTCACTAATGCTCAAATGTCCCATTCATGAGCTCCCCAACAATATTATTATCAATAACTTTTATGCAAGGCTCCCTCTACATGACAAGGATTTATTGGATGCTTCGTGTGCTGGATCATTCACTCGCATGGAAGAAGAAGCTAAATGGGATCTTCTGGACCATATTCAAGATAATGCTGAAGCATAGGAGAATGACAAAGGTAGAAAGTCAGGTATAAATTATGATTATGAATGCATTGAATCTTTTATGGGAACTAATGACTTTCAAAATATTAGTAATGCTTATGGTCTTGATTTGCAAGTTATTACGAATTGCTTTAGAGCTTTTGCTTCTTGTATTGAAATTCCAAAAAGGGGATGGAATAAATACCATGCACCTTACAAAGATATTGTTGACTATGTTCCTATTGGGAGTGCTAAGTATTGCATTATTGATCCCATCTTACCCGAACCTTATATCGAGAAGATTCCCTTCCCATAAAAGGTAAAGGATCATCCGAATAACTAATGTAATCACCAAAAGTGAAAAAAGAACTGCAAAACCTGATGAACAAATAAACGTTGAACCTGTGGTAGCAATTGTGAAAGACCTTATCACTAAGAGCATAGAAGATGGACACATAGTCTTTTGTGAGGATGCTTCTAATATTGTTTCACATCCGAATAGAACTAAAAAGGCTAATGTTCCTGTGCTTTCTGTTAGAATTGGTGATCATTGCTATTATGGTTTATGTGATATTGGTGCAAGTTCCAGTGCTATTCCTTATGAGCTTTACAGAGAAATTATGCATGAAATCAGTCCCTGTGAATTGGAAGAGATTGATGTGGTTATTCACCTTGCTAATAGGGAGACCATCTCTCCAATTGGTATTGTACGAGATGTGGAAGTTCTTTGCGGTAAGATTAAGTACCCTGCTGATTTTCTAGTACTCGGTTCAACTGCTAGTAAAACTTATCCTATTATTTTTGGAAGACCTTTCTTGAGTACTTGTGGAGCTATTATAGATTGCAAAAGGGAGAAAATCTTGACTAAGTTTGCTGGGGAGTCTTATGAGTTTAATTTCTCGAAATTCGCTAAAGAACCTTGTGAAGAGGAAACCCATAATGAGGATTTTAGAGTTGAACAATTTGCTTCTATTTCTCTTGCTCCTAACAATGCTTTGCAGCAATTCATGGAAGATCATGAAAGTGAAATCTTCATGGAAGAAAGGAATGAGACTGACAAGATTCTCCGCGATCAGCCTAAGATGCTTAAGCATAACTTGCCTGTAGAAGACTTGGGTACTATGTTGCCACCTAAAAAGGATCCGGTCTTCGATCTAAAACCTCTCCCTGATGATCTTAAATATGCTTATATTGATGATAAAAAGATATATCCTGTTATTATTAGTGCTAAACTTTCAGGGAAGGAAGAAGAAAGGTTATTGGAGGTTTTGAGGAAGCACCGAGGAGCTATGGGCTATACTCTGGATGATTTAAAAGGGATTTGACCTACTATATGTCAGCATTCTATCAACATAGAACCAGATGCAAAGCCAGTAGTGGAGCACCAACGATGTTTAAATCCTAGAATGAAGGAAGTGGTAAGGAATGAGGTATTGAAACTCCTTGATGCTGGTATTATTTACCCTATTGCTGACAGTGAATGGGTTAGTCATGTTCATTGTGTTCCTAAAAAAGGAGGTATTACCGTTGTTCCTAATGATAATGATGAGCTTATTCCTCAAAGAAAAGTAGTGGGCTATAGGATGTGCATTTATTTTAGAAAAGTCAATAAAGTTACTAAGAAAGATCACTACCCGCTTCCTTTTATTGATCAAATGTTGGAAAGGTTGTCTAAAAAGACCCATTTTTGTTTTCTTGATGGTTATTCTGGTTTCTCTCAAATTGCTGTTAAACAACAAGATCAAGAAAAAACTACTTTTACTTGCCCTTACGGAACTTATGCTTATAGACATATGCCTTTTGGTTTATGTAATGCTCCTGCTACTTTTCAAAGGTGCATGTCTGCTATCTTTCATGGTTTTTGTGAGGAAATTGTAGAAGTGTTCATGGATGACTTTTCTGTCTATGGAACTTCTTTTGATAATTGTCTGCACAACCTTGATAAAGTTTTGTAGAGATGTGAAGAAACTAATCTTGTTCTTAATTGGGAGAAATGCCACTTCATGGTTAATGAAGGGATTGTCCTCGGGCATAAAGTTTCTGAAAGAGGCATAGAAGTTGATACAGCTAAGGTTGAGGCAATTGAGAAGATGCCATGTCCAAGAGACATCAAAGGTATGTAGTATCCTTGGTCATGCTGGTTTCTATAGAAGGTTTATTAAAGACTTTTCTAGGATATCAAAACCCCTCACTAATCTTCTTCAAAAAGATGTACCCTTCGTTTTTGATGATGATTGTAAGGAAACTTTTGAAACTCTTAAGAAGCCTTTAACTACAACCCCTATTGTTCAACCACCTGATTGGAGTTTACCCTTTGAAATAATGTGTGATGCTAGTGATTTTGCTGTAGGTGCTTTCCTTGGGCAACGAATTGATAAAAAGTTAAAAGTTATCCATTATTCTAGTAAGACTCTAGACGCTGATCAAAGGAATTATGCTACTACTGAAAATGAATTTCTAGCTGTCGTTTTTGATTGTGATAAGTTTAGGCCCTATATTGTAGACTCAAAATTCACCATTCATACTGATCATGTTGTTATTAAATACCTTATGATGAAGAAGGACGCTAAGCCTAGGCTTATTAGATGGGTGCTGCTTTTACAAGAGTTTGATCTACATATAGTAGATAGGAAGGGTGCTGAAAACCCTGTAGCTAATAATTTATCTCGATTGGAAAACATCTCTTTTGACCCTATGCCTGTTAATGATAGTTTCCCAAATGAACAGTTAGCTGCAGTAGGGGTAAGCTCGCGAGGGAGCCCTTGGTCCGCTGATTATGCTAACTTTATTGTCTCCAAGTATTTGCCTCCAACTTTTACAACTTAGCAAAGAAGGAAGTTTTTCTATGATTTGAGGCATTATTTTTGGGATGACCCACACTTATACAAAGAAGGAGTGGATGGTATTATGCGAAGATGTGTTCCAAAATATGAACAAAAGGAGATATTGCATAAATGTCATGGTAGTGCTTATGGAGGACATCATGCAGGAGATAGAACTGCGCAAAAAGGTGCTACAATCAGGTTTCTACTAGCCTACCCTTTTTAAAGATGCAAGAAAATTTGTTTTATCTTGTGATGAATATCAGCATGTTGGTAATATCTCTAGACGCAATGAAATGCCTATGAACTACTCTCTAGTTATTGAACCTTTTGATTGCTGGGGATTTGACTTTATGGGTCCTTTCCCTCCTTCGAAAGGTTACACTCATATTCTTGTTCCCGTTGATTATGTTACTAAGTGGGTAGAAGCCATTCCTACAAAAAGTGCTGACGGGGAGACTTATCTAAAAATGCTTAAGGATGTTATCTTTCCCAGGTTTGGAGTGCCTAGGTATCTCATGCCTGATGGGGGTTCTCATTTCATTCATGGTGGTTTTAGAAAGACCCTTGCTAAATATGATGTTAATCATAGAATTGCTTCAGCTTATCACCCCCAAACTAGCGGGCAAGTAGAGTTATCAAATAGAGAAATTAAATCCATCTTGCAAAAGACTATTAATAGATCTAGAAAAAACTGGGCTAAAAAGTTGAATGATGCTTTATGGGCTTATAGAACTGCTTACAAAAATCCTATGGGGATGTCTCCTTATAAAATAGTTTATGGGAAAGCTTGTCACCTACCCTTAGAATTAGAACACAAAGCTTACTAGGCAGTTAAAGAACTAAATAGAGATTGTAAGCTCGCTGGTGAGAAAAGATTATTTGACTTAAGTTCTTTAGATGAATGGATGAGTGAAGCCTATGAAAATGCTAGGCTCTTTAAGGAAAAAGTTAAAAGATGGCATTACAAGCGAATACTTAAGAGAGAATTTCATGTTGGTGAGAAAGTTCTATTGTATATGTCTCATCTCAGGTTTTTTGCAGGAAAGCTACTGTCAAAATGGGAAGGACCTTTCATTATTGAAGAAGTATACCGATCAGGAGCAATACAAATTTCTTCTTTAAAAGATGATACTACACAAGTAGTGAATGGGAGCGACTCAAGCACTATGTTGCTAGAGATTCTTACAATGAAGATGTTGATGCTTTTCAAGTTATAACTCCGGAGAAATTTATTAAGGACGAAATTCAGAGACCTAAAGAGGCTGTTTTCAAATAGATAACAGTTCTGGTAAGAAAAGTTCCGCGAAACTACTATACAACTATACTTTTGCAGCTTTTAGGCAATAAGGGAAGTTACGAAGCGGAAAAGGGATGGAAACGGAGCCAGGGTGTCTCACACCACCCTGTGGCGCGGGCCCACCCCTGGCCGCACCACCAGGTGGTGTGGCCACCCTAGACTCCGTCTCTGACCCGTTTTCTCCCAGTACCTTGCTTTTGTTATGAAACTTCGTAATATATAACCCCCCGGATCTCCCGAGGTTCATATATCGTGTTTTCGTTGTGTTTTCATTTTGATCTGTTTCTGCCAGGTAGAGTCCCAGATTTGGAGCCACAATGTCTTCTTCTGGAGCAGCCAAGGGAGATTCCTTAGAAGATATCATCGACCCATACATGAGAGAGTTGAAGATTCATCCCAAGGAGTTATTGTTTGAAGATGGGGAGGTCCGGATAAAAGAGGTTCAAGGCCCTAAAGGTGAAGGAAGTCTGGAGGACAGGATGGAAGCGCTAGAGCAAGAGGTCTTTAGGTACAAGAAGATGGTGGAACACGAAGTGGATATCATACATAAGATTTGTTCCGAACTCATCGCTGGGCACCAAGAGGAGACTGCTGAGCTCAAGGATGAAGTCCTCTCAATCTGCCAAACAACCAACAAACTGCAAGCACAGCTCTACGATGTTCAAAATCAAAACTATGAGTATGAGGTTAGGTTTAAATGCATAAGTGCTGCTGCAAGTTTCAGGATGCTGGAGACCACAACGTCCTTTGTTGATGGGAAGCCCTTACCCTGGAAGTCGGACGACGATGAGAGGATACCACCACCACCGAAGGAGTAATTCGTCATTAGGTTTGGCATCCTCTTGGTTTGTTCCAAGCTTGGGGGAGTGCCGCGGTATCACATCACTAGCTTCTATCTTTTTACCTTTTTAGTAGAGTCATATCATGAATAGAGAAGTTATTATGTAGGATGGTCTGCATTATGGAAGTGTCCCCTCTCTCGTTAGATATGTATCCCTTGGTATGAGTTGCCGTTATGGAATATTAATGAGAAGTTCTATCATTTACTCTTTTTCAAAGCTTATATTAGTTTTCAATTCGTGGTTATTTGATTGATCTTATTGTTAGTGTTGGTATCACTTTGGGATCATTGAGTTAATTTAGTTAGTTTTGGCAAACCTGGCTCGGTCAGTAGCAACACTATTTTTGAGAGTTGAATGAAAAAGACAGAAGTACTCTAAAGAAAAATAATTTCATCATCTTTCTTTCTTGATTTGCTCATAAGTTTAGTATTCTCTAGTTAAGATCTTTTGAGCTTCCAAGGAAGATTGCATGTTTGTCTTTATCACTTGTATGTTTGTTTCTTTCCTTCAACTCTTGTACTTGCTACCCAGCCTTGCTAGCCAAAAAACTGTACTGAGAGGGAATTCTTCTCGTGCATCCACTCCTTTAAACCAAAACCTTTGCCATCTGTGTCCACCATACCTACCTAGTAGCATTATTGCTATTCCAAGTAAATTGTTGTTTTGTCTACCTTCCAAATTAAACTTGTTATGTGAAAATTAGTGATTAAAGCTCTCACGAACTTGATGGCACACTTTACTTTCTTGCACTTAATAAACTTGAACCATTGTGCTCACCTATGTTGCGTATATGCTTACGCTTTGTAAGTTGTGAATTAGCAGAACCATGCTGTCATGGGGAACGCTTTCAACATTGCACTGGTACTTTGTACCTAGTTCATATCATGTTCTTTTGTCTATGGATGTTGTCGGTGTGAAATGAAAGGGGAGCTTGTAAGTTCATGGAGTTATGTATATGTGTTAGAGAAACGCCTGGGCCGCTGGTCTAATCCATGCTGACATGGTGGAAACCTGCAGCGTAACCATAACGAGCATCTATGAAGCACTCTTCTTATAAAAAAAGGAGTCCTATATTGAGAAAAAAAGATAAAAAGAAAAAAGAGATTATGAAAAGAGGAAAGAGAGAAAAAAAAAGCACCATATTCCCATGGTAAATAAGAAGATTGCTGAGATGCTTGTTGTCTGCTTGCCTTGTCATTTTGATATGGGGATTCTTCTGTATCATCGGGCAAGGGGTACCCTGTTGGCGGTTCTCTATGATACACATGTGCTTACAATGACAAGAACTTACCGGTGACTAAATTTGAGTAGCATTAGGAGCGGCCCTCGTATTCAAGGGACATGAGATTCTCAATTTACAACTTGTCAATGCATATCCTCATATTTGAGCACTTTAACCTTAATCACCTAAAGATGCCTATGATAGGGGCAATGAGAGCTGAAAGCTAGTAAGTATCATAATTTTTGGAAGCTCTTTATGAGACTTGCAATCCCTGCTTCCCTCTGTGAAGGGCCTTTATTTTACTTTGTAGTTGATTCAGTAAACCTACTCCCCTCTATCTCAGCAAGTATTTTGAGTTATTGTGTTTCATTCATTCATATGATGATTTATTCAATCATGTTGCTTATGTTCCTTGTTTGCACATTGCTCTTATCTTGATGTTTACTACTTTGAAAGCTTTCATTGAAAATTAGTTATTTGTGAACTCCAGCAACTTATCAACTATTCTTCGACCAAGAGCTAAGTTTGCCATTACCAATTATGATTTACTTCATGTGTCTCTATTGTGTTTCATTTACCTATTGCAAGTTGAGTTATATAATAGCGAGTTGTCTTCTATTATGATCTATATATTTGATGAATGTGATGCTTCTTGTCCGTATTCTTTTATCGACTCTTCACTCCATAAACCTGAGGCCATGTTTATTGAGCTCAGTTTCGCTTGGGGACAAGCGAAGTCTAAGCTTGGGGGGAGTTGATACGTCCATTTTGCATCATTATTCTATTTCATAATTCACTATTATTCATTGATATATTTCGTATTGAGAGGTGATACTTATGTTATTTCATCTGTTTTTGCATGGTTGATGACTTTTGGAGCATGGACCGCTGCAGTCAGGATTCTGATGGAAAAGGTGCTGTTTGGAGGCAAAATTCGCGAAGATCAGAAAATCCGGGAAAATACATGGAAAATCCTATTTTTCCAGAAGACTAAGGAAGCCAGAAGGGGGGCTGGAGATGGGCCACAGGGGGCCCACACCACCCCCTGGCGCGGGCAGCCCTAGGCCACGCCAACAGGTGGTGTGGCCTCCCTAGCCCACTCCAGGATCTCCGCTCTGGTGTATATTATCCTCTCGAAACCCTAAGTTGTGAAAAAGATTTTGCCGCCTCTACGGGGCGGAAAACACCGAGAGAGAAAGATCTCTCCGGCAGACAGATTTCTGCCGGGGGGAATTCCTTCCCGGAGAAGGGAGATCGTCGCCATCAACACCACCATCAAGCTGGACTTCATCGGGATCATCATCATCATCACCACCATCATCAAACTCATCACCATCTCCATATTGCTGTAACAATTGAGCTGAATCTTGCATAGTTCATAGGGGAAACTTTCCCGGTGTTGATTACTCTTTGTAGTTGATGCTATTGAGTGAACCATTGAATTATTGTTTATGTTCCAATTGTTGAACACCATTATTCCATCTCTGATCATGATCCATATGATTTCTTGTGAGTAGTTTGTTTTGTTATTGAGGACATGGGAGAAGTCATGTTGTTAGTACTGGAGTTGTGTTGAGAAAGATTCAATAGTTTGATATTTAAGTTGTGGTGTACTTCTTCTAGTGGTGTCATGTGAACGTCGACTACATGACACTTCACCTATATGAGCCTTGGGGAATGCATTGTGTATTTGGCTACTAATCGTAGGGGGTGCCAGAGTGACAGAAACCTGAACCCCCGTTAGGAAACCATTGCACAAGGGACGTAAGGGTCTTAGAGTTTAAAGTTGTGGTTAGGTTTCTACCTTAATTACTTTCTTGTACTTACGGATGTTTGCAAGGGGTATAATCACAAGTATGTATTAGTCCTAGGAAGGTCGGTACATTAGCACAGGTTCACCCACACAACACTAAGCAAGCTAAAGAAGATTAATCAACTATATGAAGCGAAAGCACTTGACAGTCTTCCCATGTGTCCTCGAGAACGTTTGGTCATCTTAAGTAATACAACTGGCTTGTCCTTTGCTGCATAAAGGATTGGGCCACTTGCTGCATTTATTCTTATTATCTTTTATTTACTCGTACTTTGTTTATTTGCTTTATCAAAAACCCCTAAAAATCTGTTTGCTAAGTATTTGCAGAGAATTCCTGATCCATACCACTAGCCAACACCTTCTGCTCCTCGTTGGGTTCGACACTCTTACTTATCGAAAATACTGCGATACACCCCCTATACTTGTGGGTCATCATCAGGTACCCAAGACCCGGAGGATTGAGCCAGGTATAGGGAGTATGAGTAATGACAAATCTGCAGGTTGGGAACCCCAAAGACAGAAAGGGTACTACGACTGTATGTGATGGATTTACTTGGGATTAATGGTGACATCACTAGGAATATCATTAGTTATCTTTCTTCTATGGATGAGATTAGTAGGTTATTGCTATAAGCGGTTGCGGAGGCAATATAAATTATGGATGCACTACCCACATATAATTTATCTTGCTCTAACAATTACATGCATACTTTATTTCTATCTTTTATTCCCATCAGATGTTTTGCACAGCTACAGGTGAAACCGAACGCCCTAGTCCCTCTCTCCATCATTGACTACAACAAAAAGACGCAAACTCTTGGTCTAGTAAAAACACAAAAGGAATTCTAAAACTCCCGAAGGTATGTTAAAGTAACTTCACTACGCTTCTGCTTCCTAAGGATTCGATAAACCTAGGTCTACTAGGGAAAGGAGCTATACTACATCTGTAATCCGACATCGAGTATTCCTTCCATGATGTGAGTTCCTCTATTTTCTCGGGCTATGGTTAGGCATTGGTAAATCCCTTGATCTGAGCTCCATATGTGCATGCAATCGTGTTCAGTTCCAGTTTTGTGTTTCCTTATAGGTACCATAGACGATCTACGACTCCGAATGGGAGGGCCTAGATCCCATGGAGAAGTACCATGTGACCATGGGCTAAAACTGAGGAGATATGTTGCATTCGAAGGCAGTAACACTGGGACAAGGTTTTTGGGTTGTAAAAATGAAGTTTGTTTACATTATGTGCAATAGTGACATGAAAAAAAATGTATCGTGTATGTTCATAACACGAAGTGTGTTTTTTTAGGTTGGCCTGGTGTGTAAAGCAGTAGAGTGGGTAGATCTTGAGTGGCCAGATGCACTTAAGAAATGTTTGGCCCCGTTATGGGAGATGTATGAGTTGAAAAGGTCGGGGACATTTACTGATGCTTGTGATTCAGCTAAAACAATTACAACCTATCGGTACGAAATAAGGAGCTGGAACAAGAAATCGAGAATTTGCAGTCAGAACTAAGTGACAGAATCAATGGGAGATTGGTTGTTGGAACTGCAAAGAAGCTTCAGGATAGTCACAGGTTGTTGATTCATAATGTAGAAAAGGAGAGGGATCGGCTCAGGGAAGACAAGAAGAAGCTAGAGTACTACATTGCGGATCTATTGAAGGAATTGAAGAAGGTGCACAAGGGTGAACAAGGACAGACTACAGAGGATAAAGGAAATTCTGGATGAATAATTTATGTTGTGCCAATGCCTAAAACTAGTTAACTGTAAGACTTGCAATTGCGCTTTCATAACTAAGCCAAACTCAATCCTCGAGAAAATTAATTTCAGACGAACACATATCGGGCATAGAGTTAAGTTCACGTTTACAAAATCACCACTACAGAGGATAAAACAGGCAGTTCAGTACTAACTAGACATATGTTGGGTTTAAGCGAGCCTGACCCGGAGTTGCTTGTTTTCCTCCCTAAGATCTGGCAGCTCCTTCAGTACTTTGTCGTGCGCCTGCCGCAGGTTCCAGCGCTCTGTCAGGGATTCGAGAAGTTGGTCTGTAACCATACGATTTTCCTTCATAAGACCTTTCATGATCTCCGTATGCTTACTAGCCGAGGTGCGACATTCCTTGTGAAGTTTCTCCCAGTCGGCGTTTATGATGGCTCAAAATGTAGAGCTCGTTGGGAACCCAAAGAGGAAGGTATGATGAGCACATTAGCAAGTTTTACCTCAGTTATGAAACCAAGGTTATCCAACCAGTAGAAGCAAGGAAACAATTCCAAGGTGATGCTAGCAACTTGGAATCCTGCAGAACACAACCACAGAACTTTGCCCAACTTACAGTGAGGTTGTCAATCTCACTGGTTTTGCTGAAAACAAAGGATTAAATGTATAATGTGGAAGATAGTAATTGCTTGCAGAAAGTAAACGGTAAACGGTAAACAGTAGATGGTATATCAATGGTAAAGGAATGGACTAGGGTCCACAGTTCACTAGAGGTGTTTCTCCTTAAGATAAGTAACATGTTGGGTGAATAAATTACAGCGAGGCAATTGACAGATTGAGAAAGCATAACAATGCATATACTAGACATCTTGACTCCTATGAGATTTGATTGGGCATTACAACATAATACATAGACCGTAATCCAACTGCATCTATGACTAATAATCCACCTTAAGGTTATCATCCGAACCCCTTCCAGTATTAAGTTGCAAGCAACAGATAATTGCATTAAGCAAAGTGTGTAAAGGAAACAATACAATTGCCCCATGGACAAATGATTGTTGTTTTCTCCCTAGTAGCAACATCACATCTACAATCTTAGAGATTTCTGTCACTTCCCCAAATTACTAGAGGCACGAACCTACTATCGAGCATAAATACTCCCTCTTGGAGTTGCACGCATCTACTTTGCCAAGATAGTTACTAACAACGAAGAGCATGCAAGATCACCAATAACATAGACATGATAGAATCAATAATCAACTTGACTTTGTATCTCAATATCCATCGGATCCCCACAAACACAACATATAGGATTACAAATATATGATCTTGATCATGAATGGAGCTCGCAAGATTTAAACATGATAGAAAAAAGGAGGAGAACAAACCATCTAGCTACTGTATGGACCCATAGTCCAAGGGTGAACTACTCACGCATCACTCTAGAGGCAGGCATTGTGATGAAGAAGTCCTCCAGGGTGATCTCTCCCCTCCGGCAGGGTGCCGGGAAGATCTTCGGATCCCCCGATCTAGGGAAGGAGATGGCGGCGGCTACAGACTCTTTCGTGGATTTTTGATCGGGTCGTTAGGGTTTCTGCATTGGGGTGATTTTATAGGCGAAGAGGCGAGGTAGGTGGCGGCCCGAGGGGCCCAAACCAGGTGGCGGCGCGCCCAGGGGGGCGCGCTAGCCCTAGGTATGGCCACTTCGTGGCCCCACTTCGGATGCCCTTCGGACTCCGTGTTCCATCTGGTAAAATATTGATTTTGGCTTTTGTCCCGTCCAATTCTGAGAACATTTCCTTACTAGCTTTTATGAAACCAAAAACAGCAAAAAACCAGCAACTGACACTGTGGTATCTTGTTAATAGGTTAGTTCCAGAAAATGTATAAAAATACCTCAAAGTGTGAGCAAAACATAAGAAAGTTGATATAAAACAAGCATGGAGCATTAAAAATTATAGATACGTTTACGACATATCAAGCATCCCCAAGCTTAACTCCTGCTCACCTCGAGTAGGTAAGTGATAAAAAGAATAATTTTTGAGGTGACATGCACCATCACAATCTTGATCAAGGTATTTGTAAAGCATTGATAGCTGGGATCAAAGTACTCTAAACATGAGCATGAAAGATAGAGTTCTAACAATAAGACATAGCAACTATGTTGTAACATGAAAAGGTACAAACAAGAGATCATGAATAACAATGCATTGAAATACGTTTGTTTGTTTCACATATAGAAAACATAGTAAGAGTGGTATTTGGCTTGTCCCTCATGGTATAGAAAAACATAAATGCATAGGACACCTTTAAAGTTCATAAGGGTGACTAGATACAAATAATTTAAGAACAAGCAATATCAAAGTTATGAATCAATCAACAAGTTTTGGGACAATGCACATTAAACTAAGAATGACCACTATGCTCTCTCAATTGGTGCATAAAGATAGAAGATGGAGACTCAACATAAAAGTAAAAAAGAAAGGCCCTTCAAAGAGGGAAGCAAGGATTTCAAGTTTTGATAAAGAGCTTCCAAAAATTATGGTACTTATTAGCTTTCAGCTCTCATTGCCCCCATCATAAGCATCTTGAGGTGATTAAGGTTAAAGTGACATAGATATGAGGACATGGTTGACAAGTTATAAGTTGAAAATCTCATGCCCCTTGCTTATGAGTACCGAAACTCATGCTACTCAACTTTAGTCACAAGTAAGTTCTTGTAATTGTAAGTACATGACTATCATGGAGAACCGCCAATGGGGTACCCCTTGACCCATGACACAAGAGCTTTCCCATATCAAAATGACAAGGCAACAGACAACGAGCATCTCAGCGATCTTTTTATTTCCTATTTGCATAGGTTTTTATTAAGGATGCTTCACAGAATGCTCACTATGGTTATGCTGCAAGTTTCCACCATGGTTAGGCATGTCTTAGGCTAGCCGCCCAGGCATTTCTCTAACACACATACAAACTCCATGAGCTTACAAGCTCCCCTTTTATTTCACACTGTCGGGCATCCATAAACAAAATAACATGATATCAACTGAATAATAAGTGCAATGTTGAAAGCGTTCCCCATGGTAACATGGTTCTGCTAATTCACAACTTATAAAGTGTAAGCATATAAGCAACATAGATGGAAAAAATGGTTCAAGTTTATTAAGTGCAAGAAAATAAAGTGTGCCACCAAGTTCGTGTGAGCTTTAATCACTAATTTTCACATAACAAGTTTAATTTGGGAGATAGATAAAAACATGAATATACTTGGAATGGTGTAACACACCATGCATATGAATTTATAGTGGACTCTTTGGAATAACTTGGTTTTCTTGGAGGTTGGATGCATGAGTGGAACTCATACATGGTACAGGTGGAGGCTAGCAAAAGACTGGGAGCGACCAACTAAGAGAGCAATAATGGCCATAATCATGCCAAGCAAAAAGACATTATTAATTAAAGCATAAAGTGATATTACAAGTCAAAAACTAAATGATCATAGAGTCTAAGGTGACTGGTTCATAGTCTTAACATGGTGTAAGCATGTGCCAAGTCAACCAAAATAAAGCATCAAAGGAGAATACCACAATATTACGCTTTTGTATGCTAAAACAACACATGATTCTTTCATGGCACATTAGGAAATCTCAATTGTTTGGAACAAGTCATGCTACAGCAATAAACACTAAGCATAAGGTCAAATCAACATCAAACATGGCATGATAAAGTCTAGGCCATAGTCAAAACAAGCTCCTTTTGTACCACTTATAAGCATGAAGCTTCCTACTCTTTTCCAACACTAATCAACTTATTTGAAACAACATATGAATGCGGGGGTCCAAAAATTTATTTAAGCAAACCAAACAAAAAAAACTAAAAACAAAAATAAAGACGCTCCAAGAACAACACAATTGTGCATGAAACAATAAAAATGAAGTGTTTTGGAAGAAAACCTGAGATTTTTATTGATGAAAAAGGGGATGCCTTGGGCATCCCTAAGCTTTGAAGCTTGTACCTCTTGAATATTTCGGGGTGACACGGGTGGCATCTCCAAGCTTGAGCTTTTTTTCATACTTCATCTCATCACATTATTCTTCCCTACACTTGAAAATTTCCTTCATACAAAAGTTCACACAATCTTCATTAGCACTATTAGTGTATTCAAGATAATAAGTCTTTGGGTTTAATTTCAACACAAGTAAAACTTTCATCAAAACACAAGCTACTATAGCAGTTCCTTCTAAAAGCTCAAGTGATCAAAGATAACTCAAAGAGAAAAAGATTAAGAGGCAAATGCAAATAATGGCGGAAATCTGTCAAAACAGACCAGCAGGTAAAAACCCGATTTTTTCGAAGACCTTCTGTTGCTCAAATGGAAAAGTGCTAAACTAATGAAAGTTAGATAATAACCTGGGGCATAAGCACAGAAAATTACAGCTCAATCCGACGTACATGGATTTTTCAAGATTTTTGTAGTGAAGCACAAAACTCTGTTTGGGACAGCAACTTTCCCAAGTCTTACTTCTCTCTCATTAGGGGTTATTCTTGGCACAAAAACCACACAAAAAGGATAAGGATAGGTTATTACTGAGGCAATAACTTCCAAGACTAAACAAAATAAAAACTTACTAAAAGTAAAAATAATTTGGGTTATCTTCCAAGAGTGCTTTTCTTTAACGCCTTTGAGCTAGGCCTAGTAATTT
Organism: Avena sativa; assembly: GCA_916181665.1. Classification (NCBI taxonomy): domain Eukaryota; kingdom Viridiplantae; phylum Streptophyta; class Magnoliopsida; order Poales; family Poaceae; genus Avena; species Avena sativa. The sequence goes on from OV702292.1 coordinate 315,132,082, forward strand.
GAGAAGATGCTCACATAAGAAATATGAATTGAAGAAAAAGAGAGCATCAAGGAGCAAATATGATACACATTTAAGTATAACCCACTTCCTATGCATAGGAATCTTGTAAGAAAATAAATTAAAGAAGCACATAGTAACAAGAATGGGTAGATAAAACAAGAGCAACTTTGGAACTTTCAATATAAAGAGAGGTGCTTTAGTATCTGAGAATTCCAACAACCATATTTTTCTCTCTCATAATGATTTTCAGTAGCATCATGAACAAACTCAACAATATAAATATCACACTCATCCTCCTTTGGTAAGCATGGAGGGTAATCAAATAAGGTATTAGTTAAAGAGTTACTCTTATTGGGAGGTAGACATGGGTAGCTGCACCATTCTTCCTCCTCTTGATGATCACTCTCCTCCTCTTTTTCATCCAATGAGCTTCCAGTTTCAGCAATTTCTTCTTCCATAGGCTCCTGCAAGGCATTAGTTTCTTCCGTTGGTGGAGAGCATCTATTAGGATATTTAAGAATATAGCCATTTTCTTCCTTGTAATTATCAAAGCAAAATTTAAGTATATGACAAACCTCATATTTATAAGGTGCATCATCAGTATTTTCAAGCAAATAAGCAAGTTCAAATGCACCCTTCCAAGCAATAAATTCTTCAATTTGTTCCACATCATAAAAGTCATAATTTCCCTTAACATAAGAAGATATGGTAACATTATCATTATACTCACATTGAAAAGGGAGGTGTTTATACCTCCTACAGCAACAAGATTTATCAAAGCAATAAGTAACATTATAAGTAGAGAACACGTTTCTAGCAATAGTATACAATTTATTAATTTTTTCCCATAAGTGCTTCCCTTTTTGTGACAAGCGGTGTTCCTCATAATATTTTTGTTCTTTCGTGAACCCACCTTGCCAATAAGATCTAGTTTCAAATAAACCAACCATTGACAGAAAGCATGATAAAGCAAGACAATAACAGACCAACAAAAATAATAACTCTAGTAGGAACTAATTATTTTGTGTATTTTTGATAAAAAGAAGCAAACCATTACAACTAATTTTTTGTGTGTTTTTGATAAAGAAACAAGCAAAACAAAGCAAAATAAACTAAGAAAAACAAAAACAAAGTAAAGAGATTAGTTGTGAGAGACTCCCCTTGCAAGAATCTTCTTTCTCCCTGAAAACTGATTGACGAGGAGAAAGAGATTGAAGCTGTCCTTAACTCCTCGGCAAGGGCGCCCGTAAAGTTCTTGATGGCTCAAAATGTAGAGCTCATTGGGAACCCCAAGAGGAAGGTATGATGAGCACAGTAGCAAGTTTTCCCTCGGTTATGAAACCAAGCTTATCGAACCAGTAGGAGCAAGGAAACAAGTCCAAGGTGTTGCTAGCAACTTGAAATCCTGCACAACACAACCACAAAACTTTGCCCCAACTTATAGTGAGGTTGTCAATCTCACTGATTTTGCTGAAAACAAAGGATTAAACGTATAGTGTGGAAGATAGTAATTGCTTGCAGAAAGTAAACAGTAAACAATAAATAGTAGATGGTATATCAATGGTAAAGGAATGGACTGGGGTCCACATTTCACTAGAGGTGTTTCTCCTTAAGATAAATAGCATGTTGGGTGAACAAATTGAGAAAGCATAACAGTGCATATAATAGACATCTTGACTCCTACGAGATTTGACTAATAATCCAACTGCATCTATGACTAATAATCCACCTTGAGGTTATCATCCGAACCCCTTCCAGTATTAAGTTGCAAGCAACAGATAATTGCATTAATCAAAGTGTGTAAAGTAAACAATACAATTGCCCCATGGACAATGGATTGTTGTTTTCTCCATAGTAGCAACGGCACATCTACAACCTTAGAGATTTCTGTCACTTCCCCAGATTACTAGAGGCATGAACCTACTATCGAGCATAAATACTCCCTCTTGGAGTTGCAAGCATCTACTTGGCCAAGGTAGTTACTAACAATGGAGAGCATGCAAGATCACAAATAAAATAGACATGATAGAACCAATAATCAATCTGACATAGTATCTCAATATCCATCGGATCCCTACAAACACAACATATATGATTACAAATAGATGATCTTGATCATGAATGGAGCTCACAAGATCTAAACATGATAGCATAAAGGAGGAGAACCAACCATCTACCTAATGTATGGACCCATAGTACAAGGGTGAACTACTCACACATCACTCCGGAGGTAGGCATGGTGATGAAGAAGGCCTCCAGGGTGATCTCTCCCCTCCGGCAGGGTGCCGGGAAGAGCTTCGGATCCCCCCGATCTAGGGATGGAGATGGAGGCGGCTACAGACTCTTTCATGTATTTCTGATCAGGTTGTTAGGGTTTCTGCATCGGGGTGCTTTTATAGGCAAAGAGGCGAGGTCGGTGGTGGCCCGAGGGGCCCACACCAGGTAGTGACGCGCCCATTAGGACCGCGCTAGCCCTAGGTGTGGCCACCTCGTGGCCCCACTTCGGCTGCCCTTCAGACTCCGTGTTCCTTCTGGTAAAATATTGACTTTGGCTTTTGTCCCATCCTATTCCGAGAATATTTCCTCACTAGCTTTTCTGAAACCAAAAACAGCAGAAAACAGGCAACTAGCATAGTGGCATCTTGTTAATAGGTTAGTTCCAAAAAATATATAAAAATACCTCAAAGTTTGAACAAATCATAAGAAAGTTGATATAAAACAAGCATGGAGCATTAAAAATTATAGATACGTTTACGATGTATCAGTTTACCTCCTTCAGTTTCTGGCACTTGTCAAAAAGGACAGCGGATTCACTGCACAGGTGGTCAAAGGCCATCTTCTGGGAATATTGCTTCTTCCTTTGGATGGCTATCTAATGACTGCAAGTGCACAGATCGTTTGTAGATAGTTTCGAAATAATGATATCGATCCCACAGGAAGTAGGAGTCTGAAGTCTAATAATTCTTGAAATAAATTTTGTGATAGAAATGCTAGATAAAGTTCTAAGTAACAAGATAAAATGTGAGTATTGTGTAAAAAGGTGTTTTTGGGTTTTGGATATAAGAGCAATAATAAAGTAAAGCAACTCTTGACCGCCATGTTGACTATTCATCCGGTGTCAATCTCGCGACCTATTGTAGTTTTCGACTCCAGTGATTTGCTACGATCTTCGGCTCCAATGACTCGGGGGCTCCCTCCACTTCGACGACTTGCCGCAGTCTTCAACTTCAACGACCCACTGCGGTCTTCGGCTTAGGTGTCTCGAAGGCTCCCTCGGCTTCCGCGACCATGAGCCGCTACAATCTTTGGCTGCGGAAACCCGCTGCCGCAATCGGCTACAGTGATCTGCTACAATCCACGGCCGTGACCCGCCGGTTGTATCGGCTCCCGTGACCCGCTGATTGCATCCGCTCCCGCGACCTGTTTAGCTCGTTTACAACCAACAAAGCTAAGTTCTCTACTCAGAGTTAATTTCTTTCTTCCTTTAATTGCACTCGAAACACTCCGGGGCTGCGCCCTCTTCGAGTAACCTAATGTGCCATCGACTCCACGCACTCGAGCAACTCATACACGACAGCCCGAGTAGCTAATTCTGCCTGGTCATCGAATCCTTGAACTCCGAGTGCCTCGGCAAGGTACTGAGACTAAGGGTAATCTGGCTAACGAAAAGGCCTAGCATACAGTGCAAAAGTGTGGACTTGATTGGCACCAGAATTTTACTTTACAAGCCAACAGGAATATTTTCTTTACAAGATACAAGTACTTCACAATTCTTAATGTTTTATGAAGCTTACAAGGATGTCGATTGCGTCGAGCTATTCTATCGAGTCGAGTCCCTCCTTGGATGGTTGCATCGCTGGATGCTACAAAAGACGCGACCCTCACCGTGCACCTGATAGAAGCGATTGCGTCAAATCCATCTGCATCATCGACTCACCCGGCTAGAACTCCTGGCTTCTCCTCGCATGATTTTCAACTACATCTACAAGATACAAGACTCGAGTCTCTGCCCGAGTCTACGACTCCGCCAGACAGTTGGGGGCTACTCTAAACTGGAGCGCTGGATGCACACATACAAGATCTTCGAGTGGCACGCTCTGAATCCTCACTCGAATCTACGATTCGACTAAGGACTCGGGGGCTACTCCCATAGGGAGCGCTGGTAGTGCATTCGAAAAACATCGGCGTTAACGGCATTCACAAGATCATCAAAAGTACTTTCGGATCGTTCTGTCTACGCAACTGATGACTATAAGTCTCAGCTCGAGTCTACGACTCGAACAGACACTCGGGGGCTACTCCCATAGGGAGCGATAGTCACGCACCCTATAGAAAACAAAAGACTCACAACACAGTCCATTGTGTCGACTGCGTCCACAATGTTGACTCGCTTACAACAATCGAATGCATTGGCAACTCCGCTCACTTACATTCCAATGTCAAGTTGAGAGACAACATCTCCTTGGCCACCCGAAACACCTCCGCGGTGATAAACATTCGGATGCTATGTCTACGATGTAAAGATAAGACCTACAAATACATTCTGATGGCTTGGCAACCGCATCCACTGCGCTCTACTAGATAAATACCACGCTTGCATGCGTTGGGTACACATACTTATCAACTGGAGTTCGGCTCGGTAAGGCCTCCGCGGCATGAGTTGAACTATGCCAGCAATTTCTGAATTCGAGTCCGGGGACTCGAGTTTGAGTAGGTAGCATTGTTTTTGCCCTAGAACAATTAACTGGTCCTGATCCGTCGAGCGCACCAGGCACGTATGCCATCATCCCTATGAATTACTACAAATTCAGCTGACCGGATGAACTTCCGGGTGAGTGCTTCGCACTCTACACAAGTGTCGACTTTGACATCCTAATGCAAAGATCAAGACTTCTAAGTCTCCACCCGAATCTACGATTCGCATGGACACTCGGGGGCTACTCACATGGGTATGCCCAATAGGCACCCAACTATAGCGTACCTGGTGCGGATCGACGGAAAGCCCACTCGACGAATTGCCAAGGTCCATGACGCCTATGACGGTTCGAGTGGTATGAAGCCCATATGGACACGGACTCCCAAACGCACAAGACAAGGAAGTATCAATACTAGAGTTTGAATCTAACTTGTAACCAACTTGTATTGGTACTTGAGACCTAGCCTCCCCATATATAAAGGCTAGGAGGGTCCAACAAGAAGGCTATCACAACTCACACAATAGACAATAGATCTAGACATTGATCTCTCGCATACACATACGACAGATCTAATATGCGCATACACCACCATAAGCGATATTGTAATCCTTTGGATCATCATCAATCAAGAGCAGACAAGCAGGAGTAGGATCCTCTATGAGGCTTGAACCTGGGTAAATCTTCGAATCTCCCTGTGTGCTTGTTTGCTAGCTGATCGAGATTTCCAATGCTCTCCATTTCCTCGAACCTAAGTCCATAACAATGGGCATTGATGAGTTAAACCCTCGTCAATAAGTATCGCGTATGTAAAGAAAGATTGCAACTGTAGTAGGAAAAGGTGTTCTTTGGGAGTAGCGGATACACCACTAGTATTTGTGAAGATCTAAGATAAAGATTATCATCATGAACATTCACAACTATGTATGTGTGGTAGGAACTCCGTATGTGGTCGAATAGGCGACAAACGCTGCTCACATCATCCTCATAACCACAACAGTCAGCAATCGACATCAATCGAATTACTGCGCTATTAAGGGACGTAATCCCGTAGGACGTATCACATGGCATGGATAGTGTTTCGTGAGTTTCCTCGATTTCCCAAGTTGATACGTAAGGATTGCTAACAGCTTTATAGTCACTGTAAGTGCTAGCATGCCTCTTTCTACCAACAAGTAGTTCCCTCCATCAAGTCCCCACGAGAGGCAAATATTGAGAGGTCGACTTCTCTCAACATCAAGATGTAGAGAATCTAACACATGGTCACATCGATGAATATCATAATAGACTTTATCTTATTTCAATCTCATACTAGGGTTTCTCCATCTCCTAAGAACTAATGATCTACTCAGACATGGAGGCAATCAACATCATAGTAATGGTAATGAAAACAATCATAAATGAATAGTACTTGTATAAATCCACAACGAGTATAGGAATTACAACAAGATCTAGACAAGATGTAGATGGGATGGATGGAGATGGTGGTGATGCAGCGATGGATGATGAAGATCGATGCCTTAGCCTCCCGGATCTGCGCAGGGTGAAGATAGATCCCTGGCGGATGAGTTCCCCCTCCAAATGCCTTCTAGAGGTGAGGTTTCTGCGATTTCTGGGTGTTCTGTATGTCGCATCCTCGAACCAATTGCACGGGGTGAAACTATTTGACGAGGTGGAGGCGGCACCAACTATACGGCTGGAGCTATACGGGCGGAAGAAATTCTCTTGCTGTATAGTTGGTCGTTACGCTCTCTGCCTCCTTTGTTCACTTCTGGTTTTCTTCTAGTATTATTAATATTTCCCAAATAAGCGATTTACGTTGTTTTTGACTCCTTTTCTCCAGAGTACAACTAGTTCAATAATTGTATCCATTGGATCCATCACCTGTCCTGATCCTGGTGAAAACAAACATAAAATGTGCGCGCAAGCGCCGTAAAATACCAAGATCCTACATCTACAATGAAAAATAATAATGTAAAACATGATGCAAATATGCACTCATCAACTTCCCTAAGCTTAGACTCTTTCTCGTCCCGAGCAAGTTTTTAGCTTAATGGATGTGACCCTCATATTCATGAAGCTGAGTCGATAAAATAAATGAGGCAATTGCAGCATGTGTTTATCATGTATGATACAAGGGAATAAGTTCATCAATAGTACCTTATTCGAACCATCTGAATAGTATTGGAAGGCTTCCACAACTTAGTTATCAATAGTTCATAAAATATGATTCTCAACATAATATAAAAGAATCCAGTTCAACCAAATGAGTTAATGAGGTAGTCGCAAGGTGTCTAGGATCAACGTATTCACTTGGGATTCAAAATCTCAAAAGTGTCTATTTGTCTTACTACAATACGGTGGCATATGCCTATTTTCTCTTTGCACATTCGCTCTTTTTCTTCTTTTCTTTTGCATATATGCTCACACTTTTGTTTTAAGTGCTATGCAAAGGAGCTAGCCATATATTCCACTTCATGTAGGACTTCAAAGTTCAACGATCTCAAGTATCAAATTCCAACTGTATATGAAGCATTCTTATGACTTGAGATTCTACCATGACTTGTTCCCACTCTATATGGATAACACTTTCATTTTCCTTTGTTCAAGGTTTTCTTTTTCAACTTAATTGTATAGATAATTTTTCTTTGTGAATCAAACCGTAAACTTACATCATATTGAACAAATTATCTTTATGTGTTCCATTAATACCAATGGTGTGGAAGACTCCTATTGCTATCATCAAGTGCAAGTAAAATCATATTCAAGCCATTCATATATCAATAAAGCAAACACAAACTCAATATTGATCCATATATAATAATAACTCGGAATTTCATATAAGGGATCAACTATTCCTGAAGGGAATTCTAATGATGCAAACTTTATTTTTAGTTTGAACTAATGCAAGAATAATAATTAAAACTTATAAGATAGATTACAAGGTCTTAATGATCTCCCCAAGATTGGAATCAAGCTAGGTGGGATCAAATAATCCCTTGCGATTATTTGATACCGTGATTATTGTAGATCAATGTGGTGCCATGGCATGTAACACCGCGGTGTGTAGCTTCTTGTTGGTCTCATCCAGAGCATTTATGCGGCTGTAGCACCTACGCAGATCAGATTGCAAAAAGAGTATCCACTCTATTTACAAGCTTGGTCACCAATGGAAGGAGGTCTTCCTTCTTCTCCATCTCATTGAGACATTGACGGACTTCGACGAAATGGAGTAGCTCCTGCTTCCGATATATCTCTAGTGCCCGCACGTGAACCTTGGTCCTGGGCACAGATTCTTCTTTATCATCCATAATTGATGGATCGAGAAAGTGGAAACCATACCTCCACTCTTCCTGAGGTTTAACCTTCATACGAGCACCAATGGTTGGCCTCGAGAGTGGAACCTCCCCTTCTTTCCTAGCACCTGCACCAATATTAGATAATTCCTTATGCTTGTGCAGCCTTGGATCTGAGGTGATGAACTTGACCGTCTCCACAATCCCTTTTCCATGTGGCTTGCGATCTTCTCTCTCTTGTCGAGCTTTCTTCATTGCCACCCAATTGATCTCTGGTGGATCATAGATGTCACGACGGATGTAGATGTCAACTACGTCATCATCACCATCGGAATCATTGTTGAAGTAGCTTGGCTCGACGTACTCCTTGTACTTCGGGCTAAACCTTTCCATCTCCTTGTCATCGTCCTCCATGGACGGGTTGCTAGAGCGGTCCTTGGAAGGAGAAATGAGCCCCATGGGTTTACCACGACCTGGGACAGGATAGCGCATTGCTAGATTGGTTTATGTAGATTGTGATTAGAGAGAGAGACAATGGAAGTATATCAGAGGGGTCAGAGGTCGGTAAAACTCGCGAGAAACACCAAATTGTCGTCCAAGAAAATAATCCAAATGGAACAGAAAAATAAATCACTGATTTGGAAGTAACCTGTCGCGTAACGACCAACTATACGGGCGCGACCCGTATAGGTCCGGCTGTATAGTTGCTTCCGGGTAGATATTTCCAAATATCTCAAGTCTAGGTCAATTAAATCACGACTCGGAACCGACAATAACGTTTTTTAAAGAAAGATCGAACGAAGAAGTGTCTGAGAGTTTAACGACCAACTATATGGTCGGAATTTTTGTTTCGGTCATATAGTTGTGACCGTATAGTTTCAAACACCGAAAATCAAAAGTGCCTGGGAGTTTAACGACCAACTATATGGCCGAAATTTTTGCTCTGGTCGTATAGTTGTGACCATATAGATACAGACACCAAAAAACAAAACTATCTGAGAGTTCAACGACCAACTATACGGCCGGAATTTTTGCTCCGGTCGTATAGTTGCGACCGTCTAGGCTCAGATATTGAAAACAATTTCATGAAGATGATACAGAGAGAGTTTAACGACCAACTATACAGTGGGAGCACCCCGCTCCAGTCGTATAGCTCCGCCCATATAGTTGGTAAAACCCCTCTAAAACTTTAGAAAAACACAAGGAATTCGAAAACAGAAATTTTAAGAGTAAAATTGTGAAAATAAATCACTTATTTGAGTAAGAACGCTTACCTTGCACTTACCACTTCCTTAATCGGGGATGAAAAGTTCCTCCCACAACAAGGACTCCTTCTCTCTTGGAGGAAATGACTTTAGTTCATTAAATAATTCCCGTAAACAAAAATCACCAGGACTAAAGTTCCTCTCAATAAGATTAGTGTGTTCCTGGGCAAGCATGGACACTGCATCTAACATCTTTATTTCTTGCCTCTGCATAATCTGCAACTCAAATTCTTGAAGTGAAAGAATCCAACGGATCAGTCTTGGCTTATGTTCTTTCCTCTCAAGGAGTTCTTTTAAGCCATCACGATCCGTATGAACTCTCACCTTTGCATCAACTATATAAGAACGGAATTTATCACAAGAGAAAAATACAACAAACAGTTCCTTTTCTTCCTTAGGGTAATTCTTTTGAGCACCATTAAGAGTTCTACTAGCATGATGTACAATATTAAATCTACGACCAATATGTTGTCCAAGAGTTACTCCTACAACATCATCGCTAGCTTCACATATTAAGTCAAAGGTTGTATCCTAGATAGGTGCTTTAATGGTAGGAGCACGAGTTAAAGCATTTTTAAGTTTATCAAAGGCTTCAAGACACTTATCATCAAAATTAAATCTCATCCCCTTTTGCAAGAGGTTAGTCAAAGGTTTAGATATCCCAGAGAAATTTCTAATGAACCTTCTATAAAAACCCACATGACCAAGAAAACTTCTTATACCTTTAATATCCCTAGGTGGTGGCATTCTCTCTATTGCTTCAACCTTAGCTCTATCCACTTCAATTCCCTTACCTGATACCTTGTGTCCGAGGACTATACCTTCTTTATCCATAAAATGGCACTTCTCCCAGTTTAGAACAAGATTAGTTTCTTCACAACGCTACAAAACTTACTTGAGATTATCCAAGCAACTAGTAAATGAAGTTCCATAGATAGAAAAGTCATCCATAAATACTTCCATTATAAGTTCTATAAAATCAGCAAAAATAGCAGTCATACATCATTGAAAAGTAGCTAGAGGATTACATAGACCAAATAGCATACGTCGATAAGCATCTAAACCGTAAGGACTTATGAAAGTTGTTTTAAGCTGGTCATCCGGATGAACAGCTATTTGAGAGAACCTAGAGTATCCGTCCAAGTAACAAAAATGAGTATGGTTTGCTAACCTTTCTAAACTTTGATCTATGAACGGTAATGGATAATGATCTTTCCTATTTTGTTTATTTAGTTTCCTGAAGTCTATGCACATCCTGTGCCAACAATAGTTCTAGTAGGTATTAGTTCATTGTTTTCATTAGGAACAATAGTAAAACCGCCCTTCTTAGGGACACAATGAACAGGGCTTCCCAATCACTCTCTTTAACATGATAAATAATACCTGCGTCCAGTAGGCGTACAATTTCTTTTCTTACCACTTATTTCATTTCAAGCTTTAATCTTCTATTAAATTCCGCAACTGGTTTTGCACCTTCTTCCATGAATATCCAATGGACAGCTATCATGGGACTAATGCCCTTCAAGTCATCCATTGAGTACCCAAAGGCTTGGCGAGGCCCCTTAAGTATCCTCATGAGTTCTTCTTCTTCTTATCCTGAAAGTTTATTGGTATCATCTAAAAACCTGTATTTGAGATTATCTGGTAGAGTCTTCAACTCTGGGGTGGTAATTCCTCGTCCCCTCTCTTTTATGGCTCTTAAAAATCCTCATCAGTTGGAGGTCCCAAAATAGGAAGTGAATCAAATTCATCTTCTAGTTCTTCTAGGGACTTGTCCTCCATAACTATTTCTTAATAATTTGGATCTTCATTTGTTTCTTCTTCTTGATTAACAAAGAAAAGAGCTGCCATTTCCTCAATGGTCCTCTCTTCCTCTTCTTATTGTACTTGTGGAGGCATGTCTTTAAATTTGGAAAAATGGAATTTATTTTCCGTTCCCCCAAGCTTAAGAGTCACAATCTCCTTCTTGAAATTAACATAGGCACCTATATCACCCAAAAAAGTTCTTCCAAATATAATAGGGCAAAAAGTGTCAGCTAGCATATCAACAACTACAAAATCGATAGGAAAGTTTTTGTTGCCAATTTTGACAGTTGCATTGTCAACTACTCCCACTGGAATTCTAAGATTTTTATTGGCTAACATAATTGTTATATCAGTATTCTTAATCGTATCCGGTTCTATTTCTTCTTTTATTTCTAGGTAGAAATCATAAGATATAACATTAACTTCGGTACCAAGATCACATAAACTGTGATGAGAGGTTTCTTTAAATATGCAGGGAAGAATAGGCTTACCCACATCTTTTACCTTTGTTTTAACTTCAACCAATATGGAAGTCTCTACATGAAGTTCAACTATTTTACAATGTGAGTACATAGCCATAATTGCTTCCTTGGTTACCTCTTCATCTTTGTTTTCCTTCAGATGTTCCTTGACTTCTGGCACGCTTTCCTCTTCCCTCTTTTCCTATATTGCTTTGACATGTTCATATTAAAAAATATGCTTTTGTGCAGTGTTAGGGAAAGGTACTTCATATGTTGGCCCTACGGAGGCAAGAATGTTGCTTTATCTTCTCTTTTCTTTTCTGGTTCAGGTGGTGGATCATACTTGACTGGACCCTCCTTTGAAGATTTAATATGTTCTGTAAAAGCTTTAACAACTTGCAACACAAGATCTGAATCCAGATAAAGTTCTTTAGACAATTCTTTCACATGGCCTTTTTTTATTATAATCATGAATACAATCATGCTCTATGTCTACGCCTCCTTCACTTTCTAGACCAAAATTCCATGAAACTCTGTGATCACAAATTCTATTAAGTAAATCCCAAGATTTAGGTAAAGGAAGATTCATAAAGGCTCCTTTCGCGAAAGAGTCTAGTTCAATTTTATTAGGTTCAATTAAACCGCCATAAAAGATATGTAGTAAATACCATTCAGGAAAATCATGATGAGGACATAGTCATAGTAAATCTTTAAATCAAATATAAGTTCTTACTTGTCCTTCATTAGAACGGTTCTTCCAAGTAATTATAAGACGCCTGATTCCAAAAGATTTTGATAGTGGATAATATTTTGATAGAAATTCACAAGCTAAATTATCCCAAGTAGTAGTGGCTTCAGGGGGTAGAGATCTATACCATGAGAGAGCTGTACTTGTCAAAGTTTGACTAAAAAGTTTAACCCTTACCTCATTGGCAGTATATCCTGTCAATAGAAAAGTGCCACATATATCTTTAAAACATGCAATATTCTCATATGGATCAGGATCTTCTTCTTCTCCAGTAAATTGCTTCTTGTGTAGAATACTAAGTAGTAGAGGATTTATTTTAAACCCCCTCATCTTCTCATTGGAGTTGTCTCTTTTATATATATCATAGGGCTTCCCAAAGTGGTTGAGTGGGTTAGCACTAGTCATATGCTCAAACTCCATCATGTTGGTCGAAACCTGTAACTCAAAACAAAATTTAGCAAGACAAAGATAAATAAGCAAAAACTAAAAGACCTACAGCTCTTAGTTCCCCGACAACGGTGCCAGAAAATAGCTTGATGACTGCAAGTGCATAGATCATTTGTAGCTAGTTTAGAAATAAAGATATTGATCCCATAGGGAGTAGGAGTCTGAAGTCTAAAAATTCTCGAAATAAATATTGCGATAGAAATGGAAGATAAAATTCTACGTAATAAGATAAAATGCGAGTATTGTGTAACAATGTGTTTTGGGGTTTTGGGTATAAGAGCAATAATAAAGTAAAGCAAAATAACTTAATACAGAAAGTAAGTATCACGTATGTAAAGAAAGATTGGAACTGCAGTAGGGAAAAAGCTTTCTTAGGGAGTAGCGGATACACCACTAGTATTTGTGAAGATCTAAGATAAAGATTATCATCATGAACATTCTCAACTATGTATGTGTGGAAGGAACTTCGTATGTGGATGAGTAGGCAACAACCGCTGCTCACATCATCCTCATAACCACAGTAGTCTGCAATCGACATCAATCGAATTACTATGCTATTAAGGGACATAATCCGGTAGGACGTATCCCATGGCATGGATAGTGTTCCATGAGTTTCCTCGATTTACCAAGTTGATACGTAAGGATTTCTAACAGCTTTATAGTCACTATAAGTGCTAGCACGCCTTCGTCTACTAACAAGTAGTTCCCTCCATCAAGTCCCCATGAGAGGCAAATATTGAGAGGTCGACTTCTCTCAACATCAAGATGTAGAGAATCTAACACATGTTCACAATGATGAATATCATAATAGACTTTATCTTATTTCAATCTCATACTAGGGTTTCTCCATCTCCCCAAGAACTAATGATCTACTCAGACATGGAGGCAATCAACATCATAGTAATGGTAATGAAAACAATCATAGATGAATAGTACTTGTATAAATCCACAACGAGTATAGGAATTACAACAAGATCTAGAAAAGATGTAGATGGGATGGATGGAGTTGGTGGTGATGAAGTGGTGGATGATGAAGATCAATGCCTTAGCCTCCCGGATCTGTGCAGGGTGAAGATGGATCCCTGGCGGATGAGTTCCCCCTCCAGATGCCTTCCAGAGGTGAGGTTTCTATGATTTTTTGTGTTTTGTATGTCGTATCCTCGAACCAATTGCACGGGGTGAAACTATTTGACGAGGCGGAGACGGCGCCAACTATACGGCCGAAGCTATACGGGTGAAAGAAATTTTCTCGCCATATAGTTGGTCGTTATGCTCTCTGCCTCCTTTGTTCGCTTCTGGTTTTCTTTGGGTATTAATAATATTTCCCAAATTAGCGATTTACATTGTTTTTTACTCCTTTTCTCCATAGTACAACTGCTTCGATAATTGTATCCATTGGATCCATCATCTGTCCCGATCCTGGTGAAAACAGACATAAAATTTGCGTGGAAGCACCGTAAAATACCAAGATCCTAGATATACAATCCAAAATAATAATGTAAAACATGATGCAAATATGCACTCATCACTATCCTGTCATTTAGCCAGGTCGCTAGGTCCTGGTTGAGCTTTCGCCTCTTTCTCTGCAACAAAAATATATAGTATGATTTGTTCAGTTCACCAGGACAAGCTGGTTAGTTTCCATAATTAATTGAATCGATTAGTGGCACTATCATAATTTCAAGGAAGAAGTAATATAGGACTAATCAACATTTTATGAATCGACTAGTGGAACTGTCATAATTTCAATTTCAAAGCAAATAAGGTTTTTTTCCAGTTTAGTGTGCTGTGGGTTTTTCCCATGTCACCAAATAGTAGTAGCAAACTCATAATGCAGAAACCCATGTCCAGATACATAATGTAAAGAGCTCATGGTGTCCATTCATGAACATTAACACCTACACATGTCCAGATAGGTAAGGAGTTGCCCTAGGATTCTTCTTGCACCCTATAACAGCAATCAGACTTGGGCATTGCTGCATGAACCCTAAATATTACAAAAAGAGTGGAGCACGAACTGATATCTGTGCCCCCTCCAACAGGAATTAGACTTGGGCATTGCTCCAATACGCCTCCAGACAAGCCCATAGCTCCTCGTTCTCTTTCCGAGCACCCTCGAGTACGGTGATCCCTTTGCTCATGTCCTCCTTCATCTCTTTCACTACATCCAAGCAACGATTCCTGTCATGGTAGGCTTGGATGGCATCCTTGGTTTCCTCGACACGTCCTGTGAGTGCCTCGGTGACTTCGTCCTGTAGGAGGGTGCACCTTATCTTGAAATTCTTATTCTCCTCCATGAGCTCGTTGATTATCTTGATTGCTGTTCTTGCCTGTTCAAGTTATGGTTGAGTACTTTCTGCGGCCTCACGATGTCACATGCAAAATCTAGCGAGATCTCCTTCTGCACAGATAAACTCCTGAGTAGGCTCTCATTAGCTATCAACGCCCGGGTTTTTAAGTCTAGATGCCTGTTATGCCGTACATCGCAATCCCAGGATTACCATTTTTGTGAGACATAACAGAAGTGGTACCATAGTACATCATCCATTACAAACCATAATAAGGTCTTACAAATAAAGGATCTCATGATCCAGTCTTAATACTATCAAAACAACGGAAAGTAAAGGTAGCGGGGCTTCATCTTCATGATCACAGGCAATGATGACGACGAGAGATGATCCTAGTTGTTATAGACCTCCTGTTGTCCATCTTATGGGTAATCCTCCTCATAGTCTAGCCATGGGAATACCCAGGGACAAAGCCATGAGTACTCTTTAAGTACTCGCAAACTACCACTAGTATAAGTTGAAGTAAAGCTAGTAGGAATCATAAGCTCTAGGTTTGTTTGCAAAAAGCCAGTTTTATTTCGTAAAGCTTCAAGGGTAAAGACCTAATTTAGTTCTCTACATTACTTAAGTGGGAACTTAGATCTCATGTCCACAACTCTGTTGTGGTCAAGTCAAAGTCATCTTTCAAGTTATAAATCATTTTGAAAACATCTGACAACGGAACAGTATGGCCACTCCAACTGTCCATAACCGCGGACGTGGCTATTCGAATAGTTTGACACTCTGCAGAGGGGTACACTTTCACCACAAAATTCGATACATCCGTCAGGAATAATCCTGAATCATCATACTTAGTATGCGGATAATCAATCGTAACCTTTCAATTACACACCCTAGTATAGGCACCTCCCCTATGTGTTTGGCCTCCCAACCATGTCCATCTGCCATCCTGGGTACTGCATAGGTGGACATTCATCACGAGGTAGCCTCAGCTCAACCTCTTCCACAAGGGAAGCCATACTAAGACATATAAACTTCCAGTCAAGCCCTACCCAACTCAGGTATTGTGGCTGTACAGTAAAATTGGAATGGTATCGCATCCGAACCCAACCATCAGTTTTTATTAAAGTCACGGCTCATGCCTCATCAGTTTCATCCTCAAACCATTGTGTTTCTCAACACATGTCAAAACATTTTAATAGAATGAATCTTCATTCCAAGGTTTTCATAATCATTTTCACCAAGTATTCCCATCTAAAGTAATCAAGTTTTAGCTTAGCACTAGCCACTAATATTGGGGGTATCACTATTGAGGGTGCTAGCAAAGTATAAGTATCCAAGACTAGTCCTATGATCTGGATAGGATCCAATCTAGTTTTCACTAATCACAATTCTACTAAGTAAGAAACTGTAGTAAAGGGGAAAGTAAACTTAGAGTAAAACTAGAAATGGTATAAATAAAGTAACATAACCCAGCATGCCTAATGCTTCTGGTATAAGGGCTTGCATATATAGCATGCCTAGTTCTAGCTTGCACTGATAGCTTGCTTAGATATCAGGTATGGTGCTAGCTTGCTTAGTGATCTCTTGCCTTGAGAAGTGCAGTTATTTTAGTCGTTGAAGTTCTCTTCTTCCTCCTCGAAGTACTCCTCCTCGAAGTACTCCTCCTCGTTGTAGCTCAGGTCAGTACTAGCGTCTATAAACACATTCAAGGTACACAATCACCAAACAACACTTCACTACTTCTATTTAGCACACAAGGGTTCATACTAGATGATCTAGCATCATTTCTATCATTATGTGGAATATTCACATTTTCTTACTCTTCTTATTTTAGAAAAGTAATATCTACTCATTTTAAATCCTTAAGATTTAATATTCTCCAATTAAAATAGTGGATCATGTTTACACATGTCATCACCATCTATTCCAATACTTGGGAATGTGATTTAAAATGGTGCTCATATATTACAAAATTTAATATTACTATTTAATAATATTGAAGTGACTAGAAATTCCTATATAGCACACCTTTTATACTAAGCCATGTTTCCTATTTGTAAAACCAAATCTTTTTACATATTCATGTAGAGCATGGGAAATGTGATTTTTGAGAGGTGGAATCATCTCAAAAGCATTTATAGTTTATTTTAGAAAAATGTTTGAAGTGTCCAAAATCTTTGTCTTGTTATTTTTGGTATGTGTGATCTATAATTCTAAATAGTTTGAATCAAACGGTAGTGGTTAGATAATTTTAATACCTTTCCAACAAAATTGGAATCATGCAATTTGGTTCAGTGAGTCTCTTTGAATTGAATTTTGAATCTACTGATAGAATCTGGTTTTAACTAAAATGGAAAAATCTTATTTGAATCAGTGGGCTCTGCACGGGAAACTAATTGGGCCTGCCCAACTGCACTGTGCTGGCGCAGCGGGCTGCTGACAAGCGGGTCCTACTCGTCAGTGGCTCATTCTAACCGAAATAGTATCTTTCAATCGCATCCCTACGATTAGAACAAGATCCTACGGCTGTGGTTTGTCGTCTCCGTCGAACTGCTCCGGCGAGACTCGAACCCTAAAACGGCGGTGGGGGTCGCTAGGGACTTATCGGGGCTCCAGCTAGGGTGGGCGATAGGGGCGAATGGGATGGTCATCGACGGTGGTTCGATTGGCAGCTCCTGGGGTGGCTCCAATCGCTGGCTTCCTTCCTCGACTGCAGCGGTGGGCTCCGGTCAAATTCCGGTGGGATGGTGCTTGCCTTGCTTCGAGGAAAGGTCTGGGAGGTTTCTAAGAGAGAGAGGAGTGGAATGGTATGGAGATCGAGGGCCGGGGTGGCCTTTATTTATACACCTGGGGTAGAGGCAGTGCGGCATGGTCGGGCTCCTCCGGCGATGTCGCTACAGGTTGCGTTCATCACAACGGATGGCATGGGTCGGTGCGGCAGACTACGGCGATCGTCATGCGAGTGACGGCACGGCAAGGGGCAGTCTCCATCGGTTGGGCGATGTCGGTGCTCTGGGTCAGTACGCGGGCGTTCGTCACTTGGTACGATGGTCACGGGGCGTGAGGCAGCGAACGGTTATGTCTGGGAGGTCACTAGTGCTACGGTGATCGTGAGTACGGGCGGAGAGAGCAATGCGCGATATGTGCATGCGAGGCGGCTGCAGCGCTCCGTCGTGCGCTCGGCATGACCATGGCTTAAATGGGCACACGGTTTTCAGCGTCTCCACTTCTTGCCTTGGGTCAAGGGGTGGACAAGGGGTGGTAGTGAGTTCACGGCGACTTGCTGGACATCGTGGGCGAGGGTGGTGCGACGCGCTGCGAGTGGTTCATGCTTGACCGGCATGGCCGTCTCGATACGGGCGTGGCACTAGTCAATGCGGCCAATGATTCCCCTCCTTTGCATGGACAAGTCCCAAGGATGATATAGGACAATTCAATGTGTTGATTACAGTACAAAAGCTGAGCAATTAATAGCTCCAAATAGTGCATAGTTGGTGAGGTTGTACTATGCCTGCGAGGTGTTCGATCAAATGGCCGCATGAATTCAACTTTCAAATATTTGAATTCATTTTGGTGAGTGGTCTGATTGCTTGCTTGGTAGTCTGTGGTTGTTGGGAATTGTCAAGGGGAATTGATTTGAATGGTTTTTGCAAAATGATGATCTAGGCATATGAACTTGATTCAATTTTGCAGTGCATCTAAAATAGATTTAAATATTGTTTCTACCACTTTGTAAGGTTTGCTTGGATTCACTTTTACTTGGTCTAGCAAGGGGTGGAAATAATTGGAAAAGTTTCTGTTGGAAATCTTTTACTAGGAACACTCAAATTGGTCTAGTGGATAAGTTTGGCCAAAATGACCATTTGATCATATAACTTATATTTGATTTTATTTTAATTTGGTTCTGCTTGGGAATGATCCAGATGATGTAGTATTCATCTTTAAACCAATCCCTATCATTAATAACAATCAATATGGAAATTTCAAGAATTCATACACTAATGCAAATCACACTATCACTCATATTAAGTTTAATAATAAAAGTATTTGTTAACCCTAAACTTGGGTGATTAGAGCTTGATAAGCTTGATTAATATTTTTGGGATGTTACAAACCTTCCCTCCTTAAATAGAATCTCATCCCGAGATTCAAGAAAAACTAGGACCTAAAGAGATTTGGAAACTCAGTCCTAATATAGTCTTCTCATCCCCAGGTGGCTTCTTCTTCGGTATGGTTACTCATTGGATCTTGAGAAACTTGATACTTCTTGTCCGAGTGGTTCTAAAGGCTTCTTCCAATATATGGATGGGCACATGATGATAAGTTAGATCCTTGTCTATATCTATGGCTCTGTGATTGATGTTCTTGAAAACTTCGGTCTTCTCCGGAACTTCTAAGAATTTGCAAAGTAACAAGATATGGAACACATTATACATGGCTGACATCTCCTCAGGCAGTGCTAGTTGATAGGATACTTCTCCTCAGCGATTTAAAATCTTGAAGGGTCCAATATATCTGGGGGGTAGCTTTCCTTTCAGAGAAAAACGCTGCATTCCCTTCAAGGGTGATACTTTGAGATACACAAAATCTCCAACATTGAAGGTCAAGTCTCGATGTCCTTTATCTACATAACTCTTCTGTCTGGATTGAGTGGTCTTGAGGTGCTCACGGACTTTGTGAACCTTCTCTTCGGCTTCTCGTAGAATGTCGGGTCCGAAGATCTGACTCTCTCCCACTTGCGACCAATTCAACGGGGTACAGCACTTTCTTCCATATAAGAACTCAAATGGGGCCATTTGCAAACTGGCTTGATAACTATTGTTGTAAGAGAACTCAGCAAAAGGCAGACAATCTTCCCATTTAGATCCATACTCTAGCACACAAGCTCTCAACATATGTTCTAAGATCTGGTTGACTCTTTCAGTTTGTCCGTCGGTTTGCGGGTAATAAGCTGTGCTGAAATTCAGTTTGGTTCCTAATCCTTCTTGGACTTTCTGCCAAAATCTTGAGGTAAACTGGGTTCCGCGATCCGACACTATGGTCCTGGGGGTTCCATGCAAATAGACTATCCTAGCGATATACAACTCCGCTAGCTTCGAACTTTGGTAGGTTGTCTTTACAGGTATGAAATGGGCTACCTTGGACAGTCTGTCTACTATGACCCAAATAGAGTCATTTCCCCTACTAGATGTAGGCAAACCTATGATAAAGTCCATTCCGACAGAATCCCATTTCCATTCCAGAATTTGTAAAGTTGCAAAAGTCCTGCGGGTCTCTCATGTTCTGCTTTGACTCTCTGACAGATATCACACTTGGATATATAGCTTCCGACTTCTCTCTTCATTTTGTGCCACCAAAATTGCTCCTTCAAATCCTGATACATCTTTGTTCCTCCCGGGTGGATAGAATAAAGGGTATCATGAGCTTCTTGCATAATGCCTTGTTTCACTCCGAATCTGCTGGAACACAGATACATCCTTTGTACCACAGAATTCCGTCTTCATCTTCGGTGAATCCAGGTACCTTCCCTGTCTTGATACGATGCTTGATTCCATCGATACTTGTGTTTCCTTTCTGGGCCTCTTTTTTCTGACTAATCAAAGTGGATTGGAGTTCTATGGTAGCTAAGAATCCTTCACTAACTAGCTCCACTCTAAAATTCTCCATCTCCTCATGTAGACTTGGCTGGGCTTCCTTTATCATGGTATTTAATCTACTTGGCAATCTGCTAAGAGCATCCGCTACCACATTGGCTTTGCCGGGGTGATAGTGAATGTAAAGGTCATAATCATTGATTAACTCAATCCATCTCCTTTACCTCATATTCAACTCCTTCTAGGTGAAGATATACTTTAGACTCTTGTGATCCGAATAAATCTCACAGCGGTTACCCGTAAGATAATGCCGCCATGTATTCAAAGCTAAGACTACGGCTGCCAGTTCTAGGTCATGGGTCGGGTAGTTCTGCTCATGCTGCTTGATACGTTGCAAACGTATCTATAATTTTTGATGTTCCATGCTTGTTTAGTATCTACTTTGCTTTGCTTTGTCAACACTTTGAGGTATTTTTATATGTTTTCTGGGACTAACCTATTAACAAGATGCCACAGTGCCAGATGCCTGTTTTCTTCTATTTTTGGTTCCAAAAAGGCAGAAAATCAATATTCTTGGAATTCGACAGGGCAAAAGCCAATATGCCTATTGTTCCCGGAGCAACACAGAAACACGAAGCAGAGACAGAGTAGGGCACCTGGTGGGCACACCATATGGTGGCGCGGGCTAGCGCGGGCTAGCCCTAGCCATGCCACCAGGTAGTGTGGCCCCCCTGGCTGCCCACCGACCTTGCCTCTTCGCCTATAAGATGCCTCCCAATGCAAAAACCCTAAATAATCAATTAGAAAGCCACAAAAAGTTCCGCAGCGCCGCCACCACCGAAGAGGAGATTCAGGGGACATGAATTCACTTTGATTAGTCAGAAAACCATCTCTATCTATCTCCACCACCATCTCCATCACTGTTGCTGATTCCCATGATGATTAGGTAGTAGTTCTTTCTCGAGGCTAAGGGTTCTACCGTTAGCTATGTGCTCATCTCTCTCTCTATGCATGATCATATTGTGATCATGAGCTTTGTAATCAAGTAGATCTACCTTGCTACTCAAGTGCTTTAATAGATCTCTGCTCTCCCCATGTGTTTGAAAGTGACAGCGTGCACACCATGGTGGCACTTGGGCTAGAGATTACAAATACTTGTTATGAGTTATATTTGGAGTTGGATGTCTCTATGAAATTGTGGTGTTTGTTTGAACCATCTAGTGCTCAAGATGATAGTGTGGGGTTATCTAGATGGGAAAAGAGAACTTTGAGGAGTGTTGTTATAGCCATACCATGGATTAGAGTGTCCAACCGGAGAGTAGTTCAGAGTAGTATCATGGGGAGAATATATTTATATGAGAGTGTTCACTAGTGATAGTATGATCCCTAGGCCGTGTTTCTAAGGATTGAAACTTCATTTTCAACTAGATCTGTTACATGTTTGCTTGCTTCCATCTTTATTTCAGTTTGCGTTTAGTCTCTTCCACGCCATCAAGCTATTTTCTAGCACTGTTACCACTTATAATTATCCATACCACTTGTATTTCACTATCTCTTCGCCAAACTAGTGCACCTATACACCTGACAAGTGTATTGGGTGTGTTGGTGACACAAGAGACTTCTTGTATCTTGATTGCAGGGTTACTTGAGAGGGGATAACTTTGACCACTTCCTCCCTGAGTTCGATAAACCTTGGGTGATCCACTTAAGGGAAAACTTGCTACTGTTCTACAAATCTCTGCACTTGGAGGCCCAACAACTGTCTACAAGAATAGAAGTGCGTAGACATCAAGCTATTTTCTAGCGCCGTTGTCGGGGAGGTAAGGTAAAAGGTACTCACATCCTCCGGTGTGAATGCTCGAAGTTATTTTCTTTAGATTCTGCAGTTTTGTCTTTTTGTTTCTTGTTTTCACTAGTTAGGCTTAATGGAAAACAACAAAACAATTAGAGAGCTTTATAGTATTTATCTTGAGTTAGGACATGAAGTGTTTGAAGAGAAAATTAAAAAACCTATGGAACTTTATTTGCATGCTAATAGCAATGTTGTTAGTATGAATTCTTTGGACACCATTATTGCTAATGCTACAGAAAAGTCTAAGCTTGGGGAAGCTAGTTTTTATGAAAATGATCTTTTTAGTTCCCTAGCTTTGGAAGATAGGTATTCTATTGCTTATGATGATACCAAACCTCCAATATTTCATGATTACCATGATGAATATGATATTTTCAGTCCATCTACTATTGAGGAGAAAATTAATGATTACAATATGCCTCCTATATTTGATGATTATGGTGATGAGAATAATAATGATAGCTATTTTTGTTGAATTTGCTCCCACTATAAATAATAAGAATGACTATGTTTATGTGGGGAGTATTAATTCTTTTATGCATGTGGCTCATGATAAGAATGTTTCATGTGATAGTTATATTGTTAATTTTATTCATGATGCTACTGAAAGTTATTATGAGAGAGGGAAACATGGTTTTATGCATCTCAATAATATTAAGTTTCCCCTCTTTATGTTGAAAGTCTTGAAGTTGCACCTATTTTGCTTTACTATGCTTGTTGCTTTGTGCTTTCATGACTTGTTTCTTTACAAGATTCCTATGCATAGTAAGGGGGTTAGACTTAAATGTTCTTTGAATTTGCTTCTTTATGCTCTCTTTTACTTCAATTCATATTTCTTATGTGAGCATCTTCTCAAACTATCATGCCTAACTTAAAGGCGTTAAAGAAAAGTACTTATTGGGAGATAGCCCAAAAGTTTTAGATGAGTCTTGGAAGTTATTACCTCAGTAATAACTGCTCCTTATCCTTTTTATTTGCTTTTTGTGCCAAGATTAACCTCTAATCAGAGAGAAGTAATGATTGGGAAAGTTGTTGTCCCGAAACCAATTTTTGTGCTTCACCGTAGAAATTCGTGTAAAATATTTGTACGTCATTATGAGGCGTGAAGTTTTGTGCTTCTGCCCCAGGTTGTTATCTAACTTTCATTAGTTCAACACTTTTTGATTTGAGCAACAAAAGGTCGGTGAAAAAATTGGTTTTTACCTACTGGTCTGTTTTGACAGATTTCTGCCATTATTTGCATTTGCTTCTTGTTGGTTCCTTTTTGGGTTCTCTTTGGGGAATTGAGCTTTTTGAGGGAAGTGCTATAGTAGCTTGTGTTTTAGTGGAAGTTTTATTGGTGTTGAAACTGAACCTAAATACTTATTATCTTGAGTGCACTAATGTTGCTAATAAAGATTGTGTGAAGTTTTGTATGAAGGAAAAATTTCAGGTGTATGGAGAGAATGATGTAATGAGATGAAGAATGGACTAAAGCTCAAGCTTGGGGATGCCACCCCATGTCAGCCCAAGAATTATCCAAGAAGTACAAGCGTCAAAGCTTGGGGATGCCCAAGGCATCCCCTTCTTCATCAATAAAAATCCCAGGTTTCTTCCAAACACTTCATTTTTATTGTTTCATGCACAGTTGTGTTGTTCTTGGAGCGTCTTCGTTTTTTGTTTTTGGTTTTCATTTTCTTGGTTTTCTTAGTTTGCCTGGATAAATTGGTTGGACCCCCTCTTTCATACATTGGTTTTCAAATAGTTTGGTTTGGATTGGAAAAAGACTAGGAAAGTTTATGCTTAAGTGGTAAAGAGAGCTTTTTTTTGACTGTGGCCCATGCTTGATATTGTTTTGGCTTTATGCTTAGTGATATTTGCTGTAGCATGACATGTTATAAACAATTGAGATTGCTTAATGTGCCTTTGAAGAATCATGCGTTGTTTTAGCATATTAAAGCATAGTATTGTGGTATTCTCTTTTGATGTTTTATTTGGGTTGACTTGGCACATGCTCACACCATGTTATGACTATCCCAAGTCACCATAGCCTTTATGATCCTTTAGTTTTCGACTTGTAATCTCACTTTATGATTTGATTAATGATGTTTTGTCGCTCTGCATGATTATAGCCATTATTGCTCTCTTAATTGGTCTCTCCCAGTCGTTTGCTAGCCTCCATAACCAAGTATGAGTTCCACTCATGCATCCAAATCCTAAAACCAAGTTATTCCAAAGAGTCCACCATACCTACCTATTAGCATTTGCTATTCCAAGTATATTCATGTTTTTATCTACCTTCCGAATTAAACTTATTATGAGAAAACTAGTGATTAAAGCTCTCATCGAACTTGATGGCACACTTTACTTTTCTTGCCCTTAATAAACTTGAACCATTGTGTCGTCTATGTTGTATATGCTTGCACTTATATGTTGGGGATTAGCAGAACCATGATGTCATGGGGAACGCTTTCAACATTGCACTTGTACTTTGTACCTAGTTGATATCATGCTCTTTTGTCTATGGATGACGTCGGTGTGAAATGAAAGGGGAGCTTGTAAGTCCATGGAGTTATGTATGTGTGTTAGAGAAACGCCTGGGCCACCGTTCTAATCCATGCTCTCATGGTGGAAACCTGCAGCGTAACCATAATGACCTGTCTATGAAGCATTCTTCTTATAAAAAAAGAGTCAGATATTGAGAAAAAAGAGAAAAAGGAAAAAAGATATGAGAAAAGAGGAAAGAGAGAAAAAGCACCATTCTCCCATGGTAAATAAGAAGATTGTTGAGATGCTCATTGTCTGCTTGCCTTGTCATTTTGATATGGGGATTCTTCCGTATCATCGGGCAAGGGGTACCCCGTTGGCGGTTCTCTATGATACACATGTACTTATTATGACAAGAACTTACCGGTCACTAAACTTGAGTAGCATGAGGAGCGGCCCTCGTATTCAAGGGACATGAGATTTCTAACTTATACTTTGTCAAGCATATACTCCATAGTTTGTTCAGTTTAACCTTAATCACTTCAAGATGCTTATGATAGGGGCAATGAGATCTGAAAGCTAGTAAGTACCATAATTTTTGGAAGCTCTTTATGAAACTTGAGTCTCTACTTCCTTCTACAAAGGCCTTTCTTTTACTTTTATGTTGAGTCTCCACCTTCTATCTTTATGCACCTACTGTGAGAGCATAGTGGCCATTCTTAGTTCTATGTGCATTTTCCCAAGACGCATTGATTGATGCATAACCTTGATATTGCTTGTTCTTAAACTATTTGTATCGAGTCACTCTTATGAACTTTGAAGGTGTCCTATGCATTTATGTTTGCTACTCTGTGAGGGACAAGTTGAATGCCACCATTCTATGTTTTCTTTATGTGAAACAAACAAACGTCTTGCAAAGCATTGTTATTCATGAATCTTTTGTTTGTGCCTTTTCATGTTGCAACATAGTTGCTATGTCTTATTGCTAGAACTTTGTCTTTCATGCTATGTTGAAGTACTATGATCCCAGCTATCAATGCTTTACAAATACTTTGATCAAGTTTATGATGGTGCATGTCACCTGAAAAATTATTCTTTCTTTTTATCACTTACCTACTTGAGGACGAGCAGGAGTTAAGCTTGGGGATGTTGATACGTTGCAAACGTATCTATAATTTTTGATGTTCCATGCTTGTTTAGTATCTACTTTGCTTTGCTTTGTCAACACTTTGAGGTATTTTTATATGTTTTCTGGAACTAACCTATTAACAAGATGCCACAGTGCCAGTTGCCTATTTTCTTATGTTTTTGGTTCCAGAAAAGGGAGAAAATCAATATTCTCGGAATTGGACGGGACAAAAGCCAATATGCCTATTTTTCCCAAAGCAACGCGGAAACACGAAGCAGAGACAGAAAGTGGGCTAGCCCTGGCCACGCCACCAGGTGGTGTGGGCCCCCTAGCCGCCCACCGACCTTGCCTCTTCGCCTATAAGATGCCTACCGATGCAAAAACCCTAAATCGTCAATCAAAAAGCCACAAAAAGTTCCACAGCGCCGCCGCCACCAAAGAGGAGATTCGAGGGACAGAAAGTCTTTGTTCTGGCACCCTGCCAGGACGGGGAAGTGCCCCCGGAGCCATCTCCATCGAGCTCCACCACCATCTCCATCACTGTTGCTGATTCCCATGATGATGAAGGATTAGTTCTCTCTCGAGGCTAAGGGTTCTACCGGTAGCTATGTGCTCATCTCTCTCTATGCATGATCATATTGTGATCATTAGCTTTGTAATCAAGTAGATCGACCGTGCTACTCAAGTGCTTTAATAGATCTCTGCTCTCCCCATGTGTGTGAAAGTGACAGCGTGCACACCATGGTGGCACTTAGGCTAGAGATTACTAATACTTGTTATGAGTTATATTTGGAGTTGGATGTCTCTATGAAATTGTGGTATTTGTTGGAACCATCTAGTGATCAAGGTGAACGTGTGGGGTTATCTAGATGGGAAAAGCGAACTTTGAGGAGTATTGTTATAGCCCTTCCATGGATTAGAGTGTCCAACCGGAGAGTAGTTCTGAGTAGTATCATAAGGAGAAGATATTTATATGAGAGAGTTCACTAGTGAAAGTATGATCCCTAGGCCTTGTTTCTAAGCATTGAGACTTCGTTTGCAACTAGATATGTTACATCTTTGCTTGCTTCCATCTTTATCTCAGTTTGTGTTTAGTCTCTTCCACGCCATCAAGCTATTTTCTGGCACCGTTACCACTTATAATTATCCATACCACTTGTATTTCACTATCTCTTCGCCGAACTAGTGCACCTATTCACCTAACAAGTGTATTGGGTGTGTTGGGGACACAAGAGACTTCTTGTATCTTGATTGCAGGGTTGCCTGAGAGGGGATACCTTTGACCACTTCCTCCCTGAGTTCGATAAACCTTGGGTGATCCACTTCAGGGAAAACTTGCTGCTGTTCTACAAACCTCTGCACTTGGAGGCCCAACAACTGTCTACAAGAATAGATGTCCGTAGACATCACTGCTTCAGTTATCTAGACAAGGAGGATATAACTTTGCCTTCTTGCATCAATACACATCCGAGACCAATCTTGGATGCGTCACAATACACATCAAAAGGCTTCTTGATAACCGGCATGATCAAAATTGGGGCTGAAATAAATCTCTTCTTGAGGTCTTGAAAACTTGCTTCACATTTCCTAGTCCATTCAAACTTCTTATCTTTCTTCAACAACTGGGTCATTGGTCTTGCGATGCTCGAGAGTCCTTCGACGAACTTGCGGTAGTATCTGGCTAATCCAAGAAATGCACGGACTTTTGTTTGGGTGGTTGGGGCTTTCCATTCTTCAACATCTTTGATCTTGGTGGAATCAACAGCGACTCCTGATGATGACAGGATATGGCCTAGGAATCCTACTTCTTTTAACCAGAATTCACATTTGCTGAACTTGACATACAGCTGATGCTCTCTAAGGGTTTCAAGGATGGTTCTCAGATGTTGCTCATGGTCCTCTTCTGATTTGGAGTAGATTAGAATGTCGTCGATAAACACAATGACAAACTTATCCAGAAAATTCATAAAAATCTTATTCATGAGATTCATGAAATAAGCAGGGGCATTGGTTAATCCAAAATACATGACTTGGTACTCCTACAATCCATATCTGGTGGTGAAGGCAGTCTTTTTGGATATCTGTTGCACGAATCTTCATTTGGTGATAACCAGTTCTAAGATGAATCTTAGAAAACACTCTGGCTCTAGTGAGTTGATCAAACAAATCTTCGGCAAAGGGTACTTGTTCTTTATGGTGACGTCATTCAGCTTCCAGTAATCCATACAAAGACGGTTGGCACCATACTTCTTATCAACAAACAAAACGGGTGATCTCCATGGCAATGCACTTGGTTGAATCAGTCCTTTTCCCAGCATATCATCAAGTTGCTTCTTTAGCTCCACTAGTTCAGATGGGTTCATACTATAGGGTCTCTAAGCTATGGGTCCGGTTCCATGGATTAGTTCAATGATAAACTCGATATCCCGGTCTAGGGGCATACCGAGCAATTCATCTAGGAATACATCGGGGTATTGACAGACTACTCTAACTTGGTCAAGGTGGTCTTGGCTAAACTCTTGTTGCACTTGAATTGACGGGGCAAGGTCTCAGATACATGTTCTACTGATACTCCGGTGCTACTAGTCATGGTTATGGCTTTCTTAGCACAGTTGATTAATCCCTGATGTTTCAACATCCAATCCATCCATAGCCCTACTTCCAATCCTTTGGTTCCAAGAACTATTAGATTGGCATAAAAATCTATCCCATGTATTCTGATAGGTACAGCCTTGCAAACTTTTCTAGCTTTGGTGGTTAAACCAGGGATTTGAACTATCATAACATGCTTCAGATTTGTTGGTTGAATCTTACTAGTGCATGGAAATTCTTTTGTAACAAACGAGTGCGATGCTCCTGAATCAAACAACACTCTTGCTAGAACTAAGTTAACAGAAAACATACCCAACACGACATCTGGCGCTTCTTGGGCTTCTTCAGCATTCATGTGGAACAGATGGCCATTACGGTTGTGCGGGTCTCCTGGAGCGAATCTTTCTCCAGGATGGACACGATGTTGCTGTTGGGGAGGTGCATTCACATTGGTTGCTGCAGCAAGCTTCTCAGGGCACTCGTTGGAGTAGTGACCCGTGACTCCGCATTCAAAACAAGTTATCATTGACTTGTCTTTCCTTGCGACAGGCACCACATTGCTTCCAGTCCTTGGGGCAGTATTGTTGTTGTTGTTGTTGGACTTGAGCGGTGCACAGTTGAAATTGTTGGAGCTACCAGGGTTGTTGTTGTGATTTCCTCCGGGCTTTGGGTTTCCTCCTCCACGGTTGGGATAGTTCGGACGGTTCAGTGGGTGTCAGTTGTTTCTAGGTGGATAACTTGCAGACAGGTTGGGGCGATACTTCGGGGTTTGGTGTGGTCCCGGTTGATGCATCATCCTATGCTTGCGGTTCTCACTGGCCTGGTTGATCTTGCCTTCCATCTGAATTTCCAAATCCACTAAGGCTTCAAGGTCATCAAACGGAATGTTGACTAGCACTGTATGCATCTCATCATGCTGTCCATTCATGAATCTTTCCTTCTTCTTGGCTTTGTTGTCAATCTCATGAGGTGCATATCTGGCTAGTGACAGAAATTTGGCACGGTACTCAACCACCGTCATCCTTCCTTGCTTCAAGTCTCTGAATTCGTCTCTCATCCTCTTGATTAGACCCGAGGGCACATGGGTCCTGCTGAACTTGAGTTTGAACTCCTCCCAAGTCTGGTTTGGATTGGAAAAGAGTAGGAAAGCTCATGCTTAAGTGGTAAAGAGAGCTTGTTTTTTACTGTGGCCTATGCTTTGTCATGCCATGCTTGATATTGTTTTGGCTTTATGCTTAGTATTCTTTGTTGTAGCATGACTTGTTATAAACAATTGAGATTGCTTAATGTGCCTTGGATGAATCATGCGTTGTTTTAGCATATTAAAGCATAGTATAGTGGTATTCTCCTTTGGGTTGACTTGGCACATGTTCACACCATGTTATGACTATCCCAAGTCACCATAAGCCTTTATGATCCTTTAGTTTTCAACTTGTAGTATCACTTTATGCTTTGATCAATGATGTTTTGTCGCTCTACATGATTATGGCCATTATTGCTCTCTCGTTTGTCGCTCCCTTACTATTGCTAGCCTTCACTTCCACTGAGTATTTTACTCATGTTTCCAACTCCCTTAAACCAATTATTGCCAAAGTGTCCACCATACCTACCTATTAGCATTATTTGCTACTTCCGTGCATATTCAATATGCCTTGTTTTCTTCCGAATAAAATGTTTTCTTTTTATGAGAAAGTTAGTTAGTAAAGCTCTCACGAACTTGATGGCACACTTTATTTCCTGCACTTAATAAACCTGAACCATTGTGTCCTTCTTTGTTGCGCATATGCTTGCGCTTTATGAGTTGAAGTTAGAAGAACCATGTATCATGGGGACCGCTTTCAACACTTCATAGGTACTTTGTACCTAGTTGATATCATGTTCTTTTGCTTATGGATCCCGGCGATGTGAAATAAAAGTGGAACTTGTAAGATCATGGAGTTTGTATATATGTTAGAGACACGCCTAGGCCGCTAGCCTAAGCCATGCCTAACCATGGTGGAAACTTGCAGCATAACCATAATGAGCATTCTATGAAGCATCCTCAATAAAAATCTATGCACATAGTAAATAAAAAGATCGCTGTGATGCTCATTGTCTACTTGCCTTGTCATTTTGATTATGGGATAGCTCCTGTATCATGTGCAAGGGGTACACCGTTGGCGGTTCTCTATGATACGTATATACTTACAATGACAAGAGCTTACTCGTGACTGAAGTTGAGTAGCATGAGGATCGGTCTTCGTAAGTAAGGGGCATGAGACTTTGATTTATAACTTGTCAAGCATATCCTCTTAGTTGTGTCACTTTCACCTTAACCACATTAAAGATGCTTATGATAGGGGCAATGAGAGCTCAAAGCTAACGAGTACCATACTTTCAGCATTTGGAAGCCTTTCAAATTATTTAAAACCTTTTCTTGTTGAGTCTCCACACATTCTCTGAGCACTTTCTAGAGAGCATAGTGGCCATTCTTAGTTCTATGTGCATTGTCCCAAGACTTGTTGATTGATGCATACCTTGATATTGCTTGTTTTAAACTATTTGTATCTAGTCACTCTTGTAAACTTTGAAGGTGTTCTATGCATTTACGGTTGCTACTCTATGAGGGACAAGCTGAATGCCACTATGCTATGTTTTCTTTATGTGAAACAAACAAACGTCTTGCAAAGCATTGTTATTCATGAATCTTTTGTTTGTGCCTTTTCATGTTGCAACATAGTTTCTTTGTCTTATGTCTAGAACTTTGTCTTTCATGTTATGATTGAAGTACTATGATCCTAGCTTCGAATGTTTTACAAATACTTTGATCAAGTTTATGATGGTGCATGTCACCTCAAAAATTATTCTTTCTTTTTATCACTTACCTACTCGAGGACGAGCAGGAGTTAAGATTGGGGATGTTGATATATTGCAAATGTATCTATAATTTTTGATGCTCCATGCTTGGTTTTAGCCACTTTCTTGTGTTTTGTCCACACTTTAGAGTACTTTTCATATGATTTCTTGGACTAACCTATTAACAAGAGCCACAGTGCCTGCTGCCTGTTTTCTGGTATTTTTGGTTCCAGGAAAGTCAGAAAATGGATATTCTCGGAATTGGACAGGACAAATGCCAAAAATCCTATTTCACCCGAAGACTCTAGGAGCCAGAATAAGAGACGGAGAAGAGCCAGGGGGTGGCCACACCACCTGCTGGCATGGGCCAGGCCAGGCCACGCCAGGGGGTGGTGTGGGCCCCCCAGGCACCCCCTCGGCCTCTCTCTTCGCCTATAAGGAGCCTTCTGACCTAAAAACTTCGGGGGGGTCGACATTTTTCCAGAAGGAGTTCCGCTCCACCGCCACCACCAGATTCCACGAAACAGCACCAGAAACTCCGTTCTGGCACCCTGCCGGGACGGGGATTTGGAGGAGATCATCGCCATCATCATCACCATCGCTTCTCCATCGACCTTTCATGTTTCCCCCATCTATGAGTGAGTAATGCCCCGCTGTAGGCTATGGGGATGGTAGGGATTGGATGAGATTGTTCATGTAATGGCATCAGATTGTTAGGGCATGGTGCCTAGTATCTTTTATTAGTGCTTTATGACTTTGTTGCGACTTGCTGTGCTTCATGCTTGTCACTAGGGCCCGAGTGCCATGATTTTAGATCTGAACGTATTATTGATTCATTATGATAGTATTGTTCTTGGTCTTATCTGCAAGTTGTATACACACGTTGTTGTACGGACCCTATGGCCCCGAAGTGACAGAAATCGGGATAACCTGAAGGGAAAGGCTTTGATGCTTTGCTCCGGTGCTCTATTAAAAGGAGCACCTTAATTGCCAGTAGTTCCCTAGAGGCCCCGCTGCAAACGGGCTGGCAGGACAAAAGATGTTGTGCAAGTTCTCGTTGCGAGCACGTATGACTATATATGGGACACATGCCTAGGATTGTCTAGTACTTGGATACTTTATCTTATTTATCTGCAATTGCCCTATGTTCTGATTGCTATGTGGATTGTCTTGTCCATGCAACGCCCCTCCATCCATCCCTATGCCTACCGCACTCGAATCCCATTGTTTTCTGCTTTTGTTACTACTGTCTTTGCTTTACTACTACTGCTGCTTTACTATTCCTACTACAAAACTGTTGCTACTGATAAACTGCTGTGAGCAAGATTGTTTCCAGGTGCAGCTGAATTGACAACTCAGTTGTTAAGGCTGATAAATATTCTTTGGCTCCCCATGTGTCGAATCAATAAATTGGGTTTCGCTTCCCTCAAAAATACTACGATACACCCCCTATACTTGTGGGTCATCAAGACTATTTTATGGCGCCGTTGCCGGGGAGCATAGCTTTATTTATCAAGTTCACACTAATTCTCTATTGTTCGTTGCTATCCATCCATCATGGGTAAGTCTCGTGATGGCAAGGTTCCTATTTTACCATCCACTACAAGAAGAGGTATGGTTCTGAACACCTCTGCTGCTCTTGATTCACCGTCTGTTTTGAGTAAGTTCCTTACACCACCACATACACATGCTACACACACTGCTAGTACTGCTGAATCTGAAACTTCTGATGCTTACGATGTTGTTTCTACTGTGCTTGATAAGAGTGGTTCATTAGGTCCTTTCCTAGATGCTACGATTGCTAGAACTATAGTTGGAAATACCGAAACTCCTAATGAAGACACTACCACACCTGTTAGCTCATCTGAGTCTAGTGAGAGTTATGATATTTAAGATGGTTATGTTGAGATGATCGATGAGTTTATTAAAGAATGTAAGAACACCCATGATAGGAGCGCTGCTAAGAGTCTCCTTTAGAGGCGTACTATTAGACCCAAATTATCTCCTGCTGCTAAGTTTGCTGCTTCTCCCATAAACATTATAGATGAAGATTATGATTTCTCTCTCGATATATCTTACATAGCTATTGTCGAGAAAGAACCTTTTTGTGGGACTAAGAATGAAAGTGCGGTAGCACATATGAATGAACTTTCTACCATGAGTGGCTTGTTTTCTAATGATATTAAGATGCGTACTTACTTTGTTGCTAAGATTTTCCCCTTTTCACTGAAAGGAGAAGCTAAAACTTGGTTTAGTAATTTACCTCCTGGATCTATTGATAGCCCTAAGTGCTTGATTAGTACTTTCCTGCAGAAATATTTTCCTCCCAGTGCTAGACATGCTATTTTGCAGGAACTTTTTGATTTTAAACAGGGAGAAAAAGAGGTATTGCCCGAATCTTGGGCAAGGTTTTGTGCTTTTATTCATGCACAGGCTGGAAGTCCATTACCTAAGAATGAGCTTATTGATATATTTTATAATGGACTAACAGAGTAATCTAGGACATACCTAGATAGTTGTGCTGATTGTGTTTTCAGGAATAGGACTCCTAAGGAAGCTAAGGAATTAATGGCTAAACTAAGCAAGAATTATGAAGATTGGACTCCTCCTAAACAAGCTATGCCTGAAGTAATTGTACCTGAACCATCTATTCCCGTGCCTATTCCAACATCAAAGAAGAGGGGAGTTATTGAATTAAATGATGAAGTGATGCAGGAAGCTAAGAAATGTCTTAAGGAGAAGGGAATTAAAGCTGCAGATGTCAAGAATTTACCTCCTATAGAATAATTATGTAAGCCTATTCCCTACTCATCCACTATTGAGGTACACTCTCTCCAGCACTTTGATGAAGGTGATATCCCTTACTCGAAACCTCCTGATCAATGCTTAGAAGAATTTGATATCTTTATTGTTAAGCAAGATAACTTTAATAAAAGGGTGCAAAATCATCTAATGGAAAACACTAGAGCTATTGTTGAGTTGAAGGATATTTGGAAAGAACCTCTAATGATGTTAAAATGATTGTTAAACACTTTAAAATGGTTCAAACTCAAATAGATCAACTCGTTAAAGTGCAAAACAACTTGCTAGTTAATGCTACTAAAGAAAAACATGCTTATGAAATTAGAACTAGAAGTGGTGCTGCTACCCAGGATCCTCTATATCCTGAGGGGCATCCCAAAAGAATTGAGCAGGATTCTTAACAAGCTGAAAATAGTGGTTCTACTCGTAAGAAAAGGAAAAATAAACATAAAACTGTTGTAGAACCCTCTGAACCTGCTATAGATCCTAATAGTATATCTATCTCTAATGCTGAAACTGAAAGTGGTAATGAAGAAAATGTTGTTCCTAATGAAGAAAAAGTTGAAGAAGAACATGAAAACCACACTAATAATACTAAATACACCAAAGAAGATTTTATTGCTAAGAAACATGGTAGTGAAAGAGAGCCTTGGGTCCAAAAACCTATGCCATTCCCTGATAAGAAACACAAGTCAAAGGAAGATGAACACTATAATAAGTTTTGTGAATGGATGAAGCCTTTATTCTTGCAAATTCCTTTGACTGATGCTATTAAATTGCCTCCTTACTCAAAGTATATGAAGGACATTGTCTCGAATAAAAGGAAGATCCCTAATGAAGAAATTTCTACTTTGCTTGCTAATTATTCCTTCAATGGCAAGGTTCCTAAGAAACTTGGAGACCCAGCGATTCCAACTATCCCTTGCTCTATTAAGAACAATTATGTTAGAACTGCTTTGTGTGATATGGAGCTGGAGTTAGTGTTATGCCTTTCTCTCTCTATAAGAGGCTTCAACTTGAAAAATTAATACCAACTGATATATCTTTGCAAATGGCTGATAAATCTACCACTATTCATGTGGGTATATGTGAGGATGTACCTGCTCAGGTGGCTCACAATTGCTTGATATTGACTGATTTTGTTGTGCTTGAAATGCCCGAAGATGATAATATGTCTATTATTCTTGGGAGACCTTTTCTTAATACTGCAGGAGCTGTTATTAATTGTAATCAAGGAAAGGTGACCTTCAATGTTAATGACAAGGAACATACTGTCTATTTTCCCAAGAAAATTGAAAGGACATATGGTTTGAATTCAATTGAACATGTTGAAGGCATTCAAGTTGGAGAAATATATTGTCTCATACCAAGAGAAAAATTTGAAACTATTATGATTGGGACCATTGCTATCAAAGTTGAGGTAACATAATCATTAGTGGAATACAAAGTTTTGTCTCATATGAAATTGTTTTGGTAACAAGACCTGATCAACCTTGTTAACAAAAGGATTTCATAGAACAAAACAATGTTTTCACCATAATTATCTTCGCTTACTTCTATTCTATCCACTTTAGTTTTTGCTTATGCCTAACTTAAAGGCGTTAAAGAAAAGTACTTATTGGGAGATAGCCCAAAAGTTTTAGATGAGTCTTGGAAGTTATTACTTCAGTAATAACCGCTCCTTATCCTTTTTATTTGCTTTTTGTGCCAAGAGTAACCTCTAATGAGAGAGAAGTAATGATTGGGAAAGTTGCTGTCCCGAAACAGATTTCTGTGCTTCACCATAAAAATTCGTGAGAGAGCTCTGTACGTCAGATTGAGCTGTAATTGTTTGTGATTCTACCCCAGGTTGTTATCTAACTTTCGTTAGTTCAACACTTTTTGATTTAAGCAACATAAGGTCTTCTAAAAAATTCGTCTTTACCTGCTGGTCTGTTTTGACAGATTTCTGCCATTTTCTGCATTTGCTTCTTGTTGGTTCCTTTTTTAGTTCTTTTGGGGAATTGAGATTTTTGAGGGAAGTGCTACAGTATCTAGTGTTCTAATGGAAGTTTATTTGGTGTTAGAACTGAACCTTAAGACCTATTATCTTGAGTGCACTAATGTTGCTAATAAAGATTGTGTGAAGTTTTGTATGAAGGAAAAAATTCAGGTGTATAGAAGGAATGAGTAATGAGATGAAGGATGGACTAAAGCTCAAGCTTGGGGATGCCACGGGTGTCACCCCAAGAAATATCCAAGAAGTACAAGCATCAAAGCTTGGGGATGCCCAAGGCATCCCCTTCTTCATCAATAAAAATCCCAGGTTTCTTCCAAACACTTCATTTTTATTGTTTCATACACAGTTGTGTTGTTCTTGGAGCGTCTTCTTTTTCGTTTTCATTTTAGTTTTCGTTTTCTTTTGTTGCTTAGTTTTCTGAATAAATTGGTTGGACCTCCCCTTTCATACATTGGTGTTCAAATAGTCTGGTTTGGATTGGAAAAGAGTAGGAAAGCTCATGCTTAAGTGGTAAAGAGAGCTTGTTTTTTACTGTGGCCTATGCTTTGTCATGCCATGCTTGATATTGTTTTGGATTTATTCTTAGTATTCTTTGCTGTAGAATGACTTGTTATAAACAATTGAGATTGCTTCATGTGCCTTGGATGAATCATGCGTTGTTTTAGCATATTAAAGCATAGTATAGTGGTATTCTCCTTTGGGTTGACTTGGCACATGTTCACACCATGTTATGACTATCCCAAGTCACCATAAGCCTTTATGATCCTTTAGTTTTCAACTTGTAGTATCACTTTATGCTTTGATCAATGATGTTTTGTCGCTCTGCATAATTATGGCCATTATTGCTCTCTCGTTTGTCGCTCCCTTACTATTGCTAGCCTTCACTTCCACCGAGTATTTTACTCATGTTCCCAACTCCCTTAAACCAATTATTGCCAAAGTGTCCACCATACCTACCTATTAGCATTATTTGCTACTTCCGTGCATATTCAATATGCCTTGTTTTCTTCCGAATAAAATGTTTGCTTGTTATGAGAAAGTTAGTTAGTAAAGCTCTCACGAACTTGATGGCACACTTTATTTCCTGCACTTAATAAACCTGAACCATTGCGTCCTTCTTTGTTGTGCATATGCTTGCGCTTTATGAGTTGAAGTTAGCAGAACCATGTATCATGGGGACCTCTTTCAACACTTCATAGGTACTTTGTACCTAGTTGATATCATGTTCTTTTGCTTATGGATCCTGGCGGTGTGAAATAAAAGTGGAACTTGTAAGATCATGGAGTTTGTATATATGTTAGAGACACGCCTAGGCCGCTAGCCTAAGCCATGCCTAACCATGGTGGAAACTTGCAGCATAACCATAATGAGCATTCTATGAAGCATCCTCAATAAAAATCTATGCACATAGTAAATAAAAAGATCGTTGTGATGCTCATTGTCTTCTTGCCTTGTCATTTTGATTATGGGATAGCTCCTGTATCATGTGCAAGGGGTACCCCGTTGGCGGTTCTCTATGATACATATATACTTACAATGACAAGAGCTTACTCGTGACTGAAGTTGAGTAGCATGAGGATCGGTCTTCGTAAGTAAGGGGCATGAGACTTTGATTTATAACTTGTCAAGCATATCCTCTTAGTTGTGTCACTTTCACCTTAACCACATTAAAGATGCTTATGATAGGGGCAATGAGAGCTCAAAGCTAACGAGTACCATACTTTCAGCATTTGGAAGCCTTTCAAATTATTTAAAACCTTTTCTTGTTGAGTCTCCACACATTCTCTGAGCACTTTCTAGAGAGCATAGTGGCCATTCTTAGTTCTATGTGCATTGTCCCAAGACTTGTTGATTGATGCATACCTTGATATTGCTTGTTTTAAACTATTTGTATCTAGTCACTCTTGTAAACTTTGAAGGTGTCCTATGCATTTACGTTTGCTACTCTATGAGGGACAAGCTGAATGCCACTATGCTATGTTTTATTTATGTGAAACAAACAAACGTCTTGCAAAGCATTGTTATTCATGAATCTTTTGTTTGTGCCTTTTCATGTTGCAACATGGTTTGTTTGTCTTATGTCTAGAACTTTGTCTTTCATGTTATGATTGAAGTACTATGATCCCAGCTTCGAATGTTTTACAAATACTTTGATCAAGTTTATGATGGTGCATGTCACCTCAAAAATTATTCTTTCTTTTTATCACTTACCTACTCGAGGATGAGCAGGAGTTAAGCTTGGGGATGTTGATATATTGCAATTGTATCTATAATTTTTGATGCTCCATGCTTGGTTTTAGCCACTTTCTTGTGTTTTGTCCACACTTTGGAGTACTTTTCATATGATTTCTTGGACTAACCTATTAACAAGAGCCACAGTGCCTGCTGCCTATTTTCTGCTGTTTTTGGTTCCAGGAAAGTTAGAAAATGGATATTCTCGGAATTGGATGGGACAAATGCCAAAAATCCTATTTCACCCGAAGACTCCAGGAGCCAGAATACGAGACGGAGAAGAGCCAGGGGGTGGCCACACCACCTACTGGCGCGGGCCAGGCCAGGCCGCGCCAGGGGGTGGTGTGGGCCCCCAGGCACCCCCTCAGCCTCTCTCTTCTCCTATAAGGAGCCTTCTGACCTAAAAACTTTGGGGGGTTTGACGTTTTTCCAGAAGGAGTTCCGCTCCGCCACCACCACCAGATTCCACGAAACAGCACCAGAAACTCCGTTCTGGCACCTTGCCGAGACGGGGAATTGGAGGAATTCATCACCATCATCATCACCATCACGTCTCCATCGACCTTCCATGTTTCCCCCATCTATGAGTGAGTAATCCCCTGCTGTAGGCTATGGGGATGGTAGGGATTGGATGAGATTGTCTAGTACTTGGATGCTTTATCTTATTTTCTGCAATTGCCCTATGTTCTGATTGCTATGTGGATTGTCTTGTCCATGCAATGCCCGTCCATCCATCCCTATGCCTACCGCACTCGAATCCCATTGTTTACTGCCTTTGTTACTACTGTCTTTGCTTTACTACTGCTGCTGGTTTACTATTCCTACTACAAAACTGTTGCTACTGATAAACTGTTGTGAGCAAGATTGTTTCCAGGTGCAGCTGAATTGACAACTCAGTTGTTAAGGCTGATAAATATTCTTTGGCTCCCCTTGTGTCGAATCAATAAATTGGGTTTCACTTCCCTCGAAAATACTGCGATACACCCCCTATACTTGTGGGTCATCAGTGTTGTCCTCCATGGCTTCATCTTCCAGATAGTCATTGTCATCACTGAGGTAAGAGTGAATATCCCCACGGATGTCTTCACCTTCCTCCTCCCGCTGCTCCTCCAGCTAGATCTCTTGGTCGTGGATGGTCTCCTCCAATGTTGCTATCTTCTGACGAAGACGGGCAATGATGTGATCATTTTTGTCGAGTTGGCTGCAAAGTGACTTGCGTTCCTTGGCAAGGATGGCGATGGTTTCCTTCCTTTCAATAGCTGCAACATTGCTCTGGTTGACGTGATCACGTGCATTGTCCAACTCCTTTTGTGTCTCATGTAGCCTAAAGTCCATGTGGTCCACGTGGTGCTTCAACTCTGGATGGGCTGGCATGGATAGAGGCTATCCCATTGAGTCACGTCTTGCATAGTGAACAAAACGGGTGCTGATGATCTGGTTGATGTTCTAAGAACACAAGCGAGCGAGAGCTTCTTGCATAGCACTAGCTAATCCATCTAGCCAGTTGTTCTCCCGAATGCTGAACTGAATCTTGTCAGAAAGTGGTGGCTCCATTCTGCCTCTTAGGTCGGCAACAATCAGCCACTGTAGCTCCCCTCCAGCATGGTCCTTAAGGTGTGCTCCGAAGAACACCGGGTGCGGGCGCTCAAGATACTCTGAAAGCGAATCCAGATCCCTCTCAAAGATAAGCTGTCCTCCGTTGCCCAACTGGTAAAACTTGGTGTATTTGACCTCCATCTATAAGAAATTGAGATGACTACATTAGTGGAGTGATTAAGTGTGTCAAGTTTTATGTAGAATTGTAAGAGTTTTGAGGAACAAGCAATTTCTTTTGGAAATAATATCAAGGGTAAGAATGAGAATAGTTTTTTGTAAATACTCACTTTCTTTGTCTTGAAACTAGATTTTTACAGGCGTCCACTCTAACTAGGGTCTCCTATGGTCAGGATGGCTCTGATACCAACTTGTCAACACCCGGATTTTTAAGTCCAGATGCCTGTTATTCCGTACATCGCAATCCCAGGATTACCATTTTTGTGAGACATAACAGAAGTGGTACCACAGTACATCATCCATTACAAACCATAATAAGGTCTTACAAATAAAGGATCTCATGATCCAGTCTTAATACAATCAAAGCAGAAGAAAGTAAACATAGCGGGGCTTCATCTTCATGATCATAGGCAATGCTGACGCTGGGAGATGATCCTCATCATAGTCTGGCCACGGGAATAGCCAGGGACAAAGCCATGAGTACTCTTTAAGTACTCGCAAACTACCACTAGTATAAGTTGAAGTAAATCTAGTACGAACCATAAGCTCTAGGTTTGTTTGCAAAAAGCCAGGTTTATTTCGTAAAGCTTCAAGGGTAAAGACCTAATTTAGTTCTCTACATTACTTAAGTGGGAACTTAGATCTCATGTCCACAACTCTGTTATGGTCAAATCAAAGTCATCTTTCAAGTCACAAATCATTTTTAAAACATCTGACAACGGAACAGTATGGCCACTCCAACTATCCACAACCGCGGACACGGCTATTCGAATAGTTTGACACTCTGGAGAGGGGTACACTTTCACCACAAAATTCGATACATCCATCAGAAATAATCCTGAATCATCATACTTAGTATGCGGATAATCAATCTTAACCTTTCAATTACACACCCTAGTATAGGCACCTCCCCTATGAGTTTGGCCTCCCAACCATGGACATCTATCATCCTGGGTACTACATAGGTGGACATTTATCACGAGGTAGCCTCAGCTCAACCTCTTCCACAAGGGAACCCATACTAAGACATGTAAACTTCCAGTAAAGCCCTACCTAACTCAGATATTGTGGCTGTACAGTAAAATTGGAATGGTATCGCATTGGAACCCAACCATAAGTTTTTATTAAAGTCAAGGATCATGCCTCATCAGTTTCATCCTCAAACCATTGTGTTTCTCAACACATGTCAAAACATTTCAATAGAATGAATCTTCATTCCAAGATTTTCATAATCATTTTCACCAAGTATTCCCATCTAAAGTAATCAAGTTTTAGCTTAGCACTAGCCACTAATATTGGGGTATCACTATTGAGGGTGCTAGCAAAGTATAAGTATCCAAGACTAGTCCTATGATCTTGATAGGATTCAATCTAGTTTTCACTAATCACAATTCATTACTAAGTAAGAAACTGTAGTAAAGGGGAAAGTAAAGCTTGGAGTAACACTGGGAATGGTATAAATAAAGTAACATAACCCAGCAGCCCTAATGCTTCTAGTATAAGTGCTTGCATATATAGCATGCCTAGTTCTAGCTTGCACTCATAGCTTACTTAGATATCAGGTATGGTGCTAGCTTGCTTAGAGATGGCTTGCCTTGAGCAGTGCAGTTGTTGCAGTCGTTGAAGTTCTCTTCTTCCTCCTCGAAGTACTCCTCCTCGTTGTAGCTCAGGTCTATACTAGCGTCTATAAACACATTCAAGGTACACAATCACCAAACAACACTTCACTACTTATATTTAGCACACAGTGGTTCATACTAGATGATCTAGCATCATTTCTATCATTATGTGGAGTATTCACATTTTCTTACTCTTCTTATTTTAGAAAAGTAATTTCTACTCATTTTAAATGCTTAAGATTTAATATTCTCCAATTAAAATAGTGGATCATGTTGACACATGTCATCACCATGTATTCCAATACTTGGGAATGTGATTTAAAATGGTGCTCAGATATTACAAGATTTAATATTACTATTTAATTATATTAAAGTGACTAGAAATGCCTATATAGCACCCCTTTAATACTAAGCCATGTTTCATATCTGTAAAACCAAATCTTTTTACATATTCATGTAGAGCATGGAAAATGTTATTTTTGAGAGGTGGAAGCATCTCAAAAGAATCTATAGTTTATTTTAGAAAAATGTTTGAAGTGTCCAAAGTCTCTATCTTGTTATTTTTGGTATGGGTGATCTATAATTCTAAAAAAGTTTGAATACAATGGGAGTGGTTAGATAATTTCAATACTTTTCCAACAAAATTGGAATCATGCAATTTGGTTCAGTGAGTCTCTTTGAATTGAATTTTGAATCTACTGACAGAATCTGGTTTTTACTAAAATGGAAAAATCTTATTTGAATCACACAGCTTTGCGCGGGAAACTAATTGGGCCGGCCCAACTACACTGCGCTGGCGCAGCAGGCTGCTGACAAGTGGGTCCTACTCGTTCCTGGCTCATTCTAACCGAAATGGTATCTTTCAATCTCAGCCCTACGATTAGAACAAGATCCTACGGCTGTGGTTTGTCGTCTCCGTCGAACTGCTCCGACAAGACTCGAACCCTAAAACGGCGTTGGGGGTCACTAGGGACTTACCGGGGCTCTAGATAGGGTCGGCAATGGGGGAGAATGGGATGGTCATCGACGATGGTTCGACCGGCGGTCACAACAGCTCCTGGGGTGGCTCCAATCGCTGGCTTCCTTCCCCGACTGCAGTGGTGGGCTCCGGTCAAATTCCGGCGGGATGGTGCTCGCCTTGCTCTGGGAAAAGTTCTGGGAGGTTTCTGAGAGAGAGAGGAGCAGAATGGTGTGGAGATTGAGGACTGGGGTGGCCTCTATTTATACACCAGGGTAGAGGCAGTGTGGCATGGTCGGGCTCCTCCAGCGACGTCGCTACAGGTCGCGTTCGTCACGGCGTAGGGCATGGGTCGGTGCAGTGGACTGTGGCGATCATCATGCGAGTGACGACACGGCAAGGGGCGGTCTCCATTGGTCGGGCGACATCGGTGATCTGGGTTAGTACGCGGCGTTCGTCACTTGGTATGGTGGTCACAAGGCGCAAGGCAGCAAACGGTCATGTCTAGGAGGTCACTGGTGCTACGGTAATCGCGAGTACGGGCAGAGAGAGTGAGACGTGGCGTGTGCGTGCGAGGCGGCTGCGGTGCTCCGTCATGCGCTCGGTATGGCCACGGCTTAAATGGACACGCTGTTTTCAGCGTCTCCACTTCTCGCCTTGGGTCAAGGGGTGGACAGGGGGTGTCGGTGTGGTCACGGTGACTTACTGGACATCGTGGGTGAGGACGGTGCGGCACGCTGCGAGTGGTTCGTGCTCGACCGGCATGGCCGGCTCGGTACGGGCATGGCACTGGTCAATGGGACCAGTGATGCCCCTCCTTTGCACGGCCAAGTACTAGGGATGATCTAGGACATTTCAATGTGTTGATTGCAGTATAAAAGCTGAGCAATTGATAGCTCCAAATAGTGTATAGTTGGTGAGGTTGTACTGTGCCTGCCAGGTGTTTAATCAAATGGCCGCATGAATTCAACTTCCAAATTTTTGAATGAATTTTGGTGAGTGGTCGGATTGCTTGCTTAGTAGTCTGTGGTTGCTAGGAATTGTCAAGGGGAATTGATTTGAATGGTTTTTGAAAAATGATGATCTAGGCAGATGAACTTGATTCAATTTTGCAATGCCTCTTAAATAGATTTCAAAATTGTTTCTGCCACTTTGTAAGGTTTGCTTGTATTCACTTTTACTTGGTCTAGAAAGGGGTGAAGAGAATTGGAAAAGTTTATGTTGGAAATCTTTTACTAGGAACACTCAAAGTGGTCTAGTGGATAAGTTTGGCCAAAATGACCATTTGATCATATAACTTATATTTG
The DNA here is from genome assembly GCA_916181665.1 of Avena sativa. NCBI lineage: Eukaryota > Viridiplantae > Streptophyta > Magnoliopsida > Poales > Poaceae > Avena > Avena sativa. The sequence continues at coordinate 315,176,248 of OV702292.1, forward strand.
ATTTTATTTTAATTTCATTCTGCTTGGGAATGATCTAGATGATGTACTATTCATCTTTAAACTAATCCCTATCATTAATAACAATCAATCATCCTAATTACAAGCATTCATACACTAATGAAAATCACACAAGCACTCATATTATGTTTAATAATAAAAGTTTTTGTTAACCCTAAACTTGGGTGATTAGAGCTTGATAAGCTTGATTAATATTTTTGGGATGTTACATTAGCTTGGGTGAGGGAGCGTGCATGCTCTTTGGTTGTCAATCTTGGCACTGGTCACGGCCACCTTGTCACGGTACTTGGCCTTCGATCGCTGCATCGTTCATGTTAATTGAAATAGAAATTCTATAATTACACTCCAGGTTCCGGGTGAATACTAATACAAATCACAAAATCTCCATTGAATCTATGGACAACAGTATTAAAAATGGACCTAGAGACCTAGAGATCCTGTCATAATCACGATAAACTAATCCTAATCACAAAATTCCCATTGAATCTATGAATAGAGGTATTAAGGAAAGACCAAGAGATCCAGCCAGAATCATGAAAACTAATACAACTCGCGAAAAAACACAATGCATGGCGGACACGGTCAAAGAAATCGACATTAAAACTCAGAGAAATAATAGTTGGGAGATTGGTACCTCACTGAGACGTGGAATGGGACCGAACGGGTCCTGCAATGCTGCTGTCATGGAGAATATCATTTTGCGGCCCGAAATTTGAGGCACCAAGGCAAAGTGGTACCCAAGTTGCTTGTAATCATCCGCGTTTTCCACAGTTGGTGTGCCAAATACTCAGGGGGTCTTTTTCGGCACGAATTCAACTTTACGTTTGAATACAAAATATTAGGCTAACACCCGTCAAGTTGGGGTCCCCCTGTCAGTTTTCGCCGTTATGTCGCTGTCATCGTGACTGCCATGTAGGCTTGCAACGTTGGCACCTGCATCCATTATGGGTCTTCTTCTTGCCCGGAGCGACAATCTGTGGTCACAGCCATGGCGCGGAGCTGGGACATGGGACGTGGGTAGGAGTTTGGGGGAGGGGTGAGGTGGCACACTGCGGTTGGTGGGTAGATTAGGATTGGGTGGGGATAGGTTTTAGAGGTGGCTGATTTAGATGGACCGTTTAAAAAAATCCGGGGGTGGTCGACTGGGTCGATTCGGCCCGTTCGACTGCCCCCACAAAATTAATTAAATATTTTATTTGTTTCAAACAGACTTTTGCAACACGATAGCAAACAAAACAAAATATTCCGGTGACCCGGGTTTTGCGTTTGAACAAAGACGGGGCGTTTAGAAAACACAAACAGGTTTTTCCGAAATTAGTTTTATGCAAGCAAATGCAAGATGATGACGATGCTCAAATGAAATGTGGCAAGATGACATAAGCATGCGGTCATGATGATGCAATGCACAAAAACAACGCGATTTTCTAGTAGTGGTTTTGCGGGATGCCACACCTCCCCATCCCGATTCGGAGCTCACACTCACCACGGTCGCACCCATGGCACGATACGGGGACGAGAATTGGTTCCCAGTGAGATATGTCACCGTGTCGACCATGCTCGGTCCTGTTTTCCTCCTCCAGAATCCAAGCTAAACAGGAAAGATTTACTCAGGAGGATGGGCCTTGTAGGTTTGAGCAGGAAGGCGGGTTGAAACAAGTCTTCGAGGGCTAGGGTCTTCGGTTGGAAAACGGGTTCAGAGGGGCTTTTTGCTTAGTGACACAGCCAGTTAGGTGTTTTGGATTGAGCTCGGTTTCGGGGAAAAGAGAACGAAACCGAGAACTGTTCGGCAAATATATTTTAAAAGCACCTCGGCGGTGGGCCCGGGCACTGTGGCACTTCGTGGTTATTACCGGTTGCTTTCGAGTGAGGTTTGGATAAACCATTGCTTCGTCTGGTGTCTACAATACATATGACTCATGATAGTACTAATTTCATTTTTACCAGATCGAAAAAATTTATGTCGAAAAGAAAAATTTATAGATCCAATGTCACATTCCGTAAAAATTTATGATACTAAGGTAGTAGATGAACCACCACCTACTAAGAATGATACTTTTAAAATACCTACAAGAATTATTGATCGTGTTATAGATAAATATTATGTTGGAGATGGAACTATCCATCCCAGTGATCATTAGCTTGGGTGTCCATACACGAATTATGCGGGTTGTTCAAGTGTGTAGGTATTACAACAGATCAAGTCAACACGAAGTTATTCTCATTATCACTAAAAGGAAGAGCTGAGGAATGGTATAAGCTGGTGAAGAATGGTCAAGCTCTTGAATGGGAGGAAATAGTGCCTCTCTTTTATTAAAAGGTTTATCCTCCTAGTGAGATTCATAAAGATCAGAATCAAATATACAACTTTTGGCCTCGTGATGGAGAGAGTACAGCTCAAGCTTGGGGGAGATTGAAGTTACTAATGCTCAAATGTCCCATTCATGAGCTCCCCAACAATATTATTATCAGTAACTTTTATGCAAGGATTTCTCTTCATGATAAGGATTTATTGGATGCCTGTTTTGCTGGATCATTCACTCATATGGAAGAAGAAGCTAAATGGGATCTACTAGACTGTATTCAAGATAATGCTGAAGCATGGGAGAATGACAAGGGAAGAAAGTCAGGTATAAATTATGATTATGAATGCATTGAATCTTTTATGGGAACTGATGATTCTCAAAATATTAAAATTGCTTATGGTATAGACTCTCAAGCTATTGCAACTTATTTTAAGGCTTTTGTTTCCTAGATTGAAGTCCCTAAAAAGAAGTGGAATAAGTATCATGAACCATATAAATATGTTGCTAAGCGTGTTCTTGCAAGAGATACTGAAGTTTATACTGCTAATCATGTTTTACCTGAACCTTATATTGAGAAAATACCTTTCCCATTTAAAGTAAAGGAACACTCTATAATAGATAGTATGGTTAATGAAAGTACAAATAAAGCTGTTGAACCTGATAAACAAATGGATTATGAACCTATAATAGAAAATGTGAAAGACTATGTGGAAGATGGACACACTATCCTCTGTAAGGATATCCCTAATATTGTTTCAGAAAGTAGTGTTATGAGAGTTAGTGTCCCTGTGTTTCCTATAAGGATAAGTGATCATTGCGAGAATGGTTCTTGTGATAGCTATATCATTAAGTTTATGCATGATGCTGAAAGTTATTATGAAAGGGGGAAGACTGTTCTTGTGCATCTCAATAATATCAAGTTTCCTCGTTTTATGCTAAAAGTTTTTGTGTTGCACTTGTTTTGCCTTCCTATGCTTGTAGCCTCTGGTTACAAAATTCCCTTGCATAGGAAGTGGGTTAGACTTAAAACATGTGTATTTTTTCTTCTTAATGCTCTCTTTCACTTCAATTCATAATCTTATGTGAGCATATTTGAAATTATCATGCCCATCTTAATGGCAATAAAGAAAGAGCTTTTTGGGAGACAACCCAATATATTCTTGCTTTTAGTTTGTTTTTGTTTCTTTGAGTCTTGGAAGTTATTACTTCGGTAATAACCTCTCCTTATCCTTTTTATTTGGTTTTTGTGTCAAGATCAACATCTAATAAGAGAGAAGTAAGATTTCGGGAAGTTGTTGTCCCGAAACAAATTTTTGTGCTTCACCGTAAAAAATCATGAGAGATCTCTGTATGTCGGATTGAGCTGTAATTTTTTGTGCTTCTGACCCATGTTATTATTTAACTTTCGTTAGTTTTGCACTATTTGATTTGAGAAACATAAGATTTTAGAAAAAATTGATCTTTACCTGCTAGTCTGTTTTGACAGATTTTCCCACTCTTGCATTTGCTTCTTAAGTCGATTTCCTTTTTGAATTATTTTTGGGTTTTCGGAAGGAGTTGCTACAGTAGCTTATAATTTGATGGATTTCAGTTGAAATTGGACTTAAAAGGTCTATTACCTGGCTTATACTAATGTTACTAATGAGAATTGTGTAAAGTTTTGTGTGAAAGAAATTTTCAGGTTAGTGGAGAAAATGGTGTAATAAGATAGTGAAAGGTTTCATGACTCCAGCAATATGTGTATGAAGATGAAGATATTGATGTTATTCAAGCGGTAACTCCAGAAAATTTATCAAAGACCAAATTCAGAGACCTGTAGAGTCCGTTTTCGATTTGGTAACAGTTCTGGTAAGAAAAGTTCCGCGAAAATTCTGTGAAATTATATATTGGGAGTTTTTATCCAACAAGGAAAGCTACGAAGCAAAAGAAGGACGAAAACGGAGCCAGGGTGGCTCACACCACCCCCTGGCGCGGGGCCCCTTGGCCGCGCCAGCAGGTGGTGTGGCCGCCCTGGACTCCGTCTCTGACCCGTTTTCTCCCAGTACCTTCCTTTTGTGGTAAAACTTCATAATATATAATCCCCCGGATCCCTCGAGGTTCGTATATCATGTTCTTGTTGTGTTTTTGTTTCGATCTGTTTCTACGAGGAACTATTCTTGAAGGTTAGAAGCACAATGGTGTCTGCCAAGGATAAGGGAAAGGAGCCTAGAGAGGAAGATCTCCAACACCCCGGGCAGGAGAAGGAGATCAAGAGTGAAGATGAAGAGGAGGCAAAGCAAAGCCAACATCCGCACACCGGCAGTACCATTGCAAGCATTGGAGTGTTGGCAAAACCTGCCAGGATCAAAAGGACTGCACGAATGTCAACTGGAGGGAAACCTCCGCATCACTGTTTGGCTCCACGGTCACTTCCTCCACGCACTAAGAATCCCTTCCATACCCTTATCCATGAGCATCAATACCATAATATGCCCAAGGAGAAACTACCCTCCAATTGGGAGTTGCCTCGTTCTAGCCATGCAGGAAAAGAAGACTTCAAGGAGGAAGAGTGGGGAAAGAATTGCAAGAGCTGGAATTCGCAATCCGACATGACCATGAGCCGCATTGAGCAAAACTCACAGTTGATTCGTAATCTCACCTTCGAGATTGAGGAGTTGGGGAAACTAATTAAATAGCTCATCGAGAGAATACCACCACCACCGAAGGAGTAATTCGTCATCAGGTTTTGGCATCCCCTTGGTTAGTTCCAAGCTTGGGGGAGTGTCGCGGTATCACATCACTATCTTCTATCTTTTTACCTTTTTAGTAGAGTCATATCATGAATAGAGAAGTTATCATGTAGGATGGTTTACATTATGGAAGTGTCCCCCTCTCGTTAGATATCTATGTATCCCTTGGTGTGAGTTGCTGTTATGGAATATTAATGAGAAGTTCTATCATTTACTCTTTTCCATATCTTATATTAGTTTTCAATTCATGGTTATATGATTCATCTTGTCGTTAGTATTGGTGTCACTTTGGGATCATGGAGTTAATTTAGTTGGTTTTGGCAAACCTGGCTCGGTCAGTAGCAACACTATTTTGAGAATTGAATGAAAAAGATAAAAGTACTTTAAAGAAATATAATTTCATCATCTTTCTTTCTTGATTTGCTCATAAGTTTAGTATTATCTAGTTAAGATCTTTTGTGCTTCCAAGGAAGATTGGATGTTTGTTTTTATCACATGTATGTTTGTTTGTTTCCTTCAACTCTTATGGTTGCTACCCCATCCTTGCTAGCCAAAAACCTATACTGAGAGGGAATGCTTCTCGTGCATCCAATCCTTAAACCAAAACCTACGCCATTTGTGTCCACCATACCTACCTATTAGCACTATTGCTATTCCAAGTAAATTCATGTTTTTATCTACCTTCCGAATTAAACTTGTTATGTGAAAATTAGTGATTAAAGCTCTCACGAACTTGATGGCACACTTTACTTTCTTGCACTTAATAAACTTGAAAAATTGTGCCCATCTATGTTGCATATATGCTTGCGCTTTGTAAGTTGTGAATTAGCAGAACCATGCTGTCATGGGGAACACTTTCAACATTACACCGGTACTTTGTACCTAGTTGATATCATGTTCTTTTGTCTATGGATGTCGTCAGTGTGAAATGAAAGTGGAGATTGTAAGTCCATGGAGTTATAAAAAGAGAGAGAGATAGAGATTGAGAAAAAGAAAAAAAAGATGAGAAAAGAGGAAAGAGAGAAAAAAGAACCATATTCCCATGGTAAATAAGAAGATTGATGAGATGCTTGTTGTCTGCTTGCCTTGTCATTTTGATATGGGGATTCTTCCGTATCATCGGGCAAGGGGTACCCCATTGGCGGTTCTCTATGATACACATGTACTTAATGACAAGAACTTACCGGTGACTAAACTTGAGTAGCATGAGGAGCGACCCTCGTATTCAAGGGTCATGAGATTTTCAACTTACAACTTGTCAAGCATATCCTCATATTTGATCACTTTAACCTTAACCACCTAAATATGCATATCATAGGGGCAATGAGAGCTGAAAGCTGAAAAGTACCATAATTTTTGGAAGCTCTTTATGAAACTTGAAATCCCTTCTTCCCTCTCTGAAGGACCTATCTTTTACTTTTTAGTTGAGTCAGCAAACCTATTCCCTTCTACCTCAGCAAGCATTTTGAGTTGTTGTGTTTCATTCATTCATATGATGATTTATTCAATCATGTTTCTTATGTTCCTTGTTTTGCACATTGCTCTTATCTTAGATATCATTGAAAATCAGCTATTTGTGAACTCCAACAAATTGTAAACTATTCTTTGAACAAGAGCTAAGTTTGTCATTACCAATTGTGATTTACTTTATGCATCTTTATTGTGTTTCCTTTACTTATTGCAAGTTAAGTTATATAATAGTGAGTTGTCTTCTATTATGACTTATTATTGATGAATGTGATGCTTCTTGTCTGTATTATTTTATCGACTCTTACCTCCATAAACCTGAGGTCATGTTTATTGAGTTCAGTTTTCGCTTGGGGACAAGCAAAGTCTAAGCTTGGGGGGAGTTGATACGTCCATTTTGCATCACTATTCTATATCATAATTTACTGTTATTCATTGATATATTTCATATTAAGAGATGATACTTATGTTATTTCATCTATTTTTACATGGTTGATGACTTTTGGAGCATGGACCACTACAGTCAGGATTCTGATGGAAAAGGTCAGAATCCAGGAAAATTCACAAAGATCAGAAAATCCAGGAAAATACATGGAAAATCCTATTTTCCAGAAGACGAAGAATGCCAGAAGGGGAAGTGGAGATGGGCCACAGGGGGCCCACACCACCCCATGGCGCAGGCCACCCCACGCCGCGCCACTAGGTGGTGTGGCCGCCCTGGTCCACTCCAGCCTCTCCCCTCTAGCGTATATTATCCTCCCGAAACCCTAAGTCTCAGAGAGCGACCACAGAAAGATTCCGCCGCCTCTGCGGGGCAAAAAACACCGAGAGAGAAAGATCTCTCTGGCAGACAGAATTCTGTCGGGGGAATTCCTTCCCGGAGAGGGGAGATCGTCGCCATCAACACCACCATCAAGCTGGACTTCATCGGTATCATCATCATCATCATCATCACCATCATCATCACCATCATCATCTCCACTAGCACCATCATCACCACTTCATACCGCTGTAACAATTGGGTTGAATCTTGCATAGTTTTTAGGGGAAACATTCCCGGTGTTGATTACTCCTTGTAGTTGATGCTATTGAGTGAACCATTGAATTATCGTTTATGTTCAGATTGTTACATATCATTATATCATCTCTGATCATGATCCATATGATGTCTTGTGAGTAGTTCGTTTTATTCTTGAGGACATGGGAGAAGTCATGTTGTTAGTAGTGGAGTTGTGTTGAGAAAGATTCAATGGTTTGATATTTAAGTTGTGGTGTATTTCTTCTAGTGGTGTCATGTGAAGTTGTGGTGTATTTCAATCGACTATATGACACTTCACCTATATGGGCCTAGGGGAATGCATTGTGTATTTGGCTACTAATCGTAGGGGTTGCCGGAGTGACATAAACCTGAAACCCCGTTAGGAAACCATTGCACAAGGGACGTAAGGGTCTTAGATTTAAAGTTGTGGTTAGGTTTCTACCTTAATTACTTTCTTGTACTTGCGGATGCTTGCAAGGGGTATAATCACAAGTATGTATTAGTCCTAGGAAGTTCAGTACATTAGCACAGGTTCACCCACACAACACTTAGCAAACTAAAGAAGATTAATCAACTATATGAAGCGAAAGCACTTGATGATATTCCCATGTGTCCTCTAGAATGTTTGGTCATCTTAAGTAATACAACCGTCTTGTCCTTTGCTAAAGATAGGATTGGGCCACTTGTTGCATTTATTATTATTGTCTTTTATTTACTTGTAATTTATTTACCTGCATTATCAAAAACCCCTAGAAATCCTTTTGCTAAGTATTTACAGAGAATTCCCGCAACAAGCCATTCGCCAACACCTTCTGCTCCTCATTGGGTTCTACACTCTTATCGAAAATACTGCGAGACACCACCTATATTTGTGGGTCATCAATTGCAGCCTCATAAGTTTCATCAGGGATGGCGTTAGTGAACCAAGTAAGAATTGTACAACCTATATTGTTCTTCTACATCACTCCAGGTTCGCTAACTCATCCTTCAAAAAATCTGACACCAATGTGTATGCCTCTCTTTTCGGTCAAATTTGAATCATTGGCCACAATAAGAAATTGAAATGTAATTCTACAAAACAATATTCAGGGATATACATATTCAGGTACAAAAACAATCCTAGATATTTTAATTATAAATACAAAACCAAACAATTAGTCTTCTGGTACATGTTAAAAATACTTATGATTAAAACCATGCATATACATATGCATCATACAAATCATTCAAAGATCAGAAACAATTCAAGGATCATATATGTAGTTCCATATGAGAATAAATCAAGGGCCTCATAATTTTTTTAGAGAAGGAGGCGGTGAACCAAAGTACCAACAGCACAACCTATATTGTTTGTGTGCATTGCTGCCTCAGGTTCACCAACCCATCCCTAAAAAATCGACACCATCATATGTGTCTCCCCTTGCACTCTTTTGGGGCAAATTTCAATCATCAACCTCGGTGACAAACTGAAATGTAATTCTTATACACTATGAATGCATGTAATACATAATTCAAATATCATAGTTCTATGAATGTAGAATAAATATTGTAGCCTCATAAGTTTCTTCAGGGATGGCGTAAGCGAAGCATGTAACAATTGCACAACGTATATTGTTCTTGCACATCGCCCCAGGTTCGCTAACTCACCCCTTAAAAAATCTGACACCAATGTGCCTGCCTCTCTTTTGGGGCAAATTTGAATCATTGACCATAATAAGAAATTGAAATGTAATCCTATGAAACAATATTTAGTGATATACATATGCATCATACGACTCATTCAAAGATTAGAAACAATACAAAGACTATATATATATAGGTTCCATATGAGAATAAATCAAGGGCCTCATTATTTTTTTCAAAGATAGAGTTGGAGAACCAAAATACCAACAACACAACCTATATTGTGTATGTACATTGTGCCTCCGGTTCACTAACCATCCCTAAGAAGACGACACCATTAGATGTTTCTCCCTTGCACTTTTTTGGGGAAAAATTGAATCATTGGGCTCAGTAAGGAATAGAAATTTAATGTTATATGCAGTTGTGTATCGAAATCAACACTCAACTAGCAAACCCTAAAACCCCTAAATCAAATGTTATAGATCCATTAAATTTACAGCACAAGAAGAACTGTATGAACAACAACGATTTAAGCAAATGTAAATTTACTAGATGGAAGATGAGAAGATTGGAGTTTTGTGACTAGACGGATTGGGGTTTTGTGACTAGATGGCAGATGCATCAATCGACCATTCGAACCATATATTGTAGCACCCTGATAAAGTCACTACTAGAAAATCGCTGTGTTTTGTGCATTGTATCATCATGACCGCATGCTCATGTCATCATGCCACATTGCATTTGAGCATCGTCATCATCATGCATATGTTTATTTGAAACTGTTTTCGAAAAGTCTATTTTTGTTTTCTAAATACCCCGCCTTTATTTCAAATCGAAACACCGGGCCTCTTCCGGATATTTTGTTTTGTCTAAAAATAGTTTACAAAAGGACTTTAAACTAAAAATAAATAATAAAACTATTTTTTTCGGACCGGGGAGCCAGCCTAGACGTTAGGCCAGGCCACCTACAACCCGGCCCATCTAAAACAAAACCTAGTCTATCCTACCCTAATCCTAACCCCTCACCAACTCCACACCAGATGCCACCCCTCCATCCCATGCACACACGCACACCAAACACGCGCGCAGCACACCCACTCGACACGCACCTGCTGTTTTCCTGCCCTGGCCGCCGACTAACGCGCCTCCTCCCACTCGCCCAATCCCACCGCTGCCGCACACCACACAGCAGCGCACGCAACACACAAGGCAACGCTCGCCATTGATCGATCCACCCTAGTTGCCCCGCACGTCACCTACCCCCACCCGACAACACCAAGCTTGCCTGGCCCCACCTACATGCCCTGTCTCTCTCTCGTTTGCCACCAACTGAGACCGAGTCCCCACCTACCCCTGCTTCCCCATCCCCGCGATCCCCTCCAACCCAGGCCCCGACGCCGCCGTCCTCGGCCTAAAGCCCTCGCCGCCGCGCCCGCGCGGGCCCGGCTCTCCACCTCACGTCGTCGTCCTCCCTGCGCGGAAGTGCGACCGCCACATCGCCCCGGACGCCAGGCACCATCGCCTTGCCAGGACCCCGCCTCTCTGCTCAGGCCTGCCGCCAGGCGCCGCCCCTCCTCCTTAGCCCTGCAGTGCCGCCACCGCCTCCCTGTGGCTGCCCTCTCGAGCTTCCCCAGCGGCCTCTACCCGTGACGTGCTGTCGGTTCCTCGTCGGTTGTCGTCGACCTCCTCGACCCTGCCGCCGTAGCGAGCCTCTGCACAACCTCGGCCCCCTTCTGCGCGAGCACCATCCCTGGCCCTGCGCCTCCTCGAGCCCCACCACGCCGGCCTCCACCTCGGCTCTGCAGCGCCACGTCGCCGGTGCTCTTCCCCGCTGCGCGCCGTGCTGCCTCGAGCTCCACCGGTCCCGCCTCGGTACCGCGATGGACGCTCCCACCCTCGTCGCTCTGGCAGCAGCGCCGCCAAGGCCGCCATCCACTCGAGAAGCGTGTGCTCCGCCGTCCTCGAGCCCCCTGGCACCGCCTCTCGCCGGTTCTCCTCTGCCGTGAGTGCCCACCTTGTCGACCTGCCTAGCACTAGTACTTCACCAAGTGCTGCGTAGGTCCTGCTCATGTTTGTGTGTCAGTGCTAAGGCAGTTGATTTCTAGCCATTGTATGCCTGTCCGGGCCTCATCATCCAGGTGTTCGACTCCATGCCCATGTCGGTATTTTTCTTGCTGATGTGCGCTCCAGGTACTGTGCTGTTATTGGCTTGTGTGTATCTGTTGATGCCCATGTCCAAGACCTACGCTCAGTACCTACACCTCCATTTATATCCTCCTTGACATCATCAAGATCTTCACAGCGAGTATAATTCATCTGAAGACCACGGTGCCGAACAATACACTGTCATCACTCGAAGCCAAGACCTAAGTACCTCATCAAGGACAACAAGATCACCAACAGGGAATCGAAGGACGCCACCCATCAAGATCTTCATCCTGAAGTGCCAAGGTCGCCGACATGGAACACCAAGGCCCCGAGCTCTCCCTCTGGATCGAAGGTCCTGTTCCCGGAAACCGAAGACCGATCCCGCCGAGCCCGATCCTATCGATCCCGAACCCCAAGACCTTCGGAACCGAGATGTGTGACCCCTTTATCAGAGACCCCTATTTTTATAATATGACATTATCCAATGTTGCATATTAAATTGTTCATACTCGCATACATAATCATTTGTTTGGGGGTACTTTGTCGATTCACCTAATAATTAAATATGGAGCGCATATGCGGGCTATTCCTGTCTATTAGTGGCTCCATTTAAATTTGTGTAGCGAACCGATGCCATGTTTTGCCTTGTTAAGACAACACTTAAATTGCGGGATAGCTAAACAACACGAACCTACTAATTAATTGTCGGGACCCCGGTTCCGCTTAATATTGCCTAATTGCATCGCATCTTTGCCATGCCATACATCATACATGCATCATGCCCGATCTTCTGCAGTAGTATTAAATAGTGTATCCGGTGTTTCTTCTACTGTTTTGCTTCTTCATGGATTAGGCCGTTGACTTGATGCGAGTACCGACAATTTCTTCAGTGTATCTTCGGCTATATTTTCTAGGCAAGCATTCTCCCCATTTCTACCTATTTTGCATTTATAGTCTTTACTTCCTCCTGTTGATCTATTGTTATCCGTATTGCGATGCTTTAGTTTCCGTGCACCCATTTATTTTCCCTGCAGCCTCTATATTGCCTTGGACACCTCCTATTACCTGTTGTTTGGTATATAGATGGTCTTGCGAGTCGTAGTCGCTTGCTCAGGTGCGATCCCGTGTCGTGAAGTACCACACAGTTGTTGGAATGTTGTCATATGCTTTACGGTGAAGAGGATCATGACTTTAAAGACAACTATTAAATTGCTGAGAATAGATATAACTAATGTAGAGGCATCAGTGGGCAATAGATGTTATTTGGTTCTTCCATGCTCACTTGTGTCCCGTAGGACCCCGAGTACTTGATACCTGTTCCTTGACTATCGCACTATCCGCATGTGGGACCATGAATCCTCTTAGCCAAAGCTTGATTCATTTCTTATTTCTTGCAGCCATAAAGTAGTTTGGGGCTTTATTACTATCATGTACTGATGCCATGCTTTACTGCTTTATTTACGATTGTGCGTGGAGCACCTGTACTGTTTTGGAACGTGGAATGTTTTCGCGGTATCGACAAGCCCAGTCACACTTTCGGGTTCCTAGTCGTTTACAGCCATTGGCACAAACCTTGGGTCCGTCTCGGAGCCGGCCAACATCGTTGCGGGTAGCTTAATGGGGTGCCCCCCTGAAATAATTTATGAATCCTGTGATTGCTTTGTCGTGAAAGCCTCGTTGGGTGTTGAGTTAGTTTTTTCGAGGTTGATCGTGTGTGTTGCTATTTGTGCACCCCTGCAGGGTAAATCTTTCTGAAAGCCGTGTCCGCGGTTATGGACGACTTGGAGCACAGTATCTCGATCATAGACAAGCATAACTAAAGTAGTGCTATAAATTTGACTTAATATGTGACTAGTAATCAGCATCACTACAATGGAATGGATAATAAAAGTGCCAACAACTGGTGGAACTGGGGTGTATCGTGTCATGTTATACCTTCCTAGTGAGTATCGCAACTCCAATGGAATGAAATAAAAGTGCCAACAACTACTGGGTTTGGGATGTCACATGCTAATTGTATCTGACTAGTAAGTACTACAACTACAACTGAATGGTTAACTAAAACTGCCCACTACTTATGCTATCAGGATGACTCATGCTATCTATATCTGACTAGTAAGAGCTGCAACTATAATGGAATGGATAAAACTGCCAATTGTGTGAGTTCCTCGGTTGACTCTCTCGTTTGGTCTCGAGGGGGAATACCAGGATGGGTATGATTGGTGTTAGTATCAGGTTGGTCCCAAATAGGTCTCTCTTATCCCTCTCTAATAGCCGACAGTTGCATCGAGTCTCTATAGGTTGTTTAGTGCATGATGTGCTGCCGCTTCAGTCCACCATACCTATGTAGGCGAGAGCCGCCGAATTCTAGTCTCGCCGTGTACTGGCCTCAGTACTAATGCTCCTCTTTTTCCTTTGCCCTTTGTCGGCACCCCTTTTGTTTTAACAGGTTTCAGATCGACGTCGTTAGCAGGGTTACCCTTCCGGCTTGGCCTGGGCAGGGTTATGGACGCCATTGGTTATTCTTCAGGGCTCTTAGCCCAATTTGCTTCTTATCCGTACTTGGATGTTATATCGTTTTCAAAGTGAATTGGATCTTCATACTCTATATCTATATTTTTGACTCCATGAGTCGTTGTTGTATATATATGTGTTGTGGGTTCCATCGTGAACTATTGTGTAATGGTTTACTTTGTTTTCCACCCGCACGCAAGTGCCTGGTGGGCGTCCTTGAATCGTTTCTATGCGGGTTTGGCGGGAAGCGCTAAAACTTGCATAGGGCCGATTAGAGGGTGTTACAGAGTGGTATCAGAGCCCAGCAGCTGCGATACCCCACTGGTCCATCCTGTAGGATAACCTAGGTAATGCCCGATGTAGAGTGTCAAAACTATTTTTGCAAAATCGGTTGGATAGATCTGATGAGGTCTGCTTTTACTCCTTACCCCTCTGCTATTCTCCTCTTACCTCTGCATGTTTTAAATCTGCTCTCTTACCTTTCTTCAAGTCCAGGATTTCTCATGGTTGGGTTCCGTCGTACCTTGAGAGTTTCGCTTCCTCCTTTGGCAATAGTGTTTCTACCTCCGGACTTCATGCTATCTGAGTGATCCTTTATCTGTGGTACCATTCTGTGTTCCTTGTTTGTTCCTTCCGGTGTTTTCCAACACGACGACATCATCTACGCCAGATCCGATGCAGAGCCTGCATCACTCCTTTGTTCCGAACCTCGATTGTCGAGATCTTCAGTCTGATTCCGAGAATGGTTGCACGCTTTTCTACTGATTGTGCGGAGTAATAGTTTGGGCGCGTGATGGATTGGCCCCCATGCCGACTACTCACTCTATTTGCTCGTGTACATTGAAGTGGATGAGAATACATCGGTTCTCTCTTTCTATCGAAGTGAGGTGGCTTTATTTGTGGATACCTTTACCTTCGTCCTTTGTTTCCCGGAGTGTTCTCTCGACGATTACGGACAACGACATCTTGTTAGTAGTGTCGCGAGCATCTACACGAAGCGAGAAGATTCAGATCGCCGACCTTCTTCCTGGTACCACGAGGCGGATCTCGAGGGCGAGATACCTTGTTAGTGGTGTCGAATTGTACCACCCCGATAAAATCACGACTAGAAAATCGTTGTGTTTTGTGCATTGCATCATCATGACCGCATGCTCATGTCATCATGCCACATTGCATTTGAGCATCATCATCATCATGCATATGTTTGTCTGAAACTATTTTCGAAAAGTCTATTTTTATTTTCTAAATACCCCGCCTTTATTTCAAATTGAAACACCGGGCCTCTTCCGGGTATTTTGTTTTGTCTAAAAATAGTTTACAAAACCACTTTAAAATAAAAATAAATAATAAAACTATTTTTTTGGACTGGGGAGGCAGCCCAGCCGTTAGGCCAGGCCACCTGCAACCCGGCCCATCTAAAACAAAACCTAGTCTATCCTACCCTAACCCTAGCCCCTCACCAACTCCACACCAGCCGCCACCCGCTCCATCCCACACACACCAAACACGCGCGCAGCACACCCACTCGACACCCACCTGCCGTTTTCCTGCCCTGGTCGCCGACTACCGCGGCTTCTCCCGCTCGCCCAATCCCACTGTTGCCGCACACCACACAGCGGCGCACGCAACACGCAAGGCAATGCACGCCATCGATCGATCCACCCTAGTTGCCTCGCACGTCATCTACCCCCACCCGACAACACTAAGCTCGCCCGGCCCCACCTACATGCCCTGTCTCTCTCTTGTTCGCCACCAACTGAGACCGAGTCCCCACCTACCCCTGCTTCCCCATCCCCGCGATCCCCTTCAACCCAGGCCCCGATGTCGTCGTCCTCAGCCTCAAGCCCTCGCCGCCGCGCCCGCTCGGGCCCGGCTCTCCACCTCATGTCGTCGTCCTCCCTACGCGGAAGTGCCACCGCCATGTTGCCCCGGACGCCAGGCACCATCCCCTCGCCAGGACCCCGCCTCTCTTCTCAGGCCTGCCGCCAGGCGCCGCCCCTCCTCCTCAGCTCTGCAGCGCCGCCACCGCCTCCCTGCGGCCGCCCTCTCGAGCTTCCCCAGCGGCCTCTACCCGTGACGCGCCGTCAGTTCCTCGTCGGTTGTCGTCGACCTCCTCGACCCCGCCAGCGCAGCGAGCCTCTGCACAACCTCGGGCCCCCTCCGCGCGAGCACCATCCCTGGCCCTGCGCCTCCTCGAGCCCCACCACGTCAGCCTCCACCTTGGCTCTACAGCACCACATCGCCGGTGTTTTGCCCCGTTGCGCGCAGCGCTGCCTCGAGCTCCACCGGTCCCGCCTCGGTACCGCCATGGACGCTCCCACCCTCCTCGCTCTGGCAGCAACGCCGCCAAGGCCGCCATCCACTTGAGCCACGTGTGCTCCACCGTCCTCGAGCCCCCTGGCATTGCCTCTGGCCCGTTCTCCTCTACCGTGAGTGCCCACCTTGTCGACCTACCTAGCACTAGTACTTCACCAAGTGTTGCGCATGTCCTGCTCATGTTTGTGTGTTAGTGCTAAGGCAGTTGATTTCTAGCCATTGTATGCCTGTCCGGGCCTCATCATCCAAGTGTTCGACTCCATGCCCGTGTGGGTATTTTTGTTGCTGATGTGCGCTCCAGGTACTGTGCTGCTATTGGCTTGTGTTTATCTATTGATGCCCATGTCTGAGACCTACGCTCAGTACCTACACCTCCATTTATATCCTCCTTGACATCATCAAGATCTTCGTAGCGAGTATAATGCATCTGAAGACCACGGTGCCAAACAATACACTATCATCACTCGAAGCCAGGACCTAAGTATCTCGTCAGGGACAACAAGATCACCGACAGGGAATCGAAGGATGCCACCCATCAAGATCTTCATCCCAAAGTGCCAAGGTCGCCGACATGGAACACCAAGGCCCCGAGCTCTCCCTCTGGATTGAAGGTCCTGTTCCCGGAAACCAAAGACCGATCCCACCGAGCCCGATCCCGTCGATCCCGAACCCCAAGACCTTCGGAACCGAGATGTGTGACCCCTTTATCCGAGACCCCTATTTTTATAATATGACATTATCCAATGTTGCATATTAAATTGTTCATACTCGCATACATAATCATTTGTTTGGGGGTACTTTGTCGATTCACCTAATAATTAAATATGGAGCGCATATGCGGGATATTCCTGTCTATTAGTGGCTCCATTTAAATTTGTGTAGCAAACCGATGCCATGTTTTGCCTTGTTAAGACAACACTTAAATTGTGGGGTAGCTAAACAACACGAACCTATTCATTAATTGTCGGGACCCTGGTTCTGCTTAATATTTCCTAATTACATCGCATCTTTGCCATGCCATACATCATACATGCATCATGCCCGATCTTCTGCAGTAGTATTAAATAGTGTATCCGGTGTTTCTTCTAGTGTTTTGCTTCTTCACGGATTAGGCCGTTGAGTTAATGCGAGTACCGACAAGTTCTTCAGTGTATCTTCGGCTATGTTTTCCAGACGAGCATTCTCCCCATTTCTACCTATTTTGCATTTATAGTCTTTACTTCCTCCCATTGATCTATTGCTATCCGTATTGCGATGCTTTAGTTTCCGTGCACCCATTTATTTTTCCTGCAGCCTCTATATTGCCTTGGACACCTCCTATTACCTGTTGTTTGGTAGATAGATGGTCTTGCGAGTCGTAGTCGCTTGCTCAGGTGTGATCCCGTGTCGTGAAGTACCACACAGTTGTTGGAATGTTGTCATATGCTTTACGGTGAAGAGGATCGTGACTTTAAATACAACTATTAAATTGCTGAGAATAGATATAACTAATGTAGAGGCATCGGTGGGCAATAGATGTTATTTGGTTCTTCCACGCTCACTTGTGTCCCGTAGGACACCGAGTACTTGATACCTATTCCTTGACTATCGCACTATCCGCATGTGGGACCATCAATCCCCTTAGCCAGAGCTTGATTCATTTCTTATTTCTTGGGGCCACAAAGTAGTTTGGGGCTTTATTACTATCCTGTACTTATGCCATGCTTTACTGCTTTATTTACGATTGTGCGTGGACCACCTGTACTGTTTTGGAACGTGGAATGTTTTCGCGGTATCGACAAGCCTAGTCACACTTTCGGGTTCCCAGTCGTTTACAGCCATTGGCACAAACCTTGGGTCTGTCTCGGAGCCGGCCAACTTTGTTGCGGGTAGCTTAATGGGGTGGCCCCCTGAAATAATTTATGAATCCTGTGATTGCTTTATCGTGAAAGCCTCGTTGGTTTTTCCGAGGTTGATCGTGTGTGTGTTGCTATTTGTGCACCCCGGCAGGGTAAATCTTTCTGAAAGCCGTGTCCGCGGTTATGGACGACTTGGAGCATAGTATCTCGATCATAGACAAGCATAACTAAAGTAGTGCTATAAATTTGACTTAATATGTGACTAGTAATCAGCTTCACTACAATGGAATGGATAATAAAAGTGCCAACAACTGGTGGAACTGGGGTGTATCGTGTCATGTTATACCTGCCTAGTGAGTATCGCAACTCCAATGGAATGAAATAAAAGTGCCAACAACTGCTGGGTTTGGGATGTCACATGCTAATTGTATCTGACTGGTAAGTACTGCAACTACAACTGAATGGTTAACTAAAACTGCCCACTACTTATGCTATCAGGATGACTCATGCTATCTATATCTGACTAGTAAGAGCTACAACTATAATGGAATGGACAAAACTGCTAACTGTGTGAGTTCCTCGGTTTGACTCTCTCATTTGGTCTCGAGGGGGAATACCAGGATGGGTATGATTGGTGTTAGTATCAGGTTGGTCCTGATAGGTCTCTCTTATCCCTCTCTAATAGCCGACAGTTGCATCGAGTCTCTATAGGTTGTTTAGTGCATGCTGCGTTACCGCTTTAGTCCACCATACCTATGTAGGCGAGAGCCGCCAAATTCTAGCCTCGCCGTGTACTGGCCTCAGTACTGACGCTCCTCTTTTTTCCTTTGCCCTTTGTCGGCACCCCTTTTGTTGTAACAGGTTTGAGATCGACGTCGTTAGCAGGGTTACCCTTTCGGCTTGGCCTGGGCAGGGTTATGGACGCCATTGGTTATTCTTCAGGGCTCTTAGCCCAATTTGCTTCTTATCCGTACTCGGATGTTATATCGTTTTCAAAGTGAATTGGATCTTCGTACTATTTATCTGTATTTTTGACTCCATGAGTCGTTGTTGTATATACATGTGTTGTGGGTTCCATCGTGAACTATTGTGTAATGGTATTACTTTGTTTTCCACCCGCACGCAAGTGCCTGGTGGGCGTACTTGAATCGTTTCTATGCGGGTTTGGAGGGAAGCGCTAAAACTTGCATAGGGCCGATTCGAGGGTGTTACATTTATATAGTACCCTACTTCAAGAGCAAAAGAATCTATACACGATTAATTAAATCCTATGTATGAACATTGAAATTTGCGGTTGTGACTCCTCATCGGGGACTTCCTCCTCGAACTCGTCATTCTCTGCGATTGCATCGATGATTTCTTGGATGGCGATGGGGTCGTTGATGTAGAGCACCGGATTGCCTCCACCTGCCTGCTACCCCTCATCCATATCTGTCGCTGGCACCACGATGTTGTTGGCCACCTGCTGCTCGATAGCGACGACTACTGGCTGGACGGATGAGCTCGAAGCCTCGACGGCACGGCGACGAGCGGCGTGCGTGCCCAGAGAAGTCGCATCCGCCTTCTTGGCAACGATCGAGCCATCTGCTACTACGCCTTCAACTAGCTTCACCTCCGGCTCGTCTCCACACATACACTTCATGGCGCACCTAGGGAAGGCGGTGGTGCAAGCGAAGGAGCTTCAACACACATGGTAGGTGCAGATTGGGGTTTTGGGACTAGACAGATTGAGGAAAATGACACGAGCTCAGGGAAGAAAAAGGCCGAGCGGGTTTATAAACACTGGACCTTTGGTAGTCCTCGAGTTGACACGTGTGGTGGGCGGGGGGGATGGGGATACCACGATCTCCATTTTTTTGAAACAACCACGGTCTCCACTTTATAAGTACATTGAAAACATGCGCATGGTAGACCTCGATTCCACTACATGCAAGTGGCACAGAACCAATTTCTATCAATGTTAGGTCTCCTCGAGGGTCCCCCTGACGCGTGGAAGTTACTTGCGGTAGGGCCCAGTTGGAAGTGAGATTGAGAGCGTGCTACATAAAAATGGGATATGTCTTATTAAAATCAAGTGGCAGTAATTTGTAGCGTCCCATCGATAACCATGCACTCGATGACCCCGTTACCCTGTGCAAGTGTTGTGGTAGTAGTAGTAGGCTTTTAAGACGTGATTAAACATGACATGACCACTAGACGACTTTGTCAATGGACGGCTTTGTGTTCCTTCTTGTAGAAGTCTCGCTAAGATATATGTCCATGTTGTCTCACACTGTACTATGAAGGGCAGGACGTGTGCAACGATCCGCGTTGGATCACACAAGATCAATGGTTGGTGCACATGATCCGCATGACAACTTTGACAACCAATCAGGGCGTAGCAGCCATAGTGCGCAGAGGTTTGGGCTTCTACGAGAGAGAGGGGGGCGAAACTAAGTAGTATCAAAAAACCAAGGGCAAACCTGAGTAGTATAAAAATGGAAAGTGAGTGTCTTATACAATGAAATAAAATGAAATGCTGCATCACCACACCTCATTGGATGTGTGTCTGTGTGTTAGTGTGCATCATTGTGGTCTTGGAAAAGAACACATGCAGTGATGCCACCACATCATGTGTCCAACCATGTCCAGGAACCCTAGCAGCATGCCTGGATTCAACTACACCATGCATTCTACCACCGGCTTGAAAGATGCTGCATCACCACACCTCATTGGGTCTGTGTGTATCCGTGTGCATCATTATGTTTTTAGGAAAAAAACACATGCAGTGATGCCACACGAGCATGTGGTGTTCAACTATGTCTAGGAACACTGGCATCATGCTGGGATTCAGCTACATCATGCAATCTACCACCAACTTGAAAGATGCTGCATCACCACACCCCATTGGATGTGTGTGTATCAGCGTGCATCATTATGGTTTTGGAAATGAAATATACACTGATGCCACCACAACATGTGTGTTCTTTTCATAAACCACATGGATCCACTAGAGTTGATTGCATGTGTGTTCTTTTCATAAACCACATGGATCCACTAGAGTTCATTGCATGTGTGTTCTTTTCATAAACCACATGGATCCACTAGAGTCATTGCATGTGTGTTCTTTTCATAAACCACATTGATCCACCAGTTCCATTGAATGTGTTTTCTTTTTCTAAACCACATATGGATCCACTAGTGTAATTGCATGTGTGTTCTTCTCCTAAACTAGCACTAGAGTCATGCATGTGTGTTCTTTTCATAAACCGCAGCTAGAGTCATTGCATGTGTGTTCTTATCATAAACCACATGGATCCACAAGATCATTGCATGTGTGTTCTTTTCATAAAACACACTAGGGTTCATTGCATGTGTGTTCTTTTCATAAACGACATCAAGAGTCATTGCATATGTGTGTGTACCAGTGTGCATCATTCTGGTTTTAGAAAAAGAACACATGCAGTGATGCCGCTCCGGCATGTGATGTCCAACCATGTCTAGGAACCCTGGTAGCATGCTGGGATTCAACTACAGCATGCATTCTACCACCAGTTTGAAAGATGCTGCATCACCACACGCCATTGGATGTGTGTGTGTATCAGTGTGCATCATTTTGGTTTTCGAAATAACATATGAAGTGATGACACCACAACATGTGTGTTCTTTTCATAAACCACATGGATCCACTAGAGTTCATTACATGTGTGTTCTTTCCATAAACCACATGGATCCACTAGAGTTCATTGCATGTGTGTTCTTTTCATAAACCACATGGATCCACTAGAGTTCATTGCATGTGTGTTCTTTTCATAAACCACATGGATCCACCAGAGTCATTGCATGTGTGTTCTTTTCATAAACCACATGGATCCACCAGAGTCATTGCATGCGTTTTCTTTTCATAAACCACATCTAGAGTCATTGCATGTGTGTTCTTTTCATAAACCACAACTAGAATTCATTGCATGTGTGTTCTTTTCATAAACCACATGGATCCACTAGAGTTCATTGCATGTTTGTTGTTTTCATGAACCACATGGATCCACTAGAGTTCATTGCATGTGTGATATTTGCATAAACCACATGGATCCACTAGAGTCATTGAATGTGTGTTCTTTTTCTAAACCACATATGGATCCACCAATATCATTGCATGTTTGTTGTTCTCCTGTACCAGCACTAGAGTCATCCATGTGTGTTCTTTTCATAAACCACATATGGATCCACCAGAGATCATTGCATGTGTGTTCTTTTCATAAACCACAGCTAGAGTCATTGCATGTGTGTTCTTTTCATAAACCACAGGGATCCACCAGAGTCATTGCATGTGTGTTTTTCCATAAACCACATGGATCCACCAGAGTCATTGCATGTGTGTTCTTTTCATAAACCACATCCAGAGTCATTGCATGTGTGTTCATTTCATAAACCACAAGTAGAGTTCATTGCATGTGTGTTATTTTCATAAAACACATGGATCAACTAGAGTTCATTGCATGCGTGTTCTTTTCATAAACCACAACTAGAGTCATTGCATGTGTGTTCTTTTCATAAACCACATGGATCCACTAGAGTTCATTGCATGTGTATTCTTTTCATAAACCACAGGGATCCACAAGTGCCATTGAATGTGTGTTCTTTTTCTAAACCACATATGGATCCACCAGTATCATTGCATGTTTATTCTTCTCCTAAACCAACACTAGAGTCATGCGTGTGTGTTCTTTTTATAAACTACATATGGTTCCACCAGAGATCATTGCATGTGTGTTCTTTTCATAAACCACATCTAGAGTCATTGCATGTGTGTTCTTTTCCTAAACGCCATGGATCCACCAGAGTCATTGCATGTGTGTTCCTTTTATAAACCACATGTATCGACCAAAGTCATTGCATGTGTGTTCTTTTCATAAACCACATCTAGAGTCATTGCATGTGTGTTATTTTCATAAACCACAACTAGAATTCATTGCATGTGTGTTCTTTTCATAAACAACATGGATCGACTAGAGTTGATTGCACGTGTGTTGTTTTCATAAACGACATGGAGCCGCTAGAGTTCATTGCATGTGTGTTCTTTTCATAAACACATGGATCCACTAGAGTCATTGAATGTGTGTTCTTTTTCTAAACCACATATGGATCCACCAATATCATTACATCTGTGTTGTTCTCCTAAACCAGCACTAGAGTCATGCATGTGCACTACAAGAGAACTGGCATGTAGAGGCACTATTTTTGTCCTGTAGAGACACTTTTATTGTCTTTACGTACTTGTAGAGACATTTTACACATTGTCTCAAAAGTGTCGCTATGGATAATGTCTCTTATGTGTTAAGGACACCAGTAATAATGTCTATAAACCTTATAAGACACAACAAAGAGGCATTATATTATGTCTCTACATGTAGAGTAAAAAATACTATGAAAAACATGTCAAAAGTAATCCTTGAACTCTTGACCTTATTGATAAAGACTTATTCATCCAACCATCTCAACCTTACACAAGATCTTTTTTATACTTGGAATTAGTTTCTTTTTAGTATAGCACAACCTAACTAAAACTTAAAAAAATGTCTCTACAGAACAAGAAAAATGCCTCAAATAGTGTCTTTACAGAAAATGTAAACACCTTTTGTAATGTGTCTCAATGATTTCCTTTATATAACTTGTGACACAATTTAGAAAGCCTCAACAGTTGTCTCTAGAATAAAAATTCCATTTTGCTAGAAAAATGTCTTAACTGGTGTCTCTATCTTTGAGACACGTCCTTTAGTGTCTCAACAATTGTCTCTACAGCATGCAAAATGTCTCTACCTGATTTTTAATGAAACAAAATAAGAAGTGTCTGAATGAGAATGTCTCTATGGTAGGTTTTTGTTGTAGTGGTGTGTTATTTTCATAAACCACATATGGATCCACCAGAGATCATTGCATATGTGTTCTTTTCATAAACCACAGCTAGAGTCATTGCATGTGTGTTCTTTTCATAAAGCACATGGATACACCAGAGTCATTGCATGTGTGGGTTCTTTCATAAACCACATGGATCCACCAGAGTCATTGCATGTGTGTTCTTTTCATAAACCACATCTAGAGTCATTGCATGTGTGTTCATTTCATAAACCAAAAGTAGAGTTCATTGCATGTGTGTTCTTTTCATAAACCACATGGATCCACTAGAGTTCATTGCATGTGTGTTCTTTTCATAAACCACAACTAGAGTCATTGCATGTGTGTTCTTTTCATAAACCACATGGATCCACCAGAGTCATTGCATGTGTGTTCTTTTCATAAACCACATGGATCCACCAGAGTCATTGCATGTGTGTTCTTTTCATAAACCACATCTAGAGTCATTGCATGTGTGTTCTTTTTGTAAACCCCAACTAGAATTCATTGCATGTGTGTTATTTTCATAAACCACATGGATCCACTAGAGTTGATTGCATGTGTGTTATTTTCAAAAACCACATGGATCCACTAGAGTTCATTGCATGTGTGTTCTTTTCATAAACCACATGGATCCACTAGAGTCATTGCATGTGTTTTTTTTCATAAACAACATGGATCCACCAGTGTCATTGAATGTGTGTTCTTGTTCTAAACCAAATATGGATCCACCAGTGTCATTGCATGTGTGTTCTTCTCCTAAAATAGCACTAGAGTCATGCATGTGTGTTCTTTTCATAAACCACATATGGATCCACTAGAGATCATTGTATGTGTGTTCTTTTCATAAACCAGAGCTAGAGTCATTGCATGTGTGTTCTTTTCATAAACCACATTGATCCACCAGTCATTGCATGTGTTTTCTTTTCATAAACCACATGGATCCAGCAGAGTCATTGTATGTGTGTTCTTTTCATAAACCACATCTAGAGTTATTGCATGTGGTTTCTTTTCATAAACCACAAGTAGAGTTCATTGCATGTGTGTTGTTTTCATAAGCCACATGGATCCACTAGAGTTCATTGCATGTGTTTTTTTCATAAACCACATCTAGAGTCATTGCACGTGTGTGTGTGTATCAGTGTGCATCATTGTGATTTTAGGAAAAGAACACATACAGTGATGCCACTCCAGCATGTGGTGTCCAACCATGTCTAGGAACCCTGGCAGCATTATGGGATTCAACTACAACATGCGTTCTACCACCATCTTGAAATATGCGGTATCACCACACCCCATTGGATGTGTGTGTGTATCACTATGCATCATTGTGTTTTTGCAAAGCAACATATGCAGTGATGCCACCACAGCATGTGTGTTCTTTTCATGAACCACATGGATCCACTATGGTTCATTGCATGTGTGTTCTTTTCGTAAACGACATGGATCCACTAGATTTCATTGCAAGTCTGTCTTTTCACAAACCACATGGATCCACTAGAGTTCATTGCATGTGTGTTCTTTTCATAAACCACATGGATCCACCAGTGCCATTGAATGTGTGTTATTTTTCTAAACCACATATGGATCCACCATGTCATTGCATGTGTGTTCTTCTCCTAAACCAGCACCAAAGTCATTGCATGTGTGTTCTTTTCATAAACCACATGGATCCACTAGAGTTCATTGTATGTGTGTTCTTTTCATAAACCACATGGATCCACCAGTGCCATTGAATGTATGTTCATTTTCTAAACTAAATATGGATCCACCAGTGTCATTGCGTGTGTGTTGTTCTCCTAAACCATCACTAGAGTCATGCATGTGTGTTCTTTTCATTAACCACATATGGATCCACCAGAGATCATTGCATGTGTGTTCTTTTCATAAACCACAGCTAGAGTAATTACATTTGTGTTCTCTTCATAAACCACATCGATCCACCAGAGTCATTGTATGTGTTTTGTTTTCATAAACCACATGGATCCACCAGAGTCATTGCATGTGTGTTCTTTTCATAAACCACATCTAGAGTTATTGCATGTGTGTTCTTTTCATAAACCATAGGTAGAGTTCATTGCATGTGTGTTCTTTTCATAAACCACATGGATCCACTAGATTTCATTGCATGTGTGTTCTTTTCATAAACCACATCTAGAGTCATTGCATGTGTGTGTGTATCATTGTGCATCATTGTGGTTTTAGGAAAAGAACACATATAGTGATGCCACTCCAACATGTGGTGTCTAACCATGTCTAGGAACGCTGGTAGCATGATGGGATTCAACTACAGCATGCGTTCTGTAACACCCCTAGTTCTATTAATAGTTATTAGGGTTTGATTTGTGCATCCATGAGCATAATCATTTAAGATGCATGGAAGAAAATAGAGAAAACCCTAAACCCTAATTACCATCTCCCTCTTGAAAACAATTCAAAATGGGTTTGAATATTTAGAAAACCATCAAAACTCATGGAACCCAAATTGCTATAAAGGGTTCCTGCAATATGTCAAATGTTTGCAAAAGCTCTTGTATTTTGGAAATATTAAAAAAAACAGATTTTAAAGTCAAATCAAAAAAGAGAAAAGGAAAAGATTTCTGCAAATAAAAACCTAATCCTAACTCTACCTGGGCTGAGCCCATCTCCTTTTCCCCCTCTCTGCCCCCGCGCACGTAGCAGCTAGTAGCCGCTGCCCTTGCTTCGCTGCAGCCCAGCAACAGCCCGCAGCTGGGCCATCTAGCCCATCCGGCCCGATAAACGTTCTACGTGTTTCTTCTTTCTTCTTCCTCGTGTCAGAGCAGAAGCTGCTCGCTGTCAGCCACCTCGCCGTCGATCTCCCTCGTGCTGCGATGCACGCTGACACCTACGAAGAGGAGGAAAAGAACGGCCTCGCTCCGCTCTCTCTCCCTATCCCCATTTCTCCCCATCTTGCCCCCTCTGCCATTTTCCCCTCTCTGGCCGAACCCTAGCCACCGAAATGCCTCTCGTCGCCAGTGTTCTGGACCTCTCCAAGCCCCACTGAGACTTCCAGGAGAACCGGCGTGCTCTCCTCGTCCACCTCCCCGAAGGAATCGGCCCTAGGAGCCTGCAGTCGAGAAGGTAGTTCGCGCCTTCCCTGACTCCGACCGCCGCGTCCGCCACCAATCTGGGTCGTCCCGACCCTCTCCGGCCTCCGGCCTCTCCGTCATGCCCAAGAGCATCAGGGTGAGCTCCCGGCTCTCCTGAGCCCCTCTGCTTCTTCCCTCTCGCTCTCTAGGTCTTTCCCGACATGCATCACCAACCGCCGCCGCAGATGCTCCCCAGTGCAGCGTCTCCGGCGACCATATCCTAGCGGCATAGCCACAGCTAGTTTCCCCGCATCACTCCACATCGAGCAAGCCCTCTCCCGTGCCCCAGCATCGCATGTAGCGCTAGCCCCAAGCTCAATCTGGGAGCAATGGCGTTGCTGACATCATCATCATGTCAGGCTGATGTCACAACTCGTTTTCTTTTCTTTTAATAATTTATGTAATTGTTTTAGTAAATAAAATTACTGATAGGTGGGCACTGTCTGTCAGGGTTTTATTCTTTTTAGAAACTTTTTCTTAAATTAATAAAAGTATGACATGTGGGCCCAAGTTGTAAATAATTTAATAAATTCCAAAAATGTTTAGTTGTTTTAATAATGATTTAAAAATGGATTAAAATTGGGAAACATCATAACTAATTCATTTTAAATCAGAAAAATATGTATAATATATCAAAATGTTCAGAAAAATGAGATCTACACAGTAGACTCATAATCATGCATTGTTTAACAACTTCAATTGCAAGTTTAATTATAAGGACATTTGAACTCCCATAGGTGACTCCGAGGTTCTCCCTATTCTAGGGTTTGTACCCCTCGAACCCTATTTTAAATGACGAAGCATGTTCTAGGGTTTCAATTTAATGTTATTCAACTTGCCATATCATCATCATTGCTTGAGCATTGCATCGATGCCATGTGTTGATTGTTGCTTTCCTTTCCGGTGTTTCTACTTCTTCTCGGTAGATCTCGGAGTTGATGTGAGCAACAATATCGAGTCCAAGATTGAAGATCGAGATCAACATCGTCGAAGGATATCGACAAACAATGCCAAGCAGATGAATTTGAAGTTCTGTATTCGAGTATCAACTGGCAAAGGCAAGCAAAGCCCCACACATGATAAAATCCTATGCTTTCAAAGTATTTAATTCTTGCCATGTGCATACGATTCCAAAGTCTTTTCTCGATAGATAGATTAACCCTATCTAATGCATGTTACCTTTGTAGCCTATACTCCCTGATCCACTGCTCCTAGCATAACTAGGGTTTGGCTTAAGAGCTTCGATAGATAGGGTTTGGCTTATGAGCTTCGATAAAGCTGCTATATTCGTTTGTGCTTATCCATGCTTAGTTGTTACCGTTGATCCATCCGGTTGATGAATCAGAGCTGTGAATGAACATAGTATGATAGGATGACGTGGTATGATCAGAGATGAGAGTTAAACATGCTAAGGCTTGTATGGGAGGCCACGTCAGGTTCTAGTTTTTGCATTCCCATACTTGCCACCACTAGGATCCGAGTCCTTTCCTCTTGAACCAAGACGAGCGTGCAACCACACGGGGGCCTGAAAACCCCCTCGACCAACTAACTTTCCTAGTATATTCCATGAGTCA
Organism: Avena sativa; assembly: GCA_916181665.1. Classification (NCBI taxonomy): domain Eukaryota; kingdom Viridiplantae; phylum Streptophyta; class Magnoliopsida; order Poales; family Poaceae; genus Avena; species Avena sativa. The sequence goes on from OV702292.1 coordinate 315,204,801, forward strand.
CATAGTTCCGGCGTTCCATTCAACATATGCACTCTGGTTGTTCTCAAAGGCGGTGAAGGAGGTGCATTCATACAGGTACGTAAGCGTGGCCGGGAGCAAGAGAGGCACGGCCTCCGTAATCTTGCTCCCCACATAGATCTCTAGGGACCGACTTCAGGACTTGACCCATTATGGTGCGTTATCCTTAGGGCGTGACTCATGGTATCGGCGAAAGCAAGGTAAAGGTCGTGGTAAACCACTCTCTGCCGGCCTTCCAAGGAAGATGGCTAATGTTAACTAGCACTAAGAATCGGTTGGTACGTGTGGGTAAAGTTGTGCACCCCTGCAAGGTTATTAATATTTTCTAAAAGCCGTGTCCATGGTTATGGACGACTTGGGAACGTATTCTAAGATCATAGAGAAGAATAACCTAATCGTAAAACTTGAGAAGAGGTGTGAGGTGTGCTTAAGGATACTTCCTCGAGGATTGAGGGTGTGATCCTAGTTGGTAGGTTCAGCTGATAAAGACTTCGGTGGATATCAAAAGAAGATCAAAGCTAGTGATATCGTTTTCTCTTACACTTTTTAAAAGGTTCCATTAGTCGAGCTTCTCCTACCTCTTTTACAAACAAAGTTAGATTTATGCAAAGTAACCCCACCAACCATAAGTCTTGAGGAGTACACCCAGTACTCAACTTTGCTTTGTTGATACTTTCATAGTAGGTAAGTGTTGTTGGGGTTTCACGTATGAAAACAATAAATTTTACTCTACGCCCCTGAACCCCTGAAACTGCCAGGACCTATCTATTAGTAAAACAGTAACGGGAGGGGCTTTTCGTGAACTTACCCTTGAAGACTGAAAATCATTGTCAACGCTCAGGAGAGCATGGTTGATGTAGACGAGCCGAAGCCGACCTCAAGGTCGTGATGAAGTCCTTGCGCTCCTTGGATCCCACGACTTGAGTGTCGTCGGATTGATGACAAGTACGCCATGACGGGGTCCTCGAGGCAAGCGTAAGAGAGGGGTGTGAGACGTACGGTGTTCCGGGATGGTGAGCACACAAGGTTACCCAGGTTCGAATCCGCCGGCTTTGGACGGATCCTACTCCTGCTAGTAATCCAGTAATATGGCAAAGCCGGAATATGGGTTACAAGGGTCCGCCTGTGCGAGTTGAGATTGTAGACTATTGAGGGTGCCCTAAAGGCTCTCCCTAGGACGGCTTATATAGATATTCGGCCTAGGGTTTATAGGAGAGATCTATCCGACTACGACTGACAGTCGGTTACAGAGTACATCTTGAACTACAAGTAACACTATGGGCCTATGTTTGTAAGTCTTCTGGGCCTTCCCGTAGCCAGATTGGACTACGACTCTTCTCCCTGACTAGGCCACCCGTGAAGCAAAGCTCTAACCCGAAGTGGGACACCCTGGTCAGTGAGACTGTGAGGATACCCGGAAAGTATATCACCAATAGCAGCCCCCGGAAGTCTCCAAGATCCAAAGTCGGATTCTTCATCATCTAGCGTGATCTTCGGCTTGCAGAATCTTGAAGGGTTCCTGAAACTTTAAAACAAAAGATACGATCCGGGTCTCAAAATAAGTCAGACATATCAGTACATTATTCGGATTTTCCAACTTGATATTCAAACTAAGCCGGAACTTGGTCTCTGACGTCATATGACACTGGTCATGGTCAAGTCACGTCATCTGACAAACATCCTGTCAGCACGACCGTTGGTGGGTTCGCCGTTCGCGAAAACGAGGCGTCGTTTCAATGCGTACGCGGAGATCGAGGTGACGTAATCATCGCATGGGTCCTTCCTAGTTCCTTCCACGACATGTGGCGTTTACACAGTGCCGTTTGCATGAATCTTGGCGCGGTTAGGTGGTTATAAGGGGTGAGGATTTCCTTTTCCTCTTCTTCACCTATTCCCTTGTCGTTTCTTCTCCTCCACTTCTCCCTCGCGCACAGAGCTCTACTGCCCCCAGATTCCTAGCGCCGCCCATCCAAGGTCACCGGTGCATCGGAGAAATGGCTTCTTCTTCATCATTCGGCATGGCTGGCTTCGCAGCAGCGGCGACGGAGGCGGTGGCGGATAAAGAGAGTAACCGTGGGGTTTGGATCTCGTGTCTCCTCGACGACGAGCAGCTCCGTGTCGTGGAGAATGAAGGGCTCCTCCGCGCTGGCGACTGGCGGAGCGGTTTCGGCGAAACCAGCCACCATCCGCACGCCGGCGAGCGGGTACACTTCGGCACCCACCTCGACAGAGGTTTGTCTTTCCCTCCCTCGGATTTCTTTTCCGAGGTGATAGACCATTACGGTGTTCAGCTCCACCATCTTCCTCCTAACTCCATCTTAGAGATTAGCACTTATGCGACTTTGTGTGAGGGATATATCGGAATTAGGATGAGTCTCACTTTATTTCGTTTCTACTTTCATGTCCGTAGAAACTCCATCACTGCCGGCAATCCTTATATCAGCACTATTAGCCTTTCAGTTAGACGCGAGCGTAGTTATCCTCGCATTTCAGCCAGTGAGTCGATCAAACAATGGCTGGCCACTTTCTTTTACCATAAGGTTATTCTTTCTCCCGGCAAAGCTACTGCTTTGTCGGCTTTCATCGACGGAGCCGCCACGGCCCTTCCATCTTGGGACGAGGCTCCTCCGGCTCTCAGTGACGATCTGATCCTCGCTAAGAGGCGGACCGAATACCTGATAAAACACAAGGGCCTGCGAAGGTCCGACTTAGTCCAGTCTTGGGTTGCACATCGGATCCAACCCCTCTAGCACCACGGCGACCGTCTGATGCATTCCATCATGGCGTCGAAGAATGACTCCCTCCACATCAGTCCTAAGGCTTTAAAGCCACAGGATTACATAAGCCATATCAAATGGCTGATCAAGGAGCGGATTGAGAGAAAGATTCCGGACTTGTCTCTGGACATGCACACAGCGGAAGACCCTGTAGTGTCGGTAAGCTTTTAACAATAAACCCTTTTTTATGTGTCTCATCTTTAAGTTATTTCGCAATACTGAGATATTATCTTCTTTTCATCTTGATGACCTCCCCGAGTCGGAACTGGCTCCTATCGAGGGATATCCTCCGGAGTTTTCTCAGGAGGAGGAACTGGTTCCACTGCCGGACGTTGTGCCCATGAAGCGCAAGGCCTCGACAGTGGCTGTTGGCACAAAGGAAGTGCCGGTCGTGAAGAGGTAACTTTCCACACAACTTCCGCCTTTGTACTTTACTCGTAATTTCTTCCAAGATGTAATGTTTTCTATTCTATCACATTCCCAGAGCTAAGCAGCTCATCAAGGGCAAGGGGAAGGGAACTTCTTCGAAGCCCTTGCGGCAGACGAAGCTGACTTTGGCTTCTCCTGTCGTGGCTCCTCCGACTCCTGCCCCTCAACCTTCTGCAACACTGATGATCATTCCATCACTAGTTGTCGCGGAAGATCTGGCTCCTTCAACGGGGCCATCGATCCTTGAATCATAGAATGACGCCACCATGGGTGGCTCAGGTTCAGATAAGGGTGAACCCTCTTCGGGTAATGATCCCTCGGCAGAGACTTTTGCCGAAGACCTCCTGAACAATCTGGGACTTGCCAAATTTGGCTTGTCTCGGAAATCTGCGGAAGAAATCCAGCTTCTGGCCCGGCAATGCCTGTAGAGCCAAAATCTCTCTGCCGAAGAAGAAGCACAAGAATCGGAGGACATCAAGTACTTCGACCTTCTTGAACAAGTCCGCCTTCACGACGAGGGACTGAGAGCTGGTGTGCTTCCACCACCTCCGATTATTCCACTCACCCTCGCCGAGAAGGTTACCAGTGAGGTGAACATGTGCCTGAGCAAGCTCACACATGAACATCATGTATGTCGGAATTCCAACTCACGTTTTTCTTTATTGTACTTTATATCATATCCTCTAGCCCCCAAGCATGAAGTAGGATATACAATCCGTGTTTATGCTTCCTTAGGATGCCAAAGAATGAACTAGTGTAGCCCCCAAGGCTCATGCTGATATTAGTAACAATATTAGCTCGAGTCTTCAGTAGAACAATATTAACTTCTCAAAAAAAACTTGAGGTAACCAAAAACTTTTATTTCTCACAGAACATGTACATATGTATGATTACAAAGAAGGATAAACTAAGAATAAAAGGGACGTAGCTGAGCAATATTCCATGGTCTGTCTAACTCATCCGGATTTGTACTGCCTCTAGATCTCTTTCTCTTCTTAGTAGCAGGTCTTTCTTTGACTGGCCTCACATCAGTTAAGTAGTACGAACCATTGTGCAATACTCGACTAACCAAAAAGGGCCCTTCCCATATTGGGGAAAGTTTGTGCTTTCTTTGTTGCACAAGCCGGAGAACCAAATCGACTTTATTGAAAGATCTGTTTCTGACTCTCTGGCTATGATACTTGCGTAACTTTTGCTGATAGGCTATTGATCTCATTTTAGCAACGACATGAACTTCTTCGACTAAGTCGAGATCATTTTGTCGAGAAATCTCGGCATCCTCTTCGATATACACGGCCACTCTAGGAGAAGTGTGAATCAAATCACTAGGAAGAACTGCTTCTGCGCCATAGACCAAGAAGAAAGGTGTGTATCTAGTTGACCTGTTCGGAGTTGTTCGTAAACTCCATATTACAGAGGGTAATTCCTCTGCCCAAGCCCCCACAGCATGTCATAGTGGTGCTTCAAGTCTCGGTTTTAGGCCTTGTAGGATTAAACCATTTGCTCTTTCAACTTGTCCATTAACCTATGGATGTGCGACTGACACAATGTCAAGCCAGATATTTTGTTCGTTGCAGAATTCAGCCAATTCTCCCATAGAGAAATTACTCCCGTTGTCCGTGATAATGCTATGCGGATAACCATACCGGATTATAACATCCTCGACAAATCTTTTGGTTGTTGCTCCATCACAACTAGTGACGGGTTTAGCCTCAATCGATTTTGTGAATTTATCCACCATCACTAAGAGGTGAGTAAATCCACTTGGAGCCCGTCTAAACGGTCCTACCATGTCAAGCCCCCAGACCGCGAAAGGCCATGTTATAGGTATTGTTCATAGTTGATCAGCTGGAACTTGAGCTTCTTTGGCGTACTTTTGGCAGCCTTTGCACGTCTTGACTAGCCGTTCGGCATCTGCCTGAGCTGTAAGCCAGAAAATACTGTGTCTGGAAGCTTTTGCCACTAAAGATTTGGGTGCATCGTGGTGACCACACTCGCCTTCGTGGATTTCTCTTAAGATTTCCACTCCTTCTTCCGGAGATACGCAGCGCTGAAACCCCCAGACAAACTCCGCTTATAGAGCTCACCTTTAACTATAGTATAGGCTTTCGCTCGTCAGATAATCTGCCGGCTAAGAACCTCGTCTTCGGGTAATTTTCCATCTACCAGATAATCAAGATAGGGTTGAGTCTAGCTAGGAATTATAGCCAGAACTGCTATTAGAGGTGAGTCGGATTTGGTCCGCTATTCCTCATCCACTCCCTTTATTGAGGGAACTTTGAGGTGCTCTAAAAAAGCGCCATCCGGGACCTCTTTTTGTGCAGAGCCTATTCGAGATAGTGCATCTGCTTCCTCATTTTCTGCTCGAGGGATGTGTTGAACCTCAAACCCTTCGAATGATTTAGATAAATCATCCACAACAGCTTTATATGTTGCCATGTGTTTATTTGCATTACAAATATCCGACACGTGCTGAGAAACAAGATCGGAATCTCCGTAACACATCAAACATCGGATGCCGATATCCTTAGCATTCCGGATTCCGTGTAGCAGTGCTTCATACTCAGCAATATTGTTTGTCGCTGTGAAGTGGATCTGCAACACGTATAGAAGTTTATCTCCTTGGGGTGATTTGAGCACCATGCCAGCCCCCGAGCCCCCGCGAGCCTTAGACCCATCAAAATATAGGGTCCAATAGTCCGACTCAGGGAGGGTCATATTCTCCTTCGTCTCTATCCAATCAGCAACAAAGTCGGCAAGGATTTGGCATTTAATTACTGTCCGAGGTTTGTACTCAATATCGAAAGCCGAGAGCTCTATGCCCCATTTGGCGACGCGTCCTGTGGCGTCACTGTTGTTGATTATATCTCTCATGGGAGCTGTGCTCACCAAGGTAATTGGATGCTCCTGAAAATAGTGTCGTAGCTTACGAGATGCTAGGAAAACACCATAAGCCAGCTTTTGATAGTGCGGATACCGCTGTTTTGATTCTGTTAGAACCTCGCTGACAAAGTAAGTCAGACGCTGCACCAAGTGTTCCTGATTTTCCTCCGGTCTTTCCACTACCATGAAGATACTGACGACTTTATTTGTCACAGCAAGATAAAGCAACATCGGTTCCTGTGGTTCCGGTGCAGCAAGAATAGGAGCAGATGAGAGTACTTTCTTCAGGTCTTGTAATGCAGCTTCAGCTTCGTCGGTCCACACAAAATCCTTTGTCTTTTTCAGGAGTTTGTATAATGGTGCGGCTCTTTCACCGAGCCGGCTTACGAACCGACTGACTGCAGCGATGCAACCAGTTAGTCTTTGTACGCCCTTCAGGCGAGTTGGCCTAGAAATATTGAGTATAGCCTTGATTTTGTCTCGGTTCACCTCTATGCCTCTTTGAGACACGATGAAACCTAACAGTTTTCCGCCTAGAATTCTAAAGAAGCATTTCTTCAGACTGAGCATTATGTTGTATTTTCGTAGATTGGCGAACGTTTCCTCCAAGTCGGAAATCAGTGTTTCGTTCTTTTCGAACATCACCGCAATATCATACACATATGCATGTACATTGCGTCCGAGTTGGTCGTGGAGGCAACGCTGCATCATGCGCTGGTACGTAGCTCCTGCGTTCTTCAGCCCAAAGGGCATCATAACAAAACAGATGGTTATGAAGGGGGATATGAATGAAGTTTTGACTTTGTCAGATTCCTTCATATGGATTTTGTGATAACCGGAATATGCGTCGAGAAAACAAAGGAGTTCCGAGCCTGCCGTAGAATCGATAACTTGATCAATCCTAGGCAGAGCAAACGGATCTTTTGGACAAGCCTTGTTCAAGGCAGTATAATCAACACACATCCTTAAATCAGTGGTGTCCTTTTTAGGGACCATTACAGGATTGGCCGACCACTCAGTGTGGATGACCTCTTCTATGAATCCGGCTAACTCGAGTCGTGCTAGATCCTTAGCTATTGCCTTACGTTTTTCATCGCTGAAATGTCGTAAGGACTATTTGAAGGGTTCAGTGTTCGGGTTTACATTTAAAGAGTGCTCGGCAAGTTCCCTAGGTACTCCAGTCATGTCAGATGGCTGCCATGCGAAGATATCTTGATTTGCTTTGAGGAACTTGATGAGCATGCTTTCCTATGCTCTATCTAGGCCTACGCCTATCTAGGTCACCTTGGAGGGGTCATCATCCTTCAACGGCGTCTTCTTCGTCTCTTTTGATGCCTTGAACTCCGGATTCGGCTTTGTCACCTCCTTCATTGTTGCAGGCATCTCGGACGGATCCATGCTCTTCTTGATCTCCTAGTACTCCTGGGCGTGCAGCACGGCTTCAGCAAAGGCGGAATTTCCATCTTCGCACTCTCCCGCTTTCTTCGGGTCTCCCCTGATGGTGATCACGCCGTTGGGACCTAGAATTTTCATCATATTGTAAATGTAACACGGACGAGCCATAAAAGCCTAGTAAGCTGGATGTCCGAGTATAGCATGGTACGCACTCTTGAACGGGACCACTTCGAAGGAAAGTACCTCCGTCCAATAGTTCTTTGGACTTCCAAAAGTAACATCCAAAGTGATTTCTCCCAGGGAATTTGCTTGTCTTCCTGGGACAACCCCATGAAAGATCACAGAGTTGTGGTTCAGTTGGGTCTCCAAGATCTTCATCCGGCGTAGCATTTTGACATACATAATATTAATACTGCTACCACCGTCCATGAGAGTCTTGGAGAAACCATAACTGTCAATAAGTGGATTGATGATTAAGGCGTATTTTCCTTGCCTGTGCAACTTAGGCGGATGATCAGCGCGGTCAAATGTGATTTTCACTTCCGACCAGTCCAAGAATTGGGGGACAGCCGGAAGTATTGCATTGAGCTCATGTAGCACTGCCTTTTTGACCTTTGCTGGTTGAGATCCGAGGAAGGTGACATAAGTGTCTTTCTTGGTCAGAAAATTTTTCTTCCCTTCTGGCTTGGGATTTGAAGCATCAGCTTCCTCCATGTCGGAATCTTCCTTGGTCTCTTTATCTTTTTCGGGATTCTTCTTTCCCTTCTTCCGCTTAGCTTTGTAGTCAGCGGTATCATCTCTCTTAATGTCTTCGTTGAAACGACACTCGGCGTTTGTGTGGGACGAGCCCCCATTGGCGTCTAAGTGATGCACACATGGGTTATTGGCAATGTCGGCCCAAGAGTAGGTTTTTCCTGGTTGTTGCTCTCCTCTACCTTGAACTCTTGAAGTCCCACGGCTCCGTCTGCGGCCTCCACCGTGTCCTCCTCGTCCTCCAGAACCGAAAGTAGCAGTAACCACTGCCATTTCCATGTTGGGTTTCTCTTTCGAGGTATTCTTGCGCTTCTGAGCTTGTTGCTTTGGTTGTTTTGCCGACTGTGGCATTGCCAGGGCGTTGAGTAACCCCTCTACATCGTCGTTAGCGTCTGCATATTTGCTCGTTGTTTCTATCATCTCTCCCAAATCAGTGACCTTATCACACTTCAAGCGATGACGCAGTAAACTAATTGGGAGACCCTCAATGAAAGCTTCAATCGCAGTTTGGTCATTTACTACTTCATAGGAGTTCTTGGTGTCGATCCATCGTCCAAGATAATCCCGGCAAGTTTCTCCGGCTTTCTGGGTGCAACGTTGTAGATCTCCGACTGTATAGGGCCTCCGGTATGTGCCCTCAAAATTCGAAAGAACGCACTTTGCATGTCATACCAGTTGTGGATGGTGTTCTCTGGAAGTTCATTGAGCCATGATTGTGCCATCTTCCGCAACATGAGTGGGAGATATCGGGTTGCGACCAGGCTATTTCCGCCTTTGGCGATGCAGCAAGCTTGGAAGAAATCATGTAGCCAAGTATCTGGCCGAGCTATACCGTTGTAGGCTTGGATATGTCTTGAGATAGCAAGTCCTTCCGGGAATATTGTAGCTCTTATGCGTGGTCCGAAGCACTTTGGGCCCATGTGTATATCATCATTTTCGTAGCGCCGCGCCTCTATATTGGAGTTGATCCCCTGCCTTGCGTCGTTCGGGGATAGAGATCGTCCCGAGTGTCGGCTGTTGCTGTGGTGCCTTGGAGCCGAACTTCGGCTTCTGCCACCACGACGCCCTCCTTGGCCTCCTTAGGAGCCGTTGTGATGGCTAATTGGTGGAGAGGGTGAAGCAGCTAGGTTATTTCCGGCCGATCGCCGGCCTCCATCCGGAACGTCATTATTCCTGTTCCGGGGAGGGTCTTCATTGTGACGAGCCCCCTGCCGGCTTGTCTCGGCACGGTGTGCGGCGTTCCTTCGTCCGTCATCCGGACGGCTTGCATGTCTAGGAGGTGGCATTCTTTGTCGGTCCTCCTCCCGACGTTTCTCTTTATCATCATCCCTGCGGTCTTTCAACTCTCGCCGGGGCGGGTTCCTCGGATTTAGTGCAGCAATTGCCTCTTGCTGTGCAACTGTGTTAACATTACGCCAGTCACGGGCAGCTTTGTGGTGCTGTCCCAAAGATCCGGTTCTTGAGTAATTGTCCTCCCGGCGATCGGAGCGGTGGTGCTGCTCCGGAACACAGTAGGGTCTTACGTTAGCCCATGCCGGATCTGTGCGACACTGGTCGGAATCGGAGACCAGCTTTTGACTTCCGGACATGGCGACCTTTTGCTGCTCCAGTCCCTTGTTGAGTAATTTGATGCCCAATCGGATCTCCTCCGGGCCTGGATTAACCGATAGGATTTCTCGGGCCGCAACTGTGTTCTGTACTGGTGTTGAATACACCCAATCCCCTTTGCTATCTTTTCGAGGCATCCCCATTTCTCCTCCGAAAAGGACTTTGTGAATTTGTGGGAATTGGTTGTCATTAGTATGACGTTTCCTAGTCTTCTGGTGTTGCCTGGAATTGTACTTCTCCGCAGATGCCATGCGTTTCTTTTCCTCCTCAATGTTTTTGGCTTCATCGAGGAGTACTTGACGACACGCTTCTAGGGCCTGTGCCCTCTCGTCCAGCTCTTCAGCAGTAAGTTCTGCAGCTGTAGGAATAGGTGTGGTTAATGCAACATCGGTCAGTTTACGCGCACCTTCAGTGATCACATGTCCATCCACCGATTCTTCTTTTTTGGGCTCGTCTGGGATAAGCGCTCCATACAAGTTTTCCTCGTATTCCTCGACAATCACCTCCTCTGCCGGAGGGTCTTTCGCCGGGGTCTTGTTCTTCTTTTTTGCCTTCTTGGCAGCGCCGGTAGCAAAGACGGCTTTGGGTCCATTTCCCGGAGTCAAGCTCTAATCGGTACTTTCGGACATCTGGACCTCGGGATTATGTCCAACTTCCATGTCGTCCTGTGCTTTGGTAGAGTGTTCCCCAGATCCTTCATCCATGGCTTCTCCTTCCTCTGCAGCTTTGGAGTTATACTCCTCTTCATATTCCACGGAGAACTTTCGTAAATCTGCTGATGTCATCGATTCATCCGAGGATGCCGGTACGTCGGTGTTTGTTCCAATTGCCTCTAGCACAGAGTCGGTGTTGTCTCCAGCATCGGCAGTACCGGATCTGAATCCCACATATCCGACAAAGTGTGATGTGCCCCTCCTGAGATAGCTGTGGTCTTCATAGTAGGCTTCGTCGAAATGTTTGATGGTATCGAGAATTGCATCTACGCCTGAGTTTTGCATTATCATGCGTCTTAGTGTGTACCTTAGGATAGGCCTGTCTGTCCTGGCATCGTCAGAGCCGGAACCGTCGTTGTTATTATGCTCCTCCTGGATTTTGACCTCAGTGGGTGGGTCGATCTGGGATTCGGTCTCTCCAGGGAGATCCACTCCAGATTCGACTTGGACCGCTAGGTCTGCTTCAGGCTCGGATTTCTCCACTATCTCCACGACTGGTGCGGGCTGGGTGGGATTAGGGTTTTCTCAGATCCAGAACTCTGCCGCCTCCGCGGACAAAGGGGACCCAGAAATTTCCTCTGCCTCTATCATCACCGCTTGGATGGGTGGGACAGGTTCAGCAAAACTGATGTAAACATCAATCTCGCCAAAAGACATGATGGTGTAGGCAGTCATAGCCTCCCTAGCCAGGATCCAGGTCTCGTCGAGAACGATGAGAGGGACATCGCTAGCGTAGAGGATGCGACCGACGGTGATAGTCTCGCCAATTCCAATTCTTGTAGATTCCGCTTGAAACACATATCCGAAGCTCACTTGCCCCACGATGGGCGCCAACTGTCGTCGGATTAATGACAAGTACGCCATGTGGGGGTCCTCGAGGCATGCGGAAGAGAGAGGTGTGAGACGTACGGTTTTCCGGGATAGTGAGCACACAAGTTTACCCAGGTTCAAATCCGCCGGCTTTCGACGGATCCTACTCCTGCTAGCAATCCAGTAATACGGCAGAGCCAGAATATGGGTTACAAGGGTTCGCCTGTGCGAATTGAGATTGTAGACTATTGAGGGTGCCGTAAAGGCTCTCCCTAGGATGGCTTATATAGATATCCGGCCTAGGGTTTATAGGAGGGATCTATCCGGCTACGACTGAGAGTAGGTTACAGAGTACATCTTGAACTACAAGTAACACTATGGGCCTAAGTCGGTAAGTCTTCTAGGCCTTCCCGTAGCCGGATTGGACTCTGCCTCTTCTCCCTGACTGGGCCGCCCATGAAGCAAAGCTTTAACCCGAAGTTGGCCACCCTGGTCAGTGAGGACTGTGAGGATACCCGGAAAGTATATCCCCAACATTGAGTGCCTCAAGTGTGACACCTCACGGGGAGTTACACACGTCCGGTGCCTGACATTGACTCCTGCTTCCCCAATCCAGTAGAAGTTGCGGAAGTAGAGCTCCTGGATCCGAATCCCGCAGCGTGACGGCGCTCCATGGTGAAGATGTCTCTCACTCGCGCAGTCTAGACTTGGGACCACGGTCACGAGAGAGAGAGAGGGGGAGAGAGAAAATATAATTTAGAGGTCCTCCCAAAAGTAGGGAGACCTTTATTGATTATTGGTGTATTTATCTTGGCCAAATACCCACTATATATAGGGGAAGGAGGGGGTACACCCTCCCTCAAAGTCCCGGGGTGGGACTAAAGGAGAGGAGGGGGGAGGGGAGGCCACCGGCCACCTAGTGGGCTCCGCGCGGGGGGCTAGGCCCAGCCAGCCACCCCATTGGCCCCTCTCCCTCTCTCCTTTCCCCTAATGGGCCCGCTCCCTCCGGAATTGGCTCATTAAGCCTTTGACCATTAAAATTGATTTTGTCTTGATTTAAATAATTATTAATAAATGATTAAATCAACATTTAACATTCATTCACATATTATTCAATCTCCGTGGCTATGGAACACCTTCCACCTCCACTCCGGACATCCTCCGGACTTACCGAAACCCTTCCGGTTTTCTCCCTACTCTTCTTCGGTGATTCCACCGATCCTATAAACACTCTCTAAGCATCATCAAGCCATTAAGCGTGATACCCCACGGTTCGGGAACACTCCAGACATGGTCAGGACACTCCCGCACCAATGATCGACAGAGGGACCTAGATGGCCATGTGACCCCTCTGCGTTCCACGAAGATCTTTCGTCATTTGAACTAGGACAGTCATGTCTTATTCCCTTTGTCTCTAGATACTTGCATTGCCCAAGATCTGATCAATGACATCACCATGTCGTGTTCAATATCGTTACTGAACAATGCTACTTGACTCGTTCCGACAAGTGATACCCCCGTGATCAAATCACACGCTGCGCAGCTATTGGATATAACTTCTCCGAGTGGGCCGTTGAGTATCTTCCCGTCACATGGACGGACAAATCCCGCTCTTGACATATATTGCCTCTACGGTTTCCTCTGAGTACCTCAACACACCTTTATAACCACCGTATTACCAGATGTCGTTTGATGCTATCAAAGCACTCTCGAGAGGAAGTGATTGATATAGCCTCACGGTCTAAGGAATAGTCTACGAGGATCCATTTCTAATCATCATAACTTGAACTTCGTGACATGATCGGGTCACGATGTTTAGGTTGGGTATTGGTTCATCATCTCATTCTCAGAATGAGATGACCTCATTTCCAACTGGCATAAATGCCAGATGATCAGGAAACATGATCATCTGTTGACCAATGAACCAGTGACTAGAGTTTCACTGGGAACCCCTGGTTGTTTGTATATCACACGTGTATTGATTTTTCCACTCAATACAGTTATAGCATCATATAAAACATAATCATAAACTATATGAAATATGATAATGGTCCTTACTACTATTTGTCTCTTGGGCATATTTCTAACAGTCTCCCACTTGCACTAGAGTACAAATACACTAGCTACATTTGTTCTCAATATTTGGCACCATATACCCGATACCCTGAACATGCTTTCTCATGGAAGAGGTTGAGTCTTGGGTCTGTACTTTACAGTCCCAAATCCTTTGCAACTTACTAATGTCACCTTGATTGACATTAGTACTTTATAATCACATGATAGCATATGTGTGTATGCATCGTCGTTATGGCAGCAGAACAAGGCCTGATTCTAGGAGCCTACAGTGACGTTAGATCAACTTCGAGGGCTTTCTCATGGGCACTATGCCATGGGACACATCATTATACGTTAAAAGCGAACTAGCCCCGCCATAACATTATACAACACTTTAGATGGTACCCGTATCTATTATTATATATGTATTCATCGAAACACTAGTGCACTCTGTGCAACTTTCGATGTTTTGTTCATCTCGCTTCCTACTTGACTGTAATCGGTATATATACGGGAGTTTCCAACACATTCCCTTATAACATAACTCTTTATGTTTTAAGATATGTCATCCTTTATGGATTTGGAAAACATGTCTACAGTTCTATATTAGACACTGCTGACAAACTCAACTAAAACGTTCTGCAATTCAAACTTAATCACTTTTAAACATTCCTTCCTGGATCACATATTACACTAAGTTATCATCATGGTTTTCTAAGAAAGAACCTATGTATCAACATAGTGGATGACGATCATCCTTTTCTTTCTATCAACCATTGATGTTAAACTTGATACTATTCCTAATTTGAGTTATTAAGGACCAGCTCCTTAATTAACTTCTATTCTGGAACCCCTTTCAGAATCCTTTAAGGAATATTACATAATATCATAATACATCTTATAAATCATTATTTATAAGTATTTGTTCTTTCATTCTTAACATACTTAAGAATTACTCCTATAAGCAACCACTCAAAATATGTTCCCACATATTTGAATTTGAGACTTATATTGCTTCCACTTAAAAATATGTCAATCACATATTGTTTCAGGAAGACTTTCATAGCTCCCACTCAATTTTATGCAAATTGCACATCCACTCACTATTTTGAATAACTTCAAAATCCTTTGATCAAATATCAGACTTGGAGATTTTACTATGAGATACTAGTACTTTACTAGTTTTAAATCCACTAGATTTCTCAAAATTTAGTTTACCATTATTACCTTTGTAGTTCATATGTATATCATATTCCAATAATCATGACAAATGATTCACAAATGTCTCCATACAAGATATGGATTACATTTTGAATCCTACTTCATGCAGTGAAAACACTAGTGGAGGAAAACATAATGATCAATATCATTGATTCTTTCCTTCTGTGAAGAGAGTCGTTCAGGAATATTGTCCGTTGCTCTTCTCAACACTCTGATGCAGGGTTTGAATCCCCATCGTGTTTTTCACCATCTTCCATTTTCTCCATAATTGAGAAACATCACTAGAAGTGAGCTTTCTCAAGAATGCACCAAAATCCATGCAATACAAGTTTTGCTTCTCTTTTGGTTTCAGCTATGGATTTTGTATTCAAAGTTTCCAATGAATACTCTACAAGGACTTATTCACTATTGTTTTGGTTATATCGAATAACCCCAAAACTTTCACGAATTCAAATGGTTCGCTACATTCTAATTGAGTGCTAACTATTTCTAAGCTAATGGTCTCTACATCTACACTACAACGATTTATTTGGTGCCTTCTATTTAACGCCTTTGATATCTAATATCACATTGTGATGCTTTGCATTTTGACATTTCAAAACACTTTGCATTTCTAAATTACTTTTATGCCATTCTTATAAATTCAAATTTCATTACTATTGATCAAATCATAGTAATTAGATTCTCTTTTATCTTTATACCCTTTTATTGATGAAACACTTTGATCAAATCAAATAGTTTCATATTCATGTTTCCTTTGGTCAACTACTTTACACATTTAAACAATCATTTAATGATAATTACCATTTTCGTTAAAACACAATACATCGAATATGTAGTAACTTTTAACAATTCTTTAAACACATTGTATTCAAGTAATACACGGTGTTCAAGTTATTTTGCTAAACTTAGGCATGATTTATATGTGATAAGAAATCGAATGAATTTCACATATTATCACATAACTTGAATTTAAACAATGGTTTTCATTCATTAATGAACATATCATTAAGTCAGGTATTTTAAACAAGGCATTTTTAATGTTTTACAAATGTTCATGCATTATCAATTAGTTTCAAACAACAAGGATAATTCACACATAATCAAACAAGATATGAACATGAATAGAAATCATTCATAAAAGTGGAACAACTGTTTGTTACAAACTCATATGAATAACCGTCTCACAAAGTGTGAGACACACTAAAGAAGTTCACAATATCTTGATTACAATAATCATCCTAAAACATAAACTAAGTGATAAATGTCGAGGGAGAGTGTTGTTGGCCATCATCATGATGCTCGCCATACCACGCAACATCACCTCCTCTCCAGCAAGCACCTCTCATGCAGAAGGACCTGTTTTCAGCAAAACAGAAGAAGTATCAGATATACTTAACACTACAAATGTGTTTGCAAGATTATAACATTTATAAAACTGTATATCAAATATATACCTTTGTCGTTGACGACCTGAGCGACATCTAGTTTAACCAACACATTCCTGAGATGTGTCATGAACCGGTGGAACTCCATTGTTTCTGCGTCGCCCCTCATTACGCAAGTCCTGACTTGTGCTTGGTAGCTTGGTGGCAGCGACCGCGGCACATCAGCGTTTGCAAACTGTTATCCAGATGTCTAGGAAGTATGCAAGCCTCATGTACACATCATGCATGTGCTCCAAGTGGTCATCTAGTGATGAGTTCTCCTACATCTTGATGGAGAGGAAGTCTCCCATCAGCTCATGCTCCCAAATGCATGTCTTCTCCACGAAATGTGTCCTAAGCTGCAGCATCACTGAACGAGGATTGACATCACCCACGAAAGGCCACAGCTCGTCCACCATTCCGAAATGCATTACAACTGAAATATAGGAGGCCATCTCCCAACGGAGATAGCGGTCTTTCCGCTCCTCTGGGGTCTCTAGGTCAATGGGCTGATCCAAATCCATCCCGTCGAGTATGTAGTCAACCACGTCGTTCTTGCTAAGGAGAACATGGAGACTTGCAACCCATATGGAGAAGTTTGATCCATCTAATCCGAGCCTCTATCCTTCTAACCAATCAATCGTCAATACAAAAGGTCCCATCTACATTTATAATTGCAAAAGGAATTTAGACCAAGTTTATAATTAAATGAGTTAATAATAACTCCACTCAGAAACGCCTATCCCCAAAAGGGTTCCTAGTGATAACACGACCCCTATCAGCCACATCTCCCATGATTGACCACGGCCATTGATGTGGGTTCAAAGGTGGACGCTAAACATCGGTCACATCATTCATGCGACTCGTGCTCGATCTTTCGACCATCCGTGTTCCGAAGCCATGCTTCTATGGTGTGCTAGGCTCGCCAACTCAACCTTAGTGTATTCGCTATGCAACATGGCTTACACCCATTGTATGCGAACGTAGATATGTCTGACACCCAGGCCTGTAACCCTGGATCGCCTCATACCGAAGAACTTTCTTGTTGGTGCACACTAAGGGGGAACACAATTGTTGGTAATTTTAACAGGGATCATCTTATTAGGCTACCATCGAGTATCTAATACTAGCACACAATAAGACATATAAACAATAACATTGAATGTAAATGCTATGTGATATGGTCCTTCACGTCGTGATCTCCATCCGCCGTCACTGGGTTCCGGCGCCAGGGTTCCGACGCCATAGACACCAGGGTACTGGTGTCATTCCGGCGTGGTAATTCGTCACCTCCGTGACTATCTACTGCTACGTAACAAAAGGTAATCACTTTACCTTTGCCACAACCATATCACAAAGCAACGCCCCTGCAAAACAAAGTTAGACGCCTCTACTTTATCTTTGCATGTTTTACGTGGCTGAATGGGCTTTCGTACAAGAACCGTTCTTACCTACGAACTTTCAGCACAACGCTGATCAAGTAGTTGTCTATACTATAACCCTTTCGGGGCCCTCCATTGCAAATGGTATACCAACTAATGCGAGAGAGACAGACATCCCCTAGGCTACTTTATACGGTACAAGCCGTATATCAAGCGTGGACTAGTCTCGCGAATGAACGTGTAAAGTCGGTTGGGGGCTGCTTCATCAAGCATTACTACGGTATACACAAGTACACGTGGGAGGGTAACAACTAAAAGATCAACGCCCACATGCTACATCTACCCGTACTAGCATTACTAAGCATTGATCTAGCTTTGATACCACTATTGGGGTTCCGCGTATGAAAACAATAAATTTTACTCTACGCCCCTGAACCCCCAAAACTGCCAGGACCTATCTATTAGTAATACGGTAAAGGGAGGGGCTTTTCGCAAACTTACCCTTGAAGACCGAAAAGCGTTGTCAATGCTCAGGAGAGCGTGGTTGATGTAGACGAGCCGAAGCCAACCTCAAGGTCGTGATGAAGACCTTGCACTCCTTGGCTCCAACGACTTGAGTGCCTCAAGTGCGACACCTCGCGGGGAGTTACACACGTCCGGTGCCTGACGATGACTCCCGCTTCCCCGATCCAGCAGCAGTTGCGGAAGTAGAGCTCCCGGATCCGAATTCCGCAGCGCGACGGCGCTCCGCGGTGAAGATGTCTCTCGCTCGCGCAATCC
This sequence comes from Avena sativa, assembly GCA_916181665.1. NCBI lineage: Eukaryota > Viridiplantae > Streptophyta > Magnoliopsida > Poales > Poaceae > Avena > Avena sativa. The sequence goes on from OV702292.1 coordinate 315,223,052, forward strand.
AGACTTGGGACCACGGTCACGAGAGAGAGAGAGGGGGAGAGAGAAAATATCAATTAGAGGTCCTCCCAAAAGTGGGGAGACCTTTATCGATTATTGGTGTATTTATCTTGGCCAAATACCCCACTATATATAGGGGGAGGAGGGGGTACACCCTCCCTCAAAGTCCCGGGGTGGGACTAAAGGAGAGAAGGGGGAGGGGAGGCCGCCGACCACCTAGTGGGCCCTACATGGGGGGCTAGGCCTAGCCGGCCACCCCCTTGGCCCCTCTCCCTCTTTCCTTTCCTCTAATGGGCCCTCTCCCTCCGGAATTGGCCCATTAAGCCTTTGACCATTAAAATTGATTTTCTCTTTATTTAAATAATTATGAATAAATGATTAAATCAAAATTTAACATTCATTCACATATTATTCAATCTCTGTGGCTATGGAACACCTTCCACCTCCACTCCGGACATCCTCCGCACTTACCGAAACCCTTTCGGTTTTCTCCCTACTCTTCTTCGGTGATTCCACCGATCCTATAAACACTCTCTAAGCATCATCAATCGCTTAAGAGTGATACCCCAGGTTCAGGAACACTCCAGACATGGTCGGGACACTCCCGCACCAATGATCGACAGAGGGACCTGGATGGCCATGTGACCCCTGTGCGTTCCACGAAGATCTTTTGTCGTTTGAACCAGGACAGTCATGTCTTATTCCCTTTGTCTCTCGATACTTGCATTTCCCGAGATCTGATCAATGACATCACCATGTCGTGTTCAATCTCGTTACTGAACAATGCTACTTGACTCGTTCCGACAAGTGATACCCCCGTGATCAAATCACACGCTGCGCAGCTATTGGATATAACTTCTCCGAGTGGGCCCTTGAGTATCTTCCCATCACATGGACGGACAAATCCCGCTCTTGACATATATTGCCTCTACGGTTTCCTCCGAGTACCTAAACACACCTTTATAACCACCATATTACCAGATGGCGTTTGATGCTATCTAAGCACTCTCAGGAGACAGTGATTGATATAGCCTCACGGTCTAAGGAATAGTCTACAAGGATCCATTTCTAATCATCATAACTTGAACTTCGTGACATGATCGGGTCACGATGTTTAGGTTGGGTATTGGTTCATTATCTCATTCTTAGAATCAGATGACCTCATTTCCAACTGGCATAAATGCCACATGATCAGGAAACTTGATCATCTGTTGACCAATGAACCAGTGACTAGAGTTTCACTGGAAACCCCTGGTTGTTTGTATAACACACGTGTATTGATGTTTCCACTCAATACAGTTATAGCATGTTATAAAACTTAATCATAAACTATATGAAATATGACAATAGTCCTTACTACTATTTGTCTCTAGGGCATATTTAAAACAAGTGTTACCATAGAAGAAGAGTTTGTGACATCATCAACATCGACGAGTAGCTTGGGGTTCTCGGTCGGCAGCCTAGAATCTATGGATTGGGACATCATCATTACGCTTCAGGACTCTTAGGCCATTTTTTAAGTTTGCTATACTTAATAGCATAAGTTGCCTTCCGTTGTCTTATGTTTATGGTTAGTGACCTCTTCTTGTAATATTTTCGTTCTTTGCTCAGTTAATAGCTTGCTATAATAATTTTTGTGTCGTAGGGTCACTGTAATGTTACTGATTCTTTCTCTATACTCTTCCGAGATTTAGGTTAGGCTTATATGAGATAGAGGTCTGAGATTTGTCTTGCCCCAATCCCGGGGGTGCCACAGGTTTTGGTATTAGGGTTGTACCGTCTATAGGAAAACCTTTCTACTGGTCGATGTTGAGTCTAGCTTTTTGTGAAAACTATTTCAAAGATGAAAATTATTTGTGAAAACTCTGGTATGCTTCTTTTTCTCCTTATCCAGTTTCGCTCTAACTCTGGGTCATCTTATCTTGTGTTGACTTTGAAAAGTTTTGCTATCTCGTCTCGTCTTTCAAAACTTAGGTGCCTTTTTGGAATGTCGTTTCTTAACCAGTTGACCTTGTGTTGAGTTCTCCAGAGTCAGTTGTGTGTGTTACTTGTTTCCCTTTGCTCTTATTCGGTTGAGAGATTCCTTTCCATCATGATCTCTCAATCTTATGGGCCCACAACATTGTGTTGATGGTTCCACAGTGTTCTGTTCTAGGCCTCGAGGTTTCCTTTCACCTTATGTACCTACTTTTTGTTTTTTGGGTACTTCAGAAGTTGTGGCTTATTCTGGAAGCTACCTCGTGGTTACTACGTCATAATATCCTCTATACTACTAAGTAGTAATTAGTTCTTTCTCAGGTTTTAACCCTTGGACATGAATCTAAGATCCCTGAGTGTTCTTGATTTTGGTGATGTGAATCTTGTACATGAAGCTAACCTTTAACCCAAGATCCATTTTGTTGATCCCTGATGTTAATGTTCAAACATTACCTCGAGATGGCTAGTACCTTCTAGTATAGCATTCAAGCTTGTGGTATTTTCGCGATGGAACTGTGACAATTAAGGACATCCCCTACCACATGTTATGGCAGATGTTCTTTAATGGAACCAAATAGATCATGACAAGAGTACCCCTCGTGAGTCTCACTTCTATACTCGTGACTTTGCCACATCTTCCTTTTATGCATCTATCCTCGGAAGATTGTTGACTCATGCATCCACATCTCAGGATTCTATCCTGAACATGTTCCTTTTCCCTTGTTGTTTCCGACCTTTGTCTACCAGTTGGTAGCCAAGTAGTAATTGTGCATTGGTGTTTTCGGATGCAAGATACTCTTGCGGTCCATCATGACAAACCATCTCGGGATGTCAGGGGAAACAAACTCTAGTACCTCGTCATATCTAGGACTAGGTCAAAGTGTTGTAATCCGCGGATTAAGAAGCATTGATTAACTTCTGATCTGTTCTACCTTAAAGTATCACACCCTTATATACTAAGAGGTCGTGTTGAGTTCACGATTCTCTTAATGAAGTGATACTTTTACACATACTTACCCACCCTTCCTCCGAGCCTTGGTTCTCGTGAATGATGTGTGTGCGTAATAACGTGGCCATCTGAGATTCTTAGCGATCATTATTGCTTTGGACCTCAACAAGGACATTTGTGTCATTCTTAGAGTGATGGTTCATATATCACTAAGCAAAGGATGATTGTGCCACCAAGTCCGCTTGTCTGGTAGACTCTATCTTTAGTCAAAGAGTTAGGCTAATGCCAAAGCTCTAAGACTATGTCTTCTTGCCTTACCAAGCAAGTTTCCTCTCGAACTAAGTGGCATACCGGTGGTTCATAATATTCTAGATGTCTACTATAAGTATTGCCATGTTGCCACGTGACCGTGTTGTCAAATTCTTGAGCAAGCAGGTTCTCTAAACTTCCCCTTCTCCAAGGATCTGTACTGGATAACCCTGAACTAGTTGGTTGAGCTTAAACAACAATTTGGAGAGTTGTAAGAGAAAAGTTCTATCCAACATAGTTCCTTCTAATGGGATGTCTAGTTTTCGTTCATGCTGAAGAAAGATAGTGTTTCCTTCATGGAAATGTTATCGTTCCCCGCTTTTGATTTTATTTGGGTTATCGTCAAATCAAACTCAGTCCTAAGGACTATACTGACGGTGTATCTATTTGTGATGTTTCACCTGGGTACATCTTCATGTGCTTTGGTCTGACAAATATCTATGTCATGTTCTTATAGTATATGAGTCCATCTTCTTGGAGTGTCTTGATAAGTTTGTCATTGAGCCCATCGATGATATCCTTATCTTCCCCATGCTAGATTGGATTTATGTGGAACAATTGACATTAATGTTGGAAACTTTTGAGAACTGTCTTCATGTTATCTCGAAGGATGTGTTCTGGATGTTAGAAGTGACCTTCTTCAGTTCACGTGCAATAGTTGAAAGTTGTCGCCGTGGATTTTAGAAGAGTTATCTTTGTTTCCTCGAGAATTGTTTCAAGTTATTCAAGCATGTGCGAAGTATTCTTGATATGGTAGGTCAATACCTTCCCATCTCAAGAACATCCTCTAAGCACGAAAATCCACTGATGATTTGTCATGGAAGGGAATAAGTCCTACAAACCTCAGTAACTTCCTAAATGTTTCCCAATATGGATTCGTTTGTGTTTCATTGCAGTCAATTCATGTAGGGGCAATTATCTTTTGATAACTTACTAATACATGGGTTTTGCAACCTAGCTCATTCATTTGGAGCGTAACAATGTAACCCATGACATGAGAATCTAGTAACTCTACCTTTGTGGTAAATGTTGCAAACTTTCTATTCGGACATGCTGAGTCTAAAGTATCTTTTCATTTAACCAAAGATGAATCTCAAGAAGCAATGATGGTTAGTGTTCATCAAGGTTTTTGACGTAGGTCTCTTTGTAAATCTGTCAAAATTGATGTTATGGTTGACACAATTAGTCATAAGACCTATTGTCATATTTCTCTGTATTCAGCCATAACAACCACTCCTCATGAGGCATCTTCTATCATTTTTTATAGTAGTTGTGTTCCTAGATACGTTTGTATCCGACGTCCGACCTTTACTTGATGTCTGCTTCTCGAACATCAAGGAGAACATTTAAAGTAGAGTTACTAAATGTCTCTCAGTTGATCCTCTAGACCCTTTTATGTTGGCAAGCGTCTTTTTGTGCCAAGTAATTGAAGTCTGAGAATGAAGTTTCTTTTTCCTCGTGTCATCAGGAATCTTCTTATATATTCATCTTAGTTGTCTGAAGTGATATCATGATCGCTAGCAAGATTTTGATAGACCTGGATGAATAAGGAGTTTCCTTTGTTTCTCGATCATGTTTAAGAGTGACGATGATTTTGGTAATCAGAAATTTCTCTTGTTACATGTTCCTTGTCACTCTTAGGAGTCCTCGCCACAAAACAACCTTTCTGTTTCAACCATCTATTGCACCAAAGAGTGATCCTTCTGTATCAAAAGTAGTTCAACAACTTGGTTATCTGTATCTATGTATCCCTGGAGGCTCTACTTAAGCCGTCTAGTAGAGTTTCATCTCTCGAAGTCTCTGGTCGTGTTCTTCCTGTTGTAAGCTTTCCTTTTCAGAAGCTTAAACTCTTCTGAAGTTCCATGGTCTCAATCCTTATGAATACTAGCTATCTAACAATTTGAAACCATCTCTTTTTGTTTCCTCCTTTACCTTGACGTGTTTCATGCTCGTTGACTCCAGAGATGTTTGTGAAACATCTATCCATGAGTTGACCATGAGATACGTTGTTTGTGGTTTGTGTCTTTCCCTCTCTTCTCTAGTGTGTGAAGCTACCTCAAAGAAAATGAAGTGTTTCATTCATTCAATAATGGTGGCATGGATCAACCTCCTCGAGAAGATTGTCGAAGTTTAGTGTAACCCTCTCTCTTCTGTCTTCCTACCTAGGAATCTCGGGACGAGATTCTATTAAGGGGGATAGAACTGTAACACCCCTAGTTCTATTAATAGTAATTAGGGTTTGATTTGTGCATCCATGAGCATCATCATTTAAAATGCGTGGAAGAAAATAGAGAAAACCCTAAACCCTAATTCCCCTCTCCCTCTTGAAAACAATTCAAAATGGGTTTGAATATTTTGAAAACCATCAAAACTCATGGAACCCAAATTGTTATAAAGGGTTCCTGCAATATGTTACATGTTTGCAAAAGCTCTTGTATTTTGGAAATATTCAAAAAACAGATTTGAAAGTCAAATACAAAAAGAGAAAAGAAAAAAGAAAAAGAAAAAGATTTCTTCAAAGAAAAACCTAATCCTAACTCTACCTGCACTGAGCCCATCTCATTTTCCCCCTCTATGCCTCCGCACACGCAACAGCCAGTAGCCGCTGCCCTTGCTTCACTGCAGCCCAGCAACAGCCCACAGCCGGCCAATCTAGCCCATCCGGCCCGATAACCGTTCGACGTGTTTGTTCTTTCTTCTTCCTCGTGTCAAAGGAGAAGCTTCTCGCTGTCAGCCGCCTCGCCATCGATCTCCCTCACACTGTGATGCATGCTGACGCCCGTGAAGAGGGGGATAAGAGCAGCCTCGCTCTGCTCTCTCTCCCCATCCTCATTTCTCCCTGTCTCGCCCCCTCTGCCATTTTCCCATCTCTGGCCGAACCCTAGCCGCCAAAGTGCCTCTCGTCACCGGCGTTCTAGACCTTCCCAAGCCCCACTAACACTCCCAGGAGAACCGGCATGCTCTCCTCGTCCACCTCCCAGAAGGAATCGGTCGTGGGAGCCTGTAATCGAGCAGGTAGTCCGCGCCTTCCCCGACTCCGGCCGCCGCGTCCGCCACCGATCTTGGCCATCCCCGACCCTCTCCGGCCTCTCTGTCATGCCCAAGAGCTCAGGATGAGCTCCTGTCTCTCCTGAGGCCCTCTGATTCTTCCCTATCGCTCTCTAGATCTTTCCCGACATGCATCACCAACCGCCACCGCAGATGCTCGCCGGTGCAATGTCTCCGGCGACCAGATCCTAGTGGCGCAGCCACAGCTAGTTTCCCCGCATCACGCCGTGTCGAGCCAGCCCTCTCCCATGCCCCAGCATCCCCTGTAGCGCCAGCCCCGAGCTCAATCTAGGAGCAATGGCATCGCTGAAGTCATCATGACGTCAGACTGATGTCACAACTCCTTTTCTTTTCTTTCAATAATTTATGTAATTGTTTTATTAAATAAAATTGCTGACAAGTGGGCCTTGTCTGTCAGGGTTGTATTCTTTTTGGAAATGTTTTCTGAAATTAATAACAGTCTGACATGTGGGCCTAGGTTGTAAATAATTTAATAAATTCCAAAAAAAATTAATTGTTTAATAATGATTTAAAAATGGATTAAAATTGGGAAAATCATAATTAATTCAATTTTAATCAGAAAAATATGTTTAATATATCAAAATGTTCAGAAAAATGAGATCTACACAATAGACTCAATCGCATTATTTAAAAACTTCAATCGCAAGTTTAATTAGAAGACCCGCTGGTGACTCCGAGGTTCTCCTTATTCTAGGGTTTGTACCCCTCGAACCCTGTTTAAAATGATGAAGCATGTTCTAGGGTTTCAATTTAATATTATTCAACTTGCCATATCATCATCATTGCTTGAGCATTACATTGATGCCATGTGTTGATTGTTGCTTTCCTTTTCGGTGTTTCTGCTTCTTCTTGATAGACATTGGAGTTGATGTGAGTAACAATATCGAGTCCAAGATTGAATATCGAGATCAACACCATCGAAGGATATCAACGAATGATGCCAAGAAGATGAACCTGAAGTTCTATATCCGAGTATCAACTGGAAAAGACAAGCAAAGCCCCACACATGATAAAATCCGATGCTTTCAAAGTATTTAATTCTTGCCATGTGCATATGATTCTAAAGTCTTTTATCGATAGATAGATTAACCCTATCTGATGCATGTTACCTTTGTACCCTATACTTCCTGATCCAGTGCTCCTAACATAACTATGGTTTGGCTTATGAGCTTCGATAGAGCTACTATATTCGTTTGTTCTTAGCCATGCCTAGTTGTTACCGTTGATCCATCCGATTGATGAATTAGAGTTGCGAATGAACCTAGTATGATAGGATGACGTGGTATGACCAGAGATGAAAGTTAAACGTGCTAAGGATTATATGGGAGGCCACATTGGGTTGTGCTTTTTGCAGTCCCATTCTTGCCACCACTAGGATACGAGTTCTTGCCTCTTGAACCAAGATGAGTGTACAACCACACGGGGGCCTGGAAACCCCCTCGACCAACTAACTTGCCTAGTAGATTCCATGAGTCACATAGTTCGGGTGTTGGATTCAACTATTGCATTCTGGTTGTTCTCGAAGGCGGTGAAGGAGGTGCATTCATATAGGTAGGTAAGCACGGCCGGGAGCAAGAGAGGCACGGCCTCCGTAATCTTGTTCCCCGCACACATCTCTAGGGACCGACTTGGGGACTTGACCCATACGACGGCATCTCCTTAGGGCGTGACTCATGGTCTCGGCGAAAACAAGGTAAAGGTCGTGGTCCACCACTCTCTGCCGGCCTTCCAAGGAAGAGGGCTAATGTTAACTGGCACTAAGAATCGGTTGGTACGTGTGGGTAAAGTTGTGCACCCCTGCAGAGTTATTAATCTTTTCGAAAAGCTGTGTCCATGGTTATGGACGACTTGGGAACGGATTCTAAGATCATAGAGAACAATAACCTAATCGTAAAACTTGACAAGAGATGTGAGGTGTGCTTAAGGATGCTTCCTCGGGGATTGAGGGGGTGATCCTAGTTGGTAGGTTCAGCTGATAACGACTTCAGTGTATATCAAAAGAAGATCAAAGCTAGTGATATCGTTTTCACTTTTCCCTTTTTAAAAGGTTCCATTAGTCGAGCTTCTCCTACCTCTTTTAGAAAGAAAGTTAGCTTTATGCAAAGTAACCCCACGAGCCATAACTCTTGCAGAGTACACCCAGTACTCAGCTTTGCTTTGTTGATACTTTTGCAGCAGGTAAGTGTTACCATAGAAGAAGAGTTTGTTACAGCATCAACATCGACGAGTAGCTTGGGATTCCCGGTCGGCAACCTGGAATCTATGGATTAGGACGTCATCATTACGCTTTAGGCCTCTTAGGCCATTTGTTAAGTTTGTTATACTTAATAGCATAATTTTCCTTCCGTTGTCTGATGTTTGTGGTTAGTGACCTCTACTTGTAATATTTTGGTTCTTTGCTCAGTTATGAGCTTGCTGTAATAATTTTTGTGTCGTAGGGTCACTGTAAGGTTACCGATTCTTCTCTGTATGCTTCCGAGATTTAGGTTAGGCTTATATCAGACATGGGTCTAGGATTTGTCTAGCCCTAATCCCAGAGGTGTCACACATTCTACCACCATCTTGAAATATGCGGCATCACCACACCCCATTGGATGTGTGTGTATCACTGTGCATCATTATGGTTTTGGAAAGGAACATTTGCATTTATGCCACCACAACATGTGTGTTCTTTTCACAAACCACATGGATCCACAATAGTTCACTGCATCTGTGTTCTTTCATAAACCACATGGATCCACTAGAGTTCATTGCATGTGTGTCTTTTCATAAACCACATGGATCCACTAGAGTTCATTGCATCTGTGTTCTCTTCATAAACCACATCTAGAGTTATTGCATGTGTGTTCTTTTCATAAACCACATGGATCCACCAGTGCCATTGAATGTGTGTTCTTTTTCTAAACCACATATGGATCCACCAGTGTCATTGCATGTGTGTTCTTCTCCTAGACCAGCACTAGAGTCATGCATGTGTGTTCTTTTCATAAACCACATATGGATCCACCAGAGATCATTGCATGTGTGTTCTTTTCATAAACCACAACTAGAGTCATTGCATGTGTGTTCTTTTCATACACCAGATGGATCCACTAGAGTCATTGCATGTGTTTTGTTTTGATAAACCACATGTATCCACTAGAGTCATTGAATGTGTGTTCTTTTCATAAACCACATCTAGAGTTATTGCACATGTGTTCTTTTCATAAACCACAAGTAGAGTTCATTGCATGTGTGTTCTTTTCAAAAACCACATATAGAGTTATTCCATGTGTGTGTGTATTAGTGTGCATCATTGTGGTTTTAGGAAAAGAACACATGCAGTGATGCCACTACAGCATGTGGTGTCCAACCATGTCCAGGAACCCTGCCAGCATGCTGGGATTCAAATGCAGCATGCATTCTACCACAAGCTTAAAAGATGCTGCATCACCACACCCCATTGTATGTGTGTATTAGTGTGCATAATTATGGTTTTGGAAAAGAACATATGCAGTGATGCCACCACAAGAAGTGTGTTGTTTTCATAAAGCACATGGAACCACTAGAGTTCATTGCATGTGTTCTTTCCATAAACCATATGGATCCACTAGAGTTCATTGCATGTGTGTTCTTTTCATAAACCACATCTAGAGTCATTGCATGTGTGTTCTTTTCATAAACCATAAGTAGAGTTCATTGCATGTGAGTTGTTTTCATAAACCACATGGATCCACTAGAGTTCATTGCATGTGTGTTCTTCTCATAAACCACATCTAGAGTCATTGCATGTTTTTGTGTGTGTATCGGTGTGCATCATTGTGGTTTTAGGAAAAGAACACATGCAGTGATGCCCCTCTAGCATGTGGTGTCCAACCATGTCCTAGAACCCTGGCAGCATGCTGGGATTCAACTGCAGCATGCATTCTACCACCATCTTGAAAGATGCTGCATCACCACACCCCATTGGATGTGTGTGTATTAGTGTGCATCATTGTCGTTTTGGAAAAGAACATATGCAGTGATGCCACCACATCATGTGTGTTCTTTTCATAAACCACATGGATCCACTAGAGTTCATTGCATGTGCGTTCTTTTCATAAACCACATGGATCCACTAGAGTTCCTTGCATGTGTGTTCTTTTCATAAACCACATGGATCCACTAGAGTTCATTGCATGTGTGTTCTTTACATAAACCACATGGATCCACCAGTGCCATTGAATGGGTATTCTTTTTCTAAACCACAAATGGATCCACCAGTGTCATTGCATGTGTGTTCTTCTCCTAAACCAGCACTAGAGTCATGCATGTGTGTTGTTTTCATAAACCACAGCTAGAGTCATTGCATGTGTGTTCTTTTTATAAACCACATGGATTCACCAGATTCATTGCACGTGTGTTCTTCTCATAAACCACATGGATCCACTAGAGTCATTGCATGTGTGTTCTTTTCATAAACCACATCTAGAGTCATTGCATGTTTGTTCTTTTCATAAACCACATGGATCCACTAGAGTTCATTGTATGTGTGTTCTATTCATAAACCACATGGATCCATTAGAGTTCATTGGATGTGTGTTCTTTTCATAAGCCACATGGATGCCACTAGAGTTCATTGCATGTGTGTTCTTTTGATAAACCACAAGAATCCACCAGTGCCATTGAATGTGTGTTCTTTTTCTAAACCACATATGGATCCACCAGTGTCATTGCTTGTGTGTTCTTCTCCTGAACCGGCACAAGAGTCATGCATGTGTGTTCTTTTCATAAACCACATATGGATCCACCAGAGATCATTGCATGTGTGTTCTTTTTATAAACCACAGCTAGAGTCATTGCATGTGTGTTCTTTTCATAAACCACATCGATCCACCAGAGTCATTGCATGTGTTTTCTTTTCATAAACCACATGGATCCACCAAAGTCATTAATGTGTGTTCTTTTCATAAACCATAGCTAGAGTTATTGCACGTGTGTTCTTATCATAAACCATAAGTAGAGTTCATTGCATGTGTGTTCTTTTCATAAACCACATGGATCCAGTGGAGTTCATTGCATGTGTGTTCTTTTTATAAACCACATCTAGAGTCATTGCATGTGTGTGTATCAGTGTGCATCATTGTGGTTTTAGGAAAAGAACACATGTAGTGATGCAACTGCAGCATGTGGTGTCCAACCATGACTAGGAACCCTGCCAGCATGCTGGAATTCAAATGCAGCATGCATTCTACCACCAGCTTGAAAGATGCTGCATCACCACACCCAATTGTATGTGTGTGTGTATTAGTGTGCATAATTGTGGTTTTGGAAAAGAACATATGCAGTGATGCCAGCATAGCAAGTGTGTTCTTTTTATAAACCACATGGAACCACTAGAGTTCATTGCATTTGTGTTCTTTCCATAAACCATATGGATCCACTAGAGTTCATTGCAGGTGTGTTCTTTTCATAAACCACATGGATCCACTAGAGTTCATTGTGTGTGTTTATTTTCATAAACCACATGGATCTACCAGCGCCATTGAAGGTGTATTCTTTTTCTAAACCACATATGGATCCACTAGTGTCATTTCATGTGTGTTCTTCTCCTAAACAAGCACTAGAGTCATGCATGTGTGTTCTTTCCATAAACCACATATGGATCCACCAGAGATCATTGCATGTGTGTTCTTTTCATAAACCACAGCTAGAGTCATTGCATGTGTGTTCTTTTCATAAACCCCATCGATCCACCAGAGTCATTGCATGTGTGTTCTTTTCATAAACCACATGGATCCACCAGAGTCATTGCATGTGTGTTCTTTTCATAAACCACATATAGAGTCATTGCATGTGTGTTCTTTTCATAAACCACCAATAGAGTTCATTGCATGTGTGTTCTTTTCATAAACCACATGGATCCACAAGAGTTCATTGCATGTGTGTTCTTTTCATAAACCACATGGATCCACTAGAGTTCATTGCATGTGTGTTCTTTTCATAAACCACATGGATCCACTAGAGTTCATTGCATGTGTGTTCTTTTCATAAACCACAGCTAGAGTCATTGCATGTGTGTTCTTTTCATAAACCACATCGATCCACCAGAGTCATTGCATGTGTGTTCTTTTCATAAACCACATGGATCCACCAGAGTCATTACATGTGTGTTCTCTTCATAAACCATATATAGAGTCATTGCATGTATGTTATTCTTATAAACCACAACTAGAGTTCATTGCATGTGTGTTCTTTTCATAAACCACATGGATCCACTAGAGTTTATTATATGTGTGTTATTTTCATAAACCACATGGATCCACTAGAGTTCACTGCATGTGTGTTCTTTTCACAAACGACATGGATCTAGTGCAGTTCATTGCATCTGTGTTCTTTTCATAAACCACGTCTAGAGTTATTGCATGTGTGTTCTTTTCATAAACCACAAGTAGAGGTCATTGCTTGTGTGGTCTTTTCATAAACCACATGGATCCACTAGAGTTCATTGCATGTGTGTTCTTTTCATAAACCACATCTAGAGTCATCGCATGTGTGTGTATCAGTGTGCATCATTGTGGTTTTAGGAAAAGAACACATGTAGTGATGTCACTGCATCATGTGGTGTCCAACCATGTCTAGGAACCATGCCAGCATACTAGGATTCAAATGCAGCATGCATTCTACCACCAGCTTGAAAGATGCCGCATCACCACACCCCATTGGATGTGTGTGTATCAGTGTGCATCATTGTGGTTTTGGAAAAGAACATATGAAGTGAAGCCACCACAGCAAGTGTGTTCTTTTCATAAACCACATGGAACCACTAGAGTTCATTGCATGTATGTTCTTTCCATAAACCACATGGATCCATTATAGTTCATTGCATGTGTGTTCTTTTCGTAAACCACATGGATCCACTAGAGTTCATTGCATGTGTTTATTTTCATAAACCACATGGATCCACCAGTTCCATTGAATGTGTATTCTTTTTCTAATCCACATATGGATCCACTAGTGTCATTTCATGTGTGTTCTTCTCCTAAACCAGCACTAGAGTCATGCATGTGTGTTCTTTTCATAAACCACATATGGATCCACCAGAGATCATTGCATCTGTGTTCTTTTCATAAACCACAGCTAGAGTCATTGCATGTGTGTTCTTTTCATAAACCACATAGATCCACCAGATTCATTGCATGTGTGTTCTTTTCATAAACCACATGGATCCACCAGTCATTGCATGTGTGTTCTTTTCATAAACCACATAGATCCACCAGATTCATTGCATGTGTATTGTTTTCATAAACCACATGGATCCACCAGTCGTTGCATGTGTGTTCTTTTCATAAACCACATCTAGAGTCATTGCATGCGTATTCTTTTCATAAACCACAAGTAGGGTTCATTGAATGTGTGTTCTTTTCATAAACTACATGGATCCACTAGAGTTTATTGCATGTGTGTTCTTTTCATAAACCACATCTAGAGTCATTGCATGTGTGTGTTTATCAGTGTGCATCATTGTGGGTTTAGAAAAATAACACATGCAATGATGGCACTCCAGCATGTGGTGTCCAAACATGTCTAGGAACCCTGGAAGCATGCTAGGATTCAATTGCAGCATGCATTCTACCACCAGCTTGAAATATGCTGCATCACCGCACCCCATTGGATGTGTGTGTGTATTAGTGTTCATCATTGTGGTTTTGGAAAAGAACATATGAAGTGATGCCACCACAGCATGTGTGTTCTTTTCATAAACCACATGGATCCACTAGAGTTCATTGCATGTGTGTTCTTTTCATAAACCACATGGATCCACTAGAGTTCATTGCATGTGTGTTCTTTTCATAAACCACATGGATCCACTAGAGTTAATTGCATGTGTGTTCTTTTCATTAACCACGTGGATCCACTAGTGCCATTGAATGTGTGTTCTTTTTCTAAACCACATATGGATCCACTAGTGTCATTCCATGTGTGTTCTTCTCCTAAACAAGAACTAGAGTCATGCATGTGTGTTGTTTTCATAAACCACATATTGATCCACCAGATATCATTGCATGTGTGTTCTTTTCATAAACCCCAACTAGAGTCATTGCATGTGTGTTCTTTTCATAAACCACATGGATCCACTAGATTCATTGCATGTGTGTTCTTTTCATAAACCATATGGATCCACCAGAGTCATTGCATGTGTGTTATTTTCATAAACCACAAATGGATCCACCAGTGTCATTGCATGTGTGTTCTTCTCCTAAACAAGAACTAGAGTCATGCATGTGTGTTCTTTTGATAAACCACATATTGATCCACCAGAGATCATTGCATGTGTGTTATTTTCATAAACCAAGGATAGAGTCATTGCATGTGTGTTCTTTTAATAAACCAATTGGATCCATCAGATTCATTGCATGTGTGTTCTTTTCATCAACCACATCTAGAGTCATTGCATGTGTGTTCTTTTCATAAACCACATCTAGAGTCATTGCATGTGTGTTCTTTTCATAGCCCACAACTAGAGTTCATTGCATGTGTGTTCTTTTCATAAACTACATGGATCAACTAGAGTTCATTGCATGTGTTTTCTTTCATAAACCACATATAGAGTCATTGCATGTGTATGTGTGTATCAGTGTGCATCATTGTGGTTCTAGGAAAAGAACACATGCAGTGATGCCACCATAGAATGTGTGTTCTTTTCATAAACCACATAGATCCACTAGAGTTTATTGCATGTGTGTTCTTTTCATAAACCACATGGATCCACTAGAGTTCATTGCATGTGTGTTCTTTTAATTAACCACATGGATCCACCAGTGCCATTGAATGTGTGTTGTTTTTCTAAACCACATATGGATCCACCTGTGTCATTGCATGTGTGTTCTTCTCCTAAACCAGCACTAGTCATTGCATGTATGTTCTTTTCATAAACCACATATTGATCCACCAGAGATCATTGCATGTGTGTTCTTTTCATAAACCAGAGCTAGAGTCATTGCATGTGAGTTCTTTTCATAAACCACATGGATCCACCAGATTCATTTCATGTGTCTTCTTTTCATAAACCAGATGGATCCACCAGAGTCATTGCATGTGTGTTCTTTTCATAAACCAAATCCAGAATCATTACATGTGTGTTCTTTTCATAAACCACAACTAGAGTTCATTGCATGCGTGTTCTTTTCATAAACCACATGGATCGACTAGAGTTCATTGCATGTGTTTTCTTTTCATAAACCACATCTAGAGTCATTGCATGTGTATCAGTGTGCATCATTGTGGTTCTAGGAAAAGAACACATGTAGTGATGCCACTATAACATGTGGTGTCCAACCATGTCCAAGAACCCTGCCAGCATGCTGGGATTGAAATGCAGCAAGCCTTCTACCACCAGCTTGAAAGATTTTGCATCACCACACACCATTGGATGTGTGTGTGTATCAGTGTGCATCATTGTGGTTTTGGAAAAGAACATATGAAGTGATGCCACCACAGCTTGTGTTTTCTTTTCATAAACCACGTGGAACCACTAGAGTTCATTGCATGTGTGTTCTTTCCATAAACCACATGGATCCACTAGAGTTCATTGCATGTGTGTTCTTTTCATAAATCACATGGATCCACTAGAGTTCATTGCATGTGTTTATTTTCATAAACCACATGGATCCACCAGTGCCATTGAATGTGTATTCTTTTTCTAAACCACATATGGATCCACCAGTGTCATTTCATGTGTGTTCTTCTCCTAAACCAGCACTAGAGTCATGTATGTGTGTTCTTTTCATAAACCACATATGGATCCACCAGAGATCATTGCATGTGTGTTCTTTTCATAAACCACAAGTAGAGTCATTGCATGTGTGTTCTTTTCATAAACCACATGGATCCACCAGAGTCATTGCATGTGTGTTCATTTCATAAACCACATGGATCCACCAATCATTGCGTGTGTGTTCTTTTCATAAACCACATCTAGAGTCATTGCATGTGTGTTCTTTTCATAAACCACAAGTAGAGTTCATTGAATGTGTGTTCTTTTCATAAACCACATGGATCCACTAGAGTTCATTGCATGCGTGTTCTTTTCATAAACCACATCAAGAGTAAATGCATGTGTGTGTATCAGTGTGCATCATTGTGGTTTTAGGAAAATAACACATGAAGTGATGTCACTCTAGCATGTGGTGTGCAACCATGTCTAGGAACCCTTGCAGCATGCTGGGATTCAATTGCAGCATGCATTCTACCACCAGCTATAAAGATGTTGGATCACCGCACCCCTTTGGATGTGTCTATGTATCAGTGTGCATCATTCGGTTTTGGAAAACAACATATGCAGTGATGCCACCACAGCATGTGTGTTCTTTTCATAAACCACATGCATCCACTAGAGTTCATTGCATATGTGTTCTTTTCATAAACCACATGGATCATCTAGAGTTCATTGCATGCGTGTTCTTTTCATTAACCACATGGATCCACCAGTGCTATTGAATGTGTGTTCTTTTTATAAACCACATATGGATCCACCAGTGTCATTGCATGTGTGTTCTTCTCCTAAACCAGCACTAGAGTCATGCATGTGTGTTCTTTTCATAAACCACATATTGATCCACTAGAGATTATTGCATGTGTGTTCTTTTCATAAACCACAGCTAGAGTCATTGCATGTGTGTTCTTTTCATAAACCACATGGATCCACCAAATTCATTGCATGTGTGTTCTTTTCATAAACCAGATGGATCCACCAGAGTCATTGCATGTGTGTTCTTTCCATAAACCACATCTAGATTCATTGCATGTGTGTTCTTTTCATAAACCACAACTAGAGTTCATTCAATGTGTGTCCTTGTCATTAACTACATGGATCCACTAGAGTTCATTGCATGTGTGTTCTTTTCATACACCACATCTAGAGTCATTGCATGTGTGTGTATCAGTGTGCATCATTGTGGTTTTAGGAAAATAACACATGCAATGATGCCAGTCCAGCATGTGGTGTCCAACGATGTCCAAGAACACGGGCAACATGTTGGGATTCAATTGCAGCATGCATTCTACCACCAGCTTGAAAGATGCTGCATCACCGCACCCCATTGGATGTGTGTGTGTATCATTGTGCATCATTATGGTTTTAGAAAACAACATATGCAGTGATGCCACCACAGAATGTGTGTTCTTTTCATAAACCACATAGATCCACTAGAGTTCATTGGATGTGTGTTCTTTTCATAAACCACATGGATCCACTAGAGTTCATTACATGTGTGTTCTTTTAATTAACCACATGGGTCCTCCAGTGCCATTGAATGTGTTTTCTTTTTCTAAACCACTTATGGATCCACCAGTGGCATTGCATGTGTGTTCTTCTCCTAAACCAGCACTAGAGTCATTGCATGTATGTTCTTTTCATAAACCATATATTGATCCACCAGAGATCATTGCATGTGTGTTCTTTTCATAAACCACATGGATCCACTAGAGTTCATTGCATGTGTGTTCTTTTCATAAACCACATCTAGAGTCATTGCACGTGTCTGTATCGGTGTGCATCATTGTGGTTTTAGGAAAATAACACATGTTGTGATGCCACTCCAGCATGTGGTGTCCAACCATGTCCAGGAACCCTGGCAGCATGCTGGAATTCAATTGCAGCATGCATTCTACCACCAGCTCGAAAGATGCTGCATCACCACGCCCCATTGGATGTGTCTGTGTATCAGTGTGCATCATTGTTGTTTTGGAAAAGAACATATGCAGTGATGCCACCACAGCATGTGTGTTCTTTTCACAAACCACGTGGAACCACTAGAGTTCATTGCATGTGTGTTATTTTCATAAACCACATGGATCCACTAGAGTTCATTGCATGTGTGCTCTTTTAATTAACCACATGGATCCACCAGTGCCATTGAATGTGTGTTCTTTTTCTAAACCACATATGGATCCACCAGTGTCATTGCATGTGTGTTCTTCTCCTAAACCAGCACTAGAGTCATGCATGTGTGTTCTTATCAGAAACCACATATTGATCCACCAGAGATCATTGCATGTGTGTTCTTTTCATAAACCACATCTAGAGTCATTGCATGTGTGTTCTTTTCATAAACCACATGGATCCACCAGATTCATTTCATGTGTATTCTTTTCATAAACCAGATGGATCCACTAGAGTAATTGCATGTGTGTTCTTTCCATAAACCACATATAGATTCATTGCATGTGTGTTCTTTTCATAAACCAAACCTAGAGTTCATTTCATGCATGTTCTTTTAATAAACCACATGGATCAACTAGAGTTCATTGCATGTGTTTTCTTTTCATAAACCACATCAAGAGTCATGGCATGTGTATGTGTGTATCGGTGTGCATCATTGTGGTTCTAGGAAAAGAACACATGCAGTAATGCCACTCCAGCTTGTGGTGTCCAACCATGTCCAACAACCCTGCCAGCATGCTAGGATTGAAATGCAGCATGCCTTCTAACACCAGCTTGAAAGATTCTTCATCACCACACACCATTGGATGTGTGTGTGTATCAGTGTGCATCATTCTGGTTTTGGAAAAGAACATATGCAGTGATGCCACCACAGCATGTGTGTTCTTTTCATAAACCACATGGATCCACTAGAGTTCATTGCATGTGTGTTCTTTTGATAAACCACATGGATCCACTAGAGTTCATTGCATGTGTGTTCTTTTCATAAACCACGTGGATCCACTAGAGTTCATTGCATGTGTCTTCTTTTCATAAACCATATGGATACACTAGTGCCATTGAATGTGTGTTCTTTTTCTAAACCACATATGGATCCACCAGTGTCATTGCATGTGTGTTCTCCTTCTAAACCAGCACTAGAGTCATGCATGTGTGTTCTTTTCATAAACCACATATTGATCTACTAGAGATCATTGCATGTGTGTTTTTTTCATAAACCACTACTAGAGTCATTGCATGTGTATTCTTTTGATAAACCACATGGATCCAAAAGATTCATTGCATGCGTGTTCTTTTGATAAACCACATGGATCCACCAGAGTCATTGCATATGTGTTCTTTTCATAAACCACATCTAGAGTTATTGCATGTGTGTTCTTTTCATAAACCACAACTAGAGTTCATTGCATGTGTGTTCTTTTCATAAACCAAATGGATCCACTAGATTTCATTGCATGTGTGTTCTTTTCATAAACCATATCTAGAGTCATTGCATGTGTGTGTGTGTATTAGTGTGCATCATTGTGGTTCTAGGAAAAGAACACATGCAGTGATGCCACTCCAGCTTGTGGTGTCCAACCATGTCCAAGAACCCTGCCAGCATGCTAGGATTGAAATGCAGCAAGCATTCTACCACCAGCTTAAAAGATGCTGCATCAGCACACCCCATTAAATGTGTGTGTGTGTATCATTGTGCATCATTGTGGTTTTGGAAAAGAACATATGCAGTGGTGCCTCCACAGCATGTGTGTTCTTTTCATAAACCATGTGGAACCACTAGAGTTCATTGCATGTGTGTTCTTTTCATAAACCACATGGATCCACTAGAGTTCATTGCATGTGTGTTCTTTTCATAAACCACATGGATCCACTAGAGTTCATTTCATGTGTTTCTTTTCATAAACCACATGGATCCACCAATGCCATTGAATGTGTGTTCTTTTTCTCAACCACATATGGATCCACCAGTGTCATTGATTGTGTGTTCTTCTCCTAAACCAGCACTAGAGTCATGCATGTGTGTTCATTTCATAAACCACATATGGATCCACCAGAGATCATTGCGTGTGTTCATTTCATAGACCACAGCTAGAGTCATTGCAAGTGTGTTCTTTTCATAAATCACATGGATCCACCAGAGTCATTGCATGTGTGTTCTTTTCATAAACCATATGGATCCACTAGAGTCATTACATGTGTGTTCTTTTCATAAACCACTTCTAGAATCATTGCATGTGTGTTGTTTTCATAAACCAGATGGATCCACTAGATTCATTGCATGTGTGTTCTTTTCATAAACCAGATGGATCCACCAGAGTCATTGCATGTGTGTTCTTTTCATAAACCACATCTAGAGTCATTGCATCTGTGTTCTTTTCATAAACCACAACTAGAGTTCATTGCATGCGTGTTCTTTTCATAAACCACATGGATCAACTAGAGTTCATTACATGTGTTTTCTTTTCATAAACCACATCTAGAGTCATTGCATGTGTATGAGTGTGCATCATTGTGGTTCTAGGAAAAGAACACATGCAGTGATGCCACTACAACATGTGGTGTCCAACCATGTCCAAGAACCCTGCCAGCATGTTGGGATTGAAATGCAGCATGCCTTCTACCACCTTCTTGAAAGATTCTGCATCACCACACAGCATTTCATGTGTGTGTGTATCAGTGTGCATCATTGTGGTTTTGGAAAAGAACATATGTAGTGATGCCACCACAGCATGTGTGTTCTTTTCATAAACCACATGGATCCACTAGAGTTAATTGCATGTGTGTTCTTTTCATAAACCACATGGATCCACTAGAGTTCATTGCATGTGTCTTCTTTGCATAAATCACATGGATCAACCAGTGCCATTAAATGTGCGTTCCTTTTATAAACCACATATGGATCCACCAGTGTCATTGCATGTGTGTTCTCCTCCTAAACCAGCACTAGAGTCATGCATGTGAGTTCTTTTCATAAACCACATGGATCCACTAGAGTTGATTGCATGCGTGTTCTTTTCATAAACCACTACTAGAGTCATTGCATGTGTGTTCTTTTCATAAACCACATGGATCCACCAAATTCATTGCATGTGTGTTCTTTTCATAAACCACATGGATCCACCAGAGTCATTACATGTGTGTTCTTTTCATCAACCACTTCTAGAATCATTGCATGTGTGTTGTTTTCATAAACCAGATGGATCCACTAGATTCATTGCATATGTGTTCTTTTCATAAACCAGATGGATCCACCAGAGTCATTGCATGTGTGTTCTTTTCATAAACCACATCTAGAGTCATTACATATGTTCTTTTCATAAACCACAACTAGAGGTCATTGCATGCGTGTTCTTTTCATAAACCACATGGATCAACTAGAGTTCATTGCATGTGTTTTCTTTTCATAAACCACATCTAGAGTCATTGCATGTGTATCAGTGTGCATCATTGTGGTTCTAGGAAAAGAACACATGCAGTGATGCCACTATAACATGTGGTGTCCAACCATGTCCAAGAACCCTGCCAGCATGCTGGGATTGAAATGCAGCATGCCTTCTACCACCTGCTTGAAAGATTCTGCATCACCACACAGCATTTCATGTGTGTGTGTATCAGTGTGCATCATTGTGGTTTTGGAAAAGAACATATGAAGTGATGCCACCACAGCATGTGTGTTCTTTTCATAAACCACATGGATCCACTAGAGTTCATTGCATGTGTGCTCTTTTCATAAACCACATGGATCCACTAGAGTTCATTGCATGTGTGTTCTTTTCATAAACCACATGGATCCACTAGTTCATTGCATGTGTCTTCTTTGCATAAATCACATGGATCAACCAGTGCCATTAAATGTGTGTTCTTTTTCTAAACCACATATGGATCCACCAGTGTTATTGCTTGTGTGTTCTCCTCCTAAACCAGCACTAGAGTCATGCATGTGAGTTCTTTTCATAAACCACATGGATCCACTAGAGTTGATTGCATGCATGTTCTTTTCATAAACCACTACTAGAGTTCATTGCATGTGTGCTCTTTTCATAAACCACATGGATCCACTAGAGTTCATTGCATGTGTGTTCTTTTCATAAACCACATGGATCCACTAGAGTTCATTGCATGTGTCTTCTTTTCATGAACCACATGGATCCACTAGAGTTATTACATATGTGTGTTCTTTTTCTAAACCACATATGGATCCACTAGTGTCATTGCACGTGTGTTCTCCTCCTAAACCAGCACTAGAGTCATGCATGTGTGTTCTTTTCATAAACCACATATTGATCCACCAGAGATCATTGCATGCGTGTTCTTTTCATAAACCACTACTAGAGTCATTGCATGTGTGTTCTTTTCATAAACCACATGGATCCATCAGATTCATTTCATGTGTGTTTTTTCATAAACCACATGGATCCACCAGAGTCATTGCATATGTGTTCTTTTCATAAACCACATATCTAGAGTTATTGCATGTGTGTTCTTTTCATAAACCACAACTAGAGTTCATTGCATGTGTGTTCTTTTCATAAACCACATGGATCCAGTAGAGTTCATTGCATGCGTGTTATTTTCATAAACCACATCTATAGTCATTGCATGTGTGTGTGTATTAGTGTGCATCATTGTGGTTCTACGAAAATAACACATGCAGTGATGCCACTCCAGCTTGTGGTGTCCAACCATGTCCAGGAACCCTGCCAGCATGCTACGATTGAAATGCAGCATGCATTCTACCACCAGCTTGATAGATGCTGCATCACTACACCCCATTGGATGTGTGTGTGTATCAGTGTGCATCATTGTGGTTTTGGAAAAGAACATATGCAGTGATGCCACCACAACATGTGTGTTCTTTTCACAAACCACGTGGAACCACTAGAGTTCATTGCATGTGTGTTCTTTTCATAATCCACATGGATCCACTAGAGTTCATTGCATGTGTGTTCTTTTCATAAACCACATGGATCCACCAGAGTTCATTGTATGTGTTTCTTTTCATAAACCAGATGGATCCACCAATGCCATTAAATGTGTGTTCTTTTTCTCAACCACATATGGATCCACCAGTGTCATTGCATGTGTGTTCTTCTCCTAAACCAGCACTAGAGTAATGTTGGGTTCCATAGCAGAAAACAAAAAAATTCTATTTAGTCAAACACTAATACCAGGATCTATACTATGTAGACATAAGTAATGGAGAAGGAATACAGTATTCATACCTTTGCAGACAGAGGAACGCCTTACGCCGGAAGGCGTATATTGATGAAGACGAGCAGCACCCCAAGTGTGGTGCCTCCGAAGTTCGTCACACGTCCGGTGTAGGAGACTTCAACCGGACTCCGATCTAGCCGAGCAGCGGAAGAAGTAGATGCCGGATCGCAGATCACACGACGGCAGTGTGAAGGTAGAGAACTCACCCACGAGGTCCTCCCCAATATTACCGAGAAGTCCTGATAGGAAGAGAGAGAGAGAATGAGAGGGAATGGGTGATTCCAAATGGGGAGGGGGACCCCTATATATAGTGGGAGGGGGCGCACCACCCAGGGGCCAGGCGGTGTGGGACTAATCCCCACACCCGCTAGCCACCTAGGGGTAGCCGCCGCCCCTAGGTGGGCCCCATTGGGGCGGCCCACCAAGACCAGGCCGACTGGCCCCCACTCCCTAGGCGCCTTGCCCTATTGGGCCTCCCTTCGGGTGAGGCCCATTAGCAATATGGAGCCTTAAAAAATATATATTTAATATTAATTCTCCAATTAGAATTCAAATACACATATTATATTATTCCTTCACTCCGGAACACCTTCCGGACCCCTACCGATCTCCATCAGATGTTACTCGAAACTATTTCGGTTTATCTCTCTCTATTTCTCTTACGATACCCCATCTACCCTAAGCGTCCCTACCCTTAAGCGTGACATCCTTCGGTTCGGAAACACTCCGGACATGATTAATACCACTCTCACATCAATGATCAACAGAGGGACCTGGATGGCCATGTGACCCCCGTGCGTTTCACGAATACAATCGCTCGAACCATGAGATAGTCATTCCTCGTTCCCTTTGTCATTCGATACCTAATTCATCCGAGACTTGATCTTCGGTATCTCCATACCTTAGTTCGATCTCGTTACCGATGAACTTGTTTTCTCGTTCTCATGTCGTTGCATTCCGTGACCTAGTCACATGCTTGCAAGCTTTGTCAATGCAACGTCACCGAGATGGCCACATATATATGTCCATTACATGGACTAGAAAAATCCTGGTCTTGATATGTACTCCTCTACGCATCCCTTCGGAAAACCTGAGTGGCACCTTTTTGATCACCCTGTTACGAGATGATTCTTGATAACCATCTAAGCTTCTTCCGGAATGGTGATTTGCATTACCTCACAGTCAAAGGATCAGGTTGCGAGGTTCTCTGTGTTTTTATCATCAATGGTGAACTTTGTAACTAGATCTCATTAAGATATAACGGTCGAATGTTTGTCTATCATGTTATTCAACCAATAACATGACCTCATTGTTAGTTGGCATAAATGCCCATGATCTTGAAACACAGACCATCCTCATGACCAATGAATTAGTCCACTAGAGGTAACTAGAGACACGATTTGTTTACATACCACACGTGTATCAACGTTTCGTATTAACACAATTATAGCAGAGTATAAAACGTATTATGAACATATAGGAGATATATCAAATAATACACTTTATTATTTGCCTCTAGGGCATAAATCCTTCAGTCTCCCACTTGCACTAGCATATAAACAAAACTAGTTTACAATAGGCAGGAACCTAACACCAATGGAATCTCGGTGTTGTTCGTGCTTATCCAGATGGAGAGCTTTAGTCAAAGGATCTGCCACATTCAGTTCCATATCTACTTTGCAAATCTTGACTTCACCTTAGTCAACGTTCTGCCGGATGACGTGAAATCCAAGCTTGATGTGTTTGGTTGTGGAATGAGTTCTTGGTTCCCGTGCGTTTGCAATAGCACCCGTGTTATCACAATAGATCATCACGGGGTCTTGCGCATTGGGAAAAACTCCCAGTTCGATGACAAAATTCCTTAGCCAAAACAGCTCCATTTGCTGCATCAGCCACAACAATATATTCAGACTCCATTGAAGATTGTGCCACCACCGGCTTCTTCTTGCTCTTCTAGCTTACCGCCCCACCATTCACCAAGAAAACAAATCCTGTTTGAGACTTCAAGTCATCATGATCTGAATTCCAGCTCGCATCTACGTAACCCGTTACATTCAGAGCTTTATCATTTCCTCCATAGATTAGGAACATATCCTTTGTTCTTCTCAGATACTTTAGGATATTCTTCACAGCTGTCCAGTGATCCGGTCCTGGATTACTTTGATATCGGCTAGTCAAACTAAGAGCCAATGGCACATCAGGTCGTGTACTTAGCATTGCATACATGATAGATCCTATGGCTGAAGCATAGGGGATGTAAGACCCTTCTCTCTATCATTGTCCGTTACAGGACATTGAGTCATACTCATTTTGCAATTCTTCATCATAGGTGTAAAACCCCTTTTGGTGTTTTCCATTTTGAACCTCTTCAAAATCATTTCTATGTAAGTACTTTGACTCAATTCTATTAGGTGCCTTGCTATATCTCTATAGATCTTGATTCCTAATATATATGCAGCTTCACCTAGATCCTTCATGGAAAATTGGTTACTCAAATATGCTTTCACGATTTTCATAAGATCCACATCATTTCCCATGAGTAATATGTCATCCACATATACTACTAAGAAAACAACTGAGCTCCCACTCGCTTTCTTGTAAACACAAAACTCTTTTTGATTTTGGACAAATCCAAAACTCTTGATCATTTGATCAAAATGTTGGTTCCAGCTCCGAGATGCTTGCTTCAATCCATAAATGGACCGTTGAAGCTTGCATACCTTTCCAGCATCCTTAGGATTAACAAAACCTTCTGGTTGCATCATATACAACTCTTCATCAATGTGATCATTGAGGAATGCGGTCTTGACAACCATCTGCCAAATTTCATAGTCGAAATGTGCAGCAATTGCTATTAAAATCCTGACAGCCTTAAGCATCACTACGGGAGAGTAAGTCTCGTCGTAGTCAACTCCTTGACTTTGTCAAAACCCCTTTGCGACAAGTCGAGCTTTGTGAATGGCCACATTACCATTCGCATATGTCTTCTTCTTAAAGATCCATTTATTTTCCACGGCCTTGCGGCCTTCTGGAAGATCCAACAAGGTCCAAACTTGGTTTTCATGCATGGATCCTATTTCGGATTTCATGGCTTCTAGCCATTTCTTAGAGTCAACACTATCCATAGCTTCTTTGTAGTTTGCAGGGTCTTCCTGTTCATCTAGGATGACAGACATCACAAGGCTACTATACCAATTAGGAGTGGCACGAACCCTTGTAGACCTGCGAACTTCAGGAGTCTCGATGTCATTGTTTTGATCATCATCAACGGGATCTTCCTAAATGTTGGAGAGCGGTTTCGGAACAGCTTCCGTTGCGCTACTCAGAATTTGGAGAGAAGGGTCAACAATTTCATCTAACTCAATTTTCCTTCCACTCACTCCTTTTGCAAGAAACTCTTTCTCGAGAAAGGTGTCAGTTCTTGCGACAAAAGTTTTTCCTTCGACTTGGTTGTAGAAAGTATATCCAGCAGTTTCCCTTGGATATCCTACAAAAATACATTTTGCCGATTTGGATTCGAGTTTGTCAGGGTGCAGTTTCTTAACGTAAGCCTCACAACCCCAAACTCCCAGAAATGACAACTTTGGCTTCTTTCCATACCATATCTCATATGGGGTTGTCTCCACGGATTTGGATGGTGCTCGGTTTAAAATAAAAGCGGCGGTTTCTAACGCGTATCCCCAAAAAGACACAGACAAATCAGTTAAAGACATCATGGACCGTACACTATCCAACAGGGTTCGGTTACGACGTTCCGACACACCATTACGCTATGGTGTTCTGGCTGGTGTAAGCTGTGGGATAATCCCACAACCCTTCAAGTGCATGTTAAACTCATAACTCAAATACTCGCCTCCTCGATCCAATCGAAGGTGCTTGATTTTCTTGTTAAGTTGATTCTCTACCTCTATGAAATTCCTTTAACTTTCCAAAGGTTTCAGATTTGTGCTTCATCAAGTAGATATATCCATATTTGCTTAAATCGTCAGTAAAGGTAACAAAGTAGCGATAACCATTGCACGTTGAGACACTAATCCGTATGTATGATCCCAAGTAGGTCCATAGCTCTCTCCACTATTCCAGAGAATGGTGTCCTAGTCATCTTGCCCATGAGGCATGGCTCACATGTATCAAGGGATTCGAAATCCAATGATCCAAGAAGTCCTTCTGAATAAAGCTTCTTCATGCGCTTTATGCCAATATGACCAAGACGACAATGCCACATGAATATGGAATTATCGTCACTGTGCTTACAACGTTTAGCGTCAACACTATGGATGTGTGTACCATAATCAAGATCAAGTAAGAATAAACCATCACATACAGGAGCATGAACATAGAAAACAACATTCATATAAATTGAACAACCATTTGTTCCTGATTTAAACGAATAGCGGTCTTGCAACAAGCAAGACCCACTCACAATATCCATACTGAATGCGGGTACATAATAGCATTTATTCAAAACCAACAATAATCTTGACGGTAGACGGAGATGCAGGGTGCCGACGGCCATCACTTCGACTCTCGAGCCATTGCTGACGCGCATCGTCACATCCTTCCTCAGGCGCCTCCTACTCTACAGATCCTGCTGAGAGTTACAAATGTAAGCAACAGATCCGGTATCAAATACCCAGGTGTTACTCCTGGCGCTCGTAAGGAATACATCAATAACATGTATATCATATATACCTTTGTTTGGGGTGGCTATCTTGCCAGCTCGCTTGTCTTCAAGGTACTTGGGGCAGTTGCGTTTCCAGTGCCCATCCCCTTTGCAGTAGAAGCACGAAGTGCCGGGCTTAGGGCCAGGCTTGGCAGTCTTTGAGGTGCTAGGAACAAACCTGCCATCCCTCTTAGACTTCTTACCCTTGCCTTTCCCCTTTTGCCCCGGTTTCTTAAAGTTGGTGGTCTTGTTGACCATCAGCATCGTGTGCTCCTTCTTGATTTCAACCTCAGCAGTTTTGAGCATGGCGAACACCTCAGCAAGGGTCTTACTCATCCCTTGCATGTTGTAGTTCATCACAAAGCTCTTATAGCTAGGGGGCAGCGAATGCATCACCCTATCTATAGCGAGCTCCTCCGGGATTTTGCAATCCAGGGCGTTTAAGTGCTTAACATAGCCATACATTTTTACCACGTGCTCACTAATACTGCTATGCCCTTCCATTTTAGCAGAGAAGAAGAGCTCAGAAGCATCATACCTCTCTGAACGAGCCTGTGGAGCAAAGACAGCCTTGAGATCATCAATGATCTCAAAAGCATTCATCTTCTCAAAACGCTTTTGAAGCTCCGACTCCATGGCATAGAGCATTCCACTCTGGATGAGGGAGAAATCGTCCGCCTTGGACTGCCAGACATTCTTTTCATCCTGGGAGGCAGAATCTGCAGGCTTAGCCGGAAGCTCAGCCTCGATGACATAAGTCAACTTGTAGGGGACTAGGAGGATCCTAAGATTGCGGAAACATGCGGTGAAGTTGGTTCCATCAGTTTTAAGCTTGTTCTTCTCGAGGAAAGTGCTAAGGTTGAAGGTGGGTGGGCGAGACATCTACAAAGGATTTGCAAAGTGTTTAGACTATGTTCATAATAATGAGTTCAAGTATTATTTAAAGGAACTCCCACTTTTACCAACATCCCTCTACTCGTTTAGTGATCACATGATCCCAATCCCCTGCACCTCCCCCGGTTAAACATAGCCATCAGTGTAGTATCAAGGGTGGACATTCCCTAATGTCGATCACATCAACTATGTAATTCATGCTCGACCTTTCGGTCTCTTGTATTCCGAGGCCACGTCTCTGTAACGTGCTAGGCTCGCCAGTTATAACTCGTGTGTATTCGCAGCGCAACATGGCTTACACTCACTGTATGCGAATGTAGATATGTCTGACCCCTTCTCAACGCAGGGCGCCTCATACCGAAGAACTTTCTTGGTGGTGCACACACAAGGGGAATACGATAACTGGAATACTATGAGGGATTATCTTATTATGCTACCGTCTAGTAAGTATACTAGCACAATAAGTAATACTTCAAAAGTAAAGTGTTATGACATGGTTATAGCTTTATGATCATCATCAACAGCCTTAAAGTTTCACAAACTTGTCATTGCCATAATACTTGCCCCTATGCAATAACGAAGATAGACGCTTCTATATTAACTATTGCATGTTTTACGCGGCTTTAGGGCTTTTGCGGTAGAACCCTTTCCCACCTACGAACGTCGAGCCACAACATGGATTCAATGATTGCCGTTCTTCTTCCCTTTTCAGGGCCCTCCAGTGTCAATGCCATATCAACTACTGTAGAGAGACAGACACCCCTCTAAGCCACTTTGATTTGTGGACCAGTCTCGTGAATCACCACGTGAGGTCGGTTGGGGGCCGCTTCATCAAACAGTGCCACGATATGAACAATAACATTAAAGAGGGTAGCAACTAGAGAATCAATGCCCACATATTGCTATGTGTTCTATCCGTATGACATGTCTACGCATAGACCCGCTCTGATACCACTGATGGGTTCCGTAGCAGAAAACAAAAAAATTCTATCTACTCGAACACTAATACCAGGTTCTATACTATGTAGACATAAGTAACGAAGAAGGAATACAATATTCATACCTTTGCAGACAGAGGCACGACTTACGTAGGAAGGCGTATATTGATGAAGACGAGCAGCACCCCAAGTGTGGTGCCTCCGAAGTTCGTCACATGTCTGGTGTAGGAGACGTCAACCGGACTCTGATCCAGCCGAGCAGCGGAAGAAGTAGATGTCGGATCACAAATCACACGACGGTAGTGTGAAGGTGGAGAACTCACCCACGAGGTCCTCCCCAATATTATGGAGAAGTCCTCATTGGAAGAGAGAGAGAATGAGAGGGAATGGGTGATTCCAAAGGGGGAGGGGGGACCCCTATATATAGTGTGAGGGGGGGCGCACCACCAAGGGGCCAGGCGGTGTGGGACTAATCCCCACACCTTCCAGCCACCTAGGGGCAGCTGCCAACCCTAGGTAGGCCCCATTGGGGCGGCCCACCAAGCCCAGGCCGGCTGGCCCCCACTCCCTAGGCGCCTTGCCATATTGGGCCTCCTTTCGAGTGAGGCCCATTAGCAATATGGAGCCTTAAAAATAATTAATATTAATTCTCCCATTAAAATTCAAATACACATATTATATTATTCCTTCACTCTGGAACACCTTCCGGACCCCTTCTGATCTCCATCGGATGTTACTCGAAACTATTACGGTTTCTCTCTCTCTATTTCTCTTACGATACCTCATCTACCCTAAGCGTCCCTACCCTTAAGCGTGACATCCTTCGGTTTGGAAACACTCCGGACATGATTGCGACCACTCTCACATCAATGATCAACAGAGGTACCTAGATGGCCATGTGACCCCTGTGTGTTTCAAGAATACAATCACTCGAACCATGAGATAGTCGTTCCCTGTTCCCTTTGTCATTTGATACCTAATTCATCCGAGTCTTGATCTTCAGTATCTCCATACCTTAGTTCAATCTTGTTACCGATGAACTTGTTTTCTCGTTCTCATGTCATTGCATTCCGTGACCTAGTCACATGCTAGCAAGATGGCCACATGTATCTATCCGTTACATGGACTAGACAAATCCTGGTCTTGATATGTACTCCTCTACGCATCCCTTTGGAAAACCTGAGTGGCACCTTTTTGATCACCCTATTACGAGATGATTCTTGATAACCATCTAAGCTTCTTCCAGAATGGTGATTTGCATTACCTCACAGTTAAAGGATCAGGTTGCGAGGTTCTCTGTGTTTTTATCATCAATGGTGAACTTTGTAACTAGATCTCATTAAGATATAACGGTCGGATGTTTGTCTATCATGTTATTCAACCAATAACATGACCTCATTGTCAGTTGGCATAAATGCCCATGATCTTGAAACACAGACCATCCTCATGACCAATGAACTAGTCCACTAGAGGTAACTAGAGACACAGTTTGTTTACATACCACACGTGTATCAACGTTTCGTATTAACACAGTTATAGCATAGTATGAAACATATTATGAACATATAGGAGATATATCAAATAATACACTTTATTTTTTGCCTCTAGGGCATAACTCCTTCAAGTCATGCATGTGTGTTATTTTCATAAACCACATATGGATCCACCAGAGATCATTGCATGTGTGTTCATTTGATAAACCACAGCTCAAGTCATTGCAAGTGTGTTCTTTTCATAAACCACATGGATCTACCAGAGTCATTGCATGTTTGTTCTTTTCATAAACGACATGGATCCACCACAGTCATTGCATGTGTGTTCTTTTCATAAACCACATCTAGAGTCACTGCATGTGTGTTCTTTTCACAAACGACAACTAGATTTCATTGCATGTGTGTTGTTTTTGTAAACCACATGGATACACTAGAGTTCATTGCATGTGCGTTATTTTCATAAACCACATGGATCCACTAGAGTTCATTGCATGTGTGTTGTTTTCATAAACCACATGGATCCACTAGAGTCATTGCATATGTGTTCTTTTCATAAACCACATGGATCCACCAGTGTCATTGAATGTGTGTTATTTTTCTAAACCACATATGGATCCACCAATGTCATTGCATGTGTGTTCTTCTCCTAAACCAACACTAGAGTCATGATGATGAGGACATCCCTACAATTACACCTACCCCAATTACTACTGATGATGTTCCAGCTGCTGCAAAGGAAGATCAATCCAATGAGATAAGGATTGGACAAATTACAAGAGCTCGTGCTAAACTACTAGAACAACAGGTGAACTTGTTTCTTAATGAACCTGATATTTTAGTTAATGAGAATTTTATACTTCCTAAGTCTTTGAATTATTGTATGATTAGGTACTTGGGAGAAGAAGGCGTAGCACAGAGTGAGGAGCTAATGGAACATGGCATGTTGATCAATGAAGAATGCGCGAGGGAGGAAGCGCAAGGAGCACACAAGGCTGAAGATCAACACATGGTGGAAGACCTCTGCCGCTGTAGAGAAACGCCACCATTCTCTGCCATGGCAGGTTGCCGCGGCACAGAATCAGCATGTTTGGCTGCCATGGCAGGCTACCGCGGCAACCAAACCGCGCCAAAGTCTGCCACGGCAGAGACCTAGGCCAAACCCTTGTTGGATTGGTTTTTACCCTTAGTTGTGTGGGACCAACTCGGTTTCCACCTTAGGCTTCCGCCCCCAGAGTCTTAAATAGATGGGGCGCACCACAAGTTAGGTTTTAGACCATGTTAAAACTATTTTGGGGTTGTTTCTTATTAGAACTTCTAGAATTTTCCTGTGATCAAATTACCGACTACAATTGAGTGTGATCTGTTCCACTGGGAATTAGTAGATTGCAAACTACTGTTCGTGGTCGACGGCTATGTGCGCAAGAGCGTGGTGTTGTGAATATCCCATAGGGTTTGAGAGCTGTTGCATTGGTATCAGGGTTCGAGCGGGAGAGTTCATAGCTACAGGCTAGTTATCTATGATCCACCATAATCATTGACAAGTGCTTGCTGAGAAGATCGAGCCACCCCATATCATCTTGGTATCAGATTTCCTCATTTACTCGGTGAGCAATCCATAATCCATACATAGATTAGTTCATGTTTTTTCGTCCTATACAGAAAAAAGTCTCACGGAAAGAATTTCCATAGCCTAGATTACATTGTTTTCGAGTACTAGTTGCTGGTCATTTTCCTCTAATAGTGTAGATCTAGATCCGTTCTTCGTAGATTTGTCGTTCTTTCTAGTTGTTTTCTAGTCGAATCCACCCTTGTTTCCACCGCCACCAAGCCACATCCGATCCAAGCTAGGAGTCCTTGGTTGTTACTCTAGGCCGATACAGAATTGAAAAAAAATCCTACCGACACTGCCACGGCACAGAAACGGATTGTTTCTCAGCCACAACTCGGTTTCCTGCTGTGGCACGTTTTCAGTTGTTTTTTCTACCGCGGGTCCGATTTCTGCCGCCAGTTCTGCCGCGGCACGGTTTCTGCCAGTTTTTCTACTGTGGGACAGACTGTTCTGCCACGGCACAGTTTAGCACTGTTTTTTCTACCATAGCAGACATACAAAAACATTGTGAAAATTGCAATTTTCTAGAACTTTAGCTACAGCCATTCTATTTCATAAGTGTAGGAACTTGCCCATTGAGACTATTATAGGCTGCTCGTAGAGTTTTGGTGTTGTGCTTTGTAATTTGGCCATGTGTGATATTAAAAAAAAGAGAAAGAGAATATAGCAAAAGAAAAAAAGAGAAAGAAGCTATACAAAAGAAAAAGGAAAAGGAAAGGAGAATTGAGCAAGATGCCTAGTGATATTTTCGTGCACCGGTAGATTGAGCAATCTTGTGCCTGTTTACTTTGAGCTTTGCTAGTGTCTCTCTAGCATAGTGCAACACCCTTCATAGTTCCATTGCCACGTTTATCTCCACATGTGTGTTTCTTGGGTTTTGTACGATCAGCACTAGGACTTGTTTGCGATGTACTTAGGATCCATACCTACAGCTCCACCATAAATAAGCTGTGTGCCCTGTGATCATTCTCCATACCCTTGATATTCACTTCATCACATTGGTGCATAAGTCTTTGATTTTGTTTGGTAAAGCATCTCTATTCACTTTAGAACGGTAAGATCTGCTTTCTTGTTAGTTGTGAGTGAGTTGTGAGTGTTCCACCAAGCATATTTTGATTTTTGCACTAACCTACTAATCATGTCTCTTTGTGATGTTGATGTTGTGTCACAGAAGAAGAACGATGAAGATCCTATTAATTGGCGAGAATATGAAGCTCTGAAGTATCATTTAATAGATGTCTTTACTAAGACAACAGATGCCATTGACAAGACCAATCAGGACGTGCAAGTGAATTTGATAAACAATGTAGATGTGGTCACTGGTATTCAAACACAGGTGACCATGATCAATACCAATATGGTAGTTTTACAGCGTTCGATGCATGATTTGATGGTAGCACTTGGGAACGAACAACAACACCAACCATTCGATGATGTTGATTATGATGATGAAGGTAGTGATACTGATGCTGCCCTGAATGTTGGCAGGGGACATGCTAATCCCCCTACACCTGCTGCTTATACACGCGGTTTTGCTCCTCTTGGGCGTGCTCAACATGTCCCTAACCAAGATGATGAGGGATTGTGCAAGCCGAAATTTTCGAGTCCCAAGTTTGATGGCTCAATTGACCCTGAAGATTACCTCACATGGGAGTTGAAGATTTAGAAGCTCTGGCGTTTGTTTGACTATACAGAAGACAAGAAGGTAAAGCTTGCAGCGTCGGAATTTGATGGATATGCTTTGCGTTGGTGGGATGCGCTTGTGAAAAATAAAAGGGGTGACAATGACCTTCCTGTGATAAATTGGAACGAGATGAAGCGCCTTATGAAGGACCGTTTTGTACCCACCAACTACTTGCGTTCAGTCTTTGACAAGTTGATACAATTGAAGCAAGGAACCATGTCAGTTGATGAGTATTACATGGAGATGGAGATGCTTATGCAGCGTGCTCGAGTTCGTGAATCCCTTGAGATGACCGTGCAACGATTCCTGAACAATTTGAAGTTACCAATCAAGAGCATTGTTCATCATCACAAGTACGAGACTATGAATGAACTTTTGCATCATGCTAGATTGGCCGAGTCATAGTTAGCTGAAGAAGCTAAGGCACGTGCGAGGTTCCCGTCTACCAGCCGTTTTTCGGCCAGGCCTACACCACCACCTATGGTGCCACCTGCAGCGGCTGCTAGCCACCCTTCACCATTGGCCAAGCCTGCTCCCACATCATCTCATGGTTCCAATGCTCGGAAGCCCGCTGCTCCTGCTGCTAGCTCGGGTTCCAATATGTCAACTACGCGTACTCGCGATGTGGTGTGTCATACTTGTGGAGGAAGAGTCCACTACAAGTGTGATTGTCCAAACATCATTATGTTTGTTAATGAACAAGGAGAGTATGAGAGTGAAGATGATGCTGATCCTCATTGCGACGATGGTTATCACAACAAGGACGGTATGGATGTCTTCCCTGAGCATGCGCCTACCATAGTGGTTTCTCCATGTATACTTAGTGTGAAGCCTATTATTGATTCTCAGTGCTGCAATTTGTTCCAAGCCAAAGCACTCGTTGGCCCTAACAAAGCTTGCAAGGTAATCATTGATGGAGGTAGCTGCAGAAATCTTGCAAGTAAGGAGTTATGTGCCAAGATGAATTTGACTTATTTACCTCATCCCAAGCCATATTATATACAACGGTTGAGTGACAATGGTGAGATTAAGGTAAAGCATATGGTACGAGTGAATTTTGAAATAGGGCCATACAAGGATTCGATTGATTTTGATGGGGTTCCTATGACTTTTTGCCATCTATTATTGGGTTGGCCTTGGCTGTATGATATCCATGTGCAACACAATGGTCGTGCCAATACCTATCACTTGGAGTTTAGGGAAAGAAGATTAATTTGCAGCCAATGACACCACAACAGATTATGAATGAGTCTCGTCAAAAGATAGAAGTAAACTTGAAGGATGCACCTATAGATAGGCGAGATAGTGTTACAGCTGTCAATGATGTAATAGAGCCCAAAAAGAGTGATATAACGAAAAGTGATAGAGTGCCTAATCTATTAATATTAGCCACCAAAGAAGATATGAGAGAGTTTCGTGAGGATCCTACAGCCATGCCACTTGTGCTCATGTATAAGGGCGAGGTATTGGTTTCTAACGACATGACCCCTATTTCTCTTGGTGTATATACTATTCTGCAGGAATTTGGCGATGTGTTTCCAGAAGATGTACCAGCAAGATTGCCTCCATTGCGTGGCATTGAGCATCAAATCGACTTGATCCCTGGCGCCACATTGCCAAACCGTGCACCCTACAGGACTAGCCCCGAAGAAACAAATGAGATACAGAAACAAGTACATGCATTGCTGGATAAAGGGTACATTCGTGTTTCTCTTAGCCCTTGTGTTGTTTCTGTTATTTTAGTGCCTAAGAAAGATAGTACATGGCGCATGTGTGTAGATTGTAGATCTATTAATAACATCACTATTCGATATCGTCATCCTATTCCACGCTTAGAGGATATGCTAGATGAATTGAGTGGTGCTGCTATATTCTCTAAGATTGATTTGCGTAGTGGTTATCATCAAATTAGGATGAAAGAAGGGGATGAATGGAAAACTGCTTTCAAAACAAAATTTGGTTTGTATGAGTGGTTAGTTATGTCGTTTGGTCTTACTAATGCACCTAGTAGATTCATGAGATTTATGAATCATGTTTTGAGAGAATTTATTAGTCGTTCTGTGGTTGTTTATTTTGATGATATACTTATCTATAGCCACAACGAAACTGAACATTGTAGTCATATCCGACAAGTTTTGCAAGTGTTGCGTGATAATAAACTGTATGCTAATCTTGAGAAGTGCACATTTGCAAAAGATAAGGTCATATTTTTGGGATTTGTTGTATCTACGCATGGGGGTAGAAGTAGATCAATCTAAAATTGAATCAATTCAGAATTGGCCTATTCCCATGAATGTGAGTCAAGTGCGTAGTTTCCATGGCTTAGCTGGTTTCTATAGGCTCTTTGTGAAGGATTTTAGCACTATTGTTGCACCATTGAATGATTTGACTAAGAAAGGTGTGCCCTTTGTATGGGGCGCAACCCAAGATACTGCATTTGATACATTGAAACGTTTGCTTACTTCTGCACCATTACTTGCATTACCTGATTTTTCGAAGCAATTCGAAGTTGAATGTGATGCTAGTGGTATATGTATTGGTGGTGTTTTGATGCAAGAGGGTCACCCTATAGCATATTTTTCTGAGAAACTTACTGGTGCTAGATTGAATTATCCTATTTATGATAAAGAATTCTATGCACTTGTTAGAGTACTTGAATTTTGGCAACATTATTTGTGGTCAAAAGAATTTATCATACATTCTGATCATGAAGCATTGAAATATTTGAAAGCTCAATCAAACTTGCATAGAAGATTAGCTAAATGGGTTGAGTTTATTGAATCTTTTCCTTACATCTTTAAGTATAAGAAGGGAAAAGTGAATGTAGTTATTGATGCTTTGTATAGGAAGAACATGCTATTAACCAATCTTGATGTTAACATTCCTAGATTATAAAGTATTTGTGCACTTTATTCAACTGACCATGATTTTTCTGAACAATATCGTTTGTGTGCTCTTAGAAATGCATGGGATAAGTATCATATACATGATGGATATTTGTTTCGAGCTAACAAACTATGTATTCCAGAATCATCGTTGTGTTTGTTCTTAGTAAAGGAATCACATGTTGGTGGTTTGATGGGTCACTCTAGGCGTGAGAAGACATTGCTCATGTTCGCTGATCATTTTTAATGGCCCAAGATGATGCGTGATGTCTACAGATTTGTGAGCCATTGTAGTACATGCCACAAGTCGAAATCCATGCTGCAGCCTCATGGTTTGTATACACCTCTCTCTGCACCTACTGCACATGGGAAGACATTAGTATGGATTTTGTACTAGGTCTACCTAAAACTCAGAGAGGTCATGATTCTATATTTGTGGTAGTGGATAGGTTCTCTATGATGGCTCATTTTATTGTCTGCCACAAAAGCGACGATGCGTCGCATGTTGCTAACCTGTTTTTCAGGGACATCGTGAGATTACATGGAGTACCCAAGACGATTGTTTCTGATCATGATGTGCAGTTCATGAGCTACTTTTGGAACACCTTATGGGGGAAGCTAGGAACGAAGTTGCTATTCAGTACTACATGTCATACAGAAACAGATGGTCAAACGGAGTTGGTGAATCGAACATTGTCACAGTTGCTGAGGACTATGCTAAAGAAGAGTCTACAGGAGTGGGAAGAGTGTTTGCCACATGTTGAGTTTACATACAACATGGTTGTGTATTTACTACTCAGCTTTGTCCTTTTGAGGTGGTGTATGGCTTCAAGCCATTGATGCCACTTGATTTGTTGCCTTTGCCATTGCATGAGAGAGTTGATATGGAGGTATCAAAACATGCTGAATATGTGAAGAAGATTAATGAGAAGACTCGAGAGGCTATTGATAAGAAAGGAAAAAACATTGCTGTTGCAAGGAATCAAGCAAGGAAGGAAGTGTTGTTCAAGCCTAGCGACATGGTATGGGTGCATATACGCAAGGATAGGTTCCTGCTTCGAAAGTAAAAATTAAAGCCACGTGGTGCTGGTCTTTACAAGGTGTTAGCCAAGATTAATGATAATGCCTACTCGACTGATATTCCTATTGAGGAGTTTGGTGGAGTTAGCAACAGCTTAAACATTGTTGATTTATTACCATATGATGGAGAAGACCTTGGAGCGTCGAGGTCGACGCCTTTTGAAGGGGGAGATGATGAGAACATCCCTACAATTACACCTACCCAATTACTACTGATGATGTTCCAGCTGCTGCAAAGAAAGATCAATCCAATGAGATAAGGATTGGACCAATTACAAGAGCTTGTGCTAAACTACTATAACAACAGGCGAACTTGTTTCTTAATGAACCTGATATTTTAGTTAATGAGAATTTTATACTACCTAAATCTTTGAATTATTGTATGATCAGGTACTTGGGAGAAGAAGGTGTAGCACGCAGCGAGGAGCTAATGGAACATGGCATGTTGATCAATGAAGAATGCACGAGGGAGGAAGCGCAAGGAGCACACAAGGCTGAAGATCAACACATGGTGGAAGACCTCTGCCGCTGTAGAGAAACGCCACCATTCTCGGCCACGGCAGGCTGCCATGGCACAGAATAACACGTTTGGCTGCCACAGTAGGCTGCCGCAGCAACCAAACCGTGCCAAAGTCTGCCACGGCAGAGACCTAGGCTGAACCCTTGTTTGGTTGGTTTGTACCCTTAGTTGGGTGGGACCAACTCGGTTTCCACCTTAGGCCGCCCCCATACTCTTAAATAGATGGGGCGCACCACAAGTTAGGTTTTAGACCATGTTAAAACTATTTTGGAGCTGTTTCTTATTAGAACCTCTAGAATTATCCTGTGATCAAATTACCAACTACAATTGAGTCTGATATGTTTTTCCACTTGGAATTAGTAGATACCAAACAACCATTCATGGTCGACGGATACGTGCACAAGAGCGTCGTGTTGTGAATATCCCACGGGGTTCGAGAGCTGTTGCATTGGCATCAGGGTTCGGGCAAAAGAGTTGATAGCTACAGGCTCGTTATCTATCATCCACCATCATCATCGACAAGTGCTTGCTGAGAAGATCAGGCCAACCCATATCACATGCATGTGTGTTCTTTTCATAAACCACATATGGATCCACCAGAGATCATTGCATGTGTTTTATTTTCATAAACCACATGGATCCACCAGAGTCATTGCATCTGTGTTCTTTTCATGAACCACATGGATCCACCAGAGTCATTGCATGTGTGTTCTTTTCATAAACCACAAGCAGAGTTCATTGCATGTGTGTTCTTTTCATAAACCACATGGATCCACTAGAGTTCATTGCATGTGTGTTATCTTCATAAACCACATCTAGAGTCATTCAATGTGTGTGTGTATCAGTGTGCATCATTCTGGTTTTAGAAAAAGAACACATGCAATGATGCCACTCCAGCATGTGGTGTCCAACCATGTCCAGGAACCCTAGCAACATGCTGGGATTCAACTGCAACATGCATTCTACCACCAGCTTGAACAATGATGCATCACCAAACCCCATTGGATGTGTGTGTGTGTATCAGTGTGCATCATTATTGTTTTGCAAAAGAACATATGGAGTAGTTCCACCACAACATGTGTGTTGTTTTCATAAACCACATGGATCCACTAAAGTTCATTGCATGTGTGTCTTTTCATAAAACACATGGATCCACTACAGTTCATTGCATGTGTTTTTTTTCATAAAACACATGGATCCACCAGTGCCATTGAATATGTGTTCTTTTTCTAAACCACATATGGATCCACCAGTGTCATTGCATGTGTGTTATTTTCATAAACCACATATGGATCCACCAGAGATCATTGCATGTGTGTTCTTTTCATAAAGCATAGCTAGAGTCATTGCATGTGTGTTCTTTTCATAAAGCATAGCTAGAGTCATTGCATGTGTGTTCTTTTCATAAACCACAACTAAAGTTCATTGCATGTGTGTTCTTTTCATAAATCACATGGATCCACTTGAATTCAATGCATGTGTGTTCTTTTCATAAACCACATCTAGAGTCATTGCATGTGTGTGTATCAGTGTGCTTCATTATGGTTTTAGGAAAAGAACACATGCATTGATGCCATTCCAACATGTGGTGTCCAACCATCTCCAGGAACCCTGGCAGCATGCTAGGATTCAACTATAGCATGCATTCTACCACCAGCTTGAAAGATGCTGCATCACCACACCCCATTGGATGTGTGTGTGTATCAGTGTGCATCATTGTGGTTTTGGAAAAGAACATATGAAGTGATGTAACCACAACATGTGTGTTCTTTTCATAAACCACATGGATTCACTAGAGTTCATTGCATGTGTATTCTGTTCATAAACCACATGGATCCACTAGTGCCATTGCATGTGTGTTCTTTTCATAAACCACATGGATCCACTAGTGTCATTGGATGTGTGTTCTTTTTCTAAACCACGTATGGATCCACCAATGTCATTGCATGTGTCTCCTTCTCCAAAACCAGCACTAGTGTCTTGCATGTGTGTTCTTTTCATAAACCACATATGGATCCCCCAGAGATCATTGCATGTGTGTTCTTTTCATAAACCACATATGGATCCCCCAGAGATCATTGCATGTGTGTTCTTTTCATAAACCACATCTAGAATCATTGCATGTGTGTTTTTTCATAAACCCCATGGATCCACTAGAGTCATTGCATGTGTGTTCTTTTCATAAACGACATGGATCCACCAGTCATTGCATGTGTGTTCTTTTCATAAACCACATCTAGAGTCATTGCATGTGT
The DNA here is from genome assembly GCA_916181665.1 of Avena sativa. Lineage (NCBI taxonomy): Eukaryota > Viridiplantae > Streptophyta > Magnoliopsida > Poales > Poaceae > Avena > Avena sativa. Next base: position 315,264,271 of record OV702292.1, read on the forward strand.
GTTCTTTTCATAAACCACAAGTAGAGTTCATTGAATGTGTGTTCTTTTCATAAACCACATGGATCCACTAGAGTTCATTGCATGTGTGTTCTTTTCACAAACCACATCTAGATTTATTGCATGTGTGTGTATCAGTGTGCACCATTGTGGGTTTAGATAAAGAACACATGCAGTGATGCCACTCCAGCATGTGGTGTCCAACCATGTCCAGGAACCCTGGTAGCATGCTAGGATTCAATTGCAGCATGCATTCTACCACCATATTGAAAGATGCTGCATCACCACACCCGATTGGATGTGTGTGTGTATAAGTGTGCATCATTGTTGTTTTGGAAAAGAACATATGCAGCGATGCCACCACATCATATGTATTCTTTTCATAAACCACATGGATCCACTAGAGTTTATTCCATGTGTGTTCTTTTCATAAACCACATCGATCCACTAGAGTTCATTGCATGTGTGTTCTTTTCATAAACCACATGGATCCACTAGAATTCATTGCATGTGTGTTCTTTTCATAAACCACATGGATCCACCAGTGCCATTGAATATGTGTTCTTTTCTAAACCACATATGGATCCACCAGTGTCATTGCATGTGTATTCTTCTCCTAAACCAGCACTAGATTCATGCATGTGTGTTCTTTTCATAAACCACATATGGATCCACTATGGACCATTGCATGTGTGTTCTTTTCATAAACCATAGCTAGAGTCATTGCATGTGTGTTATTTTCATAAAGCACATGGATCCACTAGAGTCATTGCATGTGTGTTCTTTTCATAAACCACATCTAGAGTCATTGCATGTGTGTTCTTTTCATAAACTACATGTAGAGTTCATTGCATGTGTGTTATTTTCATAAACCATTTGTATACACTAGAGTTAATTGCTTGTGTGTTCTTTTCATAAACCACATCTAGAGTCATTGCATGTGTGTGTATCAGTGTGCATCATTGTGGTTTTAGGAAAAGAACACATGCAGTGATGCCACTCGAGCATGTGGTGTCCAACCATGGCCAGGAACCCTGGCAGCATGCTGGGATGCAATTGTAGCATTCATTCTACCACCATCTTGAAAGATGTTGCATAACCACACCCCATTGGATGTGTGTTTGTAGGAGTGTGCATCATTGTGGTTTTGGAAAAGAAAATATGAAGTGATGCCACCACAACATGTGTGTTCTTTTCATAAACCACATGGATCCACTAGAGTTCATTCCATGTGTATTCTTTTCATAAACCACATGGATCCAGGAGAGTCCATTGCATGTGTGTTCTTTTCATAAACCACACGGATCTACTAGAGTTCATTGCATGTGTGTTCTTTTCATAAACAACATGGATCCACCAGTGCCATTGGATGTGTGTTCTTTTTTAAACCACATATGGATCCACTAGTGTCATTGCATGTGTGTCCTTCTCCTAAACTAGCACTAGAGTCATGCATGTGTGTTATTTTCATAAACCACATATGGATCCACGATAGATCATTGCATGTGTGTTCTTCTCATAAACCATATGGATCCACTAGTGTCATTGAATGTGTGTTCTTTTTCTAAACCACGTATGGATCCACCAATGTCATTGCATGTGTCTCCTTCTCCTAAACCAGCACTAGTGTCTTGCATGTGTGTTCTTTTCATAAACCACATATGGATCCCCCAGAGATCATTGCATGTGTGTTCTTTTCATAAACCACGTCTAGAGTCATTGCACGTGTGTTTTTTCATAAACCCCATGGATCCACTAGAGTCATTGCATGTGTGTTCTTTTCATAAACGACATGGATCCACCAGTCATTGCATGTGTGTTCTTTTCATAAACCACATCTAGAGTCATTGCATGTGTGTTCTTTTCATAAACCACAAGTAGAGTTCATTGAATGTGTGTTCTTTTCATAAACCACATGGATCCACTAGAGTTCATTGCATGTGTGTTCTTTTCATAAACCACATCTAGATTCATTGCATGTGTGTGTATTAGTGTGTATCATTGTGGGTTTAGATAAAGAACACATGTAGTGATGCCACTCCAGCATGTGGTGTCCAACCATGTCCAGGAACCCTGGCAGCATGCTGGGATTCAATTGCAGCATGCATTCTACCACCATCTTGAAAGATGCTGCATCACCACACCCCATTGGATGTGTGTGTGTGTATAAGTGGGCATCATTGTTGTTTTGGAAAAGAACATATGCAGCGATGCCACCACATCATGTGTATTCTTTTCATAAACCACATGGATCCACTAGAGTTTATTCTATGTGTGTTCTTTTCATAAACCACAAGGATCCACTAGAGTTCATTGCATGTGTGTTCCTTTCATAAACCACATGGATCCACTAGAATTCATTGCATGTGTGTTCTTTTCATAAACCACATGGATCCACCAGTGCCATTGAATATGTGTTCTTTTATAAACCACATATGGATCCACTAGTGTCATTGCATGTGTGTTCTTCTCCTAAACCAACACTAGATTCATGCATGTGTGTTCTTTTCATAAACCACATATGGATCCACTATAGATCATTGCATGTGTGTTCTTTTCATAAACCACAGCTAGAGTCATTGCATGTGTGTTATTTTCATAAACCACATGGATCCACCAGAGTCATTGCATGTGTGTTCTTTTCATAAACCACATCTAGAGTCATTGCATGTGTGTTCTTTTCAAAAACCACATGTAGAGTAAATTGCATGTGTGTTATTTTCATAAACCATATGTATACACTAGAGTTAATTGCTTGTGTGTTCTTTTCATAAAACACATCTAGAGTCATTGCATGTGTGTGTATCAGTGTGCATCTTTGTGGTTTTAGGAAAAGAACACATGCAGTGATGCCACTCGAGCATGTGGTGTCCAACCATGGCCAGGAACCCTGGCAGCATGCTGGGATGCAATTGTAGCATTCATTCTACCACCATCTTGAAAGATGTTGCATAACCACACCCCATTGGATGTGTGTTTGTAGGAGTGTGCATCATTGTGGTTTTGGAAAAGAAAATATGCAGTGATGCCACCACAACATGTGTGTTCTTTTCATAAACCACATGGATCCACTAGAGTTCATTCCATGTGTATTCTTTTCATAAACCACATGGATCCAGGAGAGTCCATTGCATGTGTGTTCGTTTCATAAACCACACGGATCTACTAGAGTTCATTGCATGTGTGTTCTTTTCATAAATAACATGGATCCACCAGTGCCATTGGATGTGTGTTCTTTTTCTAAACCACATATGGATCCACTAGTGTCATTGCATGTGTGTTCTTCTCCAAAACTAGCACTAGAGTCATGCATGTGTATTATTTTCATAAACCACATATGGATTCACGATAGATCATTGCATGTGTGTTCTTTTCTTAAACCACATCTAGAGTTATTGCACGTGTGTTCTTTTCATAAACCACATGGATCCACGAGTCATTGCATGTGTGTTCTTTTCACAAACCACATCTAGAGTCATTGCATGTGTGTTCTTTTCATAAACCAAAAGTAGAGTTCATTGCATGTGTGTTCTTTTCATATACCAAATGGATCCACTAGAGTTCATTGCATGTGTGTTCTTTTCATAAACCACATCTAGAGTCATTGCATGTGTCTTTGTATAAGTGTGAATCATTATGGTTTTAGGAAAAGAACACATGCAGTGATGCCACTCCAGCATGTGGTGTCCAACCATGTCTAGGAACCCTGGCAGCATGTTGGGATTCAACTACAGCATGCATTCTATCGAGGAAGGACATTTTCTATATGATGTGCAGGTTGAGCAGCACCAACTCGAGGAGGAGATTCCAGAAGAGGATGAGGACCAAGAGGAGGAGCAAGAAGTTCCTCATCAAGAGGAGCAGCCATAAACCTGGTTTGCCACATACCAATATTTCCAAGGACTTGGATGGACCGTGGAGAGGATGCACAACCTCTCTTTGAAACTCCAAGAATCAACAAGTAACCTCTCCACTCAATTTGCGAACTGGAGTATAGACTTTTTCCCGCCACCACAATGATTTAAAGGGCTTGCAAAAGCCTAAGCTTGGGGAAGTTTCCTCATGTATATTTATTTGGCATTTATTTGCTTTTATTTATTTCGAGGTTACATTTCTATTTGAGTTTATAAGCACTCGTGTTGGTTTCCCCAACACTTTATCTTTAGTTCTTTCTATTTGCTTTAGAAATTTTCTAGCCGAGTTTTGCCACCAATTTTCTATTCTTTATTTCCCTCTCTTAAAAATCACAAAAAGATTTCTCCATTTTTCCTTATTTTCCCTCTTTCTTTCTGCCTTGAGGTCTTCGTATATTTGCAGGAGAGTGATTGACTTCGAGTTTCCAAGAAACAAATAAAAAAGGAAGAGAGAAGTGGAACCAAACATGAGTGGCATGCCTTATGACTCCCCACTTTTGAAGTTTGAGAAACTCATGCTAGTCAGTAGTGAATGTTGAGATATTATATTATTGGAGTGAGTCTTTGTATCAAAGTAAGATTGTCGTTTGCATGGGTATTTAATTGGGTTCATTTTGTTCCAGCTCTCGTAATTAACCAAGTCTTGCCTAAAAATTGCTAAACAATTGTAATAAGAAAATGTCTCACAATTGAAGGCTTGGGTCTTGTAGTGCTTAGTCTTGAAGGCTTATTTCTAGAGACACTCGACACTACTGAAAATATTGATTGACTTGATAGCTCTCTTTGAAAGAATTTGTTCGATTGAATTAATATTTAGCAGTTTTTGTGAGAATGCCAAAGTTTGACTTATTAATCATAAGAATGATATAGCTTTATGCGTGTCAAACTTCATGGGATGCCAACAACTCCGCTGGCCTACGAACGATCTTCATGGAGGAAACTCCTAGATTTTGGCTATGAGTTGATTAAACACGTGTGGCGGCAATGCTATAGTGGGTAAGATTCTAGGCACTCCTGGGTAGCTGTAATCACGATGGAATCACTTCTCTGGCTATTATGAGTAATCATTATGCAAAAGGAACAAAAACCTTAGTGATGCCACAAATGTCCATCACAGCCCGATAAACTATTTTTTTTGGCATGCTCTCAATTACTTAAAAACTGAAATTCTTGAAGGACAATGAATAGAAAAGTAGTGCTTGCAAAGTCTTGATTCATTGATGTGGGAGAATTGACATACTATAGTACATATGCTTTTCATGACAACTCTCACACTCTTAAATTTACATGATTATACTTTACTGTTCCAAGGAAAGCCTATGAGTTGATTACTTGACATGGAATAAAATTTACTCATTTGGATCATCAATGTTCACAATAATTTTGCTGTGCTATAAGGATGCATGAAACCCGTATGATATGCCTGCCATTACTCTATCTATGCTCAAGTTTTTAAGATTTATGAAGTGGAGGAAATATGAGACTATTAATAATGAGTAAGATCACAATCTCGTTATTTTTAGTTTAAATGCTGAGTTCCTTTTTGATTTTGGTTTCCTTGCTCAGGACTATCAAGTTTATGCTTGGGGAGGTTGATGTCTCTAAAATATAGCCATCTACATCCACATTTAAACTGGATATTAATCATATTTTTGATGAAATATCTATCTAAACCCTGCCACTAATGCTAATATTCAAACGGGTATGCAATCCTTTGTTCTTCTATTTTTCCTGGAAGATAATATCGTTTAAAGGAGGGAATCACTACATTAAAGTCGAAGATACGAGATTTCCTTCAACCAGAAGGAACCAGGAGCCGTCCCGCGAAGGCAGACGCCATAATGACAAACTATACGGCCACGGCAAAAATTCTGACCATATAGCTCCGGTCGTATAGTTGGCGCCACCAACGCTAGGTCAAACAGAACAACTTTCGTGAATGGACCCCTATATAAAGAAGCCTCAGGCGATGGGAAAACACCTCTCGATCAACCCCAGAACTCCCGAAGAAGCCATACCTCGCCAGAAAGCCGCCTCCAGATCTCCAAACCCTTTTCGATCTCCATAGCCATCTTCCACCACTTGTAATAGTAGATCTCTTCCTCGATTGGCGACATTGTAAGACTATTCCTACCAATCTTATGATTTTCATTACAATGTTTATGATTGTTGATCTCATCTCTATGTGTGAGTAATTCTCCTTGGGCTAAGGGCTTCGGCCTAGCCATGTAGCAATTGTGCATGTGATTTATCATAGATGGGATCGTGTATTAGTTTGTATGACATGATGATTATTGTATCCTCTCTTGCCTCACTCCAAGGACTTGTCAGGTACCCAAGACCGCGAGGGTTGAGCCAGGTATAGGGAGTATGAGTGATGACTGATCTACAAGTTGGGAACCCCAGTGACAGAAGGGGTAGTACGGCTGTATGTGAGGGATTTGCTTAGGAGTAACGGTGACATCACTATGCATATCATTAGTTCTCTTTCTTCTATGGATGAGACTAGTAGGTTTTTTTTGAGGAATTACAGCAGGAGAGGCTCCTATTGCTCTTAAATTAAAACAATAAAATGTTACAACATATTTACATAGGGTAAGGATTTTCCTTCCCTTCTCACATAAGAAACTTTTAGACTCTCAACTCACTTACAAAATTCTTTATTTGATCTCTAAGATCAGGCTTCAGTCTAGCCCCTAGTAAATCTATGTCTGATGAAAACTGAACCAGCCAACTAAGGATTTCTGGGTCAATACCATCAAAGTACTTCCGGTTGCGCTGTTTCCAAATATTCCATGCACCCAGGATAACACACTCAAAGAATAAAGGTTTATGCCACAAGCTCTGTGCATAATGGATTCTAGAACTCAGATCCAAATTCATGTCCCAGGAAATGCCCAAAACCTCCCAACATGCAATACTAAATTGGCAAGTGAAGAAAATATGCTCACTTGTTTCCCTGTGTTGTTCACACACCACGCAGCTGACATCTGCAATTGGGCATTGGCGTCTTTGAAGCATATCCCTAGTATTTAGTTTATCTAAAACCCATAGCCAAGCAAAGACCTTATGTTTCATCATGCATTTTGTCTTCCAAATTTTTGGAAGTGCAGCGATGGGTGAGAGTGATCGAAAGAAATATTTATAAAAATGTTGAGAACTGAATTCCTTCAAACCCCAAGCATATGTCCATTCACCCGGCAATGAAAGATCTCGACTCAATCCATTAATAAACCCATCAAGAACAATCAGTTCGACAGAAGCCTCCTCCGACATTGACATAGAGAATTGTCCCAGATCAATATTATCAATGTAAGCTGCAACTGAAATATCTTCCGAAACTGAATAAGAAAACAACCTGGGAAGGGTGTTCTATAAGATATCATTACCAACCCATAAATCCTTCAACAACAACACTGAATCCCCGGTATTGACTGTGCACTTAGAAATTCCTCTAAAAATATCAAAATGTTTGCAAACGTCCCTCCACCAAAATGATCCACAAGGAGCAACTGCATGTGGGACTGAGTCCATATAATACTTGTACCATATCAACATCACCCATGGAATATCATGCTTGTGATAAAATTTATGGAGAAATTTCAAGAGCAGCCCCTGATTCTATACTTTGAGATTTAGGATACCTAAGCCACCCTTTTTCTTTGGCCTACATACCAAGTCCCAAGCTGCAAGCGAATATGACTTTTCTTCCCTATCCTTAGTTTTTCTTCATAGACAGTGTCTCCTAGCTCGATCAACAAACTCAATAATATTAAGAGGAACCTTGAGAACACATAAAGCATAAGTGAGTAGAGGGGATAGGGCCGAATTTATGAATGTGACCCTCCCTCCATATGTGAGCCATATTGCAGTGCTAGATAACCTCCTCTCAACTCTGTCCACAAGAGGCATAAGCTCAGCAACAGTAGGCCTTGTGGTTCCAAGAGGTAACCCAAGATAGGTAAATGGCATCACACCCACTTGACAACCAAATGCATTACCAAGATCTAGAGCTCTAGAATGATCCACATTGATTGGAATGAGCTGAGACTTACGATAGTTAATTTTGAGCCCAGTAGAAGAAGCATAAGCATCCAGAATATCTTTTAGACACCGTAGTTGTTCATGGACAGCAGGCAAGATCACCAGAGTGTCATCCACATATTGGACCACAGGGAAATCTTCAGAGGCTGGCTGATTAATGGGTAGAGAGAGAAGACCTTCAGAACAAGCAGCATTAATAACCATCTGCAATAACTCAGCTCCTGCCACAAAGAGAAGGGGTGATAGGGGGTCCCCTTGTCTCACACCTCTTCTACACTGAAATTCAGTACCAGGGACACCATTTAAAAGGATAGAAGAATAACCGGACTCAAAAATCAAACTAATCCACTTCAACCATCTATCATCACATCCCATACTCTTTAGAATTTGCAAGATTGAGGAATGTTCAATTGTATCAAAAGCTTTTGCAAAATCAAGCTTGATAACCACAATCTATCTACCAGAAGCTTTGCTATAAGAGGTTGCAGAGGCAATACAATTACGGATGCACTGCCCACATATAATTTATCTTGCTCTAACAAGTACATGCATACTTTATTTCTATCTTTTATTTCCATCAGATGTTTTTGCATAGCTAAAGGTGAAACCGAACACCCTAGGCCCTCTCTCTCCATCATCGACAACAAGAAAAAGACGCAAGCTACTGGTCCGGTAAAAACACAAAAGAAATTCTAAAACTCCCGAAGGTCCGTTAAAGTAACTTCACTATGCATTCGCTTCCCATGGATTCGATAACCTAGGTCTAATAGGGAAAAAGAGCTATACTACATCCGTAATCCGGATCAAAGGTACCAACAATCTCTTGCACACATGTCCAAGAAGGAGTTTCGTGACCTTCGTAAGACTAATTTCTATGAGCTGCCAAGGACTTGTGAGGATCCTTGTTATTGGAGGACGGAACATAAAGTATTCATGACTGATGTCTATAGCAAGCTCACCAAGTCCTTAGTTTGTCCTCAGAGGTATAGGGAGCTTGAGTACATGCATTCCAACAGTTACTTTGTAGATGGTGTGTGGATCACTAAGAATCTCGGGCTTCATGGGCTCATATATCTCCGAGAAGATTACAACATTTCCCTTGTCCAACAATTCTATGCCACGGTGGTGTTCAGGACTGATCAGGCAAGGACCATGACCTAGATGACTGGCGATGTCCGCTGCACTGCTTCCTTCTTTGACCTTGCCAGGGTCATCAATGAGACCTTCCAAGGCGTGTCTGTTCCTATTGGGCACCGTATGCATGATGTTTCCCTTGGAGAGAGCAAGACCAAGTTGGCTACTCTCTATGGCAAGGGTGTAGTCGTCAGTGAGGCCAACAACCTCAAACCTCTCTACAACTTTCTTTTGAGGATATTCCGCCACAGTATCTCTCCCAGTGTTGGAAATGATGATGCCATTAGATGTGGGCTTGTCAACCTACTTCACCATGCTCACAAGATATATCTTGTTGGACCTGATGTTGTAGGCTTTGCTATTGATGTGATGGATTACATTTTTGAGGAGATGTACCATGTTATTCTCTACAGGAAATCTCCTCCATATGCTCCTTTGGTGATGATGCTTATCAACACTCAAACCCATGGTTCACCACTTGCCCTCCCTCCCAATCTTACGGAGCATGCTTTGGTGTCCCTTCAAAATAAAGGGAAGATGGTTACTAGGCAGTCATTTGAGAGTGAGGATGAGGAGATCTCTGAGGCTGAGCATGCTCCCACCCCTCCTAGGGCCTCTAGGAGGAAGAATGCCTCCAATGCACCCATGCCTCCTATCACACGTGAGTTTGTTAAGGAGAAAGTCAAGAAGGCACCTTCTGGGAGAAGATCCTTCACTGCATGAATGTAGACATCTGTAAGGGACAGCATGATGCCTACAAGAGCAACCGCAGGATTGAGAAACTTTTCAAGGAAATCAAGGCTCAAGGTGAGGAAGAAGAGGAAGGATAGTCAAAGTACAATGATGAGCATGGAGCTGAACCATCTGCAGAGTTCGATCACACAATTTCATTTGGGGCTTGGAATGCCATGAATGCAAGCTTGGTTGACTGGCAGACTTTCTTTGAGGTTACTTCTGGTTTTGCACCTCAAGGCACCTCCTCTTCTCGCCCTCACGGCAAAGGGCCATAGACGTCTGCTGCTAATGATGATTATGATGAGGATGACCATGATGACAACGACGATGACTCCGAGTGATATTCTTTGGGACAATAGCTGGGACCTTTTTCCTTTTCGACATTTCGATGCCAAAGGGGGAGAAGTTATCCATTAGGAGCATCAGGATTTGCATGGTTTGGGTTGTTATCTTCATATTCGAACATTTATTGTCCTAATCTGTTTTGGTGTTCATTAACAACATAAGGTACATTTTACTATGTGTTAATGTCTATAGGTCAATCTATTGAAAAGGGAAAAAGTCAGATTGTTGTGGGAAATTACATGGCCAAATCTATGCTTTCCTGAAGATTTCAGACCGAAGTCTTCGATGTGCAAACACCGGAGTCTCCGGTGTGGTCTGGAGTTTCCCCAGGAGTTCTCGGTGTGGGTGCTTGACTTGGCCTAGAGTCAATCTGTGTGGTGGTCCGGAGACGGACCGGATATGAGCCAGAGTCTTCGGTGCGATTTCCCTGACTGGAGTTTCCAGTGTGGACACACAGGAGTTTCCGGTGTCTCTGGTCCGGAGTTTCGGCCAAAGTCTCCGAAGTGGTCGTCAAGACCCTACCCAAGTCAGTGAAATGCTCGGTCCGGAGATGTTCCAGAGGTGGGTCGGAGTTTTTGGTCCAGGCCAGAGTCTCCGGTCTGGCAGACCGGAGTCTCTGGTGTGCACTATGTCCAACGGTCAGAAAACGGTTCACAAGTGTGTGGCCTAAAAATAGGGAACCTCATCCCCTTCCTCCAGCTGCTAGTTCCAGAAAAAGAAGACCACACCATTTGAGCCACCAAAACTCCAAGATCTCTTCATCCAACCACCCAAAGTTGTTTATCTTTGGGGAATCGGAGGAGGAGGCATCGATCTATAGCTTCACATGAGAGATCTTCATTTCCCCCTCATTCACTTGAGGGCCCCTTCCTCTAGGGTTTCACTGGAAACCCTAAGCCTTGTTTTGGTTGATTTGATTCTTATAAGCTTGTCTTTGATTGTGTGACACCTTGCTTGGATTCGGGAGCCCCCCAATTAACTTGTGGGAGTGTGCCTCGAACTTGTTGTAAGGGTGTCGGCTACCACCTTGAAGGATGCCGATATAGTGGAAGCGTGAATCGATCCCCTTGGAGTGCGGTTCATCGGAGAACAAGGGAGGCCTCTCGTATCATTGGTGGTTTGATACCACCCCCTCTCCAAACACAGACGTAGTTCCCCTCAAAAGGAAGGAACTGCGGGAAATAATCCTTATGTCCCTGCGTGCTTCACTTTGGTTACTTCTATCCTTTACCGCACCTTACTTTATCTAGTTCTTTCTTAGCTAGGTGTGCTAGTGTGACATATAGGTAAATTCACCATAGTTGCATATCTAGAGAATTTACCTTTGTGTCAAACCCTAATCTAAAAAAGGAGTAAAATTTGAAGTAGCACCTATTAACCCCCCCTCTAGGTGACCATATGATCCTTTCAATTGGTATCAGAGCCTCGGCTCTTTATTCGAGCTTAACATCCTAAGAGAAAATGGTCAATCCTGAGGATGGTGGATATGGTGAGGCTAGTACTTCGGTGACCATGGTAGATCTAAAGAAATTGGAAACAAGCTTGAGCTCAACCACATGGATCCACCAGACTCATTGCATGTGTGTTCTTTTCCTAAACCACCACCAGAGTCATTGCATGTGTCTTTTTAAAACCACCAGAGTCATTGCATGTGTGTTCTTTTCCTAAACCACCACTAGAGTCATTACATGTGTGTTCTTTTCCTAAACCACCACTAGAGTCATTGCATGTGTGTTCCTTTCCTAAACCACATGGATCCAACAATGTCATTGCATGTGTCTTCTTTTCCTAAACCACCACCAGAGTCATTGCATGTGTCTTCTTTTCCTAAACCACCACCAGATTCATTGCATGTGTGTTATTTTCCTAAACCACATGGATCCACTAGCATCATTGCATGTATCTTCCTGTCCTAAACCACCACCAGATTCATTCCATGTGTCTTCCTTTACTAAACTACCACCAGAGTCATTGCATGTGTGTTATTTTCCTAAAGCACCACAGAGTCATTGCATGTGTGTTCTTTTCCTAAACCACCACCAGTGTCATTGCATGTGTCTTCCTTTCCAAAACCACCACTAGAGTCATTGCATGTGTTATTTTACTAAACCACCACCAGAGTCATTGCATGTGTCTTCTTTTTCTAAACCACCACCAGAGTCATTGCATGTGTTCTTTTCCTAAACCACCACTAGAGTCATTGCATGTGTGTTCCTTTCCTAAACCACATTGATCCACCAGAGTCATTGCATGTGTGTTCCTTTCCTAAACCACATGGATCCACCAGTGTCATTGCATGTGTCTTCTTTTCCTAAACCACCACCAGAGTCATTCTATGTGTCTTCCTTTCCTAAACCACCACTAGAGTCATTGCATGTGTGTTATTTTCCTAAACCACATGGATCCACCAGAGTTATTACATGTGTCTTACTTTCCTAATCCACCACTAGAGTTATTGCATGTCTGTTCTTTTCCTAAACCAAATGGATGTCATTGCATGTGTCTTTCTTTCCTAAATGACCACTAGAGTCATTGCATGTGTCTTGTTTTCCTAAACCACATGGATCCACCTGTGTCATTGCATGTGTCTTCCTTTCGTAAACCACCACCAGAGTCATTGCATGTGTGTTCTTTTCCAAAACCACCACCAGAGTCATTGCACGTGTCTTCTTTTCCTAAACAAAAACTAGAGTCATTGCATGTGTGTTCTTTTCTTAAACCACCACTAGAGTCATTGCATGTGTGTTCCTTTCCTAAACCACATTGATCCACCAGAGTCATTGCATGTGCGTTCCTTTCCTAAACCACATGGATCCACCAGTGTCATTGCATGTGTCTTCTTTTCCTAAACCACCACCAGAGTCATTGCATGTGTCTTCCTTTCCTAAACCACCACTAGAGTCATTGCATGTGTGTTCATTTACTAAACCACATTGATCCACCAGAGTCTTTGCCTGTGTCTTCCTTTCCTAAACCACCACTAGAGTCATTGCATGTGTTTTCTGTTCCTAAACCACATGGATGTCCTTGCATGTGTCTTCCTTTCCTAAACCACCACTAGAGTCATTCATGTGTCTTCTTTTCCTAAACCACCACAGAGTCATTACATGTGTGTTCCTTTCCTAAACGACATGGATCCACCAGTGTCATTGCATGTGACTTATTTTGCTAAACTACCACTAGAGTGATTGCATGTGTCTTCTTTTCCTAAACCACCACTAGAGTCACTGCATGTGTGTTATTCTCCTAAACCTCATGGATCCACCAGAGTCATTGCCTATGTCTTTCTTTCTAAAACCACCACTAGAGTCATTGCATGTGTGTTACTTTCCTAAACCACATGGACGGTATTGCATGTGTCTACCCTTTCTAAACCACCACTAGAGTCATTGCATGTTTTTTTCCTATACCACATGGATCCAACGTTGCCATTGCATGTGTCTTCTTTTCCTAAATCACCACCAGAGTTATTGCATGTGTCTTCTTTTCCTAAACCACCATCAGATTCATTGCATGTGTGTTATTTTCCGAAACCACATGGATCCACCAGTGTCATTGCAAGTGTCTTCCTTTCCTAAACCACCACTAGATTCATTGCATTTGTCTTCCTTTCCTAATCCACCACCAGAGTCATTGCATGTGTGTTCTTTTCCTAAACCACCACAGAGTCATTGCGTGTGTTTTCTTTTCCTAAACCACCACCAGTGTCATTGCATGTGTCTTCCTTTCCAAAACTACCACGAGTCATTGCATGTGTTATTTTTCTAAACCACCACCAGAGTCATTGCATGTGTTCTTTTCCTAAAGCACCACTAGAGTCATTGCATGTGTGTTCCTTTCCTAAACCATATTGATCCACCAGAGTCATTGCATGTGTCTTCCTTTCCTAAACCACATGGATCCACCAGTGTCATTGAATGTGTCTTCTTTTTCCTAAACCACCACCAGAGTCATTCTATGTGTCTTCCTTTACTATACCACCACTAGAGTCATTGCATGTGTGTTATTTTCCTAAACCACATGGATCCACCAGAGTTATTGCATGTGTCTTCCTTTCCTAAACCACCACTAGAGTCATTGCATGTGTGTTCATTTACTAAACCACATTGATCCACCAGAGTCATTGCCCGTGTCTTCCTTTCCTAAACCACCACTAGAGTCATTGCATGTGTTTTCTGTTCCTAAACCACATGGATGTCCTGGCATGTGTCTTCCTTTCCTAAACCACCACTAGAGTCATTGCATGTGTCTTCTTTTCCTAAACCACCACCAGAGTCATTGCATGTGTCTTCCTTTCCTAAACCACCACTAGAGTCATTGCATGTGTGTTCATTTACTAAACCACATTGATCCACCAGAGTCTTTGCCTGTGTCTTCCTTTCCTAAACCACCACCAGAGTCATTGCATGTGTTTTCTGTTCCTAAACCACATGGATGTCCTTGCATGTGTCTTCCTTTCCTAAACCACCACTAGAGTCATTGCATGTGTCTTCTTTTCCTAAACCACCACAGAGTCATTACATGTGTGTTCCTTTCCTAAACCACATGGATCCACCAGTGTCATTGCATGTGACTTATTTTGCTAAACTACCACCAGAGTGATTGCATGTGTCTTCTTTTCCTAAACCACCACTAGAGTCATTGCATGTGTGTTATTCTCCTAAACCTCATGGATCCACCAGAGTCATTGCCTATGTCTTTCTTTCTAAAACCACCACTAGAGTCATTGCATGTGTGTTCCTTTCCTAAACCACATTGATCCACCAGAGTCATTGCATGTGTGTTCCTTTCCTAAACCACATGGATCCACCAGTATCATTGCATGTGTCTTCTTTTCCTAAACCACCACCAGAGTCATTCTATGTGTCTTCCTTTCCTAAACCACCACTAGAGTCATTGCATGTGTGTTATTTTCCTAAACCACATGGATCCACCAGAGTTATTGCATGTGTCTTACTTTCCTAATCCACCACTAGAGTTATTGCATCTGTGTTCTTTTCCTAAACCACATGGATGTCATTGCATGTGTCTTTCTTTCCTAAATCACCACTAGAGTCATTGCATGTGTCTTCTTTTCCTAAACCACATGGATCCACCAGAGTTATTGCATGTGTCTTCCTTTCCTAAACCACCACTAGAGTCATTGCATGTGTCTTCTTCTCCTAAACCACCACCAGAGTCATAGCATGTGTCTTCTTTTCCTAAACAAAAACTAGAGTCATTGCATGTGTGTTCTTTTCTTAAACCACCACTAGAGTCATTGCATGTGTGTTCCTTTCCTAAACCACATTGATCCACCAAAGTCATTGCATGTGCGTTCCTTTACTAAACCACATGGATCCACCAGTGTCATTGCATGTGTCTTCTTTTCCTAAACCACCACCAGAGTCATTGCATGTGTCTTCCTTTCCTAAACCACCACTAGAGTAATTGCATGTGTGTTCCTTTACTAAACCACATTGATCCACCACAGTCATTGCTTGTGTCTTCCTTTCCTAAACCACCACCAGAGTCATTGCATGTGTTTTCTGTTCCTAAACCACATTGATGTCCTTGCATGTGTCTTCCTTTCCTAAACCACCACTAGAGTCATTGCATGTGTCTTCTTTTCCTAAACCACCACCAGAGTCATTCCATGTGTCTTCCTTTCCTAAACCGCCACTAGAGTCATTGCATGTGTGTTCATTTACTAAACCACATTGATCCACCAGTGTCATTGCAAGTGTCTTCCTTTCCTAAACCACCACTAGATTCATTGCATTTGTCTTCCTTTCCTAATCCACCACCAGAGTCATTGCATGTGTGTTCTTTTCCTAAACCACCACAGAGTCATTGCGTGTGTTTTCTTTTCCTAAACCACCACCAGTGTCATTGCATGTGTTACCACTAGAGTCATTGCATGTGTTATTTTACTAAACCACCACCAGAGTCATTGCATGTGTCTTCTTTTTCTAAACCACCACCAGAGTCATTGCATGTGTTCTTTTCCTAAACCACCACTAGAGTCATTGCATGTGTGTTCCTTTCCTAAACCACATGGATCCACCAGTGTCATTGCATGTGTCTTCTTTTTCCTAAACCACCAACAGAGTCATTCTATGTGTCTTCCTATCCTATACCACCACTAGAGTCATTGCATGTGTGTTATTTTCCTAAACCACAGGGACCCACCAGAGTTATTGCATGTGTCTTCCTTTCCTAAACCACCACTAGAGTCATTGCATGTGTGTTCTTTTCCTAAACCACATGGATGTCATTGCATGTGTCTTCCTTTCCTAAACCACTACTAGAGTCATTGCGTGTGTCTTCTTTTCCTAAACCACATGGATCCACCTGTGTCATTGCATGTGTCTTCCTTTCCTAAACCACCACCAGAGTCATTGCATGTGTGTTCTTTTCCAAAACCACCACCAGAGTCATTGCATATGTCTTGTTTTCCTAAACAAAATTTAGAGTCATTGCATGTGTGGTCTTTTCTTAAACCACCACTAGAGTCATTGCATGTGTGTTCCTTTCCTAAACCACATTGATCCACCAGAGTCATTGCATGTGTGTTCCTTTCGTAAACCACATGGATCCACCAGTGTCATTGCATGTGTATTCTTTTCCTAAACCACCACCAGAGTCATTGCATGTGTCTTCCTTTCCTAAACCACCACAAGAGTCATTGCATGTGTGTTCCTTTACTAAACCACATTGATCCACCAGAGTCATTGCATGTGTCTTCATTTTCTAAACCACCACCAGAGTCATTGCATGTGTGTTCTGTTCCTAAACCAAATGGATGTCCTTGCATGTGTCTTCCTTTCCTAAACCACCACTAAAGTCATTGCATGTGTCTTCTTTTCCTAAACCACCACTAGAGTCATTGCATGTGTGTTATTCTCCTAAACCTCATGGATCCACCAGAGTCATTTCCTATGTCTTTCTTTCTAAAACCACCACTAGAGTCATTGCATGTGTGTTAGTTTCCTAAACCACATGGACGGTATTGCATGTGTCTACCCTTTCTAAACCACCACTAGAGTCATTGCATGTTTTTTCCTATACCACATGGATCCAACGTTGCCATTGCATGTGTCTTCTTTTCCTAAATCACCACCAGAGTTATTGCATGTGTCTTCTTTTCCTAAACCACCATCAGATTCATTGCATGTGTGTTATTTTCCGAAACCACATGGATCCACCAGTGTCATTGCAAGTGTCTTCCTTTCCTAAACCACCACTAGATTCATTGCATTTGTCTTCCTTTCCTAATCCACCACCAGAGTCATTGCATGTGTGTTCTTTTCCTAAACCACCACAGAGTCATTGCGTGTGTTTTCTTTTCCTAAACCACCACCAGTGTCATTGCATGTGTCTTCCTTTCCAAAACTACCACGAGTCATTGCATGTGTCATTTTTCTAAACCACCACCAGAGTCATTGCATGTGTTCTTTTCCTAAAGCACCACTAGAGTCATTGCATGTGTGTTCCTTTCCTAAACCACCACTAGAGTCATTGCATGTGTGTTCCTTTCCTAAACCACACTGATCCACCAGAGTCATTGCATGTGTGTTCCTTTCCTAAACCACTTGGATCCACCAGTGTCATTGCATGTGTCTTCTTTTCCTAAACCACCACCAGAGTCATTCTATGTGTCTTCCTTTCGTAAACCACCACTAGAGTCATTGCATGTGTGTTATTTTCCTAAACCACATGGATCCACTAGAGTTATTGCATGTGTCTTCCTTTCCTAAGCCGCTACCAGAGTCATTGCATGGGTGTTCTTTTCCTAAACCACATGGATGTCACTGCACGTGTCTTCCTTTCCTAAATCACCACTAGAGTCATTGCATGTGTCTTCTTTTTCTAAGCCACGTGGATCCACCCGTGTCATTGCATGTGTCTTCCTTTCCTAAACCACCACCAGAGTCATTACATGTGTGTTCTTTTCCAAAACCACCACCAAAGTCATTGCATGTGTCTTCTTTTCCTAAACAAAAACTAGAGTCATTGCATGTGTGTTCTTTTTTTAAACCACCACTAGAGTCATTGCATGTGTGTTACTTTCCTAAACCAGATTGATCCACCAGAGTCATTGCATGTGTGTTCATTTACTAAACCACATTGATCCACTAGAGTCATTGCATGTGTCTTCCTTTCGTAAACCGCCACCAGAGTCATTGTATGTGTGTTCTGTTCCTAAACCACATGGATGTCATTGCCTGTGTCTTCCTTTCCTAAATCACCACTAGAGTCATTGCATGTGTCTTCTTTTCCTAAACCACCACATAGTCATTACATGTGTGTTCCTTTCCTAAACCACCACCACAGTCATTGCATGTGTTTTCCTTCCCTAAAACACCACTAGAGTCATTGCATCTCTGTTCCTTTACTAAACCACATTGATCCACCAGAGTCATTGCATGTATCTTCCTTTCCTAAACCACCACCAGAGTCATTGCATGTGTCTTCCTTTCCTAAACCACCACCAGAGTCATTGGATGTGTCTTCCTTTCCTAAACCACCACCAGAGTTATTGCATGTTTGTTCCTTTCCTAAACCACATGGATGTCATGGCATGTGTCTTCTTTTCGTAAACCACCACTAGAGTCATTGCATGTGTCTTCTTTTCCTAAACCACCATAGAGTCATTTCATGTGTGTTCCTTTCCTAAACCACATGGATCCACCAATGTCATTGCATGTGACTTATTTTGCTAAACTACCACCAGAGTCATTGCATGTGTCTTCTTTTCCTAAACCACCACTAGAGTCATTGCATTTGTGTTCTTTTCCTAAACCACATGGATCCACCAAAGTCATTGCATGTGTCTTCCTTTTCAAAACCACCACTAGAGTCATTGCATGTGTGTTACTTTCCGAAACCACATGGATGTCATTGCATGTGTCTACCATTCGTAAACCACCACTAGATTCATTGCATGTGTTTTTTCATAAGCCACATTGATCCACCAGTGTCATTGAATGTGTCGTACTTTTCTAAACCACCACCGGAGTCATTGCATATGTGTTCTTTTCCTAAACCACCACCAGAGTCATTGCATGTGTATTCTTTTCCTAAACCACCACCAGAGTCATTGCATGTGTGTTCTTTTCCTAAACCAACACTAGAGTCATTGCATATGTGTTCCTTTCCTAGAAAAAGGTTTAAAAGGGAAAAAGGTTTCTGGAGGTTAAGATCAATCACGGCTCTTTCCCTAGAAAAAAATATTCAATCACGGCTTCCGGCTCTCACATCCCCACACCGTAGCCGCCATGTATGCTTCTAGGTGGCATTGGCATGTATTTGTCCTTTTTCTTTTCGATCAATCCTCTCCTTCTAAGTCAAGCAGTCATTGCACACGGACTGGGACGAGGCACATGATGGAGACCTCATATGTCGCTGTGTGGTCAACGACTGAACCATTGTCTTCCTACACCTCCGAGCCTAATATGCCGGTATGAAGGCATGCATGATGTGCCGGTTTAGAACCTACCCAGACCATGAGTAAGAAGTTCGATGCCGATGGCCAGAGCATCAAACATTCCACATGATAGAGGCTAATCTTCTAATGCTTTCATCCATAAAGATCAAACTGAGTCGACAATATTAAGCGTTCTTCAAGGTTGGCGTTGCCACCTTCGTCTAGGTTTTCGTGTAACTCTGTCATCACTACTCTCCCAGTAATCAGTGCTAGCTAGGAGTTATACATCCTTTGCCTGCACCGGAGGAGGTGCATCAGTGCAAGCAAAAAGGTGGTTGACGATTCATCGGAGTAAGACATATGTACATGTGGTTCCATAAGCTGTAGTTGTTGTACAAGATCAATGAAGTGCATTGGTGAGCAGGCTAGATGTCTTAATCGTGCTTCAGCTGAAGTGTCCATTCCACATCCTACAACAGGTCAGCCAAGAACAACCTTTCAAATTCAATTGACCCTCTACATATGCTAACTTCTTCCTATCACCGTGTCCTTATTTTTCAAGCAGAGTAAGAAAGGCCCTACCTACCCGTGATGAAGTTTCAGTTTGTGTCTCTGAATTGTGAAATATATTATTAGACTTTACAAAACTAATATTTTACATTTATAAATCATTTTTTGTCTGTTTGATAAATACCTCAAATAGTCGTGTTCTCCTTGACTTGGTGGCAACGATTTCTATCTGGCAGCCATACCACATTTGGTCTTGTCTAGGGCTGATTCCTTTTATTGCGGTGCAAGGTGGAGAAGCCACCTCTGCCGTGCGCCTTCATTGAAGCAACCGTTGAAGTTTGGGCCATCCCTGATGCCAAGATCTCACACAGCAATCTGCAACAATATTGGTCTTGCTCCCTCTCTTTGGCTAGGGTATCGCTAATCTTATGTGAGCTCCTGATTCAAATTGGTTGGGGATATTGAACAGGGTTGAATGTAGCAGGTTATTCATAAATGGAATCATTGATTGGATCTTTTCAATGCCAAAAATGGCCGATACACACTCTTTAGAAGAATCTACGAGGGGTTGTGCGGTAGTCTGGCTCAGTTTAAGTAAACTTCTCCTCTCTACTTGATCCAGCATTCAACCCCTGCTGAAGGTTTAGTCAATGATTTTGTTTGGCTTATTTCGTCTCTAATACAGTTGGTGACCAAAAAATTGCTTCAGGACATATGGATAAAGTGATATTGATGAATAACTTTAAGGGGAGAAACCCAAAGCGCTTTCGATATAGTAAAAATATGTGTACGACCCTAGATGCAAGTACGGAGACTTGAACCTGGGCGGGCGGGGGTGCATTAGCCCACCCCAACCACTGGGCTATGCCTCAGTCCACGATAAAGTGATATTGTTGCATAGAACCTGAACCATAGTCTATGATAAACAATTTAACTTCCTTAAGACCTTTACAATTGTAACTTTTTATTAATACAAATTTATCTGAGATGATAGTAATTCGATCATTGTTTTATCATATTTGTATAGATGTTTTTGTTTTTATTTGCAACCATCAGCAATAAAAATTCCCATGTATACATGTGAGTGTGCCATCTACTTGATGAAATCCAGATGAGAATAACCATAGTACTCACCGGGAGCTGCCTTATGTGGCATTTTCTTAAGTAAGACTACATGCTTCAGAATAGAACTTGGTCAGCTGAGCTGATAGTCTTCTGTGTTCAGTGGTTCTACAATGACCCAAATAGTATGGGCATCATAATTCTTCTGATGCAATACAAGTATATATGTCGATCGATGACCTTTGTTAGATTACAACATCATGCTCTCCATTCTTTTAAGGGTTTTGTCCTCCAAAAATTATAGGCTGTACATGCCTCATTTGTCCTGCACATTATGTGCTCACACCTGAATAAATTTAAATATGTTACGCAATGCCAATAACTACCGAATACCCTTTTTAATTCTAAATTTCGTGTCACTGTTTCTGATTCAAGTTTTTGGCATATGCCAATTTGAGTGTCACGAAAGGACCACCAACGATCACACAACAAAAGTAGGCGAGCGAGTTGATAGAAAGTACTACTAAAGTAAGTTGTACTTCAGAGGAGGTGTCTATCGGTACTCTTTATGATATCTACTTCCCATTGATACTCCTTGACATTACAACGCCAGGTATCATATATCATCACTCAGTCGTACATCCAAGATTTTTGTTTCTCAAATAGCCATTAGCTCACGGTTTATTTGTAGGTGTTGTTCAGAAGAAAAAACTTATATTACTTTTAGCCCAATTTATGTTTTTTCTTGATGTGTATCACATGCCATGAAGGAATTTCATCCCCTCTATATGTTTTTGTTAGTAGATTAGCCCTCCAACCATCGAATTTGGCACTGCAAATCTCTTCAATTTGACCGTGAATGTGTTTGATTTTTTCTGGCCATTTGATATGTAGGTGTTCCTCTGAGTTTAGGGAAGCACGGGGCCGTATTTGGTGAACCCAAGGAGTAGATACTACTGGAGACGAAGTTAACTGTGTAATTTTCTGTTCTACACTATAGATTTTGGCAGCGTTTCCGATACGTTGAATAAGTTTCTAAGGGTTAAAAGTATCAAAGTTCCAAGAGTGTAAGTCAATTACTCCGGTAACAAAAATAAGAGACAGTGTTTGTGATGTTCAGTGTGTGCTGTCGTTTATAATTATTTTTGTTTTCATAAGTGGACCACTGCGGTAATATTATTCTCAGCATGTGAACATGGTAGTATTTTATCACATCATGTTTGTTCCGTTGCTAGCACGATTTGCATACGCTTTTCTCCCCAGTGTCGTCAGAACGTACGCACTGCACTTAAGAAAAATATTCCGTAATATTGTTTTCCATTGCAATAATATCTAAATACGATGCCCCCTCTCAAAGACATAAGACATATATATTTTGTCCTAAAGTGGTGTATATTTCCAAAATTGTATTGGACAAATTAATAATTGTATGTTTTCTTTTTACACATAAATTATTTATATATTCGATATACAAGTTAGAAAAGTGACACAAACTTAATTGGAAGTCTACGCAATTTCAATATTTTTGTTTTAACATGAGCTATTGGGACACGATGGCATAATTTTAGGTTTAAAAATCCTATCATGGTTAAATGAAATCTAGACATATATTTTCAATATATGGGTAACTAAAAGTTGTCATTTAACAAATAAGAAACTTTCAAGAAAGAACTACCAAGTCCTTTTATCTGTAAAGTGTCTAAATAACTTGCCCGTGTAGGAGCACGGGTTAATAACTAGTTTTTCTAAACGACATGGATCCACCAGAGTCATTGCATTGGTCTTTCTTTTCTAAACCACCACTAGAGTCATTGCATGTGTGTTCTTTTTCTAAACCACATGAATGTTATTGCATGTGTCTTCCTTTCCTAAACCACCACTAAAGTCATCGCATATGTCTTCTTTTCCTAAACCACATGGATCCATCAGTTTCATCGCATGTGTCTTCCTTTCTCAAACCACCACTAGAGTCATTGTATGTGTCTTCTTTTCTAAACTACCACCAGTGTCATTGCATGTGTGTTTTTTCCTAAACCACCACTAGAGTCACTGCATGTGTGTTCCTTTCCCAAACGACATTAATCCACCAGAGTCATTGCATGTGTGTTCCTCTCCTAAACCACATGGATCCACTAGTGTTATTGCATGTGTTTTATTTTCCTAAACCACCACAAGAGTCATTGCATGTGTCTTTCTTTCCATAACCACCACTGTAGTCATTGCATGTGTCTTATTTTCCTAAACCACATGGATCCACTAGTGTCATTGCATTTGTCTTCCTTTCCTAAACCACCACTAGAGCCATTGCATGAATGTTCTTTTCCTAAACCACCAACAGAGTCATTGCATGTATCTTTTTTTTCTACACCAACACTAGAGTCATTGCATGTGTGTTATTTTCCTAAACCACCACTAGAGTCATTGCATATGTGTTCGTTTCCTAAACCACATTGATCCACCGATTCATTGCATGTGTGTTCCTTTCCTAAACCACATGGATCCACAAGTGTCATTGCATGTGTCTTCTTTTCCTAAACCACCACCAGAGTCATTGCATGTGTCTTCCTTTTCCTAAACCGCCACTAGAGTCAGTGCATGTGAGTTCCTTTCGTAAACCACATTGATACACCAGAGTCATTGCATGTGTCTTCCTTTCCTAAACCACCACCAGAGTGATTGCATGTGTGTTCCTTTCATAAACCACATGGATGTCAGTGCATGTGTCTTCCTTTCCTTAACCACCACTAGAGTCATTGCGTGTGTCTTCTTTTCCTAAACCACATGGATCCACCAGATGGATTTGTGTTCTTTTCCTAAACAAACACTAGAGTCATTGCTTGTGTGTTATTTTCCTAAACCACCACTAGAGTCTTTGCATGTGTGTTATTTTCCTAAACCACATGGTTCCACCAGTGTCATTGCATGTGTGTTGCTTTCCTAAACCACCATCAGAGACATTGTATGTGTGTTTTTTTCCAAAACCACCACTATAGTCATTGCATGTGTGTTCTTTTCCTAAACCACCACCAAACTCATTGCATGTGTGTTATTTTCCTAAACCACCACCAGAGTCATTGCATGTGTGTTATTTTCCTAAACTACCAATAGAGTCTTTGCATATGTGTTATTTTCCTAAACCACAAGGATACACTAGTGTCATTGCATGTGGGGCTACCGGGCTGCGGTACCAAAGTTTGCGAGCGAGTGCGCCGCGGTACCTAAGTTGCCTGAAATTGCCGCGTTTCGAAATGTTGGGCCGCCAACTACCGAGAGGGGCCATTTCGATGCAAACTCATCTCATCCCTACCAAATCCAAACATTTCATGAAACTGCCCCGTGAAGTAGACGGTCGGGACCCTCATGTGAGTAATATTTCCATGACGCGAGCGCCAACCACGTAGGCGAAACGAGAGACTAAAGGAGCATGGTGCGTTGACCAAATTCACAAATCCACTCCCTCCCTCCTTTCAAATGAACCCTAGCACCGGCAGTGTCGAAATCCTCACTCCAACAAGAATGATCACTTCGGGCATTTGACTTCCAGCGCCAAGTTGCTGCGCCTACTCGCTGCTACCGAGCTCTAATGCTGAATGTCATGCCAGCCATTGCGACAATCTAGCCTGCCTCTACCGCCGACGAGCTGAGCAGCGTGAAGGATGGCAGATCCATTTGTCGAGGAAGAAGTACTTCTGGCTAATTGCGGGTGATCTACTCTTCTCTTTGCTATTCGCACTACCTATAACTGCTAGCTGGCTATTGGCATTACAGAGATATATCGAACATAGAATTGTTTGCTAGCACGAGGCTGACAAACAATTCTTATCTTTTGTCTCCAATTTTCTGTCAACTAGGATCTCCGCTGAACCCAAATACATGGTTCGGGTCACCATCTGTGGCTACCACATTAAATTAGCAGATGGGAAGAGAACGTGGAAACAAGCTCACAATCTGAAGATGGAAGTAGCGCCTGTGCAGTTATGCACTATCCTAGGTTTGGTTGCTGCTATGCGTGAACTTGCTGAAATGAGGCCGAAGCAGACTCCACGGTTCAGCATCCTTGATGAACGAGGCTTCAAGGTTCCTGTAGCATGTGACAGTCAGCTAATTGGGTTGATGAAATAGCATGCTGGGCTTCGCGTGGTTATGCTGATGTGTAACATACTGGATGAGGAAGCTCCTGCTACTGGGAGTCGCCCAGCTATTATTGGACAAGGAGGTCTAACTTGAACCCCTGCTTTTGTTGAGAAAAATGTGGTTCCTCGTCTGTGACATGCTTCTGTCAGGCAACCTCCTCGTAGGATTCCCCGTATTGCCGTTGTGGAAAACTCTGCTCTGGAATCTGCTGGTTCTGGTCGTCCCCGTCCTTGTGCCCGTATTGCTCCGGTTGCTGCTGACCCAATCTATGCCGGTGTTGAGCAAACTAAGGCTTCTGGAGGCTGCTCCGCTGTTGTTGCCAAGACCGGTGCCTTCTGTGTTGCTCCTCCTCGAAACCATCCTCAAGTTGTGCGAACCCGTGCTCTAGAATCTGCTGGAACTGGTCGTCCTCGTGTTGTTGTTGATCTGGCCACTGTTGACCCAATCCCTGCCGCTGTTGAGCAAACTAAGGCTTCCGGAGACTGCCCCACTGTTGTTGCAAAGACTGATGCCTTGTGTCCTCCTCGAACCCGTGCTCAGGTTCAGCGAGCTGCTGGTCTGGAGCCAGCTCATGGTCTGGACTCTGCTAGCACTCGAAACACTATTGTTGTGGGAACTGCTCCTGATCGTTGATGTGGCATGGCAGCAGCTGATCCTATCGTGGTTGCCGTTAGAAGGGGCCCTGCCTGTCCACTATGTAATGTAGCTCCCGCTTCTAAGGGCCCTCGCCTGGCTCCTGGTCCTGGTACTTCCACCGAGGTTGATCCAGCTAACGATGACGCTGGTGATGGCCGTGGTGGCATTGGGGCTGGGTCTGATGGTGCCACTCCACCTCTCGAACCTCTCGGAGGTTTCTATCCTGAAGAACCTGATGATGGCAAAGTAATCGTTCATATCGGTGTCGCGGATTATACTGCAAAATTAGATGATGGCACAGAAAAATTCTATGACGAGTTTGATGTAATCCTTGGCAGATATGATCCTGAAGTGGTAGAGTTATCTGACCTGATGGCATCGTTATGTGTGAAGGTGTTGTGGGGGTCCTCCCTGGAAGCACATTTGTTATATTTTGGTTACAGGAGCAAAAAGGCTATCGAAGTGAAAGATACCAGGGATTTAGTCATACCATTTACAAGGAAACATTATAGAGGTGAAGTGTACTTCCACTTGATAGTGCAAATGGTTGGAGAGAAATTGGAACTCGACAATAGAGATGATGGACTTTTACAAGGCATGCGTGACCTGATCCATGGCATCACAGGGGCTAGTGCGACTGAGGGTAGCTTTGAACAGAGGAGAGTCTCACAGAGGAGCGTCATAAAGAGGAGCGGGAAGAGCATCCCCAGAAAGGGAACCCCGAAGAAGAACGTCACCAAGGAGACCACGTGAGAGAAGACGACGCCCAAGAGTTGCACGAAAAAAGGCACCACGCCGCAGAGTACACCCCTGAGATCCAGTCAAAATGCCACACCGAACGGTAGTAGCAAAAACGCTAAGAGGGCTAGCACGATGGTGAACACTCCCAGGAGTGCTAGCAAAGAGGCGAAGATGGCCAGCACAGAGGCTACCACACCAAGTGGGAGTAGAAAAAAATACTAATTTGGAGCGGAGCACGCTGCTGTGAGGGAATAATGCCAGGACGAAGGAGAACACACCCAATAGTAGTAGCAAAAGGGCTAATTTGGAGCAGAACACGCCGCTGAGGTCAGGCAATAATGCTAGCACGAAGGAGAACACGCCCAATTGTAGCAGCAAAAGGGCTAATTTGGAGCGGAACACGCCGCTGAGGTCAGGCAATAATGCCAGCACGAAGGAGAACACACCCAATAGTAGCAGCAAAAGGGATAATTCGAAGAAGAACACGCCACTGAGGTCAGGCAATAATGCCAGCACCCTGGAGCCAACACCCGTGAGGGAAGGCAGTAAGGAGATCACACCCAAGAGCGGTAGCAAAAAGCCTAGTTCGATGGGGAAGAGAACGCAGATGTCAAGCCCTACTAATACCATCAGGAAAGATTACATCAGGAAGGAGGATGTACACAGGAAGAGCAAGAGGGTTCTGTAGAGTCAAGATGAAATTGATTCTGACTGCTGTTTGTCCACTGAAGTACCTAGGATGCATGCAAACGTAAAACCACCCCATGTGGTTGCAGCAGAACCAACCGTGTGTCTTGGAGAAATTAGAGTTGCCGGTGAGGTGGATTGGGCCAATGTTCCGGTCCATCCGGGTGGAGACGATGGTGTAGCCCCACCCATGAGAGTCAATATGATGTGTGCAGTACTAGGCATTAGAGACGGTGGCGAGGATTCTGAATCAGATGAAGAAGAAGGCACTATAGAGGATCAAGAATCTGGTGATGATGAAATAGACGAGGAACTTAACGATGAGGCTGGTATTCCAATCGATGATTTGGGTGTTGAAGTAGATGAAATGAAACATGACCACGAGTATCCAATAATTTCGGTCGGCACCGAGTTCAGGAGCATGCATGAGTTTAGGATGTCATTCTAGCATTTTTGTATCGAGGGGGACTTTGACATTTATCGACTGAAGAACATTGCCCAGAGGTATGAGGCCGTTTGCAAGTTAACATGGATGAATGGACGGGCAAAGGTACATTGTCCATGGAGGAACACAGCAAGAGTCTTACCTGCATCGAATGCAATTAGGGTACTAGGGCAATGAATGCAGCAAACCATTAGAACTCTCTCTCTCTTCACTCTATAACTACAACTGATGTGCGATATCTTTATAGCAACTAGTCGACTCCGCTTATCTTTTAAACGAATATGTGTTGCAGGTGAACAAAATGGGCCCTCCACACATGTGTCTGACAGGCAGCAAACTAAAATCCTCAATGGCTGATACGGAGTGGGTGGCTATGCAATCTATGTCCATACTAAAGGATAACCCTAAGGAGACCATGAAGAATATTCAGACTAGCCTTGGTTCTAAATACAACATTATCCTTCTGTATTACACGGTTTGGAAAGGTAAAGAGAAAGCTCTGGGGGTCTTGCACGGGGATTGGACCAATAGCTTCAGGATGCTGTACAACTTCAAGGCGAAGGTACAAGCAAGGTGTTCGGGGAGTGTTGTGGAGATTGACACCGAATCAGAAGGTGGTAAAATATATTTCAAAAGATTTTTCATGGCGCTTAAACCTTGCATCCAGGGATTCAAGGATGGTTGTAGGCCATATCTGGGTGTAGACAGCACTGTCCTATCTGGCAAATGGAAAGGCTGCCTGCCATCTACCACAGCACTTGATGGTCACAACTGGATGTTCCTAGTGGCATTCGGGTTGTTTGAAACAGAAACGGAGGAAAACTGGGTCTGGTTTATGAGGCAGCTTAGGAGATCAATAGGCCACATGGATCCATTGGCTATATCCACGGATGCATGCAAAGGGCTGACGAATGCAGTGAAGGAGGTGTTCCCGCAAGCTGAAGGTAGAGAATGCCATGCCCATATGATGCTCAACTTGTACTCACACTACGCAGGCAGCGTATTTCGTTACATCTTTCCTGCTGCTAGAGTTTACAAACCTAGTAGCAGCGAATATTTCATGAGCAAGATTTTTGCGGAAGCCCCTGAACTTCCAGAGTACTTAGCCATCCATCATTCGCAGCTATGGAAGAGGAGTCAATTCAACCCTGATATCAAAGTTGATTACACAAACAACAACCTTGCAGAATGCCTGAATAACTGGGTGAAGGACATAAAAGTGCGTCCTATTCATATCTTGATGGACAGCATACATGGTATGATCATGAAGCTATTAAATATAAGGAGAGAGATCGGTAGGAGACTTAGAGGACATATGCCACCGCCAGTTGTACAGCAACTGTACAAGAGAAGCCGAGGACTTGCTCATCTTAAGGTTCTCCCGTCAACAAGCAGGAGCTGTGAGGTGGTCGATATGTCCAAGAGTGGCAAAAGGGATGTTGTGAACATCCAGCTGCGAGAATGCACCTGCTTAGAGTGGCAGCATACCGGGAAACCTTGCGACCATGCCTTGGCCTTCTTGGTGAAGAAAAGAACTCTACCACATTTGGATCAGTATTTGTCAGACTACTACTCTATGGAAAAGTACAGAGCTGCGTACGCTGGATCCGTCGAGCCATGTACAGACCCATCTTAGTGGCCTCAAGTCCAACTGTCTTTCGAGCTTTGCTAGCCAGTTACAAAAAAGGGGTATAGGAAGACCTTAGGTGAATAGGTTTAAGAATTTTCTCGAGAAGAAGGGTTCAGCTTTCTGTGCTACAAAGAAGGGCAGAACAGATGCAAGACCGGCCATCTTATAGGCCATACAGCAGTTGGTTATCCCCTTAATGCTCCCAAACCTAGGTATGAGATGGTACATTCACACAAAAAATTGTTTATAGTCTATAGATATAAGGTAGTGATCCATGTACTGTTTTTTTATAGGAAGCACAAGGTAAGAAACAAGACAGGCGACTCAGTGATTTTGCTGTGGGAAGAAAACCAAAACGAGTGGAGTGATGATGCCGGACAAGATTCTGGTGTTGATTGGCCTGACTTCCCTCGACCCGAAGATGCAGGTACGTGAAGGTAAGAAAGTTGGCACCTAGGACGAGGAAGAAGGCAGGAGATGAAGAAGCCAGTGGACCTGAAGGAAAGAGGAAGAAAGTTGGCACCCAAGCAGAGAAAGAAGGCTAGCAGTGTAGAAGCCTACTGATGTATTGGACTTGAACCTATATATGTAGTTCAGTTAAACTCTGGAGCTGTGTGCGTGGAACTTCTCGGGCGAAACAATATGCCTCCCGTACTCGGAGTAAAATGTATCGCGACTTTAGGATTGGATACGGCCGAGGCCACTATTTGAATCCAAAATTGTGATTGTGCCACTACTATCTGAACAATCGCGATAGCTGAGCGGTTAAGGGGTCTCCAAAATCGATGGGTGTTAGTGGCACAGAAATGAATTATTTATAGGCGCTTAATAAATCCCTGCTATTGGCATTACACTTATGATAAGTTTCTGGGCTGAAAAACAATTTCTTAAGCTGGCTGCTACACTCCACGAAGCAGCAACTTATTTCAGCTGCTGGACAACGACATGGCAACATAAACTGCAAATGCAACAGATAATGCCCAGATAATGAGGAAATTGTTTCTACTATCTGGCCTAATCTTGAGCCCATCTGTCTCACCACTTCCCTACCCCTGCCTCCCCTGCACCTGGCGAAGCTCCCGGATCTCTCGCTCCATCGCACGAATCTCCTCTTTCTTGTCCCACACAGCATCACACAGATCCTGAACAAGCTCTCTATGAAAACCTGTCAGTGGCTTTTCGATCCACACAAACTTGTCACAGCCAATCCCCCTCACTTCCTGCATAGTAGATCGAAGGAAACAAAAAAAAGAATTACATTATGCTTTTCGGATCCGGGTTACCATTTTACCTACAGTAGGAACTTACCGCTCTAATGTTGTAGTTGTTGAATTTTCCTGCAGTATTTTCATCGGTCCATGAAATCCATTTCGGCATCTTCTGACTGCAGAAACACAGCATATCGGGGTAGTAATCGTAGGGCCCCCTCCGGTACCTGATGGGGGCACCGACCTAATAGCGTTGAGCCGACCCTGATTCCGCCCGAGACGAACTGCACGAGCTGCGAGCCATGAGCGAGGGGAGCGAGGGCAGAGGAAAGAGGAGCCCTTGGATGTCAGGGTAGTGCTGAAGCGTGATTTTTCCCCACTTAATAACTCGGGAAGAATCCTACCGTCCACATTCGGCTGACAGGTGGGGGACCTAGCGTTTGGACTTGTCAACCAAACCTCGCGCCTTCGTGGTTCAAAATCCCTCTCGCGCGCATTGGACGAAATTTTTTGGCACCTTGCCCACGTACATATCACTGGGAGGCCTTGATCAGGAACCAGGCTCGTCTGTCCCACCATCTTACTCCCTCCTAGGAACTTGTCATGGCTCGCGCCGGCAGATACATCCGCTCCACCGCTTCCGGTAGGGCTCGCCACGGTGGATCCATCCCTAGATCCTACCATCGCAGTATCAAATGGCCATGGTTTCTTCAGAGGAGCGACGACGCTACATATCCAAGCTTGGCCCCTCCTACATGTAGAAGGACTGATGCGGCGTCAAGCTCGAGCAGGAGCCGCCAGGCACGACGGTGCTCGGTCCATGCCAACCCCATCACCTTCGTCATTGTCGATTACGATGTGGAGGACGACGGGGACGAAGCTGTCCGGAATGCCATTGTTGCCTCCTTGGCGAAGGGCAAGCCATGGGCGGGAGTGGATGTCGCTGGGAAGGGCACGGCGGTGTCACCAATCGAGGTGGAATTCGACGATAGCGGTGTGATGTGGGTTTAGATGTTGTTTAGGATGGTTGCAATTTCAGTTGTGTTTAGTGCGAGTAAAATTATTGTAATGGGTTTGGCTAGCTATATTGAGAAATATGTGCAATAATAGCGTGTGAGTGCTTACACTTTAGAAATTGTGTCTGTGCCATTTGCATGTTGCATTATCAACATAGATTACATGTAAACAATCCAACGAAAATCAGATTACAACCATCAGACGGGAGTGGCAGGATGGAAGAGAAGTTGGGACAGTGGCTTCGAGGGGAAGGAAGAGAAGGGGGAGTGACAGTGGCAGGTGGGCCCTTGGAACACGTGACATTGACATGCGGGTGCTGGAGAAGACGGTATTGCCGGTCTGTCCTGAGCAAGCGGACTTTGCAACGTGACAATCGCAAGCTGATTGGACCAATATAATAACTCGTTGAATTTTTAAGGAGTACTAAAATCTACAACTGGGGTACATTCGCACAACATGTATTCTCTACGCACCTAAGAAGCATCGCTTAAGTCTAACAGTAACGACATCACAAGTACTACATTTCCCTGTCGCTCTTCTTGATACAAATGTAGAAATGCATCTGCATGTTCGGTCCAACACTGACAAGGTACTGAGATGGCACACATAGGATCGACCTTAGGTCCACATACTCCACCTCCCGCGGCGTCGGGTAGCTCGGCGCCTCGGCTAGCACCAGAATGATATCGGACGACGGTGGCTGGGAGTTCGCCCACATGCGCACCGTGTATACGGGCCAGGCGCACGAGACCGACCTGACGCATATGGCACACACGATAGTGGGCCTGGCTCTGGTTCCCGGAACACCAGCGGTGAAGGTCAGGACGAAAACAGAGCCGTCCCCCCACCTTGGAAAATTAGTCGGCGGCGTGCCGAGTCAGTGAACGGCACCTGCTCTTGGAGAAGTTGGGCTTGCCCATACGAGATCCTAATCACTTGGATCAAGTGCTCCTATGCAAGTTGGACGACGAGCTTTGCCGGCGGGCCGATGTAGTTGTAGCCCGGCTCCGTGAAGGAGCACGCGTCGTGCGGGCACACGAGCTCGTGGAGCGGGAGCTCGTGGTAGGAGTAACGGCGAAAGCATCCTGGGTGGGAGCACACGAGAGGGAATGTCGCTGCAAAGTTGCGCGTGAGGATCTCCAGATTCTTGGGCTGCAGCATCTGCCACATCTGAAGTTCGTCAAGAAATCGGAAAAAAGATTAGCAATTAGATTGGCGAATAGCAGGAATATGTAGGATAAGTTCAAAAGCTTGTAAAATGATTTCTTAGCATGAAGGTAGCGACCCGAGAATTGGCGGATGTCGTCAGCTTGCGGCTACGGCAGGATGGGAGTGAAGTGGGGAAAGTGGCTTCGAGGGGAAGGAAGAGATGTACGGGGAGGAAGAGAAGTAATGGGGACATGACACTGGGATATGGCCCACTGAACTCGTGAGTTGTGACACTCGCAACATGCCAGTTTGTCCAGAGCAAGCGTGACCAATCATGCCGCAGAATAGCCTACTCAAGGATCGCTCTCATGAAGACCATCCCAATCGTCCAAGCGCCCCGATCGAACGGTATGTAACAATCGTCAAGCAGAACAATTGTGTTATGGCGTGCCTTCTAGAATACTTGGTCTAATGGTGGATCCATTAGGGGGCTAAGGTTAGGGCTCCACTAAGGTTAGGATCCACATGTGGTTTATGAAAAGAACACACATCCAATGACACTGGCG
Organism: Avena sativa; assembly: GCA_916181665.1. NCBI lineage: Eukaryota > Viridiplantae > Streptophyta > Magnoliopsida > Poales > Poaceae > Avena > Avena sativa. The sequence goes on from OV702292.1 coordinate 315,297,634, forward strand.
GATCCTTATGTGGTTTGTGAGAATAACACACATGCAATGACACTGGGTGGATCCATATGTGGTTTATGAGAGGAACACACATGTAATGACCACTGGTTGATCCATGTGTGGTTCATGACAGGAACACACATGCAATAACCACTAGTTGATCCATAAGTGGTTTGTGGAAAGAACACACATGCAGTGAACACTAGTTGATCCATGTGTGGTTTGTGGAAAAAACACACATGCAATGACTCGGGGGGATCCATGTGTGGTTTGTGGAAAGAACACACATCCAATGACCATTGGTCGATCCACGTGTGGTTTGTGGAAAGCACACACATGCAATGAAACTGGTGGATCCATATGTGGTTTGTGAAAAGAAAACACATCCAATGACTCTAGTGCTGGTTTTAGTATAAGAACACACATGCAATAACTCTAGTGGATCCATATGTGGTTTGTGGAAAAGAACACACATGCAATAACCACTGGTTGATCCATATGTGGTTTGTGTAAAGAACACACATGCAATGACACTGGTGGATCCATATGTGGTTTGTGAAAAGAACACACATGCAATGACTCTAGTGGATACATATGTGGTTTCTGAAAAGAACACACATGCAATGACTCTAGTGGATCCATATGTGGTTTGTGGAAATAACACACATGCAATGACACTGGTTGATCCGTATGTGGTTTGTGGAAAGAACACACATGCAATGATTCAGGGGGATCCATGTGTGGTTTGTGGAAAGAACACACATGCAATGACTCTAGTGGGTCCATATGTCGTTTGTGAAAAGAACACACATGCAATGACTCTAGTGGATCCATATGTGGTTTCTGGAAAAGAACACACATGCAATGACCACAGGTTGATCCATAAGTGCTTTGTGGAAAGAACACACATGCAGTGAACACTGGTTGATCCATGTGTGGTTTGTGGAAAGAACACCCATGCAATGACTCTAGTGCTGGTTTTAGTATAAGAACACACATGCAATGACACTGGTAGATACATATGTGGTTTGTGAAAATAACACACATGCAATGACTCTAGTGTTGGTTTTAGTATAAGAACACACATGCAATGACACTGGTGGATCCATATGTGGTTTGTGAAAAGAACACACATGCAATGACTCTAGTGTTGGTTTTAGTATAAGAACACACATGCAATGACTCTAGTGGGTCAATATGTGGTTTTTAAATAGAACACACATGCAATGACTCTAGTGGATCCATATGTGGTTCGTGGAAAAGAACACACATGCAATGACCACAGGTTGATCCATATCTGGTTTGTGGAAAGAACACACATGCAATGACACTTGTTGATCCATGTGTGGTTTGGGGAAAGAACACACATGCAATGACTCTAGTGCTGGTTTTAGTATAAGAACACACATGCAATGACTCCAGTGCTCGTTTTAGTATAAGAACACACATGCAGTGAACACTGGTTGATCCATGTGTGGTTTGTGGAAAGAACACACATGCAATGACCACTGGAAGATCCATGTGTATTTTGTGGAAAGAACACACATGCAATGACATTGGTGGATCCATATGTGGTTTGTGAAAAGAACACACATGTAATGACTCCAGTGCTGGTTTTAGTATAAGAACACACATGCAATGACTCTAGTGGGTCCATATGTGGTTTGTGAAAAGAACACACATGCAATGACTCTAGTGGATCCCTACGTGGTCTGTGGAAAAGAACACACATGCAATGACCAGTGGTTGATCCATATGTGGTTTGTGCAAAGAACACACATGCAATGACACTGGTTGATCCATGTGTGGTTTCTGGAAAGAACACACATGCAATGACTCTAGTGGTGGTTTTAGTATAAGAACACACATGCAATGACTCTAGTGCTGGTTTAAGTATAAGAACACACATGCAATGACACTGGTTGATCCATATGTGGTTTGTGAAAAGAACACACATGCAATGACTCAGGGGGATCCATGAGTGGTTTGTGGAAAAACACACATGCAATGACCACTGGTCGATCAATGTGTGGTTTGTGGAAAGAACACACATGCAATGACACTGGTGGATCCAAATGTGGTTCATGACAGGAACACACATGCAATGACTCTAGTGGATACATATGTGGTTTGTGGAAAGAACACACATGCAATGACACTGGTTGATCCATATGTGGTCTGTGGAAAGAACACACATGCAATGACTCAGGGGGATCCATGTGTGGTTTGTGGAAAGAACACACATGCAATGACCACTGGTCGATCCATGTGTGGTTTGTGGAAAGAACACACATGCAATGACACTAGTGGAGCCATATGTGGTTTGTGAAAAGAACACATATGCAATGACCACTGGTCGATCCATGTGTGGTTTGTGGAAAGAACACACATGCAATGACACTGGTGGATCCATATGTGGTTTGTGAAAAGAACACACATGCAATTACTCTAGTGCTGGTTTTAGTATAAGAACACACATGCAATGACTCTGGTGGGTCCATATGTGGTTTCTGAAAAGAACACACATGCAATGACTCTAGTGGATCCATATGTGGTTTGTGGAAAGAACACACATGCAATGACACTGGTTGATCCATATGTGGTTTATGGAAAGAACACACATGCAATGACTCAGGGGGATCCATGTGTGGTTTGTGGAAAGAACAAACATGCAATGACCACTGGTCGATCCATGTGTGGTTTGTCGAAAGAACACACATACAATGACACTGGTGGATCCATATGTGGTTTGTGGAAAGAACACACATGCAATGTCTCTAGTGCTGGTTTTAGTATAAGAACACACATGCAATGACTCTAGTGGGTCCATATGTGGTTTGTGAAAAGAACACACATGCAATGACTCTAGTGGATCCATATATGGTTTGTGGAAAGAACACACGTGCAATGACACTGGTTTATCCATATGTGGGTTGTGAAAAGAACACACATGCAATGACTCAGGAGGATCCATGTGTGGTTTGTTGAAAGAACACACATGCAATGACCACTGGTCGATCCATAAGTGGTTTGTGGAAAGAACACACATGCAATGCCACTAGTGGATCCATGTGTGGTTTGTGGAAAGAACACACATGCAATGACTCTAGTGCTGGTTTTAGTATAAGAACACACATGCAATGACTCTAGTGGGTCCATGTGTGGTTTGTGGAAATAACACACAAGCAATGACACCGGTGGATCCAAATGTGGTTCAGTACAGGAACACACATGCAATGACTCTAGTGCATACATATGTGGTTTGTGGAAAGAAAATACATGCAATGAACTCTAGTGGATCCGTATGTGGTTTGTGGAAAGAACACACATGCAATGACACTGGTTGATCCATATGTGGTTTGTGGAAAGAACACACATGCAATGACTCAGGGGGATCCATGTGTGGTTTGTGGAAAGAACACACATGCAATGACCACTAGTCGATCAATGTGTGGTTTGTGGAAAGAACACACATGCAATGACACCGGTGGATCCATATGTGGTTTGTGAAAAAAACAGACATGCAATGACTCTACTGGATACATATGTGGTTTGTGGAAAGAACACACATGCAATGACACTGGTTGATCCATATGTGGTCTGTGGAAAGAACACACATGCAATGACTCAGGGGGATCCATGTGTGGTTTGTGGAAAGAACACACATGCAATGACCACTGGTCGATCCATGTCTGGTTTGTGGAAAGAACACACATGCAATGACACTGGTGGATCCATATGTGGTTTGTGAAAAGAACACACATGCAATGACCACTGGTCGATCCATGTGTGGTTTGTGGAAAGAACACACATGCATTGACACTGGTGGATCCATATGTGGTTTGTGAAAAGAACACACATGCAATTACTCTAGTGCTGGTTTTAGTATAAGAACACACATGCAATGACTCTGGTGGGTCCATATGTGGTTTCTGAAAAGAACACACATGCAATGACTCTATGGATCCATATGTGGTTTGTGGAAAGAACACACATGCAATGACACTGGTTGATCCATATGTGGTTTATGGAAAGAACACACATGCAATGACTCAGGGGGATCCATGTGTGGTTTGTGGAAAGAACAAACATGCAATGACCACTGGTCGATCCATGTGTGGTTTGTCGAAAGAACACACATACAATGACACTGCTGGATCCATATGTGGTTTGTGGAAAGAACACACATGCAATGACTCTAGTGCTGGTTTTAGTATAAGAACACACATGCAACGACTCTAGTGGGTCCATTTGTGGTTTGTGAAAAGAACACACATGCAATGACTCTAGTGGATCCATATATGGTTTGTGGAAAGAACACACGTGCAATGACACTAGTTTATCCATATGTGGGTTGTGAAAAGAACACACATGCAATGACTCAGGAGGATCCATGTGTGGTTTGTTGAAAGAACACACATGCAATGACCACTGGTCGATCCATAAGTGGTTTGTGGAAAGAACACACATGCAATGCCACTAGTGGATCCATGTGTGGTTTGTGGAAAGAACACACATGCAATGACTCTAGTGCTGGTTTTAGTATAAGAACACACATGCAATGACTCTAGTGGGTCCGTGTGCGGTTTGTGGAAATAACACACAAGCAATGACACCAGTGGATCCATATGTGGTTTGTGAAAAGAACACATATGCAATGACCACTGGTCGATCCATGTGTGGTTTTTGGAAAGAACACACATGCAATGACACTGGTGGATCCATATGTGGTTTGTGAAAAGAACACACATGCAATTACTCTAGTGCTGGTTTTAGTATAAGAACACACATGCAATGACTCTGGTGGGTCCATATGTGGTTTCTGAAAAGAACACACATGCAATGACTCTAGTGGATCCATATGTGGTTTGTGGAAAGAACACACATGCAATGACACTGGTTGATCCATATGTGGTTTATGGAAAGAACACACATGCAATGACTCAGGGGGATCCATGTGTGGTTTGTGGAAAGAACAAACATGCAATGACCACTGGTCGATCCATGTGTGGTTTGTCGAAAGAACACACATACAATGACACTGGTGGATCCATATGTGGTTTGTGGAAAGAACACACATGCAATGTCTCTAGTGCTGGTTTTAGTATAAGAACACACATGCAATGACTCTAGTGGGTCCATGTGTGGTTTGTGGAAATAACACACAAGCAATGACACCGGTGGATCCAAATGTGGTTCAGTACAGGAACACACATGCAATGACTCTAGTGCATACATATGTGGTTTATGGAAAGAAAATACATGCAATGAACTCTAGTGGATCCGTATGTGGTTTGTGGAAAGAACACACATGCAATGACACTGGTTGATCCATATGTGGTTTGTGGAAAGAACACACATGCAATGACTCAGTGGGATCCATGTGTGGTTTGTGGAAAGAACACACATGCAATGACCACTAGTCGATCAATGTGTGGTTTGTGGAAAGAACACACATGCAATGACACTGGTGGATCCATATGTGGTTTGTGAAAAAAACAGACATGCAATGACTCTACTGGATACATATGTGGTTTGTGGAAAGAACACACATGCAATGACACTGGTTGATCCATATGTGGTCTGTGGAAAGAACAAACATGCAATGACTCAGGGGGATCCATGTGTGGTTTGTGGAAAGAACACACATGCAATGACCAGTGGTCGATCCATGTGTGGTTTGTGGAAAGAACACACATGCAATGACACTGGTGGATCGATATGTGGTTTGTGAAAAGAACACACATGCAATGACCACTGGTCGATCCATGTGTGGTTTGTGGAAAGAACACACATGCAATGACACTGGTGGATCCATATGTGGTTTGTGAAAAGAACACACATGCAATTACTCTAGTGCTGGTTTTAGTATAAGAACACACATGCAATGACTCTGGTGGGTCCATATGTGGTTTCTGAAAAGAACACACATGCAATGACTCTATGGATCCATATGTGGTTTGTGGAAAGAACACACATGCAATGACACTGGTTGATCCATATGTGGTTTATGTAAAGAACACACATGCAATGACTCAGGGGGATCCATGTGTGGTTTGTGGAAAGAACAAACATGCAATGACCACTAGTCGATCCATGTGTGGTTTGTCGAAAGAACACACATACAATGACACTGTTGGATCCATATGTGGTTTGTGGAAAGAACACACATGCAATGACTCTAGTGCTGGTTTTAGTATAAGAACACACATGCAATGACTCTAGTGGGTCCATATGTGGTTTGTGAAAAGAACACACATGCAATGACTCTAGTGGATCCATATATGGTTTGTGGAAAGAACACACGTGCAATGACACTAGTTTATCCATATGTGGGTTGTGAAAAGAACACACATGCAATGACTCAGGAGGATCCATGTGTGGTTTGTTGAAAGAACACACATGCAATGACCACTGGTCGATCCATAAGTGGTTTGTGGAAAGAACACACATGCAATGCCACTAGTGGATCCATGTGTGGTTTGTGGAAAGAACACACATGCAATGACTCTAGTGCTGGTTTTAGTATAAGAACACACATGCAATGACTCTAGTGGGTCCGTGTGTGGTTTGTGGAAATAACACACAAGCAATGACACCGGTGGATCCAAATGTGGTTCAGTACAGGAACACACATGCAATGACTCTAGTGGATACATATCCGGTTTGTGGAAAGAAAATACATGCAATGAACTCTAGTGGATCCGTATGTGGTTTGTGGAAAGAACACACATGCAATGACACTGGTTGATCCATATGTGGTTTGTGGAAAGAACACACATGCAATGACTCAGGGGGATCCATGTGTGGTTTGTGGAAAGAACACACATGCAATGACCACTAGTCGATCAATGTGTGGTTTGTGGAAAGAACACACATGCAATGACACTGGTGGATCCATATGTGGATTGTGAAAAAAACAGACATGCAATGACTCTAGTGGATACATATGTGGTTTGTGGAAAGAACACACATGCAATGACACTGGTTGATCCATATGTGGTCTGTGGAAAGAACACACATGCAATGACTCTAGTTGATCCATATGTGGTTTGTGGAAAGAACACACATGCAATGACTCAGGGGGATCCATGTGTGCTTTGTGGAAAGAACACACATGCAATGACCACTGGTCGATCCATGTGTGCTTTGTGGAAAGAACACACATGCAACGACATTGGTGGATCCATATGTGGTTTCTGAAAAGAACACACATGCAATTACTCTAGTGCTGGTTTTACTATAAGAACACACATGCAATGACTCTGGTGGGTCCATATGTGGTTTCTGAAAAGAACACACATGCAATGACTCTAGTGGATCCATATGTGGTTTGTGGAAAGAACACACATGCAATGACACTGGTTGATCCATATGTGGTTTATGGAAAGAACACACATGCAATGACTCAGGGGAACCCATGTGTGGTTTGTGGAAAGAACAAACATGCAATGACCACTGGTTGATCCATGCGTGGTTTGTCGAAAGAACACACATGCAATGACACTAGTGGATCCATATGTGGTTTGTGGAAAGAACACACATGCAATGACTCTAGTGCTGGTTCTAGTATAAGAACACACATGCAATGACTCTAGTGGGTCCATATGTGGTTTGTGAAAAGAACACACATGCAATGACTCTAGTGGATCCATAAATGGTTTGTGGAAAGAACACACGTGCAATGACACTGGTTTATCCATATGTGGGTTGTGAAAAGAACACACATGAAATGACTCAGGAGGATCCATGTGTGGTTTGTGGAAAGAAAACACATGCAATGACCACTGGTCGATCCATAAGTGGTTTGTGGAAAGAACACACATGCAATGCCACTAGTGGATCCATGTGTGGTTTGTGGAAAGAACACACATGCAATTACTCTAGTGTTGGTTTTAGTATAAGAACACACATGCAATGACTCTAGTGGGTTCATATGTGGTTTGTGGAAATAACACACATGCAATGACACCGGTGGATCCAGATGTGGTTCAGTACAGGAACACACATGCAATGACTCTAGTGGATACATATGTGGTTTGTGGAAAGAAAGCACACGCAATGAACTCTAGTGGATCCGTATGTGCTTTGTGGAAAGAACACACATGCAATGACACTGGTTAATCCATATGTGGTTTATGGAAAGAACACACATGCAATGACTCAGGGGGATCCATGTGTGGTTTGTGGAAAGAACACACATGCAATGACCACTGGTCGATCAATGTGTGGTCTGTGGAAAGAACACACATGCAATGACACTGGTGGATCCATATGGGGTTTGTAAAAAACACACATGCAATGACTCTAGTGGATCCATATGTGGTTTGTGGAAAGAACACACATGCAATGACTCGAGTGGATCCGTATGTGGTTTGTGGAAAGAACACACATGCAATGACACTCGTTGATCCATATGTGGTTTGTGGAAAGAACACACATGCAATGACTCAGGGGGGTCCATGTGTGGTTTGCGGAAAGAACACACATGCAATGACTCTAGTGGATACATATCTGGTTTGTGGAAAAGAACACACATGCAATGACCACTGGTTCATCCATAAGTGGTTTGTGGAAAGAACACACATACAATGACTCTAGTGCTGGTTTTAGTATAAGAATACACATGCAATGACTCTAGTGGGTCCATATGTGGTTTATGAAAAGAACACACATGCAATGACTCTAGTTGATCCATATGTGGTTTGTGGAAAGAACACACATGCAATGACACTGGTTGATCCATGTGTGGTTTGTGGAAAGAACACACATGCAAGGACTCTAGTGCTGGTTTTAGTATAAGAACACACATGCAATGACACTGGTGGATCCATATGTGGTTTGTGAAAAGAACACACATGCAATGACTCTAGTGCTGGGTTTAGTATAAGAACACACATGCAATGACTCTAGTGGTTCCGTGTGTGGTTTGTGGAAATAACACACAAGCAATGACACCGGTGGATCCAAATGTGGTTCAGTACAGGAACACACATGCAATGACTCTAGTGGATGCATATGTGGTTTGTGGAAAGAACACACATGCAATGACTCAGGGGGATCCATGTGTGGTTTGTGGAAAGAACACACATGCAATGACCACTAGTCGATCAATGAGTGGTTTGTGGAAAGAACACACATGCAATGACACTGGTGGATCCATATGTGGTTTTAAAAAAACATACATGCAATGACTCTAGTGGATCCATATGTGGTTTGTGGAAAGAACACACATGCAATGACTCTAGTGGATCCATATGTGGTTTGTGGAAAGAGCACACATGCAATGACACTGGTTGATCCATATGTGGTTTGTGGAAAGAACACACATGCAATGACTCAGGGGGGGTCCATGTGTGGTTTGTGGAAAGAACACACATGAAATGACTCAGGGGGATCCATGTGTGGTTTGTGGAAAGAACACAGATGCAATGACCACTGGAAGATCCATGTGTGTTTTGTGGAAAGAACACACATGCAATGACATTGGTGGATCCATATGTGGTTTGTGAAAAGAACACACATGTAATGAATCCAGTGCTGGTTTTAGTATAAGAACACACATGCAATGACTCTAGTGGGTCCATATGTGGTTTGTGAAAAGAACACACATGCAATGACTCTAGTGGATCCCTACGTGGTCTGTGGAAAAGAACACACATGCAATGACCAGTGGTTGATCCATATGTGGTTTGTGCAAAGAACACACTTGCAATGACACTGGTTGATACATGTGTGGTTTCTGGAAAGAACACACATGCAATGACTCTAGTGTTGGTTTTAGTATAAGAACACACATGCAATGACTCTAGTGCTGGTTTTAGTATAAGAACACATATGCAATGACACTGGTTGATCCATATGTGGTTTGTGAAAAGAACACACATGCAATGACTCACGGGGATCCATGAGTGGTTTGTGGAAAAAACACACATGCAATGACCACTAGTCGATCTATGTGTAGTTTGTGGAAAGAACACACATGCAATGACATTGGTGGATCCAAATGTGGTTCATGACAGGAACACACATGCAATGACTCTAGTGGATACATATGTGCTTTGTGGGAAGAACACACATGCAATGACACTGGTTGATCCATATGTGGTCTGTGGAAAGAACACACATGCAATGACTCAGGGGGATCCATGTGTGCTTTGTGGAAAGAACACACATGCAATGACCACTGGTCGATCCATGTGTGCTTTGTGGAAAGAACACACATGCAATGACACTGGTGGATCCATATGTGGTTTCTGAAAAGAACACACATGCAATTACTCTAGTGGATACATATGTGGTTTGTGGAAAGAAAGCACATGCAATGAACTCTAGTGGATCCGTATGTGCTTTGTGGAAAGAACACACATGCAATGACACTGGTTGATCCATATGTGGTTTGTGGAAAGAACACACATGCAATGACTCAGGGGGATCCATGTGTGGTTTGTGGAAAGAACACACATGCAATGACCACTAGTCGATCAATGTGTGGTCTGTAGAAAGAACACACATGCAATGACACTGGTGGATCCATATGGGGTTTGTACAAAAACACACATGCAATGACTCTAATGGATCCATATGTGGTTTATGGAAAGAACACACATGCAATTACTCGGGTGGATCCGTATGTGGTTTGTGGAAAGAACACACATGCAATGACACTCGTTGATCCATATGTGGTTTGTGGAAAGAACACACATGCAATGACTCAGGGGGGTCCGTGTGTGGTTTGCGGAAAGAACACACATGCAATGACTCTAGTGGATACATATCTGGTTTGTGGAAAAGAACACACATGCAATGACCACTGGTTCATCCATAAGTGGTTTGTGGAAAGAACACACATACAATGACTCTAGTGCTGGTTTTAGTATAAGAATACACATGCAATGACTCTAGTGGGTCCATATGTGGTTTATGAAAAGAACACACATGCAATGACTCTAGTTGATCCATATGTGGTTTGTGGAAAGAACACACATGCAATGACACTGGTTGATCCATGTGTGGTTTGTGGAAAGAACACACATGCAAGGACTCTAGTGCTGGTTTTAGTATAAGAACACACATGCAATGACACTGGTGGATCCATATGTGGTTTGTGAAAAGAACACACATGCAATGACTCTAGTGCTGGGTTTAGTATAAGAACACACATGCAATGACTCTAGTGGTTCCGTGTGTGGTTTGTGGAAATAACACACAAGCAATGACACCGGTGGATCCAAATGTGGTTCAGTATAGGAACACACATGCAATGACTCTAGTGGATACATATGTGGTTTGTGGAAACAAAATACATGCAATGAACTCTAGTGGATCCGTATGTGGTTTGTGGAAAGAACACACATGCAATGACACTGGTTGATCCATATGTGGTTTGTGGAAAGAACACACATGCAATGACTCAGGGGGATCCATGTGTGGTTTGTGGAAAGAACACACATGCAATGACCACTAGTCGATCAATGAGTGGTTTGTGGAAAGAACACACATGCAATGACACTGGTGGATCCATATGTGGTTTTAAAAAAACATACATGCAATGACTCTAGTGGATCCATATGTGGTTTGTGGAAAGAACACACATGCAATGACTCTAGTGGATCCATATGTGGTTTGTGGAAAGAACACACATGCAATGACACTGGTTGATCCATATGTGGTTTGTGGAAAGAACACACATGCAATGACTCAGGGGGGTCCATGTGTGGTTTGTGGAAAGAACACACATGAAATGACTCAGGGGGATCCAAGTGTGGTTTGTGGAAAGAACACACATGCAATGACCACTGGAAGATCCATGTGTGTTTTGTGGAAAGAACACACATGCAATGACATTGGTGGATCCATATGTGGTTTATGAAAAGAACATACATGTAATGACTCCAGTGCTGGTTTTAGTATAAGAACACACATGGAATGACTCTAGTGGGTCCATATGTGGTTTGTGGATAGAACACACATGCAATGACTCTAGTGGATCCCTACGTGGTCTGTGGAAAAGAACACACATGCAATGACCAGTGATTGATCCATATGTGGTTTGTGGAAAGAACACACATGCAATGACATTGGTTGATCCATGTGTATTTTCTGGAAAGAAAACACATGCAATGACTCTAGTGTTGGTTTTAGTATAAGAACACACATGCAATGACTCTAATGTTGGTTTGAGTATAAAAACACACATGCAATGACACTTTTTGATCCATATGTGGTTTGTGAAAAGAACACACATGCAATGACTCAGGGGGATCCATGAGTGGTTTGTGGAAAAAACACACATGTAATGACCACTAGTCGATCAATGTGTGGTTTGTGGAAAGAACACACATGCAATGACACTGGTGGATCCAAATGTGGTTCATGAAAGGAACACACATGCAATGACTCTAGTGGATACATATGTGGTTTGTGGAAAGAACACACATGCAATGACACTGGTTGATCCATATGTGGTTTGTGGAAAGAACACACATGCAATGACTCAGGGGGATCCATGTGTGGTTTGTGGAAAGAACAGACATGCAATGACCACTGGTTGATCCATGTGTGGTTTGTGGAAAGAACACAGATGCAATGACACTGGTGGATCCATATGTGGTTTGTGAAAAGAACACACATGCAATGACTCTAGTGCTGGTTTTCGTATAAGAACACACATGCAATGACTGTAGTGGGTCCATATGTGGTTTGTGAAAATAACACACATGCAATGCCTCTAGTGGATCCATATATGGTTTGTGGAAAGAACACACATGCAATGACACTGGTTTATCCATATGTGCATTGTGAAAAGAACACACATCAAATGACTCAGGAGGATCCATGTGTGGTTTGTGGAAAGAACACACATGCAATGACCACAGGACGATCAATAAATGGTTTGTGGAAATAACACACATGCAATGCCACTAGTGGATCCATGTGTGGTTTGTGGAAAGAACACACATGCAATGACTCTAGTGCTGGTTTTAGTATAAGAACACACATGCAATGACTATAGTGGGTCCATATGTGGTTTGTGAAAAGAACACACATGCAATGACTCTAGTGGATCCATATGTGGTTTGTGGAAAAGAACACACATGCAATGACCACAGGTTGATCCATATCTAGTTTGTGGAAACAACACACATGATATGACACTGGTTGATCCATGTGTGGTTTGTGGAAAGAACACACATGCAATGACACTGGTGGATCCATATGTGGTTTGTGAAAAGAACACACATGCAATGACTCTAGTGCTGGTTTTAGTATAAGAACACACATGCAATGACACTGGTGGATCCATATGTGGTTTGTGAAAAGAACACACATGCAATGACTCTAGTGCTGGTTTTAGTATAAGAACACACATGCAATGACTATAGTGGGTCCATATGTGGTTTGAGAAAAGAACACACATGCAATTACTCGAGTGGATCCATATGTGGTTTGTGGAAAATAATAGACATGCAATGACCACATGTTGATCCATATCTGGTTTGTGGAAAGAACACACATGCAATGACACTGGTTGATCCATGTGTGGTTTGTGGAAAGAACACACAGGCAATGACTCAGGGGGATCCATCTGTGGTTTGTGGAAAGAACACACATGCAGTGACCACTAGAAGATCCATGTGTGTTTTATGGAAAGTACACACATGCAATGACACTGGTGGATCCATATATGGTTTGGGAAAAGAACACACATGTAATGACTCCAGTGCTGGTTTTCGTATAAGAACACACATGCAAGGACTCTAGTGGGTCCATATGTGGTTTCTGAAAAGAACACACATGCAATGACTCTAGTGGATCCCTATGTGGTTTGTGGAAAAGAACACACATGCAATGAACACTGGTTGATCCATATGTGGTTTGTGGAAAGAACACACATGCAATGACACTGGTTGATCCATGTGTGATTTCTGGAAAGAACACACATGCAATGACTCTAGTGTTGGTTTTAGTATAAGAACACACATGCAATGACTCTAGTGCTGGTTTTAGTATAAAAACACACATGCAATGACACTGGTTGATCCATATGTGGTTTGTGAAAAGAACACACATGCAATGACTCAGGGGGATCCATGAGTGGTTTGTGGAAAAAACACACATGTAATGACCACTAGTCGATCAATGTGTGGTTTGTGGAAAGAACACACATGCAATGACACTGGTGGATCCAAATGTGGTTCATGAAAGGAACACACATGCAATGACTCTAGTGGATACATATGTGGTTTGTGGAAAGAACACACATGCAATGACACTGGTTGATCCATATGTGGTTTGTGGAAAGAACACACATGCAATGACTCAGGGGGATCCATGTGTGGTTTGTGGAAAGAACACACATGCAATGACCACTGGTCGATCCATGTGTGGTTTGTGGAAAGAACACACATGCAATGACACTGGTGGATCCATATGTGGTTTGTGAAAAGAACACACATGCAATGACTCTAGTGCTGGTTTTAGTATAAGAACACACATGCAATGACTCTAGTGGGTCCATATGTGGTTTTCTGAAAAAGAACACACTTGCAATGACTCTAGTGGATCCATATGTGGTTTGTGGAAAGAACACACATGCAATGACACTAGTTGATCCATATGTGGTTTGTGGAAAGAACACACATGCAATGACTCAGGGGGATCCATGTGTGGTTTGTGGAAAGAACACACATGCAATGACCACTGGTCTATCCATGTGTGGTTTGTGGAAAGAACACACATGCAATGAATGTAGTGCTGGTTTTAGTATAAGAACACACATGCAATGACTCTAGTGGGTCCATATGTGGTTTGTGAAAAGAACACACATGCAATGACTCTAGTGGATCCATATATGGTTTGTGGAAAGAACACACATGCAATGACACTGGTTTATCCATATGTGCATTGTGAAAAGAACACACATGCAATGACTCAGGAGGATCCAAGTGTGGTTTGTGGAAAGAACACACATGCAATGACCACTGGACGATCCATAAATGGTTTGTGGAAATAACACACATGCAATGCCACTAGTGGATCCATGTGTGGTTTGTGGAAAGAACACACATGCAATAACTCTAGTGCTGGTTTTAGTATAAGAACACATATGCAATGACTATAGTGGATCCATATGTGGTTTGTGAAAAGAACACACATGCAATGACTCTAGTGGATCCATATGTGGTTTGTGGAAAAGAACACACATGCAATGACCACAGGTTGATCCATATCTGGTTTGTGGAAAGAACACACATAATATGACAATGGTTGATCCATGTGTGGTTTGTGGAAAGAACACACATGCAATGACACTGGTGGATCCATATGTGGTTTGTGAAAAGAACAGACATGCAATGACTCTAGTGCTGGTTTTAGTATAAGAAAACACATGCAATGACACTGGTGGATCCATATGTGGTTTTTGAAAAACCACACATGCAATGACTCTAGTGCTGGTTTTAGTATAAGAACACACATGCAATGACTATAGTGGGTCCATATGTGGTTTGTGAAAAGAACACACATGCAATGACTCTAGTGGATCCATATGTGGTTTGTGGAAAAGAACACACGTGCAATGACCACAGGTTGATCCATATCTGATTTGTGGAAAGAACACACATGCAATGACACTGGTTGATCCATGTGTGGTTTGTGGAAAGAACACACACGCAATGACTCAGGGGGATCCATGTGTGGTTTGTGGAAAGAACACACATGCAATGACCACTTGAAGATCCATGTGTGTTTTGTGTAAAGAACACACATGCAACGACACTAGTGGATCCATATGTGGTTTGTGAAAAGAACACACACCTAATGACTCCAGTGCTGGTTTTAGTATAAGAACACACATGTAAGGACTCTAGTGGGTCCATATGTGGTTTCTGAAAAAGAACACGCATGCAATGACTCTAGTGGATCCCTATGTGGTTTGTGGAAAAGAACACACATGCAATGAACACTGGTTGATGCATATGTGGTTTGTGGAAAGAATACACAGGCAATGACACTGGTTGATCCATGTGTGGTTTCTCGAAAGAACACACATGCAATGACTCTAGTGTTGGTTTTAGTATAAGAACACACATGCAATGACTCTAGTGCTGGTTTTAGTATAAAAACACACATGCAATGACACTGGTTGATCCATATGTGGTTTGTGAAAAGAACACACATGCAATGACTCAGGGGGATCCATGAGTGGTTTGTGGAAAAAACACACATGCAATGACCACTGGTCGATCAATGTGTGGTTTGTGGAAAGAACACACATGCAATGACACTGGTGGATCCAAATGTGGTTCATGACAGGAACACACATGCAATGACTCTAGTGGATACATATGTGGTTTGTGGAAAGAACACACATGCAATTGACACTGGTTGATTCATATGTGGTCTGTGGAAAGAACACACATGCAATGACTCAGGGGGATCCATGTGTGGTTTGTGGAAAGAACACACATGCAATGACCACTGGTCGATCCATGTGTGGTTTGTGGAAAGAACACACATGCAATGACACTGGTGGATCCATATGTGGTTTGTGAAAAGAACAAACATGCAATGACTCTAGTGTTGGTTTTAGTATAAGAACACACATGCAATGACTCTAGTGGGTCCATATGTGGTTTTCTGAAAAGAACACACATGCAATGACTCTAGTGGATCCATATGTGGTTTGTGGAAAGAACACACATGCAATGACACTGGTTGATCCATATATGGTTTGTGGAAAGAACACACATGCAATGACTCAGGGGGATCCATGTGTGGTTTCTGGAAAGAACACACATGCAATGACCACTGGTCTATCCATGTGTGGTTTGTGGAAAGAACACACATGCAATGACACTGGTGGATCCATATGTGGTTTGTGGAAAGAACACACATGCAATGATTCTAGTGCCGGTTTTAGTATAAAAACACACATGCAATGACTCTAGTGGTCCATATTTTGTTTGTGAAAAGAACACACATGCAATGACTCTAGTGGATCCATATATGGTTTGTGGAAAGAACACACATGCAATGACCCTGGTTTATCCATATGTGCCTTGTGAAAAGAACACACATGCAATGACTCAGGAGGATCCATGTGTGGTTTGTGGAAAGAACACACATGCAATGACCACTAGATGATCCCTAAGTGGTTTGTGGAAAGAACACACAGGCAATGCCACTAGTGGATCCATGTGTGGTTTGTGGAAAGAACACACATGCAATGACTCTAGTGCTGGTTTTATTATAAGAACACACATGCAATGACTCTAGTGGGTCCATATGTGGTTTGTGGAAAGAACACACATGCAATGATACTGGTGGATCCAAATGTGGTTCATGATAGGAACACACATGCAATGACTCTAGTGGATACATATGTGGTTTGTGGAAAGAAAACAAATGCAATGAACTCTAGTGGATCCGTATGTGGTTTGTGGAAAGAACACACATGCAAAGACACTGGTTGATCCATATGTGGTTTGTGGAAAGAACATACATGCAATGACTCAGGGGGATCCATGTGTGGTTTGTGGAAAGAACACACATGCAATGACCACTGGTTGATCCATAAGTGGTTTGTGGAAAGAACACACATGCAATGACACTGGTGGATCCAAATGTGGTTCATGACAGGAACACACATGCAATGACTCTAGTGGATACATATGTGGTTGTTGGAAAGAAAACACATGCAATGAACTCTAGTGGATCCGTATGTGGTTTGTGGAAAGAACACACATGCAATGACAATGGTTGATCCATATGTGGTTTGTGGAAAGAACACACATGCAATGAATCAGGGGGATCCATGTGTGGTTTGTGGAAAGAACACACATGCAATGACCACTAGTCGATCAATGTGTGGTTTGTGGAAAGAACACACATGCAATGACACTGGTGGATCCATGTGTGGTTTGTGAAAAAAAAACACATGCAATGACTCTAGTGGATCCATATGTGGTTGGTGGAAAGAACACACATGCAATGACTCTAGTGGATCCATATGTGATTTGTGGAAAAAACCCACATGCAATGACACTGGTTGATCCATATGTGGTTTGTGGAAAGAACACACATGCAATGACTCGGGGGGATCCATGTGTGGTTTGTGGAAAGAACACACATGCAATGACTCTACTGGATCCATATCTGGTTTGTGGAAAAGAACACACATGCAATGACCACTGGTTCATCCATAAGTGGTTTGTGGAAAGAACACACATACAATGACTCTAGTGCTGGTTTTAGTATAAGAATACACATGCAATGACTCTAGTGGGTCCATGTGTGTTTTGTGAAAAGAACACACATGCAATGACTCTAGTGGATCCATATGTGGTTTGTGGAAAAGAACACACATGCAATGACCACTGGTTGATCCATATGTGGTTTGTGGAAAGAACACACATGCAATGACACTAGTTGATCCATGTGTGGTTGGTGGAAAGAACACAGATGCAATGACTCTAGTGCTAGTTTTAGTATAAGAACACATATGCAATGACTCTAGTGCTGGTTTTAGTATAAGAACACACATGCAATGACACTGGTTGATCCATATGTGGGTTGTCAAAAGAACACACATGCAATGACTCAGGGGGATCCATGTGTGGTTTGTGGAAATAACACACATGCAATGACCACTGGTCGATCCATAAGTGGTTTGTGGAAAGAACACCCATGCAATGCCACTGGTGGATCCAAGTGTGGTTTGTGGAAAGAACACACATGCAATGACTAGTGCTGGTTTTAGTATAAGAACACACATGCAATGACTCTAGTGGGTCCATATGTGGTTTGTGAAAAGAACACACGTGCAATGGCTCTAGTGGATCCATATGTGGTTTGTGGAAAAGAACACACATGCAATGACCACTAGTTGATCCATAAGTGGTTTGTGGAAAGAACACACATGCAATGACACTGGTGGATCCAAATGTGGTTCATGACAGGAACACACACGCAATGACTCTAGTGGATACATATGTGGTTTGTGGAAAGAAAACACATGCAATGAACTCTAGTGGATCCGGATGTGGTTTGTGGAAAGAACACACATGCAATGACACTGGTTGATCCATATGTGGTTTGTGGAATGAACACACATGCAATGAATCGGGGGGATCCATGTGTGGTTTGTGGAAAGAACACACATGCAATGACCACTAGTCGATCAATGTGTGGTTTGTGGAAAGAACACACATGCAATGACACTGGTGGATCCATGTGTGGTTTGTGAAAAAAACACACATGCAATGACTCTAGTGGATCCATATGTGGTTTGTGGAAAGAACACACATGCAATGACTCTAGTGGATCCATATGTGGTTTGTGGAAAGAACCCACATGCAATGACACTGGTTGATCCATATGTGGTTTGTGGAAAGAACACACATGCAATGACTCGGGGGGATCCATGTGTGGTTTGTGGAAAGAACACACAGGCAATGACTCTAGTGGATCCATATCTGGTTTGTGGAAAAGAACACACATGCAATGACCACTGGTTCATCCATAAGTGGTTTGTGGAAAGAACACACATACAATGACTCTAGTGTTGGTTTTAGTATACGAACACACATGAAATGACTCTAGTGGGTCCATGTGTGGTTTGTGAAAAGAACACACATGCAATGACTCTAGTGGATCGATATGTGGTTTGTGGAAAAGAACACACATGTAATGACCACTGGTTGATCCATATGTGGTTTGTGGAAAGAACACACATGCAATGACACTAGTTGATCCATGTGTGGTTGGTGGAAAGAACGCACATGCAATGACTCTAGTCCTAGTTTTAGTATAAGAACACATATGCAATGACTCTAGTGCTGGTTTTAATATAAGAACACACATGCAATAACTCTGTTGGGTCCATATGTGGCTTGTGAAAAGATAACACATGCAATGACTCTAGTGGATCCATATGTGGTTTATGGAAAGAACACACATGCAATGGCACTGGTTTATCCATAGGTGGGTTGTCAAAAGAACACACATGCAATGACTCAGGGGGATCCATGTGTGGTTTGTGGAAAGAACACACATGCAATGACCACTGGTCGATCCATAAGTGGTTTGTGGAAAAACACACATGCAATGCCACTGCTGGATCCATGTGTGGTTTGTGGAAAGAACACACATGCAATGACTCGTGCTGGTTTTAGTATAAGAACACACATGCAATGACTCTAGTGGGTCCATGTGTGGTTTGTGAAAAGAGCACACGTGCAATGGCTCTAGTGGATCCATATGTGGTTTGTGGAAAAGAAAACACATGCAATGACCATTGGTTGATCCATAAGTGGTTTGTGGAAAGAACACACATGCAATGACACTGGTGGATCCAAATGTGGTTCATGACAGGGACACACATGCAATGACTCTAGTGGATACATATGTGGTTTGTGGAAAGAAAACACATGCAATGAACTCTAGTGGATCCGTATGTGGTTTGTGGAAAGAACACACATGCAATGACACTGGTTGATCCATATGTGGTTTGTGGAATGAACACACATGCAATGAATCGGGGGGATCCATGTGTGGTTTGTGGAAAGAACACACATGCAATGACCACTAGTCGATCAATGTGTGGTTTGTGGAAAGAACACACATGCAATGACACTGGTGGATCCATGTGTGGTTTGTGAAAAAAACACACATGCAATGACTCTAGTGGATCCATATGTGGTTTCTGGAAAGAACACACATGCAATGACACTAGTTGATCCATGTGTGGTTGGTGGAAAGAACACACATGCAATGACTCTAGTCCTAGTTTTAGTATAAGAACACATATGCAATGACTCTAGTGCTGGTTTTAATATAAGAACACACATGCAATAACTCTATTGGGTCCATATGTGGCTTGTGAAAAGATAACACATGCAATGACTCTAGTGGATCCATATGTGGTTTATGGAAAGAACACACATGCAATGGCACTGGTTTATCCATAGGTGGGTTGTCAAAAGAAGACACATGCAATGACTCAGGGGGATCCATGTGTGGTTTGTGGAAAGAACACACATGCAATGACCACTGGTCGATCCATAAGTGGTTTGTGGAAAAACACACATGCAATGCCACTGTTGGATCCATGTGTGGTTTGTGGAAAGAACACACATGCAATGACTCGTGCTGGTTTTAGTATAAGAACACACATGCAATGACTCTATTGGGTCCATGTGTGGTTTGTGAAAAGAGCACACGTGCAATGGCTCTAGTGGATCCATATGTGGTTTGTGGAAAAGAAAACACATGCAATGACCATTGGTTGATCCATAAGTGGTTTGTGGAAAGAACACACATGCAATGACACTGGTGGATCCAAATGTGGTTCATGACAGGGACACACATGCAATGACTCTAGTGGATACATATGTGGTTTGTGGAAAGAAAACACATGCAATGAACTCTAGTGGATCCGTATGTGGTTTGTGGAAAGAACACACATGCAATGACACTGGTTGATCCATATGTGGTTTGTGGAATGAACACACATGCAATGAATCGGGGGGATCCATGTGTGGTTTGTGGAAAGAACACACATGCAATGACCACTAGTCGATCAATGTGTGGTTTGTGGAAAGAACACACATGCAATGACACTGGTGGATCCATGTGTGGTTTGTGAAAAAAACACACATGCAATGACTCTAGTGGATCCATATGTGGTTTCTGGAAAGAACACACATGCAATGACTCTAGTGGATCCATATGTGGTTTGTGGAAAGAACCCACATGCAATGACACTGGTTGATCCATATGTGGTTTGTGGAAGGAACACACATGCAATGACTCAGGGGGATCCATGTGTGGTTTGTGGAAAGAACACCCATGCAATGACCACTGGTCGTTCAATGTGTGGTTTGTGGAAAAAACACACATGCAATGACACTGGTGGATCCATATGTGGTTTGTAAAAAAAAACACAGGTGATGACTCTAGTGGATCCATATGTGGTTTGTGGAAAGAACACACATGCAATGACTCTAGTGGAGCCATATGTGGTTTGTGGAAAGACCACACATGCAATGACACTTGTTTATCCATATGTGGTGTGTGGAAAGAACACACATGCAATGACTCAGGGGGATCCATGTGTGGTTTGTGGAAAGAACACACATGCAATGACCACTGGTTGATCCATATGTGGTTTGTGGAAAGAACACACATGCAATGACTCTAGTGCTGGTTTTAGTATAAGAACACACATGCAGCTCTAGTGGGTCCATATGTGGTTTGTGAAAAGAACACACATGCAATGACTCTAGTGGATCCATATGTGGTTTGTGGAAAAGAACACACATGCAATTACCACTGGTTGATCCATATGTGGTTTGTGGAAAGAACACACATGCAATGACACTGGTTGATCCATGTGTGGTTTGTGGAAAGAACACACATGCAATGACTCTAGTGCTAGTTTTAGTATAAGAACACACATGCAATGACTCTAGTGCTGGTTTTAGTATAAGAACACACAGTCAATGACTCTAGTGGGTCCATATGTGGTTTGTGAAAAGAACACACATGCAATGACTCTAGTGGATCCATATGTGGTTTGTGGAAAAGAACACACATGCAATGACCACTGGTTGATCCATAACTGGTTTGTGGAAAGAACACACATGCAATGACACTGGTGGATCCATATGTGGTTTGTGAAAAGAACACACATGCAATGACTCTAGTGGATCCATATGTAGTTTGTAGAAAAGAACACACATGCAATGACCACTGGTTGATCCATATGTGGTTTGTGGAAAGAACACACATGCAATGACCACTGGTCGATCCATATGTGGTTTGTGAAAAGAACACACATGTGTAGCACCCCGGGTAAAACCACTACTAGAACATCGCTTGATTGTTTACTATATTGTGCATCATCATGATAACATGGTCATCTCATCATGTCACATTGCATTTGAGCATCATCATATCATCATGCATAAGTCTGCCTAAAACTATTTTCCAAAAGCTTACCTTTGTTTTCTAAATACCCTTCTTTATTTCAAACTATAAAATCCAATCTCTCTGGATATTTTGTTTGTCTAAAATTATTTACAAATCTTTTATATTCAAATAAGAACAAACAAATGTTTTAAATAAAAGTTGTATCGGGGGAGGCAGCCCAGCACGTAGGCCAGGCCACCTACCACCCCGGCTGGCCCAACCCGTTTCAATCAAACCCTAACCATCTAACACCAAAACCAAACCCTAGTCTACCCACTCCCTCCACCTGCCGCCGCCACCCCTTCACACACAGCCTCGCCACTCACACGAACAACTGCCCTGCTCCCTGCCGCTACACCCACCCCACCCCTCGACACGTACATGACGCCATCGTTGTGTACCGCCTACATACACGCGACCCGCGTGTTGCATGACCACCCCGCCACCAACGATGCACGCCACCTACCACATGTCTCCCGCACACGCTAACCACCCTGGCCCCACCACCTCATTTCCGTCTGTATCCACCAACCCTGATCCCCCGATCGATTCCTCCCCATAGCACCAGCCCCGTCCCCAAGCCATCGGTGCCTCCCTCTGTAGGCCGCCCTCCTCTCCTCCCTATGCTCGCCCCGAGAAGAGCCTCGCCGGAGCCCCGAGGACGTCGTCCGCCACCGCTTTTCCTGGCCGCTTCCCCGTTCTTGCTGCCCTCTGCGTCCCGTCGTCAGCCGCCAGATCCCGAGCTCCGCTCGCCGCGGGAGCCCTTTGGCCAGCCACCGCCATCGTCAGCCACCTGCCTCGAGCGCCTCCTTGACGCCGAGCCTGCCTCGATCCGCGGCCATGGGACGCCGCCACCAGGAGCTCCACCATCCTCCGGCACCCCGCTACCTTCCTCGAGCCCGACAAGCTCCGGCCTCCCTGCCTTACCTCCTCCTTGCGTTGAGCTCCTCGCGCCCCACCATACCTCGCCGTCGTCCTCTCTCGTCTGCAGTGGTACCCCTGCGAGTAGCATCAACGTCGTTGTCTGTATTCACCTTGCCGGCCCGCTCGCCTCGTCTCTAGGATCACGCGACGACCCGTTCTCTAGCCGCCGTCCGAGTCGTGCTCGCAACCGCCATGAATGCCGCCTCCACGAGTTTCCTGAGCACGTCTTCCGTCTGCGGCCTCTCTGCCGCAACACCACCAGGACCGTTCTTCGTCGCGCGCGTTCTTCCTGCGCTGTGCATGCCTTCTGTGCTTGTGTTTGTTCCTGACCACCTCAAAGCGTGCGACGCCGTGGCCATGTTGTTTTCTTTCTGCTGCAAGCACCAGGCCACCTGTTACCTGTCGTGATTCATTGTATCTTCAGATGCTTCCTGCAGTCGACCTCCTGCCCGGTGATGTGTTGCCGATGCTTATCCAAATTCGTCCGTGAGACCCGACGCCCGAAACCAAGTCCGCCAGTGTTGATCAAGATGGAACACCAAGATCTCCATCTGACGAGGGTTTAACTCATCAATGCCCATTGTTATGGACTTAGGTTCAGGAATTGAGGAGCGCTGGAGATCTCGGTACAGCTAGCAAACAAGCACACAGGGACGCAAGGTTTACCCAGGTTCAGGCCTCGTAGAGGACCCTACTCCTGCTTGTTTGCTCTTGATTGATGATGATCCGAAGGATTACAATGTCGCCGATGGCGGTGTCGCGCAGATTGGATCTAGCGTATGAGAGATCGTAGATCTATCTATTGTCTATTGCAGCGTCTAGATCTATTGTCTATTGTGGGAGTCGCGATTGAGAGATTGCCTGTCGGGGGAGAGGATACCTTCTCGTTGGACCCTCCTAGCCTTTATATATGGGGAGGCTAGGTCTCAGGTACCAATACGAGTTGGTTACAAGTTAGATTCAAACTCTAGTCTTGAGGTTTACTTGTGTTGTGCGTTTGGGAGTCCGTGTCCATATGGGCTTCATATCAGTCGAACCGTCATAGATGTCATGGACCTTGGCAATTCGTCGAGTGGGCCTTCCGTCGAGCCGCACCAGGTAGGCTGTAGTTGAGTGCCTATTGGGCATACCCATGTCAGTAGCCCCCGAGTGTCCATGCGAATCATAGATTCAGGTTGAGACTCAGAAGTCTTGATCTTTGCATTAGGATGTCGGAGTCGACGATTGTGTCGAGTGCGAAGCACTTCACCCGGAAGTTCATCGGGTCAATCGAATTTATAGTAGTTCATAGGGATGATGGTAAACATGCCTGGTGCGCTCGATGGATCGGGACCAGTTAATTGCTGTAGGGCAAAAACAACACTACCTACTCAAACTCGAGTCCCCGGACTCGAATCCAGAAAAGTCTTGGTGTAATTTGACTCATGCCGCGGAGGTCTTATAGAGTTCGAATCCCAGTATATAAATGTGAGCACTCGACGCGTCCGTCAAGGCATATTCATCGTACCTGTAGGTACGGATCGTTTCTGGTAGAGCGCAACAGATGCGTTGCCAGGCCTTATTCAGGTCTTATCTTCACGCTGTAAGCGCGGCATCTGAATTTTTGTCATCGCGGAGATGATTCGGGTGACCCAGGAGACGTAGTCTCTTTGCAGGGAAAATATGAGGCAGAGTCGCCAAAGCTTTCGAGTGTGGATGTTATCAACACACAGTACGATGTACGAGGAAGAAAATAATCATAGGGTGCACGACCAGCGCTCCCTATGGGAGTAGCCCCCGAGTGCCTGGTTGAGTCGGAGACTCAGGCAGGGACTAAATAACTTTTGCGATTGCTGTCGTCTTTTGTTGCTTGTTTCAGTTGAATATGCTTTAAGCGCTCCCTATGGGAGTAACCCGAAGCACACAATTGAATCGTAGATTCGAGTGAAGGGTTTTCATAATTCTTGGATATCTTCACAAATTTCTTTGGGTGTACGGCCAGCGCTCCCTATGGGAGTAGCCCCCGAGTCCTTAGTCAAATCGTGGATTCGAGTGAGGATTTAGATCGTGTCACTCGAGGATCTTGTATATGGGCGTCCAGCGCTTCAGTTTGGAGTAGCCCCCGAGTGTCTGGCGGAGTCGTAGACTCGGGCAGAGACTCGAGTATTGTATCTTGCAGTGGTAGTTGAAAATCACGCGAGGAGAAACCACTGACCGGGAAGTGCATCGAGTCAGCGTCTCACATATAAGGAGCCAAGAGTCGACGATGCAGTCGGGGTCGTCGTAGCGGAGTCATGCGGCAATTAGCCGGGTGAGTCGATGATGCAGATGGAGTCGACGCAGTCGCTTCTGTCAGGTGCGTGGTGAGGGTCGCATCTTTTGTAGCATCCAGCGATGCAACCATCCGAGGAGGGACTCGACTCGGGCCTTGAGTATATGGCGTAGTCAGTTGTTTTGTTGACTCCTGTTGGAGGATCCGATAGAATACATCGACGTAGTCGACATCCTTGTAAGCTGCAAAAAATATTAAGGAATTGTGAAGTACTTGTATCTTTAAAAGAATATTTGCCTGTTGGCTTGTAAAGTAAAATTCAGGTGCCAATCGAGTCGACACTTTTGCACTGTATGCTAGGCCTTTTCGTTAGCCTGATTACCCTTAGTCTCAGTACCTTGCCGAGGCACTCGGAGTTCAAGGATTCGACGATCAGGAAGAATCAGCTACTCGGGCTGTCGCGTATGAGGTGCTCGAGTGCGTGGAGTCGATGACACATTAGGTTACTCGAAGAGGGCGCATCCCCCGAGTGTTTCGAGTGCGATTTAAAAATAATCAGCTCTAAGTAGAGGGAAACTTAGCTTTGTTGGTTGTCGCTATGGACAAGGTTGATGCAATCGCGGACGTAGTCGACGTGGCAGCGGGTCGCGTGAAGGATTAGAAGACACATCAGGTCGGCGAAATCGAAGACCGCACCGCGTCGCCGTAGTCGAAGACCGCAACAAGTCAAGTGATGGAGTCAAAGACTTAGTAGGTCAGCGGAGTCGAAGACCGTAGTGAGTCACCGTAACCGAAGGCGGCAATGGGCCTCGCAGGGGATTCGGTGGAGCCCCCGAGTGTAGAGTCAGCGTGGTCGCTGTAGTTGAGGTGATATTCGAGTAGCAAGATCCAATGCGACCGGCAGGTCGCGGAGTCGAAGATTGTAGCGGCTCGCGGTTCGCGGGAGTCGAGGGAGCCCCCGAATCACCCGATATGAAGACCGCAACATGTCGTTGAAGTTGAAGACCGCAGCAGGTCACGAGATCGACACCGGACGAGTAGTCAACATGGCGGTCGAAAGTTGTGAAGCGGTCATGTAGTTGACGTAGCAGTGGGTCACGCGGTGGACGTAGTCGACGCGGCGGATCGAAATCGCGTGGTGATGACGAGTTGTTGCATCCCGAGACTGTAATGGGCCATAGCAGTCAAAGACCGCATTGGGTCGCCTCATCCGAAGACCGCAGCGAGTCGTGTGATGGAGTTGAAGACTCAGTAGATGGGCGGAGTCGGAGACCGTAGTGAGTCACCGTAGCCAAAGGCGCTAACGGGCCTTGCGGCGGAGTCGACAGAGCCCCCGAGTGTAGATTCGATGTTGTCGATGTAGTCGAGGCGGTGTTCGAGAGCCGATGCGGCGGACCGGAGTTGACGCGGCAGCGGGTCGCCGAAGCTGATGCCGATAGCATGTTATCACAACCGAAGATTGTAGTGGGTCACCGCAACCTATCAATGTAGCAGGTCGCCTGAGCCGAAAGAGTCCCCGAGTCGCCGGAGGAAAGAGTCGACGTGGCCATCGGGTCGCCGGCGGAAGAAATTGATGTGGTAGACGCGTAGTTGAGGTTGACACCACGCAGCCCCAAGCATGGAACCATTAGCTACAGGAGTCGAGGGTCGCATGCGATCAAGCAGCGCCTGTTTTGGTTGGTAGAAATTTTCTGCTGTACATGACGCAATCGCCGTGCGTTGCACTTTGATCCGATTGGATTAAGTGTCCTTGTTGTGTGGCCACGTTTGAATCCTGCACGTCTTTTTTCTGTCTTTTATTCTTTCCATAATTAAGAAATAGGTAGCGCCTCAAGTAGGACTTCCCATGACATATCACAGCAACTTCTCAGCAATCGTTTCCTTTTTCTGGGGTACTGAAACTTGTTGAAGGACTCACAAACTGCCTTTGTTTACAAACTCATAGTGTCCGAGGTGCGTACGGAAACGCCGGATACACCAGATCCTGACCCCTTCACATGTGATTAAATTTTTGTAGACCAGACGCAGCTCCGTGAGAATTAACTCTTCTTGATCCCACATGTAGCAGCAGAAGCAATCAACTCTTGTAAATTCTTTTTCTTTGCAAGTGAACTGGACCCGTACTGATTGCATGTGGCACTTTGATATTGGCATACATCTCAACTCTTGCATCGGGAGTTGATTTTCCTTGAACCAGTTCTGGATTAATTTCTCGTTGCAGGTCATTGATTTCTCTTTCGGCTTCAATGCTCGCACGTTGATGTGATTACCGGCTTCAATCTGGCCTGGACTTGCACGACGCCTGCGTGCGCCGAGATGGGTTCAAGCTAGGCTCCTGCCGTGCAGCTTTTTCAGTTGATTTTTCCGCGCTTTGTTGAACTATTCCTGGAGGTTGGCGAGTCGTAGATCGCTGGTGCTGGGGCCGTCAAGATCGCAACATCAACGCTCCCAGTTCCCACAGACGGCACCAATTGACGAGGGTTTAACTCATCAATGCCCATTGTTATGGACTTAGGTCTAGGAATTGAGGAGCGCTGGAGATCTTGGTACGGCTAGCAAACAAGCACACAGGGACGCAAGGTTTACCCAGGTTCAGGCCTCGTAGAGGACCCTACTCCTGCTTGTCTGCTCTTGATTGATGATGATCCGAAGGATTACAATGTCGCCGATGGCAGTGTCGCGCAGATTGGATCTGGCGTATGAGAGATCGTAGATATATCTATTGTCTATTGCAACGTCTAGATCTATTGTCTATTGTGGGAGTCGCGATTGAGAGATTGCCTATTGGGGGAGAGGATACCTTCTTGTTGGACCCTCCTAGCCTTTATATATGGGGAGGCTAGGTCTCAGGTACCAATACGAGTTGGTTACAAGTTATATTCAAACTCTAGTCTTGAGGTTTACTTGTCTTGTGCGTTTGGGAGTCCGTGTCCATATGGGCTTCATATCAGTCGAACCGTCATAGACGTCATGGACCTTGGCAATTCGTCGAGTGGGCCTTCCGTCGAGCCGCACCAGGTAGGCTATAGTTGAGTGCCTATTGGGCATACCCTTGTCACCATCAGTATGATGTCGTGCCATGGACGCTAGGATCTACTTCTGTTTCCTCGAACGTCCGATGGTTGAGGTGGAGTTCAAAAATCCCGAGCCCTTCTTCGACATGGACCCGAAGACGTCAAGGCCGATCCCGCTAAACCCGAACCACATCGAACCCCAAGATCTTCGACCCCTAATGTGATCCCCTTTCCGAGACCCCTATTTTTATATATGATATCTATCTTGTTGCATATTAAATTCCTGATGCTCGCATACATATTCATTTGTTTGGGGGTATTTAGTCGATTCACCTCATAATTAAACATGGAGCGCATATGTGGGATATACTTGTATTATACCACCTCCATTTAAATTTGCGTAGCGAACCGATGCCATGTTTTTCCTTGTTAATACAACATTTAAATTGCGGGGTATATAAACAACATGAACCATCTAATTAATTGTCGGGACCCCGGTTCTGCTTAATTTTGTCTAGTCGCATCGCATCTTTGTGATGTCATACATCATACATGCATCATGCCCGATCTTCTGCCGTAGTATTAAATAGTGCATCCGGTGTTTCTTTTAGTGCTTTGGTTCTTCGCGAATTAGGCAATTGAGTGGATGCGAGTATTGACAAGTCCTTCAGATAATGTATCTTCGATAGTGTTTCCCAGGCGAGCATCCTCCCCCTTTCTACCTATTTTGCGTTTATAATGTTTACTTCCTCCTATTGATCTATTGTTATCCTTGTTGCGATGCTTTAGTTTCCGTGCACCATTTATATTCCCTGCAGCCTCTATATTGCCTTGGACACATCCTATGGCCTGTTGTTTGATAGATAGTCGGCCTTGCGAGTCGTAGTTGCTTGCTTATGTGTTGCTTCGCGTCGTTGTCGTTCCACGTTGACCGCAAGTTGGCACATGATAAATGGTGGAGATGCTTAATGGTGGAGATGAACATGACTTTAAATACAACTTGATTAATTGTTGGGAATACATATAACTAATTCAGAGGCATCGGTGGGCAATAGCAAATATTTGGTTTTTAACCGCTCACTTGTGTCCCGTAGGCCCCGAGTACTTGATACCTGTTCCTTGACTACCGCACTATCCACATGTGGGACCACGAATCCCGTTAGCCAGAGCTTGATTCATTTCTTATTTCTTGGGGCCACAAACTAGTTTGGGGCTTTATTACTATCTTGTACTTATACCATGCTTTACTACTTTATTTAAGATTATGCGTGGAGCACCTATACTGTTTTGGATCATGCCACGTTTTCGCGGTTTCGACAAGCATAGTCACACTTTCGGGTTCCCAGTCGTTTATAGCTGTCGTCATAAACCCTGGGTCCATTCTGGAGCCAGCCAACTTCGTTGCGGGTAGCTTAGTGGGGTGGCCCCCTGAAATCTTTTATGAATCCTATGATTTCTTTGTCATGAAATCCTCGTTGGGTTTTGATTTGGTTTTTCCGAGGTTGATTGTGTGTGTGTTGCTATTTGTGCACCCCTGCAGGGTAAATCTTTCTGAAAGCCATGTCCGCAGTTATGGATGACTTGGAGCACAGTATATTGATCATAGACAACAATAACTAAAGTAGTGCTGTGAATTTGGCTTAATATATGTGACTAGTAATCAGCTTCACTACAATGGAATGCATAATAAAAGTGCCAACTAGTGGAGTTGGGGTGTATCATGTCATGTTATACCTGCCTAGTAAGTATCGCAACTCCAATGGAATGAAATAGAAGTGCCAACAACTGCTGAGTTTGGGATGTCACATGCTAATTGTATCTGACTAGTAAGTACTGCAACTACAACTGAATGGTTAACTAAAACTTCCCACTACTTATGCTATTAGGATGACTCATGCTATCTATATCTGACTAGTAAGTGCTTCAACTATAATGGAATGAATAAAACTGCCAACTGTGTGAGTTCCTCGGTTTGACTTCCTCGTTTGGTCTCGATGGGGAAATGCCAGGATGGGTATGATTGGTGTTAGTATCAGGTTGGTCCCGAATAGGTCTATCTTATCCCTCTCTAATAGCCGACAGTCGCATCGAGTCTCTATAGGTTGTTTATGCATGTTGTGCTGCCGCTTCAGTCCACCATACCTATGTAGGCGAGAGCCGCCGAATTCTAGCCTCGTCGTGTACTGGCCTCAGTACTGATGCTCCTCTTTTTCCTTTGCCCTTTGTTGGCACCCCTTTTGTTTTCGCAGGTTTAAGTTTGACGTCGTTAGCAGGGTTACCCTTCCGGCTTGCCTGGGCATGGTTATGGACACCATTGGTTATTCTTCAGGGCTCTTAGCTCAATTTGCTTCTTATCCATACTCGGATGCTATATCATTTTCAAGGTGATTTGGATCTTTGTACTGTATATCTGTATTCTTGACTCAGTGAGTCGTTGTTGTATATATATATCTGTTCTGTGGGTTCCATCGTGGACTATTGTGTAATGATATTACTTCCTTGAATCGTTTCTATGCGGGTTTGGCGAGAAGCGCTAAAACTTGCATAGGACCGATTCGAGTGTGTTACAGAGTGGTATCAGAGCTTAGCAGTTGCGATACCCCACTTGTCCAGCCCATAGGATAACCTAGCTAACGGCCGATGTAGAGTGTCAAAGCTATTTTGGAAAAACGGTTGGATATATTTGATTAGGTCTGCTTTTACTCCTTACCCCTATGCTATTCTCCTGTTACCTATGCGTGTTTTGAATCTTCTCTCTTACCTTAGTTCTAGTCCAGGATTTCTCATGGGCGGGTTTCGTCGTACCTTCAGGATTTTGATTCCTTCCTCTTGCAATGGTGTTTCCACACCTGGTCTTCGTGCTATCTGAGGAACCCTTCATCTGTTGTACCTTTCGATGGATCAAAATCCACTGAAATCTTTCTTTGTATCTTCCGGTGTTTTCCAACGCGACGACATCATCTACGCCAGATCCGACAAAGAGACTGCATCACTCCTTTGTTTCCAAACATTGCTTATAACGATCTTTAGTCTGAATTCCGAGAGTGGTTGCATGATTCTTCTATTCGTGTACAGAGTAATTCTTCGAGTGCGGGATGGAGTAGATACCATACCACTACTCTTATCATTCGCTCTTGTACATTGAATCGGTGGATTAAGCAATTTTACTCCTTCCACGGAAGTTAAAGGTGGTCTTACCTTTCGATACCTTTATCTTCGTCTTTGTTCTCCGGAGTATCCTCTCGACAAATGTGAGCAACGACCCCTTGTTGGTGGTGTCGCCGATGCAAGATGGAGCAAGGATCTTTGTTAGTGGTGTCGCGAGGATCTACACTAAGCGAGAAGACCCAGATTGTCGGTCTTCTTCCCTGTACCATGAGGCAGATCTCGAGGGTGAGATCCATTGTTAGTGGTGTCGAATTGTAGCACCGCGGGTAAAACCACTACTAGAAAATTGCTTGATTGTTTACTATATTGTGCATCATCATGATAACATGGTCATGTCATCATGTCACATTGCATTTGAGCATCGTCATATCATCATGCATAAGTCTGCCTAAAACTATTTTCCAAAAGCTTACCTTTGTTTTCCAAATACCCTTCTTTATTTCAAACTATAATCTAGTCTCTCTGGATATTTTGTTTGTCTAAAATCATTTACAAATCTTTTATATTCAAATAAGAACAAACAAATGTTTTAAATAAAAGTTGTACCGGGGGAGGCAGGTCAGCACGTAGGCCAGGACAGCTACCACCCCGGCAGGCCCAGCCCGTTTCAATCAAACCCTAACCATCTAACACCGAAACCAAACCCTAGTCTACCCACTCCCTCCACCTGCCGCCGCCACCCCTTCACACACAGCCTCGCCACTCAAACGCACAACTGCCCTGCTCCCTGCCACTGCACCCACCCACCCCTCGACACGTACACGACGCCAGCGTTGTGTACCGCCCGCATACACGCGACCCGCGCGTTGCACCACCACCCCGCCACCAACGATGCACGCCACCTACCACATGTCTCCCGCACACGCTAACCACCCTGGCCCCACCACCTCATTTCCTTCTGTATCCACCAACCCTGATCCCCTGATCGATTCCTCCCCGCAGCACCGGCCCCGTCCCCGAGCCATTGGCGCCTCCCTCTGCAGGCCGCCCTCCTCTCCTCCCTGCGCTCGCCCCGAGAAGAGCCTCGCCGGAGCCCCGATGGTGTCGTCCGCCACCGCTTTTCTTGGCCGCTTCCCCGTCCTTGCTGCCCTCTGTGTCCCGTCGTTGGCCGCCAGATCCCGAGCACCGCTCCCCACGGGAGACCTCCGGCCAGCCACCGCCATCGTCAGCCACCTGCCTCGAGCGCCTCCTTGACGCCGAGCCTGCCTTGATCTGCGGCCATAGGACGCCACCACCAGGAGCTCCACCATCCTCCGGCACCCCGCTACTTTCCTCGAGCCCGACAAGCTCCGTCCGCCCCTGCCTTACCTCCTCCTTGCGTCAAGATCCTCGCGCCCTATCGTACCTCGCCATCGTCCTCTCCCCTCTGCAGCGGTACCCCTGCGAGCAGCATCACCGTCGCTGTCCGTCTTCACCTTGCCGGCCCGCTCGCCTCGTCTCTAGGATCGCGCGGCGCCCTGTTCTCTGGCGGCCGTCCGAGTCGTGCTCGCCACCGCCATGAACGCCGCCTCCATGAGTCTCCTAAGCACGTCTTCCGTCCGCGGCCTCTCTGCCGCAACACCACCAGGACCGTTCTCCGTCGCGCGCGTTCTTCCTGTGCTGTGCATGCCTTCTGTGCGTGTGTTTGTTGCTGACCACCTCAAAGCGTGCGAGGCCGTGGCCGTGTTGTTTTCCTTCCTCTGCAAGCACCAGGCCACCTGTTACCTGTCGTGATTCATTGTATCTTTAGATGCTTCCTGCAGTCGACCTCCTGCCTGGCGATGTGTTGTCGATGCTTATCCAAATTCTTCCGTGAGACCCGACGCCCGAAACCAAGTCCGCCAGTGTTGATCAAGATGGAACACCATGATCTCCATCGGTACGATGCCGTGCCATGGACACCAGGATCTACTTCTGTTTTGTCGACCGTCCGATGGTTGAGGTGGAGTTCGAAAATCCCGAGCCCTTCTTCGACATGGACCCGAAGACGTCAAGGCCGATCCCGCCGAACCCGAACCACATCGAACCCCAAGATCTTCGACCCCTAATGTGATCCCCTTTCCGAGACCCCTATTTTTATATATGATATCGATCTTGTTGCATATTAAATTTCTCATGCTCGCATACATATTCATTTGTTTGGGGGTATTTAGTCGATTCACCTCATAATTAAATATGGAGCGCATATGCGGGCTATACTTGTATTATACCGCCTCCATTTAAATTTGCGTAGCGAACCAATGCCATGTTTTGCCTTTTTAATACAACATTTAAATTGCGGGGTATCTAAACAACATGAACCATCTAATTAATTGTCGGGACCCCGGTTCCGCTTAATTTTGTCTAGTCTCATCGAATCTTTGTCATGTCATACATCATACATGCATCATGCCCGATCTTCTGCCGTAGTATTAAATAGTGCATCCAGTGTTTCTTTTAGTGCTTTGGTTCTTCGCGGATTAGGCCGTTGAGTGGATGCGAGTATCGACAAGTCCTTTAGATAATGTATCTTCGACAGTGTTTCCCAGGCGAGCATCCTCCCCCTTTCTACCTATTTTGTGTTTATAGTCTTTACTTCCTCCTGTTGATCTATTGCTATCCTTGTTGTGATGCTTTAGTTTATGTGAACCATTTATATTCCCTGCAGCCTCTATATTGCCTTGGACACATCCTATTGCCTATTGTTTGATAGATAGTCGGCCTTGCGAGTCGTAGTTGCTTGCTTATGTGTTGCTTCACATCGTTGTCGTTCCACGGTTGACAGCAAGTTGGCACATGATAAATGGTGGAGATTCTTAATGGTGGAGATGCTTAATGGTGGAGATGATCATGACTTTAAATACAACTTGATTAATTGCTGGGAATACATATAACTAATTCAGAGGCATCGGTGGGAAATAGCAAATATTTGGTTTTTAACCGCTCACTTGTGTCACGTAGGCCCCGAGTACTTGATACATGTTCCTTGACTATCGCACTATCCGCATGTGGGACCATGAATCCCCTTAGCCAGAGCTTGATTCATTTCTTATTTCTTGGGGCCACAAACTAGTTTGGGGCTTTGTTACTATCCTGTACTTATTCCATGCTTTACTGCTTTATGTAAGATTGTGCGTGGAGCACCTGTACTGTTTTGTACCGTGCCACGTTTTCGCGGTATCGACAAGCCCAGTCACACTTTTGGGTTCCTAGTCATTTATAGCCATCGTCAGAAACCCTGGGTCCGTTCCGGAACCGGCCAACTTCGTTGCGGGTAGCTTAGTGGGGTGGCCCCCTGAAATCTTTTATGAATCCTGTGATTGCTTTGTCGTGAAAGCCTCGTTCGGTTTTGGTTTGGTTTTTCCGAGGTTGATTGTGTGTGTGTTGCTATTTGTGCACCCATTCAGGGAAATCTTTCTGAAAGCCGTGTCTGCGGTTATGGACGACTTGGAGCACAGTATCTCGATCATAGACAACAATAACTAAAGTAGTGCTGTGAATTTGTCTTAATATATGTGACTAGTAATCAGCTTCACTACAATGGAATGGATAATAAAAGTGCCAACAACTGGTGGAGCTGGGGTGTATCATGTCATGTTATACCTCCCTAGTAAGTATCGCAACTCCAATGGAATGCAATAGAAGTGCCAACAACTGCTGGATTTGGGATGTCATATGCTAATTGTATTTGACTAGTAAGTACTACAACTACAACTGAATGGTTAACTAAAACTGCCCACTACTTATGCTATCAGGATGACTCATGCTATCTATATCTGACTAGTAAGTGCTTCAACTATATTGGAATGAATAAAACAACCAACTGTGTGAGTTCCTCGGTTTGACTTCCTCGTTTGGTCTCGACGGGGAAATTCCAGGATGGGTATGATTGGTGTTAGTATTAGGTTGGTGCCGAATAGGTCTCTCTTATCCTTCTCTAATAGCCGACAGTCGCATCGAGTGTCTATAGGTTGTTTATGCATGTTGCGTTGTCGCTTCAGTCCACCATACCTATGTAGGCGAGAGCCGCCGAATTCTAGCCTCGCCGTGTACTAGCCTCAGTACTAACGCTCCTCTTTTTCCTTTGCCCTTTGTCAGCACCCCTTTTGTTTTAGCAGGTTTAAGTTCGACGTCGTTAGCAGGGTTACCCTTTCGGCTTGGCCAAGGCAGGGTTATGGATGCCATTGGTTATTCTTCAGGGCTCTTTGCTCAATTTGCTTCTTATCCGTACTCGGATGTTGTATCGTTTTCAAGATGATTTGGATCTTTGTACTGTATATCTGTATTTTTGACTCAGTGAGTCGTTGCTGTATATATATATATATCTGTTCTGTGGGTTCCATCGTGGACTATTGTGTAATGATATTACTTCGTTTTTCCACCCGCACGCAAGTGCCTGGTGCGCGTACTTGAATCATTTCTATGCGGGTTTGGCGGGAAGCGCTAAAACTTGCATAGGACCGATTAGAGGGTGTTATAACATGCAATGACTCTAGTGCTGGTTTTAGTATAAGCACACACATGCAATGACTCTAGTGCTGGTTTTAGTATAAGAACACACATGCAATGACTCTATTGGGTCCATATGTGGTTTGTGAAAAGAACAGACATGCAATGACTCTAGTGGATACATATGTGGTTTGTGGAAAAGAACACACGTGCAATGATGACTGGTTGATCCATAAGTGGTTTGTGGAAAGAACACACATGTAGTGAACACTGGTTGATCCATGTGTGGTTTGTGGAAAGAACACGCATG
Source organism: Avena sativa (assembly GCA_916181665.1). Taxonomy (NCBI): domain Eukaryota; kingdom Viridiplantae; phylum Streptophyta; class Magnoliopsida; order Poales; family Poaceae; genus Avena; species Avena sativa. Next base: position 315,334,670 of record OV702292.1, read on the forward strand.
CAATGACTCAGGAGGATCCATGTGTGGTTTGTGGAAAGAACACACATGCAATGGCCACTGGTCGATCCATGTTTGTTTTGTGGAAAGAACACACATGCAATGACACCGGTGGATCCAAATGTGGTTCATGACAGGAAAACACATGCAATGACTCTAGTGGATACATATGTGGTTTGTGGAAAGAACACACATGCAATGACACTTGTTGATCCATATGTGGTTTGTGGAAAGAACACACATGCAATGACTCAGGGGGATCCATGTGTGGTTTGTGGAAAGAACACACATGCAATGACCATTGGTCGATCCATGTGTGTGTTGTGGAAAGAACACACATGCAATGACACTGGTGGATCCATATGTGGTTTGTGAAAAGAACACACATGCAATGACTGTAGTGCTGGTTTTAGTATAAGAACACACATGCAATGACTCTATTGGGTCCATATGTGGTTTGTGAAAAGAACACACATGCAATGACTCTAGTGGATACATATGTGGTTTGTCGAAAAGAACACACATGCAATGACCACTGGTTGATCCATAAGTGGTTTGTGGAAAGAACACACATGTAGTGAACACTGGTTGATCCATGTGTGGTTTGTGGAAAGAACACGCATGCAATGACTCAGGAGGATCCATGTGTGGTTTGTGGAAAGAACAGACATGCAATGACCACTGGTCGATCCATGTGTGTTTTGTGGAAAGAACACACATGCAATGACACTAATGGATCCATATGTGGTTTGTGAAAAGAACACACATGCAATGACTCTAGTGCTGGTTTTAGTATAAGAACACACACGCAATGAATCTAGTGGGTCCATATGTGGTTTGTGAAAAGAACACACATGCAATGACTCTAGTGGATCCATATGTGGTTTGTGGAAGAGAACACACATGCAATGACCACTGGTTGATCCATATGTGGTTTGTGGAAAAAACACACATGCAATGACACTGGTGATCCATGTGTGGTTTGTGGAAAGAGCACACATGCAATGACTCTAGTGCTGGTTTTAGTATAAGAACACACATTAAATTACTCTAGTGCTGGTTTTAGTATAAGAACACACATGCAGTGAACACTGGTTGTTCCATGTGTGGTTTGTGGAAAGAACACACATGCAATGACCACTGGTCGATCCATGTGTGTTTTGTGGAAAGAACACACATGCAATGACACTAGTGGATCCATATGTGGTTTGTGAAAAGAACACACACGCAATGACTCTAGTGCTAGTTTTAGTATAAGAACACACATGCAATGACTCTAGTGGGTCCATATGTGGTTTGTGAAAAGAACACACATGCAATGACTCTAGTGGACCCATCTGTGGTTTGTGGAAAAGAACACACATGCAATGACCACTGGTTGATCCATATGTGGTTTGTGGAAAGAACACACATGCAATGACACTGGTTGATCCATGTGTGGTTTGTGGAAAGAACACACATGCAATGACTCTAGTGCTGGTTTTAGTATAAGAACACACATGCAATGACTCTAGTGCTAGTTTTAGTATAAGAGCACACATGCAATGACTCTAGTGGGTCCATATGTGGTTTGTGAAAAGAACACACATGCAATGACTCTAGTGGATCCATATGTGTTTGGTGGAAAAGAACACACATGCAATGACCACTAGTTGATCCATAAGTGGTTTGTGGACATAACACACATGCAATGACACTGGTGGATCCAAATGTGGTTCATGACAGGAACACACATGCAATGACTCTAGTGGATACATATGTGGTTTGTGGAAAGAACACACATGCAATGAACTCTAGTGGATCTATCTAGGCATATTTTGATGTATGCCATGATGTATTTCATTGTAAAAGACACCCACTTTCCATTTTTATACTACTCAGCTTTGCCCTTGGTTTTTTGATACTACCCAGTTTTGCCCCCCCTCTCTCTTTCATAGAAGCCCAAACTTGTGCCCACTCTATCTGCTAGGCCCTGATTGGTTGTCACATTTGTCACGCGGATCGTGCGCACCAACTGTTGATCCTGTGTGATCGAACGAGGCTCGTTGCACACGTCGTGCCCTTCACAGGACAGCGCGAGAGAGCACGGACGTCTCTCTCAACGAGACTTCTACCAGAAGGAACACGATGCCGTCCATGGAAAAAGTCGTCGAGTGGTCATGTCATGTTTAATCTAGTCTGCAAAGGCTACAAGTCTACTGCACGACAACTGGTCATCCACGGCCCATGGGCTATACCATTTTTACTGCGCAGCACGCCTGCACTCTCACTTCCGACAGGCCCCCACCACACGAACCTTCCATGCGGCACCCGCAGCCGGAAGAGATGCTTACCGGGGCCCTCGAGGAGGCCTAAACGTCCCCGCATTAAAAACATAGCCTATCGAGTCCTCCATTCCTACTCATGCACTACTCTCTCTTCCCTATCTAGCAAAACCCCACAATCTTGAACGTACTTGCATGAACGTTCTCCATGAAACCAGCGCGTGGGGATGGTGCTTCACGCGGCAGATCTGGAGGAGTATCACGCAGCACAAGGCGAGGAGGACGTGCAGTTCAACCCCTTGGGGGACCATGTGCTCGCCGGTGCTGACGACTTCGGAGGCGCCGATGAGGGCGTGGAGTTCAACGAACACGCTCCGCTCGTGTACCCGGAGGTACATCTATTTCTACATGTTTCATATTTTCTGCTCGAGCTTAATCTATCATGGCATCATAAAAAAATCTAGTCATAATGATTAGATGCAACGTATGAACCGGTACATGGAGAGATCTAGTCTGTTCTGAATGAATCCACATTATTTATTTCTTAATAAGTTACCAAGAACACAAACCAGATTAATTTAGGAGCGAGCTGGGGAGACGGCCGTAATGAACTGCTAAACCTGTATAGACATGTTATTGCATCGAAAGTAATTCAGAATGGTGGAAGGAATATATATTCATTATTTTGCTCATTTCGGTTTGTATTCCATACATTATAGCTGTATTCAAGTGAGATGGACTCTGACAAGGAGACCAAGGACAACAAGAGCCGCCATGTCATGAAGAAGCTCAAGAGCGGGATAATCCCTTTCCGCACTCGACTTGGGGAGCTTGGGTGCCCTTTCTGTAAGAAAGGAGTCAACCCGAGGATTGCCAGCTTGATTCCGCATGCGGTTGGCATCGATAAAAGCCTGGCTAGTAAACACAAGTCAGCGACCAAGGCTAAGCATGCTACTTATGGCAAATTCCTAAGGGAGTATGTCAAGACCGGCCTAGTGTCCCCTTACTTAGGATTCAACAACTTCTAGCCGACCAACCCGTCACTGTGCTAGCCCGGCCACTAATAATATCTAGACCCTTAAACTACGGGGATTCTATTTTCGTACCCTTCAAAATATATTCAAGTTCATCTGTTTATGGAGTTAAAGTTACGGTGGCATACTCGTTATTTTGCATGGATAGAGGGGTGCCCCCGACAGATATAAGGGTTATCCTGTCCGCTAGATCACAGAGGATCAATGGTTGGTGGGCACGATCTGTGTGACAACTGTCTCGACCAATTAGAGTGTAGCAGCGAAGATGAGCACATGTGCGAGAGATGGATACAAAAAGAGGGGAAAACCGAGTAGCACTTAAGAACCAAGGGCAAAACTGAGTAGAACTTAAAAACCAAGGGCAAGCGTGACAAAGGGATTTAAATAGAAAATAGAAAATGATTTAAAAATGGAACAAAACCGCCAGTGTTACGCTCGAGGGCAAAACTGAGTACAACTGAATCGCCAGGGTTAGACAAGAGGGAAAAAACGCGACTCACGGTACGCGTGTGCGGTGCACGGGGCGGTAGCGGACACGTGTGGCCGTGCACGGTGCATTAGCGTACGAGGTGCATGTAGTGCAACAAAACGTTGCTTCCCTTCTCCTTTAATAGAGGCCTCCCTACTCCCACTAATCACGCACTCGCTCACTCAACCGTCTCCACTGTCCCATCACCTTCTGCAAACGCCCAACAAAACTCCAACCACGCTGACAATGGAGAAGAACGGCGCGGTGGCCATCGGCGCCTCCAAGGCCGCCGGTGAGGATCCCCCATTCCCGTACAGACCCCCGTCCCCGCATCCCCCGTAGCCACTGATGAGGAGGCCCCACCGGTCTCGGACAGATCCTGCTCGGCTGGGACCCCTACGAGGAGGTTGTCCACATAAGGCCGGAGAACCCCTACAACACCAGCATCGCTGACCCATGGTCAGAGGTAACTAGGGTTTTCTCCCCTTCCCTTATTCTTCCCCGTTCCCATCGTTGGATGCTAGATCGTATGCTATTAGGGCTCGGCTGTTCGTATTTTTACAGTAGCTAATCCTCTTGTGTTAGATCTCGATTTTTGATGAATCCCCCTGTTCGTAGTTGGGATCAGTATTCGATTTGGTTTGAGATTTGGGGAATAATCGGGAGAACTCATTCGGTTAATTTATGCAAAAAGCAATCCCGATAATCAAAGTATCTCAATCATGTCCTTATTTCACTCTACTGTTTTTTCCAACAGGAGGATAGCGGGGACCTCCACAGCGATGATGAGTCCAAGGACACCAGGACTCGTCATCTGCTGAGGAGGCTAAAGTCTGGTGAGTACAACAACTTCTTCACCGGCAACGTGTATAGGTGCCCCTTCTGCCCCACCAGGAGGCTCCGCGCCATAGACTTCAACTCCCTCGTGAAGCATGCCGAGGACGTGAGGACCTGCGGCAAGTCCGTGAACATCCATGGCTTCATGGCCAAGCACCAGGCGCTCAGTCTTCACCTCCGTAACCTCTAGAAGGTGGCTATCGAGGAGGGTCGCATGCCCCCGATCAGACCCAAGGCGCCCAAGGTCAAGGGGCTGGACAACAAGAAGTGGAGGAGGCGCCAGAGGGAGGAGGCGGATTCCCTCCTGGCAAAGGCCACGAGGGGCCACTGATCATCAGCTGCTGCTGCTGTAAAGCAGCTTCTTTTGTCTTGTCTGTGTTGAACCTGTCAGCTGTTGCTGCTGCTGAGCAGCCTAATTGTCGAACCTCATTATGTACCGTACTATATAACCTATATTAGCTGCTTTATGTACATCTGCTCTGTTTACTGAATTTATTTATGGTGCTGGTTTGGTTTACTGCTCTAGATTTGCTACCAGATTAGGGAAAAACGTGGGCAAAAGGAACAATGAATGAAGAGAGAAGCTGCTCTAGATTCCCTACCTTTTTGGGCAAAAAACACAAAATTGTTAGAGAGAGGGGAAAAGGCGCTCTTAAAAAGGCTAAATAACAAAAAAAAAACTTCCAATTTAGGCGTCAGGGCGCACGTAACAGCCAAGCCTTTGACCAGACGTCACCCCTCTCCGAGCGCATGTGAGGGCTTCGGAATATCGGGAGGGCAAAAGTGAGGACAAACGAGACACAATGTTGCTATAGCTAATTCTTACAAAAAGCTGAATTTTGCTTTACCATGCAATTTCGTTAGATCTCCACAATGTAGCTATTCTAAATCCCTAAACTATGTGGTGCGTTGAAACCTAATGCTTTTCCACCGACACGCGTAGCATGCATGCTTACACAAGTATGCTTACACAATCATGCGTTAGGTGCGTTGAAACCTAATGCATTGAAACCTAATGCGTTGAAACCTAATGCTTCTCCACAATCATGCATGCTTACACAAGTGGCCTACAGAGAAACTTATAGAATCATGGGCAAACGAGCTTCATTTTAGCAAATTCTGGACAAGCTTTGCGCAATCGGCAAGCCTGATCGGCTGGGCGGCTGCCCCGGGGTGCAGGGATGCTAGGTCCATGTCTATGCTTGCACTTCTTAAACTTGTTAGGAATAATAGCTGTACAATTCCTTCTGTCCTGTCACGTTACGTCGTGTCAGCACCGCGCACCCGCTGCGGATCGACAACGGGATGGTGGTCTACGTGACCGGTCTCTGCCACGCCAAAGCCACGTCGCACACCCGTCCCATCGCCTACCGGGATGGACGCCGAATTTAATCGCTAGGATTGGAAACCAACTGTGCTCGCCTAGTCAAACTTGCCTCCACATGGGTATGACCGGAATATTGGTAAACGCAATTTAAGCATCGCCTTCCGTCTCCTCAGCACATCATTGTGCAAAAATCCCCAACTCATTCCTTCCACCGCCGCAGCCACCACAAGAACCATCGACGCTGCCGCAGGCACCGCCTCCGCTAGGCCATACCTCCGCAACAGATCACTCCACCTCCACGCCCAGTCCCAGCCACTGCTACCGACCCTAGGCTACCACCGCCGCATTAGCTGCTGCCATGGATGCAGAGTACGGCGCGTTCAGCGACGGGAGCGACTTCACTGACGAGTACACCGTCACTGCCCATGGCACCACCCAGCTGACGGTTGTCCACACAAATGCGTCAGCGGAGGTCGCCAAGGTCATCGCAATATACGCGCGGTGGCTACAGGAGTCGATGGACAGGTACAAGATCGTCGGCCTTGACCTCGAGTATACCGGAGATAGGAAGAAGACGGTGCTTTTGCAGCTGTCCATGCGCAACCACTGCCTCCTATACCACATATGTAGGGCCAAATATATATGCCTGGAGCTTCACGAGTTCCTACACAGGAGGGAGATCTACTTCGCCAATGTCGACATCAAGAACGACACTCCGAAGCTAGAGCGGGATCTCCTTGTTCATGTCGTCAATCACATCGATCTCCAACATTTGTGGAGGTACCCGGATGGTGGTACGGGGAAAGCCAGCATGGCTAGACTCGCTGCCGACATCATCGACCGCGAGTACGCCGGCATGAAAGTCGAGCTCCCGAAGCACCTGCACGAGCGATGGGAGTGGAGGCACCTGGATTATGATGCGATCAAGTATGCAGCCAGGGACGCGTATGTCTGCTACGATATGCTCAACAGGATCTAACGGGTGGGTGAGTGTGTTGTTTACCACTACTAGTTTCGCATTTCGTTACTAGTTTTATCTCGCCTGTATTTTATCTCGCATGTATTTTCTAGGCATTCTGTGTGTAAGAACCAAGATCGTATGATCCCTATGCTATTAGATACTTAACCTGTATGAATTACATTCCCCCTTTTGTATGCTCAAGATTCATTCTTACAAATTCTGTATGTGCCATTTGCATGCAGCAGAATCCAGGACTGACATGCATAAGGTGTGATACAATCATAAGTCATAACCAAACCCAGATTATAGCGAAGGATACAGTTATAACCAAACCCAGATTATAGTTCGACAAAGGTAATACACAGCAGTTCGTAATTGCTCACATAGTGTACTTCTGAAATAACATGTTTTCATAAACACAACAAGCCCCATACAAACACAACAATCATGCACTAAAAGTCTACATCCCAGCCTGTTGGAGAAGGCAACCAATCCCAGGATGCCTTCGGTCGCTTGCCCTGGCTTGTAGATTCATCTACACTCCGACATCTGGGGAAAACAACCTGCCTTGGTGGTGGTTCAATGATGCGATGCCTGGAACGATATTTTACAATCTGGCGGTACAACTCATGGCTAACATACCCGTCAATTGCAGCGTACTTCATATTAGGTTCAGAAAGTGGCTTATCCTCCCAGTAATCATGCCCTGAATGCCTCCATGAACATCTCGGCAATTTGCCCTTCATGTCAGCGTACCACGGGTCGATGAGTTCGGAGGCAAGAGCGGCCATCCCGGTCTTGACACCCTTCGTCCCTAGGATCCAGTAAATTTCCTAGATGTCCACTCTGCACTCCTTTGGGATGCTAATGTTGACAGTCAGGCTTTCAAGCAGTTTAGTGTCATTTGTGATGTCAACACTAGTAAATGTTATGTGCTGGTTCACGAGAAAGTCATGAAACAGATCCCTAATGCTTTCGCCCCACCTGCATGAAAATGAATTCACACAAATAATATAGCAATAACATTTGCAAACAGACGGTTCAGGAACAAAAAGACAACAAAGTCTACCAGATCCCGTCAACCCCTTCACGCAATAAGGCTGGTATATGAGGACGTGCCCCTTCATGGAGAGTTGCACCACGGCGATCCTACGGTGATCGCGGCTGTACTCGAGGTCAAGACCTACGAACCTGTTTTCTTCGAACTGCAGCCGACTCGTGTAATTATTCAGAGTGTTCCTCACCGTCCGAGGGTCGGTGGTGTAGACGACATCGATCTTCTTCCCGCCATGTACTTCGATGTTGAAGTGCGTAGTTTCTTGCCTGCCGTTGTTTCGGACGTCCGGAGAGTCCATGACTACAGGCAAGAGGGAAAGGATACAGAGGAAGAGGGTGATTTGGTGGTGGAGGAAATGGATGAGGCCGTGGAGGAGAAAGATGATGAGGCCGTGGATGAGGAAATGAGACGGAGAAGTGAAAGATTGGAACCACCATTACCAATATCTGGAATGGTGCACGACCGTTCGTAGTAGGGTGAAGGTGGAGAAAAACAGCAGTTTTACATGTCGACGCTAGCGCTTCCTAAAATTTGTTCCGCGCCACTTGCATGTGGTGGAATCGAGGTCTGCCATGCACGATCCAAGTCAAACGTAGGCACGTTTGCACGTGCGGACCTTCACTCACTGACAGGCAGGCCGCACATTTCTCTCTTATGATTTATTTTTTCACTTCCTCCAGACGGTTCCGGTGCCCGCCCTCAATAATTACGCCCCCGTTCCTTGTCTTCCACGCGGACGAGAACCAGCGGCGGTGGCGGTTCCTTGCAGATTCACTCCCCACTCGAACATCTGCCCCCATCCCTGATTCCATCCCCTCTCGAATCCATCCGCCTCCTGATCACAACGCCTCCATTAATCTACCGCATTCCAGACTCCATTTGCCGCTATGGGTAGAGCTTGGGGTAGCAGCAGGTTGAAGCGAAAGGCATGCGACGACGACGCGGATGGCCAGGGCGACCGCTACCGCGAGGATTGGGGATGGCCGAACCTCAGCACCGCGAACGTGCATAGGATCGCCTCGGGGTTGGACATCATTGATACATTGCAAATGTATCTATAATTTTTGATGTTCCATGCTTGTTTTTATCCACTTTCTTGTTTTTTGTCGACACTTTGGAGTACTTTTCATATGATTTCTTGGACTAACCTATTAACAAGAGCCACAGTGTCAGCTGCCTGTTTTCTGCTATTTTTGGTTCCAGGAAAGTCAGAAAATGAATATTCTCGGAATTGGACGGGACAAAAGCCAAAGTGCCTATTTTACGGAAGTCCTCAGATGCCAGAATACGAGACAGAGAGGGGCCAGAGGCCGGCCACACCACCTGGCTGTGCGGCCAGGCTTGGCCCGCGCCAGGGGGTGGTGTGGTGGCCCCTGGCACCCCCTCGGCCTCCCCTTCCGCCTATATATTTCCCTCGGGACGAAAACCCTAGGTACCCGATCAAAAATCCACGAAAGAGTCTGTAGCCGCCGTCATCTCCATCCCTAGATTGGGAGGGATCTGAAGCTCTTCCTGGCACCCTGCCGGAGAGGGGAATTCACCCTGGAGGCCTTCTTCATCACCATGCAAGCCTCTAGTGTGATGCGTGAGTAGTTCATCCTTGGACTACAGATCCATGTCGTAGCTAGAAGGCTATTTCTCCTCCTTTGTGCTTTCATGTTTAGATCTTGTGAGCTCCGTTCATGATCAAGATCATCTATTTGTAATTCTGCATGTTGTGTTTGCAGAGATCATATGGATATTGAGATGCTATTGCAGATTGATTATTGATTCTATCATGTCTTTGTTATTTGTGATCTTGCATGCTTTCTGTTGTTAGTAGCTATCTTGGCCAAGTAGATGCTAGCAACTCCAAGAGTTAATATTTATGCTCGATAGTGGGTTCATGCCTCTGGTAATCTGGAGAAGTGACAGAAATCTCTAAGGTACTAGATGTGTTGTTGCTACTAGGGAGAAAACAACAATCCTTTGTTCATAGAACAATCGTATTGTTTACTTTACACGCAGTTCATAAAGCAATAATCTGTTGCTTGCAACTTAATACTGGAGAGGGTTCGGATGATAACCTCAAGGTGGATTATTAGTCATAGATGCAGTTGGATGGCGGTCTATGTATAATGTTGTAATGCCCAATCATGTTCCAATGGAGTCAAGATGATTAGTATATGCATGTATTGCTTTCTCGATGTTTGTCAATTGCCCCGCTGTAATTTGTTCACCCAGCGTGTTATCTATCTTAAGGAGAGCCACCTCTAGTGAACTATGGATCCTGGTCCTTGTCTGTTTCTTTACATACAATCTATAAACTTTTTACTTCTTTGTGTTTACTTTCTGCAAACTATTACTTCTTTCCATTCGATATGTTTAATCCTTTATTTTCAGCAAAACACGGTGAGATTGACAACCTCATCGCAAGTTGGGGACAAAGTTCTGTGGTCGTGTTGTGCAGGTCTCCACGTTGCTACTAGCACCGGTAGTGCGCCCTACCAAGGCTCAGCTAGCAACACCTTTGGGGTGATTCCTTACTCCTACTGGTTCGATTAAACCTTGGTTTCATAACTGAGGGAAACTTGCTGCTGTGCTCATCATACATTCCTCTTGGGGTTCCCAACGAACTCTACATCAACACCGCACCAGCACTTTTCTGGCGTCATACATTGAGCCATCAAGCATTTTTTTGGCGCCGTTGCCAGGGAGTCAAGGACATCTCCACAAGGGGAGTCCCTCATAACCAATCTCTTTACTTTGTTATTTTTGTTTTTCTTAGTTTCTTTTTGCTTTGTTTGCTTGTTTGGTTATCAAAAACACAAAAAATTTAGTTTTTACTAGTTTGCTTTCTTTATCAAAAACACAAAAAAATTAAGTCTCCTTTAGTTGTCACCTCTTCCCTAGCTCACCATGTTGATCCCTAAATTCACCCTGAAAGACCTTTCAATTAGTAGTGGTTCTATAATTGGGAAAGATAATATTGAAGAATTCTTTAATCATGTTAGTAAGCATCAAGATACTGAGGATAGATCCCTTGCAGAACTTGCTCCAAACTATGAGATTGCTGCAACTTCTTTAATTCACATGTTAGAAGCTAGGTTTGTTAACCTCAACCCCTTAATGCAAATAATGTTTCTTAAGCTTAAAGAAATTGAGGACCTTGAAAAGAGGGATTTTATTCTAGAAACTTTGTTTAAGGAGTTCTATGATGTTGCCAAGGAAGCTAGGAAAGTCTTTGAACGTTTCAATATGCTAGGCTCATGTGTAGATGTTGTTGGTACATGAGAAAAGGTGAACAAAACCGAACCTAATGGGGAGGAACCTAAGATACCAATACATGATGCCATACAAAAGAATCTTGATTGGATTGTTCCTGTAAACCCTTTTGATAAGAATAGTAAACCTAAGAGCATTGAGAGAGGATCCTCTAGAACTTATTTGGATGATATACCTTGCCTTGTTGAAAATATTTCTGGTATTGATCTTAATGCTTCTTCATTTGAGAATACTTGATTCTTTTCTTGCTTCTTATGCCTAACTTAAAGGCGTTAAAGAAAAGTACTTATTGGGAGATAACCCAAAAGTTTTAGATGGGTCTTGGAAGTTATTACTTCAGTAATAACCGCTCCTTATCCTATTTATTTGTTTTTTGTGCCAAGAGTAACCTCTAATGAGAGAGAAGTAATGATTGGGAAAGTTGCTATCCCGAAACAGATTTTTGTGCTTCACCATACAAATACGTGTAGAATCTCTGAACGTCTTTTTGATGTGTGAATATTTGTGCTTCTGCCCCAGGTTGTTATCTAACTTTCTTTAGTTCAACACGTTTTGATTTGAGAAATAGAAGGTCTTCGAAAAAATTCGTCTTTACCTGCTGGTCTGTTTTGACAGATTTCTGCCATTTTCTGCATTTGCTTCTTGTTGGTTCCTTTTTGAGTTCTTTTGGGGAATTGAGCTTTTTGAGGGAAGTGCTACAGTAGATAGTGTTCTAATGGAAGTTTATTTGGTGTTAGAACTTAACCTTAAGACTTATTTATCTTGAGTGCACTAATGTTGCTAATAAAGATTGTGTGAAGTTTTGTATGAAGGAAAAATTTCAGGTGTATGGAAGAATTGAGTAATGAGATGAAGGATGGACTAAAGCTCAATCTTGGGGATGCCACGCATGTCACCCCAAGAAATATCCAAGAAGTACAAGCATCAATGCTTGGGGATGCCCAAGGCATCCCCCTCTTCATCAATAAAAATCCCAGGTTTCTTCCAAACGCTTCATTTTTATTGTTTCATGCACAGTTGTGTTCTTCTTGGAGCGTCTTCTTTTTCGTTTTTGTTTTGGTTTTTTTCATTTGCTTTTGTTTGCTTAGTTTTATGAATAAATTGGTTGGACCCCCTCTTTCATACATTGGTTTGCAAATAATTTGGTTTGGTTTGGAAAAGAGTAGGAAAGTTTCATGCTTATGTGGTAAAAAGAGCTCGTTTTTGACTGTGGCCTATGCTTTGTCATGCCATGCTTGATATTGTTTTGGATTTATGCTTAGTATTCTTTTCTGTAGCATGACTTGTTATAAACAATTGAGATTGCTTAATGTGCCTTGGATGAATCATGTGTTGTTTTAGCATATTAAAGCATAGTATAGTGGTAATCTCCTTTGATGCTTTATTTGGGTTGACTTGGCGCATGCTCACACCATGTTATGACTATCTCAAGTCACCATAGCCTTTATGATCCTTTAGTTTTCAACTTGTAGTATCACTTTATGCTTTGATCAATGATGTTTTGTCGCTCTGCATGATTATGGCCATTATTGCTCTCTTAGTTTGTCGCTCCCACTCTTTTGCTAGCCTCCACAACCAAGTATCAGTTCCACTCATGCATCCACCTCCCTAAACCAAGTTATTCCAAAGAGTCCACCATACCTACCTACTAGCTTATGCTATTCCAAGTATATTCATGCTTTTGTTTACCTTCCAAATTAAACTTGTTATGAGAAAACTAGTGATTAAAGCTCTCACGAACTTGATGGCACACTTTACTTTTCTTGCCCTTAATAAACTTGAACCATTGTGTCGTCTATGTTGTATATGCTTGCACTTATTTGTTGGGAATTAGCAGAACCATGCTTTCATGGGGAACGCTTTCAACATTGCACTTGGTACTTGTACCTAGTTGATATCATTCTCTTTTGTATATGGATGTCGTCGGTGTGAAATGAAAGGGGAGCTTGTAAGTCCATGGAGTTATGTATATGTGTTAGAGAAACGCCTGGGCCGCTGTTAGAGAAACGCTTGTAACTACCCTTTCTTTGTCGGAGCCCCTGGAGCTGTTGAACCTATAATTGCTCAGGTAGCCCTAGCTCCTGATGCTGCTAGTGGTGGTGGTGGTGGAGCTGACGAAGAACTAGCTGCTGCTGCTCCTGGTGAACCTGATGAAATACTTGGTGATGCTGCTACTAGTGAAGCTAACGAAATACTTGCTAATGTTGCTGCTGGTGAAGCTGACGAAATACCTGCTGAGGCTGCTGCTGGTGAAGTTGATGAAATACCTGCTGACGCTGCTGCCGGAGTCCAGGAAGAACATGATGGTGTTGTTGCTGAGGTGCCAGCACTTCCAGTGTTTATAGCAGACTATGTCTTTGATGCACACTCACGCGCCTATCATGTTGACACTCCAGATCCTACCTAGAGCCGAATCCATGTCGGGGGTAGGGGGCCTACAATTGGCTCATCAGTGGTGTCGTACGATTTGATGGAGAATGCCAGATGGCCAAACGCAATATTCTGGTTTGTTCCGATGATACCACCAGCTCCAGGGACCTAGTGCTCATACTGGAAGATCCGATGAACCATTTGTCTTTATCTTTATCATTAGTTATGCTTATTTGTGTAAAGACTAAGCAGTGCTTATTTGTGTAAGACTAAGTTAGGCCTAACTATGTAATATTCAGTGAAACCCAGCTTTTCTTTCCACGCCCATAACAACAGAATTTTAGCATAGAACATACAAAGCTAATGTGCATACTAGGCATTTTTGCTCAGGATAACAACCACTTCAAGGAAATGATACATGGTGTACACATTTGAACGCATCACTAGAATGTGCAACCTATTGATGATTGATGATATGGATCTAGCTTTTCTGCGCGTATTTGCATTGAATCGCTCATTGAATTGTTCACATATTTTTTGGCAATGGCTGATGAACTCCACTCTCTTGGTAACTTGCTTCGTCAGCGAGCACTTGTTGATGCAATGCAAAGTACAGAACATGGTCGTCATCGTCATTCCATTTAGGTTCTCTATGTTTCGTCATCACGGAGCTACTAATTTCAAATGAAAATCTAGTAAACAAGATATGTGTACATTGTTAGATTATGCTACGGCCACAGTACATACATGTTCTTCTACAATCACAAGAAGAAAACTTGATGCATTTTCACCTTGTTGGCGTTGTGCCGAACTGGGTGGATGCGGCTTTGGGGTTCGGAGAGGAAGGCGCCATGGCTAGTGCGTGTGCGACCACGGCGACGGCGAGCTCGGATTCTGGAGGAGGCCAACAGGACCGATCATGGTCGACATGGTGACAGATCTCACCCGGGAATGAATTCCTGTCCCCACATCGTGCCATGGGTGTGGCCATGGTGAGGGCGAGCTCCGATTCGGGATGGGGAGGAGAACGGGGCCGAGCAGGTTCATCCAAGTCCTAGCTCCGCGCCACGGCTACGACCACCAATTACCGCCTCGGAGGAAGAAGAAGACGCGAAAAGGATGCATGCGCCAACGCTGCAAGCCTACTTGACGGCTGTTAGCTAGATATTTTGTATTGAAATGTAAAGTTGAATTCATGCCGAAAAAGACCCTCTGAGTATTTGGCACGCCAACCTTGGGCAACGCAGCTGATTGTAAGCAACTTGGGTACCGCATTGCCTAGGCGACCCAACTTTCGGGCCACAAAATGATATTCTCATTGCATGACTATTCCTTTTCTAAACCACCACCAGAGTCATTGCATGTGTGTTCTTTTCCTAAACCACCACCATAGTCATTCCATGTGTCTTCCTTTCCTAAACCACCACCAGAGTCATTGCATGTGTCTTCTTTTCCTAAACCACCACCAGTGACAATGCATGTGACTTCCTTTCCGAAACCATCACTAGAATCATTGAATGTGTGTTCTTTTCCTAAACCACCACTAGAGTCATTGCATGTTTCTTCTTTTCCTAAACCACCACCAGAGTCATTGAACGTGTGTTCTTTTCCAAAACCACCACTAGAGTCATTGGATGTGTGTTCCTTTCCTAAACCACATTGATCCACCAGAGTCATTACTTGTGTGTTCCTTTCCTAAACAACATTGATCCACCAGTGTCATTGCATGTGTATTCTTTTCCTAAACTACCACCAGAGTCATTGCACGTGTCTTCTTTTCCTAAACCTCCACCAGAGTCATTGCATGAGTGTTATTTTCCTAAACCACATGGATCCACCAGAGTCATTGCATGTGTCTTCCTTTCCTAAACCACCACTAGAGTCATTGCATGTGTGTTCGTTTCCTAAACCACATCGATGTCATTGCATGTGTATTCCTTTCCTAAACTACCACTAGAGACATTGCATGTGTCTTCTTTTCCTAAACCACATGGATCCACTAGTGTCATTGCATGTGGCTTCCTTTCCTAAACCACCAACAGAGTCATTGCATGCGTGTTCTTTTTCTAAACCACCAACAGAGTCATTGCATGTGTCACCTTTTCCTAAACCACCACCAGAGTCATTGCATGTGTGTTCTTTTCCTAAACCACCACTAGAGTCATTGCATGTGTGTTCCTTTCTTAAACCACATTGATCCACTAGAGTAATTGCATGTGTGTTCCTTTCCTAAACCACATGGATCCACCTGTGTCATTGCATTTGTCTTCTTTTCCTAAAGCACCACCAGAATCTTTCCATAGGTCTTGTTTTCCTAAACCACCACCAGAGTCATTGCATGTGTGCTATTTTCCTAAACCACTTGAATCCACCAGAGTCATTGCATGTGTCTTCCTTTCCTAAACCACCACTAGAGTCCTTCCATGTGTGTCCTTTTCCTAAACCACATGGATGTCATTGCATGTGTCTTCTTTTCCTAAACCACCACTCGAGTAATTGCATGTGTCTTATTTTCCTAAACCACATGGATCCACCAGTGTCATTGCATGTGTCTTCCTTTCCTAAACCATCACTAGAATCATTGAATGTGTGTTCTTTTCCTAAACCACCACTAGAGTCATTGCATGTTTCTTCTTTTCCTAAACCACCACCAGAGTCATTGAACGTGTGTTCTTTTCCAAAACCACCACTAGAGTCATTGGATGTGTGTTCCTTTCCTAAACCACATTGATCCACCAGAGTCATTACTTGTGTGTTCCTTTCCTAAACAACATTGATCCACCAGTGTCATTGCATGTGTATTCTTTTCCTAAACTACCACCAGAGTCATTGCACGTGTCTTCTTTTCCTAAACCTCCACCAGAGTCATTGCATGAGTGTTATTTTCCTAAACCACATGGATCCACCAGAGTCATTGCATGTGTCTTCCTTTCCTAAACCACCACTAGAGTCATTGCATGTGTGTTCGTTTCCTAAACCACATCGATGTCATTGCATGTGTATTCCTTTCCTAAACTACCACTAGAGACATTGCATGTGTCTTCTTTTCCTAAACCACATGGATCCACTAGTGTCATTGCATGTGGCTTCCTTTCCTAAACCACCAACAGAGTCATTGCATGCGTGTTCTTTTTCTAAACCACCAACAGAGTCATTGCATGTGTCACCTTTTCCTAAACCACCACCAGAGTCATTGCATGTGTGTTCTTTTCCTAAACCACCACTAGAGTCATTGCATGTGTGTTCCTTTCTTAAACCACATTGATCCACTAGAGTAATTGCATGTGTGTTCCTTTCCTAAACCACATGGATCCACCTGTGTCATTGCATTTGTCTTCTTTTCCTAAAGCACCACCAGAATCTTTCCATAGGTCTTGTTTTCCTAAACCACCACCAGAGTCATTGCATGTGTCTTCCTTTCCTAAACCACCACTAGAGTCCTTCCATGGGTGTTATTTTCCTAAACCACATGGATCCACCAGAGTCACTGCATGTGTCTTCCTTTCCTAAACCACCACTAGAGTCATTGCATGTGTGTATGTTTCCTAAACCACATGGATGTCATTGCATGTGTCTTCCTTTCCTAAACTACCACTAGAGTCATTGCATGTGTCTTGTTTTCCTAAACCACATGGATCCACTAGTGTCATTGCATGTGGCTTCCTTTCCTAAACCACCAACAGAGTCCTTGCATGTGTGTTCTTTTTCTAAACCACCAACAGAGTCATTGCATGTGTCACCTTTTCCTAAACCACCACCAGAGTCATTGCATGTGTGTTCTTTTCCTAAACCACCACTAGAGTCATTGCATGTGTGTTCCTTTATTAAACCACATTGATCCACCAGAGTCATTGCATGTGTGTTCCTTTCCTAAACCACATGGATCCACCAGTGTCATTGCATTTGTCTTCTTTTCCTAAACTACCACCAGAATCTTTCCATGTGTCTTGTTTTCCTAAACCACCACCAGAGTCATTGCATGTGTGCTATTTTCCTAAACCACATGAATCCACCAGAGTCATTGCATGTGTCTTCCTTTCCTAAACCACCACTAGAGTCATTCCATGTGTGTTCTTTTCCTAAACCACATGGATGTCATTGCATGTGTCTTCCTTTCCTAAACCATCACTAGATTAATTGCATGTGTCTTCTTTTCCTAAACCACATGGATCCACCAGTGTCATTGCATGTGTCTTCCTTTCCTAAACCACCACCTGAGTCATTGCATGTGTGTTCTTTTCCTAAACCACCACCAGAGTCATTGCATGTGTCTTCTTTTCCTAAACCACCACCAGAGTCATTGCATGTATTCTTTTCCTAAACCATCACTAGAGTAATTGCATGTGTGTTCCTTTCCTAAACCACATTGATCCACAAGAGTCATTACATGTTTGTTCCTTTCCTAAACAACATGGATCCACCAGTGTCATTGGCTGTGTGTTCCTTTCCTAAACCACCACCAGAGTCATTGCAGGTTTTGTTCTTTTCCTAAACCACCACCATAGTCATTCCATGTGTCTTCCTTTCCTAAACCACCACCAGAGTCATTGCATGTGTCTTCTTTTCCTTAACCACATGCAGCCACTGGTGTCATTGCATGTGACTTCCTTTCCTAAATCACAAACAGAGTCATTGCATGTGTGTTCTTTTTCTAAACCACCAGAGTCATTGCAAGTGTCACCATTTCCTAAACCACCACCAGAGTCATTGCATGTGTTTTCTTTCCCTAAACCACAACTAGAGTAATTGCATGTGTGTTCCTTTCTTAAACCACATTGATCCACCAGAGTCATTGCATGTGTGTTCCTTTCCTAAACCACATGGATCCACCAGTGTCATTGCATTTGTCTTCTTTTCCTAAAGCACCACCAGAATATTTCCATGTGTCTTTTTTTCCTAAACCACCACTAGATTCATTGCATGTGTGCTATTTTCCTAAACCACATGAATCCACCAGAGCCATTGTATGTGTCTTCCTTTCCTAAACCACCACTAGAGTCATTCCATGTGTGTTCTTTTCCTAAACCACATGGATGTCATTGCATGTGTCTTCCTTTCCTAAACCACCACTAGAGTAATTGCATGTGTCTTATTTTCCTAACCCACATGGATCCACCAGTGTCATTGCATGTGTCTTCCTTTCCTAAACCACCACCTGAGTCATTGCATGTGTGTTCTTTTCCTAAACCACCACCAGAGTCATTGCATGTGTCTTCTTTTCCTAAACCACCAGAGTCATTGCATGTATTCTTTTCCTAAACCAACACTAGAGTAATTGCATGTGTGTTCCTTTCCTAAACCACATTGATCCACAAGAGTCATTACATGTGTGTTCCTTTCCTAAACAACATGGATCCACCAGTGTCATTGCATGTGTGTTCCTCTCCTAAACCACCACTAGAGTCATTGCATGTGTGTTCCTTTCCTAAACCACGTTGATCCACCATTGTCATTGCATGTGTGTTTTTCCTAAAACACATGGATGTCATTGCATATGTGTTCCTTTCCTAAACCACGACTAGAGTCATTGCATGTGTGTTCCTTTATTAAACCACATGGATCCACCAGAGTCATTGCATGTGTGTTCCTTTCCTTGACCACATGGATCCACCTATGTCATTGCATGTGTGTTCGTTTCCTAAGCCACACCAGAGTATTTGCATGTGTCTTATTTTCCTAAACCACCACCAGAGTCATTGCATGTGTGCTATTTTCCTAAACCACATTGACCCACCAGAGTCATTGCATGTGTGTTCCTTTCCTAAACCACATGGATGTCATTGCAAGTGTCTTCCTTTCCTAAACTACCACTAGAGTCATTGCATGTGTCTTCTTTTCCTAAACCACATGGATCCACCAGATGGATGTGTGTTCCTTTGCTGAACCACCACCAGAGTCATTGCATGTGTGTTATTTTCCTAAACCACCACTAGAGGCATTGCATGTGTCTTCATTTCCTAAACCACCACTAGAGTAATTGCATGTGTCTTCTTT
Source organism: Avena sativa (assembly GCA_916181665.1). Taxonomy (NCBI): domain Eukaryota; kingdom Viridiplantae; phylum Streptophyta; class Magnoliopsida; order Poales; family Poaceae; genus Avena; species Avena sativa. The sequence goes on from OV702292.1 coordinate 315,354,244, forward strand.
TCCTAAACCACATGGATCCACCAGATGGATGTGTGTTCCTTTGCTAAACCACCACCAGAGTCATTGCATGTGTGTTATTTTCCTAAACCACTTGAATCCACCAGAGTCATTGCATGTGTCTTCCTTTCCTAAACCACCACTAGAGTCCTTCCATGTGTGTCCTTTTCCTAAACCACATGGATGTCATTGCATGTGTCTTCTTTTCCTAAACCACCACTCGAGTAATTGCATGTGTCTTATTTTCCTAAACCACATGGATCCACCAGTGTCATTGCATGTGTCTTCCTTTCCTAAACAAACACCTGAGTCATTGCATGTGTGTTCTTTTCCTAAACCATCACCAGAGTCATTGCATGTCTCTTCTTTTCCTAAACCACCACCAGAGTCATTACATGTATTCTTTTCCTAAACCATCACTAGAGTAATTGCATGTGTGTTCCTTTCCAAAACCACATTGATCCACAAGAGTCATTGCATGTGTGTTCCTTTCCTAAACAACATGTATCCACCATTGTCATTGCATGTGTGTTCCTTTCCTAAACCACGACTAGAGTCATAGCATGTGTGTTCCTTTCCTAAACCACGTTGATCCACCATTGTCATTGCATGTGTGTTCCTTTCCTAAAACACATGGATGTCATTGCATATGTGTTCCTTTCCTAAACCTCATGGATCCACCAGAGTCATTGCATGTGTGTTCCTTTCCTAAACCACATTGATCTACCAGAGTCATTGCATGTGTGTTCCTTTCCTAAACCACATGGATGTCATTGCATGTGTCTTCCTTTCCTAAACCACCACTAGATTCATTGCATGTGTGTTCCTTTCTTAAACCACATTGATCCACCAGAGTCATTGCATGTGTGTTCCTTTCCTTAACCACATCGATCCACCTATGTCATTGCATGTTTGTTCGTTTCCTAAGCCACACCAGAGTATTTGCATGTGTCTTATTTTCCTAAACCACCACCAGAGTCATTGCATGTGTGCTATTTTCCTAAACCACATTGACCCACCAGAGTCATTGCATGTGTGTTCCTTTCCTAAACCACATGGATGTCATTGCAAGTGTCTTCCTTTCCTAAACTACCACTAGAGTCATTGCATGTGTCTTCTTTTCGTAAACCACATGGATCCACCAGATGGATGTCTGTTCCTTTGCTAAACCACCACCAGAGTCATTGCATGTGTGTTATTTTCCTAAACCACCACTAGAGGCATTGCATGTGTCTTCATTTCCTAAACCACCACTATAGTAATTGCGTGTGTCTTCTTTTCCTAAACCACATGGATCCACCAGATGGATGTGTGTTCCTTTGCTAAACCACCACCAGAGTCATTGCATGTGTGTTATTTTCCTAAACCACCACTAGAGGCATTGCATGTGTCTTCCTTTCCTAAACAAACAACTGAGTCATTGCATGTGTGTTCTTTTCCTAAACCATCACCAGAGTCATTGTATGTCTCTTCTTTTCCTAAACCACCACCAGAGTCATTACATGTATTCTTTTCCTAAACCATCACTAGAGTAATTGCATGTGTGTTCCTTTCCAAAACCACATTGATCCACAAGAGTCATTGCATGTGTGTTCCTTTCCTAAACAACATGGATCCACCATTGTCATTGCATGTGTGTTCCTTTCCTAAACCACGACTAGAGTCATAGCATGTGTGTTCCTTTCCTAAACCACGTTGATCCACCATTGTCATTGCATGTGTGTTCCTTTCCTAAAACACATGGATGTCATTGTATATGTGTTCCTTTCCTAAACCTCATGGATCCACCAGAGTCATTGCATGTGTGTTCCTTTCCTAAACCACATTGATCTACCAGAGTCATTGCATGTGTGTTCCTTTCCTAAACCACATGGATGTCATTGCATGTGTCTTCCTTTCCTAAACCACCACTAGATTCATTGCATGTGTGTTCCTTTCTTAAACCACATTGATCCACCAGAGTCATTGCATGTGTGTTCCTTTCCTTAACCACATCGATCCACCTATGTCATTGCATGTGTGTTCGTTTCCTAAGCCACACCAGAGTATTTGCATGTGTCTTATTTTCCTAAACCACCACCAGAGTCATTGCATGTGTGCTATTTTCCTAAACCACATTGACCCACCAGAGTCATTGCATGTGTGTTCCTTTCCTAAACCACATGGATGTCATTGCAAGTGTCTTCCTTTCCTAAACTACCACTAGAGTCATTGCATGTGTCTTCTTTTCCTAAACCACATGGATCCACCAGATGGATGTGTGTTCCTTTGCTAAACCACCACCAGATTCATTGCATGTGTGTTATTTTCCTAAACCACCACTAGAGGCATTGCATGTGTCTTCATTTCCTAAACCACCACTAGAGTCATTGCATGTGTGTTCTTTCCTAAACCACATTGATCCACCAGAGTCATTGCATGTGTGTTCCTTTCCTAAACCACTACTAGAATCATTGCATGTGCGTTCCTTTCCTAAACCACATACATCCACCATTTTCATTGCATGTGTGTTCCTTTCCTAAAACACATGGATGTCATTGCATGTGTGTTCCTTTCCTAAACCACATGGATCCACCAAAGTCATTGCATTTGTGTTCCTTTCCTAAACCACATTGATCCACCAGAGTCATTGCATGTGTGTTCCTTTCCTAAACCACATGGATGTCATTGCATGTGTCTTCCTTTCCTAAACCAGCACTAGAGTCATTACATGTGTCTTCTTTTCCTAAACCACCACTCGAGTAATTGCATGTGCCTTCTTTTCCTAAACCACATGGATCCACCAGTGTCATTGCGTGTGTCTTCCTTTCCTAAACCACCACCTAAGTCATTGCATGTGTGTTCTTTTCCTAAACCACCACCAGAGTCATTGCATGTGTCTTCTTTTCGTAAACCACCACCAGAATCATTGCATGTATTCTTTTCCTAAACCATCACTAGAGTAATTTCATGTGTGTTCCTTTCCTAAACCACATTGATCCACAAGAGTCATTACATGTGTGTTCCTTTCCTAAACAACATGGATCCACCAGTGTCATTGCATGTGTGTTCCTTTCCTAAACCACCACCAGAGTCATTGCATGCGTGTTCTTTTCCTAAACCACCACCATAGTCATTCCATGTGTCTTCCTTTCCTAAACCACCACCATAGTCATTGCATGTGTCTTCTTTTACTAAACCACCACCAGTGACATTGCATGTGTCTTCCTTTCCGAAACCATCACTAGAATCATTGAATGTGTGTTCTTTTCCTAAACCACCACTAGAGTCATTGCATGTTTCTTCTTTTCCTAAACCACCACCAGAGTCATTGAACGTGTGTTCTTTTCCAAAACCACCACTAGAGTCATTGGATGTGTGTTCCTTTCCTAAACCACATTGATCCACCAGAGTCATTGCTTGTGTGTTCCTTTCCTAAACCACATTGATCCACCAGTGTCATTGCATGTGTATTCTTTTCCTAAACTACCACCAGAGTCATTGCACGTGTCTTCTTTTCCTAAACCTCCACCACAGTCATTGCATGAGTGTTCTTTTCCTAAACCACATGGATCCACCAGAGTCAATGCATGTGTCTTCCTTTCCTAAACCACCAATAGAGTCATTGCATGTGTGTAAGTTTCCTAAACCACATGGATGTCATTACATGTGTCTTCCTTTCCTAAACTACCACTAGAGTCATTGCATGTGTCTTCTTTTCCTAAACCACATGGATCCACTAGTGTCATTGCATGTGGCTTCCTTTCCTAAACCACCAACAGAGTCCTTGCATGTGTGTTCTTTTTCTAAACCACCAACAGAGTCATTGCATGTGTCACCTTTTCCTAAACCACCACCAGAGTCATTGCATGTGTGTTCTTATCCTAAACCACCACTAGAGTCATTGCATGTGTGTTAATTTATCAAACCACATTGATACACCAGAGTCATTGCATGTGTGTTCCTTTCCTAAAGCACATGGATCCACCAGTGTCATTGCATTTGTCTTCTTTTCCTAAACCACCACCAGAATCTTTCCATGTGTCTTGTTTTCCTAAACCACCACCAGAGTCATTGCATGTGTGCTATTTTCCTAAACCACATGAATCCACCAGAGTCATTGCATGAGTCTTCCTTTCCTAAACCAAAACTAGAGTCATTCCATGTGTGTTCTTTTCCTAAACCACATGGATGTCATTGCATGTGTCTTCCTTTACTAAACCACCACTAGATTAATTGCATGTGTCTTCTTTTCCTAAACCACATGGATCCACCAGTGTCATTGCATGTGTCTTCCTTTCCTAAACCACCACCTGAGTCATTGCATGTGTGTTCTTTTCCTAAACCACCACCAGAGTCATTGCATGTGTCTTCTTTTCGTAAACCACCACCAGAGACATTGCATGTATTCTTTTCCTAAACCATCACTAGAGTAATTGCATGTGTGTTCCTTTCCTAAACCACATGGATCCACCAGAGTCACTGCATGTGTCTTCCTTTCCTAAACCACCACTAGAGTCATTGCATGTGTGTAAGTTTCCTAAACCACATGGATGTCATTGCATGTGTCTTCCTTTCCTAAACTACCACTAGAGTCATTGCATGTGTCTTCTTTTCCTAAACCACATGGATCCACTAGTGTCATTGCATGTGGCTTCCTTTCCTAAACCACCAACAGAGTCCTTGCATGTGTGTTCTTTTTCTAAACCACCAACAGAGTCATTGCATGTGTCACCTTTTACTAAACCACCACCAGAGTCATTGCATGTGTGTTCTTTTCCTAAACCACCACTAGAGTCATTGCATGTGTGTTCCTTTATTAAACCACATTGATCCACCAGAGTCATTGCATGTGTGTTCCTTTCCTAAACCACATGGATCCACCAGTGTCATTGCATTTGTCTTCTTTTCCTAAACTACCACCAGAATCTTTCCATTTGTCTTGTTTTCCTAAACCACCACCAGAGTCATTGCATGTGTGCTATTTTCCTAAACCACATGAATCCACCAGAGTCATTGCATGTGTCTTCCTTTCCTAAACCACCACTAGAGTCATTCCATGTGTGTTCTTTTCCTAAACCACATGGATGTCATTGCATGTGTCTTCCTTTCCTAAACCATCACTAGATTAATTGCATGTGTCTTCTTTTCCTAAACCACATGGATCCACCAGTGTCATTGCATGTGTCTTCCTTTCCTAAACCACCACCTGAGTCATTGCATGTGTGTTCTTTTCCTAAACCACCACCAGAGTCATTGCATGTGTCTTCTTTTCCTAAACCACCACCAGAGTCATTGCATGTATTCTTTTCCTAAACCATCACTAGAGTAATTGCATGTGTGTTCCTTTCCTAAACCACATTGATCCACAAGAGTCATTACATGTTTGTTCCTTTCCTAAACAACATGGATCCACCAGTGTCATTGGCTGTGTGTTCCTTTCCTAAACCACCACCAGAGTCATTGCAGGTGTGTTCTTTTCCTAAACCACCACCATAGTCATTCCATGTGTCTTCGTTTCCTAAACCACCACCAGAGTCATTGCATGTGTCTTCTTTTCCTTAACCACACGGAGCCACTAGTGTCATTGCATGTGACTTCCTTTCCTAAACCACCAACAGAGTCATTGCATGTGTGTTCTTTTTCTAAACCACCAGAGTCATTGCAAGTGTCACCATTTCCTAAACCACCACCAGAGTCATTGCATGTGTTTTCTTTTCCTAAACCACAACTAGAGTAATTGCATGTGTGTTCCTTTCTTAAACCACATTGATCCACCAGAGTCATTGCATGTGTGTTCCTTTCCTAAACCACATGGATCCACCAGTGTCATTGTATTTGTCTTCTTTTCCTAAACCACCACCAGAATATTTCCATGTTTCTTTTTTCCTAAACCACCACTAGAGTCATTGCATGTGTGCTATTTTCCTAAACCACATGAATCCACCAGAGCCATTGCATGTGTCTTCCTTTCCTAAACCACCACTAGAGTCATTCCATGTGTGTTCTTTTCCTAAACCACATGGATGTCATTGCATGTGTCTTCCTTTCCTAAACCACCACTAGAGTAATTGCATGTGTCTTATTTTCCTAACCCACATGGATCCACCAGTGTCATTGCATGTGTCTTCCTTTCCTAAACCACCACCTGAGTCATTGCATGTGTGTTCTTTTCCTAAACCACCACCAGAGTCATTGCATGTGTCTTCTTTTCATAAACCACCAGAGTCATTGCATGTATTCTTTTCCTAAACCAACACTAGAGTAATTGCATGTGTGTTCCTTTCCTAAACCACATTGATCCACAAGAGTCATTACATGTGTGTTCCTTTCCTAAACAACATGGATCCACCAGTGTCATTGTATGTGTGTTCCTCTCCTAAACCACCACTAGAGTCATTGCATGTGTGTTCCTTTCCTAAACCACGTTGATCCACCATTGTCATTGCATGTGTGTTTTTCCTAAAACACATGGATGTCATTGCATATGTGTTCCTTTCCTAAACCACGACTAGAGTCATTGCATGTGTGTTCCTTTATTAAACCACATGGATCCACCAGAGTCATTGCATGTGTGTTCCTTTCCTTGACCACATGGATCCACCTATGTCATTGCATGTGTGTTCGTTTCCTAAGCCACACCAGAGTATTTGCATGTGTCTTATTTTCCTAAACCACCACCAGAGTCATTGCATGTGTGCTATTTTCCTAAACCACATTGACCCACCAGAGTCATTGCATGTGTGTTCCTTTCCTAAACCACATGGATGTCATTGCAAGTGTCTTCCTTTCCTAAACTACCACTACAGTCATTGCATGTGTCTTCTTTTCCTAAACCACATGGATCCACCAGATGGATGTGTGTTCCTTTGCTAAACCACCACCAGATTCATTGCATGTGTGTTATTTTCCTAAACCACCACTAGAGGCATTGCATGTGTCTTCATTTCCTAAACCACCACTAGAGTCATTGCATGTGTGTTCTTTCCTAAACCACATTGATCCACCAGAGTCATTGCATGTGTGTTCCTTTCCTAAACCACCACTAGAATCATTGCATGTGTGTTCCTTTCCTAAACCACATACATCTACCATTTTCATTGCATGTGTGTTCCTTTCCTAAAACACATGGATGTCATTGCATGTGTGTTCCTTTCCTAAACCACATGGATCCACCAAAGTCATTGCATTTGTGTTCCTTTCCTAAACCACATTGATCCACCAGAGTCATTGCATGTGTGTTCCTTTCCTAAACCACATGGATGTCATTGCATGTGTCTTCCTTTCCTAAACCAGCACTAGAGTAATTACATGTGTCTTCTTTTCCTAAACCACCACTCGAGTAATTGCATGTGCCTTCTTTTCCTAAACCACATGGATCCACCAGTGTCATTGCGTGTGTCTTCCTTTCCTAAACCACCACCTAAGTCATTGCATGTGTGTTCTTTTCCTAAACCACCACCAGAGTCATTGCATGTGTCTTCTTTTCGTAAACCACCACCAGAATCATTGCATGTATTCTTTTCCTAAACCATCACTAGATTAATTGCATGTGTGTTCCTTTCCTAAACCACATTGATCCACAAGAGTTATTACATGTGTGTTCCTTTCCTAAACAACATGGATCCACCAGTGTCATTGCATATGTGTTCCTTTCCTAAACCACCACCAGAGTCATTGCATGTGTGTTATTTTCCTAAACCACCACCATAGTCATTCCATGTGTCTTCCTTTCCTAAACCACCACCAGAGTCATTGCATGTGTCTTCTTTTACTAAACCACCACCAGTGACATTGCATGTGTCTTCCTTTCCGAAACCATCACTAGAATCATTGAATGTGTGTTCTTTTCCTAAACCACCACTAGAGTCATTGCATGTTTCTTCTTTTCCTAAACCACCACCAGAGTCATTGAACGTGTGTTCTTTTCCAAAACCACCACTAGAGTCATTGGATGTGTGTTCCTTTCCTAAACCACATTGATCCACCAGAGTCATTGCTTGTGTGTTCCTTTCCTAAACCACATTGATCCACCAGTGTCATTGCATGTGTATTCTTTTCCTAAACTACCACCAGAGTCATTGCACGTGTCTTCTTTTCCTAAACCTCCACCACAGTCATTGCATGAGTGTTATTTTCCTAAACCACATGGATCCACCAGAGTCAATGCATGTGTCTTCCTTTCCTAAACCACCACTAGAGTCATTGCATGTGTGTAAGTTTCCTAAACCACATGGATGTCATTACATGTGTCTTCCTTTCCTAAACTACCACTAGAGTCATTGCATGTGTCTTCTTTTCCTAAACCACATGGATCCACTAGTGTCATTGCATGTGGCTTCCTTTCCTAAACCACCAACAGAGTCCTTGCATGTGTGTTCTTTTTCTAAACCACCACCCGAGTCATTGCATGTGTCACCTTTTCCTAAACCACCACCAGAGTCATTGCATGTGTGTTCTTTTCCTAAACCACCACTAGAGTCATTGCATGTGTGTTAATTTATCAAACCACATTGATCCACCAGAGTCATTGCATGTGTGTTCCTTTCCTAAAGCACATGGATCCACCAGTGTCATTGCATTTGTCTTCTTTTCCTAAACCACCACCAGAATCTTTCCATGTGTCTTGTTTTCCTAAATCACCACCAGAGTCATTGCATGTGTGCTATTTTCCTAAACCACATGAATCCACCAGAGTCATTGCATGAGTCTTCCTTTCCTAAACCACAACTAGAGTCATTCCATGTGTGTTCTTTTCCTAAACCACATGGATGTCATTGCATGTGTCTTCCTTTACTAAACCACCACTAGATTTATTGCATGTGTCTTCTTTTCCTAAACCACATGGATCCACCAGTGGCATTGCATGTGTCTTCCTTTCCTAAACCACCACCTGAGTCATTGCATGTGTGTTCTTTTCCTAAACCACCACCAGAGTCATTGCATGTGTCTTCTTTTTGTAAACCACCACCAGAGACATTGCATGTATTCTTTTCCTAAACCATCACTAGAGTAATTGCATGTGTGTTCCTTTCCTAAACTACATGGATCCACCAGAGTCACTGCATGTGTCTTCCTTTCCTAAACCACCACTAGAGTCATTGCATGTGTGTAAGTTTCCTAAACCACATGGATGTCATTGCATGTGTCTTCCTTTCCTAAACTACCACTAGAGTCATTGCATGTGTCTTCTTTTCCTAAACCACATGGATCCACTAGTGTCATTGCATGTGGCTTCCTTTCCTAAACCACCAACAGAGTCCTTGCATGTGTGTTCTTTTTCTAAACCACCAACAGAGTCATTGCATGTGTCACCTTTTCCTAAACCACCACCAGAGTCATTGCATGTGTGTTCTTTTCCTAAACCACCACTAGAGTCATTGCATGTGTGTTCCTTTATTAAACGACATTGATCCACCAGAGTCATTGCATGTGTGTTCCTTTCCTAAACCACATGGATCCACCAGTGTCATTGCATTTGTCTTATTTTCCTAAACTACCACCAGAATCTTTCCATGTGTCTTGTTTTCCTAAACCACCACCAGAGTCATTGCATGTGTGCTATTTTCCTAAACCACATGAATCCACCAGAGTCATTGCATGTGTCTTCCTTTCCTAAACCACCACTAGAGTCATTCCATGTGTGTTCTCTTCCTAAACCACATGGATGTCATTGCATGTGTCTTCCTTTCCTAAACCATCACTAGATTAATTGCATGTGTCTTCTTTTCCTAAACCACATGGATCCACCAGTGTCATTGCATGTGTCTTCCTTTCCTAAACCACCACCTGAGTCATTGCATGTGTGTTCTTTTCCTAAACCACCACCAGAGTCATTGCATGTGTCTTCTTTTCCTAAACCACCACTAGAGTCATTGCATGTATTCTTTTCCTAAACCATCACTAGAGTAATTGCATGTGTGTTCCTTTCCTAAACCACATTGATCCACAAGAGTCATTACATGTTTGTTCCTTTCCTAAACAACATGGATCCACCAGTGTCATTGGCTGTGTGTTCCTTTCCTAAACCACCACCCGAGTCATTGCATGTGTCTTCTTTTCCTTGACCACATGGAGCCACTAGTGTCATTGCATGTGACTTCCTTTCCTAAACCACCAACAGAGTCATTGCATGTGTGTTCTTTTTCTAAACCACCATAGTCATTGCAAGTGTCACCATTTCCTAAACCACCACCAGAGTCATTGCATGTGTTTTCTTTTCCTAAACCACAACTAGAGTAATTGCATGTGTGTTCCTTTCTTAAACCACATTGATCCACCAGAGTCATTGCATGTGTGTTCCTTTCCTAAACCACATGGATCCACTAGTGTCATTGCATTTGTCTTCTTTTCCTAAACCACCACCAGAATATTTCCATGTGTCTTTTTTTCCTAAACCACCACTAGAGTCATTGCATGTGTGCTATTTTCCTAAACCACATGAATCCACCAGAGCCATTGCATGTGTCTTCCTTTCCTAAACCACCACTGGAGTCATTCCATGTGTGTTCTTTTCCTAAACCACATGGATGACATTGCATGTGTCTTCCTTTCCTAAACCACCACTAGAGTAATTGCATGTGTCTTATTTTCCTAACCCACATGGATCCACCAGTGTCATTGCATGTGTCTTCCTTTCCTAAACCACCACCTGAGTCATTGCATGTGTGTTCTTTTCCTAAACCACCACCAGAGTCATTGCATGTGTCTTCTTTTCATAAACCACCAGAGTCATTGCATGTATTCTTTTCCTAAACCAACACTAGAGTAATTGCATGTGTGTTCCTTTCCTAAACCACATTGATCCACAAGAGTCATTACATGTGTGTTCCTTTCCTAAACAACATGGATCCACCAGTGTCATTGCATGTGTGTTCCTCTCCTAAACCACCACTAGAGTCATTGCATGTGTGTTCCTTTCCTAAACCACGTTGATCCACCATTGTCATTGCATGTGTGTTTTTCCTAAAACACATGGATGTCATTGCATATGTGTTCCTTTCCTAAACCACGACTAGAGTCATTGCATGTGTGTTCCTTTCTTAAACCACATTGATCCACCAGAGTCATTGCCTGTGTGTTCCTTTCCTTGACCACATGGATCCACCTATGTCATTGCATGTGTGTTCGTTTCCTAAGCCACACCAGAGTATTTGCATGTGTCTTATTTTCCTAAACCACCACCAGAGTCATTGCATGTGTGCTATTTTCCTAAACCACATTGACCCACCAGAGTCATTGCATGTGTGTTCCTTTCCTAAACCACATGGATGTCATTGCAAGTGTCTTCCTTTCCTAAACTACCACTAGAGTCATTGCATGTGTCTTTTTTTCCTAAACCACATGGATCCACCAGATGGATGTGTGTTCCTTTGCTAAACCACCTCCAGAGTCATTGCATGTGTGTTATTTTCCTAAACCACCACTAGAGGCATTGCATGTGTCTTCATTTCCTAAACCACCACTAGAGTAATTGCATGTGTCTTCTTTTCCTAAACCACATGGATCCACCAGATGGATGTGTGTTCCTTTGCTAAACCACCACCAGAGTCATTGCATGTGTGTTATTTTCCTAAACCACCACTAGAGGCATTGCATGTGTCTTCCTTTCCTAAACAAACACCTGAGTCACTGCATGTGTGTTCTTTTCCTAAACCATCACCAGAGTCATTGCATGTCTCTTCTTTTCCTAAACCACCACCAGAGTCATTACATGTATTCTTTTCCTAAACAATCACTAGAGTAATTGCATGTGTGTTCCTTTCCAAAACCACATTGATCCACAAGAGTCATTGCATGTGTGTTCCTTTCCTAAACAACATGGATCCACCATTTTCATGGCATGTGTGTTCCTTTCCTAAACCACGACTAGAGTCATAGCATGTGTGTTCCTTTCCTAAACCACGTTGATCCACCATTGTCATTGCATGTGTGTTCCTTTCCTAAAACACATGGATGTCATTGCATATGTGTTCCTTTCCTAAACCTCATGGATCCACCAGAGTCATTGCATGTGTGTTCCTTTCCTAAACCACATTGATCTACCAGAGTCATTGCATGTGTGTTCCTTTCCTAAACCACATGGATGTCATTGCATGTGTCTTCCTTTCCTAAACCACCACTAGAGTCATTGCATGTGTGTTCCTTTCTTAAACCACATTGATCCACCAGAGTCATTGCATGTGTGTTCCTTTCCTTAACCACATCGATCCACCTATGTCATTGCATGTGTGTTCGTTTCCTAAGCCACACCAGAGTATTTGCATGTGTCTTATTTTCCTAAACCACCACCAGAGTCATTGCATGTGTGCTATTTTCCTAAACCACATTGACCCACCACAGTCATTGCATGTGTGTTCCTTTCCTAAACCACATGGATGTCATTGCAAGTGTCTTCCTTTCCTAAACTACCACTAGAGTCATTGCATGTGTCTTCTTTTCCTAAACCACATGGATCCACCAGATGGATGTGTGTTCCTTTGCTAAACCACCACCAGATTCATTGCATGTGTGTTATTTTCCTAAACCACCACTAGAGGCATTGCATGTGTCTTCATTTCCTAAACCACCACTAGAGTCATTTCATGTGTGTTCTTTCCTAAACCACATTGATCCACCAGAGTCATTGCATGTGTGTTCCTTTCCTAAACCACCACTAGAATCATTGCATGTGTGTTCCTTTCCTAAACCACATTCATCCACCATTTTCATTGCATGTGTGTTCCTTTCCTAAAACACATGGATGTCATTGCATGTGTGTTCCTTTCCTAAACCACATGGATCCACCAAAGTCATTGAATGTGTGTTCCTTTCCTAAACCACATTGATCCACCAAAGTCATTGCATGTGTGTTCCTTTCCTAAACCACATGGATGTCATTGCATGTGTCTTCCTTTCCTAAACCACCACAAGAGTCATTGCACGTGCGTTCCTTTCCTAAACCACCACCGGAGTCATTGCATGTGTCTTCTGTTTCTAAACCACCACCGGAGTCATTGCACATGTGTTCTTTTCCTAAACCACCACTAGAATCATTGCATGTGTCTTCCTTTCCTAAACCACATTGATCCACCAGAGTCATTGCATGTGTGTTCCTTTCCTAAACCACATTGTTCCACTAGTGTTATTGCATGTGTGTTAGTTTCCTAAACCACCACCAGAGTCATTGCATGTGCCTTCCTTTCCTAAACCACCACTAGAGTCATTGCATGTATGTTCCTTTCCTAAACCACCACGAGAGTCATTGCATGTGTCTTCCTTTCCTAAACCACCACCAGAGTCATTGCATGTGTATTGTTTTCCTAAACTACCATTAGAGTCATTGCATGTGTGTTGTTTTCCTAAACCACCACCAGTGTCATTGCATGTGTCTTCCTTTCCTTAACCACCCCCATAGTCATTACATGTGTGTTTATTTCCTAAACAACCACTAGAGTCATTGCATGTGTCTTATTTTCATTAACCACCACCAGAGTCATTGCTTGTGTGTTCTTTTCCTAAACCACCACTAGAGTCATTGCATTTGTGTTCCTTTCCTAAACCACATTGATCCACCAGAGTCATTGCATGTGTGTTCCTTTACAAAACCACATGGATGCACCAGTGTCATTGCATGTGTCTTCTTTTCCTAAACCACCACCAGATTCATTACATGTGTCTTCTTTTCCTAAACCACCACTTGGGTCATGGCATGTATGTTCCTTTCCAAAACCACATGGATCCACCAGTGTCATTGCATGTGTGTTCCTTTTCTAAACCACATGAATCCACCAGTGCCATTGCATGTGTCTTGTTTTCCGAAACCACATGTATCCACCAGAGTCATTGCATGTGTGTTCTTTTCATGAACCACCAATAGAGATATTGCATGTGTCTTCCTTTCCTAAACCATCACCATCTACCAGACTCATTGCATGTGTATTATTTTCCTAAACCACCACCAGACTTATTGCATGTGTCTTCCTTTCCTAAACCACCACTAGAGTCATTGCATGTGTGTTTGTTTCCTAAACCACATGGATGTCATTGCATGTGTGTTCCTTTCCTAAACTACCACTAGAGACATTGCATGTGTCTTCTTTTCCTAAACCACATGGATCCACTAGTGTCATTGCATGTGGCTTCCTTTCCTAAACCACCAAAGAGTCATTGCATGTGTGTTCTTTTTCTAAACCACCACCAGAGTCATTGCATGTTTCACCTTTTCCTAACCACCACTAGAGTCATTGCATGTGTGTTCCTTTCCTAAACCACATGGATCCACCCGTGTCATTGCATTTATCTTCTTTTCCTAAACCACCACCAGAATCTTTCCATGTGTCTTGTTTTGCTAAACCACCACCAGAGTCATTGCATGTGTGCTATTTTCCTAAACCACATGAATCCACCAGAGTCATTGCATGTGTCTTCCTTTCCTAAACCACCACTAGAGTCCTTCCATGTGTGTCCTTTTCCTAAACCACATGGATGTCATTGCATGTGTCTTCCTTTCCTAAACCACCACTCGAGTAATTGCATGTGTCTTCTTTTCCTAAACCACATGGATCCACCAGTGTCATTGCATGTGTCTTCCTTTCCTAAACCACCACCTGAGTCATTGCATGTGTGTTCTTTTCCTAAACCACCACCAGAGTCATTGCATGTGTCTTCTTTTCCTAAACCACCACCAGAGTCATTACATGTATTCTTTTCCTGAACCATCACTAGAGTAATTGCATGTGTGTTCCTTTCCTAAACCACATTGATCCATAAGAGTCATTACATGTGTGTTCCTTTCCTAAACAACATGGATCCACCAGTGTCATTGCATGTGTGTTCCTTTCCTAAACCACCACCAGAGTCACTCCATGTGTGTTCTTTTACTAAACCACCACCATAGTCATTCCATGTGTCTTCCTTTCCTAAACCACCACCAGAGTCATTGCATGTGTCTTATTTTACTAAACCACCACCAGTGACATTGCATGTGTCTTCCTTTCCGAAACCATCACTAGAATCATTGAATGTGTGTTCTTTTCCTAAACCACCACTAGAGTCATTGCATGTTTCTTCTTTTCATAAACCACCACCAGAGTCATTGAACGTGTGTTCTTTTCCAAAACCACCAAGAGAGTCATTGGATGTGTGTTCCTTTCCTAAACCACCAACAAAGTCATTGCATGTGTGTTCTTTTTCTAAACCACCAGAGTCATTGCATGTGTCACCTTTTCCTAAACCACCACTAGAGTCATTGCATGTGTTTTATTTTCCTAAACACCACCAGAGTCATTGCATGTGTTTTATTTTCCTAAACCACAACTAGAGTCATTGCATGCGTGTTCCATTCTTAAACCACATTGATCCACCAGAGTTATTGCATGTGTGTTCCTTTCCTAAACCACATGGATCCACCAGTGTCATTGCATTTGTCTTTTTTCCTAAACCACCACCAGAATCTTTCCATCTGTCTTTTTTTCCTAAACCACCACAAGAGTCATTGCATGTGTGTTATTTTCCTAAACCACATGAATCCACCAGAGCCATTTCATGTGTCTTCCTTTCCTAAACCACCACTAGAGTCATTCCATGTGTGTTCTTTTCCTAAACCACATGGATGTCATTGCATGTGTATTCCTTTCCTAAACCACCACTAGAGTAATTGCATGTGTCTTACTTTCCTAAACCACCACCTGAGTCATTGCATGTGTGTTCTTTTCCTAAACCATCAGCAGAGTCATTGCATGTGTCTTCTTTTCCTAAACCACCACCAGAGTCATTGCATGAGTGTTATTTTCCTAAACCACATGGATCCACCAGAGTCATTGCATGTGTCTTACTTTCCTAAACCACCACTAGAGTCATTGCATGTGTGTAAGTTTCCTAAACCACATGGATGTCATTGCATGTGTCTTCCTTTCCTAAACTACCACTAGAGTCATTGCATGTGTCTTCTTTTCCTAAACCACATGGATCCAATAGTGTCATTGCATGTGGCTTCCTTTCCTAAACCACCAACAGAGTCCTTGCATGTGTGTTCTTTTTCTAAACCACCAACAGAGTCATTGCATGTGTCACCTTTTCCTAAACCACCACCAGAGTCATTGCATGTGTATTCTTTTCCTAAACCACCACTAGAGTCATTGCATGTGTGTTCCTTTATTAAACCACATTGATCCACTAGAGTCATTGCATTTGTCTTCTTTTCCTAAACCACCACCAGAATCTTTCCATGTGTCTTGTTTTCCTAAACCACCACCAGAGTCATTGCATGTGATCTATTTTCCTAAACCAGATGAATCTACTAGAGTCATTGCATGTGTCTTCCTTTCCTAAACCACCACTAGAGTCATTCCATGTGTGTTCTTTTCCTAAACCACATGGATGTCATTGCATGTGTCTTCCTTTCCTAAACCACCACTAGATTAATTGCATGTGTCTTCTTTTCCTAAACCACATGGATCCACCAATGTCATTGCATGTGTCTTCCTTTCCTAAACCACCACCTGACTCATTGCATGTGTGTTCTTTTCCTAAACCACCACCAGAGTCATTGCATGTGTCTTCTTTTCCTAAACCACCACCAGAGTCATTGCATGTATTCTTTTCCTAAACCATCACTAGAGTAATTGCATGTGTGTTACTTTCCTAAACCACATTGATCCACAATAGTCATTCCATGTGTGTTCCTTTCCTAAACAACATGGATCCACCAGTGTCATTGCACTTGTGTTCCTTTCCTAAACCACCACCATGTGTGTTCTTTTCCTAAACCACCACCATAGTCATTCCATGTGTCTTCCTTTCCTAAACCACCACAAGAGTCGTTGCATGTGTCTTATTTTCCTTAACCACATGGATCCACTAGTGTCATTGCATGTGACTTCCTTTCCTAAACCACCAACAAAGTCATTGCATGTGTGTTCTTTTTCTAAACCACCAGAGTCATTGCATGTGTCACCTTTTCCTAAACCACCACTAGAGTCATTGCATGTGTTTTATTTTCCTAAACACCACCAGAGTCATTGCATGTGTTTTATTTTCCTAAACCACAACTAGAGTCATTGCATGCGTGTTCCTTTCTTAAACCACATTGATCCACCAGAGTTATTGCATGTGTGTTCCTTTCCTAAACCACATGGATCCACCAGTGTCATTGCATTTGTCTTCTTTTCCTAAACCACCACCAGAATCTTTCCATGTGTCTTTTTTTCCTAAACCACCACAAGAGTCATTGCATGTGTGTTATTTTCCTAAACCACATGCATCCACCAGAGCCATTTCATGTGTCTTCCTTTCCTAAACCACCACTAGAGTCATTCCATGTGTGTTCTTTTCCTAAACCACATGGATGTCATTGCATGTGTCTTCCTTTCCTAAACCACCACTAGATTAATTGCATGTGTCTTCTTTTCCTAAACCACATGGATCCACCAATGTCATTGCATGTGTCTTCCTTTCCTAAACCACCACCTGACTCATTGCATGTGTGTTCTTTTCCTAAACCACCACCAGAGTCATTGCATGTGTCTTCTTTTCCTAAACCACCACCAAAGTCATTGCATGTATTCTTTTGCTAAACCATCACTAGACTAATTGCATGTGTGTTACTTTCCTAAACCACATTGATCCACAATAGTCATTCCATGTGTGTTCCTTTCCTAAACAACATGGATCCACCAGTGTCATTGCATGTGTGTTCCTTTCCTAAACCACCACCATGTGTGTTCTTTTCCTAAACCACCACCATAGTCATTCCATGTGTCTTCCTTTCCTAAACCACCACAAGAGTCGTTCCATGTGTCTTATTTTCCTTAACCACATGGATCCACTAGTGTCATTGCATGTGACTTCCTTTCCTAAACCACCAACAAAGTCATCGCATGTGTGTTCTTTTTCTAAACCACCAGAGTCATTGCATGTGTCACCTTTTCCTAAACCACCACTAGAGTCATTGCATGTGTTTTATTTTCCTAAACACCACCAGAGTCATTGCATGTGTTTTATTTTCCTAAACCACAACTAGAGTCATTGCATGCGTGTTCCTTTCTTAAACCACATTGATCCACCAGAGTTATTGCATGTGTGTTCCTTTCCTAAACCACATGGATCCACCAGTGTCATTGCATTTGTCTTCTTTTCCTAAACCACCACCAGAATCTTTCCATGTGTCTTTTTTTCCTAAACCACCACAAGAGTCATTGCATGTGTGTTATTTTCCTAAACCACATGAATCCACCAGAGCCATTTCATGTGTCTTCCTTTCCTAAACCACCACTAGAGTCATTCCATGTGTGTTCTTTTCCTAAACCACATGGATGTCATTGCATGTGTCTTCCTTTCCTAAACCACCACTAGAGTAATTGCATGTGTCTTACTTTCCTAAACCACCACCTGAGTCATTGCATGTGTGTTCTTTTCCTAAACCATCAGCAGAGTCATTGCATGTGTCTTCTTTTCCTAAACCACCACCAGAGTCATTGCATGAGTGTTATTTTCCTAAACCACATGGATCCACCAGAGTCATTGCATGTGTCTTCCTTTCCTAAACCACCTCTAGAGTCATTGCATGTGTGTAAGTTTCCTAAACCACATGGATGTCATTGCATGTGTCTTCCTTTCCTAAACTACCACTAGAGTCATTGCATGTGTCTTCTTTTCCTAAACCACATGGATCCAATAGTGTCATTGCATGTGTGTTCCTTTCCTAAACCACCAACAGAGTCCTTGCATGTGTGTTCTTTTTCTAAACCACCAACAGAGTCATTGCATGTGTCACCTTTTCCTAAACCACCACCAGAGTCATTGCATGTGTATTCTTTTCCTAAACCACCACTAGAGTCATTGCATGTGTGTTCCTTTATTAAACCACATTGATCCACTAGAGTCATTGCATTTGTCTTCTTTTCCTAAACCACCACCAGAATCTTTCCATGTGTCTTGTTTTCCTAAACCACCACCAGAGTCATTGCATGTGATCTATTTTCCTAAACCAGATGAATCTACCAGAGTCATTGCATGTGTCTTCCTTTCCTAAACCACCACTAGAGTCATTCCATGTGTGTTATTTTCCTAAACCACATGGATGTCATTGCATGTGTCTTCCTTTCCTAAACCACCACTAGATTAATTGCATGTGTCTTCTTTTCCTAAACCACATGGATCCACCAATGTCATTGCATGTGTCTTCCTTTCCTAAACCACCACCTGACTCATTGCATGTGTGTTCTTTTCCTAAACCACCACTAGAGTCATTGCATGTGTCTTCTTTTCCTAAACCACCACCAGAGTCATTGCATGTATTCTTTTCCTAAACCATCACTAGAGTAATTGCATGTGTGTTACTTTCCTAAACCACATTGATCCACAATAGTCATTCCATGTGTGTTCCTTTCCTAAACAACATGGATCCACCAGTGTCATTGCACGTGTGTTCCTTTCCTAAACCACCACCATGTGTGTTCTTTTCCTAAACCACCACCATAGTCATTCCATGTGTCTTCCTTTCCTAAACCACCACAAGAGTCGTTGCATGTGTCTTATTTTCCTTAACCACATGGATCCACTAGTGTCATTGCATGTGACTTCCTTTCCTAAACCACCAACAAAGTCATTGCATGTGTGTTCTTTTTCTAAACCACCAGAGTCATTGCATGTGTCACCTTTTCCTAAACCACCACTAGAGTCATTGCATGTGTTTTATTTTCCTAAACACCACCAGAGTCATTGCATGTGTTTTATTTTCCTAAACCACAATTAGAGTCATTGCATGCGTGTTCCTTTCTTAAACCACATTGATCCACCAGAGTTATTGCATGTGTGTTCCTTTCCTAAACCACATGGATCCACCAGTGTCATTGCATTTGTCTTCTTTTCCTAAACCACCACCAGAATCTTTCCATGTGTCTTTTTTTCCTAAACCACCACAAGAGTCATTGCATGTGTGTTATTTTCCAAAACCACATGAATCCACCAGAGCCATTTCATGTGTCTTCCTTTCCTAAACCACCACTAGAGTCATTCCATGTGTGTTCTTTTCCTAAACCACATGGATGTCATTGCATGTGTCTTCCTTTCCTAAACCACCACTAGAGTAATTGCATGTGTCTTACTTTCCTAAACCACCACCTGAGTCATTGCATGTGTGTTCTTTTCCTAAACCATCAGCAGAGTCATTGCATGTGTCTTCTTTTCCTAAACCACCACCAGAGTCATTGCGTGTATTCTTTTCCTAAACCATCACTAGAGTAATTGCATGTGTGTTCCTTTCCTAAACCACATTGATCCACAATAGTCATTGCATGTGTGTTCCTTTCCTAAACAACATGGATCCACCATTGTCATTGCATGTTTGTTCCTTTCCTAAACCACCACTAGAGTCATAGCATGTGTGTTGCTTTCCTAAACCACGTTGATCCACCATAGTCATTGCATGTGTGTTCCTTTCCTAAAACACATGGATGTCATTGCATATGTGTTCCTTTCCTAAACCTCATGGATCCACCAGAGTCATTGCATGTGTGTTCCTTTCCTAAACCACATTGATCTACCAGAGTCATTGCATGTGTCTTCCTTTCCTAAACCACCACTAGAGTCATTGCATGTGTGTTCCTTTCTTAAACCACATTGATCCACCAGAGTCATTGCATGTGTGTTCCTTTCCTTAACCACATCGATCCACCTATGTCATTGCATGTGTGTTCGTTTCCTAAGGCACACCAGAGTATTTGCATGTGTCTTATTTTCCTAAACCACCACCAGAGTCATTGCATGTGTGCTATTTTCCTAAACCACATTGACCCACCAGAGTCATTGCATGTGTGTTCCTTTCCTAAACCACATGGATGTCATTTCAAGTGTCTTCCTTTCCTAAACGACCACTAGAGTCATTGCATGTGTCTTCTTTTCCTAAACCACATGGATCCACCAGATGGATGTGTGTTCCTTTGCTAAACCACCACCAGAGTCATTGCATGTGTGTTATTTTCCTAAACCACCACTAGAGGCATTGCATGTCTCTTCATTTCCTAAACCACCACTAGAGTCATTGCATGTGTGTTCTTTCCTAAACCACATTGATCCACCAGAGTCATTGCATGTGTGTTCCTTTCCTAAACCACCACTAGAATCATTGCATGTGTGTTCCTTTCCTAAACCACATTCATCCACCATTTTCATTGCATGTGTGTTCCTTTCCTAAAACACATGGATGTCATTGCATGTGTGTTCCTTTCCTAAACCACATGGATCCACCAAAGTCATTGCATGTGTGTTCCTTTCCTAAACCACATTGATCCACCAGAGTCATTGCATGTGTGTTCCTTTCCTAAACCACATGGATGTCATTGCATGTGTCTTCCTTTCGTAAACCAGCACTAGAGTCATTACATGTGTCTTCTTTTCCTAAACCACATGGATCCACCACATGGATGTCTGTTCCTTTCCTAAACCACCACTAGAGTTATTGCATGTGTGTTATTTTCCTATACAACCACTAGAGTTATTGCATTTGTCTTCCTTTCCTAAACCACCACTAGAGTCATTGCATGTGTGTTCCCTTCCTAAACCACATTGATCCACCAGAGTCATTACATGTGTTTTCCTTTCCTAAACCACCACTAGAGTCATTACATGTGTGTTCCTTGTCTAAACCACGTTGATCCACCAGAGTCATTGCATGTGTGTTCCTTTCCTAAACCACATGGATGTCATTACATTTGTGTTCCTTTCCTAAACCACATGGATCCACCAGAGTCATTGCATGTGTGTTCATTTCCTAAACCACATTGATCCACTAGATTCATTGCATGTGTGTTACTTTCCTAAACCACATGGATGTCATTGCATGTGTCTTCCTTTCCTAAACCACATGGATCCACCAGTGTCTTTGCATGCGTGTTATTTTCCTACATCCACTAGTCTCATTGCATGTGTGTTCCTTTCCTAAACCACCACAAGAGTCATTGCATGTGCGTTCTTTTCCTAAACCACCACCGGAGTCATTGTATGTGTCTTCTGTTTCTAAACCACCACCCGAGTCATTGCACGTGTGTTCTTTTCCTAAACCACCACTAGAATCATTGCATGTGTCTTCCTTTCCTAAACCACATTGATCCACCATAGTCATTGCATGTGTGTTCCTTTCCTAAACCACATTGGTCCACTAGTGTTACTGCATGTGTGTTAGTTTCCTAAACCACCACCAGAGTCATTGCATGTGCCTTCCTTTCCTAAACCACCACTAGAGTCATTGCATGTGTGTTCCTTTCCTAAACCACATTGGTCCACTATTGTTACTGCATGTGTGTTAGTTTCCTAAACCACCACCAGAGTCATTGCATGTGCCTTCCTTTCCTAAACCACCACTAGAGTCATTGCATGTGTGTTCCTTTCCTAAACCACATGTATGTCATTGCATGTGTCTTCCTTTCCTAAAACACCACCAGAGTTGTGGGCTCCCCGGATTATCCATCCAAGAAATCCCTGTTATGTATACATCCATGTTCCCATGATCAGTGAGACGTGGAACATAATCGACAAGTATCATTACATCATCCTAAACATAACGAAACTTACAAGACTTACATACATGCCATTATGGCTACAACATCTTTAGCAGCGGAACATCATCACGTGCAGAGCCCAATCGTGCCTCAACCTACAGGCGGCTGACTGGGAAGACGGCCTAGCTCGCTGGATGTCACCTTAATCTTCTAATGTCGAACCTCTGAAACTACGGCCAAGTAAATAGCCAGGGACAAAGCCATGAGTACTTTTGAATGTACTCGCAAACCACCAAGATAAGTAGAATAAGGAAATGCAAATTCTGGCTGTGGCGAGATAGCTCTATCTAGGGTTGTTTTTGAAAATCCTAGACTACCTCTTGTAGTATGGCATCTCCATATCTTTGTTGAAAAAGAGTTTTGAAACATGCCTCTGTTTTATAATTCAAGACATCTCCATATCTTTGTTGAAAAAGAGTTTTGAAAACAGTTTTGGAGTAGAAACCCTTTTTAAACCTCTTTGACCACCTCTGGTCAAAACAAAACTTTCACACTCAGGTTCCCCCGGAACCTTCATACTTTTATTCGTTCTTTCCAAACAAACACCGTTTGGGTACTCCTAGCCAACACCTTTCCAACCGTCCTTGACTATGGACACGGCTATTCGAATAGATTATACTCTGGAGAGTTTGCGCACTTTCCCCACAAGAATCAATACATCCGCTGGGATACAACCACGGCCCACTACCACTGTAGATGGGGGTCCGGATAATCAAACCTAACCTTTCGCTTGTCGACCCTAGCAAAGGCTGCTTTTCCTTTTGGGTTTGTTCTCCCCGGCAACAAGTATGTGGCTCCTAGCCATAGTCCCGCCTTCTGTACACGCGTATACCCAAGCCGCAACTTGGCATATACCTTAACTTGGTGACTCCACTTCCTTCCGTACCGCCTAAGTCATACCGTCCGCGGGAGACCCAATTGGTGCATCGGCTCTCCTACCAAGACAGGCTCACTCTTGCCGAAACATGCTACAGGCTTCAGATCCAAGATCTAGTAGCGCCTTCCCGGGCTTCAAGGGATTTCTCCCTGTAAGCATTGTACAAGCTGCCTCGGCTAATGAAGACAAACTATGAGCTAAGCCCTAACACCTGGGGTAATGTGGCTGCACTGATAAAATTGTTCTGGTAAAGGCGTAGAACATCCCTTCACTTTCTCATTTCTCATCATCACCATTTCTTTTGTTAAAACCTCCACTGGGAACGATGCCTCTTCCCAGGGGTTTTAAAAAGCCATTTTGAATCCTTTGTAGTAGGGTAAATCCCAAAACAGTTTATTTTCTCAAAGCCGGGGTTTTTCAATGAGGTAGGATGCTAACCATCGTACTCTCGGTCTAAAGGGATGAAGTGGTGGGTACATCAGGGTGGTACCACGAGCGACACAAAGTCATAACTTAGAGGAGCCAAGTTATTGGCGTAGTATTTATAAAACAAGACATGCAGGTAAATAATGCAATTTATAAAGAGGGTACAAAACAGGTAATAAAAGGAGTAGGACAAGTATCAGAATTCGGGAAATGGTGGCTTGCCTGTGATTAGCAATAAGTCCCTTCCTTCTTGTCGTCAAACACTCACACTATCGCCGTCATCGGGTATACATGCAATCAGACAATACCACAATCAATACAGGGCATACAAGCATCAAACCATTCAGCAAGCAAACATAAGGAGTACTACTGAACTTGGTAGGTTTTGGAGAAGTTGGATTTTAGTTAGTGGAATTACTAAATTGCCATTGTAGTGTTTTTCTCTTTGGAAGATGGATGTCTAGGATAAATACCATGAACTTGGAGTGGGGTTCTCAGGTCTGTAGGATACCAATGTGCAACAGTGATATCCTCAGATAGGTCTTGACAAAACAAAACCAACACAAGTTGTTTCACTTGATTATCAATTTCCTAGATTTAACTATGATTTTTATAGTGGCAATAACTCTAGTTTGAGGGAGTAATTCACCAGAATTTATCTGGGGCCCAACAATTATTTCCTTGGGTGGTTTGGTAGTGTTTGGTGTACTGAGCCACCTAGAGTTGGAATCTTGTCAAAGTAATTACCAGAATGCCCTCCGGAAATTCCCATAGGCAGTTCTATAAGGTTTTTCTCTTTTTCACCAGATTAATTCTGCAGAAGATTTTGAGTTGACTCCAAGGGAAGGTGGTAGGTATTTAGAATAACTTTCTATAGGAATTGGATTCACTCTTTTAGGAGTTGTCAAACTCCTGGTGTGAATTATTTAGTGGAAATACTACTCATAGAAGTATTTAAATCACTAAAATTCAACCAGAGCTCAATAAATTCTGAGCTGCTGGGGATTGATACATGCTGTTAATAGAGTGTACTGGGAGGTGGAATCAGGTCAATACCACATTTGGTTTGACCTGTAGAAATTACCCAAGGCAGATAATGGCTGATTTTGTCATTTTCGCTAAGGGCAAACTACTGTTCACCTAGATATGGGACTTGGGGTAGATGATAGGTATATCCAATACCTTGCATTAGAGCTTTGGTTGTCCCCAATTGGAGATGTAAAACTCCCTGAGGAAATATTTTGGGGTGAAGTACACCTGGCAGAAGAATAATTACCAACAAATAATGGAAATTATTTTTGACTAGGGGTTGCCTCTGCATGATTGAGAAAACATCAGGGTACTACCAGAATTTTAGATCTTGGCCCTTGGATTTTATTTACATTTTCAAAAGGATTTAATCCTGCTGATCTTTTTCTGGATCTGGACAGAAATGAATAAAAGAAGGGATTTGCGGGCTGGGATCTGGGGCTAATGGGCTGCGGAGAGGGAATTTGGCCCACGGCGGGGCAACGCGGCGTGCGGGAGCCAGCACTTGAACCTGGCAAGCGGGGCCCAGCGTTAGTGAGAGGGGGTGGCCGAAGCGGTATCGGCGGCTGTGGCCCGTTTAATTAAGTGGAGACGGACGGCGGGGCATCGTCGTGCTCGACAGAACAGAGCCCACAGCGGCGGAACCCTAGGGGTGGCGAGGCTCGGCCGGGAGGCTCACTTGGGGCTCCAGGGAGGTCAGGGAGGCGGCAGGGCGACGCGGTCGACGACGGCGAGCAGATCGAGGGGCGGCACAGCGGGGTTGGCCTCCGGGAAGAAGCTCGCACGAAGGTGGCGGAGGGTGACCTCGTCGGAGCTCACTGGTGACAACGAACGAGATGGTCCTGGGCAAAAAGAAAGCCAGGGTTAGATAGAGGAGGAAGAGGGGAACTCGAGGGCCAACATGCAGAGGAAGGGGAGCAGGGGAGAAGGAGCCTTGCTCGGTTTTGTGAGGAGGCCGAGAGCTCCTCTTTTTTCTTCTTCTGGACAGCACCGAGCAGGGGAGGAAGAGGGAGTGCTGGGGGAGGTAAGTGGAGGTGGAAGGGGGCAAATGAGGGACAAGGGCAAGCTGGAAGTGGACTGCCGGCTTATAAACCGAGGAGGGGGAGTAGATGGTGTAAATGTCTAATTTGGACATGGGGGAGGGGGATTGCTGGCCAGGGATTGGTCCAGGGGACGGTGGGGAGGGGTAGGAATGGGTTTTGGTCGTGCTAGATCAGAGAGGGAGGGGGTGGCAGCTGTGGTAATTAAGTGGGGTAAATCCTTGCAAGATTTGCTTGTCTCTCTCTCTCTCTACTAGTACAACGGTAAAATGGACAATGCTGGGGTAGAGCTATAATGGTGTCGACCTGGGGTGTGTCCTGGTGTTAGGGGGAAGAATTGAGCAAGTTTTGATGAGAGGTGGAAGTGGTTTGAGTAGTGGTTTTGCTTAAAGGGCAACTTTGATCAAAATAGATGGTTATGAAGTAAGTCCAAAATGTTGCATTGGACAAGATGAGGAAATGGTACTGGTAGATAGATGAGGTCAGGGTAGACTCCTAGGATTTAATTGAGATTTTTATAAGGGGTTTTAGTCCTTATAAATCCATTTATTCAAAAAGGACAGAAGTGGTTTCTAGAAGATCATTTGATATTTTTACATTGGACAAGGCTGGTTTCTGGTTTGAGAGGGTCCCAAATGTGAATACACACTTAGGGGAATTTTCCCAAGATTTATTGAGGCTTAAAAGTATTTAAGACAATTATTATTCCAATTCAGTCATTTAAGAAAATGGGCAAAAAGAAATAATAAAGCTCTCAAAAATATTTATTTTTGAGATGGCAAGATAGGGTATGATGTAAGGAACTCATAGGAGCAAAAATTTGGGGAAGTGTTTTGACAAAACCCAAACCTTCCATTGGAGAATTGGTTTTGAGATTTTGGCTGTTAAAGGAGTTAAATAGATTTGGAGCCATAATAATTATGGGTAAGATTTGAGAAATCTTAATGATCAAGGTAGTTGATGTAGACAAGGTGTAGCAAGCATATGTAACCTTGGGATTGGAGAATCCAAGTTGATTTTGGTGGAGTACCCTTGATTAGTTATCTAGGGTGGTGTTAATTTCATACCATCAAAACATGGTTGTATCTTGGAGTTCAGAGTTCACCTTGAGGCAAGGGATAGATGATTAGTTAGACCAAGTCATATAGATAATCATGGCAGAAGGAGTTTGGATTAATTGCATTTGAGGTGATCTAGAAGTGATGGCAAACTTTGTTGAAAATAAGGCTGCCATACCAGATGAGTCATGATGCCTTATAAACCATGTGGGTTTAATAAGCTCAAAGATCCACTTGGAACAAGGGAAGCAGATGTTGATAGACGTATATGAGTAGAGCACAACCATGCAAAGAGTTAGTCCATAGAAGGTTGTGTGATGGTGTGATCTTCTGCCAAAGTAGGCATGATGACTAGATTTGCAGGAAATGTTATTTTCTTGTCTGTAAAACCATCAAGAACAAGTGGGTTGGAGGAGGATATAACCAAGGTAAAAAGTGGTCCTTGCTAGTCCTTAGGATGGTTAAGAAGATGGTTCAGGTGCATTTCCAAAAATGCACATGGTTTGAGAAAGGGAGGCATTCAAAAAGGGGATGTTGAAACAATTTCCACATGGTTTTGAGGATTTTGACTAGAGTATGAGAGGGATTGTTTTTGGAGGGGTGGCAAGGTACCAAAGCATCATCAAGGGGATGATGTTGAAGTGTAGATGGAGTAGAAGGGATCCATGCTTGATATTGGTCTTCAAGGACTTGGAAGCTACTAGAATGGATCACTACAAAATTGATCTGGCTAATGGTTTTAGATGATCACTTAGTATCTAGTGATTTGATCTGGCTTTGTTATCTTTCCTAGGATCTGGGGGTTTGGAAACCTCTTGATCCTAGTGATGAGCCCCTAGAGTGGCTCATACTACTTCCTAAGCAAACAAGTCTAACAGCAGATCAAGGCAACTCATCAGAGAGCAGATGTAGGCAACACATCTTATAAACTAACCAACTACTACTAGGGTTACCATCAATCTTAGCTTGAGGTAAGAAGGGGTAATTTTTAAAGGTTGGAGTTTGAAAGAGTTAAGAGTCCTTGGTATCTCCACCAAGAGTAGAAATTAAAAGCCTTAAGAAAGGTTTTCGGGGGGATCCTAAAGGTAAGAGTAGTTGAAGGTTCTGTCTTGAAAACATAAGGAGGTTATATTAAATATTTCTCCATAGTTTTGTCAATATAAGCTACTAAAATATTTTTGGTTACATAAGCATCTTGGCTCATGTTTTGAAATGCAAGAACATTTGAGAATATGTAAACTGATCCAGGATAGTTTTGGTAAGTAGCTTTTGTCAACTGTTGGTGAGGTAAGGAGTAGCATATGGTATACACTTATATGCACAAGCACAAACAGACAACCAAGCAAACACAACACCAAGTACAAGAAAAGTTTTGTTCCCCCTGATTTTTGCATCTTGGACAACTAATCAGGGTTGCTGAAATTGGGATGTGACAAAACTTTCCCCCTTAAAAGAATCTCGACCCGAGATTCGGGAGAGTAAGGTTAGGGGATTTGTGTTGGAGTTAGTGATAGGTGTTTCTAGCATACTAACTTGTTGGCTTAGTCTTTGAATAGGGTTACTTCGACAGTGAGGCTGATCTTCATTTGCCTTGAGAGCACAAGAGTTGAGCTGGCTTCAACCATGAGTGCGAGGAGTGATCTTCCGGCTACTAGAATTTATGGTGTCTGTCCTAAGGGATTATTGTACTCTAATATATGACCTTAGGTCCAACTGTTGGATTGTTTCTGGCAGAGGGTTATTCCGTTTTGCGGGAAAGACACAGTCTTTCCCCCTCAGGATTAGACTGGGGAAGATGGGAGAGTTGGCATAATCCTTCCTTCTTGGAGTCGCAGATGGATGTTTTGAATCCTGATGTCCATACTTCTCCTAGAGTCGAGATCGTCAGAAGGCGTCCCATTCTGGAGGTCTTCTGAAGTATGCTCGGGTAAATAGTCTTCTGAGGGTTGAGTGGAAAGATGCAGTCTTTCCACCTTAGAGCTTCATTAAGGTGTTTTAGGAGTGGTGCAGGCCTTCTGCCTGGGAGAGCTGTCCTGGGTTAGCGGGAGGCTACATCTTCCTGGAGTCTTGAGTTAGTGTCGTCAAGTGAGGCCCTATTCTATTCATATTGGCTAGGTGGTCTCCTAACGAAGCCTTTAAGGGGGGGTAGCTCAAGGCAGGGTAGCGGTTTAAGACTCTCCTGGCTAGCGTTTAGTTAGGGATGATGCAGTCAGCGTCGGTGAATAGGTCTTCACTTGCATCTCTTGCGTTGCTTCTGCTTGAGGGTGGAGTGAACTTATTGACTTCATGCCTCCTCGTCTTCGGGAAACTGAAGTATTCTGACCTTCTGGTAAGGAACTTCCCATTGGTGGTAAGGGTTCCGGGTTGGGTCTGATGCAACGTCTTGGGTAAAACACACAAAAAGGGAAAACATCAAGCAAGCATAGCAATCCAAGGAAGTTATTACATAACCAACCAGTCCGCACCCGAGGGGTGCTAATAGTACTTAAGCATTACAAAATGCGTTCAGGGACGATACATGACTCTACCCTATTACTAGGTGGGCGAGTACCGCGACGCGGGTGATGTCAACACTCGGATTTTTAATCCCAGATGCCCGTTATGCCATACCTCACAATCCCAGGGTTACCATTTTTGCGAGACATAACGGATTGGATATCCTAGTACATCATCCATTACAAACAATACATAAGGTCTTACACAAATAAGGATCTCATGATCCAGTCTTAATACAACAAGCAGCGGAATAAAAGATAAGCGTAGCGGTGGGGTCCATCTTCAGGGGCACAGGCAATGCAGACGAAGGCAGATAGTCCTAGTTATCATCGCTGTCCTGCTAGCTATCATCTTGGTAGTCTCCTTCATAGTCTGGCCATGAGAATAGCCAGGGACAAGAGCCATGAGTACTCTTTAAGTACTCGCAAACTACCACTAACAAGTAGTATAGTGCTAAGTTAAAGTGCTAAATCTAGGTTTAACTATAAAGTTAAGTTTGAAACCTAAGCTGAGTTCTGAAGCAAAGAAAGATAAAATAAAGTTCTAGAATCACTTAAGTTGGGAAGCTATTGTCATAAACACAACTATGTTGTGGTCAAGTCAAGATTCATCATTCATTTCATAAGTCATTTTGAAAACATCTGACAACGAAACAGTATGGCCATTCCAACTGTCCATAACCGCGGACACGGCTATTCGAATAGTTTGACACTCTGCAGAGGTGGTACACTTTCACCACAAGATTCGATACATCTGTCAAGGATAACCCTGAATCATCGTAGTTAGTATGCAGATAATCCAACTTAACGTTTCCTTTACACACCCTAGTATAAGCACCTCTCATATGAGCATGGCCTCCCAACCATGACCATCAGTCATCTTGGGCACTGCATAGGTGGACAACATTGAGAGGTAGCCTCAGCTCAAACCTCTCCCGCGAGGGAACTAATACTAATTTATATAAACTTCCGGCTAAGCCTTACCCAATTCAGCTAGTGTGGTTGTACGGTAAATTTGGAATGGCATCGCATCTGAATCCAACCATCAGTTTTATAAAAGGGCTAAGGCTCATGCCTCAACATTTTCATCATCATAAACCATTTGTGTTTCTCAACACATGTCAAAACATCTCAATAGAATGACTCATCATTCCAAGGTTTTCATAATTCATTTTCACCAATTGTTCCCATCTAAAGTGACTCAAGTTTTGATCTACACTAAACTACTAAGTTAAGAGTGTTCACTAAGGTGGAAAGATGATGGGTTCAATCTCATGCCATAGAATGACATCTAAAGCTTATCTAAATAGGTCAGGTTTTATACTCTTTATGCTACCTTCAAAACAAGTAAGGGACTTTGTGTAAGGTAAAGGAAGTAAAGCTTGAAAGTATGACTTGGGGTAACTAGTAGTCAAAGTGGTAGGATCAAGGCAATGCCTAAAGCATCTTTGCTTGGGTTATCTAGATTGCAAGGATTTGCTTGCATTGTTAATGGTGGCTTGCTAAAGTAAGTTTTGCAAGGGTTAGCTTGCCAATAATAGCTTGCCTTGGTTGGTGTAGTGGTTGAAGTTTTCTTCTTCTTCTTCTTGGTAGCACTCTCCTCGTCGTAAGCTTGGTCGGTACTATCTTCTATAAATACATACGGAGTACATAATCACCAAACAATACTTAACTAGTTTACTTAGTACGCTAAGGCACACAATTGATGATCTATTATCATCAGAAGCATCACAAGTTTTATTCAATAGTTTCCTCCTTTTTATTTTAGAAAAGTAATTTCTACTCATTGAAAAATTTATTAAGATTTAATATTCACCACTTAAAATATGGGATCATGTGGACACATGTCATCACCACATATTCTAACATGTGGGAATGTAATTTAAGGGTTGGATCATAAATATTTTGGTTTAAGTTCATTATTTAATGATTTAAAGTGACTAGAAATGCCTATATAGCATTATTTTGGTACTAGTCCAAAGTCACTGCATGTAAATCCTAATATTATTACATATTCACATAGGTATGATGCAATGTGATTTTTGAGAGTTGGAATCAACTCAAAAGCTAACTTGGTTGATTATATAAAAATGTTGCAAGGTGCAAATGCTTCTGTTTTACTATGTTTACTAGGAGAGATCTATAACTCTAAATGAATTAAATCCAACGGGCTTGGATATATCTTTTCAGTAGCTTTCTAAAAAAATTGGAATCACTCCATTTGGATTTGTAAATCTCTTTGAATTGAATTTTGAACTAAGGGACAGAACTAAGTTTAAACTAAAAAGAAAATTCTAATTCAAACTGACTGGATCACGCGGGAAACGCTAACGGGCCAGCCCAGTGTCACTCCGCGGTGCGGGGCTCAGCTGACAGGGGGTCCACTAGTCAGCGGCTCATAACGCATGAAGCGGTACGAGGCAATGTGGGACGTTGGATTAGAGTAGGGATCAATGGCTATGGATCGTCGTCGACGACGGACCTGTCACCGGCGAGCTCTAACCCTAGCGGCTCAGTGGGGGTGCATAGGGGGCGTACCGGGCCTCCAGCGATGACGGCGAGGCGGGCAAACGGACTGGTGGTCAACGGCGAGCTCAGGGACGGCCGAGGCAGCTCCGGGGGTGGTCGCAATCAGCGGCGCCCTTCTCCTCCAGAGGCGGCCTGCTCCGATACAATTCCAGCGAGCTGCTGCTCCCTGTGCTCCGGCTAGAGGTGTGGGACGATTAATGAGGTGAGGGGAGTGGAGTGGCGTGCTGCAAACGGCTGGGGGTGCCCTCCTTTTATAGGCTCGACGGCGAGACTGAGAGGGATGGGCAGGCGATGGTGGCGACATGGCTACGGGCTGCTAGCGGCATGGCGGAGGGTGGCAATCGACGCGCGGTCTCCTGGCGGTGCTCTAGGACTTTAATGCGGGCTTAGGGGCGGTGGTAAGCAGTAGGGAGGAGCTAGCGCTCTGTGCGGCAGAGGCGGCGGCTTCGACGGCGAGCGGTGGCTGTGAGGCGTTGGACGGTGAATGGGGGTGTCTGGCGTGCTCCCTGGGTCATGGCGGCGCGGTGGGCGCGGGCTGCGGTCGAGCGGTGGCTTGTGCACGCATGCCAGGTGTGGCGCTCTAGCGCATGCTCGGCATGGCGCGGTGGCACTTGGCGCGGGGTTTTCTCAGTGGTCCACGGCTGGGCCTTGCTTGGGGAGGGGACAGTGGGCGGCGGTGAGGTGCGGGCTATCTCCTAGACATGGCGAGAGAGAAGGGGACGGTCTGCTGTGGCGGTGACCAAGTTGGCCGGCGAGTTGGTGCTCCAGGTGGCTCGGCACTGTTGCTAGGGACAAGGGGGTGAGGTGCTAATGGTCTGGTTTGATCAAGAGGGGACAAAGGGATTAATTAGAGATCAAATGGGGGCAAAACCTAGTACAAAACAGTGAGCTATGTTTAGACTTTGATTCTTGCATGCCAAGTGTTTGTGAAAATGGCCGCAAGAAATAAACTTTGAAATTTTGAAAAGATTTTTGGTGGGTGTGCTAGTACTAAGCTTGGGACTTTGTGGGTGCTTGGGTTTTGAAAATTGAACTTGTTTGAGTGGTTTTTGAAATAGTGGGATCTTCCCATATGAAATAGATTCAATTTTAAACTGTCATTTAAAATTAGTATTTGATTGTTTTTAGCAGATCACAAAATGGGCCTTGGTACCTCATTATGTGTACTAGCAAGGGGTGTAAAGATCCACAGATGTTTCTATTAAGTATTGAGTACTAGGAATAGCCAAAGTAGGCATGATAGTTAATTTGGCAAAAATGACCATTCACTTCAATTATTCATTTTGAGTTGTTTTTTTGGGAAAAGTTTGGGAATGATTTAGATGATGTTTATTTCACCTAAGAATCATTTTACAAGCAATGGATCACTTAAACATGGCAGTTCAAACAACTCCTATTTTTAAATGCCCACACATATGAATGCTTTCATATTTTGAATTGGAAAAGTTTTTGTTAACCCTAATTTTGATGATTTGGATCTTGATAAGCTTGGATTAAAGTTTTGGGATGTTACAAACCTTCCCCCCTTAAAAAAAATCTCGTCCCGAGATTTACAAAGAAAACTAGGAACTAAAGAGATCTAGGAACTCCGTCCTAATGTAATCTTCGCGCTCCCAAGTGGCTTCCTCCTCGGTATGGTTGCTCCATTGAATCTTGAGAAATTTGATACTCCTGGTCCTGGTTGTTCTGTAATCTTCTTCCAAGATACGGATAGGCACTTCACGATATGTCAGGTCATTGTTGATCTCCACAGCTCTGTGATCGATATTCTTGAAAACTTCAGTCTTCTCCAGCACTTCAAGGCATTTGCGAAGTAACAAGATATGGAACACATTGTGGATGGCTGACATCTCTTCAGGTAGTTCCAGTTGATACGATACTTCTCCTCGACGGTTCAGAATTTTGAAGGGCCCGATATATCTGGGGGCTAACTTTCCTTTCAGACTAAAGTGTTGGGTTCCCTTCAATGGTGAAACCTTGAGATATACAAAATCCCCGACATTGAAAGTTAGGTCTCTCCTTATCTTGTCAGCATAACTCTTTTGTCCGGATTGGGTGGTCTTGAGGTGCTCACGGACTTTGTGAACCTTCTCTTCGGCTTCTCGGAGAATGTCGGGTCCAAAGATCTGACTCTCTCCTACTTGCAACCAATTCAAAGGGGTACAACACTTACTTCCATATAGGAACTCAAATGGTGCCATCTGCAAACTAGCTTGATAACTGTTGTTATATGAGAATTCTGCGAAAGGCAGGCAGTCTTGCCATTTCGATTCGTACTCTAACACACAAGCTCTTAACATATCCTCTAGGATCTGGTTGACTCTCTCAGTCTGTCCATTCAAACTTCTTGTCCTTCTTCAATAATTGGGTCATCGGTCTGGCTATGCTCGAGAATCCTTCTAGGAACTTGCGATAGTATCCCGCTAATCCGAGAAATGCACGGACTTGGGTTTGAGTGGTTGGGGCTTCCCATTCTTCGACATCTTTGATCTTGGCGGGATCAACAGAGACTCCTCCAGCAGACACAATATGTCCTAGAAATCCTACTTCTTTCAGCCAAAACTCACACTTGCTAAACTTGGCATATAACCGATGCTCTCTCAGGGTTTCTAGGATGATTCTCAGATGTTGCTCATGCTCTTCTTCTGACTTGGAGTAGATAAGGATGTCGTCGATAAATACAACTACAAACTTATCTAGGAAATTCATAAAGATCTTATTCATGAGGTTCATGAAATAAGCAGGGGCATTGGTTAATCCAAAAGACATAACCGTATACTCGTATAAACCATAGAGAGTAGTAAAGGCGGTCTTCGGAATATCCATTGCACGAATCTTAAGTTGGTGATAACCAGTCCTAAGATCAATCTTTGAGAATACCTGGGCTCCAGTCAATTGATCAAATAGATCCTCTATCTTTGGCAAGGGGTACATGTTCTTGATGTTGATGTCATTCAACTTTCTATAATCTGTACACAAACGATTGCCTCCATCTTTCTTGTCGACGAATAACACTGGTGATCTCCATGGCGATGCGCTTGGCTGAATCAAGCCTTTTGCTAACATGGCATCCAACTGCTTCTTCAGTTCTACTAACTCTGAGGGGTTCATGTCATAGGATCTCTGGGCTATGGGTCCGGTTCTGGGGATTTGTTCGATAATGAACTCAATATCCCTATATGGGGGCATACCTGGCAATTCATCTAGGAATATGTCAGGGTATTCACAAACTACTCTTACTTGGTCTATGGTGGGTAGGGCTAGGCTCTTGTTGCACTTGAATTGACGGGGTAAGGTTTCAGAGATATGCTCTACTGTTACTCTAGAACTACTGGTCATGGTGATGGCTTTATTAGCACAGTCTATTAGGCCTTTATGCCTTGACATCTAGTCCATACCTAGTACTACTTCCAATCCTTTGGTTCCAAGTACTATTAGGTTGAGATAAAAATCTATCCCATGTATTCTGATAGGCACAACTTTGCAAATTTTTCTAGCTTTTGTAGTTGAACCGGGGATTTGAACTATCATGACATGCTTCAGGTTGGTTGGGTGAATCTTACTAGTGCATGCAAATTCTTCGGTGACAAATGAATGCAATGCTCCCGAATCAAACAATACTCTTGCTAAAACTGAGTTGACAAAAAACATACCCAACACTACATCTGGCGCTTCTTGGGCTTCTTCTGCGTTCATGTGGAAGAGACGACCGTTGCGGTTGTGAGGGTTCCCTGGGGCAAACCTTCTTCTTGGTTGAACACGACGCTGCTGTTGAGTTGGGGCATTCATAGTGGCATTGGCGGCAGTCTTCTTGGGACACTCATTGGAGTAGTGACCCTTCACTCCACACTCGAAACAGGTGATTTGGGACTTGTCCTTTGCTGCGACAGGCACAACATTGCTGCCAGTTCTGGGTGTAGTGTTGTTGTTGTTGTTATTGTTGTTGCTCTTGGGAGGTGCACGGTTGAAATTGTTGGCATTGCTGGAGTTGTGATGGTTTCCTACGGACTTCACATTTCCTCCGCTACGGTTGGGGTAGCTTGGGCGAGACATTGGGGGTCGGTTTTTCCTTGGTTCATATCCTGGTGAGGGATTGGGACGGTACTTCTGGTGACTGCTAGATCCTGATTGCTGCATCATATGACGTTTCCGGTTATCGTTTGCCTGATTAATCTTCCCTTCCATATGAATGGCAGAGTCGACTAGCTCTTCGAGATCTTGAAAACGGATCTTGATGAGGACAGTCTGCATCTCATCATGCAGTCCGTTCAAGAATCTCTCCTTCGTCTTGGCCTCCGTGTTGATATCATCAGGTGCATATCTGGCAAGTGACAAGAATCTGTCATGGTATTCTACCACAGTCATTCTTCCTTGCTTCAATTCGCGGAACTCATCTCTCATTCGGTTGACTAGACCCTGCGGCACGTGGGTGCGGCTGAACTTGACTTTGAATGCTTCGCATGTCATAACTTGAACATGGTTCATCAGGCGGATACTGTTCCACCATGATCTTGCATCTCCCGCCAAATAGTGGGTGGCAAAGAGAACTTTCTCGTTGTCATAAACTCTGGCTACCTCCAAGTTATTCTCCATTGTCTACAACCAGTCATCAACATCTAGTGGGTTTTCTGACGTGCTAAAGATTGGGGGATTTGTATTCTGGAAGTTTTTCAGCTTGGATCCTTGATGATCATGATTTCCATGCCCTTGGTTGTTGAGAGCCATCTGGGCGATCTGCTGCAGTGTTGCTAAGTTGGCTTGGCGCTCTGCCCTGGTTGCTTCACGGTCTGCGATGAGATTCTGCAAGATTTGCAGCATTGGGTCATGCGACGAGCTGCTCCCTCCTTGGTTTCCACGAGTCATCTGAGGATTGAGATAGATATAGGGGTAAGAGGGAAATTCTAAGGTTCATGGTTTTGGTTTCAAAGCTAAAACTTTGAGTTAGACTCAGGTTTTTCAACTAACTCCATTTCATTCATGCAAACAAACACACGATACAACACACACCACCACAAACAAAGAAAAACAGATGGTTTGAAGAACCATTCTGCAAGCTACGATACAGTGGGACCGATACATCTCATGCTACGACAGTGCTCTAGTGCATCTACTCATCGTCGATGAAGTCGGATTCCTCATCGTCATTATAGAAGTCCACGACATCCTCCTCCAGAAAGTCATCATCATTGTTGAGGTAAGAATCCATGTCTCCCTGGATGTATTCACCCTCATCTTCTTCTTCCTTGGCGGCAAGCTGAGCTTCCTGCTCCTTGACGGTCTTCTCGAGATCGGCCACCTTCTTGCGAAGACGGGCGATGGTGCGATCCTTCTTGGCACGCTGGCGACAAAGAGACTGGCGGTCCTGGATGAGCAGTGTGAAAGTCTGGGCCTTGTGGTCGGCAGTGGCACGGTTCTGGTTGGCTAACTCCCTGGCATTGTCCAGTTCCTGCTGTCTATCGTGTAGCAAGAAGTTAAGATTCTCCACTTGACGCCTCAACTCTGGGTGACTTCGCATCTCCATCGACATTCCCATGAAGTCACGTCTTGCATAGTGAGCAAAACGGGTTCCTTGGATTTTGTTGACGCTGAGGGCACATAGACGTGCGAGAGCTTCATGCATTGCCCTGGATAATCCATCTAGCCAGTTGTTCTCTCTCACGGAGAACTGAATCCTCCCGGAAGTTGGTGCTTCGATGCTTCCTCTAAGATCCGTGGTGACTAGCCACTGTAGGTCTCCTCCTGGGGGTCCTGGAAGTTGAGCTCCAAGAAACTCCGGATGTGGGCGTCCCAGTAACTCCGATAGTGAATCTAGATCCCTCTCGAAGATCAGCTGACCTCCGTTTCCCAACTGGTAAAACTTGCTGAACTAAGTCTCCATCTACAATAATTAAGAATGAGAAAATTAGTGAAGTGATCAAGTGTGTCAAATTTTAAGTAGTAATGTAAGAATTTTGAGGAACATGAATTTTTGAGAAAGAATGAATTCCCAAGGATAAGAGAGGAAATAGTTTTTCATAAATACTCACTTTGGTTTTGAAACTAAGTTTTTGTTTGGACGTCCATTCTAACTAGGGTCTCCTATGGTCAAGATGGCTCTGATACCAACTTGTCAACACCCGAATTTTTAATCCCAGATACCCGTTATGCCATACCTCGCAATCCCAGGATTACCATTTTTGTGAGACATAACGGATTGGATATCACAGTACATCATCCATTACAAACCATACATAAGGTCTTACACAAATAAGGATCTCATGATCCAGTCTTAATACAACAAGCAGTGGAATAAAAGATAAGCGTAGCGGTGGGGTCCATCTTCAGGGGAACAGGCAATGCTGACAAAGGCAGATAGTCCTAGTTATCATAGCCGTCCTGCTGGCCATCATCTTGGTAGTCTCCTTCATAGTCTGGCCATGAGAATAGCCAGGGACAAAAGCCATGAGTACTCTTTAAGTACTCGCAAACTACCACTAACAAGTAGTATAGTGCTAAGTTAAAGTGCTAAATCTAAGTTTAACTATAAAGTTAAGTTTGAAACCTAAGCTGAGTTCTGAAGCAAAGAAAGATAAAATAAAGTTCTAGAATCACTTAAGTTGGGAAGCTATTGTCATAAACACAACTCTGTTGTGGTCAAGTCAAGATTCATCATTCATTTCATAAGTCATTTTGAAAACATCTGACAACGAAACAGTATGGCCATTCCAACTATCCGTAACCGCGGACGTGGCTATTCGAATAGTTTGACACTCTACAGAGGTGGTACACTTTCACCACAAGATTCGATACATCTGTCAGGGATAACCCTGAATCATCATACTTAGTATGCAGATAATCCAACATAACCTTTCCTTTACACACCCTAGTATAAGCACCTCTCCTATGAGCATGGCCTCCCAACCATGACCATCAGTCATCTTGTGCACTGCATAGGTGGACAACATTGAGAGGTAGCCTCAGCTCATACCTCTCCCACGAGGGAACTAATACTAATGCATATAAACTTTCGGCTAAGCCTTACCCAATTCAGGCAGTGTGGTTGTACGGTAAATTTGGAATGGTATCGCATCCAAATCCAACCATCAGTTTTATAAAAGGGGTAAGGCTCATGCCTCAACATTTTCATCATCATAAACCATTTGTGTTTCTCAACACATGTCAAAACATCTCAATAGAATGACTCATCATTCCAAGGTTTTCATAATTCATTTTCACCAATTGTTCCCATCTAAAGTGACTCAAGTTTTGATCTACTCTAAACTACTAAGTTAAGAGTGTTCACTAAGGTGGAAAGATGATGGGTTCAATCTCATGCCATAGAATGACATCTAAAGCTTATCTAAATAGGTCAGGTTTTATACTCTTTATGCTACCTTCAAAACAAGTAAGGGACTTTGTGTAAGGTAAAGGAAGTAAAGCTTGAAAGTAAGACTTGGGGTAACTAGTAGTCAAAGTGGTAGGATCAAGGCAATGCCTAAAGCATCTTTGCTTGGGTTATCTAGATTGCAAGGATTTGCTTGCATTGTTAATGGTGGCTTGCTAAAGTAAGTTTTGCAAGGGTTAGCTTGCCATTAATAGCTTGCCTTGGTTGGTGCAGTGGTTGAAGTTTTCTTCTTCTTCTTGGTAGCACTCCTCCTCCTCGTAAGCTTGGTCGGTACTATCTTCTATAAATACATACGGAGTACACAATCACCAAACAATACTTAACTAGTTTACTTAGTACTCTAAGGCACACAATTGATGATCTATTATCATCACAAGCATCATAAGTTTTATTCAATAGTTTCCTCCTTTTTATTTGAGAAAAGTAATTTCTACTCATTGAAAAATTTACTAAGATTTAATATTCACCACTTAAAATATGGGATCATGTGGACACATGTCATCACCACATATTCTAACATGTGGGAATGTAATTTAAGGGTTGAATCATAAATATTTTGGTTTAAGTTCATTATTTAATGATTTAAAGTTACTAGAAATGCCTATATAGCATTATTTTGGCACTAGTACAAAGTCACTGCATGTAAATCCTAATATTATTACATATTCAGATAGGTATGATGAAATGTGATTTTTGAGAGTTGGAATCAACTCAAAAGCCAGATAAAAATGTTGCAAGGTGCAAATGCTTCTGTATTATTATTTTTACTAGGAGAGATCTATAACTCTAAATGAATTAAACCCAACGGGCTTGGATAGATCTTTTCAGTAGCTTTCTAAAAAAATGGAATCACTCCATTTGGATTTGTAAATCTCTCTGAATTGAATTTCAAACTAAGGGACAGAACTAAGTATAAACTAAAAAGAAAAATCCTAATTCAAACTGACTGGATCGCACGGGAAACGCTAACGGGCCGGCCTAGTGTCACTCCGTGGTGCGGGGCTCAGCTGACAGGGGGGTCCACCAGTCAGCGGCTCATAACGCGCGAAGCGGTACGAGGCAATGTGGGACGCTGGATTAGAGTGGGGATTAATGGCTGTGGATCGTCATCGACGACAGACTTGTCGTCCGCGAGCTCTAACCCTAGCGGCTCAGTGGGGGTGCATAGGGGGCGTACCAGGGCCCCAGCGACAACGGCGAGGCGGGCAAATGGACTGGTGGTCGACGGTGAGCTCAGGGACAGTCGAGGCAGCTCCGGGGGTGGTCGCAATCAGCGGCGCCCTTCTCCTCCATAGGCGGCCTGCTCCGGTACAATTCCGGCGAGCTGGTGCTCCCCGTGCTCCGGCTAGAGGTGTGGGATGATCAACGAGGTGAGGGGAGTGGAGTGGTGTGGTTCAAACGTCTGGGGGTGCCCTCCTTTTAAAGGCTCGACGGCGAGACCGAGAGGGATGGGCAGGCAACGGTGGTGACATGGCTACGGGCTGCTAGCGGTAGGGCTGAGGGTGGCGATTGACGCGCGGTCTCCTGGAGGTGCTCTAGGCCTTTAATGCGGGCTTAGGGGCGGTGGTAAGTGGTCGGGCGGAGCTGGCGCCCTGAGCGGAAAAGGCGGCGGCATCAACGGCGAGCGGTGGCTGTGAGGCGTTGGACGGCGAATGGGGGTGTCTGGCGTGCTCCCTGGGTCGTGGCGACGCGGTGGGCGCAGGCTGCGGTCAATCGGTGGCTTGTGCACGCGTGCCGGGTGCGGCACTCTGGCGCGTGCTCGGCATGGCGCGGTGGCACTGGGCGCGGGGTTTTCTCGGTGGTCCATGGCTGGGCCTGGCTTAGGGAGGGGACAGTGGGCGGCGGTGAGGTGCGGGCTATCTCCTAGACATGGCGAGAGAGAGGGGGACGGTCTGCTGTGGCGGTGACCAAGTTGGCCGGCGAGTTGGTGCTCGGGGTGGCTCGGCACTGTTGCTAGGGACAAGGGGGTGAGGTGCTAATGGTCTGGTTTGATCAAGAGGGGAGAAAGGGATTAATTGGAGATCAAATGGGGGCAAAACCCTGTACAAAACAGTGAGCTATGTTTAGACTTTGATTCTTGCGTGCCAAGTTTTTGTGAAAATGGCCGGAAGAAATAAACTTCGAAATTTTGAAAAGATTTTTGGTGGGTGTGCTAGTACTAAGGTTGGGACTTTGTGGGTGCTTGGGTTTTGAAAATTGAACTTGTTTGAGTGGTTTTTGAAATAGTGGGATCTTCCCATATGAAATAGATTAAATTTTAAAATGTCACTTAAAATTAGTATTTGATTTTTTTAGCAGATCACAAAGTGGGCATTGGTACCTCATTATGTGTACTAGCAAGGGGTGTAAAGATCCACAAATGTTTCTATTCAGTTTTGAGTACTAGGAATAGCCAAAGTAGGTATGATAGTTAATTTGGCCAAAATGACCATTCACTTCAATTATTCATTTTGAGTTGTTTTTCTTTGGGAAAAGTTTGGGAATGATTTAGATGATGTTTATTTCACCTAAGAATCATTTTACAAGCAATGGATCACTTAAACTTGGCAATTCAAATAACTCCTATTTTTAAATGCCCACACATATGAATGCTTTCATATTTTGAATTGGAAAAGTTTTTGTTAACCCTAATTTTGATGATTTGGATCTTGATAAGCCTGGATTAAGGTTTTGGGATGTTACAGGTGATTACTCGGAGTGTGCATCTATGGTTTGTGTTGATTCCGGGAAAGGGGTTCTAGTTACTGCAGATCCTCTGGGGTATGCGGGATATTCAGCTCGTCTTCAGTGAAGGTGAGAGTGGTGCCTTCCCAAGGTGTATGGTTGGGTGTTGACTCGGTCGGAGTGGGTGACTGTACGATAGGGTGGTACTCATTGAGGATGTGGAGTTCATCGTTAGTCCCCGGATTCTCGTCTTCAGGGGTTGGGGGTACTTCAATGGTCAGCTTCTTCTCCAAGCGAGCATTGGTGGCTCTCAGACTTCTTTCGCGCTTACGGAGTAGGTTGATATCCATCTTTAGAAGCAGATTCTCATGCCTGGCCTTGTCAAGATCTTCCTGGGAACATTGGAGCAGGTATTCCATGTTCTCTAACTGATTCCCAATGCAACAGGTGAGGAAGGACTTAGTAGGAAGTCCATCTTGGTCGCGCTTTCCAAACATATGGCAAGGAGTATCCGTCAACTCATCTTCGTGGATCTTGCAGAGGCGCACCATGATCTCTTGTATGGCTCGCACCACGCCATCTACCCAGTTGCTGTCTAGGAATGTGAAGATAGTGGGCGCGGTGTCCTCATCAGGGGTGGGAATCACTGCCTTGATGACCCATTGCATCACATTGGTGTTACTGCGAGGAAGTTCGGTTCCTTCAATCGTCGGCGGGGTCTCTTGAATATCTTCAATAGGTTGTGAAGTTTCTCTTTAAAGGACCAGAAACTGTCTCCAATGATGATGCGCTCCGAGCGGAAAGAGGTCATCTACAACAATATTTGTGAGATAGGGTTGGGTTAGTGACAAGTGTGAAAGATTTTAAGGTTAGAAAATCATATTAATGCGAGTAGTTTTCAAAATGGAGGGGAAAAGACATAAGCATTTTTTTTCAAATAGTCAACTCTTCCCTTTGTCCTTTTAGAAAATAGGTTTGTCGTTTCCTGTCTAACGTCTATGCTAACTAAGGTCTCCTACAGTCAGGATGGCTCTGATACCAAGTCTGTGGACTCCCCGGATTATCCATCCAAGAAATCTCTGTTATGTATACATCCACGTTCCCATGATCAATGAGCCGTGGAACATAACTGACAGGTATCATTACATCATCCGAAACATAATGAAACTTACAAGACTTACATACATGCCATTATGGCTACAACATCTTTAGAAGCGGAACATCATCACGCGCAGAGCCCAATCGTGCCTCAACCTATAGGCGACTGACTGGGAAGACGGCCTAACTCGCTGGACGTCACCTTAATCTTCCGATGTCGAACCTCTGAAAGTCTGGCCAAGTAAATAGCCAGGGACAACGCCATGAGTACTTTTGAATGTACTCACAAACCACCAAGATAAGTAGAATAAGGAAATGCAAATTCTGGCTGTGGCGAGATAGCTCTATCTAGGGTTGTTTTTGAAAAGCCTAGACTACCTCTTGTAGTATGGCATCTCCATATCTTTGTTGAAAAAGAGTTTTGAAACATGCCTCTTTTTTATAATTCAAGACATCTCCATATCTTTGTTGAAAAAGAGTTTTGAAAACAGTTTTGGAGTAGAAACCCTTTTTAAACCTCTTTGACCACCTCTGGTCGAAACAAAACTTTCGCACTCAGGTTCCCCCGAAACCTTCATACTTTCATTCGTTCTTTCCAAACAAACACCGTTTGGGTACTCCTAGCCAACACCTTTCCAACTGTCCTTGACCATGGACATGGCTATTCGAATAGATTATACTCTACAGAGTTTGTGCACTTTCCCCACAAGAATCAATACATCCACCGGGATACAACCACGGCCCATTACCACTATAGATGGGGGTCCGGATAATCAAACCTAACCTTTCGCTTGTCGACCCTAGCAAAGGCTGCTTTTCCTTTTGGGTTTGTTCTCCCCGGCAACGAGTATGTGTCTCCCAGCCATAGTCCTGCCTTCCGTACACACGTATACCCAAGCCACAACTTGGCGTATACCTGAACTTGGTGACTCCACTTCCTTCCGTACCGCCTAAGTCATACCGTCCGCGGGAGACCCAATTGTTGCACCGGCACTCCTGCCAAGACAGGCTCACTCTTGCCGAGACAAGCTACAGGCTTCAGATCCGAGATCTGGTAGCGCCTGCCCGGGATTCAAGGGATTTCTCCTTGTAAGCATTGTACAAGCTGCCTTGGCTAAT
The DNA here is from genome assembly GCA_916181665.1 of Avena sativa. Lineage (NCBI taxonomy): Eukaryota > Viridiplantae > Streptophyta > Magnoliopsida > Poales > Poaceae > Avena > Avena sativa. Next base: position 315,398,477 of record OV702292.1, read on the forward strand.
GAAGACAAACTACGAGCTAAGCCCCAGCACCTGGGGTAATGTGGCTGCACTGATAAAATTGTTCCGGTAAAGGCGTAGAACATCCCTTCACTTTCTCATTTCTCATCATCACCATTTCTTTTGTTAAAACATCCACTAGGAACGATGCCTCTTCCCAGGGGTTTTACAAAGCCATTTTGAAACCTTTGTAGTAGGGTAAATCCCAAAATAGTTTATTTTCTCAAAGCCGGGGGTTTTCAACGAGGTAGGATGCTAACCATCATACTCTCGGTCTAAAGGGATGAACTGGTGGGTACATCAGGGTGGTGCCACGAGGAAACAAAGTCATAACTTGGAGGAGCCAAGTTATCGGTGCAGTATTTATAAAACAAGACATGCAGGTAAATAATGCAATTTATAAAGAGGGTACAAAACAGGTAATAAAAGGAGTAGGACAAGTATCAGAATTTGGGAAATGGTGGCTTGCCTGTGATTAGTAATATGTCCCTGGACTTCTTTAGATGACCAACAATACCCAATAAATAATAATAAGAACTCCCTTCCTTCTTGTCGTCAAACACTCACACTATCGTCGTCATCGGGTATACATGCAAGCAGACAATACCACAATCAATACAGGGCATACAAGCATCAAACCGTTCAGTAAACAAACATAAGGAGTACTACTGAAATTGGTAAGTTTTGGAGAAGTTGGATTTTAGTTAGTGGAATTACTAAATTGCCATTGTAGTGATTTTCTCTTTGGAAGATGGATGTCTACGATAAATACTATGAACTTGGAGTGGGTTTCTGAGGTCTGTAGGATACCAATGTGCAACAGTGATATCCTTAGATAGGTCTTGACAAAACAAAACCAACACAAGTGGTTTCACTTGATTATCAATTTCCTAGATTGAACTATGATTTTTATAGTGGTAATAACTCTAGTTTGAGGGAGTAATTCACCAGAATTTATCTGGGGCCCAAAAATTATTTCCTTGGGTGGTTTGGTAGTGTAGGATGTACTGAACCACCTAGAGTTGGAATCTTGTCAAAGTAATTACCAGAATACCCTCAGGAAATTCCCAAAGGTAGTTATGTAAGGTTTTTCTCTTTTTCACCAGATTAATTCTGTAGAATATTTTGAGTTGAGTCCAAGGGCAGGTGGTAGGTATTTAGAATACCTTTCTGTAGGAATTAGATTCACTCTTTTTGGAGTTGTCAAACTCATGGAGTAAATTATTTAGTGAAAATACTACTCATAGAAGTATTTAAATCACTAAAATTCAACCAGAGCTCAATAAATTCCGATCTTCTGGGGATTGATACATGCTTATAATAGAGTGTACTGGGAGGTGGAATCAGGTCAATACCACATTTGGTTTGACCTGTAGAAATTACCCAAGGCAGCTAATGGCTGATTTTGTCATTTTTGCTAAGGGCAAACTACTGTTCATCTGGACATGGGACTTGGGCTAGATGATAGGTATATCCAATACCTTCTAGTAGAGCTTTGGTTCTCCCCAATTGGAGATGTAAAACTCCCTGAGGAAATATTTTAGTGTAGAGTACACCTGGCAGCAGATAATTACCAACAAATAATGGACATTATTTTTGGCTAGGGGTTGCCTCTGCATGATTGAGAAAACATCAGAGTACAACCAGAATTTTAGATCTTGGCCCTTGGATTTTATTTACATTTTCAAAAGGATTTAATCCTGCTGATCTTTTTCTGGATCTAGACAGAAATGAATAAAAGAAGGGATTTGCGGGCTGGTATCTTGGGCTAATGGGCTGCGTAGAGGGAATTCGGCCCACGGAGGGGCAACGCGGGGCGCACGAGCCAGCAGTTGAACCTGGCAAGCGAGGCCCGGCATTAGTGAGAGGGGGCGGCCGAAGTGGTATCGGCGGCTGTGGGCCATTCGATTAAGTGGAGACAGACGGCGGGGCATCGTCGTGCTTGACAGAACAGAGCCCGCGGCTGCAGAACCCTAGGGGCGGCAGGGCTCGGCCGGGAGGCTCACCTGGGGCTCGAGGGAGGTCGGGGAGGTGGCAGGGCGACGCGGGAGACGACGGCGAGCAGATCGACGGCGGGGTTGGCCTCCAGGAAGAAGCTCGCGCGACGGTGGCCGAGAGTGACCTCGTCGGAGCTCACTGGCGACTGATACATTGCAAATGTATCTATAATTTTTTGATGTTCCATGCTTGGTTTTATCTACTTTATGATGTTTTCTTACAACTTTGGAGTACTTTTCATATGATTTCTTGGACTAACCTATTAACAAGAGCCACAGTGCCAGCTGCCTGTTTTCTGTTGTTTTTGGTTCGAGGAAAGTCAGAAAATGAATATTCTCGGAATTGGACGGGACAAACGCCAAAGTTCCTATTTTTCCAGAATTCATCATATACCACAATACGAGATAGAGAGGGGCCAGAGGCTGGCCACACCACCTGGCCACGCGGCTAGGCTTGGCCCGCGCCAGGGGGTGGTGCGGTGGCCCCTGGCACCCCCTCGGCCTCTCCTTCCACCTATATATTGCCCTCGGGACAAAAACCCTAAGTACCCGATCAAAAATCCACGAAAGAGTCTGAAGTCGCCGTCATCTCCATCCCTAGACCGGGAGGGATCTGAAGCTCTTCCCGGCACCCTGCCGGAGAGGGGAATTCATCCTGGAGGCCTTCTTCATCACCATGCAAGCCTCCGGTGTGATGCGTGAGTAGTTCATCCTTGGACTACAGATCCATGTAGTAGCTAGATGGCTGGTTCTCCTCCTTTGTGCTTTCATGTTTAGATCTTGTGAGCTCCGTTCATGATCAAGATCATCTATTTGTAATTCTGCATGTTGTGTTTGCGCGGATCCGATGGATATTGAGATGCTATTTCAGATTGATTATTGATTCTATCATGTCTTTGTTATTTGTGATCTTGTATGCTTTCCTTTGTTAGTAGCTATCTTGGCCAAGTAGATGCTAGCAACTCCAAGAGTTAGTATTTATGCTCGATAGTGGGTTCATGCCTCTGGTAATCTGGGGAAGTGACAATAATCTCTAAGGTACTAGATGTGCTGTTGCTACTAGGGAGAAAACAACAATCCTTTGTTCATAGAACAATCGTATTGTTTACTTTACACGCAATTCATAAAGCAATAATCTGTTGCATGCAACTTAATACTGGAGGGGGTTCGGATGATAACCTGAAGGTGGATTATTAGTGATAGATGCAGTTGGATGGCAGTCTATGCATAATGTTGTAATGCCCAATCAAGTCTCAAAGGAGTCAATATGATTAGTATATTCATGTATTGCTTTCTCGATGTTTGACAATTGCCCCGCTGTAATTTGTTCACCCAGCATGTTATCTATCTTAAGGAGAGCCACCTCTAGTGAACTATGGATCCCGGTCCTTTTCTTTACATACAATCTATAAACTGTTTACTTCTTTGTGTTTACTTTCTGCAAACTTTTACTTCTTTCCATTCGATACGTTTAATCCTTTGTTTTCAGCAAAACATGGTGAGATTGACAACCTCATCACAAGTTGGGGACAAAGTTCTGTGGTTGTGTTATGCAGGTCTCCACGTTGCTACTAGCACCGGTAGTGCGCCCTGCCAAGGCTCAGCTAGCAACACCTTTGGGGTGTTTCCTTGCTCCTACTGGTTCGATTAAACCTTGGTTTCATACTGTGGGAAACTTGCTGCTGTGCTCATCATACCTTCCTCTTGGGGTTCCCAACGAGCTCTACATCAACACCGCACCAGCAATTTTCTGGCGCCATACACAGAGCCATCAAGCATTTTTCTGGCGCCTTTGCCGGGGAGTCAAGGACATCTTCACAAGGGGAGTCCCTCATAACCAATCTCTTTACTTTGTTATTTTTGTTTTTCTTAGTTTCTTTTTGTTTTGTTTGCATGTTCTGTTATCAAAAACACAACAAAATTAGTTCCTATCTTGAGTTGCCACTATGTCTAGCCTTTCTCCAGTCACTATGTCATCCGAGGAAATGATTTTCACTTTTAAACAAGGAATTGAGGTAAGTTTTAAGGAAGTTTGGTCTAGAATCTCTGATCTACATGAAAAAACTGAGCCTAAAATGACTCAAAGCTTGTTCCTTAGCAGTTTTTACCTTGGAATTGCTCTTTGCTATAGATATCCTTTAGATGCCGTTGTGGGAGGAGATTTCCTCCAATGTAATGATGATGATGCTATTAATGCTATAAAGAAATTGATCCTTACTTACAACTTGCCTAGCCAAACTGATATTTCTTTCACAAAAATATTTGCTAGATTGAACACTCTTGAGACTAGCACTACTATCTTAAAAGATTGCTATAATACGCTTAGGGAGCATCATAATGATGTCCCAGTAAATTCTGAACCATCAAAATGGCTCCCTACAGTAAAGATTGAGATAAACACTGAAACTTTTCAAGCTCGCTATGATATCATGTCTTAATTTTGTCTTATGCCCAAAGATATTTATGAATCTTTGAATACTTGGGGGCTTACTGAAGGAGGAAAAGAAATATCTCTTGCTAATAATTCTACCATATTACCTATTGGAATAGCTGAAGGAGTGTTTACAAAGATCCTTGGGAAAATGATTTCTACTGATTATCTTGTTATTGAATGTGCAGGAAAAGGACAAATTACACTTGGAAGGTCCCTATTAGAACTTCTTGGAGCAATAATAGATGTGGGAAAGGGGACCATGCACCTTTCTTCTCCACCAAACAATCATATTTTCCCCAAGGTTAAGAATAAAAGTAAGAGAGGTAAGGGCAAGAAATTTGGTTTTAATGCTTCTTCATTTGAGAACACTTTATTCTTTTTTGCTTCTTATGCCTAACTTAAAGGCGTTAAAGAAAAGTACTTATTGGGAGATAACCCAAAATTTTTAGATGAGTCTTGGAAGTTATTAGTAATAACCGCTCCTTATCCTTTTTATTTGCTTTTTGTGCCAAGAGTAACCTCTAATGAGAGATAAGTAATGATTGGGAAAGTTGCTGTCCCGAAACAGATTTCTGTGCTTCACCATAACAATTCGTGTAAAATATCTGAACGTCTTTTTGAGGCGTGAATGTTTGTGCTTCTGCCCCAGGTTGTTATCTAACTTTCGTTAGTTCAACACTTTTTGATTTGAGCAACAGAAGGTCTTAGAAAAAATTCGTCTTTACCTGCTAGTCTGTTTTGACAGATTTCTGCCATTTTCTGCATTTGCTTCTTGTTGGTTCCTTTTTGAGTTCTTTTGGGGAATTGAGCTTTTTGAGGGAAGTGCTACAGCAGCTAGTGTTCTAATGGAAGTTTATTTGGTGTTAGAACTGAACCTTAAGACTTATTTATCTTGAGTGCACTAATGTTGCTAATAAAGATTGTGTGAAGTTTTGTATGAAGGAAAAATTTCAGGTGTATGGAAGGATTGAGTAATGAGATGAAGGATGGACTAAAGCTCAAGCTTGGGGATGCCACGCATGTCACCCCAATAAATATCCAAGAATTACAAGCGTCAAAGCTTGGGGATGCCCAAGGCATCCCCTTCTTCATCAATAAAAATCACAGGTTTCTTCCAACGCTTCATTTTTATTGTTTCATGCACAGTTGTGTTGTTCTTGGAGTCTCTTCTTTTTCGTTTTTGTTTTGGTTTTTCGTTTGCTTGTTTTCTTGGTTTTCTGAATAAATTGGTTGGACCCCCTCTTTCATACATTGGTTTGCAAATAGTTTGGTTTGGTTTGGAAAAGAGTAGGAAAGTTCATGCTTATGTGGTAAAAAGAGCTTGTTTTTTACTATGGCCTATGCTCTGTCATGCCATGCTTGATATTGTTTTGTCTTTATGCTTAGTATTATTTGTTGTAGCATGACTTGTTATAAACAATTGAAATTTCTTAATGTGCCTTGGATGAATCATGCATTGTTTTAGCATATTAAAGCATAGTATAGTGGTATTCTCCTTTGATGCTTTATTTGGGTTGATTTGGAACATGCTCACACCATGTTATGACTATCTCAAGTCACCATAGCCTTTATGATCCTTTAGTTTTCAACTTGTAGTATCACATTATGCTTTGATCAATGATGTTTTGTCGCTTTGCATGATTATGGCCATTATTGCTCTCTTAGTTTGTCGCTTCCAGTCTTTTGCTAGCCTCCACAACCAAGTATGAGTTCCACTCATGCATCCAACTCCTTAAGCCAAGTTATTCCAAAGAGTCCACCATACCTACCTATTAGCTTATGCTATTCCAAGTATATTCATGTTTTTATCTACCTTCTGAATTAAACTTGTTATGAGAAAACTAGTGATTAAAGCTCTCACGAACTTGATGGCACACTTTACTTTTCTTGCCCTTAATAAACTTGAACCATTGTGTCGTCTATGTTGTATATGCTTGCACTTATTTTTTGGGGATTAGCAGAACCATGCTTTCATGGGGAATGCTTTCAACATTGCACTTGGTACTTGTACCTAGTTGATATCATGCTCTTTTGTATATGGATGTCGTCGATGTGAAATGAAAGGGGAGCTTGTAAGTCCATGGAGTTATGTATATGTGTTAGAGAAACGCCTGGGCCGCTGGTCTAATCCATGCTGACATGGTGGAAACCTGCAGCGTAACCATAATGAGCTGTCTATGAAGCATTCTTCTTATAAAAAAAGAGTCCTATTGAGAAAAAAGAGAAAAGGAAAAAAAGATATTATGAAAAGAGGAAAGAGAGAAAAAAGCACCATATTCCCATGGTAAATAAGAAGATTGCTGAGATGCTCGTTGTCTGCTTGCCTTGTCATTTTGATATGGGGATTCTTCCGTATCATCGGGCAAGGGGTACCCCGTTGGCGGTTCTCTATGATACACATGTACTTACAATGACAAAAACTTACCGGTGACTAAACTTGAGTAGCATGAGGAGTGGCCCTCGTATACAAGGGACATGAGATTTCTAACTTATACTTCGTCAAGCATGTACACCATAGTTTGTTCACTTTAACCTTAATCACTTCAAGATGCTTATGATAGGGGCAATGAGAGATGAAAGCTATAAGTACCATAATTTTTGGAAGCTCTTTATGAGACTTGAATCCCTGCTTCCTTTTATAAGAAAGGCCCTTCTTCCACCATTATATTGAGTCTCCATCTTCTATCCTTACACCTACTTTGAGAGCATAGTGGCCATTCTTAGTTCTATGTGCATTGTCCCAAGACTAGTTGATTGATGCATAAATTGATATTGCTTCTTTTAAACTTTTGTATCTAGTCACTCTTATGAACTTTGAAGGTGTCCTATGCATTTATATTTGCTACTCTATGAGGGACAAGCTGAATACTATTATGCTATGTTTTCTTTATGTGAAACAAACAAACGTCTTGCAAAACATTGTTATTCATGAATCTTTTATTTGTGCCTTTTCATGTTGCATCATAGTTTCTTTGTCTTATTGCTATAAGTTTGTCTTTCATGTTATGATTGAAGTACGATGATCCCAGCTTTGAATGTTTTACAAATACTTTGATCAAGTCTTTGATGGCGCATGTCACCTCAAAAATTATTCTTTCTTTTTATCACTTACCTACTCGAGGACGAGAAGGAGTTAAACTTGGGGATGTTGATACATTGCAAATGTATCTATAATTTTTTGATGTTCCATGCTTGATTTTATCCACTTTCCTGTGTTTTGTTCCAACTTTGGAGTATTTTTCATATGATTTCTTGGACTAACCTATTAACAAGAGCCACAGTGCCAGCTGCCTGTTTTCTGCTGTTTTTGGTTCCAGGAAAGTCAAAAAATGAATATTCCGGAATTGGACGGGACAAAAGCCAAAGTGCCTATTTTTCGGAAGTCATCAGATGCCACAATACGAGATAGAGAGGGGCCAGAGGCCGGCCACACCACCTGGTCGCGCGGCTAGGCTTGGCCCGCGCCAGGGGGTGGTGTGGTGGCCCCTGGCACCCCCTCGGCCTCTCCTTCCGCCTATATATTGCCCTCGGGACGAAAACCCTAAGTACCCGATCAAAAATCCACGAAAGAGTCTGTAGCCGTCATCTCCATTCCTAGATCGGGAGCAATCTGAAGCTCTTCCCGGCACCCTGCCAGAGAGAGGAATTCACCCTAGAGGCCTTCTTCATCACCATGCAAGCCTCTGGTGTGATGCGTGAGTAGTTCATCCTTGGAATACAGATCCATGTAGTAGCTAGATGGCTGGTTCTCCTCCTTTGTGCTTTCATGTTTAGATCTTGTGAGCTCCGTTCATGATCAAGGTCATCTATTTGTAATTCTGCATGTTGTGTTTGCGGGGATCAGATCGATATTGAGATGCTATTTCAGATTGATTATTGATTCTATCATGTCTTTGTTATTTGTGATCTTGCATGCTTTCCGTTGTTAGTAGTTATCTTGGCCAAGTAGATGCTAGCAACTCCAAGATTTAGTATTTATGCTCGATAGTGGGTTCATGCCTCTGGTAATCTGGGGAAGTGACAGAAATCTCTAAGGTACTAGATGTGCTGTTGCAACTAGGGACAAAACAACAATCCTTTGTTCATAGAACAATCTTATTGTTTACTTTACACGCAATTCATAAAGCAATAATCTGTTGCATGCAACTTAATACTGGAGGGGGTTCAGATGATAACCTGAAGGTGGATTATTAGTCATAGATGTAGTTGGATGGTGGTCTATGTATAATGTTGTAATGCCCAATCAAGTATCAAAGGAGTCAAGATGATTAGTATATGCATATATTTCTTTCTCGATGTTTGTCAATTGCCCCGCTGTAATTTGTTCACCCAGCATGTTATCTATCTTAGGGAGAGCCACCTCTAGTGAACTATGGATCCCAGTCCTTTTCTTTACATAGAATCTATAAACTGTTTACTTCTTTGTGTTTACTTTCTGCAAACTTTTACTTCTTTCCATTCGATATGTTTAATCCTTTGTTTTCAGCAAAACAAAGTGAGATTGACAACCTCATCGCAAGTTGGGGACAAAGTTCTGTCGTTGTGTTGTGCAGGTCTCCACGTTGCTACTAGCACCGGTAGTGCTCCCTGCCAAGGCTCAGCTAGCAACACCTTTGGGGTGTTTCCTTGCTCCTACTGGTTCGATTAAACCTTGGTTTCATACTAAGGGAAACTTGTTGCTGTGCTCATCATACCTTCCTCTTGGGGTTCCCAACGAGCTCTACATCAACACCGCTCCAGCATTTTTCTAGCGCCATACACAGAGCCATCAGCGACAACGGAGGAGATGGTCCTGGGCAAAAAAAACCAGGGTTAGATAGAGGAGGAAGAGGGGAACTCGAGGGCCAACATGCAGAGGAAGTGGAGCAGGGGAGAAGGATCCTTGCTCGGTTTTGTAAGGAGGCCGAGAGCTCCTCTTTCTTCTTCTTCTGGACAGCACCGAGTAGGAGAGGAAGAGGGAGTGATGGGGGTGGTAAGTGGAGGTGGGAGGGGGCAAATGAGGGGCAAGGGCAAGCTGGAGGTGGACTGCCGACTTATAATCCGAGGAGGGGGAGTAGATGGTGTAAATGTCCAATTTGGACATGGGGGAGGGGGATTGCTGGCCAGGGATTGGTCCAGGGGATGGTGGGGATGGGTAGGAATGGATTTTGGTCGTGCTGGATCAGAGAGGGAGGGGGTGGCGGCTGTGGTAACTAAGTGGGGTAAATCCTTGCAAGATTTGCTTGTCTCTCTCTCTCTACTAGTACAAGGGTAAAATGGACAATGCTGGGGTAGAGCTACAGTGGTGTCAATTTGGGGTGTGTCCTGGTGTTAAGGGGAAGCATTGCGCAAGTTTTGATGAGAGGTGGAAGTGGTTTGAGTAGTGGTTTTTCTTAAAGGGCATCTTTTATCAAAATAGATGGTTATGAAGTAAGTCCAAAATGTTGCATTGGACAAGATGAGGAAATGGTACTAGTAGATAGATGAGGTCAGGGTAGACTCCTTGGATTTAATTGAGATTTTTATAAGGGGTTTTAGTCCTTATAAATCCATTTATTCAAAAAGGACAGAAGTGGTTTCTAGAAGATCATTTGATATTTTTACATTGGACAAGGCTGGTTTCTGGTTTGAGAGGGTCCCAAATATGAATACACACTTAGGGGAATTTTCCCAAGATTTATTGAGGCTTAAAAGTATTTAAGACAATTATTATTCCAATTCAGCCAATTAAGAAAATGGGCAAAAAGAAATAATAAAGCTCTCAAAAATATTTATTTTTTAGATGGGAAGATAGGGTATGATGTAAGGATCTCACAGGAGCAAAAAGTTGGGGAAGTGTTTTGACAAAACCCAAACCTTCCATTGGAGAATTGGTTTTGAGATTTTGGTTATTAAAGGAGTTAAATAGATTTGGAGCCATAATAATTATGGGTAATATTTGAGAAATCTTGATGATCATGGTAGTTGATGTAGACAAGGTGTAGCAAGCATTTGCAACCTTGGGATTGGAGAATCCAAGTTGATTTTGGTGGAGTACCCTAGATTAGGGATCTAGGGTGGTGTTAATTTCATACCATCAAAAAATGGTTGTATCTTGGAGTTCAGAGTTCACCTTGAGGCAAGGGATAGATGATTAGTTATACCAGGTCATATAGATGATCATGGCAGAAGGAGTTTGGATTAATTGCATTTGAGGTGATCTAGAAGTGATGGCAAACTTTGTTGAAAATAAGGGTGCCATACCAGATGAGTCATGATGCCTTATAAACCATGTGGGTTTAATAAGCTCAAAGATCCGCTTGGAACAAGGGAAGAAGATGTTGATAGACCTATATGAGTAGAGCACAACCATGCAAAGAGTTAGTCCATATAAGGTTGGATGATGGTATGAGCTTCTGCCAATGTAGGCATGATGACTATATTTGCATGAAATGTTATTTTCTTGTCTGCAAAACCATCAAGAACAAGTGGGTTGGAGGAGGATCTAACCAAGGGAAAAAGTGGGCCTTGGTAGTCCTTAGGATGGTTAACAATATGGTTCAGGTGCATTTCCAAAAATTCACATGGTTTGAGAAAGGGAGGCATTCAAAAAGGGGATGTTGAAACAATTTCCAGACTTTGCCAAATTTGGCAGTTTTGAGGATTTTGACTAGAGTATGAGAGGGATTGTTTTTGGAGGGGTGGCAAGGTACCAAAGCATCATCAAGGGGATGATGTTGAAGTGTAGATGGAGTAGAAGGGATCCATGATTGATATTGGTCTTCAAGGACTTGGAAGCTTCTAGAATGGATCACTTCATAATTGATCTGGCTAATGGTTTTAGATGATCACTTAGTATCTAGTGATTTGATCTGGCTTTGTTATCTAGCCTAGGATGTGGGGGTTTGTAAACCTCTTGATCCTACTGATGAGACCCTAGAGTGGCTCATACTACTTCCTAAGCAAACAAGTCTAACAGCAGATCAAGGCAACTCATCAGACAGCAGATCAAGGCAACTCATCTTATAAACTAATCAACTACTACTAGGGTTACCATCAAGCTTATCTTGAGGTAAGAAGGGGTAATTTTGAAAGGTTGGAGTTTGAAAGAGTTAAGAGTCCTTGGTATCTCCACCAAGAGTAGAAATTAAAAGCCTTAAGAAAGGTTTTGGGGGATCCTAAAGGTAAAAGTAGTTGAAGGTTCTGTCTTGAAAACATAAGGAGGTTATATTAAATATTTCTCCATAGTTTTGTCAATATAAGCTACTAAAATAGTTTTGGTTACATAAGCATCTTGGCTCATGTTTTGAAATGCTAAAACATTTGAGAATATGTAAACTGAGCTAGGATAGTTTTGGTAAGTAGCTTTTGTCAACTGTTGGTGAGGTAAGGAGTAGCATATGGTATACACTTATATGCACAAGCACAAACAGACAACCAAGCAAACACTGCACCAAGTACAAGAAACATTTTTGTTCCCCCTGATTTTTGCATCTTGGACAACTAATCAGGGTTGCTGAAATTGGGATGTTACAGACCTTTCCCCCTTAAAAGAATCTCGTCCCGAGATTCGGGAGAGTAAGGTTAGGGGATTTGTGTTGGAGTTAGTGCTATGTGTTTCTAGCATACTAACTTGTCGGCTTAGTCTTTGAACAGGGTCACTTCGAAAGTGAGGCTGATCTTCATTTGCCTTGAGAGCACAAGAGTTGAGCTGGCTTCAACCATGAGTGCGAGGAGTGATCTTCCGGCTGCTAGGATTTGTGGTGTCTGTCCTAAGGGATTATTGTACTCTAGTATATGACCTTGGGTCCAACTATTGGATTGCTTCTGGCAGAGGGTTATTCCATTTTCCGGGAAAGACGCAGTCTTTCCCCCTTAGGATTAGACTGGGGCAGATGGGAGAGTTGGCATAATCCTTCCTTCTTGGAGTCGCAGATGGATGTTTTGAATGCTGACGTCCATACTTCTCCTAGAGTCGAGATCGTTAGAAGGCGTCCCATTATGGAGGTCTTCTGAAGTATCCTCGGGTAGATAGTCTTCTGAGGGTTGAGTGGAAAGACGCAGTCTTTCCACCTTAGATCTTCATTAAGGTGTTTTAGGAGTGGTGCAGGCCTTCTGCCTAGGAGAGCTGTCATGGGGTTAGCGGGAGGCTGCATCTTCCTGGAGTCTTGAGTTAGTGTCGTCAAGTGAGGCCCTATTCTATTCATCTTGGCTAGGTGGTCTCCTAACGAAGCCTTTAAGGGGGGGTAGCTCAAGGCAGGGTAGCGGTTTAAGACTCTCCTGGCTAGCGTTTAGTTAGGGCTGATGCAGTCAGCGTCGATGAAGAGGTCTTCACTTGCATGTCTTGCGTTCCTTCTGCTTGAGGGTGGAGTGAACTTATTGACTTTATTACTCCTTGTCTTCGGGAAACTGAAGTATTCTGACCTTCTGGTAAGGAACTTCCCGTTGGTGGTAAGCATTCCGGGTTGGGTCTGATGCAACATCTTGGGTAAAACACGCAAAAAGGGAAAACATCAAGCAAGCATAGCAATCCAAGGAAGTTATTACATAACCAACCAGTCCGCACCCGAGGGGTGCTAATAGTACTTAAGCATTACAAAACGCATTCAGGGACGATACATGACTCTACCCTATTACTAGGTGGGCGAGTACCGCAACGCGGGTGATTACTCGGAGTGTGCATATGTGGTTTGTGATGATTCCGGGGAAGGGGTTCCAGTTACTGCAGATCCTCTGGGGTATGCGAGATATTCATCTCGTCTTCAGTGAAGATGAGAGTGGTGCCTTCCCAAGGTGCAGGGTTGGGTGTTGACTCGGTCGGAGCGGGTGACTGTATGATAGGGTGGTACTCATTGAGGAAGGGGAGTTCGTCGTCAGTCCTCAAATTCTCGTCTTTAGGGGTTGTGGGTACTTCAATGGTCAGCTTCTTCTCTAAGCGAGCATTAGTGGCTCTCAGACTTCTTTCGCGCTTACGGAGTAGGTTGATATCCATCTTTAGAAGCAAATTCTCGCGCCTAGCCTTGTCAAGATCTTCCTGGGAACATTGGAGCAGGTATTCCATGTTCTCTAACTGATTCCCAATGCAGCAAGTGAGGAAGGACTCAGTAGGAAGTCCATCTTGGTTGCGCTTTCCAAACAGATGGAAGGGAGTGTCCTTCAACTCATCTTCGTGTATCTTGCAGAGGCGCGCCATGATCTCTTGTATGGCTCGCACCACGCCATCTACCCAGTTGTTGTCTAGGAAGGTGAAGATTGTGGGTGCGGTGTCCTCATCGGGGGAGGGAATCACTGCCTTGATGACCCATTGCATCACATTGGTGTTCCTGTGAGGAAGTTCGGTTCCTTCAATCGTCGGCGAGGTCTCTTGACTATCTTCAACAGGTTGTGAAGTTGCTCTTCAAAGGGCCAGAAACTGTCTCTAATGATGATGCGCTCCCAGCAGAAAGAGGCCATCTACAACAATATTTGTGAGATAGGGTTGGGTTAGTGACAAGTGTGCAAGATTTTAAGGTTAGAAAATCATATTAATGCGAGTAGTTTTTAAAATGGAGGGGAAAAGACATAAGCATTTTTTTGCAAATAGTCATCTCTTCCCTTTGTCCTATTAGAAAATAGGTTTGTCGTTTCCTGTCTAACGTCCATGCTAACTAAGGTCTCCTACAGTCAGAATGGCTCTGATACCAAGTCTGTGGGCTCCCCGGATTATCCATCCGAGAAATCTCTGTTATGTATACATCCATGTTCCCATGATCAGTGAGCCGTGGAACGTAACCGACAGGTATCATTACATCATCCGAAACATAACGAAACTTACAAGACTTACATACATGCCATTATGGCTACAACATCTTTAGCAGCGGGACATCATCACGTGCAGATCCCAATCGTGCCTCAACCTACATGGATTGACTGGGTGATACGTCCATTTTGCATCACTATTCTATGTCATAATTCACTGTTATTCATTGATATATTTCGTATTGAGAGGTGATACTTCTGTTATTTCATCTGTTTTTGCATGGTTGATGACTTTTGGAGCATGGACCGCTGCAGTCAGGATTCTGATGGAAAAGGTGCTATTTGGAGGCAAAATTCGTGAAGATCAGAAAATCCGGGAAAATATACGGAAAATCCTATTTTTCCAGAAGACTAAGGAAGCCAGAAGGGGGGCTGGAGATGGGACACAGGGGGCCCATACCACCCCCTGGCGCGGGCATCCCTAGGCCACGACAGTAGGTGGTGTGGCCGCCCTGGCCCACTCCAGGCTCTCCCCTCTGGCGTATATTATCCTCTCGAAACCCTAAGCCTCGGGGGGCGACCATAGAAAGATTCTGCCGCCTCTGCGGGGCGGAAAACACCGAGAGAGAAAGATCTCTCCTGCAGACAGATTTCTGTCGAGGGAATTCCTTCCTAGAGAGGGGAGATCGTCGCCATCAACATCACCATCAAGCTAGACTTCATCGGGATCATCATCATCATCACCACCATCATCACCATCAGCACCCTCATCACCATCTCCATATTGCTGTAACACTTGCGTTGAATCTTGCATTAGTTCTTAGGGGAAACTTTCCCGGTGTTGATTACTCTTTGTAGTTGATGCTATTGAGTGAACCGTCGAATTATTGTTTATGTTCAGATTTTTATACATCATTATTCCATCTCTGATCATGATCCATATGATGTCTTGTGAGTAGTTCGTTTTGTTCTTCAGGACATGGGAGAAGTCATGTTGTTAGTAGTGGAGTTGTGTTGAGAAAGATTCAATAGTTTGATATTTAAATTTTGGTGTACTTCTTCTAGTGGTGTCATGTGAATGTCGACTACATGACACTTCACCAATATGGGCCTAGGGGAATGCATTGTGTATTTGGCTACTAATCGTAGGGGTTGCCGGAGTGACAGAAACCTGAACCCCCGTTAGGAAACCATTACACAAGGGACGTAAGGGTCTTAGAGTCTAAAGTTGTGGTTAGGTTTATACCTTAATTACTTTATTTTACTTACGGATGTTTTCAAGGGGTATAATCACAAGTATGTATTAGTCCTAGGAATGTCGGTACATTAGCACAGGTTCACCCACACAACATTTAGCAAGCTAAAGAAAATTAATCAACTATATGAAGCGAAAGCACTTGAAAGTCTTCCCATGTGTCCTCCAGAACGCTTGGTCATCTTAAGTAATACAACCGGCTTGTCCTTTGATGCATAAAGGATTGGGCCACTTGCTGCATTTATTCCTACTGTCTTTTATTTACTCGTACTTTGTTTACTTGCTTTATCAAAAACCCTTAAAAATCCGTTTGCTAAGTATTTGTAGAGAATTCCTGATCCATACCACTAGCCAGCACCTTCTGCTCCTCATTGGGTTCAACACTCTTACTTATCAAAAATATTGCGATACACCCCCTATACTTGTGGGTCATCACCAGGAAGACGACCTAGCTAGCTGGACGTCACCTTAATCTTCCGATGTCGAACCTCTGAATGTCTGGCCAAGTAAATAGCCAGGGACAAAGCCATGAGTACTTTTGAATGTACTCGCAAACCACCAAGATAAGTAGAATAAGGAAATGCAAATTCTGGCTGTCGCGAGATAGCTCTATCTAGGGTTGTTTTTGAAAAGCCTAGACTACCTCATGTAGTATGGCATCTCCATATCTTTGTTGAAAAGGAGTTTTGAAACATGCCTCTATTTTATAATTCAAGACATCTCCATATCTTTGTTGAAAAAGAGTTTTGAAAACAGTTTTAGAGTAGAAACCCTTTTTAAACCTCTTTGACCACCTCTGGTCAAAACAAAACTTACGCACTCAGGTTCCCCCGGAACCTTCATACTTTCATTCATTCTTTCCAAACAAACACTGTTTGGGTACTCCTAGCCAACACTTTTCCAACCGTCCTTGACCGTGGACAGCTATTCGAATAGATTATACTCTGCAGAGTTTGCACACTTTCCCCACAAGAATCAATACATCCGCCGGGATACAACCACGGCCCACTACCACTGTAGATAGGGTCCGGATAATCAAACCTAACCTTTCGCTTGTCGACCCTAGCAAAGGCTTCTTTTCCTTTTGGGTTTGTTCTCCCCGACAACGAGTATGTGGCTCCCAGCCATAGTCCTGCCTTCCGTACACGCGTATACCCAAGCCGCAACTTGGCTTATACCTTAACTTGGTGACTCCACTTCCTTCCGTACCGCCTAAGTCATACTGTCCGCGGAAGACCCAATTGTTGCACCGGCACTCCTGCCAAGATAGGCTCACTCTTGCCGAAACAAGCTATAGGCTTCAGCTCCGAGATCTGGTAGCGCCTGCCCGGGATTCAAGGGATTTCTCCCTGTAAGCATTGTACAAGCTGCCTTGGCTAATGAAGACAAACTACGAGCTAAGCCCTAGCACCTGGGGTAATGTGGCTGCACTGATAGAATTGTTCCGGTAAAGGCGTAGAACATCCCTTCACTTTCTCATCATAACCATTTCTTTTGTTAAAACCTCCACTGGGAACGATGCCTCTTCCCAAGGGTTTTACAAAGCCATTTTGAAACCTTTGTAGTAGGGTAAACCCCAAAACAGTTTATTTTCTCAAAGTCAGGGGTTTTTAACGAGGCAGGATGCTAACCATCGTACTCTCGGTCTAAAGGGATGAACTGGTGGGTACATCAGGTTGGTGCCACAAGGGACACAAATTCATAACTTGGAGGAGCCAAGTTATTGGCGCAATATTTATAAAACAAGACATGTAGGTAAATAATGCAATTTATAAAGAGGGTACAAAACAGGTAATAAGAGGAGTAGGACAAGTATCAGAATTCGGGAAATGGTGGCTTCCCTGTGATTAGAAATATGTCCCTGGACTTCTTTAGATGACCAAGAATACCCAATAAATAATAATAAGAAGTCCCTTCCTTCTTGTCGTCAAACACTCATACTATCGTCGTCATCGGGTATACATGCAAGAAGACAATACCACAATCAATACAGGGCATACAAGCATCAAACCATTCAGCAAACAAACATAAGGAGTACTACTGAACTTGGTTGGTTTTGGAGAAGTTGGATTTTAGTTAGTGGAATTACTAAATTGTCATTGTAGTGTTTTTCTCTTTGGAAGATGGATGTCTAGGTTAAATACCATGAACTTGGAGTGGGGTTCTGAGGTCTGTAGAATACCAATGTGCAAGTGTGATATCCTTAGATAGGTCTTGACAAAACAAAACCAACACAAGTGGTTTCACTTGATTATAGATTTCCTAGATTTAACTATGATTTTTATGGTGGTAATAACTCTAGTTTGAGGGAGTAATTCACCAGAATTTATTTGGGGCCCAAAAATTATTTCCTTGGGTGGTTTGGTAGTGTTTGATGTACTGAACCACCTAGAATTGGAATCTTGTCAAAGTAATTGGCAGAATGCCATCAGGAAATTCCCAAAGGCAGTTATGTAAGGTTTTTCTCTTTTTTCACCAGATTAATTCTGCAGAAGATTTTGAGCTGAGTCCAATGGCAGGTGGTAGGTATTTATAATACCTTTCTGTAGGAATTGGAGTCACTCTTTTTGGAGTTGTCAAACTCCTTGAGTGAATTATTTAGTGAAAATACTACTCATAGAAGTATTTAAATCACTAAAATTCAACCAGAGCTCAATAAATTCTAAGCTGCTGGGGATTGATACATGCTGATAATAGAGTGTACTGGGAGGTGTAATCAGGTCAATACCACATTTGGTTTGACTTGTAGAAATTACCCAAGCAAGATAATGGCTAGATGATAGGTATATCCAATACCTTCCAGTAGATCTTTGGTTATTCCCAATTGCAGATGCAAAGCTCCATGAGGAAATATTTTAGGGTGAAGTACACCTGGGAGCAGATATTACCAACAAATAATGGAAATTATTTTTGACTAGGGGTTGCCTCTGCATGATTGAGAAAACATCAGGGTACTACTAGAATTTTAGATCTTGGCCCTTGGAACTTATTTACATTTGCAAAAGGATTTAATCCTGCTGATCTTTTTCTGGATCTAGACAGAAATGAATAAAAGAAGGGATTTGTGGGCTGGGATCTGGGGCTAATGGGCCGCGCAGAGGGAATTCGACCCACGGCGGGGCGACGCGGCACGTGGGAGACAACGCTTGAACCTGGCAAGCGGGGCCAGGCGTCAGTGAGAGGGGGCGGCCGAAGCGGTATCGACGGCTGTGGGTCGTTCGATTAAGTGGAGACGGACGGCTGGGCGTCATCGTGCTCGACAGAACTGAGCCCACGGCGGCCAAACCCTAGGGGCGGCAGGGCTCGGCCGGGAGGCTCACCTGGGGCTCGAGGGAGGTTGGGGAGGCGGCAGGGCGACGCGGTCGATAAAGGCGAGCAGATCGAGGGGCGGCACGGCGGGGTTGGCCTTCGGGAAGAAGCTCGCATGACGGTGGCCGAGGATGACCTCGTCGGAGCTCACTAGCAACGACGGAGGAGATGGTCCTAGGCAAAAGGAGTAGATGGTGTAAATGTCCAACTTGGACATGGGGGAGGGGGATTGCTGGCCAGAGATTGGTCCAGGAGACAGTGGGAGGGGTAGGAATGGGTTTTGGTCATGCTGGATCAGAGAGGGAGGGGTTGGCAGCTGTGGTAATTAAGTGGGGTAAATCCTTGCAAGATTTATTTGTCTCTCTCTCTACTATTACAAGGGTAAATTGGACAATGCTTGGGTAGAGCTACAGTGGTGTCGACCTGGGGTGTGTCCTGGTGTTAAGGGGGAGCATTGCGCATGTTTTGATGAGAGGTGGAAGTGGATTGAGTAGTGGTTTTGCTTAAAGGGCAAGTTTGATCAAAATAGATGGTTATGAAGTAAGTCCAAAATGTTGCATTGGACAATATGAGGAAATGGTACTGGTAGATAGATGAGGTCAGGGTAGACTCCTAGGATTTAATTCAGATTTTTATAAGGGGTTTTAGTCCTTATAAATCCATTTATTCAAAAAGGACAGAAGTGGTTTCTAGAAGATCATTTGATATTTTTACATTGGACAAGGCTGGTTTCTGGTTTGAGAGGGTCCCAAATGTGAATACACACTTAAGGGAATTTTCCCAAGATTTATTGAGGCTTAAAAGTATTTAAGACAATTATTATTCCAATTCAGCCATTTAAGAAAATGGGCAAAAAGAAATAATAAAGCTCTCAAAAATATTTATTTTTGAGATGGGAAGATAGGGTATGATGTAAGGAACTCATAGGAGCAAAAAGTTGGGGAAGTGTTTTGACAAAACCCAAACCTTCCATTGGAGAATTGGTTTTGAGATTTTGGCTATTAAAGGAGTTTAATAGATTTGGAGCCATAATAATTATGGGTAATATTTGAGAAATCTTGATGATCAAGGTAGTTGATGTAGACAAGGTGTAGCAAGCATTTGCAACCTTGGGATTGGAGAATCCAAGTTGATTTTGGTGGAGTACCCTAGATTAGGGATCTAGGGTGGTGTTAATTTCATACCATCAAAACATGGTTGTATCTTGGAGTTTAGAGTTCACCTTGAGGCAAGGGATAAATTATTAGTTATACCAGGTCATGTAGATGATCATGGCAGAAGGAATTTGGATTAATTGCGTTTGAGGTGATCTAGAAGTGATGGCAAACTTTGTTGAAAATAAGGCTGCCATACCAGATGAGTCATGATGCCTTATAAACCATGTGGGTTTAATAAGCTCAAAGATCCACTTGGAACAAGGGAAGAAGATGTTGATATACCTATATGAGTAGAGAACAACCATGTAAAGAGTTAGTCCATAGAAGGTTGGATGATGGTGTGAGCTTCCGCCAAAGTAGGCCTGATGACTAGATTTGCAGGAAATATTATTTTCTTGTCTGCAAAACCATCAAGAACAAGTGGGTTGGAGGAGGATCTAACCAAGGGAAAAAGTGGTCCTTGGTAGTCCTTAGGATGGTTAACAAGATGGTTCAGGTGCATTTCCAAAAATGCACATGGTTTGATAAAGGGAGGCATTCAAAAAGGGGATGTTGAAACAATTTCCAGACTTAGCCAAATTTGGCAGTTTTGAGGATTTTGACTAGAGTATGAGAGGGATTGTTTTTGGAGGGGTGGCAAGGTATGAAATCATCATCAAGGGGATGATGTTGAAGTGTAGATGGAGTAGAAGGGATCCATGCTTGATATTGTTCTTCAAGGACTTGGAAGCTTCTAGAATGGATCACTTTAGAATTGATCTGGCTAATGGTTTTAGATGATCACTTAGTATCTAATGATTTGATCTAGATTTGTTATCTTGCCTAGGATGTGGGGGTTTGGAAACCTCTTGATCCTAATGATGAGCCCCTAGAGTGGCTCATACTACTTCCTAAGCAAACAAGTCTAACAGCAGATCAAGGCAACTCATCGGACAGCAGATCAAGGCAATTCATCTTATAACCTAATCAAATACTACTAGGGTTACCATCAAGCTTAGCTTGAGGTAAGAAGGGGAAATTTTGAAAGGTTGGAGTTTGAAAGAGGTAAGAGTCCTTGGTATCTCCACCAAGAGTAGAAATTAAAAGCCTTCAGAAAGGTTTTGGGGGGATCCTAAAGGTAAGAGTAGTTGAAGGTTCTGTCTTGAAAACATAAGGAGGTTATATTAAATATTTCTCTATAGTTTTGTCAATAGAAGCTACTAAAATAGTTTTGGTTACATAAGCATCTTGGCTCATGTTTTCAAATGCCAGAACATTTGAGAATATGTAAACTGAGTCGGGATAGTTTTGGTATGTAGCTTTTGTCAACCGTTGGTGACGTAAGGAGTAGCATATGGTATACACTTATATGCACAAGCACAAACAAACAACCAAGCAAACACTGCACCAAGTAAAAGAAAAGTTTTTGTTCCCCCTAATTTTTGCATCTTGGACAACTAATCAGGGTTGCTGAAATTGGGATGTTACAAGAGTCATTGCATGTGTGCTATTTTCATAAACCACATGAATCCACCAGAGTCATTGCATGTGTCTTCCTTTCCTAAACCACCACCAGAGTCATTGCATGTGTGTTCTTTTCCTAAACCACATGGATCCACTGATGTCATTGCATGTGTTAATGACATATGTTGGATCTTAACCCTAGCATCCAATGGTAGCCATCGGATCGGGTCTTTTAGAAGCCCGGAGCGGTTGCAAGTTAGTTCTCTGTCCAGATTGTTAGGCACCATTGGATCATGGTGCGTGGATGATAAGGATGTCCTTCGTAAGGGCGATCCACAGAAGTATGGTCTTCGAACTGATTGGCAGTAGCAACCACGAGTGGCCCTGTGTCCTTGCCCTTATCCCTGTAACTACGGGGCCGAAGCTCAGATCGTGTTCCTTCAAGGCCTCATTCCTTCATCGCCATGGAGAGGGAGAATCCCAAACTCAGCTTGCACGAGGCTTAGATTCTCTCCCACTACGACATAGTCGCGCTGCCGCTCGCGAGGCTTCTAGACGGCTTCGAGCTCAGCTATGCTGGGGTGCCTGTCGTGCCGCTCTTGCACGACAACGCGTTGGCGAGTAAGATCGATGAGCGCCTCCGCCAGCTCCCAGAGCAGAAGAGGGCAATGGCCCGGTACTTGTGCACAGCATGTTTGGCCAAAGTTGTTCAAGAAGGAGCGGAGGGCGTTGATTGAGCTGTGCGGAACCCATCGGGAGGAGATCCACCCAGATCTGCGCAACCCCAAAGGGAGACAACACTTCTAGGTTTCTTAGCTAACTTAGCTTTTTTTAGATATTCAAATGTATCTATACCCAAAACATGTCTAGATACATACAAATCTACACAAATTTAAGTCACTTATTTCTAGACGGAGGGAGTAATAATATTTTTGAGGAGTAGTTTCTAAGGACATATATTGGCCATGTTTTAGGTTTCTCTATCTTTCAGACTAATCAAAAGTCGTCCACTTCTGAAGAAACAAAGTTCACGCGTTCACATCTGATGGGATAATACACTTACTCTACTACCAACACTTGATGGCATAGCCATAATGCTATAGTGTGCCAGAGGAGAAGGGAATCCAAGGGAGATGAGAACTAGTAGCTTTGTCCATACGAAGATAAAAAATTAATGCAATAATATTTAAAAAGTTGAAATCTGGTCCATCTGACCACATCACAGACACGTTGCACGCGCCAAATATAAATAAAGATGACACGACTAGTCTAGTTTAAATAATAATTGAAGAAATGACTTTACTATGCCCGCTTCTTTCTGCTCCCCTTATTAGTATGCTAGCCCCCGCTACATTAAGCAACAGTTGATGAGGATAAAAAAATGATCAAATGGCAAATAAAACAATTTGTAAGCTTACCTTTCATCTAGAGAATCGTACAAAGATGAAATTGGTAGGGATTTATTATTTCTCCTGCAGTTAGCCGAACGATCGTCAAGAACATCCTCAATCACCCCTATAACTTCTTCATATTCTAATACACCTCTATTATTTTCCTTATCCTTCCTGTTACGCTTACCCTTTTGTTTTTATTCACACCCTTTCCTCACCGGGATCTCCACTTCTTCATAAATTTGCTACTTACCTACATTTTCCTCCGAGTCCTCATCACTGTTTTCATCCACCTGCTACACTTCCTCAAGTTCTTCATCTTCGCGCTGCTCTTCCTCTAGTTCTGGCTGAGAAGCCTCATTTTCTACCACCGGGGTGTGAATAGGGACAAGATCATGTGGAACTAGGTTTTTGCACAACCTATTGATATGGCCGAATCCTCCACATTGTTTGCATTTCCTTTTCCTAGCTCCTAGGCTTGAATCTTTATCAGTGGAGGCTTCGATCCTTAGCTTTCTAGGCCTCCCAGGGGGCCTCCTAAGAACTGGTGGTTGAAGTTTGAACCCTGGATCGACAATCTCCCAATCATTTTCATCAACCATAGGTGGTATGTTTTCTGCATAAGTTGCAGCAAAATTATCCACGGAGAAATAGTTGTCAACATAGTTCTCTATTTCAGCTCCGCTACCTCTAAGCTTTAAGATGAAGTACAGTGCATGGTGACATGGCAAACCAGTAATCTGCCACATCCTGCTTGAACAACTCTTGTTTCCAATGTCTACAATGTACCCCCATTCAGTTCCACGCTTGTATTTTGCATAAACCTCAGCCAATGTACTGGAACTTCTGACCATCCTCATATTTATCGTTCTCATTCCCATTGTTCTTGCATTTAGTAACATAACCACCTTTGGAACTATTTTATGGCCTAAAAATTTTCTTGCACAAAGTCTTTGCCTTAAATCTATCTTCACCATTATGCACTGTCTTATTGCATCCAACAAAATAATAATTCCAATTGTCTTCATGCTCAAAATCTTAGCCTTGAAACTCTCTGCCAAATTATTGCAGACAAAATCCACCTTGCTTAACTCACCAAACTTGCTTCTGGCCCATAGCTTGGTGTGATGTTCTTCAAGGTATTTTTTCACGTTTGGCACTACATACATGTTTTGCAAGTAAGTAGCATGTGTGCTTAGGGTGTATGTGTATGCTGATCGCCACAAGTCCTCTTCAAAGTTCTTTCCTTTGAACTTCTTTGTGAAGTTAGTAGAGAGGTGCCGCATGCATTCCCTGTGCTCAACCCCAGGAAATATAGAATCAACAGCATTCTCAAGACCCTTGCATGCACCAATGTGTATCACCAAGCCTTCAGGGTGACCAATTACTGGCCGTAGTCTCTACATGACCCATGTCCAGCTTTCATTTGATTCCCCTCAAGAACAGCATAAGCTACGGGTAGAAGTCAATTATGCGCGTCCGTAGCACAAGTAGAAGGAACATGTCCCTTGAACTTCCCTGTTAAAGAAGTTGCATCTGTTGCCAAGTATGCCCTGTATCCGTCTAGGAACCCCTTCCAGCATGCCTTCAGGCAGACAAAACATCTCCTGAAGCATTTTTTCTTACTGCTTATACCTGACCCCGTTGAGACCTTTTTTCTTCCTTTCGCCACCTCATAATCGATGTCAACAACACTACCAAGTGATGTTTTCTCTACCTCAACTTTGAAACTATACAACATGTGAAAACTATCATTCCACTTGCCTTGAATGAAGTCTAGAGCCATCTCCTTCCCATCAAAGACTCTATGGTAAGGAATCAGAACATTATTTTTTTTGCTAATCTTGTCTCTGAGTTTAGTAGGTCCAATGTTATGATCCTGCCTCACCTAGTCAAGTACAGTAGCAGCAATCCACTTGGTAGTCGCCGGTCTAATTTTATCACTTAAAGAAGTATTAGGGCAGTTGTGTTTCTTCGTGTTTACTTTGATTTGCATTCGATAAGAATCCAAATAAATCAGAGCTAATTATCAGCAGAATAAATATGAGAAAGATTTAAACTAAATGTAGCTATTGCAACCTGAAATGGGGGTCCACCCCGCATTGGAGATGCATGTAATCTCCATTTACACACATTACTTTCGCTACAATACACTCTAAATCTCTTTCGGTCACTCTTTTCAATGATAAATTCGAACCCAACTCTAATTGCATAGGTGGCAACTGCATATCTACAATCCTCCACAGTCTCAAAGATAAGCCCCTCATCAATTTTAGGATTGTCCCTGTCAAAGTGTATCACTAGCATGTCCTCGTCTTCATCATCGTATCTACATGCTATTTCCACATCTTCACATTCCTCTTCCTCATAAGTCCCATATTCAGGATCAATGTTTGAATCAACCAAATATTCCATACTCTCCATCCTATTAGGGTTAGTAGCGACGTCTGGATATGCTTTCTCATCATCATCCGCACTGCCACACATTTCAGTGTCTTCATGCTTGATTGACAAAACATCATGCTCAAGGACAAGCTGTATAGACATCTTGCGGTTACCAACACATATCCTTGCCATCACCACGGGACTAGAAACACTAATTGGGGTATGCAGAAAAGGAATCATAGTTCTTACCCTTCAATGAGGACGTACGGCACCTTCTCTGGGCTCCATACCTCCAAAGCTTTGCACCCCGCATCCTTTTCCCCTATTATGTTCTCCTCTATGCTCTCCAGACTTGAAGGAGATTCCGTGTTCTCCAACCGCGCAGGACCCATCTCCATGTTCTCAAGCCACACACGATCCATCTTCGAGCGGGATCCGGATCACCAACGTTGTTGGGCGCCTAACCCAACTCCAGACTCTCGGTTTTCGTTTCCAGACGCGCCTGCACGGTGGATGGCAGCAAGGAGACAAGGCAGGGAGGGGAGGGGACGTGAGGGGATGGCAGTGAGGAGAGGGCGGGAGGGCGATGGCCCAAGGGGAGGACAAGAGCGGTGCACGAGGCAGGACCAGAGGAGCAGAGCGGAGCTGGTTGTGACAAAACATGGAAAATTGTACAATAATGTGTTGGTGGGCGGCACTAGTCCTCGAACCTGGGATGCGAGCCGTCAAAGGTGGAGGAGACGGGCCCACGAGTCAAAAAACATGCCACATAGTCATCCCCTATTTCTGATGCCCTTTAGAAAAGAAAACATGACACGTCATCATCCCCTATTTCTGATGGTGTTTCTATAATTTGATGGTACATAGTGGCACAGAAATAATATTGTATAAACATAAGGGCACAGTCGTCAATATGTTTAAAATGGAACCCAGTTTGTTTAGTCTCCTACCTGTCCTGGTACATTGCCCGATCAGGTGGATAGCCACGACCAAACTTTTTAATACGTTCGCACTCTTATGCCGAGAAGAGAAATAAAGATTGAGTAGTTAATGCAACGAGTGTCGAATTATTACCCTCTCAGGAAATGGAAGATGATTATTTTCACGCATGCCGGGAGTCCAAACCTACTATCAGTCTATCACTCTCCTTCTCCGATAAACCACAGTTCTTCTTGCGCAGCTCTGCCATGACGCACCACCTAGGGTAACATGGCCCCGCCTAAGCAACCGCCATGATCGCCGCGACAGCCACCGAAAATAGGGCATTTAGCCCCTCTAAGGTAGGCCATGAAGCTCTAATTCAAGGGCGGTCTCCCATTGCCCTTCCAGGAGGATGATTTCGTCGAATGTGCCAAATCGGCTGCGACGGAGGCGGCGTCATCATCGTCAGTGGCTAAAGTGAGCAGGGCCAAGAGAGCACTGTGATGAAAGCGTGTGGCGGCATTACGGCGTGCTCTACGCAGGGGGAACCAGGTACATGTCAAATCGTTCATGAGAGCATGCTACCGAGGGTACACACCCTTGAACAGGGCAGCACCAAGGTCTAGGAACTCGCATCCATGCTTCAAAGTGTGCGACCTTACCGCAGTGGGGGAGGCTGGGAATATGCCGTCTGTGGCAAAGACGCTCCATCCAACGCACCGTCAGAGGCCTTATTACCGTGGCGATGACTAAGCATCTACACTCAGCCTATTGGATTGTTCGACAGCTGCAACCGGTGGCTGGCAACAACTTAACGCTGTAATTCAGGTTGCAGTTCACATAGACCTATGATCCCTATAAGGAGATGCCGAATTTCAGGTTCAAATAAATCGTTGAAGTGGCGCGGATGGTCCTACTGAACCGGGACTGGCGCAAGCAAAGCGGTCGTGCATGAATGATGCAGATTTCTTGTATTTTGGCAGGAAGGAAATAGATCAGTTGGGGTTAGATGATCAATGAACGTACGTCCTCTCAAGGCAATTGGCCAGCCAACTTTTCTGGTGGAGATCTGTAGTTTCTTCAGTGTAGAATAGTTAAGTTCAGACTAAAGAATGACTTTTGTAGATGAAATGCTTACGCATTATTCTACAAACTAGTAGGAAGTTTAGCCCAATTTAGTGCAGATTTCAGACCCTTTTGTACGGAAGTACTACTTATGTAAACAAATACTATCAAGTATCTATTTCCTTCAATTACTACTCATGGTTAAATGCAGTTAACTGCCATTTTTTATCCTAGACAGATAAAATTCAGACAACAGTTTATGTATAGATTATGCCGTCTGTTGTTTGTGCTGTAAACCATTTTTCATTTGTCTTGTGTTATCTGCAAAATGGTCCTGCAGTTCATAGTGTTACAAAACCAGTAGACATTGTCATAAGAATCATCATGTAATCTTCATTTGAGTCAAGAATGATTTATTGTCTTCTAGATCGCCCCATCAGTTGAAGAGGCACAATAATCTAGCTACATTGTACTTGAAGAGGACATGAACTACAATTTCCTGGCATCTACATAATTGACATTGCTTATTGCCAGTCCACCTTTTTTTATGAGGTTTGTCCTTGTTTATTCACAGAAATAATAAAGCACGGTGTTTAATACAGATGCATTAGACACACATACTTGAAATTCATTACCCACACATACTACACCGATTCAAACTATTACAATTTTTTTGTCTAGGCTAACTACCTGCTACGTTCTCCATACTACAAATTCATTAGCCACACGTACTATATCAATTCACTAGAGCTCAGTATTCACTCGAGGGAAATCAGAACCACCGGCTTATCCACTCCCAGTTCCCCCACCAAAACTATGCGTGCCGTCATGAAACGGTGGTGGTCATGGACTATAAGAAATGTGTTAACTAGTGATATTTTCTTAACGACCATGGTTTTTTAAGTCATAGATCTATGACCATTTCAAACCAGTTGGTCGTAGGTCATTTGGCCGGACCCAAACCCTGAAATACTACGACCTTTTTTGTCAGGAAAGTCATAACATACTTACACCAATTGGTCATAACACAGACCGCAATGCTCTACGACCAAAATTTTAGACGATTATGACCAATTTAAATGGTCATTTCTGCTAATTTGTGATGTATTGAAATAACCGGACGACCAACTCAGCGGTTTCGCCTATGTGTCATATCCATGTATTAATTTTTGCCTACGTCAAGTCCATGTGTCAATTTTTTTCCATGCGTGTCTTGATAAGACTAGAATTGCCTACCACTTACATATGGGACCCACGTTTTAATATTTACCAGCAAAGAACCATTGACAGCTAGGCTTACTCCTTAAAACCGACCTGAAATATACCTAGAAATTAAGCACCCGTGTTCAACAATGCCACTGCAAGGTGGGACCACAAAAGATGGGTTCGTGTTGTGTTGCAGTCGCACGCGTTGGTAAATTGAGCGTCAAACTCCTACGCGAAAACACGCTGGCGGGATCCATAGATGGAGGCGCCACACCCACCCCTTTCCCCGCGCTGCCACACTAAAATTCGGCTTAAGTACCTCCCCACTCACCCACCCCTCTCTATCTAACCCTAACTCCCTTCCCCCCGCCGCTCTCCGCCACCCACCCTCCTCTTCTAATCGAATCCTCCACCGCACCCCAACATCCCTGGCTCGCCGATTTCCCACGATCAGGTGTATCGCCACTCCTCCCCTCCCACCTCATCACTCTCCGATCCTTGCCCAGTCGCCTTCTCCAACCTAACAGCAAATAAAACTCACCATGGCTGCTGCCTTATCTGATTTGGAGAGCAAGGAGGTGCTGTCCTTCGTCGAGGAGGGTTCTCATTCAGAGCTCGGCGCAGGGGCGTCCCTACCCTCTATCTGTATGGCGAGGTGCTCGGAGATGTAGGCCTCCCGCTAGTGCTGCACGGCACCACGCAACCGCTAGAGACCCTGGGGGAGATTACAGATGCAGCTCTATGTCGCACTTGCGGTCGACGGGGAAGATGTCCCCAGATCTAGTTCTATCGCATCTGCAGGCAGCCATCGTGCTAGGATCTCACCACCGTGTCCTGACGTAAGCTAAATCCCCTTTCCTCTCTGTCAGTGGACATGCTTGATCGTTCCTGGCTTGAGAGTTTAAGGTTGAGGAGGCAGAGATATATATTTATATAGAGACGACGGAGAGAGCAATTCGATATTGGAATTTAGTTTGCAGACCCTTAGATTGGTAGTGATGCTAGTTTATTTTTAGTACCAGCCCTTATATTTTGGTAGAGATGTAATATTCGGCTATGGATTGATCTCTACATCTGATAGTCTCTACCCACATGTCTAATCAAAGGATGAGAAATGCATGTCTAGTTTTCCTTGAGTTACTTTTCATTTGGGGTCAAGTGTTAATGATATGTATGTAGCATTCTATCTAGCGGACAACATACACTGTTATGAACAATTTTCTAGTTAACTATATCCGAGTGTATTCTATTCATGATGACGATTCTGAGTATATTTTCTATCTATAGTCATAAATAGTTTGAGGTCAGAACTGGTATCAGCAATTCTAATTGTTTTCATAGGTCATTTATTTTAAATGTTTAGTTCTTGGCTACTGTTTTATTCCCCTCATGTAATTGTTTTACTACAGATTCATTTTCCAAGAATATGAGAGTATTGTTTTACTACCGGCTATTGATGATTCTGAGTATTGTTTTAGTACCGGTTAATTTTTCAAGAATATGAGAGTATTCTGAAAGGGTTGTTTCCACGTGCGATCTTGCATCCAAATCTTCCTTCCCTGTCTAAAAATGTTCCATGTGTTTGCTAGCTAAAGAGCAATCTATATTATTTAGTCATTGGGAATGCATCATTGCTTGAGAATTATACTTGATCTGCCAACATGCTTATTTAATCAATCATCCGTGTTATTCGCTAGATCTTTGTAGCACATGGGACCAATTTACTTAAACATCTATGCATATCATTCAATTTGATCGGTTACCTTATTAGTCTGCAAAGATAGTAGCGTTGATGTAAATTTTTTTGCTAACTTTTCTAATCGTGTTATAGAGCAGCGTTGCACAACTATTCTTCTGATGCATTATATGTCTTTCTTGACAGGAGTGTCTGATCCTCTCCATGATTTTCAGCAACAGTAGCAGTAGGGCCAAAGTAGCAGCGCAGTCACGGGAGGAACAGTTGTGTGGGAGGACAACCTTCTCTCCATTGTTGGCCTAGAGCAGCGGTGAAGAAGAAACTGCAGGGTTAGACCAGCTGTATCCTTAGGAATGCCTGGTCTAGAGCTTGCTCGGTGGTGGCAGGATTACTTTTTTTAATCCTATATATGCATAATGCTGGTGATGTTTCTAATTAGGTTATGATAAAATAATATATCAACATGCGATGTTTGAAAACCTTGATCCAAAATATATGCCATCTCTTGTCATATGATCATTGTTGGTAAAATACTATTTGCTTGATTTGATATAACTGTAAGCACTCAACCATTGTATTGCTGTCTATATATTTGTTTTATTTTTTACAAGTGATGGTTTGTGTAAGATATGCACATCTTAATTATCATCAGCATGAATCTTTGATGCCCCTTATATTTACTTATGTTGACCTGCATCAACATCCTTGATCTTCTTGTTCCCATGTTTCGCAGATATCCCAAGTACATCAAAGCTTGTTGTCCGTAGACCCCGCGTGCATATCTAGACCGTCACCATCATCTTTCAGCGGGTTTCCAAGACCCACGTCAAGCATTATATTATCCATACGTTGTGGGTATGTGCCGCTCAAACCCCACTGTCGTAGCATCTTATTTCTCATGGTGCCTTAGTTCTATATGTCGATCTTTTAGCATACGGTAACTACTTTGTCAGCTATTATTTGTTCTAGTTCTCTTTTTTTCAACATACCATATGAAGTGATGATGGTCTGAAGACATTTCAGTGTTATTTTAAGCGTACCATATGAAGTTTACATGGCTCTATAGTATTATTACTTGCATTCTTATTTCCAAAACATGTCATGGTTAGATGCTTATCAAGGATAGCCAAATGATCTATTTTTGTTTATGCGTTGCACATACTAATCTGATTGTGATTCTCAATCCTCAAAAATTATGATCCGGTGTTTATATTAAGGTATAATACAAGGTATAATTCATTCGCAGGACAAGGACAGTAAGGACAGATCTAGCAATCTCCTAGGTATGTGTAGTTCATGTTAATAATACCTTGGTATGCTCTAGTTATCTTTGGGATAATCCAAATAAGTTCCTTGTCAGTAATTCCATTCTTTGTATGTACATGTTGCTAACTTACTGAACCTTACATGTGCATGAGTATCAATAGATACTCTTTGATACGTTGCTAACGTATCCATAATTTTTGATGTTCCATGCTTGGTTTTATCTACTTTCTTATGTTTTGTCCATACTTTGGAGTACTTTTCATATGATTTTTTGGACTAACCTATTAACAAGAGCCATAGTACCAGTTGCCTATTTTCTGCTGTTTTTGGTTCTAGGAAAGTTAGAAAATCAATATTCACGAAATTGGACCGGACAAAAGCCAAAGTCGATATTTTACCGGAAGACTCACGGAGCCAGAAGACAAGACGGAGAGGGGCCACAGGGTGGCCACACCACATGGTGGTGCGGGCTAGCCCTAGCCGCGCCACCAGGTGGTGTGGGCCCCTGGCCGCCTACCGACCTTGCCCCTTCGCCTATATATTCCTCCCGATGCAAAAACCCCAAATCATCAATCCTCCAGCCACGAAAAGTTCCGTAGTGCCGCCGCCACCGAAGGGGAGATTCGGGGGACAGGAAGTCTCTGTTCCGGCACCCTGCCAGATAGGGAAGTGCCCCCGGAGCCATCTCCATCGATCTCCATCGCCATTGCTGATTCCCATGATGAGGAGGGAGTAGTTCTCACTCGAGGCTAAGGGTTCTCCGGGTAGCTATGTGTTCATATCTCTCTCTATGCATGATATTATTGAGATCATGAGCTTGTAATCTATAGATCTATTCTGCTACTCAAGTGCTTTAATGGATCTCTTCTCTCCCCATGTGTGTGAAAGTGACAGCGTGCACACCATGGTGGCACTTAGGCTAGAGATTACAAATATTGTTATGAGTTATATTTGGAGTTGGATGTCTCTATGAAATTGTGGTGTTTGTTGGAACCATCTAGTACTCAAGGTGACAGTGTGGGGTTATCTAGATGGTAAAGGCTTACTTTGAGGTGTGCTGTTATAGCCCTACCATGGATTAGAGTGTCCAACCGGAGAGTAGTTCAGCATAGTATCATAAAGAAGAATATATTTATATGAGAGTGTTCACTACTGAAAGTATGATCCCTAGGCCTTGTTTCTAAGCACTGAAACACCGTTTGCTATTAGATCTATTACATCTTTACTTTCTTCTATCTTTATTACAGTTTTACTTTAGTCTTTTCCATGCCATCAAGCTATTTTCTATCACCATTACAACTTATAATTATCTATACCACTTGTATTTCACTATCTCTTCTCCGAACTAGTGCACTTGTACACCTGACAAGTGTATTGGGTGTGCTGGGGACACAAGAAACTTCTTCTATCTTGATTGCAGGGTTGCTTGAGAGGGGATACCTTTGACCACTTCCTCCCTAGGTTCGATAAACCTTGGGTAATCCACTTAAGGGAAACTTGCTGCTGTTCTACAAACCTCTGCAATTGGAGGCCCAACAACTGTCTACAAGAATAGAAGTGCGTAGACATCACTCTTCCACCCCCATTTTAATTTCAGAGCATTTCAATTATGACTTATGCAATTAAATGATGCTATTATTGATGTGTTGCTTAATAAGGGTATCTTTGTTATTGTATACTTCAATATGTTAGTTGAAGTGTAATCCTTTCAGAAACTGTTATGTACTTCCTTTTCTTCTAGTCGTTGTTATGTTAAAATGTATATATGCGGGTTGTCCTAATGCCCCTGGGAATAAAAGTAAATCCTCTCTCCCAAGATCTGAAGCAGCTAGCATTTTTATGTTCTGTAGTATTGCAAAGTGGGCGTAGTATTGCAAAGTGGGCTAATGTTGTGATGTCGAGCATATACATTGCTTGATTGTAACTAACTATTCAGATATATGTCCATAGAGTCCAAGTATCTCAATTATTCAACAGTTATATATTTCTTATACTTTGGCATTTGCTATGGCATTTGTATATAGCCAATAATTTCAATCCAGTCCGACATAGTGAGATTCCCTGTTTGCTACCTGCTATTTTCTTATTATAGTAGTAAGATATTATTTGGTTCCTCTAGTTGGCAATTTCTAGGGCAAATGCACTATCTCCATCTCTGAAAAGAGTATATGATGTATGTACATTATAAGCTCAACATTTATTAACTGCATATTTTCCTCAAATGGTCTAGCTGCTGGTTTAGTATTTACACACATTCTGAGTATTTGGTTTCTCTTTTGTAGGGAAAGTTTATATCAATAATCAGTATAATATGGTCTCTACCGTGAAATCGGCAAGTGGAAGGGCAGTTGTATGAGATCACTCTTGCTGTTGTAGAGAAG
Organism: Avena sativa; assembly: GCA_916181665.1. Classification (NCBI taxonomy): domain Eukaryota; kingdom Viridiplantae; phylum Streptophyta; class Magnoliopsida; order Poales; family Poaceae; genus Avena; species Avena sativa. The sequence goes on from OV702292.1 coordinate 315,432,076, forward strand.
GAAGTAGACACACGGTTGACCTGGAAGTGTGAAGGAGCCAGAAGCCCAATTCGACAAAGAGTTGTTTATATGTTGTAATAGTTTCTGGAATAAAAACTATGTAAATATTATATTTTTAGCCAAATTTGGCCTATTGATTGATAATATTCATTTATTTTCTATTTTTACTGCAATATTATTTATTTGCTGGCAAAATGTGGAAATTGAAACATGGCTAGTGGTTAATAAGAAGGTGACAATTATTACCGACATGAACATTTAAGAAAAAGTAGAACAAAAAGGCTTAAAAATTATTGATTGTTAAAAGGCCATGGCCCAGCAAAATATGCTGCTTAAAGGAGTCCCAAAGAAAAATAGGTTGTAAAAGGCAAAGCCCAAAATAAATTATATTGTAAATAGGCTATAGCCTAGAAAGTTATAAAGGCCAAAATTTTGGGATAGGCCCATTTAAAAGGCCGATCTGGACCAGGCTGAATTTGCTGCCACGTTAGATTCCACATAGGATAGGATTACGTGGACATGCTGGAATGCCATGACCAAAATTTTGGGCATGGACACTATGACCATCTATATTGATCATAGCCGTCCATGACCAATTCCAAAAAAGGTTGTTAGCTATCTATAGTGACCCTCGGTATGTGACCTACTTCTTTTGGTCATAGAAAGGTCATAGATGGATTACTATGACCTTTTTATGACCAATATTTGGGGTCACTAGTTAGCACATTTCTTGTAGTGATCTTCCATCGATGCTTCCAGGCCAACACTATAGGCGACGAGGACGCTTTCTAGCCGCCTCTTTGGGGCCTGAATGCCATGTACCGATTCCAGAACCTCCTCCAGGTGGATGATGACCGGGTGCTTCCAATAAAGCTATAACCCTAGCCTACTTGGAATATGCACCTCGTACATCTAAGGAACAACGTCAGGATCTTTCAGCCATGCCTTTACCTCGATGATCCATCTGTCGCTTAGTGGCACCATCTCCATCAGCTCGCCGCCAAGGCTACTAACGACCTGCTTAAGGGCCCCGGCTCCCAAGCATCCAATGGGAGGCCCTCAAAGCCTAGTTTGGAGAAGTAACAAAGCTCCCCCAAGCGATCGTCCCACCCACAAGCGCGATGCCAGCGCATGAAACTCATTTTCTCCTCGTAACACTCAAAAGAACGGGAAGAATGCAGAACACGCTTGGTGTCTGAGCTTTGCTCGAACCTGACGAAAAAATCGAATGGCGGCGCGCATACCTCAATCTTGACCACATTTCGTCTGATCCCAAAACGAGACCTGAATGTTGACAACAAGTCTGTCGGTGATACAACGGGACGGATGCCCAGCACGGTGGCCATGAGAACGTGGTCGGCGAACTGCGGTGCTAGGGCTACCATTCTTGGGGTGCGCGATAGCACACAACCGCCTGAGGCCAGTCGCCGGACAGGATCGCCCGACGGGACGCGCTCCGCCGTGCAAGAAGGACTAGCCAGAGGCGAGATACTAGTCCGGGGACGTGAATCTCTGATACGGTGGACGATGCGACGGTGAAAGCTGCGAGCTTTGATTAGGGGCATGGGAGGTTGACCAGACATGGCGGGGACACAAGGAGAGCAAGTTCAAGCTCCAATCTGAGATGCGCAGTCGGAGCTGAGCTAAGGTTATGAGGAGGGGAGCAGGGGAGAAGAGAAGAGCAGAGCAGAGCAAAGAAATAGATCTGGTCCAAGCAGGGGTAAACTAGTGCATGACAACAAAGGATAACAGGGAATACTCACGGGGCGGGCCAAGAAGAGTTAACCTAATGGTGGTATTTGAGTTCAACAATTTTTCATTTGGTTGAAATGACCGTTTGGCAGTTACATTTGTATTCACCCCCATTTGGCCCCTTTGGACAATTGGTGATTCTACTTTGGCCCCTCCGTGAGATTACAGGCAACTCGGGTACCAGGATGCACTTGCACGGGAACGTTCGGGCCGCAAACCAACAAGCACCACATGTACGCCACGCGGGCGACACACCAGCGCCACGTAGACTTGCCGACGAGTGTATCGGGTGGTGGCCACTGGTGGCGCTATATAGCGTGATGGATCATGTGCTTATGCTCATTCGAACCATCGCGATGAAGCGAACCAAAGATGGTGTCACCGCCCGCTCCTGGTCACTGGAGCTACTCGGACGATCAGCTGCTGCGGCAAACAATGGCGGAGCACGGCGCTATGAAGATATAGAGAGACATGGATCAATCGGAGTGGACCATTCGGTCCATGAGCTCACCAGGAGCGTGACGAAGGGCTGAACGAAGCTAGGCGATGCCGGATGGCATGGCCATCATCGAAGGCAAGCTGCGAAGGGTCAAAGATGGTGGCATTAATATCGAGTGAGAGGGCTCGATTCCTTATACAAGGCTATCAAGGACAATGAGGTGGAGCTTCCAGGCATCTCATCGAAGATCGTCAAGGACTAGAATCGTCAGCTCGTCGGTGTTTGTAGCGGCTAGAGTTTCTAAAAGCTTAATATGCCCTTATCCATTATTTTGGTTAACTGATTACACTGATGCTAGAGTGTGGACTAATGATTACCTACTAGTGTGTACATAGGTTCGGTCTGCAAGATATGGTGAGACGTGGTGTGAGACCCCCATTCGCTACTCAAGTCAAGAGTCGGTGGTTTCGTTATGTTTCTCTCTCTTTTCATTTGGGTATTATAGGAAACACCACACAATTAAGAGGGGAAGTCTAAATGAGCTTGTTAGGGACATTATTCTATCATATACACATCCTATTACCTTATATCCATCACACCCACAAGAGAAATGATTTTAGTCAAAAGGAAAAGGTGTCTGTTTGAGGTATTTGCAAAACTGGAAGCCAATTCGGCATTGCCGGACATGGCGTCGAAAGGCCCGTCTACCGCCAAACTAAATGTTCAAACTCCAAACTGGTAATCCAATGAAAACTTTGGCGGGGCACCGGATTGCTTCGACTCAGTCTTCGGCTCACCGACTTTGTCGCTGGTTCATCTGGCGCATGGTTCGGTAACGTCCGACTTGACACCGATGCGCATAGCTCCCTCAAACAATGACATTTTCACTTGGACTATATATACCCCTTTATTCTCCATTGAGAGGTTAGGCATTCCATTTCAGATTCTATCATTGAGCTCTCTCTCTCCATTGTTGAAACACCAAAGCTTGAGGATCTCCCATTCTACCCAACTAACGTTAAATCCCTTTGGTAGAAACAAGAGGAGGTCCCGGTCTACGTTTCCACCAAGGCAACGTTCATCCCTCCTTGAGATCACCGAGTTGGCTTGTTACTCTTGGGTTTATGGGAAACCCTAGGCGGCTAGGGTCGCCCGAAGGCATTTGGCGTGTGATTTGCTCCGTGGAAAGTTTGTCAGGGTTTGGAGACTACCTTAAAGTCTACCATGAGTAAGTGAGCTATTACTTCGTGGGATATGATCAGAAAAGAAGGTGAGCCTTCATGGTGTTGGGGAATCCTTCGCGGGACCTCACACCTCTCCAACATGATGTAGACCCCTTCGCAAAGGGAGTGAACACAAGAATACATTTTCGTCTCCATGTGCTTCAGTTATCACTTAACTGATCTCCTCCTTGTGTTGTTTACTTTGTGATAGCCTTCATGCTTGAAGTATCTTGTATCATCATCTAGGTTGCATTACCTAGTTTACATCTAGGCACACTTACATTTCGCAAAGCCTAAAAAACTTGCAAAATATTATAAAGAAATTTGTATAAACATATTCACTCCCCTCTAGGTTAACCATCTTACACTTTCAATTGGTATCAGAGCCTAGGGATATTTTAAGGGATTCACTGCCTAAGAGAAAAGATGGTTTTATGCGAGGATGAGGATGATAAAACTTATTCGTTTAAGGAGCTACATGAACTCTTTGCCAAAAGCTCCCGTGAAAAGGCTAAGGAAGATTCTAATCTCCTTGCTTGAATAAGTTTCCTTGAAGGACTTTTTATGGGGATTGGCGAGGGGGCTATGCTTCCCGGACCTTCGGTAGTACCTCATGGGAGGCCGATGGACACCGGTAATGAGACCATGAATGAGTCCTCTAATGAGACTGACCCGATGAAAGTCTCGATGCCTCCTAATAAATTTCATATATATCCTAAGCAAACGAACATCATGCCTCGTATTAATTGTTCGGGTTCCACACCCCATTATGATGGAACTCAGTTCTCTCATTGGAAAGCTACTATGGAATCTCATCTTTGCAGCTGCAGTGTAGTGTTTTGGGTGATTGTGTACAAAGGATTAATTCCACAAGATCCCAACAACCTCACCCCATGAGAGTACTATGACCGTAAAGTAAATGCAACGGCATGTGACAAGATAATGAGTGCCATCCACCGCACTCTCCACAATCAAGTGAGCGACATCCACACCGCTATGGAGCTTTGGGATAGGATTATCAGTTTCCAAGAGGGAATGCCACTCATCCAAAAGTCCAATTATGAAGCCGCCAAGTCCGAGATGAACATGTTCATGAACCGTGTTGGTGAGTCCATCGCGGAAGCATACACAAGCTTGTTGCTCTCTGTGTGAAGATTAGTAGTCTTTGTTGTGACAAGTATGATGATGGATTCAACTTGAATGATGAGCTCATCAAGTCCAAGATTAGCTCCATGATAGCAGCAGCCACCGATAAACAACTTGCCTTGAACTTGCAACTCCTAGATTTAGCTGAACATTTCTCCCCCGATGATCTTGTATCATATCTTGTTGCCTCGGATAACTTGGAAAATGAGGGATAAATATCAAGGAGATCAACCGTTCTATTGGGTCCTCCAATACCCTAGAATTGAAGGCCAAGTATGTGCAAGAATAGGTTGCAAGTGAAGAAGACAATGATAGTGATCAAATGGGTGAAGTTGATGGGATGCTTTCTCAACTTGCACTCTTCACCAAGAACTTGAAGTTCCAAAGAAGGAGAAGTTCAATCGTAAAAAGTGAGAAAAAGAGGACTTGCTACAATTGTGATGAGTCAGATCACATATGAGAAGAGGCTTGACAATCCCAAGTATGAAGAGGGCGCCAAGCCAAGATTGAAGCCAAACCCTATCAACGAAAGATACAAGAGGAACAAGAAGAGCGATGGCAAAGTCTTCCTAGTACAAGAGTACATTTCCGGTGCAGAGAGTGAGGATGAAGAGAAGGTTGGGTGTGGCCACTTTCGCTTTTGCTGAACCCGGGTCCCTATGCATATATGACTACACCAAGGACCATGCTAATGACTCCACTACCCCCAAAGTCGTTGACACATGTCTTATGGCAAGAAGCTTTACGGACACTTGTGATGTGGAGTGCGAGGACGAGGAGAAGGTGTTTGGTGAGCCTAGTTTGGTTTACACCCAAACCCGGGTCACTACTCACTTACGACTATACCAAGGGCTACATCGATGAATCTCCTACTCCTAAGGTCGTCGGCTCTTGCCTTATGGCAAAGATCATCAAGGTAATCACGTCCCCTCCATATCTCTCTAGCATATTGGATGATCATTTTAGTAAAAATGATAGTGACAATTATGAATTTGATGAAAACTATCTACAAGAAATGTATAAAATCATGCTAGATTCAAGAAATTAATGGACCTTGTCAACACACGTGATGGGACCATTGATAGATTGGAATCTCATACTGATGATGAGAAACATATATTCAATCTCCTATAGCAATAGCTAAGCAATGAAAAGAACATCACCTCGCTTCTTAAACAATGAATTTAGATCTTTGAACTTGATAAGGCAAACATGTAGATAATCTTGATAGGTCCATTACCTTGTCCCAAGAGCTTGATGCCTCAAAGAAAGTGTTGGGGATCGGTGCGGAAAACAAAAAAATTCCTACGATGTAACCCCAAAAACTGCCTAGGATCTATCTATATAGTAATGCGGTAACGGCCGGAGCGTAGAGAATACATACCCTTATAGACCGTACGCTGCTAACGTTCCGCGGGGAACTGGTTTGTAACTTGTTCATATGAATAATCGTCTCGCCAAAAGCAAGACACACAAACTAGGATTAAAAAATTATATTCAAGTCCATTAATCCAAATGATAAACTTTGAGGAAGAGGTGATGTCGGCCATCAACTGTTTTGCTTGCCATCATCAAGTCACATTGCCTCAAATCCAGCAATTCTCAAGCAGATCGTCATGTTTTCACAAAACAGGACAAGTATCAAATACTTTGCAAACTGCAACGAGTTTTGCAAGAACCACATTTATAATTTGTATATCTTACATATACCTTTTTCATCAATGACCTCCATTTGCAATCAAGCCCTTCTAAGAGTTGTTAACTCTAATGCAAGATCACTAAGTGTTTTTCCAAACATTCCGGAGTCATCGGATTATCTCCTAATGGTTATTATGTCAAGAAGAGAAGATCACCTTTTACGAGGATATCCCTGAGGTGTGGGTATTAATCTATGAAGTTGGACCCTTTTGCTAAGTTCCAAATTAAGAAATATATTCCCGTGGTCGCAAAGGACCTCAATGGGATAGTCCAAGGTCTACTAAGATATTTGCAAATAGACATCTAGACTAAGTTCATCATAAGAGATCAATTTATAATTGGTCTCCACTAAAATTATCATCCCTTGGACGATTTTAGTGATCACATGATCCCTATCCTCTACACCTCCCCCGATCATCACGGCCATCAGTGCATTATCAAAGGTAGACATTCACTAATGCCAATCACATCAGCCATGTGACTCATGCTCGATCTTTCGATCTCTTGTGTTCCGAGGCCATGTCTGTACATGCTAGGCTCGCCAAATCTAACTTGTGTGTATTTGCCGTGCAACATGGCTTACACCCACTATATGCGAACGTAGATATATCTGACACCCGATCATCACGGTCGGCCTCATAACGAAGAACTTTCTTGGTGGTGCACACACAAGGGGAACATGGAACATTGGAATTAAATAGGGATTATCTTATTTGCTACCGTTGAGTATCTAAATACTAGCACACAATGTAAAATAGGTATCAACATCATATGTATAATGTGATATGATATGGTCTTTCTTGCACCTTGATCTCCATCGAGCGCTCTGGCATGATCTCCATCTTGCCCTTGGTTTGACGCCAAGTCCACGACGCCTCCACCAGGTCGTTCATCGGAACGATGACTATCACTATACTACTTAGTAACAGAAAAGTAAACTACTTTACCTTTGTAACAACCAATGCCATATCATTATCACATGCCCCTGCAAAATAAAGTTAGACGCCTCTACTTTATGTATTGCAAGTTTTACGTGGTTGTTAGGGCTTTCGCACTAGAACCATTTCTAAACTACGAACTTTCCAACCACAACATGGATCCGGCAGTTGTCTCTATTACACCCCTTTTGGGGCCCTCCGTTGTAAATGCTATATCAACTATCGAATGAGAGACATACACCCGCTAGCCACTTATACGGTACAAGCCGTATGTTAAGTGTGGAACCAATCTCGCGTACGAATACGCATAAGGTCGGTCCGGGCCACTTCATCAAACAATACCGCGATATAAACAAGTACACGTTAGAGGGTAACAACTAAGGGATCAATGCCCGCACAATACTTGTGCGTACTGGCCGTACAGCACTCGTACTCATAGATCGGCTCTGATACCACTGTTGGGGATCGGTGCAGAAAACAAACATTTTCCTATGATGTAACCCCAAAAACTGCATAGGATCTATCTATGTAGTAATGTGGTAACGGCCGGAGCATAGAGAATACATACCCTTGTAGACCGTACGCGGTTAACATTCCGCGGGGAACATGGTTGAAGTAGTTGTACTTGTAGGCGATCTCAAGGTCGCGAAGCTCCTCATAGGTCACCCCTTGCTCCTTCTTGATCTTCATCGTGCAACAGCTCCGGCTCACGACATTTAAGCGCCCCAAGTGTTGCACCTCGTGTCTTCATACACATCCGGTGCACGATGAGACCTCCGGCTCCCCGATCCCGCATGGAGTGCGGAAGTTGATATCTGGCTAGGAATCCCTGCAGCGCAACAACGTGCTGCAGGTGTGCCTCGATCGCACAACCCAGACTTGGGGCCATGGTCACAAGCTATAGAGAGAGGGAGGGAGAAAGGCTACTGAAAGACTTCTCTAATTGTGTGTTTAATCACACCCATGGGCACCCCTTTATATAGGCGGAGGGGGTGTGCCCTCCCCATTGGGTTAGCCATGTGGGACTAATAGTAAAGGAAAAATGACAGGCATTTTTGTCCTGGCTGGATGGGCCAAAAACCAGCCCAATAGCCAAAAAACAGAAAACATTTGATAAAAGAAAAAAGGGCAGAAGCAGGGGCTGGCCGGGTGGGCCTTGGCGCGGCCCACCCCGTGATGCACTCGACGATCGACGTAGAGCTTGTTGGGAACCCCAAGAGGAAGGTATGATGAGCACAGCAGCAAGTTTTCCCTCAGTTATGAGAGCAAGGTTTAATCGAACCAGTAGGAGCAAGGAAACACCCCAAAGGTGTTACTAGCCGAGCTTTGGCAGGGCGCACTACTGGTGCTAGTAGCAACGTGGAGACCTGCACAACACAACCACAGAACTTTGTCCCCAACTTGCGATGAGGTTGTCAATCTCACCGTGTTTTGCGGAAAACAAAGGATTAAAGGTATCGAATGGAAATAAGTAAAAGTTTGCAGAAAGTAAACACAAAGCAGTAAACAGTTGTAGATTGTATGTAAAGAAAAAGGACCGGGATCCATAGTTCACTAGAGGTGGGTCTCCTTAGATAGATAACATGCTGGGTGAACAAATTACAGCGGGGCAATTGACAAACACCGATAAAGCAATACATGCATATACTAATCATCTTTACTCCTTTGAGACTTGATTGGGCATTACAACATAATTCATAGACCGCCATCCAACTGCATCTATGACTAATAATCCACCTTCAGGTTATCATCCGAACCACCTCCAGTATTGAGTGCAAGCAACAGATTATTGCTTGACGAACTGCGTGTAAAGTAAACAATACAATTGTTCTATGAACAAAGGATTGTTGTTTTCTCCCTAGTAGCAACAGCACATCTAGTATCTTAGAGATTTTTGTCACTTCCCTAGACTACCAGAGGCATGAACCTAGTATCGAGCATAAATACTAACTCTTGGAGTTGCTAGCATCTACTTGGCCAAGATAGCTACTAACAACGGAAATCATGCAAGATCTCAAATAACAAAGACATGATAGAATCAATAATCAATCTGAAATAGCATCTCAATATCCATCGGATCCCCGCAAACACAACATGTATGAATTACAAATAGATGATCTTGATCATGAACGGAGCTCACAAGATCTAAACATGAAAGCACAAAGGAGGAGAAACCAGCCATCTAGCTACTACATGGATCTGTAGTCCAAGGATGAACTACTCACACATCACACCGGAGGCTTGCATGGTGATGAAGAAGGCCTCCAGGGTGAATTCCCCTCTCCGGCAGGGTGCTGGGAAGAGCTTCAGATCCCTCCCGATCTAGGGATGGAGATGACGGCGGCTATAGACTCTTTCGTGGATTTTTGATCGGGCACTTAGGGTTTTCGTCCTGAGGGCATCTTATAGGTGGAAGGAGAGGCTAAGGGGGTGCTGGGGTCGGCCAGACCACCCCCTGGCGCGGGCCAGGCCTGGCCGCGCGGCCAGGTGGTGTGGCCGGCCCCCAGCCCTTCTCCGTCTCGTATTCTGGCACTTGATCCCTTCCGGAAAAATAGGCACTTTGGTTTTTGTCCCGTCCAATTCCAAGAATATTCATTTTCCGACTTTCCTGGAACCAAAAATAGCAGAAAACAGGCAGCCGGTACTGTGGCTCTTGTTAATAGGTTAGTCCAAGAAATCATAATAAAAGTACTCCAAAGTTGGAATAAAAGACAAGAAAGTGGATAAAACCAAGCATCAAACATCAAACATTATAGATACATTTGCAATGTATCACCCCGCGCCCAGCTCTCCCGCAGCGGCGGCCTGGCAAGGGGAGCCCGGGTGGGCTGGCTCAACCGCCCGGCGGCCCAGCACGCCGCCCGCTGCGCCAGCTCCCCACGCGCCCACGTGGGCCGGGTCGAGCAGGCCCGGGTGGCGGCTGGCAGCTGCGGCTAGCCCCCGCGCGACGCTCTTTATCCGCCGCCTGCGAGCGAGCGCGGCCCAGCTATTTGACGCCCAGTGCGGCGGCTGTTATCCGCCGCCCACTTGGGTTGGTTGTTTTCTTTTTCCCTTTTATTTTTCTGCATCTTTTTCTTCTAGGTCTTTTACCTCCGGGATTTGGCCTAATAAAAAAGTTGTCTTTATAAATCCTAACTTAAATATTATTTAGTATATATTAATTCATAATTAACATATAATAAATATATATTGAAATTCCCATTTATCCGAAAACACTTTTCAGGTCTTTACCTTTGTTCTTTCTCCAAACAACTTCGGATCTCTCTGCAGAACGATTCCAGCTTTCTCTCTTTCTCTACTGTGATTCCGTCTTACAAATGATCGCTCTCATCGTACCCTTAAGTGTATCCTCTCATGGCTCGGGAATGCTCTATACATGATCTGTATCAATGATCAATAGAGGGACCAGGGATGTCCATGTGACCCCTATGCATTCCTGATGACAATGTGGTTTGAACCGTCTAAATGTAGCATCCTCTTCCTTTTGTTTGTCGATACAACTTGTCCGAGATCCGATCATTGGTATCCCATACCTTGGTCAATCTCGTTCACAACAAGTTCTATTTTCTTGTTACCGTGATATTACATCCCCGTGACCTAGTCACATGTTGCAACATTTATATATGTAATCTCACCAAGCCAGCCGTATGTATCTTTACCCGTCATGTGGGTGAAAAAATCCTGGTCTTGCAGTCAAATGTCATCTACTGTTCCTTCGGAATACCAAACGTAGACCTTTATGGCCACCGTATTACCAGATGACGGTTGATGCAGTCTAAGCAGCCTAGGGAAACAATGAGTAATATGAGCTCACGGTCTAAGGAGAAGGAGTCTAGTTATAGCTGTTGCAACAATGAACTATATGACTTGATCATGTTGAAATCCTTCGAGGAATGTCCAATCACATCATTCTCCAATGATATGATCTCGTTGTCAGTCGGCATAAATGCCCATGATCTTGAAACCCAGGTCATCTTCGTGACCAATGAACTAGTATGAATAGAGGCTACTAGGGACTTTGTTGTTTCATACCACACCTATACCAATGTTTCTACTTGGCACAATTATAGCACAATATGAAACTATTACAAACTAATTGAGATATGACAATAAAAACCTATTTATTATTTGCCTCTAGGGCATATCTCCTTCAGAAAGAACTTGAGCTTACTCATGCTTCTCTCACCAATGTGAAGGGGTTCCGCGTATGAAAACAATAAAATTTTACCCTAAGCCCCTGAACCCCTAAAGTTGTGAGGACCTATCTGCAGTAATAGGAGGGGCTTTTCGTGAAATTACCCTTGAAGACTGAAAAGTGTTGTGAACACTCAGGAGAGCGTGGTTGATGTAGACGAGCCGAAGCCGACCTCAAGGTCGTGATGAAGTCCTTGCGCTCCTTGGCTCCAACGACTTGAGTGCCTCAAGTGCGACACCTCGCTGGGAATTACACACGTCCGGTGCCTGACGATGACTCCCGCTTCCCAGATCTAGCAGCAGTTGCGGAAGTAGAGCTCCCGGATCTGAATCCCGAAGCGCGACGGCGCTCCGCGGTGATGATGTCTCTCGCTCGCACAGTCCAGACTTGGGACCACGGTCACGAGAGAGAGAAGGGGAGAGAGAAAATATCAATTAGAGGTCCTCCCAGAAGTGGGGAGACCTTTATTGATTATTGGTGTATTTATCTTGGCCAAATACCCCACTATATATAGGGGGAGGGGAGGTACTACCTCCCTCAAAGTCCCGGGGTGGGACTAAAGGAGAGGAGGGGGGAGGAGGTGGCCTCCAGCCACCTAGTGGGCCCCGCGTTTGGGGGGCTAGGCCCAGCCGGCCTCCTCCTTGGCCCCTCTCCCTCTCTCCTTTCCCCTAATGGGCCCTCTTCCTCCAGAAATTGGCCCATTGAGCCTTTTTGACCTTTAATTGATTTTCTCTTTATTAAATAATTATGAATAAATGATTAAATCAATATTTAACATTCATTCACATATTATTCAATCTCCATGGCCATGGAACACCTGCCACCTCCACTCTGGACATCCTCCGGACTTACCGAAACCCTTCCGGTTTTCTCTCTTCTTTTCTTCGGTGATTCTATCGATCCTATAAACACTCTCTAAGCATCATCAAGCCCTTAAGCGTGATACCCCACGGTTCGGGAACACTCTAGACATGGTCGGGACACTCTCGCACCAATGATCGACAGAGGGACCTGGATGGCCATGTGACCCCTGTGCATTCCATGAAGATCTTTTGTCGTTTGAACTGGGACAATCGTGTCTTATTCCCTTTGTCTCTTGATACTTGCATTTCCTGAGATCTGATAAATGACATTACCATGTCGTGTTCAATCTCGTTACTTAACAATGCTACTTGACTAGTTCCGATAAGTGATATCCCCGTGATCAAATCACACGCTGCGCAGCTATTGGATATAACTTCTCCGAGTGGGCCCTTGAGTATCTTCCCATCACATGGACGGACAAATCCTGCTCTTGACATATATTGCCTCTACGGTTTCCTCTGAATACCTTAACACACCTTTATAACCACCGTATTACCAGATGGCATTTGATGCTATCTAAGCACTCTCGGGAGACAGTGATTGATATAGCCTCACGGTCTAAGGAATAGTCTATGAGGATCCATTTCTAATCATCGTCACTTGAACTTCGTGACATGATCTGGTCACGATGTTTAGCTTGGGTATTGGTTCATCATCTCATTCTTAGAATGAGATGAATCCGTTTCCAACTGGCATAAATGCCACATGATCAGGAAACATGATCATTTGTTTGACCAATGAACCAGTGACTAGAGTTTCACTGGGAACCCTGGTTGTTTGTATATCACACGCGTATTGATGTTTCCACTCAATACAGTTATAGCATGATATAAAACTTAATCATAAACTATATGAAATATGATAATAGTCCTTACTACTATTTGTCTCTAGGGCATATTTCCAACAGTCTCCCACTTGCACTAGAGTACAAATACACTAGCTACATTTGTTCTCAATCATTGGCACCATATATCCGATACCCTGAATATGCTTGCTCATGGAAGAGGTTGAGTCTTGGGTCTGTACTTTACAGTCCCAAATCATTTGCAACTTACTAATGTCACCTTGATTGACATTAATACTTTATCATCACATGATAGCATCTGTGTGAATGCATCGTCGCTATGGCAGCAGAACGAGGCCTGATTCCAGGAGCCTACAGTGACTTTAGATCAACCTCGAGGACTTTCTCATGGGCACTGTGCCCTGGGACACATCATTCTACATTAAAAGCGAACTAGCCCCGCCATAACTTTATACAACACTTTAGATGGTACCGTTATCTATTATTATAAATGTATTCATCGAAACACTAGTGCACCCTGTGGAACTTTTGATGTTTTGTTCACCTCGTTTCCTACTTGACTTTAATTGGTATCTACAGGAGTTTCCAACATATTCCCTTATAACATAACCCTTTATGCTTTAAGATATGTCATCGTTTATGGATTTGGAAAACATGTCTATAGTTCTCTATTAGACACTGTGGACAAACTTAGCTCAATGTTCTGTGATTCAAACTTAATCACTTTCAAACGTTCCTTAATTGGATCACATATTATGCTAAGTTATCATCATGGTTTTCTAAGAAAGAACCTATGTCTCAACATAGTGGATGATGATCATCCTTTTCCTTTCTTTCAACCATTGATGTTCAACTTAATACTATTCCTAATTTGAGTTATTAAGGATCAGTTCTTTAATTAACTTCTATTCTGAAACCCTTTCCAGAAACCCTTAAGGAATACTACATAATATCATAAGACACCTATTATCAACTTCTACATCTTATAAATCATTATTTATAAGTGTTTGCGCTTTCATTCTTAACATACTTAAGAGTTACTCCTATAAGCTCCCACTCAAAATATGTTCCTACATATTTGAATTTGAGACTTATATCGCTCCCACTTAAAAATATGCCAATCACATATTGTTTCAGGAAGACTTTCATAGCTCCCACTCAATTTTATGCAAATTGCATATCCTCCCACTATTTTGAACAATTTCAAAATCCTTTGATCAAATATCAAACTTGGAGATTTACTATGAGATACTAGTATTATTACTAGTTTTAAATCCAGTAGACATTTAGCACATTTGAATCAAATTCATTTGAATTCATCTAATACTTGACAAATTGTGCTTTTGTCATTCACCCCTTTTTCCTATAATGACTTTGCAATCATTTGGGAAAATTCAAGTAACCCCTTTTACTTGTGAGATTTAGCAACGAATTTCTTTCTAATCTCAAGAGAATTTTGCTTTTAGGACTTCTCATAATTCTAGTTTACCATTATTTCCTTAGTAGTTCGTAGGTATGTCATATTCCAAAAAGATGACAAATGGTTCATAAATGTTTCCATACAAGATATGGATTACATTTTGAATCCTACTTCATATAGTGAAAACGCTAGTGGGGAAAACACAATGATCAAAATCATTGATTCTTTCCTTGTGTGAAGAGAATCGTTCAGGAACGTTGTCCGTTGTGCTTCTCAACACTCTGATGCAGGGTTTTGAATCCTCATCGTGTTTTTCACTATATTCCATTGGCTCCATAATTGAGAAACATCACTAAAAGTGAGCTTTCTCAAGAATGCACCAAAATCCAAGCAATATGAATCTTGCTTTCCTTTTGGTTTCAGCTATGGGTTTCGTATTCAAAGTTTCCAATGAATACTCTTCAAGGACTTATTCACTATTGTTTTGGTTCTATCGAATAGCCCCAAAACTTTCACGAATTCAAATGGTTTACTGCCTTCTAATTGAGTGCTAATTATTTCTAAGCTAATGGTCTCTACATCTACACTAGAACGATTTATTTGGTGCCGTCTATTCAACCCCTTTGATATCTAATATCACATTGTGATGCTTTGCATTTTGACGTTTCAAAAAGCTTTGCATTCCACAATTTATTTTATGCCATTCTTATAAAGTTGAATTTCATTACTATTGATCAAATCATAGTAATTGGATTCTCTTTTATATTTATACCCTTTGTTGATGAAACACTTTGATCAAATCAAATAGTTTCATATTCATGTTTCCTTTGGAAAACTACTTTACACATTTAAACAGTTATTTAATGATAATTACCATTTTCGTTAAAACACAATACATCGAATATGTATTTACTTTTAACAATTCTTTAAACACTTTGTATTCATGTAATACACGGTGTTCAAGTTATTTTTCCGAACTTAGGCATGATTTATATGTGATAAGAAATCGAATGACTTTCACATATTATCTCATAACTTTGAATTTAAACAATGGTTTTCATTCATTAATGAACATATCATTAAGTTGGGCATTTTTGAACAAGGCATTTTTAATGTTTTATAAATGTTCATGCATTATCAATTAGTTTCAAACAACAAGGATAATTCACAGGTAATCAAACAAGATATGAACATGAATAGAAATCATTCATAAAAGTGGAACAACTTTTTGTTACAAACTCATATGAATAACCGTCTCACGAAGTGTGAGACACACTAAAGAATTTCACAATCTCTTGATTACAATAATCATCCTAAACACGAACTAAATGATAAATGTCGAGGGAGAGTGTCGTCGGCCATCATCATCATGCTCGCCATCAACACGCAATGTCACCTCCTCTCCAGCAAGCACCTCTCATGCAGAAGGACCTGTTTTCAGCAAAACAGAACAAGTATCAGACATACTTAACACTGCAATGTGTTTGCAAGATTATAACATTTATAAAACTGTATATCAAATATATACCTTTGTCGTTGATGACTCCAGTAACGTTGGGTTCATTTACCACATTTCTGAAATGTGATATGGACTCGAGGAAATCTAGTGTTTCCGTGTCGCCTCTCATAATGCAGATCCTGACTTGTGCTTGGAAGCTTGGTGGAAGCGACCGTAGCACAACTCCCATCGCAAATGAGCTTGAGAACCAGTTGTCCAGGTAGTATGCCAGACTCATGGATGCATCGTATATGCTCAATAAGTGCTCATCAAGTGAGGAACCCTCCTCCATCTTTATGGAGAGGAAGTCCCACATCAGCTCATACTCCCACATGCACACTTGTTCCACGAAATGCAATCTCAGATGTGCCATGACCACCCGGGGCTTGAGACATCCCACCATTGGCCATAGCCCATCCTCCATTCTGAGGCGCATGGTCACTGATATAAATGTGGCCATCACACGACGACGATAATGCAGATCCCGCTGATCCTAGGTCTCATGAGAATAGGGTGCCTCCAAAGACATCTCGCAGGTCATGTAGTCAGCTACATTGTTATCCCCAAGGAGATCAAACAGGCGTATGACCATGCAGAAAAGTTGGATCCATCTAACTTGTGCTTTTCTCCTTTTAACCAATCATCGAAAGGAAATGTAATCTCGGGAAGAAACATTTTCTACATTTATAATTGCAAAAGGAATTTAGACTAAGTTTATAATTAAATGAGTCAATAATAACTCCACTCAAAAATGCCTATCCCCAGAAGGGTTCCTAGTGATAACATGACCCCTATCAGCCACATCTCCCCCGATCGTCACGGCCATCAATGTGGGTTCAAGGGTGGACGCTAAACGTCGGTCACATCATTCATGCGACTCGTGCTTGATCTTTCAACCATCCGTGTTTCGAGGCCATGCTTCTCTGGCGTGCTAGGCTCGCCAACTCAACCTTAGTGTATCTGCTGTGCAACATGGCTTACACCCACTGTATGCGAACGTAGATATGTCTAACACCCAGGCCTGTAACCTTGGATCGCCTCATACCGAAGAACTTTCTTGGTGGTGCACACTAAGGGGGAACACAATCGTTGGTAATTTTAACAGGGATCATCTTATTAGGCTAACATTGAGTATATAATACTAGCACACAGTAAGAAATACAAACAATAACATTGAATGTAAATGCTATGTGATATGGTCCTTCACGTCGTGATCTCCATCCATCGTCACCGGGTTCCGACGCCGTAGACACCAGGGTACCGGTGTCATTCCAGCATGGTAGTGCATCACCTCCGTGACTATCTACTACTACGTAACAAAAGGTAATCACTTTACCTTTGCCACAACCATATCACAAAGTAACGCCCCCCTGCAAAACAAAGTTAGATGCCTCTACTTTATCTTTGCATGTTTTACGTGGCTGAATGGGCTTTCGCACAAGAACCATTCTTACCTATGAACTTTCAGCACAACGCTGATCAAGTAGTTGTCTCTACTACACCCCTTTCGGGGCCACCCATTGCAAATGGTATACCAACTAATGCGAGAATGACAGACACCCCCTAAGCCACTTTATACGGTACAACACTGATCAAGTAGTTGTCTCTACGGTTTCCTCCGAATACCTGAACACACCTTTATAACCACTGTATTACCAGATGGCATTTGATGTTATCTAAGCACTCTCAGGAGACAATGATTGATATAGCCTCACGGTCTAAGGAATAGTCTACGAGGATCCATTTCTAATCATCGTAACTTGAACTTCGTGACATGATATGGTCCCGATGTTTAGCTTGGGTATTGGTTCATCATATCATTCTTAGAATGTGATGACTCCATTTCCAACTAGCATAAATACCACATGATCAGGAAACATGATCATCTGTTTGACCAATGAACCAGTGACTAGAGTTTCACTGGGAACCCCTGGTTGTTTGTATATCACACGCGTATTGATTTTTCCACTCAATATAGTTATAACATGATATAAAACTTAATCATAAACTATATGAAATATGATAATAGTCCTTACTACTATTTGTCTCTAGGGCATATTTCCAACACGATGACCTTGAGCATCTTGAGGAAGATAATTTCATTGTCAAGTGTGTGTGTTCGAGATATATTTTCTGGGTATACCCACTGCGACTCGCTGACCTAGGTGGCCCACTTAGGGTTAGAGCTTTGCTTCACAGGTGGCCCAGTTAGGGAGACAAGACGGAGGTCCATCCAACTACGGGAAGGCCCAGAAGACTTACTGACTTAGGCATGTATAGTTGCTTGTAGTCCAAGATGTACATTCCAACCGACTCTGTATCGTAGCTGGATTGATATCTCATGTAACCCTAGGCCGGATATCTATATAAGCCGTCCTAGGCACCAACCTTTAGGGAACCCCACAATCTAAAACCTCAACACGCACAAGCGAACCACTCTTGTAATCTATACTTATAGATCTGCCGTATTACTGGATTGCTAGAAGGAGTAGGATCCATCCACCATCGGCGGATTTGAACCTGGGTAAAGCTTGTGTGATCACCGTCCCGGAACACCGTGGCCTCACAACCCCTTTCTCCACATGTCTCGCGGACCCCCTATCGGCATACATATATTTGATCCGACGATAGTTGGCACCCACCATGGGGCAGGTGAGTTTCAGATCTATGTTCCGGGCGGAATCTGCACGAATCGGTATCAGCCAGACAATCGCTATTGGCCGGGTCCTCTATGCCAGTGATGTCCCTCTTGTCCTTCTTGACGAAACTTGGGTTCCGGATAGTGAACCTATGACCACCTACACCATAATGTATTTTGGCGAGATCGATGTTTACCTCAGTTTCGCTAAACCTGCCAACCCACCCCGGCAGTGATGATAGAGGCAAAAGAATGTTCTGGATCTACTTTGTTCACGGAGGCGGCAAAGTTCCGAGTCTCAAAAAACCCTAATCCCACTTATCCCGCCCCTGAAGCGGAGATAGTGCAAAAGATCGGATCTGAAGCAGATATCCCCAAGGAGGTCGAATCTCAAGAAGATCAAAGCAGCAATGGCTCTGATCTGGCTCTGCCAATTCTAGATCAGGAAAATCACTCATGTGGCACACGTTGAGGTGGATGATGATGCGCGGAAACATCGGCCTAGAAGAGATCCTTGAAACTTTCAAAAGTTTCGAGGAAGCCAATGAAGAAAGTCGCAACTACCTCAGGGCACACACATCACACTTCGTCGGATATGATGGATCTGGATCAGGCTTTGCTGACGATGGAGACGACAATGACTCGGTGATGGAGGCAATCAGAACAAACATCGATTTACCGGCATCTTCGGATGATTCCATGATGTCGGCGGAATTCTGAAAGTTCTCCGTGGAAATTCAAGAGGACATGAACTCCAAGGTTGTGGATGAAAGAGAAGCTATTGATCATAGCCCCTATAATAGTATGGATGAAGGATCTGGAGAAAACTCTCCTGGACCGCATGATGATATGGATCTCGGAGAAAATCCTGATGTCCAGATGTCCGAGAGTACTGATAGAAGCTTGAATCCAGGAATTGGACCCAAAGTCGTCTTTGCTACCGGTGCTACCAAGAAGGCAAAGAAGAAGAAAACTCCGTCTAAAGATCTTCCAGCTGAAGAGGTGATAGCCAAAGAATACGAAGAAGATTCAGATGGAGCCTTGATCCTGGATAAACCAAAAGGCAGTCTGTTGGATGGACACGTGGTTACCCCTGGCGCCCGTAAAATTCTCGGAGACACACTCACCACATCTATCCCAACAACTGCAGATCTTACACCTATGGAGTTGGAGGATAGGGCCCAAGCCCTAGAAGCGCATTTCCATGTACTCCTTGATGAGCCACTCATATCCTCGAGGAAAAGCAGCGCCTGGCGGATGCGAGGCAACCTAGTTCCCTGCAGCATCAAAAGACGTGGAGCGGCCCTGAGTTGGCTAACCAAAATCCAGAAGTGCACAAAACCCTTTTTGAAGGAGACATAGCCATGGGAAACCTCGGATAGATATCAAGGGGAACCGGGTGTATGGCACGCCGGTATAAACTGCTGTTGTGACCCGAGATCTCTTGGCAAATAATTGAAGTCCAGACCAAGTCTGACTAAGTGTGAAGCTACTCACCAAGGGTCTATAGAACCATAAGGTCGCCATGTCCGATAGCGGGAAGCTGGTCTCCAAATCCGACTAATGCCGCACCTACACGGCTCGGCAACAAGACGTAAGGCCCAAAAGGGAGCCAGAACGATACTACCGTTCCAATCCTCGGGAGGACAACTATTCAAGAACCGGATCTTCAGGATAGCGACACAGACCTGCACGAAGCTAGAGTAACATTGCTCCAGCTGCAGAGCGAGACACCGTTGTAGCAATGGTCCAACAACAACCTCCCAGGCGACAGTCGAACAATCACAGGGAAGTTGAAGAAGCACAACATCGGGCGCGAGACCAGGAAAGAATGCCTCCTCCTAGACACACACGCCGTCTGGCTGGGCCACATCACAATGACGACAACGACGGATGAAGGAACGACGAACATCATGCTGGATCAAGCCGACACGGCGGTCGTCATCACGAAACCCCTGCTGGGGTCATAATCCACCACCACCACCATCTCCGCCGATAAGCCACCATAACAGCTCCAATGGAGGCCAGGGAGCCACGATGAAGGCATTGGCAGGAGGAGAAGCATCTAATGGGCACCTTAGCCACAACAAACAACCGAGATGGCACTCTCAGTTACCAAGTGAGGCCAGGCACTGGATCAACTCAAACATAGAGGCACGACGGTAGGAGTTGGATAATATCTATGTGGGTCCAAAATGCTTCGGACCTCACATAAGATAAACAAACTTTCTGTAAGGATTTTCTATCTCAAGGAACATTCAACCCTACGATGGAGTGGCTCAGCTAGACTCTAGCTCTAGGACTTCTTCTAGGCCTGCTGCATCGCCAAAGGAGGAAACAACTTGGTTGCGACCCGGTATCTCCCGCTTATGCTGAGGAAGATGGCTCGATCATGGCTCAGTGAACTTCCGGAAAACACCGCCCGCAACTGGTATGACATGGAAAGTGCTTTCTTTTGGAACTTCGAGGGAAAATACAGGAGGCCCTGCACGGTCGGAGACCTGCAGCGGTGCACATAGAAACCCAGAGAAACTTGCCGGGACTACCTCGCATAATGGATCGACACAAAGAACTCTTGCGAGGGAGTAAACGACCAAACCGCGATCGAAGCATTCATCACGGGACTCCCAATTGGTTTACTGCATCATCGCTTAAAGTGTGACAAAGTAACTGATTTGGGGGAGATGATAGACACGACAAGCAAATATGCTGATGCCAATGATGACACAGAGGGACTATTAAATGTACTAGCAGTGCCACAATTGGCAAAACAGTCGAACCAGCAGGCCTCGAAACTCAAGAACACCTCGGAATAAAAACCTAATCCAGAAACCGCAACAATCAATGCAACATTTAGGCCTGGAGGCTGAGGAGGCCGTGGAGGTGGCCGGGACGATGTCATGGAACTTCTAGAGTCCAAGGTAGAGTAGACCAGCTACTTGGCAAAAGCTACTCTTGGGACGAAATTGCCACAAATCCATGTGTGCATCACCCGGATGACAACGGGGGCTCGTCCCACACCAATGCTGAGTGCCGTTTCAATGACGACATCAAGAAAGGCCAATCCATTGGCTATAGGGCCAAGCGACGAAAAGGAAAGAAAAATTTCGATAAAGACAAGGAGTCCAAGCAAGATTGTGACATGGAGGAGGCAGAAGCTTCAAATCCCAAGTCAGATGGAAAGAAGACCTTCCCAGCCAAGAAAGACACATATGTCTGCTTCCTTGGATCCCAACCAGCTAAGGTCAAAAATGAAGTGATGCATGATCTCAACGCAACTGTTCCGACTATTCCTTATTGATGGTTATGGATTCTCCAAGACCCTCATGGACTATGGCAGTAGCCTCAACATCATCTATGTCGAAACACTGTGCCGGATGAGGATATCAGAAACACAGCTGAATCACATCTCTGTTTCTTTTCATGGAGTTGTCCCAAGAAGATAGACAAACTCTCTCAGATAAATCACTTTGGATGTTACCTCTGGAACTCCAAACAACTATCGGACGGAAGCACTTTCCTTCAAAGTGGTCATATTAAATAGCGCATACCACACTCTCTTTGTGCATCCGGCTTACTGGGATTTTATGGCTCGCCCTTGTTACATTTACAACATGATGAAAATTCCAGGTCCCAATAGCTTCATCACAATCCAGGGAGACCTGAAGAAGGCACGAGAATGCAAGGATGGAAATGTCGCCTTTGTTGAAGTCGTACTGCATGTCGAGGAGTACCAGGAGATCAAGAAGAACATCGACCTGTCGAAGTTGCCCATGACGAAGAAGGAGGTGACAAAGCCGACTCAGGAGTTCAAGGCATCGGAAGGGACGAAGACGATGCCATTGAAGGATGATGAACCCTCCAAGGTGACTCAAATAGGCGTAGGTTTAGGCCACGCATAGGAAAGTGCGCTTGTTGAGTTCCTGAAAGCTAATAAAGATATCTTTGCATGGCAGTCATCTGACATGACCGGAGTACCTAGGGAACTTGCCAAGCACATCCTAAAAGTTTACCCAAATGCTAAACCCGTCAAACAATCCTTACGATGTTTCAGCGATGAAAAGTGCAAAGCAATAGCTAAGGAAATAACCCATCTCGAGTTAGCCGGATTAATGGAAGAGGTCATCCACACTAATTGGTTGGCCAATCCTATAATGGTCCCTAGAAAGGACACCACTGATTTAAGGATGTGTGTTGATTATACTGCCTTAAACAAGGCTTGTCCCAAGGATCCGTTCGCTCTGCCTAGAATCGATCAAGTTATCAACTCGACAGCAGGCTCGGAACTCATGTGCTTTCTTGACGCATATTCCAGATATCACCTAATTCAGAAGGAGTCAAACAAAATAAAGACTTCGTTCATCACCCCCTTCAAAACCTTCTGCTACGTAACGATGCCTTTTGGGCTAAAAACGCAGGAGCTACGTACCAGCGCACTATGCAAAATTGCCTCCACGATCAAATCGGACACAATGTACATGCATATGTAGATGAGATAACTGTGATCTCCAAAAATAAGGAAACATTAATTTCCGACTTGGAGGAATCATTCAGCAATCTACGAAAATACAACATAATGCTTATCCCGAAGAAGTGTTTATTTGGAATACCATCCAGAAAATTGTTAGGTTTCATTGTGTCTCAAAGAGGCGTTGAGGTGAACCGTGACAAAATAAAGTCTATACTCAACATTTCCAGTCTGACTCACCTGAAGGACGTACAACGGCTAACTGGATGCATTGTTGTGGACAATCGATTCGTATGCCAGCTTGGTGAAAGAGCCGCACCTTTATGCAAGCTCTTGAAAAATACCAAGAAGTTTCTCTGGACTGATGAAGCTGAAGGTCCACTTCAGGATCTGAAAGCCGTACTATCATTCGCCCCTATCCTTGCAGCACCAGGACCACAAGAACCGATGTTTCTCTGCTTAGCTGCGACAAACAGACTCATTGGTGTCATCATGGTGGTCGAACGGCCAGGAGAAAAATAGGAACACCGGGTACAACGTCCGACTTATTATCTTAGCGAGGTCTTGACTGAATCGAAGCAAAGGTATCCTCACTACCAAAAGTTAGCCCATGGTGTGTTCTTCGCATCTAGAAAGCTATGACATTATTTTCAAGAGCATAAGATTACCATGGTGAGCACAACTCCCATGAGAGACATAATCAACAACAGTGATGCCACTGGACGCGTTGCTAAGTGGGCCATTGAGCTAGCAGCTTTTTTGATATTGAGTATAAACCTTGCAAATAAATTAAATCGCAGATTCTTGCCAATGTTTCCGCTGATTGGATAGAGACGGTAGAAAACACAGGTCTCCTAGAGACGGAAGTTTGGACCTTACACTTTGACGGGTCTAAAGCACTCGGGGGATGGTGTGGTGCTAAAGCCACCCCAAGGTGATAAACAGTTATATGTGTTGCAGATTCACTTCATGGCGATAAATAACATTGCTGAATATGAAGCCC
Source organism: Avena sativa (assembly GCA_916181665.1). Taxonomy (NCBI): domain Eukaryota; kingdom Viridiplantae; phylum Streptophyta; class Magnoliopsida; order Poales; family Poaceae; genus Avena; species Avena sativa. The sequence continues at coordinate 315,456,163 of OV702292.1, forward strand.
AGTTGCGTGGAATTCGCATTGCAAAATACATGGGCATTCACCAACTCATGTGTTACAGAGACTCGGATTTAGTTGCTCAGCAAGTATCCAATATCTGCAATGCAAAAAAGCACATTGTATTATATAGAGCTATCGTGGATGAACTAAATCGTTCGAAGGATTTAAGGTTCAACACATTCCCCGAATAGAAAACGAGGGAGAAGATGCTCTATCAAGAATAGGCTCTACGCGGAAATAGGTCCAGAATGGTGCTTTTTTGGAGCACTTAAGAGTTCCCTCTATCACAGGAGTTGATGAGGAGTATCTGACCAAATCCGACTCACCGCTCATAGTAGTTTTGGATGTAATTCCTAGCTGGACACAACCCTACCTTGATTTCTTGGTAGAAAGAAATTACCCGATGACGAAGTTCTGAGTTAGCAGATCGTCCGACGAGGGAAATCCTATATAGGGGTGGGAGGTGATCCCTATAAGCAGAGTGTGTCTGGGTTTTTCAGCCCTACGTTTCTCCAGAAGGAGTGGAAATCCTAAGGGAAATCCACAAAGGTTTATGCGGACATCACACGGCAGCCAAATCTTTAGTGGCAAAGGCCTTTACACACGGATTGTTCTGGCTTACAGCTAAAGCAGATGCCGAAGGGATGGTCAAGACGTGCAAAGGTTGCCAGAAGTACACCAAACAAGCCCATGTTCTGGCTGATCAGTTGCAAACAATTCCGATTACATGGCCCTTTGCGGTCTGGGGGCTTGACATGGTAGGACCGTTTAGATGGGCCCCAAGTGGATACACTCACTTTCTTGTGGTGGTGGCTAAATTCAGAAAATGGATCGAGGCAAAACCCGTCACAAGTTGCGATGGAGCAACAGCCAAAAAAGTTCATCGAGGACATTATAATCCGATTCAGGTATCCGCATAGTATGATTACAGACAATGGGAGTAACTTTTCCATGGGAAAACTCGTCGAATTTTGCAATGAACTCAGTTGCACATCCACAAGCCAATGGACAAGTCGAATGGGCAAAAGGTTTAATTCTTCAAGGCCTATGACCAAGACTCGAACCACCACTTCATCGTGCTATGGGGGCTTGGGCGGACGAATTACCGTCTGTAATATGGAGTTTAAGAACTACTCATAACAGGTCAACCAGATATACACCCTTCTTCTTCCACGGTGCAAAGGTAGTTCTTCCAAGTGATCTTATTCATACTTCTCCCCGAGTCTCGGCGTATGTCGAAGAGGATGCCGAAGTCGCTCGACAAGATGACCTCGATATGCTCGAGGAAGTTTGCAACGTTGATGATCAGAGATCTACATCCTATCAACAGAAGTTACACAAGTATCATAGTTAGAGAGTCAAAATCCGGTGTTTTAGGAAGGGAAATTTGGTTCTCTAGCTAGTGCAAATAAGAGAACACAAACTTGCCCCTATTTGGGAAGGGACCTTTATGGTTCTTACTACCTAACTAACATGAGAATAGAAAAAGAAAGACCTACTACTAAGAAGAGAAAGAGAGCTGGAGGTAGTGCAAATCCATATGAAATAGACCATCCATGGAATATTGCTCAGCTACGTCCCTTTTATTCTTAAATTTCTTTCTTTGTAATCATATCCCTGTAAATGTTTAAAGTGAAATAAAGTATTGGTCTCCTCAATGTTTTTTTGAGATGTTTTTTATGTGCCACATCTTAAATCCGAATGATCATGTCATAAATCGAGAATCCCAGAATACTTGAAAGTACTTTATGCTCATGTTTGTTCTGATTAGATTTCCGATTCTAAAAATTCTACCTTCGGGTATAAGTCTAAATTTTCTAGTTTATACTTGGGTTTTTGTCAGATTGCTGGATGCGGGTATTTTCTGAGTAGTGAATTCTTGGTACTGGAAGACGGCTTTGATTCCGGGTTTAAATTGGTTTAGCAATTGAGCTCTGTTGCTCGGCAAAGTTTTCATGCTGAAGGTTTGCCAGCTCATGAAAGGGACAAGGCGGAAAGCCAGATAAACAAAAAGTATAGACAAAACAGTGCTTATGTAATTTTCAAGCACAAAAATAAAATGTTGAAAGTGCTAAAGAAGTAAAGCATGAGTTCTTACAAAACTAGCATAGAAAAATAATATTCTACTTATTACAATCAGATAGTTTTTTAGAATAATACATTGTTCTTCTAGTAAACTTCATGATGCAGGTGAAGACGAAGGATTTGTCGGCTCACTGGTATCACCCTGATATCACCCCGATATCTTTCCGAGATGAGTATGTCGCACTCAATCTTTGGTCAACTCGGCCATGCAACAGGCGTATCCAGAAAACATCCCAAATTTCTTTGATGTTCTGTGGCTTGCCATCTTCATCAATAGTCAAATAACCCTTGGTAACTTGCCATATTTCCATGATTCAATGGTGGATCATTACCACTTTTAGGGCATTCTGTGCCTCTGTGCATGCATACGACATGTTCCAATCCTTGACAAGCTTGGGCATATCCTTCGCCTTATCTCGTACCTCAAAGGCAGACATTGAGTTCAAGCCAGAGAGCTGGATGGATTCATCGATTTCCTCCAAATATTGGCAGAAGGCATGGATCAGGTCCCCAACGGCAACGAGATGGTTGGTACAAGACTCGGATGAAGAGGCATCAAGAATGTTGAGAGGACCTACAAATAAGAAAACAAAGGTCAACAATATATTCGAGTAAACAAAGTCGGAAAAACAATAATTCAAAGACAGTGAACTTACCGAAGATAATGTCATCTACTTTAGTCTTCTGCTCTCGAAGACTTATGAGTTCATTCCGAAGAGCTTCAGTGGTATCTTTTTCCCTGTCCAATTCATCCTTCAAGTTCGAGATAATTTGGTCTTGCTTGGATATTTTGAGGTCATGCTCTTCGGTAGCAATGTTGCTGGATTCAAGGATGTTGTTGATGCTGCGCTCATGGTCTACCTTGAGTTTGGCCAGCTCAGCATGCAAGTCAGTGTTTTTTGTTTCCAAGACCTTAAAATCTTTGGCTTGTTCAATTAGCTAGCAGGACTATTTCACAAAATCTGGAGCAACAAGAAATAAATTCGAATAAATATTCGGCTAAATCTTAAAAACATACTATGAAAATGAAGCCTGAAATGTTTACCTTCAGCTTCATCTTTTGCAACTTTAAGTTGCACGTTCTCAAGTCGAAGTGCTCCTATCTCTCTCCACTTGTGGCAGATATTCTTCAGTAATTCCTGGTTATAATCATTAACTATCTATAAGTCAGAATGGTACCCAGGGTCAGAAGTCTACTAGGACTCAGGCTAATATTTTAACTAAGTTAAATATTAGCACGAGCCTTGGGAGGCTATACTAGTTCATTATTTGGCATCCTACAAAAGAATCAATCTGGATTCCTATCCAACTTCATGCTTGGGGTAGAGGATAAGATATGAAATACAAATGAAAGGGTCGGAATATGACTTACATAATGTTCATGAGTCAATTTGTTGAGGCTCATGTTCACCTCAGAAGAAACCTTATCGACGAGAGTCAAAGGAATCATTGGTGGTGGCGGAGCCACACCAGCCTTCAACTTCTCGTCGTGAAGATGAACTTGGTCAAGAAGCTTGACGAGTTTGATGTCCTCGGCTTCTTGCACCTCCTTCTTGTCTTTGATATTCCGGATCTCCAGGCAATGGAGAGCCATCTTCTAGATCTCTTCTGTGCATTTTTTAGTAAGTCCAAGTTTGGCAATACCCGGATTATGTAGAGGATTCTCCGTGAAGGTTTCAGCTGAAGGATCATTACCCTTTGAGAGTTCACCGTTATCAACTGCCGGGTCACTCATTGTGACGTTGGTCTGCAAACCAAGGTTCGTTTGCTCTAAAGAATGAGTTGGAATATCTTCAACATGTGGAGAGGAAGTACCCTCGGGTGCTGATGATGGCTTTGGGGTAGGAGTCGGAGGCGGGGCAATAGGCGAAGCCAGAGTCAACTTCTGCTTGCGCAAAATCTTCCAAGGATTTCCTTTTGCCTTGCCCTTAGCGATTGTTTTAGCTCTAGATGGTAACAGAATAAGATTGTTGCAATTTAGAAGGAATATAAATTAATACACCAAACCTTGTGAAGAAGTTTACCTCTTTAGAACGGGCACTTTCTGAGTGCCCACGGAAACAGTCAGAGTTTCACGCTTTCGGGTAAGCGCCTCCGGCAACAATTCAAGATTTCTTCCTCCTAAGGAAATGGATCCTCAGGTGGATATCCCTCGAGAGGAGCAAGCTTCAACTCGGGGAGGTCAGCAAGCTGAAAGAAAAATTATCTCAGTATTGCAAATAACAAAGTATAGATGAGCAAATCATTGAGTGTGAAAGAATCAGCGGGAAAACTTACTGGTGTCAAAGGCTTGTCAGCAGTGTACATATCCATAGAAATCTCTAGAATATTCTTCTCAGCCTGCTCCTTGATCAACATTTGATTCATGTATCGTACTCTTTGTCCGGGATTGGGAGCGGGATGATCCTTAGGCTATCTTTCTTGCTCTTGGTGACCGTATGCATAAGATGGTCACCATGGTGCTGGAGGGGTTGAATCCTTTAGGCCATTGTGCTTCATCAAGTATTCAATCCGCCTCTTGGCGCGGATCAAATCTTCAGTGAGAGCCAGAGCATCAGCATCCCAAGACTATTGGGGGGCGGCGACACCGTCGACAAAACTAGCAAAGCTTCTTGCTTACTGGGAGCCAGCTTGTCCTTGTGATAAAAGAACATGGACTGCAACCTCTTCAGTGACTCACTAGCTATAACCTTGGGATAGACTCAATCTCTCCTAAGGGCAAGGCTCACTACTCCGGTATTGTAAGATTACCAGCAGTGATGGAATTTCTCCGGGTACTGAAGTAGTACCAGAACAAAATAAGACTCGGTTTATTCGAAGATAACCCTCACATAGGGAAACGTAAGCACTAAGATCTAGAATCATGTTGGGGGGAAGTTGTGGAGTTGAACTCCATAGTGATCTACAACCTCAGAGAAGAACTCTGAGGGGAGAAAACTCAAACTTCGGTCCAGATGGGTGTCGAAGTAAACCCTCTCGTCGGAGCAAGGGACGGGTACGATCTCGTCGAAACTGCTCCGCCATTTGTCGGTGCAGAGGAGGCCTTCCTTCTCGACACCATGCAATTTCTCGTCACCAAGCATGCAGGAGATCCAAACCCCATGGAAGTTCTCTTTCTTCGCTGCCGCAGTTGTCGTCGACGTTGTCACCGCCGTGCCAGATGAGGATGCGTCAGCCTTTTGGTTAGATGCGGTGACTTTAGGTCGGCGGTGCTATGGGATTTGGGGGAAGGTAAAGGAGGCAAGGGCACTGTGTATTTTTTTAAGAATAAGAAGGCAGAGGTGCTGGTGAGAGGAAAATGAGGAGATCTAGACCCCGTATAAACCTCACCTGCACCAAGATTCGTGTGAACAAACAGTAAATCATGCCAGGCATCATGGAAGGAGCTGGGAAACTTCCCCGAGAGGATTATGCCTCCTTGTTCTCCGTGCGTGCATTAAATGGTGCCTCAGTTCTGCGCAAAGCGGACCCACCAACAATCACAACGACAGGAATGTCTGTTAATGACAAGACTATACCTTGACTGATGTCAGGTTACATTAGAGACAAGTTTCTGGCTTAGTTTGAAATCAAGTTGGAGAAAGTTGTAATGGAATACTCATAGGTCTGACTCAATTTGAGACCCGGATCCTACTTTTCGTTTTGGAGTTTCAGGAACCCTTCCAGATTCTACAGCCGAATAAAGATCAAGCTAGATGATGCAATCCGACTTTGGATCTTGGAGGCTTCCAGGGGCTACTGTTGGGGATATACTTTCTGGGTATACCCACTATGACTCACTAACTAGGGTGGCCCACTTCGAGTTAGAGCTTTTCTTCACGGGAGGCCCAGTCAAGGAGAGCAAACGGAGGTCCATCCGGCTATAGAAAGGCCTAGAATACGTACCGACTTAGGCTTGTAAAGTTACTTGCAGTCCAAGATGTACTATCCAACTCGGTGTCATAGCTGAATAGGTGTCTCGTGTAACCCTAGGCCGGATATCTATATAAGTCATCCTACGGACCAGCCTTTAGGGAACCCCACAATCTACAACTTCAACTCGCACAGGCGAACCTCTCTTTTAATCTGTACTTCCGGCTCTGTCGTACTACTGGATTCACTACAAGGAATCTGGATATATATGACACTCCATTTTCGTCACAGAATCATCATAGTAGTCTGTTTATGATGATTTTATGATGATTTTGAGATCGTCAAAAGCTGGGCATCGCAAATGAACTATAATGATGTTTTTGTAAAATCATCATAACCGTCTATGACGATATTGGATCGTCATAACATCTATGACGATCCAATATCGTCATAGGCCATCTAGCCTAGCCAAGTTAGATCCTACGTGGCCGATCCTGCATGGAAGAATTGTGACGAAAGTAAATCGTCTTAAATCGAAATCATCCCATTCCATTTCTATGGTCCATATGGGATCATCCCAATAATTTCAGCCATTTATTTACTATGTTTTTGCCTGTTATGGTCCATTTCTCTATTGGGCTTGCCTTAGCCTTTTTACAACCTTTTCTATTTTGGGCCTTGGCCTTTTTAAGGATGACCTCTTTTTGGGCTGGTCCTACCAATCAGATGGGTCCCAATTGTCAGACTATTCAAATAATCTGGTCCCGCATGTCAGTTTCCATTGTCCAACTGGTCCCACTTGTCATATTTATTTACCAACAATTTGACAGCAATTAAACAACAAACAATTTAATCAGAACCGAAGGAACAGATGGTATCATTCTAATAACAGCAACAATCATGTCTATTACAATATTTCCACGATTCAAATCACATATACAAAATAATAACCCAGAACGACAGGAGGCTGCAACTGAATCTAGCCCAAAATTTAAACCCCAGCACACAACTACAGAAGGCTGCATCCAACAACTACATCCAGCATCAGTCGATGCTAAGAAATAGAGCATGTCCATCCAGCCGGACTTGGCTCCAACCTGTAGGTTCTCCCACCAGCTACATCAGCACCTACAAACATTGAGTGGGCAATGAAAACCGAGGGAACCTTAAATTTTGTAGAGAAATAGAATACAAAAATAACCATGGGTTACACAGATCGTGTAACTCCAGGAAGCTTGTGCTATCATGAGAAAAAAGAAGCTTATACTAAGCTTAAGTATACATGCAAACATAAAAAAGATTGCTACCATCTACAAGTACGAGGTTTTCATACCGTGTTAGCTGGCATTTCCAACAATTGTGACTAGAATTCCATGTAATGTATTTCCATGGCATTTCAACTATTATGATCCATGATGCACATCACATATAATATAACCAATGTCAATATTTGTTTTTACCTTGAGAGGGGAACACATCACGACACCAGCACATACGCGTCTAGAAGACGAAGATACCACGGAATACATCTCACATGTTTGCAGAACAAAGAAGTCACCATTCGTCTATAGAATAAAGAATTCACCCTCAGCAGTACTCAACAAGAAACAATACAAAAGTTAGTGAATTGACACACTTGCACAAAGCTGACATTCTGAACACAGGCAACAGGAAGAAGTAATCAAAAGCTCAAAGTGGCAAATTTATTATCCCTAGCAGCGTGAAAGTAGTATTTGAACAGTTCAAGATAAGATTAGCTAATAAAATCACATGCAACAACATTAATATTATTTTAGATCATAGTACAGCTAGTTGCAAAATATACCAACAGCTATACAACCAATAACAGAGTGATATCCAACTATTGAGTGCTTATAGTTGCAAATTCTACATACTTTTACCTATCAATTATAATATTGATTTGCGGACTGAGCAAGTTATAATATCTATAGTTCTAGCACAATAGGATGTAAAAAAGATGAGACAAAATAGTAAAACAAGAGTACAGGCGAACACATAGTTCTTACTTAGTTCTCACACGAGTCAAGATATAGGCAAATAGAAAATAACAGTACATCATGCATAGTTCTATATCGAACATACAAAAATAGCAAATAGCAGAACATCACGCATAGTTCCATCCCAGACATATAGAAATAGCAAATAGCAGTACTCTTAGTCTCACAATGTCAATAGACATGGCTATGGAAATAGCAACCAGTAAACAATAGTACATCATTACATCAAGCATACGGAAATTGGAAAATATATTATGGATGAATGCATCAACCCAAGATTATGCGTGGACCATACTCAAGTATGGGAGCAGATCTTCTCCAACAGAAAGAGAAGCACAAAAAAAGAAGCGCTTGGCATCAGCGAAACCAAGCAGCGGACACCTCTTCCTATGGTAGTAATTGTAAAGAATGGTATTACTGTGAACCTGCAAGACCACACACCGTTGTGATGAGTTAGCGCCGAACTAGGTATTTATCACAAGCCTTGTATACACAGAGGAACGCTGCATTAAATATATCTAAGCAGAAGTATAATAAGAAACAAATTACACTGCACACAAACAAAATGCGACAAGAATTCCATGGCTATACTGATGGAAATGTCATGAATGGCAAAGGAAAATAAACTAATACAACTACAATGGTAAATTGATAGGGAAAATGTAAATCATGACCTGTCTAGTACTGCAATCCAATAAAGCAGGTCATTGCATTGGAAAAATGGTGCATGGAACTTAATGGTGTGCTCCAAAGAGGTGCATGGAACTTAATGGTGTGCTCCAAACAGATGCATGGAACTTAATGGTGTGCTCCAAAGATATGCATGGAACTTAATGGTGTGCTCCAAAGAGATGCATGGAGTATAAATGGTGTGCTAACTGAATATGTGTCCTACTTTGCATCCGGTGTTTCAGTGTAGAAAAATATAGTAGTAATTGAATGGAACTTAGTTGTTTCAGCCACATGACACATCCTAATTAGGGTCATACCGCTCAAAACATAAATTACTTAACAAACTTACAACCCGACGAACAAAATCTAGGACCATGGAAACAAATTGCTGAAGTTTCTCTATTAGTAAATCTCAACATCAAACATGGATAAATTGTCTACAGGACACACTTCCACCTGAGCATATTTACTTGCATGAAAATGAGTTCATGTGGCTGATACAGATGCATTAGGCCAATATACATAGTACTACTAATTTACTATCAATCGCCTGATCTAAACTATCCAAATCACTCCGTATTCAGCTGCTAAATGTCCATTACTAGTTAGGAGGTAGACACCCTCGCACCTGATTTGGTGGATATGGTCGAAGAGCTTCAGAGAGTAGACGCCCTTCTTGTCGGCGAAGTAGACCACGCCGTCGATGCTGTGGTTCTCGACCACCTCCAGCGCCACACGTTCATCTGGTCACCGTCTTTGAGTTCCTACCACGCGATTCTTGTTTCAATAGATGTAGCGTGTTAGAGTAGGTTGAGAAGGAGGTGATGGGGCCTGAGAGAAGAGGGAGAGATGGGTGGCGCGCTGATAGAGCGGCAATGCCCCTGGTCTGGATGGCGAGCTCCCTAGAAAATGGATCTTGCTGGCGCGAGGCAGTGGGGCGGTCGGACTACCCTTGGGAAGCACAGGCGGGTAGTGGCAGTGGGTAGATCGAGGAGATGGAAGAGGATACGACGGTGGAGTAGCATCGGCATGTTGCGGCACTAGAGGCGCCATGCATTGGTAGTTTGCGGCAGGACGAAGATACGGTGCGGGAGGAAGGCGATCAGGGACTCGATCTAGATCAGGGTGGTCAGGGGCTCACGGGACGGCAAGAGGGAAGCGGGGAAAGAGAGGTGAGGGTGGTGGTGGCTGGAGGTGGGGGAGACGGAGGGGCTGCACTGAGCCGGCGGCGCGTGAGGGGAGAGTGAGGAAGGGAACTGGATCATGGTGGGCAGCGCATGAGGGGATTAGGGTTTGTCCCCTCTCGATTGTGATCTAGAAGGCTGATGTGATTTCACGAAACTACCCCTGAACTCTTGTGTGGTTCCTGACTGTTAGGACTGCAGGGCTTTTCGGTCATTTCAGGAATAAATTGTGTGTGAGGATGAGGAGGCAGGAGAAACTGACCTGAAGTTTTGGGCGGTTGGATGGAGGCTAGTGGACGGCTGAGATCTTCTTTGTCGGGTGATCCGTGGATAGTCTAATTGGCTATTCTGATTGGCTTGCTCAATTCTAAGTTTCATGGCTTTTAGGTTAAATGGTCAATGTTATGGCTAAAATTGCGGTATATTTTATGATAATGTGCTCATATTATGCACACATGTGCATCTTGGAATGGCGAACAACTTTGTCGAAGGAAGTTTTCCTTTTCATCGTAATAAAAAGGCATTTTCCATTTTCCGAGTGCAAAAACTGGGTGTTTTATGAAGCAACCATCAAATAGCTAATTCAAAATGCTACCACCCTATTTTTCAAAAATACTAGACCACCTTACATGGAAAATTTACCAATTGGGGGTTCTTAACCTTTCCGTCTATCCCTGGTGAAAAAGAAAAATTCCAACCGAATCGGTAGGAAGTGGGTCAGGTTTGAACTATAGGTACATTATCTGATGCTCATGATTTTTTGCAAAAATAATTTTTAGACTCGCAACATGTTGTTTCTTCAGAAATCCAACACAAGTATAGCGAGGCTCAGCCCCTAGCTAAGAACGTTCATGTCGCTATTTTGACCATAGTTTGAAACAGGCTTAAGAAATTCAAAAACGGTCCGAACAATGTAAATCCTTCGCGTGGTGTCATATTATATGACATAGTTGTAAGAAAAAATACCAAACTTGGTATATTGATTGCATCTCGAAAAAACCTTCACAGAAATGACCTATCTTGTTCGAGGTTTCATGGCTTTCAAGCCAAACGACTAATTGTGCACATATTGTGCACACATGTGCATCTTGAGACTGCGAACAATGTTGCAGGAGGAAGTTTTCCTTTTCGTCGCACAGAAAAGACATTTTCCATTTTTCGAGTGCCAAAATAAGGGCGTTTTGTCAAGCAACACCAAATGTTCAATTCAAAAATGCTACCACCCCATTTTTCAAAAATACTAGACCACCTTACGTGAATAATGTCCCAACCTGGGATTTTAAAACCTTTTCATCCATCCCTGGCGAAAAAGACAAATGTCTGCCAAATTGGTAGGAAGTGGGTCCGGTTTGAACTACAGGTACATGATCTGATGCTCATGATTTTTTGCAAAAATAATTTTTAGGCTCGCAATTTGATGTTTCTTCAGAGATCCAATGCAATTTTAGCGAGGCTCATCCCATATCTTCATGACCGTTGTTTTGACCATAGTTTGGAATTATTTTTTTTGAAACGGGTATAAGAAATTTAAAAACAGTCCTAACAATGTAAATCTTTCGCGCCGTGTAATATTATATGACATAGTTGCAAGGAAAATACCAAACTTGGTATATTGAGCGCATCTCGAAAAAACCTTCATAGAAATAACCAATTATGTTCGAGATTTCATGGCTTTTAAGCCAAACGACCAATGTTATGGACAGAACCGCGACGTAGTTTGTGATAATGTTCCCATATTGTGCATGCATGTGGATCTTGGGACTGCAAACAATGTTGCCGGAGGAAGTTTTCCTTTTTGTCGCATGGAAAAGCCATTTTCCATTTTTCGAGTGCCAAAATAAGGACATTTTGTGAAGCAACACCAAATGTTCAATTCAAAAATGCTACCACTCCATTTTTCAAAAATACTAAACCACCTTACGTGAATAATTTCCCAACCTGGGATTTTAACACCTTTTCATCCACCCTTGGCAAAAAAGACAAATGTTTACCGAATCGGTATGAACTGGGTCCAATTTGAACTACAGGTAGATGATCTGCTGCTCGTGATTTTTTGCAAAAATCATTTTTAGGCTCAAAATATGATGTTTCTTCAGAGATACAATGCAAGTTTAGTGAGTCTCATCCTCTATCTTCATGGCCATCGTTTTGACCATAGTTTGAAACATTTTTTTTTGAAACGGGTATAAGAAATTCAAAAATGATCCGAACATTGTAAATCCTTCACGTGGTGTCATATTATATGACATAGTTGAAATGAAAAATATCAAACTTGGTATATTGATTGCATCTCGAAAAAACCTTCATAGAAATGACCTATCATGTTCGAGGTTTCATGGCTTTCAAGCCAAACGACCAATGTTATGGCCACAATCGTGACATAGGTTGTGATAATCTGCCCATATTGTGCATGCATGTGCATCTTGGTACGTATAACAATGTTGCAGGACAAAGTTTTCCTTTTTATCACACGGAAAAGGAATTTCCTATTTTCTGAGTGCCAAAATTGGGGTATTTTGTGAAGTAACACTAAATGTTCAATTCAAAAATGCTACCACCCTATTTTTCAAAAATACTATAACTCCCTACATGAAAAATGTCCTAACCGGGGATTTTAAAACCTTTCCATCTAGCCCTGGTGAAAAAGACAAATTTCTGCCGAATTGGTAGGAAGTGGGTCTGGTTTGAACTATAGGTACACGATCTAATGCTCATGATTTTTTAAAAAAATCATTTTTAGGCTCACAATATGCTACTTCATCATGGTATTTCATCCATTGTACTCATCTATTTTTTTAAATCAAAACACTAGTTTCAAAACTATATTTTGAATTAGGATATTGTCCCTACCATGGACTAATGTGGGATTAGTAAATTTATTTTTTTAAATAATAAAAGTATTTATAATTAACACCCTAAGATGATCTACTCAATTTTATAAAAATTTAGAAAAAAAATCAATTCCTTTGAACTTCATCTGAAAAAGATAGAAAAGAATTAAGAAAAAACGAAGAAAAAAACTATCATAACTAGACCAGTCGAGCTGGCCCAGACCTAAACTACCGCACATAAGCGCAAGTCCGGCTGCAACCCGCTTCCCTCAAAGGCCTAGTACTACAAAGGCCCAGTCCTACCCAACAAGCCCAGGCCTGACACATAAATGTTGTTATAGATGCGGTTGTAGTAATAGAACATAGAAACTTGGTTGGTGTAGTGGTATGCGTCTCTAGGAGAGTAGGAGGGGTGTGGGGGTCGCGGGTTCGAACCCCCTGGCCGCATATTTTTTGCGGAATTTGTTGTTTAGAGCGTCAGTTCAGAGACGGGCCCACCGTGTCAGCTTGGTGTGTCTATCTCATTTTAGATATAGGCCCACGCGCCAGATTGGGTATATATTTGTCCTGGTAGATTCAAATATTTCCATGTAAGCAGATATTGACACATGGATATGACATGTGGTCAAAAATTGACATATAGACATGACAGATAGACGAAATTGCTGATGTGCCTGACTACCAATTTCAACTTAACCTAATTTGGACGCTATGACGATTTTAAATGGTCATAGTGAGCTATAGATAACATTATATGCTACATCCGTCAGGTTATGACAATTTGAGATAATAAAACTATGATGTTTCTGAGCAAAATTGTCATAATTTTCTAAGGTTTTGAACCTCCCAAACGGCTTACGACCATCTGGTGCAAAATCGTCATAACTCTATGACAATTTTGTCCACGGTCACTATCAGAAGGTCATAGAATAACACATTCCTTGTAGTGATTGCTAGCAGGAGTAGCATCATCCATCATCGACAGATTTAAACCTGGGTAAAGCTTGTGTGCTAACCGTCCTGGAACACCATCGCCTCACACCACCTTTATCCACACGCCTCGAGGACCCCCTCTCGGCATACATGTCTTCAATTCAACAATAGTGAGCTCATAAAGATTGGGGATAATCATGATCAACTTTGAGAATCTTATGAGATGGCTCTTGGTACATTGAAGGATCAAATAATTGTTGAAAATATTACTTGTGACTCTAACTCTATCTTGGATCAAGCTCTCCTCCTTGAGGAAAACAAAATGTTGAAGGAACAACTTGATAAGGAGCATCTCACACCTACCTCCAAGGGCAAGATTCTTGATAAGATTCTTGCTCGTAAAACGATGAGAGATCCAAGGCAACATATGGGGTTCGACCCCAAGAACAACAAGAATGGTGCCAACCCACCTAACAAGATCAACTTTGTGTAAGAAGGGCACAAGGGGGTTGACCAAGTAAAGAAGAATGTTGTGAATGGGGGAGCCACAAGGGGCAACCCCAATCACAAATTTATGTGAAAATCTAATCCATCAAATGTGATATGTAAGGGCACTCAACGGGATGTATATGACAAATATGGTGGCCCTTGCAATGGTTACGCTTATAGGTGGTACTCAATTTGGGTACCAAAATATCTTGTTTCTAATGCTAGGGGACCCATTACTCAATGGGTTCCTAAATCAAAGAATTGATTTTGTAGGTATATGCCTCTGGTGTGTCTAAGTAGGTGTTTGATAGTGGATGCACCAATCATATAACTGGAGGTAGAAGTATGCTTGACCAATTCATTCATGATGTCAATTCAATGTCAAGCATCACTTTTGGAGACAAGTCTAAAGGAAAGGTACTAGGTTACATCAAGTTAGTGGTCTCCAAGGCTTTGGCCCTAGAGACCGTCATGCTTGTCGAGAACCTTGGCTATAACTTAATTTCAATTAAACAGCTTGTGGATGTCGGTTATGATTCCTATTTTTCTAAAACATTGGTCAAAGTCTTTAGGGGTGAAAATATCAGTTTGGTCCTTGTTGGAAATGTGGAAGACGACCTCTACATGGTCAATCTCTCGCAAGAGAGCCAATCTCTTTCCACATGTCTAATGGACAAGGTTGACGAGGGGTGGCTTTGGCATCACTGCCTTGGCCACATCAACATGAGAAACCTTAAACTACTCATAAAGGGAGAGCATATTGTTGGACTAACTGATGTTTCTTTTGAGAAGGATCGTGTGTGTAGTGCTTGCATCTCCGGATAGAAACGTGGGAAGAGGCATCCATCAATATCCAAGGTGGCCACCTCAAGACCTTTGGAGCTTCTCCATTTGGATCTCTTTGGACCATCAACATATGATACTCTTGGTGGAAGGAAGTATGGTATTGTCATTGTTGATGACTATTCAAGGTACACTTGGGTGTTCCTCCTGAAGACAAAGGATGAGACTTACAAGTATTTTAGGATCTTTGCCAAGCAAGCTCAACATACCCATGAAATGGAGATCAAGAGCAGTAGAACCGACAATGGCACTGAATTCAAGAACTACACCATGCAAGAGTTTGTTCAAGGTGAGGGGATCAAGCATGAATTCTCGGCTCCCTGTACCCCTTACAAATGGTGTTGTTGAAAGGAAGAACAAGACTATCATTGAGCTGGCAAGAACAATGTTGAGTGAGTTCTAAACACCCAATAACTTTTGGGGAGAAGCCATTGCTGCTACGGTTCACTACTCGAACCGAATCTTCCTCTGATCTCCCTTTGATAAGACTCCATACGAGATTCTCACAAAGAAAAATCCCAATGTCAACTACTTTCACATCTTTGGGTGCAAGTGCCTCGTCAAGAACAAGAAACAAAAGCTTGGTAAATTCGAATCTAGAACTATAGAGGGTATCTTTGTTCGTTATGCAGAAAACTCTCATAGCTATAGATAATACAACAAAACCAATGGTTGTGTTGAAGTATCTTATGGTATGGAGTTTTTGGAGAATAAGTTTCCCAAGAGGGGAAAGTTGTTCCACCCGATGTAGGTGATGGAGATTCTTCTCAAGTCATCAAGTTTATGGGAATTGGGCATATCTTGCCCACCTAATACCATATCCATGATCAAGAAGTTGATAGGGGAGGATCAAGCCCAACTCAATAAGACCCTAGATGTACTCAAGTCGAACCATCAAGTGCACTATAAGACAAACAGTTTTTGAAAACTGAAGAACAAGAACCAAGCCCTCAACATGTTGAGCAAGAACAAGAAGATGAACAAGTTCCTCAAAACCAAGGTCAAGCTCAAGTTGTTGTTAATGATCTGGGACCGTCGAAGATGAATTTGTTGATCATGAAGGCACAATCCGTGTGGGCCCCCCGGATTAATCCTCCAAGAATCCCTGTTATGCATACACCACGATCCCATGATCAGTTAGTCGTGGCACATAACCAACAAGTATCAAATTAAGCACACATTACTTAAGAAGATACATGGCATACCTTATTTGCCATTATGGCTACATCGATCATCATCAACAGAACTTCATAAAGAATATAGCCCGAGCCATGCCTTAACCTACATGCAACTGACTGGGAGGACGTCCTAGCTCGCATAGTCATCAACATCACCTTCTTCTTCGAATATGACCAAGTTAATAGCGAAGGACAATGCCAGTGAGTACTTTGAATGTACTCGCAAACCACCTTAAGATAATAACAATAAGAGGATATGCAATATAGTTGTTGTAGTAGGAGGGCTCTAGGAGAGATTCTTTTCTAGAATAGTTTCTCTTGTAGATATAGCATCTACATATCTTTGTTGAAAACTTTTGTAAAACATTTTGAAAACATTTGAAAGGTTTTTGGGAAACACTAAGATTGGGTCACTCATTAGTTTCTTCCTTTCAGTCATCCCATGACCAACATTTTTCCTTCTTCTCTGACCATCCCATGGTCAAAACATTTATCCTTTCGACCATCACATGGTCAACACATTTCCAAAAGCCTCTCCTTTTCCAAAATCCTTTTTGAAAACAAAACCAGCACCGCTCTACAGTAGTTTTCCAACCCATCCATAATTGCGGACACGGATATTCGAATAGATTTACACTCTATGGAGGTTGTGCACTTTACCCACACCATTCGGGTACCCTGCCCTGATCTACACCGATCGTGGGTCGAGTAACCTGTTAAGACCTTCAGAATGCCCACTCTAGTATAAGCGCCTACCCTATGAGTCGTTTCCCCTCAACACCGAGACATCGGGTACCGTGGACCAACCGAAGCGCCTTTTTCACTGCACAAAGTGTGCGCTTTCAATGAGAGGCTCATAGTAACGCCTGGCGGCTTACAACCATTTGTTTCTTCACCTGGTCGATGCTTTGTGAACCATTACATGAGAAGACCCAGCCTCTAGAAGTCGACATCCCTTGTAGTAGTTGCGAGGCAACTCATACCAGAGTAAAAAAACTTCGAGCCCAACCCCTTCCCATATAGGAGTAATGTGGTTACACGAGTTAAGTTGTTATAGCTAAAGCTGCAAAGAATCGGGTGCGTTTTTGTAAACATTTTTCCTCCTCTTTTCTTCGGCATCTTTTGTAAAACGAAAAACTTTTTATTTCTCAAACTTATCTTGGTAGGTCTGACCTCACCAAGGTTTTACCAAAAAACATTTCGTAAACTTTTCTGGGGTCATCCCATCCTCTAGTTTTTATTTAGGCTAAACGGGGTATCCAAAGGGGTATGGTGTTACACACAAACTACCATACTAGAGACAAGTAGGTGTGATCAAGGGAATTGTACTTAGCAGTACAAAGGTGTAATGGTTTCGAGGAGTCAAGCCACTACCAGATATACATCATCATATAATAAATAGTGCAGTTTTCATAAACAGTAGATAAAACATGCATAAGTAAAACAGTAGGATAAGGCTTATGAGCAAGATGGTGGATTGCCTGCGGTCAACAATCTGGCACTATATGTGCCTGGACTTCTTCTGAGAATACCATAATAATCCAATAATAACCAGTTCTTATGGTCTCCGATATAATCGCAACTATCATCGGCGAAGATAACACATACAAGCAAACAGAGGGCACAATCAACACAAGGCATACAAGCATCATTACAATACAACAAGAAACAGACAATACATCACTAACTTCAGTTGGTATTGATATATTGAGATAGTAGCAATTGGAATCACTCAAATTGCTTTTGTGGAATTTCCTTTAGGATTTATTTGCCAAAACCATTTAATAAAAGGGGTTTGGAACTAAGGCTTGGGCCTGTATGATACCAATATGCAAAAATGATATCATCATATAGATATTGACATAACAAGTCAACCAAGAGTGGTTTCACTATTTTTGCACTTTTCTAGAATTAATTATGAATTTTCTAGTGGTATAAACCCTAGTTTAGGTGATTAATTCACCAGAAAAGATATGTAGCTCAAGTAAACTTTTCCTCACAAGATTTTGTACATATTTGAATTTGTGATTTTTGAGAGTTGGAATCACCTCAAAATAATTACCATAATGCCCTTGGGAAATTCCCCAAGTCCATTCTGGAAGGTATTTGTCTTTTCCACTAGATTTATTTTACAGAATATTTTTATGTGAAAACAATGACACATGGTAGGTAATTGAGCTACCTTTCTGTAGAAATAAGAATCACAATTGTTGGAGCTATAAAAGTCATGTAGTGACTTACCTACCGAAATAACACTACACAAACAGGTTTAAATCACCATAAACCAAAAATGTCCGAAAATTTATTGATCTCTTGGCATTTTATAAGTTTTGATGTCATACATCACTGGGAGTTGGAATCAACTCAAAATAGGCTATGGTTTGGTCTAGGGAATTTTCTAAAGTCTAAGATGGGGAGATTTTGTTATTTTTACCATAGTAAAAAAATGCTCCACTTGGCATGGGGTCAAGACCAACAGACGGGTATTCCAAATACATACCAGAGTAACTTGTTTCATTCCATTTGGAGATGTATAACTTACTGAAGGAATTATTTTCTAAAAGGGATACTTTTTAGTGGATTAAATGCCCACAAATAATAGAAATTACTTTTGGCAAGGGACTACTTCTTCATGTTTGTGAAAACACGAGGGTATATGTGGAAAATTGCATCTGGCCAAAATAGGGTGTTTTCCATTTTTATTTTGAATTAAATCTTATAGCTATTTAACCATATCTGGAATATTTATTAGATGAAAAGATAAATTGGGTCGTATTCTAGAGGAAAGTGGGCCGCACAGGGCGCATACCGGCTCACCTGGCTGAGCGTGGGCAGGATCCGCGGTTTGAACTGGTCGGGGTGGGCCCAGCGGTCTGTGGGACACGGTGCTAAAGAGGTATCCGATGATATCTCTTGTTGGATCTAGTCGGATCTGACTACCTAGAGTCGTCTTTCTCCTTTGTATAAACAACGACGAGACGAAACCCTAGCAAGGTGTCGAGGATTGTCGGGCTCTTACCTGGGGCCATTTCCGGTGGAGTGGAGGTCGTAGGGCGATGCGATCAACGATGGTGAACCGGTCGAGGGGCGGCATGGGGGATTTTGGTGACGGGAGGCCTTGACGTGTGCATGCACCAAAGGGCACGCTTAGGAGCTTCACGTTGGCGCCCTTTTGGGTGACCTGAGCAAGGAAAAAGGGTACGATCAGAGGTAGGGGATCGAGGGGTACTCTATGGTGTGACATGTAGGGGACACGCGGGGGGAGAGGAGGGGGGTTATCCTCAGATCTTGAACAATGGCCGAGAGGCCATTTTCTTTTCTTCTCGGGCATGGAAGAGCAGAGGAGGAGGAGTGTTGTTAGGTGGGAGGTAAGTGAGAGCAGAAAGAGGCAAATGAGCAGAAGAGGGGGTGCTAGAGTGACTCTTGTCTTATAAACCAAAGGGGTTTGGTCTAGGGTGAACCAAGGTCACAAGGGAGTTTGAGAGGACCTAGGGCATGGGTATTGGCCACAGGGGCGGTGGAGGCGTGGTGGGTGTGCTCTAGGGTCGTGTCTAGGGTAGAGTGAGAGTGGGGCTACTGCTGCATTGATTTATTTACAAGATTGCCATCAAGTGGCTTCTCTCTCTTTATTGGTCTCTCTTTCCAAGAGGTAAGGGCAAGGGCAGAGGGGGTTGAAGTGTTGACCATGACCAGGGGAGGGGTGGTGGTGCTGTGGTGATTATTTTTCAGGGTTTGATGAAGGTTTGGTTGAGTTTTGGTTTAAAGATGATAAATGTTCAAATCTACCATATTGAAAGATCATGGTGCACTTCTCCAAAATGATCTTGGAAATATGTTATGAGGGTTCTGGTAGATAGGTCTGATTAAGATACACCTTCAATAATTTATTGAGATTTTTCAGATTATTTTTGGTGCATTTTATTTCAATTATTCAAAAACTGCTGAATCCATTTTATTGGATTTATTTGAGATTTTTGAATTGGAAAAGTTAAGTTTTTCATTTGAGATTGTCTCAAATAGAAAATCACACATTAGAGATTTTTCCCATGATTTATTGGAGTGTAAAACTATTTAAAACAATTATTATTCCATTTCTGCCATTTAAGAAAATGGCCCAAAAGAAATAACAAAACTCTTCAAAAATATTTATTTTTGAGGTGGTAAGATAAGGTATGATATATAGGTCTCAAATGAGCCTAAAGTTGGAGATGTGATTTGGAGAAAAACAAACTTGCCTTTATAGAGGGAGTTTTGGAGGTTTTGTCCATTAAAGAATTTAAATAGGTTTTGGTCCATAATAATTATGGATAATATTTTATAAATCTTTATAATCAAGGTAGAATATTTATACAAGGTTTATATAGCATTTTCAACCTTGGGTGTTGAGAATCCAATTTGATTTTGAAGGAAAATAAGGAATGAAGGGTCTAGGGTGATGTTATTTTCATACCATCAAAACCTTGTTGGATCTTGGGACTTAGAACTCCCCTTGGGTATGGGAATATATGTATGGATAGACCAAGTGATGTATATCACCATGGTACAGAGTTATGAGGTTGATCATGATTGAGCTCTCCAAGGATTGAAGCCAGAAATTGAATAAAATAAGGGTGCTAGAACAGATTATCAAATAGCCTCCAAAACCATGTGGGTTCTAGAAGCACAAAGCTTCATTTTAAAAGAGTGAAGTAGGTATGGATAGAACTTTATTAGTAGAGAAAACTCATGCAAAGAGTTGGTAAAAAGAAGTTAACATGAAGTTGTGAGCTTTTTTCAAAGTGGGCTAGTTGATAAGATTTGCAGAAATTATTGTTTTCTTGCCTTCAAAACCATCAAGAACAAGTGGGTTGGAGGATGATCTAGCCAAGGTAAAAAGTGGGCCTTGGTAGTCCTTATGATGGTATACATGATGGTTCAAGTTCATTACCGAAAATGCACATGGGTTGAGAAAGAGAGGTATTCAAAGAAGTGATGTTGAAATAGTTTCCAGAGTTGTCCATATTTGGCAGATGTGGGGGATTTTGACTTGAATGCAAGAGTTAAGATTTTTTGATTGGTTGCAAGGTCCCAAATCATCATATAATGGATGATGTTGAAGTGTAGGTTTAGAATATAGGATCCATGCTTGGTATTGATCTTCAAAGACTTGGAAGCTTCTAGAAGAGATACCTTCAAAATTGATCTGGTTAAGGGTTTTAGATGATCACCTAGTGGATAGAGATCAGATCCAAATTTGTATTCTTTCTTAGGGTTTGTGAAATTAAAACATCTGGACCCTAGTGGATGAGCACCTAGAGTATCTCATACTACTTCCTAACTAGTCAAGTCAAACAGCAGATCAAGGCAATTTAGCAGATAACAGATCAACACAATTCATCTCCCAAGAAAATCAAACTACTAATACTAGGGTTACCATCAAGCTTATCTTGAGGTAATGATGGTATTTTGAATAGGTTGGAGTTTGAACAAGGTAAGGTCCTTGGTACTTCTTCCAAGAGTAGAATTCAGAAGTTTTGTGAAAAGGTTTTGGAAAAGCTAGAGGTACGATTGGTTGAAGTTCTATCTTGGAACATCAGGAAATTATATAATATAGATCTCCATAGTTTTGTCAATGGAGGATAATAAAATAGTTAGGGTTGGAATGGCATCTTGGCTCATGTTTTGAAATGCCAGAACATTTGAGAATATGTATAATGAGCCAGGACAATTTTGTTAAAGTAGCTTTTGTCAAATGAGGTTTAGGGAGAGGAGTATATCATCTTCGACACATTCATATGCATAAGCATAACAAGAAAGAATGCAAACATTGCATAAATTAAACAAGAAAAGTTTTTGTTCCCCCTAAGTTTTCAATTCTAGACAGCTAATCAGGGTTGCTGAAATTGGGATGTTACAATCCGAAAGATCAACTCTGCCTCTATTGCAAGTAGGATCCAAGTAAATTACATCCTTGGGATCATATCAAGAGGGATCGAGACTCACAACAAGAAGAATAATCTCACAAACTTTTGTGGTCATCATGTCTTCGTGTCTAACTTAGAGCCACTCAAGGTCCATGAAGCTTTGGAGGATCTGGATTGGGTAATAGCCATGCAAGAAGAAATGGAGTGATTCACCCGCAATGAAGTTTGGTTTATTGTGGAGAGGCCTAAAGATCATCGCATCAATGTCATTGGGACCAAGTGGGTGTTCAAGAACAAGCAAGATGAGAATGGAACTGTCACAAGAAACAATGCAAGGTTAGTGCTGCAAGGGTATGCCCAAATAGAAGGTATTGACTATTGGGACACCTTTACGCCCGTTGCTCTCCTTGAAGCTATTCGTATCTTGATTACATATGCATATTTTCATAATTTCAAGCTTTATCAAATGGATGTGAAAAGTGCATTTCTTAATGGTCCCTTTAAAGAGGTTGTATATGTAGCTTAACCCTTGTGTTTCCAGAACAAACACTATCACAACCATGTGTATCTACTCCATAAGGCTCTCTACGGACTAAAGCAAGCTCCTCATGCTTGGTATGATCACCTTAGGTATTTCCTACTCATGGACGGGTTTAGCATGGGTAAGGTTGATTCCACCCTTTTCACCAAACTGTTTAAAGGGGTGGCTTATTTATTGTTCAAATTTATGTTGATGATAACAAAGGTTTTTCTGAGTTAATTACTATGAAATTTAGGATGTCCATGATGTGGGAGTTGAAGTATTTCCTAGGACTCATTGTGAAGCAACTTGCTCAAGGCACCTTCATCTCCCAAGATAAGTACGTAAAGGACATGCTCACGAAGTTTGAGATGACCAATGCCAATCCAATGAATACACCCATGCCACTAAATGGCCAACTTGGTATTGGATAAGGTGAGCAGGACGTGGATCAAAAGTTACATCGCTCCATGATTGGTTCCTTGCTCTACATTTTTGCTTCTAGGCCGAATATCATGTGACGTGTTGGAATGTGTGCTCGTTTTCAATCTTCTCCCAAGGAGTGCCATTTGATGGCGATCAAATGGATTTTTAGGCACCTTGTTCTCACTGCTCCACTCGGGCTTTGGTATCAAAGGGGTCAACCTTTGAACTTTTTGGCTATTTGGATTCCGATTGGGCCAGTGATAAGGTTGACTAGAAGTTGACCTTCACGGCTTGCCAATTCCTTGGCCGGTCATTGGTGACTTGGTCATCCAAGAAACAAGAGTTCACCGCCCTATCCACCGCTGAAGCCAAATACATTTCCATGGCATCTTGTTGCGCTCAGTTGTTATGGATGAGGCAAACCTTGAAAGACTATGGTGTGTCTCTTGATATGGTCCATGTTCTTTGTGAGAATTAAAGCATCATAAAGATCTCCAATAACCCCGTACTACATTGTCTCACCAAACATATTGACATCCACCACCACTTCCTACATAACCATGTCGCAAATGGTGACATCAATCTCACTCATGTGGGAACGATGTTCCAATTGTCGGATATTTTGACGAAATCTTTGGATGAAGCCTATTTTGTCATGTTGAGGCAAGAACTCGGTATTCTAGATCCCAAAAACTTGGACTGACTTACTTCTTGCACTATATTCTTGCTCTTAACTTGCTATGTAGCCTAGTCATGCAACACATGTAGGGATAGTCATCTTACCATGTCTTGGTTTGATGCATACCTATGTGTGTGATATTAATTGATCTCGTGTCATGATATGGATCCAAGGATCTATCTTTGAGGCGCCATGACATGTGTTCTTAAACATAGGGGAGCAATCCCCCGCAAAACATTTGTTGTGTGCTTTATGAGAGTTGGTTCTTATTGCTTTCGCACCTATACCCATTGTTGCTATTTGCATTTTATTTATTCTCTCTCCAACGGGTATAGCTAGAATTGGTGTTGTTTGCATCTTCTATTCCTTCCACATGCTTCTCCATGATTTTTTTCCAAAAAAGGTCATCACAAGGGGCTGTTTAAAGCCTTCTAGGAAATTCCGGCAGTCAATCCGGTGCTACCGGGCCTGTGGCTGAACCGTCCGTGCGCCACCGGTTTGAAACCTCATATGCCGGACTGGTAGTCAGAGAGCCAGTTCGGAGGGGCGATGGTTCATCTGACACGATGCCGAATAGTTCAGCATGAGGTCTAGTGGTGCTGGTTTTGCCGCCGGTTTGCAACTTTTTAGATATTATCTCCCATGCCCGGGGTGGGTGGTTGGCCATTCCTCCTCCTTCCTCCTCGTGCCCTTCTCCTCCAGTGCCGCTGCCAAAGCTCTTCCTCCTTGCCTTCCCCACCAAACCATTCCCCCTCAATCTCCCCATGTTGATAGATCGGGTGATTGCAAGGCCCTCCACTTAAGGTTTTCTCAAGTTTTGGACTGCATTGGGAGATCTTGGAGTTTTTCAAGTTTTCCCTTGAGGCCCATCTCTTCTTTCCAAGTTTGGAAAGGGGACCATGTCTTCTTCGAGTATTTCCTCTCTCCTCTCTTCCTCTTGAACTCCCCTAGTTTGCTTCCACATCTTCGATGTAAATCACCTAGGGTTAGTTCTCGGGTTATCTTTGTTGGTTGTGGAGCCAAACATGCTCTCTCAAGGTGTCCATTCTACTCATGGCTAGGTTTGCACTAGTATTTAAGACAATATTCGTGATTTTTGGGGACATTGCCACGGTTTTGGCCTCCCAGGTCGATTTTGGCGTACATTTCGGCGCCGCCGGACCTGGTACCGGACCATTCGGTGCCGTGTTTTGGCTAGCTGAGCCTGCCACCGGACTATTCGGCATGTGACTCGGCTTCTGCTCTGTCCCAACTTTTGCAACTTTGCACTTGTCCAAAACTAACTTTCTGGGTTGCTCCTCCGTTGTGACATGTATGATTACTCTTTATTTGCCATATTTTTGCTTCTTCATGCGGACTCCGAACATTAGAATGCGTATGCGGATGAGATTGTGGAAGACACTGCTAAGAACAAGAAGAGGAAGGTTGTTTCTGATGCCTGGACCGAGGGTTATCGTACTAGTGAGCGCACCAAGCAGGTTGTGCATCGTGGTTCTTCATCTGTTCCCAAGGGGCCAAGGGGTGGAAAGAAGCCATCTTCTCGTCAGGACAAAGGCAAGAATATCGGTCCTTCTCAAGAGGAAGTGCTCCTAGACTTCAACACTGTCAGCTGCACTACAAAGCAATGCAGGCTCCCGCAGAAGCAGAATCCCTATCGGTTCCATGATCGGACTTACACTTCCTCTGACAGGCAGTTTTGGACGAACACTTAGCGTCAGTTTTGGGATGACTTTTACAATGAGCCTGAAGGAATGTTGGGTGATTTTATTGTGACCCCCAAGGTTCTCAATGTTGAGCAATTCCATCTGTATGCCTTCTCGGATTTCCAATTCATTGATACTGCTCTTAAGAAGATGGATGTGTTTGATCTTGTCTCTATGCAGGAGATCATGTCTCCTTTGATCATTCGCCAGTTTCATGCTACAGTATTATTTCATTCTGATCTAGCTCGCACCACCACTTGGATGACTGGGACTAAGCCATATTTAGTGAATTTTGTGTAGTTCTGTGAGGCCCTAGGCTATTGGGGTGACAAGACTGACAATGCTTTCTGCCTTCATTCATAGAAGGCCATGACATCTGATGACATTCTTCACTGCTACCCTCCTGATCACACTCAACCGTCTCCCAGGATTTCTGGCATGTATTTCTACTATCACTCTTTGGCCAAGTTGTTACGTGAGAACCTTGTTAGCAAGGCTAGTGATGAAGCCAACTATTGTGCCTACCTCCTCAACCTCATGTATTATTGCCACCCTAGCCGTCTTCGAAAAATTCATGGTTGTGACTTCATCTTTCATGAGCTTCACCGGTCTGTGGAGCGCATGACTCCCAAATACAATCAGTTTGTTCAATGGTTGATCAATGTGGTCATGCAACCCAACAATGCTACTCGTGGTGAATGGTACAAGATGGAAAAGATCACTCTCTCTCTCCGTGGTTTGTATCTTGATCTTCCTGAGATGATGTCGGTTGAGGGAAGTATCGAGGTTCCCTTTATTCCTCCACCTCGTGCTTCTAGCTCCCGCCGCACTTTCATTGCTTCTAAGAAGGGTCTAGCCAAGTTCTTCACCAACTTATGGGATATGTGTCAGAGCACACATGATATTACCAATCGAGGGCTCGAGTTGAGCCAGGAAACAAGGAGGAGGCATAATGATTTCATGGCTGAGCGTGTACTTGGTGTTCCCCTAATTGTAATGAGCTTGATCTGGTTCCCTTCATCAACTATGTGATGCTTCCCATTTCCGATGACATGTTCCACACTTTGATCCCTCTCAGTATCCGATGTTTTCTAGCGAGTGTTCTTTTAATGCACCCAGTGATGATGATGATGAAGGCGCGGGTGCAGAGGGAGAACATGAAGATGAGGAAGAGTCCTCCGCTTCTTGTGCTCATGCTCGTGACCTTGATTTCTTCCCGTGAGGGCTAGCATATTCTACTCCATTGCCTTCCTTTTTGATGTTTCGATGCCAAAGGGGGGAAGAGAGTAGAGACTATCTAGGACTACAGGGATATTTGTCGGGGTTTCTCCATTTGCACAAGCCTTGCTACTTTATTTGGTTCTGGTTGGTTTGTTCTACCATTTGCTATTTAGAACTATTTGAACTTTCGTGCGTGTGTATGACAAGTTGTACTATGCTATCATACTTGTATATCTCTATATTTTCCTGCCTAAGTCTAATTACTGCTAGTTATATGTGCCTTTATCTTGTCTACACCATGCTTGTTTCCAAAAATATTGGGGGAGCTCTCCATATTCCTATTGTTGAACTTTGCATTCCGAAAGTAAATTCAACCATGTGCACACCTTTGTGGGCGGAGCTCATCTAATATCTTCAATGGAAACATCTTTATAAGCTAATCATAATATCCTTTTTCTGACTCTAGCTCGGTTTGTCATAGTTAACCAAAAGGGGGAGATTGAAAGGGCAATATGCCCTTATCCATTATTTTGGTTAATTGATTACACGGATACTAAAGTGTGGACTAATGATTACCTACTAGTGTGTACATAGGTTCAGTCCACAAGTGATGGTGAGACGTAGTGTGAGACCCCCATTCTCTACTCAAGTCAAAAGCCAGTGGTTTTGTTATGTTTATCTCTTTTTCATTTGAGTCTTATAGGAAACACCACACTATTAAGAGGGGCGGTCTCGATGAGCTTGTTGGGGGATGTTCTACTGTCATATATACATCCTATTGCCTTATAGGCATCACATCCACAAGACAAAGCTTTTAGTCAAAAGGGAAAGGTGCCTGTTTTAGGTTTTTGGAAATCCGACAGCCAATCCAGCACCGTCGGACGTGGCCACGAAATGCCCGTGGGCCGCCAAACTAAACATTCAAATGTAGAACTAGTAGTCCAACGACTACTTCGGCGGGGCACCGGTTCATCCGGCGTGGCGCAAGATCGTTTTGGCTTAGGTTCCGGCCCTCTAACTTTGCCACCGGTTCATTTGGCGCCTGGTCCAGTTGCACCGGACATGACGCCAAAATGCGCGTAGCTCCCTCAAACGGCTACATTTTCCCTTGGAATATATATACCCCTTTCTTCTCCATTGAGAGGTTAGGCATTCCATTTCAGATTCTATCCTTGAGCTCTCTCTCTTTCTCCATTGTTGAAACACCAAAGATTAGATAAGTCGGTAAGAGACATCATAGACCATACACTGTCCAACAGAGTGCAATTACGTCGCTCGGACACACCATTACGCTATGGTGTTCCATCTGGCGTAAGTTGTGGTACAATGCCAAAAGCTTTAGATGTGTGCCAAACTCGTGACTTAAATACTCACCTCCTCGATCAATATGGAGGTGCTTGATTTTATTGTCTAATTTATTCTCAACTTCACTTTGAAGTTCCTTAAACTTTTCAAAGGTTTTAGACTTGTGCTTCATTAAGTAGATATACCCGTATCTACTCAAATCGTCAGTGAAGGTGGCAATGTAACGATAACCATTGCACGTGGAGATGCTCATTGGTCCACATACATCTGATGACTCCCAATAGGTCTGAAACCCATTCTTTCATTCCACTGATTTCTTCGTCATTTTACCCATGAGGCATGGTTCGCATGTGTCGGGAGATTCAAAATCTAACAACTCTAGAAGTCCAATGTAGTGGAGCTTCTTCATGAGTTCCACACCTATATGACCTAGGCAGCAATGCCACATGTACATGGAATTATCATCACCATGCTTACATTGCTTGGCATCTATGCTTTGGGTATGTGTATCATCACAATCAAGATTCAATAAGAATAAACCTTTACTTTGTCGTGCATGAGCATAAAAAAAATTATTCACATAAATAGAACAACCACTTATATCTTATTTAAATGAATAATGGTCTTGCAACAAGAAAGACCCACTAATAATATTCATGATCAACAACGGTACATAGTAACACTTATTAAAATTAAAAACTAATCTTGAAGGGAGACGCAGAGGGAGGGTGTCAACATCAAGGACTTGAACTCTATTGCCATTGCCAACGTGCATCATCACCTTGTCCTTCACTAGGAGCCGCTTATTCTGCAACTCCTGTTGACAGTTAAAAATATGAGCAACAGAACCAGTATAATACCTAGGTTGCTCTAGGCACTAGTAAGGAAACATCAATAACGTGTATATCATATATACCTTTCAATTTGGCAACAATCCTGACAGCCTTCTTATCATCTAGATACTTGGCGCGGTTGTGCTTCTAGTGAACCTCACCCTTTTAATAGAAGCACGTGGAGTCGGGCTTGACCTTGGGTGCCCTGGAAGAAATGGAAACAGGCTTGCATTCCTTCTTGGGTTTGCCCCTCTTAACATTTCCCTTCCTAGCAGACTTCTTGAAGTAAAGTCAACAATTTTGTTGACCAGAGACATGGTGCTCCTTCCTAATATCCCTCTAAATGTGATTGATAATGGACAACAACTTAGAAAGGGTTTTATCCATACCCCGCATGTTTTAGTTCAACATGAAAATCTTGTAGCTAGGGGGCAGTTACTGCAGCACCCTATCACATGCCATCTCATCATTGATTGACTATAGCCGAAAATTTTGAGCACGTGCTCTTCCATCATGGTAGAGAAGAAAAGGTTTGAAGCCTCATATCTCTCAGACCTGGCGCAAGGCGCAAAGATTGCCTTGAGATTGGTGATAATCTCAAAGGCGCTCTTTTTTCTCAAAACGCTTCTGCATGCCAGCCTCCACGGTGTAGAGCATGCCACTATGGACACATGCATTATCATCGGCCTTCTGTTGATAAATATTTTATCAGCCTGAGAGGCATTGGTTGCGGGTTGGTCACCTATGGCAGCATCAAGTATGTAGGAGAGTTTTTGGGGAATGAGGATAAATTGTTAGATTGTGGGACCATGCTATGAATTTCATCCCGTCAGATTTGAGATTTTCTTTCTAAAGGAAAGGGCCAAAGTTGGAGGTAGGGAAAGACATCTACAACAGTAGTTGCAAAGTAATCAATCTTAATGTTCATAATATGGGTTCTCATTTAGTCAAACTAAAATACAAGAACTCCCACTCAAACAAACATCGCTCAACATTCGTTTGGTGACTACACGATCCCTTTACACCGCATCATACCTGATTGTCAACACCCGGATTTTTAATCCTAGATGCCCGTTATGCCATACCTCGCAATCCCAGGATTACCATTTTTGTGAGACATAACGGATTGGATATCATAGTACATCATCCATTACAAACCATACATAAGGTTTTACACAAATAAGGATCTCATGATCTAGTCTTAATACAACAAGCAGCGGAAATAAAAGATAGCGTAGCGGTGGGGTCCATCTTCAGGGGCACAGGCAATGCTGACGAAGGCAGATAGTCCTAGTTATCATAGCCGTCCTGCTGACCATCATCTTCATAATATCCTTCATAGTCTGGCCATGATAATAGCCAGGGACAAAAGCCATGAGTACTCTTTAAGTACTCGCAAACTACTACTAACAGGTACTATAGTTCGAAGTTAAAGTGCTAGAGCTAAGTTTCACTATAAAGTTAAGTTTGAAACCTAAGCTGAGTTCTGAAGCAAAGAAAGATAAAGTAAAGTTCTAGAATCACTTAAGATGGGAAACTATTATCATAAACATAACCCTGTTGTGGTCAAGTCAAAGTTCATCATTCATTTCAAGGTATTTAGAAAACATCTGACAACGAAACAGTATGGCCATTCCAACTGTCCATAACCGCGGACGCGGCTATTCAAATAGTTTGACACTCTGCAGAGGTGGCACACTTTCACCACAAGATTCGATACATCCGTCAGGGGTAACCCTGAATCATCATACTTAGTATGCAGATAATCAAACATAACCTTCCCTTTACACACCCTAGTACAAGCACCTCTCCTATGAGTATGGCCTCCCAACCATGACCATCAGTCATCTTGGGCACTGCATAGGTGGACAACATTGAGAGGTAGCCTCAGCTCAAACCTCTCCCGTGAGGGAACTAATACTAATGCATATAAATTTCCAGCTAAGCCTTACCCAATTCAGGTAATGTGGTTGTACGGTAATTTTGGAATGGTATCGCATCCGAATCCAACCCTCAGTTTTATAAAGGGGTTAAGGCTCATGCCTCATCATTTTCATCATCATAAAGCAGTTGTGTTTCTCAACACATGTCAAAACATCTCAATAGAATGACTCATCATTCCAAGGTTTTCACAATTCATTTTCACCAATTGTTCCCATCTAAAGTGACTCAAGTTTTGGGTCTACTATAAAATACTAAGTTAAGAGTGTTCACTAAGGTGGAAGGATGGGATCAATCTCATGCCATAGAATGACATCTAAAGGTTTCTAAGTAGGTCAAGTTTTATACTTTTTATGCTACCTTCAAAACAAGTAAAGAACTTTGTGTACTAAGGGGAGTAAATCTTGTAAGTAAGACTTGGGGTAATAATAGTCAAAAGGGTGTGATCAAAGCATTCCTAAAGCATCCTTGCTCATTTATCTAGCTTAAGTCTAGCTTGCTAACAATAGCTTGCCTTGGTTGGTATAGTGGTTGAAGTTTTCTTCTTCTTCTTCTTGGTAGAACTCCTCCTCCTCGAAAGCTTGGTTGGTACTAGCGTCAGGGCTCCAGCGGGGTAGGCGAGGCGGGCAAACGACATGGAAGATGACGGAGAGGCGAGGCGTGGTTGCGGTGGAGCTTGGGGTGGTCGAAATCAACAACGCCCTTCTCCTCCTACCACGGCTGCTCCGGCTCCAATTCCGGTGAGGCAGAGCTCGCCTTGCTCTAGCTAGAGGTGGGTGAGGTTCAGAGAGTTGAGGGGAGTGGAATGGTGTGAGAGAAGAGGTTGGGGAGGGCTCCTTTTATAGGCCCGACGGTGAGACCGAGCGGGATGGGCAGGCTACTCTGGCGACAAGGCTACAGCGGGGTAGAGGCATGGATGGGGGTGGCGATCGATGGGCGGTTCCCTGGCGGTGCTCTAGAACGTAAATGCGATCGTAGGGGCGGTGGCACGCGGTCTGGGCGAGGTGGCGCTCTGCACGGCCGAAGCGGCGGTGTCCACGGCGAGCGGTGGCTGTGAGGCTTTGGGCGGTGAACGGGGATGTCTGGGTGTTCTCCAGGTCGAGGTGGAGCGGCGGGCATGGGCTGGTGCCAAGGGATGGTCTGTGCGAGCGGGGACATGGCATGCTCTAGGGGCAGCGTCGGCATGCTCGACAAGCTCCGGGCGCGGCGGTTCCTGGCCGCTCTGCTCTCTGTCTCTGGCCTGGGGCTGGTTGGGCGGTGGAGGTGGACCACTGGCAAGCTGCTAGACATGAGGAGAGGGGCTGGAGAGA
Organism: Avena sativa; assembly: GCA_916181665.1. Lineage (NCBI taxonomy): Eukaryota > Viridiplantae > Streptophyta > Magnoliopsida > Poales > Poaceae > Avena > Avena sativa. Next base: position 315,488,086 of record OV702292.1, read on the forward strand.
GCTGCTGCTGCGAGTGCACTGTCGGCTGGCGAGGTGGTGCTCGGCATGGCATGGCAGTGTAGCTAGGGGGTAGGGGAGATGCTGGTTAGGCTCTGGTTAGATCAAGAGGGGACAAGGGGATTAAATGGGGATCAATTGGGGGCAAAACCCTGTAGTAAACAGTGAGCTAGGATTAGAGGTGATATTATGCATGCCAAGTGTTTGATGAAATGGCCGCATGAAAGAAAGTTTTGAATTTTGGTTTCAAAATTTTTGAGTGATCACTAGTGATAGGTAGTCTCTGGTTGCAAGGGTATTGAAAATGGAGGTCAAATAGATGGTTTTTGAAATAGGGGTGATCTATGCATATGCATTAGATTCAATTTTAAACTGTCATTTAAAATAGTCAACAGAATGTTTTTAGCAGATCCAAAGGTGGACCTTGGTACCTCATTATGTGTACTAGCAAGGGGTGCAAAGATCAAGAATTGTTTCTGTTAAGAATTGAGTACTAGGAATAGCCAAAATAGGCATGAGAGTTAAATTTTCCAAAATGACCATTCCTCCTTTTTAATTCTTTTTTATTTTATTTTCTTTAGGAAAAGTTTGGGAATGATGTAGATGATGTTTAAATCACCTAAGAAACATTTTATAAGCATTGGATCAATCAATCATGGCAATTCAAACAACTCCTATTTTAAAATGCATACATATATGAATGCTTTCATGTTAAATTTGGAAAAGTTTTTGTTAACCCTATTTTTGGATGATTTGATCTTGATAATCTTAGATTGAAGTTTTGGGATGTTACACTGATCATACCAGCCTTTGATGCAACTACTAGGGTAGATATCAACATATCGATGACATCATATGCGATTCATGCTTAACCTTTCGGTCATTTGTATTCTGAGGCCATGTATGTATATTATAGGATCACCAACTTTAACCATAGTGTATTGTTGTGCATACATGGCTTACACCCATGCGAACACAGAGATGTCTAGCACCCGATCATCATGGCCTACTTCATAACTTCAAACTTCTTGGTGGTGCACACATGTGGGAGAAAACGAATATTGGAATTATACTATGACGGATTATCTTATTATGCTACCCTTGTAAGCATAATACTAGCACAACAAGATCCACTCAAAACCTAACATCTAATGTAAACAATTGTATATGTGTGATATGTAGTGATTTTGTCGCGTCTTGATCTCCATCGAGAATGCCGACATTTGCACCAGGTTCACGGTGCCACATTGCCTTCGGCTGTTCATCCCATAAAAACTTACCTAAAACCACACATATCACTTGCCCTCCTGTAAAACAAAGTTTTACGTGGTTGATTGGGTTTTTGCATAAGAACCGTTTCTTACCTACCAATCCAACCACAACATGGATTAACTAGTTGCCACTTTTAATCCATTTTTAGGGACGTCCTTTGTAAATTCCATATGAAATAATGTCATAGAGATAGACACCTACCAACCACTTATATGGTACAAGCCATATGTTAGTCGTGGAACCTGTCTCGCGTAAGGTTACATGTAAGGTTGGTCTGGGCCGTTTCATCTGACATTGCCGCAATATTAGCAAGTACACATGGGAGGGTAGTAATTAGAAAATCAATTCCCACACAATCCACATGTGTTCTCCTCGTACTAGTACATATATGCATAGAACGCTCTGATACCATTAAAGGGTTTCTATGGCAGAAAACAAAAAATCCTACTACGAGAACACACCAACCCAAGATCTATCTACGGACAAGTACAATAACGAGCAGGATATGGTGATCATAAATTTTAAGACCGAATGTAGGATTATGTTCCCGCACAAACATTGTTGATGAAGACGAGCATCACAGACCTCGAGGTCTAGAAGGCTCCAAGCGTCCAGTACCACTAACGGCAGTGCCTTGTCGATTTTTACATGTGTATAGTGTAAAGACGTCTCTCGGACCCCGATCCAGCAAGGCAGTGGAAGACGAAGCTCCATACCAATTCCAGCAGCACGATGACGTGCACTGGGTTGAGAAAACTCTACCTCGTAGAGCATGTTCCAAACTTGGGAACACGCTTGAGAGGGAGAGATATAATGGCAAAGGCCAATTGTGGGATGGGGTGAATGGCACCCCTATATATAGGAAAATCTAAGGCACTCCCACCCTCCAAGTCCTGAGGTGGGACTAAATATTGGAGGTGGGAGGGGGCTGGATGGCGGTGGGTTGTGGTCCCCATGCACGCACCTGGCCCACCTGGTGGCCGACGGTGGTGGGAGCCCCCCACCTACGCGCCCTAGCCTACCAAAGGCCACCGCGTCCCCCTCTTGGGCCTCCTCCCTCCTAGGGATGACCCATGTGGGGGGGGCTTTCCTTTTTCTTTTATTTAAACAATTTATATTTAATATTAATTTCTAATTAAATATTAAATACATATTATTTAATTCCTCCTTGTTCAAAACTCTATTTGAACAATGTCTGAACACTTTGGTATATCTCTAAAATCCTTCCTAATCCCTCTCTTCCTATTTATCTACCGGTATCGGATCAACCCACAAATCTTTACCCTTAAGCGTGACGCCCATCCAGTTCATGAATATTCAGACATGATCGAGACATCTCTCTGATCAGTGATGAATATCGGTATCTAGAAACACATGATGGCCCTTGCACATTCCACGAATTTGGTTGTTCACTTGAACCTTCTAAACATCGAGGCTTATTATTTTTGCACAACGATACCTGGTCTGTACAAGACCTGATCTCATGTATCCATATACAGTTCAATCTTGTTACTAACAAACACATTTACTTATTTCCGTGGTATTACATCCTCGTAACCCAGTCACATGCTTGCAAGCTCATTGATTCAATCTCACCGAGTGGGCCCAAAGTATATATTTGTCACTCGGATAGGCAAATCCCGATCTCGATACATATGCGTCAACTAATCCCTTAGAATACCCAACACACACCTTTATAGCCACCCAATTATGGTCATGGCGGTTGATGTTATCAAAGTAGCAACAGAAGATAGTGATTAAACATGATATCACGGTCGAAGGATTAAGTGACTACGCTTTACTAGATATAGCAACGTTGGACTTTGTACTAGAGGATCACATTGCAATTTTATGGTCGGGTGTGTCCAACACTTCATAGGTGACCTCGTTGTCAGTTGACCTTTTAGTCAAATCATGATCACGAAACCTCGGTCATCATCTGCCCAACAAACTAGTTCTAGAGGATACTAGGGACCTGTTTGTTTATATACCACACATGTATTAATGTTTCCTCTTAATACAGTTATATCATGATACAAACTATTATGAACATATATTATATATTAAAAGTACATATGGGCTACTAGGAAAAAGAGAAATAGCCTAGAAAATCCCATAAAAATCAGACATATCTGGCCATCAATCTAATTATTTAGCTTATGGTAGCCAATGGATCTTAAAACTTATTTATAGACATTTAAGTTCAAGAAAATTACCCACCAATGCCCTACATAAGTTTTCATCTACCCATTCGTACCTATCAAGCTAATAAGGTCAGAACCCCTTGAACCCTTGAAGACGCCTCTGACCCGCCGCCATCAAGCTAATAAGGTCAGAACCCGTTGAACCCTTGAAGATGCCTCTGACCCGCCGCCATCTTAGTGACCACGGCTAGCACACCAAGTACGGATGCATGCACATGAGTGTTTAGGTTACATGATGTAGCCTGGATGATAGATCAAATATTCTACCAGATAATATCTGTGTCACACGGTTTGTATTTCCTTCAGATGATGAAATCAGTTTTCTCGTGGAGGAACATAATACAGATCCTCTGGTATTATATCGATGATCCTTGTAACACCCCAGTTTTAGTTAATTGGTAATTAGGGTTTGTTTATGCATTCATGAGCATCTTCTTTTAAATTGCATGCAAAAGAAATAATGCAAAAACTCTAAAACACTAGTTTCCCCCTCCCTCTTTGAAAATCAACTCAAAAGGGTTTTGTATTTTGAAAAGATACAAAATATATGGAGCCCAAATGGTGTTAAGGGCCCCTACAATATTTTCGTACTTTTACAAAGCTCTGGTATTTTCAAACTATTAAAAACATAAAATTAAAATAAAAACAGGGAAAATGTTTTACAAAAGGAAAAAAGTTTTTTTACAGAAAAAATAGAGATCCCAGCTCAGCAGGCCGCAGCCCAGCCAGCCCCTTCCTTCCTGGAAGCTTTGTCGCGGCCCACTCCCGGTCCAAACGCAGCCCATCGGCCCGATAATGTTTCGTCATCTTCCTGGGGTCATCGTCCACCTCTCGATCCGCTGAAGCAGCTTGGTGTCAACGCCTCGCCGGCCGCTGCGCGTCAAGAAGCTCACCACTGCTCCGGAGTGGAGATAAGAACCGCGCAGATGTCCTCCTTCTTTCCCCTCTGATCTTATCCCTTCCTGAGCCCTTCCTTCCTCATCCTCTAGTGCGAGCCCGAACCCTAGCCGGAACCGCCAATGAATCGCCGCCATCTCTGGGCTCCCCTCGCCCAACCGAGGCCACCATAGGAACCTTCCTGGTGTGCTTGTTCTTCTCGCCAACGTGTGCAAGTCGGGGAGCCACTAGTCGCCCCAATCAACCGGTCCTTCCCCAACTCCGGCCGCTGTCCGTGCCGTCATCACCGTCCATCTCTGCGTCTCCGTTGACCCCTACACGCTCATGGTGAGCTCGCGGTTCCTCCGGACCTCTCCACTCTCTTCCTCTCGCTTTGCTTCGCCCTCGCGTCGAGCGCCGCCTTCCGCCGCCATCGGCCATGGTCGCTGCCGATGCTCCGATAGCCCAAATGGAGCGGCGCCGCTAGTTTCTAGTCTGCCTTGCCACGCTGAGTCGAACAGCCCCCCTAGCGCAGCCTCGCATGTCCCCAGTCGCCCTCCCCGTCAACCACCTGAGAGGTTTCCCCGTCGATGATGTTCGACTGACGTCATCATGACGTCAGCAGGGCGCGGTCAGCACGGTCAAACCGTGGTGGGTTCGTTCCTGCCCGCGTGGCAGCTGAGGTGGCCTAGGGACCCTCTGTCAGCCACTGTGGCTAGGTGCGCCCCAGTGTAAAAAGTATACCCCTTTTGTTTTATTAATTTCAGAAAAGAGTTTAATCTTGTAAAATTAATAAGTAATTATTTATAAGTCAGAAAAATATGTATAATATATCAAAATTTCTAGAAAATTGAGATATATATGTTTAAACTATAATCATGCATTGTTAAGCAACTAAAATGACAAGTTTAATTAGAGAACTAAGTCAACCCCTCACAGGTGTTCCGGGGTTCCCCTGTCCTAGGGTTTGTACCCTTCGAATCCTGTTTAAAATGATCAAGCATGCCCTAGGGTTTCATTTAAGATATATTTAACTTGGCATATCATCATCCTTGATTGAGCATTGCATCGATGCCATGTGTTGATTATTTTCCTTTCTTTATGGTGTTTGGTTCTTTCCGGTAGAATACGATATCGATATCGAGATCAAGATCGAAGACCGAGATCAACACCATCGAAGATCGACGAACAATACTTGACCAACTGTAATCAAGGCAAGTACAAGGCTTCCGAAGATCTATATCTAGGTATCAACAAACAAGGCAAGCATAGCCCCACCATTATACAATCCTATGATTTGGAAAGTATTTCATTCTTGCCATGTGCATACAATTCTTCTATGGTCTTTTATCGATAGATAGAGTATCCTATCTATTGCATTACTCCCTCGAGCTTATATTACCCGATCCACTGCTCCTAGCATAACTAGGTTTGGCTTGTGTGCACTGCTAGAGTTATTATTTGTGTCTTGCTTAGCCATGCATAGCTGTCAGTGCTAGCTCATCCAGAAGATGTACCAAATGCAGAGAATCTAGTATGACAGGAGTACGAGGTATACTAATGAGGTAAGATTAGTGGTAAAGGTTAAATATGCTAAGGCTTGTATGGGAGGCCACAGTGGGAAGTGGTTTTTGTAGTCCCATGCTCGCCACCACTAGGAACCGAGTTCTTGCCTTTGGACCAAGACGAGCATACAGCCACACGGGGCTTGGGAACCCCTCCGCTGATTAAATTGCCTAGTATATTCCATGAGTCAGATAGTTCGGGATTTCCATTTGGCATACGCATCGAAAATGTTTTCGAAAGCGGAGGAGAAGGAGGTGCATTCATACAGGTAGGTAAGCGTGGTCAGGGTTGCTTGGGGTGGATGGAGCCCCTGGTAAACCAACCTCACCCACATCTCTAGGGACCGACTTCGGAATTTGACCCATTACGGCAGAACCATCCTTAGGGCATGACTCATGGTCTCGGCGAAAGCAAGGTAAAGGTCATGGCCAACCACCCTCTGCCGGCCTTCCAAGGAAGAGGGCTAACGTTCTGGCATTAAGAGGCGGTTGGTATGTGTGGGTAAAGTTGTACACCCCTGTAGGGTTAAATCTTTTCGAAAAGTCGTGTTTACGGTTATGAACGCTTGGTGACCGAATTCTAAGACCATAGAGAACTATAACCTAATTGTAAAACTTGGCCGCTCAACGTGTTCTTAAGGATGCTTCCTCATGGGTACGAGGGGGTGATCCTAGTTGTGAGATGGAGATTACTTTGGTGGATATCAAAAGATGATGATCAATTCTTCGGAGCGCTCTCTTATCCCCTTCTAAAATATTCTGATTAGACGAGCTTCTTCTCCTTCTTGTTTTATAAACAAAGATGGCTTTATGCAAAATAACCCCACCAGCTATAAGTCTTGTGAAGTACACCCTATACTCACCCTTGCTTTGTTGATACTTTTTGTAGTAGAATAAGTGTTCCCTTGAAGACAAATTTGGTACTACATCGACACCGACGAGTAGCTTGGGGTTCCCGGCCGGCGGCCTGGAATCTATGGGCTGGGACGTCATCGTTATGCTTCAGGCCTCTTAGGCCATTTGTTAAGTTTGTTATACTTAGTAGCATAATTTGCCTTCCGTTGTTTGATGTTTGTTGTCAGTGACCTCTGCTTGTAATATTTTGGTTCTTCGCTTAGTTATGAGCTTGCTGTAATAATTTTTGTGTCGCAGGGTTACTGTTGTGTTGCCGATTTCTCACTGGATATCCTCGAGCTCTAGGTTAAGCTTATGCCAGGCTAAGGTCTAGATTTGTTTAACCCTGATCGGGGGTGTCACAATCCTTTTCCATCAATTTTTGTAGGCCAGGCATGACAACTAATCTGACCGGCAAGCATGCAACGACCATCTACGCGGAGTCTCCAGCGATAAAAGGTATCTGTAGCTGATAGTAGATTGGATCTAATTGGCAAGTTTGATCACAGAGCTTTTTTGGATTCGTTTCAGCTAGCTAGCTGCACATAGAATCGTACCAAAATTTTAGCAGATACATATACGCCTGTTAAACTAGCTAATCCAAAGTTTCTTTACTGTGTACCGGACATAACAAGTATTTTTTTCTGAACTATGCATGTGCTTTTCAATCATGTTTTATCTGCCAAATGAATTTTTAACAAATTCACATATATCGTGTTCGGACTTGAGATCTATGGAGAGTACCAGAGAAACAAGATGAGGATGGCTAATAAGGTCATGGACACTTTCATCCATGGAAAACAAAATTTCATCCTCGAGCATGCCACAAAGCCGCTGCCACCATCTCGGTGACCTCGGCTGGCTGACCTACTCCAGGTGTGTGCACATAACAATTTAGGGTTTCAGTTTGGTTGTCTCATGCATGCGCGCACCTGACAAATAATGCATATGCAACTTGGAGGATCGATTGAAGATTTTCCTCATAGTGACAGCCAAGGTCTAGCTCCGATCAAAGACTAGCACCATCAGGACAATCCATCACTATGTATGTAATGTCACATGATATGCATCTTTTCTTTATATAAGTCTACTATAGGACATACCATCTGTAGAAATTTTTCACCATCAGCATCGGCATCAAGGGCTATGGTTATGTGCCTATGCATGAAATAAGCCTCATGCAATTTTAGGATGAAAGTTTGTCGCTGCCCCCTTCCACACATAATTACCTAACCACATTGTCGCTCATTAAGAAACCTGTTCACTAGATTAGGTATGTCATCTTCTTCATGTCCGCATTGCTCAGATGTGCGCTACTAGCGTATATTTGACAGCGTAAAACGGAGTGAGAAATCAATATTGATGCGGACGCACTACAGCGGCAGTGGCCGACATGTGGAACTGATAAAGTAGTCCTTTGTCACTATCAAACGGAGTGAGAAATCAATATTGATGTCGACGCACTACAGCGGCAGTGGCCGACATGTGGAACTGATAAAGTAGTCCTTTGTTATAGGATTGATCTGAAACTATTAATTCACAGCTAAGGTACTTATTTCTCATTAACCTTTGTAATTATATGATTTTCTTTCCCCTACGTACATATCATATTTTCTAAAAAAAGGTTAACACGTCAATTAGCTGATCAACAATATTGGTGTGTATGCCTTTGTTCATGTCGATACATTAACATACGATGTAATCACAAATAAGGTATTTAACTTGACAAGTCAGGACAGTGGTATCAAGTACGGTTTTTTATTTCCCAGCAAAAAAGTACAGTTTTTTAATTGTACTTCCTCGAAACAGGCTGACGCCCAGCTTTATAAATAAAGCAACATCCATACAAAAGTTCATACAACCACACTACACAGAAGTTCACATACAAACGGTCACATACATGGCCACACATTCGGACCAAGCATGGCCAAGTCTGGCGTAAGCCAACCAACACAAACACAGACAGCGGGAACAAGATAAAAACCACCAGCCGGAAGGGCCCTCAGGGGCCGGACGAAGTAGCAAGCCGGCGAGCCGCCGCAATCAGGTGCTCCAACATCTCGTCCAGCCGCGCCCTCTCACGCTGTCTACATAGCGGGTACCACTGCTGCAAGAAAGCCAGAAAGGTGAAGGCCGAGTCAGAAGCCCGGCGAAGAAAAATACGCTCAATGACCATCTTGTTCCTAATGTTCCATAAAGCCCAGGTCATTGCCGCAAACATCAACCAGAAGAGGCGCCTCCTCCTCCCAGGATGGTTTGCGGCGGCCTCCAGGAACTCTCCAAGGTCTGAGGCCTGCCACTCAGGCCCCAGGGCCTCGTGAACAAAGTTCCAAAGGAAGCGAGCAGCGGGGCACGAGAAGAAAATGTGCAGGCCCGTTTCTGGGACCACACACAACGGGCAAAGGCCATTACCAGGCCCTTGCCGCTTGGCCACCTCCACACCCGAGGGAAGCCGGTCACGTAGTAGCTGCCAAACAAAGATTTTGATCTTCAGAGGCAGGGGGGCCTTCCACAAAGGTGAGACCCATGGCCTCTCGGGCCCTCTAAATAGGGCCCTGTAGGCCGAGCCCATCAAAAAGAACCCCGAAGGGGAGAGGTGCCAAGCATGAGAGTCCGGGGACTGCGCCAGGGACAGCGGAAGACTGTCCCTCAGCCCCTCCCAGGACGCCAGCTCGGCCTCCCCCAGGTTCCTCCGGAAAGCCACCTGCCACGACCCACCGTGGAAGGCCTCCCCAACCAGGATAGTAGGGTCAGAGTAGATAGCAAATAACTCGGGACACTCATGGCGCAGAGGGAGATGGCTGAGCCATGGGTCGAGCCAGAATAGGGTATCCCTACCATCGCCTATGGAAATAGACAACCCTTTCCGGATAGCTGGCTTGATGTCCTGGATGGCTCTCCAAAACTGAGAGCCCTCCCGACGATCACAAGCCAGCAGCGGCCGGCCCCGCAAATATTTCGCCTTAATCAACTGTAGCCAGAGGCCTCCATTATCTTTCAGGATCCTCCACACCCATCGAAGCAGCAACGCCACATTCATGTGGCGGGACGCTATGATACCTAAGCCCCCTAGCTCCTTGGGGGTGCAGATATCAGCCCACTTCACCATATGATACTTTTGATGACCATTATTGGCTATCCAAAAGAACCGGGAGAGCTCCTTGTCAAAGTTTGCATGAACCCCCTCCGGCAGGAGATACATCCCCATCATGTACATAGGGAGGCTAGAGAGGCACGAGTCGATAAGGACCGTCTTGCTCCCCTTGGAGGTGAACCTTCCCTGCCAGGGTTCGGCTTTCGCCTTAACCCGACCCATGAGGGGCTCCAGGTCCGTAATCAAGATCCTGGTGTCCCTCACTGGCATCCCTAAATAGTTTAGGGGGAAGACCGCCAAACGGCAGTTAAGGTTATCCGCGATCCTCTGCTGATCCTCTTCGGAATACCCCAACACCATGATTTCACTCTTATCGAAGTTGATCTTGAGGCCCGACATAGCCTCAAAGCATAGGAGCAGGAACTTCAGGTTAATGATATCCTGCTCCGAGCCCGCCACCATAATCATGGTATCATCCGCATATTGGAGGTGGGTCACCCCCCCTCCAGGGATAAGATGCCGAACCACACCTGAGATGTGGCCGGAATTCTTGGCCTTCTCCAAGATTTCCGCAAGGGCATCAACTGCAGCATTAAACAAAATAGGGGAGATTGGGTCCCCTTGACGAACCCCACAAGAGGGTTTGAAATAGGGACCCACCTCTCCATTTATGTTTATAGCTGTGTTCCTGCTCATGACGATCTGCATGATCCAACCTATCATGCGATCATCCACCCCATGACGCTGGAGGACTTGGCGGAGGAAGGCCCAGTCTAGCCTATCATAGGCCTTCTAAAAGTCGAGCTTCAAGAAGACACCCTGCTGGCGACACACCTTGACCTCATGAATAATTTCATGCAGAGCCAGGATCCCGTCGTGAATAAATCTCCCTTTTAGGAAGGCAAACTGGTATGGATGCGTCAGACGCTCCATAATAGGAGCCTGCGCGCACACACCTTGGAAATGATCCGCTGGATCACATTGATAACAGTGATCGGGCGGAACTGGCGAATATCCGTGGCCCCCACAATCTTGGGGATCAGGGTAATAACACCAAAGTTCAGCCGGGCCATCACGAGGGTCCCAACATAGAATTCCTGGAACATAGGCATAATGGCCCCCTGTATATTCTCCCAGAACCTCTGGAAGAAGACAACCGGGAGGCCATCAGGACCAGGATCCGAGTTAGGCTTCATCTCCGTGATGGCCAGGAGAACCTCCTCGGGCAGGAATGGGAGTGTAAGACCCGCATTTTCATCAACGGAGACCATGGCCCCAACTGGCCAGAAGTCCGCAGCTAATGCCACCCCTGAACGGGGTGCTGCCGAGAATAATTCCTTGTAGAAGGAATAAATATGGATGGAGATATCTTTGGCACTCTCCAGAAGATTCCCCTCCACCCAGAGGCAGGGGATCGAGCACTTCCTACGACGACCATTTGCAATGGCATGGAAGTAAGCCGTGTTCGCATCCCCCTTAAGGAGCCAGTTCTGCCGACTCCGCTGTCGCCAAAACGTCTCCTCGCCTCGAAAAATCTCCATTAAGGAGTCTTCAAGCGCATATCGCTGGAGCCAGTCCTCCGCCGATAAGCCCCCGGCATCAGCCACCCGGTCTAGGGCCTCTAGAGCGGATATGAGACCACCTTTCCTGCGTCTCAAGTCCGCCCCCAAGTTAGCACCCCACCCCCGCATGAACTGGCGAGCCATCATCGCACAAAAGTGCCAGACGTCTATGGCCGAGCGCACCTGGGGAGCTGAGACCACAGCCGCCTCCCATTTGGATTGAACCATCTCCACGAACCCGGGCTGTTGTAGCCAAAAGTTCTCAAAGTGGAACCAATTAAGGCGCGGGGGCGACCCCCCTCCAGTGGAGAGCAGGAGTGGACAATGGTCCGACCCGATCCTCATAATCGCCCGCAGCGAGCATAGAGGATAGGCAAGCTCCCAATCAACCGAGACTAGGACCCTATCCAGCACGCTCCGGACTGGGTCAACCCGGTTGTTGGTCCACGTGAACCCCCCCCCCCCACTCGAGCGATCTCTCTGAGGGCAAGGTCAGCAATACAATCATTAAACAGCCGCATCCGAGGAAAATCAATATTATTCGAGCTCTTCTCTTCTGGAGATCGAATTAAATTGAAGTCCCCGGCCACGACCACAGGGGTGGAACAGCTCTCCACCTTGGCAGATAATTCTGCCAAGAAAGCTGGGGATCTCCTATGGTCCGCGGGGCCATAGACAATAATAACCTCCCAACTGAGGTTACTCCGTCTGTGGGTGAGTAACATACTCACAAAGAACTCCCCCCGATCCATATCCTCAACGTCGAAGGTGTCCTCCTTCACCCCAAGGAGGATCCCTCCGGAGAGACCAATCGCCGGCAGCCAGTGCCAGACGAAACTATGATGACTCAATCCCTGCAACTCCGGGATCGAGAAGTCCTGCCTAATCGTCTCCTGCAAGCCCACAATGTCCACATCCTCCTGCCGCAAGTAGTCACGAAGCTGTTGGCGGCGCCCCTCGTGGCCAAAACCACGGATGTTCCAGATGAAGGCAAAGATTGCTTCACTCATTGGGACACCGTCGGGTTTGGCCCCTGCGCGGAGCCGAGCGAGCCCTACCAGAAGTCGAGGACTTGGACACGGGTTTAGGGGGCCTCCCTCACTGTCCCCCCACCTGGGGGACGACAGAGGGATCCTCACCGCTCCCCTGGCTAGAAGGGCCACTCCCCCTAGTGACTCGACTTTGTGAGCCGACGCTGCTAGAGGTCTGGGGCACTGTCAGCTTCTCGCGCTCCGCCTGAGCGCGCGCTGCCGCCAGTGCCCCATCATAGGTCTCCTTCGCTTTAAGCGCCGCAATCTGCTCTAGCCGGGGGCCACGTTCCCCACGGAACACCACCCCGCAATCTTGAGCGATAGCATCAAGCTATTCAACGGAGACATCTGCTAACACAGAGAACCTAGACCCCGAGGGAGGGGAGGGACAGTGAGATGGGGAAGGAAGGGAGGAGGACGCACCTGAATCGAGGTTACGGACCGCGGTCTGCGAAACCGCCTGCTCGAGGATGGTCGGCTCCCTCTCCTCAGATACCGTCCTGGCCCCAGCAATCCTAGCACTGGCGCGGGAGGGAAGAGGTGGGGGCGGCCTGGGTCGGCGAGCAGTACGGGGCTTGGAACCAGCCTCAGGAGTGTCGGGGAAGACTGAGACTGGCTCCCCAACTGGCGGGGCCGGGGTCGCTGGCACCACGGCAGGGGAACCCCGCGGCGAGGCCTACGTGGAGCCGGGGGAGAGGGTGTAGCAGACGACCCCCGGCGAGCGAGGCGAGGTTGGCGGCGCCACCACCAACCCCTCACTGGACGAGGCACGGAGCTCAGGCGGGCTAGGGTGCGCTGCGGACTTTAGGGCCGCAAACCCCGAGAGACCCAAGAACTCGAACTCCCCACCCATGTTTGAGCCATAGGGGACCAGGCCCAACTCCTCAGAGACTGGAGGGTCCGGGCGGAGGCACCGAGGCACGTCCACGGGGGGCAGAGTCAGCGATAGGACCGGGTCCCGAGCCAGCGCCATCGTGCGCGAAGGAGGCCCCCCTGAGGTCGCAGAAGTGGGAGGGGGCGCCATGGGCACAGTCGGCTCCGGCTCAGAGCGCGCGAGGTCATCCCCAGACTCCTCACTGGACGAGTCATCAGCCCCACCCTGGTCCGGGGCCCGGCGGTGGTCCGAGGGACCCGGGGACTGGCCGGACCCCTCCTGGTCCCGCTCCAGCTCCACCGTGAGGGTCCGACCCGCGGACCCGAAGTAGAAGGTAGGCAGTGTGCAATCGAGCTTCGACGGATCCGGATGCTTAAGGAACACCCGCACCGGACCCTGACCCCCCAGCGAACTCTCATCATGACAGACGAACTTGCCAATCGCCTGGGAAATCAGCATGATGAACTTCTTCTTTTGAGCTTCCTCCGGGATCCCATGGATACGCACCCAAACCGAGCACAGGGAGGTGGTCGTGTCCGGGTGAACACAGGACTCACGGATGGCCACCTTGATGTTATGAAGCGGCAGGATCGAGGTCTGACTCCAGGAAAGGGTCCGCAAAGCCTCCCTCGAAGGAAAGATCACCGAGAACACCATGGGGGCAGTCTCCCTCACATTCCACGCGAAGTAAGAGTCCAGCAACTCTAGCTCCGCGCTGATGGTGTCCGCAGTGACCTCCACTCCAGAGTGGGATCCTGGTCCGGGAGTACACGGACCTCGGCCAGGTTCTGGGGTACCGACAGCTCGATCCCACCCAGATCAATGCAGTAGAACCCCAAACCCAGGTCAATGCCATGCCCCAAGAGCTCCAGGGTGCTGCGCTCGCGGTGAGAGGAGCGGGCAGTGCAGTCCAGAACCCGGTGGGAGGGATCGCCACAAAACAGACAGTGCTCAGGTTCCTTGCAATCCGATCGAAAATGGCCCACCTCACCACAGTTGAAACATTTGTTGCGCGTCGAAGACTTCTGGCGAGAGGCAACCACCCCGACCACAGACGACCCCCCCTGGGTCAGTCCCTAGCTCGCGGTGATTGCCAACGGAGCCCTAGCGCCAGCCTGCTGTAGTGCCGGAGGTTGCCCACTCTGGCTCCCTCCCGCACCCGCAGCCCCGGTCACGTTTCCCGACTTCTTCCGCTTCTTATTCTTCCTTTTCTTGGCTCCAGCACCTGCCTGAGGCGCCACGGGATGCGAGCCCTGCCCAGCATCGCGTCGAGGGGAGCCATGGTTCTGGTCCTGAGGACAGCCATCACTGCCACGTCCCTGGACGAACCGGCCTGCCGCCGCCCGCCTTTCTAGCTCAGCCCGCAGCTCCCGCTCCGAGAGCAGGGCCGCAGGGGGAGGCTGCCGACGACCAGGGGAGCGGCCCCGAGGCGGGCTGCGGCCCCGCAGTGGAGACGCCCGACGCGAGGGGCGAGGGGAAACGGCCCTGACGTGCTGGCCCCGAGGGGATGCCTCCCTGTGCTGCTGTCGCGGGGGAGCAGAGGCCGCCCCTGCTACCGGCCTGGGAGGGAGCGCCGGGAGACGTGCGCCGGCCTGGCGAGCGCCGGCCAGGGGGGCGATAAGGCGCCGCAGCCTGCTCACGCGGCAGAGGAGACGGTTGCCGCGTGCGGCGGTGATGACGCGGGGAAGGAGAGGGGGACTCGCTTGGGGAGGAAAGGCGGCCCCGCTTCATGACGGCGGCGGCGAAGGAAAGGGACAGCGGGGGCGGCGGCGGGCGGGGGACAACCAGGCGAGCAGAGGGGGCGTGGCGAGCAATGTCCGCAACCGACGCCGGAAACCCTAACTCGAGGTCGGGGGCCCCCTTGTGAAGCCAAAGCCAGGCCCCCACGGCATGGGCTGGGCCGGCCTTGGGCCGCACCGGGCGAGGCGGCGTGGGTCTAGCCCGCACGTCTTGGCTGCGCCAGGGCAAAAGCTGGCCCATCAGGCAGCAGGGCCCACTCGCCAGCCCACCCGGGAGAGGCCCAGGCCCAGGGAGGCCCGCGGCAACCTCCGCGTCGCCCCCCATCCCCAAGCCAGACCAAGGTCGCGGCGGCGCCGGCGCCGCGCCGGACCCCGCCGCCGGAGCACCCACCGCGGCCCCCATGACGGACTCCCCGCCAGACGCGCACCCCAGCGAACCAGTCCTATTCCGCGACGCCCCGACACCCGCGGCAGACGACGGAGCCCGCCCCACGGGGACGCCGCGCGGCCGCGCACGCAGAGGCGCAGAGCGGGAACCACAGGGGGGAGGACGCCGCCGATGAGTCCGGGCCGACCGCGGGCTCCGCCTTGCCCAGTCGACGAAATCCGCCAGCGTTGGGAGGGCCGGCGACGAGCACCGCGAGGCCAGCTCCTCCTGTAACGCAGACGCGGCGTCCACCTCGTCCGCCACATCGGCCCAGCAGCGACCGCGCAGCGACTCCGATTCCACCGACATCCCGGCTAGGCAAGCTCCTTAATTGTACTTAGTGACTGTATTTCATTAATTTCGTGCCATTAAACCACTAAACCACAACAATAAGTATTGATCCAATCCAACTAGATTAATCAACTTGAACACATCACAGACTGTTCAAAACATAGAAACTCAAACTTACTGTTCAAAACGCAACTAAGTAATAAAAGGTATTCTTTGTAAAAAAGTAATAGAAGGTAGTAAGAGCCAATGCAGTGAAATATATTTATGTTTTTCATTTTCATTCATATATACTTTATTCCCACTCATAATTCACACACTTATTAATGTTAGCACATAAAAGTAAGAAAACAAATGCACATCTACTCTAGAAAATACCACGAAAAAGAAAAACATCTCGCTGTTAATTTCATGTTGAACAAACTTTTATTGCATAAAAATATGAAAATATTACCTAATGATGCCAAAAATGCATATGACCATAAGACAATCTAGCTTGCATCCCTAGAAAACTATCTACACACCTTGCTCTCCTGTGCGGCCATCAAGTGGGATGCCGCCAACCTCTCCGATTTTGAGTCCAACAAAGCACATGCACGACTCTATTCACAAACTTAGTGAAACTGTAAATCACCGTCAAGCACGTCTCTAGGCATAACTCCATTAGGCACGTATCCAACGGTGCTGGGTAAAAGTTTTAGACACCGTTGCATTCTCACGATTTGTTTCACTCCATTTTCATATTTAGTCATTTTCCGGTGGAAATTATATAATAGATCAAGTAGACCTTCGGCCCTTGCAATGTATCTGCCTTATCCCATATGGTGCCAGTATTAGCCATCGTTTTCGAGGATGAACGTCTCTAGCGAACTCTAGGTGTCCTCACCTCAAGACTGACTTTAATGATGATATATATTAATTTGATTCTTTTGCACATCGATTGTTCCAAAACTGATCATCTTATTCATGAAAGGTTGTGAACTTAAAACACTGTAATACTCGCATTATCTATTGATACTTAGTTACCAACTTGAGATTATTAATGACATGGTGGACATATACCTATTACGCTTCTTTTACATTGGTTCATCAAAATAGAGAAATAAGCTCTCTTGTATGGCGTCGAAAAGGAACAAAGATAAATAGAGAAGATTTTTGTCAATGATTTATAGTGCTACAACAACGGAACATTTAGTTGTTGTCCTTATAGCTAATCTCAACAAAGTAATATATGATTTATCACTTTCGACATGTAGTAAGTTATGTGGATAGATCTCTTCTTTCGCAAGAGACATGCATAAGAGCAGCCTGTTGGACGAAAGGAAAGTAGGTCAGAAGTTCCGAGATAATTGAAGCATGATTTAACATTGAGGTTTATTATTATTTATTTCAAGTAGTGAATGGGATAATTAAATATATCATCCACCATGTAATGCAATGTCTTTTATATTTTCCTAACATTAGGAAAAATACATGTCAAAATTGTTTATCCTCTGTCCGAGCCTAGCTCCTCAGTCTCAGTTGCATTGTCTACTTTGTTGATTTTGGAGTTGGTTGGTTCAGGAATCTTGCATACATTGTTTGTACTAGTGTGGGAGAAAAGTCAATTATTCAAAGAATAATAATGTCACCAAAATAATAAGCATGGTCATTCATAGTCAACCACAGTGAAATAAAAGAAATAAAGATCATGTATGTGAATATGGCACCTTAATTTTTATGGTGGTGTTTTATTGGATTATCTCGAATTAGTTCATTTTTATGGATTATATAAATATAATGCTCCCTTCAATCCAATTAATTGTCATAACTGTGTTATATTTGGTGTACATTCGTCACATTTCAGTATATAGGTTTGTTCATTTTGGAAAATGCTTAGGAAAATTAATTGGAAATGGAGGGAGTATATAGAACATTAAGAACTCGTTCGCGTATGTATGCGGGCCACTGTCCTAGTTAGAGATATATCAATAAAAAACTTTATTTATTGGCCTTTAGGGCATATCTCCTTCATTTATCACATAGTTCCTGTTACTATCATCTCCTTGACAAATTTTTTTTGAAAGATTCTTATATTAGAACATCTTCTTCTTCTTGTTACCTTTACTATTAATTCTAATCGTTCTTCCTGACCTAATTATCTGCCTTATCTTTCTATACTACCTAAGGTTTAGGAAGTCTCACTAAGATCGGGTTTTGTTTATGTTTATCACCAACCATAGTAATGATACTATAATCTAGTCTACCATCACAAATATAGTTCTTGTGGTTCTTTCGGAGAACGGTTTTGGACTCATTTAGTCCAATGCAATCATAGTTTCCTCTTCCCTTGATTAGGTAAATCTTGGTATACTCAGATTAATCTTTAAGGATAGTATAAGGATCAGTCCTTTTATAACTAATTCGTCGATATACAACCTATTCTATCTCATTTGATTTCAACCTAACATCCCTCCGAGAATACTACTATCATGATTACTTCAGATAACCTTATGAAAACAAGGTCTAATTTTCATCATAGTTTAGTACCTCTTTATCCAATCTTTATTTGTAATATCGAACCTCAATACTTCCATATTATTATTTACACCCCCTTGGGGATTTCTATTGGTCTATAAACTTCATATGTAGCAACTATTGACTCTATTTTTGGTATGTTGATCTTTATCCAACTTACATTACACCTATTTAAGGTCTCACAAAGGAATTTGCGGTGTACCCACACACTTGTGGATAGCTGATGGCTCCAAAAAATAGCTATCTTCCACCATGTTTAAACATTGTTTTTAGTCATCAATCGACAAGAAACTCTCTATCCTTGACACTAATGACTAAGATATGCAAACCATTACTTTGATTTGTGTTGTGTAGGAAATCACGCTTTTTAATGAGAAATCTGGAATCATAATGAAGGTTTTGAGGAAGTCCACATGACCAACTAATTATGGAGAAAATGACAGGCATCTGCAGCCGTAACGACCACTGGTATGGGAAGGGCCCGCTTGTACCATCCGCTCGTACCATGTGGTGATGGCTTCGTCTGGTCAAACCCTACAACTTTCATGTAGACACCTATATATTTTGAGGCCTTAGTCACCATGCAGAAGGCCTCCATTCTCAGATTGCATCACAACACCACCAAAGGAGATCCACACCATTGTTCATCCCTTCCATCTTCCATCCCCTCTATTAGCCATAGCCATTAGTTTGTACTTGATATTTCCTTGTGATTCGGCGACCATTGTAAGAATATTTGATTTCAATCTAAGTATTTTGCACAATGTTTTCTATCCTTGATCTTATTGTTATGAGTGAGTAGTCCTCATGGGCTATGGGTTGAGGAGAAACCTCATAGAAATTATATGCATCTAATCCATGGGAGCATTATGTATTGTTTGAAAGAGATATTTGTATCTTTTGTTTCTTTGTCTCTTATCTCGATCTTTGGACTTATAGGTACCCAAGACACTATAGATTGATAAAGGCTTGAGGTGGGATACTTGGTTAACATCTATCACAGGAACCTCAGTGATAGGAAGCGTAGTATGGTCTTTTCTTAGCGAACCATTCGGGATCACAACAACATCACCACTTAATGTTTTGGTCTGTGTTTTACACCTAATAATCGTTTGAGGCCAGGTGATTTGTGGTGCACTCGGTTGGATCAAAAGACTATTGCTATGCATGTTGCCTCTCAGGGGCTCTAGTACATTAGGATGTGTTACCCACATGAGATTATCTCTACTAAAACATTACACACGATTATGCTTATTATTATCTTTTATCCCATATGATGTGCAGCTGCAGGTGGATCTTCAACACTGGCCTATCTCCATCCACTGATTCAACCCACGATAAACTAAACTAGATTGGTCCTATAAACGAAGGTAAAACAAAGAAACAAAGTCTTATAGACGTGTCCTTTTTTATTTCCTATTAGCATTGTTTCCCAAGGTTCGATTAAACCTAGGTCTTCTAGGGAAAAAGACTATTATACTACATCCATAATCCGGATCAAAGGTATCAACCCTTTTTTTGGCGCCGTTGTCGGGGAAGCAATTTCGTTATCCTGGTGAGGTCACTAGAGACCTTATTTTTAGTTTTATTTTTTGTTCGTAGTTTATCTCTTGTTATTAGTTTACTTTCTAGTTATCTATTTGAAAACCAAAAATAACTAGTTACTTGTTATTTGTTTTCTTAACTTAAAAAATACCAAAAATATAAGAGCAATGGCTCAAAAGAGACTTGGGGAGTATGCTACTCCCACTGATGATTTTTTTGTGCACCTATTACTCAACCCGCTGTTGATGTAGAAGCATATGAAATTAAGCCTAACCTTTTAAGTTTGGTTCATTAAAACCAATTTGGAGTCTCATCTTATGAAGATTTAGGTTTGCACTAAAACACTTTTACTGAAATTTGTGACATGATGCGTATTAAGGATGTAGATCCAAATGTTGTTAAATTACAATTGTTTCCTTTCTCTCTTAGAGGAAAGGATAAGGATTGGTTGCTAGCT
This sequence comes from Avena sativa, assembly GCA_916181665.1. NCBI lineage: Eukaryota > Viridiplantae > Streptophyta > Magnoliopsida > Poales > Poaceae > Avena > Avena sativa. Next base: position 315,508,428 of record OV702292.1, read on the forward strand.
CTACCTATGGGCACCATTAAATCTTTGGAGGAATGCACTAATCTTTTTATGACTAAATTTCCCCCAGCTAAAACTATGCAACTAACATCCAACATTACAAGTTTTAGACAAGAAGATCACGAGCCACTAGCGCTTGCATGGGAAAGGATGAAAGAAGTTGTAATGAACTGTTCTAGTCATGGAATCAAAGAATGGCTTATATTACATTTATTTTGTAATGGGCTTAACAGGATGTCTAAGTCTATGCTAGACACTTCAACAGGAGGAACAATCATGGGAAAGCAAGTGAGTGTTGCAAAAAAATTACTTGATGATATGCAAAACAACTATGCCCAATGGCATGTGGAAAGAACCTAGAAAAGGGTGAATTCAATCACCGAGGTAAAAAATGAAGACCTTACATCTAAGGTAGACGAGTTACTCAACATAGTAAAGGGTAAGGAAGATACCCAAGTTAATGTTATCACTACCGATGTTAATGATGTTAATTGTATAGCTCGCACTCCTTATAATCCTTCTTGGAAAGACCAAAAAAATTCTTCTAATATTCAAAAACATTATTCTTATCCTATAGGAGCTCCTTACAATAATTATGAAAATCATAATGCAGCAAATCATGGCAATCTCTCATTTGAGAAAACTGTTAGAACCTTTATGCAAGTTCAAACCAAGCAAAATAATATGCTTATTAAAATAACGAAGGACAATGAAAGTAGTATAGGAAAATTATCTAAGCAACCGTTGCAATTAGAAATGATGTGTAGGCTCTACAAGAAAGGACAAAGACCATGGAGGCTCAATTTGGCAAGGTATCTAAGAGACAAGCTCTCATACTATTAAAGTTTGCTAGGAAGCGCGAGCCAAATCCGGTAGAAGACCTCAAGATGATGAGGATGGAAACAAATGAAGAGAAGCTTGAAGAGTTGGATTATAGCAAAGCGCCTTCACATGAATATACGGTGGAAGATCTACTCAAGATGATCACCGTTAAGAATCCTAGTATATAACATGGTAATGATGCTATGTACCAACAATTTATTCAACAAGTAGCATCTAAAGTTCGAGATTTAGAGATGGAGTATAAAATACTAGATGATAAGCTTCCTGCTAAGCAAAATGATATATTTGAGCCCACTACTAAAATTAAAATTGGGGTTAATGAGATATCTGCACTTTGTGATCTTAGTGCAAGAGTCTCAACAATTTCCAAAAGTATATTTGATAAGTTAAACTTGGAGCCTTCTGAAACCAATAAAATGAGACTCCATCTAGCAGATTCAACTTATAAATAAGATATTAGGATAAAAGAAAACATAGTTTTTGAAATTAAAGGAAGTCCCACTCTTATTGATCTAGTTATAGTGGACATGCCCAAAGATCCCATAGCACCTATAATTTTAGGTAGGCTATTCCTAAGAACTATTAATGCTTTAATCAATTTACCTGGAGGGAATGTGAGAATAGGACTACCTTTAAGAGATCCTTAATAATCCACTTCCCTAGGAATAAAAAGGCCAAACCCAATGATGATGATGGTATAATTACATTGAAAGCCAATTAATTTGGAGTGGGTGTTCCACTCACTAAACCTAAATGATCACCATCTAGGTCAACCTAATAGACCTTAACTAGAAGCGCTTCATGGGAGGCAACCCATGTGAAATAAAAGTTTTTTACTCTTGTGTTAGTTTTGTTTAGCTTTGTTTGTTTTTGTTTCTTTTTTTTAATAATGAGTGTTCGAGAATACCTTTAGAGAGAGGAGAAGAAATAAGGTAATCCTTGATCTTTTATTTTACTAACATATGGCCTAAGAAGTATTGCTGATTTTTATAAAGTCTATTTGCTAAGATGTGTAAAGACGCATGAAGCTACTAACCAAATTCCATGAGTTTTTTAGCTTACTGGCCGCATAACGGCCAGTGGTATAGCCAGAAGGACCGTACCGTGTACCCGTACCACATCGAGGATTTGAAAAATAGAAACTTTGATTTTTTCTGCATGACCCAGGGTTTGTAATGACTATTTTTATAGCTGGAGCCGCTCGTACCGCGCGCCCATACCATACCCTCGAGCAAAACATCATATTTTAAGCAAATGTACTGCCCACATGATGACCAGTAGGACAGGCGCGCATGGCCGTACCGTGCACCCGTACTGAGGGCATCACCGAAAGGGAGTCATCACCCTCGTACGAGCAGGCTCCGGCCGTCCCGCCCTCCTGTACCACATACGTGGCCGCCATAATACCCACGAGGAGGTAACCCTAAAATCCCCAAACACAATCTTTTATCTTTCTTGTGCAAGGGGAAAAAGGTGTGCGCTAGCGCATTAAAGTACCAAAAAACCTACTCTACTTGTGCAAAAACATAAGGTAAACATGCTTCAAAAATGAACTCATCAACTTCCCCAAGCTAGACTCTTGCTCATCCTCGAGCAAGATGGTGTCTTATGGACAAGGTCATCATGTTCATGAGGCACGAGTCGTTACAATAAATGAGGAAATTTGAAGCATAATTACAATATGAGATATAGAACTACATCATGAGTTATATCACACTCTCACACATCACATGACTTAGAGGCTTCCACACCTTTTGTATCAGTAGTTTACAAAAAGTTTGAATATTAGGAATATTATAAAATCATCAAGTTCAATTGGATGAGCACTTTATTGAGTCATGAATAACTCATGATCATTGCTTGAGTAACATTTGTCAACTTGCACTTTTCTTTAGTTATAAATCTTTGATATCAAAGTCTTTTTATTTTTCTTAACAATATCATTAGATCATGTTAATACTCTTTGTGGCTTTTGTTAGTTCAAACAAATGACTATAACATGCTATCAAGATTTCCTTTTCATAACTTATTAATACTTTGTTGGTGTTGAAGACCCTAAAATCATAACAGTGGTACAAGTATCATAGTACTCATCCCAATTCATACATCTAATACAATAATCATTAATCAAAATCACTTCAATGTCATAAAGTCTCAAAATCCCATCGGATATAATTCTTTCCTTAGACCAAAGGAAGCTGATAATTTAACTAATGCAAATACAAGATTTAAAAGTCTAGCATGCATGCAAGAAAGTAACCATGATGAAACTAGGAAATAGATTACAAGGTGTTATAGATCTCCCCAATCTTGGAATCAAGCTGGTGGGATCAAATAATCCCTCGCGATTATTTGATATCGTGATGTCCTCTAGGATGGAGGTAGAGTGTTGGAGACGGTCGCACGGAGTTTCTTGTTTGTTTCCTCTAGAGCATATATGCGATGAAGGCACTTATACAAATCGGAGCGCATGGAGTGCATTGCGTATGCAACCTTTCCAAGCATCTCATTGAGATCCTTCTTGCCCATCCGTTTGCACATGATTTCACGATGGAGAAGCTCTTCCTTCTAATACTTCTCTATCTTGTGGAGGCGCCGCTCAATTTCTAAGAGCGGTGGGGCAATGGGTACATCAATGATGTAGAAAACCCAATCATCATGTGGATTCACACTCATGCGGGCATTCATGGTGATATTCTTTGTTGTGGACTTACGTGTCATGGTCTCTTAATAAGTTCCTGCATCAAATTGATTAAATTTTTCATTCTTGGGCGAAGAGTAGTTGGTGGTGATGAACTTGCGTGACTCCATGCATCCCTTCCCATGTGGATTCCTTGCTTCCTCTTGATCTTCAACCCTCACCATAGTGAGGTAGTCTAGTTGCCTCCAACCTCTCGTAGTTTTCTCTTGAAAGTCTCAAACTCCTCATCATCCGAGTCTCAAGAGATCCCCTTGTTCTTTGGGCTAAGGCCTTGCGCTTCACGGTCATTAGCTTCAATGGAGGAGGTCTAGAAACTATACCCTAAAGGATCCATGAGGCCTAAAGGATTGTCTTTGCCTAGAACTAGGTAGCGCATCAAGGAGGTTGGATCTGTTGATATGAGAAGGAAGAAAACCTTTGGGAAGGCCTAAGAAGAGTGAGAAATAGGGAAAACTTGTACTGGAACTAAAAGGGACGGACAAAAAAAGAATCCCAACAAATTAGGAAAGAATTGGGAGAAAAAGGAAGGAATTGAGCTGGTAACGACCAGTAGTATGGACAGCACCCGTACGATGCGCCCGTACTCAATATTCTTCCAAAATTCATAGTGCCTAAAGTCGGTGCAAAATCTTCCAAGTAATCGGTACGGGCGGGATCGGACCATACGGTCCACCCGTACTAGTAGTTACCCACCCTTGCCACATCGGTAATTAATTTTTTTGGACAACTAAACAAACAAAAGTGGATTGAAACCCACATAGGGTTTAACGACCTAGCATATGGTGGGAGCTGGTCGTACGGTCTAGTCGTACTATCCTATAGGGAAAATCGTCGAAATCAAATAAGGGTACTACCAGCTTAACGAGCACTAGTATGGGTGGATGCGGCCGTATCATCCATCTATACCATCTTCAAAAACATGGCATTCCACTTATAAAAATGCAAGGAGCTCAAATAAGCGAACAAATAACGCAACAAAGAAATTACAACACAGAAAAAAAGGTCGGGAAAACCTTACTAGTCTAGTAATAATGGATTTAACTTGACGCCTTCCCCCCTTTAGGTTTTGGATTATCTTCTTCTTTTCTTTGAATATAGTTGGTCGCAAGAAGTTGTTAAAACCATTACAAAGAGAAACAAAAAAAATGTTCAGGATATTCCCTGATGGTATGAAACACTTCTTCTTGTGATCTTGTCTCTTCAATATCCATATGGGTGTCAACCTGTTATTCTCCTCTCTGAAGGATCTACAAGTCAAAGTTTTGCAAAAGCAAAGTCCAACAGATCATTCTTGGCTTAACATTATTACTTTCAAGGATTTCTTTTAGGCCATTACGATCAGTATGCACTCTTACTTTTAAATCGATTATATAAGATCTAAACTTATTACAAGAGAAAACAACGGCGAAGTGTTCTTTTTTTGCCATGGGATAATTCTTTTGAGAACCATTCAAGGTGTGACTGGCATGATGAATGATATTAAGTTCATTACCATCATGCTAGCAAAGGATGGATTCTAATGCATTGTGGATGGCTTCATAAAACGGGTGGATTTTCCCAATTGGGTGGTTTAATGATACGAGCATTGAGAAGAGCTTTTTTAATATGCTCAACGCTGCAAGATGGTTTTCATGAAAATCAAAAGTAGCATCCTTTTGTAGAAGGTTAGTTAAAGGTCTAGCAATTTTCGAGAAGTTCTTAATAAACCTTCTATAAAATCCTGCATGACCCAAGAAACTTCTTATACCTTTTACATCATGAGGAGGTGGAAGCCTTTCTATTGCTTCAATCTTTGCCTTATCAACTTCTATGCCTATACTTGAGATCTTATGACCAAGTACTATCCCTTCCCGAACCATGAAGTGACACTTCTCCCAATTCAAGAATAGGCTAGCGTCTTCGCATCTCTGAAAAAACTTTATGAAGATTATGGAGACAATGGTTAAATGAAGTTCCATAGAACAAGAAATCTTCCATGAATACCTCCATAATATTTTCAACATAATCAAGAAATATAGCAGTCATACACCTTTGGAAGGTGGCAGGAGCATTACATAGTCCAAAGGGCATATGACGATAAGCATACAAACCAAACGGACATGTGAATGTTGTTATTAATTGATCATTAGGATGGACATCTATTTGACTAAAACTGGAAAAACCCATCTAAGTAACAAAAATGGGAGTGCATAGCAAGTCTCTCCAAGGTTTGGTCAATAAATGGCAAAGGGTAATGATCCTTTCAATTTTCCTTATTAAGTTTTCTATAGTCAATACACATCCTATGGCCAATAACAGCTTGACTAGGGACTAACTATTTATGTTCATTTGGGAAGGTTACACCTTTCTTAGAAAAAATGAATAGGACTTACCCAATCACTTTCCTCTCCTTGGAAGATTACACCTGCATCTAATAGGCGGATTACCTCCTTTCTCACCTCTTCTTTCATATGAGGTTTGAGCCGTCTTTGAAAATCTGCAACCAGCTGAGCTCCTTTTTCCATAAATATTCTATGTGTGGCTATTGAGGGATTAATCCCTTTCAAGTCATCCATTGAATAACCCAGAGCCTTTCGATGCATTTTTAAGACTATCATTAAATTCTCCTCTACGTTTTCTACAAGGTTAGTGCTTATAATAATAGGATATTTATTAGTGTCATCAAGGAACCTATATTTTAGTTCACTAGGAAGGTTTTTTAGTGTAGGAGATGGAAGATCCTAATTACCCTTTCTTATTGGTATCTCATAGATTTGATTCATTTCAGAATCAACTACAAGAGTCAAATTGAGATATCCATCAACTTCCATTTTGTTTATATCTTTAGGAAAATTATCGTTATCAACTAGGATCCTTTCTAACATATCATTGGGAGTCACTACATCATGGTGCTCGGGTGCTGGCGCTTATACAAGCCTAGGCACAGACTTAGTCGCTCCGCTCGCACTGCCGCGGGAAAAAATCCGTCATAGATAACTGTGTTGGGGATTCACGAATGACGGCTGATTTTTTGGCATGGCACAACGTGATCGCCAAACTAGCACTTCTGCGGCAGCAAGGGGGTAATGTCGTGGCCCATGTAGGGAGGCACTGCCTTAGGTGTCGTGGAAGCTGTGAGACGACGACACAATATCATGTCACCCCACGTAACCCGTGAACGGCATAATTTTAGTGCCACAAATGATGCTTCTAGGCGCAGCAATTTAGCTAGTGGTTTCTATATTTAGGGTTCCCCTTATTTACACTAAATTACACATGATGCTTCCAAATATCACAAAACAAGTTCAAATATATAGCATAATAGAGTATCCAACACATACATCATAGCACTACAAAAGGCATCATAATCATTTTTGACACATCAATCACAAAAGTTTTGAAGAGAAGTTTAAATGTAATCTAATTCACACGGATTAACTCAATCTTTGACCAGAAGGGAACCCATCTCATCCAGGGTAAAAAGTGCTACGGTGAAGTGCAGATTTCTTGGTCTTCAGTTGAGTCTCCGGCAAAATCCTGATGAACAAGGAATAAAAAGAACTATAAATCACTTTGCTGCAAACAAGGAAATATGTATAGTAGCATATATACTAGCTAAAATACTAGACATACCTTTAATAGATACAATAATAGAAATAGGTCTACTGTTGGACCAAAGAGCTCCTTCTGCCTTCGTGACCTATGAAGTGAGTAGATACACATTTGTCAGGATGTGCGCATTTGATAAATCTAGCAGCTGGGAATCAATATTCTCATACATTTTCAAATGGTCAAGCAATGTTGATGTTAAGAGCTTGGCGCAAATTATTTACCTTTCTGAGTGGCCCAGGAAGGAGCTATAACACCCTCAAATCGACCCTATGTAGATTTTAGCGATTCCCACCAAACCCACATAGAAATGATTCAGAGATGCCCACCAGGCACTTGCGTGTGGGTGGAAAACGAAGTAATACCATTACACAATAGTCCACGATGGAACCAACAGAAACATATATATACTCCCTCTGTTTCAAATTACTCCGCTGGCGCGCTTATGTAGGTGGGCTAGTACTCCTTCATTTTTCATTCAAAAAAATCCTGAAATTTTTGAAATAGATAGTATGAAATGTGTACTACCTATACCAAAAATCCTATGAATTTTTTGATAAAAAATGAGAGAATACTAAGCCACCTAGGTAAGCGTGCGCGCGGAGTAATTTGAAACAGAGGGAGTACAACAACAACTCCATGAGTCAAGAATACATATATACAATATAAGATCCAAATCACCTTGAAAACAATACAACATTTAACTATGGATAAGATGCAAATGGGGCTAAGACTTCTGAAGAATAACCAACGGTGTCCATAACCCTGCCTAGACCAAGCCTGTAGTGACCTTGGATCAGTAAGGATCCTAAGTCCCTATGATTAACATGCTAGTCCCTGGATTATTAGCTAGCACTCACAGTCGATAAAATATCATGTAAAACACAAGTCTTTATTACACGGATCAAATAATCCAGTGTTTACATTATTAAAACAAAAGAAAAATAAATACAACTTGGAGTCCCATCAATTCCACATGCTAATCGAGTGAAGACCCGCGATCCTAGTGCACCTTTCAATAATCTTCATATTCTGCACATAAAACCTGCAGCCAAACTAGTTGGTCAATAAGTTGAATGTATTAGCAAATTACACCAAGGAAAAGAATTGGCCTCTCTCTACATGCAAGGATAAGAGAAGGCTTTGTGGTTTATTTGCATAAGCCAATTTTCACTAAGTAAAAGAGAAGTAGAGAGAGAATATTTTATCCTACTTTGCAAACTTTTAGTAAGTAAAAATAAGGTCGAGTGGCTCGCACTGGGTCCACCAGGCTACCATCCCTCAACCAAACACATGGCACCAAAACCCACTAAGTCTGAGTTCACAGAGCCCTCAGGATGCAAATCACGAACTTAGGTTTGTAAACATTTTTATTTTAAAAAGATAGAGGAAATCCTTTAGAGGCTCCATCCTTCAGATGCTCAAACTTGTTCTTTTTCGTGAACACGGCTGATCGATCAGATTATTTCTCTCGAGAGTTTGTGAACTTTACCCATAATCCATGATCAATTCCTTTTACAAACAATACCATGGCGAAGCTTTCCCTTAGTAGCCCCTCTACCTTACATGATGAGGAAATCCCTACAATTACACCTACCCCAGCTACTACTGAAGATGTTCTAGTTGCTGTAGAGAAGGATCATTCTAATGAGATTAGAATTGGACCTATTACAAGAGCTCGTGCTAAGCTACTGGAACAACAGGTGAACTTGTTTCTTAATGAACCTAATGTTTTAATTAATGAGAATTTTATACTACCTAAGTCTTTGTGCTATTGTCTGATCAGGAACATGGGTGAAGAAGGTGTAGCACGGAGCAAGGAGCTGAAGCATATTGAGCATGGCGTGTTGATCAATGAAGAATGCGCGAGGGAGGCGAGGGAGGAAGCGCAAGGAGCTGACAAGAGTGAAGATCAACACTTGGTGGAAGATCTCTGCCACGGCAGAGAAAAGCCACTGTTCTCTGCCACTGCAGGCTGCCGCGGCACATAAATAGCATGATTCGCTGCCACGGCAGGCTGTCGTGGCGTAGAAACCGCACCAAAGTCTGCCACGGCAGAGCCATGGGCCGAACCCACTATGGGTCAGTTTGTATCTTAGTTTAGGTGGGACAAAGTCGATTTCCAAGTCTTGGCCGCCTCCCCCAACTTCTTAAATAGATGGGGCACCACATAAGTTAGGGTTTAGACTATGTTAAAATATTTTAGAGTTGATTCTTATTAGAACCTCTGAAATTACTTGTGAGATGAGTACTTGTTGTAACTGAGTGTGATCTGTTGTTCCACTAGGAATCAGTAGATTGCAAACTACCGTTTATGGTCAACGGCTACGTGCGCAAGAGCATGGTTTTGTGAATATCCCACAGGGTTCGAGAGTTGTTGCATTGGCATCAGGGTTCGAGCGGGAGAGTTCATAGCTACAGGCTAGTTATCTATCCATCATTATCATCATCGACAAGTCCTTGTTGAGAAGGTCGGGCCACCCCTTATCATCTTGGTATCATATTTACTCATTTACTCTGTGAGCAATCCACAATCCATCCATAGATTACTTCGTGTGTTTAGTCCTATACATAAAAAAGCCTCACAAAAATAATCAACATAGCCTAGATTGCATTCCTTTCGAGTTTTAGTTGCTAGTCGTGTTCTTCTAGTAGATCCGATCTAGGTATTTGTTCATAGGAGTCTAGGTTTCCTTCTAGTTTTCAATTTGCAATTGTTAAATCTATTTCTTACAACCGTGTCCACCACAAGTTGTTTTTCCACCGCCATAAGCTTTGATCCGAATCAAACATAGAGTCCTGGTTGTGCACCACTTGGCCGAGTCGGTATTAAAAAAATCGGTCACCGACTCTACCGCGGCACAGAAACAGCCTGTTTCTCTACCGCGAGTCTGTTTCTGCCGTGGATCCAACTCCTGCCGCTGCATGATGTCTTGTCGTTTTTCTGCCGTGGCACACGCTCTACCACGAGGTGTTTTCTGCCACAGCACATTGTTGGCCTGTTTTTCTGCCACAACACAGATATACAATTTTTGATCTTCGTCAATTTCCAAACCTTAGCTACAACCACTCTTTTCAAAGGGGTTAGGAACCTACCTATTGAGACTAGTTTCCGCTCTTATAGGATGCTCTTAGGAATTTGGTGCCGTGCTTAATAATTTTGGCCGTGCTTCTAGTGTGATACATATTAAAAAAGAGGATATTTCGAAAGAAAAAGCAAAAAGAGAAAGAATCGGTACAAAAAAATAGAAAGAAAAGGAGAATTGTGCAAGAGGCCTAGTGATACCTTTGTGCACCGGTAGATTGAGCAATCTTGTGCTTGTTTACTTTGAGCTTTGCTAGTGTCTCTCTAGAGTAGTGCAACACCCTTTATAGTTGTATTGCCACGTTTATCTCCACGTGTGTGTTTCTTGGGTTTTGTACGATCAACACTAGGACTTGTTTGCGGTGTAGTTAGGATACCATACCTAGAGCTCCACCATAAATAACATGTGTGCCCTATGATCGTTATCCATACCCTTGATATTCACTTCATCACATCAGTGCATAAGTCTTTGATTTTGCATTGGTAAAAAGCATCTCTATTCACTTTGGAATGGTAAGATCTGCTTTCTTTTTTTTTGACCCAAGAACTGTGAGGAAAAAGCCCCACAACATGTTATATTAAAACAAAATAGGACCAAGTATGTAAAAATAACTACAAACTCCCCAAGGAGTGAGGAGAAGGAAAACCTACCAAAAAAGGAAATTACAACAAGCCATTGATCCAGTTAGCTAGACTATCTCTATGCTTTTTCTTAATCCTGTATTTTAGTAAACACAGATCATGTATGAAGTTACACTTCCACCTTGCAAAGGTGGGTCTTTCATGTTGGAAGATTTTTCCATTACGCTACTTCCAAATATGCCAACAGGCCAAGATCATCACTTCCATAAAAAATGGTTTAGCAAACTCCCTGCGTGCCTCCTCCACTACCAGGAAAATGGCTATAGGTAATCTGCACATCTGTGGCGCACGTGCTAGTGGTGCCCCATGGCTAAAATAGGCGTGGCGCACTGGCCACAGGTGCCCTACGTCTATCTACCATAATAGTGGCGCACATGCAGTTGGTGCGCCACGGTCGTGTGTGGGCCAGGCCCCTATCGGCCGTAGACCACATAGCCGTAGCGCACCCCGGTGAAGTGCGCTACAGGTGTGGCCGGTAGTCGTGGAGCACATGGCCTCCGTGCGCTACAGGCTAGATCGGGCCACCCGTACTGTTAACTGGGAAAACACGTCTGTGGCGCACTGCCGGTATGTGCGCCACGGATGTTCTTTACTCCTGTGGCACACTCCCCCATGTGCGCCACGGATGTGCGTTCTGCTACTTCTTTTTGGCAGATACACCTTTGCACATTTGACTAGATCTCACCATCTCACACTTCACTTTCCCCTCCTTCTTCCTCCTTGGATCTCGCCCCCCTCCTCCTTCCACCTCAATTTCTCCACTCTTTCACCATTTGTAGCATGTAAAACTTACCTTGGATGCTACATACATAATAGAGGAAAGCTCTCCTTCCGGCCACCATCTCTCGATCTGTTACCTCTCCTTCGAGATCTTCTCGGTCTCTCATCTTGGTAAGTTGTCTATGTAAGAGGATGTGTTTATGTGTATGGATGATAGATGGTCACATATCTATGGAGAGGATCGATGCTCTCATGTGTTTGGAGAGCATGCATTGTATGCTCTCTCATATATTGGCATTGTTTTGCCAAAATGTTGATTCATTTCCATTTTGGCAAGACTTTGGCATTTCGCAAAGGTCCTAATTTTAGGATAGGTCATGCCGAAATTTTCCATCGACCATTGCATGCATGCATTGGTTCTGTGGTTGTAATAAACTTCTAAATCTACCTTGTACACCATGCAGGCAACCATAGTCCGCATAATGAGCGAAGGCATTGTGGCTAGATTTTTGAAATGCGTGACGGCTGACATGATACGAAGTAACATGACGGAGATAAGATGTCCGTGCAGAAGATGCAAACTCAATTGGTTGATTGACCCAGATTCCGGAAATCTGCAGGTGCACCTGCTCCGCCATGGTTTCATGGATGGCTACACTCGGTGCATAAGTGATGACGAAGACGATGAGGCCGTAAATGGGGCGGAGGAAAATGAGGAAGGCGGGCAACATGATCATGATCACGGCAAGGACGGGCGAGATGAAGAAGAGTCTCCTGGAGATGGTGAAGGTGCGGAAGCAGACTAGGATGATGATGATCTAGATGCCGGAGCAGACGATGGAACAACGTCAGGCTAGGTGCAGGACTCTTATGTTCAAGAACTACTTCTCAATCAAACGAGTAACGCCAGGGCTGCCACTAGAGAGAAAGCCAAGCTTGCGCAACTTGAGAAAGACGCGGTTACTCCATTGTATGAAGGATGCAAGCCCGATGATACCCGGTTGAATGTAACGCTCAAGGCTATGGAGATGAAGGCAAAACACAAATGGACCGACGCAAGCTTCAACGATATGATGGCATTCTGGCACGATCGTCTCCCGGAGGGGAACACATGTCCAACTAGTATCGAGGACGCCAAGAAAATCGTGTGTCCTCTTGATCTACCGCACATTAGATACCACGTCTGCATCAACGATTGCATCATTTATCGGGGCGAGGACGCGGAGAAAACCACATGCCCGGTGTGCGGCATTAGTCGATACAAGAAAAGGAAGAAAGCTCCTCGAAAAGTGGTATGGTACTTTCCTATCACTCCTCGTCTGCAACGCTATTTCACAGACCCTAAGGAAGCAAATCTCATGCGCTGGCATGCGGAAAGAAAGAAGCCAGCAGATGACGATGACCCTGAAAAGGACGAGCTGCTGACGCACCCTTCAGATGGTAGCCAGTGGAAAGCATTAGACCTCGAATTCCTAGAATTCGGTGGAGATTCGAGAAACATCAGGCTAGGTGCAAGCACCGATGGACTCAATCCGTTTGGTAGCCAGAGCAGCACGCACAGCACTTGGCCCGTGTTTGTATGGATGTACAACCTCCCTCCCTGGTTGTGCATGAAAAAGAAGTACATACAAATGAGTATGCTAATTCAAGGGCCAAAACAACCTGGTACCGACATCAATCTATATCTCGGGCTGTTGAAAGAGGAGCTAGCCATGTTATGGGAATCTGGAGCCAATACGTATGACGCTGTCGCACAAGATTATTTCACTATGAGAGCCGCGTTGGTCACTACGGTGCAAGACTATCCAGGTTGCGGATATTTCTCGGGGCAGGTTATCCAAGGATTCTACGCATGCGTTAGGTGCATGGATAACACAACCTATCTCCAACTAGAGAAAGATCCAGGGTCTTCCAAAACCGTGTTCATGGGGCACCGAAGATGGCTTGGAAAGAATGATACATGGAGAAAACATGGAGATTTGTTCAATGGAAAATCCGAGACCCGAAGAATCCCAGAGCGGAGGAGCAGTGAAGAAGTGGATGAATTGCTGAAAAACTGGAAAGAGTGTCCTAAACCGGGAAAGAAGCGAAAGAGGCAGCAAGACAAGCCGTTGATGAAGGTATGGAAAACAAGGTTTGTTTTCTGGGGGTTGCCATACTGGAAGTTTCTCCGCATGCCTCATAGCCTTGACATCATGCATATCATGAAGAACGTGTGCGAGAGTCTAGTCGCCACCCTAATCAACATGCCAGATAGGACGAAAGATGGTCCTAAAGCAAGGAACGACTGGATATTCATGGGCATCCGGAAGGATCTTCACGGAGGACGCCCTACTCCTGATGATCAGGAAGATGATGATCATCATCAGTCGGAGGCGACACAAGGTCGTCGAAAGGGTAAAAAGGTCAAGAAGAACGAATATTACTGCCCCCCTTCGTGCTTCACACTAAGCCAGGATGAGATCAAACAGTTTTTCAAGTGCCTTCTAGGAGTCAAATTTCCTTACGGCTATACTGGCAAGATAAGCAGGTACCTAGATGAGGCTAAGTAGAGGTTTAGTGGGATGAAGTCTCACGACTGTGCCGTGCTAATGACGCAGATACTTCCGGTTGCACTACGAGGTATAATGGACGAGCATGTTCGAGAAACATTGTTTGGGCTCTGCAAGTTTTTCGACATCGTCTCTCGAAAGTCAATTGGCGTGAAACAGCTCGGGAGGCTACAAGAGGAGATCGTGGTGATACTATGCGAGCTCGATATCTACTTCCCGCCCGCATTCTTCGACATTATGGTGCATTTGCTGGTCCATATCGTGGAGGATATCATCCAACTCGGGCCGATGTTCCTCCGCAGCATGATGCCGTTCGAAAGGATGAATAGACACATCAGAGGATACGTTCGCAACAGGTCCCGTCCAGATGGAAGCATAGCCAAGGGCTTTCTGGCTGAAGAGTGCATCTCTTTCTGCACGAATTATCTAGGCATCGAGAACCCTGTCAGTCTTCCCGTCAATAGGCACCTTGGCAAGCTCGATGGATCGGGTCACCGAGAGGGTCGTCGCGTACTGCATGCAGACTATGATTGTCGACGCACAGACTTTGATAGAGCAAACCTAGTCGCGCTACAACATTTAGAACTGGTCGATCCTTGGGTACAAAAGCACAAAAGGTCAATCGAGAAGAAGTATAGTGATCGGGGTATACAGAGGACGCAGGGAGAAATAATCAAAGAGCACAACTCAGATTTCACGCATTGGTTTAGGCAGACGCTCCTAGATAATCCCCCGCAATCGCATTCTGAAGAGGAAAACATCATATTCACCTTGTTGCAGGGACCCATGCACAACCTGGTGACCTATCAGGCGTATGATATCAACGGCTACACATTCTACACGGAGGAAAAGGACAACAAGTGTGACTATCAGAACTCAGGCGTAACATTGTAATTCTACACCGATGACAACGTGAAGGAAAGATTTTACGGAAGGATCGAGGAGATCTGGGAGCTCGACTACTATGGAGAAAAGGTGCCGATGTTCCATGTCAGATGGGCCAAGAGCGTCGAAAGAGAAGACCGGTATTTCACAACCATGTTAATACCCGAAGCAGCCAAATCCAAGGCCACCAGTGTGCACATCGCCGCGAAAAATGAACCGTGGGTACTGGGTAGCAAAGTGGACCAATGTTTTTTTATTATTGACCCGACAAAGCCTAGCCGTGTTGTCGTGAGGAGAGGAAAAAGAAACATCATTGGAATGGATGGAGTCACCAACGAGCAAGACTTCGACCAGTACGGTGATCCAAAGATTGAAGATGACGACGACTACGATGAAAAAACATACATCACAAGGAAAAAAGGACAACCTTACCAAAAAAAGGTAGCCCGTTCGAGCGAAGAAACATAAAAGTGCCTGGGCTAAATTATTCAACCGCGACAAAGAAGGGAAAAAAGATTGTAAAATGCTAGCTCAAAAAAGATTGTATTGATGCATATGGATGGCATATTATTAATGGACACATTATTATTTAAGTTCTTTCTACTTTGAATCACTTTTGTACCACTTTTGATGATATATATGTACCATTTTTGTCATATAAAACATATAAAATATATTTTATCTAGTTTACATAATTTTTGGGATATTTTTTAATATTTTAAAGTAGTTTTAAAATAAAAACAAAAAATGGGGGCACCAGGGTTCGAACCTAGGTGCTCCAGGTTTAGTGAGCGTACATAGCTAGGGCGAAACCAGTGGGATATGCAAGTGCTAGTGTCAACTAACGGGGCGGCACCTATTTGTTTGACTTGACACGACACTTAGCCGTAGCGCACCCTTACCTAGTGCGCTACGGTTACCTATAGCACACTAGGTAAGGGTGCGCTACGGCTAAGTGTCGTGACAAGTCTGTTGTGCTGCACACGGTCATCTCCCATCTATTCTCCGCCGCTCGATTTGCCGCCTCCGCCGCTCGCCCGCTGCCTGCCGAGGAGGAGGACAGGAGGACACCGCGTCCGTGGAGGAGGAGAGGAGGCCACCGCGTCCGAGGAGGAGGAGAGGAGGCCGCCGCGTCCGTGGAGGAGGAGAGGAGGCCGCCACGTCCGAGGAGGAGGAGAGGAGGCCGCCATGCGTCCGTGGAGGAGGAGAGGAGGCCACCGCGTCCGAGGAGGAGGAGAGGAGGCCGCCACGTCCGTGGAGGAGGAGAGGAGGCCGCCACGTCCGAGGAGGAGGAGAGGAGGACGCCGTGCGTCCGTGGAGGAGGAGAGGAGGCCACCGCGTCCGAGGAGGAGGAGAGGAGGCCGCCACGTCCGTGGAGGAGCAGAGGAGGCCGCCGCATCCGAGGAGGAGAGGAGGCCGCCGCGCGTCCGTGGAGGAGCTCCGTCCATGCTCTCCGTCATCGTCTGCACGCTCTTCATCATCGTCGTCTTTGAGGTGAGCGTCCCCTCTCCCCTCTCTAGGGTTTCCTCCTCCGAGCACATGAACCCTAGCTTGATTCGGTGATAGATTCCGAAAATTTCAACCCTAATTAGGGTTTCCTCCTCCGAGCACATGACCTAGAACACAAATCTGATATTGGACAGTGTTTTACCTAGTGAATAGCTTTGAGCACATGAACCCTAGCTTGATTCAGTGATAGTGTTTAGGGTTCAGTCATTCAGACAGTGCAATAGTTGATCTGTGTTGTAGTGTGTTGATGCTATGGTGGTCGATGTGTTGTAGTGTGCTGATGCTATGGTGGTCGATGGTGGTTGATCTGTGTTGTAGTGTGCTGATGCTATGGTTCAAGGTTTAGGGTTCATTCATTCAGACAGTGCAATAGTCATTTAGTCATTCAGACAGTGCAATAATTTCTACTGTATTTTGTAGTGTGCCTTGATTAATTCTTGGACCTATTCAATGTGTAAAGCTGATGCTATGGTGGTCGATGATATAGTTACTGAATGTGTAAAGCTGATGCTATGTCCTTGTGATGTTGCTAATAGAACAGTATTCCTTCAAGTTTACCTGAGATGCATTTGCGGTACTTAATTTCTTAGAACTTAATTCAGCAAATCTTAGAACTTAATTTCTTGCTCTTAGAGGTTTCTGTTTGCCAGCCTCAAATAGTCTTATAAAGCCTAACACATGCCATGGTTAGCAAGGTTAATTAAATCAGCAAGGTTCAAGGATCATATTCCTATTCATGTAAAAAGGGACTTGTTGTACTGTAGTGTATTGATTGTGCCGCATGGTTAATTAAATCAGCAAGGCTCCAGGTCTGCTGTTAGGCTTATATATAGGAAAATACCCTGCCTAGTTGTATTCGTATGGAGGTGCTTGTATGAAATGAGTCCCGATTTTCGCCGAAATGTTGATTAACTTCTGTTTCAGCAGAAATCGGGCACTCCTAGTTTAACAAAAATGAGCAATGGTCATGCCGGATTTTTCCGTGCACTTTACTAACCATTATTTGCCTTTTATTAGTGCAAACATGTGTGACAACAATGAGGATGGATCTTCTCAGTGTATCAATGCTGAAGGAGAAGTGAGACCTCAAAACAGACCCTTGTCATTCTGGGAGGAGGTCGAGCGGCTAGAAAGAATGACAGAGGGTGATGAAGAATACAACCCTTCCGAGAGCGACGCCGATGAGAAGGAAGACACGGAGGAAGAAGAAGCGGCCGAAGGAACGGCGGATGATGAAACCACTGATGGCGGCGAGGGCACAACAAGTGGTAGTAATCCGCCTAAGAAGAAGAAGGAAAGGCGCCCGAACACGGTCGGCACCGTTAGAGAGGAAATTACCGAAGTGAGCCCAAAAGGGGTTCCTTTGGCACCCGACCATGTGGTCAAATGGTACGGTGGGCAAGTGGCAGCTATCACCCGGACCACCATCTCGATCAACACCGAGAATATCCGGCATAAAGATAATGGCCATTTGCGCACACTCCTCTTCGAGAAGCTGCACGCAAGATACAAGTTCCCCCTTCAGTATCGGAACATAGATTATCATGGGAATGAAGTAAATAAATCCTCCCTCACGAGGATGAGCACCGCCCTGGCCAGCTGGAGATCCTGGATAAAGAAGAAGATATTTAAAGAAGAGGAAAGTCTCGAGGAGATCCAGAAGATTGATCCGCAGATCACCGAAGATCAATTCCAGGAGTTCAAGGCCAAGTGCACCTCCAAAGCAGCCAAGGCCTCTAGTAAGTGGGGAAAGGAATTGTAGGATATGAATATAGGTCACCACCATCTTGGATCTGGTGGTTACAGAGCTACGGAGCCCAAATGGGATAAGGAGGATGACGAGTATAGAGCTAAGGGGATACCTAAGCCCTTTTCGAAATTCGAAAACAAGCAGCTTCGAAACTTCATCAGGGCTCGTTACCATGTGGACCCCAAAACCAAAGAACTCACCGTGGAAACTAAGGTGAAGGACTTCGAGGTTCTTGCGGTAAGTAATTTAATTACCACGGATCAAGTTGATTACATTATAATCGATCAAGTCGAATTTCTAAACGGTTCACGTTACTTCTTCTGCAGGAACGAGGAAATTGCTAGTCAGGGATCCCATGGTTCCTCATCCCACAGGTCGATGGCGGCCACCCGGTGGGATAACCCTTTTAACAGGGCGATGAACCGGGCCAAGAAAATCACGCCGGTTACAAAGAAGCCATCTCCGGCTAGCCGTCTGGCCGGCTTCGGGGCTAAGAATTGGGTGGATCATTTTGGTCCACCCCCGAGGACGCGTGTGGAGGGAAGGAGCGACGAGGAAAACCGCGAGGTTCAGGAACTTAAGGAACAAGTGGCGTGGATCCCGCAGATCGTCCAAGACAACCTGGCAATCACCCTCACCTCCATCCTGCCTACCTTGGTGGAGTCAATAGCGAACTGGAGTGCGGGTGGTCGACAAGGGTCGTGCCCGATTCCAAGCATGGTCAGTAGCCACTCAAACAATGCGGCGCCGACGATCCCGGTGAATTATGTGTTCGTGACTCCGGCCGCTAGCACGAAGGCGCCGGAAGCATTGGTGCCTCTGCCCGCTAGCATGGCGGCGCCGGAAGAATTCGTGACTCCCCCTACCATCACCGCGGCGCCGGAGCTTAATGCAACCGATAGGGAGAATACATCGGCGGCCGGCACTGTGCCATCAAGCAGCCCCTCCGTCTCTTGCACGCCCATCGTCGTATGCAGTGCCTCGACATTAGCCGAGCTCGACGCCATCACGGTAAACCTAATACTTTACCGCCTTGCCATTTATTACTCTTATGGCATCTTTTTAATGCCATACATGTTGTTCGCAGACGGATGTTCCATGCACTCTCTTAAGCTTCATGAACAACGAATTGAGGGATGTTACCAAGGGTACCATCATTCAACCCTTGCACCGACGTTCCACTCAAATCCGATGCCAGATAGCGTGCATAGGGTTAAAATTATCCAGGTGCTAAGGGGATGCGATGACCTGGAACCTCCCATTCAACCCCCAGGAGCGGATGAAGAAGAGCCGGTTGTCCTCAGAAGTTGCTTCGGCTTATTCCTTCTATGGCAAAAGAGCATGATTCGTTTGGGGACGGCCGGGGCCATCACCCCACAGACAACAACACTGTCTATCGTGCCAGCGCCAAGCCATGGCAAGACCCCCACACCGTCACCTCCACGCGATTGTTCGGCTGGTCATATTGACATGACCATGGCGCAGGATCCGAACAAGGATGACGAAGATTACTTCGATGGTTTCATCAACACTAATCTTTTCCCCGACGACCTAAATGAAGACCCAGCTGGTGGCCCCGCAGAGAAAGCCACTTGCAACAAACATCTCTTTGGTTCTCAGGAGATGCCTCCAGCTTGCACCTTCACCGAGCCAGCGGATACATCCAACCGGCCCTTTGTTCTAAGCCCTGACACACTACATAGGGCGATCGATGCTCAGATTGCGGTGCCTACCCACTTCCCAAAAGGCAAGAAGACCAGGAAAAGAAAATCTAGCAGCTCGAGCCAGCCGGTGGTGTCAACTGCGAATCCGATCAGGTTTTAGGACGGGCCACCAAGACCAAAGGGTATTATGTGGAGGATGCATGTGGCGGGTGAGCCCATGCTAACTAAGAAATTGCTCAGGCTCGCCACTTCAGAAATGAGGAGTGTGCATGACGGTGTGCTGACGATAGAGAGACGCCTTCTTGCGGAGAAAGATCCCTCGCACCCGGTATTCGTGGTTAAGGTGCCACGAGGCTTGGGCTTTGTTGATAATGTCCCCGCGGATCTGTTCTTCCTGCGGTTTGATGACATCTTCAATATGTTCCACCTGTATCCGCTGCACTATACCATGGTACGCCTGTTTTCTCTCAACCTGGCCATTCAGATCATTAGAGAGAACACGACGGGCATCGCTATAGTGGACCCCTACTACATGCGTGATGGCTGCTTGGGAAGCGCCATTGAACGGCGATTCGTGGCCTCGTACCTCCAAGGCATCTTGGTGGCGAACAAGACAAAGGAGTACATTCTCGTGCCTTTCTTTCCCGAGTAAGTCATTATTCACTCGCCGCCATAACATGCTTTATTAGATTTTCATCATTTTTTTTGCAACACATTCCGTTTGAATTGTTTTCCGCAGAGATCAACACTGCACACTCATCTGCTTGTCGCCGAAACATTCGCAAGCCACGTATTTCGACTCGGGGAGTCAAGAGAATAAGAAAAACTACGACAAGATCAAGGAAGTTCTGGATGATGCTCTCACCGGCTATGCCTCAGCGGAAGGCACCACCTTCGTGCATAAGAAGCTCAAGTTTGGCAGGCACGTCTTCACCCATGTGACAGAATTCCCCTGCGTGAAGCAGCCGGCAGGCAGTCAGAAGGAAGCCTACTATGCACTCCATCACATGAGGGTGTTCCTACTAGAGCAACATAATTCTACATTGCCAGATCATCTCAAACGGTGGGCCGAAGTCAAGGCCGAGATCAATGATTCAGATATTAGACAAGAGATGTATCGCATCTAGCAACAGTTTGGGGCAATCATCAGCTGTGATGTCATGACTTCAGGGGAGTCTTCTATGGAGGCAATCCCCCGAATAACCATGACGTATTAGATCGCCTAAAGATGCAGGGTGACTATAGGGCGTTCATGATGAAACAAGGCGTCCTCCCGTTCCCTGAGCCGAGCCAGAAGTCTTGATGTGGTGGTCTAGTTGTAGTTCTTTATCCCCACGTGTACTTGTGTGTGTCGACATGTACATGCTACTACTTGGTATTTTTTGCTTACTTTGTTACCTTATTTGATAAGTATATCTTTATATGTGACTTTTACTTGTTTTTTCACCATCATTTAATTATTATTGCCAACTTTTAGATGACGTGGTACGTCGTGTACAAGGGATGGGTTCCTGGAGTCTATGATGATTGGGAAGACTGTCGGAGATAGGTGCACCGTTTCAGCGGCAATAGCTACAAAAGGTAGAATACTATGGCGGAGGCGGAAGCTAGATACGCGCGCTATCTAGCGGGAGTTAGGACGAGGAACCGGATAAAGACCTATACCACCGTCGTGGTGATGGTTATTGTCCTTGGTAGTCTGTCATGCATGTTCCTACTTTAGATGTCTAGGCGAGCTTCCGCGAGCTCTAACTTGGTTGAGACATGTATTCATGCCATCACTAGCTACTTTGTAATTTGATCGAAATAATATAACTTATACTGTGTATTTATGTATGTGACTTATCTATATGTATTTGTTTCTATCTTGTCTGTGTATTTATTTCTGTACTGTATATCTGTGTATATCAGCTGTATTGTATATAATCTGTATTGAATATCATCTGTATTGAGTATTTTTTTTTGGTTTTTGAAAATCTAAGCCATGGCGCACATATACGTTGTTAGTGGCGCACCACGTTGGTGGCGCACCTGGTCAGCTACTAGTAGCGCACTACGTCATGCACCACAGGAATAACCGTAGTGGCGCACCAGTCAGTGCGCTACTACTAACTACATACTAGCAACGCACTTGTCATGCGCCACAAGAAAAACAGTGGTAGCGCACTGTGTTGTATGCCACTACTATGTCGAGATACCTGTAGCGCACCTGGCAGTGCGCTACGGACACTTTTTAGCCGTAGCGTAGAAGTCGTGGCGCACCCCTAGTGCGCCACGGAAGGGGAAAATAGGTGCACCATGGATTAGTTGTTTTCTAGTAGTGCTTCATTATTGTCTGGATGTCATCCCCCATTGTCCAATTAATCTAAAGATAGTTCCAGACACAACAGCTAAAGTTGCATGTGAAGAACAGGTGTATTCTATCTTCATAGGATCTAGTTGGACATAGCACACAATGAGTATCAACATTCTCTACTTTCCAATGTCTCCGCACTAGCAAGTCCCTAGTGTTCAAACGATCGTTCATAAGAAGCCATGCAAACATTTTGGTCTTCAACACACATGCAGATTTCCAGATCCACTTAAACACTGATGGCACCACCAGATGGGTTTGCAATAATTTATAGTATTTACCTGCAGAGAACGTATCGCCCCATGAATAATTCCATTCATCATGTCCCATAGACAATGGGGAATCAGACATACCTTGTTGCAAAACACAGAACTCCTCATAAGCTTGAGAGGATAAAGGTCTGTAAAACAATGTATGAAACTCTGGCGTCTGATATACCTCAGCAGCCACCATATCTGTGTCCACAACAAAGGAGAATAGCCTGGGAAATCTTGAAGCCAAAGGAATATTTGAGCCCAAAAAATCCCAATTATCGGTCCAGAATAAGAAAGTGTCTCCCCTCCTAGGTTTGATCGTAGCCACTTTTTTGAATTCATCATTTAACTTGAGAATACTCCTCCACCAAAAAGAACCGCATGACTGCTCCTTGTGAGGTACCTTATCAGAATAATAAGTGTGCCAAATTAGCTGAACCCATGGTATCTGAGCTTTGTTGTAGAACTTATCAAGATGTTTCATCGAAAGAGACTCATTTTTTCTGAAAATTCACTATACCGAGACCACCATTCTCCTTTGGCTTACAAACCATCTCTCAAGCCGCAAGGGAGAGTTTAGATTGGTCCTTATCCCTCCAAAGATAGTGTCTAAGCACCCTGTCAAGCTACTGAATCACACCTTGTTGCAACCCCAAGGACAGCAGGAAATGCAAGGGCATCGAGCTCAGAGCAGACACGATTAACTGAAGTCTAGCCCCTTGAGACAAGAAAATCGATGTTGCAGTAAGCCACCTTTCCAACCTATTGATCAAAGGCAGCATATCCTGAATAGAGGGTTTAGTTGTTCCCATAGGTAAACCCAGATAAGGGAAAGGAAGACTGCCAACTTGGCAGCCCAACACCTCAGCAAGGGCAGAGACCTCATCCTCATGCACATTTAGAGGGATAATTAGAGATTTCTGAAAATTAACCTTGAGTCCAGTGGACACACCAAAATTCTGCAGAATATCTTTAAGAGCTAGAAGCTGATCCATTTCAGCCGATATGACTAGAATGGTGTCATCGGCATATTGGACCACGGGGAATTCAGGGTCGTTTGTGACAATAGGAAGCTTCAAAATCCTTTGTTGCAAAGCATCATTAATCACCGATTGTAATAAATATCCACCAACAACATACAACAAAGGTGATAGGGGGTCCCCTTGCCTCACCCCCCTCCTGCAAACAAACTGCTTTCCTGGAACGCCATTTAACAGAACTGATGAAGTCCCAGAAGAAAGCACTTCCCTCATGCAACCAACCCAACGTTTATCAAAACCCTTATGCTCAAGAATTTGTAGAATTGCCTCGTGCTCTAAGGTATCAAATGCCTTGGTAAAATCCAGTTTGATTATGAGGATAGGCTTCTTAGAATATTGACACTGATAGATATACTCATAAGTCCGAGCTAAGCAATCTTGAATTGTTCTAGACTTAATGAACCCAGACTGATTCTTGTGAACGCACCGAGTGATATGTTCCTGGAGTCTATTAGCAGCCAGCTTCATCTAGAATTTGAGGCACATATTAGTAAGAGAAATAGGGCGGTAGTCATTAACACTCTCCGGAGATCCCTTTTTTGGCACAAGTGTAATAAAGGAATTGTTAATACTCTGCAAACTAACTTTCCCCGCATGAAAATCATTAGCCAGGGCATAAAACTCGTTATGTATTATGGGCCAACATTTCTTCAGGAATAACCCATTGAAACCATCTGGCCCAGTGGCCTTATCTCCAGGCATAGCCTTAATAATATCATCCATCTCCTTTTTCTCAAAAGGTCTAGATAAAACCTCCATGCCATCCACTTTACTTAAGATCCTCGGGAGGTCCAGTTGCATATTAATCCCTTCGGTTGTACCCATCCTCCCCTTGTAACTTGCCCAAATCATTCCAGCCATCTCAGTATGATTAGTGGACTCTCTCCCATCATCATATACTAAAGAGGAAACACTGTTTTTTCGAAAGCTTTCAATAGCCATTGCATGGAAAAATTTGGTATTATCTTCTCCCATCTTAATCCACCTAATGGTACACCTTTTCCTCCAATAGTTACATTCTACCAATAACAGAGCTTGGAGGTGCACCCTGACAATTTTCCTGAAATTAAATTCAGCAGAAGACAGAGGCCTCTTGTCCTCAAAAGAATCCAGAATAAAAATTACTTGGTTACATTGCTAAATAACCAACTTGATCTTTGACAGACTCTTCTTCCAGTGATTGAGATCATATCTAAGACTTTTCAATTTGTCAGCAAGAATGGCAACACTGTTTTTCTTTACTGAAGGTTTTCCCCAAGACTTCTTGACAGACTCCATGAACCCTGGCATGTCGACCCAGTAATTGTCAAATCAAAAGATACTTGCCTTGGGAATATTAGTGTCAATGCTGACAACACAAGGGAGATGGTCAAACTCTGGTCTAGCAAGAGGGAGCACCATTGTGTTAGGATATTTAAGACCCCAACTAGGACTAGTAAAAAACCAATCCAATTGCTCCAACAAAGGATCATGCTGCATATTTGACCAAGTGTAGGATCTCCCTTTAAGTGGTAATTCAATTAAACCGAGGTGTCCAATAATATCATTGAACCTGAACATGTCAATAACACAACCACCAGGTCTGTTGCGATTATCAGGAGAGCGGATGAAATTAAAATCTCCTAACAAAAGGTAGTCATCAGTGTCATTGACATTCAGATCATATAGCCACGCAAAAAAATCCTCCCTCTCCTTCCCCTGGCATGGACCATAAACAGTGGACATCGTCCAAGTATCTGTATTATGAACCGAGGTAAACTGAACCATAATACCAAAATGCTTCACATCCAGTAAGCATCCCTTGAAAATCGAAGAACTCCACAAAATTAGGATGCCTCCAGAAGCTCCTACCAAAGGAGAGTAAACAAAATTATCAAACCGCTTGGGACAAAATTTCCTAATGAACCGATGGTCAAAATACTCGCATTTTGTTTCCTGTAAACATATAACCTAGCAATCACTTTCCTCAATTTTCGCACGAACTGCTCTCTGTCTAGCCCTAGAATTCAAACCCCGCACATTCCAACAAAGGAAACGCCACTTCCTTTTACTGATATGATACATTAATAATCCATATAGATGATAATATCCCTTGAACTGAATGCATAACATCACTTTGACCCTGAGAAGGAGCTTCAAGCTTCTCCTTAGTTAGCTCTATAGGGTCGATGCCTAGGTTGATCCCTACTGATTGTAGCACCTAGATTAGCATTTCAGGAGGTACCTGAAACTCCTCTGATGGATCATCTTGGGTAGTTTTCAGAGTTTCCTTCTGTTTCTAAACTTTGGGACGCTTCTTTGGCTTCTGATCTATCTCTACCGTCGACTTTAGGCGATGTCCATTATTTTTGACCATACTGCGGGTGCAGCATCGCACGGAGGTATTGACAAGAGGTGTCTCGTGCTTTAAGCGTCGTCCACGACGGCGCTTAATAGGTGTGGCAATGGGCGAGGCAGCAAACACAAGTGGCATCAATTGGTGAGGCTGATCAATATTAGAGGATCCATCTTCTAAGAAACGTAAAGATGTTGCCACAATTCTGCGAGGTGGAGTCAACATTTGCATGAGGGTTGCCTCCTTGACATTGACTTCAAAATTAACAGCCTGCTCGAAAGCAACAGACCAGCTCCTCTTTGTGAGGATCATAGTGGAGAAAGGTGAGGTGCTGATCACAATAGGAATATTAGATGCAACCAACTGAGACATCATAGACTTAAAGATCCCATCCAAATCATATTAGGAGGCAGTTCAGGGCCAATGAAGGTGACAACATTTGAGGATGCTACAGGCATAATAATGGCACCATTTTCACAAACTTGTTGTGGCATAAAAGGCACAATATCTCTGACAAGATTTCCTTGTGTCTGCACCTGCACTCCTGGTTGATTCACTTCCATCTCATCATCATTGATAACATGAACAGACTGAACAGAGGAAGACTCTGTCTCCAGTAAAGGGTCAGCAACAATAGAGCCCTACACATTTTCCACAACTAAAGGTTCCATCTCTTGCTACTGAGGAGGAATCACATCATCCTGTTGTTGAGGCGCATCAGGCACAGGATCTTGGGGAACATCATTCCATCCCAGCTCAGGTTATTGAGGCAACAACCAATTGTGATCATTAATGTGAAGATGACCGAGGAGTGGGTGTGGGTTGTCGTCCTGGGGCATAGGATCCACATCAGCCGGCAAAGCATCAGCGAACTCTGCTGACAGAACAAAACAAGCTGCAGTCCAGGACTGAATATTACCTCCCACATTTCCATATTCACCAAAAAACACATCCCTCGGGACCAGTTGAGGAGACGGGAACGAGGCATAAACAAGGGTCCTTGCTTTAACATTGTCTTCACAGTGCCAGTCATGGTATTGACCAAAAGTAGCAATGGCATTTGAAATATCAAAATCAGTATGATAGTCAAGCGGGATACCAATGAACATGAGTAAGCCCTGCCGAAAACCCTGTACCCCTCTATGATAATCCCCCTGATTGTGATTCGTGAATCAAACCAAGACATTATTCTGAATCTGTCTAGTAGGCTGTTGCACTAAAATCTGTCTAGCAGCAGAGCTACGCATCTCAATCAGAGCAGTACCAAAGAACCAAGGTTGAGCATCCATGAAATCTAATCCATACTGCTGGCCCACATATTCAGCAATGCGTTGATGCCAAAAGTCATTACCTTCCGGTTGTGGTGGGTCGATGTAGGCGACGCAGTAGTTGTTGTGGCGATGTGGAGGGCGGACAGCAGGGTTGTAGTATGTGTGAGGGAGTCGAGTTCCACCTCCATCGATAACTTGTAGGCCCTGGGGCACCCAAGGAGTAGGATCGATCTCATACACCGCCATTGGAGTCGGGGGATGTTGTGGTGGCGGCGAGGATGATTCTGGAGAGGGGGTGGCAAGGTGGAGATGCCGGTGGAGATTGTTGTGTAGAATCTGAAGAGGCAGAAGACGGAACGACAGGGTTTGGCGTGGGGCTGTTGCGACAAAGACGGGATTTAGTATCAGGAGTTACCTATTTCGGCCTCCACTGAAGGGAAGTTTTGGCAAGCCTATTAAAACATTGCTTTCTTATATGTCCATAGTGA
The DNA here is from genome assembly GCA_916181665.1 of Avena sativa. NCBI lineage: Eukaryota > Viridiplantae > Streptophyta > Magnoliopsida > Poales > Poaceae > Avena > Avena sativa. Next base: position 315,536,105 of record OV702292.1, read on the forward strand.
TAGCAGGCCCGACATCTGATTTTATTCGTGCATTGGCCCTTCTTATGGCCCATTCCCAAACAACAACCGCAGTCCAACACCTTGTAAGCCATATCATCAATCATTTGATAGAAGGCTTCGTCCGCCAGATCCACACCGGCCTGACCCGTATTCTCCGCCATGGGCCCAGATTGATTAGCCTGCTTGTGGCCTGAGAACAAAGACGAGGAAACCCTAGGTGGATTCAAACAAACCCAAGGCGCCGAAACTGTATCCTGCTTGTGATCAACACCCAATTGCCCCTGCTGCCCCGCTTGAAGATCTGGACACGGAGTGACCGTACCAAAAGAAATTTTGGGCATAGCCTTGGTCCATTGTAACTGCTGAGGAGGAGACACAGGGTTTTGCTCATTGGGAAGGAGCTTATACCCGGCTTGTTTCAGATCACTGATTTCCTCCTTTGTTGATCTATATCTATATCCTTTACAAGCATCATAATACATAATGGTACCAAAAGTCAAGCGACAACCAGATGGGGGCTTTGGCTTTCTTTTTAGAACAAACTTAGGAGGAGTTGATCTCATAGCGTTCATTGCCTATTGGATTCGACGCTTTGATGGACTAACCAAGGTCCACTCTTCAGCCCTTTCCTTCTGCCAAAAATCAAATTCACGTTCCCAATTCGGACCACCAGAACTCCAGAGATGAAAGAAGCATTTAAATTGTGGACATGAGAAATAGTGCCTTTTGAGAATAAGAAAACCCACTTGCTTGCACGAGACATTGAAAGAGAAAACTTTGTCCCTTAAACACGACACTTTCAGATTTCCACAGAACCCTCCAATGGCAGCCTCAAGCGCCATGGAAACAGAATCCTCATTCAACTTAAAAGTTGATCTACCAAATGATACCACCATAATAAAGTGGCTCGAATCCTCAGACGGATGAACAATAAGAAGACCAGATCGCCTGATTTCCTTAGCAAAGGAGATACCAGGGCTAAACTCCAAACTGAGGGAAATGGCATTATAGACTGACATAGATTCAGATATATCCTTGTACCGCTGTCAGGATCAGTGGACTCTTCGAGCCCAACGGGCTCCACCCCCTTGGTCTCCATTGATGGGAAAGGCTGAATGCAGGAGAGGATCGAAGCCTCATGATTGGGAAAGAAAAGGGAGAAACCTAGATCAATTACCTCCTTAGATTTCCTTTGACGGCCCACGATCGGCGCCTTCTTCGTATTCATCAGAACTATCCAATCCTTTGAGATCTAGAGATGGATCTCCCCATCATAAACCTTGGGTCTCCCACAATCTCGATCCCTATTGGTGGAATAGGTGACCTTCCACCGTCCATCGGGGGGATCATGAGGCCTCACGGCCAACTAGCAACTGAAGGGAAGGATTGTCGGCACCCCGAGGTGGCGCCAGCCGGAGAGAGGGCCGGAGGCCCTAGATCTCCATGAAGTCGCCTAGGAGAGAAGTCGCCTGTGATTCCGACTGTAGCTAACTGTTATCACTGTGGCACCAGTTTTCCTTCGTTATTTATTCCCACATGGGTCACCTTAAGATATGCTTTCTTGTCAGTTTGGAGTGAGTTGTGAGTGTTCCATCAAACAGATTTTGATTTTTTCACTAACCTACTAATCATGTCACTTAGTGATGATGATGTTTTGTCGCAGAAAAAGAAAGATGAAGATCTTGTTACTTGGCGAGAATATGCAGCACTAAAATCTCATTTGACACGTGCATTTACTAACATGAAGGATGCCATTGACAAGAATATTCACGACGTGCAAGTGGCCTTGAGAGAAACTAAAGAGGCAGCCACTAAAATTCAAACACAAGTGACGACTATCGATACCAATGTCACAGCTTTGTAGTGTTCGATTGATGTGTTGGCAGTAGCACTTGAGCAACAGTAGCAACAACCACTTGATGATACCGTTTATGAACATGCCGAAGGAATTGTTGCTGGTGCTGCCTCAAATCTTGGTAGGGGACGTGCTAATCCCCCTACACCTACACCTAAACCTACGCATGCACGTGGATGGGATCCTATTGGGTGTGCTCAGCGTGTACCTAACCAAGCTGTTGATGATTGTTTGGGCAAGACAAAGTTTTCGATTCCCAAGTTTGATGGCTCGCTTGATCCTGAAGAATACCTGACATGGGAGTTGAAGATTGAGAAGCTCTGTCATTTGTATGACTATACAGAAGAAAAGAATGTGAAGCTTGCAGCATTAGAAATTGATGGATATGCTTTACGTTGGTGGGATGCTATTGTGCGAAATAGAAGAGACGACAATGAACTTCATGTGATGAATTGGCGAGAGATGAAGCACATCATGAAGGACCGTTTTGTATCCACCAACTACTTGTGTTCAGTTTTTGACAAGTTGACACAATTGAGGCAAGGAACCATGTCAGTTGATGAGTACTACATGGAGATGGAGATGCTTATGCAGCGTGCTAGAGTTCGTGAATCACTTGAGATGACCATGCAGCGATTTCTCAACACTTTGAAGTTACCAATAAAGAGTATTGTTCATCATCACAAGTACGAGACTATGAATGAACTATTTCATCACGCTAGAGAGGCCGAATCACAGTTAGCTGAAGAGGCAAAGGCACGTGTGAGGTTTCCTTCTACCAGCCGTTTTTCAGCAAGGTGTACACTGCCACCTCCTATGGTGCCACCTGCAGCAGCTGCTAGCCACCCTTCACCATCTTCGGCTAAGCATGCACCAATGCCATCCTATGGTTCCCATGCGAAGAAACCTGCTACTCCTACTACTAGCTCGGGTTCCAATATGTCAACTGCTCATACTCACAATGTTGAGTGCCATACTTGTGGAGGTAGAGGTCACTACAAGTGAGATTGTCCAAACCGCAAGGTTATGTTTGTCAATGAACAAGGTGAGTACGAAAGTGGAGATGAAGTTCATCCTCATTGTGCTGATCACGATGGTTATACCAGCGAGGAAGGTCTAGATGCTTTCCCTGAGCATGCACCAACCATTGTGGTGTCTCCACGTATACTTAGTGTGCAGCTTATTGTTGATTCTCAGCACTACAACTTGTTCCAAACAAAACCACTAGTTGGTCCTAACAAAGCTTGCAAAGTAATCACTGATGGAGGTAGTTGCAGAAATCTTGCAAGCAAGGAGTTATGTGCTAAGCTAAATTTGACTGATTTACCTCATCCAAAGCCATACTAAATACAATGGTTGAGTGACAATGGTGAGATGAAGGTAAACCATATGGTACGTGTGAATTTTGAGATAGGGCCATACAAGGATTCTATTGATTTTGATGTGGTTCATATGACTCTATGCCATCTATTATTGGGTCGGTCGTGGCTGTATGATCGCCATGTGCAACACAATGGCTGAGCCAATACCTATCACTTGGAAATCAAGGGCAAGAAAATTAATATGCAGTCGATGACACCACAACAGATTGTGAATGAATCTCGTCAAAAGATAGAAGTGAACTTGAAGGATGCATCTGTAGATAGGCGAGATAGTGTTGCAGCTATGCATGATGTAATAGAGCCTAAAAAGAGTGACATAATAAAAAGAGAGTGCCTAATCTTTTGATGTTAGCCACCAAGGAAGATATGAGTGAGTTTCGTGAGGATCCTACAGCCATGCCACATGTGCTCATGTATAAGGGCGAGGTATTGGTTTCTAACGACATGACCCCTATTTCTCTTGGTATCTCTACTGTTTTGCAGGATTTTGGCTATGTGTTTCTAGAAGATGTGCCCACAAGATTGTCTCCATTGTGTGGCATTGATCATCAGATAGAATTGACACCCTGATGCCACATTACCAAACCGTGCACCCTACAGAACCAACCCCGAAGAAACAAAGGAGATACAAAAACAAGTACAAGCGTTGTTGGATAAAGGGTACATTCATGTTTCTCTTAGCCCTTGTGCTATTCCTATTATTTTAGTGCCTAAGAAAGATGGTACATGGCGCATGTGTGTAGATTGTAGAGCTATTAATAACATCACTATTCGATATCGTCATCCTATTCCATGCTTAGAGGATATGCTAGATGAATTGAGTGGTGCTGCTATTTTCTCTAAGATTGATTTGTATAGTGGATACCATCAAATTAGAATGAAAGAAGGGGATGAATGGAAAACTGATTTCAAAACAAAATTTGGGTTCTATGAGTGGTTAGTCATGCCATTTGGTCTTACTAATGCACCTAGTACTTTCATGAGAGTAATGAATCATGTTTTGAGAGAATTTATTAGTTGCTTTGTGGTTGTTTATTTTGATGATCTACTTATATATAGCCACAATGAAACTGAACATTATAACCATATCCGACAAGTTTTGCAAGTGTCGTGTGATAACAAATTGTATGCTAATCTTGAGAAGTGCACATTTGCAAAAGATAAGGTTATATTTCTGGGTTATGTTGTATCTAAGCATGGGGTCGAAGTAGATCAATCTAAAATTGAATCAATTCAGAATTGGCCTATTCCCATGAATGTGAGTCAAGTGTGTAGTTTCTATGGCTTGGCAGGTTTCTATAGGCGCTTTGTGAATTTTTTTAGCACTATTGTTGCACCATTGAATGAATTGACTAAGAAAGGTGTTCTATTTGTATGGGGCACAGCCCAAGATATTGCATTTGATACTTTGAAACATTTACTTACTTCTACACCATTACATGCATTACCTGATTTTTCAAACCAATTTGAAGTTGAATGTGATGCTAGTGGTATAGGCGTTGGTGGCGTTTTGATGCAAGAGGGTCGTCCTATAGCATATTTTTCTAAGAAAATTTCTAGTGCTAGATTGAATTATCCTGTTAATGATAAAGAATTGTATGCACTTGTTAGAGTTCTTGAAGTTTTGCAACATTATTTGTGGCCAAAAGAATTTAACATACATTCTGATCATGAAGTATTGAAGTATTTGAAATCTCAAGCGAACTTGCATAGAAGATTAGCTAAATGGGTCAAGTTTATTGAATCTTTACCTTACATCATTAAGTATAACAAGGGAAAGGAAAATGTAGTTGATGATGTTTTGTCTAGGAAAAACATGTTATTGACACATCTTGATGTTAAAATTCCTCGATTAGAAAGTATTTGTGCACTTTATGCAACTGACAATGATTTTGATGAACCATATTGTTTTGTGCTCTAAAAAACGCATGGGATAAGTATCATATTCATGATGGCTATTTGTTTAGATCTAACAAACTATGCATTCCAGAATCGTTGTTGCGTTTGTTCTTAGTGCAGGAATCACATGTTGGAGGTTTGATGGGTCACTTTGGGCGTGAGAAGACATTGCTCATGCTTGCTGATCATTTTTATTGGCCCAAGATGAGGGATGATGTGTACAGGTTTGTGAGCCGCTGCATTACATGCCACAAGTCCAAATCAAAGTTGAAGCCTCATGGTTTGTATACACCTCTCTTTGGACCTACTACACCATGGGAAGACATTAGTATGGATTTTGTGCTAGGTCTACCTAAAACTATGAGAGGTCATGATTCTATATTTGTGGTAGTCGATAGGTTCTCTAAGATGGCTCATTTTATTACCTGCCACAAAAGTGATGAGGCGTCGCATGTTGCTAACCTATTTTTCAGGGACATTGTGAGATTACATGGAGTACCCAAGACGATTGTTTCTGACCGTATGTGAATTTCATGAGCTACTTTTGGAAGACCTTATGGGGGAAGCTGGGAATGAAGTTGTTGTTCAGTACTACATGCCATCCCCAAACAGATGGTCAAACGGAGGTGGTGAATAGAACATTGTCACAATTGCTGAGGACTATGATAAAGAAGAATATGCGGGAGTGGGAAGACTGTTTGCCGCATGTTGAGTTTCCATACAACAGGGATGTGCATTCGACTATTCAGCTTTGTCCTTTTGAGGTGGTTGATTCCTACACACTTCTATTCTTGTAGACAGTTGTTGGGCCTCCAAGTGCAGAGGTTTGTAGAACAGCACCAAGTTTTCCCTTAAGTGGATTACCCAAGGTTTATCGAACTCAGGGAGGAAGTGGTCAAAGGTATCCCTCTCAAGCAACCTTTCAATCAAGATACAAGAAGTCTCTTGTGTCCCCAACACACCAAATACACTTGTCAGGTGTATAGGTGCACTAGTTCGGCGAAGAGATAGTGAAATACAAGTGGTATGGATAAAAGACAACTGTGCCAGAAAATAGCTTGATGGCGTGGAAGATACTAAAGGCAAACTGAAATAAAGATGGCAGCAAGCAAACATGTAACATATCTAGTTGCAAACGGTGTTTCAATGCTTAAAAACAAGGCCTAGGGATCATACTTTCACTAGTGAACACTCTCATATAAATATCTTCTCTTTATGATACTACTCTAAACTACTCTCCGGTTGGACACTCTAATCCATGGTAGGGCTATAACAGCGCACCTCAAAGTTCTCTTTCCCCATATAGATAACCCCACACTGTCACCTTGAGCACTAGATGGTTCAAACAAACACCACAATTTCATAAAGACATCCAACTCCAAATATAACTCATAACAAGTATTTGTAATCTCTAGCCTAAGTGCCACCATGGTGTGCACACTGTCAACTTCACACACATGGGGAGAGCAGAGATCTATTAAAGAACTTGAGTAGCAAGCTAGATCTATAGATTACAAGCTCATGATCTCAATAAGATCATGCATAGAGAGAGAGATGAACACACAGCTACCGGTAGAAAACTTAGCCTCGAGAGAGAACTACTCCCTCCTCATCATGGGAATCAGCAACGGCGATGGAGATGGTGGTGGAGATCGATGGAGATGGCTCCGGGGGCACTTCCCTGTCTCGGCAGGGTGTCGGAACAGAGACTTTCTGTCCCCCGAATCTCCCCTTCGGTGGCGGCGGCGCTGTGGAACTTTTTGTGGCTGGAGGCTGGATGATTTAGGGTTTTTACATCGGGAAGCATCTTATAGGCGAAGAGGCAAGGTCGGTGGGCGGCCAGGGGGGCCACACCATGCCCTGGCGTGGCCAGGGGGACCTACGCCTAGGGGTGGTTTGGCCATCCTGTGGCCCCCCTTCATCTATCCTTCTGGCTTCGTGAATCTTCCGGGAGAATAACGACTTTGGCTTTTGTCTGGTCCAATTTCGAGAATATTCATTTTCTGACTTCTCTGGAACCAAAAACAGTAGAAAACAGGCAACTGGCACTAGGGCATCTTGCTAATAGGTTAGTCCAAGAAAGTGTATAAAAATACTCCAAAGTGTGGACAAAACATAAGAAAGTAGATATAAAACAAGCATGGAACATCAAAAATTATATATACCTTTGCAAAGTATCAACATCCCCAAGCTTAACTCCTACTCATCCTCGAGTAGGTAAGTGATAAAAAGAAAGAATAATTTTTGAGGTGACATGCACCATCATAAACTTGATCAAAGTATTTGTAAAACATTGATAGCTAGGATCATAGTACTTCAATCATAACATGAAAGACAAAGTTCTAGCAATAAGACAAAGCAACTATGTTGCAACATGAAAAGGCATAAACAAAAGATTCATGAATAACAGTGCTTTGCAAGACGTTTGTTTGTTTCACATAAAGAAAACATAGCATCGTGGCATTCAGCTTGTCCCTCATAGAGTAGCAAACATAAATGCATAGGACTCCTTCAAAGTTCATAAGAGTGACTAGATACAAATAGTTTAAAATAAGCAATATCAAAGCTATGCATCAATCACCAAGTCTTGGGACAATGCACATAGATCTAAGAATGGCCACTATGCTCTCAAAGTAGGTGTATAAAGATAGAAGGTGGAGACTCAACATAAAAGTAGAAGAAAGGCCTTCATAGAAGGAAGTAGGGATTCAAGTTTCATAAAGAACTTCCAAAAATTATGGTACTTATTAGCTTTCAGCTCTCATTGCCCCTATCATAAGCATCTTGAAGTGATTAAGGTTAAAGTGAACAAACTATGGAGTATATGCTTGACAAAGTATAAGTTGGAAATCTCATGTCCCTTGAATACGAGGGCCGCTCCTCATGCTACTAAAGTTTAATTACCGGTAAGTTCTTGTCATAGTAAGTACATGTGTATCATAGAGAACCGCCAACGGGGTACCCCTTGCCCGATGATATGGAAGAATCCCCATATCAAAATGACAAGGCAAGCAGACAACGAGCATCTCAGCAATCTTCTTATTTACCATGGGAAAATGGTGCTTTTTCTCTCTTTCCTCTTTTCTCATCTCTTTTTTTCCTTTTTTCTCAACCTCTATCTCTTTTTTTATAAGAAGAATGCTTCATAGATTGCTCATTATGGTTACGCTGCAGGTTTCCACCATGATTAGGCATGGATTAGACCAGCCGCCCAGGCATTTCTGTAACACACATACATAACTCCATGGACTTACAAGCTCCCCTTTCATTTCACACCGACGACATCCATAGACAAAAGAGCATGATATCAACTGGGTACAATGTACAACTGCAATGTTGAAAGCATTCCCCATGACAGCATGGTTCTGCTAATTCCCAATGTATAAGTGCAAGCATATACAACTTAGATGACACAATGGTTCAAGTTTATTACGGGCAAGAAAAGTAAAGTGTGCCATCAAGTTCGTGAGGGCTTTGATCACTAATTTTCACATAACAAGTTTAATTCGGAAGGTAGATAAAAACATGAATATACTTGGAATAGCAAATGCTAATAGGTAGATATGGTGGACTCTTTGGAATAACTTGGTTTTATTTGGATTTGGATGCATGAGTGGAACTCATACTTGGTTTTGGAGGCTAGCAAAAGACTGGGAGCGACCAACTAAGAGAGCAATAATGGCTATAATCATGCAAAGCGACAAAACATCACTAATTAAAGCATAAACTGATATTACAAGTCGAAAACTTAAGGATCATAGAGGCTATGGTGACTTGGGATAGTCTTAACATGGTGTGAGCATGCGCCAAGTCAACCCAAATAAAGCATCAAAGGAGAATACCACAATACTATGCTTTAATATGCTAAAACAACGCATGATTCTTTCAAGGCACATTAAGCAATCTCAATTGTTTATAACATGTCATGCTACAGCAAAGATCACTAAGCATAAAGCCAAAACAATATCAAGCATGACATCACAAGGCATAGGCCACGGTCAAAAACAAGCTCTCTTTACCACTTAAGCATGAACTTTCCTACTCTTTTCCAAACCAAACCAAACTTATTTGAAACAACTCACAAAGATAATAATAAATAAAGATCAGTGAGCTTGTCTCACAAATCCATAAAGAAGAATTAAGAAGTTCTAAGATGAAAGCACAAGAAAACTAACGCTAAACACAGTGCTAGCAAAAGAGAACGCTCACAAAACAATAAGAATGAAAACTAGAGTGTTCTAGGCAATGAATAACGGGATGTGTCTCTCTCCAAAATAAGTGTGTTGGGATCCAACCAACTTATTTAAGCATACGAAACAAAACAAAACTAAAAACAAAAACAAACACGCTCCAAGAACAACACAATTGTGCATGAAACAATAAAAATGAAGTGTTTGGAAGAAACCTGAGATTTTTATTGATGAAGAAGGGGATGCCTTGGGCATTCCCAAGCTTTGATGCTTGTACTTCTTGGATATTTCTTGGGGTGACACAGGGTGGCATCCCCAATCTTGAGATTTAGTCCATTCTTCATCTCATTACATCATTCTCTCCATACACCTAAAAATTTTCCTTCACACAATCTTTATTAGCAACATTAGTGTACTCAAGATAATAAGTCTTTAGGTTCAGTTTCAACACCAATAAAACTTCCATTAAAACACGAGCTACTGTAGCACTTCCCTCAAAAAGCTCAATTCCCCAAAAAGAACCCAAAAAGGAATCAACAAGAAGCAAATGCAAATAATGGTAGAAATCTGTCAAAACAGACTATCAGGTAAAAACTAATTTTTTTCGAAGACCTTCTATTGCTGAAATCGAAAAGTGTTGAACTAATGAAGTTGGATAATAACCTGGGGCAGAAGCACAAAAAATCGCAGCTCAAACTGACATACAGATATTTTACACGAATTTTTACAGCAAAGCACAAAAATCTGTTTCGGGACAGCAACTTTCCCAAGCATTACTTCTCTCTCATTAGAGGTTACTCTTGGCACAAAAAGCTAACAAAAAGGATAAGGAGAGGTTATTACTGAAGCAATAATTTCCAAGAATCAACTAAAACTTTTGGGTTATCTCCCAATAAGTACTTTTCTTTAACGCCTTTAAGTTAGGCATGATAGTTTGAGAAGATGCCCACATAAGAAATATGAATTTAGAGTAAAAGAGAGCATCAAGAAGCAAATTCAAAACACATTTAAGTCTAACCCACTTCCTATGAAAAATAATCTTGTAAAGAAACAAGTCATGAAAGCACAAAGCAACAAGCATAGGAAAGCAAAACAAGTGCAACTTCAAAATTTTCAACATAAAGAGGGGAAACTTAATATTGTTGAGATACATAAAACCATGTTTCCCTCTCTCATAATAACTTTCAGTAGCATCATGAATAAAATTAACAATATAACTATCACAAGAAACATTCTTATCATGAGCCACATGCATAAAAGAATTAATACTCCCCACATAAACATAGTCATTCTTATTAATTATAGTGGGAGAAAATTCAACAAAAATAGCTATCATTATTATTCTCATCACCATAATCATCAAATATAGGAGGCATATTGTAATCATTAATTTTCTCCTCAATAGTAGGTGGACTGAAAATATCACATTCATCATGGTAATCATCATAAGCAATAGAATAGCTATCTTCCAAAGGTGGGGAACTAAAAAGATCATTTTCATAAAAACTAGCTTCCCCAAGATTAGACTTTTCCATAGCATTAGCAATAATGGTGTCCAAAGAATTCATACTAACAACATTACTATTAGCATGCAAATAAAGTTCCATAGCTTTTTTAATTTTCTCTTCAAACACTTCATGTCCTAACTCAAGATAAATACTATAAAGCTCTCTAATTTTTTTGTTGTTTTCCATTAAGCCTAACTAGTGAAAACAAGAAACAAAAAGACAAAATTAAAGAATCTAAAGGAAATAACTTCGAGCACTCACACCGGAGGATGTGAGTACATTTTACCTTACCTCCCCGGCAACGACTCTAGAAAATAGCTTGATCTCTACGCACTTCTATTCTTGTGGACAGTTGTTGGGCCTCCAAGTGCAGAGGTTTGTAGAACAACAACAAGTTTTCCCTTAAGTGGATTACTCAAGGTTTATTGAACTCAAGGAGGAAGTGGTCAAAGGTATCCCTCTCAAGCAACCTTGCAATCAAGATACAAGAAGTCTCTTGTGTCCCAACACACCCAATACACTTGTCAGGTGTATAGGTGCACTAGTTCGGCGAAGAGATAGTGAAATACAAGTGGTATGGATAAAAGACTACTGTGCCAGAAAATAGCTTGATGGCGTGGAAGATACTAAAGGCAAACTAAAATAAAGATGGCAGCAAGCAAACATGTAACATATCTAGTTGCAAACGGTGTTTCAATGCTTAAAAACAAGGCCTAGGGATCATACTTTCACTAGTGAACACTCTCATATAAATATCTTCTCTTTATGATACTACTCTAAACTACTCTCCGGTTGGACACTCTAATCAATGGTAGGGCTATAACAGCACACCTCAAAGTTCGCTTTCCCCATCTAGATAACCCCACAATGTCATCTTGAGCACTAGATGGTTCAAACAAACACCACAATTTCATAAAGACATCCAACTCCAAATATAACTCAAAACAAGTATTTGTAATCTGTAGCCTAAGTGCCACCATGGTGTGCACATTGTCAACTTCACACACATGGGGAGAGTAGAGATCTATTAAAGCACTTGAGTAGCAAGGTAGATCTATAGATTACAAGCTCATGATCTCAATAAGATCATGCATAGAGAGAGATGAACACATAGCTACCGGTAGAACCCTTAGCCTCGAGAGAGAACTACTCCCTCCTCATCATGGGAATCAGCAACAGCGATGGAGATGGCGGTGGCGATTGATGGAGATGGCTCCGGGGGCACTTCCCCGTCCCGGCAGGGTACCGCGACAGAGACTTTATGTCCCCTGAATCTCCCCTTCGGTGGCGGCAGCGCTGTGGAACTTTTCTGGTTGGAGGCTAAATGATTTAGGGTTTTTGCATTGGGAGGCATCTTATAGGCGAAGAGGCAAGGTCGGTGGGCGGCCAGGGGGCCCACACCATGCCCTAGCGTGGCCAAGGGGACCCGTGCCTAGGGGTGGTTTGGCCACCCTGTGGCCCCCTTCGTCTCTCCTTCTGGCTCCGTGAATCTTCCGGGAAAATAACGACTTTGGCTTTTGTCCGGTCCAATTCCGAGAATATTCATGTTCTAACTTTTCTGGAACCAAAAGCAGCAGAAAACAGGTAACTGGCACCGTGGCATCTTGTTAATATGTTAGTCCAAGATAGTGTATAAAAATACTCCAAAGTGTGGACAAAACTTAAGGAAGTAGGTATAAAACAAGCATGGAACATCAAAAATTATAGATATGTTTGCAACGTATCAGTGGTGTATGGTTTCAAGCCATTGACACCACTTGATTTGTTGCCTTTTCCATTACATTAGAGAGTTGATATGGAGGCATCAAAACATGCTGAAGATGTGAAGAAAATTCATGAGAAGACTCAAGAGGCTATTGAGAAGAAAGGCAAGAACATTACTGCTACAAGAATCAAGCAAGGAAGGAAGTTTTGTTCAAGCCTGATGACATGGTATGGGTGCATCTACGCAAGGACAGATTTCCACTACTTCGACAATCCAAATTGAAGCCCCATGGTGCATGTCCTTACAAGGTGTTAGACAAGATTAATGATAATACCTACTCGATTGATATTCCTATTGCTGAGTTTGGTGGAGTTAGCAACAGCTTCAACGTTGCTGATTTATCACCATATGATGGAGAAGACCTTGGAGCATCGAGGTCGACGCCTTTTGAAGGGGGGAGATGATGAGGATATCCCTACAATTACACCTACCTCAATTACTACTGAAGATGTTCCAGCTAATACAGAGAAGGATCAGTCCAATGACATTAGAATTGGACATATTACAAGAGCTCGTTCTAAGCTACTAGAACAACGGGTGAACTTGTTTCTTAACAAACCTGATGTTTTAATTAATGAGAATTTTATACTAACTAAGTATTTGTGTTATTGTATGATCAGGTACATGGGTGAAGGCGTAGCACGGAGCGAGGAGCTGAAGCATATTGAGCATGGCGTGTAGATCAATGAAGAATACGCGAGGGAGGAGAGGGAGGAAGCGCAAGGAGCTAACAAGAGTGAAGATCAACATTTGGTGGAAGATCTCTGCCACGGTAGAGAAAAGCCACTGTTCTCTGCCACCGCAGGCTACCACGGCACAGAAACAGCGTGATTCGCTACCACGGCAGGCTGCCGCGGCATAGAAACTGTGCCAAAGTCTGCCACGGTAGAGCCATGGGCTGAACCCTCTATGGGTCGGTTTGTATCTTAGTTTAGGTGGTACCAAGTCGGTTTCCAAGTCTTGGCCGCCTCCCCCAACTTCTTAAATCGATGGGGTGCCGCATAAGTTAGGGTTTAGACCACATTAAAATATTTTTGAGTTGATTCTTATTAGAACCTCTGAAATTACTTGGGATCTGAATACTTGTTTCAATTGAGTGTGATTTGTTGTTCAACTGGGAATTAGTAGATTGCAAACTACCGTTCATGGTCGACGGCTACATGCGCAAGAGCGTGGTGTTGTGAATATCCCACAGGGTTCGAGAGCTGTTGCATTGGCATCAGGGTTCGAGCAGGAGAGTTTTTAGCTACGGGTTAGTTATCTATCCACCATTATCATAATAGACAAGTGTTTGCTGAGAAGATCGGGCCACCCCTTATCATCGCGGATCCACCCGTGCCAAAAAATCCTCCAAATGGTGGTACCCAGGTGAGGTTTCCCACTAAGTACTAGGCCAAGACAGAGCCCATATGTATTGTGGTTGCACTAGAAGCTTCTGACTTCTGTAACATGGCAGACTTCTTTGATCCTGGACGACGGTCCTCCACCAAAAACCTGAGCATCCGTAGAGCCCTTAGGTTGCTGCCCTTGTAGACGTTCCCGGCATACCAATCCATCTAGAAGAAAACTTTGGTTTTATTTCGAAGTAGACTTGAGAAGAAAAGCTTTGCTCGTAAGAGCCTTTATACTTGGAAAATTTTCTGTCTTTGAAACCCTCCAACGATATTTGTATATATAGCATAGCATAAGCACAACACTTAGAAAAATTCACGGAGAACCTATTAGGAGGGGAAATAATCCTAAGTATATAACTACTTATGTCATACTACAAATCAATATCACACTTATAAAATATTTCTAAGTAATTCTAATAAAACATCCTACACATGCATCTGCTATTTTGAAAACCAAAACATGCATAGTAGCAAAACTAGGACAAAAACATGAACAAGGTGTAACTTTCCTTGTATTAGGAGTGATGATTGTATTCCTTCATAGCAACCGCACGCTCCAAACAATCTAATACAGGAATAAAGTAATTCCAATCAAAACAATTGCAAACATAGCAACAATACAAACATATAATAAAACAATGGTGCTCATATGCTTGCATGACGATTTAATATGTCATAATTATTGTATTTAGTTTTCTGAACACTATTATAACACATGATTCATATGAAAAGTCATTTTATTTGTACGAACCATTAGCAATTGGATTCACCTTAATTGGTGTTGTAGATCTTTTCCTATGATTTAATTAGTATTTAATAGAGTTTAAACCATTTAAATAGTTCGCATTGTCTAAAAACTAAACTAAGACCAGATCTATAATATACACGATATTGTGATTCCAGAGACATATTATTTGTATTTTTCAGATCTGTGAATAATTTACTATGAAATTAATGATTTATAAAACCAATTATATTATTACCAGTTAAATACTCTACAAAACCTAGATCTAACCGGATATATTTGAACTACCTTAAAGTAGCTTCAATTTGATATATTATTTGTATTTTTTGGAGTTGTAATTATTTTTCTACAATTTAAATACCATTAAACGGCTATTTAACCAATTAAATAAATACATAAAAATATACAATAAAACCTATATCTAATCTCATATTAGTATTCTACACAACTTTATAAATACAATAATATATTATTTGCAATTTTTGGTAAGTAAATATTTTTATATGATTTTTGCAAGATTGCACAATTTTCTGGCTATTTCCTAAAGCTTTTCTCTATTTAGCCGACAAGGTGACACGTGGCGTGACACAACTGGCTGGTCCTGCTGACTTGCTGCTGACTAAGCATGCTGATGTGACACGTGCCACGAGGTGCATTACTATTGGCTGGTACCGCTTCGGCGGCCCCTTCTAATCTGGCGCGTCGATCTGAGATCTATCGGACGGGAAAGAGGGCGACTTACAGCAGCGGTCTGACGATCAACGGCGACAGTGGGCAATGACATGCGGTGCAGGTGGTCGACAGTTGCGGCGCTACAGTGGTCCTCCAGCGTGGGAAGGAGTGTGATTGCGGTCGGATCTTCAAGGCGGTCCTTCTCATTTCCTCGCCGACGGCTCACGGTCCTCCCAGCGACGCCAGTATACAGACGGAGGCAGGGAAGTCCGGTGATCCTCCGGCGGTGTTGGGTGGTCGTCCCGGGGCTTTGCAAAGGAGGGAAAAAGGTTAGGGGGATGGAGTACACCATGCAGAAGGGAAGCAGAGGAAGCAGGAGGGTGCGGGGCGGCTGGCGCGTGCTCGACCTCGAGCTCCCGAACTTCGGCAATGGCAGCGACGGCGGCAAGATCCGATTCTGGTAGCCTAGGGGCTTTGACTAGGGTTTCCTAGGGCAAACGATGCGGGGGGTCCAGGGGTATTTATGGGGCACGTTTCTTGGAGAGGGGGCGACCGAATCGAACGAATTCGGTTGGGATCCTATTCGGGTACTCGCCGTGTTCATCACGACCTCCTCGTCATCGTGGGAAGGAAGAAGGAAGCGGGCCCCGCATGTCGATGACAGAGAGAAGCGAGCTGGGGTGCTACGCTTGCTGGGCTGCTGGCGGGCCATAGCCGTTGTGCGTGCTGCGTGGGCACGGCAGAGAGGGGAGGGTAGGTGTGCGGCGGGTAGCAATGGGAGAGAAGGATAGGTGGGATGGGCCGCGGGTAGGTTAGATTTACTTGTTTTTTGTATTCTTTTTCTGTTTTGTATTTCTTTTATATATTTTTCATTTAAACTCCAAAAGACTTGATTCTACTTTCTAAAATTTTCTAAAAATCCGAGGATCATTATAGGATGATATTTATCACTACTTTTTGATTTACAAGAAATGGATTCTATAATTCCTTTATAGTTCCTTATACGAACCTCTTGGAATAATAAATTTGCAAAAAGGGTTAGGGTTTTCTTATTCAGATTTTGAAAATTTTGCATGAATGCAGTGAAATGCTCACGAATGCAATGTTCAATGGTTTTTAAGCCCAAGTTTCTATAACGTGGGATGTTACAAAGCCGGAAGGGTAACCCTGCTAACGACGTTAAACTCATACATGTCAAAGCAAAAGGGGTGCTGACAAAGGGCAAAGGAAAAAGGGAGCGGTCAGTACTGAGGCCAGTACACGGCGAGTCTAGAATTCGGCGGCTCTCGCCTACATAGGTATGGTGGACTGAAGCGGTAGTGGAGAATGCACTAAACAACCTATAGATACTCGATACAACTGTTGGCTATCAGAGAGGGACAAGAAGAACCTATTCGGAACTAACCTGATACTAACACCAAATATACCCATCCTGGTATTTCCCTCTCGAGACCAAACGAGGAAGTCCTCCGAGGAAACTCACACAATTGGCAGTTTTATTCATTCATTCCATGGTGGTTATCTAACTTACTAGTCATATCAGATCCAAGTCATATTATAACAACAATTCTTTAGTTATAGTTGTCTATGATCGAGAAATTGTGCTCCAAATCATCCATAACCATGGACACGGCTTTTTGAAAAGATTTAATCCTGCAGGGGTGCACCAAAGTATCCACACACACTTCAACCCTTGTTGTCAGATCCGATATGTGCAAAATCATGAAACATACACCCAACGGTATGTCGACAAGGCCTCGGACACGACGTTTCCAAGACCCAAAGAAAGTACATGGGGGCCACCCCACTAAGCTACCTGCAACAAAGTCAGTTGTCTCTGATATGGACCTAGGGTGTGTGGCGATGGCTTTAAACGTTTGGGAACCCGAAAGTGTGACTGGGCTTGTTGATATAGCGAAAACATGACACGAGGTTCCTAAACAGTACAGGCGCTCCACGCGTAATAGTAAGTAAAGCAGTAAATCATGGCATAACTGCAAGATAGTAATAAAACCCCACACTAGTTTGTGGCCCCCAGCATAGTACTTTGAAATAAGGTAGTAAGCCGATGGGGGTGCCCACACACCCCACCTATGGTTAGCGCGCCTGATCTTGGAACAGGTGTCAAGAACTCGGGTCCTAGCTGGACACAAATGGGCAGGTAAAAACGATAACAACATCTATTACCCACAGGTGCCTCTGCATTATATCTATTTCTAGCATTTTAATTGACAAGTTATAATGAAAGTCATGATCATCTCCACCATTAAGCATGTGCCAACCCCCAACAACAGTGGACCATCGATGATGTGCATCAGCACCTAAGCAAGAATCTACGACTCGCAAGGCCGACTGTCTATCAAATAACATGCAATAGGAGGTGTCCAAGGCAATATAGAGGCTGCAATGGATGTAAATGATACGGAAACTAAAGCATCACAACATGGATAGCAATAGATCAACAGGAGGAAGTAAACACTATAAATGCTAAATAGGTAGAAAGGGGAGAATGCTCTCCTGAAAACATTGTCGAAGATTCATCCAAAGATCAGGTTTACACTCGCATCAACTCATCGGCATATTCCGTGAAGAAGCAAAGCACTAGAAGAAACACCAGATGCACTATTTAATACTACGGTAGAAGATCGGGCATGATGCATGTATGATGTATGAGATGGCAAAGATGTGATGCAACTAGACAATATAAAGTATAATCAGGATCCCGACAAATAATTAGAAGGTTCATGTTGTTTAGGTACCCCGCAATTTAAATGTGTTCTTAACAAGGCAATCATGGCATCGGTTCGCTACACAAATTTAAATGGAGCCACAATAAGACTAGAATAGCTCGCATATGGTCTTCATATTTAATTATTAGCTGTGTCAACAAAATACCCCCAAAAAATGAATATGTATGCGATTATGAACAATTTGTATGCACAAGTATATCTCATTTATAAAAATAGGGGTCTCGGAAAAAGGGGTCACACATGGGATTCGAACTAGGGGTCTCAGGGTTTGAGGAGATCGGTCTTCGGGGTTCATTCTATGGATTCTTGAAGGAGAACTCAACATTCCGTGAAGGGGGCCTCGGCATTCCGCGATCTTTGGTTCCAGGTAGGAGGTCTTGATGCTCCGTGATGGAGAGCTTGTTGTTCTCACTTTGATGGTCTTGCCAAAACAGAGTCACTAAATAGACGTAGATCTTGTGGAGAAAATAGATGCAATAACCTCTTCACTTCATCTCACGCCACCACATCTTCAACATTCCAAAAATATCGAGGAGTAGCATCCACAACAACCGAGGTTGTAATGAAGCCCTTGTACTCTGTGCAGAACACAACTGCAACCACAAGCAGCACCACATGATAGAGAGGAGGTTAGTAGAGCACACGAGAAGCACACCAGGTCACCAGATTCCATCAGTCCACGAAGAGACATAATCTAGAGAGGAAGATCCCACATGGCAACATGCAAGCTCACGAGGTGTCTCGGCATTGATAACATCAGGAGGCCATAGCAGCACCTGCCAGAATAGAGATGGCCGCGGGCGTGCATATGCAGGAGGATGCGGGCGTCGAGGGGCTTGGGCTCGGGTAGCCTCGACTGGGCAGCATGTTTGGAGGACAAGGAGCACTGGGGATAGCAGGATGCCGCTCCGGGATGAGACCATGGTGGCGACAGGGTAGAGAGGAGGATAGAGAGGAGTGGCACGCTGACAAGGATGATGAGGTGCATCAGCTGGCGGGCTCGGCACAAGGTGACGCGACGAGGAGCTCGACACGGGGCGACGTCCCTGGCAATGGCTGTTGTAGAGGCGAGGGAGGGCATTGTAGGTCAGAGGCCTTAACGATGGCAGTGGGGCTTGCGGGTCCGATGAAGAGGAAGCCAACAGCGACCGGGCAGGCTCTATAGAGAGGAGTTCCCACGACAGCGGTCGGAGATGCAAGACAGGGACAGGGGACCAGACACTGAAGCCAGGCGGGAATCCATCGGCAATCCAGGCAAGCAAGGCATGCTGTTGGGGCAGCTCTACGTGCGGCACATCACCAAGCAAGGAGGCGGGGTCACCGGCCGGGATGGAGAGGCGCGACCCAGGTGGTGGTGGGGGAAATCGTGGCCAGCAGCAGCGGCGCACTCTCGGGTACTAGGTGGAGAGGGACGGCGGTTGGTAGTGAGGTTAGGGTCGAGGGAGAAAAATGGGAAGGAGGGAAACACGTGCAAGATGTGCGGGAGCAAGGGAAGGTGGGGTCGCATGCGAGCCAAGGATCCAATGCAGGGCGGTTGTCGGCACGGGGTGGGTTGGACGGGGACGCGTAAGGGGTGGAGCTAGACACGAGCGGGGGAGCATGCACTGCACGCGTAGTGTACGCGGCCGCGTGGCCGTCTCGGGCAGTGAGCGGGCTGGGTGGAGCATGGCGGTAGGTGTCGAGTCGTGCAGGGTGCGTTGCAGCGCTTGCGGCGCTGCGAGCGCGGGTGGGTGGTAGCGAGGCAGGGTGTGGCGTGCGGATAGGGGTAGGCGTGTGAATGTTAGGGTTAGGTAGGGGGATTAGGGTTTGGTTTAGATTTAGGATGGAGGTGGCCGATTGGGCTTTTGGATCTATCTGGATGCCTCCCAAAAATAATATAAATTTTGGTTATTATTTTAAAAGTCTTTTGTAATATGTGTTTAGATAAACAAAATATCCAGGAAGACCTAGGGTTTGATTTGAAATAAGACGAGGGTATTTGGAAAACAAGATAGACTTTTGTAAAAATAATTTTTGGTGAACAGATGCATGCAGTCATGAGGATGCTCAAATGCAATGTGGCATGATGACATAAGCATGTCATCATGATGATGCACGAAACAGAAACACTAAGCGATTTTCTGGTAGTTGTTTTACCCGGGGTGCTACAATTCGACACCACTAAAAATGGATCTCTCCCTCGAGATCTGCCTCATGGCACGGGGAAGAAGGCCGACGATCCAAATCTTCTCGCTGCGTGTAGATCCTCGCGACTCTAGTAATAAGGATTATTTCGATGTCTTGAATCCGGCGACACCACCAACAAGGGGTCGTTGCACAAGTTCGTTGAGGGAACACTCCGGATAAACGAAGGACGAAGGTAAAGGTATCAAAAGATAAGGCCACCTCTAACTTTGATAGAAGGAGAGAAAAAGTTACAACCTAATTCATTTCAATGTCTGAGAGCGAATAGAGTGAGTAGTCGGCATGGGGGCCAATCCATCACGCACCCAAACAATTACTCTATACATGCAGTAGAAAATCGTGTAACCCATTCTCAGAATTTAGACTGAAGATCTCCACAAGCGATGTTCGGAAACAAAGGAGTGATTCAGGCTCTTCATCAGATCTGCCGTAGATGATGTCATCGTCTTGGAAACACTAGAACATACCAAAGAAAGCGTGTGAAAAGACACCATGATTAGGTTCCGTGATGGTTCCATTAGCATGAACGACACATGCTCAAGATATACCCCCATTTCACCAATGCTCATCCTTCTCATAATGTTTTTCAATGATACGGATACCTATCAAGGTGCAGATACAAATAATTAGTAACAATAGTGATATAAGTAACATAAATAAACATTGCTCACCCTCCTTCTCTCTTACCGACGAGATGGCGGAAGAACGTCCCATCCATTGGCAATTTTATTAACCATGACATGAGTGTTACACTATTTACTAGTCATGTCATAGTCAAATTAAAGGCAGTACTTTAGTTATGCTTTTCTATGATCGATAAACTGTGCTCCAAGTCGTCCATAACCGTGGACACGGCTTTTCGAAAATATTTAACCCTGTAGGGGTGCACCAAAGTATCCACACGCACTTGAACCATTGTTATCATATACGATATGTGCAAGATCATATAACATACACACAACAGTATGTCGACGGGGCCTGGAACACGAGAATATAATTTTGCGGCCCGAAAGTTGACACGCTAGTGCATCACGGTACCCAAGTTGATTTTAATCACCGTGATTCGAAAAGTTGGGGCGCCAATTGCTGAGAGGGGTCTTTCGAGTGAATGATGGCCAAACCCACTATTTTCAAATAGCGCCTGTTAAGTCAGGATATTCCGTTACATTAGTTCCTGTCTTGCCCCTTCTTAGCCACCCTGCACGTGTCGTACGGGAAAATCCATTGTTGTACTTTCCTAACTCCCGACACTAAATCTGGTTGCGGTGTCGGTGATAGTCCTTTTGCTTCTCTTTCTCGACACTAAATCTGGCGGTAGTCGAGGTCCTTTTTTTCCCTCCCCCGACACTGAATCCGGCAGCAGCGGCGGCGGTGGTGGCTTAGAATTTCTTGCAAGGCGAAGGTGGTAGCTACATCGACGACTGAATTTGGTCCGTCGGACCCAGAGTCTCGGGCTCAACGCGAAGCAGCGGCGAGGTCTTCAGCCTCGGTTAGGGAGGAGGTCAGCAAGAATTCTACTTCCAAGGTACCTACGAGCAGCGGGTCAAAGAGAAAAGCAGGGCTGGCGACAGATTGTTCGGCGGTGGTGGGCGGAAGTGAGACCTAGATCTCGTGAGAAAAAACCCGAGAGAAGAGTGAGAGGTGAATTTTTCTTAGCAGTGCCTTATCTTACAAGTAGATTAGTTACGGCATAATAGAATAGAATGAACTAAAAAGTTCCCCTTTTTAATCAAATTAGGCACATCTTCGATACATGGGACCTATATAAGTTCACAATTCATGTCCGCCAGTACACTTCAAAGCTAGATTTTGGTTGCGAGAGGGTTCTGTTCGAGCAAGATGTGCATATGCTTGTGAATTGCAAAGAGGTTTTGTCTGTTTCACAGCTGGTAGATATGCTTCATGATAGGATTCCCTAGGGTTCTAGACAGAGGATACAATTGGTGTGGCGCAAAATGAATGATACCTATCATCAAATTGAGCACTCCGATGAGCATCAGATGGTTTGGGAGTGTTGTGCAGCTGATCATAAGGTGAAAGTTGAAGCAATGAT
This sequence comes from Avena sativa, assembly GCA_916181665.1. Taxonomy (NCBI): domain Eukaryota; kingdom Viridiplantae; phylum Streptophyta; class Magnoliopsida; order Poales; family Poaceae; genus Avena; species Avena sativa. The sequence continues at coordinate 315,558,502 of OV702292.1, forward strand.
TGATGATATGTATACAGATCCTAGAGATCTTGCTGCCAGAGCTTCGGCTCCTAGAGACTACAGACTAATAGATGTTGATTCATACCTGGCAAAACATGATGGGGGAGTTAATAAGTCAGTTTCGTCTTGTACTGTGGAGATCACTATTGATTCCAAAAACATAACTCTAGACGAAATGAGAGAGAAGATCGGTAAGGAAATCAGTATTGGCCCTAACCAGATGTCACGACTCTAGTGGTGGCATCATAAGAAGAAGATATTCATGGATGTTTTGGATACTGAAGATCTTATGCAGACTATGCGAAGAAAGAAGCGAACCAGGAAGGTGTTCTTCCTGCCTACCATTTATGATGTTGTTGAGGAGGTTTTAGTGGATGTAGAGCCCCCTGCAGTGGCCAAACAGAACGAGGTGATCGACATTGATCAGATCTGATGAAAGCTTCTACCCTAGGCTTGTCATATGGACCGCGGGGCTACCCTGTCTATATTTGTAAACTAGACTGTTGTTGCATTTAGATGGTGTTTCTATGATTATCTTTGTTGAGAGATTGCGATATAATGTTGTGCAAGCTGTTGAGATTTTCGGACATGTCACTCACTAGAACCATCGTTGTTGTAATAAGACGTAAGTACATTGTAGTTGACATGATTATGTTTCTTGAGATGATGTACTGTACTTGGTTCTGTGATTATCTTTGTTGAGAGATTGTAGTGTAATGTTTTGTGAAACCATGACTGGACAAGTGATGCATAAGTACATTGTAGTTGACATCATTTTGTTGCATGAGATGTCATGATATACTTGGTTCTGTGATTATGTTTGCTGAGAGATTGTAATGTAATGTTTTATGAAACCATGACTAGACAAGTGATGCATAAGTACCTTGTAGTTGACATGATTTTGTTTCTTGAGATGATGCAATATACTTGTTTCTGTGATCATGTCTGCTGGGAGATTGTAATGTAATATTTTGTGAAACCATGACTGGACAAGTGATGCATAAATACCTTGTAGTTGACATTATTTTGTTTCTTTAGATGATGTAATATACTTGTTTCTGTTATTATGTTTGTTGATAGATTGTAATGTAATGTTTTGTGAAACCATGACTGAACAAGTGATGCATAAGTACCTTGTAGTTGACATGATTTTGTTTCTTTAGATGATGTAATATACTGGTATGTTTTCCTTAGTCAATGTAATTGGGATGGAGGGGGTACATGTTTAATATTTGAAATAAGATTGTATGAAGAGAAACCCTATTAGGCAGGAGACATTAATCTAGGGAAAGGGCACGATATACATTAAACTATTGTAACATGCCAATTTAGTCATTGTTGCAGCGGTGACGCACTTCACTTCCCTCTCTCTCTCTCACCATCGCCGATGCCAACACATTCACCATGTTATCCTGGAACGAAGAGGACGGCCAGTTGAGCAGCGACAACCTTATCTCCGACATCGAGTATTCCTTCCTGATGTGAGTTCCCCTGTTTTCTCGGGCTAGGGTTAGGCATTGGTAAATCCCTCGATCTGAGCTCCATATGTGCATGCAATCATGTTCAATTATAGCTTTGTGTTTCCTTATAGGTACCCGGAACGATCTATGACTCAGAATGGGAGGGCCTAGATCTCGATGAATAAGTACCATGTGACCATGGGCTAAAACTAAGGAGATATGTTGCATTCGAAGGCAGTAACACTGGGACAAGGTTTTTGGGCTGCACAAATTAGGTTTGTTTACATTATGTGCAATGGTGACATGAAGAAAAATGTATTGTGTATGCTCATAACACAATAGTGTGTGTGTTTTTAGGTTGGCCCGGTGTGTAAAGCAGTAGAGTGCGTGGATCCTGAGTGGCCAGATGCACTTAAGAAATGTTTGGCCCAATTATAGGAGATGTATGAGTTGGAAAGGTCGGGGAGACTTACTGATGCTTGTGATGTAGATGAAAAAAATTACAAGTTGTCGGTATGAAATAAGGAGCTGGAACAAAAAATCAAGAATTTGCAATCAGAACTAAGTGATAGAATAAATGGGAGCTTGGTTGTTGGAACTACAAAGAAGCTTCAGGATAGTCACAGGTTCCTGATTCTTAATGCAGAATAGGAGAGGGATCATCTCAGGGAAGACAAGAAGAAGCTAGAGTACTACATTGCGTATCTATTGAAGGAACTGAAGAAGGCGCGCGAGGGTGAACAAGGACAGACTACAGAGGATAAAGGAAATTCTAGATGAATAATTTATGTCATGCCAATGCCTGAAACTAGTTAACTGTAAGACTTGCAGTTGCGCTTTCTTAACTAAGCCAAACTCAATCCTCGAGCAAATTAATTTCAGACGAACAAGTATTGTGCATAGTGTTAAGTTCACGTTTACAAAATCACCACTACAGAGGATAAAATAGGCAGTTCAGTATGAAATAGACATATGTTGGGTTCAAGCGAGCCTGGCCCGGAGCTGCTCGTTTTCCTCCCTAAGATCGGCCAGCTCCTTGAGTACTTTGTCGTGCGCCTGCCGCAGGTTCCAGCACTCCGTCAGGGATTCGAGAAGTTGGTCTGTAACCATATGATTTTCCTTCATGAGCCCATCCATGATCTCCGTCTGCTTACTAGCCGAGGTGCGACCTTGCCTATGAAGTTTCTCCAATCCGGCGTTTACCTCTTTCAGTTTCTTGCACTTGTCAAAAATGACCGCGACTTCAGCGCACAGGTGGTCAAAGGCCAGCTTTTGGGAATTCTTATTCTCCCTTTGGATGGTTATCTTGTCATTTAGCCAAGTCGCCAGGTCCTGGTTGAGCTTTCGCCTCTTTCCCTGCAATAAAAACTTGTAGTATGGTTTGTTTAGTTCACCAGGACAAGATGGTTAGTTTCCATTATTAACTAAATCGGCTACTGGAACTGTCATAATTTAAAGGAAGAAGCAATATAGAACTAATCAACATTTTATGAATCGACTAGTGGCACTGTCATAATTTCAATTTCAAAGCAAATAAGGTTTATCTACAGTTTAGTGTGATGTGGGTTTTTCCCATGTCACCAAATAGTAGTGGCAAACTCATAATGAAGAAATCCGTGTCCAGATACATAATGGAAAGAGCTCATGGTGTCCATTCATGAACATGAACACCTACACATGTCTAGATAGATAAGGAGTTTCCCTAGGATTCTTCTTGCACCCTATAACGGGAATCAGACTTGGGCATTGCTCCCTGGACCCTAAATATTACAAAAATAGTGGAGCACGAACCGATATTTGTGCCCCTCTAACGGGAATCAGACCTAGGCATTGCTCCGATACGCCTCCAGACAAGCCCTTAGCTCCTCATTCTCTTTCTAAACACCCTCGAGTACGGTGATCCCTCTGCTCATGTCCTCCTTCATCTCTTTCACTGCATCCAAGCAACGGTTCCTGTAATGGTAGGCTCGGATCACAGCCTTGGTTTTGTTGACGCGTCCTCTAAGTGCCTCGATGACTTCGTCCTGGAGGAGGGTGCACCTTATCTAGAGATTCTTCTTCTCCTCCATGAGCTTGTTGATTATCTTGATGGCCTATTCTTGCCTGTTCGAGTTACGGTCGAGCACTTTCTGCAGCCTCACGATGTCACGTGCAAAATCAGCGAGGTCTCCTTCTGCGTAGATAAATGCTTGAGTAGGCTCTCATTAGCTTGGGTGAGGGAGCGTGCAAGCTCTTGTTCGTTGTCAATCTTGGCACTGATCACGGCCACCTTGTCATGCTACTCGACCTTCGATCACTTCATCGTTCATGTTAATTGAAACAGAAATTCTATAATTACACTCCAGGTTCTGGGTGAATACTAATACAAAACACAAAATCCCCATTGAATATATGGACAACAGTATTAATAATCGACCTAGAGATCCAGTCATAATCATGATAAACTTATCCTAATCACAAAATCCCCATTGAATCTATGAACAGCGGTATTAAGGAAAGACCAAGAGATCCATTCATAATCATGAAAACTAATACAACTTGCAAAAAACACCCTATGCGGTGCGTATACGATCTAAGAAATCCACATTATACTACTCACAGAAATAACAGTGTGGAGATTTGCTACCTCGCTGAGACGTGGAACGGTACTGAATGGGTCCCGCAATGCCGTCGTCATGGTGGATTCTGATTCCACGGTCGGCCTGTAATACGTAGAAGAGGAAGAGCAAGAAGAAGAAAAACAAGAAGAAGCAGAATAAGATCATGATGGAGAAGGAGATGGTGAAGAAGTAGAACAAGAAAACCATACCAGGAGGAGCCCTTGCCTGCTAGAACATCCGGTGCCATTGTCAGGAGAGATTGGGCCTCAGTGAGAGGGGGGCTTCAGGGGCTACTAGGGCAAGAACTACCTGGCGGCGAGCTCTCTCATTTTTCTCCACGAGGATGGTCGCTCGGTCTCTCCTCAGGGTAGCCATGCCTTGCAGGGGGAGGGAGGTGGCGACATGAGGAAGAAGAGAGTGATTAGTGTGGTAGAAGAGTCAAAGAGTATAGGTCGTGGTCCAGTAGTACTACTAGTATTATACAAGACTACCGTCTTGAAGGACATATGCCCTATACGCAAATAATAAATAGGTTTTTATTGTCATATCTCAATTAGTTTATAATAGTTTCATATTATGCTATAACTGTACCAAGTAGAAACATTGGTACAGGTGTGGTATGAAACAACCAAGTCCCTAGTAGCCTCTATTCATACTAGTTTGTTGGTCATGAGGATGATCTGGGTTTCAAGATCATGGGCATTTATGCCAATTGACAACGAGGTCATGTCATTAGAGAATGATGTGATTGGACATTCCTCGAAGGATTGCGACACGATCAAGAGATATAGTTCATTATTGCAACAGCTAAATCTAGACTCCTTTTCCTTAGACCGTGAGCTCATATTACTCACCGTTTCCCGAGGCTGCTTAGACTGCATCAAACGTCATCTGGTAATACGGTGGCCATAAAGGTGTATGTTGGGTATTCCAAAGGAACAGTAGATGACATGTGACTACAAGATCGGGATTTGATCACCCACATGACAGGTAAAGATACATACGGCCGGCTTGGTGAGATTACATCCATAAATGTTGCAACATGTGACTCGGTCATGGGGATGTAATATCACGGTAACAAGTAAAATAGAACTTGTTGGTAACAAGATTAAACAAGGTATGTGATACCAATGATCGGATCTCGGACAAGTCGTATCAAGAAACAAAAGGAAATTGGATGCTACATTTACCGGTTCAAACGACATTGTCATCAGGAATGCATAGGGGTCACATGGACATCCCTGGTCCCTCTGTTGATCATTGATATAGATCATGTCTAGAGCATTCCCGAGCCGTGAGGGGATACACTGAAGGGTACGATGAGAGCGATCATTCATAAGACGGAATCACAGTAGAGAATGAGAAAGCCGGAATTGTTCCACGGAGAGATTCGAAGTTGTTCGGAGAAGGAATAAAGGAAAAGACCGAAAAAGTGTTTTCGAATGAATGGGAATTTGAATATACATTTACTATATGTTAATTATGAATTAATATATTTTAAATAATATTTAAATTAAGATTTATAAAGTCAACTTTCTTATTAGGCCACAATCCCGAAGGAAATTGGCCTAGAAGAAAACCACGGGAAAAAAGACAGGAAAAATAGCAGAGAAAAAACAGAAACAGCCCACGTGGGCGGCAGATAGTTGTCGCCGCACAGGGCGGACTGCTGTTGTCGGCTGCTGGTGCGGGCCGCTCAACCCCCGGCCCATGCCGGCGTGCGGGAGGAAGCCGGCTGCTGCTCGGGCAGGCCTGGCACGCTGGCGGGCCGCGGTGCCGAGGTGGCCCACTCGGGCCGCTTCCGCTGCGGGCTAGCAAGCCTCGCACGCGCGTTAGGCCGCGGGTTGGCGCCTGCCCACCCGGCCGCTGGGCACTGCAGCATTGCCTGCTGCTGCCAGCTTGCTAGGTCGCGCCCCGGCCCACCTGCATGTGCTGCTGCTGTTTGCTATTTTGGCTATTGGGCTGAGTGCTTTTGGCACATCCGGATGGTGCACGAAATTCCTGTAATTTCCTTTATTAATTAGTCCCACATGGCTAACCTATTGGGGAGGGCCCACCCCCTCCGCCTATATAAAGGGGTGCCCATGGGTGGGATTAAACACACAATTTGAGAAGTCTTTTAGTTGACTTTCTCCCTCCCTCTCTCTATACCTTGTGACCATGACCCCAAGTCTGGGCTGTGTGAACGAGGCATACCTGCAGCACGCTGTTGCGCTGCAGGGATTCCTAGCCGGATATCAACTTCCGCACTCCCGGCGGGATCGGGGAGATGGAGGTCTCATCGTACATCGGATGTGTACGAAGACACGAGGCGCAACACTTGGGGCGCTTAAATGTCGTGAGCGGAGCTACTGCACGATGAAGAAGGAGCAAGGGGTGACCTGCGAGGAGCTTCGTGACCTTGAGGTCGGCTACGAGTACGACCACTTCAACTAGATTCCTCTTAAAATGTTAACCGCGTACGGTCTACAACGGTATGTATTCTATATACTCGACCGTTACTTCATTACTACATAGATATATCCTAGGCAGTTTAGGGCATTCCAACGTAGGATTTTTTGTTTTCTGCTGCGGATCCCCTTCGGTGGTATCAGAGTTGATCTATGCGTAGGAATGTTGTACGGCCAGTACACACAAGTATTGTGCGGGCATTGATCCCTTAGTTGTTGCCCTCTAACATATACTTGTTTATATCGCGGTATTATTTGATGAAGCGGCCCAGACCGACCTTACGTGTATTCGTACGCGAGATTGGTTCCATGCTCAACATACGGCTTATACCGTATAAGTGGCTAGCGGATGTATGTCTCTCATTCAATAGTTGATATAGCATTTACAACAGAGGGTCCCGAAAGGGGTGTAGTAGAGACAACTATTGGATCTATGTTGTGGTTGGAAAGTTCATAGTTTAGAAACAGTTCTATTGCGAATTCCCTAACAACCACGTAAAACTTGCAAAAGATAAAGTAGAGACGTCTAACTTTGTTTTGAAGGAGGGCCTATGTTATGATATGCTATTGGTCGTTACAAATCTAAAGTAGTTTACTTTTCTATTACTAAGTAGTATAGTAATAGTAATCGTTCCGATGGATGACTTGGTGGTGGCGTCGTGGACTTGGCGTCAAACCAAGGGGAAGATGGAGATCATGCCGGAGCGCTCGATGGAGATCAAGGCGCAAGAAGAAGCACCATATCATATCACAATATACATATGATGTTGATACCTCTTTTACATCTTATTGTGTGCTAGTATTAGATACTGAACGGTAGCAAATAAGATAATCCCTATTTAATTCCAATGATCGTGTTCCCCTTGTGTGTGCACCACCAAGAAAGTTCTTCGTTATGAGGCCAGCTATGATGATCGAGGGTCAGACATATCTACGTTCGCATACAGTGGGTGTAAGCCATGTTGCACAGCGAATACACACAAGTTAGATTTGGCGAGCCTAGCATGTGACAGACATGGCCTCGGAACACAAGAGATCGAAAGATCGAGCATGAGTCACATGGATGATGTGATTGACATTAGGGAATGTCTACCTTTGAGGCTGCACTGATGGCCGTGATGATCGGGGAGGTGTAGAGGATTGGGATCATGTGATCACTAAAATCTTCCAGGGGATGAAATTTTAGTGGAGATCAATTATAAATTGAACTCTTATTATGAACTTAGTCTAGATGTCTATTTGCAAATATCTTAGTAGATCTTGGACTATCCCATGAGGTCCTTTGCGACCATGGGAATATATTGCTTAATGTGGAACTTAGCAGAAGGGTCCAACTTCATAGATTAATACCCACACCTGAGGGATATCCTCATAAAAGGTGGTCTTCTCTTCTTGATATAATAACCATTAGGATATAATCCGATGACTCTGCAATGTTTGTGTTTTCTCCATTATCATCCAATAAACCATTCTCCATTCGGTGGAGAGTTGGACTGCAATTTTGTATTATGCAAAATCTAGCACAAAACGTATGAGCCATTGGATGGGTTTTCCTCCATCATGGAAAAGAAAATGTTTGGAAAAATACTTAGGGATCTTGCATTAGACTTGAGAACCCTTAGAAGGGCTTTATTGCAATAGAGGTCATGGATGAAAAGGTATATGTAAGATATACAAAATTATGAATGTGGTTCTGGCAAAACTCATTGCAGTTTGCAAAGTATTTGATACTTGTCCTGCATTGTGAAAACATGATGATCTGCTTTAGAATTGCTGGATTTGAGGCAATGTGACTTGATGACGGCAAGCAAAACAGTTGATGGCCGACATCAGCCCTTTCCTCAAAGTTTATCATTTGGATTAGTGGATTTGAATATAATTTTGTAATCCCTGTTTGTGTGTCTTGCTTTTGGCGAGGTGATTATTCATATGAACAAGTTACAAGACAGTTGTATTATTCTTATGAACAATACCGTTATGGTCACATTACGATTATAAAAAAATGATTATCATCACTATGTTAATCATAATAGTTTAAGCATTTATAAAGGATTAGAATGCTAAAAGATATCCAAAATTTAATAATGAAAAGACATTATAGTTTAAGTTGGTTATTGCATGTTTTTCATTCTAAATGAAGATCAGGGTACTAGATGCTTAATCTAGAGACTTTGCAAAACCATGCCTCGTTGGGCAAAATGACTAAAACTCCGCATTCTGGTAAAACAATGATATGCGAAGAAATGTTGAAACTTTATACACAATGATGTATCGTATTTTCAACAAGTAGTGGAAATCATTAGTTAATTGTGGACTTAAGTGAATTAGTGTATTTACTTAATCAAACATAAGTTTTAAATGATTTGAATTGTTCAAATGAGTTCACAACAAAATGGGATACTGAATTAACTGAATTAACAAGTCTCTTCAATTTGATCGACATGACTAAAGTATTTAAGTTAATTTTGGCATAAAAGGACACGTGAAAGATTTTTCACAAATTATGATAATTGGACGAATTCAAACTATGTTGAAATGTCTAAACATCATAATCATTATGTATTAAGATACATATAGTATAATATTATCTCTTATAGGGGTTATAGTTGTCGTTTAGAGTTAGAGATCAAAATAAGCAAACACTCATTTAAAATATAAAGGAACATCTAAAAGATTCGTGGAAACAACACCATAAGAGTTATGGCACGTTCGAGTTTCTGGAGATTTCAATAAGTCGAAGTCGTGGCGAATAAACAAGTCTTTGTAAAGCATTCTTAGGAAGCTATGAATGGATCTTCCACAAAGGTGCAAACCTGCTGTTGCCCAAAGTTGACGTGTCTTGATGAAGATACAGGTGGAAGAAAGTAAAAGATCAAAACAAGGTATTTGACCTTACCTCCTGATTATTGAGTGGCACATCGGAATTTGTTTCGTGAAACCGAGCTCTACAAATAGAGGAGAAACTAATGATAATGATCATAAAGTTTCAAGTAAATACTTTTACTAAAGAAAGTAGGATTCAACTATATATTCTACAAGTTTGTGGAATTATATTGTTGATTCACTTGTCATGTTTTGAACAAGACATACCTACGAAATACAAAGAAGCGTGATGGACCTAAGTACGAGAAATGAATGGTCATTGAAATCTTGTTAGTGGAATTCTTGATTTGATGATGATCAAAGAATTTTGGGATGTCCAAGATTGTCAAGAGGACCTGGATTTGAGTGGGAGCTAATCAGCTTGGCTAAATCATAATATGTAGCTGACATATTTTAGGTGGGAGCTAAGTGAAATCCCTGGATCTCAAATATGAATGTCATATTTGAGTGGGAGCGTGAAATCATTCTAGGATATGTGTACAACATATGTGAATGATGTGTTTGGTGTTAATAATATTTAAGTAGAAAAATAAGGATGAAGTTGAAGTTATTAAACAATAAGATCTATCAAGATAGATTGGTGAGTTTAATAAAAATCAAATGTCGAATGCTTCCTGGACTTGATTCTGAAAGATGATTAGAATGTCCTAAGCAAGATTCTGAAGAAGCTCAGAATGTAACAAGGTAATAAATAAGTTCTTACTATATGAAGAATTGAGTTAGTATTGCAACTATGGTTAAAGAAAGAAAGATATGCGTTGCATCTCCTATGCCTCAGTCATAGGTTCTTCCATACAACCATGTTATATACTCGGCGTAATGTTACCCGAGGTTCTGGTTGGAAGGACTAGCTATTAACTATAAGAACATGTCTTGAAGTGATTCATGAGTTAATCAATGAACCAAAATTAAGTTTGTACTTAAATGACAAGAAGCAAAGTAAGTGGCATAGTCGCATTTCATGCACTAAGATCAACATAGATATAGAAGTATAAAGGCTCCATCTGATGTGATGTATAATGTTATGGCGGGGATAGTTCGCTTTTAACGTAGAATGATGTGTCCCTGGGCACAGTGCCCATGAGAAAACCCTCGAGGTTGATCTAAAGTCACTGTAGGCTCCTGGAATTCGGCCTCGTTCTGATGCCATAACTATCGTACATACACAAAGGATAGCAAAGTGTGTTTTGAAGTTTAGATGACAACTGTGAAAACGACCGTCATTGTAAACACTAGAAACAAAGTCTCACTTTTTCGCCAAAGAAATACTTCAACCCATTATAAGATAATGGTGTGAATATCAAAATTAGGAAGACATTAACGATTTGCAAAAGACATAATGATCTGGTAAAACAGAACATGGACATGACGTTTCCCATGAGCATGCATGATCTATAAACACATATGTTATATGGTTTATGATGAGTAAAATGCGAGCTAGATTATTTGTACACTAGTGCAAGTGGGAGACTGAAGGAGATATTGTTGGGGTTCCGCGTATGAAAACAATAAATTTTACTCTACGCCCCTGAACCCCTGAAGCTGCCAGGACCTATCTATTAGTAATACAGTAACGGGAGGCGCTTTTCGCGAACTTACCCTTGAAGACCGAAAAGCGTTGTGAACGCTCAGGAGAGCGTGGTTGATGTAGACGAGCCGAAGCCGACCTCAAGGTCGTGATGAAGTCCTTGCGCTCCTTCTGGCTCCAACGACTTGAGTGCCTCAAGTGCGACACCTCGCGGGGAGTTACACACGTCTGGTGCCTGACGATGACTCCCGCTTCCCCGATCCAGCAGCGTTGCGGAAGTAGAGCTCCCGGATCTGAATCCCGTAGCGCGACGGCGCTCCGCGGTGAAGATGTCTCTCGCTCGCGCAGTATAGACTTGAGACCACGGTCACGAGAGAGAGAGAGAGAGGGAGAGAGAAAATATCAATTAGAGGTCCTCCCAAAAGTGGGGAGACCTTTATTGATTATTGGTGTATTTTCTAGGCCAAATACCCCACTATATATAGGGAGAGGGGACGTACTACCTCCCTCAAAATCTCGGGGTGGGACTAAAGGAGAGGAGGGGGTGGGGTGGCTGCCGGCCAGCCCCTAGTGGGCCCCGCAGGGGGCTAGGCCCAGCCGGCCTCCCCCTTTAGCCCCTCTCCCTCTCTCCTTTCCCCTAATGGGCCCTCTCCCTCCGGAATTGGCCCATTAAGCCTTTTGACCTTTAATTGATTTTCTCTTTATTAAATAAATATGAATAAATGATTAAATCAACATTTAAACATTCATTCACATATTATTCAATCTCTGTGGTCATGGAACACCTTCCACCTCCACTCCGGACATCCTCCGGACTTACCGAAACCCTTCCGGTTTTCTCCCTTCTTTTCTTCAGTGATTCCACCGATCCTATAAACACTCTCTAAGCATCATCAAGCCCTTAAGCGTGATACCCCACGGTTCGGGAACACTCCAGACATGGTCGGGACACTCCCGCACCAATGATCGACAGAGGGACCTGGATGGCCATGTGACCCCTGTGCGTTCCACGAAGATCTTTCGTCGTTTGAACCAGGAAAGTCGTGTCTTATTCTCTCTGTCACTCAATACATGCATTGCCCAAGATTTGGTCAATGACATCACCATGTCGTGTTCAATCTCGTTACTGAACAATGCTACTTGACTCATTCCGACAAGTGATATCCCCGTGATCTAATCACACGCTGCGCAGCTATTGGATATAACTTCTCCGAGTGGGCCCTTGAGTATCTTCCCGTCACATGGATGGACAAATCCCGCTCTCGACATATATTGCCTCTACGGTTTCCTCCGAGTACATGAACACACCTTTATAACCACCGTTTTACCAGATGGTGTTTGATGCTATCTAAGCACTCTCGGGAGACAGTGATTGATATAGCCTCACGGTCTAAGGAATAGTCTACGAGGATCCATTTCTAATCATCGTGACTTGAACTTCGTGACATGATCGGGTCATGATGTTTAGGTTGGGTATTGGTTCATCATCTCATTCTTAGAATGAGATGACCTCATTTCCAACTGGCATAAATGCCACATGATCATCTGTTGACCAATGAACCAGTGACTAGAGTTTCACTGGGAACCCCTGATTGTTTGTATATCACACGTATATTGATGTTTCCACTCAACATAGTTATAGCATGATATAAAACTTAATCATAAACTATATGAAATATGATAATAGTCCTTACTACTATTTGTCTCTAGGGCATATTTCCAACAGATATGCCCTAGAGGCAAAAATAAATAGGTTTTTATTGTCATATCTCAATTAGTTTATAATAGTTTCATATTGTGTTATAACTGTACCAAGTAGAAACATTGGTACAGGTGTGGTATGAAACAACCAAGTCCCTAGTAGACTCTATTCATACTAGTTCGTTGGTCATGAGGATGATTTGGGTTTCAAGATCATGGGCATTTATGCCAATTGACAACGAGGTCATGTCATTGGAGAATGATGTGATTGGACATTTCTCGAAGGATTGCGACACAGTCAAGTCATATAGTTCATTGTTGCAACAGCTAAATCTAGACTCCTTTTCCTTAGACCGTGAGCTCATATTACTCACTGTTTCCTGAGGCTACTTAGATTACATCAAACGTCATCAAGTAATACGGTGACCAAAAAGGTGTACGTTGGGTATTCCAAAGGAACAGTAGATGACATGTGACTGCAAGACCAGGATTTTTTCACCCACATGACGGGTAAATATACATACGACCAGCTTGGTGAGATTACATCCATAAATGTTGCAACATGTGACTCGGTCACGGGGATGTAATATCACGGTAACAAGTAAAACATAACTTGTTGGTAACGAGATTAAACAGGGTATGTGATACCAATGATCGGATCTCGGATAATTTGTATCAAGAAACAAAAGGAAATTGGATGATACATTTATCGGTTCAAACGACATTGTCATCAGGAATGCATAGGGGTCACATGGACATCCCTGGTCCCTCTGTTGATCATTGATATAGATCATGTCTAGAGCATTCCCGAGACGTGAGGGGATACACTTAAGCGTATGATGAGAGTGATCATTCGTAAGACAGAATCACAGTAGAGAAAGAGAAAGCCGGAATTGTTTTGCGGAGAGATCCGTTGTTCGGAGAAGGAATAAAGGAAAAGACTGAAAAAGTGTTTTCGGATGAATGGAAATTTGAATATACATTTAGTATATGTTAATTATGAATTAATATATTCTAAATAATATTTAAATTAAGATTTATAAAGTCAACTTTCTTATTTGGCCAAAATCCCGAAGGAAATTGGCCTAGAAGAAAACCACAGGAAAAAAGATAGGAAAAAAACAGAAATTGCCCACGTGGGCGGCAGATAGTTGCCGCCGAATAGGGCAGACTGCTGCTGTCGGCTACTGGCGCGGGCCGCTCAACCCCCCGTCCCATGCGGCGCGCGGGAGGGAGCGGGGTGCCGCTCGGGCAGGCCTGGCACGCTGGCAGGCCACGGTGCTGAGGCGGCCCACCCGGGCCGCTGCCGCTACGGGTTGGCAAGCCTCGCACGCATGGTGGGCCACGGGTTGGCGCCGTCCCACCTGGCCACTGGGCGCTGCAGCGCTGGCTGCTGCTACCAGCTTGCTGGGCCGCTCCCCGGCCCGCCTGCATGTGCTACTGTGTTTGCTATTTTGGCTATTGGGCTGAGTGCTTTTGGCCCATCCGGATGGTGCACGAAATTCCTGTAATTTCCTTTATTAATTAGTCCCACATGGCTAACCTATTGGGGAGGACACACCCCCTCCGCCTATATAAAGGGGTGCCTATGGGTGGGATTAAACACACAATTTGAGAAGTCTTTTAGTTGACTTTCTCCCTCCCTCTCTCTATACCTTGTGACCATGGCCCCAAGTCTAGTGTATGTGAACGAGGCATACTTGTAGCACACCGTTGCGTTGCAGGGATTCCTAGCTGGATATCAACTTCCTCACTCCTAGCGGGATCGGAGAGACGGAGGTCTCATCATACACCTGATGTGTATGAAGACACCAGTCGCAATACTTGGGGCGCTTAAATATCGTGAGCCAGAGCTGCTGCACGATGAAGAAGGAGCAAGAGGTGACCTGCGAGGAGCTTCACGACCTTTAGGTCAGCTACGAGTACGACTACTTCAATCACGTTCCTCTCGGAACGTTAACCGCGTATGGTCTACAAGGGTATGTATTCTATATGCTCGGTCATTACTGCATTACTACATATATAGATCCTAGGCAGTTTAGGGCGTTCCAACATAGGAATTTTTTTGTTTTCTGCTGCAGATCCCCTTCACGTCTACCTTCTCAAACAAGCCATAGGGATAGGGAATCGATGGGACTTGTCTTTATTGCGATGGACAGTTCAATGGTCATCGGCGCCGCCTAAACTCCAGTATATAATAAAAGGAGTGTGATCTTTACCCTTAAAATGAGTGGGATCGGTTGGTAATCACAGGCATCAGCGTGCACGTCCCGTGTGCATGTGGCACGTGTTGACTGGGCAATAACGCACGCAACTACTGCACGATCATGTCGGCACGTTGAACTCCACGTCGAATGAACGCACGTTGAACTCCACGTCGACAGGCACGCACGGGATATTTACGAGTTACGTTGTGCCACTTCTGTTGTGATCAAATTATGTTCAGTACGCAAGATAATATATTTTTAATAATCAACAAATGTATGTGTGTACACGACGCATGAAACCGCTGCTCGCCCCTAGATAGGCACCCAACTCTGTGTATCCATCATCGCTAATTCCAAACAACTCCCTCGAGCACGATGGCCCCTCGTCGTGGCTATGGCAGATCCAAGTCGGCCACTGACCGTCCTGCGTCCCCTGCTCTTCGCGGCATCGTATGCGCTCGTGAGTCGCCTACTGAGGCAGCACGTCGTATCCGACCGCGCCAGGATCCATCGACATCGGCACTCGAGGACACCGTGATGTCAAAGCTCGTATCGGCCGTGCAGGAGGAGCGTGGGTTACCTACAGCGATGGACGAGCGCAGAGCAGCAGCTAGGATTGGGGCGCGTGTTGCATCGAGGAGTACAGACAAGAAGATGAACGAGAGGAAGACTAGGAAGAAGAGAGGAGACATCTATTTGGACGAGTCCGACTCGGCCAACTAGGATGCGTTCATAGATCAGTTGGAGGGAGAAGCGGAGGAGAGTGACGTGGACCCGTGGGACTAGAAAGAGGAGGAGGAGGACTCCGACGAGGAGATAGCGCGCTTATACGAATAAGGGGCGGTGACGAGTCATCAGAGGAGGACACTGACGACAGCGATGGCAAGGACCATGATGGTGACAAAGACGACGACGATCCAGAAGACGGCGACGAGAGCTTCTTCGAAATATGATCATTTATTTTATTTATTTTTTGAGATGGTTTTCATTTGTTTATGTAGGTAAAGTATCGGTGGCACGGATAGAGAGGTGGCACGGATAGACCCTGCAAAAAAAGAGTAGGAGGGAGGGGTTATCCTGCTCGTTTGATCACAGAGGATCAAGGTTTGGTGGGCATGATCCGTGTGACATCTATCAGCCAATCAGTTCGTAGCAGCTAGAGTGAGCACATGTTTGGCCTTTTCTAAGATTTGTGAGTTTTGACCAAGAGAGAGGGCAAACCCGAGTAGTACTCCATCAAAATCCAAGGGCAAGCCCCATTGCATGTGTCTTCTTTACCTAAACCATATGAATCCACCAGAGTCATTGCATATGTCTTCCTTTGCTAAACCACCACCAGAGTCATTGCATGTCTGTTCCTTTCCTAAACCATCACCAGATTCATTGCATGTTTGTTCCTTTCCTAAACCATCACTAGAGTCATTGCATGTGTATTCCTTTCCTAAACCATCACCAGAGTCATTGCACGTGTCTTCTTTTCCTAAACCACATGGATACACCAGTATCATTTCATGTGTGTTCCTTTCTTAAACCATCACCAGAGTCATTGCATGTATGTTCCTTTAATAAACCACCACCAGAATCATTGCATGTGTATTATTTTCCTAAACCACATGGATCCACTAGTGTCATTGCATGTGTGTTTGTAATACCTCTGACATTACGCTCTAAGTTCAAGCCTAGACGAACCCAAAAGTGGATAAGTGATTCTACCGCGGAGGCCCAATGTCACCCACGTGTAGGCCCGTCGAAGCGGACCAGGGCATGGTACTGGCCGACCACCTTATCCACTTTCAAGAACATCAGGACAAGAGCGAGCGGCGTAAGCGACAGGATGCGATCACGACATACACAAATGAGTATGTATGTATGCGACTTACAATAGATATCAGAGTCACACTATCTAAAAGAAATATAAATATTGCAACGCCATACGGCAAGATCCAAATATCCTAGATAGATATAATAATTTAGGATACCTCCTCATACATCACACACCAGAGTATCAAGCGGATGTGGAAACAAGATCCGAGTACGGGTTAAGAAGCAAATTGACATAAGATGCCTCTAAAATAATCACATCCCGCCCATAGATCTCATGGATCTTCATCCCCGGAATCTCTACACCTGATGGTCATTGCCACCATCATCGGTCTCTTCAACCCAATAACCTTCCTGAGAGTATACCTGTCCACCTAAACCAAATATTTATCGTATGAGACCATATGGATACTCAGCAAGTCTTAATGCAGCTAAACGGAACAACCTGAGGGGGACGCAATTGCAGCGAAAGATAGTATCTACAAAGACCTATAGAGACTCGCTACACATCCGCCTACCCAAAGATGGAGGGACGCCCGTTAATTAATAGCAACAGTTATATAAGTAACATAAATAACCTTGCTCGCCCTCCTACTCGCTTACGGATGAGAAGGCGGAAGAACATCCCATCTATTAAAATTTGATTAACCATTCCATGAGTGTTGCACTAATTACTAGTCGTGTCTTAGTCAAATTAAAGGTGGTACTTTAGTTATGCTTGTCTATGATCGAGAAACTGTGCTCCTAGTCGTCCATAACCGCGGACATGGCTTTCAGAAAGATTTACCCTACAGGGGTGCACAAATAGCAACACACGCACGATCAACCTCGGGAAGAACCAAATAAAACACAACGAGGCCTCACGACAAAGCATTCGCAGGATTCATAAATCATTAAGGGGGACACCCCACTAAGCTACCCACAACAAAGTTGGCCGGCTTCGAGACGGACCTAAGGTTTGCGTCAATGGTTGTAAACGACTGGGAACCCGAAAGTGTGACTGGGCTTGTTGATACCGCGAAAACACTCCGCATTCCAAAACAGTACAGGTGCTCCACGCACAATCTGAAATAAAGCAGTAAAGCATGACGTAAGTACATGATAGTAATAAAGCCCCAAACTACTTTGTGGCCCCAAGAAATAAAGTGTGAATCAAGCTTAGGCGAAGGGGATTCATGGTCCCACATGCGGACACTCCGATAGTCAAGGAACATGAATCAAGTACTCGGGGTCCTACGGGACACAAGTGAGCTTAAAGAACCAAATAGCAGATAATGCTCACCGATGCCTCTTTCAATAGTTCTCTACTCATGTTAAGTTGTTTAGGTACCTCGTTATCCAAAGACTCGCACAAACCATACACATGCAATTCTACGACTCGCATGGCTCAAACAACTCCTATAGTAATGGCTCATGGGATTAAGGTACAAGCTTCAGTGGGGTTTAAAAGTAAAGGCTATGCAATACATGGGATTCAGTTTAATGCAATCGCGACTCAATGATGCAAGAGTAAGATAGAAGCATAGGTACTATATGTATGCAAGCATGGGGAATTGCTTGTCTAGCAGTTCTGTTGCAGGATAGAAAGGATCCAGGTAATACTCCTGAGGCTCCTGGTATTCTCCTTGCTCAGTGTCTATCCGGATAAAAACCAAACACACAAGGGGCCGAAATAAATACATTGCACAATCATATAAATAATACGGAACAAGCAAACAAATATTCCATGATAGAATGATGCACAATTTACATGGCATAGCATAGCATGGCATGGATGAGGTGTGGGGTACCAGAACAAAGCATTTTATTAAGTTTTTAATCATGTTTTGCTCCCATAAACATTGTTGTATATTTAATGTTTATATGGTGCATGCTTCAATTTATATTATGGAATGCATGGTTAGAATGGGCTCGTCGCGCTGATCAATTTAGACATATTATTTGTCCAATTTGAAATTACAGAATTAAAGTTATGAATTTATTAAAAAGGCTATTTATTGCAATTTAAATAATTTCGAAATTTTAAATTGCTCAAAAATTATTTTGGATGACATATTTGTATTCCTGGCATTTTTGTGATCAGAAAACATATATTATATGCAACATTTGAATTTATGAATTTAAAATTATACGCAAGTAATTTAAAAAAGGGTCAAATGTCACATGTTTGACTAGTTAGAGTGGACTCTGGTCAAATTTGAATTTGCATTTGAATTCATATTTAAATTTGAATCATATTTTATTTTGAATTTTTTGTCAAATTCAAATTATATAAAAAGATATGAATTATATAAGATATATTCAATTTTTAGATTTTTATTTAATTAGAAAAGGTTCTGAAACTTTTGTTGCTCGGGCTAATCTTACTCACAGCCAATGACATGTGGGGCCAGAGGGTCACGGGTCCACTGCACGCGCTGGTCAGTGTGGCACCGACACGTGGGCAATGCTAGGGATTGTGGGTTGACTTTAGAAAACATCAGGTACCTCTTTGCAAAACTGCCCGGGAGGCTCGCTGACGAACTGAATCGGGACTGAAATGATCAGCAAAAAACGGCTAGCTGAACTGAACTTTCGATGAAGATTGCGACGAAACCGCTGCGAATTTGCGCATGAAGCAAAAACAGATATTGAAGAAGGGTCAGAGGACTACAACTTTCATTCAAGAAGTTTTGTCTAAGGTTGACCGTATCGGCGGGAATCTTACGATGAGCAGCAACTCAAAAATAGATACTTCTCTGACGAACTGAAACTGCTTCCAGATATAAAATGGCGTGACTTCAGTCGAAGATAGCAACGCGCAGAGCGAGAATTTGGCGGATATGCAAACACAGAAATCGTAGGTCTCAATTAGTTCTACGAATCTCGCGTTCAAAGATTCTTCGGAAGAGGCCTAGATTGGACGCTACGGTGAGAAGAACAGAGGCGTGTGGCACTGTTGCTGCTGTTCGTGCGCGCGGCCAGAGCGCAGTGCGCGCGCGTCGAACGCTGCGAGCGGCGAGCAGGGAAGGGACGAGCCAGGGAGAGTTTAGAGGAGAGGGCGAGTGCTCACCTCGCGCAGAGGGCTGGCCGAGCCAGGTCGACCGGGTAGCAACGGGGAAGCAGAGACGGCGGCGTCGATGCAGGGCGCGGCGACGGTGTCCGGGTGTTGCTGCTCCTTCTTCGCGTTCCAGGCACCGGGCAGCTCCATGTACACCTAGCGCACCTTCAGGGTACCTTGGCAAGGCTCCAGTGGTAGGGGCTCGATGATCCGGCCATGTGGCCGGCGTGGGCGACGGCATGTCTAGGGTTCTGCGTGGGGAAGGACAAGGAAGGCAGGAATACTCTGATCTTGATCTGGTTTTGAGGCGCAGGAGGCAGCTGGTATATGTGGGGAAAAGGGCCCTGGCGTCGACCACGGAACAGTGAGCGCCGGGTGGTGATCACGTGCTGTGTCCAAGGAAGATAAACAGGGTAGGCTAGGTTTGGTGTCCACCTGCTGGTTCGGTTGCAACAGAGAGAGCCAAGGAGGGTTTCGGGTGGCACTAGGTTGCAAGGCTCAGTCAGGTTCAGGTCTAGGTTCAGGTCAGGAAGTAGACGATTAGGTTCTAGGCTAGCTAGCTAGCTAAAATTGAATGGATAGTTAGATACAGTTTAGGTGTAGAGTGATTTAGCTAGGTGATATAAAGAGAGGCATTGGTGTTTAATTAGTAGTAGATGTAGTGTAGTGTTATTTCTTTTATTTTTCTTTGATTTGTTTTGGTTCTACATAAACAAGCTTTTGTATATGTTTCAAACGAGCAACAAAAATAACTAGAACCAAAGAAACACAAGGATGGTCAAGGTAGGTGAGCTATTGAGACATGGTTAGATTTGAACCTCTTATTTGAATTGAAAGTAACCAAGTGTCTCATGAATACAAAAGAAACCACATAGGAGGAAGACAGGCAAGATTGCATGGCACATGCATAGGTACTAAATACCACTACTTCTAGTTGTGAAAACCAATATCCTTCACATGGCATTTATCCCTTCATGCATGCAAAGGTGGCCATGTGGCTTCCTTATCTCATCTTGTGAAAACAAGGAAAATACATGATTGGAAGCATGAATCAAATGGAGGGATCCATAACCAATACATGTGAGCTAGAATTTAAATGCCAAAGGAATAGCAAGGGCTCACATATACTTGGATGGTGGAATTTGTGAATGAACCAAGAGGTGACAAAGAAGGTGGTGAAATTGTAAGAGATATGCCCCAGCTCAACTTGGGCATTAAGCAATTCATCCAGAAGCAAATACATTTAATAGTCAAATGCATGATGAGAGGAAGAACCAAATGAAAAGAGTTTTATATGATGCTCAAATGCAATGTGGCATGGTGACATGAGCATGATATAATGCAATAAAATAATGATATGTAGGAAGTATCAATATATAGACTAGGCAAGTAGCATTACAATTGTTAGACAATTGGGATGCTATAACTCTCCCGCACTAAACAAGAATCTCGCCCCGAGATCTTCGAAACAAAGGACTTGAAGAACCTGGAGGATTGTTGTGAGACGGGAAACATAGAATGAACATTGCTTCGGTGCTCTCGAGAAACACGATACAAGAATAGAACCACTTCTTGAAAGAATTATGGAAGGACATTAAGGAGAGGAAGAAAGGACACATCGTTTGGATTCAAGATCAAAAGGCAAGTGAACATGATTCTTTGTTTTGCCGGAAGGAGAGAATGACTTGGAAAACTTATCCAGTACTATGAAATAGCCTTGTTTCTTTCCTCAGATTTAAGAAATAAAGTTTGGGAAACAACGTCGCCTTCAAACAACAGAGTTCCTTGATATCAACGGAAAAGATTTGGGTCAGGAGTTCTCGGATTAGATTCTTCTTGCGTTGGTAAGTACTACAGGATCACGCAATTGAGGTGCGCGGATCTATCTTCACGAGAAGTAGGTGACCAAGTTTTATGGTGGAATCTTGAGAAAGGAGTTGAATATTGAACATCTGGAGGTTATTGTAGAGATACTTATTGCTTCCCTTAACCATGAGATTATTGCAATAGATTTTGTGATTGATGGCATCAGCCATAAATGGCTTTACCAAGATCAAAAGAATTTACAAATGGAAGTTAGAGATATCTTCCATCCATCTTGTCTGGCGATGACGAGCTCTGGTCAAAAGAAGAGGACAGAGAAGATTTCGCATTTGCATCCACCGGATCGTTGAAAATTTTGCTCCAACTTGAATTAGACGATACCACCAACAAGAGGTTATTGATTATGTTCTTCGAGAGAACCCTTTGGAACACAAGGATAGAAGTAAAGGTCTCAAAGGATAAAGACCACTCCTGACTCCCGTGGAATGAGTGAAATTGCATTAATCCACCAATTCAATGTACAAGAGCGAATGATAAGAGTAGTGGTATGGTCATGACTCCATTCCGCACTCAAAGCATTACTCCGTACATGAATAGGAAAATGGTGCAACCCAACTCTCAGAAATTTAGACTAAAGATCATGACAAGAAGAATTCCTGAAACTTCGTAAGAAAACAAGGATGTGATGCAAAACACTTCGTCAGATCCAAGCGGATAAAGATGATGATGTTGTCATCGTGTCGGAAGTCCCAAGCCATCGGAAGAGATATGAAGGAAGCTCACGGCAAACAGATGAAGGCTTCAACAGATAGATCAAGAAAAGCACTAAGGTCTAAATAGAAGAATTGCAAAAGGTTAAGAAGGCTTCATGGCAACCGTCGGATTGAGGTTCGAAGATAAAGCGAGAGGTTTTCAACATATTTCTTTCTGAGCGGATGACCAAAAGGATTTCTCATCCTTCTTAAGAATATCTGAGAGAGATTTAGCAGACTAGAGAATCTTCAGTAGAACGGCGATGACAACTTGCTAAACCAGTAAAACTCTGGATTTGGTTGAAAGTGGAGGATGGAATTAACAATAGACTTGATTATTCTAGAATTGTAGCGATGTATTCAGCAGAAGGATGTGGTCAAGTTAGGTGACTTCAAAAAGTCGGAATTCACACTTCGAGAACTTTGCACAAAGGTGTTGTTCATGAAGCTTGAGAGAAAGTGAGGAAGATGTTATTTATCTTCTTCCATTGATATAGAATAGGCAAGCATATCGTCACGATATACCACCAAGAATTTATCGAGATGTTCCAAGAATACCAAGTTCAAGAGGCAGAAGGAACAAATGAATGCTCGAAACACTTTCTAAGCTCAACGCTTTTCGAAAGATCAACATAAGAGCAAGGTTCGTGTTCAAAGAGATGCATTGGGAGAATAGATTATCTGGCCTTTCGGATAATAAAAGAGATACTAATTGTTCGCCTGGTTGATCAGATCACCGGTTGAAACGAGAAGAGATTTTTGGATAAGAACCGATGATAACTCATACATTTAAGCAAAGCTATCAGATATGAAAGGATAAGATCCTCCAATATCAAAGAGAAGCTTGTAGATAAGGAGTTCCAAAAGATAAGAAGTGCGACAACGAATGGTAATCCACCATAGTGCCTTAAGAAACCTCCGGATTGCCAAAGATACTTGAATATGATATAGATATGATCACGGTGTAACTCAAAATCACAAGAGATAACCGACATCATTTGGAGGATTAGATTGATAGCATTGACCATATTGCACTCATGATAAGCGTCCCGCAATACTGAGAACCCAATTACAATCACAAGCATCGTATCGACACAAGTTATGTATTTAGCCCCAAAAGAATTTGAAGATGAAGTGAACTTCAGGATTAAAGCGCCGGTAGGAAAGATCAAGTTATCATGGACATGCTGATAAAAGAAGATAGATAGTGTATCCCACATGACTGAAAAGGAGTGTGAAAAGACAGATGCATCAAAGAAAAAAATCCGCACTTTTTGGCATTAAATACCAACTAGATGCGAAAAACATCTTAACAGATATATATTAGCAACTCCACATTCTGCAAAAGCATGCAGGAAGAAAGAAAACTCTTAACAAGATTGCGTCGGTAACAAAGAGTAAAACAGATCACGTCAGTTTACAAAGAGTCAGACAGATCACGTCGGTTTACACAAAGCCTGTCGGTATGAAATGTACCAACAGTTGATAATCAAAGGTAGATTGCGACAACAAGGTTGGGTGCAACAGATAGACAAAGAATTACACACACATCCTATGGTACTATGGAAAACCCCAAACACGTGAATTCTAGTTTGAATTTTTAGATGAGAATAGACAAATGTTACACTTCCTTACCAGAAAAGGGTGGGTGGGTAATAAGAAAAATGGAAGAAATCCTACTCTCACGTTTAGTTTTTTCCTAGTATACATAGCTACCAAAATATCTTCTAGACTGACAACGACCATCTTGGCTGAGACCCTGAAGGGTGGAATGGCTCTGATACCAATTGTAATACCTCTGACATTACGCTCTAAGTTCAAGCCTGGACGAACCCAAAAGTGGATAAGTGATTCTACCGTGGAGGCCCAAGGCCACCCACGTGTAGGCCCATCGAAGCGGACTAGGGCATGGTACCGACCGACCACCTTATCCAGTTTCAAGAACATTGGGACAAGAGCGAGCGGCGTAAGCAATAGGTAACGTGACCACGACATACACAAATGAGTATGTATGTATGCGAATTACAATAGATATCAGAGTCACACCATCTAAAAGAAATAGAAATATTGCAACGCCATACGACAAGATCCAAATATCCTAGATAGATATAATAGTTTAGAATACCTCCTCATACATCACACACTAGAGTATCAAGCGTAAGCGGAAACAAGATCCGGGTACGGATTAAGAAGCAAATTGGCATAAGATGCCTCTGAAATAAGCACATCCCGCCCATAGATCTCATGGATCTCCATCCCTAGAATCTCTACACCTGATGATCATTGCCACCATCATCGGTCTCTTTGTCTCAGTAGCCTTGCTGAGAGTATACCTGTCCACCTAAACCAAATATTTATCATGTGAGACCCTAGGGGTACTTAGCAAGTCTTAATGCAGCTAAAGGGAACTACCTGGGGGTGACGCAATTACAGCGAAAGATAATATCTGCAAAGAGCTATAGAGACTCGCTACACATTTGCCCAACCAGAGATGGACGAACGCCCATTAACTAATAGCAACAGTTATATAAGTAACATAAATAACCTCGCTTGCCCTCCTTCTCGCTTACGGACGAGAAGGCGGAAGAACATCCCATCAGTTGGCAGTTTTATTAACCATTCCATGGGTGTTAC
Source organism: Avena sativa (assembly GCA_916181665.1). Taxonomy (NCBI): domain Eukaryota; kingdom Viridiplantae; phylum Streptophyta; class Magnoliopsida; order Poales; family Poaceae; genus Avena; species Avena sativa. The sequence continues at coordinate 315,583,402 of OV702292.1, forward strand.
ACTAATTACTAGTCATGTCTTAGTCAAATTAAAGGCGGTAATTTAGTTATATCTTGTCTATGATCAAGAAACTGTGCTCCAAGTTGTCCATAACCGCGAACATGGCTTTCAGAAAGATTTACCCTGTAGGGGTGCACAAATAGCAACACACGCATGATCAACCTCGGGAAGAACCAAATAAAATGCAACGGGGCATCACGACAAAGCATTCGCAGGATTCATAAATCATTTCAGGGGGCCACCCCATTAAGCTACCCGCAACGAAGTTGACCGGCTCCGAGATGGACCCAGGGTTTGCGTCAATGGTTGTAAATGACTGGGAACCCGAAAGTGTGCTTGGGCTTGTCGATACCACGAAAAAACTCCGTATTCCAAAACAGTACAGGTGCTCCACGCACAATCGTAAATAAAGCAGTAAAGCATGGCATAAGTACATGATAGTAATAAAGCCCCAAACTACTTTGTGGCCCCAAGAAATAAAGTGTGAATCAAGCTCAGGCGACGGGGATTCATGGTCCCACATGCGAATAGTGCGATAGTCAAGGAACAGGAATCAAGTACTCGGGGTCCTACGGGACACAAGTGAGCTTAAACAACCAAATAGCAGATAGTGCTCACCGATGCCTCTTTCATTAGTTCTCTACTCATGTTAAGTTGTTTAGGTACCTCGTTATCCAAAGACTCACACAAACCCTACACATGCAATTCTACGACTCGCATGGCTCAAACAACTCCTATAGTAATGACTCATGGGATTAAGGTACAAGCTTCGGTGGGGTTTAAAAGTAAAGGCTATGCAATACTTGGGATTCAATTTAATGCAATCACGACTCAATGATGCAAGAGTAAGATAGAAGCATAGGTACTATATGTATGCAAGCATGGTAAATTACTTGCCTGGCAGTTCTGTTGCAGGATAAGAAAGATACGGGTAATACTCCTGAGGCTCCTGGTATTTTCCTTGCTAGGTGTCTATCCGGATAAAAACCAAACACACAAAAGGCCGAAATAAATACATTGCACAATCATATAAATAATATGCCACAAGCAAACAAGTACGCCATGATTGAATGATGCACAATTTACATGGCATAGCATAGCATAGCATGGGTGAGGTGTGGGGTACCAGAACAAAGCATTTTATTAAGTTTTTAGTCATGTTTTGCTCCCATAAACATTGATGTATACTTAATATTTATATGATGCATGCTTCAATTTATATTATGAAATGCATAGTTAGAATAGGCTCGTCGCGCTGATCGATTTAGACATATTATTTGTCCAATTTGGAATTACAGAATTAAAATTATGAATTTATTAAGAAAAGCCATTTATTGCAATTTAAATAAATTCGAAAATTTAAATTGCTCAAAAATTATTTTGGATGGCATATTTGTATTCCTGGCATTTTTCTGATCAGAAAACATATTTTATATGCAACATTTGAATTTAGGAATTTAAAATTATTATTAAATGCAAGTAATTTAAAAAGGGGTCAAATGTCACGTGTTTGACTAGTTAGTGTTGGGGGATACCCCTGGGTAGGGTCACGCCGGGGTATAAAGGCCGAGTTAGCCGAGGTACGGCAAGGCCAAAGCGAATGCTGGCTGAGTCACCTCAAGGCAGGCCGAATCACGGTGTAACCCGGACCGGAGGTATTTTATAACTTGTATGCAGGTACCCACGAGGCCTAACTGAGTCCTAGCCGACGTATGTCGTATGCCGGCAGGTATTTTATAACTTGTATGCAGGTACCCATGGGGCCGGATTAACCAGGTACGATCCGGGTTATGTCAGGCTTGCAAGAGAAGGAAGGTATCTCACTGGTCAAAAGGTGGTCACTGTACGCTGAAGCATGAGCGAAGCGGATAGAGGGAAGGACCATCGAGGCGTGACCGACAAGGGTGACGATGGCGCCGTAGAGGCTTACGTAGCCTCTGCATGTCTTACGATGGCGAAAAGTGACCCGGTCGGTTTGCTATTTTGGGAAGAGGCATATTCCCAGGAATATCCCTCCATGTCTGCCCTAATTGGAGACCTAGCCTCCCCTTTATAAGGAGGGCTAGGGCCTCTGTAGAAAGGGCTGGCATTTGAGGAGTTGGAGCCTGGGGGATAGGTAGTGGTGAGAGTAAGAGAGTTCTTCCTTCCTCCTCTCCCCAATACAGCTCAAGGAGCATCTGTAACTGATCTAGTTTGGAGAATACAAAGCATCTGTGTGTGGAATCACCACACTATCCCTCCCTGAATTCCTCTAGTGCATATTGGCCCCACCTTTATCCTATCAATGGCATCTGCCGTGACACCACTACGATAGTTGGCGCCCACCGTGGGGCTAGTGGCGCTAGCAGGAGTGAAGATCCCGACGGGAAACCTCATTGGCAACGGCGAGTGCATCATCTCTGGGATCGTTCAGCGCTTTGGAGCGCTGGACTTCGTCAGCGACAATGCTGGCTGCTTTGGCAATCGACCTCTTCCGCGCAACGGCCTCTTCGTCAAGCTTGGCGCTCACAAGATCTACGTCGCCTTCGATGTGTCGTGCGTTCACCCGTGGCATGTCATTGAGGGAGACGAGCCACCCCTTAGCGCGGCTCGCGGGGCGCACATCACTCGCTCCCCTGACCGCGCCGAGGTGATGATGACAGCGCCTGGCGCTGGCGCAAGCAATGATCTGGCACCAGATCCGGAGGTAACACCCAAGGCACCAAGGAAAAGTAGAGGTCCTCCACTAGAGAGGCTAGAGAACGTGCTACAGCAGGCGATAGATAGCCTAGAGAGCCCCATAGCTCATGCGGTAGATCCGGCTCGGGCACAGGCCGAGTTAGAAGAAACAAGGTAGAAAATACTAGAGGGTGCAAAAAAGATAGCCGCGGCTCAGCAGTCATTGAACATGACACTGCACGAGTACGCAAGAGCAAATAAGGTAGATGCTGTAAAAGTAAAGGGGAAAAACCTCATCGGTGAAATGAACAAAGAGGGTGATACTAGAGTTGAGGAGTCAGAGAACATTTTGTCCGTGGGGCTGCCAAAGTACAGTACCCTGGCAAAGAACCTCAGAGCAGCGGATGCAGCTGCATCCGAGTCAGAGGGCTTGACTGGTGAAGCCCGGCAAAGACAGCAAGAGAGGGTCAATGAGTTAGTTTGGATCGCTAACAGACAAAATAAAGAGTTGCTCAGGGCTAACCCGGCTAGGGCTAGGGCTTCCAAAGTCGTTTATTCAGCGGTAGGTAACCCGAAGAAATCTCCTGGAGCTGCATCGTCCCCTCATGGTGGCCCAAGAAGAGAGGAAGTGGTAACCTCGGTGAGGAGAAACAAACAGATAGTCCCCTATGACCCGGCAAGGGCGGGGAAAGGAAAAGCAGTGCAGGGAAATGAGGATTGACGAAGTGTCAACCGAGGTGAAGCTGGCCAAGGTAACTGTGACCAAGGCAATGCCGGTCAGGGAAACGCTATAAACGGCAATGCGGGACAACGCAACTCAGCGGGTGCAGGGAAACCGCAGCAGCGGAATATACCACGGCAAGAGAGAAGTGCCGGCCAAGGTATGCAACAGAGAGGCGCCCCACAAGAGCAAGATAGATACAATGATGGTGATTCAAAAATGGTGAACGCGGGATACCCTAGGCCGGACTATCACGTGATAGGGTCAAGGTTGGGAAGCAGGAACTTGATGCCTGACGACGCCAGGTTAAAACTGGATCGGCTCTATAGGTCAGAGCAGATTGAGGGACAAGGTCCTCCGGGTCTAGCGTGCTTTGGGCCCCGGATCATGAAAGAACCTCCAGTACCTAACTTCCAGTTACCCAGAGGCACGAAAACATATGACGGCATCACAAAGCCGAAGGATTGGTTGATCAACTACGTAACGGCGGTGAAGATTGCAACAGGCAATTTGAGATGGGCTGTGAGATACGTGCCTCAAATGCTGGAGGGGCCAGCGAGGGTATGGTTAAACAATTTACCCCCGGAAGTATCAACTGTTGGATTGATTTTGAGAAAATATTTGTCAGTAACTTCTCGATCACGTATCAGAGGCCGAATAGGCCACATACCTTAGCAATGTGCAAACAGAGACCAAATGAAACAGATAGGGAGTTCTTGACCCGCTGGTGCACCGTGAGAAACTCGTGTGAGGGCGTGATCGAGTCACAGGCAATAGCTTGGTTTGCACAAGGGTGTAGATTGATACATTGCAAATGTATCTATAATTATTGATGCTCCATGCTTGGTTTTATCCACTTTCTTGTGTTTTGTCCACACTTTGGAGTACTTTTCATATGATTTCTTGGACTAACCTATTAACAAGAGCCACAGTGCCAACTGCCTGTTTTCTGCTGTTTTTGGTTCCAGGAAAGTCAGAAAATGAATATTCTCGGAATTGGAGGGGACAAAAGCCAAAGTGCCTTTTTTCCAGAAGACTCCAGGAGCCAGAATACGAGACGGAGGAGGGCCAGGGGCTGGCCACAGTCCCCCAGGCGCGGGCTGGGCCTGGCCGCGCCAGGGCATGGTGTGGTGGCCCCAGGCACCCCCTCGGTCTCCCTCTTCGCCTATAAGAAGCCTTCTGACCTAAAAACTCCGGGAGGTTCGACGTTTTTCCAGAAGGAGTTCCGCTCCGCCGCCACCAACAGATTCCACGAAATAGCACCAGAAACTCCGTTCTGGCACCCTGCCGGGACGGGGAATTGGAGGAGATCATCACCATCGCTTCTCCATCGACCATCCATGTTTCCCCCATCTATGAGTGAGTAATCCCCCGCTGTACGCTATGGGGATGGTAGGGATTGGATGAGATCGTTCATGTAATGGCATCAGATTGTTAGGGCATGGTGCCTTGTATCTTTTATTAGTACTTTATGACTTTGTTACAACTTGTTATGCTTAATGCTTGTCACTAGGGCCCGAGTGCCATGATTTCAGATCTAAACATGTTATTGATTCATTATGATAGTATTGTTTCTGGTCTTATCTGCAAGTTGTATACACATGTTGTTGTCCGGAACCTATGGCCCCGAAGTGACAGAAATCGGGATAACCGGAAGGGAATGGCTTTGATGTGAGGATCACATGTGTTCACAGAGTGTTAATGCTTTGCTCCGGTGCTCTATTAAAAGGAGCACCTTAATTGCTAGTAGTTCCCTAGAGGCCCCGCTGCAAACGGGCTGGCAGGACAAAAGATGTTGTGCAAGTTCTCATTGCGAGCACGTATGACTATATATGGAACACATGCCTAGGATTGTCTAGTACTTGGATGCTTTATCTTATTTATCTGCAATTGCCCTATGTTCTGATTGCTATGTGAATTGTCTTGTCCATGCAATGCCCGTCCATCCATCCCTGTGCCTACCGCACTCGAATCCCACTGTTTACTGCTATTGTCACTGCTTTCTTTATTTTACCAGTGTTGTTACTTTGCTATTCCTACTACAAAACTGTTGCTAATGATAAACTGTTGTGAGCAAGATTGTTTCCAGGTGCAGCTGAATTGACAACTCAGTTGTTAAGGCTTATAAATATTCTTTGGCTCCCCTTTTGTCGAATCAATAAATTGGGTTTCACTTCCCTCGAAAATAGTGTGATACACCCCCTATACTTGTGGGTCATCATAGATATGCAAGCATGCTGTGGCAAAGGCTACAAAGGGATATGCCATCTACACTGGCAGAGACAATCCGGATTGCTGATTCGTATGCTTTGGGTGATCCGAATCAACCCTGGCTTATGTCAAACGAGTCAAATGAGGAAACCAGCGAGATGGAGCCAGATCATCCCGGCGGAATGATTACCGGGGTAAGAGAAGAGATGATAGACCGGATTATAGATACAGTTCGCAGCAAGTTGCTGCTGTAAATCAAGATCAAACCGGAGTAGGGAGTAATCAGCGTCAGAAAACTAGAGGGCAACAATGGACTCCAAGAAATGATGGCAAGAAAACTTGGACGCCAGAGCAGAAGAAACAGTGGAAAGAAAAGAAAGACCGGTCGAGGTATACGTACGAGGCAATGCTGGATCAGCCGTGCAAATTTCACACGCCAAATCCGAGTAACCCAGCGGGTCACATGACTCGACAATGCAAATGGATGAGGAAGATTGAACAAAGTGGTTCGGGGAATGCTCAGGCACCTCAGAACGATCAACCTCGGCAGGAGTTACCCCGGCAGCAATTGCTCTTCGGAGCGAACACGCAACAGTTAATGTTGCCACCACCTCCGCCGAGGTATGAAAACCATGAGAGAAGGGATGCGGTGCATCAGGTGGAAAATCAGCATCAGCCAGATCAAAGATACCCCAGAAATGAGGGGAGAAATGAATACAGAGAGCATCACCAGAGTTATTGCGTGTTCACCACGCAGGAAACAGATAGAAAAAGCTTGCAACACCGACATATGGAAGTGAATGCGGTTATGCCGGCAGTGACGAGGTATATGCCTTGGTCGGATCAGGAAATTACCTGGAGTATCAAGGATCATCCCAAGCTTATGTCGAGTCCTGGTTCATATGCATTAGTGCGGGACCCAACGTTCATCGGGCCCAACATCAATGTGAGATTTTCTAAGGTGCTGATTGACAATGGCAGCATCATTAATATCATGTACGTGGATATCATGCGCAAGTTGGATATCTCGGAGAACATGCTCCAGACCACGAGGACAACTTTCCATGGTATTGTGCCAGGCATTTCCTGTGAACCCATTGGCAAGGTCCAGGTTGACGTATTATTCGGCACACGAGATAACTGCCGAACTGAGAACTTGGAGTTTGAAGTTGTGAACTTAAAAAGCGCATATCACGCGTTACTCGGTAGGCCAACCCTGAACAAATTCATGGCAAGTTGTCACATCAGTTACCTGAAGATGAAGTTGCATGGGCCAAATGGAGTAATTACCATAGCAGGAGATTTCCGACGTTCCATTGAGTGTGCATCGGCCGGGTCTAACCTAGCCGAGTCACTTGTGATCATACAAGAAAAGAGAAAGATCCAGGAAGTAGCGGCATCGGCTCAATCCGCACAGTAGTATATGCCGGCGCTAAGTAACCCGCATGGAAGTGTCTCATTTCAAGCAACAAAGGATACAAAGAAAGTACCTGTTGATGATCTGTTCCTAGAGCGCACTGTAACGATTGGTGTCGGGTTAACTGACAAATAGGAAAGCGAGCTCGTCAACTTCCTCCGTGAGAATCGGGATATCTTTGCTTGGTCCACACAGGACTTGCAAGGTGTTCCGAGGGAGTTGGCCGAGCACTCTTTGAATGTGAGACCCGGAGCAAATCCGGTGAAGCAACCTCTCCGCCGCTTCGCCGAAGACAGGAGAAAAGTCATTGGAGATGAGATAGCTCGGCTCCTCGCAGCTGGGTTTATCATGGAAGTGCTTTACCCGGATTGGCTATCTAATCTGGTGCTTGTGGAAAAGAAGTAAGATGATCTGAATATGGTAGTGGTTTGGCATATGTGCATCGATTACACGAACCTGAATAAGGTGTCTCCAAAAGATCCATTCCCACTGCCAAGGATAGATCAGGTCATAGATTCTACTGCTGGGTGTGAACTGTTGTCATTCATAGATGCATATTCTGGTTTCCACCAGATACCTCTGAACCCGAGTTATCAAATAAAGACTACGTTTATCACCCCGAATGGGGCTTATTGCTATCGCACCATGCCTTTTGGTTTACGTAATGCAGGGTCAACGTACCAAAGATGTATGCAAAAATGTTTACACGATCGAATTGGTGGAAATGTGCAAGTATATATGGATGATGTGGTTATAAAAACCAAGGAAAGCAAAACGCTCCTTGACGATATCAGACAAACATTCGCGAACCTAAGGAGATTCTGGATGAAGCTTAACCCGGAGAAATGTACCTTCGGTGTCCCGGCTGGAAAATTACTCGGATTTCTTGTCTCCAGCCGAGGTATCGAAGTTAACCCAACTAAAATCCAAGCCATAGAACGGATGGAATTGCCGAAGTGTCTTAATGATGTCCAGAAGTTCACTGGTTGTCTGGCATCCTTAAGTCGGTTTATATGTCGGATGGGAGAAAAGGCATTGCCTCTCTATCAACTGATGAAAAAGTCAGACAAATTCGTATGGACGCCACAGGCCAATGAAGCCTTCATTCAGCTAAAGAAAATGTTAGCCACTGCACCAGTATTAGCCTCTCCACTATCAAAAGAGCCAATGTTGCTCTACATAGACGTAACCAACCGAGTTGTAAGTGCAGTAATAGTGGTAGAGCGCGACGAAGAGGGTAAGTCGGTGCAGAGGCCAGTCTATTACCTGAGCGAGGTATTATCAGCATCAAAGCAGAACTATCCTCACTATCAGAAAATGGCATATGGTGTATATATGGCAGCAAAGAAGCTGAAGCATTATTTTGAAGAACACCCCATTAAAGTGATATGTGAAGCCCCCATATCCGAGATAATGAGCAATAAGGATGCAAGTGGCCGGATCACAAAATGGGCAATTGAACTAGCTCCTTATGCTCCACAATTCGATAGGAGAGATGCGATCAAGTCTCTCGCCGTGGCCGACTTTTTTGTGGATTGGGCCGAGATGCAATATGAGCCACCATTGCCAGATCCGAACTACTGGAGAATGCATTTTGATGGATCAAAAATGAAAACCGGGTTAGGCGCTGGAATTGTGCTTACCTCGCCCAAGAACGACCAGCTGAAGTATGTGCTGCAGATCCACTTCGCAGCATCAAACAATGTTGCAGAATATGAAGCACTTGTGCATGGGCTCAAAGTGGCAAAAGAAATTGGAATACGTCGGATCCAATGCATTGGTGACTCGGATTTGGTAGTTCAGCAAGTCTCGAGGCAATGGGATGCTTTGGATGAAAACATGGCACTATACAGATTTCATGTGCAGAAAATATCAGGATACTTCGAGGGATGCAAGTTCCATCATGTACCCCGGCTGGAAAATGAGGTTGCCGACGTATTGTTGAAACTCAGATCCACCCGACAAGCGATTCCACCGGGCGTAGCACTTGAGCACCTTAGAAAGCCGTCTATTAGGCCACCCCCAGAATCCGAGTCAATCTATATCCCGGAAAATCCGGAGTCGGAAGCCGTGCCCATGAACATTGATGTGAAAAGTGGCTTAGGAGACCCGGGGACTGCTTCGGCAAACCCGGGGACTGCTTCGCAAAACCTGGAGACTAAGCAGCCTGACCCGACAGAGGTTATGCCAGTAGATCAAATGGAAGTGGACGAGGATGTGTTTCTAGTGCGAGCCATACCAGCTTGGGCACTGCCCATATTCCAGTTCTTGAAGGATGGATCCTTGCCCGATGAAGAAGTGCTTTCAAGGCAAGTTCAGAGGCGCGCAAAGGCATACATGATTATCAATGCCGAGTTATACAAGAGGAGTGTCACGAATGTCCTGCAGCAGTGTGTTGACCCAAAAGAAGGGCTTGACATCCTCCGAGATATACATCAAGGAGAATGTGGGAATCACGCCTCATCCAGAGTATTAGTGGCAAAAGCTTTCCGGCATGGGTTCTACTGGCCAAGTGCCTTGGAACAAGCAGAAGATCTAGTAAGAAAATGCAATGGCTGTCAGAGGTATGCTACCAAGACAGACATGCCAATGTTGGAGCTCAAGACCATACCAATTACCTGGCCATTTGCCGTATGGTGTCTGGATATGGTTGGCCCGTTTAAACCAGCGAGAGGAAACATGACTCATATCTTGGTTATGGTTGACAAGTTCACAAAGTGGATTGAAGTAAAGCTAATAAGAAAATGTGATGGAGCTACAGCCGTGACATTCCTCGAAGATATCATCTTGAGATATGGCTATCCCCATAGTATCATAACAGATAACGGCACCAATTTTGCTGAAGGAGCATTTGCACGATTCTGCTGAGATAAAAAGATCCGGCTAGACGTTGCCTCGGTAGCCCACCCCGCATCGATCGGACAAGTGGAAAGATCCAACGGATTAGTGTTATCCGAGATAAAACCCCGGCTCATTGAGCCGCTGCAAAGATCAGCGGGGTGCTGGATAGAAGAACTACCAGCGGTATTATGGAGTTTAAGAACAACTCCGAATCGATCAACGAGCTATACGCCATTCTTTCTGGTATATGGGGCAGAAGCTGTATTACCAGCCGACATAGAGCATGATTCGCCTAGGGTTACCCAATACACAGAAGCCGAAGTGCGAGAAGCCCGGCAAAATGATGTTGATTTGCTGGAAGAAGCGAGAGAATTGGCATTGTCCAAATCCGCAATATATCAGCAAAACCTCCGACGCTATCATCGCCGGAAGGTAAACCATCGAGTCTTCCGGGAAGGTGATCTGGTACTCCGGCTGGTACAACGTACTGCTGGCATGCATAAGTTATCCCCCCATGGGAAGGGCCATTCATTGTGAGCAAAGCATTACACAATGACTCTTATTATCTCATCGATGCAAAACCACAGGAGAAGAACAAGGCGGACAGGTCCGGCGAGGAATCTAAGCGTCCATGGAATGTAGCTCTACTTCATCCGTTCTACACTTAACAAAGAAGTGTGTGTATCCGAGTCTCTCATATGTCGGTATGTATGCCAACAATGAATTTATCAATGAAATCTTGGCACCTCGAGCAGTAACTCGGGGACTGCCTTAGTGATATTTCTTGTCTTCTGTATTTGTTATTTATATGTCGGCTGGCATAAGTTTCTTCTACCTAAGCCAGATTAGTAGTGTGTGAGCACCAAAAACTCAACTCTTCGACTTGCTATTGTCCAACAAGATTTGGCTTCATGGCAAGCAAGAGAACAAGTTTGGAATTGCGTAACACACGAAAAACGACTAAGGAAAAGAACTTAATCGAGCCAACATTTGTTATTCGGACTAACCTTATGTTTACTTTATGTTTACTACACTGGATTACTTTGAGCTAAGCCTAAAGTTTCCAAGTATTGTTAAGTCAATTTTTGAAACTCGGACTCGTAAGTCACAAAACCGAATCAAGATAGACGCGAGCCGAGCCATGAAATTGAAGGAACAAGAAAATGAAACTCGGGGACTACGCCCAAGATAATCCGGCATAAATAACTTGGTAGCAAAACATAATCAGTATGCTTAATACATCTGCACCGGCATACCGGGGATCTGATAAATTTCAAAGTGTTTTTTGGTGCTCAAGGAGCATCAGGAGGAGGTAATTCGGCACCAGCAGGTGGAACTCCAGCCTTAGCTTCATCGTCATCTTCATTTTCTTCGACGTCCGAGGCTTCGTCCTCTTCCTCCTCATCCGAACCATCTTCAACATACTCGTCGTCAACAGCACCGAGAAATCTTGGTCCCTCAATCCATTGATGGATAGGGGCAAACTGAATGATGTTATGGGCGCAAGCCTTGCGCCGAGCTATCCAATCCGGATCATTTGACCACCTTTATCCGGTGTGCAAGCGCTCGAGAAGATTCAGATTTATTTTCTCATACCATGTGAGCACGAAGTGGAGAACAGTTTCAGCTCCGGCGCGTGCGGCGGATTCCCTCTAGAGGTCAAGCTGGGTCTCACAATCCATCAATCTATTGATCAAGGCAGTGGATCCCACCGGAACATCCTCTTGAGGCCAAAGGGCGCGAAAGATCCGGACGGCTGCATCTAGGATATCCGAACCATAGTTTTTTATAATCTCAAGGCGAGAGGATAGGCTGACCAGCAAGTCCTCCATGTCAAACGGAATGGTATCAGATCCAGGACCAGTTGGAGTACCCCTCTGCTGGCGGAACTTGGCAACGGCAGTAGCCGCAATGGCATTACCCCCTGGGAATTTGCCTGAAAACAAGACAAGTGAAATGAGTAAAGGAGGTTGACCCAGAGAAATTCATGTCGGCTGAAGGAAAAGAACTTACGAGAAATATGACTGTGGATCCGGATCGGCTCTATGGTGCAATCAACACGCCTCTTCCGAAGTATCTCAAGTTCAGCATTTGCCGATTCAAGCTTGACGTCGGCCTCCTTCAGTAGCTCTTGATCTTTTGCGAGTTGAAGGTTGAGGCGTTCTTGCTCCTCGGTGAAATCTTGGCCAGCCTTGTCCATATCAACCTTATGGAGCTCCTTAAGCTTTTTCATCTCGGCCTTGAGCTTGGCAATTTCATCATCTTTGGCTCGGAGTTGGGCGAGCTCATCATCCTTCTTCTTAAGTTCGGCCTGGTGTTGCCCTGCTTGTTCGAAAAAATGCAGCATCATATCAGGCACGGGCACACTATCTTCAAGAGATGTTGAAACGGTTTGTTGACTCGGCAAAGCCGAGGTATGAATATTTGCCGAGCTCAGGAGAAAGGAAAGAGAGAACAGAGATTAAGTAACCGAAGTGACTTACCTTTTATCTGATCCAAGTTCTTCCTCATGATGGTGTTTTCGGCCTCCACTTCGGCTGACCAATCCGAATAATAGATTAGTTCGGCGGAAAAGGAAGGAAGGATAAGGAAGAAGGCAAAGAGAAAACTTACCCCTTTTTCAAACTCAGCAAGAAGTGCAGAATGTTTCGAGCGCAGCGCCTTGTGTGTGTCCAAAAGGCGCTGAAACTCAGCACTTTGACGATTGGTGGTGACCTGAGAAAAGCAAAGTTGACTTAATCATGTGCATATTCGAAGTGTACAAGATCCGGGCCAAGTGGAACTTAACCTGGCTCTAGGTGTGTGTGCATATTCGAAGTGTACAAGATCCAGGCCAAGTGGAACTTAACCCGGCTCTAGGTGTGTGCATATTCGAAGTGTACAAGATCCGGGCCAAGTGGAACTTAACCCGGCTCTAGGTGTGTGCATATTCGAAGTGTACAAGATCCAGGCCAAGTGGAACTTAACCCGGCTCTAGGTGTGTGCATATTCGAAATGTACAAGATCCGGGCCAAGTGGAACTTAACCCGGCTCTAGGCGTGTGCATATTCGAAGTGTACAAAATCCGGGCCAAGTGGAACTTAACCCGGCTCTAGTTGTGTGCATATCCGAAGTTACTAAGGAGCTACGCTAGTTCTCTAAGGAGCATCCGGCCGAGTAACAAGTTACTCCCTTGGAGGCTCGGGGACTAATAGTTATATCACTAAGCACTAATACATGTTAAAGAAAAGACAAAGTAGCGTACCTCCATCATCCGGCCGGCAAGGTTGATAGCCTTGGCGGCTGTGTTCATTTGTGCGGCAAACTCGGCAGGCCCAAACTTCTCCGGGAGATCGTTGTTATTGACGAACTCCACCGTGTTCCAGTTATTGATGAACTCAATTAGGGCCAGAGGATATCTCTCTCCACTAAGCATGTGGGGCGCAATCAAACCCTTGCGTGGGCCTCGCTCCTTTCAACTTGGGCAGCAGCGGGGCTGGTGTGCAATGCAAGTTGCGTGCTAGCTGACCCAGAGGAAGCATCTTTCTTCGGCAAATTCTTCTTCGGTAGCATGGACGCGAGCGTGCGCTGTCCAGCTTCGATGGATGATGCCCTGGCGGCGTCAGAACTTTTCTTGGACTTGGGCGCAGCCTTGGTCCTAGCTACGTCTTCTCGCCGAGTCTTGGAAGACTCGGACGAGGCGGAAGGAGTTGGTGCTGCTGCTGGTACTTATGGTGCTGCTGTTGGTGCTGGCGCTGGTGCTTGTGTTGGTGCCGGTCTTGGTGGTGGTGCTGTTGGTACCTCGGAGGTGACAGGTTGTGGCTGAGTCGATGAAGAGCTGGGAGCATCTGCTGCCTCGGCAGAACCACTTCCCCCTGCTCCAAGATTGCCCTCCTCTGGACGAGGTGGGCCAGAACCCGGAGCAGCCATTGAACCCTCCTGAATGGGGCTCATCGGGCGTGTATCGTCGCCACGAGGGGGAGATGGGGTATGCCGGAGAGGGGAAGCGCTGCTGGATCCGCTCTGGGGAACCTCCACCGCAGCCCTACCGAATCAAATGATGAATAACAAGTTATAACAAAGGAAAGTCATATAGACAGAAAAACATGAAGCAAAGAATTAGACAAAGGAAGAAATGACTTACTCCTCAGAAGTCAAAGGCTCCTTGGGCTTTCGAGCTCTCCGGACTATGGTCTTTGTCGGAGGCTTGGTGGCGATCTTATCTGCGGACTTCTTCCTCCTCTTGGTCGTTTTGGCAGGTCCGAAGGAAGCAGCAGAAGTGGCAGCCTGTTTCTTAGACGCGGCTGGGACCGGCTCACCCGTGGCGAGAGGAGGATCTTCATGGATCTGCCCTCCCGGGTTAGCTGAAGCCGGAAATGCGTAAGAAAGGGGTACGGTGTTAAATGCTTCCATCACCTCAATGTCAGAATCATCTTTATCGTCAGGCCAATCTCTTAAGGAAGAGAATTTACCAGTGGGTCGCTTGGTTGCATCAGGGAATGGCAGAAACATTTCCTAGTCCGGCTCCTCCTCGTCCGGGGCAAGTCGATCCTTCGCCCATTTGAGGGAAGGCTCGGTGCCATCTTCGAGAGTTTGCTGAAGAAACAACTAAGAAGAAAATGCAAAAGGATCAAACAAACAGCATACTTCGACATATCATATAACTCGGAAAGAAATTGGATCACGAGATTTACCGTAGGAGGAGGCTTGTCCCAACAGAAATGTTCTATCCCCCACTCCCAATCAGCATAGAAGTCTTTGTCGGTCGTGAAAAGGGCCTTGACCTAGCGGAATATCTCGGTGTTGTTCAGTTCAAAGGAGGAGGTCCGGTTGGGGTCAAGGCGCTAGCTCATGTGACAAAGCTTGTGTGTGCGCTTCTGGAGAGGGGAGATCCGACTGCGGACAAAAGTGATCATCGCGTCCACATCCCCCGCGTCAAGAAACAGGCCTATTTAAATCCCCTCACCATGCCACGCCGAAAACCTAAAAAAAATTCACCAATCCGCCACCAGGTTGCCGCCATCTAGATCGATTTCAATCTCGTCGGAGACCGGCGCCGCCGAGCTCGGTAACCCAGGTTCCGAAGCTTCTCCCCTCTGTTTCTCTCTCTCCCCGCCTTCCCTAGACCTCAAACACGTGACCTAAACCTCTTTTCCCTCTGTAGTTCACGGGAGTGGGCGGAATTGATCGCCTGAGCACGCCGGAGCCCGCGGAGAGGAAGCCACCATTGTCGTCGTTCGAGGCAGAGACAAACGACACCGAGCATAGAGAAGGAACCGCGAGGACGAGAGGACCTTCATGGACAACTATAACATCCCAAAACTTCAATCCAAGCTTATCAAAATCAAGTCATCCAAAAATGGGGTTAACAAAAACTTTTCCAAATTTAAAATGAAAGCATTCATATATGTGTGCATTTAAAATAGGAGTTGTTTTGAATTGCCATGATTGTGTGATCCTTTGCTTCTAAAATGTTTCTTAGGTGATTTAAACATCATCTACATCATTCCCAAACTTTTCCTAAAAGAAATCAAATAAAAAAGAATTAAAATGAAGGAATGGTCATTTGGACAAATTTAACTCTCATACCTACTTTGGCTATTCCTAGTACTCAATTCTTAACAGAAACAATTCTTGATCTTTACACCCCTTGCTAGTACACATAATGAGGTACCAAGGCCCACCTTTTGATCTACTAAAAACCTTCTGTTAACTATTTTAAATGATAGTTTAAAATTGAATCTAATGCATATGCATAGATCACCCCTATTTCAAAAACCATCTAATTGAGCACCATTTTCAAAACCCTTGCAACCAGAGACTACCTATCACTAGTGGAGATCACCCAAAATTTTTGAACTCAAAATTCAAAACTTTTTCTCTTGCGGCCATTTCATCAAACACTTGGCAGGCAGAATCACACCTCTAATCCTAGCTCACTGTTTTGAACAGAGTTTTGCCCCCAATTGATCTCCATTTAATCTCTTTGTCCCCCTTTGATCAAACCATGCCAATTGCAACCCATCCCCTACACCCTAGTAGCAATGCCATGCCATGCCGAGCACCACCCTGGTCGGCCAAACTTGCCCCGCTGCAGCAGACCACCTCCTCGTTCCTCTCCATGTCTAGGAGGTAGCCAGCACCGCACCGCCCTTCTCTGTCCCTTGCCCGAGCCAAGAGCAGCCATGGACCACAGAGAAGAACCTGCGCCCAGTGCCACCGAACCATGCCGACACCGCCCGCAGAGCGCGCACTATCCCCGCTCGCACCGACCGCCGCTCGACACCAGCCCGCGCCCACCGCTCCGCCTCGACCTGGAGAACACCCCAGACACCTCCGTTCGCCGCCCAAAGCCCCACAGCCACCGCTCGCCGTGGACACAGCCGCTTCGGCCGCGCAGAGCGCCACCTCACCCCGACCGCATGCCACCGCCCCTACGGCCGCATTGAAGCGCTAGAGCACCGCCAGGGAACCGCCCACCGATCGCAATCCCCAGCCATGCCGCTAGCTCGCCGTAGCCATGTCGCCACCGTCGACCGCCCATCCCGCTCGGTCTCAACGTCGAACCTATAAAATAAGCCCTCCCCAGCACCAAAGACTCACACCATTCCACTCCCCTCACCTCTCTGAACCTCAACCACCCCTCGCCGGAGCAAGTGGAGCCGCAGCTCGCCGGAATTGGAGCCGGAGCCGCCGCCTCTAGAGAAGAAGGGTGTCGTTGATTCCGGCCACCCCAAGCTCTGCCGCGACCACGCCTCGCCTCGCCGTCGTCTTCCACTTCGTTCGCCCGCATCGCCGACCCCGCTGGAGCCTTGGTATGCCCCTAGTAGACCCCCACCGAGCCGCTATGGTTCGAGCTCGCCGGCGACCCGTCCGTCGTCGACGACGACCCTCAGCCGTAGATCTAGCCTCTAATCGCATGGCCCACAGCGCGCCTACCGTTTCGCGTTTTATAGAGCCGCAAACAAGTGGACCCCCTGTCAGCTGAGCCCCGTGCCGCGTAGCGCCACTGGGCCGGCCCATTTCCTTTCCCGCGCAAGCCCGTAGATTCAAATCTAGGTTTTTCTTTTTAGTTAGAATATAGTTTCTGTCCAGTGTTTCAAAATTTAATTCTGTGAGTTTGACAAATCCAAATTACATGAAACTAATTTTGTCTGAAAGGTATTGAAATGCTCTATCCAAGCCCGTTGGATTTAATTCATTTAGAGTTATAGATTTCTCCTAATAAAAATAAGAAGACAGAAGCTTTTGCAACTTGAAACATTTTTATAAAATCAACCAAGTTAGCTTTTGAGTTGATTCCAACTCTCAAAAATCACATCTCATCATGTATATCCAAATATGTAATAATATTAAGGTTTACAGGCAGTGACTTTGGACTAGTACCAAAATAATGCTATATAGGCATTTCTAGTCACTTTAAATCATTAAATAATGAACTTAAACCAAAGTAATATTGATCCAACCTTTAGATCTCATTCCCACATGTTAGAATATGTGGTGAGGACATGTGTCCACATGATCCCACATTTTGGTGGTGAATATTAAATTTTAGTTAATATTTCAATGAGTAGAAATTACTTTTCCAAAATAAAAAGGTTGAAACTATTGAATTAAACTTGTGAAGCTTGTGATGATAATAGATCATCAATCGTGTGGTTTAGAATAATACTTAGCCTAGTTAAGGATTGTTTGGTGATTGTGCACTCCCTATGTATTTCTAGACGATAGTACCAACCAAGCCTTCGAGGAGGAGGAGTTCTACCAAGAAGAAGAAGAAGAAGAAAACTTCAACCACTGCACCAACCAAGGCAAGCTATTAGTGGCAAACTAAACCTTGCAAACATGCTTTAGTAAGCTATTGTAGCAAGCTAGAATAAAACTAGATAGTTTAGTAAAGATGCCTTAAGCATACTTTGATCACACCCCTTTAACTCTTAGTACCTCAAGTCTTATTAACAAGTTTTACCCCCTTAGTTTACACAAAGTTCTTTAATTAATTTTGAAGGTAGCATAAAGAGTATAAAACTTAACCTACTTAGAAACCTTTAGATGTCATTCTATGGCATGAGATTGATCCCACCTTTCCACCTTAGTGAACACTCTTAACCTAGTGTTTTAGCATAGATCAAAACTTGAGTCACTTTAGATGGGAACACTTGGTGAAAATGAGTTATGAAAACGTTGGAATGATGAGTCATTCTATTGAGATGTTTTGACATGTGTTGAGAAACACAATGGGTTTATGATGATGAAAAAGATAAGGCATGAGCCTTAACCCTTTTATAAAACGGATGGTTGGATTCGGATGCGATACCATTCCAAATTTACCGTACAACCACATTACCTGAATTGGGTAAGGCTTAGCTGGAAATTTATATGCATTAGTATTAGTTCCCTCACGGGAGAGGTTTGAGCTGAGGCTACCTCTCAATGATGTCCACCTATGCAGTGCCCAAGATGACCGATGGTCATGGTTGGGAGGCCATGCTCATAGGAGAGGTGCTTGTACTAGGGTGTGTAAAGGGAAGGTTATGTTTGATTATCTGCATACTAAGTATGATGATTCAGGGTTATCCCTGACAGATGTATCGAATCTTGTGGTGAAAGTGTACCACCTCTGCAGAGTGTCAAACTATTCGAATAGCCGCGTCCGCGGTTATGGACAGTTGGAATGGCCATACTGTTTCGTTGTCAGATGTTTTCTAGATAACTTGAAAAGAATGATGAACTTTGACTTGACCACAACAGGGTTGTGTAGATGATAATAGCTTCCCAACTTAAGTGATTCTAGAACTTTAATTTATCTTTTCTTGCTTCAGAACTCATCTTAGGTTTCAAACTTAACTGTATAGTATTCTTTCATTTCAGAACTTTAACTTAGAATCATAAACCTTGCTAGTAGTAGTTTGCGAGTACTTGAAGAGTACTCATGGCTTTTGTCCCTGGCTCTTATCATGGCCAGACTATGAAGGAGATTATCAATATGATGGTCAGCAGGACGGCTATGATAACTAGGACTATCTGCCTTTGTCAGCATTGCCTGTGCCCCTGAAGATGGACCCCACTGCTACGCTATCGTTTAATTCCGCTGCTTGTTGTATTAAAGACTGGATCATGAGATCCTTATTTGTGTAAAACCTTATGTATGGTTTGTAATGGATGATGTACTGTGATATCCAATCCGTTATGTCTCGCAAAAATGGTAATCCTGGGATTGCGAGGTATGGCATAACGGGCATCTGGGATTAAAAATCCGGGTGTTGACAAGTTGGTATCAGAGCCAGCCTGACCATAGGAGACCCTAGTTAGAATGGACGTCCAAACCAAAAACTTAGCTTCAAAACCAAAGTGAGTATTTATGAAAAACTATTTCCCCTCTTACCCTTGTGAACTCATTCTTTCTCAAAAATACATGTTCCTCAAAATTCTTACATTACTACTTAAAATTTGACACACTTGATCACTTCACTAATTTCCTCATCCTAAATTCTTGTAGATGGAGACTCAGTTCAGCAAGTTTTACCAGTTGGGAAACGGAGGTCAGCTGATCTTCGAGAGGGATCTGGATTCACTGTCAGAGTTACTAGGACGCCCACATCCGGAGTTTCTTGGAGCTCAACTTCCAGGACCCCCAGGAGGAGACCTACAATGGCTAGTCACCGCAGATCTTCGAGGAAGCATTGAAGCACCAACTTCCAGGAGAATTCAGTTCTCTGTGAGAGAGAACAACTGGATAGATGGATTAGCCAGGGAAATGCATGAAGCTCTCGCACGTCTATGTGCCCTCAGCGTCAGCAAGATTCAAGGAACCCGTTTTGCCCACTATGCAAGACGTGACTTCATGGGAATGCCGATGGAGATGCCAAGTCACCCAGAGTTGAGGCGTCAAGTGGAGAACCCTGACTTCTTGCTTCATGACCGACAGTAGGAACTAGACAATGCCAGAGAGTTAGCCAACCAGAACCGTGCCATCACCGACCAGAAGGCCCAGACTTTCGCACTGCTCGTCCAAGATCGCCAGTCTCTTCGTCGCCAACGTGCTAAGAAGGATCGCACCATCGCCCGTCTTCGCAAGAAGGTGGCCGACCTCGAGAAGACCGTCAAGGAGCAGGAAGCTCAGCTTGCTGCCAAGGAAGAAGATGATGAGGGAGAAGACATCCAGGGAGATATGGATTCTTACCTCAGCAACGATGATGACTTTCTGGAAGAGGATGCTGTAGACTTCTACACTGATGATGAAGACTCCGACTTCATCGACGATGAGTAGATGCACTAGAGCACTGTCGTAGCATGAGATGTATCATCTCATTGTATCGTAGTTTGCAGAATGGTTCTTCAAACCATCTGTTTTCCCCTTTGATTGTTGTGGTGTGTGTTGTATCGTGTGCTTGCTTGCATGAATGAAAATGAAGTTAGTTGAAAAAACCTGAGTCCAACTCAAAGTTGTAGCTTTGAAAACTCAAAACCATGAACCTTAGAATTTCCCTCTTATCCCTATATCTATCTCAATCTTCAGATGACTCGTGGAAACCAAGGAGGGAGCAGCTCATCGCAGGACCCAATGCTACAGATCTTGCAGAATCTCATCGCGGACCGTGAAGCAAGCCGGGCCGAGCGTCAAGCCAACTTAGCAACATTGCAGCAGATCGCCCAAATGGCTCTCAACAACCAAGGACATGGAAATCAGGATCACCATGGATCTAAACTGAAAAATTTTCAGAACACCAATCCCCCAATCTTCAACCAATCTGAAAACCCATTAGATGCTGATGACTGGTTGCAGACCATGGAAAATAACCTCGAAGTTGCAGGAGTTGATGAGAATGAGAAAGTTCTCTTCGCCACCCACTATCTGGCGGGAGATGCAAGAGCTTGGTGGAATAGCATCCGCAACATGAACCATGGCCAGGTGATGACCTGGGAAGCATTCAAGGTCAAGTTCAGCCGCACCCACGTGCCGCAAGGTCTTGTCAACAGGATGAGAGATGAATTCTGTGAACTGAAGCAAGGAAGATTGACGGTAGTAGAGTACCGTGACAAATTCTTGTCACTTGCCAGATATGCACCGGATGAAATCAACACGGAGGCCAAGAAGAAAGAGAGATTCCTAAACGGACCGCATGATGAGATGCAAACTGTCCTCGTCAACATCCGTTTCCAGGATCTTGAAGAGCTAGTCGACTCTGCCATTCAGATGGAAGGGAAGATTAACCAGGCAAACGACAACCGCAAGCGTCGTATGATGCAACAGTCTGGATCCAGTAGTCACCAGAAGTACCGTCCCAACCCCTCACCAGGATATGCACCAAGGAACAACCGACCCCCACCTTCTCGCCCAAGCTACCCCAACCGTAGCGGAGGAAATGTGAATCCCGGAGGAAAAAATCACAACTCCGGCAACACCAACAACTTCAACCGTGCCCCTCCCAAGAGCAACAACAACACTGCCCCCAGAACTGGCAGCAATGCTGTACCTGTCGCAGTCAAGGACAAGTCCGAGATCACTTGTTTCGAGTGTGGAGTGAAGGGTCACTACTCCAATGAGTGTCCCAAGAAGACTGCCGCCAATGCCCCTGTGAATGCCCCAGCTCAGCAGCAGCGTCGTGTTCAACCAGGAAGGAGATTTTCCCTAGGGAACCCGCACAACCGCAACGGTCGTCTCTTCCACATGAACGCAGAAGAAGCCCAGGAAGCACCAGATGTAGTGTTGGGTATGTTTTCTGTCAACTCAGTTTTAGCAAGAGTATTGTTTGATTCTGGAGCATCGCATTCATTTTTCACCGAAGAATTTGTATGCACTAGTAAGATTCGCCCAACCAACCTGAAGCATGTTATGATAGTTCAAATCCCCGGTTCAACAACAAAAGCTAGAAAAATTTGCAAAGTTGTACCTATCAGAATTCATGGGATAGATTTTTATGCCAACCTAATTGTACTTGGAACCAAAGGTTTGGAAGTAGTACTAGGTATGGACTGGATGTCAAGGCATAAAGGACTGATAGACTGTGCTAAGAAAGCCATCACCATGACCAGTAGTTCTGGAGTAACAGTAGAACATATCTCTGAAACCTTACCCCGTCAATTCAAATGCAACAAAAGTGTAGCCCTGCCTACCATTGACCAAGTCAGAGTAGTCTATGAATACCCCGACGTATTCCCAGATGAATTGCCAGGTGTGCCCCCAGATAGGGATATAGAGTTCATTATCGAACTAATCCCCGGAACCGGACCTATAGCCCAGAGACCCTATACCATGAACCCCTCGGAGTTAGTAGAACTGAAGAAGCAGTTGGATGCCATGTTAGCAACCGGCTTGATTCAGCCAAGCGCATCGCCATGGAGATCACCAGTGATATTCGTTGACAAGAAGGATGGAGGAAACCGTCTGTGTACAGACTACAGAAAGTTGAATGATGTCACCATCAAGAACAAGTACCCCTTGCCAAAGATAGAGGATCTATTTGATCAGTTGACTGGAGCTCAGGTATTCTCAAAGATTGATCTTAGGACTGGTTATCACCAACTTAAGATTCGTGCAACGGATATTCCGAAGACCGCCTTTACTACTCGCTATGGTCTATACGAGTATACGGTTATGTCTTTTGGATTAACCAATGCCCCTGCTTATTTCATGAATCTCATGAATAAGATCTTTATGAATTTCTTAGATAAGTTTGTAGTTGTGTTTATCGACGACATCCTTATCTACTCCAAGTCAGAAGAAGAGCATGAGCAACATCTGAGAATCATCCTAGAAACCCTGAGAGAGCATCAGTTATATGCCAAGTTCAGCAAATGTGAGTTTTGGCTGAAAGAAGTAGGATTCCTAGGACATATTGTGTCTGCCGGAGGAGTCTCTGTTGATCCCAGCAAGATCAAAGATGTCGAAGAATGGGAAGCCCCAACCAATCAAACCCAAGTTCGTTCATTTCTCGGATTAGCGGGATATTACCACAAATTTGTAGAAGGATTCTCGAGCATAGCCCGACCAATGACCCAATTGTTGAAGAAGGACAAGAAGTTTGAATGGACAGACAAGTGTGAAGCCAGTTTCCAGGAACTGAAGAAGAGATTAATATCAGCCCCAATTTTGATCATGCCCGACATCAAGAAGCCGTTTGATGTGTATTGTGATGCATCAAAGATTGGTCTAGGATGTGTATTGATGCAAGAAGGCAAAGTCATCGCGTATCTGTCTCGACAACTGAAGCCGCATGAGCAGAACTACCCGACCCATGATCTTGAGCTAGCAGCGGTGGTTCTAGCGTTGAATACATGGCGTCATTATTTGATGGGTAATCGCTGTGAGATTTACTTAGATCATAAGAGCTTGAAGTATATCTTCACCCAGAAGGAGTTGAATATGAGGCAAAGAAGATGGATAGAGTTAATCAAGGATTATGACCTTGACATTCACTATCACCCCGGCAAAGCCAATGTGGTAGCGGATGCTCTTAGCAGATTGCCGTGTAGGCTGAACACCATGATCAAAGAGAAGCAACCAAGTTTGTATGAGGAGTTGGAGCAGTTCAGGACTGAGTTAGTTAGCAAAGGATTCCTAACTAGCATTGAACTTCAACCCACTTTGATTAGCCAAATCAAGGAGGCCCAGAAGGGGAATGAAAGTATCGACGGAATCAAAAGTCGTATTGGTACAGGCAAAGTACCTGGATTCACCGAAGACGAAGAAGGTTTACTGTGGTACAAGGGACGTATCTGTGTGCCAGCAGATTCGGAACTGAAGGAAATTATCATGAAGGAAGCTCATGATACTCTTTATTCTATCCACCCCGGAGGAACAAAGATATCAGGATTTGAAAGAGCAATTTTGGTGGCACAAGATGAAGAGAGAGATCGGAAGCTACATCGCCAAATGTGACATCTATCAAAGAGTCAAAGCAGAGCATCAGAGACCTGCAAGATGCAACCATTGCAGATTCCGGAATGGAAATGGGATTCCGTTGGAATGGATTTTATTACCGGTTTACCTACTTCTAGTAGGGGAAATGACTCAATCTGGGTCATAGTTGATAGACTATCTAAGGTAGCCCACTTCATACCAGTCAAGACAACCTACCAGAGTGCAAAACTAGCAGAGTTGTACATTGCTAGGATTGTTAGTCTGCATGGAACCCCCAAGACCATCGTATTAGATCGAGGAACCCAGTTTACTTTAAGATTTTGGCAGAAAGTTCAGGAAGGTTTAGGAACCAAGTTGAACTTCTGTATCGCTTATCACCCGCAAACAGATGGACAGACTGAGAGAGTCAACCAGATCTTGGAGGATATGCTTAGAGCTTGTATGTTGGAATATGGATCAAAATGGGAAGACTGCCTGCCCTTCGCCGAATTCTCATATAACAACAGTTATCAAGCTAGTTTACAGATGGCACCATTTGAATTCCTATACGAAAGAAAGTGTCGTACCCCTTTGAATTGGTCGCAAGTAGGAGAGAGTCAGATCTTTGGACCCGACATTCTCCGAGAAGCAGAAGAGAAAGTTCACAAAGTTCGTGAGCACCTCAAGACCGCCCAATCCAGACAGAAAAGCTATGCTGACAAGAGAAGGAGAGACCTGACTTTCAATGTCGAAGATTTCGTATATCTCAAGGTTTCACCATTGAAGGGAACCCAACGCTTTAGCCTGAAGGGAAAGTTAGCTCCCAGATATATCGGACCTTTCAAGATTCTGAACCGCCGAGGAGAAGTATCGTATCAACTGGAATTGCCTGAAGAGATGTCAGCCATCCACAATGTGTTCCATATCTCATTACTTCGCAAATGCTTGGAAGTGCCTGAGAAGACTGAAGTTTTCAAGAATATCGATCACAGAGCAGTGGAAATCAACAATGACCTGACCTATCGGGAAGTGCCCATTCGTATCTTAGAAGAAGCCTACAGAACCACCAGGACCAGGAGTATCAAGTTTCTCAAGATTCAGTGGAGCAACCATACCGAGGAGGAAGCCACTTGGGAGCGCGAGGATTACATTAGGACAGAGTTCCCAAATCTCTTTAGTTCCTAATTTTCTTGTAAATCTCGGGACGAGATTTTATTTAAGGGGGGAAGGTTTGTAACATCCCAAAACTTCAATCCAAGCTTATCAAAATCAAGTCATCCAAAAATGGGGTT
Organism: Avena sativa; assembly: GCA_916181665.1. NCBI lineage: Eukaryota > Viridiplantae > Streptophyta > Magnoliopsida > Poales > Poaceae > Avena > Avena sativa. The sequence goes on from OV702292.1 coordinate 315,608,364, forward strand.
AACAAAAACTTTTCCAAATTTAAAATGAAAGCATTCATATATGTGTGCATTTAAAATAGGAGTTGTTTTGAATTGCCATGATTGTGTGATCCTTTGCTTCTAAAATGTTTCTTAGGTGATTTAAACATCATCTACATCATTCCCAAACTTTTCCTAAAAGAAATCAAATAAAAAAGAATTAAAATGAAGGAATGGTCATTTGGACTAATTTAACTCTCATACCTACTTTGGCTATTCCTAGTACTCAATCCTTAACAGAAACAACTCTTGATCTTTACACCCCTTGCTAGTACACATAATGAGGTACCAATGCCCACCTTTTGATCTACTAAAAACCTTCTGTTAAATATTTTAAATGACAGTTTAAAATTGAATCTAATGCATATGCATAGATCACCCCTATTTCAAAAACCATCTAATTGAGCACCATTTTCAAAACCCTTGCAACCAGAGACTACATATCACTAGTGGAGATCACCCAAAAATTTTGAACTCAAAATTCAAAACTTTTTCTCTTGCGGCCATTTCATCAAACACTTGGCAGGCAGAATCACACCTCTAATCCTAGCTCACTGTTTTGAACAGAGTTTTTCCCCCAATTGATCTCCATTTAATCTCTTTGTCCCCCTTTGATCAAACCGTGCCAATTGCAACCCATCCCCTACACCCTATTAGCAATGCCATGCCATGCCGAGCACCACCCTGGCCGGCCAAACTTGCCCCACTGCAGCAGACCACCTCCTCGTTCCTCTCCATGTCTAGGAGGTAGCCAGCACCGCACCGCCCCTCTCTGTACCTTGCCCGAGCCAAGAGCAGCCATGGACCACAGAGAAGAACCCGTGCCCAGTGCCACCGAACCATGCCGACACCGCCCGCAGAGCGCGCACTGTCCCCGCTCGCACCAACCGCCGCTCGACACCAGCCCGCGCCCACCGCTCTGCCTCGACCTGGAGAACACCCCAGACACCTCTGTTCGCCGCCCAAAGCCCCACAGCCACCGCTCGCGGTGGACACAGCCGCTTCGGCCGCGCAGAGCGCCACCTCACCCCGACCGCATGCCACCGCCCCTACGGCCGCATTGAAGCGCTAGAGCACCGCCAGGGAACCGCCCACCGACCGCAATCCCCAGCCATGCCGCTAGCTCGCCGTAGCCATGTCGCCACCGTCAACCGCCCATCCCGCTCGGTCTCAACGTCGAGCCTATAAAAGAAGCCCTCCCCCGAACCAAAGACTCACACCATTCCACTCCCCTCACCTCTCTGAACCTCAACCACCCCTCGCCGGAGCAAGTGGAGCTGCAGCTCACCAGAATTGGAGCCGGAGCCGCCGCCTCTGGAGAAGAAGGGTGTCATTGATTCTGGCCACCCCAAGCTCCGCCGCGACCACGCCTCGCCTCGCCGTCGTCTTCCACTTCGTTCGCCCGCATCGCCGACCCCGCTAGAACCTTGGTACGCCCACAGTAGACCCCCACCGAGCCGCTATGGTTCGAGCTCGCTGGCGACCCGTCCGTCGTCGACGACGACCCTCAGCCGTAGATCTAGCCTCTAATCACAAGGCCCACAGTGCGTGTACCGTTTCGCGTTTTAAAGAGCCGCTGACAAGTGGACCCCCTGTCAGCTGAGCCCCGTGCCGCGTAGCGCCACTGGGCCGACCCATTTCCTTTCCCGCGCAAGCCCGTAGATTCAAATGTAGGTTTTTCTTTTTAGTTATAATATAGTTTCTGTCCAGTGTTTCAAAATTTAATTCTGTGAGTTTGACAAATCCAAATTACATGAAACTAATTTTGTCTGAAAGATATTGAAATGCTCTATCCAAGCCCATTGGATTTAATTCACTTAGAGTTATAGATTTCTCCTAATAAAAATAAGAAGACAGAAGCTTTTGCAACTTAAATTTTTTTATAAAATCAACCAAGTTAGGTTTTGAGTTGATTCCAACTCTCAAAAATCACATCTCATCATGTCTATCCAAATATGTAATAATATTAAGGTTTACAGGCAGTGACTTTGGACTAGTACTAAAATAATGCTATATAGGCATTTGTAGTCACTTTAAATCATTAAATAATGAACTTAAACCAAAGTAATATTGATCCAACCTTTAAATCTCATTCCCACATGTTAGAATATGTGGTGAGGACATGTGTCCACATGATCCAACATTTTGGTGGTGAATATTAAATTTTAGTTAATATTTCAATGAGTAGAAATTACTTTTCCAAAATAAAAAGGTTGAAACTATTGAATTAAACTTGTGATGATAATAGATCATCAATCGTGTGGTTTAGAATAATACTTAGCCTAGTTAAGGATTGTTTGGTGATTGTGCACTCCCTATGTATTTCTAGACGATAGTACCGACCAAGCCTTCGAGCAGGAGGAGTTCTACCAAGAACAAGAAGAAGAAGAAAACTTCAACCACTGCACCAACCAAGGCAAGCTATTAGTGGCAAGCTAAACCTTGCAAACATGCTTTAGTAAGCTATTGTAGCAAGCTAGAATAAAACTAGATAGTTTAGTAAAGATGCCTTAAGCATACTTTGATCACACCCCTTTAACTCTTAGTACCTCAAGTCTTATTAACAAGTTTTACCCCCTTAGTTTACACAAAGTTCTTTAATTAATTTTGAAGGTATCATAAAGAGTATAAAACTTAACCTACTTAGAAACCTTTAGATGTCATTCTATGGCATGAGATTGATCCCACCTTTCCACCTTAGTGAACACTCTTAACCTAGTGTTTTAGCATAGATCAAAACTTGAGTCACTTTAGATGGGAACACTTGGTGAAAATGAGTTATGAAAACCTTGGAATGATGAGTCATTCTATTGAGATGTTTTGACATGTGTTGAGAAACACAATGGGTTTATGATGATGAAAAAGATAAGGCATGAGCCTTAACCCTTTTATAAAACTGATGGTTGGATTCGGATGCGATACCATTCCAAATTTACCGTACAACCACATTACCTGAATTGGGTAACGCTTAGCTGGAAATTTATATGCATTAGTATTAGTTCCCTCATGGGAGAGGTTTGAGCTGAGGCTACCTCTCAATGATGTCCACCTATGCAGTGCCCAAGATGACCGATGGTCATGGTTGGGAGGCCATGCTCATAGGAGAGGTGCTTGTACTAGGGTGTGTAAAGGGAAGGTTATGTTTGATTATCTGCATACTAAGTATGATGATTCAGGGTTATCCCTGACAGATGTATCGAATCTTGTGGTGAAAGTGTACCACCTCTGCAGAGTGTCAAACTATTCGAATAGCCGCGTCCGTGGTTATGGACAGTTGGAATGGCCATACTGTTTCGTTGTCAGATGTTTTCTAGATAACTTGAAAAGAATGATGAACTTTGCCTTGACCACAACAGGGTTGTGTAGATGATAATAGCTTCCCAACTTAAGTGATTCTAGAACTTTAATTTATCTTTTCTTGCTTCAGAACTCAGCTTAGGTTTCAAACTTAACTGGATAGTATTCTTTCATTTCAGCACTTTAACTTAGAATCATAAACCTTGCTAGTAGTAGTTTGCGAGTACTTAAAGAGTACTCATGGCTTTTGTCCCTGGCTATTATCATGGCCAGACTATGAAGGAGATTATCAAGATGATGGTCAGCAGGACGGCTATGATAACTAGGATTATCTGCCTTCGTCAGCATTGCCTGTGCCCCTGAAGATGGACCCCACCGCTACGCTATCGTTTAATTCCGCTGCTTGTTGTATTAAAGACTGGATCATGAGATCCTTATTTGTGTAAAACCTTATGTATGGTTTGTAATGGATGATGTACTGTGATATCCAATCCATTATGTCTCGCAAAAATGGTAATCCTGGGATTGCGAGGTATGGCATAATGGGCATCTGGGATTAAAAATCCGGGTGTTGACAATAACTCCGCCGCCCCCGGAACCCGCCGCATCGCTTCCATCAACCACCGCTTGATGCGCCGCCACAACCCGCCATCATCGTCAGCCGCCGCATGTCGCCGGGTAAGGAAGCTTTTGTTCCCCTCTGTTCGTTTCTGATCCGACGCGCTAGATTGGATATAACACCCAAACTGGTACGTCCAATTAGATCGCGCCGCGTGGCATTGTGTTAGTCCGTGCTCTGTCAGTGCCGTGTCAGCTAGCAAGACCAATCGGAGATCACCACTTGTCGCCTGCGTAACTGCCCCGTCTGTATATAATTTTAAATAGGCAGAAAATACTTTTATAATGTAAAATTCATAGTAAATCGAATACTTGGCCAAACATTGCAAATAATATACCGTTGGATTCATAAAAATATGTAGAACACAGATGTGCAATAAAATTGCTAGGTTACTGCATTAATATTTCTGTAGGATTTAAACTTTAGATTAAAGTATTTTAATTCTAGGAAAATAATCGTAACTCCATTTTAGTTGATCTTGTTGCATTGGCTTTGTAATTACGATATCTACAGTTGAAAATTGGAATATCTTGCTTAGAGGTTTTAGATCTGTTTTGTGATAGATTTGAAGGATAGATCCCTTTATGGGCATATTTAATGTACTAATAATCCAAATTACTTGAAATCCGTGGGAAATCGATAATAATGACACCCCAACACAATAATACCCATGAATAATGTTCTTGGTAGAAATTAAACTCATCCTTGCATATCACCATGTTGCATGCATGCATATTTCCTTTGTGACAATGTTTTTGTGCAAGTTGTGATTAGATCTATGTTTGCCTTCGTTAGATTGTTCAGAGTGCGCCGAGGAGTACTATTGCGTAGAGTGCTTCTCGGATCAAGGCAAGTTACACCTCTTGTTCATATATTATCCTAGTTTTGAGTACTATGCATGTTTTGCTCTTCAAAATAGTAGTATGCATGTGTAAGATTGTTTTGGTAGATCTACTTGGAAATATTTTGCAAGTGCGATGATTTTGTAGTATGCCATGATAGTTTTATACTTAGGATTTTTCTTCCTAGTAGGTTACCCTTGTTTTTGCTAAGTACGGCTTGCTATGCTATATATAAAGTATATGGGCTTTGTCTTGGCTTAGTACTTAGTGGGAAACCTCATTGAGGTACCTTCATTTGGAGGTTACTTTGCCACCGGCGGATCCGGAAGGTAGAAGGCTTTTCCATGGTCTTGTCTGTAAAAGGACTTGATCATGGATTGTGGGTAAAGTGCACAACCACTCTAGATATTGCAATCTGATCGATCAGCCGAGTTCACGGAAAAGAACACTTTGAGCATCTGAAGGATGGAGCCTCTAAAGGATCTTCCTCTCTCTTTTCAAACTTAAAGTTTTCTAAAACCCCATGGCATGCGTAATATCACCAATGGGTGGGAATTTGTGGACTTGGTGTGTCATATCCAAGTAACTTGATGCATAATATCCAAGTGCCACTTGGTGTGTAATATCCAAGTGTTAAGTTGATTGGACACTTGGTGCGTAATATCCTCGTATTCCACTCGACCCTATACTACCTAATCAAATGTTTACAAAGTAGGTTAAAAATCTTCCTCCTTTCTTCTTACTTAGAGAAAATTGGCTTTATGCAAATGAACCCCAAAGCTTACTCCTAGCCTTGCATGTAGAGTTAGTATTATTCTTTCCTCGGTGTAATTTGCCAATACATTCAAAGTATTGACCCAACTTGTTGAGTGCATGTTTTATATGCAGAATCCTAAGATTAAAAGGTGCATAGGGATCGCGGGTCTTCACTCAACTAGCCTGCGGCGTTGATGGACTCAAGTTTTATTAAGTTTCCGCTGTTTTATTTGAGCTAGCTATAAGTTATGCAAAGATGTAATAATTATACTCTGGATTATTTGTGTAATAATGACTTGTGTTTTACATGATATTCATCGACTGTGAGTGCTAGCTATTGATCCAGGGACTAGCATGTTAATCATAGGGACTGAGGATCTTTATTGATCCAAGGTCTTAACAACACTGTACTCCATGACTTGAGAATCTAGTAACTTTACATCTGTGATAAATCTTGCAAACTGTCTATTCGGATATGCTGAGTCTGAAGTATCATTCCACTTAACCAGAGCTGAATCTCAAGCAGCAATGATGGTTAGTGTTCATCAAGGTTTTTGACGTAGATCTCTTTGTAAATCCGGCAAGATTGAGGTAATGGTTGACACAATTAGACGAAAGCCCTCCTGTCACATTCTCCCGAGTTAGCAATAACAACCACTCTTCATAAGGCTTCCTCTATGATTTATTATAGGAGTTGTGCTCATGGTTTCCTTTGCCTCCGAAGTCCGACCTTTTACATGATGTCTCGTGTTTCGAACATCAAGGAGAACATTTAAAGTAGAGTTGCTAAATGTCTCTCGTGATATCTTGTGTTTCAAACATCTTCTTGATTGGCCAAGTAATTGAAGTCTGAGAATGAAGTTTCTTTTTCCTCGTGTCATCAGGAATCTTCTTATATATTCATCTTAGTGGTGTAAAGTGATATCATGATCTTTGGCAAAGATTTTGATATACCTGGATGAATAAAGAGTTTCCTTAGGTTCTTCTAACATGTTCGAAGAGCGACTAAGGTTTTGATAAACAAAGGTTTCTCTTGCTACATGTTCTTTGTGACTCTTACGAGTCCTCCCCACCAAAGCAACCTCTCTGTCTTGACCTTCTGTTGAACGGAAGAGGGATCCTTCTATATCAAAAGTAGTTCAACATCTTGGGTATCTGTATCTCTGTACCTTGGAAGCTCTACCTAAGTTGTTTAGTAGAGGTTTCCCTCTCGAAGTCTGTGGTTGTGTTCTTTCCGTTGTACACTCTTATTTTCAGAAGCTCATACTCTTCTGAAGTTCCATGGTCTCAATCCTTATGAAGACCAAATATCTGACACTTTGACACCATCTCCTTTTGTTTACTCTATTACCTTGATGTGTTTCATGCTCGTTGGCTCCATAGATGATATGAAACATCTATCCATGAGTTGACCATGAGATACTCTATTTGTGGTTTGTGTATTTCCCTCTGTTCTTTAGTGTGTGCAGAAACCTCGAAGAAAATGAAGCACTGCAATCATTCAATAATGGTGGCATGGATCAACCTCTTCAAGAAGATCGTTGAAGTATAGTGTAACCCTGTTCCTTCTATCTTCCTACATAGGAATCTCGGGACGAGATTCTGTTAAGGGGGATAGAGCTGTAACACCCCTAGTTTTACTAATAGCAATTAGGGTTTGTTTATGCATCATGAGCATTGCATGCATGCATATGAACCAAGGAAATTTCAAATTGTAACTAAGAGAAGAAAACCCTAAACCCTAGTCTTACCCCTCTCTTTGAAAAGCTTTAAATGGTTTTGATTATTTTGAAAACTACCAAAATGTTGGAGCCCAAATGGATTAAAAGGGTCTCACAATATTTGAATAGTTTTACAAAACCCTCTGGTACTTTTGAAATGTTCAAAATAGTTTTGAATTTGAAAATATAAACAAAAAAACTGAAACAGAAAAAGAAAAGGTTTTAAACAAAAAAAATAGAACCCTAACTCTATCTGGGCCGTATTCCTCTCCTCTCTCTACCGCCCACCCTCAGCAACCAGCAGCAACCAACCATCCAGAAGAAGGCCCAACTTGGTCCACCCTAGCCGGCCCGTAACCCTTTAGGCGTCTTCCCATTTTCTTCTTCCTCGCTGGTGACCGAAGCAGCTGCATGCCCTCGCATCGGCCATCGATCGATGCCGCTCGCTCGTCCTCATTCGCTGCAGAACAGAGAGGATAAGAAGGCTGCCATGACGCCCTTATCCTCAACCCTATCCTCTCTTCCCCCTCCCCCGATGCTCTCCTTCTTCCTCCCGCGAGAGCTCGAAACCCTAGCCGTAGGTTCGCCGTCCGTCACCGTTATGTGCCTCCCCGTGCCTTGCTGACTGCATAGTCAGGACCGTCTCGTCGTGCCGGTCATCCTCCCCAAGGGAATCGTCCCTGTTTGGCCGCAATCGACTGTGACACCCGCATCCCCGAGCTCTGCCACCGTCATCACCGTCGACCTCGACCATGCCAAGCCTCGCCACCACCTCTCCTATATTCACGGTGAGCTCGTGGTGCTAACGCACCCCTGTGCTTCCTCCCTCGCCCTCTGGTTCCCCTTCCCATTGACCCTCTGCCGCCTCCGCTCGCCGTCGTCGCGCCGACGGCTCCGGTTACCATTTAACAGCGGCGTCACCACTATCTGGTAGCCCGTTTCACGCTCTCTCTAGCGCGCCCACCTACGCGACCAGGCGCGCATGGAACCATCGGATTCGTGCTCGACCTGGAGGATCCGCCATTTCTAACGTCAGCATGACGTCATGCTGACGCAGTAATTGCCTTTTCTTTTATTTAAAATGTTTTATACAATTATTTTCTAGAAATATAAATACCCCTGTGTGCCCGGTCTGTTAGGGTTTTAATCTTTTTAGAAAAATAATTTCTATAATTAATACAATGCTGACATGTGGGTCTAGATGGAAAATAATTTAAATATTCCAAAAATGTTTAATTGTTTTAAAATGATTAAAAAATGGATTTAAAATGAGAAAAATCATAACTAATTCATTTTAAATTAGAAAAATATGTATAATATATCAAAATGTTCAGAAAAATGAGATATACACAATGGACTAATAATCATACATTGTTCAACAATTTTAATTGCAAGTTTAATTAGAAGAACAAAATAACCGCTCTCATATGCATTCGGGGTTTCTCTGAATTAGGGTTTGGACCCCTCAGACCCTATTTAAAATGACCAAGCATGTTCTAGGGTTTCAATTCAATGTTATTTTACTTGTCATATCATCATCCCTGCTTGAGCATTGCATCGATGCCACATGTTGATTGTTTTCCCCTTTCTTTCTGGTGTTTGGTTCTTTCCGGTAGAATACGATACCGAATCCGTGATCGAAGACTAAGATCAACACCATCAAAGATCGAAGATCAATACTTGACCAACTGTATTCAAGTCAAGTACCAGGTGTTCAAAGATCTATAGTTGGGTATCAACAGAAAAAGGTAAGCAAAACCCCACACATGATATAATCCTATGATTTCAAAGTATTTCATTCTTGCCATGTGCATACGATTCCAAAGTCATTTATCGATAGATCAAGTAATCGTATCTGATGCATGTTACCTTTGTAGCCTATACTCCTTGATCCACTGCTCCTAGCATAACTAGGGTTTGACTTATGAGCTTCGCTAGAGCTATTTATGTCCGTTGTGCATAACCTTGCTTAGCTGTTATCACTGGTCCATCCGGTGGATGAGTCAGAGTTGCGAATGAACCTAGTTGGACAGGATGACGTGGTATGATCAGAGATGAAAGTTAAACATGCTAAGGCTTGTATGGGAGGCCACATCAGGTAGTGGTTTTTGCAGTCCCATACTTACCACCACTAGGATCCGAGTTCTTGCCTCTTGAACCAAGACGAGTGTACAACCACACGGGGGCCTGGAAAATCCCTCGACCAACTAACTTTCCTTGTAGATTCCATGAGTCACATAGTTCGGGCATTCCATTCGACATATGCATTCTAGTTGTTCTCGAAGGTTGTGAAGGAGGTACATTCATACAAGTAGGTAAGCATGGCCAGGAACAAGACAGGCACGACCTTCGTAATCTTGAACCCTGCGCACATCTCTAGGGACCAGCTTTGGGACTTAACCCGTTACGACGGCATATCCTTAGGGCGTGACTCATCGTATCGGTGAAAGCAAGGTAAAGGGAGTGACTCATGTTCACATAGCTAAGGATTGTCTCCGTCCACTAAACTATGATAGCCAGAGTCATACATTGTCTGATTGGCCTAATACATCATACGTGCATGAATAATTAGAGTATATCTAGCTCAAAACAGATAAATGGACACAGATGTTAGAGATGAGACGAATCACATCGAAATCACCGTTGCTATCGTCACAATGCGTTTCCTCACCGTCTCCCCTTAAACCCATGGTGAAAGGGGGGCGGGGGACTGGGTTGGCTGCAGGAGAGATCGCTGGTGGCGCCATCGGGTTATGGCTACGGCAGGATGGAAGAGTAGTGGGGAAAGTGGCTTCGGGAGGAAGGAAGAGAAGTATGGGGAGGAAGAGAATAAAGGGGACATGACACTAGCAGGTGAGCCCACGGAACACGTGACACTGGCAAGTGGGAGCGCGTGGTATTGCCAGTTTGTCTAGAGCAAGCAGTCAGTAAGCACGACCAATCATGTCGCAGAACAGCCTACTCGCGGATCACTCTTAAGAAGAACCATCCCAATCGTCCAGGCTCCCCGGTCTGTAACAATCGGAATGCAGAACAAGTGTCTTGGGGCATGCCTTCTCGAAGACTCGATCTAACGGCCACCATTGGGTGCTAAGGTTACGATCAAACCTTGCATGTGCTCTTTGCCATGGGGTGATGCAACATCTTTCAAACTGGTGCTCCACTACATGTGGCAGTTAAATCCTAGCATGTTGCTAGGGTTCCTAGACATCATTGGACACATGTTGGAGTGACATTGCATGTGTTATTTTCGAAACCACAATAATCCACATGGCCAGCCACACACATCCAAGTGGGTGTGGTGATGCAACATCTTTCAAACTAGTGCTATAAGTACCATAATTTTTTGGAAGCTCTTTATGAAACTTGAATCTGTGCTTCCTTCTACGAAGGCCTTTCTTCCACCATTATATTGAGTCTCCACCTTCTATCTTTATGCACTTACTTTGATAGCATAGTGGCCATTCTTAGTTCTATGTGCATTGTCCCAAGACTAGTTGATTGATGCATACCTTGATATTGCTTTTTTTAACTATTTGTATCTAGTCAATCTTATAAAATTTGAAGGTGTCCTATGCATTGATGTTTGCTACTCTATGAGGGACAAGCTGAATGCCACTATGCTATGTTTTCTTTATGTGAAACAAACAAACGTCTTGCAAAGCATTGTTATTCATGAATCTTTTGTTTGTGCCTTTTTATGTTGCAACATAGTTTCTTTGTCTTATTGCTAGAACTTTGTCTTTCATGTTATGATTGAAGTACTATGATCCTAGCTTCGAATGTTTTACAAATACTTTGATCAAGTTTATGATGGTGCATGTCACCTCAAAAATTATTCTTTCTTTTTATCACTTACCTACTCAAGGACGAGCATGAGTTAAGCTTGGGGATGTTGATACATTGCAAATGTATCTATAATTTTTGATGTTCCATGCTTGGTTTTATCTACTTTCTTGTGTTTTGTCCACACTTTGGAGTACTTTTCATATGATTTCTTGGACTAACCTATTAACAAGAGCCACAGTGCCAGCTGCCTGTTTTCTGCTATTTTTGGTTTCAGGAAGTCAGAAAATGAATATTCTAGGAAGTGGACAGGACAAAAGCCAAAGTTACTATTTTACCGGGAGACATCTGGAGCCAGAATACGAGACGAAGAGGGGCTGGGGCCTGGCCACACCACCTGGACGCGCAGCCAGGCCTGGCCTGTGCCAGGGGGTGGTCTGGCCGCCCCAGGCACCCCCTCGGCGTCTCCTTCCGCCTATATATTGCCTCTGATACAAAAACCCTAAGTACCCAATCAAAATTCCACGAAAGAGTTTGTAGCCGCCGTCATTTCCATCCCTAGATCGGGAAGGATCTGAAGCTCTTCCCGGCACCCTGCCGGAGAGGGGAATTCACCCTGGAGGCCTTCTTCATCATCATGCAAGCCTTCGGTGTGATGCGTGTGTAGTTAATCCTTGGACTACGGGTCCATGTAGTAGCTAGATGGCTGGTTCTCCTCCTTTGTGCTATCATGTTTAGATCTTGTGAGCTCCGTTCATGATCAAGATCATCTATTTGTAATTCTGCATGTTGTGTTTGCGGGGATCCGATGGATATTGAGATGCTATTTCAGATTGATTATTGATTCTATGATGTCTTTGTTATTTGTGATCTTGCATGCTTTCCGTTGTTAGTAGCTATCTTGGCCAAGTAGATTCTAGCAACTCCAAGAGTTAGTATTTATGCTCGATAGTGGGTTCATGACTTTGGTAATCTGGGGAAGTGACAGAAATCTCTAAGTTACTAGATATGCTATTGCTGCTAGGGAGAAAACAACAATCCTTTGTTCATAGAACAATCGTATTGTTTACTTTACACGCAATTCGTAATGCAATAATTTGTTGCTTGCAACTTAATACTGGAGGGGGTTCGGATGATAACCTGAAGGTGGATTATTAGTCATAGATGCGGTTGGATGACGGTCTATGTATAATGTTGTAATGCCCAATCGAATCTCAAAGGAGTCAAGATGATTAGTATATGCTTGTATGCTTTCTCGATGTTTGTCAATTGCCCCGCTGTAATTTGTTCACCCAACATGTTATCTATCTTAAGGAGAGCCACCTCTAGTGAACTATGGACCCCAGTCCTTTCTTTTACATTCAATCTACAAACTGTTTACTGCTTTGTGTTTACTTTCTGCAAAACTATTACTTCTTTCCATTCGATACGTTTAATCCTTTGTTTCCAGCAAAACCGGTGAGATTGACAACCTCATCGCAAGTTGGGGACAGAGTTCTTTGGTTGTGTTGTGAAGGTCTCCACGTTGCTGCTGGCACCGGTAGTGCGCCCAGCCAACGTTCAGCTAGCTTCACCTTTGGGGTGTTTCCTTGTTCCTACTAGATTGATAACCTTGGTTTCATAACTAAGGGAAACTTACTACTATGCTCATCATACCTTCCTCTTGGGGTTCCCAAACGAGCTCGACATCAACCACGAGCCAGCAAGTATTTTTCTGGCGCCGTTGCCGGGGAGTCAAGGACATCTTCACAAGGGGAGTCCCTCATAACCAATCTCTTTACTTTGTTATTTTCATTTTGCTTAGTTTACTTTTGCTTTGTTTGCTTGCTTTGTTATCAAAAACACACAAAAAGAAATTAGTTTTACAAGTTTGCTTTCTTTATGAAAAACACAAAAAATGACTACTCTAGAAAACACTAAGTTGTGTGACTTCACTAGCACGAACAACAATGATTTTATGAGCACACCTATTTCTCCATAGGTTCCTAAAGCTACTTTCTTTGAGATAAAACCTGCTTTACTCAATCTTGTTATGAGACAACAATTTTCTGGTATTGGTAATGAAGATGCTGCCCGTCTAAATAACTTTGTTGAACTTTGTGAGATGCAAAAGCATAGGGATATAGATGGTGATATTATTAAGCTTAAATTGTTTCCTTTCTATTTGAGAGGAAAAGATAAAGAGTGGTTGAATTCCCTAACTAGGAATATTATTGATTCTTGGACTAAGTGCAAAGATGCTTTTATTGGAAAATAATATCCTCCTGCTAAGATCATATCTATGAGAAGTGCAATAATGAAGTTTAAACAATTTGATAATGAACATGCTGCTCAAGCTAGGGGAAAAGAAATATCTCTTTCTAATAATGCTACAATATTACCTATTGGAATAGCTGAAGGAGTGTTTACAAAGATCCTTGGGAAAATGATTTCTACTGATTATCTTGTTATTGAATGTGCAGGAAAAGGACAAATTACACCTGGAAGGTCCCTATTAGAACTCCTTGGAGCAATAATAGATGTGGGAAAGGGGACCATGCACCTTGAGTCTCCACCAAACAATCATATTTTCCCCAAGGTTAAGAATAAAAGTAAGAGAGGTAAGGGCTAGAAATTTGGTTTTAATGCTTCTTCATTTTAGAACACTTGATTCTTTTTCTTGCTTCTTATGCCTAACTTAAAGGCGTTAAAGAAAAGTACTTATTGGGAGATAACCCAAATTTTTTGATGAGTCTTGGAAGTTATTACTACAGTAATAACCGCTCCTTATCCTTTTTATTTTCTTTTTGTGCCAAGAGTAACTTCTAACGAGAGAGAAGTAATGATTGGGAAAGTTGCTGTCCCAAAACAGATTTCTGTGCTTCACCATAAAAATTCGTGTAAAATCTCTGTACGTCCTTTTGAGGCATGAATTTTTGTAGTTATGACCCAGGTTGTTATCTAACTTTAGTTAGTTCAACATGTTTTGATTTGAGCAACAGAAGGTCTTTGAAAAAATCCGTGTTTACCTGCTGGTCTGTTTTGACAGATTTCTGCCATTTTCTGCATTTGCTTCTTGTTGGTTCCTTTTTGAGTTCTTTTGCGGAATTGAGCTTTTTGAGGGAAGTGCTACAGTAGCTAGTGTTTTAATGGAAGTTTTATTGGTGTTAGAACTGAACCTAAAGACTTATTATCTTGAGTGCACTAATGTTGCTAATAAAGATTGTGTGAAGTTTTGTATGAAGGAAAAATTTCAGGTGTATGGAAGGAATGAGTGCTGAGATGAAGGATGGACTAAAGCTTAAGCTTGGGCATGCCACGCGTGTCACCCCAAAAAATATCCAAGAAGTACAAGCGTCAAATCTTGGGGATGCCCAAGGCATCCCCTTCTTCATCAATAAAAATCTCAGGTTCCTTCCAAACGCTTCATTTTTATTGTTTCATGCACAGTTGTGTTGTTCTTGGAGCGTCTTATTTTTCGTTTTTGTTTTGGTTTTTCATTTTCTTTGTTTGATTAGTTTGCTGAATAAATTGGTTGGACGCCCTCTTTCATACATTGGTTTTCAAATAGTTTGGTTTGGATTGGAAAAGAGTAGGAAAGTTCATGCTTAAGTGTTAAAGAGAGTTCGTTTTTGACTGTGGCTTATGCTTTGTCATGCCATGCTTGATATTTTTTTGGCTTTATGCTTAGTATTCTTTGCTGTACAATGACTTGTTATAAACAATTGAGATTGCTTAATGTGCCTTGGATGAATCATGCGTTGTTTTAGCATATTAAAGCATAGTATTGTGGTATTCTCCTTTGATGCTTTATTTGGGTTGACTTGGCGCATGCTCACACCATGTTATGACTATCCAAAGTCACCATAGCCTTTATGATCCTTTAGTTTTCAACTTTTAGTATCACTTTATGCTTTGATCAATGATGATTTGTCGCTCTGCATGATTATGGCCATTATTGCTCTCTTAGTTTGTCGCTCCAGGTCTTTTGCTAGCCTCCGTTACCAAGTATGAGTTCCACTCATGCATCCAACTCCCTAAACCAAGTTATTCCAAAGAGTCCACCATACCTACCCATTACCATATGATATTCCAAGTATATTCATGTTTTTGTTTACCTTCCAAATTAAACTTGTTATGAGAAAACTAGTGATTAAAGCTCTCACGAACTTGATGGCACAGTTTACTTTTCTTGCCCTTAATAAACTTGAACCATTGTGTCGTCTGTGTTGTATATGCTTGCACTTATTTGTTGGGGATTAGCAGAACCATGCTGTCATGGGGAACGCTTTCAACGTTGCACTGGTACTTTGTACCTAGTTGATATCATGCCCTTTTGTATATGGATGTCGTCGGTGTGAAATGAAAGGGGAGCTTGTAAGTCCATGGTGTTATGTATATGTGTTAGAGAAACGCCTGGGCCGCTGGTCTAATCCATGCTGACATGGTGGAAACTTGCAGCGTAACCATAATGAGCTGTCTATGAAGCATTCTTCTTATATAAAAAAAGAGTCCTATATTGAGAAAAAAAAAGATTATGAAAAGAGGAAAGAGATTAAAAAGCACCATATTCCCATGGTAAATAAGAAGATTGATGAGATGCTTGTTGTCTGCTTGCCTTGTCATTTTGATATGGGGATTCTTCCGTATCATCGGGCAAGGGGTACCTGTTGGCGGTTCTCTATGATACACATGTACTTACGATGACAAGAACTTACCGGTGACTAAACATGAGTAGCATGAGGAGCGACGCTCGTATTCAAGGGATATGAGATTCCTGACTTATACTTCGTCAAGCATGTACACCATAGTTTGTTCACTTTAACCTTAATCACTTCAAGATGCTTATGATAGGGGCAATGAGAGCTGAAAGCTATAAGTACCATATTTTTTTGGAAGCTCTTTATGAAACTTGAATCTCTGCTTCCTTCTATGAAGGCCTTTCTTCCACGATTATATTGAGTCTCCACCTTCTATCTTTATGCACTTACTTTGAGAGCATAGTGGCCATTCTTAGTTCTATGTGCACTGCCCCAAGACTAGTTGATTGATGCATACCTTGATATTGCTTGTTTTTAACTATTTGTATCTAGTCACTCTTATAAACTTTGAAGGTGTCCTATGCATTGATGTTTGCTACTCTATTGTAACACCCCGTCCACTCCTGGGCCCGGGGGGGTGTCACTCCTGGCAGCTTAATAGGATATCTAGACTGGCCCCACAGACCAACACTAGTCTTTTCTGCGCACTTTGTCCTCACTCGTGCGCACCCGGTTACCCACTTCCTGGTCGGTCACCCATCCTAGAATTGCTCTAGGCCAAGCACGCTTAACCTTAGAGTTCTTTTCGAATGAGCTTCCGGAAAAGAAGTTGCAACTTGTTGATATGGGTATCCTATCAATCCTATTAAGCCATGTGCCTGGATCTCACATACACCCACCCTTTAGAAGATCGATGCCCTCATCGATCAAGCACACCCCAGGAACGTTCCCTCTTGGCATGCGTCTGTGCGTCTAGTGCCGGCACATGTGCCATGCCGTGTCCACTCTGGGCCACACGCGCCATGCTCCACATGTCCCGCCACTGACCCGCACACACCCGTGTAATCGCAAGGGTCAGCTCTGATACCACTTGTAAAACCCCGTCCACTCCTGGGCCCGGGGGTGTCACTCCTGGCAGCTTAATAGGATATCTAGACTGGCCCCACAGACCAATGCTAGTCTTTTCTGTGCACTTTGTCCTCACTCGTGCGCACCCGGTTACCCACTTCCCGGTCGGTCACCCATCCTAGAATTGCTCTAGGCCAAGCATGCTTAACCTTAGAGTTCTTTTCGAATGAGCTTCCGGAAAAGAAGTTGCAACTTGTTGATATGGGTATCCTATCAATCCTATTAAGCCATGTGCCTGGATCTCACATCTATGAGGGACAAGCTGAATGCCACTATGCTATGTTTTCTTTATGTGAAACAAACAAACGTCTTGCAAAGCATTGTTATTCATGAATCTTTTGTTTGTGCCTTTTTATGTTGCAACATAGTTTCTTTGTCTTATTGCTAGAACTTTGTCTTTCATGTTATGATTGAAGTACTATGATCCCAGCTTCGAATGTTTTACAAATACTTTGATCAAGTTTATGATGGTGCATGTCACCTCAAAAATTATTCTTTCTTTTTATCACTTACCTACTCGAGGACGAGCAAGAGTTAAGCTTGGGGATGTTGATACATTGCAAATGTATCTATAATTTTTGATGTTCCATGCTTGGTTTTATCTACTTTCTTGTTTTTTGTCCACACTTTGGAGTACTTTTCATATGATTTCTTGGACTAACCTATTAACAAGAGCCACAGTGCCAGCTGCCTGTTTTCTGTTGTTTTTGGTTTCAGGAAGTCAGAAAATGAATATTCTCGGAATTGGACAGGACAAAAGCCAAAGTCACTATTTTACTAGGAGACATCTGGAGCCAGAATACGAGACGGAGAGGGGCTGGGGCCTGGCCACACCACCTGGCCGCGCGGCCAGGCCTGCCCATGCCAGGGGGTGGTCTGACCGCCCCAGGCACCCCCTTGGCTTCTCCTTCCGCCTATATATTGCCTCTGATACGGAAACCCTAAGTACCCGATCAAAATTCCACGAAAGAGTCTGTAGCCACCGTCATCTCCATCC
Organism: Avena sativa; assembly: GCA_916181665.1. NCBI lineage: Eukaryota > Viridiplantae > Streptophyta > Magnoliopsida > Poales > Poaceae > Avena > Avena sativa. The sequence continues at coordinate 315,626,048 of OV702292.1, forward strand.
CTAGATCGGGAGGGATCTGAAGCTCTTCCCAGCACCCTGCCGGAGAGGGGAATTCACCCTGGAGGCCTTCTTCATCATCATGCAAGCCTTCGGTGTGATGCGTGAGTAGTTCATCCTTGGACTACGGGTCCATGTAGTAGCTAGATGGCTGGTTCTCCTCCTTTGTGCTATCATGTTTAGATCTTGTGAGCTCCGTTCATGATCAAGATCATCTATTTGTAATTCTGCATGTTGTGTTTGCGGGGATCCGATGGATATTGAGATGCTATTTCAGATTGATTATTGATTCTATCATGTTTTTGTTATTTGTGATCTTGCATGCTTTCCGTTGTTAGTATCTATCTTGGCCAAGTAGATGCTAGCAACTCCAAGAGTTATTATTTATGCTTGATAGTGGGTTCATGCCTCTGGTAATCTGGGGAAGTGACAGAAATCTCTAAGGTACTAGATGTGCTGTTGCTACTAAGGAGAAAACAACAATCCTTTGTTCATAGAACAATCATATTGTTTACTTTACACGCAATTCATAATGCAATAATCTGTTGCTTGCAACTTAATACTGGAGGGGGTTCGGATGATAACCTAAAGGTGGATTATTAGTCATAGATGTAGTTGGATGACGGTATATGTATAATGTTGTAATGCCCAATCGAATCTCAAAAGCGTCAAGATGATTAGTATATGCTTGTATGCTTTCTTGATGTTTGTCAATTGCCCCGCTGTTCACCCAGCATGTTATCTATCTTAAGGAGAGCCACCTCTAGTGAACTATGGCCCCCGGTCCTTTCTTTTACATTAAATCTACAAACTATTTACTGCTTTGTGTTTACTTTCTGCAAACTATTACTTATTTCCATTCGATACGTTTAATCCTTTGTTTTTAGCAAAACCGGTGAGATTGACAACCTCATCACAAGTTGGGGACAAAGTTCTGTGGTTGTGTTGTGCAGGTCTCCACGTTGCTGCTGGCATCGGTAGTGCGCCCTTCCAACGTTCAGCTAGCTTCACCTTTGGGGTGTTTCGTTGCTCCTACTAGATTGATAACCTTTGTTTCATAACTGAGGGAAACTTACTGCTGTGCTCAGCATACCTTCCTCTTAGGGTTCCCCAACAAGCTCGACATCAACCATGAGCCAGCAACTGCATGTGGCAGTTGAATCCCAACATGTTGCTAGGGTTCCTAGACATGGTTGGGCACATACTGGAGTGACATTTCATGTGTTCTGTTTCAAAACACAATGATCCACATGGCCAGCTACATGGTGTGGTCATGCAACATCTTTCAAATTGGTGCACCACTGCATGTGGCAGTTGAATCCCAACATGTTTGTTGAGGGCTAACCTCGGGGGTGCCCGATCTTTCATGAATCCCCGTGGAAATCGAGAGGGAGGTGCGAGGGAAAGAGGGAGGAGATGAAAACCACAAACTCACGCACGAAGAACTCAATGAACACACACACACAAAGACACGATACAAGCCAATAGCTCACGCCGGCGGTGATCGGTCCGACGCAATCCCTAGGATCAGCGTCGGGCGAAGATCTCTTTCTTGAACCAGCACAACGAGTGGGAGTCTCGATGAGATCTTAACGTCTTGGCAAAGGGCGCTGATGCCAAGGCTTTGTACAATGATGGAGGCGCGATGCAAACTCCAACGAGGTAGGGGATATTTGGTGCTCCTTAGAAAAAGGAGCATGAGACAAAAATTAGGGAGATCCATAAGGGTGTCCTCTAATTCCAAATATCAAGTCCAAGGTTTACAATAGAGGTGGGGGACTATTTATGGGCCAGCCACTAGTTTAGGGGTACTTTAGGCATAAAATTAGGGTTCTAGACGGAATAAGGGATTACATGGGCTGAGGCCCAGCTGTAGACGCGCATGCCCAATACTAAGGCCGGAGTGTCCGGGGTGCGGCGGCCGGAGACTCCGGGGTGGCTGAAGACTCCGGGGTAGACTCCGGGCAGCTTCCAGGGGCTTCTGTCATTTTGTCTAGAGTCCTGGTCGGAGACCATTTGCAGAGTCTATAGGGTGCGCAGGCCGGAGACTCCGGGGCATCTGATCTGCTTCTTCTCGTCCTTCTCCTTGTACTCCATCCGTGGGGTCTTGGCGATCCATTGGGGCTTCATAGCTGATGCATAGAGTAGTTGCATGAAGTAGCAAGCCATCCAAGGATATATCAAAGTCACACGAGGAGAAGAGAGAGTTAACCTTAGCTTCTAGGAGTTTGGCTCGGACACAAGTCATTGGTCCACTTGGGGGACTTGGTGGTGTAGATGTAGGGACATCTGTAGGATGGGTTGCATCAGCTCCCCCTCCTCGGGAAAGAGTCATCCTGGACTCTTCATGGTTATCATCTTGAACATCTCCATGGTAGGGTGAAAGGTCCTTGACATTGAATGTTGAGATCACGAGATACTTCGAGGTTGGTATGTCAATGATGTAGGCATTGTTGTTGATTCGCTTGAGGACCTTGAAGGGACCATCTCCTCTTGGGTTGAGCTTGGAATCATGCTCATTGGGGGAAACGGTCCTTTCTCAAGTGTATCCACACAAGGTCACCTTCTTCGAAGACCATATCTTTCTTGTCCTTGTTCATCCTTGATGCTTGGGGAAGGACTTGTTACTCAATAGTTGCTCTTGTTTCTTCGTGTAGCTTCTTCATAGCTTGGGTGCGCTTGTCAACGTCCATGTTGGTGCACTCATGGAGAGGAAGCGGTAGGATGTCGAGCGCGGTGAGGGGCTCGAAACCATAGACGATCATGAGGCACTCATATCCAAAGGATTTGCAGGACCTCCTTGACATGTGTAATATGTTCCTCAAGTGACTTGCTATAAACAAGTATATCATCAAAATAGACAACAACACTTTTTCTAGTGAGAGAACACAAAAAATGATTCATAAGGCGCATGAAGGTGGATGGGGCATTAGATAAGCCAAAAGGCATGACCAACCATTCATAGAGACCAAGTTTGGTCTTGATGGCGGTTTTCCACTCATCACCTTCCTCCATATGTATTTGATGGTAACCACTATGAAGATCACTTTTCAAAAAAATAGTGCCTTCACACAAGTCATCAAGAATGTCATTGAGATGACGTATAGGATGTCGATAACTCACGGTGATAGCATTGATTGGACGGCAGTCCATGCATAACTGCTACGCATCATCCGTTTTTGGAACTAGAATCACGGGTACCGCACTTGGACTAGTGCTTACTTGGATCAAACCTTTGGAGACGAGTTGGTTGATTTGGCGTTCTATCTCCTTCGTATCCTCCAGGTTCGTGCGGTAGCACACGGTTTGGAAGTGGTGCGCCGGGTATGCGGTCAATGCGATGCTCGATTCCGCGAAGAGGAGGAAGTCCATGAGGGAGCTCTTCGGGAAACACATCGGTGAATTCCTAAAAAACAGCCAAAAAGAGGGAGGAATATTTGTCAAGTCATTAGTTCCTTGTGCTAGTTCCTTGCAAATGAGGACATAGTGCAAGATGGATGGGTTATTCCTCACATCTCTCATCTCACTTTTGGTGGCAAGGACAACACTCTTAGTTTTTTCACTCGATTTAGGCTTGTGACTCGCACTCGCTATATGGTGGTTCTCTCACTCACCACTCTTCTCACAAGGTGTTGTTGTGGTTTGCACCCTCGCTAAAGCCTTTGCATTGTCCGCAATTATTTGGCTAGGAGTCATCGGTTGCAAAAGACATGTCTTGTTTAGCCACTTGAAGGTGTACACATTTGTGCGACCATCATGTATAGCACCTTTGTCGAATTTCCATGGTCGCCCAAGCAACATGTGGTAAACCGTCATTGGGACTACATCACAGTCCACCGTGTCTTTGTATGGGACAATTGAGAATGTTACCAAGACAGGGTGCTTGATCTTCACGAACCCTTGGTCACTTAGCCATTGTACATGGTAGGGTTGCTTGTGAGGATGGAGGGTGAGGTTGAGCTTCTCACACAACTCGGTGCTTGCAAGGTTGTGGCAACTCCCTCCATCGATGATCACGTTGATATATTTCCCATTGATGCCGGCACGATTTTGGAAGATGTTGGATCTTTGATCTTCATGTTCTTGGGCTTGAGTAGTCAAGATCCTTGTGACGACAAGCGATAGACTTGTGTCAAGTTCATGCATGAGGAGTTTTTGGTCATCTTCCACAGGTTGTGTTGTCATTGCTTCTTTGACTCTTGCATCGAATTCATCTTTACTCAAGTATTCCTCGTCGCCATTGTCATGGATGAACAATACTTTGTTGTTTCCACAAGTGGCCGACTTGTGTCATTTGCCTCCACACTTGTAGCATTCACCGTTGAATGGCGGGTCATTCTTTGTATGCTTGCCACTTGGGGCTGGTTTTCCTTGAGGAAGTGTGGGCTTGAAGGAAGGCTTGGAGGTACTTGAGGAGCTTGCATTGAAGGTTGTTTGTCTAGCGGTTGAAGCTTGCTTGCAGGTGAAGTACGTCTTGGGCTTGTTGTACTTGATGTCCTCTTGTACTTGATGCTCGGCTTTTGTTGCAATGTGCCCAAGCTCAACCATAGTATTGTACTTTTGAAACTCGACGATGCGCTTGATTGGATGGTTCAAGCCTATGAAGAAACATGCCATAGTTTGCTCTTCATGATCTTCAATGTTGGCGCGGATCATGTTGAGCTCCATTTGCTTGAAGTACTCTTCCATAGTCTTTGTCCCTTGGCTAAGGGATTGTAGCTTGTTGAAGAGGTCACACGTGTAGTGCGAAGGAACGAAGCGGGATCTCATATGAGCCTTCATGTCATGCCAAGTTATGATTGGAGGATCTTCTGTTGCGTCACGAGCGACTTGAACTTGTTCCCACCAAAGGTTGGCGTAATCATTGAACTCAAGCGAAGCCATGGCGACCATCTTCTCATCACTATAATTGTGCATCTGGAAGATCTTGTCTATCTTGAGTTCCCATGAGAGGTATTCTTCGGGATCATCTGAACTAGTGAACTTGGGCATCGTGAACTTGAGTTTGCCAAAGGTTTCTTCCTCATTGAGGTCACCGTGGTGGTGGTTTCCATGGTGGTGATGATATTCATCTTTCCATGCAATCATTGCGATGAGCTTGGTGACCTTGCGGCATTTTGTGGAGGTGTAATGTTGTTCTCGCGACATTGTTGTGGAACTTGCTCTTTCTCTTGGCGCGGTGGATGACAAGTATGAGGCGCTTGGGCCTCACGAGGGTGTTAAGGATGTGGAGCCTCTTAACGCGGTTGGTGACGTGGGTTAGGCACATGGGCCACTTGGTGACGGTCATGGTCTCGAGCCTCTTGACGTGGTTGGTGGCGCTCTACATGTACCATGCAATGCTCCATGTCTTGAGGTTGTGGAAGAGGCTCATCATGGTGAACATGGTGTTGGCGTGGATGTTCATGACAGTGATGATGAAGAGGAGGATCTTGGAGAGCTTCATGTCGATGACGAGCTTGTTCCTCCAAGTTGGAGTCATCACTTGTTGTGTGAAGAATGTCTCATGGACGATGATGGTGTACTTGAGGTTGCACTCGAGGTTCCGCTTGTGGTTGCGCTTGTTGGATCACTAGTGCCCTTGCATGATGACGGTGTCCTTCTCGCCTTGCTTGGGGCCTTGAGGAGAAATCACCATCATAGTTTGACGTTGTGGCATACCGTGGGGAAAGTACATAGAGCGAAGAACTTCCATCTTCAACCACAGGGGTGTCATTGCGTCTTAGAGAACTTGGATGAGGATCTTGATGAAGAGGAGAACAGTGAAACGACGAGCTTGACACACTTGAATGGTGTCGTGAAGAGCTTGATGCGCGTGCACATGGTCTTGTGTTTCGTGCGAGCTCAACCATCAACCATTGTAGTGCTTCATTTTGGTTGGCGAAGTTGATGTGCATGGCCCTCGTCTCTTGATGAAGGTTGGAGAAGCCTTGCCGCATATCATGCAATTGTTGGTGTAGGCCCTCGAAGCGGTTATCGATGCTCTTGAATTCGGCTTGAATTTCACCAAATTGTTCATCTTGTCGCGACTCGAGAGCATTGCAACATTCGTGGAACTCATGGCGAATTATGTAGTGGCTTGCATGCGTCATGTACGGACCTTTGTATTTACCTTGTGGCGGAGGTTGGCTCGACTCACCGTGCCTATTGATCACTACAAGAATCTAGGCGGTTCATGACAATCTGATATCATCGTGGATGAGAGTCAAAACATCGTAGATGGCCATCCGCGATGAATTTTGCGATGAAAAAATAGGTCATGGACCTCATGCCATAATTGAATCTGTGACATTTTTTCTGTGTGAAAACGTCACGCCTAATCGCGACGTTCGTGTAATTTCAGCGCGGCCAACTAGACTGGCCCAACCCAGGCCCGATTGTTCATGATGTTTTTTCCCATCACAATCGAGGCCACGTGGCAGACGGCACCGCGGGTGGCCATCAGTGATGTTTGCTAACGTCATGTTTGCTGTCTATGACATCATCGACATCGAGACATCTTGTTTCTATCACACCCTAATTCTGTTGTCTCCATATCCGTGACGTCATCCAACCTGTTCATGATGTCATCCATCCCGTTTATGACGTCGCACGGGCCGCGACGAATTTTGTTCATCGCCACCTTTCGACGCCATGCTTACACATGGACGGTTGGCAGGGCCAAGCTTGCGCCAATGAGACGAGGCCACAAGGGCAAGCCGCAGAATGACATGTTGAAAAATCAAAATGGGACACGTGTCACCTACCGACGATGAATTCTGTGTGATGATATCATCGTTCGCTGTGACATTTCTGTTTCGTCTAGACAGTTGGCCAATGAAAGGCGACCATGTCGACGTTTACCTGTGACGGAAATGTTTCATCAAGAACAACTAAGATGATTTTGTTTTCGTCGCGGATGCGTGCTGGCATCACCGTGAGATCAGAGGGCCATTTGTGCACGTAAATTTCTACTAGCCCTGATTGTTTGTGACCCATTTCACACCACATGCATCAAATAATAGAATTTGACAATGAATTTCAGGACAAGTTTTCACATAAATTTCCACAGCAGTTTCTGAGCCAAAAGCCTCACAAGCTTCCACAGCCAAAAACTTTCCATATCAGTTTATGAGCCAAAATCCTCACAAGTTTTCCTGACCAAAAGACTCACAAGTTTCCACACTAGTTAACTTTCCTAGCCCAAGAACTCACAAGTGTCAACCACAAGTTCACTTACCTTGCGATACTTGAAGCTGATGTTGCTGCTACTTCTTCTGTTGAGTCAACTTAGACAACGGCTGAAGTAAGTCGTTTGTATGGTTTTGTTTATCCTGCATCTCTTCTTGCTTCTTCTGCATTTCTCTCATGTCTTTAGCATACTGCAGCCTCTCTGCCTCGGTAGCTTCTTTCGCTCTCTGCAATTCCTCTATGGTATAGTGTAGTTTGTCATGCCCTGCTCTCTCAGCCAAAAGTTCCGCTTCAAGGACATACCTTCTTTGTCTTGATGTACTTGGATGGAGGCCGATGTTCTTCATGAACGTTGACTTTCTACTGTCCAACGAGAGTGCAAAGTGCACAACCTTGGTGGAAGAAAGTGGTTCTTCCCTAGGGACATCTGGAGCCATCTTCCTTTCAATGATTTCCTACAGTATTAGGAATAGAAGTGAACATTAGAAAAATATTAAGCAAACTACAATCATATCGTATACAATTGAGAGATGAAGATAGCATTGAATTTTACGAAGATGAAAATTATTCAAGAGGACTTACAATTGCTTCCTTCACATTCTAAGTGTAGCCATTTTTCGGGCTATGTGTCTTTTTGAAGAGTTCGAAGGCATCGTCCTCCCCGTTGGACACAACCTCATAGATACGAGAACCCGTGGCAGCAGGGTACAAGACTTTGCTCCTATTCTCCTTGTTTTTTACACAAGTACTGTACACAAGAAGAAACCATACAATATAAGAGGTAGTTCCAATCAAACAATTCAAACATAGGTAGTAACAGTATAAGAGTAAACGAAAAGTAACATGTTTCCTAGGGTCAGACCAAATATCAACAAGCTTGCACCACTGCTCGTCGGTCATGTGTTTCACTTCATTAGAACATTTCCTTGTAACTTTGTTCAGAGGGTAGGGATCAAAATACTTCTTCAGAATATGCCGCTGATTCCTTGCATGCCTCATAAACTGAATTGCGCAAGCATTCCGCACGGTAGGGTGATTTGTGTCCATGGCAAACTTTTCCTAAAATAAAACATGGAGCATCAACATTTGCATGAACACAGAAATGGAAAGGTAGAGGACTGCTAAGTCATAGAACATGCAGAAACTTTGCCTATGAAGTCTTTTTGGACATCAACCCTCTTCTTGTACTCTTTCCAGTGGGGTAAGATAGGCATGCTAGTCCTTACTATGAATGCACACTTACTGGCAAACTTGGCAGCAACACTTGGCTCGTCTGGTCTAGTTCTTTCTGGAAAAACTTTAAGTGAAATCCTCCCTCCTTTGGACAACTTGTGGAGCCTCTTCCCCATGTTTTCCCCCTCACCACCAGTGCTTGACCATTATGCAGAACTATATCTTCAGAATTTTGCGTTTCGGTGTCTTCAGAACAAGGTGCATCAAAGTCTTGAGACATCTGGTAGCCATCATCATCTACAGGAATACAGTGTGTTGATTTAGTGTTCCACAATAATATGATGGTATTAAATGGATTACTATAGAGCAAGCAATCGGTTTAATGCATTACCACGTTGAGACCAGTCACTCCAGTCTTGGCACGGTACTTCATGACTAGGATCAGATTCCCCATATTCGGTAGCTGACTCATCGTATTGGGTAGTTGACCCCTAACCCTTAAATTGGGTACCAGAGTCCTTGCCGTCGACACCTGAACACAAATGTTGGGTAGCTGACACATCGCCTTGAGTACCTAACCCATTGGTTTGAGAGAGTGCATGGTCGCTATAGGGAGGTGCCCGCAAACAGCTAGGAGGTGGCTTCTAGATTTAGAGAGGTGGAAAGTCACCTTTGGGGGATGGTCGTGGGCAGAAGGATGCGGACTTCATCACTTGGGAAGGTGGCTTCTTGATTTGTAGAGGTGGCAGGTTGGCTTTGGGAGGTGCCAGAGGACGACAGGATGTGCGTTGGGGTTCCACAACCACTACAAGAAATGTGGCAACCTGTGATGTTTTGGTAGTGATCTTGGACGAAATCATCATAGATTTATGACGATTTTGCACCAGATAGTTGTAAGCTGTTTGGGAGAGCCAAAATCATATTAAACATGACGATTTCCCTTCAAAAATGTCGCAATTTCTGTAGATGAAATCGTCATAATAGCTAGGGAGGTAGAGATATAAGAGTAGGGCAATACCGACCGTTAGATGTTAACAAGAAGATAGACGGATGAGATGCTGATCCGTGTGAACTTTGCTGTGGATGGATGACCTGGCACACCACCTGTCACGTGCAGACCAGCGAATATTTCCCTATGGTATCCCCACCAATCACGCGCGGACCCAGCAAATTTTTTCGGCCGACTGATCCAACAGGCGCGAGACAAACCCTACCCTCCCAGCAATTCCATCCTCCATCGTTCCCCTTCCCCACACCGCCGCCACCGGCATAAATTCCGGCCAATTCCAGCTAGTCCCTTCCTGGCGACCACCTCCCCCAAATTCCTTCTCCCCCTATCTATTCCTCCGTCGAGCCAGCCTGCCCGCCTCGTGCGCTCCAGGACCACCACCAGCAGCCACGACGAGCTCCTTCACTAGCGCCGACAGCTAGATCGATCGCGTTCGCCACCAGGATGAGATGGAGCCCGCCAGATCCTGCTACTGGTGGACGCAAGCCAGCACACGCAGTCCCCCCGCCCTCGTGCGCAGCAGGACAGGATGTCTCCAGCCTCCTACTCCCTGTCTCACGCGGAGGCGTCCGCTGCTCTGATGGCTCATGCTCCTACTCCTCCTACACCATGAAAAAGTATACACATTTAATTTCGTTCAGTTGGTCCAACCGAACCTCTGCATCTTCCTTAACTTGTTTGTGTCGACTCCGTTTTCCTCAGGTCAACCGGAGCTCCTGCAGGCCTCCACAGTCGCCTGAGATCCCGCTGCATCACGGCCGCGCACCTCCCTCACTCCCCTCCCCTCGAAGGTCCAATCCCGATCCACGCCTATTTACCTTGCGCAACTGCGCCGTGTATCTCATCTTTGCATAAAGCGCGATCCCTGGAACGAATCGTGCTCCTGATACCGGAACAGGATTTAGGTTCTCACCGTCTCTATCCAATTTTCCTAGCTAGCTAATAATTTCGACCGTAAAGCTTCGTTTAATTTTCAAAATCCCCACGTGTCTACTGCAATTCCATGTCCTCCTAAACTGGCGGTTGATGCAACTGTTTGCCGTCATCATTGGCTATGAAGTTGCTAGCTTGTTTGAACTGCTAACGAGTTGATCTCTCTCGTGGTGGTTCTACTACTATTCAATGTATGTTTTTCTTTGCTCATTGTTTGATGAAAGCGTTGCACCCCTTAACTTGCATGCACATATACTGGTACTATCCTCCCGGTCTTGATGTTGATCTCTCATTGTTTCAGTGGTGATCCGAGGCCCATGCCTTAATTTCATCTCATCTCATGGTTTTCTTATTAGTTCAAATCTGTATATTTTTTCCGTGGCTTCATAATTAATAAGCAATATAATCACACTAATAGTCACCTGTAGCACAGTTGTAAACCTACCATATTTGCAAATGACTAATTCTTGTGAGAGTTTAGCATCATGTGCAATTTAGGTCAAGTATAAGCACTCAACCACTGTATAACTCTCTACATTTGTTTTGTAGTTTTTGTAAATGATGGGGTGTGAATGATGTGCACATGCTAATTTTGATCGACATGATTGCTTGTGCAAGTGACTGCTACTGCACTAAGATAGCAAGAACATTGCCAGAGTTATTATTGTAGTTCATATAATTGTAGAAAACCTAATATTGTGAACGCTATCAGTATGTGTTTTTTCCAGCTTGTTATATGATCATTTGTTTCTCTAAAATTGTTAGTAGTTAGTGGTCAACAATGCTATTCTACCTTCCAGAATCTCTATATAGCATTATTAATCTTGTGCTCGTTTACGTGTGCTTAACTGAGCTGCTCCCTCCGACCCATATTAGTTGAGTTAGATTTATATAGATACGAATGTATCTAGTCTAATTTTAGTGCTAGATACACCCGTACCGTATCTAGACAAATTTGAGTCAACTAATATGGGTCGGAGGGAGTACATTTTCTCCCATCTTACTATATATTTATTCCTGTGTGTTTTTTAGGATACTAGGCACGATGAGATTATTATCAAAGTCATGGGAAGAGCCATAAGTAAGACAATCATGATTGCTGAATTGATCAGGGTTAATAGTAGTAATAACTTATTGTACCTCAATAATATCTGCTATAAAAGTGGTTGTTGTTTTGCTAATTGACACTCAACTGTGCATCATAGAAGGATAGCTGGTCTTCACTAGAATGCATGTACTGAATCTGAGGGAGAGGTCGTGGTGGACGTGGTGGTGGCAGAAGAGGAACGAGCAGAGGTATGTTTTTTTCTCATGTCTTCTTGAGTACATAACTGTCAAGCTGCAGCCCATAGGGCCGTCGACACATCAAGACCTTTATAATATCTTAGCATTCTGTACGACTGGTTTACCCTATCTTGTTCTATTATAAGGAGTACTTCGCACACTGTACTCGTCTCATGTGTTTGTTTTTTTGAACTGTTATTCTTGCATTCTCAGTCCAGACTCCAGAGTGCTTCAATTGGCACCATTTTGAGGTTCATCTTTGTGTTCCTAAGTGATAAAGCTTAGCCATAGTTCATGCCCATTTCTTTTAAGTCATGTAGACAAAAAACTTTTGTTAATCCATTGATGATAAACGTGTGCATCTATGAGCAATGGTCCTCCTCCTTATGATTGGGGTGAAGACTGGGAGGAGGATGGATATGATTACACTAGTAGAGGCAGAGGGAGAGGTTGGCCAAGAGGACGCTTCTTAATCACCAAAACCATATTACCACAAATATTTATGTGAGGGTCTCCACTCTATTATTAGTAGCCCCTGAAGGATCTTGTAGATTGCGTATTTGTATAGTGCTATGTGTGAGTGTTCTACATACTCATAGCGATGTGTGTGAGTGATCTACATACTCACAGTTCTCTGTTATATACTACTATTTTAATATTATTAGTAGTACTCCATAGTGACATTGACTTTGCAAATAATGGAGTAAAAATGGATATGCTTTCGTTCCTGTGTTGTTGAAACTTTATTATTTGTGTGCAAGTATAAAACATACAACTTATTTTATTGCCTTAATTGAGTATCCTTCCCTCATACATGGGCGCTGGCGGTATTGAGAAAGTAACCATGGGAGGAGCTCATAACAACCGGGGCTCGTCGCCTTACACAGGCTCTATCGCCAACCCCGATGAGAACCAGTTCATGTTTGATGCCAAGTACGGGCCATAATAGCTGCAACTCATCGGGAACATCAGGTATGATGATGCTTCCCATGTGGTGCATAACTGATATAGTTATCCGATTCACTAAATGTTCTGCTGTGGTTGCCTGTATAATGACTTTCTGCTAGCTAGACTCCAAATAATGCTAAGTGTGCTTCTTTAGTACTGTGCCTAAACTGATAATGGAGTAAAAATGGATAAGATTTTATTCATGTGTTTTTGAAACTTTATTCTTTTGTGTGCAAGTATAAAACATACAACTTCTTTTCTTGCATTAATTGAGTATCTTTCCCTCGTACATGGGCACTGGCGGTGTTGAGAAAGTAACCATGGGAGGAGCTGCACTCGTCTGTATTCACAGTACATTATTTAATTAGCACGAGACATTCACAAGATACAGGCAGCACCATTTAGCACAGTAGTAGATATCATGTCATGGTTGTTTTGTCCGCACACATCAGCTTCTCTATAATCTTTTGTACTTTTACTTGTTAGGTGTGTCTGGTCACATATTCTTCGCGTATATGGTTGCTGATTTCTTTCAGCTCATCTCCCGTTATCTTTACATAGTCAATGTTGGAGTCTAGATTCTTGATCTTAGTTGTCCCTGATAAATCATAGAGCTTATTTGTTAGTGATCAGATGCTAGTGTACTGAAAAATGAGCTTTACTACTTACGTACTTGTTTGGAAATCCAGTGCAAAACAAATGCTAGTGTACTCCGTTGCTTATCCTAGTTGTTGCAAAGAGTTACATCAAATGCTATATTAGATACTGTATAATATGGAACAGTAAAGTGATATTTCTATTTTGGTTATGCTAGATTAATGCATTGACTTAGGATTTTTGAAAACCTTGAGCTAATATGTATACCAATCCTAATGCTACAATATATTTTGTTTGGAAGCATGCATGTTGTGTGAAGTGTGAAATTGTTATTGTGGTTGTTCTCTATTTCCTGGATGGTTTATGACTGTTGGCTTGACCACATGTAAAAGCATCATGTCATGGACTAATTTTCCTTTGGATGGTCGTTGTTGTGCAGGATGGATGAACAATCCTATGATGGAGGATTTCTATTGGACTGGTGGTGGTAGGTAGCCGAAGGGAGAGAACCAAGCTAGGAGCAGTTGGTAACTTGCCATGGCGTTGGTGTAGGGGGGATGTCTAATGATGCAACAACATTTCTTCATTGTTCGACTATAACCTATAGCCTGGGAGAAGCAAGGGGGCATGTAGCTATTTCTTCATTGTTTTACTGTTGATGGATGTTGCGTGCTACTGGGATATGGTCCTGAAGTGGGATTACACTCTGGGATAAATTTAGTTGCAACCTCATATCACTGTGAAAGATTCATTTTGTTTTGTATTTTAATAACTGGGTTATTATTGTGCATATCAGTATATTTTATTTGAACCTTGGAAATAGTGTAATACACTTGACTATCAAAAGAATTTCATGTACTTGGTTCTGATTAAAATATTTGTTGTTAAATTCTTGTCAAATCGTTAAAAATAAAACTTGAAAAGTGGGACCTGAATGAAAATGGAAATTGACAAGCCAGACTAGACCCAGAACAAATAGATTGTAAAAAGGCCAAGGCCCAAAATAGAAAAAGGCCATAGAAGGGCAAGGCTGAAAAAACGATCGAAATGGACCGGGCTGAATTTGCATTATGACGATCTCATTTCGTCACAGTTTTGCCACGTCGGACCACCACGTAGGATCTGACTTGGCCAGGCTAGTTTGCCTGTGACAATACTAGATCGTTATAACATTTATGACAATCCAATATCGTCATAGACAGTTATGACGATTTTACCAAAAACATCGTTATAGTTCATTTGCGACGCCTAGCTTTCGACGATCTCATTTTCGTCATAAGATCGTCACAAATGGACTACTATGGCGATTCTGTGATGAAAATGGAGGGTCATAGATGCCCAGATTCCTTGTAGTGAACTTGGGTACGTGGATGCTGGCTTTGGGGAGGTGGCTGCTGGCTTTGGGGAGGTAGATGCTGGATTTGGGGGGGGGGGGGAGGGGTTCATGCTGGCTTTGGGGAGGTGGCGGCCGGCATACCAACGGGCTTGAGGGAGTGTGCAACTCGCCTTGGGCAGAGTGCTGCTCATGTTGGACAGTTGCCAGCTCGCCTTGGGCAACTGGTTGCTTGCCTTGTGCTGCCGCCTTCTTGGCTTAGGTAGGTGGTAGATTAACGGTTGCTAGCTTCTCACCTTGGTGGGCATCAGGAACTGCAGCTTTAGCCACTTGGTAGGCATCAGGAACTACAAATTTGGCCACTTGGCCAACATCAGGAACTGTAGCTTTAGCCACTTGGCCGGCATCAGGAACTGCAACTTTGGCCACTTGGTGGGCATCAGGAACTGATACTTGCCCGACATCAGGAACTGCAGATTTGGCCACTAGGTTGCCATCAGGATCTGCATCATCGGTCACCAGCGGGGGAAAATGAAGTACAACTCTAGCCACCTCCAGGGCATTAGGAAGTGCAACTTTGGTAGTTTGCCTGGCATCAGAAAGTGCGGCTTTGGTCATTTGCCGAGCATCAGGAAGTTCAGCTTTGGTAATCTTCTGGGTTGCACTCCAAGTTTCTTGTGAATGGGTCGCAGGACTTGCCTCTTTTGTTGTTCGTCGTGTGGAACCTGGAGGTGGAAGTCCTGCTTTTAGCGGATTCCCCTTGGACCTCATGTGTCTCTCATTTTCTGTGTCTAGAGATAGTACTAATGCCACGACGCACTTGCGAGATGATCCACCGCTAGGATCCATCCTTCGCCTAGGAGTCGTCTTCTTGAATTTTCACTACTTAAGCTACACATTTTATATGTAACAGTTAGTTGGGCAAAATAAACAGGAACAAAACATATGGCAAAAAGAGTAAGCAAACAATTCCACAAAAGATGATTTGGCAGCACCTTAATTTGTGGAGAAATCATGACAAGATGGTGAGTTAGCAGGTAAGGGGACTACCTGCAGCCTAGTCTCCTCGGTGACTAGTGTTTCATCACCTGATAGGCCACCTTAACTGATACCCCCTCGGGATCATAGTGAGTTCTAGAGGGATCACTATTACTCTTTTTAGGGGAGAATATAGTTGGGGATGCAACATCACTAGCTACGAACCTAATACCAAGTCGTTGCATCCATGGACTCTTTCTCATGATGGTTTTCATCCGACTTTCTTCCATCGGTAGTATTTGTGGTTCTAACATGAACAAAGAATTACAATTAATCTAGAAATAAAAACTGGGTGCGATACCAACCTATGTTATATAGTATATAGTACTCATCATTTAACAGGTCACCATGAGAAATTTAAACAAAAAGATCGTAGGCTGCCAAACTAATGCAACATGGGATAATGTAACCTGGTCTAAAGCCTTCCTTTTTGCTACTTCTAGGGGGGTGAATACACTTGGCGATGCAACAATGTATGCTAAGAACCTAAGAGCATGTACAATGCAAGACACTTAGAGAAGTGCTTAGCGAAATAAACCTGTTTTGGCACCTCTCGAATACAAATAAGCACTGGTTCTTATGAAAACGCTTGGATTATTTTTCTAAGAAACACCCCAAACACATTCCATTGTACATCTGTGTTTCTAACGTGTATAGGGAACTCCAAATACGGCTCAATATATAACATATGGGGTAAAATAGTCTGCTATGACCAATGCATACTCTGATCAGAAGACATATGATGAAACAGCAAAACAAATGCAACATGTATTGCATGATACTCCTACTATGGATAGCCTAGCTGGTATTATACACTAGTATCATACACAGAATACTAGTGTGTACAAACTTCCCACTATGACCAACCTAAATGATGGTGTCTATGTTATAAGACCTAATACACTGCTCACTATGGAGATAATATTAAGACCAGTCATAGTGGGGAGTAATATAGCCTCATAACATGCTATGTTACTCCCCACTATGACCAGACTTAGTATTATACACTACAATAATAAGCAGGGTAGAACGATTGAACATAAGCAGTACAAGCATCTACCGTGCAATTAAATAGGAAATTAAGCAAAATATAACCTATGGTGCTCATTGTCCTATAGTAACCATCATGTAAAACAGTAAACTAGGAACTACTTATACGATGAACATAAGACATATCAGGAAGTAGCCATAGTAATACAACAAACAGGATAATGCAACCTTTATCACATGCAAACTAATCATAAGCCTAATAGTTTACAACCTAGACAATTGACCAATTGGTTGCAATAATAAGGAGGGAAGGACAATTAAACATGAGCAATATATGCATCTATATCTTGCCACTAAATAGGCAAGTAGGCAGAATATGACATATGTTGTTGATTTTCCACTAGTAATCATAAGTGTAAAATAGTCCACTATGAACAATTTGTATTTATACTCTGATCATACGACATATGATGAAGCAACCAAAATGTTGCAACAAACAAGATAATGCAACCTTTATCACACACAAACTGATCATACGCCTAATAGTTTACAAGCTAGACAATTCACCAATTGGTTGCAATAATAAGGAGGGTAGGACAATTCAACATGAGCAGTATATGCATCTATATCTTGCCACTAAATAGGCAAGTAGGTAGAATATAACATATGTTGTTGATTGTCCAATAGTAATCATAAGTGTAAAACTGTCCACTGTGAACAATTTGTATTTATACTCTGGTCATAAGACGTATTATGAAGCAGCCAAAATATTGCAACAAATAAGATAATGCAATCTTTATCTGCAACAAAAAATAACCCAAACAACAGAAAAGCAAGGTAAGTGTTTCCTTGCCTTCAAGCCGTGGGGCCTTTTTCTTACTGCTATTCCTAGCAGAACGCTTAAATCGTGGCATCAAGGCTTGTCAGCAGACCTTGGTAGCAAACTATGTGGATGAGGTGCACGTCGAGTAGGTAGACCTTGTCGACGGCTAGGTGGTAGACCTTGTCAACTAGGTGTACGGCAAGGTGCATGACAAGTAGGCGTACCTTGTAGTCGAGGTGCACATCGAGTGAGCAGACCTTGACCACGAGTGGGCAGACCTTGACGCGACATGCACGGATAGTGGGAAGACCTTGACGGCGAGGTAGAAGACCTTGTTGACGAGGTGCACGGCGAGGTGGCGTACCTTGTCGGCGAGGTGCACGTCGAGTGAGAAGACCTTGACCGCAGGTGGGCAGACCTTGGCATCCAGGGAGCAGACCTTGACAGAGAGGTGCACGACGAGTGGGGAGATCTTGATGGAGAGGTGCACGCAGAGGTGGAAGATCTTGTGGGTGAAGTTGACGGTGAGGTTCCAAATTTGCGAGCTTGATAGTTGGCACGACATGGTGGAAAACCACGAAGGTGACGACGGTCTAGAGTTTGGGCTACGACGATGGCTAGCTGTCTACTAGAGGGAATGACGACAACATGGTAAGGAGGGGCATAGGACGCTGAGGGGCGGAGGGAAGGAGGGTGGCGAGTGGAGGAGGGACGAACAGCAGCGAGGGTGAGGGCGAGGGAGGAGGCAGAGGATGGCGAGGTGATCTCATCCACTTTAAGCGAGGGAGGGGATAAGGAGTTTTTTTAGATTGACTAAATGCCCTCTACGCGAATGATGCGTGGCACTCTGCTAAAGGGCTGATCGGTCTATCCCAGGCATGAAATTTCTAGGCGCGATAGTTTTGCGGGCTATGTCGGTCAAATTTTTGGATGGCGTATCCTGGCCGTCTATTGCATGATGAGTGGCTCAAATAAATTAATCATATAGGATACTAGTTAAAATGGGTACCTTTCAAAGAAATTAGCAATTACTGACCAAAAAAATCAGGAAAAAACCATTATGCTGATTTTTCCAAAATATTGGTATAGGTGAGATCCAAAGTGTGGTATGAAAATGATCTAGAGACCTTGTCTAGCGCTATTTGAACAGGTAACACAAACAAGCCAGAATCTCTTTACGGGTGAATTAGATGGGAAAAATTGTGGAATCATCAGGGATCAACATTGGCCAATGCATCTGGCTACCTAAACTAACAAGAATAAAGGTAAAAGTATGGTCAACCATCATTGTGGCAGGTTAAAAGGGGGTAGGACCACACATGTTTTAGGGGTTTCGTCGCTGGAAACCGAGAGCGCCATAATCCTTTCCAAATCTTGCATATGGCATTACCATATTTATTAAAGTGTGGTGGGACATTGATATAGGCAGAACCCACACCTAGGTGAGCCTGTTCTCACATGCAACTTCTGTGTCATGCAGTAGTTACATATTCCTATGTGTTTTTGTGCTTTTTGACCAAAGGTTCGACACTGGAGTAGTGTGTGTAGTCATGTAGATATATCAATGTGGTTTTGGAAAATAACACATGGAATGTGGTCATGTGGATCAATGACTCTAGTGGATATCAATGTGGTTTAGGAAAACAACACATGCAATGACTCCATGTGTCAAACCATGGTGTACAGAGACCAAAAACACATAGGAAAGAAGTAGGGAAAGGTTTCCTACTCAAAGTACAGTGCCAACTTTCTACTAGGTCAGGGAGCTAGCTAACTCCCTACGTGCTTATCGCTACTTTGAATTGATGTATTGTAACTATTTCAGGTCACATAATCCACTGGAGTGTGTGTAGATATCAATGTGGTTTTGGAAAAGAACACAACATATGTGGTCATGTGGATCTCAATGACTCTAGTGGATATCAACGTGGTTTATGAAATTAGAAGAACACATGCAATAACTATTCTGGGTGATAGATCCATGTGTCAAACCATATGGTGTATAGAGACCAACACATAAGGAAAGCAGTTGCACATTGCATATGTTACACCAGTGTGATAGAAGTTACATCACAGAATCCACTAGAGTGTGTGTGTGGTCATGTAGATATCAATGTGGGGTTTGGAAAAGAACACATGCAATATGGTCATGTGGATCAATGACTCTAGTGGAGATATCAATGTGTGGTTTAGGAAAAGAACACATGCAATCACTATAGGGGATCCATGTGGGAAACCATCATGGTCATAGACACCAAAAACACATAGGAAAGCATCTTCCACAATGCATGTGGCACCAGTGTGACAGAAGTTGCATCACAGAATCCACCGGAGTGTGTGTGATCATGTAGATATCAATGTGGTTTTGGAAAAGAACACATGCTATGTGCAATGACTCTAGGGGATCCATGTGTCAAATAATGGTGTACAAATACCAAAAACGCATAGGAAAGCAGCTTCCACATTGCATGTTGTACCAGTGTGACATAAGTTGTATCACAGAATCCACTGGAGTGTGTGTGGGTGATGTCTACGCACTTATATTCTTGTAGACAGTTGTTGGGCCTCCAAGTGCAGAGGTTTGTAGAACAACAACAAGTTTTCCCTTAAGTGGATTACCCAAGTTTTATCAAACTCAGGGAGGAAATGGTCAAAGGTATTCCCTCTCAAGCAATCCTGCAATCAAGATACAAGAAGTCTCTTGTGTCCCCAACACACCCAATACACTTGTCAGGTGTATAGGTGCACTAGTTCGGCGAAGAGATAGTGAAATACAAGTGGTATAGGTAATTATAAGTAGTAATGGTGCTAGAAAATAGCTTAATGGCGTGGAAGAGACTAAAGATAAACTGAAATAAAGATGGAAGCAAGCAAACATGTAATAGATCTAGTTGCAAACGGTGTTTCAATGCTTAGAAACAAGGCCTAGGGATCATACTTTCACTGGTGAACACTCTCATATAAATATCATCTCTTTATGATACTACTCTAAACTACTCTCCGGTTGGACACTCTAATCCATGGTAGGGCTATAACAACACACCTCAAAATTCGCTTTTCCCATCTAGGTAACCCCACACTGTCACCTTGAGCACTAGATGGTTCCAACAAACACCACAATTTCATAGAGACATCCAACTCCAAATATAACTCATAACAAGTATTTGTAATCTCTAGCCTAAGTGCCACCATGGTGTGCACGCTGTCACTTTCACACACATGGGGAGAGCAGAGATCTATTAAAGCACTTGAGAAGCAAGGTAGATCTACTTGATTACAAAGCTCATGATCACAATATGATTATGCATAGAGAGAGATGGACACATAGCTACCGGTAGAATCCTTAGCCTCAAGAGAGAACTACTCCCTCCTCATCATGGGAGTCAGCAATGGCGATGGAGATGTCGGTGAAGATGGTAATGGCGGTGAAGATGGTGAAGAGGAGACGGCGGCGGCGCGGAGGACTCTTTCCCCCGCCGCTGGTATCACAGGGGAGCGCCGCCCCTTAGCACCCTTCCTTCATGGCTTCTTGGGAGCCCTTCCCCATGGAGATGGGATCTATGGGGGAGGAAAAAACGTGGCTTTGGTGGCTGCAAATTCGTGGGTGGAGGTGTCTCCCACGAATTAGGTTTCCTCCCTTTATATAGCTTCTCGGATTCTCGTCACCCCATCTTGGGCTGCAGTAAATCGTGTCTATCGGGCCCGTCTGGACTCGGAATCAGCTAAATTTTATGTCCATAAAGTTTGTCGCGAAATTTCCAACAACTTTATAGTTGAAGAGTTTTCCGTTTGACGCCGTCTTCGACCTGAAACGTGACCATCTTTAAAAAGAGTTCTGAGACAGATTTCTGGAAAATCCCAATTTGACTCCAACAAGGTTTCCATTTGTATTCTTGGTAATTCCTACACATCAAAGTGTAAAACAAGAACATTGTGCACTTTTGCAACTATTAGTAGGTTAGTCCAAATAAATCATAAACTTTATATAAAAAGGAGTATCAAAAGCATATTATTAGCATAAAACCATCAAAGATTATAGATACGTTATGGACGTATCAACATCCCCAAGCTTAGTTCCTGCTCGTCCTCGAGTAGGTAAACGATAAAAACAATATAATTTTTAAGGTGACACGCAGCCAACACAATTTTGATCATCATTATTGTAAAAGAATTGATAGCTGGGATCAAGGTACTCTAAACATGAACATGAAAGATAGAGTTCTAACAATAAGACATGGCAACTATGTTGTCAAATGAAAGGATACAAACAAAGATCATGAAGAACAATGCATTGAAAGACGTTTGTTTGTTTCACATAAAGAAAACATAGCATAGTGGCATTCAGCTTGTCCTTCATAGAGTAGCAAACATAAATGCATAGGACACCTTCAAAGTTCATAAGAGTGACTAGATACAAATAGTTTAAGAACAAGCAATATCAAAGTTATGCATCAATCAACAAGTCTTGGGACAATGCACATAGAACTAAGAATGGCCACTATGCTCTCAAAATAGGTGCATAAAGATAGAAGGTGGAGACTCAACATAAAAGTAAAAGAAAGACCTTCATAGAAGGAAGTAGGGATTCAAGTTTCATAAAGAGCTTCCAAAAATTATGGTACTTATTAGATTTCAACTCTCATTGCCCCTATCATAAGCATCTTGAAGTGATTAAGGTTAAAGTGAACAAACTATGGAGTATATGCTTGACAAAGTATAAGTTGGAAATCTCATGTCCCTTGAATACGAGGGCCGCTCCTCATACTACTCAAGTTTAGTTACCGGTAAGTTCTTGTCATAGTAAGTACATGTGTATCATAGAGAACCGCCAACGGGGTACCCCTTGCCCGATGATACGGAAGAATCCCCATATCAAAATGACAAGGCAAGCAAACAATGAGCATCTCAACAATCTTCTTATTTACCATGGGAAATGGTGCTTTTTTCTCTCTTTCCTCTTTTCTCATATCTCTTTTTTATTTTTCTCTTTTTCTCAATCTCAATCTCTTTTTTTATAAGAAGAATGCTTCATAGATTGCTCATTATGGTTACGCTGCAGGGTTCCACCATGATTAGGCATGGATTAGACCAGCGACCCAAGCGTTTCTCTAACACACATACATAACTCCATGGACTTATACGCTCCCCTTTCATTTCACACCGATGACATCCATAGACAAAAGAGCATGATATCAACTAGGTACAATGTACAAGTGCAATGTTGAAAGTGTTCCCCATGACAACATGGTTCTGCTAATCCCCAACGTGTAAGTGCAAGTATATACAACATAGATGACACAATGGTTCGAGTTTATTAGGGGCAAGAAAAGTAAAGTGTGCCATCAAGTTTGTGAGAGCTTTAATCACTAATTTTCACATAACAAGTTTAATTCGGATGGTAGATAAAAAACATGAATATACTTGGAATGGCAAATGCTAATAGGTAGGTATGGTGGACTCTTTGGAATAACTTGGTTTTATTTGGAGTTGGATGCATGAGTGGAACTCATACTTGGTTATGGAGGCTACCAAAAGACTGGGAGTGACCAACTAAGAGAGCAATAATGGCCATAATCATGCAAAGCGACAAACCATCATTAATTAAACCATAAAGTGATATTACAAGTTGAAAAATAACGGATCATAAAGGCTATGGTGACTTGGGATAGTCATAACATGGTGTGATCATGTGCCAAGTCAACCCAAATAAAGCATCAAAGGAGAATACCACAATATTATGCTTTAATATACTAAAACAACACATGATTCATCCAAGGCACATTAAGCAATCACAATTGTTTATAACATGTCATGCTAAAACAAAGATCACTAAGCATAAAGCCAAAACAATATCAAGCATGGCATGACAAAGCATATGCCACAGTCAAAAACAAGCTCCTTTTACCACTTAAGCATGAACTTTTCCTACTCTTTCCAATCCAAACCAAACTATTTGAAAACCAATGCATGAAAGAGGGGGTCCAACCAATTTATTCAGAAAACTAAGAAAACCAAGCAAACAAAAACCAAAAACAAAAACGAAAAAGAAGACGCTCCAAGAACAATACAACTGTGCATGAAACAATAAAAATGAAGTGTTTGGAAGAAACCTGGGATTTTTATTAATGAAGAAGGGGATGCCTTGGGCATCCCCAAGCTTTGATGCTTGTAACTCTTGAATATTTCTTGGGGTGACATGGGTTGGCATCCCCAATCTTGAGATTTAGTCCATTCTTCAACCTATTATATCATTCTCTCCATACACCTGAAATTTTTGCTTCATACAAAACTTCACACAATCTTTATTAGCAACATTAGTGCACTCAAGATAACAAGTCTTTAGGTTCAGTTTCAACACCAATAAAACTTCCATTAAGACACAAGCTACTGAAGCACTTCCTTTGAAAAGCTGAATTCCCTAAAGAGAACCCAAAAAGGAATCAACAAGAAGGAAATGCAAATAACGGCAGAAATCTGTCAAAACAGACTAGCAGGTAAAAACTAATTTTTTCGAAGACCTTATGTTGCTCAAATAGAAAAGTGTTGAAATAACGAAAGTTAGATAACAACCTGGGGCATAAGCATAAAAATTCACACCTCAAAAAGACGTACAGAGATTTTACACGAATGTTTACGATGAAACACAAAAATCTGTTTCGGGACAGCAACTTTCCCAAGCATTACTTCTATCTCGTTAGAGGTTACTCTTGGCACAAAAAGAAAATAAAAAGGATATGGAGTGGTTATTACTTAAGCAATAACTTCCAAGATTCATCTAAAACTTTTGGGTTATCTCCCAATAAGTACTTTTCTTTAACACCTTTAAGTTAGGCATGATAGTTTGAGAAGATGCTCACATAAAAAATATGAATTGAAGTAAAGGAGAGCATCAAGAAGCAAATTCAAAGCACATTTAAATCTAACCCACTTCCTATGCATAGGAATCTTGTAAATAAATAGGTCATGAAAGCACAAAGCAACAAGCATAGTAAAGAAAAACAAGTGCAATTTCAAAATTTTCAACATAAAGAGAGGAAACTTAATATTGTTGAGATACATAAAACCATGTTTCCCTCTCTCATTATAACTTTCAGTAGCATCATGAATAAAATTAACAATATAACTTTCACATAAAACATTCTTATCACGAGCCACATGCATAAAAGAATTAATACTCTCCACATAAACATAGTCATTCTTATTAATTGTAGTGGGAGCAAATTCAACAAAATAGCTATCATTATTATTCTCATCACCATAATCATCAAATATAGGAGGCATATTATAGTCATAATTAATTTCCTCCTCAATAGTAGGTGGACTGAAAATATCATATTCATCATTGTAATCATCATATATTGGAGGCATCGTATCATCAAAGTAAATTTTCTCCTCCGTGCTTGGGGGACTGAAAATATCATGTTCATCAAAACAGCTTCCCCAAGCTTAGACTTTACCATAGCATTAGCAATAATGGTGTCTAAATAATTCATACTAACAACATTGTTATTAGCATGCAAATAAAGTTCCATAGCTTTTTTAATTTTCTCTTCAAACACTTCATATCCTAACTCAAGATAAATACTATAAAGCTCTCTAATTTTGTTGTTGTTTTCCATTAAGCCTAACTCAAGATAAATACTATAAAGCTCTCTAATTTTGTTGTCTACGCACTTCTATTCTTGTAGACAGTTGTTGGGCCTCCAAGTGCAGAGGTTTGTAGAATAGCAACAAGTTTTCCCTTAAGTGGATTACCCAAGGTTTATCAATGGTCAAAGGTATTCCCTCTCAAGCAATCCTGCAATCAAGATACAAGAAGTCTCTTGTGTCCCCAACACACCCAATACACTTGTCAGGTGTATAGGTGCACTAGTTCGGCGAAGAGATAGTGAAATACAAGTGGTATAGATAATTATAAGTAGTAATGGTGCCAGAAAATAGCTTGATGGCGTGGAAGAGACTAAAGACAAACTGAAATAAATATCGAAGCAATCAAACATGTAATAGATCTAGTTGCAAACGGTGTTTAAATGCTTAGAAACAAGGCCTAGGGATCATACTTTCACTAGTGAACACTCTCATATAAATATCATCTCTTTATGATACTACTCTGAACTACTATCCGGTTGGACACTCTAATCCATGGTAGGACTATAACAACACACCTCAAAGTTCGCTTTTCCCATCTAGGTAACCCCACACTGTCACCTTGAGCACTAGATGGTTCCAACAAACACCACAATTTCATAGAGACATCCAACTCCAAATATAACTCATAACAAGTATTTGTAATCTCTAGCCTAAGTGCCACCATGGTGTGCACGCTGTCACTTTCACACACATGGGGAGAGCAGAGATCTATTAAAGCACTTGAGTAGCAAGGTAGATCTACATGATTACAAAGCTCATGATCACAATATGATCATGCATAGAGAGAGAGAGATGAACACACATCTACCGGTAGAATCCTTAGCCTCGAGAGAGAACTACTCCCTCCTCATCATGGGAGACAACAATGGAGATGGAGATGGCGGTGAAGATGGTGATGGCGGTGAAGATGGTGAAGAGGAGACGGCGGCAACGCCGGCGGCGGCGCGGAGGACTCCTTCCCCGCCACCGGTATCACAGGGGAGCACCGCCCCTTAGCACCCTTCCTTCATGGCTTCTTGGGAGCCCTTCCCCATGGAGATGGGATCCATGGGGGAGGCAAAAACGTGGCTTTGGTGGCTGCAAATTCGTGGGTGGAGGTGTCTCCCACGAATTAGGTTTCCTCCTTTATATAGCTTCTCGGATTCTCGTCACCCCATCTTGGGCTGCAGTAAATCGGGTCTATCAGGCCTGTCCGGACTTGGAATCAGCTAAATGTTATGTCCAAAACGTTTGTCGCGAAATTGCCAACAACTTTGTAGTTGAAGAGTTTTCCGTTTGACGCCGTCTTCGACCCGAAACATGACCATCTTCAGAAAGAGTTCTGAGACAGATTTCTGGAAAAAGCCCAATTTGACTCCAACAAGGTTTCCATTTGTATTCTTGGTAATTCCTACACATCGAAGTGTAAAACAAGAACATTGTGCACTTTTGCAACTATTAGTAGGTTAGTCAAAATAAATCATAAACTTTATATAAAAAGGAGTATCAAAAGCATATTATTAGCATAAAACCATCAAAAATTATAGATACGTTATGGACGTATCAGTGGTCATGTAGATATCAATGTGATTTTGTAAAATAACACATGCAATGTGGTCATTTGGATCAATGACTGGTGGATATATATCAATGTGCAATGACTCTAGGGGATCTATGTGTCAAACCAGCATGGTGTACAAAGATCAAAAACACATTGGAAAGCAGCTTCCACATTGCATATTGCACTAGTGTGATAGAAGTTGCATCACAGAATCCACTAGACTGTGTGTGGTCATGTGGATATCAATGTGGTTTGGAAAAGAACACATGCAATGACTCTAGGGTATAGATCCATGTGTCAAAAACCATGGTGTACAGAGACCAAAAACACATAGAGGAAAGCAGCTTCCACATTGCATGTTGGACCAGTGTGATAGAAGTCACATAATCCACTGGAGTGTGTGTGGTCATATAGATATCAATGTGGTTTTGGAAAAGAACACAACATTCAATGTGGTCTCATGTGGATCTCAATGACTCTAGTGGATATCAAATGTGGTTTAGGAAATTAAAAGAACACACGCAATGACTACTCTAGGGGATAGATCCATGTGTCAAACCATGGTGTATAGAGACCAACACATTGGAAAGAAGCTTCCACATTGCATGTTGCACCAGTGTAACATAAGTTGCATCACAGAGTCCACTAGAGTGTGTGTGGTCATGTAGATATCAATGTGGTTTTAGAAAAGAACACATGCAATGTGGTCATGTGGATCACTCTAGCTAGTGGAGATATCAATGTGCAGTTTAGGAAACGAACAGATGCAATCACTCTAGGGGACCATGTGTCAAACCATCATGGTCACAGATACCAAAAATACATATGAAAGCATCTTCCACCATGTTGCACTAGTGTGACAGAAGTTGCACCACAGAATCCACTAGAGTGTGTGTGGTCATGTAGATATCAATGTGGTTTTGGAAAAGAACACAACATGCAATGTGGTCATGTGGATCTCAATGACTCTAGTGGATATCAATGTGGTTTAGGAAATTAAAAGAACACATGCAATGACT
Source organism: Avena sativa (assembly GCA_916181665.1). Classification (NCBI taxonomy): domain Eukaryota; kingdom Viridiplantae; phylum Streptophyta; class Magnoliopsida; order Poales; family Poaceae; genus Avena; species Avena sativa. The sequence continues at coordinate 315,653,552 of OV702292.1, forward strand.
ACTCTAGGAGATATATCCATGTGTCAAACCATGTTGTACAAATACCAAAAACACATAGGAAAACAGCTTCCACATTGCATGTTGCACCAGTGTGATAGAAGTTGCATCACAGAATATCCACCTGAGTGTGTGTGTGCGGTCATGTGGATTTGGAAAAGAACACATGCAATGACTCTAGGGGATAGATACATGTGTCAAACCATGGTGTACAGAGACCAAAAACACATAGGAAAGCAACTTCTACATTGCATGTTGCACCAGTGTGACAGAAGTCACATAATCCACTCGAGTGTGTGTAGATATCAATGTGGTTTTTGAAAAGAACACAACATATGTGGTCATGCGGATCTCAATGACTCTAGTGGATATCAATATGGTTTAGGAAATTAGAAGAACACATGCAATGACTATTCTGGGTGATAGATCCATGTGTCAAACCATATTGTGTATAGAGACCAACACATAGGGAAAGCAGTTCCACATTGCATATGTTGCACTAGTGTGACAGAAGTTGCATCACAGAATCCACTCGAGTGTGTGTGTGGTCATGTAGATATCAATGTGGGGTTTGTAAAAGAACACATGCAATGTGGTCATGTGGATCAATGACTCTAGTGGAGATATCAATGTGTGGTTTAGGAAAAGAACATATGCAATCACTCTAGGGGATCCATGTGTCAAACCATCATGGTCATAGACACCAAAATACTTAGGAAAGCAGCTTCCACATTGCATGTTGCACTAGTGTGACAGAAGTTGCATCACAGAATCCACTGGAGTGTGTGTGGTCATGTGGATATCAATGTGGTTTTGGAAAAGAACACATGCAATGACTATAGGGGATAGATCCATGTGTCAAACCATGGTGTACATAGACAGAAACACATATGAAAGAAGCTTGCATATTGCATGTTGCACTAGTGTGAGTGAAGTCATAGAATCCACTAGAGTGTGTGTGGTCATGTAGATATCAATGTGGTTTTGGAAAAGAACACAACATGCAATGTGATTATGTGGATCCCAGTGACTCTAGTGCATATCAATTGTGTTTAGGAAATGAAAAGAACACATGCAATGACTACTCTAGGGGATAGATCCATGTGTGTCAAACCATATGCTATGTATAGAGACCAACACATAGGGAAGGCAACTACACATTGCATTTGTTGTACCAGTGTGACAGAAGTTGCATCACAGAATCCACTAGAGTGTGTGTGGTCATGTAGATATCAATGTGGTTTTGGAAAAGAACACATGCAATGTAGTCATGTGGATCACTCTAGTGGAGATATCAATGTGTGATTTAGGAAAAGAACACATGCAATCACTCTAGGGGATCCATGTGTCAGACCATCATGTTCACAGAGACCAAAAACACATAATAAAGCAGCTTCCACATTGCATGTTGCACCAGTGTGATAGAAGTTCATCACAGAATCCACTAGAGTGTACATGTGTGGTCATGTAAATATATCAATCTGGTTTTGGAAAAGAACACATGCAATGTGGTCATGTGGATCACTCTAATGGAGAAATAAATGTATGGTTTAGGAAAAGAACACATTCAATCACTCTAGGGGATCCATGTGTCAAACCATTATGGTCACAGAGACCAAAAACACATAGGAAAGCAGCTTCCACATTGCATGTTGCACTAGTGTGACATAAGTTGCATCATAGAATCCAGTTGATTGTGTGTGGTCATGTAGACATTAATGTGATTTTTTAAAAGAACACATGCAATGTGGTCATGTGGATCAATAACTAGTGGATATCAATGTGGAATGACTCTAGGGGATCCATATGTCAAACTATGGTGTACAAAGACCAAAAACACATAGGAAAGCTTTTTGGTCCGCATGCATGCATGCATGGAGTATCTAGAGTTTCATGTGTTATTTTCCAAACCATATTGATCCATATGAGCAAACATACTCTAATATGTATACTTATATCACACTGGTGCATCAATCATGCATGTTGGCAGTTGCATTCCAGGGCCTTTTTGGGCTTTCTGACCACATGCATGCATGGAGTATCTAAAGTCATTGCATGTATATATATGAAACATTTGACCGATGTCGTATATATATATATATATATATATATATATATATATATAGGACAAGATTATTTAAGAACCCCCTTAAGAGATTCCTATATAAGCTTATTCAACAACCCCCCACCTAACCACCTTCTTCTCCGTCCCTCTACCACCCGCTCCCTTCCACCCCAACCACCTAAGTACCCTAACTACTGCAGGTGCCGGTGGGCCACCACGTCGCCCTCCCCCACCTACCCACCACGCGGAAGTTAACATGGAAAGAAACGGAAGTTAACTCGTATTTGTGGACAACTTAATTAAAAACCATAATAATTTGGAAACACTTTGTAAATGAAAAAGTTGCGCAATTTTCACAATTTTCCAACGGTATATCGCACGCATCAATCGGACAAACAGTTTGAAAATAAGACACAAAATACTGTACAAATACGAGAAGTTCGCAAAAACACTATTTGGTATATTTAAAATTATATAAAAATATACCAAATTTGGAAAAACTTTATTTACGAAAAAGATGCGAAATTTTCATACCTTTTCAACTGTACATTGCACTTGTCATTATGATATGTGGTTCAAAAATTGCGAGTAATATACATTCCACAAAAACACGAAATATTGGTGCTCTGTCAGGAAGTTTACTAGCATAAAAAGTGGAAGTTAACTTATACACACGGGGGAGTTAAAAAGTTCGTGAAAATTAACTTACATAGATGGAAGTTAACATTCATTATTACATAGCACAGAGAATTTATATAGCGACAGGAAGTTAACTAACACGTATCCAAAAGTTAGCATGCATGTTGAAAGCAGTTTACTTACTCTGTTTTTTACAGACGGAAATCCTATGTAATAAAGTCATTTCTACGTACTTCGATTGCCCAAACTGACCCCTACCAAAGTAATTGAAGTAAATATGAACCTAATTTTACTCTAACTTGCCGCCCTGTCCAACCCAAACATCGAGAACATGTTAATTTGAAATATTTGAGTGTAGACGAGCATCTCTAGTTTTAATATATTTAAAATTAATTAAAACCGTAAGGAATTTGGAAAAACTTTCTGAATGAAAAGGTTGCACAATGTTCACAGTTTTCCAACGGTATATCACATGTATCAATCGGACAAACGATTTGAAAGTAAGACACAAAATACTATATGAAATACGAAAAGTCTGTGAAAATAAAGTTTGATATATTTTAAATTAACTAAAAACCATAAATAATTTGGTAAAACATTATAAATAAAAGAGTTGCACAATTTTCATACCTTTTCAACGGTATATCACATGCATCATTCTGACTAGCGGTTTGAAAATTACGTCGAAAATATATTATAGTAACTGAGAAGTTCGCGAAAACATTGTTTGGTATATTTGAAATTATTAAAAAAATATACCAAATTTTAAAAAAACTTTATTTACGAAAAAGATGTGAAATTTTCATACCTTTTCAATGGTATATCGCATGCATCATTCCGATAAATGGTTCAAAAACTACAAGCAACATACAGTCTACAAAAACACGAAATATCGGTGCTCCGTGAGGAAGTTAACTAGTATAGAAAGTGTGACTTGTACACAAGGGGGAGTTAAGTTGGTGCCAGCTACTCAGGATATCACGTTTTTAGTTCGTAGAACAGATATGTGTAGGGTGGCGTAGCCCCCGAGTCGATAAGTTGCAAAAAAAAATAAAGGAAGATACAGAGTTTTGGGGCACTTAGCTTTATTTATTTATAAGACAGTACGAAGTATAATGTGTGGCTAAGTAGCCTTGGCTGAGTGTCTTATTTGCGATGCAAAAGTAAAACGACTAAGGATAGAAGCGTCATAGTTGTGCGACGTTCCAGGGGTTGGAGTATGCGACTCCTGTCTCTAAATCTTGAAGGCAATATGCGCCACCTGGGATTACTTCTGTAATCATGTATGGTCCCTCCCAGGGGGACTCGAGCTTGAGATGTCCCTGCTGCTTCAGTCGCAGGACTAGGTCGCCTTCGACAAAGGATCTGGGGCGTAGCCTCCTACTGTGGTAGTTGCGCAGGTTCTGCTGGTAGATCGTTGATCTTTCCGCGACGATTTCTTTTGCCTCGTCAAGGAGATCGACGGAGTCTTCAAGTGCGAGGGATGACTCTTATTCGCTGTAAGCGACCACGCGCGGCGCCTTGTACCGTACCTCGGCGGGTAGTACTGCCTCGGCTCCGTGCACCATAAAGAATGGCATGTAACCCGTGGCACTGTTTGGAGTTGTGCGTAGGCTCTAGAGTACGGATTGCAGTTCGTCTGGCCAGCAGCCCACGACTTGTTTGAGTGGCCGGAGGAGTCGCTTCTTGATGCCGCCGCAGACGAGCCCGTTTGCTTTTACCACCTGACCGTTGGTCTGTGGATGTGCTACATAGACATAGCTGATGTTGATCCCCAGTTTCTCGCAGAATTATTGGAACTCCTTGGATGTGAAGTTCGTCTCATTGTCGGTGATGATGCTGTGCGGTACTCCGAAGCGGTAGACGATGGATTCGAAAACCTTGACTACGCTATGTCCTGATTGGTTGGTCACTGGCATGGCTTCAATCCATTTGGTGAACTTGTCGACTACGGCCAAGAGGTAGATGCAGCCTCCTCGTGAGAACCTTGGGAGTTTGCCGACCATGTCGAGTCCCCATTGTGCGAAGGGCCAGGCCAATGGGATCGGCCGGAGCACTGCGCCCGGTGCATGCGGCTTATCCGCGAATCGTTGGCAAGCGTTGCATTTTTGGACGATGTCCTTGGCGTCGCGCATGGCCGTAGGCCAATAGAACCCAGCTCGTAGAGCTTTGGCGACAAGGGCGCGACTGCCGGTGTGGTGTCCGCAGGTTCCCTCATGGATGTCAAGGAGAACAGCTCTTCCGTCAGCCGTGGAGACGCATCGCTGCAGTACTCCTATGATGCTGGGTTTATACAGTTCGCCGTTGATAATAGAGAATGCCTTGGATCGCCGCGCGATGTGCCATGCATCAGTCAGATCGTCCGGTAGCCTTTTGCTGAGGAGGTACGTGATGTATGGTTGTGTCCAGGATTGCTCAATCATCATGACGCTCATTGGTCCCTCGAGTCCTGTGTCCAGCTCCAAGTCATCGAGTGCCATTGACTCATTGGGCGATGTAGCCCCCGAGTCTGTTACTGCGCTTGTTTTCTTCTCTGCGGCCATTGGCTTGATGGAGCGTTCGCAGATGCGCTCGAGAAATACTCTGGGTGGTATGGGGGCGCAGGTAGTGACTATGTTGGCGAGTGCGTCCGCCTCTTTGTTGCTTTCGCGACCTACGTGTCGCAGCTCGCAACCGTCGAAGTCTCCTTCGAGTGTGTCGTAGAGGTCGTGGTACGCGATCATGTTGTCGTTCAATGCGTCACACTCATGCATTGTTTGGTTGACGACCAGCTTGGAGTCGCCGTATATGATGAGCCTCTTGGCGCCGTAGGATTTTGCCATCCTCATCCCGTGCAACAGGGCCTCGTATTCAGCCTCGTTGTTGGAGGCTATGAACTGCATTCGCAGGATATACTTCAACTTGTCCCCTTGAGGTGATGTCAGTATGACACCTGTGCCTGCTCCGTCCTTCCGCTTGGACCCATCGAAGTGCATTGTCTAGAGGTAGGACATATCTGGTTTGTCTGGGAGCTGGTTCTCCATCCAGTGCACGAGGAAGTCAGGGAGAACTTGCGACTTGATTGCGTCGCACTTTTCATATGTGATGTCTCGTGGAGACAATTCTATTCCCCAAAGCGCGACTCGTCCCGTGGCATCGGGGTTATTGAGGATATGCCCCAACGGGACGTCGTTGACCACCACGATTGGGTGTTCCTGAAAGTAATGGCGCAGTCGCCAGGCGGTCATGAAGACACCGTACGACAGCTTCTGGTAGTGCGGGTACCACTGTTTTGTTGGCGTGAGGACCTCGCTGAGGTAGTATACTGGGCGTTGTACCCCGTGGACCTTGTTTTCCTCGGCTCGCTCGACGACGAGCACTGTGCTGACCACCTGGTTGGTGGCGGAGATATATAGCAATAGTGGTTCCTTTTCCCATGGGGTCACTAGTACTGGCGAGGTGGATAGAAGGCGCTTGAGGTCTTCGAATGCTTCCTGCGCTTCGTTGGTCCACTCGAACTTTTCGGCTTTGCGGAGGAGTTGGTAGAAGGGCAGCGCCTTTTCACCCATCCGACGGATAAATCGACTGAGGGTTGCGATTCGCCTAGCCAGCTGCTGAACGCCCCGTATGTTTTTCGGCTTCTCCATGGCCAGTATGGCTTTTATTTTCTTCGGGTTTGCCTCGATTCCCCTCGTGGAGATGAGGTACCCGAGTAGTTGCCCAAATGGCACGCTGAAGACGCATTTGCCCGGATTAAGCTTGATCCGGTAGCGGTCGAGGTTGGCGAAGGTTTTGCGCAGATCGTCGATTAGGGAGGCTTCTTCCTTGGTCTTGATTACTATGTCGTCGACATAGACTTGGATGTTGCGACCCAGTTGTTCCTTAAGGCAAGCCGGCATGCACCGCTGGTAGGTGGCTCCCGCGTTTTTTAGCCCGAAGGGCATTGTGTTGTAGTAGAACACACCAAAGGGCGTTGTAAACGCCGTTTTCTCTTGGTCTTCCTCCTTCATTCGAATCTGATTATAGCCTGAGTAGGCGTCGAGGAAGCAGAGGCGCTCGCATCCCGCGATGGAGTCGATGATCTGGTCGATTCGCGGCAACGGGAAGTGATCCTTTGGGCAGTGCTTATTCAAAGAGGTGAAGTCCACGCACATTCGTAGGATATCCGTGTCCTTTTTTGGTACCAGCACCGTGTTGGCGAGCCAAGTGTTTCCTTGATCTCGCGTATGAATTTTGCATCGAGGAGTCTGTTGATCTCCATGCCGACTGCCTGCGCTCGTGGCTCGGACAATCGCCGAATTGTTTGCTTGACTGGCCTTGTGTCGGGGTTGACGTTGAGTGCGTGCTTGGCGAATTCCCTAGGAACTCCTGGCATGTCCGCAGGACACCAGGCGAAAATTTCCCAGTGCTCACGGAGGAATTCGACGAGCACGAGTTCCTATGCGGGACTCAAGTTGTTGGCGATGAGGGCTGTCTTGGCGGGATCCGATGGGTGGACCTGTACTTTCTTGGTGTGCACCGATGAGTCGAAGGATAGATCAGGCGAGCTCGACCGGCTCAGGGGAGGCAGACTGTTGTCTGTTGACTCTTTCAGTCTTGCGAGTTCTTCCTGCATGCTGAAGGACTAGGAAATTCTGTTGAATTCCCTGTTGCAGCTATCGGATCTCTCGAAGTTCCCGTTGATCATGATGACGCCATTGGGACCTGGCATTTTCATCTATAGGTAGGCGTAGTGCGGCACTGCCATGAACCTAGCGAACGCGACACGTCCGAGGATGCAGTGGTATTGTGAGGGCCAGTCGATGACCTCAAAGTCGATGCGTTCATGCCGGAAGTTCTTCGGCGTGCCGAAGATGACGTCAAGGTTGATTTTGCCTAGGGATATACGCCTTTCACTGGGACGATGCCGTGGAATGTTGTGTCCGAGGCTTCCAGGCAGGTTAGAGGGATCCTCATTTCTCGCAAGGTACTCGCGAATATGAGGTTGATGCCGCTTCCGCCATCCATGAAGACGCGACTCATGTCAAAGCCTCCGATTTGCACCTCGAGTACGAGAGGACAATGGCCTGGACGAGGTACTTGCGGTGGGTGGTCGCTTTTATCGAAGGTGATGCATGGCTCGCTTCCACGGAGGTACTCAGTGGTAGATGGTGGCGAGTGTGTGACCAAGTTGACTTGGCGAGTGATAGCCTTATGCACCCGATTGGAGGGACGTCCTTTTTGGATCATCATGGTACCCATGGCCCTTGGGTAGGGTTCGCCTCCGTGGTGCTGGTCCGGCGCGGCTGCATTCGGTGGTGGCCCAGGTGGTGGTGGCGGAGCGCCATGTCCCACGGCGCCTGGGGCGGCGCCGTAACCTCTTTCGACTGTGTTGTGGTTCATCCGAGCTAATCCCTCATTTAGTTTGAGGAACGCGCGGCAGTCCTTGAGGAGGTGGCTGGACTTCTTCTTCCCACCATGCTTGTCGATGTAGAAGTGCACCATGCATGGCCCGGACAATTTGTCTTCAATGGTTGTTGCGGGTGCCTCGTCACGATCGCGGCGTTGCCACACTTGCGTGGTCTTCTCGGAGTCGCGATATCCACCGTTACGGTATCCGCTATTGCGGTTGTCGTCGCGTCTATCAGCGTAGCCGGCTGCGACCATGTTGACGTCGTCGCGGTCATCGTAGATGCGCATACGACGTTTGCTTCGGTGGTCGCGTCTACGCTCGAGTTCCGCCTCCTCGTCGGAATGAACACGACTCTTCACTGAATCTTCTCCATCGACCCACCGATTCGCGATCTCCATCAGGTGGTCGATGGTCTTGGGCTTTGAGCAGCCCAGCTCCTCCCTGAGCTCTAGGCGACGGACGCCGCCGTTGAATGCATCAATCGCGCGATCCTCCGAGATGTTCTCTACGGAGTTCTTGATGATGGACCACCTTTGGATGTAGGAGCATAGCGATTCGCCCGATCGTTGCTGGCAGCATCTTAGCTCTTTGATTGATGCATGCCGCTTGTACGTTCCCTTGAAATTGCGCACGAAGCTGTAAACCAGCTCATCCCAGCTGCGAATGGATCCGCGTGGGAGGTTGTTGAGCCATGCTCGGGCGGCGCCCTGCAGCTGTAGCTGCAAGCATTGCATGGCCGTGCTTCGACTGCCTCCGTGGAGCCTGACGGAGGAGATGTGGTCCTCCAGCCAGATTTTTGGGTCATGTAGGCCGTCAAACTACGGGTTCTCCGGCGGGAGTTTAAACCCCTTAGGCATTCGCTTCTGCCTAATGGATCTGCTGAAGCATCTGGCGCCACAGAGCTCCACATCTTCCTCTTCTGAGACAGTCGACCGAGCGCGTCGCGCCCTTGATTTGTCAATCTTGCGCTGCGTGAGGTCGTCGCGCGCATCATAGTCGTGGTCGTGTCGCCGTGAGCGGCGGCGCCGTGACAGATCGTGACTATCGTCGCTTGATGAGGGCGAGGAGTAGCGTTTTGCTAGCGCTTTGCCCTTTTTCGGCTCTGATGTTGGCTCCTTGTCGAGGGCGGCCTCGATTAATCCCAAGCCCGTGATCGTAGATCGGTGCATGGCGGCTCGGGGATCTCCAGCTGGCAGCTGGTTATTAATGAGGTACATGGTGGCCGCTGTCACCGCGGCTTGCGGCGTCTTGGGGACCATGTTGCCCCGTGTGTCAACTGTCATAGAGCTGAAGTCGAGGACCTTTGCAGCTTCTATGCGTTCTTGCTCGGTGAGATGGGACATCCGAGATTGCCTCTTTTTGGCAATATATTCGTTGACTCTTGAGGAGGATCCTCCGTAGGAGGAGAGCCCTGCACGTCGAAGGCTCGACTCGTCTGCTGCCTTTTTGCGCGCCTCGAGTTGCGCGATTGTTTGCACTTGGCGCTTGAATTCTTCCTTCAGGAGCCAATGGTAGCCCATTAGCAGTTCTTGCGGAGATCCGAAGGGTAGAGGAGTGCCTCGTAGGGCATCGTGGCAACGAGCCCACTCTTGCTCGTTGAGCTTGATCACGACGCGTTCACCGGTTTGCTCGTTTATTATGGTTGGAGGTTCGGCTGCTCCTCCATTGTTGGCGTTGGTGCGATCGCCACCGTTACCGCCGTTAGCTCCGTTGCTGCCATTGCCGCCGTTTGGCGGGTCGGTTCCATTGCCGCGATTGCCCGTGTTGTCGCGGTTGGCGGAGGTGTCGCCTGCGTTGATGACGGCGCACATGAAGTTATTGGGGAAGCTGCTGCTCCCACAACTCTCAGATCCGGAACCGTAGGTTCCGTCTTCAGTGGCTAGGTCGCCTAGATCGGAGTCGCGACTGCTATCGCTGACCGTGTTTTTGACTGCTGTCGAGGCATTGAGCTCACTGAGCGTGCCGATCGATGGAGGAAACCATGCTGCTAGAGCAATCGAAGGCGCCGTCGGCTGATCAGGCATGCGAAGCGTGCCCATCTAACCAACTTGGAAGCGGAAGCTCCCTATTGCCAGGCTGATTCCATCGCCTACGGACTCAAAAGCCGGGCGAGTGGCTGGCGTGTGGACGGTGAAGTCGAACGCGCCGAAGAGATGGCGAATCTCCGCTGTTGCGGAAATGTAGATCGCGGTTGATGGGGCCGAAGAAGCCGCAACATAAACACTCCCAATTCCCACAGACGGTGCCAATTGACGAGGGTTTAACTCATCAATGTCCATTGTTATGGACTTGGGTTTTGGAGAAGGAGGGAGCGCTAGAGACATCTATCGTCTAGCAAACAAGCACACAGGGGACTCAAATATTTATCCAGGTTCAGGCCTCGTAGAGACATCAATTATTGAAGGAATCGAAGATTACAATGGTGCGCAGATGCAATCTGGCAAGGGTTGTGGAAACTAGGGTTGCGTGTGTCCTCCTCGCCGCCCCTCCTAACCTTTATATAGGTAGGTTAGGTCTCGGGTAGCAGGTCGAGTCGGTTATAAGTTAGGGTTTTTCCTCTTCAAACTTTCTATCTTTAGCTTCTTCTTGTTCTTTAAGCAATCGAGAGTCCGTAGGTTACCCGAGTCCTTCATTTGGGCCTTGGCGACACCGTGGGCCTTTACGTATTTAGGCCGTATATACTAAACTCGAGTACCTGTAGGGTATACTCATGTCATAAGTAGTTCGCGAAAATTAACTTGTACAGACAAAAGTTAACATTCATTATGACTTCTACATACTGGAGGTCAACTTCGAAAGAAAACAAAGTTAAGTCGTGCTAAGGTTCCTGCTGTTCGCGTGAAAGGAAATAGGGGTTCCTGAATAGTTATTGAAGAACCGGTTCTTAAATAGCAGAGCTATATATATATAGTGGAGCTATTTGGCTCCTGAGGGTGAACAATATTATTCTTCATGCCACCCCTACGCGCCAGCCCGAGCGTCCGAACCATGCTCCACCCGGCTGCACGTCTGCACTAGTTTCCTCCCGCGCACGCGGTCAAGCATCGTAAAATTACGTGGCGTGCTCAGTCACGGTAGGTCGTGCATCGCCTGCACTTTTTTCTGACGTACCTAAGATTGTTTTTTTTGTTGTGAGGGAAGAACCTACATAAGATCCTGTTGCATGCGATGTAATAATCGTTGCATGCTACGTAAGAAAAGGCCAAGGCGGCCCGTGTGTATCGATGACTGATTAGAAAGCATTGACGTAGGAAAAATAAACGCAGTCCTACATATGGAGTAAGAAAATCTGAGACCTAATACTACTAGGAACAGGCTCCGTTAATTCTTTTTTTTGAGGTTATGGTCCGGTAATTCTATTTGTACTCCATTGCATGAAATTTGGACCTACTACTACTCACGTGAATAAAAGAGAGTCAAGGTAGAAATCTGATAAAAGGCATAATTATACCGTTTTAAAGAAATTACAGAGGTCTTAAAAAAGTGAAAGAAAAGATTACACCGCACTTAAGCCAATGCCAATATCCAAGTTAAGTGTATCAGGATCCAAACTATCCATATGGAACACCAACAATTTTGTGCTCTCAAATCCCTTCAGCTTCAGATCTAGTAAAGACCCAAATGGATAATCCTTGATCTTAACTTTCTGTGGTTCTGTCAGACTTTTGATAGCTTCAACTACTTTGTTAAGTGCATACCTATAGTTTGGATTTGTCCTCTTCGAAGGATTTTGGTCGCCCTATAAAGAAAATGGGATAATGATAAAATTAGTTTATATAAGCATAATGATGCAACTTGTTGTTATTACACGTGAAACTACCTTAAACAAAGAAAGCAAATACAACACTATTAAGAATATCTGAACATCCAACAAGCAAGGACATAATATTTCAGTTTAAAGAACGTAAATTATTGAGAACAAAGCAAAAAAACATAAGTTACACAATAGCAGAACATAAGTTCCACCAAATAAAATGCATCTTATATTACCTTAGAATGTTTGGGTCCAACAAGTGATGATTTAGATTTTTTTGGTCTTTCGAACATCAACTCTAGTAGCCATGGAGGAACATGCTGCTGGATGTCTTGGAGGAACACCAACGAAATCATCATCATCCCCAAAATCCACTACACTCTCCTTTCTCTTTCTAGGGTGATCTCATGGCCTTGGTGGAACTCGATTAGGAGGCGGGGAGAAAGACACTTCAGTCTCATGAACAACAGATGACCCTGTAGTGTCACCGGTAGCAGAAGAACCTTTAACATGGAACCAAATACCATCCTTCGGCAGACCCTAAGAGTCATCAAAGTGAAAAGTAGAGAAACCTTGACTCCCTTGTATATATACTTTTTTAACCCTATCAGGAGTCTTGCCTATAACCCTCATCGCACTGTAATGAAAAGAAATCCAGAAATTAAAATCACATGTAGAAGGATTATCGCAAATTAAGAATAATGCTTGCAGAAGGATACAAATTCATAATTCCTAATCAGTATGCATATCATAAATCCAATCTACATTTGATTTCATACTTCAGCATGAACCTATCCTGCCCACTTGTACTAGATTTTTTGAAACCGTTGAAGCGAACAACTAAGAAAACATAAAGAAATATTGATCTGAATCTTCATTTTGTACAGCAACAACATTATGGAGAGATAAAAAGTATACAATTGGGAACCAAAATGATGCACAATGGCTGACAAAAAAATCCGGCATTTAATATCCAATTTGGTAGAAATGGGGCCGTACTGAACAGTACCGTGGATAATAGATAACCAACAAGTGCCAATCACAGGTTGCGTACCACGAAAATCAGCAAGAAGCACACTAAGGCAGCTGCATGATTAAAAAATATAAATTACATTTGGGAGTAGCCTCGCACCGCTGCTGGTATGACTAAAATCACCAACTATAAATACAGTGCAGTTCTGATGCGTCGTATTAACTACATATCAAAAATATGTGTGTATCTATTACTGAAAACACAACCATCAGTAATAAAATATCCCTAATTGATGAGATAATCGCACGTACCAAATGCAAAAAATACATCTTAGATGGGATTATGGTTTAAAGAAGAGGATGTTCAAGTGAACATTAGTCTGACGAGCAAGACAAGATTTAGAATACAACTATGCCATAAATTTCAGAACTTGTATGGATTAAACCTATTAAAACTTGCAGTGAATGTGGAACTGGTTAGCAACAATAAGAAAAACGAGATTGTTAACTAGTTGTAAACAAAAAATAATTCAGCGTAGCAATTTATCCTAAAAGTTTGTACTACAGATATAACATCCCAATTTCAGCAACCCTGATTAGTTGTCCAGAAAGCAAAAATCAGGGGGAACAAAAACTTTTTCTTGTTTAATGCTGAAGTGTTTGCTTGTTGTTGGAAAATGCTTATGCATATGAATGTGTATTAGATGAGATACTCCTTACCGCAACACCAGTTGACAAAAGCTACTTCCCAAAACTGTCTTGGCTTAATTTTCATATTGCCAAATGTTCTGGCATTTCAAAAACCTGAGCCAAGAAGCTGTTGCAAACCAACTATTTTAGTAGCTTCTATTGACAAAACTATGGAGAGCTACATACTATAATCTCCCTATGTTCTCAAGACAGACCTTCAACTACTCTTACCTCCAGGATCTCCAAAACCTTTTAGTAAGCCTTAGAATTCTACTCTTGGTAGGGATACCAAGGACTCTCATCTCATTCAAAATCCAAATTCTTCAAAATGCCCCAACCTCACCTCCAGCCAGGCTTGATGGTAACCCCAGTAGTGGATTTGCTTAGGTTATAAGATGAGTTGCCCTGATCTGCTGTCTGATGAATTGCCTTGATCTACTGTTTGACTTGATTGCTTAGAAGTAGTATGATCTACTCTAGGATCTCATCCTCTAGGATCAAGGAACATTAAAATCCCCAAACCTTAAGCAAGAATACAATCTGGATCTAATCTCTAGATACTAGGTAATCATCTAAAACCCTTAACCAGATCAATTCTGAAGATATCCATTCTAGAAGCTTCCAAGTCAATGAAGACCAATATCAAGCAAGGATCCTTTCTACTCAATCTACACTTCAACATCATCCACTTGATGATGCTTTGGTACCTTGAAATCAATCAAAAAAATCCTCCCTCTTATTCTAGTCAAAAACCATAAATCTGCCAAATTTGGCTAAGTTTGGAAATCTGTTTTCAACATCACCTTTTTGAATGCCTCCCTTTCTCAACCCTTGTGCATTTTTGAAAATGCATCTGAACCATCTTGTTACCCATCATAAGGACTACCAAGGCCCACTCTTTCCCTGGGTTAGATCATCCTCCAACCCACTTGTTCTTGATGGTTTTGCAGGCAAGAAAATAACTATTCCTGCAAATCTAGTCAACATGCCTACTTTGATAGAAGCCCACACCACCATCCAACCTTCTATGGACCAAATCTTTCATGGTTTTGTTCTAATCATATAGGTATATCAATATCTAGTTCACTTGCTCCAAGTGGATCCTTGTGATTCTTAAACCCACAAGGTTTTGAAGGCTAGTTGATAATCTGTTTTGGCAGGCTTATTTTATTCAAAGTTTGAAAGCCTGTCTTGGTGAACTCAAGCAAGATCAATCTCAAACCTCTATACCATGTTGATGTACATCACTTGGTCTATCGATCCATCTACCCCATGCCCCAAGGAGAGATCTGAGATCCAAGATCCAACAAGGTTTTGGGTGGCACGATTTCTGAGGCATGCCTCTCTGAGCCCATCACACCGGCACTCACTGGCGCCACTCTGGCACCATCGCACACATATCCATGGGCTCTCGTTCACTGGATTCATCTAGTGGTGGCTGGAAAATCACCTATTCTGGAAGCTCCACCGATGGTAAGTTCCTTGTTGGATCTCTTATTCTCTCGGATAATCGTTGGCTGGTCATTCTCAATGCCAATGGTTCACCACTGGAAGGTAGAAGTTTGGAAAATGGGGAGGTTCTCTTGATTGGTTCTGTGATGAGGTTCCCCTCTCATCTTGCTAGGATCAATGATATTTTGCCACCAACTTCTGATTTTCTTGGGACTTCTCATGTTCATGAGTGCAAGAGTGATGATTTGAAACTTATGTGGCACGTTACTAGCTCTACCTTGCCTTCTGATGTTTTGGACAATGCTTCTGGTTTTCTGGTCCTGTATACTCTTGCTAAGCGGATTGTGTTACTAAATCGTGACAAGGTGGTTATTGATGCTAGATTCCTTCTTCAAGATGAGAAAGTTTCCTCTGGTATTATCTTGGATCTTGTTGTCAAAAGAGTGGTCGTGGGTGATCAAATCTTCGATGTTCCCACTTCATCAACCAAACACAACAACATTTCTGTGGATTTCTCTAAAGGGAGGATGTTTGAGGATAATATGTTCAAAAAATTTGGTCACCACATTAATTTCTCAAGAGGATTTCGTAGAAGACCTTTCTTCCTTGTTGGTTCATTTGGCCGTGCAAATTTTAAGATTGATATTCATACTATTGGCATTGTTCTTCAAAGTTGTTTTGGGGGTCATAAATCAAAATATCAAGTCAAAATCCTCCAAGACAGAACCTTTAGATTCTCGGTGGCATCAAGAGCTGTGGGTTTTGAAATATATAATTCTGGTTCTTTCTATGATGAATCATTCATATTGAAGATCAAACTTTGGGGTGATGGAGGCCCAAATTGGAAATTCAAAGAGTAGGAATATTACAAAGAATTGGACAAGGATTGGATAATTGTTTCATACAAAAAGAAAAAATCCTCTGTTTTTGATCGTATTGGTTCTTCGACGTCACCGGTACCATGCAATAACGGTCAAAATAATGATGACATTACTCGTGTAGTACCGGGTGCATCATTTGCGGAAATTGTGATTAATGGAAAAGGTATTAAAGAGGAGAAATCAACTGCAGTCAACAAATCTCCTACAATTAATCTGCCTGGTCTTTTACCATATTTGAAATTCCCCACTTTCCCTTCTTGTCCCTGGCCCGACAAATCTTACCTGCATTGGTTCAAGGCCCATGTCACACCGCAAGTTTCACGGCCCAGGGTGTACGACTGTCTTAAGGATTTTGTTCTTGCCCAAAAAATTAATTCGGCTGAAACCCCTGTCTCCTCAACTCCCTCGCCTGGAGAAACCCCAACTGCCTTGCTCTGCTCGTCGCTGGCGACAACCACCGACGCAATGGCCAATATTCCACTTGACCCTCAGCCATTTCTTCCCCATGGCTTCGAGATTATGGCTGGCAGGAATCGAGTCAAAAGGGTGGTGGTTCCTCGCTGACCAAGGATTCATGAACAGTATGCCATTGCGCACATCCATCCCCTTCCTCCTGGCCTGTCCCTTTTGGTAATATCAGGGATGTGTTGCAACATTTCTTTATCAATGATGCACATGTCGAATTTCATGATATTCAAGATTGCCCATTTGGTTCTGCATATGTTCAATTTGCAAATGTCAGTGACCGTGACCGGTTAATTGCCGCGGGTCATATTCCCTTCCAAGATGTTGCTATTTCTTTTGATAGGCATAATGAAGGAATTAACTGGCGTAGGACTCAGTTTAACAATGAATGTTGGGTTATGCTTCTGGGTCCTCCACTTGATCACTGGCATCATGACGACCTGAATGATGTATTCTCTGATATTGGTAAAGTTCTGCTCTGGGAGAGGGACCCTGAGCACAAGGGCAGGATCATTGCAAAGCTCAGAGTCACTGACCTCTTAGATGTTCCTAAAAGTGTTAGATTCACCATTGGGGACCTGGTGGAAACTGAATCATGGACCTTTTCTGTGGAAATATTGAACAACAATCTCTTGGGGGGGCACCTGATGAGGACCCACTACCTGATGATGGTGCTGACACACACCCTCTACCTGTGGTGGGACCCATATTTGGGCCCCCTTCTCCACCTCCTCCACCACAACTTGAAGGGGACATTGGTGGATGGGACCAATGGATTGACCCTGCCCCTCAGAATAATGCTGGCTAGGGCAACTGGAATGCTGTCCAAGGACCTGTATTTGCTGAAGGTGTTGACATGCCCATTGACAACCAGGATTTGCCACCTCAGGAGGCTGACAGTGCTGTTACTGGATCTATACCTATTGCAAATGTTTCATCTGACAGTGACAAGGCATCTGTCCATGGTGCAGAGGATATTGAGGTGGAGCAAAATATTGCTAATGCTGATCAGGATTTGGGCATGGGAGAAGGACTGCTTAACATTCTGCAGAATTACCAAGATGAGGAGGAGGACACCAACCAAGCTGATGAGGGTAACATGCAAGATGACTGGATGATGGAGGACACTAACCTCCTCTCTCTAAATGAGGCACACCTTCAAGTTGGAATGGCCATTATACCTTTTGTCAACTCATCTGAGATGCTTTATGCTAGGAATTCTTTCTCAAAGCAAGGTCTTGAGCTATGGGACAGATTCTTTGCTCCACACATGAATCCGTCACCCGACAAAGGCAAACTGCAATGTGACATTCCTGTAAGTTGGTTTAATTTTATCACTCTAATGATCATCACACCTGAGAAATTCAGTTGGACTAGACATTTTCTCACATCTCCCCTTTTGGAGATTATTAAAGAGCCAATTACTGAAGAAACTACTTTCACCTTCATTATACCTGATGAATGTGTTGGACAGATTCCTCCTCATTGCCTAAATGATTCCCCATCAAGCATGATGGTACCAAATGCTCCTGCAAAGAGGATGAGGGGTAAAGAACCACTGGTGGAATCTGAGGTGAGAAGGAGCCCCAGAATTGTGGAACTTAATGGGGATTTTACAAGCCATATGAATTGCTCTGATCATAATTGCCTCTCTTGCAATGCTGCTCCACCTTGTCTCAGTAATAAGGTTGTTAAGAATCTTGCTGAATCATTTTGCAAGGTTAAGGAGGGGGAACTGGAGAAAAGGTTTCTGAAGAAGGGCAGGATCAATGACTTGATCATCAAGCCACCTGGAAAGCCTGGACCTAAGAAGACTGGTCCAAAACCATACCTTACAAGCAAGAAGAAGGGAGGTGCTGCTGAATCTTGTGGACAACAGTCTAAGAAGAAAGCACCTAAATAATGTGGTTAATGTTTACAAAAACCTTTCCTTTTGTGATTGGACCAGTTACCTTTCATATCTGTTATGAGTTGTTGCAGACCTATTTGATGTTGGACATGTTTATGAATTCAGTATCCTATGATATGTTCAGTATTATTTGTGTGACTACAAAATTTGTGTCACCCCAATTCTCACCCAATTGGTTTATAAATGAGTAACAACAGAAACTAGAAGATTCTGAACTAGAACCTCAGGGGAATTAACTCTGAGAAAAAATGGTTCGCACTAAAAAGCAAGATCATGGAATCTGAATGTGACATTATCTGTCTCCAAGAAACCAAGAGAGAAAACTTTGATATCAATTATTTAAAAAAATTCTGTCCAAACAAGTTTGACAGTTTTGATTTCTTACCATCAATTGGTGCTTCTGGAGGAATTATTACCATCTAGAACAGTACTTTATTCAATGGTACCAGGGCTTTCCAAAATGATTTCTCAACTTCTGTTACCTTCACCTCTCAATTATCAAATGATACCTAGACTCTCACTAATATCTATGGTCCATGTCAAAATGATAGAAATATGGATTTCTTAGACTGGTTTTCAAACATCGCTATGCCTGATAGTATGGATTGGCTAGTGTTAGGTGATTTTAACCTTATTAGAAGTCTCACTGCTAGAAATAAAAGTGGGGGAGATGTTAATGAAACTATGCTCTTCAATGATGCTATCTGCAACCTGGGTCTTATTGAGTTGCCACTAAAGGGTAGAAAATTCACCTGGAGTAACATGCAAAAAGATCCACTCCTGGAAAGACTGGACTGATTTTTTACATCTAGTTCTTGGACAACCAAATACCCATACACTATGGTTACTCCACTACCCAAACCTACTTCTGATCATCTCCCCTGTGTCATATCCATTGGAACTAACATCCCCAAGGCTCAAATCTTTAGATTTTAAAATTACTGGCTTCATCATTCTGATTTTAAGATGATTGTACAAAATGCTTGGATATTCCTATGAATTATCAGGACATGGCAAAAAGAATTTGGGCAAAACAGTTACCTTGCTTAAAAGATCAGATTGCTAAGGTGAATGACACCATTGATCTCCTGGACCTACTTGAAGAATCTAGAACATTAACCATCAATGAGTGGCACCTCAGAGATATCCCGAAATCCCATATTATCTCTCTTCTTCAGAACCAAAACACCTATTGGAAACAAAGAGGGAAAATTAAATGGGTAAAACTTGGAGATGAAAACACTAAGTTTTTCCATTCCAAAGCTACCATCAGTTATAGACATAACTATATATCAATGATCAAGAATGAATCTGGACAAGAATTTACAAATCACTATGACAAGGCTGATATCTTTTGGAATGACTTCAGGGCAAGAATGGGTACATCAGTCAAAACTGAGATGCACTATAATCTTGCAGACTTCTATGGAAATGGAATGACTGATGAGATGAAGGATTCACTTGAAAAACCATTTCTTGACAAGGAAATTGAGGAGGTTATCACTGAGCTACCAAATGACAAGTCACCTGGACCTGATGGTTTTAATAATTAATTTATCAAAAGTTGCTGGTCTATCATTGGATATGATATCAATGAGAAAGTGTCCCTTGAGAGCATCAACTCTTCTTACATTACACTCATACCCAAAGTCACTTGCCCATCTACATCAGCTGATTTCAGACCAATCTCTCTATTGAACTGTATATTCAAAATTATTACCAAACTTCTTGCAAATAAACTGCAATCCATCATTCTAAAATTGGTTCATAAAAACCAATATGGTTTTCTCAACAACAGATCTATTCAAGATTGCATTGGTTGGGCATTTGAATACTTATTCCAATGCCACAAGTCAAAGGAGGAAATTTTAATTCTCAAACTTGATTTTGAGAAGGCATTTGATATAGTTGACCACTCTGCCATCATAAATATCCTTAAAGCTAGAGGATTTGGGAGAAAATGGATTAGGTGGATTGAAATGATCTTTGAATCTGGAACTTCTGAAATTCTTCTCAATGGTGTGCCTGGTAAAAAGTTTTACTGCAGGAGAGGTGTTAGACAAGGAGACCCACTTTCACCATTACTATTTGTCCTTACTGTTGATGTCCTACAATCTGTCCTAAACAAGGCCATGCATATGAATCTTCTAACTCCACCTATTGTGGGACCACCCAACAGTGACTTCCTAGTTATTCAATATGCTGATGACACATTGGTGATTCTTAAAGCTGATGCATCTCAATTATTATGGTTGAAAGCACTTCTTCAAACATTTGCAATTTCCACTGGACTCAAAGTCAATTACCTGAAATCTAGCATGATGCCAATAAACACATGTAATGATAGACTTATGCATTTTGCTATGACAATCAACTTTCAAACTGGATGCCTCCCTTTTACCTACCTTGGGTTTCCATTAAGCATTACAAAGCCATCTATGGAGCATTTTCTTCCCATTGTTCAGAGAGTGGAAAGAAGATTATGTGGAATTGCCGATTTCTTGAATTATGGAGGAAAACTGCAGCTGGTCAAATCTGTTCTCTCCTCAGTTCCTCTATTTTATATGAGCGGTTTGGAGGTGCCAATAGCCATCAAGGATCAAATTATTAAATATATGAGATATTGTCTATGGAGAAAGAAGTCTGATGATGTGCAAGCAAAAGGACAAGCACTTGTATCATGGGACAAAATCTGCCGTCCTAAAAACCAAGGGGGTTTAGGTGTACTGAACCTACAGATTCAAAATAATGCCCTCCTTCTAAAAAATTTGGACAAATTCTACAACCACCAAGACATACCTTGGGTTCATCTCATATGGGAGACTTATTAGAAAAATGGAAAATTACCTAGAAGAAGCATGGAGGGATCTTTCTGGTGGAAGTCACATATCAAATTAATTGATAACTATAAAGGCATGGCTAAATGCAATCTGAAATCAGGCAAATCTGCTTATTTCTGGACTGACCTTTGGCAAGAGGAGTGCTTGATGAATAAATTCCCTCACCTTCTGTCCTATGCTAAGTCCACAATCATCAGTGTTCATGATTTCCTTCATGCTGAATTCCTTGAAGATAACTTCCACCTACCTCTCTCTCATCAAGCTTTCTCTGAGTTTTTAGTCCTGGAAGAAAGATGCCAGGAATTCAGGCATGACACTCAGGAGGACACCCATGATAATTGGAACTATATTTGGGGATCGGATAAATTTGAAGTTAAAAAGGCCTACTCAGCCATGATTGGATACTCACCATCACCACCTCACTTTTCCTGGGTTTGGGCAACCTCCTGTCAAAATAAACACAAGTTCTTTTTCTGGCTTTTGTTACTAGACAGATTGAATACAAGAAACTTACTGATGAGAAAGAATTTCAACCTTCCTGATTACAATTGTGTTACATCAAACTGCATCACAGAAGAATCAGCAAATCATCTTTTCTGGGATTGTCCATTTGCAAAAAAATGTTGGGACCATATTTCCAGAAACAAAACTACAAATCTAACAGGATTAGAAGCTATTTCAAACATCAAAGAAAAGTTACATCTACCATTTGCAATGGAAATCATTATCATGACTTCCTGGGGTATCTGGATTTGCAGAAATGAGAAGATTTTTAATGACAAAAGACCCACTTTTGATAGATAGAAAGCAATTTTCTCCCAGGAAATGAGATGGATACAATTCAGAATCAAAGGAAAATACAAGGAGAAATTCAAAGCCTGGCTCAGTCAGCAATTAGATCAGGGATAGAATAGATTGTTTCAAATTTAGATGTAACTGTTTTTGATCTACCTTAGATCATTTTCTCATTGTAACATACACATATATAATAAAAAAAATTGCAGTGGGGATTTTTCCCTACTGTTTCACCTAAAAAAAAGGTTTTGGGTGGCATGAGAACAAGCTTACCCAAGATCCTTAAATCTCCAGTTTTCACCAAAATCAACTTGGATTCTCCAATCCCAAGGTTGCAAATGCTTGCTACATCTTGTCTACATTATCTACCTTGATCATCAAGATTTATCAAATATTATCCATAATTATTATGGCTCCAAATCTAATTAATCTCTTTAATAGACAAAATCTCCAAAACTTCTTCCATAAAGGAAAGTTTGGTTTTTGCCAAAACACTTCCCCAACGTTTGGCTCAATTGAGGTCCACATATCATACCCGATCTTCCCACATTCAAAAATAAATATTTTTGAAGAGCTTTATTATTTCCTTTTACCCATTTTCTTAAATGGCTGAAAGGGAATAATAATTGTTTTAAATACTTTTAAGCCACAATAAATCTTGGGAAAATTCCCCTAAGTGTGTATTCACATTTGGGACCATATCACATCAAAAAACAATCATGTCCAATGTAAAATTTTCAAATGATCTTCTATAAACTACTTCTGCACTTTTTGAATAAAGGATTTTAAGTGAACTAAAAATCTTCAGAAAAATCCCAAATAATTCCTGGATATCTACCTTGACCTCATCTATCTACCAGTACCATCTCCCCACCTTGTCCTATGCAAAATTTTGAACTTCCTTCACAATCACCTATTTACTCAATTTAGCAAACCTAGCTAGTATTGAGTTAAATCAAGATCAAACCACCACCAATCTTGCAAAGCAATGCACCACAGCACCCACCCCTCCTCTGGTCGACCATCACTGTAGCTAAGCTACTGTAGAAACCCCTTTCCCTTGTCCCATGTGCTTGGAAGTGAGAAGAGAGGGAGAGAGACAAGCATGTGAGGCCATTTATCTTGCAGCAGCCACCAGCTAGCCCTCTTTGCTCCTGCACGACCTCAGATAACACCTCCACCCTCTCTCCACCCCCGGCTGCCCAATGGAAGGCTAGCTCCCCTCCCCATTCTCTTCTTGGACCTTGTCCACCATGAACCAATCCATCTCGGGTTAAATAGGCCAGAGGCCACCCCGTGCCTCCCTCTGCCCCTCATTTGCCTCCTCTTACCCCCACTCACCTCCCCTGCCAACCACTCCCTCTCCACTGCCCTGCTCTGCCGGAGGAAGGAGAGAAGGTCCTTTCGGCCATTACTCCCATCGGAGCACAACTCACTCCCTCACGCCCTCCACCCCCTGCATGCTACCCTGCAAAGTTCCTATCCTCCCTCTGCTTCTAACCACGCCATTTTTCTCTGCCTAGGTCCCTCCCTGGTGCCGCCGCGGACCAGCTTGGAGCTGAAGCCTCGGCCCGACACAGGACTCGTAGATCTGGGCCAAACGACCCCCCTTGCCGCCCATCGCCGAAGTCACCGCGCTGCACCGCGTCTCCCAGCCGCTTCCCCGGCCGTCGACGCTCCTCAGTTGCGATTATCTCGATGATCAAAAGAAGATGGTTATTATGGTTATTATTATGGTATTCTAAGAAGAAGTCTAGGGATATTTACGCCATATTGCTGATCATCAGGCAAGCCACCTTCTTGCTCATAAGCCTTGTCCTACTGTTTTACTCATGCATGTTTTAATCTACTGTTTATTAAAACTGCATTGTTTTACTATATGTTGATGTATATATGGTAGTGGTTTGGCTCCTCCGAACTATTACACTTTCGTACTATTAAGTACAACCCCATTGGTGACACATACTTGCCCCTAGTAGAATAGATGGTGTAACACAATACCCCTTTGGAGACCCTGTTTTAGCCAAAGAAAAGCTAGAGGATGGGAAGACCCCGGAAAAAGGTTTTACCAAATGTTTTATGAGAAAACCTTGGTGAGATGGGACCTCCCAAGAGATGTTGAGAAAGAAAAAGGTTTTTGTTTTACAAAATGTTGAAGGAAAGCTTGAGGAAAAATATTTACAAAAACACACCTGGTTCTTTGTAGTTTAGCGATAACAACTTAACCCTCTGCAACCACATTACTCTAGAATGGGACATGGCTGGATTTGATGGTTGTCTATTCTGGTATAAGCTGCCTCGCAACTACTACAGGGGATCGGGGATCCCTAGAGGGTAGGCCTTCCCCGACAAAGGTCCATGTGGGACATCGACCTGGAGAAGGAATGAAGGGTTTACGGACCTCCACGCGTTACTATGAGCCCCTCATTGAAAGCGCCCACTATGTAAAGTGTAAAATGCGCTCCGGTTGGTCCTCGATACCCGACGTCCTAGTTTTGAGGGGAATAACACTCATAGGGTAGGCACTTATATTGGAGTGGGCATCCGGAGAGTCCTGATCGGTTACTCGACCCACGATCGGTGTAGATCAGGGCAGTGTACCCGGTTGGTGTGAGTAAAGTGTACAACCTCTGCAGAGTGTAAATCTATTCGAATAGCCGTGTCCGTGGTTATGGACGGGTTGGACAAACTTCTATATAATGGTGCTGGTTTTGTTTTCAAAAAGGATTTCGGAAAAGCAAAAGCTTTGAAAATATTTTGACCATGGGATGGTCGAAAAGGAGAAAGGTTTGACTATGGGATGGTCAGAAAGGAATGAAAGGAGTTTGGTCGTGGGACGACCGGGAGAAAGGAACAAATGTGTGACCTAGTCCTAATGTTCAAAATGGTTTCCAAAATGTTTTGCAAAAGTTTTTCAACAAAGATATGTAGATGTTATATCTACAAGAGAAACTATTTGAAAAAAGAACCTCCCTTGGAGCCCACCTACTGCCACAGCTATATTGCATATCCTCTTGTTTTATTATTCTATTAAGGTGGTTTACGAGTACATTCAAAGTATTCACTGACATTGTCTCTGGCTATTAACTTGGTTAGATTTCAAGAAGAAGATGATGTTGGTGATGATGTGAACTAGGACGTCCTCCTAGTCAGTTGCCTGTAGGTTAAGGCATGGATCGGGCTCTACGCTTGATGAAGTTCAACTGATGATTATTGATGTAGCCATAATGGCACCTATGTAAGTCTTGTAATTCGGTATGTTTGGGATGTTGTAATGATACTTGTCGGTTATGTGCCACAACTAACTGATCATGAGATCGTGGTTGTATGCATAACAGGGATTCTTGGAGGATTAATCCGGGGGCTCCATAACAGACTACACAAATCTACCGAGTAAGGAGTATGGTTCTAACCAAGAATTTCTAAACAAAAGAGTAGGGTACAAAGGGATATACCTTGACGACAAAGCCCAGGTAACAACTCTATCCCACATGGTCGCCTTCCTCCTCCAGACTGGCTAGGCAGTGCGGACGCTGTCCGCCGCTCACCGCGATGGGGGAGCCAACAAGCTGTGGCCTGGCAACACGCCGCTCAACCGCCGAGCACAGCAGATTCGCCGAGGACAGAAGCGGCTGGCCGAGCCCGCTCGCTTCCCATGGTTGCTGGACGCCGCTCCCCGCCCGCGGTCGCCGCTCGCCACCCGTGGTCTCTGGTCGCCGCTCGCCGCTCACCACCCGTGGTCGCTGGTCGGGGCTCGCCACCCGTGGTCGCTGGTCACCGCTCGCCGCCCATGGTCACCACTCGCCACTTGCTGCTCGCCGCCGACTGCAATGCCCGCTCGCCGGCTCCACCCGTGGAATTTCCCAAACCGCACACATGAACTGATTAGACGAAGTGGGCCAACTCCCAGGTTCCCCACGACCAAATAGTAGAAACCGTCAATGTAAAAAAATAAAGGAAATTATGTTAGGCAGGCGGGGCACCGAGCAAACTAGGTTCGACCGCAACAGGGTCGGTGCAGCAGCTGGTCTAGTTCGGCATTTCGACCTAGGTGAATAATAGCCTATTCTTCACCCTGGTGGTCTAATAGGGATATATATATATATATATACAACCTGGGTGAATATATATATACCAGTACTATTCTGTAACCAGTTGCAGAATAATATTCTGAGCACCGACTTGAACTTTCTAGACGAAGGTTGAATTTTCCGAAAAGGGTTGAACTTATCATTTCAACTATTTGAACTGCCTATTTTATTATAATGTATGATTTAAACATTGAGTTTGTCCACGAACTTTCAATCTAGTTTTTGAACCGTTTATGCAAATGATATACTGTTGGATAGATAATGAAATTTCGCAATTTTGAACAATTTTTAAAATACCGGACTTCAGACGTATTTAAACATTGGCGGATGGTATTTGCATGATAATTTTTCAACCGTTTGTCCAAATGAGGCAAACGTTATACGGTTGGATAGATAATGAAATTGCGCATGTTTTTCATGTTTGAAGTTTTTTAAAATTCAACACTGCTTTTGAACAATGTTTAATATACCAAAATTTGGACGTATTCAAACACATGCGAAGGGTGTTTAGACGATCTTTTTTCAACCGTTTTTCAAATGAGGCAGACTATATACTATTGGATAGATAATGAAATTTCACATGTTTTTTATGTTTAAAGTTTTTCCAAATTCAGCACAGATTTTGAACAATTTTTAATATACCGAAATTTAGACTTCTATATAAAAGGGCGGATGATATTTGCAAAATATTTTTTCAACCATTTGTACAAATTAGATAAATGATACGGTTTTGAAAAGATAATAAAATTTCGTAACTTTTTCATGTTTTGAGTTTTTTTAAATTATACACGAATTTAATTATAAAAAACAAATTATTAAACTAACCGGAACATAAGACTGTAGTACCTACCTGCAAAGTTGAACTGTTTATCCTGTTAAGGTTGAACTGCCTGCTCTGTGAAAGTTAAATTACCTTCCTATTAAGATTGAATTGCATGCCCTGTGAAGGTAGAACTGCAGGTGCTATTATGGTTTAATTGACTGACTTGGAAGATTTGACCTGCGTGTTTGTCAAGGTTGAACCGAGGGTTGAAATGACCGTCTCAACTACATGAATTGTTTGTTTGTTCTAATGTATGGATTATACATCAGGATTCAAATGATGCGGCACTGAAAACGTAATTAAATTTTGTGACTTCTCATTTTTCATGTTTTTTTAAATTCCGCGTAAATTTATCTTCAAAAAACATTGTATTGAACTGCCTGGGACATGAGCCTGTACTACCTACCTAGAAGGTTGAACTGCCTGCTCTGTGAAGGTTGAGCTGTTGTGCTATGGAGGTTGAACTACCTGCCATGTGAAGGTTGAACTGCATGCACTGTTATGATTAACTATAAGGTTTGACCTGCGTGTTTAACAAGGTTAAACTTACTATCTCAACTACATGAACTATATGTTTGTTTAATATATGGATTATACATCGGGATGCAAAAGATATGGCACTGAAAGATAATTAAATTTCACAACTTTTCATCTTTGATGTTTTTTAAATTCTACGCAGATTTATATTAAAAAAACAAAGTATTGAACTGCCTAAAACATGAGCCTCCACTACGTACGTTGGAGGTTGAACTGTCTGCTCTGTGAAGGTTGAACTACCTGTCCTGTAAATGTTAAACTGCCATGCTATGGAGATTGAACTGCCTGCCATGTGAAGGTTCAACTATATGCACTGTTATGATTAAACTGTTTGAACTGTAAGGTCTGACCTGCTTGTTTATCGAGGTTAAACTGAGGATTAAACTTACCGTCTTAATTACATGAACTGTCTTTTTGTTCTAATATATGAATTATACATCGGGGTACAAATGATACAACCTGGAAAGATAAATAAATTTCAAAACTTTTTATTTTTGATGTTTTTATATGGATTTATCTTCAAAAAACGAAGTATTGAACTGCCCAGGCCATGAGCGTGCGCTGCCTACCTAGAAGGTTGAACTGACTGCTCTGTGTAAGCTGAACTGCATGTCCTGTGAAGGTTGAACTGCCGTGTTGTAGAGGTTGAACTGCCTGTCATGTTAAGTTTGAACTGCATGCACTGCTATGATTGAATTGCCTGAACTATAAGGTTTGAGCTGCGTGTTTGTTAAGGTTAAATTGATGGTTCAACTTACCGTCTCAACTACATGAACTGTCCGTTTGTTCTAATGTATGGAATATACATCGGAATGCAAATGATACGACGCTAAAAAAGATAATTAAATTTCACAACTTTTTATTTTTGATGTTTTTCAATTCTGCCTGAATTTATCTTCAAAAAACGAAGTATTGAACTGACCGAGCCATGAGCCTGCACTGCCTACCTAGAAGGTTGAACTGTCTGCTCTATGAAGGTTGAACTACCTGCCCTGCGAAGGTTGAACTGTCGTGTTGTGGAGGTTGAATTGTCTGCCATGTGAAGGTTGAACTACATGCACTGTTATGATTGAACTGACTAAAATGTAAGGTTTAACCTGCGTGTTTATCAAGATAGAACCGAGGATTGAACTTACTGTCTGAAGTACTTGAATTGCTCGTTTGTTTTAATATATGCATAACATCGAGTTTATCAACTATTTATCGTAATTAAGCAAATAATATACCGTTCGAAAGATAATGAAAAACTGCAACTTTTTCATGTTCACACTTTTTACAAATTTTACACGGTCTAAATTTAATTTTTATAATACAAATTTTTTATCTACATAGGTATACTTTTCACTCCAGTTTTGTAACATCTATTCCAAATATTGCAAATTATGTACCATTGGATAGATAGTCTAATTTCGCATCTTTTCATGTTTAAAGTTTTTTAAAATTCCACATTAATTTCGAATAATTCTGAAAATACCGAAATTCTGACGTATTTAAAAACAGGCGGACGGTATTTTCGCGATAGTTTTGCAACCATTTGTCTAAATGAGGCAAATGCTATACCTATGGATAGATAATTAAATTTCACATCTTTTTCATGTTTAAACATTTTTCAGATTCTGCATCGATTTTGAATAATTTGTAATAATACCGAAATTTGTACGTATACATAAAAGTGTGGACGATATTTGCACGATATTTTTTCAACCGTTTGTCCAAATTAGGCAAATGATATGGAGTTGAAAAGATAATCAAATTTCACAATTTTTTCATTTTTTAAGTTTTTTTAAATTCTACACCAATTTTGAACATTTTTAAATTTACCGAAAATCTCCTATATAGACCAGATGGTGCTCAGAATAATATTCTGAGCACTGGTTTCAGAATAGTGCAACCCTATATATATATGAAGTGTTTGATCTAGAGAGGTAGTCATTCCAAAAAAATAATTTACTGAAAAATTAGAAGAAATTGAGTGGGTTTTGCATTTTCTATTGACATGCCTAAAAATGATAAACTCCAAAAAAAATCGAGCTGTGTACACCGTTTCCCACTCGTGCGTTTTGCATTGACATGTGCGTTGTAGACGTTTCCCATCCCACGTGCGCTCCCACCAACCAACTGCCCCATCATCTCCTAGTCATTCAGAAGACATCAGCCACACGGTTTCCCCCATTTCTCCACTCCATCCCACTCTTCCCTCTGCACTCCAAAGAACAGAAGAAAACCCTAGCAACAAGTACAAGATCATTTTCGCGAAGATAAAGAGATCAAGGCCGGTGGTTGCCGAGGACGCTAAGATCATCATCGACGAGGAGACAGCCAATGCCATCGTCGAGAAGGAAGAAGATAACAAGGTCGAAGAGGAAGCGGTTGCAGATCTGGTGATGTAGGTGAACTATGATTACTATAGGATGAAGAACCTAGATCTGTTTGCGTTCGAGCAATAATCCAGTGACGGAGAACCGAAGGTAATTGGATCTGAACTGTTAATGGGGTTTTCTGATTTTACTGGTCATATTTTAATTTATAGGGTTTTCTGATATTGTAGAGTTTGATTAATTTATTTGTTCTGCGCCTAGTAGTTCTATACTCATCTTTTGTTGGTCGTTTTAATCCATCCCTAGTCATTCTAGTCGCACATTTTCTAGTTTAATTTGATCTGCCCCTAGTAGTTCTAGGCGGATATTTTGTAATTTGATGGATCTGCCGTACATTCTGGTGATATAATTTCATGTGGAGTTTAGATCTTATCTAGGTTGTGTTCATGTTGTCCAATATATAGTTTGATTTGTATGATAAAAGTCACATATATAGTAATCATACGAGCTCCTGATTATATTAAAACAAATTTAATATTCCATAACTAAAAGCCGATATCTAATTTATTGAAACCTTGTTAAAATTAACTTAACAAACTATTTAGTAAGTTCATCTCTATTATAGTAAGTTCTATATGTATATATACAGATGCATTAAAATACAGATAAATGTCCATCTCTGTCATATTTAGGGAAATACATTGTTAAATTCCTAATTAACCGAGTATATTTAGGAGAAGCTAATTCCTATTTATACCATGTTCTAGTTATAACTTCTTTTTGTTTTGCTAATTTACTGATAAGATGAGTGGAAATAATAACTCCATCTGTCCTAAAAAAGGATGTCTTAGTTTTCTTAAAATTTGGTGTATCTATATATATATATTGAAACTTGTATAGATATTCATTCAAATTATTTAAAAGAACAGTATTTTAACTTAAGTGGAGTTACATATACATTAATGTATATGTTAAATACTAGATCATGCATGTTATCCAATCTTTATTATAGTAAGTTTTATATTTATATGAACAGATGCATTAAAATGCTGATAAATTAAATTTCTCTCTGTAGTCCATCTCTATTATATTTTTAGGGAAACAAATTATTAAATTCATAATACACTGAGTATATATTTAGGAGAAATACATTTCTATTTATACCATATTCAAACTGAATAAAACTAGCTAGTCATAATTTCTTTTTGTTTTGCCAATTTACTGATAAGATAAGTGGAAATAATTACTCCATTTGTCCGAAAAAAGGATGTCTCAGTTTTGTTAAAAGTTGGATGTATCTATATACATATTGAAACTTGTATAGATATTCATTCAAATTATTTGAAATAACAGTATAATTTTAACTTAAGTGGAGTTACATATACATTAATGTCTATGTTAAATATTTTATCGTGCATGTTATCCAATCTCTGTTATAGTAACATTTGTATGTATATGAACAGATGCATTAAAATGCTGAGAAATTAAATTTTTCTGTGTAGTCCATCTCTGTTATATGTTTAGGGTAACAAATTGTTCAATTCCTAATACACTAAGTATATATTTAGGAGAAACAAATTTCTATTTATACCATGTTCAAACTGAATAAAACTAGCTAGTCATAACTTCTTTTTGTTTTACCAATTTACTGATAAGATAAATGGAAAGAATTACTCCATATGTCCTAAAAAAGAGGATGTCTCAATTTTGTTAAAATTTGGATGTATCTTTATATACTGAAACTTATATAGATTCATTCAAATTATTTGAAAGAATAGTGTAATTTTGTATATCACTTATTTTATCATATATGTATGCAAACAAATATATGTTTAATGGACTAGTTTGTTCAAAATCTCTCAATACAACCATTTCCTAGTTTGATCTCATGAGTTTGGGAGAGTAATTTTTTTCATTCATTGACTTCTTCTCTCTACTTGCTAATTTGCAGGAACGAGAAAGCGATATCGATGAAAGTATGTAGTCCAGGCACACAAAAATCTACCACATCCCGAAGCAGATGAAGATTGGGAGGTTCCCCTTCCGCCGAGGTCCAAACAAGTACAGGTGCCCCTTCTGCGTAAGAAGGATTGCGAGAGACCTGAACATCATCATGCAGCATGCCGGGGGCATTGCCCGTGTACGACAGCTACGTGCGAATCATACGAAGGCCAAGCACGTTGCCTTCATGGTTTACCTGAGCAAGTATGCCAACCTCGGTCACATCGCTCTATGGCCCTAACTGCTAGATCATGTCGCCTCTGCTTCCTGCTGCTGCCGCCTCCTGTTGCATCTGCTACCTCCTATGGCTTGTTGCATGTTGCTGCATCCTGTTTATGTAATGGGCATACTGTTATATATCGTTTGGGTTTGTGTAATTAAGTATGACTAGTACTATATTATAGGCAAGTAGTATGTGGTGGCTGTGATCTAACGTATTTAACTAGTACCTGTATATATTATAAGTACCTTTTAAGTTGTCTATTATAATTGTTTCTGGTTGCACATATTTCCCACCTTTCAAAATATTTTTTTAGTGTGAATCTTTGAGAAACACACACACGATTGTTCCTAGTTTTGCAACAATATATAAAATCTATGGTTATTGTTCTGGTTGAACCATGTTTGAAATCAACAGAAGATAAATACACATTACTTTTGCAACCATGATTTTTCCTAGTTGCAACAAGTTTGGTTCAACAAGTTAAAGACATCTCATGAATACTGAAAACAATTGACTAGCTAGCTAGCTAACTAAACATCCAAAAAAATATAATTCTTCGTAGTTACTGCTGATCATTTCTTCTCAGAAGTTCTAATAGTGAGCATGAAACTCATTTCTCATACTGGTTTCTAAAATGTCAAAACCAAGAGGAAGAATACATCCATAATTTAATACGTATTTCCACAATTTCCAACAACAAAAAGAAACACACACCCTAAAGTCACTGCCACACTAAGCATCATCATGAACCAAACATGCTTGCATTCCATTTCTTTTCTCATTTTCTTCACCTCAATTTAGATATCTGCAGATCTGTGTCTCTATCTGCCAGCCTCAGTTCAATCATCATATTATCATGCCTTCTTACATAGCTGGGCAAGCATCCTATGCATCTGTGTTGGCCATGGGTTGTCCATCCAGTACAAGTAATAACACACCTCATCTGGGCAACCTAATTTTTTTCTACCAATGTCTGCACCATAGGAGGCAACCTTCCTAGCAAGAACATGGTTGCACTGGCATCTCCAACTAGGATCTAGCTCCTTCCCACCAATCTCTTGATCTAGGATGGAAATAGGCAGATCCACATTGATTCCAACCCAAATCTGCAGAACATGTCATGGAAAATCTAAAATTCCCCTAACTACTAGAACCCTAGCTAGAACAGATTTAGGGATGGAGGAAGATATAATTTACCTGGTCCACGATGTCGCCCTCTCCTGCCAGCTCATGCATCCCCATGGTAGCCGATATGTGGCAGTGACGATAGTGACGACGACGGAGATGTGACAGTGATGTGCGGTGTGGTGTAGCACAGTGTGGTGCGGTCTGGTGCGGTGTGGTCGAGGCAATGGCTCATTATGGGGCCACTCGTTAGCTCTAGCATGGGCCCCACCTGTCATTGGGTACTACAGGTCCCTTCCACACTCGCCCAAATCCAGTCACCTCCCAGCATTGGGAAAACCCTCTACAGCGACGGCCGAATCCCCTCCCTGACAACGGAGAAATCCCCTCCCTCCCCGGCGACGGAAAAATCCCCTCCCCTCTCGTACCCTCCCGGTGACGACCAAATACCCTCCCCTATGATGGCCAAATCAACTCCCCTCCCCAGCGATTATGGCTGCAATGTAAGTGCTCTTCGATCTACTTCCCTTCACCGCGTCACCTCCTCGTTCTAGGTTCACCGTGTTAGTGCTCCATCTAGTTCACGGCGATGGATCTTGGCCTCAGTGTCACCGCCTCGTTCTAGGGCAGAGCGGTGGCTTTGCTGTCTATGTCACTGGATGATCTTCAAGTAGTCACCAAATTAATGCCCCAAATTGTTGTTTTTCATAACTATATGTTAGTGCTGATGGATAAACTTATGATATGAACTATTTAAAACTAGCCAATGACTAATATGTGGAACTTAGCATGTTGATGGGATGATCTCCATCTACTTAGTGTCTTTGTACAAGAACTATGGCTCTACATCTCCTTGGTAGATACAGATTGATGAGGACATCCCTATACTTAAACCCACCCCAATTACTACTAAAGATGTTCCAGCTGTTGCAAGGAAGGATCAGTTCATTGAGATTAGAATTGGACTCATTACAAGAGCTCGTGCTAAGCTACTTGAGCAACAGGTGAATTCACTCCTAAATGAATCTGGTACTTTAATTGATGAGAACTTTATACTACCTAAGTCTATGCATTTATGTATGATCAGGTTCGTTGGAGAAATAAGCATGGCGCGAGGAGGAGAAGGGCTACAAGAGAAGCCCAGCATGATGACTTCCCAAGGATGCGCGAGGGAGGAGCAGGAGGAAGGAACAAGAGAAGATCATCAAGATGGAGGCAAGAAACTCTGCAGCAACCGGTGTGTCTGACCGAGTCCACCCAGACTGTCCGACCTGCCTAAGAGAAGAATTGGTGCGGACAATCAGTACACCAAATCGGACACTACCCGGACACCACCCAAAAAATTTGAAGTTTCTGGCCAGACCGAACTGTCTGGCTGACTCCACCCGGAGTGTCCGACCCGACCAGAATGTCCGGCCCGTTTCCACCGGACTGTTCGCCCGCCGGCCGAATCTGGTCCGAGTCGGCATGTATCAATTTGAGTCGTACGCGTCTTAGTTTCGTTTTCTGGCTGCCCCATCCGTCCTTATAAGCCTTGGGACGCCCCAAAGTTAGAGTTTAGACCATGTTAAAACTATTTTGGAGTTGTTTCTTATTAGAACCTCTAGAATTACCCTGTGATCGAATTATCTACTACAATTGAGTGTGATCTATTGTTACAGGGGAATTAGTAGATTGCAAACTACTGTTCGTGGTTGACGGCTATGTGCGCAAGAGCGTAGTGTTGTGAATATCCCACAGGGTTTGAGAGCTGTTGCATTGGCATCAGGGTTCGAGCAGGAGAGTTCGTAGCTATAGGCTAGTTATCTATCCACCATTATCATCATCGACAAGTGCTTGCTGGGAAGATTAGGCCACCCCATATCATCTTGGTATCATATTTTCTTGTTTACTCGGTGAGCATCCACAATCCATCCATAGCATAGTTTATTTTCCGTCTTATACAGAAAAAGCCTCACAAAAAGATTTTCCATAGACTAGATTACATCGTTTTTGAGTTTTAGTTGTTGATCATGTCTTCTCGTAGATCCGATATGTAGGTTTTTCTCGTAGACGTCTAGTTTTCATTTGTGTCTAGTTTTAGGGTTTGATCTTGTTTTCTGCTGAGCCCACCATCACCATTTTCCGCAAGTTTCCATCGTTTGTCCGAGTCCACATAGCGTACCTTTGTTTGCATACCATAGACATAGCCTATCTACAGCGTCCGTGCCTAGGAACGTACCCACGAGACTAGATGCTTTGCTCTGACAGGTTGCTCATTAGGTTTTCGAAGTGCAGAAATTTTTGACAAGCAAAGCCGGACTATCCGACCTATATACATCGGACTATCCGGCCTGACCGGAGTCTCCAGCGTGCATCATCCGGACTATCTGGCCTAGTTTTTGTTCTATGTTGCTGCACTAGTGTTTGCATTGACTCATATAGCTGAAAATTAAAAAAAGGAGAAAAGAAAAGAGAATCAGTATATAAAAAGAGGAGGAAAGAGCAATAAGCGTGACAAAAAGAGATATCAAAGTGTGCATTATGGAGGCCTAGTTGATCATAGCACTTGTAGATTGAGTAATCTTGTGCCTGTTTAATTTGAGCTTTTACTAGCGTCTCTCTTGTGCATTGCAATATTCCTTTTTCATAAGTTGCTTTGCCGCATTTATCTCCACCGCGTGTGTTTCTTGGGTTTTTGTACGATCAACACTAGGACTTGTTTGCGGTGTAGTTAGGATACCATACCTAGAGCTCCACCATAAATAACATGTGTGCCCTGTGATCGTTCTCCATACCCTTGATATTCACTTCATCACATCAGTGCATTAGTCTTTGATTCCGATTTGGTAAAGCATCTCTATTCACTTTGGAATGGTAAGATCTGCTTTCTTGTCAGTTGTGAGTGAGTTTTGAGTGTTCCACGAAACAGATTTTGATTTTTGCACTAACCTACTAATCATGTCTCTTAGGGATGATGATGTTGTGTCGCAGAAAAAGAAGGATGATGATCTTGTTAGTTGGCAGGAATATGCACCATTGAAATCCCACTTGACATGTGTTTTCACTCACACGACAGATGCCATTGACAAGAATATTTAGGACGTGCAAGTGGATTTGGGACAAAATGAAGAGGCAGTCACTAAAATACAAACACAAGTGACAACTATCAACACCAATGTCACAGCTTTGCAGCGCTCTATTGATGCTTTGACAGTAGCACTTGAGCAATAGCAGCAACAACCACTTGAAGATACCGTTGATGAAGATGCCGAAGAAAGTGTTGTTGGTGCTGCCCCAAATCTTGGCAGGGGATGTGCTAATCCTCCTGTGCCTGCACCTGCATATGCACGCGGGTTTTCTCCTATTGGGCATGCTCAACATGTCCCTAACCAAGCTGTTGATGATGGTTTGGGCAAGCCGAAATTCTCAATTCCCAAGTTTGATGGCTCACTTGATCCTGAAGATTACCTCACATGGGAGTTGAAGATCGAGAAGCTGTGGCTTTTGTATGATTATACAGAATACAAGAAGGTAAAGCTTGCAGCGTCAGAATTTGATGGATATGCTTTGCGTTGGTGGGATGCTATTGTGCAAAATAGAAGGGATGACAATGACCTTCCTGTGATGACTTGGGGAGAGATGAAGCGCATCATTAAGGACTGTTTTGTACCCACCAACTAATTGCGTTCAGTTTTTGACAAGTTGACACAATTGAGGCAAGGAACCATGTCAGTTGATGAGTACTACATAGAGATGGAGATGCTTATGCAGCGTGCTAGAGTTCATGAATCCCTTGAGATGACCATGCATCAATTTCTCAACAATTTGAAGTTACCAATCAAGAGCATTGTTCGTCATCACAAGTACGAGACTATGAATGAACTATTGCATCATGCTAGGGAGGCCGAATCACAGTTAGCTGAAGAAGCTAAGGCACATGTGAGGTTTCTGTCTACCAGTCGTTTCTCGGCCAGGTCTACACCGCCACCTATGGCGCCACCTGTAGTGGCTGCTAGCCACCCTTCACCATCTTCGGCCAAGCCAGCTCCCACGTCTTCTTATGGTTCCATTGCTAAGAAACCCTCTGCTCCTGCTGCTAGCTCGGGTTCCAATATGTCAACCGCGTGTACTCGCAATGTGGAGTGCCATACTTGTGGAGGTAGAGGCCACTACAAGCGCGATTGTACAAACCGCAAGGTTATGTTTATCAATGAGCAAGGTGATTATGAGAGTGGAGATGAAGTTGATCCTACTTGCGATGATGGTTATGACAGTGAGGTAGGTATGGATGCTTTCCTTGAGCGTGCACCAACCATTGTGGTGTCTCCATGTATCCTTAGTGTGCAGCCTATTGCTAATTCTCAGCGCTACAACTTGTTCCAAAGAAAAGCACTCGTTGGCCCTAACAAAGCTTGCAAAGTATTCATTGACGGAGGTAGTTGCAGAAATCTTGCAAGCAAGGAGTTATGTGCCAAGCTGAATTTGAATTATTTACCTCATCCCAAGCCATACTACATAAAATGGTTGAGTGACAATGGTGAGATGAAGGTAAACCACATGGTACGTGTGAATTTTGCAATAGGACCATACAAGGATTCTATTGATTTTGATGTGGTTCCTATGAGTGTTTGCCATCTCTTATTGGGTCGGCCTTGGATGTATGATTGCCATGTGCAACACAATGGCCGAGCCAATACTTATCACTTAGAATTCAAGGGCAAGAAAATTAATATGCAGCCGATGACACCACCGCAGATTGTGAATGAGTATCGTCAAAAGATAGAAGTGAACTTGAAGGATGCATCTGTAGATAGATGAGATAGTGTTGCAGCTGTACATGATGTAATAGTGTTGGGTTCGCAGCATAGAAAACAAAACTTTTCCTACAATGGGAACTATTATACGCCAAGATCTATCTACTAGATACAAGCAACGGGTGGATATACATCCATAGAGAACATACCCTTGAAGATCAACAAAGCATTGTTAACAAAACTGATTTCGTGGTTGATGTAGTCATACTCTTGCCGATCTGAAGATCGTGATGAAGTCCAGCAAGTCTAGCAGGTCCAACACCACCAAGTCCAGCACCTCAAAATAGCGGTGCATCCGTGATCGCACACACATCCGGTACCCCGACAACCTCCACGTCCTCACTCAAGTGATGCAGCGGAAGCAACAACTCCTTTCCAGATAAAGCCACCGGGAACATGTATCTCGCTAATCCGAGACCATGGGGAATAATTTCTAGAGGGGGAGAGAGATCCTTCACGAGGAGGTGTGTTGTGAGAGGAGGAGAGGGGGGGGGCAGCCAAGGGCCATGGCGTGGCAGCCATGGTGGGTGCCCCCACCTCTTCCAAATTCAAGTGGGTGGAGCTTCCACTCCCATAAAAAGCCTCCACTCAAATTTCCACTCACTCATGCATTAATTTTCCACCAAAATTAATGTATATCTCATTTAATAAAACTATTTTATTTATTTTATTCAGAATTTTGTTAATTACATTAATTAACTAACATTCACATAAAACCCCTGCAACATTTCAATATCACATGCAGAACCAGTTTCTGCAATTTCACCCGAAACAATTCCGGTTTCCATCGAAATGATTCCAGCGCATTCTTCAATATTTATCTGAAACATATTTGCTCCAAATGGTGTCGGTATCCCTTAAGTGTGTCGCCCTACGGTTCGCAAAAAATGCAGACATGATAGAGACCCCTCTCCGATCAATAATCAGCAGCAGGACTTGGAGATCCATACTGACTCGCACACATTCAACAATGACTCTTGCGATCGTGTGAACCTTTAATGTCGTAACTAAATCCCTTTGTCTCGCGATATATTACATGTCCGATATTCGATCATCAGTATCTCAATACCTATTTTGATCTCGTTACCGACATGTACTCTTTTCTCGTTCCCGTGATATAACATTCTAGTGATCACGTCACTTGCTTACAAGCTATTTCTATGTGATATCACCGAGAGGGCCGTGAGTATATCTATCCATCATCAGGATGGACAAATCCCACTCTTGATCCATGAGCCTCTACATAACACCTTCGTAGCATTAAACCCACCTTTATAGTCACCCTTTCACGGTGTGACATTTGATATTATCAAGATACTCTTCCAGTGTTAGTGATTAACATGATCTCATGGTCTAAGGACTAGGATTACTTCGTATGATGTTATAGCAATATAAAAATAATGAATTTGATCGTAATGCTATACTTTGGATGAATGTTCATCACATCATTCCACCAATGTTGTGACCTTGTTATTAACAACATCCAATGCCCATGATCAGGAAACCTTGATCATCTTGTTAATCAACGAGCTAGTTTATATGAGTGGCATTACTAGGAACTTTGTATTTTCTTTATTAAACACACATGTATTAATGTTTCCAATTAATACAATTATAGCATGCAAAATAAACATTTATCATAAACATGGAATAATATAATATTCCTTTCAGTCTCCCACTTACACTAGAGTCAATAATCTAGTTTGTAAACTTATATATACAATACCTAGGTGTTGAATATACAAGTTTGCTAGTGGTTAACATAATCTCCGGATCTGACATTTTCAGGTCCGTGTGTATTTGCATGTCTTTGCGTCTGTACGCATCACTCATTCTCTAATGAGATGGCATTGTATAAATTTAGTCCTTTAGTTCCTTTGGGTTAAAACATGTTGATAGTATTATCGTACAATATATCTTCATAGTATTAGTCCACTGTGAACCACACCTAGTTTGATAACAAATTACTTAACACAAATGCTCTCCTTTGCTACTACTATAGCAGCCATATACTTAGCCTTTTGTTGTAGTATCCGTCACTATGTCTTAACTTTGGAACTCATCCAAATCCATCATGGAACTTCCTTTCCATTATATTGTGTCACCCATAGTTTAAACTGAGATAAATTTAATTTGTATCTTGTGACAAACTAGTATCAATGTAACACTTTACAATGAACTACTTTCAACTATTTTTCACTTATACATGATATATTCTTAGTTCTTCCAAAGCTTATAAGAATATATTTACTATCGTCCAATGATCATCTTATGAATCATTCTGGTATATGCTCACAACATTTAGAGCATAGGAAATATCTAGATATGCACATATCATGGTATTATTGATCAAAATATTCATGTGATTTCACTCACCAAGTGTCGATACACTTGAATCTTGATTCAATCCTTTCCATGAAGCAAGAACCTTTCTTGTTGTTTTCATATTGAACCCTTTCAATATCTCATATATGTACGTATGGCACAACCATATTAGCGCCTCAATCTATCCATATAGACATTGATGCCAAATATTCTGGTTTTTCCAAAGTCTTTCATCAAAATCTAATTTGAATGAAATTCTTAACCCGTGTGAATAAAAGATACATCATTTCCAATCAACAATATGTACTCTACATAATGTATTGGAAATTTGTCTTAGCACTGACACTTATTCTTGCAAATGCAAGCATCTTCATCGTTTTCGATGAAATTAAACATTTTAATAGTTTCATCACGGTGAAGATTCCAACTCCGCTATGCTTACTTCAACCATTGAAGTATGCATGCCCTTTTAGCATCCTTTGAATTAACAAAACCCTTCGAACCGTGTCATGTACACGTCCTAGGTAACCATTCTATTAGAAGAACATTGTTTTGTTTGTTCAACTATCATATATCAAATTATATGTAGTGGTTGCTACATTAATCCGTCAAGACTAAATATCACTATGAAAGATCAAATCTTTTCATAGTCAACTCCTTGAACATTGTCGTAAACACTTTTCCAACATGTCTACTATTTCATAGATGTCAAACATCCATGTATATTTTTTTATAGATCCAAACACGACCGATAGGCTTCAGGCCTTTTCGAAGGGTCTTCCAAGTTCAAAACTTGATTTCTCGTGTATGGAAACTATCACGGAGTTTATGACTTCTTGTCATTTTATGGAGTTAGGGCCCATCATCGCTTCTTTGCATGCATTCGGTTCATCATTGTCAAAACAATAATGACTTGTTTATCAAATCTAGCTATTTGATCGTTACCCGATGCATACGGTTTAAACAGGAACTCTAATCTCCAAAATTACAACCTTTGTAATCACGAGAGCCATGAGCATTGTGGATGCCACTGAGACACTCTATGGCGCTGTGCTACTTAGCACATATAGCTAAGATTCAATAAGCTTATCAAAGTTCTATTGTCCTCCAACTTAACTTTTTGCGAAAAATTCCTTCGCAAGAAACTTAATGTTCCAAGCGACAAACTATTTTGTCTTCGGTGTTATGGAGGAATACCCAACAAATTATTTGGGATAACCTACAAAGAAATGCTTATCCGACTTTGGTTGTAAACATTTACTTATGCATATCATACCAAAATTCAAGAAAAGACAACTCCTGTTTTTTATCCCAAACCATAACTCATATGGTGTCATTTCAACAGATCACGATG
The DNA here is from genome assembly GCA_916181665.1 of Avena sativa. Taxonomy (NCBI): domain Eukaryota; kingdom Viridiplantae; phylum Streptophyta; class Magnoliopsida; order Poales; family Poaceae; genus Avena; species Avena sativa. Next base: position 315,694,975 of record OV702292.1, read on the forward strand.
GTGCTCTTTTCAGTGTAAACCGCTGTAGTATCTAAAACTTTCATCCTTAAAATATAATGGTAGTTTTATAAATGACACCTTTGATCTTACCATGTCAAACAAGTTTCAATTTGATCTCTCGAACATACCATACTCCTATGGTTTATCAGGAAATGCAAATCCATGGAACAATTCCCGAAATCTTAGGTTTTCTGCTAAACCTGTAACTCAAATATCTTCCTTTATGATAAAATCATAAACTCTTTATTTCTTGTTACAATGATTTTTTCACTTCATCTTGAAAGTCTTTGAAGAATTTTCAAATGTTTCATACTTCTTCCTTATTAAGTAAATATACAGATATATTCACTCAAATTTTCGGAGAAAGTATATGAAGCAAAAAAGATCCATCGCATATGGCTACACATAACGGACTATGCACATCAACATGCACAATTTACAATAAGTTAGTCATCCGTTCCTCTCTGGACTATGAACGGAGTTTCAATTATCTCGAGGAAAGTTTCACAAGCATCAATTGATCAAAATCAAAAGACTCCAAAAATCCATCAACATGGAGTTTCTTCATGTTTTCTTTCCAATATAATTTAAATGGCGATGTCACTTCATAAGTGATCTTTCAATCATTTGTCTTGCGGCAATTTAGCATTAGTTTTATGGACTTGATTTCTCCAACTAGACTTGTAAAAGTTCATCCATCTTCTATGGAACACGGTAATTATTTGAACAACCATTGTTCTCATAATATCGGAACAAAATAACAATTATTTAAACAAATCTTGAAGGTAAGCTTTGATTCCAATGAGAAACACAATAACACTTTATTTGTTTTTGATGAACATCATCACATATTCTCTTGCTAGTTACTTAGGCCATTGTAGTTCATGAATTGCGTTGTTCTGTATGACATTTCATACCAACCAATTCGTTATCCAATACCCAAGAACCACATTGTTTAACAAGCAAAGAATACAAGCATAACATGTATATAATTTATATACCTTAGATGGACATGTCTAGTCTTTTATTTTCTGCCAAATATTTTATAGATTCTCTTTCAGCATTTCCTTTTCCTTTTAAAAGAATCTATCAACATCAACAGTGGTGCCATACATATGACACATAATCCAAAACATGTATAGTCAAACACTAATACTTTTGGAATTACATTTTGAAGTTGATCACCATCATCAAATGTTTGGTGTTCTTTCAAAAATCCATTCTTTAGTAATATTTTAGTGTAGTAAACATTTTACCTACATCTTCAATTCATCCTTATCATGACAACTTTCATTATCAAGCTACTATAGCCTATAAGGACGAATCGTGAGTATAATGTCAGTTCCCAAAACCTTTTTGGGAGATTAGGACGTCTAGAGTCTCCAACATTCACAAATTCTCATACAATATGAGAACATGTATTTTACTAAATTATACTCTATCATATTGAAACCATAAACATTGTTTCAGATATCAAAATATCTTCCACATATGATGGCTTCTGAAACAATTCTTTTAGCTCCTAGATAACCTCGATATTAAAAAAACTTTTGAACAATGCTTTCAGCAAACATGATACTTTAGATACTAACCGTGGAATTCTTACTCTCGATTTAATACTACTTATTAAACTTCATGGAGTACATATAGTTTGATGAAAGTTTGCAATAGGACTTCTAAACTTTAAATTCACGTTCAAAACAATACGATACCAGTTCGTAATGTAAATATCCAGAATTCTATAGTTCTATTATCTAAATTAAAACTAAGTTGTAGCATCCCAATTGTCTAACAATTGCAATGCTACTAGCCTAGTCTATATATATGCTACTTCATACATATAATTGTTGCATCATAATTATATCATGCTCATGTCATCATGCCACCTTGCATTTGAGCATCATATCAAACCCTTTTTGTTTTGGTTCTTCTCTCATATGGATTGTAAATTGTATTTGCCTCTTGATATTGTATTTGGTTGTTGATATATTGTTCAATGCCCAAGTTGAGTTGGGGGGCATATCTTTTATTTCACTCCACCACCTTTCTGGTCACCACCCCATAATTCCACCATCCAACCAAATATGAGCATTGCAATTTATTTGGTCTTACCTCTTGCTCATGTGGGTTGGGATGGATCCAATTCTATCTCCACATGCTCTCATATATGCACCATATTGTTTTCACATTATTGGTTTATGAGAGCCACATGGCCACCTCTGCATGCCTTGTGAGTGGGACCTTTTCCTAGCTTCCATATGGGTTGTTTTGGGGATATTATCATGTTGGGATATTTCTGGGCTTACTAAATACCTAGTGGCACATACACACTAGCAAGTCCCATTTCTATTCAAATATGGTCATCTCCATCTACTCCACATGGGGCATCCTTTTAAATCTTTTTGCTTGGCTTTTATTCCAATTTTGGGAATGCATAATAATAATGCCATGTTAATATTATTGTTCTCACCAAAATAAACATGGCATTAAATATTTTGCATGGGCCATGCAAGTACCACCACATTCTAGTCATTTGGAGTTTATTTGAATTTTTGTGAGTGGATCATCTCTCTCTCTCTTTTCCTCACCTTCCTTTCCTTTTCACCTCCATCTATGCTTGATCAAGTGGATCTTTTCTAAAACCCTAAACCCCCCTCTCTTCTCCATCTAACCCTAACCCCTTTCTCTAACTCATCTTTCTCCTAAGCAAAACCCTAACCCTCCCCCTTAGTCTCTCCTTGCCGAGCCTCACCTTGCAGGCCCCACCTGGCCACCTACTTCCCCTGCCCCAGCTACCCTCCAACCAAGCCCTAACCCGAGCCATACCTCCCTCACTTCCAACCCTAGCATCTACCCGAGCCTCCCCTCTCCCTCTCTCTCTGCCGTGCGACCCCACCGGCCCGAGCCTGCCTGCCTGGCCTCGCCCTGACCCCACCTGCAGCCCCATGCGCCGGCGCCTGCCCTGCCCTAGCTACCCCAGCTCGAGCACGTGAAGGAGAGGAGGAAAAAGGGGCCGAAGCCACCTTTTCTCTACCCTACTCCCCCATGGCACCCCTCTCCTCTCCCGTCCCTATCTGCTCCCTCTCTCTCACCTGCTGCCTCCCCCAGATCCACCCCAGGGCGCCTGCCCTCTCCCCTCTCTTCTCCATCGCCACCACCTAACCCCACGCCGGCCACCGTCGGTCTCCACCGTTCCCCCTCTTCCAGCCGGTGGCGTGGCGATCACTGGTGTCGAGAAAGGCCACGCGGCACCCCTGCATCACCCTGTACACGCCGTCGCGGAGGAGAAGCACCAGAGCGCCGGTACCAGCGCCGGCCAAAGCAAAACCCTAGCTCCACTCGGCCTCTGCTTCGTCGGCGATCGCCAGCGCCTCTGCCCGAACCAACACCGCCAGCAGCCTCGCGGTGAGCCCCTCTACCCCCCTGACATGGTCCGCCTCGCCATCGCCGTCTAGTGCCGCTGTTCCTTCCGTCGAACGCCGTCTGTGCGTCGAGCTCGCTACCGCCTGCAGGGTCCCCGCGCCGCATAGAGCCTAATCTAGCCGCCAGCCGCCCTCCTGTCACCTTCCTAACGCCAGCCACACTGGTTCGCACCCCCAGCGCGCACCCGCACGTCCCTGGTTCGATCCCCCGCCCCGCGCCGAACACCGATCTGTCCGCACGACGCGGAGAAGAGGAACAGTGGGGCCGTGACGTCCTTTTTGCAGAAAACCCCTCCCCTAGCTTTTGGCTCAACCCGCGGTACGCAGAGCCCCACCAGTCAGCCACGCCAGCGCTTTTGCAGAAAACCCCCCGGCCTTTCCCGTCCGTAACCCGCGCTCCAGCCTCAGCCCTACCTGTCAGCCTCTGTTCCACTCGCCGCTGTCGCGTGGGCCTACGAGGCCCCAGGCCCCACCCGTCGGCCTCTGTGGCTGGCAGCAGCCGCGGTGAGAAAACATTTCTGTGCACGGATTGTCCCAGTCAGCAGTGAGCCCCACCCGTCAGCGTCTGGGTCTGTATCTGTCTGAGTAACAAAAGTATTTCTGCTTTTCTGTTTTAATTCAAACTTTTCCAAACTAAATTAAATTCAAATTTCAAATCTGTTTTCAGATAACTTTTAAAATACAAATCCAAATTAAACATGTAATATATGTTTTGAAATCAGAAAAATATGAGGAACTCAAATATGCCCTCCAAAATATATTTTGAACACTTTAAAATTCCAATCTGATTAAAATTACAATAAAATGCCCTTTTTCCTTAATTAATAATAACTTTTGTTTTAGAACCCCAAATTTAACAAATAATATGTCTAAAATGGTTAGCTCGATGAGACCTTTCTGTTTATGCATTCCTTGTTCTGTTTTGCAGCATGCATCATATAAATATAATGTATACAGCAACTTAATTGAGGTTAAAACATGATTAAAACTCAACAAAATGATTTATACTTGTATTCCACACCTCACCCATGCCATGCTACATTATTGCCATGCAAATTGTGCATCATTCATCATGGCATGATTGTTTGCTTGATGCATTTTATTCATATGCTTGGGCACTTTATTTATGTTGGCCCTTGTTTGTTTGGTTCTTCTCCGAATAGACGCTGAGCAGGGGATATATCAAGAGACCCAGGAGCACTACCCAGATCCTTCTCTCGCTTCAACTGAGCTGCCAGGCAAGCACTACCACATGCTTGCATACATATAGTACCTATTGCCTCTATCTTATTCTTGCATCATTGAGTCGCGATTGCATTAAACTGAATCCCAAGTAATGCATAGCCTTTATTTTTAAACCCCACCGAAGCTTGTTCCTCCATCCCATGAGCCATTACTACAGGAGTTGTTTGAGCCATGCGAGTCGTAGAACAGCATGTGTAGGTTATGTGAGTGTCTGATGGATAACGAGGTACCTATACAACTTAATCTGAGTAGTAATGGGATAACTAATGAAAGTGGCATCGGTGAGCCATATCTGCTATTTGGTTTTTCAGGCTCACTTGTGTCCCGTAGGACCCCGAGTACTTGATTCCTGTTCCTTGAATATTCGCGCTATCCACATCCGGGAGGCTTATGAACCCCCCTGAGCCAGAGCTTGATTCATTCTTATTTCTTGGGGCCACAAACTAGTTTGAGGTTTTATTTACTATCATGTACTTATGCCATGCTTTACTGCTTTATTTAAAATTGTGCGAGGTACTGCACCTGTACTGTTTAGGTAAGCGGAGTGTTTTCGCGGTATCGACAAGCCCAGTCACATTTTCGGGTTCCCAGTCGTTTACAGCCACTGACGCAAACCTTGAGTCCGTTTCGGAGTCAGCTAACTTCGTTGCGGGTAGCTTAATGGGGTGGCCCCCTGAAATATTTCTGAATCCTGTGATCGCTTTGTCGTGAATGCCTCGTTGGGTTTTGATTTGGTTTTTCCGAGGTTGATCGAGTGTGTGTTGCTATTTGTGCATCCCTGCAGGGTAAAACTTTCTGAAAGCCGTGTCTGCGGTTATGGACGACTTGGAGCACAGTTTCTCGATCATAGATAAGCATAACTAAAGTACCGCTTTTAATTTGACTAAGTACCTGACTAGTAAACAGTGCAACACTCATGGAATGGATAATAAAACTGCCAACGGATGGGGGGGGGGGATGTTCGTCCGCTTCCTCGTCGGTAAGCGAGGAGGAGGATGGATCTGTTGATATTACCGTTATAACTGTTGTTATTAATTCACGGACATCCGTCTATCTCTGGTTAGGCGGATGGTTAGCGAGTATCTATAGAATTGTTAGGGTTTATCTTTTGCTGCAAATTGCGTCACCCCAGGTTGTGTCCCCTTTAGAGGCATAAAGACTTGCTGAGTACCCCTAGGGTCTCACACGATAAATTGTTTGATTCAGATGAACAGGTAAACCCGCAAGATGGATACTGGGTGGAGGAGACGGACGATGTTGGCAACGATCATTCGGTGTAGAGATTCCGGGAACGGGGATCCGTGAGATCTGTGGGCGGGATGTGTTTATTTATGGGGCATCTTATGCCGATTTGCTTCTTATCCGTACTCGGATCTTGTTTTCCGCTTCCGCTTGATACTCTGATGTTTGATGTATGAGGAGATATCCTAAACTATTATATCTATCTAGGATATTTGGATCTTGCCGTATGTCGTTGCTATATTTCCTTTCTTTTTAGATGGAGTGGCTCTGAGGACTGTTGTATGGTGGCTTGCATACATACTCATTTGTGTATGTAGTTGATCCCTTCGCCTGCCGATTACGCCGCCCGTTCTTGTCCTGATGTTTGGAAATGGTTAGGATGGCCGAAAGGTCTACCTGTGAGTGGCATTTGGGCCCCACCGTACTATTTTAACCATTTCCGCTCATCCAGGCTTGTAACTAGGAGCGTAATTCACCGAGGTAGTTACAATTGGTATCAGAGCCATCCCGCCCTTCAGGGTCTCAGCCGAATGGTCGTTGTCAGTTTAGCAAATATTTTTGGTAGCTATGTATACTAGGGAAAAACAAAACGCGAGAGTAAGACTGCTTCCATTTTTCTTCTTACCCAACCACCCACCCTTTTCTAGTAAGGAAGGGTAACGTTTTCAATCCTCTTCTTAAAATTCAAACTAGGATTCACGTGTTCTGGGTTTCCGTAGTACCATAGAAAGTGTGTGTGTGTGTAATTCCTTGTCTATCTGTTGCATCCAAGTTGTTATCTTTATCTGCCTTTGGTTATCAACTGTTGGTACATTCCATACCGACAGGCTTTTGCAAACCGGCGCGATCTATCTGACTCCTTGTTAATCGGTGCCATCTTCTTAAGGGTGTCCTTCCTTCTAGCAACTCCACATTCTGTGAAATCATCAGTTGCTAATCTCTACCTGATAAGTGATTTTGCGCATCTATTGGTATTTTAATGCCGAAAAATGCGGAAATTTTTTCTTTGATGCATCTGCGTTTCCACACTCCTTTTCAGTCGTGTGTGAAACATTATCTATCTTCCTTTTATCAGCAGGTCCATGCTAACTCATTCTTTTGTCACCGGCGCTTAATCCTGGAGTTTCTTTTAATCTCCAATTCTCGTGGGCTAATTACATAACATGTGTCGATCCGATGCTGGTGATTGTAATTTGGTTCTCGGCATAGATATATGACACTTATCATGAGTGGAATATGGAAAATGCTATCAACTCTATCCTCCAAATGGTGACGGTTATCTCCTGTGATTTTGAGTACACCGTGATCATATCTATGCATATTCAAGCATCTTTAGCAATCCGGAGTTTCCCAAAGCACTACGGAGGTCTATCATATGTCTATCATGCTGCACATCTTTTTGAACTCCATATCTGCAAAATTCTCTTTGATACGAGGAAATTGCATCTGTTCGCTTCTGATAGCTTTACTTAAGGTATGAGCTATCATCGTTTCTTACCCAAGATCTCTTTATCTTTGTAACCGGTGATCCAATCGGCAATGTGAACCAGGTGACATCTCTTTTTCTTTCGAAGGACCAGATAATCTATTCCTCCAGTGCATCTTCTTCAACACGAACCCGTGTTCTTAATATTGATCTTTCTAAGAGCGTTGAGCTCAGAAGGTGTTTCGAGCATTTGTTCGTTTCTCCCGCCTCTTGAACTTGATATTCTGGGAATATCTTGTTAATCTATGGTGGTATATGTTGATAATATGCTTGCCTATTCGACATCAATGGAAGGACATGGAAGACCATCTGTGTCTCCTTCTCTCAAGCTTCGTGAGCACTGCCTGTGTGCAAAATCTCAAAGTGAGAATTCTGACTTTTTGAAGTCACCTATCTCGACCACGTCCTTCTGCTAAATAGATCGCTTCAATTCTGGAATCAGCAAGTTCATTGTTAATTCCATCTTCCATCTTCAATCAAACCCGGAGTTTTCCTTGTTGGCAAGTTATCATCGTCGTTCCGCTAAAGTTTTTCCTCAAAACCGCTAAATCTCTCTCAATCAATTCAAGAAGAACATGGAGTTCTTTCACCTCTATCTCGTTAAGGAATCTCTCGAAACCCTCTCGCTCTATCGTCTATGCTCAATCGACCGGAGGCCATGAAGATTTTCCAGATCTTGTATTCCTTCTGTTCAAGTTGGTGCTATCTTTTCTGTGGCTGTTGAATCTTGCAGTGTCTCCGTGATCTTCCTTCATATCTTTCTGGTGGCTGGGTACTACCGACATGACGACAACATCATCATCTTTATCTATCTATGAATCCGGCGAATCGGTTGCATCTATCCTTGTTTTCTAACGAAGTTCCATGAGTTATTGTCAATACCTTCAGTCTGTTTCGGTACTTGGGTTGCATGGTTTTCTTATTCATGTGCGGAGTAATGCTTTGAGTGCGGGATGGAGTAGCTACCATACCACTACTCTTATCATTCGCTCTTGTACATTGAATTGGTGAATTAATGTGATTTCACTCATTCCACGGAAGTTAGAAGTGGCCTTTATCCCTCGATACTTTTACTTCCGTCCTTGTTTTTCTGGAGTGCTCTCTCGAAGAAAGTAATCAATAATCTCTTGTTGGTGGTCTGTCTATCCTAGAGGGAGCAAAATCTTCAATTATCTGGTGGAACAAACACAAACTCTTTTCGGACCTCGTCTTTCTACCGGTGCTGGACATCCCCAAACAAGATGAAAGGAAACTATCTCTCTCTTTGTTTCATCAATTCTTTTTCTGTGGTAAAGCCAATTATGGTTGATGCCACCAGCCGCAAATCTATTGCGTTAGCCTCAAGGCTAAAGAAAGCAATAAGTATCTCTACAATAAACTCCAGATCCTCCATATTCCTTGTTTCTCGGGATTCCACCATGATCTAGCGTCACATCCGTCTCTGGAAGTTATATCCGCGCACCTCAATTGCGTGATCCTTTGGTTCTTACCGGCGCAACAAGAATCTAATCCGACGATGTCTAACTAAATCTTCCTGTTGATATCAAGGGACTCTATTGTTTGAAGGCAATATTGTTTCCGAACTTCATTTCTCAAATCCGAGAGGAGATACGATGCTATTGTCATAGTGGTTCTAAACCTCTCCAATCTAACTCTTTTCCTTCCGGCGAGACAAAGATTCATCCTCTCTCGTATCAGTAAATCTTTAATCTTAACGGTGTGTCTCTCTTTATCCATGATACATCATCTTGTCCTTTCTTTCACAAGTGGTTCTAGCCTTTTATCTTGTTTCTCAAAAAACCGGAGCTATGTTCATCCTATCCTTCTTGTCTCACGACAATCCTTCAACTCTTCTAACCCGTTGTTTCTCTAGCAAAACGCAAGACTCGCAACAAGTCTAGCAAGTTTTGCAAGGTGCAGTGGTCGCACCATTCCGCTCTTTATCATCTTGGGAACGCAAGGATCACCTTCGTTCCGAACACCTGCCTCTCCTTGTGTTGTTTTCTTTTTCCTAGGAATCTCGGGGCGAGATTCTTGTTTAGTGGGGGAGAGTTGTAGCATCCCAATTGTCTAACAATTGCAATGCTACTAGCCTAGTCTATATATATGCTACTTCATACATATAATTGTTGCATCATAATTATATCATGCTCATGTCATCATGCCACCTTGCATTTGAGCATCATATCAAACCCTTTTTGTTTTGGTTCTTCTCTCATATGGATTGTAAATTGTATTTGCCTCTTGATATTGTATTTGGTTGTTGATATATTGTTCAATGCCCAAGTTGAGTTGAGGGGCATATCTTTTATTTCACTCCACCACCTTTCTGGTCACCACCCCATAATTCCACCATCCAACCAAATATGAGCATTGCAATTTATTTGGTCTTACCTCTTGCTCATGTGGGTTGGGATGGATCCAATTCTATCTCCACATGCTCTCATATATGCACCATATTGTTTTCACATTATTGGTTTATGAGAGCCACATGGCCACCTCTGCATGCCTTGTGAGTGGGACCTTTTCCTAGCTTCCATATGGGTTGTTTTGGGGATATTATCATGTTGGGATATTTCTGGGCTTACTAAATACCTAGTGGCACATACACACTAGCAAGTCCCATTTCTATTCAAATATGGTCATCTCCATCTACTCCACATGGGGCATCCTTTTAAATCTTTTTGCTTGGCTTTTATTCCAATTTTGGGAATGCATAATAATAATGCCATGTTAATATTATTGTTCTCACCAAAATAAACATGGCATTAAATATTTTGCATGGGCCATGCAAGTACCACCACATTCTAGTCATTTGGAGTTTATTTGAATTTTTGTGAGTGGATCATCTCTCTCTCTCTTTTCCTCACCTTCCTTTCCTTTTCACCTCCATCTATGCTTGATCAAGTGGATCTTTTCTAAAACCCTAAACCCCCCTCTCTTCTCCATCTAACCCTAACCCCTTTCTCTAACTCATCTTTCTCCTAAGCAAAACCCTAACCCTCCCCCTTAGTCTCTCCTTGCCGACCCTCACCTTGCAGGCCCCACCTGGCCACCTACTTCCCCTGCCCTAGCTACCCTCCAACCAAGCCCTAACCCGAGCCATACCTCCCTCACTTCCAACCCTAGCATCTACCCGAGCCTCCCCTCTCCCTCTCTCTCTGCCGTGCGACCCCACCGGCCCGAGCCTGCCTGCCTGGCCTCGCCCTGACCCCACCTGCAGCCCCATGCGCCGGCGCCTGCCCTGCCCTAGCTACCCCAGCTTGAGCACGTGAAGGAGAGGAGGAAAAAGGGGCCGAAGCCACCTTTTCTCTACCCTACTCCCCCACGGCACCCCTCTCCTCTCCCGTCCCTATCTGCTCCCTCTCTCTCACCTGCTGCCTCCCCCAGATCCACCCCAGGGCGCCTGCCCTCTCCCCTCTCTTCTCCATCGCCACCACCTAACCCCACGCCGGCCACCGTCGGTCTCCACCGTTCCCCCTCTTCCAGCCGGTGGCGTGGCGATCACTGGTGTCGAGAAAGGCCACGCGGCACCCCTGCATCACCCTGTACACGCCGTCGCGGAGGAGAAGCACCAGAGCGCCGGTACCAGCGCCGGCCAAAGCAAAACCCTAGCTCCGCTCGGCCTCTGCTTTGTCGGCGATCGCCAGCGCCTCTGCCCGAACCAACACCGCCAGCAGCTTCGCGGTGAGCCCCTCTACCCCCTGACATGGTCCGCCTCGCCATCGCCGGCTAGTGCCGCCGTTCCTTCCGTCGAACGCCGTCTGTGCGTCGAGCTCGCTACCGCCTGCAGGGTCCCCGCACTGCATAGAGCCTAATCTAGCCGCCAGCCGCCCTCCTGTCACCTTCCTAACGCCAGCCGCACTGGTTCGCACCCCCAGCGCGCACCCGCACGTCCCTGGTTCTATCCCCCGCCCCGCGCCGAACACCGATCTGTCCGCACGACGCGGAGAAGAGGAATAGTGGGGCCGTGACGTCCTTTTTGCAGAAAACCCCTCCCCTAGCTTTTGGCTCAACCCGCGGTACGCAGAGCCCCACCAGTCAGCCGCGCCAGCGCTTTTGCAGAAAACCCCCCGGCCTTTCCCGTCCGTAACCCGCGCTCTAGGCTCAGCCCTACCTGTCAGCCTCTGTTCCACTCGCCGCTGTCGCGTGGGCCTACGAGGCCCCAGGCCCCACCTGTCGGCCTCTGTGGCTGGCAGCAGCCGCGGTGAGAAAACATTTCTATGCGCGGATTGTCCCAGTCAGCAGTGAGCCCCACCCGTCAGCGTCTGGGTCTGTATCTGTCTGAGTAACAAAAGTATTTCTGCTTTTCTGTTTTAATTCAAACTTTTCCAAATTAAATTAAATTCAAATTTCAAATCTGTTTTCAGATAACTTTTAAAATACAAATCCAAACTAAACATGTAATATATGTTTTGAAATCAGAAAAATATGAGGAACTCAAATATGCCCTCCAAAATATATTTTGAACACTTTAAAATTCCAATTTGATTAAAATTACAATAAAATGCCCTTTTTCCTTAATTAATTAATAACTTTTGTTTTTTAACCCCAAATTTAACAAATAATATGTCTAAAATGGTTAGCTCGACGAGACCTTTCTGTTTATGCATTCCTTGTTCTGTTTTGCAGCATGCATCATATAAATATAATGTATACAGCAACTTAATTGAGGTTAAAACATGATTAAAACTCAACAAAATGATTTATACTTGTATTCCACACCTCACCCATGCCATGCTACATTATTGCCATGCAAATTGTGCATCATTCATCATGGCATGATTGTTTGCTTGATGCATTTTATTCATATGCTTGTGCACTTTATTTATGTTGGCCCTTGTTTGTTTGGTTCTTCTCCGAATAGACGCTGAGCAGGGGATATATCAAGAGACCCAGGAGCACTACCCAGATCCTTCTCTCGCTTCAACTGAGCTGCCAGGCAAGCACTACCACATGCTTGCATACATATAGTACCTATTGCCTCTATCTTATTCTTGCATCATTGAGTCGCGATTGCATTAAACTGAATCCCAAGTAATGCATAGCCTTTATTTTTAAACCCCACCGAAGCTTGTTCCTCCATCCCATGAGCCATTACTACAGGAGTTGTTTGAGCCATGCGAGTCGTAGAACAGCATGTGTAGGGTATGTGAGTGTCTGATGGATAACGAGGTACCTATACAACTTAATCTGAGTAGTAATGGGATAACTAATGAAAGTGGCATCGGTGAGCCATATCTGCTATTTGGTTTTTCAGGCTCACTTGTGTCCCGTAGGACCCCGAGTACTTGATTCCTGTTCCTTGAATATTCGCGCTATCCACATCCGGGAGGCTTATGAACCCCCCTGAGCCAGAGCTTGATTCATTCTTATTTCTTGGGGCCACAAACTAGTTTGAGGTTTTATTTACTATCCTGTACTTATGCCATGCTTTACTGCTTTATTTAAAATTGTGCGAGGTACTGCCCCTGTACTGTTTAGGTAAGCGGAGTGTTTTCGCGGTATCGACAAGCCCAGTCACATTTTCGGGTTCCTAGTCGTTTACAGCCACTGACGCAAACCTTGAGTCTGTTTCGGAGTCAGCTAACTTCGTTGCGGGTAGCTTAATGGGGTGGCCCCCTGAAATATTTCTGAATCCTGTGATCGCTTTGTCGTGAATACCTCGTTGGGTTTTGATTTGGTTTTTCCGAGGTTGATCGAGTGTGTGTTGCTATTTGTGCACCCCTGCAGGGTAAAACTTTCTGAAAGCCGTGTCCGCGGTTATGGACGACTTGGAGCACAATTTCTCGATCATAGATAAGCATAACTAAAGTACCGCTTTTAATTTGACTAAGTACCTGACTAGTAAACAGTGCAACACTCATGGAATGGATAATAAAACTGCCAACGGATGGGGGGGATGTTCGTCCGCTTCCTCGTCGGTAAGCGAGGAGGAGGATGGATCTGTTGATATTACCGTTATAACTGTTGTTATTAATTCACGGACATCCGTCTATCTCTGGTTAGGCGGATGGTTAGCGAGTATCTATAGAATTGTTAGGGTTTATCTTTTGCTGCAAATTGCGTCACCCCAGGTTGTGTCCCCTTTAGAGGCATAAAGACTTGCTGAGTACCCCTAGGGTCTCACACGATAAATTGTTTGATTCAGATGAACAGGTAAACCCGCAAGATGGATACTGGGTGGAGGAGACGGACGATGTTGGCAACGATCATTCGGTGTAGAGATTCCGGGAACGGGGATCCGTGAGATCTGTGGGCGGGATGTGTTTATTTATGGGGCATCTTATGCCGATTTGCTTCTTATCCGTACTCGGATCTTGTTTTCCGCTTCCGCTTGATACTCTGATGTTTGATGTATGAGGAGATATCCTAAACTATTATATCTATCTAGGATATTTGGATCTTGCCGTATGGCGTTGCTATATTTCCTTTCTTTTTAGATGGAGTGGCTCTGAGGACTGTTGTATGGTGGCTTGCATACATACTCATTTGTGTATGTAGTTGATCCCTTCACCTGCCGATTACGTCGCCCGTTCTTGTCCCGATGTTTGGAAATGGTTAGGACGGCCGAAAGGTCTACCTGTGAGTGGCATTTGGGCCCTACCGTACTATTTTAACCATTTCCGCTCATCCAGGCTTGTAACTAGGAGCGTAATTCACCGAGGTAGTTACATAAGTGTAAGGTCATAAACGGATGTCACTAACTACAACAAATTATGCAAATTCACTTTGATTTTAGTTTATGTTAAATTGAGTTCGACTAATCCAAATTAGAAATGAACTCCCACTCAAAACCAACATCCCTCGAGTTGTTTTGGTGATTACATGAACCAAATCCACTACACCAAGCTGATCATCACGTGAGTCGGTGTAGCTTCAAAGGCGAGCATCTATAGGGGAATCATATCTACCATATGACTCATGCTTAACCTTTCGGTCCGTGTTCCAAGGCCATGTCTGTACATGCTAGGCTTGCCAAGTAAGAACCTTAGTACTCGCGTGTGTAAAATTGTCTTACGCCTGATGTATGAAAGCGCAGAGTCGAGTACACCCGATCATCACATGATGTCTTGAAACATGATCCATAGAATGGTGCATACTTAAGGAAGAACACATTTTCATCTTGATATCTAAATGAGGGATCATCTTATAATGCTACTAAAACGCCAAACTAGCAATATAAGATGCAAATATCATATGTGTAAAGTGAAATGATATGGTTCTTGCACGTGATCACTATCATGTGTATCATGGTATGATCTTTATCATTCCTTTGTGTGTAAGGCCAAGGTCTATGGAACTTACACGTTAGGTGTGTTGTAAGAGTATCAACTATACATCAATTTACAACATTGCCATATCATGACACTAGCCTAGCAACAATCTAAACTAGACGCTTCTAATTTATCCTTGCAAGTTTTACATGGCTTAGGGCTTTTGGAGATAGAACCGGTCTTACCTACGAAGATGGAACCACAACGATGATAACCAAATTATTAGCAACTCGTTGTAAATCACATATTGACTATAGTAGGAGAGATAGACACTCGCTAGCCACTTATGCCAAACTAGTTGCATGTCAAGCGTGGAACTGGTCTCATGTGCGAGGACATGTAAAGTTAGTCCGAGCCGCTTCATCCCACTATGCCACCAATATCCAAAATACATAGAAGATGGAACAACATGATCATCATAGCCCACATACTTTTATGTGTACTACCCATGCAAAGCATCTACGCATAGATCGGGCTCTGATACCACTGTTGGGTTCGCAGCATAGAAAACAATTTTTTTACTATGATGGGAACTATTATACGCCAAGATCTATCTGGTAGATACAAGCAATGGGTGGATATAAATCCATAGAGAACATAACCTTGAAGATCAACAAAGTATTGTAAACAAAACTAATTTCGTGGTTGATGTAGTCGTACTCTTGCCGATCTCAAGATCATGATGAAGTCCAGCGAGTCTAGCAAGTCTAGCACCACCAAGTCTAGCGCTGCAAAGTAGCGGTGCATCCGTGATCGCACACACGTCCGGTACCCCGACAACCTCCGTGTCCTCACTCCAGTTATGCAGCAGAAGCAACAACTCCTTTCTAGATAAAGCCACCAGGAACATGTATCTCGCCAATCCGAGACCATGGGGAATAATTTCTAGAGGGGGAGAGAGATCCTTCACGAGGAGGTGTGTTGTGAGAGGAGGAGAGGGGGACTTTTATAGGGAGAGGGGTAAGCCAAGGGCCATGGTGTGGCAGCCATGGTGGGTGCCCCCGCCTCTTCCACATTAATGTGGGTGGAGCTCCCACTCCCATAAAAAGCCTCCACTCAAAATTCCACTCACACATGCATTAATTTTCCACAAAAATTAATGTATCTCTCATTCAATAAAACTATTTTATTTATTTTATTATGAATTTTGTTAATTACATTAATTAACAAGCATTCACATAAACCCCCCTGCAACATTTCAATATCACATGCAGAACCAGTTTCTGCAATTTCACCCGAAACAATTCCGGTTTCCATCGAAATGATTCTAGATCTTTCTTAAATCTTTATCGGAAACATATTTGCTCCAAATAGTGTCGGTATACCTTAAGTGTGTCACCCTACGATTCGCAAATAATGCGGACATGATAGAGACCCCTCTCTGATCAATAATCAGTAGTGGGACCTAGAGATTCGTACTGACTCACACACATTCAACAATGACTCTTGCGATCGTGTGAACCTTTAATGTCGTAACTAAACCCCTTTGTATCGCGATATATTACATGTCCGATATTCGATCATCGGTATCTCAATACCTAGTGTGATCTTGTTACCAACATGTACTCTTTTCTCATTCCAGTGATGTAACATTCTAGTGATCACATCACTTGCTTGCAAGCTATTTAAACGTGATATCACCAAGAGGGCCCTGAGTATATCTATCCATCATCAACATGAAAAAATCCCACTCTTGATCCATGAGCCTCTACATAACACCTTCATAGCACTGAACCCACCTTTGTAGTCACCCTTTCACGGTCTGATGTTTGATATTATCAAGAGGTGTTAGTGATTGATATGATCTCATGGTCTAAGGACTAGTATTACTTCATATGATGTTATAGAAATATAAACATAATGACTTTGATTGTAATGCTATACTTCGGATGAATGTTCATCACATCGTTCCACCAATGGTATGACCTCGTTATTAACAACATCCAATGTCCATGATCAGGCAACCTTGATCATCGTGTTAATCAACGATCTAGTTTGTACGAGAGGCATTACTAGGAACTTCGTATTTTGTTTATTAAACACACATGTATTAATGTTTCCAATTAATACAATTATAGCATGCAAAATAAACATTTATCATAATCATGGAATAATATAATAACCACTTTATTATTGCCTCTCGGGCATATTCCCTTCAGTCTCCCACTTGCACTAGTGTCAATAATCTAGTTTGTAAACTTGTATATACAATACTTAGGTGTTGAATATACGCGTTTGCTAGTGGTTAACATAATCTCCAGATCTGACATTTTTAGGTCCGTGTGTATTTGCATGTCTTTGCGTCTCTACGCATCACTCATTCTCTAATGAGATGTCATTGTACAAATTTAGTCCTTTGGTGAGACCTTTAGTTCCTTTGGGTTAAAACATGTTGATAGTATTGTCGTACAATATATCTTCATAGTATTAGCCCACTGTGAACCACACCCCTATTTCTCTTGGTGTATCTACTATTTTGCAGGATTTCGGCTATGTGTTTCCAGAAGATGTGCCCGCAGGAGTGCCTCCATTGTGTGGCATTGAGCATCAAATAGACTTGATACCTGGCACCACATTACCAAACAGTGCACCCTATAGGACCAACCCCGAAGAAACAAAGGAGATACAGAAACAAGTACATGCATTGCTGGATAAAGGGTACATTCGTGTTTCTCTTAGCCCTTGTGTTGTTCCTGTTATTTTAGTACCTAAGAAAGATGGTACATGGCGCATGTGTGTAGATTGTAGAGCTATTAATAATATCACTATTCGATATCGTCATCCTATTCCACATTTAGAGGATATGCTAGTTGAATTGAGTGGTGCTGCTATTTTCTCTAAGATTGATTTGCATAGTGGTTATCATCAAATTAGGATGAAAGAAGGGGATGAATGGAAAACTGCTTTCAAAATGAAATTTGGTTTGTATGAGTGGTTAGTTATGCCATTTGGTCTTACTAATGCACCTAGTACTTTCATGAGATTAATGAATCATGTTTTGAGAGAATTTATTGGTCGTTTTGTGGTTGTTTATTTTGATGATATACTTATATATAGCCACAATGAAACTGAACACTGTAGTCATATCCAACAAGTTTTGCAAGTGTTGCGTGATAATAAATTATATGCTAATCTTGAGAAGTGCACATTTGCAAAAGATAAGGTTAAGGATATGTTGTATCTAAGCATGGGGAAGAAGTAGATCAATCTAAAATTGAATCAATTCAGAATTGGCCTATTCCCATGAATGTGAGTCAAGTGCGTAGTTTCCATTGATTAGCTAGTTTCTATAGGCGCTTTGTGAAGGATTTTAGCACTATTGCTGCACCATTGAATGAATTGACTAAGAAAGGTGTGCCATTTGTGTGGGGCCCAGCCCAAGATATTGCATTTGATACATTGAAACTTTTGCTTACTTCTGCACCATTACTTGCATTGCCTGATTTTTCAAAGCAATTTGAAGTTGAATGTGATGCTAGTGGTATAGGTATTGCTGGCGTTTTGATGCAAGAGGGTCGCCCTATAGTATAATTTTCTGAGAAGCTTGCTGGTGCTAGATTGAATTATCCTATTTATGATAAAGAATTGTATGCACTTGTTAGAGTTCTTGAAGTTTGGCAACATTATTTGTGGCCAAAAGAATTTATCATACATTCTGATCATGAAGCATTGAAGTATTTGAAAGCTCAATCAAACTTGCATAGAAGATTAGCTAAATGGGTTGAGTTTATTGAATCTTTTCCTTACATCATTACATATAAGAAGAGAAAGGAGAATGTAGTTGTTGATGCTTTGTCTAGGAAAAACATGCTATTAACCAATCTTAATGTTAAAATTCCTAGATTAGAGAGTATTGGTGCACTTTATGCAACTGACCATGATTTTGCTGAACCATATCATTTGTGTGCTCTAAAAAACGCATGGGTTAAGTATCATATACATGATGGATATTTGTTTAGAGCTAACAAACTATGTATTCCAGAATCGTTGTTGAAACAGTACGACACTGTAGGGTTACATCTCTATGTATCACGTCAATCCCTTGATCGGTTCATTGGCATACATAGCATCTATAGATATCAGAGAATTAACAGTGCATCATTATTATAATGGTATGATCCAGAATATTGTATTTATTATAATGTTTGCAAAGCATAACGCTTGGTCAAATAAAGAAGTATCAAATAGATAACATAAGTAAAGTAGCTCCAGTCTCCATTATGCGCCATAGGCGAACAAAATGTTGAGTGGAGGGTCACAACCAACACTACTACTCAGAGTAACCGGAAGAGTATCCTGCAACATGAAACGTAACAACCCCGAAGGGTCAATACTTGGAATATATTGGCAAGTGGAACAATGAGAGAAACGACAAGACTAATATCTACATGCATATCTAGCTTGTGGGGTTCAGGCTTAGTTGCGGCAGCAAAGTACTTTATCCTATCATTTGTAAATCATTTGTAAAGCATTTAATCTTCATCACACAACCCAATTATGTTTCAACCACAAGTTTTAGCAATTACAAGTTAGAATGAATGAGAACTTGTCATATCACCCATAATTCGGCAACTCAATCATCCATTACCGGGGACACGGCTAAGCACTTAGTTTTAGACCCTGCACACTTTACCCATATGACCTGGTCGACCCGCTCGTACCATGACACGCATATTGAGTCATGATAGGGAGAAGCCCAAGAAAAGACAATTCAGGAAATAGCTCCCCAAGCCCATCCACGCATCGTAACAACCTATCACATTCACCACATTTCTGGATACGAAGAGCTCGGGTCGCTACGACCTACTAAGTCCATCCAGCCACCCATAACTCACTGGCATATGGTTGTACACGTAAGCTACCAAATCAAGACACTAATCATTTCTCTGAAACCTGGGTGGCCATCCACAAGTGAGATACTTGGGTAAACCATAGACGTGGGCCCGGCATTCATGAACCAAGCAATTACCAATTCCACCCAGAGTACATTAATTAAGTTGTTTTCAAATTTTCCAAACACAAGTTTTCAAAACAATCTTTACCATGGTGTATCCCACCCTCGTCTACATAAGCACAACTACTTACCGCGGCTCACCTAACAAGGATGGCTATGATATAATAGGATATAACATAGCAATAGATATAACTTGTAAAAATAAAACAAGCTACAATGCATATAGTAAGTAAATAGGACTTTTATGAAGCTCCACTTGCCTTGGTAGTTGTCGGAGTCAAACGCACAATCCGAACAATCACACGGGTTACAATCCTCACAATCTACACGAAAGCAATTCAACTAAATAAACAAACCACACATAGAATCAATAAGTGCAACACAATGCATGCATGGCACTTTAACAAAGCTTCAGTAGTTTAGTTATGTTCTCTGATCAGTGCTACTACTGAATGATGCATGGAAAAACCTTTAATGCAAAGAAAACATTTTACGCATAAAAATGGACTAGTTAAAAGGCTTTTAATCAAAACATTAGACTAAAGCTGTAAATAGTTCTGTTCAAGTTATACAGATAGTTCAAAAAGGAGCCAGGACCAAAAATAATTGCTCCAAAAAGATTTACAGAACTTTTTCTATGATTTTTATGCTACTTTAAGACTTTTTATAATCTTAGGAAAATACGTATAGTAAACCTGCAATATTATTATATAATAAAATTCTACACAATTTTGTGAATCCAATGATATATTATTTGCAATTTTTGGCCCAGCAGATTAATTGCTATGATTTTTACAAGTTATAACAATTTTCTGCCTTCTTATCTATTTTCAGAAAAACTGCAGGGAATCTTCCTGGGAATATTCCCGCTGACTAGTCTACACCGACGTGGCATTGACTGGGCCATGTGACTGGTCAGCGGTCCAAGTGGTCAGCGCTCGATCTGGCTCGTTCGACCCGCATCCAACGGCCGACGCGAAGTGTCTATGATGCTCACCGGCGGCAGCTCGGAATCCGGTGGCGGCGGCGGCGGCTCCGGTGAGGGTTGACTGCGGCGAGGTGGTCAACAGCGTAGAAGCACGCAAGAGGAGCTCATAGGAGGGCTCGTGAACGACTCGGGCTTCCCGGTTCGGCGACAAGGTGTGGCTGAAAGGATGTAGCGTTGCGGACTCCGGCGACGGATTCGGCGTGCTGCAGAGCTCCTACGAGAAGGAGGAGCAGTCAAGGCGGTGCAGCATGGAGTGGCGGTTCGATCTAAAGGGAAAAGAAGGAGGGGGCGGTCGGACGGCTCTTACCGAGCTCCAATAGTGGTGCGGCAGCGGACAAACTCCGGCGAGGAATTTCAGTGGCGTCGGGGCACGATAGCTAGGGCTAGGAGGGGGAAAAGACAGCGGTAGCGAGCTCTATAAGGGAGGGCAGAGGGGCGTGAGAAAGGAGCCGAATTCCCGAAGAAATCAGAGAGCAACACAATCGGGCAGCAACGAACAGTCCGTGCTCAGCACGAACGGTGGCGGCGGCCGGCTGTCAAGTGGGTCCCACCTGTCGGCGACAGGGGGCGGCTCGGGCCGGGGCTGGCGCGACTGCTGGGCCGGTTCGCGTCTACGTGCTACGCCAGGCGGTTGCTGTTGCGCGCCGCTCGCTGGCGCTGGAAAGTCCCGGGTGGGCCGCTGGATCGCTGTGGGCTGGCGGTCCGGCTGGCCGGCGCGGTTCTTTTTTTCCTCTTTTATTCTTTTTCTGATAGCTGTTTACTGAATCTGAATCTGTCTGAAACTGTCTGAAATTTCTGAGACTAAAATTAAGTTTGAACTGTTTTGGCCATAATTTCTGTTTTAGAGCTCTGTTTCGAGTGAAATAAAATCCTACAGTTTTGTATTGGAAAACTCTACGCATCTATGCATCTGGAATGCTTATATAGAACCATTCTAGCATATTCAAGGCATAAAACCTACCAGTCACCTATAAGAGAAGAATAGGCACTTGTGTGGTGTTTTGGCAAAAGGCCTTTAAAACTGAATTTTTGCAAATATGATCATGATGCAATGACAAGTATGATATGCAGTACCAATTCTATTAATTGGGATGTGACAAGAATAACCCCCTTAAGATGAATCTTGTCCTCGAGATTCGCCGTGGCTAGCAAATAGTGTGGATGGTCCTCTCGGAGGTCATCTTCTCGCTCCCAAGTGGCTTCCTCTTCGGTGTGATGGCTCCATTGCACCTTGCAAAACCTGATCGTCTTGCTACGTGTAAACCTCTCCGTTGTTTCCAAGATCTTGACCGGCTTCTCCTCAT
The DNA here is from genome assembly GCA_916181665.1 of Avena sativa. Taxonomy (NCBI): domain Eukaryota; kingdom Viridiplantae; phylum Streptophyta; class Magnoliopsida; order Poales; family Poaceae; genus Avena; species Avena sativa. The sequence goes on from OV702292.1 coordinate 315,716,893, forward strand.
ATGTCAAATCACTCTCTAGCTAAACCTCATCTAGTGGCACAGTGTCCCTCAATGGTGTATCCACCATCCCCGGATGGCATTTCTTCAGCTGAGACACATGGAACACATCATGAACAACGGATAGAGCCTCTGGCATATCCAACTGATATGCCACCTCTCCCTTGCGTGCTAGCATCTTTTATGGCCCTATAAACCGAGGTGCCAGCTTACCCTTAATTCCAAACCTCTTAATTCCATGTAGTGGCGAAACTCTGAGGTATGCTTGATCTCCAATCTGATACACCACTTCCTTGCGCTTAGAATCAGCATAGCTCATCTGTCTCGATTGTGCCACCTTCAACCTGTCCCGAATCAGACTAACCTTCTTTTCAGCATCCTTGATCAAATCAGGTCCAAATAGTTGACGTTCACCTACACCATCCCATAACAATGGTGTTCTGCACCTCTTACCATATAGTACATTGAATGGCGACGTCTTTATGCTAGATTGGTAGCTGTTGTTGTAGGAAAACTCAACATAAGGCAAATTTTCATCCCAACTAGCTAAGGCACAAGCTCTTAACATATCCTCCAAAATCTGATTCACCCTCTCGGTCTGACCATCCGTCTGGGGGTGGAAAGCTGTACTAAACTCCAATCTCGTTCCCAACGACTCATGAAGGTGGCGCCAAAAGTGAGAGGTGAATTGGGTGCCTCTGTCCGACACAATGCTCTTAGGAATTCCATGCAGACACACAATTCTGTTCATGTAGATCTTGGCTAACTTAGCATTAGTCTAAGTGGTCTTCACGGGTATAAAGTGAGCTACCTTGGTTAAGTGATCAACCACTACCCAAATATAATCATATCCTAATCTCGTCCTGGGCAGTCCTGTGATAAAATCCATTCCAACTCTATCCCACTTCCAATCAGGTATCGGCAATGGCTGTAGCAATCCCGCTGGCTTTTGGCGCTCAACCTTCACCCTACTACAGAAATCACATAAAGCAATATATTCTGCAATCTCTCACTTCATGTTGACCCACCAAAACCTTTCCTTCAAATCCATATACATCTTTGTGTTACCTGGATGTATAGAGTATGGTTAGTCATGAGCTTCGTGAAATATCAACTTCCTATCTCCGGATCGGCACGCATAAGCGATCCTTGTACCATAGTGTTCCTTGATCATCCTCACAAAATCCTTCAGCTTTACCCTTGGGTATGTTTCCTCTTATTTCCTCCAGGTCACTATCCTTCCTTTGAGCTTCTCTAATCTCATCCAAAAGCGTTGGCTTGACTTCCATGGTTTCCAATTATCCCTCAGATACTACTTCCAACCTAAGGTCCTTGAACTGTTCACACAAATCCTTAGGTAATTCTCCCACTGTAAGGCCATTAGCATAAACCTCGTGACTCAACGCATTTGCTACAACATTGGCCTTTCCTGGGTGATATTGCAAACTCATGTCATAAAACTTTATGTGATCCAACCATCTCCTCCGCCTCATATTCAGCTCCTTCTGTGTGAATATGTATTTCAGGCTTTTGTGATCCGTGAACACGTCACAATGCTTACCCATCAGATAGTGTCTCCACACCTTGAGCGCATGCACAACTGATGCTAATTCCAAGTCATGCGTGGGGTAATTCCTCTCGTGGTGTTTAAGTTGGCGTGAGGCATAAGATACCACTCTTCCATCTTGCATCAATAACTACCCAGTCCTTGACGAGAGGCATCACAATACACTTGGAAATCCTTCTGAATATCCGGCAAACACAAGATAGGTGCGGTCACTAGGCGTTGCTTTAGTTCCTGGAAACTAGCTTCGCACTCCTTGGTCCATTCAAACTTCTTCTCCTTCTTCAGTAATTCAGTCATTGGCTTTGCAATCTTGGAGAAATTCTCTATGAACCTTCTATAATATCCAGCAAGTCCCAAGAAACTCCTAATATCTCCCACATTCTTGGGTGACTCCCATTCTGTAACTGACGCCACCTTGCTTGGATCAACTGCGACTCCTTCACCTGACACCACGTGTCCAAGAAATCCAACAGTGTTCAACCAGAATTCACATTTACTAAACTTGGCATATAATTTATGCTCCCTCAGCTTTTCCATAATTAGTCGTAGGTGCTTCTCATGTTAAGCATCATCCTTGGAATATATCAATATGTCATCAATGAATACCACCACGAACTTATCCAAGTACTCCATGAATACCTTGTTCATCATGGTCATAAAATATGCCAGAGCATTTGTTAGTCCAAAAGTCATAACTGTATACTCATATAACCCATACCTAGTGGTGAAGGCGGTCTTTGGTACATCTTCCTCACGGATCTTCAATTGGAAATAACCCGATCTTAGATCAATCTTGGAAAACACCTTTGCTCCTTCCAACTGATCAAACAAATTATTTATATTGGGCAATGGGTATTTATTCTTGATGGTCACTTCATTAAGTGAGTGATAGTCAACTACCAATCTCTTACTACGGTCCTTCTTCTCCACGAATAGAACAGGCGCGCCCCAAGATGATGAACTAGGCTGAATAAATCCCTTGTCCAATTTCTCTCTAAGTTGCTTCTTTAATTCCTTCAGTTCATCCACATCCATCTTATATGGACTCTTGGCTATCGGTGCTGTTCCCGACATCATGTCAATAAGAAACTCCACATCCCTGTCAGGTGGCATCCCTGGCATCTCATCTAGAAACACATCAGGGTATTCCTTTACTATGGCCACATCTTCTAGGCTAACCCCCTTAAGAGAATTCAACTCGACCACTCCAATACTGGTAGGCGACTTATACCTGATCCTTACTCCCTCTGGTGTGGTGAGTGAAATTTCTCGTTGAGCACAATCTATCTGACATTGATGTTCCGACATCCAATCCATGCCCAATATGACATCTAGACCTTGGGATTCTAGTATAACCGGGTGTGCAGGAAATGCATAAGCACCAATGTCTAGTGTCAACCCTCGACATGCTGCGCTAGCTATCATCTCTCCCCCAGGGGAACTTACTCTAATAGATCCTCTAAGAGCCTCGGTAGGTATCTTATACTTATCCACAAATGCCCTTGAAATGAATGTATGCGATGTACTAGTATCGAAAAGAACAAATGCAATGTGGGTATTGAATGGAAACTTACCAACCACTAGCTCTAGTTCATTCTGAATCTCCTCAATGTTCACATGGTTGATTGTTGCCTTCTGGTTTGCATTAGGCTTGCTTCCTGCTTCAGCCCTCTTCTCTGGGCAATTATTAGCATAGTGCCCCATCTTCTTGCACTTGAAGCATTCCACTTCACTGAGATCCCTCCTGCCAGAGCGATTGTGTCCATTTTCCTCCCAGAGTTGCTGTTGTAGCTCTTGTGGCCATTATGGTGGTGGCCATTTCCTCCACGGTGATGGTTCCCATTACCTCCACGATGACTGTTCCCATTACCTCCATTGTAATGGTTACCATTACCTCCATGGTGATGTCCAGAGTTCCCATTACCATGGTGGGAAATACAGGCCCTATGGTGCGACCCTGAGTTGTGATTGCCATTATACTTCCTCTTGCGCCTTTTAGCTTGTCCCTGTTTTCCCTCCAGAATTCTAGCCTTGTCCATCAGAGTCTGGAAATCAGGAGCATGCATAATAGAAAGCTGGACTGAGAGCTCATCATTCAGACCATCAAGGAACCTCTCTATCCTCTTGGCATTTGAGTCCACATCCTCTGGCGCATAGAGAGATAGGTTAGCGAATTCCTCTATGTATTCAGACACATTGAAGTGACTCTGGCGTAGGCTACGGAACTCCCGCCGCTTCAGGCTCATAGTTCCAGTAGAGACATGGTGAGTCTTGAACGCTTCTTCAAACATATCCCAGGTCACAGTAGCAATGGGGTGGGTGGTCTGAAAAGTATCCCACCAAGAAGCAGCTGGTCCTTCCAATAGATGAGCAGCGAACCTCACATTCTCAGCATCGGTGCACCCAACTATCACCAATCCTTGTTCACCGAGCGTAGCCAATCCAGTGCAACCATTGGATCAAGTGCATTAGAGAACTTGACTGGCCTCAACCTTAGAAATCGAGCAAGAGCATCCACTTGTGGGGGCGGATTGTTGTTGTTATTGTTCATCTGTTGGGCCAGAGCTTGCATTAGCTGGGTCTGTGCCTCCATCATCTGCTGCATGCCAGGTGGAATGTCATTGGCGCGTCTCGGCGACATCTGCGGTTTAGCATAGGAAATTTTTAGATAGAACAACTAAAGATAAGCAAATAGCCTTCTACCCATGCAACATCCTCAATGCAACAACAATTCATCCACAACAACCATAAGAAATCACCACATAAGCAATCACACAAACAAGAATTGTTCCAGGTTTTCCTTAATAGTATATAGCTACAAAACAGTTTAGAAATGCTGGTAACAACATTAGGCATAACAAAACAGCAAATAAGCAAAAACCAGAAATCTGGCAGAACAGTACTGTCCTGTTCACGAAATTTTTTGCCTGACTTAAACTCGTCACGAATTTTTGTTAATTTTTGTACAGATACTACAGATACTTACGCACCAGATCCCAATTTCTCAGATTTTTCGCTGTTACCAGTAAAATATGAAAAATCGTACAGTACATCAGATTCAGCAGAAAACTGCAGCAATAACAACACGAATTTTACCCAAACTTGTCCAAATATCATTTAATAAATCTCACGAAAATTCCTGAAACTTCAAGGTACTTAACTGAGCATTCTAAACACAATAATCTAATAGTGCAGAAGTTTACATTGATCGATGTCTAAGACTAACGAATTTTCCTAACGAAGACTAGTTTTTGGAGGACCATCTCTAACTATTTGATGTACATATTGCAATAGGTTCTGGAGTCCATACGCTAACGCTTCGATCCTCGTGCATGCGACGGTGGTGGAGTGTACACCTCTCCGGAGTCTTCTTCACTCGAGTCCTCGAAGTCCACCTCTTCGGGGTCCTCCTCCTCGCTTTCTTCAGCAAAAGCGCCTGCTTCATCTCCTCCATTGTCATTGCCTCCATCATCGTCACTGCCTCCATCATCGTCATTGTTACCTCCACCACCATTATTACCTCCATGACCATTATTACCTCCATCACCATTATCCGCATCATCATAATCATTTCCATCATCATCATTACCATTATTTGGTGGAGGGTTCTGCTACGCTTGAAGGGCAGCAATCTGGGTAGCCATATCCACAATGGTTTGATCTTGCTCAGCCACAACTTGATTCTTTTCCACAATAGTTTGGTCCAGCGCTGCAATTGTGGCATTCCTACCAATGAGGTCTTGCTCCATTGTATTTACAGCGGTGTGCAGGGTTTCCATCTCATACACTTGTAAATGCACAGTGCCCTGAAAATAATCCAACGCCTCCTTTTGCTGCATCAGCTTCTCTTCCCTCTCCCAAGCTTTAATCTCCATGTCTTCTATGTGCTTCACATGGGGTGGCATGCTGTTCCGGTTGCCTGCGGTAACCATCACGTTCCCTTCCTCATTCCGTTTTCCAAATGCAAGGAAAGATGAACCTGCCGACAGTCGGTGTTGGTGGAGATAGCACAGGTGTTACAGTGTCTCATGCATGGCTGATTCCACTCCTTGCTCCCAGGTAAGGTATTTCTTGGTGTGGTTCAGGTTCTCAATGCCAGGCACGATGGGATTTGCAAGAACAATACGGTGATCTCCCATATGCGATCTCCAGGCACATATGCGTTCATCCTCCTTCCTTTGAACATCGGCATTAGCATGCCCAGCGTCTGGCAAAGCTCCGCCAACTGCCTTGCGAAGAGTCTTGGTGATTGGAACGCAACATACTGAACTCTGGTGGCATCTCCCATCTATCATTGTAAAAAGGAAAGAGTGAGATCAGCAAAGGATAAGAATTTACTAGAATGAAAGGCATAAGAATAAAGACAGAATTTAAAATAGACTTAAATAAATATGAGGCTTCCTATTCCAATCCTAGGTCACGATCCTACAATCAACACACTGCTCTGATACCATATGAAACAGTACGACCTGGTAGGGTTGCACCTCTATGTATCACGTCAATCCCTGGATCGGTTCATTGGCATACATAGCATCGATAGACATCAAAGAATTAACAGTGCATCATTATTACAACGGTATGATCCAGAATATTGTATTTATTACAATGTTTGCAAAGCATAACGCTTGCTCAAATAAACAAGTATAAAATAGATAGCATAAATAAAGTAGCTCCAGTCTCCATTATGCGCCACAAGCGAAAAAAATATTGAGTGGAGGGTCGCAACCAACACTACTACTCAGAGTAACCTGCAACATGAAACATAACATCCCTGAAGGGTCAATACTTGGAATGTACTGGCAAGTGGAACAATGAGAGAAACGACAAGACAAATATCTACATGCATATCTGGCTTGTGGGGTTCAGGCTTAGTTGCGGCAGCAAAATACTTTATCCTATCATTTGTAAATTATTTGTAAAGCATTTAATCTTCATCACACAACCCAATTATGTTTAAACCACAAGTTTTAGCAATTACAAGTTAGAATGAATGAGAACTTGTCATAGCACCCATAATTTGGCAACTCAATCGTCCATTACCGGGGACACGGCTAAGCACTTAGTTTTACACCCTACAGGGGTTACACACTTTACCCATATGACCTGGTCGACCCGCTCATACCATGACACACATATTGAGTCATGATAGGGAGAAGCCCAAGAAGAGACAATTCGGGAAGTTGCTCCCCAAGCCCATCCACACACCATACCAACCTATCACATTCACGACATCTCTAGATATGAAGAGCTCGGGTCGCCACGACCTACTATGTCCATCTAGCCACCCATAACTCACTGGCATATGGTTGTACATGTAAGCTACCAAATCAAGACACTAATCATTTCTCTGAAACCTGGGTGGCCATGCACAAGTGAGCTACTCGGGTAAACCATAGACATCGGCCCGGCATTCACGAACCAAGCAATTACCAATTCCATCCAGAGAGTTCATTAATTAAGTTGTTTTCAAATTTTCTCAACACAAGTTTTCAAAACAATCTTTACAATGGTCTATCCCACCCTCGTCTACATAAGCACAAGTAAGCACAACTACTTATGGCGGATCACCTAACAAGGATGGCTACGACATAATAGGATATAGCATAGCAATAGATATAACTTGTAAAAACAAAACAAGCTACAATGCATATACAAAGTAAATAGGACTTTTATGAAGCTCCACTTGCCTTGGTAGTTGTTGGAGTCAAACGCACAATCCGGACAATCACACGGGTTACAATCCTCACAATCTACACGAAAGCAATTCAACCAAATAAACAAACCACACATAGAATCAATAAGTGCAACACAATGCATGCATGGCACTTTAACAAAGCTTCAATAGTTTAGTTATGTTCTCTGATCAGTGCTACTACTAAATGATGCATGGAAAAACCTTTAATACAAAGAAAACATTTTATGCATAAAAGAGGACTAGTTAAAAGGCTTTTAATCAAAACATTAGACTAAAGCTGTAAACAGTGCTGTTCAAGTTAGAGAAAAACACTACTAGACAGATACTTCAAAAAGGAGCCAGGACCAAAAATAATTGCTCCAAAAAGATTTACAGAACTTTTTCTATGATTTTTATACTACTTTAAGCCTTTTTATAATCTCAAGAAAATACGTACAGTAAACCTGCAATATTATTTTATAATCAAATTCTACACAATTTTGTGAATCCAACGATATATTATTTGCAATTTTTGTCCTAGTAGATTAATTTCTATGAGTTTTACAAGTTATAACAATTTTTTGCCTTCTCATCTATTTTCAGAAAAACTGCGGGGAATAGAATATTCCCGCTGACTAGTCTACGCCGACGTGGCGCTGACTGGGCCGTTTGACTGGTCAGCAGTCCACGCGGTCAGCGCTTGATCTGGCCCGTTCGACCCGCATCCAACAGCTGACACGAGGCGTCTATGATGCTCACCGGCGGTAGCTCGGAATCCGGTGGCAGCGGCGGCTCCGATGAGGGTTGACTGCGGTGGCTCCGGTGAGGGTTGACTGCGGCGAGGTGGTCAACAACATAGAGGCATGCAAGGGGAGGTCATAGGAGGGCTCAGCAATGACTCGGGCTTCCTGGTTCGGCTACGAGGTGCGGCCGAAAGTGGGCAGCGTGGCGGACACTAACAACGGATTCGGCGTGCTCCAGAGCTCCTGCGAGAAGGAGGAGCAGTCAAGGCGGTGCGGCACGGAGTGGGGGTTCAATCTGAAGGGAAAAGAAGGAGGGGGCGGTCGAACGGCTCTTACTGAGCTCCAATGGTGGCGCGGCGGCAGACAAACCCCGGCGAGGAATTTCGGTGGCGTCGGGGCACGATAGCTAGGGCTAGGAGGGGGAAAAAGATGGCGGTAGCGAGCTCTATAAGGGAGGACAGAGGGGCGTGAGAAAGGAGCCGAATTCCTGAAGAAATCGGAGAGCAACGCAATCGGGCGGCGGCGACTGTCCGTGCTCAGCACGAACGGTGGCGGCAGCCGACTGTCAGGTGGGTCCCATCTGTCGGCGACAGGGGGCGGCTCGGGCCAGGGATGGCACGGCTGCTGGGCCGGTTCGCGTCTACGCGCTGCGTTGCGCGGTTGCTGTTGCGCGCCTCTCGCTGGCGTTGGCGAGTCCCGGGTGGGCTGCTGTGGGCTGGCGGTTCAGCTGGCCGGCGCGGTTCTTTTTTTCCTCTTTTATTCTTTTTCTGTTAGCTGTTTACTGAATATGAATCTGTCTGAAACTGTCTAAAAATTTTGAGACTGAAATTAAGTCTGAATTGTTTTGGCCATAATTTTTTGTTTTAGAGCTCCGTTTCGAGTGAAACAAAATCCTACAGTTTTGTATTGGAAAACTCTATGCATCTATGCATCTGGAATGCTTATATAGCACCATTCTAGCAGATTCAAGGCAAAAAACTACCAGTCACCTATAAGAGAAGAATAGGCACTTGTGTGGTGTTTTGGCAAAAGGCCTTTAAAACTGAATTTTTGTAAATATGATCATGATGCAATGACAAGTATGATATGCAGTACCAATTCTAATAATTGGGATGTGATAGTTGTTGCATTTTTTCTTAGTGCAGGAATCACATGCTAGTGGTTTGATGGGTCACTTTGGGCATGAGAAGACATTTCTCATGCTTGTTGATCACTTTTATTGGCCCAAGATGAGGCATGATGTGTACAGATTTGTGAGTCGTTGCATTACATGCCACAAGTCCAAATCAAAGTTGAAGCCTCATGTTTGTATACACCTCTCTCTACACCTACTACACCATGGGAAGACATTAGTATGGATTTTGTGCTAGGTCTACCTAAAACACAGACATGTCATGATTCTATATTTGTGGTAGTGGATAGGTTCTCTAAGATGGCTTATTGTATGGCCTTCCACAAAAGCAACGATGTGTTGCATGTTTCTAACCTGTTTTTCAGGGACATCGTGAGATTACATGGAGGACCTAAGACGATTGTTTTTGTACTTGATGTGAAGTTCATGAGCTACTTTTGGAAGACCTTATGGGGAAGCTGGGAATGAAGCTGTTGTTCAGTACTACATGCCATCCCCAAACAGATGGTCAAACGAAGGTGGTGGGTAGAACATGTTCACAATTGCCGAGGACTATGATAAAGAAGAATCTGCGGGAGTGGGAAGAGTGTTTTCCACATGTTGAGTTTGCATACGACAGGGTTGTGCATTCGACTACTCAGCTTTGTCCTTTTGAGGTGGTGTATGGGTTCAAGCCATTGACGCCACTTGATTTGTTGCCTTTTCCATTACATGAGAGAGTTGATGTGGAGGCATCAAAGCGTGCTGAATATGTGAAGAAGATTCATGAGAAGACTCGAGAGGCTATAGCAAAGAAAGGCAAGAACATTGCTGCTGCAAGGAATCAAGTAAGGAAGGAAGTTTTGTTCAAGCCTAGCGACATGGTATGGGTGCATCTGCGCAAGGGCAGGTTCCCACTACTGCGACAATCCAAATTGAAGCCACGTGGTGCTGGTCCTCACAAGGTGTTAGCCAAGATTAATGATAATGCCCACTCAACTGATATATCTATTGCTGAGTTTGGTGGAGTTAGCAACAGCTTCAACGTTGTTGATTTATCACCATATGATGGAGAAGACCTTGGAGCATCGAGGTATACACCTTTTGAAGGGGGAAGATGATGAGGACATCCCTATACTTACACCCACCCCAATTACTACTGAAGATGTTCCAGATGTTGCAAGGAAGGATTAGTCCAATGAGATTAGAATTGGACCCATTATAAGAGCTCGTGCTAAGCTACTTGAACAACAGGTGAATTCACTCCTAAATGAATCTGGTACTTTATTTGATGAGAACTTTATACTACCTAAGTCTATGCATTTATGTATGATTAGGTTCGTTGGAGAAATAAGCATGGCACGAGGAGGAGAAGGGCTACAAGAGAAGCCTACCATGATGATCACCCAAGGATGCGCGAGGGAGGAGTGGGAGGAAGGCGCAAGAGAAGATCATCAAGATGGAGGCAAGAAACTCTACAGCAACCGAAGTGTCCGACCAAGTCCACCCAGACTGTCCGACCTGCCTGAGAGAAGAATTGGTGAGGACAATCAGTACACCAAATCAGACACTACTCGGACACCATCTGGAAACTTTGAAGTTTCTGGCCAGACCGGACTATCCGGTTGACTCCACTGGAGTGTCCGGCCCGACCGGAATGTCTGGCTCGTTTCCATCGGACTGTCCACCCGCCGACCGAATCTGGTCGGAGTCGGCATGTACCAGTTTGAGTCGTACACGTCTTAGTTTCGGTTTCTGGTCGCCCCGGCCGCCCTTATAAGCCCTGGGACGCCCCAGGCGCCCTTATAAGCCCTAGGACGCCCCAAAGTTAGGGTTTAGATCACGTTAAAACTATTTTGGAGTTGTTTCTTATTAGAACCTCTAGAATTACCCTGTGATCAATTTATCTACTGCAATTGAGTGTGATCTATTATTCCATTGGGAATTAGTAGATTGCAAACTACCGTTCGTGGTCCATGGCTACATGCGTAAGAGCGTAGTGTTGTGAATATCCCACAGGGTTCGAGAGCTGTTGCATTGGGCATCAGGGTTCGAGCGGGAGAGTTCATAGCTACATGCTAGTTATCTATCCACCATTATCATCATCAAGAAGTGCTTACTGAGAAGATCGGGCCACCCCATATCATAGATTCATCTCATTGACTTGTGTGTGTTATCTTACTATGCAGCCGACATTATATACTGATGTTTGTCATTGTCTTCTTCACATGCATTTGGCTAATGATTAAAGTGTGGCACTATCTGTGTCCATGGGATAATGTGCATATAGCACGTGTTATGTACAAACACATTTGTTGTGCATGCTTCTTGCTATATGTTTGATTATCTCATTGATTTATGTGTGCTTTGTTAGTATGAGGCCCAAATTGATGTTTTTCATAGCTATGTTAGTGCTAAGGGATAATCTTATGGTTTTAACTATTTACAACTAGTAAATGATGAAATGGTGGCACTTTGACTATTGATGGGATGATAGGCATCTACTTACTGTCTCTGCATGGCCACTATGGTTGGACATGCTCCTTGGTATATACAGATTCATCTCATTGGATGATGTTTGTAGTTGTGACCAAACCATATGCTTTTAAATTTGATTTTTGTAGTTTACTAATTATTATTTGATTCTTCTAGTTAGCAAGTCTCCAAATGGCTGCACTGTCTAGGGAAGAATTAGAAAGAGGCACCTGTAGAAACTGTGAATACTGGAAAATGGAAGGGCTGATGCAGAAGGAGCCTACTATACAACATAGCATCGAAATGCAGATTTTCAAATTGTTGCTACTGACTCTAAGATAGTAGTTAAACTACTGTACAACATCAAAACAAAACATTCTAATTACTGTAGTGTCCATTTAGGTTTCTAAAACCAAAGCTGACTTAATCGATGTCACATCGATGATGATGCTAATTATGATGTGAAGCAACATGTAGTCAAGAGACCTAAGAAAGCGAGGTTTAGAGCATCTGATGATGATGTGAATAAACCTGTAGTCCAGAGACCTAAGAAAGCGAGGTTCAGAGCATCTGATGACAATGTGAAGCAACTGGTCAAGAGCCTAAGAAAGCGAGGTTAAGAGCACCTGATGCCGTTGTTAGAATTGCCAAGGATAAGAAAACTAGGATCCCAACTTAGGTGTTTAAATTATAATACGTTTAATGTATATACAGTCTATTCCTTTTGGGAGTTTAGTTCCATATATCATTTAGACATTCATCATTTTTGCCTAACAGGATCCAGCGTCGTGTCTAGTATGCAAGAGAAATTGCGAATCTAGGTTGTCATCGGGCATGTCCTTTTGTATCTACTTGTCAGAGTCAGAGGGGTTCCAGAACTCAATGGTAAGTGGTAACAAGCAATTTTCTTTCAAAGTACATTGTAAGTCTGTAACCTTTTGTTTAATGTCTGATTCTTTTGTTTTTGGTGCACAAACTGTGCCATGCAATTCAAGGTTCTTATTTAATCTAGCCACAGCTGAATGTGAGAGTTTGCCCTTCAAGGTCCTTGGGCGCACGTACAAGATTGACCTCGAGAAAATAAAGAACATGACTATCATGGGAGGTGAAGGATGGAAGCAATAAATTACACAGAACGATCTTACCGGGGAAGAAATGTTATGTTTTTCTTTGACAAGACCCATGCCGAGGATAAGTATTCTTTATATATGTGGTCTTGGTGGCGAGGAAGATGTATATGAATCTACGGTTGTCGCCCAAAGATGCCACCTTACCGATGATGAGATGTAACACCTCCTAGATACCCTACCGCCAATCAACACCTTCATCGGGGTTCCATTTGTGACCCGTTTGACAAGGACAAAAATTGTCCAACATAGCATGGTATGGCAACTAACTTTTGTTTGTTCCTTGTATGGCTCTATAAATAACTTGTGGTGGTCATCGTCTAACATAATTACTTTTTCTTTTTAATCCATGGCGCGACATCACAGAGATTACCTATGAAAGTGGTTTCCTCCATGGGCATTCCTAATGATGGCGTGGATGGAGTACAACTAGGAGATTTTGACATCACACCAATTGCATACAAGACTGACCCAGATGGTAGTGTCGTCTTTAGAAATCAGGGATGGAAGAAATTCGACCAGAGTGAATATGATCTAAATGTTGGACAAGCCATGCTAATCACTGGCAGGACGACCACATAAGAGAAATTGGATATGAAGTTTGTGTTCGAGACCATCTAGAGTGTAGTTGTGGTTGGGAACTGTTAAGTTTAACTAGTATGACGTAGTCTGGAACAGTTAATTAGTCATTTGAAACCTAGTGTATATATACAATATATATGCCTATTTAGTCTACTTTTGGAAGATTTTGCCAAGTATGATTATGATTGTGTGAACTAGAAGCTACTACAAAGAATTATGGAAGCTACTAGTACAAAGAATTCGAAAAGCTTTCCTGTCAACATGCATTTCGGTCATTTGGGATGCTTGCGAGAGGGTCCCTGGTTGTGAGTTCAAGAGATTTCCATGATACTCTAATCTATGTTAGATTTTTTGAATCAATAATTACAACTTGAGTGCTATGAGTAAAAGCTAAAAGATAGTACTTGCACATAATTCTGAAAGTTAACATAGAGAATTCTGAAAGAAGCTACTAAAAATAAATACTTTGAATTCTGAAAGTACTAAAATTAAATACATTACAGTTCTATCTGAAAGTTAATACGCATACTACTGAAATAATATAAGCACAATACAAATTTCTACTTTGAAATAGACTTGAAAATGCTAGCAAATAACCTAGGATGAATATAGGATTCATTCTCCCCTATATTTTTCGTCGTCATCGGCTCTCATGTGCTGCAACACATGTTCAGAGAACTCTCTCCGTATGCAATGTGCTGCCAGTACCTCGTCCAGAGGGTAAGGCCTCGATGTATGTTCCATACTTAAGCCATACATTACCATTGTTGGTTCCTCTTCCCAGGCTTTAACCTCATGATCGCACAGTCTGATATAATTCCTATAGTATATGCAATCAGGTTTGACTGTGGGGTGTAACCTGGTGTCAATGGAGATAGACCGATGGTAATCAACAAAGAGGGCACGACTTCCAATGTCACCGACAGCCTTGAGAGAGCAGTTCTCCGTGTCCACCCGGTACAACACCAGTTGACCTTTAGCGAAATCCCCGTTCAACACAAGAAGATCACCATCTGACTCCACAAGGTAAAAATCGTAGGTTCCACATATCTGTTCAAAGACTGGGGCTGCAATTATTTGTCCATCGTGACAGTTCTTGCGCGCTGCTCTAACTGGATGTTGGTCGACATGGTGTCTCTATTCTCAAGTAATGAATATACTTCCCCTCGGAATGCTGTCATGCAGACCAGAAACATAGCAGGTGGTGGAGAATACATTTCTTCTCCAAATGATTCATTGATTTGCCCCGTTGGGGTGCTCTCATTGGCCCATGCAATAATATCGGGATAATATGTGCAAACGAACACCATCGTCGGGGACTTCGTCACGATGACAGATTGCAGAATATCAGATGGTATGTGTGCTTGAAACTTAGTGTTAGACTTATGAGTGATTGGGTTCAGAAGCCGAATCTTGTACGGCTCCACCCTATGAGCAAGCACGATGACGCCACGAGAAACACCAATGAACTAGAATCTTTTGGAAGAAGAGGATAGTTAGCACTAAGATGTTTACAATGCAAAATACAAATAAATGAATGTTATATATATATCAGATGTGAATCTGAACCTGCGATGGATGTCCATTAGATTCGTCATGAAGCAACGACCAATGGTGAGGTTGAGGAAGGTGAAGTCGCTGACATCTGGAAGTTGTTAAGATGGAATTCAGGCTCTTTTAAAGTGCAGTGCCAAATGGTGCAGACTTCTCGGCAAGCAGCATAGGTGTCGATGTACTCCTCTTTCTCCAGCAAGTAGTCGGTGATCTTGTGAAGTGGGTCGGCCTGGAGATCGGACTAGTTCCTCTTCATCCGGCTGCTGGCCATGGTTTACGTGGGAATGGTTCCTATTGATCGAGGAAGAAAGAAGAACAGCGAGATGAGGAGAAGAATAAGAGGATAAGAGATGAGGGAGATGAAGCGGAACTGCCACTACGAGGAGACGAGGAGACAAGGGAGAAAAAACAGAACTTCCACTACAAGTTTGGATCAACGTGCTTTTTTTTGGAACTAGCGCGTGAACTAGCCATGCATTGCATGCAAGTTTGGATCAAATAGACTGACATGTGGGACCAGCCAAAAAACCACCCCAGATTCCATGAAGTGCTACCGTGCATACTGTGCTAATAGGTGGGGTTAGTTCACGGATGACGTGGTCGTGGGAAAAAATGATTCAAACATGCGGCGCGACGATATCCATGATGATTATACTTGAGACTAATTGGCTAACTAGGCTTCAGGGCTAGGGACGAAATCCGTGACGATTTCACCGTGACGAAATCCAGAAACGTCATGAATGACCGGGCCAAAGGCCCTTCGAGCCCTTCTCGATGAAAAAACTAGACCGTCACAGATCCGTGACTTTTTTAGGTACCGTCATGAAAAAAACGTCATGGATCATCCAGATTCTTGTAGTGCATCATGCAAGACACAAACGGATTGTATATGGAAGGTAATATATGGTGGGTGTTAGCCTTTTATCTCACCTTGGGGATTGCACTGAACTAGAAACCACAAGAGAGAACTATTAGCTTGCAAAGTGAAATCACAAGGAAACCTCGCACTAAATAATGAGCTAAAACTCTCAAATGCTTTTGGTGGAAGGTTAGGGTTGTGGAATGCCAAAGAACCAATCAAAAGTTGAGGAGGAGGAGGAGACAGAAACACAAAATAGTCATCGCAAGGGAAAAAGGTCAAGAAGGCCAAAGTTAAGCTCGCTGCTGCGTGCTTCACTCTAAGTTAGGAGGAGATCATGCAGTTTATGAAGTGCTTCCTAGGAGTCAAATTTCGAAACGGCTATGCGGGGAAGATAAGTAGATGGCTAGACAAGGCGAAGGAGTGCTTCAAAGGGATGAAGTCTCACAACTGTGTCGTGCTGAAGACGCAGATACTTCCGGTAGCGATCCGAGGGATAATGGACAAGAACGTCCGTGAAATGTTGTTTGGGATCTGGAACTTTTTCGACGTCATCTCTCGGAAGTCAATAGGCATTAAGCAGATCACGAGACTACAGGAGGACATCATGGGGATAATATGTGAGCTCGAGATCTACTTCCCTCCAGCATTCTTCGACATTATGGTACATCTACTGCTCCATGCTGTGGAGGATATCATCCAACTTGGGATTCCATTTCTACCAAGCATCATGCTATTTGAAAGGTTAAATGGGCATATAAGAGTATATGTTGGTAACATGTGCGATGGAAGCATAACAAACGGCTTTTTGGCCAAAGATTGCATCTATTTCTGCTCGAGTTTTCTTCAAACTGAGACCCTCGTTGGTCTGCCATTTAACAAGCACCTTGGAAGGCTAGCTGGATGGGGTCACCGCGAGGGTCAGCGCGTAAATCATGTCGACTTCGAGGGATGACTCAAGGACTTTGAAAGAGAAAACGTAGTCGGGCTACAACACTTGCAGGTGGTCGATCATTGGATACAAGAGCACACAGATTTTATCAAGAAGAAGTACGCTGACCGGGGCCAGGTGAGGACGGAGGAATATGTAATCAGAGAGCACAACTCCGATTTCACACGGTAGTTTAGGGAGAAGGTTCTTGCTGATCCCCTGCAAGGCGATGTTTGAGAGGATGAGAAACTCATATTCGCCTTATCACAGGGCACCATGCAAAACCTGATGACCTATCAGGCGTACGATATCAATGGCTACACGTTCTACACGGAGGAAAAGGACAATAACTGTGATTACCCAAACTCATAGGTAACGGGGATATTCTACACCGACGACATCAAGGAAAGATACTACGAAAGGATCAAGACGATATGGGAGCTTGACTGTGTTACAGAGAAGGTGCCTATATTCCATGTCATATGGGCCAAGAGCGTCAAAAAATAAGGTCGGTATTTCACCACCATGGTTATACCACCAAACTCCAAGACCACTGGCGCGAACGTAACCATGAAAAATGAGCCATGGGTTTTGGCTAGCAAAGTGGACCAATACTTCTTTATTACCGACCCATCAAAGCCTAGCCGGGTTATCGTCAGGAGAGGCAAAAGGAACATCATCGAAATGGATGGAGTTGCCAACGAGCAAGACTTTGACTAGTACGGTGACCTGAAGATGGAAGACGAGTATGGCGACCAAGAACCATACACCACAACCCTACCTAAAAAAGGACTCCCGTTTAAGTGAAACAGTGAAGATGTTCCATGCCTAACCTATTCAACCGTGATAAAGAAGGGCAAGAAGATAATTTTCAAGAAATTCTAGGTAGCTAATTGCACGTATGACCACTTTTGTATGCTAATTGAATTGAATATTATGTATCGACACATTCATAATTGTCACTTTATTGTTTTGACAATATTTGAATATTTTAAATACTTACACTATATTATATTGTTAATATTATTTTTGGACAATGTTTTTACATTAATAATGGCCTTTGAAAAAATATCCAAAAAATTGTGGCCAAATTCGAAACTGGGTGGCCAGAGTAGTAAAGATAGGACATGGAGTGTAGCCACTAGATATGGAGTGTTTTGTGATAGGAACAGCGCCCTGCCCTATTTGAGTACATGGGCCAGAATATACACGACGTATTCAGCGGGAATGCGTCTCGCATAACATATACATGACACAATCCTCCTCTATGATTCTAACCCCCTCGAAGCCGTGTTGTCGTTCCCTTCCTCCTACCCCTTGTCCGTGCCCACCACAACCCGCCATCCACCGTCGTCGAGGTGAGCCCTAACCCCTTCCCCTCCCCCTTCGTGCCACCTCTTAGTCGTCGGTGCCTGCATAGGGAAGGAGGAGTCGCGGCGCGAGGATGCCCCCCGGCCCTGCAGGAGCCCAACACGAGAACACTGCCCTCCTATCTTCATTCTCGCCGAGCACCAAGGTGAGTGCCGCTCTCTCGTCTCATGACCTATGCACACCGCCACCCACTTATCGCCTAGATCTCAGTCAACTCACGTGTAGTGGATGAAGAATCTAGAAGCAAATTCAGAGAACACAAAGAACATGATACACCGAGAGTTTTGTGTCGCATACGCTTGCTTAGGTTTTCTGTTGTCTATTCCCGTTCTTATTGGAATAACAAGCAAACGTGGTACTCCATGATCCGTAAGCCTCGTGCCATCCCACGAGCGACATCTTGTGTCCACTAGACTAGGTCCTAGATCGTTACAACAATGACCAGGCCAACACAACCTAAACCAGACGAGTTTCAGACTGTTGTCGACAACAACTGAAATGCTATAGTACACTAAAACTCTGAAAACTGTAAACTGCAATGACAGGGTTTATGCTAACATTACTCCCCCTAATCCCTGTCATGATTACTTTATTTTTGCCACTCCAATCTTGTCCCGCATCTCCTTAAACTTGTCACAACCCAAAGGTTTAGTCAGTATGTCATTGAGTTACGAGTCAGTTCCAATGAACTCAACATGAACCTACTTCTCCATGCACTCACGAATATAGTGGAATCATAGATCGATATGATTGCTCTTTTCATAGAACACTGGGTTCTTGATCAGTGTGATGGAAGACTTGTTGTCCATCCTCAGTGTAGCTGCTCTTGGGTCTTCTCCAGTGAGATCACCGTGCAGCCTTACAAGCCAGATACCCTGAGAAGTTGCGGTGGTGGAGGCGATGTACTTAGCTTCACATGAGGAAAGGACCACCACTTTTTTCTTATGAGACTGCCAGCTGATAGGGCTACTACCAAGAAAGAACAACACTCCACTAGTACGCTTTCTTGTGTCAACATTGCCAACAATATCGGTGTCACTAAAACCCGTTAGTTTAGAACGAGCTTCAGTGTTCTTCCCATAACTGCAGCCATAGTCCAGTGTTCCTGCCACGTATCTCAGGATGTGCTTCGGTTGAGGGCTAACCTTGTGGGTGCCCGATCTTTCATGAATTCCCGTGGAAATTGAGGGGGAAGTGCGGGGAAAGAGAGAGGGGATGAACACCACAAACTCACGCACGAAGAACACGATGAACACAAAGACACTATACAAGCCAATAGCTCACGCCGTAGCGACTGGTCCGGTGCAATCCCTAGGGTCAGGATCGGGCGAAGATCTCTCTCTCTCTCGAACTGGCATGACGAGTGGGGAGTCTTGGTGAGATCTTGACAGGGCCTATTGTCCCGGTTCGTATGGGGCTTTAGTACCGGTTGCACCAACAGGACATGGCAATCGGGACTAAAGCCACCCCCTTTAGTCCTGGTTGTGCTGCGAACCGGGACGAAAGGTGATCCACGTGGTTGCTGTCTGGAGCGAAGGGGAGGACCATTCGTCCCTATTCGTATTACGAACCGAGATCGATGTTTCTCTGCCATGGCAGCATTTTGGGCACTTTTTGTGCTGCGATAGAGAATTCATTTTGTATTTTTCCATTTATTTATTTCCTTTTTATTTTGTGTTTTTCACTCAACAATGAAGGAACCATTATATTACACAACATCGTCATGAATATAGAGATCAAAGTGTCGAACATATCACATACGGTACACGAGTTTCATACATATATACAATATAATGTCTTTTATGATCTCTATTCCACTATCAACATCTCCCGATAGTATTCTCCTTTTGGATCTAGGAGCTCTGCATCTAAGAATTGTACAATATCCTCTTGAATTGCTCGTACATGATCCTTTGGTAGAAGATCATCCCGCAACTATTCGATCTAATTTAAAGAAGGAGTCAACATATATGAATGAAACTAAACACAATTGATGGTAATAAAATAAAATTGTGAATATTATTTATGTACTCGAAGTTGTTCTAAATTTCTGCCCTTCTCACAGGTCGTCTGACAAATGAACTCGTAAACATAGTAGCCACATAAATTATTTTTGTCTTCCTACCTCAGGCACTTTACGAGAACAGAGTTCAATCAAAATAATAATCAATCATGATAATGCTATCGAAACTAGAATCAAAGAGATGCGTTGATCTAGCTAGTAGTACTTACATCTAGTAATTCAAATGTAAGATCCTCTTTCCAGGCACCCTTATCCTTGTTGGTGAACCATTTCCAAGCGCTTCCTGACAAAGAAAATTAATAAAAGGAGTTATTAATTACTTGATATTAGGAAATGAACGAAAGTTGTCGATACAGTATCATAATGATTGGAATTATTGCTGGAGCATTTCTTGCATGTCTGCCCACTTCACAAGGGGTTTATGTTTTGAGTCCATGACTTGTACTACTCCTTTGTCAGGTTGAATGATTAGCACAATAAAGTGGAGGCTGCGCACACGTAACTCATCCATTATACACTTAACATCAAGTAAGTGAAATACAATATGTACAAGACAATAACACTCACTCAAAGTTGTAAGGCAATAGTATTTCCATTTTGGTTTCTCGAAACCTTAACGCCTTTACAATTTTATCCTCTGTATCCTTGGGAAATAGTTGGACATTATGTTCATGAACTTAATAGGGGTCAATGAACCTAATGTCATAGATTTGTCCTCTTTTGCATCCGAGAATCTTCATTATGCATAATACAGTGAGTATGATTATACATGCAATAAGCGAGGTGAGCTAGCTAGAGACTTAATTACAAACATAATACTTATAGATAATAGGCACTAAGGATCGCTTTGTCCATGGCGTCTTGATTGTATAACTGAAATAGTTCATCAAATTCAATCATTATCTGGGCATCTCCATACCCATAATTCTTGTTTCTAACTCCCAGCACTATCCAGTTTCCCCCTTCCTTTGAGGCTTGCATGTACCACTTATGCAATCTTTGCATTTGTGTTGGTAGGTGCTTGACCTCGTATGCTTCATCAGCCACGGGGAACTCTAACTAGGCTACATACTGAGCAATAGTCAAACCATGAGCAGCGGCCGCTTCTCCATACAGTGCAACATACTCCGGATCATACTGCTCGACCGCACCTTTGCTTGACCCCACCTCGGTATCAGAAATCACCTTGAGCGGGTGGAATGATTGGTTTTTATGTTCTCTGAGCTAGGGACCTGATTTTCCGCTTGCACTATTACTCTTTGAGCGCACCTTTGACTCATGTGACTTGAGAATAGAGAGGTCATAGACTGATGATAGCCTTGGCTCGGGTGGATGAAGGGTCTTCAGCATTTTTTGCACTTGGGTTTTTTTCTTTAGTGCTAGGGAACTTTGGCTCTTTTAGACGGTTCAGGTTATCAAGCCACCATTTTGTTTTGGCCTTTGCAATCACCTCATTCTCCTCTGGAGTATAGTCGTAAGGTCTGATGGGAGGAACCTTTGGTACTTTTGGGAGGGGCTCCAATCGACATTTCGGTTATCGGTTACCAGTCCCTAGAGTAGCGGTGGTACTCATCCTCTTTTGGCCCTGGGCCTTAGTGGGCTAAGACGGCTGACGTGGTGGCGAAGACGGCTGTACTAGAGACAAGTGAGGTGACGGAGACGGCGCCTGACGAGGTGGTGGAAAAGACAACTAATGCGCTGGAGACGGGTGTGGCTATGACAAAGATGGAGTGCTTTGAGGAGTCGATGGCCTTGGCGTCCGATTTGGAAGCACGATGTTTTCCTTTTGCCATAGAATGGTGACGTTTTTGGCTTCTCCTAGTTCAGTCACATCCCCTTCACCTGCAGGGTAGTTAAGCTTCAGCTGCTCAAATTCGTTCATAACTTCATCCACCCTGACAATAGCGTAGACCTATGGAACCAAACAATAATGGTAAGTTGGTTTAGGTCCAATTGGTAAGGCATAACCGACCGCCACCTTCATTGTTATGTTCACAACTTTCACATGTAGCTCACAATGTGTCATCTCTGTGATATCATCCACTGGGTAGCGAAGAGGAGCCATCGCCAGTGCATCATCATCAACATCAACCTAGAGCTCATTGGAGGCCACACCGCTTTTCCGATTATTAGATGGGCTGGTAGTATCGAATGCAGCTTCTACCATGTGCCACTAAGATGGGTCGATAGTACCTTGCTGGCTAAGTGTGTCAATTTGATCCTGCTGCCGCTTTAATTGTTCTTCTATGTTATGCATCTGGTATGCCTGCTTCCTTGCTTCAGTTTCCTCCTTCTCCTTTCTCCTCTACCGCCTTCTATCAGGATATTTCTTCCTGCCAGCGGGAAACCCAAATTTCCATGGTTTGAATCCATTTGTGCCTCGTGTTCGTCCCTCGTGTTCATCATTCCCAAGGGCGAGTGTGAGCTTGTCATTCTCTCTATCGGGAATGAGCCTCACCTCTTCAACAACCTTTACTGCATTTCTAATGTCTTTGATGGGTATGGGAGTTTTATCATGTGTTTTGATATATATGCACTTCCCGTCCGAGTCCAACGTGCCCCCATGCCCATAAAATCAATCCAATTGTATGGATTTGGAGTGATCCCTTTAGCAAGCAAGTCGGCCTCAAGTTTCTCCCACTTTGGCATGCTATCCTTGTAGCCAACTTGCCCCATAGTTTGGTGATACTACTTTTTAGCATCATTTTTCTTATTTGTTTGAGACCTTTTCAGAGCTGGCTATGATTTCTTGTACGCCACAAAATCGGGCCAGTAGTCTTATATCTTCTCATACCCTCCAGTGAACTCCAAAGTCTTATCTTCCATGATAAAGTCAAGGTGCAATCTTTTCTTCCAGTTGGTGAATTGCTGGGCCATCTTCTTAAGAGCCCACTCCTTGACTTTTTTCTCTATGGTATTCCTTGGATCCTCCTCATTTGGATCCACCTCTAGCGTCGGTAGGGTGAAATTAACCATGAGTTTATTCCAAAGCATATATTTGGCTTTGTTACCGACATATCCAACTCCCGGCTCTTTTGGGCTATTCCATTCTCGAATGGTGATCAGGACGTAGTCCCTAACAATAAATGTGCATTTCTTTACATTTTTTTGCAACATCAGCGGGAGCCTTCGGTTCACCGTCTTTAGCGACTTCTTTGATCCTGTACCTTTCATGGTCTCCCAACTTTCTAGCTGGGCCTCGTTTCTTCCTTGTAGAAGATTTGCTCAATCCGAAGGGCTAAAAGAAGAAAGAGTGTTAATATATGTATATAGACAGTAGGTGCTTAATTAATATATATATATACACCTCGCTAGAGTTTGTAATATTTAATGTTCCACCGGAGCCGTCGGCTTCTCCCTCACCGAGGCCGTCTCTTCGGTCGACCTCCGGATCTCCCTCGCCGGAGTTGTTCTGATATAGCAAGGTGACATCACCCTCTCCTCCCTTGCCGATCATATCCTCGAGCAACGTTTCCTGTTCTTTGTCTTTGTCGAGTGGTTCCATAATTTATGCAAATTAAGAATTGCAAGTTATTGTAACGCTATAAACACAGTGAAACACTAATAAATTAAGGATAATGCACAAAACTTTAGTTGGGAAACTTAGTTCCTGAAACTTGTTCAAGAAGGCCAAAAAGGAGCGGCGGGGGTCCTAGCCAATGATGGCGAGGGGTCCCGGACTCCGGCTATTCCACCCTCGGGTATGCCCTACCGGAGAAGGGCTTCAATTAATAACATGGAATGCATAATTAGAATGGGCTCGTCACGCTGATCGATTTAGACATATTATTTTTCATGTTTGGAATTATGGAATTAAAGTTATGAATTTATTAAGATAAAAGCATTTACCGGCATTTAATAATTCGAAAATTTGAAATGCCCAGAATTTATTTTAAATAGCATAATCACATTCCTCACATTTTTTATTAGAAAACATATATCATTTGTATTACTTGGAATATGAATTTAAAACATTATTTAAATCCAAAACAATTTTAAAAGGGATCAAAGTCAAAGGTTTGACTAGCCTAGGTCAAATCTGGTCAAACTTGAAAATATGTTTGAATACATATTTGAAAATTGTTCATATTTCATATTATAAGTTTCTCAAAATTC
The DNA here is from genome assembly GCA_916181665.1 of Avena sativa. NCBI lineage: Eukaryota > Viridiplantae > Streptophyta > Magnoliopsida > Poales > Poaceae > Avena > Avena sativa. Next base: position 315,741,023 of record OV702292.1, read on the forward strand.
AAAACATTTTAAAATATATGATTTAATTTGGATTTAAACATATTCTGAAATTTCATTTGATTTAAGAAAAAGCTCTAGCGGCTTCTCTTACCTGTGGCTAGTCTACTCATAGTCAGTGACAAGTGGGCCATATGGGTCAGCGACTAACCTCGCGCGTGGGCGAGCTGGGCGCTGACACTTGGCTATGTCGGGGACTGCGGGTTGAGATGAAAGAAAAAGAGGGGCCTTTTTAGAAAAGCGGGTGACGACCTCCCTAGCGCTGGCGGCGTGGGAGCGTGGTCACCGTTGCAGCTGATGACCCACAAGTATAGGGGGTGTATCGCAGTATTTTTGAGGGAAGTGAAACCCAATTTATTGATTCGACACAAGGGGAGCCAAAGAATATTTATAAGCCTTAACAATTGAGTTGTCAATTCAGCTGCACCTGGAAACAATCTTGCTCACAGTAGTTTATTAGTAGCAAAAGTTTTGTAGTAGCAATAGTAAAGTAACAGCAGTAGTTAAAGTAAAGACAGTAGTAACAATTGCGTTAAACAGTAGGATTAAAGCGCGGTAGGCATAGGGATGGATGGACGGACGTTGCATGGACAAGACAATTCATATGGCAATCAAGACATAGGGCATTTGGAGATAAATAAGATAAAGCATCCAAGTACTAAATAATCATAGACATGTGTTCCATATATAGTCATACGTGCTTGCAATAAGAACTTGCACAACATCTTTTGTCCTGCCAGCCCATTTGTAGCGGGGCCTCAAGGGAACTACTTGTTGGAATTTTTGCCTAATAAAGGCCTAGCCCATTTATACTATTCAACAATTCCTGAAATACTAGAGGCCCACTTGGCCCATTCATGCAAGGCAAAGAGGTGGGACAAGAGTTTAGTCCCACATTGCTAGTTGAGTGGAAGTTGGACCATCTTATAAGGAGAGCTCTTCCACCACTTGTACGAAATTGAGAAGAGAAGACATATACACGCGCACTCCTCCTCCTCCGGCACCCGCCTCGTCACGTCACGTCACGACACGACACGCGCCACGGGTTGTGGGAATGCCTCGAGCTTCTCTTTCCTTTTGCCACGCATAAATGGATAATTATTTGAACAGTCTGCGTGAGTGTATTTTTAATACGAAATCAGTGGAAATTTAATTCGATTTATTACAAACTCAGTGGAGAATTAATTTGAGCTTAGTGGAGGCTGTTCGGCTTCGGTCGATGCCTGTTCGTTTCTTCTCCCGACGCCGACTGTTCGCCTGCCTACCAGTTCCTATAAGAGTGAGAGGTTGATCCTCTCCTTAGACACACCAATGCACACACCTTGCACCTCTAGTTCCAGAGCATTGCGCTGCATAGATCTTCCCCATCCCGTCTTGCGGCGTGCACCGCGAGATGGGACAGTATGCCTGCGAGACCCCGCTACTTCGAGTCCGGTACGGGAGAAGGGCGATAAGGTTTTTGGGGAGTGCTACTAGCGCGACTACTGGCTTCATCACGGACTCCTTCATGGATAGCAACTACACCGACATCTTCCCCAACGACGACTTCTTCCCCGGCATCAACAAACTTTTCCTCGACAACATGGCTGACGATGGTGCCAACGCTAACGGGAACACCGGCGGTTCCTCTACCGTGATGTATACCATCTTCTGGTCTTTTTTCTATTGTTCTGCTTGTGTTTTATCTATCTTTTACTATGGTTAAATCTCTTGGAAAATTGCTCTATTTCTCAACAATCCAAAAACCTTATTATAGGCAATTTGCTCCGTATCGGATCTCATTGGAACTCTTGATGTGGAAGAGAAGGCGAGAGCAAAAGACACACGTGCTCGAGGTGCTGAGGGAGGTTCAAGTGCCAATCTGGTACAGAAAAAGAACTTCCAGTCTCACAAGTCCAAGAACAAGGGAAAGTTTGATGGAAAAGGAAAGTTTGATGGAAAGAACAAAGCCTCACAGTCTACTAGTTTCAAGAAGAAGACTAATAAGAAGAAAGGTGTTTATCATGTGTGCGGTGATCCTGATCATTGGCCTCCTGCTTGCCCTAACCGCTTTGACAAAAGCCAGCATGGAAAAGGCAGCAAGACTGCTAATGTTGTCATGGGCGACGTTGAGATGAAAGATGTTGGGTATGGTATATTACCTACTGTTCTTTCATTATGTCATTCTCCTGATTGGTGGATTGACACGGGCACTAATGTACATGTTTTCTCTGATGTTTCCATGTTTTCTTCATATCAGGTCAGAGGGACTCAGTCCGTGCTGATGGGGAACGGCTCGCATGCTTCTGTTCATGGTGTTGGTACGGTCGATCTGAAGTTCACTTCGGGAAAGACCGTGCCCCTGAAGAACATGCATCATGTTCCCTCAATAAATAAGAATCTTGTTAGTGGATCACTTCGATGTCGTGATGGCTACAAGATTGTGTTTGAGTCCAATAAATTTGTACTGTCTAAGTTTGGAACATTTATTGGTAAAGGCTACGAGTGTGGAGATTTGTTCCTCCTATCACTATCAGATGTGTGTAATAAAGTCATGAATCATGTTTCATCTGATCTTGTATCAAATGTATGGCATTCACGTCTTTGTCATGTTAATTTTGGTTGCATGACGTAGTTAGCTAAAATGAATGTAATCCCCAAATTCACTACTGTGAAGGGATCTAAATGCCAAACTTGTGTGCAAGCGAAGCAACCTCGCAAGTCACATACGACTGCAGAGGTAAGAGATTTGGCACCACTAGAGCTCATACATTTAGATCTTTGTGAGATGAATGGTGTGTTGACAAAAGGTGGAAAGAAATATTTTATGACATTGATTGATGACTCTACGAGATATTGTCATGTGTATCTTCTGAAATCAAAAGATGAGGCTTTGAGTTACTTAAAAATATAGAAATCTGAAGAGGAAAACCAACTTGATCGAAAGATTAAGAGGCTTAGGTCTGATCATGGTGGAGAGTACTTTTCCAACAAGTTTGATTCTTTTTGTGCGGAACATGGTATAATCCATGAGAGGATGCCTCCCTACTCTCCCCAGTCAGACGGGGTAGCCGAAAGAAAGAACCTACTCTAACAGACGGGGTCTCTCCAAGGAATGGTGGAGAGTACTGGTTGCATGTTATGTCCTAAACCAAGTTCCCACTAAGAACAAAAAGATTACTCCATTTGAAGAATGGGAAAAGAAAAGATTAAATCTTTCTTACTTGCGAACTTGGGGCTGTCTGGCAAAGGTTCATGTCCCAATTCCAAAGAAGCGCAAACTTGGACCAAAAACCATGGACTGTGTTTTTCTAGGATATGCTTTTCATAGCATTGGCTATAGATTCTTGATAGTAAAATTTGGAGTACCAAACATGCATGTTGGTACAATCATGGAGTCAAATGATGTGACTTTCTTTGAGGATATCTTTCCCATGAACGATATACCTAGCTCATCAAATCAGGAGATACCTGACTCATTGAATCAGGAAATACCCACAATTCCTGAACATACCATTCCTATTGAACACTCAGAAAAACCTGAGGAGGATGATAATGAAATTCCTAAGAGGAGTAAGAGACAGAGGACTGCAAAGTCCGTTGGTAATGATTTCATTGTGTACCTTGTGGATGATACTCCTACTTGTATTTCAGAAGCCTATGCATCTCCTGATGCTGACTACTGGAAGGAAGCCGTTCGTAGTGAGATGGATTCCATCTTAGCGAATGGAACATGGGAGATCACCGATCATCCTTATGGGTGCAAACCTATAGGATGCAAATGGGTGTTTAAGAAGAAACTTAGGCCTGATGGTACTATTGAGAAGTACAAGGCAAGACTTGTAGCCAAGGGTTATACCCAAAAAGAAGGTGGTGACTTCTTTGATACTTACTCACCCGTAGCCATATTGACCACCATTCGCGTACTACTATCTTTGGCTGCCTCACATGGTCTTCTCGTTCATCAAATGGATGTTAAGACGGCTTTCCTAAATGGAGAGTTGGGCGAGGAAATATATATGGATCAGCCAAATGGATTTGTAGTGAATGGCCAAGAAGGAAAAGTGTGTAAGTTGTTGAAGTATTTATATGGCCTTAAACAAGCACCTAAGCAGTGGCACGAGAAGTTTGAGAGAACCCTAACCACTACAGGTTTTGCTGTAAATGAAGCTGACAAATGTGTGTACTATCACTATGGTGGGGGCGAGGGAGTAATTCTTTGTATGTTGATGACATACTGATTTTTGGGACCAATCTTAATGTGATTAAGGAAGTCAAGGATTTCTTATCTCGGTCTTTTGAGATGAAGGATCTAGGAGTAGATGATGTTATTTTGAACATCAAGCTATTGATAGATGATAATGGTGGGATCACACTACTTTAGTCTCACTATGTGGAAAAGATCTTGAGTCGCTTTGGGTATAGCAAATGCAAGTCTTCTCCAACACCGTATGATCCTAGTGTGTTACTTCGAAAGAATAGAGGCACTACTAGAGATCAATTAACATATTCTCAGATTATTGGGTCGCTTATGTATTTAGCTAGCGCTACGAGGCCTGACATCACTTTTGCTGTAAGCAAACTAAGTCGGTTTGTTTCAAATCCTGGAGATGATCATTGGCAAGCTCTTGAGAGAGTCATGCGCTATCTAAATGGCACTGGGAGCTACGACATTCACTATACTAGGTACCCAAGGATGTTGGAGGGATATAGTGATTCAAATTGGATATCTGATGCTGATGAGATAAAGGCCACGAGTGGATATATATTTACACTTGGTGGTGGTGCTGTTTCTTGGAAGTCTTGCAAGCAGACCATCTTAACGAGGTCAACTATGGAAGCAGAACTCGCAGCATTAGACACAGCCACTATTGAAGCAGAGTGGCTTCAAGAACTTTTGATGGACTTACCTATGGTTGAGAAACCTATACCCGCAAGAACTATGATAATCAAACTATGATTGTTAAAGTGAACAGTTCTAAAGATAACATGAAGTCCGAGATTTTTCCTAATAGTTGATTTTCTGCACAAAAACTAGACACCAATGTAATTCTACTGAAAACAGCGTCAGTTTGTGTTAGTTATATCCAAATCACACAAGTTTAGAGGAGAAACAGTAGCAAAAGTGTTCGAGAAAGTAGATACGTTTTGGACGTATCAACTCCCCCCAAGCTTAGCTTATTGCTTGTCCTCAAGCAATTCAGTTGAAAACTGAGTGCGATAAAAGTAACTTTAACGAACACATTTGCTTCATAAGATGTATATATTCTCAGCACAGGGTCAACCACTCAGGCAATTCATAATAAAGAGTATGGAACTAAGTTTACTTAATAGTCATTGCAAGCTATGAAGAGATTCCAACTCAAAAATAATAAGTAGCATGAAACATAAACATAAGCAACATTGCAATGCTCATAAAAAGGTATGATAGAGTGGTATCTCGCTTGCCTTTGATTGTAGAGCAAACATAAATGGCAAGGCACCTCTGAAGTTCAAGTGAAGACCAGAAGTAAAGATATCAAAGATACAAGTATCAAAGTCATAACACAAATAATCAAGTTTTGAGACAAGCATATTACACTAAGAATGACAACTATGCTCTCAAGAAAGTGCTCATAGAATAGGTGGTGACTCAACAAGAAATGAAGAGGTTTTGAATAGTTTGAAAAGCTTCCAAATGCTGAAAGTATGGTACTCATTAGCTTTCAGCTCTCATTGCCCCTATCATCAGCATCTTTAAATGGTTAAGGTTAAAGTGACACAACTAAGAGGATATGCTTGACAAGTTATAAGTTAAAATCTCATGCCCTTACTTACGAGTACCGAACCTCATGCTACTCAACTTCAGTCACAAGTAAGCTCTTGTCATTGTAATCACATATGTATCATAGAGAACCGCCAAAGGGGTAGCCCTTGCACATGATACAGGAGCTATCCCATAATCAAAATGACAAGGCAAGCAGACAATGAGCATCTCAGCGATCTTTTTATTTGCTATTTGCATAGGTTTTTATTGAGGATGCTTCATAAAATGCTCATTATGGTTTTGTTGCAAGTTTCCACCATGATTAGGCATGACTTAGGCTAGCGGCCCAGACGTTTCTCTAACAAATATACAAACTCCATGATCTTACAAGTTCCCCTTTTATTTCACACCGCCGGGATCCATAAGCAAAAGAATCATGATATCAACGAGGTACAAAGTACCAGTGCAATGTTGAAAGCGTTCCCCATGATACATGGTTCTGCTAACTTCAACTTATAAAGTGCAAGCATATACGCAACAAAGATGGACGCAATGCTTCAAGATTATTAAGTGCAAGAAAGTAAAGTGTGCCATCAAGTTCGTGAGAGCTTTACTAACTAACTTTCTCATAACAAGCAAACATTTTATTCAGAAGAAAACAAGGCATACTGAATATGCACGAAATAGCAAATGATGCTAATAGGTAGCTATGGTGGACACTTTTTCCAATATTGGTTTTGGGGAATTCGAAACACGAGTAGAATTCATACTCAGTGCAATTGAAGGCTAGCAAAAGTAAGGGAGCGACAAACGAGAGAGCAATAACTGTCCTAATCATGCTTGCAACAAAACAGGACTAATCATAGCATGAAAGTGAATCAAGACCCCTAAGGCAAAATAATTCATCGAGGCTTAATTGATTATTGTTTCAGTCATATGCATGCATGAACATGTGCCAAGTCAATTCAAATGAAACATTCTAAGGAGGATACCATAGTGTCATACCAAGTTATGAATAGAGCAATGTAAGCAAACATTCATATGACATGCTACAGACTATTAGCAAGCTGGAGCTAATCATAAGAAAGTAAGAACTACTAAGCATCCATAAATAACATACACCCTCCATGAACAGACTAAGCATGCCCACAATGATGAGTATATGTACAAAAATGAAAACAAATAGAGTTCGTTACCAGCCTCTTACCACACCTCAAGTTGTCATTAATCCTCATTATTGCCCTTCACTTGTGTAGCTTGAATAATAACATGAAACCAAATTCCACTTAGGACTACTGAACCCTGTAACGAACTTCACAAAACCAAAGAAGAACAACAAATATTTTTGGTGTTTTTGATTTTTAAAGGAAAGAACAAAAAGGAAAAACAAGCATAGCAAAATCTTTTTGGGTTTTTCGAATAGTTCAAACAAAGCAAAAAGGAAAAAGCAACCCAAGGCAAAAAGAAGCAAACAAAGAGAAACAAAGAGAATATTTTTGGTCTTTTTGTGTTTTAGAGAGCAAAAGTAAAGAAAGAACGAAAACTAAAAAGAGAACGAAACATGGATATACAAAGTACCGACTAAACATGATATGGAGATGAGTGTGATGTTGGTGTACCTCCCCCAAGCTTAGGCTTTTGGCCTAAGTGGGTATCAACGCCAAGCTGGCCAAGATGGAGCGCCTTCGTAGTATGGTGAGGAGGTACCCTCGTCCTGGTACGAGCTCGAGGATGCCCCACCATAGTGCGCAGAGTAGTCGTAAGAAGGCACATCCTCCTGGTGCTGCCTGTGGAAACCAAGCAAGCAGAGCTGCTTGTCCACCTCCTCCTTGGAACACGACCATGGCCTCCTGTGAATACTGAACAAAGTAGGTTGCGGCAAAGGAATCTCCCTCTTGTCCTCGTCAGTAAACAACATCTTGTATACTAAACCCTCCGTACTAGAGTCAGCAGTGACAAAGTGATGTGTTTTCATAGCCTTTGTGGTGCCAACACAGTGTCAACATAGTGTCATTAGGATCCACAGAAAGTTCTACCGCAACAACCATACGTGAAGCAATAATGCCCCCATAAATAGGTCCCCTAGCAGCTAGGCGGCGAGCGATGAGAGAGCCAAGATTGTACCTGGTATCATTATTAAGTGCAGCAGCGAGGAAGGTTAAATGATAATTAGAGATATTACTTGTGTTCTCCCTACCAAGAATGCTAGTGGCAAGATAATAAGCAAAATATCTAAGAGCTGGGAGTTGAATATTCCTTATCTTCCCGCGCTGAGCTATGCGGTCATCATCATTTGTAACACTTCGATAGAGCTCCGGCAAATCAGTGGGTCGGCCTTGGATCTTCTTCACCGTCCCCGTCATGCCTATACCTATAATGCAGCAAAATCTTTCCAATGGCATGGTAATAGGTTGATTATAAATTCTGAACGAAACAGTTGACTGATAAGGGGTGTTAGTGAAAACGAAACTCTCAACAAAAGTTTTGGTGAGCACGACATATTGCTCACTCTCATCCTGCATGTAAGTGGTCAAACCGACCCTCTGAACCAGTAGTAAGAAATCATCGAGGATCCCTGCAGCTTGCAAAAAGGTAAAACAAGGGAAAGTACATGGGTGAGCATCCCCCTCATATCCTTCATTGCCAAAGCATGGTGCAATAAGGTCTTCATTGTATGAAGGCCTAAACTGAGAGGCTGATCTTGAGGGCCTTGCCCTCCTAGGTGTGTCCCTCTCAAATATTTCTCCAAAGGTGTGGTTGTTCATCTTTGATATTCTGAAATTTAAACATCCATTATACAAGTGATTGCAAAGTGAATACATAATGAAGGGAACTACTTATGGGGACTTGTAAGAGGCCTCAACATGCATCAAAACAATATCTCTAAGTAATGAAAAAGCTTACAAGCTCTCATAACCTGTCACCTACAACAACAAAATACTCAAGATATAAACCACTAAACACAAATCTACTTGGACAAGCAAAGGAGTCACATACCGGAGAACAAATGCTCCAAATTTCAGCAGCAAAGATGGGCTGAGCAAGGAGATTGAAAAATCATGGACAAGAACAACAAGAACACGATTTTGAGCAATGAACTGGTGTTTTCTCAGGAGAGAGAGAGAGAGCAGTGGGAAGTGAGAGAGTGAGTGGAGGGCCAGGGGTGGCCCACACCATGGCCAGGCGCGCCCCTGGGCTGGCCGCCCCACCAGGTGGTGTGCCTGCCTGGTGGGTCCCCCAGGTACTCTCCAGGCACTTCTCTGCCCCTTTTTTCACGTAAAAAAATTTAATATGAATTTTCTAGAATTTTTCGAGACACTTTATTTTTGGCAATTTTCAGGTATAGATGAATGATTTTCTGACAGAAAAAAGTTTCTGGAATGATGCAATGACAAAACAAAGCTAAAACTTCAGAAGTTCTAAGACACACTAATATGCAAGCAAATAACAACAGAAAAGTAAACTAAGCGAAAGCAAAAACTAAAATGGATAAACTAAAAGTAAACAAAGATAATCATGGTGAAAACATTATTTTGTTCATTGAAATCCCTTTGTTAACAAGGTTGATCATGTCTTGTTACCAAAACAATTTTATATGAAACAAAACTTTGAATTCCACTAATGATTATGTTACCTCAACCTTGATAGCAATGGGCCCAATCATAATAGTTTCATAATTTTCTCTTGGTATGGGAATATATTTATCCAACTTGAATGCCCTCAACATGTTCAATTGAATTCAAACCATAAGTCCTATCAATTTTCTTGGGGAAATAGACAGTATGCCCCTTGTCATTAACATTAAAAGTCACCTTTCCTTGATTACAATTAATAACAGCTCCTGCAGTATTAAGAAAAGGTCTCCCAAGAATAATAGACATATTATCATCTTCAGGCATTTCAAGAACAACAAAATCAGTTAATATCAAGCAATTATGAGCCACTTGAACAGGTACATCCTCACATATACCAACAGGAATAGTAGTAGATTTATCAGCCATTTGCAAAGATATATCAGTTGGTATTAGTTTTTCCAATTGAAGTCTCTTATAGAAAGAAAAAGGCATAACACTAACTCCTGCTCCCAAATCACACGAGGCAGTTCTAACATAACTATTTTTAATAGAGCATGGAATAGTTGGAATCCCTGGGTCTCCAAGTTTCTTTGGAACTTTACCATGAAAGGAATAATTAGCAAGCAAAGTAGAAATTTCTTCATTAGGGATCTTCCTTTTATTCGAGACAATATCCTTCATATACTTTGAATAAGGAGGCAATTGAATAGCATCAGTCAAAGGAATTTGCAAGAATAAAGGTTTCATCCACTCACAAAACTTGTTATAGTATTCATCTTCCTTTGACTTGTGTTTCTTATCAGGGAAAGGCATAGGTTTTTGGACCCAAGGCTCTCTTTCACTACCATGTTTCTTAGCAACAAAATCTTCTTTGGTGTATTTAGTATTCTTAGTGTTCCTTTTAGGTTCTTCTTCAACTTTTTCATTATCAGGAACATCATTTTCCTCATTGCCACTTTCAGTTTCAGCATCAGAGACAGATATACTATTAGGATCTTTAGCAGGTTCAGAGGATTCTACAATATTTATGTTCTTTTTTCTTTTCTTAGGACTAGTACCACTATTTTCAGCTTGTTGAGAATCCTTCTCAATTATTTTAGGATGCCCATCGGGATATAGAGGATCCTGGATAGCAGCACCACTTCTAGTTCTAATTTCATAAGCATGTTTTTCTTTAGCAGCATTAACTAGCAAGTATTTTTGTACCTTAATAAGCTGATCAATTTGAATTTGAACCATTTTAAAATGTCTAACAACCATTTTAACATCATTAGAAGTTCTTTCCACAATATCTTTTAACTCAACAATAGCTCTAGAGTTTTCCATTGAATGATTTTGCACCCTTTTATTGAAATTATCTTGCTTAACAATAAAAACATCAAATTCTTCTAAGCATTGATCAGGAGGTTTAGAGTAAGGGATATCACCTTCATCAAAATGTTGGAGAGAGTGTTACTCAATAGTGGATGAGTGGGGGATTGGCTTACATAATTCTTCTATAGGAGGTAAATTCTTCACATCTGCAGCTTTAATTCCCTTCTCCTTAAGACATTTCTTAGCTTCCTTCATTACTTCATCATTTAGTTCAATAACTCCCCTCTTCTTTGATGTTGGTACAGGCGCAGGAATAGCTGGTTCAGGTATAGCTGGTTTAGGAGGAGTCCAATCTTCATAATCTTTGCTTATTTTAGCCATTAATTCCTCAGGTTCCTTGGGAGTCCTATTCCTGAAAACACAATCAGCACAATTGTCCAGGTATGCCCTAGATTCTTCAGTTAGTCCATTCTAAAATATATCAAGAAGCTCATTCTTAGGTAATGGACATCCAACCTGTGCATGAATCAAAGCACAAAACCTTGCCCATGATTCAGGCAATATCTCTTTTTCTCCCTGTTTAAAATCAAAAAGTTCCTGCAAAATAGCATGTCTAGCACTAGGAGGAAAATATTTCTGAAGGATGGTACTAATCAAGCAATCAGGGCTATCAATAGATCCAGGAGGTAAATTATTAAACCAAGTTTTAGCTTCTCCTTTCGGTGAAAAAGGGAAAATTTTAGCAACAAAGTAGGTGTGTATCTTAATATCATCAGAAAACAGGCCACTCATGGTAGAAAGCTCAGTCATATGTGCTACTGCACTTTCATTCTTAGTCCCACAAAAAGATTCCTTCTCAACAATAGCTATGTAAGATAGATCAAGAGACAAATCATAATCCTTATCTTTAATGTTTTGGGGAGATGTAACAAACTTAGCATTAGGAGATAATTTGGGTTTTATAGTACGCCTCTCAAAGAGACTCTTAATAGCACTCCTATCATCGGTGTCTTGACATTCTTTAATAAATTCATCGGTCATCTCTATATAACCGTCTTCAATATCAGAGCTTTCTCTAGACTCAGGTGAACTGACAGGTGTAGTAGTGTCTTCATTAGGAGTTTCAGTATTTCCAGCTATAGTTCTAGCAATCGTAGCATCTAGGAAAGGACCTAATGAACCACTCTTATCAAGCACAGTAGAAGCAGCATCATAAGTATCAGAAGTTTTAGATTCAGCAGTAGTAGTATGTGTAGAATGTGTATGTGGTGGTGTAAGGAGCTTACTCATAACAGATGGTGAATCAAGAGCAACAGAGGTGTTCAGAACTGTACCTCTCCCTATAGTGGATGGTAGAATAGGAACCTTGCCATCACGAGACTTACCCATGATGGATGGATGGTAGCGAACAATAGTGATTCCAAGTAAACTTGATAAATAGAGCTATGCTCCCCGGCAACAGCGCTAGAAAATAGTCTTGATGACCCACAAGTATAGGGGGTGTATCGCAGTATTTTCGAGAGAAGTGGAACCCAATTTATTGATTCGACACAAGGGGAGCCAAAGAATATTTATAAGCCTTAACAACTGAGTTGTCAATTCAGCTGCACCTGGAAACAATCTTCCTCACAGCAGTTTATCAGTAGCAACAGTTTTGTAGTAGCAATAGTAAAGTAACAACAGTAGTAAAAGTAAAGACAGTAGTAACAATTGCAGTAAACAGTAGGATTAAAGCGCGGTAGGCATAGGGATGGATGGACGACCGTTGCATGGACAAGACAATTCATATGGCAATCAAGACATAGGGCATTTGCAGATAAATAAGATAAAGCATCCAAGTACTAAATAATCATAGGCCCGTGTTCCATATATAGTCCTACGTGCTCGCAATGAGAACTTGCACAACATCTTTTGTCCTACCAGCCCGTTTGCAGCGGGGCCTCAAGGGAACTACTGGCAATTAAGGTGCTACTTTTAATAGAGCACCGGAGCAAAGCATTAACACTCCATGAACGCATGTGATCCTCACATCAAAGCCATTCCCCCCGGTTATCCCGATTGCTATCACTTCGAGGCCTTTGGTTCCGGACAACAACATGTGCATACAACTTGTAGGTAAGGCCATAAACCATACTATCATAATGAATCAATAACATGTTCATATTTGAAATCATGGCACTCAGGCCCTAGTGACAAGCATTAAGCATAACAAGTTGCAACAAAGTCAAAAAGCACTAATAAAAGATACTAGGCACCATGCCCTAACAATCTGATGTCATTACATGAACGATCTCATCCAATCCCTACCATCCCCATAGCCTACATCAGGGATTACTCACTCATAGATGGGGGAAACATGGATGCTCGATGGAGAAGCGATGGTGATGATGATGGCGATGATCTCCTCCAATTCCTGATCCTGGCAGAGTGCCAGAACGTCGTTTCTAGTTCCAAATCACGGAATCTGGTGGTGGCGGCATAGTGGAACTCTTTCTGGAAAAACGTCGAACCCCCCTTGGTTTTTAGGTCAAGAGGCAACTTATAGGCGAAGAGGGAGGCCGAGGGGGCAGCCGAGGCGACCACACCACCCTCAGGCGTGGCCTGACCTGGCCCACGCGGCCAGGTGGTGTGGGCCCCTCATGGCCCTACTCCGTCTCGTCTTTTGGTGAAATAGGATTTTTTGGCATATTTTCCGGGATTTTTCCTAATAGTTGATTTTCTAGACAAAAACTAGACACCAAGGTAATTCTGCTGAAAACAGCGTCAGTCTGTGTTAGTTGTATCCAAATCACACAAGTTTAGAGGAGAAACAATAGCAAAAGTATTCGAGAAAGTAGATACGTTTTGGATGTATCAGCAGCTATAGGCGCAAGAACGGCTAGTGAGGGGGACAAGGACTAGATGCAGGAAGGGGAGCATGGCGGCGTGGGCGCGTGGCCGTCGCTGCAGCTGCAGGCACAAGAACGGCCGACGAGTGGGACAAGGACTAGAGGAGGAGGAGTGGGGGCAGGGTGATACCTACCTGAGGGTGCGGCAGACATCGATGGCACGCGCGTACGTCAAGGACGGTGCGTGGACGCCGGCGGCGGGGTGGCGATTGGGCAGCCTGACAGCGTCGTTCGAGCTTGCCCTCACGGCAGCGGCATCTCGATCTGTTTCGCGTGAAAGAAGAATGTGGAAGGAGAGAAAGGGGCGTGGCGGTTAAGTAGCAGGAGATCATTCGTCATGGTTGGTGGCTCCAACCAGGACGAAAAGGTCATACGTCCCGGTTGGAGCCACCAACCAGGACGAATGCTCTCGTCATTAGTCCTGGTTGGTGGCTCTGACCGGGATGAATTCTCTGGTCATTCGTCCTGGTTAGAGCCATCAACTGGGACGTATTTTATTTTTCAAACCTTTTAGTCCAGGTTCCTGCCTTATTTCTTATTTAGGTGTTTAAATTTGAAATGATTTTTAAATGGTAAATCATTTTGAATTTGAAAAGGCTTTCAACATGAAAAGTGTTTGAATTTGAATAACTAATACAAAACCATTTTCTGTTTTCTAAAATAATTATTCTAACTATTCAAACTATTAACTATTTTGCCATTTTCAATTAAAAATCCATTAACTAATATTTTTTACATACTTTGGAATTTGAAAAAACTTTCAACATGATAAGTGTTTGAATTGGAATAACTAATTCAAAACCATTTTATGTTTTCTAAAATAATTATACTAACTATTCGAACTATTAACCATTTTGCCATTTTGATTAAAAATGCATTAACTAATATTTTTTGCATACGTTGGAATCTGACAAAACTTTCAACATGAAAAGTGTTTGAATTTGAATAACTAATCCGGAACCATTTCCTGTTTTCCCTTTGTTCTGGTACAAATGATTCAAGCTGACAGGAGGCGGGGTAAAGGTAAACGAGCAGTATGGAATGACAACAGTGGATCTCAACAATCTTGGGTACAGAGATAAACCATTCGGCCTAGCCAATGGCTTAGTCATAATCATTTCTAGCCCTACAGTACACAACTTCAGGGTTATCTTTGTCATCGTCTTTGTCGTCTCTATGGCCTATTCCGGGGATCCTCAGCTCTTCCTCGGCTTGTGCACGGGGGAACCCCGGGGACCATCAACCATGGCATATTCCGGAGGCACCTTCCACTACGGCCTCGGATTCATGATGCACGAGAGAGGGGGCTCCCGGATGATGAAGCCTCTACGCCCGCGGCCTTCACCACCGCCACCCTTCTTGTGGCTTTGCGGCAGGTGTAAGCGCGGGTACCGCAGGTGAGGATGATCTCCCTCGGCGATGTAGCGCATCACATCGACGATAGTCCAGTTAGACCACCACAAGCGAGGACCGACTTTGTTGGGGTTCACTGGAGGCAGGTGGTCACCCTCGTACCTGGCAAGCTCCCTTTCTCGATGGTTAGCGAAGAAGGCATTCCAGTTGTCGTAGTTGTCAGGATCCCAATGCGGATCCATCTAATGCTCCAGTGTGATCTCTAGGTAGAAGTGGTTCGTGATGGCTGCCTGGCAGGCGAAAACTTGAGGCACAGGTGAGACAGGATCCCCTCCGACACTCAGCATTCAGTCGGCGGGCAGCCGGTTGCCCGATGGGCATGGGTAGCTGGAGGCGCACAACGCCTCGGTCTCGTCGAGTGTCAGAATGGCCTAGTATGTGGTGTCCATTGTTGTGAGAGAGGAATGTGTGGATGTGTGGATATCCATGACACGGTCGGCCCAAATATAGAGGGAAAGGGTGGGAAAACATGGCGGGAAGCGGTGGGAAATGGTGGGAAATATCTTTAGTCCCGGTTAGTGGCTCCAACTTGGACTAAAAGCCCCGGTTAGAGGGAAAGGGCGGGAAAACATGGCGGTAAGTGGTGGGAAATGGCGGGAAATATCTTTAGTCCTGGTTAGTGGCTCCAGCCGGTACTAAAAGCCCCGGTTAGAGGGAAAGGGCGGGAAAACATGGTGGGAAGTGGTGGGAAATGGCTATAATCGCGGCACAATTTGTGATAATGTGCCCATATTGTGCACACATGTGCATCTTGGGATGGCTTACAATGTTGCAGGAGGAAGTTTTCCTTTTCATCGCACGGAAAAGTGATTTTCCATTTTGGAGGTGCCAAGAACGGGATGTTTGTGAAGCAACAACCAAATTAAACTTTCATGTTGGCACCAACCCATTTATCAAAAATACTAGACCATATAAAATGGACAATTTCCCAACTGGGGTATCTGAAACCTTTCCGTCCACTCCTCATGAAAAAAGACAAATTCCCGCCGAATCGGTAGGAGGCCGCCCAGATTTGAACTAGAGATACATGATATAATGCTCATGATTTTTTTAAAAATCATTTTTAGGTTCACAATATGCTATTTCATCATAGATCCACTTAAATTTTAGCGAGGCTCGGCCCCGAGCTAAGAATCTCCATGCCCACCATTTGAATATAGTTTCAAACAGGTATAAATGGGCATGAGAATTTCAAAAATGATCCAAACAATGTGAAACCTTCACGTTGTGTCTTATTATGTGTTATAGTTTCATGGAAAAATATTAAACTTGGAAAATTGCAAACATCACAAAAAATCCTTCACAAAATGAGCTATCATGTTCGAGGTTTCATGGCATTTAGGTTATTAATATGAGGCGATGAACCCTTCTTGGCGTATGTCCCTTGCTTATGATCGCTTCGGCCATAACCATGGAGCATCTTCTTTACTTAACGGGATGCTTGGGTCAGTTTTCACTGTGAAGGGCGGAATTTCATCAAACTTATTATAATCTTCTAACATGTCTATCTTATCCTCGACTCCCATGATGTTTCCTTTCCCTGAAAGAACTATGTGATGCTTTGTCTCATTGTATGATGTATCCGTTTGCTTATTTTTTTGGGTCAGTTGGACATGTCCTTCACATAGAAAACTTGAGCCACACCATTGGCTAGGACGAATGGTTCGTCTTTGTAACCAAGACTATTGAGATCCACTATTGTCATTCCGTACAACTGGTCTACCTTTACCCCTACTCCATTTAGGTTAACCCATTTGCACCGAAACAAAGGGACCTTAAAAGAAACTCCACGGTCAAGTTCCCATATCTCCTCTATGTAACCATAGTATGTGTCCTTTTTCCCATTCTCATCTGTTCCATCAAAGAGGACACCACTGTTTTGGTTGGTGATATTTTTATCTTGGGTGATCGTGCAAAATGTATTCCCATTTATCTTGTACCCTTGGAAATTCAATATAGTAGAAGATGGTGACCCGGCTAACAAGTAGAGTTGATCTCCAACAACGGTGACATTCATGAGATGTGTTCGCAACCAACTGTCGAAAGCCGCCCTGTGTTCAACTTTAATCCAGGAGTCAGGCTTCCCCTGGGTTTGCGGAGCGTACAATGTTCTTGTGTACCTCGATATATGGAGCCACGAAGGTGGAATTTTGTAGAACCGTGTAGTGTGATTAAGTGAATGATTGCCCGACCCTACATATCATTGCTTTCTTTCCTAGCATGCCTTTTCCACTCAGTCTCCCCTCATGCCGTGATTCAGGAACACCAATCAGCTTAAGGTTAGGAAGAAAGTCAATACATAACTCAATGACCTCATCTATTCCATAGCCCTTGGAGATGCTTCCTTCTGTCCAAGCACGGTTATGAACATATTTATTTAAGACTCCCATGAACCTCTCAAAAGGGAACATCTTGTGTAGAAATACGGGACCAAGAATGGCAATCTCTTTGACTAGGTGAACCAGGAGATGCGTCATAATATTGAAGAAGGATGGTGGGAACACCAACTCAAATCTAACAAGACATTGGACCACATCCTTATGTAACCTTGTTAGAATATATTGATTGATCACCTTCTGAGATATTGCATTCAGGAATGCACATAGCTTCACAATAGTTACTCAAACATTTTACGGTAGAAGCCCCCTAATTGCAACCGGAAGCAACTACGTCATAATCACGTGACAGTCATGAGACTTCAGGTTTTGGAATTTCTTTCTCTGCCATATTTATTATCCCCTTTATATTCGACAAAAAGCCAAATGCCACCTTGATACTGTAAAGGAATTCAAAAAAGATTTCCTTATCTGCTTTGGTAAGAGCGTAGCTGGCAGGACTTAAGTGACACCCTTTATCTGTCTTGTTTTCTGGGTGCATGTTCTCTGGGTCTTTCATACATTTCTGGTCCTCCCTTGCTTCCGGTGTATCTTATTGTCTTCCAATACACGCCCAAGATGCCCAGCAGGTTCACACAAAGATTCTTCGTCATGTGCATCACGTCGATTGAGGAGCAGACACATAGGAATTTCCAATCGGGTAGCTCCCAAAATATAGATTTCTTCTTCCACATGGGCGCGTGTCCAGTAGTGACGTTGTTCAGAATAGATTAACCGCCGGGACCCTTTCCAAAGATTACTTCTATCTCCTTGACCATACCAAATACATCATCACCAATAGGGAGGCCAGGCTTCTTCTAATGTTTTGCCTCACCTTTGAAATGCTTTTCTTTTTTTCTTACGGGATGATTGGTCTGAAGAAATCGACGATTCCCTAGGTACACAACATTCTTACATTTATGCAAATATGTACCTTCATTCTAATCTAAACAGTGTGTGCATGCCTTGTATCCCTTGATTGTCTGTCCTAAAAGGTTACTAAGAGCAGGCCAATCATTTATGGTTACAAAAAGCAACGCTCATAGGTCAAATGGGTCCTGTTTGTGTGCATCCCACACACGTACACCTGGTTTTCCCCACAACTATAAGAGTTCTTCAACGAATGGGCTTAGGTACACATTAATGTCGTTGCCGGGTTGCTTCAGGCCTTGGATGAGCATTGGCATCATAATGAACTTACGCTTCATGCACAACCAAGGAGGAAGGTTGTAGATACATAGAGTCATAGGTCAGGTGCTGTGACTGCAGTTCTGCTCCCCAAAAGGATTCATGCCATCTGTACTTAGACCAAACCATAAGTTCCTTGCGTCACTTGTAAAGTCTGAGAAGTCTCTCTTGATTTTTCTCCACTGTGACCCATCAGCGGGGTGTCTCAACTTCCCGTCTTTTTTACGGTTATCTTTGTGCCATCGCAACTACCTGGCATGCTCTTTGTTTCTGAACTGACCTTTCAATCGTGGTATTATTGGAGCATACCACATAACCTTAGCAGGAATCCTCTTCCTGGGGGGCTCATCATCGCCCTCAACATCACCAGGGTCATCTCGTCTAAACTTATACCATAGTGAAGTGCATACCAGGCATTTATCTAAATTCTCATACTCCTCACCGCAGTAGAGGATGCAGTCATTAATGCATGTATGTATCTTCTGCACATCTAATCCTAGAGGGCAGAGAGTCTTCTTTGCTTCATACGTACTCTTAGGCAATTCGTTATCCTTTGGAAGCTTCGGCTTCATTATTTTTAGTAACTTCTCAAATCCCTTGTCAGATAAACCAGTCTTTGCCTTCCATTTTAGCAATTCCAGTGTGGTGCCGAGCTTTGTGCTACCATCTCCGCAATTTGGGTACAACAATTTTTTCTGATCCTCTAACATGCCCTCCAACTTCAACTTCTCCTTTTCTGTTTCACAGTCTCGCTTTGCACCAGAAATGACCCAACCAAGATCATCGGCGGGCTCATCTGATGCCCGTTCTTCACCTCGTTCTTCTCTGTCTTCCATTGCAGTATCACTGTATTCAGGGAACATAGGACAATAGTTGTCATCATCCTCTTCTTCTTCTTCATTGTCTTCCATCATAACCTCTCTTTCTCCGTGCTTGGTCCAACAATTATAGCTGGGCATGAAACCTCTCCGAATCAGGTGGCCGCGAAGGATTTTCGAGAAAGAGTACTCCTTGACGTTCCGACAGTCAACACATGGACAGCGCATAAAACCATTATCTTTGTTTTCCTTAGCCACATCGATAAATATATCCACACCTTTAATGTACTCGGAAGTGCGTCGGTCACTGTACATCCATCCCCGCCAGTTCATCTGCATCATATAATTATGATTACCAAAAACCATTACAGAACATCATGAATATTGAAATGACCACTTTACATTGACACATACATTGTATCAATGATAGATGAAAGGATAAGGTTGCTAACCTCGATCGAGGAGGAAATAAAGAGGAGAAATCTTAAGTGTGGCTCGAGCACCTCATATCATTTTTTTCTGTGAAATCAAGCAGCATCATTCTCTTACGCATTTCATTGAACACCTCATGTGAGTAGGAAAAAACAAACTAGCACACACATCTCACACCTTCGACCAAGAAAAAACAGAGGATAGAGGGCTGGCTTGCTGGGCAGCTTATTTATTATAGGAAGACTATTCGTCCCGATTTGTAGCACAAACCAGGACTAAACGTATGCGGCAGGCCACGTGTCTCATGCAACACCTTTAGTCTCGGTTTGTGTCACAAACCAGGACGAATGCTCCCTTCCGAACCAGGACGAATGCCCCCAGCTCCCGTGCGATGCTCCGTGTGACGCCCTGGCTAGCATTAGTCCCGGTTCATTGTGCAATTAGGACAAAAGCTCTAGGGCACTCTAAACAAAAGGATCTTTTTCTACTAGTCGGTGGCTACTGGTCCGACGCAATCCCTAGGATCGGCATCGGGCGAAGATCTCTCTCTCGAACCGGCATGGCCAATGGGAGTCTCGGTGAGATTTTGACGTCTTGGCAAAGGGCTCCGATGCCAAGGCCTTGTACAACAAGGAAGGAATGATGCAAACTCCAATGAGGTGGGGGATATTTGGTGCTCCCTCTAAAAAACGAGCATGGCACAAGAACTAGAGAGATCCACGAGGGTGTCTTCTAATTCCAGTATCTAGTCTAGGCTTTACAATAGAGGTAGGGGCTATTTATAGGCCACCACTAGTTCAGGGGTACTTTATTCATAGAAGGGTAAAGTCTGGATGAACTTGAGGTTACATGGGCCAAAGGCCCAAAGGCCTTAACATGCCTGGCATCGTGGTCACCAGAGTTTCCGGTGTCATGGGTCGGCGACTCCAGTGTGGTCTAGAGACTCCGGTCTATCTCCGGTGTCGTCTCTGGAGTGACGTTTAGACTGTGCTAGGCCTTGGTCTGGAGGCTGGTCCGAAGTCCAGCCGGATATTTTGGGGTGATGGTCTGGAGAATCTGGTCTTCGGGGCCGGAGACTCCGGTGTTTCATCCTCAGCAGCTTCTTCTTCTCGTATAGCTCCTTGTACTTCATCTATGCTGGCTTGGCGATGCATTGGGGCTTCATAGCTGATGATGCATAGGGTAGTTGCATGAAGTAGCAAGCCATCCAAGGATGTATTAAAGTCACACGAGGAGAGGAGTGAGTTAACCTTAGCTTGTAGGAGCTTAGTGATATGTCCAAAACGTATCTACTTTCCCAAACACTTTTGCTATTGTTTCTCCTCTAAACTTGTGTGATTTGGATACAACTAACATAGACTGACGCTGTTTTTAGCAGAATTACCTTGGTGTCTAGTTTTTGTGCAAAAAATCAACTATCAGCAAAAATCCCAGAAAATATGCCAAAAATCCTATTTCACCAAAAGATTCACGGAGCCAGAAGACGAGATGGAGGAGGGCCACGAGGGGCCCACACCACCAGGCTGCGCGGGCCTGCCCAGGCCGCGCCTG
Organism: Avena sativa; assembly: GCA_916181665.1. Classification (NCBI taxonomy): domain Eukaryota; kingdom Viridiplantae; phylum Streptophyta; class Magnoliopsida; order Poales; family Poaceae; genus Avena; species Avena sativa. Next base: position 315,762,299 of record OV702292.1, read on the forward strand.
GGGGTGGTGTGGATTCCTCGGTCACCCCCTCAACCTCCCTCTTCGCCTATAAGATGCCTCTTGACCTAAAAACCAAGGGGGGTTCGACGTTTTTCTAGAGAGAGTTCCGCTACGCCACCACCACCAGATTCCGCGAATCAGAACCAGAAACTCCGTTCTGGTACCCTGCCGAGACAGGGAATTGGAGATCATTGTCACCATCATCACCATCGGTTATCCATCAACCATCCATGATTCCCCCATCCATGAGTGAGTAATCCCCTATTGTAGGCTATGGGGATGGTAGGGATTGGATGAGATAGTTCATGTAATGGCATCAGATTGTTAGGGCATTGTGCCTAGTATCTACTATTAGTGCTTTTTGACTTTGTTGCAACTTGTTATGATTAATGCTTGTCGATTTCAGATCTGAACATGTTATTGATTTATGATGTCAGTATTGTTTGTGATCTTACCTGCAAGTTGTATACACATATTGTTGTCCGGAACCAAAGGCCCCGAAGTGATAATAATCGGGATAACCGGAGGGGATGACTTTGATGTGAGGATCACATGTGTTCATGGAGTGTTAATTCTTTGCTCCGGTGCTCTATTAGAAGGAGCACCTTAATTTCTAGTAGTTCCCTTGAGGCCCCGCTGCAAATGGGATAGCAGGATAAAAGATGTTGTGCAAGTTCTCATTGCGAGCACGTATGACTATATATGTAACACATTCCTATGATTATTTAGTACTTGGATGCTTTACCTTATTTATCTGCAATTGCCCTATATATGTAAGACATTCCTATGATTATTTAGTACTTGGATGCTTTACCTTATTTATCTGCAATTGCCCTATGTTTTGATTGATATATGAATTGTCTTGTACATGCAACTCCCGTCCATCCATCCCTATGCCTACCGTGCTTTAATCCTACTATTTACTGCAATTGTTACTATTGTCTTTACTTTTAATACTCCTATTACTTTGCTATTGCTACTACAAAACTGTTGCTACTGATAAATTGCTGTGAGCAAGATTGTTTCCAGGTGCAGCTGAATTGACAACTCAGTTGTTAAGGCTTATAAATATTCTTTGGCTCCCCTTGTGTCGAATCAATAAATTGGGTTTCACTTCCCTCGAAAATACTGCGATACACCCCCTATACTTGTGGGTCATCAAGACTATTTTCTGGCACCGTTGCCGAGGAGCATATCTCTATTTATCAAGTTCACTTAGGATCACTATTGTTCACTGTCATCCATTCATCATGGGTAAGTCTCGTGATGGAAAAGTTCCTATATTACCATCCACTAGAAGAAGAGGTACGGTTCTGAACACCTCTATTGCTCTGGATTCACCATCTGTGATGAGTAAGCTCCTTACACCACCCCATACACATGCTACACATACTGCTACTACTACTGAATCTGAAACTTCTAATACTTATGATGCTGCTTCTACTGTGCTTGATAAGAGTGGTTCATTAGGTCCTTTCGTAGATGCTACGATTGCTAGATCTATAGCTGGAAATACTGAAACTCCTAATAAAGATACTACTACACCTATCAGTTCACCTGAGTCTATAGAGAGCTATGATATTAAAGATGGATATATAGAAATGAATGATGAATTTATTAAAGAATGTCAAAACACTCATGGTAGGAGTGCTATTAGGAGTCTCCTTGAGAGGCGTACTATAAAACCTAAATTATCTTGCTAAGTATGCTACATCTCCCATAAACACTAAAGATAAGGATTATGATTTCTCTCTTGATTTATCTTACATAACTATTGTTGAGAAAGAACCTTTTTGTGGGACTAAGAATGAAAGTGCTATAGCACATATGACTAAGCTTTCTACCATGAGTGTCCTGTTTTCCGATGATATTAAGATGCGCACCTACTTTGTTGCTAAAATTTTCCCTTTTTCACTGAAAGGAGAAGCTAAGGCCTGGTTTAATAATTTACCTCCTAGATCTATTGATAGCCCTGATTGCTTGATTAGTACCTTCCTTCAGAAATATTTCCCTCCTAGTGCTAGACATGCCATTTTGCAGGAACTTTTTTATTTTAAACAGGGAGAAAATAGATATTGCCTGAATCATGGGCAAGGTTTTGTGCTTTGATTCATGCACAGGATGGATGTTCATTACCTCAAAATGAGCTTCTTGATATATATTATAATGGACTAACTGAAGAATCTAGGACATACCTGGATAGTTGTGCTGATTGTGTTTTCAGGAAATGAACTCCTAAAGAAGCTGAGGAATTAATGGCTAAAATAAGCAGGAATTATGATGACTGGACTTCACCTGAGACAACTACACCTGAGTTAACAATGCCTGATCCAACACCAGCACCAAAGAAGAGAGGAGTGATTGAACTAAATGATGAAGTGTTGAAGGAATCTAAGAAATGTCTTAAGGAGAAGGGTATTAAATCTGAAGACGTGAAGAATTTACCTCCTATGGAAGAATTATGTAAGCCAATCTCCCACTTATCCACTATTGAGGTACACTCTCTCCAACATTTTGATGAAGGTGATATTCCTTATTTTAAACCTCCTGATCAATGCTTGGAATAATTTGATATTTTATTGTTAAGCAAGATAATTTTAATAAAAGTGTGCACAATCATTTAATGGAAAACTCTACAGCTATTATTGAGTTGAAGGATATTGTGGAAAGAACCTCTAATGATGTTAAAATGCTTGTTAAACATTTCCAAATGGTTCAAACTCAAATTGATTAGCTTATTAAGGTACAAAAAGATTTGCTAGTTAATGCTTCTAAGGAAAAACAAGCTTATGAAATTAGAACTAGAAGTGGTGCTGCCACCCATGATCCTCTATATCCTGTGGGGCATCCTAAAAGAATTGAGCAGGATTCTCAAGAAATTGAAAATAGTGGTACTTCTCCTAATAAAAGGAAAAAGAAACATAAAACAGCTGTAGAATCTTATGAACCTGCTAAAGATCCTAATAGTATATCTATCTCTCATGCTGAAACTGAAAGTGGTAATGAGGAAAATGATGCTCTTGATAAAGAAAAAGTTGAAGAAGAACCGGAAAGGCACACTAAGAATACTAAATACACTAAGGAAGATTTTGTTGCTAAGGAACATGGTAGTGAAAGAGAGCCTTGGGTCCAAAAACCTATGCCTTTCCCTGATAAGAGACACAACTCAAAAGAAGGAACACTATAATAAGTTTTGTGAGTGGATGAAACCTTTATTTTTGCAAATTCCTTTGACTGATGATATTAAATTACCTCCTTATTCAAAGTATATGAAGGATATTGTCTCTAATAAAAGGAAGATCCCTAATGAGGAAATTTCTACTTTGCTTGCTAATTATTCCTTTAATGGTAAAGTTCCAAAGAAGCTTGGAGACCCAGGGATTCCAACTATTCCATGTTCGATTAAAAATAGCTACGTTAGAACTGCTTTGTGTGATTTGGGAGCAGGAGTTAGTGTTATGCCTTTTTCTCTCTATAAGAGACTTCAATTGGAAAAAGTAATACCAACTGATATATCTTTGCAAATGGCTAAAAAATCTACTACTATTCCTGTTGGTATATGTGAGGCTGTTCCTGTTCAAGCGGCTCATAATTGCTTGATATTAACTGACTTTGTTGTGCTTAAAATGCCTGAAGATGATAATATGTCTATTATTCTTGGGAGACCTTTTCTTAACACTATAGGAGCTGTCATTAATTGTAATCAAGGAAAGGTAACTCTTAATGTTAATGACAAAGAGCATACTATCTATTTCCCGAAGAAGATTGTTAAGACCTATGGCCTAAATTCAATTGAAAATATTGAGGGCATTCAAGTTGGAGAAATATATTGTCCCATACCAAGAGAAAAATATGAAACTATTATGATTGGGGCCATTGCTATCAAGGTTGAAGTAACATAATCATTTAGTGGAATACAAAGTTTTGTTTCATATAAAATTTTTTTGGTAACAAGACCTGATCAACCTTGTTAACAAAGGAATTTTAATGAACAAAACAATGTTTTCACCATGATTATCTTTGCTTACTTTTAGTTTATCCATTTTTAATTTTTTGCTTTCACTTAGTTTACTTTTCTTTTGCTAGTTGCTTGCATATTAGAATATCTTAGAACTTCTGAAGTTTTAGTTTTGTTTTGAATTTGCATCTTTCTAAAAACATCTTTCTGCTAGAAATTATTCATCAATACCTGAAAATTGCAAAAAAATAAGTGTCTCGAAAAATTCCAGAAAATCAATATTAAATTTTTATGTGCAAAAGGGGCAGAGAAGTACCTGGAGTGACCCAGGGGGGCCCACCAGGCAGGCACACCACATGGTGGCACGGCCACACCAGGGGCGCGCCTAGCCATGGTGTGGGCCACCCTGGCCCTCCACTTACTCTCTCTCACTTGCCACTTCTTTCTCTCTCCCGATAAAACACCAGTTCATTGCTCAAACTCGTGCTCTTGCTGTTCTTGCCCATGATTTTTCGTTCTCTTTGCTCAGCCCATCTTTGCTGCTGAAATTTGGAACATTTGTTCTTCGGTATGTGACTCCTCTGCTTGTCCAAGTAAATTTGTGTTTAGTGGATTATATCTTGAGTATTTTGCTACTGTAGGTGACATGTTATGTGATCTTGTGAGCTTGTTCAATGCTTAGAGAAATTGTTTTGATGTATGTTTAGGCCTCTTACAAGTCCCTATGAGTAGTTCCTTTCATTATGTACTCACTTTTCAATCACTTGTATGATGGATGCTTAAATTTCAGAATAGAAGAGATGAACAACCACACTTTTGGAGAAGTATTTGAGAGAGACACAACCAGCAGGGCAAGGCCTTCGAGATCAGCTTCTCAATTTAGGCCATCATATAATGAAGATCTTATTGCACCACGCTTTGGCAATGAAGAAGATGAGGGAGATGCTCACCCATCTACATTCCCTTGTTTTACTTTGTTGCAAGCTGTAGGGATCCTCGATGATTTCTTACTACTGGTTCAGAGGGTTGGTCTGACCACTTACATGGAAGATGAGAGTGAGCAATATGCCGTGCTCACCAAAACTTTCATTGAAAGTTTTGTTTTCACCAACATCCCTTATTGGTCAACTATTTCGTTCAAAATTTATAATATGCCTATTACCATGCCATTGGAAAGATTTTGTAGCATCATATGCATAGGCATGACTGGGACAGTGAATAAGATCCAAGGATGACCCGCTGATTTGCTGGAGCTATACCAAAGTGTGACAAATGACGATGACTGCACAACTTATCATGGGAAGATAAGGAACATTCAACTTCTAGCTATTAGATATTTTGCTTTTTATCTTGCCACTAGCATTCTTGGTAGGGACAACACTAGTAATATTTCTAACTATCATTTAGCTTTTCTTGCTGCCGCACTTAATAATGATACCAAGCATAATCTGGGTTCTCTCATTGCCCGTCGCTTAGCTTCTAGAGGACCCATTTATGGGGGTATTATTGCCTCACGCATGGTTGCTGCCTTAGAACTTTCTGTTGATCCTAACGACACTGTCTTGACACCACAAAGGCTTGATCTTGCTGCTATGAAAACGCATCATTTTGTTACTACTGACTCTAGTTCCGAGAATTTAGTTTACATGATGTTGTTTACTGATGGAGATGAGAGGGAAATTCCTTTGCCAAAGTATACTTTGTTCAGTATTTGCAGGATGTCATGGTTGCATTCCAAGGAGGAGGTGGACGAGCAGCTCCACTTAATTGGTTTCCACGAGCAGCACCAGGGGGATGGGATGTGCCCTATTACGACTACTTTGCACACTACGCTGGGGCGTCCGCGAGTTCATATCAGGATGAAGGCACTTCCTCGCCCTATTATGGAGGTGCTCCTTCCTGGCCAGCTTGGGATTGATACCCACTTAGGACAAAAGCCTAACATTGGGGGGAGGTACACCGACATCACACTCATATACATATCATGTTCAGTCGGTACATTTTATATCCATGTCATGGGGAGATACCCACTTTGTTTTTTGCTTTATTTCTGCTTTCCAAAACACAAAAAGACCAAAAATATTTTCGTTATTTCTCCTTGCTTGCTTCTTTATCTTTTTTCCTTGGTTTACCTCCTTCTTTTTAGCTTTGTCTTAATTATTTGAAAAACCCAAAAAGATTCTGCTTTGCTTGATCTTCCTTTTTGTTCTTGCCTTTAAAAATCAAAAACACCAAAAATATTTTCTATTCTTCTTTGGTTTTGTGAAGTTCATTGCAGGGTTCAGCAGTCCTCAGTGGATTTTAGTTTCATGTTATTATTCAAGCCACACAAGTGAAGAGAAATAATGAAGATTAATGACAAGTTGAGGTGTCGTAAGAGGCTGGTAATGAACTCTATTTGTTTTCATTTTTGTACATATACTCATCATTGTGGGCATGCTTAGTCTGTTCATGTAAGGTGTATGTTATTTATGGATGCTTAGTAGTTCTTGCTTTCTTATGATTAGCTCCAGCTTGCTAATGGTTTGTAGCATGTCATATGAATGTTTGCTTGCATTGTTCTTTTCATAACTTGGTATAACATTGTGATATCCTCCTCTAAATGTTTCATTTGAATCGATTTGGCACATGCTCATGCATACATATGACTGAAAAAATAGTCAGTTAAGCCTCGATGAATTATTTTGCCTCAGGATTCTTGAATCACTTTCATGCCATAATTAATCCTGTTTTGTTGCAAGCATGATTAGGACAGTTATTGCTCTCTCGTTTGTCGCTCCCTTTCTATTGATGGCCTTCATTTGCATTGAGTATGTGCTTTACTCGTGTTTCCAACTTCCCAAAACCAATATTGCCACAACTGTCCACCATACCTACCTTTTAGCATCATTTGCTATTCTGTGCATATTCAGTATGCCTTGTTTTCTTCCGAATAAAATGTCTGCTTGTTATGAGAAAGTTAGTTAGTAAAGCTCTCATGAACTTGAAGGCACACTTTATTTATTACACTTAATAAACCTGAACTATTGTGACTGTCCATGAAAGTTATATGCTTGCAAATTATAGGCTGGGGATTAGCAGAACCGTGCTATCATGGGGAACACTTTCAACACCTGTAAATATATACCCAGTTAATATCATGCTCTTTTTTTATGGATGTCATTAGTGTGAAATAAAAGGGGAGCTTTTAAGTCCATGGAGTTATGTATGTGTGTTAGAGAAACGCTGGTCTAATCCATGCCTAATCATGGTCAAAACCTGCAGCGTAACCATAATGAGCAATCTATGAAGCATTCTTCTTATAAAAAAGAGATATATAGTTATTGAGAAAAAGAAAAAAAGAGATTAGAAAAGAGGAAAGAGAGAAAAAGCACCATTTTCCCATGGTAAATAAGAAGATTGCTGAGATGCTTATTGTTTGCTTGCCTTGTCATTTTGATATGGGGATTTTTCCGTATCATCGGGCAAGGGGTACCCCGTTGGCGGTTCTCTATGTTACACATGTATTTACTATGAAAAGAACTTACCGGTAACTAAAGTTGAGTAGCATGAGGAGCGGCCCTCGTACTCAAGGGACATGAGATTTCCAGTTTATGGTCTGTCAAGCATATAACTCGTATTGGACCTCACTTTCACCTTAACCATTTAAAGATGCTTATGATAGGGGCAATGAGAGCTCAAAGCTAATAAGTACCATACTTTCAGCATTTGGAAGCCTTTCAAACTTTTCAAAAAAACTTTTCACTTTCTTGTTGAGTCACCATTTATTCTGTGAGCACTTTCTTGAGAGCATGGTTGTCATTCTTAGTGTAATATGCTTGTCTCAAAATTTGGTTAATTGTGTCATGACTTTGATGCTTGTATCTTTGATATCTTTACTTCTAGTCTCCACTTGAACTTCAAAGGTGCATCGGCATTTATTTGCTCTACAATGTAAGGCAAGCGAGATACCACTCTATCATACCTTTTTATGAGAATTGCAATGTCGCTTATGTTTATGTTTCATGCTACTTATTATTTTTGAGTTGGAATATCTTCATAGTTTGCAATGACCATTAAGTAAACTTATTTGCATACTCTTTATTATGAATTTCTTAAGTAGTTGACCATATGCTGAGAATATATACATCTTATGAAGAAAATGTGTTCGTGAAAGCTCTTTTATCACACTCATCTTTCAACTGAATTGCTTGAGGACAAGCAATAAGCTAAGCTTGGGGGGAGTTGATACGTCCAAAACGTATCTACATTCCCGAACACTTTTGCTATTGTTTCTCCTCTAAACTTGTGTTATTTGGATACAACTAACATGGACTGACGCTGTTTTCAGCAGAATTACCTTGGTGTCTAGTTTCTGTGCAGAAAATCAACTATCAGGAAAAATCTCGGAAAATTTGCCAAAAATCCTATTTCACTAGAAGATTCACGGAGCCAGAAGACGAGACGGAGGAGGGCTACGAGGGGCCCACACCACCTGGCCGCGCGGGCCAGCCTAGGCCGCGCCTGGGGGTGGTGTGGCCGCCTCGGTCACCCCCTTGGCCTCCCTCTTCGCCTATAAGATGCCCCTTGGCATAAAAACCAAGGGGGGTTCGTCATTATTCCAGAGATTGTTCCGCTACACCGCCACCACCAGATTCCGCGAATCAGAACCAGAAACTTCGTTCTGGCACCCTACCGGGACGGGGAATTGGAGGATATCATTTCCACCATCATCACCATCGCTTCTCCAGCAACTATCCATGATTCCCCCATCCATGAGTGAGTAATCCCCTATGGTAGGCTATGGGGATGGTAGGGATTGGATGAGATTATTCATGTAATGACATCAGATTGTTAGGGCATGGTGCCTAATATATACTATTAGTGCTTTTTGACTTTGTTGCAACTTGTTATGCTTAATGCTTGTCACTAGGGCCCGAGTGCCATGATTTCAGGTCTGAACATGTTATTGATTCATGATGATAGTATTGTTTGTGATCTTACCTGCAAGTTGTATACACATATTGTTGTCCGGAACCAAAGGCCCCGAAGTGACAATAATCGGGATAACTGGAGGGGATGGCTTTGATGTGAGGATCACATGTGTTCACGGAGTGTTAATGCTTTGCTCCGGTGCTCTATTAAAAGGAGCAGCTTAATTGCCAGTAGTTCCCGTGAGGCCCCGCTGCAAACAGGCTGGCAGAACAAAGGATGTTGTGCAAGTTCTCATTGCGAGCACGTATGACTATATATGGAACACATGCCTATGATTATTTAGTACGTGGATGCTTTACCTTATTTATCTGCAAATGCCCTATGTTTTGATTGCTATATGAATTTTCTTGTCCATGTAACGCCCGTCCATCCATCCCTATGCCTACCGCGCTTTAATCCTACTATTTACTACAATTGTTAATACTGTCTTTACTTTTACTACTGCTGTTACTTTGTTATTTCTACTACACAACTGTTGCTACTCATAAACTGCTATGAGAAAGATTGTTTCGAGGTGCAGCTGAATTGACAACTTAGTTGTTAAGGCTTATAAATATTCTTTGGCTCCCCTTGTGTCGAATCAATAAATTGGGTTTCACTTCCCTCAAAAATACTGCGATACACCCCCTATACTTCTGGGTCATCACTTAGCTCGGCCACGAGTCATTGGTCCACTTGGGGTACATGGTGGTGTAGATGTAGGGACGTCCTTAGGACGGGGTGCATCAGCTCTCCCCCTTGGGAAAGAGTCATCCTTTACTCTTCATGGTTATCATCTTGAACATCTCCATGGTAGGGTGAAAGGTCCTTGACATTGAATGTTGAGCTCACGAGGTACTTCGAGGTTGGTATGTCGATGATGTCAGCGTTGTTGTTGATTCGCTTGAGGACCTTGAAGGGACCATCTCCTCTTGGTTTGAGCTTGGAGTCGTGCTCCTTGGGGACGCTGTCCTTTCTCAAGTGTATCCACACAAGGTTACCTTCTTCGAAGACCATCTCTTTCTTGTCCTTGTTCAGCCTTGATGCTTGGCGAAGGACTTGTTGTTCGATAGGAGATCTTGTTTCTTTGTGAAGCTTCTTCATAGCTTGTGCGAACTTGTCGATGTCCATGTTGGTGTGCTCGTGGAGAGGAAGTGGTAGGATGTCGAGCGCGGTGAGGGGCTCGAAACCGTACACGATATTGGTTGTTGAGTGCTTGGGTTGATTGTAGGCGAACTCGACGTGGGAAATGCATTCCTCCCAGTCCTTGAGGTTTTCTTGATCAACACGCGAAGGAGAGTGTCAAGGATTCAGTTGATGACCTCGGTTTGTCCATCGGTTTGCGGATGCGACGCGGATGAGAAGAGTAGCATGGCACTGAGCTTATCCATGAGGGTCTTCCACAAGTAGCTCATAAATTAGACGTCGCGGTCGAAGACGATTGTTCGTGGCACACCGTGAACACGAATGATTTCCCTAAAAAACAAATTGGCAACATGTGAAGCATTGTCGGTCTTATGGCACGGTATGAAGTGTGCAATTTTTTAAAACCTATCCATGACAAAAAATTTATAATCATGACCATGCTTTTGTTGTTGATTCTCTTGAGGACCTTGAAGGGACCATCTCCTCTTGGTTTGAGCTTGGAGTCGCGCTCCTTGGGGACGCGGTCCATTCTCAAGTGTATCCACACAAGGTTACCTTCTTCGAAGACCATCTCTTTCTTGTCCTTGTTCAGCCTTGATGCTTGGCGAAGGACTTGTTGTTCGATAGGAGATCTTGTTTCTTTGTGAAGCTTCTTCATAGCTTGTGCAAACATGTCGATGTCCATGTTGGTGCGCTCGTGGAGAGGAAGTGGTAGGATGTCGAGCACGGCGAGGGGCTCAAAACCGTACACGATATTGGTTATTGAGTGCTTGGGTTGATTGTAGGCGAACTCGGTGTGGGGAATGCATTCCTCCCGGTCCTTGAGGTTTTCTTGATCAAAACGCGAAGGAGAGTGTCAAGGATTCAGTTGATGACCTTGGTTTGTCCATCGGTTTGCGGATGCGACGCGGATGAGAAGAGTAGCATGACACCGAGCTTATCCATGTGGGTCTTCCACAAGTAGCTCATGAATTTGACGTCGCGGTCGGAGACGATTGTTCGTGGCACACCGTGAACATGAATGATTTCCCTAAAAAACAAATTGGCAACGTGTGAAGCATCGTCGGTCTTATGGCATGGTATGAAGTGTGCCATTTTTTAAAACCTATCCATGACAAAAAAATATAATCATGACCATGCTTAGACCTAGGTAATCCTAAAACAAAATCCATGCTATTGTCGGACCAAGGTTCATGAGGTATAGGCAATGGCATATAAAGACCAAATGGGTTAGACTTAGACTTAGCTTGAACGCATGTAGTGCATCGTTGAACATAGCGCTCCACGTCTCGCTTCATCTTGGGCAAATAGTGATGAGTGGAAAGCATGTCTGATGTCTTGTCACGGCCAAAGTCACCCATGAGGCCTCCACCATGTGATTCTGGGAGAAGCAAAAGTTGGAGAGACGACTTCGGAATACAAAGCTTGTTTTGTTAAAACAGAAAGCCCTTATGCAAATAGAAATCATCAACTCCTTTGTCAATGGAGCACTTTGCGAAAATTGGTCCAAAGAACGGGTTGGAAGCATACAAAGTTTTGATTTCATCAAGACCCAACACGTTTACTTCGAGTTGAGTAAGAAGGCTTGTGTGCTTGCGAAACAAAGCGTCCGCAACTACATTATCTTTGCCCTTATTATACTTGACAATGTAAGGAAAAGACTCCATGAACTCAACCCACTTAGTGTGTCACTTACTCAAGTTGTCTTGGCCTTTGAGATATTTCAGTGACTCATGGTCAGAATGGATGATAAATTCCTTAGGCCAAAGGTAGTGTTTCCAAACTTCAAGGACACGGACTAAGGCAAAAAGCTCTTTGTCATAAATCTGATAATTGAGGCATGTGCCATCAAGTTTCTCGCTATGATAGGCAATAGGACGTCCATTTTGCATAAGGACTCCTCCAATACCAATACCACTAGCATCACACTCTATCTCCAAAGTTTTTGTGAAATCCGGTAACGCAAGAAAAGGTGCTTTAGTAAGCCTCTTTTTAATTTCATTAAAAGCTTTTTGTTGTGCTTTGCTCCACACGAAGGTGACATTCTTTTTGGTCAACTCGTTGAGAGGCCAAGGAATGGTATAGAAGTCTTTCACAAAGCAATGATAAAAACTGGCCAACCCATGAAAACTTCGAATTTCACTCGCATTTGTGGGGATGGGCCAATCTCGAATGTCTTTGACTTTAGAAACATCAACTTCAATGCCATTGGAAGAAACAACAAAGCCAAGGAAAAATCAACTTGTCTTTAGCAAAATTGCATATGGGAAGATTAGCATATAGCTTTTCATGTCGAAGGATTTGCAAGACCTCCTTGACATGTGTAACATGTTCCTCAAGTGACTTGCTATAAACAAGTATATCATCAAAATAGACAATAACACTTTTTCCAATGAGAGAATGGAAGATATGATTCATAAGGTGCATGAAGGTGGATGGGGCATTAGATAAGCCAAAAGGCATGACCAACCATTCATAGAGATCAAGTTTGGTCTTGAAGGCGGTTTTCCACTCATCACCTTCCGCCATACATATTTGATGGTAACCACTACAAAGATCAATTTTTGATAAAATAGTGGATCCACACAACTCATCAAGCATGTAATCGAGACGTGGTATGGATGTCGATAACGCATAGTGATAACATTTATTGGATGATAGTCCATGCATTACCGCAACGTATCATCCATTTTTGGGACAAGAATCACGGGTACCACACTTGGAATAGTGCTTACTTGGATCAAACCTTTGGAGACGAGTTGGTTAATTTAACGCTCGATCTCTTTCGTCTCCTCCAATTTCGTGTGGTAGGCGGTGCGGTTTGGAAGACATGCGCCGGGTACGAGGTCAATGCGATGCTCGATTCCATGAAGAGGAGGAAGTCCATGAGGGAGCTCTTTGAGAAACACATCCTTGAATTCCTGCCAAATAACCATCAAAGAGGGAGGAATATTTGTCAAGTCATTAGTTCCTTGTGGTAGTCCCTTGCAAATGAGGATGTAGTGCAAGATGGATGGGTTATTCCTCACATCTCTCATCTCACTTTTCATGGCAAGAAGAACACTCTTAGTTTTTCAACTTGAGTTAGTCTTGTGGCTCTCACTCACTATATGGTGGTTCTCTCACTCGCCACTCTTCTCACAAGATGGTGTTGTGGTTTGCGCCCTCGCTAAAGCCTTTGCATTATCTGCAATTCTTTGGCTAGGAGTCATCGGTTGTAAAACACAAGTCTTGTTAAGCCATTTGAAGGTGAATACATTTGTGTGACCATCATATAGAGAACCTTTGTCGAATTGCCATGGTCGACCAAGCCACATATGGGAAACCGTCATTGGGACTACATCACACTCCACCGTGTCTTTGTATGGGCCAATAATATTACGGGACAGTATGCTTGATATTCACGGACCCTTGGTCACTTAGCCATTGGACATGGTAGGGGTGCTTGTGAGGATGGAGGGTGAGGTTCAGCTTCTCACAAATCTTGGTGCTAGCAAGGTTGTCACAACTCCCTCGATCGATGATCACTTTGATAGATTTCCCATTGATGTTGGCATGGGTTTGGAATATGTTGGATCTTTGATCTTCATTGCCTCTTTGACTATAGCATGAAATTATTCTTTACTCAAGTATTCTTCATCGCCATTATCATGGATGAACAATACTTTCTTGTTTTCACAATTGGCTGACTTGTGTCCTTTCCTCCACACTTGTAGCATTTGTTGTTGAATGCCAGGACATACTTTGTATGCTTGCCACTTGGGGGAGGCTTTGATTGAGGAAGTGTGGGCTTGAAGGAAGGCTTGGAGATACTTGAGGAGCTTCCATTGAAGGTTGTTGGTTTAGCGGTTGAATCTTGATTGTGGGTGAAGTACGTCTTGGGCTTGTTGTATTTGATGTCCTCTTGTACTTGACGCTCGACTTTTGTTGGCGATGTGCACAAGCTCAACCATGTCGTTGAACTTTTGTAACTCGATGATGCGCTTGATTGGATGGTTCAAGCCGAAGAGAAAATGTGCCATTGTTTGCTCCTCTCACTCAACAATGTTGGCGTGGATCATGTTGAGCTCCATTTGCTTGTAGTACACTTCCACGGTCTTTGTTCCTTGACTAAGCGATTGTACCTTGTTGAAGAGGTCACGCGTGTAATGCGTAGGAACAAAGCGGGATGTCATATGATCCTTCATGTCATGCCAAGTTGTGATTGGAGGCTCTTCTCTTGCATCACGAGCAACTTGAACTTGTTCCCACCAAAGGTTGATGTAATCATCAAACTCAAGCGAATCCATGGCTACCATCTTTTGATCGTTATAGTTGTGCATGCGAAAGATCTTGTCGACTTTAAGAGCCCATTAGAGGTATTCTTCGGGATCATTTGAACCGGTGAACTTGGGCATCGTGAACTTGATCTTGCCAAAGGTTTCTTCCTCATTGCGGTCATGGTGGCGGTGGTTGCCTTGATGGTCACGTTCTTCATCTTCCATGCAATCATTGCGAAGAGGTTGGTGATCTTGTGGTTGAGGAGCCTCATTTTGGGGGGTGGAACTCAGTTCTCGCGACGTTGTTGAGGAGCTTGCTCTTTCCCCTGGCGTGGTTGATGACGAGGTTGAGGCGCTTGGTCCTCACGAGGGTGTTGAGGATGTGGAGCCTCTTGACACGGTTGTTGATGAAGGGGAGTCTTGTTCCTCGGTTGGTGTTGCGGGTTCGGCACTTGGGCCTCACGATGAAGATCATGGTCTTGAGCCTCATGACATGGTGGGCGTGACTCAACATGCACAATTTAATGCTCCATGTCTTGATATGGTGGAGGAGGCACGTCGTGATGACCATCGTGTCAACGTGGACATTCATGACGGTGATGACGAGCTTGATCCTCCAAGTTGAAGTCATCACTTGTGGTGTTGAGTATGAGAGGTCTAGGCGACATTTGGTATTAGAGCCTAACCCCATGGTTTGGACTCCTCCACCGGGCATGCCGGTGGCAGCTGCCAAGTCCCAGACACCTACCGGGGCGGGTTCCTCGCGTCGTGTGCTCTCGCTGAGCCGTGGATGCAGCAGGAGAGGGATGGCGGCGGTGGCGACATCGTGGTGACGAAGGGTGGCGGTGGCGGAGCCATCTCCTGGCCCAATCTCACGAAAACCAACTACGCAGAGTGGGAAGTTCTGATGCGTGTCAAGCTCCAGGGCACTGGGTTGTAGGAGGTTGTTGACATAGATGACGCATCAGAGCAGCAGGAGCGATAAGCGCTCAAAGCCATCCTAAGTTCGGTGCTGCCGGAGCTGGTTCAGCTCCTTGCGGTAAAGGACAATGCCAAGATGGCATGGGACACCATCAAGACCCTCTGTGATATGGGGTGGCCTGATCTTCTCAGTAAGTGAGGGTGGTATATGGTGATAATCGGTGGAGATAACTTGTATGACGCTCAGGAACCTCTCGATCCATCCCTAATGCCAATGCAATAGCTCTCAACCCTTGTAGACATTCGCAATTGCACACACTTTCACATGTAGCCGCTATCCACGAATCGGTTTGCAATCTTCCAATTCCCAATGGAACAACAGATCACATGAAATTTGGAATTGGCTAAATCCCAATGGATCAACTAATCACACTTGATTGATAGTAGCAAAAACACCAAATCGATACGAATTGGTGCAGGGGTTCTATTGGATGCAAGTACCAACTCAACGAATCTAGGGCTTACTTTAAACGTGGTTTAAACCAAGCTATGGGGATGTCCCAGGACTTATAAGGGTGGTTGGGGCATCTAGAAACTGAAACAAGACGTATTCGACTCAAACTGATACAAACCGACTTGGACCAGATTCGGTCTGCGGATGGACATTCCGGTTGGAATGCGTCGGATATTCTGGCTAGGCCGGACACTCCAAGTGGAGTGCGCATGATAGTCCGGTTCTGGAGGAAACGTTGGAGTTTTCGGCCAGTGTCTGTGAGGCTTCCGATTTCTCCTTGTGAATGGTTACAACATCGACGCTTCTCAAGCAGGCCAAAGTGTCCGGGTGGTGTAGGCCAGACATTTCGGTTCTTCCAAGAATCTTTGCCTCTTTCTTCTCGATGATCTCCTCATTGTCTCGTGCACCTTCCTCCCGCTCTACCCTTGCGCATCCTTGGATGATCATCACGTCGGGCTCCTCTTGCATCAACCCTTCTCCTCCTCGTGCCATGCTTGTCTCTTCAACGAACCTGATCATACATAAGTGCAAAGACTTAGGCAGTATACAATTCTAATTAACAAAAACTTCATACTTGTTTAGGTATAAATTCACCTGCTGTTCAAGTAGCTTGGCACAAGCTCTAGTAATAGGTCCAATCCTGATCTTAGTGGACTTGGCCTTGGCAGTAACATCGACAACTTCATTAGGAGTTGGAGATAGCAAATAAATAGGGATGTCCTCATCACTCCGCATCGTAGATGATCGGGTGCGTGAGGCGCGCTGGCAGAAGCTCCGAGAGGACTTCGAAAACCTGGCGTTCAAGAGTGCGAGAGCGTTGATGATTTCTGCCTCTGCATCTTGAGCATTGTCATAGAGCTGCAGTCTCTGGGCGACACCACCTCTTAGCTCGACGGTATGTCCAAGATCCGTCGCACCCGTGCCACCAAGGTATGCACAAATGGCATGCTCGATACAAACTTTGCTCGACCCGAAAAGAATGTTGATTAAGGAGTTGAGCGGAAGACTCGCTGCCTCCGGGGGGCATGGAGAGCCAGAAGCCGACGCAGGAAGGCACCTGTTCCTCACTGAGGCGGCGTGGCATGCCTGTAGCGCCGATCGCATGCCCGGATCAGGCGGATCTGGGTCCGGCAGCAGGCAAAACAAAGACCGCCGAAGCGGCGGTAAGGACGGTGGGCGCAGCGGTGCATCCAAGGACGACAAGTGCCGGTACTGCAAAAGGAAGGGTCACTGGGTGCACGAATGTTGGAAGAAGAAGAGGGACGAGGAGGCACATGCTCTCCTCGTGCAAGGCGAGAATGACACAGATCCCGCCATGCTGATGGCGGTGCGCATCCCTGACAAAGACACCGCCAACACTGCTGCTACCCCCGAGCTCGTGTACCTCAACAAGGAGCGTGCACATGTGCAGTTCTGCCAGAGCATGGACGACATAGACACGACGTGGTTCCTGGACACCAGGGCATCCAACCACATGACCAGCAATGCGGCGACATTCGCCGAGATCGACCGCAAAGTGGGTGGCACGACCAAGTTCGATGACGGTTCCCTCGTGGACATCCACGGGATGAGAACGGTGCTCTTCGCTACTGAAGGAGGGCACCATTGGGCCCTCACCAATGTCTACTGGATCCCATGCCTGCGTAGCAACGTCGTCAGCATTGGGAAGCTTGACGAGATCGGGTGCCCCACGCACGTCAAGGACGGGCGCATGACCGTGCGCGACAGGGCAACAAAGGTAATCCTGAGCGTGCCTCGCACGCACAACGGTATGTACCCTATACGTCTCCAGATCATCAAACCTATGTGCCTACTGATGCACACTGGAAGCACCACGTGGCTGGGGCATGCACGCCTCGGACACCAGCACTTCAAGGGACTCGAGCGCATGGCGACCAAGGCCATGGTTTGCGGAATGCCACACATCGAGCTCCCATGTCAGCTCTGTGACACGTGTATGCCAGGGAGGCAGAGCAGGACATAGTTCCTGCAAGTGGCCAAGTTCAGGGCTTAAGTGTAGCCACACAAGGTCGCCTTCTTCAAATACCATCTCTTTCTTGTCCTTGTTCATCCTTGATGCTTGGCGAAGGACTTGTTGTTCGATAGTAGCTCTTGTTTCTACGTGAAGCTTCTTCATAGCTTGTGCGTGCTTGTCGATGTCCATGTTGGTGCGTGATACGTTGCAAACGTATCTATAATTTTAGATGTTCCATGCTTGTTTAGTATCTACTTTGCTTTGCATTGTCAACACTTTGAGGTACTTTTATGCATTTTATGGAACTAACCTATTAACAAGATGCCACAGTGCCAGTTGCCAGTTTTCTGCTGTTTTTTGTTCTAGAAAGTCAGAAAATGAATATTCTCGGAATTGCACGGGACAAAAGCCAATATGCCTATTTTTCCCGGAGCAACACAGAAACACGAAGCAGAGCCGGAGTAGGGCGCCAGGGTGGGCACACCATATGGTGGCACGGGCTAGCCCTGGCCGCGCCACCAGTTGGTGTGGGCCCCTAGCCACCCACCGACCTTGCCTCTTCGCCTATAAGATGCCTCCCGATGCAAAAACCCTAAATCAAACAGCCTCCAGCCACGAAAAGTTCCACAGGGCCGCCGCCACCGAAGGGGAGATTCAGGGGACAGGAAGTCTCTGTTTCAGCACCCTACCGGGACAGGGAAGTGCGCCAGAGCCATGTCCATCAATCTCCACCACCATCTCCATCGCCATTGCTGATTCCCATGATGAGGAGGCAGTAGTTCTTCCTCGAAGCTAAGGGTACTACCGGTAGCAATGTGTTCATCTCTCTCTCTATGCATGATCATATTGTGATCATGAGCTTTGTAATCAAGTAGATCTACCTTGCTACTCAAGTGCTTTAATAGATCTCTGCTCTCCCCATGTGTGTGAAAGTGACAGCGTGCACACCATGGTGGTACTTAGGCTAGAGATTACAAATACTTGTTATGAGTTATATTTGGAGTGGGTTGTCTTTATGAAATTGTGGTGTTTGTTGGAACCATCTAGTGCACAAGGTCACAGTGTGGGGTTATCTAGATGGGTAAAGCGAACTTTGAGGAGTGTTGTTATAGCCCTACCATGGATTAGAGTGTCCAACCGGAGAGGAGTTCAGAGTAGTATCATGAAGATAATATATTTATATGAGAGTGTTCACTAGAGAAAGTATGATCCCTAGGCGTTGTTTCTAAGCATTGAAACACCATTTGCAACTAGATCTGTTACATGTTTGCTTGTTGCCATCTTTATTTCAGTTTGCCTTTAGTCTCTTCCACGCCATCAAGCTATTTTCTGGCACCTTTGTCTTATATCTATACCACTTGTATTTCACTATCTCTTCGTCGAACTAGTGCACCTATACACCTGACAAGTGTATTGGGTGTGTTGGGGACACAAGAGACGTCTTGTATCTTGATTACAGGGTTGCTCGAGAGGGATACCTTTGACCACTTCCTCTCTGAGTTCAATAAACCTTAGGTAATCCACTTAAGGGAAACTTGATGCTGTTCTACAAACCTCTGCAATTGGAGGCCTGATGGCTCGGTGTTGATGTAGAGCTCGTTGGGAACCCCAAGAGGAAGGTATGATGAGCACAACAGCAAGTTTCCCTCAGTTATGAAACTAAGGTTTAATCGAACCAGTAGGAGCAAGGAAACACCCCAAAGGTGTTGCTAGCTGAGCTTTGGCAGGGTGCACTACCGGTGCTAGTAGCAACGTGGAGACCTGCACAACACAACCACAGAACTCTGTCCCCAACTTGCGATGAGGTTGTCAATCTCACCGTGTTTTGCTGAAAACAAAGGATTAAACGTATCGAATGGAAGGAAGTAATAGTTTGCAGAAAGTAAACACAAAGCAGTAAACAGTTTGTAGATTGTATGTAAAAGAAAAGGACTGGGATCCATAGTTCACTAGAGGTGGCTCTCCTTAAGATTGACAAACATCGAGAAAGCAATACATGCATATACTAATCATCTTGACTCCTTTGGAACTTGATTGGGCATTACAACATTATACATAGGCCGCCATCCAACTGCATCTATGACTAATAATCGACCTTCAGGTTATCATCTGAACCCCCTCCAGTATTAAGTTGCAAGCAACAGATTATTGCTTTACGAATTGCGTGTAAATTAAACAATATGATTGTTCTATGAACAAAGGATTGTTGTTTTCTCCCTTGTAGCAACAGCACATCTAGTACCTTAGGCATGAACCAGATTACCAGATTACCAGAGGCATGAACCCACTATCAAGCATAAATACAAACTCTTGGAGTTGCTAGCATCTACTTGGCCAAGATAGCTACTAACAACGGAAAGCATGCAAGATCACAAATAAAAAAGACATGATAGAATCAATAATCAATCTGAAATAGCATCTCAATATCCATCGGATCCCCGCAAACACAACATGCAGAATTACAAATAGATGATCTTGATCATGAACGGAGCTCACAAGATCTAGACATGAAAGAACAAAGGAGGAGAACCAGCCATCTAGCTACTACATGGATCTGTAGTCCAAGCATGAACGACTCACGCATCTCACCGAAGGCTTGTATGGTGATGAAGAAGGCCTCCAGGGTGAATTCCCCTCTCCGGTAGGGTGCCGAGAAGAGCTTCAGATCCCTCTCGATCTAGGGATGGAGATGACGGCAGCTACAGACTCTTTCGTGGATTTTTGATCAGGTACTTAGGGTTTTCATCCCAAGGGCATCTTATAGGCGGAAGGAGAGGCCAAGGGGGTGTTGGGGTCGGCCAGACCACCCCCTGGCGCGGGCCAGGCCTGGCCACGCGGGCAGGTGGTGTGGCCGGCCCCCAGCCCTTCTCCGTCTCGTATTCTGGCATCTGATGACTTCCAGAAAAATAGGCACTTTGGCTTTTGTCCCGTCCAATTCCGAGAATATTCATTTTCTGACTTTCCTGGAAGAAAAACAACAGAAAATAGGCAGGTGGCACTGTGGCTCTTGTTAATAGGTTAGTCCAAGAAATCATATGACAAGTACTCCAAAGTGTGGACAAAACACAAGAAAGTGGATAAAACCAAGCATGGAACATCAAAAATTATGGATACATTTGCAATGTATCAACTGTTGGAGATATGCCCAAGAGGCAATAATAAAGTGGTTATTATCATATCTTCATACTTATGATAAATGTTTACATACCATGCTATAATTGTATTAACCGGAAACATTAATACTTGTGTGATTTGTAAACTAAAATAAGAGTCCCTAGTAAAGCCTCTTGTTAAACTAGCTTGTTGGTTAATATATGATCATGGTTTCCTGATCATGAACATAGAGATGTTATTAACAACAGGATCATATCATTAGGAGAATGATATGGTGGACATACTCCTATAGATAAGCGTAGCATAAAGATCAAGTCATTTCAATAGTTCAATTGCTATATGCTTTCTGATACATAGTAACCTAATTCCTTCGACCATGAGATCATGCATATCACCTTTTCTGGATGGATGCTTTGATGTCATCAAACACCACACCGTAACAGGGTGGCTATAAAGGTGGCATTGAGTGTTCGGAAAGTATTGGTTGAAACACATGGATCAAGAGTGGGATTTGTCCATCCGCATGACGGATAGATATACTCTGGGCCCTCTCGGTGAAATGTCATCCAATTAGCTTGCAAGCATGTGACTTGGTCACAAGGGATCACATATCACGGGAACGAGAAAAGAGTACTTATCAGTAACGAGGTTGAACTAGGTATGCAGAGATACCGACGATCATAACCTTGGATAAGTAACATATCGTGAGACAAAGGGAAATTGGTATCGTATGTAAGTGGTTCATTCGATCGCAAAGTAATCGTAGAAATATGTGGGAGCCATATGAATTTCCAGATTCCTCTATTGGTTATTGTTCGGAGAAGTGTCTCGATCATGTCCGCATAATTCACGAACCGTAGGGAGACACACTTAAGGATTCGACGTTGTTTGAGTAGTTATGGTATTATGAGAAAGAGACCGAATGTTGTTCGGAGTCTCGGATGGGATCCGGGATATCACGAGGTGATCCGGAATGGTCCGGAGAATAAGATTCATATAAGGAAAGTCCCGTTTCGGAGTTCGGGAATGATTCCGGTGTTTTCATCGGGGATATTCTAGAAGGTTCCGGATTGTCCGGCACTCCGGGGGGGAAGGGGTACATGAATGTGTCATTACATATTGGAATGATTGCATCATGTACTAAGTGTTCTTGCTGTCCCAAATATAGGATTAAATTGAATCCTAAAACAGAAAAGTCAAATGTCCAGTTTGAAAGTCAAACTGCCAAAACAAGAAACTGTGGGAAACAAGCAAGAGGAGTTGGAACCAACCTGGAGGAGGAGTTGGACTCCTCCAGGCCGGCGCCCAGCCCAAGGCCGAATTGGGGAGGGACTCCCTCCCTCCCCTGGCGCGCCCACACCCTCCCACCTATATAAGGAGGGGCAGGGCTCCCCTCCTAGACACACAAGTTTCCTATCCTCTAAACTAAACCCTAGATCTAGACCCCGGTTTAGAGCTATTCGGTTTAGAGCTTTCTAATTGGTTTAGAGCCCTCTAATTAGTGTGTCTAATTACTAGACCACTAATAGCCTCTCTCATAAGCTCCACCATACTCGCACCGGCTTAAGGCGAAGCCCTGCGGGATCTCCCCTCTACTTCCGGTACCACGCCGTTGTGCTGCCGGAATCGCGAGGAGAGTGCTACAACCTCCGCTGCCTGCTGGAACAAGGGAGAGGAAGGTCTTCGTCGAGTACCGAACGTGTGACCGACTGCGGGAGCGCTGCTGGAACGTGGCGCCGGAAGGATCGTCTACGCGATCTTGAGATCGGAAAGAGTACGACTACATCACCCACGAGAATCTGCTCTCGTTAACCGCTTTGGAATCTTCGAGGGTGAGTTCCTCTATCGACTCGTTGCTACAATCTAGTAGATAGATCTTGGCTTGTTTGTTTGTATGCGATAGAAAAATTTTGTTTTCCATGCTACGAACCCCTACAGTGGTATCAGAGCCGTGTCTATATGTAGATCTGTTGCACGAGTAGAACACAATGGTCATTGTGGGCGTTGATGCTTTTATTGTAGATTGCTTTGCGTGTACTTTGCATCTTGCGGTATGTTGGGATGAAGCGGCCCGGGCTAACCTTACATGACATCGTTCATGAGACTTGCTCCACGCTTAACATGCAACTTGTATTGCATAAGTGGCTTTGCGGGTGCCTGTTTCTCCTAGCATAGTAAAGATCCAATTTACAACGGGTAATCAACAATGCTAGTATCAATGTTGTGGTTCTTGTTCGTAGGTTAGAACGACACTTATGGAAAGCCCCAAACCACGTAAAATATGCAAAGAAAGTAGAAGCGTCTAACTTTGTTTTGCAGGGGTGTGCAGTGATGTGATATGGCCATGATTGTGATTATATTTGATGTATGCAATGTTCCTTATTGTAAGTTGGCAACCGGCAGGAGCCATATGGTTGTCTTTAATTTCTGTTAAGACCTGCGTGTCTATTCAAAATAGTTGTAATAGTTGAAGCTGGTGGACAACAACCATGAAGAAGCGTCATTGACCTTGATGCTATGCCGATGATGATGGAGATCATGTTCGTGCTTGAAGATGGAGATCGGAAGCACAAAGAAGAAAGGCCATATCATATCACATATTATGAATTGCATGTGATGTTAATCCTTTATGCATCTTGTATTGCTTAGTAGACGACGGTAGCATTATAAGATGATCCCTCATGCACATAAATTTCAAGTTCTAAAGTGTTCACCCTTAGTATGCACCGTTGCCAAAGCTTGTTGCTTCGAAGCACCACGTGATGATCGGGTGTCTTTGATTCCGCGGGTGAATACAACGTAAGCAAGCCAGATTTGCTTATGCGGTAGCTAAGGTTTGATCTTGACGAGCCTAGCATGTACAGACATGGCCTCAGGAACACGGATCGCCGAAAGGTAAAGCATGAATCATATAGCAGATATGATGAACATGTCGATTGTTCGCCATTGAAGCTATATCAATTCTCGTGATGATCGGTTTTGATATGGGGGATTTGGTTCGTGTGATCACTAAAACAATGTGAGGGATATTGTTTTGAGTGGGAGTTCACCTAGATTAATTTAATTATTAATTAGAACTCAATTTATCATAAACTAAATCAAAGTGAAATTGCATAGTTGTTGTAGTCATTGGCATCCGTTTACCACCTTGCGCTTAGTTATAATTGAGATGATAGAACTATAGAATTCTGGTTAGTTACTTTACGAACTGGTATCGTATTGTTTTGAAGTGTTAATCTAAAGTTTAAAAGTCCTATTGCAAACTTTCAGTAAGTTCCGGTTACTCCATGAAGTTTAATAATTAGTATTAAATCAAGAGTAACAATTCCAAGTGTTAGTATATAAGTATCATGTTTGTATCCATGATTCTTGATATTCAAAGGATTCCCTTAATATCAAGGTTATCTAGGATCTGAAAGAGTTGTTTCAGAAACCATGATGTGTGGAAGATATTGTGATATCTGAAATGAAGTTTTGGTTGCAACATGATAGAGTATAATATGGCAAAAGTCATGTTCTCATATTTGATGAAAATTTGCAAAAAGGTTGGAGACACTTGTTGTCTTAATCCTCCAAAAGGTTTTGGATAGCAACATTATACTCATAATTCATTGTTATAAGCTAAAAGTAGCTTGATCATGGACAATTCCATGATAAGGGTGAATATTTGATGTAGGTAAAATGTTTACTACACCAAGAGATTACTAAAGAAAGGAATTTGAAAGAACACCAAATATTTGATGATGGTGATCTACTTCAAAGTGCAAGTCCAAAGACATTGGTATTTAATTATACACGCTTTGGACTATATGTCATATGTATGACTTCACTATTGATATTGATAGATTCTTTCAAATAGAAAAGGAAATATTGAAAGAGAATCTCATAAATATATGGCAGAAAAGAAAAGACTAGAATTGTTCAGTTTAAGTATATAGATGATATACATGTTGTGGCTATATTCTTTGCTTATTAAACAATGTGGTTCTTAAGTATTTGATACTGAATTTGTTGGTGTGAATCGTCATACGAAACAACAGAATTCATGAACTACAATGGCCTAAGTAACTAGCAAAAGAATATGTGATGATGTTCATCGAGAACAAATAAAGGGTTATTATGTTGCTCGTTAAAACATCAAAGCTTGCCTTCAAGATTTGTTTTATCAGGTATTATGAGAATAAAAGGGTTGTTCAAATAATTGCCGTAATCCATAAAAGATGGATGATTCACAAATCTCGTTGGAGAAATCACATCCATAAAACTAGTGCTAAAATGTCGAAAGACAAATTGATTGAAAGATCACTTAGGAAGTGACATCGCTGTTTAAATTATATTGGAAAGATAACATGAAGAAACTCCATGTGGATGGAATTTTGGAGTCTTCTGATTTTTGATCAAATGACGCTTGTGAAACTTTCCTAGAGATAATTAAAACTTCGTTCATAGGCCAAAAGGGAATGAATGACTAGCTTATTGGAACTTGTACATATTGTTGTACGAAATCCATTATGTGTAGTCAAGAGCGATGGATTTCAACTTCATATGCTTTCTCCAAAAATTTGAGTGAATATATGAATATTTACTTAATAAGGATAAAGTATGAAACACTTGAAAAGTTCAAAGACTTTCAAGATGAAGTGCAAAATCATTGTAACAAGAATATAAACAGTTTATGATAAAGATCATAAAGGAAGATATTTGAGTTACACGTTTAGCATAAATACCTAAGATTTAAGGAATCGTTCCGTAGATTTGCATTTCCCGAAACACCATAAGAGTATGGAGCGTTCGAGATATGTAATTAAACCTTGTTTGACATGGTAAGATCAAAGGTATAATTCATAAAACTGCCATTGTATTTTAAAGATTAAAAGCTTTAGAGATTACCGTTTTTCCACTGAAAAGAGCTCCATCATAATCCGTTGAAATGACACCATATAAGGTTATGGTTTGGGATAAAACCCAAGTTGTCCTTTCTTAAACATTGGTATGCTATGCATAAGAAAGATGTGTGCAACCAAAGTCGGATGAACCTGTCTTTGTATAAATTGTTCCTCCATAAAACACCGGAGACAAAAGTGTTTGTTGCTTAGAACGTCAAGTTTCTTTGAGAAGAAATTTTTCGTGAAAAGTTAAGTGGGAGGACAATAGAAACTTTGATAAGGTTAAAAGAACCTTAGCTATATGTGCAGAATTGCGCAGCGCCGAAAAGTGTTTCGGAGGCAGCAACAATGCTCATGGTTCACGTACCTCAAAAGGTTGTGGTCACGGAGATCCAAGTTCCTATTGAAACAAGTAGGTCGGATGAACAATCAAATACCAAGATTTGAGGGTTGAATCATTATTTGAGAATAATGAACCGACTACATGCAGAGAAGCGATGATGGGCCCTGACTCCGTAAAATGGCTTGAAGCCATAAAATCCGTGATAGTTCCATACACGAGAAATCAAGTTTTGAACTTGAAGGACCCTCGAGAAAGGTGTAAGACCTTATAGTTGTGTCTGGATCTATAAAGAAATAGACATGGATGTTTCACATCTAGTCGACATGTTGGGAAAGAGTTCACAACAATGTTCAAAGGTTGACTATGACAAGATTTTGATCTTTCATAGTGATATTTAGTCTAGACGGATTAATGTAGCAACCACTACATATAATTTGTTATATGGTAGTTGAATAAACAAAACAAGTTCTTCTAATAGAATCGTTACCTAGGACATGTGCATAACACGGTCCATAGGGTTTTGTTAATTCAAAGGATGCTAAAAGCATATGCAAACTTCAATGGTTAGAGTGAGCATAGCGGAGTTGGAATCTTCACTATGATGAAACTGTTAAAGGAGTTTAAAGGTTCATCAGAGACGATGGAGATGCTTGCATTTGCAAGAAATTAAGTGGGAGCGCTAAGACATATTTCTAATACATTATGTGGAGGACATATTGTTGATTGGAAAAGATGTATCTTTTATTAACACATATTAAGAATTTCATCCTGATGAAAGACTTAGGCAAAACCCAAATATTTGGCATCAATAGACGCTAATATGGTTGTGCCAGAAGTACATAGACAAGATATTGAATGAGTTCAATATAGAAACTACAAGAGAGGTTCTTGTTGCACAGAAAGGATTGAAAGAGTTCAATGTTGATGATATATTCAAGTGTATTAGCACTTGGTAAGTGAAACAAAGATTCAAGTATAGATTGATACTTGATGTATGAAATCACAAAGAATATTTATATCAATCATACTGTGATATGTACAAATCCAGATATGTCCTATGCTCTAAATGTTGTGAGCATATACCAGAATGATTTGTAAGATGATCATTGGACAATAGTAAGGATATTCTTATGATCTTTTGGAAGAACTAAGAGTATATTATTTGTAGAAGTGACAAATAGATGGTTAGTTCATTGTAAAAGTACTACATTGATACTAGCTTTGTCACAAAGTACAAATTAAGTTTATCTCAAACTAAACTAAGGGTGGCACAATATAATGGAAAGTGAGTTCCATAATGGATTTGGATGAGTTCCAAAGTTAAGACATTGTGACAGATACTACAACAAAAGGCTAAGTATATGACTGCTATTATAGCAGCAAAAGAGGGCATTTGTGTCAAGTAGTTTGTTATCAAACTAGGTGTAGTTCACAGTGGGATAATACTATGAAGATATATTGTACGACAATATTATCAACATGTTTTAACCCCAAAGAGCTAAAGGTCACACCGAAAGACCAAATTTATGCAAAGCCATCTCATTAGAGAATGAGTGATGCGTAGAGACGCAAAGACATGCAATTACACACGGACCTGGAAGTGTCAGATCCGGAGATCAGTTGACCACTAGCAATCGTGTACATACAACACCGTAAAGCCATAGGTGTTGAATACACAAAGGTTCGAAACTAGATTATTGACTCTAGTGCAAGTGGGAGACTGTTGGAGATATGCCCAAGAGGCAATAATAAAGTGGTTATTATCATATCTTCATACTTATGATAAATGTTTACATACCATGCTATAATTGTATTAACCGGAAACATTAATACTTGTGTGATTTGTAAACTAAAATAAGAGTCCCTAGTAAAGCCTCTTGTTAAACTAGCTTGTTGGTTAATATATGATCATGGTTTCCTGATCATGAACATAGAGATGTTATTAACAACAGGATCATATCATTAGGAGAATGATATGGTGGACATACTCCTATAGATAAGCGTAGCATAAAGATCAAGTCATTTCAATAGTTCAATTGCTATATGCTTTCTGATACATAGTAACCTAATTCCTTCGACCATGAGATCATGCATATCACCTTTTCTGGATGGATGCTTTGATGTCATCAAACACCACACCGTAACAGGGTGGCTATAAAGGTGGCATTGAGTGTTCGGAAAGTATTGGTTGAAACACATGGATCAAGAGTGGGATTTGTCCATCCGCATGACGGATAGATATACTCTGGGCCCTCTCGGTGAAATGTCATCCAATTAGCTTGCAAGCATGTGACTTGGTCACAAGGGATCACATATCACGGGAACGAGAAAAGAGTACTTATCAGTAACGAGGTTGAACTAGGTATGCAGAGATACCGACGATCATAACCTTGGATAAGTAACATATCGTGAGACAAAGGGAAATTGGTATCGTATGTAAGTGGTTCATTCGATCGCAAAGTAATCGTAGAAATATGTGGGAGCCATATGAATTTCCAGATTCCTCTATTGGTTATTGTTCGGAGAAGTGTCTCGATCATGTCCGCATAATTCACGAACCGTAGGGAGACACACTTAAGGATTCGACGTTGTTTGAGTAGTTATGGTATTATGAGAAAGAGACCGAATGTTGTTCGGAGTCTCGGATGGGATCCGGGATATCACGAGGTGATCCGGAATGGTCCGGAGAATAAGATTCATATAAGGAAAGTCCCGTTTCGGAGTTCGGGAATGATTCCGGTGTTTTCATCGGGGATATTCTAGAAGGTTCCGGATTGTCCGGCACTCCGGGGGGGAAGGGGTACATGAATGTGTCATTACATATTGGAATGATTGCATCATGTACTAAGTGTTCTTGCTGTCCCAAATATAGGATTAAATTGAATCCTAAAACAGAAAAGTCAAATGTCCAGTTTGAAAGTCAAACTGCCAAAACAAGAAACTGTGGGAAACAAGCAAGAGGAGTTGGAACCAACCTGGAGGAGGAGTTGGACTCCTCCAGGCCGGCGCCCAGCCCAAGGCCGAATTGGGGAGGGACTCCCTCCCTCCCCTGGCGCGCCCACACCCTCCCACCTATATAAGGAGGGGCAGGGCTCCCCTCCTAGACACACAAGTTTCCTATCCTCTAAACTAAACCCTAGATCTAGACCCCGGTTTAGAGCTATTCGGTTTAGAGCTTTCTAATTGGTTTAGAGCCCTCTAATTAGTGTGTCTAATTACTAGACCACTAATAGCCTCTCTCATAAGCTCCACCATACTCGCACCGGCTTAAGGCGAAGCCCTGCGGGATCTCCCCTCTACTTCCGGTACCACGCCGTTGTGCTGCCGGAATCGCGAGGAGAGTGCTACAACCTCCGCTGCCTGCTGGAACAAGGGAGAGGAAGGTCTTCGTCGAGTACCGAACGTGTGACCGACTGCGGGAGCGCTGCTGGAACGTGGCGCCGGAAGGATCGTCTACGCGATCTTGAGATCGGAAAGAGTACGACTACATCACCCACGAGAATCTGCTCTCGTTAACCGCTTTGGAATCTTCGAGGGTGAGTTCCTCTATCGACTCGTTGCTACAATCTAGTAGATAGATCTTGGCTTGTTTGTTTGTATGCGATAGAAAAATTTTGTTTTCCATGCTACGAACCCCTACATCAACATCCCCAAGCTTAACTCCTGCCCGTCCTCGAGTAGGTAAGTGATAAAAAGAAAGAATAATTTTTGAGGTGACATGCACCATCAAAGACTTGATCAAAGTATTTGTAAAACATTCAAAGCTGGGATCATAGTACTTCAATCATAACATGAAAGACAAAATTCTAGAAATAAGACAAAGAAACTATGATGCAATATGAAAAGGCACAAACAAAAGATTCATGAATAACAATGCTTTGCAAGACGTTTGTTTGTTTCACATAAAGAAAACATACCATAATAGCATTCAGCTTGTCCCTCATAGACTAGCAAATATAAATGCATAGGACACCTTCAAAGTTCATAAGAGTGACTAGATACAAATAGTTTAAAACAAGCAATATCAAGTTATGCATCAATCAACTAGTCTTGGGACAATGCACATAGAACTAAGAATGGCCACTATGCTCTCAAAGTAAGTGCATAAAGATAGAAGGTGGAGACTCAATATAATGGTGGAAGAAAGGCCTTCATAGAAGGAAGTAGGGATTCAAGTCTCATAAAGAGCTTCCAAAAATTATGATACTTATAGCTTTCAGCTCTCATTTCCCCTATCATAAGCATCTTGAAGGTGATTAAGGTTAAAGTGAACAAACTATGGTGTACATGCTTGACGAAGTATAAGTCAGAAATCTCATGTCCCTTGTATACGAGGGCCACTCCTCATGCTACTCAAGTTTAGTCATCGCTAAGTTCTTCTCATCGTAAGTACATGTGTATCACAGAGAACCGCCAACGGGGTACCCCTTGCCCGATAATACGGAAGAATCCCCATATCAAAATGACAAGGCAAGCAGACAACGAGCATCTCAGCAATCTTCTTATTTACCATGGGAATATGGTGCTTTTTTATCTCTTTCCTCTTTTCATAATATCTCTTTTTTTCTTTTTCTCTTTTTCTCAATATAGGACTCTTTTTTTATAAGAAGAATGCTTCATAGACAGCTCATTATGGTTACGCTGCAGGTTTTCACCATGTCAGTATGGATTAGACCAATGGCCCAGGCGTTTCTCTAACACATATACATAACTCCATGGACAAGCTCCCCTTTCATTTCACACCGATGACATCCATATACAAAAGAGCATGATATCGACAAGGTACAAGTACCAAGTGCAATGTTGAAAGCGTTCCCCATGAAAGCATGGTTCTGCTAATTCCCAAAAAATAAGTGCAAGCATATACAACATAGACGACACAATGGTTCAAGTTTATTAAGGGCAAGAAAAGTAAAGTGTGCCATCAAGTTCGTGAGAGCTTTAATCACTAGTTTTCTCATAACAAGTTTAATTTGGAAGGTAAACAAAAGCATGAATATACTTGGAATAGCATATGCTAATAGGTAGGTATGGTGGACTCTTTGGAATAACTTGGTTTAGGGAGTTGGATGCATGAGTGGAACTCATACTTGGTTGTGGAGGCTAGCAAAAGACTGGGAGCGACAAACTAAGAGAGCAATAATGGCCATAATCATGCAGAGCGACAAAACATGATTGATCAAAGCATAAAGTGATACTACAATTTGATAACTAAAGGATCATAAAGGCTGATGGTGACTTGAGATAGTCATAACATGGTGTGAGCATGCGCCAAGTCAACCCAAATAAAGCATCAAAGGAGAATACCACTATACTATGCTTTAATATGCTAAAACAACGCATGATTCGTCCAAGGCACATTAAGCAATCTCAATTGTTTATAACAAGTCATGCTACATCAAAGAATACTAAGCATAAAGACAAAACAATATCAAGCATGGCATGACAAAGCATAGGCCACAGTAAAAAACGAGCTCTTTTTACCACATAAGCATGAACTTTCCTACTCTTTTCCAAACCAAACAAAACTATTTGCAAACCAATGTATGAAAGAGGGGGTCCAACCAATTTATTCAGCAAACTAAGAAAACCAAAACTAAAACAAAAAAGAAGACGCTCCAAGAACAACACAACTGTGCATGAAACAATAAAAATGAAGCGTTTGGAAGAAACCTGGGATTTTTATTGATGAAGAGGGGAATGCCTTGGGAATCCCCAAGCTTTGACGCTTGTACTTCTTGGATATTTCTTGGGGTGACACGCTTGTCATCCCCAAGCTTGAGCTTTAGTCCATCCTTCATCTCATTACTCATTCCTTCCATACACCTGAAATTTTTCCTTCATACAAAACTTCACACAATCTTTATTAGCAACATTAGTGCACTCAAGATAAATAAGTCTTAAGGTTCAGTTCTAACACTAAATAAACTTCCATTAGAACACTAGCTAATTAAGCACTTCCCTAAAAAAGCTCAATTCTCCAAAAGAACTCAAAAAGGAACCAACAATAAGCAAATGCAGAAAATGGAAGAAATCTGTCAAAACAGACCAGCAGGTAAATACGAATTTTTTCGAAGACCTTCTGTTGCTCAAATGAAAAAGTGTTGAACTAACGAAAGTTAGATAACTACCTGGGGAAGAAGAACAAAAACTCTCGCCTCAAAAAGACGTTCAGAGATTTTACACGAATTTTTACGGTGAAGCACAGAAAGCTATTTCGGGACAGCAACTTTCCCAATCATTACTTCTCTCTCATTAGAGGTTACTCTTGGCACAAAAAGCAAATAAAAAGGATAAGGAGCGGTTATTACTGAAGTAATAACTTTCAAGACTCATCTAAAACTTTTGGGTTATCTCCCAATAAGTACTTTTCTTTAACGCCTTTAAGTTAGGCATAAGAAGCAAGAAAGAATCAAGTGTGCCAAATGAAGAAGCATTAGGACCAAATTTCTTGCCCTTACCTCTCTTACTTTTATTCTTAACCTTGGGGAAAATATGATTGTTTGGTGGAGAACAAAGGTGCATGGTCCCCGTTCCCACATCTATTATTGCTCCAAGGAGTTCTAATAGGGACCTTCCAAGTGTAATTTGTCCTTTTCCTGCACATTCAATAACAAGATAATCAGTAGAAATCATTTTCCCAAGGATCTTTGTAAACACTCCTTCAGCTATTCCAATAGGTAATATGGTAGCATTATTAGCAAGAGATATTTCCTTTCCTCCTTCAGTAAGCCCCCAAAGATTCAAAGATTCATAAATATCTTTGGGCATAAGACAAAATTCAGACATGATATCATAGCGAGCTTGAAAAGTTTCAGTGTTTATCTCAATCTTTACTGTAGGGAGCCACTTTGATGGTTCAGAATTTATTGGGACATAATTGTGATGCTCCCTAAGCGTATTATAGCAATATTTTAAGCTAGTAGTGCTAGTCTCAAGAGTGTTCAATCTAGCAAATATTCTTGCGAAAGAAATATCAGTTTGGCTAGGCAAGTTGTAAGTGAGGATCAATTTATTTATAGCATTTATAGCATCATCCTCATTACATTGGAGGAAATCTCCTCCCACAACAGCATCTAAAGCATATATATAGCAAAGAGCAATTCCAAGGTAAAAAATGCTAAGGAACAAGCTTTGAGTCTTTTTAGGCTCAGTTTTTTCATGTAGATCAGAGATTCTAGACCAAGCTTCCTTAAAACATTCCTCAGTTCCTTGTTTAAAAGTGAAAATCATTTCCTCGGGTGACATAGTGATTGGAGCAAGGCTAGACATAATGTCAACTTGAGAAAGGAACTAATTTTTTTGTGTTTTTAGATAAGAAAGCAAACTAGTAAAACTAATTTTTTTGTGTTTTTGATAACAAAACAAGCAAACAAAATAAAAAGAAACTAAGCAAAACAAAAATAACAAAGTAAAGAGATTGGATATGAGGGACTCCCCTTGTGAAGATGTCCTTGACTCCCCAGCAACGGCGCCAGAAAAATGCTTGATGGCTCGGTGTTGATGTAGAGCTCGTTGGGAACCCCAAGAGGAAGGTATGATGAGCACAGCAGCAAGTTTCTCTCGGTTATGAAATCAAGGTTTAATCGAACCAGTAGGAGCAAGGAAACACCCCAAGGGTGTTGCTAGCTGAGCCTTGGCAGGGCGCACTACCGATGCTAGTAGCAATGTGGAGACCTTCACAACACAACCACAGAACTCTGTCCCCAACTTGCGATGAGGTTGTCAATCTCACCGTGTTTTGTTGAAAACAAAGGATTAACTGTGTCGAATGGAAGGAAGTAATAGTTTGCAGAAAGTAAACACAAAGCAGTAAACAATTTGTAGATTGTATGTAAAAGAAAAGGACCGGGATCCATAGTTCACTAGAGGTGGCTCTCCTTAAGATAGATAACATGCTGGGTGAACAAATTACAGTGGGGGAATTGACAAACATCGAGAAAGCAATACATGCATATACTAATCATCTTGACTCCTTTGGAACTTGATTGGGCATTACAACATTATACATAGACCGCCATTCAACTGCATCTATGACTAATAATCCACCTTCAGGTTATCATCCGAACCCCCTCCTGTATTAAGTTGCAAGCAACAGATTATTGCTTTACGAATTGCATGTAAAGTAAACAATACGATTGTTCTATGAACAAATGATTGTTGTTTTCTCCCTAGTAGCAACAACACATGTAGTACCTTAGAGATTTCTGTCACTTCCCCAGATTACCAGAGGCATGAACCCACTATCGAGCATAAATACTAACTCTTGAAGTTGCTGGCATCTACTTGGCAAAGATAGCTACTAACAACGGAAAGCATGCAAGATCACAAATAACAAAGACATGATAGAATCAATAATCAATCTGAAATAGAATCTCAATATCCATCGGATCCCCGCAAACACAACATGCAGAATTACAAATAGATGATCTTGATCATGAACGGAGCTCACAAGACCTAGACATGAAAGCAAAAAGGAGGAGAACCAGCCATCTAGCTACTACATGGATCTGTAGTCCAAGGATGAACTACTCACGCATCACACCGGAGGCTTGCATGGTGATGAAGAAGGCTTCCAGGGTGAATTCCCTTCTCCGGCAGGGTGCCGGGAAGAGCTTCAGATCCCTCCCGGTCTAGGGATGGAGATGACGGCGGCTACAGACTCTTTCATGGATTTTTGATCGGGTAGTTAGGGTTTTTGTCCCGAGGGAATCTTATAGGCGGAAGGAGAGGCCGAGGGGGTGCTGGGGTCGGCCCGAACACCCCCTAGCATGGACCAGGCCTGGCCGCGTGGCCAGGTGGTGTGGCCGACCCCCAACCCTTCTCCGTCTCGTATTCTGGCATCTGATGACTTCCGGAAAAATAGGCACTTTGGCTTTTGTCTCGTCCAATTCCGAGAATATTCATTTTCTGACTTTCCTGGAACCAAAAACAGTAGAAAACAGGCAGCTGGCACTGTGACTCTTGTTAATAGGTTATTCCAAGAAATCATATAATAAGTACTCCAAAGTGTGGACAAAACACAAGAAAGTGGATAAAACCAAGCATGGAACATCAAAAATTATGGATACATTTGCAATGTATCAAGGCCCAACAACTGTCTACAAGAATAGAAGTGCGTAGACATCAAGATACTTTTTGGGACCGTTGCCGGGGAGGTAAGGTAAAAGGTACTCACATCCTCCGATGTGAGTGGTCGAAGTTATTTTGCAATTTTGTCTTTTTTTCTTGTTTTCACTAGTTAGGCTTAATGGAAAACAGCAAAAAAAATTAGAGATCTTTATAGTATTTATCTTGAGTTAGGACATGAAGTGTTTGAAGAGAAAATTAAAAAACCTATGGAACTTTATTTGCATGCTAATAGCAATGTTGTTAGTATGAATTCTTTGTACACCATTATTGCTAATGCTATGGAAAAGTCTAAGCTTAGGGAAGCTAGCTTTTATGAAAATGATCTTTTTAGTCCCCCATCTTTAGAGGAGAAAATTTCCTTTGATGATACCAAACCTCCAATTTTATGATGATTACAATGATGAATATGATATTTTCAGTCCACCTACTATTGAGGAGAAAATTTAGTGTGATTACAATATGCCTCATATATTTGATGATTATGGTGATGAGAATAATAATGATAGCTATTTTGTTGAATTTGCTCCCATTATAATTAATAAGAATCACTATGTTTATGTGGGGAGTAGTAATTCTTTTATGCATGTGGCTCATGATAAGAATGTTTTATGTGATAGTTATATTGTTAATTTTATTCATGATGCTATTGAAAGTTATTATGAGAGAGGGAAACATGGTTTTATGCATCTCAATAATATTAAGTTTCCCCTCTTTATGTTGAAAGTCTTGAAGTTGCACTTGTTTTGCTTTACTACGCTTGTTGCTTTGTGCTTTCATGACTTGTTTCTTTACAAGATTCCTATGCATAGGAAGTGGGTTAGACTTAAATGTTTTTTGAATTTGCTTCTTCATGCTCTCTTTTACTTCAATTCATATTTCCTATGTGAGCATCTTCTCAAACTATCATGCCTAACTTAAAGGCGTTAAAGAAAAGTACTTATTGGGAGATAACCCAAAAGTTTTAGATGAGTCTTGGAAGTTATTACCTCTGTAATAACCGATCCTTATATTTTTTATTTGCTTTTTGTGCCAAGAGTAACATCTAATGAGAGAGAAGTAATGATTGGGAAAGTTACTGTCCTGAAACAGATTTTTGTGCTTCACTCTAAACATTCGTGTAAAATCTCTGTACGTCATTTTGAGGCATGAATTTTTGTTCTTCTGCCCCAGGTTGTTATCTAATTTTTTTTAGTTCAACACTTTTTGATTTGAGCAACAGAAGATCTTCAAAAAAATTGGTTTTTACCTGCTGGTCTGTTTTGACAGATTTCTGCCATTATTTGCACTTGCTTCTTGTTGGTTCCTTTTTGAGTTCTTTTGGGGAATTGAGCTTTTTGAGGGAAGTGCTACAGTAGCTTGTGTTTTAATGCAAGTTTTATTGGTGTTGAAACTGAACCTAAAGACTTATTATCTTGAGTGCACTAATGTTGCTAATAAAGATTGTGTGAAGTTTTGTATGAAGAAAAATTTCAGGTGTATGGAAGGAATGATGTAATGAGATGAAGAATGGACTAAAGCTCAAGCTTGGGGATTCCACCCCATATCACCCCAAGAAATATCCAATAAGTACAAGCGTCAAAGCTTGGGGATGCCCAAGGCATCCCCTTCTTCATCAATAAAATTTCCAGGTTTCTTCCAAACACTTCATTTTTTATTGTTTCATGCACAGTTGTGTTGTTCTTGGAGCGTCTTCTTTTTCATTTTTGTTTTGGTTTTTCATTTTCTTGGTTTTCTTAGTTTGTTGAATAAATTGGTTGGACCCCCTCTTTCATACATTGGTTTTCAAATAGTTTGGTTTGGATTGAAAAAGAGTAGGAAAAGTTCATGCTTAACTGGTAAAAGGAGCTTGTTTTTGACTGTGGCCTATGCTTTGTCATGCCATGCTTGATATTGGTTTGGCTTTATGCTTAGTGATCTTTCCTGTAGCATGACATGTTATAAACAATTGAGATTTCTTAATGTGCCTTGGAAGAATCATGTGTTGTTTTAGCATATTAAAGCATAATATTGTGGTATTCTCCTTTGATGCTTTATTTGGGTTGACTTGGCACATGCTCACACCATGTTATGACTATCCCAAGTCACCATAGCCTTTATGATCCTTTAGTTTTTGACTTGTAGTATCACTTTATGCTTTCATTAATGATGTTTTGTCACTCTGCATGATTATGGCTATTATTGCTCTCTTAGTTGGTCGCTCCCAGTCTTTTGCTAGCCTCAATAACCAAGTATGAGTTCCACTCATGCATCCAACTCCTGAAACCAAGTTATTCCAAAGAGTCCACCATACCTACCTATTAGCATATGCTATTCCAAGTATATTCATGTTTCTATCTACCTTCCGAATTAAACTTGTTATGAGAAAACTAGCGATTAAAGCTCTCACGAACTTGATGGCACACTTTAATTTTCTTTCCCTTAATAAACTTGAACCATTGTGTCTTCTATGTTGTATATGCTTGCACTTATATGTTGGGGATTAGCAGAACCATGTTGTCATGGGGAACGCTTTCAACATTGCACTTGTACTTTGTACCTAGTTGATATCATGCTCTTTTGTCTATGGATGTTGTCGGTGTGAAATGAAAGGGGAGCTTGTAAGTCCATGGAGTTATGTATGTGTGTTAGAGAAACGCCCGGGCCGACGGTCTAATCCATGCTGTCATGGTGGAAACCTGTAGCGTAACCATAATGAGCTGTCTATGAAGCATTCTTCTTATAAAAAAAGAGTCCGATATTGAGAAAAAGAAAAAAAGAAAAAAAGAGAAGCTATGACCCTCTTTAGATCGTTCCGTAATATTCCAGTGGTTGCCGCAAGGAATGACGTCATAGCTCCTGCAAAAGTAATAACAATCAAAGCCGTAGGTGAGTATTCAAATACGAGAAAAGAGGAAAGAGAAAAAAAAACACCATTTTCCCATGGTAAATAAGAAGATTGCTTAGATGCTTGTTGTCTGCTTGCCTTGTCATTTTGATATGGGGATTCTTCCGTATCATCGGGCAAGGGGTACCCCGTTGGCGGTTCTCTATGATACACATGTACTTACTATGACAAGGACTTACCGGTAACTAAACATGAGTAGCATGAGGAGTGGCCCTCGTATTCAAGGGACATGAGATTTCCAACTTATACTTTGTCAAGCATATACTCCATAGTTTGTTCACTTTAACCTTAATCACTTCCATATGCTTATGATAGGGGCAATGAGAGCTGAAAGCTAAAAAGTACCATAATTTTTGGAAGCTCTTTATAAAACTTGAATCCCTACTTCCTTCTATGAAGGCCTTTCTTTTACTTTTATGTTGAGTCTCCACCTTCTAACTTTATGAACCTACTTTGAGAGCATAGTTGCCATTCTCAGTTCTATGTGCATTGTCCCAAGACTTATTGATTGATTCATAACTTTGATATTGCTTGCTCTTAAACTATTTGTATCTAGTCACCCTTATGAACTTTGAAGGTGTCCTATGCATTTATGTTTTGCTACACTATGAGGGACAAGCTGAATACCATTCTCATTATGTTTTCTTTATGTGAAACAAACAAACGTCTTTCAATGCATTGTTATTCATGATCTTTGTTTGTATCCTTTCATGTTGCATGCATAGTAACTATGTCTTATTGTTACAACTTGATCTTTCATGCTCTTGTTTAGAGTACTATGATCCAGCTATCAATGTTTTATAAATGCCTTGATCAAGATTGTGATGGTGCATGTCACCTACAAAATTATTCTTTTCTTTTTATCATTTACCTACTCGAGGACGAGCAGGATTTAAGCTTGGGGATGTTGATATGTTGCAAACGTATCTATAATTTTAGATGTTCCATGCTTGTTTAGTATCTACTTTGCTTTGCTTTGTCAACACTTTGAGGTACTTTTATGCATTTTCTGGAACTAACCTATTAACAAGATGCCACAGTGCCAGTTGCCTATTTTCTGCTGTTTTTTGTTCCACAAAGTCAGAAAATGAATATTCTCGGAATTGGACTGGACAAAAGCCAATATGCCTATTTTTCCTAGAGCAACACAGAAACACGAAGCAGAGACGGAGTAGGGCACCAGGGTGGGAACACCATATGGTGGCGCGGGCTAGCCCTGGCCGCGCCACCAGGTGGTGTGGGCCCCCTGGCTACCCACCGACCTTGCCTCTTCGCCTATAAGATGCCTCCCGATACAAAAACCTTAAATCAAACAGCCTCTAGCCACGAAAAGTTCCGCAGCACCGCCACCACCGAAGGGGAGATTCGGGGGACAGAAAGTCTCTGTTCCAGCACCCTGCCGGGACGGGGAAGTGCCCCAAAGCCATCTCCATCTATCTCCACCACCATATCCATCGCCATTGTTGATTCCCATGATGAGGAGGGAGTAGTTCTTCCTCGGGGCTAAGGGTTCTACCGGTAGCTATGTGTTCATCTCTCTCTCTATGCATGATCATATTGTGATCATGAGCTTTGTAATCAAGTTGATCTACCTTGCTACTCAAGTGCTTTAATAGATCTTTGCTCTCCGCATGTGTGTGAAAGTGACAGCGTGCACACCATGGTGGCACTTAGGCTAGAGATTACAATTACTTGTTATGAGTTATATTTGGAGTTGGATGTCTCTATGAAATTGTGGTGTTTGTTGGAACCATCTAGTGCTCAAGGTGACAGTGTGGGGTTATCTACATGGGTAAAGCGAACTTTGAGCAGTGTTGTTATAGCCCTACCATGAATTAGAGTGTCCAACCGGAGAGTAGTTCAGAGTAGTATCATGAAGATAATATATTTATATGAGAGTGTTCACTAGTGAAAGTATGATCCCTAGGCCTTGTTTCTAAGCATTGAAACACCATTTGCAACTAGATCTGTTACATGTTTGCTTGTTGCCATTGTTATTTCAGTTTGCCTTTAGTCTCTTCCACGCCATCAAGCTATTTTCTAGCACCGTTGTCTTATATATACCACTTGTATTTCACTATCTCTTCGCTGAACTAGTGCACCTATACACCTGACAAGTGTATTGGGTGTGTTGGGGACACAAGAGACTTCTTGTATCTTGATTACAGGGTTGCTTGAGAGGGATACCTTTGACCACTTCCTCCCTGAGTTTGATAAACCTTGGGTAATCCACTTAAGGGAAACTTGTTGTTGTTCTAAAAACCTCTGCACTCGGAGGCCCAACAACTGTCTATAAGAATAGAAGTGCGTAGACATCAGTGCGCTCGTGGAGAGGAAGTGGTAGGATGTCGAGCACGGTGAGGGATCAAACCGTAAATGATCATGAAGGGAATCATCTTGGTTATTGAGTGCTTGCCTCGATTGTGGGTGAACTCGGCGTGGGGAATGCATTCCTCCCAATCCTTGAGGTTTTTCTTGATCAACACACGAAGGAGAGTGCCGAGGCTTCGGATGACGAAATCGGTTTGTCCATCGGTTTGCTAATGCAACACGTATGAGAAGAGTAGCTTGACGCCGAGCTTGGCCATGAGGCTCTTCCACAAGTAGCTCATGAATTTGATGTCCGGTCGGAGATGATTATCCATGGCACACCGTGAAGATAGACAATTTCCCTACAAAACAAATTGGCAACATGTGAAGCATCGTCGGTCTTATGGCACTGTATGAAGTGTGCCATTTTGTAAAAGTGATCCACGACAACCAATATGGAATCATGACCATGCTTAGACCTAGGAAATTCTAAAACAAAATCCATGCTAATGTCGGACCGAGGTGCATGAGGTATAGATAATGGCATATAAAGACCAAATGGATTAGACTTATACTTAGCTTGACCGCATGTAGTGCATCGTTGAACATAGAGCTCCACATCTATCTTCATCTTGGGCCAATAGTAATGAGTGTAAAGCATGTCCAATGTATTTTCATGGCCAATGTCAGCCATGAGGCCTCCACTATGTGATTCTTGGAGAAGCAAAAGTTGGAGAGACGACTTCAGAATGCAAATCTTGTTTTGTTTAAATAGAAAGCCCTTACGCAAATAGAAATCATCAACTCCTTTGTAAATGGAGCACTTACCATAAATTGGTCCAAAGAATGGGTCAAAAGCATCCAAAGTTTTGATTTCATCAAGACCCAACACGTTTACTTCGAGTCGAGTAAGAAGGCTTGTGTGCTTGTGAGACAAAGCGTCCGCAACTACATTATCTTTGCCCTTCTTATACTTGACAATGTAAGGAAAAGACTCCATGAACTCAACCCACTTACGTGTCTCTTACTCAAGTTGGCTTGGCCTTTGAGATATTTCAATGACTCATGGTCGGAATGTATGATAAATTCCTTGGACCAAAGGTAGTGCTGCCAAACTTGAAGGACATGGACTAAGGCAAAAAGCTCTTTGTCATAAATCAGATAATTGAGGCGTGCACCATCAAGTTTCTCGCTATGGTAAGCAATAGGACGTCCATTTTGCATAAGGCCTCCTTCAATACCAATACCACTAGCGTCACACTCTATCTCGAATGTTTTTGTGAAATCCAGTAACACGAGAAGAGGTGCTTCGGTTAGCCTCTTTTTAAGCTCATCAAAAGATTTTTGTTGTGCATTGCCCCACACGAAGGTGACATTCTTTTTAGTCAATTCGTTGAGACGGCAAGCAATGGTAGAGAAGTCTTTTACAAAGCAACGATAGAAACCGGCCAACCCATGAAAACTTCAAAGTTCACTCACATTTGTGGGGATGGGCCAATCTCGAATGTCTTTGACTTTAGAAACATCAACTTCAATGCCATTGTAAGAAACAACAAAACCAAGGAAAATCAACTTGTCTTTAGAAAAAGCGCACTTGGGAAGATTAACATATAGCTTTTCATGTTGAAGGATTTGCAAGACATCCTTGACATGTGTAACATTTTCCTAAGTGACTTGCTATAAACAAGTATATCATCGACATAGACAACAACACTTTTTCTAATGAGAGAACACAAGATATGATTCATAAGGCGCATGAAGGTGGATGGGACATTAGATAAGCCAAAAGGCATGACTAATCATTCATAGAGACTAAGTTTTGTCTTGAAGGCGGTTTTCCACTCATCACCGTCCGTCATACGTATTTGATGGTAACCACTACGAAGATCAATTTTCGAGAAAATAGTGGCTCCACACAACTCATCAAGCATGTCATCAAGATGAGGTATAGGATGTCGATAACACACGGTGATAGAATTGATTGGACGGTAGTCCATGCATAACCGCAACCTATCATCCGTTTTTTGAAAGAGAATCACGGGTACCGCACTTGGACTAGTGCTTACTTGGATCAAACCTTAGGAGACATGCTAGTTGATTTGACGCTCGATCTCTTTTGTATCCTCCGGGTTCCTTCGGTAGGTGGCGTAGTTTGGAAGGGGTACGCCGGGTATGAAGTCAATGCGATGCTCGATTCCACAAAGAGGAGGAAGTCCATGAGGAAGCTCTTCAGCGAACACATCCTTGAACTCTTGCAAAATAGCCATCAAAGAGGGAGGAATATTTGTCAAGTCATTAGGTCCTTGCGCTAGTCCCTTGCAAATGAGGACATAGTGCAAGATGGATGGGTTATTCCTCACATCTCTCATCTCAATTTTGGTGGTAAGAAGAACACTCTTAGTTTTTCCACTTGAGTTAGGATTATGGCTCTCACTTGCTACATGGTGGTTCTCTCGCTCACCACTCTTCTCACAATATGGTGTTATGGTTTGCGCCCTCGCTAAAGCCTTTGCATTGTCCGCAATTATTTGTCCAGGAGTCATCGGTTGCAAAACACATGTCTTGTTAAGCCACATGAAGGTGTATACATTTGTGCGACCATCATGTAGAGAACCTTTATCGAATTTCCATGGTCAACCAAGCAACATATGGCAACCCATCTTTGGGACTACATAACACTCCACCATGTCTTTGTATGGGCCAATAGAGAATGTTACCGAGACAGTGTGCTTGATCTTCACGGACCCTTGGTCACTTATCCATTGGACATGTTAGGGGTTCTTGTGAGGATGGAGGGTGAGGTTGAGCTTCTCACACAACTTGCTGCTGGCAAAGTTGTGACAACTCTCTCAATCGATGATTAGTTTGATATTTCCCATTGATGCTGGCATGGGTTTGGAAGATGTTGGATCTTTGATCTTCATGTTATTCGGCTTGAGTAGTCGAGATACTTGTGATGGCAAGCAATGGTTTTGAATCATGTTCACACATGAGGAGCTCTTGGTCATCTTCCACATGTTGCCTTGTCATTGCTTCTTTGACTGTTGCATCGAATTCATCTTCACTTAAGTACTCTTCATCGCCATTGTCATGGATGAACAATACTTTCTTGTTTCCACAATCGGCCGACTTGTGTCCTTTGCCTCCACACTTGTAGCATTCGCCGTTGAATGGCAGGGTATCCTTTGTTGGTGCCTGATCTTTCACAAATTCCCATGGAAATCTAGGGGGAAGTGCGGGGGAAAGAGAGAGGGGATGAACACCACGAACTCACGCAAGAAGAACACGATGAACACACTCATGCAAAGACACGATACAAGCCAATAGCTCACGCCAGCAGCGATCGGTCTGGTGCAATCCCCAGGATCAGCGTCGGGCGAAGATCTCTCTCTCTCGAACCGGCATGGCGAGTGGGAGTCTCGGTGAGATCTTGACGTCTTGGTAAAGAGATCTGATACTAAGTCCTTGTACAATGAGGGAGGCAAGATGCA
This sequence comes from Avena sativa, assembly GCA_916181665.1. Taxonomy (NCBI): domain Eukaryota; kingdom Viridiplantae; phylum Streptophyta; class Magnoliopsida; order Poales; family Poaceae; genus Avena; species Avena sativa. The sequence continues at coordinate 315,806,185 of OV702292.1, forward strand.
AACTCCAACTAGGTGGGGGATATTTGGTGCTCCTATAGAAAAGGAGCATTAGAAAAGAACTAGAGAGATGTGAAGGCCATGCATGTCAAGGCCTTGTGAAGAATGAGATTCATGATCGTAAACCCTCGACTTGATATTTGGGGTGAGGGATATTTATAAGCCAGCCACTAGTTCAGGGGTACTTTAGGCATAAAAGGGTAAAGTTTGGACGAATTTGGGGTTACATGGGCCAAAGTACCAAAGGCCTGCACATGCCTGGCCTCGTGGACACCGGAGATTCTGGTGTCAATGGTTGGAGACTTCGATTGGACGGGAGACTCTGGTATGTCTCCGGAGTGGTGTTCAGACTGAGATTCCAGGGTGATAGTCCGAATATTCTGGTCTTCAGGGCCAAAGACTCCAATGTGTTCATCCTCAACAGCTTCTTATTCTCGTCCAGATCCTTGTACTTCATCTATGGGGGCTTGGTGATGTGTTGGGGCTTCATAGCTGATGATGCATAGAGTAGTTGAATGAAATAGCAAGCCATCGAAGGATGTATCAAAGTCACATGAGGAGAGGAGCAACTTAACCTTAAATTGTAGGAGTTTAGCTCGGGCGCGAGTCATTGGTACACTTGGGGGACTTGGTGGTGTATATGCATGGACATCCATAGGACAGGCTGCATCACCTGGAGATCGCACAAGAATAGGGAATCAGCTGTTGGAGATATGCCCAAGAGGCAATAATAAAGTGGTTATTGTTATATCTTTATGTTTATGATAAATGTTTACATCCCATGCTATAATTGTATTAACCAGAAACATTAATACTTGTGTGTTTTGTAAACATAAAAGAGTCCCTAGTAAGCCTCTTGTTAAAATAGCTTGTTGATTAATGGATGATCATGGTTTCCTGATCATGGACATTGGATGTCGTTAATAACAAGATCATATCATTAGGAGAATGATGTGATGGACACACACCCATAGTAAGCATAGCATAAGATCAAGTCATTAAGTTCGTTTTGCTACAAGCTTTCAAATGCACAGTAACCTAATCCTTCGACCATGAGGTTATGTTAATCACCATCACCGGATGGATACTTTGATGACATCAAACACCGCTTCGTAACTGGGTGGTTATAAAGGTGTCATTGGGTATTCTGACAGTATGTGTTGAAGCGCATGGACCAAGATTGGAATTTGTCCATCCATATGACGGATAGATATACTCTGGGCCCTCTCGGTGGAATGTCCTCTAGTTAGCTTGCAAGCATGTGACTAGGTCACAAGGGATGACATAACATGGAACGAGTAAAGAGTACTTATCAGTAATGAGGTAGAACTAGGTATGGAGATACCGACGATCAAACCTCGGATAAGTAGAGTATCGCATGACAAAGGGAACTGGTTTCATATGTTAAATGGTTCTATCGATCACGAAGTCATCGCTGAGTATGTGGGAGCCATTATGGATCTCCAAATCCCGCTAATGGTTATTGATCGGAGATGTGTCTCCATCATGTCTACATGTTCACGAACCGTAGGGTGACACACTTAAGGTTCGAAGTTGTTTTAAGTAGATATGGAATGTGCATTGGAGACCGAATGTTGTTCGGAGTCTCAGATTGGATCCGGGACATCACGAGGAGATCCGGAATTGTCTAGGGAATAAGATTCATATATTGGGGATCATTTTCTAAGTTAGGAAATGTTCCGGAGTATTTGTATGGGGATTCTAGAAGGTTTCGGAATGTTCTGGAAGGTTCTAGAAGATTTCTTGGAGTTTACTTGAAAACCAAGAAAGGATCAAGGAATCCTTGTGGGGTAAGACAAGGATTCGTGGGGGAGTAGGACTCTCCCCCCACCTCCTTGATCCGCCGGCCAAGGGAGAGGGGAGTCCTACAAGGACTCCACCTCCCCATGGCGCCTCCCTCCTTTAAACAGAGAGGTGGAGGCACAAACCCCCTAGCCCCTTCTATTCTCTAGATTTCAAGTTGCCTCTCTCCTCCTCCTTCCCTCTGCTCTGGCTTAGGCGAAGCCCTGCAGAATTCTCTACTCCACCACCACCACCACGCCATCGTGCTGCTGGGATTCCGTGGAGAGATCTACTACCTCCGCTGCTCGCTGGAACGGGGAGAGGAAGGTTTGCTTCGACTCCGCACGTGTGACCGACGGCGGAAGCGCTGCCGGAACGCGGCGCCGGAACGCAGCTCCTTGAGATCGGCAAGTGATCAACTACATCAACCACGAGATCCGATAGCGTAACGCTTTCGGGTCTACAAGGGTTAGTACAGATCTATCTCGTTGCACATGTCTAATAGATTAGATCTTGGCTTTTATCTAGATTGGATCTAGGTTTTGTTCGTTCTTGCGGTAGAAATTTTTTGTTTTCCATGCTACGAACCCTTCAGTGGTATCAGAGTCGTGTCTATGCGTAGATCTGTTGCACGAGTAGAACACAATGGTTTTGTGGGCGCTGGTGCTCGTGTCGTATTTTGCTTTGTGTACTTTGCATCTTGCGGTATGGTGGGATGAAGCGGCTCGGGCTAACCTTACATGTCATCGCACATGAGACTTGCTCCACAGTTGACGTGCAACTCGTATTGCACAAGTGGCTTTGCGGGTGTCTGTCTCTCCCATCATAGTATAGATCCAATCTACACTTTGCACTTGATAGCACTTGTATCAACGTTGTGGTTCAGTTTCGTAGGTAAGGTCCGTTCTTATTCGAAAGCCCCAAACCACGTAAAACATGCAAAGAAAATTAGAGGCGTCTAACTTGTTTTTGTAGGGGTTTTGTGATGTGATATGGCCATCATTTGATTGTGATTATATTTGATGTATGCAATGATCCTTGTTGTAATATGGCAACCGGCAGGAGCCTAATGGTTGTCTTTAATTCTGTTAAGACCTGCGTGTCTATTCATCTTGTAATAGTTTTATTCCAAGTAGTTGTAATAGTTACTAGTGATGATGGACAACCATGAAGCGGCGCCACTGACCTTGACGCAATGCTGGTGATGATGGAGATCATGTCCGTGCTTTGGAGATGGAGATCAAAGGCATAAGAAGAAAGGGCCATATCATATCACACTAATTATGAATTGCCTGTGATGTTAATCCTTTATGCATCTTGTATTGCTTAGATCGCGACGGTAGCATTATAAGATGATCCCTCTCACTAAATATCAAGTAATAAAGTGTTCGTCCTTAGTAGGCACCGTTGCTAAGACTCGTCGTTTCAAAGCATCTCGTGATGATCGGGTGTGATAGATTCTACGTGTGCATACGACGGGTGCAAGCCAGATTTGCACATGCGGATACTAAGGTTAATCTTGACGAGCCTAGCATGTACATACATGGTCTCGGAACACGGAATACAGAAAGGTAAAGCATGAGTCATATGGATGATATGATGAACATGTTGATTGTTCGCCTTTAAAGCTACATCATCTCACGTGATGATCGGACTTGGTGTAGTGGATTTGGTTCGTGTAATCACTAAAACATCTCGAGGGATGTTGTTTTAAGTGGGAGTTCATTTGTAATTTGGATTAGTCAAACTCAATTTATCATAAACATAATCAAAGTGAATTGGCATAGTTTGTTGTAGTCATTGGCATCCGTTCACCACCTTACGCTTAGTTATAGTTGAGATAGTGGAACTATAAAAATTCTGGATATTTTCTTTACGAACTGGTATCGTATTGTTTTGAGTGTCAATCTAAAGTTTAAAAGTCCTGTTGCAAACTTTCAGCAAACTCCGTTTACTCTGTGAAGTTTAATAAACAGTATTAAATCAAGAGTAACAATTCCAGTGTTAGTATCTAATGTATCATGTTTGCCTCCATGATTCTTGATACTCAAAAGATTGTTTTTAATATCAAGTTTATCTAAGAGCTGAAAGCAATGTTTTAGAAACAATCATATGTGAAAGGTATTGCGATATCTAAAACAATGTGTTGGTTACAACATGATAGAGTATATGTCCTCATATTTGATGAGAATTTGTGAAGGTTGGAGACGCTAGTCGTCCTAATCCTCCAAAAGGTTTTGGAAAAGAAACATTATACTCGCAATTCACCTTTATAAGCTACAGCAGCTTGATCATGAAAGTTGTCATGATAAGGATGAATAGAAGATGTAAGTAAAATGTTTACTACACTAAAATATTACTAAAGAATGGAATTTTGAAAGAATGCCAAACATTTGATGAAGGTGATCCACTTCAAAGTGCAAGTCCAAAGGTATTAGTATTTGAATATACACACTTTGTACTATGTGTCATGTGAATGACACCACTATTGATGTTGATAGCTTCTTTTAAAAGAAAAGGAATTGTTGAAAGAGAATCTATAAAATATTTGGCAGAAAAAAAAAGATTGGAGATATCCAACTTAGGTATATAGAAGATACATGTTATGGTTGTATTCCTTGGTTGTTAAACAATGTGGTTCTGTGGTATTGGATACCGAATTGGTTGGTGTGAAGTGTCATACAGGACAACACAATTCATGAATTGCAATGGCCTAAGTAACTAGCAAGAGAATATGTGATGATGTTCATCGAAAACAAACAAAGGGTTGTTGTGTTGCTCGTTAACATCAAAGCTTACCTTCAAGATTTGTTTCAATAATTGTTATTTTGATCAGGTATTATTACGACAAAAGGTTGTTCAAATAATTACCGTATTCCATAATAGATGGATGATATACAAGTCTGGTTGGAGAAATAACGACCATAAAACTAATGCTAAAATGTCACAAGACAAATAATTGAAAGATCACTTGCGAAGTGACATCACCGTTTAAATTATATTAGGGATACATGAAGAAACTCCATGTTGATGGATTTTTGGAGTCTTTGATTATGATCAAATGACGCTTATGATACTTTCCTGGAGATAATTAAAACTCCGTTCGTAGGCCAAAAGAGGAACGGACGACTAACTGATTGGAATTTGTACATATTGATGTATATAGTCCATTATGTGTAGTTGTGGGCGATGGATTTCAACTTCATATGCTTTCTCAGAAGATTTGAGTGAGTATATGTATATACTTACTCAATATGGAAGAAGTATGAAACATTTGAAAATGTTCAAAGACTTTCAAGATGAAGTGGAAAATTATTGTAACAAGAAAATAAAAAGGTTTATGATTGGATCATAAAGATGTTTGAGTTACAAGTTTAGCAAAACACCTAAGATTTGAGGAATCGTTCCATGGATTTGCATTTCCCAAAACACCATAGGAGTATGGAGTGTTCAAGATATGTAATGAAACCTTGTTTGACATGGTAAGATCAAAGGTGTCATTTATAAAATTGCCATTATATTTTAAAGATTAAAGCTTTAGTGACTACCGCTTTTACACTGAAAAGAGATCCATCGTGATCCATTGAAATGACACCATATAAGTCATGGTTTGGGATAAAACCCAGGTTGTCCTTTCTTAAATTTTTGGTATGCTAGGCATAAGTAAAATGTTTACAACCAAAGTCGGATGAGCATGTCTTTGTAGGTTATTTCAAATAACCATTGGGTATTCCTCCATAACACCGAAGACAAAAGTGTTTGTCGCTTAGAATGTCGAGTTTCTTGAGAAGGAATTTTTGGTGAAAAGTCAAGTAGGAGGACAATAGAACTTTGACAAGGTTGTTGAACCTTGGCTAATATGTGCTGAGTTGCGCAGCATCGGTAAGTGTCCCGGAGGCAGCAACAATGCTCATGGCTCACGTGCCTCAAAGGATGTGGTCACAGGGATCTAAGTTCTTATTGAACCAAGTAGGTCGGGTAAGTAATCAAATGCCAAGATTTGAGAGTTAAATCATTGTTGTTTGACAATGATGAACCGACTACATGCAAATAATCAATGATGGGCCCTGACTTTGTTAAGTGGCTTGAAGCCATAAAATCCGTGATAATTCCATACACGAGAAATCAAGCTTTGAATTTGAAAGACCCTCTAGAAAGGTGCAAGACCTTACAGTCGTATATGGATCTATAAAGAAATAGACATGGATGTTTCACATCTATGAAATAGTCGACATGTCGAAAAGAGTTTACGACAATGTTCAAGGAATTGACTATGATAAGATTTGATCTTTCATAGCGATATTTAGTCTGGACGGATTAATGTAGCAACCACTACATATATTTTGGTATATGGTAGTTGAACAAACAAAACAAGTTCTTCTAATAGAATGGTTACCTAGGATGTGTCCATGACACGATCCAAAGGGTTTTGTTAATTCAAAGGATGCTAAAAGAGTATGCAAAACTTCAATGGTTGAAGTGAGCATCGCGGAGTTGGAATCTTCACCATGATGAAACCGTTAAAAGGTTTAATTTCATCAGAGATGATTAAGATGTTTGCATTTTGCAAGAAATTAAGTGGGAGCGCTAAGACATATTTCTAATACATTATGTGAAAGACATATTGTTGATTAGAAATGATGTATCTTTTATTGACACAGGTTAAGAATTTCATTTCGATGAAAGACTTAGGCATAACCCAAGAATTAGGCATCAATGTCTATATGGATAGATTGAGGCGCTAATATGGTTTTGCCAAATGTACATAGATAAGATGTTGAATGAGTTCAGTATGGAAACAACAAGAAAGGTTCTTGACGCACGGAAAGGACTGAATCAAGATTCAAGTGTGTTGACACGAGATTCAAGTGTTTTGACACTTGGTGAAATCACAAGAATATTTTGATCAATCATTCTTTGAGATGTACACATCCAGATATGTCCTATGCTCTAAATGTTATGAGCATATACCAGAATGACTCATAAGATGATCATTGGACAATAGTAGGGATATTCCTATGATCTTTGGAAGAACTAAGAATATATTATTTATATAGTGGTGACAAATAGTTCATTGTAAATTGTTGCATTGATACTAGTTTTGTCACAAATTAAGTTTATCTCAATTTAAACATGGGTGGAACAATGTAATGGAAAGGAAGTTCCATAACGGATTTGGTTGAGTACCAAAGTTAAAACATTGTGACAGATACTACAACAAAAGGCTAAGTATATGACTGCTATTGTAGTAGCAGATGAGGGCATTTGTGTCAAGTAGTTTGTTATCAAACTAGGTGTGGTTCATAGCGGGATAATACTATGAAGATACATTGTATGACAATTGTATCAACATGATTTAATCCCAAGGAACTAAAGGTCTCACCAAAGGACCAAATTTATACAGTGCCATCTCATTGGAGAATGAGTAATGCGTAGAGACGCAAGGACATGCAAATACACACGGACCTGGAAGTGTCAGATCCGAAGATTATGTTTACCACTAGCAATAGTGTCTATACAACACCAGAAAGCCATAGGTGTTGAATGCACAAATTTTTAACTAGATTATTGACTCTAGTGCAAGTGGGAGACTGTTGGAGATATGCCCAAGAGGCAATAATAAAGTGGTTATTATTATAACTTTATGTTTATGATAAATGTTTACATCCCATGCTATAATTGTATTAACCGGAAACATTAATACTTGTGTGTTTTGTAAACATAAAAGAGTCCCTAGTAAGCCTCTTGTTAAAATAGCTTGTTGATTAATGGATGATCATGGTTTCCTGATCATGGACATTGGATGTCGTTAATAACAAGATCATATCATTAGGAGAATGATGTGACAGACACACACCCATAGTAAGCATAGCATAAGATCAAGTCATTAAGTTCGTTTTGCTACAAGCTTTCAAATGCATAGTAACCTAATCCTTCGACCATGAGGTTATGTTAATCACCATCACCGGATGGATACTTTGATGACATCAAACACCGCTTCGTAACTGGGTGGTTATAAAGGTGTCATTGGGTATTCTGAAAGTATGTGTTGAAGCGCATGGACCAAGATTGGAATTTGTCCATCCATATGATGGATAGATATACTCTGGGCCCTCTCGGTGGAATGTCATCTAGTTAGCTTGCAAGCATGTGACTAGGTCATAAGGGATGACATAACATGGAACGAGTAAAGAGTACTTATCAATAACAAGGTAGAACTAGGTATGGAGATACCGACGATCAAACCTCGGATAAGTAGAGTATCGCGTGACAAAGGGAATTGGTTTCGTATGTTAAATGGTTCTATCGATCACGAAGTCATCGTTGAGTATGTGGGAGCCGTTATGGATCTCCAGATCCCGCTAATGGTTATTGATCGGAGATGTGTCTTCATCATGTCTACATGTTCACGAACCGTAGGGTGACACACTTAAGGTTCGAAGTTGTTTTAAGTAGATATGGAATGTGCGTTGGAGACCAAATGTTGTTCGGAGTCTCGGATTGGATCCGGGACATCACGAGGAGATCCGGAATTGTCTGGGAAATAAGATTCATATATTGGGGATCATTTTCTAAGTTAGGAAATGTTCCGGAGTATTTGTATGGGGATTCTAGAAGGTTTTGGAATGTTCTAGAAGGTTCTAGAAGATTTCTTGGAGTTTACTTGAAAACCAAGAAAGGATCAAGGAATCCTTGTGGGGTAAGACAAGGATTCATGGGGGAGTAGGACTCTCCCCCCACCTCCTTGATCCACCGACCAAGGGAGAGGGGAGTCCTACAAGGACTCCACCTCCCCATGGCGCCTCCCTCGTTTAAATAGAGGGGTGGAGGCACAAACCCCCTAGCCCCTTCTATTCTATAGATTTCAAGTTGCCTCTCTCCTCCTCATTCCCTCTGCTCTGGCTTAGGCGAAGCCCTGCAGAATTCTCTACTCCACCACCACCACCACGCCGTCGTGCTGCTGGGATTCCGTGGAGAGATCTACTACCTCCGCTGCTTGCTGGAACGGGGACAAGAAGGTCTGCTTCGACTCCGCACGTGTGACCGACTGCGGAAGCGCTGCCGGAACACGGCGCCGGAAGGATCGTCTACTCGATCTTGAGATCGGCAAGTGATCGACTACATCAACCACGAGATCCGATCTCGTAACGCTTTCAGGTCTACAAGGGTTAGTATAGATCTATCTCGTTGCACATGTCTAATAGATTAGATCTTGGCTTTTATCTAAATTGGATCTGGGTTTTGTTCGTTCTTGCGGTAGAAATTTTTTGTTTTCCATGCTACGAACCCTTCATCAACCCCAATGGGTCAATGCTCTCCTGCTGCTGCTCAATCTCAGCGTCGCCGTCATCCTGGCCCTTCCGTCCGTCACGATCTCTGACCAGTTATGTAGGCCTCGATCTCCTCCTCCTTCTCTCTCGGCCCACCACTACTCTAGGATGAGAGGCAGGAACCAACCTACTACCGGCCCATGGCTCTCTTCCCTTGCTCGAGTAGCACTACCATCCTCCTGAATGACCCCATTGTAGCCCACAATCCCAGCTCCTTCATGTTCATACAGATGTTAATTATGCCTGATTCCCAATTGGTACTCCCCCAACTTGGCAACATATATGAACTAGTGAAGCTCTACCTAAGGGAGTAGGGTGGGATTAAACCAGATCGTGGAAGCAACTAGAAAGGGTGGCACAAAATTACCAAGTCACAACAGGGACTTGATTGGCATCACCACAACGCTCCTAGACCATGGGCCGAGCTGAGCATAACCACGTACATGAAGTCATCCCTTGATCTGAGTCGGTGATTCACCTCTTGATACACACTGGTGAGAACAAAGAGAATAGTTTTGCGGTGGTAATTGCAGCAATTTTTCTAAACTCGCAGGGGCAAAATCATCCAAAAAAGTTGGACCAAGGAAACGCTCCTGCTTTTATTATTAGGTATAGAAAAGGCTGGAATTGTGGGCTAGGCCCATATAAAGCACCAAACTAGACCAGGCCGAATCTGATCAATGAACATTTGATTTAGTCATGGATTTGCCAATAGGATCTGCCATGGACAGGGCAGATTGCCCTTGACCAAAATTTTTGGTCGTAGACTCCATGACCATCTATTTTGGTCATAGATGTTCATGACCTATCCAAAGAAAAGGTCATGATGTTTAACTAGTGAGGCTTAGCTTTTGACCATATGTATTTGGTCATAGAAAGGGGCTTGTTGGTCTACGGCCCAAAAGTACCCGAGCGAGTGCATCGCGGTACCCAAGTTGCTTCTAATTGCCGTGTTTCGCAAAGTTGGGCTGCCAACTACCGAGAGGGGCCATTTCGAGGCAAACTCATCTCACCCCTACCAAATTCAAGCATTCTGTTAATCTACCCTGTGAAGTAGACGGTTGGGACCCACATGTCGGGCATATGTCCGTGACGCGAGTGCCAACGTGGCAACCTCTTAGGAAAATCGAGGAACTAAGTGGCTTGGATGCAATGACTAATTTCACAAATCCATTCCCTCCTTTCCCCTAGAACCGGCTGCGTCAAAATCCACCCTCAAAGCAGAACGATCCCTTCGGACATTTGACTTCCGGCGCCAAGTTGTTGCGCCCATTCGCTGATCCCGAGCTCCAATGGTGCATTCCGTAGCCGCTGTTGCGAGGCTCTAGCCCGCCTCCGCTGCTAATGAGCTAAGCAGCTCGGAGGATGGTAGATCCTACTACCAAGGAAGAAGAACTTCTGGCTACATGTGGGTGAGGTACCCTTCTCTTTGCTATTCACACTAACTATAACTGCTAGCTGGCTAGTGAACCTAAAATTTTTTGTTAGCCCAACACTGACAAACATATTTTGTCCATAGTTTTCTGTCAAGTGGGATCTCCACGGACCACCCTTACCTGGTTACGGTAGTCCTCTTCAGCTACGACTGTAAATCAGCAAGGGTGAAGGGCAAGTGGTATGGACACCATTGTATCATGATGAAAGAAGCGCCTGCGTAGATCTGCACCATCCCTGGTATGGCTGCTGCTCTGCATAATCATGCTGAAACATGGACGAAGCAGACTACAAAGTTCAGCTTCATGGGTGAACGAGGCATCATGGTTCCTCTATCATGTGACAGTCAGCTAATTGGGTTGATGAAAATTTATGCTTCGGCTTGCATGTTTGAGACAAATTGTGATGTACTGGATGTGGAAGCTGCTGCAACTGGGAGCCGCCCTTCTATTCTTGGACAGGGTGGTTGCTCAAATCCAATTAGCTCCTAGTAAGCAAAAGTCTCTTGGGGTTCGCATGATTATGTTGAATTGTAATTGTTGTTTTGTTTACTCTATAGATATTAGGAAGTTATGCAACATTCTTGTTTCTTTGACAGGAAGCACCGCAAGATTAGAAACATGACTGCCGGGTCAGTCATTTTGCTGCCAGAAGAAAATAAAAATGAGTGGAGTGATGATGCTAGACACGATTCTGGTGCTGATTGTCCTGGCGATGCAGAGTACGTGAAGCTAAGAAAATAGGCACCAAGGAAGAGGAAGAAGGTAGGAAATGAAGAGTCTAGTGGGCGGGAAGGCTTGGCACCCAGGCGGGGGAAGAAGGCTACTAGCAATGAAGATGCATAATAATGTATTAAACTTGAACCTATATATGTAATTCAGTTAAATTCTGCAGCTCTATGCGTGGAACTTGTCGGGCGAAACAATCTACCCATGTTCTCGGAGTAAAATGTACCGCGACTTAGGGTTTGGAAACGCCCGAGTCAGTAGTTGAATCCTAAATTGTGATTTTGCCACTACTATCTGAAAACACGCAGCACCGGTTCCACGATTGCTGAGGGAAGGAGGTCTCCAAATTCGATGGAATGTAAGTGGCACAAAAATAAATTATTTAAGCTGCTACACTCCATGAAACAGCAACTTATTTCAGCTGCTGCACAACGACATGGCAACATAAATAGCAATGGCAACCGATGATGGCCAGATGATGAGGAAATCGGTACCACTTTCTGGCCTAATCTTGAGCCCGTCTATCTCACCACCTCCCTGCTCATGTATCCCCTGCATCTGGCGAAGCTCCCGGATCTCTAATAATAGGGTGTACGTGCTTCCACTTTATAAATTGTGGTTGTGCCATTTGCATGCGGCACAATCCACATATATTATGTTTAAACAAACCACCAATGTTAGAATACCACCATCATTAGACAAAAGGAAGTAATGGAGGGCTAAGACAGATTAACGGGCGACCAATTTTCTCTCCCGGGACTCTGAGACCACTAGTTCAGACCGCTAGGTCAACAAGTACTACTATTACAACTTAAAAAAGTACGGAGCTCAACCTAAATAGAACTAGTTATCACACATCTCCTTGATCTTCCTAATCTTAGCCCGATCCGCATCTTCTTGCGAGAGCAAGGATCGAATCGTCTTCTCTGTCCTTTTAGCATCTTCCTTGTATAGCTTCAATTGTATCTCTATATTTATCCTCATGCACTTCTCAATACTCGTAGTTGTGAATTGTAGGACGTTGGCCTGGTGAAATTCATTCCTTGCTTGAGTCAGTTCTTGCTCTGCTTTAGCCTTGAGGACCAACTCCACGTCCCTCTTTTTCTTGACTTTGCTAACCTTGTCTTGCACCCTCCTGATATCTCCGTTAAGCTTGGTTGTGTCAACATGGTAAAATAACTTCATATCAGCACTCTCAAGAAGTGAGCAGACTATGGATTCTTTCAACTCAACAGTCATATCCCGTAGTTTGTCCAACATTTTCTACATCGATTTGGGACACTCTGGATCTACCCATTTGACAACACCGCAACTTCTGTGTTGCAGCATTGCACGATGTCCTTGACACCCTAAAAACCTCCTGCCTGCGTTTCATCCTTCAAACGCTACAAATTTAGTAGGCACATATCCATGTTTACATAGTAGAGGACTGTCTTCCTCCGCTAAACCGTGATAGTCGGAGTCATACAGCGTCTGGTTGGCCTAACACATCATACTTGCATGATTAAACAGAGTAAATCTAGCTCAAAATAGATAAATGGCCATAGATGTTAGATATGAGATGACTCACATCGAAATCACCATCCTTGTCGTCACGACGCGTTTCCCCACCGTACCCCCTTGAACCCATGGCGAGAGCGGGGTGGGGGACTGGGGTGGCTACGGGAGAGATGCCTAGAGGCGCCATCGTCTTGCGGCTATGACAGGATGGGAGAGAAGTGGGGAAAGTGGCTTCGAGTTTAAGGAAGAGAAGTATGGGGAGGAAGAGAAGTAAAGGGGATGTGACACTGTCATATGTCCCATGGAACTCGTGACACTCGCAAAAGGGGAGTGCACGGTGTTGCCAGTTTGTCCAGAGAAAGTGGACAGTAAGCATGGCCAATCGTGTCATAGAATAGCATACTCGCGGATTGCTCTTACGAAGAACCATCCCAATCGTCCAACCACCCCTATCAAACGGTATGTAACAATCGTCATGTAGAACAACTGTGTTAGGGCGTGCTTTCTAGAAGACTCTGTCTAACGGCCACCATTGGGGGCTAAGGTTAGGATCCATGTGGTTTATGAAAAGAATACACATGCAAATGGCCCGAGTAGATCCATGTGGTTGATGAAAAGAACACACATGCAAATGACTCTAGTGGATCCATGTCGTTTATGAAAAGAACACACATGCAATGACTCTAGTTGTGGTTTAGAAAAAGAACACACATTGAATGACTCTAGTTGTGGTTTATGAAAAGAACACAGATGCAATGACTCTAGTTGTGGTTTATGAAAAGAACACACATTCGATGACTCTAGTTGTGGTTTATGAAAAGAACACACATGCAATGACACGGGTGGATCCATGTGGTTTATGAAAAGAACACACATGCAGTGACATCTAGTGGATCCATGTGGTTTATGAAATGAACACACATGGAGTGACTCTAGCTATGTTTATGAAAAGAACACACATGCAATGACTCTAGTTGTGGTTTATGAAAAGAGCACACATATAATGACTCTAGTTGTGGTTTATGAAAAGAACACACATGCAATGACACTGGTGGATCCATGTGGTTTATGAAAAGAACACACATGCAATGACTCTAGCTGTGTTTATGAAAAGAACACCCATGCACTAACTATAGTGGATCCATATGTGGTTTAGGAAAAGAACACACATGCAATGAACTCTAGTGGATCCATATGTGGTTTGTGAAAAGAACACACATGCAATGACTCTAGTGGATCCATGTGGTTTATGAAAAGAACAGGCATCCAATGACTCTGGTGGATCCATATGTGTTTTGTGAAAAGAACACGCAATGACTCTAGTTGTGGTTCATGAAAATAACACACATGAAATGACACTGGTTGATCCATGTGGTACATGAAAAGAATACACATGCAATGAATCTGGTGGATCCATATGTGGTTTATGAAAAGAGCACACAAGCAATGACTCTAGTGTTGGTTTAGGATAATAACACACATGCAATGACTCTAGTGGATCCATATGCGGTTTGTGAAAAGAATAGACATCCAATGACTCTAGTGCATCCATGTGGTTTATGAAAAGAACGGACATGCAATGACTCTAGCCGTGGTTAATGAAAATAACACACATGCAATGACTCTAGTGGATCCATATGCAATTAATGAAAAGAACACACATGCAATGACACTGGTGGATCCATATGTGGTTTGTGAAAAGAACACACATTTAATGACTCTATTGCTGGTTTAGCATAAGAACACACATGTAATGACTCTAGTGGATCCATATGTGGTTTCTGAAAAGAACACACATGCAATGACTCTAGTGGATCCATGTGGTTTATGAAAAGAATAGACATGAAATGACTCTAGACGTGGTTTAGTGAAAAGAACACGCATGCAATGACTCTAGTGCTGGTTTAGGATAAGAACACACATGCAATGAATCTAGTGGATCCATATGTGGTTTGTGAAAAGAACACACATGCAATGACTCTAGTGGATCCATGTGGTTTATGAAAAGAATAGACATGCAATGACTCTAGCTGTGGTTAATGAAAAGAACACACATGCAATGACTCTAGTGGATCCAAATGTGGTTAAAGAAAAGAACACACATGCAATGACACTGGTGGATCCATATGTGGTTAATGAAAAGAACACACATTTAGTGACTCTAGTGCTGGTTTAGGATAAGAACACACATGCAATGACTCTAGTGGATCCATATGTGGTTTGTGAAAAGAACACACATGCAATGACTCTAGTGGATCCATGTGGTTTATGAAAAGAACAGACATGTAATAACTCTAGCCGTGGTTTATGAAGAGAACACACATGCAATGACTCTAGTGCTGGTTTAGGATAAGAACACACATGTAGTGACTCTATTGGATGATACATCCAAAACATATCTACTTTTCTGAACACTTTTGCTATTGTGTCTTCTCTAATTTGTGTGATTTGGATACAACTAATGCGGACTAACGTTGTTTTCAGCAGAATTGCTTTGGTGTCTCGTTTTTGTGCAGGAAATCAACTTTTAGGGAAAATCCCAGAGAATGTCGCAAAACTCCTATTTCCCAGAAGACTCACTAAGCTAGAAGACGAGACGAAGAAGAGCCACGAGGGGCCCACACCACCTGTCCGTGCGGGCCAGGCCAGGCCACGCTAGGGGGTGGTGTGGCCGCCTCGAACTCCGCATTGACCTCTCCTTTCTCCTATATAAGCCCTCTGACCTAAAACAGATGGGGTGTTCGACGTTTTTCGAGATAGAGTTTCTCTATGCCGCCACCACCAGATACCGCGATTCGGAACCAGAAACTCTGTTCTGGCACCCCTGCCGGGATGGGGAATTGGAGGAGATCATCACCATCATCATCATCATCATCATCTCCATCGCTTCTCCATTAACCATCCATGATTCCCCATCCATGAGTGAGTAATCCCCCGCTATAGGCTATGGGGATTGTAGGGATTAGATGAGATCGTTCATGTAATTGCATCAGATTGTTAGGGCATGGTGCCTAGTATCTATTAGTGCTTTTTGACTTTGTTGCAACTTGTTATGCTTAATGCTTGTCACTAGGGCCCGAGTGCCATGATTTCAGATCTGAACATGTTATTGATTCATGAGGATATTATTATTTATGATCTTACTTGTAAGTTGTATACACATATTGTTGTCCGGAACCAAAGGCCCCAAAAGTGACAAGAATTGGGATAACCAGAGGGAATGGCTATGATATGAGGATCACGTGTGTTCATGGAGTGTTAATGCTTTGCTCCGGTGCTCTATTAAAAGGAGCACCTTAATTGCTAGTAGATTCCCTAGAGGCCCCGTTGCAACGGGCTGGCAGGACAAAAGATGTTGTGTAAGTTCTCATTACGAGCATGTATGACTATATATGGAACGCATGCCTATGATTATTTAGTACTTGGATGCTTTACCTTATTTATTTGCAAATGCCCTATGTCTTGATTGTTACATGAATTGTCTTGTCCATGCAACGCCCGTCCGTCCATCCCTATGCCTACCGCGCTTTAATCCTACTGTTTACTGCAATTGTTACTACTGTCTTTACTTTTACTACTGCTATTGCTATTACAAAACTATTGCTACTGATAAAACTACTGCGGGCAAGATTGTTTCCAAGTGCAGCTGAATTGACAACTCAGTTGTTAAGGCTTATAAATATTCTTTGGCTCCCCTTGTGTCGAATCAATAAATTGGGTTTTACTTCCCTCGAAGACTGTTGTGATCCCCTATACTTGTGGGTCATCAAGACTATTTTCTGGCGCTATTGCCGGGGAGCATAGCTCTATTTATCAAGTTCACTTGGAATCATTATTGTTCGCTACTATCCATTCATCATGGGTAAATCTCGTGAAGGAAAGGTTCCTATATTACCGTCCACTACAAGGAGAGGTACAATTCTGAACACCTCTATTGCTCTTGATTCACCATATGTTATGAGTAAGCTCCTTACACCACCACCACATACACATGCTACACATACTGCTACTTCTGCTGAATCTGAATCTTCTGATACTTATGATGCTGCTTCTACTGTGCTTGATAAGAGTGGTTCATTAGGTCCTTTCCTAGATGCTATGATTGCTAGAACTATAGCTGGAAATACTAAAACTCCTAATGAAGATACTACTACACCTGTCAGTTCACCTGAGTCTAGCGAGAGCTATGATATTGAAGACAGATATATAGAAATGACAAATGAATTTATTAAATAATGCCAAAACACTCATGGTAGGAGTGTTATTAAGAGTCTTCTTGAGAAACATACTGTTAGACCTAAATTATCTCCTAATGCTAAGTTTGCTACATCTCCCATAAACATTAAAGATAAGGATTATGATTTCTCTCTTGATTTATCTTACATAACCATTGTTGAGAAAGAACCTTTTTGTGGGACTGAGAATGAAAGTGTTATAGCACATATGACTGAGCTTTCTACCATGAGTGGCCTATTTTATGATGATATTAAGATGCGCACCTACTTTGTTGCTAAAATTTTCCCTTTTTCACTAAAAGGAGAAGCTAAAGCTTTGTTTAATAATTTACCTCCTGGATCTATTGATAGCCCTGATTGCTTGATTGATACTTTCTTTCAGAAATATTTCCCACCTAGTGCTAGACATGCCATTTTGCAGGAACTTTTTGATTTTACACAAGGAGAAAAGGAGATACTGCCTGAATCATGGACAAGGTTTTGTGCTTTGATTCATGCACAACCTGTATGTCCGTTACCTAAAAATGAGATTCTTCATATATATTATAATAGACTAACTGAAGAATCTAGGACATACCTGGATAGTTGTGTTGATTGTGTTTTCAGGAAGAGAACTCCCAAAGAAGCTGAGGAATTAATGGCTAAAATAAGCAAGAATTATGATTACTGGACTTCACCTGAGCCAACTACACCTGAGTTAACTATGCCCGAGCCAACACCAACACCAAAGAAGAGGGGAGTGATTGAACTAAATGATGAAGTGATGAAGGAAGCTAAGAAATGTCTCAAGGAGAAGGGTATTAAATCTGAAGATGTGAAGAATCTACATCCTATAGAAGAGTTATGTAAGCCAATCTCTCACTCATCCACTATTGAGGTACACTCTCTCCAACATTTTTATGAAGGTGATATTCCTTATTCTAAACCTCCTGATCAATGTTTAGAAGAATTTGATATTTTTGTTGTTAAGCAAGATAATTTTAATAAAAGAGTACATAATCATTTGATGGAAAACTCTAGAGCTATTATTGAGTTGAGGGATATTGTAGAAAAAACCTCCAATGATGTTAAAATGCTTGTTAAACATTTCCAAATGGTTCAAACTCAAATTGATCATCTTATTAAAGTACAAAAAGATTTGCTAGTTAATGCTTCTAAAGAAAAACATGCTTATGAAATTAGAACTAGAAGTGGTGCTCCCACTCAGGATCCTCTATATCCTAAGGGGCATCCTAAAAGAATCGAGCAGGACTCCCAACAAATTCAAAATAGTGGTACTTCTTCTAAGAGAAAGAAAAAGAAACATAAAACAGTTGTAGAATCTTCTAAAACTGCTAAAGATCCTAATAGTATATCTGTCTCTGATGCTAAAACTGAGAGTGGTAATGAGAAAAATGATGCTCTTGATAAATAAGAAATTGAAGAAGAACCTGAAAAGCACACTAAGAATACTAAGTACACTAAGGAAGATTTTGTTGCTAATAAACATGGTTGTGAAAGAGAGCCCTGGGTTCAAAAACCAATGCCTTTCCTTGATAAGAAACACAAGTCAAAGGCAGACGAACACTATAATAAGTTTTGCGAGTGGATGAAACCTTTATTTTTGCAAATTCCTTTAATTGATGCTAATAAATTGTCTCCTTATTCAAAGTATATGAAGGATATTGTCTCTAGTAAAAGGAAGATCCCTAATGAGGAAATTTCTACTTTACTTGCTAATTATTCCTTTAATGGTAAGGTTCCAAAGAAACTTGGAGACCCAGGGATTCCAACTATTCCATGCTTTATTAAGAATAATTATGTTAGAACTACCTTGTGTGATTTGGGAGCAGGAGTTAGTGTTATACCTTTTTCTCTCTACAAGAGACTTCAATTATAGAAATTAATACCAACTAATATATCTTTGCAAATGGCTGATAAATCTACTACTATTCCAGTTGGTATATGTTAGGATGTTCCTGTTCAAGTGGCTCATAATTGCTTGATATTAACTGACTTTGATGTGCTTGAAATGCCTGAAGATGATAATATGTCTATTATTCTTGGGAGACCTTTTCTTAATACTGCAGGTGCTGTCATTAATTATAATCAAGGAAATGTAACTTTTAGTGTTAATGACAAGGAGCATACTGTCTATTTCCCCAAGAAGATTGATAGGACTTATGCCTTAAATTCAATTGAAAATATTGAGGGCATCCAAGTTGGGGAAATATATTGTCCCATACCACGAGAAAAATATGAAACTATTATGATTGGGACTATTGCTATCAGGGTTGAGGTAACATAATCATTTAGTGGAATGCAAAGTTCTATTTCATATAAAATTGTTTTGGTAACAAGACCTGATCAACCTTGTTAACAAAGGGATTTTAATGAACAAAACAATGTTTCCACCATGATTATCTTCGCTTACTTTTATTTTATCCATTTTAATTCTTGCCTTCATTTAGTTTACTTTTCTATTTTGTTAGTTGCTTGCATATTAAAGTGTCTTAGAACTTCTGAAGTTTGAGTTTTGTTTTGTTATTGCATCATTCCAAAATTATCTTTCTACCAGAAAATCATTCATTAATACCTAAAAATTGCAAAAAAATAAAGTGTCTCGAAAAATTCCAGAAAATTCATATTAAATTTTTACGTCAAAAGAGGGGCAGAGAAGTACTTGGAGTGACCCAGGGGCCCACCAGGCAGGCACACCACCTGGTGGCATGACCACACCAGGGGCGCGCCTGGCCATGGTGTGGGCCACCCCTGGCCCTCCACTTATTCTCCTACCTGCCACTCCTTTCTCTATCCCGAGAAAACACCAGTTCATTCCTCAAACCCGTGTTCTTGCTGTTCTTGCTCGCGATTTTCGATCTCCTTGCTCAGCCCATCTTTGCTGCTGAGATTTGGAGCATTTGTTCTCAGGTATGTGACTCCTCCGCTTGTCCAAGTAGATTTGTGATTAGTGGATTATATCTTGAGTATTTTTCTACTGTAGGTGACAGGTTATGTGAGCTTGTAAGCTTGTTCAATGCTTAGAGAAATTGTTTTGATGCATGTTTAGGCCTCTTACAAGTCCCTATAAGTAGATCATTTCATTATGTAATCACTTTGCAATCACTTGTATGATGGTTGTCTAAAATTTCAGAAAAGGAGATGAATGAAAACCAACTTAACCAACACGAACTAAGGGTGCCCAAGATTATGAAAGTTCACCGTCAGGAGGAAGTTTTCCCTTCTATTTATCCATGCCCTGAATTCATGAAGGCCGCAGGGATTTCTCAAGATTTTAATACTCTAATTTCTAATGCAGGATTGGAGCATTTTGTGGGAGATGAACCTTACCAATATGTGAAACTAACCATGTCTGTGGTGCAGGATTTTCGGTTTAGTTGGTCCTTTCCTAACCCCATGGTTCATTACAAAATTTACAATATAGTTGTCAACCTCTCTCTTGATGATTTTTGTGCAGCCATTAAAGTTCTATAGTGGGGTTCGTGTGAAAGGATTAGAGAGCGGCCTACACCACTCATGGACTTGTATGCGGAGATTTGCCAAGGGGGCATCTTCTCAAAGGAGAGTGGTAAAATTCGTAATATTCGTCTCCCGTCTATTCGATACTTTGCTTACTTTATTGCCAAGTGCGTTCTTGCTAGGAAAACTGCTAGTAAATTATCCTCATATGATCTAGCCTTTATCCCAGTTGCCTTGAAACAAGGGAGGACTTATAATTTGGGTGCTTTGATAACTTTCCATCTTGCTACTAACCGCGAGAAAGGTGGAATTTGTTGAGGTCTCATTGCCTCTTGTTTATTAGCTTTGCATGGTGTAGCGCCTCATCATTCAGATTTAC
Source organism: Avena sativa (assembly GCA_916181665.1). Taxonomy (NCBI): domain Eukaryota; kingdom Viridiplantae; phylum Streptophyta; class Magnoliopsida; order Poales; family Poaceae; genus Avena; species Avena sativa. The sequence goes on from OV702292.1 coordinate 315,827,051, forward strand.
ATTTTCCCATAGAGAGGCTTGATCTTAATTCCATGATACAACATAAATTCGTTTCTTCTTGGGATAACTTGAGTGATTTATCTTATGAAATAACTTTTCTCAAGGCTGGTTGGAGAAGAGGTAAGTCCGAGCGAGTGGTTCTTTTGCCTGTGCCTATCTTGTTTAACCTTGATACCTGGGTAGGATGGTCACTTATGGAGGAAGAGCTCGATGCATATTTGGAGGAGCTCTCCCAGCAAGAGCATAATGTTGGAAGGGAGGTTGAGGACAATTCGGTCCAGCCCTCCAACGAGGGGGAGTCTTCATACCAGCATCCTGCCTATAATTGGGAAGCTTCTTCTTATTTTTCACAAGGGCATGATCATTATCATTCTTACGATGACCCGCCAGCTTGGAGTTCCTACCTGCGTTGGGATTGATCCCCACTTAGGCCAAAAGCCGAAGCTAGGGGGAGGTATACCGACATCACACTCATCTACATATCATGTTCAATCGCTACTTTGCATATCCATGTTTCGTTTTCTTTTTAGTTTTTGTCCTTGCTTTATTTCTGCTTTCCAAAACACAAAAAGACAAAAAATGTTTTCATTATTTCTCTTTGTTTGCTTCTCTGTCTTTTATCCTTGGTTTGTTTCATCCTTTTTAGCTTTGTTTTGATTATTCAAAAAACCCAAAAAGATTTTGCTTTGCTCGTTCTTCCCTTCGGTTCTTGCCTTTAAAAATCGAAAGCCCAAAAATATTTGTTCTTCTTCTCTGGTTTTGTAAAAGTTCGTTGCAGGGTTCAACGGTCCTTAGTGACTCCTTGGAGTTTGGTTTTATCTTATTATTCAAGTCACACAAGTGAAAGGCAATGATGATTTATGACAACTCGAGGTGTGGTAAGAGGCTGGTTTGAACTCTATTTTTTTTCATTTTTGTACATATACTCATCATTGTGAGCATGGTTAGTCTGTTTATGTAAGGTGTATGTTATTTAATGGATACTTAGTGGCCCTTGCCTTCTTATGATCAGTTCCAATCCATTATAGTTCGTAACATGTCATATATATGTTTGCTCGCATTGTTCTATCCATAACTTGGTATGACATTGTGGTGTCCTCCTTTGAATGTTCTATTTGAATTGACTTGGCACATGCTCACGCATGCATATGACTAAACAAAAAGTTAGTTTAAGCCTCAATGATTTATTCTGCCTCAGAGTTCTTGTGTCACTTTTATGCCACTAATAATTTTGTTTTGTCGCAAGCATGATGATGACAGTTACTGCTCTCTCGATTGTCGCTCCCTTTCTATTGCTAACCTTCACTTGTGCTGAGTATAAGCTTTACTCGTGCATCCAACTCCCTAAACCAAAGTTGTCAAAAAGAGTCCACCATATCTACCTATTAGTACTATTGCTATTCCTTGCATATTTATTATGCTTTCTTTTCTTCCAATAAAAATGTTTGCTTGTTATGTGAAAATTACTGATTAAAGCTCCCACGAACTTGATGGCACACTTTACTTTCTTGCACTTAATAAACTTGAACCATTGTTCCCATCTATGTTGCATATATGCTTGCGTTTTGTAAGTTGTGAATTAGCACAACCATGTTATCATGGGGAATGCTTTCAACATTGCACTTTATTTAGTTCATATCATGTTCTTTTGCTTATGGATCCCGACGGTGCAAAATGAAAGGGGAGCTTGTAAGGCTCATGGAGTTCGCATATGTGTTAGAGAAATGCCTAGGCGGCTGGTCTTAGCCATGCCTAATCATGGTGGAAACCTGTAGCATAACCATAGTGAGAAATCTGTGAAGCATCCTCAATAAATAAATAAATAAACCTATGCAAATAGGAAAGAAAAGAAAGAGCCTGTGTAAATAGGAAATAAAAGGATCACTGAGATGCTCATTGTCTGCTTGCCTTGTCATTTTGATATGGGAAAGCTTATGTATCATCGGGCAAGGGGTACCCCGTTGGCGGTTCTCTATGATACACATGTACTTACAATGACAAGAACTTACTTGTGACTAAAGTTGAGTAGCATGAGGAACGGTACTCATAAGTAAGGGGCATGAGATTTTCAGCTTATAACTTGTCAAGCATATCCTCATATTTGCTCACTTTAACCTTAATCACTTAAAGATGCTTATGATAGGGCAGTGAGAGCTCAAAGATAATGAGTGCCATACTTTCAACATTTGGAAGCCTTTCAAACTTTTCAAATATTTTCTTTCACTTTTATGTTGAGTCACCATTTATTCTTTGAGCACCTTCCCGAGAGCATAGCTGTCATTCTTAGTGTAATGTGCTTGTTCCAAAACACGGTTAATTATGACATAACTTTGACACTTGTATCTTTGATATTTTTATTTCTAGTCTTCACTTAAACTTCAGAGGTGCCTTGGCATTTATTTTGCTCCAAAGAAAGGCAAGCGAGACACCGCTTTATCATATCTTCTTATGAGCACTACAATCCTGCATATCTTATGTGTCATGTTGCTTATTATTAATGGGTTGGAATCTCTTCATAGCTTGCATGACCATTGGGTAAACTTATTTGCATACTCCTTGTTATGAATTGCCTAAGTATTTGATCATATGCTGGGAATATACATATCTTATGAAGCAAATGTGTTCATGAAAGTTTCTTTTATCGCACTCAGTTTTCAACTGAATTGCTTGAGCACAAGCAATAAGCTAAGCTTGGGGGAGTTGATACGTCCAAAACGTATATACTTTCCCAAACACTTTTGCTATTGTTTCTTCTCTAATTTTTGTGATTTGGATACAACTAATGCGGACTAGCGCTGTTTTCAGCAGAATTGCTTTGGTGTCTCGTTTTTGTGCAGGAAATCAACTTTCAGTAAAAATCCCAAAAAATATCGCAAAACTCCTATTTTACTAGAAGACTCACGGAGCCAGAAGACGAGACGAAGAAGAGCCACAAGGGGCCCACACCACCTGGCTGCGTGCGCCAGGCTAGGCCGCGCCAGGGGGTGGTATGGCCATCTCGGACTCCGCCTCGACCTCTCCTTTCGCCTATATAAGCCCTCTGACCTAAAACAGATGGGGGGTTCGACATTTTTCTAGATAGAGTTCCATTGCGCCGCCACCACCAGATACAACGATTCGGAACCAGAAACTCCATTCTGTCACCCTGCCGGGATAGGGAATTGGAGGAGATCATCGACATCATCATCACCATCGCTTCTCCATCAACCATCCATGATTCCCCCATCCATGAGTGAGTAATCCCCTGCTGTAGGCTATGGGGATGGTAGGGATTGGATGAGATCGTTCATGTAATTGCATCAGATTGTTAAGGCATGGTGCCTAGTATCTATTAGTGCTTTTTGACTTTGTTGCAACTTGTTATGCTTAATGCTTGTCACTAGGGCCCGAGTGCCATGATTTCAGAGCTGAACATGTTATTGATTCATGGGGATATTATTGTTTATGATCTTACCTGCAAATTGTATACACATATTGTTGTCTGGAACCAAAGGCCCCGAAGTGACAAGAATAGGGATAACCAGAGAGAATGGCTATGATATGAGGATAATGTGTGTTCATGGAGTGTTAATGCTTTGCACCGGTGCTCTATTAAAAGGAGCACCTTAATTGCCAGTAGATTCCCTAGAGGCCCCACTGCAATGGGCTGGCAGGACAAAAGATGTTGTGCAAGTTCTCATTACGAGCACGTATGACTATATATGGAACACATGCCTATGATTATTTAGTACTTGGATGTTTTATATTATTTATCTACAAATGCCCTATGTCTTGATTGTTACATGAATTGTCTTGTCCATGCAACACCCGTCCATCCATCCCTATGCCTACCGCGCTTTAATCCTACTGTTTACTGCAATTGTTACTACCGTCTTTACTTTTACTACTGGTATTACTTTGCTATTGCTATTACAAAACTGTTGCCACCGATAAAACTACTGCGAGCAAGATTGTTTCCAGGTGTAGCTGAATTGACAATTCAGTGTTAAGGCTTATAAATATTCTTTGGCTCCGCCTGTGTCGAATCAATAAATTGGGTTTTACTTCCCTCGAAGACTGTTGCGATCCCCTATACTGGTGGCTCATCAGTGGATCCATATATGGTTTGTGAAAAGAACACACATACAATGACCCTAGTGGATCCATGTGGTTTATGAAAAGAACAGACATGCAATGACTCTAGCTATGGTTCATGAAAAGAACAAACATGCAACGACTCAAGTGCCAGTTTAGGATAAGAACACACATGCAATGACTCTAGTGGATCCATATGTGGTTTATGAAAAGAACACACATGCAATGACCCTAGTAGATCCATGTGGTTTCTGAAAAGAACAGAAATGGAATGACTCTAGTTGTGGTTAATGAAAAGAACACACATGCAATAACTCTAGTGGATCCATATGTGGTTAATGAAAAGAACACACATGGAATGACACTGGTGGATCCATATGTGGTTTGTGAAAAGAACACACATTCAACGACTCTAGTGCCGGTTTACGATAAGAACACACATGCAATGACTCTAGTGGATCCATATGTGGTTTGTCAGAAGAATAGACATGCAATGACTCTAGTGGATCCATGTGGTTTATGAAAAGAACAGACAGCAATGACTCTAGTTGTGGTTAATGAAAACAACACACATGCAATGAGTCTAGTGGACCCATATCTGGTTAATCAAAAGAACACACATGCAATGACATTGGTGGATCCATATGTGGTTTGTGAAAAGAACACACATTCAATGACTCTAGTTCTGGTTTAGGATAAGAACACAAGTGTAATGACTCTAGTGGTCCATATGTGGTTTGTGAAAAGAACACACATGCAATGACTCTAGTGGTTCCATGTGGTTTATGAAAAGAGCAGACATGCAATGACTCTAGTTGTGGTTTATGAAAAGAACACACATGTACTAACTCTAGTGCTGGCTTAGGATAAGAATACACATACAATGACTCTAGTGGGTCCATATGTGGTTTGTTAAAACAACACACATGCAATGACTTTAGTGGATCCATGTGGTATATGAAAAGAATAGACATGCAATGACTCTAGCTGTGGTTAATGAAAAGAACACACATGCAATGACTCTAGTGGATCCATATGTGGTTTGTGAAAAGAACACACACGCAATGACACTAGTGGATCCATATGTGGTTTGTGAAAAGAACGCACATTAAATGACTCTAGTGCTGGTTTAGGATAAGAACTTACATGCAATGACTCTAGTGGATCCATATGTGGTTTGTGAAAAGAGCACACATGCAATGACTCTAGTGGATCCATGTGGTTTAGGAAAACAACACACATGCAATGACTCTAGTTATGGTTAATGAAAAGAACATAGATGCAACGGCACTAGTGTTGGTTTAGGATAAGAACACACATGCAATGACTCTAGTCGATCCATATGTTGTTTTTGAAAAGAACACACATGCAATGACTCTAGTGGATCCATGTGGTTTATGAAAAGAACAGACATGCAATGACTCTAGTTGTGGTTAATGAAAAGAACACACATGCAATGACTAGTGGATCCATATGTGGTTAATGAAAAGAACACACATGGAATGACACTAGTGGATCTATATGTGGTTTGTGAAAAGAACGGAAATTCAATGACTCTAGTGCTGGTTTAGGATAAGAACACTCATGCAATTACTCTAGTGGATCCATATGTGGTTTGTGAAAAGAACACAGACGCAATGACTCTAGTGGATCCATATGGTTTATGAAAAGAACAGACATTAAATGACTCTAGTTGTGGTTAATGAAAAGAACACACATGCAGTGACTCTAGTGCTGGTTTAGGATAAGAACACACATGCAATGACTATAGTGGATCCATATGTGGTTTGTCAAAAGAACACACATGCAATTACTCTAGTGGATCCATGTGGTATATGAAAAGAATAGACATGAAATGACTCTAGCTGTGGTTAATGAAAAGAACACATATGCAATGACTCTAGTGGATCCATATCTGGTTAATGAAAAGAACACACATGCAATGACACTGGTGGATCCATATGTGGTTTGTGAAAAGAAAACACATTCAATGACTCTAGTGCTAGTTTAGGATAAGAACACACATGCAATGACTCTAGTGGATCCATATGTGGTTTGTGAAAAGAACACACATGCAATGACTCTAGTCGATCCATGTGGTTTATGAAAAGAACAGACATGCAATGACTCTAGCTGTCATTTATGAAAAGAACACACATGCAATGACTCTAGTGTTGGTTTATGATAAGAACACACATGCAATGACTCTCGTGGATCCATATGTGGTTCGTGAAAATAACACACATCCAATGACTCTAGTGGATCCATGTGGTTTATTGAAAGAACAGACACGCAATGACTCTAGCTGTGGTTAATAAAAGAACACACATGCAACGACTCTAGTGTTGGTTTAGGATAAGAACACACATGCAATGACTCTGGTGGATCCATATGTGGTTCGTGAAAAGAACACACATGCATTGTCTCTAGTGGATCCATGTGGCTTATGAAAAGAACAGACATGGAATGACTCTAGTTGTGGTTAATGAAAAGAACACACATGCAATGACTCTAGTGGATCCATATGTGGTTAGTAAAAATAACACACATGCAATGACACTGGTGTATCCATATGTGGTTTGTGAAAAGAACACACATTCAGTGACTCTAGTGTTGTTTAGGATAAGAACACAAATGTAATGACTCTAGTGGATCCATATGTGGTTTGTGAAAAGAACACACATGCAATGACTCTAGTGGTTCCATGTGCTTTACGAAAAGAGCAGACATGTAATGACTCTAGCTGTGGTTTATGAAAAGAACACACATGCAATGAATCTAGTGCTGGTTTATGATAAGAAGACACATGCAATGACTCTAGTGCTGGTTTAGGATAAGAACACACATGCAATGACTCTAGTGGATCCATATGTTGTTTTTGAAAAGAACACACATGCAATGACTCTAGTGGATCCATGTGGTTTATGAAAATAACAGACATGCAATGACTCTAGTTGTGGTTAATGAAAAGAACACACATGCAATGACTCTAGTGGATCCATACGTGGTTAATGAAAAGAACACACATGGAATGACACTAGTGGATCTATATGTGGTTTGTGAAAAAAACGGACATTCAATGACTCTAGTGCTGGTTTAGGATAAGAACACAAATGTAATGACTCTAGTGGATCCATATGTGGTTTGTGAAAAGAACACACATGCAATGACTCTAGTGGTTCCATGTGGTTTACGAAAAGAGCAGACATGTAATGACTCTAGCTGTGGTTTATGAAAAGAACACACATGCAATGACTCTAGTGCTGGTTTATGATAAGAAGACACATGCAATGACTCTAGTGCTGGTTTAGGATAAGAACACACATGCAATGACTCCAGTGGATCCATCTGTGGTTTGTGAAAAGAACACACATGCAATGACTCTAGTGGATCCATGTGGTATATGAAAAGAACAGACATGCAATGAATCTAGCCGTGGTTAATGAAAAGAACACAAATGCAATGACTGTAGTGGATCCATATGTGGTTAATGAAAAGAACACTCAAGCAATGACACAAGTGGATCCATATGTGGTTTCTGAAAAGAACACACATTCAATGACTCTAGTGCTGGTTTAGGATAAGAACACACATGCAATGACTCTAGTGGATCCATTTATTGTTTGTGAAAAGAACACACATGAAATGACTCTAGTGGATCCATGTGGTTTATGAAAAGAACAAACACGCAATGACTGTAGCTATGGTTAATGAAAACAACATAGATGCAACGACTCTAGTGCTGGTTTAGGATAAGAACACACATGCAATGACTCTAGTCGATCCATGTGGTTTATGAAAAGAACAGACATGCAATGAGTCTAGCTGTCGTTTATGAAAAGAACACACATGCAATGACTCTAGTGTTGGTTTATGATAAGAACACACATGCAATGACTCTCGTGGATCCATATGTGGTTCGTGAAAATAACACACATTCAATGACTCTATTGGATCCATGTGGTTTATTGAAAGAACAGACACGCAATGACTCTAGCTGTGGTTAATAAAAGAACACACATGCAACGACTCTAGTGTTGGTTTAGGATAAGAACACACATGCAATGACTCTGGTGGATCCATATGTGGTTCGTGAAAAGAACACACATGCATTGTCTCTAGTGGATCCATGTGGCTTATGAAAAGAACAGACATGGAATGACTCTAGTTGTGGTTAATGAAAAGAACACACATGCAATGACTCTAGTGGATCCATATGTGGTTAGTAAAAATAACACACATGCAATGACACTGGTGTATCCATATGTGGTTTGTGAAAAGAACACACATTCAGTGACTCTAGTGTTGTTTAGGATAAGAACACAAATGTAATGACTCTAGTGGATCCATATGTGGTTTGTGAAAAGAACACACATGCAATGACTCTAGTGGTTCCATGTGCTTTACGAAAAGAGCAGACATGTAATGACTCTAGCTGTAGTTTATGAAAAGAACACACATGCAATGAATCTAGTGCTGGTTTATGATAAGAAGACACATGCAATGACTCTAGTGCTGGTTTAGGATAAGAACACACATGCAATGACTCTAGTGGATCCATATGTTGTTTTTGAAAAGAACACACATGCAATGACTCTAGTGGATCCATGTGGTTTATGAAAATAACAGACATGCAATGACTCTAGTTGTGGTTAATGAAAAGAACACACATGCAATGACTCTAGTGGATCCATACGTGGTTAATGAAAAGAACACACATGGAATGACACTAGTGGATCTATATGTGGTTTGTGAAAAGAACGGACATTCAATGACTCTAGTGCTGGTTTAGGATAAGAACACAAATGTAATGACTCTAGTGGATCCATATGTGGTTTGTGAAAAGAACACACATGCAATGACTCTAGTGGTTCCATGTGGTTTACGAAAAGAGCAGACATGTAATGACTCTAGCTGTGGTTTATGAAAAGAACACACATGCAATGACTCTAGTGCTGGTTTATGATAAGAAGACACATGCAATGACTCTAGTGCTGGTTTAGGATAAGAACACACATGCAATGACTCTAGTGGATCCATCTGTTGTTTGTGAAAAGAACACACATGCAATGACTCTAGTGGATCCATGTGGTATATGAAAAGAACAGACATGCAATGAATCTAGCCGTGGTTAATGAAAAGAACACAAATGCAATGACTGTAGTGGATCCATATGTGGTTAATGAAAAGAACACTCAAGCAATGACACAAGTGGATCCATATGTGGTTTCTGAAAAGAACACACATTCAATGACTCTAGTGCTGGTTTAGGATAAGAACACACATGCAATGACTCTAGTGGATCCATTTATTGTTTGTGAAAAGAACACACATGAAATGACTCTAGTGGATCCATGTGGTTTATGAATAGAACAAACAAGCAATGACTGTAGCTATGGTTAATGAAAACAACATAGATGCAACGACTCTAGTGCTGGTTTAGGATAAGAACACACATGCAATGACTCTAGTTGATCCATATGTGGTTAATGACATGAACAAACATGCAATGACACTAGTGGATCCATATGTGGTTTGTGAAAAGAACACACATTCAATCACTCTAGTGCTGGTTTAGGATAAGAAGACACATGTAATGACTCTAGTGGATCCATATGTGGTTTGTGAAAAGAACACACAAGCAATGACTCTAGTGGATCCATGTGGTTTATGAAAAGAGCAGACATGCAATAACTCTAGATGTGGTTTATGAAAAGAAAACACATGCAATAACTCCAGTGCTGGTTTACGATAAGAACACACATGCAATGACTCTAGTGCTAGTTCAGGATAAGAACACACATGCAATGACTCTAGTGGATCCATATGTGGTTTGTGAAAAGAACACACATGCAATGACTCTAGTGGATCCATGTGGTATATGAAAAGAATAGACATGCAATGACTCTAGCTGTGGTTAATGAAAAGAACACACATGCAATGACTCTAGTGGGTCCATATGTGGTTAGTAAAAATAACACACATGCAATGACACTGGTGTATCCATATGTGGTTTGTGAAAATAACACACATTTAGTGACTCTAGTGTTGGTTTAGGATAAGAACATAAATGTAATAACTCTAGTGGATCCATATGTGGTTTGGGAAAAGAACACACATGCAATGACTCTAGTGGTTCCATGTGATATACGAAAAGAGCAGAAATGTAATGACTATAGCTGTGGTTTATGAAAAGAACACACATGCAATGACTCTAGTGCTGGTTTATGATAAGAACACACATGCAGTGACTCTAGTGCTGGTTTAGGATAAGAACACACATGCAATGACTATAGTGGATCCATATGTGGTTTGTCAAAAGAACACACATGCAATTACTCTAGTGGATCCATGTGGTATATGAAAAGAATAGACATGAAATGACTCTAGCTGTGGTTAATGAAAAGAACACACATGCAATGACTCTAGTGGATCCATATCTGGTTAATGAAAAGAACACACATGCAATGACACTGGTGGATCCATATGTGGTTTGTGAAAAGAACACACATTCAATGACTCTAGTGATGGTTTAGGATAAGAACACACATGCAATGACTCTAGTAGATCCATATGTGGTTTTTGAAAAGAACAAACATGCAATGACTCTGGTGGATCCATATTGTTTATGAAAAGAACAAACATGCAATGACTCTAGCTATGGTTAATGAAAAGAATGCAGATGCAATGACTCTAGTGTTGGTTTAGTATAAGAACACACATGCAATGACTCTAGTGGATCCATATGTGGTTTGTGAAAAGAACACACATGCAATGTCTCTAGTGGATCCATGTGGCTTATGAAAAGAACAGACATGGAATAACTCTAGTTGTGGTTAATGATAAGAACACACATGCAATGACTCTAGTGGATCCATATGTGGTTAGTAAAAATAACACACATGCAATGACACTGGTGTATCCATATGTGGTTTGTGAAAGGAACACACATTCAGTGACTCTAGTGTTGGTTTAGGATAAGAACACAAATGTAATGATTCTAGTGGATCCATATATGGTTTGTGAAAAGAACACACATGCAATGACTCTAGTGGATCCATATGTTGTTTTTGAAAAGAACACACATGCAATGACTCTAGTGGATCCATGTGGTTTATGAAAAGAACAAACATGCAATGACTCTAGTTGTGGTTTATGAAAAGAACACACATGCAATGACTCTAGTGCAGGTTTATGATAAGAAGACACATGCAATGACTCTAGTGCTGGTTTAGGATAAGAACACACATGCAATGACTCTAGTGGATCCATATGTGGTTAATGAAAAGAACACACATGGAATGACACTAGTGGATCTATATGTGGTTTGTGAAAAGAACGGACATTCAATGACTCTAGTGCTATTTTAGGATAAGAACACAAATGCAATGACTCTAGTGGATCCATATGTGGTTTGTGAAAAGAACACACATGCAATGACTCTAGTGGTTCCATGTGGTTTACGAAACGAGCAGACATGTAATGACTCTAGCTGTGGTTTATGAAAAGAACACACATGCAATGACTCTAGTGCTGGTTTATGATAAGAAGACACATGCAATGACTCTAGTGCTGGTTTAGGATAAGAACACACATGCAATGACTCTAGTGGATCCATCTGTGGTTTGTGAAAAGAACACACATGCAATGACTCTAGTGGATCCATGTGGTATATGAAAAGAACAGACATGCAATGAATCTAGCCGTGGTAAATGAAAAGAACACAAATGCAATGACTGTAGTGGATCCATATGTGGTTAATGAAAAGAACACTCAAGCAATGACACAAGTGGATCCATATGTGGTTTGTGAAAAGAACACACATTCAATGACTCTAGTGCTGGTTTAGGATAAGAACACACATGCAATGACTCTAGTGGATCCATTTATTGTTTGTGAAAAGAACACACATGAAATGACTCTAGTGGATCCATGTGGTTTATGAAAAGAACAAATACGCAGTGACTGTAGCTATGGTTAATGAAAAGAACATAGATGCAACGACTCTAGTGCTGGTTTAGGATAAGAACACACATCCAATGACTCTAGTTGATCCATATGTGGTTAATGACATGAACAAACATGCAATGACACTAGTGGATCCATATGTGGTTTGTGAAAAGAACACACATTCAATCACTCTAGTGCTGGTTTAGGATAAGAAGACACATGTAATGACTCTAATGGATCCATATGTGGTTTGTGAAAAGAACACACAAGCAATGACTCTAGTGGATCCATGTGGTTTATGAAAAGAGCAGACATGCAATGACTCTAGATGTGGTTTATGAAAAGAAAACAGATGCAATGACTCCAGTGCTGGTTTACGATAAGAACACACATGCAATGACTCTAGTGCTAGTTCAGGATAAGAACACACATGCAATGACTCTAGTGCAGGTTTATGATAAGAAGACACATGCAATGACTCTAGTGCTGGTTTAGGATAAGAACACACATGCAATGACTCTAGTGGATCCATATGTGGTTAATGAAAAGAACACACATGGAATGACACTAGTGGATCTATATGTGGTTTGTGAAAAGAACGGACATTCAATGACTCTAGTGCTATTTTAGGATAAGAACACAAATGTAATGACTCTAGTGGATCCATATGTGGTTTGTGAAAAGAACACACATGCAATGACTCTAGTGGTTCCATGTGGTTTACGAAAAGAGCAGACATGTAATGACTCTAGCTGTGGTTTATGAAAAGAACACACATGCAATGACTCTAGTGCTGGTTTATGATAAGAAGACACATGCAATGACTCTAGTGCTGGTTTAGGATAAGAACACACATGCAATGACTCTAGTGGATCCATCTGTGGTTTGTGAAAAGAACACACATGCAATGACTCTAGTGGATCCATGTGGTATATGAAAAGAACAGACATGCAATGAATCTAGCCGTGGTAAATGAAAAGAACACAAATACAATGACTGTAGTGGATCCATATGTGGTTAATGAAAAGAACACTCAAGCAATGACACAAGTGGATCCATATGTGGTTTGTGAAAAGAACACACATTCAATGACTCTAGTGCTGGTTTAGGATAAGAACACACATGCAATGACTCTAGTGGATCCATTTATTGTTTGTGAAAAGAACACACATGAAATGACTCTAGTGGATCCATGTGGTTTATGAAAAGAACAAATACGCAGTGACTGTAGCTATGGTTAATGAAAAGAACATAGATGCAACGACTCTAGTGCTGGTTTAGGATAAGAACACACATGCAATGACTCTAGTTGATCCATATGTGGTTAATGACATGAACAAACATGCAATGACACTAGTGGATCCATATGTGGTTTGTGAAAAGAACACACATTCAATCACTCTAGTGCTAGTTTAGGATAAGAAGACACATGTAATGACTCTAGTGGATCCATATGTGATTTGTGAAAAGAACACACAAGCAATGACTCTAGTGGATCCATGTGGTTTATGAAAAGAGCAGACATGCAATGACTCTAGATGTGGTTTATGAAAAGAAAACAGATGCAATGACTCCAGTGCTGGTTTACGATAAGAACACACATGCAATGACTCTAGTGCTAGTTCAGGATAAGAACACACATGCAATGACTCTAGTGGATCGATATGTGGTTTGTGAAAAGAACACACATGCAATGAATCTAGTGGATCCATGTGGTATATGAAAAGAATAGACATGCAATGACTCTAGCTGTGGTTAATGAAAAGAACACACATGCAATGACTCTAGTGGGTCCATATGTGGTTAGTAAAAATAACACACATGCAATGACACTGGTGTATCCATATGTGGTTTGTGAAAAGAACACACATTTAGTGACTCTAGTGTTGGTTTAGGATAAGAACATAAATGTAATAACTCTAGTGGATCCATATGTGGTTTGGGAAAAGAACACACATGCAATGACTCTAGTGGTTCCATGTGATTTACGAAAAGAGCAGACATGTAATGACTCTAGCTGTGGTTTATGAAAAGAACACACATGCAATGACTCTAGTGCTGGTTTATGATAAGAACACACATGCAGTGACTCTAGTGCTGGTTTAGGATAAGAACACACATGCAATGACTCTAGTGGATCGGTTTGTGAAAAGAACACACATGCAATGACTCTAGTGGATCCATGTGGTATATGAAAAGAACAGACATGCAATGACTCTAGCTGTGGTTAATGAAAAGAACACACATGAAATGACTCTAGTGGATCCATCTGTGGTTTGTGAAAAGAACACACATGCAATGACTCTAGTGGATCCATGTGGTATATGAAAAGAACAGACATGCAATGAATCTAGCCGTGGTAAATGAAAAGAACACAAATGCAATGACTGTAGTGGATCCATATGTGGTTAATGAAAAGAACACTCAAGCAATGACACAAGTGGATCCATATGTGGTTTGTGAAAAGAACACACATTCAATGACTCTAGTGCTGGTTTAGGATAAGAACACACATGCAATGACTCTAGTGGATCCATTTATTGTTTGTGAAAAGAACACACATGAAATGACTCTAGTGGATCCATGTGGTTTATGAAAAGAACAAATACGCAGTGACTGTAGCTATGGTTAATGAAAAGAACATAGATGCAACGACTCTAGTGCTGGTTTAGGATAAGAACACACATCCAATGACTCTAGTTGATCCATATGTGGTTAATGACATGAACAAACATGCAATGACACTAGTGGATCCATATGTGGTTTGTGAAAAGAACACACATTCAATCACTCTAGTGCTGGTTTAGGATAAGAAGACACATGTAATGACTCTAGTGGATCCATATGTGGTTTGTGAAAAGAACACACAAGCAATGACTCTAGTGGATCCATGTGGTTTATGAAAAGAGCAGACATGCAATGACTCTAGATGTGGTTTATGAAAAGAAAACAGATGCAATGACTCCAGTGCTGGTTTACGATAAGAACACACATGCAATGACTCTAGTGCTAGTTCAGGATAAGAACACACATGCAATGACTCTAGTGCAGGTTTATGATAAGAAGACACATGCAATGACTCTAGTGCTGGTTTAGGATAAGAACACACATGCAATGACTCTAGTGGATCCATATGTGGTTAATGAAAAGAACACACATGGAATGACACTAGTGGATCTATATGTGGTTTGTGAAAAGAACGGACATTCAATGACTCTAGTGCTATTTTAGGATAAGAACACAAATGCAATGACTCTAGTGGATCCATATGTGGTTTGTGAAAAGAACACACATGCAATGACTCTAGTGGTTCCATGTGGTTTACGAAACGAGCAGACATGTAATGACTCTAGCTGTGGTTTATGAAAAGAACACACATGCAATGACTCTAGTGCTGGTTTATGATAAGAAGACACATGCAATGACTCTAGTGCTGGTTTAGGATAAGAACACACATGCAATGACTCTAGTGGATCCATCTGTGGTTTGTGAAAAGAACACACATGCAATGACTCTAGTGGATCCATGTGGTATATGAAAAGAACAGACATGCAATGAATCTAGCCGTGGTAAATGAAAAGAACACAAATGCAATGACTGTAGTGGATCCATATGTGGTTAATGAAAAGAACACTCAAGCAATGACACAAGTGGATCCATATGTGGTTTGTGAAAAGAACACACATTCAATGACTCTAGTGCTGGTTTAGGATAAGAACACACATGCAATGACTCTAGTGGATCCATTTATTGTTTGTGAAAAGAACACACATGAAATGACTCTGGTGGATCCATGTGGTTTATGAAAAGAACAAATACGCAGTGACTGTAGCTATGGTTAATGAAAAGAACATAGATGCAACGACTCTAGTGCTGGTTTAGGATAAGAACACACATGCAATGACTCTAGTTGATCCATATGTGGTTAATGACATGAACAAACATGCAATGACACTAGTGGATTCATATGTGGTTTGTGAAAAGAACACACATTCAATCACTCTAGTGCTGGTTTAGGATAAGAAGACACATGTAATGACTCTAGTGGATCCATATGTGGTTTGTGAAAAGAACACACAAGCAATGACTCTAGTGGATCCATGTGGTTTATGAAAAGAGCAGACATGCAATGACTCTAGATGTGGTTTATGAAAAGAAAACAGATGCAATGACTCCAGTGCTGGTTTACGATAAGAACACACATGCAATGACTCTAGTGCTAGTTCAGGATAAGAACACACATGCAATGACTCTAGTGGATCCATATGTGGTTTGTGAAAAGAACACACATGCAATGACTCTAGTGGATCCATGTGGTATATGAAAAGAATAGACATGCAATGACTCTAGCTGTGGTTAATGAAAAGAACACACATGCAATGACTCTAGTGGGTCCATATGTGGTTAGTAAAAATAACACACATGCAATGACACTGGTGTATCCATATGTGGTTTGTGAAAAGAACACACATTTAGTGACTCTAGTGTTGCCTTAGGATAAGAACATAAATGTAATAACTCTAGTGGATCCATATGTGGTTTGGGAAAAGAACACACATGCAATGACTCTAGTGGTTCCATGTGATTTACGAAAAGAGCAGACATGTAATGACTCTAGCTGTGGTTTATGAAAAGAACACACATGCAATGACTCTAGTGCTGGTTTATGATAAGAACACACATGCAGTGACTCTAGTGCTGGTTTAGGATAAGAACACACATGCAATGACTCTAGTGGATCGGTTTGTGAAAAGAACACACATGCAATGACTCTAGTGGATCCATGTGGTATATGAAAAGAACAGACATGCAATGACTCTAGCTGTTGTTAATGAAAAGAACACACATGCAATGACTCTAGTGGATCCATATGTGGTTAACTAAAAGAGCACTCATGCAATGACACTGGTGGATCCATATGTGGTTTGTGAAAAGAACACACATTCAATGACTCTAGTGCTGGTTTAGGATAAGAACACACATGCAATGCCTCTAGTGGATCGATATGTGGTTTTTGAAAAGAACAAACATGCAATGACTCTCGTGGATCCATATTGTTTATGAAAAGAACAAACATGCAATGACTCTAGCTATGGTTAATGAAAAGAACGCAGATGCAATGACTCTAGTGTTGGTTTAGTATAAGAACACACATGCAATGACTCTAGTGGATCCATATGTGGTTTGTGAAAAGAACACACATGCAATGTCTCTAGTGGATCCATGTGGCTTATGAAAAGAACAGACATGGAATGACTCTAGTTGTGGTTAATGATAAGAACACACATGCAATGACTCTAGTGGATCCATATGTGGTTAGTAAAAATAACACACATGCAATGACACTGGTGTATCCATATGTGGTTTGTGAAAAGAACACACATTCAGTGACTCTAGTGTTGGTTTAGGATAAGAACACAAATGTAATGACTCTAGTGGATCCATATATGGTTTGTGAAAAGAACACACATGCAATGACTCTAGTGGATCCATATGTTGTTTTTGAAAAGAACACACATGCAATGACTCTAGTGGATCCATGTGGTTTATGAAAATAACAGACATGCAATGACTCTAGTTGTGGTTAATGAAAAGAACACACATGCAATGACTCTAGTGGATCCATATGTGGTTAATGAAAAGAACACACATGGAATGACACTAGTGGATCTATATGTGGTTTGTGAAAAGAACGGACATTCAATGACTCTAGTGCTGGTTTAGGATAAGAACACAAATGTAATGACTCTAGTGGATCCATATGTGGTTTGTGAAAAGAACACACATGCAATGACTCTAGTGGTTCCATGTGGTTTACGAAAAGAGCAGACATGTAATGACTCTAGCTGTGGTTTATGAAAAGAACACACATGCAATGACTCTAGTGCTGGTTTATGATAAGAAGACACATGCAATGACTCTAGTGCTGGTTTAGGATAAGAACACACATGCAATGACTCTAGTGGATCCATCTGTGGTTTGTGAAAAGAACACACATGCAATGACTCTAGTGGATCCATGTGGTATATGAAAAGAACAGACATGCAATGAATCTAGCCGTGGTTAATGAAAAGAACACAAATGCAATGACTGTAGTGGATCCATATGTGGTTAATGAAATGAACACTCAAGCAATGACACAAGTGGATCCATATGTGGTTTGTGAAAAGAACACACATTCAATGACTCTAGTGCTGGTTTAGGATAAGAACACACATGCAATGACTCTAGTGGATCCATTTATTGTTTGTGAAAAGAACACACATGAAATGACTCTAGTGGATCCATGTGGTTTTTGAAAAGAACAAACACGCAATGACTATAGCTATGGTTAATGAAAAGAACATAGATGCAACGACTCTAGTGCTGGTTTAGGATAAGAACACACATGCAATGACTCTAGTTGATCCATATGTGGTTAATGACATGAACAAACATGCAAGGACACTAGTGGATCCATATGTGGTTTGTGAAAAGAACACACATTCAATCACTCTAGTGCTGGTTTAGGATAAGAAGACACATGTAATGACTCTAGTGGATCCATATGTGGTTTGTGAAAAGAACACACAAGCAATGACTCTAGTGGATCCATGTGGTTTATGAAAAGAGCAGACATGCAATGACTCTAGATGTGGTTTATGAAAAGAAAACACATGCAATGACTCCAGTGCTGGTTTACGATAAGAACACACATGCAATGACTCTAGTGCTAGTTCAGGATAAGAACACACATGCAATGACTCTAGTGGATCCATATGTGGTTTGTGAAAAGAACACACATGCAATGACTCTAGTGGATCTATGTGGTATATGAAAAGAATAGACATGCAATGACTCTGGCTGTGGTTAATGAAAAGAACACACATGCAATGACTCTAGTGGGTCCATATGTGGTTAGTAAAAATAACACACATGCAATGACACTGGTGTATCCATATGTGGTTTGTGAAAAGAACACACATTTAGTGACTCTAGTGTTGGTTTAGGATAAGAACATAAATGTAATAACTCTAGTGGATCCATATGTGGTTTGGGAAAAGAACACACATGCAATGACTCTAGTGGTTCCATGTGATTTACGAAAAGAGCAGACATGTAATGACTCTAGCTGTGGTTTATGAAAAGAACACACATGCAATGACTCTAGTGCTGGTTTATGATAAGAACACACATGCAATGACTCTAGTGCTGGTTTAGGATAAGAACACACATGCAATGACTCTAGTGGATCCATCTGTGTTTTGTGAAAAGAACACACATGCAATGACTCTAGTGGATCCATGTGGTATATGAAAAGAACAGACATGCAATGACTCTAGCTGTGGTTAATGAAAAGAACACACATGCAATGACTCTAGTGGATCCATATGTGGTTAATGAAAAGAGCACTCATGCAATGACACTGGTGGATCCATATGTGGTTTGTGAAAAGAACACACATTCAATGACTCTAGTGCTGGTTTAGGATAAGAACACACATGCAATGACTCTAGTGGATCCATATGTGGTTTTTGAAAAGAACAAACATGCAATGACTCTAGTGGATCCATATTGTTTATAAAAGAACAAACATGCAATGACTCTAGCTATGGTTAATGAAAAGAACGCAGATGCAATGACTCTAGTGTTGGTTTAGTATAAGAACACACATGCAATGACTCTAGTGGATCCATATGTGGTTTGTGAAAAGAACACACATGCAATGTCTCTAGTGGATCCATGTGGCTTATGAAAAGAACAGACATGGAATGACTCTAGTTGTGGTTAATGATAAGAACACACATGCAATGACTCTAGTGGATCCATCTGTGGTTTGTGAAAAGAACACACATGCAATGACTCTAGTGGATCCATGTGGTATATGAAAAGAACAGACATGCAATGACTCTAGCTATGGTTAATGAAAAGAACACACATGCAATGACTCTATTGGATCCATATGTGGTTAATGAAAAGAGCACTCATGCAATGACACTGGTGGATCCATATGTGGTTTGTGAAAAGAACACACATTCAATGACTCTAGTGCTGGTTTAGGATAAGAACACACATGCAATGACTCTAGTGGATCCATATGTGGTTTTTGAAAAGAACAAACATGCAATGACTCTAGTGGATCCATATTGTTTATGAAAAGAACAATCATGCAATGACTCTAGCTATGGTTAATGAAAAGAACGCAGATGCAATGACTCTAGTGTTGGTTTAGTATAAGAACACACATGCACTGACTCTAGTGGATCCATATGTGGTTTGTGAAAAGAACACACATGCAATGTCTCTAGTGGATCCATGTGGCTTATGAAAAGAACAGACATGGAATGACTCTAGTTGTGGTTAATGATAAGAACACACATGCAATGGCTCTAGTGGATCCATATGTGGTTAGTAAAAATAACACACATGCAATGACACTGGTGTATCCATATGTGGTTTGTGAAAAGAACACACATTCAGTGACTCTAGTGTTGGTTTAGGATAAGAACACAAATGTAATGACTCTAGTGTATCCATATATGGTTTGTGAAAAGAACACACATGGAATGACTCTAGTGGTTCCATGTGGTTTATGAAAAGAGCAGATATGTAATGACTCTAGATGTGGTTTATGAAAAGAACACACATGCAATGACTCTAGTGCTGGTTTACGATAAGAACACACATGCAATCACTCTAGTGCTGGTTTAGGATAAGAACACACATGCAATGACTCTAGTGGATTCATCTATGGTTTGTGAAAAGAACACACATGCAATGACTCTAGTGGATCCATGTGGTATATAAAAAGAACAGACATGCAATGACTCTAGCTGTGGTTAATGAAAAGAACACACATGCAATGACTCTAGTGGATCCATATGTGGCTAATGAAAAGAACACTCATGCAACGACACTGGTGGATCCATATGTGGTTTGTGAAAAGAACACACATTCAATGACTCTAGTGCTGGTGTAGGATAAGAACATACATGCAATGACTCTAGTAGATCCATATGTGGTTTGTGAAAAGAACACACATGCAATGACTCTAGTGGATCCATGTGGTTTAGGAAAAGAACAAACCCGCAATGACTCTAGCTATGGTTAATGAAAAGAACACATATGCAACGACTCTAGTGTTGGTTTAGGATAAGAACACACATGCAATGACTCTAGTTGATCCATATGTGGTTAATGACAAGAACACACATGCAATGACACTAGTGGATCCATATGTGGTTTGTGAAAAGAACACACATTCAATCTGTCTAGTGCTGGTTTTGGATAAGAAGACACATGTAATGACTCTAGTGGATCCATATGTGGTTGGTGAAAAGAACACACATGCAATGACTCTAGTGGATCCATGTGGTTTATGGAAAGAGCAGACATGCAATGACTCTAGCTATGGTTTATGAAAAGAACACACATGCAATGACTCCAGTGCTGGTTTACGATAAGAAACACATGCAATGCCTCTAGTGCTAGTTTAGGATAAAAACACACATGCAATGACTCTATTGGATCCATATGTGGTTTGTGAAATGAACACACATGCATTGACTCTGGTGGATCTATGTGGTATATGAAAAGAACAGACATGCAATGACTCTAGCTATGGTTAATGAAAAGAACACACATGCAATGACTCTAGTGGATCCATATGTGGTTAATGAAAAGAACATTCATGCAATAACACTGGTGGATCCATATGTGGTTTGTGAAAAGAACACACATTCAATGACTCTAGTGCTGGTTTAGGATAAGAACACACATGCAATGACTCTAGTGGATCCATATGTGGTTTGTGAAAAGAAT
Source organism: Avena sativa (assembly GCA_916181665.1). NCBI lineage: Eukaryota > Viridiplantae > Streptophyta > Magnoliopsida > Poales > Poaceae > Avena > Avena sativa. Next base: position 315,848,876 of record OV702292.1, read on the forward strand.
AGACATGTAATGACTCTAGTGGATCCATGTGGTATATGAAAAGACTAGACATGCAATGACTCTAGATGTGGTTAATGAATAGAACACACATGCAATGACTCTAGTGGATCCATATGTGGTTAATGAAAAGCACACACATGCAATGACGCTGGTGGATCCATATGTAGTTTGTGAAAAGAACACACATTCAATGACTCTAGTGCTGGTTTAGGACAAGGACTTACATGCAATGACTCTAGTGGATCCATATGTGGTTTGTGAAAAGAAAACACATGCAATGACTCTAGTGGATCCATGTGGTTTATGAAAAGAGCAGACATGCAATGACTATAGTTGTGGTTTATTAAAAGAACACACATGCACTGACTCTAGTGCTGGCTTAGGATAAGAACACACATGCAATGACTCTAGTGGATCCATATGTGGTTTGTGAAAACAATAGACATGCAATGAATCTAGTGGATCCATGTGGTTTATGAAAAGAACAAACATGTAATGACTCTAGCAGTGGTTAATCAAAAGAATGCATATACAATGACTCTAGTGGATCCATATGTGGTTAATGAAAAGAACAAACATGCAATGACACTAGTGGATCCATATGTGGTTTGTGAAAATAACACACATTCAATGACTCTAGTGCTGGTTTAGGAAAAGAACACACATGTAATGACTCTAGTGGATCCATATGTGGTTTGTGAAAAGAACACACATACAATGACTCTAGTGGATCCATGTGGTTTATGAAAATAATAGACATGAAATGACCCTAGCTATGGTTAATGAAAAGAACACACATGAAATAAATCTAGTGCTGGGTTAGGCTAAGAACACACATGCAATGAATCTAGTGGATTCATATGTGGTTTGTGAAAAGAACACACATGCAATGACTCTAGTGAATCCATGTGGTATATGAAAAGAACAAACATGCAATGACTCTAGCTATGGTTTATGAAAAGAACACACATGCAATGACTCTAGTGTTTGTTTAGGATAAGAACACACAGAATGCCTCTAGTGGATCCATATGTGTTTTGTGAAAAGAACACACATGCAATGACTCTAGTGGATCCATGTGGTTTATGAAAAGAACAGACATGGAATGACTCTGGCTATGGTTAATGAAAAGAACACACATGCAATAACTCTAGTGGATCCATATGTGGTTAATGAAAAGAGCACACATGGAATGACACTGGTGGATCCATATGTGGTTTGTGAAAAGAACACACATTCAATGACTCTAGTGCTGGTTTAGGATAAGAACACGCATGCAATGACTCTAGTGGATCCATATGTAGTTTGTGAAAAGAATAGACATGCAATAACTCTAGTGGATCCATGTGTGACATGAATATACCCTGCAGGTACTTGAGTTTGGTATATACGGTCCAGATACGGTGGAAGCTCACGACGTTGCCACTGCCCGATGAAGACTTCGAGTGGCCCACGGACTCTCGATTACTTGCGAGACAAGAAGAAGCTTAAAGACAGAAAGTTTAACAGGGAAAACCCTAATCTGTAACCGACTCGATCTGCTACCCGAGACCTAGCCTATCTATATAAAGGCTAGCAGGGGGCGACGAGGTGGACACACGCAACCCTAGTTTGCACAACTCTCGCCAGATTGCATATGCGCGCCCCTGTAATCTTCGATTCCTTTGTTATTTCCAAGAGCCAACAAGCAGGAGTAGGGACCTCTACGAGGCCTGAACCTGGGTAAACCTTGCGTCCCTGTGTGCTTGTTTGCTAGCCAACTGATGCCTCCAGCGCTCCCTCCTTCTCCAAAACCCAAGTCCATAACAATGGGCATTGATGAGTTATACCCTCGTCAATTGGCACCGTCTGTGGGAATTGGGAGTGCTGATGTTGCGGCTTCTTCGGCCCCATCAACTGTGATCTACAACTATGCAACAGTGGAGATTCGCCAGTTCTTCGGCGTGTTCGACTTCATCGTCCACACGCTAGCCACTCGCCCGGCTTTCGAGTCCGTAGGCGATGGAAGCAGCCTGGCGATTGGGAGCTTCCGCTTCCAGGTTGGTCAGATGGGCACACTTCACATGCCTGACTAGCCAACAGCACCCGCGATTTCTCCAGCATCGTGGGAGCTCAACACCAATCGGCACCCTCAGCGAGCTCAACACCTTAGTAGCAGCTGGGAGCACGGACAATGACAACAGTCGCGGATCCGATCTGGGTGACCTAGCAACGAAACATGGAGTGTGCGGCTACGGATCTGAAAGTTGCGGAAGCAACATCTTCCCAACCACTTCATGTGTGCTGTCATCAACACTGGCGACACCGCCGCCAATCGCAAAAATGGTGGCAATGGATCTGGCACCGATCTGCCGAACGATGGCATACCTAATGGAGGACCACCCAACGGTGGCCCCGCCAACGGTGACAATGGCGCGCCCGTCAACAATGGAGGGGCAGTCGAACCTCCAACCATGGTGAACGAGCACACTGGTGAACGTGTCGTGATTAGACTCAACAACAATGAGTGGGCCCGGTGCCGAGAAGCTCTACGAGGCAATCGTCTGCCTCCCGGCACGCCGCAGGACATGATGATGGACGACCATTGGCTACTAAAGGAGGAGTACAGATGCCAGCTACAGGCAATCGCGCAACTCGAAGCGTGTAAAAAGGCGGCAGATGAGTCGAGTCTTTGTCAAGCTAGGCTGTCCTCCCACGGAGGATCCTCCTCCAAGGGCAACGAGTACGTGGCCAACAAGAGGCGATCTTGGATGGCCCATCTCACCGAGCAAGAACGCATAGAAGCCGTCAAAGTCCTCGACTTTGGCTCTATGACAGTTGACACGTGGGGCAACGTGGTCCCAAAGACACCGCAAGCCGCGGTGACAGCGACCACCATGTACCTCCTCAACAACCAGCCACCAGCTGGAGATCTGCGAGCCACCATGCACCGATCTACGACTGCGGGCTTGGGATTAGTCAAGGCCGCTATCGACAAAGAGCCAATGCCGGAGCCAAAGAAGGGAAAAGCTCTGGCAAAACGCTATTCCTCACCTTCATCCAGCGACGACAGTCACGATCTGTCTCGATGTCACCGCTCACGGCGGCATGATCGTGATTATGATGCACGCGGCAACCTCACACAGCACAAAATTGACAAATCAAGGGCAGGATGCGCTCGTTCGACTGACTCTAAAGAGGACGAAACTGAACTCTGTGGCGCCAGATGCTTCAGCAGGGCCATCAGGCATAAGCGAATGCCTAAAGGGTTCAAACTCCCGTCGGAGAATCCAAAATTCGACGGCCTGCAAGACCCAAAGATCTAGTTCAAGGACCACATCTCCTCCGTCAGGCTACATGGCGGGAGTCGAAGCATGGCCATGCAATGCCTACAGCTACAGCTGCAGAGCGCCACCCACGCATGGCTCAACAACCTCCCGCGCGGATCCATTCGCAGCTGGGAAGAGCTGGTTTACAGCTTTGTACGCAACTTCAAGGGCAGTTACAAAAGTCCCGCATCAATCGAAGAGCTGAGGAGCTGCCAGCAAAGATCAGGCGAGTCGCTACGCTTATACTTCCAGAGGTGGTCCATCATCAAGAACTCCGCAGAAAATATCTCGGAGGACCGTGCAATCGACGCATTCAACGGTAGTGTTCGCCACATAGAGCTCAGGGAGGAGCTAGGCCGCTCGAAGCCCAAGACAATCGACCACCTGATGGAAATTGCAAATCGGTGGGATGATGGAAAGGATTTGGTGAAAAACCACACCTACTCCGATGATGACGACGACCTCGGGCGCAAGCGCGACCATCGAGGCAAGCGGAGAATGCGCTTCTACGATGACAGCGACGACGTCAATATGGTCGCAGCCGGCTATGCTGACAAACGTGACGACAACCGCAACAGCGGCTATCGCAGCGGTGGATACCACGAGTCCGAGAAAACCACGTAGGTGTGGCAGCGCTGCACTCGCGAGGAGGAACCCGCAACAACCATCGAGGACAAACTGTCCGGGCCATGCAACGTGCACTTCTACATCGACAAGCATGACGGCAAGAAAAAATCCAGCCACCTTCTCAAAGACTGTCGTGAGTTTCTCAAGCTCCACAAAGGTCTGGCTGGGATGAATCACGACGCAGTCAACAAGGGCTATGGAGTCGCCCCAGGCGCCATGGCACACAGAGCTCCTCCACCACCGTCCGGAATACCACCACCCGCGGTCGCACCGGTCTAGAATCATGGTAGCGAACCATACCCACGACCCATGGGAAACATGGGGATGATCCAAAAGGGGCGTCCCTCATATCGAGTGCAGAAGGCCATCACTCGCCAAGTCAACTTGGCGATCAACTCTCCACCTTCCACCACTGAGTACCTCAGTGGAAGCGACTCCTGCATCACCTTCGATAGGCGTGACCACTCGCGCCAAGTCCCTCGTCCAGGCCACTGTCCCCTCGTACTCGAGGCGCAGATTGGAGGCTTCGACATGAGCCACTTCTTCATGGACGACGGCAGCGGCATCAACCTAATGTTCACGAGTACCTTGCGTGCAATGAGGATCCCCCTGACGTGTCTGGAAGTTTCAGACACAATGTTTCACGGCATCGTCCCTAGGAAAGGTGTATATCCTGGGAAAAATCAACCTCGACGTCATCTTTGGCAGCCCGCAAAATTTTTGGCGAGAGCGCATCGACTTCGAGGTCATCGATTCACAATATCACTTCATCCTCGGACGTCTCGCGTTTGCAAGGTTCATGGCGGTGCCACACTACGCCTACCTGCAGATGAAGATGCCGGGCCTGAACGGCGTAATCACAATCAACGGCAACTTTGAGAGGTCCGATAGTTGTGACAGGGAATTCAACAGAATCTCCCAGTCCTTCGGAATGCAGGAGGAACTCGCAAGATTAAAGGAGTTGACAGAGAATAGTATGCCTCCTCTGAGCCGGCCAAGTTCACCCGACCCGTCCTTTGACTCGTCAGTGGACACGAAGAAAGTCCAGGTCCACCCAACCGACCCAGCCAAGACGGCTCTCATCGCCAAACTTAAGTTCCGCATAGGAACTCGCGCTCGTTGAATTCCTCCGTGAGCACTGGGAAATCTTCGCCTGGTGTCCAGCGGTCATGCCAGGAGTTCCCAGGGAATTTGCCGAGCACGCACTCAATGTCAACCCGGACGCAAGGCCAATCAAGCAGACAATTCAGAGACTGTCTAAACCAAGGGAAAAGGCGGTCGGAATGGAGATCAACAGACTCCTCGACAACAAATTCATACGCGAGATCAAGGAAAGCACTTGGCTCGCCAACATGTTGCTGGTACCTAAAAAGACACGGATATCCTGTGGATGTGCGTGGATTTCACCTCCCTGAACAAGCACTGCCCAAAGAATCACTTCCCGCTATCGTGAATCGACCAAATCATCGACTCCACTACGGGATGTGAGTGTCTATGCTTCCTCGACGCCTACTCAGGCTATAACCAGATTTGAATGAAGGAGGAAGACCAGGAGAAAACGGCGTTTACGACGCCTTTTGGTGTGTTCTGCTACAACACAATGCCCCTCGTGCTCAAAAACGCAGGAGCCACCTATCAACGGTGCATGCGGGCTTGCCTCAAGAACCAACTTGGTCGCAACATCCAAGTCTACATTGATGACATCGTCATCAAAACAAAAGAGGAAGCCTTGCTAATCGATGATTTACACGAGACCTTCGCCAACCTCGACCGCTACCGGATCAAGCTCAATCCGGACAAAGGCGCCTTCAGCGTGCCATCTGGGCAACTACTCGGATATCTCATCTCCGCGAGAGGGATTGAGGCGAACCCAAAGAAAATAAAAGCCATACTGGCCATGGAGAAGCCGAAAACGTAAGAGGTGTCCAGCAGCTGGCTGGGCGAATCGCGGCGCTCAGCCGATTCATCAGTCGAATGGGTGAAAAGGCACTGCCCTTCTACCAACTTCTCTGCAAAACTGACAAGTTCGAGTGGACCGACGAGGCGCAGGAAGCATTCGAAGACCTCAAGCGTCTATTGTCTACCTCGCCAGTACCGGTGACTCCACGCGAAAAAGAACCATTGTTGCTATACATCTCCGCCACCAACCAGGTGGTCAGCATAGTGCTCGTGGTGGAACGAGCCGAAGAATACAAAGTCCAGGGGGTGCAACGCCCTGTCTATTACCTCAGCGAGGTGCTCACGCCAACAAAGCAGCGGTACCTGCACTATCAGAAGCTGTCATACGACATCTTCATGACGGCCAGGCGACTGCGCCACTACTTCCAAGAGCACCCAATTGTGGTGGTCAACGACGCCCCGCTTGGTCATATACTCAACAACCCCGATGCCACCAGACAAGTCGCGCTTTGGGGTATCGAGCTGTCTCCACGAGACATTACATATGAAAAGCGCGATGCGATCAAATCGCAAGTCCTCCCTGACTTGCTCGTGCACTGGATGGAGAACCAGCTCCCCGAAAAACCAGACATGTCTTACCTCTGGACAATGCACTTCGATGGATCCAAGCGCAAGGATGGGGCTGGCGTAGGTGTCATATTGACATCGTCCCAGGGAGACAAGCTGAAATACATTCTGCAAATGCAGTTCACTGCCTCCAACAACGAAGCTGAATACGAGGCCCTGTTGCACGGGATGCGGATGGCAAAAGCCTGCGGTGCCAAGAGGCTCATCATCTACGGCGACTCCAAGCTGGTCGTTAACCAGACAATGCACGAGTGCGATGCGCTGAATGACAATATGATCGCCTACCGCGACCTCTACGACACACTCGAAGGGGACTTCGACGGCTATGAGCTGCGGCATGTAGGACGCGAAAGCAATAAAGAGGCGGACGCACTCGGCAACATTGGCCACCTGCGCCCCATACCACCTAGGGTATTTCTCGAGCGTATCTGCGAACGCTCCATCAAGACGAAGGCCATAGAGAAGAAAACAAGCGCAACAACGGACTCGGGGGCTACGCCACCAAATGAGGCAATGGCACTCGATGACCTGGAGTTTGACATAGGACTCGAGGGACCAATGGGGGTCATGATGATCGAGCAATCTTGGACTCAACCCTACACCACATATCTTCTTAGCAAGAGGTTACCGGATGACCCGACTAATGTGAGACACATCACACGGCGATCCAAGGCATTCGCCGTCATCAACGGCGAACTATACAAGCACAGCGTCACAGGAGTACTCCAATGGTGCGTCTCCAACACGGACGGAAGGGTCGTCCTCCTTGACATCCATGAAGGGACCTGTGGGCACCATGCCGGTAGTCGCGCCCTCGTCGCCAAGGCTCTACGGGCTGGATTCTACTGGCCCACGGCCATGCGTGATGCCAAGGACATCGTCCAGAGATGCAACGCTTGTTATAGCGCCACGGGATATAGCCCGTTCTTCATGGTGCATGGTGCCGAAGCAGTGCTACTAGGAGAAGTACGCTTTAAAGCCCCACGGGTAGTCGCGTACAGCGAGAAGGATTTAACACTTGCACTCGAATACTCCATCGATCTCCTTGATGAGGCACGGTATATCGCAGCAGAAAGATCGATGATCTACCAGCAGAACCTGCGCAACTACCACAGCAGAAGGCTACGCCCCAGATGCTTTGTCGAAGGAGACATGGTCCTACGACTAAAGAAACAAGGGCACCTCAAGCTCGAGTCCCCTTGGGAGGGAGCATACATGATTACAGAAGTAATCCTAGGTGGTGCCTATCGCCTCAAAGATTTCGAGACAGGAGTTGCATACTCCAACCCCTGAAACGTCGCGCAGCTGCGATGCTTCTACCCCTAGTCGTTCCTTTTTTTCTTACATTACAAATAAGGTTATTCAGATAGGCTACTCAGCCGCACATTGTACCTCGTACTGTTCTGCGAATAAATAAAGCTAAGTGCCCTGAAAACTCTGTGTTCTTCCTTATTTCTCTGGCAATATTTTCACTCAGGCACTATGCCACCTTTTACATATTCGTTCTACGAACAAGCTGCAGTATCCCGAGTAGCTGACACAATATCAATCGAACCCTTGATAAAACACCAACCCAGTTGCAACGCACCTGACAGGTGGGCAAGGTGCTGAGATAAAACAAGTCAGGCTAACTAAAAGGAACTGCTGTAACACCCCGTCCACTCCTGGGCCTGGGGGGTGTCACTCCTGGCAGCTTAATAGGATATCTAGACTAGCCCCACAGACCAAACTAGTCTTTTCTATGCACTTTGTCCTCACTCGTGTGCATCCGGTACCCACTTCCTGGTCGGTCACCCATCCTATAATTGCTCTAGGCCAAGCACGCTTAACCTTAGAGTTCTTTTCGAATGAGCTTCCAAAAAAGAAGTTGCAACTTATTGATATGGGTATCCTATCAATCCTATTAAGCCATGTGCTTGGATCTCACATACACCCACCCTTTAGAAGATCGATGCCCTCATCGATCAAGCACACCCCAGGAACGTTCCCTCTTGGCACGCGTCTGTGCGTCCAGTGCCGGCACATGTGCCATGCCGTGTCCACTCCGGGCCACACGCGCCATGCTTCACATGTCCCGCCACTGACCCGCACACACCCATTTAACCGCGAGGATCAGCTCTGATACCACTTGTAACACCCCGTCCACTCCTGGGCCCGGGGGGTGTCACACCTGGCAGCTTAATAGGATATCTAGACTGGCCCCATAGACCAACACTAGTCTTTTCTGCGCACTTTGTCGTCACTCGTGCGCACCCGATACCCACTTCCCGGTCGGTCACCCATCCTAGAATTGCTCTAGGCCAAGCACGCTTAACGTTACAGTTCTTTTTGAATGAGCTTCCGGAAAAGAAGTTGCAACTTGTTGATATGGGTATTCTATCAATCCTATTAAGCCATGTGCCTGGATCTCACAACTGCAGAGTATAAATACACTCGCAAAACATATAAGCTAGTAAGCTCATTACATATCAATTAATTACATATATCCACATGGACTTTTACCACACTGGTATATACCTATGTGCAGGATACAAATCAAAACTACTACTGAAGCAGAAGAACGTTCGTCTGTTCCTCAAAGAAGTCGACAATTTCCTCTGTCGGGCGGTCCACCACCTAGTAATGCGGAACCATGTTCCAGGTCGAACCTACCGGCGGAGTCGGCAGCCCAGCAGCAACAGCCGCAATGGCCACATCAGGCCTATGCAGTTGCTTCAGCGACAAAGCAGCCTTGGCGCCAGCCACCAACTGTTGCCGCATGCACTCGCGAACTGCACTCAAATCCTGGAATCTCGCCAGGAGGGCCAACAGGCTTGAAGGGACAGCGTCCAGTGGAAACATCGTCTGATAAATGTGCCTAAGGCATGATTGCGCCTTCTTCAGGAAATGAAGCACTCGAGAAGCACGATCCTGCAGAGTCGCAAGTGTAATTGCACGGTCATGATCCACATAGAAGTACCCACTAGCCTGCAGTTGCTCCTGGGTCAAATCATTCATTCGAACAGCAATCCGATCTTTTTCATCCTGCGGATGGCGAGCACTAGCAACTACACCACACAAAAGCAAAAGTGTGAAAGATAGGCATCACTACAACTAACTAAAGGAGAAGATAAGAGGATAGAAGGCTAACACTTGAACTGCTCACTCAGTTGGGTCACCTCCTCCAATAGGTACTTCTCGCGAGCAGAGGCTTTCTCCGCCTTCGACTTCCATACATCGGTGCTACCACAGAGGATGGGCAACTCACGCTCCAGTTGTTTAATACGGTCGCGCAGTCACGAAAGCAACGACAATTCCTCCACCTTCGAACGAGGTTGTGCCAAGCTCTCATCGGCAGAAGGAGGATCACAAGGATCACTCGATGTACCCTAGCACGAATCAATCAAAAAGCAAATAAGAGACCAAGAATACATTTGGCAAAAGGCATATATGCATTCAGACACAGGAAACGTTTCGATTGGGACACCCCCACAAAATCATTGTTCCATAAAGCAAAAGGCTAAGCCACTGCAGCTATTACAGAAGAAGAGTAAGGCGCGGCATGTTTCTTCGACTTGGACTTAGGCCTCAGGGGCTTCATCGCATCTGTGGCAGTCTCTGACGCCACGGACTTGCCAGTAGTACACCCAGACACCACAGCCTTTGTAGCCTTCGCCTGATGTCGCTCCTCGGAGTACTTGGCGAGTGTCTCGATAAGATGGGGACCGTAATTTTTGCATTTACCAGCATAGGGAGCAAAAACTACCTGCTTGCCTCCAGCGTCGACAGGCATCACCTCAGAGATAGTTGTGGGATCCATTTCCACGCCATGGGCCTGCACCATTGCGAGTGCCACGGTGGCGCCGACGGAGCGCTGCAAATTTTTGAAGTCTACGGGGATTCTTCCAGGCAAGGATTCCACCAGGTCGCCGAGGTAGTCGATCATCCTAGCCTTGGGAGTTAAGTCCTCATGGATGTGACTAAGCACATCCTTGGCCTTCCCCAGCGTCTCCTGGAGGGAAACGCTACGGTCCTCAACTGCAGCGATGGCACCAGCCAAAGCATCCGCGCAACACAGAGATTGGGCATCGAAACTCAAGCCGTCGGCATCTGCATACAAAAAAAAGCATTAGAACAACAATCACACATCAAAACATAGAAGAGCAAGACATATCCATATGAAAAAGTCATACGTGAGAGGGATTTGGAAATTAAGAGAAGCTACTCCTCGAACATCTTCTCCCTCTCAGAAGTGGAGGAAAGGAGATCTTGCTCTCGTTTCCGCGACTCCTCCAAGGCTACGACTGCCTCGTCATGATTCTTCATCGCTGCGGCCAATGTCTTCTTCAATGCAGCAGCATGGCGAAGTAATTCATTGTGCTCAGCTGCAACAAACAGAGAATGTTACCAAATTGAATCAATAATATTTGCAAAAGAGAAGGACGAAGTCAAAACTTACTCTCGATAATGCGATGGCGATTGTCCAGTCGTGCATGCTGTCGACCCATGTTAAGACCTTCTCCGCCAGGCGGGCAGCTTCCGTCACAATGAGCTGCATCAGAGACATTCCAATTTCAAGTACAACACGCCAAGAATAAATTCGACTGCCAACTACAAGATACTTACATTATCCTCCACAGACTCCGAAGAAGGCTATTGCATAGTCATCTGGGTAACCATCTGATGCTCCCCAGCATGCGGGGAACTCGATGAGTTATGCCCAGAGTGGGCCGCCAATGGAGGAGAAGTAGACCACGAGGCCACCTTCTTGGACTTGGAGTCCGTGACTCCGGACTCTTTCAAAAATTGGACATCGTCAGAAGACGACGTCGCCACTTGACTGAAACACAAAATCAAACAAGAGCTTCAAGAAAAATGACAACTCGAAGAAGGAACCAAAACGAATTTTCGAATACAGAACTTACCAGTCAAATCTATCATGATTGAAGGATTGCTCCTCCGACTCCGACGATTCCTTTGGCAGTCGAAGCTTCTTCTGGGCAGGAGGACCCATAGAGCGCACAGGAACAGCGGGTATCGGCTCCTCTGCACCAATAGATGGGCGCTCTGGAGTCGAAGGAGACGAAGCATCCGAATCCTCGCTGCGAGAACGCTTGCGAGTGTCTGGACCGCTGGACTCGGGGGCTTCCTCCTCCTCTTCAAGTGGGATGGTCGATTCCAACTCATCCTCTTCATCTACTTCACGGGGAATAACCCCCTCAGGAAGAGGGGGCGAACTGGGAGACACCTTCCAATCCTGCATTCAGAAAACAATTCATTATACATCAAGAAACTAGAGGCAATCGACAAGTCAAGCTACTTCGTAGCACAATTCTACCTCAGGAGGAGGGTTAGAAACATTGAAGGGAGGTACGACTGGTTCGCTTGGGAGAACCTCCTTGGTGGTGTACTTTGTCACCAGAAGCAACCTCTTATCTACTTCACCCGCGGAAATGCCATCGGCAGATACGCGAGTGGCATCGTCCGCACTAGCCCATTGGAACATCGGGTGGACTCTGGCCTGCAGAGGCTGGATGCAACGGCACAACCATGTGCGAATGAGGGCGGCGCCTCCCTCTTCTTTACCCATGCGGCTTTCGAGGTCGCAGACGCGCTTGTACAGCACTTCTGTCTCCTCGGACTCGCCAGGCATCACCACGTTCTTCCAAGAACGCCTCCTCCTGCACGGTGTCGCGGGATCGAAGGGTGCGAGTCCGTAGTGCTCTCTGTCGGCCTTCTGGTCGTGGATGTAGAACCACTTGTCTCTCCACCCTTGGACGGACGCCATGAGCTTGATATCGAAATATGTGGCAGAGGAGTCGACCTGGATCCCGCAGCCTCCTACGTCGTAGACTACGGAACCAGATGCTGACTAGCGCTTTAACTTGAAAATCCTCTTAAAGAGGCCAAAGTGTGGCTCGATTCCGAGCCAGCACTCACAAAGTGTAATATAGCAGGCGATGTGGAAAATAGAGTTGGGGGACAACTGATGCAGCTAGAGCCCGTAGAAGCAAAGGAGGCCCCTGAAGAAAGGATGCAGTGGCAGAGAAAGACCGCGGATGATGAACGCTAGGAACATCACCCGGAAACTAGCAGGAGGACAAGGAGTTACCTCGTCACCTGGCACTCGCGGGTCATCCGCCACGGGTGAAAGAACTCCATCTTGACAGAGGAGACGGAGCTCGGAGGATTTGATGATGGACGCGCGCGCCATGCACCATTGGTAACGTGGGTACCCGCACCCTTCTTCTTCCCGGTGCCAGTGGCACTGGTGCCTACAGTGGCGGAGCCGCCCTTCTTCTTGGCAGCAGCAATGGCCGCGGCGGACTCAGCGACGGCGCCTCCCTTCTTTTTCCCCATCTTGCGATGGCGGTGCGAGCGGAGGAAGTAGCTCGGGAATACGCGGAGTTGGTCCAACGCCATGAAAAGGATGATCTCTAGGAAGCAGAGAGCAGCGGCAATGGCGATGGAAGCACAAGCAGAGAAAGGGAAGATGGGAAAATTACCACAGCTGTGCTGCTACTTAACCCCCTTGCGGATGCCATCCAATGGCCAGGAGAAACCCTACTAGACTGGCGCACATCACGGTCGACACGTGGTGAATCCAAAACACGAACCGTCCCCCACTATCTCCACTACGCGCGGAAATTGAGGAGACGCAGTTAAAACGAAAGATTACACTTGCCTGGTCAAATCAAAGTCAGAAAGTGGGACCCGCCGCTAGTCACGTCCCGTCAAAGCCGCTCACACAGGCAACTAAAGTCATCACATCGTCAGCACTGATGTCATCAAGATGAGCACTAGAAGACTTCGACTACTTTAGTCCTTGCTCGAGTTTTCGACTCCACCAAGCACTCGGGGGCTACTCCCATAGGGAGCGCTGGTCGCGCACCCTACGATTTTCTTTTTATGCAGGAATAAGGACATTCAAAGCATACCCAACCACTCGAATCTACAATTCGACTATGGATAATAGGTTACTCCCATAGGGAGCGCCGGGAGCAAATTCGACTACAAAGAGCAAACAAAAGACGACAGCAGTCGCAAATTTTAGTCCCTACCTGAGTCTTCTACTCAACCAGGCACTCGGGGGCTACTCCCATAGGGAGCGCTGGTCGCGCACCCTATGATTATTTGTACGTCGTACTATGTGTTGATAACATCCACACTCGAAGTCTATGGTGACACCGGCTCATATTTTTCCCTATAAAGAGACTGCATCTCCTGGGCCACCCGAATCATCTCCGCGATGACAAAAAATTCGGATGCCGTGCTTGCAGCGTGAAGATAATACCTGAATAAGGCCTGGCAACACATTTGTTGTGCACTACCAGAAATATATCCATGCCTACAGGTACGATGAACATGCCTTGACGGACACGTCGAGTGCTCACACCCATATACTGGAATTCGACTCCTGTAAGACCTCCGCGTCTTGAGTCGAATTACACCAGCACTTCTCCGAATTCGAGTCTGGGGACTCGAGTTCGAGTAGATTGCGTTGTTTTGCCCTAAGGCAGTTAACTGACACCGATACATCGTTTAAATAAGGCACGCATAAACAATCCGTGTGTGCTTGTTTGCTAGCTGACTGATGCCTCCAGTGCTCCCTCCTTCTCCAAAACCCAAGTCCATAACAATTGGCATTGATGAGTTAAACCCTCGTCAATGTGGTTTATGAAAAGAACAGACATGCAATGACTCTAGTTGTGGTTAATGAAAAGAACACATATGCAATGACTCTAGTGGATCCATATGTGGTTAATAAAAATAACACACATGCAATGACACTAGTGGATCCATATGCGGTTTGTGAAAAGAACACACATTCAATGACTCTAGTGCTGGTTTAGGATAAGAACACAAATGTAAAGACTCTAGTGGATCCATATGTGGTTCGTGAAAAGAACACACATGCAATGACTCTAGTGGTTTCATGTGGTTTATGAAAAGAGCAGACATGGAATGACTCTAGCTGTGGTTTATGAAAAGAACACACATGCAATGACTCTAGTGCTGGTTTATGATAAAAACATACATGCAATGACTCTAGTGCTGGTTTAGGATAAGAAAACACATGCAATGACTCTAGTGGATCCATCTGTGGTTTGTGAAAAGAACACACATGCAATGACTCTAGTGGATCCATGTGGTATATGAAAAGAACAAACATGCAATGACACTAGCTGTGGTTAATGAAAAGAACACACATGCAATGACTCTAGTGGATCAAAATATGGTTAATGAAAAGAACACTCATGCAATGACATTGGTGGATCCATATGTGGTTTGTGAAAAGAACAAACATTCAATGACTCTAGTGCTGGTTTAGGATAAGAACACACATGCAATGACTCTAGTGTATCCATATATATATGGTTTGTGAAAAAAAAAACACATGCAATGACTCTAGTGGATCCATGTGGTTTATGAAAAGAACAAACATGCAATGACTCTAGCTGTGGTTAATAAAAAGAACACAGATGCAACGATTCTAGTGCTGGTTTAGGATAAGAACACACATGCAATGACTCTAGTTGATCCATACGTGGTTAATGAAAAGAACACACATGCAATGACACTAGTGGATCCATATGTGATTTGTGAAAAGAACACACTCTGAATGACTCTAGTGCTGGTTTAGGATAAGAACACACATGTAATGAATCTAGTGGATCATATGTGGTTTGTAAAAAGAACACACATGCAATGACTCTAGTGGATCCATGTGGTTTATGAAAAGAGCAGACATGCAATGACTCTAGCTATGGTTTATGAAAAGAACACACATGCAATGACTCCAGTGCTGGTTTACGATAAGGACACACATGCAATGACTCTAGTGCTCGTTTAGGATAACAACACACATGCAATGACTCTAGTGGATCCATATGTGGTTTGTGAAAAGAACACACATGCAATGACTCTGGTGTATCCATGTGGTATATGAAAAGAACATACATGCAATGACTCTAGTTGTGGTTAATGAAAAGAACACACATGCAATGACTCTAGTGGATCCATATGTGAATAATGAAAAGAACACTAATGCAATGACACTGGTGGATCCATATGTGGTTTGTGAAAAGAACACCAATTCAATGACTCTAGTGCTGGTTTAGGATAAGAACACACATTTAATGACTCTAGTGGATCCATATGTGGTTTGTGAAAAGAACACACATGCAATGACTCTAGTGGTTCCATGTGGTTTATGAAAAGAGCAGACATGTAATGACTCTAGCTTTGGTTTATGAAAATAACACACATGCAATGACTCTAGTGCTGGTTTAAGATAAGAACACACATGCAATGACTCTAGTGCTGGTTTAGGATAAGAACACACATGCAATGACTCTAGTGGATCCATCTGTAGTTTGTGGAAAGAACACACATTCAATGACTCTAGTGTTGGTTTAGGATAAGAACACACGTACAATGACTCTAGTGGATCCATATGTGGTTTGTGAAAAGAACACACATGCAATGGCCCTAGTGGATCCATGTGGTTTATGAAAAGAACAAACATGCAATGACTCTAGCTGTGGTTAATGAAAAGAACACTTATGCAACGACTCTAGTGCTGGTTTAGGATAAGAACACACATGCAATGACTCTAGTTGATCCATATGTGGTTAATGAAAAAGAACACACATGCAATGACACTTGTGGTGATCCATATGTGGTTAGTGAAAAGAACACACATTGAATGACTCTAGTGCTGGTTTAGGATAAGAAAACACATGTAATGACTCTAGTGGATCCATATGTGGTTCTTGAAAAGAACACACATGCAATGACTCTAGTGGATCCTTGTGTTTTATGAAAAGAGCAGACATGCAATGACTCTAGCTGTGGTTTATGAAAAGAACACACATGCAATGACTCTAGTGCTAGTTTATGAAAAGAACACACATGCAATGACTCTAGTGCTGGTTTAGGATAAGAACACACATGCAATGACTCTAGTGGATCCATATGTGGTTTGTGAAAAGAATACACATGCAATGCCTCTGGTGGATCCATGTGGTATATGAAAAGAACATACATGCAATGACTCTAGCTGTGGTTAATGAAAAGAACACACATGCAATGACTCTAGTGGATCCATATGTGGTTAATGAAAAGAACACTCATGCAATGACACTGGTGGATCCATATGTGGTTTGTGAAAAGAACAAACATTCAATGACTCTAGTGCTGGTTTAGGATAAGAACACACATGCAATGACTCTAGTGGATCCATATATATATGGTTTGTGAAAAGAACACACATGCAATGACTCTAGTGGATCCATGTGGTTTATGAAAAGAACAAATATGCAATGACTCTAGCTGTGGTTAATAAAAAGAACACAAATGCAACGACTCTAGTGCTAGTTTAGGATAAGAACACACATGCAATGACTCTAATTGATCCATACGTGGTTAATGAAAAGAACAAACTTGCAATGACACTAGTGGATCCATGTGGTATATGAAAAGAATAGACATGCAATGACTCTAGCTGTGGTTAATGAAAAGAACACACATGCAATGACTCTAGTGGACCCATGTGTGGTTAATGAAAAGAACACACATGCAATGACACTGGTGGATCCATATGTGGTTTGTGAAAAGAACACCAATTCAATGACTCTAGTGCTAGTTTAGGATAAGAACACACATGTAATGTCTCTAGTGGATCCATATGTGGTTTGTGAAAAGAACACACATGCAATGACTCTAGTGGTTTCATGTGGTTTATGAAAAGAGCAGACATGTAATGACTCTAGTTGTGGTTTATGAAAACAACACACATGCAATGACTCTAGTGCTGGTTTAGATAAGAACACACATGCAATGACTCTAGTGCTGGTTTAGGATTAGAACACACATGCAATGACTCTAGTGGATCCATCTGTAGTTTGTGAAAAGAACACACATGCAATGACTCTAGTGGATCCATGTGGTATATGAAAAGAACGGGCATGCAATGACTCTAGCTGTGGTTAATGAAAATAACACACATGCAATGACTCTAGTGGATCCATATGTGGTTAATGAAAAGAACACTCATGGAATGACACTGATGGATCCATATGTGGTTTGTGAAAAGAGCACACATTCAATGACTCTAGTGCTAGTTTAGGATAAGAACGCAATGCAATGACTCTAGTGGATCCATATGTGGTTTGTGAAAAGAACACAGATGCAATGACTCTAGTGCATCCATGTGGTTTATGCAAAGAACAAACATGCAATGACTCTAACTATGGTTAATGAAAAGAACAATTATGCAACGACTGTAGTGCTGATTTAGGATAAGAACCCACATGCAATGACTCTAGTTGATCCATATGTGGTTAATGAAAAGAACACAGATACAATGACACTAGTGGTGATCCATATGTGGTTAGTGAAAAGAACACACATTGAATGACTCTAGTGCTGGTTTAGGATAAGAAAACACATGTAATGACTCTAGTGGATCCATATGTGGTTCTCGAAAAGAACACACATGCAATGAATCTAGTGGATCCATGTGGTTTATGAAAAGAGTAGACATGCAATGACTCTAGCTATGGTTTCTGAAAAGAACACACATGCAATGACTCTAGTGCTGGTTTACGATAAGAACACACATGAAGTGACTAGTGCTAGTTTAGGATTAGAACACACATGAAATGACTCTAGTGGATCCATATGTGGTTTCTGAAAAGAACACACATGCAATGACTCTGGTGGATCCATGTGGTATATGAAAAGGACATACATGAAATGAATCTAGCTGTGGTTAATGAAAAGAACACACATGCAATGACTCTAGTGGATCCATATGCGGTTAATGAAAAGAACACTCATGCAATGACACTGTTGGATCCATATGTGGTTTGTGAAAAGAACACACATTCAATGACTCTAGTGCTGGTTTAGGATAAGAACACACATGTAATGACTCAAGTGGATCCATATGTGGTTTGTGAAAAGAACACACATGCAATGACTCTAGTGGTTCCATGTGGTTTATGAAAAGAGCAGACATGCAATGACTCTAGTTGTTGTTTCTGAAAAGAACACACATGCAATGACTCTAGTGCTGGCTTAGGATAAGAATACACATGCAATGACTCTAGTGGATCCATATGTGGTTTGTGAAAAGAACACACATGCAATGACTCTAGTGGATCCATGTGGTATATGAAAAGAATAGAGATGCAATGACTCTAGCTATGGTTAATGAAAAGAACACACATGCAATGACTCTAGTGGATCCATATGTGTTTAATGAAAAGAACACACATGCAATGACACTGGTGGATCCATATGTGGTTTGTGAAAAGAATGCACATTAAATGACTCTTGTGCTGGTTTAGGATAAGAACTTACATGCAATGACTCTAGTGGATCCATATGTGGTTTGTGAAAAGAACACACATGCAATGATTCTTGTGGATCCTTGTGGTTTATGAAAACAACAGGGATGCAATGGCTCTAGCTATGGTTAATCAAAAGAACATAGATGCAACGACTCTAGTGTTGGTTTTGGATAAGAACACACATGCAATGACTCTAGTGGATCCATATGTGGTTTTTAAAAAGAACACACATGCAATGACTCGAGTGGACCCATGTGGTTTATGAAAAGAACAGACATGCAATGACTCTAGTTGTGGTTAATGAAAAGAACAAACATGCAATGACTCTAGTGGATCCATATGTGGTTAATGAAAAGAACACACATGGAATGACACTGGTCGATCCATATGTGGTTTGCTAAAATAACAGACATTCAATGACTCTAGTGCTGGTTTAGGATAGGAACACACATGCAATGACTCTAGTGGATCCATATGTGGTTTGTGAAAAGAACACACATGCAATGACTCTGGTGGATCCATGTGGTATATGAAAAGAACATACATGCAATGAATCTAGCTGTGGTTAATGAAAGGAACACACATGCAATGACTCTAGTGGATCCATATGTGGTTAATGAAAAGAACACTCATGCAATGACACTGGTGGATCCATATGTGGTTTGTGAAAAGAACATACATTCAATGACTCTAGTGCTGGTTTAGGATAAGAACACACATGTAATGACTCTAGTGGATCCATATGTGGTTTGTGAAAAGAACACACATGCAATGACTCTAGTGGTTCCATGTGGTTTATGAAAAGAGCAGACATGCAATGACTCTAGTTATGGTTTATGAAAAGAATACACATGCACTGACTCTAGTGCTGGCTTAGATAAGAATACACATGCAATGACTCTAGTGAATCCATATGTGGTTTGTGAATAGAACACACATGCAATGACTCTGGTGGATCCATGTGGTATATGAAAAGAACATACATGCAATGACTCTAGCTGTGGTAAATGAAAAGAACACACATGCAATGACTCTAGTGGATCCATATGTGGTTTGTGAAAAGAACACACATGCAATGACACTGGTGGATCCATATGTTTTTTGTGAAAAGAATACACATTCAATGACTCTAGTGCAAGTTTAGGATAAGAACTCAGATGCAATGACTCTAGTGGATCCATATGTGGTTTGTGAAAAGAACACACATGCAATGACTCTAGTGGATCCATGTGGTTTACGAAAACAACAGACATGCAATGACCGTAGCTATCATTTATGAAAAGAATACACATGCAATGACTCTAGTGCTGGTTTAGGATAAGAACACACATGCAATGACTCTAGTGGATCCATATGTGGTTTGTGAAAAGAACACACAACCAATGACTCTAGTGGATCCATGTGGTTTATGAAAAGAACAGACATGCAATAACTCTAGCTGTGGTTAAAGAAAAGAACACACATGTAACGACTCTAGTGTTGGTTTAGGATAAGAACACACATGCAATGACTCTAGTGGATCCATATGTGGTTGGTGAAAAGAACACACATGCAATGACTCTAGTGGATCGATATGATTTATGAAGAGAACAGACATGGAATGACTCTAGCTATGGTTAATGAAAAGAACACACATGCAATAACTCTAGTGGATCCATATGTCGTTAATGAAATGAACACACATGGAATGACACTGGTGGATCCATATATGGTTTTTGAAAAGAACACACATTCAATGACTCTAGTGCTGGTTTAGGATAAGAACACACATGCAATGACTCTAGTGCTGGTTTAGGATAAAAACACACATGCAATGACTCTAGTGGATCCATATGTAGTTTGTGAAAAGAATAGACATGCAATGACTCTAGTGGATCCATGTGGTTTATGAAAAGAACAGACATGCAATGACTCTAGTTGTGGTTAATGAAAAGAACACACATGCAATGACTCTAGTGGATCCATATGTGGTTAATAAAAATAACACACATGCAATGACACCGGTGGATCCATATGTGGTTTGTGAAAAGAACACACATGCAATGACTCTAGTGGTTGCATGTGGTTTACGAAAAGAGCAGACATGTAAAGACTCTAGCTGTGGTTTATGAAAAGCACACGCATGCAATGACTCTAGTGCTGGTTTACGATAAGAACACACATGCAATGACTCTAGTGCTGGTTTAGGATAAGAACACACATGCAATGACTCTAGTAGATCCATAGGTGGTTTGTGAAAAGAACACAGATGCAATGACTCTAGTGGATCCATGTGGTATATTAAAAGAATAGACATCCAATGACTCTAGCTGTGGTTAATGAAAAGAACACACCTGCAATGACTCTAGTGGATCCATATGTGGTTAATGAAAAGAACACACATGGAATGACACTAGTGCATCCATATGTGGTTTGTGAAAAGAAAACACATTCAATGACTGTAGTGCTAGTTTAGGATAAGAACACACATGCAATGACTCTAGTGGATCCATGTGGTTTTTGAAAAGAACAGACATGCAATGACTCTAGTTATGGTTAATGAAAAGAACACACCTACAATGACTCTACTGTTGGTTTAGGATAAGAACACACATGCAATGACTCTAGTGGATCCATGTGGTTTATGAAAAGAACAGACATGCAATGACTCTAGCTGTGGTTAATGAAAACAACACACATGCAATGACTCTAGTGGATCCATATGTGGTTTGTGAAAAGAATACACATTCAATGACTCTAGTATTGGTTTAGGATAAGAACACAGATGTAGTGACTCTAGTGGATCCATATGTGGTTTATGAAAGGAACACACATGCAATGACTCTAGTGATTCCATTTGGTTTATAAAAAGAACACACATGCAATGACTCTAGTGTTGGTTTAGGATATGAACACACATGCAATGACTCTAGTGTTGGTTTAGGATATGAACACACATGCAATGAATATAGTGCTGGTTTAGGATAAGAACACACATGCAATGACTCTAGTGGATCCATATGTGGTTTGTGAAAAGAACACACATGCAATGACTCTAGTGGATCCATGTGGTATATGAAAAGAATAGACATGCAATGACTCTAGCTGTGGTTAATGAAAAGAACACACATGCAATGACTCTAGTGGATCCATGTGGTTTATGAAAAGAACAGACATGCAATGACTATAGCTGTGGTTAATGAAAAGAACACACATGCAATGACTCTAGTGCTGGTTTACGATAAGAACACACATGCAATGAATCTAGTGGATCCATATGTGATTTGCGAAAAGAACAAACATGCAATGACTCTAGTGGATCCATGTGGTTTATGAAAAGAACATACATGCAATGACTCGAGCTGTGGTTAATGAAAAGAACACACATGTAATGACTCTATTGGATCCATATGTGGTTAATGAAAATAACACACATGCAATGACACTAGTGGATTTGTATGTGGTTTGTGAAAAGAACACACATTCAATGACCCTAGTACTAGTTTAGGATAAGAACACACATGCAATGAATCTAGTTGATCCATATGTGATTTGTGAAAAGAACACACATGCAATAACTGTGGGCTCCCCCGGATTATTCATCCGAGAAATCCCTGTTGTGCATATTTCCACGTTCCCACGATCAGTGAGCCATGGAACATAACCGACAGGTATCATTACAATCATCTGAAACATAACGGAAAAACAAGACTAACATAATTGCCATTATGGCTACCTCAATCTTAGCAGCAGAACATCACCGAGCGCAGAGCCCAATCGTGCCTCGACCTACAGGAAGCTGACTGGGAAGATGGCCTAGCTCGATGGACGTCACCTTAAAGTCCTGAAAGTCTGGCCAAGTAAATAGCCAGGGACACAGCCGTGAGTACCTTTGATTGTATTCGCAAAACACCAAGATAAGTGAACAAAGGAAATGCAATTTTGTGCTGTGGCGAGATAGCTCTATCTGAGTTTGTTTTTGAAAAGCCTAAGCTAACCTTTGAAGTTATGGCATCTCCATATCTTTGTTGAAAAGAGTTTTGAAAACATGCTTCTGTTTTATAAATCTAGACATCTCCATGTCTTTGTTGAAAAAGAGTTTTGAAAACAGTTTTTGTAGTAAAAACCATTTTTAAAACACCTTCGACCCCTCGGGTCAAAACAAAGCCTTCGAACTCGGGTTCCCTCGGAACCTTCGTCCTCATAGTACTTGCTTCCCAAACAAGCACAGTTTGGGTACTCCTAGCCAACACCTTTACAACCGTCCTTGACCGTGGACACGCTTATTCGAATAGGTTATACTATGTAGAGTTTGCACACTTTACCCACAAGAATCAATACATCTGCCAGGATTCAACCACGGCCCACTACCACTGTAGATGGGGGTCCGGATAATCAACTGTAACTTTTCGCTTGTCTACACTAGCAAAGGCATGCTTTTCCTCTTGGGTTTGTGGCTCCCAGCCATAGTCCTTCCTTCCGTACACGCGCATACCCAAGCCGCAACTTGGCGTATACCTTAAATCTGGAGACTCCACTTCCTTCCGTACTACCTAAGTCATACCATCCGCGGGAGACCCAATTGTTGCATCGGCCTCCTGCCAGGTTAGGCTCACTCTTTGATCTGGGACGCATGCCCGGTCTTCCAGGGATTTCTCCCTATAAGAATGGTAGAAGTGCCTCGGCTAATGCAAACAAACTAATAGTTAAGCCCCAGCAACCTGGGTAATGTGGTTGCGTGGATAAAAATTGTTCCAGTAAAGGTGTAGAACATCCCATCACATTCTCCTTTCTCCTCATCACCATTTCTTTTGTTAAAACTTCCACTAGGAATGATGCCTCTTCCCAGGGTTTTCCAAAGCCGTTTTTAAACATTTGTAGCGGGGAAAATCCGAAAACAGTTTATTTTCTCAGAACCGGGGTTTCCAAGGAGGTAGGATGCTAACCATCATACTCTCGGTCTAAAGGGGGTAAAATGGTAGGTACGTCGGGGTGGTTCCTCGAAGGACATGAAATCATAACTTGGAGGAGCCAAGTTACTATCGTAGTATTTGTAAAACAAGTCATGCAGGTATATAATGCAGTTTATAAAAGGGATACAAAAGCAGGTAAAAGAGATTAGGACATATAATAGAGTTCAGGAATGATGGCTTGCCTGTGATCAGCAAATAGTCCTTGGGCTTCTTCAGATGACCAAGAATACCCAATATATATATATAATAAAAAAGAAATCCCTTCCTTCTTGTCGTCAGACACTCACACTATTGTTGTCATGGGGTATACATGCAAGCAGACAATATCACAATCAATACAAGGCATACCACATCAAACCATATAGAAAACCAACATGAGAAAGCTACAAGACTTGGGAGGGTTGTGGAGGAGTGGGATTCAGATGGTGGAATTTACAAGATTGCCATTGTAGTGTTTCTCTTGGGAGATAGTTGTCTAGGATAGATATAAGGGACTAGGATTAGGGTTCTATGGTCACTAGGTTATCAATGGATAACCATGACATCCTCAGATAGGTCTTGACAAGACAAAACCATCACAAGTGGTTTCACTTGATTATCACTTTTCTAGAATTAGTTATGCTTTTAATAGTGGATTGAACTATAGTTTGAGGAAATAATTCACTAGAAAAGTTTTGGAGCTCCAAAAATTATTTCCTTGGATTTTTTGGTAGTACTTCATGTTCTGAACCACCTAGAGTTGGAATAAAGTCAAAAAAATTACCAGAATGCCATCAGGAAATTCCCATAGACAGTTCTATGTGAATCTTCTCTTTATTACCAGATTAAAACTACATGGGATATGGAGTTGGTTCCAAGGGCATGTGCTAGGTAGGTCCAATACCTTTCTGTAGGAATTGTATTTACCCCTTTTGGAGTTGCCAAACTCCTGGAGGGGTTTAATTAATGAAAATACCCATCACAGAGGTATTTAAATCACTAAAATTCATCCAGAGCTCAAAAAATTATGAACTTATGGGGTTTGGTAGATATGGATGATATCTGATACTGGGAATTGGAAACAGGTCAATACCACATTTGGTTAGACCTGAGGAATTTATCTAAGACAGAAAGTTGCTAGTTTTGTTATTTTTACTAAAGGCAGAACAGAGTTCACCTTGGTGTGAAACCTATGCTGGATAGGTATTTCAAATACCTTCCAGTAGGTCTTTGGTTCATCTCAAAAGGAGATGTAGAACTCTCTGTGGAAAATATTTAGGGTACCAGATACATTTTAGCAGATTAATTATTAGTAATTAGAGAAAATTATTCTGACCATGGGGTTGCCTCTGCATGTTTGAGAAAATAGCAGAGAACCACCAGAAATTTAGATCTAGCCATTTGGAATTGGTTTACCATTTAAACAGATTTAATCCTAGTAGATAGCATTCTGGAATTAAACGGTCTGCTAAAAAGAAAAGAAAAAGATGTGTAGCGGGCCGGATCTGGGGAGCTACTGGGCCGGCCAGGAGGATTCGGCCCATGCAGGGGACGCGCCGCATGGGAGGATCCCGTTCGAACCCGCCAGGTGGGGCCTGGCGGTCAGCGGCTGGCGGGGCGAACCGGTACCAGCTGATCTCAGCCGTTCGGTAAAAACGAGATGGACGGCATGGGGCTGTCGTCTCCCTTCGAGCTGGCACGGTGGGCTGGAACCCTAACAGAGGCGAGGGAACGGTGGAGAGGCTCACCGGAGGGAGGAAGGGAGCCGGGGATGCTGTAGGGTGAAGCGGTCGACGGCGACAATCCCAGGGAGGGGCGGAAGCAGAGGGTTCCGTGTCCGGAGGTGGCTTGCGCGATTACGCCCGCGGATGCTCTCGAGAGCTTGCTAGAGATGCTGCCTGTGGTGGTTCCTGCGGCAAGGGAAGGGAAGGGTTAGATGCAGCACCGCCTGATGGTGTTTCCCACTAACATGCAGAGAGGGAGAGGCAGTAGGGGAAGTTGCTTGCTCGGTAGACGGGGGAGGCTGAAGCTTGGCTTCTTCTCCTACTCACGGGCAATACAAAGGAGGGAGAGGCTGGGGAGCTCGGGGGTGGTAGATCAGACCTAGGGGAGCCTCGTGAGGCTACATGCTGGTGGAGGAGAGCTCGGGGGAGGTCACCTCGAGCTCGAGCTCAACAATGGCCGAGAGGAGTTTTCTCTCCTCTCCTAGCCAGTACAGAGTGGGGGAGGGGGAAAGTGGAGCTAGGGGTGGTGAGTGGGTAGTAGTGGGGGCGAATGAGGGGCAGGGGCTAGCTGGTGGGAGACCTGCTGGCTTTATACCGAGGGGAGGAGCTAGATGAGGTAAATTACCAATGTGGACATGGTGGAGAGGGGTGCTGGCCAGGGATTGGTCCAGGGGGGGGTGGAGAGGGGTATGGTGGGGATTTGGGTTGTGCTGGACCAGAGTGGGGAGTTGTGGTGATTTATTCTGGCAAATCCTTGTAGGATCTTTGATGTCTCTCTCTCCTTCTATTAGTACAAGGGCAATATGGGTAAATGTTGGGGTGGAGCTACAGTTCTATTCGACCAGGGTTTGTCCTGGTGCTAAGGATGAGCTTTGATCAAACTTTGCTGAGATTTGGAAGTGGTTTAGACTAGTGGTCTGCTAAATGGCCAAAGTTGATCAAACTAGGGGTTTATGAAAGAAGTCCAAAATCTTGCATTGGACCAGAGAAGTAAATGGTACTGGTAGATAGGTGAGGTCAAGGTGGACTTCTAGGATTTAATTGGGAATTTTAGGTGGGGTTTAAGTCCACTTAAATCCACTTCTTCAAAAAGGGCAGAAGTGGTTTCTAGAAGATCATTTGATAAATTTGCATTGGACAAGGATGGATTTTGATGTGGAAGGGTCCCAAGTGTGAATACACAGTTAGGGGAATTTTCCCAAGATTTATTGGGGATTAAAGTATTTAAAACAATTATTATTCCAATTCAGCCATTTAAGAAAATGGACAAAAAGAAATAATAAAGCTTATCAAAAATATTCATTTTTGAGAGGGAAAGATAGGGTATGATTTTTGGGACTAACTTGAGTCAAAATTTGGGGAAGTGTTTTGGTAAAAACCAAACTTTCCTTTATGGAAGGAGTTTTGGAGATCTTGACTATTTAAGTAATTAAATAGTTTTTGGGCCATAATAATTATGGATAATTATTGGTAAATATTGAGGATCAATGTATATGTGATAGACAAGGTGCAGCAAGCATTTGCAACCTTGTGGAATGAAAATCCAACTTGGAAGGGATGGAAAACAAGGAGTTGATGATCTAGGGTGGGGTTATTTTTATACCCCCAAAACATTGCTTGCATCTTGGAGCTCAGAGCTCACCTTGGTGCAAGGGATAGATGGATAGGTACACGATGTCATATAGATGACCAGGCAAGAAGGAGTTTGAATTAAGAGCACCTGAGATGATCTAGAAATGATGGCAAACATTGTTGAAAATAAGGTTGACATACAAAAAGTGTCATGAAGTCTTATAAACCATGAGGGTATAATCAACACAGAGATCCACTTGGAGCAAGTGAAGTAGGTTTTTATATACCTCACTGAGTAGATCACAACCATGCAGAGAGTTGGTCCATAGGAGGTTAGATGAGGGTGTGAGCTTCTAGTAAAGTAGGCATGATGACTAGTTTTGCAGGAAATGTTATTTTCTTGTCTGCAAAACCATCATGGACAAGTGGGTTGGAGGAGGTTCTAACCAAAGGACATTGTGGGCCTTGGTACTCCTTAGGATGGTTAACAAGATGGTTCAAGTGCATTTCCATAAATGCACATGGTTTGAGAAAAGGAGGCCTTCCAAAGGTGATGCTAGAACTGTTTCTAGACTTAGCCAAATTTGGCAGTTTTGAGGAATTTGACTAAAGTATGAGAGGGAATGTTCTTGGAGGAGTTGCAGGGTATTAGAGCATTATCAAGTGGTTGATAGGGAAGTGTAGAGTGAGTATAGGAGATCCATGCTTGATATTGGTCTTCATGGACTTGAGAACATCTAGAATGGGTATCTTCAGAGAAGATATGGTTGAGGGTTTTAGATGATCACCTAGTGGCTAGGGATCACATCTAGGTTTGCATTCTTTCTTAGAGAATGATGATTTGTAATCATCTTGATCCTAGTGATGAGCTCCTAGAGTGGCTCATACTACTTCCTAAGAAAACAAATCAAACAACTGATCAAAGCAACTCATCAGACAGCAGATCAAGGCAACTCATCTTATACTAAGCATAACAACTACTGAGGTTACCATCAAGACTAGCTTGGGGTAAGGTGGGGGCATTTTGACTCCTGTTTTGAAATGCCAGAACGTTTGAGAATATGTAAAGTAAGACAAGATAGTTTTGGTAAATAACTTTTGCCAACTGAGGGTGAGGTAAGGAGTATCATAAGATACACATCATAAGCACAAGTGCAAGCAAACAACAAGCAAGCACTGCACCAAAGCACAAGAAAAGTTTGTGTTCCCCCTGATTTTTGCATTTTGGACAACAAATCAGGGTGGCTGAAATTGGGATGTTACAATAACTCTACTGGATCCATGTGGTTTATGAAAAGAACACATGCAATGACTCTAGCTGTGGTTAATGAAAAGAACACACATGGAATGACACTAGTGGATCCATATGTGGTTTGTGAAAAGAACACACATTCAATGACTCTAGTGCTGGTTTAGGATAAGAACACACATGCAATGACTCTAGTGGATCCATATGTAGTTTGTGAAAAGAATAGACATGCAATGGCTCTAGTGGATCCATGTGGTTTATGAAAAGAACAGACATGCAATGACTCTAGTTGTGGTTAATGAAAGGAACACACATGCAATGACTCTAGTGGATCCATATGTGGTTAATAAAAATAACACACATGCAATGACACTGGTGGATCCATATGTGGTTTGTGAAAAGAACACACATTCAATGACTCTATTGCCGGTTTAGGATAAGAACACAAATGTAATGACTCTAGTGGATCCATATGTGGTTTGTGAAAAGAACACACATGCAATGACTCTAGTGCTGGTGACATGGGTATACCCTATAGGTACTCGAGCTTTGTATATACGGTCTAAATGCGTACAGGCCCACGGTGTCGCCAAGGCCCAAACGAAGGATTCGAGTAACCTGCGGACTTTCGATTGCTTGAAGAACAACAAGAAGTTAAAGATAGAAAGTTTAAAGGGGAAAACCCTAAATTGTAACCGAATCGACTTGCTGCCCGGGACCTAGCCTATCTATATAAAGGCTGGGAGGGGGCAGCGAGGAGGAGACACGCAACCCTAGTTTCCACCACCTTCGCCAGATTGCATCTGCGCACCATTGTAACCTCCATTGTAACCTTCGATTCCTTTGATAATTCCACAAGCAGACAAGCAGGAGTAGGGACCTCTATGAGGCCTGGACCTGGGTAAATCTTTGTCCCCTGTGTTCTTGTTTGTTAGCCGATAGATGTCTCCAGCGCCGTCTGTGCGAACTGATGAGTTAAACCCTCGTCAATTGGCGCCGTCTGTGGGAACTGGCAGTGCTGATGTTGCGGCTTCTTCGGCCCCATCAACCGTGACCTACAACTCCGCAACAGCGGAGATTCGCCAGCTCTTCGGCGTGTTCGACTTCACCGTCCACACCCCGGCCACTCGCCCGGCCTTTGAGTCCGTGGGTGACGGAATCAGCCTGGCGATCGGGAGCTTCCGCTTCCAAGTTGGTCAGATGGGCACGCTTCGCATGCCTGATCAGCCGACAGCACCGGCGATTGCCCCAGCATCGTGGTTTCCTCCGTCGATCGGCACCCTCAGCGATCTCAACGCCCCGACAACAGTCGAGAACACGGCCAGCGACAGCAGTCGCGACTCCGATCTGAGCGATCTGGCCACTGAAGATGGAACCTATAGTTTCGGATCTGAGAGTTTTGGAAGCAGCACCTTCCCAATCACTTCATGTGCGCCGTCATCAATGCAGGCGACACCTCTGCCAACCACGGCAACGGAACCGACCCGCCTAACGGCGGCAACGGTGGCAATGGCGGCAACAACGATAACGGTGGCAATCGCGTCCCCGTTGACAACGGAGGGGCAGTCGAACCTCCAACCATAGTAAACCGGTGAACGCGTCGTAATCAAGCTCAACGAGCAAGAATGGGCTCGCTGCTGCGAGGCCTTGCGAGGCACCCCTCTACCCTTCGGATCCCCGCAGGAGCTGCTGATGGGCTATCATTGGCTCCTGAAGGAAGAATTCAAGCGCCAAGGACAAACAATTGCGCAACTCGAGGCGCGCAAAAAGGCGGAAGACGAGTCGAGCCTTCGTCGTGCTGGACTTTCCTCCTACAGAGGATCCTCCTCAAAGGGCAACGAGCACCTCGCCAACAAGAGGCAGTCTCGGATGGCCCATCTCACCGAGCAGGAACGCATAGAGGACGCAAAGGTCCTCGACTTCGGCTCTATGACAGTCGACACCAGGGGAAATGTGGTCCCCAAGACGCCACACGCTGCGGTGACAGCGGCCACCATGTACCTCTTGAACAACCAACCACCAGCTGGGGACCCCCGAGCCTCCATGCACCGATCTACGATCGCGGGCTTAGGATTAATCGAGGCCACCCTCGACAAGGAGCCGACACCGGAACCAAAGAAGGGCAAAGCGCTAGCAAAGCGTTACTCCTCGCCCTCATCCAGTGATGACAGCCATGACTTGTCTCGACGTCGCCGCTCACGACAACACGACCATGACTACGACGCACGTGATGACATCACGCAACACAAGATCGACAAATCAAGAGCACGACGTGCTCGGTCGACTGACTCAGAAGAGGAGGACGTGGAGCTCTGCGGCGCCAGATGCTTCAGCAGATCCATTAGGAAGA
Source organism: Avena sativa (assembly GCA_916181665.1). Classification (NCBI taxonomy): domain Eukaryota; kingdom Viridiplantae; phylum Streptophyta; class Magnoliopsida; order Poales; family Poaceae; genus Avena; species Avena sativa. Next base: position 315,879,501 of record OV702292.1, read on the forward strand.
AGCGAATGCCTAAAGGGTTCAAACTCCGGTCGGAGAACCCGAAGTTTGACGGCCTACAGGATCCGAAGATCTGGCTGGAGGACCACATCTCCTCCGTCAGACTCCATGGAGGCAGTCGAAGCACGGCCATGCAATGCTTGCAGCTACAGCTGCAGGGCGCCGCCCGAGCATGGCTCAACAACCTCCCACGCGAATCCATTCGCAGTTCGGACGGGCTGGTTTACAGCTTCGTGCGCAACTTTAAGGGCACATACAAGCGGCCCGCATCAATCAAAGAGCTGAGATGCTGCCAGCAAAGATCTAGCGAATCGCTGAGCTCCTACATCCAAAGGTGGTCCATCATCAAGAGCTCCGCAGAAAACATCTCGGAGGATCGCCCGATTGACGCATTCAACGGTGGCGTCCGCCGTTTAGAACTCATAGAGGAGCTGGGCCGCTCAAAGCCCAAGACCATCGACCACCTGATGGAGATCGTGAATCAGTGGGCCGATGGAGAAGACTCAGTGAATAATCGCGTTCACTCCGACGAGGAGGCGGAGCTCGAGCGTAGACGCGATCGCCGAGGCAAGCATCGCATGTGCATTTATGACGACCGCGACGACATCAACATGGTCGCGGCTGGCTACGCTGAAAGACGCGACGACAACCGCAACAGCGGATACCGTAGCGGTGGATACCGCGACTCCGGGAAAACCACGCAAGTGTGGCAACACCGCACTCGCGATGAGGCACCCGCGATCTCTATTGAGGATAAACTGTCCGGGCCATGTACGGTGCACTTCTACATCGACAAGCATGACGGCAAGAAGAAGTCCAGCCACCTCCTAAAGGATTGCCGCGAATTCCTCAAGCTACATGAGGGACTGGTTCGAATGAACCGCAATGTAGTCGAAAGAGGCTACGGAGCCGCTCCAGGCGCCATGGCACATGGCACTCCGCCACCTCCACCTGGGCCTCCCCCGAATGCAGCTGCACCGGACCAACACCACGGAGGTGAGCCGTACCCACGAGCCATGGGCACCATGATGATCCAAAAGGGACGCCACTCCAATAGGGTGCAGAAGGCCATCACTCACCAAGTCAACTTGGCCACACACTCGCCACCATCCACCACTGAGTACCTCAGTGGAAGTGAGTCCTGCATCACCTTCGACAAATGCGACCATCTGCCTCAGGTACCCCGTCCAGGCCATTGCCCCCTCGTACTCGAGGCATATATCGGAGGCTTCGACATGAGCCGCGTCTTCATGGATGGCGGAAGCGGCATCAACCTCATATTCGCGAGTACCTTGCGAGCAATGAGAATCCCTCTAACCTGCCTGGAGGCATCGGACACCACGTTCCACGGCATTGTCCTAGGGAAAGGCATATACCCCTAGGCAAAATCAACCTCGACGTCATCTTCGGTACGCCGAAGAACTTCCGGTGCGAGCGCATCAACTTTGAGGTCGTCGACTGGCCCTCACAGTACCACTGCATCCTCGGGCGCGTCGTGTTCGCTAGGTTCATGGCAGGACCCCACTATGCCTACCTGCATATGAAAATGCCAGGTCCCAATGGCATCATCACGATCAATGGGAGCTTCGAGCGATCTGACAGTTGCGACAGGGAATTCAACAGAATCTCCCAGTCCTTCGGCATGCAGGAGGAACTCTCGAGACTGAAGGAGACTACAAACAATAGTCTACTTCCCTTAAGTAGGCCAAGCTCACCTGATCTCTGCTTCGACTCATCTGTGCACACAAAGAAAGTGCAGGTCCACCCATCAGATCCCGCCAAGACGGCCCTCATCGCCAACAACTTGAGTCCCGCATAGGAACTCGCGCTCGTCGAATTGCTCTGTGAGCACTGGGAAATTTTCGCTTAGTGTCCTGCGGACATGCCAGGAGTTCCCAGGGAATTCACCGAGCACGCACTCAACGTCAACCTCAACGCAAGGCCAGTCAAGCAAACAATTCGGCAATTGTCTAAGCCAAGGGTTTAGGCAGTTGGAATGGAGATCAACAGACTCCTCGAGGCCAAGTTCATACGCGAGATCAAGGAAAGCACTTGGCTCGCCAACACGGTGTTGGTACCAAAAAAGGACACGGATATCCTGCGGATGTGCGTGGACTTCACTTCTCTGAACAAGCACTACCCAAAGGATCACTTCCCGTTGCCACGAATCGACCAGATCATTGACTCCACCGCGGGATGCGAGCGCCTCTGCTTCCTCGACGCCTACTCAGGCTATAATCAAATTCGAATGAAGGAGGAAGATCAAGAGAAAACAACATTTACAACACCCCTTGGTGTGTTCTTCTACAACACAATGCCCTTCAGGCTAAAGAATGCGAGAGCCACCTACCAGCGGTGCATGCAGGCTTGCCTCAAGGAACAACTGGGTCGCAACATCCAAGTCTATGCCGACGACATAGTAATCAAGACCAAGGAGGAAGCCTCCCTAATCGACGATTTGCGCGAAACCTTCGCCCACCTCGACCGCTACTGGATCAAGCTCAATCCGGACAAATGCGCCTTCGGTGTACCATCTGGGAAGCTACTCGGGTATCTCATCTCCATGAGGGGAATCGAGGCAAACCCGAAGAATATTAAAGCCATACTGGCCATGGAGAAGCCGAAAAACATAAGGGGCGTCCAGCAGCTGGCTGGACGAATCACGGCCCTCAGTCGATTCATCAGCCGAATGGGCGAAAAGGCGTTGCCCTTCTACCAGCTCCTCCACAAAACTGAAAAATTCGAGTGGACCACTGAAGCGCAAGAAGCACTCGAAGACCTCAAGCGCCTGCTATCCACTTCGCTAGTACTGGTGACCCCACGAGAAAGGGAACCACTGTTGCTGTATATCTCCGCCACCAACCAGGTGGTCAGTACAGTGCTCGTCGTCGAGCGAGCCAAGGAAAAGAAGGTCCACGGCGTACAACGCCCAGTATACTACCTCAGCGAGGTCCTCACGCCAACAAAACAGCGGTACCCGCACTACCAGAAGCTGGCGTACAGCGTCTTCATGACCGCCCGGCGACTACGCCACTACTTCCGGGAACACCCAATCATGGTAGTCAACGACGCCCCCTTGGGGCATATACTCAATAACCTCGACGCCACGAGACGAGTCGCGCTTTGGGGAATAGAATTGTCTCCATGAGACATCACGTACGAAAACCGCGACGCTATCAAGTCGCAAGTTCTCCCGGACTTTCTCGTGCACTGGATGGAAAACCAGCTCCCGGACAAGCTAGATATGTCCTACCTCTGGACAATGCACTTCGATGGGTCCAAGCGGAAAGATGGAGCAGGCGCAGGTGTCATACTGACATCACCTCAAGGGGACAAGATGAAATATATCCTGTGAATGCAGTTCACAGCCTCAAACAACGAGGCTGAATACGAGGCCCTGTTGCACGGGATGAGGATGGCAAAAGCCTGCGGTGCCAAGAGTCTCATCATATACGGCGACTCCAAGTTAGTCGTCAACCAAACAATGCATGAGTGCGACGCACTGAACGATAACATGATCGCGTACCGTGACCTCTACGACACACTCGAAGGAGACTTCGACGGTTGCGAGCTACGACACTTAGGTTGCGAAAGCAACGAGGAGGCGGACGCACTCGCCAACATAGGCTCTACCTGCACCCCATACTACCTGGGGTATTTCTCGAGCGCATATGCGAACGCTCTATCAAGCCAAAGGCCGTAGAGAAGAAAACAAGCGCAGCAATGGACTCGGGGGCTACATCACCCAATGAGCCAAGGGCACTTGATGACTTGGAGCTGGACACAGGACTCGAGGTACCAATGAGCGTCATGATGATTGAGCAATCCTGGACGCAGCCATACATCACGTACCACCTTAGCAAGAGGCTACCAGACGATCCGACAGATGCACGGCACATCGCGCGTCGATCCAAGGCATTCGCTATTATCAACGGCGAACTATATAAACGCAGCATCACGGGAGTACTCCAACGATGCGTCTCCATCGCCGATGGAAAAGCAGTTCTCCTATACATCCACGAAGGGACCTGCGGGCACCATGCCGGTAGTCGCGCCCTTGTTGCCAAAGCTCTACGTGCTGGATTTTACTAGCCTACGGCCATGCGCGACGCCAAGGACATAGTCCAAAAATGCAACGCTTGCCAGCGATTCACGGACAAGCCACATGCACCAGGCGCAGAGCTACGGCCAATCCCATTGGCCTGGCCCTTCGCACAATGGGGGCTCGACATGGTCGGCAAACTTCCAAGGTCCTCGTGAGGAGGCTATGTCTACCTCTTGGTCACAGTCGACAAATTCACCAAGTGGATTGAGGCCATGCCAATGACCAACCAATCAGGACACAGCGCAGTCAAGTTCTTCGAGTCCATCGTCTACCGCTTCGGGGTGCCGCACAACATCATCACCGACAATGGGACGAACTTCGCATCCAAGGAGTTCCAAGAATTATGCGAGAACTTGGGGATCAACATCAGCTACGCCTCAATAGCGCATCCACAGACCAACGGTCAGGTGTAAAAAGCAAATGGGCTCGTCTGCAGTGGCATCAAGAAGCGACTCCTCTGGCCAATCGAACAAGTCGCGGGTTGCTCGCCGGACGAGCTGCAATCCGTACTCTAGAGCCTACGTACAACTCCAAACAGCGCCACGGGCTACACGCCATTCTTTATGGTGCACGGAGCTGAAGTAGTGCTACCCGCCGAGGTACGGTACAAGGCACCGCGCGTGGTCGCTTACAGCGAGCAAGAGTCATCCCTCGCACTCGAAGACTCCGTCGACCTCCTTGACGAGGCAAGGGAAATCGCCGTGGAAAGATCCACGATCTACCAGCAGAACCTGCGCAACTACCACAGTAGGAGGCTTCGCCCCAGATCCTTCGTCGAAGGCGACCTGGTCCTGCGACTGAAGCAGCAGGGGAATCTCAAGCTCGAGTCCCCTAGGAAGGACCATACATGATTACATAAGTAACCCCAGGTGGCACCTATCGCCTTCAAGATTTAGAGACAGGAGTCGCATACTCCAACCCCTGGAACGTCGCACAATTGCGATGCTTCTACCCTTAGTCGTTTTTACTTTTCATTACAAATAAGGCTACTCAGCGAAGGCTACTTAGCCACACATTGTACCTCGCACTGTTCTTCAAATAAATAAAAGCTAAGTGCCCCAAAACTCTGTGTTGTCCTTTACTTTTGCAATTTACCTACTCGGGGGCTGCGCCACCCTATACACATATGTTCTTCGAACCAAAACGCGATATCCTGAGTAGCTGGTACATCAATCGAAACCCTTCAACACAACCTCAATCCAGCTGCAACGCACCTGACAGGTTGACAAGGGACTGAGATAAAACATGGCCAGGCTAACGAAAAGGACTCGCATAGTGCAACGCACTCCATGCTAACAAAGCTCTTTATGCACATTCGATAATAAATTATTTACAAGACCTATACGAACTTTACAACACAAGTACACTTATGTGCAGGATACAAACTAGGATACTACTGTAGCATGAGAATGTTGGTTTGTTCCTCAAAGAAGTCGATGATCTCTTCTGCTGGGCGATCCACTGCCTGGTAGTGCGGCACCATATTCCAAGTAGAACCTGCTGGTGGGGCAGGCCCCCCAGACGCAATCGCTGCAACATCTACGTCCGGCCTGTGCAGTCGCACCATTGACAGGGCAGCCTTGGCACCAGCCACCAACTGTTGCCTCATGCATTTGCGAACCGCGGACAGATCTTGAAACTTGGCAAGGAGGGCCAGCAAGCTTGATGAAGTATCATCCAGCGGGAACATCGCCCGATAAATGTTCTTCAAGCATCACTGCGACTTCTTCAGAAAAAGCAGCACTCGTGACACACGATCCTGCAGGGTCGCCAGCGCAGTCGCACGATCATGATCTACCCAGAAGTATCCACTCTCTTGAAGTTGCTCCTGAGTAAGGTCATGCAGGTGAATGACAATCCTATCCTTCTCCTCCTGCGGATGACGCACGCTAACAACTACAAGAAGCAGCAACAGCAGCATGAGTACAACGTACCAACTACGAATAACTACAAGGAAAAGATGAGAACAAGCAAACTAACACTTGAATTGGTCGCATAGCTGCGTCACCTCGCCAAGCAGATATTGCTCTTGGGTGGCGGCTTTTTCCGCCTTCGACTTCCATACATCCGCATTACCGTGGAGGATGGGCAACTCATGCTCCAGCTGCTTCACGCGGTCACGCAGTCGCGAAAGCAAGGACATCTCATCTACCCTGGAGCGCGGTGGCGCCACGGTATCATCAAGGGTCGGAGAGTTCTAAGTTTCCCTCAAAAGATCACTCAAGGTACCCTACCACAAGTCAAGATAGAAGCAAATAAGACGACCAAATCAACAAAAAGACAAAAGGATCAGATGCATTCAAGACTAGCAAAAGTATCAGCAGATACACTCGCCAGCAGGCATCTTCTTAAACATAAAGACAAACGAATTAACTATTACAAAGCTAACTAAGGAGCAACTGGCTTCTTCGACTTCGACGGCTTCGGGGGCTTCATCAAGTTCGTGGCAGTATCAGACGCCACTGACCTTCCGCCGGCCCCTAATGCCAAAGCTTTCGCCGCCTTCTTGGCACGTTGGAGCTCCTCAGAGTACTTCGCAACAGTATTTCTCAAAGGATGCCCATATTTGCCACAGGTAGTCGCGAAAGAAGCGAAGACTACCTGCTGACCATCCGCGCCAACAGGCATCGCCTTCGTCACCGCGGCAGGATCGATCTCGACTCCGTGGGCCTACACGATGGCAAGCGACATGGACGCGCCAGCTACGCGGAGTGAGTTCTTGTTGCTGGAGGGCACACCACTGGCGAGTGACTCCACTAGCTCTTCTATATTATCGATCAGCTCCGACTTGGGCATCAACTCCTCCCGGAGACGACTGAGGGCGCCGTTGGCCTTGGAAAGTGTATCCTAGACGGCGGCGCTATAGTCCTCGACTGCCGACAGCGCACCCGCCAGAGCGTCATCACGACGAAGGGCCTACGGGTCGAAGCTCAAATCGCCAGCATCTGTACATAAACCCACACATGGACAAAAACATCAGCGCCACCGGCAAAAACATTAGAAGCAGAGAAGGATAACAATATCCACAAGTAAAAGTACCTGAGAGAGCCTTGGCGATTGAGAACAGTTGTTCTTCGAACAACTTTTCCCTTGCCGCGAAGGAGGCACGCAGATCCTCTTCATGCTTCCGCGCCTCGTCGCGACCCTTCACAGCGGCAGCAAGTGTCTTCTCCAAGGTGGCGGCGTTACGCAATAAGGCATTACGTTCAGCTACACGACAAACAAAAGTTGACTATCAGTCGACTATATCAAAAGGAGAAGACGAAGAAGAATAAATGTAGAACACTCACTTTCAACCACGTGGTGACGCGTCTCCAGCATTGCATGCTGGCGGCCCATCGCCATCACTTGTTCTGCCAAGTGCGCGGCTTCCTTCACAAGGAGCTGTCGCACAACAAAGAATCATCAGAAGCAATAAATAACATCGACTGCAACACTACAAAGGAGAAAAGCTACACTTACATGGTCCTCTAGTGACTTCGAAGATGTCTGCTTTACCGTCATCCGGGCAACAATTCGATGCTCCCCTGCATGAGGAGAACTGGAAGAATTGTGCCCGGAGTGGGCCTCCACTAGAGGGGAAGGAGCGCGCTCGACCTCTTCCTTGGCCTTCGAGGTCGCGACTCCTGATTCCTTAAAAAATTGGACGACGCCAGAAGATGACGACGCCTCTTGACTGCAAGATCAAACCGTATCAACAAATAGCAAACCCAGAGACAAGCGACCAAGGGCAAAACAGAAAAAGACAAGAAAGCTAGAAAGCTTACCAGTCAAACTTGTCAAAATCAAATGTGGCCTCCTTCGACTCTGACGCAGACTCCTTGGGCAATCGCATCTTCTTGCGAGAAGGCCACAACGCTCACAGGAATGGCAGGAATTGGTGACTCCACACCAACGCCCGTACCTTCCGGAGTCGAAGGAGATGACGCGTCAGAATCCTCCCTGCGCGAACGCTTGCGAGTATCCGGACTATCGGACTCGGGGGCTTCCTCCTCCACATCAGAAGGGACAGTCGATTCTGACTCGTCCTCCTCCAAAGCTTCACGAGGAATAATCCCCTCAGGAAGAGGGGGCATACAAGGCGACACCGCCCAATCCTGCATACAGACAATGAAATTCAGCAAAAAGCAAGTAAGCAACAGAAAATCAATCGACAAAATCAGCTACTGCGTAGCACAACTATACCTCAGGAGGAGGGTTCGAAGCATCAAAGGGAGGAACAACTGGCTCACTGGGAAGCACATCCTTGATGGTGTACTTGGTGACCAGTCGAACCCTCTTGTCCACCTCACTCGCGGACATGCCATCGGCAGACACGCGAGTGGCATCATCAGCGCCAGCCCACTGCAACATGGGGTGGACTCTGGCTTGCAGGGGCTGGACGCGACGGCGCAGCCAAGTGTGGATGAGAGCGCAACCTCCCTCGTCTTTGCCTATGCGACTCTCGAGGTCGTAGACGCACTGATATAGCACGTCTTTCTCCGCGATCTCGCCAGGCATGACTATGTTCTTCCAGGAGCGCATCCTCCTGCATGGCGTCGGGATCAAAGGACGCGAGTCCAAAGTGCTCACCATTGGCCTTCTGATCACGGATATAGAACCATTTGTCCCTCCACCCTTGGACGGACGCCGTGAGCTTGATGTCGAAGTAGGTGGCGGATGGGTTGATGTGGATTCCGCAACCACCTACATCGTAAACTAAAGAGCCAGACGCAGACTGGCGCTTCAATTTGAAGATGCGCTTGAAAAGGCCGAAGTGTGGCTCGATTCCGAGCCAGCACTTGCAGTGTGATGAAGCAAGAGATATGGAGGATCGAATTTGGGGACAGCTGATGGATCTAGAGCCCGTAGAAACAAAGAAGACCCCTAAAAAAGGGGTGAAGAGTCAAGGAGAGACCACGAATGATGAATGCTAGAAACATCACTCGAAAACCAGCGGGAGGAGCAAGAATGGTCTCACCACTGGGGACGTGCGCGTCGGCGACTGCGGCAGACAATACTCCGTCTTGGCAAAGAAGACGGAGATCGGACGCCTTGATGATGGAGGGGCGCCACGCACCATTTGTGACGCGGGTGCCCGCGACCTTCTTCTTCCCACCGGCGGCAGTGCTGGTGCCTGCAGCGGCGGAGCCGCTCTTCTTCTTCGCCGCGGCAACAGTGGTCGCGCAATCAGCAGCAGCGCCTCCTTTCTTCTTCCCCATTGCACGACGGCGATGCGAACGAAGAAAGTAGCTCGGAAACGAGCAGAGCTGGTCCAGCATCGTGGAGGAAACGGGCGCAGAGAAAAGCATAGGAACAGCAGCAATGCCGATGGCAACAAGGATGAATGAGAACAGATGGGAAAATTACCGTCGCATCGCTGCTACTTAACCCCTGGAAGATGCAATCCAACGGCTCAGAAAAACCCTACTGAACGCGTGGCACATATCGCGTTGGGCACGTGGAGAAGGGGAAGCGCGAACCGTCCCTCCACTACTCCCATTACGCGCGAAAATCGAGGAGACGCAGTTAAAATAAAAATTACGCACTCCCAGTCAAATCAAAGTCAGAAAGTAGGACCCACTACTCGTCACGTCCCGTCAAACTCGCTCACGCGGGCAACTGAGGTCATACAAGCGTCAGCACTGACATCATCAAAGCTATGCAGCGGAAAGCTTCGACTACTTTAGTCCTTGCTGGAGTCTTCGACTCCACCAAGCACTCGGGGGCTACTCCCATAGGGAGCGTTGGTCGCGCACCATATGATTTTTTTTCTTTTCTTTTTGCAGGAACATGGACAATCCAAAGGCAAACCCTATCACTCGAAATACTATTCGATTATGGACATGGGTTACTCCCATAGGTAGCGCTGGAAACAAATTCGACTGAAACAACCAAAAGACGACAGCAGTCGCAAAATGATTCTGTAGTCCCTGCCTGACTCTTCGTCTCTGCCAAGCATAGCAGTCGCAAAATGATTCTTTAGTCCCTGCCTGAGTCTTCGACTCAACCAGGCACTCGGGGGCTACTCCCATAGGGAGCGCTGGTCGCGCACCCTATGATTATTTATGCAAAAACTATGTTTCGATAACATCCACACTCGAAACTCATGGCGACACCGCCTCATAATTTTCCCTACAAAGAGACTACATCTCCTGGGTCACCCGAATCATCTCCGCGATGATAAAATTCGGATGCTGCGCTTACAGCATGAAGGTAAGACCTGAATAAGGTCTGGCAACGCATTAGCTGCGCACTACCAGAAATGTATCCGTGCCTAGAGGTACGATGAACATGCCTTGACGGACGCGTCGAGTGCTCACACCCATATAACTGGAATTCGACTCCTGTAAGACCTCCGCGGCTTGAGTCGAATTACACCAGCACTTTTCCGGATTCGAGTCCGGGGACTCGAGTTCGAGTAGATTGCGTTGTTTCACCCTAAGGTGGTTAACTGATATCGATACTTCGGTTATATCAGGCACATAATCAATAATCCCTCTGATACAATTAAAAGAGGTCAAAATATATACTCATTCAGGCACTCGAAAGACTTCAAAAGTCCCCGGTCGAATCAGCGATTCCACTGGACACTCGAGGGCTACCGACATGGGTATACCCTATAGGTACTCAAGCTTGGTACATACGGTCTATATGCGTACAGGCCCACGGTGTCGCCAAGGCCCAAACGAAGGATTCGAGTAACCTGCGGACTTTCGATTGCTTGAAGAACAAGAAGAAGTTAAAGATAGAAAGTTCAAAGGGGAAAACCCTAAATTGTAACCGACTCGACCTGCTACCCAGGACCTAGCCTATCTATATAAAGGCTGGGAGGGGGCGGCGAGGAGGAGACACGCAACCCTAGTTTCCACCACCTTCGCCAGATTGCATCTGCGCACCATTGTAACCTTCGATTCCTTTGATAATTCCACGAGCAGACAAGCAGGAGTAGGGACTTCTACGAGGCCTGAACCTGGGTAAATCTTTGTACCCTGTGTGCTTGTCTGTTATCCGATAGATGTCTCCAGCGCTCCCTCCTTCTCCAAAACCCAAGTCCATAACAATGGGCATTGATGAGTTAAATCCTCGTCAGCTGGTTTACGATAAGAACACACATGCAGTGACTCTAGTGCTGGTTTAGGATAAGAACACACATGCAATGACTCTAGTAGATCCATCTATGGTTTGTGAAAAGAACACACATGCAATGACTCTAGTGGGTCCATGTGGTATGTTAAAAGAATAAACATCCAATGACTCTAGCTGTGGTTAATGAAAAGAACACACCTGCAATGACTCTAGTGGATCCATATGTGGTTAATGAAAAGAACACACATCGAATGACACTAGTGGATCCATATGTGGTTTGTGAAAAGAAGACACATTCAATGACTCTAGTGCTGGTTTAGGATAAGAACACACATGCAATGACTCTAGTGGATCCATGTGGTTTATGAAAAGAACATACATGCAATGACTCTAGTTATGGTTCATGAAAAGAACACACATGCAATGACTCTAGTGCTGGTTTAGGATAAGAACACACATGCACTGACTCTAGTGGATCCATATATGATTTGTGAAAAGAACACGGAGGCAATGACTCTAGTGGATCCATGTGGTTTATGAAAAGAACAGACATGCAATGACTCTAGCTGTGGTTAATGAAAACAACAAACATGCACTGACTCTAGTGGATCCATATGTCGTTTGTGAAAAGAACACAGATTCAATGACTCTAGTTCTAGTTTAGGATAATAACACATATGTAATGACTCTAGTGGATCCATATGTGGTTTATGAAAAAAACACACATGCAATGACTAGTGATTCCATTTGGTTTATGAAAAGAACAGACATGCAATGACTCTAGCTGTGGTTTATGAAAAGAACACACATGCAATGATTCTAGTGTTGGTTTAGGATATGAACAGACATGCAATGACTCTAGTGCTGGTTTAGGATAAGAACACACATGCAATGACTCTAGTGGATCCATATGTGGTTTGTGAAAAGAACACACATGCAATGACTCTAGTGGATCCATGTGGTATATGAAAATAACAGACATGCAATGACTCTAGCTGTGGTTAATGAAAAGAACACACATGCAATGACTCTAGTGGATCCATGTGGTTTATGAAAAGAAGAGACATGCAATGACTCTAGCCGTGGTTAATGAAAAGAACACACATGCAATGACTCTGGTACTGGTTTAGGATAAGGACACACATGCAATGAATCTAGTGGATCCATATATGATTTGCGAAAAGAACACACATGCAATGACTCTAGTTGATCCATGTGGTTTATGAAAAGAACAGACATGCAATGACTCTTTGCTGTGGTTAATGAAATGAACACACATGTAATGACTCTAGTGGATCCATATGTGGTTAATGAAAAGAACACACATGCAATGACACTAGTGGATTTGTATGTGGTTTGTTTAAAGAACACACATTCAATGACCCTAGTACTAGTTTAGGATAAGAACACACATGCAATGAATCTAGTTGATCCATATGTGATTTGTGAAAAGAACACACATGCAATACTCTAGTGGATCCATGTGGTTTATGACAAGAACACGTGCAATGACTCTAGCTGTGGTTAATGAAAAGAGCACACATGGAATGACACTAGTGGATCCATATGAGGTTGGTGAAAAGAACACACATTCAATGACTCTAGTGCTAGTTTAGGATAAGAACACACATGCAATGACTAGTGGATCCATGTGGTTTATGAAAAGAACAGACATGCAATGACTCTAGTTATGGTTAATGAAAAGACCACACATGCAATGACTCTAGTGCTAGTTTAGGATAATAACACACATGCAATGACTCTAGTGGATCCATATGTGATTTGTGAAAAGAACAGACATGCAATGACTCTAGTGGATCCATGTGCTTTATGAAAAGAACAGACATGCAATGACTCTAGTTGTGGTTAATGAAAACAACACACATGCAGTGACTCTAGTGGATCCCTATGTGGTTTGTGAAAAAACACACATTCAATGACTCTAGTGCTGGTTTAGGATAAGAACACACATGTAATGACTCTAGTGGATCCATATGTGGTTTGTGAAAATAACACACATGCAATGACTCTAGTGATTCCATTTGGTTTACGAAAAGAACAGACAAGCAATGACTCTAGCTGTGGTTTATGAAAAGAACACACATGCAATAACTCTAGTGGATCCATATGGTTTATGAAAATAACTGACATGCAATGACTCCAGCTATGGTTGCACATGAAATGACTCTAGTGGATCCATATGTGGTTAATGAAAAGAACACACATGCAATGACACTGGTGGATCCATATGTGGTTTGTGAAAGGAACACACATTCAATGACTCTAGTGCTGGGTTAGGATAAGAACACACATGTAATGACTCTAGTGGATCCAAATTTGGTTAATGGAAAGAACACATAGGCAATGACACTAGTGGATCTATATGCGGTTTGTGAAAAGAAAACATATCCAATGACCATAGTGCTAGTTTAGGATAAGAACACACATGCAATGACTCTAGTGGATCCATATGTGTTTTGCAAAAAGAACACACATGCAATGACTCTAGTGGATCCATATGGTTTATGAAAAGAACAGACATGCAAGGACTCTAGCTGTGGTTAATGAAAAGAACACACATGAAATGGCCCTAGTGCTGATTTAGGATAAGAACACACATGCAATGACTCTAGTGGATCCATATGTAATTTGTGAATAGAACACACATGCAATGACTCTAGTGGATCCATGTTGTTTATGAAAAGAACAAACATGCAATGACTCTAACTATGGTTACTGAAAAGAACACACATGTAATGACTCTAGTGGATCCATATGTGGTTAATAAAAATAACACACATGCAATGACACTGGTGGATCCATATGTGGTTTGTGAAAAGAACACACATTCAATGACTCTAGTGCTGGTTTAGGATAAGAACACACATTTAATGACTCTAGTGGATCCATATGTGGTTTGTGAAAAGAACACACATGCAATGACTCTATTGGATCAATGTGGTTTATGAAAAGAATAGACATGCAATGACTCTACCTATGGTTAATGAAAATAACACACATACAATGACTCTAGTGGATCCATATGTGGTTAATGAAAGGAACACACATTCAATGACACTGGTGGATCCTTATGTGGTTTATGAAAAGAACACACATTCAATGACTCTAGTGCTGGTTTAGGATAATAACACACATGCAATGACTCTAGTGGATCCATGTGGTTTATGAAAAGAATAGACATGCAATGACTCTTGTTGTGGTTAATGAAAGGAACACACATGCAATGACTCTAGTGCCGGTTTAGGATAAGAACACACATGCAATGACTCTAGTGGATCCATATGTGATTTGTGAAAATAACACACATGCAATGAATCTAGTGGATCCATGTGGATTATAAAAAGAACAGACATGCAATGACTCTAGCTGTGGTTAATGAAAAGAACAAACATGTAATGACTCTAGTGGATCCACATGTGGTTAATGAAAAGAACACACATGGAATGACACTATTGGATCCATATGTGGTTTGTGAATAGAACACACATTCAATGACTCTAGTGCTGGTTTAGGATAATAACAGACATGCAATGACTCTAGTGGATCCATGTGGTTTATGAAAAGAATAGACATGCAATGACTCTTGTTGTGGTTAATCAAAGGAACACACGTGCAATGACTCTAGTGCCGGTTTAGGATAAGAACACACATGCAATGACTCTAGTGGATCCATATGTGATTTGTGAAAATAACACACATGCAATGAATCTAGTGGATCCATGTGGATTATAAAAAGAACAGACATGCAATGACTCTAGCTATGGTTAATGAAAAGAACAAACATGTAATGACTCTAGTGGATCCACATGTGGTTAATGAAAAGAACACACATGCAATGACTCTAGGGGATCCATATGTAATTTTTTAATATAACAAACATGCAATGACTCTAGTGGATCCAAGTGGTTTATGAAAAGAACAGACATGCAATGACTCTAGATGTTGTTAATGAAAACAACACACATGTAACGAGTCTAGTGGATCCATATGTGGTTAATGAAAAGAAAACACATGCAATCACACTAGTGGATCTGTATGTGGTTTGTGAAAATAACACACATTAAATGACCCTAGTGCTGGTTTAGGATAAGAACCCACATGCGAGGACTCTAGTGGATGCATATGTGGTTTGTGAAAAGAACACACATGCAATGACTCTAGTGGATCCATGTGGTTTATGAAAATAACAGACATGCAATGACTCTAGCTATGGTTGCACATGCAATGACTCTAGTGGATCCATATGTGGTTAATGAAAAGAACACACATGCAATGACACTGGTGGATCCATATGTGGTTTGTGAAAGGAACACACATTCAATGACTCTAGTGTTGGGTTAGGATAAGAACACATATGTAATGACTCTAGTGGATCCAAATTTGGTTAATGAAAAGAACACACAGGCAATGACACTAGTGGATCTATATGCGGTTTGTGAAAAGAAAACACATCCAATGACCATAGTGCTAGTTTAGGATAAGAACACACATGCAATGACTCAAGTGGATCCATATGTGTTTTGCAAAAAGAACACACATGCAATGACTCTAGTGGATCCATATGGTTTATGAAAAGAACAGACATGCAAGGACTCTAGCTGTGGTTAATGAAAAGAACACACATGAAATGGCCCTAGTGCTGATTTAGGATAAGAACACACATGCAATGACTCTAGTGGATCCATATGTAATTTGTGAATAGAACACACATGCAATGACTCTAGTGGATCCATGTGGTTTATGAAAAGAACAAACATGCAATGGCTCTAACTGTGGTTAATGAAAAGAACACACATGTAATGACTCTAGTGGATCCATATGTGGTTAATAAAAAGAACACACATGCAATGACACTGGTGGATCCATATGTGGTTTGTGAAAAGAACAAACATTCATTGACTCTAGTGCTGGTTTAGGATAAGAACACACATTTAATGACTCTAGTGGATCCATATGTGGTTTGTGAAAAGAACACACATGCAATGACTCTACTGGATCAATGTGGTTTATGAAAAGAATAGACATGCAATGACTCTAGCTATGGTTAATGAAAAGAACACACATACAATGACTCTAGTGGATCCATATGTGGTTAATGAAAAGAACACACATTCAATGACACTAGTGGATCCTTATGTGGTTAGTGAAAAGAACACACATTCAATGACTCTACTGCTGGTTTAGGATAATAACACACATGCAATGACTCTAGTGGATCCATGTGGTTTATGAAAAGAACATACATGCAATGACTCTAGATGTGGTTAATGAAAAGAAAACACATGAAATGACTCTAGTGCTGATTTAGGATAAGAACACACATGCAATGACTCTAGTGGATCCATATGTGTTTTGCGAAAAGAACACACATGCAATGACTCTAGTGGATCCATGTGGTTTATGAAAAGAACAGACATGCAATGACTCTAGATGTGGTTAATGAAAAGAACACACATGAAATGACTCTAGTGCTGACTTAGGATAAGAACACACATGCAATGACACTAGTGGATCAATATGTAATTTTTGAATAGAACACACATGCAATGACTCTAGTGGATCCAAGTGGTTTATGAAAAGAACAGACATGCAATGACTCTAGATGTTGTTAATGAAAACAACACACATGTAACGAGTCTAGTGGATCCATATGTGGTTAATGAAAAGAAAACACATGCAATGACACTAGGGGATCTGTATGTGGTTTGTGAAAAGAACACACATTAAATGACCCTAGTGCTGGTTTAGGATAAAACCCACATTCGAGGACTCTAGTGGATGCATATGTGGTTTGTGAAAAGAACACACATGCAATGACTCTAGTGGATCCATGTGGTTTATGAAAAGAACAAACATGCAATGACTCTACCTATGGTTGCACATGCAATGACTCTAGTGGATCCATATGTGGTTAATGAAAAGAACACACATGCAATGACACTGGTGGATCCATATGTGGTTTGTGAAAAGAATACACATTCAATGACTCTAGTGCTGGGTTAGGATAAGAACACACATGTAATGACTCTAGTGGATCCATATGTGGTTTGTGAAAAGAACACACATGCAATGACTCTAGTGGATCCATGTGGTTTCTGAAAATAATAGACATGAGATGACCCTTGCTGTGGTTAATGAAAAGAACACACATGAAATGACTCTAGTGCTGGTTTAGGATAAGAACACACATGCAATGACTCTAGTGGATCCATATGTGGTTTGTGAAAAGAACACACATTGAATGACTCTAGTGGATCCATGTGGTATATGAAAAGAACAGACATGCAATCACTCTAGGTGTGGTTAATGAAAATAACACACATGCAATGACTCTAGTGGATCCATATCTGGTTAATGAAAAGAACACACATGCAATGACACTGGTGGATCCATATGTGGTTTGTGAAAAGAAAACACATTCAATGACTCTAGTGCTAGTTTAGGATAAGAACTTACATGCAATAACTCTAGTGGATCCATGTGGTTTATGAAAACAACAGACATGCAATGACTCTAGTTGTCGTTTATGAAAAGAACACACATGAAATGACTCTAGTGCTGGTTTAGGATAAGAACACACATGCAATTACTATAGTGGATCCATATGTGGTTTGTGAAAAGAACACACATCCAATGACTCTAGTGGATCCATGTGGTTTATGAAAAGAACAGTCATGCAATGACTCTAGCTGTGGTTAATGAAAAGAACACACACGTAACGGCTCTAGTGTTGGTTTAGGATAAGAACACACATGCAATAACTCTAGTGGATCCATATGTGGTTGGTGAAAAAAGAATACACATGCAATGACTCTAGTGGATCCATGTGGTTTATGAAAATAACAGACATGGAATGACTCTAGCTATGGTTAATGAAAAGAACACACATGCAATAACTCTAGTGGATCCATATGTCGTTAATGAAATGACCACACATGGAATGACACTTGTGGATCCATACGTGGTTTGTGAAAAGAACACACATTCAATGACTCTAGTGCTGGTTTAGGATAAGAACACACATGCGATGACTCTAGTGGATCCATATATAGTTTGTGAAAAGAATAAACATGCAATGACTCTAGTGGATCCATGTGGTTTATGAAAAGAACAGACATGCAATGACTCTAGATGTGGTTAATGAAAATAACACACATGCAATGACTCTAGTGGATCCATATGTGGTTAAAAAAAATAACACACATGCAATGGCACTAGTGGATCCATATGTGGTTTGTGAAAAGAACACACATTCAATGACGCTAGTGCTGGTTTAGGAGAAGAACACAAATGTAATGACTCTAGTGCATCCATATGTGGTTTGTGAAAAGAACACACATGCAATGACTCTAGTGGTTCCATGTGGTTTACAAAAAGAGCAGACATGTAATGACTCTAGCTGTGGTTTAGGATAAGAACACACATGCAATGACTCTAGTAGATCCATCTATGGTTTGTGAAAAGAACACACATGCAATGACTCTAGTGGATCCATGTGGTATATGAAGATAATAGACATACAATGACTCTAGCTATGGTTAGTGAAAAGAACACACATGCAATGACTCTAGTGGATCCATATGTGGTTAATGAAAAGAACTCTCATGCAATGACACTCGTGGATCCATATTTTGTTTGTGAAAAGAACACACATTCAATGACTCTAGTGTTGGTTTAGGATAAGAACGCACATGCTCTGACTCTAGTGGATCCATATGTGGTTTGTGAAAAGAACACACATGCAATGACTCTAGTTGTGGTTAATGAAAAGAACACAGATGCAACAACTCTAGTGCTGGTTTATGATAAGAACACACATGCAACGACTCTAGTGGATCCATATGTGGTTAATGAAAAGAACACACATGCAATGACACTGGTGGATCCATATGTGGTTTGTGAAAAGAACACACATTCAATGACTCCAGTGCTGGGTTAGGATAAGAACACACATGTAATGACTCTAGTGGATCCATATGTGGTTTGTGAAAAGAACACACATGCAATGACTCTAGTGGATCCATGTGGTTTCTGAAAATAATAGACATGAAATGACCCTAGCTGTGGTTAATGAAAAGAACACACATGAAATGACTCTAGTGCTGGTTTAGGATAAGAACACACATGCAATGACTCTAGTGGATCGATATGTGGTTTGTGAAAAGAACAAACATTGAATGACTCTAGTGGATCCATGTGGTATATGAAATGAACAGACATGCAATCACTCTAGGTGTGGTTAATGAAAATAACACACATGCAATGACTCTAGTGGATCCATATCTGGTTAATGAAAAGAACACACATGCAATGACACTGGTGGATGCATATGTGGTTTGTGAAAAGAAAACACATTCAATGACTCTAGTGCTAGTTTAGGATAAGAACTCACATGCAATAACTCTAGTGGATCCATGTGGTTTATGAAAACAACATACATGTAATGACTCTAGTTGTCGTTTATAAAAAGAACACACATGCAATAACTCTAGTGGATCCATATGTCGTTAATGAAATGACCACACATGGAATGACAATTGTGGATCCATATGTGGTTTGTGAAAAGAACACACATTCAATGACTCTAGTGCTACTTTAGGATAAGAACACACATGCAATGACTCTGTGGATCCATATGTAGTTTGTGAAAAGAATAGACATGCAATACTCTAGTGGACCCATGTAGTTTATGAAAAGAACAGACATGCAATGATTCTAGATGTGGTTAATGAAAATAACACACACGCAATGACTCTAGTGGATCCATATGTGGTTAAAAAAAATAACACACATGCAATGGCACTGGTGGATCCATATGTGGTTTGTGAAAAGAAGACACATTCAATGACTCTAGTGCTGGTTTAGGATAAGAACACAAATGTAATGACTCTAGTGCATCCATATGTGGTTTGTGAAAAGAACACACATGCAATGACTCTAGTGGTTCCATGTGGTTTACGAAAAGAGAAGACATGTAATGAATCTAGCTGTGGTTTATGAAAAGAACACACATGCAATGACTCTAGTGGATCCATGTGGTTTATGAAAAGAATAGACATGCAATGACTCTTGTTGTGGTTAATGAAAGGAACACACATGCAATGACTCTAGTGCCGGTTTAGGATAAGAACACACATGCAATGACTCTAGTGGATCCATATGTGATTTGTGAAAATAACACACATGCAATGAATCTAGTGGATCCATGTGGATTATAAAAAGAACAGACATGCAATGACTCTAGCTGTGGTTAATGAAAAGAACAAACATGTAATGACTCTAGTGGATCCACATGTGGTTAATGAAAAGAACACACATGGAATGACACTATTGGATCCATATGTGGTTTGTGAATAGAACACACATTCAATGACTCTAGTGCTGGTTTAGGATAATAACAGACATGCAATGACTCTAGTGGATCCATGTGGTTTATGAAAAGAA
The DNA here is from genome assembly GCA_916181665.1 of Avena sativa. Taxonomy (NCBI): domain Eukaryota; kingdom Viridiplantae; phylum Streptophyta; class Magnoliopsida; order Poales; family Poaceae; genus Avena; species Avena sativa. The sequence continues at coordinate 315,900,136 of OV702292.1, forward strand.
TAGACATGCAATGACTCTTGTTGTGGTTAATCAAAGGAACACACGTGCAATGACTCTAGTGCCGGTTTAGGATAAGAACACACATGCAATGACTCTAGTGGATCCATATGTGATTTGTGAAAATAACACACATGCAATGAATCTAGTGGATCCATGTGGATTATAAAAAGAACAGACATGCAATGACTCTAGCTATGGTTAATGAAAAGAACAAACATGTAATGACTCTAGTGGATCCACATGTGGTTAATGAAAAGAACACACATGCAATGACTCTAGGGGATCCATATGTAATTTTTTAATATAACACACATGCAATGACTCTAGTGGATCCAAGTGGTTTATGAAAAGAACAGACATGCAATGACTCTAGATGTTGTTAATGAAAACAACACACATGTAACGAGTCTAGTGGATCCATATGTGGTTAATGAAAAGAAAACACATGCAATCACACTAGTGGATCTGTATATGGTTTGTGAAAATAACACACATTAAATGACCCTAGTGCTGGTTTAGGATAAGAACCCACATGCGAGGACTCTAGTGGATGCATATGTGGTTTGTGAAAAGAACACACATGCAATGACTCTAGTGGATCCATGTGGTTTATGAAAATAACAGACATGCAATGACTCTAGCTATGGTTGCACATGCAATGACTCTAGTGGATCCATATGTGGTTAATGAAAAGAACACACATGCAATGACACTGGTGGATCCATATGTGGTTTGTGAAAGGAACACACATTCAATGACTCTAGTGTTGGGTTAGGATAAGAACACATATGTAATGACTCTAGTGGATCCAAATTTGGTTAATGAAAAGAACACACAGGCAATGACACTAGTGGATCTATATGCGGTTTGTGAAAAGAAAACACATCCAATGACCATAGTGCTAGTTTAGGATAAGAACACACATGCAATGACTCAAGTGGATCCATATGTGTTTTGCAAAAAGAACACACATGCAATGACTCTAGTGGATCCATATGGTTTATGAAAAGAACAGACATGCAAGGACTCTAGCTGTGGTTAATGAAAAGAACACACATGAAATGGCCCTAGTGCTGATTTAGGATAAGAACACACATGCAATGACTCTAGTGGATCCATATGTAATTTGTGAATAGAACACACATGCAATGACTCTAGTGGATCCATGTGGTTTATGAAAAGAACAAACATGCAATGGCTCTAACTGTGGTTAATGAAAAGAACACACATGTAATGACTCTAGTGGATCCATATGTGGTTAATAAAAAGAACACACATGCAATGACACTGGTGGATCCATATGTGGTTTGTGAAAAGAACAAACATTCATTGACTCTAGTGCTGGTTTAGGATAAGAACACACATTTAATGACTCTAGTGGATCCATATGTGGTTTGTGAAAAGAACACACATGCAATGACTCTACTGGATCAATGTGGTTTATGAAAAGAATAGACATGCAATGACTCTAGCTATGGTTAATGAAAAGAACACACATACAATGACTCTAGTGGATCCATATGTGGTTAATGAAAAGAACACACATTCAATGACACTAGTGGATCCTTATGTGGTTAGTGAAAAGAACACACATTCAATGACTCTACTGCTGGTTTGGATAATAACACACATGCAATGACTCTAGTGGATCCATGTGGTTTATGAAAAGAACATACATGCAATGACTCTAGATGTGGTTAATGAAAAGAAAACACATGAAATGACTCTAGTGCTGATTTAGGATAAGAACACACATGCAATGACTCTAGTGGATCCATATGTGTTTTGCGAAAAGAACACACATGCAATGACTCTAGTGGATCCATGTGGTTTATGAAAAGAACAGACATGCAATGACTCTAGATGTGGTTAATGAAAAGAACACACATGAAATGACTCTAGTGCTGACTTAGGATAACAACACACATGCAATGACACTAGTGGATCAATATGTAATTTTTGAATAGAACACACATGCAATGACTCTAGTGGATCCAAGTGGTTTCTGAAAAGAACAGACATGCAATGACTCTAGCTGTTGTTAATGAAAAGAACACACATGTAATGAGTCTAGTGGATCCATATGTGGTTAATGAAAAGAAAACACATGCAATGACACTAGGGGATCTGTATGTGGTTTGTGAAAAGAACACACATTAAATGACCCTAGTGCTGGTTTAGGATAAAACCCACATTCGAGGACTCTAGTGGATGCATATGTGGTTTGTGAAAAGAACACACATGCAATGACTCTAGTGGATCCATGTGGTTTATGAAAAGAACAAACATGCAATGACTCTACCTATGGTTGCACATGCAATGACTCTAGTGGATCCATATGTGGTTAATGAAAAGAACACACATGCAATGACACTGGTGGATCCATATGTGGTTTGTGAAAAGAACACACATTCAATGACTCTAGTGCTGGGTTAGGATAAGAACACACATGTAATGACTCTAGTGGATCCATATGTGGTTTGTGAAAAGAACACACATGCAATGACTCTAGTGGATCCATGTGGTTTCTGAAAATAATAGACATGAGATGACCCTTGCTGTGGTTAATGAAAAGAACACACATGAAATGACTCTAGTGCTGGTTTAGGATAAGAACACACATGCAATGACTCTAGTGGATCCATATGTGGTTTGTGAAAAAAACACACATTGAATGACTCTAGTGGATCCATGTGGTATATGAAAAGAACAGACATGCAATCACTCTAGGTGTGGTTAATGAAAATAACACACATGCAATGACTCTAGTGGATCCATATCTGGTTAATGAAAAGAACACACATGCAATGACACTGGTGGATCCATATGTGGTTTGTGAAAAGAAAACACATTCAATGACTCTAGTGCTAGTTTAGGATAAGAACTCACATGCAATAACTCTAGTGGATCCATGTGGTTTATGAAAACAACAGACATGCAATGACTCTAGTTGTCGTTTATGAAAAGAACACACATGAAATGACTCTAGTGCTGGTTCAGGATAAGAACACACATGCAATTACTATAGTGGATCCATATGTGGTTTGTGAAAAGAACACACATCCAATGACTCTAGTGGATCCATGTGGTTTATGAAAAGAACAGTCATGCAATGACTCTAGCTGTGGTTAATGAAAAGAACACACACGTAACGGCTCTAGTGTTGGTTTAGGATAAGAACACACATGCAATAACTCTAGTGGATCCATATGTGGTTGGTGAAAAAAGAATACACATGCAATGACTCTAGTGGATCCATGTGGTTTATGAAAATAACAGACATGGAATGACTCTAGCTATGGTTAATGAAAAGAACACACATGCAATAACTATAGTGGATCCATATGTCGTTAATGAAATGACCACACATGGAATGACACTTGTGGATCCATACGTGGTTTGTGAAAAGAACACACATTCAATGACTCTAGTGCTGGTTTAGGATAAGAACACACATGCGATGACTCTAGTGGATCCATATATAGTTTGTGAAAAGAATAAACATGCAATGACTCTAGTGGATCCATGTGGTTTATGAAAAGAACAGACATGCAATGACTCTAGATGTGGTTAATGAAAATAACACACATGCAATGACTCTAGTGGATCCATATGTGGTTAAAAAAAATAACACACATGCAATGGCACTAGTGGATCCATATGTGGTTTGTGAAAAGAACACACATTCAATGACGCTAGTGCTGGTTTAGGAGAAGAACACAAATGTAATGACTCTAGTGCATCCATATGTGGTTTGTGAAAAGAACACACATGCAATGACTCTAGTGGTTCCATGTGGTTTACAAAAAGAGCAGACATGTAATGACTCTAGCTGTGGTTTAGGATAAGAACACACATGCAATGACTCTAGTAGATCCATCTATGGTTTGTGAAAAGAACACACATGCAATGACTCTAGTGGATCCATGTGGTATATGAAGATAATAGACATACAATGACTCTAGCTATGGTTAGTGAAAAGAACACACATGCAATGACTCTAGTGGATCCATATGTGGTTAATGAAAAGAACTCTCATGCAATGACACTCGTGGATCCATATTTTGTTTGTGAAAAGAACACACATTCAATGACTCTAGTGTTGGTTTAGGATAAGAACGCACATGCTCTGACTCTAGTGGATCCATATGTGGTTTGTGAAAAGAACACACATGCAATGACTCTAGTTGTGGTTAATGAAAAGAACACAGATGCAACAACTCTAGTGCTGGTTTATGATAAGAACACACATGCAACGACTCTAGTGGATCCATATGTGGTTAATGAAAAGAACACACATGCAATGACACTGGTGGATCCATATGTGGTTTGTGAAAAGAACACACATTCAATGACTCCAGTGCTGGGTTAGGATAAGAACACACATGTAATGACTCTAGTGGATCCATATGTGGTTTGTGAAAAGAACACACATGCAATGACTCTAGTGGATCCATGTGGTTTCTGAAAATAATAGACATGAAATGACCCTAGCTGTGGTTAATGAAAAGAACACACATGAAATGACTCTAGTGCTGGTTTAGGATAAGAACACACATGCAATGACTCTAGTGGATCGATATGTGGTTTGTGAAAAGAACAAACATTGAATGACTCTAGTGGATCCATGTGGTATATGAAATGAACAGACATGCAATCACTCTAGGTGTGGTTAATGAAAATAACACACATGCAATGACTCTAGTGGATCCATATCTGGTTAATGAAAAGAACACACATGCAATGACACTGGTGGATGCATATGTGGTTTGTGAAAAGAAAACACATTCAATGACTCTAGTGCTAGTTTAGGATAAGAACTCACATGCAATAACTCTAGTGGATCCATGTGGTTTATGAAAACAACATACATGTAATGACTCTAGTTGTCGTTTATAAAAAGAACACACATGCAATAACTCTAGTGGATCCATATGTCGTTAATGAAATGACCACACATGGAATGACAATTGTGGATCCATATGTGGTTTGTGAAAAGAACACACATTCAATGACTCTAGTGCTACTTTAGGATAAGAACACACATGCAATGACTCTGTGGATCCATATGTAGTTTGTGAAAAGAATAGACATGCAATACTCTAGTGGACCCATGTAGTTTATGAAAAGAACAGACATGCAATGATTCTAGATGTGGTTAATGAAAATAACACACACGCAATGACTCTAGTGGATCCATATGTGGTTAAAAAAAATAACACACATGCAATGGCACTGGTGGATCCATATGTGGTTTGTGAAAAGAAGACACATTCAATGACTCTAGTGCTGGTTTAGGATAAGAACACAAATGTAATGACTCTAGTGCATCCATATGTGGTTTTTGAAAAGAACACACATGCAATGACTCTAGTGGTTCCATGTGGTTTACGAAAAGAGAAGACATGTAATGAATCTAGCTGTGGTTTATGAAAAGAACACACATGCAATGACTCTAGTGCTGGTTTACGATAAGAACACACATGCAATGACTCTAGTGCTGGTTTAGGATAAGAACACACATGCAATGACTCTAGTAGATGCATCTGTGGTTTCTGAAAAGAACACACATGCAATGACTCTAGTGGATCCATGTGGTATATGAAGATAATAGACATGCAATGACTCTAGCTATGGTTAGTGAAAAGAACACACATGCAATGACTCTAGTGGATCCATATGTGGTTAATGAAAAGTACTCTCATGCAATGACACTCGTGGATCCATATGTGGTTTGTGAAAAGAACACACATTCAATGACTCTAGTGCTAGTTTAGGATAAGAACACACATGCAATGACTCTAGTGGATCCATATGTGGTTTGTGAAAAGAACACACATGCAATGACTCTAGTTGTGGTTAATGAAAAGAACACAGGTGCAACAACTCTAGTGCTGGTTTATGATAAGAACACACATGCAATGACTCTAGTTGATCCATATGTGGTTAATGAAAAGAACACACGTGCAATGACACTAGTGGATCCATATGTGGTTTGTGAAAAGAACACACATTGAATGACTCCATTGCTGGTTTAGGATAAGAACACACATGTAGTGACTCTAGTGGATCCATATGTGGTTTGTGAAAAGAGCACACATGCAATGAATCTAGTGGATCCATGTGGTTTCTGAAAAGAGCAGACATGCAATGACTCTACCTGTGGTTTAGGAAAAGAACACACATACAAGGACTCCAGTGCTGGTTTACGATAAGCACACACATGCAATGACTCTAGTGCTGGTTTATTATAAGAACACACATGCAATGACTCTAGTGGATCCATATGTGGTTTGTGAAAAGAACACACATGCAATGAATCTGGTGGATCCATGTGGTATATGAAAAGAACAGACATGCAATGACTCTAGCTGTAACTACCTCGGTGAATTGTGCTCTTAGTTACAAGCCTGGATGAGCTGAAATGGTTAAAATTGTACGGTGGGGCCAAATGCCACTCACAGGTAGACCTTTCGGCCGTCCTAAACATTTCCAAAACATCGGGACAAGAACGAGCGGCGTAATCGGCAGGCGAAGGGATCAACTACATACACAAATGAGTATGTATGCAAGCCACATACAACAGTCCTCAGAGCCATTCCATCTAAAAGAAATAGAAATATTGCAACGCCATACGGCAAGATCCAAATATCCTAGATAGATATAATAGTTTAGGATATCTCCTCATACATCAAACATTAGAGTATCAGGCGGAAGCGGAAAACAAGATCCGAGTACGGATAAGAAGCAAATCGGCATAAGATGCCCCATAAATAAACACATCCCGCCCACAGATCTCACGGATCCCCGTTCCCGAAATCTCTACACCGAGTGATCGTTGCCCACATCGTTCGTCTCCTCCACCCAGTATCCATCTTGCGAGTATACCTGTTCATCTGAATCAAACAATTTATCATGTGAGACCCTAGGGGTACTCAGCAAGTCTTTATGCCTCTAAAGGGGACACAACCTGGGGTGACGCAATTGCAGCAAAAGATAATACCTAACAATTCTAGGGATACTCGCTAACCATCCGCCTAACCAAAGATAGACGGATGTCCGGGAATTAATAACAACAGTTATAACAGTAATATTAACAGATCCATCCTCCTCCTCGCTTACCAACGAGGAAGCGGACGAACAGCCCCCATCCGTTGGCAGTTTTATTATCCATTCCATGAGTGTTGCACTATTTACTAGTCAGGTACTTAGTCAAATTAAAAGCGGTACTTTAGTTATACTTGTCTATGATCGAGAAACTGTGCTCCAAGTTGTCCATAACCGCGGACACGGCTTTCAGAAAGATTTACCCTGCAGGGGTGCACGAATAGCAACACACACTCGATCAACCTCGGAAAAACCAAATCAAAACCCAACGAGGCATTCACGACAAAGCGATCACAGGATTCAGAATTATTTCAGGGGGCCACCCCACTAAGCTACCCGCAACGAAGTTGGCCGGCTCCAAAACGGACCCAGGGTTTGTGTGGATGGCGGTAAACGACTGGGAACCCGAAAATGTGACTGGGCTTGTCGATACAGCGAAAACGTGTCACAGTCCTAAACAGTACAGGTGCTCCACGCACAATCTTAAATAAAGCAGTAAAGCATGGCATAAGTACAGGATAGTAATAAATCCCCAAACTACTTTGTGGCCCCAAGAAATAAGAATGAATCAAGCTCTGGCTCAGGGGGGTTCATAAGGCCTCCCGGATGTGGATAGTGTGAATAGTCAAGGAACAGAAATCAAGTACTCGGGGTCCTGCGGGACACAAGTGAGCATGAAAAACCAAATAGCAGATATTGCTCACCGGTGCCACTTTCATTAGTTATCCCATTACTACTCAGGTTAAGTTGTTTAGGTACCTCGTTATCCATCAGACACTCACATACCCTACACATGCTGTTCTACGACCCGCATGGCTCAAACAACTCCTGTAGTAATGGCTCATGGGATGGAGGACAAGCTTCGGTTGGGTTTAAAAGTAAAGGCTATGCAGTACTTGGGATTCAGTTTAATGCAATCGCGACTCAATGATGCAAGAATAAGATAGAGGCAATAGGTACTATATGTATGCAAGCATGTGGTAGTGCTTGCCTGGCAGCTCGTTTGAAGTGAGGGATGGATCTGGGTTGTTCTCCTGGGTTTCTTGATATATCCCCTGCTCAGCGTCTATTCGAAGAAGAACCAAACAAACAAGGGACAACATAAATAGAGTGCACAAGCATATGAATTAAAATGCGACAAGCAAACAATCATGCCATGATGAATGATGCACAATTTGCATGGCAACAATGTAGCATGGCATGGGTGAGGTGTGGAATACAAGAATAAAGCATTTTATGGAGTTTTAGTCACCTTTTATCCTCAAATAAGTTGTTGTAACCTTTATATTTATATGATGCATACTGCAATTCAGAACATGGAATGCATAGATAGAACGGGCTCGTCGCGCTGATTGATTTAGACATATTATTTGTCAAATTTGGAGTTATAAACCAAAGTTATTAATTAATTAAGAAAAAGGGAATTTTATTGTAATTTTAATCAACTCGAAATTTAAAGTGTTCAAAATATATTTTGAAGGGCATATTTGAATTCCTCACATTTTTCTGATTCAAAAACATATATTATTTGTATTATAAGGATTTGTATTTTAAAAGTTAATTAAATCTGATTTGAATTTGAATTTAAATCAATTTTGGAAAAGGTGTAATTAAAACAGACACAGGAAAAACTTTTCTTACTCAGTCCGTCCCAGCCATAGCCACTGACAGGTGGGGTCAAACGGAATGGGGCCACGCGCGCAGAAAATCCTTTTTCTACCGCGGCTCTGGCTAGCCCACGCGGTTGATAAGCGGGCCCAGCGGCTACGGCCCACATGCCAGGGGTGGGGACTGCAGCGACTGACAGGTGGGGGCTAGGGCTGGAGCGCGGGTTAGCTGCACAAACATGCGGGGCGTTTTTGCAAAAGGAGAAGGAGGCTGGTAGGTGGGACCTCTAGGAGCGCGGGTTGCAGGAGTCAAAAAGGTGGGGGGTAAGCGCAAAGTGTCGTCGCGTGCACTATTTCTCTTCCTCTCTTCTCTGACGAAACTGACGGCGGAAGCACGCGCGGCGCGGGGGATTCGATCCCGCGACCTGGGGTTCGCACGCAGGGAGGCGGTACCAGTGCGGTGGCTAGAGGAGCTGACAGGAGGGGGATGGGGCCTAGGTGAGGTTCTAGGTGGCGTGGGAAACTGGCAGACACCAGCGAGCTCGACGCATAGACGGCGTTCGATGAAAAGAACGGCGGCGCTAGACGGTGATGATGAAGCGGAGGATGTCAGGGCGGTCGAGGGACTCACCGCGGGTGGGTTGGTGTGGTAGGATCAGGCCGGAGCACAGAGGATCGACGACGAGGCTGGCGGCCGGAGTTATAGGGTTTGGCGACGGGTGGCGGCGGTACCGGTGGTTCTGGGGCTCCTCCTTCGCGTCGGTGTGTCCAGGGCGAAGCAGTGAGGTCTTCTCGGTCGCCCAGGCCACCTCCACGACGTGCTCACCGACTGGAGCGACGGGGGCGACGCGGTGCTGGCGGCGAACGGCGGCAGGTCTTGGCGACGAAGAGGAAGAAGGAGGCGGCTCTGGGGCGGATCTGGGGACGCCAGAGAGTCGTGGGGAAGGAGGAAAAAGGAGGGAGAGGGAGGAGGCCAGCTGTGGCAGGGGTAGATAAGGTGGCCTCGGTGCCACCTTTTTCCCCTCCTCCTCGGCACGTGCTCAGCCGGCTGGGTTGGCTGGGGCTGGTCCAGGGCGAGGCAGTGAGGCTACAGGGTGGGGCCGGCGTGAGGAAGAGAAGAGAGGGAGGGACTAGCTCGGGTTAGGTTAGATGGTGGCCTCGGGTTAGGTAGATGGGGTAGTCTTGGGTTAGGGTTTTGATGAGGAAAGAGGAGAGAGAGAGATGAGAAGATGATCCACTCAAAAATCAAATAAAACCAAAGGAGAACACATGGTGGTGATGGTTGCATGGCCCATGCAAGTATTTTATGCCATGTGTTAATCTTGTGAAAACAAAATAAAATCTCATGGCATTTATTTATGTGCATCCTCAAAAGATGGAGTAAGGGCCAAGCTAAGGATTGAAGGAATGTTCCATGTGGAGTGAATGGAGATGACCATATTTGAATATATTTTGGACATGCTAGTGTGTATATTCCACTATGTGCATATTATCCTCAAAATATTCCAACATGAACAACCTTCCCATATCATTCCATATGGAAGCAGGTAGAATGGAAAAGGGTCCATTCCAAACAACATGAGCTAGAGATAGACCCAAATAAAATGCAATGCTCACATATGGTGGAATGGTGGAATGATGGGGTGGTGACAAGAAAGGTGGTGGAGTCAAAAAGAGATGCCCCCAACTCAACTTGGGCATTAAACATTTAGCAAGAACCAAACACAATATATCAAGAGGCAAATACAATTAATAATGCATATGAGAGAAGAACCAAAGAAAGAGGGTTTTATATGATGCTCAAATGCAAGGTGGCATGATGACATGAGCATGATATAATTATGATGCAACAATTATATATAGGAAGTAGCCATTATCTTACTAGACCAAGTAGCATTACAATTGTTAGACAATTGGGATGCTACAACTCTCTCCCACTAAACAGGAATCTCGCCCCGAGATTCTAGGAAGAAGAAGAAGACTCAAAGAGGGTAGGATACTTGGTACGGAGCTCATCTTCACGTTCCCAAGTGGCTTCATCCGCGGAATGGTGCGACCACTGGACCTTGCAGAACTTGATGGACTTGTTGCGAGTCCTTCTTTCTGCGACTTCAAGGATTTTTGTGGGGTGTTCTTGATAAGACAGGTCTTCTTGGAGATTGATAAGCTCATGGTCCACGGTCCTGCCGAGATCCTTGAAGCACTTCTTGAGTTGGGAGATGTGGAAAACATCATGGACCTTGAGTTTTTCCGGGAGCTCAAGAGCATAAGCAACTTCCCTTCTTCTTCCACGAATTTTGAATGGACCGATGTATCTAGGAGCCAACTTTCCTTTGATACCAAAATGGTGCTTGCCTCTCATGGGAGTGACACGAAGGTAAACGAGATCACCAGGGACATACTCCATGTCCGTGTGCTTTCTGTCATAATTGCTCTTCTGGCGACTTTGAGCAATCTTCAGATTTTCAATAATGATGTGAACCTTCTCCTCCGCTTGAGTTACAATGTCGGGGCCAAACAATATTCTTTCTCCTGCACCCGACCAACCAATCGGAGTTCTGCATTTGCGACCATAGAGAGCCTCAAATGGTGCCATCTTTAGACTTTTCTGGAAGCTATTGTTGTAAGAGAATTCAGCATAAGGAAGACATTCTTCCCACTTCATGCCGAAAGAGATGACGCAAGCATGGAGCATATCTTCCAGAATCTGATTGATCCTTTCAACTTGTCCTTGCGACTGAGGGTGGTAAGCTGTGCTGAAGTTCAATTTTGTTCCCAAAGCATTTTGGAAACTTCCCCAGAACTTGGAAGTGAAGATGCTTCCACGGTCTGAACTGATCTCAAGAGGAACCCCATACAGAGAGACAATTCTGTTGATATAGAGCTCAGCCAACTGAATTGCAGAAATTGTTTCCTTGACGGGAAAGAAGTGAGCCACTTTAGAAAGCCTGTCAATGACAACAAAGATTGCATTGTTGCCCTTCTGCGACCTTGGAAAACCAGTGATGAAGTCCATCTCTACTTTCTCCCATTTCCATTCCGGGGGTTTCAATGGCTGTAGAAGACCGGAAGGTTTCTGATGGACAGCTTTAACTCTGCGGCAGACATCACACTCCGAGACATACTTGGCACAATATCGTTTCAATCCCGGCCACCAATATTGTGTTTTCAAGTCCATGTACATCTTTGCTGCCAGGGTGGATAGAAAGAACAGAATCATGCGCCTCCTTGAGAACTTGCTCTCTCAAACCCGGGTAGTTCGGAACAAACATCCGGTGTTCAAAGAAAAGCGTGCCTTGGTCATCGACGTGGAAGGACTCATACTTCGGAAGCTGAATGTTGGAGATGATCTTTTTGGTGTACGGATCACCAAGTTGAATGGAGCGAACCTTTTCTTCCAAGAGAGGGGTTGCCAGAAGGTTCATAAGATACCCTTGATCCACAATTTCAAGGTTGAGCTAACGGAATTCCTCGCACAAGAGCGGCTGTTGTTCTTCCAGCATGAGGTTGCTGACATAAGCTTTGCGGCTGAGAGCATCGGCCATGACATTAGCTTTGCCCGGAGTGTAGTTGATGGTCAAATCAAAATCATTGATTGCTTCAATCCACCTCCTCTGATGAAGGTTGAGATCAGGCTGTGTGAAGACATACTTCAGACTCTTGTGATCAGAAAAGATTTCACAACGGTAGCCAAGCAAGTAATGCCTCCATACTTTCAAAGAAAAGACAACTGCTGCGAGTTCGAGGTCATGTGTAGGATAGTTGATCTCATGCGTCTTCAACTGTCGAGAGGCATAAGCAACAACTTGTTTTTCTTACATAAGGACCGCACCCAAACCTTGCAAAGATGCGTCACAGAATATCTGGAAAGGCTTGGATGTATCTGGAGGAACCAAGACTGGTGTGGAAGTGAGCTTCTCTTTGAGTGTTTCAAAGCTTGCTTGACATGCAGGAGTCCAAAGGTATTTCTTGCCTTTCTTGAGGAGATCGGTAAGAGGCTTCGCTATCTTCGAAAAGTTCTGAACGAAGCGACGGCAATAACTAGCCAAACCAAGGAAGCTCCGGACTTCTTTGACATTTACAGGAGGAAGCCAGTCAACAATTGTCTTTACAGTTTCCGGGTTGACGGCAATGCCCTTGGAAGAGATGACGTGACCAAGATAGGTGACTTGAGGCAGCCAAAACTCACATTTGGAGAACTTTGCATACAGGCGGTTCTCACGAAGCTTGTTTAGGACACACGGAAGGTGTTCTTCATGTTCTTCCTTTGACTTATAATAGACTAGGATGTCATCCAGATAGACCACAACGAACTTATCAAGATACTCCATGAAAACCGAGTTCATAAGCCTCGAGAAGGTGGCAGATGCGTTGGTGAGACCGAAAGACATGACCGTGTACTCATACAGGTCATAGAGGGTGGTGAAAGCTGTTTTAGGAACATCTTCCTTGCGAATCTTGATTTGATGATAACCACTTCTCAAGTCAAGCTTAGAGAATACCACAGCTCCCGCTAGCTGATCGAAGAGATCATTAATCCGCGGAAGGGGATATTTATTCTTGATGGTTTTAGCATTGAGAGCCTGATAGTCAACACAAAGTCTATCAGTCTTGTCTCGCTTCTTCACAAAGATGGTTGGGCTACCCCAAGAAGAAGTACTGTGTTGAATGAAACCCAACTTCTCTTGTTCATCAAGCTGACGTTTGAGTTCAGCCAACTCAGCATGACCCATTTTATAAGGCCGCTTGGAGATAGGGGCCGTTCCAGGTTCAAGCTCAATTACAAACTCAACCTCACGATCCGGAGGCATACCTGGCAACTCTTCCGGAAAGACATCTGGGAACTCACAGACCACCGGAACACTCTGAATAGCTTCCAAAGCATCAGCATTCAGAGCCGCCAAAGAGAAAAGCTGAATAGCAGGAGTCAGACTTGGAGAATAGACTATATGGCCTTCAGGAATTTTCAGAGAAACCGAGCGTTCAGCACAATCAATCACAGTTGCATTTGCTGTCAACCAATCCATGCCCAAGATAACATCAATGTCAGAATTGCCCAGAATAATTAAGGACGCCGAGAACGAAGAGCCACCAATCTCAATTTGGTTGTCATGGCTGATATGAGCAGCCCTCATGTTTGAGCCAGGAGATTGTACCACCAGACGATGCAATAAGGGAACCATATCCAGATCATGCTGATGAGCAAACTTATGAGAAACAAAAGAATGCGAAGCACCAGAATCAAACAAAACTCGTGCAGGGACTGAGTTAACGGGAAGCATACCCATCACAACTCCAGGTGCATGCTCAGCTTGAGCGGCGTTGACACAGTTGGCACGAGCAACAGTAGACCCGGGCTTGGTGTTGATGTTGAGAGCCCGAGGTGGTGGTGCACGAACCATAGGAGAGCTTGCCGCAGGTCTTGGAGGTGGTGGAGGAAGAGCTTTGTTGTTCATTGGACAGTTCCAGTGTTGATGCCTAGTGTTTCCACAAGTGTAACAAGCACCAGGTGGACGTGGAGCAACGTAGCCAGGGACTCCGCCAGGCGCTCCAGGGTAGTTGTGGTTGTAGCCCCTGGGAGCAGCAGTGAGGAAGTTTGGTGGCCTTGCCGCGTAGCTTGAAGGTCTTGGTGGAGCCGGGAGCGACGGTGGGGTGTTAGGAACCCAGACACGACGCTTAGAAGGAGTTAACATAGCTGAAGAGCTTGTTGCATCGCGGTTGTGTTTCTTTGACTCCTCAAACACTTGCCTACTTGCTTCTTCCTGCAGAGCTGTATGCTGAAGCTCCAGAAAAGACGCCGGCCTTGCATGTGTGATTGCATATTTAATCGATGCATTGAGCCCTTGTCTGAACCTCTTTTGCTTCTTCTTGTCATCAGAGATCTCATCGCCACCATAACGAGAAAGGTTCATAAAGTTTCTGATGTAGGTATTGACATTGTCATTGCCCTGCTTGAGGTTGAGAAACACTTCCTTCATCCTCTCCATGACAATTTCTGACAGATACTGCTCTTTGAAAGCTCCAGTGAACTGTTCCCAAGTAGGCTGAAAACCAGAGTAGTTTGCCTTGAGGTAATTCTCCCACCACAGAGCTGCATCTCCCTTCAGAAGGTGAGTGGCATATTTTACCCATTCTTGCTCAGGAACATTAGCAGTCACCAGTAACCTTGACATCTCACGCAACCAATCATCAGCATCAAGTGGTTGATCGGACACATCAAATTGACGTGGGTTGAACTTCAGGAAGCTTTTGATGTCTCCTCGCTTGGGAGGTGGAGGTAGCGGAACAAACTCATTCCTCCTGACACTTTCTTCAAAACACTACTGGTTCTGCTGCATTGCTACCAAGGCATTGGCGATGCTTGCTAACGCGGCCCCCAGTTCAGGTTGTATGTCCTCCTTAGAACGGCGTGGTGGTGCCATCCTGTGATTGATATAAAACACAAGTCAGTACCATAGTGGAGAATAATAATAATCCAAAATAGTACCAAGATGGAATTAACCATGATTAAAGGATACAATTTACTAAGATGATATTAAAATATCAACAAAGTTCACATCACCTAGAAGATATTAAGCATATCGCACACGACTGAAAAGGAGTGTGGAAGCACAGATGTATCAAAGAAAATTTTCCGCATTTTCGGCATTAAAATACCAATAGATGCGCAAAATCACTTATCAGGTAGAGATTAGCAACTCCACATTCTGTGAAAGCATGCTGGAAGGAAGAACACCCTTAAGAAGATGGCACCGGTTAACAAGGAGTCAGATAGATCGCGCCGGTTTTCAAAAGCCTGTCAGTATGGAATGTACCAACAGTTGATAACCAAAGGCAGATTGTGATAACAAATTGGATGCAACAGATAGACAAGGAATTACACACACACACACACACACACTTTCTATGGTACTACGGAAACCCAGAACACGTGAATCCTAGTTTGAATTTTAAGAAGAGGATTGAAAACGTTACACTTCCTTACCAGAAAAGGGTGGGTGGGTGGGTAAGAAGAAAAGTGGAAGCAGTCCTACTCTCGCGTTTTGTTTTGTTTTTCCCTAGTATACATAGCTACCAAAAATATTTGCTAGACTGACAACGACCATTTGGCTGAGACCCTGAAGGGCGGGATGGCTCTGATACCAATTGTAACTACCTCGGTGAATTACGCTCTTAGTTACAAGCCTGGATGAGCTGAAATGGTTAAAATAGTACGGTGGGGCCAAATGCCACTCACAGGTAGACCTTTCGGCCGTCCTAACCATTTCCAAAACATCGGGACAAGAACGAGCGGCGTAATCGGCAGGCGAAGGGATCAACTACATACACAAATGAGTATGTATGCAAGCCACATACAACAGTCCTCAGAGCCATTCCATCTAAAAGAAATAGAAATATTGCAACGCCATACGGCAAGATCCAAATATCCTAGATAGATATAATAGTTTAGGATATCTCCTCATACATCAAACATCAGAGTATCAGGCGGAAGTGAAAAACAAGATCCGAGTACGGATAAGAAGCAAATCGGCATAAGATGCCCCATAAATAAACACATCCCGCCCACAGATCTTACGGATCCCCGTTCCCGGAATCTCTACACCGAGTGATCGTTACCCACATCGTTCGTCTCCTCCACCTAGTATCCATCTTGCGAGTATACCTGTTCATCTGAATCAAACAATTTATCGTGTGAGACCCTAGGGGTACTCAGCAAGTCTTTATGCCTCTAAAGGGGACACAACCTGGGGTGACGCAATTGCAGCAAAAGATAATACCTAACAATTCTAGGGATACTCGCTAACCATCCGCCTAACCAAAGATAGACGGATGTCCGGGAATTAATAACAACAGTTTTAACAGTAATATTAACAGATCCATCCTCCTCCTCGCTTACCAACGAGGAAGCGGACGAACAGCCCCCATCCGTTGGCAGTTTTATTATCCATTCCATGAGTGTTGCACTATTTACTAGTCAGGTACTTAGTCAAATTAAAAGCGGTACTTTAGTTATACTTGTCTATGATCGAGAAACTGTGATCCAAGTCGTCCATAACCGTGGACACGGCTTTCAGAAAGATTTACCCTGCAGGGGTGCACGAATAGCAACACACACTCGATCAACCTCGGAAAAACCAAATCAAAACCCAACGAGGCATTCACGACAAAGCGATCACAGGATTCAGAATTATTTCAGGGGGCCACCCCACTAAGCTAACCGCAACGAAGTTGGCCGGCTCCGAAACGGACCCAGGGTTTGTGTGGACGGCGGTAAACGACTGGGAACCCAAAAATGTGACTGGGCTTGTCGATACAGCGAAAACGTGTCACGGTCCTAAACAGTACAGGTGCTCCACGCACAATCTTAAATAAAGCAGTAAAGCATGGCATAAGTACAGGATAGTAATAAAGCCCCAAACTACTTTGTGGCCCCAAGAAATAAGAATGAATCAAGCTCTGGCTCAGGGGGGTTCATAAGGCCTCCCGGATGTGGATAGTGCGAATAGTCAAGGAACAATAATCAAGTACTCGGGGTCCTGCGGGACACAAGTGAGCATGAAAAACCAAATAGCAGATATTTCTCACCGGTGCCACTTTCATTAGTTATCCCATTACTACTCAGGATAAGTTGTTTAGGTACCTCGTTATCCATCAGACACTCACATACCCTACACATGCTGTTCTACGACCCGCATGGCTCAAACAACTCCTATAGTAATGGCTCATGGGATGGAGGACAAGCTTCGGTGGGGTTTAAAAGTAAAGGCTATGCAGTACTTGGGATTCAGTTTAATGCAATCGCGACTCAATGATGCAAGAATAAGATAGAGGCAATAGGTACTATATGTATGCAAGCATGTGGTAGTGCTTGCCTGGCAGCTCGGTTGAAGCGAGGGATGGATCTGGGTAGTGCTCCTGGGTTTCTTGATATATCCCCTGCTCAGCGTCTATTCGAAGAAGAACCAAACAAACAAGGGCCAACATAAATAGAGTGCACAAGCATATGAATTAAAATGCGACAAGCAAACAATCATGCCATGATGAATGATGCACAATTTGCATGGCAACAATGTAGCATGGCATGGGTGAGGTGTGGAATACAAGAATAAAGCATTTTATGGAGTTTTAGTCACCTTTTATCCTCAAATAAGTTGCTGTAACCTTTATATTTATATGATGCATGCTGCAATTCAGAACATGGAATGCATAGATAGAACGGGCTCGTCGCGCTGATCGATTTAGACATATTATTTGTCAAATTTGGAGTTATAAAACCAAAGTTATTAATTAATTAAGAAAAAGGGCATTTTATTGTAATTTTAATCAACTCGAAATTTAAAGTGTTCAAAATATATTTTGAAGGGCATATTTGAATTCCTCACATTTTTCTGATTCAAAAACATATATTATTTGTATTATAAGGATTTGTATTTTAAAAGTTAATTAAATCTGATTTGAATTTGAATTTAAATCAATTTTGGAAAAGGTTTAATTAAAACAGACACAGGAAAAACTTTTCTTACTCAGCCCGTCCCAGCCATAGCCACTGACAGGTGGGGTCAAACGGAATGGGGCCACACGCGCAAAAAATCCTTTTTCTACCACGGCTCTGGCTAGCCCACGCGGTTGACAAGCGGGCCCAGTGGCTACGGCCCACATGCCAGGGGTGGGGACTGTAGCGACTGACAGGTGGGGGCTAGGGCTGGAGCGCGGGTTAGTTGCACAAACATGCGGGGCGTTTTTGCAAAAGGAGAAGGAGGCTGGTAGGTGGGACCTCTAGGAGCGCGGGTTGCAGGAGTCAAAAAGGTGGGGGGTAAGCGCAAAGTGTCGTCGCGTGCACTATTTCTCTTCCTCTCTTCTCTGACGAAACTGACGGCGGCAGCACGCGCGGCGCGGGGGATTCGATCCCGCGACCTGGGGTTCGCACGCAGGGAGGCGGTACCAGTGCGGTGGCTAGAGGAGCTGACAGGAGGGGGTATGGGGCCTAGGTGAGGTTCTAGGTGGCGTGGGAAACTGGCAGACACCGGCGAGCTCGACGCACAGACGGCGTTCGACGAAAAGAACGGCGGCGCTAGACGGTGATGATGAAGCGGAGGATGTCAGGGCGGTCGAGGGACTCACCGCGGGTGGGTTGGTGTGGTCGGATCAGGCCGGAGCACAGAGGATCGACGACGAGGCTGGCGGCCGGAGTTCTAGGGTTTGGCGACGGGTGGCGGTGGTACCGGTGGTTCTGGGGCTCCTCCTTCGCGTCGGTGTGTCCAGGGCGAAGCAGTGAGGTCTTCTCGGTCGCCCAGGCCACCTCCACGACGTGCTCACAGGCTGGAGCGACGGGGGCGACGCGGTGCTGGCGGCGAACAGCGGCAGGTCTTGGCGACGAAGAGGAAGAAGGAGGCGGCTCTGGGGCGGATCTGGGGACGCCAGAGAGTCGTGTGGAAGGAGGAAAAAGGAGGGAGAGGGAGGAGGCCAGCTGCGGCAGGGGGTAGATAAGGTGGCCACGGTGCCACCTTTTTCCTCTCCTCCTCGGCTCGTGCTCGGCCGGCTGGGCTGGCTGGGGCTGGTCCAGGGCGAGGCAGTGAGGCTGCAGGGTGGGGCCGGCGTGAGGAAGAGAAGAGAGGGAGGGACTAGCTCGGGTTAGGTTAGATGGTGGCCTCGGGTTAGGTAGATGGGGTAGTCTTGGGTTAGGGTTTTGATGAGGAAAGAGGAGAGAGAGAGATGAGAAGATGAGAAGATGATCCACTCAAAAATCAAATAAAACCAAAGGAGAAAACATGGTGGTGATGGTTGCATGGCCCATGCAAGTATTTTATGCCATGTGTTAATCTTGTGAAAACAAAATAAAATCTCATGGCATTTATTTATGTGCATCCTCAAAAGATGGAGTAAGGGCCAAGCTAAGGATTGAAGGAATGTTCCATGTGGAGTGAATGGAGATGACCATATTTGAATATATTTTGGACATGCTAGTGTGTATATTCCACTATGTGCATATTATCCTCAAAATATTCCAACATGAACAACCTTCCCATATCATTCCATATGGAAGCAGGTAGAATGGAAAAGGGTCCATTCCGAACAACATGAGCTAGAGATAGACCCAAATAAAATGCAATGCTCACATATGGTGGAATGGTGGAATGATGGGGTGGTGACAAGAAAGGTGGTGGAGTCAAAAAGAGATGCCCCCAACTCAACTTGGGCATTAAACATTTAGCAAGAACCAAACACAATATATCAAGAGGCAAATACAATTAATAATGCATATGAGAGAAGAACCAAAGAAAGAGGGTTTTATATGATGCTCAAATGCAAGGTGGCATGATGACATGAGCATGATATAACTATGATGCAACAATTATATATAGGAAGTAGCCATTATCTTACAAGACCAAGTAGCATTACAATTGTTAGACAATTGGGATGCTACACTAGCGGTGGTTAATGAAAAGAACACACGTGCAGTGACTCTAGTGGATCCATATGTGGTTAATGAAAAGATCACTCATGCAATGACACTGGTGGATCCATATGTGGTTTGTGAAAATAACACACATTCAATGACTCTAGTGCTGGTTTAGGATAAGAACACACATGCAATGACTCTAGTGGATCCATATGTGGTTTCTGAAAAGAACACACATGCAATGACTCTAGTGGATCCATGTGGTTTATGAAGAGAACAAACATGCAATGACTCTAGTTGTGGTTAATGAAAAGCACACGGATGCAATGACTCTAGTGCTAGTTTAGGATAAAAAAAATGCAATGACTCTAGTGGATCCATATGTGGTTTGTGAAAATAAGACACCTGCGATGACTCTACTGGATCCATGTGGTTTATGAAAGCACATACATGCAATGACTCTAGTTGTGGTTCATGAAAATAGCACACGTGCAATGACTCTACTAGATCCATATGTGGTTAATGAAAAGAACACACATGGAATGACACTAGTGGATCCATATGTGGTTTGTGAAAAGAACACACATTCAATGAATCTAGTGCTGGTTTAGGATAAGAACACACATGCAATGACTCTAATGGCTCCATGTGGTTTATGAAAAGAATAGACATGCAATGCCTCTAGTTGTGGTTAATGAAAAGAACACACATGCAATGACTCTAGTGGATCCATATGTGGTTAATGAAAAGAACAGACATGCAATGACTCTAGTGGATCCATGTGGTTTATGAAAAGAACACACATGCAATGACTCTAGTGGATCCATATGTGGTTTAGGAAAAGTACACACACGCAATGAACTCTAGTGGATCCATATGTGGTTTGTGAAAAGAACACACATACAATGACTCTAGTGGATCCATGTGGTTTATGAAAAGAACACACATGCAATGACTATAGTGGATCCATATGTGGTTAATGAAAAGAACACACATGCAATGACACTGGTGGATCCATATGTGGATTGTGAAAAGGACACATGTTACATGACTCTACTGCTGGTTTAGGATAACAAAATACATGTAATGACTCTAGTGGATCCATATCTGGTTTGTGAAAAGAACACGCATGCAATGACTCTAGTGGATCCATGTGGTTTATGAAAAAAACAGACAGGCAATGACTCTAGCTGTGGTTAATGAAAAGAACACACATGCAATGACTCTAGTGGATCCATATGTGGTTAATGAAAATAACACACATGCAATGACTCAAGTGTTGGTTTAGGATAAGAACACACATGCAATGACTCTAGTGGATCCATATGTGGTCTGTGAAAAGAACACACATGCAATGACTCTAGTGGATCCATCTGGTTTATGAAAAGAATAGACATGCAATGACTCTAGCTGTGGTTAATGAAAAGTACACAGATGCAATGACTCTAGTCGATCCATATGTGGTTAATGAAAAGAACACACATGGAATGACACTAGTGGATCCATATGTGGTTTCTAAAAAGAACACACATTCAATGACTCTAGTGTTGGTTTAGGATAAGAACACACATGCAATGACTCTAGTGAATCCATGTGGTTTATGAAAAGAACAGACATGCCATGACTCTAGTTGTGGTTAATGAAAAGAACACACATGCTATGACACTGGTGGATATGTATGTGGTTTGTGAAAAGAAAACACATTCAATGACCCTAGTGCTGGTTTAGGATAAGAACTCACATGCAACGACTCTAGTGGATCCATATGTGTTTTGCGAAAAGAACACACATGTTATGACTCTATTGGATCCATGTTGTTTATGAAAAGAACAGACATGCAATCACTCTAGCTGTGGTTAATGAAAAGAACACACATGAAATGACTCTAGTGCTGATTTAGGATAAGAACACACATGCAATGACTCTAGTGGATCCATATGTAATTTGTGAATAGAACACACATGCAATGACTCTAGTGGATCCATGTGGTTTATGAAAAGAACAGACATGCAATGACTCTAGCTGTGGTTAATGAAAAGAACACACATGGAATGAGTCTAGTGGATCCATATGGGGTTAATGAAAAGAACACACATGCAATGACACTGGTGGATCTTTTTGTGGTTTGTGAAAAGTACACACATTAAATGACCCTAGTGCTGGTTTAGTATAAGAACCCACATGCGATGATTCTAGTAGATGCATATGTGGTTTGTGAAAAGAACACACATGCAATGACTCTAATGGATGCATGTGGTTTATGAAAAGAACAGACATGCAGTGACTCTAGTTGTGGTTAATGAAAAGAACACACATGCAATGACACTGGTGGATCCTTATGTGGTTTGTGAAAAGAACACACATTCAATAACTCTAGTGTTGGTTTAGGATAAGAACACACATGCAATGACTCTAGTGGATGCATATGTGGTCTGTGAAAAGAACACACATGCAATGACTCTAGTGGATCCATGTGGTTTATGAAAAGAATAGACATGCAATGACTCTAGCTGTGGTTAATGAAAAGAACATAGATGCAATGACTCTAGTCAATCCATATGTGGTTAATGAAAATAACACACATGGAATGACACTAGTGGATCCATATGTGGTTTGTGAAAAGAACACACAATCAATGACTCTAGTGCTGGTTTAGGATAAGAACACGCACGCAATGACTCTAGTGAATCCATGTGGTTTATGAAACGAACAGACATGCAATGACTCTAGTTGTGGTGAATGAAAATAACACACATGCAATGACTCTAGTGCTAGTTTAGGATAAGAACACGCATGCATTGTGTCTAATGGATCCATATGTGATTTCTGAAAAGAACACACATGCAATGACTCTAGTGGATCCATGTGGTTTATGAAAAGAATAGACATGCAATGACTCTAGCTATGGTTAATGAAAAGAACATAGATGCAATGACTATAGTCGATCCATATGTGGTTAATGAAAATAACACACATGGAATGGCACTAGTGGATCCATATGTGGTTTGTGAAAAGAACACACAATCAATGACTCTAGTGCTGGTTTAGGATAAGAACACACACGTAATGACTCTAGTGAATCGATGTGGTTTATGAAACGAACAGACATGCAATGACTCTAGTTGTGGTTTATGAAAAGAACACACATGCAATGACTCTAGTGCTAGTTTAGGATAAGAACACGCATGCAAAGAGTCTAATGGATCCATATGTGATTTCTGAAAAGAACACACATGCAATGACTCTAGTTGATCCATGTGGTTTATGAAAATAACATATATCCAATGACTCTAGCTGTGGTTACTGAAAAGAACACACATGTAATGACTCTAGTGGATCCATATGTGGTTAATGAAAAGAACACACATGCAATGACACTTGTGGATCTGTATTTGGTTTGTGAAAAGAACACACATTCAATGACCCTAGTGCTGGTTTAGGATAAGAACACACATGAAATGACTCTAGTGGATCCATATGTGTTTTGTGAAAAGAACACACATGCATTGACTCCAGTGGATCCATGTGGTTTATGAAAAGAACGGACATGCAATGACTCTAGCTGTGCTTAATGAAAAGAACACACATGTAGTGACTCTAGTGGATCCATATGTGGTTAATGAAAAGAACACACATGCAATGACACTAGTGGATCCATATGTGGTTTGTGAAAAGAACACACATTCACTGACTCTACTGCTGGTTTAGGATAACAACATACAAGTAATGACTCTAGTGGATCCATATGTGGTTTGTGAAAAGAACACACATGCAATGACTCTAGTGGATCCATGTGGTTTATGAAAAGAATAGACATGCAATGACTCTAGCTGTGGTTAATGAAAAGAACACACATGCAATGACTCTAGTGGATCCATATGTGGTTAATGAAACGAACACACATGCAATGACACTGGTGGATCCTTATGTGGTTTGTGAAAAGAACACACACTCAATGACTCTAGTGTTGGTTTAGCACTACTAGGAAAATTGCTATAGGTAATCAGCACATCCGTGGCTCACATGGTTGAAGTGCCCCACGGCTAAAACAGGCGTGGCTCACCTATGGGCAGTGCCCTACTAGTAACTAGAACAACCGTGGCGCACATTACCATAGTGCGCCACAGATGTGTGTGGGCCAGGGCCCTATTGGCCGCACGCCAAACATCCGTAGCGCACATAGGGTAGGTGCGCTACGGTTGTTAGTGTCAACCGTGGCGCACATGGAGGGGGTGCGCTACGCCTAAGCGCATGCCCCTCTCTGCTGTGAAACGGCCAGACACTTCTGTGGCGCACTATGGCATGTGCGCCACAGATGTATAAACTTAGTAGTAGGGCACCTTGCCCTAGCTACGCCTAACTATCCTGCACCAACTCCACCCCCCCCCCCCCCCCCCCGTGGATCGCCTTTTTAGGTTTTTCAAAAAATAAAAGAAAATGATAAACACTTCAAAAAATTAAATCTTTTCATATTTAGGTAGGTAATGTGGTATAGCTTCTAGTAAAATTAACAAACATGAGTTTTGACTTTATTTGCAAAAGAAAGTCATGCCACGGTAAAAAGGCCGTAACTTTTGCATACTATATCGAAAAAAATAGTATAATATACCAAAATGACGAGAACGAGATTTCGCATCCGCCCTAACAATCGTAAAAAGGTCGTTTAGCGATTTTTTAGATTTTCAAAATTTGAAAAGAGTAAAAAGTTACGGTCAAAAGACCGTTTTTCCTGCAGAAAAAAAAATAGAGGGCGGCTTACCCGTAGCGCACCACCACCTAGTGCGCCACGGATAAGCTTGGGAGGGATTCCAATTTCGAATCCCCACCCCGCCCACCTTCCCTCCCCTTCTCTCCTTTTCCTTTTCCTCCCTTCTCATTTCCTTTTTCTTCTCCTCCTTCTCCTTCTCTTTCTCCTTCTCCTCCTCTTCCTCCTCCTTGCAGTGAACATGGTGATGGCGGCGGCCTCCTCCTTGCAGTTCCGACGACGAGACGGTGGGCTCCTTCTTCTTCTCCTCTTCCTCCTCCTCCTTGTAGTTCCGACGACGACAAGGCCTCCTCTTCTTCTTCTCCTCCTCCTCCTCTTCTTCTCCTTCTCCTCCTCCTCTTCCTCCTCGTCTTCTTCTCCTCCTCCTCTCCTTCTCCTTCTCCTCCTCCTCTTCTTCTCCTCCTCTTCCTCCTCTTCTTCTTCACCTCCTCCTCTTCTTCTCCTCCTCTTCCTCCTATTCTCCTCCTCCTTGCAGTTCCGACGATGACGACGAGGTGACGACGACGAGGCGACGACGGCGACCTGCACCGACGCGCGACGACACTGACGACGGGATCCAGATCTGCTGCTTTTTTTTTGAATTTTGAAATTTATATCCGTCGCGCACAGCACCTAGTGCGCCATGGTTATCGTTTCATAAGCGTGGCGCACCTGGACTACTTTCCATGGCGCACTGGCATGTGCGCCACGCCTATCTCGACACAACCGTGGCGCACCAGGTAGTGCGCAAGGATAGGAGATAGCCGTAGCGTGAGGCCCGTGGCGCACTGCTAGTGCGCCACAGATGGCCTTTTTCAAGTGCGCCACTAAAGGCCGTTTTCCTAGTAGTGTAGGATAAGAACACACATGCAATGACTCTAGTGGATCCATATGTGGTCTGTGAAAAGAACACACATGCAATGACTCTAGTGGATCCATCTGGTTTATGAAAAGAATAGACATGCAATGACTCTAGCTGTGGTTAATGAAAAGAACACAGATGCAATGACTCTAGTCGATCCATATGTGGTTAATGAAAAGAACACACATGCAATGACTCTAGTTGATCCATGTGGTTTATGAAAAGAACAAACATGCAATGACTCTAGCTGTGGTTACTTAAAAGAACACACATGTAATGACTCTAGTGGATCCATATGTGGTTAATGAAAAGAACACACATGCAATGACACTTGTGGATCTGTATGTGGTTTGTGAAAAGAACACACATTCAATGACCCTAGTGCTGGTTTAGGATAAGAACACACATGCAATGACTCTAGTGGATCCATATGTGTTTTGTGAAAAGAACACACATGCATTGACTTAAGTGGATTCATGTGGTTTATGAAATGAACGGACATGCAATGACTCTAGCTGTGGTTAATGAAAAGAACACACATGCAATGAATCTAGTGAATCCATATGTGGTTAATGAAAAGAACACACATGCAATGACACTAGTGGATCCATATGTGGTTTGTGAAAAGAACACACATTCACTGACTCTACTGCTGGTTTAGGATAACAACATACATGTAATGACTCTACTGGATCCATATGTGGTTTGTGAAAAGAACACACATGCAATGACTCTATTGGATCCATGTGGTTTATGAAAAGAATAGACATGCAATGACTCTAGCTGTGGTTAATGAAAAGAACACACTGCAATGACTCTACTGGATCCATATGTGGTTAATGAAAAGAACACACATGCAATGACACCGGTGGATCCTTGTGTGGTTTGTGAAAACAACACACATTCAATGCCTCTAGTGGTTGTTTAGGATAAGAACACACATGCAATGACTCTAGTGGATCCATATGTGGTCTGTGAAAAGAACACGCATGCAATGACTCTAGTGGATCCATCTTGTTTATGAAAAGAATAGACATGCAATGACTCTAGCTGTGGTTAATGAAAAGTACACAGATGCAATGACTCTAGTCGATCCATATGTGGTTAATGAAAAGAACACACATGGAATGACACTAGTGGATCCATATGTGGTTTCTAAAAAGAACACACATTCAATGACTCTAGTGTTGGTTTAGGATAAGAACACACATGCAATGACTCTAGTGAATCCATGTGGTTTATGAAAAGAACAGACATGCCATGACTCTAGTTGTGGTTAATGAAAAGAACACACATGCTATGACACTGGTGGATATGTATGTGGTTTGTGAAAAGAAAACACATTCAATGACCCTAGTGCTGGTTTAGGATAAGAACTCACATGCAACGACTCTAGTGGATCCATATGTGTTTTGCGAAAAGAACACACATGTTATGACTCTATTGGATCCATGTTGTTTATGAAAAGAACAGACATGCAATCACTCTAGCTGTGGTTAATGAAAAGAACACACATGAAATGACTCTAGTGCTGATTTAGGATAAGAACACACATGCAATGACTCTAGTGGATCCATATGTAATTTGTGAATAGAACACACATGCAATGACTCTAGTGGATCCATGTGGTTTATGAAAAGAACAGACATGCAATGACTCTAGCTGTGGTTAATGAAAAGAACACACATGGAATGAGTCTAGTGGATCCATATGGGGTTAATGAAAAGAACACACATGCAATGACACTGGTGGATCTTTTTGTGGTTTGTGAAAAGTACACACATTAAATGACCCTAGTGCTGGTTTAGTATAAGAACCCACATGCGATGATTCTAGTAGATGCATATGTGGTTTGTGAAAAGAACACACATGCAATGACTCTAATGGATGCATGTGGTTTATGAAAAGAACAGACATGCAGTGACTCTAGTTGTGGTTAATGAAAAGAACACACATGCAATGACACTGGTGGATCCTTATGTGGTTTGTGAAAAGAACACACATTCAATAACTCTAGTGTTGGTTTAGGATAAGAACACACATGCAATGACTCTAGTGGATGCATATGTGGTCTGTGAAAAGAACACACATGCAATGACTCTAGTGGATCCATGTGGTTTATGAAAAGAATAGACATGCAATGACTCTAGCTGTGGTTAATGAAAAGAACATAGATGCAATGACTCTAGTCAATCCATATGTGGTTAATGAAAATAACACACATGGAATGACACTAGTGGATCCATATGTGGTTTGTGAAAAGAACACACAATCAATGACTCTAGTGCTGGTTTAGGATAAGAACACGCACGCAATGACTCTAGTGAATCCATGTGGTTTATGAAACGAACAGACATGCAATGACTCTAGTTGTGGTGAATGAAAATAACACACATGCAATGACTCTAGTGCTAGTTTAGGATAAGAACACGCATGCATTGTGTCTAATGGATCCATATGTGATTTCTGAAAAGAACACACATGCAATGACTCTAGTGGATCCATGTGGTTTATGAAAAGAATAGACATGCAATGACTCTAGCTATGGTTAATGAAAAGAACATAGATGCAATGACTATAGTCGATCCATATGTGGTTAATGAAAATAACACACATGGAATGGCACTAGTGGATCCATATGTGGTTTGTGAAAAGAACACACAATCAATGACTCTAGTGCTGGTTTAGGATAAGAACACACACGTAATGACTCTAGTGAATCGATGTGGTTTATGAAACGAACAGACATGCAATGACTCTAGTTGTGGTTTATGAAAAGAACACACATGCAATGACTCTAGTGCTAGTTTAGGATAAGAACACGCATGCAAAGAGTCTAATGGATCCATATGTGATTTCTGAAAAGAACACACATGCAATGACTCTAGTTGATCCATGTGGTTTATGAAAATAACATATATCCAATGACTCTAGCTGTGGTTACTGAAAAGAACACACATGTAATGACTCTAGTGGATCCATATGTGGTTAATGAAAAGAACACACATGCAATGACACTTGTGGATCTGTATTTGGTTTGTGAAAAGAACACACATTCAATGACCCTAGTGCTGGTTTAGGATAAGAACACACATGAAATGACTCTAGTGGATCCATATGTGTTTTGTGAAAAGAACACACATGCATTGACTCCAGTGGATCCATGTGGTTTATGAAAAGAACGGACATGCAATGACTCTAGCTGTGCTTAATGAAAAGAACACACATGTAGTGACTCTAGTGGATCCATATGTGGTTAATGAAAAGAACACACATGCAATGACACTAGTGGATCCATATGTGGTTTGTGAAAAGAACACACATTCACTGACTCTACTGCTGGTTTAGGATAACAACATACAAGTAATGACTCTAGTGGATCCATATGTGGTTTGTGAAAAGAACACACATGCAATGACTCTAGTGGATCCATGTGGTTTATGAAAAGAATAGACATGCAATGACTCTAGCTGTGGTTAATGAAAAGAACACACATGCAATGACTCTAGTGGATCCATATGTGGTTAATGAAACGAACACACATGCAATGACACTGGTGGATCCTTATGTGGTTTGTGAAAAGAACACACACTCAATGACTCTAGTGTTGGTTTAGCACTACTAGGAAAATTGCTATAGGTAATCAGCACATCCGTGGCTCACATGGTTGAAGTGCCCCACGGCTAAAACAGGCGTGGCTCACCTATGGGCAGTGCCCTACTAGTAACTAGAACAACCGTGGCGCACATGACCATAGTGCGCCACAGATGTGTGTGGGCCAGGGCCCTATTGGCCGCACGCCAAACATCCGTAGCGCACATAGGGTAGGTGCGCTACGGTTGTTAGTGTCAACCGTGGCGCACATGGAGGGGGTGCGCTACGCCTAAGCGCATGCCCCTCTCTGCTGTGAAACGGCCAGACACTTCTGTGGCGCACTATGGCATGTGCTCCACAGATGTATAAACTTAGTAGTAGGGCACCTTGCCCTAGTGCCCTACGCCTAACTATCCTGCACCAACTCCACCCCCCCCCCCCCCGTGGATCGCCTTTTTAGGTTTTTCAAAAAATAAAAGAAAATGATAAACACTTCAAAAAATTAAATCTTTTCATATTTAGGTAGGTAATGTGGTATAGCTTCTAGTAAAATTAACAAACATGAGTTTTGACTTTATTTGCAAAAGAAAGTCATGCCACGGTAAAAAGGCCGTAACTTTTGCATACTATATCAAAAAAAATAGTATAATATACCAAAATGACGAGAACGAGATTTCGCATCCGCCCTAACAATCGTAAAAAGGTCGTTTAGCGATTTTTTAGATTTTCAAAATTTGAAAAGAGTAAAAAGTTACGGTCAAAAGACCGTTTTTCCTGCAGAAAAAAAATAGAGGGCGGCTTACCCGTAGCGCACCACCACCTAGTGCGCCACGGATAAGCTTGGGAGGGATTCAAATTTCGAATCCCCACCCCGCCCACCTTCCCTCCCCTTCTCTCCTTTTCCTTTTCCTCCCTTCTCATTTCCTTTTTCTTCTCCTCCTTCTCCTTCTCTTTCTCCTTCTCCTCCTCTTCCTCCTCCTTGCGGTGAACATGGTGATGGCGGCGGCCTCCTCCTTGCAGTTCCGACGACGAGACGGCGGGCTCCTTCTTCTCCTCCTCTTCCTCCTCCTCCTTGTAGTTCCGACGACGACAAGGCCTCCTCTTCTTCTTCTCCTCCTCCTCCTCTTCTTCTCCTTCTCCTCCTCCTCTTCCTCCTCGTCTTCTTCTCCTCCTCCTCTCCTTCTCCTTCTCCTCCTCCTCTTCTTCTCCTCCTCTTCCTCCTCTTCTTCTTCTTCTCCTCCTCCTCTTCTTCTCCTCCTCTTCCCCCTATTCTCCTCCTCCTTGCAGTTCCGACGACGACGAGGTGACGACGACGAGGCAACGACGAGGCGACGACGGCGACCTGCACCGACGCGCGACGACACTGACGACGGGATCCAGATCTGCTACTTTTTTTTTGAATTTTGAAATTTATATCCGTCGCGCACAGCACCTAGTGCGCCATGGTTATCGTTTCGTACGCGTGGCGCACCTGGACTACTTTCCGTGGCGCACTGGCATGTGCGCCACGCCTATCTCGACACAACCGTGGCGCACCAGGTAGTGCGCCATGGCTAGGAGATAGCCGTAGCGTGAGGCCCGTGGCGCACTGCTAGTGCGCCACAGATGGCCTTTTCAAGTGCGCCACTAAAGGCCGTTTTCCTAGTAGTGTAGGATAAGAACACACATGCAATGCCTCTAGTGGATCCATATGTGGTCTGTGAAAAGAACACACATGCAATGACTCTAGTGGATCCATCTGGTTTATGAAAAGAATAGACATGCAATGACTCTAGCTGTGGTTAATGAAAAGAACACAGATGCAATGACACTAGTCGATCCATATGTGGTTAATGAAAAGAACACACATGCAATGACTCTAGTTGATCCATGTGGTTTATGAAAAGAACAAACATGCAATGACTCTAGCTGTGGTTACTGAAAAGAACACACATGTAATGACTCTAGTGGATCCATATGTGGTTAATGAAAAGAGCACACATGCAATGACACTTGTGGATCTGTATGTGGTTTGTGAAAAGAACACACATTCAATGACCCTAGTGCTGGTTTAGGATAAGAACACACATGCAATGACTCTAGTGGATCCATATGTGTTTTGTGAAAAGAACACACATGCATTGACTCAAGTGGATTCATGTGGTTTATGAAATGAACGGACATGCAATGACTCTAGCTGTGGTTAATGAAAAGAACACACATGCAATGAATCTAGTGGATCCATATGTGGTTAATGAAAAGAACACACATGCAATGACACTAGTGGATCCATATGTGGTTTGTGAAAAGAACACACATTCACTGACTCTACTGCTGGTTTAGGATAACAACATACATGTAATGACTCTACTGGATCCATATGTGGTTTGTGAAAAGAACACACATGCAATGACTCTATTGGATCCATGTGGTTTATGAAAAGAATAGACATGCAATGACTCTAGTTGTGGTTAATGAAAAGAACACACTGCAATGACTCTACTGGATCCATATGTGGTTAATGAAAAGAACACACATGCAATGACACCGGTGGATCCTTGTGTGGTTTGTGAAAAGAACACACATTTAATGACTCTAGTGGTTGTTTAGGATAAGAACACACATGCAATGACTCTAGTGGATCCATATGTGGTCTGTGAAAAGAACACGCATGCAATCACTCTAGTGGATCCATCTTGTTTATGAAAAGAATAGACATGCAATTACTCTAGTTGTGGTTAATGAAAAGAACACAGATGCAATGACTCTAGTCGATCCATATGTGGTTAATGAAAAGAACACACATGGAATGACACTGGTGGATCCATATGTGGTTTGTGAAAAGAACACACATTCAATGACTCTAGTGCTGGTTTAGGATAAGAACACACATGCAATGACTCTAGTGAATCCATGTGGTTTATGAAAAGAACAGACATGCAATGACTCTAGTTGTGGTTAATGAGAAGAACACACATGCAATGACTCTAGTGCTGGTTTAGGATAAGAACACACATGCAATGAGTCTAGTGGATCCATATGTGATTTGTGAAAAGAACACACATGCAATGACTCTAGTTGATCCATGTGGTTTATGAAAAGAACAGACATGCAATGAATCTAGCTGTGGTTAATGAAAAGAACACACATGCAATGACACTTGTGGATATGTATGTGGTTTGTGAAAAGAAAACACATTCAATGACCCTAGTGCTGGTTTAGGATAAGAACACACATGCAATGACTCTAGTGGATCCATATGTGTTTTGCAAAAAGAACACACATGCTATGACTCTAGTGGATCCATGTGGTTTATGAAAAGAACAAACATGCAATGACTCTAGCTGTGGTGAATGAAAAGAACACACATAAATGACTCTAGTGCTGATTTAGGATAAGAACACACATGCAATGACTCTAGTGGATCCATATGTAATTTGTGAATAGAACACACATGCAATGACTCTAGTGGATCCATGTGGTTTATGAAAAGAACATACATGCAATGACTCTAGCTATGGTTAATGAAAAGAACACACATGTAATGAGTCTAGTGGATACATATGCGGTTAATGAAAAGAACACATATGCAATGACACTAGTGGATCTGTATGTGGTTTGTGAAAAGAACACACATTCAATGACCCTAGTGCTGGTTTAGGATAAGAACACACATGAAATGACTCTAGTGGATCCATATGTGTTTTGTGAAAAGAACACACATGCATTGACTCCAGTGGATCCATGTGGTTTATGAAAAGAACGGACATGCAATGACTCTAGCTGTGCTTAATGAAAAGAACACACATGTAGTGACTCTAGTGGATCCATATGTGGTTAATGAAAAGAACACACATGCAATGACACTAGTGGATCCATATGTGGTTTGTGAAAAGAACACACATTCACTGACTCTACTGCTGGTTTAGGATAACAACATACAAGTAATGACTCTAGTGGATCCATATGTGGTTTGTGAAAAGAACACACATGCAATGACTCTAGTGGATCCATGTGGTTTATGAAAAGAATAGACATGCAATGACTCTAGCTGTGGTTAATGAAAAGAACACACATGCAATGACTCTAGTGGATCCATATGTGGTTAATGAAACGAACACACATGCAATGACACTGGTGGATCCTTATGTGGTTTGTGAAAAGAACACACGCTCAATGACTCTAGTGTTGGTTTAGCACTACTAGGAAAATTGCTATAGGTAATCAGCACATCCGTGGCTCACATGGTTGAAGTGCCCCACGGCTAAAACAGGCGTGGCTCACCTATGGGCAGTGCCCTACTAGTAACTAGAACAACCGTGGCGCACATGACCATAGTGCGCCACAGATGTGTGTGGGCCAGGGCCCTATTGGCCGCACGCCAAACATCCGTAGCGCACATAGGGTAGGTGCGCTACGGTTGTTAGTGTCAACCGTGGCGCACATGGAGGGGGTGCGCTACGCCTAAGCGCATGCCCCTCTCTGCTGTGAAACGGCCAGACACTTCTGTGGCGCACTATGGCATGTGCTCCACAGATGTATAAACTTAGTAGTAGGGCACCTTGCCCTAGTGCCCTACGCCTAACTATCCTGCACCAACTCCACCCCCCCCCCCCCCCCCCCCCCGTGGATCGCCTTTTTAGGTTTTTCAAAAAATAAAAGAAAATGATAAACACTTCAAAAAATTAAATCTTTTCATATTTAGGTAGGTAATGTGGTATAGCTTCTAGTAAAATTAACAAACATGAGTTTTGACTTTATTTGCAAAAGAAAGTCATGCCACGGTAAAAAGGCCGTAACTTTTGCATACTATATCGAAAAAAATAGTATAATATACCAAAATGACGAGAACGAGATTTCGCATCCGCCCTAACAATCGTAAAAAGGTCGTTTAGCGATTTTTTAGATTTTCAAAATTTGAAAAGAGTAAAAAGTTACGGTCAAAAGACCGTTTTTCCTGCAGAAAAAAAAATAGAGGGCGGCTTACCCGTAGCGCACCACCACCTAGTGCGCCACGGATAAGCTTGGGAGGGATTCCAATTTCGAATCCCCACCCCGCCCACCTTCCCTCCCCTTCTCTCCTTTTCCTTTTCCTCCCTTCTCATTTCCTTTTTCTTCTCCTCCTTCTCCTTCTCTTTCTCCTTCTCCTCCTCTTCCTCCTCCTTGCAGTGAACATGGTGATGGCGGCGGCCTCCTCCTTGCAGTTCCGACGACGAGACGGTGGGCTCCTTCTTCTTCTCCTCTTCCTCCTCCTCCTTGTAGTTCCGACGACGACAAGGCCTCCTCTTCTTCTTCTCCTCCTCCTCCTCTTCTTCTCCTTCTCCTCCTCCTCTTCCTCCTCGTCTTCTTCTCCTCCTCCTCTCCTTCTCCTTCTCCTCCTCCTCTTCTTCTCCTCCTCTTCCTCCTCTTCTTCTTCACCTCCTCCTCTTCTTCTCCTCCTCTTCCTCCTATTCTCCTCCTCCTTGCAGTTCCGACGATGACGACGAGGTGACGACGACGAGGCGACGACGGCGACCTGCACCGACGCGCGACGACACTGACGACGGGATCCAGATCTGCTGCTTTTTTTTTGAATTTTGAAATTTATATCCGTCGCGCACAGCACCTAGTGCGCCATGGTTATCGTTTCATAAGCGTGGCGCACCTGGACTACTTTCCATGGCGCACTGGCATGTGCGCCACGCCTATCTCGACACAACCGTGGCGCACCAGGTAGTGCGCAAGGATAGGAGATAGCCGTAGCGTGAGGCCCGTGGCGCACTGCTAGTGCGCCACAGATGGCCTTTTTCAAGTGCGCCACTAAAGGCCGTTTTCCTAGTAGTGTAGGATAAGAACACACATGCAATGACTCTAGTGGATCCATATGTGGTCTGTGAAAAGAACACACATGCAATGACTCTAGTGGATCCATCTGGTTTATGAAAAGAATAGACATGCAATGACTCTAGCTGTGGTTAATGAAAAGAACACAGATGCAATGACTCTAGTCGATCCATATGTGGTTAATGAAAAGAACACACATGCAATGACTCTAGTTGATCCATGTGGTTTATGAAAAGAACAAACATGCAATGACTCTAGCTGTGGTTACTTAAAAGAACACACATGTAATGACTCTAGTGGATCCATATGTGGTTAATGAAAAGAACACACATGCAATGACACTTGTGGATCTGTATGTGGTTTGTGAAAAGAACACACATTCAATGACCCTAGTGCTGGTTTAGGATAAGAACACACATGCAATGACTCTAGTGGATCCATATGTGTTTTGTGAAAAGAACACACATGCATTGACTTAAGTGGATTCATGTGGTTTATGAAATGAACGGACATGCAATGACTCTAGCTGTGGTTAATGAAAAGAACACACATGCAATGAATCTAGTGAATCCATATGTGGTTAATGAAAAGAACACACATGCAATGACACTAGTGGATCCATATGTGGTTTGTGAAAAGAACACACATTCACTGACTCTACTGCTGGTTTAGGATAACAACATACATGTAATGACTCTACTGGATCCATATGTGGTTTGTGAAAAGAACACACATGCAATGACTCTATTGGATCCATGTGGTTTATGAAAAGAATAGACATGCAATGACTCTAGCTGTGGTTAATGAAAAGAACACACTGCAATGACTCTACTGGATCCATATGTGGTTAATGAAAAGAACACACATGCAATGACACCGGTGGATCCTTGTGTGGTTTGTGAAAACAACACACATTCAATGCCTCTAGTGGTTGTTTAGGATAAGAACACACATGCAATGACTCTAGTGGATCCATATGTGGTCTGTGAAAAGAACACGCATGCAATGACTCTAGTGGATCCATCTTGTTTATGAAAAGAATAGACATGCAATTAGTCTAGTTGTGGTTAATGAAAAGAACACAGATGCAATGACTCTAGTCGATCCATATGTGGTCAATGAAAAGAACACACATGGAATGACACTAGTGGATCCATATGTGGTTTGTGAAAAGAACACACATTCAATGACTCTAGTGCTGGTTTAGGATAAGAACACACATGCAATGACTCTAGTGAATCCATGTGGTTTATGAAAAGAACATACATGCAATGACTCTAGTTGTGGTTAATGAGAAGAACACACATGCAATGACTCTAGTGCTGGTTTAGGATAAGAACACACATGCAATGAGTCTAGTGGATCCATATGTGATTTGTGAAAAGAACACACATGCAATGACTCTAGTTGATCCATGTGGTTTATGAAAAGAACAGACATGCAATGAATCTAGCTGTGTTTAATGAAAAGAACACACATGCAATGACACTTGTGGATATGTATGTGGTTTGTGAAAAGAAAACACATTCAATGACCCTAGTGCTGGTTTAGGATAAGAACACACATGCAATGACTCTAGTGGATCCATATGTTTTTTGCAAAAAGAAAACACATGCTATGACTCTAGTGGATCCATGTGGTTTATGAAAAGAACAAACATGCAATGACTCTAGCTGTGGTGAATGAAAAGAACACACATAAATGACTCTAGTGCTGATTTAGGATAAGAACACACATGCAATGACTCTAGTGGATCCATATGTAATTTGTGAATAGAACACACATGCAATGACTCTAGTGGATCCATGTGGTTAATGAAAAGAACAGACATGCAATGACTCTAGCTATGGTTAATGAAAAGAACACACATGTAATGAGTCTAGTGGATACATATGCGGTTAATGAAAAGAACACATATGCAATGACACTAGTGGATCTGTATGTGGTTTGTGAAAAGAACACACATTAAATGACCCTAGTGTTGGTTTAGGATAAGAACCCACCTACGATGATTCTAGTGGATACATATGTGGTTTGTGAAAAGAACACACATGCAATGACTCTAGTGGATCCATGTGGTTTATGAAAAGAACAGACATGCAGTGACTCTAGTTGTGGTTAATGAGAAGAACACACATGCAATGACACTGGTGGATCCTTATGTGGTTTGTGAAAAGAACACACATTCAATGACTCTAGTGTTGGTTTAGGATAAGAACACACATGCAATGACTCTAGTGGATCCATACGTGGTCTGTGAAAAGAACACACATGCAATAACTCTAGTGGATCCATGTGGTTTATGAAAAGAATATACATGCAATGATTCTAGCTATGGTTAATGAAAAGAACATAGATGCAATGACTCTAGTCGATCCATATATGGTTAATGAAAAGAACATACATGGAATGACACTAGTGGATCCATATGTGGTTTGTGAAAAGAACACACATTCAATGACTCTAGTGCTGGTTTAGGATATGAACACGCATGCAATGACTCTAGTGAACCCATGTGGTTTATGAAAAGAACAGACGTGCAATGACTTTAGTTGTGGTTAATGAAAAGAACACACATGCAATGACTCTAGTGCTGGTTTAGGATAAGAACACACATGCAATGAGTCTAGTGGATCCATATGTGATTTCTGAAAACAACACACATGCAATGACTCTAGTTATCCATGTGGTTTATGAAAAGAACAGACATGCAATGACTCTAGCTGTGGTTAATGAAAAGAACACACATGCAATGACTTTAGTGGATCCAAATTTGGTTAATGAAAAGAACACACATGCAATGACTTTAGTGGATCCAAATTTGGTTAATGAAAATAACACACATGAAATGACACTGGTGGATCTGTATGTGGTTTGTGAAAAGAAAACACATTCAATGACCCTAGTGCAGGTTTAGGATAATAACACACATGCAATGACTCTAGTGGATCCATATGTGTTTTGCAAAAAGAACACACATGCAATGACTCTAGTGGATCCATGTGGTTTATGAAAAGAACAGACATGCAATGACTCTAGCTGTGGTTAATGAAAAGAACACACATGAAATGACTCTAGTGCTGATTTAGGATAAGAACACACATGCAATGACTCTAGTGGATCAATATGTAATTTGTGGATAGAACACACATGCAATGACTCTAGTGGATCCATGTGGTTTATGAAAAGAACAGACACGCAATGACTCTAAATGTGGTTAATGAAAAGAACACACATGTAATGAGTCTAGTGGATCGATATGTGGTTAATGAAAAGAAC
The DNA here is from genome assembly GCA_916181665.1 of Avena sativa. NCBI lineage: Eukaryota > Viridiplantae > Streptophyta > Magnoliopsida > Poales > Poaceae > Avena > Avena sativa. Next base: position 315,938,532 of record OV702292.1, read on the forward strand.
ACACATGTAATGACACTGGTGGATCTGTATATGTGGTTTGTGAAAAGAACACACATTAAATGACCCTAGTGCTGGTTTAGGATAAGAACCCACATGCGATGATTCTAGTGGATGCATATGTGGTTTGTGAAAAGAACACACATGCAATGACTCTAGTGGATCCATGTGGTTTATGAAAAGAACAGACATGCAGTGACTCTAGCTATGGTTATTGAAAAGAACACACATGCAATGACTCTGGTGCTGGTTTAGGATAAGAACAGACATGCAATGAGTCTAGTGGATCCATATGTGATTTCTGAAAAGAACACAGATGCAATGACTCTAGTGGATTCATGTGGTTTATGAAAAGAACAGACATGCAATGAATCTAGCTTTGGTTAATGAAAAGAACACACATGCAATGACTCTATTGGATCCATGTGGTTTATGAAAAGAATAGACATGCAATGACTCTAGCTGTGGTTAATGAAAAGAACACACTGCAATGACTCTACTGGATCCATATGTGGTTAATGAAAAGAACACACATGCAATGACACCGGTGGATCCTTGTGTGGTTTGTGAAAAAAACACACATTCAATGACTCTAGTGGTTGTTTAGGATAAGAACACACATGCAATGACTCTAGTGGATCCATATGTGGTCTGTGAAAAGAACACACATGCAATGACTCTAGTGGATCCATCTTGTTTATGAAAAGAATAGACATGCAATTACTCTAGCTGTGGTTAATGAAAAGAACACAGATGCAATGACTCTAGTCGATCCATATGTGGTTAATGAAAAGAACACACATGGAATGACACCGGTGGATCCATATGTGGTTTGTGAAAAGAACACACATTCAATGACTCTAGTGCTGGTTTAGGATAAGAACACACATGCAATGACTCTAGTGAATCCATGTGGTTTATGAAAAGAACAGACATGCAATGACTCTAGTTGTGGTTAATGAGAAGAACACACATGCAATGACTCTAGTGCTGGTTTAGGATAAGAACACACATGCAATGAGTCTAGTGGATCCATATGTGATTTGTGAAAAGAACACACATGCAATGACTCTACTTGATCCATGTGGTTTATGAAAAGAACAGACATGCAATGAATCTAGCTGTGGTTAATAAAAAGAACACACATGCAATGACACTTGTGGATATGTATGTGGTTTGTGAAAAGAAAACACATTCAATGACCCTAGTGCTGGTTTAGGATAAGAACACACATGCAATGACTCTAGTGGATCCATATGTTTTTTGCAAAAAGAACACACATGCTATGACTCTAGTGGATCCATGTGGTTTATGAAACGAATAAACATGCAATGACTCTAGCTGTGGTGAATGAAAAGAACACACATAAATGACTCTAGTGCTGATTTAGGATAAGAACACACATGCAATGACTCTAGTGGATCCATATGTAATTTGTGAATAGAACACACATGCAATGACTCTAGTGGATCCATGTGGTTTATGAAAAGAACAGACATGCAATGACTCTAGCTATGGTTAATGAAAAGAACACACATGTAATGAGTCTAGTGGATACATATGCGGTTAATGAAAAGAACACATATGCAATGACACTAGTGGATCTGTATGTGGTTTGTGAAAAGAACACACATTAAATGACCCTAGTGTTGGTTTAGGATAAGAACCCACCTACGATGATTCTAGTGGATACATATGTGGTTTGTGAAAAGAACACACATGCAATGACTCTAGTGGATCCATGTGGTTTATGAAAAGAACAGACATGCAGTGACTCTAGTTGTGGTTAATGAGAAGAACACACATGCAATGACACTGGTGGATCCTTATGTGGTTTGTGAAAAGAACACACATTCAATGACTCTAGTGTTGGTTTAGGATAAGAACACACATGCAATGACTCTAGTGGATCCATATGTGGTCTGTGAAAAGAACACACATGCAATGACTCTAGTGGATCCATGTGGTTTATGAAAAGAATAGACATACAATGATTCTAGCTATGGTTAATGAAAAGAACATAGATGCAATGACTTTAGTCGATCCATATGTGGTTAATGAAAAGAACACACATGGAATGACACTAGTGGATCCATATGTGGTTTGTGAAAAGATAATACATTCAATGACTCTAATGCTGGTTTAGGATATGAACACGCATGCAATGACTCTAGTGAACCCATGTGGTTTATGAAAAGAACAGACGTGCAATGACTCTAGTTGTGGTTAATGAAAAGAACACACATGCAATGACTCTAGTGCTGGTTTAGGATAAGAACACACATGCAATGAGTCTAGTGGATCCATATGTGATTTCTGAAAACAACACACATGCAATGACTCTAGTTATCCATGTGGTTTATGAAAAGAACAGACATGCAATGACTCTAGCTGTGGTTAATGAAAAGAACACACATGCAATGACTTTAGTGGATCCAAATTTGGTTAATGAAAATAACACACATGAAATGACACTGGTGGATCTGTATGTGGTTTGTGAAAAGAAAACACATTCAATGACCCTAGTGCAGGTTTAGGATAAGAACACACATGCAATGACTCTAGTGGATCCATATGTGTTTTGCAAAAAGAACACACATGCAATGACTCTAGTGGATCCATGTGGTTTATGAAAAGAACATACATGCAATGACTCTAGCTGTGGTTAATGAAAAGAGCACACATGAAATGACTCTAGTGCTGATTTAGGATAAGAACACACATGCAATGACTCTAGTGGATCAATATGTAATTTGTGGATAGAACACACATGCAATGACTCTAGTGGATCCATGTGGTTTATGAAAAGAACAGACACGCAATGACTCTAAATGTGGTTAATGAAAAGAACACACATGTAATGAGTCTAGTGGATCGATATGTGGTTAATGAAAAGAACACACATTTAATGACACTGGTGGATCTGTATATGTGGTTTGTGAAAAGAACACACATTAAATGACCCTAGTGCTGGTTTAGGATAAGAACCCACATGCGATGATTCTAGTGGATGCATATGTGGTTTGTGAAAAGAACACACATGCAATGACTCTAGTGGATCCATGTGGTTTATGAAAAGAACCGACATGCAGTGACTCTAGCTATGGTTATTGAAAAGAACACACATGCAATGACTCTGGTGCTGGTTTAGGATAAGAACAGACATGCAATGAGTCTAGTGGATCCATATGTGATTTCTGAAAAGAACACAGATGCAATGACTCTAGTGGATTCATGTGGTTTATGAAAAGAACAGTCATGCAATGAATCTAGCTGTGGTTAATGAAAAGAACACACATGTAATGACTCTAGTGGATCCATATGTGGTTAATGAAAAGAACCCACATGCAATGACACTGGTGGATCTGTATGTGGTTTGTGAAAAGAACACACATTAAATGACCCTAGTGCTGGTTTATGATGAGAACATTCATGCAATGACTCTAGTGGATCCATATGTGTTTGGTGAAAAGAACACACATGCAATGACTCTAGTGGATGCATGTGCTTTTTGAAAAGATCAGACATGCAATAACTCTAGCTGTGGTTAATGAAAAGAACACACTTGCAATGAATCTAGTGTTGGTTTAGGATAAGAACACACATGTAATGACTCTAGTGGATCCATATGTGGTTTGTGAAAAGAACACACATGCAATGACTCTAGTGGTTCCATTTGGTTTATGAAAAGAGCAGACATGCAATGACTCTAGTTGTGGTTAATGAAAAGAACACACATGCAATGACTCCAGTGCTAGTTTACGATAAGAACACACATGCAATGACTCTAGTGCTGGTTTAGGATAAGAGCACACATGCAATGACTCTAGTGGATCCATATGTGGTTTGTGAAAAGAACACACATGTAATGACTCTAGTGGATCCATGTGGTATATGAAAAGAATAGACATGCAATGACTCTAGCTGTGGTTAATGAAAAGAACACACATGCAATGACTGTAACATCCCAATTTTAGCAACCCTGATTTGTTGTCCAAAATGCAAAAATCAGGGGGAACAAAAACTTTTTCTTGTGCCTTGGTGCAGTGTTTGCTTGTTGTTTGTTTGTGCTTGTGCCTGTGAGTGTATACCCTATGATACTCCTTACCTCACCATCAGTTGACAAAAGCTATTTACCAAAACTATCCTGGCTCAATTTACATGTTCTCAAATGTTCTGCCATTTCAAAACATGAGCCAAGATGCTTATGTAACCAAAACTATTTTGTGGCTTCTATTGACCAAACTACGGAGAGATATATAATATAACCTCCTTATGTTTTCAAGACAAAACCCTCAACTAATCTTATCTTTAGTTTTCCCAAAACCTCTTTTCAAAGCATTTGAATTCTACTCTTGGTAAAGATACCAAGGACTCTCATCTTATTCAAACTCCAACACTTCAAAATGCCCCAACGTTACCTCAAGCTAGGCTTGATGATAATCCCAGTAGTGGATTTGCTTAGTTATATGATGAGTTGCCTTGGTCTGCTGTCTGATGAGTTTCCTTGATCTGCTGTTTGACTTGTTTGCTTAGGAAGTAGTATGAGCTACTCTAGGAGCTCATCACTAGGATCAAGGTGTTTCCAAATCATCACCCCCCTATGCAAGAATACAAATATGGATATGATCCCTAGTTACTAGGAGATCATCTAAAACCCTTACCAGATCAATTCTGAAGATATCCATTCTAGAAGCTTCCAAGTCCATGAAGACCAATATCAAGCATGGATCCCTGCTACTCAATCTACACTTCAACATCATCCACTTGATGATGCTTAGGTACCTTGCAAACCCATCAAAAACATACCCTCTCCAAATCTAGTCAAAAACCCAAAGTCTGCCAAATTTGGCTAAGTCTAGGAAAACTATTCCCAACAGCACCTCTTTGGATGTCTCCCTTTCTCAAAACAGGTGCATTTTTGGAAATGCACCGGAACCATCTTGTTAAACATCCTAAGGACTACCAAGGCCCACTTTTTCCCTTGGTCCCCCCACGGTACGGATCGTTGATGACCTAGGTTACCACAGTTATATATACCTCTTGTAAGCCACCGGCTGGGATAAGTTGCATCTGTGAAATCCCCGGCTTGTGTAAACACTCTCCATTATAGTGAAGTTTTGCTGGATGACGCTCGTGGTTTTTCCCCTCTCTTTGTTGGAGAGGGTTTTCCACGTTAAATCTGTGTCCCCCTCGTGGCGATTTTATTTTCGTTCTTTGTTATTTATTTGTCGCAGAGCTAACAAGATCCTCCTCCAACCCACTTGTTCTTGATGGTTTTGTAGGCAAGAATATAACTTTTCCCGCAAATCTAGTCATCATGCCTACTTTGGCATAAGATCACACCATCATACAACCTTCTATGAACCAACTCTTTGCATGGTTGTGATCTACTCATATAGGTCTATCAAAACCTACTTCACTTGTTCCAAGTGGATCTTTGGGCTACTTAAACCCACATGGTTTATAAGGCATCATGACTCTTCTGGTATGGCAGTCTTATTTTCAACAAAGTTTGCCATCATTTCAAGACCACCTCAAATGCAACCAATCCAAACTCCTTCTGTCATGACCATATATATGACTTGGCCTAACTAACCATCTATCCCATGCCCCAAGGGGAGATCTGAACTCCAAGATACAACCATGTTTTGATGGTATGAAATTAACACCACCCAAGATCCCTAATCTAGGGTATTCCACCAAAATCAACTTGGATTCTCCAATCCCAAGGTTGCAAATGCTTGCTACACCTTGTCTACTTCATCTACCTGGACCATCAAAATTTATTAACAATTATCCATAATTATTATAGCTCCAAATCTATTTAATTCTCTTAATAGACAAAACCTCAAAACCCCTTTCCCAATGTAAGGTTTGGTTTTTGTCAAAACACTTCCCCAACTTTTGGATCATGTGAGTTCCATATATCATACCCTATCTTCCCATCTCAAAAATTAATATTTTTGAAGAGCTTTATTATTTCTTTTTGCCCATTTTCTTAAATGACTGAATTGGAATAATAATTGTTTTAAATACTTTTAATCCCAAATGAATCTTGCGAAAATTCCCCTAAGTGTGTATTCACATTTGGGACCCTCTCACACCAAAACCAACCTTGTCCAATGTAAAAATATCAAATGATCTTCTAGAAACTACTTCTGCCCTTTTTGAATAAATGGATTTATGAGGATTAAAACCCCTTATAAAAATCTCAAATATATCCTAGGGGTGTACCTATACCATGCCCTTCCACCAGTACTATCTCCCCCATATCTTCCAATGCAAATCTTTGAACTCCTTCACAAGCTCTCTTGTGATCAATTTTTTGCAAAACCATCAAACTTGAGCTAAACCAAGAGCAATCCCTCCCCAAAGCTTGCCAAGTACTCCTTTCCAGCCACCACTACTCCCCTAGTCGTGAGCATTGTAGCTCCACACCAGCACTTGCCCATTTTACCCTTGGACTAGAAGAGAGAGAGACAACCAAATCTTACAAGATTTTCCCATTTAATTGCAACAGCTACCGCTCCCTCCCTCTCTGAGCTCCAGCACAACCAAAACCCATCCTTACCCCTCCCCACCGCCCTCTAGACCAATCACTGGCCAGCTCTATCCCTCCCCCATGTCCAAAGTGGAAATTCTCACCCTAGATCCCTCCCACTTGGTATAAAGACCAGAGATCACCCCCAGCATTCCCCTGCCCCGCATTTGCTCCCTCTCCCCCTCCACTTACCTCCCCTAGCTCCACTCCCTCTCCTCTACTCTGTGTTGTCCAGAAAAAGAAGAAGAGGAAGCTTCGGCCTTGCTCAAGATCTGAGCGTAGCACCCTCCTCTCAGCTCTTCTCCTCCTGCATGCCACCTCACTATGACCCTCTCCTCCTCCTCCATCTAACTGTGGCCTTTTTCTTGCCCAGGACCGTCTCCTCCGTCGTTGTCGTCGAGCTCCGGCGAGGTAACCCTCGGTCTCCATCATGCGAGCTACTTCCCGGAGGCCAACCCCGCCGTGTGGCCCCTCCACGGACACGCCCGGGAGTCCTCTGTCACCCTGTCACCTCCTCGGTCGCCGACGAGCCCCCAGGTGAGCCTCCCCGCTGCCGCCGATGCCTGCTAGGGTTTCCTCCTCCGCCGGCTTGTCCTGAGGTCGAAGACGACCTGGCACCGTTGGATCCCCTTAAAACCGACGACCAGATCTTGCCGATACCCCCTAGACCGCCCCCTGCCACTGACTGCTAAGCCCCGCCTGGCAGGTTCAAGCCGCTGGCTCCTACACGCCATGCTGTTCGGGTGGCCCGATTCCCCCCTCCTGCGGCCCATTTCCCCCACAGATCCCGGCCCACCTGCCCTATTTTCTTTTCTTTTAATTCTAGATCCAGAATTGTAGCAGTTAAATTAAATCCTTTTGAAAATGATAAATAACTCCAAATGGAAAGATATAAATTTTCTTAGATGACCACCTGTTTCGTGCGTCATGCAGAACTGGTCCCTTGCCAAAAATAATTTTTATTATTCCTTGGCAATTAATCCATTAAAGATTGTCCTATGCACTAAATAAATCCCTCAGAGAGTTTCACAGATACATTTGGAAAGAACCATAGCTCTACTGGAAGGTATTTGATATACATGTCATCTAGAATAGGTCCTATGCGAAGGTGAATAGTACTATGCCCATAGCAAAAATAACAAAAACAACCATTATATGCCTTGGGTAAATTCTCTAGGTCAAACCAAATGAGGTATTGACCTAGTTCCAACTCCCAGGGTTGTGTACTTTCAGCATCTATCAAATTCCTGCAGCTCAGATTTTTTTGAGCTCTTGTTGAATTGCAGTGAATTAAATACTTCTGTAAGTGGTATTTTCACTAAATAAATCACTCCAGGAGTTTTACAACTCCTAAAAGAGTGAATCCAATTCCTACAGAAAGGTATTACAAATACCTAACACCTGCCCTTGGAATCAACTCAAGAGCTTCTATAGAATTAATATGGTGGAAAAGAGAAAAACCATACAGAACTGCCTTTGATGATTTATTAAGGGCATTCTGTTAATTCTTTTGACATGATTCCACCTCTAGGTGGTTGAGTACAGAAAAACTACCAAATCACCCAAGTAAATAATTTTTGGGCCTCCAGATAAATTCTGGTGAATTATTTCCTCAAACTAGAGTTTATTCCACTATAAACTATAAAAAGCATAACAAAATCTAGGTAATTGATAATCTATTGAAACCACTTGTGTTGGTTTTGTTTTGTCAAGACCTATCTGAGAATATAATTGTTGCACATTGGTACCCTACAGACCTCAGAACCCCACTCCAAGTTCATGGTATTTAGCCTTGACAACTATCTTCCAAAGGGAAAAACACCTATATGGGAATCTAGTAATTCCACTACTAGAACCGAACTTCTCCAAAACCTACTAAGTTAAGTAGTATTCCTTATGTTTGTTTGCTGTATGGTTTGATGCATGTATTGATTGTGGGATTTTCTGCTTGCATGTATATTCGATGACGGCGATAGTGTGAGTGTTTGACGACCAGAAGGAAGGGACTTCTTATTATTATTTATTAGGTATTCTTGGTTATCTAAAGAAGTCCAGGGACTTATTGCTGATCACAGGAAAGCTACCATTTCCCGAATTCTGATACTTGTACTACTCTTTTTTACCTATTTTGTATCCTCTTTATAAATTGCATTACTTATCTGCATGTCTTGTTTTATAAATACTATGCTAATAACTTGGATCCTCCAAGTTACCTACCATATTATCCCTTTAGACCGAGGGTATGGTGGTTAGCATCCTACCTCGTTGGAAACCTCGGTTTTGAGAAAATGAAATGTTTTGGGTTTTACCCTACTACAAATGTTTCAAAACTGTTTTGTAAAAACCCTTGGGAACAGGCATCGTTCCAAGCGGATGTTTTAACGAAAGAAATGATGTTGATGAGAAAGGAGAAAGTGAAGGGATGTTCTACGCCCTTACCAGAACAATTTTTATCCATGCAACCACATTACCCCAGGTGCTGGGGCTTAGCTCGTAGTTTGTCATCATTAGCCGAGGCAGCTTGTACAATGCTTATAGGGAGAGATCCCTTGAAATCCGGGCAGGCGCTAACAGATCTACAGATCTGGAGCCTGTAGCTTGCTTCAGCAAGAGTGAGACTGTTCTGGAAGGAGTATCGGTGCAACAATTGGGTCTCACACGGACGGTAAGACTTAGGTGTAAGGTATACGCCAAGTTGCGTCTTGGGTATATGCATGTACGAAAGGCAGGACTATGGCTGGGAGCCACATACTCGTTGCCGGGGAGAACAAACCCAAAAGGAAAAGCAGCCTTTGCTAGGGTTGACAAGCGAAAGGTTAGGTTTGATTATCTGGACCCCCATCTACAGTAGTAGTGGGCCGTGGTTGTATCCCGACGGATGTATTGATTCTTGTGGGGAAAGTGCGCAAACTCTACAGAGTATAATCTATTCGAATAGCCGTGTCCACGGTCAAGGACGGTTGGAAAGGTGTTGGCTAGGAGTACCCAAACGGTGATTGTTTGGAAAGAATGGATGAAAGTATGGAGGTTACGGGGGAAACTGAGTTCATAAGTTTTGTTTTGACCAGAAGAGGTCAAAGAGGTTTAAAAAGGGTTTTTACTCCAAAACTGTTTTCAAAAAGGTTTTCAACAAAGATATGGAGATATCTTGATTTATAAAATAGAGGTATGTTTCAAAACTCTTTTTCAACAAAGATATGGAGATATGTTGATTTATAAAACAAAGGCATGTTTCAAAACTCTTTTTCAACAAAGATATGGAGATATGGTGATTTATAAAACAAAGGCATGTTTCAAAACTCCTTTTCATCAAAGATATGGAGATGCCACAACTACCAGAGTTAGTATAGGCTTTTCAAAAAGAACCCCTAAACAAAGCTATCTCGCCACAGCCAGAATTGCATTTCCTTATTTCATTTATCTTGGTGGTTTGCGAGTATAATCAAAAGTACTCATGGCATTGTCCCTGGCTATTTACTTGGCCAGGCTTTCAGAGGTTCAACAATCGGAAGATTCAGGTGATGTCCCGCGAGCTAGGCCGTCTTCCTAGTCAGTCGCCTGTAGGTTGAGGCACGATTGGGCTCTGAGCGTGATGTGTTCCGCTGCTAAGGGTGGTGTAGCCATAATGGCATTTATGTAAGTGTTGTATTTTCGTTATGTTTCGGATGTTGTAATGATACTGGTCGGTTATGTTCCACGGCTCACTGATCATGGGAACATGGATATATGCAACAGGGATTTCTCGGATGGTTAATCCGGGGAGCCCACAGACTTGGTATCAGAGCCATCCTGACTGTAGGAGACCTTAGTTAGCATGGACGTTAGACAGGAAACGACAAACCTATTTTCAAAAAGACAAAAGAGAAGAGTTGATTATTTGAAAAAGTGCTTATGTCTTTTCCCCTCCATTTTTGAAAACCACTTGCATTAATATGATTTCCTAATCTTAAAATCCTGCACACTTTTCACTAACCCGACCTAGCCCTAAACACTTTTGTAGATTGAACCTGTTGATGAAGAGTGGCTGAAGATTGGATCTCCCTGACTCCTCTGGGACTCCCTGCAACTTTGTGGTTACCAGCAGAAACCTATTTACACCCTCCACAAGGGACTGGAATCAGGAGATTATCTGGGACAGATTGCCATACTAGCCAAGCCGGGAACCAATGGAAGCCCTATCTATTCCACTGGACCTCAGATGCCAAGCCCTGTACTTGCTGTTGATTTGGTAGCCAGAGAAGCTTTGATGCGCATCCGTAGCTCCCTCCCAGAAATGAGACAGCCCACAACCTTCTATCTCCCCATGAAGGTAAATGTCGACTACACCGGAGTATCTCAAGACCCCAGCCTGGCTTACCCCGCTCTCTCCTTTCAAACCCGTTTCAGCTATTATAGCAATGAGGTGTTAACAACAGTCGTTGATGAGTATCGCCACTCCCAGATGGAGCTCCGTCGCCTGCAAGCCATTCTCACCCGTAAGGAAGCTCTAGAAACCCTGCAAAGGAATCAAGCACAAACCACCGCCACTGAAGGAACCTCGAGAGAAGCCACCCCCAAGAGAAGCAGGAAGTGCATCACCGCTAGTCAGTATATCCGTAGGTTCAAGCCCATCCAGGAGTTGCAGGAAGCCTCCACTGCTCTGCGAGAAGCCAGCCACGACTCCATTGATGCACCCTCCGAGTAATCACCCGCGTTGCGGTACTCGCCAATTTAGCAATAGGGTAGAGTCATGTATCGTCCCTTAACACGTTTTGTAATGCTTAAGTACTATTGACACCTTCGCGTGCAGACTGGTTGGTTATGTAATAACTTCCTTGGATTGCTATGCTTGCTTGATGTTTTCCCTCTTGCGTGTTTTACCCAATACGTTGCATCAGACCCCAACCCGGAGCGCTTACTCACTCGAAGGTTAGAATACTTCAGTTTTCCAAAGACAAGGAGGCATGAAGTCAACAAGTCCACTCCGCCCTCAAGCAGAAGCAACACAAGAGACGCAAGTGAAGACCTTCTCACCAAAGCTGACTGCATCAACCCTGACTAAACACTAGCCAGGAGAGTCATACACAACTAACCTGCCTTGAGCTAACCCCTTAAAGGCTTCGTTAGGAAACCACCCCGCCAAGGTTTATAGAATATGGTGTCCCTCGACGACCTCAGCTCAAGACTCCAGGAAGATGTAACCTCCCGCTAACCTCAAGTCAGCCCTCCCAGCCAGAAAATCTGCGCCACTCGTAAAGCGCCATAAGGAAGCTCGAAGGTGGAAAGACGACGTATTTTCCACTTAATTCCTCAGAAGACTGTCTGCCCGAGGATATTTCAAAAGACCTCTAGAATGGGACGCCTTCTGACGATCTCTACTCCAGGAGTAATATGGATGCCAGCATTCAAAACATTCCTCTACGACTCTAAGAAGGAAGGATTATGCCAACTCTCCCATCTGCCCCAGTCTAATCTTAAGGGGGAAAGACTGCGTCTTTCCTACAAAATAGAATAACCCTCTGCCAGAAGCAATCCAGCAGTTGGACCCAAGGACATATACTAGAATACAATAATTCCTTAGGACAGGCGCCGTAAATCCTAACAGCTGGAAGATCCCTCCTCGCAATCCGGGTTGAAGCCATCTCACCACTTGTGCTTTCAAGGCGATTGAAGATCAACCTCACTGTCAAAGTGACCCTATTCAAAGACTAAGCCGACAAGTTAGTACCGGGAAGCACATAGCACTAACTCCAAGACGATTTCCCTAATCCTATTCTCCCGAATCTCAGGACGAGATTCTTTTAAGAGGGAAAGTTCTATAACATCCCAATTTCAGCAACCCTGATTTGTTGTCCAAAATGCAAAAATCAGGGGGAAAAAAAACTTTTTCTTGTGCCTTGGTGCAGTGTTTGCTTGTTGTTTGTTTGTGCTTGTTCCTGTGAGTGTATACCATATGATACTCCTTACCTCACCATCAGTTGACAAAAGCTATTTACCAAAAATATCTTGGCTCAATTTACATGTTCTCAAATGTTCTGGCATTTCAAAACATGAGCCAAGATGCTTATGTAACCAAAACTATTTTGTGGCTTCTATTGAAAAAACTATGGAAAGATATATAATATAACCTCCTTATGTTTTCAAGACAGAACCCTCAACTAATCTTATCTTTAGTTTTCCCAAAACCTCTTTTCAAAGCATTTGAATTCTACTCTTGGTAAAGATACCAAGGCTCTCATCTTATTCAAACTCCAACACTTCAAAATGCCCCAACCTTACCTCAAGCTAGGCTTGATGATAACCCCAGTAGTGGATTTGCTTAGTTATATGATGAGTTGCCTTGGTCTGTTGTCTGATGAGTTGCCTTGATCTGCTATTTGACTTGTTTGCTTAGGAAGTAGTATGAGCTACTCTAGGAGCTCATCACTAGGATCAAGGTGTTCACAAATCATCACCCCCCTAAGCAAGAATACAAATCTGGATATGATCCCTAGCTACTAGGAGATCATCTAAAACCCTTACCAGATCAATTCTGAAGATTTCCATTCTAGAAGCTTCCAAGTCCATGAAGACCAATATCAAGCATGGATCCTTTATACTCAATCTACACTTCAACATCATCCACTTGATGATGCTTAGGTACCTTGCAAACCCATCAAAAACATCCCCTCTCCAAATCTAGTAAAAAACCCAAAGTCTGCCAAATCTGGCCAAGTCTAGGAAAACTATTCCCAACATCACCTCTTTCGATGTCTCCCTTTATCAAAATAGATGCATTTTTTGAAATGCACCTGAACCATCTTGTTAACCATCTTAAGGACTATCAAGGCCCACTTTTGCCCTTGGTTATATCCTCCTCCAACCCACTTGTTCTTGATGGTTTTGCAGGCAAGAAAATAACCTTTCCTGCAAATCTAGTCATCATGCCTACTTTGGCATAAGCTCACACCATCATCCAACCTTCTATGAACCAACTCGTTTCATGGTTGTGATCTACTCATATAGTTCTATCAAAAACTACTTCACTCGTTCCAAGTGGATCTTTGGGCTACTTAAACTCACATGGTTTATAAGGCATCATGACTCTTCTGGTATGGCAGTCTTATTTTCAACAAAGTTTGCCATCATTTCAAGACCACCTCAAATGCAACCAATCCAAACTCATTCTGTCATGACCATCTATATGACCTGGCCTAACTAACCATCTATCCCATGCCCCAAGGGGAGATCTGAACTCCAAGATACAACCATCTTTTGATGGTATGAAATTAACACCACCCTAGATCCCTAATCTAGGGTATTCCACCAAAATCAACCTGGATTCTCAAATCCCAAGGTTGCAAATGCTTGCTACACCTTGTCTACTTCATCTACCTAGATCATCAAAATTTATCAACAATTATCCATAATTATTATGGCTCCAAATCTATTTAATTCTTTTAATAGACAAAACCTCAAAACCCCTTTCCCAATGGAAGGTTTGGTTTTTGTCAAAACACTTCCCCAACTTTTGGATCATGTGAGTTCCATATATCATACCCTATCTTCCCATCTCAAAAATAAATATTTTTGAAGAGATTTATTATTTCTTTTTGCCCATTTTCTTAAATGGCTGAATTGGACTAATAATTGTTTTAAATACTTTTAATCCCCAATAAATCTTGGGAAAATTCCCATAAGTGTGTATTCACATTTGGGACCCTCTCACACCAAAAACCAACCTTGTCCAATGTAAAAATATCAAATGATCTTCTAGAAACTTCTTTTGTCCTTTTTGAATAAATGGATTTATGAGGATTAAAACCCTTTATAAAAATGTCAAATAAATCCTAGGGGTGTACCTAGACCATGCCCTTCCACCAGTACTATCTCCCCCATCTCTTACAATGCGAATCTTTGAACTCCTTCACAAGCTCTCTTGTGATCAAATTTTTGCAAAACCATCAAACTTGAGCTAAACCAAGACCAAACCCTCCCCAAAGCTTGCCAAGTACTCCTTTCCAGCCACAACTACTCCCCTGGTCATGAGCACTACAGCTCCACACCAGCACTTTCCCATTTTACCCTTGGACTAGAAGAGAGAGAGAGACAACCAAATCTTACAAGATTTTCCCATTTAATTGCAACAGCTGCCACTCCCTCCCTCTCTGAGCTCTAGCAAGACCAAAACCCATCCTTACCCTTCCCCACCACCCACTTGACCAATCACTGGCTACCTCTATCGCTCCCCCATGTCCAAATTGGACATTCTCACCCTAGATCCCTCCCACTTGGTATAAAGACCAGAGATCACCCCCAGCACTCCCCTGCCCCGCATTTGCTTCCTCTCCCCCTCCACTTACCTCCCCTAGCTCCACTCCCTCTCCTCTGCTCTATTGTAACACCCTCGAATCGACCCTATGCAGATTTTAGCGCTTCCCGCCAAACCCGCATAGAAACGATTCAAGGACGCCCACCAGGCACTTGCGTGCGGGTGGCAAACGAAGTAATACCATTAGACAATAGTTCATGATAGAACCCACAGAACAGATATATATACAACACGACTCCATGAGTCAAGAATACATATATACAATGCAAAGATCCAAATCACCTTGAAAACTATACAACATCCGCATACGGATAAGATGCAAATGGGGCTAAGAGCCCTGAAGAATAACCAATGGCGTTGATAACCCTGCCCAGGCCAAGCCAGAAGGGTAACCCTGCTAACAACGTTGAACTTATACCTACTAAAACAAAAGGGGTGCCGAAAAACGAAAAAGGAAAAAGAGAGCGGTCAGTACTGAGGCCAGTACACGGCGAGGCTAGAATTCGGCGGCTCTCGCCTACATAGGTATGGTTGACTGAAGCGGCAACACAGCATGCACCAAACAACCTATAGAGACTCGATTCAACTATCGGCTATTAGAGAGGGATGAGAAAGACCTATTCGGGACCAACCGGATACTAACACCAATCATACCCATCCTGGTATTCCACCTCGTGACCAAACAAGGAAGTCAAACCAAGGAACTCACACAGTTGGCAATTTTATTCATTCCGTTATAGTTGCAACATTTACTAGTCAGATACAATTAGAATGTGACATCTTACTAGGCAGGTATAACATGACACGATACATTGGAGTTGTGATACTTACTAGGCAGGTATAACATGACACGATACACCCCAGTTCCACCAGTTGTTGGCACTTTTATTATCCATTCCTTTGTAGTGAAGCTGATTACTAGTCACTTATTAACTCAAATTTATAGCACTACTTTAGTTATGCTTGTCTATGATCGAGATACTGTGCTCGAAGCCGTCCATAACCGCAGACACGGCTTTCAGAAAGATTTACCCTGCAGGGGTGCACAAATAGCAACACACACACGATCAACCTCGGAAAAACCAAATCAAAACCCAACGAGGCTTTCATGACAAAGCAATCACAATATTCATAAAATATTTCAGGGGGCCACCCCACTAAGCTACCCGCGACAAAGTTGGCCGGCTCCGAGACAGACCCAGGGTTTGTGACAATGGATGTAAACGACTGGGAACCCGAAAGTGTGAGTGGGCTTGTCGATACCGCGAAAACATTCCATGTTCCGAAACAGTACAGGTGCTCCACGCACAATCGTAAATAAAGCAGTAAAGCATGGCATAAATACATGATAGTAATAAAGCCCCAAACTAGTTTGTGGCCCCAAGAAATAAGAAATGAATCAAGCTCTGCCTAAGGGGGATCCATAGGGTCTCCCGGATGTGGATAGTGCGAATAATCAAGGAACAGATATCAAGTACTCGGGGCCTACGGGACATAAGTGGACATGAAAAACCAAATAGCATATATTGCCCACCGGTGCCTCTTTCATTAGTTATCCCAGCAATTTAATAGTTGTATTTAAAGTCATGATCCTCTCCACCGTAAAGCATATGACAACATTCCAACAACTGTGTGGTACTTCACGACACAGGATCGCACCAGAGCAAGCGACTACGACTCGCAAGACCATCTATCTACCAAACAACAGGTAATAGGAGGTGTCCAAGGCAATATAAAGGCTACACGGAATTTTATTCATTCCGTTATAGTTGCAACATTCCATTGGAGTTGTGATACTTACTAGGCAGGTATAACATGACACGATACACCCCAGTTCCACCAGTTGTTGGCACTTTTATTATCCATTCCTTTGTAGTGAAGCTGATTACTAGTCACTTATTAACTCAAATTTATAGCACTACTTTAGTTATGCTTGTCTATGATCGAGATACTGTGCTCGAAGCCGTCCATAACCGCAGACACGGCTTTCAGAAAGATTTACCCTGCAGGGGTGCACAAATAGTAACACACACACGATCAACCTCGGAAAAACCAAATCAAAACCCAACGAGGCTTTCATGACAAAGCAATCACAATATTCATAAAATATTTCAGGGGGCCACCCCACTAAGCTACCCGCGACAAAGTTGGCCGGCTCCGAGACAGACCCAGGGTTTGTGACAATGGATGTAAACGACTGGGAACCCGAAAGTGTGAGTGGGCTTGTCGATACCGCGAAAACATTCCATGTTCCGAAACAGTACAGGTGCTCCACGCACAATCATAAATAAAGCAGTAAAGCATGGCATAAATACATGATAGTAATAAAGCCCCAAACTAGTTTGTGGCCCCAAGAAATAAGAAATGAATCAAGCTCTGCCTAAGGGGGATCCATAGGGTCTCCCGGATGTGGATAGTGCGAATAATCAAGGAACAGATATCAAGTACTCGGGGCCTACGGGACATAAGTGGACATGAAAAACCAAATAGCATATATTGCCCACCGGTGCCTCTTTCATTAGTTATCCCAGCAATTTAATAGTTGTATTTAAAGTCATGATCCTCTCCACCGTAAAGCATATGACAACATTCCAACAACTGTGTGGTACTTCACGACACAGGATCGCACCAGAGCAAGCGACTACGACTCGCAAGACCATCTATCTACCAAACAACAGGTAATAGGAGGTGTCCAAGGCAATATAAAGGCTACACGGAATATATCTGGTACGAAACAATAAAGCATCGCGACACGGATAGCAATAGATTAACAGGAGGAAATAAAGACTATAAATGCAAAACAGATAGAAAGGGGGAGAATGCTCGCCTGAGAAACAGTGCCGAAGGTTCATTATCCGAAGAACTTGTCGATACTCGCATCCACTCAACGGCCTAATCCGTGAAGAAGCAAAGCACTAAAAGAAACACCGGATGCACTATTTAATACTACGACAAAAGATCGGGCATGATGCATGTATGATGGATGGCATGGCAAAGATGCGATGCAAACTAGGTAATATTAAGCGGAACCAGGGTCCCAACAATTAATTAGGAGGTTCATGTTATTTAGATACCCCACAATTTAAATGTTGTATTAACAAGGCACAACATGGCATCGGTTCGTTACGCAAATTTAAATGGAGTCAATATAAGACTAGAAAAGACCGCATATGATCTCCATATATAATTATGAGGTGAATCGACAAAGTACCCCCAAACAAATAAACATGTATGAAATTATGAACAATTTAATATGCAACAAGATATCAAGGTCATATTATAAAAAATAGAGGTCTCGGATAGAGGTCACACATTTAGGGTCGAAGATCTTGGTTCAAAGGGGTTCGGGTTCGGCGGGATCGGTCTTCGGGGTCTCGGCCATCGGATCCGGGGTCTTGACAGAAGTGGGAACGGTCTTCAGGGTTCGGTCTTGGCATCTTTGGGGTTTTCTGGGTCCATGAAGAAGATATTGTCGATCCGGCGTCAATGCATCCTGTTTCCATGTTGAAGCACTCATCGTCCATATTTTGGTCAATGTCGAACTTTGAGTCTGTGTCGATGTTCATCGGCGTAGGAAGTAGTCGAAGGACTTGTCAACAGGATTGACTCAGTAGCCATCCCAGTTGTAGTAACATCTCCACATGATTTTATCACCATGCCATAGCATCAACACCTCAACAACACACAAAAATAGAGGAGACTTCAGGCTTAGGCAACTATGCAAACACCATCTCACTACACCGCAACGACAGCTTGGACCAAAAGCATCTCGGCATTGTCTGGCATAACTGGAACAAAAGGGCCCGCTACAGCTCTTGGGGATCGAGACGGAGCACCACGGGCCTCTGCTGCAGGGAGGCCCTAGGGCGGAGCTTCCGAAAGCGGGGATCGAGGGAGGGCCTGCCGGTGGAGTTCGACGAGGAGATGAGGGGAAGCTCGAGTGGAAGCCGTGCTAGAGGCCGAGCCACGCGCTGCAGTAGCACCAAGTTGAGGTAGGGACGTCCAAGCCTGGAACCATGGCGGCCACGCTGGGGGGAGAAGGGCGCGGGGCTCGAGGAACAAAAGCGCGTGACGGTGACGGTCGGCACAGGGGCTCAGGGAGGAGAACACCAGGGTGGCGACGCCTAGATCGCAAATGGAGGCGACAACGCACGGGGTCTGGTGGCGGGGAGCTACGGGGTCGAGGCGGTCTCGGCGGCGGGGCTTGCGAGAGAGCTTGGGGACACGGAGGAGCGTCGTCTCTACTGGCATCAGGGAAGAGGGGCTCCAGGGCTCGCTGGCGGCAGCGCTTGTCTGCAGGGAAGGAGGCGAGGTGGGGTACGCGTGGTCGGGGCAGGGGTAGGTGGGGGAAGCGAAACAGGATGCGGGAGTTGTGGGGCCGACTGCGGGGTGGTTGACATGCGTGGCTCTTGCGACCACGAGGTGGGGTCAGCTCGCAGGCATGCCGAGCAGGAGCGAGCGGGCTTGGGCGCTAGGTCGGTTTGGGGCGAGGCTGCGGTGCACGGCGATTGTGAGCCGTCTGCATGCGCGCGTGTGTGTTGGTTGACGGCGGCGTGGTTGGGACTAGATGGGATTAGGTAGGGTAGAGTTAGGGTTTGGTCTAGAGGTGGCCTTCTAGGCTTTTGGGCCTAGTTGGCTGCCTCCCAAAAATAATATAATTTTTAATTATTTATTTATAAGACTATTGCAATTAGTTTTTAGACAAATAAAATATTTAGAAAGACCCGATTTTATAATTTGAAATAGAGACAAGGGATATTTAGAAAATAAAGATAGCCTTTTAGAAAATAGTTTCAGGCAAACAAATGTATGATGACATGACGATGCTCAAATGCAATATGGCATGATGACATGAGCATGCGGTCATGATGATGCACAAAACAAAAACTTCAAATGATTTTCTAGTAGTGGTTTTAACGGGGTGCTACAGTTTGACACGACTAACAATGGATCTCGCCCTCGAGATCCGCCTCATGGTACGGGGAAGAAGGTTGATGATCGGATTCTTCTTGCTTCGTGTAGATCCTTGTGACACCACTAACAAAGATTCTTACTCCATCTTGAAATCGACGACACCACCAACAAGGGGTCTCTGCTCACGTCCGTTGAGAGAACACTCAAGAGAAACAAAGACGAAGATAAAGGTATCGAAATGTAAGGCCACCTCTAACTTCCGTGGAAGGAGTAAGATTACATCAATCCACCATTCAACGTACAAAAGCGAATGATAAGAGTAGTGGTATGGTAGCTACTCCATCCCGCACTCAAAGCATTACTCTATACATGAACAAAAAAATCGTGCAACCAACTCTCAGAATTCAGACTGAAGATCTTAACAAGCGATATTTGGAACACAAAGGAGTGATGCAGTCTCTTCATCGGATCTAGCGTAGATGATGTCGTCACGTTGGAAACTACCGGAAGATACAAGAAATCGTATGAAAATACACAATGATTAGGTTCTACGATGGTTCCATTGGCATGAACAACACATGCTCAAGGTATACTCCAACTTTGCCACTGCACATCCTTCTCATATGCTTTTCAACGATACGGATATCCGCCAAGGGGCACATACAGATAAAGAGTTCAAGGACCAAAAAGATTCGATGAAGGTATGAACAACAAGATGCAGATTGATGATTGTAGCTCCATCATTATAAAAGGAAGGAAGAGAAAACCTGAAGGTACGACGAAATACCCAACCACGAGAAATCCTGGACTCGAAGAGAAGATAAGAGTAGATTCAAAACACGCGAAGGAAAGAGGAGAATAGCACAGAGGTAAGGAGTAAAAGTAGACCTAATCAGATATATCCAACCGATTTTTCAAAATAGTTTTGACACTCTACAACGTCTGTTAGCTAGGTTATCCTACAGGCTGGACCAGTGGGGTATCACAACTGTTGAGCTCTGATACCACTCTGTAACACCCTCGAATCGACCCTATGCAGATTTTAGCACTTCCCGCCAAACCCGCATAGAAACGATTCAAGGACGTCCACCAGGCACTTGCGTGCGGGTGGAAAACAAAGTAACACCATTACACAATAGTTCACGATGGAACCCACAGAATAAATATATATACAACACGACTCCATGAGTCAAGAATACAGATATACAATGCAAAGATCCAAATCACCTTGAAAACGATACAACATCCGAGTACAGATAAGATGCAAATGGGGCTAAGAGCCCTGAAGAATAACCAATGGCGTCCATAACCCGGCCTAGGCCAAGCCAGAAGGGTAACCCTGCTAACGACATTGAACTTATACCTGCTAAAACAAAAGGGGTGCCGACAAAGGGCAAAGGAAAAAGAGAGCGGTCAGTACTGAGGCCAGTACACGGAGAGGCTAGAATTCAGCGGCTCTCACCTACATAGGTATGGTGGACTGAGGCGGCAGCGCAGCATGCACTAAACAACCTATAGAGACTCGATTCAACTGTCGGCTATTAGAGAGGGATAAGAAAGATCTATTCGGGACCAACTTGATACTAACACCAATCATACGCATCCTGGTATTCCCCCTCAAGACCAAACGAGGAAGACAAACCAAGGAACTCACACAGTTGGCAGTTTTATTCATTCCGTTATAGTTGCAACATTTACTAGTTAGATACAATTAGCATGTGACATCCCAAACCCAGCAGTTGTTGGCACTTTTATTTCATTCCATTGGAGTTGCGATACTTACTAGGCAGGTATAACATGACATGATACACCCCAGTTCCACTAGTTGTTGGCACTTTTATTATCCATTCCTTTGTAGTGAAGCTGATTACTAGTCACTTATTAAGTCAAATTTATAGCACTACTTTAGTTATGCTTGTCTATGATCGAGATATTGTGCTCCAAGTCATCCATAACCGTGGACACGGCTTGCATAAAGATTTACCCTGCAGCGGTACACAAATAGCAAAACACACACGATCAACCTCAGAAAAACCAAATCAAAACCCAACGAGGCTTTCACGAAGAAGCAACCACAGATTCATAAAATATTTTAGGGGGCCACCCCACTAAGCTACCCACGACGAAGTTGGCCGGCTCCGAGACGGACCCAGGGTTTGTGACAATGGTTGTAAACGACTAGGAACCCGAAAGTGTGACTGGGCTTGACGATACCGCGAAAATATTCCATGTTCCAAAACAGTACAGGTGCTCCACGCCCAATCGTAAATAAAGCAGTAAAGCATGGCATAAATACAGGATAGTAATAAATCCCCAAACTAGTTTGTTGCCCCAAGAAATAAGAAATGAATCAAGCTCTGTCTAAGGGGGATCCATAGGGTCTCCCGGATGTGGATAGTGCGAATAATCAAGGAACAGGTATCAATTACTCGGGGCCTATGGGACACAAGTGGACATGAAAAACCAAATAGAATATATTGCCCACGAGTGCCTCGTTCATTAGTTATCCCAGCAATTTAATAGTTGTATTTAAAGTCATGATCCTCTCCACCGTAAAGCATATGACAACATTCCAACAACTGTGTGGTACTTCACGGCACGGGATCGCACCTGAGCAAGCGTCTACGACTCGCAAGACCATCTATCTACCAAACAACAGGTAATAGGAGGTGTCCAAGGCAATATAAAGGCTGCACGGAATATATCTGGTATGGAACACTAAAGCATCATGACATGGATAGCAATAGATTAACAGGAGGAAATAAAGACTATAAATGCAAAATAGATAGAAAGCGGGAGAATGCTCGCCTGAGAAACAGTGCTGAAGGTTCATTATCCGAAGAACTTGGATATACTCGCATCCACTCAACGGCCTAATCCGTGAAGAAGCAAAGCACTAAAAGAAACACCGGATGCACTATTTAATACTGTGGCAAAAGATCGGGCATGATGCATGTATGATGGATGGCATGGCAAAGATGTGATGCAAACTAGGTAATATTAAGCGGAACCGGGGTCCCAACAATTAATTAGGAGGTTCATGTTATTTAGATACCCCACAATTTAAATGTTGTATTAACAAGGCACAACATGGCATCGGTTCGCTACGCAAATTTAAATGGAGTCAATATAAGACTAGAAAAGACCGCATATGATCTCCATATATAATTATGAGGTGAATCGACAAAGTACCCCCAAACAAATAAACATGTATGCAATTATGAACAATTTAATATTCAACAAGATATCAAGGTCATATTATAAAAAATAGAGGTCTCGGATAGAGGTCACACATTTAGGGTCGAAGATCTTGGTTCGAAGGGGTTCGGGTTCGGCGGGATCGGTCTTCAGGGTCTCAGCCATCGGATCCGGGGTCTTGACAGAAGTGGGAACGGTCTTCAGGGTTCGGTCTTGGCATCTTTGGGGTTTTCTGGGTCCATGAAGAAGATCTTGTCGATCCGGCGTCAACGCATCCTGTTTCCATGTTGAAGCACTCATCATCCATATTTTGGTCAATGTCGAACTTTGAATTTGTGTCGATGTTCATCGGCGTAGGAAGTAGTCGAAGGACTTGTCAACAGGATTGAGTCGGTAGCCATCCCAGTTGTAGTAACATCTCCACATGATTTTATCGCCATGCCATAGCATCAACACCTCAACAACACACAAAAAGAGAGGAGCCTTCAGGCTTAGGCAACTATGCAAACACCATCTCACTGCACCGCAACGACAGCTTGAACCAAAAGCTTCTCGGCATCGTCTGGCATAACTGGAACAAAAGGGGCCGCTACAGCTCTTGGGGATCGAGACGGAGCACCACGGGCCTCTGCTGCAGGGAGGCCCTAGGGCGGAGCTTCCGAAAGCGGGGATCGAGGGAGGGCCTGCCGATGTCGACGAGGAGATGAGGGGAAGCTCGAGCGGCAGCCGTGCTAGAGGCCAGGCCACGCACTGTAGTAGCACCAAGTCGAGGTAGGGGCGTTAGAGCCTGCAACCATGGTGGCCACGCTAGGGGGAGAAGGGCGCGGGGCTCGAGGCAGAGAAGCGTGTGACGGTGACGGTCGGAGCAGGGGCTTGGGAAGGAGAACGCCAGGGCGGCGGCGCCTAGATCGCAGACGGAGGTGACGACGCACGGGGTTCGGCGGCTTGGAGCTGCGGGGTCGAGGCGGTGTCAGCGGCGGGGCTTGCGGGAGAGCTTGGGGACGCGGAGGAGCGTCGTCTCTGCTGGCATCAGGGAAGAGGGTCTCCAGGGCTCACTGGCGGCGACGCTTGTATGTGAGGAAGGAGGCGAGGTGGGGTGCGCGCGTTCGGGGCAGGGGTAGGTGGGCGAAGCGAAACAGGATGCAGGAGTGGTGGTGCCGACTGCGGGGTGGTTGTCGTGCGTGGCTCTCGCGACCGCGAGGTGGGGTCGGCTCGCAGGCGTGCCGAGGGGGAGCGAGCGGGCTTGGGCGCTGGGTCTGTTTGGGGCGAGGCTGCGGTGCATGGCGATTGTGAGCTGTCTGCACGCGCTCGTGTGTGTTGGTTGGCGGCGGTGTGCTTGGGACTAGATGGGATTAGGTAGGGTAGAGTTAGGGTTTGGTCTGGAGGTGGCCGGCTAGGCTTTTGGGCCTAGTTGGCTGCCTCCTAAAAATAATATAAGTTTTAATTATTTTTTTATAACACTATTGCAATTATTTTTTAGACAAATAAAATATTCAGAAAGACCCGATTTTATAATTTGAAATAGAGACAAGGGATATTTAGAAAATAAAGATACCCTTTTAGAAAATAGTTTCAGGCAAACAAATGTATGATGACATGACGATGCTCAAATGCAATGTGGCATGATGACATGAGCATGCGGTCATGATGATGCACAAAACAAAAACTTCAAGCGATTTTGTAGTAGTGGTTTTACCGGGGTGCTACATCTATGCTGACCAGAAAAAGAAGAAAAGGAAGCTTCGGCCTTGCTCAAGATCTGAGCGTAGCTCCCTCCTCTCAGCTCCTCTCCTCCTGCATGTCACCTCACTGTGACCCTCTCCTCCTCCTCCATCTAACCGTGGCCTTTTTCTTGCCCAGGACCGTCTCCTCCGTCATCGCCGTCGAGCTCCGGCGAGGTAACCCTCGGTCTCCATCATGCGAGCTATTTCCCGGAGGCCAACCCCGCCGTGCCACCCCTCCCCGGACACGCCCGGGAGTCCTCTGTCTCCCTATCATCTCCTGGGTCGCCGACGAAATGCCCAGGTGAGCCTCCCTGCCGCCACCGGTGTCCGCTAGGGTTTCCTCCTCCATCGGCCTGTCTTGAGGTCGAAGACGACCTGGCACCGTTGGATCCCCTTAAAACCGACGGCCAGATCTGGCCGATACCCCCCTGGACCGCCCCCTGCCACTGACCGCCGGGCCCCGCCTAGCAGGTTCAAGCCGCTAGCTCCCGCGCGCCACGCCGTTCGGGTGGGCCGATTCCCCCCTGTGGCCCATTTCCCCCACAGATCCCGACCCAGCTGCCATGTTTTCTTTTCTTTTAATTCCAGATCCAGCATTATAGCAGTTAAATTAAATCCTTCTGAAAATGACAAATAACTCCAAATGGACAGATCTAAATTTTCTTAGATGACCACCTGTTTTGTGGATCATGCAGAACAGGTCCCTTGCCAAAAATATTTTTTATTATTCCTTGGCAATTAATCCATTAAAGATTTTCCTATGCACTAAATAAATCCCTCAGAGAGTTTCACAGATCCATTTGGAAAGAACCATAGCTCTACTGGAAGGTATTTGATATACCTGTCATTTAGCATAGGTCCTATGCCAAGGTGAATAGTAGTGTGCCCATAGCAAAAATAACAAAAACAGCCATTATCTGCCTTGGGTAAATTCTCTAGGTCAAACCAAATGAGGTATTGACCTACTTCAAACTCCCAGGGTTGTGTACTTTCAGCATCTATCAAATCCCAGCAGCTCAGATTTTTTTGAGCTCTTGTTGAATTGCAGTGAATTAAATACTACTGTAAGTGGTATTTTCACTAAATAAATCACTCCAGGAGTTTGACAACTCCAAAAAGAGTGAATCTAATTCCTAAAGAAATTTATTCCAAATGCCTACCACCTTCTCTTGGAATCAACTCAAGAGCTTCTGTAGAATTAATCTGGTGGAAAAGAGAAAAACCATACAAAACTGCCTTTGATGATTTATTAAGGGCATTATGTTAATTCTTTTGACATGATTCCACCTCTAATTGGTTCGATGCAGCAAACAACACCAAACCACCCAAGGAAATAATTTTTGAGACTCCAAATAAATTCTGGTGAATTATTTCCTGAAACTAGAGTTTATTCCACTATAAAAAGCATAACAAAATCTAGGTAATTGATAATCTATTGAAACCACTTGTGTTGGTTTTGTTTTGTCAAGACCTATCTGAGGATATCATTGTTGCACATTTGTACCCTACAAACCTCAGAACCCCACTCCAAGTGCATGGTATTTAGCCTTGACAACTATCTTCCAAAGGGAAAAACACTTATATGGGAATCTAGTAATTCCACTACTAGAACCCACCTTCTCCAAAACCTACTAAGTTAAGTAGTATTCCTTATGTTTCTTTGCTGTATGGTTTGATGCATGTATGCCTTGTATTGATTGTGGTATTGTCTGCTTGCATGTATATTCGATGACGGCGATAGTGTGAGTGTTCGACGACCAGAAGGAAGGGACTTCTTAATATTATTTATTGGGTATTCTTGGTTATCTAAAGAAGTCCAGGGACTTATTGCTTATCACAGGCAAGCCACCATTTCCCGAATTCTGATACTTGTCCTACTCTTTTTTACCTGTTTCGTATCCTCTTTATAAATTGCATTACTTATCTGCATGTCTTGTTTTATAAATACTACGCTAATAACCTGGCTCCTCCGAGTTATGACTTTGTGTCCCTCATGGAACCACCCTGATGTACCTACCATCTTATCCCTTTAGACCGAGGGTATGGTGGTTAGCATCCTACCTCGTTGGAAACTTCGGCTTTGAGAAAATGAATTGTTTTGGGTTTTACCCTACTACAAATGTTTCAAAACTGTTTTGTAAAAACCCTTGGGAACAAGCGTCGTTCCAAGCGGTTGTTTTAACAAAAGAAATGATGTTGATCAGAAAGGAGAAAGTGAAGGGATGTTCTATGCCTTTACCAGAACAATTTTTATCCGTGCAACCACATTACCCCAGGTGCTGGGATTTAGCTCGTAGTTTGTCTTCATTAGCCGAGGCAGCTTGTACAATGCTTACAGGGAGAGATCCCTTGAAATCCGGGCAGGCGCTAACAGATCTACAGATCTAGAGCCTGTAGCTTGCTTTGGCAAGAGTGAGCCTGTTCTGGCAGGAGTGCCGGTGCAACAATTGGGTCTCCCGTGGACGGTATGACTTAGGTGGTACGGAAGGAAGTGGAGTCACCAGATTAAGGTATACGCCAAGTTGCGGATTGGGTATATGCATGTACGCAAGGCAGGACTATGGCTGGGAGCCACATACTCGTTGCCGGGGAGAACAAACCCAAAAGGAAAAGTAGCCTTTGCTAGGGTCGACAAGCGAAAGGTTAGGTTTGATTATCCGGACCACCATCTACAGTGGTAGTGGGCCATGGTTGTATCCCGGCGGATGTATAATCTTTTCGAATAGCTATTTCCACGGTCAAGGACGGTTGGAAAGGTGTTGGCTAGGAGTACCCAAACGGTGATTGTTTGGAAAGAATGGATGAAAGTATGGAGGTTCCTGGGGAAACTGAGTTCATAAGTTTCATTTTGACCAGAAGAGGTCAAAGAGGTTTAAAAAGGGTTTTTACTCCAAAACTGTTTTCAAAAAGGTTTTCAACAAAGATATGGAGATATCTTGATTTATAAAACAGAGGCATGTTTCAAAACTCTTTTTCAACAAAGATATGGAGATATCTTGATTTATAAAACAGAGGCATGTTTCAAAACTCTTTTTCAACAAAGATATGGAGATGCCACAACTACCAGAGTTAGTCTAGGCTTTTCAAAAACAATCCCTAGACAAAGCTATCTCGCCACAGCCAGAATTGCATTTCCTTATTTCATTTATCTTAGTGGTTTGCGAGTACATTCAAAAGTACTCATGGCATTGTCCCTGGCTATTTACTTGGCCATGCTTTCAGAGGTTCAACAATCGGAAGATTCAGGTGACGTCCAGCGAGCTAGGACGTCTTCCCAGTCAGTCGCTTGTAGGTTGAGGCACGATTGGGCTCTGCGTGTGATGTGTTCCGCTTCTAAGGATGGTGTAGCCATAATGGCATTTATGTAAGTCTTGTATTTTTGTTATGTTTCGGATGTTGTAATGATACTGGTCGGTTATGTTCCACGGCTCACTGATTATGGGAACATGGATATATGCATAATAGGGATTTCTTGGATGGTTAATCCGGGGAGCCCACAATGACTCTAGTGGATCCAAATTTGGTTAAAGAAAAGAACACACTTGCAATGAGACTGGTGGATCTGTATGTGGTTTGTGAAAAGAAAACACATTCAATGACCGTAGTGTTGGTTTAGGATAAGAACACACATGCAATGACTCTAGTGGATCCATATGTGATTTGTGAAAAGAACACACATGCAATGACTCTAGTGGATCCATGTGGTTTATGAAAAGAACAGACATGCAATGACTCTAGATGTGGTTAATGAAAAGAACACACATGCAATGACTCTAGTACTGGTTTAGGATAAGAACACACATGCAATGACTCTAGTGGATCCATATGTGATTTGTGAAAAGAACACACATGCAATGACTCTAGTGGATCCATGTGGTTTATGAAAAGAATAGATGCAATGACTCTAGCTATGGTTAATGAAAAGAACACACATGTAATGACTCTAGTGGATCCATATGTGGTTAATGAAAAGAACACACATGCAATGACACTGGTGGATCTGTATGTGCTTTGTGAAAAGGACACACATTAAATGACCCTAGTGCTGGTTTATGATAAGAACACACATGCAATGACTCTAGTGGATCCATATGTGTTTGGTGAAAAGAACACACATGCAATCACTCTAGTGGATGCATGTGGTTTATGAAAGGATCAGACATGCAATGACTCTAGCTGTGGTTAATGAAAAGAACACACATGCAATGAATCTAGTGGATCCATATGTGGTTTGTGAAAAGAACACACATTCAATGACTCTAGTGCTGGTTTAGGATAAGAACACACATGTAATGACTCTAGTGGATCCATATGTGGTTTCTGAAAAGAACACTGATGGCCCAAAATATATCAAGCTCGTTGGGGAACCCCAAGAGGAAGGTATGATGAGCACAGCAACAAGTTTTCCCTCAGTTATGAAACCAAGGTTTAATCGAACCAGTAGGAGGAAGGAAACAACCCAAAGGTGTAGCTAGCTACACTTTGGCAGGGCGCACTACCGGTGCCAGTAGCAATGTGGAGACCTGCACAATACAACCACAGAACTATGCCCCCAACTTGCGATGACGTTGTCAATCTCACCGGTTTTGCTGAAAACAAAGGATTAAACGTATCGATTGGAAGAAAGTAATAGTTTGCAGAAAGTAAACACAAAGCAGTAAACAATTGATATTAGATTGATGATAAAACAAAGGACCGGGGTCCATAGTTCACTAGAGGTGTCTCTCCTTAAGATAGATGACACGTTGGGTGAACAAATTACAGCGGGGCAATTGACAAACATCAAGAAAGCATGCAAGCATATACTACTCATCTTATCTCCTTTGAGATTCGATTGGGCATTACAACATTATACATAGACCGCCATCCAACTACATCTATTACTAATAATCTACCTTCAGGTTATCATCTGAACCCCCTCCAGTATTAAGTTGCAAGCAATGGATAATTGCATTAGGAATTGCGTGTAAAGTAAACAATATGATTGTTCTATGAACAAATGATTGTTATTTTCTCCCTAGTAGCAACAACACATCTAGTACCTTAGAGATTTCTGTCACTTCCCCAGATTACTAGAGGCATGAACCCACTATCGAGCATAAATACTAACTCTTGGAGTTGCTAGCAGCTACTTGGCCAAGATAGCTACTAACAATGGAAAGCATGCATGATCACAAATAACAAAGACATGATAGAATCAATAATCAATCTGAAATAGCATCTCAATATCCATCGGATCCCCGCAAACACAACATGTATGAATTGCAAATAGATGATCTTGATCATGAACGGAGCTCACAAGATCTAAACATGATAACATAAAGGAGGAGAACCAGCCATCTAGCTACTACATGGACCCGTAGTCTAGAGATGAACTACTCACACATCACACCGGAGCCTTGCATGATGATGAAGAAGGCCTCCAGGGTGAATTCTCCCCTCTGGCAGGGTGCTGGGAAGAGCTTTAGATCCCTCCCGATATAGGGATGGAGATGACGGCGGCTATAGACTCTTTCGTGGATTTTTTATCGGGTACTTAGGGTTTCTGTATCGGAGGAAATATATAGGTGGAAGGAGAGGCCGAGGGGGTGCCTAGGGTGGCCAGACCACCCCCTGGCATGGGCCAAGTCTAGCCGCGTGGCCAGGTGGTCTGGCCAGGCCCCAGCCCCTCTCTGTCTCGTATTCTGGCTCTAGGTGTCCCTCGGTGAAAAACTGACTTTGGCTTTTGTCCCGTCCAATTCCGATAATATTCATTTTCTGACTTTCCTGGAAGCAAAAACAGCAGAAGACAGGCAGCTGGCACTATGGCTCTTGTTAATAGGTTAGTCCAAGAAATCATATGAAAAGTACTCCAAGGTGTGGACAAAACATAAGAAAGTAGATAAAACCAAGCATGGAACATCAAAAATTATGGATATGTTAGCAACATATCAACATCCCCAAGCTTAACTCTTGCTCGTCGAGTAGGTAAGTGATAAAAAGAAACAATAATTTTTGAGGTGACATGCACCATCATAAACTTGATCAAAGTATTTGTAAAACATTGATAGCTGGGATCATAGTACTTGAATCATAACATGAAAGCAAAGTTCTAGCAATAAGACAAAGCAACTATGTTCCAACATGAAAAGGCACAAACAAAAGATTCATGAATAAAAATGCTTTGCAAGACGTTTGTTTGTTTCACATAAAGAAAACATAGCATAGTGGCATTCAGCTTGTCCCTCATAGAGTAGCAAACATAAATGCATAGGACACCTTGAAAGTTCATAAGAGTGACTAGATACAAATAGTTTAAAACAAGCAATATCAAAGCTATGCATCAATCAACAAGTCTTGGGACAATGCACATAGAACTAAGAATGGCCACTATGCTCTCAAAGTAGGTGCATAAAGATAGAAGGTGGAGACTCAACATAAAAGTAAAAGAAGGGCCTTCATAGAGGGAAGTAGGGATTCAAGTCTCATAAAGAGCTTCCAAAAATTATGGTACTTATTAGCTTTCAGCTCTCATTGCCCCTATCATAAGCATCTTGAAGGTGATTAAGGTTAAAGTGACACAACTAAGAGGATATGCTTGACAAGTTATAAACCGAAATCTCATGCCCCTTATTTACCAAGACCGAACCTCATGCTACTCAACTTTAGTCACAAGTAATCTCTTGTCATTGTAGGTACATATGTATCATAGAGAACCGCCAACGGGGTACCCCTTGCACATGATATAGGAGCTATCACATAATCATAATGACAAGGCAAGAAGACAATGAGCATCTCAACGATCTTTTTATTTGCTATTTGCATAGGTTTTTATTGAGGATGCTTCATAGAGTACTCATTATGGTTATGCTGCAAGTTTCCACCATGATTAGGCATGGCTTAAGCTAGCGTCCCAGGCGTTTCTCTAACACACATACAAACTCCATGATCTTACAAGTTCCCCTTTTATTTCACACCGCCGGGATTCATAAGCAAAAGAACATGATATCAACGGGGTACAAAGTACAGGTGCAATGTTGAAAGCGTTCCCCATGATACATGGTTCTGCTAACTTCAACTTATAAAGCACAAGCATATATGCAATGAAGATGGACCCAATGGTTCAAGTTTATTAAATGCAAAAAAGTAAAGTATGCCATCAAGTTCGTGAGAGCTTTAATCACTAGTTTTCTCATAACAAGTTTAATTTGGAAGGTAGACAAAAACGTGAATATACTTGGAATAGCATATTCTAGTAGGTAGGTATGGTGGCCTCTTTGGAATAACTTGGTTTTAGGAGTTGGATGCATGAGTGGAACTCATACTTGGTTACGGATGCTAGCAAAAGACTAGGAGCGACCAACTAAGAGAGCAATAATGGCCATAATCATGCAGAGCGACAAAACTTCAATGATCAAATCATAAAGTGATACTAAAACTTGAAAACTAAAGGATCATCAAGGCTTATGGTGACTTGGGATAGTCATAACATGGAGCATGCGCCAAGTCAACCTAAATAAAGCATCAAAGGAGAATACTACAATACTATGCTTTAATATGCTAAAATAACACATGATTCTTCCAAGGCACATTAAGCAATCTCAATTGTTTATAACAAGTCATGCTACAGCAAAGAATACTAAGCATAAAGCCAAAACAATATCAAGCATGGCATGACAAAGCATAGGCCACAGTCAAAAACAAGCTCTCTTTACCACTTAAGCATGAACTTTCCTACTCTTTTCCAATCCAAACCAAACTATTTGAAAACCAATGTATGAAAGAGAGGGTCCAACCAATTTATTCAGCAAACTAAGCAAACCAAGCAAATGAAAAACCAAAACGAAAACGAAAAATAAGATGCTCCAAGAACAACACAACTGTGCATGAAACAATAAAAATGAAATGTTTGGAAGGAACCTGGGATTTTTATTGATGAAGAAGGGGATGCCTTGGGCATCCCCAAGCTTCAACGCTTGTACTTATTGGATATTTATTGGGGTGACACTCGAGTCATCCCCAAGCTTGAGATTTAGTCCATCCTTCATCTCATTACTCATTCCTTCCATACACCTGAAATTTTTTCCTTCATACAAAACATCACATAATCTTTATTAGCAACATTAGTGCACTCAAGATAATATGTTTTTAGGTTTAGTTCCAACACCAATAAAACTTCCATTAAAACACAAGCTACTGTATCACTTCCCTCAAGAAGCTCAATTCCCCAAAAGAACTCAAAAAGGAACCAACAAGAAGCAAATGCAAATAATGGCAGAAATCCGTCAAAACAGACCAGTAGGTAAAGACGAATTTTTTCGAAGACCTTATGTTGCTCAAATCGAAAAGTGTTGAACTAATGAAAGTTAGATAACAACCTGGGGAAGAAGCACAAAATTTCACGCCTCAAAAGGACGTACAGAGATTTTACACGGATTTTTATGGTGAAGCACATAAATCTGTTTCGGGACAACAACTTTCCCAATCATTAGAGGTTACTCTTGGCACAAAAAGAAAATAAAAAGGATAAGAAGAGTTTATTACTGAAGTAATAACTTCCAAGACTCATCTAAAACGTTTGGGTTATCTCTCAATAAGTACTTTTCTTTAAGGCCTTTAAGTTAGGCATAAGAAGCAAGAAAAAGAATCAAGTGTTCTCAAATGAAGAAGCATTAAGAGAAATCTTTTTTTCATAGGAGAGGCAAAAGAAATCTTCTCTCTCCTCTTAGGGAAGTGTTCTATACCTTTCTTGAGTGGGAGTTGATATTTAATGGTGCCTTCTTTCATATCAATAATGGCACCAATAGTTCTAAGAAAAGGTCTTCCCAAAGTAATAGGACAAGAAGCATTACATTCATCATCCAAAACATAGAAATCAACGGGGACATAGGCATTGTTAACCAGAATAAGAACATCATTAATACTCCCCATGAGTTTCTTTTTAGCATTATCATCAAGTGGGACATTCAAATAACAATCTTCAAGTGGTGGCAAATCAAGCATATCATAAATCCTTCTAGGCATAATAGAAACACAACTATCAAGATCACATAAAGCTTTAAAATCAAAATCATTCACTTCATATTGATGATGGGTTCCCAACCATCTTCTTGTTTTATAGGAATAGAAGTTTTATGTTTCATCTTTTCTTCTTTAATCTTTATGAGAGCATCAGTAATCTGTTTTGTAAAGGCCATATTCATAGCACTAGCATTAGGACTTTTAGCAAGCTTTTGTAGGAACTTAATAACTTCAGAGATATTGCAACCATCAAGATCAAAATCACAATTATTATCTAAGGTAGTAGAGCTATTACTACTCTCAACACTAGTGGTAGTGATAGTAGAAACACTAATTTTTCTAGCAATTTCATCTTCTCTTTCCCACTTAGCATGCAATTCAGCTAATAGTCTAACATTTTCATCAATTCTAACTTGTATGGCATTAGTAGGTGCAAAGGGATTATCATTAGTTTTAGGTTTAGCAACCATTTTATTCAAAGAAGATTGAGCTTCAGCTAATGATGTTGTATTTCTTTCAGCATTAGAAAGTTTTTCCTCAGTAGTTTTATTAAAAGCAGTTTGTTTACTAATAAAGTCTTTAAGCATAACTCCAAGTTCAGAGGGTGCACTCTTATTATTGTTGTAGGAATTTCCATAAGCATTACCATTGTTGGGAGGATATGGCCTATAATTGTTGTTACCAAAATTATTCCTGTAGGCATTATTGCTAAAATTGTTATTTCTTATAAAGTTCACATCAACTTGCTCTTCTTGAGCAACCAAAGAGGCTAAGGGAACATTATTTGGATCAATATGGGCTTTCCCATTAACAAGCATAGACATAATAGCATCAATTTTATCACTCAAGGAGGAGGTTTCTTCAACTGAACTTACCTTCTTACCTTGTGGAGCTCTTTTAGTGTGCCTTTCAGAATAGTTAACCATCATATTATCTAGAAGCTTTGTTGCAGCACCCAAAGTAATGGTCATAAAGGTACCTCCAGCAACAGAATCCAATAGATTTCTTGAAGAATAGTTCAATCCTACATAAAAGGTTTGGATAATCATCCAAGCTGTTAGTCCATGAGTTGGACAATTCTTTACCAAAGATTTCATTCTTTCCCAAGCTTGAGCAACATGTTCATTATCAGATTGTTTAAACTTCATTATTTCACTTCTCATAGATATAATCTTAGCAGGAGGGTAGTATTTTCCAATGAAAGCATTTTTGCATTTAGTCCAAGAATCAATACTATTCCTAATCAAGGAATTCAACCATTGTTTAGCTTTAACTCTCAAGGAGAAAGGAAACAATTTAAGCTTAATAATATCTCCATCTATATCCCTATGCTTTTGCATCTCACAAAGTTCAACAAAGTTATTTAGATGGGCTGCAACATCTTCATTACCAATACCAGAAAATTGTTCTCTCATAAAATTGAGCAAAGCAGGTTTTATCTCAAAGAAAGTAGCTTCAGGAACAAGTGGAGCAATGGGTGTGCTCATAAAATCATTGTTGTTGGTGCTAGTGAAGTCACACAACTTAGTGTTTTCAAGAGTAGTCATTTTTTGTGTTTTTAATAAATAAAGCAAACTAGTAAAACTAATCTTTTTGTGTTTTTGATAAAGAAGCAAGCAAAAGTAAACTAAGAAAAAAATAACAAAGTAAAGGGATTGCTTATGAGGGACTCCCCTTGTGGAGATGTCCTTGACTCCCCGCCAATGGCGCCAGAAAAATAGCTTGATGGCCTAAAATATATCGAGCTCGTTGGGGAACCCCAAGAGGAAGGTATGATGAGAACAGCAGCAAGTTTTCCCTCAGTTATGAAACCAAGGTTTAATCGAACCTGTAGGAGCAAGGAAACACCCCAAAGGTGTTGCTAGCTAAACTTTGGCAGGGCGCACTACCAGTGCCAGCAGCAACGTGGAGACCTGCACAACACAACCAAAGAACTCTGCCCCCACCTTGCGATGAGGTTGTCAATCTCACCGGTTTTGCTGAAAACAAAGGATTAAACGTATCGAGTGGAAGAAAGTAATAGTTTCTAGAAAGCAAACACAAAGCAGTAAATAGTTGATTGTAGATTGATGATAAAAGAAAGGACCGGGGTCCATAGTTCACTAGAGGTGGCTCTCCTTAAGATAGATGACACGTTGGGTGAAAAAATAACAGCGGGGCAATTGACAATCATCGAGAAAGCATGCAATCATATACTACTCATCTTGACTCCTTTGAGATTTGATTGGGCATTACAACATTATACATAGACCGCCATCCAACTGCATTTATGACTAATAATCCACGTTCAGGTTATCATCCGAACCCCCTCCAGTATTAAGTTGCAAGCAACGGATAATTGCATTACGAATTGCGTGTAAAGTAAACAATATGATTGTTCTATGAACAAAGGATTGTTGTTTTTTCCCTAGTAGCAACAACACATCTAGTACCTTAGAGATTTCTATCACTTCCCCAGATTACTAGAGGCATGAACCCACTATCGAGTATAAATACTAACTCTTGGAGTTGCTAGCATCTACTTGGCCAATATAGCTACTAACAACGGAAAGCATGGAAGGTCACAAATAACAAAGACATGATAGAATCAATAATCAATCTGAAATAGCATCTCAATATCCATCGGATCCCCGCAAACACAACATTTATGAATTACAAATAGATGATCTTGATCATGAACGGAGCTCACAAGATCTAAACATGATAGCACAAAGGAGAAGAACCAGCCATCTAGCTACTACATGGACCCGTAGTCTAGAGATGAACTACTCACGCATCACACCGGAGGCTTGCATGATGATGAAGATGGTATCTAGGGTGAATTCTCCCCTTTGGCAGGGTGCCAGGAAGAGCTTCAGATCCCTCATGATCTAGGGTTGGAGATGACGGTGGCTACAGACTCTTTCGTGGATTTTTGATCAGGTACTTAGGGTTTCTGTATCGGAGGCAATATATAGAGGGAAGGAGAGGCCGAGGGGTTACCTGGGGCGGCCAGACCACTCCCTGGCACGGGCCAAGCCTGGCCATGTGGCCAGGTGGTGTGGCCAGGCCCCAGCCCCTCTCCATCTCGTATTCTGGCTCCAGGTGTCCCTTGGTGAAAAACTGAGTTTGGCTTTTGTCCCGTCCAATTCCGAGCATATTCATTTTCTGACTTTCCTAGAACCAAAAACAGCAGAAAACAGGCAGCTGGCACTGTGGCTCTTGTTAATAGGTTAGTCCAAGAAATCATATGAAAAGTACTCCAAAGTGTGGACAAAACATAAGAAAGTAGATAAAACCAAGCATGGAACATCAAAAATTATGGATACGTTAGCAACATATCAAACACACATAGAATGACTTTAGTGGTTCCATTTGGTTTATGAAAAGAGCAGACATGCAATGACTCTAGTTGTGGTTTATGAAAAGAACACACATGCAATGACTCTAGTGTTGGTTTAGGATAAGAACACACATGCAATGACTCTAGTGATAGTTTAGGATAAGAACACACATGCAATGACTCTAGTGGATCCATATGTTGTTTGTGAAAAGAACACACATGCAATGACTCTAGTTGATCCATGTCGTATATGAAAAGAACATACGTGCAATGACTCTAGCTGTTGTTAATGAATAGAACAAACATTCAATGACTCTAGTGGATCCATATGTGGTTAATGAAAAGAACACACATGCAATGACACTGATGGATCCATATGTGGTTTGTGAAAAGAACACACATTCAATGACTCTAGTGCTGGTTTAGGATAAGAACACACATGCAATCACTCTAGTGGATCTTTATGTGGTTTGTGAAAAGAACACACATGGAATGAATCTAGTGGATCCATGTGGTTTATGAAAACAATAGACATGCAATGACTCTAGCTGTGGTTAATGAAAAGAACACACATGCATTGACTCTAGTGCATCCATGTGGTTTATGAAAAGAACGGACATGCAATGACTCTAGCTGTGGTTAATGAAAAGAACACACATGCAATGACTCTAGTGGATCCATATGTGGTTAATGAAAAGAACACACATGCAATGACACTGGTGGATCCTTATGTGGTTTGTGAAAAGAACACACATTCAATGACTCTAGTGTTGGTTTAGGATAAGAAGACACATGCAATGACTCTAGTGGATCCTTATGTGGTTTGTGAAAAGAACACACATTCAATGACTCTAGTGTTGGTTTAGGATAAGAACACACATGTAATGACTCTAGTGGATCCATATGTGGTTAATGAAAAGAACACACATGCAATGACACTTGTGGATCTATATGTTGTTTGTGAAAAGAACACACATTCAATGACCCTAGTGCTGGTTTAGGATAAGAACACACATGCAATGACTCTAGTGGATCCATATGTGTTTTGTGAAAAGAACACACATGC
Source organism: Avena sativa (assembly GCA_916181665.1). Classification (NCBI taxonomy): domain Eukaryota; kingdom Viridiplantae; phylum Streptophyta; class Magnoliopsida; order Poales; family Poaceae; genus Avena; species Avena sativa. Next base: position 315,976,587 of record OV702292.1, read on the forward strand.
ATTGACTCTAGTGGATCCATGTGGTTTATGAAAAGAACGGACATGCAATGACTCTAGCTTTGGTTAATGAAAAGAACACACATGCAATGACTCTAGTGGATCCATATGTGGTTAATGAAAAGAACACACATGGAATGACACTAGTGGGTCCATATGTGGTTTGTGAAAAGAACACACATTCAATGACTCTAGTGTTGGTTTAGGATAAGAACACACATGTAATGACTCTAGTGGATCCATATGTGGTTAATGAAAAGAACACACATGGAATGACACTAGTGGATCCATATGTGGTTTTTGAAAAGAACACACATTCAATGACTCTAGTCCTGGTTTAGGATAAGAACACACATGCAATGACTCTAGTGGATCCATGTGGTTTATGAAAAGAACAGACATGCAATGACTCTTGTTGTGGTTAATGAAAAGAACACACATGCAATCACTCTAGTGCTGGTTTAGGACAAGAACACACATGCAATGACTCTAGTGGATCCATATGTGATTTGTGAAAATAACACACATGCAATGACTCTAGTGGATCCATGTGGTTTATGAAAAGAACACACATGCAATGACTCTAGCTGTGGTTAATGAAAAGAACACACATGTAATGACTCTAGTGGATCCATATGTGGTTAACAAAAAGAACACACATGCAATGACACTTGAGTATCTGTATGTGGTTTGTGAAAAGAACACACATTCAATGACCCTAGTGCTGGTTTAGGATAAGCACAAACATGCAATGACTCTAGTGGATCCATATGTGTTTTGTGAAAAGAACACACATCCATTGACTCTCGTGGATCCATGTGGTTTATGAAAAGAACGGACATGCAATGACTCTAGTTGTGGTTAATGAAAAGAACACACATGCATTGACTCTAGTGGATCCATAGGTGGTTAATGAAAAGAAAACACATGCAATGACACTGGTGGATCCATATGTGGTTTGTGAAAAGAACACACATTAAATGACACTAGTGCTAGTTGAGGATAAGAACACACATGTAATGACTCTAGTCGATCCATATGTGGTTTGTGAAAAGAACACACATGCAATGACTCTATTGGATCATTGTGGTTTATGAAAACAATAGACATGCAATGACTCTAGCTGTGGTTAATGAAAAGAACACACATGCAATGACTCTAGTGGATCCTTATGTGGTTTGTGAAAAGAACACATATTCAATGACTCTAGTGCTGGTTTAGGATAAGAACACACATGCAATGAGTCTAGTGGATCCATATGTGTTTTGTGAAAAGAACACACATGCATTGACTCTAGTGGATCCATGTGGTTTACGAAAAGAACAGACATGCAATGACTCTAGTTGTGGTTAACGAAAAGAACACACATGTAATGACTCTAGTGGATGCATATGTGGTTAATGAAAAGAACACACATGCAATGACACTAGTGGATCTGTATGTAGTTTGTGAAAAGAACACACATTATATGACCCTAGTGCTGGTTTAGGATAAGAACACACATGCAATGACTCTAGTGGATCCATATGTGTTTGGTGAAAAGAACACACATGCAATGACTCTAGTGGATCCATGTGGTTTATGAAAAGAATAGACATGCACTGACTCTAGCTGTGGTTAATGAAAAGAACACAAATGCAATGAATCTAGTCGATCCATATGTGGTTTGCGAAAATAACACACATTCAATGACTCCAGTGCTGGTTTAGGATAAGAACACACATGTAATGACTCTAGTGGATCCATATGTGGTTTGTGAAAAGAACACACATGAAATGACTCTAGTGGTTCCATTTGGTTTATGAAAAGAGCAGACATGCAATGACTCTAGCTATGTTTTATGAAAAGAAAACATATGCAATGACTCTAGTGTTGGTTTAGGATAAGAATACACATAGAATGACTCTAGTGCTGGTTTAGGATAAGAACACACATGCAATGACTCTAGTGGATCCGTATGTGGTTTGTGAAAAGAACAAACATGCAATGACTCTAGTGAATCCATGTGGTATATGAAAAGAACAGACATGCAATGACTCTAGATGTGGTTAATGAAAAGAACACACATGCAATGACTCTAGTGGATCCATATGTGGTTAATGAAACGCACATGCAATGACACTCGTGGATCCATATGTGGTTTGTGAAAAGAACACACATTCAATGACTCTAGTGCTGGTTTAGGATAAGAACACACATGCAATGACTCTAGTGGATCCATATGTGGTTTATGAAAAGAACACACATGCAATGACTCTAGTGGATCCATGTGGTTTATGAAAAGAACAGACATGCAATGACTCTAGCTGTGGTTAATGAAAAGAACACATATGCAACGACTCTAGTGCTGGTTTAGGATAAGAACACACATACAATGACTCTAGTGGATCCATATGTGGTTTGTGAAAAGAACACACATGCAATGACTCTAGTGGATCCATGTGGTTTATGAAAAGAACAGACATGCAATGACTCTAGCTATGGTTAATGAAAAGAACACACATGCAATTACTCTAGTGGATCACTATGTAGTTAATGAAAAGAACACACATGGAATGACACTGGTGGATCCATATGTGGTTTGTGAAAAGAACACACATCCAATGACTCTAGTGCTGGTTTAGGATAAGAACCCACATGCAATGACTCTAGTGGATCCATATGTGGATTATGAAAAGAATACACATGCAATGACTCTAGTGGATCCATGTGGTTTATGAAAATAACAGACATGCAATGACTCTAGCTGTGGTTAATGAAAATAACACACATGAAGTGACTATAGTGCTGGTTTAATATAAGAACACACATGTAGTGACTCTAGTGGATCAATATGTCGTTTGTGAAAAGAACACACATGCAATGACTGTAGTGCTAGTTTAAGATAAGAACACACATGCAATAACTCTAGTGGATCCATATATGATTTGTGAAAAGAACACACATGCAATGACTCTAGTGGATACATGTGGATTATGAAAAGAACAGACATGCAATGACTCTAGATGTGGTTAATGAAAAGAACACACATGCAATGACTCTAGTGGATCCATATGTGGTTTGTGAAAAGAACACACATGCAATTACTCTAGTGCTGGTTTAGGATAAGAACACACATGCAATGACTCTAGCGGATCCATATGTGATTTGTGAAAAGAACACACATGCATTGACTCTAGTGGATCCATGTGGTTTATGAAAAGAACGGACATGCAATGACTCTAGCTGTGGTTAATGAAAAGAACACACATGTAATGACTCTAGTGGATGCATATGTGGTTAATGAAAAGAACACACATGCAATGACACAGGTGGATCTGTATGTAGTTTGTGAAAAGAACACACATTAAATGACCCTAGTGCTGGTTTAGGATAAGAACACACATGCAATGACTCTAGTGGATCCATATGTGTTTGGTGAAAAGAATACACATGCAATGACTCTAGTGGATCCATGTGGTTTATGAAAAGAATAAACATGCACTGACTCTAGCTGTGGTTAATGAAAAGAACACACATGCAATGAATCTAGTGGATCCATATGTGGTTTGCGAAAATAACACACATTCAATGACTCCAGTGCTGGTTTAGGATAAGAACACACATGTAATGATCTAGTGGATCCATATGTGGTTTGTGAAAAGAACACACATGAAATGACTCTAGTGGTTCCATTTGGTTTATGAAAAGAGCAGACATGCAATGACTCTAGCTATGTTTTATGAAAAGAACACATATGCAATGACTCTAGTGTTGGTCTAGGATAAGAATACACATAGAATGACTCTACTGCTAGTTTAGGATAAGAACACACATGCAATGACTCTAGTGGATCCGTATGTGGTTTGTTAAAAGAACAAACATGCAATGACTCTAGTGAATCCATGTGGTATATGAAAAGAACATACATGCAATGACTCTAGATGTGGTTAATGAAAAGAACACACATGCAATGACTCTAGTGGATCCATATGTGGTTAATGAAAAGAACACACATGCAATGACACTGGTGGATCCATATGTGGTTTGTGAAAAGAACACGCATTCAATGACTCCAGTGCTGGTTTAGTATAAGAACACACATGCAATGACTCTAGTGGATCCATATGTGGTTTGTGAAAAGAACACACATGCAATGACTCTAGTGGATCCATGTGGTTTATGAAAAGAACAGACATGCAATGACTCTAGCTGTGGTTAATGAAAAGAACACATATGCAACGACTATAGTGCTGGTTTTGGACAAGAACACACATGCAATGACTCTAGTGGATCCATATGTGGTTTGTGAAAAGAACACACATGCAATGATTCTAGTGGATCCATGTGGTTTATGAAAAGAACAAACAGGCAATGACTCTAGCTGTGGTTAATGAAAAGAACACATATGCAACGACTATAGTGCTGGTTTAGGATAAGGCCACACATGCAGTGACTCTAGTGGATCCATATGTTGTTTGTGAAAAGAACACACATGCAATGACTCTAGTGGATCCATGTGGTTTATGCAAAGAACAGACATACAATGACTCTAGCTATGGTTAATGAAAAGAACACACATGCAATTACTCTAGTGGATCCGTATGTAGTTAATGAAAAGAACACACATGGAATGACACTGGTGGATCCATATGTGGTTTGTGAAAAGAACACACATCCAATGACTCTAGTGCTGGTTTAGGATATGAACCCACATGCAATGCCTCTAGTGGATCCATATGTGGATTATGAAAAGAACACACATGCAATGACTCTAGTGGATCCATGTGGTTTATGAAAATAATAGACATGCAATGACTCTAGCTGTGGTTAATGAAAATAACACACATGAAGTGACTATAGTGCTGGTTTAATATAAGAACACACATGTAGTGACTCTAGTGGATCAATATGTCGTTTGTGAAAAGAACACACATGCAATGACTGTGGTGCTAGTTTAAGATAAGAACACACATGCAATAACTCTAGTGGATCCATATGTGATTTGTGAAAAGAACACACATGCAATGACTCTAGTGGATCCATGTGGATTATGAAAAGAACAGACATGCAATGACTCTAGATGTGGTTAATGAAAAGAACACACATGCAATGACTCTAGTGGATCCATATGTGGTTTGTGAAAAGAACACACATGCAATTACTCTAGTGCTGGTTTAGGATAAGAACACACATGCAATGACTCTAGCGGATCCATATGTGATTTGTGAAAAGAACACACATGCATTTACTCTAGTGGATCCATGTGGTTTATGAAAAGAACGGACATGCAATGACTCTAGCTTTGGTTAATGAAAAGAACACACATGCAATGACTCTAGTGGATCCATATGTGGTAAATGAAAAGAACACACATGGAATGACACTGGTGGATCTGTATATAGTTTGTGAAAAGAACCCACATTAAATGACCCTAGTGCTGGTTTAGGATAAGAACACACATGCAATGACTCTAGTGGATCCATATGTGTTTGGTGAAAAGAGCACACATGCAATGACTCTAGTGGATCCATGTGGTTTATGAAAAGAATAGACATGCACTGACCCTAGCTGTGGTTAATGAAAAGAACACGCATGCAATGAATCTAGTGGATCCATATGTGGTTTGCGAAAATAACACACATTCAATGACTCCAGTGCTGGTTTAGGATAAGGACACACATGTAATGACTCTAGTGGATCCATATGTGGTTTGTGAAAAGAACACACATGAAATGACTCTAGTGGTTCCATTTGGTTTATGAAAAGAGCAGACATCCAATGACTCTAGCTATGTTTTATGAAAAGAACATATATGCAATGACTCTAGTGTTGGTTTAGGATAAGAATACACATAGAATGACTCTAGTGCTGGTTTAGGATAAGAACACACATGCAATGACTCTGGTGGATCCGTATGTGGTTTGTGAAAAGAACAAACATGCAATGACTCTAGTGAATCCATGTGGTATATGAAAAGAATAGACATGCAATGACTCTAGATGTGGTTAATGAAATGAACACACATGCAATGACTCTAGTGGATCCATATGTGGTTAATGAAAAGAACACACATGCAATGACACTAGTGGATCCATATGTGGTTTGTGAAAAGAACACACATTCAATGACTCTAGTGCTGGTTTAGGATAAGAACACACATGCAATGACTCTAGTGGATCCATATGTGGTTTGTGAAAAGAACACACATGCAATGACTCTAGTGGATCCATGTGGTTTATGAAAAGAACAGACATGCAATGACTCTAGCTGTGGTTAATGAAAAGAACACATATGCAACGACTCTAGCGCTGGTTTAGGATAAGAACACACATGCAATGACTCTAGTGGATCCATATGTGGTTTGTGAAAAGAACACACATGCAATGACTCTAGTGGATCCATGTGGTTTATGAAAAGAACAGACATGCAATGACTCTAGCTATGGTTAATGAAAAGAACACATATGCAATTACTCTAGTGGATCCATATGTAGTTAATGAAAAGAACACACATGGAATGACACTGGTGGATCCATATGTGGTTTGTGAAAAGAACACACATCCAATGACTCTAGTGCTGGTTTAGGATAAGAATCCACATGCAATGACTCTAGTGGATCCATATGTGGATTATGAAAAGAACACACATGCAATGCCTCTAGTGGATCCATGTGGTTTATGAAAAGAACAGACATGCAATGACTCTAGCTGTGGTTAATGAAAATAACACACATGAAGTGACTATAGTGCTGGTTTAATATAAGAACACACATTTAGTGACTCTAGTGGATCAATATGTCGTTTGTGAAAAGAACACACATGCAATGACTGTAGTGCTAGTTTAAGATAAGAAAACACATGCAATAACTCTAGTGGATCCATATGTGATTTGTGAAACGAACACACATGCAATGACTCTAGTGGATCCATGTGGTTTATGAAAAGAACAGACATGCAATGACTCTAGATGTGGTTAATGAAAAGAACACACATGCAATGACTCTAGTGGATCCATATGTGGTTTTTGAAAAGAACACACATGCAATGATTCTAGTGGATCCATGTGGTTTATGAAAAGAACAGACATGCAATGACTCTAGCTGTGGTTAATGAAAATAACACAGATGCAATGACTCTAGTGGATCCATATGTGGTTAATGAAAAGAACACACATGGAATGACACTGGTGGATCCATATGTGGTTTGTGAAAAGAACACACATCCAATGACTCTAGTGCTGGTTTAGGATAAGAACCCACATGCAATGACTCTAGTGGATCCATATGTGGATTGTGAAAAAAGACAGATGCAATGACTCTAGTGGATCCATGTGGTTTATGAAATGAACAGACATGCAATGTGACGAGGGTTTAACTCGTCAATGCCCATTGTTATGGACTTGGGTTTTGGAGAAGGAGGGAGCGCTGGAAGTCTCGATCGGCTAGCAAACAAGCACACAGGGATGCAAGGTTTATCCAGGTTCAGGCCTTGTAGAGGACCCTACTCCTGCTTGTCTGCTCTTGATTGATGATGATCCGAAGGAGTACAAAGTCGCCGATGGCGGTGCATGCGCAGATTAGATCTGGCGTATGGGAGATCGTAGATCTATCTATTGAGGGATTCGCGATGTCTAGATATATTGTGGCGTAGCGTGGCGATTGAGAGGTTATGTCGTGTCCTTCTCGTTGGACCCTCCTAGCCTTTATATATGGGGAGGCTAGGTCTCAGATACCAATACGAGTTGGTTACAAGGTAGATTAGAACTCTAGTCTTGAGGTTTCCTTGTCTTGTGCGTTTGGGAGTCCGTGTCCATATGTGCTTCATACCACTCGAACCGTCATAGGCGTCATGGACCTTGGCAATTCATCGAGTGGGCCTTCCGTCGAGCCGCACCAGGTACGCTGTAGTTGAGTGCCTATTGGGCATACCCATGTCTGTAGCCCTCGAGTGTCCATGTGAATCGTAGATTCGGATGGAGACTCAGAAGTCTTGATCTTTGCATTAGGATGTCGGAGTCGACAATTGTCTCGAGTGCGAAGCACTTCTCCCGGAACTTCATCGGGTTAGTCGAAATTATAGTAGTTCATAGGGATGATGGTAAACGTGTCTGATGCGCTCGATGGATCGAGACCAGTTAATTGCTCTAGGGTAAAAACAATGCTACCTACTCAAACTCGAGTCACCGGACTCGAATTCGGAAATTGCTGGCGTAATTCGACTCAGGCCGTGGAGGTCTTATAGAGTCGAATCCTAGTGTATAAGTGTGAGCACTCGACACGTCCGTCAAGGCATGTTCATCGTACCTGCAGGCACGGATATATCTCTGGTAGTGCGCAGCAGATGCGTTGCCAGGCCTTATTCAGGTCTTACCTTCACGCTATAAGCGCGGCATCCGAATTTTGTCATCACGGAGATGATTCGGGTGGCCCAGGAGACGTAATCTCTTTGTAGGGAAAATATGAGGCGGAGTCGCCATAGCCTTCGAGTGTGGATGTTATCAACACACAGTACGATGTACAAATAATCATAGGGTGCGCGACCAGCGCTCCCTATGGGAGTAGCCCCCGAGTGCCTGGTTGAGTCGAAGACTCAGGCAGGGACTAAAAACTTTTGCGACTGTTGTCGTCTTTGCTGGTTTCAATCGAATTTGCTTTCAGCGCCCCCTATGGGAGTAACCCAAAGACCACAGTCGAATCGTAGATTCGAGTGAAGGGTTTTCATGATGCTTGGATATCTTCACAAATTTCTTCGAGTGAAGGGTTTTCATGATGCTTGGATATCTTCACGAATTTGCTTTCAGCGCCCCCTATGGAAGTAGCCCCCGAGTCCTTAGTCGAATCGTGGATTCGAGTGAGGACTCAAAGCGTGTCACTCGAGGATCTGGTATATACGCGTCCAGTGCTCTAGATTGGAGTAGCCCCCGAGTGTCTGGCGGAGTCGTAGACTCGGGCAGGGACTCGAGTCTTGTATTGTTGGGGGGATACCCCCAGGTAGGGTCACTCCAGGGTATAAGGGCCGAGTTAGCCGAGGGTCGGCAAGGTCAAAGCGGATGCTGGCCGAGTCACCTCAAGGCAGGCCGGATCACGGAGTAACCCAGGCCAGGGGGGACGCCTAACGTTGTCTCGTCCGACTTAAGGAGTAAGTCGGAAATGCTTGTCTAACTTATATGCAGGAACAGGTGTGCCCGGATCTACTATTATCTGGATCCTCGCTTGGCTTCTAGGAGAAGGAAGGAATCTCTCTGGTCAAAAAAGAAGGTCCGGTGCGTACTGGATGAGCGAATAAAGCAAGGGCAAGACCACCGGATCGTGGCCGACAAGGGTGACAACGCTCACGTCGGCTGACGCGGGTGCCGCAGAGGCTACGTCGCTAAAGCAAGTGTGACGCGGGGGAAAAGCACCCCTGTCGGGTTACTACTTTGGGAGGGGCATATTCTTAGGAATATGCCTCCACGTATGCCCTAGGCCAGGACCGAACCACCACTATATAAGGGGGGTTGGGGTTCTGGTAGGGGGGTTGGCAGAATTCTAGTTAATTGAGCACTGGTGGATCTAGGGTTCTTGGGCTAGATAGTAGGCAAGAGTAAGATAGCTTCTTCTTCCTCCTCTTGTCAAAACAGCTCAAGGAGCACTTGTAATCTGGGAGATTGAACATCAATACAAAGCTTCTGTCTAGAGAATCACTCTACTATCCCTCCCTGGATTCCCCTAGCGCATATTAGTCCCCACCTTTATCCTATCCATGGCATCTGCCGTGACACCACCACGACAGTTGGCGCCCACCGTGGGGCTAGCGGCGCTAGCAGGGGTGAAGATCCGGACAGGAAACCTCATCGGCACCGGTGAACGCATCGTCTCCGGGCTCGTTCAGCGCTTTGGAGCGCTGGACTACGTCAGCGACAACGCTGGCTGCTTTGGCACGCGCCCTTTCCGCACAACGGCATCTTCGTCAAGCTCGGTGCGCACAAGGTCTACGTTGCTGTGGACGTGTCTTGCGTTCATCCGCGTCGCGTTGTCGATGCAGGAGAACCATCCCTCACTGTGGCTCGCGGGGCGCGTATCGCTCGCTGCCCGGACCATGCAGAGGTGATGATGTCTGCGCCAGGCGCGGGCATGAGCAAGGATCTAGCGCCAGACCCGGAGGTAACGCCTAAGGCACCAAGGAAAGCTAGGGGTCCTCCGCTAGAGAGGCCTGAGAACGTGCTGAGGGAAGCTATGGATAGCTTGGCAAACCCGGTGGCAGCAGTGGTAGATCCGGCTTAGGCACAGGCCGAGCTAGAGGAAACCCGGCAAAAGATACTGGAGGGTACAAAGAAAATAGCAGCAGCTCAGCAGTCGTTGAACATGACGCTGCGTGAGTACGCGAAGGCAAACAAGGTTGATGCAGTAAGGGTAAAAGGGAAAAATCTCATAAACGAGATGAACAGAGAAGGTGATGATGGACCGGAAGGGTCGGAAAACTATCTGTCTGTGGGGTTGCCGAATTATAGTACCCCGGTGAAGAACCTTAGAGCAGCAGATGCCGCAGCGTCCGAACTAGAGGGTCTGATGGGTGAGGCCCGTCAGAGGCAGCAAGACCGGGTTAACGAGCTGGTTCGGATCGCGAACAGGCAGAACGAGGAGCTACTGAGAGGTAACCCGGAGAGAGTTGGATCTTCTAAGGTCGTCCATTCGGCGATGGGTAACCCAGAGAAATCCACTGGAGCCGCATCGTCGCCTCATGGTGGCTCAAGGAGAGAAGAGGTAGTAACCTCGGCCAGGCAGAACAAGCAGATCGTCCCGTACGACCCAACGCGTGCGGGAAAAGAAAAAGAGATGCGAAAAAACGACGATCGATGAAGTGTGAGCCGGGGTGAAGCTGGCCGAGGTAATCACGACCAAGGCAATGCCGGTCAAGGGAATGCTGCCAACGGCAATGCCAGACAGCGAAACTCGGCAGGAGCAGGTCAACCGCAGCAGCGGAATATACCAAGGCAAGAGCAAAGTGCCGGCCGAGGTATGCAATAGAGAGGAGCACAACGAGAGCAAAACCGATACAATGACGGAGACTTGGAGATGATGAATGCGGGATACGCAAGACCGGACTATCATGTGATAGGGTCGAGATTGGGAAGCAGGGATTTGATGCCGGATGACGCTAGGTTAAAGCTGGATCGCCTGTATAGGTCGGAACAGATCGAATGTCATGGTCCTCCGGGTCCAGCGTGCTTTGGAGCCCGGATCATGAAGGAACCGCCAGTACCCAACTTCCAATTACCCAGGGGCACGAAGACGTATGACGGCAGTACAAAGCCGGAGGATTGGCTGATAAACTACGCAACAGCTGTGAAAATTGCAACTGGCAACTTGAGGTGGGCTGTACGATACGTACCCCAGATGTTGGAAGGTCCGGCTAGGGTATGGCTGAATAACTTGCCACCCGGAAGCATCAATTGCTGGATAGATTTTGAAGAAATGTTTATCAGCAATTTCTCAAGTACATATCAGAGACCGAATAGACCGCAGACCCTGGCGATGTGCAAGCAGAGATCTAACGAAACGGATCGTGAATTCTTGACCCGGTGGTGTACCGTGAGAAACTCGTGTGAGGGAGTCATAGAATCACAGGCTATAGCATGGTTCGCACAAGGGTGCAGATATGGCAGCGAGTTGTGGATGAAATTGCAAAGGAAAATGGCAGCCACGTTGGCAGAGATGATCCGGATTGCGGATTCATATGCTTTGGGTGACCCGACTCAACCCAGGATCGCGTCGAATGAGTCAAATGAGGAGTAATATCAGAGGGACGGAGCCGGGTCATCCCGGAGGAACGATTACAGGGGAAAAAGGAGAGACGATAGACCGGATCATCGGTATAGTTCGCAACAAGCTGCAGCTGTGAATCAAGATCAACCCGGATCAGGGAGCAACCAACGCCAGAAAACGGGAGGGCAATGGACTCCTCGAAACGATGGCAAGAAAACATGGACTCCGGAGCAGAAGAAGCAATGGCAAGAAAAGAAAGACCGTCCGAGGTATACCTATGAGTCAATGTTGGACCAGCTGTGTAAGTTTCACACGCCAAATCCGAACAGCCCGGCGGGTCACACAATGAGGCAATGTGAGTGGATGCGTAAGATAGAACAAGGTGGTTCGGGGAATGCTTAGGCACCACGGAATGATCAACCTCGGCAGGAGTTACCCCGGCAGCAATTGCTCTCCGGAGCAAACACGAAACAACTAATGTTGCCTCCCCCTCCGCCGAGGTATGACAACAATGAGAGAAGGGATGCAGTGCATCAGGTGGAAAACCAGCAACAAATGGATCAGAGATACTCCGGAAATGAGGGAAGGAATGAGTACAGGGAACATCACTAGAGCTATTGTGTGTTCACAACAGAGGAAACAGATAGGAAGAGCTTGCAGCGCCGACATATGGAGGTTAATGCGGTTATGCCTGCAGTGACGAGGTACATGCCTTGGTCGGACCAGGAAATCACCTGGAGCGTCAAAGATCATCCCAAGCTTATGCCAAGTCCGGGCTCGTAAGCACTAGTGTTAGATCCGACGTTCATTGGACCAAACATTAATGTGAGGTTCTCCAAGGTACTGATCGACAATGGCAGTAGCATTAACATCATGTATGCGGATATGATGCGCAAGTTGGGCATCTCGGAGAACATGCACCAGGCTACAAGAACAACTTTCCATGGCATCGTACCAGGCATCTCCTGTGAGCCCATAGCCAAAGTCCGGGTCGATGTGCTATTCGGCACGAGGGATAACTGCCGAACTGAGAATCTGGAGGTTGAGGTAGTGAACTTGGAAAGCGCGTATCATGCATTACTCGGGAGACCAGCACTGAGCAAGTTCATGGCAAGTTGCCACGTTAGTTATCTGAAGATGAAGTTGCCCGGGCCAAATGGAGCAATTACTGTCGCTGGGGATTTCCGATGTTCTATTGAGTGCGCCTCAGCCGGGTCTAACCTAGCAGAGTCACTCGTAATTGCGCAAGAGAAAAGAAAAATCCAAGAGGTGGCGGCATTAGCTCAGTCCGCGCAGCAGTATATGCCGGCGTTAAGTAACCCGCATGGAAGCGTTTCGTTTCAAGCCGCAAAGGACACCAAGAAGATTCCAGTGGATAACATGTTTCTGGAGCGTACCGTAATAATTGGTGCCGGGTTAACTGACAAATAGGAGAGCGAGCTCGTCAACTTCCTCCGTGAGAATCGGGATATTTTTGCTTGGTCCACACAGGACTTGCAAGGTGTTCCGAGGGAGTTGGACGAGCACTCTTTGAACGTAAGACCCGGAGCAAGGCCGGTGAAGCAACCTCTCTGACGCTTTGCCGAGGATAGGAGAAAGGTCATTGGTGACGAGATAGCTCGGTTGCTAGCAGCTGGATTTATCATGGAAGTGTTGTATCCGAATTAGCTCTCTAATCCGGTGTTGGTAGAAAAGAAGAAGGATGATCCGAACGTGGCAGTGGTTTGGCGTATGTGTATCGATTAGACGAACCTGAACAAGGCGTGTCCAAAAGATCCATTTCCACTGCCGAGGATAGATCAGGTCATCGACTCTACCGCGGGATGTGAATTGTTGTCATTCATTGACGCCTATTCTGGTTTCCACCAGATACCTCTGAACCCGGATGATCAAATAAAAACTGCCTTTATTACCCCATACGGGGCTTATTGCTATCGCTCTATGCCGTTTGGTTTACGAAATGCAGGTGCAACGTACCAAAGATGTATGCAAAAATGTTTGCACGATCAAATAGGTCAAAACGTACAAGTCTACATGGATGATGTGGTTATTAAGACCAAGGAAAGCGCAACGCTCCTTGACGACATAAGGCAAACATTCGCGAACTTGAGGACATTCCGGATGAAGCTTAATCCGGAGAAATGTACCTTCGGTGTCCCGGCTGGGAAATTACTCGGACTTCTCGTCTCTAGCCGAGGTATCGAGGTTAATCCAACTAAGATCCGAGCCATCGAACGAATGGAGCTACCGAAGTGTCTCAACGATGTCCAGAAGTTCACTGGGTTCCTGGCCTCGTTGAGTCGGTTTGTATGTCGGTTGGGAGAAAAGGCACTGCCTCTCTACCAACTCATGAAAAAGTCAGATAAATTCGTTTGGACGCCGCAGGCCAATGAAGCTTTTGCCCACTTAAAAAAGATGTTGGCCACTACACCAGTGTTAGCTTCTCCACTGTCAAAGGAGCCAATGTTGCTCTACATAGCCGCAACCAACCGGGTTGTAAGTGCAGTGATTGTAGTGGAGCGTGATGAAGAGGGTAAGTCGGTGCAGAGGCCAGTGTATTACTTGAACGAGGTATTGTCTGCCTCAAAACAGAACTACCCGCATTTTCAAAAGGTGGCATACGGTGTTTATATGGCGGCAAAGAAGTTAAAGCACTACTTTGAGGAGCATCCCATCAAAGTGATATGCGAAGCCCCCATATCCGAGATAATGGGTAACAAAGATGCGAATGGCAGAATTGTGAAATGGGCAATTGAGTTAGCACCTTACGCACCCTAGTATGATAGAAGAGAAGCAATCAATTCTCAGGTTTTTGCGGACTTTTTCGTAGATTGGGCCGAGGTGCAATACGAACCACCGCCACCAGATCCGAACTACTGGAGGATGCACTTTGACAGATCAAAAACCAAAACCGGGTTAGGTGCCGGGGTTGTGCTTACCTCGCCAAAGAAGGATCAGCTCAAGTACGTATTACAGATCCATTTCGCAGCATCAAACAATGTCGCTGAGTACGAGGCTCTTGTGCATGGTCTCAAAGTGGCAAAGGAGATTGGCATACATCGGATAATATGCTTTGGCGACTCGGATCTAGTAATATAGCAAGTGTCCGGAGTGTGGGACGCCCTGGATCCAAACATGGCACTATACAGATTTCATGTGCAGAAGATCTCGGGTTACTTTGAGGGATGCGAATTTCACCATGTACCTCGCGTGGAAAACAAAGCTGCCGACATGCTGTCAAAGCTCGGATCGACCCGACAGGCAATTCCACCAGGCGTAGCATTGGAGCACCTCAGAAAACCTTCTATCAGGCCGTCCCCAGGAACCGACTCAATCTATGTCCCGGAAAACGCAGAATCCGGAGCTGAGCCCATGGACATTGACATGGGAGGTAGCACGCCGAACCCGGGGACTACCTCGGCAAACCCGGGGACTGCCTCAGTAGACCCGGGGGCTACCTCGCTAGACCCGGGGACTGTTCAACGTGATCCGGCTGAAGTTATGCCGGTGGATCGGATGGAAATTGCTGAGGAGATGTTCCCTACGCGAGCGATACCAGCTTGGGCACTGCCTATATACCAATTCTTGAAAGATGGAACCTTACCCACTAAGGAAGCGCTTGCCAGGCAAACTCAGAGGAGAGCCAAAGCTTACACAATCATCAATTTCGAGCTGTACAAACAGAGTGTAACCAATGTCCTCCAGCGGTGTGTTGACCCGGAAGAAGGACTTAACATCCTCCGAGATATACACCAAGGAGAATGCGGGCATCATGCCTCATCCCGGGCCTTAGTGGCAAAGGCGTTCCGGCATGGATTCTACTGGCCAAGTGCCTTGGAGCAAGCAGAAGATCTGGTGAGAAAGTGCAATGGTTGTCAAAGGTATGCCACCAAGACACATATGCCTATGCCGGAACTCGAAACCATACCAATTACATGGCCATTTGCTGTGTGGTGCTTGGATATGGTTGGCCCGTTCAAACCAGCGAGAGGAAACATGACACACATCTTGGTCATGGTGGACAAGTTTACAAAATGGATCGAAGTGAAGCCTATAAGAAAATGTGATGGAGCTACGACCGTGACATTTCTCAAAGACATCATCTTGAGATACGGTTATCCACATAGCATTATAACTGATAATGGAACGAATTTCACGGAAGGAGCATTTGCGCGCTTTTGTCGAGACAAGAAGATCTGACTCGACGTAGCCTCGGTAGCCCACCCCGCATCGAACGGACAAGTGGAAAGATCCAACGGATTATTGTTATCCGGGATAAAACCCAGGCTCATTGAGCCGCTGCAAAGATCAGCGGGGTGCTGGATAGAAGAACTACTAGCGGTATTGTGGAGTTTAAGAACAACTTCGAATCGATCAACAGGCTACACGCCATTATTTCTGGTATATGGGGCAGAAACTGTATTACCAGCTGACATAGAGCATGATTCGCCTAGGGTCACCCAATACACAGAAGCCGAAGTGCAAGAAGCCCGACAAAATGATGTTGATCTGCTGGAAGAAGCGAGAGAACTGGCACTGTCCAGATCCGCCATATATCAGCAAAATCTCCGACGCTATCATAGCCGGAAAGTGTGCCCCCGAGTCTTCCGGGAAGGCGATCTGGTGCTCCGGTTGGTACAATGTACCACTGGCATGCATAAATTATCCCCCCCATGGGAAGGACCATTTATTCTGAGCAAAGCATTGCACAATGATTCCTACTATCTTATAGATGCGAAGCCACAGGAAAAGAATAAGGCGGACAGGTCCGGAGAGGAATCGAAGCGACCGTGGAATGTAGCACTACTTCGTCCCTTCTACACTTAGCTAAGAAGTGTGTGTATCCGAGTCGTCTCATATGTCGGTATGTATGTCGGCAATGAGCTTATCAATGAAATAGCGGAGCCTCGAGCAGTAACTCGGGGACTTCCTTAATAAACGGTTGTTGTTACTTTTTATGCGTTAGCTGGAATGACTCGTTTCGCTTAACCCGGATTAGTAATGTGTGAGCACCAAAAACCCAACCCTTCGACTTGTTGCTGTCCAACAAGAATTGGCTTCATGGCAAGCAAGGGAACAAGTTTGGAATTGCGTAGCACGTGAAAAAGCACTAAGGAAATGATCTTATTCCAGCTAACGTTTGTTTTTTGGGACTAACCCCGTATTTACTTTCAAGTCATTATGTTGAATTATTTTGAGCCAAGCCTCACAGTTTCTAGGTATTGTTAAAACGATTCTTGGGGCTCGGATTCGTAAGTCATAAAACCGAATCAAGGTAGACACGGATTGAGCCGGAGAATTGGACGAACAAGAAAATGAAACTCAGGGACTACGCCCAAGTTAATCCGGCATACAAGCATAGTAGCAAAATGTAATGTATTCAGCATACAATTGCACCCGGCATACCGGGGATCTGATAAATTTTCATGTTTTTTCCACTAAGGAGCGGCAGGAGGAGGAAGTTCGGTGTCATCATCACTATCTTCAATATCTGAAGCAGCATCTTCTCCATCCTCACCCGAACCATCCTCCACGTTCTCCATCTGCTCCTTCTCGCCGGACTCTAGAAAGCTCGGCCCCTCAACCCAGTCATGGATGGGAGAATATTCGACAAGGCTGTAGGTGCAAGCCTGGCGCCGAGCTACCCACTCCGGATCATCGGTCCATTTGGATCCGGTGCGCCGGCGTGTGAGGAGGCTCAGGTCGATCTTCTCATACCATGTAAGGATATGATGGAGGAGGGTATCTGCTGCGGCATGCCCGGCGGATTCTCTCCAGAGATCAAGTTGTGTCTCGATTTCCAATAGCTTCTCAGCAAGGAGTGTGATCCTTTTCGGAGCGCTCTCGCTTGGCCAGAAAGTGTTGTAGATCCGGACCGCAACGTCGAGGAGATCTTTCCCATAGTTCTTGATGGTTTCCACCCGAGCTGACACGCTGACCAATAGGTCCTCCATGTCTAAGGGGACGCTCTCACCATCAGGAGCGACGGGAGTACCCCTCTCTCGGCGGAATTTGGCAACGGCAGCACTGGCGATGGGAGTACCCTCCGGAAAGTGATCTGAAAATAAGAAAAGGGAAGATGCTGAAGCAAAGGCATATGAGCTAACCCGGAAAACTATGTCGGATAAGGGGAAGAAACTTACGTGAGATATGGCGATGGATCCGGGTCAACTCCTTGATACAACTGTCGCGTCTCTGTCGGGTCAAGCTCGGAGAGCGCCGACCCAAGCTGGACCTCGGATTCCTTAAGCAGGTCCTGGTCCTTGGAGATCTGGAGGGTAAAGCGCTCACGCTCTTCGGTGAAGTTCTGGCCAACTTTTTGGAGCTCGGTTTTGTGCTAGGCCTTCATCTTCTCCATCTCGGCCTTGAGTTTGGCTATTTCGTCGTCCTTGGTCCGGAGGAGGGCAAGCTCATCATTCTTCTTCTTCAGCTCGGCTTGATGTTGTCCTGCTTGTTCGAGAAAATGCAGCATCATATCAGGCACGGGCACACTATCCTCAAGCGATGCTGAAATAGTATGTTGACCCGGCAAAGCCGAGGAGTGAATGTTTGCCGAGCCAAGGAGAAGAAGAAATGGAAAGCACAACAAGGTTGGACGAAAGAGGACATACCTCGGATTTCCTCCAAGTTCTTCCGCATAATTTTGTTTTCAGCCTCCATCCCAGCTGCAAAAAACCGAATGAGGAGGTTAGTCCGGCAGAAACAAGTGAAACGGAGAGGTGCTGAGGGAGAAAATTACCCCTCTTTTCATGCTCTGCGCCAACTGCAGCATCATATCAGGCACGGGCACACTATCCTCCGGCGATTGGTAGTTACCTGACAAAGGTACAGAAGTGTAAAATTAGTTTGGTGCATATTCGAAGTGTACGGGATCTGGGCCAAGCGGAACTTAACCCGGCTCTAGGTGTGTGCATATTCGAAGTGTACAAGATCCGGGCCAAGTGGAACTTAACCCGGCTCTAGGTGTATGCATATTTGAAGCGTACAAGATCCGGGCCAAGCGGAACTTAACCCGGCTCTAGGTGTGTGCATATTCGAAGTGTACGAGATCTGGGCCAAGTGGAACTTAACCCGGCTCTAGGTCTGTGCATATTTGATGTTTACATGCAGCTACTTTAGTTTTCTAATGAGCATCCGGCCGAGTAACAAGTCACTCCCCCGGAGGCTCGGGGACTAATGGTTATTATCTATAGCATGTAAAGGAGAAACAACATACCTCCATCATTCGCCCCGCCAGGTTAATTGCCTTAGCGGCAGTGTTCATCTGGGCGGAAAATTCCACGGGGCCGAACTTTTCCGGGAGATCGTCGTTGTAGACGAACTCCGCCTTATTCCAGTTCATGACGAACTCAATAAGGCTCGGAGGGTACCGTTCGCCAGTGGGCATGTGGGGTGCCACCAAGCCCTTTGCATGAGCTTCCTTCCTCTCAATCAGGGCAAGAGCTGGGCTGGTGTGAAGGACCATCTGCTGCGCATCGGTTGGCTCGGCAGGAGGGTCCGTCGCTGCTGGTGCCTTCTTCGGAAGCATTGACGACAAGGTTCGCTGCCCGGCCTCGACGGAGGTAGACTTGGCAGCATCCGGAGCCTTCTTGCCTTTAGCTTGCTGGGAGGATGTGACCATAGTGGATTTGCCCTTGGGAGCTGCTGGAGTGGTTCCTCGCCGAGCTTGGGATGACTCGGACGAGGCAGACGAACTTGGCACGGGAGCTTTGGTAGTAGGACTGGGAGCTGCTGTTGGTTTCTTCGGAGCCGGGACAGGCGCTGGTTCGGTGGCTGGTACTGGAGCTGCTGCTGGTGCTGGAGTTGCGGTCGACTTGGTGGTTGCTAGTTGCGGCAATGCCGAAGTGGCAGACGCCATTGCCTCGGCCGAACCGACCCCTCCTGATCTGAGGTCGCGTTCCTCTTGAGGAGGTACTACGGAACCCGGAGCAGCCGCAGAGCCCTCCAGAATAGGGCTCAGCGGGCGTGACTCGTCGTCACGAGGAGGGGAAGGACCGGACCGAAGGGGAGAAGAGATGCTTGATCCGCTTTGAGGGACCTCCACAGGAGCCCTGCAAAAGAAAATAATGTCAGGAGTGAAATTACCCCGATGCAGGGGAAATGTGTTGCGCAGTGAAAAATTACTTACGCATCCGAGGTCTCGGCCTCCTTAGGTTTTCGGGCCCTCCGTGCCGGGGTTTTGCCTGCCCGTTTGGAGGCAGTCTTGTCTCCGGCCTTCTTTTTCCTTTTGGTAGGTTGAGAAGGTTCGGAAGAAGAACTTGACGCGGATCCGCGCTTCTTCTTCGACGCCACCGGAACAGGCTCGCCCGTGCCAAGTGGAGGATCCTCGTGGATATGCCCACCGGGGTTAGCTGATGTCGGGAAGGCAAAAGAAAGAGGGACAGCCTCAACAGGTTCAATCATGTCGATATCTGAGTCATCCTCATCGTCGGGCCAATCTCTAAGAGAAGAGAATTTACCGCTGGGTCATTTGGTGGCGTCGGTCGTGGGGAGGAACATCTCCTGGCCCGGCTCCTCCTCATCCAGGATTTCTTGGTCCGGGGCCCACTTAAGGGTCGGATCCGTACCATCCTCGAGGGTTTGCTAGAGAAACAGCTGAGAAAAAAGCACAAAGAGCAGAGTCAAAAATATGATAAGAACCGACACGTAATTGATCCGAAATAAGTTTACCCCGTGAAGCTTACCGTGGGAGGGAGCCTGTCACGGCAGTAATGCTCGATTTCCCACATCCATTCGGCGGAGAAATCCTTATGGGTGGTGAAAAGAGCCTTTACCCGGCGGAAGATCTCCGTATTGCTCAACTCGAACGAGGAGGTTCGGTTGTGGTCGCGGCTGAAGCTCATGTGGAACAACTTGTGAGTGCGCCGCTGGAGGGGAGAGATTCGGTTGCGCACGAATGTGATCATGGCATCTTCATTGCGCAATCCGAGCTTCTTCAGCTCCACGAACCTTTTGTGGATTTGGTTGGCCAGAGCTGTAGGTTTTTTGGCGACCTCCTCCTAGAAATCCGTGTCAGGGGGACCCGGAGCATAGGGCAGCAACCGAATCAAGTCTTCGGTACCCTCGTTCCGGATGTAGAAGAAGGTCTGGGCCCATCCTTTGCAGGAGTCAAGCCCGGTGACCTGGGGAAAGATTGAAAATCTCCGGGGCGAGATCGAGGCAGCTCCGAACTGAGTGAGCTGCTTGTCCTCCGACTCAACGTGGATGTTGGGGACGACATTGCGACGGAGGCCGAAGAACCGGATCCACAGCTCCTTCGTGGGCCATAGTCCGGTGTAGCCCTCGACCGTAGAGACGAAAGTGGACAGAGAGGTGATGGAGTTCGCCGGGAGATGATGTGGTTGCAAGTGATAGGTCCGGACCCAGTCCTGGAAGAAATCACTCACCGGAAGACCAAATCCCTATTGGAAGTGGGATAGGAAAACAACGAACTCACCCGGATTGGGTGAGGGGGCCAATTCCGAGGAGGGGAGACGAGCGGCGACGCCGGCGGGAATACGCCGGGTCCGGTAGAGCCAGTCGAGGTCGTCCTGGCAGACCCACGAACCGGCTCACGTGCCGCGGTCCGCCACGCTGGTGTCCTCCTCCATCTCCTGCTCGACGACGATGAGCTCCTCCTCCGTCGTCTCGAATCTGCTGTCCTCGCTAGAACTAGCGGCGGCGGGGCTCCGTGGTCTAGATTGACGAGGACCCGTGGCTAAGCAGTTGTGCAGTGGTGGCTGCGGTGCGGAGGCGCGGAGAAGGTGCGGTGGCAGCGCTGCTGCAACGGGCACTGGCGGCGGCACGGTCGTGAGGAAGAAGAAGAGGAACGGGCAAAGGGGCGCGAAGATGTAAAAGTGCTAAGGGACGCGCCCCTCCCCTATTTAACTGCCCCCAGTGATTGATGAGTGGGATCGCGCTGCGTCGGAGAGCCACACGGTGTGGCCGTGTATCACAGGCATCAGCCAATCAGAGAGAAGCCACACCGGGGGCCACAGAGTAAATATGATCCCATGACACGACGTGCAGTTGCGGTAAATGAGGAGACAGGCGTGACGTAACCCACGCACAGTAATCACTGACAGTTACTGCGGAGGTTACTGTGCAGGCCCTTAAAATGAGGCAACGTAATGATTAACCTTTACGTGGGTTGGCGTATGGGAGAAGGAAGCAAGGCCCGGATCCGAGCTACAATGGTAACCCAGCCGGCAAGTGAAAACTTGAAATGTGCAGAGGGAAAGTAAAACCATAGGATTCGAGCTACAATGGTAACCTGGCCGGCAAGTGAAAACTTGAAATGTGCAGAGGGAAAGTAAAACCATAGGATCCGAGCCGAAGTGGTGACCCGGCCGGCAAGTGAAAACTTGGAACGTGCGAAGGGAACGTAAATCCATATAATCCGGAAATAAACGTCCGAGGCTCGAATATGAATGAACCTGATGTGGCCTTAGTGACCAAGGCCGCTAAGGCCGCACCAGCTTCGGGGACTAATGTTGGGGGGATACCCCCGGCTAGGGTCACTCCGGGGTATAAGGGCCGAGTTAGCCGAGGGTCGGCAAGGTCAAAGCGGATGCTGGCCGAGTCACCTCAAGGCAGGCCGGATCACGAAGTAACCC
Organism: Avena sativa; assembly: GCA_916181665.1. NCBI lineage: Eukaryota > Viridiplantae > Streptophyta > Magnoliopsida > Poales > Poaceae > Avena > Avena sativa. The sequence continues at coordinate 315,998,904 of OV702292.1, forward strand.
GGGCCAGGGGGGACTCCTAACGTTGTCTCGTCCGACTTAAGGAGTAAGTCGAAAATGCTTGTCTAACTTATATGCAGGAACAGGTGTGGCCGTATCTACTGTGATCCGGATCCTTGCTTGGCTTCTAGGAGAAGGAAGGAATCTCTCTGGTCAAAAAAGAAGGTCCGGTGCATACTGGATGAGCGAATAAAGCAAGGGAAGGACCACCAGATCGTGGCCGACAAGGGTGACAACGCTCACGTCGGCTGACGCGGGCGCCGCAGAGGCTACATCGCTAAAGCAAGTGTGACGCGGGGGAAAAGCACCCCTGTCGGGTTACTACTTTGGGAGGGGGCATATTCTTAGGAATATGCCTCCACGTATGCCCTAGGCCAGGACCGAACCACCACTATATAAGGGGGGTTGGGGTTCTGGTAGGGGGGTTGGCAGAATTCTAGTTGATTGAGCACTGGTGGATCTAGGGTTCTTGGGCTAGATAGTAGGCAAGAGTAAGAGAGCTTCTTCTTCCTCCTCTTGTCAAAACAGCTCAAGGAGCACTTGTAATCTGGGAGATTGAACATCAATACAAAGCTTCTGTGTAGAGAATCACTCTACTATCCCTCCCTGGATTCCCCTAGCGCATATTAGTCCCCACCTTTAGCCTATCCATGGCATCTGCTGTGACACCACCACGACATGTATCTTGCAGTGGTAGTCGAAAATCATGCGAGGAGAAACCACTGACCCGGAAGTGCATCGAGTCAGTGTGTCACGCATAAGGAGCTTGAATCGATGATGCAGTTGGAGTCGACAGAGTCACTTCTGCCGGGTGTGTCGCTAGCACCGCACCTTTGTAGCATCAAGCGATGCAACCATCCGAGGAGGAACTCGACTCGGGTCTTGAGTGTATGGCGTAGTAAGTTGTTTTGTCGACTCCTGTTGGAGGACCCGATAGAATATCTCGATGCAGTTGACATCCTTGTAAGCTGCATAAAGCATTAAGGAATTGTGAAGTATTTGCATCTTGTAAAGAATATTTGCCTGTTGGCTTGTAAAGTAAAATTCTGGTGCCAATCGAGTTGACACTTTTGCACGGTATGCTAGGCCTTTTTGTTAGCCTGATTACCCTTAGTCTCAGTGCCTTACCGAGGTACTCGGAATTCAAGGATTCGACGATCAGGCAGAATCAGCTACTCGGGCTGTCGCTTATGAGGTGCTCGAGTGCGCGGAGTCGATGGCACATTAGGTTACTCGAAGAGGGCACAGCCCCCGAGTGTTTCGAGTGCGATTTAAAAATAATCAGCTCTAAGTAGAGGGAAACTTAGCTTTGTTGGTTGTCGCTGTGGACAAGGTTGATGCAATCGCGGGCATAGTCGACATGGCAGCAGGTCGTGTGAAGGAGTCGAAGACACATCAGGTCGGCGAAATCAAAGACCACAGCGCGTCGCCGTAGTCGATGACCGCAACAAGTCGAGTGATGGAGTCGAAGACTTAGTAGGTCGGCGAAGTCGAAGACCGTAGTGAGTCACCGTAACCGAAGGCGGCAATGGGCCTCGCGGCGGAGTCGAAGACTGTAGCGACTCGTGGTCACGGGAGTCGAGGGAGCCCCCGAGTCACTTGATATGAAGACCGCAATCAGTCGTTGAAGTTAAAGACCGCGACGAGTCGCTAAAACGGAGGGAGCCCCCGAGCCCCCGAGTCATTGGAGCCGAAGATCGTAGCGAATCACTAGAGTCGAAGACTATAGCAGGTCGCGAGATCAACACCGGATGAGTAGTCAACGTGGCGGTCGAGAGTTTTGCAGCGGTCATGTAGTTTACGTAGCAGCGGGTCATGCGGCGGATGTAGCCGACGCGATGAATCAGAGTCGCGTGGTGATGACGAGTTGCTGCATCCTGAGACTATAATGGGCCATAGCAGTCGAAGACCATATTGGGTCGCCTCATCCGAAGACCATAGAAGCTCACTGGAGTCGAAGGATGCGGCAGGTCGCCGTAGAGGAGGGAGCCCCAGAGTCGCTAGAGTCGAAGATCGTAGCGAGATACCAAAGTCGAGGGAGTACCCGAGTCACCGGAGTCGAAAACTGCAACGCGTCGCACGGCGGAGTTGAAGGAGCCCGCGAATGTAGATTCGATGTGGTCGATGTAATCGAGGCGGCATTCGAGAGCCGATGCGTCGGACAGGAGTCAACACGTCTGCAGGTCGCCGAAGTCGAAGATTCTAGCGGGTCGCCATAGACGATGGCGGTCGCATGTCGCGTGGCGGTAACGAGTTGCCGTAGTTGATGACGGCAGCGTATCACCGCAGTCGAAGACCGCAGCGAGTCACCGATGCCGAGGGAGCCTCCGAGTCGCCGGAGCCAATGGCGGCAGTGGATCCCCGCAGTCGAAGACCGCATCAGGTCGCCGCATTCGAAGACCGTGGCGGGTCGCCATATTCGAAGACCGTGGCAGGTCGTCAGATCCGGTGGCGGTAGAAAGTTGACGCATCTGCGGGTTGGTATATCCCCCGGGCGCATAGTCGCGCAGAGGACGGAGTCGTCACAGTAGCGGGTAATCAGATTTTTGTTCGACGAGAGCCGATGCGGCGGCGAGTGGCGCGGGTCAGAAGCGCTCGGACTTCAGGTCGGCTTGCAGCAAATAGAAACGGCGAGTTGACCGTCCACCCGGACATTGATGTCTGGTGTTCCGCAAATTGCATGCTGCATCATAATTCTGCTTGTACTTGCACGTAAACAATTAGTAGATGAAATAAAATATAATAATAAGTTTAAGTAGAGAGAGATCTTTTTACAATTAGTAGATCTAATGCATGCGTGTGTTGCATTTTTTTCAGCTCAAACTAGGCCTTCCCTAGAACTTGATTGAGCGACAACAAGTTTAGACGTCTTCGATTTTTCCCGGCGTGAAGTTGCGCGCATGTTTTGTCCGATCGGTGATGTGACGACTTGCTCGTTCTTCCTTGTTCGGGATGCTGATCTGATGCATGTAGGCAAAAACTTCATGACTCGTGATGCAATTTTAATAGTCCATGAGCGATCCAACTTCCCTTGGACCAAATCCTACAAAACAAACGCATACATGCATGCAATGTTAAATCTGAATAGAATATTAATTAAATAGAAAGGCAACAAGACTGGATAGAAAACTTGGAACCGATCTGGTAGTTCGCGTGTGTGATTTTTTAGGTTGATTTCTCATGTGCCCGCGTTGCAATTATTGGCAGCACCGGATCGTTCGACTCCTAATTCCCGAGTCCCTGGATGGTAGGCGAGGATGAAGTCGGCCGCTCCGAAGATGTCGACGAAGCTTTGCATGCCAATGCAGATCCAGGTTCTCGAAGACCATCAAGTTATGGATCGCTTAATCATAGATTGCTGTTGATGAAACCGTCGAGATCGCAACATCAGCGCGCCCAGTTCCCACAGACGGCGCCAATTCACGAGGGTTTAACTCGTCAATGCCCATTGTTATGGACTTGGGTTTTGGAGAAGGAGGGAGCGTTGGAAGTCTCGATCGGCTAGCAAACAAGCAGACAGGGACGCAAGGTTTACCCAGGTCCAGGCCTCGTAGAGGACCCTACTCCTGCTTGTCTGCTCTTGATTGATGATGATCCGAAGGAGTACAATGTCGCCGATGGCGGTGTATAAGTAGATTAGATCTGGCGTATGGGAGATCGTAGATCTATCTATTGAGGGATTCGCGATGTCTAGATCTATTGTGGCGTAGCGTGGCGATTGAGAGGTTATGTCGTGTCCTTCTCATTGGACCCTCCTAGCCTTTATATATGGGGAGGCTAGGCCTCAGGTACCAATACGAGTTGGTTACAAGGTAGATTAGAACTCTAGTCTTGAGGTTTCCTAGTCTTGTGCGTTTGGGAGTCCGTGTCCATATGTGCTTCATAACACTCGGACCGTCATAGGCGTCATGGACCTTGGCAATTCATCGAGTGGGCCTTCCGTCGAGCCGCACCAGGTACGTTGTAGTTGAGTGCCTATTGGGCATACCCATGTTACAATGACTCTAGCTGTGGTTAATGAAAAGAACACACATGCAATGACTCTAGTGGATCCATATGTGGTTAATGAAAAGAACACACATGGAATGACACTGGTGGATCCATATGTGGTTTGTGAAAAGAACACACATCCAATGACTCTAGTGCTGGTTTAGGATAAGAACCCACATGCAATGACTCGAGTGGATCCATATGTGGATTGTGAAAAGAACACACATGCAATGACTCTAGTGGATCCATGTGGTTTATAAAAAGAACAGACATGCAATGACTCTAGCCGTGGTTAATGAAAAGAACACACATGCAATGACTGTAGTGCTAGTTTAAGATAAGAACACACATGCAATGACTCTAGTGGATCCATATGTGATTTGTGAAAATAACACACATGTAATGACTCTAGTGGATCAATGCGGTTTATGAAAATAATAGACATGCAAGGACTCTAGATGTCGTTAATAAAAAGAACACACATGCAATAACTCTAGTGGATCCATATGTGGTTTGTGAAAAGAACACACATGCAATGACTCTAGTGGATCCATGTGGTATATGAAAAGAACAGACATGCAATGACTCTAGCTGTGGTTAATGAAAAGAACACAAATGCAATGACTCTAGTGGATCCATATGTGGTTAATCAAAAGAACACACATGGAATGACACTGGTGGATCCATATGTGGTTTATGAAAAGAACACACATTCAATGACTCTAGTGCTGGTTTAGGATAAGAACACAGATGCAATGACTCTAGTGGATCCATGTTGTTTATGAAAAGAACAGACATGCAATGACTCTTGTTGTGGTTAATGAAAAGAACACACATGCAATGACTCTAGTGCTAGTTAAGGACAAGAACACACATGCAATGACTCTAGTAGATCCATATGTGATTTGTGAAAATAACACACATGCAATGACTCTAGTGGATCCATGTGGTTTATGAAAAGAACATACATGCATTGAGTCTAGCCGAGGTTAATGAATAGAACACACATGTAATGACTCTAGTGGATCCATATGTGGTTAATGAAAAGAACACACATGCAATGACACTTGTGGATCTGTATGTGGTTTGTGAAAAGAACACACATTCAATGACCCTAGTGCTGGTTTAGGATAAGAACACACATGCAATGACTCTAGTGGATCCATATGTGTTTTGTGAAAAGAACACACATCCATTGACTCTAGTGGATCCATGTGGTTTATGAAAAGAACGAACATGTAATGACTCTAGCTGTCGTTAATGAAAAGAACACAAATGCAATGACTCTAGTGGATCCATATGTGGTTAATGAAAAGAACACAAATGCAATGACACTGGTGGATCCATATGTGGTATGTGAAAAGAACACACATTCAATGACTCTAGTGCTAGTTTAGGATAAGTACACACATGTAATGACTCTAGTGGATCCATATGTGGTTTGTGAAAAGAACACACATGCAATGACTCTATTGGATCCATGTGGTTTATGAAAACAATAGACATGCAATGACTCTAGCTGTGGTTAATGAAAAGAACACAAATGCAATGACTCTAGTGGATCCATATGTGGTTAATCAAAAGAACACACATGGAATGACACTGGTGGATCCATATGTGGTTTGTGAAAAGAACACACATTCAATGACTCTAGTGCTGGTTTAGGATAAGAACACAGATGCAATGACTCTAGTGGATCCATTTTGTTTATGAAAAGAACAGACATGCAATGACTCTTGTTGTGGTTAATGAAAAGAACACACATGCAATGACTCTAGTGCTAGTTTAGGACAAGAACACACATGCAATGACTCTAGTAGATCCATATGTGATTTGTGAAAATAACACACATGCAATGACTCTAGTGGATCCATGTGGTTTATGAAAAGAACATACATGCATTGACTCTAGCTATGGTTAATGAATAGAACACACATGTAATGACTCTAGTGGATCCATATGTGGTTAATGAAAAGAACACACATGTAATGACACTTCTGCATCTGTATGTGGTTTGTGAAAAGAACACACATTCAATGACCCTAGTGCTGGTTTAGGATAAGAACACACATGCAATGACTCTAGTGGATCCATATGTGTTTTGTGAAAAGAACACACATCCATTGACTCTAGTGGATCCATGTGGTTTATGAAAAGAGCAGACATGCAATGACTCTAGCTATGGTTAATGAAAAGTACACAAATGCAATGACTCCAGTGGATCCATATGTGGTTAATGAAAAGAACACAAATGCAATGACAATGGTGGATCTATATGTGGTATGTGAAAAGAACACACATTCAATGACTCTAGTGCTAGTTTAGGATAAGTACACACATGTAATGACTCTAGTGGATCCATATGTGGTTTGTGAAAAGAACACACATGCAATGACTCTATTGGATCCATGTGGTTTATGAAAACAATAGACATGCAATGACTCTAGCTGTGGTTAATGAAAAGAACACACATGCAATGACTCTAGTGGATCCATATGTGGTTAATGAAAAGACCACACATGCAATGACACTGGTGGATCCTTATGTGGTTTGTGAAAAGAACACATATTCAATGACCCTAGTGCTGGTTTAGGATAAGAACACACATACAATGAGTCTAGTGGATCCATATGTGTTTTGTGAAAAGAACACACATGCATTGACTCTAGTGGATCTATGTGGTTTATGAAAAGAACGGACATGCAATGACTCTAGCTCTGATTAATGAAAAGAACACTCATGCAATGACTCTAGTGGATCCATATGTGGTTAATGAAAAGAACACACATGCAATGACACTGGTGGATCCATATGGGGTTTGTGAAAAGAACACACATTCAATGACTCTAGTGCTGGTTTAGGATAAGAACACACATGTAATGACTCTAGTGGATCCATATGTGGTTTGCGAAAAGGACACACATGCAATGACTCTATTGGATCCATGTGGTTTCTGAAAACAATAGACATGCAATGACTCTAGCTGTGGTTAATGAAAAGAACACACATGCAATGACTCTAGTGCTGGTTTAGGATAAGAGCACACATGCAATGACTCTAGTGGATCCATATGTGAGTTGTGAAAAGAACACACATGCAATGACTCTAGTGGATCATGCGGTTATGAAAAGAACAGACATGCAATGACTCTAGCTGTGGTTAATAAAAAGAACACACATGTAGTGACTCTAGTGGATGCATATCTGGTTAATGAAAATAATACACATGAAATGACACTAGTGGATCTGTTTGTAGTTTGTGAAAAGAACACACATTAAATGACCCTAGTGCTGGTTTAGGATAAGAACACACATGCAATGACTCTAGTGGATCCATATGTCTTTGGTGAAAAGAACACACATGCAATGACTCTAGTGGATCCATGTGGTTTATGAAAAGAACATACATGCACTAACTCTAGCTGTGGTTAATGAAAAGAACACACATGCAATGAATCTAGTGGATCCATATGTGGTTTGTGAAAATAACAAACATTCAATGACTCCAGTGCTGGTTTAGGATAAGAACACACATGTAATGACTCTAGTGGATCCATATGTGGTTTGTGAAAAGAACACACATGAAATGACTCTAGTGGTTCCATTTGGTTTATGAAAAGAGCAGACATGCAATGACTCTAGCTATGGTTTATGAAAATAACACATATGCAATGACTCTAGTGTTGGTTTAGGATAAGAATACACATAGAATGACTCTAGTGCTGGTTTAGGATAAGAACACACATGCAATGACTCTAGTGGATCCGTATGTGGTTTGTGAATAGAACACACATGCAATGACTCTAGTGAATCCATGTGGTATATGAAAAGAACAAACATGCAATGACTCTAGACGTGGTTAATGAAAAGAACACACATGCAATGACTGTAGTGGATCCATATGTGGTTAATGAAAAGAACACACATGCAATGACACTGGTGGATCCATATGTGGTTTGTGAAAAGAACACACATTCAATGACTCTAGTGCTGGTTTAGGATAAGAACACACATGCAATGACTCTAGTGGATCCATATGTGGTTTGTGAAAAGAACACACATGTAATGACTCTAGTGGATCCATGTGGTTTATGAAAAGAACAGACATGCAATGACTCTAGCTGTGGTTAATGAAAAGAACACATATGCAACGACTCTAGTGCTGGTTTAGGATAAGAACACACATGCAATGACTCTAGTGGATCCATATGTGGTTTGTGAAAAGAACACACATGCAATGACTCTAGTGGATCCATGTGGTTTATGAAAAGAATAGACATGCAATGACTCTAGCTATGGTTAATGAAAAGAACACACATGCAATGACTCTAGTGGATCCATATGTGGTTAATGAAAAGAACACACATGGAATTACACTGGTGGATCCATATGTGGTTTGTGAAAAGAACACACATCCAATGACTCTAGTGCTGGTTTAGGATAAGAACCCACATGCAATAACTCTAGTGGATCCATATGTGGATTGTGAAAAGAACACACATGCAATGACTCTAGTGGATCCATGTGGTTTATGAAAAGAACAGACATGCAATGACTCTAGCTGTGGTTAATGAAAATAACACACATGAAGTGACTATAGTAATGGTTTAATATAAGAACACACATGTAGTGACTCTAGTGGATCAATATGTGGTTTGTGAAAAGAACACACATGCAATGACTCTAGTGGATCCATGTGGTTTATGAAAAGAACAGACATGCAATGACTCTAGTTGTGGTTAATGAAAAGAACACACATGCAATGACTGTAGTGCTAGTTTAAGATAAGAACACACATGCAATAACTCTAGTGGATCCATATATGATTTGTGAAAAGAACACACATGCAATGACTCTAGTGGATCCATGTGGTTTATGAAAAGAACAGACATGTAATGACTCTAGATGTGGTTAATGAAAAGAACACACATGCAAAGACTCTAGTGGATCCATATGTGGTTTGTGAAAAGAACACACATGCAATGACTCTAGTGGATCCATGTGGTTTATGAAAAGAACAACATGCAATGACTCTACTTGTGGTTAATGAAAAGAACACAGATGCAATGACTCTAGTGGATCCATATGTCGTTAATGAAAAGAACACACATGGAATGACACTGGTAGATCCATATGTCGTTTGTGAAAAGAACACACATCCAATGACTCTAGTGCTAGTTTAGGATATGAACCCACATGCAATGAATCTAGTGGATCCATATGTGGATTGTGAAAAAACACAGATGCGATGTAGTGGATCCATGTGGTTTATGAAAAGAACAGACATGCAATGACTCTAGCTGTGGTTAATGAAAAGAACACACATGCAATGACTCTAGTGGATCCATATGTGGTTAATGAAAAGAACACACATGGAATGACACTGATGGATCCATATGTGGTTTGTGAAAAGAACACACATCCAATGACTCTAGTGCTGGTTTAGGATAAGAACCCACATGCAATGACTCGAGTGGATCCATATGTGGATTGTGAAAAGAACACACATGCAATTACTCTAGTGGATCCATGTGGTTTATAAAAAGAATAGACATGCAATGACTCTAGCTATGGTTAATGAAAATAACACACATGCAATGACTTTAGTGCTGGTTAAAGATAAGAACACACATGCAATGACTCTAGTGGATCAATATGTGGTTTGTGAAAAGAACACACATGCAATGACTCTAGTGGATCCATGTGGTTTATGAAAGAACAGAGATGCAATGACTCTAGCTGTGGTTAATGAAAAGAACACACATGCAATTACTGTAGTGATAGTTTAAGATAAGAACACACATGCAATGACTCTAGTGGATCCATATGTGATTTGTGAAAATAACACACATGTAATGACTCTAGTGTATCCATGTGGTTTATGAAAATAACAGACATGCAAGGACTCTAGATGTAGTTAATGAAAAGAACACACATGCAATGACTCTAGTGGATCCATCTGTGGTTTGTGAAAAGAACACACATGCAAGGACTCTAGTGGATTCATGTGGTTTATGAAAAAACAGACATGCAATGACTCTAGCTGTGGTTAATGAAAAGAACACACATGCAATGACTCTAGTGGATCTATATGTGGTTAATGAAAAGAACACACATGGAATGACACTGGTGGATCCATATGTGGTTTGTGAAAAGAACACACATCCAATGACTCTAGTGCTGGTTTAGGATAAGAACCCACATGCAATGACTCTAGTGCTGGTTTAGGATAAGAACCCACATGGAATGACACTAGTGGATCCATATGTGGATTGTGAAAAGAACACACATGCAATGACTCTAGTGGATCCATGTGGTTTATGAAAAGAATAGACATGCAATGACTCTAGCTGTGGTTAATGAAAATAACACTCATGCAATGACTCTAGTGCTGGTTAAAGATAAGAACACACATGCAATGACTCTAGTGGATCAATATGTGGTTTGTGAAAAGAACACACATGCAATGACTCTAGTAGATACACGTGGTTTATGAAAATAACAGACATGCAATGACTCTAGCTGTGGTTAATGAAAAGAAAACACATGCAATGACTGTAGTGCTTGTTTAAGATAAGAACACACATGCAATGACTCTAGTGGATCCATATGTGATTTGTGAAAAGAACACACATGCAATGACTCTAGTGGATCCATGTGGTTTATGAAAAGAACAGACATGCAATGAATCTAGATGTGGTTAATGAAAAGAACACACATGTAATGACTCTAGTGGATCCATATGTGGTTAATGAAAAGAACACACATGCAATGACACTGGTGGATCTGTATGCGGATTGCGAAAAGAACACACATTCAATGACCCTAGTGCCGGTTTAGGATAAGAACACACATGCAATGACTCTAGTGGATCCATATGTGACTTGTGAACAGAACACACATGCAGTGACTCTAGTGGATCCATGTGGTTTATGAAGAGAACACATGCAATGACGCTAGCTGTGCTTAATTAAAAGAACACACATGTAATGACTCTAGTGGATCTATATGTGGTTAATGAAAAGAACACACATGTAATGACACTGGTGGACCCGTATGTGGTTTGTGAAAAGAACACGAATGCAATGACTCTAGTGCTGGTTTAGGATAAGAACACACATGGAATGACTCTAGTGGATCCATATGTGGTTTATGAAAAGAACACACATGCAAGGACTCTAGTGGTTCCATGTGGTTTATGAAAAGAGCAGACATGCAATGACTCTAGCCATGGTTTGTTAAAAGAACACACATGTAATGACTCTAGTGCTGGTTTAGGATAAGAACACACATGCAATGACTCTAGTGGATCCATATGTGGTTTGTGAAATGAACAACATGCAATGACACTAGTGGATCCATGTTGTTTATGAAAAGAACATACATGCAATGATTCTAGCTGTGGTTAATGAAAAGAACACACATGCAATGACTCTGGTTCTGGTTTAGGATAAGAACACACATGAAGTGACTCTAGTGGATCCATGTGGTATATGAAAAGAACATATATGCAATGACTCTGGTTGTGGTTAATGAAAAGAACACACACGCAATGACTCTAGTGGATCCATATGTGGTTAATGAAAAGAACACACATGGAATGACACTGGTGGATCCACATGTGGTTTGTGAAAAGAACACACATGCAATGACTCTAGAGCTGGTTTAAGATAAGAACACACATGCAATGACTCTAGTGGATCCATATGTGGTTTGTGAAAAGAACACACATGCAATGACCCTAGTTGTGGTTAATGAAAAGAACACACATGCAATGACTCTAGTGGATCCATATGTGGTTTGTGAAAAGAACACACATGCAATGACTCTAGTGGATCCATGTGGTTTATGAAAAGATAGACATGCAATGAATCTAGTTATGGTTAATGAAAAGAACACACATGCAATGACTCTAGTGGATCCATATGTGGTTAATGAAAAGAACACACATGGAATTACACTGGTGGATCCATATGTGGTTTGTGAAAAGAACACACATCCAATGACTCTAGTGCTGGTTTAGGATAAGAACACACATGCAATAACTCTAGTGGATCCATATGTGGATTGTGAAAAGAACACACATGCAATGACTCTAGTGGATCCATGTGGTTTATGAAAAGAACAAACATGCAATGACTCTAGCTGTGGTTAATGAAAATAACACACATGAAGTGACTATAGTAATGGCTTAATATAAGAACACACATGTAGTGACTCTAGTGGATCAATATGTTGTTTGTGAAAAGAACACACATGCAATGACTCTAGTGGATCCATCTGGTTTATGAAAAGAACAGACATGCAATGACTCTAGTTGTGGTTAATGAAAAGAACATACATGTAATAACTGTAGTGCTAGTTTAAGATAAGAACACACATGCAATAACTCTAGTGGATCCATATGTGATTTGTGAAAAGAACACACATGCAATGACTCTAGTGGATCCATGTGGTTTGTGAAAAGAACACACATGCAATGACTCTAGTGGATCCATGTGGTTTATGAAAAGAACAGATATTCAATGACTCTAGCCGTGGTTAATGAAAAGAACTCAGATGCAATGACTCTAGTGGATCCATATGTCGTTAATGAAAAGAACACACATGGAATGACACTGGTAGATCCAGATGTGGTTTGTGAAAAGAACACACATCCAATGACTCTAGTGCTGGTTTAGGATATGAACCCACATGCAATGAATCTAGTGGATCCATATGTGGATTGTGAAAAAACACAGATGCAATGACTCTAGTGGATCCATGTGGTTTGTGAAAAGAACAGACATGCAATGACTCTAGCTGTGATTAATGAAAAGAACACACATGCAATGAGTCTAGTGGATCCATATGTGGTTAATGAAAAGAACACACATGGAATGACACTGGTGGATCCATATGTGGTATGTGAAAAGAACACACATTCAATGACTCTAGTGCTAGTTTAGGATAAGTACACTCATGTAATGACTCTAGTGGATCCATATGTGGTTTGTGAAAAGAACACACATGCAATAACTCTATTGGATCCATGTGGTTTATGAAAACCATAGACGTGCAATGACTCTAGCTGTGGTTAATGAAAAGAACACACATGCAATGACTCTAGTGGATCCATATGTGGTTAATGAAAAGACCACACATGCAATGAGACTGGTGGATCCTTATGTGGTTTGTGAAAAGAACACATATTCAATGACCCTAGTGCTGGTTTAGGATAAGAACACAAATACAATGAGTCTAGTGGATCCATATGTGTTTTGTGAAAAGAACACACATGCATTGACTCTAGTGGATCTATGTGGTTTATGAAAAGCACGGACATGCAATGACTCTAGCTCTGGTTAATGAAAAGAACACTCATGCAATGACTCTAGTGGATCCATATGTGGTTAATTAAAAGAACACACATGCAATGACACTGGTGGATCCATATGGGGTTTGTGAAAAGAACACACATTCAATGACTCTAGTGCTGGTTTAGGATAAGAACACACATGTAATGACTCTAGTGGATCCATATGTGGTTTGCGAAAAGGACACACATGCAATGACTCTATTGGATCCATGTGGTTTCTGAAAACAATACACATGCAATGACTCTAGCTGTGGTTAGTGAAAAGAACACACATGCAATGACTCTAGTGCTGGTTTAGGATAAGAGCACACATGCAATGACTCTAGTGGATCCATATCTGAGTTGTGAAAAGAACACACATGCAATGACTCTAGTGGATCCATGCGGTTATGAAAAGAACAGACATGCAATGACTCTAGCTGTGGTTAATGAAAAGAACACACATGTAGTGACTCTAGTGGATGCATATGTGGTTAATGAAAAGAATAAACATGAAATGACACTAGTGGATCTGTTTGTAGTTTGTGAAAAGAACACACATTAAAGGACCCTAGTGCTGGTTTAGGATAAGAACACACATGCAATGACTCTAGTGGATCCATATGTCTTTGGTGAAAAGAACACACATGCAATGACTCTAGTGGATCCATGTGGTTTGTGAAAAGAACATACATGCACTAACTCTAGCTGTGGTTAATGAAAAGAACACACATGCAATGAATCTAGTGGATCCATATGTGGTTTGTGAAAATAACACACATTCAATGACTCCAGTGCTGGTTTAGGATAAGAACACACATGTAATGACTCTAGTGGATCCATATGTGGTTTGTGAAAAGAACACACATGAAATGACTCTAGTGGTTCCATTTGGTTTATGAAAAGAGCAGACATGCAATGACTCTAGCTATGGTTTATGAAAAGAACACATATGCAATGACTGTAGTGTTGGTTTAGGATAAGAATACACATAGAATGACTCTAGTGCTGGTTTAGGATAAGAACACACATGCAATGACTCTAGTGCTGGTTTAGGATAAGAACCCACATGGAATGACACTAGTGGATCCATATGTGGATTGTGAAAAGAACACACATGCAATGACTCTAGTGGATCCATGTGGTTTATGAAAAGAATAGACATGCAATGACTCTAGCTGTGGTTAATGAAAATAACAATCATGCAATGACTCTAGTGCTGGTTAAAGATAAGAACACACATGCAATGACTCTAGTGGATCAATATGTGGTTCGTGAAAAGAACACACATGCAATGACTCTAGTAGATACACGTGGTTTATGAAAATAACAGACATGCAATGACTCTAGCTGTGGTTAATGAAAAGAAAACACATGCAATGACTGTAGTGCTTGTTTAAGATAAGAACACACATGCAATGACTCTAGTGGATCCATATGTGATTTGTGAAAAGAACACACATGCAATGACTCTAGTGGATCCATGTGGTTTATGAAAAGAACAGACATGCAATGAGTCTAGATGTGGTTAATGAAAAGAACACACATGTAATGACTCTAGTGGATCCATATGTGGTTAATGAAAAGAACACACATTCAATGACACTGGTGGATCTGTATGCGGATTGCGAAAAGAACACACATTCAATGACCCTAGTGCCGGTTTAGGATAAGAACACACATGCAATGACTCTAGTGGATCCATATGTGATTTGTGAACAGAACACACATGCAGTGACTCTAGTGGATCCATGTGGTTTATGAAGAGAACACATGCAATGACGCTAGCTGTGCTTAATTAAAAGAACACACATGTAATGACTCTAGTGGATCTATATGTGGTTAATGAAAAGAACACACATGTAATGACACTGGTGGACCCGTATGTGGTTTGTGAAAAGAACACGAATGCAATGACTCTAGTGCTGGTTTAGGATAAGAACACACATGGAATGACTCTAGTGGATCCATATGTGGTTTGTGAAAAGAACACACATGCAAGGACTCTAGTGGTTCCATGTGGTTTATGAAAAGAGCAGACATGCAATGACTCTAGCCATGGTTTGTTAAAAGAACACACATGTAATGACTCTAGTGCTGGTTTAGGATAAGAACACACATGCAATGACTCTAGTGGATCCATATGTGGTTTGTGAAATGAACAACATGCAATGACACCAGTGGATCCATGTTGTTTATGAAAAGAACATACATGCAATGATTCTAGCTGTGGTTAATAAAAAGAACACACATGCAATGACTCTGGTTCTGGTTTAGGATAAGAACACACATGCAGTGACTCTAGTGGATCCATGTGGTATATGAAAAGAACATATATGCAATGACTCTGGTTGTGGTTAATGAAAAGAACACACACGCAATGACTCTAGTGGATCCATATGTGGTTAATGAAAAGAACACACATGGAATGACACTGGTGGATCCACATGTGGTTTGTGAAAAGAACACACATGCAATGACTCTAGAGCTGGTTTAAGATAAGAACACACATGCAATGACTCTAGTGGATCCATATGTGGTTTGTGAAAAGAACACACATGCAATGACTCTAGTGGATCCATGTGGTTTATGAAAAGAGCAGACATGCAATGACTCTAGCTGTGGTTAATGAAAAGAACACACAAGCAATGACTTAGTGTTGGTTTAAGATAAGAACACACATGCAATGACTCTAGTGGATCCATATGTGATTAGTGAAAAGAGCACACATGCAATGAGTCTAGTGGATCCATGTGGATTATGAAAAGACTAGACATGCAATGACTCTAAACGTGGTTAATGAAACGAACACACATGTCATGACTCTAGTGGTTCCATGTGTGGTTAATGAAAAGAACACTCATGCAATGACAATGGTGGATCTGTATGCAGTTTGTGAAAAGAACACACATTCAATGACCCTATTGCTGGTTTAGGATAAGAACACACATGCAATTACTCTAGTGGATCCATGTGGTTTATGAAAAGAACACATGCAATGACTCTAGCTGTGGTTAATGAAAAGAACACACATGTAATGACTGTAGTGGATCTATATGTGGTTAATGAAAAGAACACACATGCAATGACACTAGTGGATCCGTATGTGGTTCGTGAAAAGAACACACATGCAATGACTCTAGTGCTGGTTTAGGATAAGAACACACATGGAATGACTCTAGTGGATCCATATGTGGTTTGTGAAAAGAACACACATGCAAGGACTCTAGTGGTTCCATGTGGTTTATGAAAAGAGCAGACATGCAATGACTCTAGCTGTGGTTTGTGGAAAGAACACACATGCAATGACTCTAGTGCTCGTTCAGGATAAGAACACACATGCAATGACTCTAATGGATCCATATGTGGTTTATGAAAAGAGCGGACATGCAATGACTCTAGCTGTGGTTAATGAAAAGAACACATATGGAACGACTCTAGTGCTGGTTTAGGATAAGAACACACATGCAATGACTCTAGTGGATCCATATGTGGTTTGTGAAAAGAACACACATGCAATGACTCTAGTGGATCCATGTGGTTTATGAAAAGATAGACATGGAATGAATCTAGCTATGGTTAATGAAAAGAACACACATGCAATGACTCTAGTGGATCCATATGTGGTTAATGAAAAGAACACACATGGAATTACACTGGTGGATCCATATGTGGTTTGTGAAAAGAACACACATCCAATGACTCTAGTGCTGGTTTAGGATAAGAACACACATGCAATAACTCTAGTGGATCCATATGTGGATTGTGAAAAGAACACACATGCAATGACTCTAGTGGATCCATGTGGTTTATGAAAAGAACAAACATGCAATGACTCTAGCTGTGGTTAATGAAAATAACACACATGAAGTGACTATAGTAATGCCTTAATATAAGAACACACATGTAGTGACTCTAGTGGATCAATATGTTGTTTGTGAAAAGAACACACATGCAATGACTCTAGTGGATCCATCTGGTTTATGAAAAGAACAGACATGCAATGACTCTAGTTGTGGTTAATGAAAAGAACATACATGTAATAACTGTAGTGCTAGTTTAAGATAAGAACACACATGCAATAACTCTAGTGGATCCATATGTGATTTGTGAAAAGAACACACATGCAATGACTCTAGTGGATCCATGTGGTTTGTGAAAAGAACACACATGCAATGACTCTAGTGGATCCATGTGGTTTATGAAAAGAACAGATATTCAATGACTCTAGCCGTGGTTAATGAAAAGAACTCAGATGCAATGACTCTAGTGGATCCATATGTCGTTAATGAAAAGAACACACATGGAATGACACTGGTAGATCCAGATGTGGTTTGTGAAAAGAACACACATCCAATGACTCTAGTGCTGGTTTAGGATATGAACCCACATGCAATGAATCTAGTGGATCCATATGTGGATTGTGAAAAAACACAGATGCAATGACTCTAGTGGATCCATGTGGTTTGTGAAAAGAACAGACATGCAATGACTCTAGCTGTGATTAATGAAAAGAACACACATGCAATGAGTCTAGTGGATCCATATGTGGTTAATGAAAAGAACACACATGGAATGACACTGGTGGATCCATATGTGGTATGTGAAAAGAACACACATTCAATGACTCTAGTGCTAGTTTAGGATAAGTACACTCATGTAATGACTCTAGTGGATCCATATGTGGTTTGTGAAAAGAACACACATGCAATAACTCTATTGGATCCATGTGGTTTATGAAAACCATAGACATGCAATGACTCTAGCTGTGGTTAATGAAAAGAACACACATGCAATGACTCTAGTGGATCCATATGTGGTTAATGAAAAGACTACACATGCAATGAGACTGGTGGATCCTTATGTGGTTTGTGAAAAGAACACATATTCAATGACCCTAGTGCTGGTTTAGGATAAGAACACAAATACAATGAGTCTAGTGGATCCATGTGTGTTTTGTGAAAAGAACACACATGCATTGACTCTAGTGGATCTATGTGGTTTATGAAAAGCACGGACATGCAATGACTCTAGCTCTGGTTAATTAAAAGAACACTCATGCAATGACTCTAGTGGATCCATATGTGGTTAATTAAAAGAACACACATGCAATGACACTGGTGGATCCATATGGGGTTTGTGAAAAGAACACACATTCAATGACTCTAGTGCTGGTTTAGGATAAGAACACACATGTAATGACTCTAGTGGATCCATATGTGGTTTGCGAAAAGGACACACATGCAATGACTCTATTGGATCCATGTGGTTTCTGAAAACAATACACATGCAATGACTCTAGCTGTGGTTAGTGAAAAGAACACACATGCAATGACTCTAGTGCTGGTTTAGGATAAGAGCACACATGCAATGACTCTAGTGGATCCATATCTGAGTTGTGAAAAGAACACACATGCAATGACTCTAGTGGATCCATGCGGTTATGAAAAGAACAGACATGCAATGACTCTAGCTGTGGTTAATGAAAAGAACACACATGTAGTGACTCTAGTGGATGCATATGTGGTTAATGAAAAGAATACACATGAAATGACACTAGTGGATCTGTTTGTAGTTTGTGAAAAGAACACACATTAAAGGACCCTAGTGCTGGTTTAGGATAAGAACACACATGCAATGACTCTAGTGGATCCATATGTCTTTGGTGAAAAGAACACACATGCAATGACTCTAGTGGATCCATGTGGTTTATGAAAAGAACATACGTGCACTAAATCTAGCTGTGGTTAATGAAAAGAACACACATGCAATGAATCTAGTGGATCCATATGTGGTTTGTGAAAATAACACACATTCAATGACTCCAGTGCTGGTTTAGGATAAGAACACACATGTAATGACTCTAGTGGATCCATATGTGGTTTGTGAAAAGAACACACATGAAATGACTCTAGTGGTTCCATTTGGTTTATGAAAAGAGCAGACATGCAATGACTCTAGCTATGGTTTATGAAAAGAACACATATGCAATGACTGTAGTGTTGGTTTAGGATAAGAATACACATAAAATGACTCTAGTGCTGGTTTAGGATAAGAACACACATGCAATGACTCTAGTGGATCCGTATGTGGTTTGTGAATAGAATACACATGCAATGACTCTAGTGAATCCATGTGGTATATGAAAAGAACAAACATGCAATGACTCTAGACGTGGTTAATGAAAAGAACACACATGCAATGACTGTAGTGGATCCATATGTGGTTAATGAAAAGAACACACATGCAATGACACTAGTGGATCCATATGTGGTTTGTGAAAAGAACACATATTCAATGACTCTAGTGCTGGTTTAGGATAAGAACACACATGCAATGACTCTAGTGGATCCATATGTGGTTTGTGAAAAGAACACACATGCAATGAGTCTAGTGGATCCATGTGGTTTATGAAAAGAACAGACATGCAATGACTCTAGCTGTGGTTAATGAAAAGAACACATATGCAACGACTCTAGTGCTGGTTTAGGATAAGAACACACATGCAATGACTCTAGTGGATCCATATGTGGTTTGTGAAAAGAACACACATGCAATGACTCTCGTGGATCCATGTTGTTTATGAAAAGAATAGACATGCAATGACTCTAGCTATGGTTAATGAAAAGAACACACATGCAATGACTCTAGTGGATCCATATGTGGTTAATGAAAAGAACACACATGGAATTACACTGGTGGATCCATATGTGGTTTGTGAAAAGAACACACATCCAATGACTCTAGTGATGGTTTAGGATAAGAACCCACATGCAATAGCTCTAGTGGATCCATATGTGGATTGTGAAAAGAACACACATGCAATGACTCTAGTGGATCCATGTGGTTTATGAAAAGAACAGACATGCAATGACTCTAGCTGTGGTTAATGAAAATAACACACATGAAGTGACTATAGTAATGGTTTAATATAAGAACACACATGTAGTGACTCTAGTGGATCAATATGTGGTTTGTGAAAAGAACACACATGCAATGACTCTAGTGGATCCATGTGGTTTATGAAAAGAACAGACATGCAATGACTCTAGTTGTGGTTAATGAAAAGAACACACATGCAATGACTGTAGTGCTAGTTTAAGATAAGAACACACATGCAATAACTCTAGTGGATCCATATATGATTTGTGAAAAGAACACACATGCAATGACTCTAGTGGATCCATGTGGTTTATGAAAAGAACAGACATGTAATGACTCTAGATGTGGTTAATGAAAAGAACACACATGCAAAGACTCTAGTGGATCCATATGTGGTTTGTGAAAAGAACACACATGCGATGACTCTAGTGGATCCATGTGGTTTATGAAAAGAACAGGCATGCAATGACTCTAGCTGTGGTTAATGAAAAGAACACAGATGCAATGACTCTAGTGGATCCATATGTCGTTAATGAAAAGAACACACATGGAATGACACTGGTAGATCCATATGTCATTTGTGAAAAGAACACACATCCAATGACTGTAGTGCTTGTTTAGGATATGAACCCACATACAATGAATCTAGTGGATCCATATGTGGATTGTGAAAAAACACAGATGCAATGACTCTAGTGGATCCATGTGGTTTATGAAAAGAACAGACATGCAATGACTCTAGCTGTGGTTAATGAAAAGAACACACATGCAATGACTCTAGTGGATCCATATGTGGTTAATGAAAAGAACACACATGGAATGACACTGGTGGATCCATATGTGGTTTGTGAAAAGAACACACATCCAATGACTCTAGTGCTGGTTTAGGATAAGAAAACACATGCAATGACTCGAGTGGATCCATATGTGGATTGTGAAAAGAACACACATGCAATTACTCTAGTGGATCCATGTGGTTTATAAAAAGAATAGACATGCAATGACTCTAGCTGTGGTTAATGAAAATAACACACATGCAATGACTTTAGTGCTGGTTAAAGATAAGAACACACATGCAATGACTCTAGTGGATCAATATGTGGTTTGTGAAAAGAACACACATGCAATGACTCTAGTGGATCCATGTGGTTTATGAAAGAACAGACATGCAATGACTCTAGCTGTGGTTAATGAAAAGAACACACATGCAATTACTGTAGTGATAGTTTAAGATAAGAACACACATGCAATGACTCTAGTGGATCCATATGTGATTTGTGAAAATAACACACATGTAATGACTCTAGTGTATCCATGTGGTTTATGAAAAGAACGGACATGCAAGGACTCTAGATGTAGTTAATGAAAAGAACACACATGCAATGACTCTACTGGATCCATATGTGGTTTGTGAAAAGAACACACACGCAAGGACTCTAGTGGATTCATGTGGTTTATGAAAAAATAGACATGCAATGACTCTAGCTGTGGTTAATGAAAAGAACACACATGCAATGACTCTAGTGGATCCATATGTGGTTAATGAAAAGAACACACATGGAATGACAGTGGTGGATCCATATGTGGTTAGTTAAAAGAACACACATCCAATGACTCTAGTGCTGGTTTAGGATAAGAACCCACATGCAATGACTCTAGTGCTGGTTTAGGATAAGAACCCACATGGAATGACACTAGTGGATCCATATGTGGATTGTGAAAAGAACACACATGCAATGACTCTAGTGGATCCATGTGGTTTATGAAAAGAATAGACATGCAATGACTCTAGCTGTGGTTAATGAAAATAACACTCATGCAATGACTCTAGTGCTGGTTAAAGATAAGAACACACATGCAATGACTCTAGTGGATCAATATGTGGTTTGTGAAAATAACACACATGCAATGACTCTAGTGGATACACGTGGTTTATGAAAATAACAGACATGCAATGACTCTAGATGTGGTTAATGAAAAGAACACACATGCAATGAATGTAGTGCTAGTTTAAGATAAGAACACACATGCAATGACTCTAGTGGATCCATATGTGATTTGTGAAAAGAACACACATGCAATGACTCTAGTGGATCCATGTGGTTTATGAAAAGAACAGACATGCAATGACTCTAGATTTGGTTAATGAAAAGAACACACATGTAATGACTCTAGTGGATCCATATGTGGTTAATGAAAAGAACACACATGCAATGACACTGGTGGATCTATATGCGGTTTGCGAAAAGAACACACATTCAATGACCCTAGTGCCGGTTTAGGATAAGAACACACATGCAATGACTCTAGTGGATCCATATGTGATTTGTGAACAGAATACACATGCAGTGACTCTAGTGGATCCATGTGGTTTATGAAGAGAACACATGCAATTACGCTAGCTGTGGTTAATTAAAAGAACACACATGTAATGACTCTAGTGGATCTATATGTGGTTAATGAAAAGAACACACATGTAATGACACTGGTGGACCCGTATGTGGTTTGTGAAAAGAACATGAATGCAATGACTCTAGTGCTGGTTTAGGATAAGAACACACATGGAATGACTCTAGTAGATCCATATGTGGTTTGTGAAAAGAACACACATCCAAGGACTCTAGGGGTTCCATGTGGTTTATGAAAAGAGCAGACATGCAATGACTCTAGCTATGGTTTGTTAAAAGAACACACATGTAATGACTCTAGTGCTGGTTTAGGATAAGAACACACATGCAATGACTCTAGTGGATCCATATGTGGTTTGTGAAAAGAACAACATGCAATGACACTAGTGGATCCATGTTGTTTACGAAAAGAACATACATGCAATGATTCTAGCTGTGGTTAATGAAAAGAATACCGATGCAATGACTCTGGTTCTGGTTTAGGATAAGAACACACATGCAGTGACTCTAGTGGATCCATGTGGTATATGAAAAGAACAGATATGCAATGACTCTGGTTGTGGTTAATGAAAAGAACACACACGCAATGACTCTAGTGGATCCATATGTGGTTAATGAAAAGAACACACATGGAATGACACTGGTGGATCCACATGTGGTTTGTGAAAAGAACACACATGCAATGACTCTAGTGCTGGTTTAAGATAAGAACACACATGCAATGACTCTAGTGGATCCATATGTGGTTTGTGAAAAGAACACACATGCAATGACTCTAGTGGATCCATGTGGTTTATGAAAAGAGCAGACATGCAATGACTCTAGCTGTGGTTAATGAAAAGAACACACAGGCAATGACTTAGTGCTGGTTTAAGATAAGAACACACATGCAATGACTCTAGTGGATCCATATGTGATTAGTGAAAAGAGCACACATGCAATGAGTCTAGTGGATCCATGTGGTTTATGAAAAGACTAGACATGCAATTACTCTAAACGTGGTTAATGAAACGAACACACATGTAGTGACTCTAGTGGTTCCATGTGTGGTTAATGAAAAGAACACGCATGCAATGACAATGGTGGATCTGTATGCAGTTTGTGAAAAGAACACACATTCAATGAACCTATTGCTGGTTTAGGATAAGAACACACATGCAATGACTCTAGTGGATCCATGTGGTTTATGAAAAGAACACATGCAATGACTCTAGCTGTGGATAATGAAAAGAACACACATGTAATGACTGTAGTGGATCTATATGTGGTTAATGAAAAGAACACACATGCAATGACACTAGTGGATCCGTATGTGGTTCGTGAAAAGAACACACATGCAATGACTCTAGTGCTGGTTTAGGATAAGAACACAGATGGAATGACTCTAGTGGATCCATATGTGGTTTGTGAAAAGAACACACATGCAAGGACTCTAGTGGTTCCATGTGGTTTATGAAAAGAGCAGACATGCAATGACTCTAGCTGTGGTTTATGAAAAGAACACACATGCAATGACTCTAGTGCAGGTTCAGGATAAGAACACACATGCAGTGACTCTAGTGGATCCATATGTGGTTTGTGAAAAGAACACACATGCAATGACTCTAGTGGATCCATGTTGTTTATGAAAATAACAGACACGCAATGACTCTAACTGTGGTTACTGAAAAGAACACACATGCAATGACACTGGTGCTGGTTTAGGATAATAACTCACATGAAATGACTCTAGTGGATCCATATGTGGTTTGTGAAAAGAACACACATGCAATGACTCTAGTGGATCCATGTGGTATATGAAAAGAACATACATGCAATGACTCTAGTTGTGGTTAAAGAAAAGAACACACATGCAATGACTCTAGTGGATCCATATGTGGTTAATGAAAGAACACACATGCAATGACACCGGTGGATCCATATGACGTTTGTGAAAATAACATACATTCAATGACTCTAGTGCTGGTTTAGGATAAGAACAAACATGTAATGACTAGTGGATCCATATGTGGTTTGTGAAAAGAACACACATGGAATGACAGTGGTGGATCCATATGTGCTTTGTGAAAAGAATACACATTCTATGACTCTAGTGCTGGATTAGGAAAAGAACACACATGCAATGACTCTAGTGGATCCATGTGGTTTATGAAAAGAACAGATATGCAATGACTTTGGTGGATCCATATGTGGTTTGTGAAAATAACACGCATTGACTCTAGTTGTGGTTCATGAAAAGAACACACATGCAATGACACTGGTGGATCCATGTGGTACATGAAAAGAACACACATGCAATGACTCTGGTGGATCCATATGTGGTTTATGAAAAGAACATAGTAGCAATGACTCTAGTGTTGGTTTAGGATAAGAACACACATGGAATGACTCTAATGATCCATATGTGGTTTGTGAAAAGAATAAACATGCAATGACTCTAGTGGATCCATGTGGTTTATGAAAAGAACGGACATACAATGACTCTAGCTGTGGTTAATGAAAAGAACACACATGCAATGACTGTAGTGGATCCATATGTGGTTAATGAAAATAACACACATGCAATGACACTGGTGGATCCATATGTGGTTTGTGAAAAGAACACACATGCAATGACAATGGTGGATCCATATGTGGTTTGTGAAAAGAACACACATTCAATGACTTTAGTGCTGGTTTAGGATAAGAACACGCGTGTAATGACTCTAGTGGATCCATATGTGGTTTGTAAAAAGAACAACATGGAATGACACTAGTGGATCCATGTTGTTTATGAAAAGAACATACATGCAATGATTCTAGCTGTGGTTAATGAAAAGAACACAGATGCAATGACTCTGGTTCTGGTTTAGGATAAGAACACACATGAAGTGACTCTAGTGGATCCATGTGGTATATGAAAAGAACAGATATGCAATGACTCTAGTTGTGGTTAATGAAAAGAACACACACGCAATGACTCTAGTGGATCCATATGTGGTTAATGAAAAGAACACACATGGAATGACACTGGTGGATCCACATGTGGTTTGTGAAAAGAACACACATGCAATGACTCTAGTGCTAGTTTAAGATAAGAACACACATGCAATGACTCTAGTGGATCCATATGTGGTTTGTGAAAAGAACACACATGCAATGACTCTAGTGGATCCATGTGGTTTATGAAAAGAGCAGACATGCAATGACTCTAGCTATGGTTAATGAAAAGACTACACATGCAATGACTTAGTGCTGGTTTAAGATAAGAACACACATGCAATGACTCTAGTGGATCCATATGGTTTGTGAAAAGAACACACATGCAAAGAGTCTAGTGGATCCATGTGGTTTATGAAAAGACTAGACATGCAATGACTCTAAACGTGGTTAATGAAACGAACACACATGTCATGACTCTAGTGGTTCCATGTGTGGTTAATGAAAAGAACACGCATGCAATGACAATGGTGGATCTGTATGCAGTTTGTGAAAAGAACACACATTCAATGACCCTATTGCTGGTTTAGGATAGGAACACACATGCAATGACTCTAGTGGATCCATGTGGTTTATGAAAAGAACACATGCAATGACTCTAGTTGTGGTTAATGAAAAGAACACACATGTAATGACTATAGTGGATCTATATGTGGTTAATGAAAAGAACACACATGCAATGACACTAGTGGATCCGTATGTGGTTCCTGAAAAGAACACACATGCAATGACTCTAGTGCTGGTTTAGGATAAGAACACACATGGAATGACTCTAGTGGATCCATATGTGGTTTGTGAAAAGAACACACATGCAATGACTCTAGTGGATCCATGTGGTTTATGAAAAGAGCAGACATGCAATGACTCTAGCTATGGTTAATGAAAAGACTACACATGCAATGACTTAGTGCTGGTTTAAGATAAGAACACACATGCAATGACTCTAGTGGATCCATATGGTTTGTGAAAAGAACACACATGCAAAGAGTCTAGTGGATCCATGTGGTTTATGAAAAGACTAGACATGCAATGACTCTAAACGTGGTTAATGAAACGAACACACATGTCATGACTCTAGTGGTTCCATGTGTGGTTAATGAAAAGAACACGCATGCAATGACAATGGTGGATCTGTATGCAGTTTGTGAAAAGAACACACATTCAATGACCCTATTGCTGGTTTAGGATAAGAACACACATGCAATGACTCTAGTGGATCCATGTGGTTTATGAAAAGAACACATGCAATGACTCTAGCTGTGGTTAATGAAAAGAACACACATGTAATGACTGTAGTGGATCTATATGTGGTTAATGAAAAGAACACACATGCAATGACACTAGTGGATCCGTATGTGGTTCGTGAAAAGAACACACATGCAATGACTCTAGTGCTAGTTTAGGATAAGAATACAGATGGAATGACTCTAGTGGATCCATATGTGGTTTGTGAAAAGAACACACATGCAAGGACTCTAGTGGTTCCATGTGGTTTATGAAAAGAGCAGACATGCAATGACTCTAGCTGTGGTTTATGAAAAGAACACACATGCAATGACTCTAGTGCAGGTTCAGGATAAGAACACACATGCAATGACTCTAGTGGATCCATATGTGGTTTGTGAAAAGAACACACATGCAATGACTCTAGTGGATCCATGTTGTTTATGAAAATAACAGACACGCAATGACTCTAACTGTGGTTAATGAAAAGAACACACATGCAATGACTCTTGTGCTGGCTTAGGATAATAACTCACATGAATTGAATCTAGTGGATCCATATGTGGTTTGTGAAAAGAACACACATGCAATGACTCTAGTGGATCCATGTGGTATATGAAAAGAACAGACATGCAATGACTCTAGTTGTTGTTAAAGAAAAGAACACACATGCAATGACTCTAGTGGATCCATATGTGGTTAATGAAAAGAACACACATGCAATGACACCGGTGGATCCATATGACGTTTGTGAAAATAACATACATTCAATGACTCTAGTGCTGGTTTAGGATAAGAACAAACATGTAATGACTAGTGGATCCATATGTGGTTTGTGAAAAGAACACACATGGAATGACAGTGGTGGATCCATATGTGCTTTGTGAAAAGAATACACATTCTATGACTCTAGTGCTGGATTAGGAAAAGAACACACATGCAATGACTCTAGTGGATCCATGTGGTTTATGAAAAGAACAGATATGCAATGACTTTGGTGGATCCATATGTGGTTTGTGAAAATAACACGCATTGACTCTAGTTGTGGTTCATGAAAAGAACACACATGCAATGACACTGGTGGATCCATGTGGTACATGAAAAGAACACACATGCAATGACTCTGGTGGATACATATGTGGTTTATGAAAAGAACACAGTAGCAATGACTCTAGTGTTGGTTTAGGATAAGAACACACATGGAATGACTCTAATGATCCATATGTGGTTTGTGAAAAGAATAAACATGCAATGACTCTAGTGGATCCATGTGGTTTATGAAAAGAACGGACATACAATGACTCTAGCTGTGGTTAATGAAAAGAACACACATGCAATGACTGTAGTGGATCCATATGTGGTTAATGAAAATAACACACATGCAATGACACTGGTGGATCCATCTGTGGTTTGTGAAAAGAACACACATGCAATGACAATGGTGGATCCATATGTGGTTTGTGAAAAGAACACACATTCAATGACTTTAGTGCTGGTTTAGGATAAGAACACGCGTGTAATGACTCTAGTGGATCCATATGTGGTTTGTAAAAAGAACAACATGGAATGACACTAGTGGATCCATGTTGTTTATGAAAAGACTATACATGCAATGATTCTAGCTGTGGTTAATGAAAAGAACACAGATGCAATGACTCTGGTTCTGGTTTAGGATAAGAACACACATGAAGTGACTCTAGTGGATCCATGTGGTATATGAAAAGAATAGATATGCAATGACTCTAGTTGTGGTTAATGAAAAGAACACACACGCAATGACTCTAGTGGATCCATATGTGGTTAATGAAAAGAACACACATGGAATGACACTGGTGGATCCACATGTGGTTTGTGAAAAGAACACACATGCAATGACTCTAGTGCTAGTTTAAGATAAGAACACACATGCAATGACTCTAGTGGATCCATATGTGGTTTGTGAAAAGAACACACATGCAATGACCCTAGTGGATCCATGTGGTTTATGAAAAGAGCAGCCATGCAATGACTCTAGCTATGGTTAATGAAAAGACTACACATGCAATGACTTAGTGCTGGTTTAAGATAAGAACACACATGCAATGACTCTACTGGATCCATATGGTTTGTGAAAAGAACACACATGCAAAGAGTCTAGTGGATCCATGTGGTTTATGAAAAGACTAGACATGCAATGACTCTAAACGTGGTTAATGAAACGAACACACATGTCATGACTCTAGTGGTTCCATATGTGGTTAATGAAAAGAACACGCATGCAATGACAATGGTGGATCTGTATGCAGTTTGTGAAAAGAACACACATTCAATGACCCTATTGCTGGTTTAGGATAGGAACACACATGCAATGACTCTAGTGGATCCATGTGGTTTATGAAAAGAACACATGCAATGACTCTAGTTGTGGTTAATGAAAAGAACACACATGTAATGACTATAGTGGATCTATATGTGGTTAATGAAAAGAACACACATGCAATGACACTAGTGGATCCGTATGTGGTTCCTGAAAAGAACACACATGCAATGACTCTAGTGCTGGTTTAGGATAAGAACACACATGGAATGACTCTAGTGGATCCATATGTGGTTTGTGAAAAGAACACACATGCAAGGACTCTAGTGGTTCCATGTGGTTTATGAAAAGAGCAGACCTGCAATGACTCTAGCTATGGTTTATGAAAAGAACACACATGCAATGACTCTAGTGCAGGTTCAGGATAAGAACACACATGCAATGACTCTAGTGGATCCATGTTGTTTATGAAAATAACAGACACGCAATTGACTCTAACTGTGGTTAATGAAAAGAACACACATGCAATGACTCTGGTGCATGTTTAGGATAATAACACACATGCAATGACTCTAGTGGATCCATATGTGGCTTGTGAAAAGAACACACATGCAATGACTCTAGTGGATCCATGTGGTATATGAAAAGAAAAGACATGCAATGACTCTAGTTGTGGTTAAAGAAAAGAACACACATGCAATGACTCTAGTGGATCCATATGTGGTTAATGAAAAGAACACACATGCAATGACACTGGTGGATCCATATGACGTTTGTGAAAAGAACATACATTCAATGACTCTAGTGCTGGTTTAGGATAAGAACAAACATGTAATGACTAGTGGATCCATATGTGGTTTGTGAAAAGGACACACATGGAATGACAGTGGTGGATCCATATGTGCTTTGTGTAAAGAATACACATTCTATGACTCTAGTGCTGGATTAGGAAAAGAACACACATGCAATGACTCTAGTGGATCCATGTGGTTTATGAAAAGAACAGATATGCAATGACTTTGGTGGATCCATATGTGGTTTGTGAAAATAACACGCATTGACTCTAGTTGTGGTTCATGAAAAGAACACACATGCAATGACACTGGTGGATCCATGTGGTACATGAAAAGAACACACATGCAATGACTCTGGTGGATCCATATGTGGTTTATGAAAAGAACACAGTAGCAATGACTCTAGTGTTGGTTTAGGATAAGAACACACATGGAATGACTCTAATGATCCATATGTGGTTTGTGAAAAGAATAAACATGCAATGACTCTAGTGGATCCATGTGGTTTATGAAAAGAACGGACATACAATGACTCTAGCTGTGGTTAATGAAAAGAACACACATGCAATGACTGTAGTGGATCCATATGTGGTTAATGAAAATAACACACATGCAATGACACTGGTGGATCCATATGTGGTTTGTGAAAAGAACACACATGCAATGACACTGGTGGATCCATATGTGGTTTGTGAAAAGAACACACATTCAATGACTTTAGTGCTGGTTTAGGATAAGAACATGCGTGTAATGACTCTAGTGGATCCATATGTGGTTTGTAAAAAGAACAACATGGAATGACACTAGTGGATCCATGTTGTTTATGAAAAGAACATACATGCAATGATTCTAGCTGTGGTTAATGAAAAGAACACAGATGCAATGACTCTGGTTCTGGTTTAGGATAAGAACACACATGCAGTGACTCTAGTGGATCCATGTGGTATATGAAAAGAACAGATATGCAATGACTCTAGTTGTGGTTAATGAAAAGAACACACACGCAATGACTCTAGTGGATCCATATGTGGTTAATGAAAAGAACACACATGGAATGACACTGGTGGATCCACATGTGGTTTGTGAAAAGAACACACATGCAATGACTCTAGTGCTAGTTTAAGATAAGAACACACATGCAATGACTCTAGTGGATCCATATGTGGTTTGTGAAAAGAACACACATGCAATGACTCTAGTGGATCCATGTGGTTTATGAAAAGAGCAGACATGCAATGACTCTAGCTATGGTTAATGAAAAGACTACACATGCAATGACTTAGTGCTGGTTTAAGATAAGAACACACATGCAATGACTCTAGTGGATCCATATGGTTTGTGAAAAGAACACACATGCAAAGAGTCTAGTGGATCCATGTGGTTTATGAAAAGACTAGACATGCAATGACTCTAAACGTGGTTAATGAAACGAACACACATGTGATGACTCTAGTGGTTCCATGTGTGGTTAATGAAAAGAACACGCATGCAATGACAATGGTGGATCTGTATGCAGTTTGTGAAAAGAACACACATTCAATGACCCTATTGCTGGTTTAGGATAGGAACACACATGCAATGACTCTAGTGGATCCATGTGGTTTATGAAAAGAACACATGCAATGACTCTAGTTGTGGTTAATGAAAAGAACACACATGTAATGACTATAGTGGATCTATATGTGGTTAATGAAAAGAACACACATGCAATGACACTAGTGGATCCGTATGTGGTTCCTGAAAAGAACACACATGCAATGACTCTAGTGCTGGTTTAGGATAAGAACACACATGGAATGACTCTAGTGGATCCATATGTGGTTTGTGAAAAGAACACACATGCAAGGACTCTAGTGGTTCCATGTGGTTTATGAAAAGAGCAGACCTGCAATGACTCTAGCTATGGTTTATGAAAAGAACACACATGCAATGACTCTAGTGCTGGTTCAGGATAAGAACACACATGCAATGACTCTAGTGGATCCATATGTGGTTGGTGAAAAGAACACACATGCAATGACTCTAGTGGATCCATGTTGTTTATGAAAATAACAGACACGCAATTGACTCTAACTGTGGTTAATGAAAAGAACACACATGCAATGACTCTGGTGCTGGTTTAGGATAATAACACACATGCAATGACTCTAGTGGATCCATATGTGGCTTGTGAAAAGAACACACATGCAATGACTCTAGTGGATCCATGTGGTATATGAAAAGAAAAGACATGCAATGACTCTAGTTGTGGTTAAAGAAAAGAACACACATGCAATGACTCTAGTGGATCCATATGTGGTTAATGAAAAGAACACACATGCAATGACACTGGTGGATCCATATGACGTTTGTGAAAAGAACATACATTCAATGACTCTAGTGCTGGTTTAGGATAAGAACAAACATGTAATGACTAGTGGATCCATATGTGGTTTGTGAAAAGGACACACATGGAATGACAGTGGTGGATCCATATGTGCTTTGTGTAAAGAATACACTTTCTATGACTCTAGTGCTGGATTAGGAAAAGAACACACATGCAATGACTCTAGTGGATCCATGTGGTTTATGAAAAGAACAGATATGCAATGACTTTGGTGGATCCATATGTGGTTTGTGAAAATAACACGCATTGACTCTAGTTGTGGTTCATGAAAAGAACACACATGCAATGACACTGGTGGATCCATGTGGTACATGAAAAGAACACACATGCAATGACTCTGGTGGATCCATATGTGGTTTATGAAAAGAACACAGTAGCAATGACTCTAGTGTTGGTTTAGGATAAGAACACACATGCAATGACTCTAATGATCCATATCTGGTTTGTGAAAAGAATAAACATGCAATGACTCTAGTGGATCCATGTGGTTTATGAAAAGAACGGACATACAATGACTCTAGCTGTGGTTAATGAAAAGAACACACATGCAATGACTCTAGTGGATCCATATGTGGTTAATGAAAATAACACACATGCAATGACACTGGTGGATCCATATGTGGTTTGTGAAAAGAACACACATGCAATGACACTGGTGGATCCATATGTGGTTTGTGAAAAGAACCCACATTCAATGACTTTAGTGCTGGTTTAGGATAAGAACACGCGTGTAATGACTCTAGTGGATCCATATGTGGTTTGTGAAAAGAACAACATGCAATGACACTAGTGGATCCATGTTGTTTATGAAAAGAACATACATGCAATGATTCTAGCTGTGGTTAATGAAAAGAACACAGATGCAATGACTCTGGTTTTGGTTTAGGATAAGAACACACATGCAGTGACTCTAGTGGATCCATATGTGATTTGTGAAAAGAACACACATGTAATGACTCTAGTGTATCCATGTGGTTTACGAAAAGAACAGACATGCAATGACTCTAGTTGTGGTTAATGAAAAGAACACACATGCAATGACTCTAGTGGATCCATATGTGGTTAATGAAAACAACACACATGCAATGACACTGGTGGATCCATATGTGGTTTGTGAAAAGAACACACATTCAATGACTCTAGTGCTGGTTTAGGATAAAAACACACATGCAATGATTCTAGTGGATCCATATGTGGTTTGTGATAAGAACACACATGCAATGACTCTAGTGGATCCATGTGGTTTGTGAAAAGAACAGACATGCAATGACTCTAGCTGTGGTTTATGAAAATAACACACATGCAATGACTCTAGTGCTGGTTTAGGATAAGAACACACATGCAATGACTGTAGTGGATCCATATGTGGTTTGTGAAAAGAACACACATGCAATGAGTCTAGTGGATCCATGTGGTTTATGAAAAGAACAGACATGCAATGACTCTATACGTGGTTAATGAAACGAACACACATGTCATGACTCTAGTGTTTCCATGTGTGGTTAATGAAAAGAACACGCATGCAATGACAATGGTGGATCTGTATGCGGTTTGTGAAAAGAACACACATTCAATGGCCCTATCGCTGGTTTCGGATAAGAACACAGATGCAATGAGTCTAGTGGATCCATGTGGTTTATGAAAAGAACACATGCAATGACTCTAGCTGTGGTTAATGAAAAGAACACACATGTAATGACTGTAGTGGATCTATATGTGGTTAATGAAAAGAACACACATGCAATGACACTAGTGGATCCGTATGTGGTTCGTGAAAAGAACACACATGCAATGACTCTAGTGCTGGTTTAGGATAAGAACACAGATGGAATGACTCTAGTGGATCCATATGTGGTTTGTGAAAAGAACACACATGCAAGGACTCTAGTGGTTCCATGTGGTTTATGAAAAGAGCAGACATGCAATGACTCTAGCTGTGGTTTATGAAAAGAACACACATGCAATGACTCTAGTGCAGGTTCAGGATAAGAACACACATGCAATGACTCTAGTGGATCCATATGTGGTTTGTGAAAAGAACACACATGCAATGACTCTAGTGGATCCATGTTGTTTATGAAAATAACAGACACGCAATGACTCTAACTGTGGTTAATGAAAAGAACACACATGCAATGACTCTGGTGCTGGTTTAGGATAATAACTCACATGAAATGACTCTAGTGGATCCATATGTGGTTTGTGAAAAGAACACACATGCAATGACTCTAGTGGATCCATGTGGTATATGAAAAGAACATACATGCAATGACTCTAGTTGTGGTTAAAGAAAAGAACACACATGCAATGACTCTAGTGGATCCATATGTGGTTAATGAAAAGAACACACATGCAATGACACCGGTGGATCCATATGACATTTGTGAAAATAACATACATTCAATGACTCTAGTGCTGGTTTAGGATAAGAACAAACATGTAATGACTAGTGGATCCATATGTGGTTTGTGAAAAGAACACACATGGAATGACAGTGGTGGATCCATATGTGCTTTGTGAAAAGAATACACATTCTATGACTCTAGTGCTGGATTAGGAAAAGAACACACATGCAATGACTCTAGTGGATCCATGTGGTTTATGAAAAGAACAGATATGCAATGACTTTGGTGGATCCATATGTGGTTTGTGAAAATAACACGCATTGACTCTAGTTGTGGTTCATGAAAAGAACACACATGCAATGACACTGGTGGATCCATGTGGTACATGAAAAGAACACACATGCAATGACTCTGGTGGATCCATATGTGGTTTATGAAAAGAACACAGTAGCAATGACTCTAGTGTTGGTTTAGGATAAGAACACACATGGAATGACTCTAATGATCCATATGTGGTTTGTGAAAAGAATAAACATGCAATGACTCTAGTGGATCCATGTGGTTTATGAAAAGAACGGACATACAATGACTCTAGCTGTGGTTAATGAAAATAACACACATGCAATGACTGTAGTGGATCCATATGTGGTTAATGAAAATAACACACATGCAATGACACTGGTGGATCCATATGTGGTTTGTGAAAAGAACACACATGCAATGACAATGGTGGATCCATATGTGGTTTGTGAAAAGAACACACATTCAATGACTTTAGTGCTGGTTTAGGATAAGAACACGCGTGTAATGACTCTAGTGGATCCATATGTGGTTTGTAAAAAGAACAACATGGAATGACACTAGTGGATCCATGTTGTTTATGAAAAGAACATACATGCAATGATTCTAGCTGTGGTTAATGAAAAGAACACATATGCAATGACTCTGGTTCTGGTTTAGGATAAGAACACACATGAAGTGACTCTAGTGGATCCATGTGGTATATGAAAAGAACAGATATGCAATGACTCTAGTTGTGGTTAATGAGAAGAACACACACGCAATGACTCTAGTGGATCCATATGTGGTTAATGAAAAGAACACACATGGAATGACACTGGTGGATCCACATGTGGTTTGTGAAAAGAACGCACATGCAATGACTCTAGTGCTAGTTTAAGATAAGAACACACATGCAATGACTCTAGTGGATCCATATGTGGTTTGTGAAAAGAACACACATGCAATGACTCTAGTGGATCCATGTTGTTTATGAAAAGAGCAGACATGCAATGACTCTAGCTATGGTTAATGAAAAGACTACACATGCAATGACTTAGTGCTGGTTTAAGATAAGAACACACATGCAATGACTCTAGTGGATCCATATGGTTTGTGAAAAGAACACACATGCAAAGAGTCTAGTGGATCCATGTGGTTTATGAAAAGACTAGACATGCAATGACTCTAAACGTGGTTAATGAAACGAACACACATGCCATGACTCTAGTGGTTCCATGTGTGGTTAATGAAAAGAACACGCATGCAATGACAATGGTGGATCTGTATGCAGTTTGTGAAAAGAACACACATTCAATGACCCTATTGCTGGTTTAGGATAAGAACACACATGCAATGACTCTAGTGGATCCATGTGGTTTATGAAAAGAACACATGCAATGACTCTAGCTGTGGTTAATGAAAAGAACACACATGTAATGACTGTAGTGGATCTATATGTGGTTAATGAAAAGAACACACATGCAATGACACTAGTGGATCCGTATGTGGTTCGTGAAAAGAACACACATGCAATGACTCTAGTGCTAGTTTAGGATAAGAACACAGATGGAATGACTCTAGTGGATCCATATGTGGTTTGTGAAAAGAACACACATGCAAGGACTCTAGTGGTTCCATGTGGTTTATGAAAAGAGTAGACATGCAATGACTCTAGCTGTGGTTTATGAAAAGAACACACATGCAATGACTCTAGTGCAGGTTCAGGATAAGAACACACATGCAATGACTCTAGTGGATCCATATGTGGTTTGTGAAAAGAACACACATGCAATGACTCTAGTGGATCCATGTTGTTTATGAAAATAACAGACACGCAATGACTCTAACTGTGGTTAATGAAAAGAACACACATGCAATGACTCTGGTGCTGGTTTAGGATAATAACTCACATGAAATGACTCTAGTGGATCCATATGTGGTTTGTGAAAAGAACACACATGCAATGACTCTAGTGGATCCATGTGGTATATGAAAAGAACAGACATGCAATGACTCTAGTTGTGGTTAAAGAAAAGAACACACATGCAATGACTCTAGTGGATCCATATGTGGTTAATGAAAAGAACACACATGCAATGGCACCGGTGGATCCATATGACGTTTGTGAAAATAACATACATTCAATGACTCTAGTGCTGGTTTAGGATAAGAACAAACATGTAATGACTAGTGGATCCATATGTGGTTTGTGAAAAGAACACACATGGAATGACAGTGGTGGATCCATATGTGCTTTGTGAAAAAAATACACATTCTATGACTCTAGTGCTGGATTAGGAAAAGAACACACATGCAATGACTCTAGTGGATCCATGTGGTTTATGAAAAGAACAGATATGCAATGACTTTGGTGGATCCATATGTGGTTTGTGAAAATAACACGCATTGACTCTAGTTGTGGTTCATGAAAAGAACACACATGCAATGACACTGGTGGATCCATGTGGTACATGAAAAGAACACACATGCAATGACTCTGGTGGATCCATAGGTGGTTTATGAAAAGAACACAGTAGCAATGACTGTAGTGTTGGTTTAGGATAAGAACACACATGGAATGACTCTAATGATCCATATGTGGTTTGTGAAAAGAATAAACATGCAATGACTCTAGTGGATCCATGTGGTTTATGAAAAGAACGGACATACAATGACTCTAGCTGTGGTTAATGAAAATAATACACATGCAATGACTGTAGTGGATCCATATGTGGTTAATGAAAATAACACACATGCAATGACACTGGTGGATCCATATGTGGTTTGTGAAAAGAACACACATGCAATGACAATGGTGGATCCATATGTGGTTTGTGAAAAGAACACACATTCAATGACTTTAGTGCTGGTTTAGGATAAGAACACGCGTGTAATGACTCTAGTGGATCCATATGTGGTTTGTAAAAAGAACAACATGGAATGACACTAGTGGATCCATGTTGTTTATGAAAAGAACATACATGCAATGATTCTAGCTGTGGTTAATGAAAAGAACACATATGCAATGACTCTGGTTCTGGTTTAGGATAAGAACACACATGAAGTGACTCTAGTGGATCCATGTGGTATATGAAAAGAACAGATATGCAATGACTCTAGTTGTGGTTAATGAAAAGAACACACACGCAATGACTCTAGTGGATCCATATGTGGTTAATGAAAAGAACACACATGGAATGACACTAGTGGATCCACATGTGGTTTGTGAAAAGAACGCACATGCAATGACTCTAGTGGATCCATATGTGGTTAATGAAAAGAACACACATGCAATGACACCGGTGGATCCATATGACATTTCTGAAAATAACATACATTCAATGACTCTAGTGCTGGTTTAGGATAAGAACAAACATGTAATGACTAGTGGATCCATATGTGGTTTGTGAAAAGAACACACATGGAATGACAGTGGTGGATCCATATGTGCTTTGTGAAAAGAATACACATTCTATGACTCTAGTGCTGGATTAGGAAAAGAACACACATGCAATGACTCTAGTGGATCCATGTGGTTTATGAAAAGAACAGATATGCAATGACTTTGGTGGATCCATATGTGGTTTGTGAAAATAACACGCATTGACTCTAGTTGTGGTTCATGAAAAGAACACACATGCAATGACACTGGTGGATCCATGTGGTACATGAAAAGAACACACATGCAATGACTCTGGTGGATCCATATGTGGTTTATGAAAAGAACACAGTAGCAATGACTCTAGTGTTGGTTTAGGATAAGAACACACATGGAATGACTCTAATGATCCATATGTGGTTTGTGAAAAGAATAAACATGCAATGACTCTAGTGGATCCATGTGGTTTATGAAAAGAACGGACATACAATGACTCTAGCTGTGGTTAATGAAAATAACACACATGCAATGACTGTAGTGGATCCATATGTGGTTAATGAAAATAACACACATGCAATGACACTGGTGGATCCATATGTGGTTTGTGAAAAGAACACACATGCAATGACAATGGTGGATCCATATGTGGTTTGTGAAAAGAACACACATTCAATGACTTTAGTGCTGGTTTAGGATAAGAACACGCGTGTAATGACTCTAGTGGATCCATATGTGGTTTGTAAAAAGAACAACATGGAATGACACTAGTGGATCCATGTTGTTTATGAAAAGAACATACATGCAATGATTCTAGCTGTGGTTAATGAAAAGAACACATATGCAATGACTCTGGTTCTGGTTTAGGATAAGAACACACATGAAGTGACTCTAGTGGATCCATGTGGTATATGAAAAGAACAGATATGCAATGACTCTAGTTGTGGTTAATGAGAAGAACACACACGCAATGACTCTAGTGGATCCATATGTGGTTAATGAAAAGAACACACATGGAATGACACTGGTGGATCCACATGTGGTTTGTGAAAAGAACGCACATGCAATGACTCTAGTGCTAGTTTAAGATAAGAACACACATGCAATGACTCTAGTGGATCCATATGTGGTTTGTGAAAAGAACACACATGCAATGACTCTAGTGGATCCATGTTGTTTATGAAAAGAGCAGACATGCAATGACTCTAGCTATGGTTAATGAAAAGACTACACATGCAATGACTTAGTGCTGGTTTAAGATAAGAACACACATGCAATGACTCTAGTGGATCCATATGGTTTGTGAAAAGAACACACATGCAAAGAGTCTAGTGGATCCATGTGGTTTATGAAAAGACTAGACATGCAATGACTCTAAACGTGGTTAATGAAACGAACACACATGCCATGACTCTAGTGGTTCCATGTGTGGTTAATGAAAAGAACACGCATGCAATGACAATGGTGGATCTGTATGCAGTTTGTGAAAAGAACACACATTCAATGACCCTATTGCTGGTTTAGGATAAGAACACACATGCAATGACTCTAGTGGATCCATGTGGTTTATGAAAAGAACACATGCAATGACTCTAGCTGTGGTTAATGAAAAGAACACACATGTAATGACTGTAGTGGATCTATATGTGGTTAATGAAAAGAACACACATGCAATGACACTAGTGGATCCGTATGTGGTTCGTGAAAAGAACACACATGCAATGACTCTAGTGCTAGTTTAGGATAAGAACACAGATGGAATGACTCTAGTGGATCCATATGTGGTTTGTGAAAAGAACACACATGCAAGGACTCTAGTGGTTCCATGTGGTTTATGAAAAGAGTAGACATGCAATGACTCTAGCTGTGGTTTATGAAAAGAACACACATGCAATGACTCTAGTGCAGGTTCAGGATAAGAACACACATGCAATGACTCTAGTGGATCCATATGTGGTTTGTGAAAAGAACACACATGCAATGACTCTAGTGGATCCATGTTGTTTATGAAAATAACAGACACGCAATGACTCTAACTGTGGTTAATGAAAAGAACACACATGCAATGACTCTGGTGCTGGTTTAGGATAATAACTCACATGAAATGACTCTAGTGGATCCATATGTGGTTTGTGAAAAGAACACACATGCAATGACTCTAGTGGATCCATGTGGTATATGAAAAGAACAGACATGCAATGACTCTAGTTGTGGTTAAAGAAAAGAACACACATGCAATGACTCTAGTGGATCCATATGTGGTTAATGAAAAGAACACACATGCAATGGCACCGGTGGATCCATATGACGTTTGTGAAAATAACATACATTCAATGACTCTAGTGCTGGTTTAGGATAAGAACAAACATGTAATGACTAGTGGATCCATATGTGGTTTGTGAAAAGAACACACATGGAATGACAGTGGTGGATCCATATGTGCTTTGTGAAAAAAATACACATTCTATGACTCTAGTGCTGGATTAGGAAAAGAACACACATGCAATGACTCTAGTGGATCCATGTGGTTTATGAAAAGAACAGATATGCAATGACTTTGGTGGATCCATATGTGGTTTGTGAAAATAACACGCATTGACTCTAGTTGTGGTTCATGAAAAGAACACACATGCAATGACACTGGTGGATCCATGTGGTACATGAAAAGAACACACATGCAATGACTCTGGTGGATCCATAGGTGGTTTATGAAAAGAACACAGTAGCAATGACTGTAGTGTTGGTTTAGGATAAGAACACACATGGAATGACTCTAATGATCCATATGTGGTTTGTGAAAAGAATAAACATGCAATGACTCTAGTGGATCCATGTGGTTTATGAAAAGAACGGACATACAATGACTCTAGCTGTGGTTAATGAAAATAATACACATGCAATGACTGTAGTGGATCCATATGTGGTTAATGAAAATAACACACATGCAATGACACTGGTGGATCCATATGTGGTTTGTGAAAAGAACACACATGCAATGACAATGGTGGATCCATATGTGGTTTGTGAAAAGAACACACATTCAATGACTTTAGTGCTGGTTTAGGATAAGAACACGCGTGTAATGACTCTAGTGGATCCATATGTGGTTTGTAAAAAGAACAACATGGAATGACACTAGTGGATCCATGTTGTTTATGAAAAGAACATACATGCAATGATTCTAGCTGTGGTTAATGAAAAGAACACATATGCAATGACTCTGGTTCTGGTTTAGGATAAGAACACACATGAAGTGACTCTAGTGGATCCATGTGGTATATGAAAAGAACAGATATGCAATGACTCTAGTTGTGGTTAATGAAAAGAACACACACGCAATGACTCTAGTGGATCCATATGTGGTTAATGAAAAGAACACACATGGAATGACACTAGTGGATCCACATGTGGTTTGTGAAAAGAACGCACATGCAATGACTCTAGTGGATCCATATGTGGTTTGTGAAAAGAACACACATGCAATGACTCTA
This sequence comes from Avena sativa, assembly GCA_916181665.1. Lineage (NCBI taxonomy): Eukaryota > Viridiplantae > Streptophyta > Magnoliopsida > Poales > Poaceae > Avena > Avena sativa. Next base: position 316,040,690 of record OV702292.1, read on the forward strand.
GTGGATCCATGTTGTTTATGAAAAGAGCAGACATGCAATGACTCTAGCTATGGTTAATGAAAAGACTACACATGCAATGACTTAGTGCTGGTTTAAGATAAGAACACACATGCAATGACTCTAGTGGATCCATATGGTTTGTGAAAAGAACACACATGCAAAGAGTCTAGTGGATCCATGTGGTTTATGAAAAGACTAGACATGCAATGACTCTAAACGTGGTTAATGAAACGAACACACATGTCATGAGTCTAGTGGTTCCATGTGTGGTTAATGAAAAGAACACGCATGCAATGACAATGGTGGATCTGTATGCAGTTTGTGAAAAGAACACACATTCAATGACCCTATTGCTGGTTTAGGATAGGAACACACATGCAATGACTCTAGTGGATCCATGTGGTTTATGAAAAGAACACATGCAATGACTCTAGCTGTGGTTAATGAAAAGAACACACATGTAATGACTATAGTGGATCTATATGTGGTTAATGAAAAGAACACACATGCAATGACACTAGTGGATCCGTATGTGGTTCCTGAAAAGAACACACATGCAATGACTCTAGTGCTGGTTTAGGATAAGAACACACATGGAATGACTCTAGTGGATCCATATGTGGTTTGTGAAAAGAACACACATGCAAGGACTCTAGTGGTTCCATGTGGTTTATGAAAAGAGCAGACCTGCAATGACTCTAGCTATGGTTTATGAAAAGAACACACATGCAATGACTCTAGTGCAGGTTCAGGATAAGAACACACATGCAATGACTCTAGTGGATCCATATGTGGTTTGTGAAAAGAACACACATGCAATGACTCTAGTGGATCCATGTTGTTTATGAAAATAACAGACACGCAATGACTCTAACTGTGGTTAATGAAAAGAACACACATGCAATGACTCTGGTGCTGGTTTAGGATAATAACTCACATGAAATGACTCTAGTGGATCCATATGTGGTTTGCGAAAAGAACACACATGCAATGACTCTAGTGGATCCATGTGGTATATGAAAAGAACAGACATGCAATGACTCTAGTTGTGGTTAAAGAAAAGAACACACATGCAATGACTCTAGTGGATCCATATGTGGTTAATGAAAAGAACACACATGCAATGACACCGGTGGATCCATATGACGTTTGTGAAAATAACATACATTCAATGACTCTAGTGCTGGTTTAGGATAAGAACAAACATGTAATGACTAGTGGATCCATATGTGGTTTGTGAAAAGAACACACATGGAATGACAGTAGTGGATCTATATGTGCTTTGTGAAAAGAATACACATTCTATGACTCTAGTGCTGGATTAGGAAAAGAACACACATGCAATGACTCTAGTGGATCCATGTGGTTTATGAAAAGAACAGATATGCAATGACTTTGGTGGATCCATATGTGGTTTGTGAAAATAACACGCATTGACTCTAGTTGTGGTTCATGAAAAGAACACACATGCAATGACACTGGTGGATCCATGTGGTACATGAAAAGAACACACATGCAATGACTCTGGTGGATCCATATGTGGTTTATGAAAAGAACACAGTAGCAATGACTCTAGTGTTTGTTTAGGATAAGAACACACATGGAATGACTCTAATGATCCATATGTGGTTTGTGAAAAGAATAAACATGCAATGACTCTAGTGGATCCATGTGGTTTATGAAAAGAACGGACATACAATGACTCTAGCTGTGGTTAATGAAAAGAACACACATGCAATGACTGTAGTGGATCCATATGTGGTTAATGAAAATAACACACATGCAATGACACTGGTGGATCCATATGTGGTTTGTGAAAAGAACACACATGCAATGACACTGGTGGATCCATATGTGGTTTGTGAAAAGAACACACATTCAATGACTTTAGTGCTGGTTTAGGATAAGAACACGCGTGTAATGACTCTAGTGGATCCATATGTGGTTTGTAAAAAGAACAACATGGAATGACACTAGTGGATCCATGTTGTTTATGAAAAGAACATACATGCAATGATTCTAGCTGTGGTTAATGAAAAGAACACATATGCAATGACTCTGGTTCTGGTTTAGAATAAGAACACACATGCAGTGACTCTAGTGGATCCATGTGGTATATGAAAAGAACAGATATGCAATGACTCTAGTTGTGGTTAATGAAAAGAACACACACGCAATGACTCTAGTGGATCCATATGTGGTTAATGAAAAGAACACACATGGAATGACACTGGTGGATCCACATGTGGTTTGTGAAAAGAACACACATGCAATGACTCTAGTGCTAGTTTAAGATAAGAACACACATGCAATGACTCTAGTGGATCCATATGTGGTTTGTGAAAAGAACACACATGCAATGACTCTAGTGGATCCATGTGGTTTATGAAAAGAGCAGACATGCAATGACTCTAGCTATGGTTAATGAAAAGACTACACATGCAATGACTTAGTGCTGGTTTAAGATAAGAACACACATGCAATGACTCTAGTGGATCCATATGGTTTGTGAAAAGAACACACATGCAAAGAGTCTAGTGGATCCATGTGGTTTATGAAAAGACTAGACATGCAATGACTCTAAACGTGGTTAATGAAACGAACACACATGTCATGACTCTAGTGGTTCCATGTGTGGTTAATGAAAAGAACACGCATGCAATGACAATGGTGGATCTGTATGCAGTTTGTGAAAAGAACACACATTCAATGACCCTATTGCTGGTTTAGGATAGGAACACACATGCAATGACTCTAGTGGATCCATGTGGTTTATGAAAAGAACACATGCAATGACTCTAGTTGTGGTTAATGAAAAGAACACACATGTAATGACTATAGTGGATCTATATGTGGTTAATGAAAAGAACACACATGCAATGACACTAGTGGATCCGTATGTGGTTCCTGAAAAGAACACACATGCAATGACTCTAGTGCTGGTTTAGGATAAGAACACACATGGAATGACTCTAGTGGATCCATATGTGGTTTGTGAAAAGATCACACATGCAAGGACTCTAGTGGTTCCATGTGGTTTATGAAAAGAGCAGACCTGCAATGACTCTAGCTATGGTTTATGAAAAGAACACACATGCAATGACTCTAGTGCTGGTTCAGGATAAGAACACACATGCAATGACTCTAGTGGATCCATATGTGGTGGGTGAAAAGAACACACATGCAATGACTCTAGTGGATCCATGTTGTTTATGAAAATAACAGACACGCAATTGACTCTAACTGTGGTTAATGAAAAGAACACACATGCAATGACTCTGGTGCTGGTTTAGGATAATAACACACATGCAATGACTCTAGTGGATCCATATGTGCCTTGTGAAAAGAACACACATGCAATGACTCTAGTGGATCCATGTGGTATATGAAAAGAAAAGACATGCAATGACTCTAGTTGTGGTTAAAGAAAAGAACACACATGCAATGACTCTAGTGGATCCATATGTGGTTAATGAAAAGAACGCACATGCAATGACACTGGTGGATCCATATGACGTTTGTGAAAAGAACATACATTCAATGACTCTAGTGCTGGTTTAGGATAAGAACAAACATGTAATGACTAGTGGATCCATATGTGGTTTGTGAAAAGGACACACATGGAATGACAGTGGTGGATCCATATGTGCTTTGTGAAAAGAATACACATTCTATGACTCTAGTGCTGGATTAGGAAAAGAACACACATGCAATGACTCTAGTGGATCCATGTGGTTTATGAAAAGAACAGATATGCAATGACTTTGGTGGATCCATATGTGGTTTGTGAAAATAACACGCATTGACTCTAGTTGTGGTTCATGAAAAGAACACACATGCAATGACACTGGTGGATCCATGTGGTACATGAAAAGAACACACATGCAATGACTCTGGTGGATCCATATGTGGTTTATGAAAAGAACACAGTAGCAATGACTCTAGTGTTGGTTTAGAATAAGAACACACATGCAATGACTCTAATGATCCATATCTGGTTTGTGAAAAGAATAAACATGCAATGACTCTAGTGGATCCATGTGGTTTATGAAAAGAACGGACATACAATGACTCTAGCTGTGGTTAATGAAAAGAACACACATGCAATGACTCTAGTGGATCCATATGTGGTTAATGAAAATAACACACATGCAATGACACTGGTGGATCCATATGTGGTTTGTGAAAAGAACACACATGCAATGACACTGGTGGATCCATATGTGGTTTGTGAAAAGAACCCACATTCAATGACTTTAGTGCTGGTTTAGGATAAGAACACGAGTGTAATGACTCTAGTGGATCCATATGTGGTTTGTGAAAAGAACAACATGCAATGACACTAGTGGATCCATGTTGTTTATGAAAAGAACATACATGCAATGATTTTAGCTGTGGTTAATGAAAAGAACACAGATGCAATGACTCTGGTTTTGGTTTAGGATAAGAACACACATGAAGTGACTCTAGTGGATCCATATGTGATTTGTGAAAAGAACACACATGTAATGACTCTAGTGTATCCATGTGGTTTACGAAAAGAACAGACATGCAATGACTCTAGTTGTGGTTAATGAAAAGAACACACATGCAATGACTCTAGTGGATCCATATGTGGTTAATGAAAACAACACACATGCAATGACACTGGTGGATCCATATGTGGTTTGTGAAAAGAACACACATTCAATGACTCTAGTGCTGGTTTAGGATAAAAACACACATGCAATGATTCTAGTGGATCCATATGTGGTTTGTGATAAGAACACACATGCAATGACTCTAGTGGATCCATGTGGTTTGTGAAAAGAACAGACATGCAATGACTCTAGCTGTGGTTTATGAAAATAACACACATGCAATGACTCTAGTGCTGGTTTAGGATAAGAACACACATGCAATGACTGTAGTGGATCCATATGTGGTTTGTGAAAAGAACACACATGCAATGAGTCTAGTGGATCCATGTGGTTTATGAAAAGAACAGACATGCAATGACTCTATACATGGTTAATGAAACAAACACACATGTCATGACTCTAGTGTTTCCATGTGTGGTTAATGAAAATAACACGCATGCAATGACAATGGTGGATCTGTATGCGGTTTGTGAAAAGAACACACATTCAATGGCCCTATCGCTGGTTTCGGATAAGAACACAGATGCAATGAGTCTAGTGGATCCATGTGGTTTATGAAAAGAACACATGCAATGAATCTAGCTGTGGTTAATGAAAAGAACACACATGTAATGACTGTAGTGGATCTATATGTGGTTAATGAAAAGAACACACATGCAATGACACTAGTGGATCCGTATGTGGTTCGTGAAAAGAACACACATGCAATGACTCTAGTGCTAGTTTAGGATAAGAACACATATGGAATGACTCTAGTGGATCCATATGTGGTTTGTGAAAAGAACACACATGCAAGGACTCTAGTGGTTCCATGTGGTTTATGAAAACAGCAGACATGCAATGACTCTAACTGTGCTTAATGAAAAGAACACACATGCAATGACTCTGGTGCTGGTTTAGAATAAGAACACACATGCAATGACTCTAGTGGATCCATATGTGGTTTGTGAAAAGAACACACATGCAATGACTCTAGTGGATCCATGTGGTATATGAAAAGAACAGACATGCAATGACTCTAGTTGCGGTTTATGAAAAGAACACACATGCAATGACTCAGGTGGATCCATGTGCTTTATGAAGAGAACACACATCCAATGACTCTAGCTGTGTTTATGAAAAGAACACACATGCAATGACTCTGGTGGATCCATATGTCGTTTAGGAAAAGAACACACATGCAATGAACTCTACTGGATCCATATGTGGTTTGTGAAAAGAACACATATGCAATGACTCTAGTGGCTCCATGTGGTTTATGAAAAGAATAGACATGCAATGACTCTGATGGATCCATATGTGGTTTGTGAAAAGAGCATGCAATGACTCTAGTTGTGGTTAATGAAAAGAACACACATGCAATGACACTGGTGGATCCATGTGGTACATGAAAAGAACACACATGCAATGACTCTAGTGGATCCATATGTTGTTTATGAAAAGAACACAAAAGCAATGACTCTAGTGTTGGTTTAGGATGAGAACACACATGCAATGACTCTAGTGTATCCATGTGGTTTATGAAAAGAATGGACATGCAATGACTCTAGCTTTGGTTAATGAAAAGAACACACATGCAATGACTTTAGTCGATCCATATGTGGTTAATGAAAAGAACACACATGCAATGATACTGGTGGATCCATATGACATTTGTGAAAAGAACATACATTCAATGACTCTACTGCTGGTTTAGGATAAGAACAAACATGTAATGACTTGTGGATCCTTATGTGGTTTGTGAAAAGAACACACATGGAATGACACTGGTGGATCCATATGTGCTTTGTGAAAAAAACACACATTCTATGACTCTAGTGCTGGATTAGGAAAAGAACACACATGCAATGACTCTAGTGGATCCATGTGGTTTATGAAAAGAACAGATATGCAATGACTTTGCTGGATCCATATCTGGTTTGTGAAAAGAACACGCAATGACTCTAGTTGTGGTTCATGAAAAGAACACACATGCAATGACACTGGTGGATCCATGTGGTACATGAAAAGAACACACATGCAATGACTCTGGTGGATCCATATGTGGTTTATGAAAAGAACATAGTAGCAATGACTCTAGTGTTGGTTTAGGATAAGAACACACATGCAATGACTCTAATGATCCATATGTGGTTTGTGAAAAGAATTAACATGCAATGACTCTAGTGGATCCATGTGGTTTATGAAAAGAACGGACATACAATGACTCTATATGTGGTTAACGAAAAGAACACACATGCAATGACTCTAGTGGATCCATATGTGGTTAATAAAAATAACACACATGCAATGACACTGGTGGATCCATATGTGGTTTGTGAAAAGTCCACACATTCAATGACTTTACTGCTGGTTTAGGATAAGAACACGCGTGTAATGACTCTAGTGGATCCATATGTGGTTTGTGAAAAGAACACACATGTAATGACTCTATTGGATCCATGTGGTTTATGAAAAGAATAGACATGAAATGACTCTAGCTGTGGTTAATGAAAAGAACACACATGCAATGACACTAGTGTTGGTTTAGGATAAGAACGCACATGCAATGATTCTAATGGATCCATATGTGGTTTGTGATTAGAACACACATGTAATGACTCTAGTGTATCCATGTGGTTTATGAAAAGAATAGACATGCAATGACTCTAGTTGTGGTTAATGAAAAGAACACACATGCAATGACTCTAGTGGATCCATATGTGCTTAAATAAAACAACACACATGCAATGACACTAGTGGATCCATATGTGGTTTGTGAAAAGAACACACATTCAATGACTCTAGTGCTGGTTTAGGATAAAAACACACATGCAATGATTCTAGTGGATCCATATGTGGTTTGTGATAAGAACACACATGCAATGACTCTAGTGGATCCATGTGGTTTATGAAAAGAGCAGACATGCAATGACTCTAGCTGTGGTTTATGAAAATAACACACATGCAATGACTCTAGTGTTGGTTTAGGATAAGAACACACATGCAATGACTATAGTGGATCCATATGTGGTTTGTGAAAAGAACACACATGCAATTACTCTAGTGGATCCATGTGCTTTATGAAAACAATAGACATGCAATGATTCTAGTGGATCTATAACAGCCCATTTTCTGCATCCTTGTTTGTTGATGAAAGAACATTTCATGTTTTCCTATTGTTTGCGTGTTAGATAACAATACTATGGAGACTTTTCATGTGTGCTAAGTGTGCAGGAAGTTTTGAGGGGGGCCGGATAATCTGCCCCTCCAAGGGCCAGATAATCCGGCCTACCTCATCTCTCAAGGAAGCCAAGGCGCGTCACTCTGTGTCTAGTTGGATTTTCTCCCAGAAAATCCGAACTGGGGCGGTTTTTCCTCCCAGGCCAGATAATCCAGGTTTCGCAAGGGCCGGATAATCCGGCCCCCAGTTTTCGAGAAAAAGGAGCCAAGGGGCGTCGCTCGGTATCCGGTCGAATTTTCTCCCAGAAAATCTGAACTGGGGTGGTTTTTCTTCCACAGGCCGGATAATCCGGCCTTCGCATAGGACCGGATAATCCGGCCCCGAGAAGTTGATCAAGGGGAAGCTCGGCACGACGCTCTATGAGGGGCGGATTATCTGCCGGATATTCCGAGTCTAGGGCGGTGTTTTCCCCAGGCCGGATAATCCGACCCTCACTTGGGCCGGATAATCCGGCCCCCAAAATGTGCAACGGCTGGTTTTTGGAAGGGGGTATATGTACCCCTTCTTCCCCAACGATCAGAACTATTGATTCATTCAAAATTGACCAGACCTTGTGCAAGAGCTCTCATTCTCAATCTCCCACTTCAACCACTCGAAGGTCTTGATCTTTGGTGGAATTGAAGGAGGAGAATTTCATCATCAACATCAAGAATCAAGCACTTCAACTCCTCTCCATTCACTTGGAGAAATCCCTGATCTAGTATTCTTGTCAATACCTAGATCTTGTTATTGTGTTTGACAACTTTGTTCTTGTGGCAGCTTGTTGTCATTTCAGGAGCCTCCAAGTTGTTGTGGAGTTGTTGCCCCGCTAGTTGTGTAAAGGCATCGGTGCCCGCCTCGAAGGGTACCTATAGTGGAAGGTGGATCAGGCCTGTTGTGGCGAGAGCCATCGGAGAACAGGGTGAGGCCTTTTGTGGCGTGGTGGTCTTAGTACCGCCCACCCCTGCAACGCAGACGTACTTCCCTTAACAAGGAAGGAACTACGGTCAAACAAATCCTGTGTCTCCGCGTGCTTCACTTCGGTTCACTCGTTCCTCTTCCACTCTCTCCTTACTCGCTAGTAGATAGGTTTGCATATAGGGAAATTCCACACATTAGTTTATCTAGAGAATTTACCTGTGTGCTAAGCCTAAAATTGAAAAATAATTAAAAATTGGTGTAGCACCTATTCACCTCCCCCTCTAGGTGCCCATATGATCCATTCAATTGGTATCAGAGCCCCGGCTCTTAATTCGGGCTTAACCGCCTAAGAGTAGTATGGGTACCAAGGATGATGGAAATGAGGCTATGGATAAGGTCACTATGGATGATCTCTAGTCGTTGGAAACAACCTTGTTGAAATCCTTTGAGGCCAAGATGGAGGAGATGAATCAAATGATTGCTGGCCTTACATCATCGATAGCCCCATCTCCATCCTCCTCTGAGGCTCCCTCACCATCATCTAAGGAAAAGGGTAACACCGGATCCAAGGATGATGATGTGGAAGGTGAAAAACTAAATGGCTCCACCTCTAAAAAGGGAAGTGGTAAGAAGGAATATAGTGAGGTTCGCCACGTATATTCCCCCGACCCACCTATCCCTCATCCTCATATAAACAATAGGGGTGATCCACCCAAGCTCACTGCATCCTCTTTTAATCAATGCCAATTTCTAATGAAATCTCATGTTTGCAGCTCCTCTATTGAATTGTGGAGGATTATTGAAGAAGGTCTTCATATTGGAGATCAAACCAATCTAACAAGAAGGGAAGTTGTGGATAGCCAGTTGAATGCCACTGCTCTCCACATGATACAGCTGGGTGTGGGTCCCAAGGACATGCCACACATTGAACATCTCAACACAGCTAAAGAGGCGTGGGATGCTCTTACGGACCTTTTTGTTGGAAATGAAAGCATAAGAAGAAACAGGTATGATGCCCTTAGTAATGAAGCTGGGGGATTCTACATGTTGTATGGTGAAAACCATGAGGACATGTATAGAAGACTCAAGGGCGTCGCAACAACATTTCGGAAGCATGGGGCCACTCACATTGATGATGCATGGATAAAAAGAAAGTATGTGAGTGCCTTAATGCCTTTCGAACCAACGGATTTGAAGAGCTTGCAAGGTAGACACAACTATCATCAAATGACATCCAATGAAGTCATGCAAGAAATGGCGTCATTCAAAGTGGCGGCAAAGAATGTTGAAGACGCCCGTGCTCGGGCCATTGGAATGCAAAAGGGTGTCAATGTGGCTCTCAAAGCCAATGTTGTTGAGCAAGAGGACGATGAAGGAGCTTTTGAGAGGATATCCATGGACTTCCCCGATTAGGTCAAACGTGCACATGGTGAGTACATGGCATTCTATGCAAGGAACTTTTGGAAGGACCCTGCCAAAGCCAAGCCTGAACTTGAGCGCAAGAACGGGTCAAATGGAAGAAGAGAAAGTGGGCCAAGATTGAGAACTTGCTTCAACTGTGGAGATAGACTACACTTTGTAGCCGAGTGTCCTTATGAAAATAGAGAAGACAATGGTGGCAGGCTTATTCTCAAAGAGAAATCCAAAGCTCCTAAGAAGAAGCTGTTTGCTAAGAAGAATGGCCCTTTCAAGAAGCAACCCAAGATGGTACTTGTAGCTCAAGAGGAATACTCCTCCGCAAGTGAAGATGAAGAGGATGATGATAGTTCCCAAGAAGTGGCTGATATAGCCACCACATCGACTCCCTCCTCTCTCTTCGACTTGCTAAACAAGAATGCCATCAACAACAACACCACTTGTCTAATGGCAAGAGGATCCGAGGTATCAACTTCTAACTCCTCATTTCCTAAGACTAACATAATTTTGGATATGGATGATCATGACAGTCTTGAAATGAAAGAAGAAGTTATTGCCTTGGATACTTTTTTCACTAACCTACAAGGTGAGCACAAACTCCATTTTGATGCTCTTATGAGTCAACTTGCTCAAGCCGAAGACCTCCTTGAAGAAAAGGGAAAAATTGAAAGAGAAGATGCCTTGGAGATAGCCTCTTTGAAGAATGCTTTGGAAGAGGAAGAGGAAGCTCGAGTTTCTTTGGAAGAAAGACTCGAATCCCTAGAGGAGTCACGAGAGGAAGCTATAGCTCAGCTCATTAAAGAACATGATCATTCTCTTACCAAGGTAAAGAAACTAAAGAAAGAAAAGATTGATTTTGTGGCTGTTCATGCTAGACTTTTGGAGAAGTTTGATGATCTTGAAAGTGCTCACAAGGCATTGAAGAGTGATCATTCCACTCTAAATGAGTCTCATGACCAGCTCCAAACTCAGTTGAAACGGTATGACGTACCAAGTACCTCCTCTTCATCCCTTGGAAAAGAAGATCTTACAAGAAGTTCTCAACACAACGGTAAAGGGGTTATTGATGAGATACTGAGCAGGCAAAGGACAAACCATAGTAAAGAATGTCTTGGTTACATACCCAAGATAAAGAGCAAGAAAAACAACAAGAAGAAGAAGAACAAGACTACTCAATCAAAGACTAGCAACATTACAAATGACAAGACTAATTATGATGGTTTTGCAGGGATCAACAATCCTAATTTCGAACTATATTGTGATTCTTATGGTGATGTTTATGCTAGTTATGTAGGGCCTTATGATTGTTACATTCCTTGGTCTATTTGGGTTCCCAAGACCCTTGTTACTAACATGAGAGGACCCATTGAAAAAGGGTACCTAAAACCAAGAAGTAATTTTCTTGCAGGGCTATGCTTCCGGTGGTTCTAAATGGGTAATCGATAGTGGTTGTACGAGTCATATGACCGGAAGCAAGGAGATCATCACGGAGATGCGGCCAAACCGTGATCACATTACCGTCTCCTATGGTGACAAGTCAAAATCTGAGGTATTGGGTCTCGGCAAAGTTGTGGTGGCTCACGATATCTCCCTCGTGGACGTCATGCTTGTTGAGACCCTCGGGTATAACTTACTTTCAGTTCGTGCCCTTAGTAAGATGGGCTTTGCAGTTTACATTGATGCTGATTTAGTGGTACTCTTGTGGAGCAAGTCTCTAAAAGTCGCTTTCGTGGGATATGTCGAAAACGACCTGTACGTGGTGGACTTTTCGAGGAAAACCACTACATGCCCGATGTGTCTTTTCAGAAAGGCTGACGCGGGTTGGCTATGGCATCGCTGACTAGCCCACGTCAATATGAGAACTTTGCAAAGTCTCCACAAGGGTGGCCATATTCTTGGACTAAAAGAAAATGTCTCTTTTGCCAAAGATCGTGTTTGCAGGGCGTGTGTTGAAGGGAAAATGCATGATTCACCTCATCGAAGGAAAACCATTATCTCTTCAAAAAGGATCTTGGAGCTCCTTCATGTGGACCTCTTCGGACCTCCATCTCATGCAAGCCTCGGTGGGAAGAAGTATTGTCTAGTGATTGTTGATGATTACTCTAGATACACTTGGGTTTATTTCTTCAAGTTGAAGAGTGAAACTCAACAAACTGTCATCGACTTCGCCAACGAGGTTCAACGTCAACACAACATCCCCATTCTGGCTATAAGGAGTGATAACGGCTCGGAGTTCAAGAACTACACCTTAAATGAGTTCCTAAGTGAAGAGGGGATAAGACATCAATATTCTGCTGCGTACACCCTCAACAAAATGGTGTAGCCGAGATGAAGAATCGGACTCTAATGGACATGGCAAGATCAATGTTGGCCGAATTCAAATCTCCATATAACTCATGGGCTGAAGCAATCTCTACTGCTTGTCATTCATCCAACCGTTTATACCTCCGCAAGATTTTGGACAAGACTCCATATGAAATACTTACCGGTAACAAGCCAAACATCTCATACTTTCGGGTATTCGCGTGTAGTGTTTCTTTCTTATTAAAGGAGTTCGTTTATCTAAGTTTGAATCTAAGGCTCTAGAAGGTATTTTTGTTGGTTATGGTGCCGAATCCCACACTTATAGAGTCTACAATAAGCTCTCCGAAACTGTTGTAGAATCTTGTAGTGTGGTGTTCGAGGAAAATGACGGTTCCCGTGCGGAGCAAGTTGGTGTTTGTGATGCAGATGTTGAAATACCCCAAGATGCCATAAGAAGAATGGGCGTGGGATTCTTCCGCCCCATTGAGGAACCCCTTGTGGCGGACCGGGAAGGACAATGCTCTACTCATATAGATCCCTCATCTACACATACGCAACATGCTCCAACCACGGGGGCAACTTCTACACCATCTCCATCAACTGCTGAAGGTCAAGATGCTCCAGAAAGCTCCAGGCCGGATTTTCCGGTGGACACCGGATTATCCGGCCAACCCGCTCTAGCTGACCTTTCTGCTCCTGGTGGTGAACATATCATCGCAAGCTCCAGGCCGGATTTTCTGGCTGACCGCGGATTATCCGGCTCCTCACCCGTTCAAGCAAGTCCCAGGCTTCCTGATGAAGATGCTGCAAGTACTCCTAGGCCGGATTATCCGGCCTCTTCATCGGCCGGATTATCTGGCCCCGACTCTCCAATTCTGCAGCCTCCTGCTACGACTACAGATTCACCTCAAGGGCATACATCTCCACCACCTGCTACTGATGTTCCAGTTACTGATCAAGGTGGAGAAAATGCTTCCAATGCAGACTCAAGTGATGAATCTCCTCCACTAAGAGACAATAAACTTATTGAACTTCGTCGCAAGGCTCGGGTTGATCGTAACCTTGAGTTGAGGGGTCACACTCTCGACAAGGTTGTTGGTGATCTTCGACGAAGGGTTTCTACAAGAAGAGAATTGGCCAGTTTTGGTGAGCATCAAGCTCATATCTCCATGGTGGAACCTAAGAAGGTCTTTGAAGCTCTTGAAGACCCAGACTGGGTTGTTGCTATGCATGAAGAATTGAATAATTTCGAGCGCAATTAAGTCTGGAAACTAGTGGAGAAACCCAAAGAGTGCCGCAATGTTATCGGCACCAAGTGGATTTTCAAGAACAAGCAAGATGAGAATGGCATTATTGTGAGGAACAAGGCAAGACTTGTGGCACAAGGTTACTTCCAAGTGGAGGGCATCAACTTCGATGAGACCTATGCTCCTGTGGCCCGCCTTGAGTCCATCCGTATCCTTCTTGCTTATGCTGCCCATAACAATTTTAAGTTGCAGCAAATGGACGTCAAGAGTGCCTTCCTTAACGGTCCTCTACATGAGTTGGTATACGTAAAGCAACCCACGCAGTTTGAGGATCCTATCTTCCCGAACCATGTCTACAAACTCGATAAAGCACTCTATGGCCTTAAACAAGCCCCACGTGCGTGGTATGAGCACCTTAAAGAGCTTTTGTTAGATCGTGGTTTTGAAGTTGGGCAAATCGACCCCACTCTTTTTACTAAGAAGGTTAAGGGGGAGCTCTTCGTATGCCAACTATATGTAGACGATATCATTTTTGGTTCTACTAATAAAGCTTTTAATATTGAATTTTCAAAGCTTATGACTGACAGGTTTGAGATGTCTATGATGGGGGAATTACGGTTCTTTCTTGGATTCGAGATCAAGCAACTTAGAGAAGGGACCTTTATTAATCAAGCAAGGTACATCCAAGACATGCTCAAGAGATTCAAGATGACGGATCTAAATGGTGTCGCTACTCCGATGCAAACAAAGTGTCATCTTGAACTCAACCCTCATGGTAAAGATGTGGACCAAAAGGTATACCAGTCCGTGATCGGCTCTCTTCTTTACCTCTGCTCATCTAGACCCGATATTGTGTTGAGTGTGGGAGTGTGTGCAAGGTAGCAAGCAGCTCCTAAAGAAAGCCACTTAGTGGTGGTTAAGAGGATCTTTTGATATTTAGTTCATTCCCCCAACTTTGGTCTCTGGTATCCCAAGGGCTCCAATTTCTCTTTATGTGGTTATACTGACTCAGATTGGGCTGGTGATAAGGATGATCGGAAGTCCACTTCTGGAGCTTGTCAATTCTTGGGAAGATCTCTTGTATGTTGGTCCTCCAAAAAGCAGAATTGTATATCTCTCTCCACCGCCGAAGCTGAATATGTTGCTGCTGCCAGCGCTTGTACTCAATTATTGTGGATGAGGCAAACTTTAAAGGAATACGGTGTCAATTGTGACAAAGTGCCTCTTTTATGTGATAATGAAAGTGCTATCAAAATTGCGTACAATCTAGTTCAGCACACAAGGACGAAGCATATTGAGATTCGGAATCATTTTATTCGTGACCATGTTGCTCGAGGTGATATTGATCTATCTTTTGTGATCACGAAGAACCAACTGGCGGATATTTTTACAAAGCCACTTGATGAAGCAAGATTCTGCTATTTGAGGAATGAGCTAAATATCATTGATTCCGGGAGCTTGTCTTGATTACCCATGCACCCACTTGTACATCTGAATCCTTGTTTGGTCTAGGTGT
This sequence comes from Avena sativa, assembly GCA_916181665.1. Lineage (NCBI taxonomy): Eukaryota > Viridiplantae > Streptophyta > Magnoliopsida > Poales > Poaceae > Avena > Avena sativa. Next base: position 316,055,936 of record OV702292.1, read on the forward strand.
GGGCATGGATATAGGGGGAGTGTGGTCCTAACTTATTGGGCTAACCCTCCCCCCATAATGCCAATAGCAAGTTATATCATTTCTCTTAATATCATGTTGTGATATGTGAGCTTATTGATGAGTATTGGTCGTGAACCCAAGATATATCTTCGCGGTGTCACACCATACACTCCAACAAGGTGGCTTCGGCCACCGCCCTCTCCTTTGTAGAGAATTGGATCTTTTTGGATGTTATTTGCTCTCTCTTGTTCTTATGGGAATCACACTCAATCTTGGCTTTTATTTGATTTGGGTTTTGCAATTTTGAGTGTCTAGTACCATCTCAGTTTGGCTCTCTTAATCCTAAGCCTTCCCTACCTCTAAGCCATCTATTCTTGCACACAAGTCCCTTGTACACCTTGTGGGGGTGTTGTTTGGGGACGCGCGGGCCTGGTTCTATGTATAACAGAATCCCAGAATTTTGGCCGGATAATCTGGCCCAAGTATTGGCCGGATAATCCAGCCCTAGCGGATTTGATCTTAATGAGCAGGGCTCAGGGAGAAGGGCTCATAACGAGCAGCACTTCTTCCCCAGCCCCTCCTTCTCCCCAGCCGCCGCCTGCCGCCCCTCACCCTCCCCAGAGCCTCTCCGGCCACCGGATTTTCCGGGCCTCCCCGGATCTTCTTCTCCGCGCCTCCGAGTACCTTCTCCTTCACGTTCTTCCTCCAATGAGTGAGGGTAACTCCCTCTCTCCCCATCTTTGGCTAGATGTGTATCTTGTTGGGTGGAACGTTGTCTAGAAGGATGTGTTTTTACATAGAACTTGTAGTCTTGGAGTTTCTAGGCCCGATCTACTTTTTTGCATGCAATCTTGGTGAAATCAAAAATTTCTGTCAGGGACGGATTATCTGCCCCTGGACAGGCCGGATAATCCGGCCTGACAGATTCAAGTATGCTTCAATTTCACTCTGGTGTATGTATTGAGTAGTTTTGACCTATGAACTTTTTGACTACTTTTTCCATGCTCTCTCTTGGACTTGTGTGTATGCTTATCTCCATGCTATCACCCTTATTCTCCTCACAGGTGATTCCGGTGTTTCCAAGACCTACAAGCGCCGTCATCGCGCCAAGTACTTTCGAGACGACGGACAGGGTCACTTAGTGGATGAAGTTGATTGAGGAGAAGGAAGAACGAAGAGAGGCGCATGGCTGAACAATCCAAGAGGACTCGGAAGGGGGTGTCCAAGAGGAAGGGCAAGGATCCCAAGATCAACTACAGGGCTCTGGATGCGGTCTCCTACTCTGCCATCCGTCACCATGACTTGTTTGCTGAGATGCCTCGTGATGATGAGCTGGGGGATACCCGGTTTTGGTGTGCAGAACAGAAAGGGATTTATGAAGACATCTATGCTAGGCTAAACATTAGGCCTATGCACCCACTGGTACTTGCTGAGGCTTTCAAGAAAGAGCATCTTGTGGATGCAATGTATGTGGCTGAGAGGATGGGGTTGCACTGTCTCATGTCTCTCCAATGCTCCTTTGACTCTGAGGTGGTGAAGAAATTTTCTCCACTCTGGTGATTTGTGGTGATGAGCGTCGCACTATGAAATGGATGACTCATGACAGGCCCATGACTGCTGATTTTCACGTGTTTGCTGAGGTTCTGGGGTACTCCTTCCGCAGCAGGGATAGAGCCAGTGGTCACCGCATCATCACTCAGCTGAAGCCCAACAAGGATGCTGCTCTCTCTCCGTGTACTATGGACAATGGCATTATGGGTACTGTGGCTGGTCTTGCTCCCATCTATGCTGCTTTGGTGGGTCTCTTCCGTGACTCTATTACACCGAGTGGGGGCAACAATGACAGCATCCGTGGTCACCTTGTTCAGCTCCTTCAATTTTCTCATAAAGTTGCTTCTTATGAGGATGAGTCAGTGCAGTATAGGCTGGATGTCATGGACTTCATTTACCATGAGCTCTGTGATGCTATGTTCAACCGTCTGTCCATTCCCTATGCGCCCTACATTATGATGCTTATCCGCCACCTGCTTCCTGCTGAGGAGTTCCACATTGACTCGATGCACAAGGCCAAGAAGATATACAACAAGGTTCGGAAGACCTCTCACCCCTCCTCTGCTCCTGAGGGCCTCATGAGGGATGCTCGTAGGCCGCCTGTACCTCCCGTGGACCGTGAGATCAAGCATCTGAACTGGTTCTAGCGTCACATTCTCTACATGGGCTTGGACACACGCAAGGGTCAGTACGTGGCTTACAGGCAGCGCCATGAGTTGGCTCACTCCCAGCAGCTCATTCTCCACCATGTGTCTGGCGCTTCGGGTGCTCCTCCGGCTCCTACACCTCCCACTCCATATGCTCGGTGGAACTCTTCCTCCGGGCTGAACTATGGTGAGCTGGAGCGTTACTTGTTCCCGTTTGCGCCTGCTGCTGATGATGAAGATGAGGAAGGTGACACTGAGAAGCTTGAAGATGAGGATGAGGAAGAGAATGAAGAAGAGGACGAGGACGCGGACGAGGACTACGATGAGTGATCCCATGGGGCGCTAGCATCGCTCTTCTCCCTTTTTGGTGTCTCGATGCCAAAAGGGGAGAAGTAGTTCTATTAGGTTGTCCGTGGATTTGCATGGGTCGGGCATAAGCACTTGCGCTTTTCTATTCGTTATTTCCTTCTTATGCCCATTTAGCATTGAACTTTTAAATTCGTGGTTTGTGATTTGTGTTTGAGACTTTATGTGGTTGTCTGGATGATACCTATGGTCTTCATATCATAGATTATGCTCGTGGTCTTTAATCCGGCCTACCTCATCTCTCAAGGAAGCCAAGGCGCGTCACTCTGTGTCCAGTCGGATTTTCTCTCGGAAAATCCGAACTGGGGCGGTTTTTCCTCCCCAGGCCGGATAATCCGGGTTTTGCAAGGGCTGGATAATCTAGCCCCTAGTTTTCGAGCAAAAGGAGCCAAGGCGCGTCGCTCGGTATCCGGTCAGATTTTCTCCCGGGAAATCCGAACTGGGGAGGTTTTTCTTCCCCAGGCCAGATAATCCAGCCTTCGCATAGGACCGGATAATCCGGCCCCTAGAAGTTGATCAAGGGGAAGCTCGGCGTGACGCTCTGTGAGGGGGCGGATTATCTGCCGGATATTCCGAGTCTGGGGCGGTGTTTTCCCTAGGTCGGCTAATCCGGCCCTCACTTGGGCCGGATAATCCGGCCCCCAAATTGTGCAATGGCTGGTTTTTGGAAGGGGGTATATGTACCCCTTCTTCCCCAACGATCAGAACTCTTGATTCATTCGAAATTGACCAGACCTTGTGCAAGAGCTCTCATTCTCAATCTCCCACTTCAACCACTCGAAGGTCTTGATCTTTGGTGGAATTGAAGGAGGAGAAGTTCATCATCAACATCAAGAATCAAGCGCTTCAACTCCTCTCCATTCACTTGGAGAAATCCCTGATCTAGTATTCTTGTCAATACCTAGATCTTGTTATTGTGTTTGACAACTTTGTTCTTGTGGCAGCTTGTTGTCATTTCGGGAGACTCCAAGTTGTTGTGGAGTTGTTGCCCTACTAGTTGTGTAAAGGCGCCGGTGCCCACCTCGAAGGGTACCTATAGTGGAAGGTGGATGAGGCCTGTTGTGGCAAGATCCATCGGAGAACAGGGTGAGGCCTTTTGTGGCGTGGTGGTCTTAGTACCGCCCACCCCTCCAACGCAGACGTACTTCCCTTAACAAGGAAGGAACTGCGGTCAAACAAATCCTGTGTCTCCACGTGCTTCACTTCGGTTCACTCGTTCCTCTTCCACTCGCTCCTTACTCGCTAGTAGATAGGTTTGCATATAGGGAAATTCCATACATTAGTTTATGTAGAGAATTTACCTTTGTGCTAAGCCTAAAATTGAAAAAGAATTAAAAATTGGTGTAGCACCTATTCACCCCCCCCCTCTAGGTGCCCATACGATCCATTTCAGTTGAGGATTAGGAAGCTAGAAAATTAGGGGGAAATAAAACTTTTACTAATTGGTTGCATGTAGGCCTAGTTTTATTAGATTGCTTGTTCATTTGTGTTTCCTTGGTAGTTTTGTTTGCTAGTCTACATGCTTGCATGACCACCAAGGGGCATATTAGTTAGTCACCCCACAAGCCTATATTTGGTTAAGTCATAGAAATCTAATTTTCATCCAACTTTGGAGCCTTGGTTTGAACAAATCCTTCACCCTTTCTACCATGCAAGAGCACCATGTGGTACTATACCATGAGTACTTGAGAACCACACCCTAGTCCTGGTTAAACCACAAGCCCAAGCCTCTTGCATGCAAATGTTTACCTCACTAGTTGCCACTTAGGAAATGACCACCTTATTTTGTCCAAAGTTTGGATGATCTTTGTGAGATCATGGTTGTGATCTAGGAGACAACCAAGACCTAGGCATGATCACCTACCCCTCTACAACCCCATTCCTTCCCCACTGTATTTGGTGGCCCTAGCTCGAAATGGCAAGCTTCCAAAGTGGCCACCTCATCAATGTGGCACAAGATCATCCCAAAACCCTCTCCCTCTATCCTGTCTGTGCTACACCCCCTCTCTGACCCTGGCATGACGCCTCGCCATCACGGCGACCACCTTGCACTCACCCAGGTCACATGCACGCGCCGGCACACTTGAAAGGAGAGAGACAAGAGAGATCTTCGCAAATCTTGCCCAACCTCGAAAACCAGCAATCTCTCCCTCCCTTCAGTCACATATGGCCCTACCTCGGACAACTCCAACTTCCCAGACACCCTCTCCACCCTACCCCTCTCTCTCCCGCGCACCCAGCAACCCCCAACCCCCGGCGCCCACCTCAGCAGAAAACCCTCTGCCTCGCGTGCTCTCTCCCTCTCCCGGTGCAAAAACGCGAGGTGGACAGAAGAGAGCCTCGCCACCCTACTGCACCCCTACCCCTCCTACTCCCCAGGCCCTAGCCGAGCAGACAACACGCTACAGCCCGTGATGTTCCGTCGAACAGCCTGCCGGCAGCACGCAACGACCACCTCCCTCTCACTCCCAGTAGGCCCGGCCAGCCCCCGAGGAAAGACCGTCCCCAGGTCACCCCATGGCGTTGCCACCGCCCCTCCTGGCCAACCCAGAGCTCCCCTTGTGACCCCACCGCCTCGCCGTGCACCCGGTGCACCGTGGTCTAGCCCTGCCCATTAAATAGCACCCCCACCCCTCGCACGCTCCTCCCACTCCTCATTTCGCTCCTAGAGCTCCCAGTACGACCCTAGAGCGGAGGCAGAGCCTCTCGCCCTCCCCTCCCACGCTGCCGCTTCTATCCGCCTCGGTGCCGACGACGAACGGGAAGGTTCTGCAGCCCCTGCTCCACCCTTCCTCCATGCTCCCCTTCCACTGCACTCACCTCCCAAAACCGGCCTTAATCCCCCTCTCCTCTGGTTGTTCTTGTTGACAGGCACGCCGGAGCTACGAGGAGGCCGAGAGTTCCGAGCCACGCCGCTGCTAACGTGACGCGTCCAGTCACCTGGAGCTGCCGTACCGTACCTCGTTCGATGCCCCGTCCTCGACCGCTTCGATCCACACAGCCACTGACCCATCTCCACCCTAGAGTATGCCTCCCTGCCGCCCGTCAGCCCGCTAGGGTTTCCCCTCGTCAGATCCGTGTAAGATCCAACGGCCAGTATCTCCCAATACCGCTTCGCCCCTCTATGCCTAGGACATGCGGGCCCCCATGGCGGGATTTGAATCCCTGCCCTCCTACGCAGGCCATCGTGTACGTGGGCCGGCCCAGATTCTTAGCAGGCTGCAACCCAGCCTCTGCACTGCCTTTTCTTTTTATTTTAGGCCATTTTAATTACCTGAGACTTGTCCCGTAGTTTTAATTCCACAAATTATTATATGTGTAGTATTTTGGCCTGGTTCAAATTTGGTGAGATAGCCTAAGAAATTATCTATTGCATGGCACTGGTAGATAGTCATTAGCATGTCTGTGTTTTTACTGAGATTTTCTATTATAAATAGTAAATGTTTAGAGTGTTTAATCTATAGCTTTATTTCTGGAGTTCAGAAAATTGGAAACCAATTTCCAGGCATTGCCTGTGCAATTGCCTACTGAGCAAAACTTGAATCACACTTTTTTGGATGTGTGTAGCCTCTGTTCTTAATTTCACAAGTTATGAACAGAAGGTTCTTAGTTATTTTCCAGAGGTTGCTGTGAAGCTAATTTTGGGATGAAACCAACTCCCAGAGTTAGGCCTCTGATAGCACTACTTATTCCTGGAATGGCTTAATTTTTGGCTATGTAATTCTGCCCTGGGGATTTTAGTACTATTTTCTGCACTACTTCGGTATTTTATTTGTTAAAAATCAACCCTTTTAGATAAAAATGTGAAACCAGTGGGATTAGCTTGGTATTCTCTGTAGCTACTCAGATATATATTGTGTGGTCACTTTCCACCAACCGGTCTTGGTCGAAATATCTGCTTGAGTGCTAATCTAGTCTTGACCACTAAAATCACCATATAAGTTTGATTAAATCTTTTTGATTGCTTTCAATGGCTTTGTACTACTAGGATCAGTAGCTACTGGTGCTTGGTTGGTTTGGTTCAGTTGTGCATCTGCTCTGTATTGATTGCATTGTTTGCGCTTTGGGTGATGATTGGTATGGTGGTTTGATTATAATTCCTTTTTTCGACGATAGATAGGAACGAGGACGAGTTTGAGGAAGGTACTTGGGAAGATTTTGAGGAAGAGGACCAGGAACAAGCTGCTAACCAAGGCAAGCCACCTACAAGTTCATGAGACTTGTCCCATCTTTATTTTCACGCACTTCGTTTTACTTACTCTACTACTGCATTGTTTTACTCGCTATATTATTATTATGGTATTAGTTTGGCTCCACCAAACTTATGACTATGGTACTGTCTAAGTACTCCCCCTTGGTATTACCTACTCCTACCCTAGTAGTTAAGGTGGTATGATATACCACAACCCCTTGGAAACCCTGGTTTAGCTGAACAAAAACTCTAGGTTGGGAACCCGATGGCAAGGAAGGTTTTCGTAAAAGTTTTGGACAGAAAACCTTGGCAAGTGGGACTTGCCGAGTGGTTTATAAAATGAATTTTGGATCTTCTCTACAAGTGGTGGCACAAAGGAAGGAGTTGAAGGAAAAACTGTTTTCGAAAACGCACACGGTTCTTTGCAGTCTAGCTATAACAACCACCCTATGCAACCATAATACCCCTATATGGGAAGGGGCTTGACCCGAAAGTGGTTTTCTCCGATACAAGTGTCTCGCAACTACTACAGGGGATCGGGGATCCCTGGAGGGTGGGCCTTCTCCGATAAAGGTCCATGTGGGACATCGACCTAGAGAAGGAACGAAGGGCCTGCTGGCCTCCACGCGTTACTATGGGCCCCTCATTGAAAGCGCACACTCGAGAAGTGGAAAAAGCGCTCTGGTTGGTCCTCGGTACCCGACGTCCCGGTTTTGAGGGGAATAACACCCATAGGGTAGGTGCTTGTGTTAAGAGGGTATTATCCGAAGGTCTTCTCCGGTTATCTGAAACCCGCATACTAGTGTATGACGATCCGCGACTTCGCGGCGAATGTATCGGATTTTGTGGGTAAAGTGTACAACCTCTGCAGAGCGTAAAACTATTTGGATAGCTGTGTCCACGGTCATGGACGGGTTGGACAAACTTCTGTAGAGCGGTGCTGGTTTTGGTTTATAAAAAGGTTTTCTAAAAAGAGATTCGGCCATAGGATGGCCGAAGGGCAAGGAGGAAGGGCCATGGGATGGTCGAACCTAGTTGAAGTATTGGTCATCGGATGACCACAGTGGAAGTGAATAACAGGGTTGACCCCATCCTAGTAGTTTAAGTTTTTCGAACTATTTTACCCTTAAAAAGATTTGCAAACAACAAGTGGTAGAGTTGAGAGTATATCTCTACAAGATTCCACAAATAGCTTTCTTGGAGCCATCCTATCCAAAGCCATATTGCATACTCTTTGTTCTTCTTTGTATGGTGGTTTGCGAGTACATTCAAAGTACTCACTAGCAATGTTCCCTGGCTATCAACCTGGTCAGATTATGAGCAGGATGAAGAGGACAATGGAGGGTACGACGACGACTTCGCGAACTAGGGCGTTTCTCCGAGTCAGGCACCTATTGGGCTATGGCTTGACTCGGGTCCTCCGCGTTAATTTAGTACTGCTTCTATTATATATTTGTGCCCTTGGAGGCAAGGTTGTAAGACTATTATTGTAAGACTTATTGTATCGTACTGTAATGGATGTGTGCACTTTGATATCATGTCGGTTATGCTCCACGATGCACTGATCATGGGATCATGGTGGCTTGCATAATTTGGTAATCTCAGGTGAAAATCCGGGGTTGCCACAGGATCCATATGTGGTTTGTGAAAAGAACACGCAATGACTCTAGTTGTGGTTCATGAAAAGAACACACATGCAATGACACTGGTGGATCCATGTGGTAGATGAAAAGAACACACATGCAATGACTCTGGTGGATCCATATGTGGTTTATGAAAACAACACAAAAGCAATGACTAGTATTGGTTTAGGATGAGAACACACATGTAATGACTCTAGTGGATCCATATGTGGTTTGTGAAAAGAATAGACATGCAATGACTCTAGTGGATCCATGTGGTTTATGAAAAGAATGGACATGCAATGACTCTAGCTGTGGTTAATGAAGAACACACATGCAATGACTCTAGTGGATCCATATGTGGTTAATGAAACGAACACACATGCAATGACACTGGTGGATCCATATGACATTTGTGAAAAGAACATACATTCAATGACTCTAGTGTTGGTTTAGGATAAGAACACAAATGTAATGACTCTAGTGGATCCATATGTGGTTTGTGAAAAGAACACACATGCAATGAAATTGGTGGATCCATATGTGGTTTGTGAAAAGAACACACATTCATTGACTCTAGTGCTGGATTACGAAAAGAACACACATGCAATGACACTGGTGGATCCACGTGGTACATGAAAAGAACACACATGCAATGACTCTGGTGGATCCATATGTGGTTCATGAAAAGAACACACAAGCAATGACTCTAGTGTTGGTTTAGCATAATAACACACATGCAATGACTCTAATGAATCCATATGTGGTTTGTGAAAAGAATAGACATGCAATGACTCTAGTGGATCCATGTGGTTTATGAAAAGAACGGACATGCAATGACTCTAGCTGTGGTTAATGAAAAGAACACACATGCAATGACTCTAGTGGATCGATATGTGGTTAATGAAAAGAACACACATGCAATGACACTGGTGGATCCATATGTGGTTTGTGAAAATAAGACACATTCAATGACTCTAGTGATGGTTTAGGATAAGAACACATGTGTAATGACTCTAGTGGATCCATATGTGGTTTGTGAAAAGAACACACATGCAATGACTCTATTGGATCCATGTGGTTTATGAAAAGAATAGACATGAAATGACTCTAGATGTGGTTAATGAAAAGAACACACATGCAATGACACTAGTGCTGGTTTAGGATAAGAACACACATGCAATGATTCTAATGGATCCATATGTGGTTTGTGAAAAGAACACACATGTAATGACTCTAGTGTATCCATGTGGTTTATGAAAAGAACAGACATGCAATTACTCTAGTTGTGGTTAATGAAAATAACACACATGCAATGACTCTAGTGGAGCCATATGTGCTTAAAGAAAACAACACACATGCAATGAGACTGGTGGATCCATATGTGGTTTGTGAAAAGAACACACATTCAATGACTCTAGTGCTAATTTATGAAACGGACACACAGGCAATGACATTGGTGGATCTATGTGGTACATGAAAAGAACACACATGCAATGACTCTGGTGGATCCATATGTGGTTTACGAAACAAGCACAAAAGCAATGACTCTAGTGTTGGTTTAGGATGAGAACAAACATGGAATGACTCTAGTGGATCCATATGTGGTTTGTGAAAAGAATAGACATGCAATGACTATAGTGGATCCATGTGGTTTATGAAAAGAATGGACATGCAATGACTCTAGCTGTGATTAATGAAAATAACACACATGCAATGACTCTAGTGGATCCATATGTGGTTAATGAAAAGAACACACATGCAATGACACTGGTGGATCCATATGACGTTTGTGAAAAGAACATACATTCAATGACTCTAGTGCTGGTTTAGGATGTGAACACACATGTAATGACTCTAGTGGATCCATATGTGGTTTGTGAAAAGAACACACATGCAATGACACTGGTGGATCCATATGTGGTTTGTGAAAAGAACACACATTCAATGACTCTAGTGCTGGATTACGAAAAGAACACACATGCTATGACTCTAGTGGATGCATGTGGTTTATGAAAAGAACATACATGCAATGACTCTAGATGTGGTTAATGAAAAGAACACACATGTAATGACTCTAGTGGATCCATATGTGGTTAATGAAAAAGAACACACATGCAATGACACTATTGGATCTGTATGTGGTTTTTGAAAAGAACACACATTCGATGAACCTAGTGCTGGTTTAGGATAAGAACACACATGCAATGACTCTAGTGGATCCATATGTGATTTGTGAAAAGAACACACATGCAAGGACTCTAGTGGTTCCATGAGGTTTATGAAAAGAGGAGACATGCAATGACACTGGTGGATCCATATGTGGTTTGTGAAAATAAGACACATTCAATGACTCTAGTGATGGTTTAGGATAAGAACACACGTGTAATGACTCTAGTGGATCCATATGTGGTTTGTGAAAAGAACACACATGCAATGACTCTATTGGATCCATGTGGTTTATGAAAAGAATAGACATGAAATGACTCTAGATGTGGTTAATGAAAAGAACACACATGCAATGACACTAGTGCTGGTTTAGGATAAGAACACACATGCAATGATTCTAATGGATCCATATGTGGTTTGTGAAAAGAACACACATGTAATGACTCTAGTGTATCCATGTGGTTTATGAAAAGAACAGACATGCAATTACTCTAGTTGTGGTTAATGAAAATAACACACATGCAATGACTCTAGTGGAGCCATATGTGCTTAAAGAAAACAACACACATGCAATGAGATGGGTGGATCCATATGTGGTTTGTGAAAAGAACACACATTCAATGACTCTAGTGCTAATTTATGAAACGGACACACAGGCAATGACATTGGTGGATCTATGTGGTACATGAAAAGAACACACATGCAATGACTCTGGTGGATCCATATGTGGTTTACGAAACAAGCACAAAAGCAATGACTCTAGTGTTGGTTTAGGATGAGAACAAACATGGAATGACTCTAGTGGATCCATATGTGGTTTGTGAAAAGAATAGACATGCAATGACTATAGTGGATCCATGTGGTTTATGAAAAGAATGGACATGCAATGACTCTAGCTGTGATTAATGAAAATAACACACATGCAATGACTCTAGTGGATCCATATGTGGTTAATGAAAAGAACACACATGCAATGACACTGGTGGATCCATATGACGTTTGTGAAAAGAACATACATTCAATGACTCTAGTGCTGGTTTAGGATGTGAACACACATGTAATGACTCTAGTGGATCCATATGTGGTTTGTGAAAAGAACACACATGCAATGACACTGGTGGATCCATATGTGGTTTGTGAAAAGAACACACATTCAATGACTCTAGTGCTGGATTACGAAAAGAACACACATGCTATGACTCTAGTGGATGCATGTGGTTTATGAAAAGAACATACATGCAATGACTCTAGATGTGGTTAATGAAAAGAACACACATGTAATGACTCTAGTGGATCCATATGTGGTTAATGAAAAAGAACACACATGCAATGACACTATTGGATCTGTATGTGGTTTTTGAAAAGAACACACATTCGATGAACCTAGTGCTGGTTTAGGATAAGAACACACATGCAATGACTCTAGTGGATCCATATGTGATTTGTGAAAAGAACACACATGCAAGGACTCTAGTGGTTCCATGAGGTTTATGAAAAGAGGAGACATGCAATGACACTGGTGGATCCATATGTGGTTTGTGAAAATAAGACACATTCAATGACTCTAGTGATGGTTTAGGATAAGAACACACGTGTAATGACTCTAGTGGATCCATATGTGGTTTGTGAAAAGAACACACATGCAATGACTCTATTGGATCCATGTGGTTTATGAAAAGAATAGACATGAAATGACTCTAGATGTGGTTAATGAAAAGAACACACATGCAATGACACTAGTGCTGGTTTAGGATAAGAACACACATGCAATGATTCTAATGGATCCATATGTGGTTTGTGAAAAGAACACACATGTAATGACTCTAGTGTATCCATGTGGTTTATGAAAAGAACAGACATGCAATTACTCTAGTTGTGGTTAATGAAAATAACACACATGCAATGACTCTAGTGGAGCCATATGTGCTTAAAGAAAACAACACACATGCAATGAGATGGGTGGATCCATATGTGGTTTGTGAAAAGAACACACATTCAATGACTCTAGTGCTAATTTATGAAACGGACACACAGGCAATGACATTGGTGGATCTATGTGGTACATGAAAAGAACACACATGCAATGACTCTGGTGGATCCATATGTGGTTTACGAAACAAGCACAAAAGCAATGACTCTAGTGTTGGTTTAGGATGAGAACAAACATGGAATGACTCTAGTGGATCCATATGTGGTTTGTGAAAAGAATAGACATGCAATGACTATAGTGGATCCATGTGGTTTATGAAAAGAATGGACATGCAATGACTCTAGCTGTGATTAATGAAAATAACACACATGCAATGACTCTAGTGGATCCATATGTGGTTAATGAAAAGAACACACATGCAATGACACTGGTGGATCCATATGACGTTTGTGAAAAGAACATACATTCAATGACTCTAGTGCTGGTTTAGGATGTGAACACACATGTAATGACTCTAGTGGATCCATATGTGGTTTGTGAAAAGAACACACATGCAATGACACTGGTGGATCCATATGTGGTTTGTGAAAAGAACACACATTCAATGACTCTAGTGCTGGATTACGAAAAGAACACACATGCTATGACTCTAGTGGATCCATGTGGTTTATGAAAAGAACAGATATGCAATGACTTTGGTGGATCCATATGTGGTTGTTCAAAAAGAACACACAATGACTCTAGTTCTAGTTCATGAAAAGAACACACATGCAATGACACTGGTGGATCCATGTGGTACATGAAAATAACACACATGCAATGACTTTGGTGGATCCATATGTGGTTTATGAAAAGAACACACAAGCAATAACTCTAGTGTTGGTTTAGGATAAGAACACACATGCAATGACTCTAGTGAATCCTTATGTGGTTTATGATAAGAACACACATGCAATGACTCTAGTGGATCCATGTAGTTTATGAAAAGAACAGACATGCAATGACTCTAGTTCTGGTTTATGAAAAGAACACACATGCAATGACTCTAGTGTTGGTTTAGGATAAGAACACACATGCAATGACTCTAGTGGATCCATATGTGGTTTGTGAAAAGAACACACATGCAATGACTCTAGTGGATCCATGTGGTTTATGAAAAGAATAAACATGCAATGACTCTAGTTGTGGTTAATGAAAATAACACACATGCAACGACTCTAGTGTTGCTTTAGGATAAGAACACACATGCATTGACTCTAGTGCATCCATATGTGTTTTGTGAAAAGAACACACATGCAATGACTCTAGTGGATCCATGTGGTTTATGAACAGAACAGACATGGAATGACTCTAGTTGTGGTTAATGAAAAGAACACACATGCAATAACTCTAGTGGATCCATATGTGGTTAATGAAAAGAACATACATGGAATGACACTAGTGGATCCATATGTGGTTTGTGAAAAGAACGCACATTCAATGACTCTAGTGCTGGTTTAGGATAAGAACACACATGCAATGACTCTAGTGGATACATATGTGGTTTGTGAAAAGAATAGATATGCAATGACTCTAGTGGATCCATGTGGTTTATGAAAACAACAGGCATGCAATGACTCTAGTTATGGTTAGTGACAAGAACACACATGCAATGACTCTAGTGGATCCATATGTGGTTAATGAAAAGAACGCATATGCAATGACACTAGTGGATCCATATGTGGTTTGTGAAAAGAACACACATTCAATGACTCTAGTGCTAGTTTAGGATAAGAACACACATGTAATGACTCTAGTGGATCCATATGTGGTTTGTGAAAAGAACACACATGCAATGACTCTAGTGGTTCCATGTGGTTTATGAAAAGAGCATACATGCAATGATAGTTGTGGTTTATGAAAAGAACACACATGCAATGACTCTAGTGATCGTTTAGGATAAGAACACACATGCAATGACTCTAGAGGATCCATATGTAGTTTGTGAAAGTAACACACATGCCATGACTGTAGTGGATCCATATGTGATTTGTGAAAAGAACACACATGCAATGACTCTAGTGGATGCATGTGGTTTATGAAAAGAACAGACATGCAATGACTCTAGATGTGGTTAATGAAAAGAACACACATGTAATGACTCTAGTGGATCCATATGTGGTTAATGAAAAAGAACACACATGCAATGACACTATTGGATCTGTATGTGGTTTTTGAAAAGAACACACATTCGATGAACCTAGTGCTGGTTTAGGATAAGAACACACATGCAATGACTCTAGTGGATCCATATGTGATTTGTGAAAAGAACACACATGCAAGGACTCTAGTGGTTCCATGAGGTTTATGAAAAGAGGAGACATGCAATGACTCTAGCTGTGGTTAATGAAAAGAACACACATGCAATGACTCTAGTGGATCCATATGTGGTTAATGAAAAGAACACACATGGAATGACACTGGTGGATCCACATGTGGTTTGTGAAAAGAACACACATGCAATGACTATAGTGCTGGTTTAAGATAAGAACACACATGCAGTGACTCTAGTGGATCCATATGTGGTTTGTGAAAAGAACACACATGCAATGACTCTAGTGGATCCATGTGGTTTATGAAAAGAACACATGCAATGACTCTAGCTGTGGTTAATGAAAAGAACACACATGTAATGACTCTAGTAGATCCATATGTGGTTAATGAAAAGAACACACATGCAATGAAACTGGTGGATCTGTATGTGGTTATTGAAAAGAACACACATTAAATGACCCTAGGGCTGGTTTAGGATAAGAACCCACATGCAATGACTCTAGTGGATCCATATGTGGTTTGTGAAAAGAACACACATGCAATGACTCTAGTGGATCCATGTGGTTTATGAAAAGAATAGACATGCAATGGCTCCAGCTGTGGTTTATGAAAAGAACACACATGCAATGACTCTAGTGCTGGTTTAGGATAATAATGCACATGCAATGACTCTAGTGGTTCCATATGTGATTTGTGAAAAGAACACACATGCAATGAGTCTAGTGGATCCATGTGGTTTATGAAAAGAACACACATGCAATGACTCTAGTTGTGGTTAATGAAAAGAACACATATGTAATGACTATAGTGGATGCATATGTGGTTAAATAAAAGAACACACATGTAATGACACTGGTGGATCTGTATGTGGTTTGTAAAACACATTAAATGACCCTAGTGCTAGTTTAGGATAATAACACACATGCAATGACTCTAGTGAATCCATATGTGTTTGGTGAAAAGAACACACATGCAATGACTATAGTGGATCCATGTGGTTTATGAAAAGAACAGACATGCAATGACTCTAGTTGTGGTTAATGAAAAGAACACACATGCAATGAATCTAGTGGATCCATATGTGGTTTATGAAAAGAACACACATTCAATGAGTCTAGTGCTGGTTTAGGATAAGAACACACATGAAATGACTCTAGTGGATCCATATGTGGTTTGTGAAAAGAACACACATGCAATGACTCTAGTGGATCCATGTGGTATATGAAAAGAATAGACATGAAATGACTCTAGCTGTGGTTAATGAAAAGAACACACATGCAATCACACTAGTGCTGGTTTAGGATAAGAACACACATGCAATGACTCTAGTGGATCCATATGTGATTTGTGAAAATAACACACATGAAGTGACTCTAGTGGATCCATGTGGTTTATGAACAGAACACATGCTATGACTCTAGCTGTGGTTAATAAAAAGAACACACATGTAATGACTCTAGAGGATCTAGATGTGGTTAATGAAAAGTGAACACATGCAATGACACTGGTGGATCCTTATGTGGTTTGTGAAAATAACACACATGCAATGACTCTAGTGCTAGTTTAGGATAAGAACCCACATGGAATGACTCTAGTGGATCCATATGTGGTTTGTGAAAAGAACACACATGCAAGGACTCTAGTGCTGGTTTAGGATAAGAACACACATGCAATGACTCTAGTGAATCCATATGTGGTTTGTGAAAAGAACACACATGCAATGACTCTAGTGGATCCATGTTGTTTATGAAAAGAACAAACATGCAATGACTCTAGGTGTGGTTAATGAAAAGAACACACATGCAATGACTCTAGAGATGGTTTAGGATAAGAACACACATGCAATGACTCTAGTGGATCCATATGTGGTTTGTGAAAAGAACACACATGCAATGACTCTAGTGGATATATGTGGTATATGAAAAGAACAGACATGCAATGACTCTAGTTGTGGTTAATGAAAAGAACACACATGCAATGACTCTAGTGGATCCATATGTGGTTAATGATGGCCCAAATATATCGAGCTCGTTGGGGAACCCCAAGAGGAAGGTATGATGAGCACATCAACAAGTTTTCTCTCAGTAAGAAACCAAGGTTATCAATCCAGTAGGAGCAAGGAAACAACCCAAAGGTGTAGCTAGCTGAACGTTGGCAGGGCGCACTATCGGTGCCAGCAGCAACATGGAGACCTGCACGACACAACCACAGAACTTTTCCCCCAACTTGCGATGAGGTTGTTAATCTCACCGGTTTTGCTGAAAACAAAGGATTAAACGAATCGAATGGAAGGAAGTAATAATTTGCAGAAAGTAAACACAAAGCAGTAAACAGTTTATAGATTGTATGTAAAAGAAAGGACCGTGGTGCATAGTTCACTAGAGGTGGCTCTCCTTAAGATAGATAACATGCTGGGTAAACAAATTATAGCGGGGCAATTGACAAACATCGAGAAAGCAATACATGCATGTACTAATCATCCTGACTCCTTTGGAACTTGATTGGGCATTACAACATTATACATAGACCGCCATCCAACTGCATCTATGACTAATAATCCACCTTCAGGTTATCATCCGAACCCCCTCAAGTATTAAGTTGCAAGCAACAGATTATTGCTTTACGAATTGCGTGTAAAGTAAACAATACGATTGTTCTATGAACAAAAGATTGTTGTTTTATCCCTAGTAGCAACAACACATCTAGTACCTTAGAGATTTTTGTCACTTCCCCAGATTACCAGAGGCATGAACCCACTATTGAGCATAAATACTAACTCTTGGAGTTGCTAGCATCTACTTGGCCAAGATAGCTACTAACAACGAAAAGCATGCAAGATCAAAAATGACAAAGACATGATAGAATCAATAATCAATCTGAAATAGCATCTCAATATCCATCGGATCCTCGCAAACACAACATGCAGAATTACAAATAGATGATCTTGATCATGAACGGAGCTCATAAGATCTAGACATGAAAGCACAAAGGAGGAGAACCAGCCATCTAGCTACTACATGGACCCGTAGTCTAGAGATGAACTACTCACGCATCACACCGGAGGCTTGCATGGTGATGAAGAAGGCCTCCAGGGTAAATTCCCCTCTACGGCAGGGTGCCGGGAAGAGCTTCAGATCCCTCCTGATCTAGGGATGGAGATGACGGTGGCTACAGACTCTTTCGTGGATTTTTGATCGGGTACTTAGGGTTCTGGTCCCGAGGGAAATATATAGGCGGAAGGAGAGGCCGAGGGGGTGCTGGGGTCGGCCAGACCACCCCTGGCACGGGACAGGCCTGGCCGCGCGGACAGGTGGTGTGGCCGGCCCCTAGCTCTTCTCCGTCTCGTATTCTGGCATCAGATGTCTTCCGGAAAAATAGGCAATTTGGCTTTTGTCCCGTCCAATTCTGAGAATATTCATTTTCTGACTTTCGTGGAACCAAAAACAGCAGAAAATAGGCAGCTGGCACTATGGCTCTTGTTAATAGGTTAGTGCAAGAAATCATATGAAAAGTACTCGAAAGTGTGGACAAAACACAAGAAAGTAGATAAAACCAAGCATGGAACATCAAAAATTATAGATACATTTGCAATGTATCAACATCCCCAAGCTTAACTCCTCCTCGTCCTCGAGTAGGTAAGTGATAAAAAGAAAGAATAATTTTTGAGGTGACATGCACCATCATAAACTTGATCAAAGTATTTGTAAAACATTCAAAGCTAGGATCATAGTACTTCAATCATAACAAGAAAGACAAAGTTCTAGCAATAAGACAAAGAAACTATGATGCAACATGAAAAGGCACAAACAAAAGATTCATGAATAACAATGCTTTGCAAGACATTGTTTGTTTCACATAAAGAAAACATAGCATAATAGTATTTAGCTTGCCCCTCATAGAGTGGCCAATATAAATGCATAGGACACCTTCAAAGTTCATAAGAGTGACTAGATACAAATAGTTTAAAACAAGCAATATCAAGTTATGCATCAATCAACTAGTCTTGGGACAATGCACATAGAACTAAGAATGGCCACTATGCTCTCAAAGTAGGTGCATAAAGGTAGAAGGTGGAGACTCAATATAATGGTGGCAGAAAGGCCTTCAAAGAAGGAAGTAGAGATTCAAGTTTCATAAAGAGCTTCCAAAAATTATGGTACTTATAGCTTTCAGCTCTCATTTCCCCTATCATAAGCATCTTTAAGTGATTAAGGTTAAAGTGAACAAACTATAGTGTACATGCTTGACAAAGTATAAGTTAGAAATCTCATGTCCCGTGAATACGAGGGACGCTCCTCATGCTACTCAAGTTTAGTCACCGGTAAGTTCTTGTCATCATAAGTACATGTGTATCATAGAGAACCGCCAACGGGGTACCCCTTGCCTGATGATACGGAAGAATCCCCATATCAAAATGACAAGGCAAGCAGACAACGAGCATCTCAGCAATCTTCTTATTTACCATGGGAATATGGTGCTTTTTTCTCTCTTTCCTCTTTTCATAATATTTTTTTTCTTTTCTCTTTTTTCTCAGTATAGGACTCTTTTTTTATAAGAAGAATGCTTCATAGACAGCTCATTATGGTTACGCTGCAGGTTTCCACCATGTCAGCATTGATTAGACCAGCGGCCCAGGCATTTCTCTAACACATATACATAACTCCATGGACTTACAAGCTCCCCTTTCATTTCACACCGACGACATCCATAGACAAAAGAGCATGATATCAACTAGGTACAAGTACCAAGTGCAATGTTCAAAGCGTTCCCCATGACAGCATGGTTCTGCTAATTCCCAACAAATAAGTGCAAGCATATACAACATAGACGACACAATGGTTCAATTTTATTAAGGGCAAGAAAAGTAAAGTGTGCCATCAAGTTCGTGAGAGCTTTAATCACTAGTTTTCTCATAACAAGTTTAATTCGGAAGGTAAACAAAAACATGAATATACTTGGAATAGCATAAGCTAGTAGGTAGGTATGGTGGACTCTTTGGAATTACTTGGTTTAGGGAGTTGGATGCATGAGTGGAACTCATACTTGGTTGTGGAGGCTAGCAAAAGACTGGAAGCGACAAACTAAGAAAGCAATGATGGCCATAATTATGCAGAGCGACAAAACATCATTGATCAAAGCATAAAGTGATACTACAAGTTGAAAACTAAAGGATCATAAAGGCTATGGTGACTTTAGATAGTCATAACATGGTGTGAGCATGCGCCAAGTCAACCCAAATAAAGCATCAAAGGAGAATACCACTATACTATGCTTTAATATGCTAAAACAACGCATGATTCATCCAAGGCACATTAAGCAATCTCAATTGTTTATAACAAGTCATTCTACAACAAAGTATACTAAGAATAAAGCCAAAACAATATCAAGCATGGCATGACAAAGCATAGGCCACATTCCAAAACAAGCTCTTTTTTACCATGTAAGCATGTGCTTTCCTACTCTTTTCCTAACCAAACCAAACTATTTGAAAACCAATGTATGAAAGAGGGGGTCCAACCAATTTATTCAGCAAACTAATAAAACCAAGCAAACAAAAAATCAAAACGAAAACAAAAAAGAAGACGCTCCAAGAACAACACAATTGTGCATGAAACAATAAAAATGAAGCGTTTGGAAGAAACCTGGGATTTTTATTGATGAAGAGGGGGATGCCTTGGGCATCCCCAAGCTTTGACGCTTGTACTTCTTGGATATTTCTTGGGGTGACACGCGTGGCATCCCAAAGCTTGATCTTTAGTCCATCTTTCATCTTATTACTCATTCCTTCGATACACCTGAAATTTTTCCTTCATACAAAACTTCACACAATCTTTATTAGCAACATTAGTGCACTCAAGATAATAAGTCTTAAGGTTCAGTTCTAACACCAAATAAACTTCCATTAGAACACTAGCTAATGTAGAACTTCCATCAAAAATCTCAATTCCCCAAAAGAACTCAAAAAGGAACCAACAAAAAGAAGCAAATGCAGAAAATGGCAGAAATCTGTCAAAACAGACCAGCAGGTAAAGACGAATTTTTTCGAAGACCTTCTGTTTCTCAGATCAAAAAGTGTTGAACTAACTAAAGTTAGATAACAACCTGGGGCAGAAGCACAAAAATTCACACCTCAAAAGTACGTTCAGAGATTATATACGAATTTTTACAGTGAAGCATAGAAATCTGTTTCGGGACAACAACTTTCCCGATCATTACTTCTCTCTCATTAGAGGTTACTCTTGGCACAAAAAGCAAATAAAAAGGATAAGGAGCGGTAAATACTGAATTAATAACTTCCAAGACTCATCTAAAACTTTTGGGTTATCTCCCAATAAGTACTGTTTTTTAACGCCTTTAAGTTAGGCATAAGAAGCAAGAAAGAATCAAGTGTTCTCAAATGAAGAAGCATTAAGACCAAATTTTGTTTTCATATGAGAGGCAAAAGAAATATTCTCTCTCTCTTCTTAGGGATGTGTTCTATACCTTTCTTGAGTGGGAGTTGATATTTAATGGTGCCTTCTTTCATATCAATAATGGCACCAACAGTTCTAAGAAAAGGTTTTCCCAAAGTAATAGGACAAGAAGCATTGTATTCAACATCCAAAACATAGAAATCAACGGGGACATAGGCATCGTTAACCATAATAAGAACATCATTAAGACTCCCCATGAGTTTCTTTTTAGCATTATCATCAAGTGGGACATTCAAATAACAATCTTCAAGTGGAGGCAAATCAAGCATATCATAAATCCTTCTAGGCATAATAGAAACACTACTACCAAGATCACATAAAGCTTTGAAATCAAAGTCATTCACTTTCATATTAATGATGGGTTCCCAACCATCTTCTTGTTTTATTGGAATAGAAGCTTTATGTTTCATCTTTTCTTCTTTAATCTTTATGAGAGCATCAGTAATGTGTTTTGTAAAGGCCATGTTCATAGCACTAGCATTAGGACTTTTAGCAAGCTTTTGTAGGAACTTAATAACTTTAGAGATATTGCAACCATGAAGATCAAAATCAAAATTATCATCTAGAGTAGTAGAACTATTACTAGCCTCAACATTAGTGGTGGTGATAATAGAAACACTAATGTTTCTAGCAATTTGATATTCTCTTTCCCACTTAGCATGTAATTGAGCTAATAGTCTAACATTTTCATCAATTCTTACTTGTATAGCATTAGTAGTTGCAAAGGGATTATCATTAGTTTCGGGTTTAGCAGCCATTTTATTCAAAGAAGTTTGAGCTTCAGCAAGTGATGCTATATTTCTTTCAGCATTAGAGAGTTTTTCCTCAATAGTTTTATTGAAAGAAGTTTGTTTACTAATAAAGTCCTTAAGCATAACTTCAAGTTCAGAAGGTGCACTCCTATTATTGTTCTAGGAATTTCCATAAGCATTACCATTGTTGGGAGGATATGGCTTATAATTGTTGTTATGAAAATTATTCCTATAAGCATTATTGCCAAAATTGTAATTTCTTATGAAGTTCACATCAACTTGCTCTTCTTGAGCAACCAAAGAAGCTAAAGGAACATTATTCGGATCAATATGGGCTTTCCCATTAACAAGCATAGACATAATAACATCAATCTTATCACTCAAGGAGGAGGTTTCCTCAACAGAATTTACCTTCTTACCTTATGGAGCTCTTTCAGTATGCCATTCAGAGTAGTTAACCATCATATTATCCAGAAGCTTTGTTGCAGCACCCAAAGTAATGGTCATAAAGGTACCTCTAGCAGCAGAATCCAATAAGTTCCTTGAAGAGTAGTTCAATCCTGCATAAAAAGTTTGGATGATCATCCAAGCAGTCAGTCCATGAGTGGGACAATTCTTAACCAAAGATTTCATTCTTTCCCAAGCTTGAGCAACATGTTCATTTTCAGATTGTTTAAACTTCATTATTTCACTTCTCATAGATATAATCTTAGCAGGAGGATAGTATTTTCCAATGAAAGCATCTTTGCATTTAGTCCAAGAATCAATACTATTCCTAGTTAAGGAATTCAACCATTCTTTAGATTTTCCTCTCAAAGAGAAAGGAAACAATTTAAGCTTAATAATATCACCATCTATATCCCTATGCTTTTGCATCTCACAAAGTTTATCAAAGTTATTTAGATGGGCAGTAGCATCTTCATTACCAATACCAGAAAATTGTTCTCTCATAACAAGATTGAGTAAATCAGGTTTTATCTGAAAGAAAGTAGCTTCAGCCAAATGTGGAGCAATAGGTGTGCTCATAAAATCATTGTTGTTGGTGCTAGTGAAGTCACACAACTTAGTGTTTTCAAGAGTAGTAATTTTTTGTGTTTTTGATAAAGAAACAAGCAAACAAAGCAAAAAGAAACTAAGCAAAACAAAAACAACAAAGTAAAGAGATTGGTTATGAGGGACTCCCCTTGTGAAGATGTCCTTGACTCCCCGGCAATGGCGCCAGAAAAAGTTGTTGATGGCCCAAATATATCGAGCTCGTCGGGGAAGCCCAAGAGGAAGGTATGATGAGCACAGCAGCAAGTTTTCCCTCAGTAAGAAACCAAGGTTATCAATCCAGTAGGAGCAAGGAAACACCCCAAAGGTGTAGCTAGCTGAACGTTGGTAGGGCGCACTACCGGTGCCAGCAGCAACGTGGAGACCTGCACAACACAACCACAGAACTTTGCCCCCAACTTGCGATGAGGTTGTCAATCTCACCGGTTTTGCTGAAAACAAAGGATTAAACGTATTGAATGGAAGGAAGTAATAGTTTGCAGAAAGTAAACACAAAGCAGTAAACAGTTTACAGATTGTATGTAAAAGAAAGGACCGGGGTCCATAGTTCGCTAGAGGGGGCTCTCCTTAAGATAGATAACATGCTGGGTAAACAAATTACAGCGGGGCAATTGACAAACATCGAAAAAGCAATACATGCATATACTAATCATCTTGACTCCTTTGGAACTTGATTGGGCATTACAGCATTATACATAGACCGCCATCCAACTTCATCTATGACTAATAATCCACCTTCAGGTTATCATCCAAACCCCCTCCAGTATTAAGTTGCAACCAACAGATTATTGCTTTACGAATTGCGTGTAAAGCAAACAATACGATTGTTCTATGAATAAAAGATTGTTGATTTCTCCCTAGTAGCAATTGCACATAAAGTAAACAAAAGATTGTTGCGTGTAAAGTAAACAATACGATTGTTCTATGAACAAACACATGATAGAATCAATAATCAATCTGAAATAACATCTCAATATCCATCAGATCCCCGGAAACACAACATGCAGAATTACAAATAGATGATCTTGATCATGAACGGAGCTCACAAGATCTAGACATGAAAGCACAAAGGAGGAGAACCATCCATCTAGATACTACATGGACCCATAGTCTAGAGATGAACTACTCACGCATCACACCAGAGGCTTGCATGGTGATGAAGAAGGCCTCCAGGGTGAATTCCCCTCTCCGACAGGGTGCCGGGAAGAGCTTCAGATCCCTCCCGATCTAGGCATGGAGATGACAACGGCTATAGACTCTTTTATGGATTTTTGATCGAGTACTTAGGGTTTTGGTCCCGAGGGCAATATATAGGCGGAAGGAGAGGCCGAGGGGGCGCTGGGGTCGGCCAGACCACCCCCTGGCGCGGGCCAGGCCTGGCCGCACGGCCAGGTGGTGTGGCCGGCCCCCAACTCTTCTCCGTCTCGTATTCTGGCATGAGATGTCTTCCGGAAAAATAGGCACTTTGTCTTTTGTCCCGTCCAATTCCGAGAATATTCCTTTCCTGACTTTCCTGGAACCAAAAACAACAGAAAACATGCAGCTGGCACTATGGCTCTTGTTAATAAGTTAGTCCAAGAAATCATATGAAAAGTACTCCAAAGTGTGGACAAAACACAAGAAAGTAGATAAAACCAAGCATGGAACATCAAAAATTATAGATACATTTGCAATGTATCAGTTAATAAAAAGAACACATATGCAATGACACAGGTGGATCCATCTGGTTTATGAAAAGAACACACATGCAATGACTCTAGTGGATCCATGTGGTTTATGAAAAGAACACATGCAATGACTCTATCTGTGGTTAATGAAAAGAACACACAAGTAATGACTCTAGTGGATCCATATGTGGTTAATGAAAAGAACACACATGCAATGACATTGGTGGATCTGTATGTGGTTTGTGAAAATAACACACATTAAATGACCCTAGTGCTAGTTTAGGATAAGAACCCACATGCAATGACTCTAGTGGATCCATATGTGGTTTGTGAAAAGAACACACAGGCAATGACTCTAGTGGATCCATGTGGTTTATGAAAAGAACAGACATGTAATGACTCTAGCTGTGGTTACTGAAAAGAACACACATGCAATTTCTCTAGTGCTGGTTTAGGAAAAGAACACACATGCAATGATTCTAGTGGATCCATATGTGATTTTTGAAAAGAACACACATGCAACGACTCTAGTGGATCCATGTGGTTTATGAAAAGAACAGACATGCAATAACTCTAGCTGTGGCTAATGAAAAGAACACACATGTAATGACTCTAGTGGATGCATATGTGGTTAATTAAAAGAACACACATGCAATAAGACTAGTGGATCTGTATGTGCTTTGTGAAAAGAACACACATTAAATGACTCTAGTGCTGGTTTAGGATAAGAACACACATTCAAATGACTCTAGTGTATCCATATGTGGTTTGTGAAAAGAACAGACATGCAATGACTCTAGTGGATCCATGTGGTTTATGAAAAGAACAGACATGCAATGACTCTAGCTATGGTAAATGAAAAGAACACAAATGCAACAACTCTAGTGCTGGTTTAGGATACGAACACACATGCAATGACTCTAGTGGATCCATATGTGGTTTATGAAAAGAACACACATGCAATGACTCTAGTGGATCCATGTGTATTATGAAAAGAACAGCCATGCAATGACTCTAGCTGTGGTTAATGAAAAGAACACACATGCAATGACTCTAGTGGATCCATACGTGGTTAATGAAAAGAACACACATGCAATGACATTGGTGGATCCATATGTGGTTTGTGAAAAGAACACACATCCAATGACTCTAGTACTGGTTTAGGATAAGATCCCACATGCAATAACTCTAGTGGATCCATATGTGGTTCGTGAAAATAACACACATGCAATGACTCTAGTGGATCCGTGTGGTTTATGAAAAGAACAGACATGCAATGACTCTAGCTGTGGTTAATGAGAAGAATACACATTAAATGACCCTAGTGCTGGTTTAGGATAAGAACACACATGCAATGAATCTAGTGGATCCATATGTGGTTTGTGAAAAGAACACACATGCAATGACTCAAGTGGATCCATGTGGTTTATCAAAAGAATAGACATGCAATAACTCTAGCTGTGGCTAATGAAAAGAACACACAAGTAATGACTCTAGTGGATGCATATGTGGTTAATTAAAAGAACACACATGCAATAACACTGGTGGATCTGTATGTGCTTTGTGAAAAGAACACACATTAAATGACTCTAGTGCTGGTTTAGGATAAGAACACACATTCAAATGACTCTAGTCGATCCATATGTGGTTTGTGAAAAGAACACACATGCAATGACTGTAGTGGATTCATGTGGTTTATGAAAAGAACAGACATGCAATGACTCTAGCTATGGTTAATGAAAAGAACACACATTCAATGACTCTAGTGCTGGTTTAGGATACGAACACACATGCAATGACTCTAGTGGATCCATATGTGGTTTATGAAAAGAACACACATGCAATGACTCTAGTGGATCCTTGTGTATTATGATAAGAACAGCCATGCAATGACTCTAGCTGTGGTTAATGAAAAGAACACACATGCAATGACTCTAGTGGATCCATACGTGGTTAATGAAAAGAACACACCTAGAATGACACTGGTGGATCCATATGTGGTTTGTGAAAAGAACACACATCCAATGACTCTAGTGCTGGTTTAGGATAAGATCCCACATGCAATAACTCTAGTGGATCCATATGTGGTTTGTGCAAAGAACACACATGCAATGATTCTAGTGGATCCGTGTGGTTTATGAAAACAACAGACATGCAATGACTCTAGCTGTGGTTAATGAAAAGAACACACATTAAATGACCCTAGTGCTGATTTAGGATAAGAACACACATGCAATGAATCTAGTGGATCCATATATGGTTTGTGAAAAGAACACACATGCAATGACTCTAGTGGATCCATGTGGTTTATGAAAAGAACAGACATGCAATGACTCTAGTTGTGGTTAATGAAAAGAACACACATGCAATGACTCTAGTGCTGGTTTAGGATAAGAACACACATGCAATGACTCTTCTGCTAGTTAAGGATAAGAACACACATGCAATGAGTCTAGTGGATCCATATGTGGTTTCTGAAAAGAACACACATGCAATGACTCTAGTGGATCCATGTGGTTTATGAAAAGAACACATGCAATGACTCTATGTGTGGTTAATGAAAAGAACACACATGTAATGACTCTAGTGGATCCATATGTGGTTAATGAAAAGAACACACATGCAATGACATTGGTGGATCTGTATGTGGTTTGTGAAAATAACACACATTAAATGACCCTAGTGCTGGTTTAGGATAAGAACCCACATGCAATGACTCTAGTGGATCCATATGTGGTTTGTGAAGAGAACACACAGGCAATGACTCTAGTGGATCCATGTGGTTTATGAAAAGAACAGACATGTAATGACTCTAGCTGTGGTTAATGAAAAGAACACACATGCAATTTCTCTAGTGCTGGTTGAGGAAAAGAACACACATGCAATGATTCTATTGGATCCATATGTGATTTTTGAAAAGAACACACATGCAACGACTCTAGTGGATCCATGTGGTTTATGAAAAGAACAGACATGCAATAACTCTAGCTGTGGCTAATGAAAAGAACACACATGTAATGACTCTAGTGGATGCATATGTGGTTAATTAAAAGAACATACATGCAATAAGACTGGTGGATCTGTATGTGCTTTGTGAAAAGAACACACATTAAATGACTCTAGTGCTGGTTTAGGATAAGAACACACATTCAAATGACTCTAGTGGATCCATACGTGGTTTGTGAAAAGAACAGACATGCAATGACTCTAGTGGATCCATTTGGTTTATGAAAAGAATAGAAATGCAATGACTCTAGCTATGGTTAATGAAAAGAACACAAATGCAACGACTCTAGTGCTGGTTTAGGATACGAACACACATGCAATGACTCTAGTGGATCCATATGTGGTTAATTTAAAGAACATACATGCAATGAATCTAGTGGATCCATGTGTATTATGAAAAGAACAACCATGCAATGACTCTAGCTGTGTTTAATGAAAAGAACACACATGCAATGACTCTAGTGGATCCATACGTGGTTAATGAAAAGAACACACCTGGAATGACACTGGTGGATCCATATGTGGTTTGTGAAAAGAACACACATCCAATGACTCTAGTACTGGTTTAGGATAAGATCCCACATGCAATAACTCTAGTGGATCCATATGTGGTTTGTGAAAATAACACACATCCAATGACTCTAGTGGATCCGTGTGGTTTATGAAAAGAACAGACATGCAATGACTCTAGCTGTGGTTAATGAAAAGAACACACATTAAATGACCCTAGTGCTGGTTTAGGATAAGAACACACATGCAATGAATCTAGTGGATCCATATGTGGTTTGTGAAAAGAACACATGCAATGACTCTAGTGGATCCATGTGGTTTATGAAAAGAACAGACATGCAATAACTCTAGCTGTGGCTAATGAAAAGAACACACATGTAATGACTCTAGTGGATGCATATGTGGTTAATTAAAAGAACACACATGCAATAACACTGGTGGATCTGTATGTGCTTTGTGAAAAGAACACACATTAAATGACTCTAGTGCTAGTTTAGGATAAGAACACACATTCAAATGACTCTAGTGGATCCATATGTGGTTTGTGAAAAGAACACACATGCAATGACTGTAGTGGATCCATGTGGTTTATGAAAAGATTAGACATGCAATGACTCTAGCTATGGTTAATGAAAAGAAGACAAATGCAACGACTCGAGTGCTAGTTTAGGATACGAACACACATGCAATGACTCTAGTGGATCCATATGTGGTTTATGAAAAGAACACACATGCAATGACTCTAGTGGATCCTTGTGTATTATGAAAAGAACAACCATGCAATGACTCTAGCTGTGGTTAATGAAAAGAACACACATGCAATGACTCTAGTGGATCCATACGTGGTTAATGAAAAGAACTCACCTGGAATGACACTGGTGGATCCATATGTGGTTTGTGAAAAGAACACACATCCAATGACTCTAGTGCTGGTTTAGGATAAGATCCCACATGCAATAACTCTAGTGGATCCATATGTGGTTTGTGCAAAGAACACACATGCAAAGACTCTAGTGGATCCGTGTGGTTTATGAAAAGAATAGACATGCAATGACTCTAGCTGTGGTTAATGAAAAGAACACACATTAAATGACCCTAGTGTTGATTTAGGATAAGAACACACATGCAATGAATCTAGTGGATCCATATGTCGTTTGTGAAAAGAACACAGATGCAATGACTCTAGTGGATCCATGTGGTTTATGAAAAGAACAGACATGCAATGACTCTAGCTGTGGTTAATGAAAAGAACACACATGCAATGACTCTAGTGCTGGTTTAGGATAAGAACACACATGCAATGACTCTAGTGCTAGTTAAGGATAAGAACACACATGCAATGACTCTAGTGGATCCATATGTGGTTTCTAAAAAGAACACACATGCAATGACTCTAGTGGATCCATGTGGTATATGAAAAGAACAGACATGCAATGACTCTAGCTATGGTAAATGAAAAGAACACGCATGCAATGACTCTAGTGGATCCATATGTGGTTAATGAAAAGAACACACATGAATGACACTGGTGGATCCATATGTGTTTTGTGAAAAGAACACACATTCAATGACTCTAGTGTTGGTTTAGGATAAGAACAAACATGCAATGACACTAGTGGATCCATATGTGGTTTATGAAAAGAACACACATGCAATGACTAGTGGATCCATATGTGGTTAATGAAAAGAACACACATGAATGACACTGGTGGATCCATATGTGTTTTGTGAAAAGAACACACATTCAATGACTCTAGTGTTGGTTTAGGATAACAACAGACATGCAATGACTCTAGTGCTGGTTTAGGATAAGAACACACATGCAATGGCTCTAGTGGATCCATATGTGGTTTGTGAAAAGAACACACATGCAATGACTCTAGTGGATCCAAGTGGTATATGATAAGAATAGACATGCAATGACTCTAGCTGTGGTTAATGAAAAGAAAACACATGAAATGACTCTAGTGGATCCATGTGGTATATGATAAGAACAGACATGCAATGACTCTAGCTGTGGTTAATGAAAAGAAAACACATGCAATGACTCTAGTGGATCCATATGTGGTTAATGAAAAGAACACACATGCAATGACACTGGTGGATCCATATGTGGTTTGTGAAAATAACACACATTCAATGACTTTAGTGCTGGTTTAGGATAAGAACACACATGCAATGACTCTAGTGGATCCATATGTGGTTTGTTAAAAGAACAGACATGCAATGACTCTAGTCGATCCATTTTGTTTATGAAAAGAACAAACATGCAATGACTCTAGCTATGGCTAATGAAAAGAACACAAATTCAACGACTCTAGTGCTGGTTTAGGATAAGAACACACATACAATGACTCTAGTGGATCCATATGCGGTTTGTGAAAAGAACACACGTGCAATGACTCTAGTGGATCCATGTGTATTATAAAAAGAACAGACATGCAATGACTCTAGTTGTGGTTAATGAAAAGAATACACATGCAATGACTCTAGTGGATCCATATATGGTTAATGAAAAGAACACATATGGAATGGCACTGGTGGATCCATATGTGCTTTGTGAAAAGAACACACATCCAAGACTCTAGTGGTGGTTTAGGATAAGAGCCCACATGCAATAACTCTAGTGGATCCATATGTGCTTTGTGAAAAGAACTCACATGCAATGACTCTAGTGGATCCATGTGGTTTATGAAAAGAACAGACATGCAATGACTCTAGCTGTGGTTAATGAAAAGAACACACATGCAATGAATCTAGTGGATCCATATGTGGTTTATGAAAAAAACACACATTCAATGACTCTAGTGCTGGTTTAGGATAAGAACACACATGTAATGACTCTAGTGGATCCATATGTGGTTTGTGAAAAGAACACACATGCAATGACTCTAGTGGTTCCATTTGGTTTATGAAATGAGCAGACATGCAATGACTCTAGCTGTGGTTTATGAAAAGAACACACATGCAATGACTAGTGTTGGTTAATGAAAAGAACACACATGCAATGACTCTAGTGCTGGTTTAAGATAAGAACACAAATGCAATTACTCTAGTGGATCCATATGTGGTTTGTGAAAACAACACACATGCACTGACTCTAGTGGATCCATGTGGTTTATGAAAAGAATAGACATGCAATGACTCTAGCTGTTGTTAATGAAAAGAACACACATGCGATGCCTCTAGTGCTGGTTTAAGATACGAACACACATGCAATGACTCTAGTGGATCCATATGTGATTTGTGAAAAGAACACACATGCAATGACTCTAGTTGATCCATGTGGTTTATGAAAAGAATAGACATGGAATGACTCTTGATGTGGTTAACGAAAAGAACACACATGTAATGACTCCACTGGATCCATATGTGGTTAATGAAAAGAACACACATGCAATGACACTGGTGGATTTGTATGCGGTTTGTGAGAAGAACACACATTCAATGACCCTAGTGCTGGTTTAGGATAAGAACACACATGCAATGACTCTAGTGGATCCATATGTGATTTGTGAAAACAACACACATGCAGTGACTCTAGTGGATCCATGTGGTTTTTGAAAAGAACACATGCAATGATTCTAGTTGTGTTTAATGAAAAGAACACACATGTAATGACTATAGAGGATCTATATGTGGTTAATGAAAATAACACACATGGAATGACATTGGTGGAACCGTATGTGGTTTGTGAAAAGAACACATGTGCAATGACTCTAGTGCTGGTTTAGGATAAGAACGCACATGTAATGACTCTAGTGGATCCATATGTAGTTTGTGAAAAGAACACACATGCAAGGACTCTAGTAGTTCCATGTGGTTTATGAAAAGAGCATACATGCAATGATTCTAGCTATGGTTTATGAAAAGAACACACATGCAATGACTCTAGTGCTGGTTTAGGATATGAACACGCATGTAATGACTCTAGTGGATCCATAGGTGGTTTGTGAAAAGAACACACATGCAATGCCTCTAGTGGATCCATGTTGTTTATAAAAAGAACAAACATGCAATGACTCTAGCTGTGGATAATGAAAAGAACACAGATGCAATGACTCTAGTGCTAGTTTAGGATAAGAACACACATGCAATGACTCTAGTGGATCCATATGTGGTTTGTGAAAAGAACACACATGCAATGACTCTAGTGGATCCATGTGGCATATGAAAAGAACAGACATGCAATGACTCTAGTTGTGGTTAATGAAAAGAACACACATGCAATGACTCTAGTGAATCCATATGTGGTAAATGAAAAGAACAGACATGCAACGACACTAGTGGATCCATGTGGTTTATGAAAATAACACACATGCAATGACTCTAGTGGATCCATGTGGTTTATGAAAAGAACACATGCAATGACTCTAGGTGTGGTTAATGAAAAGAACACAAATGCAATGACTCTTGTGGATCCATATGTGGTTTGTGAAAAGAACACACATGCAATGACTCTAGTGGATCCTAGTGGTATATGATAAGAATAGACATGCAATGACTCTAGCTGTGGTTAATGAAAAGAAAACACATGCAATGACTCTAGTGGATCCATGTGGTATATGATATGAATAGACATGCAATGACTCTAGCTGTGGTTAATGAAAAGAAAACACATCCAATGACTCTAGCGGATCCATATGTGGTTAATGAAAAGAAAACACATGCAATGGCACTGGTGGATCCATATGTGGTTTGTGAAAATAACACACATTCAATGACTTTAGTGCTGGTTTAGGATAAGAACACACATGCAATGACTCTAGTGGATCCATATGTGGTTTGTTAAAAGAACACACGTGCAATGACTCTAGTGTATCCATTTTGTTTATGAAAAGAACAAACATGCAATGACTCTAGCTATGGTTAATGAAAAGAACACAGATGCAACGACTCTAGTGCTGGTTTAGGATAAGAACACACATACAATGACTCTAGTGGATCCATATGCGGTTTTTTAAAAGAACACACATGGAATGACTCTAGTGGATCCATGTGTATTATAAAAAGAACAGACATGCAATGACTCTAGTTGTGGTTAATAAAAAGAATACACATGCAATGACTCTAGCGCTGGTTTAGGATAAGAACACACATGCAATGGCTCTAGTGGATCCATATGTGGTATATGAAAAGAACAGACATGCAATGACTCTAGCTATGGTAAATGAAAAGAACACGCATGCAATGACTCTAGTGGATCCATATGTGGTTAATGAAAAGAACACACATGAATGACACTGGTGGATCCATATGTGTTTTGTGAAAAGAACACACATTCAATGACTCTAGTGTTGGTTTAGGATAAGAACAAACATGCAATGACACTAGTGGATCCATATGTGGTTTATGAAAAGAACACACATGCAATGACTAGTGGATCCATATGTGGTTAATGAAAAGAACACACATGAATGACACTGGTGGATCCATATGTGTTTTGTGAAAAGAACACACATTCAATGACTCTAGTGTTGGTTTAGGATAACAACAGACATGCAATGACTCTAGTGCTGGTTTAGGATAAGAACACACATGCAATGGCTCTAGTGGATCCATATGTGGTTTGTGAAAAGAACACACATGCAATGACTCTAGTGGATCCAAGTGCTATATGATAAGAATAGACATGCAATGACTCTAGCTGTGGTTAATGAAAAGAAAACACATGAAATGACTCTAGTGGATCCATGTGGTATATGATAAGAACAGACATGCAATGACTCTAGCTGTGGTTAATGAAAAGAAAACACATGCAATGACTCTAGTGGATCCATATGTGGTTAATGAAAAGAACACACATGCAATGACACTGGTGGATCCATATGTGGTTTGTGAAAATAACACACATTCAATGACTTTAGTGCTGGTTTAGGATAAGAACACACATGCAATGACTCTAGTGGATCCATATGTGGTTTGTTAAAAGAACAGACATGCAATGACTCTAGTCGATCCATTTTGTTTATGAAAAGAACAAACATGCAATGACTCTAGCTATGGCTAATGAAAAGAACACAAATTCAACGACTCTAGTGCTGGTTTAGGATAAGAACACACATACAATGACTCTAGTGGATCCATATGCGGTTTGTGAAAAGAACACACGTGCAATGACTCTAGTGGATCCATGTGTATTATAAAAAGAACAGACATGCAATGACTCTAGTTGTGGTTAATGAAAAGAATACACATGCAATGACTCTAGTGGATCCATATATGGTTAATGAAAAGAACACATATGGAATGGCACTGGTGGATCCATATGTGCTTTGTGAAAAGAACACACATCCAAGACTCTAGTGGTGGTTTAGGATAAGAGCCCACATGCAATAACTCTAGTGGATCCATATGTGCTTTGTGAAAAGAACTCACATGCAATGACTCTAGTGGATCCATGTGGTTTATGAAAAGAACAGACATGCAATGACTCTAGCTGTGGTTAATGAAAAGAACACACATGCAATGAATCTAGTGGATCCATATGTGGTTTATGAAAAAAACACACATTCAATGACTCTAGTGCTGGTTTAGGATAAGAACACACATGTAATGACTCTAGTGGATCCATATGTGGTTTGTGAAAAGAACACACATGCAATGACTCTAGTGGTTCCATTTGGTTTATGAAATGAGCAGACATGCAATGACTCTAGCTGTGGTTTATGAAAAGAACACACATGCAATGACTAGTGTTGGTTAATGAAAAGAACACACATGCAATGACTCTAGTGCTGGTTTAAGATAAGAACACAAATGCAATTACTCTAGTGGATCCATATGTGGTTTGTGAAAACAACACACATGCACTGACTCTAGTGGATCCATGTGGTTTATGAAAAGAATAGACATGCAATGACTCTAGCTGTTGTTAATGAAAAGAACACACATGCGATGCCTCTAGTGCTGGTTTAAGATACGAACACACATGCAATGACTCTAGTGGATCCATATGTGATTTGTGAAAAGAACACACATGCAATGACTCTAGTTGATCCATGTGGTTTATGAAAAGAATAGACATGGAATGACTCTTGATGTGGTTAACGAAAAGAACACACATGTAATGACTCCACTGGATCCATATGTGGTTAATGAAAAGAACACACATGCAATGACACTGGTGGATTTGTATGCGGTTTGTGAGAAGAACACACATTCAATGACCCTAGTGCTGGTTTAGGATAAGAACACACATGCAATGACTCTAGTGGATCCATATGTGATTTGTGAAAACAACACACATGCAGTGACTCTAGTGGATCCATGTGGTTTTTGAAAAGAACACATGCAATGATTCTAGTTGTGTTTAATGAAAAGAACACACATGTAATGACTATAGAGGATCTATATGTGGTTAATGAAAATAACACACATGGAATGACATTGGTGGAACCGTATGTGGTTTGTGAAAAGAACACATGTGCAATGACTCTAGTGCTGGTTTAGGATAAGAACGCACATGTAATGACTCTAGTGGATCCATATGTAGTTTGTGAAAAGAACACACATGCAAGGACTCTAGTAGTTCCATGTGGTTTATGAAAAGAGCATACATGCAATGATTCTAGCTATGGTTTATGAAAAGAACACACATGCAATGACTCTAGTGCTGGTTTAGGATATGAACACGCATGTAATGACTCTAGTGGATCCATAGGTGGTTTGTGAAAAGAACACACATGCAATGCCTCTAGTGGATCCATGTTGTTTATAAAAAGAACAAACATGCAATGACTCTAGCTGTGGATAATGAAAAGAACACAGATGCAATGACTCTAGTGCTAGTTTAGGATAAGAACACACATGCAATGACTCTAGTGGATCCATATGTGGTTTGTGAAAAGAACACACATGCAATGACTCTAGTGGATCCATGTGGCATATGAAAAGAACAGACATGCAATGACTCTAGTTGTGGTTAATGAAAAGAACACACATGCAATGACTCTAGTGAATCCATATGTGGTAAATGAAAAGAACAGACATGCAACGACACTAGTGGATCCATGTGGTTTATGAAAATAACACACATGCAATGACTCTAGTGGATCCATGTGGTTTATGAAAAGAACACATGCAATGACTCTAGGTGTGGTTAATGAAAAGAACACAAATGCAATGACTCTTGTGGATCCATATGTGGTTTGTGAAAAGAACACACATGCAATGACTCTAGTGGATCCTAGTGGTATATGATAA
Organism: Avena sativa; assembly: GCA_916181665.1. Classification (NCBI taxonomy): domain Eukaryota; kingdom Viridiplantae; phylum Streptophyta; class Magnoliopsida; order Poales; family Poaceae; genus Avena; species Avena sativa. The sequence goes on from OV702292.1 coordinate 316,092,392, forward strand.
GAATAGACATGCAATGACTCTAGCTGTGGTTAATGAAAAGAAAACACATGCAATGACTCTAGTGGATCCATGTGGTATATGATATGAATAGACATGCAATGACTCTAGCTGTGGTTAATGAAAAGAAAACACATCCAATGACTCTAGCGGATCCATATGTGGTTAATGAAAAGAAAACACATGCAATGGCACTGGTGGATCCATATGTGGTTTGTGAAAATAACACACATTCAATGACTTTAGTGCTGGTTTAGGATAAGAACACACATGCAATGACTCTAGTGGATCCATATGTGGTTTGTTAAAAGAACACACGTGCAATGACTCTAGTGTATCCATTTTGTTTATGAAAAGAACAAACATGCAATGACTCTAGCTATGGTTAATGAAAAGAACACAGATGCAACGACTCTAGTGCTGGTTTAGGATAAGAACACACATACAATGACTCTAGTGGATCCATATGCGGTTTTTTAAAAGAACACACATGGAATGACTCTAGTGGATCCATGTGTATTATAAAAAGAACAGACATGCAATGACTCTAGTTGTGGTTAATAAAAAGAATACACATGCAATGACTCTAGCGCTGGTTTAGGATAAGAACACACATGCAATGGCTCTAGTGGATCCATATGTGGTATATGAAAAGAACAGACATGCAATGACTCTAGCTATGGTAAATGAAAAGAACACGCATGCAATGACTCTAGTGGATCCATATGTGGTTAATGAAAAGAACACACATGAATGACACTGGTGGATCCATATGTGTTTTGTGAAAAGAACACACATTCAATGACTCTAGTGTTGGTTTAGGATAAGAACAAACATGCAATGACACTAGTGGATCCATATGTGGTTTATGAAAAGAACACACATGCAATGACTAGTGGATCCATATGTGGTTAATGAAAAGAACACACATGAATGACACTGGTGGATCCATATGTGTTTTGTGAAAAGAACACACATTCAATGACTCTAGTGTTGGTTTAGGATAACAACAGACATGCAATGACTCTAGTGCTGGTTTAGGATAAGAACACACATGCAATGGCTCTAGTGGATCCATATGTGGTTTGTGAAAAGAACACACATGCAATGACTCTAGTGGATCCAAGTGCTATATGATAAGAATAGACATGCAATGACTCTAGCTGTGGTTAATGAAAAGAAAACACATGAAATGACTCTAGTGGATCCATGTGGTATATGATAAGAACAGACATGCAATGACTCTAGCTGTGGTTAATGAAAAGAAAACACATGCAATGACTCTAGTGGATCCATATGTGGTTAATGAAAAGAACACACATGCAATGACACTGGTGGATCCATATGTGGTTTGTGAAAATAACACACATTCAATGACTTTAGTGCTGGTTTAGGATAAGAACACACATGCAATGACTCTAGTGGATCCATATGTGGTTTGTTAAAAGAACAGACATGCAATGACTCTAGTCGATCCATTTTGTTTATGAAAAGAACAAACATGCAATGACTCTAGCTATGGCTAATGAAAAGAACACAAATTCAACGACTCTAGTGCTGGTTTAGGATAAGAACACACATACAATGACTCTAGTGGATCCATATGCGGTTTGTGAAAAGAACACACGTGCAATGACTCTAGTGGATCCATGTGTATTATAAAAAGAACAGACATGCAATGACTCTAGTTGTGGTTAATGAAAAGAATACACATGCAATGACTCTAGTGGATCCATATATGGTTAATGAAAAGAACACATATGGAATGGCACTGGTGGATCCATATGTGCTTTGTGAAAAGAACACACATCCAAGACTCTAGTGGTGGTTTAGGATAAGAGCCCACATGCAATAACTCTAGTGGATCCATATGTGCTTTGTGAAAAGAACTCACATGCAATGACTCTAGTGGATCCATGTGGTTTATGAAAAGAACAGACATGCAATGACTCTAGCTGTGGTTAATGAAAAGAACACACATGCAATGAATCTAGTGGATCCATATGTGGTTTATGAAAAAAACACACATTCAATGACTCTAGTGCTGGTTTAGGATAAGAACACACATGTAATGACTCTAGTGGATCCATATGTGGTTTGTGAAAAGAACACACATGCAATGACTCTAGTGGTTCCATTTGGTTTATGAAATGAGCAGACATGCAATGACTCTAGCTGTGGTTTATGAAAAGAACACACATGCAATGACTAGTGTTGGTTAATGAAAAGAACACACATGCAATGACTCTAGTGCTGGTTTAAGATAAGAACACAAATGCAATTACTCTAGTGGATCCATATGTGGTTTGTGAAAACAACACACATGCACTGACTCTAGTGGATCCATGTGGTTTATGAAAAGAATAGACATGCAATGACTCTAGCTGTTGTTAATGAAAAGAACACACATGCGATGCCTCTAGTGCTGGTTTAAGATACGAACACACATGCAATGACTCTAGTGGATCCATATGTGATTTGTGAAAAGAACACACATGCAATGACTCTAGTTGATCCATGTGGTTTATGAAAAGAATAGACATGGAATGACTCTTGATGTGGTTAACGAAAAGAACACACATGTAATGACTCCACTGGATCCATATGTGGTTAATGAAAAGAACACACATGCAATGACACTGGTGGATTTGTATGCGGTTTGTGAGAAGAACACACATTCAATGACCCTAGTGCTGGTTTAGGATAAGAACACACATGCAATGACTCTAGTGGATCCATATGTGATTTGTGAAAACAACACACATGCAGTGACTCTAGTGGATCCATGTGGTTTTTGAAAAGAACACATGCAATGATTCTAGTTGTGTTTAATGAAAAGAACACACATGTAATGACTATAGAGGATCTATATGTGGTTAATGAAAATAACACACATGGAATGACATTGGTGGAACCGTATGTGGTTTGTGAAAAGAACACATGTGCAATGACTCTAGTGCTGGTTTAGGATAAGAACGCACATGTAATGACTCTAGTGGATCCATATGTAGTTTGTGAAAAGAACACACATGCAAGGACTCTAGTAGTTCCATGTGGTTTATGAAAAGAGCATACATGCAATGATTCTAGCTATGGTTTATGAAAAGAACACACATGCAATGACTCTAGTGCTGGTTTAGGATATGAACACGCATGTAATGACTCTAGTGGATCCATAGGTGGTTTGTGAAAAGAACACACATGCAATGCCTCTAGTGGATCCATGTTGTTTATAAAAAGAACAAACATGCAATGACTCTAGCTGTGGATAATGAAAAGAACACAGATGCAATGACTCTAGTGCTAGTTTAGGATAAGAACACACATGCAATGACTCTAGTGGATCCATATGTGGTTTGTGAAAAGAACACACATGCAATGACTCTAGTGGATCCATGTGGCATATGAAAAGAACAGACATGCAATGACTCTAGTTGTGGTTAATGAAAAGAACACACATGCAATGACTCTAGTGAATCCATATGTGGTAAATGAAAAGAACAGACATGCAACGACACTAGTGGATCCATGTGGTTTATGAAAATAACACACATGCAATGACTCTAGTGGATCCATGTGGTTTATGAAAAGAACACATGCAATGACTCTAGGTGTGGTTAATGAAAAGAACACAAATGCAATGACTCTTGTGGATCCATATGTGGTTTGTGAAAAGAACACACATGCAATGACTCTAGTGGATCCAAGTGGTATATGATAAGAATAGACATGCAATGACTCTAGCTGTGGTTAATGAAAAGAAAACACATGCAATGACTCTAGTGGATCCATGTGGTATATGATATGAATAGACATGCAATGACTCTAGCTGTGGTTAATGAAAAGAAAACACATCCAATGACTCTAGCGGATCCATATGTGGTTAATGAAAAGAAAACACATGCAATGGCACTGGTGGATCCATATGTGGTTTGTGAAAATAACACACATTCAATGACTTTAGTGCTGGTTTAGGATAAGAACACACATGCATTGACTCTAGTGGATCCATATGTGGTTTGTTAAAAGAACACACGTGCAATGACTCTAGTGTATCCATTTTGTTTATGAAAAGAACAAACATGCAATGACTCTAGCTATGGTTAATGAAAAGAACACAGATGCAACGACTCTAGTGCTGGTTTAGGATAAGAACACACATACAATGACTCTAGTGGATCCATATGCGGTTTTTTAAAAGAACACACATGGAATGACTCTAGTGGATCCATGTGTATTATAAAAAGAACAGACATGCAATGACTCTAGTTGTGGTTAATAAAAAGAATACACATGCAATGACTCTAGCGCTGGTTTAGGATAAGAACACACATGCAATGGCTCTAGTGGATCCATATGTGGTTTGTGAAAAGAACACACATGCAATGACTCTAGTGGATCCAAGTGGTATATGATAAGAATAGACATGCAATGACTCTAGCTGTGGTTAATGAAAAGAAAACACATGAAATGACTCTAGTGGATCCATGTGGTATATGATAAGAACAGACATGCAATGACTCTAGCTGTGGTTAATGAAAAGAAAACACATGCAATGACTCTAGTGGATCCATATGTGGTTAATGAAAAGAACACACATGCAATGACACTGGTGGATCCATATGTGGTTTGTTAAAAGAACAGACATGCAATGACTCTAGTCGATCCATTTTGTTTATGAAAAGAACAAACATGCAATGACTCTAGCTATGGCTAATGAAAAGAACACAAATTCAACGACTCTAGTGCTGGTTTAGGATAAGAACACACATACAATGACTCTAGTGGATCCATATGCGGTTTGTGAAAAGAACACACGTGCAATGACTCTAGTGGATCCATGTGTATTATAAAAAGAACAGACATGCAATGACTCTAGTTGTGGTTAATGAAAAGAATACACATGCAATGACTCTAGTGGATCCATATGTGGTTAATGAAAAGAACACATATGGAATGACACTGGTGGATCCATATGTGCTTTGTGAAAAGAACACACATCCAAGACTCTAGTGGTGGTTTAGGATAAGAGCCCACATGCAATAACTCTAGTGGATCCATATGTGCTTTGTGAAAAGAACTCACATGCAATGACTCTAGTGGATCCATGTGGTTTATGAAAAGAACAGACATGCAATGACTCTAGCTGTGGTTAATGAAAAGAACACACATGCAATGAATCTAGTGGATCCATATGTGGTTTATGAAAAGAACACACATTCAATGACTCTAGTGCTGGTTTAGGATAAGAACACACATGTAATGACTCTAGTGGATCCATATGTGGTTTGTGAAAAGAACACACATGCAATAACTCTAGTGGTTCCATTTGGTTTATGAAATGAGCAAACATGCAATGACTCTAGCTGTGGTTTATGAAAAGAACACACATGCAATGACTAGTGTTGGTTAATGAAAAGAACACACATGCAATGACTCTAGTGCTGGTTTAAGATAAGAACACAAATGCAATGACTCTAGTGGATCCATATGTGGTTTGTGAAAACAACACACATGCACTGACTCTAGTGGATCCATGTGGTTTATGAAAAGAATAGACATGCAATGACTCTAGCTGTGGTTAATGAAAAGAACACACATGCAATGCCTCTAGTGCTGGTTTAAGATACGAACACACATGCAATGACTCTAGTGGATCCATATGTGATTTGTGAAAAGAACACACATGCAATGACTCTAGTTGATCCATGTGGTTTATGAAAAGAATAGACATGGAATGACTCTTGATGTGGTTAAAGAAAAGAACACACATGTAATGACTCCAGTGGATCCATATGTGGTTAATGAAAAGAACACACATGCAATGACACTGGTGGATTTGTATGCGGTTTGTGAGAAGAACACACATTCAATGACCCTAGTGCTGGTTTAGGATAAGAACACACATGCAATGACTCTAGTGGATCCATATGTGATTTGTGAAAAGAACACACATGCAGTGACTCTAGTGGATCCATGTGGTTTTTGAAAACAACACATGCAATGATTCTAGTTGTGTTTAATGAAAAGAACACACATGTAATGACTATAGAGGATCTATATGTGGTTAATGAAAATAACACACATGGAATGACATTGGTGGAACCGTATGTGGTTTGTGAAAAGAACACATGTGCAATGACTCTAGTGCTGGTTTAGGATAAGAACGCACATGTAATGACTCTAGTGGATCCATATGTAGTTTGTGAAAAGAACACACATGCAAGGACTCTAGTAGTTCCATGTGGTTTATGAAAAGAGCATACATGCAATGATTCTAGCTATGGTTTATGAAAAGAACACACATGCAATGACTCTAGTGCTGGTTTAGGATATGAACACGCATGTAATGACTCTAGTGGATCCATAGGTGGTTTGTGAAAAGAACACACATGCAATGCCTCTAGTGGATCCATGTTGTTTATAAAAAGAACAAACATGCAATGACTCTAGCTGTGGATAATGAAAAGAACACAGATGCAATGACTCTAGTGCTAGTTTAGGATAAGAACACACATGCAATGACTCTAGTGGATCCATATGTGGTTTGTGAAAAGAACACACATGCAATGACTCTAGTGGATCCATATGTGGTTTGTGAAAAGAACACACATGCAATGACTTTAGTGCTAGTTTCATGAAAAGAACACACATGCAATGACTCTAGTGCTACTTTCATGAAAAGAACACACATGCAATGACTCTAGTGTTTGCTTAGTGATAAGAACACACATGCAATGACTCAAGTGGATCCGTATGTGGTTCATGAAAAGAATACACATGCAATGACATTGGTGGATCCATGTGGTAGGTGGAAAGAATAGACATGCAATGACTCTGGTGGACCCATATGTGGTTTGTGAAAAGAACACACATGAAATGACTCTAGTGGATCCATGTGGTTTATGAAAAGAATAGACATGGAATGACTCTTGATGTGGTTAACGAAAAGAACACACATGCAATGACTCTAGTTGATCCATGTGGTTTATGAAAAGAATAGACATGGAATGACTCTTGATGTGGTTAACGAAAAGAACACACATGTAATGACTCCACTGGATCCATATGTGGTTAATGAAAAGAACACACATGCAATGACACTGGTGGATTTGTATGCGGTTTGTGAGAAGAACACACATTCAATGACCCTAGTGCTGGTTTAGGATAAGAACACACATGCAATGACTCTAGTGGATCCATATGTGATTTGTGAAAACAACACACATGCAGTGACTCTAGTGGATCCATGTGGTTTTTGAAAAGAACACATGCAATGATTCTAGTTGTGTTTAATGAAAAGAACACACATGTAATGACTATAGAGGATCTATATGTGGTTAATGAAAATAACACACATGGAATGACATTGGTGGAACCGTATGTGGTTTGTGAAAAGAACACATGTGCAATGACTCTAGTGCTGGTTTAGGATAAGAACGCACATGTAATGACTCTAGTGGATCCATATGTAGTTTGTGAAAAGAACACACATGCAAGGACTCTAGTAGTTCCATGTGGTTTATGAAAAGAGCATACATGCAATGATTCTAGCTGTGGTTTATGAAACGAACACACATGCAATGACTCTAGTGCTGGTTTAGGATATGAACACGCATGCAATGACTCTAGTGGATCCATAGGTGGTTTGTGAAAAGAACACACATGCAATGCCTCTAGTGGATCCATGTTGTTTATAAAAAGAACAAACATGCAATGACTCTAGCTGTGGATAATGAAAAGAACACATATGCAATGACTCTAGTGCTGATAAGAACACACATGCAATGACTCTAGTGGATCCATATGTGGTTTGTGAAAAGAACACACATGCAATGACTCTAGTGGATCCATGTGGTATATGAAAAGAACAGACATGCAATGACTCTAGTTGTGGTTAATGAAAAGAACACACATGCAATGACTCTAGTGAATCCATATGTGGTAAATGAAAAGAACAGACATGCAACGACACTAGTGGATCCATGTGGTTTATGAAAAGAACACACATGCAATGACTCTAGTGGATCCATGTGGTTTATGAAAAGAACACATGCAATGACTCTAGGTGTGGTTAATGAAAAGAACACAAATGCAATGACTCTAGTGGATCCATATGTCGTTTGTGAAAAGAACACACATGCAATGACTCTAGTGGATCCAAGTGGTATATGATAAGAATAGACATGCAATGACTCTAGCTGTGGTTAATGAAAAGAAAACACATGCAATGACTCTAGTGGATCCATGTGGTATATGATATGAATAGACATGCAATGACTCTAGTTGTGGTTAATGAAAAGAAAACACATGCAATGACTCTAGCGGATCCATATGTGGTTAATGAAAAGAAAACACATGCAATGACACTGGTGGATCCATATGTGGTTTGTGAAAATAACACACATTCAATGACTCTAGTGCTGGTTTAGGATAAGAACACACATACAATGACTCTAGTGGATCCATATGCGGTTTTTTAAAAGAACACACATGGAATGACTCTAGTGGATCCATGTGTATTATAAAAAGAACAGACATGCAATGACTCTAGTTGTGGTTAATGAAAAGAATACACATGCAATGACTCTAGTGGATCCATATGTGGTTAATGAAAAGAACACACATGGAATGACACTGGTGGATCCATATGTGCTTTGTGAAAAGAACACACATCCAAGACTCTAGTGGTGGTTTAGGATAAGAGCCCACATGCAATAACTCTAGTGGATCCATATGTGCTTTGTGAAAAGAACTCACATGCAATGACTCTAGTGGATCCATGTGGTTTATGAAAAGAACAGACATGCAATGACTCTAGCTGTGGTTAATGAAAAGAACACACATGCAATGAATCTAGTGGATCCATATGTGGTTTGTGAAAAGAACACACATTCAATGACTATAGTGCTGGTTTAGGATAAGAACACACATGTAATGACTCTAGTGGATCCATATGTGGTTTGTGAAAAGAACACACATGCAATGACTCTAGTGATTCCATTTGGTTTATGAAATGAGCAGACATGCAATGACTCTAGCGGTGGTTTATGAAAAGAACACACATGCAATGACTAGTGTTGGTTAATGAAAAGAACACACATGCAATGACTCGAGTGCTGGTTTAAGATAAGAACACAAACGCAATGACTCTAGTGGATCCATATGTGGTTTGTGAAAACAACACACATGCACTGACTCTAGGGGATCCGTGTGGTTTATGAAAAGAATAGACATGCAATGACTCTAGCTGTGGTTAATGAAAAGAACACACATGCAATGCCTCTAGTGCTGGTTTAAGATAAGAACACACATGCAATGACTCTAGTGGATCCATATGTGATTTGTGAAAAGAACACACATGCAATGACTCTAGTGGATCCATGTGGTTTATGAAAAGAATAGACATGGAATGACTTTAGATGTGGTTAAAGAAAAGAACACACATGTAATGACTCTAGTGGATCCATATGTGGTTAATGAAAAGAACACACATGCAATGACACTGGTGGATTTGTATGCGGTTTGTGAAAAGAACACACATTCAATGACCCTAGTGCTGGTTTAGGATAAGAACACACATGCAATGACTCTAGTGGATCCATATGTGATTTGTGAAAAAAAAACACATGCAGTGACTCTAGTGGATCCATGTGGTTTTTGAAAAGAACACATGCAATGACTCTAGTTGTGTTTAATGAAAAGAACACACATGTAATGACTATAGAGGATCTATATGTGGTTAATGAAAATAGCACACATGGAATGACATTGGTGGAACCGTATGTGGTTTGTGAAAAGAACACACGTGCAATGACTGTAGTGCTGGTTTAGGATAAGAACGCACATGGAATGACTCTAGTGGATACATATGTAGTTTGTGAAAAGAACACACATGCAAGGACTCTAGTAGTTCCATGTGGTTTATGAAAAGAGCATACATGCATTGATTCTAGCTGTGGTTTATGAAAATAACACACATGTAATGACTCTAGTGCTGGTTTAGGATATGAACACGCATGCAATGACTCTAGTGGATCCATAGGTGGTTTGTGAAAAGAACACACATGCAATGACTCTAGTGGATCCATGTTGTTTATAAAAAGAACAAACATGCAATGTCTCTAGCTGTGGATAATGAAAAGAACACACATGCAATGACTCTAGTGCTGGTTTAGGATAAGAACACACATGCAATGACTCTAGTGGATCCATGTGGTATATGAAAAGAACAGACATGCAATGACACTAGTTGTGGTTAATGAAAAGAACACACATGCAATGACTCTAGTGAATCCATATGTGGTAAATGAAAAGAACATACATGCAATGACACTAGTGGATCCATGTGGTTTATGAAAAGAACACATGCAATGACTCTAGGTGTGGTTAATGAAAATAACACACATGTAATGACTAGTGGATCCATATGTGGTTAATGAAAAGAACACACATGCAATGACACTGGTGGATCTGTATGTGGTTTGTGAAAACAACACACATTAAGTGACCCTAGTGCTGGTTTAGGATAAGAACCCACATTTAATGACTCTAGTGGATCCATATGTGGTTTGTGAAAATAACACACATGCAATGACTCTAGTGGATCCATGTGGTTTATGAAAAGAACAGACATGCAATGACTCTAGTTGTGGTTAATGAAAAGAACACACATGCAATGAATCTAGTGCTGGTTTAGGATAAGAACACACATGCAATGACTCTAGTGGATCCATGTGAGATTTGTGAAAAGAACACACATGAAATGACTCTAGTGGATCCATGTGGTTTATGAAAAGAACAAACATGCAATGACTCTAGTTGTGATTAATGAAAAGAACACAAATGTAATGACTCTAGTGGATGCATATGTGGTTAATGAAAAGAACACACATGCAATGACACTGGTGGATCTGTATGTGGTTTGTGAAAAGAACACACATTCAATGACCCTAGTGCTGGTTTAGGATAAGAACACACATCCAATGACTAGTGGATCCATCTATGTTTGGTGAAAAGAACACAAATGCAATGAGTCTAGTGGATCCATGTGGTTTATGAAAAGAACAGACATGCAATGACTCTTGTTGTGGTTAATGAAAAGATCACACATGTAATGAATCTAGTGGATCCATATGTGATTTGTGAAAAGAACACGGATTCAATGACTCTAGTGCTGGTTTAGGATAAGAACACACATGTAATGACTCTAGTGGATCCATATGTGGTTTGTGAAAAGAACACACATGCAATGACTCTAGTGGTTCCATTTGGTTTATGAAAGAGCAGACATGCAATGACTCGAGCTGTGGTTTATGAAAATAACACACATGCAATGACACTGGTGGATCCATATGTGGTTTGTGGAAAGAACATACATGTAATGACACTGCTGGATCTGTATGTGGTTTATGAAAAGAACACACATTAAATGACCCTAGTGCTGGTTTAGGATAAGAACATACATGCAATGACTAGTGGATCCATATGTGTTTGATGAAAAGAACACACATGAAATGACTCTAGTGGATCCATGTGGTTTATGAAAAGAACAGACATGCAATGACTCTAGTTTTGGTTAATTAAAAGAACACACATGTAATGACTCTAGTGGATGCATAGAAAAGAACACACATGCAATGAGACTGGTGGATCTGTATGTGGTTTGTGAAAACAACACACATTAAATGACCCTAGTGCTGGTTTAGGATGAGAACACACATGCAATGACTAGTGGATCCATATGTGTTTGGTGAAAGGAACACAAATGCAATGACTCTAGTGGATCCATGTGGTTTATGAAAAGAACAGACATGCAATGACTCTAGTTGTGGTTAATGAAAAGAACACACATGCAATGAATCTAGTGGATCCATATGTGGTTTGTGAAAAGAACACACATTCAATGACTCTAGTGCTGGTTTAGGATAAGAACACACATGTAATGACTCTATTGGATCCATATGTGGTTTGTGAAAAGAACACACATGCAATGACTCTAGTGGTTCCATTTGGTTTATGAAAAGAGCAGACATGCAATGACTCTAGCTATGGTTTATGAAAATAACACACATGCAATGACTCTAGTGTTGGTTTAGGATAAGAACACACATGCAATGACTCTAGTGCTGGTTTAGGATAAGAATACACATGCAATGACTCTAGTGGATCCATATGTGGTTTGTGAAAAGAACACACATGCAATGACTCTAGCGGATCCATGTGGTATATGAAAAGAACAGACATGCAATGACTCTAGCTGTGGTTAATGAAAAGAACACACGTGCAATGACTCTAGTGGATCCATATGTGGTTAATCAAAAGAACAAACATGCAATGACACTTGTGGATCCATATGTGGTTTGTGAAAAGAACACACATTCAATGACTCTAGTGTTGGTTTAGGATAGGAAGACACATGCAATGACTCTAGTGGATCCATATGTGGTTTGTCAAAAGAACATACACGCAATGACTCTAGTGGATCCATGTTGTTTATGAAAAGAATAGACATGCAATGACTCCAGATGTCGTTAATGAAAAGAACACGCATGCAATGACTCTAGTGCTGGTTTAGGATAAGAACACACATGCAATGACTCTAGTGGATCCATATGTGGTTTGTGAAAAGAACACACATGCAATGACTCTAGTGGATCCATGTGGTATATGAAAAGAACAGACATACAATGACTCTAGTTGTGGTTAATGAAAAGAACACACATGCAATAACTCTACTGAATCCATATGTGGTTAATGAAAAGAACACACATGTAATGACACTGGTGGATCCATGTGGTTTTTGAAAAGAACACACATGCAATGACTCTTGTGGATCCATGTGGTTTATGAAAAGAACACATCCAATGACTCTAGGTGTGGTTAATGAAAAGAACACACATTTCATGACTCTAGTGGATCCATATGTGGTTAATGAAAAGAACACACATGCAATGACACTGGTGGATCTGTACGTGGTTTGTGAAAAGAACACACATTAAATGACCCTAGTGCTGGTTTAGGATAAGAAACCACATGCAATGACTCTAGTGGATCCATATGTGGTTTGTGAAAAGAACACACATGCAATAACTCTAGTGGATCCATGTGGTTAATGAAAAGAACAGACATGCAATGACTCTAGTTGTGGTTCATGAAAATAACACACATGCAATGACTTTAGTGCTGGTTTAGGATAAGAAAACACATGCAATGACTCTAGTGGATCCATATGTGATTTGTGAAAAGAACACACATGCAATGTCTCTAGTGGATCCATGTGGTTTATGAAAAGAACAGACATGCAATGACTCTAGCTGTGGTTAATGAAAAGAACACACATGTAGTGACTCTAGTGGATGCATATGTGGTTAATGAAAAGAACACACATGCAATGACACTGTGGATCTGTATGTGTTTTGTCAAAAGAACACACATTAAATGACCCTTGTGCTGGTTTAGGATAAGAACACACATGCAATGACTAGTGGATCCATATGTGTTTGGTGAAAAGAACACAAATACAATGACTCTAGCGGATCCATGTGGTTTATGAAAAGAATAGACATGCAATGACTCTAGCTGTGGTTAATGAAAATAACACACATGCAATGAATCTAGTGGATCCATATGTGGTTTGTGTAAATAACACACATTCAATGACTCTAGTGCTGGTTTAGGTTAAGAACACACATGTAATGACTCTAGTGGATCCATATGTGGTTTGTGAAAAGAACACACATGCAATGACTCTAGTGGAACCATGTGGTTTATGAAAAGATCAGACATGCAATGACTCTAGCTGTGGTTAATGAAAAAAAACACATGTAATGACTCTAGTGGATGCATATGTGGTTAATGAAAAGAACACACATGCAATGACACTGGTGGATCTGTATGTGGTTTGTGAAAAGAACACACATTAAATGACCCTAGTGCTGGTTTAGGATAAGAACACACATGTAATGACTCTAGTGGATCCATATATGGTTTGTGAAAAGAACACACATGCAATGACCCTAGTGGATCCATGTGGTTTATGAAAAGAACAGACATGCAATGACTCTAGCTGTGGTTAATGAAAAGAACACACGTGCAATGACTCTAGTGGATCCATATGTGGTTAATCAAAAGAACAAACATGCAATGACACTTGTGGATCCATATGTGGTTTGTGAAAAGAACACACATTCAATGACTCTAGTGTTGGTTTAGGATAGGAACACACATGCAATGACTCTAGTGGATCCATATGTGGTTTGTCAAAAGAACATACACGCAATGACTCTAGTGGATCCATGTTGTTTATGAAAAGAATAGACATGCAATGACTCCAGATGTCGTTAATGAAAAGAACACGCATGCAATGACTCTAGTGCTGGTTTAGGATAAGAACACACATGCAATGACTCTAGTGGATCCATATGTGGTTTGTGAAAAGAACACACATGCAATGACTCTAGTGGATCCATGTGGTATATGAAAAGAACAGACATACAATGACTCTAGTTGTGGTTAATGAAAAGAACACACATGCAATAACTCTACTGAATCCATATGTGGTTAATGAAAAGAACACACATGTAATGACACTGGTGGATCCATGTGGTTTTTGAAAAGAACACACATGCAATGACTCTTGTGGATCCATGTGGTTTATGAAAAGAACACATCCAATGACTCTAGGTGTGGTTAATGAAAAGAACACACATTTCATGACTCTAGTGGATCCATATGTGGTTAATGAAAAGAACACACATGCAATGACACTGGTGGATCTGTACGTGGTTTGTGAAAAGAACACACATTAAATGACCCTAGTGCTGGTTTAGGATAAGAAACCACATGCAATGACTCTAGTGGATCCATATGTGGTTTGTGAAAAGAACACACATGCAATAACTCTAGTGGATCCATGTGGTTAATGAAAAGAACAGACATGCAATGACTCTAGTTGTGGTTCATGAAAATAACACACATGCAATGACTTTAGTGCTGGTTTAGGATAAGAACACACATGCAATGACTCTAGTGGATCCATATGTGATTTGTGAAAAGAACACACATGCAATGACTCTAGTGGATCCATGTGGTTTATGAAAAGAACAGACATGCAATGACTCTAGCTGTGGTTAATGAAAAGAACACACATGTAGTGACTCTAGTGGATGCATATGTGGTTAATCAAAAGAACACACATGCAATGACACTGTGGATCTGTATGTGTTTTGTGAAAAGAACACACATTAAATGACCCTAGTGCTTGTTTAGGATAAGAACACACATGCAATGACTAGTGGATCCATATGTGTTTGGTGAAAAGAACACAAATACAATGACTCTAGCGGATCCATGTGGTTTATGAAAAGAATAGACATGCAATGACTCTAGCTGTGGTTAATGAAAATAACACACATGCAATGAATCTAGTGGATCCATATGTGGTTTGTGTAAATAACACACATTCAATGACTCTAGTGCTGGTTTAGGTTAAGAACACACATGTAATGACTCTAGTGGATCCATATGTGGTTTGTGAAAAGAACACACATGCAATGACTCTAGTGGAACCATGTGGTTTATGAAAAGAACAGACATGCAATGACTCTAGCTGTGGTTAATGAAAAAAAACACATGTAATGACTCTAGTGGATGCATATGTGGTTAATGAAAAGAACACACATGCAATGACACTGGTGGATCTGTATGTGGTTTGTGAAAAGAACACACATTAAATGACCCTAGTGCTGGTTTAGGATAAGAACACACATGTAATGACTCTAGTGGATCCATATATGGTTTGTGAAAAGAACACACATGCAATGACTCTAGTGGATCCATGCGGTTTATGAAAAGAACAGACATGCAATGACTCTAGGTGTGGTTAATGAAAAGAATACACATGTAATGACTCTAGTGGATGCATATGTGGTTAATGAAAAGAACGTACATGCAATGACACTGGTGGATCTGTATGTGGTTTGTGAAAAGAACACACATTAAATGACCCTAGTGCTGGTTTAGGATAAGAACACACATGCAATGACTAGTGGAACCATATGTGTTTGATGAAAAGAACACAAATGCAATGACTCTAGTGGATCCATGTGGTTTATGAAAACAACAGACATGCAATGACTCTAGTTGTGGTTAATGAAAAGAACACACATGCAATGAATCTAGTGGATCCATATGTGGTTTGTGAAAAGAACATACATTCAATGACTCTAGTGCTGGTTTAGGATAAGAACACACAAGTAATGACTCTAGTGGATCCATGTGTGGTTTGTGAAAAGAACACACATGCAATGACTCTAGTGGTTCCATTTGGTTTATGAAAAGAGCAGACATGCAATGACTCTAGATGTGGTTTATGAAAATAACACACATGCAATGACTCTAGTATTGGTTCAGGATAAGAACACACATGCAATGACTCTTGTGCTGGTTTAGGATAAGAACAGACATGCCATGACTCTAGTGGATCCATATGAGGTTTGTGAAAAGAACACACATGCAATGACTCTAGTGGATCCATGTGTATATGAAAAGAACAGACATGCAATGACTCTAGCTGTGGTTAATGAAAAGAACACACATGCAATGACTCTAGTGGATCCATATGTGGTTAATCAAAAGAACACACATGCAATGACACTGGTGGATCCATATGTGGTTTGTGAAAAGAACACACATTCAATGACTCTAGTGTTGGTTTAGGATAAGAACACACATGCAATGACTCTAGTGGATCCATATGTGGTTTGTCAAAAGAACATACATGCAATGACTCTAGTGGATCCATGTTGTTTATGAAAGGAATAGACATGCAACGACTCCGGCTGTTGTTAATGAAAAGAACACGCATGCAATGATTCTAGTGCTGGTTTAGGATAAGAACACACATGCAATGACTCTAGTGGATCCATATGTGGTTTGTGAAAAGAACACACATGCAATGACTCTAGTGGATCCATGTGGTATATGAAAAGATCAGACATGCAATGACTCTAGTTGTGGTTAATGAAAAGAACACACATGCAATGACTCTAGTGAATGCATATGTGGTTAATGAAAAGAATATACATGCAATGACACTGGTGGATCCATGTGGTTTATGAAAAGAACACACATGCAATGACTCTAGTGGATCCATGTGGTTTATGAAAAGAACACATGCAATGACTCTCGGTGTGGTTAATGAAAAGAACACACATGTCATGACTCTAGTGGATCCATATGTGGTTCATGAAAAGAACACACATGCAATGAAACTGGTGGATCTGCATGTGGTTTGTGAAAAGAACACACATTAAATGACCCTAGTGCTGGTTTAGGATAAGAAACAACATGCAATGACTCTAGTGGATCCATATGTGGTTTGTGAAAAGAACACACATGCAATAACTCTAGTGGATCCATGTGGTTTATGAAAAGAACAAACATGCAATGACTCTAGTTGTGGTTCATGAAAAGAACACACATGCAATGACTCTAGTGTTGGTTTAGGATAAGAACACACATGCAATGACTCTAGTGGATCCATATGTGATTTGTGAAAAGAACACACATGCAATGACTCTAGTGGATCCATGTGGTTTATGAAAAGAACAGACATGCAATGACTCTAGCTGTGGTTAATGAAAAGAACACACATGTAATGACTCTAGTGGATGCATATGTGGTTAATGAAAAGAACTCACATGCAATGACACTGGTGGATCTGTATGTGGTTTGTGAAAAGAACACACATTAAATGAAGCTAGTGCTGGTTCAGGATAAGAACACACATGCAATGACTAGTGGATCCATATGTGTTTGGTGAAAAGAACACAAATGCAATGACTCTAGTGGGTCCATGTGGTTTATGAAAAGAACAGACATGCAATGACTCTAGTTGTGGTTAATGAAAAGAACACACATGCAATGAATCATGGGATCCATATGTGGTTTGTGAAAAGAACACACATTCAATGACTCTAGTGCTGGTTTAGGATAAGAACACACATGTAATGACTCTAGTTGATCCATATGTGGTTTGTGAAAAGAACACACATGCAATGACTCTAGTGGTTCCATTTGGTTTATGGAAAGAGTAGACATGTGATGGCTCAGTGTTGATGTAGAGCTTGTTGGAAACCCCAAGAGGAAGGTATGATGAGCACAGCAACAAGTTTCCCTGAGTTATGAAACCAAGGTTTAATCGCACCAGTAGGAGCAAGGAAACACCCCAAAGGTGTTGCTAGCTGAGCCTTAGGAGGGTGCACTACCAGTGCTAGTAGCAACGTGGAAACCTGCACAACACAACCACAGAACACTGTCCCCAACTTGCGATGAGGTTGTCAATCTCACCGTGTTTTGCTGAAAACAAAGGATTAAACGTATCGAATGGAAAGAAGTAATAGTTTGCAGAAAGTAAACACAAAGCAGTAAATAGTTTATAGATTGTATGTAAAAGAAAAGGACTAGGATCCATAGTTCACTAGAGGTGGCTCTCCTTAAGATAGATAACATGCTGGGTGAACAAATTTCAGGGGGGCAATTGACAAACATCGAGAAAGCATACAAGCATATACTAATCATCTTGACTCCTTTGAGACTTGATTAGGCATTACAACATTATACATAGACCGCCATCCAACTGCATCTATGACTAATAATCCACCTTCAGGTTATCATCCGAACCCCCTCCAGTATTAAGTTGCAAGCAACAGATTATTGCTTTACGAATTGCGTGTAAAGTAAACAATATGATTGTTCTATGAACAAAAGATTGTTGTTTTCTCCCTAGTAGCAACAACACATCTAGTACCTTAGAGATTTCTGTCACTTCCCCAGATTACCAGAGGCATGAACCCACTATCGAGCATAAATACTAACTCTTAGAGTTGCTAGCATCTACTTGGCCAAGATAGCATACTAACAATGGAAAGCATGCAAGATCACAAATAACAAAGACATGATAGAATCAATAATCAATCTGAAATAGCATCTCAATATCCCTCGGATCCCCGCAAACACAACATGCAGAATTACAAATAGATGATCTTGATCATGGACGGAGCTCACAAGATCTAGACATGAAAGCACAAAGGAGGAGAACCAGCCATCTAGCTACTACATGGACCTGTAGTCCAGAGATGAACTACTCATGCATCATACCAGAGGCTTGCATGGTGATGAAGAAGGCCTCCAGGGTGAATTGCCCTCTCTGGCAGGGTGCCAGGAAGAGCTACAGATCCCTCCCGATCTAGGGATGGAGATGACGGCGGCTACAGACTGTTTTGTGGTTTTTTTATCGGGTACTTAGGGTTTTCGTCCCGAGGTCAATATATAGGCAGAAGGAGAGACCGAGGGGGTGCCTGGGCTGGCCACCCCACCCCCTGGCGTGGCCAGGCCTGGCCCGCGCGACGAGGTGGTGTGGTGGCCCCTGGCTCCTCTCCGTCTCATATTCTCGCATCTGATGACTTCCGGAAAAATAGACACTTTGGCTTTTGTCCCGTCTATTTCCAAGAATATTCATTTTCTGACTTTCCTGGAACCAAAAACAGCAGAAAATAGGCAACTGGCACTGTGGCTCTTGTTAATAGGTTAGTCCAAGAAATCATATGAAAAGTACTCCAAAGTGTGGACAAAACACAAGAAAGTGGATAAAACCAAGCATGGAACATCAAAAATTATATATACATCAACATCCCCAAGCTTAAGTCCTGCTCGTCCTCGAGTAGGTAAGTGATAAAAAGAAAGAATAATTTTTGAGGTGACATGCACCATCAAAGACTTGATCAAAGTATTTGTAAAACATTCAAAGCTGGGATCATAGTACTTCAATCATAACATGAAAGAAAAAGTTCTAGCAATAAGACAAAGATACTATGATGCAACATGAAAAGGCACAAACAAAAGATTCATGAATAACAATGCTTTGCAAGACGTTTGTTTGTTTCACATAAAGAAAACATAGCATAATAGCATTTAGCTTGTCCCTCATAGAGTAGCAAATATAAATGCATAGGACACCTTCAAAGTTCATAAGAGTGACTATATACAAATAGTTTAAAACAAGCAATATCAAGATATGCATCAATCAACTAGTCTTGGGACAATGCACATAGAACTAAGAATGGCCACTATGCTCTCAAAGTAGGTGCATAAAGATAGAAGGTGGAGACTCGATATAATGGTGGAAGAAAGGCCTTCATAGAAGGAAGTAGGGATTCAAGTCTCATAAAGAGCTTCCAAAAATTATGGTACTTATAGCTTTCAGCTCTCATTGCCCCTATCATAAGCATCTTGAAGTGATTAAGGTTAAAGTGAACAAACTATGGTGTACATGCTTGACGAAGTATAAGTCAGAAATCTCATGTCCCTTGTATACGAGGGCCGCTCCTCATGCTACTCATGTTTAGTCATCGATAAGTTCTTGTCATCGTAAGTACATGTGTATCATAGAGAACCGCCAACGGGGTACCCCTTGCCCGATGATACGGAAGAATCCCCATATCAAAATGACAAGGCAAGCAGACAATGAGCATCTAAGCAATCTTCCTATTTACCATGGGAATATGGTGCTTTTTTTCTCTTTCCTCTTTTCATAATCTCTTTTTTTTCTTTTTCTCTTTTTTTCTCAATATAGGACTCTTTTTTTATAAGAAGAATGCTCCATAGACAACTCATTATGGTTACGCTGCAGGTTTCCACCATGTCAGCATGGATTAGACCAGCGGCCCAGGCGTTTCTCTAACACATATACATAACTCCATGGACTTACAAGCTCCCCTTTCATTTCACATCGACGACATCCATATACAAAAGAGCATGATATCAACTAGGTACAAGTACCAAGTGCAATGTTGAAAGCGTTCCCCATGAAAGCATGGTTCTGCTAATTCCCAACAAATAAGTGCAAGCATATACAACATAGACGACACAATGGTTCAAGTTTATTAAGGGCAAGAAAAGTAAAGTGTGCCATCAAGTTTGTGAGAGCTTTAATCACTAGTTTTATCATAACAAGTTTAATTCGGAAGGTAAACAAAAGCATGAATATACTTAGAATAGCATAAGATAATAGGTAGGTATGGTGGACTCTTTGGAATGACTTGGTTTAGGGAGTTGGATGCATGAGTGGAACTCATACTTGGTTGTGGAGGCTATCAAAGACTGGGAGCGACAAACCAAGAGAGCAATAATGGCCATAATCATGCAGAGCGACAAAACATCATTGATCAAAGCATAAAGTGATACTACAAGTTGAAAACTAAAGGATCATAAAGGCTATGGTGACTTGAGATAGTCATAACATGGTGTGAGCATGCACCAAGTCAACCCAAATAAAGCATAAAAGGAGAATACCACTATAATATGCTAAAACAACGCATGATTCATCCAAGGCACATTAAGCAGTCTCAATTATTTATAAAAAGTCATGCTACAACAAATAATACTAAGCATAAAGCCAAAACAATATCAAGCATGGCATGACAAAGCATAGGCCACAGTCAAAAACAAGCTCTTTTTTACCACATAAGCATGAACTTTCCTACTCTTTTCCAAACCAAACCAAACTATTTGCAAACCAATGTATGAAAGAGGGGGTCCAACCAATTTATTCAGCAAACTAATAAAACCAAGCAAACAAAAAGCTAAAACAAAAATGAAAAAGAAGACGCTCCAAGAACAACACAACTGTGCATGAAATAATAAAAATGAAGCGTTTGGAAGAAACCTGGATTTTTTATTGATGAAGAAGGGGATGCCTTGGGCATCGCCAAGCTTTGACGCTTGTACTTCTTGGATATTTCTTGGGGTGACACGTGTGGCATCCCCAAGCTTGAGCTTTAGTCCATCCTTCATCTCATTACTCATTCCTTCCATCGACCTGGAATTTTTCCTTCATACAAAACTTCACACAATCTTTATTAGTAACATTAGTGCACTCAAGATAATAAGTCTTAAGGTTCAGTTCTAACACCAAATAAACTTCCATTAGAACACTAGATACTGAAGCACTTCCCTCAAAAAGCTCAATTCCCCAACAAGAAGCAAATGCAGAAAATGGCAGAAATCTGTTAAAACAGACAAGCAGGTAAAGACGAATTTTTTTGAAGACCTTCTATTTCTCAAATCAAAAAGTGTTGAACTAACGAAAGTTAGATAACAACCTGGGTCAGAAGCACAAAAATTCACGCCTCAAAACGATGTTCAGAGATTTTACACGAATTTTTACGGTGAAGCACAAAAATCTATTTCAAGACAACAACTTTCTCAATCATTACTTCTCTCCCATTAGAGGTTACTCTTCGCACAAAAAGCAAATAAAAAGGATAAGGAGTGGTTATTACTGAAGTAATAACTTCCAAGACTCATCTAAAACTTTTGGGTTATCTCCCAGTAAGTACTTTTCTTTAACGCCTTTAAGTTAGGCATAAGAAGCAAGAAAGAATCAAGTGTTCTCAAATGAAGAAGCATTAAGACCAAATTTTGTTTTCATAGGAGAGGCAAAAGAAATCTTTTCTCTCTTCTTAGGGAAGTTTTCTATACCTTTCTTGAGTGGGAGTTGATATTTAATGGTGTCTTCTTTCATATCAATAATGGCAACAACAGTTCTAAGAAAAGGTCTTCCCAAAGTAATAGGACAAGAAGTATTGTATTCAACATCCAAAACATAGAAATCAACGGGGACATAGGCATTGTTAACCATAATAAGAACATCATTAAGACTCCCCATGAGTTTCTTTCTAGCATTATCATCAAGTGGGACATTCAAATAACAATCTTCAAGTGGAGGCAAATCAAGCATATCATAAATCCTTCTAGGCATAATAGAAACACTACTATCAAGATCACATAAAGCTTTGAAATCAAATTCATTCACTTTCATATTAATGATGGGTTCCCAACCATCTTCTTGTTTAATAGGAATAGAAGCTTTATGTTTCATATTTTCTTCTTTAATCTTTATGAGAGCATCAGTAATGTGTTTTATAAAGGCCATGTTCATAGCACTAGCATTAGTACTTTTAGCAAGCTTTTGTAGGAACTTAATGACTTTAGAGATATTGCTACCATCAAGGTCAAAATCAAATTTATCATCTAAAGTAGTAGAACTATTACTAGCCTCAATACTAGTGGTAGTGATAGTAGAAACACTAATGTTTCTAGCAAT
This sequence comes from Avena sativa, assembly GCA_916181665.1. Classification (NCBI taxonomy): domain Eukaryota; kingdom Viridiplantae; phylum Streptophyta; class Magnoliopsida; order Poales; family Poaceae; genus Avena; species Avena sativa. The sequence goes on from OV702292.1 coordinate 316,115,556, forward strand.
TTCATCTTCTCTTTCCCACTTAGCATGTAATTCAGCTAATAGTCTAACATTTTCATCAATTCTTACTTGTATAGAATTAGTAACTGCAAAGGGATTATCATTAGTTTCAGGTTTAGCAGCCATTTTATTCAAAGAAGATTGAGCTTCAGCCAAAGATGATATATTTCTTTCACATTAGAGAGTTTTTCCTCAATAGTTTTATTGAAAGCAGTTTGTTTACTAATAAAGTCTTTAAGCATAACTTCAAGTTCAGAGGGTGCACTCCTATTATTGTTGTAAGAATTTCCATAAGCATTACCATTGTTGGGAGGATATGGCTTATAATTGTTGTTACCAAAATTACTCCTATAAGCATTATTGCCAAAATTATTATTTCTTACGAAGTTCACATTAACTTGCTCTTCTTGAGCAACCAAAGAGGCTAAAGGAACATTATTTGCATCAATATGGGCTTTCCCATTAACAAGCATAGACATAATAATATCAATCTTATCACTCAAGGAGGAGGTTTCCTCAACAGAATTTACCTTCCTACCTTATGGAGCTCTCTCAATATGCCATTCAAAATAATTAACCATCATATTGTCCAGAAGTTTTGTTGCAGCACCCAAAGTAATGGTCATAAAGGTACCTCCAGCAGCAGAATCCAATAGGTTCCTTGAAGAATAGTTCAATCCTGCATAAAAAGTTTGGATGATCATCCAAGCAGTCAGTCCATGAGTGGGACAATTCTTAAACAAAGATTTCATTCTTTCCCAAGCTTGAGCAACATGTTCATTATCAGATTGTTTAAACTTCATTATTTCACTTCTCATAAATATAATCTTAGCAGGAGGATAGTATTTTCCAATGAAAGCATCTTTGCACTTAGTCCAAGAATCAATACTATTCCTAGTTAAGGAATTCAACCATTCTTTAGCTTTTCCTCTCAAAGAGAAAGTAAACAATTTCAGCTTAATAATATCACCATCTACATCCCTATGATTTTGCATCTCACAAAGTTCAACAAAGTTATTTAGATGGGAAGCAACATCTTCATTACCAATACCAGAAAATTGTACTCTCATAACAAGATTGAGTAAAGCAGGTTTTATCTCAAAGAAAGTATCTTCAGGCACAGGTGGAGCAATAGGTGTGCTCATAAAATCATTGTTGTTGGAGCAATAGGTTGTTTTTGTTGTTGGTGCTAGTGTTTTCAAGAGTAGTCATTTTTTTGGGTTTTCAAATAAGAAAGCAAACTAGTAAAACTAATTTTTTTGTGTTTTTGATAAAGAAAGAAGCAAACTAAGCAAAAGAAACTAAGCAAAACAAAAATAACAAAGTAAAGAGATTGGTTATGAGGGACTCCCCCTGGGAGAGATGTCCTTGACTCCTCGGCAACGGCGCCAGAAAAATGCTTGATGGATCAGTGTTGATGTACAGCTTGTTGGGAACCCCAATAGGAAGGTATGATGAGCACAGGAGCAAGTTTCCCTCAGTTATGAAACCAAGGTTTAATCGAACCAGTAGGATCAAGGAAACACCCCAAAGGTGTTGCTAGCTGAGCCTTAGCAGGGCGCACTACCGGTGCTAGTAGCAACGTGGAGACCTGCACAACACAACCACAGAACTCTATCCCCAACTTGCGATGAGGTTGTCAATCTCACCGTGTTTTGCTGAAAAAAAGGTTTAAACGTATCGAATGGAAAGAAGTAATAGTTTGCAGAAAGTAAACACAAAGCAGTAAATAGTTTATAGATTGTATGTAAAAGAAAAGGACCGGGATCCATAGTTCACTAGAGGTGGCTCTCCTTAAGATAGATAACATGCTGGGTGAACAAATTACAGGGGGGAATTGACAAACATCGAGAAATCATACAATCATATACTAATCATCTTGACTCCTTTGAGACTTGATTAGGCATTACAACATTATACATAGACCGCCATCCAACTGCATCTATGACTAATAATCCACCTTCAGGTTATCATCCGAACCCCCTCGAGTATTAAGTTGCAAGCAACAGATTATTGCTTTACGAATTGCGTGTAAAGTAAACAATACGATTGTTCTATGAACAAAAGATTGTTGTTTTCTCCCTAGTAGCAACAACACATCTAGTACCTTAGAGATTTCTGTCACTTCCCCAGATTACCAGAGACATGAACCCACTATCGAGCATAAATACTAACTCTTGGAGTTGCTAGAATCTACTTGGCCAAGATAGCTACTAACAACGGAAAGCATGCAAGATCACAAATAACAAAGACATGATAAAATCAATAATCAATCTGAAATAGCATCTCAATATCCATCGGAGCCCCGCAAACACAACATGCAGAATTACAAATAGATGATCTTGATCATGAACGGAGCTCACAAGATCTAGACATGAAAGCACAAAGGAGGAGAACCAGCCATCTAGCTACTACATGGACCCGTAGTCAGAGATGAACTATGCATGCATCACACCGGAGGCTTGCATGGTGATGAAGAAGGCCTCCAGGGTGAATTCCCCTCTCCAGAGATTCAGATCCCTCCCGATCTAGGGATGGAGATGACGGTGGATACAAACTCTTTCGTGGATTTTTGATCAGGTACTTAGGGTTTTTGTCCCGAGGGCAATATATAGGCGGAAGGAGAGGCCGAGGGGGTGCCTGGGCTGGCCACACGACCCCCTGGCATAGCCAGGCCTGGCCTGCGTGGCCAGGTGGTGTGGTGTCCCCCTGGCTCCTCTCCGTCTCGTATTTTGGAATCTGATGACTTCCGGAAAAATAGGCACTTTGGCTTTTGTCCCGTCCAATTCCGAGAATATTCATTTTCTGACTTTCCTGGAACCAAAAACATTAGAAAACAGGCAGCTGGCATTGTGGATCTTGTTAATAGGTTAGGCCAAGAAATCATATGAAAAGTACTCCAAAGTGTGGAAAAAACACAAGAAAGTGGATAAAACCAAGCATGGAACATCAAAAATTATAGATACATTTGCAATGTATCAACATGCAATGACTCTAGCTGTGCTTTATGAAAATAACACACATCCAATGACTCTAGTGTTGGTTTAGGATAAGAACACGCAAGCAATGACCCTAGTGCTGGTTTAGGAAAAGAACACACATGCAATGACTCTAGTGGATCCATATGTGGTTTGTGAAAAGAACACACATACAATGACTCTAGTGGATCCATGTGGTATATGAAAAGAACAGACATGCAATGACTCTAGTGGATCCATATGTGTTTAATGAAAAGAACACACATGCAATGACACTAGTGGATCCATATGTGGTTTGTGAAAAGAACACACTTTCAATGACTCTAGTGTTGGTTTAGGATAAGAACACACATGCAATGACTCTAGTGGATCCATATGTGGTTTGTCAAAAGAACACACATGCAATGACTCTAGTGGATCCATGTGGTTTATGAAAAGAACGGACATGCAATGACTCTAGCTATGGTTAATGAAAAGAACACAGATGCAACAACTCTAGTCCTGGTTTAGGATAAGAACGCACATACAATGACTCTAGTTGATCTATATGTGGTTTGTGAAAAGAATACACATGCAATGACTCTAGTGGATCCACGTGGTTTATGAAAACAATAGACATGCAATGACTCTAGCTGTGGTTAATGAAAAGAACACACATACAATGACTCTAGTGGATCCATATGTGGGTAATGGAAAGGACACACATGGAATGACATTGTTGGATCCATATGTGGTTTGTGAAAAGAACACACATCCAATGACTCTAGTGCTAGTTTAGGATAAGAGCCCACATGCAATAACTCTAGTGGGTCCATATGTGGTTTGTGAAAAGAACACACATGCAATGACTCCAGTGGATCCATGTGGTTTATGAAAAGAACAGACATGCAATGACTCTAGCTGTGGTTAATGAAAATAACACACATGCAATGACTCTAGTGGATCCACGTGGTTTATGAAAACAACAGACATGCAATGACTCTAGCTGTGGTTAATGAAAAGAACACACATGCAATGACTCTAGTGGATCCATATGTGGTTAATTAAAAGAACACACATGGAATGACACTGGTGGATCCATATGTGGTTTGTGAAAAGAACACACATCCAATGACTAGTGCTAGTTTAGGATAAGAGCCCACATTTAATAACTCTAGTGGGTCCATATGTGGTTTTTGAAAAGAACACACATGCAATGACTCCAGTGGATCCATGTGGTTTATGAAAAGAACAGACATGCAATGACTCTAGCTGTGGTTAATGAAAAGAACACACATGCAATGACTCTAGTGCTGGTTTAAGATAAGAACACACATGCAATGACTCTAGTGGATCCATATGTGATTTGTGAAAAGAACACACATGCAATGACTCTAATGGATCCATGTGGTTTATGAAAAGAACATACATGCAATGACACTATATGTGGTTAATGAAAAGAACCAACATGCAATGACATTGGTGGATCCATATGTGGTGTGCAAAAAGAACACACATGCAATGACTCTAGTGCTGGTTTAGGATAAGAGCGCACATGGAATGACTCTAGTGGATCCATATGTGGTTTGTGAAAAGAACACACATGCAAGAACTCTAGTGGTTCCATGTGGTTTATGAAAAGAGCAGACATGCAATGACTCTAGTTGTGGTTTATGAAAAGAACACACATGCAATGACTCTAGTGCTGGTTTAGGATAAGAACACACATGCAATGACTCTAGTGGATCCATATGTGGTTTGTGAAAAGAACACACATGCAATGACTCTAGTGGATCCATGTTGTTTATGAAAAGAACAAACATGCAATGACTCTAGCTGTGGTTAATGAAAAGAACACACATGCAATGACTCTACTGCTGGTTTAGGATAAGAACACACATGCAATGACTCTAGTGGATCCATATGTGGTTTGTGAAAAGAACACACATGCAATGACTCTACTGGATCCATGTGGTATATGAAAAGAACAGACATGGAAGGACTCTAGTTGTGGTTAATTAAAAGAGCACACATGCAATGACTCGTGTGGATCCATTTGTGGTTAATGAAAATATCACACATGCAATGACACTGGTGGATCTATGTGGTTTATGAAAAGAACACACATGCAATGACTCTAGTGGATCCATGTGGTTTATGAAAAGAACACATGCAATGACTCTAGCTGTGGTTAATGAAAAGAACACACATGCAATGACTCTAGTGGATCCATATGTGGTTAATGAAAAGAACACACATGCAATGACACTGGTGGATCTGTATGTGGTTTGTGAAAAGAACACACATTAAATGACCCTAGTGCTGGTTTGGGATAAGAACCCATATGCAATGACTCTAGTGGATCCATATCTGGTTTGTGAAAAGAACACACATGCAATGACTCTAGTGGATCCATCTGGTTTATGAAAAGAACAGACATGCAATGACTCTAGCTATGGTTAATGAAAAGAACACACATGCAATGACTCTAGTGCTGGTTTAGGATAAGAACACAATTGCAATGACTCTAGTGGATCCATATGGTTTATGAAAAGAACAGACATGCAATGACTCTAGCTGTGGTTAATGAAAAGAAGACACATGCAATGAATCTAGTGGATCCATATGTGGTTTGTGAAAAGAACACACATTCAATGACTCTAGTGCTGGTTTAGGATAAGAATACGCATGTAATGACTCTAGTGGATCCATATGTCGTTTGTGAAAAGAACACACATGCAATGACTCTAGTGGTTCCATTTGGTTTATGAAAAGAGCAGACATGCAATGACTCTAGCTGTGGTTTATTTAAAGAACACATATGCAATGACTCTAATGTTGGTTTAGGATAAGAACACACATGCAATGACTCTAGTGCTGGTTTAGGATAAGAATACACATGTAATGACTCTAGTCGAACCATGTGTGGTTTGTGAAAAGAACACACATGCAATGACTCGAGTGGATCCATGTGGTATATGAAAAGAACAGACATGCAATGAGTCTAGCTATGGTTAATGAAAAGAACACACATGCAATTACTCTAGTGGATCCATATGTGGTTAATGAAAATAACACACATGTAATGACACTAGTGGATCCATATGTGGTTTGTGAAAAGAACACACATTCAATGACTCTAGTGCTGGTTTAGGATAAGAACACACATGCAATGACTCTAGTGGAGCACAATCTATCTGACCCTGATGTTCCAACATCCAATCCATGCCCAATATGACATCTAGACCTTGGGATTCTAGTATAACTGGGTGGGTAGGAAATGCATAAGCACCAATTTCTAGTGTCAACCCTCGACATGTTGCACTAGCTATCATCTCTCCCCAGGGGAACTTACTCTAATAGATCCTCTAAGAGCCTCGGTAGGTAGCTTATACTTATCCACAAATGCCCTTGATATGAATGTATGTGATGCACCAGTATCGAAAAGAACAAATGCGATGTGGGTATTGATTGGAAACTTACCAACCACTAGCTCTGGTTCATTCTGAATCTCCTCAACGTTCACATGGTTGATTGTTGCCTTCCGATTTGCATTAGGCTTGCTTCCCGCTTCAATCCTCTTCTCTGGGCAGTTATTAGCATAGTGCCCCATCTTCTTGCACTTGAAGCATTCCACTTCACTGAGATCCCTCCTGCCAGAGCGGTTGTGTCCATTGTTCCTCCCAGGGTTGCTGTTGTAGCTCTTGTGGCCATTGTGGTGGTGGCCATTATGGTGGTGACCATTTCCTCCGCGGTGGTGTCTAGAGTTCCCATTACCTCCATGGTGACTATTCCCATTACCTCTATTGTAATGGTTACCATTACCTCCATGGTGATGTCCAGAGTTCCCATTACCATGGTGGGAAATACGGGCCCTATGGTGTGACCCTGAGTTGTCATTACCATTATACTTCCTCTTGCGCCTTTCAGCTTGTCCCTGTTTTCCCTCCAGAATCCTAGCCTTGTCCATCAGAGTATGGAAATCAGGAGCATGCACAATAGAAAGCTGGACTGAGAGATCATCATTCAGACCATCAAGGAACCTCTCTCTCCTCTTGGCATCTGTGTCCACATCCTCTAGAGCATAGCGGGATAGATTAGCGAATTCCTCTATGTATTCAGACACATTGCGGTGACTCTAGCGCAGGCTGCGGAACTCCCTCCGCTTCAGGCTCATAGTTCCAGTAGAGACATGGTGAGTCTTGAACCCTTCTTCAAACATCTCCCAGGTCACAGTAGCAATGGGGTGGGTGATCTGAAAAGTATCTCACCAAGAAGCTGTTGGTCCTTCCAACAGATGAGCAGCGAACCTCACTTTCTCAGCATCGGTGCACCCAACTGTCACCAAATCCTTGTTCACCAAGCGTAGCCAATCTAGTGCAACCATTGGCTCAGGTGCAGTGGAGAACTTGACTGGCCTCAACCTTAGAAATCGAGCAAGAGCATCCACTTGTGGGGGCGGATTGTTGTTGTTGTTGTTGTTATTGTTGTTGTTCATATCCTGGGCCAGAGCTTGCATCAGCTGGGTATGTGCTTCCATCATCTGCTGCATGCCAGATGGCATGTCATTGGCGCGTCTCGGCGGCATCGACGGTTCAATATAGGAAAGTTTTAGACAGAACAACTAAAGATAAGCAATAGCCTTCTACCCATGCAACATGCTCAATGCAACAACAATTCATTCACAACAACCATAAGCAATCACCACATAAGTATTCACACAAACAAACATTGTTCCAGGTTTTCCTTAACAGTATATAGCTACAAAATAATTTAGAAACGCTGGTAACAACATTAGGCAAGGCAAAACAGCGAAACAAAGCAAAAACCAGAAATCTGGCAGAACAGTTCTGTCCTGTTCACGAATTTGTTTTCCTGATTTAAAATCGTCAGGAATTTTTGCTGATTTTTGTGCAGGTACTACAGATAATTACGCACCAGATCTCAATTTCTAAGATTTTTCGCGGTTACCAGTAAAACATTAAAAATCATACAGTACAGCAGATTCAGCAGAAAACTGCAGCAATAAAAACACGAATTTTACCCAAACTTGTCCAAACATCATTTAATAAATCTCACAAAAAATTCCTGGAACTTCAAGGTACTTAACTGAGCATTCTAAACACAATAAGCTAATAGTGCAGAAGTTTACATTGATCGATGTGTAAGACTAACGAATTTCCCTAACAAAGACTAGTTTTGGAGGACCATTTCTAACTATTTGATGAACATGTCGCAATAGGTCCTGGAGTCCATGCGCTGACGCTTCGATCCTCATGCATGCCATGGTGTTGGCGTGTACACCTCTCCTGAGTCTTCTTCACTTGAGTCCTCGAATTCCACCTCTTCGGGGTCCTCCTCCTCGCTTTCTTCAACAAAAGCGCTCGCTACATCTCCTCCATCATCGGCATCGCTTCCTTCATCGTCGCTGCCTCCATCATCATCATTGTTGCCTCCACCACCATTTTTACCTCCATCACCATTATCCGCGTCATCATCATCATTCCCATCATCATCATTACCATTATTTGGTGGAGGATTCTGCTGCGCTTGAAGGGCAGCAATCTGGGCAGCCATATCCACAATGGTTTGATCTCGCTCAGCCACAACTTGATTCCTTTCCACAATGGTTTGGTTTAGCGCTGCAATTGTGGCATCCCTCCCAATGAGGCTTGCTCCATTGTATTCACAGTGGTGTGCAAGGTTTCCATCTCATACCCTTGCAAATTCACTGTGCCCTGAAAATAATCCAACGCCTCCTTTTGCTGCATCAACTTCTCTTCACTCTCCCAAGCTTTAATCTCCATGTCTTCTATGTGCTTCACATGGGATGGCATGTTGTTCCGATTACCTGCGGTAACCATCACGTTCCCAACCTCATTCCGCTTTCCAAATGCAAGGAAAGGTGAACCTGCTGGCAGTCGGTGTTGGTGGAGATAGCACAGGTGTGACAGCGTCTCATGCATGGCTGATTCTACTCCTTGCTCCCAGGTAAGGTACTTCTTGGTACGGTTTAGGTTCTCAATTCCAGGAACGGTGGGATCTGCAAGAACAATAGCGGTGATCTCCCATACGCGATCCCCAGGAACATATGTGTTCATCCTCCTCCCTTTGAACATCGGCATTAGCATGCCCAGTGTCTAGCAAAGCTCCGCCAACTGTCTTGCGAAGAGTCTTGGTGATTGGAACTCAACATACTCAACTCTGGTGGCATCTCCTATCTATCAATTGTAAAGAGGAAAGAGTGAGAATAGCAAAGGAAAAGGATTTACTAGAATGAAAGGCATAAGAATAAAGACAGAATGTAAGATAGACTTAAATAAATGTAAGGCTTCCTATTCCAATCCTAGGTCACGATCCTACAGTCAACACACTGCTCTGATACCATCTGAAACGGTACGACCCGGTAAGGTCGCACCTCTATGTATCACGCCAATCCCTGGATCGGTTCATTGGCATACATAGCATCGATAGACATCAAAGAATTAACAGTGCATCATTATTACAACGATATGATCTAGAATATTGTATTTATTACAAAGTTTGCAAAGAATAACGCTTGCACAAGTAAACAAGTATCAAAAAGATAGCATAAATAGAGTAGCTCCAGTCTCCATTAGACGCTACAGGTGAACAAAATGTTGAGTGGAGGGTCGCAACCAACATTACTACTCAGAGTAACCGGAAGAGTAACCCGCAACATGAAACGTAACAGCCCCGAAGGGTCAATACTTGGAATGTACTAGCAAGTGGAACAATGAGAGAAACAACAAGACTAATAGCTATATGCGTATCTGGCTTGTGGGGTTCAGGCTTAGTTGCAGTAGCAAAATACTTTATCCTACCATTTTTAAATCATTTGTAAAGCATTTAATCTTCATCAAACAACCTAGTTAAGTTTCAACCACAAGTTTTTAGCAATTAAAAGTTAGAATGAATGAGAACATGTCATAGCAACCATAATTCAGCAACTCAAACGTCAATTACCGGGGACACAGCTAAGCACTTAGTTTTACACCCTGCAGGGGTTGCACACTTTACCCATATGACCTGGTCGACCCGCTCGTACCATGACACACATATTGAATCATGATAGGGAGAAGCCCAAGAAGAGACAATTCGGGAAGTAGCTCCCCAAGCCCATCCACGCACCGTACCAACCTATCACATTCACTACATCTCTGGATACGAAGAGCTCGGGTCGCCACGACCTACTAAGTTCATCCAGCCACCCATAACTCACTGGCATATGGTTACACACGGAAGCTGCCAAATCAAGATACTAATCATTTCTTAGAAACCTGGGTGGCCATCCACAAGTGAGATACTCGGGTAAACCATAGACATGGGCCTGACATTCATGAACCAAGCAATTACCAATCCACCCAGAGAATTCGTTAATTAAGTTGTTTTCAAAGTTTCCAAACACATCCTTTCAAAACAATCTTTATCATGGTGTATCCCACCCTCGTCTACATAAGCACAACTAAGCACAACTACTTACGACGACTCACCTAACAAGAATGGATACGACATAATAGGATATAGCATGGCAATAAATATAACTTGTAAAAACAAAACAAGCTACAATGCATATAGAAAAGTAAATAGGACTTTTATGAAGCTCCACTTGCCTTGGTAGTTTTCGGAGTCAAAAGCACAGTCCGGACAATCACACGGGTTACAATCCTCACAATCTACACGAAAGCAATTCAACCAAATAAACAATCCACACATAGAGATCAACAAATGCAACACAATGCATGCATGACACTTTAACAAAGCTTCAGTAGTTTAGTTATGTTATCTGATCAATCCTACTACTGAATGATGCATGGGAAAACTTTTAATGCAAAGAAAATGATTTATGCATAAAAGAGGGCTAGTTAATAGGCTTTTAGTCAAAAAATTAAACCATTGCTGTAAACAATGTTGTTCAAGTGTGACAAAAATACTACTGGACAGATAGTTCAAATTAGAGCCAAGACCAAAAGGATTTACTCCAAAAAGATTTACAGATATTTTTCTGTGATTTTCGTACCACTTTAAGCTTTTTTATAATCTCAGGAAATTACATAGAGTAAACCTGAAATATTATTGCCGAATAAAATTCTACGCAACTTTGTGAATCCAACGATATCTTATTTGCAATTTTTGGCCCAGTAGATCTTTTCCTACAATTTTTAGAAGTTATAAACTTTTTCTGCAATTTTAACCAAAATCTAGAAACTCGACGGGAATATTCTGGGAATATTCCCGCTGACTGGGCGGTCAGCGGCTGACACGGCGCTGACTGGGCCTGACCAGTCAGCGGTTGACTGGGCGGTCAACCAGATGATCTGGGCCGTTCCTCCAGGATCAGACGGCTGCGAGCGAGCTGGAGCTCACCTTGCTCGGCCGACAGCGGCGGCGGCTTAGGCGACGATGGCGGCAGTGTTCCGGCGATTCTTGGCGGCGGCGAACGGTTGGACGGGGTTCTGCGGCGTGCGGCGGTCCCGGCGGCGGCTTCGGCGCTGACAGAGGGACTCCGGGGAGGCGACAGCGGGCGGCTGGAGCGACGGATGGGCGGCTGACTCCGGCGACGCCTCCCGGTGGCTCCGGCGATCTACACGGAAGGGAAAGGGGTCAGGGAGGGGCAGCACACGGCGGCAGTGCGGTTTTTAAGGGAAAAAAAGGAGGAGGGGCGGTCGGGGAAGCTCCCACCAAGCTCCAATGGCACGGCGGCGGCGACGAACTCCGGCGAGAAATCCGGCGGCGTCTGGGGCGTGTTAGCCAGGTCTAGGAGGGGGAAAAGGGCGGCGGTAGCGAGCTCTATAAAGGAGGTCACAGAGGCGTGGAGAACGGCTGAATTCCCGAAGAAATCGGGTAAGAACTGCGGCAGCAGTTAGTCTCTGCAACGAACTTGGCGGCGACGGTCTCCTGGTCGAGCATGTGCCGCTCGTGCGGCTGGCAAGCGGGGCCCGCCTATTGGGCGGAAAAGAAAGAAAGAAAAGAAAAGCTAAAAGAAAAGAAAAGCTAAAAGAAAAGAAAAGCTAAAAGAAAAGAAAGGAAAAGCGGAGAAGAGGCTGCGCGGGCAGGCTGGGGCGCTAGCAGGCCGGCGGGCGTGAGCTGGGCCCCGGGTGGTTGCTGGGCCGCTGCCCGGCTGGCTGCCCGCTTCCTATTTTTTTCTTTTAATCTTTTTTTTTCTGCATTGTGCCATTAACTAAACCTGACTGAACCTGCTGTTAACTGAATTTTTCTGCAGATTCAGAAAATTGGCCATAACTTTTGATTTAGGGCTCCAAAAAGGGTGAAACAAAAACCTACAGGTTCGTAATTGGAAACTCTATGCATCTAAGCATCTAGGTTGACTTTTTGGCATCAACCAATCAGATGCTATACCAAAACCCTAGTAGTCACCTATAAGGGAAGAATAGGCGCTTGTGTGGTGTTTTTGCAAAAAGTTTTCAAAACTGGATTTTTCTCGAAGGTGAACATGATGCAATGCCATGTATGTATGCAGTACAAATCTAGAATTTGGGATGTGACACACTAGCTGTGGTTAATGAAAATAACACACATGTAATGACTCTAGTGGATCAATATGTGGTTAATGAAAAGAACCCACATGCAATGATACTAGTGGATCTGTATGTGGTTTGTGAAAAGAAAACACATTAAATGACCCTAGTGCTGGTTTAGGATAACAACCCACATGCAATGACTCTACTGGATCCATATGTGGTTTGTGAAAAGAACACACATGCAATGACTCTAGTGGATCCATGTGGTTTATGCAAAGAACAGACATGCAATGACTCTAGATGCGGTTAATGAAAAGAACACACATGCAATGACTCTAGTGCTGGTTTAGGATAAGAACACACATGCAATGACACTAGTGGATCCATATGTGATTTGTGAAAAGAACACACATGCAATGACTCTAGTGGATCCATGTGGTTTATGAAAAGAACAGACATGCAATGACTCTAGCTATGGGTAATGAAAAGAACACACATGTAGTGACTCTAGTGGATGCTTATGTGGTTAATGAAAAGAACACACATGCAATGACACTGGTGGATCTATATGTGGTTTGTGAAAAGAACACACATTAAATGACACTAGTGCTGGTTTAGGATAAGAACACACATGCAATAACTCTAGTGGATCATATGTGATTGGTGAAAAGAACACGCATGCAATGACTCTAGTGAATCCATGTGGTTTATGAAAAGAACAAACATGTAATGACTCTAGCCTAGACGTGATTATGCGGGGACAGGATTCGAACTATGGTTAATGAAAAGAACACACATGCAATGAACCTAGTGGATCCATATGTGTTTTGTGAAAAGAACACACATTCAATAACTCTAGTGTTGTTTTAGGATAAGAACACACATGTAATGACTCAAGTGGATCCATTTGGTTTATGAAAAGAGCAGACATGCAATGACTCTAGTTGTGGTTTATGAAAAGAACACACATGCAATGACTCTAGTGCTGGTTTAGGATAAGAACACACATGCAATGACTCTAGTGCTGGTTTAGGATAAGAACACACATGCAATGACTCTAGTGGATCCATATGTGATTTGTGAAAAGAACACACATGCAATGACTCTAGTGGATCCATGTGGTTTATGAAAAGAACAGACATGCTATGACTCTAGTTGTGGGTAATGAAAAGAACACAAATGTAACGACTCTAGTGGATGCTTATGTGGTTAATGAAAAGAACACACATGCAATGACACTGGTGGATCTATATGTGGTTTGTGAAAAGAACACACATTAAATGACACTAGTGCTGGTTTAGGATAAGAACACACATGCAATAACTCTAGTGGATCATATGTGATTGTGAAAAGAACACGCATGCAATGACACTAGTGAATCCATGTGGTTTATGAAAAGAACAAACATGTAATGACTCTAGCCTAGACGTGATTATGCGGGGACAGGATTCGAACTGTGGTTAATGAAAAGAACACACATGCAATGAACCTAGTGGATCCATATGTGTTTTGTGAAAAGAACACACATTCAATAACTCTAGTGTTGTTTTAGGATAAGAACACACATGTAATGACTCAAGTGGATCCATTTGGTTTATGAAAAGAGCAGACATGCAATGACTCTAGTTGTGGTTTATGAAAAGAACACACATGCAATGACTCTAGTGCTGGTTTAGGATAAGAACACACATGCAATGACTCTAGTGCTGGTTTAGGATAAGAACACACATGCAATGACTCTAGTGGATCCATATGTGATTTGTGAAAAGAACACACATGCAATGACTCTAGTGGATCCATGTGGTTTATGAAAAGAACAGACATGCTATGACTCTAGTTGTGGGTAATGAAAAGAACACAAATGTAACGACTCTAGTGGATGCTTATGTGGTTAATGAAAAGAACACACATGCAATGACACTGGTGGATCTATATGTGGTTTGTGAAAAGAACACACATTAAATGACACTAGTGCTGGTTTAGGATAAGAACACACATGCAATAACTCTAGTGGATCATATGTGATTGTGAAAAGAACACGCATGCAATGACACTAGTGAATCCATGTGGTTTATGAAAAGAACAAACATGTAATGACTCTAGCCTAGACGTGATTATGCGGGGACAGGATTCGAACTGTGGTTAATGAAAAGAACACACATGCAATGAATCTAGTGGATCCATATGTGTTTTGTGAAAAGAACACACATTCAATAACTCTAGTGTTGTTTTAGGATAAGAACACACATGTAATGACTCAAGTGGATCCATTTGGTTTATGAAAAGAGCAGACATGCAATGACTCTAGTTGTGGTTTATGAAAAGAACACACATGCAATGACTCTAGTGCTGGTTTAGGATAAGAACACACATGCAATGACTCTAGTGCTGGTTTAGGATAAGAACACACATGCAATGACTCTAGTGGATCCATATGTGATTTGTGAAAAGAACACACATGCAATGACTCTAGTGGATCCATGTGGTTTATGAAAAGAACAGACATGCTATGACTCTAGTTGTGGGTAATGAAAAGAACACAAATGTAATGACTCTAGTGGATGCTTATGTGGTTAATGAAAAGAACGCACATGCAATGACACTGGTGGATCTGTATGTGGTTTGTGAAAAGAACACACATTAAATGACCCTAGTGCTGGTTTAGGATAAGAACACACATGCAATAACTCTAGTGGATCATATGTGATTGGTGAAAAGAACACACATGCAATGACTCTAGTGAATCCATGTGGTTTATGAAAAGAACAAGCATGCAATGACTCTAGCCGTGGTTAATGAAAAGAACACACATGCAATGAAACTAGTGGATCCATATGTGGTTTGTGAAAAGAACACACATTCAATAACTCTAGTGTTGGTTTAGGATAAGAACACACATGTAATGACTCTAGTGGATCCATTTGGTTAATGAAAAGAGCCGACATGCGATGACTCTAGCTGTGGTTTATGAAAAGAACACACATGCAATGACTCTAGTGTTGGTTTAGGATAAGAACACACATGCAATGACTCTAGTGCTAGTTTAGGAAAAGAACACACATGCAATGACTCTAGTGGATCCATATGTGGTTTGTGAAACGAACACACATGCAATGACTCTAGTGGATCCATGTGGTATATGAAAAGAGCAGACATGCAATGACTCTAGCTGTGGTTTATGAAAAGAACACACATGCAATGAATCTAGTGTTGGTTTAGGATAAGAACACACATGCAATGACTCTAGTGCTAGTTTAGGAAAAGAACACACATGCAATGACTCTAGTGGATCCACATGTGGTTTACGAAAAGAACAGACATACAATGACTCTAGCTGTGGTTAATGAAAAGAACACACATGCAATGACTCTAGTGCTGGTTTAAGATAAGACCACACATGCAATGACTCTAGTGCTGGTTTAGGATAAGAACACACGTGCAATGACTCAAGTGGATCCATATGTGATTAGTGAAAAGAACACACATGCAATGACTCTGGTGGATCCATGTGCTTTATGAAAAGAACAGACATGCAATGACTCTAGCTATGGGTAATGAAAAGAACACACATGTAATGACTCTAGTGGATGTATATGTGCTTAATGAAAAGAACACACATGCAATGACACTGGTGGATCTGTATATGTGGTTTGTGAAAAGAACACACATTAAATGACCCTAGTGCTGGTTTAGGATAAGAAAACACATGCAATAACTCTAGTGGATCATATGTGATTGGTGAAAAGAACACACATGCAATGACTCGGGTGGATCCATGTGGTTTATGAAAAGAACAGACATGCAATAACTCTAGTGGATCATATGTGATTGGTGAAAAGAACACACATGCACTGACTCTAGTGAATCCATGTGGTTTATGAAAAGAACAAGCATGCAATGACTCTAGCCGTGGTTAATGAAAAGAACACACATGCAATGAATCTAGTGGATCCATATGTGGTTTGTGAAAAAACACACATTCAATGACTCTAGTGTTGGTTTAGGATAAGAACACACATGTAATGACTCTACTGGATCCATTTGGTTTATGAAAAGAGAAGACATGCAATGACTCTAGCTGTGGTTTATGAAAAGAACACACATTCAATGACTCTAGTGTTGGTTTAGGATAAGAACACACATGCAATGACTCTAGTGCTAGTTTAGGAAAAGAACACACATGCAATGACTCTAGTGGATCCATATGTGGTTTGTGAAAAGAACACACATGCAATGACTCTAGTGGATCCATGTGGTATATGAAAAGAACATACATGCAATGACTCTAGCTGTGATTAATGAAAAGAACACACATGCAATGAATCTAGTGGATCCATATGTGGTTTGTGAAAAGAACACAAATTCAATGACTCTAGTGTTGGTTTAGGATAAGAACACACATGTAATGACTCTAGTGGATCTATTTTGTTTATGAAAAGAGCAGACATGCAATGACTCTAGCTGTGGTTTATGAAAAGAACACACGTGCAATGACTCTAGTGTTGGTTTAGGATAAGAACACACACGCAATGACTCTAGTGCTAGTTTAGGAAAAGAACACACATGCAATGACTCTGGTGGATCCATATGTGGTTTGTGAAAAGAACACACATGAAATGACTCTAGTGGATCCATGTGGTATATGAAAAGAACATACATGCAATGACTCTAGCTGTGGTTAATGAAAAGAACACACATGCAATGACTCTAGTGGATCAATATGTGGTGAATGAAAAGAACACACGTGCAATAACACTAGTGGATCAATATGTGGTTTGTGAAAAGCACACACATTCAATGACTCTAGTGCTGGTTTAGGAAAAGAATACGCATGCAATGACTCTAGTGGATCCATATGTGGTTTCTGAAAATAACACACATGCTATGACTCTAGTGGATCCTTGTGGTTTATGAAAAGAACAGACATGCAATGACTCTAGCTGTGGTTAATGAAAAGAACACATATGCAATGACTCTAGTGGATCCATATGTGGTTATTTAAAAGAACACACATGGAATGACACTGGTGGATCCATATGTGGTTTGTGAAAATAACACACATCCAATGACTAGTGCTGGTTTAGGATAAGAGCCCACATGCAATAACTCTAGTGGATCCATATGTGGTTTGTGAAAAGATACCACACATGCAATGACTCTAGTGGATCCATGTGGTTTACGAAAAGAACAGACATGCAATGACTCTAGCTGTGGTTAGTGAAAAGAACACACATGCAATGACTCTAGTGCTGGTTTAAGATAAGAACACAGATGCAATAACTCTAGTGGATCCATATGTGGTTTGTGAAAAGAACACGCATGCAATGACTCTAGTGGATCCATGTGGTTTGTGAAAATAACACACATGCAATGACTCTAGTGCTGGTTTCAGATAAGAACACACATGCAATAACTCTAGTAGATCCATATATGATTTGTGAAAAGAACACACGTGCAATGAGTCTAGTGGATCAATGTGGTTTACGAAAAGAACAGACATGCAATGACTCTATATGTGGTTAATGAAAAGAACACACATGCAATGACACGGGTGAATTTGTATGCGGTTTGTGAAAAGAACACACATTCAATGACCCAAGTGCTGGTTTAGGATAAGAACACACATGCAATGACTCTATTGGATCCATATGTGATTTGTGAAAAGAACACACATGCAGTGACTCTAGTGGATCCATGTGGTTTATGAAAAGAACACATGCAATGACTCTAGTTGTGGTTAATGAAAATAACACACATGTAATGACTCTAGTGGATATATGTGGTTAATGAAAAGAA
Organism: Avena sativa; assembly: GCA_916181665.1. NCBI lineage: Eukaryota > Viridiplantae > Streptophyta > Magnoliopsida > Poales > Poaceae > Avena > Avena sativa. The sequence goes on from OV702292.1 coordinate 316,133,809, forward strand.
CACACATGCAATGATACTGGTGGATCCGTATGTGGTTTGTTAAAAGAACACACATGCAATGACTCTAGTGGATCCATATATGATTTGTGAAAAGAAAACACATGCAATGACTCTAGTGGATCCATGTGGTTTACGAAAAGAACAGACATGCAATGACTCTAGCTGTGGTTAATGAAAATAACACACATGCAATGACTCTAGTGGATCCATATGTGGTTAATGAAAAGAACACACGTGCAATGACACTAGTGGATCCATATGTGGTTTGTGAAAAGCACACACATTCAATGACTCTAGTGCTGGTTTAGGAAAAGAACACGCATGCAATGACTCTAGTGGATCCATATGTGGTTTGTGAAAAGAACACACATTGCTATGACTCTAGTGGATCCATGTGGTTTATGAAAAGAACAGACATGGAATGACTCTAGCTGTGGTTAATGAAAAGAACACACATGCAATTACTCTAGTGGATCCATATGTGGTTAATGAAAAGAACACACATGGAATGACACTAGTGGATCCATATGTGGTTTGTGAAAAGAACACACATCCAATGACTCTAGTGCTTGTTTAGGATAAGAGCCCACATGCAATAACTCTAGTGGATCCATATGTGGTTTGTGAAAAGATACCACACATGCAATGACTCTAGTGGATCCATGTGGTTTACAAAAAGAACAGACATGCAATGACTCTAGCTATGGTTAATGAAAAGAACACACATGCAACGACTCTAGTGCTGGTTTAAGATAAGAACACACATGCAATGACTCTAGTGCTGGTTTAGGATAAGAACACACATGCAATGACTCTAGTGGATCCATATGTGATTTGTGAAAAGAACACACATGCAATGACTCTAGTGGATCCATGTGGTTTATGAAAAGAACAGACATGCAATGACCTGGCTGTGGGTAATGAAAAGAACACACATGTAATGACTCTAGTGGATGCATATGTGTTTAATGAAAAGAACACACATGCAATGACACTGGTGCTGGTTTAGGATAAGAACGCACATGCAATAACTCTAGTAGATCATATGTGATTGGTGAAAAGAACACACATGCAATCACTCTAGTGAATCCATGTGGTTTATGAAAAGAACAAACATGCAATGACTCTAGCTGTGGTTAATGAAAAGAACACACATGCAATGAATCTAGTGGATCCATATGTGGTTTGTGAAAAGAACACACATTCAATGACTCTAGTGTTGGTTTAGGATAAGAACACACATGTAATGACTCTAGTGGATCCATTTGGTTTATGAAAAGAGCAGACATGCAATGCCTCTAGCTGTGGTTTATGAAAAGAACACACATGCAATGACTCTAGTGTTGGTTTAGGATAAGAACACACATGCAATGACTCTAGTGCTGGTTTAGGAAAAGAACACACATGCAATGACTCTGGTGGATCCATATGTGGTTTGTGAAAAGAACACACATGAAATGACTCTAGTGGATCCATGTGGTACATGAAAAGAACATACATGCAATGACTCTAGCTGTGTTTAAAAAGAAAAGAACACACATGCAATGACTCTAGTGGATCCATATCTCGTTAATGAAAAGAACACACGTCCAATGACACTAGTGGATCAATATGTGGTTTGTGAAAAGCACACACATTCAATGACTCTAGTGTTGGTTTAGGAAAAGAACATGCATGCAATGACTCTAGTGGATCCATATATGGTTTGTGAAAAGAACACACATGCTATGACTCTAGTGGATCCATGTGGTTTATGAAAAGAACAGATATGCAATGACTCTAGCTGTGGTTAATGAAAAGAACACACATGCAATGACTCTAGTGGATCCATATGTGGTTAATGAAAAGAACACACATGGAATGACACTGGTGGATCCATATGTGGTTTGTGAAAAGAACACACATCTAATGACTCTACTGCTGGTTTAGGATAAGAGCCCACATGCAATAACTGTAGTGGATCCATATGTGGTTTGTGAAAAGATAACACACATGCAATGACTCTAGTGGATCCATGTGGTTTACGAAAAGAACAGACATGCAATGACTCTAGATGTGGTTAGTGAAAAGAACACACATGCAATGACTCTAGTGCTGGTTTAAGATAAGAACACACATGCAATAACTCTAATGGATCCATACATGATTTGTGAAAAGAACACACATGCAATGACTCTAGTGGATCCATGTGGTTTATGAAAAGAATAGACATGCAATGACTCTAGCTGTGGTTAATGAAAAGAACACACATGCAATGACTCTTGTGTTGGTTTAAGATAAGAACACACATGCAATAACTCTAGTGGATCCATATATGATTTGTGAAAAGAACACACATGCAATGACTCTAGTGGATCAATGTGGTTTACGAAAAGAACAAACATGCAATGACTCTAGATGTGGTTAATGAAAAGAACACACATGTAAGACTCTAATGGATCCATGTGTGGTTAATGAAAAGAACACACATGCAATGACACTGGTGGATATGTATGCGGTTTGTGAAAAGAACACACATTCAATGACCCAAGTGCTGGTTTAGGATAAGAACACACATGCAATGACTCTAGTGGATCCATATGTGATTTGTGAAAAGAACACACATGCAGTGACTCTTGTGGATCCATGTGGTTTATGAAAAGAACACATGCAATGACTCTAGTTGTGGTTAATGAAAATAACACACATGTAATGACTCTAGTGGATATATATGTGGTTAATGAAAAGAACACAGATGCAATGATACTGTTGGATCCGTATGTGGTTTGTGAAAAGAACACACATGCAATGACTCTAGTGGATCCATATATGATTTGTGAAAAGAACAGACATGCAATGACTCTAGTGGATCCATGTGGTTTACGAAAAGAACAGACATGCAATGACTCTAGCTGTGGTTAATGAAAAGAACACACATGCAATGACTCTAGTGGATCCATATGTGGTTAATGAAAAGAACACATGTGTACCGAGACTAGTGGATCCATATGTGGTTTGTGAAAAGAACACACATCCAATGACTCTAGTGCTGGTTTAGGATAAGAGCCCACGTGCAATAACTCTAGTGGATCCATATGTGGTTTGTAAAAAGATACCACAGATGCAATGACTCTAGTTGATCCATGTGGTTTACGAAAAGAACACACATGCAATGACTCTAGTGCTGGTTTAGGAAAAGAACACACATGCAATGACTCTAGTGGATCCATAGGTGGTTTGTGAAAAGAACACACATGCAATGACTCTAGTGGATCCATGTGGTTTACGAAAAGAACAGACATGCAATGACTCTAGCTGTGGTTAGTGAAAAGAACACACATGCAATGACTCTAGTGCTGGTTTAGGAAAAGAACACGCATGCAATGACTCTAGTGGATCCATATGTGGTTTGTGAAAAGAACACACATTCTATGACTCTAGTGGATCCATGTGGTTTATGAAAAGAACAGACATGCAATGAGTCTAGCTGTGGTTAATGAAAAGAACACACATGCAATGACTCTAGTGGATCCATATGTGGTTTGTGAAAAGAACACACATGCAATGACTCTAGTGGATCCATGTGGTCTATGAAAATAATGGACATGCAATGACTCTAGATGTGGTTAATGAAAAGAACACACATGTAAGACTCTAATGGATCCATGTGTGGTTAATGAAAAGAACACACATGCAATGACACTGGTGGATCCATATGAGGTTTGTGAAAAGAACATACATTCAATGACCCAAGTGCTGGTTTAGGATAAGAACACACATGCAATGACTCTAGTGGATCCATATGTGATTTGTGAAAAGAACACACATGCAGTGACTCTTGTGGATCCATATGTGGTTTGTGAAAAGTACACACATTCAATGACTGTAGTGTTGGATTAGGAAAAGAACACACATGCAATGACTCTAGTGGATCCACGTGCTTTATTAAGAGAATAGATGTGCAAGGACTTTGGTGGATCCATATGTGGTTTGTGAAAAGAACACGCAATGACACTAGTTGTGGTTCATGAAAAGAACACACATGCAATGACTCTGGTGGATCCATATATGGTTTATGAAATGAACACACAAGCAACGACTCTAGTGTTGGTTTAGGATAAGAACACATATGCAATGACTCTAGTGGATCCATATGTGGTTTGTGAAAAGAATATACATGCAATGACTCTAATGGATCCATGTGGTTTATGAAAAGAATGGTCATGCAATGACTCTAACTGTGGTTAATGAAAAGAACACACATGCAATGACTCTAGTAGATCCATATGTGGTTAATGAAAAGAACACACATGCAATAAGACTGGTGGATCCATATGTGGTTTGTGAAAAAACACACATTCAATGACTCTAGTGCTGGTTTAGGATAAGAACACACATGCAATGACTCTAGTGGATCCATATGTGGTTGAAGAAAACAACAAACATGTAATGACACTGGTGGATCCATATGTGGTTTGTGAAAAGAACACACATTCAATGATTCTAGTGCTGGTTTAGGATAAGAACACACATGCAATGATTCTAGTTGATCAATATGTGGGTTGTGAGAACAACACACATACAATGAGTCTAGTGGATCCATGTGGTTTATGAAAAGAACAGACATGCAATGACTCTAGATGTGGTTTATGAAAAGAACACACATGCAATGACTCTAGTGTTGGTTTAGGATAAGAACACACATGCAATGACTCTAGTGGATCCATATGTGGTTAAAGAAAACAACACACAGGCAATGACACTGGTGGATCCATATGTGGATTGTGAAAAGAACACACATTCAATGATTCTAGTGCTGGTTTAGAATAAGAACACACATGCAATGATTCTAGTGGATCCATATGTGGTTGAAGAAAACAACACACATGTAATGACACTGGTGGATCCATATGTGGTTTGTGAAAAGAACACACATTCAATGATTCTAGTGTTGGTTTAGGATAAGAACACACATGCAATGATTCTAGTGGATCAATATGTGGGTTGTGAGAAGAACACACATGCAATGAGTCTAGTGGATCCAGGTGGTTTATGAAAACAACAGACATGCAATGACTCTAGCTGTGGTTTCTGAAAAGAACACACATGCAATAACTCTAGTGTTGGTTTAGGATAAGAACACACATGCAATGACTCTAGTGGATCCATATGTGGTTTGTGAAAAGAACACACATAAAAAATGACTCCGGTGGATCCATGTGGTTTCTGAAAAGAACAGACATGCAATGAGTCTAGCTGTGGTTAATGAAAAGAACCACATGCAACGACTCTGGTGCTGCTTTAGGATAAGAACACACATGCAATGACTCTAGTGGATCCATATGTGGTTTGTGAAAAGAACACACATGCAATGACTCTAGTGGATCCATGTGGTTTTTGAACTGAACAGACATGGAATGACTCTAGCTGTGGTTAATGAAAAGAACACACATGCAATAACTCTAGTGGATCCATATTTGGTTAATGACAAGAACACATATGCAATGACAATGGTGGATCCATATGTGGTTTGTGAAAACAACACACATGAAATGACTCTAGTGGATCCATATGTGGTTAATGAAAAGAACACACATGCAATTACACTGGTGGATCCATATGACGTTTGTGAAAAGAACATACATTCAATGACTCTAGTGCTGGTTTAGGATAAGAACACACATGTAATGACTCTAGTGGATCCATATGCGGTTTGTGAATAGAACGCACATTCAATGACACTAGTGGATCCATATGTGGTTTGTGAAAAGTACACACATTCAATGACTGTAGTGTTGGATTAGGAAAAGAACACACATGCAATGAGTCTAGTGGATCCACGTGCTTTATTAAGAGAATAGATGTGCAAGGACTTTGGTGGATCCATATGTGGTTTGTGAAAAGAACACGCAATGACACTAGTTGTGGTTCATGAAAAGAACACACATGCAATGACTCTGGTGGATCCATATATGGTTTATGAAATGAACACACAAGCAACGACTCTAGTGTTGGTTTAGGATAAGAACACACATGCAATGACTCTAGTGGATCCATATGTGGTTTGTGAAAAGAATATACATGCAATGACTCTAATGGATCCATGTGGTTTATGAAAAGAATGGTCATGCAATGACTCTAACTGTGGTTAATGAAAAGAACACACATGCAATGACTCTAGTAGATCCATATGTGGTTAATGAAAAGAACACACATGCAATAAGACTGGTGGATCCATATGTGGTTTGTGAAAAAACACACATTCAATGACTCTAGTGCTGGTTTAGGATAAGAACACACATGCAATGACTCTAGTGGATCCATATGTGGTTGAAGAAAACAACACACATGTAATGACACTGGTGGATCCATATGTGGTTTGTGAAAAGAACACACATTCAATGATTCTAGTGCTGGTTTAGGATAAGAACACACATGCAATGATTCTAGTTGATCAATATGTGGGTTGTGAGAACAACACACATACAATGAGTCTAGTGGATCCATGTGGTTTATGAAAAGAACAGACATGCAATGACTCTAGATGTGGTTTATGAAAAGAACACACATGCAATGACTCTAGTGTTGGTTTAGGATAAGAACACACATGCAATGACTCTAGTGGATCCATATGTGGTTAAAGAAAACAACACACAGGCAATGACACTGGTGGATCCATATGTGGATTGTGAAAAGAACACACATTCAATGATTCTAGTGCTGGTTTAGAATAAGAACACACATGCAATGATTCTAGTGGATCCATATGTGGTTGAAGAAAACAACACACATGTAATGACACTGGTGGATCCATATGTGGTTTGTGAAAAGAACACACATTCAATGATTCTAGTGCTGGTTTAGGATAAGAACACACATGCAATGATACTAGTGGATCAATATGTGGGTTGTGAGAAGAACACACATGCAATGAGTCTAGTGGATCCAGGTGGTTTATGAAAACAACAGACATGCAATGACTCTAGCTGTGGTTTCTGAAAAGAACACACATGCAATAACTCTAGTGTTGGTTTAGGATAAGAACACACATGCAATGACTCTAGTGGATCCATATGTGGTTTGTGAAAAGAACACACATAAAAAATGACTCCGGTGGATCCATGTGGTTTCTGAAAAGAACAGACATGCAATGAGTCTAGCTGTGGTTAATGAAAAGAACACACATGCAACGACTCTGGTGCTGCTTTAGGATAAGAACACACATGCAATGAGTCTAGTGGATCCATATGTGGTTTGTGAAAATAACACACATGCAATGACTCTAGTGGATCCATGTGGTTTTTGAACTGAACAGACATGGAATGACTCTAGCTGTGGTTAATGAAAAGAACACACATGCAATAACTCTAGTGGATCCATATGTGGTTAATGACAAGAACACATATGCAATGACAATGGTGGATCCATATGTGGTTTGTGAAAACAACACACATGAAATGACTCTAGTGGATCCATATGTGGTTAATGAAAAGAACACACATGCAATTACACTGGTGGATCCATATGACGTTTGTGAAAAGAACATACATTCAATGACTCTAGTGCTGGTTTAGGATAAGAACACACATGTAATGACTCTAGTGGATCCATATGCGGTTTGTGAATAGAACACACATTCAATGACACTAGTGGATCCATATGTGGTTTGTGAAAAGTACACACATTCAATGACTGTAGTGTTGGATTAGGAAAAGAACACACATGCAATGAGTCTAGTGGATCCACGTGCTTTATTAAGAGAATAGATGTGCAAGGACTTTGGTGGATCCATATGTGGTTTGTGAAAAGAACACGCAATGACACTAGTTGTGGTTCATGAAAAGAACACACATGCAATGACTCTGGTGGATCCATATATGGTTTATGAAATGAACACACAAGCAACGACTCTAGTGTTGGTTTAGGATAAGAACACACATGCAATGACTCTAGTGGATCCATATGTGGTTTGTGAAAAGAATATACATGCAATGACTCTAATGGATCCATGTGGTTTATGAAAAGAATGGTCATGCAATGACTCTAACTGTGGTTAATGAAAAGAACACACATGCAATGACTCTAGTAGATCCATATGTGGTTAATGAAAAGAACACACATGCAATAAGACTGGTGGATCCATATGTGGTTTGTGAAAAAACACACATTCAATGACTCTAGTGCTGGTTTAGGATAAGAACACACATGCAATGACTCTAGTGGATCCATATGTGGTTGAAGAAAACAACACACATGTAATGACACTGGTGGATCCATATGTGGTTTGTGAAAAGAACACACATTCAATGATTCTAGTGCTGGTTTAGGATAAGAACACACATGCAATGATTCTAGTTGATCAATATGTGGGTTGTGAGAACAACACACATACAATGAGTCTAGTGGATCCATGTGGTTTATGAAAAGAACAGACATGCAATGACTCTAGATGTGGTTTATGAAAAGAACACACATGCAATGACTCTAGTGTTGGTTTAGGATAAGAACACACATGCAATGACTCTAGTGGATCCATATGTGGTTAAAGAAAACAACACACAGGCAATGACACTGGTGGATCCATATGTGGATTGTGAAAAGAACACACATTCAATGATTCTAGTGCTGGTTTAGAATAAGAACACACATGCAATGATTCTAGTGGATCCATATGTGGTTGAAGAAAACAACACACATGTAATGACACTGGTGGATCCATATGTGGTTTGTGAAAAGAACACAGATTCAATGATTCTAGTGCTGGTTTAGGATAAGAACACATATGCAATGATTCTAGTGGATCAATATGTGGGTTGTGATAAGAACACACATGCAATGAGTCTAGTGGATCCAGGTGGTTTATGAAAACAACAGACATGCAATGACTCTAGCTGTGGTTTATGAAAAGAACACACATGCAATAACTCTAGTGTTGGTTTAGGATAAGAACACACATGCAATGACTCTAGTGGATCCATATGTGGTTTGTGAAAAGAACACACATACAATGACTCTAGTGGATCCATGTGGTTTATGAAAAGAACAGACATGCAATGAGTCTAGCTGTGGTTAATGAAAAGAACACACATGCAACGAATCTGGTGCTGCTTTAGGATAAGAACACACATGCAATGACTCTAGTGGATCCATATGTGGTTTGTGAAAAGAACACACATGCAATGACTCTAGTGGATCCATGTGGTTTTTGAACAGAACAGAAATGGAATGACTCTAGCTGTGGTTAATGAAAAGAACACACATGCAATAACTCTAGTGGATCCATATGTGGTTAATGACAAGAACACATATGCAATGACAATGGTGGATCCATATGTAGTTTGTGAAAACAACACACATTTAATGGCTCTAGTGCTGGTTTAGGATAAGAACACACATGTAATGACTCTAGTGGATCCATATGTGGTTTGTGAAAAGAACACACATGCAATGACTCTAGTGGTTCCATGTGGTTTTCGAAAAGAGCATACATGCAATGATAGCTGTGGTTTATGAAAAGAACACACATGCAATAACTCTAGTGCTTGTTTAGGATAAGAACACGCATGCAATGACTCTAGTGGATCCATATGTCATTTGTGAAAAGAACACACATTCACTGACTAGTGGATCCATGTGGTATATGAAAAGAAGATACATGCAATGACTCTAGTTGTGGTTAATAAAAAGAACACACATGCAATGACTCTAGTGGATCCATATGTGGTTAATGAAAAGAACACACATGCATTGACAATGGTGGATCCATATGTGGTTTGTGAAAAGAACACACATTAAATGACTCTAGTGTTGGTTTAGGATAAGAACTTACATGTAATGACTCTGGTGGATCCATATGTGGTTTGTGAAAAGAACACACATGCAATGACTCTAGTGGATCCATGTGGTTTATGAAAAAAACAGGCATGCAATGACTCTAGCAGTGGTTAATGAAAGGAACACAGATGCAACGACTCTAGTGCTGGTTTAGGATAAGCACACACATGCAATGACTCTACTGGATCCATATGTGGTTTGTGAAAAGAACACACATGAAATGACTCTAGCGGATCCATGTGGTAAATGAAAAGAACACACATGCAATGATTCTAGTGGATCCATATGTGGTTAATCAACAGAACACACATGGAGTCACACTGGTGGATCCATATGTGGTTTGTGAAAAGAACAGACATGCAATGACTCTAGTGTTGGTTTTGGATAAGAACACATATGCAATGACTCTAGTGTAGCCATATGTGGTTTGTGAAAAGAACACACATGCAATGACTTCAGTGGATCCATGTGGTTTATGAAAAGAACAGACATGCAATGACTCTAGCTGTGGTTAATGAAAAGAACATAGATGCAACGACTCTAGTGCTGGTTTAGGATAAGAACACACATGCAATGACTCTAGTGGATCCATATGTGGTTTGTGAAAAGAACACACATGCAATGACTCTAGTGGAAACATGTGGTTTATGAAAAGAACAGACATACAATGACTCTAGATGTGGTTAATGAAAAGAACACACATGCAATGACTCTAGTGGATCCATATGTGGTTAATGAAAAGAACACCCATGGAATGACACTGGTGGATCCATATGTGGTTTGTGGAAAGAACAGACATGGAATGTGTTTAGTGCTGGTTTAGGGTAAGAACACACATGCAATGACTCTAGTGGATCAATATGTGGTTTGTGAAAAGAACACACATGCAATGACTCTAGTGGATCCATGCGGTTTATGAAAAGAACAGACATGCAATGACTCTAGTTGTGGTTAATGAAAAGAATACACACGCAATGAATCTGGTGCTGGTTTATGATAAGAACACACATGCAATGACTCTAGTGGATTCATGTGGTATATGAAAAGAACAGACATGCAATGACTATAGTTGTGGTTAATGAAAAGAACACACATGCAATGACTCTAGTGGATCCATATGTGGTTAATGACAAGAGCACATATGCAATGACAATGGTGGATCCATATGTGGTTTGTGAAAATAACACACATTCAATGACTCTAGTGTTGGTTTAGGATAAGAACACACATGCAATGCCTCTAGTGGATCCATTTGTGGTTTGTGAAAAGAAACACATGCAATGACTCTAGGGGATCCATGTGGTTAATGAAAAGAACTAACATGCAACAACTCTAGCTGTGGTTTATGAAAAGAACACACATGTGATGACTCTAGTGCTGGTTTAGCATAAGAATACACATGCAATAACTCTAGTGGATCCATATGTGGTTTATGAAAGAACACACATGAAATGACTCTAGTGGATCCATGTGGTTTATGAAAAGAACAAAGATGCAATGACTCTAGTTGTGGTTAATGAAAAGAACACACATGCAATGACTCCAGTGCTAGTTTAGGATAAGAACACACATGCAATGACTCTAGTGGATCCATATGTGATTTCTGAAAAGAACACACATGCAATGAATCTAGTGGATCCATGTGGTTTATGAAAAGAACAAACATGCAATGACTCTAGCTATGGTTAATGAAAAGAACACACATGCAATGACTCTAGTCGTTCCATATGTGGTTAATGAAAAGAACACACATGCAATGACACTGGTGGATCTGTATGTGGTTTGTGAAAAGAACACACATGCAATGACTCTAGTGGATCCATGTGGTTTATGAAAAAAACAGGCATGCAATGACTCTAGCAGTGGTTAACGAAAGGAACACAGATGCAACGACTCTAGTGCTGGTTTAGGATAAGCACACACATGCAATGACTCTACTGGATCCATATGTGGTTTGTGAAAAGAACACACATGAAATGACTCTAGCGGATCCATGTGGTAAATGAAAAGAACACACATGCAATGATTCTAGTGGATCCATATGTGGTTAATCAACAGAACACACATGGAGTCACACTGGTGGATCCATATGTGGTTTGTGAAAAGAACAGACATGCAATGACTCTAGTGTTGGTTTTGGATAAGAACACATATGCAATGACTCTAGTGGAGCCATATGTGGTTTGTGAAAAGAACACACATGCAATGACTTCAGTGGATCCATGTGGTTTATGAAAAGAACAGACATGCAATGACTCTAGCTGTGGTTAATGAAAAGAACATAGATGCAACGACTCTAGTGCTGGTTTAGGATAAGAACACACATGCAATGACTCTAGTGGATCCATATGTGGTTTGTGAAAAGAACACACATGCAATGACTCTAGTGGAAACATGTGGTTTATGAAAAGAACAGACATACAATGACTCTAGATGTGGTTAATGAAAAGAACACACATGCAATGACTCTAGTGGATCCATATGTGGTTAATGAAAAGAACACACATGGAATGACACTGGTGGATCCATATGTGGTTTGTGGAAAGAACAGACATGGAATGTGTTTAGTGCTGGTTTAGGGTAAGAACACACATGCAATGACTCTAGTGGATCAATATGTGGTTTGTGAAAAGAACACACATGCAATGACTCTAGTGGATCCATGCGGTTTATGAAAAGAACAGACATGCAATGACTCTAGTTGTGGTTAATGAAAAGAATACACACGCAATGAATCTGGTGCTGGTTTATGATAAGAACACACATGCAATGACTCTAGTGGATTCATGTGGTATATGAAAAGAACAGACATGCAATGACTATAGTTGTGGTTAATGAAAAGAACACACATGCAATGACTCTAGTGGATCCATATGTGGTTAATGACAAGAGCACATATGCAATGACAATGGTGGATCCATATGTGGTTTGTGAAAATAACACACATTCAATGACTCTAGTGTTGGTTTAGGATAAGAACACACATGCAATGCCTCTAGTGGATCCATTTGTGGTTTGTGAAAAGAAACACATGCAATGACTCTAGGGGATCCATGTGGTTAATGAAAAGAACTAACATGCAACAACTCTAGCTGTGGTTTATGAAAAGAACACACATGTGATGACTCTAGTGCTGGTTTAGCATAAGAATACACATGCAATAACTCTAGTGGATCCATATGTGGTTTATGAAAGAACACACATGAAATGACTCTAGTGGATCCATGTGGTTTATGAAAAGAACAAAGATGCAATGACTCTAGTTGTGGTTAATGAAAAGAACACACATGCAATGACTCCAGTGCTAGTTTAGGATAAGAACACACATGCAATGACTCTAGTGGATCCATATGTGATTTCTGAAAAGAACACACATGCAATGAATCTAGTGGATCCATGTGGTTTATGAAAAGAACAAACATGCAATGACTCTAGCTATGGTTAATGAAAAGAACACACATGCAATGACTCTAGTCGTTCCATATGTGGTTAATGAAAAGAACACACATGCAATGACACTGGTGGATCTGTATGTGGTTTGTGAAAAGAACACACATGCAATGACTCTTGTGCTGGTTTAGGATAAGAACACACATGGAATGACTCTAGTGGATCCATATGTGGTTTGTGAAAAGAACACACATGCAATGACTCTAGTGGATCCATGTGGTTTATGAAAAGAATAGACATGCAATGACTCTAGATGTGGTTAATGAAAAGAACACACATGCAATGACTCTAGTGGATTGTAACTACCTCGGTGAATTACGCTCCTAGTTACCAGCCTGGATGAGCAGAAATGGTTGAAATAGTACGGTGGGGCCCAAATGCCAATCACAGGTAGACCTTTCGGCCGTCCCAACCATTTCCAAACATCAGGACAAGAACGGGCGGCGTAATCGGCAGGCGAAGGGATCAACTACATACACAAATGAGTATGTATGCATGCCACCATACAATAGTACATCAGAGCCATTCCATCTAAAAGAAAGGAAATATAGCAACGCCATACGGCAAGATCCAAATATCCTAGATAGATATAATAGTTTAGAATATCTCCTCATACATCAAACATCAGAGTATCAAGCGGAAGCGGAAGACAAAATCCGAGTACGGATAAGAAGCAAATCGGCATAAGATGCCCCATAAATAAGCACATCCCGCCCACAGATCTCACGGATCCCCGTTCCCGGAATCTCTACACCGAATGATCGTTGCCCACATCGTCCGTCTCTTCCACCCAGTATCCATCTTGCGATTGTACCTGTCCATCTGAACCAATAATTTATCGTGTGAGACCCTAGGGGTACTCAGCAAGTCTTTATGCCGCTAAAGGGGACACAACCTGGGGTGACGCAATTGCAGCAAAAGATAAACCCTAGCAATTCTATAGATACCCGCTAACCATCCGCCTAACCAGAGATAGACGGATGTTCGTGAATTAATAACAACAGTTATAATAGTTGTAACGGTAATCTTAACAGATCCATCCTCCTCCTCGCTTACCGACGAGGAAGCGGACGAACAACCCCCCATCCGTTGGCAGTTTTATTATCCATTCCGTGAGTGTTGCACTATTTACTAGTCAGGTACCTAGTCTAGTCAAATTAAAAGCGGTACTTTAGTTATGCTTGTCTATGATCGAGAAACTGTGCTCCAAGTCGTCCATAACCGCGGACACGGCTTTCAGAAAGTTTTACCCTGCAGGGGTGCACAAATAGCAACACTCGATATGCCTCGGAAAAACCAAATCAAAACCCAACGAGGCAGTCACGACAAAGCGATCACAGGATTCAGAAATATTTCAGGGGGCCACCCCATTGAGCTACCCGCAACGAAGTTAGCTGACTCCGAGACGGCCTCAAGGTTTGCGCTAGTGGTTGTGAACGACTGGGAACCCGAAAATGTGACTGGGCTTGTCGACACCGTGAAAACACTCCGCTTTCCTAAACAGTACAGTGTGCAGTACCTCGCACAATTTAAATAAAGCAGTAAAGCATGGCATAAGTACAGGATAGTAAATAAAACCTCAAACTAGTTTGTGGCCCCAAGAAATAAGAATGAATCAAGCTCTGGCTTAGGGGGGTTCATAAGCCTCCCGGATGTGGATAGCGCGAATATTCGAGGAACAGGAATCAAGTACTCGGGGTCCTACGGGACACAAGTGAGCCTGAAAAACCAAATAGCGAATATGACTCACCGATGCCACTTTCATTAGTTATCCCATTACTACTCAGGTTAAGTTGTATAGGTACCTCGTTATCCATCAGACACTCACATACCCTACACATGCTGTTCTACGACTCGCATGGCTCAAACAACTCCTGTAGTAATGGCTCATGGGATGGAGGAACAAGCTTCGGTGGGGTTTAAAAGTAAAGGCTATGCAATACTTGGGATTCAATTTAATGCAATCGCGACTCAATGATGCAAGAATAAGAAAGAGGCAATAGGTACTATATGTATGCAAGCATGTGGTAGTGCTTGCCTGGCAGCTCAGTTGAAGCAAGGGATGGATCTGGGTAGTGCTCCTGGTTCTCTTGATATATCCCCTGCTCAGCGCCTATTCGAAGAAGAACCAAACAAACAAGGGCCACCATAAATAAAGTGCACAAGCATATGTATAAATGCATCAAGCAAACAATCATGCCATGATGAATGATGCACAATTTGCATGGCATTACAGTAGCATGGCATGGGTGAGGTGTGGTATACAAGAATAAACATTTTTATTGGGTTTTAATCACATTTTAACCTCATATTAGTTGCTGTATACATTATATTTATATGATGCATGCTTCAAAACAAAACATGGGATGCATAAACAGAAAGGTCTCGTCGAGCTAATCATTTTAGACATATTATTTGTTAAATTTGGAGTTATAAAACAAAAGTTATTAATTATTTAAGGCCAAAGGGCATTTTATTTGTAATTTAAATCAACTTGAAATTTTAAATGTTCAAAATATAATTTGAAGGGCATCTTTGAAATCCTCATATTTTTCTGATTTGAAAACATATATTACTTGTATTATTTGGATTAATATTTGAAAAGTTATTTAAAAACAGAATTTAATTTGAATTGGAATTAATTTGCAAAATATTTGATTTAAAACAGATTTCAGAAGTACTTTTGTTACTCAGGTCTAGCCAGACACAGACGCTGACGGGTGGGCCACGCGCTGACTCAGCAACGCAGCGTGCAGAACGGGCTTTTCTCACCGCAACCGACGCGAGCCGCGGTGGCTGACTGGTGGACCTAGCGCGGACGCAGGCCCACATGCCAGCGGGTGAACGGGCGGGTGCCACGCGGCACAGCCGGGACCGCGGGTTGAGGGCCAGGTCTTACGGGTGTCCTTTTGTAAAAACGCTATCGCGGATGACAGGTGGGACCTGCTGGACCGCGGGTTGAGCACGCAAAAAGCAGGGGGGGTATGCGCAAAACGACGCTCGACACTGTTTTTCTTCTACGCCGCAGAGGACAGATCGGTCTGCGGCGCGCGGCGCGGCGAGGCGGGTTCGAACTCGCGACCTGGGGCGCGCACACGGGGGCGAAGCCGTTGCGGTAGGCTTGGGCTTGTGACTGCAGGGGGTTGGGGTCTAGATATGGGCTAAGCGGAGCGGAAGTGCGCAAGCAGAAACGAGCAGCGTCGCGCGGAGGTCGTTCGACGGAAAGTCCGGCGAGGCCAGGGCGAGACGGCGACGACGAGGATGTCTGGGGGGTTGGGGAGCTCACCGAGAGTTGGTCGGCGGTGGAGGATCGGCTTGGGATGCTGGCGATCGACGAGGACGCAGACAGACGGCCGGCTAGGGTTTCGCGTCGGCCTCGCGCTGGTACCGGCGCTCGGGTGCTCCTCCTGCTCGGCTCCGTGTATAGGGTGACGTGGGGGAGCCTCCTCGGTCTTCCAGGGCACTCCACCGACGCGCTGCGCGACTGGATCGTCGGGACGGAGTAGAGGCCGACGGTGACCGGCGTTTGGGGGTGGACGGTGGTGGAGAAGAGAGGGGAGGGAGCAGGGTGTTCTTGGGGTAGATCTGGGTAGCTGGGGGAGGCAGAGAGGTGGATAGGGACGGAGAGGAGAGGGGGTGCCGTGGTTGCCGTGTGGGAGAAGCTGGGGATAAAGGTGGCCTCGGCCACCTTTTATCCACCTCCTCACATGCTCGGTTCGGCCAGGGCAGGGAAGGGGCAGGTAGGGGAGGCTTCCCGGTGGGGTAGGGTGAGGCCAGAGAGGTGGTAGGCTCGGTGGAGGGGCCCCCATGCAGAGAGAGAGGGGGTGGCTCGGCTAGTGCTAGGGTCGGGTTAGGGTTAGGTTTGGCTCGGTTGCAGCTAGGGTATGGGGTGGGGTAGCAGCTGGTGGGGCCAGGGAGAGAGGGGCCAGGTGGGGCCAGCTGGAAGAGGCTCGGCATAGATGGAAAAGAGGGGGTGGGGTAGGTTTAGGGTTTAACTAGGATGGGGTATGGTGATAATGGGGAGATTAGGTGTAGGGCTTGATGGGGGTATGGTAGATTAGGGTTTTAGAGAGAGAGAGATGTGGTGTGGTTCTCTTGGACAAGATCAAGCAAGACCAAAACAAGCTCAAGCAAGAAATGGCCAAAAGAGAGAAGAAAAGGAACGTGGTGATGGCATGGATGGATATGGTGATGAGGTTTGGATGCTAGCATGCATCAAGCAAGACCAAGCCTAAGGGGTAGAGAGAGATGATGATCCACTTAAGATTCAAATAAAACCAAATTCCCAAAAAGAAAAGGTGGCACTTGCATGGCCCATGCAAAATATTTAATGTCATGAGGATTCTTGTGAAAACAATATTATCCCATGGCATTATTATTATGCATTCCCAAAATTGGAATAAAAGCCAAGCAAAAGAATTAAAAAGGATGCCCCATGTGGAGTAGATGGAGATGACCATATTTGAAATACAATGGGGCTTGCTAGTGTGTATGTGCCACTAGATGCTCAATAGTCCCAACAATACCCCAACATGAGCATAATTCCATAATAATCCAGATGGAGGCTAGGGAAAAGGTTCCCACTCACAAGGCATGCAAAGGTGGCCATGTGACTCTCATATATCAATAATGTGAAAACAACATGATGCCAAGATGAGAGCATATGGAAAGAATTGGATCCATCCCAACCCACATGAGCTAGAGGTAAAACCAATAAGTGCCAAGCTCATATTTAGTTAGGTGGTGGAATTATAAGGTGGTGAAAGAAAGGTGGTGGAGTTAATAAGAGATATGCCCCCAACTCAACTTGGGCATTAACCATATATCAAGAACCAAATACAATATCAAGAGGTGAATACAATTAATAATGCATATGAGATAAGAACCAAAACAAGAAGGGTTTTATATGATGCTCAAATGCAAGGTGGCATGATGACATGAGCATGATATAATGATGATGCAACAATTATATATTTGAAGTAGCCATTATATAGACTAGGCTAGTAGCATTACAATTGTTAGACAATTGGGATGCTACATGGATCCATATGTGGTTAATGAAAATAACACACATGGAAAGACACTGGTGGATCCATATGTGGTTTGTGAAAAGAACATACATGCAATGACTCTAGTGCTGGTTTAGGATAAGAACACACATGCAAGGACTCTAGTGGATCCATATGTGGTTTGTGAAAAGAACACACATGCAATGACTCTAGCTGTGCTTAATGAAAAGAACACACAAGTAATGAATCTAGTGGATCCATATCTGGTTAATGAAAAGAACACCCATGCAATGACTCTAGTGGATCCATGTGGTTTATGAAAAGAATAGACATGCAATGACTCTAGCTGTGGTTAATGAAAAGAACACGCATGCAATGATTCTAGTGGATCCATATGTGTTTAATGAAAAGAACACACATGCAATGACACTGGTGGATCTGTATGTTGTTTGTGAAATGAACACACATTCAATGACTCTAGTGCTTGTTTAGGATAAGAACACACATGCAATGACCGTAGTGGATCCATATGTGATTTGTCAAAAGAGCACACATGCAATGACTCTAGTGGATCCATGTGGTTTATGAAAAGAATAGACATGCAATGACTCTAGATGTGGTTAATGAAAATAACACTGATGCAATGACTCTAGTAGATCCATATGTGGTGAATGAAAAGAACACACATGCAATGAGACTGGTGGATCATTATGTGGTTTGTGAAAAGAACACACATTGAATGACTCTAGTGTTGGTTTAGGATAAGAATACACATGGAATGAATCTGGTGGATCCATATGTGGTTTGTGAAAAGAACACACATGCGATGATTGTAGTGGTTCCATGTGGTTTATGAAAAGAGTAGACATGCAATGACTCTAGCTGTGGTTTATGAAAAGAACATACATGCAATGAATCTAGTGCTGGTTTAGGATAAGAACAAAGATGCAATGACTCTAGTGCATCCATATGTGGTTTGTGAAAAAAACACACATGCAATGACTCTAGTGGATCCATGTTGTTTATGAAAAGAACAGACATGCAATGACTCTTGCTGTGGTTAATGAAAAAAACACACATGCAATGACTCTGCTGCTGGTTTAGGATCAGACCACACATACAATCACTCTAGTGGATCCATATGGGGTTTGTGAAAAGATCACACATGCAATGACTCTAGTGGATCCATGTTGTTTATGAAAAAACAGACATGCAATTACTCTAGCTGTGGTTAATGAAAAGAACACACATGTAATGATTCTAGTGGATCCATATGTGTTTAATGAAAAGAACACACATGCAATGACACTGGTGGATCCATATGTGGTTTGTGAAAAGAACATACATGCAATGACTCTAGTGCTGGTTTAGGATAAGAACACACATGCAAGGACTCTAGTGGATCCATACGTGGTTTGTGAAAAGAACACACATGCAATGACTCTAGATGTGCTTAATGAAAAGAACACACAAGTAATGAATCTAGTGGATCCATATCGGGTTAATGAAAAGAACACCCATTCAATGACTCTAGTGGATCCATGTGGTTTATGAAAAGAATAGACATGCAATGACTCTAGCTGTGGTTAATGAAAAGAACACGCATGCAATGATTCTAGTGGATCCATATGTATTTAATGAAAAGAACACACATGCAATGACACTAGTGGATTTGTATGTTGTTTGTGAAATGAACACACATTCAATGACTCTAGTACTTGTTTAGGATAAGAACACACATGCAATGACTCTAGTGGATCCATATGTGATTTGTGAAAAGAACACACATGCAATGACTCTAGTGGATCCATGTAGTTAATGAAAAGAACAAACATGCAATAACTCTAGATGTGGTTAACGAAAAGAACACACATGCAATGACTCTAGTGGATCCATATGTGGTGAATGAAAAGAACACACATGCAATGGGACTGGTGGATCCTTATGTGGTTTGTGAAAAGAACACACATTTAATGACTCTAGTGCTCCTTTAGGATAAGAACACACATGGAATGACTCTAGTGGATCCATATGTGGTTTGTGAAAAGAACACACATGCAATGATTCTAGTGGCTCCATGTGGTTTATGAAAAGAGCAAACATGCAATGACTCTAGCTGTGGTTTATGAAAAGAACACACATGCAATGACTCTACTGCTGGTTTAGGATAAGAACACAGATGCAATGACTCTAGTGCATCCATATGTGGTTTGTGAAAAGAACACACATGCAATGAGACTAGTGGATCCTTATGTGCTTTGTGAAAAGACCACACATTCAATGACTCCAGTGCTGGTTTAGGATAAGAACACACATGGAATGACTCTAGTGGATCCATATGTGGTTTGTGAAAAGAACACACATGCAATGATTCTAGTGGCTCCATGTGGTTTATGATAAGAGTAGACATGCAATGACTCTAGCTGTGGTTTATAAAAAGAACACACACGCAATGACTCTGGTGCTGGTTTAGGATCAGACCACACATGCAATGACTCTAGTGGATCCATATGTGGTTTGTGAAAAGAACACACATGCAATGACTTTAGTGGATCCATGTTGTTTATGAAAAGAACGGACATGCAATTACTCTAGCTGTGGTTAGTGAAAAGAACACACATGCAATGACTCTGGTGCTGGTTTAGGATAAGAACACAGATGCAAGGACTCTAGTGGATCCATATGTGGTTTGTGAAAAGAACACACATGCAATGATTCTAGCTGTGGTTAATGCAAAGAACATACATGCAATGAATTTAGTGAATCCATATGTGGTTAATGAAAAGAACACCCATGCAATGACTCTTGTGGATCCACGTGGTTTATGAAAAGAACAAACATGCAATGACTCTAGCTGTGGTTAATGAAAAGAACACACATGCAATGATTCTAGTGGATCCATATGTGGTTAATGAAAAGAACACACATGCAATGACACTGGTGGATCAGTATGTTGTTTGTGAAAAGAACACACATTCAGTGACTCTAGTGCTTGTTTAGGATAAGAACACACATGCAATAACTCTAGTGGATCCATATGTGATTTGTGAAAAGAGCACACATGCAGTGACTCTAGTGGATCCTTGTGGTTTATGCAAAGAATAGACATGCAATGACTCTAGATGTGGTTAATGAAAAGAACACATATGCAATGACTCTAGTAGATCCATATGTGGTGAATGAAAATAACACACATCCAATGAGACTGGTGGATCGTTATGTGGTTTGTGAAAAGAACACAGATTCAATGACTCTAGTGCTGGTTTAGGATAAGAATAAACATGGAATGACTCTACTGGATCCATATGTGGTTTGTGAAAAGAACACACATGCGATGATTCTAGTGGTTCCATGTGCTTTATGAAAAGAGTAGACATGCAATGACTCTAGCTGTGGTTTATGAAAAGAACACACATGCAATGACTCTAGTGCTGGTTTAGGATAAGAACAAAGATGCAATGACTCTAGTGCATCCATATGTGGTTTGTGAAAAGAACACACATGCAACGACTCTAGTGGATCCATGTTGTTTATGAAAAGAACAGACATGCAATGACTCTTGCTATCGTTAATGAAAAAATACACATGCAATGACTCTGGTGCTGGTTTAGGATCAGACCACACATACAATCACTCTAGTGGATCCATATGGGGTTTGTGAAAAGATCACACATGCAATGACTCTAGTGGATCCATGTTGTTTATGAACAGAACAGACATGCAATTACTCTAGCTGTGGTTAATGAAAAGAACACACTGCAATGCCTCTAGTGCTGGTTTAGGATAAGAACACACATGTAATGACTCTAGTGGATCCATCTGTGATTTGTGAAAAGAACACACATGCAATGACTCTAGTGGATCCATGTAGTTTATGAAAAGAAGAGACATGCAAAGACTCTAGATGTGGTTAATGAAAAGAACACACATGCAATGACTCTAGTAGATCCATATGTGGTTAATGAAAAAAACACACATAGAATGACACTGGTGGATCCATATGTGGTTTGTGAAAAGAACATACATGCAATGAGTCTAGTGCTGCTTTAGGATAAGAACACACATGCAAGGACTCTAGTGGATCCATATGTGGTTTGTGAAAAGAACACACATGCAATGACTCTAGCTGTGCTTAATGAAAAGAACACACAAGTAATGAATCTAGTGGATCCATATGTGGTTAATGAAAAGAACACCCATGCAATGACTCTAGTGGATCCATGTGGTTTATGAAAAGAATAGACATGCAATGACTCTAGCTGTCGTTAATGAAAAGAACACGCATGCAATGATTCTAGTGGATCCATATGTGTTTAATGAAAAGAACACACATGCAATGACACTGGTGGATCTGTATGTTGTTTGTGAAATGAACACACATTCAATGACTCTAGTGCTTGTTTAGGATAAGAACACACATGCAATGACTCTAGTGGATCCATATGTGATTTGTGAATAGAACACACATGCAATGACTCTAGTGGATCAATGTGGTTAATGAAAAGAACAGACATGCAATAACTCTAGATGTGGTTAATGAAAAGAACACACATGCAATGACTCTAGTGGATCCATATGTGGTGAATGAAAAGAACACACATGCAATGAGACTGGTGGATCCTTATGTGGTTTATGAAAATAACACACATTTAATGACTCTAGTGCTGCCTTACGATAAGAACACACATGGAATGACTCTAGTGGATCCATATGTGGTTTGTGAAAAGAACACACATGCAATGATTCTAGTGGCTCCATGTGGTTTATGAAAAGAGCAGACATGCAATGACTCTAGCTGTGGTTTATGAAAACAACACACATGCAATGACTCTACTGCAGGTTTAGGATAAGAACACAGATGCAATGACTCTAGTGCATCCATATGTGGTTTGTGAAAAGAACACACATGCAATGACTCTAGTGGATCCATATGTGGTTAATGAAAAGAACACACATGGAATGACACTGGTGGATCCATATGTGGTTTGTGAAAAGAACAGACATGCAATGACTCTAGTGCTGGTTTAGGATAAGAACACACATGCAAGGACTCTAGTGGATCCATATGTGGTTTGTGAAAGGAACACACATGCAATGACTCTAGCTGTGCTTAATGAAAAGAACACACAAGCAATGAATCTAGTGGATCCATATGTGGTTAATGAAAAGAACACCCATGCAATGACTCTAGTGGATCCATGTGGTTTATGAAAAGAATAGACATGCAATGACTCTAGCTGTGGTTAATGAAATGAACACGCATGCAATGATTCTAGTGGATCCATATGTGTTTAATGAAAAGAACACACATGCAATGACACTGGTGGATCTGTATGTTGTTTGTGAAATGAACACACATTCAATGACTCTAGTGCTTGTTTAGGATAAGAACACACATGCAACGACTCTAGTGGATCCATATGTGATTTGTGAAAAGAACACACATGCAATGACTCTAGTGGATCCATGTGGTTTATGAAAAGAACAAACATGCAATGACTCTAGATGTGGTTAATGAAAAGAACACACATACAATGACTCTAGTGGATCCATATGTGGTGAATGAAAAGAACACACATGCAATGAGACTGGTGGATCCTTATGTGGTTTGTGAAAAGAACAGACATTCAATGACTCTAGTGCTGGTTTAGGATAAGAATAAACATGGAATGACTCTACTGGATCCATATGTGGTTTGTGAAAAGAACACACATGCAATGACACTGGTGGATCTGTATGTTGTTTGTGAAAAGAACACACATTCAGTGACTCTAGTGCTTGTTTAGGATAAGAACACACATGCAATAACTCTAGTGGATCCATATGTGATTTGTGAAAAGAGCACACATGCAGTGACTCTAGTGGATCCTTGTGGTTTATGCAAAGAATAGACATGCAATGACTCTAGATGTGGTTAATGAAAAGAACACAGATACAATGACTCTAGTAGATCCATATGTGGTGAATGAAAAGAACACACATGCAATGAGACTGGTGGATCGTTATGTGGTTTGTGAAAAGAACACAGATTCAATGACTCTAGTGCTGGTTTAGGATAAGAATAAACATGGAATGACTCTAGTGGATCCATATGTGGTTTGTGAAAAGAACACACATGCGATGATTCTAGTGGTCCCATGTGGTTTATGAAAAGAGTAGACATGCAATGACTCTAGCTGTGGTTTATGAAAAGAACACACATGCAATGACTCTAGTGCTGGTTTAGGATAACAACAAAGATGCAATGACTCTAGTGCATCCATATGTGGTTTGTGAAAAGAACACACATGCAACGACTCTAGTGGATCCATGTTGTTTATGAAAAGAACAGACATGCAATGACTCTTGCTATGGTTAATGAAAAAACACACATGCAATGACTCTGGTGCTGGTTTAGGATCAGACAAGACATACAATCACTCTAGTGGATCCATATGGGGTTTGTGAAAAGATCACACATGCAATGACTCTAGTGGATCCATGTTGTTTATGAAAAGAACAGACATGCAATTACTCTAGCTGTGGTTAATGAAAAGAACACACTGCAATGCCTCTGGTGCTGGTTTAGGATAAGAACACACATGTAATGACTCTAGTGGATCCATCTGTGATTTGTGAAAAGAACACACATGCAATGACTCTAGTGGATCCATGTGGTTTATGAAAAGAAGAGACATTCAATGACTCTAGATGTGGTTAATGAAAAGAACACACATGCAATGACTCTAGTAGATCCATATGTGGTTAATGAAAAGAACACACATGGAATGACACTGGTGGATCCATATGTGGTTTGTGAAAAGAACATACATGCAATGAGTCTAGTGCTGTTTTAGGATAAGAACACACATGCAAGGACTCTAGTGGATCGATATGTGGTTTGTGAAAAGAACACACATGCAATGACTCTAGTTGTGCTTAATGAAAAGAACACACAAGTAATGAATCTAGTGGATCCATATGTGGTTAATGAAAAGAACACCCATGCAATGACTCTAGTGGATCCATGTGGTTTATGAAAAGAATAGACATGCAATGACTCTAGCTGTCGTTAATGAAAAGAACACGCATGCAATGATTCTAGTGGATCCATATGTGTTTAATGAAAAGAACACACATGCAATGACACTGGTGGATCTGTATGTTGTTTGTGAAATGAACACACATTCAATGACTCTAGTGCTTGTTTAGGATAAGAACACACATGCAATGACTCTAGTGGATCCATATGTGATTTGTGAAAAGAACACACATGCAATGACTCTAGTGGATCCATGTGGTTAATGAAAAGAACAGACATGCAATAACTCGAGATGTGGTTAATGAAAAGAACACACATGCAATGACTCTAGTGGATCCATATGTGGTGAATGAAAAGAACACACATGCAATGAGACTGGTGGATCCTTATGTGGTTTATGAAAAGAACACACATTTAATGACTCTAGTGCTGCTTTACGATAAGAACACACATGGAATGACTCTAGTGGATCCATATGTGGTTTGTGAAAAGAACACACATGCAATGATTCTAGTGGCTCCATGTGGTTTATGAAAAGAGCAGACATGCAATGACTCTAGCTCTGGTTTATGAAAACAACACACATGCAATGACTGTAGTGCAGGTTTAGGATAAGAACACAGATGCAATGACTCTAGTGCATCCATATGTGGTTTGTGAAAAGAACACACATGCAATGACTCTAGTGGATCCATATGTGGTTAATGAAAAGAACACACATGGAATGACACTGGTGGATCCATATGTGGTTTGTGAAAAGAACAGACATGCAATGACTCTAGTGCTGGTTTAGGATAAGAACACACATGCAAGGACTCTAGTGGATCCATATGTGGTTTGTGAAAAGAACACACATGCAATGACTCTAGCTGTGCTTAATGAAAAGAACACACAAGCAATGAATCTAGTGGATCCATATGTGGTTAATGAAAAGAACACCCATGCAATGACTCTAGTGGATCCATGTGGTTTATGAAAAGAATAGACATGCAATGACTCTAGCTGTGGTTAATGAAATGAACACGCATGCAATGATTCTAGTGGATCCATATGTGTTTAATGAAAAGAACACACATGCAATGACACTGGTGGATCTGTATGTTGTTTGCGAAATGAACACACATTCAATGACTCTAGTGCTTGTTTAGGATAAGAACACACATGCAACGACTCTAGTGGATCCATATGTGATTTGTGAAAAGAACACACATGCAATGACTCTAGTGGATCCATGTGGTTTATGAAAAGAACAAACATGCAATGACTCTAGATGTGGTTAATGAAAAGAACACACATACAATGACTCTAGTGGATCCATATGTGGTGAATGAAAAGAACACACATGCAATGAGACTGGTGGATCCTTATGTGGTTTGTGAAAAGAACAGACATTCAATGACTCTAGTGCTGGTTTAGGATAAGAACACACATGGAATGACTCTAGTGGATCCATATGTGGTTTGTGAAAAGAACACACATGCAATGACTCTAGTGGATCCATATGTGGTTAATGGAAAGAACACACATGGAATGACACTGGTGGATCCATATGTGGTTTGTGAAAAGAACAGACATGCATTGACTCTAGTGCTGGTTCAGGATAAGAACACACATGAAAGGACTATAGTGGATCCATATGTGGTTTGTGAAAAGAACACACATACAATGACTCTAGCTATGCTTAATGAAAAGAACACATAAGCAATGAATCTAGTGGATCCATATGTGGTTAATGAAAAGAACACCCATGCAATGATTCTACTGGATCCATGTGCTTTATGAAAAGAATAGACATGCAATGACTCTAGCTGTGGTTAATGAAAAGAACACGCATGTAATGATTCTAGTGGATCCATATGTGTTTAATGAAAAGAACACACATGCAATGACACTGGTGGACTTGTGTGTTGTTTGTGAAATTAACACACATTCAATGACTCTAGTGCTTGTTTAGGATAAGAACACACATGCAATGACTCTAGTGGATCCATATGTGATTTGTGAAAAGAACACACATGCAATGACTCTAGTGGATCCATGTGGTTTATGAAAATAACAGACATGCAATGAATCTAGATGTGGTTAATGAAAAGAACACGCATGCAATGGCTCTAGTGGATCCATATGTGGTGAATGAAAAGAACACACATGCAATGAGACTGGTGGATCCTTATGTGGTTTATGAAAAGAACACACATTTAATGACTCTAGTGCTGCTTTACGATAAGAACACACATGGAATGACTCTAGTGGATCCATATGTGGTTTGTGAAAAGAACACACATGCAATGATTCTAGTGGCTCCATGTGGTTTATGAAAAGAGCAGACATGCAATGACTCTAGCTGTGGTTTATGAAAACAACACACATGCAATGACTGTAGTGCAGGTTTAGGATAAGAACACAGATGCAATGACTCTAGTGCATCCATATGTGGTTTGTGAAAAGAACACACATGCAATGACTCTAGTGGATCCATATGTGGTTAATGAAAAGAACACACATGGAATGACACTGGTGGATCCATATGTGGTTTGTGAAAAGAACAGACATGCAATGACTCTAGTGCTGGTTTAGGATAAGAAAACACATGCAAGGACTCTAGTGGATCCATATGTGGTTTGTGAAAAGAACACACATGCAATGACTCTAGCTGTGCTTAATGAAAAGAACACACAAGCAATGAATCTAGTGGATCCATATGTGGTTAATGAAAAGAACACCCATGCAATGACTCTAGTGGATCCATGTGGTTTATGAAAAGAATAGACATGCAATGACTCTAGCTGTGGTTAATGAAATGAACACGCATGCAATGATTCTAGTCGATCCATATGTGTTTAATGAAAAGAACACACATGCAATGACACTGGTGGATCTGTATGTTGTTTGTGAAATGAACACACATTCAATGACTCTAGTGCTTGTTTAGGAGAAGAACACACATGCAACGACTCTAGTGGATCCATATGTGATTTGTGAAAAGAACACACATGCAATGACTCTAGTGGATCCATGTGGTTTATAAAAAGAACAAACATGCAATGACTCTAGATGTGGTTAATGAAAAGAACACACATACAATGACTCTAGTGGATCCATATGTGGTGAATGAAAAGAACACACATGCAATGAGACTGGTGGATCCTTATGTGGTTTGTGAAAAGAACAGACATTCAATGACTCTAGTGCTGGTTTAGGATAAGAACACACATGGAATGACTCTTGTGGATCCATATGTGATTTGTGAAAAGAACACACATGCAATGACTCTAGTGGATCCATATGTGGTTAATGGAAAGAACACACATGGAATGACACTGGTGGATCCATATGTGGTTTGTGAAAAGAACAGACATGCATTGACTCTAGTGCTGGTTCAGGATAAGAACACACATGAAAGGACTATAGTGGATCCATATGTGGTTTGTGAAAAGAACACACATACAATGACTCTAGCTGTGCTTAATGAAAAGAACACACAAGCAATGAATCTAGTGGATCCATATGTGGTTAATGAAAAGAACACCCATGCAATGATTCTACTGGACCATGTGCTTTATGAAAAGAATAGACATGCAATGACTCTAGCTGTGGTTAATGAAAAGAACACGCATGTAATGATTCTAGTGGATCCATATGTGTTTAATGAAAAGAACACACATGCAATGACACTGGTGGATTTGTGTGTTGTTTGTGAAATGAACACACATTCAATGACTCTAGTGCTTGTTTAGGATAAGAACACACATGCAATGACTCTAGTGGATCCATATGTGATTTGTGAAAAGAACACACATGCAATGACTCTAGTGGATCCATGTGGTTAATGAAAAGAACAGACATGCAATAACTCGAGATGTGGTTAATGAAAAGAACACACATGCAATGACTCTAGTGGATCCATATGTGGTGAATGAAAAGAACACACATGCAATGAGACTGGTGGATCCTTATGTGGTTTATGAAAAGAACACACATTTAATGACTCTAGTGCTGCTTTACGATAAGAACACACATGGAATGACTCTAGTGGATCCATATGTGGTTTGTGAAAAGAACACACATGCAATGATTCTAGTGGCTCCATGTGGTTTATGAAAAGAGCAGACATGCAATGACTCTAGCTGTGGTTTATGAAAACAACACACATGCAATGACTGTAGTGCAGGTTTAGGATAAGAACACAGATGCAATGACTCTAGTGCATCCATATGTGGTTTGTGAAAAGAACACACATGCAATGACTCTAGTGGATCCATATGTGGTTAATGAAAAGAACACACATGGAATGACACTGGTGGATCCATATGTGGTTTGTGAAAAGAACAGACATGCAATGACTCTAGTGCTGGTTTAGGATAAGAACACACATGCAAGGACTCTAGTGGATCCATATGTGGTTTGTGAAAAGAACACACATGCAATGACTCTAGCTGTGCTTAATGAAAAGAACACACAAGCAATGAATCTAGTGGATCCATATGTGGTTAATGAAAAGAACACCCATGCAATGACTCTAGTGGATCCATGTGGTTTATGAAAAGAATAGACATGCAATGACTCTAGTTGTGGTTAATGAAATGAACACGCATGCAATGATTCTAGTGGATCCATATGTGTTTAATGAAAAGAACACACATGCAATGACACTGGTGGATCTGTATGTTGTTTGTGAAATGAACACACATTCAATGACTCTAGTGCTTGTTTAGGATAAGAACACACATGCAACGACTCTAGTGGATCCATATGTGATTTGTGAAAAGAACACACATGCAATGACTCTAGTGGATCCATGTGGTTTATGAAAAGAACAAACATGCAATGACTCTAGATGTGGTTAATGAAAAGAACACACATACAATGACTCTAGTGGATCCATATGTGGTGAATGAAAAGAACACACATGCAATGAGATTGGTGGATCCTTATGTGGTTTGTGAAAAGAACAGAAATTCAATGACTCTAGTGCTGGTTTAGGATAAGAACACACATGGAATGACTCTAGTGGATCCATATGTGGTTTGTGAAAAGAACACACATGCAATGACTCTAGTGGATCCACATGTGGTTAATGGAAAGAACACACATGGAATGACACTGATGGATCCATATGTGGTTTGTGAAAAGAACAGACATGCATTGACTCTAGTGCTGGTTCAGGATAAGAACACACATGAAAGGACTATAGTGGATCCATATGTGGTTTGTGAAAAGAACACACATACAATGACTCTAGCTGTGCTTAATGAAAAGAACACACAAGCAATTAATCTAGTGGATCCATATGTGGTTAATGAAAAGAACACCCATGCAATGATTCTACTGGATCCATGTGCTTTATGAAAAGAATAGACATGCAATGACTCTAGCTGTGGTTAATGAAAAGAACACGCATGTAATGATTCTAGTGGATCCATATGTGTTTAATGAAAAGAACACACATGCAATGACACTGGTGGATTTGTGTGTTGTTTGTGAAATGAACACACATTCAATGACTCTAGTGCTTGTTTAGGATAAGAACACACATGCAATGACTCTAGTGGATCCATATGTGATTTGTGAAAAGAACACACATGCAATGACTCTAGTGGATCCATGTGGTTTATGAAAATAACAGACATGCAATGAATCTAGATGTGGTTAATGAAAAGAACACACATGCAATGGCTCTAGTGGATCCATATGTGGTGAATGAAAAGAACACACATGCAATGAGACTGGTGGATCCTTATGTGGTTTATGAAAAGAACACACATTTAATGACTCTAGTGCTGCTTTACGATAAGAACACACATGGAATGACTCTAGTGGATCCATATGTGGTTTGTGAAAAGAACACACATGCAATGATTCTAGTGGCTCCATGTGGTTTATGAAAAGAGCAGACATGCAATGACTCTAGCTGTGGTTTATGAAAACAACACACATGCAATGACTGTAGTGCAGGTTTAGGATAACAACACAGATGCAATGACTCTAGTGCATCCATATGTGGTTTGTGAAAAGAACACACATGCAATGACTCCAGTGGATCCATATGTGGTTAATGAAAAGAACACACATGGAATGACACTGGTGGATCCATATGTGGTTTGTGAAAAGAACAGACATGCAATGACTCTAGTGCTGGTTTAGGATAAGAAAACACATGCAAGGACTCTAGTGGATCCATATGTGGTTTGTGAAAAGAACACACATGCAATGACTCTAGCTGTGCTTAATGAAAAGAACACACAAGCAATGAATCTAGTGGATCCATATGTGGTTAATGAAAAGAACACCCATGCAATGACTCAAGTGGATCCATGTGGTTTATGAAAAGAATAGACATGCAATGACTCTAGTTGTGGTTAATGAAATGAACACGCATGCAATGATTCTAGTGAATCCATATGTGTTTAATGAAAAGAACACACATGCAATGACACTGGTGGATCTGTATGTTGTTTGTGAAATGAACACACATTCAATGACTCTAGTGCTTGTTTAGGATAAGAACACACATGCAACGACTCTAGTGGATCCATATGTGATTTGTGAAAAGAACACACATGCAATGACTCTAGTGGATCCATGTGGTTTATGAAAAGAACAAAACATGCAATGACTCTAGATGTGGTTAATGAAAAGAATACACATACAATGACTCTAGTGGATCCATATGTGGTGAATGAAAAGAACACACATGCAATGAGACTGGTGGATCCTTATGTGGTTTGTGAAAAGAACAGACATTCAATGACTCTAGTGCTGGTTTAGGATAAGAACACACATGGAATGACTCTAGTGGATCCATATGTGGTTTGTGAAAAGAACACAAATGCAATGACTCTAGTGGATCCATATCTGGTTAATGGAAAGAACACACATGGAATGACACTGGTGGATCCATATGTGGTTTGTGAAAAGAACAGACATGCATTGACTCTAGTGCTGGTTCAGGATAAGAACACACATGAAAGGACTCTAGTGGATCCATATGTGGTTTGTGAAAAGAACACACATACAATGACTCTAGCTGTGCTTAATGAAAAGAACACACAAGCAATGAATCTAGTGGATCCATATGTGGTTAATGAAAAGAACACCCATGCAATGACTCTACTGGATCCATGTGCTTTATCAAAAGAATAGACATGCAATGACTCTAGCTGTGGTTAATGAAAAGAACACGCATGTAATGGTTCTAGTGGATCCATATGTGTTTAATGAAAAGAATACACATGCAATGACACTGGTGGATTTGTATGTTGTTTGTGAAATGAACACACATTCAATGACTCTAGTGCTTGTTTAGGATAAGAACACACATCCAATGACTCTAGTGGATCCATATGTGATTTGTGAAAAGAACACACATGCAATGACTCTAGTGGATCCATGTGGTTTATGAAAATAACAGACATGCAATGAATCTAGATGTGGTTAATGAAAAGAACACACATGCAATGACTCTAGTGGATCCATATGTGGTGAATGGAAAGAACACACATGCAATGAGACTGGTGGATCCTTATGTGGTTTGTGAAAAGAACACACATTCAATGACTCTAGTGCTGATTTAGGATAAGAACACACATGGAATGACTCTAGTGGTTCCATACGTGGTTTGTGAAAAGAACACACATGCAATGATTCTAGTGTCTCCATGTGGTTTATGAAAAGAGCAGACATGCAATGACTCTAGCTGT
Organism: Avena sativa; assembly: GCA_916181665.1. Classification (NCBI taxonomy): domain Eukaryota; kingdom Viridiplantae; phylum Streptophyta; class Magnoliopsida; order Poales; family Poaceae; genus Avena; species Avena sativa. The sequence goes on from OV702292.1 coordinate 316,166,802, forward strand.
GGTTTATGAAAAGAACACACATGCAATGACTCTAGTGCTGGTTTAGGATAAGAACACGGATGCAATGACTCTAGTGCATCCATATGTGGTTTGTGAAAAGAACACACATGCAATGACTCTAGTGGATCCATATGTGGTTAATGAAAAGAACACACATGGAATGACACTGGTGGATCCATATGGGGTTTGTGAAAAGAACAGACATGCAATGACTCTAGTGCTGGTTTAGGATAAGAACACACATGCAAGGACTCTAGTGGATCCATATGTGGTTTGTGAAAAGAACACACATGCAATGACTCTAGATGTGCTTAATGAAAAGAACACACAAGCAATGAATCTAGTGGATCCATATGTGGTTAATGAAAAGAACACCCATGTAATGACTCTAGTGGATACATGTGGTTCATGAAAAAAATAGACATGCAATGACTCTAGCTGTGGTTAATGAAAAGAACACGCATGCAATGATTCTAGTGGATCCATATGTGTTTAATGATAAGAACACACATGCAATGACACTGGTGGATCTGTATGTTGTTTGTGAAATGAACACACATTCAATGACTCTAGTGCTTGTTTAGGATAAGAACACACATGCAATGAGTCTAGTGGACCTATATGTGATTTGTGAAAAGAATACCCATGCAATGACTCTAGTGGATCCATGTGGTTTATGAAAATAACAGACATGCAATGACTCTAGATGTGGTTAATGAAAAGAACACACATGCAATGACTCTAGTGGATCCATATGTGGTGAATGAAAACAACACACATGCAATGAGACTGGTGGATCCTTGTGTGGTTTGTGAAAAGAACACACATTCAATGACTCTAGTGCTGGTTTAGGATAAGAACACACATGGAACGACTCTAGTGGATCCATATGTGGTTTGTGAAAAGAACACACATGCAATGATTCTAGTGGCTCCATGTGGTTTATGAAAAGAGCAGACATGCAATGACTCTAGCTGTGGTTTATGAAAACAACACACATGCAATGACTGTAGTGCAGGTTTAGGATAAGAACACAGATGCAATGACTCTAGTGCATCCATATGTGGTTTGTGAAAAGAACACACATGCAATGACTCTAGTGGATCCATATGTGGTTAATGAAAAGAACACACATGGAATGACACTGGTGGATCCATATGTGGTTTGTGAAAAGAACAGACATGCAATGACTCTAGTGCTGGTTTAGGATAAGAACACACATGCAAGGACTCTAGTGGATCCATATGTGGTTTGTGAAAAGAACACACATGCAATGACTCTAGCTGTGCTTAATGAAAAGAACACAGAAGCAATGAATCTAGTGGATCCATATGTGGTTAATGAAAAGAACACCCATGCAATGACTCTATATATATGCTACCTCCTACATAGAATTTGTTGCATCATAATTATATCATGCTCATGTCATCATGCCACCTTCCATTTGAGCATCATATAAAACCCTTTTCCATTTGGATCTTCTCTCATATGCATTATTAATTGTATTTGCCTCTTGATATATTGTATTTGGTTCTTGATAAATGTTTAATGCCCAAGTTGAGTTGGGGGCATATCTTTTATTCAACTCCATCACCTTTTCTTTGTCACCACCCTATAATTCCACCATCCAACTATATGTGAGCCCTTGCCTTTCTATCAATATTTACATCTAGCTCATGTGTGTTAAGATGGATCCACTTCTACTTCTACATGCTCCCATATATGATATATGTTGTCTTCACTAGAATCAATATGTGGAGCCTCATGGCCACCTTCGCATGCCATGTGAGTAGGACACTTCATATATCTTCCATAGGTTTTGTTTTGAACAACCGAGCATGTTTAATATAATTGTGGCTAAATAATCATCTAGTGGAACCACATACTTGTATAGCCATTTATATTCATCTATGCTTATTTTCATCCGTACCATATGAGGACTCAAACTTGAAGCTTCTTGTCTAGCTTTAGTTCAAATTTGAATGCATGCATCACAATATAGTGCCCTTGTGAATTATATTTCTTTTACAAATATAAAGTGGCCCTTGAGTTCCCATGCATGGGCCATGCAAGATTTACACCTTCTTCTTTTCCCACTTTTATTTGAGTTGCATTTGGTGCTTGTTTGTGAAGTGGAGACCCAATCACCACCACCCCTTTCTTTTCTTGGCAAGTACACCACCAAACCATCCCTTACCCTTACACCTCTCCTTTTTTCCCTCTAACCCTAGTTCTAGCCTAAACCCAACCCTTAACCCCACCTCACCTCTCTCTCTACACCTTAGCCGAGCCACCCCCTCAGATGTACACCACTCGAGCCTGCCATGCTAGCCCCACACCCCAGCTACCCTCTCTACCCCTAACCCTACCCCAGGCCGAAGCCTCCCTCCTAACCTAGCTAACCCGAGCCTCCCTCTCTTCTTTTCTTTCTCTCTCCCTGCCGTGCTGGCCCTAGCCCGAGTCTGCCCCACCTTGCTCTCTTCCTGGCCCACCTGCCATGCCTGTCCTGCCCCAGGTCGAGCCCAGCTCGTGCACGCGAGGAGGAGGGTGAAAAGGTGGCCGAAGCCACCTTTATCTACCCCGCGCCCCACCGGCCTCTTCCCTGTCTCTCTCCCTCGCGTTTAGCCATCTCCCCACGTCTCTGCCTTGCCAGATCCACCCCAGGGCCTTGCCCCTCCCCTCTTCTTCTCCACCATCACCAACCCCTCTCTCGCCGGTCACCGTCAGAACCGTCGCCGCTTCCTCGATTCGGTCGGCGTGGGCGACGTGGAGGTGGTCGAGGAGACCGAGGAGGACCTCCTGCGTCACCCTGGATGCGCCAGTGAGAAGGAGGAGCCCTAGACCGCTGCACACCAACGTTGCCCGAGCGAAACCCTAGCTCGCTGTCCTCCAGCTCCACCGCCGATCTGCTGCACGCCTGCCCGATCCACCACCACCGAGAGTCCCGCGGTGAGCCTCCGACCCCCCCCTGACATCCTCTCGCTCTTCATCTCTTCCTAGAAGAGCAGATCATTCTGTCGGGCACTCTCTGTGCGTGACGTCACTGCCGCCGTCCCGCCACGGTAGGCTCTTCTAGCCGCGCAGCGGTTACCCAGCAACAACCCCCGGCCGCCGCATCGGTAGCCTCCACCGCGCGCCAGCGCCAGGTCGCGCGTTCGAGTCTCCGCCGCACTCTGCGTACCGGCGTCAGATCCGTCAGTAACACGCAGGAAGAAAAACAGTAGCGTGGGGTTGTTTTCCAGTTAACCCCCCAACCTTTTGTTTTCGCAACCCGCAGTCCAGTCCGGGCCCACCGGTCATCGACTGTGGCAGTTTTACGTTTAGCCACCCCTTCTTTCCGCGTCTAAACCCGCAGTCCCCGGCCGCGCCAGGTGGCACCTGCTCCTTCACCCACTGGCCTATGGGGCCGATCAAGGCAAGGCCCACTTGTCAACCACTGTGGCTCGCTGTGGTCGCGGTGAGAAAAGTCTGCCGCGTGTGGTTTCAGCCAACTCAGCGCGGCCCCACCGTCAGTGAGTGGGGATAGCTAAGGCTGTGTATAAAATGTTCCCTGGTTATCTGTTTAAACAAAACAAATTCAAAATTGTTTTTATTCAAATTCAAATATGTTTTTAAATAACTTTTAAATTACAAATCCATATAATACTTATGATATATGTTTTGAAATCAGAAAAATGTGAGGAATTCAAATATGCTATTCAAAATAATGTTTGAGCACTTTAAAATTTCAAGATGATTAAAATTACAATAAAATGCCCTTTTTCTTAATTAATTAATAACTTTAGTTTTATAACTCCAAATTTGACAAAATAATATGTCTAAATCGATCAGCGCGACGAGCCCGTTTTATCTATGCATTCCATGTTCTGAATTGCAGCATGCATCATATAAATATAAGTATACAGAAAGTGTTATGAGAGCAAACCGGGCTAAAAACTTAATAAAATGCTTTAATCTTGTACCCCACACCTCACCCATGCCATGCTACATTATTGCCATGCAAATTATGCATCATTCATCATGGCATGATTGTTTGCTTGTCGCATTTTAATTCATATGCTTGTGCACTCTATTTATGTTGGCCCTTGTTTGTTTGGTTCTTCTTCGAATAGACGCTGAGCATGGGATATATCAGGAATCCCAGGAGCACTACCCAGATCCGTCCCTCGCTTCAACTGAGATGCCAGGCAAGCACTACCACATGCTTGCATACATATAGTACCTATTACCTCTATCTTATTCTTGCATCATTGAGTCGCGATTGCATTAAATTGAATCCCAAGTATTGCATAGCCTTTACTTTTGAACCCCACCAAAACTTGTTCCTCCATCCCATGAGCCATTACTACAGGAGTTGTTTGAGCCATGCGAGTGGTAGAATTACATGAGTAGGGTATGTGAGTGTCTGTTGAAGAATGAGGTACCTAAACAACTTAACCTGAGTAGCAATGGGATAACTAATGAAAGTGGCACCGGTGAGCAATATCTGATATTTGGTTCTTAATGCTCACTTGTGTCCCGTAGGACCCCGAGTACTTGATTCCTGTTCCTTGACTATTCGCACTATCCACATCCGGGAGGCCTTATGGACCCCCTGAGCCAGAGCTTGATTCATTCTTATTTCTTGGGGCCACAAAGTAGTTTGGGGGCTTTATTACTATCCTGTACTTATGCCATGCTTTACTGCTTTATTTAAGATTGTGCGAGGAGCACCTGTACTGTTTTGGATGCGGAGTATTTTCGCGGTATCGACAAGCCCAGTCACACTTTCAGGTTCCCAGTCGTTTACAGCCATTGACGCAGACCTTGGCTCTGTCTTGGAGCCGGCCAACTTCATTGCGGGTACCTTAATGGGGTGACCCCCTGAAAAATTTCTGAATCCTGTGATCGCTTTGTCGTGAATGCCTCGTTGGCTTTTGATTTGGTTTTTCCGAGGTTGATCGAGTGTGTGTTGCTATTTGTGCACCCCTGCAGGGTAAATCTTTCTGAAAGCCGTGTCCGTGGTTATGGACGACTTGGAGCACAGTTTCTCGATCATAGACAAGTATCACTGAAGTACCGCTTTTAATTTGACCAAGTACCTGACTAGTAAATAGTGTGACACTCATGGAATGGTTAATAAAACTGCCAACAGATGGGGGGGGGGGTTGTTCGTCCGCTTTCTCGTTGGTAAGCGAGAGGGAGGATGGATCTGTTAATTATATTGTTATAACTGTTGTTCTTAATTAACGGACATCCGTCTATCTTTGGTTAGGCGGATGGTTAGCGAGTATCTATAGAATTGTTAGTTATTATCTTTTGCTGCCATTGCGTCACCCCAGGTTGTGCCCCCTTTAGAGGCATAAAGACTTACTGAGTACCCCTAGGGTCTCACACGATAAATTGTTTGATTCAGATGAACAGGTATACTCGCAAGATGGATACTGGGTGGAGGAGACGGACGATGTTGGCAACGATCACTCGGTGTAGAGATTCCGGGAACGGGGATCCGTGAGATCTGTGGGCGGGATGTGTTTATTTATGTGGCATCTTATGCCGATTTGCTTCGTATCCGTACTCGGATCTTGTTTTCCGCTTCCGCCTGATACTCTGATGTTTGATGTATGAGGAGCTATCCTAAATTATTATCTCTATCTAGGATATTTGGTCTTGCCGTATGGCGTTGCAATATTTCTATTTTTTTAGATGGAATGGCTCTAAGGACTGTTGTATGTGGCTTGCATACATACTAATTTGTGTATGTAGTTGATCCCTTCGCCTGCCGATTACGCCGCTCGTTCTTGTCCTGATGTTCTGAAAATGGTTAGGACGGCCGAAAGGTCTACCTGTGAGTGGCCCTTGGCCCCACCGTACTATTTTAACCATTTTCGCTCATCCAGGCATGACTTTAGTGGATCCATATGTGGTGAATGAAAAGAACACACATGCAATGAGACTGGTGGATCCTTATGTGGTTTGTGAAAAGAACACACATTCAATCACTCTAGTGCTGGTTTAGGATAAGAACACACATGGAATGAATCTAGTGGATCCATATGTGGTTTGTGAAAATAACACACATGCAATGATTCTAGTGGTTCCATGTAACACCCTCAAATCGGCCCTATGCAAGTTTTAGCGCTTCCCGCCAAAACCCGCATAGAAACGATTCAAGGACGCCCACCAGGCACTTTCGTGCGGGTGGAAAACGAAGTAATAACATTACACAACAGTCCTTGATGGGACCCACAGAACAGATATATATATACAACACGACTCCATGAGTCAAGAATACAGATATACAGTACAATGATCCAAATCACCTTGAAAACGATAGAGCATCCGACTACAGACAAGATGCAAATGGGGCTAAGAGCCCTGAAGAATAACCAATGGCGTCCATAACCCTGCCCAGGCCAAGCCGGAGGCTAACCCTGCTAACGACGTCGATCTCGAACCTGCTAAAACAAAAGGGGTGCCGACAAAGGGCAAAGGAAAAAGAGGAGCATCAGTACTGAGGCCAGTACATGGCGAGGCTAGAATTCGGCGGATATCGCCTACATAGGTATGGTGGACTAAAGCGGCAGCGCAGCATGCACTTAACAATCTATAGAAACTCGATTCAATTGTCGGCTATTAGAGGGGGATAAGAAAGACCTATTCGAAACCACCTGATACTAACACCAAACATACCCATCCTGGTATTCCCCCTCGAGACCAAACGAGGAAGTCAAGCCGAGGAAAACTCACACGGTTGGCAGGTTTATTTAATCTTTCCATGGCAGTTATCCAACTTACTAGTCATCTCATTTGTAAGTCAAATTATAACAGTAAACTTTAGTTATTGTTGTCTATGATCGAGAAACTGTGCTCCAAGGCGTCCATAACCGTGGACACGGCTTTTCGAAAAGATTTAACCCTGCAGGGGTGCACCAAAGTATCCACACGCACTTCGACCCTTTTTGCCAGATCAGTTAACATACACCCATCGGTATGTCGGCGGGGCCTAAGTCATGACGTTTCCCAGACCCAAAGCAAGTACATGGGGGCCACCCCACTAAGCTACCCGCAACGAAGTTGGCCGGCTCCGAAATGGACCCAGGGTTTGCGTCAATGGCTGTAAACGACTGGGAACCCGAAAGTGTGACTGGGCTTGTCGATACCGCGAAAACACTCCGCAATCCTAAACAGTACAGGTGCTCCACGCACAAACTTAAATAAAGCGGTAAAGCATGGCATAGGTACAGGATAGTAATAAAGCCCCAAACTACTTGTGGCCCCCGGTACAATACTTTGAAATCAGGTAGTAAGCCGATGGGGGTGCCCACACACCCCACCTGTGGTTAGCGCGCTCGATCTCGGAACAGGTGTCAAGAACTCGGGTCCTAGGTGGACACAAGTGGGCGGTTAAAAAACAAATATTGACTATTACCCACCGGTGCCTCTGCATTATATCTATTTCCAGCATTTTAATTAACAAGTTATAATGTAAGCCAAGATCAACTCCACCGTTAAGCATCTCCACCATTAAGCATGTGTCAACCTTCCAATAACGGTGGAACAAGAACGACGCAAAGCAGCACCTGAGCAAGCAACTACGACTCGCAAGGCCAGCTATCTACCAAACAACAGCTATTAGGAGGTGTTCATGGCAATATAGAGGCTGCACGAGATATAACTGGTGCACGGAAACTAAAGCATCGCGACACGAATAGCAGTAGATCAACAGGAGGAAATAAATACTATAAATGCAAAATAGGTAGAAGGGGGAGAGTTGCTCGCCTGGGAAACACTGACGGCGGATCATATCCAGAGAACTTAATCCGCATCAACTCATCGGCTTAATCCGCGAAGAAGCAAACACTAGAAGAAAACACCGGATGCAATATTTAATACTACGGCAAAAGATCCGGCATGCTTATGATATGATGCAGTGATGAACAATTGAATATGTGATAGTCGATAATGTCATATTATAAAAATAATGGGGGTCTCGGATAGGGAATCACATTTAGGGTTCGGCGAACTTGGGCTCTGAGGGGTTCGGGGTTCGACAGGGGTGGAAACGGCTCGACGGGATCGGTCTCGGACAACGGAAGTAGATCTTGTCGCATCTGGGAAGAAGGACTTGGCTTGGCGTCGGGGCGCATCGGATTTTCCCTGGTCGGTGTCGATCTTGTCGTTGCGAAGGTCTTGTCGGGTCCGCGGATCAGGTCGGACTTGGCGTTCGGGGTGAAGAACTTGGCGTCCTCGAGGAAGTACTTGGCGTATCCCTGAAGAAGATCATGTCGGTCCACGGGGTTCGGTCTTCGGGGTCGGGGCTTCGAAGCTAGGAAGGAGAACTTGGTGTCCACGATGAAGATCTTGGAATGCAGCGCCATCACATTCGGGTTTTTGGCATAGAGGTCGATGTTGATGATGCTTCGGGTACCGACTTCATTGTCGATGGCGAACTTGAATAGACGACACCGGGTACAAGATGGCCCCTCGGGTTTTGGCTTCACACGAAGGCATTGAAGATCCTGCACCGACAGATCTTAGAAGCGACACTCTGCAATCGTATCCGTGACGGAGCACTCGGTGGACCTTGTGGACAAGAATCTATGGCCACACGTGGCAGATCACGGGCCTCACAAAACGGCAACACAAAACAACACACCCAGTGTGCCTCTATGCACACAAGGGAACAGGCAGCAGAGGCAAGGAGGTGCTCGGGGCCGGGGCTCCACGGCGCGGTGGTTGGCGGCGGCTAACAGCGAAGCGGCGCTGGGCGCTGCGGCCGGATGCAGGCAGCGTCGACGCGGTCAGCTGCGAGGAGGGCGAGTCCACGAGGTGAGGCTGCTCGGGTTGGTGGCGAGCGCGTCGCAAAGACGAGGTGGTGATGGCGGGCTTGCAAAACGGAGGAAGGCGGACACCGGGATGGAGGACGGCAAGGCCGAGGTCGGCAAGGATGCGCGGCCGGCGGCGCCTGGAGCCAGAGGAGAAGGGGCCGCAGCGGCGAGGTCCCAGGCGGCGACGGGAGGAGGCACGAGCTGGGGAACGGCGAGCATGGGGTAGCCGGCGGCCGGCGGAGAGGGCGGTGGTCGACGGTTGGTCCCGGTGAAGCGAGATGGCGGCGACGGCGGCGAGGTGGGGGCCCGCGGCGGCTCAGCGGTGGCTGGAGGCGGCGATGCCATGTGGCGGAGGACGCGCCTGTGAGGGGAGGAGCGGGGCGAGGTCGCCGGTGAGGGGGCGCGCAGCAGAGGCGAGCAAGCAGCAGTGGCAGCGGAGGATGCCGACGCGGGGAGAGAGAGAGAGGGGTGCGACGCGGGGGAGAGAGAGAGTGATGTGACGCAGGGGCGTGCCGACAAGGGTGGGGCCAGGGGAAAACGTGGGCGTACGGGACGCGTCTGTCCATCCCAGGAGGTGGGGTCCGCGCGGGGTAGGTGGGCACGGGAGAGAGGCTGGCGGGGTGACGTGCGCGTGGGGAGAGAGAGACGGGGTGGGGCCAGGCTGTCGGGCGGGCGGACCAGGGGAGTGGGGCTGCATGCGGTTGGTGCGCGCGGGTGTGTGTGCGTGTGCAGCTGTGTGTGTGTGCGTGTGTGGGCCGGGGAGTGGGTGGATGAGGTGGCAGATGGTGGTTGGGTGGATGGAGGGAGGAGAGATGAGGTGGCGTGCACCGATTGGTGCAGGTGAGGTGGAGGGGGCTCGGTAGGAAAAATAGGGTAGGGTTTTTGGTAGAAAAGGTTTGGGTGTTTCTCTGGGGTAGATAGGATTTTTATCTAGAGGTGGCCGGCGAGGCTTTCAGGCCTGGCTGGCTGCCTCCCAAAAATAATTAAATATTTTATTTATTAAAAACGAGGCTTTTGCAAACCGATGGTAGACGAAACAAAATAATCCGGAGACCCAGGTTTTGATTTGAATAAAGACGGGAATATTTAGAAAACAAAACTAGGCGTTTCGAAAATAGTTTAGACTAAAACCATGCATGATGATGATGATGCTCAAATGCAATGTGGCATGATGACATGAGCATGCGGTCATGATGATGCAATGCACAAAAACAACGCGTTTTTTTAGTAATGGTTTTTGTGGGGCGCCACATTCCATGTGGTTTATGAAAAGAGCAGACATGCAATGACTCTAGCTGTGGTTTATGAAAAGAACATAGATGCAATGACTCTAGTGCTAGTTTAGGATAAGAACACAGATGCAATGACTCTAGTGCATCCATATGTGGTTTGTAAAAAGAACACACATGCAATGACTCTAGTGGATCCATGTTGTTTATGAAAAGAACAGACATGCAATGACTCTAGCTGTGGTTAATGAAAAGAACACAAATGCAATGACTCTGTGGTTGGTTAGGATCAGAACACACATGCAATGACTATAGTGGATCCATATGTGGTTTGTGAAAACAACACACATGCAATGACTCTAGTGGATCCATGTGGTATATGAAAAGAACACACATGCAATGACTCTAGTTGTGGTTAATGAAAAGAACACACATGCAATGACTCTAGTGGATCCATATGTGGTTAATGAAAAGAACACACATGCAATGACACTGGTGGATCCATATGTGGTTTGTGAAAAGAACACACATTCAATGACTCTCGTGCTGGTTTAGGATAAGAACACACATGCAATGACTCTAGCTGTGGTGAATGAAAATAATACACATGCAACGACTCTAGTGCTGGTTTAGGATTAGAACACATATGCAATGACTCTAGTGGATCCATATGTGGTTTGTGAAAAGAACACACATTCAATGACACTGGTGGATCTGTATGGTTTATGAAAAGAACACACATGCAACGACTCTAGTGCTGGTTTAAGATAATAACACATAGGCAATGACTCTACTGGATCCATATGTGGTTTGTGAAAAGAACACATGTGCAATGACTCTAGTGGATCCTTGTGGTTTATGAAAAGAACAAATATGTAATGACACTAGCTGTGGTTAATGAAAAGAACACACATGCAATGACTCTAGTGCTGGTTTAGGATAAGAACACACATGCAATGACTCTAGTGGATCCATCTGTGATTTGTGAAAAGAACAGACATGCAATGACTCTGGTGGATCCATGTGGTTTACGAAAAGAACACACATGCAATGACTCTAGCTGTGGTTAATAAAAAGAACACACATGCAATGACTATAGTGCTAGTTTAAGATAACAACACACATGCAATGACTCTACTGGATCCATATGTGATATGTGATAAGAACACACATGCAATGAGTCTAGTGGATCCATGTGGTTTATGAAAAGAACAGACATGCAATGACTCTTGCTATGGTGAATGAAAAGAACACACATGCAATGACTCTCGTTGATCTATATGTGCTGAATCAAAAGAAAACACATGCAATGACACTAGTGGATGCATATGTGGTTTGTGAAAAGGACAAACATTCAATGACACTAGTGGATCCATATGGTTTATAAAAAGAACACACATGCAATGAGACTGGTGGATCCTTATGTGGTTTGTGAAAAGAACACACATTCAATCACTCTAGTGCTGGTTTACGATAAGAACACACATGGAATGAATCTAGTGGATCCATATGTGGTTTGTGAAAATAACACACATGCAATGACTCTAGTGGATCCATATGTGGTTAATGAAAAGAACACACATGCAATGACTCTAGTGGATCCATATGTGGTTTGTGAAAAGAACACACATTCAATTACACTGGTGGATCCATGTGGTTCATGAAAAGAATAGACATGCAATTACTCTGGTGGATCCATATGTCGTTTGTGAAAAGAACACACATTCAATAACTCTAGTTGTGGTTCATAAAAAGAACACACATGCAATGCACTGGTGGATCATGTGGTTCTTGAAAATAACACACATGCAATGACTCTGGTGGATCCATATGTGGTTTATGAAAACAACATACATGCAATGAATCTAGTGCCGGTTTAGGATAAGAACACACATGCAATGACTCTAGTGGATCTATATGTGGTTGGTGAAAAGAACACACATGCAATGACTCTAGTGGATCCATGTGGTTTATTAAAAGAACAGACATGCAATGACTCTAGCTGTGGTTAATGAAAAGAACACACATGCAATGACTCTAGTGGATCCAAGTGGTTTATAAAAAGAACAGACATGCAATGACTCTAGATGGGGTTAATGAAAACAACACACAAGCAATGACTCTAGTGGATCCATATGTGGTGAATGAAAAGAACACACATGCAATGAGACTAGTGGATCCATATGTGGTTTGTGAAAAGAACACACATGCAATGACACTAGTGGATCCATGTGGTTTATGAAAAGAACAGACATGCAATGATTTTATCTATGGTTAACAAAAAGAACACACATGCAATGACTCTAGTGGATCCATATGTGGTTAATGAAAAGAACACACATGCAATGAAACTGGTGCATCCATATGTGGTTTGTGAAAAGAACACACATTCAATGACTCTAGTGCTTGTTTAGGATAAGAACACACATGCCATGACTCTAGCTCTGGTTAATGAAAAGAACACACATGCAACGACTCTAGTGCTGGTTTAAGATAAGAACACACATGCAATGACTCTAGTGGATCCATATGTGGTTTGTGAAAAGAACACACATGCAATGAGACTGGTGGATCCTTATGTGGTTTGTGAAAAGAACACACATTTAATGACTCTAGTGCTGGTTTAGGATAAGAACACACATGGAATGACTCTAGTGGATCCATATGTGGTTTGTGAAAAGAACACACATGCAATGATTCTAGTGGTTCAATGTGGTTTATTAAAAGAGCAGACATGCAATGACTCTTGCTATGGTTTATGAAAAGAACACACATGCAATGACTCTAGTGCTGGTTTAGGATAAGAACACAAATACAATGACTTAGTGCATCCCATATGTGGTTTGTGAAAAGAACACACATGCAATGACTATAGTGGATCCATGTTGTTTATGAAAAGAACAGACATGCAATGACTCTAGCTGTGGTTAATGAAAAGAACACACATGCAATGACTCTGGTGTTGGTTTAGGATCAGAACACACATGGAATGACTCTAGTGGATCCATATGTGGTTTCTGAAAACAACACGCATGCAATGACTCTAGTGGATACATTTGGTATATGAAAAGAACACACATGCAATGACTCTAGTTGTGGTTAATGAAAAGAACACAGATGCAATGACTCTAGTGGATCCATATGTGGTTAATGAAAAGAACACACATGCAATGACACTGGTGGATCCATATATGATTTGTGAAAAGAACACACACTTAATGACTCTAGTGCTGGTTTAGGATAAGAACACACATGCAATGACTCTAGTGGATCCATATGTGGTTTGTTAAAATAACTCAAATGCAATGACTCTAGTGGATCCATGTGGTTAATGAAAGGAATAAACATGCAATGACTCTAGCTGTGGTTTATGAAAAGAACACAGATCCAATGACTCTAGTGTTGGTTTAAGATAAGAACACACATGCAATGATTCTAGTGGATCCATATGTGGTTTCTAAAAATAACACGCATGCAATGAATCTAGTGGATCCATGTGGTTTACGAAAAGAACAGACATGCAATGACTCTAGCTGTGGTTAATGAAAAGAACACACATGCAATGACTCTAATGCTGGTTTAGGATAAGAACATACATGCAATGACTCTAGTGGATCCATATGTGATTTGTGAAAAGAACACACATGCAATGACTCAAGTGGATCCATGTGGTTTATGAAAAGAACAAACATGCAATGACTCTAAATGTGGTTAATGAAAAGAACACACATGCAATGACTCTAGTGGATCCATATGTGGTGAATGAAAAGAACACACATGCAATAAGACTAGTGGATCCTTATGTGGTTTGTGAAAAGAACACACATTCAATCACTCTAGTGCTGGTTTAGGATAAGAACACACATGGAATGAATCTAGTGGATCCATATGTGGGTTGTGAAAAGAACACACATGCAATGATTCTAGTGGTTCCATGTGGTTTATGAAAAGAGCAGACATGCAATGACTCTAGCTGTGGTTTATGAAAAGAACACAGATGCAATGACTCTAGTGCTAGTTTAGGATAAGAACACAGATGCAATGACTCCAGTGCATCCATATGTGGTTTGTGAAAAGAACACACATGCAATGACTCTAGTGGATCCATGTTGTTTATGAAAAGAACAGACATGCAATGACTCTAGCTGTGGTTAATGAAAAGAACACACATGCAATGACTCTGTTGTTGGTTAGGATCAGAACACACATGCAATGACTCTAGTGGATCCATATGTGGTTCGTGAAAACAACACACATGCAATGACTCTAGTGGATCCATGTGGTATATGAAAAGAACACACATGCAATGACTCTAGTTGTGGTTAATGAAAAGAACACACATGCAATGACTCTAATGGATCCATATGTGGTTAATGAAAAGAACACACATGCAATGACACTGGTGGATCCATATGTGGTTTGTGAAAAGAACACACATTCAATGACTCTAGTGCTGGTTTAGGATAAGAACACACATGACATGACTCTAGTGGATCAATATGTGGTCTGTCAAAAGAACACACATTCAATGACACTAGTGGATCTATGTGGTTTATAAAAAGAACAGATAGGCAGTGACTCTGGCGGATGCATATGTGGTTTGTGAAAAGAACACACATGCAATGACTCTAGTTGTGGTTCATGAAAAGAACACACATGCAATGACTCTGGTGGATCCATGTGGTTCATGAAAATAACACACAATGCAATGACTCCGGTGGATCCATACGTGGTTAATGAAAAGAACACACATGCAATGACACTAGTGGATCCATATGTGGTTTGTGAAAAGAACACACATTCAATGACACTGGTGGATCCATGTGGTTTATGAAAAGAATAGACATGCAATGACTCTGGTGGATCCATATGTGATTTGTGAAAAGAACACACATGCAATAACTCTAGTTGTGGTTCATAAAAAGAACACACATGCAATGCACTGGTGGATCATGTGGTTCTCAAAAATAACACACATGCAATGACTCTGGTGGATCCATATGTGGTTTATGAAAACAACATACATGCAATGAATCTAGTGCCGGTTTAGGATAAGAACACACATGCAATGACTCTAGTGGATCTATATGTGGTTGGTGAAAAGAACACACATGTAATGACTCTAGTGGATCCATGTGGTTTATTAAAAGAACAGACATGCAATGACTCTAGCTGTGGTTAATGAAAAGAACACACATGAAATGACTCTAGTGGATCCATATGTGGTTTGTGAAAAGAACAAACATGCAATGAATCTAGTGGATCCATGTGGTATATGAAAAGAACAGACATGCAATGATTTTATCTATGGTTAATGAAAATAACACACATGCAATGACTCTAGTGGATCCATATGTGGTTAATGAATAGAACACACATGCAATAAAACTGGTGGATCCATATGTGGTTTGTGAAAAGAACACACATTCAATGACTCTAGTGCTGGTTTAGGATAAGAACACACATGCCATGACTCTAGTTCCGGTTAACGAAAAGAACAGACATGCAACGACTCTAGTGCTGGTTTAAGATAAGAACACACATGCAATGACTGTAGTGGATCCATATGTGGTTTGTGAAAAGAACACACATGCAATGACTCTAGTAGATCCATGTGGTTTATGAAAAGAACAGACATGCAATGACTCTAGCTGTGGTTAATGAAAATAACACACATGCAATGACTCTAGTGCTAGTTTAGGATAAGAACACACATGCAATGACTCTAGTGGATCCATATGTGATTTGTGAAAGGACACACATGCAATGACTCTAGTGGATCGATATGGTTTATGAAAAGAATAGACATGAAATGACTCTAGCTATGGTTAATGAAAAGAACACCCATGCAATGACTCTAGTGGATCCATATGTGGTTTGTGAAAAGAACACACATGCAATGACTCTAGTGGATCCATGTGGTTTATGAAAATAAGAAATCTGCAATGACTCTAGCTGTGGTTAATGAAAATAACACACATGTAATGACTCTAGTGCTGGTTTAGGATAAGAACACACGTGCAATGACTCTAGTGGATCCATATGTGATTTGTGAAAGGAACACACATGCAATGACTCTAGTGGATCCATGTGGTTTATGAAAAGAATAGACATGGAATGAATCTAGCTATAGTTAATGAAAAGAACACACATGCAATGACACTAGTGGATCCATATGTGGTATGTGAAAAGAACACACATTCAATGACTCTAGTGTTGGTTTAGGATAAGATTACACATGCAATTACTCTAGCTGTGGTGAATGAAAAGAACACACATGCAACGACTCTAGTGCTGGTTTAAGATAAGAATACACAGGCAATGACTCAAGTGGATCCATATGTGTTTTGTGAAAAGAACACACATGCAATGACTCTAGTGGAACCATGTGGTTTATGAAAAAAACAGACATGCAATGACTCTAGCTGTGGTTTATGAAAAGAACACACATGCGATGACTCTAGTGCTGGTTTAGAATAAGAACACACATTCAATGACTCTAGTGGATCCATATGTGGTTTCTAAAAATAACAGACATGCAATGACTGTAGTGGATCCATGTGGTTTACGAAAAGAACAGACATGCAATGAGTCTAGCTGCGGTTAATGAAAAGGACACACATGCAATGACTCTAGTGCTGGTTTAGGATAAGAACACACATGCAATGACTCCAGTGGATCCATATGTGATTTGTAAAAAGAACACACATGCAACGACTCAGGTGGATCCATGTGGTTTATGAA
Organism: Avena sativa; assembly: GCA_916181665.1. NCBI lineage: Eukaryota > Viridiplantae > Streptophyta > Magnoliopsida > Poales > Poaceae > Avena > Avena sativa. The sequence continues at coordinate 316,183,585 of OV702292.1, forward strand.
AAGAACATACATGCAATGACTCTAGATGTGGTTAATGAAAATAACACAGATGCAAGGACTCTAGTGGATCCATATGTGGTGAATGAAAAGAACACACAGGAAATGAGACTGGAGGATCCTTATGTGGTTATGTGGTTTGTGAAAAGAACACACATTCAATAACTCTAGTTGTGGTTCATGAAAAGAACACACATGCAATGCACTGGTGGATCATGTGGTTCTTGAAAATAACACACATGCAATGACTCAGGTGGATCCATATGTGGTTTATGAAAACAACATACATGCAATGAATCTAGTGCCGGATTAGGATAAGAACACACATGCAATGACTCTAGTGGATCTATATGTGGATGGTGAAAAGAACACACATGCAATGACTCTAGTGGATCCATTGGGTTTGTGAAAAGAACAGACATGCAATGACTCTAGTTGCGGTTAATGAAAACAACACACATGAAATGACTATAGTGGATCCATATGTGGTTTGTGAAAAGAACACACATGCAATGACTCTAATGGATCCATGTGGTATATGAAACGAACAGACATGCAATGACTTTATCTATGGTTAATGAAAAGAACACACATGCAATGACTAGTGGATCCATATGTGGTTAATGAAAAGAACAAACATGCAATGACTCTAGATGTGGTTAATGAAAAGAACACACATACAATGACTCTAGTGGATCCATATGTGGTGAATGAAAAGAACACACATGCAATGAGACTGGTGGATCCTTATGTGGTTTGTGAAAAGAACAGACATTCAATGACTCTAGTGCTGGTTTAGGATAAGAACACACATGGAATGACTCTAGTGGATCCATATGTGGTTTGTGAAAAGAACACACATGCAATGACTCTAGTGGATCCATATGTGGTTAATGGAAAGAACACACATGGAATGACACTGGTGGATCCATATGTGGTTTGTGAAAAGAACAGACATGCATTGACTCTAGTGCTGGTTCAGGATAAGAACACACATGAAAGGACTATAGTGGATCCATATGTGGTTTGTGAAAAGAACACACATACAATGACTCTAGCTATGCTTAATGAAAAGAACACATAAGCAATGAATCTAGTGGATCCATATGTGGTTAATGAAAAGAACACCCATGCAATGATTCTACTGGATCCATGTGCTTTATGAAAAGAATAGACATGCAATGACTCTAGCTGTGGTTAATGAAAAGAACACGCATGTAATGATTCTAGTGGATCCATATGTGTTTAATGAAAAGAACACACATGCAATGACACTGGTGGACTTGTGTGTTGTTTGTGAAATTAACACACATTCAATGACTCTAGTGCTTGTTTAGGATAAGAACACACATGCAATGACTCTAGTGGATCCATATGTGATTTGTGAAAAGAACACACATGCAATGACTCTAGTGGATCCATGTGGTTTATGAAAATAACAGACATGCAATGAATCTAGATGTGGTTAATGAAAAGAACACGCATGCAATGGCTCTAGTGGATCCATATGTGGTGAATGAAAAGAACACACATGCAATGAGACTGGTGGATCCTTATGTGGTTTATGAAAAGAACACACATTTAATGACTCTAGTGCTGCTTTACGATAAGAACACACATGGAATGACTCTAGTGGATCCATATGTGGTTTGTGAAAAGAACACACATGCAATGATTCTAGTGGCTCCATGTGGTTTATGAAAAGAGCAGACATGCAATGACTCTAGCTGTGGTTTATGAAAACAACACACATGCAATGACTGTAGTGCAGGTTTAGGATAAGAACACAGATGCAATGACTCTAGTGCATCCATATGTGGTTTGTGAAAAGAACACACATGCAATGACTCTAGTGGATCCATATGTGGTTAATGAAAAGAACACACATGGAATGACACTGGTGGATCCATATGTGGTTTGTGAAAAGAACAGACATGCAATGACTCTAGTGCTGGTTTAGGATAAGAAAACACATGCAAGGACTCTAGTGGATCCATATGTGGTTTGTGAAAAGAACACACATGCAATGACTCTAGCTGTGCTTAATGAAAAGAACACACAAGCAATGAATCTAGTGGATCCATATGTGGTTAATGAAAAGAACACCCATGCAATGACTCTAGTGGATCCATGTGGTTTATGAAAAGAATAGACATGCAATGACTCTAGCTGTGGTTAATGAAATGAACACGCATGCAATGATTCTAGTCGATCCATATGTGTTTAATGAAAAGAACACACATGCAATGACACTGGTGGATCTGTATGTTGTTTGTGAAATGAACACACATTCAATGACTCTAGTGCTTGTTTAGGAGAAGAACACACATGCAACGACTCTAGTGGATCCATATGTGATTTGTGAAAAGAACACACATGCAATGACTCTAGTGGATCCATGTGGTTTATAAAAAGAACAAACATGCAATGACTCTAGATGTGGTTAATGAAAAGAACACACATACAATGACTCTAGTGGATCCATATGTGGTGAATGAAAAGAACACACATGCAATGAGACTGGTGGATCCTTATGTGGTTTGTGAAAAGAACAGACATTCAATGACTCTAGTGCTGGTTTAGGATAAGAACACACATGGAATGACTCTTGTGGATCCATATGTGATTTGTGAAAAGAACACACATGCAATGACTCTAGTGGATCCATATGTGGTTAATGGAAAGAACACACATGGAATGACACTGGTGGATCCATATGTGGTTTGTGAAAAGAACAGACATGCATTGACTCTAGTGCTGGTTCAGGATAAGAACACACATGAAAGGACTATAGTGGATCCATATGTGGTTTGTGAAAAGAACACACATACAATGACTCTAGCTGTGCTTAATGAAAAGAACACACAAGCAATGAATCTAGTGGATCCATATGTGGTTAATGAAAAGAACACCCATGCAATGATTCTACTGGACCATGTGCTTTATGAAAAGAATAGACATGCAATGACTCTAGCTGTGGTTAATGAAAAGAACACGCATGTAATGATTCTAGTGGATCCATATGTGTTTAATGAAAAGAACACACATGCAATGACACTGGTGGATTTGTGTGTTGTTTGTGAAATGAACACACATTCAATGACTCTAGTGCTTGTTTAGGATAAGAACACACATGCAATGACTCTAGTGGATCCATATGTGATTTGTGAAAAGAACACACATGCAATGACTCTAGTGGATCCATGTGGTTAATGAAAAGAACAGACATGCAATAACTCGAGATGTGGTTAATGAAAAGAACACACATGCAATGACTCTAGTGGATCCATATGTGGTGAATGAAAAGAACACACATGCAATGAGACTGGTGGATCCTTATGTGGTTTATGAAAAGAACACACATTTAATGACTCTAGTGCTGCTTTACGATAAGAACACACATGGAATGACTCTAGTGGATCCATATGTGGTTTGTGAAAAGAACACACATGCAATGATTCTAGTGGCTCCATGTGGTTTATGAAAAGAGCAGACATGCAATGACTCTAGCTGTGGTTTATGAAAACAACACACATGCAATGACTGTAGTGCAGGTTTAGGATAAGAACACAGATGCAATGACTCTAGTGCATCCATATGTGGTTTGTGAAAAGAACACACATGCAATGACTCTAGTGGATCCATATGTGGTTAATGAAAAGAACACACATGGAATGACACTGGTGGATCCATATGTGGTTTGTGAAAAGAACAGACATGCAATGACTCTAGTGCTGGTTTAGGATAAGAACACACATGCAAGGACTCTAGTGGATCCATATGTGGTTTGTGAAAAGAACACACATGCAATGACTCTAGCTGTGCTTAATGAAAAGAACACACAAGCAATGAATCTAGTGGATCCATATGTGGTTAATGAAAAGAACACCCATGCAATGACTCTAGTGGATCCATGTGGTTTATGAAAAGAATAGACATGCAATGACTCTAGTTGTGGTTAATGAAATGAACACGCATGCAATGATTCTAGTGGATCCATATGTGTTTAATGAAAAGAACACACATGCAATGACACTGGTGGATCTGTATGTTGTTTGTGAAATGAACACACATTCAATGACTCTAGTGCTTGTTTAGGATAAGAACACACATGCAACGACTCTAGTGGATCCATATGTGATTTGTGAAAAGAACACACATGCAATGACTCTAGTGGATCCATGTGGTTTATGAAAAGAACAAACATGCAATGACTCTAGATGTGGTTAATGAAAAGAACACACATACAATGACTCTAGTGGATCCATATGTGGTGAATGAAAAGAACACACATGCAATGAGATTGGTGGATCCTTATGTGGTTTGTGAAAAGAACAGAAATTCAATGACTCTAGTGCTGGTTTAGGATAAGAACACACATGGAATGACTCTAGTGGATCCATATGTGGTTTGTGAAAAGAACACACATGCAATGACTCTAGTGGATCCACATGTGGTTAATGGAAAGAACACACATGGAATGACACTGGTGGATCCATATGTGGTTTGTGAAAAGAACAGACATGCATTGACTCTAGTGCTGGTTCAGGATAAGAACACACATGAAAGGACTATAGTGGATCCATATGTGGTTTGTGAAAAGAACACACATACAATAACTCTAGCTGTGCTTAATGAAAAGAACACACAAGCAATTAATCTAGTGGATCCATATGTGGTTAATGAAAAGAACACCCATGCAATGATTCTACTGGATCCATGTGCTTTATGAAAAGAATAGACATGCAATGACTCTAGCTGTGGTTAATGAAAAGAACACGCATGTAATGATTCTAGTGGATCCATATGTGTTTAATGAAAAGAACACACATGCAATGACACTGGTGGATTTGTGTGTTGTTTGTGAAATGAACACACATTCAATGACTCTAGTGCTTGTTTAGGATAAGAACACACATGCAATGACTCTAGTGGATCCATATGTGATTTGTGAAAAGAACACACATGCAATGACTCTAGTGGATCCATGTGGTTTATGAAAATAACAGACATGCAATGAATCTAGATGTGGTTAATGAAAAGAACACACATGCAATGGCTCTAGTGGATCCATATGTGGTGAATGAAAAGAACACACATGCAATGAGACTGGTGGATCCTTATGTGGTTTATGAAAAGAACACACATTTAATGACTCTAGTGCTGCTTTACGATAAGAACACACATGGAATGACTCTAGTGGATCCATATGTGGTTTGTGAAAAGAACACACATGCAATGATTCTAGTGGCTCCATGTGGTTTATGAAAAGAGCAGACATGCAATGACTCTAGCTGTGGTTTATGAAAACAACACACATGCAATGACTGTAGTGCAGGTTTAGGATAACAACACAGATGCAATGACTCTAGTGCATCCATATGTGGTTTGTGAAAAGAACACACATGCAATGACTCCAGTGGATCCATATGTGGTTAATGAAAAGAACACACATGGAATGACACTGGTGGATCCATATGTGGTTTGTGAAAAGAACAGACATGCAATGACTCTAGTGCTGGTTTAGGATAAGAAAACACATGCAAGGACTCTAGTGGATCCATATGTGGTTTGTGAAAAGAACACACATGCAATGACTCTAGCTGTGCTTAATGAAAAGAACACACAAGCAATGAATCTAGTGGATCCATATGTGGTTAATGAAAAGAACACCCATGCAATGACTCAAGTGGATCCATGTGGTTTATGAAAAGAATAGACATGCAATGACTCTAGTTGTGGTTAATGAAATGAACACGCATGCAATGATTCTAGTGAATCCATATGTGTTTAATGAAAAGAACACACATGCAATGACACTGGTGGATCTGTATGTTGTTTGTGAAATGAACACACATTCAATGACTCTAGTGCTTGTTTAGGATAAGAACACACATGCAACGACTCTAGTGGATCCATATGTGATTTGTGAAAAGAACACACATGCAATGACTCTAGTGGATCCATGTGGTTTATGAAAAGAACAAAACATGCAATGACTCTAGATGTGGTTAATGAAAAGAATACACATACAATGACTCTAGTGGATCCATATGTGGTGAATGAAAAGAACACACATGCAATGAGACTGGTGGATCCTTATGTGGTTTGTGAAAAGAACAGACATTCAATGACTCTAGTGCTGGTTTAGGATAAGAACACACATGGAATGACTCTAGTGGATCCATATGTGGTTTGTGAAAAGAACACAAATGCAATGACTCTAGTGGATCCATATCTGGTTAATGGAAAGAACACACATGGAATGACACTGGTGGATCCATATGTGGTTTGTGAAAAGAACAGACATGCATTGACTCTAGTGCTGGTTCAGGATAAGAACACACATGAAAGGACTCTAGTGGATCCATATGTGGTTTGTGAAAAGAACACACATACAATGACTCTAGCTGTGCTTAATGAAAAGAACACACAAGCAATGAATCTAGTGGATCCATATGTGGTTAATGAAAAGAACACCCATGCAATGACTCTACTGGATCCATGTGCTTTATCAAAAGAATAGACATGCAATGACTCTAGCTGTGGTTAATGAAAAGAACACGCATGTAATGGTTCTAGTGGATCCATATGTGTTTAATGAAAAGAATACACATGCAATGACACTGGTGGATTTGTATGTTGTTTGTGAAATGAACACACATTCAATGACTCTAGTGCTTGTTTAGGATAAGAACACACATCCAATGACTCTAGTGGATCCATATGTGATTTGTGAAAAGAACACACATGCAATGACTCTAGTGGATCCATGTGGTTTATGAAAATAACAGACATGCAATGAATCTAGATGTGGTTAATGAAAAGAACACACATGCAATGACTCTAGTGGATCCATATGTGGTGAATGGAAAGAACACACATGCAATGAGACTGGTGGATCCTTATGTGGTTTGTGAAAAGAACACACATTCAATGACTCTAGTGCTGATTTAGGATAAGAACACACATGGAATGACTCTAGTGGTTCCATACGTGGTTTGTGAAAAGAACACACATGCAATGATTCTAGTGTCTCCATGTGGTTTATGAAAAGAGCAGACATGCAATGACTCTAGCTGTGGTTTATGAAAAGAACACACATGCAATGACTCTAGTGCTGGTTTAGGATAAGAACACGGATGCAATGACTCTAGTGCATCCATATGTGGTTTGTGAAAAGAACACACATGCAATGACTCTAGTGGATCCATATGTGGTTAATGAAAAGAACACACATGGAATGACACTGGTGGATCCATATGGGGTTTGTGAAAAGAACAGACATGCAATGACTCTAGTGCTGGTTTAGGATAAGAACACACATGCAAGGACTCTAGTGGATCCATATGTGGTTTGTGAAAAGAACACACATGCAATGACTCTAGATGTGCTTAATGAAAAGAACACACAAGCAATGAATCTAGTGGATCCATATGTGGTTAATGAAAAGAACACCCATGTAATGACTCTAGTGGATACATGTGGTTCATGAAAAAAATAGACATGCAATGACTCTAGCTGTGGTTAATGAAAAGAACACGCATGCAATGATTCTAGTGGATCCATATGTGTTTAATGATAAGAACACACATGCAATGACACTGGTGGATCTGTATGTTGTTTGTGAAATGAACACACATTCAATGACTCTAGTGCTTGTTTAGGATAAGAACACACATGCAATGAGTCTAGTGGACCTATATGTGATTTGTGAAAAGAATACCCATGCAATGACTCTAGTGGATCCATGTGGTTTATGAAAATAACAGACATGCAATGACTCTAGATGTGGTTAATGAAAAGAACACACATGCAATGACTCTAGTGGATCCATATGTGGTGAATGAAAACAACACACATGCAATGAGACTGGTGGATCCTTGTGTGGTTTGTGAAAAGAACACACATTCAATGACTCTAGTGCTGGTTTAGGATAAGAACACACATGGAACGACTCTAGTGGATCCATATGTGGTTTGTGAAAAGAACACACATGCAATGATTCTAGTGGCTCCATGTGGTTTATGAAAAGAGCAGACATGCAATGACTCTAGCTGTGGTTTATGAAAACAACACACATGCAATGACTGTAGTGCAGGTTTAGGATAAGAACACAGATGCAATGACTCTAGTGCATCCATATGTGGTTTGTGAAAAGAACACACATGCAATGACTCTAGTGGATCCATATGTGGTTAATGAAAAGAACACACATGGAATGACACTGGTGGATCCATATGTGGTTTGTGAAAAGAACAGACATGCAATGACTCTAGTGCTGGTTTAGGATAAGAACACACATGCAAGGACTCTAGTGGATCCATATGTGGTTTGTGAAAAGAACACACATGCAATGACTCTAGCTGTGCTTAATGAAAAGAACACAGAAGCAATGAATCTAGTGGATCCATATGTGGTTAATGAAAAGAACACCCATGCAATGACTCTATATATATGCTACCTCCTACATAGAATTTGTTGCATCATAATTATATCATGCTCATGTCATCATGCCACCTTGCATTTGAGCATCATATAAAACCCTTTTCCATTTGGATCTTCTCTCATATGCATTATTAATTGTATTTGCCTCTTGATATATTGTATTTGGTTCTTGATAAATGTTTAATGCCCAAGTTGAGTTGGGGGCATATCTTTTATTCAACTCCATCACCTTTTCTTTGTCACCACCCTATAATTCCACCATCCAACTATATGTGAGCCCTTGCCTTTCTATCAATATTTACATCTAGCTCATGTGTGTTAAGATGGATCCACTTCTACTTCTACATGCTCCCATATATGATATATGTTGTCTTCACTAGAATCAATATGTGGAGCCTCATGGCCACCTTCGCATGCCATGTGAGTAGGACACTTCATATATCTTCCATAGGTTTTGTTTTGAACAACCGAGCATGTTTAATATAATTGTGGCTAAATAATCATCTAGTGGAACCACATACTTGTATAGCCATTTATATTCATCTATGCTTATTTTCATCCGTACCATATGAGGACTCAAACTTGAAGCTTCTTGTCTAGCTTTAGTTCAAATTTGAATGCATGCATCACAATATAGTGCCCTTGTGAATTATATTTCTTTTACAAATATAAAGTGGCCCTTGAGTTCCCATGCATGGGCCATGCAAGATTTACACCTTCTTCTTTTCCCACTTTTATTTGAGTTGCATTTGGTGCTTGTTTGTGAAGTGGAGACCCAATCACCACCACCCCTTTCTTTTCTTGGCAAGTACACCACCAAACCATCCCTTACCCTTACACCTCTCCTTTTTTCCCTCTAACCCTAGTTCTAGCCTAAACCCAACCCTTAACCCCACCTCACCTCTCTCTCTACACCTTAGCCGAGCCACCCCCTCAGATGTACACCACTCGAGCCTGCCATGCTAGCCCCACACCCCAGCTACCCTCTCTACCCCTAACCCTACCCCAGGCCGAAGCCTCCCTCCTAACCTAGCTAACCCGAGCCTCCCTCTCTTCTTTTCTTTCTCTCTCCCTGCCGTGCTGGCCCTAGCCCGAGTCTGCCCCACCTTGCTCTCTTCCTGGCCCACCTGCCATGCCTGTCCTGCCCCAGGTCGAGCCCAGCTCGTGCACGCGAGGAGGAGGGTGAAAAGGTGGCCGAAGCCACCTTTATCTACCCCGCGCCCCACCGGCCTCTTCCCTGTCTCTCTCCCTCGCGTTTAGCCATCTCCCCACGTCTCTGCCTTGCCAGATCCACCCCAGGGCCTTGCCCCTCCCCTCTTCTTCTCCACCATCACCAACCCCTCTCTCGCCGGTCACCGTCAGAACCGTCGCCGCTTCCTCGATTCGGTCGGCGTGGGCGACGTGGAGGTGGTCGAGGAGACCGAGGAGGACCTCCTGCGTCACCCTGGATGCGCCAGTGAGAAGGAGGAGCCCTAGACCGCTGCACACCAACGTTGCCCGAGCGAAACCCTAGCTCGCTGTCCTCCAGCTCCACCGCCGATCTGCTGCACGCCTGCCCGATCCACCACCACCGAGAGTCCCGCGGTGAGCCTCCGACCCCCCCCTGACATCCTCTCGCTCTTCATCTCTTCCTAGAAGAGCAGATCATTCTGTCGGGCACTCTCTGTGCGTGACGTCACTGCCGCCGTCCCGCCACGGTAGGCTCTTCTAGCCGCGCAGCGGTTACCCAGCAACAACCCCCGGCCGCCGCATCGGTAGCCTCCACCGCGCGCCAGCGCCAGGTCGCGCGTTCGAGTCTCCGCCGCACTCTGCGTACCGGCGTCAGATCCGTCAGTAACACGCAGGAAGAAAAACAGTAGCGTGGGGTTGTTTTCCAGTTAACCCCCCAACCTTTTGTTTTCGCAACCCGCAGTCCAGTCCGGGCCCACCGGTCATCGACTGTGGCAGTTTTACGTTTAGCCACCCCTTCTTTCCGCGTCTAAACCCGCAGTCCCCGGCCGCGCCAGGTGGCACCTGCTCCTTCACCCACTGGCCTATGGGGCCGATCAAGGCAAGGCCCACTTGTCAACCACTGTGGCTCGCTGTGGTCGCGGTGAGAAAAGTCTGCCGCGTGTGGTTTCAGCCAACTCAGCGCGGCCCCACCGTCAGTGAGTGGGGATAGCTAAGGCTGTGTATAAAATGTTCCCTGGTTATCTGTTTAAACAAAACAAATTCAAAATTGTTTTTATTCAAATTCAAATATGTTTTTAAATAACTTTTAAATTACAAATCCATATAATACTTATGATATATGTTTTGAAATCAGAAAAATGTGAGGAATTCAAATATGCTATTCAAAATAATGTTTGAGCACTTTAAAATTTCAAGATGATTAAAATTACAATAAAATGCCCTTTTTCTTAATTAATTAATAACTTTAGTTTTATAACTCCAAATTTGACAAAATAATATGTCTAAATCGATCAGCGCGACGAGCCCGTTTTATCTATGCATTCCATGTTCTGAATTGCAGCATGCATCATATAAATATAAGTATACAGAAAGTGTTATGAGAGCAAACCGGGCTAAAAACTTAATAAAATGCTTTAATCTTGTACCCCACACCTCACCCATGCCATGCTACATTATTGCCATGCAAATTATGCATCATTCATCATGGCATGATTGTTTGCTTGTCGCATTTTAATTCATATGCTTGTGCACTCTATTTATGTTGGCCCTTGTTTGTTTGGTTCTTCTTCGAATAGACGCTGAGCATGGGATATATCAGGAATCCCAGGAGCACTACCCAGATCCGTCCCTCGCTTCAACTGAGATGCCAGGCAAGCACTACCACATGCTTGCATACATATAGTACCTATTACCTCTATCTTATTCTTGCATCATTGAGTCGCGATTGCATTAAATTGAATCCCAAGTATTGCATAGCCTTTACTTTTGAACCCCACCAAAACTTGTTCCTCCATCCCATGAGCCATTACTACAGGAGTTGTTTGAGCCATGCGAGTGGTAGAATTACATGAGTAGGGTATGTGAGTGTCTGTTGAAGAATGAGGTACCTAAACAACTTAACCTGAGTAGCAATGGGATAACTAATGAAAGTGGCACCGGTGAGCAATATCTGATATTTGGTTCTTAATGCTCACTTGTGTCCCGTAGGACCCCGAGTACTTGATTCCTGTTCCTTGACTATTCGCACTATCCACATCCGGGAGGCCTTATGGACCCCCTGAGCCAGAGCTTGATTCATTCTTATTTCTTGGGGCCACAAAGTAGTTTGGGGGCTTTATTACTATCCTGTACTTATGCCATGCTTTACTGCTTTATTTAAGATTGTGCGAGGAGCACCTGTACTGTTTTGGATGCGGAGTGTTTTCGCGGTATCGACAAGCCCAGTCACACTTTCAGGTTCCCAGTCGTTTACAGCCATTGACGCAGACCTTGGCTCTGTCTTGGAGCCGGCCAACTTCATTGCGGGTACCTTAATGGGGTGACCCCCTGAAAAATTTCTGAATCCTGTGATCGCTTTGTCGTGAATGCCTCGTTGGCTTTTGATTTGGTTTTTCCGAGGTTGATCGAGTGTGTGTTGCTATTTGTGCACCCCTGCAGGGTAAATCTTTCTGAAAGCCGTGTCCGTGGTTATGGACGACTTGGAGCACAGTTTCTCGATCATAGACAAGTATCACTGAAGTACCGCTTTTAATTTGACCAAGTACCTGACTAGTAAATAGTGTGACACTCATGGAATGGTTAATAAAACTGCCAACAGATGGGGGGGGGTTGTTCGTCCGCTTTCTCGTTGGTAAGCGAGAGGGAGGATGGATCTGTTAATTATATTGTTATAACTGTTGTTCTTAATTAACGGACATCCGTCTATCTTTGGTTAGGCGGATGGTTAGCGAGTATCTATAGAATTGTTAGTTATTATCTTTTGCTGCCATTGCGTCACCCCAGGTTGTGCCCCCTTTAGAGGCATAAAGACTTACTGAGTACCCCTAGGGTCTCACACGATAAATTGTTTGATTCAGATGAACAGGTATACTCGCAAGATGGATACTGGGTGGAGGAGACGGACGATGTTGGCAACGATCACTCGGTGTAGAGATTCCGGGAACGGGGATCCGTGAGATCTGTGGGCGGGATGTGTTTATTTATGTGGCATCTTATGCCGATTTGCTTCGTATCCGTACTCGGATCTTGTTTTCCGCTTCCGCCTGATACTCTGATGTTTGATGTATGAGGAGCTATCCTAAATTATTATCTCTATCTAGGATATTTGGTCTTGCCGTATGGCGTTGCAATATTTCTATTTTTTTAGATGGAATGGCTCTAAGGACTGTTGTATGTGGCTTGTATACATACTAATTTGTGTATGTAGTTGATCCCTTCGCCTGCCGATTACGCCGCTCGTTCTTGTCCTGATGTTCTGAAAATGGTTAGGACGGCCGAAAGGTCTACCTGTGAGTGGCCCTTGGCCCCACCGTACTATTTTAACCATTTTCGCTCATCCAGGCATGACTTTAGTGGATCCATATGTGGTGAATGAAAAGAACACACATGCAATGAGACTGGTGGATCCTTATGTGGTTTGTGAAAAGAACACACATTCAATCACTCTAGTGCTGGTTTAGGATAAGAACACACATGGAATGAATCTAGTGGATCCATATGTGGTTTGTGAAAATAACACACATGCAATGATTCTAGTGGTTCCATGTAACACCCTCAAATCGGCCCTATGCAAGTTTTAGCGCTTCCCGCCAAAACCCGCATAGAAACGATTCAAGGACGCCCACCAGGCACTTTCGTGCGGGTGGAAAACGAAGTAATAACATTACACAACAGTCCTTGATGGGACCCACAGAACAGATATATATATACAACACGACTCCATGAGTCAAGAATACAGATATACAGTACAATGATCCAAATCACCTTGAAAACGATAGAGCATCCGACTACAGACAAGATGCAAATGGGGCTAAGAGCCCTGAAGAATAACCAATGGCGTCCATAACCCTGCCCAGGCCAAGCCGGAGGCTAACCCTGCTAACGACGTCGATCTCGAACCTGCTAAAACAAAAGGGGTGCCGACAAAGGGCAAAGGAAAAAGAGGAGCATCAGTACTGAGGCCAGTACATGGCGAGGCTAGAATTCGGCGGATATCGCCTACATAGGTATGGTGGACTAAAGCGGCAGCGCAGCATGCACTTAACAATCTATAGAAACTCGATTCAATTGTCGGCTATTAGAGGGGGATAAGAAAGACCTATTCGAAACCACCTGATACTAACACCAAACATACCCATCCTGGTATTCCCCCTCGAGACCAAACGAGGAAGTCAAGCCGAGGAAAACTCACACGGTTGGCAGGTTTATTTAATCTTTCCATGGCAGTTATCCAACTTACTAGTCATCTCATTTGTAAGTCAAATTATAACAGTAAACTTTAGTTATTGTTGTCTATGATCGAGAAACTGTGCTCCAAGGCGTCCATAACCGTGGACACGGCTTTTCGAAAAGATTTAACCCTGCAGGGGTGCACCAAAGTATCCACACGCACTTCGACCCTTTTTGCCAGATCAGTTAACATACACCCATCGGTATGTCGGCGGGGCCTAAGTCATGACGTTTCCCAGACCCAAAGCAAGTACATGGGGGCCACCCCACTAAGCTACCCGCAACGAAGTTGGCCGGCTCCGAAATGGACCCAGGGTTTGCGTCAATGGCTGTAAACGACTGGGAACCCGAAAGTGTGACTGGGCTTGTCGATACCGCGAAAACACTCCGTAATCCTAAACAGTACAGGTGCTCCACGCACAAACTTAAATAAAGCGGTAAAGCATGGCATAGGTACAGGATAGTAATAAAGCCCCAAACTACTTGTGGCCCCCGGTACAATACTTTGAAATCAGGTAGTAAGCCGATGGGGGTGCCCACACACCCCACCTGTGGTTAGCGCGCTCGATCTCGGAACAGGTGTCAAGAACTCGGGTCCTAGGTGGACACAAGTGGGCGGTTAAAAAACAAATATTGACTATTACCCACCGGTGCCTCTGCATTATATCTATTTCCAGCATTTTAATTAACAAGTTATAATGTAAGCCAAGATCAACTCCACCGTTAAGCATCTCCACCATTAAGCATGTGTCAACCTTCCAATAACGGTGGAACAAGAACGACGCAAAGCAGCACCTGAGCAAGCAACTACGACTCGCAAGGCCAGCTATCTACCAAACAACAGCTATTAGGAGGTGTTCATGGCAATATAGAGGCTGCACGAGATATAACTGGTGCACGGAAACTAAAGCATCGCGACACGAATAGCAGTAGATCAACAGGAGGAAATAAATACTATAAATGCAAAATAGGTAGAAGGGGGAGAGTTGCTCGCCTGGGAAACACTGACGGCGGATCATATCCAGAGAACTTAATCCGCATCAACTCATCGGCTTAATCCGCGAAGAAGCAAACACTAGAAGAAAACACCGGATGCAATATTTAATACTACGGCAAAAGATCCGGCATGCTTATGATATGATGCAGTGATGAACAATTGAATATGTGATAGTCGATAATGTCATATTATAAAAATAATGGGGGTCTCGGATAGGGAATCACATTTAGGGTTCGGCGAACTTGGGCTCTGAGGGGTTCGGGGTTCGACAGGGGTGGAAACGGCTCGACGGGATCGGTCTCGGACAACGGAAGTAGATCTTGTCGCATCTGGGAAGAAGGACTTGGCTTGGCGTCGGGGCGCATCGGATTTTCCCTGGTCGGTGTCGATCTTGTCGTTGCGAAGGTCTTGTCGGGTCCGCGGATCAGGTCGGACTTGGCGTTCGGGGTGAAGAACTTGGCGTCCTCGAGGAAGTACTTGGCGTATCCCTGAAGAAGATCATGTCGGTCCACGGGGTTCGGTCTTCGGGGTCGGGGCTTCGAAGCTAGGAAGGAGAACTTGGTGTCCACGATGAAGATCTTGGAATGCAGCGCCATCACATTCGGGTTTTTGGCATAGAGGTCGATGTTGATGATGCTTCGGGTACCGACTTCATTGTCGATGGCGAACTTGAATAGACGACACCGGGTACAAGATGGCCCCTCGGGTTTTGGCTTCACACGAAGGCATTGAAGATCCTGCACCGACAGATCTTAGAAGCGACACTCTGCAATCGTATCCGTGACGGAGCACTCGGTGGACCTTGTGGACAAGAATCTATGGCCACACGTGGCAGATCACGGGCCTCACAAAACGGCAACACAAAACAACACACCCAGTGTGCCTCTATGCACACAAGGGAACAGGCAGCAGAGGCAAGGAGGTGCTCGGGGCCGGGGCTCCACGGCGCGGTGGTTGGCGGCGGCTAACAGCGAAGCGGCGCTGGGCGCTGCGGCCGGATGCAGGCAGCGTCGACGCGGTCAGCTGCGAGGAGGGCGAGTCCACGAGGTGAGGCTGCTCGGGTTGGTGGCGAGCGCGTCGCAAAGACGAGGTGGTGATGGCGGGCTTGCAAAACGGAGGAAGGCGGACACCGGGATGGAGGACGGCGAGGCCGAGGTCGGCAAGGATGCGCGGCCGGCGGCGCCTGGAGCCAGAGGAGAAGGGGCCGCAGCGGCGAGGTCCCAGGCGGCGACGGGAGGAGGCACGAGCTGGGGAACGGCGAGCATGGGGTAGCCGGCGGCCGGCGGAGAGGGCGGTGGTCGACGGTTGGTCCCGGTGAAGCGAGATGGCGGCGACGGCGGCGAGGTGGGGGCCCGCGGCGGCTCAGCGGTGGCTGGAGGCGGCGATGCCATGTGGCGGAGGACGCGCCTGTGAGGGGAGGAGCGGGGCGAGGTCGCCGGTGAGGGGGCGCGCAGCAGAGGCGAGCAAGCAGCAGTGGCAGCGGAGGATGCCGACGCGGGGAGAGAGAGAGAGGGGTGCGACGCGGGGGAGAGAGAGAGTGATGTGACGCAGGGGCGTGCCGACAAGGGTGGGGCCAGGGGAAAACGTGGGCGTACGGGACGCGTCTGTCCATCCCAGGAGGTGGGGTCCGCGCGGGGTAGGTGGGCACGGGAGAGAGGCTGGCGGGGTGACGTGCGCGTGGGGAGAGAGAGACGGTGTGGGGCCAGGCTGTCGGGCGGGCGGACCAGGGGAGTGGGGCTGCATGCGGTTGGTGCGCGCGGGTGTGTGTGCGTGTGCAGCTGTGTGTGTGTGCGTGTGTGGGCCGGGGAGTGGGTGGATGAGGTGGCAGATGGTGGTTGGGTGGATGGAGGGAGGAGAGATGAGGTGGCGTGCACCGATTGGTGCAGGTGAGGTGGAGGGGGCTCGGTAGGAAAAATAGGGTAGGGTTTCTGGTAGAAAAGGTTTGGGTGTTTCTCTGGGGTAGATAGGATTTTTATCTAGAGGTGGCCGGCGAGGCTTTCAGGCCTGGCTGGCTGCCTCCCAAAAATAATTAAATATTTTATTTATTAAAAACGAGGCTTTTGCAAACCGATGGTAGACGAAACAAAATAATCCGGAGACCCAGGTTTTGATTTGAATAAAGACGGGAATATTTAGAAAACAAAACTAGGCGTTTCGAAAATAGTTTAGACTAAAACCATGCATGATGATGATGATGCTCAAATGCAATGTGGCATGATGACATGAGCATGCGGTCATGATGATGCAATGCACAAAAACAACGCGTTTTTTTAGTAATGGTTTTTGTGGGGCGCCACATTCCATGTGGTTTATGAAAAGAGCAGACATGCAATGACTCTAGCTGTGGTTTATGAAAAGAACATAGATGCAATGACTCTAGTGCTAGTTTAGGATAAGAACACAGATGCAATGACTCTAGTGCATCCATATGTGGTTTGTAAAAAGAACACACATGCAATGACTCTAGTGGATCCATGTTGTTTATGAAAAGAACAGACATGCAATGACTCTAGCTGTGGTTAATGAAAAGAACACAAATGCAATGACTCTGTGGTTGGTTAGGATCAGAACACACATGCAATGACTATAGTGGATCCATATGTGGTTTGTGAAAACAACACACATGCAATGACTCTAGTGGATCCATGTGGTATATGAAAAGAACACACATGCAATGACTCTAGTTGTGGTTAATGAAAAGAACACACATGCAATGACTCTAGTGGATCCATATGTGGTTAATGAAAAGAACACACATGCAATGACACTGGTGGATCCATATGTGGTTTGTGAAAAGAACACACATTCAATGACTCTCGTGCTGGTTTAGGATAAGAACACACATGCAATGACTCTAGCTGTGGTGAATGAAAATAATACACATGCAACGACTCTAGTGCTGGTTTAGGATTAGAACACATATGCAATGACTCTAGTGGATCCATATGTGGTTTGTGAAAAGAACACACATTCAATGACACTGGTGGATCTGTATGGTTTATGAAAAGAACACACATGCAACGACTCTAGTGCTGGTTTAAGATAATAACACATAGGCAATGACTCTACTGGATCCATATGTGGTTTGTGAAAAGAACACATGTGCAATGACTCTAGTGGATCCTTGTGGTTTATGAAAAGAACAAATATGTAATGACACTAGCTGTGGTTAATGAAAAGAACACACATGCAATGACTCTAGTGCTGGTTTAGGATAAGAACACACATGCAATGACTCTAGTGGATCCATCTGTGATTTGTGAAAAGAACAGACATGCAATGACTCTGGTGGATCCATGTGGTTTACGAAAAGAACACACATGCAATGACTCTAGCTGTGGTTAATAAAAAGAACACACATGCAATGACTATAGTGCTAGTTTAAGATAACAACACACATGCAATGACTCTACTGGATCCATATGTGATATGTGATAAGAACACACATGCAATGAGTCTAGTGGATCCATGTGGTTTATGAAAAGAACAGACATGCAATGACTCTTGCTATGGTGAATGAAAAGAACACACATGCAATGACTCTCGTTGATCTATATGTGCTGAATCAAAAGAAAACACATGCAATGACACTAGTGGATGCATATGTGGTTTGTGAAAAGGACAAACATTCAATGACACTAGTGGATCCATATGGTTTATAAAAAGAACACACATGCAATGAGACTGGTGGATCCTTATGTGGTTTGTGAAAAGAACACACATTCAATCACTCTAGTGCTGGTTTACGATAAGAACACACATGGAATGAATCTAGTGGATCCATATGTGGTTTGTGAAAATAACACACATGCAATGACTCTAGTGGATCCATATGTGGTTAATGAAAAGAACACACATGCAATGACTCTAGTGGATCCATATGTGGTTTGTGAAAAGAACACACATTCAATTACACTGGTGGATCCATGTGGTTCATGAAAAGAATAGACATGCAATTACTCTGGTGGATCCATATGTCGTTTGTGAAAAGAACACACATTCAATAACTCTAGTTGTGGTTCATAAAAAGAACACACATGCAATGCACTGGTGGATCATGTGGTTCTTGAAAATAACACACATGCAATGACTCTGGTGGATCCATATGTGGTTTATGAAAACAACATACATGCAATGAATCTAGTGCCGGTTTAGGATAAGAACACACATGCAATGACTCTAGTGGATCTATATGTGGTTGGTGAAAAGAACACACATGCAATGACTCTAGTGGATCCATGTGGTTTATTAAAAGAACAGACATGCAATGACTCTAGCTGTGGTTAATGAAAAGAACACACATGCAATGACTCTAGTGGATCCAAGTGGTTTATAAAAAGAACAGACATGCAATGACTCTAGATGGGGTTAATGAAAACAACACACAAGCAATGACTCTAGTGGATCCATATGTGGTGAATGAAAAGAACACACATGCAATGAGACTAGTGGATCCATATGTGGTTTGTGAAAAGAACACACATGCAATGACACTAGTGGATCCATGTGGTTTATGAAAAGAACAGACATGCAATGATTTTATCTATGGTTAACAAAAAGAACACACATGCAATGACTCTAGTGGATCCATATGTGGTTAATGAAAAGAACACACATGCAATGAAACTGGTGCATCCATATGTGGTTTGTGAAAAGAACACACATTCAATGACTCTAGTGCTTGTTTAGGATAAGAACACACATGCCATGACTCTAGCTCTGGTTAATGAAAAGAACACACATGCAACGACTCTAGTGCTGGTTTAAGATAAGAACACACATGCAATGACTCTAGTGGATCCATATGTGGTTTGTGAAAAGAACACACATGCAATGAGACTGGTGGATCCTTATGTGGTTTGTGAAAAGAACACACATTTAATGACTCTAGTGCTGGTTTAGGATAAGAACACACATGGAATGACTCTAGTGGATCCATATGTGGTTTGTGAAAAGAACACACATGCAATGATTCTAGTGGTTCAATGTGGTTTATTAAAAGAGCAGACATGCAATGACTCTTGCTATGGTTTATGAAAAGAACACACATGCAATGACTCTAGTGCTGGTTTAGGATAAGAACACAAATACAATGACTTAGTGCATCCCATATGTGGTTTGTGAAAAGAACACACATGCAATGACTATAGTGGATCCATGTTGTTTATGAAAAGAACAGACATGCAATGACTCTAGCTGTGGTTAATGAAAAGAACACACATGCAATGACTCTGGTGTTGGTTTAGGATCAGAACACACATGGAATGACTCTAGTGGATCCATATGTGGTTTCTGAAAACAACACGCATGCAATGACTCTAGTGGATACATTTGGTATATGAAAAGAACACACATGCAATGACTCTAGTTGTGGTTAATGAAAAGAACACAGATGCAATGACTCTAGTGGATCCATATGTGGTTAATGAAAAGAACACACATGCAATGACACTGGTGGATCCATATATGATTTGTGAAAAGAACACACACTTAATGACTCTAGTGCTGGTTTAGGATAAGAACACACATGCAATGACTCTAGTGGATCCATATGTGGTTTGTTAAAATAACTCAAATGCAATGACTCTAGTGGATCCATGTGGTTAATGAAAGGAATAAACATGCAATGACTCTAGCTGTGGTTTATGAAAAGAACACAGATCCAATGACTCTAGTGTTGGTTTAAGATAAGAACACACATGCAATGATTCTAGTGGATCCATATGTGGTTTCTAAAAATAACACGCATGCAATGAATCTAGTGGATCCATGTGGTTTACGAAAAGAACAGACATGCAATGACTCTAGCTGTGGTTAATGAAAAGAACACACATGCAATGACTCTAATGCTGGTTTAGGATAAGAACATACATGCAATGACTCTAGTGGATCCATATGTGATTTATGAAAAGAACACACATGCAATGACTCAAGTGGATCCATGTGGTTTATGAAAAGAACAAACATGCAATGACTCTAAATGTGGTTAATGAAAAGAACACACATGCAATGACTCTAGTGGATCCATATGTGGTGAATGAAAAGAACACACATGCAATAAGACTAGTGGATCCTTATGTGGTTTGTGAAAAGAACACACATTCAATCACTCTAGTGCTGGTTTAGGATAAGAACACACATGGAATGAATCTAGTGGATCCATATGTGGGTTGTGAAAAGAACACACATGCAATGATTCTAGTGGTTCCATGTGGTTTATGAAAAGAGCAGACATGCAATGACTCTAGCTGTGGTTTATGAAAAGAACACAGATGCAATGACTCTAGTGCTAGTTTAGGATAAGAACACAGATGCAATGACTCCAGTGCATCCATATGTGGTTTGTGAAAAGAACACACATGCAATGACTCTAGTGGATCCATGTTGTTTATGAAAAGAACAGACATGCAATGACTCTAGCTGTGGTTAATGAAAAGAACACACATGCAATGACTCTGTTGTTGGTTAGGATCAGAACACACATGCAATGACTCTAGTGGATCCATATGTGGTTCGTGAAAACAACACACATGCAATGACTCTAGTGGATCCATGTGGTATATGAAAAGAACACACATGCAATGACTCTAGTTGTGGTTAATGAAAAGAACACACATGCAATGACTCTAATGGATCCATATGTGGTTAATGAAAAGAACACACATGCAATGACACTGGTGGATCCATATGTGGTTTGTGAAAAGAACACACATTCAATGACTCTAGTGCTGGTTTAGGATAAGAACACACATGACATGACTCTAGTGGATCAATATGTGGTCTGTGAAAAGAACACACATTCAATGACACTAGTGGATCTATGTGGTTTATAAAAAGAACAGATAGGCAGTGACTCTGGCGGATGCATATGTGGTTTGTGAAAAGAACACACATGCAATGACTCTAGTTGTGGTTCATGAAAAGAACACACATGCAATGACTCTGGTGGATCCATGTGGTTCATGAAAATAACACACAATGCAATGACTCCGGTGGATCCATACGTGGTTAATGAAAAGAGCACACATGCAATGACACTAGTGGATCCATATGTGGTTTGTGAAAAGAACACACATTCAATGACACTGGTGGATCCATGTGGTTTATGAAAAGAATAGACATGCAATGACTCTGGTGGATCCATATGTGATTTGTGAAAAGAACACACATGCAATAACTCTAGTTGTGGTTCATAAAAAGAACACACATGCAATGCACTGGTGGATCATGTGGTTCTCAAAAATAACACACATGCAATGACTCTGGTGGATCCATATGTGGTTTATGAAAACAACATACATGCAATGAATCTAGTGCCGGTTTAGGATAAGAACACACATGCAATGACTCTAGTGGATCTATATGTGGTTGGTGAAAAGAACACACATGTAATGACTCTAGTGGATCCATGTGGTTTATTAAAAGAACAGACATGCAATGACTCTAGCTGTGGTTAATGAAAAGAACACACATGAAATGACTCTAGTGGATCCATATGTGGTTTGTGAAAAGAACAAACATGCAATGAATCTAGTGGATCCATGTGGTATATGAAAAGAACAGACATGCAATGATTTTATCTATGGTTAATGAAAATAACACACATGCAATGACTCTAGTGGATCCATATGTGGTTAATGAATAGAACACACATGCAATAAAACTGGTGGATCCATATGTGGTTTGTGAAAAGAACACACATTCAATGACTCTAGTGCTGGTTTAGGATAAGAACACACATGCCATGACTCTAGTTCCGGTTAACGAAAAGAACAGACATGCAACGACTCTAGTGCTGGTTTAAGATAAGAACACACATGCAATGACTGTAGTGGATCCATATGTGGTTTGTGAAAAGAACACACATGCAATGACTCTAGTAGATCCATGTGGTTTATGAAAAGAACAGACATGCAATGACTCTAGCTGTGGTTAATGAAAATAACACACATGCAATGACTCTAGTGCTAGTTTAGGATAAGAACACACATGCAATGACTCTAGTGGATCCATATGTGATTTGTGAAAGGACACACATGCAATGACTCTAGTGGATCGATATGGTTTATGAAAAGAATAGACATGAAATGACTCTAGCTATGGTTAATGAAAAGAACACCCATGCAATGACTCTAGTGGATCCATATGTGGTTTGTGAAAAGAACACACATGCAATGACTCTAGTGGATCCATGTGGTTTATGAAAATAAGAAATCTGCAATGACTCTAGCTGTGGTTAATGAAAATAACACACATGTAATGACTCTAGTGCTGGTTTAGGATAAGAACACACGTGCAATGACTCTAGTGGATCCATATGTGATTTGTGAAAGGAACACACATGCAATGACTCTAGTGGATCCATGTGGTTTATGAAAAGAATAGACATGGAATGAATCTAGCTATAGTTAATGAAAAGAACACACATGCAATGACACTAGTGGATCCATATGTGGTATGTGAAAAGAACACACATTCAATGACTCTAGTGTTGGTTTAGGATAAGATTACACATGCAATTACTCTAGCTGTGGTGAATGAAAAGAACACACATGCAACGACTCTAGTGCTGGTTTAAGATAAGAATACACAGGCAATGACTCAAGTGGATCCATATGTGTTTTGTGAAAAGAACACACATGCAATGACTCTAGTGGAACCATGTGGTTTATGAAAAAAACAGACATGCAATGACTCTAGCTGTGGTTTATGAAAAGAACACACATGCGATGACTCTAGTGCTGGTTTAGAATAAGAACACACATTCAATGACTCTAGTGGATCCATATGTGGTTTCTAAAAATAACAGACATGCAATGACTGTAGTGGATCCATGTGGTTTACGAAAAGAACAGACATGCAATGAGTCTAGCTGCGGTTAATGAAAAGGACACACATGCAATGACTCTAGTGCTGGTTTAGGATAAGAACACACATGCAATGACTCCAGTGGATCCATATGTGATTTGTAAAAAGAACACACATGCAACGACTCAGGTGGATCCATGTGGTTTATGAAAAGAACATACATGCAATGACTCTAGATGTGGTTAATGAAAATAACACAGATGCAAGGACTCTAGTGGATCCATATGTGGTGAATGAAAAGAACACACAGGAAATGAGACTGGAGGATCCTTATGTGGTTATGTGGTTTGTGAAAAGAACACACATTCAATAACTCTAGTTGTGGTTCATGAAAAGAACACACATGCAATGCACTGGTGGATCATGTGGTTCTTGAAAATAACACACATGCAATGACTCAGGTGGATCCATATGTGGTTTATGAAAACAACATACATGCAATGAATCTAGTGCCGGATTAGGATAAGAACACACATGCAATGACTCTAGTGGATCTATATGTGGATGGTGAAAAGAACACACATGCAATGACTCTAGTGGATCCATTGGGTTTGTGAAAAGAACAGACATGCAATGACTCTAGTTGCGGTTAATGAAAACAACACACATGAAATGACTATAGTGGATCCATATGTGGTTTGTGAAAAGAACACACATGCAATGACTCTAATGGATCCATGTGGTATATGAAACGAACAGACATGCAATGACTTTATCTATGGTTAATGAAAAGAACACACATGCAATGACTAGTGGATCCATATGTGGTTAATGAAAAGAACACACATGCAATGAAACTGGTGGATCCATATGTGGTTTGTGAAAATAACACACATTCAATGACTCTAGTGCTGGTTTAGGATAAGAACACACATGCCATGACTCTAGCTCTGGTTAATGGAAAGAGCACACATGCAACGACTCTAGTGCTGGTTAAAGATAAGAACACACATGCAATGACTCTAGTGGATCCATATGTGGTTTGTGAAAAGAATACACATGCAATGACTCTAGTGGATCTATATGTGGTTGGTGAAAAGAACACACATGCAATGACTCTAGTGGATCCATGTGGTTTATGAAAAGAACAGACATGCAATGACTCTAGCAGTGGTTAATTAAAAGAACACACATGCAATGATTCCAGTGGATCCATATGTGGTTTGTGAAAAGAACACACATACAATGACTCTAGTGGATCCATGTGGTATATGAAAAGAACAAACATGCAATGACTTTATCTATGGTTAATGAAAAGAACACACATGCAATGAATCTAGGGGATCCATATGTGGTTAATGAAAAGAACACACATGCAATGACACTCGTGGATCCATATGTGGTTTGTGAAAATAACACACATTCAATGACTCTAGTGCTGGTTTAGGATAAGAACACACATGCAATGACTCTAGCTGTGGTTAATGAAAAGAACACGCATGCAACTACTCTAGTGCTGGTTTAAGATAAGAACATACATGCAATGACTCTAGTGGATCCATATGTGGTTTGTGAAAAGAACACACATGCAATGATTCTAGTGGATCCATGTGGTTTATGAAAAGAACAAACACGCAATGACTCTAGATGTGGTTAATGAAAAGAACACACATGCAATGACTCTAGTGCTGGTTTAGGATAAGAACACACATGCAATGACTCTAGTCGATCCATATGTGATTTTTGAAAAGATCACACATGCAATGACTCTGGTGGATCTATGTTGTTTATGAAAAGAACAGACATGCAATCACTCTAGATGTGGTTAATGAAAAGAACACACATGCAACGACTCTAGTGGATCCATATGTGGTTAATGAAAAAAAAACACATGCAATGACACTTGTGGATCTGTATGTGGTTTGTGAAAAGAACACACATTCAATGACCCTAGTGGATCCATGTGGTATATGAAAAGAACATACATGCAATGACTTTATCTGTGGTTAATGAAAATAACACACATGAAATGACTCTAGTGGATCCATATGTGGTTAATGAAAAGAACACACATGCAATGACACTGGTGGATGCATATGTGGTTTGTGAAAACAACACACATTCAATGACTCTAGTGCTGGTTTAGGATAAGAACACACATGCAATGACTCTAGCTGTGGTGAATGAAAAGAACACACATGCAACGACCCTAGTGCTCGTTTAAGATAAGAACACACAGGCAATGACTCTAGTGGATCCATATGTGGTTTGTGAAAATAACACATGTGCAATGACTCTAGTGGATCCTTGTGGTTTATGAAAAGAACAAACATGTAATGACTCTAGCTGTGGTTTATGAAAACAACACACATGCAATGACTGTAGTGCAGGTTTAGGATAAGAACACAGATGCAATGACTCTAGTGCATCCATATGTGGTTTGTGAAAAGAACACACATGCAATGACTCTAGTGGATCCATATGTGGTTAATGAAAAGAACACACATGGAATGACTCTAGCTGTGGTTAATGAAAAGAACACACATCCAATGACTCTAGTGGATCCATATGTGGTTAATGAAAAAAACACACATGCAATGACACTGGTGGATCTGTATGTGGTTTGTCAAAAGAACACACATTCAATGACTCTAGTGGATCAATGTGGTATATGAAAAGAACATACATGCACTGACTTTATTTGTGGTTAATAAAAAGAACACACATGCAATGACTCTAGTGGATCCATATGTGGTTAATGAAAAGAACACGCATGCAATGACACTGGTGGATCCATATGTGGTTTGTGAAAAGAACACACATTCAATGATCGTAGTGCTGGTTTAGGATAAGAACACACATGTAATGACTCTAGCTGTGGTGAATGAAAAGAACACACATGCAATGACTCTAGTGGATCCATGTGGTTTACGAAAAGAACAGACATGCAATGACTCTAGCTGTGGTTAATGAAAAGAACACACATGCAATGACTCTAGTGCTCGTTTAGGATAAGAACACACATACAATGAGTCTAGTGGATCCATATGTGATTTGTTAAAAGAACACACATGCAATGAATATAGTGGATCCATGTGGTTTATGAAAAGAACAGACATGCAATGACTCTAGCTATGGTTAATGAAAAAAACACCAATGCAATGACTCTAGTTGATCCATATGTGGTTAATGAAAAGAACACACATGCAATGACACTGGTGGATGCATATGTGGTTTCTGAAAACAACACACATTCAATGACTCTAATGCTGGTTTAGGATAAGAACACACATGCAATGACTCTAGCTGTGGTGAATGAAAATAACACACATGCAACGACTCTAGTGCTGGTTTAGGATTAGAACAGATATGCAATGACTCTAGTGGATCCATATGTGGTTTGTGAAAAGAACACACATTCAATGACACTGGTGGATCTGTATGGTTTATGAAAAGCACACACATGCAACGACTCTAGTGCTGGTTTAAGATAATAACACACAGGCAATGACTCTACTGGATCCATATGTGGTTTGTGAAAAGAACACATGTGCAATGACTCTAGTGGATCCTTGTGGTTTATGAAAAGAACAAACATGTAATGACACTAGCTGTGGTTAATGAAAAGAACACACATGCAATGACTCTAGTGCTGGTTTAGGATAAGAACACACATGCAATGACTCTAGTGGATCCATCTGTGATTTGTGAAAAGAACAGACATGCAATGACTCTAGTGGATCCATGTGGTTTATGAAAAGAACAGACATGCAATGACTCTAGCTGTGGTTAATGAAAAGAACACACATCCAATGACTCTAGTGGATCCATATGTGGTTAATGAAAAAAACACACATGCAATGACACTGGTGGATCTGTATGTGGTTTGTCAAAAGAACACACATTCAATGACTCTAGTGGATCAATGTGGTATATGAAAAGAACATACATGGACTGACTTTATTTGTGGTTAATAAAAAGAACACACATGCAATGACTCTAGTGGATCCATATGTGGTTAATGAAAAGAACACGCATGCAATGACACTGGTGGATCCATATGTGGTTTGTGAAAAGAACACACATTCAATGATCGTAGTGCTGGTTTAGGATAAGAACACACATGTAATGACTCTAGCTGTGGTGAATGAAAAGAACACACATGCAATGACTCTAGTGGATCCATGTGGTTTACGAAAAGAACAGACATGCAATGACTCTAGCTGTGGTTAATGAAAAGAACACACATGCAATGACTCTAGTGCTCGTTTAGGATAAGAACACACATACAATGAGTCTAGTGGATCCATATGTGATTTGTTAAAAGAACACACATGCAATGAATATTGTGGATCCATGTGGTTTATGAAAAGAACAGACATGCAATGACTCTAGCTATGGTTAATGAAAAAAACACCAATGCAATGACTCTAGTTGATCCATATGTGGTTAATGAAAAGAACACACATGCAATGACACTGGTGGATGCATATGTGGTTTGTGAAAACAACACACATTCAATGACTCTAATGCTGGTTTAGGATAAGAACACACATGCAATGACTCTAGCTGTGGTGAATGAAAATAACACACATGCAACGACTCTAGTGCTGGTTTAGGATTAGAACAGATATGCAATGACTCTAGTGGATCCATATGTGGTTTGTGAAAAGAACACACATTCAATGACACTGGTGGATCTGTATGGTTTATGAAAAGCACACACATGCAACGACTCTAGTGCTGGTTTAAGATAATAACACACAGGCAATGACTCTACTGGATCCATATGTGGTTTGTGAAAAGAACACATGTGCAATGACTCTAGTGGATCCTTGTGGTTTATGAAAAGAACAAACATGTAATGACACTAGCTGTGGTTAATGAAAAGAACACACATGCAATGACTCTAGTGCTGGTTTAGGATAAGAACACACATGCAATGACTCTAGTGGATCCATCTGTGATTTGTGAAAAGAACAGACATGCAATGACTCTAGTGGATCCATGTGGTTTATGAAAAGAACAGACATGCAATGACTCTAGCTGTGGTTAATAAAAAGAACACACATGCAATGACTATAGTGCTAGTTTAAGATAAGAACACACATGCAATAACTCTAGTGGATCCATATATGATTTGTGAAAAGAATACACATGCAATGACTCTAGTGGATCCATATGTGGTTAATGAAAAAACACACATGCAATGACACTGGTGGATCTGTATGTGGTTTGTCAAAAGAACACACATTCAATGACTCTAGTGGATCCATGTGGTATATGAAAAGAAGAGACATGCAATGACTTTATCTGTGGTTAATAAAAAGAACACACATGCAATGACTCTAGTGGATCCATATGTGGTTAATGAAAAGAACACACATGCAATGACACTGGTGGATCCATATGTGGTTTTTGAAAAGAACACACATTCAACGACTCTAGTGCTGGTTTTGGATAAGGACACACATGTAATGACTCTAGCTGTGGTGAATGAAAAGAACACACATGCAATGACTCTAGTGGATCCATGTGGTTTACGAAAAGAACAGACATGCAATGACTCTAGCTATGGTTAATGAAAAGAACACACATGCAATGACTCTAGTGCTGGTTTAGGATAAGAACACACATACAATGAGTCTAGTGGATCCATATGTCATTTGTGAAAAGAACACACATGCAATGAATCTAGTGGATCCATCTGGTTTATGAAAAGAACAGACATGCAATGACTCTAGCTATGGTTAATGAAAAGAAGACACATGCAATGACTCTAGTTTATCCATATGTGGTGAATGAAAAGAAAACACATGCAATGACACTAGTGGAACCATATGTGGTTGTTGAAAAGAACAAACATTCAATGACACTAGTGGATCGATGTGGTTTATAAAAAGAACAGACATGCAATGACTCTAGTGGATCCATATGTGGTTTGTGAAAAGAACACACATGCAATGACTCTAGTTGTGGTTCATGAAAAGAACACACGTGCAATGACACTGGTGGATCCGTGTGGTTCATGAAAATAGCACACATGGAATGACTCTGGTGGATCCATATGTGGTTAATGAAAAGAACACTCATGCAATGACACTGGTGGATCCATATGTGGTTTGTGAAAAAAACACACTTTCAATGACTCTAGTGCTGGTTTAGGTTAAGAACACACATGCAATGACTCAAGTGGATCCATATGTGGTTTGTGAAAAGAACACACATTCAATGACAATGGTGGATCCATGTGGTTTATTAAAAGAATAGACATGCAATGACTCCGGTGGATCCATATGTGGTTTGTGAAAAGAACACACATGCAATGACTCTAGTTGTGGTTCATGAAAAGAACACACATGCAATGACTCTAGTTGTGGTTCATGAAAAGAACACACATGCAATGCACTGGTGGATCATGTGGTTCTTGAAAATAACACACATGCAATGAATCTAGTGGATCCATATGTGGTTTATGAAAACAACATACATGCAATGAATCTAGTGCCGGTTTAGGATAAGAACACACATGCAGTAAATCTAGTGGATCTATATGTGGTTGGTGAAAAGAACACACATGCAATGACTCTATGGATCGATGTGGTTTATGAAAAGAATACACATGCAATGACTCTAGCTGTGGTTAATGAAAAGAACACACATGAAATGACTCTAGTGCTGGTTTAGGATAAGATTACACATGCAATTACTCTAGCTGTGGTGAATGAAAAGAACACACATGCAACGACTCTAGTGCTGGTTTAAGATAAGAACACACAGGCAATGATTCAAGTGGATCCATATGTGGTTTGTGAAAAGAACACACATGCAATGACTCTAGTGGATCCATGTGGTTTATGAAAGGAACAAACATGCAATGACTTTACCTGTGGTTTATGAAAACAACACACATGCAATGACTCTAGGGCTGGTTTAGGATAAGAACACACATGCAATGACTCTAGTGGATCCATATGTGGTTTCTGAAAATAACAGACATGCAATGACTCTAGTGGATCCATGTGGTTTACGAAAAGAACAGACATGCAATAACTCTAGCTGTGGTTAATGAAAAGAACACACATGCAATGACTCTAGTGCTGGTTTAGGATAAAAACGCACGTGCAATGACTCTAGTGGATCCATATGTGATTGTGAAAAGAACACACATGCAACGACTCAGGTGGATCCATGGGGTTTATGAAAAGAACAGACATGCAATGACTCTAGATGTGGTTAATGAAAAGAATACACATGCAATGACTCTAGTGCTGGTTTAGGATAAGGACACACATGCAATGACTCTAGTGGATCCATATGTGGTTTCTAAAAATAACAGACATGCAATGACTCTAGTGGATCCATGTGGTTTATGAAAAGAACAGACATGCAATGACTCTAGCTGTGGTTAATGAAAATAACGCACATGCAATGACTCTAGTGCTGGTTTAGGATAAGAACACACATGCAATGACTAGTGGATCCATATGTGATATGTGAAAAGAACACACATGCAACGACTTAGGTGGATCCATGTGGTTTATGAAAAGAACAGACATGCAATGACTCTAGATGGGGTTAATGAAAAGAACACACATGCAATGACTCTAGTGGATCCATATGTGGTGAATGAAAAGAACACACATACAATGAGAATAGTGGATCCTTATGTGATTTGTGAAAAGAACACACATTCAATGACACTGGTGGATCCGTGTGGTTTATGAAAAGAATAGACATGCAATGACTCTGGTGGATCCATATGTGGTTTGTGAAAAGAACACACATGCAATGACTCTAGTTGTGGTTCATGAAAAGAACACACATGCAATGCACTGGTGGATTATGTGGTTCTTGAAAATAACACACATGCAACGACTCTGGTGGATCCATATGTGGTTTATGAAAAAAACATACATGCAATGAATCTAGTGCCAGTTTAGTATAAGAACACGAATGCAATGACTCTAGTGGATCTATATGTGGTTGGTGAAAAGAACACACATGCAATGACTCTAGTGGATCCATGTGGTTTATGAAAAGAACAGACATGCAATGACTCTAGCTGTGGTTAATGAAAAGAGCACACATGAAATGACTCTAGTGGATCGATATGTGGTTTGTGAAAAGAACACACATGCAATGACTCTAGTGGATCCATGTGGTATATGAAAAGAATAGACATGCAATGCCTTTATCTATGGTTAATGAAAAGAACACACATGCAATGACTCTAGTGGATCCATAAGTAGTTAATGAAAAGAACACACATGCAATGAAACTGGTGGATCCATATGTGGTTTGTGAAAAGAACACACATTCAATGACTCTAGTGCTGGTTTAGGATAAGAACACACATGCCATGATTCTAGCTCTGGTTAATGAAATGAACACACATGCAACGACTCTAGTGCTGGTTTAAGATAAGAACACACATGCAATGACTCTAGTGGATCCATATGTGGTTTGTGAAAAGAACACACATGCAATGACTCTAGTGGATCCATATGTGGTTTGTGAAAAGAACACACATGCAATGACTCTAGTGGATCCATGTGGTTTACGAAAAGAACAAACGTCCAATGACTCTAGCTATGGTTAATGAAAATAACACACATGCAATGACTCTAGTGCTGGTTTAGGATAAGAACACACATGCAATGACTCTAGTGTATCCATATGTGATTTGTGAAAAGAACACACATGCAATGAATCTAGTGGATCCATGTAGTTTATGAGAAGAACATACATGCAATGACTCTAGCCGTCGTTAATGAAAAGAACACACATGCAATGACTCTAGTTGATCCATATGTGATTTGTGAAAAGAACACACATACAATGACTCTAGTGGATCCATATGTGGTTTGTGAAAAGAACAAACATTGAATGACACTAGTGGATCCATGTGGTTTATAAAAAGAATAGACATGCAATGACTCTGGTGGATCCATATGTGGTTTGTGAAAAGAACACACATGCAATGACTCTAGTTGTGGTTCATGAAAAGAACACACGTGCAATGACACTGGTGGATCCATATGTGGTTAATGAAAAGAACACACATGCAATGACACTGGTGGATCTATATGTGGTTTGTGAAAAGAACACACATTCAATGACTCTAGTGCTGGTTTAGGATAAGAACACACATGCAATGACTCAAGTGGATCCATATGTGGTTTGTGAAAAGAACACACATTCAATGACACTGGTGGATCCATGTGGTTTATGAAAAGAATAGACATGCAATGACTCCGGTGGATCCATATGTGGTTTGTGAAAAGAACGCACATGCAATGACTCTAGTTGTGGTTCATGAAAAGAACACACATGCACTTCACTGGTGGATCATGTGGTTCGTGAAAATTACACACATGCAATGACTCTGGTGGATCCATTTGTGGTTTCTGAAAACAACATACATGCAATGAATCTAGTGCCAGTTTAGGATAAGAACACACATGCAATGACTCTAGTGGATCTATATGTGGTTGGTGAAAAGAACACACATGCAATAACTCTAGTGGATCCATGTGGTTTATGAAAAGAACAAACATGCAATGACTATAGCTGTGGTTAATGAAAAGAGCACACATGAAATGACTCTAGTGGATCGATATGTGGTTTGTGAAAAGAACACACATGCAATTACCCTAGTGGATCCATGTGGTATATGAAAAGAACAGACATGCAATGCATTTATCTATGGTTAATGAAAAGAACACACATGCAATGACTCTAGTGGATCCATATGTGGTTTGTGAAAAGAACACACATGCAATGACTCTAGTGGATCCATGTGGTTTACGAAAAGAACAAACGTGCAATGACTCTAGCTATGGTTAATGAAAATAACACACATGCAATGACTCTAGTGCTTGTTTAGGATAAGAACACACATGCAATGACTCTAGTGTATCCATATGTGATTTGTGAAAAGAACACACATGCAATGAATCTAGTGGATCCATGTGGTTTATGAGAAGAACAGACATGCAATGACTCTAGCAGTCGTTAATGAAAAGAACACACATGCAATGACTCTAGTTGATCCATATGTGATTTGTGAAAAGAACACACATACAATGACTCTAGTGGATCCATATGTGGTTTGTGAAAAGAACAAACATTGAATGACACTAGTGGATCCATGTGGTTTATAAAAAGAATAGACATGCAATGACTCTGGTGGATCCATATGTGGTTTGTGAAAAGAACACACATGCAATGACTCTTGTTGTGGTTCATGAAAAGAACACACGTGCAATGACACTGGTGGATCCATATGTGGTTAATGAAAAGAACACACATGCAATGACACTGGTGGATCTATATGTGGTTTGTGAAAAGAACACACATTCAATGACTCTAGTGCTGGTTTAGGATAAGAACACACATGCAATGACTCAAGTGGATCCATATGTGGTTTGTGAAAAGAACAGACATTCAATGACACTGGTAGATCCATGTGGTTTATGAAAAGAATAGACATGCAATGACTCCGGTGGATCCATATGTGGTTTGTGAAAAGAACACACATGCAATGACTCTAGTTGTGGTTCATGAAAAGAACACACATGCACTGCACTGGTGGATCATGTGGTTCGTGAAAATAACACACATGCAATGACTCTGGTGGATCCATTTGTGGTTTATGAAATCAACATACATGCAATGAATCTAGTGCCAGTTTAGGATAAGAACACACATGCAATGACTCTAGTGGATCTATATGTGGTTGGTGAAAAGAACACACATGCAATGACTCTAGTGGATCCATGTGGTTTATGAAAAGAACAAACATGCAATGACTATAGTTGTGGTTAATTGAAAGTGTAGGGGTTCGTAGCATGGAAAACAAAATTTTTCTATCGCATACAAACAAACAAGCCAAGATCTATCTACTAGATTGTAGCAACGAGTCGATAGAGGAACTCACCCTCGAAGATTCCAAAGCGGTTAACGAGAGCAGATTCTCGTGGGTGATGTAGTCGTACTCTTTCCGATCTCAAGATCGCGTAGACGATCCTTCCGGCGCCGCGTTCCCGCAGCGCTCCCGCAGTCGGTCACACGTTCGGTACTCGACGAAGACCTTCCTCTCCCTTGTTCCAGCAGGCAGCGGAGGTTGTAGCACTCTCCTCGCGATTCCGGCAGCACAACGGCATGGTACCGGAGGTAGAGGGGAAATCCCGCAGGGCTTCGCCTTAAGCCGGTGCGAGTATGGTGGAGCTTATGAGAGAGGCTATTAGTGGTCTAGTAATTAGACACACCAATTAGAGGGCTCTAAACCAATTAGAAAGCTCTAAACCGAATAGCTCTAAACCGGGGTCTAGATCTAGGGTTTAGTTTAGAGGATAGGAAACTTGTGTGTCTAGGAGGGGAGCCCTGCCCCTCCTTATATAGGTGGGAGGGTGTGGGCGCGCCAGGGGAGGGAGGGAGTCCCTCCCCAACTCGGCCTTGGGCTGGGCGCCGGCCTGGAGGAGTCCAACTCCTCCTCCAGGTTGGTTCCAACTCCTCTTGCTTGTTTCCCACAGTTTCTTGTTTTGGCAGTTTGACTTTCAAACTGGACATTTGACTTTTCTGTTTTAGGATTCAATTTAATCCTATATTTGGGACAGCAAGAACACTTAGTACATGATGCAATCATTCCAATATGTAATGACACATTCATGTACCCCTTCCCCCCCGGAGTGCCGGACAATCCGGAACCTTCTAGAATATCCCCGATGAAAACACCGGAATCATTCCCGAACTCCGAAACGGGACTTTCCTTATATGAATCTTATTCTCCGGACCATTCCGGATCACCTCGTGATATCCCGGATCCCATCCGAGACTCCGAACAACATTCGGTCTCTTTCTCATAATACCATAACTACTCAAACAACGTCGAATCCTTAAGTGTGTCTCCCTACGGTTCGTGAATTATGCGGACATGATCGAGACACTTCTCCGAACAATAACCAATAGAGGAATCTGGAAATTCATATGGCTCCCACATATTTCTACGATTACTTTGCGATCGAATGAACCACTTACATACGATACCAATTTCCCTTTGTCTCACGATATGTTACTTATCCGAGGTTATGATCGTCGGTATCTCTGCATACCTAGTTCAACCTCGATACTGATAAGTACTCTTTTCTCGTTCCCGTGATATGTGATCCCTTGTGACCAAGTCACATGCTTGCAAGCTAATTGGATGACATTTCACCGAGAGGGCCCAGAGAATATCTATCCGTCATGTGGATGGACAAATCCCACTCTTGATCCATGTGTTTCAACCAATACTTTCCGAACACTCAATGCCACTTTTATAGCCACCCTGTTACGGTGTGGTGTTTGATGACATCAAAGCATCCATCCAGTAAAGGTGATATGCATGATCTCATGGTCGAAGGAATTAGGTTACTATGTATCAGAAAGCATATAGCAATTGAACTATTGAAATGACTTGATCTTTATGCTACGCTTATCTATAGGAGTATGTCCACCATATCATTCTCCTAATGATATGATCCTGTTGTTAATAACATCTCTATGTTCATGATCAGGAAACCATGATCATATATTAACCAACAAGCTAGTTTAACAAGAGGCTTTACTAGGGACTCTTATTTTAGTTTACAAATCACACAAGTATTAATGTTTCCGGTTAATACAATTATAGCATGGTATGTAAACATTTATCATAAGTGTGAAGATATGATAATAACCACTTTATTATTGCCTCTTGGGCATATCTCCAACAGTCTCCCACTTGCACTAGAGTCAATAATCTAGTTTCAAATCTTTGTGTATTCAACACCTATGGCTTTCCGGTGTTGTATGTACACTATTGCTAGTGGTCAACTGATCTCCGGATCTGACACTTCCAGGTCCGTGTGTAATTGCATGTCTTTGCGTCTCTACGCATCACTCATTCTCTAATGAGATGGCTTTGTATAAATTTGGTCTTTCGGTGTGACCTTTAGCTCTTTGGGGTTAAAACATTTTGATAATATTGTCGCACAATATATCTTCATAGTATTATCCCACTGTGAACTACACCTAGTTTGATAACAAACTTCTTGACACAAATGCCCTCTTTTGCTGCTATAATAGCAGTCATATACTTAGCCTTTTGTTGTAGTATCTGTCACAATGTCTTAACTTTGGAAATCATCCAAATCCATTATGGAACTCACTTTCCATTATATTGTGCCACCCTTAGTTTAGATTGAGATAAACTTAATTTGTACTTTGTGACAAAGCTAGTATCAATGTAGTACTTTTACAATGAACTAACCATCTATTTGTCACTTCTACAAATATTATACTCTTAGTTCTTCCAAAAGATCATAAGAATATCCTTACTATTGTCCAATGATCATCTTACAAATCATTCTGGTATATGCTCACAACATTTAGAGCATAGGACATATCTGGATTTGTACATATCACAGTATGATTGATATAAATACTCTTTGTGATTTCATACATCAAGTATCAATCTATACTTGAATCTTTGTTTCACTTACCAAGTGCCAATACACTTGAATATATCATCAACATTGAACTCTTTCAATCCTTTCTGTGCAACAAGAACCTTTCTTGTAGTTTCTATATTGAATTCATTCAATATCTCGTCTATGTACTTCTGGCACAACCATATTAGCGTCTATTGATGCCAAATATTTGGGTTTTGCCTAAGTCTTTCATCGGGATGAAATTCTTAATATGTGTTAATAAAATATACATTATTTCCAATCAACAATATGTCTTCCACATAATGTATTAGAAACATGTCTTTACGCTCCCACTTAATTTCTTGCAAACGCAAGCATCTTCATTGTCTCTGATGAAATTAAACTCTTTTAACAGTTTCATCATAGTGAAGATTCCAACTCCGCTATGCTCACTCTAACCATTGAAGTTTGCATATGCTTTTAGCATCCTTTGAATTAACAAAACCCCATGGACCGTGTTATGCACATGTCCTAGGTAACGATTCTATTAGAAGAACTTGTTTTGTTTATTCAACTACCATATAACAAATTATATGTAGTGGTTGCTACATTAATCCGTCTAGACTAAATATCACTATGAAAGATCAAAATCTTGTCATAGTCAACCTTTGAACATTGTTGTGAACTCTTTCCCAACATGTCGACTAGATGTGAAACATCCATGTCTATTTCTTTATAGATCCAGACACAACTATAAGGTCTTACACCTTTCTCGAGGGTCCTTCAAGTTCAAAACTTGATTTCTCGTGTATGGAACTATCACGGATTTTATGGCTTCAAGCCATTTTACGGAGTCAGGGCCCATCATCGCTTCTCTGCATGTAGTCGGTTCATTATTCTCAAATAATGATTCAACCCTCAAATCTTGGTATTTGATTGTTCATCCGACCTACTTGTTTCAATAGGAACTTGGATCTCCGTGACCACAACCTTTTGAGGTACGTGAACCATGAGCATTGTTGCTGCCTCCGAAACACTTTTCGGCGCTGCGCAATTCTGCACATATAGCTAAGGTTCTTTTAACCTTATCAAAGTTTCTATTGTCCTCCCACTTAACTTTTCACGAAAAATTTCTTCTCAAAGAAACTTGACGTTCTAAGCAACAAACTCTTTTGTCTCCGGTGTTTTATGGAGGAACAGTTTATACAAAGACAGGTTCATCCGACTTTGGTTGCACACATCTTTCTTATGCATAGCATACCAATGTTTAAGAAAGGACAACTTGGGTTTTATCCCAAACCATAACCTTATATGGTGTCATTTCAACGGATTATGATGGAGCTCTTTTTAGTGGAAAAACGGTAATCTCTAAAGCTTTTAATCTTTAAAACACTATGGCAGTTTTATGAACTATACCTTTGATCTTACCATGTCAAACAAGGTTTAATTACATATCTCGAACGCTCCATACTCTTATGGTGTTTCGGGAAATGCAAATCCACGGAACGATTCCTTAAATCTTAGGTATTATGCTAAACTTGTAACTCAAATATCTTCCTTTATGATCTTTATCATAAACTGTTTATATTCTTGTTACAATGATTTTGCACTTCATCTTGAAAGTCTTTGAACTCTTCAAATATTTCACACTTCATCCTTATTAAGTAAATATTCATATATTCACTCAAATTTTCGGAGAAAGCATATGAAGTTGAAATCCATCGCTCTTGACTACACATAACGGACTTCGTACAACAATATGTACAAGTTCCAATAAGCTAGTCGTTCGTTCCCTTTTGGCCTATGAACGAAGTTTTAATTATCTCTAAGAAAGTTTCACAAGCGTCATTTGATCAAAAATCAGAAGACTCCAAAATTCCATCAACATGGAGTTTCTTCATGTTTTCTTTCAAATATAATTTAAACGGCGATGTCACTTCCTAAGTGATCTTTCAATCAATTTGTCTTTCGACATTTTTAGCACTAGTTTTATGGATGTGATGTTTCCAACGAGATTTGCGAATCATCCATCTTTTATGGATTACGGCAATTATTTGAACAATCCTTTTGTTCTCATAATACCTGATAAAACAAATCTTTGAAGGCAAGCTTTGATGTTTTAACGAGCAACATAATAACCCTTTATTTGTTCTCGATGAACATCATCACATATTCTTTTGCTAGTTACTTAGGCCATTGTAGTTCATGAATTCTGTTGTTTCGTATGACGATTCATACCAACAAATTCAGTATCAAATACTTAAGAACCACATTGTTTAATAAGCAAAGAATATAGCCACAACATGTATATCATCTATATACTTAAACTGAACAATTCTAGTCTTTTCTTTTCTGCCATATATTTATGAGATTCTCTTTCAATATTTCCTTTTCTATTTGAAAGAATCTATCAATATCAATAGTGAAGTCATACATATGACATATAGTCCAAAGCGTGTATAATTAAATACCAATGTCTTTGGACTTGCACTTTGAAGTAGATCACCATCATCAAATATTTGGTGTTCTTTCAAATTCCTTTCTTTAGTAATCTCTTGGTGTAGTAAACATTTCACCTACATCAAATATTCACCCTTATCATGGAATCGTCCATGATCAAGCTACTTTTAGCTTATAACGATGAATTATGAGTATAATGTTGCTATCCAAAACCTTTTGGAGGATTAGGACAACAAGTGTCTCCAACCCTTTTGCAAATTCTCATCAAATATGAGAACATGACTTTTGCCATATTATACTCTATCATGTTGCAACCAAAACTTCGTTTCAGATATCACAATATCTTCCACACATCATGGTTTCTGAAACAACTCTTTCAGATCCTAGATAACTTTGATATTAAGGGAATCCTTTGAATATCAAGAATCATGGATACAAACATGATACTTATATACTAACACTTGGAATTGTTACTCTTGATTTAATACTAATTATTAAACTTCATGGAGTAACCGGAACTTACTGAAAGTTTGCAATAGGACTTTTAAATTTTAGATTAACACTTAAAACAATACGATACCAGTTCGTAAAGTATCTAACCAGAATTCTATAGTTCTATCATCTCAATTATAACTAAGCGCAAGGTGGTAAACGGATGCCAATGCCTACAACAACTATGCAAATTCACTTTGATTTAGTTTATGATAAATTGAGTTCTAATTAATAATTAAATTAATCTAGGTGAACTCCCACTCAAAACAATATCCCTCACATTGTTTTAGTGATCACACGAACCAAATCCCCCATATCAAAACCGATCATCACGAGAATTGATATAGCTTCAATGGCGAACAATCGACATGTTCATCATATCTGCTATATGATTCATGCTTTACCTTTCGGCGATCCGTGTTCCTGAGGCCATGTCTGTACATGCTAGGCTCGTCAAGATCAAACCTTAGCTACCGCATAAGCAAATCTGGCTTGCTTACGTTGTATTCACCCGCGGAATCAAAGACACCCGATCATCACGTGGTGCTTCGAAGCAACAAGCTTTGGCAACGGTGCATACTAAGGGTGAACACTTTAGAACTTGAAATTTATGTGCATGAGGGATCATCTTATAATGCTACCGTCGTCTACTAAGCAATACAAGATGCATAAAGGATTAACATCACATGCAATTCATAATATGTGATATGATATGGCCTTTCTTCTTTGTGCTTTCGATCTCCATCTTCAAGCACGAACATGATCTCCATCATCACCGGCATAGCATCAAGGTCAATGATGCTTCTTCATGGTTGTCGTCCACCAGCATCAACTATTACAACTATTTTGAATAGACACGCAGGTCTTAACAGAAATTAAAGACAACCATATGGCTCCTGCCGGTTGCCAACTTACAATAAGGAACATTGCATACATCAAATATAATCACAATCATGGCCATATCACATCACTGCACACCCCTGCAAAACAAAGTTAGACGCTTCTACTTTCTTTGCATATTTTACGTGGTTTGGGGCTTTCCATAAGTGTCGTTCTAACTTACGAACAAGAACCACAACATTGATACTAGCATTGTTGATTACCCGTTGTAAATTGGATCTTAACTATGCTAGGAGAAACAGGCACCCGCAAAGCCACTTATGCAATACAAGTTGCATGTCAAACGTGGAGCAAGTCTCATGAACGATGTCATGTAAGGTTAGCCCGGGCCGCTTCATCCCAACATACCGCAAGATGCAAAGTACACAAAAAGCAATCTACAATAAAAGCATCAACGCCCACAATGACCATTGTGTTCTACTCGTGCAACAGATCTACATATAGACACGGCTCTGATACCACTGTAGGGGTTCGTAGCATGGAAAACAAAATTTTTCTATCG
Source organism: Avena sativa (assembly GCA_916181665.1). Classification (NCBI taxonomy): domain Eukaryota; kingdom Viridiplantae; phylum Streptophyta; class Magnoliopsida; order Poales; family Poaceae; genus Avena; species Avena sativa. The sequence goes on from OV702292.1 coordinate 316,225,043, forward strand.
CATACAAACAAACAAGCCAAGATCTATCTACTAGATTGTAGCAACGAGTCGATAGAGGAACTCACCCTCGAAGATTCCAAAGCGGTTAACGAGAGCAGATTCTCGTGGGTGATGTAGTCGTACTCTTTCCGATCTCAAGATCGCGTAGACGATCCTTCCGGCGCCGCGTTCCCGCAGCGCTCCCGCAGTCGGTCACACGTTCGGTACTCGACGAAGACCTTCCTCTCCCTTGTTCCAGCAGGCAGCGGAGGTTGTAGCACTCTCCTCGCGATTCCGGCAGCACAACGGCATGGTACCGGAGGTAGAGGGGAAATCCCGCAGGGCTTCGCCTTAAGCCGGTGCGAGTATGGTGGAGCTTATGAGAGAGGCTATTAGTGGTCTAGTAATTAGACACACCAATTAGAGGGCTCTAAACCAATTAGAAAGCTCTAAACCGAATAGCTCTAAACCGGGGTCTAGATCTAGGGTTTAGTTTAGAGGATAGGAAACTTGTGTGTCTAGGAGGGGAGCCCTGCCCCTCCTTATATAGGTGGGAGGGTGTGGGCGCGCCAGGGGAGGGAGGGAGTCCCTCCCCAACTCGGCCTTGGGCTGGGCGCCGGCCTGGAGGAGTCCAACTCCTCCTCCAGGTTGGTTCCAACTCCTCTTGCTTGTTTCCCACAGTTTCTTGTTTTGGCAGTTTGACTTTCAAACTGGACATTTGACTTTTCTGTTTTAGGATTCAATTTAATCCTATATTTGGGACAGCAAGAACACTTAGTACATGATGCAATCATTCCAATATGTAATGACACATTCATGTACCCCTTCCCCCCCGGAGTGCCGGACAATCCGGAACCTTCTAGAATATCCCCGATGAAAACACCGGAATCATTCCCGAACTCCGAAACGGGACTTTCCTTATATGAATCTTATTCTCCGGACCATTCCGGATCACCTCGTGATATCCCGGATCCCATCCGAGACTCCGAACAACATTCGGTCTCTTTCTCATAATACCATAACTACTCAAACAACGTCGAATCCTTAAGTGTGTCTCCCTACGGTTCGTGAATTATGCGGACATGATCGAGACACTTCTCCGAACAATAACCAATAGAGGAATCTGGAAATTCATATGGCTCCCACATATTTCTACGATTACTTTGCGATCGAATGAACCACTTACATACGATACCAATTTCCCTTTGTCTCACGATATGTTACTTATCCGAGGTTATGATCGTCGGTATCTCTGCATACCTAGTTCAACCTCGATACTGATAAGTACTCTTTTCTCGTTCCCGTGATATGTGATCCCTTGTGACCAAGTCACATGCTTGCAAGCTAATTGGATGACATTTCACCGAGAGGGCCCAGAGAATATCTATCCGTCATGTGGATGGACAAATCCCACTCTTGATCCATGTGTTTCAACCAATACTTTCCGAACACTCAATGCCACTTTTATAGCCACCCTGTTACGGTGTGGTGTTTGATGACATCAAAGCATCCATCCAGTAAAGGTGATATGCATGATCTCATGGTCGAAGGAATTAGGTTACTATGTATCAGAAAGCATATAGCAATTGAACTATTGAAATGACTTGATCTTTATGCTACGCTTATCTATAGGAGTATGTCCACCATATCATTCTCCTAATGATATGATCCTGTTGTTAATAACATCTCTATGTTCATGATCAGGAAACCATGATCATATATTAACCAACAAGCTAGTTTAACAAGAGGCTTTACTAGGGACTCTTATTTTAGTTTACAAATCACACAAGTATTAATGTTTCCGGTTAATACAATTATAGCATGGTATGTAAACATTTATCATAAGTGTGAAGATATGATAATAACCACTTTATTATTGCCTCTTGGGCATATCTCCAACAGAAAGAGCACACATGAAATGACTCTAGTGGATCGATATGTGGTTTGTGAAAAGAACACACATGCAATTACCCTAGTGGATCCATGTGGTATATGAAAAGAACAGACATGCAATGCATTTATCTATGGTTAATGAAAAGAACACACATGCAATGACTCTAGTGGATCCATATGTGGTTTGTGAAAAGAACACACATGCAATGAATCTAGTGGATCCATGTGGTTTACGAAAAGAACAAACGTGCAATGACTCTAGCTATGGTTAATGAAAATAACACACATGCAATGACTCTAGTGCTTGTTTAGGATAAGAACACACATGCAATGACTCTAGTGTATCCATATGTGATTTGTGAAAAGAACACACATGCAATGAATCTAGTGGATCCATGTGGTTTATGAGAAGAACAGACATGCAATGACTCTAGCAGTCGTTAATGAAAAGAACACACATGCAATGACTCTAGTTGATCCATATGTGATTTGTGAAAAGAACACACATACAATGACTCTAGTGGATCCATATGTGGTTTGTGAAAAGAACAAACATTGAATGACACTAGTGGATCCATGTGGTTTATAAAAAGAATAGACATGCAATGACTCTGGTGGATCCATATGTGGTTTGTGAAAAGAACGCACATCCAATGACTCTAGTTGTGGTTCATGAAAAGAACACACATGCAATGACACTGGTGGATCCATATGTGGTTAATGAAAAGAACACACATGCAATGACACTGGTGGATCTATATGTGGTTTGTGAAAAGAACACACATTCAATGACTCTAGTGCTGGTTTAGGATAAGAACACACATGCAATGACTCAAGTGGATCCATATGTGGTTTGTGAAAAGAACACACATTCAATGACACTGGTGGATCCATGTGGTTTATGAAAAGAATAGACATGCAATGACTCCGGTGGATCCATATGTGGTTTGTGAAAAGAACACACATGCAATGACTCTAGTTGTGGTTCATGAAAAGAACACACATGCAATGCACTGGTGGATCATGTGGTTCTTGAAAATAACACACATGCAATGACTCTAGTGGATCCATATGTGGTTTATGAAAACAACATACATGCAATGAATCTAGTGCCAGTTTAGGATAAGAACACACATGCAATGACTCTAGTGGATCTATATGTGGTTGGTGAAAAGAACACACACGCAATGACTCTAGTGGATCCATGTGGTTTATGAAAAGAACAGACATGCAATGACTCTAGCTGTGGTTAATGAAAAGAGCACACATGAAATGACTCTAGTGGATGGATGTGTTGTTTGTGAAAAGAACACACATGTAATTACCCTAGTGGATCCATGTGGTATATGAAAAGAACAGACATGCAATGCCTTTATCTATGGTTAATGAAAACAACACACATGCAATGACTCTAGTGGATCCATATGTGGCTAATGAAAAGAACACACATGCAATGAAACTGGTGGATCCATATGTGGTTAATGAAAAGAACACACATGCAATGAAACTGGTGGATCCATATGTGGTTTGTGAAAAGAACACACATTCAGTGACTCTAGTGCTGGTTTAGGATAAGAACACACATGCCATGACCCTAGCTCTGGTTAATGAAAAGAACACACATGCAATGACTCTAGTGCTGGTTTAAGATAAGAACACACATGCAATGACTCTAGTGGATCCATATGTGGTTGGTGAAAAGAACACACATGCAATGACTCTAGTGGATCGATGTGGTTTATGAAAAGAATACACATGCAATGACTCTAGCTGTGGTTAATGAAAAGAACACACATGAAATGACTCTAGTGCTGGTTTAGGATAAGATTACACATGCAATTACTCTAGCTGTGGTGAATGAAAAGAACACACATGCAACGACTCTAGTGCTGGTTTAAGATAAGAACACACAGGCAATGATTCAAGTGGATCCATATGTGGTTTGTGAAAAGAACACACATGCAATGACTCTAGTGGATCCATGTGGTTTATGAAAGGAACAAACATGCAATGACTTTACCTGTGGTTTATGAAAACAACACACATGCAATGACTCTAGGGCTGGTTTAGGATAAGAACACACATGCAATGACTCTAGTGGATCCATATGTGGTTTCTGAAAATAACAGACATGCAATGACTCTAGTGGATCCATGTGGTTTACGAAAAGAACAGACATGCAATAACTCTAGCTGTGGTTAATGAAAAGAACACACATGCAATGACTCTAGTGCTGGTTTAGGATAAAAACGCACGTGCAATGACTCTAGTGGATCCATATGTGATTGTGAAAAGAACACACATGCAACGACTCAGGTGGATCCATGGGGTTTATGAAAAGAACAGACATGCAATGACTCTAGATGTGGTTAATGAAAAGAATACACATGCAATGACTCTAGTGCTGGTTTAGGATAAGGACACACATGCAATGACTCTAGTGGATCCATATGTGGTTTCTAAAAATAACAGACATGCAATGACTCTAGTGGATCCATGTGGTTTATGAAAAGAACAGACATGCAATGACTCTAGCTGTGGTTAATGAAAATAACGCACATGCAATGACTCTAGTGCTGGTTTAGGATAAGAACACACATGCAATGACTAGTGGATCCATATGTGATATGTGAAAAGAACACACATGCAACGACTTAGGTGGATCCATGTGGTTTATGAAAAGAACAGACATGCAATGACTCTAGATGGGGTTAATGAAAAGAACACACATGCAATGACTCTAGTGGATCCATATGTGGTGAATGAAAAGAACACACATACAATGAGAATAGTGGATCCTTATGTGATTTGTGAAAAGAACACACATTCAATGACACTGGTGGATCCGTGTGGTTTATGAAAAGAATAGACATGCAATGACTCTGGTGGATCCATATGTGGTTTGTGAAAAGAACACACATGCAATGACTCTAGTTGTGGTTCATGAAAAGAACACACATGCAATGCACTGGTGGATTATGTGGTTCTTGAAAATAACACACATGCAACGACTCTGGTGGATCCATATGTGGTTTATGAAAAAAACATACATGCAATGAATCTAGTGCCAGTTTAGTATAAGAACACGAATGCAATGACTCTAGTGGATCTATATGTGGTTGGTGAAAAGAACACACATGCAATGACTCTAGTGGATCCATGTGGTTTATGAAAAGAACAGACATGCAATGACTCTAGCTGTGGTTAATGAAAAGAGCACACATGAAATGACTCTAGTGGATCGATATGTGGTTTGTGAAAAGAACACACATGCAATGACTCTAGTGGATCCATGTGGTATATGAAAAGAATAGACATGCAATGCCTTTATCTATGGTTAATGAAAAGAACACACATGCAATGACTCTAGTGGATCCATAAGTAGTTAATGAAAAGAACACACATGCAATGAAACTGGTGGATCCATATGTGGTTTGTGAAAAGAACACACATTCAATGACTCTAGTGCTGGTTTAGGATAAGAACACACATGCCATGATTCTAGCTCTGGTTAATGAAATGAACACACATGCAACGACTCTAGTGCTGGTTTAAGATAAGAACACACATGCAATGACTCTAGTGGATCCATATGTGGTTTGTGAAAAGAACACACATGCAATGACTCTAGTGGATCCATATGTGGTTTGTGAAAAGAACACACATGCAATGACTCTAGTGGATCCATGTGGTTTACGAAAAGAACAAACGTGCAATGACTCTAGCTATGGTTAATGAAAATAACACACATGCAATGACTCTAGTGCTGGTTTAGGATAAGAACACACATGCAATGACTCTAGTGTATCCATATGTGATTTGTGAAAAGAACACACATGCAATGAATCTAGTGGATCCATGTAGTTTATGAGAAGAACATACATGCAATGACTCTAGCCGTCGTTAATGAAAAGAACACACATGCAATGACTCTAGTTGATCCATATGTGATTTGTGAAAAGAACACACATACAATGACTCTAGTGGATCCATATGTGGTTTGTGAAAAGAACAAACATTGAATGACACTAGTGGATCCATGTGGTTTATAAAAAGAATAGACATGCAATGACTCTGGTGGATCCATATGTGGTTTGTGAAAAGAACACACATGCAATGACTCTAGTTGTGGTTCATGAAAAGAACACACGTGCAATGACACTGGTGGATCCATATGTGGTTAATGAAAAGAACACACATGCAATGACACTGGTGGATCTATATGTGGTTTGTGAAAAGAACACACATTCAATGACTCTAGTGCTGGTTTAGGATAAGAACACACATGCAATGACTCAAGTGGATCCATATGTGGTTTGTGAAAAGAACACACATTCAATGACACTGGTGGATCCATGTGGTTTATGAAAAGAATAGACATGCAATGACTCCGGTGGATCCATATGTGGTTTGTGAAAAGAACGCACATGCAATGACTCTAGTTGTGGTTCATGAAAAGAACACACATGCACTTCACTGGTGGATCATGTGGTTCGTGAAAATTACACACATGCAATGACTCTGGTGGATCCATTTGTGGTTTATGAAAACAACATACATGCAATGAATCTAGTGCCAGTTTAGGATAAGAACACACATTCAATGACTCTAGTGGATCTATATGTGGTTGGTGAAAAGAACACACATGCAATGACTCTAGTGGATCCATGTGGTTTATGAAAAGAACAAACATGCAATGACTCTAGCTGTGGTTAATGAAAAGAGCACACATGAAATGACTCTAGTGGATCGATATGTGTTTGTGAAAAGAACACACATGCAATTACCCTAGTGGATCCATGTGGTATATGAAAAGAACAGACATGCAATGCATTTATCTGTGGTTAATGAAAAGAACACACATGCAATGACTCTAGTGGATCCATATGTGGTTTGTGAAAAGAACACACATGCAATGAATCTAGTGGATCCATGTGGTTTACGAAAAGAACAAACGTGCAATGACTCTAGCTATGGTTAATGAAAATAACACACATGCAATGACTCTAGTGCTTGTTTAGGATAAGAACACACATGCAATGACTCTAGTGTATCCATATGTGATTTGTGAAAAGAACACACATGCAATGAATCTAGTGGATCCATGTGGTTTATGAGAAGAACAGACATGCAATGACTCTAGCAGTCGTTAATGAAAAGAACACACATGCAATGACTCTAGTTGATCCATATGTGATTTGTGAAAAGAACACACATACAATGACTCTAGTGGATCCATATGTGGTTTGTGAAAATAACAAACATTGAATGACACTAGTGGATCCATGTGGTTTATAAAAAGAATAGACATGCAATGACTCTGGTGGATCCATATGTGGTTTGTGAAAAGAACACACATGCAATGACTCTAGTTGTGGTTCATGAAAAGAACACACGTGCAATGACACTGGTGGATCCATATGTGGTTAATGAAAAGAACACACATGCAATGACACTGGTGGATCTATATGTGGTTTGTGAAAAGAACACACATTCAATGACTCTAGTGCTGGTTTAGGATAAGAACACACATGCAATGACTCAAGTGGATCCATATGTGGTTTGTGAAAAGAACACACATTCAATGACACTGGTGGATCCATGTGGTTTATGAAAAGAATAGACATGCAATGACTCCGGTGGATCCATATGTGGTTTGTGAAAAGAACACACATGCAATGACTCTAGTGGATCCATGTGGTTTATGAAAATAACAAACATGCAATGACTCTAGATGTGGTTAATGAAAAGAACACACATACAATGACAATGGTGGATCCATGTGGTTTATTAAAAGAATAGACATGCAATGACTCCGGTGGATCCATATGTGGTTTGTGAAAACAACACACATGCAATGACTCTAGTTGTGGTTCATGAAAAGAACACACATGCAATGACTCTAGTTGTGGTTCATGAAAAGAACACACATGCAATGCACTGGTGGATCATGTGGTTCTTGAAAATAACACACATGCAATGAATCTGGTGGATCCATATGTGGTTTATGAAAACAACATACATGCAATGAATCTAGTGCCGGTTTAGGATAAGAACACACATGCAGTAAATCTAGTGGATCTATATGTGGTTGGTGAAAAGAACACACATGCAATGACTCTAGTGGATCGATGTGGTTTATGAAAAGAATACACATGCAATGACTCTAGCTGTGGTTAATGAAAAGAACACACATGAAATGACTCTAGTGCTGGTTTAGGATAAGATTACACATGCAATTACTCTAGCTGTGGTGAATGAAAAGAACACACATGCAACGACTCTAGTGCTGGTTTAAGATAAGAACACACAGACAATGACTCAAGTGGATCCATATGTGGTTTGTGAAAAGAACACACATGCAATGACTCTAGTGGATCCATGTGGTTTATGAAAGGAACAAACATGTAATGACTTTACCTGTGGTTTATGAAAACAACACACATGCAATGACTCTAGGGCTGGTTTAGGATAAGAACACACATGCAATGACTCTAGTGGATCCATATGTGGTTTCTGAAAATAACAGACATGCAATGACTCTAGTGGATCCATGTGGTTTACGAAAAGAACAGACATGCAATAACTCTAGCTGTGGTTAATGAAAAGAACACACATGCAATGACTCTAGTGCTGGTTTAGGATAAAAACGCACGTGCAATGACTCTAGTGGATCCATATGTGATTGTGAAAAGAACACACATGCAACGACTCAGGTGGATCCATGGGGTTTATGAAAAGAACAGACATGCAATGACTCTAGATGTGGTTAATGAAAAGAATACACATGCAATGACTCTAGTGCTGGTTTAGGATAAGGACACACATGCAATGACTCTAGTGGATCCATATGTGGTTTCTAAAAATAACAGACATGCAATGACTCTAGTGGATCCATGTGGTTTATGAAAAGAACAGACATGCAATGACCCTAGCTGTGGTTAATGAAAATAACGCACATGCAATTACTCTAGTGCTGGTTTAGGATAAGAACACACATGCAATGACTAGTGGATCCATATGTGATATGTGAAAAGAACACACATGCAACGACTTAGGTGGATCCATGTGGTTTATGAAAAGAACAGACATGCAATGACTCTAGATGGGATTAATGAAAAGAACACACATGCAATGACTCTAGTGGATCCATATGTGGTGAATGAAAAGAACACACATACAATGAGAATAGTGGATCCTTATGTGATTTGTGAAAAGAACACACATTCAATGACACTGGTGGATCCGTGTGGTTTATGAAAAGAATAGACATGCAATGACTCTGGTGGATCCATATGTGGTTTGTGAAAAGAACACACATGCAATGACTCTAGTTGTGGTTCATGAAAAGAACACACATGCAATGCACTGGTGGATTATGTGGTTCTTGAAAATAACACACATGCAACGACTCTGGTGGATCCATATGTGGTTTATGAAAAAAACATACATGCAATGAATCTAGTGCCAGTTTAGTATAAGAACACGAATGCAATGACTCTAGTGGATCTATATGTGGTTGGTGAAAAGAACACACATGCAATGACTCTAGTGGATCCATGTGGTTTATGAAAAGAACAGACATGCAATGACTCTAGCTGTGGTTAATGAAAAGAGCACACATGAAATGACTCTAGTGGATAGATATGTGGTTTGTGAAAAGAACACACATGCAATGACTCTAGTGGATCCATGTGGTATATGAAAAGAATAGACATGCAATGCCTTTATCTATGGTTAACGAAAAGAACACACATGCAATGACTCTAGTGGATCCATAAGTAGTTAATGAAAAAACACACATGCAATGAAACTGGTGGATCCATATGTGGTTTGTGAAAAGAACACACATTCAATGACTCTAGTGCTGGTTTAGGATAAGAACACACATGCCATGATTCTAGCTCTGGTTAATGAAATGAACACACATGCAACGACTCTAGTGCTGGTTTAAGATAAGAACACACATGCAATGACTCTAGTGGATCCATATGTGGTTTGTGAAAAGAACACACATGCAATGACTCTAGTGGATCCATGTGGTTTACTAAAAGAACAAACGTGCAATGACTCTAGCTATGGTTAATGAAAATAACACACATGCAATGACTCTAGTGCTGGTTTAGGATAAGAACACACATGCAATGACTCTAGTGTATCCATATGTGATTTGTGAAAAGAACACACATGCAATGAATCTAGTGGATCCATGTGGTTTATGAGAAGAACAGACATGCAATGACTCTAGCAGTCGTTAATGAAAAGAACACACATGCAATGACTCTAGTTGATCTATATGTGATTTGTGAAAAGAACACACATACAATGACTCTAGTGGATCCATATGTGGTTTGTGAAAAGAACAAACATTGAATGACACTAGTGGATCCATGTGATTTATAAAAAGAATAGACATGCAATGACTCTGGTGGATCCATATGTGGTTTGTGAAAAGAACACACATGCAATGACTCTAGTTGTGGTTCATGAAAAGAACACACGTGCAATGACACTGGTGGATCCATATGTGGTTAATGAAAAGAACACACATGCAATGACACTGGTGGATCTATATGTGGTTTGTGAAAAGAACACACATTCAATGACTCTAGTGCTGGTTTAGGATAAGAACACACATGCAATGACTCAAGTGGATCCATATGTGGTTTGTGAAAAGAACAGACATTCAATGACACTGGTGGATCCATGTGGTTTATGAAAAGAATAGACATGCAATGACTCCGGTGGATCCATATGTGGTTTGTGAAAAGAACACACATGCAATGACTCTAGTTGTGGTTCATGAAAAGAACACACATGCACTGCACTGGTGGATCATGTGGTTCGTGAAAATAACACACATGCAATGACTCTGGTGGATCCATTTGTGGTTTCTGAAAACAACATACATGCAATGAATCTAGTGCCAGTTTAGGATAAGAACACACATGCAATGACTCTAGTGGATCTATATGTGGTTGGTGAAAAGAACACACATGCAATAACTCTAGTGGATCCATGTGGTTTATGAAAAGAACAAACATGCAATGACTATAGCTGTGGTTAATGAAAAGAGCACACATGAAATGACTCTAGTGGATCGATATGTGGTTTGTGAAAAGAACACACATGCAATTACCCTAGTGGATCCATGTGGTATATGAAAAGAACAGACATGCAATGCATTTATCTATGGTTAATGAAAAGAACACACATGCAATGACTCTAGTGGATCCATATGTGGTTTGTGAAAAGAACACACATGCAATGACTCTAGTGGATCCATGTGGTTTACGAAAAGAACAAACGTGCAATGACTCTAGCTATGGTTAATGAAAATAACACACATGCAATGACTCTAGTGCTTGTTTAGGATAAGAACACACATGCAATGACTCTAGTGTATCCATATGTGATTTGTGAAAAGAACACACATGCAATGAATCTAGTGGATCCATGTGGTTTATGAGAAGAACAGACATGCAATGACTCTAGCAGTCGTTAATGAAAAGAACACACATGCAATGACTCTAGTTGATCCATATGTGATTTGTGAAAAGAACACACATACAATGACTCTAGTGGATCCATATGTGGTTTGTGAAAAGAACAAACATTGAATGACACTAGTGGATCCATGTGGTTTATAAAAAGAATAGACATGCAATGACTCTGGTGGATCCATATGTGGTTTGTGAAAAGAACACACATGCAATGACTCTAGTTGTGGTTCATGAAAAGAACACACGTGCAATGACACTGGTGGATCCATATGTGGTTAATGAAAAGAACACACATGCAATGACACTGGTGGATCTATATGTGGTTTGTGAAAAGAACACACATTCAATGACTCTAGTGCTGGTTTAGGATAAGAACACACATGCAATGACTCAAGTGGATCCATATGTGGTTTGTGAAAAGAACAGACATTCAATGACACTGGTAGATCCATGTGGTTTATGAAAAGAATAGACATGCAATGACTCCGGTGGATCCATATGTGGTTTGTGAAAAGAACACACATGCAATGACTCTAGTTGTGGTTCATGAAAAGAACACACATGCACTGCACTGGTGGATCATGTGGTTCGTGAAAATAACACACATGCAATGACTCTGGTGGATCCATTTGTGGTTTATGAAAACAACATACATGCAATGAATCTAGTGCCAGTTTAGGATAAGAACACACATGTAATGACTCTAGTGGATCTATATGTGGTTGGTGAAAAGAACACACATGCAATGACTCTAGTGGATCCATGTGGTTTATGAAAAGAACAAACATGCAATGACTATAGTTGTGGTTAATTGAAAGAGCACACATGAAATGACTCTAGTGGATCGATATGTGGTTTGTGAAAAGAACACACATGCAATTACCCTAGTGGATCCATGTGGTATATGAAAAGAACAGACATGCAATGCATTTATCTATGGTTAATGAAAAGAACACACATGCAATGACTCTAGTGGATCCATATGTGGTTTGTGAAAAGAACACACATGCAATGAATCTAGTGGATCCATGTGGTTTACGAAAAGAACAAACGTGCAATGACTCTAGCTATGGTTAATGAAAATAACACACATGCAATGACTCTAGTGCTTGTTTAGGATAAGAACACACATGCAATGACTCTAGTGTATCCATATGTGATTTGTGAAAAGAACACACATGCAATGAATCTAGTGGATCCATGTGGTTTATGAGAAGAACAGACATGCAATGACTCTAGCAGTCGTTAATGAAAAGAACACACATGCAATGACTCTAGTTGATCCATATGTGATTTGTGAAAAGAACACACATACAATGACTCTAGTGGATCCATATGTGGTTTGTGAAAAGAACAAACATTGAATGACACTAGTGGATCCATGTGGTTTATAAAAAGAATAGACATGCAATGACTCTGGTGGATCCATATGTGGTTTGTGAAAAGAACGCACATCCAATGACTCTAGTTGTGGTTCATGAAAAGAACACACATGCAATGACACTGGTGGATCCATATGTGGTTAATGAAAAGAACACACATGCAATGACACTGGTGGATCTATATGTGGTTTGTGAAAAGAACACACATTCAATGACTCTAGTGCTGGTTTAGGATAAGAACACACATGCAATGACTCAAGTGGATCCATATGTGGTTTGTGAAAAGAACACACATTCAATGACACTGGTGGATCCATGTGGTTTATGAAAAGAATAGACATGCAATGACTCCGGTGGATCCATATGTGGTTTGTGAAAAGAACACACATGCAATGACTCTAGTTGTGGTTCATGAAAAGAACACACATGCAATGCACTGGTGGATCATGTGGTTCTTGAAAATAACACACATGCAATGACTCTAGTGGATCCATATGTGGTTTATGAAAACAACATACATGCAATGAATCTAGTGCCAGTTTAGGATAAGAACACACATGCAATGACTCTAGTGGATCTATATGTGGTTGGTGAAAAGAACACACACGCAATGACTCTAGTGGATCCATGTGGTTTATGAAAAGAACAGACATGCAATGACTCTAGCTGTGGTTAATGAAAAGAGCACACATGAAATGACTCTAGTGGATGGATGTGTTGTTTGTGAAAAGAACACACATGTAATTACCCTAGTGGATCCATGTGGTATATGAAAAGAACAGACATGCAATGCCTTTATCTATGGTTAATGAAAACAACACACATGCAATGACTCTAGTGGATCCATATGTGGCTAATGAAAAGAACACACATGCAATGAAACTGGTGGATCCATATGTGGTTAATGAAAAGAACACACATGCAATGAAACTGGTGGATCCATATGTGGTTTGTGAAAAGAACACACATTCAGTGACTCTAGTGCTGGTTTAGGATAAGAACACACATGCCATGACCCTAGCTCTGGTTAATGAAAAGAACACACATGCAATGACTCTAGTGCTGGTTTAAGATAAGAACACACATGCAATGACTCTAGTGGATCCATATGTGGTTTGTCAAAAGAACACACATGCAATGACTCTAGTGGATCCATGTGGTTTATGAAAAGAACAAACGTGCAATGACTCTAGCTGTGGTTAATGAAAATAACACACGTGCAATGACTCTAGAGCGGGTTTAGGATATGAACACACATGCAATGACTCTAGTGGATCCATATGTGATTTGTGAAAAGAACACACATGCAATGACTCCAGTGGATCCATGTGGTTTATGAGAAGAATAGACATGCAATGACTCTAGCAGTGGTTAATGAAAAGAACACACATGCAATGACTCTAGTTGATCCATATGTGATTTGTGAAAAGAACACACATACAATGACTCTAGTGGATCCATATGTGGTTTGTGAAAAGAACAAACATTGAGTGACACTAGTGGATCCATGTGGTTTATAAAAAGAATAGACATGCAATGACTCTGGTGGATCCATATGTGGTTTGTGAAACACACATGCAATGACTCTGGTGGATCCATATGTGGTTTGTGAAACACACATGCAAGGACTTTGGTGGATCCATATGTGGTTTGTGAAACACACATGCAATGACTCTAGTTGTGGTTCATGAAAAGAACACACGTGCAATGACACTGGTGGATCCATGTGGTTCATGAAAATAACACACATGCAATGACTCTGGTGGATCCATATGTGGTTAATGAAAAGAACACACATGCAATGACACTGGTGGATCTATATGTGGTTTGTGAAAAGAACACACATTCAATGACTCTAGTGGTGGTTTAGGATAAGAACACACATGCAATGACTCAAGTGGATCCATATGTGGTTTGTGAAAAGAACACACATTCAATGACACTGGTGGATCCATGTAGTTTATGAAAAGAATAGACATGCAATGACTCCGATGGATCCATATGTGGTTTGTGAAAAGAACACACATGCAATGAGTCTAGTTGTGGTTCATGAAAAGAACACACATGCAATGCACTAGTGGATCATGTGGTTCTTGAAAATAACACACATGCAATGACTCTGGTGGATCCATATGTGGTTTATGAAAACAACATATATGCAATGAATCTAGTGCCGGTTTAGGATAAGAACACACATGCAGTGACTCTAGTGGATCTATATGTGGTTTGTGAAAAGAACACACATGCAATCACTCTAGTGGATCCATGTGGTCTATGAAAAGAATAGACATGCAATGACTCTAGCTGTGGTTAATAAAAAAACACATGAAATGACTCTAGTGGATCCATATGTGGTTTGTGAAAAGAACACACATTCAATGACTCTAGTGCTTGTTTAGGCTAAGATTACACATGCAATTACTCTACCTGTGGTGAATGAAAAGAACACACATGCAACGACTCTAGTGCTGGTTTAAGATAAGAACACACAGGCAATGACTCAAGTGGATCCATATGTGGTATGTGAAAAGAACACACATGCAATGACTCTAGTGGATCCATGTGGTTTATGAAAGGAACAGACATGCAATGACTCTAGCTGTGGTTTATGTAAAGAACACACATGCAATGACTCTAGTGCTGGTTTAGGATAAGAACACACATGCAATGACTATAGTGGATCCATATGTGGTTTCTGAAAATAACAGACATGCAATGACTCTGGTGGATCCATGTGGTTTACGAAAAGAACAAAGATGCAATGACTCTAGTTGTGGTTAATGAAAAGAACACACATGCAATGACTCTAGTGCTGGTTTAGGATAAGAACACACATGCAATGACTCTAGTGGATCCATATGTGATTGTGAAAAGAACACATGTGCAACAACTCAGGTGGATCCATGTGGTTTATGAAAAGAACAGACATGCAATGACTCTAGACGTCGTTAATGAAAAGAACACACATGCAATGACGCTAGTGCTAGTTTAGGATAAGAACACACATGCAATGACTCTAGTGGATCCATATGTCGTTTTTGAAAATAACAGACATGCAATGACTCTAGTGGATCCATGTGGTTTATGAAAAAAACAGACATGCAATGACTCTAGCTGTGGTTAATGAAAATAACACACATGCAATGACTCTAGTGCTTGTTTAGGATAAGAACACACATGCAATGACTCTAGTGTATCCATATGTGATTTGTGAAAAGAACACACATGCAATGAATCTAGTGGATCCATGTGGTTTATGAGAAGAACAGACATGCAATGACTCTAGCAGTCGTTAATGAAAAGAACACACATGCAATGACTCTAGTTGATCCATATGTGATTTGTGAAAAGAACACACATACAATGACTCTAGTGGATCCATATGTGGTTTGTGAAAAGAACAAACATTGAATGACACTAGTGGATCCATGTGGTTTATAAAAAGAATAGACATGCAATGACTCTGGTGGATCCATATGTGGTTTGTGAAAAGAACGCACATCCAATGACTCTAGTTGTGGTTCATGAAAAGAACACACATGCAATGACACTGGTGGATCCATATGTGGTTAATGAAAAGAACACACATGCAATGACACTGGTGGATCTATATGTGGTTTGTGAAAAGAACACACATTCAATGACTCTAGTGCTGGTTTAGGATAAGAACACACATGCAATGACTCAAGTGGATCCATATGTGGTTTGTGAAAAGAACACACATTCAATGACACTGGTGGATCCATGTGGTTTATGAAAAGAATAGACATGCAATGACTCCGGTGGATCCATATGTGGTTTGTGAAAAGAACACACATGCAATGACTCTAGTGGATCCATGTGGTTTATGAAAATAACAAACATGCAATGACTCTAGATGTGGTTAATGAAAAGAACACACATACAATGACAATGGTGGATCCATGTGGTTTATTAAAAGAATAGACATGCAATGACTCCGGTGGATCCATATGTGGTTTGTGAAAACAACACACATGCAATGACTCTAGTTGTGGTTCATGAAAAGAACACACATGCAATGACTCTAGTTGTGGTTCATGAAAAGAACACACATGCAATGCACTGGTGGATCATGTGGTTCTTGAAAATAACACACATGCAATGAATCTGGTGGATCCATATGTGGTTTATGAAAACAACATACATGCAATGAATCTAGTGCCGGTTTAGGATAAGAACACACATGCAGTAAATCTAGTGGATCTATATGTGGTTGGTGAAAAGAACACACATGCAATGACTCTAGTGGATCGATGTGGTTTATGAAAAGAATACACATGCAATGACTCTAGCTGTGGTTAATGAAAAGAACACACATGAAATGACTCTAGTGCTGGTTTAGGATAAGATTACACATGCAATTACTCTAGCTGTGGTGAATGAAAAGAACACACATGCAACGACTCTAGTGCTGGTTTAAGATAAGAACACACAGACAATGACTCAAGTGGATCCATATGTGGTTTGTGAAAAGAACACACATGCAATGACTCTAGTGGATCCATGTGGTTTATGAAAGGAACAAACATGTAATGACTTTACCTGTGGTTTATGAAAACAACACACATGCAATGACTCTAGGGCTGGTTTAGGATAAGAACACACATGCAATGACTCTAGTGGATCCATATGTGGTTTCTGAAAATAACAGACATGCAATGACTCTAGTGGATCCATGTGGTTTACGAAAAGAACAGACATGCAATAACTCTAGCTGTGGTTAATGAAAAGAACACACATGCAATGACTCTAGTGCTGGTTTAGGATAAAAACGCACGTGCAATGACTCTAGTGGATCCATATGTGATTGTGAAAAGAACACACATGCAACGACTCAGGTGGATCCATGGGGTTTATGAAAAGAACAGACATGCAATGACTCTAGATGTGGTTAATGAAAAGAATACACATGCAATGACTCTAGTGCTGGTTTAGGATAAGGACACACATGCAATGACTCTAGTGGATCCATATGTGGTTTCTAAAAATAACAGACATGCAATGACTCTAGTGGATCCATGTGGTTTATGAAAAGAACAGACATGCAATGACCCTAGCTGTGGTTAATGAAAATAACGCACATGCAATTACTCTAGTGCTGGTTTAGGATAAGAACACACATGCAATGACTAGTGGATCCATATGTGATATGTGAAAAGAACACACATGCAACGACTTAGGTGGATCCATGTGGTTTATGAAAAGAACAGACATGCAATGACTCTAGATGGGATTAATGAAAAGAACACACATGCAATGACTCTAGTGGATCCATATGTGGTGAATGAAAAGAACACACATACAATGAGAATAGTGGATCCTTATGTGATTTGTGAAAAGAACACACATTCAATGACACTGGTGGATCCGTGTGGTTTATGAAAAGAATAGACATGCAATGACTCTGGTGGATCCATATGTGGTTTGTGAAAAGAACACACATGCAATGACTCTAGTTGTGGTTCATGAAAAGAACACACATGCAATGCACTGGTGGATTATGTGGTTCTTGAAAATAACACACATGCAACGACTCTGGTGGATCCATATGTGGTTTATGAAAAAAACATACATGCAATGAATCTAGTGCCAGTTTAGTATAAGAACACGAATGCAATGACTCTAGTGGATCTATATGTGGTTGGTGAAAAGAACACACATGCAATGACTCTAGTGGATCCATGTGGTTTATGAAAAGAACAGACATGCAATGACTCTAGCTGTGGTTAATGAAAAGAGCACACATGAAATGACTCTAGTGGATAGATATGTGGTTTGTGAAAAGAACACACATGCAATGACTCTAGTGGATCCATGTGGTATATGAAAAGAATAGACATGCAATGCCTTTATCTATGGTTAACGAAAAGAACACACATGCAATGACTCTAGTGGATCCATAAGTAGTTAATGAAAAAACACACATGCAATGAAACTGGTGGATCCATATGTGGTTTGTGAAAAGAACACACATTCAATGACTCTAGTGCTGGTTTAGGATAAGAACACACATGCCATGATTCTAGCTCTGGTTAATGAAATGAACACACATGCAACGACTCTAGTGCTGGTTTAAGATAAGAACACACATGCAATGACTCTAGTGGATCCATATGTGGTTTGTGAAAAGAACACACATGCAATGACTCTAGTGGATCCATGTGGTTTACTAAAAGAACAAACGTGCAATGACTCTAGCTATGGTTAATGAAAATAACACACATGCAATGACTCTAGTGCTGGTTTAGGATAAGAACACACATGCAATGACTCTAGTGTATCCATATGTGATTTGTGAAAAGAACACACATGCAATGAATCTAGTGGATCCATGTGGTTTATGAGAAGAACAGACATGCAATGACTCTAGCAGTCGTTAATGAAAAGAACACACATGCAATGACTCTAGTTGATCTATATGTGATTTGTGAAAAGAACACACATACAATGACTCTAGTGGATCCATATGTGGTTTGTGAAAAGAACAAACATTGAATGACACTAGTGGATCCATGTGATTTATAAAAAGAATAGACATGCAATGACTCTGGTGGATCCATATGTGGTTTGTGAAAAGAACACACATGCAATGACTCTAGTTGTGGTTCATGAAAAGAACACACGTGCAATGACACTGGTGGATCCATATGTGGTTAATGAAAAGAACACACATGCAATGACACTGGTGGATCTATATGTGGTTTGTGAAAAGAACACACATTCAATGACTCTAGTGCTGGTTTAGGATAAGAACACACATGCAATGACTCAAGTGGATCCATATGTGGTTTGTGAAAAGAACAGACATTCAATGACACTGGTGGATCCATGTGGTTTATGAAAAGAATAGACATGCAATGACTCCGGTGGATCCATATGTGGTTTGTGAAAAGAACACACATGCAATGACTCTAGTTGTGGTTCATGAAAAGAACACACATGCACTGCACTGGTGGATCATGTGGTTCGTGAAAATAACACACATGCAATGACTCTGGTGGATCCATTTGTGGTTTCTGAAAACAACATACATGCAATGAATCTAGTGCCAGTTTAGGATAAGAACACACATGCAATGACTCTAGTGGATCTATATGTGGTTGGTGAAAAGAACACACATGCAATAACTCTAGTGGATCCATGTGGTTTATGAAAAGAACAAACATGCAATGACTATAGCTGTGGTTAATGAAAAGAGCACACATGAAATGACTCTAGTGGATCGATATGTGGTTTGTGAAAAGAACACACATGCAATTACCCTAGTGGATCCATGTGGTATATGAAAAGAACAGACATGCAATGCATTTATCTATGGTTAATGAAAAGAACACACATGCAATGACTCTAGTGGATCCATATGTGGTTTGTGAAAAGAACACACATGCAATGACTCTAGTGGATCCATGTGGTTTACGAAAAGAACAAACGTGCAATGACTCTAGCTATGGTTAATGAAAATAACACACATGCAATGACTCTAGTGCTTGTTTAGGATAAGAACACACATGCAATGACTCTAGTGTATCCATATGTGATTTGTGAAAAGAACACACATGCAATGAATCTAGTGGATCCATGTGGTTTATGAGAAGAACAGACATGCAATGACTCTAGCAGTCGTTAATGAAAAGAACACACATGCAATGACTCTAGTTGATCCATATGTGATTTGTGAAAAGAACACACATACAATGACTCTAGTGGATCCATATGTGGTTTGTGAAAAGAACAAACATTGAATGACACTAGTGGATCCATGTGGTTTATAAAAAGAATAGACATGCAATGACTCTGGTGGATCCATATGTGGTTTGTGAAAAGAACACACATGCAATGACTCTAGTTGTGGTTCATGAAAAGAACACACGTGCAATGACACTGGTGGATCCATATGTGGTTAATGAAAAGAACACACATGCAATGACACTGGTGGATCTATATGTGGTTTGTGAAAAGAACACACATTCAATGACTCTAGTGCTGGTTTAGGATAAGAACACACATGCAATGACTCAAGTGGATCCATATGTGGTTTGTGAAAAGAACAGACATTCAATGACACTGGTAGATCCATGTGGTTTATGAAAAGAATAGACATGCAATGACTCCGGTGGATCCATATGTGGTTTGTGAAAAGAACACACATGCAATGACTCTAGTTGTGGTTCATGAAAAGAACACACATGCACTGCACTGGTGGATCATGTGGTTCGTGAAAATAACACACATGCAATGACTCTGGTGGATCCATTTGTGGTTTATGAAAACAACATACATGCAATGAATCTAGTGCCAGTTTAGGATAAGAACACACATGCAATGACTCTAGTGGATCTATATGTGGTTGGTGAAAAGAACACACATGCAATGACTCTAGTGGATCCATGTGGTTTATGAAAAGAACAAACATGCAATGACTATAGTTGTGGTTAATTGAAAGAGCACACATGAAATGACTCTAGTGGATCGATATGTGGTTTGTGAAAAGAACACACATGCAATTACCCTAGTGGATCCATGTGGTATATGAAAAGAACAGACATGCAATGCATTTATCTATGGTTAATGAAAAGAACACACATGCAATGACTCTAGTGGATCCATATGTGGTTTGTGAAAAGAACACACATGCAATGAATCTAGTGGATCCATGTGGTTTACGAAAAGAACAAACGTGCAATGACTCTAGCTATGGTTAATGAAAATAACACACATGCAATGACTCTAGTGCTTGTTTAGGATAAGAACACACATGCAATGACTCTAGTGTATCCATATGTGATTTGTGAAAAGAACACACATGCAATGAATCTAGTGGATCCATGTGGTTTATGAGAAGAACAGACATGCAATGACTCTAGCAGTCGTTAATGAAAAGAACACACATGCAATGACTCTAGTTGATCCATATGTGATTTGTGAAAAGAACACACATACAATGACTCTAGTGGATCCATATGTGGTTTGTGAAAAGAACAAACATTGAATGACACTAGTGGATCCATGTGGTTTATAAAAAGAATAGACATGCAATGACTCTGGTGGATCCATATGTGGTTTGTGAAAAGAACGCACATCCAATGACTCTAGTTGTGGTTCATGAAAAGAACACACATGCAATGACACTGGTGGATCCATATGTGGTTAATGAAAAGAACACACATGCAATGACACTGGTGGATCTATATGTGGTTTGTGAAAAGAACACACATTCAATGACTCTAGTGCTGGTTTAGGATAAGAACACACATGCAATGACTCAAGTGGATCCATATGTGGTTTGTGAAAAGAACACACATTCAATGACACTGGTGGATCCATGTGGTTTATGAAAAGAATAGACATGCAATGACTCCGGTGGATCCATATGTGGTTTGTGAAAAGAACACACATGCAATGACTCTAGTTGTGGTTCATGAAAAGAACACACATGCAATGCACTGGTGGATCATGTGGTTCTTGAAAATAACACACATGCAATGACTCTAGTGGATCCATATGTGGTTTATGAAAACAACATACATGCAATGAATCTAGTGCCAGTTTAGGATAAGAACACACATGCAATGACTCTAGTGGATCTATATGTGGTTGGTGAAAAGAACACACACGCAATGACTCTAGTGGATCCATGTGGTTTATGAAAAGAACAGACATGCAATGACTCTAGCTGTGGTTAATGAAAAGAGCACACATGAAATGACTCTAGTGGATGGATGTGTTGTTTGTGAAAAGAACACACATGTAATTACCCTAGTGGATCCATGTGGTATATGAAAAGAACAGACATGCAATGCCTTTATCTATGGTTAATGAAAACAACACACATGCAATGACTCTAGTGGATCCATATGTGGCTAATGAAAAGAACACACATGCAATGAAACTGGTGGATCCATATGTGGTTAATGAAAAGAACACACATGCAATGAAACTGGTGGATCCATATGTGGTTTGTGAAAAGAACACACATTCAGTGACTCTAGTGCTGGTTTAGGATAAGAACACACATGCCATGACCCTAGCTCTGGTTAATGAAAAGAACACACATGCAATGACTCTAGTGCTGGTTTAAGATAAGAACACACATGCAATGACTCTAGTGGATCCATATGTGGTTTGTCAAAAGAACACACATGCAATGACTCTAGTGGATCCATGTGGTTTATGAAAAGAACAAACGTGCAATGACTCTAGCTGTGGTTAATGAAAATAACACACGTGCAATGACTCTAGAGCGGGTTTAGGATATGAACACACATGCAATGACTCTAGTGGATCCATATGTGATTTGTGAAAAGAACACACATGCAATGACTCCAGTGGATCCATGTGGTTTATGAGAAGAATAGACATGCAATGACTCTAGCAGTGGTTAATGAAAAGAACACACATGCAATGACTCTAGTTGATCCATATGTGATTTGTGAAAAGAACACACATACAATGACTCTAGTGGATCCATATGTGGTTTGTGAAAAGAACAAACATTGAGTGACACTAGTGGATCCATGTGGTTTATAAAAAGAATAGACATGCAATGACTCTGGTGGATCCATATGTGGTTTGTGAAACACACATGCAATGACTCTGGTGGATCCATATGTGGTTTGTGAAACACACATGCAAGGACTTTGGTGGATCCATATGTGGTTTGTGAAACACACATGCAATGACTCTAGTTGTGGTTCATGAAAAGAACACACGTGCAATGACACTGGTGGATCCATGTGGTTCATGAAAATAACACACATGCAATGACTCTGGTGGATCCATATGTGGTTAATGAAAAGAACACACATGCAATGACACTGGTGGATCTATATGTGGTTTGTGAAAAGAACACACATTCAATGACTCTAGTGGTGGTTTAGGATAAGAACACACATGCAATGACTCAAGTGGATCCATATGTGGTTTGTGAAAAGAACACACATTCAATGACACTGGTGGATCCATGTAGTTTATGAAAAGAATAGACATGCAATGACTCCGATGGATCCATATGTGGTTTGTGAAAAGAACACACATGCAATGAGTCTAGTTGTGGTTCATGAAAAGAACACACATGCAATGCACTAGTGGATCATGTGGTTCTTGAAAATAACACACATGCAATGACTCTGGTGGATCCATATGTGGTTTATGAAAACAACATATATGCAATGAATCTAGTGCCGGTTTAGGATAAGAACACACATGCAGTGACTCTAGTGGATCTATATGTGGTTTGTGAAAAGAACACACATGCAATCACTCTAGTGGATCCATGTGGTCTATGAAAAGAATAGACATGCAATGACTCTAGCTGTGGTTAATAAAAAAAACACATGAAATGACTCTAGTGGATCCATATGTGGTTTGTGAAAAGAACACACATTCAATGACTCTAGTGCTTGTTTAGGCTAAGATTACACATGCAATTACTCTACCTGTGGTGAATGAAAAGAACACACATGCAACGACTCTAGTGCTGGTTTAAGATAAGAACACACAGGCAATGACTCAAGTGGATCCATATGTGGTATGTGAAAAGAACACACATGCAATGACTCTAGTGGATCCATGTGGTTTATGAAAGGAACAGACATGCAATGACTCTAGCTGTGGTTTATGTAAAGAACACACATGCAATGACTCTAGTGCTGGTTTAGGATAAGAACACACATGCAATGACTATAGTGGATCCATATGTGGTTTCTGAAAATAACAGACATGCAATGACTCTGGTGGATCCATGTGGTTTACGAAAAGAACAAAGATGCAATGACTCTAGTTGTGGTTAATGAAAAGAACACACATGCAATGACTCTAGTGCTGGTTTAGGATAAGAACACACATGCAATGACTCTAGTGGATCCATATGTGATTGTGAAAAGAACACATGTGCAACAACTCAGGTGGATCCATGTGGTTTATGAAAAGAACAGACATGCAATGACTCTAGACGTCGTTAATGAAAAGAACACACATGCAATGACGCTAGTGCTAGTTTAGGATAAGAACACACATGCAATGACTCTAGTGGATCCATATGTCGTTTTTGAAAATAACAGACATGCAATGACTCTAGTGGATCCATGTGGTTTATGAAAAAAACAGACATGCAATGACTCTAGCTGTGGTTAATGAAAATAACACACATGCAATGACTCTAGTGCTGGTTTAGGATAAGAACACACATGCAATGACTCTAGTGGATCCATATGTGATTTGTGAAAAGAACACACATGCAATGACTCGGGTGGATCCATGCGGTTTATGAAAAGAACAGACATGCAATGACTCTAGATGGGGTTAATGAAAAGAACACACATGCAA
Organism: Avena sativa; assembly: GCA_916181665.1. Lineage (NCBI taxonomy): Eukaryota > Viridiplantae > Streptophyta > Magnoliopsida > Poales > Poaceae > Avena > Avena sativa. Next base: position 316,250,145 of record OV702292.1, read on the forward strand.
TGACTCTAGTGGATCCATATGTGGTGAATGAAAAGAACACACATGCAATGAGACTAGTGGATCCTTATGTGGTTTGTGAAAAGAACACACATTCAATGACACTGGTGGATCCATGTGGTTTATGAAAAGAATAGACATGCAATGACTCTGGTGGATCCATATGTGTTTGTGAAAAGAACACACATGGAATGACTCTAGTTGTGGTTCATGAAAAGAACACACATGCAATGCACTGGTGGATTATGTGGTTCTTGAAAATAACACACATGCAATGACTCTGGTGGATTCATATGTGGTTTATGAAAAAACATACATGCAATGAATCTAGTGCCGGTTTAGGATAAGAACACACATGCAATGACTCTAGTGGATCTATATGTGGTTGGTGAAAAGAACACACATGCAATGACTCTAGTGGATCCATGTGGTTTATGAAAAGAACAGACATGCAATGACTCTAGCTGTGGTTAATGAAAAGAGCACACATGAAATGACTCTAGTGGATCGATATGTGGTTTGTGAAAAGAACACACATGAAATGACTCTAGTGGATCCATGTGCTATATGAAAAGAACAGACATGCAATGCCTTTAACTATGATTAATGAAAAGAACACACATGCAATGACTCTAGTGGATCCATGTGGGTTATGAGAAGAACAAACATGCAATGACTCTAGCAGTGGTTAATGAAAAGAACACACATGCAATGACTCTAGTTGATCCATATGAGATTTGTGAAAAGAACACACATAAAATGACTCTAGTGGATCCATGTGGTTTATGAAAAGAACAGACATGCAATGACTCTAGCTATGGTTAATGAAAAGAGCACACATGAAATGACTCTAGTGGATCGATATGTGGTTTGTGAAAAGAACACACATGCAATGACCCTAGTGGATCCATGTGGTATATGAAAAGAACAGACATGCAATGCCTATATCTATGGTTAATGAAAAGAACACACATGCAATGACTCTAGTGGATCCATATGTGGTTAATGAAAAGAACACACATGCAATGAAACTGGTGGATCCATATGTGGTTTGTGAAAAGAACACACATTCAGTGACTCTAGTGCTGGTTTAGGATAAGAACACACATGCCATGACTCTAGCTCTGGTTAATGAAAAGAACACACATGCAACGACTCTAGTGCTGGTTTAAGATAAGAACACACATGCAATGACTCTAGTGGATCCATATGTGGTTTGTCAAAAGAACACACATGCAATGCCTCTAGTGGATCCATGTGGTTTACGAAAAGAACAAACGTGCAATGACTCTAGCTGTGGTTAATGAAAATAACACACATGCAATGACTCTAGTGCTGGTTTAGGATAAGAACACACATGCAATGACTCTAGTGGATCCATATGTGATTTGTGAAAAGAACACACATGCAATGACTCTAGTGGATCCATGTGGTTTATGAGAAGAACATACATGCAATGACTCTAGCAGTGGTTAATGAAAAGAACACACATGCAATGACTCTAGTTGATCCATATGTGATTTGTGAAAAGAACACACATACAATGACTCTAGTGGATCCATATGTGGTTTGTCAAAAGAACAAACATTAAATGACACTAGTGGATCCATGTGGTTTATAAAAAGAATAGACATGCAATGACTCTGGTGGATCCATATGTGGTTTGTGAGAAGAACACACATGTAATGACTCTAGTTGTGGTTCATGAAAAGAACACACGTGCAATGACACTGGTGGATCCATGTGTGGTTAATGACAAGAACACATATGCAATGACAATGGTGGATCCATATGTGGTTAATGAAAAGAACACACATGCAGTGACACTGGTGGATCTATATGTGGTTTGTGAAAAGAACACACATTCAATGACTCTAGTGCTGTTTTAGGATAAGAACACACATGCAATGACTCAAGTGGATCCATATGTGGTTTGCGAAAAGAACACACATTCAATGACACTGGTGGATCCATGTGGTTTATGAAAAGAATAGACATGCAATGACTCCGGTGGATCCATATGTGGTTTGTGAAAAGAACACACATGCAATGCACTGGTGGATCATGTGGTTCTTGAAAATAACACACATGCAATGACTCTGGTGGATCCATATATGGTTTATGAAAACAACATACATGCAATGAATCTAGTGCCGGTTTAGGATAAGAACACACATGCAGTGACTCTAGTGGATCTATATGTGGTTTGTGAAAAGAACACACATGCAATAATTCTAGTGGATCCATGTGGTTTATCAAAAGAATAGACATGCAATGACTCTAGCTATGGTTAGTGAAAAGAAAACACATGAAATGACTCTAGTGGATCCATATGTGGTTTGTGAAAAGAACACACATTCAGTGACTCTAGTGCTGGTTTAGGATAAGATTACACATGCAATTACTCTAGCTGAGGTGAATGAAAAGAACACACATGCAACGACTCTAGTGCTGGTTTAAGATAAGAACATGCAGGCAACGACTCAAGTGGATCCATATGTGGTTTGTGAAAAGAACACACATGCAATGACTCTAGTGGATCCATGTGGTTTATGAAAGGAACATACATGCAATGACTCTAGCTGTGGTTTATGAAAAGAACACACATGCAATGACTCTAGTGCTGGTTTAGGATAAGAACACACATGCAATGACTCTGGTGGATCCATATGTGGTTTCTGAAAATAACAGACATGCAATGACTCTGGTGGATCCATGTGGTTTATGAAAATAACAGACATGCAATGACTCTAGCTGTGGTTCATGAAAAGAACACACATGCAATGACTCTAGTGCTGGTTTAGGATAAGAACACACATGCAATGACTCTAGTGGATCCATATGTGATTTGTGCAAAGAACACACATGCAACGACTCGGGTGGATCCATGTGGTTTATGAAAAGAACAGACATGCAATGACTCTAGATGGGGTTAATGAAAAGAACACACTTGCAATGACTCTAGTGGACCCATATGTGGTGAATGAAAAGAACACACATGCAATGAGACTAGTGGATCCTTATGTGGTTTGTGAAAAGAACACACATTCAATGACACTGGTGGATCCAAGTGGTTTATGAAAAGAATAGACATGCAATGACTCTGGTGGATCCATATGTGGTTTGTGAAAAGAACACAAATGGAATGACTCTAGTTGTGGTTCATGAAAAGAACACACATGCAACGCACTGGTGGATTATGTGGTTCTTGAAAATAACACACATGCAATGACTCTGGTGGATCCATATGTGGTTTATGAAAAAACATACATGCAATGAATCTAGTGCCAGTTTAGGATAAGAACACACATGCAATGACTCTAGTGGATCTATATGTGGTTGGTGAAAATAACACACATGCAATGACTCTAGTGGATCCATGTGGTTTATGAAAAGAACAGGCATGCAATCACTCTAGCTGTGGTTAATGAAAAGAGCACACATGAAATGACTCTAGTGGATCGATATGTGGTTTGTGAAAAGAACACACATGGAATGACTCTAGTGGATCCATGTGCTATATGAAAATAACAGACATGCAATGCCTTTAACTATGATTAATGAAAAGAACACACATGCAATGACTCTAGTGGATCCATATGTGGTTAATGAAAAGAACACACATGCAATGAAACTGGTGGATCCATATGTGGTTTGTGAAAAGAACACACATTCAATGACTCTAGTGTTGGTTTAGGATAAGAACACACATGCCATGACTCTAGCTCTAGTTAATGAAAAGAACACACATGCAACGACTCTAGTGCTGGTTTAAGATAAGAACACACATGCAATGACTCTAGTTGATCCATATGTGGTTTGTGAAAAGAACACACATGCAATGACTCTAGTGGATCCATGTGGTTTATGAAAAGAACAAACGTGCAATGACTCTAGCTGTGGTTAATGAAAATAACACACATGCAATGACTCTAGTGCTGGTTTAGGATAAGAACACACGTGCAATGACTCTATTGGATCCATATGTGATTTTTGAAAAGAACACACATGCAATGACTCTAGTGGATCCATGTGGTTTATGAGAAGAACATACATGCAATGACTCTAGTAGTGGTTAATGAAAAGAACACACATGCAATGACTCCAGTGGATCCATATGTGGTTTGTGAAAAGAACACACATACAATGACTCTAGCGGGTCCATGTGGTATATGAAAAGAACAGACATGCAATGACTTTATCTATGGTTAATGAAAAGAACACACATGCAATGACTCTAGTAGATCCATATGTGGTTAATGAAAAGAACAAACCTGCAATCACACTGGTGGATCCATATGTGATTTGTGAAAAGAACACACATTGAATGACTCTAGTGCTGGTTTATGATAAGAACACACATGCAATGACTCTAGCTCTGGTTAATGAAAAGAACATACATGCAATAACTCTAGTGCTGGTTTAGGATAAGAACACACATTCAATGAGTCTAGTGGATCCATATGTGATTTGTGAAAAGAACACACATGCAATGACTCTAGTGGATCCATGTGGTTTATGAAAAGAACAGACATGCAATGACTCTAGCTGTGGTTAATGAAAATAACACATATGCAATGACTCTAGTTGATCCATATGTGGTGAATGAAAAGAAAACACATGCAATGACACTAGTGGATCCATATTTGGTTTGTGAAAAGAACAAACATCCAATGACACTAGTGGATACATGTGGTTTATAAAAAGAACAGACATGCAAAGACTCTGGTGGATCCATATGTGGTTTGTGAAAAGAACACACATGCATTGACTCTAGTTGTGGTTCATGACAAGAACACACGTGTAATGACACTGGTGGATCCATGTGGTTCATGAAAATAACAAACATGCAATGACTCTGGTGGATCCATATGTGGTTAATAAAAATAACACACATGCAATGACACTGGTGGATACATATGTGGTTTGTGAAAAGAACACACATTCAATGACTCTAGTGCTGGTTTAGGATAAGAACACACATGCAATGACTCCAGTGGATCCATATGTGGTTTGTGAAAAGAACACACATTCAATGACACTAGTGGATCCATGTGGTGTATGAAAAGAATAGACATGCAATGACTCCGGTGGATCCATATATGGTTTGTAAAAAGAACACACATGCAATGACTCTAGTTGTGGTTCATTAAAAGAACACACATGTAATGCACTGGTGGATCATGTGGTTCTTGAAAATAACACACATGCAATGACTCTGGTGGATCCATATGTGGTTTATGAAAACAGCATACATGCAATGAATCTAGTGCTGGTTTAGGATAAGAACACACATGCAATGACTCTAGTGGATCTATATGTGGTTGGTGAAAAGAACACACATGCAATGACTCTAGTGGATCCATGTGGTTTATGGAAATAATAGACATGCAATGACTCTAGTTGTGGTTAATCAAAAGAACACACATGAAATGACTCTAGTGGATACTTATGTGGTTTGTGAAAAGAACACACATGCAATGACTCTAGTGGATCCACGTGGTATATGAAAAGAATAGACATGCAATAAATTTATCTAAGGTTAATGAAAAGAACACACATGCAATGTCTCTAGTGGATCCATATGTGGTTAATGAAAAGAACACACATGCAATTAAACCGGTGGATCCATATGTGGTTTATGAAAAGAACACACATTCAATAACTCTAGTGCTAGTTTAGGATAAGAACACACATGCCATTACTCTAGCTCTGGTTAATGAAAAGAACACACATGCAACGACTCTAGTGTCGGTTTAAGATAAGAACACACATGCAATGACTCTAGTGGATCCATATGTGGTTTGTGAAAAGAACACACATGCAATGACTCTAGTGGATCCATGTGGTTTATGAAAAGAACAAACATGCAATGACTCTAGCTATGGTTAATGAAAATAACACACATGCAATCACTCTAGTGCTGGTTTAGGATAAGAACACACATGCAATGACTCTAGTTGATCCATATGTGATTTGTGAAAAGAACACACATGCAATGACTCTAGTGGATCCATGTGGTTTATGAGAAGAACGGACATGCAATGACTCTAGTGGATCCATATGTGGTTTGTAAAAATAACACACATACAATGACTCAAGTGGATCCATGTGGTATATGAAAAGAACAGACATGCAATGACTTTATCTGTGGTTAATGAAAAGGACACACATGCAATGACTCTAGTGGATCCATATGTGGTTAATGAAAAGAACACACATGCAATGACATTGGTGGATCAATATGTGGTTTGTGAAAAGAACACACATTCAATGACCCTAATGCTGGTTTAGGATAAGAACACACATGCAATGACTCTAGCTCTGGTTAATGAAATGAACACACATGCAACTACTCTAGTGCTGGTTTAAGATAAGAACATACATGCAATGACTCTAGTGGATCCATATGTGGTTTGTGAAAAGAATACACATGCAATGACTCTAGTGGATCCATGTGGTTTATGAAAACAACAAACATGCAATGACTCTAGCTGTGGTTAATGAAAAGAACACACATGCAATGACTCTAGTGCTGGTTTAGGATAAGAACACATATGTAATGACTCTAGACGATCCATATGTGATTTGTGAAAAGAACACACATGCAATAACTCTAGTGGATCCATGTGGTTTATGAAAAGATTAGACATGCAATGACTCTAGTTGTGGTTAATGAAAAGAACACACAAGCAACGACTCTAGTGGATCCATATGTGGTTAATGAAAAGAACACACATGCAATGACACTTGTGGATCTATTGTGGTTTGTGAAAAGAACACACATTCAATGACTCTATTCGATCCATGTGGTATATGAAAAGTACAGACACGCAATGACTTCATCTGTGGTTAATGAAAAGAACACACATGAAATGACTCTAGTGGATCCATATGTGGTTAATGAAAAGAACACACATGCAATGACACTGGTGGATCCATATGTGGTTTGTGAAAACAATACACATTCAATGACTCTAGTGCTGGTTTAGGATAAGAACACACATGCAATGACTCTAGTTCTGGTGAATGAAAATAACACACATGCAACGACTCTAGTGCTGGTTTAAAATAAGAACACACAAGCAATGACTCTAGTGGATCCATGTGGTTTATGAAAAGAACAAACATGCAACGACTCTAGCTGTGGTTAATGAAAAGAACACACATGCAATGACTCTAGTGCTGGTTTAGGATAAGAACACACATGCAATAACTCTAGTGGATCCATCTATGATTTGTGAAAAGTACACACATGCAATGACTCCAGTGGATCCATGTGGTTTATTAATAGAACAAACATGCAATGACTCTAGGTGTGGTTAATGAAAAGAACACACATGCAATGACTCTAGTGGATCCATATGTGGTTTGTCAAAAGAAACACACATTCAATGACTCTAGTGGATCCATGTGGTATATGAAAAGAACAGACATGCAATAACTTTATATGTGGTTAATGAAAAGAACACACATGCAATGACTCTAGTGGATCCATATGTGGTTAATGAAAAGAACACATATGCAATGACACTTGTGGATCCAAATATGGTTTGTGAAAAGAACACACATTCAATGACACTGGTGGATCCATGTGGTTTGTGAAAAGAATAGACATGCAATGACTCTGGTGGATCCATATGTGGTTTGTGAAAAGAACACACATGCAATGACACAGGTTATGGTTCACGAAAAGAACACACATGTAATGCACTGGTGGATCATGTGGTTCTTGAAAATAACACACATGCAATGACTCTAGTAATGGTTCATGAAAAGAACACATGTGCAATAACACTGGTGGATCCATGTGGTTCATGAAAATAACACACTTGTAATGAATCTTGTGGATCCATATGTGGTTAATGAAAAGAACACACATGCAATGACACTAGTGGATCCATATGTGGTTTGTGAAAAGAACACACATTCAATGACACTGGTGGATCCATGTGGTTTATGAAAAGAATAGACATGCAATAACTCTGGTGGATCCATATGTGGTTTGTGAAAAGAACACACATGCAATGACACTGGTGGATCCATATGTGGTTTGTGAAAAGAACACACATTCAATGACTCTAGTGCTGGTTTAGGATAAGAACACACATGCAATGACTCTAGTTGTGGTGAATGAAAAGAACACACATGCAACGACTCTAGTGGATCCATGTGGTTTACGAAAAGAACACATATGCAATGACTCTAGTGGATGCATGTGGTTTACGAAAAGAACAGACATGCAATGACTCTAGCTGTGGTTAATAAAAAGAACACACATGCAATGGTTCTAGTGCCGGTTTAGGATGAGAACACACATGCAGTGACTCTAGTGGATCTATATGTGGTTGGTGAAAAGAACACACATGCAATGACTCTAGTGGATCCATGTGGTTTATGAAAAGAACAGACATGCAATGACTCTAGTTGTGGTTAATGAAAAGAACACACATGAAATGACTCTAGTGGATCCATATGTTGTTTGTGAAAAGAACACACATGCAATGACTCTAGTGGATCCATGTGGTATATAAAAAGAACAGACATGCAATGACTTTATCTATGGTTAATGAAGAGAACACATATGCAATGACTCTAGTGGATCCATATGTGGTTAATGAAAGGAACACACATGCAATGAAACTGGTGGATCCATGTGTGATTTGTGAAAAGAACACACATTCAATGGCTCTAGTGCTGGTTTAGGATAAGAACACACATGCCACGACTCTAGCTCTAGTTAATGAAAAGAACACACATGCAATGACTCTAGTGTTGGTTTAAGAAAAGAACACACATGCAATGACTCTAGTGGATCCATATGTGGTTTGTGAAAAGAACACACATGCAATGACTCTAGTGGATCCATGTGGTTTATGAAAACAACAAACATGCAATGATTCTAGCTGTGGTTAATGAAAATAACACGCATGCAATGACTCTACTGCTGGTTTAGGATAAGAACACACATGCAATGACTCTAGTGGATCCATATGTGATTTGTGAATAGAGCACACATGAAATGACTCTAGTGGATCCATTTTGTTTATGAAAAGAACAGACATGCAATAACTCTAGTTGTGGTTAACGAAAAGAACACACATGCAATGACTCCAGTGGATCCATATGTCGTTTCTAAAATGAACACACATACAATGACTCTAGTGGATCCATGTGGTATATGAAAAGAACAGACATGCAATGACTTTATCTGTGGTTAATGAAAAGAACACACATGGAATGACTCTAGTGGATCCATATGTGGTTAATGAAAAGAACACACATGCAATGACACTGGTGGATCCATATGTGGTTTGTGAAAAGAACACACATTCAATGATTCTAGTGCTGGTTTAGGATAAGGACACACATGCAATGACTCTAGCTCTGGTTAATGAAAAGAACACACATGCAATGACTCTAGTTCTGGTTTAAGATAAGAACACACATGCAATGACTCTAGTGGATCCATATGTGGTTTGTGAAAAGAACACACATGCAATGACTCTAGTGGATCCATGTGGTTTATGAAAAGAACAAACATGCAATGACTCTTGTGGGCTCCCCGGATTATCCATCCGAGAAATCCCTGTTATGTATATATCCATGTTCCCATTATTAGTGAGCCGTAGAACATAACCGACAAGTATCATTACAACATCCGAAACATAGCGAATTTACAAGACTTACATAAATGCCATTATGGCTACAACATCTTTAGCAGCGGAACATCATCATGCGCGGAGCCCAATCGTGCCTCAACCTACAGGCGACTGACTGGGAAGACGACCCAGCATCCTAGAGTGGCTCATACTACTTCCTAGGCAAATAAGTCAAGCAACAGATCAAGGCAACTCATCAGACAGCAGGTCAAGGCAACTCATCTTATAAACTAAGCAACCCCACTACTGGGGTTACCATCAAGCCTAGCTTGAGGTAAGGTTGGGGCTTTTTGAAGTGTTGGATTTTGAATAAGATGAGAGTCCTTGGTACCTCTACTAAGAGTAGAATTCAAATGCTTTGAAAAGAGGTTTTGGGAAAACTAGAGGTAAGATTAGTTGAAGGTTCTGTCTTGAAAACATAAGGAGGTTATATTATATATCTCTCGATAGGTTTGTCAATAGAAGCTACAAGAATAGTTTTGGTTACATAAGCATTTTGGATCATGTTTTGAAATGCCAGAACATTTGAGAATATGTAAAATGAGCTAGGATAGTTTTGGTAAATAGCTTTTGTCAACTGATTGTGAGGTAAGGAGTATCATATGGTATACAATCACATGCACAAGTACAAACAAACAACAAGCAAACACTACACCCATGAAGAAGAAAAAGTTTTTGTTCCCCCTGATTTTTGCATTATGGACAACAAATCTAGGTTGCTGAAATTGGGATGTTACAGACCTTTCCCCATTAAAAGAATCTCGTCCCGAGATTCTGGAGAGTAAGATTAGGGGATTTGTTTTGGAGTTAGTGTTATGTGCTTCTTGTGTACTAACTTGTCGGCTTAGTCTTTGAACAGGGTCACTTTGACAGGGAGGTTGATCTTCAATCGCCTTGAAAGCACAAGTGTTGAGCTGGCTCCAACCATGATTGCGAGGAGGGATCTTCCTGCTGTAAGGATTTACGGCGTCTCTCCTAAGGGATTATTGTATCCTAGTTTGCATATTTGATTCCAACTATTAGATTGCTTCTGGCAGAGGGTTATTCCATTTTGCGGGAAAGACGCAGTCTTTCCCCCTTAGGATTAGACTGGGGGGGGTAGATTGGAGAGTTGTCATAGTCCTTCCTTTTTGGAGTTGCAGATGGATGTTTTGAATGCTAACGTCCATATTTCTCTTGGAGCCGAGATCGTCGGATGGTGTCCCATTCTGGAGGTCTTCGAAAGTATCTTCGGTTAGACAGTCTTCTGAGGGTTGAGTGGAAATACACTACCTTTCCACCTTCGAGCTTCCTTGGGGCGCTTTAGGAGTGGCACAGATCTTCTGGTTGGGAGGGTTGACCTGAGGTTAGTGGAAGGCTGCATCTTCCTGGAGTCTTGAGATGAGGTCGTCGAGTGACACCCTATTCTATAAACCTTGGCGGGATGGTTTCCTAACGAAGCCTTTAAGGGGGTTAGATCAAGGCAGGTTAGCGGTGTATGACTCTCCTGGCTAGTGTTTAGTCAGGGTTGATGCAGTCAGCTTCGGTGAGGAGATCTTCACTGGCATCTCTTGCGTTGCTTCTTCTTGAGGGTGGAGTGGGCTTGCTGTCTTCATGCCTCCTCGTTTTCAGGAAACTGAAGTATTCTGGCCTTCGAGTGAGTAAGCGCTCCGGGTTGGGGTCTGATGCAACGTCTTGGGTAAAACACGCAAGAGGGAAAACATCAAGAAAGCATAGCAATCCAAGGAAGTTATTACATAACCAACCAGTGTGCACCCAAAGGTGTCAATAGTACTTAAGCATTACAAAACGCGTTCAGGGACGATACATGACTCTACCCTATTGCTAAATGGGCGAGTACCGCAGCACGGGTGATTACTCGGAGGGTGCATTAGTGGAGTTGTGGTTGGCTTCTGGTAGAGCAGTGGAGGCTTCCTACACCTCCTGGATGGGCTTGAACCTATGGAGATACTGACTGGCAGTGATGCACTTCCTGCTTCTCTTGGGGGCGGCTTCCCTCGAAGTTCCTTCAGTGGCGGTGGTTCGGGCTTGATTCCTTTGTAGGGTTTCCAGAGCTTCCTTACGAGTGAGAATGGCTTGTAGGCGACGGAGCTCCATCTAGGAGTGGCGGTACTCGTCAACGACTGTTGTTAACACCTCATTGCTAGAATAGTTGAAGCGAGTCTGAAAGGAGAGAGCAGGGTATGCCAGGCTGGGGTCTTGCATTCCTCCGATGTAGTCGACATTTCCCTTCATGGGGAGGTAGAAGGTTGTGGGCTGTCTCATCTCTGGGAGGGAGCTAGGGATGCGCATCAAAGCTTCTCTGGCTACGAAATCAACAGCAAGTACAGGGCTTGGCATCTGAGGTCCAGTGGAATAGATAGGGCTTCCATTGGTTCCCGGCTTGTCTAGTATGACAATCTGTCCCACATAATCTCCTGATTCCAGTCCCTTGTAGAGGGTGTAGATTGGTTTCTATTGGTAACCACAAAGTTGTAGGGAGTCCGAGAGGAGTCGGGGAAATCCAATCTTCAGCCACTCTTCATCAACAGGTTCCATCTACAAAAGTGTTTAGGGCTAGGTCGAGTTAGTGAAAAGTGTGCAGGATTTTAAGATTAGAAAATCATATTAATGCAAGTGGTTTTCAAAAATGGAGGGGAAAAGATTTAAGCACTTTTGCAAATAGTCATCTCTTCTCCTTTTCCTTTTAGAAAATAGGTTTGTCGTTTCCTGTCTAACGTCCATGCTAACTAAGGTCTCCTACAGTCAGGATGGCTCTGATACCAAGTCTGTGGGCTCCCAGGATTATTCATCCGAGAAATCCCTGTTATGGATATATCCACGTTCCCATGATCAGTGAGCCGTGGAACATAACTGATAAGTATCATTACAACATCCGAAACATAGCGAATTTACAAGACTTACATAAATTCCACTATGTTTACAACATCTTTAGCAGCAGAACATCATCACGTGTGGAGCCCAATCGTGCCTCAACCTACAGGTGACTGACTGGGAAGACGACCTAGCTCGCTGGACGTCACCTTAATCCTCCGATGTCGAACCTCTGAAAGTGTGGTCAAGTAAATAACCAGGGACAATGCCATGAGTACTTTTGAATGTACTCGCAAACCACCGAGATAAGTAGAATAAGGAAATGCAAATTCTGGCTGTGGTGAGATAGCTCCAGCTAGGGTTGTTTTTGAAATAACTAGACTATCTCTTATAGTATGGCATCTCCATATCTTTGTTGAAAAAAAGTTTTGAAAACATGCCTCTGTTTTATAAGTCAAGATATACCCATATCTCTGTTGAAAACCTTTTTGAAAACTATTTTGGAGTAAAAACCCTTTTTCTAAACCTCTTTGACCTCCTCTAGTCAAAACAACACTTTAAACTCAGGTTCCCCCGGAACTTCCATACTTTCATCCATTCCTTCCAAACAACCCAGTGTTTGGGTACTCCTAGCCATCACCTTTCCAACCATCCTTGACCATGGACACGGCTATTCGAATAGATTATACTCTGCACAGTTTGCGCACTTTCCCCACAAGAATCAATACATCCGCCGGGATAAAACCACAGCCCACTACCACTGTAGATGGGGGTCTGGATAATCAAACCTAACCTTTCGCTTGTCGACCCTAGCAAAGGCTACTTTTCCTTTTGGGTTTGTTCTCCCCGGCAACGAGTATGTGGCTCCCAGCCATAATCCTGCCTTCCGTACACGCGTATACCCAAGACGCAACTTGGCGTATACCTAATCTGGTGACTCCTCTTCCTTCCGTACCACCTAAGTCATACCGTCCACGGGAGACCCAATTGTTTCACCGGCACTCCCGCCAGAACAGGCTCACTCTTGCCAAAGCAAGCTACAGGCTCCATATCCATAGATCTGTTAGCGTCTGCCCGGATTTCAAGGGACCTCTCCCTATAAGCATTGTACAAGCTTCCTCGGCTAATGAAGACAAACTACGAGCTAAGCCCCAGCACCTGGGGTTATGTGGTTGCACGGATAAAAATTGTTCCGGTAAAGGCGTAGAACATCCCTTCACTTTCTCATTTCTCATTATCACAACTTCTATAGTTAAAACATCCGCCTAGAACGATGCCTATTCCTAAGGTCTTTTAACAAAGCAGTTTTTAAGCATTGATAGTAGGGTAAAACCCAAAACAGTTCATTTTCTCAAATCCGGGGTTTTCAACAAGGTAGGATGCTGACCATCGTACTCTTGATCTAAAGGGATAAAATGGTAGGTACATCAGGGTGGTGCCATGAGGGACACAAAGTCATCACTTGGAGGAGCCAAATTATTAGCGCAGTATTTATAAAACAAGACATGCAGATAAGTAATGCAATTTATAAAGAGGGTACAAAGCAGGTAAAAGAGAGTAGGACAAGTATCAGAATTCGGGAATGGTGGCTTGCCTGTGATCAGCAATAAGTCCCTGGACTTCCTTTGATAACCAAGAATACCCAATAAATAATAATAAGAAGTCCCTTCCTTCTGGTCGTCAAACACTCAAACTATCGCCGTCATCGAGTTTACATGCAAGCAGACAATACCACAATCAATACAAGGCATACATGCATCAAACCATACAGCAAACAAACACGAGGAATCCTACTTAAATTAGTAGGTTTTGGATAAGTTGGGTACTGGTAGTGGAATTACTAGATTACCATATAGGTGTTTTTCCCTTTGGAAGATAGTTGTTAAGGCTACATACCATGAACTTGGAGTGGGGTTCTGAGGTCTGTAGGGTACCAATGTGCAAGAATAATATCCTCAGATAGGTCTTGACAAAACAAAACAAAAACAAGTGGTTTAAATAGATTATCAAATACCTAGATTTAGTTATGCATTTTATAGTGCAATAAACTCTAGTTTGAGGAAATAATTAACCAGAATTTATCTGGAGGCCCAAAAATTATTTCCTTGGGTGGATTGGTAGTGTTTGATGTACTGAACTACATAGAGTAGGAATATTGTCTTTTTCACCAGATTAAAACTATAGCAGCTCTTGAGTTGATTCCAAGGGCATGTGGTAGGCATTTAGAATACCTTTCTATAGGAATTGGATTCACTCTTTTTGGAGTTGTCAAACTCCTAGAGTGATTTATTTAGTGAAAATACCACTTACAGAAGTATTTAATTCACTGCAAATCAACCAGAGCTCAACAAAATCTGAGCTGCTGGGGTTTGATAGATGCTGATATTAGGGTGTACTAGGAGGTGGAATCTGGTCAATACCACATTTGGTTTAACCTAGAGAACTTTCCTAAGACAGATAAAGGCTGTTTTTGTTATTTTTGCTGAAGACACACTACTGTTTACCTTGGCATATGGCCTATGCTAGGTGACAGGTATATCAAACACCTTCTAGTAGATCTTGGATTCTCCCCAATTGGAGATGTAAAACTCTCTGAGGAGTTTATTTAGGTGACAAGGTACCTTTTAGAAATTGATTTATTATGGATAAATTAAACCTAGTCTGGGATAACCCAAGGTATATTCTATTAGACAAAATAGGTAGGTACCACCAAGATTTTGTATCTGGTCAAAATCATCTTTTTACATTTTTGTTTGAAATTAAACCAAACAACAACTCTAGCAGATATGGGGAAAAAGAATAAAATAGAGGGGGGGTATCAGGCTGGAGTTCCGGAGGGGAGTGGGCCATGGAGGCGGATTCAGCCCAGCGGCGGGCGGCAAAGTGTGTGGGAGCCCGCGTTTGAATCTGGCAATCGGGGCCTACTGGCCAGCGATAGGGGGCGACGAAGGGGGTATCCGCAGATCTGGGATGTCGGTTCAAGTGGGATTCAATTGTGCCAGGTCGTCTTCGACCTCCAGACAGGCCAGCGGAGGAGGAAACCCTAACGGGCGGCAGAGCTCGCCGGGGATGCTTACTAGGGGCTCGGGAGGCGACGGGGAGCGGCGGAGGTGAAGCGGTGCTTGACGGCGAGCAGATCGAGGGGCGGCACGGTCTGGTTCATGCCTGGGAAGGGGCTCGCGCGACGGAGACCGAATGGAGCTCGCCAGGGCTCGCCGGAGATCCTCCAGGGGTTGCTGCATGTCGACAAAAAGAGTCGGGTTAGATGCAGGAGAGCGAGGAGGTGCCGGGAGAGGGGCATGCATGAGGAGAGGAGCTGAGAGGAGAGCTCCTAGCTCGATTCTTGAGGAGGCCGAGAGCTCCTGCTTCTTCTTCTTCCGGGAAGCACAGAGCAGGGGAGGAAGAGGGGGTACTAGGAAGGTAAGTGGAAGGGGAGAGGGAGCAAATGCGGGGCAGGGGAGTGCTGGGGTGGCCTGTTGGCTTATAACCGAGGAGGAGAGCTAGATGGTAGAAATGTCCACTTTAGACACGGGGGAGAGATAGAGCTGGCCAGGGATTGGCCTAGAGGACGGTGGGGAGGGGTATGAACGGGATTGGTTCGGGCAGAGAGGGCTGTGACAGCTGGGGTAATTAAATGGGGGCAAATCCTTGTAAGATTTTGGTTGTCTCTCTCTCTCTCTCCCTACTAACCCAAGGGTAAAAGGGGCAAGGGCTGGGGTGGAGCTATAGTGCTCACGACCAGGGGAGTGTGGGTTGCTGTGGAGGAGGGCTTGACAAGCTTTGGGAAGGGCTTGGTCTTGGTTTAGCTCAGGTTTATTGGTGTTGCAAGATTTTGATCACAAGAGAGCTTGTGAAGGAGTTCAAAGATTTGCATTGGAAGAGATGGGGGAGATAGTACTGGTGGATAGATGAGGTTAGAGTACACCCCTAGGATTTATTTGGGATTTTTATAAGGTGTTTTAGTCCTCATAAATCCATTTATTCAAAAACGGCAGAAGTAGTTTCTAGAAGATCATTTGATATAATTACATTGGACAAGGTTGGTTTTTCATGTGAGAGGGTCCCAAATGTGAATGCACACTTAGGGGAACTTTCCCAAGATTTATTGGGGATTAAAAGTATTTAAAACAATTATTATTCCAATTCAGCCATTTAAGAAAATGCGCAAAAAGAAATAATAAAGCTCTTCAAAAATATTTATTTTTGAGATGAGAAGATAGGGTATGATATATGGAACTCACATGAGCAAAAAGTTGGGGAAATGTTTTGACAAAAACCAAACTTTCCATTGGGAAAAGGGTTTTGAGATTTTGTCTATTAAAGGAATTAAATAGATTTGGAGCCATAAGAATTATGGATAACATTTGATAAATCTTTATGATCAAGGTATATGATTTAGACAAGGTGTAGAAAGCATTTACATCCTTGGGAAATGGAAATCCAACTTGAATAAGATGGAAAAACATGGGTTTGAGGATCTGGGTGAGGTTATTTTTATACCGGCAAAACCTTGTTGGATCTTGGAGCTCAGAGCTCACCTTGATGCAAGGGACATATGGATAGTTAGACCAAGTCATATAGATGATCATGGCAGGAGGAGTTTGGATTGTTTACATTTGAGGTGGTCTGGAAGTGATGGCAAACTTTGTTGAAACTAAGGCTGTCATACCAGATGAGTCATGATGCCTTATAAACCATGTGGGTTTAAGAAGCACAAAGATCCACTTGAAACAAGTGAAGTATATGTTGATAGACCTAAATGATTAGAACACAACCATGCAAAGAGTTGGTCCATAGAAGGTTTGATGATGGTGTGAGCTTCTGTCAAAGTAGGCATGATGACTAGGTTTGCAGGAAAAGTTATTTTCTTGCTTGCAAAACCATCAAGAACAAGTAGGTTGGGGTATGATGTAAACAAGGGAAAATGTGGGCCTTGGTAGTACATAGGATGGTTAACAAGATGGTTCAAGTGCATTTCCAAAAATGCACATGCTTTGAAAAAGGGAGGCATTCAAAAAGGTGATGTTGGACCAGTTTCCAGACTTAGTCAATTTTGGCAGTTTTGATGATTTTGACTAGAGTATCAGAGGGAAAGTTTTTGATAGGTGTGCAAGGTACCAAAGCATCATAAAGAGGATGATTTTGAAGTGTAGATTGAGTATAAGGGATCAATGCTTGATATTGGACTTCATGGACTTGGAAGCTTCTAGAATGGATCACTTCAAATTGGATCTGGTTAAGGGTTTTAGATGATCCCTAGTATCTAGAGATTGATCTTGCTTTGCAAACTTGCTTAGGGTGTGGTGGCATGGAAAACATCTTGACCCTAGTGATGAGCATCCTAGAGTGTCTCATACTACTTCCTAGGAAAAAAAGTCAAGCAGCAGATCAAGGCAACTCATCAGACAGTAGGTCAAGGCAACTCATCTTATAAACTAAGCAAGTCCACTGCTGGGGTTACCATCAAGCCTAGATAGAGGTAAGGTTGGGGGATTTTGAAGTGTTGGAGTTTGAATAAGATGAGAGTCCTTGGTATCTCTACCAAGAGTAGAATTCAAATGCTTTGAAAAGAGGTTTTGGGAAAACTAGAGGTAAGATTAGTTGTAGGTTCTATCTTGAAAACATAAGGAGGTTATATTATATATCTCTCCATAGTTTTGTTAATAGAAGATACAAGAATAGTTTTGGTTACATAAGCATTTTGGCTCATGTTTTGAAATGCCAGAACATTTGAGAATATGTAAAATGAGCCAGGATAGTTTTGGTAAATAGCTTTTGTCAACTGATGGTGAGGTAAGTAGTATCATATGGTATACACCCACATGCACAATTACAAACAAACAACAAGCAAACACTGCACCCATGAACAATAAATTTTTTTTGTTCCCCCTGATTTTTGCATTCTGGACAACAAATTTGGGTTGCTGAAATTGGTATGTTACAGACCTTTCACCCTTAAAATAATCTCGTCCCGATATTCAGGAGAGTAAGATTAGGGGATTTGTTTTGGAGTTAGTGTTATGTTCTTCTTGTGTACTAACTTGTCGGCTTAGTCTTTGAACATGGTCACTTCGACAGTGAGGTTGATCTTCAATCGCCTTGAAAGCACAAGTGTTGAGCTGGCTCCAACCATGATTGCGAGGAGGGATCTTCCTGCTGTAAGGATTTAGAGCGTCTCTCCAAAGGGATTATTGTATCCTAGTTTGCATCTTTGAGTCCAACTGTTAGATTTCTTCTGGCAGAGGGTTATTCCATTTGCGGGAAAGACGCAGTCTTTCCCCCATAGGATTAGACTTGGGGGGTAGATTGGAGAGTTGTCATAGTCCTTCCTTTTTGGAATTGCAGATGGATGTTTTGAATGCTGACATCCATATTTCTTCTGGAGCCGAGATCATTGGATGGCGTCCCATTCTGGAGGTCTTCGGAAGTATCTTCGGTTAGACAGTCTTCTGAGGGTTGAGTGGAAATACGTTGTCTCTCCACCTTTGAGCTTCCTTAGGGCGCTTTAGGAGTGGCGCAGATCTTCTGGCTGGGAGGCTTGACCTAACGTTAGCGGAAGGCTGCATCTTCCTGGAGTCTTGAGCTGAGGTCGTCGAGGGACACCCTATTCTATAAACCTTGGCGGGATGGTTTCCTAACGAAGCCGTTAAGGGGGTTAGCTCAAGGCAGGTTAGCGGTGTATGACTCTCCTGGCTAGTGTTTAGTCAGGGTTGATGCAGTCAGCTTCGGTGAGGAGATCTTCACTTGCATCTCTTGCGTTGCTTCTGCTTGAGGGTGGAGTGGGCTTGCTGACTTCATGCCTCCTCGTCTTTGGGAAACTGAAGTATTCTAGCCTTCGAGTGAGTAAGCGCTCCGGGTTGGGGTCTGATGCAAAGTCTTGGGTAAAACAAGCAAGAGGGAAAACATCAAGCAAGCATAGCAATCCAAGGAAGTTATTACATAACCAACCAGTCTGCACCCGAAGGTGTCAATAGTACTTAAGCATTACAAAAGGTGTTCAGGGACGATACATGACTCTACCCTATTGCTAAATGGGCGTGTACCACAACACGGGTGATTACTCGGAGGGTGCGTCAATGGAGTTGTGGCTGGCTTTTCGCAGAGCAGTGGAGGCTTCATGCACCTCCTGGATGGGCTTGAACCTACGGATATACTGACTGGCAGTGATGCACTTCCTGCTTCTCTTGGGGGTGGCTTCCCTCGAAGTTCCTTCAGTGACGGTGGTTCGGGCTTGATTCCTTTGCAGGGTTTCCAGAGCTTCCTTACATGTGAGAATGGCTTGTAGGCGACGGAGCTCCACCTGGGAGTGGCGGTAATCGTCAACGACTGCTGTTAACACCTCATTGCTAGAATAGCTGAAGCAAGTCTGAAAGGAGAGAGTAGGGTACGCCAGGCTGGGGTCTTGCATTCCTCCGATGCAGTCGAAATTTCCCTTCATGGGGAGGTAGAAGGTTGTGGGCTGTCTCATCTCTGGGAGGGAGCTACAGATGCGCATCAAAGCTTCTCTGGCTACCAAATCAACAGCAAGTACGGGGCTTGGCATCTGAGGTCTAGTGGAATAGATAGGGCTTCCACTGGTTCCCGGCTTGGCTAGTATGACAATCTATCCCACATAATCTCCTGATTCTAGTCCCTTGTGGAGGGTGTAGATTGGTTTATGTTGGTAACCACAAAGTTGTAGGGAGTCCCAGAGGAGTCGGGGAAATCCAATCTTCAGCCACTCTTCATCAACAGGTTCCATCTACAAAAGTGTTTTGGGCTAGGTCGAGCTAGTGAAAAGTGTACAGGATTTTAAGATTAGAAAATCATATTAATGCAAGTGGTTTTCAAAAATGTAGGGAAAAAGACATAAGCACTTTTGTAAATAGTCATCTCTTCTCCTTTGAATTTTAGAAAATAGGTTTGTCGTTTCCTATCTAACATCCATGCTAACTAAGGTCTCCTACAGTCAGGATGGCTCTGATACCAAGTCTGTGGGCTCCCCGGATTATCCATCCGAGAAATCCCTGTTATGTATATATCCACGTTCCCATGATCAGTGAGCCGTGGAACATAACCGAGAAGTATCATTACAACATCCAAAACATAGAGAATTTACAAGACTTACATAAATGCCATTAGGGCTACAACATCTTTAGCAGCGGAACATCATCACGCGCGGAGCCCAATCGTGCCTCAACCTACTGGCGACTGACTAGGAAGACGACCTAGCTCGCTGGACGTCACCTTAATCCTCCGATGTCGAACCTCTGAAAGTCTGGTCAAGTAAATAACCAGGTACAATGCCATGATTACTTTTGAATGTACTCGCAAACCACCGAGATAAGTAGAATAAGGAAATGCAAATTCTGGCTGTGGCGAGATAGCTCTATCTAGGGTTGTTTTTGAAATAACTAGACTATCTCTTATAGTATGGCATCTCCATATCTTTGTTGAAAAAAAGTTTTGAAAACATGCCTCTATTTTATAAGTCAAGATATCCCCATATCTCTGTTGAAAACCTTTTTGAAAACCATTTTGGAGTAAAAACCCATTTTGTAAACCACTTTGACCTCCCCTGGTCAAAACAACACTTTAAACTCAGGTTCCCTCGGAACCTCCATACTTTCATCCATTCCTTCCAAACAACCCATTTTTTGGGTACTCCTAGCCATCACCTTTCCAACCATCCTTGACCGTGGACACGGCTATTCAAATAGATTATACTCTACAGAGTTTGCGCACTTTCTCCACAAGGATCAATACATCTGCTGGGATAAAACCACGGCTCACTAGCACTGTAGATGGGGGTCCGGATAATCAAACCTAACCTTTCGCTTGTCGACCCTAGCAAAGGCTGCTTTTCCTTTGGATTTGTTCTCCCCGGCAACGAGTATGTGGCTCCTAGCCATAGTCCTGCCTTTCGTACACACGTATACCCAAGCCGCAACTTGGCGTATACCTAATCTGGTGACTCATCTTCCTTCCGTACCACCTAAGTCATACCGTCCGTGGGAGACCCAATTGTTGCACTGGCACTCCCGCTAGAACAGGCTCACTCTTGTCGAAGCAAGCTATAGGCTCCAGATCCATAGATCTGTTAGCGCCTACCCGGATTTCAAGGGATCTCTCCCTGTAAGCACTGTACAAGCTGCCTTGGCTAATGAAGACAATCTACAAGCTAAGCCCCAGCACCTGGGGTAATGTGGTTGCACGGATAAAAATTGTTCCGGTAAAGGCATAGAACATCCCTTCACTTTCTCATTTCTCATTATCACCACTTCTGTAGTTAAAACATCCGCTTAGAATGATGCCTGTTCCCAAAAGTTTTTAAAAGCAATTTTTAAGCATTGGTAGTAGGGTAAAACCCAAAACAGTTCATTTTCTCAAATCCGGGGTTTTCAACGAGGTAGGATGCTGACCATCATACTCTCGGTCTACAGGGATAAAATGGTAGGTACATCAGGGTGGTGCCATGAGGGACACAAAGTCATAACTTGGAGGACCCAAGTTATTAGCGCAGTATTTATAAAACAAGACATGTAGATAAGTAATGCAATTTATAAACAGGGTACAAAGTAGGTAAAAGAGAGTAGGACAAGTATCAGAATTCGGGAATGGTGGCTTGCATATGATCAGCAATAAGTCCCTGGACTTCCTTTGATAACCAACAATACCCAATAAATAATAATAAGAAGTCCCTTCCTTCTGGTCGTCAAACACTCACACTATCGCCGTCATCGAGTATACATGCGAGCAGACAATACCACAATCAATACAGGCATACATGCATCAAACCATACAACAAACAAACATGAGGAATCCTACTTAAATTAGTAGGGTTTGGAGAAGTTGGGTACTAGTAGTGGAATTACTAGATTTCCATATAGGTGTTTTTCCCTTTGGAAGATAGTTGTCAAGTGAATCCAAGTGAACTTGATAAATAAAGCTATGCTCCGCGGCAACGGCGCTAGAAAATAGTCTTGATGACCCACAAGTATAGGGGGTGTATCGCAGTATTTTCGAGGGAAGTGAAACCCAATTTATTGATTCGACACAATGGGAGCCAAAGAATATTTATAAGCCTTAACAACTGAGTTGTCAATTCAGTTGCAGCTGGAAACAATCTTGCTCACAGCAGTTTATCAGTAGAAACAGTTTTGTAGTAGGAATAGCAAAGTAATAGCAGTAGTAAAGCAAAGACAGTAGTAACAAAAGCAGTAACAGTGGGATTCGAGTGCGGTAGGCACAAGGATGAATGGACGGGTGTTGCATGGACAAGACAATTCACATAGCAATCAGAACATAGGGCAATTGCGGATAAATAAGATAAAGCATCTAAGTACTAGACAATCCCAGGCATGTTCTCCATATATAGTCATACGTGCTCGCAATGAGAACTTGCACAACATCTTTTGTCCTGCCAGCCCGTTTGCAGCGGGGCCTCTAGGGAACTACTAACAATTAAGGTGCTCCTTTTAATAGAGCACCGGAGCAAAGCATTAACACTCCGTGAACACATGTGATCCTCACATCAAAGCATTTCCCTTCCGGTCATCCCGATTTCTGTCACTTCGGGGCCATAGGTTCCGGACAACAACGTGTGTATACAACTTGTAGATAAGACCAAAAACAATACTATCATAATGAATCAATAATACATTCAGATCTGAAATCATGGCACTCGGGCCCTAGTGACAAGCATTAAGCACAACAAGGTTGCAACAAAGTCATAAAGCACTAATAAAAGATACTAGGCACCATGCCCTAACAATTTGATGCCATTACATGAACGATCTCATCCAATCCCTACCATCCCCATAGCCTACGGCGGGGGATTACTCACTCATAAATGGGGGAAACATGGATGGTCGATGAAGATGATGGAGATGGCTCCGGGGGCACTTCCCCGTCCCGGCAGGGTGCCGAAACAGAGACTTTATGGAAAAACGTCGAACCCCCCGAAGTTTTTAGGTCAGAAGGCTTCTTATAGGCGAAGAGGGAGACCGAGGGGGTGCCTGGGGCCACCACACCATGCCCTGGCGCGGCCAGGCCCAGCCCGCGCCTAGGGGTGGTGTGACCAGCCCCTGGCTCTCCTTTTTGTCGTCTTCTGGCTCCTGGAGTCTTCTGGAAAAATAGGCACTTTGGCTTTTGTCCCGTCCAATTCCGAGAATATTCATTTTCTGACTTTCCTGGAACCAAAAACAGCAGAAAACAGGCAGCTGGCACAGTGGCTCTTGTTAATAGGTTAGTCCAAGAAATCATATGAAAAGTACTCCAAAGTGTGAACAAAACACAAGAAAGTGGATAAAACCAAGCATGGAGCATCAAAAATTATAGATATATTTGCAATGTATCAACATCCCTAAGTTTAACTCCTACTCGTCCTTGAGTAGGTAAGTGATAAAAAGAAAGAATAATTTTTGAGGTGACATGCACCATCAAAGACTTGACCAAAGTATTTGTAAAACATTCAAAGCTGGGATCATAGTACTTAAATCATAACATGAAAGAAAAAGTTCTAGCAATAAGACATAGCAACTATGATGCAACATGAAAGGGCATAAACAAAAGATTCATGAATAACAATGCTTTGCAAGATGTTTGTTTGTTTCACATAAAGAAAACATAGCAAAGTGGCATCCAGCTTGTCCCTCATAGAGTAGCAAACATAAATGCATAGGACACCTTCAAAGTTTACAAGAGTGACTAGATACAAATAGTTTAAAACAAGCAATATCTAGGTATGAATCAATAAACAAGTCTTGGGATAATGCACATAGAACTAAGAATGGCCACTATGCTCTCAAGAAAGTTCTCA
This sequence comes from Avena sativa, assembly GCA_916181665.1. Taxonomy (NCBI): domain Eukaryota; kingdom Viridiplantae; phylum Streptophyta; class Magnoliopsida; order Poales; family Poaceae; genus Avena; species Avena sativa. Next base: position 316,274,418 of record OV702292.1, read on the forward strand.
AAGAATGTGTGGAGACTCAACAAGGAAATGAAAAGGTTTTGAAAAGTTTGAAAGGCTTCCAAATGCTGAAAGTATGGTACTCATTAGCTTTGAGCTCTCACTACCCCTGTCATAAGCATCTTTAATGTGGTTAAGGTGAAAGTGAGGTCCAATCTGAGTTATATGCTTGACAGACTATAAACTGAAAATCCCAAGTCCCTTGAGTACGAGGGCCGCTCCTCATGCTATTCAACTTTAGTTACCGGTAAGTTCTTGTCATTGTAAGTATGTGTGTATCATTGAGAACCGCCAACGGGGTACCCCTTGCCCGATGATACGGAAGAATCCCCATATCAAAATGACAAGGCAAGCAGACAATGAGTATCTCAACAATCTTCTTATTTACCATGGGAAAATGGTGCTTTTTTCTCTCTTTCCTTGTTTCATAAATATCTTTTTTTCTTTTTCTCAATAGTTATCTCTCTTTTTTTTATAAGAAGAATGCTTCATAGATATCATTATGGTTACGCTGCAGGTTTCCACCATGTCAGCATGGATTAGACCAGCGGCCCAGGCGTTTCTCTAACACACATACATAAATCCATGGACTTATAAGCTCCCCTTTTATTTCACACCGACGACATCCGCAAACAAAAGATTAAGGTATCAACTGGGTATATATTTACAAGTGTTGAAAGCATTCCCGTGACAGCACGGTTCTGCTAATCCCTTGCCTATAATTAGCAAGCATATAACTTTCATGGAGAGTTCACAATGGTTCAGGTTTATTAAGTGCAGGAAATAAAGTGTGCCATCAAGTTCGTGAGAGCTTTACTAACTAACTTTCTCATAACAAGCAAACATTTTATTTGGAAGAAAACAAGGCATATTGAATATGTACGGAAGTAGCAAATGATGCTAATAGGTAGGTATGGTGGACACTTTGGCAATATTTGGTTTAAGGAGTTGGAAACTTGAGTAAAACATACTCAGTGTAAGTGAAGGCTAGCAATAGTAAGGGAGCAACAAACGAGAGAGAAATAATGGCCATAATCATGCAGAGCGGCAAAACATCATTGATCAAAGCATAAAGTGATACTACAAGTTGAAAACTAAAGGATCATAAAGGCTTATGGTGACTTGAGATAGTCATAACATTGTGTGAGCATGTGCCAAGTCAACCCAAATAAAGCATCAAAGGAGAATACCACAATACTATGCTTTAATATGCTAAAACAATGCATGATTCATCCAAGGCACATTAAGCAATCTCAATTGTTTATAACAAGTCATGCTACAACAAAGAATACTAAGCATAAAGCCAAAACAATATCAAGCATGGCATGACAAAGCATAGGCCACAGTCAAAAACAAGCTCTCTTTACCACTTAAGCATGAGCTTTCCTACTCTTTTCCAATCCAAACCAGACTATGCGAACACCAATGTATGAAAGAGGGGGTCCAACCAATTTATTCAGCAAACTAAGCAAACCACGCAAACTAAAAACCAAAACGAAACCGAAAAATAAGACGCTCCAGGAACAACACAACTATGCATGAAGCAATAAAAATGAACTGTTTGGAAGAAACCTGGGATTTTTATTGATGAAGAAGGGGATGCCTTGGGCATCCCCAAGCTTTGACGCTTGTACTTCTTGGATATTTCTTGGGGTGACACGCGTGGCATCCCCAAGATTGAGCTTTAGTCCATCCTTCATCTCATTACTCATTCCTTCCATATGCCTGAATTTTTTCCTTCATACAAAACTTCACACAATCTTTATTAGCAACATTAGTTCACTCAAGATAAATAAGTCTTAAGGTTCAGTTCTAACACCAAATAAACTTCCATTAGAACACTAGATACTGTAGCACTTCCCTCAAAAAGCTCAATTCCCCAAAAGAACTCAAAAAGGAACCCACAAGAAGCAAATGCAGAAAATGGCAGAAATCTGTCAAAACAGACCAGCAGGTAAAGACGAATTTTTTCGAAGACCTTCTGTTGCTCAAATAAACAAGTGTTGAACTAACGAAAGTTAGATAACAACCTGGGTCAGAAGCACAACCAATTACATCTCAATCCTACATACAGAGCTCTCTCACGAATTTTTACGGTGAAGCACAGAAATATGTTTCAGGACAGCAACTTTCCCAATCATTACTTCTCTCTCATTAGAGGTCACTCTTGGCACAAAAAGCAAATAAAAAGGATAAGGAGCGGTTATTACAGAGGTAATAACTTCCAAGACTCATCTAAAACTTTTGGGTTATCTCCCAATAAGTACTTTTCTTTAACGCCTTTAAGTTAGGCATAAGGAAATACTATAAATAGATAGAATAGAAGTAAGCGGAGATAATCATGGTGAAAACATTGTTTTGTTCAATGAAATCCTTTTGTTAACAAGGTTGATCAGGTCTTGTTACCAAAACAATTTCATATGAGACAAAACTTTGTATTCCACTAATGATTATGTTACCTCAACCTTGATAGCAATGGTCCCAATCATAATAGTTTCAAATTTTTCTCTTGGTATGGGGCAATATATTTCTCCAACTTGAATGCCTTCAACATGTTCAATTGAATTCAAACCATAAGTCCTTTCAATATTCTTGAGGAAATAGACAATGTGTTCATTGTCATTAACATTGAAGGTCACCTTCCCTTGATTATAATTAATAACAACTCCTGCAGTATTTAAGAAAAGGTCTCCCAAGAATAATAGACATATTATCATCTTCGGGCATAAAAGTTTGAGAGGATGCTCTCATAAGGAATATGAGTTGAAGTAAAAGAGAGCATCAGGAAGCAATTCAAAACACATTTAAGTCTAACCCACTTTCTATGCATAGGAATCGTGTAAGCAAATAAATTCGCAAGGAACAAAGCGGCAGGCATAGTTAGATAAAACAAGAGTAACTTCAAAACTTTCAGCACATAGAGAGGTGTTTCAATACCATGAAAACTTCTACAACCATATTTTCCTCTCTCATAATAATTTTCAGTAGCCTCATGAATAAACTCAACAATATAACTATCACAAAAAGTGTGCTTTTCATGATCTACAAGCACTAGAGCTTTATCATAAACATCTTCAAAAGAAACCCCGGGAACATAACATTCGTCCTCCTTTAGTAAGCATGGAGGACAATCAAATAATGTAAGGGATAAAGAGTTACTCTCATTAGAAGGTAGGCATGGGTAGCTAATCCATTCTTCCTCCTTTTGTTCATCACTCTCCTCCTCTTTTTCATCTAATGAGATTTCAGGTTCATCAATTTCTTCTTCCATAGGAGCCTGCAAGGCATTAGTCTCTTCCATAGGGTCCTGTAAGGCATTAGTCTCTTCCATTTGTGGAAAGCATCTATTAAAATATTCAAGGATATGGCTATTTTCATCCTTGTAATTATCAAAGCAAAATTTAAGTATACCATAAACCTCATGCTTATAAGGTGAATCATCAATATTTTCAAGCAAACTAGCAAGTTCAAAAGCACCCTTCCAAGCAATAAATTCTTCAATTTGTTCTGCATCATAAAAGTCATAAATTCCTTTAGCATAGGAAGATATGGTATCATTTTCACTATACTCACATTGAAAAGGGAGGTGTTTATACCTCTTTCTGCAACAAGACTCATCACAGCAATAAGTAACATAATAAGTAGAGCACACGTTTCTAGCAATGGTATACAATCTATCAATTTGTTCCCATAAGTGTTTCCCTTTTTGTGACAAGCGGTGTTCCTTATAATAATATCTTTGATCTTCTGTGAACCCACCTTGCCAATAAGCTTCAGTTTCAAAGAAACCAACCATTGATAACAAGCATGATAAAGCAAGACAATAACATACCAACGAAAATAACAACTAGAGTAGGAACTAATTTTTTTTATTTTTTATAAAGAAACAAGCAAACAAGGAGAAAATAAACTTAGCTTGAACAATAGTGAATCCAAGTGAACTTGATAAATAAAGCTATGCTCCGCGGCAACGGCGCTAGAAAATAGTCTTGATGACCCACAAGTATAGGGGGTGTATCGTAGTATTTTCGAGGGAAGTGAAACCCAATTTATTGATTCGACAAAAGGGGAGCCAAAGAATATTTATAAGACTTAACAACTGAGTTGTCAATTCAGCTGCACCTGGAAACAATCTTGCTCATAGCAGTCTATCAGTAGCAACAGTTTTGTAGTAGGAATAGCAAAGTAATAGCAGTAGTAAAGCAAAGACATTAGTAACAAAAGCAGTAACAATGGGCTTCGAGTGCGGTAGGCATAGGGATGGATGGACGGGCATTGCATGGACAAGACAATTCACATAGCAATCAGAACATAGGGCAATTGAAGATAAATAAGATAAAGCATCTAAGTACTAGACAATCCTAGGCATGTGTTCCATATATAGTCATACGTGCTCGCAATGAGAACTTGCACAACATCTTTTGTCCTTCCAGCCCATTTGCAGCGGGGCCTCTAGGGAACTACTGGCAATTAAGGTGCGCCTTTTAATAGAGCACCGGAGCAAAGCATTAACACTCCGTGAACACATGTGATCCTCACATCAAAGCCTTTCCCTTCCGGTTATCCCGATTTCTGTCACTTCGGGGCCATAGGTTTCGGACAACAACGTGTGTATACAACTTGTAGATAAGACCAAAAACAATACTATCATAATGATTCAATAATACGTTTAGATCTGAAATCATGGCACTCGGGCCCTAGTGACAAGCATTAAGCACAACAAGGTTGCAACAAAGTCATAAAGCACTAATAAAAGATACTAGGCATCATGCCCTAACAATCTGATGCCATTACATGAACGATCTCATCCAATCCCTACCATCCCCATAGCCTACAGCGGGGGATTACTCACTCATAGATGGGGGAAACATGGATGGTCGATGAATATGATGGTGGAGATCGATGGAGATGGCTCTAGGGGCACTTCCCCGTCCCGGCAGGGTGCCGGAACAGAGACTTTCTGTCCCCCAAATCTCCCCTTCTATGGCGGCGGCGCAGCGGAACTTTTTGTGGAAAAACGTCGAACCCCCCGAAGTTTTTAGGTCAGAAGGCTTCTTATAGGGGAAGAGGGAAACCGAGGGGGTGCCTGGGGCCACCACACCATGCCCTGGTGTGGCCAGGCCCAGCCTGCCCCTAGGGGTGGTGTGACCAGCCCCTGGCTCTCCTCCGTCTCGTATTCTGGTTCCTGGAGTCTTCTGGAAAAATAGGCACTTTGGCTTTTGTCCCGTCCAATTCCAAGAATATTCATTTTCTGACTTTCTTGGAACCAAAAACAGCAGAAAATAGGCAGCTGGCACTGTGGCTCTTATTAATAGGTTAGTCCAAGAAATCATATGAAAAGTACTCCAAAATGTGGACAAAACACAAGAAAGTGGATAAAACCAAGCATGGAGCATCAAAAATTATAGATACATTTGCAATGTATCAGTGGGGTTATGAGGTCTATAGGGTACCAATGTGTAACAATGATATCCTCAGATAGGTCTTGACAAAACAAACCCAGCACAAGTGGTTTCAATAGATTATCAAATACCTAGATTTAGTTATGCTTTTTATAGTGCAATAAACACTAGTTTTAGTAAATAATTCACCAGAATTTATCTGTAGGTCCAAAAATTATTTCCTTGGATGGTTTGGTAGTGCTTCATGTACTAAACCACATAGATCTGGAATCTTGTCAAAAGAATTAACAAAATGCCCTCAGGAAAATCCCAAAGATAGTTCTGGAGCTGTTTTGTCTTTTTCACCATATTAAAACTACAGAAGCTCTTGAGTTTATTCCAAGGGCATGTGGTAGACATTTAGAATACCTTTCTGTAGGAATTGGATTCACTCTTTTTGGAGTTGTCAAACTCCTGGAGTGATTTATTTAGTGAAAATACCACTTACAGAAGTATTTAATTCACTGCAATTCAACCAGAGCTCAATAAAATCTAAGCTGCTGGGGTTTGATAGATGCTGATATTAGGGTGTACTGGGAGGTGGAATCTGGTCAATACCACATTTGGTTTGACCTAGAGAAATTTTCTAAGACAGATAAAGGCTGTTTTTGTTATTTTTGCTGAAGACGCACTACTGTTCACCTTGGCATATGGCCTATGCTAGGTGACAGTTATATCAAATACCTTCCAGTAGAGCTTGGATTCTCCTCAATTGGAGATGTAAAACTCTCTGAGGAGTTTATTTAGGTGAAAAGGTACCTTTTAGAAATTGATTTATTATGGATAAATTAAACCTAGTCTGGGATAACCAAAGGTATATTCTGTTAGACAAAATAGGTATGTACCACCAAGATTTTGGATCTTGTCAAAATCATCTTTTTACATTTTTGTTTGAAATTAAACCAAACAGCAACTCTAGCAGCTCTGGGAAAAAGAATAAAACAGAGGGGGGGGTATCGGGCTGTAGTTCCGGATGGGAGTGGGCCGCGGAGGCGGATTTGGCCCAGCGGCGGGCGGCACGGCGCCCGGGAGCCCGCGTTTGAATCTGGCAAGCGGGGCCCGCTGGCCAGCGACAGGGGGCGGCGAAGGGGGTATCTGTAGATCTGGGCCATCGGTTCAAGTAGGATCCGACGGTGCCAGGTCGTCTTCGACCTAAGGACAGACTGGCGGAGGAGGAAACCCTAACATGCGGTGGAGCCTGCTAGGGATGCTTACCAGGGGCTCGGGAGGCGACGGGGAGCGGCGGAGGTGAAGCAGTGCTTGACGGCGAGCAGATCAGGGGACGGCACGGTCTGGTTCACGCCTAGGAAGGGGCTCGCACGATGGAGACCGAACGGAGCTCGTCGGGGCTCGCCGGAGATCCTCCAGGGGTTGCTGCATGTCGACAAAAAGAGGCGGGTTAGCTGCCGGAGAGCGAGGAGGTGCCGTGAGAGGGAGATGCAAGAGGAGAGGAGTTGAGAGGAGAGCTCCTAGCTCGATTTTTGAGGAGGCCTAGAGCTCCTCCTTCTTCTTCTTCCGGGCAACGCAGAGCAGGGGAGGAAGAGGGGGTACTGGGGAAGGTAAGTGGAAGGGGAGAGGGAGCAAATGCGGGGCAGGGGAGTGCTGGGGTGGCCTGTTGGCTTATAACCGAGGAGGAGAGCTAGATGGTAGAAATGTCCACTTTGGACACGGGGGAGGGATAGAGCTGGCCAGGGATTGGCCTAGAGGACGGTGGGGAGGGGTATGAACAGGATTGGTTCGGGCAGAGAGGGCTGTGACAGCTGGGGTAATTAAATGGGGGCAAATCCTTGTAAGATTTTGGTTGTCTCTCTCTCTCTCTCTACTAACCCAAGGGTAAAAGGGGCAAGGGCTGGGGTGGATCTATAGTGCTCACGACCAGGGGAGTGTGGGTTGCTGTGGAGGAGGGCTTGACAAGCTTTGGGGAGGGCTTGGTCTTGGTTTAGCTCAGGTTTATTGGTGTTGCAAGATTTTGATCACAAGAGAGCTTGTGAAGGAGTTCAAAGATTTGCATTGGAAGAGATGGGGGAGATAGTACTGGTGGATAGATGAGGTTAGAGTACACCCCTAGAATTTATTTGGGATTTTTATAAGGTGTTTTAGTCCTCATAAATCCATTTATTCAAAAACGGCAGAAGTAGTTTCTAGAAGATCATTTGATATAATTACATTGGACAAGGTTGGTTTTTCATGTGAGAGGGTCCCAAATGTGAATGCACACTTAGGGGAACTTTCCCAAGATTTATTGGGGATTAAAACTATTTAAAACAATTATTATTCCAATTCAGCCATTTAAGAAAATGCGCAAAAAGAAATAATAAAGCTCTTCAAAAATATTTATTTTTGATATGAGAAGATAGGGTACGATATATGGAACTCACATGAGCAAAAAGTTGGGGAAATGTTTAGACAAAAACCAAACTTTCCATTGGGAAAAGGATTTTGAGATTTTGTCTATTAAAGGAATTAAATAGATTTGGAGCCATAAGAATTATGGATAATATTTGATAAATCTTTATGATCAAGGTAGATGATGTAGACAAGGTGTAGAAAGCATTTTCAACCTTGGGAAATGGAAATCCAACTTGAATAAATGGAAAAACATGGGTTTGAGGATCTAGGGTGAGGTTATTTTTATACCTCCAAAGCCTTGTTGGATCTTGGAGCTCAGAGCTCACCTTAATGCAAGGGATAGATTGATAGTTAGACCAAGTCATATAGATGATCATGGCAGGAGGAGTTTGGATTGGTTACATTTGAGGTGGTCTGGAAGTGATGGCAAACTTTGTTGAAACTAAGGCTGCCATACCAGATGAGTCATGATGCCTTATAAACCATGTGGTTTAAGAAGCACAACGATCCACTTGAAACAAGTGAAGTAGATGTTGATAGAACTATATGAGTAGAACACAACCATGCAAAGAGTTGGTCCATAGAAGGTTGGATGATGGTGTGAGCTTCTGTCAAAGTAGGCATGATGACTAGGTTTGCAGGAAAAGTTATTTTCTTGCTTGCAAAACCATCAAGAACAAGTAGGTTGGGGGCTGATATAACCAAGGGAAAATGTGGTCCTTGGTAGTCCTTAGGATAGTTAACAAGATGGTTCAAGTGCATTTCCAAAAATGCACATGGTTTGAGAAAGGGAGGCATTCAAAAAGGTGATGTTGGACCAGTTTCCAGACTTAGTTAATTTTGGCAGTTTTGAGGATTTTGACTAGAGTATGAGAGGGAAAGTTTTTGATGGGTGTGCAAGGTACCAAAGCATCATCAAGAGGATGATGTTGAAGTGTAGATTTAGTACAAGGGATCCATGCTTGATATTGGACTTCATGGACTTGGAAGCTTCTAGAATGGATCAATTCAGAATGGATCTTGTTAAGGGTTTTAGATGATCCCTAGAATCTAGAGATTGATCTTGCTTTGCAAACTTGCTTAGGGTGTGGTGGCTTGGAAAACATCTTGACCCTAGTGATGAGCATCCTAGAGTGGCTCATACTACTTCCTAGGCAAACAAGTCAAGCAGCAGATCAAGGCAACTCATCAGACAGCAGGTCAAGGCAACTCATCATATAAACTGAGCAACTCCACTACTGGGGTTACCATCAAGCCTAGCTAGAGGTAAGGTTGGGGCATTTTGAAGTGTTGGAGTTTGAATAAGATGAGAGTCTTCGGTACCTCTACCCAGAGTAGAATTCAAATGCTTTGAAAAGAGGTTTTAGGAAAACTAGAGGTAAGATTAGTTGAAGGTTCTGTCTTTAAAACATAAGGAGGTTATATTATATATCTCTCCATAGTTTTGTCAATAGAAGCTGCAAGAATAGTTCTGGTTACATAAGCATTTTGGCTCATGTTTTGAAATGCCAGAACATTTGAGAATATGTAAAATGAGCCAGGATAGTTTTGGTAAATAGATTTTGTCAACTGATGGTGAGGTAAGGAGTATCATATGGTATACACCCACATGCACAAGTACAAACAAACAACAAGCAAACACTGCACCCATGAACAAGAAAAAGTTTTTGTTCCCCCTGATTTTTGCATTTTGGACAACAAATATGGGTTGCTGAAATTGGGATGTTACAACTCTAGCTATGGTTAATGAAAAGAACACACATGCAATGACTCTAGTGCTGGTTTAGGATAAGAACACACACGCAATGACTCTAGTGGATCCATATGTGATTTGTGAAAAGAACACACATGCAATGACTCTAGTGAATCCATGTGGTTTACGAAAAGAACAGACATGCAATGACTCTAGCTGTGGTTAATGAAAAGAACACACATGCAACGAGTCTAGTGGATCCATATGTGGTTAATGAAAAGAACACGCATGCAATGACACTTGTGGATCTGTATGTGGTTTGTGAAAAGAACACACATTCAATGACTCTAGTGGATCCATGTGGTATATGAAAAGAATAGACATGCAATGACTCTGGTGGATCCATATGTGGTTTATGAAAACAACATACATGCCATGAATCTAGTGCCGGTTTACGATAAGAACACACATGCAATGACTCTAGTGGATCTATATGTGGTTGGTGAAAAGAACACACATGCAATGACTCTAGTGGATCCGTGTGGTTTATGAAAAGAACAGACATGCAATGACTCTAGCTGTGGTTAATGAAAAGAACACACATGAAATGACTCTAGTGGATATATATGTGGTTTGCGAAAAGAACACACATGCAATGACTCTAGTGGATCCATGTGGTATATGAAAAGAACAGACATGCCATGACTTTATCTATGGTTAATGAAAAGAACACACATGCAATCACTCTAGTGGATCCATATGTGGTTAATGCAAAGAACACACATGCAATGAAACTGGTGGATCCATATGTGGTTTGTGAAAAGAACACACATTCAATGACTCTAGTGCTGGTTTACGATAAGAACACACATGCCAGGACTCTAGCTCTGGTTAATGAACAGAACACACATGCAACGACTCTAGTGCTGGTTTAAGATAAGAACACACATGCAATGACTCTAGTGGATTCATATGTGGTTTGTGAAAATAACATACATGCAATGACTCTAGTGGATCCATGTGGTTTATGAAAAGAACAAACATGCAATGACTCTCGCTGTGGTTAATGAAAATAACACACATGCAATGACTCTAGTGCTGGTTTAGGATAAGAATACACATGCAATGACTCTACTGGATCCATATGTGATTTGTGAAAAGAACACACATGCAATGACTCTAGTGGATCCATTTGGTTTATGAAAAGAACAGACATGAAATGACTCAAGCTATGGTTAAAGAAAAGAACACACATGCAATGACTCTAGTGGATCCATATGTGGTTTCTGAAAAAAAAAACACATACAATGACTCTAGTGGATCCATGTTGTATATGAAAAGAACAGACATGCAATGAATTTATCTGTGGTTAATGGAAGAACACACATGCAATGACTCTAGTTGATCCATATGTGGTAAATGAAAAGAACACACATGCAATGACACTGGTGGATCCATATGTGGTTTGTGAAAAGAACACACATTCAATGATTCTAGTGTTGGTTTAGGATAAGAACACAAATGCAATGACTCTAGCTCTAGTTAATGAAAAGAACACACATGCAACGACTAGTGCTGGTTTAAGATAAGAATACACATGCAATGACTCTAGTGGATCCATATGTGGTTTGTGAAAAGAACGCACATGCAATGACTCTAGTGGATCCATGTGGTTTATGAAAAGAACAAACATCCAATGACTCTAGCTGTGGTTAATGAATAGAACACACGCGCAATGACTCCAGTGCTGGTTTAGGATAAGAACACACATGCAATGACTCTAGTGGATCCATATGTGATTTGTGAAAAGAACACACATGCAATGACTCTAGTGGATCCATGTGGTTTATGAAAAGAACACACATGCAATGACTCTAGCTGTGGTTAATTGAAAGAACACACATGCAACGACTCTAGTGTATCCATATGTGGTTAATGAAAAGAACACATATGCAATGGAACTTGTGGATCTGTATGTGGTTTGTGAAAAGAACACAAATTCAATGACTCTAGTGGATCCATGTGGTATATGAAAAGAACAGATATGTAATGACTATAGCTATGGTTAATGAAAAGAACACACGTGCAATGACTCTAGTTGATCCATATGTGGTGAATGAAAAGAACACACGTGCAATGACTCTAGTTGATCCATATGTGGTGAATGAAAATAAAACACATGCAATGACACTAGTGGATCCATATGTGGTTTGTGAAAAGAACAAACATTCAATGACACTAGTGGATCCATGTAGTTTATAAAAAGAACAGACAAGCAATGACTCTAGTGGATCCATATGTGGTTTGTGAAAAGGACACAAATGCACTGACTCTAGTTGTGGTTCATGAAAAGAACACATGTGCAATTACACTGGTGGATCCATGTGGTTCATGAAAATAACGCACATGTAATGACTCTGGTGGATCCATATGTGGTTAATGAAAAGAACACACATGCAATGATACTACTGGATCCATATGTGGTTTGTGAAAAGAACACATATTCAATGACATTGGTGGATCCATGTTGTTTATGAAGAGAATAGACATGCAATGACTCTGGTGGATCCATATGTGGTTTGCGAAAAGAACACACATGCAATGACTCTAGTTGTGGTTCATGAAATGAACACACATGCAATGCACTGGTGGATCATGTGGTTCTTGAAAATAACACACATGCAATGACTCTAGTGGATCCAGATGTGGTTTATGAAAACAACATACATGAAATAAATCTAGTGCCGGTTTAGGATAAGAACACACATGCAATGACTCTAGTGGATTTATATGTGGTTGGTGAAAAGAACACACATGCAATGACTCTAGTGGATCCATATGTGGTTAATGAAAAGAACACACATGCAATGACACTGGTGGATCCATATGTGGTTTGTGAAAAGAACACACATTCAATGATTCTAGTGTTGGTTTAGGATAAGAACACACATGCAATGACTCTAGCTCTAGTTAATGAAAAGAACACACATGCAACGACTCTAGTGCTGGTTTAAGATAAGAATACACATGCAATGACTCTAGTGGATCCATATGTGGTTTGTGAAAAGAACACACATGCGATGACTCTAGTGGATCCATGTGGTTTATGAAAAGAACAAACATCCAATGACTCTAGCTGTGGTTAATGAATAAAACACACATGAAATGACTCTAGTGCTGGTTTAGGATAAGAACACACATGCAATGACTCTAGTGGATCCATATGTAATTTGTGAAAAGAACACACATGCAATGACTCTAGTGGATCCATGTGGTTTATGAAAAGAACAGACATGCAATGACTCTAGCTGTGGTTAATGAAAAGAACACACATGCAATGACTCTAGTGGATCCATATGTGGTTAATGAAAAGAACACATATACAATGACACTTGTGGATCTGTATGTGGTTTGTGAAAAGAACACAAATTCAATGACTCCAGTGGATCAATGTGGTATATGAAAAGAACAGACATGCAATGACTTTATCTGTGGTTAATGAAAAGAACACACATGAAATGACTCTAGTGGATCCATATATGGTTAATGAAAAGAACACACATGCAATGACACTGGTGGATCCGTATGTGGTTTGTGAAAACAACACACATTCAATGACTCTAGTGCTGGTTTAGGATAAGAACACACATGCAATGACTCTAGCAGCGGTGAATGAAAAGAACACACATGCAACGACTCTAGTGCTGGTTTAAGATGAGAACACATAGGCAATGACTCTAGTGGATCCATATGTGGTTTGTTAAAAGAACACACGTGCAATGACTCTAGTGGATCCATGTGGTTTATGAAAAGAACAAACATGTAATGACTCTAGTTGTGGTTAATGAAAAGAACACACATGCAATGACTCTAGTGCTGCTTTAGGATAAGAACACACATGCAATGACTCTAGTGGATCCATCTGTGATTTGTGAAAAGAATAGACATGCAATGACTCTAGTGGATCCATATGTGGTTTGTGAAAAGAACACACATGCAATGACTCTAGTGGATCCATGTGGTTTATGAAAAGAACAAACATGTAATGACTCTAGCTATGGTTAATGAATAGAACACACATGCAATGACTCTAGTGCTGGTTTAGGATAAGAACACACATACAATAACACTGGTAGATCTGTATGTGGTTTGTGAAAAGAACACACATTCATTGACTCTAGTGGATCCATGTGGTATATGAAAATAACAGACATGCAATGACTTTATCTGTGGTTAATGAAAAGAACACACATGCAATGACTCTAGTGGATCCATATGTGGTTAATGAAAAGAACACACATGCAATGACACTGGTGGATCCATATGTGGTTTGTGAAAAGAACACACATTCAATGATTCTAGTGTTGGTTTAGGATAAGAACACAAATGCAATGACTCTAGCTCTAGTTAATGAAAAGAACACACATGCAACGACTCTAGTGCTGGTTTAAGATAAGAATACACATGCAATGACTCTAGTGGATCCATATGTGGTTTGTGAAAAGAACGCACATGCAATGACTCTAGTGGATCCATGTGGTTTATGAAAAGAACAAACATCCAATGACTCTAGCTGTGGTTAATGAATAGAACACACATGCAATGACTCCAGTGCTGGTTTAGGATAAGAACACACATGCAATGACTCTAGTGGATCCATATGTGATTTGTGAAAAGAACACACATGCAATGACTCTAGTGGATCCATGTGGTTTATGAAAAGAACACACATGCAATGACTCTAGCTGTGGTTAATTGAAAGAACACACATGCAACGACTCTAGTGTATCCATATGTGGTTAATGAAAAGAACACATATGCAATGGCACTTGTGGATCTGTATGTGGTTTGTGAGAAGAACACAAATTCAATGACTCTAGTGGATCCATGTGGTATATGAAAAGAACAGATATGTAATGACTATAGCTATGGTTAATGAAAAGAACACACGTGCAATGACTCTAGTTGATCCATATGTGGTGAATGAAAATAAAACACATGCAATGACACTAGTGGATCCATATGTGGTTTGTGAAAAGAACAAACATTCAATGACACTAGTGGATCCATGTAGTTTATAAAAAGAACAGACAAGCAATGACTCTAGTGGATCCATATGTGGTTTGTGAAAAGAACACAAATGCACTGACTCTAGTTGTGGTTCATGAAAAGAACACATGTGCAATTACACTGGTGGATCCATGTGGTTCATGAAAATAACGCACATGTAATGACTCTGGTGGATCCATATGTGGTTAATGAAAAGAACACACATGCAATGACACTAGTGGATCCATATGTGGTTTGTGAAAAGAACACATATTCAATTACATTGGTGGATCCATGTTGTTTATGAAGAGAATAGACATGCAATGACTCTGGTGGATCCATATGTGGTTTGCGAAAAGAACACACATGCAATGACTCTAGTTGTGGTTCATGAAATGAACACACATGCAATGCACTCGTGGATCATGTGGTTCTTGAAAATAACACACATGCAATGACTCTAGTGGATCCAGATGTGGTTTATGAAAACAACATACATGCAATGAATCTAGTGCCGGTTTAGGATAAGAACACACATGCAATGACTCTAGTGGATTTATATGTGGTTGGTGGAAAGAACACACATGCAATGACTCTAGTGGATCCATATGTGGTTAATGAAAAGAACACACATGCAATGACACTGGTGGATCCATATGTGGTTTGTGAAAAGAACATACATTCAATGATTCTAGTGTTGGTTTAGGATAAGAACACACATGCAATGACTCTAGCTCTAGTTAATGAAAAGAACACACATGCAACGACTCTAGTGCTGGTTTAAGATAAGAATACACATGCAATGACTCTAGTGGATCCATATGTGGTTTGTGAAAAGAACACACATGCGATGACTCTAGTGGATCCATGTGGTTTATGAAAAGAACAAACATCCAATGACTCTAGCTGTGGTTAATGAATAGAACACACATGAAATGACTCTAGTGCTGGTTTAGGATAAGAACACACATGCAATGACTCTAGTGGATCCATCTGTGATTTGTGAAAAGAACACACATGCAATGACTCTAGTGGATCCATGTGGTTTATGAAAAGAACAGACATGCAATGACTCTAGCTGTGGTTAATGAAAAGAACACACATGCAATGACTCTAGTGGATCCATATGTGGTTAATGAAAAGAACACATATACAATGACACTTGTGGATCTGTATGTGGTTTGTGAAAAGAACACAAATTCAATGACTCCAGTGGATCAATGTGGTATATGAAAAGAACAGACATGCAATGACTTTATCTGTGGTTAATGAAAAGAACACACATGAAATGACTCTAGTGGATCCATATGTGGTTAATGAAAAGAACACACATGTAATGACACTGGTGGATCCGTATGTGGTTTGTGAAAACAACACACATTCAATGACTCTAGTGCTGGTTTAGGATAAGAACACACATGCAATGACTCTAGCAGCGGTGAATGAAAAGAACACACATGCAACGACTCTAGTGCTGGTTTAAGATGAGAACACATAGGCAATGACTCTAGTGGATCCATATGTGGTTTGTTAAAAGAACACACGTGCAATGACTCTAGTGGATCCATGTGGTTTATGAAAAGAACAAACATGTAATGACTCTAGTTGTGGTTAATGAAAAGAACACACATGCAATGACTCTAGTGCTGCTTTAGGATAAGAACACACATGCAATGACTCTAGTGGATCCATCTGTGATTTGTGAAAAGAATAGACATGCAATGACTCTAGTGGATCCATATGTGGTTTGTGAAAAGAACACACATGCAATGACTCTAGTGGATCCATGTGGTTTATGAAAAGAACAAACATGTAATGACTCTAGCTATGGTTAATGAATAGAACACACATGCAATGACTCTAGTGCTGGTTTAGGATAAGAACACACATACAATAACACTGGTAGATCTGTATGTGGTTTGTGAAAAGAACACACATTCATTGACTCTAGTGGATCCATGTGGTATATGAAAAGAACAGACATGCAATGACTTTATCTGTGGTTAATGAAAAGAACACACATGCAATGACTCTAGTGGATCCATATGTGGTTAATGAAAAGAACACACATGCAATGACACTGGTCGATCCATATGTGGTTTGTGAAAAGAACACACATGCAATGAATCTAGTAGATCCATTTGGTTTATGAAAAGAACAAACATGCAATGACTCTAGCTATGGTTAATGAAAAGAACACACATGCAATGACTCTAGTGCTGGTTTAGGATAAGAACACACATGCAATGACTCTAGTGGATCCAGATGTGATTTGTGAAAAGAACAAACATGCAATGACTCTAGTGGATCCTTGTGGTTTATGAAAAGAACAGACATGCAATATCTCTAGATGTGGTTAATGAAAAGAACACACATGCAATGACTCTAGTGGATCCATATGTGGTTAATGAAAAGAACACACATGCAATGACACCGGTGGATCCGTATGTGGTTTGTGAAAAGAACACACATGCAATGACTCTAGTGCTGGTTTAGGATAAGAACACACATGGAATAACTCTAGTGGATCCATATGTGATTTGTGAAAAGAACACACATGCAATGACTCTAGTGGTTCCATGTGTGTAACACCCTCGAATCGGCCCTATGCAAGTTTTAGTGATTCCCACCAAACCCGCATAGGAACGATTCAAAGATGCCCACCAGGCACTTGCGTGTGAGTGGAAAACAAAGTAATATCATTACACAATAGTTCATGATGGAACCCACAGAACATATATATACAACAATGACTCATTGAGTAAAGAATACATATATATAGTACAAAGATCCAAATCACCTTGAAAATGATACAACATCCGAGTACGGATAAAAAGCAAATTGAGCTAAGAGCCCTAAAGAATAACCAATGGCGTCCATAACCCTGCCCAGGCCAAGCCGGAAGGGTAACCCTACTAACGACATCGATCTCATACCTGCTAAAACAAAAGGGGTGTCCACAAAGGGCAAAGGAAAAAGGGAGCGGTCAGTACTGAGGCCAGTACACGACGATTCTATAATTCGGCGGCTCTCGCCTACATAGGTATGGTGGACTGAAGCGGCAGCGCATCATGCACTAAACACTCTATAGAGACTCGATTCAACTGTCGGCTATCAGAGAGGGATAAGAAAGACCTATTCAGATCCAACCTGATAGTAACACCAAAACATACCCATCCTATTATTTCCCCCTCGAGACCACACGAGGAAGTCAAACCGAGGAACTCACACAGTTGGCAGTTTTATTCATTCCAGTATAGTTGCAGCACTTACTAGTCAGATATAGATAGCATGAGTCATCCCGGTATCATAAGCAGTGGGCAGTTTTAGTTAATCATTCCATTGTAGTTGCAATACTTACTAGTCAGATACAATTAGCAGGAGACATCCCAACTCTAGCAGTTGTTGGCACTTTTATTTACTCATTCTGTTGTAGTGAAACTGATTACTAGACATGTCAACGTCAAATTTATAGCACTACTTTAGTTATAGTTGTCTATGATCGAGATACTGTGCTCCAAGTCATCCATAACCGCGAACATGGCTTTCAGAAGTTTTACCTTGTAGGAGTGCACAAATAGCAATACACACACACACGATCAACCTCGGGAAGAACCAAATAAAAAGCAACGAGGCCTCACGACAATGCATTCACAGGATTCATAAATTATTTCAGGGGGGCACCCCACTAAGCTACCTGCAACAAAGTTGGCCGGCTCCGAGACAGACCTAGGGTTTGTGACGATGGCTATAAACGACTGGGAACCCGAAAGTGTGACTGGGCTTGTCGATACCGCGAAAACATTCCATGTTCCAAAACAGTACAGGTGCTCCACGCACAATCGTAAATAAAGTAGTAAAGCATGGCATAAGTACATGATAGTAATAAAGCCCCAAACTACTTTGTGGCCCCAAGAAATAAAGTGTGAATCAAGCTCAGGCAAAGGCGGATTCATAGAGTCTCCCGTATGTGGATAGTGCGAATAGTCAAGGAACATGTATCAAGTACTCGGGGCCTACGGGACACAAGTGAGCGTGGAAGAACCAAATCTTAGCTATTGCCCACCGGTGCCTCTGCATTAGTTATATCTATTCCCAACATTTTAATATCAAGATGTAATTAAAGTCATGATCATCTCCAACATAAAGCATATGGTAACCTTCCAACAACTGTGGTACTTGACGACACGAAGCAGGACCTGAGCAAGCAACTACGACATGCAAGGATGACTATCTACCAACAATAAGTAATAGGAGGTGTCCAAGGCAATATAAAAGGCTGCAAGGGATATCACGGGTATGGAAAGACTAAAGCATCACAACACGGATAGCAATAGATCAACAGGAGGAAGTAAAGACTATAAACGCAAAATAGGTAGAAAGGGGGAGAATGCTCGCCTGGGGAACACTGCCGAAGATACATTATCCGAAGAACTTGTCGGTACACACATCAACTTAATGGCATAGCCCATGAAGAAGCAAAGCACTAGAAGAAACATCGGATGCACTATTTAATACTACGGCAGAAGATCGGCATGATGCATATATGATGTATGACATGGCACAGATGCAATGCGACTAGGCAATATTAAGCGGAACTAGGGTCCCGACATTTAATTAGATGGTTTATGTTTTTTAGATACCCCGCAATTTAAATGTTGGCCTAACAAGGCAAATCATGGTATTAGTTCGCTACACAAATTTAAATGGAGTCGAGATAAGACAAATATAGCCCGCATATATACTCCATATTTAATTACGAGGTGAATTGACAAAGTACCCCCAAATGTCAACCCTGTATGCGGTTATGAACAATTTAATATGCAACAAGTGTATAGATGGCATTTATAAAATAGGGTTCTCGTAAAGGGGATCACACATTAAGGTCCGAAGATCTTGGGGCTTGGAGGGGTTCGGCAGGATCGGTCTTTGGATCCTCACGGTTCGATGGGGTTCGGGTTTGTTCTCGGACTCCATATCGATGAACTTGCCGTTTGTGAAGGAGAACTTGGGGGTTGCCGTCTTCAATTGTCGGTGTAGGGTTCGGTTCTCGGCGCCGGTAGATTTCGGTGTACGTATTTGGCAACACCGAGGACATAGACATCGGGGTTGTCCCTGTGACGATCCTGACTACGACACATGTGTCCAGAAGCGTACAACCATACCTGCAGTGACCCACTATCTGCCACAAACCACACCAACATGTCGATACTGACAAGCCTCAGGACAGCATCAGGTGTCGCATCAGAAACCATAAGCACAAGAACGGCAGCCCCATACCACAACACTGACAGGGGAGACACCAATGAAGAGAGGGGCGATGACCAGCCGACGTGCGCGCGCGTAGCTTGATGGCTGGAGAGCTTGGGAGAAGGGCACCACGATGTCGGGGCAGGAACAGGAGCGTCTACAGCGTCTGCGAACAGCGGGGAGGATAGGGATCTCCAGGGTCGAAGCCAACGGATACAGAGGCCGTGGCGAGGGCGCGGGAGAAGACAGAGGTGGACCTGCGCGGGGGCGCTGCTAGCAGGGAGGCGACATCTCTAGGCGGTGGCTGAAGATGCGGCACACACGGGGGTGCTAGCGTTGCCGATGCGAAGGGCAGCCAGAGGAGGCACGTGGCTGCGGCCGGAGCAGGGGGCACAGACAGACGTTGGTAGAGGACGACGCAGACCAGGTGAGGTCGACGCGCGCGGTGGCCGAAGGAGCTTGATGTGATTTAGGAGTCGGGGACGAGGACTGCGGTTCTGGAGTGTCATGGTGGAGGGCGCCTAGCGAGCTTGGCTGCGAGGATCAAGGCAGAGGCGAGGCGAGGACAACTTCACGGGCGGCGACACTCTACAGGACAAGGATGCGGCATGCTAGGGCCCGAGATCGAGGGGAAGGACAGCCTTGGCGTTCACTGTGCAGAGGGCGGCGATGGGGGAAGGGGAGGTCACGGGGTGCGCGCTCACATGGTGGAGAAGGGCCACGACGGTGGTGCCTATTGGGATCGAGGATGCGACACATTGATGCGGGTGAGGAAGAACGCGAGGGAGGAAGCGGGGCGAGAAACAGGGGAGGGGTCATGATCATGGTGGGGTCGGGTCCGTGACGGGGATCCCGAGCAGGGAGGTTGTCGGCACGGGGTGGTGGGTTCGATCGGGGATATTATCGTGGGCGCATCCTTTGTACGCGAGGTGGATGTGCGGGGCGGCCACGTCGCATGCGTGTTGCTGTACAACGTTGCATGCGCGAGTGCAGTAGCAGCGTGTGCAGTTGAATGCGGCGGCGGTGGCTGCGTGTGGTTTGGTGGGTAGGTCTAGGGTTTGGTTAGGTAGGGTTAGGGTTAGACAGATTAGGGTCTGGTTTAGATGGGCTGGGCCGGGTGGTAGGTGGTCTGGCCGGTTGGGCCTCTGGTCTGGCCGGCCAGACTGCCTCCCCGGGGTTTTATACAATTGTTTTATTACTTATTTTCTTTTATAAAACATTTTGCAATTAGTTTTTAAGACAAACAAAAAGGATCGGAGAGACCGGGATTTTGATTTGAAATAAAGAGGGGAATATATAGAAAACAATATAGGCTTTTGCAAAATAGTTTTAGGCAAACATATGCATGATGATATGACGATGCTCAAATGCAATGTGGCATGATGACATGAGCATGTAGTGATGATGATGCACAAAATAAAAACAACACGCGATTTTCTAGTACTGGTTTTACCGGGGTGCTACAATGTGGTTTATGAAAAGAGCAGACATGCAATGACTCTAGCTATGGTTTATGAAAAGAACAGACATGCAATGACTATAGTGCTGGTTTAGGATAAGAACACACATGCAATGACTCTAGTGGATCCATATGTGGGTTGTGAAAAGAACACACATCCAATGACTCTAGTGGATCCATGTGGTTTATGAAAAGAACATACATGCAATGACTCTAGCTGTGGTTAATGAAAAGAACACACATGCAATGACTCCAGCAGATCCATATGTGGTTTGTGAAAAGAACACACATGTAATGGCTCTAGTGGATCCATGTGGTGTATGAAAAGAACATACATGCAATGACTCTATCTATGGTTAATGAAAAGAACACACATGCAATGACTCTAGTGGATCTATATGTGGTTAATGAAAAGAACACACATGCAATGACACTGGTGGATCCATATGTGGTCTGTGAAAAGAACACACATTCAATGACTCTATTGCTGGTTTAGGATAAGAACACATAGGCAATGACTCTAGCTATGGTTAATGAAAAAGAACACACATGCAATGATTCTAGTGTTAGTTTAGGATAAGAACACACATGCAATGACTCTAGTGGATCCATATGTGGTTTGTGAAAAGAACACACATGCAATGACTCTAGTAGATCCATGTGGTTTATGAAAAGAACAAACATGCAATGTCTCTAGTTGTGATTAATGAAAAGAACACACATGCAATGACTCTAGTGGATCCATATGTGGTTAATGAAAAGAACACACATGGAATGACACTGGTGGATCCATATGTGGTTTGTGAAAAGAACACACATTCAATGACTCTAGTGCTGGTTTAGGATAAGAACACACATGCAATGACTCTAGTGGATCCATATGTGGTTTGTGAAAAGAACACACATGCAATGACTCTAGTGGATCCATGTGGTTTATGAAAAGAACAGACATGCAGTGACTCTAGTTGTG
The DNA here is from genome assembly GCA_916181665.1 of Avena sativa. Lineage (NCBI taxonomy): Eukaryota > Viridiplantae > Streptophyta > Magnoliopsida > Poales > Poaceae > Avena > Avena sativa. The sequence continues at coordinate 316,296,626 of OV702292.1, forward strand.
GTTAATGAAAAGAACACACATGCAATGACTCTAGTGACGTTTTAGGATAAGAACACACATGTAATGACTCTAGTGGATCCATATGTGATTTGTGAAAAGAACACACATGCAATGACGCTAGTGGATCCATGTGGTTTATGAAAAGAACAGGCATGCAATGAGTCTAGCTGTGGTTAATGAAAGAACACACATGCAATGACTCTAGTGGATCCATATGTGGTTAATGAAAAGAACACATATGCAATGACACTGGTGGATCTGTATGTGGTTTGTGAAAAGAACACACATTGAAAGGGAAATGGACATTGCCTAGAGGGGTGGTGAATAGGTATTTTAAAATTATTACGGTTTATGCTCTAATAAATGCGGAATAAAACTTAACGTTTAATTTATCAAGCCAAAACCTATATCCACTAGGTTCACTAAGTGCACCAACAACCTATGTTAAGAAAGACAAGCAACAAGGTGATAGCAACATATAATACTTCAAGAACGATGGCTATCACAATGTAAATTGCATAAGTAAAGGGCTCGGTTTAGAGATAAATGATGGACGCGGAGACGATGATTTGTTTCCCGATGTTCACTTCCAAATAAGCTACGTCTCCGTTGGAGAGGTGCGGGGGCCCAATGTACTTCGAACGCCACAAGTGGCTCACCTCGAGGTGTGGTGGCTCGATGCTCACCCAACGCCACACAAGGCCTCACACCAAGATGTGAAGGCACGCAACCTACCGACGCCACAAAAGGCTCACCCTATTCTCCCGTGAGCTCACCACAAAGGCCTACTCACGTTCCACTATGGGACACTTGAGGGCGGTCACCGAACCCGTACAAGGTTAGGGCAATCTCCACAACTCAATTGGAGGCTCCCAACAACAATGTCACAAAGGCTACAAAGCCACAAAAGGCAACAAGGACACAAAAGTCTACAAGACCACAAAAGGTCTATAATCCAACCACACAACCGTCTAGGGTTCCAAGAACCCAAGAGAAACAAGCCCAAGGGCTTGAACTCGCCGAATCTCCGAGGAGAACTCAAACCTATGCACCAAATCCAAGAGGCAAATCCTTCACTCTCAAATTCCACCAAAGCTACAAAAGTTATTGGGAGAATAAGGGAGGAAGAACACAAGAGGAGAACACAAAACTCTCCAAGATCTAGATCCCAAGGATTCCTTCGCAAAGAAGGGATTTCATTTGGTGGGGATTGTAGATCTAGATCTCCTCTCTCAAATCCCTCAATAAGATGCAAGAATCATAGGAGGGGGAAGGGGAGAGGGCAAGCTCTTCAAGGTCAACAATGGAGGAGAGAGAAAGCCAAAAGCCAATAAAGAGCAAGTTACGCCTGAAGGGGAAAGGGGAGCTCCTTTTAAAGGGCTCCCTGATCTGCCCGTTACTCACAAATCCGCGCACGGCCGGTAGTACCGGTCGGTGGCCGGTACTACCGGTGGCACTCAGCCAACGGTCCAAAAATGGCGATGCAAACGAACACACGAGTACGGCTGGTACTACCGATGGTCACCGGTACTACCGCCCAAGATTCTGACAGAAGTACCGACAAATAACGCAAACCAGGCAGAGAGAGTACTGAACCAAAATCGGGTTGACCGGAAGTTGGGACAGAATTAACACCTGTACTAGCGGTGGCAAACTGCCCTAGCGGTACTACCGGTGGCCCGCCGGAACTACCGGCCAGGAAAAAACTCCAGAACCGGAACTGCCACAACTTTTGCATCCGAACTCCAAAAGATATGAAACCAATTTTGTTGGAAAGATAACGACGAGTAGAATCCAAGGGAGAAAATATCATTAATATATATGTGAGATATATCCCAAGGTGTAGAGCCCGAAAACCCGTAGAAACAAAACCGCAATAAGATATGCAAGGGAAATCCGTTTTTGATGCACTAGAGCTTGTTATGAAGATAACCACAAGCTCTAGATCCTCACATGGACAAGAACCAAATAACAACCAAGAAAGATGATGCTTTGTATGCAAAGGTCCGTGCTCTCTTTGAAAGATACTAACGAGTCACCCACTCGAGAGCCCCTCTTGATAGTACGGCTATCTATCCTAAACCCGGTCTCCCAACACTACAAGATACCGGTAAAATAGAAACCCTATTATGTTAATACCTTTGCCTTGAGCATCCCACTTGAGCTTCATGTAGACGATCTTGTCACATTCAAGATGGAACACCTTTCTTGATTGCTCTTGATTGCTCTTGCTTGCTCTTGCTTGATGAAGACGTGTGAATGGCTCCCCATACTCCATGGGGAAACCTCTTCTTTGACCTTGTCTTCATCACTCCATGAACACCGAGGAGGAAAGCTCCAAGCATGAGATCATCTAGAGATGGCGCACTGTGAGCTTGCACATCAATTCTTGATGATGATGTCTTTAAGAAAGCCATGAGGAACTACATCTTCATCTTCTGTTCTTCTTCTACTTCTTCTTCTTCAAGACATACTTGATCTTCTTCTTCTACTTGATTCCAATAGGCACAAAGCCTTGGACAATGCTTCTTATTTTTCATCCTTGAAACCAACACATGGTCCAAGCGATGTCAATGGACAAACCTACAAGCGAGACTCAATTTGCACATTAGTCCATAGGGATTGTCATTAATTACCAAAAACACACATGGGGGCATACATGCCCTTTCGCACATTCAATGACTCTAGTGCTGGTTTAGGATAAGAACACACATGCAATGACTCTAATGGATCCATATGTGATTTGTGAAAAGAACACACATGCAATGACTCTAGTGGATCTAGGTGGTTTATGAAAAGAACATACATGCAATGACTATAACTGTGGTTAATGAAAATAATTCACATGCAATGACTCTAGTGGATCCATATGTGGTTAATTAAAAGCACACACATGCAATGACACTGGTGTATCTGTATGTGGTTTGTGAAAAGAACACACATGCAATGACTCTAGTGTTGGTTTAGGATAAGAACACACATGGAATGACTCTAGTGGATCCATATGTGGTTTGTGAAAAGAAAAACACACATGCAATGATTCTAGTGGTTCCAAGTGGTTTATGAAAAGAGTAGACATGCAATGACTATAGCTATGGTTTATGAAAAGAACACACATGCAATGACTCTAGTGCTGGTTTAGGATAAGAACACACATGCAATGACTCTAGTGGATCGAGATGTGGTTTGTGAAAAGAAGACACATGCAATGACTCTAGTGGATCCATGTTGTTTATGAAAAGAACAAACATGCAATGACTCTAGCTGTGGTTAATGAAAAGAACACACATGCAATGACTCTAGTGTTGGTTTAGGATAATACCACACATACAATGACTCTAGTGGATCCATATGTTGTTTGTGAAAATAACACACATGCAATGACTCTAGTGGATCCATGTGGTATATGAAAAGAACAGACATGCAATGACTCTAATTGTGGTTAATTAAAAGAACACACATGCAATGACTCTATTGGATCCATATGTCGTTAATGAAAAAAAACACATGCAATGACACTAGTGGATCCATATGTGGTTTATGAAAAGAACACACATTCAATGACTCTAGTGCTGGTTTAGGATAAGAACACACATCCAATGACTCTAGTGGATCCATATGTGGTTTGTGAAAAGAACACACATGCAATGACTCTAGTGGATCCATGTGGTTAATGAAAAGAACAGACATGCAATGACTCTAGCTGTGGTTTATGAAAAGAACACACATGCAATGACTCTAGTGCTGATTTGGATAAGAACACACATGGAATGACTCTAGTGGATCCATATATGGTTAATGATAAGAACACACATGCAATGACACTAGTGGATCCGTATGTGGTTTGTGAAAAGAACATACATGCAATGACTCTAGTGCTGGTTTAGGATAAGAACACACATTGAATGACTAGTGGATCCATATGTGGTTTGTGAAATGAACACACATGCAATGACTCTACTGGTTCCATGTGGTTTATGGAAAGAGCAGACATGCAATGACTCTAGTTGTGGTTTATGAAAAGAACACACATGCAATGACTCTGGTGCTGCTTTAGGATAAGAATACACATGCAATGACTCTAGTGGATCCATGTTGTTTATGAAAATAACAGACATGCAATGACTCTAGTGGATCCATATGTTGTTCGTGAAAATAACACACATGCAATGACTCTAGTGGATCCATGTGGTATATGAAAAGAACACACATGCAATGACTCTAGTTGTGGTTAATCAAAAGAACACACATTCAATGACTCTAGTGGATCCGTATGTGGTTAATGGAAATAACACACATGCAATGACCATTGTGGATCCATATATGGTTTGTGAAATGTACACACATTCAATGACTCTAGTGCTGGTTTAGGATAAGAACACACATGCAATGACTCTAGTGGATCCATATGTGGTTTGTGAAAAGAACACACATGCAATGACTCTAATGGATCCATGTGGTTAATGAAAAGAACAGACATGCAATGGCTCTAATTGTGATTTATGAAAAGAACACACATGCAATGACTCTAGTGCTGGTTTAGGATAAGAACACACATGCAATGACTCTAGTAGATCCATATGTGGTTTGTGAAAAGAACACACATGCAATGACTCTAGTGGATCTATTTTGTTTATGAAAAGAACATACATGCAATGACTCTAACTGTGGTTAGTGAAAAGAACACACATGCAATGACTCTAGTGCTGGTTTAGGATAAGAACACACATGCAATGACTCTTGTGGATCCATATGTGATTTGTTAAAAGAACACACATTCAATGACTCTAGTTGATTCATGTGGTTTATGAATAGAACATACATGCAATGACTCCTGCTGTTGTTAATGAAAAGAACACACATGCAATGACTCTAGTGGATCCATATGTGGTTAATGAAAACAACACACATGCAATGACACTGGTGGATCCATATGTGGTTTGTGAAAAGAACACACATTCAATGACACTGGTGGATCCATGTGGTTTATAAAAAGAACAGACATGCAATGGCTCTGGTGGATCCATATGTGGTTTGTGAAAAGAACACACATGTAATGACTCTAGTTGTGGTTCATGAAAAGAACACCCATGCAATGACACTAGTGGATCCATGTGGTTCATGAAAATAACACACATGCAATGACTCTGGTGGATCCATATGTGGTTAATGAAAAGAAAACACATGCAATAACACTAGTGGATCCATATGTGGTTTGTGGAAAGAACACACATGCAATGACTCTAGTGGATCCATGTGGTATATGAAAAGAACAGACATGCAATGACTCTAGTTGTGGTTAATGAAAATAACACACATGCAATGACTCTAGTGGATCCGTATGTGGTTAATGAGAAGAACACACATGCAACGACACTGCTGGATCCATATGTGGTTTGTGAAAAGAACACACATTCAATGACTCTAGTGCTAGTTTAGGGAACACACATGCAATGACTCTAGTGGATCCATATGTGGTTTGTGAAAAGAACACACATGCAATGACTCTAGTGAATCCATGTGGTTCATGAAACGAACAGACATGCAATGGCTCTGGCTGTGGTTAATGAAAAGAACACACATGCAATGACTCTAGTGCTAGTTTAGGTTAAGAACACACATGATATGACTCTAGTGGATCCATATGTGATTTGTGAAAAGAACACACATTTAATGACTCTAGTGGATCCACGTGGTTTATGAAAAGAACAGACATGCAATTACTATAGGTATGGTTAATGAAAATAACACACATGCAATGACTCTAGTGGATCCATATGTGGTTAATGAAAAGAACACACATGCAATGACACTGGTGGATCCGTATGTGGTTTGTGAAAATAACACACATGCAATGACTCTAGTGCTGGTTTAGGATAAGAACACACATGGAATGACTCTAGTGGATCCATATGTGGTTTGTGAAAAGAACACACATGCGATGATTCTAGTGGTTCCATGTGGTTTATGAAAAGAGGAGACATGCAATGACTCTAGCTATGGTTTTTGAAAAGAACACACATGCAATGACTCTAGTGGATCCATATCTGGTTTGTGAAAAGAACACACATGCAATGACTCTAGTGGATTGTGACACCCCGGTTCTGAAAAGACCGTGGCCTCTATGTGACATGCCAATCCCTGGATCGGTTCATTGGCCCATAATAGAGTAAGATAGATAACATAGCAAAAATATCCGTGTATCATAGATAACGAAGATCCAGAGTACCATTATTACAATGAAAGCTTAGCGCAAAGCTAGCTCAAATTATTCAGGTAGCAACATAAACGAATAAATCCTCCATTCTTCAAATTGCCCACAAGTGAACAAGTGCCGAGTGGAGTACCGTGGCCTATAACGATCAATCAGAATCGGAATAACCTGCAGCATGAAACGCAACAGCCCCGAAGGGTCAATACATGGAATGTATGGCAAGTAGAGCTAGTAAATGGAGACAATAGTACTAACATCTACATGCATATTTGGCAAGTGGAGCTGTGTCTGGCTTGCATTTGCAAATAACTTTGTCCTACTTTCATAAACAGTTTTTGATTTTTCTTTGAAAAGATCCCAATTAAGTTATCCCAACAATATTAAACAATTATGAAATTAGAATGAGCGAGAAACATGTCATGGAATCAATATCTAGCAACTCAGTTGTCCATAACCGGGGACACGGCTAATCGATTAGATTATACACTCTGCAGAGGTTAGTACACTTTACCCATGTGACTTGGCCAGTCCAGCTCGTACCACCCCTCTCATTTAGGGTGATGATAGGGAGAAGACCAAGAAGAGACTGTTCATGAAGTAGCTCCTCAATCCCAACGCGCACCGGTCCAACCTACCAAAATTCTACATCTCTGGATACGCGGGTTCGAGTTACCACAACCTACTAAGTCCAACCAACCGCCCATTTCATTCTTGGCACATGGTTGTACACGTAAGCTACACAATAAAGAAGCCAATCATTCTCTCTTGATACCTGGGTGCCTTTCCGCAATGAAACCACCAAAAATTATCAATACCATCACACCCAGGGGGTTCATTGATTAAGTTGTTTTTAGTTTTCACAAACCAATACTTTGAGAAAACAAGTATCAATGATGTAACCCAGCCCTCGTTCAACATAGCATGGCTAAGCACATCTACAACGGTGGTTCATCTACAAGGAAAGCCCTACCACATAATAGGACATAGCATAGCGATAGTATCATCCTACACATGCATCTACAAAATACACGACAATGCACTGAAAATAGTAGTATGATATCATGAACAAAGTAGCATCTACTTGCCTTGATTGAAGCGGTCGGAGGAACAATCCAAACACGAGCAAGGGTTGCACTCCACACAATCTACACGACACAATTGCATTCATAAACAAACAATTCACAAACATATGCAACAAAGATGATGCATGAATGCAAGAACGGCAAGTGAATTGGTACTACAGCTGCACCACATAATACTAATACATATTACTACCGAATACATGCATGGAAAATAGATTTGGCGCAAGGGAAACTATTAACCAAAAGTAGAGATCACTACTAGAGCTAGAAATTAAATAATTCACTACCGGTAGTATACAGTTTGTAAAATCCTGGAAAAATTCCACCGCATAGGCATCGCTGATAAGAAACACTACCAATTGGAATTACTCAAAAAGGAGTTATAAAACATCCCGAGTAATTAAAACACTGCAGAAAGCCATTAGACAAATACTGCAGAAGTTTTTACTGTAAGCCTATCTCTTTAGTTCACGATGAGATTCCCCTCGTTCATACGAGTTCAGGGACATATCATACGCGATTTTTGGAGCTACGAAACTTTTACTACAAATTTATTACTCCAAAAAAGCCACTAACTAGTTTGATTAAACTGTACTAAACCTGACAGTAAAAGTCTGAACCAAAGCTACAGCGAGATTCTACACGACTCACTGAACTCGTGCATATTTTATTTGCAATTTTTGGCCAAGCGGTTTAATTTGTACGCAATTTACAAGATTCTACCAAAATCTGTCAACTAATAGGATTAACGAAATTGACCCAGTCAACTGTGTCTGATGACTGGGCGCTGACTGGGCGTCTGACCAGTCAACGTCTGGGGCCTCTGACTAGTCAACATCTGGAGTGCTGACCAGTCAACGAACGATCTAAGCCGCTGATCTGAGATCTGACGGTGGCTGCTGTCTTACCGGAAACGGACGGCGAATCAAACTCCGGCGAGCTCCGGACGGCGGCGACGGTCGGTTCCGGCGGCATGGTTCTACCTGCACGTACACACACGGTCAACTACGGCTCCCGGAATAATAAACGCGTGCGCGTACGCGGCGATCTGCAGGGCGCAGTTGGCGGCGGCGGATGGAGACGCGGAGCACGGGAATGGAAAGAGGGCGGCGAGACGAACCGGGCAACCGACGCGGCGATGGCCGGCGGCGGAGGGGTGGCCGGCGGCGGCGAGGAGAAGCGGCGGCGGCGGCGACGTGCGCCAGGAGGCGGCGGCAAGGAGGAGGTCGCGTACGTGGGAGGCGAGGTTGGTGGGCACGGGAACCAAGGCAGTGTGGGGCCTGCCTTAAGTAGTCCCTCGCGTGAGAAAGGAAAGAAAAGAAAAAAAAACCTGAACCGAATCGGTCCGCAGTTGGACTCCGTTTCGGAAATCGGTCCGGATTTTCGGACCGTTTTCCGGCGGTTTACTAAAACGTCCGAGTCTTTTGCATACGAACTCCGATTTGAGCGATTTTCACGCCTACGGGTTCGTATCGTCGAGGGGAACAACCTTCAGTCGAAGTTTGAGCGAAAGCTCGAACCTACAGGGGTGGTTGTTGCAAGTCCCTCTGAAGCTCCCCGCAGGAACCTCGAAGCGAAGAAGAAACGGGGTTTTGCAAATAGTGTTTCGTCGATCCTCTCTACTCGACGGTAATGCATGGAAAGATATGATGCGATGCAATGAATGATATGCAAGACCAAATCTAAAATTTGGTATGTGACAAGACTAACCCCCTTAAGATGAATCTCGTCCTCGAGATTCGGCGCGGCTAGCAAATAGGTGTGGGTAGTCCTCTCGGATGTCATCTTCACGCTCCCAAGTCGCTTCCTCTTCGGTGTGGTGGCTCCACTGTACTTTGCAAAACTTGATTGTCTTGGTACGGGTAGTCCTTTCTGCTGTCTCTAGAATCTTGACCGGTTTCTCCTCATAGGTCAAATCATTCTCAAGCTGAACCTCCTCGAGCGGTACAGTGTCTCTCAATGGTGTATCCAACATCTCCGGATGGCACTTCTTCAGCTGGGATACGTGGAACACATTGTGATCAGCAGACAGAGCCCCTGGCAACTCCAACTGATAAGCAACCTCTCCTTTGCGTGCTAAGACTCGATACGGTCCAATAAATCGAGGTGCCAGTTTACCCTTAATTCCAAATCTCTTGATTCCACGAAGCGGCGATACTCTGAGGTATGCTCTATCACCTATCTCATACACCACTTCCTTGCGCTTGGCGTCAGCGTAGCTCTTCTGCCTTGATTGTGCTACCTTCAGCCTGTCCCTAATCAAGGCGACCTTCTCTTCAGCGTCGTTGATCAAATCAGGTCCAAACAACTGACGTTCTCCTACCCCATCCCATAGCAATGGTGTTCGACACCGTTTCCCATATAGCACATCGAACGGTGACGTCTTGATGCTGGTTTGATAACTGTTGTTGTAGGAAAACTCAGCATACGGCAAGTTCTCATCCCAACTAGAACCATGAGCCAATGCGCAAGCTCTTAGCATGTCCTCCAAAATCTGATTCACCCTCTCGGTCTGTCCATCAGTCTGCGGGTGAAACGCTGTGCTAAACTCCAATCTAGTACCAAGTGACTCGTGCAGCTGGCGCCAGAAGTGTGAGGTAAATTGGGTGCCTCTATCAGATACGATACTCTTGGGAACTCCATGTAGGCACACAATCTTGTCCATGTAAATCTTGGCCAACCTTGCACTTGTATAGGTCGTCTTCACTGGTATAAAGTGGGATACCTTGGTTAAATGGTCGACCATTACCCAAATAGAGTCATATCCTGACCTGGTCCTGGGCAATCCTGTGATAAAATCCATTCCCACTCTATCCCATTTCCAATCCGGCACGGGCAATGGCTGTAGCAATCCTGCTGGCTTCTGGTGTTCCGCCTTCACTCGGCTACATACATCACATAGGGCAATATGCTCTGCGATGTCTCCCTTCATGTTGTTCCACCAGAATCTGTCCTTTACGTCCATATACATCTTCGTATTGCCCGGATGTATGGAATACGGCGAGTCATGAGCTTCCTGCATAATCAACTTCCTTAACTCCGGATCGTTGGGCACACACAAATGATCTCCATACCACAAGGTACCTTGCTCATCCTCGCGGAATTCCCTTGCTTGACCTTCCTTCATCTTCTCCTTAACTTCATCTATCTATTTGTCTCCCACTTGAGCCTTCCTGATTCTGTCATGAAGCGTTGGTTGGACTTCCATTGTAGCCAAGTATCCTTCAGATACTACCTCCAATCTAAGGTCCTTGAATTGCTTGCACAAATCCTCAGGAAATTCACCAATTGTCAATCCATTGGCATAACCTTCCGGCTCAGCGCATCTGCTACTACATTGGCCTTTCCTGGGTGATATTGTAGATTCATATCATAGTCCTTGATAAGTTCCAACCATCTCCTTTGTCTCATGTTCAGCTCCTTCTGTGTAAATATGTATTTCAGGCTCTTGTGGTCGGTGTACACATCACAGTGTTTTCCCATTAAGTAATGTCTCCATACCTTGAGCGCATGAACCACTGACGCTAACTCCAAGTCATGCGTGGGGTAATTCCGCTCATGGTGCTTGAGTTGTCGCGAGGCATATGACACCACTCTCCCATCTTGCATCAGCACACTCCCAAGTCCCTGTCGAGAAGCATCACAGTACACTTGGAAATCCTTCTGAAGATCTGGTAAGCACAGAACAGGTGCAGTCACTAGTCAACGCTTCAGTTCCTGAAAGATAGCTTCACACACATCCGTCCATTCAAACTTTCTCTCCTTCTTCAGAAGTTCAGTCATCGGCTTAGCAATCTTGGAAAAGTTTTCAATGAACCTCCTATAATATCCAGCAAGTCCCAGAAAGCTTCGAATCTCTCCCGCATTCTTGGGTGCTTCCCACTCAGTTACTGCAGTCACTTTGCTTGGATCAACAGCGACTCCTTCTCCTGACACTACGTGTCCAAGAAACCCAACAGTGTTAAGCCAGAATTCACACTTGCTGAATTTGGCATACAGCTGGTGTTCCCTCAGTTTTTCCATAATCAGTCGCAGATGTTTCTCATGCTCAGCATCATCCTTGGAATATATCAGTATTTCATCAATAAACACTACCACGAACTTGTCTAAGTACTCCATAAATACCTTGTTCATCATGGTCATGAAATATGCCGGGGCATTCGTTAGTCCAAATGACATAACTGTATACTCATATAAACCATACCAAGTGGTGAAGGCGGTTTTTGGTACATCCTCCTTCCGGATCTTCAATTGAAAGTAGCCAGATCGCATATCAATCTTGCTGAACACCTTTGCTCCTTCCAGTTGATCAAACAAATCATTTATGTTCGGCAGAGGGTACTTGTTCTTGATGGTTACCTCATTCAGCGAACGATAGTCCACCACTAATCTCTTGGTGCTGTCTTTCTTCTCCACAAACAGAACAGGTGCACCCCATGACGACGCACTAGGCTGAATGAATCCCTTTTCCAGCTGCTCCTTCAACTGTTTCTTCAATTCCTTCAGCTCATCCACATCCATCTTATATGGTTTCTTTGCTATTGGTCCTGTTCCCGGCATCAGGTTGATAAGAAACTCTACTTCCCTGTCAGGTGGCATCCCCGGCAGTTCTTCCGGAAACACGTCGGGGTAATCCCTTATCACTGGCACAGTATCCATGCTAACCCCCTTAAGAGAATTCAGCTTACACCTTCCTAGTCATACGGCTGACTTGAATCTAATCCTCTTACCATCCTGGGTTTTGAGTGAAACAGCTCGCTGTGCACAATCTATGTGTCCCCCATGCATAGACATCCAATCCATACCCAGAATGACATCTAACCCTTGTGAATCCAACACTACCAAATGTGCAATGAAGTTGTGTGTTCCAATCCTCACAGTTAAATTGCGGCATCCCGCACTAGCTATCATATCTCCTCCAGGTGAATTCACTCTAAAAGACCTCTTCATAGACTCAGTAGGTAACTTATACTTATCCACAAATGCCCTTGATATGAATGAATGCGATGCACCAGTATCGAAAAGTATAAGTGCAGGGTGAGTGTTGATTGGGAACTTACCAATCACAAGGTCAGGCTCGTCTGGAATCTCCTCCACATTCATGTGGTTCACTGTGGCCTTCTCATTGTTGGTTGGCTTCAGTCCTTTCCTCTCCGGACAGTTGTCAGCATAGTGTCCCTTTTGCTTACACTTGAAGCATGTCACCTCACTCAGATCCTTCTTCACAAAATTGCGATCGCGGTTGCGGTCATGTCCACCGTGTCCTCTAGAGTGGTGAGAGTATCCTCCCTTGTGGCTGTGGTGACTGCTCCTATGGTTGTCATGACGATGTCCATCGCCTCCATGGTGGTGGCGGTCATGGCTCCCATGGTCATTCCCTCCATGCTTGGAGTACCCATCATATGAAGTGCGAGACTTGTGGTGTGAGCCAGAGTGGTGATTGTTGTTCTTTCTCTTGTGGCTTTCCACCTGCTTGTGCTTCCCTTCCAGGATCCTAGCCTTGTCCATAAGCTGCTGGAAAGTGGGGCAATAAACCACCAGTAGCTGCACTGAAAGCTCATCACTGAGGCCATCCAGGAATCTCTCCCTCCTTTTTGCATCAGTGTCAACATCCTCAGGTGCATAACGGGACAGGTTGTTGAACTCCTCAATGTACTCGGCCACGGTGCGATTGGTTTGGCGCAAGTTGCGGAACTCCTTCCTCTTCAGGCTCAGAACTCCTGAAGACACGTGGTCGGTCCTGAAACCTTCCTCAAACATTGCCCAAGTCACAGTATTCAGAGGGTGGGTGATCTGAAATGTGTCCCACCAAGAAGCGGCTGGTCCCTCCAGTAGGTGAGCGGCAAACCTCACCTTCTCAGCATCAGTGCATCCAACAGTTACTAGATCCTTGTTGACTGAATGCAACCAGTCGAGAGCAACCATTGGTTTCGTTGCAGTAGAGAACTTAGCTGGCCTTAACCTCAGAAATCTGGTGAGAGCATCTCCCTGAGGCTGATTGTTTCCATTGTTGTTGTTCTGATTCGCCATGAACTGGGTCATCACTTGGGTCAGCTGTGCCTGAGCTGCCACGAGCTGCTCCAACTCAGTGGGTTGGCGGCGGGGAGGCATCTGCGGTTCAGCACAGGTAAGTTTAGAAAGAATCTACGATAATAGGATTCTACCCATGTATATGATCAATCAACAACAAACAATAGCAGACAATCACAAGCAAGCAACACATCAACAAAAAAGCGGTCCAGCAACATCCCAGGTGTTATCCTAGCAGTATATAACTACTGAAATAGTTTTACAAGAGTTGGCAATGGTTAACTAAACAGTTGAGCATCAAAACGACAAAACAGCAATTCTGACAAAACAGTTCTGCTGTGTTCTCGAATTTTTCCGCCTGACTTAAACTCGTCAGAAAAATTAGCCAATTGTTGTGCATATAGAACAGGAAGTTCCGCATCAGCCCAATTTTTTTCAGATTTTTCCGAGTTACCAGAAAAATATGAAAAATCACGCGTACTGCTGTATCAGCAGAAAAACTACAGCGAAAACAACACAGATAGTAACCAAATTGCCATAACTCTTTCATATAATTTGCACAAATAATTCCTGAAATATTGGAGTACACAAATAAGCATCTAAACACTCTTAAACTAACACGAACTAAGTTTCACAATGATCGAGAACAATCCTAACGATTTCGCCTAACGAGGACTAATTGGTGGACTTCTATCTACTTCTTGAAGAGGTTGCGGTATGTCCTCGCTGTCATGCGTTGACGCTTCGGCTCGCGGTACAACCAGGGCGGCGGAGTGTACACCTCTCCTGAACCATCACTTGAAACTTCAAACTCCACCTCTTCTGGATCCTCCTCTTCTTCTTCATCATCAGCTGCAACTGCAACAGCTTCATCTCCTCCACCATCATCGTCTCCATCATCATCATCCTCGTCCTCATCATCATCATCTCCACTGTCATCATCATCCCCATTGTTGCCATCATCTCCATTGTCATCATCAGAGGGTGGATTCAGCTGTGCTTGGAGAGCGGCAATCTGGGCTGTCATAGCTTCAATATTTTGATCCCTTTCTTGGACTGTCCCTTGCAGTTGCTGTATGTTCTGGGTGTTCTCCTGCACGGTACCATGAAGATGTGCTATGGTTGCATCTCTGGCTATCAGGGCATCCTCCAGAACTCCCACAGCTTCATGCAAAGTGTCAATCTCCTGTCCTTGGACCACCATACCATTGCTAGTAAAATCTGCAATCTCCTTTATCATCCTCACCTTCTCTGCTAGAGCTCCATTCTCCCTTTCCATGTCCTCTATGTGCCTCCGACGGGGCGGCATGTTGTTCCTGTTGCCCGGGGTAACCACAATGTTCCCATCTTCATCACGCCTTCCATAGTCACGGTAGGGTGAATCTGCTGGTAGTAGGTGTCGGACTTGATGGCACTGGCGAGACAGGGCTTCATGTATGGCCAAGTTGATTCCAAGTCCCCAGTTGCAGTAGGTCTTCGTGTAGATCAAATGCACGGGGTTTGGCAAGGCGGCATCTCTGAATATGAAGGTACTGATCTCCCATGCATCCTCTCCATATCCATAGGTGTACAGCCTTCTTCCCTTAAACATGGGCAGTGGCAATCCCAATGACTGCGAGAGCTGAGCTAACTGCCTTGCAAAGGGCCTTGGTGACTCCATGGTGGCATACTCCGTCCTGACTTCTCCCATCTATCAAGTAAAAGAGGAAAGTGTGAGAATAGCACATGGTAAGAATTTACGAGGGTGAAAGGCATAAGATGAAAGATAGAGTTAATATAGGCTTTAATAAATCTATGGCTTCCTAATCCAATTCTAGGTCACGATCCTACAGTCGACACACGGGCTCTGATACCATCCTGTGACACCCCGGTTCTGAAAAGACCGTGGCCTCTATGTGACATGCCAATCCCTGGATCGGTTCATTGGCCCACAATAGAGTAAGATAGATAACATAGCAAAAATATCCGTGTATCATAGATAACGAAGATCCAGAGTACCATTATTACAATGAAATCTTAGCGCAAAGCTAGCTCAAATTATTCAGGTAGCAACATAAACAAATAAATCCTCCATTCTTCAAATTGCCCACAAGTGAACAAGTGCCGAGTGGAGTACCGTGGCCTATAACGATCAATCAGAATCGGAATAACCTGCAGCATGAAACGCAACAGCCCCGAAGGGTCAATACATGGAATGTATGGCAAGTAGAGCTAGTAAATGGAGACAATAATACTAACATCTACATGGATATTTGGCAAGTGGAGCTGTGTCTGGCTTGCATTTGCAAATAACTTTGTCCTACTTTCATAAACAGTTTTTGATTTTTCTTTGAAAAGATCCCAATTAAGTTATCCCAACAATATTAAACAATTATGAAATTAGAATGAGCGAGAAACATGTCATGGAATCAATATCTAGCAACTCAGTTGTCCATAACCAGGGACACGGCTAATCGATTAGATTATACACTCTGCAGAGGTTAGTACACTTTACCCATGTGACTTGGCCAGCCCAGCTCGTACCACCACTCTCATTTAGGGTGATGATAGGGAGAAGACCAAGAAGAGACTGTTCGGGAAGTAGCTCCTCAATCCCAACGCGCACCGGTCCAACCTACCAAAATTCTACATCTCTGGATACGCGGGTTCGAGTTATCACAACCTACTAAGTCCAACCAACCGCCTATTTCATTATTGGCACATGGTTGTACACGTAAGCTACACAATAAAGAAGCCAATCATTCTCTCTTGATACCTGGGTGCCTTTCCGCAATGAAACCACCAAAAATTATCAATACCATCACACCCAGGGAGTTCATTGATTAAGTTGTTTTTAGTTTTCACAAACCAATACTTTGAGAAAACAAGTATCAATGATGTAACCCAGCCCTCGTTCAACATAGCATGGCTAAGCACATCTACAATGGTGGTTCATCTACAAGGAAAGCCCTACCACATAATAGGACATAGCATAGCGATAGTATCATCCTACACATGCATCTACAAAATACACGACAATGCACTGAAAATAGTAGTACGATATCATGAACAAAGTAGCATCTACTTGCCTTGATTGAAGCGGTCGGAGGAACAATCCAAACACGAGCAAGGGTTGCACTCCACACAATCTACACGACACAATTGCATTCATAAACAAACAATTCACAAACATATGCAACAAAGATGATGCACGAATGCAAGAACGGCAAGTGAATTGGTACTACAGCTGCACCACATAATACTAATACATATTACTACCGAATACATGCATGGAAAATAGATTTGGCGCAAGGGAAACTATTAATCAAAAGTAGAGATCACTACTAGAGCTAGAACTTAAATAATTCACTACCGGTAGTATACTGTTTGTAAAATCCTGGAAAAATTCTACCGCATAGGCATCGCTGATAAGAAACAGTACTAATTGGAATTACTCAAAAAGGAGTTATAAAACATCCCGAGTAACTAAAACACTGCAGAAAGCCATTAGACAAATACTGCAGAAGTTTTTATTGTAAGCCTATCTCTTTAATTCATGATGAGATTCCCCTCGTTCTTACGAGTTCAGAGACATATCATACGTGATTTTTGGAGCTACGAAACTTTTACTACGAATTTATTACTCCGAAAAGGCCACTAACTAGTTTGATTAAACTGTACTAAACCTGACAATAAAAGTCTGAACCAAAGCTACAGCGAGATTCTACACGACTCACTGAACTCGTGCATATTTTATTTGCAATTTTTGGCCAAGCGGTTTAATTTCTACGCAATTTACAAGATTCTACCGAAATCTGTCAACTAATAGGATTAACGAAATTGACCCAGTCAACTGTGTCTGATGACTGGGCGCTGACTGAGCGTCTGACCAGTCAACGTCTGGGACCTCTGACTAGTCAACATCTGGAGTGCTGACCAGTCAACGAACGATCTAAGCCGCTGATCTGAGATCTGACGATGGCTGCTGTCTTACCGGAAACGGACGGTGAATCGAACTCCGGCGAGCTCCGGACGGCGGCGACGGTCGGTTCCGGCGGCGTGGTTCTACCTGCACGTACACACACGGTCAACTACGGCTCCCGGAATAATAAACGCGTGCGCGTACGCGGCGATCTGCAGGGCGCAGTTGGCGGCGGCGGATGGAGACGCGGAGCACGGGAACGGAAAGAGGGCGGCGAGACGAACCCGGCAACAGACGCGGCGATGGAAGGCGGCGGAGGGGTGGCCGGCGGCGGCGAGGAGAAGCGGCGGCAAGGAGAAGCGGCGGCGGCGGCGACGTGCGCCAGGAGGCGGCGTCAAGGAGGAGGTCGCATACGTGGGAGGCGGGGTTGGTGGACACGGGAACCAAGGCAGGGTGGGGCCTGCCTTAAGTAGTCCCTCGCGTGAGAAAAGAAAGAAAAGAAAAAAAAACCTGAGCCGAATCGGTCCGCAGTTGGACTCCGTTTCGGAAATCGGTCCGGATTTTCGAACCGTTTTTCGGCGGTTTACTAAAACGTCCGAGTCTTTTGCATACGAACTCCGATTTGAGCGATTTTCACGCCTACGGGTTCGTATCGTCGAGGGGAACAACCTTCAGTCGAAGTTTGAGCGAAATCTCGAACCTACAGGGGTGGTTGTTGCAAGTCCCTCTGAAGCTCCCCGCAGGAACCTCGAAGCGAAGAAGAAACGGGGTTTTGCAAATAGTGTTTCGTCGATCCTCTCTACTCGACGGTAATGTATGGAAATATATGATGCGATGCAATGAATGATATGCAAGACCAAATCTAAAATTTGGGATGTGACATGGATCCATGTTGTTTATGAAAAGAATAGACATGCAATGACTCCAGCTGTTGTTAATGAAAAGAACACGCATGCAATGACTCTAGTGCTGGTTTACGATAAGAACACACATGCAATAACACTAGTTGATCCATATTTGGTTTGTGGAAAGAACACACATGTAATGACTCTAGTGGATCCATGTGGTATATGAAAAGAACAGACATGCAATGACTCTAGTTATGGTTAATGAAAAGAACACACATACAATGACTCTAGTAGATCCGTATGTGGTTAATGAGAAGAACACACATGCAATGACACTACTGGATCCATATGTGGTTTGTCAAAAGAAAACACATTCAATTACTCTAGTGTTGGTTTAGGATAAGAACACACATGCAATGACTCTAGTGGATCCATATGTGGTTTGTGAAAATAACACACATGCAATGACTTTAGTGGATCCATGTGGTTAATGAAAAGAACATACATGCAATGGCTCTAGCTGTGGTTTATGACAAGAACACACATGCAATGACTCCAGTGCTGGTTTAGGATAAGAACACACATACTATGACTCTAGTGGATCCATATGTGATTTGTGAAAAGAACACACATTCAATGACTCTAGTAGATCCATGTGATTTATGAAAAGAACAGACATGCAATGACTCTAGCTGTGGTTAATGAAAAGAACACACATGCAATGACTCTAGTGGATCCATATGTGGTTAATGAAAAGAACACACATGCAATGACACTGGTGGATCCATATGTGGTTTGTGAAAATAACACACATGCAATGACTCTAGTGCTGGTTTGGGATAAGAACACACATGGAATGACTCCAGTGGATCCATACGTGGTTTGTGAAAAGAACACACATGCAATGATTCTAGTGGTTCCATCTGGTTTATGAAAAGAGAAGACATGCATTGACTCTAGCTATAGTTTATGAAAAGAATACACATGCAATGACTCTAGTGCTGGTTTAGGATAAGAACACACATGCAATGACTCTAGTGGATCCGTATATGGTTTGTTAGAAGAACACACATGCAATGACTCTAGTGGATCCATGTTGTTTATGAAAACAATAGACATGCAATGACTCTAGCTGTGGTTAATGAAAAGAACACACGTGCAATGACTCTGGTGCTGGTTTAGGATAAGAACACACATGCAATGACTCTAGTGGATCCATATGTGGTTTGTGAAAAGAACACACATGCAATGACTCTAGTGGATCCATATGTGGTTTGTGAAAAGAACACACATTCAATGACTCTAGTGCTGGTTTAGGACAAGAACACACATGCAATGACTCTAGTGGATCCATATGTGGTTTGTGAAAAGAACACAGATGCAATGATTCCAGTGGATCCATGTGGTTAATGAAAAGAACAGACATGCCATTGCTCTAGCTGTGGTTTATGAAAAGAACACGCATGCAATGACTCTAGTGCTGGTTTAGGATAAGAACACACATGCAATGACTCTAGTGGATCTATGTGTGGTTTGTGAAAAGTACACACATGCAATGACTCTAGTGGATCCATGTGGTTTATGAAAAGAAAAGACATGCAATGAATCTAGCTGTGGTTAATGAAAAGAACACGCATGCAATGACTCTAGTGTTGGTTTAGGATAAGAACACACATGCTATGACTCTAGTGGATCCATATGTGAGTTGTGAAAACAACATACATTCAATGACTAGTGGATCCATGTGGTTTATGAAAAGAACACACATCCAATGACTCTAGTGGATCCATATGTGGCTAACGGAAAGAACTCACATGCAATGACACTGGTGGATTCGTATGTGGTTTGTGAAAATAAAACACATGCAATGACTCTAGTCCTGGTTTAGGATAAGAACACACATGCAATGACTCTAGTGGATCCATATGTGGTTTGTGAAAAGAACACACATGCAATGACTCTAGTGGATCCATGTGGTTTATGAAAAGAACGGACATGCAATGACTCTAGATGTGGGTAGTGAAAAGAACACACATGCATTGACTCTAGTGCTGGTTTAGGATAAGAACACACATGCAATGACTCTAGTGGATCCATATGTGATTTGTGAAAAGAACACACATTCAATGACTCGTGGATCCATGTGGTTTATGAAAAGAATAGACATGCAATGACTCTAGCTATGGTTAATGAAAAGAACACACATGCAATGACTCTAGTGGATCCATATGTGGTTAATGAAAAGAACACAAATGTAATGACACTAGTGGATCCATATGTGGTTTGTGAAAATTATACACATTCAATGACACTAGTAGATCCATGTGGTTTATAAAAAGAACAGACATGCAATGACTCTGGTGGATCCATATGTGGTTTGTGAAAAGAACACACATGCAATGACTCTAGTTGTGATTCACGAAAAGAACACACATGCAATGACACTGGTGGATCCATGTGGTTCATGAAAATAACACACATGCAATGACTCTGGTGGATCCATATGTCGTTAATGAAAATAACACATATGCAATGACACTAGTGGATCCATATGTGGTTTGTGGAAAGAACACACATGCAATGACTCTAGTGGATCCATATGTGGTTTCTGAAAATACCACACATGCAATGACTCTAGTGGATCCATGTGGTTAATGAAATGAACAGACATGCAATGGCTCTAGCTATGGTTTATGAAAAGAACACATATACAATGACTCTAGTGCTGGTTTAGGATAAGAACACACATGCAATGACTCTAGTGGATCCAGGTGTGGTTTGTGAAAAGAACACACATGCAATGACTCAAGTGCATACATGTGGTTTATGAAAAGAAAAGACATGCAATGACTCTAGCTGTGGTTAATGAAGAGAAAACACATGCAATGACTCTAGTGGATCCATATGTGGTTAATGAAAAGAAGACACATGCAATGACACTGGTGGATCTGTTTGTGGTTTGTGAAAATAACACACATGCAATGACTCTAGTGCAGGTTTAGGATAAGAAAACAAATGCAATGACTCTAGTGGGTCCATATGTGGTTTGTGAAAAGAACACGCATGCAATGTTTCTAGTGGTTTCATGTGGTTTATTAAAAGGGTAGACATGCAACGACTCTAGCTATGGTTTATGAAAAGAACACACATGCAATGACTCTAGTGCTGGTTTAGGATAAGAACACACATGCAATCACTCTAGTGGATCCATATGTGGTTTGTGAAAAGAACACACATGCAATGACTCTAGTGGATCCATGTTGTTTATGAAAAGAATAAACATGCAATGACTCTAGCTTTGTTAATGAAAAGAACACACATGCAATGACTCTAGTGGATCCATATGTGGTTTGTGAAAACAACACACATGCAATGACTCTAGTGGATCCATGTGGTATATGAAAAGAGTAGACATGCAATGACTCTAGTTGTGGTTAATGAAAAGAACACACATGCAATGACTCTAGTGGATCCATTTTTGGTTAATGAAAAGAACACGCATGCAATGACACTGGTGGATCCATATGTGGTTTGTGAAAAAAAACACATTCAATGACTCTAGTGCTAGTTTAGGAAAAGAACACACATGCAATGACTCTAGTGGATCCATATGTGGTTTGTGAAAAGAACACACATGCAATGACTCTAGTGGATCCATGGTGGTTAATGAAAAGAACAGAAATGTAATGATTGTATCTGTGGTTTATGAAAAGAACACACATGCAATGACTCTAGTGCTGGTTTAGGATAAGAACACACATCCAATGACTCTAGTGGGTCCATATGTGGTTAATGAAAAGAACACACATGCAATGACACTGGTGTATCCGTATGTGGTTTGTGAAAAGAATACACATGTAATGACTCTAGTGCTGGTTTAGGATAAGAACACACATTGAATGATTACTGGATCCATATGTGGTTTGTGAAACGAACACACATGCAATGACAATAGTGGTTCCATGTGGTTTATGAAAAGAACACACATGCAATGACTCTAGTGCTGGTTTAGGATAAGAACACACATGCTATGACTCTAGTGCTGGTTTAGGATAAGAACACACATGCTATGACTCTAGTGGATCCATATGTGATTTGTGAAAAGAACACATATTCAATGACTCTAGTGGATTCATGTTGTTTATGAAAAGAACATACATGCAATGACTCTAGCTGTGGTTAATGAAAAGAACATACATGCAGTGAGTCTGGTGCTAGTTTAGGATAAGAACACACATGCAATGACGCTAGTGGATCCATATGTGGTTTGTGAAAAGAACACACATGCAATGACTCTTGTGGATCCATGTGGTTAATGAAAAGAACAGACATGCAATGGCTCTAGCTGTGGTTTATGAAAAGAACACACATGCAATGACTCTAGCACTGGTTTAGGATAAGAACACACATGCAATGACTCTAGTGGATCCAGGTGTGGTTTGTGAAAAGAACACACATGCAATGACTCTAGTGGATCCATGTTGTTTATGAAAACAATAGACATGCAATGACTCTAGCTGTGGTTAATGAAAAGAACACACGTGTAATGACTCTGGTGCTGGTTTAGGATAAGAACACACATGCAATGACTCTAGTAGATCCATATGTGGTTTGTGAAAAGAACACACATGCAATGACTCTAGTGGATCCATATGTGGTTTGTGAAAAGAACACACATTCAATGACTCTAGTGCTGGTTTAGGACAAGAACACACATGCAATGACTCTAGTGGATCCATATGTGGTTTGTGAAAAGAACACACATGCAATGACTCTAGTGGATCCATGTGGTATATGAAAAGAACAGACATGCAATGACTCTAGTGCTGGTTTAGGATAAGAATAAACATGCTATGACTAGTGGATCCATATGTGGTTTTTGAAAAGAACACACATGCAATGACTCGAGTGGATCCATGTTGTTTATGAAAATAATAGACATGCAATGACTCTAGCTGTGTTAATGAAAAGAACACACATGCCATGACTCTAGTGGATCCATATGTGGTTTGTGAAAACAACACACATGCAATGACTCTAGTGGATCCATGTGGTATATGAAAAGAATAGACATGCAATGACTCTAGTTGTGGTTAATGAAAAAAACACACATGCAATGACTCTAGTGGATGCATTTGTGGTTAATGAAAAGAACACGCATGCAATGACACTGGTGGATCCATATGTGGTTTGTGAAAAAAACACACATTCAATGACTCTAGTGCTGGTTTAGGATAAGAACACACATCCATTGACTCTAGTGGATCCTCATGTGGTTAATGAAAAGAACATACATGCAATGACACTAGTGAATCCGTATGTGGTTTGTGAAAAGAACACACATCCAATGACTCTAGTGCTAGTTTAGGATAAGAACACACATGAAATGACTCTAGTGGATCCATATGTGGTTTGTGAAAAGAACACGCATGCAATGATTCTAGTGGTTCAATGTGGTTTATGAAAAGAGCAGACATGCAATGACTCTAGCTATGGTTTATGAAAAGAACACACATGCAATGACTCTAGTGCTGGTTTAGGATAAGAACACACATCCAATGACTCTAGTGGATCCTCATGTGGTTAATGAAAAGAACATACA
Organism: Avena sativa; assembly: GCA_916181665.1. Taxonomy (NCBI): domain Eukaryota; kingdom Viridiplantae; phylum Streptophyta; class Magnoliopsida; order Poales; family Poaceae; genus Avena; species Avena sativa. The sequence goes on from OV702292.1 coordinate 316,320,303, forward strand.
TGCAATGATTCTAGTGGTTCAATGTGGTTTATGAAAAGAGCAGACATGCAATGACTCTAGCTATGGTTTATGAAAAGAACACACATGCAATGACTCTAGTGTTGGTTTAGGATAAGAACACACATGCTATGACTCTAGTGGATCCATATGTGATTTGTGAAAAGAACACATATTCAATGACTCTAGTGGACCCATGTTATTGATGAAAAGAACATACATGCAATGACTCTAGCTGTGGTTAATGAAAAGAACATACATGCAATGAATCTGGTGCTGGTTTAGGATAAGAACACACATGCAATGACTCTAGTGGATCCATATGTGGTTTGTGAAAAGAATACGCATGCAACGACTCTAGTGGATCCATGTGGTTAATGAAAAGAACAGACATGCAATGGCTCTAGCTGTGGTTTATGAAAAGAACACAGATGCAATGACTCTAGTGCTGGATTAGGATAAGAACACACATGCAATGACTCTAGTGGATCCAGGTGTGGTTTGTGAAAATAGAACACATGCAATGACTCTAGTGGATCCATGTGGTTTATGAAAAGAAAAGACATGCAATGACTCTAGCTGTGGTTAATGAAAAGAACACACATGTAATGACTCTAGTAATGGTTTAGGATAAGAACACACATGCTATGGCTCTAGTGGATCTATATGTGATTTGTGAAAAGAACACACATTCAATGACTCTAGTGGATCCATGTGGTTTATGAGAAGAACATACATGCAATGACTCTAGCTGTGGTTAATGAAGAGAAAACACATGCAATTACTCTAGTGGATGCATATGTGGTTAATGAAAAGAACACACATGCAATGACACTGGTGGATCTGTTTGTGGTTTGTGAAAATAACACACATGCAATGACTCTAGTGCATGTTTAGGATAAGAAAACAAATGCAATGACTCTAGTGGATACATATGTTGTTTGTGAAAAGAACACGCATGCAATGATTCTAGTGGTTTCATGTGGTTTATGAAAAGGGTAGACATGCAACGACTCTAGCTATGGTTTATGAAAAGAACACACATGCAATGACTCTAGTGCTGGTTTAGGATAAGAACACACATGCAATCACTCTAGTGGATCCATATGTGGTTTGTGAAAAGAACACACATGCAATGACTCTAGTGGATCCATGTTGTTTATGAAAAGAATAAACATGCAATGACTCTAGCTTTGTTAATGAAAAGAACACACATGCAATGACTCTAGTGGATCCATATGTGGTTTGCGAAAACAACACACATGCAATGACTCTAGTGGATCCATGTGGTATATGAAAAGAGTAGACATGCAATGACTCTAGTTGTGGTTAATGAAAAGAACACACATGCAATGACTCTAGTGGATCCATTTGTGGTTAATGAAAAGAACACGCATGCAATGACACTGGTGGATCCATATGTGGTTTGTGAAAAAAACACATTCAATGACTCTAGTGCTGGTTTAGGAAAAGAACACACATGCAATGACTCTAGTGGATCCATATGTGGTTTGTGAAAAGAACACACATGCAATGACTCTAGTGGATCCATGTGGTTAATGAAAAGAACAGAAATGCAATGACTGTAGCTGTGGTTTATGAAAAGAACACACATGCAATGACTCCAGTGCTGGTTTAGGATAAGAACACACATCCAATGACTCTAGTGGATCCATATGTGGTTAATGAAAAGAACACACATGCAATGACACTGGTGTATCCGTATGTGGTTTGTGAAAAGAACACACATGCAATGACTCTAGTGTTGGTTTAGGATAAGAACACACATTGAATGACTAGTGGATCCATATGTGGTTTGTGAAACGAACACACATGCAATGACAATAGTGGTTCCATGTGGTTTATGAAAAGAGAAGACATGCAATGACTCAACTGTGGTTTATGAAAAGAACACACATGCAATGACTCTAGTGCTGGTTTAGGATAAGAACACACATGCTATGACTCTAGTGGATCCATATGTGATTTGTGAAAAGAACACATATTCAATGACTCTAGTGGATCCATGTTGTTTATGAAAAGAACATACATGCAATGACTCTAGCTGTGGTTAATGAAAAGAACATACATGCAATGAATCTGGTGCTGGTTTAGGATAAGAACACATATGCAATGACTCTAGTAGATCCATATGTGGTTTGTGAAAAGAACACACATGCAATGACTCTTGTGGATCCATGTGGTTAATGAAAAGAACAGACATGCAATGGCTCTAGCTGTGGTTTATGAAAAGAACACACATGCAATGACTCTAGCACTGGTTTAGGATAAGAACACACATGCAATGACTCTAGTGGATCCAGGTGTGTTTTGTGAAAAGAACACACATGCAATGACTCTAGTGGATCCATGTTGTTTATGAAAACAATAGACATGTAATGACTCTAGCTGTGGTTAATGAAAAGAACACACGTGTAATGACTCTGGTGCTGGTTTAGGATAAGAACACACATGCAATGACTCTAGTGGATCCATATGTGGTTTGTGAAAAGAACACACATGCAATGACTCTAGTGGATCCATATGTGGTTTGTGAAAAGAACACACATACAATGACTCTAGTGCTGGTTTAGGACAAGAACACACATGCAATGACTCTAGTGGATCCATATGTGGTTTGTGAAAAGAACACACATGCAATGACTCTAGTGGATCCATGTGGTATATGAAAAGAACAGACATGCAATGACTCTAGTGCTGGTTTAGGATAAGAATAAACATGCTATGACTAGTGGATCCATATGTGGTTTTTGAAAAGAACACACATGCAATGACTCGAGTGGATCCATGTTGTTTATGAAAATAATAGACATGCAATGACTCTAGCTGTGTTAATGAAAAGAACACACATGCCATGACTCTAGTGGATCCATATGTGGTTTGTGAAAACAACACACATGCAATGACTCTAGTGGATCCATGTGGTATATGAAAAGAATAGACATGCAATGACTCTAGTTGTGGTTAATGAAAAGAACACACATGCAATGACTCTAGTGGATGCATTTGTGGTTAATGAAAAGAACACGCATGCAATGACACTGGTGGATCCATATGTGGTTTGTGAAAAAAACACACATTCAATGACTCTAGTGTTGGTTTAGGAAAAGAACACACATGCAATGACTCTAGTGGATCCATATGTGGTTTGTGAAAAGAACACACATGCAATGACAATAGTGGATCCATGTGGTTAATGAAAAGAACAGAAATGCAATGACTGTAGCTATGGTTTATGAAAAGAACACACATGCAATGACTCTAGTGCTGGTTTAGGATAAGAACACACATCCAATGACTCTAGTGGATCGTCATGTGGTTAATGAAAAGAACATACATGCAATGACACTAGTGAATCCGTATGTGGTTTGTGAAAAGAACACACATCCAATGACTCTAGTGCTAGTTTAGGATAAGAACACACATGAAATGACTCTAGTGGATCCATATGTGGTTTGTGAAAAGAACACGCATGCAATGATTCTAGTGGTTCAATGTGGTTTATGAAAAGAGCAGACATGCAATGACTCTAGCTATGGTTTATGAAAAGAACACACATGCAATGACTCTAGTGTTGGTTTAGGATAAGAACACACATGCTATGACTCTAGTGGATCCATATGTGATTTGTGAAAAGAACACATATTCAATGACTCTAGTGGACCCATGTTATTTATGAAAAGAACATACATGCAATGACTCTAGCTGTGGTTAATGAAAAGAACATACATGGAATGAATCTGGTGCTGGTTTAGGATAAGAACACACATGCAATGACTCTAGTGGATCCATATGTGGTTTGTGAAAAGAATACGCATGCAACGACTCTAGTGGATCCATGTGGTTAATGAAAAGAACAGACATGCAATGGCTCTAGCTGTGGTTTATGAAAAGAACACAGATGCAATGACTCTAGTGCTGGATTAGGATAAGAACACACATGCAATGACTCTAGTGGATCCAGGTGTGGTTTGTGAAAATAGAACACATGCAATGACTCTAGTGGATCCATGTGGTTTATGAAAAGAAAAGACATGCAATGACTCTAGCTGTGGTTAATGAAAAGAACACACATGTAATGACTCTAGTAATGGTTTAGGATAAGAACACACATGCTATGGCTCTAGTGGATCTATATGTGATTTGTGAAAAGAACACACATTCAATGACTCTAGTGGATCCATGTGGTTTATGAGAAGAACATACATGCAATGACTCTAGCTGTGGTTAATGAAGAGAAAACACATGCAATTACTCTAGTGGATGCATATGTGGTTAATGAAAAGAACACACATGCAATGACACTGGTGGATCTGTTTGTGGTTTGTGAAAATAACACACATGCAATGACTCTAGTGCATGTTTAGGATAAGAAAACAAATGCAATGACTCTAGTGGATCCATATGTGGTTTGTGAAAAGAACACGCATGCAATGATTCTAGTGGTTTCATGTGGTTTATGAAAAGGGTAGACATGCAACGACTCTAGCTATGGTTTATGAAAAGAACACACATGCAATGACTCTAGTGCTGGTTTAGGATAAGAACACACATGCAATCACTCTAGTGGATCCATATGTGGTTTGTGAAAAGAACACACATGCAATGACTCTAGTGGATCCATGTTGTTTATGAAAAGAATAAACATGCAATGACTCTTGCTTTGTTAATGAAAAGAACACACATGCAATGACTCTAGTGGATCCATATGTGGTTTGCGAAAACAACACACATGCAATGACTCTAGTGGATCCATGTGGTATATGAAAAGAGTAGACATGCAATGACTCTAGTTGTGGTTAATGAAAAGAACACACATGCAATGACTCTAGTGGATCCATTTGTGGTTAATGAAAAGAACACGCATGCAATGACACTGGTGGATCCATATGTGGTTTGTGAAAAAAACACATTCAATGACTCTAGTGCTGGTTTAGGAAAAGAACACACATGCAATGACTCTAGTGGATCCATATGTGGTTTGTGAAAAGAACACACATGCAATGACTCTAGTGGATCCATGTGGTTAATGAAAAGAACAGAAATGCAATGCCTGTAGCTGTGGTTTATGAAAAGAACACACATGCAATGACTCCAGTGCTGGTTTAGGATAAGAACACACATCCAATGACTCTAGTGGATCCATATGTGGTTAATGAAAAGAACACACATGCAATGACACTGGTGTATCCGTATGTGGTTTGTGAAAAGAACACACATGCAATGACTCTAGTGCTGGTTTAGGATAAGAACACACATTGAATGACTAGTGGATCCATATGTGGTTTGTGAAACGAACACACATGCAATGACAATAGTGGTTCCATGTGGTTTATGAAAAGAGAAGACATGCAATGACTCAACTGTGGTTTATGAAAAGAACACACATGCAATGACTCTAGTGCTGGTTTAGGATAAGAACACACATGCTATGACTCTAGTGGATCGTCATGTGGTTAATGAAAAGAACATACATGCAATGACACTAGTGAATCCGTATGTGGTTTGTGAAAAGAACACACATCCAATGACTCTAGTGCTAGTTTAGGATAAGAACACACATGAAATGACTCTAGTGGATCCATATGTGGTTTGTGAAAAGAACACGCATGCAATGATTCTAGTGGTTCAATGTGGTTTATGAAAAGAGCAGACATGCAATGACTCTAGCTATGGTTTATGAAAAGAACACACATGCAATGACTCTAGTGTTGGTTTAGGATAAGAACACACATGCTATGACTCTAGTGGATCCATATGTGATTTGTGAAAAGAACACATATTCAATGACTCTAGTGGACCCATGTTATTTATGAAAAGAACATACATGCAATGACTCTAGCTGTGGTTAATGAAAAGAACATACATGCAATGAATCTGGTGCTGGTTTAGGATAAGAACACACATGCAATGACTCTAGTGGATCCATATGTGGTTTGTGAAAAGAATACGCATGCAACAACTCTAGTGGATCCATGTGGTTAATGAAAAGAACAGACATGCAATGGCTCTAGCTGTGGTTTATGAAAAGAACACAGATGCAATGACTCTAGTGCTGGATTAGGATAAGAACACACATGCAATGACTCTAGTGGATCCAGGTGTGGTTTGTGAAAATAGAACACATGCAATGACTCTAGTGGATCCATGTGGTTTATGAAAAGAAAAGACATGCAATGACTCTAGCTGTGGTTAATGAAAAGAACACACATGTAATGACTCTAGTAATGGTTTAGGATAAGAACACACATGCTATGGCTCTAGTGGATCTATATGTGATTTGTGAAAAGAACACACATTCAATGACTCTAGTGGATCCATGTGGTTTATGAGAAGAACATACATGCAATGACTCTAGCTGTGGTTAATGAAGAGAAAACACATGCAATTACTCTAGTGGATGCATATGTGGTTAATGAAAAGAACACACATGCAATGACACTGGTGGATCTGTTTGTGGTTTGTGAAAATAACACACATGCAATGACTCTAGTGCATGTTTAGGATAAGAAAACAAATGCAATGACTCTAGTGGATCCATATGTGGTTTGTGAAAAGAACACGCATGCAATGATTCTAGTGGTTTCATGTGGTTTATGAAAAGGGTAGACATGCAACGACTCTAGCTATGGTTTATGAAAAGAACACACATGCAATGACTCTAGTGCTGGTTTAGGATAAGAACACACATGCAATCACTCTAGTGGATCCATATGTGGTTTGTGAAAAGAACACACATGCAATGACTCTAGTGGATCCATGTTGTTTATGAAAAGAATAAACATGCAATGACTCTAGCTTTGTTAATGAAAAGAACACACATGCAATGACTCTAGTGGATCCATATGTGGTTTGCGAAAACAACACACATGCAATGACTCTAGTGGATCCATGTGGTATATGAAAAGAGTAGACATGCAATGACTCTAGTTGTGGTTAATGAAAAGAACACACATGCAATGACTCTAGTGGATCCATTTGTGGTTAATGAAAAGAACACGCATGCAATGACACTGGTGGATCCATATGTGGTTTGTGAAAAAAACACATTCAATGACTCTAGTGCTGGTTTAGGAAAAGAACACACATGCAATGACTCTAGTGGATCCATATGTGGTTTGTGAAAAGAACACACATGCAATGACTCTAGTGGATCCATGTGGTTAATGAAAAGAACAGAAATGCAATGCCTGTAGCTGTGGTTTATGAAAAGAACACACATGCAATGACTCCAGTGCTGGTTTAGGATAAGAACACACATCCAATGACTCTAGTGGATCCATATGTGGTTAATGAAAAGAACACACATGCAATGACACTGGTGTATCCGTATGTGGTTTGTGAAAAGAACACACATGCAATGACTCTAGTGCTGGTTTAGGATAAGAACACACATTGAATGACTAGTGGATCCATATGTGGTTTGTGAAACGAACACACATGCAATGACAATAGTGGTTCCATGTGGTTTATGAAAAGAGAAGACATGCAATGACTCAACTGTGGTTTATGAAAAGAACACACATGCAATGACTCTAGTGCTGGTTTAGGATAAGAACACACATGCTATGACTCTAGTGGATCCATATGTGATTTGTGAAAAGAACACATATTCAATGACTCTAGTGGATCCATGTTGTTTATGAAAAGAACATACATGCAATGACTCTAGCTGTGGTTAATGAAAAGAACATATATGCAATGAATCTGGTGCTGGTTTAGGATAAGAACACATATGCAATGACTCTAGTAGATCCATATGTGGTTTGTGAAAAGAACACACATGCAATGACTCTTGTGGATCCATGTGGTTAATGAAAAGAACAGACATGCAATGGCTCTAGCTGTGGTTTATGAAAAGAACACACATGCAATGACTCTAGCACTGGTTTAGGATACGAACACACATGCAATGACCCTAGTGGATCCAGGTGTGTTTTGTGAAAAGAACACACATGCAACGACTCTAGTGGATCCATGTGGTTTATGAAAAGAAAAGACATGCAATGACTCTAGCTGTGGTTAATGAAAAGAACACGCATGCAATGACTCTAGTGCTGGTTTAGGATAAGAACACACATGGAATGACTAGTGGATCCATATGTGGTTTGTGAAAAGAACACACATGCGATGATTCTAGTGGTTCCATGTGGTTTATGAAAAGAGGAGACATGCAATGACTCTAGATATGGTTTATGAAAAGAACACACATGCAAGGACTCTAGTGGATCCATATGTGGTTAATGAAAAGAACACACATGCAATGACACTGGTGGATGCATATGTGGTTTGTGAAAAGAACACACATTCAATGACTCTAGTGCTGGTTTAGGATAAGAACACACATGCAATGACGCTAGCTCTGGTTAATGAAAAGAACACACATGCAACGACTCTAGTGCTGGTTTATAATAAGAACACACATCTAATGACTCAAGTGGATCTATATGTGGATAGTGAAAAGAACAGACATGCAATGACTCTAGTGGATCCATGTGTTTATGAAAATAACAAACATGCAATAACTCTAGCTGTGGTTAATGAAAAGAACGCACATGCAAGGACTCTATTGCTGGTTTAGGATAAGAACACACATGCAATGACTCTAGTAGATCCGTATGTGATTTGTGAAAAGAACACACATGCAATGACCCTAGTGGATCCATGTGGTTTATGAAAAGAACATACATGCAATGACTCTAGCTGTGGTTAATGAGAAGAACACACATGTAATGACTCTAGTAATGGTTTAGGATAGGAACACACATGCTATGGCTCTAGTGGATCTATATGTGATTTGTGAAAAGAACACACATTCAATGACTCTAGTGGATCCATGTGGTTTATGAGAAGAACATACATGCAATGACTCTAGCTGTGGTTAATGAAAAGAACATACATGCAATGAATCTGGTGCTGGTTTAGGATAAGAACACACATGCAATGACTCTAGTGGATCCATATGTGGTTTGTGAAAAGAATACGCATGCAACGACTCTAGTGGATCCATGTGGTTAATGAAAAGAACAGACATGCAATGGCTCTAGCTGTGGTTTATGAAAAGAACACAGATGCAATGACTCTAGTGCTGGATTAGGATAAGAACACACATGCAATGACTCTAGTGGATCCAGGTGTGGTTTGTGAAAATAGAACACATGCAATGACTCTAGTGGATCCATGTGGTTTATGAAAAGAAAAGACATGCAATGACTCTAGCTGTGGTTAATGAAAAGAACACACATGTAATGACTCTAGTAATGGTTTAGGATAAGAACACACATGCTATGGCTCTAGTGGATCTATATGTGATTTGTGAAAAGAACACACATTCAATGACTCTAGTGGATCCATGTGGTTTATGAGAAGAACATACATGCAATGACTCTAGCTGTGGTTAATGAAGAGAAAACACATGCAATTACTCTAGTGGATGCATATGTGGTTAATGAAAAGAACACACATGCAATGACACTGGTGGATCTGTTTGTGGTTTGTGAAAATAACACACATGCAATGACTCTAGTGCATGTTTAGGATAAGAAAACAAATGCAATGACTCTAGTGGATCCATATGTGGTTTGTGAAAAGAACACGCATGCAATGATTCTAGTGGTTTCATGTGGTTTATGAAAAGGGTAGACATGCAACGACTCTAGCTATGGTTTATGAAAAGAACACACATGCAATGACTCTAGTGCTGGTTTAGGATAAGAACACACATGCAATCACTCTAGTGGATCCATATGTGGTTTGTGAAAAGAACACACATGCAATGACTCTAGTGGATCCATGTTGTTTATGAAAAGAATAAACATGCAATGACTCTAGCTTTGTTAATGAAAAGAACACACATGCAATGACTCTAGTGGATCCATATGTGGTTTGCGAAAACAACACACATGCAATGACTCTAGTGGATCCATGTGGTATATGAAAAGAGTAGACATGCAATGACTCTAGTTGTGGTTAATGAAAAGAACACACATGCAATGACTCTAGTGGATCCATTTGTGGTTAATGAAAAGAACACGCATGCAATGACACTGGTGGATCCATATGTGGTTTGTGAAAAAAACACATTCAATGACTCTAGTGCTGGTTTAGGAAAAGAACACACATGCAATGACTCTAGTGGATCCATATGTGGTTTGTGAAAAGAACACACATGCAATGACTCTAGTGGATCCATGTGGTTAATGAAAAGAACAGAAATGCAATGCCTGTAGCTGTGGTTTATGAAAAGAACACACATGCAATGACTCCAGTGCTGGTTTAGGATAAGAACACACATCCAATGACTCTAGTGGATCCATATGTGGTTAATGAAAAGAACACACATGCAATGACACTGGTGTATCCGTATGTGGTTTGTGAAAAGAACACACATGCAATGACTCTAGTGCTGGTTTAGGATAAGAACAAACATTGAATGACTAGTGGATCCATATGTGGTTTGTGAAACGAACACACATGCAATGACAATAGTGGTTCCATGTGGTTTATGAAAAGAGAAGACATGCAATGACTCAACTGTGGTTTATGAAAAGAACACACATGCAATGACTCTAGTGCTGGTTTAGGATAAGAACACACATGCTATGACTCTAGTGGATCCATATGTGATTTGTGAAAAGAACACATATTCAATGACTCTAGTGGATCCATGTTGTTTATGAAAAGAACATACATGCAATGACTCTAGCTGTGGTTAATGAAAAGAACATACATGCAATGAATCTGGTGCTGGTTTAGGATAAGAACACATATGCAATGACTCTAGTAGATCCATATGTGGTTTGTGAAAAGAACACACATGCAATGACTCTTGTGGATCCATGTGGTTAATGAAAAGAACAGACATGCAATGGCTCTAGCTGTGGTTTATGAAAAGAACACACATGCAATGACTCTAGCACTGGTTTAGGATAAGAACACACATGCAATGACTCTAGTGGATCCAGGTGTGTTTTGTGAAAAGAACACACATGCAACGACTCTAGTGGATCCATGTGGTTTATGAAAAGAAAAGACATGCAATGACTCTAGCTGTGGTTAATGAAAAGAACACGCATGCAATGACTCTAGTGCTGGTTTAGGATAAGAACACACATGGAATGACTAGTGGATCCATATGTGGTTTGTGAAAAGAACACACATGCGATGATTCTAGTGGTTCCATGTGGTTTATGAAAAGAGGAGACATGCAATGACTCTAGATATGGTTTATGAAAAGAACACACATGCAAGGACTCTAGTGGATCCATATGTGGTTAATGAAAAGAACACACATGCAATGACACTGGTGGATGCATATGTGGTTTGTGAAAAGAACACACATTCAATGACTCTAGTGCTGGTTTAGGATAAGAACACACATGCAATGACGCTAGCTCTGGTTAATGAAAAGAACACACATGCAACGACTCTAGTGCTGGTTTATAATAAGAACACACATCTAATGACTCAAGTGGATCTATATGTGGATAGTGAAAAGAACAGACATGCAATGACTCTAGTGGATCCATGTGTTTATGAAAATAACAAACATGCAATAACTCTAGCTGTGGTTAATGAAAAGAACGCACATGCAAGGACTCTATTGCTGGTTTAGGATAAGAACACACATGCAATGACTCTAGTGGATCCATATGTGGTTTGTGAAAAGAACACACATCCAATGACTCTAGTGGATCCATGTGGTTTATGAAAAGAACATACATGCAATGACTCTAGCTGTGGTTAATGAGAAGAACACACATGTAATGACTCTAGTAATGGTTTAGGATAGGAACACACATGCTATGGCTCTAGTGGATCTATATGTGATTTGTGAAAAGAACACACATTCAATGACTCTAGTGGATCCATGTGGTTTATGAGAAGAACATACATGCAATGACTCTAGCTGTGGTTAATGAAAAGAACATACATGCAATGAATCTGGTGCTGGTTTAGGATAAGAACACACATGCAATGACTCTAGTGGATCCATATGTGGTTTGTGAAAAGAATACGCATGCAACGACTCTAGTGGATCCATGTGGTTAATGAAAAGAACAGACATGCAATGGCTCTAGCTGTGGTTTATGAAAAGAACACAGATGCAATGACTCTAGTGCTGGATTAGGATAAGAACACACATGCAATGACTCTAGTGGATCCAGGTGTGGTTTGTGAAAATAGAACACATGCAATGACTCTAGTGGATCCATGTGGTTTATGAAAAGAAAAGACATGCAATGACTCTAGCTGTGGTTAATGAAAAGAACACACATGTAATGACTCTAGTAATGGTTTAGGATAAGAACACACATGCTATGGCTCTAGTGGATCTATATGTGATTTGTGAAAAGAACACACATTCAATGACTCTAGTGGATCCATGTGGTTTATGAGAAGAACATACATGCAATGACTCTAGCTGTGGTTAATGAAGAGAAAACACATGCAATTACTCTAGTGGATGCATATGTGGTTAATGAAAAGAACACACATGCAATGACACTGGTGGATCTGTTTGTGGTTTGTGAAAATAACACACATGCAATGACTCTAGTGCATGTTTAGGATAAGAAAACAAATGCAATGACTCTAGTGGATCCATATGTGGTTTGTGAAAAGAACACGCATGCAATGATTCTAGTGGTTTCATGTGGTTTATGAAAAGGGTAGACATGCAACGACTCTAGCTATGGTTTATGAAAAGAACACACATGCAATGACTCTAGTGCTGGTTTAGGATAAGAACACACATGCAATCACTCTAGTGGATCCATATGTGGTTTGTGAAAAGAACACACATGCAATGACTCTAGTGGATCCATGTTGTTTATGAAAAGAATAAACATGCAATGACTCTAGCTTTGTTAATGAAAAGAACACACATGCAATGACTCTAGTGGATCCATATGTGGTTTGCGAAAACAACACACATGCAATGACTCTAGTGGATCCATGTGGTATATGAAAAGAGTAGACATGCAATGACTCTAGTTGTGGTTAATGAAAAGAACACACATGCAATGACTCTAGTGGATCCATTTGTGGTTAATGAAAAGAACACGCATGCAATGACACTGGTGGATCCATATGTGGTTTGTGAAAAAAACACATTCAATGACTCTAGTGCTGGTTTAGGAAAAGAACACACATGCAATGACTCTAGTGGATCCATATGTGGTTTGTGAAAAGAACACACATGCAATGACTCTAGTGGATCCATGTGGTTAATGAAAAGAACAGAAATGCAATGCCTGTAGCTGTGGTTTATGAAAAGAACACACATGCAATGACTCCAGTGCTGGTTTAGGATAAGAACACACATCCAATGACTCTAGTGGATCCATATGTGGTTAATGAAAAGAACACACATGCAATGACACTGGTGTATCCGTATGTGGTTTGTGAAAAGAACACACATGCAATGACTCTAGTGCTGGTTTAGGATAAGAACACACATTGAATGACTAGTGGATCCATATGTGGTTTGTGAAACGAACACACATGCAATGACAATAGTGGTTCCATGTGGTTTATGAAAAGAGAAGACATGCAATGACTCAACTGTGGTTTATGAAAAGAACACACATGCAATGACTCTAGTGCTGGTTTAGGATAAGAACACACATGCTATGACTCTAGTGGATCCATATGTGATTTGTGAAAAGAACACATATTCAATGACTCTAGTGGATCCATGTTGTTTATGAAAAGAACATACATGCAATGACTCTAGCTGTGGTTAATGAAAAGAACATACATGCAATGAATCTGGTGCTGGTTTAGGATAAGAACACATATGCAATGACTCTAGTAGATCCATATGTGGTTTGTGAAAAGAACACACATGCAATGACTCTTGTGGATCCATGTGGTTAATGAAAAGAACAGACATGCAATGGCTCTAGCTGTGGTTTATGAAAAGAACACACATGCAATGACTCTAGCACTGGTTTAGGATAAGAACACACATGCAATGACTCTAGTGGATCCAGGTGTGTTTTGTGAAAAGAACACACATGCAACGACTCTAGTGGATCCATGTGGTTTATGAAAAGAAAAGACATGCAATGACTCTAGCTGTGGTTAATGAAAAGAACACGCATGCAATGACTCTAGTGCTGGTTTAGGATAAGAACACACATGGAATGACTAGTGGATCCATATGTGGTTTGTGAAAAGAACACACATGCGATGATTCTAGTGGTTCCATGTGGTTTATGAAAAGAGGAGACATGCAATGACTCTAGATATGGTTTATGAAAAGAACACACATGCAAGGACTCTAGTGGATCCATATGTGGTTAATGAAAAGAACACACATGCAATGACACTGGTGGATGCATATGTGGTTTGTGAAAAGAACACACATTCAATGACTCTAGTGCTGGTTTAGGATAAGAACACACATGCAATGACGCTAGCTCTGGTTAATGAAAAGAACACACATGCAACGACTCTAGTGCTGGTTTATAATAAGAACACACATCTAATGACTCAAGTGGATCTATATGTGGATAGTGAAAAGAACAGACATGCAATGACTCTAGTGGATCCATGTGTTTATGAAAATAACAAACATGCAATAACTCTAGCTGTGGTTAATGAAAAGAACGCACATGCAAGGACTCTATTGCTGGTTTAGGATAAGAACACACATGCAATGACTCTAGTAGATCCGTATGTGATTTGTGAAAAGAACACACATGCAATGACCCTAGTGGATCCATGTGGTTTATGAAAAGAACATACATGCAATGACTCTAGCTGTGGTTAATGAGAAGAACACACGTGCAATGACTCTAGTGGATTCATATGTGGTTTGTGAAAATAACACACATGCAATGACTCTAGTGGATCCATGTGGTATATGAAAAGAATAGACATGCAATGACTTTATCAGTGGTTAATGAAAGAACACACATGTAATGGCTCTAGTGGATCCATATGTGGTTAATGAAAAGAACACACATGCAATGACACTGGTGGATCTATATGTGGTTTGTGAAAAGAACACACATTCAATGACTCTAGTGCTGGTTTAGGATAAGAACACACATGCAATGACTCTAGCTTTGGTTAATGAAAAGAACACATATGCAACGACTCTAGTTCTTGTTTAAGATAAGAACACACATCCACTGACTCTAGTGGATCCATATGTGGTTTGTGAAAAGAACACACATGCAATGACTCTAGTGGATCCATGTGGTTTATGAAAAGGACAAACATGCAATGATTCTAGCTGTCGTTAATGAAAAGAACACACATGCAATGACTCTAGTGCTGGTTTAGGATAAGAACACACATGCAATGACTGTAGTGGATCCATATGTGATTTGTGAAAAGAACACGCATGTAATGACTCTAGTGGATCCATGTGGTTTATAAAAAGAACAGACATGCAATGACTCTAGCTGTGGTTAATAAAAAGAACACACATGCAACGACTCTAGTGAATCCATATGTGGTTAATGAAAAGAACACACATGCAATGACACTGGTAGATCTGTATGTGGTTTGTGAAAAGAACACACATTCAATGACTCTAGTGTATCCATGTGGTATATGAAAAGAACATTCTTGCAATGACTTTACCTATGGTTAATAAAAAGAACACACATGCAATGACTCTAGTGGATCCATATGTGGTTAATGAAAAGAACACACATGCAATGACACTGGTGGAGCCATATGTGGTTTGTGAAAAGAACACACATTCAATGACTCTAGTTCTGGATTAGGTTAAGAACACACATGCAATGACTCTAGCTCTGGTTAATGAAAAGAACACATATGCAACGACTCTAGTGCTTGTTTAAGATAAGAACACACATCCAATGACTCTGGTGGATCCATATGTGGTTTGTGAAAAGAACACACTTGCAATGACTCTAGTGGATCCATGTGGTTTGTGAAAAGAACAAACATGCAATGACTCTAGCTGTGGTCAATGAAAAGAACACACATGCAATGATTCTAGTGCTGGTTTAGGATAAGAACACACATGCAATGACTCTAGTGGATCCATATGTGATTTCTGAAAAGAACACGCATGCAATGAGTCTAGTGGATCCATGTGGTTTATGAAAAGAACAGACATGCAATGACTCTAGCTGTGGTTAATGAAAAGAACACACATGCAATGACTCTAGTGGATCCATATGTGGTTAATGAAAAGAACACACATGCAATGACACTGGTGGATCTGTATGTGGTTTGTGAAAAGAACACACAATCAATGACTCTAGTGGGTCCATGTGGTATATGAAAAGAAAAGACATGCAATGACTTTATCTATGGTTAACTAAAAGAACACACATGCAATGACTCTAGTGGATCCATATGTGGTTAATAAAAAGAACACACATGCAATGACTCTACTACTGGTTTAGGATAAGAACACATGCAAAGGCTTTAGCTGTGGTGAATGAAAAGAACACACATGCAATGACTCTAGTGCTGGTTTAAGATAAGAACACACATGCAATGACTCTAGTGGATCCATATGTGGTTTGTGAAAAGAAGACACATGCAGTGACTCTAGTGGATCCATGTGGTTTATGAAAAGAACAAACATGCAATGACTCTAGCTGTGGTTAATGAAAAGAACACACATGCAATGACTCTAGTGCTGGTTTAGGACAAGAACACAAATGCAATGACTCTAGTGGGTCCAAATGTGATTTGTGAAAACAACACACATGCAATGACTCTAGTGGATCCATGTGGTTTATAAAAAGAACAAACATGCAATGACTCTAGCCATGGTTAATAAAAAGAACACACATGCAACGACTCTAGTGAATCCATATGTGGTTAATGAAAAGAACACACATGCAATGACACTGGTAGATCTGTATGTGGTTTGTGAAAAGAACACACATTCAATGACTCTAGTGTATCCATGTGATATATGAAAAGGACATACATGCAATGACTTTACCTGTGGTTAATAAAAATAACACACATGCAATGACTCTAGTGGATCCATATGTGGTTAATGAAAAGAACACACATGCAATAACACTGGTGGAGCCATATGTGGTTTGTGAAAAGAACACACGTGCAATGCCTCTAGTGCTGGATTAGGATAAGAACACACATGCAATGACTCTAGCTCTGGTTAATGAAAAGAACACGTATGCAACGACTCTAGTGCTTGTTTAAGATAAGAACACACATCCAATTACTCTAGTGGATCCATATGTGGTTTGTGAAAAGAACACACATGCAATGACTCTAGTGGATCCATGTGGTTTCTGAAAAGAACAAACATGCAATGACTCTAGCTGTGGTCAATGAAAAGAACACACATGCAATGATTCTAGAACTGGTTTAGGATAAGAACACACATGCAATGACTCTAGTGGATCCATATGTGATTTGTGAAAAGAACACGCATGCAATGACTCTAGTGGATCCATGTGGTTTATGAAAAGAAAAGACATGCAATGACTCTACCTATGGTTAATGAAAAGAACACACATGCAACGACTCTAGTGGATCCATATGTGGTTAATGAAAAGAACACACATGCAATGACACTGGTGGATCTGTATGTGGTTTGTGAAAAGAACACACAATCAATGACTCTAGTGGATCCATGTGGTATATGAAAAGAAAAGACATGCAATGAATTTATCTGTGGTTAACAAAAAGAACACACATGCTATGACTCTAGTGGATCCATATGTGGTTAATGAAAAGAACACACATGCAATGACTCTAGTGCTGGTTTAGGATAAGAACACATGCAATGGCTTTAGCTGTGGTGAATGAAAAGAACACAATGCAACGACTCTAGTGCTGGTTTAAGATAAGAACACACATGCAATGACTCTAGTGGATCCATATGTGGTTTGTGAAAAGAACACACATGCAATGACTCTAGTGGATCCATGTGGTTTATGAAAAGAACAAACATGCAATGACTCTAGCTGTGGTTAATGAAAAAACACACATGCAATGACTCTAGTGCTGGTTTAGGATAAGAACACAAATGCAATGACTCTAGTGGATCCATATGTGATTTGTGAATAGAACACACATGCAATGACTCTAGTGGATCCATGTGGTTTATGAAAAGAACAGACATGCAATGACTCTAGCTATGGTTAATGAAAAGAACACACAGGCAATGACTCGAGTGGATCCATATGTGGTTAATGAAAAGAACACACATGCAATGACACTGGTGGATCTGTATGTGGTTTGTGAAAAGAACACGCATTCAATGACTCTAGTGGATCCATGTGGTATATGAAAAGAACAGACATGCAATGACTTTATCTGTGGTTAATGAAAAGAACACACATGCAATTACTCTAGTGGATCCATATCTGGTTAATTAAAAGAACACAGACGCAATGACACTGGTGGATCCATATGTGGTTTGTGAAAAGAACACACATTCAATAACTCTAGTGCTGGTTTAGGATAAGAACACACATGCAATGACTCTAGCTATGGTGAATGAAAAGAACACACATGCAACGACTCTAGTGCTATTTAAGATAAGAACACACATGCAATAATTCTAGTGGATCCATATGTTGTTTGTGAAAAGACCACACATGCAATGACTCTAGTGGATCCATGTGGTTTATGAAAAGAACAAACATGCAATGAATCTAGCTATAGTTAATGAAAAGAACACACATGCAATGACTCTAGTGCGGGTTTAGGATAAGAACACACATGCAATGACTCTAGTGGATCCATATGTGATTTGTGAAAAGAACACACATGCAATGACTCTAGTGGATCCATGTGGTTTATGAAAAGAACAGACATGCAATGACTCTAGCTGTGGTTAATGAAAAGAACACACATGCAATGACTCTAGTGGATCCATATGTGGTTAATGAAAAGAACACACATGCAATGACACTGGTGGATCCATATGTGGTTTGTGAAAATAACACACATGCAATGACTCTAGTGCTGGTTTGGGATAAGAACACACATGGAATGACTCCAGTGGATCCATACGTGGTTTGTGAAAAGAACACACATGCAATGATTCTAGTGGTTCCATCTGGTTTATGAAAAGAGAAGACATGCAATGACTCTAGCTATAGTTTATGAAAAGAATACACATGCAATGACTCTAGTGCTAGTTTAGGATAAGAACACACATGCAATGACTCTAGTGGATCCGTATATGGTTTGTTAGAAGAACACACATGCAATGACTCTAGTGGATCCATGTTGTTTATGAAAACAATAGACATGCAATGACTCTAGCTGTGGTTAATGAAAAGAACACACGTGCAATGACTCTGGTGCTGTTTAGGATAAGAACACACATGCAATGACTCTAGTGGATCCATATGTGGTTTGTGAAAAGAACACACATGCAATGACTCTAGTGGATCCATATGTGGTTTGTGAAAAGAACACACATTCAATGACTCTAGTGCTGGTTTAGGACAAGAACACACATGCAATGACTCTAGAGGATCCATATGTGGTTTGTGAAAAGAACACAGATGCAATGACTCCAGTGGATCCATGTGGTTAATGAAAAGAACAGACATGCCATTGCTCTAGCTGTGGTTTATGAAAAGAACACGCATGCAATGACTCTAGTGCTGGTTTAGGATAAGAACACACATGCAATGACTCTAGTGGATCTATGTGTGGTTTGTGAAAAGTACACACATGCAATGACTCTAGTGGATCCATGTGGTTTATGAAAAGAAAAGTCATGCAATGAATCTAGCTGTGGTTAATGAAAAGAACACGCATGCAATGACTCTAGTGTTGGTTTAGGATAAGAACACACATGCTATGACTCTAGTGGATCCATATGTGAGTTGTGAAAACAACATACATTCAATGACTAGTGGATCCATGTGGTTTATGAAAAGAACACACATCCAATGACTCTAGTGGATCCATATGTGGTTAACGGAAAGAACTCACATGCAATGACACTGGTGGATTCGTATGTGGTTTGTGAAAATAAAACACATGCAATGACTCTAGTCCTGGTTTAGGATAAGAACACACATGCAATGACTCTAGTGGATCCATATGTGGTTTGTGAAAAGAACACACATGCAATGACTCTAGTGGATCCATGTGGTTTATGAAAAGAACGGACATGCAATGACTCTAGATGTGGGTAGTGAAAAGAACACACATGCATTGACTCTAGTGCTGGTTTAGGATAAGAACACACATGCAATGACTCTAGTGGATCCATATGTGATTTGTGAAAAGAACACACATTCAATGACTCGTGGATCCATGTGGTTTATGAAAAGAATAGACATGCAATGACTCTAGCTATGGTTAATGAAAAGAACACACATGCAATGACTCTAGTGGATCCATATGTGGTTAATGAAAAGAACACAAATGTAATGACACTAGTGGATCCATATGTGGTTTGTGAAAATAATACACATTCAATGACACTAGTAGATCCATGTGGTTTATAAAAAGAACAGACATGCAATGACTCTGGTGGATCCATATGTGGTTTGTGAAAAGAACACACATGCAATGACTCTAGTTGTGATTCACGAAAAGAACACACATGCAATGACACTGGTGGATCCATGTGGTTCATGAAAATAACACACATGCAATGACTCTGGTGGATCCATATGTCATTAATGAAAATAACACATATGCAATGACACTAGTGGATCCATATGTGGTTTGTGGAAAGAACACACATGCAATGACTCTAGTGGATCCATATGTGGTTTCTGAAAATACCACACATGCAATGACTCTAGTGGATCCATGTGGTTAATGAAATGAACAGACATGCAATGGCTCTAGCTGTGGTTTATGAAAAGAACACATATACAATGACTCTAGTGCTGGTTTAGGATAAGAACACACATGCAATGACTCTAGTGGATCCAGGTGTGGTTTGTGAAAAGAACACACATGCAATGACTCTAGTGGATACATGTGGTTTATGAAAAGAAAAGACATGCAATGACTCTAGCTGTGGTTAATGAAGAGAAAACACATGCAATGACTCTAGTGGATCCATATGTGGTTAATGAAAAGAACACACATGCAATGACACTGGTGGATCTGTTTGTGGTTTGTGAAAATAACACACATGCAATGACTCTAGTGCAGGTTTAGGATAAGAAAACAAATGCAATGACTCTAGTGGGTCCATATGTGGTTTGTGAAAAGAACACGCATGCAATGTTTCTAGTGGTTTCATGTGGTTTATGAAAAGGGTAGACATGCAACGACTCTAGCTATGGTTTATGAAAAGAACACACATGCAATGACTCTAGTGCTGGTTTAGGATAAGAACACACATGCAATCACTCTAGTGGATCCATATGTGGTTTGTGAAAAGAACACACATGCAATGACTCTAGTGGATCCATGTTGTTTATGAAAAGAATAAACATGCAATGACTCTAGCTTTGTTAATGAAAAGAACACACATGCAATGACTCTAGTGCTAGTTTAGGATAAGAACACACATGAAATGACTCTAGTGGATCCATATGTGGTTTGTGAAAAGAACACGCATGCAATGATTCTAGTGGTTCAATGTGGTTTATGAAAAGAGCAGACATGCAATGACTCTAGCTATGGTTTATGAAAAGAACACACATGCAATGACTCTAGTGTTGGTTTAGGATAAGAACACACATGCTATGACTCTAGTGGATCCATATGTGATTTGTGAAAAGAACACATATTCAATGACTCTAGCTGTGGTTAATGAAAAGAACATACATGCAATGAATCTGGTGCTGGTTTAGGATAAGAACACACATGCAATGACTCTAGTGGATCCATATGTGGTTTGTGAAAAGAATACGCATGCAACGACTCTAGTGGATCCATGTGGTTAATGAAAAGAACAGACATGCAATGGCTCTAGCTGTGGTTTATGAAAAGAACACAGATGCAATGACTCTAGTGCTGGATTAGGATAAGAACACACATGCAATGACTCTAGTGGATCCAGGTGTGGTTTGTGAAAATAGAACACATGCAATGACTCTAGTGGATCCATGTGGTTTATGAAAAGAAAAGACATGCAATGACTCTAGCTGTGGTTAATGAAAAGAACACACATGTAATGACTCTAGTAATGGTTTAGGATAGGAACACACATGCTATGGCTCTAGTGGATCTATATGTGATTTGTGAAAAGAACACACATTCAATGACTCTAGTGGATCCATGTGGTTTATGAGAAGAACATACATGCAATGACTCTAGCTGTGGTTAATGAAAAGAACATACATGCAATGAATCTGGTGCTGGTTTAGGATAAGAACACACATGCAATGACTTTAGTGGATCCATATGTGGTTTGTGAAAAGAATACGCATGCAACGACTCTAGTGGATCCATGTGGTTAATGAAAAGAACAGACATGCAATGGCTCTAGCTGTGGTTTATGAAAAGAACACAGATGCAATGACTCTAGTGCTGGATTAGGATAAGAACACACATGCAATGACTCTAGTGGATCCAGGTGTGGTTTGTGAAAATAGAACACATGCAATGACTCTAGTGGATCCATGTGGTTTATGAAAAGAAAAGACATGCAATGACTCTAGCTGTGGTTAATGAAAAGAACACACATGTAATGACTCTAGTAATGGTTTAGGATAAGAACACACATGCTATGGCTCTAGTGGATCTATATGTGATTTGTGAAAAGAACACACATTCAATGACTCTAGTGGATCCATGTGGTTTATGAGAAGAACATACATGCAATGACTCTAGCTGTGGTTAATGAAGAGAAAACACATGCAATTACTCTAGTGGATGCATATGTGGTTAATGAAAAGAACACACATGCAATGACACTTGTGGATCTGTTTGTGGTTTGTGAAAATAACACACATGCAATGACTCTAGTGCATGTTTAGGATAAGAAAACAAATGCAATGACTCTAGTGGATCCATATGTGGTTTGTGAAAAGAACACGCATGCAATGATTCTAGTGGTTTCATGTGGTTTATGAAAAGGGTAGACATGCAACGACTCTAGCTATGGTTTATGAAAAGAACACACATGCAATGACTCTAGTGCTGGTTTAGGATAAGAACACACATGCAATCACTCTAGTGGATCCATATGTGGTTTGTGAAAAGAACACACATGCAATGACTCTAGTGGATCCATGTTGTTTATGAAAAGAATAAACATGCAATGACTCTAGCTTTGTTAATGAAAAGAACACACATGCAATGACTCTAGTGGATCCATATGTGGTTTGCGAAAACAACACACATGCAATGACTCTAGTGGATCCATGTGGTATATGAAAAGAGTAGACATGCAATGACTCTAGTTGTGGTTAATGAAAAGAACACACATGCAATGACTCTAGTGGATCCATTTGTGGTTAATGAAAAGAACACGCATGCAATGACACTGGTGGATCCATATGTGGTTTGTGAAAAAAACACATTCAATGACTCTAGTGCTGGTTTAGGAAAAGAACACACATGCAATGACTCTAGTGGATCCATATGTGGTTTGTGAAAAGAACACACATGCAATGACTCTAGTGGATCCATGTGGTTAATGAAAAGAACAGAAATGCAATGCCTGTAGCTGTGGTTTATGAAAAGAACACACATGCAATGACTCCAGTGCTGGTTTAGGATAAGAACACACATCCAATGACTCTAGTGGATCCATATGTGGTTAATGAAAAGAACACACATGCAATGACACTGGTGTATCCGTATGTGGTTTGTGAAAAGAACACACATGCAATGACTCTAGTGCTGGTTTAGGATAAGAACACACATTGAATGACTAGTGGATCCATATGTGGTTTGTGAAACGAACACACATGCAATGACAATAGTGGTTCCATGTGGTTTATGAAAAGAGAAGACATGCAATGACTCAACTGTGGTTTATGAAAAGAACACACATGCAATGACTCTAGTGCTGGTTTAGGATAAGAACACACATGCTATGACTCTAGTGGATCCATATGTAATTTGTGAAAAGAACACATATTCAATGACTCTAGTGGATCCATGTTGTTTATGAAAAGAACATACATGCAATGACTCTAGCTGTGGTTAATGAAAAGAACATACATGCAATGAATCTGGTGCTGGTTTAGGATAAGAACACATATGCAATGACTCTAGTAGATCCATATGTGGTTTGTGAAAAGAACACACATGCAATGACTCTTGTGGATCCATGTGGTTAATGAAAAGAACAGACATGCAATGGCTCTAGCTGTGGTTTATGAAAAGAACACACATGCAATGACTCTAGCACTGGTTTAGGATAAGAACACACATGCAATGACTCTAGTGGATCCAGGTGTGTTTTGTGAAAAGAACACACATGCAACGACTCTAGTGGATCCATGTGGTTTATGAAAAGAAAAGACATGCAATGACTCTAGCTGTGGTTAATGAAAAGAACACGCATGCAATGACTCTAGTGCTGGTTTAGGATAAGAACACACATGGAATGACTAGTGGATCCATATGTGGTTTGTGAAAAGAACACACATGCGATGATTCTAGTGGTTCCATGTGGTTTATGAAAAGAGGAGACATGCAATGACTCTAGATATGGTTTATGAAAAGAACACACATGCAATGACTCTAGTGGATCCATATGTGGTTAATGAAAAGAACACACATGCAATGACACTGGTGGATGCATATGTGGTTTGTGAAAAGAACACACATTCAATGACTCTAGTGCTGGTTTAGGATAAGAACACACATGCAATGACGCTAGCTCTGGTTAATGAAAAGAACACACATGCAACGACTCTAGTGCTGGTTTAAAATAAGAACACACATCTAATGACTCAAGTGGATCTATATGTGGATAGTGAAAAGAACAGACATGCAATGACTCTAGTGGATCCATGTGTTTATGAAAATAACAAACATGCAATAACTCTAGCCGTGGTTAATGAAAAGAACGCACATGCAAGGACTCTATTGCTGGTTTAGGATAAGAACACACATGCAATGACTCTAGTAGATCCGTATGTGATTTGTGAAAAGAACACACATGCAATGACCCTAGTGGATCCATGTGGTTTATGAAAAGAACATAAATGCAATGACTCTAGCTGTGGTTAATGAAAAGAACACACGTGCAATGACTCTAGTGGATTCATATGTGGTTTGTGAAAATAACACACATGCAATGACTCTAGTGGATCCATGTGGTATATGAAAAGAATAAACATGCAATGACTTTATCAGTGGTTAATGAAAGAACACACATGCAATGGCTCTAGTGGAGCCATATGTGGTTAATGAAAAGAACACACATGCAATGACACTGGTGGATCCATATGTGGTTTGTGAAAAGAACACACATTCAATGACTCTAGTGCTGGTTTAGGATAAGAACACACATGCAATGACTCTAGCTTTGGTTAATGAAAAGAACACATATGCAACGACTCTAGTTCTTGTTTAAGATAAGAACACACATCCAATGACTCTAGTGGATCCATATGTGGTTTGTGAAAAGAACACACATGCAATGACTCTAGTGGATCCATGTGGTTTATGAAAAGGACAAACATGCAATGATTCTAGCTGTGGTTAATGAAAAGAACACACATGCAATGACTCTAGTGCTGGTTTAGGATAAGAACACACATGCAATGACTGTAGTGGATCCATATGTGATTTGTGAAAAGAACACGCATGTAATGACTCTAGTGGATCCATGTGGTTTATAAAAAGAACAGACATGCAATGACTCTAGCTGTGGTTAATAAAAAGAACACACATGCAACGACTCTAGTGAATCCATATGTGGTTAATGAAAAGAACACACATGCAATGACACTGGTAGATCTGTATGTGGTTTGTGAAAAGAACACACATTCAATGAATCTAGTGTATCCATGTGGTATATGAAAAGAACATTCTTGCAATGACTTTACCTATGGTTAATAAAAAGAACACACATGCAATGACTCTAGTGGATCCATATGTGGTTAATGAAAAGAACACACATGCAATGACACTGGTGGAGCCATATGTGGTTTGTGAAAAGAACACACATTCAATGACTCTAGTTCTGGATTAGGTTAA
The DNA here is from genome assembly GCA_916181665.1 of Avena sativa. Classification (NCBI taxonomy): domain Eukaryota; kingdom Viridiplantae; phylum Streptophyta; class Magnoliopsida; order Poales; family Poaceae; genus Avena; species Avena sativa. The sequence goes on from OV702292.1 coordinate 316,346,391, forward strand.
GAACACACATGCAATGACTCTAGCTCTGGTTAATGAAAAGAACACATATGCAACGACTCTAGTGCTTGTTTAAGATAAGAACACACATCCAATGACTCTGGTGGATCCATATGTGGTTTGTGAAAAGAACACACTTGCAATGACTCTAGTGGATCCATTAACAAGTTGCAAGAAATTCAAAAATCACTAATAATAGATACTAGGCACCATGCCCTAACAATCCGATGCCATTACATGAACAATCTCATCCAATCCCTACCATCCCCTTAGCCTACAGCAGGGGATTACTCACTCATGGATGGGGGAATCATGGATGGTTGATGGAGAAGCGATGGTGATGATGATGGCGATGATCTCCTCCAATTCCTCGTCCCGGCAGGGTGCCAGAACAGAGTTTGTAGGTTTGAATCGCGGAATCTGGTGGTGGTGGCGCAGCGGAACTCTTTCTGGAAAAATGTTGAACCCCCCTTGGTTTTTAGGTCAAGAGGCAACTTATAGGCGAAGAGGGAGCCGAGGGGTGACCGAGGCAGCCACACCACCCCCAGGCGTGGCCTGGCCTAGCCCGCGTGGCCAGGTGGTGTGGGCCCCTCGTGGCCCTCCCCCGTCTTGTCTTCTGGCTCCGTGAGTCTTCTGGTGAAATAGGATTTTTGGCATATTTTCCGGGATTTTTCCTAAATGTTGATTTTCTGCACAAACACTAGACACCAAGGTAATTCTGCTGAAAACAGAGTCAGTCTGTGTTAGTTGTATCGAAATCACACGAGTTTAGAGGAGAAACAATAGCAAAAGTGTTCGAGAAAGTAGATACGTTTTGCACGTATCAATTATCCATATTAAAATAAAGTAACTAATAGACATAAACAATACTCACAGAAGAAGTTTCCTTTACAAGTTACACTCTCCAATAGCGCTTCACTCCCTAGCAACGCAGCCAGAAAATAGTCTTGATGACCCACAAGTATAGTGGTGTATCGCAGTATTTTCGATAAGTAAGAGTGTCGAACCCAATGAGGAGCAGAAGGTGTTGACGAGTGGCCTAGAGTAGGAATTCCTTGTAAATACTTAGCAAGCGGATTTTTTAGGGGTTTTTGATAATGTAGGTAAATAAAGTACGAGTAAATAAAAGACAATAATAATAATTGCAGGAAGTGGCCCAATCCTTTCTTTAGCAAAGGACAAGCCGATTGTATTACTTAAGATGACCAAACGTTCTCGAGGACACATGGGAATATCGTCAAGTGCTTTCGTTTCATATAGTTGATTAATCTTATTTAGTTTGATAAGTGTTGTGTGGGTGAACCTGTGCTAATGTAATGACATTCCTAGGACTAATACATACTTGCGATTATACCCCTTGCAAGCATCCGCAAGTACAAGAAAGTAATTAAGATAAAAACCTAACCACAGCTTTAAACTCTGAGATCCTACACTCCCTTGTGCAAAGGTTTCCTAACGGGGGTTCAGGTTTCTGTCACTCCGGCAATCCCTATGATTAGTAACCAAATACACAATGCATTCCCCTAGGCCCATAAAGGTGAAGTATCATGTAGTCGATGTTCACATGACACCACTAGAAGAATAACACCACAACTTAAAAAACAAACTATTGAATCTTTCTCAACACAATTCCACTACTAACAACATGACTTTTCCCATGTCATCAAGGACTAAGGGAACTACTCACAAGACATCATATGGATCAAGATCAGAGATGAAATAATGATAAGTAACAATCTGAACATTGTTGGGGATATACTTTCCGGGTATCCTCACAGTTCCTCACTGACCAGGGTGGCCCACTTCGAGTTAGAGCTTTGCTTCACGGGCGGCCCAGTCAGGGAGAAAAGACAGAGTCCAATCCGGCTGCGGGAAGGCCCAGAATAATTACCGACTTAGGCCCATAGTGTTACTTGTAGTTCAAGATATACTCTGTAACCAATGCTTAGTCATAGCCGGACAGATCTCTCCTGTAAACCCTTGGCCGGAAATCTATATATCCTTTAGGGCACCCTCAATAGTCTACAATCTCAACTCACACAGGCGAACCCTTGTAACCCATATTCCGGCTCTGCCGTATTACTGGATTGCTAGCAGGACTAGGATCCATCCAAAGCCGGCGGATTCGAACCTGGGTAAACTTGTTCTCACCGTCCCAGAACACCGTACGTCTCACACCCATCTCTTCCGCACGCCTCGAGGACCCCCTCATGGCGTACTTGTCATCAATCCGACGACAGTTGGCGCCCACGGTGGGGCAAGTGAGCTTCGGATCTACGTTCCGAGCGAAATCTGCAAGAATTGGAATCAGCAAGACTATCGCCATTGGTTGCATCCTCTATGCCAGCGATGTCCCTCTCATCGTTCTCGATGAGACCTAGATTCCGGCTAGGGAGGCTGTGACTTCCTACTCCATCATGTCTTTCGGCGAGATCGATGTTTACATTGGCTTTGCTGAACCTATCCCACCCACCCCAGCGGTGATGATAGAGGCAGGGGAAATTTCTGCATCCCCTTTGTCCGCGGAGGCGGCAGATTTCTGGATCTCAGAAAACCCTAATCCCACCCAGCCCGCACCAGTTGCGGAGATAGTGGAGAAATCCGAGCCTAAAGAAGACCTAGAGGTCCAAGTCGAATCTGGAGTGGATCTCCTTGGAGAGGCCGAATCCCAGATCGACCCACCTGCTGAAGTCGAAATCCAGGAGGAGCATATCAACCACACTGATTCCGGCTCTGATGACGCCAGGCAGACATGCCTTTCCTGAGGTACACGCTGCGACGTATGATAATGCAAAACTCAGGCGTAGATGCAATTCTCGAGACCATCAAAAGTTTCGACGAAGCTGATCACGAGAGCCGCAGGTACCTCAGGAAGCACGCGTCGCACTTTGTCGGGTATGTGGGATCCGGATTCGGCTCTGCCGATGCTGGAGACAACACCGACTCTGTGCTAGAGGCAATTGGAACACACATCGACGTACTCGCATCCTCGGATGAATCGATGATGTCAGCAGATTTCCGAAAGTTCTCCGTGGAATATGAAGAGGAGTATAACTCCAAAACTGTAGAGGAAAGAGAAGCCATGGATGAAGGATCCGGGGAACACTCTCCCAAAACGCAGGATGACATGGAAATCGGAGATAATCCCGAGATCCAGAGGTCTAAAAGTACCGATCAGAGCTTGACTCCGGGAAACGGACACAAAGCCGTCTTTGCTACCGGCGCTACTAAGAAGGCAAAGAAGAAGAACAAGACCCCGACAAAATATCCTCTTGCAGAGGGGGTGATTGTCGAGGAATATGAGGAAGGCTCGGATGGAGCGCTTATCCTAGACGAGCCCAAAAAATAAGAACCGGTGGATGGACACGTGATCACTGAAGGTGCGCGTAAATTCATCGATGTTGCATTAACCACACCTATTCGTATAGCTGCAGAACTTACTGCTGAAGAACTGGACGAGAGGGCGCAGGCCCTAGAAGCGCGTCATCAAGTACTCCTCGATGAAGCCAAAAACATTGAGGAGGAAAAGAAACGCATAGCATCTGCGGAGAAGTACAACTCCAGGCAATACCAGAAGACCAGGAAGCGTCATACTAATGACAACCAATTCCCGCAGATTCACACCGTCCTTTTCAGAGAAGAGATGGGGAAGCCTCGGAAAGATAGCAAAGGGGATTGGGTGTATCCAACCATAGTACAGAATACCGTGGCGACCCGAGAGGTTCTATCGGCTAATCCAGGCCCGGAGGAGATCCGGTTGGGAATCAAACTACTCAACAAGGGACTGGAGCAGCAAAAGGTCGCCATATCTGGAAGTCAAAAGCTGGTCTCTGATTCCGACAGTGTCGCACAGACCCGGCATGGGCTGACGTAAGACCCCAGCGCGTTTCGGAGCAGCATCACCGTTCCGATCGCAGGGAGGACAATTACTCAAGAACCAGATCTTCGGGACAGCACCACAAAGTTGTCTGTGACTGGCATAAAGTCAACCCAGTTGCAGAGCAAGAGGCAATTGCTGCACTGAATCCGAGGAACCAGCCCCAGCAAGATTCGAAAGACCACATGGACGATGGTAAAGAGAAACGTCGGGAGGAGGACCGACAAAGAATGCCACCTCCTAGACATGCAAGCCGTCCGGATGACGGACAAAGGAACGACGGACATCGTGCTGAGACAAGCCGGTAGGGGGCTCGTCACAATGAAGACCCTCCCCGGAACCGGAATAATGACGTTCCAGAGGCCAGCGATCAGTTAGAAATAACCCAGCTGCTCCACCTCTCCGCCAAGTAGCCATCACAACGGCCCCAGGTAGGCAATGGAGGGCGTCGTGGTGGACGAGGTGGTGGCAGAAGCCGGAGTCCGGCTCCAAGGCACCGCAGCCACAGCCGACACTCAGGACGATCTCTATCCCCGAATGACGCAAGGCACAGGATCAACTACAACATAGAGGCACGGCGCTATGAAAATGATGATATCTACGTGGGCCCAAAGTGCTTCGGACCATGCATAAGAGCCACAAGGTTCCTGGAAGGATTTGCTATCTCATGACATATCCAAGCCTACGACGGCATTGCTCGGCCAGATACCTGGCTACAGGATTTCTTCCAAGCTTGTTGCATTGCCAAAGGCGGAAATAGCCTAGTCGCAACCCGATATCTCCCTCATGTTGCGGAAGACGGCAAGATCATAGCTCAATGAACTTCCGGAGAACACCATCCATAACTGGTATGACATGCAAAGTGCATTCTTTTGGAATTTCGAAGGCACATACCGGAGGCCCTGTACGGTCAGAGACCTACAGGTTGCACCCAGAAAGCCAGAGAAACTTGTCGGGATTACCTCGGATGATGGATCGACACCAAGAACTCCTGTGAAGGAGTAAATGATCAAACTGCGATTGAAGCTTTCATTGCAGGTCTCCCAATTGGTTTGCTACGTCATCGCTTGAAGTGCGACAAAGTCACTGATTTGGGAGAGATGATAGAAACAGCGAGCAAGTATGCAGATGCTGACGATGATGCAGAGGGATTACTCAACGCCCTAGCTGTGCCACAGTCGGCAAAACAACTAAAGAAACAAGCTCAGAAGCGCAAAAATACCTCGGAAGAGAAACCTAACGCGGAAATAGCTGTGGTTACTGCTACTTTTGGGTCTGGAGGACGAGGAGGACGTGGCGGAGGCCGCGGGCGTGGCCGTGGGACTTCGAGAGTTCAAGGTAGATGAGACCAGCAACCAGGAAAAACCTACACTTGGGCTAACATCGCCAATAACCCATGTGTGCATCACTTAGACGGCAATGGGGGCTCGTCCCACACAAACGCCGAATGTCGTTTCAATGACGACATTAAAAGAGATGATATCGCTAGGTATAGAACTAAGCGAAAGAAGGGAAAGAAGAATCCCGAAAAGGATAAAGAGACCAAGGAAGATTCCGACATGGAGGAAGCCGATGCTTCAAATCCCAAGCTGGAAGGGAAGAAAAAATTTCCGACCAAAAAAGACACTTATGTCACCTTCCTCGGTTCTCAACCAGCAAAGGTCAAGAAAGCAGTTCTACATGAGCTCAATGCAACAGTTCCGGCTGTCCCCCAATACCTGGACTGGTCGGAAGTGGCAATCATTTGACCACGATGATCATCCGCCTAAGCTACACAGGCGAGGAAAATATGCCTTAATCGTCAATCCACTTATTGACGGTTATGGTTTCTCCAAGACCCTCATGGACGGTGGCAGTAGTATCAATATTCTCTATGTCGAAACGCTACGCCGGATGAAGATCTCGGAGACCCAGCTGAACCATAGCTCTGTGATTTTTCACGGAGTTGTCCCAGGAAGACAAGCTAATTCCCTGGGAGAAATCACTTTGGATGTTACCTTTGGAACTCCAAAGAACTATCGGACGGAGGCACTTTCCTTCGAAGTGGTCCCGTTCAAGAGGGCGTACCATGCTATATTCGGACGTCCGGCTTACTGGGCTTTTATGGCTCATCCGTGTTACATTTACAATATGATGAAAATTCCAGGTCCCAACGGCGTAATCACCATCAGGGAAGACCCGAAGAAAGTGCGAGAGTGCGAGGATGGAAATGCCGCCTTTGCTGAAGCCGTGCTGCACGCCCAAGAGTACCAAGAGATCAAGAAGAGCATAGATCCGTCCGAGATGCCCGCAACGAAGAAGGAGGTGACAAAGCCAAATCCGGAGTTCAAGGCATCAGAAGAGACGAAGAAGACGCCGTTGAAGGATGATGACCCCTCCAAGGTGACCCAGATAGGCGTAGGCCTAGATAGCGCATAGGAAAGCGCGCTCGTCAAGTTCCTCAAAGCAAATCAAGATATCTTTGCATGGCAGCTATCTGACATGACTGGAGTACCTAGGGAACTTGTCGAGCACTCTTTAAATGTAAACCCGAACGCTAAACCCGTCAAACAGTCCTTATGATGTTTCAGCGATGAAAAGCGTAAGGCAATAACTAAGGAACTAGCGCGGCTCGAGTTAGCCAGATTCATAGAGGAGGTCATCCACACTGAGTGGTCGGCCAATCCTATAATGGTCCCTAAAAAGGACACCACTGATTTAAGGATGTGTGTTGATTATAATGCCTTGAACAAGGCTTGTCCAAAAGATCCGTTTGCTCTGCCTAGGATTGATCAAGTTATCGATTCTACGGCTGGCTCGGAACTCCTCTGTTTTCTCGACGCATATTCCGGTTATCACCAAATCCGGATGAAGGAATCTGACAAAGTCAAAACCTCATTGATAACCCCTTTCGGAACCTTCTGTTTTGTTATGATGCCTTTTGGGCTGAAGAACGCAGGAGCTACCTACCAGCGCACGATGCAGCGTTGCCTCCACGACCAACTCGGACGCAATGTACATGCATACGTGGATGATATTGCGATGATGTCCAAAAAGAAGGAAATGCTGATTTCCGACTTGGAGGAAACGTTCGCCAATCTATGAAAATATAACATCATGCTTAATCCGAAGAAATGCTTCTTTGGAATTCCACCCAGAAAATTGTTAGGTTTCATCGTGTCTCAAAGAGGCATAGAGGTGAACCGAGACAAAATCAAGGATATAATCAATATTTCCAGGCCAACTCGCCTGAAGGACGTACAAAGACTAACTGGTTGCATCGCTGCAGTCAGTCGGTTTGTAAGCCGGCTTGGTGAAAGAGCCACACCATTATAGAAACTCTTAAAAAAGACCAAAGATTTTGTGTGGACCGACGAAGCTGAAGCTGTGCTACAACACCTGAAGAAAGTACTCTCATCTGCTCCTATCCTTGCTGCACTGGAACCACATGAACCGATGTTGCTTTATATTGCTGCGACAAATAAAGTCGTTAGTATCGTCATGGTGGTGGAGAGACCGGAGGAAAATTAGGAACAATTGATGCAGCGTCCGACGTACTTTGTCAGCGAGGTCCTGACAGAATCAAAAAAGTTGTATCCGCACTATCAAAAACTAGCTTACGGTGTTTTCCTAGCATCTCGTAAGTTATGATGCTATTTTCAGGAGCATCCAATTACCGTGGTGAGCACAACTCCCATGAGGGATATAATCAACAACAGTGACGCCACAGGACGCGTCGCCAAATGGGGCATAGAGCTTTCAGCTTTCGATATTGAGTATAAACCCCGGATAGCAATCAAATCCCAAATCCTTGCTAACTTTGTAGCTGATTGGACAAAGACGAAGGAGAATATGACCCTCCCTGTAACAACCTCGAACCCTACGCTCTAAGTTCAAGCCTAGATGAACCAAAAGTGGTTAAAGTAGTACAGCGGGGGCGCGGGGCCACCCACGTGTAGGCCCGTCGGCCGCCCTAACCACTTCCAAGAACATCGGGACAAGAGCGAGCGGCGTAGGCAACAGGCGAAGAGATCAAATACATACACAAGTGAGTATGTATGCAAGCTACCTTACAACAGTTCTCAGAGTCATTCCATCTAAAAGAAATAGAAATATTGCAACGCCATACGGCAAGATCCAAATATCCTAGATAGAGATAATAGTGTAGGATAGCTCCTCATACATCAACCAACATAGTATCAAGCGGAAGCGGGAAACAAGATCCGAGTACGGACAAGAAGCAAATCGGCATAAGATGCCACATAATTAAGCACATCCCGCCCACAGATCTCACGGATCCCCATGCCCGGAATCTCTACACCGAGTGATCGTTGCCAACATCATCTATCTCCTCCACCCAGTATCCACCTTGCAAATACACCTGTTCATCTGAATCAAACAATTTATCGTGTGAGACCCTAGGGGTACTCAGCAAGTCTTTATGCCTCTAAAGGGGACATATACCTGGGGTGACGCAATGGCAGCAAAAGATAATAACTAACAAGTCTACAGATACTCGCTAACCATCTGCCTAACCAATGATAGACGGATGTCCGTTAATTAGAAACAACAGTTATAACAGTATAAAGTAACAGATCCATCCTCCTTCTCGCTTACCCACGAGAAAGCGGGCGAACAACCCATCCGTTGGCAGTTTTATTAATCATTCCATGAATATTGCACTATTTACTAGTCAGGTATTTAGTCAAATTAAAGACGGTACTTTAGTTATACTTGTCTATGATCGAGAAACTATGTTCCAAGTCGTCCATAACCGCGGACACGGCTTTTAGAAAGATTTACCCTGCAGGGGTGAACAAATAGCAACACACACACGATCGACCTCGGAAAAAACAAATCAAAACCCAACGAGGCTTTCACGACAAAGCAATCACAGGATTCATAAAATATTTCAGGGGGCCACCCCACTAAGCTACCCGCAATGAAGTTGGCCGGCTCTGGAACGGACCCAGGGTTTGTGTGGACGGCGGTAAATGACTGGGAACCCGAAAGTGTGACTGGGCTTGTCGATACAGCGAAAACGTGTCACGATCCAAAACAGTACAGGTGCTCCACGCACAATCTTAAATAAAGCAGTAAAGCATGGCATAAGTACAAGATAGTAATAAAGCCCCAAACTACTTTGTGGCCCCAAGAAATAAGAAATGAATCGAGCTCGCGCTAAGGGGATTCATGATCCCATATGCGGATAGTGCGATAGTCAAGGAACAGGTATCAAGTACTCGGGGTCCTATGGGACACAAGTGGACATAAAAACCAAATAACAGATATTGCCCACCGGTGCCTCTTTCATTAGTTATCCCATTACTAATCAGGTTAAGTTGTTTAGGTACCTCGTTATCCATCAGACACTCACATACCCTACACATGTTGTTCTACGACTCGCATGGCTCAAACAACTCCTGTAGTAAGGGCTCATGGGATGGAGGAACAAGCTCGGTGGGGTTTAAAGTAAAGGCTATGCAGTACTTGGGATTCAATTTAATGCAATCGCGACTCAATGATGCAAGAATAAGATAGAGGCAATAGGTACTATATGTATGCAAGCATGTGGTAGTTCTTGCCTGGCAGCTCAGTTGAAGCGAGAGATGGGTCTAGGTAGTACTCCTGGGATTCCTGATAATTCCCCTGCTCGGCTTCTATTTGAAAGAAGAACCAAACAAACAAAGGCCAACATAAATAAAGTGCACAAGCATATAAATAAAATGCGACAGGCAACCAAGCATGCCATAATGAATAATGCACAATTTACATGGCAGTAAGGTAGCATGGCAAGGGTGAGGTGTGGGGACAAAAATAAATCATTTTATTAAGTTTTTAGTCATGTTTTGCTCCCATAACACTTGCTGTCCACTTAATATTTATATGATGCATGCTGCAATTTATATCAAGGCATGCATAAACAGAACGGGCTCGTCGCGCTGATCGATTTAGACATATTATTTGTCAAATTTGGAGTTATAGAATTAGAGTTATTAATTAATTGAGAAAAGGAATTTTATTGCAATTAAACAATTTCGAAAAATTAAATTATACAAACATTATTTTGGATGGCATATTTGAAATCCTCACATTTTCCTTATTCAAAAACATATATTATTTGTAATATTTGGATTTTCCAATTAAAAGTTATTAATTTCTGGATTTAAAATCATATTAAACATTTCTGAAATTGTTTTTATTAAACAGAAAAAGAACAGACACTTTTTGTACTCAGAGGGATCTAGCCCGAGTCACAGACAGGTGGGGTCGTGCTGAGCTGGCGAAAACGGCGCGCGGCAGACTTTTCTCACCGCGCATTCAGCCAGCCACATCAGTTGACAAGAGGGCCCGTCCTTCCAACGGTCCCACAAGCCAGTGGTTGAGAGTGCAGCTGCCACGCGGCACGGACGGGGGCTGCGGGTTGAGGCTATGAAACCTACCGTGCCTTTTGGCAAAAGGCCACAGAGGCAGACAGGTGGAACCAGGTGGAGCGCGGGTTGAGTGAAACAAAAAGCCAGGGGGTTTGTGAGAAAGTGCCACCGCGCACTGTTTTTCTTCTCTCCGCTATCTGACGAAACTGAAGCCGCGGAACGACAGGGCGCGACGGGGGTTCGATCTTGCGATCTAGCACGCACGCGCGGCGGCTGAGGGGGTTTGATGCTAGGAACCGGCAACGCGACCAGATGAGGCTACTGTGGCGCACGGCGAAAACGACGACACGCACAAAGGGTGCTCGACGGAGCGATCTACGTGTCCAGGAAGATAAGGTGCCAGAGGAGATGTCTGGGAGGCGCAGAGGCTCACCGTGGGGAGGTTGGTGGTGGTGGTTCAGCCTGGAGCGCAGGGGATCGCCGGGGGAGCTGACGACCGGCCGATTAGGGTTTTGCTCGGTCACGTCTGCGTGTAGTAGGGAGGGTCCTCCTCCTCCTTGTCGGCGTGGATAGGGGCGACGCAGGTGCTCGCCTGGGTCTTCCCCAACAGCCAGACGCCACGCCCGCCGCCTGGTACGGTGTAGCCGAGAGGAAGCCGATGGTGGGTGTAGAAGGGAGAGGGTGGGAAGGCAGCGGCAGATAGGGAAGCAGGAGTAGAAGGGCAAGGCCCTGGGTGGATCTGGGGGATGCCAGGCAAGGGAGAGGGGGAAGATAAGGTCAAGGTAGAGGGAGAGCACATGGGGTGGCTCGGGTGTAAAAGGTGGTGTGCACCTTTCTCCTCTCCCTCTTCTGACGTGTTGGCATGGCTCGAGAGGGGCCTGGGTGCCTGCAGCTGGGGCCAGGTAGGACAAGGGGCAGGGCTCGGTAGTGTTGCTTGGCAGCAGAAGACAGAGGACGGAGAGGGTAGCTGGCTCGGCCGGTTAGGGAGGTGTCGAGCAAGGGGGCTCGGCCAGGATAGCTAGGTTAGAAGGTTTGGGGTCGATCTAGGGTGGTGGTCCAGGGAGGCTCGGCCTGGTGGGGTGGTGGCGATTAGGATAGAGAGGGGAGGGTTAGGGCTTAGCCGAATCTAGGAAGGGGGTGGCTAGGGTTTTAGGGTTTGAGTTAGGTGTAGATAGAGAGAGGAGATAGCTAGGTTTAGCTAGAAAAGAGAGAAGGTAAAAAGATAGTTGGTTGAGCTAGGGTTTGGAGTTGAGGTGGAACCCCAAAAGATATTTGAATTCCAAACCAATGGGGAAAAACAAAAGACCAAAGGAGAGAGGGAAGGGAGGAAATGATCTTACATGTCTCATGCACATGATGTTATTTTGTGAAAACAAAATATACCTCCCATGTATGCTAGACAAAGAGAAACCACCAAAAGAGCTGCAAGGTGGAAGACAAGAGAAAGAGTAAGCATTTAATTGGTTCATTTGTTTCAATTGAGTTCAAACAAACTCCACCCAAAATATTCCAAAATAAACCAAAATAGAAGAACAAGAGAGAGGCCTTGCATGGGCCATTCATGAAGAATAATTGCCACATTCATTAGTTATGAAAACAACTACATATACATATGGGCACCTATTACACCCATGCACAACCAGACCTGAATAAAGACCACACCATAAGCTACAAGCTTGATAAAATATGGTAAGGGTGGATTTAAGCATCATTGAATATAATAGGCCATGCTAGTGTGTATGTCCCACTAGAAGATCATTTGGCCACAATTATATTTAAACAATGCTAAATTATTCCCAAAACAAACCATATGGAAGATAGAACAAGTGAAATTAACCACATGCATGCAAAGGTGGCCATGTGGCTCTCCACATATCAACAATGTGAAAACAACATGAGGCATATATGGGAGCATGTGGAATTAGAAGTGGATCCATCCCAACCCACATGAGCTAGAGGTAAACCCAAATAAAATGCAAAGCTCACATATAGTTGGATGGTGGAATTATGGGGTGGTGACAAGAAAAGGTGGTGGAGTTAAATGAAAGATATGCCCCCAACTCAACTTGGGCACCAAGCATTTATCAAGAACCAAATACAATTTATTAAGAACCAAATACAATTGATAAATGCATATGACACAAGACCCAAAAGAAAAGGGGATTTATATGATGCTCAAATGCAAGGTGGCATGATGACATGAGCATGATATAATTATGATGCAACAATTATATGTAGGAAGTAGCATATATATAGACTAGGCTAGTAGCATTGCAATTGTTAGACAATTGGGATGCTACACTCCCTGAGTCGGAATATTGGACCCTATACTTTGATGGGTCTAAGGCTCGAGGGGGCTCGGGGGCTGGCGTGGTGCTCAAATCACCCCAAGGAGATAAACTTCTATACGTGTTGCAGATCCACTTCAATATTGCCGAGTATGAAGCATTGCTACATGGAATCCAGATTGCTAAGGATATCGGCATCCGACGTTTGATGTGTTATGGAGATTCGGATCTTGTTGCTCAGCAAGTGTCGGATATTTGTAACGCAAGTAAACACATGGCAGCATATAAGGCTGCCGTGGATGATTTATCTAAATCGTTCGAAGGGTTTGAGGTTCAACACATCCCTCGAGCAGAAAACAAGGAAGCAGATGCACTATCTCGGATAGGCTCTGCACGGAAAGAGGTCCCGGATGGCGCTTTTTTAGAGCACCTCAAAGTTCCCTCAATAAAGGGAGTGGATGAGGAATATCCAACCAAATCCGACTCACCTGTAATAGCAGTCCTGGCTATAATTCCTAGCTGGATTCAACCCTAGCTTGATTATCTGGTAGATGGCAAATTACCCGAAGACGAGGTTCTGAGCCGGCAGATTATCCGACGAGCGAAAGCCTATACTATAGTTAAAGGTGAGCTCTATAAGCGGAGTGTTTCTGGGGTTTTTCAGCGCTGTGTATCTCCGGAAGAGGGAGTGGAAATCTTAAGGGAAATCCACGAAGGCGAGTGTGGTCACCACGCTGCAGCCAAATCTTTAGTGGCAAAAGCTTTCAGACACGGTTTTTTCTGGCTTACAGCTCAGGCAGATGCCGAACGATTAGTCAAGACATGCAAAGGCTGTCAAAAGTACGCCAAGCAAGCTCACGTTCTAGCTGATCAGATGCGAACAATACCTATAACATGGCCTTGTGCGGTCTGGGGGCTTGATATGGTAGGACCGTTTAGACGTGCTCCAAGTGGATTTACTCACCTCTTAGTGATGGTGGATAAATTCACCAAATGGATTGAGGCTAAACCCGTCACTAGTTGTGATGGAGCAACAACCAAAAGATTTGTCGAGGATATTATAATCCGGTATGGTTATCCGCGTAGTATTATCACGGACAACGAGAGTAATTTCTCTATGGGAGAATTGGCCGAATTCTGCAATGAATAAAATATCCGGCTTGACATAGCATCGGTCGCACATCCACAGGCTAACGGACAAGTTGAAAGGGCAAATGGTTTAATCCTACAAGGCCTAAAACCGAGACTCGAAGCACCACTACGACGTGATGCGGGGGCTTGGGCAGAGGAATTACCCTCTGTAATATGGAGTTTACGAACAACTCCGAACAGGTCAACCGGATACACACCTTTTTTCTTGGTCTATGGCGCAGAAACAGTTCTTCCTAGTGATCTGATTCACACTTCTCCTAGAGTGGCCGCGTATATCAAAGAAGATGCCGAGATTTCTCGACAAAATGATCTCGACTTAGTCGAAGAAGTTCGTGTTGTTGCTGAAATGAGATTAACAGCCTATCAGCAGAAGTTACGCAAGTATCATAGCCAGAGAGTCAGAAACAGATCTTTTAATAAAGGTGATTTGGTTCTCCGGCTTGTGCAACAAAGAAAGCACAAACTTTCCCAGTATGGGAAGGGCCCTTTTTAGTTAGTCGAGTATTGTACAATGGTTCGTACTACTTAACTGACATGAGGCCAGTCAAAGAAAGACCTGCTACTAAGAAGAGAAAGAGAGCTAGAGGCAGTACAAATCCGGATGAGTTAAACAGACCATGGAATATTGCTCACCTACGTCCCTTTTATTCTTAGTTTATCCTACTTTGTAATCATACATATGTACATGCTCCATGAGAAGTAAAAGTCTTGGTTGCCTCAAGTTTTTTCTGAGAAGTTCTTACCATCTTATTTCCGAATGATCATGTCATAGTCGAAAATCCCAGAATACTTGAAAGTACTTTATGCTCATGTTTGTTCTAGTTTAGATTTCCGATTCTAAAAATGCTACCTTCGGGTATAACTCTAAAGTTTCTAGTCTATACTTTGGTTATTTGTCTGATTACCGGATGCGGGTATTTTCTGAGTAGTGAATTGTTGGTACTGGAAGTCGGCTTTGTTTCCGAGTTTAGACTGGTTTAGCAATTGAGCTCCATTGCTCGGCAAAGTTTCCGTGCAGAAGGTTTAGCTGGATCGCAAAAGGGACGAGGCGGAAAGCCAGATAAACAATAAGTATAGACGAAAAAGTATAAGTGCTTATGTAAACATTTCAGGCACATAAAAATTAAAGCCAAAAGTGCTGAATAGATCAAAATCTTAGCACTAGCAAAATTAGCGTACTGCATATTTTATAGACCCATAATGTTTCTCGGAATAATACAATTGTTTCTGGTAATCTATGGTACAGGAGAAGAGGTAGGCGCTGCCGTCTCACTGGATGCATCAGCCTCAGTTTGATAACGATCCGAGATGTTCAGATCCGATACGGCCTATTCATCGTCGGAAAGTTCAGCTGCTTC
The DNA here is from genome assembly GCA_916181665.1 of Avena sativa. Classification (NCBI taxonomy): domain Eukaryota; kingdom Viridiplantae; phylum Streptophyta; class Magnoliopsida; order Poales; family Poaceae; genus Avena; species Avena sativa. The sequence goes on from OV702292.1 coordinate 316,361,416, forward strand.
TTCTGGAGGCGGGGGCGGTGTATCCACGTGAGTGAAGAAGGGAGTGTTGTAGTTGGTTAAGTCAGCCACGCGACACCCATATCCGGCGCAGGAGTCCATGATGGCACTGATATCTTGTTCCTGGCCGTCTTTATCCACCTTGAAGTACCCTCTGGTCACTTTCCATATCTCCATGTTTCCATGGTGGGTCATGACCATGGTGAGAGCATTCTGCGCCGCGGATCACGCGTAGGACATGTTCTAGTCCCGGACGAGCTGCGACATTTCCTTCGCCTGGTCTCGCACCTGAAAGTCCGACATGTTGTGCATGTCCGGAACCCTAAAAGCTTCGCCAATATCCTCGATGGATTGGCGGAAGTCATGAAGTAAATCACCGACTTGGGTAAGTCAGTGGGTGCAAGGCTCGGTGGAGGCAGAGTCCGTCAAGTTAAGAGGACCTATACATATAACACAAAAATGGTTAATAAAATCCGACATCAAAAGAGTCGAAGAATATACACACGTTAGAAAGATGGAAACATACCGAAGATGACGTCGTCAACTTTGGTCTTCTCTTGTCGAAGACTCCGGAGTTCAGCTCGGAGCGCCTCGGAAAGGTCCTTCTCTCTGCAAAGCTCGTTGTTAAGATCCGAGATTCTCTGATCTTGAGCTGCAATCTTACGATCACGCTCATAAGTAGCCATGGAGGAGGATTCGAGAACTTGAGCAATGCTCTTCTCATGATCCGCCTTGAGCTTATCTAGCTCTTGGCGAAGTTCTTTGTTCTCCACCACCAAGGTTTTGAGGTTCTCGGCCTCTTCAATCATAGCGCAAGACTGTTTTACCAGTGATGTAAGTCAAAAAGAACAACAGTTCAGTAAAAAATATTCGACTGTGAAAACAAAAAGACAAGATTTAAGTCTCGGAATGTTTACCTTCGGCCTCATCATTGGAGACCTTCAGCTCAGCATTTTCAAGCCGGAGAGCTTTGATCTCTCTCCGCTTGTTGCAGATGTTCTTCAACAAATCCTGGTTATATGAATTAACTTTCTGTAAGTCAGAATACCCATAGTCAGAAGTCTACTGAAGACTCGGGCTAATATTTTTACTAATATCAGCACGAGCCTTGGGTGCTACACTAGTTCATTCTTTGGCAACCTAAGGAAGCATAAACTCGGATTTGAAGATCCTACTTCATGCTTGGGGGCTAGAGGATATGATATAAAGTGCAATAAAGAAAATCGTAAGTTGGAATTCCGACTTACATGATGTTCATGTGTGAGCTTGCTCAGACACATGTTCACCTCAGTGGTAACCTTCTCGGCGAGGGTGAGTGGAATAACCGGAGGTGGTGGAAGCACACCAACTCTAAGTCCCTCGTCGTGAAGGCGAACTTGTTCAAGAAGGTCGGAGTACTTGATGTCTTCCGCCTATTGTGCTTCTTCTTTGGCAGAGAGATTTCTCTTCTCTAGGCATTGTCGGTCCAGAAGCTGGATTTCTTCTACAGATTTCCAAGACAAGCCAAATTTGGCAAGTCCCGGATTGTTCAGGAGGTTTTCGGCAAAGGTCTCTACCGAGGGATCATTACCCAAAGAGGGTTCACCCTTATCTAAACCTGAGCCACCCATGGTTGCGTCAGTCTGCGACTCAAGGGTCGCTGGCCCCGTATGAGGAGTCGGATCTTCTGCGACAACCGGCGAAGGAATGATCATCGGTGTTGCAGAGAGTTGTGGGGCAGGAGTCAGAGGAGTTACGACAGGAGAAGCGATAGTCAGCTTCATCTGCCGCAAAGGCTTCGAAGGAATTCCCTTCCCCTTTCCCTTGATGAGCTGCTTAGTTGTGGGAATGTAATAGAGTAAAAAACATTACATCTCGGAAGCAGAATTCAAGTAAGGTACAAAGGCGAAAGTTGTGTTGAAAGTTACCTCTTCACGACTAGCACCTCCTTTGTGTCGACGGCCACTGTCGGAGCCTTGTGCTTCCTAGGCACAATGTCCAGCAGTGGGACCAGTTCAGCCTCCTGAGAAAACTCTGGAGGATATCCCTCGAGTGGAGAAAATTCCGACTAGGGGAGGTCGGCAAGCTGAAAAGAAAAAAGATATCTCAGTATTGCGAAATAACTTAAAAGATGAAACACATAAAAGGGTTTATTATTTACCAGAACAACAGGTCTTCCACTGTATGCATATCCAGAGACAAGTCCGGAATCTTCCTTTCAATCCGCTCCTTGATCAGCCATTTAATCTGGCTTATGTAATCCTATGGCTTTAAAGCCTTAGGACTGATGCAGAGGGAGTCATTCTTCGACGCCGTGATGGAGTGCATTAGACGGTCGCCCTGGTGTTGGAGAGGCTGGATCCAGCGTGCGACCCAGCATTGGACTAGGTCGGATCCTTTCAAGCCCTTGTGTTTTATCAAACATTCGATCTGCCTCTTAGTGAGGATCAGATCGTCACTGAGAGCCGGAGGAGCCTCGTCCCAAGACAGTTGGGCCGTGGCGGCTCCGTCGATGAAAGCCGGCAAAGCAGTAGCTTTGCCGGGAGCAGGAATATCCTTATGGTAGAAAAAAGTGGCCGCCCATTGTTTGACCAAGTCACTGGCAGAAATGCGAGGATAACTACGCTCATGTCTAACAGAAAGGCTAATAGTGCCGGTAATATAAGGATTACCGGCAGTGATGGAGTTTCTACGGACATGGAAGTAGAAACGAAACAAAGTGAGACTCGGCCTAATTCCGAGATACCCCTCGCACAAAGCTACATAAGAACTCATCTCTAAGAGGGAATTTGGGGGAAGATGGTGGAGTTGTATACCGTAGTGATCAATCACCTCAGAAAATAATTCCGAGGGAGGAAAGGACAAACCTCTATCGAGGTGGGTGCCGAAGTGGACCCGCTCGTCGGCGCGCGGGTTGGGGATGGTTTCGCCGAAACCGCTCCGCCAGTCGATGGCGCGAAGGAGACCTTCATGCTCCAAACCTTGGAGTTTCTCGTCGTCGAGCAGGCACGGGATCCAGACTCCCCAGTTGCTCTCCTTCTCTGCCGCAGCCGTCGCCGCCAAGCCAGAAGAGGAAGAGGCAGCCATTTCTCCGGTGCACCGGTGACCTTAGATGGGCGGCGCTAGGAAATCTAGGAGGAGGGAGAGCTCTGTGCGCTAGGGAGATGTGGAGGAGAAGAAACGGCAAAGGGAACAGGTGAAGAGAGGAGAAGGAAAATCCTCACCCCTTATAACCACCTACCTGCGCCAAGATTGGTGCAAACAACACTGTGTAAACGCCACCCGTCGTGGAAGGAACTAGGAAGGACCCACGTGATTATTACGTCGCCTCGGTCTCCGCGTACGCATTGAAACGGTGCTTCGGTTCCATGAACGGCGGACCCACCAACGGTCGTGCTGACAGGATGTTTGTCAGATGACGTGACTTGACCATGACGAGTGTCAGATGACTTATTTTTAAGACCCGAATCGTATTTTTTGTTGTGAAGTTTCAGGAACCCTTCAAGATTCTGCAAGTCGAAGATCAAGCTAGACGGTGATGAATCCGACTTTGGATCTTGGAGACTTCTAGGGGCTGCTGTTGGGGATATACTTTCCGTGTATCCTCACAGTTCCTCACTGACCAGGGTGGCCCACTTCGGGTTAGATCTTTGCTTCATGGGCGGCCCAGTCAGGGAGAAGAGACAGAGTCCAATCCGGCTACGGGAAGGCCCAGAAGACTTACCGACTTAGGCCCATAGTGTTACTTGTAGTTCAAGTTGTACTCTGTAACCAACTCTTAGTCGTAGCCGGACAGATCTCTCCTAAAACCCTAGGCCAGATATCTATATAAGCCATCCTAGGGAGAGCCTTTAGGGCACCCTCAATACTCTACAATCTCAACTCACACAGGCAAACCCATGTAACCCATATTCTGGCTCTGCCGTATTACTGGATTGCTAGGAGGAGTAGGATCCGTCCAAAGCCAGCGGATTTGAACCTGGGTAAACTTGTGTGCTCACCGTCCCGGAACACCGTACGTCTCAAACCCCTCTCTTCCGCACGCCTCGAGGACCCCCTCATGGCATACTTGTCATCAATCTGACGACAAACATAACAATAATTCAATGGTTCCACTCAATAGCATCAACTACAAAAAGTAATCAACACCAGGAAAGTTTCCCCAAAGAACTATGCAAGATTCAACCCAATTCTTACAGTGGTATGAAGTGGTGATGATGGTGCTGGTGGAGATGATGGTGATGATGATCCCGATGAAGTCCAGCTTGATGGTGGTGTTGATGGCGACGATCTCCCCTCTCCGGGAAGGAATTTCCCTTGTAGATTTCTGCCTGCCAGAGAGCTCTTTCTCTTTGGAGTTTTCCGCCCCGCAGAGGAGGAGAAATCTTTTTGTGGTCGCTCTCCGAGCCTTAGGGTTTCGTGGGGAATATATACGCCAAAGAGCAGAGCCAGAGGTGGGCCAGGGTGGCCACGCCACCTGGTGGCGTGGCCAGGGCTAGCCCGCACCAGGGGGTGGTGTGGGCCCCCTTCTGGCATCCTTCGTCTTCTAGAAAAATACGATTTTCCATATATTTTCCGGGATTTTCCGATCTTCGCGAATTTCACCTCCAAACAGTGCCTTTTCCATCAGAATCCTGACTGCAGCGGTCCATCCTCCAAAAGTCATCAACCATGCAAAAACAGATAAAATAACATAAGTATCATCTCTTAATATGAAATATATCAATGAATAACAGTAAATTATGATATAGAATAGTGATGCAAAATGGACGTATCACTTGTCAAGAGTAGATAGAGAGATATAGAGTTGATATCCTCCTCTGTGTCGGAGAAGGAAGACATGTAGAAAATTGAGAGAAGAAAGAAAGAGGAAGCCTGGGAAGTGTAGAAGCTAGAGAGAAAGCGGCTCCCCGCCACCGTAGAGATCATCTTCTTGTATCTCAATCCACCCCAGATAATCCACCAAAGCAGGACTTAGGGTTGTTAGCCAAAGGGCAACCCGAACCTGGGTAAAAAATTACTGACTGTGTTTTGTGTGTGTTGTGTGCTCATGTCAGCAGGTTCCTTCATCGATGTTAAGGCCAAAACGCCTCCATGCCCACACCAGGTAGGGGGTGCTCGTGTTTTCGACTTCAGCAATCAGCTTCATCATCAAAAACTTCGTGAGCTTCATCGTCATCATCACGGACGTCCGTTTCGTCTTCGTGTTCGACATCAACATTGACTGCACCATTTCCAGCCATGGCACCAAAGAGAGGTGCTGCCGCCGGGATCGGCCCTGCCATGGTAGACTTGCCCGCTACAGGGACTCGCTCCCACACCCTTCCCACGACTAGGGTCTTGGATGCCGAGCCTCATGCATGGTGCGCCACTATCGTCGCAGGCGCCGACCCGCATCCAGGGCCAAGCACAATTGCACCATCGCCACCGCCGTCACAACCACACCCCGCGGTTGAGGAAGGCGATCATGCTGGCACAGGTGCCGCTGCGCGAGAGGCACCACCACCAGGCGACGCAGGAGGCGTCGTACTCGAAGACCCCTTTGCCAGCGATGCAAGAGGCGCCACCGGCGAAGTGTCTCTCCCCGGCGGCGTAGGATATGCCGCCGGTGACACAGGAGGTGTTGTACTTGAATACCCCTTCATCGGTGACGCAGGAGGCACCACCGGCGGAGTGTCTCTCCCTAGTGGCATAGGAGACGACACCGGAGGGGGCCATTTGTTAAGAGGAATCGCACAGGTCGGGGCCGGAGGAGCCGACCCCGAGCCGCAGCGTCATGCGTCGGCCTAGCATGCAGCAACCATAGCTCGCTCCAGCACTTGCCTCACTGCGCCAAGTACCAGCCGTCAACCCTAATACCACTGCTTTGGGAACCGAACATTGGGGGAAGCAGTCGCTGCTGCCCGTGCCATAGCTCGGCACCCACCTGCACCTAGGATGGCGGAGTATGCGGCATGGAGGGACAACCGCGACGCGCAGCTAGAGTTCATTAGGCTGCATCAGGAGTCCACCCACCCTCTTTCCTAGTGCAACCTAGGGCCAAGGCGTGGGGCGGAGCGCCCTCCCACCATCGCCATAGGGCCCATGCAAAACATTGCCCTGAGGTCGTGTTCCGGGAATGCTCCCCTGAGCCGAGGGCTGCTGGACCTTGCGACGGTGGAAGGAGAGCCGACAACCATGCCACGGGCCACTTGGGGGCTGGCGCCCCAAGACCTGCATAAAAAGATCACGTCTTTATGGGGTTATCTGCTGACCGCGCGCACAGGCGCGCTGAAGGGCGCCGAGGCAATACCGCTGCGGCGAACGAGGCGCTAGTTTGAGATTACCTGTTGCATCTATGTCAACAGGCAGCGGGTGCGGCCGTCCCTAACCCGCAAGACACAACTGATGTAGGGAACATGGATTTGGGATATGGAAGCGGCTGCCCCGCCTTCTCTCCTGCCTTATGGCAGGTGGCGTGGCTGCCAAAATTCCGTCCCATTGTCCCCGTCAAGTTTGAAGGTAATACCAACCTGAAGCAGTTTCTTGCCAGCTACTACACCCCAATGGTAGCTGCGGGTACTAATGAGAAGGTATGGCCAATTGGTTTCCAATGGCCCAAAAGGGAACAGCCTTGTCGTGGCTCATGTATAGACCTAAGGAGTCCATTCGCTCCTGGGCCGATTTGTGTACATGCTTTGTGAGTGCGTTCCCGGGAGCCTTCAAGCACCCAGGAACACTCATTCATCTCCACACAGTGGTCCAGGGGAGTGGTGAGTGGCTACGGACTTCATGCTGTGATTTTTGCAGATAGCACACACTATCCCGGAGGCGGAGGACGCTGCCATTATTGGCGCGTTCACCATGAATGTGCACGATAACAAGATGCACGTAGAGATTAACATGTATCCCGACATGAGCGCCCATGAGTTGTGGGTGTTGGTTGACCTCTGCTCCTTATCAGAAGAAGGATGCCTTGCACCCAAGGGCGTTGCCCGAGAAGCCACTGGAGCGGCAGACCTGGGAAGCACTACTGCGAAGAAGAGCATCTCGTTTAAGCAGGGCCACCGATAGGCTTTGGCTGTAGAGCCTAGTGCTCCCACTGGGGCTGAGAAGAATACTAAACCAGAGGGAGAAGTGGTGGTGGCCAAGCCATCCACGGGGAAGTGGTACCCTGTGCATGAGTCCAACGAGCATGACACTCGGAACTGCCGCTCCATCGTCGGTTACACCGAGGGACGGAAGAGGTGCATCGCTGAGTAGGGTACTAATTGTACCTTCAGGAACTATTACCGCTGCAACAAGGCCAACCATCATGCAACGGACTTACCCGTCCAGCCTGGCCTAGGCGCCCCCCAATGGAGGTCACGGGGGAAACATGGGCGTTGCACGAGGAGGAGATGGAGGCGGTGGAGACGGAGCAAGAGCGGGGCATGGAGGGGGTCCGTGGCAACGCATCCCCTCAATCGTGTGGCAATAACCCTGTTGTCAGCCAAGGCTGCGACAATGATGGGTGCGGATAGTACACACAAGTATAGGACTGCACGTGGGCACACGGAGGAGCCTACGCCATTACTTCCCACAGGGAGTTTAAGCATTTCTCCCGTGAACTATGCACCATATAGCCTAGCTCGAAGGCGCAACGACCACTTCGGTGGTCGCATGTGCCGATTAACTTTGATGCGGGAGATCACTTGGACCACATCACCAGGAGATCATCACTTTGCGGCCCGAAAGTTGGGGTGTACAGCCAACACGGTACCCAAGTTCCTTGAAATCAGCCGGGATGACTACTGTTGGTGTGCCAAATACTCAGAGGGTATTTTTCGGCACGAATTCAACATTACGTTTCAATACAAAAAATCAGGCTAACAGGCGTCAAGTTGGGCCCCTCCTGTCAGTTCGCCGTTATGTCGCTCCCGTCGCTTAGGAGGGGTGGCTGTCATATAGGCTTGCAGCGTTGGCACAGTGGATAGGACAACACCCCCGACCCAGTGTATTGACGTGACAAAACAGGGCCCATGTATCAGCGTTATAATTATTTTTTGTTTACTCAGAAGCTGGAACGGCCACCGCCACGCGTCTCTCCTTGGACTTCCGTCCCAATCGTTAACCCCTACCATAAAAGCGCATTGACGGTTCTACCATTCCCCTGCCTCGCAGAAACAACTCTTCTTCTTCATGTCATCTACTATCTTCTTCCCGTCTTCTCCTTGCTGCCATGGAAGATCTACGCACTCTAGAGACAAGCTTCACTACCCATGACAACAAGAAGATAGAAGTTGTCTACACCAATGAGGAGGAGACAGTGGTGTGTGTCCTGAGGATGTACGAGGGTTGGCTTGGGATAGACGAGGACAAGTTTGTGGGATTGGACCTCGAGTACACCCCGGAGCACCAATATGAAGGGAGTGAAGTCGCGGTCGTTCAACTTGCCATGCGGAAACACGTCCTCGTCTACCACCTCTCCCGGTTTGTAGATCTGCTCTCTGTAGCTAACCGCCTTTAGGGTTTTCTCCTCTTGTTCTTTATCCACTTGTGCATCTTGCAACTACTGGATTTTACTTAGGACCAAATAAATTAGGGTTTTCCTATGTCTCAATCAACTGAGATTTTCTTTAGTCTCAATCACCTAAGAAAAGTGCAACCGTAGTTAAAAGAAATGTGCAACTCGTTCAGTCGACTAAGAAATAGCAAAACCGAATAAATTATGACAATACAATGTTGAGAGTCTTGATCTTGCATTTACTAAACTTTTCAAAATTATATTGAGATGATGATCTTGCATTGCCAAAATATTTGTAGTTACAAATTTTGGTGATGACAAACTAGATACTTTCAGGACTAACAGGAAATGTCCGGTGCTGCGTTGACAAAAAGGGAATTGTTTTCTGCACTGTCGACACAACAACTGATTTTTCGAAATTGTATCAAGGGGAAATTATAATTCCTGCGCATAACTAGATCGATATTCAACATCTTGTCAAGATCCTAGGGGGCAGGAAGAAGGATGGAATGGCATCACTCGCAACTAGAATCCTCGATGAGTCATACGTCACAATGAAGGAAGATTTCTCTAAGGATAGGCACGATTTCTGGAACGAGTGGCCGTTGTCTAATATAAACCTGAAGTATGCAGCCATAGATGCTTACGTGACCTTCCAGCTATACAAGAAGATCCATTTTTTTCAACGTTACCTCGTGTTTTGCCCTATTTGCAAGAGGGAAGACGAGCTTAGGGGAGCCCTTTGTAGAAAATGCTGAATAGCTGAGTTTGAAGTTGAATATGCAAAGAAATTGGCTGCATCTGAAGCAGCTGACAGAGAGGCTACAGAAGCATCTGAAAGAGAGCTTGCAGCTGAAGAAGCAGCTGACAGAGAGGCTTGAGCTGAAGCGGCAAACAGAGATGCGGCATCTTCTAGCGGCAACAATCAGGCCTGTGATGCACCGGTAATTGTGCCGCAGGACGCTGAAGATAGGAAAGCCAAGTCAGATGCCATTTGGGACAAAGCAGTTCGTCAGACGTTGAGTACCTGGAATGAAGCAAGCGCGTCAAGTGGTCTGATGAGGAGTGAATTAAATTTTACTTGTCAGTGTTATGTTTCTGTTTCTATTTTATTGGAACTCAGTTAGCTTGCCAAGATGTCTAGCGCATCAAGTGATACTAGTAAAATAAATTTAACCCTCGTTGTGTTATGTTTATGTATGTGTCTTGTAGCTTGTCAAGATGGTAGTTTCTTAACTGGAAGTTTGAAACAGTGTCCTTTTCCTCTCTTGCTAAACAGATATGTTTCATTTTGCCCAAATTGGAGCAAATCTAGAGAAGATTCTCACTTCAATAATTCATTCCCTTTTGGACCTCTTTTTTGCCTCCGATCAGGTAGCAAATCTAGAGCAGCAAATCACACCAGGCAGAATACATTCATTCAGAAAACAAAACAAATGTAGATATAGCTGTGCACAGCTAAATAGGATATAGTGATAGAAAGTAGTAGGTTTCTTAACGGGGTTCGATGCATTCAGCCAGAAATAGGATGCAAGCAAAATATAGAAAATCAAAGAAGCTGCTTAGCAGCAGCAGCCGTGGCAGATGCAGATACATTCAAGGAGACATCCAACCCGTTCATTCACCAGCGCCTCCATCTCCCTCTGGCGCCTCCGCCACTTCTTGCTGCCCAGTTTCCTGGACATGGGGGCCTTAGGACTGATTGGAGGCATGCGACCTCTTTGATGGCCACCCGCTGGATGTTTCGGAGGTGAATGCCGAGAGCATGGTGTTCAGCGATGTAGGCATTGATGTTCGCGGGCTCGAGCTTGCCGCTTTTGTGGATGCCGGAGCCAGTGGCCTCTGCATGCTTCAGTAAGGCGTTCAAGATGGTGCCGCTGGCGGCGCGACTCGTCAAGTAGTAGACGCCCCCCCTTGCGGAAGGGGCAGCTGTAGTAGGGGGCCGTGAGGAAGCCATCGTACTTGCCGGCCCGCAGCCTCCTCAGCACCTGATGAGCCTTGGTGTGAATGGACTCGTCATCGCTGCAGACATCGCTGCCGGAAACCTATTGGAAGAAAGGGAAAATGGGGGAGTAGATGGTGTAAGAAGATCGAGCAATCGAAATGCGAACAAGCGAATCCTAATAAACCAAGATCTAGCATCCAACAATGGGAACGGTGTTGGATAATTAGGCACAATTTCCATGATTAATTCCAGAATATTAAACATGACAATACCAGCTAAATTTTAAATAGATTAGCCCATTATTTCTAACAAACGGTAGAAGAACCAGGGGAGGGGAGCAAACCCTAGTTACCTCCGACCATAGGTCGTTGATGCCGGTGTCGTAGGGGTTCAGCGGAGCGATGTACTTATCTGGATCGTAGGTGCCCAAGAAGTGCGTGATCTGCTTGTGACCGGCGGGGGGCTCCTCTTCGGCGGCTCCGTCGGTAGCTGGGACGGGGGCCTGGACAGGAACGACGGCTGCCATCGATGCCTCCACTGAGGCCTGGACAGGGACAGCGGCTGCTTTCAACGCGTCGAGGGGGACCGGCGAGGAGACGGGGGCCTCCTCGCCGGCGGCCACGGAGGCGACGATGGCCACCTTATCCTCCTCGGCCATCACCGGCACGGACGAGGTATTCTCGGGAGTTTGCGGATGCTGGTGGGATAGTGGAGAGGGTTGCGTGGGGACAGTGAGCGAGAATGGGAGTGGGTGTCCGGAGAGGGGCTCTATAGCTAAGGTGGATAGAAGCAAGGCACGTTTCGTTGCACCACCGTGCAACGCGCCGTGCAGTCGACTGCACCGTGCACCGCGACACGCGCACGGTACGTCACGTTTTTTCCCGGGCCATGCATGGCAGTTTTGTATTGAGCCGCGTGCAAAGGCGCACACACAATTTCTATGTACGAAGTTTGACACGGCCCTAAAATTGGCGATTGAGAGCCGCTGCGTAAAAAATGGGATATGTCTTATTAAAATCAAGTGGCAATAAATTGCAGCTGTCCATCGACGACCGTGCACTCGATGACACATGCATTGTGGCGTAGTAGTAGCAGTAGTAGGCTTTTCAGACTTGATTAAACATGACATGACCGCTCGACGACTTTTTCCATGGACGACATCGTGTTCCTTCTTGTAGAAGTCTCGCTGAGGGAGACGTCCGTGTTGTCTCGCGATGTACTGTGAAGGGCACGACGTGTGCAACGATCATCGTTGGATCGCACAGAATCAACGGTTGGTGCGCACGATCTGCGTCACAACTGTGATAACCAATCAGGGAGTAGCAGACAGGGTGAGCACAGATTTGTGCTTCTACGAAAGATAGAGAGGTGGGGGCAAAACTGAGTAGTACCACATAAAACCAAGGGCGATACTGAGTAGTATAAAAATGGAAAGTGAGTGTCTTGCACAATGAAATACATCGTGGCATACATCAAATTATGCCAATATAGATACACAAGAGTTCATTGGATGTGTCTTCTTCTCATAAACCACTCATAAACCACGTAAGGATCCACTAGAGTCATTGGATGTGTGTTCTTCTCACAAACCACATATCACCAGTGTCATTGCATGTGTGTTCTTCCCACAGACCACACATGGATCCACCGGTGTCATTGCATGTGTGTTCTTCTCACAAACCACACATGGATCCACCAGTGTTATCGCATGTCTACTCTTTTCATGAACCACGGCTAGAGTCATTGCATGTCTGCTCTTGTCACAAACCACACATGGATCCACCCAGTGTCATCGCATGCGTGTTCTTCCCATGAACCACACATGGATCCACCAGTGTCATTGCATGTCTACTCTTTTCATGAACCACATCTAGAGTCATTTGGATGTGTGTTCTTCTGACAGACCACACATGGATCCAGTGTCAATGCATGTGTGTTCTTCCCAAAGACCACACATGGATCCACCAGTGTCATTGCATGTGTGTTCTTCTCATAAACCATATCATGAACCACACCCAGTGTCATTGCATGTGTGTTCTTCTCACAGACCACACATGGATCCACCAGTGTCATTGCATGTGTGTTCTTATTACAAACCATATCATGAACCACACCCAGTGTCATTGCATGTGTGTTCTTCCCATGAACCACACATGGATCCACTAGTGTCATTGCATGTCTGCTCTTCCCACAGACCACACATGGATCCACCAGTGTCATTGCATGTGTGTTCTTCCCATGAACCACACATGGATCCATCAGTGTCATTGCATGTCTGCTCTTTTCATGAACCACAGCTAGAGTCATTGGATGTGTGTTCTTCTCATAGACCACATATCACCAGTGTCATTGCATGTGTGTTCTTCCCAAAGACCACACATGGATCCACCAGTGCCATTGAATGTGTGTTCTTCTCACAAACCATATCATGAACCACACCCAGTGTCATTGCATGGTGTTCTTCTTACAAACCATATCATGAACCACACCCAGTGTCATTGCATGTGTGTTGTTCTCACAAACCACACATGGATCCACCGGTGTCATTGCATGTCTGCTCTTCTCATTAACCACAGCTAGAGTCATTGCATGTCTGTTATTTTCACAAACCACATATCACCAAAGTCATTGCATGTGTGTTCTTCCCATGAACCACAAATGGATCCACCGGTGTCATTGCATGTGTGTTCTTCTCACAAACCAGACATGGATCCACCCAGTGTCATTGCATGTGTGATCTTCCCATAAACCACACATGGATACACTAGTGTCATTGCATGTCTCCTCTTTTCATGAACCACATCTAGAGTCATTCGATGAGTGTTCTTCTCACAGACAACATATCATCAGTGTCATTGCATGTGTGTTCTTCCCAAAGACCACACATGGATCCACCAGTGTCATTGCATGTGTGTTCTTCTCACAAAACATATCATGAACCACACCCAGTGTCATTGCATGTGTGTTCTTCTCACAGACCACACATGGATCCACCAGTGTCATTGCATGTCTGTTCTTCTCACAAACCATATCATGAACCACACCCAGTTTCATTGCATGTGTGTTCTTCTCACAAACCACAAATGGATCCACCCAATGTCATCGCATGTGTGTTCTTCCCATGAACCACACATGGATCCACTAGTGTCATTGCATGCGTGCTCTTTTCACAAACCACAACTAGAGTCATTAGATGTGTGTTCTTCTCATAGACCACATATCACCAGTGTCATTGCATGTGTGTTCCCTCCCAAAGACCACACATGGATCCACCAGTGTCATTGCATGTGTGTTCTTCTCACAAAGCATATCATGAACCACACCCAGTGTCATTGCATGTGTGTTCTTCTCACAGACCACACATGGATCCACCAGTGTCATTACATGTGTGTTCTTCTCCCAAACCATATCATGAACCACACCCAGTGTCATTGCATGTGTGTTCTTCCCATGAACCACACATGGATCCACCAGTGTCATTGCATGTCTACTCTTTTCATTAACCACAGCTAGAGTCATTGCATGTGTGTTCTCCCAAACCACGTATCACCGGTGTCTATGCATGTGTGTTCTTCCCATGAACCACACATGGATCCACCAGTGTCATTGCATGTGTGTTCTTCCCACAGACCACACATGGATCCACCGGTGTCATTGCAAGTCTACTCTTCTCATTAACCACAGCTAGAGACATTGCATGTCTGTTCATTTCACAAACCACATATCACCAGAGTCATTGCATGTGTGTTCTTCCCATAAATCACACCCAGTGTCATTGCATGTGTGTTCTTCTCATTAACCCCACATGGATCCACTGGTGTCATTGCATGTCTCCTCTTTTCATTAACCACAGCTAGAGTCATTGCATGTGTGCTATTTTCACAAACCACATATAACCAGAGGCATTGCATGTGTGTTCTTCTCACAGACCACATATCGCCGGTGTCATTGCATGTGTGTTCTTCCCAAAGACCACACATGGATCCACCAGTGTCATTGCATGTGTGTTCTTCCCACAGACCACACATGGATCCACCGGTGTCAGTGCGTGTGTGTTCTTCCCATGAACCACACATGGATCCACCAGTGTCATTGCATGTGTGTTGTTCCCGCAGACCACACATGGATCCACCGGTGTCGTTGCATCTGTGTTCTTCCCATGAACCACACATGGATCCACCAGTGTCATTGTATTTCTGCTCTTCGCATGAACCACAACTAGAGTCATCGCATGCGTGCTCTTTTGACAAACCACAGCTAGAGTCATTGCATGTGTGTTCTTCTTACAAACCATATCATGAACCACACCCAGTGTCATTGCATGTGTGTTCTTCTCACAAACCACACATGGATCCACCGGTGTCATTGCATGTCTGCTCTTCTCATTAACCACAGCTAGAGTCATTGCATGTGTGTTCTTCCCATGAACCACACATGGATCCACCAGTGTCATTGCATATGTGTTCTTCCCATGAACCACACATGGATCCACCGGTGTCATTGCATGTCTGCTCTTCTCATGAACCACGCTTGGATCCACCCAGTGTCATCGCATGTGTGTTCTTCCCATGAACCACACATGGATCCACCAGTGTCATTACATGCGTGCTCTTTTCACAAACCACAACTAGAGTCATTGGATGTGTGTTTTTCTCACATACCACATATCACCAGTGTCATTGCATGTGTGTTCTTTCCAAAGACAACACATGGATCCACCAGTGTCATTGCATGTGTGTTCTTCTCAAAAACCATATCATGAACCACACCCAGTGT
Source organism: Avena sativa (assembly GCA_916181665.1). Taxonomy (NCBI): domain Eukaryota; kingdom Viridiplantae; phylum Streptophyta; class Magnoliopsida; order Poales; family Poaceae; genus Avena; species Avena sativa. Next base: position 316,376,598 of record OV702292.1, read on the forward strand.
CATTGCATGTGTGTTCTTCTCACAGACCACACATGGATCCACCAGTGTCAATGCATGTGTGTTCTTCTCACAAACCATATCATGAACCACACCCAGTGTCATTGCATGTGTGTTCTTCCCATGAACCACACATGGATCCACCAGTGTCATTCAATGTCTGCTTTTCTCATGAACCACACATGGATCCACCCAGTGTCATCGCATGTGTGTTCTTCCCATGAACCACACATGGATCCACTAGTGTCATTGCGTGTCTACTCTTTTCATGGACCACAGCTAGAGTCATTGGATGTGTGTCATTCTCACAGAGCACATATCACCAGTGTCATTGCATGTGTGTTCTTCCCAAAGACCACACATGGATCCACCAGTGTCATTGTATGCGTGTTCTTCTCACAAACCATATCATGAACCACACCTAGTGTCATTGCATGTGTGTTCTTCTCACAGACCACACATGGATCCACCAATGTCATTGCATGTGTGTTCTTCTCACAGACCATATCATGAACCACACCCAGTGTCATTGCATGTGTGTTCTTCCCTTGAACCACACATGGATCCACCGGTGTCATTGCATGTCTGCTCTTTTCATTAACCACAGCTAGAGTCATTGCATGTGTGTTCTTCTCACAGAGCACATATCAGCTGTGTCATTGCATGTGTGTTCTTCCCATGAACCACACATGGATCCACCAGTGTCATTGCATGTGTGTTCTTCCCACAGACCACACATGGATCCACCGGTGTCGTTGAATGTGTGTTCTTCCCATGAACCACACATGGATCCACCAGTGTCATTGTATGTCTGCTCTTCCCATGAACCACGGCTAGAGTCATCACATGCGTGCTCTTTTCACAAACCACAGCTAGAGTCATTGCATGTGTGTTCTTCTTACAAACCATATCATGAACCACACCCAGTGTCATTGCATGTGTGTTCTTCTCACAAACCACACATGGATCCACCGGTGTCATTGCATGTCTGCTCTTCTCATTAACCACAGCTAGAGTCATTGCATGTGTGTTCTTCCCATGAACCACACATGGATCCACCCAGTGTCATCGCATGTGTGTTCTTCCCATGGACCACACATGGATCCGCCAGTGTCATTGCATGTCTGCTCTTTTCATGAACCACAGCTAGAGTCATTGGATGTGTGTTCTTCTCACAGACCACATGTCACCAGTGTCATTGCATGTGTGTTCTTCCCAAAGACCACACATGGATCCACCAGTGTCATTGCATGTGTGTTCTTCTCACAAACCATATCATGAACCACACCCAGTGTCATTGCATGTGTGTTCTTCTCACAGACCACACATGGATCCACCAGTGTCATTGCATGTGTGTTCTTCTCACAGACCATATCATGAACCACACCTAGTGTCATTGCATGTGTGTTCTTCCCATGAACCACACATGGATCCACCAGTGTCATTGCATGTCTGCTCTTCCCACAGACCACACATGGATCCACCAGTGTCATTGCATGTGTGTTCTTCCCATGAACCACACATGGATCCACCAGTGTCATTGCATGTCTGCTCTTTTCATGAACCATGGCTAGAGTCATTGGATGTGTGTTCTTCTCATAGACCACATATCACCAGTGTCATTGCATGCGTGTTCTTCCCAAAGACCACACATGGATCCACCAGTGTCATTGCATGTGTGTTCTTCTCACAAACCATATCATGAACCACACCCAGTGTCATTGCATGTGTGTTATTCCCATGAACCACACATGGATCCACCGGTGTCATTGCATGTCTGCTCTTCTCATGAACCACACTTGGATCCACCCAGTGTCATCGCATGTCTGGTCTTCCCATGAACCACACATGGATCCACCAGTGTCATTGCATGTCTGCTCTTTTCATGAACCACAGCTAGATTCATTGGATGTGTGTTCTACTCACAGACCACATATCACCAGTGTCATTGCATGTGTGTTCTTCCCAAAGACCACACATGGATCCACCAGTGTCATTGCATGTGTGTTCTTCTCACAAACAATATCATGAACCACACCCAGTGTCATTGCATGTGTGTTCTTCTCACAAACCATATCATGAACCACACCCAGTGTCATTGCATGTGTGTTCTTCTCACAGACCACACATGGATCCACTAGTGTCATTGCATGTGTGTTCTTCTCACAGACCATATCATGAACCACACCTAGTGTCATTGCATGTGTGTTCTTCCCATGAACCACACATGGATCCACCAATGTCATTGCATGTCTGCTCTTCCCACAGACCACACATGGATCCACCAGTGTCATTGCATGTGTGTTCTTCCCATGAACCACACATGGATCCACCAGTGTCATTGCATGTCTGCTCTTTTCATGAACCATGGCTAGAGTCATTGGATGTGTGTTCTTCTCATAGACCACATATCACCAGTGTCATTGCATGCGTGTTCTTCCCAAAGACCACACATGTATCCACCAGTGTCATTGCATGTGTGTTCTTCTCACAAACCATATCATGAACCACACCCAGTGTCATTGCATGTGTGTTCTTCTCATGAACCACACATGGATCCACCGGTGTCATTGCATGTCTGCTCTTCTCATGAACCACACTTGGATCCACCCAGTGTCATCGCATGTCTGGTCTTCCCATGAACCACACATGGATCCACCAGTGTCATTGCATGTCTGCTCTTTTCATGAACCATAGCTAGAGTCATTGGATGTGTGTTCTTCTCACAGACCACATATCACCAGTGTCATTGCATGTGTGTTCTTCCCAAAGACCACACATGGATCGACCAGTGTCATTGCATGTGTGTTCTTCTCACAAACAATATCATGAACCACACCCAGTGTCATTGCATGTGTGTTCTTCTCACAAACCATATCATGAACCACACCCAGTGTCATTGATTGCGTGTTCTTCTCACAGACCACACATGGATCCACCAGTGTCTATGCATGTGTGTTCTTCCCATGAACCACACATGGATCCACCAGTGTCATTGCATGTGAGTTCTTCCGACGGACCACACATGGATCCACCGATGTCGTTGCATGTGTGTTCTTCCCATGAACCACACATGGATCCACCAATGTCATTGTATGTCTGCTCTTCCCAGAGACCACACATGGATCCACAGGTGTCGTTGCGTGTGTGTTCTTCCCATGAACCACACATGGATCCACCAGTGTCATTGTATGTCTGCTCTTCCCATGAACCACAGCTAGAGTCATCGCATGTGTGCTCTTTTCACAAACCGCAGCTAGAGTCATTGGATGTGTGTTCTTCTTACAAACCATATCATGAACCACACCCAGTGTCATTGCATGTGTGTTCTTCTCACAGACCACACATGGATCCACCAGTGTCTATGCATGTGTGTTCTTCCCATGAACCACACATGGATCCACCAGTGTCATTGCATGTGAGTTCTTCCGACGGACCACACATGGATCCACCGATGTTGTTGCATGTGTGTTCTTCCCATGAACCACACATGGATCCACCAATATTATTGTATGTCTGCTCTTCCCAGAGACCACACATGGATCCACCGGTGTCGTTGCGTGTGTGTTCTTCCCATGAACCACACATGGATCCACCAGTGTCATTGTATGTCTGCTCTTCCCATGAACCACAACTAGAGTCATCGCATGCGTGCTCTTTTCACAAACCGCAGCTAGAGTCATTGGATGTGTGTTCTTCTTACAAACCATATCATGAACCACACCCAGTGTCATTGCATGTGTGTTCTTCTCACAAACCACACATGGATCCACCGGTGTCATTGCATGTCTGCTCTTCTCATTAACCACAGCTAGTGTTATTGCATGTCTGTTCTTTTCACAAACCACATATCACCAGATTCATTGCATGTGTGTTCTTCCCATGAACCACACATGGATCCACCGGTGTCATTGCATGTCTGCTCTTCTCATGAACCACACTTGGATCCACCTAGTGTCATCGCATGTGTGTACTTCCCATGAACCACACATGGATCCACCAGTGTCATTGCATGCGTGCTCTTTTCACAAAACACAGCTAGAGTCATTGGATGTGGGTTCTTCTCACAAACCACATATCACCAGTGTCATTGCATGTGTGTTCTTCCCAAAGACCACACATGGATCCACCAGTGTCATTGCACGTGTGTTCTTCTCACAAACTGTATCATGAACCAAACCCAGTGTCATTACATGTGTTCTTCTCACAGACCACACATGGATCCACCAGTGTCATTGCATGTGTGTTCTTCTCACAAACCATATCATGAACCACACCTAGTGTCATTGCATGTGTGTTCTTCCCATGAACCACACATGGATCCACCAGTGTCATGTCTGCTCTTCTCATGAACCACACATGGATCCACCCAGTGTCATCGCATGTGTGTTCTTCCCATGAACCACACATGGATCCACTAGTGTCATTGCATGTCTGCTCTTTTCATGAACCACAGCTAGAGTCATTGGATGTGTGTTCTTCTCACAGACCACATATCACCAATGTCATTGCATGTGTGTTCTTCCCAAAGACCACACATGGATCCACCAGTGTCATTGCATGCGTGTTCTTCTCACAAACCATATCATGAACCACACCCAGTGTCATTGCATGTGTGTTCTTCTCACAGACCACACAAGGATGCACAAGTGTCATTGCATGTGTGTTCTTCTCACAAACCATATCATGAACCACACCCAGTGTCATTTTATGTGTGTTCTTCCCTTGAACCACACATGGATCCACCAGTGGCATTGCATGTCTGCTCTTTTCATTAACCACAGCTAGAGTCATTGCATGTGTGTTCTTCTCACAAACCACGTATCACCGGTGTCTATGCATGTGTGTTCTTCCCATGAACCACACATGGATCCACCAGTGTCATTGCATGTGTGTTCTTCCCACAGACCACACATGGATCCACCGGTGTCATTGCATGTCTGCTCTTCTCATGAACCACAGCTAGATCCACCCGTGTCATTGGATGCATGTTCTTTTCATAAACCACATATGGATACTAATTAACCTTAGGAGAGCCCTAACCTTAGCATTAGACCAAGTATTCTAGAAGGCACGCCCTAACACAGTTGTTCTGCTTGTCGATTGTTACATACTGTCCGATCGGGGCGCTTGGACGATTGGGATGGTTTTCGTGAGATCAATCTGCGAGTAGTCTATTCTATGGCATGATTGGCCACGCTTGCTCTGGACAAACTGGCAACACCGGGGGCTGCCCTGTTGCGAGTGTCACGACTCACGAGTTGAGCGGGCCATATCCCAGTGTCACGTCCCCATTACTTCTCTTCCTCCCCGTACTTCTCTTCCTTCCCCTCGAAGCCACATTCCCCACTTCACTCCCATCCTGCCGTAGCCGCAACCGATGGTGCTGCCATCCCAATCCCCTCTCCGGCAGCCACCCCCCTCCCCTCCCCTCTTGCCATGGGTTCAAGGATAGACGACGAGGAAACGCGTCGTGACGACAGGGACGGTGATTTCGAGGTGAGTCGTCTCATCTCTATCTCTATCATCCGTGGCCAGTTATCTATTTTTTGAGCCAGATCTACTCCGTTTACTCATGCACGTATGATGTGTTAGGCCAACCAGACGATGTATGACACCGACTATCACGGTTTAGCGGATGAAGGCAGTCCTCTGCTATGTAAACATGGATATGTGCCTGCTAAATTTGTAGCGTTCGAAGGACGAAACATAGGCATGAGGTTTCTACGGTGTCAAGGACATCGTGCAATGATGCGAGGCGGAAGTTGTGGTGTTGTCAAATGGGTAGATCCAGAGTGGCCCAAATCGATGCAGAAAATGCTGGACAAACTATGGGAAATGACTGTTGCGTTGAAAGAATCCGCATTCAGCTCACTTCTTGACAGTGTTGAGATGAAGCTATGGGAACTAGTTGACACGACCAAGCATAAGCGAGATCTCATGGGGGTGGAAGACAAGGTTAGCAAAGTCGAGAAGGAGAGGGACGCGGCGTTGGCCCTGAAGGCTAAAGCAGAGCAAGAACTGACTCAAGCAAGGAAGGATCTTCACCAGGCCAAAGTCCTACAGTTCACAACTATGAGTATTGACAAGTTCATGAGGAAAGATGTAGAGAAACAATTGAAGTTGTGCAAGGAAGATGCTAAAAGGAAGGAGCAGATGATTCGATCCTTGCTCTTGCAGGAAGATGCGCATAAGGCTAAGATTAGGAAGATCAAAGAGATGTGTGTTAACTAGTTCTATTTAGTTTAAGCCCCGTGCCTTTTTTAAGTTGTAATAGTAGTACTTGTTGACCTAGCGGTCTGAACTATTGGCCCCGGAGTCCTAGGAGTAAAAAAATTGGTCGCCCGTTAATCTGTCTTAACGCTGCATTACTTCCTTTTGTCTGACCAATGCCCCTTGGATATTCCGCCCGTCGCTTCGTCGTCCTCGTGTACAAATAGGAGGCGCCACAACTCGTCGCTTCGTCGCCCATCCCCTCGCCCTCTCCAATCTCCACCACGCCGTCCACCCCATCGCTCCCTCTCCAATCTCCACCGCGCCGCCAGGGACATGCCCTCGCTGAACTTCTACGAGGCGGTTATGTTCTCGCACTTCGACATCCTCACGCCGCCGGCCGCGATGGTGCCCCACGGATGGCACATCAGCTATGCGGGGGTGCCGGTGGCTCCGCTCCTCTTCCCCGGTGGAGCCGTGATGGAGAGCGAAATTGCGGCGTGCCACCTCCAGTTTCCCGCATGGAAGAGGGCGATGCGCCGATATGTGGCGGCCAGCCCGTACTGGCCGGCGCTGTTCAAGAAGGAGCGGAAGGCAAAGATTGGCAACCGCATCGTTTACGGGCGTGTGGTGCACCGGGATCTCCGCAACCGAGAAGGGCGGGAGAGGTTCTGGTCCATCCCTGGATGGACCAAGTTCACCGTCATCGCCGCCGCTCATCGCGAAGAGGTGCTCCGTCTCGCATACAATGCGGAAATCGTGGAGGTTCCGTCCGACGAAGACAAGGAAGCCGGCAGCTCGGAGGACAGCGGCAGCGAAAGTGAAATTGTCGACTAGTTGGTTGAATTAATGTAGGATGTGAAATCGCACCTTTGTTTAGAAGAATTTGTGGTTGAATTAATGAAATGCCTCGATTTAGATCTCTGTCTCGATTAATTTGTGGAAGAATTTGTGATTTAGATCAATTTCTGCCTTGATTTAGATCTCTTTCCCGGATTGGGAACGTAACCGTGGACCAAAGACACCTTTTCTACTAGTGTATTCTGACACTGGTGGTTTGTTTAAACGTAATCTACGTGGATTGTGCCGCATGCAAATGGCATAACCACAATTTATAAAGTGGAAGCACGTACACCCGGTTACTGGAGATCCGAGAGCTTTGCCAGATGCAGGGGATGCAGGAGCAGAGAGGCGGTGAGATAGACGGGCTCAAGATTAGGCCAGAAAGTGGTACCCATTTCCTCCTCATCTGGGCATTATCGGTGAGAACATTGTTGTTTATGTTGCCACGTCGTTGTGCAGCATCTGAAATAAGTTGCTGCTTCATGGAGTGTGGCAGCTTAAATAATTTATTTATGTGCCACTTACATTCCGTCGTATTTGGAGACCTCCTGCCCCTCAGCAATCATGGAACCGGTGGATCATTGTTTTCAGATAGTAGTGGCACAATCACAATTTCGGATTCAACTACTGACTCGGGCGTTTCCAAACCCTAAGTCGCGGTACATTTTACTCAGAGAACGTGGGTAGATTGTTTCGCCCAGCAAGTGCCACACACAGAGCAATCAGAATTTAACAGAATCGCATATATAGGTTCAAGTTCAACACATTACTATGCATCTTCATTGCCAGCAGCCTTCTTCCGCAGCCTGGGTGCCAAGCCTTCACATCCACTGGCTTCTTCATTTCCTGCCTTCTTCCTCTTCCTTGGTGCAGATTTTTTTAGCTTCACATACTCTGCATCGCCGGGACAATGGGCACCATAATCGTGTCCAGCATCATATTTCCACTTGTTTTTTATTTCTTTGGGCAGCAAAATCACTGACCCGGCAGTCATGTTTCTAACCTTGCGGCGCTTCCTATCAAAGAAACAAGATTGTTGCATAACTGCCTAATATCTACAGAGTAAATAAAACAAAAATTACAATTCAACACAAACATGCGAACCCCAAGCGACCTTTGCTTACCAGGAGCTAATTGGGTTCGAGCAACCACCCTGTCCAAGAATAGAAGGACGACTCCCAGTTGCAGTAGCTTCCACATCCAGTACATGACATTTCAGGTCAAACATGGCAGCCGAAGCATACCTTTTCAACAACCCAATTAGCTGATTGTCACACGTTATAGGAACCATGATTCCACGTTCATCCATGAAGTTGAACTTTGCTGTCTGCTTCGGCCATAATTCAACATGATTACGCAGAGCAGAAACCATACTAGATATAGTGCAGATCTGTGCAGGCGCTTCTTCCATCGTGAAATAATGGCTTCCATACCACTTGCAATTAGAGTCGTACCTATAGAGGACTACCCTAACCAGGTAAGGGGGGTCCACGCAGATCCCACTTGACAGAAAATTGTGGACAAAATATGTTTGTCAGCGTTGGGCTAACAAACAATTTGAGGTTCAGTAGCCAGCTAGCAGTTGTAATTAGTGCGAATAGCAAAGAGAAGGGTAGCTCACCCGCTTGTAGATAGAACTTCTTCTTTTTTGATAGTAGGATCTGCCATCCTCCGAGCTGCTCGGCTCGTCGGTGGCGGAGGCGGGCTAGAGCCTCGCAATGGCGCCTACGGCATGCGCCATTGGAGCTCGGGATTAGCGACTGGGCGCAGCAACTAGCCACAGCAACTTGGCGTCGGAAGTCAAATGTCCGAAGGGATCGTCCTACCTGGAGGGTGGATTCCAACGCCGCTGGTGCTAGGGGAAAGCTGGGAATGGATTTGTGAAATTGGTCAACGCATCCGATCCACTTAGCTGCTCAATTTGCCTAAGAGGTTGCCGCGTTGGCGCCCGCGTCACGGACAGATGACCGACATGTGGGTCCCGACCGTCTACTTCACGGTCCGGTTTAACGGAATGTTTGAATTTGGCAGGGGTGAGATGAGTTTGCCTCGAAATGGCCCCTCTCAGTAGTTGGCAGCCCAACTTTTCGAAACGCAGTAATTTCAGGCAACTTAGATACGACCATGCGTTGGCCTACAAACTCTGGTATCGCAGACGAACAAGCCCCATCAACAGGGGTCGGCACGCTACCCCTGGTGGTCTCTCCCATCATAAAGAATGTCAAAGTAACCAAGATGCTGGTAGATGGAGGGGCTGGCCTCAACATCCTCTTGGCAAAGTTGCTGCATAAGCTCTAGATCACAGAGGATGAATTAGCCACTATAGGGTCTTTTCTGGCATAAGCCTAGGAGCTATCCAGCTGTGGGCGAAGGTCGAACTGCCAGTCACATTCGACACTCAGGACAACTACCACACTAATAACATCATCTTCAATGTTGTGGACATTGCCCTGCCATATTACTGCATAATAGGGCGCCCTGCCTTGGCAAAGTTCATGGTGGTCTCACACCATGCCTACAACTCACTTAAGCTTCCCTCCTCATGGGGGACCTTGAGCATCAGAGGTGATATCAGAGATGCCGTGTTCTGCTCTGAACAACTGTTCAAACTGGCAGCCACCACTTTTCCTATGACTCACACTGACCCCTTGTCCAACTTGGACAAACCTTTCACCCTGATTCCCAGCTCGCCCAAGAAAAGGCTGTGACCCTTTCCGGAACTTATTTCTGATGATAGTTCTAGTACTGGTGGCTCTCCGAGTAAGCTAAAACCTTATTGCATCCACCATACAAACTAAAAAGTTCGGGAGCGTGCATGGTGCTCCCGGCAACCGTAAAAGCCCGGGTGTGAGTGGAGGTTTCGCGGCAAATGAAAGCCCGGGAGCATGTGTGGTGCTCTCGGCAACTGATACGTCCATTTTGCATCACTATTTTATATCATAATTTACTGTTATTCATTGATACATTTCATATTAAGAGATGATACTTATGTTATTTTGTCTATTTTTGCATGATTAATGACTTTTGGAGGATGAACCATGATACATTGCAAATGTATCTATAATTTTTGATGTTCCATGCTTGGTTTTATCCACTTTCTTTTGTTTTGTCCACACTTTGGAGTAATTTTCATATGATTTCTTGGACTAACCTATTAACAAGAGACATAGTGCCAGCTGCCTGTTTTCTGCTGTTTTTGGTTCCAGGAAAGTCAGAAAATGAATATTCTCGGAATTGGACGGGACAAAAGCCAAAGTGCCTATTTTTTTGGAAGTCATCAGATGCCAGAATACGAGACGGAGAAGGGCTGGGGGCCAGCCACACCACCTGGCCGCGCGGCCAGGCCTGGCCCACGCCAGGGGTTGGTCTGGCCGACCCTAGCACCCCCTCGGCCTCTCCTTCCGCCTATAAGATGCCCTCGGGATGAAAACCCTAAGGACCTGATCAAAAATCCACGAAAGAGTCTGTAGCCGCCATCATCTCCATCCCTAGATCGGGAGGGATCTGAAGCTCTTCCCGACACCCTGCTGGAGAGGGGAATTCACCCTGGAGGCCTTCTTCATCATCATGCAAGCCTCCGGTGTGATGCGTGAGTAGTTCATCTCTAGACTACGGGTCCATGTAGTAGCTAGATGGCTGGTTCTCCTCCTTTGTGCTTTCATGCCTAGATCTTGTGAGCTCCGCTCATGATCAAGATCATCTATTTGTAATTCTGCATGTTGTGTTTGTTGGGATCCGATGGATATTGAGATGCTATTTCAGGTTGATTATTGATTCTATCATATCTTTGTTATTTGTGATCTTGCATGGTTTCCATTGTTAGTAGCTATCATGGCCAACTAGATGCTAGCAACTCCAAGAGTTAGTATTTATGCTCGATAGTGGGTTCATGCCTCTGGTAATCTGGGGAAGTGACATAAATCTGTAAGGTACTAGATGTGATGTTGCTACTAGGGAGAAAACAACAATCCTTTGTTCATAGAACAATCGTATTGTTTACATTACACGCAATTCGTAATGCAATTATCTGTTGCTTGCAACTTAATACTGGAGGGGGTTTGGATGATAACCTGAAGGTGGATTATTAGTCATAGATGCAGTTGGATGGCGGTCTATGTATAATGTTGTAATGCCCAATCAAGTTCCAAAGGAGTCAAGATGATTAGTATATGCATGTATTGCTTTCTCGATGTTTGTCAATTGCCTCGCTGTAATTTGTTCACCCAGCATGTTATCTATCTTAATGAGAGCCACCTCTAGTGAACTATGGATCCCGTTCCTTTTCTTTTACATACAATCTACAAACTGTTTACTGCTTTGTGTTTACTTTCTACAAACTATTACTTCCTTCCATTCGATACGTTTAATCCTTTGTTTTCAGCAAAACCGATGAGATTGACAACCTCATCGCAAGTTGGGGACAGAGTTATGTGGTTGTGTTGGGGCAGGTCTCCATGTTGCTGCTGGCACCGGTAGTGTGCCCTGCCAACGTTCAGCTAGCTACACCTTTGGGATGTTACCTTGCTCCTACTGGATTCATAACCTTGGTTTCATACTGAGGGAGAACTTGCTGCTGTGCTCATCATACCTTCCTCTTGGGGTTCCCCAACGAGCTCGATATAATTTGGGCCATCAAGCATATTTTCTGGCGCCGTTGCCGGGGAGTCAAGGACATCTTCACAAGGGGAGTACCTCATAACAAATCTCTTTACTTTGTTATTTTTGTTTTGCTTAGTTTCTTTTTGCTTTGTTTGCTTGTTTCTTTATCGAAAAGACAAAAAAAATTAGTTTTACAAGTTTGCTTTCTTATTTGAAAACACAAAAAAATGATTACTCTTGAAAACACTAAGTTGTGTGACTTCACTAGAACCAACAACAATGATTTTATGAGCACACCTATTGCTCCACATGTGCCTGAAGATACTTTCTTTGAGATAAAACCTATTACTCAATCTTGCTATGAGAGAACAATTTTCTGGTATTGGTAATGAAGATGCTGCTACCCATCTAAATAACTTTGTTGAACTTTGTGAGATGCAAAAGCATAGGGATGTAGATGGTGATATTATTAAGCTGAAATTGTTTCCTTTCTCTTTGAGAGGAAAAGCTAAAGAATAATTCCTTAACTAGGAATAGTATTGATTCTTGGACTAAATGCAAAGATGCTTTCATTGGAAAATACTATCCTCCTGCTAAGATTATATCTATGAGAAGTGAAATAATGAAGTTTAAACAATCTGATAATGAACATGTTGCTCAAGCTTGGGAAAGAATGAAATCTTTGGTTAAGAATTGTCCCACTCATGGACTGACTGCTTGGATGATCATCCAAACTTTTTATGCAGGATTGAACTATTCTTCAAGGAACCTATTGGAATCTGCTGCGGGAGGTACCTTTATGACCATCACTTTGGGTGCTGCAACAAAACTTCTGGACAATATGATGGTTAATTATTCTGAATGGCATACTGAGAGAGCTCCACAAGGTAGGAAGGTAAATTCTGTTGAGGAAACTTCCTCCTTGAGTGACAAGATTGATATTATTATGTCTATTCTTGTGAATGGGAAAGCTCATATTGATCCAAATAATGTTCCTTTAGCCTCTTTGGTTGCTCAAGAAGAGCAAGTTGATGTGAACTTCATAAGAAATAACAATTTTGGCAACAATGCTTATAGTAATAAGAATTATAGGCCCTACCCTCCTAATAATACTAATGGCTATAATGGTAAACCTGGATTACCTAGTGAAGGAAGAATTTTAGAAGTTGAAAGATCCATTAAAAACTTCATGCAAATGCAATATGAGCAAAATAAACTATTCACTAAAACTATGGAGGAACAATCTACCATTTTGAAGAACATTAGCCATCAACTTGAGAGTCTAAATAGGGAAATTCCTAGTTTACAACTGAAACTCTCTAATGCTGAAAGAAATATATCATCTTTGTCTGAAGCTCAATCCTCTTTGATCAATAAAATGGCTGCTAAACCTGAAACTAATGATAATTCCTTTGCAGCTACTAATGCTATACAAGTAAGAATTGATGAAAATGTTAGACTATTAGCTGAATTACATGCTAAGTGGGAAAGAGAAGATGAAATTGTTAGAAACATTAGTGTTTCTACTATCACCACCACTAGTTTTGAGGCTAGTAATAGTTCTACTACTCTAGATGATAAATTTGATTTTGATCTTGATGGTTGTAATATCTCTGAAGTTATTAAATTCCTACAAAAGCTTGCAAGAAATCCTAATGCTAGTGCTATGAACATGGCCTTTACAAAACACATTACTGATGCTCTCATAAAGATTAAAGAAGAAAAGATGAAACATAAAGCTTCTAGTCCTATAAAACAAGAAGATGGTTGGGAAGCCATCATTAATATGAAAGTTAATGACTTTGACTTCAAAGCTTTATGTGATCTTGATAGTAGTGTTTCTATTATGCCTAGAAGGATTTATGATATGCTTGATTTGCCTCCACTTGAAGATTGTTATTTGAATGTCCCACTTGATGATAATGCTAAAAAGAAACTCATGGGGAATCTTAATGATGCTCTCATTATGGTTAACAATGCTTATGTCCCTGTTGATTTCTATGTTTTGGATGTTGAATGCAATGCTTCTTGTCCTATTACTTTGGGAAGACCTTTTCTTAAAATTGTTGGTGCCATTATTGATATGAAAGAAGGCACCATTAAATATCAACTCCCACTCAAGAAAGGTATAGAACACTTCCCCAAGAAGAGAGAGAAGATTTCTTTGTCCTCTCCTATGCAAAAAAAATTTGGTCTTAATGCTTCTTCATTTGAGAACACTTGATTCTTTCTTGCTTCTTATGCCTAACTTAAAGGCGTTAAAGAAAAGTACTTATTGGGAGATAACCCAAAAGTTTTAGATGAGTCTTGGAAGTTATTACTTCAGTAATAACCGCTCCTTATCCTTTTTATTTTGCTTTTTGTGCCAAGGGTAACCTCTAATGAGAGAGAAGTAATGATTAGGAAAGTTGCTGTCCCGAAACAGATTTCTGTGCTTCACCGTAAAACTTCGCGTAAAATCTCTGAACATATTTTGGAGGCGTGAATTTTTGTGCTTCTGCCCCAGGTTGTTATCTAACTTCCGTTAGTTCAACACTTTTTGATTTGAGCAACGAAAGGTCTTCGACAAAATTCGTCTTTACCTGCTGGTCTGTTTTGACAGATTTCTGCCATTTTCTGCATTTGCTTCTTGTTGGTTCCTTTTTGAGTTCTTTTGGGGAATTGAGATTTTTGAGGGAAGTTCTTCAGTAGCTAGTGTTCTAATGGAAGTTTATTTGGTGTTAGAACTGAACGTTAAGACTTATTATCTTGAGTGCACTAATGTTGCTAATAAAGATTATGTGAAGTTTTGTATGAAGGAAAAATTTCAGGTGTATGGACGGAATGAGTAATGAGATGAAGGATGGGCTAAAGCTCAAGCTTGGGGATGCCACACGTGTCACCCCAAGAAATATCCAAGAATTACAAGCGTCAAAGCTTGGGGATGCTCAAGGCATCCCCTTCTTCATCAATAAAAATCCCAGGTTTCTTCCAAACGCTTCATTTTTATTGTTTCATGCAGAGTTGTGTTGTTCTTGGAGCATCTTCTTTTTTGTTTTCGTTTAGGTTTTTCGTTTTCTTGGTTTTCTTAGTTTGCTGAATAAATTGGTTGGACCCCCGCTTTCATGCATTGGATTTTAAATAGTTTGATTTGGATTGGAAAAGAGTAGGAAAGCTTAAGTGGTAAAGAGAGCATGTTTTTGACTGTGGCCTATGCTCTGTCATGCCATGCTTGATATTGTTTTGGCTTTATGCTTAGTATTCTTTGATGTAGCATGACTTGTTATAAACAATTGAGATTGCTTAATGTGCCTTGGAAGAATCATGCGTTGTTTTAGCATATTAAAGCATAGAATTGTGGTATTCTCCTTTGATGCTTTATTTGGGTTGACTTGGCACATGCATACACCATGTTATGACTATCCCAAGTCACCATAAGCCTTTATGATCCTTTAGTTTTCAACTTGTAGAATCACTTATGCTTTGATTAATGATGTTTTCTCGCTCTGCATGATTATGGCCATTATTGCTCTCTTAGTTGGTCGCTCTCAGTCTTTTGCTAGCCTCCATAACCAAGTGTGAGTTCCACTCATGCATCCAATTCCTAAAACCAAGTTATTCCAAAGAGTCCACCATACCTACATATTAGCAATTGCTATTCCAAGTATATTCATGTTTTTATCTACCTTCTGAATTAAACTTGTTATGAGAAAACTAGTGATTAAAGCTCTCACGAACTTGATGGCACACTTTACTTTCTTGCATTTAATAAACTTGAACCATTGCTTCCATCTTTGTTGCGTATATGCTTGCGCTTTATAAGTTGAAGTTAGCAGAACCATGTATCATGGGGAACGCTTTCAATATTGCACTTGTACTTTGTACCTCGTTGATATCATGTTCTTTTGTCTATGGATCCCGGCGGTGTGAAATAAAAGGGGAGCTTGTAAGTTCATGGAGTTTGTATTTGTGTTAGAGAAACTCCTGGGCCGCTAGCCTAACCCACGCCTAATCATGGTGGAAACTTGTAGCATAACCATAGTGAGCATTCTGTGAAGCATCCTCAATAAAAACCTGTAACATCCCAATTTCAGCAACCCTGACTAGTTGTCCAGAATGCAAAAATCAGGGGGAACAAAAACGTTTTCTTGTGCTTTGGTGCAGTGCTTGCTTGTTGTTTGTTTGCACTGGTGCCTAAGAGAGTGTATCTTATGATACTCCTTACCTCAACCTCAGTTGACAAAAGCTATTTACCAAAACTATCTTGGCTTACTTTACATATTCTCAAACGTTCTGGCATTTCAAAACATGAGCCAAGATGCCTATGTAACCAAAACTATTTTGGTAGATTCTATTGTCAAAACTATGGAAAGATATATAATACAATCTCCTTATGTTTTCAAGACAGAACACTCAACTAATCTCATCTCTAGTTTCCCCAAAACACCCTTTCCAAGCATTTGAATTCTACTCTTGGTAGAGATACCAAGGACTCTCACCTTCTTCAAAACTCAACCTTTTCAAAATGCCCCAACCCTACCTCTAGCTAAGCTTGATGGTAACCCCATAGTAGTTGATTTGTTTATAAGATGAGTTGCCTTCATCTGTTGTCTGATGAGTGTTTGATCTGCTGTTGGACTTGCTTGCTTAGGAACTAGCATGAGCTACTCTAGGATCTCATCACTAGGATGAAGATGTTTCCAACTCTTCAATACCAAAGCAATAATACAACCTTGATATGATCCCTAGCCCCTAGGTGATCATCTAAAACCCTTAGCCAGATCAATTCTGAGGATTTCCATTCTAGATGTTTCCAAGTCCTTGAAGACCAATATCAAGCATGGATCTCTTCTACTCAATCTACACTTCAATATTATCCACTTGCTAATGCTCTGATACCTTGCAACTCCTCCAAGAACATTCCCTCTCATACTCTAGTCAAAATCCTCAAAACTGCCAAATTGACTAAGTCTAGAAACAGTTTCAACATCACCTTTTTGAATGCCTCCTTTTCCCAAACCATGTGCATTTTTGGAAATGCACTTGAACCATCTTGATAACCATCCTAATGACTCCCAAGTCCCACATTTTCCCTTGGTTAGACCATCCTACAACCTACTAGTTCTTGATGGTTTTGCAGACAAGAAAATAACATTTCCTGCAAAACTAGTCACCATGCCTACTTTGGTAGAAGCTCACATTCTCATACAACCACCTATGGACCAAATCTATGCATGGTTGTGATCTAATTCTTGTTGTTTATCAAAACCTACTTCACTTGCCCCAAGTGGATCTCTGTGCTGATTAAACCCACATGGTTTATAAGGCATCATGACTCATTTTGCCTAGCAGCCTTAATTTCAACAAAGTTTGCCATCACTTCTAGATCACCTCAAATGTAGTTAATTCAAACTCTTTCTGCCATGAGCATCTTTATAACCTGGTATACCTATCTATCTATCTCTTGCACCAAGGTGAGCTTTGAGCTCCAAGATGCAAGCATGTTTTGGTGGTATAAAAATAACATCATCCTAGATCATCAACTCCTTGTTTTCAATTTTATTCAAGTCGGAATTTCATTCCACAAGGTTGCAAATGCTTGATACACCTTTTCCACTACACCTACCTTGACCATCCAGATTTCTTAAATATTATCCATAATTATTATGACCCCAAATCTATTTAATTCTTTTAATAGTCAAAATCTCCAAACCTCCCTCCATAAAGGAAAGTTTGGTTTTTGCCAAAACCCTTGTCCAACTTTTGACTCATGTGAGTTCCATCTATCATACCCCGACTTTCCATCTCAAAAATAAATATTTTTGAGAAGCTTTATTATTTCGTTTTGCCCATTTTCTTAAATGGCTGAATTGGAATAATAATTGTTTTAAATACTTTTATGCCTCAATAAATCTTGGGAAAATTCCCCAAGGTGTCTATTCATAGTTGGGATCCCCTCAAACCAAAATCCATCCTTGTCCAATGGAAACTTATCAAATGATCCTCTAGAAACCACTTCTGCCCTTTTTGAGTAATTGGATTTAGGAGGACTAGAACTCCTCTGAAAAATCTCAAATAAATCCTAGGAGTCTACCTTGACCTCAACTATCTACCAGCACCATTTCCTCCTCTGGTCCAATGCAAGATTTTGGACTTCCTTCATAACCCTCAATTTTATCAAAATTGCCAATTAAGCAAACCACTAGTCCAATCCCTTCGAAAATTCACCAAATCTTGCTCAATGCTCATCATCAGCACCAGGACACACCAATGGTCGACTAGCACTGTAGCTCCACCTCAACACTTACCCATTTTTCCCTTGTACTAGTAGCAAGAGAGAGAGATAACCCCAAATCTTACAAAGATTCACTTCATTTAATTACCACTGATGCCACCCCTCCCTCTCTGGTCTAGCACGACAAAATACCACTACTACCCCTCCCCACCTCCCTCTGGACCAATCCCTGGCCAGCCTTCCCTCTCCACCATGCCCACATTGGTAATTTACCCCATCTAGCACCCCCTCCCTAGTATATATGGCCAGAGGCCACCCCTAGATCGCCCCTGCCCTCATTTGCCCCCTCACACTTCCCCTCACACTCCCCCAGCTCCACTCCAGCTCCCCTGCTCGGATCTGCCCGGGAGAGGAAGTAGGAGAAGCTTCGGCCTCCTCAAGAAAATCGAGCAAGGATCCTCCTCCCTTGCTCCATTTCTTCTGCATGTCTGCCCACGAGATCCCCTACCTCTCCTCTACCTAACCCTATGCTCGTTTCTGCCCAGGACCCACTCCTCCGTCGTCGGTGCTGAACACCGACGAGGTCGCTCTCGGCCGCCGCGGCCCGAGCTGCTTCTAGTGGTCCTCCACAGCCGTGATGCCCACTGATCTTCTCAGCACCGTCGACTGTGTCGCCCTGCGGCCTCCCCAACCCTCCTCGAGCACTCAGGTGAGCTTCTTGCTCCGTGCCACCCTCTGCTAGGGTTAGCCTCGTTGTTGGCGAGCCCAGGTGGACGACGAGCGTGGGCCGTCCATCTCCACTTAAGCGGACGACCAGATCTGGCCGATAACCCTTCGACGCCCTCCACCGCTGACTGGCGGGCCCCGTCAGTCAGGTTCGAACCGTGCCCTCCCGCGCATTGCCCCGTGCGTCATGGGCCGAAACCTCCCCTGCAGCCCAGTACCTCCCAAGATCCGGCCTACTGCACCTGTTTTTCTATTTCTTTTAGCTAACGTATTATTCCAAAAAAGCTCCTGCTAGGATTAAATCCAAATAAAATACTAAACCAAGTCCAAATGCCTAGATCTAAATTTCTGATTGTACTCTGGTGTTTTCTCAAACATGCAGAGGCAACCCCAAGTTAAAAATACACTTCTTTAATTACTAGTAATTATTCTTCTGCCAAGTGTACTTTCCACTAATTAAATTCCTCAGAGTGTTTCACATCTCCATTTGAGATGAATCAAGGCTCTACTGAGAGATATTTGATATGCCTACTATCTAGCACAGGTCCCATGTCAAGGTGAACAGTATGCTGCCTTTAGCAAAAATAACAAAAACAGCAACTTTTTGTCCTAGATAAAATCCCCAGGTCTAAAAAAATGTGGTATTGACCTAATTCCAATTTCCAGTACCTCCTAGAATCAGTATCTGACCAACTGCAGCAGCTCACAATTTATTGAGCTCTGGCTGAATTTTAGTGTTTTAAATACTTCTGTAATGGGTATCTCACTAAATAAATCCCTACAGGAGTTTGACAACTCCAAATTGAGTGAGTCAAATTTCTACAGAAAGGTATTCCATATGCCCATCACATGATCTTGGAACCAACTCAATACATCCTGTAGAATTAATCTGGTGAAAAAGAGAAAAACCAGACAAAACTGCCTTTGGGAATTTCCTGAGGGCATTCTGTTAATTCTTTTGACTTGATTCCAACTCTACGTGGTTCAGTACATCAAGTACTACCAAACCATCCAAGGAAATAATTTTGGAGCTCCAGAACTCTTCTGGTGAATTATTTCCTTGAACTAGAGTTTAATCCACTATAAAAAGCATAACTAAATCTAGGAAATTGATAATCAAGTGAAACCACTTGTGATGGTTTTGTTTTGTCAAAACCTATCCGAGGACCCCCTTTGCTGCACATTGGTAGCCCACTGACCATAGAACCCTAAACCAAAAGCTTTGTACCTAGCCTTGACAACTATCTTCCATTTGGAAACCACCCCCATGGCAATTTGGTAATTTCCACCAATAAAACCCATCTTCTCCAAAACCTCCCAAGTTCAGTAGTATTCAGTATGTTTGCTTGTTGTATGGTGTGATGCTTGTTTTCCTAGTATTGATTGTGGTATTTTCTGCTTGCATGTGTACTCGATGACGACGCTAGTGTGAGAGTCTGACGACAAGAAGGAAGGGACTTCTTATTATTATTTTATTGGGTATTTTCTGGTTATCTGAAAAAGTCCAGGGACTTATTGCTGATCATAGGAAAGCCACCATTCCTGAACTCTGATATATGTCCTATTCTCTTTTACCTGTTTTATTTCTTTTTTATAAATTGCATTATCTACCTGCATGTGTTGTTTTACAAATATTGCGATTGTAACTTGGCTCCTCCAAGTTATTACTTCGTGTCCATCGAGGAACCACCCAGATGTACCTATCATGTTATCCCTTTAGATTGAGAGTATGATGGTAGCATCCTACCTCGTTGGAAAACCCCAGATTTGAAAATAAACCTCGTTGGAAAACCCTTGGGAAGAGGCATCGTTCCCAATGGATGTTTTAACGAAAGCAATGGTGATGATGAGAAATGAGAATGTGATGGGATGTTCTACGCCTTTATCGGAACAATTTTTATCCGCGCAATCACATTTCCCCCGGTACTGGGGCTTAGCTCGTAGTTTGTCTGCATTAGCCGAGGCAGCTTCTACAATGCTTATAGGGCGAGATCCCTGGAAGTCCGGGAAGGCGCCACCAGATCAAGGATCCGAAGCCTGTCGCTTGCTTAGGCAAGAGTGAGCCTGAACTGGCAGGAGGCCGGTGCAACAATTGGGTCTCCCGCGGATGGTATGACTTGGAGTACGGAAGGAAGTGGAGTCACCAGATTTAAGGTATACGCCAAGTTGCGGCTTGGGTATGCGCGTGTACGGAAGGAAGGACTATGGATGGGAGCCACATACTCGTTGCCGGGGAGAGCAAACCCAAGAGGAAAAGCATGCCTTTGCTAGGGTCGACAAGCGAAAGGTTAGGTTTGATTATCTGGACCCCATCTACAGTGGTAGTGGGCCGTGGTTGTATCCCGGCGGATGTATTGATTCTTGTGGGGAAAGTGCGCAAACTCTGCAGAGTATAACCTATTCGAATAGCCGTGTCCACGGTCAAGGATGGTTGTAAAGGTGGTGGCTAGGAGTACCCAAACTGTGCTTGTGTGGGACACAAGTACGAAATGGATGAAGGTTCCAGGGGAACTCGAGTTCGGAAGTTTTGTTTTGACCCGAGGTGGTAAAAAAGGTTTCAAAAGGGGTTTTACTACAAAACTGTTTTCAAAACTCTTTTTCAATAAAGATATGGAGATGTCTTGACTTATAAAACAAAACCATGTTTTCAAAACTCTTTTTCAATAAAGATATGGAGATGTCTTGACTTATAAAGCAAAAGCATGTTTTCAAACTCTTTTTCAACAAAGATATGGAGATGCCATAACTACAAGAGGTAGTCTAGGCTTTTCAAAAACAACCACAGATACAGCCATTTCGCCACAGCCAGACTTGCATTTCCTTATTTCATTTATCCTGGTGGTTTGCGAGTACATTCAAAAGTACTCATGGCTGTGTCCCTAGCTATTTACTTGGCCATACTTTCAGAGGTTCGACTTCGAAGATTCCGGTGACGTCCAGCGAGCTAGGCCGTCTTCCCAGTCAGCTGCCTGTAGGTTGAGGCACGATTGGGCTCTATGCATGTTGTCTCCGCTGCTAATGATGTTGTAGCCATAATGGAATTTATGCAAGTCTTGTAATTCGTTATGTTTCGGATGTTGTAATGATACCTGTCGGTTATGTTCCACAGCTCACTGATCATGGGAACGTGGATGTATGCATAACAAGGATTTCTCGGATGAATAATTCGGGGAGCCCACAAAACCTATGCAAATAGCAAATAAAAAGATCGTTGAGATGCTCATTGTCTGTTGCCTTGTCATTTTGATATGGGATAGCTCCTGTGTCATGGGGCAAGGGGTACGTCGTTGGCAGTTCTCTATGATACACATGTACTTACAATGACAAGAACTTACTTGTGACTAAAGTTGAGTAGCATGAGGTTCGGTACTCGTAAGCAAGGGGCCTGAGATTTTCAACGTATAACTTGTCAAGCATATCCTCATATTTGTGTCACTTTAACCTTAATCACCTCAAGATGCTTATGATAGGGTTAATGAGAGATGAAAGCTAATAAGTACCATAATTTTTGGAAGCTCTTTATGAAACTTGAAATCCCTACTTCCCTCTGCGAAGGGCCTATATTTTACTTTTTAGTTGAGTCAATAAACCTATTCCTTTCTATCTTAAGCATGTATTCGAGTTGTTGTGATTAAATCATCCATATAATGATTTATTCAATCATGTCTCTTATGTTCCTTGTTTTGCACACTGCTCTTATCTAAGTGAATATTACTTTGAAAGCTATCATTGAAAACTCAATTATGTTTGACTCTTGAAATTTGTTAACCATTCTCTGACCAAGAACAAAGTTTGCCATTACCAATTATGATTTACTTTGTGTATCTTTATTGTGTTTCCCTTACTTATTGAAAGTTAAGATATATAATATTGAGTTGCTTTGTATTATGATTTGTGTATTGATGAATGTGATGCTTCTTGTCCGTATTCTCTTTATCGACACTTCACTCCATAAACCTATGGTCATGTTTATTGAGCTCAGTTTTCGCTTGGGGACAAGCGAGGTCTAAGCTTGGGGGGAGTTGATACATCCATTTTGCATCACTATTTTATATCATAATTTACTGTTATTCATTGATATATTTCATATTAAGAGATGATACTTATGTTATTTCATCTATTTTTTGTATGATTGATGACTTTTGGAGGATGAACCACTGGAGTCAGGATTCTGATGGAAAAAGCACTGTCCAGATGCAATATTGGCGAAGATTAGAAAATCCCAGAAAATATACAGAAATTCCTATATTTTCATAAGACGAAGGAGGCCAGAAGGAGGAGTGGAGATGGGCCACAGGGGGCCCACACCACCCCCTGGCGTGGGCCACCCCTGGCCATGCCACTAGGTGGTTTGACCACCCTGGCCCACCTCCGGCATCGCCCTTTGGTTTATATAATCCCCTCAAAACCCTAAGACTTGGGGAGCAACCATAGAAAGGTTCTGCCGCCTCTACGGGGCGGAAACTATAGAGAGAGAAAGAGCTCTCCGGCAGGCAGAAGTCTGCCAGTGAAGTTCCTTCCCGGAGAGGGGAGATCGTCGCCATCAACATCTTCATCAAGCTATACTTCCTCGGGATCATCATCATTGTCATCTCCACCAGCACCATCTCCACCACTCTGTACCGCTGTAACAATTGGGTTGAATCTTGCATAGTTTTTAGGGGAAACTTTCTCGGTGTTGATTACTTGTTGTAGTTGATGCTATTGAGTGGAACCATTATATTATTGTTCATGTTCATATTGTTACTTATCATTATTTCATCTCTGATCTTGATCCATATGATGTCTCGTGAGTAGTTCGTTTAGTTCTTGAGGACATGGGAGAAGTCATGTTGTTAGTAGTGGAATTATGTTGAGGAAGATTTAATGGTTTGATATTTAAGTTGTGGTGCTATTCTTCTAGTGTTGTCATGTGAACGTCGACTACATGATACTTCACCTTTATGGGCCTAGGGGAATGCATTATGTATTTGGCTACTAATCGTGGGGTTGCCGAAGTGATAGAAACCTGAACCCCCGTTAGCAAGCCTTTGCATAAGGGAGTGTAGGATCTCAAAGTTTAAGGCTATGGTTAGGTTTTTATCTTAATTACTTTCTTGTAGTTGCGGATGCTTGCAAGGGGTATAATCACAAGTATGTATTAGTCCTAGGAAGGTCGATACATTAGCATAGGTTCACCCACACAACACTTATCCAACCAAAGAAGATTAATCAACTATATGAAGCGAAAGCACTTGACAATATTCCCATGTGTCCTTGAGAACATTTGGTCATCTTAAGTAATACAACCGGCTTGTCCTTTGCTAAATAAAGGATTGGGCCAGTTGCGGCAATTATTATTATTGTATTTTATTTACTCGCACTTTATTTATCTGCATTATCAAAAAACCCTAAAAATCCGTTTGCTAAGTATTTACAGAGAATTCCTGATCCAAACCACTTGTCAACACCTTCTGCTCCTTGTTAGGTTCGACACTCTTACTTATCAAAAATACTACGATACACCCCATATACTTGTGGGTCATCAGCAACCTTAAAAGCCCGTGTGTGAGTGGAGATTCCCCTGAAAAAATGAAAGCACGGGAGCGTGCGTGGTGCTCTGGGCAACCTTAAAAGCCCGACTGTGAGTGGATATTTCCCCCGGCAACTGAAAGCCCGGGAGCGTGTATGGTGCTCCCGGCAACCAAAAGCCCGGGAGTGAGTGTAGTACTCCCAGCAAATGCGATGAATACTATCGTATTTGGCCTGGCCCGCCTATGTGTAAACCACTTGTAACCCGGGTGCTACCCCTGTTTTGGAATGAGAATCCCGTTGCCCTCGTTATGCTGCCCGTTTTCATTGCCGAGCCTTTTTTGGGATTTTGCATTCCTTTGGATTTTCTCAGGACCAAATGTGGGTAACGAGACTGTCAGGCCAGGAAACATCGTACTCTCATGATCCGCTCTAAGGTATGAGCATTGTGCTCTAGGCATTGCCAACGAGCACTTAATCGCAAAGACTGGCCCCCGAGTTGGCAACACCGTGCGCCCTGATCAAGCGGATGACACCCTGTTTTAAACCTGATGCATGGGTAAGATGTCGTAAGTTTGTTCATCGTGTTTCAAGATGAGCAGCAAATGTATAAGCAAGAAGAGGCCAAGACAAGGTCTCGGCGAGCATGTAAGACTCAGCGCCAAATGGGAGAAGCAGCGACCACACGACTTCCAGGGGCGGCTGACCTCACAAGCAAGGAATGAGTCGACCGCAAGGTTGGAACAAAGGGAACGAGAGCAAGGCACCTTAGACAATGAACAATGCCCCAACGTGCCCCGCGGTGACATAAAGGAGGCAAACGACATACGACTCAAGGACAACCATAAGCACTATAAGGCAGGGAAAAGAGCAAATAATGCAAAGGCAAAGGAAAATATGTTGATAATAGCAAATTGGCATTACATTTAAGAAATGTACAATGCAGCAACCGGCGCACAAAAGATGGAAAGGTGCGGGCAAAAGGTTGCGCACTACGGAAAGGGGGCAAGTGCCGCTCGCTACCACTCCCAGCGGCGTCCCTTTGCCTAGTCGACCCCCTAGCATTTCCTGCATCAGGAGGAGATGCCACGGCCTCTCCAACGAGGCCACAGCCATCTCCCCCACCAGAGAAGGAGGATCATCATCACCGGAGCTACCCGACGCCATTGTCTTCGCCACCAAGCAGGGAGTTGGAAAGGAAAGGCTCTGGGGGAAGTGGAGAGTAAGCAACAGCCTCGCGCCTTCCCTCCCTTTTATAACAAACAAGGAGGGGCGATTGCTGCCCACCTCGCCCGCTCATAGGAGGGAAACAATCGCGCCCCACAAAAATCATTTTGCAGTAATTGAAGCGGAAGCAGTCAATGCGGGCTGCCGCGGAAGCTAAGGAGTAGCCCGGTGGTCCTGCAGCCACTTAATTATGCAAGCACGCGCATGCCAGCTCTGCAGGATGAGAAAGCATGTCATCTAGTCATGTCATGCTCCCCGTGACAAGGACTAGGCCCACACGCTATTGAAGGTTGAAGCCCGACAACAACCTCTTCGTCGAACCATGACCAGCGTTGCAAGTTGCTGGCCCTCGCCCGGAGGCTCCTGTCGGCGTAATGAGGTCGGGGGTCCCTTGCATTGTGCTGTAGCGCGTGGGCCAGGACCCACCAGTCAGCAACTCAGCGAATGCGTGGCCTGGCCAACAAGGGCGTCGTAAGGATGTGAGCACCATGTGCTCCAAGAAAGTATGGACTTGGCAAGATGAGCCTATGGAGACTAAATGTCAGCTATGATGTAGGTCCCTATGGATGAGACAAACGCTACACAACGAGCCTCGATCCACCAGCTGGGCACGGACAAGGAGGAAAAGACAAAAACGCACGCAAGGCGGTCTGACTCCTCCTTCTGGGAGCTGCCCTGGAAGGAGGGTAAAGGCACGATTGGGGATAGTGAAGCCATGGAGCATCCTCGACTAAGCCCTAGAAGGACCATGGGAATGCTTCTCCTGGGCCAGACACGGCCCAGGAACCAGAGTCAACTGAACCTGACAAGGCGTGTTAGGCCTAGCCTTGGGAACTGGCGACGCACCAACGCTGCTGCACATCATCATGGCGCTGCAGTCCGCTACAGGGCGCCACCGACAGGAGTGACAACTCAGATCCTGAGCTGTCACTCAGCCATCAAGTGCACCTGTGGACCACCCCTGGCCATCGATTGGCCATAAGCACCGCCTATCTTCCTGAAGACCACGTGGCACACCGCGATTGAGCCTGGGAACACCCTTGGCGGTGCTCCATGCCGGACCTTGTAGTGACCCCTCGGAGTATAAAAGGAGGCACTTGGCCGTGGGAATGAGGGGTTCTTTGGATCGAGGTTCTAGGAGAGGTTTGGAGGAGAGCTTTAGGGAGAGACCAAAAGGGGTTGGAGTTCTCAGAGATCAAAGGGTTTGAGAGTTGGGAGAGGAGAAGAGAGCTTGTGAAGGGTAGATAGAGAGAGATAGAGTTGATATCCTCCTCCGTGCCGGAGATAAGGAAGAGAGGTAGAAAAGTGAGAGAAGAAAGAAAGAGGAAGCCTAGGAAGTGTTGAAGATAGAGAGAAAGTGGCTCCCTGACACCATAGAGATCATCTTCTTGTATTTCGATCCACCTCAGATTATCCACCAAAGCAAGACGTAGGATTGTTAGCGAAAGGGCGGCCTGAACCTGGGTAAAAAATGACTGAGTGTGCTATGTGTGTGCCATGTGCTCGTATCAGCAGGTTCCTTCATCGATGTTGAGGCCGAACCGCCTCCGTGCCCACTGCCGAACAAATAGGGGGTGTCCAACATCCCTGATGTCAGCGTATGCGAGATGCGACAACCTTTGTCAAATTTCCACGACCTACCAAGTAACATGTGACAAACGATCATTAGGAACGACAAGACACTCAATCATATCTCTATATGGTCCATTAGAGAACGTAACCAAAACAATGTGCTTGATCTTGACGGATCCACTATCACTCAAGCATTGCACATGGAAGGGGTCCTTGTGTTGATGGAGAGGAAGGTTGAGCTTCTCACATAGCTTGGTGCTTGCTAGATTATGGCAACTTCCTCCATCAATATTGACTTTTATGGAATGTCCATTGATTCCAACATGAGTTCGGATTATGATGCATCGTTGGTATTCATGATCTTGGGCTTGTGTAGTTAACACTCTCATGAAGACAAGTGATGGTCTTGAATCATGCTCACACATGAGAAGATTGTGATCGTCATTCTCAACATGTTGTCTTGCGAGTGCTTCCTTGATTCTTGCTTCATACTCACCTTCACTTAAGAATTCTTCATCTCCATTGTCATTCATGAACAAGATTTTGGTATTGCTACATTGGAAGGACTTAGGTATAAGATCAACCATGTTGTTGTAGGCTTGGAACTCTATGATGCACTTGATAAGATAACTCAATCCAGATAAGAAGCGTGCCATGGTTTGTTCATCACGCTCTTGTATGTTGGCACGGATCATGTGAAGCTCCATTTCCTGGAAGTACTCTTCCACACTTTTCATTACTTATTCTTTCTTTTGAAGCTTGTTCAAGAGGTCTCGGGTGTAATGAGGCGGAACAAATCAGGAGTGCATGCGAGATTTCCTTGATTGCCATGTATTGATGGGAGCCTCTCTTCTTTCTTGGTGGGAAATTTGGATTTGTTCCCACCAAAGATTGGCATAGTCATTAGATGTAGCATCCCACTTTCAACAACCTAATTAGTTGTCCAGAATGCAAAAATTAGGGGGAACAAAAACTTTTTCTTATTTAGTGATTCAGTGTTTGCTTGTTGTTTGGTTGTGCTTATGCATCTGAATGTGTAGCAGATGATATCCTCCAACAAAATCTATTTCACAAAACCATCTCGACTTATTTTCCATATTCTCAAATCTTCTGGCATTTCAAAAACCTGAGCCAAGATGCCTTTGCAACCCTAACCATTTTAGTATCTTCTATGAAAAAATTATGGAGATCTATAAAATATAATCTCCTTATGTTTTGAAGACAGAACCTTCAACAACTCTTACCCCTAGGCTTTCCAAAACCTTTTATAAAACCTTGAACTCTACTTTTGGTAGAAATACCTAGGGACTCTTATCTACTTCAAAACACAACCTTTTCAAAATACCCATCCTTACCTCAAGCTAGGCTTGAAGGGTAACCCAAGTAGTATATTAAATTGCTTGGGAGGTGAATTGCCTTGATCTGCTGCTTGACTTGTTTGCTTAGGGAGTATTATGAGCTACCCTAGGAGCTCACCATCTAGTATCAAACCAATTCAAGTTTACAAACCTTAATCGAGTTTCCCAATCTTGATCTGACCTCTAGTCACTAAAGTGACCATCTATTTCCCTAACTAAATCAACTTAGAGTTAATCTCTTCTAGAAGCTTCCAAGTCAACGAAGACCAATATCAAGCATGGATCCTTTCTACTCAATCTACACCTCAAACTCATCCTCTTGATGACAAGTTTGGAACCTTTCGTCCTCTCAAGATCATCCCCTCTGGTATTCTAGTAAAAAACCCTAAATCTGCCAAAAATGACAAAGTCTGGAAAACTGTTATCAATATCACATCTTTCAGACTTTCTATTTCTCAACCCTTGTGCATTGTTGTAAATGCACTTGAACCATATTGTATACCATATTAAATGCTTGCAAAGACCACTCTTGCCCTTGGCTAGATCATCCTCCAACCCACTTGTTATTGATGGTTATGCAGGCAAGAAAAATATTTTTTTATGCAAATCTTATCAACGTGCCTACTTTGGAAGAAGCTCACATCCCCATGCTATGTTATTTTGACCAACTCTTTGCGTTTTTATGCTCTAGTCATGAAGGTCTATCCATCCATACTTCACTTGTTTCAATTGAAGCAAGGTAATTCAAAAATCCACATGGTTTTTGAAACTAATTAATATTCTGCTATGACACCTTATTTTAGCCAACTTTGGCATAAATCATAGGAAAGCTCAATCATGATCAAACTCAACACTATGTACCATGGTGTAGCATCCCAATGTTCTAAACCTTGTAATGCTACATGGTCTAATAATAAAATGCTACTTCCTACATGTTATTATTGCATCATCATTAGATCATGCTCATGTCACCATGCCACCTTGCATTTGAGCATCATATAAAACCTCTCTATTTGGTTCTTATCCCATATGCATTATATTGTATCACTTGTAGTTGCCTCTTGATATATTGTATTTGCTTCTTGATAAATTGCTTCGTGCCCAAGTTGAGTTGTGGGCATATCTTTTCTTGACTCCACCACATTTCTTTGTCAACACCTTATAATTCCACCATCCAAACTATATATGAGCATTTGCATTTCTTTTGGTATTATGTCTATATCATATATAATAAGATGGATTCACTTCTAAATCTACATGCTCCCATATATGATCTCTATTGTTTTCACAATATTAAGTATGTGGAGCCTCATGGCCACCTTTGCATGCCATGTGGGTAGAATTCCCTTTATTAAGCTTCCATATGGTTATATTTACTATATGCTCATGAATGGTACTATATTGGCTACAAGTGATCTAGTGGGAAAATACACACTATATTGGTCATCTAGCTTCATACATATGTATATGCTAATTACTTTCATATGGAAAGCAAGCTTTGATGGGGATATGCCGAATGGGGTATGCCTAGCAGGACATTCCGAGTGGGCCTACAGGACGGCGACTGGAATGCGACTGAGAAGAAGCCTGGCGACAAGAAGCTGGAGGCCCAGAAGAATAGTAGAAGCCCAGTCGGATTAGGTCAAATCCTTCGAGTCCTTAACTAACTCGGTTGTATATCTGTAAACCCTAGTGAGGAACCCCCTATATAAACCTCCCTAGGGTACTCTCTGTACTTACATTCCATCAAACACCCCATCGACTCGCTGCCTAGCCGCCGATCTTGCCACCATTGTACTCACTCAATAATACAATCTAGCAGGACTAGGTCTTTACCCTCCGGGGGGCGAACCTGGGTAAACCCTGTGTCTTCACCCTCATCTCGCTCCGTAGATGGCTGCCCGCTCTTGCCCCAAAACCTTCCAATCGCTACCCCTGGTAGCGATTGCCGTGGTGATTCCCATGATAGTGGCACCCACCATGGGGCATGGTCGGTCTGGCCTGAGTTCTGCGGTGAGACCCTACATCCCAATCGATCGGTCGATCGCCATCGGCCGTATGATCGCTAGCGGCGGGATCCTTCAGATCCTGCCCAGCAGCTACATCCTGGTGTCGCACCCGATCACCCATAGTGCGGTGATGCCACTCGGCACCATCAACCTGTTCGTCGGCTTCATGGATGCCATCGACCCGCTGGCGATGGCAATCATCGGCGGATCGCCGCCACACCACGATCTTCTCTCGGAGGACCAGATCCTCTCTATCAGCCGCCTCGCCTTCGAGTATGCCTCAACCGCCAGCAACGCGACCGGAACTGATGCCGCCACAGATGACACGGCTCTCCACAACGACTCTGATTCGGCGACCCCTGCCTCGTTAGCCGGATCCATCACCGCCGTATCACGCGAGGACTCCATCACGCGAGTCTCCAACCCTAAGGATTTCGAGGACCCCTCCATCCTCGGGATCTTCAACTTCAACTTCGGATCAGAGTCCCTCGAGGACTTCCGTGCTAGATCCAATCGCTTCAACGTGATCTACATGGCGGGTAGCGCAAGCGCCCCGCTAGATCCCTTCTCCATGTCGATCCCTCCGACCGTGATAGCAATAGAGGTCGAAGAAGCCCACCTGCGACTGGAGGAGGCAACGTGCAAGGAGCAGGCCGAGTGCGAGAAGTTTTGCCTCGAGTGGGAAATGATGCAGGTGCTATCGCGCTACCATCAATGTCGCATCAGGATTCGCCTGCACTCGAGCATCCAGGGTCGCGTGTTGAACTTCAACGATGAAAACGACCCCGCCCGTGTGGCCGAGAGCGAGCTCTGCGAGAACGCGCCGCCCGGCAGCAGCAATCGCCCACCACCTGGGGCACCTGCGACTGGAGCCCCACTGCCACCTATAGGTCACGCGCCTCCACCGGACCATCCACGGATTATCATGTCGCCGCAAGCCTGCGACGCCAACGGGCTCCCGCTGTACTCCGAACCCGATGGACAACGTCATTGCGGGACAAGCCGCAGTCACCAACCTCAACATCCAAGGAGAGGGCACACTACAGGTCCAGTATGCCAAGGCCCTACTCGCCAGGGTTGTCGAACAGCAAGCCGCGGGAGTTGACCCATGGGGGAGGATGTACTCCCGCTCATCGGAGCAGGGGGGCCTCAAGCGGCCATCCAACTATCGCCAACACCCTCAACTTCCCACCGCCCGAGCCCCTGCAGCTCCAAGCACGGGCCACCAACCCTGTGCTCTCCACCAACGAGTCGCGACCTGCGAACAACACGGTCGCCGCCAATAGCCAACCAATCAACGCGCGGACACACATCGTCAACTACCAGGCTTGGCGAGCCCGCTAGCCACACGATCTATGGCACACGCTGCTCAACCACAGCGAGGTGGAGCCAAGGGTCTCGCTCAGCCGAATCGGCCCGCAGTGCTTTGGACCAATGATCCGAGGCGAAAAATGCCTGGCGAACTTCAAGGCGTTGAAGGAGATAGAGAAGTACGACCCGACGTACGACCCAGCGGTGTGGCTTGATACATACCTCATGACAATGGGGATCGCCGGTCTCACCAACCTACTCGCCGCCCGCTACCTCCCCCTGATGATGGAGGGGGCAACCCGACAATGGATCAAAACCCTCCCAGTGGACAGCATCGACTCGTGGGAGGAAATGCACGATGCCTTCATAAGGCACATCGAGGGTTCCTACACCCGCGCCACCACCATCGAGGACCTGGAGCGCTGCATCCAGGGACATCGCGAATCGACCTGCCACTGGGTCTAGCGATGGCAAGACCTATGTATCAACGCCTCTAGTATCCACCCAGACACGGCAATCCACTGCTTCAAGAACACGTGCATGTACGAACCCCTAGTCGCCAAGATCAAGAGGGTCTATCGGAAGCTCAACAACATCCCCGACCTCCTCGAGATTGCTAAGCGCTACGCGGCGGGGACCCCAACCAAGACTCCGACGACGAGTTGGGGGGAAGACGCCACGCTAATGGAAACGACAACGGGCGACGGCGCGACATGCGCTACAGTAACACTCGCCTCACCGGCAAGCGCTATGGTGACGGGCAAGTCGACTTCGTCGCCAATGCCGGCTACGGGCAACACAACCCGAAAAAATTCCGCCAGGACAGAGGAAACTACCGCGCCAACAACACAGTGAGGTTGAAATTCGACCCCGCTGTCCTACTCAACTAGCTATGTGTCTACCACAGCAGGGAGGGGAAGCCCGCCACTCACACCACCATCGACTGCCATTCTTTGAAGGAGATCGAGAAGGCAAGGCGAGCGAGAGAGGACCCCAACAACAACCCGCCAAGGGACAATGACAATGCTGGCGGATTCGGCAATGCCGTCGGCTCGCTGCACACCTTCATCGGGCTCGGCACCAAGCGCGAGAAGAAGGTGCTCGCCTGCGCGGTCACCGTCAATGTGTTAACCCAGGTTGATGTTCCCCACTTCCTCAATTGGTCTGAGCAAAGCATCACCTGGAGTCGCCAAGATCACGCGCCAAGGATCGAATACCCAGGGCGAGTCACCCTGGTGGTTAGGCCCAAAGTGGACAATTACTAGCTACCCAAGACGCTGATGGACGGCGGAAGCTCCATCAATATCCTATACATGGATACGTTCAAGATGCTACACCTCCCGGAGTCGATGATCGAGTCGAACCTCACCACCTTCCACGGCATCATCCTCGGTCGGAAGGCATTCCCGATCGGCAAGGTGATGCTACAAGTCACCTTCGGCACACCACCAAACTTCCGCACCAAGCGGATCGTGTTCGAGCTGGTGAACTTCCGCAGCCCCTATCACTGCGTCCTGGGGCGCCAAGCGTTCGCCAAATTCATGGCAGCCCCACACTACGCCTACAACATGATGAAGATCCCTGGGCCAAGTGGCATCATCACCATCCACGGTGACCCTGATATGGCCGTGGAGTGCGAGGACAAAGGCGCTGAGCTCGCCGACACCGTCATCGCCGCGGAAACCAACCACGTGGATGAGCTTGCGAAATACGCGAGCAACATCGACAAGGACGACCCCACCATTCTAAAGAAGCCCACCTTGAGAACTCCAGGGGATCAGCTTTTGAGGTGGCCACGCACACTCACACCGTTGAGCTCGTCCCAGGCGACTCCAGCCAGACGGTCACCATCGAGACGAACATGAGTCCCGCATAGGAAAGTGTGCTCATTGGGTTCCTGCGTGAGAATCACGACATCTTCGCATGGAAACCATCTAACATGCCTAGTGTCCCGAGGGAGGGCTTGTTCGTCTGCGGTACCAAAATGGCAGGCCAGCGCATGGCGGTACCTAAGTTGCCTGAAATTACCGCGTTTCGAAAAGTTGGGCCGCCAACTACTGAGAGAGGCCATTTCAAGGCAAACTCATCTCACCCCTGCCAAATACAAACATTTCGTTAAACCGCCCTGTGAAGTAGACGGTCGGGACCCACATGTTGGTTATCTGTATGTGACGCGGGCGCCAACGCGGCAACCTCTTAGGCAAATCGAGCAGCTAAGTGGATTGGATGCGTTGACCAATTTCACAAATCCATTCCCAGCTTTCCCCTAGCTCCAGCAGCGTCGGAATCCACCCTCCAGGCAGGACGATCCCTTTGGACATTTGACTTCCGAGGCCAAGTTGCTACGCCCAGTTGCTACGCCCAGTCACTGATACCGAGCTCCAATTCCGCATGTCGTAGCCGCCGTTGCGAGGCTCTAGCCTGCCTCCGCCGCCGACGAGCCGAGCAGTTCGGAGGATGGCAGATCCTACTATCAAGGAAGAAGAAGTTCTGCCTACAAGCGGGTGAGCTACCCTTCTCTTTGCTATTCGCACTAATTACAACTGCTAGCTGGCTACTGAACCTCAAATTTTTCGTTAGCCCAACGCTGACAAACATATTTTGTCCATAGTTTTCTGTCAAGTGGGATTTGCGCGGACCCCCTTACCTAGTTACGGTAGTCCTCTACAGGTACGACTCCAAGGGTAAGTGGTATGGAAGCCATTGTCTCACGATGGAAGAAGCGCCTGCGCAGATCTGCACTATATCTGGTATGGTTGCTGCTCTGCGTAATCATGTTGAAGTATGGCCGAAGCAGACTGCAAAGTTTAGCTTCATGGATGAACGTGGCATCCATGTTCCTATATCGTGTGACAGTCAGCTAATTGGGTTGATAAAAAGGTATGCTTCGGATTGCATGTTTGAGCTGAATTGTGATGTACTGGACGTGGAAGCTGCTGCAACTGGGAGTCGCCCTTCTATTCTTGGACAGGGTGGTTGCTCGAACGCAATTAGCTCCTGGTAAGCAAAGGTCGCTTGGGGTTCGCATGTTTGTGCTGAATTGTAATTTTTATTTTATTTACTCTGTAAATATTGGGAAGTTATGCAACAGTCCTGTTTCTTTGATAGGAAGCACCGCAAGGTTAGAAACATGACTGTCAGGTCAGTCATTTTGCTACCCAGATAAATTAAAAACAAGTGGAAAGATGATGTTGGACACGATTCTGGTGCCCATTGTCCCGGCGATGCAGAGTACGTGAAGCTAAGAAAATTGGTACCAAGGAAGAGGAAGAAGGCAGGAAATGAAGAAGCCATTGGACGTGAAGGCTTGGCACCCAGGCTGCGGAAGAAGGCTGCTAGCAATGAAGATGCATAGTAATGTGTTGAACTTGAACCTATATATGTAATTCTGTTAAATTCGGATCGCTCTGTGTGTGGCATGTTGCTGGGCGAAACAATCTACCCACGTTCTCTGAGTAAAATGTACCGCGACTTAGGGTTTGGAAACACCCGAGTCAGTAGTCGAATCCGAAATTGTGATTGTGCCACTTCTATCTGAAAACAATGATCCACCGGTTCCACGATTGCTGAGGGGCAGGAGGTCTCCAAATACGACGGAATGTAAGTGGCACATAAATAAATTATTTAAGCTGCCACACTCCACGAAGCAGCAACTTATTTCAGATGCTGCACAACGACGTGGCAACATAAACAGCAATGTTCTCACTGATAATGCCCAGATGAGGAGGAAACGGGTACCACTTTCTGGCCTAATCTTGAGCCCGTCTATCTCACCGCCTCTCTGCTCCTGCATCCCCTGCATCTGGCGAAGCTCCCGGATCTCCAGTAATCGGGTGTACGTGCTTCCACTTTATAAATTATGGTTGTGCCATTTGCATGCGGCACAATCCACGTAGATTACGTTTAAACAAACCACCAGTGTCAGAGTACACTAGTAGAAAAGGTGTCTTTGGTCCACGGTTACGTTCCCAATCCGGGACAGAGATCTAAATCGAGGCAGAAATTGATCTAAATCACAAATTCTTCCACAAATTAATCGAGACAGAGATCTAAATCGACGCATTTCATTAATTCAACCACAAATTCTTCTAAACAAAGGTGCGATTTCACATCCTACATTAATTCAACCAACTAGTCAGCAATTTCACTTCCGCTGCCGCTGTCCTCCGAGCCGCCGGCTTCCTCGTCTTTGTCCGACGGAACCTCCACGATTTCCGCATT
Source organism: Avena sativa (assembly GCA_916181665.1). NCBI lineage: Eukaryota > Viridiplantae > Streptophyta > Magnoliopsida > Poales > Poaceae > Avena > Avena sativa. The sequence continues at coordinate 316,412,399 of OV702292.1, forward strand.
GTACGCGAGACGGAGCACCTCTTCGCGGTGAGCAGCGGCGATGACGGTGAACTTGGTTCGTCCAGGGACGGACCAGAACCTCTCCCGCCCTTCTCGGTTGCGGAGATCCCGATGCACCACGCGCCCATAAATGATGCGGTTGCCAATCTTGGCCTTCCGCTCCTTCTTGAACAGCGTCGGCCAGTACGGGCTGGCCGCCACGTATCGGGGCAGCGTCCTCTTCCATGCGGGCATCTGGCGGCAGCGCGCCGCGATTTCGTTCTCCATCACGGCTTCGCTGGGGAAGAGGAGCGGAGCCACCGGCACCCCCACATAGCTGATGCGCCATACGTGGGGCACCATCGCGGCGGCGACGCGAGGATGTCGAAGTGCGAGAACATCACCGCCTCGTAGAAGTTCAGCGAGGGCATCTCCATGGCGGCGCGGTGAAGATTGGAGAGGGGGCGAGGGGGTGGACGGCGCGGTGGTGATTGGAGAGGGCGAGGGGATGGGCGACGATGCGACGAGCTGTGGCGCCTCCTATTTGTACACGAGGACAACGAAGCGACGGGCAGAATATCCAAGGGGCATTGGTCAGACAAAAGGAAGTAATGCAGCGTTAAGACGGATTAACGGGCGACCAATTTTTTTACTCCCAGGACTCCGGGGCCAATAGTTCAGACCGCTAGGTCAACAAGTACAACTATTACAACTAAAAAAGGCACGGGACTTAAGATAAATAGAACTAGTTAACACACATCTCCTTGATCTTCCTAATCTTAGCCCTATGCGCATCTTCCTACGAGAGCAAGGATCGAATCGTCTGCTCCTTCCTTTTAGCATCTTCCTTGCACAGCTTCAATTGTTTCTCTACATCTTTCCTCATGCACTTGTCAATACTCGTAGTTGTGAACTGCGGGACTTTGGCCTGGTGAAGATCCTTCCTTGCTTGAGTCAGTTCTTGCTCTGCTTTAGCCTTCAGGGCCAACGCCGCGTCCCTCTCCTTCTCGACTTTGCTAACCTTGTCTTCCACCCCCATGAGATCTCGCTTATGCTTGGTCGTGTCAACTGGTTCCCATAGCTTCATCTCAACACTGTTAAGAAGTGAGCTGAATGCGGATTCTTTCAACTCAACAGTCATTTCCCATAGTTTGTCCAGCGTCTTCTGCATTGATTTGGGCCACTATGGATCTACCCATTTGACAACACCGCAACTTCCGCCTCGCATCATTGCACGATGTCCTTGACACCGTAGAAACCTCCTGCCTGCATTTCGTCCTTCGATCGCTACAAATTTAGCGGGCACATATCCATGTTTACATAGCAGAGGATTGTCTTCATCCGCTAAACCGTGATAGTCGGCGTCATACATCGTCTGGTTGGCCTAACACATCATACGCGCATAGGTAAACGGAGTACATCTGGCTCAAAAAATAGATAACTGGCCACGGATGATAGAGATAGAGATGAGACGACTCACATCGAAATCACCGTCTCTGTCGTCATGACGTGTTTCCTCGTCGTCTCCCCTTGAACCCATGGCGAGAGGGGAGGGGGTGGCTGCCAGAGAGGGGATTGGGATGGCGGCGCCGTCGGCTTGCGGCTACGGCAGGATGGGAGTGAAGTGGGGAATGTGGCTTCGAGGGGAAGGAAGAGAAGTACGGGGAGGAAGAGAAGTAATGGGGACGTGACACTGGGATATAGCCCGCTCAACTCGTCAGTCGTGACACTCGCAACAGGGGAGCCCCCGGTGTTGCCAGTTTTTCTAGAGCAAGCGTGGCCAATCATGCCGCAGAACAGACTACTCGCGGATCGATCTCACGAAAACCATCCCAATCGTCCAAGCGCCCCGATCGGACGTTATGTAACAATCGACAAGCAGAACATCTGTGTTAGGGCGTGCCTTCTAGAAGACTCGGTCTATGAAAAGAACATGCATCCAATGACACGGGTGGATCTAGATGTGCTTAATGAGAAGAGCAGACATGCAATGACACCGGTGATATGTGGTTTGTGGGAAGAACACACACTTCTCACATGCAATGACAATAGCTGTGGTTCATGAGAAGAGCAGACATGCAATGACACCGGTGGATCCATGTGTGGTTCATGGGAAGAACACACATGCAATGACTCTGGTGATATGTGGTTTGTGAAAAGAACAGACATGCAATGACTCTAGCTGTGGTTAATGAGAAGAGCAGACATGCAATGACACCGGTGGATCCATGTGTGGTTTGTGAGAAGAACACACATGCAATTACACTGGGTGTGGTTCATGATATGGTTTGTAAGAAGAACACACATACAATGACTCTAGCTGTGGTTTCTGAAAAGAGCACGCATGCGATGAATCTAGTTGTGGTTCATGGGAAGAGAAGATATACAATGACACTGGTGGATCCATGTGTGGTTCATGGGAAGAACACACATGCAACGACACTGGTGGATCCATGTGTGGTCTGTGGGAAGATAACACATGCAATGACACTGGTAGATCCATGTGCGGTCTTTGGGAAGAACACACATGCAATGACTCCGGTGATATGTGGTTTGTGACAAGAACACACATGCAATGACTCTAGTTGTGGTTAATGAAAAGAGCAGACATGCAATGACACCGGTGGATCCATGTGTGGTTCATGGGAAGAACACACATGCAATGACACTGGGTGTGGTTCATGATATGGTCTATGAGAAGAACACACATGCAATGGCACTGGTGGATCCATGTGTGGTCTGTGAGAAGAACACACATGCAATGACACTAGGTGTGGTTCATGATATGGTTTGTGAGAATAACACACATGCAATGACACTGGTAGATCCATGTGTGGTCTTTAGGAAGAATACACATGCAATGACACTGGTGATATGTGGTCTGTGAGAAGAACACACATCCAATGACTCTAGCAGTGGTTCATGAAAAGAGCAGACATGCAATGACACTGGTGGATCCATGTGTGGTCCATGGGAAGAACACACATGCAATGCCACTGGTGGATCCATGTGTGGTCTGTGGGAAGAACACACATGCAATGACACTGGTGGATCCATGTGTGGTTCATGGGAAGAACACACATGCAATGACACCTGGTGTGGTTCATGATATGGTTTGTGACAAGAACACACATGCAATGACACTGGTGGATCCATGTGTGGTTCATGGGAAGAACACACATGCAATGACACAGGTGATATGTGGTCTGTGAAAAGAGCACACATGCAATGACTCTAGTTGTGGTTAATGAAAAGAGCAGACATGCAATGACACCGGTGGATCCATGTGGGGTTAATGAGAAGAACACACATGCAATGACACTGGGTGTGGCTCATGGGAAGAACACACATGCAATGACTCTGGTGATATGGGGTTTGTGAAAAGAACAGACATGCAAAGACTATAGATGTGGTTAATGAGAAGAGCAAACATGCAATGACACCGGTGGATTCATGTGTGGTCTGTGGGAAGAACACACATGCAATGACACTGGTGGCTCCATGTGTGGTTCATGGGAAGAACACACATGCATAGACACCGGTGATACGTGGTTTGTGAGAAGAATACACATGCAATGACTCTAGCTGTGGTTAATGAAAAGAGCAGACATGTAATGACACTGCTGGATTCATGTGTGGTTCATGGGAAGAACACACCTGCAATGACACTGGGTGTGGTTCATGATATGGTTTGTGAGAAGAACACACATGCAATGACACTAGTGGATCCATGTGTGGTCTGTGAGAAGAACACACATGCAATAACACTAGGTGTGGTTCATGATATGGTTTGTGAGAAGAACACACATGCAATGACACTGGTGGATCCATGTGTGGTCTTTGGGAAGAACACACATGCAATGACACTGGTAGATCCATGTGCGGTCTTTGGGAAGAACACACATGCAATGACTCTGGTGATATGTGGTTTGTGACAAGAACACACATGCAATGACTCTAGCTGTGGTTAATGAAAAGAGCTGACATGCAATGACACCGGTGGATCCATGTGTGGTTCATGGGAAGAACACACATGTAATGACACTGGGTGTGGTTCATGATATGGTCTATGAGAAGAACACACATGCAATGACACTGGTGGATCCATGTGTGGTGTGTGAGAAGAACACACATGCAATGACACTAGGTGTGGTTCATGATATGGTTTGTGAGAAGAACACACATGCAATGACACTGGTAGATCCATGTGTGGTCTTTGGGAAGAACACACATGCAATGACACTGGTGATATGTGTTCTGTGAGAAGAACACACATCCAATGACTCTAGCAGTGGTTCATGAAAAGAGCAGACATGCAATGACACTGCTGGATCCATGTGTGGTCCATGGGAAGAACACACATGCAATGACACTGGTGGATACATGTGTGGTCTGTCAGAAGAACACACGTGCAATGACACTGGTGGATCCATGTGTGGTTCATGGGAAGAACACACATGCAATTACACTGGGTGTGGTTCATGATATGGTTTGTGACAAGAACACACATGCAATGACACTGGTGGATCCATGTGTGGTTCATGGGAAGAACACACATGCAATGACTCTGTTGATATGTGGTTTGTGAAAAGAGCACACATGCAATGACTCTAGTTGTGGTTAATGAAAAGAGCAGACAGGCAATGACACCGGTGGATCCATGTGGGGTTAATGAGAACAACACACATGCAATGACACTGGGTGTGGCTCATGGGAAGAACACACATGCAATGACTCTGGTGATATGTGGTTTGTGAAAAGAATAGACATGCAAAGACTCTAGATGTGGTTAATGAGAAGAGCAAACATGCAATGACACCGGTGGATCCATGTGTGGTCTGTGGGAAGAACAAACATGCAATGACACTGGTGGATCCATGTGTGGTTCATGGGAAGAACACACATGCATAGACACCGGTGATATGTGGTTTGTGAGAAGAACACACATGCAATGACTCTAGCTGTGGTTAATGAAAAGAGCAAACAGGCAATGACACTGGTGGATCCATGTGTGGTTCACGGGAAGAACACACATGCAATGACACTGGGTGTGGTTCATGATATGGTTTGTGAGAAGAACACACATGCAATGACACTGGTGGATCCATGTGTGGTCTATGAGAAGAACACACATGCAATAACACTAGGTGTGGTTCATGATATGGTTTGTGAGAAGAACACACATGCAATGACACTGGTGGATCCATGTGTGGTCTTTGGGAAGAACACACATGCAATGACACTGGTGATATGTGGTCTGTGAGAAGAACACACATCCAATGACTCCAGCTGTGGTTCATAAAAAGAGCAGACATGCAATGACACTGGTGGATCCATGTGTGGTTCATGGGAAGAACACACATGCGATGGCACTGGGTGGATCCATGTGTGGTTTGTGAGAAGAACACACATGCAATGACACCGGTGTATCCATGTGTGGTTCATGGGAAGAACACACATGAAATGACTCTGGTGATATGTGGTTTGTGAAAAGAACAGACATGCAATGACTCTAGCTATGGTTAATGAGAAGAGCAGACATGAAATGACACCGGTGGATCCAAGTGTGGTTTGTGAGAAGAACACACATGCAATGACACTGGGTGTGGTTCATGATATGGTTTGTAAGAAGAACACACATCCAATGACTCTAGCTGTGGTTCATGAAAAGAGCACGCGTGCGATGACTCTAGGTGTGGTTCATGGGAAGAGCAGACACACAATGACACCGGTGGATCCATGTGTGGTTCATGGGAAGAACACACATGCAATGACAGCGGTGGATCCATGTGTGGTCTCTGGGAAGAACACACATGCAATGACACTGGTGGATCCATGTGTGGTCTTTGGAAAGAACACACATGCAATGACACTGGTGATATGTGGTCTGTGAGAAGAACACACGTCCAATGACTCTGGTGATATGTGGTTTGTGAAAAGAGCACACATGCAATGACTCTAGCTGTGGTTAATGAAAAGAGCAGACATGCAATGACACCGGTGGATCCATGTGGGGTTAATGAGAAGAACACACATGCAATGACACTGGGTGTGGTTCATGGGAAGAACACACATGCAATGACTCTGGCGATATGTGGTTTGTGAAAAGAATAGACATGCAATGACTCTAGCTATGGGTAATGAGAAGAGCAGACATGCAATTACACCGGTGGATCCATGTATGGTCTATGGGAAGAACACACATGCAATGACACTGGTGGATCCATGTGTGGTTCATGTGAAGAACACACATGCAACGACACAGGTCGATCCAAGTGTGGTCTGTGGGAAGAACACACATGCAATGACACTTGTGGATCCATGTGTGGTTCATGCGAAGAACACACATGCAATGACACAGGTGATATGTGGTCTGTGAGAAGAACACACATGCAATGACTCTAGCTGTGGTTAATGAAAAGAGCAGACATGCAATGACACCGGTGGATCCTTGTGTGGTTCATGGGAAGAACACACATGCAATGAAACTGGGTGTGGTTCATGATATGGTCTATGAGAAGAACACACATGCAATGACACTGGTGGATCCATGTGTGGTCTGTGAGAAGAACACACATGCAATGACACTGGGTGTGGTTCATGATATGGTTTGTGAGAAGAACACACATGCAATAACACTAGTGGATCCATGTGTGGTCTTTGGGAAGAACACACATGCAATGACACTGGTGATATGTGGTCTGTGAGAAGAAGACACATCCAATGAGTCTAGCTGTGGTTCATGAAAAGAGCAGACATGCAATGACACTTGTGGATACATGTGTGGTTCATGGGAAGAACACACATGCAATGACACTGGTGGATCCATGTGTGGTCTGTGGGAAGAACACACATGCAATGACACTGGTGGATCCATGTGTGGTTCATGGAGGAACACACGTGCAATGACACTGTGTGTGGTTCATGATATGGTTTGTGAGAAGAACACACATGCAATGACACTGGTGGATCCATGTTTGGTCAGTGAGAAGAACACACATGCAATGAAGCTGGGTGTGGTTCATGATATAGTTTGTGAGAAGAACACACATGCAATGACACAGGTGGATCCATGTGTGGTCTTTGGGAAGAACACACATGCAATGACACTGGTGATATGTGGTCTGTGACAAGAACAAACATCCAATGACTCTAACTGTGGTTCATGAAAAGAGCGGACATGCAATGACACTGGTGGATGAATGTGTGGTTCATGGGAAGAACACAAATGCGATCACACTAGGTGGATCCATGTGTGGTTCATGAGAAGAACACACATGCAATGACACTAGTGGATTCATGTGTGGTTCATGGGAAAAACACACATGCAATGACACTGGTGATATGTGGTTTGTGAAAAGAACAGACATGCAATGACTCTAGCTGTGGTTAATGAGAAGAGCAGGCATGCAATGACACCGGTGGATCCATGTGTGGTTTGTGAGAAGAACACACATGCATTGACACTGGGTGTGGTTCATGATATGGTTTGTAAGAAGAACACACATCCAATGACTCTAGCTGTGGTTCATGAAAAGAGCACGCATGCGAGGACTCTAGCTGTGGTTCATGGGAAGAGCAGACATACAATGACACCGGTGGATCCATGTGTGGTTCATGGGAAGAACACACATGCAATGACACCGGTGGATCCATGTGTGGTCTGTGGGAAGAACACACATGCAATGATACTGGTGGATCCATGTGTGGTCTTTGGGAACAACACACATGCAATGACACAGGTGATATGTGGTCTGTTAGAAGAACACACATGCAATGACTCTAGTGATATGTGGTTTCTTAAAAGAGCACACATGCAATGACTCGAGCTGTGGTTAATGAAAAGAGCAGAAATGCAATGACACCGGTGGATCCATGTGGGGTTAATGAGAAGAACACACACGCAATGACACTGGGTGTGGTTCATGGGAAGAACACACATGCAATGACTCTGGTGATATGTGGTTTGTGAAAAGAACAGACATGCAATGACTCTAGCTGTGGGTAATGAGAAGAGCAGACATGCAATTACACCGGTGGATCCATGTGTGGTCTATGGGAAGAACACACATGCAATGACACTGGTGGATCCATGTGTGGTTCATGCGAAGAACACACATGCATAGACACCGGCGATACGTGGTTTGTGAGAAGAATACACATACAATGACTCTAGTTATCGTTAATGAAAAGAGCAGACATGCAGTGACACTGGTGGATCCATGTGTGGTTCTGGGAAGAACACACATGCAATGACACTGGGTGTGGTTCATGATATGGTTTGCGAGAAGAACACACATGCAATGACAATGGTGGATCCATGTGTTCTCTGTGATAAGAACACACATGCAATGACACTGGGTGTGGTTCATGATATGGTATGTGAGAAGAACACACATGCAATGACACTAGTGGATCCATGTGTGCTCTTTGGGAAGAACACACATGAAATGACACTGGTGATATGTGGTCTGTGAGAAGAACAAACATCCAATGACTCTAGTTGTGGTTCATAAAAAGAGCAGACATGCAATGACACTGGTGGATCCATGTGTGGTTCATGGGAAGAACACACATGTGATGACACTGGGTGGATCCATGTGTGGTTCATGAGAAGAACACACATGCAATGACACTCGTGGATCCATGTATGGTTCATGGGAAGAACACACATGCAACGACACTGGTGATATGTGGTTTGTGAAAAGAACAGACATGAATGACTCTAGTTGTGGTTAATGAGAAGAGCAGACATGCAATGACACCGGTGGATCCATGTGTGGTTTGTGAGAAGAACACACATGCAATGACACTAGGTGTGGTTCATGATATGGTTTGTAAGAAGAACACACATCCAATGACTCAGGCTGTGGTTCATGAAAAGAGCACGCATGCGATGACTCTAGGTGTGGTTCATGGGAAGAGTAGACATACAATGACACCGGTGGATCCATGTGTGGTTCATGGGAAGAACACACATGCAATGACAGCGGTGGATACATGTGTGGTCTGTGGGAAGAACACACATGCAATGACACTGGTGGATCCATGTGTGGTCTTTGGAAAGAACACACATGCAATGACACAGGTGATATGTGGTCTATGAGAAGAACACACATGCAATGACTCTGGTGATATGTGGTTTGTGAAAAGAGCACACATGTAATGACTCTAGCTGTGGTTAATGAAAAGAGCAGACATGCAATGACACCGGTGAATCCATGTGGGGTTAATGTGAAGAACACACATGCAATGACACTGGGTGTGGTTCATGGGATGAACAGACATGCAATGACTCTGGTGATATGTGGTTTGTGAAAAGAACAGACATGCAATGACTCTAGATGTGGCTAATGAGAAGAGAAGACATGCAATGACACCGGTGGATCCATGTGTGGTCTATGGGAAGAACACACATGCAATGACACTAGCGGATCCATGTGTGGTTCATGTGAAGAACACACATGGATAGACACCAGTGATACGTGGTTTGTGAGAAGAACCCACGTGCAATGACTCTAGTTGTGGTTAACGAAAAGAGCACACATGCAATGACACTGGTGGATCCATGTGTGCTTCATTGGAAGAACACATATGCAATGACACTGGTGGATCCATGTGTGGTCTGTGAGAAGAACACACATGCAATGACACTGGTGGATCCATGTGTGGTCTGTGAGAAGACAACACATGCAATGACACTGGGTGTCGTTCATGATATGGCTTGTGAGAAGAACACACATGCAATGACACTGGTGGATCCATGTGTGGTCTTTGGGAAGAACACACATGCAATGACACTGGTGATATGTTGTCTGTGAGAAGAACACACATCCAATGACTCTAGCTGTGGTTCATGAAAAGAGCAGACATGCAATGACACTGGTGGATCCATGTGTGGTTCATGGGAAGAACACACATGCGATGACACTAGGTGGATCCATGTGTGGTTTTTGAGAAGAACAAACATGCAATGACACCAGTGTATCCATGTGTGGTTCATGAGAAGAACACACATGCAATGACTCTAGTGATATGTGGTTTGTGAAAAGAACAGACATGCAATGACTCTAGCTATGGTTAATGAGAAGAGCAGACATGCAATGACACCGGTGGATCCAAGTGTGGTTTGTGAGAAGAACACACATGCAATGACACTAGGTGTGGTTCATCATATGGTTTGTAAGAAGAACACACATCCAATGACTCTAGCTGTGGTTCATGAAAAGAGCACGCATGCGATGACTCTAGGTGTGGTTCATGGGAAGTGCAGACATACAATGACACCGGTGGATCCATGTGTGGTTCATGGGAAGAACACACATGCAATGACAACGGTGGATCCATGTGTGGTCTCTAGGAAGAACACACATGCAATGACACTGGTGGATCCATGTGTGGTCTTTGGAAAGAACACACATGCAATGACACAGGTGATATGTGGTCTGTGAGAAGAACACACATGCAATGACTCTGGTGATATGTGGTTTGTGAAAAGAGCACACATGCAATGACTCTAGTTGTGGTTAATGAAAAGAGCAGACATGCAATGACACCGGTGGATCCATGTGGGGTTAATGAGAAGAACACACATGCAATGACACTGGGTGTGGTTCATGGGAAGAACACACATGCAATGACTCTGGTGATATGTGGTTTGTGAAAAGAATAGACATGCAATGACACCGGTGGATCCATGTGGGGTTAATGAGAAGAACACACATGCAATGACACTGGGTGTGGTTCATGGGAAGAACACACATGCAATGACTCTGGTGATATGTGGTTTGTGAAAAGAATAGACATGCAATGACTCTAGCTGTGGGTAATGAGAAGAGCAGACATGCAATTACACCGGTGGATCCATGTGTGGTCTATGGGAAGAACACACATGCAATGACACTGGTGGATCCATGTGTGGTTCATGGGAAGAACACAGATGCAACGACACCGGTGGATCCAAGTGTGGTCTGTGGGAAGATAACACATGCAATGACACTGGTAGATCCATGTGCGGTTCATGCGAAGAACACACATGCAATGACACAGGTGATATGTGGTCTATGAGAAGAACACACATGCAATGACTCTAGCTGTGGTTAATGAAAAGAGCAGACATGCAATGACACCGGTGGATCCTTGTGTGGTTCATGGGAAGAACACACATGAAATGACATTGGGTGTGGTTCATGATATGGTCTATGAGAAGAACACACATGCAATGACACTGGTGGATCCATGTGTGGTATGTGAGAAGAACACACATGCAATGACACTAGGTGTGGTTCATGATATGGTTTTCGAGAAGAACACACATGCAATAACACTAGTGGATCCATGCGTGGTCTTTGGGAAGAACACACATGCAATGACACTGGTGATATGTGGTCTGTGAGAAAAACACACATCCAATGACTCTAGCTGTGGTTCATGAAAAGAGCAGAGATGCAATGACACTTGTGGATACATGTGTGGTTCATGGGAAGAACACACATGCAATGACACTGGTGGATCCATGTGTGGTATATTCGAAGAACACACATGCAATGACACTGGTGGATCCATGTGTGGTTCATGGAAGAACACACATGCAATGACACTGTGTGTGGTTCATGATATGGTTTGTGAGAAGAACACACATGCAATGACACTGGTGGATCCATGTTTGGTCAGTGAGAAGAACACACATGCAATGACACTGGGTGTGGTTCATGATATGGTTTGTGAGAAGAACACACATGCAATGACATAGGTGGATCCATGTGTGGTCTTTGGGAAGAACACACATGCAATGACACTGGTGATATGTGGTCTGTGAGTAGAACAAACATCCAATGACTCTAGCTGTGGTTTCTGAAAAGAGCACGCATGCGATGAATCTAGTTGTGGTTCATGGGAAGAGAAGATATACAATGACACTGGTGGATCCATGTGTGGTTCATGGGAAGAACACACATGCAACGACACTGGTAGATCCATGTGTGGTCTGTGGGAAGATAACACATGCAATGACACTGGTAGATCCATGTGCGGTCTTTGGGAAGAACACACATGCAATGACTCCGGTGATATGTGGTTTGTGACAAGAACACACATGCAATGACTCTAGCTGTGGTTAATGAAAAGAGCAGACATGCAATGACACTGGTGGATCAATGTGTGGTTCATGGGAAGAACACAAATGCGATGACACTAGGTGGATCCATGTGTGGTTTGATGAGAAGAACACACATGCAATGACACTAGTGGATTCATGTGTGGTTCATGGGAAAAACACACATGCATGACACTGGTGATATGTGGTTTGTGAAAAGAACAGACATGCAATGACTCTAGCTGTGGTTAATGAGAAGAGCAGACATGCAATGACACCGGTGGATCCATGTGTGGTTTGTGAGAAGAACACACATGCAATGACACTGGGTGTGGTTCATGATATGGTTTGTAAGAAGAACACACATCCAATGACTCTAGCTGTGGTTCATGAAAAGAGCACGCATGCGGGGACTCTAGCTGTGGTTCATGGGAAGAGCAGACATACAATGACACCGGTGGATCCATGTGTGTTTCATGGGAAGAACACACATGCAATGACACCGGTGGATCCATGTGTGGTCTGTGGGAAGAACACACATTCAATGATACTGGTGGATCCATGTGTGGTCTTTGGGAACAACACACATGCAATGACACAGGTGATATGTGGTCTGTTAGAAGAACACACATGCAATGACTCTGGTGATATGTGGTTTCTGAAAAGAGCACACATGCAATGACTTGAGCTGTGGTTAATGAAAAGATCAGAAATGCAATGACACCGGTGGATCCATGTGGGGTTAATGAGAAGAACACACATGCAATGACACTGGGTGTGGTTCATGGGAAGAACACACATGCAATGACTCTGGTGATATGTGGTTTGTGAAAAGAACAGACATGCAATGACTCTAGCTATGGGTAATGAGAAGAGCAGACATGCAATTACACCGGTGGATCCATGTGTGGTCTATGGGAAGAACACACATGCAATGACACTGGTGGATCCATGTGTGGTTCATGCGAAGAACACACATTCATAGACACCGGCGATACGTGGTTTGTGAGAAGAACAAACATACAATGACTCTAGCTATGGTTAAAGAAAAGAGCAGACATGCAATGACACTGGTGGATCCATGTGTGGTTCATAGGAAGAACACACATGCAAGGACACTAGGTGTGGTTCATGTATGGTTTGCGAGAATAACACACATGCAATGACAATGGTGGATCCATGTGTTGTCTCTGATAAGAACACACATGCAATGACACTGGGTGTGGTTCATGATATGGTTTGTGAGAAGAACACACATGCAATGACACTAGTGGATCCATGTGTGCTCTTTGGGAAGAACACACATGCAATGACACTGGTGATATGTGGTCTGTGAGAAGAACAAACATCCAATGACTCTAGTTGTGGTTCATGAAAAGAGCAGACATGCAATGACACTGGTGGATCCATGTGTGGTTCATGGGAAGAACACACATGCGATGACACTAGGTGGATCCATATGTAGTTGATGAGAAGAACACACATGCAATGACACTGGTGGATCGATGTATGGTTCATGGGAAGAACACGCATGCAACGACACTGGTGATATGTGGTTTGTGAAAAGAACAGACATGAATGACTCTAGCTGTGGTTAATGAGAAGAGCAGACATGCAATGACACCGGTGGATCCATATGTGGTTTGTGAGAAGAACACACATGCAATGACACTAGGTGTGGTTCATGATATGGTTTGTAAGAAGAACACACATCCAATGACTCAGGCTGTGGTTCATGAAAAGAGCAGGCATGCGATGACTCTAGGTGTGGTTCATGGGAAGAGTAGACATACAATGACACCGGTGTATCCATGTGTGGTTCATGGGAAGAACACACATGCAATGACAGCGGTGGATCCATGTGTGGTCTATGGGAAGAACACACATGCAATGACACTGGTGGATCCATGTGTGGTCTTTGGAAAGAACACACATGCAATGACACAGGTGATATGTGGTTTGTGAAAAGAGCACACATGTAATGACTCTAGCTGTGGTTAATGAAAAGAGTAGACATGCAATGACACCGGTGAATCCATATGGGGTTAATGAGAAGAACACACATGCAATGACACTAGGTGTGGTTCATGGGAAGAACACACATGCAATGACTCTGGTGATATGTGGTTTGTGAAAAGAACAGACATGCAATGACTCTAGATGTGGCTAATGTGAAGAGAAGACATGCAATGACACCGGTGGATCCATGTGTGGTCTGTGGGAAGAACACACATGCAATGACACTGCTGGATCCATGTGTGGTTCATGCGAAGAACACACATGGATAGACACCAGTGATACGTGGTTTGTGAGAAGAACACACGTGCAATGACTCTAGTTGTGGTTAATGAAAAGAGTAGACATGCAATGACACTGGTGGATCCACGTGTGCTTCATTGGAAGAACACACATGCAATGACACTGGGCGTGGTTCATGATATGGTTTGTGAGAAGAACACACATGCAATGACACTGGTGGATCCATGTGTGGGCTGTGAGAAGAACACACATGCAATGACACTGGGTGTCGTTCATGATATGGCTTGTGAGAACAACACACATGCAATGACACTGGTGGATCCATGTGTGGTCTTTGGGAAGAACACACATGCAATGACACTGGTGATATGTTGTCTGTGAGAAGAACACGCATCCAATGACTCTAGCTGTGGTTCATGAAAAGAGCAGACATGCAATGACACTGGTGGATCCATGTGTGGTTCATGGGAAGAACACACATGCGATGACACTGGGTGGATCCATGTGTGGTCTGTGGGAAGAACACACATGCAATGATACTGGTGGATCCATGCGTGGTCTTTGGGAACAACACACATGCAATGACACCGGTGTATCCATGTGTGGTTCATGGGAAGAACACACATGCAATGACTCTGGTGATATCTGGTTTGTGAAAAGAACAGACATGCAATGACTCTAGCTATGGTTAATGAGAAGACCAGACATGCAATGATACCGGTGGATCTAAGTTTGGTTTGTGAGAAGAACACACATGCAATGAAACTGGGTGTGGTTCATGATATGGTTTGTAAGAAGAACACACATCCAATGACTCTAGCTGTGGTTCATGAAAAGAGCACACATGCGATGACTCTAGCTGTGGTTCATGGGAAGAGCAGACATACAATGACACTGGTGGATCCATGTGTTGTTCATGGGAAGAACACACATGCAACGACACCGGTGGATCCATGTGTGGTCTGTGGGAATAACACACATGCAATGACACTGGTGGATCCATGTGTGGTTCATTCGAAGAACACACATGCAATGACACAGGTGATATTTGGTATGTGAGAAGAACACACATGCAATGACTCTAGTTGTGGTTAATGAAAAGAGCAGACATGCAATGACACCGGTGGATCCATGTGTGGTTCATGGGAAGAACACACATGCAATGACACTAGGTGTGGTTCATGATATGGTCTATGTGAAGAACACACATGCAAAGACACTAGTGGATCCATGTGTGGTCTGTGAGAAGAACACACATGCAATGACATTTGGTGTTGTTCATGATATGGTTTGTGAGAATAACACACATGCAATGACACTAGGTGTGGTTCATGGGAAGAACACACATGCAATGACTCTGGTGATATGTGGTTAGTGAAAAGAACAGACATGCAATGACTCTAGATGTGGCTAATGAGAAGAGAAGACATGCAATGACATCGGTGGATCCATGTGTGGTCTGTGGGAAGAACACACATGCAATGACACTGGTGGATCCATGTGTGGTTCATGCGAAGAACACACATGGATAGACACCAGTGATACGTGGTTTGTGAGAAAACACACGTGCAATGACTCTAGTTGTGGTTAATGAAAAGAGTAGACATGCAATGACACTGGTGGATCCATGTGTGCTTCATTGGAAGAACACACATGCAATGACACTGGGTGTGGTTCGTGATATGGTTTGTGAGAAGAACACACATGCAATGACACTGGTGGATCCATGTGTGGGCTGTGAGAAGAACATACATGCAATGACACTGGGTGTCGTTCATGATATGGCTTGTGAGAACAACACACATGCAATGACACTGGTGGATCCATGTGTGGTCTTTGGGAAGAACACACATGCAATGACACTGGTGATATGTTGTCTGTGAGAAGAACACACATCCAATGACTCTAGCTGTGGTTCATGAAAAGAGCAGACATGCAATGACACTGGTGGATCCATGTGTGGTTCATGGGAAGAACACACATGCGATGACACTGGGTGGATCCATGTGTGGTCTGTGGGAAGAACACACATGCAACGATACTGGTGGATCCATGCGTGGTCTTTGGGAACAACACACATGCAATGACACCGGTGTATCCATGTGTGGTTCATGGGAAGAACACACATGCAATGACTCTGGTGATATCTGGTTTGTGAAAAGAACAGACATGCAATGACTCTAGCTATGGTTAATGAGAAGACCAGACATGCAATGATACCGGTGGATCTAAGTTTGGTTTGTGAGAAGAACACACATGCAATGACACTGGGTGTGGTTCATGATATGGTTTGTAAGAAGAACACACATCCAATGACTCTAGCTGTGGTTCATGAAAAGAGCACACATGCGATGACTCTAGCTGTGGTTCATGGGAAGAGCAGACATACAATGACACTGGTGGATCCATGTGTTGTTCATGGGAAGAACACACATGCAACGACACCGGTGGATCCATGTGTGGTCTGTGGGAATAACACACATGCAATGACACTGGTGGATCCATGTGTGGTTCATTCGAAGAACACACATGCAATGACACAGGTGATATTTGGTATGTGAGAAGAACACACATGCAATGACTCTAGTTGTGGTTAATGAAAAGAGCAGACATGCAATGACACCGGTGGATCCATGTGTGGTTCATGGGAAGAACACACATGCAATGACACTAGGTGTGGTTCATGATATGGTCTATGTGAAGAACACACATGCAAAGACACTAGTGGATCCATGTGTGGTCTGTGAGAAGAACACACATGCAATGACATTTGGTGTTGTTCATGATATGGTTTGTGAGAATAACACACATGCAATGACACTAGGTGTGGTTCATGGGAAGAACACACATGCAATGACTCTGGTGATATGTGGTTTGTGAAAAGAACAGACATGCAATGACTCTAGATGTGGCTAATGAGAAGAGAAGACATGCAATGACATCGGTGGATCCATGTGTGGTCTGTGGGAAGAACACACATGCAATGACACTGGTGGATCCATGTGTGGTTCATGCGAAGAACACACATGGATAGACACCAGTGATACGTGGTTTGTGAGAAAACACACGTGCAATGACTCTAGTTGTGGTTAATGAAAAGAGTAGACATGCAATGACACTGGTGGATCCATGTGTGCTTCATTGGAAGAACACACATGCAATGACACTGGGTGTGGTTCGTGATATGGTTTGTGAGAAGAACACACATGCAATGACACTGGTGGATCCATGTGTGGGCTGTGAGAAGAACATACATGCAATGACACTGGGTGTCGTTCATGATATGGCTTGTGAGAACAACACACATGCAATGACACTGGTGGATCCATGTGTGGTCTTTGGGAAGAACACACATGCAATGACACTGGTGATATGTTGTCTGTGAGAAGAACACACATCCAATGACTCTAGCTGTGGTTCATGAAAAGAGCAGACATGCAATGACACTGGTGGATCCATGTGTGGTTCATGGGAAGAACACACATGCGATGACACTGGGTGGATCCATGTGTGGTCTGTGGGAAGAACACACATGCAACGATACTGGTGGATCCATGCGTGGTCTTTGGGAACAACACACATGCAATGACACCGGTGTATCCATGTGTGGTTCATGGGAAGAACACACATGCAATGACTCTGGTGATATCTGGTTTGTGAAAAGAACAGACATGCAATGACTCTAGCTATGGTTAATGAGAAGACCAGACATGCAATGATACCGGTGGATCTAAGTTTGGTTTGTGAGAAGAACACACATGCAATGAAACTGGGTGTGGTTCATGATATGGTTTGTAAGAAGAACACACATCCAATGACTCTAGCTGTGGTTCATGAAAAGAGCACACATGCGATGACTCTAGCTGTGGTTCATGGGAAGAGCAGACATACAATGACACTGGTGGATCCATGTGTTGTTCATGGGAAGAACACACATGCAACGACACCGGTGGATCCATGTGTGGTCTGTGGGAATAACACACATGCAATGACACTGGTGTATCCATGTGTGGTTCATGCGAAGAACACACATGCAATGACACAGGTGATATTTGGTATGTGAGAAGAACACACATGCAATGACTCTAGTTGTGGTTAATAAAAAGAGCAGACATGCAATGACACCGGTGGATCCATGTGTGGTTCATGGGAAGAACACACATGCAATAACACTAGGTGTGGTTCATGATATGGTCTATGTGAAGAACACACATGCAAAGACACTAGTGGATCCATGTGTGGTCTGTGAGAAGAACACACATGCAATGACATTTGGTGTGGTTCATGATATGGTTTGTGAGAATAACACACATGCAATGACACTAGGTGTGGTTCATGGGAAGAACACACATGCAATGACTCTGGTGATATATGGTTTGTGAAAAGAACAGACATGCAATGACTCTAGATGTGGCTAATGAGAAGAGAAGACATGCAATGACACCGGTGGATCCATGTGTGGTCTGTGGGAAGAACACACATGCAATGACACTGGTGGATCCATGTGTGGTTCATGCGAAGAACACACATGGATAGACACCAGTGATACGTGGTTTGTGAGAAGAACACACGTGCAATGACTCTAGTTGTGGTTAATGAAAAGAGTAGACATGCAATGACACTGGTGGATCCATGTGTGCTTCATTGGAAGAACACACATGCAATGACACTGGGTGTGGTTCGTGATATGGTTTGTGAGAAGAACACACATGCAATGACACTTGTGGATCCATGTGTGGGCTGTGAGAAGAACACACATGCAATGACACTGGGTGTCATTCATGATATGGCTTGTGAGAACAACACACATGCAATGACACTGGTGGATCCATGTGTGGTCTTTGGGAAGAACACACATGCAATGACACTGGTGATATGTTGTCTGTGAGAAGAACACACATCCAATGACTCTAGCTGTGGTTCATGAAAAGAGCAGACATGCAATGACACTGGTGGATCCATGTGTGGTTCATGGGAAGAACACACATGCGATGACACTGGGTGGATCCATGTGTGGTCTGTGGGAAGAACACACATGCAATGATACTGGTGGATCCATGCGTGGGTCTTTGGGAACAACACACATGCAATGACACCGGTGTATCCATGTGTGGTTCATGGGAAGAACACACATGCAATGACTCTGGTGATATCTGGTTTGTGAAAAGAACAGACATGCAATGACTCTAGGTATGGTTAATGAGAAGACCAGACATGCAATGATACCGGTGGATCTAAGTTTGGTTTGTGAGAACACACATGCAATGAAACTGGGTGTGGTTCATGATATGGTTTGTAAGAAGAACACACATCCAATGACTCTAGCTGTGGTTCATGAAAAGAGCACACATGCGATGACTCTAGCTGTGGTTCATGGGAAGAGCAGACATACAATGACACTGGTGGATCCATGTGTTGTTCATGGGAAGAACACACATGCAACGACACCGGTGGATCCATGTGTGGTCTGTGGGAATAACACACATGCAATGACACTGGTGGATCCATGTGTGGTTCATGCGAAGAACACACATGCAATGACACAGGTGATATTTGGTATGTGAGAAGAACACACATGCAATGACTCTAGTTGTGGTTAATGAAAAGAGCAGACATGCAATGACACCGGTGGATCCTTGTGTGGTTCATGGGAAGAACACACATGCAATGACACTAGGTGTGGTTCATGATATGGTCTATGTGAAGAACACACATGCAAAGACACTAGTGGATCCATGTGTGGTCTGTGAGAAGAACACACATGCAATGATATTTGGTGTGGTTCATGATATGGTTTGTGAGAATAACACACATGCAATGACACTGGTGGATCCATGTGTGGTCTTTGGGAAGAACACACATGCAATGACACTGGTGATATGTGGTCTGTGAGAAGAACACACATCCAATGACTCTAGCTGTGGTTCATGAAAAGAGCAGACATGCAATGACACTTGTGGATACATGTGTGGTTCATGGGAAGAACACACATGCAATGACACTGGTGGTTCCATGTGTGGTCTATGGGAAGAACACACATGCAATGACACTAGTGGATCCATGTGTGGTTCATGGAAGAACACACATGCAATGACACTGTGTGTGGTTCATGATATGGTTTGTGAAAATAACACACATGCAATGACACTGGTGGATCCATGTGTGGTCTTGGAGAAGAACACACATGCAATGACACTGGGTGTGGTTCATGATATGGTTTGTGAGAAGAACACACATGCAATGGCACAGGTGGATCCATGTGTGGTCTTTGGGAAGAACACACATGAAATCACACTGGTGATATGTGGTCTGTGAGAAGAACAAAAATCCAATGACTCTAGATGTGGTTCATGAAAAGAGCAGACATGCAATGACACTGGTGGATCCATGTGTGGTTCATGGGAAGAACACAAATGTGATGACACTAGCTGGATCCATGTGTGGTTCATGACAAAGAACACACATGCAATGACACTGGTGGATTCATGTGTGGTTCATGGGAAAAACACAAATGTGATGACACTAGCTGGATCCATGTGTGGTTCATGACAAAGAACACACATGCAATGACACTAGTGGATTCATGTGTGGTTCATGGGAAAAACACACATGCAATGACACTGGTGATATGTGGTTTGTGAAAAGAACAGACATGCAATGACTCTAGCTATGGTTAATGAGAAGAGCAGGCATGCAATGACACCGGTGGATCCATGTGTGGTTTGTGAGAAGAACACACATGCAATGACACTGGGTGTGGTTCATGATATGGTTTGTAAGAAGAACACACATCCAATGACTCTAGCTGTGGTTCATGAAAAGAGCACGCATGCGATGACTCTAGCTGTGGTTCATGGGAAGAGCAGACATACAATGACACCGGTGGATCCATGTGTGGTTCATGGGAAGAACACACATGCAATGACACCGGTGGATCCATGTGTGGTCTGTGGGAAGAACACACATGCAATGATACTGGTGGATCCATGTGTGGTCTTTGGGAACAACACACATGCAATGACACAGGTGATATGTGGTCTGTTAGAAGAACACACATGCAATGACTCTAGTGATATGTGGTTTCTGAAAAGAGCACACATGCAATGACTCGAGCTGTGGTTAATGAAAAGAGCAGACATGCAATGACACTGGTGGATCCATGTGGGGTTAATGAGAAGAACACACATGCAATGACACTACGTGTGGTTCATGGGAAGAACACACATGCAATGACTCTGGTGATATGTGGTTTGTGAAAAGAACAGATATGCAATGACTCTAGTTGTGGTTAATGAGAAGAGCATACACGCAATTACACCGGTGGATCCATGTGTGGTCTATGGGAAGAACACACATGCAATGACACTGGTGGATCCATATGTGGTTCATGCGAAGAACACACATGCATAGACATCGGCGAGACGTGGTTTTTGAGAAGAACACACATACAATGACTCTAGCTGTGGTTAATGAAAAGAGCAGACATGCAATGACACTGGTGGATCCATGTGTGGTTCATGGGAAGAACACACATGCAATGACACTGGGTGTGGTTCCTGATATGGTTTGCGAGAAGAACACACATGCAATGACACTGGTGGATCCATGTGTGGTCTGTGAGAAGAACACACATGCAATGACACTGGGTGTGGTTCATGATATGGTTTCTGAGAAGAACACACATGCAATGACACTGGTGGATCCATGTGTGGTCTTTGGGAAGAACACACATGCAATGACACTGGTGATATGTGGTCTGTGAGAAGAACAAACATCCAATGACTCTAGTTGTGGTTCATGAAAAGAGCAGACATGCAATGACACTGGTGGATCCATGTGTGGTTCATGGGAAGAACACACATGCGATGACACTGGGTGGATCCATGTGTGGTTCATGAGAAGAACACACATGCAATGACACTGGTGGATCCATGTATGGTTCATGGGAAGAACAGACATGCAATGACACTGGTGATATGTGATTTTGTAAAAAGAACAGACATGCAATGACTCTACCTGTGGTTAATGAGAAGAGCAGACATGGAATGAGACCGGTGGATCCATGTGTGGTTTGTGACAAGAACACACATGCAATGACACTAGGTGTGGTTCAAGATATGGTTTGTAAGAAGAACACACATCCAATGACTCAGGCTGTGGTTCATGAAAAGAACACGCATGCGATGACTCTAGGTGTGGTTCATGGGAAGAGCAGACATACAATGACACCGGTGGATCCATGTGTGGTTCATGGGAAGAACACACATGTAATGACAGCGGTGGATCCATGTGTGGTCTGTGAGAAGAACACACATGCAATGACACTGGTGGATCCATGTGTGGTCTTTGGAAAGAACACACATGCAATGACACAGGTGATATGTGGTCTGTGAGAAGAACACACATGCAATGACTCTGGTGATATGTGGTTTGTGAAAAGAGCACACATGCAATGACTCGAGTTGTGGTTAATGAAAAGAGGAGACATGCAATGACACCGGTGGATCCATGTGGGGTTAATGAGAAGAACACACATGCAATGACACTGGGTGTGGTTCATGGGACGAACACACATGCAATGACTCTGGTGATATGTGGTTTGTGAAAAGAACATACATGCAATGACTCTAGATGTGGTTAATGAGAAGATAAGACATGCAATGACACCGGTGGATCCATGTGTGGTTTGTGGGAATAACACACATGCAATGACACTGGTGGATCCATGCGTGGTTCATGCGAAGAACACACATGCATAGACACCGGTAGTACGTGGTTTGTGAGAAGAACACACATGCAATGACTCTAGCTGTGGTTAATGAAAAGAGCAGACATGCAATGACACTGGTGGATCCATGTGTGGTTCATGGGAAGAACACACATGCAATGACACTAGGTGTGGTTCATGATATGGTTTGTGAGAAGAACACACATGCAATGACACTAGTGGATCCATGTGTGGTCTGTGAGAAGAACATACATGCAATGACACTGGGTGTCGTTCATGATATGGCTTGTGAGAAGAACACACATGCAATAACACTGGTGGATCCATGTGTGGTCTTTGGGAAGAACACACATGCAATGACACTGGTGATATGTTGTCTGTGAGAAGAACACACATCCAATGACTCTAGCTGTGGTTCATGAAAAGAGCAGACATGCAATGACACTGGTGGATCCATGTGTGGTTCATGGGAAGAACACACATGCGATGACACTGGGTGGATCCATGTGTGGTTTGTGAGAAGAACACACATGCAATGACACCGGTGGATAAATGTGTGGTTCATGGGAAGAACACACATGCAATGACTCTGGTGATATGTGGTTTGTGAAAAGAACAGACATGCAATGACTCTAGCTTTGGTTAATGAGAAGAGCAGACATGCAATGACACCGGTGGATCCATGTGTGGTTTGTGAGAAGAACACACATGCAATGACACTGTGTGTGGTTCATGATATGGTTTGTACGAAGAACACACATGCAATGACTCTAGCTATGGTTCATGAAAAGAGCACGCATGCGATGACTCTAGATGTGGTTCATGGGAAGAGCAGATATATAATGACACCGGTGGATCCATGTGTGGTTCATGGGAAGAACACACATGCAATGACACCGGTGGATCCATGTATGGTCTGTGGGAAGAACACACATGCAATGACACTGGTGGATCCATGTGTGGTCTTTGGGAAGAACACACATGCTATGACACAGGTGATATGTGGTCTGTGAGAAGAACACACATGCAATGACTCTGGTGATATGTGGTTTGTGAAAAGAGCACACATGCAATGACTCTATCTGTGGTTAATGAAAAGAGCAGACATGCAACGACACCGGTGGATCCATGTGGGGTTAATGAGAAGAACACATATGCAATGACACTGGGTGTGGTTCGTGGGAAGAACACACATGCAATGACTCTGGTGATATGTGGTTTGTGACAAGAACGGATGATACATTGCAAATGTATCTATAATTTTTGATGCTCCATGCTTGGTTTTATCCACTTTCTTGTGTTTTGTCCACACTTTGGAGTACTTTTCATATGATTTCTTGGACTAACCTATTAACAAGAGCCATAGTGCCAGCTGCCTGTTTTCTGCTGTTTTTGGTTCCAGGAAAGTCAGAAAATGAATATTCTCGGAATAGGACGGGACAAAAGCCAAAGTGCCTATTTTTCCAGAAGACTCCAGGAGCCAGAATACGAGACGGAGGAGGGCCAGGGGCTAGCCACCCCCCTCCCCCCAGGCGCGGGCTGGGCCTGGCCGCGCTAGGGCATGGTGTGGTGGCCCCAGGCACCCCCTCGGTCTCCCTCTTCGCCTATAAGAAGCCTTCTGACCTAAAAACTCCGAGGGGGTCGACGTTTTTCTAGAAGGAGTTCCGCTCCATCGCCACCACCAGATTCCACGAAACAGCACCAGAAACTCCGTTCTGGCACCCTGCCGGGACGGGGAATTGGAGGAGATCATCGCCATCATCATCACCATCGCTTCTCCATCAACCATCCATGTTTCCCCCATCTATGAGTGAGTAATCCCCCGCTGTAGGCTATGGGAATGGTAGGGATTGGATGAGATCGTTCATGTAATGGCATCAGATTGTTAGGGCATGGTGCCTAGTATCTTTTATTAGTGCTTTATGACTTTGTTGCGACTTGTTGTGCTTAATGCTTGTCACTAGGGCCCGAGTGCCATGATTTTAGATCTGAACATGTTATTGATTCATTATGATAGTATTGTTTTTGGTCTTATCTACAAGTTGTATACACACGTTGTTGTCCGGAACCTATGGCCCCGAAGTGATAGAAATCAGGATAACCGGAAGGGAATGGCTTTGATGTGAGGATTACATGTGTTCACGGAGTGTTAATGCTTTGCTCCGGTGCTCTATTAAAAGGAGCACCTTAATTGCCAGTAGTTCCCTAGAGGCCCCGCTGCAAACGGGCTGGCAGGACAAAAGATGTTGTGCAAGTTCTTATTGCGAGCACGTATGACTATATATGGAACACATGCCTAGGATTGTCTAGTACTTGGATGCTTTATCTTATTTATCTGCAATTGTCCTATGCTCTGATTGCTATGTGAATATTCTTGTCCATGCAACGCCCGTCCATCCATCCATATGCCTATCGCACTCGAATCCCACTGTTTACTGCTTTTGTTACTATTGTGTTTGCTTTACTACTACTGTTACTTCAACTATTCCTACTACGAAACTATTGCTACTGATAAACTGCTGTGAGCAAGAATGTTTCCAGGTGCAGCTGAATTGACAACTCAGTTGTTAAGGCTGATAAATATTCTTTGGCTCCCCTTGTGTCGAATCAATAAATTGGGTTTCACTTCCCTCGAAAATACTACGATACACCCCCTATACTTGTGGGTCATCAAGACTATTTTCTGGCGCCGTTCCCGGGGAGGTAAGGTAAAAGGTATTCACACCGGAGGATTAAAGAAGAAGAACCTCCCACGGCAAACGCCTATTTTCTGGCGCCGTTGCCAGGGAGGTGAGGTAAAAGGTACTCACATCCTCCGGTGTGAGTGCTCGAAGTTATTTCCTTTAGATTCTGCAATTTTGTCTTTTTGTTTCTTGTTTTCACTAGTTAGGCTTAATAGAAAACAACAACAAAATTAGAGAGCTTTATAGTATTTATCTTGAGTTAGGACATGAAGTGTTTGAAGAGAAAATTAAAAAACCCATGGAACTTTATTTGCATGCTAATAGCAATGTTGTTAGTATGAATTCTTTGGACACCATTATTGCTAATGCTATGGAAAAGTCTAAGCTTGGGGAAGCTAGTTTTTATGAAAATGATCTTTTTAGTTCCCCAACTTTGGAAGATGGCTATTCTATTGCTTATGATGATACCAAACCTCCAATATATGATGATTACAATGATGAGTATGATATTTTCAGTCCACCTACTGTTGAGGAGAGAATTAATTATGATTACAATATGCCTCCTATATTTGATGATTATGGTGATGAGAATAATAATGATAGCTATTTTGTTGAATTTGCTCCCACTATGATTGATAAGAATGACTATGCTTATGTGGGGAGTATTAATTCTTTTATGCATGTGGCTCATGATAAGAATGTTTCTTGTGATAGTAATATTGTTAATTTTATTCATGATGCTACTGAAACTTATTATGAGAGAGGGAAACATGGTTTTGTGCATCTCAATAATATTAAGTTTCCCCTCTTTATGTTGAAAGTCTTGAAGTTGCACTTGTTTTTTCTTTACTATGCTTGTTGCTTTGTGCTTTCATGACTTGTTTATTTACAATATTCCTATGCATAGTAAGTGGGTTAGAATTAAATGTGTTTTGAATTTGCTTCTTGATGCTCTCTTTTACTTCAATTCATATTTCTTATGTGAGCATCTTCTCAAACTATCATGCCTAACTTAAAGGCGTTAAAGAAAAGTACTTATTGGGAGATAACCTAAAAGTTTTAGATGAGTCTTGGAAGTTATTACTTCGGTAATAACCGCTCCTTATCCATTTTATTTGCTTTTTGTGCCAAGAGTAACCTCTAATGAGAGAGAAGTAATGATTGGGAAAGTTGCTGTCCCGAAACAGATTTCTGTGCTTCACCGTAAAAATTCGCGTAAAATCTCTGAACGTCTTTTTGAGGCGTGAATTTTTGAGCTTCTTCCCCAGGTTCTTATATAACTTTCGTTAGTTCAACACTTTTTGATTTGAGCAACAGAAGGTCTTCTAAAAAATTTGTCTTTACCTGCTGGTCTGTTTTGACAGATTTCTGCCATTTTTTGCATTTGCTTCTTGTTGGTTCCTTTTTGAGTTCTTTTGGGGAATTGAGCTTTTTGAGGGAAGTTCTACAGTAGCTAGTGTTCTAATGGAAGTTTATTTGGTGTTAGAACTGAACCTTAAGACTTATTTATCTTGAGTGCACTAATGTTGCTAATAAAGATTGTGTGAAGTTTTGTATGAAGGAAAAATTCCAGGTGTATGGAAGGAATGAGTAATGAGATGAAGGATGGACTAAATATCAAGCTTGGGGATACCACGCGTGTCACCCCAATAAATATCCAAGAAGTACAAGAGTCAAAGCTTGGGGATGCCCAAGGCATCCCCTTCTTCATCAATAAAAATCCCAGGTTTCTTCCAAACACTTCATTTTTATTGTTTCATGCACAGTTGTGTTGTTCTTGGAGCGTCTTCTTTTTCGTTTTCATTTTGGTTTTTCGTTTGCTTTTGTTTTCTTAGTTTGCTGAATAAATTGGTTGGACCCCCTCTTTCATACATTGGTTTGCAAATAGTTTGGTTTGGTTTGGAAAAGAGTAGGAAAGTTCATGCTTATGTGGTAAAAAGAGCTTGTTTTTGACTGTGGCATATGCTTTGTAATGCCATGCTTGATATTGTTTTGGCTTTAAGCTTAGTAGTCTTTGATGTAGCATGACTTGTTATAAACAATTGAGATTGCTTAATGTGCCTTGGATGAATCATGCGTTGTTTTAGCATATTAAAGCATAGTATAGTGGTATTCTCCTTTGATGCTTTATTTGGGTTGACTTGGCACATGCTCACACCATGTTATGACTATCCCAAGTCACCATAAGCCTTTATGATCCTTTAGTTTTCAACTTGTAGTATCACTTTATGCTTTGATCAATGATGTTTTGTCGCTCTGCATGATTATGGCCATTATTTCTCTCTCGTTTGTCATTCCCTTACTATTGCTAGCCTTCATGTTTACTGAGTATTTTACTCATGTTTCCAACTCCCCTAAACCAAATATTGCCAAAGTGTCCACCATACCTACCTATTAGCATGATTTGATACTTCCGTTCATATTCAATATGCCTTGTTTTCTTCCGAATAAAATGTTTGCTTGTTATGAGAAAGTTAGTTAGTAAAGCTCTCATGAACTTGATGGCACACTATTTTCTTGCACTTAATAAACCTGAACCATTGCGTCCTTCTTTGTTGTGCATATGCTTGCGCTTTATGAGTTGAAGTTAGCAGAACCATGTATAATGGGGACCGCTTTCAACGCTTCATAGGTATTTTGTACCTAGTTGATATCATGTTCTTTTGCTTATGGATCCCGGCGGTGTGAAATAAAAGTGGAACTTGTAAGATCATGGAGTTTGTATGTATGTTAGAGAAACGCCTGGGCCGCTAGCCTAAGCCATGCCTAATCATGGTGGAAACTTGTAGCATAACCATAATGAGCATTCTATGAAGCATCCTCAATAAATCTATGCACATAGTAAATAAAAAGATCGCTGAGATGCTCATTGTCTGCTTGCCTTGTCATTTTGATTATGGGATAGCTCCTGTATCATGTGCAAGGGGTACCCCGTTGGCGGTTCTCTATGATACGTATATACTTACAATGACAAGAGCTTACTCGTGACTGGAGTTGAGTAGCATGAGGATCGGTCTTCGTAAGTAAGGGGCATGAGACATCGATTTATAATTGTCAAGCACATCCTCTTAGTTGTGTCACTTTAACCTTAACCATTTAAAGATGCTTATGATAGGGGCAATGAGAGCTCAAAGCTAACGAGTACCATACTTTCAGCATTTGGAAGCCTTTCAAATTTTTCAAACTTTTCAAAACCTGTTCATTTCCTTGTTGAGTCTCCACGCATTCTATGAGCACTTTCTTGAGAGCATAGTGGCCATTATTAGTTCTATGTGCATTGTCCCAAGACTTGTTGATTGATGCATAACTTGTTATTGCTTATTTTAAACTATTTGTATCTAGTCACTCTTGTAAACTTCGAAGGTGTCCTATGCATTTATGTTTGCTACTCTATGAGGGACAAGCTGAATGCCACTATGCTATGTTTTCTTTATGTGAAACAAACAAACGTCTTGTAAAGCATTGTTATTCATTAATCTTTTGTTTGTGCCTTTTCATGTTGCATCATAGTTTCTTTGTCTTATTGCTAGAACTTTGTCTTTCATGTTATGATTGAAGTACTATGATCCCAGCTTTGAATGTTTACAAATACTTTGGTCAAGCCTTTGATGGTGCATGTCACCTCAAAAATTATTCTTTATTTTTACCACTTACCTACTCGAGGACGAGCAGGAGTTAAGCTTGGGGATGTTGATACATTGCAAATGTATCTATAATTTTTGATGCTACATGCTTGGTTTTATCCACTTTCTTGTGTTTTGTCCACACTTTGGAGTACTTTTCATATGATTTCTTGGACTAACCTATTAACAAGAGCCACAGTGCCAGCTGCCTGTTTTCTGCTGTTTTTGGTTCCAGGAAAGTCAGAAAATGAATATTCTCGGAATTGGATGGGACAAAAGCCAAAGTGCCTATTTTTCCAGAAGACTCCAGGAGCCAGAATACGAGACGGAGGAGGGCCAGGAGCTAGCCACACCCCCTAGGCGCGGGCTAGGCCTGGCCGCGCCAGGCCATCGTGTGGTGGCCCCAGGCACCCCCTCGGTCTCCCTCTTCGCCTATAAGAAGCCTTCTGACCTAAAAACTCCGGGGGGTTCGATGTTTTTCCAGAAAGAGTTCCGCTCCGCCGCCACCACCAGATTCCACGAAACAGCACCAGAAACTCCGTTCTGGCACCCTGCCAGGACGGGGAATTGGAGGAGATCATCGCCATCATCATCACCATTGCTTCTCCATCGACCATCCATGTTTCCCCCATCTAAGATTGAGTAATCCCCCGCTGTAGGCTATGGGGATGGTAGGGATTGGATGAGATTGTTCATGTAATGGCATCAGATTGTTAGGGCATGGTGCCTAGTATCTTTTATTAGTGCTTTATGACTTTGTTGCGACTTGTTGTGCTTAATGCTTGTCACTAGGGCCCGAGTGCCATGATTTCAGATCTGAACATGTTATTGATTCATTATGATAGTATTGTTTTTGGTCTTATCTCCAAGTTGTATACACACGTTGTTATCCGGAACCTATGGCCCCGAAGTGACAGAAATCGGGATAACCGAAAGGGAATGACTTTGATGTGAGGATCACATGTGTTCACGGAGTGTTAATGCTTTGCTCCGGTGCTCTATTAAAAGGAGCACCTTAATTGCCAGTAGTTACCTAGAGGCCCCGCTGCAAACGGGCTGGCAGGGCAAAAGATGTTGTGCAAGTTCTCATTGCGAGCACGTGTGACTATATATGGAACACATGTCTAGGATTGTCTACTACTTGGATGCTTTATCTTATTTATCTGCAATTGCCCTATGCTCTAATTGCTATGTGAATTGTCTTGTCCATGCAACGCCCGTCCATCCATCCCTATGCCTACCACACTCGAATCCCACTGTTTACTGCTTTTGTTACTATTGTCTTTGCTTTACTACTGTTGTTACTTTAACTATTCCTACTACAAAACTGTTGCTACTGATAAACTGCTGTGAGCAAGAATGTTTCCAGGTGCAGCTGAATTGACAACTCAGTTGTTAAGGCTGATAAATATTCTTTGGCTCCCCTCATGTCGAATCAATAAATTGGGTTTCACTTCCCTCGAAAATACTGCGATACAACCCCTATACTTGTGGGTCATCAACAGACATGCAATGACTCTAGCTGTGGTTAATGAGAAGAGCAGACATGCAATGACACTGGTGGATCCATGTGTGGTCTGTGGGAAGAACACACATGCAATGACACTGCTGGATCCATGTGTGGTTCATGGGAAGAACACACATGCATAGACACCGGTGATACGTGGTTTGTGAGAAGAACACACATGCAATGACTCTAGCTGTGGTTAATGAAAAGAGCAGACATGCAATGACACTGGTGGATCCATGTGTGGTTAATGGGAAGAACACACATGCAATGACACTAGGTGTGGTTCATTATATGGTTTGTGAGAAGAACACACATGCAATGACACTAGTGGATCCATGTGTGGTCTGTGAGAAGAACACACATGCAATGACACTGGGTGTGGTTCATGATATGGTTTGTGAGAAGAACACACATGAAATGACACTGGTGGATCCATGTGTGGTCTTTGGGAAGAACACACATGCAATGACACTGGTGATATGTGGTATGTGAGAAGAACACACATCCAATGACTCTAGCTGTGGTTCATGAAAAGAGCAGACTTGCAATGACACTGGTGGATCCATGTGTGGTTAATGGGAAGAACACACATGCGATGACACTGGGTGGATCCATGTGTGGTTTGTGAGAATAACACACATGCAATGACACCGGTGGATCCATTTGTGGTTCATGGGAAGAACACACATGCAATGACTCTGGTGATATGTGGTTTGTGAAAAGAACAGACATGCAATGACTCTAGCTATGGTTAATGAGAAGAGTAGACATGCAACGACACCGGTGGATCCATGTGTGGTTTGTGAGAAGAACACACATGCAATGACACTTGGTGTGGTTCATGATATGGTTTGTAAGAAGAACACACATGCAATGACTCTAGCTGTGGTTTGTGAAAAGAGCATGCATGCGATGACTCTAGTTGTGGTTCATGGGAAGAGCAGACATAGAATGACAGTGGTGGATCCATGTGTGGTTCATGGGAAGAACACACATGCGATGACACTGGGTGGATCCATGTGTGGTTTGTGAGAAGAACACACATGCAATGACACCGGTGGATCCATGTGTGGTTCATGGGAAGAACACACATGCAATGACTCTGGTGATATGTGGTTTGTGAAAAGAACAGACATGCAATGACTCTAGCTGTGGTTAATGAGAAGAGCAGACATGCAATGACACTGGTGGATCCATGTGTGGTTTGTGAGAAAAACACACATGCAATGACACTGGTGGATCCATGTGTGGTTTGTGAGAAGAACACACATGCAATGACACTGGGTGTGGTTCATGATATGGTTTGTAAGAAGAACACACATCCAATGACTCTAGCTATGGTTCATGAAAAGAGCACGCATGCGATGACTCTAGTTGTGGTTCATGGGAAGAGCAGACATACAATGACACTAGTGGATCCATGTGTGGTTCATGGGAAGAACACACATGCAACGACACCGGTGGATCCATGTATGGTCTGTGGGAAGAACACAGATGCCATGACACTGGTGGATCCATGTGTGGTTCATGGGAAGAACACACATGCAATGACACAGGTGATATGTGGTCTGTGAGAAGAATACACATGCGATGACTCTAGCTATGGTTAATGAAAAGAGCAGACATGCAATGACACCGGTGGATCCATGTGTGGTTCATGGGAAGAACACACATGCAATGACACTGGGTGTGGTTTATGATATGGTCTGTGAGAAGAACATACATGCAATGACAATGGTGGATCCATGTGTGGTCTGTGAGAAGAACACACATGCAATGACACTGGGTGTGGTTTATGATATGGTCTGTGAGAAGAACATACATGCAATGACAATGGTGGATCCATGTGTGGTCTGTGAGAAGAACACACATGCAATGACACTGGTGGATCCATGTGTGGTCTTTGGGAAGAACACACATGCAATGACACTAGTGATATGTGGTCTGTGAGAAGAACACACATCCAATGACTCTAGTTGTGGTTCATGAAAAGAGCAGACATGCAATGACACTGGTAGATCCATGCGTGGTTCATGGCAAGAACACACATGCAATGACACTAGTGGATCCATGTGTGGTCTGTGGGAAGAACACACATGCAATGACACTGGTGGATCCATGTGTGGTTCATGGGAAGAACACACATGCAATGACACTGGGTGTGGTTCATGATATGGTTTGTGAGAAGAACACACATGCAATGACATTGGTGGATCCATGTGTGGTCTATGAGAAGAACACACATGCAATGACACTAGGTGTGGTTCATGATATGGTTTGTGAGAAGAACACACATGCAATGACACTGGTGGATCCATGTGTGTTCTTTGGGAAGAACACACATGCAATGACACTGGTGATATGTGGTATGTGAGAAGAACACACATCCAATGAATCTAGTTGTGGTTCATGAAAAGAGCAGACATGCAATGACACTGGTGGATCCATGTGTGGTTCATGGGAAGAACACACATGTGATGACACTGGGTTGATCCATGTGTGGTTTGTGAGAAGAACACACATGCAATGACACTGGTGGATCCATGTGTGGTTCATGGGAAGAACACACATGCAATGATTCTGGTGATATGTGGTTTGTGAAAAGAACAGACATGCAATGACTCTAGCAATGGTTAATGAGAAGAGCAGACATGCAATGACACCGGTGGATCCATGTGTGGTTTGTGAGAAGAACACACATGCAATGACACTGGGTGTGGTTCATGATATGGTTTGTAAGAAGAACACACATGCAATGACTCTAGCTATGGTTTGTGAAAAGAGCACACATGCGATGACTCTAGCTGTGGTTCATGGGAACAGCAGACATACAATGACACTGGTGGATCCATGTGTGCATCATGGGAAGAACACACATGCAATGACACTGGTGGATCCATGTGTGGTATGTGGGAAGAACACACATGCAATGACACTGGTGGATCCATGTGTGGGTTCATGGGAAGAACACACATGCAATGACTCCGGTGATATGTGGTTTATGAGAAGAACACACATGCAATGACTCTAGCTGTGGTTAATGAAAAGAGCAGACATGCAATGACACTGGTGGATCCATGTGTGGTTCATGGGAAGAACACACATGCAATGACACTGGGTGTGGTTCATGATATGGTCTGTGAGAAGAACACACATGCAATGACACTGGTGGATCCATGTGTGGTCTGTGAGAAGAACGCACATGCAATGACACTGGGTGTGGTTCATGATATGGTTTGTGAGAAGAACACGCATCCAATGACACTGGTGGATCCATGTGTGGTCTTTGGGAAGAACACACATGCAATGACAATGGTGATATGTGGTCTGTGAGAAGAACACACATCCAATGACTCTAGCTGTGGTTCATGAAAAGAGCAGATATGCAATGACACTGGTGGATCCATGTGTGGTCCATGGGAAGAACACACATGCAATGACACTGGTGGATCCATGTGTGGTCTATGGGAAGAACACACATGCAATGACTCTAGCTGTGGTTCATGAAAAGAGCAGACATGCGATGACACTGGTGGATCCATGTGTGGTTTGTGAGAAGAACACACATGCAATGACACCGGTGGATCCATGTGTGGTCTGTGGGAAGAACACACATGCAATGACACTGGTGGTATGTGGTTTGTGAGAAGAACACACATCCAATGACTCTAGTGGATCCTTAGGTGGTTTATGAGTGGTTTATGAGAAGAACACTCATCCAATGAACTCTTGTAGATCTCTCTTGGCATAATTTGATGTATGCCATGATGTATTTCATTCTGCAAGACACTCAGTTTCTATTTTTATACTACTCAGTATCACCCTTGGTTTTATGTGGTACTACTCAGTTTTGCCCCCCACCTCTCTATCTTTCGTAGAAGCACAAATCTGTGCTCACCCTGTCTGCTACTCCCTGATTGGTTATCACAGTTGTCATGCGGATCGTGCGCACCAACCTTTGATTATGTGCGATCCAACGATGATCGTTACACACGTCGTGCCCTTCATAGTACAGCGCGAGACAGCACGGACGTCTCCCTCAGCGAGACTTCTACAAGAAGGAACACGATGTCGTCCATGGAAAAAAGTCGTCGAGCGGTCATGTCATGTTTAATCAAGTCTGAAAAGCCTACTACTGCTACTACTACGCCACAACGCATGCGTCATCGAGTGCACGGTCGTCGGTGGACAGCTGCAATTTATTGCCACTTGATTTTAATAAGACATATCCCATTTTTTACGCAGCGGCTCTCAATCGCCAATTTTAGGGCCGTGTCAAATTTTGTACATAGAAATTGTGTGTGCGCCCTTTGCATGTGGCTCAATACAGAACTGCCATGCATGGCCCGGGAAAAAACGTGACGTACCGTGCGCGTGTCGCGGTGCACGGTGTAGTCGACTGCGTGGCGCGTTGCACGGTGGTGCAACGAAACGTGCCTTGCTTCTATCCACCTTAGCTATAGAGCCCCTCTCCGCACACCCACTCCCACTCTCGCTCACTGTCCCCACACAACCCTCTCCACTGTCCCACCAGCATCCACAAACTTTCGAGAATACCCCGTCCGCGTCGGCGATGGCCGAGGAGGATAAGGTGGCCATCGTCGCCTCCGTGGCCGCCGGCGAGGAGGCCCCCGTCTCCTCGCCGGTCCCCCTTTATGCGTTGAAAGCAGTCGCTGTCCCTGTCCAGGCCCCAGTGGAGGCATCGATGGCAGCCGCCATTCCCGTCCAGGTCCCCGTCCCAGCTACCGATGGAGACACCGAAGAGGAGCCCCCCGCCGGTCACAAGCAGATCACGCACTTCTTGGGCACCTACGATCCAGATAAGTACATCGCTCCGCTGAACCCCTACGACACCGGCATCGATGACCTATGGTCGGAGGTAACTTGGGTTTGCTCCCCTCCCCTGGTTCTTCTACCGTTTGTTAGAAATAATGGGTTAATCTATTTAGAATTTAGTTGGTATTGTCATGTTTAATATTCTGGAATTAATCATGGAAATTGTGCCTAATTATCCAACACCGTTCCCATCGTTGGATGCTAGATCTTGGTTTATTAGGATTCGCTTGTTTGCATTTCGATTGCTCGATATTCTTACACCATCTACTCCCCCATTTTCCCTTTCTTCCAATAGGTTTCCGGCAGCGACGTCTGCAGCGATGACGAGTCCATTCACACAAAGGCTCGTCAGGTGCTGAGGAGGCTGCGGGCCGGCAAGTACAACGGCTTCCTCAGGGACCCCTACAGCTGCCCCTTCTGCAAGGGGGGCGTCTACTGCTTGACGAGTCACGCCGCCGGAGGCACCGTCTTGAACACCTTACTGAAGCATGCAGAGGCCGCGGGCTCTGGCATCCACAAAAGCGGCAAGCCCGAGCCCGCGAACATCAACGCCTACATCGCTGAACACCGTGCTCTCTACATTCACCTCCGAAACCTCTAGCGGGTGGCCATCAAAGAGGGTCGCATGCCTCCAATCAGTCCCAAGGCCCCCAAGTCCAAGAAACTGGGCAGCAAGAAGTGGTGGAAGCACCAGAGGGAGATGGCGGAGGCGCGGGCCCTTGCAGGATGTGCCTGCAGCTGCGGCGGCTGCCCCTGCTGCCCAGCAGCTCCTTTCTAGCTATATCCTATTTCTGGCTGAATGCATCAAACCTCGTTAAGCAACCTACTTTCTATCGCTATATCCTATTTAACT
Organism: Avena sativa; assembly: GCA_916181665.1. NCBI lineage: Eukaryota > Viridiplantae > Streptophyta > Magnoliopsida > Poales > Poaceae > Avena > Avena sativa. The sequence continues at coordinate 316,448,965 of OV702292.1, forward strand.
ACGCACAGCTATATCTACATTTATTTTGTTTTCTGAATGAATGTATTCTGCCTGGTGTGATTTGCTGCTCTAGATTTGCTACCTGTTCGGAGGCAAAAAGAGGTCCAAAAGGGAACGAAATATCGAAGTGAGAATCTTCTCTTGATTTGCTACCAATTTGGGCAAAATGAAACATATATGTTTAGCGAGAGAGTAAAAGGGCACTGTTTCAAACTGCTAGTTAAGAAGCTACCATCTTGACAAGCTACAAGACACATATCTAAACATAACACAACGAGGGTTAAATTTATTTTACTAGTATCACTTGATGCGCTAGACATCTTGGCAAGCTAACTGGGTTGCACAAAATAGAAACATAACACTGACAAGTAAAATTTAATTCACTCCTCATCAGATCACTTGACGCGCTTGCCATCATTATAGGTACTCCACATACAACGAGATGCTTTGTCTCAAATGGCATCTGACTTGGCTTTCCTATCTTCAGCGTCCTGCGGAACAATTAGCGGTGCATCACAGGCCTGATTGTTGCCGCTAGAAGATGCCGCCTCTCTGTTTGCCGCTTCAGCTGTAGCCTCTCTGTCAGCTGCTTCTTCAGCTGCAAGATCTCTTTCAGCTGCTTCTGCAGCCTCTCTGTTAGCTGCTTCAGATGCAGCCAATTTCTTTGCATATTCAACTTCAAACTCAGCTATTCGGCATTTTCTACAAAGGGCTCCCCTAAGCTCGTCTTTCCTCTTGCAAATAGGGCAAAACACGAGGTAACGTTGAAAAAAATGGATCTTCTTGTACAGCTGGTAGGTCACGTAAGCATCTATGCCTGCATACTTCAGGTTTATATCATACAACGGCCACTCGTTCCAGAAATCGTGCCTATCCGTAGAGAAATCTTCCTTCATTGTGACGTACGACTCATCGAGGATTCTAGTTGCGAGTGATGCCATTCCATCCTTCTTCCTGCCCCCTAGGATCTTGACAAGATGCTGAATATCGATCCAGTTGTGCGCAGGAATTATAATTTCCTCTTGATACAATTTTGAAAAATCAGTTGTTGTGTCGACAGTGCAGAAAACAATTCCCTTTTTTAAGGAACTGGCGCAGCGCCGGACATTTCATGTCAGTCCTGAGAGTATGTAGTTTGGCATCACCAAAATTTGTAACTACAAATATTTTGTCAATGCAAGATCATCATCTCAATATAATTTTTAAAAGTTTAGGAAATTCAAGATCAAGACTCTCAACATTGTATTGTCATAATTTATTCGGTTTTGCTATTTCTCAGTCGACTGAACGAGTTGCACATTTCTTTTAACTACGGTTGCACTTTTCTTAGGTGATTGAGACTAAAGAAAATCTCAGTCGATTGAGACATAGGCAACCCTAATTTATTTAGTCCTAAATAAAATCCAGTAGTTGCAAGATGAGCAAGTGGATAAAGAACAAGATGAGAAAACCCTAAAAGCGGTTAGCTACAGAGAGCAGATCTACAAACCAGGAGAGGTGGTAGACGAGGACGTGTTTCCGCATGGCCAGTTGAACGACGGCGACTTCACTCCCTTCATATGGGTGCTCTGGGGTGTACTCGAGGTCCAATCCCACAAACTAGTCCTCGTCTATCCCAAGCCAACCCTCGTACATCCTCAGGACACGCACCACTGTCTCCTCCTCGTTGGTGTAGACAACGTCTATCTTCTTGTTGTCATGGGTAGTGAAGCTTGTCTCTGGCACTGGTAGAAAGAGGGTCTTTGGTCCAGCGCCCAAATTCCATTGGTCCCAGTTCGTTTCCATAATCGGGACCATGCCACGAATCGGGACCAAAAACCCCGCGACGGTCAGCAGTCCAGGACAATTAATGTAAATTAATTCGGGGCAGAAATTAATTCGAGCCAGAAATTAATTCGAGGTAGAAATTGAATTGATCAGTATTTTTGAAAAAATCTTTCACAAATTAATCGAGACAAAGATCTAAATTGAGACATTTTATTATTGGACCACAAATTTTTCCATACAAAGATGCGACTTTACAAATTTTCCTAGTCGACAACACTTCCGTTGCCGCTGTCCTCCGAGCCGCCGGCTTCCTCGTCGTCGTCAGACGAAATATCCACGATTTCGGCGTTGTTTGGGAGACGGAGCTCCTCTGCGCGGCTAGCGGCGTCGATGGCGGTGTAGATGGTCCGTCTAGGGACGGACCAGAACATCTCCCGCCCTTCTTGGTTGCGGCGATCCGGGTGCACCAGGCGCCCGTCCACGATACGGTTGCCAAGCTTGGCCTTCCGCTCCTTCTTGAATAGCCGGGGCCAGTACTCGCTGGCCGCCGCGTACCGGGGCAACGCCCTCATCCACGCGGGCAGCTGGCGGCGACGCTCTGCGATGACGCACTCCATCTCGTATCTGTGGGGGTTGAGGAGCGGAGCCACCAGCACACCCGCCTCGCTGATGCGAAATCCGGCGGGCACGGTCGCACGCGGCGGTGCGAGGATGCCGTAGTACGCAAACATCGCCGCCTTGTAGTGGTTGAGCGTGGGCACCTCCATGGCAGCGCGGTGGAGATTGGAGAGGGAGGGGAGGCGAGACGACGGTGCGGTGGAGAGGCGATGGCTAAAGGGGTGGGGTGGACATGGACTGCAGAGAGGCCGAGGCGATGGCGAAAGCAAGCGATGTGGCCTCATATTTATAGAGTGCGTAGACCTTCCATGGCGGCAAGGAGAAGATGGGAAGAAGATAGTAGATGACAGGAAGAAGAAGAGTGGTTTCTGCGAGGCAGGGGAACGGTGGAACAGTCAATGCGCTTTTATGGTAGGGGTTAACGATTGGGACGGAAGTTCAAGGAGAGACGCGTGGCGGTGGCCGTTCTAGCTTCTGAGTGAACAAAAAATAATTATAACGCCGATACATGGGCCCTATTTTGTCACGTCAATACACTGGGTAGGGGGTGTTGTCCTATCCACTGTGTCAACGCTGCAAGCCTACGTGACAGCCACCCCGCCTAAGTGACGGGAGCGACATAACGGCGAGAACTGACAGGGGGGCCCAACTTGACGCCCGTTAGCCTGATTTTTTGTATTGAAACGTAAAGTTGAATTCGTGCCGAAAAAGACCCTCTGAGTATTTGGCACACCAACTGTAGTCATCCCAGCTGATTTCAGGGAACTTGGGTACCGCGTTGTCTGTACACCCCAACTTTCGGGCCGCAAAATGATATTCTCCTCGAGGGAACTCCCTGAGCACAAACTGAATGTCGAGCCCAAAGTGCGACCAGTGAAGCAATCGCTGCAGCCCTTCAATTAAGACTGCTGCCGGGCAATCGCTGAAGAAGTGCAGCATCTACTCGCTGCAGGCTTCATCTAGCCAATCAAGTACTCCAAGTGGCTGGCAAACCCAGTCCTAGTTTTGAAGAATAAGAACCCTTGGAGAATGTGTATCAACTACACCAACCTGAATAGCGCCTGCCTGAAGGAGGAGTTCGTCCTCCCCCGCATCGACCAGATCATCAACTCGACTGCGGGCTAGGAGTCGTTGTGCTTCCTCGATGCATATTCTGGGTACAACCAGATCAAGATGGCAGTCGAGGACGAAGAGAAAATGGCGTTCATTACGCCATTCGGTGCCTTCTACTACACCGCCATGACATTCGTCCTCAATAATGTCGGCACAAACTACCAAAGGTGCATGCAGGGAGTGCCTTGCAAGTCAAATTGGCCGCCACATCCACGTCTACATCGACGATGTGGTGGCAAAGTCCACCCGCCAGAGCGACCTGCTCGCCGACCTAGCCAAAACCTTCGAAAATCTACAGAGGTACAAGATCAAGCTTAACCTAGGGAAGTGCACCTTCAGCATGCCCACCGGATAGCTCCTGGGGTACATCGTCTCCAAGTTAGGCATTGAGGCAAACCCCACCAAGATTGACACCATCGCGCGGCTCGGGAAACCTGAGTGCCTGCGTGACATTCAGAAGCTGGCCGGGCGAGTTGCGGCTCTCAGTCGCTTCATCCCTCGGCTTGGTGAGAAGGCGATGCCCCTCTACTGCCTGATGCGCATGAACCCCACGTTCCAATGGGATGAAGAGGCGAACAATACGCTCAAAGCGCTCAAGGAAGTGCTGCTTGTAGCACCACTGCTCGCTGCCCCAGCCGACAAAGAGCCGATGCTCGTCTACATCATGGCCTCCACTCGATTCGTCAGTGCCATAATGATCGTTGAGCAACCAGAAGAGGGCAAGGAGCGCCCCGTGCAATGCCCAGTCTACTACATCAGCGAGGTCCTAACAGACTCGAGGAAACGCTACCTGCAGTACCAGAAACTGGTGTATGCGGTCTTCAGATCTCAACGACGGCTCCCGCACTACTTCTAGGAGCACGCCATCACGGTTGTCTCCTCCGTGCCGCTGCAGGACATCATCTAAAATCATGAGGCGACTGGGCGAGTCGCCAAGTGGGCCGTCGAAATCGGCATCCACAACATTAAATATGAGCCACACAAGGCGATCAAGTCACAAGCCCTGGCTTATTTCCTCACCGACTAGGAAGAAGCACATCAGCCGGACAAACTGCCCTATCTCTATTACTAGTCACTCCACTTCGACGGGTCCAAGAACGCGGACGGCGCAGAGGCTAGGATCGTCCTCACATCCCGCAAAGGCGACAAGTTCGGCTACGTGCTGCACCTCGACTTCATGCCCTGCACCAACAATATGGCCGAATATGAGGCCCTCCTTCACGGCATGCAGGCCTCCAAGGATATGAACATCAATCGCCTACGGTGCTATGGCGACTTCGGCCTCATTACTGGACAAGTCGCTGGTACCTGCGACGCCATCTCCCCCCCCCCCATGATAGGGTACCACCAAGCGGTGGACCAGCTAGGGGGGCACTTCGATGGCTATTCCGTCAAGTGGATTGATAGGCGGAAGAATGAGGAAGCTGATGCACTCTCCCGTATCGGGTCGGCCCGCCAAACGCCACCTACGGGCCTCTTCCTCGACATCATCAACAAGCCCTCGGTCTCCCCATGGAAGGAGATCGACATCGGGGTACCTTTGCAGACCGAGCCCGCCCTGGTCGCCATGATCACGGAGCCCAGCGACTGGACCGCACCATATGTCGCCTTCCTCGAGCACAAGGTCCTGCCCACCGACGAGACAGAGGCGCGAATGATCGTGCGCCGCTGCAAATCCTTCATCATCATCAATGGTGAGCTCCACAAACGTAGCATGAATGGCGTATTCCAGCACTATGTACAGCTAGAAGAAGGAAGCAAGATCCTCCAAGACATCCACGCCGGCAACTGTGGCCATTACACTAGCGCCAGGTCACTAGTCGCCAAGGCCATGAGACACGGCTTCTACTGGCTCAACGCGCACACCGACACCGTCAACATCGTCCAACGGTGCGTCGGGTGCTAGAAGTACGCCAACTAGACGAACATCCCTGGTTCGGCACTCAAGACCATCCCCATCACCTAGCCATTCGCCGTATGGGGCATCGACATGGTCGACCCGTTCAAGAAGGCCCCATATGGCTTCACCCACCTCCTGGTCATAGCCGACAAGTTCACCAAGTGGGTGGAGGCCAAGCCGATCAAGAAGTGCGATGGCAAGACTGCTACCAAGTTTCTCCGCAAGCTCATTTACCAGTACGGCTACCCGCACAGCATCATCACGGGTAACAGCACCAACTTTGCCAAGGGTGCCATGGCTGAGTTCTGTGAAGAGCACGGCATACGACTCGACCTCGCCTCGGTCGCCCACCCGGAGTCAAACGTCCAAGTAGAGCGCGCCAACCAAAGCGTCCTCCATGGCCTTAAGCCGCGACTATAGGTTCCCCTCGAGCAAACTCCGGATGCTGGGTCGAAGAGCTCCCCTCCGTGATCTGGGGCATTTGCACCTCTGTTAATAGCTCCACGGGGTTCACACCTTTCTTCATGGTGTATGGCGCCGAGGCCGTCATGCCAACCGACCTGGAACACGACTCACCTTGGGTTGTCAACTAGGCAGAGGCGCACAACAAGATCGGCCGCTAGGATGGAATTTACTAGCTCGACGAAGCACGTGACCTCGCTAGCTCTCGCACCGCTATCTACCAGTAGGGACTCTGCCGCTACCACAACCGCTAAGTCCGGACTAGCACCTTCCAGGAGGGCGACCTAGTCCTGTGACTGGTCTAGGACAAGAAGGGCGTGCACAAACTTCCCCCCCCCCATGGGAGGGGCCATTCTCCATAGGGAGAATCCTCGGCAACGACGCCTACTACCTCATCGATGTACGAGGCAACGGCCAGCTCGAAGTTGGGAGGCCATGGAATGTAAACCTCCTCCGAAAGTTCTACTCATAGAACTACACCTTGTACTCAACTGCTATATAATGAAAGACATTCTGATCGCACAAATTATGTCTACTCTCCATACTCTTGTGTCAATCGCACTCGTACACTTAACAATACGCTACCCACGAAAGTCAACCCTTGGTCGAGTGACCAGCACGGCTAAGTAGTGTGGCCCAAGGGTACCAAAAATATCCGGGCCTTGTGTCGTCTACAAACACGCCACCCCGGAGCCACCATTGGAGTCGCATCGCTCGACTAGCCCGTCGGGCCAAGACAACCGATAACGCTTCTTGCAGCGGCCCGTCCTCCCCATCCTCGTGTAAAGCGACTCAAACGGTTAAGTACCACGCTCGAGGACTTGTCTACAACGACCCCCACGCGGCTCGGGACCACACAAAGAGAGCTTTCCTTGGACTCACCATGCGACTGGCTTTCCGAGCCTGGAGGAGAGACGCGTTACAAACAACGCACCAAGTCTTCACCTACCTTGGGAATGCGACTATAACGGCTAAGTACCATGCCCGGAGACTCTCCTAAACCAACCTTGTGCGTGTTCAAGAAAATAGCTAAGTACAGAGCTCCCCTTGGAGTCGCCAAGCGACTGGCTCCACGAGCCAGAACAAATCGATTCCAACCAAATTACAAACCCAATCCAAACAAACTTACACACACGCGAGGATAACCCCACTAAAGGGCGGACACGCCCGGGGACTCGGTCAACAAAAAAATGTAACAATATGAAACAAACAGCAATAACATAGCAACACGAGTCGATTGACCGTTTTCCTTCAAACAACAAAATATATTGTTCAAGGTACATTACAAAAGAGGCTAGTCACCACGACTAACACAAACGCCCTAGTGCAATCTCCTCACTATGCAGGACTCGAAGAAGAAGCGCCACCATCGCCTTTGGCCTGAACAAATGGCTCCCAAGGGTTTGACAGGTACGTCATCAACTGCTTCGCCAGCGACGATCGGAAGGGATGCTCTGACTTCAGGTCACAGTGCTTTGGCTCGGAGTCGCCTGGTGCCACCACCGTCTCCTGGTATGACAGCAGGTTCCCCATTTCCAACACCCGCTCCGCGAACGGTGCAACCTTGGCGGTCAACCTCATCACCTCCGTGATATCCACCGAGCCAGTCGCCGAGGGATACCCACTGGTGACGTCGTCGAGGTCAAAGTCGTCGGGGAAGTGCGCGATCCCAAGACTGAGCACCGTGGTGGCTCCTCGCCAGAAGGCTGACTGTGCCATCCACTCGACCACTACGGGCGCTTCCTCGAGGTAGTGCCACACCTCCATCAGCCCACCAGGAATCACCTTGGTGGGAGAGATGCCTTGAAGAATGGCCTGGACACAAAGTGCCGAGGTGATGGATGCATTCACCACCATCGTCACGCATTGCGAGGCATCAAAGGTCTGCACCACCTGATCATTTTGACCTATCACAACTGCAATGTCAGAAAATCAATATCACTTTGACCTAGCGGACTCACCCGCTCGGGGACTCACCCACCCGGGGACTCGCCATATACCAGAAAATATGGAGCAAAGAAAAAGATACTCACCGAGGAGTTTGCGGCAGCTATCCATCACATGCTTCTCATGCGTTGCAAGGTTGTCCTGCAACCCAAGGATGACCGAGTCGAAGGCCTTCCGCTCCTCCTCCACTGCGGCGACCGCAGCCTTGGCCCTTTCTTTAGAAGAAATCATCAAGGCCTTCGCTGCCTCCAGCTCTTTCGTTAACAAGACGATTCGCTCTTCCGCCATGGTCAAAGTGGCCTTCACGGTCTCTAGCTCGGTGACTGGAACATAGCCCTCGCGAGCCTTGGCTATTGCAGTACAAGAATCAACCGAAAGAAAGAAGACCATGTTTCAATCTCCCTATAGTAGTGAGAACTCAAATTTACCAAAGACAGTAAAACTTACCAGCAAACGCATAGAGTCGCTAGTTGGCCTCCTCTGTCTCCCGCATATCGCGTTCCAAGCATTCCTTCGCGAAAGCCGATCGGCCGACTCCCTTTGCAGGCCCTAAAGACAACAAACATTATGGGACTGGACAACTAAAATCTCTAAGTGTCTAGCTGTTGAAATTCCGCGACTAGACCCTTAGGGACTGGAAAACTAAAGTTCTAAGTGTGTAGCCATTGAAATTCAGCGACTATACCCTCGAGGACTGGACATACCTGTATAGAAGCACCCAACATGACGTGAAGCTCGATGGGATACGTCGAGGAAATCACGAACGAGGTACACCCGTGACGTTGTCCGGCATCGCCATCAACAACCTCGGGAACCTGTGGTGACTGCGTTGTAGTCGCCGGGGTAGAGGCCCTCGCCATAAAGATAGGGAACGATGCGGTCATCGCCACTAGAGCGTTGGCCGTAGGCATTGGCACCTCCGCTGGCTTGGTCAGTTTGCTCGGCTTCGAGCTGGTGGCCACTTCACCTTCAGCGGGAATGGCGGAATCGCCCTTCCCCATGTCTCCTTCCATCGCGGTAGCAGAGTCACCTTCCTTCTTCTTCTTCACGCCTTCACTTGGCGCCTCCACCATGACGGTCTTCCTCTTCTTGGAAGCGTCAACTCCCCCTTCGGTGTCGACTAGTGGAACCTTGGCCACCGAGGGGCGGCCAATCTTCTTGACGCCGGACCTACGAAATCGCCATGATTAGCAAACTGATTATACAAGAAAGCATCAAAGCACGAGAAAGAAAACAACAAACTTACTTGGCGACAGGGAGAGAGTGCAGCCTAGTGCTAAAATGGGCAGGCGTCTCTAGCTCCGGGCCCAACTTGCGCGAGAGCCCCTTCTCAAAAACACTCGCGACCCATGACACCGCGGACTTCTTCGACATCGAGCTCGCGGTTGCAGGAACCTCGGGCCCAGGCGACACGGGCGCCCCTCCAGCGGCGAGGACTTCCACCCCGTAAGTTCGGCAGCCCCTGGTTCCGGGGTCGCCGAGGCAGTCGGTGCAATCACGGCGAGTCAGACCGCCTGTTCCACCACCACGTCCGCGGCCCCTGATTCTTTCATCATGGCCTCCCCCTTTTCTTCATCAAAATCCTCGTCTAACGATTCGAATGGCACCACTTATCGAGGCGGTGACATCCGCTTCGTCGTTGGCTTCTTCGTGGGCGACTTCGCCTTCAGCACAGGCTTCATCGGCGTTGCCACACGCCGTTAGCTGTGCTCCTGCACCATGCCTTCGTCACTATCGTGCTCTTCGAGGCTGCGAGTTGCCTCGATTTCGTGTTGCTTTTGCCCACGGGTCTTGCGGGCTGCGGGCACGGGCGCGACGACCTCTGCTACCTCATCCTCATCGTCGGAGGACTCCACCGCCCCTTCTTCAAGATTATAAGGAACCTCCTCGTCAAGAGGAGGGAGCCAATTTTCCACCACCTGAAACAGTTGGCAAGAGACTTTGACTACGAAGTGGCAAGAAGACTTATTGTGGGGGCCTGACGTTTCCTGGTCGAGGTATATGTAGCAAGCCCGGCCTTGGGGTTGTTGTACTCCGCGTCCGTGATCTTCCTCAGCACAGCGATATAGTCGTCGGCCTCCCAGACCTCCTTGCGTGACTTCGTGGCATCGTCTTTACCGGTGTATTCATACATCCAGTGGGCTCGGTTGGTTAGCGGGTCCAGCCGCCGCCCGAGCCAGCAGTTTTACAAGTTAATGGACTCTAGGCCCTCCTCCTTCAGCTCCTTGATCCGTGTCAACATTTCTTCGACGGCCATCCTTTGGTCTTCAGGGAGCACGGTCATCGACAGTCGGCACGGCTCGCTCCTCTCGGCGGTGTACATCGGGAGTGCCACCTCACCATCGGGGGTAGACTCCTTCACATAAAACCGGCTCTTTTTCCACTCGCTGGCGACTTTCTTCGGGAGCAGAAGCTTCACGAAGGTGGCCTTGGGCTTTAGCTGGAACGTAACTCCGCCTGCTGCCAGAATTGGGCCGCCAGTCCCTTCGCAACCTACATGGCCGTGGAACAACTCCAGCCACAAGGGGAAGTAGGGGCGGCACCCAAGGTAACTTTCGCAGAAGGCGACAAAGATCACGAGATGCTCCACGCGGTGTGGCCCTAGATCCGATGGCTTGATCGCGTAGTACACGCAGAATCGCCGGAAGAAAAGTGACATCGGGAATCGTAGCCCTCTTTCTAAGTGGCTCTAGAAGCAAATGAATTTTCCATGGCGAGGCTTCGGCTCTGTCTTGCCGGGTGCGGAGATCTGCCAATTCCCCTTGCAGAGGATGCCCGCGTCCTGAAAGGACTTCAATGCGGTCGTGGTGCATTTGGATTTGCCTCAGAGATCTTTGGGAGGCGCCATGGGTGGAGGAAGGAAGTTGATGTATCCAGAGACTTTGGATCGGAAATGGATCTGGAGACTGGGAGTGCGCGGGCATGGAGAAACGCGAAGATTCGTTTCTCCCTCTGACATTCTTCTTATAAGGGGGCACTACCCGCCAATCTCGGGCTAGCCGTTACCTCATGGTAATTACGCCGAAGTTACCGCTGGGTCACCCAACGGCTAGTTTGACCTACTTGACGGTCCAACTTCACTCACCCGACTCGCCGGTCCAATTGGGTATGGTGACTCGAGCCTAATTCCGTTCGCCAAAGCTGCGACTGAAGACATACTGAGGAGACTTCTTCCTTCATTGAGGGAGTCCATCGCCGATCCGACTAGGCGTCCAAATTGGACTCGCCTACTCCGACTGCCAAATGAACAACTGCGCCGAACCAACATTGGCCTTGGGGACTAGTGATAGGGACATGCCAAATGAGGTATGCCTAGCAGGATGTTTCGAGTGGGCCAAGGCCTCTGCGAGTGGGCCTGCAGGACGGCGACTGGAATGTGACTGAGAAGAAGCCTGGCGACTACAAGTTGGAGGCCCAGAAGCATAGCAGAAGCCTAGTCAGATTAGGTCAAATCCTCCAAGTCCTTAACTGACTCGGTTGTATATATGTAAACCCTAGCGAGGTACCCCTATATAAACCTCCCTAGGGTACTCTCTGTACTTATGTTCCATCAAACAACCCATCGACTCGCTGCCTAGCCACCGAGCTCCCACCATTGTACTCACTCGATAATACAATCTAGCAGGAGTAGGTCTTTACCCTCCGGGGGGGCGAACCTGGGTAAACCATGTGTCTTCGCCCTCATCTCGCTCTGCAGATGGCTGCCCGCTCTTGCCGCAAAACCTTCCAATCGCTATCCCTGATAGCGACTGCCGTGGTCATTCCCACGACAAGCTTCTTCTTTGTGTGGGTTTTTAATTCAAATTTGAATGTATGTGTGAATAATGACCATGATTACAAATAGTTGTTTTCACAACTAGTAGTGGAATGCATGGCCCATGCAAAGATTGCACCATCCTCCCCTCATGTGGTTTCTATCTGAATTTGAAGGAGATGAATCCTATATCAAATAAATTCCTAGGTCCATCTTATTCCTCTTTCTTTTATTTTTGTCTTGGCCAAGCTTGCATTGAGATGCAAGGCTCTACCTTAATCTCCCTAGTACCACCTTTGCCTCTTTTTGATCTTGCATGGTTTGGAAAACAAACAAATTAGACTTATGGTCTTCATGGTACGTCACTTTTTTAGAATGTTTTGCCCCTAGCGTTTCGGAAATACTAGGGCTCCTGCCACCGCCAAGTCAGGTCCGCTCCGGCTGCCGTCTACTTCGCACGCCAGACCTCCCGCTCCCTTCATCGCCGTAGCCCTCTGCGCTGGTGCCTCGAGTTCGCCGCCAGCCCCAGCGTCTGCTGCCCCCCTCCGTTCGATGTCGCCTTCCTGCCAGCCGCCTTGGCCATCGCCGGAAATCTCACCCGCAGGTGCTTCTACGCCGGCCTTCTTCGCCCCTCCGGCCGATCCACCGTCCTCGCGGCCGCCTTCCTGCTGGCCGCCTTGGCCATCGCCGGAAATCTCACCCGCAGGTGCTTATACGCCGGCCTTCTTTGCCCCTCGCCTCCCTCCTCCATGCTCCCGCCTGCTGCCTGAGTTCATACCCGTCATCGCTTGTGGGTCAAGTTCCAGCCCTTTGTCGTCGTGTGGGAGCATCTCAAACATCAATCCCCCTCTTCGTCGCCAACATGGAGTTACTCCACCTAGTCCAACGAACTAGCTGTGCTCAAGGTGACTTGACTGCACCTCACCTCTGCGAATTAGCAGTGAGGCTCAATTACACCCAAACGAATTATTCACATATCAGCTCCATCAGTCAGGTGCCGATTCTTTTGGGGCAATCACATGTGTTGCTTTCTTGCGATCTCATATATGTGCAGATATGTTCGTTGATGTACTCCCTCCGTTTTAAAATATAAGATGTTTTAGCTTTATTTGTAAATCGAATTTATCCTAGACGTTTTTTAGTTTATAGATTCATAGAGGTTTGGAATGAACCTATACACTAAAAAACGTCTAGATACATCCATTTAACAAAGCTAAAATATCTTATATTTCTACACGCAGGGAGTACATCTAGGCTGGCTAAAATTTGACATCCCAAAGAAATGAGGAAGAGAACATATACTGTATGAAAAATTAATTATAAAGATGTTTAGGCATATGCTGCTGTTTATCTTGCTGGTCCCGTGTCTTTCAGCTAAGCTGAATTTTCAGCTCGATCTGAAAACCCGATCTTATATGGGTGTCATATGCAATCATAAACTAGACAAGATACAGTATAGTTTCTTCTGCAATCTTGGTTCCATGCTATTTTTTATTGGCTTCTTTTTGTTTGATCTTTGTTCATGTATACCTTGTGAGATTCTAAACAAAGATTGACTGATCGCTATTGTCTACTATCTGCCGGTTGCAATTTGCAACGATTTTTTACACCAAGTGTGTTGGAGGCTTGGAGCTGATATCTGAATATTCAGTATTTTTCCATTGAAAGATCGTGCAAGTTTATTTCATTGAATCACTGAGGCTACCACACCTTGCTGCCTTCTGGGCGAGTGGACGGTCGGGCTTCATGGAGCAGCTGAGCCGGATCGCTAGCAGGATTATATGACGTCTCTCTGGTCCGTGTTCTGTTTTGTCATAGGTAAGTAAAACGTAGCCATAGATTTGTTTCATTCTCTGGTCTGCCGCATCGGATGGTTGTACTATTACAGAAGCTGCAGTATCATAATTACTCTGAATTTTGTTGTATGCGTCAGGATTTGTACTTAAAATCTAGAACATCCGCGTGAGTGCATGATTAGACTACATTGCCTAGGTGCTATTTCGTAGTATCTCTAACTGATGTTAATAATTTCTGAAAAGCATTGGGTGTTTCAATTCCGAATTCCCATGTAGCTTCCCGTTGCTGGTAGTATAGTGTTTCTGAATTTTTGAATAAATATGGTACTGACGTATTGCTTGGATAACTCTTCAAAATTATTGTTCTCACTATTTTCTAATCAGAAGTAGTTTTCCATGGCTGATAGGATGTAATTTAAACTATACCGTTAAGAGAGTTCGTATACCGTTAAGAGAGTCCGTAGGCTGATTATGTACTAGATATTAGGACTGAATTGCTATAGTAAAGATTAATTAAGCTCTTACGTTCTTCGCCCAACCAAATTTTCCGTCTACCTGATTTTTACTACAGGAACGGCATGCTACGCCGAGGGCCAAAAGTCGTTGGCGTAGCCCCGATCCCCGTCGGCGTAGCTTCTCGGCAAAAATCTTCCTCAGCGGAGCGCATAGAGGCCGTCGGCGTATCAAAAAGCTGTCGGCATAGGCTACGCCGACGGCTGCTCTCAGGATAGCGGCCGTTGACATACTCTAACGGCCGGTTGCAAAAATAAATTTAAAAAAAACAAATTTTTTTCGAGTTTTTTTAATGTTTGAATTGTTTGACTCGTCAATATCTCACTTGCAATATTTTTTACACTAATTACACTTAATCTTTTATCAAATTACAGTCTTGGTTAAACTTACCGATTGGTCACCCATCCTCACTACTCCAACCCAGCACACTTAACTTCTTCGTTCCTTCAGAATCTGTTCCCACAAAGCAATTTATACCTTGTTGTCAATACTATGATATAAATCCTATTAACTCTTATATCATCATGTCACATGTTTGTATTTTTTAAAATTACAAACAATAATTTAAGTAAACAATGATGAATAAGTAAAAATATTATTGAATTCAAATAAAAATATAATGATTTTATTTATTTTGTATTTTTCTATTTAATATGAAATAATTAATATCTTTAAATCCGTAAATCAGAATTTGACAAATAATATGTCTAAATTGATCAGAAAAATGATAGAAATCCAAATATGATATCCATATCAAATTATCACAAACTATATCGTAATTCTAGCCATAATTTCATTTGCCCATTTAAAACGACAGACATAAAGATTCTTAGCTCGGGGTTGGGACTCGCTAAACTTGAAGTGGTCTCTGATGAAATAGTATATTGTGAACCTAAAAATATTTTTTTACAGATCATGTACCTGTAGTTTATATCTGACCCACTTTCTACCGATTCAGCAGGAATTTGTCTTTTTGACCAGGGATAGACGGAAAGATTTGCGATCCTCCTGTTGGGACATTGTCCATGTAAGGTGGTCTAGTATTTTTGAAATATAGGGTGGTAGCATTTTGAATTAGCCATTTGGTGGTTGCTTCACAAACCCCCCTTTTTTGTGCTCGGAAAATAGAAAATGGCTTTTTGGTGCGATGAGAAGGAAAACTTCCACCTATAACATTGCTAACCATCCCATGATGCACATGTATGTACAATATGGACACATTATCACAAACTATGCCTTTATTCTAGCCATAGCATTGGTCATTTGACCCGAAAGCTAAAAAACCTCGAATGAGATAGGTCATTTTACGAAGGTTTTTTGAGACATAATCAATATAACAAGTTTGATATTTTTCCTAACATAATCAATATACCACGCGAAGGTTTCATATTATTTGGATCATTTTTGAATTTTTTATGCCCGTTTCAAACTATATGTAATGTTTTATGTTTCACTTAATTTTTATTTATAAATGTGTAATATTTGAGTGTAGATAGATAGATCTTATTTTTCTGCAAATTTTGATATATTATTTGTATTTTTTGAAATTTGAATGATTTAGTTATGATTTTTTAAAGATTAATAAGGTAAAAGGAAAAATAGCTATGCCGAGGGCAGCTGTCGGCGTAGCTATGTTACGCCGAGGGCAATTCTACGCCGACGGCTGCTTGAAGGGACTGGCCTGGTCGGGGTCTACGCCGACGGCCCCGACGTTTGGCCGTCGGTGTAGCATCCGACCGTTGGTGTAGACCGCAATTGTTGTAGTGTTTGTCACTTTAGCCTCCGGCAGTTTGATCAAATAATAGCCCTGCCACCGCCAAGTACCACAATTATATCTACTCACGTCAATGTGATCCTGTCCCTCCTCTCGAGCCCCCGTTCCACGCGGGCCGCTGGTGGCGTCCCTCTGCGTTCTTCCACCACCGGAAGGTACCCGCGTATCTCTGATTTAGCCACCATATCGACACCCCCCGCCGCTCAATCGAGCTAGCCGCTGACCGTATCGGTCTCCATCGCTGCTGGAGTCAACCGCGACTCCGGATGCTGCCACAAGCCCTAGCAGCTGGACTCACACTCGCCGCCTCCACGACATGTTCCCCGCGTCCTACACGACCTCCAACCTCCCCGACGCAAGGTCCACATATTCTTCCTTGACTTCGCTCATACCCCCAAAGTGTATTGCATGGATGCATCCTTGCTACCTTGGGAGTTGGGATGTAGGGGATGGGCGTACCGCCAGCCACGTGTGTTGCAGGTCAAGGGATGGGGTAGGTGTGGACGTGCCGCTGCCCACACGGGATGCAGGGGATGGAGTAGGTCTTGAGGTGTCACCTGGCGCGTGGGATGTAGCTGATGGGGTCGCCAGCGGCTACGTGGGATGCAAGAGATGGAGGAGGCACCACCGGCCATGCACGATGCATGGGATGCTTCAGCAGGTTTCTTCCAAGATCGATGAAGGCGTGGTTTGTGAAAGATCATTAGTAGGAATATACACAGGTAAATTGGCATCTTTAACTTCATTTTTCATCATATCAGGAAGGGTTCGTTTAGAGAAGCAGGTGTTGGAGCATTAGTAACTTTCATTCTATAGCTCAGACATTCAACCCTTTAGGATCACTAGATTATTGCATCCAAGTTATTAACATGGTGACTTTGCCGTGGCACGGGATTCTGCATCTTGCTCCGTCAATCTCCCCGTCCTAGATTGCGACCAGCAGCAGCGAGGCGGACAAGTACGGTTGTGATGCTGCTTTTGTGACCATCAGCATGAACAACAAATGCAGTTCGGCCACCTCTTCAGCTCTGCTATTTCTCTCTCTGTTCTGTGTGTTCTATATGTTGTTAATGTGCTCTAGATGCTCCACAAAATGCTCGTGATAACTAAGATTATAATCCTTCAGAATTGCACTCACATAATGCACGTAGTTCATACACATACGGTCCATCTAGTAGTATGTTGAACTGAACTTCTATTTTATTTGCATCTATAGAATACATTTCACTTTGATATTTAAAGGAAATATTTTACCTATATTATTATTATTATTATAGAGAGGATTTGTGTTGTCCAAATATCATATTATCTGTTTCAACTATGAATAACTATACATTTAAGATTCCCATCTAATATTTATACCAAATAAAAGGATTTGTTAGAATCAAGTCACCTAACAAGTTCAGATATACTTCCAGGGTAAGTGTCGTTACTCATTAGAGAGTTAGCGACATATAAAATACATGAATACGTTATGCAAAAATGAAATAGTTTAACTACAAGGTGATAGTGGTGGTTGCTTATTAATTAGTTTCTAAAATAGTTTGCGAGGAATTTTATCTTTCTTTGACTTCATTCCACGTCTCACCTCTTTTCAAATAATATATTATGTAAGTAGTAATATATATATATGTTAATAAGACGTGGCAATGCATGGGCATTTAGCTAGTCTAACTAATATAACTAGCTAAACCTACCCCGCTCTCTTGTGGTTGGGTTCAAACCACACCACACCACCATGCCTCCACCACCGCATCACCACCCCACCATATCTAATCCCTAAAGAAACCAG
This sequence comes from Avena sativa, assembly GCA_916181665.1. NCBI lineage: Eukaryota > Viridiplantae > Streptophyta > Magnoliopsida > Poales > Poaceae > Avena > Avena sativa. The sequence goes on from OV702292.1 coordinate 316,466,401, forward strand.
AGGCCACCATGGGCTTGTGACCATTTGCCTCGCCTTTTTCTCAAACCAAACCACATCGCCTCCCCCTCCTTTCTTGCTGGTCAAGAATCCCCCCAGCCCCGCCTAACCCTGGTCGCCCATCTGTCCCGAGAGAGAGAGGAAAGTGAGAGAGAAGAAAAGTAACCGAGGTTACCTTTTTGTCTAATCCTAACCCGGGCCTTTCTCACCCTCTCATGTCCTTATCTAGCTACCCCGACCTACCTGGCTCGCTAAGATCCACCAGGGCACTGCCCAGCTGATGCATGTAAAATGCATACATAAAATTTGTAGTTTGTTAACATGTTTTTCCACATATTTGCATCATATATAATGTTATATCCCTGTTTTATATTGATTTTTTGGGGATTTACCAATGATCCCCTTTATTTTGGCTATAACCCGACAGGGCAGAAAAGCCTTGTTTTCAATGTTTTAGGACCTATACGAAGTCAAATGGACCTACACTTTTGGGAATGCCAATATTTATCCACGATAAGCATATGGAGCACAAGAATCCCACTAGGAGGGCCAGGAGGGCCAGGAGGGCCAAACGGGCCCAGGTGGCGCGCCCATTCCAGGTGGGCGCGCCACCCATGCTAGTTTCCTCCTCGGCCATTAATTGCCTCGATTCTTTCGCCCATGGAGTTCTCTTGATCTAAATATCCCTATATAAGGACCCCCAGGTCCTTGAAAAAAGGCCACCAGAGGCAAAAACACCACCACACGGAGTCAGGTCCAGCGAAGATTGGAGGGGAAACTCCACCGGAGCCACCTCCAGGGAGATCTCCACCCTCTCCAACATCTTTAGCATCATCACCATGATGAAGAGGGAGTAGTCCACCTCCGGGCTATGGGTTTGTGGCAGTAGCTTGATGTATTTCTCTCTTGTTCTTCATAGATCTAGTACCATATGAACTGCTCAACATGATTATGGTCATATTTGTAATTCCTATGTGGTGAAACTTTGTTCTATGATTTGATATTTGAGATTGGAATCTATTTTGTGTAAGATGTTTTAATGCATGCATATCATGCACCCTGTTCTTTATTGCTTGTTTTGATCAAACTTGTATGGGGAGAAGTGTGTGTTAGATGGAGTAGCATGGTGGTAGAGATTGAATTGTGACACATAATATTCATGATCAACTTTGGTCTTTACCTTTCTTTTGTTGCCTCACTGGGGATAAAGTGAAATCGTGATATAATTATCACGTGACAGTGTGACGACCTTGTTAGATTAAGGTAGCATATTTGTATTTCAAACATCATATGATATTGCTTAAAGATATACTTTGATTTGTTCTTAAATCAAGATTATATGGAGATTTCCCTTTCTTGAGGAGTATAAGAGATAGATGTATTCCATCTCAATATTAGAATGTGATGCCCATATTAATTCCTTTTATCAAGCACATATAGAATTTTCATGAATCTTTATCATTGATGAATTGTTTTGTGATCACTACAACTTAAAAGGAGAGTAGACAAGTGATACTACGAACCCTGTTCCGATTTTTATCATAATAAACACATTTCCATTGCATCTACTATCCTTTATATTTTCTGCAATTTAATATTTTGAAAATACAAAAATACTTTCCTTACTTGCAATCACTCATAAAAACCCAAAAGCAATTTTATTATCTTCCATATCATCTAGTTTGCATTTCTTTACTTTATTTACTTTAGTTTACATTATATTTTATTTCATATTACCAATACGTAACCTTGTGCTTGACAACCACTTGGGGAGTTGGGGACACAAGACAACTGATTTTACTTTACATGTTGCTTGAAGAGGAGAAGACAAAAATCCTTCCATAACCCTCGAGTCACCCTTGTGGGGGAAAATAAGCTTGCTACAACACTCTTCACTTGGAGTCCCAATGAAAAGTGGTCACGTTTGTTGTCATCAAGACTATTTTCTGGCGCTGTTGCCGGGGAATTGGCGAAGGTACATCACAACTGCATCCTCATCAAGTTTGAAGAGCATGTTTGAAGAGCAAGGTAACTTCCACGACAACTGCCTATTTTCTGGCACCATCATCTTCATCAACTTGTGCAACAACCCAAGCTTGGGAAGTGTAACACCCTCAAATCGGCCCCATGCAGATTTTACCGCTTCCCGCCAAACCCGCGTAGAAACGATTCAAAGATGCCCACCAGGCACTTGTGTGCGGGTGGAAAACGAAATTATACCATTATACAATAGTTCACGATGGAACCCAAAGAACATATATATAAAACAACGACTCAATGAGTCAAGAATACAGATATATAGTACAAAGATCCAAATCACCTTGAAAACGATACAACATCCGAGTATAGACAAGATGCAAATGGGGCTAAGAGCGCTGAAGAATAACCAATGGTGTCCATAACCCTGCTCAGGCCAAGCCGGAAGGGTAACCCTACTAATGACGTCGAACTTATACCTGTCAAAGAAAAAGGACGCCTACAAAGGGCAAAGGAAAAAGGAAGCGGTCAGTACTGAGGCCAGTACACGGCGAGTCTAGAATTCGGCGGCTCTCGCTTACATAGGTATGGTGGACTCAAAGCGGCAGCGAAGCATGCACTAAACAACCTATAGAGACTCGATACAACTGTTGGCTATTAGAGAGGGATAAATACCTATTCAGATCAAACCTACTACTAACACCAGACATAGCCATCCTGGTATTTCCCCAACGACACCAAACGAGGAAGTCATTCCAAGGAACGCACCCAGTTGGCAGTTTTATTCATTCATTTATGGTGGTTATCCAACTTACTAGTCATATCAAGTAGAAGTCAAATTATAACAGTAAACTTTAGTTGTAGTTCTCTATGATCGATAAACTATGTTCCAAGTCGTCCATAACCATGGACATGGCTTTTCGAAAAGATTTAACACTGAGGGGTGCACCAAAGTATCCGCACACACTTCTACCCTTGTTGTCAGATCTGATATGAGCAAGATCCTGAACATACACCCAACGGTATGCAACAGGGCTTCGGACATACACCCAATGGTATGCGACGGAAACTAAAGCATCTCCACATGGATAACAGTAGATCAACAGGAGGAAGAAAGACTATAAATGCAAAATAGGTAGAAATGAGGAGAATGCTCGCCCGGAAACACCGCCGAAGGTTCATCCGAAGATCGAGTTGACACTCGCGTCAACTCATCAGCCTAATCCATGATGAAGCAAAGCACTAAAAGAAACATCGGAAGCACTATTTAATACTATGGCAGAAGATCAGCATGATGCATGTATGATGCATGACAAGGAAAAGATGCGATGCAAGTAGGCACTATTAAGAGGAATCGGGATCGCGACAATTGAATAGGAGGTTCAAGTTATTTAGATACCCCGCAATTTAAATAACATCTTAACAAGGCAAAACATAGAATCGATTCGCTACACAAGTTTAAAGGAGCCGGCTCGTCTGACTTTGTACTTACAAAGTCAGGACCCTGACTTTGTCCATATCCACCGCTGAAATCCCATCCAGCGGCTCCCCTCTCCTCTCTGCTACTTTGCTCCACCTCAACTGAATCATCGATAGATAATCCTATTCGCCCCCCTGTCTAGCCTCCTGTCACCGGCGACTCGCCGCCACGGTCATGCCGCTGTCCGCTGCTGTCCCGCTGCTCGCGACCACACCCTGGAGCTCCCTCCCCCGGATTGTTCCGCCCTTCCCTGCCTCTCTCCCATCACCGGTGACCTCCGTGCCCGGCCTTGTCCAGCCTCCCGTCGACGGCGACGCGCCGCCATGGCCACGCCACCGTCCCGCCGCTCCCTGGCCGGAAGATTCTGCCATTTCCCATCTCCCAGCCGGCTCCGTTCATCTCTCCCTCCCGTCCCGAGTTCCCCTAGCAATCCCGTCGCGGGCGACCTCCATGACCGTGCAGGTACAAATCATCTTGTACAGGCTCTAAGTATCCGCTGCAACTGATAGCCTATTTAGGTTTAATGCCCACTAAATTATAGTCTTCAATGTATAATTGCAGATGGATCTGTTAGCATGATGCCCTCTTTATGATGTACTGACAGACTTAGTTCTGCTTGCTAGCAAAATCTACAAAAGTTCAGAAAATAGTAACTTCGTAAATTAAAATGGCTCTTGCTTGTTTGCAAAATCTACAACAGTCTACAAAAGTTTAACGAAATGGCCTCATGGTTGCTTGATCAAAATATGCCTTCTCCAATGAATTGTTCAGAGCTAGGCATATTCAGTAGCTAGGCATATTTAGTAATTTAGTTTAGTTTGTAATCTGATCATATCCATACGAGTCTTCCAATAAAGTATGCTCCGCAAAATGATTTCCTTCTATCATAGGCTTCCTTTTGCCCCCCTTTTTGCCCTGCTACAATGTAAACATTCAGATAGTTGTGTTGGAGTAAATTGCATTTGAACAATATAATGTGTGATTGATATACCTTAGATAATGGAAGAGTAGTTGTAGTTGGTCTTATCTTTTTTCCTTTATACTACCTTTCAGTCTAACTTTTCCTTCTTTTTGAACTTTTGTCTTCCTTATTTACCTTCTTTTTATTTAGGCGTGCAGCGGTCAATGAATCATTTGCTGCTGAAGTAGTCACTTGTACATTCAATAGAATATTTGATGCTGAGGTACTCATTTGTGCATTCAACAATCGTTCTTTCACTTCCTTGCTAAGGTTGTCAAGCGTGTTCTCAATCAAAACACAACATTCTTCAGAATTGGATGCTTCGGTTACCAAGTTATAGAATTTGTGAGATAGGAAATTTGTGCGGTTAACGGCATCTACCTTTGGATCTGCAATTACAATCCTTCCATTACTGTCTTGAACTGACACTGCTCGTGCTTCTCTAGTCCATCGCTTCAAAATATAGTGCTCTAGAAGTAACTTAATGTTCATCAAATCAAGTACTTTCAAAGCATGTGCACACAATACTCCTAGTCTCTCAATTTGACCACATCCACATGATGATTTCTGTTCCAAATGATTACCTTCAACTTTCCATTCTTCTTGAAATATTGGTTGCTCAAAAGGATAACCGATTTTAACCATGTATTCATACTGTCCATGTAGTGCTTTAGCGCATGCTGCCATAGATCTTTGGTATTCCTTTTGAAAAAAATCAAATATGATAGGAGTATAGGGCTTGCTGACTTGTACCAACATTGGCATTTTCATTTTGATTTTTTGGTAAGTACTGCCTAGCATCAAACTCAGAATTGACCTCAACATCTCTTTTTACTTTGACAGCTCTCTCAAAATGCTGGAAGAATCGGACAATGTCTAAATCTGACTTCAAATGATGCTTTAAGTCATTGTTGAGACTCTCACTTAGTACCCAAGGTAAAGGCATTTTTCATGAAACATTCAGCCCACTTCTCTTTTACTTTGTAAATGTTGTCCAACCAAGTCTGTGTGGGCACTTGACCTCTCATATTTTCAAATGCTTCTTCAAATTCTTCTTGCTGCCCATGTTCATACATACAAGCACTAAAGTCTGCAAGAAGAGTAGATTCTTTGTCCATATAACTAGACAAATGTTTGACAGCATTTTGCATAACGTGAAAAGTACACAAGCCATGTCGTGCTTCTAGGAAAACACACCCAACTGCCTTTCCCATTGCAGTATCTTGATCAGTATATATGGTTGTAGGATGCTTCTGGTTATGTATTGATAAAAAGTAGCAAACAACCATTTGAAAGATTCAAATGTCTCGTCATAAAAAAGAGAAGCACCAAAGATGACTGTTTTTCTATAATGGTTGAATCCAACAAATACACCAAATGGCCTATTTTTCTTGTTTGTTCCAAAAGTCGTGTCAAAGGTCATAACATCACCAAAATGAGCATAATCAATGATCATCTTGGCATCAGCCCAAAAAATGTTTGTTATCTTTTCATCACAGTCTAGCTGAAAATCATATTTGAATGATGGATTCTCTGTAGCCTTGTCTTGAAAATATTTTAGCATGTTGCCCGCTTCACCGTACTTAAGGTCTCTTTGGCGCTTGGTTCTCAAATGATTTTTGAGATCTCGACGAGTGTAGCTAAGATTAGATGTTCCACCAACTCGTCGACTAGCAAACTCATGAGCCGCTTTTGGTCCAATACCAGAGTCATCTGCAATTTCAATTTCATGTGCCTGCACTTCAGAGATCATTCGTTGTGATGTCAACAGGTGGCATGCTTCTGGCAATTGAAGTATGTGGTTATGTTTAAGAAAGAGATTAGATATTGCCCAATTTTCATCTTCACGATTGAATGAAAGGGTCATACGAACTGGACATTCAGTTCTAGTCTCAGCTCGAGGATTCTTAACCATACCATCTCTTTTATCTACTGCCTTTTGTCCCTCTTTTGAACAGACATACTTGCAGGAGGTGAATTTACCATCAATATTGCTTTTGTTTTTGTACCTCTGTCTGATGCTGAACCCCTTCCTTCTTCCATAATACCCCCAAAATTTTCGAGCCTCGTCCAATGTGCTAAATGTCATGCCAAGCTGAGGTAACCAAGAGGGTGATACATTTTCTCTGTTGAATATACAAGTTTAGACAAGAGCTGTCATTTAGTTGTAGAATCAACTTGCATCAAGCACAAGTGGAAAGAACAAGCAGCGGACACACAAAACAAAATATTTTGTTTACATTTACTTGTTTGAATCGTTATTGGATTGATTCTCCATTAGATATTGACTGCAATAGCTCTTTAACAAATCAAAGCTTTGCACGTGGGTCTTCTAATCTGGATGCTCATATTGGCAGGAACATGGGAGCTGGGAGAAGCAAGGTGAATGAGAAAGTGTGGGAGTAGCACAGGAAGTGGTCCTGTTTTGGCGGGACCAAAGGGAGTGGTCCTGTTTTGACGCCAAAACAGAGCAGCTGCATCACATGTTCCCTCCAAAACAGAGAAACAGTAGCAAAAGGCAGCAGAGAGGAGAGGAGAGCCGCTGGATGGGATTTTAGCGGTGGATATGGACAAAGTCAGGGTCCTATCAGACGAGCCGGCTCCAAGTTTAAATGGAGCCAATATAAGACTAGAATAGTCTGCGTATAGTCTGCATATTTAATTATGAGGTGATTCGACATACAGCCCCAAACAAGTGAATATGTTTGCGAGCATGAATAATTTAATATGCAACAAGTATATAGATGGAAATTTATAAAATAAGGCTTTAAAAGAGGTCACACATTAGTGTCCGAATAACTTGGGCTTCAGAGGGTTCGGGTCGGCGGGATCAGCCTCAATCTTTAGACTTCGGGGTTCAGGGTCTTTAGATCCGTGTAGGAGATCTGGCGGTCCATGTAGAAGACCATGTGGTGCGGGATCAGATTGGTCTTGGACTTCGCCGCCGGTGCCTCCTTGAATTCACACGGGACGTTGTCGATCTTGACGAGATCCACGGTGCATCGGTCTAGGGTTCGCCGCAAAAATAGAATGGGGACGGGGATTGGAGCACAAAATGGCCCCATCTTGCTAGGAAGAAGTCGTGGAGGTGGTCTTCATCTTGCACTTCGGTGACATCATAACACACATACATCATCGCTTCATCTAGGGCGGCAGAAGACAACAGCGGGGAAAAACACCAACGGACAAGGACCAATGCGGACGCTGAGGAGGTGGCCACGCGGAGGTAGACAAGGCGGCGACGACCTTGCTGCAGGGGTAGGCGAACAGCTCGGCGAGGGATGGCGCATGATGGGCTCGACGCGGGCGGTTGGTGCTGCGCCGTTGGTGGTCGGGCTTGCTGCCGGGGCAGAACGGCACGCTCGCGGGATGGAGGAGGCGAGGTAGGGTGAGCAGAGGAGGAGACTGTCCGTGGTGGTCCGGGGAGGCTGCATCCCTAGTGGTTGCAGGGTTCCAGCAGGACGGCGATGCAGAGGGGACGGAGGGCGCGACGACGAGGGGCTCGCCGGCGGGGCTCGGCCGGGGATGGGATACCATGGGGCAGGGGACGAGGAGGGCAGTGCTGGGCTCCGGATTGAGTGGCGGCTGGCCTGTAAGGGAAGAGAGAGGCCGGCGGCTGCACAGCTCTCTGGCGAGTCTCGGGGAGGAAGATGCCAGGGCAGGGACGGGCAACGCCAGCAGGGTGGCTGCTCCTAGCGGCGAGGATGCGGGGCTCGAGGGGGCACCAGGGGTCCTACGGGCGAGCTCCATGAGGACGCGGCGGTGCACGTCAAGGAGGAGGGCCTGACGGCGGACTTGCTCGGGGTGCTTGGGATCGAGGAGAGAGGAGCTTGGTGGAGATGGAGGACAGGTTACGGTTTCGATCGGGCAGGTGGGGTGGGGATTGGGATCGGGTCTTCGTGCGGGAGAGACGTGTACTGGAGGGTCACGAGAGTGGTGGGGGAGCTGGGGTTGTGTCGGGCGATGGGGCCGGGTCAGTGTCGTGAGCGACGGGGTCAGCAGTGGTAGGTGGCCGCTGTGTCTTCCGTGTACCGCGCGGGCGTGCAGGGAGTCGTGTGTGCGACGCGGGTAGGGTCGAGGCGGTTAGGTGTGCCGCATCCGCGCGCTATCTGCCACTGCGCTACTGCGTGTGTCGCGCGCGTAGTGTGTTTTTTTTTTAAATTCCTGTACATTCATTAAACATATGTCAAATTACAAGACAGACAACGGAAACAAATGAAACACATTGGAAGTGGACATATACTCCCTCTGTTTCAAATTACTCCGCGCGCACGCTTACCTAGGTGGACTAGTACTCTCTTATTTTTCATCCAAAAAAAATTCTGGATTTTTGGTATACGTAGTACACATTTCATACTATCTATTTCAAAAATCTTAGGATTTTTCTAAATGAAAAATGAGGGAGTAATAGCCCACCTACATAAGCGTGCCGGCGGAGTAATTTGAAACAGAGGGAGTATCTAGGAACATTTGCAGAAAAAATTCTGCAACTACCATCATCACCACTCGCCATCGATGGAAACGAAGAAGCACCATCGCCCTCACGGGCTTTTTGAGTCGAAGAAGAGGTCCACCAAAAGTGGAGCCTAAATCGCTGTGGCGCATCGACCGGGGATCATCCCCGTACTCCTCGAGACCCAGATCCATCGATTGCCGTTGACCGCGTCGAAGCAAACCACCGGATCCACCGCCATCAAGCCTCTTTCCATGTTCCTGGACCGTTGTCCACCCTTGCACATCGGCGCCGCCGTCGGAGACGACGACCACCACACCACAGAACAACACATCCGCCTCACCACCGGAGAGACGGAAAATATGTCCCACGAGTCCCTCGACCTCGCCGCCATGGACGCTGCCGAGATGGGGCTGGGACTGGGGAAAATTTATTCCAACCGCCGGCGCCGCCGCCATCAAATCGCCGCCGTGGGACACAGATATTCTAGCCCTACCTACCGCCAAGCAAGGAGCACTAGTTCCCCCTACCCCTCCGTCGCCGGAGCGGCGGACGGAGGGGGAGGGAAACCACACCTCGCCGGCGGGGGAGAGAGAAAAACGGTCGCCTCCCTTATCGCGAGAGGAAAAATTGAGCGAGGTGGGTTATTGAGTGGGCATCTTTCCCCACGCGCACGAACCCCAACAGCTGGAAAATACATCCCGCGCCCGCGCCTCCATTTTCTCCACCCGCGCCGCCGTCTTGCGATTTCGCCTGCACTGATCGATTTCGCCGCCGCCTGCGCTCGACTTCGCTGCCGTGCCGTAGATCCGCCTCCCCCGCGCCAGTTCCCGGTGGTTTTTGCGCTCCGTCGTGCTGTACCGAGCGGGCGCTGCCGCCGCCACCGACGCTACTGCCCCGCGCCAACGACAGCGCCTAGCCTTCCTCCTCTTGCTCCAGCGACGCGCTCCAGCAGCGACCATGTCGTCCTCAAGCCTACTTGCAACATGGCGCTAGCAAGATGCTCGCCGATTTGCTCGCAAGATATGCGCCTCCTCGGCCGCAAATATTTTTAGCTAAAAGGTAGTAGTAGTAGTAGTAGTAGTAGTAGTAGTATAAGTCGTTTCATATGTATATTTGTAGAGTTCAACATACGATCCCGCATAAAAAGAGAGTTCAACATACGATTCTTCGGACGATGAGTATGATATAGAGGAAGAAGAGAAGATATCCATATTATTGGCATCCCCCGCCATTAAGAAGCTGAAAATAGGAGGATTGGTGTTTGGTAGACAGAAATCATGGAGAGAAAGGATTGAAGGGCACGAGAATTGATGCGGTCGTATTTCAAAGAAAATCCTATATTTCCTGAAAGCTATTTTCATCGGCGTTTTCGGATGAGAATCAACTTGTTCAAGCACATCGCAATGGAGGTGATGAAGTATGATTGGTTCTTTGAGCAACGAAGAAATGCCGCCGGAGAACTTGGTCATAGCACCTATCAGAAGGTGACCGCCGCCTTGCTTATGTTGGCATACGGTATACCGGCGGATCTTATTGACGACCACTTGGCCATGGGTGAGAGCACTTCTATCATGTGTGTCAAGCGCTTTGCCGTATCAATTGTGAAAGTTTTCGGATCCACATACTTGAGAGCCCCCAATGCTCAAGACACGGCAAGACTTTTGGAGTTCAACGCTGACCAGGGATTTCTAGGTATGCTTGGCTCAATTGATTTTATGTATTGGAGTTGGAAGAATTGTCCAGTGGCATGGTATGGACAATTCAAAGGGTACAAAAAGGATGCAACTATAGTCCTTGAAGCAGTCGCTGATCATGAGACTTAGATATGGCATGCATTTTTGGAATGCCCGGGTATTGCAATAACATCAATGTTCTTCAATGGTCACCACTAATGACAAGACTTGCAATGCAGGAAGGTCCATTGTTGGAGTTTGAAACAAATGGCCACAATTACAACTATGGCTACTTTCTCGCCGACGGCATCTATCCAAGGTGGCAAACATTTGTGAAGCCGGTTATTCAACCACGAGGTAAGAAACAAACCCAATTTCACAGTGCACAAGTGTGGCGTCCCGCAAAAACCACTACTAGAAAATCGCGGTGTTTTTGTGCATTGCATCATCATGACTGCATGCTCATGTCATCATGCCACATTGCATTTGAGCATCGTCATGTCATCATGCATGGTTATGTCTAAAACTATTCTCGAGAAGTCTATTTTTGTTTTCTAAATACCCCGTCTCTAATTTCAAATCAAAAACCCCGATCGTTCCGAATATTTTTCTTTTGTCTAAAAGGATTCTAAAAGGCTTGTTTGTAATAAATAAAAGCCCAGTCGGCCACCTCCATCCTAAATCTAGACCAAGCCCTTTTGCCTAGACAAAACCCTAGCTACCCTAACCCAGCCCCACCTAAATCTAGACCCAACCCAGCCGCCCTAAACTCCTTCTCCCGCTCGTCCCACACCCACCTGGTCTCTGCTCGGCCCTACCTCATCTCCCTCCTCACGCCTCTTTCCCGCCCAGTCTTCCCAGCCCCGCCGCCACCTGGGCCCAATCCCCACGCCACCTGCTCCCGGTCAACACCACCTGGTCGCCACCCCACTAACCACCGCGTCCCCTGTGTGGCCCGTCTCCCACCAACCGCGCGTGGCCCCCAGCCACGACATGCCTCCCCAGGCTGTCGCCACCTACCACCCACGCACACCCCCACCTGCCCTCCCTCGATCCCACGCGAAGCCGGTCCCACCATCCTAGGCCCGTCTCTCCTCGTGTCTCCCCCTCTCTCTCCTCTCGCGGCCCCACCGCCCAGCGACCGACCAACCCGCGGCTAGCCCCACCCCACCTCCATGCTCGCCCGTCTCCCCACGCGCTTGCTTCCTCCCTGCTGTCCCCGAGTCCACAGCGCCGCCGCCTCCTCTCCTCGGTCTTTCCCGCTGCCAGGCGCCCCCTCCTCCATCCGATCTCGCCTCGTCCAACCCCGGAGCCCCGCGCCGCCGCCAGCGGGCCCCTCTTGGCCGCTCCTTCTGCGCTAGTCCCCGTCCCGCGAGGTCCGTCGTCGTCTGGAGCTCCTCGCCGACCACGCATCTCGCGCCTCCCCTTGCCCCAGTCGACTCCGTCCAGGTGCCCCGCGCCCCGACCTCCGTGGCCTTCTTCCCCGAGTTGCCAGGCCCCGCCGCTGTGGGATCCACCGTCTCCAGCAACAGGCACCGCTGCCTTGCTCCTCCACCCTCGGTCCTCACCTCTCCTCGAACTGGAGCCGACCCCGCCTCCTCGACGGAGTCTGCCACCATCGCGCCGTCCCGCGCCCTCCGCGGCTGTCGTCCGCCCTGTGTTGGTGCCCCAGGCCACTCCTCGCCGCCCGCCCGCCACGTCCTGTAGCGGATGCATCCGCTTCGGCTCGCGTGGCCCCGCGTCGCCCTTCATCCGCTCTGGCCCCGGCCACCTCGCCTCTCCCCGCCACCGAGCGCCTGCCGCGACCCTCTGCATGCGCACGCCCAAGGCTACCTCTGTTCTACACAGTGACCCTTGTTCTGCGCTGAGGATGGTGCGATAATGAACATCTACTTCTTGGACTTCAAGTTCTCCTATATGGGCTGTAACACCCTCAAATCGGCCCTATGCAAGTTTTAGCGCTTCCCGCCAAACCCGCATAGAAACGATTCAAGGATGCCCACCAGGCACTTTCGTGCGGGTGGAAAACGAAGTAATAACATTACACAACAGTCCTTGATGGGACCCACAGAACAGATACATATACAACAACGACTCAATGAGTCAAGGATACAAATATAATATACAAAGATCTAAATCACCTTGAAAACGATAGAGCGTCCGACTACGGACAAGATGCAAATGGGGCTAAGAGCCCTGAAGAATAACCAATGGCGTCCATAACCCTGCCCAGGCCAAGCCGGAAGGGTAACCCTGCTAACGACGTCGATCTCAAACCTGCTAAAACAAAAGGGGTGCCGACAAAGGGCAAAGGAAAAGGAGGAGCGTCAGTACTGAGGCCAGTACACGACGAGGCTAGAATTCGGCGGCTCTCGCCTACATAGGTATGGTGGGCGGAAGCGGCAGCGCAGCGGCACTAAACAACCTAGAGAGACTCGATACAACTGGCGGTTATCAGAGAGGGATAAGAAAGACCTATTCGGATCCAACCTGAAGCTAACACCAAACAAACCCATCCTGGTATTTCCCCCTCGAGACCAAACGAGGAAGTCGGACCAAGGAACTCACACCGTTGGCAATTTTACTCATTCCGTTATGGTTGCAACGATTACTAATCAGATATAGATAGCAGGAGTCCTCCTGATAGCATAAATAGTAGGCAGTTTTAATCACCATTTCGTTGTAGTTGGAACATTTACTAATCAGATATAATTGTCCTGAGGAATCCCAAAACCCAGCAGTTGTTGGCACTTTTATCACATTCCGTTGGAGTTGCAATACTTACTAGGCATATATATCAAAACAACCCAGATCCAGCAGTTGTTGGCATTTTTAATATCCATTCCGTTATAGTTGAATCTGATTACTAGTCATATATTAAGTCAAGTTTATAGCACTACTTTAGTTATGCTTGTCTATGATCGAGATACTATGCTCCAAGTCGTCCATAACCGCGGACACGGCTTTCAGAAAGTTTTACCCTGCAGGGGTGCACAAATAGCAACACACACTCGATCAACCTCGAAAAAACCAACTCAAAACCCAACAAGGCTTTCACGACAAAGCAATCACATGATTCATAAATATTTCAGGGGGCCACCCCACTAAGCTACCCGCAACGAAGTTGGCCGGCTCCGGAACGGACCCAGGGTTTGTGTGGACAGGTGTAAACGACTGGGAACCTGAGAGTGTGACTGGGCTTGTCGATACAGCGAAAACGTGTCATGATCCTAAACAGTACAGGTGCTCCACGCACAATCTTAAATAAAGCAGTAAAGCATGGCATAAGTACAGGATAGTAATAAAGCCCCAAACTACTTTGTGGCCCCAAGAAATAGAAATGAATCAAGCTCTGGCTCAGAGGGGTCCACGGCCTCCCGGATGTGGATAGTGCGAAAAATCAAGGAACAGGTATCAAGTACTCGGGGTCCTACGGGACACAAGTGGGCGTGGAAGAACCAAATAACATCTATTGCCCACCGATGCCTCTACATTAGTTATAGCTAACATTTTTATAGTTGTAATTAAAGTCATGATCATGTCCACCAGTAAGCATCTCCACCAATAAGCATCTACCAGCATTCCAACAACTGTGGTACTTGACAACACGAGATCGCACCTGAGCAAGCAACTACGACTCGCAAGGCCAGCTATCTACCAAACACAGGTAATAGGAGGTGTCCATGGCAATATAGAGGCTGCACGGGATATAACTGGTGCACGGAAACTAAAGCATCGCGACACGGATAACAATAGATCAACAGGAGGAAATAAAGACTATAAATGCAAAATAGGTAGAAGGGGAAGAGATGCTCGCCTGGGAAACACTGCCGAAGGTTTCCATCCGGAGAACTTGTCGGTACTCGCATCAACTCATCGGCCTAATCCGTGAAGAAGCAAACACTAGAACAACCAACGGATGCAATATTTAATACTACGCAAAAGATCCGGCATGATTATGATATGCATGCGAGAGGAACAATTTAATATGCGACAGCCGATAATGTCATATTATAAAAAATAATGGGGGTCTCGGATAGGGAATCACATTAGGGTTCGGCGAACTTGGGCTCCGAGGGGTTCGGGGTCGGGTCTCACGGTCCGGATCTGGGGTTCGGTCTCGGCGGGATCGTTCTCAGATACGAAGTAGATCTTGGCGTTCCGTGAAGAAGGACTTGGTTCAGCGTCGGGGCGCACCAGATTCGCCCTGGTCGGTGTTGATCTTGTCATCGTGAAGATCTTGTCGGGTCCGCGCCATCGAGTCGGTCTTGGCATTCGGGGTGAAGAACTTGGTGTCCTCGAGGAAGTACTTGGCATATCCGTGTCGACGACCTGGGCGTCCGGGATCTCGGGCATCGGATCTGGGAAGAAGTACTTGTCACATATGTGGCCTTCGGGTCGAAGAACTTGGCGCGCCCGGGTTCGGTCTTCGGGTCCGTGTCGATGCGCTTTGCGTCTCGTGTTGGAGATCATGGTATTCCGGTTTCGGTTGTCGACGATGTACTTGGTTTGGCGTCGATGCGTCTTCGGGTCCGGGACCGGGGTCCTTTGAGCCTGCAAACAAGTACTCGAAGTTCCGTGACGAAGATCTTGGGAGGGGCATCGCCGTGTCCGGTTCCTATGTCGACAAACGTGTTGTCCGTGAAGATCTTGGCATTCCGCGAGGGATAGCTTCGAGTTCGGGGTCTTGAGGGATGACTTCGTATAGGGTGAAACTAGCATCATACAGAACATGGCTCCTTGTATCGGCCTCGGATATCACCCTCTCCTCAACATCACCACCACCGGCACACATCCGGGTACACTAGCATCAACACAGGAAAAGAACGCAGCAACACTCAGACAGAGGCCACGATAGGAGGACGACGTCACGCGCAGGGCAGTGCATGGCGATAACGCTCTTAGAGATTGAGGACGCTCGGTCCCTAGTGGGGCCACGGTGCAGAAGACGACCTCATCTTGGGCGGCGCGCGGAGAGGGAGGCCGGTGACGTGGTTCCGCGGTTGGAGGAGGCGGGCGCAGGGGTGCTAGGCCCCTTCTGGCGGCGCGAGGGGAAGGCGATGGGGCAGAGCCCGCTAGCGGAGAAGAGGGACCGCGGGCGAGGACGGGAGCCAGGGCGGCCGGAGAAGCAGAGGGGTCCCGGCAAGGAGAGGAGGGGGAGCAAGGCGTGGGGGAGGAAGACGCCGACGAGGGGGATGGTGGCGGCAGCCGCGGGGCGACGGAGAGGTTGCCGGAGGCGGCGCTGCCGCGACGCCTGCAGAGCTCGAGGCGGCCGGCGGTCTTGGAGGTAGACGGGAAGCTCCGGAAGAAGGGCGAGGGAGAGGGCGTCCACGTGCGGCTGCTAGCGAGGCAGAGGTCGACGGGGATGCAGGAGCTTGCCGAGGTCGGCGAGGTCGTCGGCGGACGCGGCCACACGCGGGGCGAGCGGGGCCAACACGTGGGGTAGAACGGGGGTAGGGGAAGGAGGCGGCAGGGCGAGCGACCGAGGTGGACGGCGGTGGAGCTCGCCTGGGGATGCGTGCGGGGTATGGGGATCGAGACCGCGTGGCAGGGTGAGCGGGGAAAGGGGCACGGGGCCTGGGGATCGGGCCCCAGGGGACTTTGTCGGGCGGGGGTAGGGCCAGGGCAGGTGGGTGTGCGTGCGTGTGGTGTGGGGCTGGGTGAGGTGGAGGGAAAAAGAAGGGGATTGGTCAGGGGGATGAGGTGGCGGGATGCGATTGGCCGGGGTGAGGTGGAGAGGCTGGGTAGGAAAAAGCGGTAGGGTATTTGGTAGAAAAGGTTTGGGTGTTCTGGGGTAGGTAGGGTTTTTATCTGGAGGTGGCCGGCTGGGCTTTCGGGCCTGGCTGGCTGCCTCCTATAAAAATAATATAAATTTTGTTTATTTAAAACGGGGCTTTTTGAAATCTGTTGGTAAACCAAACAAAAATATCCGGAGACTCGGGTTTTAATTTGAATTAAAGACAGGGCGTTAGAAAACAAAACCAGGCTTTTCGAAAATAGTTTTGTACAAACACATGCATGATGACATGACGACGCTCAAATGCAATGTGGCATGATGACATGAGCATGCGGTCATGATGATGCAATGCACAAAAACAACGCGATTTTCTAGTAGTGGTTTTGCGGGGCGCCACAATTCGACACCACTAACAATGGATCTCGCCCTCGAGATCCGCCTCATGGTACCGGGAAGAAGACCGGCGATCTGAAACTTCGCGCTTCGTGTAGATCCTCGTGACACCACTAACAAGAGGTCGTTGTCCCTGATCGTCGAGAGAACACTCCGGGAAACAAAGGACGAAGGTAAAGGCATCAACAAATAAAGCCACCTCTAACTCCGATAGAAAGAGAGAGACGATGCATTCTCATCCAGTTCAATGTACAAGAGCGAATAGAGAGGGTAGTCGGCATGGGGGCCAATCCATCACGCACCCAAACTATTACTCCGCACAATCAGTAGAAGAGCGTGCAACCATTCTCGGAATCAGACTGAAGATCTCGACAAACGAGGTTCGGAAACAAAAGAGGGATGCAGACTCTGCATCGGATCTGGCACAGATGATGTCGTCGCGTCGGAGAACACCGGAAGGCACAACAAGGAACAGAGAGAAGTCTAGCAGATGAAGGATTACTCAGATAGCACGAAGACCGGATGTAGAAGCACCGTTACCAAAAGGCGGAAGCAAAACCCTGAAGGTACGACGGAAACCCAACCACGAGAATTCCTGGACTTGAAGAAAAGATTAGCGAGCAGATTCAAAACACACAGAGGTAAGAGGAGAACAACAGAGGGTAAGGAGTAAAACCAGACCTAATCAGATCTATCCAACCGATTTTCCAGAAATAGTTTTGACACTCTACTTCGGCCGTTAGCTAGGTTATCCTATAGGCTGGACTTGTGGGGTATCGTAACTGCTGAGCTCTAATACCACTCTGTAACACCCTCAAATCGGCCCTATGCAAGTTTTAGCGCTTCCCGCCAAACCCGCATAGAAACGATTCAAGGACGCCCACCAGGCACTTTCGTGCGGGTGGAAAACGAAGTAATAACATTACACAACAGTCCTCGATGGGACCCACAAAACAGATACATATACAACAGCGACTCAATGAGTCAAGGATACAGATATAATATACAAAGATCCAAATCACCTTGAAAACGATAGAGCGTCCGACTACGGACAAGATGCAAATGGGGCTAAGAGCCCTAAAGAATAACCAATGGCGTCCATAACCCTGCCCAGGCCAAGCCGGAAGGGTAACCCTGCTAACGACGTCGATCTCAAACCTGCTAAAACAAAAGGGGTGCTGACAAAGGGCAAAGGAAAAAGAGGAGCGTCAGTACTGAGGCCAGTACACGGCGAGGCTAGAATTCGGCGGCTCTCGCCTACATAGGTATGGTGGGCAAAAGCGGCAGCGCAGCGGCACTAAACAACCTAGAGAGACTCGATACAACTGGCGGTTATCAGAGAGGGATAAGAAAGACCTATTCGGATCCAACCTGAAGCTAACACCAAACAGATCCATCCTGGTATTTCCCCCTCGAGACCAAACGAGGAAGTCGGACCAAGGAACTCACACCGTTGGCAATTTTACTCATTCTGTTATGGTTGCAACGATTACTAATCAGATATAGATAGCAGGAGTCCTCCTGATAGCATAAATAGTGGGAAGTTTTAATCACCATTCCGTTGTAGTTGGAACATTTACTAATCAGATATAATTGTCCTGAGGAATCCCAAAACCCAGCAGTTGTTGGCACTTTTATCACATTCCGTTGGAGTTGCAATACTTACTAGGCATATATATCAAAACAACCCAGATCCAGCAGCTGTTGGCATTTTTAATATCCATTCCGTTATAGTTGAATCTGATTACTAGTCATATATTAAGTCAAGTTTATAGCACTACTTTAGTTATGCTTGTCTATGATCGAGATACTGTGCTCCAACTCGTCCATAACCGCGGACACGGCTTTCAGAAAGTTTTACCCTGCAGGGGTGCACAAATAGTAACACACACTCGATCAACCTCGGAAAAACCAACTCAAAACCCAACGAGGCTTTCACGACAAAGCAATCACAGGATTCATAAATATTTCAGGGGGCCACCCCACTAAGCTACCCGCAACGAAGTTGGCCGGCTCCGGAACGGACCCAGGGTTTGTGTGGACGGGTGTAAACGACTGGGAACCCGAAAGTGTGACTGGGCTTGTCCATACAGCGAAAACGTGTCACGATCCTAAACAGTACAGGTGCTCCACGCACAATCTTAAATAAAGCAGTAAAGCATGGCATAAGTACAGGATAGTAATAAAGCCCCAAACTACTTTGTGGCCCCAAGAAATAGAAATGAATCAAGCTCTGGCTCAGGGGGATCCACGGCCTCCCGGATGTGGATAGTGCGAAAAATCAAGGAACAGGTATCAAGTACTCGGGGTCCTACGGGACACAAGTGGGCGTGAAAGAACCAAATAACATCTATTGCCCACCGATGCCTCTGCATTAGTTATAGCTAACATTTTTATAGTTGTAATTAAAGTCATGATCATCTCCACCAGTAAGCATCTCCACCAATAAGCATCTGCCAGCATTCCAACAACTGTGGTACTTGACAACACGAGATCGCACCTGAGCAAGCAACTACGACTCGTAAGGCCAGCTATCTACCAAACACAGGTAATAGGAGGTGTCCATGGCAATATAGAGGCTGCACGAGATATAACTGGTGCACGGAAACTAAAGCATCGCGACACGGATAGCAATAGATCAACAGGAGGAAATAAAGACTATAAATGCAAAATAGGTAGAAGGGGAAGAGATGCTCGCCTGGGAAACACTGCCGAAGGTTCCCATCCGGAGAACTTGTGGGTACTCGCATCAACTCATCGGCCTAATCCGTGAAGAAGCAAACACTAGAACAACCAACGGATGCAATATTTAATACTACGCAAAAGATCCGGCATGATTATGATATGCATGCGAGAGGAACAATTTAATATGCGACAGCCGATAATGTCATATTATAAAAAATAATGAGGGTCTCGGATAGGGAATCACATTAGGGTTCGGCGAACTTGGGCTCCGAGGGGTTCGGGGTCGGGTCTCAGGGTCCAGATCTGGGGTTCGGTCTCGGCAGGATCGTTGTCGGATACGGAGTAGATCTTGGCGTTCCGCGAAGAAGGACTTGGTTCGGCGTCGGGGCGCACCAGATTCGCCCTGGTCGGTGTCGATCTTGTCATCGCGAAGATCTTGTCGGGTCCGCGCCATCGACTCGGTCTTGGCATTCGGGGTGAAGAACTTGGCTTCCTCGAGAAAGTACTTGGCGTATCCGTGTCAACGACCTGGGCGTCCGGGTTCTTGGACATCGGATCCGGGAAGAAGTACTTGTCGCATCTGTGGCCTTCGGGTCGAAGAACTTGGCGCGCCCGGGTTCGGTCTTCGGGTCCGTGTCGATGCGCTCTGCGTCCCGTGTTGGAGATCATGGTATTCCGGCTTCGGTTGTCGACGATGTACTTGGTTTGGCGTCGATGCATCTTCGGGTCCGGGACCGGGGTCCTTTGAGCCTGCGAACAAGTACTCGAAGTTCCATGACGAAGATCTTGGGAGGGGCATCGCCGTGTCCGGTTCCTATGTCGACGAACGTGTTGTCCGTGAAGATCTTGGCATTCCGCGAGGGACAGCTTCAAGTTCGGGGTCTTGAGGGATGACTTTGTATAGGGTGAAACTAGCATCATACAGAACATGGCTCCTTGTCTCGGCCTTGGATATCACCCTCTCCTCAACATCACCACCACCGGCACACATCCGGGTACACTAGCATCAACACAGGAAAAGAACGCAGCAACACTCCGACAGAGGCCACGATAGGAGGAAGACGTCACGCGTGGGGCAGTGCATGGCGATAACGCTCTCAGAGATCGAGGACGCTCGGTCCCTGGTAGGGCCACGGTGCAGAAGACGACCGCATCTTGGGCGGCGCGTGGAGAGGGAGGCCGGTGACGTGGTTCCACGGTTGGAGGAGGCGGGCGCAGGGGTGCTGGGCCCCTTCTGGCGGCACGAGGGGAAGGCGATGGGGCAGAGCCCGCTAGCGGAGAAGAGGGACCGCGGGCGAGGACGGGAGCCAGGGCGGCCGGAGAAGCAGAGGGGTCCCGGCAAGGAGAGGAGGGGGAGCAAGGCGTGGGGGAGGAAGACGCCGGCGAGGGGGATGGTGGCGGCAGCCGCGGGGCGACGGAGAGGTTGCCGGAGGCGGCGCTGCCGCGACGCCTGCAGAGCTCGAGGCGGACGGCGGTCTTGGAGGTAGACGGGAAGCTCCGGATGAAGGGCGAGGGAGAGGGTGTCCACGTGCGGCTGCTAGCGAGGCAGAGGTCGACGGGGATGCAGGAGCTTGCCGAGGTCGGCGAGGTCGTCGGCGGACGCGGCCACACGCGGGACGAGCGGGGCCAGCACGTGGGGTAGAACGGGGGTAGGGGAAGGAGGCGGCAGGGCAAGCGACCGAGGTGGACGGCGGTGGAGCTCGCCTGGGGATGCGTGCGGGGGATGGGGATCGAGGCCGCGTGGCAGGGTGAGCGGGGAAAAGGGGCACGGGGCCTGGGGATCGGGCCCCAGGGGATTTTGTCGGGCGGGGGTAGGGCCAGGGCAGGTGGGTGTGCGTGCGTGTGGTGTGGGGCTGGGTGAGGTGGAGGGAAAAAGAAGGGGATTGGTCAGGGGGATGAGGTGGCGGGATGCGATTGGCCGGGGTGAGGTGGAGGGGCTGGGTAGGAAAAAGGGGTAGGGTATTTGGTAGAAAAGTTTTGGGTGTTCTGGGGTAGGTAGGGTTTTTATCTAGAGGTGGCCGGCTGGGCTTTCGGGCCTGGCTGGCTGCCTCCTATAAAAATAATATAAATTTTGTTTATTTAAAACGGGCTTTTTGAAATCTGTTGGTAGACCAAACAAAAATATCCGGAGACCCGGGTTTTAATTTGAATTAAAGACGGGGCGTTAGAAAACAAAACCAAGCTTTTCGAAAATAGTTTTGTACAAACACATGCATGATGACATGACGATGCTCAAATGCAATGTGGCATGATGACATGAGCATGCGGTCATGATGATGCAATGCACAAAAACAACGCGATTTTCTAGTAGTGGTTTTGCGGGTTATGGTCTTATTTGTAATTCCTATATGATGGATCTTTGTTCTGAGATTTGATATTTTAGATTGGAATCTATTTTGTGTAATATGTTTTAATAGATGCATATCATGCACCCCATTCTTCATTGCTTATTTTGATCCAACTTGTATGCAAGAACTTGTATGGGGAGAAGTGTGTGTTAGATGAGATTGAATTGTGACACATAATATTCAAGATCTACTTTGGTTTTTACCTTTCTTGGTGCCTCACTAGGGATACAGTGAAATCATGTGCTATAGTTATCACGTGATAGTGGGATGACCTTGTTAGATCAAGGTAGCATATTTGTATTTCAAACATCATATAATATTGCTTAAAGCTATACTCTAATTTGTTCTTCAATCAAGATTACATGGAGATTTCCCTTTCTTGTAGAGTATAAGAGATAGATGTATTCCATCTCAATATTAGAATGCGATGCCCATACTAATTCCTTTTATCATGCAAATATAGAATTTTCATGAATCTTTTTCATTGATGAATTGTTTTGTGATCACTACAACTTAAAAAAATTTAGACAAGTGAACCCATGAACCCTAGTCCGATTTTTATCATAAGAAACACCTATCCATTACATCTACTATCCTTTACATTTTCTGCAATTTAATATTTCGCAAATAAAAAATACTTCCTTACTTGCAATCACTCATGAAAACCCAAAAACAATTCTATTATCTTCCATATCATCAAGTTTGCATTTCTTTACTTTATTTACTTTAGTTTACTTTATATTTTATTTCATATTATTAATACAAAACCTTGTGCTTGACAACAACTTGGTGGAGTTGGGGACACAAGAAAAATTATTTTACTTTCCAGTTTGCTTGAAGAGGAGAAGACTAAAACCCTTCCATAACAAATTCACAGAGAGTTCGATATAAACCCTTGAGTCACCCTTGTGGAGAAAAGAAGCTTGCTACAACACTCTGCACTTGGAGTCCCAATGAAAAGTGGCCACGTTTGTTGCCATCACCAGCAACCCTCTTTCCCCTTCCTTCCTCTCTGCAAGCCACACCTACCCACCATAGCCACACATGTTCCAGCGATGGGAGAAGGAGGCGAGGAACGTGGGGAGTCGAGGAATAACCGCTGTCACCCCTGGTCCCTATCTGTTCCTAGGAACGAGGACGAGGAATCCTAGAACTAGTTATACTAGGGAGGAGACGATCAGAAACCCTAGCGGTGAGATTGCAAGCCCTACTCCAGATCACCGTCGGGCTGAGCTTCACCACTGTCATCGACAGCCCTGCTGTCAGCAGCCAAACCTTCCTAACATGGTCCCGTGCCCCCGCACTTCCTGGTTTGCGAGGCCTTTTTGTTGAACAGCCTCGCCGCGTAGCTGCTCGCCGCCACCACCGCTTGTTGCCGCCGCTGTGGTGCATGCCTCTATCGCGCATGAGCATGGTTGCACCCACGTCACTGCACCGCTTCTCCCAGACCTAGCTGAGCCCCCGTGAGCACCCCTAGCCGCGTCGATGTGACCTGGACATGCCGGCCTACACGCGTGCGTCTGTGGCCGTCGCTGTCGCAGTGCTGCTGCATAACTCGTGCCACGCCCTACCTAGAATCAACCCTCGCCGCCACCGTAGTGGTTCGCACCCGCCAGACCGAGCCCGCATCGTGCGTTCGAGCATAGCCGCCGATCTAAACTTTGCTATGCACGGTGTTGGTTTCCCTCAGTTAAACAGAGTAGAAGAAGAATAGTATCACGCAGCTGTTTTGCGCATAACCCCATGTTCTTTTCGTTGCTCGACCCGCAGTACACCAGCTGGCCCCACTAGTCAGCCACCAAGCCTCTCACCGTCGTTGCTTTGCTGGCCGTGCGCGCGTGTGGCCCTGCTTCTCCCCGACCCCACCTGTCATCGACTGGGGCTAGTCCCTGGCAGCGTGCAAAAAGCCCTAGCACCCGTTGTTGCCAGTTCCTCGCCGAGTTAGCACTGACCCCACCTATCAGTGGTTGTGGCTAGATAGGCCTCGGTATAAAAAGTTTCCAGAACATTTTCTAAATAATAAAAAAATCCAGAAATTGATTAAATCTAAATAAATTCATATCTTTTAAAATAATTTGAATTTGATAAAACTTATAATATGAAATAAGATTCAAATTCAAATAGGAATTCAAACATGTTTTCAAATTTGCCTAGAATTGAATCTAACTAGTCAAATCTTTGACTTTTGAACCTATTTTAATTATTTGCATTTAAATATTTTTTAAAATTCATAAATCCTAATAATACATATAATATATGCTTTTGGATCAGAAAAATGCCAGGAATTCAAATCAGCCATCCAAAATAATTTTTGAGAAATTTAAAATTTCAAAATTATTTAAATGCCAATAAATGCCTTTTGTTAATAAATCCATAACTTCAAATCCGTAACTCCGAATTCGACAAATAATATGACTAAATCTAACAGGCGACAAGCCCGTTCTGATTATGCATTCCATGATATAAACGGAAGCATGCACCATATAAATATTAAAGGGGCATCAAGGTTTATGGGGGAAAAATATGAATAAACAACTAATACAAATGCTTATTTCTTGTTTCCACACCTCACCCATGCCATGTTGTGTTATACTATGCAATTGTGCATCATTCTATCATGGTATACCTTGTTTGCTTGTCGCAAATATTCATATTATTGTGCAATTTATTTATTATGACTCTCGTGTGGTTGGCTTTTATTCTAGATAGACACCGAGCAAGGGAACTATCAGGAAAACCAAGAGTACTACCCGGATCCTGGTTACCCTACTGCTGATCCAACAGGCAAGCAATTCTCCATGCTTGCATACATATAGCACCTATGCATCTACCTTATTCTTGCATCATTGAGTCACGATTGCATTAAATTGAATCCCAAGTATTGCATTACTTTACTTTTAAACCCCTCCGAAGCTTCTATCCCCAATCCTATGAGCCATTACTATAAGAGTTGTTTGAGCCATGCGAGTTGTAGAATTGCATATGTAGGGTTTGTGCGAGTCTTAGGATAATGAGGTACCTAAACAACTTAAATTGTTTAGTAATGGGATAAGTAAAGAAAGAGGCACCGGTGGGCAATAGTTGTTATTTGGTTCTTCCACACTCACTTGTGTCATGTAGGACCCCGAGTACTTGATTCCTGTTCCTTGACTATCGTAGTATCCACATGTGGGACCATGAATCCCCTTCGCCTGAGCTTGATTTGCACTTTATTTCTTGGGGCCACAAACTATCTTGGGGCGTTATTACTATCATGTACTTATGCCATGCTTTACTACTTTATTTACTATTGCACATGGAGCACCTATACTTTTTAGGACTTGTTCCACGTATTCGCGGTATCTACAAGCCCAATCACACTTTCGGGTTCCCAGTCGTTTACAGCCATCGACACAAACCCTGAGTCTGTCTCACAGCCGGCTAACTTTGTTGCGGGTAGCTTATTGGGGTGGCCCCCTGAAATAATTTATGAATCCTATGAATGCATTATCGTGAGGCCTCGTTGCTTTTTATTTGGTTCTTCCCGAGGTTGATTGTGCGCGTGTTGCTATTTGTGCACCCCTATAGGGTAAATCTTTCTGAAAGTCGTGTCTGTGGTTATCGACAACTTGGAGCACAGTTTGTCGATCATAGACAAGTATAACTAAAGTACCATGTTTAACTTAACTAAAGCATGACTAGTAAATAGTGCAACTCTCATGGAATGGTTGATAAAATTGCTAACAGATTGGATATTCTTCCGCCTTCTCGTTCGGTAAGCGAGAAGGAAGGCGAGCTATGTTTAGTTATGTTGCTTATATAACTATTGTTTCTAATTAACGGGCGTCCGTCCATCTCTGATTGGGCAGATGTGTAGCATGTCTCTATAGAACTGTTTAGCTTTTAACTTTTGTTGCAATAGCGTAACCCCTAGGTTGTTCCCTTTAGATGCATTAAGACTTGCTGAGTACCCCTAGGGTCTCACATGATATATGTTTTGGTTCAGATGGACATGTTTACCCACAAGAAGGTTGCTGGTCGAAGAGACCGATGATGGTGGCGACGACCATCAGGTGTAGGGATTCCGGGGATTGAGATTCGTGAGATCTATGGGCAGGATGTGCTTACTTTCAGGGCATATTATGCCAATTTGCTTCTTGTTCATACTCGGATCTTGTTTTCCGCTTCCGCTTGATACTCTGACGTGTGATGTATGAGGATGTAGCCTAAACTATTATCTCTATGTAGGATATTTGGATCATGTCGTATGGTGTTGAATATTTATGTTTCTATTATTTTTAGATGGTCTGACTCTGATATACAATTTTATGTCGCTGGCATACACACTTGTGTATGTTTTGTTCGCATACCTATCGACTACGCCACTCGCTCTTGTCACGATGTTCTTGAAAGTGGGTAGGATGGTTGGCCGGTACCGTGCCCTTCTCTACTTCTACGAGCCTACACATGGGTGGCCTTGGTCTTCCGCGGTAGAATCTCTTATCCACTTTTGGGTTCATTCCTGGCTTGTTGCTTAGAGCGTAGGGTCCGAGGTATTACAATTGGTACCAAATCCATTCCGCCCTTCAGGGTCTCAGCCAAGTTGGTCGTTGTCAGTCTAGAAAATATTTTTGGTAGCTATGTATACTAGGGCAAAACTAAACGTGAGAGTAGGACTGCTTCTAGTTTTCTTCTTACCCACGCACCCACCCTTTACCAGTTAAGGAAGTGTAACGTTTATCAATCCTATTCTAAAATTCAAACTAGGATTCACATGTTTGGGGCTTCTGTAGTAGCATAGGATGTGTGTGTAATCCTTTGTTGTTCTGTTGCATCCAACCTTGTTGTCGCAATCTGCCTTTGGTTATCAATTGTTGGTACATTCCATACCGCGAGGATTATGTATAAACTGATGCAATCTATCTGACTCTTTGTAAATCGATGCGATCTGTCTTACTCTTTGTTATCGATGCAATCTTGTTAGGAGTGTTCATAGTTTAGTATGCTTTCACAGAATGTGGAGTTGCTAATCTCTATTTGTTAAGTGGTTTTGCGCATCTAGTTGGTATTTTAATGCCGAAAAATGCAGAAATTTTTTCTTTGGTAGATTTGTGTTCCACACTCCTTTTCAGCCATGTGCGATATGCTAATTATCTTCTAGGTTCTATGAACTTTTCAGTTTTTCCATGAATAAAAGGACGCCTTGCCGCAATAACGATTACATCCCGGGTTTTCTAGAACTTGGTGCCGCACTTGTCAGTCTCGCCAACACTCTGAATATGCAGCAAAACCAGCAAAGGTTTTAGGAGAGTGTCCAGAGGAATGATTTTGCAACACCTCCTCTGCCTCTCCATCGTGGCAACATGAAAGACTTCCTCAAGTTCAACCCGCGGCACTTTGAGGTGACTATCGAGCCACTAGATGCTGACGACAGGCTCCAAGAGATTACAAGGTTGTTTGATACCACTGATGTGGCTGAACAAGTAGAGTCAAGTTCGCTACTCACCTTCTACGTGGAGAAGTTGCTCTTTGGTGAGAGAACTATCTGAGATCAAGCCCACCTAGATTTGAACCATCATGGGAGTGATTCACTGATGCTTTCAAGGAACAATATTTGCCTGAAACTGTCATGGAACGAATGAAGGAGGTGTTTCTGAATCTCAAGTAGGGCAATGATACTGTCAACACTTATATCAAGAACTTCGCAAATCTATCTCGCTATGGAGGTGACAAGGTTTCTGATGATAAGGAAAAGGAAAAACAGGTTCCGCCAAGGGCTCAATGCATCAATCAAGTATGCTCACTTGGTCTATTAATACATCTAGTCCCTGACCCAAGGGGAGCTCTTGATGGGTTCGTAGCATGGAAAACAAAAAAAATTCTACCGCAAGAACGAACAAAAACCAGATCTAATCTAGATAAAAGCCAAGATCTAATCTATTAGATATGTGCAACGAGATAGATCTGCACTAACCCTCGTAGAACCGAAAGCGTTACGAGATTAGATCTCGGGGTTGATGTAGTCGATCACTTGCCGATCTCAAGATCGTGTGGACGATCCTTTCGACGCCGCGTTCCGGCAGCGCTTCCGCAGTCGGTCACACGTGCGGAGTCGAAGCAGACCTTCCTCTCCCTGTTCCAGCGAGCAGCGGAGGTAATAGATCTTCTCCACGGAATCCCAGCAGCACGACGGTGTGGTGGTGGTGGTGGAGTAGAGAATTCTGCAGGGCTTCGCCTAAGCCGGAGCAGAGAGGCGGCGGCTAGGGTTTGTTATGGGAGAGGTCTAGGGGTGACGCCCCCTCCCCTCTATTTAAAGGAGGGAGGCGCCATGGGAGGGGGAGTCCTAGTAGGACTCCCCTCCCTCCTTGGCCGGCGGATTGGGAGGGGGGAGGAATCCTCCTCCCCCACGAATCCGTGTCTTGCCCCACAAAGACTCCTTGATTCTTTCTTGGTTTTCAAGCAAACTCCAAGAAATCTTCTAGAACCTTCCAGAACATTCTGAAACCTTCTAGAATCTCCATACAAACACTCCGGAACATTTCCTAACTTAGAAAATGATCCCCATTATATGAATCTTATTCTCCGGACAATTCCGGATCTCCTCGTGATGTCCCGGATCCAATCCGAGACTCCGAACAACATTCGGTCTCCAACGCATATTCCATATCTACTTAAAACAACTTCGAACCTTAAGTGTGTCACCCTACGGTTCGTGAACATGTAGACATGATGGAGACACATCTCCGATCAATAACCATTAGCGGGATCTGGAGATCCATAACGGCTCCCACATACTCAACGATGACTTCGTGATTGATAAAACCATTTAACATACGAAACCAATTCCCTTTGTCACGCGATATTCTACTTATCTGAGGTTTGATCGTCGGTATCTCCATACCGAGTTCTTCCTTGTTATTGATAAGTACTCTTTACTCGTTCCATGTTATGTCATCCCTTGTGACCTAGTCACATGCTTGCAAGCTAACTAGATGACATTCCACCGAGAGGGTCCAGAGCATATCTATCCGTCATATGGATGGACAAATCCCAATCTTGGTCCATGCGCTTCAACACATACTTTCAGAATACCCAATGACACCTTTATAACCACCCAGTGACGAAGCGGTGTTTGATGTCATCAAAGTATCCATCCGGTGATGGTGATTAACATAACCTCATGGTTGAAGGATTAGGTTACTATGCATTTGAAAGCTTACAGCAATACGAACTTAATGACTTGATCTTATGCTATGCTTACTATGGGTGTGTGTCCATCACATCATTCTCCTAATGATATGATCTTGTTATTAACGACATCCAATGTCCATGATCAGGAAACCATGATCATCCATTAATCAACAAGCTAGTTTAACAAGAGGCTTACTAGGAACTCTTTTATGTTTACAAAACACACAAGTATTAATGTTTCCTGTTAATACAATTATTGCATGGGATGTAAACATTTATCATAAACATAAAGATATAATAATAACCACTTTATTATTGCCTCTTGGGCATATCTCCAACAGCTCTGAGCTCCATGATCAAATAAGGTTTTTAAGGTAGAAAAATAATAATGCCTAAGATCCTTTATCTCTTGTTCTCCTTCAAAATCAAGTTTGATTTTCAAAACACAAGGTTGCAAATTATTGATACATAATGTGGACATCATATACCTTGGATATAAAAATTTATCACATGTTATCAATAATTACTTTGCCCAAAAAGCTATTTAATTCTTTTCTTTTACAAAAACCTAAACCCACCCCTATAAAAGAAAGTTAGTTTTTATCCAAAACACCTGTCCAACTTTAAGAATATTTGGGGCTTATCTATCATACCCTATCCTACCACTTCAAAAATAAATAATTTTGAAGAGTTTTAATAATTCTTTTTGCCTATTTTATTAAATGGGAGAAACAAGAAAATAAATGTTTTAAATAGTTTTCTTCTTCAATAAATTTTTGGAGAATTATCCAAAGTGGGAATTCATATTTGGGACCATCTCAAAACAAAAACCTTCTCTATACAATTGAAAAATTTCATATGAATTGAATAAAATAGTTTTAGCACTTTTTGAATAAATGATAGAAAAGGGATCTAAAATCTTCAGAAAATTTCGAAACAAGTCCCCATGGTATATTTTGCCATACCCATCTACCAGCATCTTTAACTCTTCTTGCAAAGATCAAGTTTTGAAACTTTCCTTAATGATCACCAATATGGCAAGAATTGAAATTCTTCTAAAACATAAGCAAAACCCCTTTCAACATTCATCAAAGCTTGATAACCACTCCTCACAACAAGCACGCCCTTCTCTGGTCGACCTACCACTGTATAAAGTACTATAGCAAACCCTAGCTACTTGGCTTTTGTGCTTGGAAGCAAACCAAATGAAGAGACATCCACATCTTGCCAAATCTTGCTCATAAGTGTACTGCAGAAATCTCTCTCCCCTCTACCCCATCTGCACGACTAGGAGACCCCTCTCACCCCTCTCCACCGCCTAACTTACCCAATGAGGAGGCCATGACTAAAATCTAACCTTGGTGAACCATGTCCACCACGATCCTCCCCTTGCCCTTAAATAGACCAGAGGCCTTCCAACCCGCCCCTGCTCTCTCATCCTCTCCCTGACCACCAGAATTTCATCCCCTCGAGCCACTGCACCTCCTCGTGCTCCCCCTCACAATGGCCATGAGGAAAATCCTCCTTCGAATCTGTAAGGAAGAAAAGAAGGTGGCATCGGCCCCAGGCTTTCCCAGCTCCCTCTATTGATCTGGATGTGATTCCTTAGCTCCAACAAATCACCCTCTTCTCTTGTCTGTCCCAGGGACACCAGAGAAGCCACCACCCTCTCATGCCGTGGTGAAGCTCGGTTAACAGTACCGATGCTCCCGAATGTTTGCGGCCGAGCCAAGGCTCTCAAGAGGCTGAGTTGAGCCACCGCACCTTACCCCCACACCCCATAGTTGACATTTAGCGGCCTGGAGAGCTCCCCAGTGATTACCTGAGCATGCACCACCCGTGAGCATGTGTGATCCCCCACCAGCACCAAATATGCTTGTGTTGACCATCTCCGGGGTCGTCGTTGTGCTCCGCGTCTGCTCTACCAACTCTCCATCGCTGGTGAGGCGCAAGGTGAGCTTCCCACACCTCCAAACCCACGCTAGGGTTTGGATCTATTTCTCCAGCGGCTAGAGGAAGGAGATAGAGCGATACCATCGATCCTCTACAAATCCAAGGTCTGTCAACCCTCCTTACCCCTTTGCTCCTCCTAGCCAATGACAAGCGGGCCCCACAACCGGAGTTTAAACTTCCCTGTTTGTACATCCCTAGAGCTGGCTAGGCCATCCTGCCCCAGCATAGCCCAACTTCGCTCAGATCTTGCCCACGTTGCCCTCTCCTCGTTTTCTTTTATATTCGAATATTCTAGATCTGCAAAATGGCCTATAGGTTTAGATGCCAAACAAATTCGAAAATAGGTGCAAATGCTAGATCTAATATTTACCAACATCCCAAATGTTTGCTACACTAGGTAGAACAAGAATCCACCCAAAATAAGATTTATATATTTTCTAGTAATTAAAAGGGTTTTCTATTTTCGTGCCCTTGGTTCGTTAGTTGTACTCAGTTTTCCCCAGCCACTTAGTTTTTCCTCACTTTCCCCCTCCTTTTATTCTGAAACCCTCACAGGCGCTCGGATGGGGGGATGCCGTCAGGTCAAAGACTTGACCGTTACATGCTGACCGGTGGGACCGCATTGGGGCAGGTCATGCGTATAACGTTACATTACGTAGCCTCGACCGTTGTAGGCTGACAAGTGGGGCCAGGATACACAGCGGACCAGCCATCCATCTCTCACTGATTATGACAGACGTGGTGTGAGACCACGTGGGTGCATTTTGTGGTTACGTGCGTCCTGTCACCTAAATTAGAAGTTTTCTTTTTTGTTATTTTTTTATGATTGGCCTTTTTGAGAGCTTCTTTTTCCCTCTCTCTCGCTAACAATTGTGTTTTTTTGCCCACAAAAGTAGCGAATTTAGAGCAGCTTCTCTCTTCATTCATTGTTCCTTTTGGCCCTCGTTTTCCCCCAATCTCATAGCAAACAGAGCAGCAAATCTAGACCAGCACCATAAATAAATTCAGTAAACAGAGTAGATGTAGATAAACAACTAATATAGGTTATATAGTACGGTACTTAATGAGGTTCGACAATTAGGCTGCTCAGCAGTAGCAGCGGACAAGTTCAACATAGACAAGATAAAATAAGCTGCTTTATAGCAGCAGTAGCAAGACAAGATCAGTGGCCCCTCATGGCCTCCATCAGGAGGGCCTCTGCCTCCTCCCTCTGGCGCCTCCTCCACTTCTTGTTTCCTAGTCCCTTGACCTTGAGCGCCTTGGGCTTGATCGGGGCATGCGACCCTCCTCGATAGCCACCTTTTGGAGGTTGCGGAGGTGAAGGCCGAGCGCCTGGTGCTTGGTGCTAAAGCCGTGGACATTCACAGACTCTGCGTAGGTCCTCACGTCCTTGACATGCTTCACGAGGGAGTTGAAGTCCGGGGTGCGGAGCCTCCTAGTGGTGAAGAAGGGGCACCTATAGACGTTGTTGGCGAAAAAGTTGTTGTACTGGCCGGACTTCAGCCTCCTCAACACATGACGAGTCTTGGTTTCCTTGGACTCTTCGTCGCTGTGGCCGTCGCTACTATCCTCCTGTTGGAAAAAATAGTAGAGTGCAATAAGGACATGATTGACATACTTTGATTAGAGGAAGGAGATAGAGCGATACTGTCGATCCTCTACAAATACAAGGTCTGTCAGCCCTCCTTACCCCTTTGCTCCTCCTAGCCAATGACAAGCGGGCCTCACAACCGGAGTTTAAACTTCCCCGTTTGTACATCCCTAGAGCTGGCTAGGCCGTCCTGCCCTAGCATAGCCCAACTTCGCTCAGATCTTGCCCATGTTGCCCTCTCCTTGTTTTCTTTTATATTCGAATATTCTAGATCTGCAAAATGGCCTATAGGTTTAGATGCCAAACAAATTCGAAAATAGGTGCAAATGCTAGATCTAAATTTTACCAACATCCCAAATGTTTGCTACACTAGGTAGAACAAAAATCCACCCAAAATAAGATTTATATATTTTCTAGTAATTAAAAGGGTTTTCTATTTTCGTGCCCTTGGTTCGTTAGTTGTACTCAGTTTTCCCCAGCCACTTAGTTTTTCCTCACTTTCCCCCTCCTTCTATTCTGAAATCCTCACAGGCGCTCGGATGGGGGAATGCCGTCAGGTCAAAGGCTTGACCGTTACATGCTGACCGGTGGGACCGCATTGGGGTAGGTCATGCGTAGAACGTTACGTTACGTCGCCTCGACCGTTATAGGCTGACAGGTGGGGCCAAGATACACATCGGACCAGCCATCCATCTCTCGCTGATTATGGCAGACGTGGTGTGAGACCACGTGGGGTGCATTTGGTGGTTACATGCGCCCTGTCACCTAAATTGGAAGTTTTCTTTTTTATTATTTTTTTATGATTGGCCTTTTTGAGAGCTCCTTTTCCCCTCTCTCTCGCTAACAGTTGTGTTTTTTTGCCCACAAAGGTAGCGAATTTAGAGCAGCTTCTCTCTTCATTCATTGTTCTTTTTGGCCCTCGTTTTCCCCCAATCTCATAGCAAATCCAGAGCAGCAAATCTAGACCAGCACCATAAATAAATTCAGTAAACAAAGTAGATGTAGATAAACAACTAATATAGGTTATATAGTATGGTACTTAATGAGGTTCGACAATTAGGCTGCTCAGCAGCAGCAGCGGACAAGTTCAACATAGACAAGACAAAAGAAGCTACTTTACAACAGCAGTAGCAAGACAAGATCAATGCCCCCTCATGGCCTCCATCAGGAGGGCCTCTGCCTCCTCCCTCTGGCGCCTCCTCCACTTCTTGTTTCCTAGTCCCTTGACCTTGAGCGCCTTGGGCTTGATCGGGGCATGCGACCCTCCTTGATAGCCACCTTCTGGAGGTTGCGGAGGTGAAGGCCGAGCGCCTAGTGCTAGGCTCTAAAGCCGTGGACATTCACAGACTCTCCACAGGTCCTCACGTCCTTGGCATGCTTCACGAGGGAGTTGAAGTCCGTGGTGCGGAGCCTCCTAGTGGTGCAAAAGGGGCACCTATAGACGTTGTTGGCGAAAAAGTTGTTGTACTGGCCGGACTTCAGCCTCCTCAACACATGACGAGTCTTGGTTTCCTTGGACTCGTCGTCGCTGTGGCCCTTGCTACTATCCTCCTGTTGGAAAAAATAGTAGAGTGCAATAAGGACATGATTGAGATACTTTGATTATCGGGATTGATTATTTGCATAAATTAACCGATCGAGATCCCCTAATTATTCCTCAAATCTCAAACCAAATCGAGTACTGATCCCAACTACGAACATGGGGGTTCAAATACGAATATGGGGATTCATCGAAATACGAGATCTAACACAAGAGGATTATCTACTGTAAAAATATGAATAGCCGAACCCTAATAACATACGATCTAGCATCCAACGATGGGAACGAGGGAAGAACAAGGGAAGGAGAGAAAACCCTGGTTACCTCCGACCATGGGTCGGCGATGCTGGTGTCGTAGGGGTTCTCTGGCCTTATGTAATCAACCTTCTCGTAGGGGTCCCAGCAGAGCGGGATCTGCCCGAGACCACCGGGGGCCTCCTCGCCGGTGGCTACAGTGGATGCGGGGACGGGGACGGCGGCTGCCTTCAATGCCTGGACGGGGGCCTGTATGGGGACGCAGCTGCCTTTGATGCCTAGACGGGGGCCTGTACGGGGATGGGGGCCTCCTCGCCGACGGCCTTGGAGGCACCGATGGCCACCGCGCCGTTCTTCTCCATCGCCGGCGTGTTTGGGGTTTTCTTGGAGGTTACAGAAGGTGATGGGACAGTGGAGACGGTTGAGTGAGTGAGTGATGAGTGAGAGTGAGGAGGCCTCTATTAAAGGAGAAGGGAAGCGACGTTTCGTTGCACCACTGTGCACCGCGTAACCGCGTACACTGATGCACCATGCTCGGCCACACGTGTCCGCTACCGCCCCGTGCACCGCACACACGTAACGTGAGTCACATTTTTTCCTCGTATCTAACCCTGGCGACTTAGTTGTGCTTAGTTTTGCCCTCGAGTGTAACACTGACAGTTTGGTTGTACTCAATTTTTTCCTCCAATACTAACACTATCGTGTGCAATATACTCAGTTTCACCCTCTGGTAGCTGGTCAGCATAGAGTCAATGAATAGGTTTTAGCTAGCTAATTGAGTCATTTTTTGCACAACAAATTCAAAAAGATCAAAACATAGTGGCATCTACCCAGGGAGTCAAATTATGTGACCTGCCACCATAAGAAATGTATATAAATCAAGTTTTAACCTAAATTGCCACTTCTCAAATCACCTACTACCTATGAATGTTCCTGGCTTTCTACTCAAGACTCTTCCCAAAACATCCCTCCCCAAAACATAGTGTTTCTGAATGAGGCAATAATTGTCAAACTGGTGTATATTTGAATTGCAAATAGTTTGATACATGCCAAGATGTATTTTATTGTATAAAAGACACATTTTCCATATTTTAAATCTTTTTCTATTTTCTGTTTGAATCCCTTTATCAGTCTTGCCCTTAGTTTTTAAGTTCTACTCAGTTTTTCCCTTGGTTCTTAAGTTCTACTCAGTTTTCCCCTCTCTTAGTCACAATCTCTCACACCTGTGCTCATCTTCACTGCTACGCTCTGATTTGTTGAGACAGTTTTCACGCGGATCGTGCCCACAAACCGTTGATCCTCTGTGATCAAGCGGACATGATAACCCCTATATCTGTCGCGGGACACCCCTCTATCCATGCAAAATAACTAGTTTGCCATCGATACTTTAACTCAATAAACAAATGAACTTGAATATAATCTGAAGGGATTGTGTTCAAATGTATATAATTTTCATATATGCAAATGATAATCTCTCAAGATTTTCTTAGCACAATATTATCACGTATTAAGTGCGATTTCAAAGAGTTCAAATGTGTATAAACTTCGTATATGCAAGTTTATGCATTACATTCCACTCTATGAAAATAGGGGAGAAAATAATAATCTCTCAAAATTTTGTTAGCACATCATTATCACGTATTAAGTGCGATTGAAAAGTGTTCAAAGGTTTATAATTTTCACATATGCAAGTTTGTGCATTACATTCCACTCTATGAAAATGATAATCTCTCAAGATTTTCTTAGCACGACATTATCACGTATTAAGTACGATTTCAAAGAGTTTAAAGGTGTATAATTTTTGTATATGCAAGTTTATGCATTATATTTTACTCCATGGAAATGATAAATGATCAGGATTTTATTAGCACAACATTATCATGTCCTAAGTGCGGTTTCAAAGAGTCCAAAGGTGTATAATTTTCGTATATGCTAGTTTATGCATTACATTCCACTTTATGAAAATGATAATCTCTCAAGATTTTCTTAGCACAACATTATCACGTATTAAGTGTGATTTGAAAGAGTTCAAAGTTGTATAATTTTCGTATATGCAAATTTATGCATTACATTCCACTCTATGAAAATAATAATCTCTCAAGATTTTCTTGGCACAACATTATCACGTATTAAGTGCGATTTCAAAGAGTTCAAAGGTGTGTAAACTTCATATATGCAAGTTTATGCAGTACATTCCACTCTATGAAAATGGGGAGAAAATAATAATCTCTCAAAATTTTGTTAGCACATCATTATCATGTATTAAGTGCGATTTAAAAGTGTTCAAAGGTTTATAATTTTCACATATGCAAGTTTGTGCATTACATTCCACTCTATGTAAATGATAATCTCTCAAGATTTTCTTAGCATGACATTATCACGTATTAACTGCAATTTCAAAGAGTTCAAAGGTGTATAATTTTCGTATATGCAAGTTTATGCATTATATTTCACTCCATGGAAATGATAAATGATCAGGATTTTATTAGTACAACATTATCATGTCCTAAGTGCGATTTAAAAGAGTTCCAAGGTGTATAATTTTTGTATATGCATTACATTTCACTATATGAAAATGAAGCTAGATAAAGGGTCACCGTCACCGGAGAAGAAGAAGAAAGGGTAGGGAACGGCACGGGCGCATGCGCGGGGCTGGCTCGAGGTCCCATCTTGCAACGCCGATCTGGGTAAGCTGTGGATCCGACGCTCACGTGGATAAGATGTGGGTCCGGCGCTCATATAGATAAGCTGTGGGTCCTATGCTGAGCTAGATAGGTTGAGAGAGGTGTCCACTATGGGAACCGACTGAACGTGGCCCCACTTGTTAGCATGTAACGGGAAGGGTACACTACGGGACCCGATAGAACACGGTCCTACTCGTCAGCACATAACGACAAGAGTCCACTACGGGACCCGACTGAACGTGGTCCCACTTGTCAGCATGTAACGACAAGGCTGACGGACGACGAGTTTTAGACCATGTGAGAGTTTCCTACAAGGAGATGGGGAAAAGGGAGGAAAAACTAAGTGGCTGGGAAAAACTGAGTATAACTAACGAAC
Source organism: Avena sativa (assembly GCA_916181665.1). Taxonomy (NCBI): domain Eukaryota; kingdom Viridiplantae; phylum Streptophyta; class Magnoliopsida; order Poales; family Poaceae; genus Avena; species Avena sativa. The sequence goes on from OV702292.1 coordinate 316,503,677, forward strand.
CAAGGGTATGAAAATAGAAATCCCTAATTAAAATACAACAAGGTGTTCCTTTAACTAAATAAATCTTTCTCGGAGTTACACAGATCCAAATGGGCAAACCAAGTTCCTCCTGGTGGATATTTGATACACCTACCATCCTTCTTGGACTCATGTCCTGTTGAGCTATAGTTTGACTGTAGCAAAAATGACAAAATCAATTCGTTTTTTCTTTTAGAAAATTCTCTAGGTCAATCTACACTAGATCTTGAGTTGATTTGAACTCTTAGTGATGTGGTACATGAAGATCTACCAAAACCCAAGAGTTCAATAATAATTGAGCTTCTCAGGATTTTTAATGAATTAAAACCTTCCACATATGGTATTTCCACTATATAAATCATTCCAGAAGCTTTGTCACTTCAAAAATGATGATTCCAATTTCTACTGAAAGGTATTAGTAATACCTATCCATTGTTCTTTGTCTCGTATTGTTTGGATCTATAAAATAAATATGGTTAAAAAGACAAGCTGTAAGCAGAACTGACTTTGGGATTTTCCCAAGGGCATTCTGTTAATTATTCTGAAGTTATTCTGACTCTCAAAAATCACAAATTCAAGGATCTACAAAACCTTCTGAGTACAAATTTATTTGAGCTACACATTCTTTCTGGTGAATTATTCACCTAAACAAGGGTTATTTTCACTATAATAATCATAATTAAATCAATAAAAGTGATAAAATCATGAAACCACTTTTGGTGGCCTTGATATCTCAATATCTATCTGATGATATCATTTTTGTACATTGATATCATACAGACCAAAGCCTTAGTGCAAAACCCCTTCTTTAAGTGTTTTTTGAAAATTAATTCATAAAAGAAGTTCGACAAATGCAATTGGAGTAATTCCAATTGCTATGAACTCAATCTGTCCTAACCTACTAAAGTTCTTAATGTGTTGTATGATTTTTTGCTGTATTGTACTGGCGCTTGTATGCCTTGTGTTGATTGTGGCCTTGGTTTGTTTGTATGTGTGCTCCTTGACGACGATAGTTGCAAATATGCCGGAGACCAGAAGAAGATTGTTATTATTTGGTTATTATGGTATTATAAGAAGAAGCCTAGCGACATATTGCCATATTGCTGATCACAGGCAAGCCGCCTACTTTCTCATAAGCCTTGTCCTCTTATTTTACTTATGCATGTTTTATCTATTTGATTATGGAAAACTGCATTGTTTTACTATATGGTAATCTTTAACTGGTAGTTGTTTGGCTCCTCCAAACCATTACCAAATTTGTACTATTAATTACAACCCCTTGGATGATACCTACTTGCCCCTTGTATTTGAAATGGTATATAACACCACTGCCCCTTGGAGACCCCGTTTAAGCCAAAGCATAACTATAGGATGGGAAGACCCCGGAAAAGGTTTACAAAAATGTTTTATAGTAAAACCTTGGCGAGGTTTGACCTACCAAGAGAAGTTTGAGAAAGTAAAAAGGTTTTGTTTTATAAAATGTTGAAACAAAGAGGAAGAAAAATGTTTACAAAAATGCAACCGACTCTTTGCAGTTTGCTAGAGCAATTAACCCGTGCAACCACATTAGTCTGAAATGGGACAGGGCTAGACTTGAAGTTTGTCTACTCTGGTATGGGATTCCTTGCAAATACTGTAAGGGATCATATCCCTTGAATGTCGATCTTCCCTTACAAAAAGGATCATTTGTAGAAACAATATCCTAGGGGAGGTACGAACCATCCTTGTAGGCGGTCGGGCAATACTATGAGCCACTCATTGAAAGTGCACACTCCAGGTTTGAGTAGAGAGCTCCGGTTGGTCCATGGATCCCGACATCCCGGTGTTGAGGGGAACAACTCGTAGGGTAGGGCATATGCTAGAGTGGGCACTCAGGAGTCTTGATCGGTTACTCGACCCATGATCCATAGGGGATTAGGCAGGGTACACTGATGGTGTGGGTAAAGTGTACAACCTCTACATAGTGTAAATCTATTCGAATAGCCGTGTCCATGGTCATGGACAGTTGGGAAGGTTGCTGTAGAGCGGTGCTAGTTTTGATTTCAAAATGGATTTTGGAAAAGAAAGAGTTTTCTTAAAAGGGTGCGTGACCACAAAGGAAGTGAGGTGATATTGAAAGATCACGGAAGATGAAAAGTCGGTCGAATGATGACCATGAGATGAGAAAATGGGTGACCCAATCCTAGTGATTTCCAAAAACTTTTCAAAAGTTTTCAACAAATATATGTAGATGCTATATCTACAAGATAAACTATTTTAGAAAAGAAACTCTCATGGAGCCCTTCTAGTACCATAGCCATATTGCATATCCTCTTGTTATTATTATTCTCTTAAGGTGGTTTGTGAGTAAATTCGAAGTACTCACTAGCATTGTCCCTGGATATTAACTTGGTCAGATTGGAGAATTAAAGTGAAGATGAATATGGCGATGACGACTATGCGATCTAGGATGTTCTCCCAGTCAGCTGCCTGTAGGTTAAGGCTTGGCTTGGGGTCTACGCTTGATGATGTTCCATTGTTGATGATTGATGTAGCCATAATGGAAAATAAGGTATGACATGTATCCGCTTATGTATTGGATATTTACTTTGATACTTGTCAGTTATGTGCCACAACAGACTGATCATGGGATCATGGCGATATGATAATAGGGATTCTTGGAGGATTAATCCGGGCCCCCACATCAAACACGAGGGATTCCATAGCCACCATCTTCCAATTGATATAACTGTGCATGCGGCATATGTTATTGACCTTGAGTGCCCATGAGAGGCACTCTTTGGGATAATTGGAACCGATGAACTTGGGCATCATGATATTGAGCTTTCCAAATGTTTCTTCATGTTGGCGATTGCTACGTGCATTTTGTATCATCATAATAGCATCATATAGGAGTAGTTTACATTGTTATTTGCATTGACATTCATTATTTATGCATTTTTAGATGACTTATGGGACTTTCCTACAAAGTCCCTTTTATTATTATTTAATTTTTAGGAGGCAAAAAACCTCAGTTTTCATATTTTGATGTTTCAGGGACCTTATGAAACTCAAAAATCTCAGGGATTTTTACAGCGTCAATATTTTTGCACGAAACATAGCTAAAGCACGAGAAACACACGAAGGGGCCCACGAGGCCTGAACGATACCTGGTGGTGCGGGACCTACCCTAGGCCGGGCCATATAGGCTCATTCCCTCATCGAGCATCGCCTCGCGTCCATCTTTTTATGTACAACTTTGTCCCATACGGAAGCCTATGCCATATTTTTCCTAAATGTTTTTGAGGCGGCAGCAGAGGAGGAACCCATCTTCCACCTCTAGAGGGGTCTGATCCTATCGTCCTGTTGTTACCACTAGTGGGAAATCTTCACCAAATCCTCCTTGGCATGGGGAGGAGCATCTTCATCATCATCTTCACCAACACCACCAACACCACCATCAGCACCATCTCCATCTCGAGGTTCGACGTCACCCCCTCATAGTTTGTGGCAGATTGAACCCTAGATATTGTTTAAGTGTTGTGTGCATGCTTGTGCTTGGTATCTTATCATTATTTTGTAGTGAAGTTATACTTAATTCATACCCCGTAGATCATGATCATGTTTGACACTTATGAGTAGTTCCCGTTGTTCTTGGGGTCATAGGATGAATTGGTTATGATTTCTATATAGTATGATATGAGTATTTGGTCAAGATTTAGTCATTTATGTGGCTCTATGATTGTAGTGTGCAAACATTGACTACATATTACTTCACATTTATGGGCTCATAGGGCTGCACCTTAGAGTAATAAGAGGATAGGAAATGAGGGGAGACATGAACCTATTCCTTAGACTTTGCATTATTATTATGGGGGTTCTTGATCGAGGACCTTAGAACTTTATGCAATGGTTAGACATTTATGTCTTAATGTATCCCCAGGTGATCATGCAAATGGCCTTAGGAATAATCATTAGGGGATTTGTAGCATAGGGATATGGCTACACCTACTTTAGGCCCCGTCCAACAAGAATAAAACTTGGCATGATGCTCATATATGCCATTTTAGAAATTTGTATGCTAAGTAAATCCATGCTCCCCTAGAAACGTTTGTCACATATAGTTACATACTTGAGCTTGTCCTCTTCCCACATAGAGGATTGGGATTTCTCTGAAAAGAGCATTTAGATTACTCCAAACTTTAATTTCTATTATTTACTTGCTTGCAAACATAAACCAAAAACCCAAAAACTACTTCTTTATTATTACTTTTCCTGTTGAACTTGCCAGCCAATACCTTTAGCTCTTCATGGGTTCGAAAAACTTTTCTATATTGAAAGTTACTACAATTTATCTCCTACACTTGGGAGTCATCAAGATACTTTTCTTGTGCCGTTCCCGTGGAGCGTAGTGCTATTGGTAAGCTGGTTTGGTAAGGAAGTTGTTTTTACCGTTTACTATTCTATTTACTGCTGCAATTATGGATACCTCTAGAATTGATTATATGAAGGCTTGTCTTTTAAGTTTTGTTCACTCTATTTCTAATGTGGGTACTAAACTCCTGAGCCACATAGAGAATATAAAATCCGTATGAGTATTTTTTTTGATATTTTGAGAAGTTTTATAGGTGATGGAACCATGTTTTCTCTGGACCATCTACAAATGATCGAAGATAGATGCACACTATTTAAACTGGCTGGTATTACTGAAGAAGAAGTGAAAACGAAACTCTTATATTTATCTCTTAAGGGTGATGCCCATACTTGGTTTCGATCTATGAATGAAGAATATCGTTTGGACTAGGAATATATGAAGAAGGCTTTCTATCTTAAATATTATCCTCCAATGAAGGATTATGGTGATAGATGTCATATTTATAATTTTTGGCCTCATCTAGGAGAAAGTATCACTCAAGCTTAGGGAGGCTGAAAGAGTGTCCCAAGAAGAATCCTTTTCGTGGATTATCTAAACGCATTATACTGATAAACTTTTATGTGAGGGCTCCTTTATTTCAAAAGTTCTTCTTGGATAATTCATTCGGAGGAAGTATTCTTCATAAGAGTGCTGAAGAAACCTGGGAATTACTTGATCTTATAAGTGAGAACACAGTTAATTGGGACCTTGACAAAGGTAATGTAGCATACTTAGATTATGGATATGATTCTGTGAAAAAATTCTACACTTTTGATGCTTTTCAAGAATTGAGTAACTTATATGGTCTTGATTATCATGTTTTAGTCGAAGTAGTTAAATCTTTTGCGAAACATATTGTTGTACCTAAGTAAGGATTTATTGGATATCTTAAACCTATGAGATATCCTGCCTACACTTGTACCTATGCCTAGAGCAAAATATGTTTTACCTATTAAACCTAATGGAACTACTAAGTTTGTTGAGACTCCTCCATATCCCAATAAGGTGTAGGAGATTCTTCTTAGAGCTATTGCAAGGAAGAGTGCAAAGAAAAATTTCACTCCATATGAACAGATTGAAATGAGACATGAAGTTTCTATTATAAAGTAATTGAATGAAGAAAACCCACATGATGTTTATTTATGTGAACATGCTACCAAGGTTATTTAAGGAAATACTACTATAGTGGGTAAGCCTATTATATCTTCTTATCGTGGACTTTGTGATATTGGGGAAAGCATAAGTGTTATACCATATACTTTATATCTTTAAATCAAACCTGATATTGATCCCATTGAAATGGAAGAGACATGTATGACTATCCAACTTCCTAATAAAGAATATATTTCTCTTTTTATTATGGTTAGGAATGTTGAAGTACTTGTTGGAAAGGTTAAATATCCTCCTGATTTCATTGTTCTTGGTTGCTCTCAAGATCCATTTTGTCCTATTATATTTGGTAGACCTTTCTTGCATATTGTTGGTGCTAGAATAGATTTTCCTAAAGAGAAAGTGTTTATAAAATGTGATGGAGAAGAACTATCATTTATTTTTTCTAAGTTTACTGATAAATATCTGGAAAAAAAATTACATGTTAAAGATCGAGTGGACCTTGCTTATGTAGTTGTTGCTTCATCCTACACAGTGGACCAATATTTACTTAACCAATATGAATCATTTACTCACTAAGAAAGATAAGCTTTATAACAAGAACTAGCACAACAACCACCTCTCTTCCAATTACATATTCCACCTGATGATCTTGGATAATTACCTCCACCTAAAGAGGATCCTAGTTTTGAAATTAAGACTTTTCCTGATGATTGAATTATGCATACCTTGATGAAAATAATATATGTCATGTTATTATTAGTGCTAACCTTTCATCTAGCGAGGAGGCACAGTTACTTGATGTACTTAGGGCGCATAGGCCAACTATTGGATATTCGCTTTATGTATGCATAAAATTAATTTGGAGGAAGATGCAAAGCATGTTGTTGATTTCCAACGTTGTCTCCATCCAAAAATGAAAGAAGTGGTAAGGAAATAGGTAATTAAACTTTTATAAGCCGGTATTATCAATCCTATTATTGATATTAAATGGGTTATCCCTAATCATTGTGTTCCCAAGAAGGGAGGTATTACTGTTGTTCCAAATGATGAAAGTGAATTAGTAGCTCAGTGTACAGTTAATGGTTATAGAATGTGGATTGATTTTAGTAAACTAAATAAAGTCACTAAGAAAGATCATTTTCCTATGCCATTCATTGATCAAATTTTAGAAAGATTACGCATTCAGATGGTTATTAAGGTTTCTCTCAAATTACTGTCCATAAGGATGATCAAGAACAGACAACTTTCACTTGTACTTTGGTACTTTTGCTCATAGAAGAATGCATTTTGGTTTATGTAATGCGCGTACTACATTTCAAAGATGCATGAGTGTTAAATTTGCTGCTTATATTGAAATGATTATGGAAGTATTCATGTATGATTTTTCTGTTTATGGTACCTCTTTCCATAATTGCTTGCACAACCTTTAAAAAGTGTTGCATAGGTTTGAGGACCAACATTTAGTATTGAACAGGAAGAAGTGCCACTTTATGGTTTCATAAGGTGTTGTTCTTGGACACCGAGTTTCAGGTAGAGGCATTGAAGTGGATAGAGCCAAGATTCAAGTAATATAGAAGCTACCATATCCTAAGGATATAAGAGGTTCTAGAAGCTTTCTTGGTCATGTCGGTTTCTATACAAGGTTTATTAAACATTTCTCTAAAATATCAAAGCCTCTTAGTAATCATTTGCAAAAGGCTGGTCCTTTTTCTTTTAATGATGATTGCATTGATGCCTTTAATATTTTGAAGAATGCTTTAATAAGTGCTCCTATAATTCAACCACCTAACTAGAATTTTCCCTTTGAAATTATGTTTTATGATACTGATTATGCTATTGGTGTTGTTCTAGGCCATCGAGTTGATAAGAAGTTATATGTTATTTCTTATGCTAGAAAAACACTTGATGGTGCTCAAAGGAATTGTGGTACTACTGAAAAAGAATTCTTAGGTGTTATATTTGCATGTGATAAGTTTAGACCTTACATTGTTGATTCTAAAGTCAATGTGCATACTGATCATTTAGCAATTAAATATCTTATGAATAAGAAAGATGCTAAGCCTAGATTAATTAGTTGGGTGTTATTACTTCAAGAGTTTGACTTGCATATTATTGATAGGAAAGGAGAAGATAATCTTGTAGCTGATCATTTATCTAGAATGGAAAACATTCCCATAGATCCTATTCCTATTAATGATTCTTTTCTAATGAACAACTAGAAAATATTAATGTGTATATTATGCCAAGTGCTAGAGTTGCATTACCATGGTTTGCACATTATGCCAATTTCTTCATAGGAAAAGTAATGCCACCACACTTTAATTCTCAACAAAGAAAGAACTTCTTTTATGATCTTAGACATTACTTTTGGGATGATCCTTTTTTATAAGAAAATTTTATAAGGGATTGCCAAGCTAGCCCCTATGGAGGACATCATGTTGGGAAGCGCACTACTGCAAATGTATTATAATCTGGTTTTTATTGGCCTATGTTATTTAAAGATTGCACTGAATTTGTTAAAACTTGTGATAAATTCCAAAGAGTAGGTAATATTGGTAGAAGAAATGAAATGCATATGCATTATTCTTTACCTCTTGAACCTTTTGATATGTGGGGATTTGACTTTATGGGACCATTCCCACCATCAAATACAAAACATACTCACATTTTGGTTGCAATTGATTATGTCACTAAGTGGGTGGAAGAAATTCCAACCAAAAGTGTTGATCATGCTACAACAATCAAGATGCTTAAATATGTAATATTTTCTAGGTTTGGAGTACCTAGATATTTAATTACTGATTATGGGCCCCATTTCTTGCATGGTATTCTTAGAAAAACTTTAGCAAAGTATGGTGTTGATCATAGAGTTGCATCTCCATATCATCCTAAAATTAGTGGTCAAGTTGAACTTAGTAAAAGGGAAATTAAATTGATATTGGAAAAGACAGTTAATAAATATAGATTTGATTGGCCAACTCAAATTAATTATGCTTTATGGGCTTATAGGACTGCTTTTAAGAATCCTATGGAAATGTCTCCATATAATATGGTTTATGATAAAGCTTGTCATTTTCCGGTGGAGTTACATCATAAAGCTACGTGGGATGTAAAGAAACTTAACTTTGAATCTAAAACTGCAGGTGAGAAGAGAGTTTTACATTTTCATTTGTTAGATGAGTGTAAAAATGAAGCATATGAGAGTGCTAAATTTTTCAAAGAAAAGGTTAAAATTTGGCATTATAAGAAAATTAGAAAGGAAGAGTTTAAAGTGGGTGATCATGTATAATTGTTCAACTCTCGTTTCAAGTTTTCTACAGGCAAACTAATGTCCAAATGGCTGGGACCATTAGTGATATAGGAAGTGTGCCGCTTCGGAGCCATTAGACTCCAAGGAGCCGTCAAAGGTAAACCTCATGTAGTTAATGAACAACGTCTTAAACATTATATTACATGTCACACAATTGTTGGAAAGGTAGAGGTTGTGCATATCCAGACTCCAGAGAGTCTTATCTCCTCGAAATATCACCTGCCAGAAACTCTAAAATCAATAAAAGGTGACTTTCGGGTTTGTAACCATTTTGGAATCTCATGAAATTTCAGGACTCTTAATATTTGGAATAAGAAGTACTTTAGGAAAAAGAACCGATGAAAAAGAATCATGAGGAGGAAAAGATACCAGGTGGCGCGCCCCCCCCTTGCAAGTCGCGCCACACATGCTCGTTTGCACCTCCGAACTCCGTTTCATCTCTGTTTTCTCCCAAACTGTCTATATTATCATAGAAACTATCAATATATACCTCTCTCTGTCAATCTAATCCCGCATCAAGACTTTTCAAAGTGAACATTATTTTCCAAGGTTCTGTCCTACAGATTTCTATCGATCAAGCCTCTGCTATGTCTTTGGGAGACTCCTTCCAATGCTACTCCATGGATGATGAGGATAATGATGCTAAGGGGCTCAGCCCCATGTCGATTTGGAGGAAGAACATGAAGAGGAAGAACTACTCCGATGAAGTAGATGAAGAAGAGGAACAAGACCACAAGCACATCACCAACACTGAGTACAAGGGAGACTAAAGCTAGATACTATCCCCATCACTTTGGTGCGGGTGTCACCACCTCGAGTGCCGAGGAAGCTGAATGCACAAAAGAGTACTGGTGGGAAGGAACACATGCGTTGCCTTGCCTCTAGAAATCATGTTGTTAACTTGAATCGTAGTGAAAATATGCATGTGCCGCAGAAGGATCTCCTTAGGGAGCGGGATCATAAGCTCCCAAAGAAGGAACCAATGGGATCAACTCCAGAGTGGAATCCTTGCAGCATTGGACAAAGGCTCTGGGGTGATCTTGACCAAGCCACCTAGGACTTTCACCAAGCTTATGGGCTGCTTATGGGGATCATAAGGGATCTACGGATCCACTATGAGCTCACAAAGCCAAAGAAGGAGGAAGAAAAATGAAGAAACTGCAACAACAAACTAAGCTTCGAGGAGTTCACCGTGTCTTTTATGTTTTCAGTTTATCACATTGCATCTAGTTATATTTTCTAGTATGGGAGTGCTTTTATCTTGTACCTATCAATTATTTTAGTTTATGAAAGCACTTAGAGCATTATATTGTATCTTCAGTTCGAGTGGTTTATAATGAAAATATAAGTATGGTGTCATCCATGGTTACCATTGTTTGGAGATTTATGAATAACACGCATGCAATTGATCACATCATATATGATGTTTCAGTTATACTTTGCTTTGTATTTCTTGCGGTCCAACACTTTTTCAGACTTTTTACCCTCCTATCGGACACCAAATTACCCTCTAATGCCACCGGTAAGGGAATAAGGTTTTGCACATGCCCCGTCCGATGCAAATTTCCTATGGCAGGCTAGATATATCGCCCCGTGCTATGCAAATCTCCCTAGTCATGCACAACTCGTCAACTCCGCACCGCCCGCGCCGCCGCAACGTTCTCGGCGCACCTGCCGCCACCCTTCGCCGCCGTCCTTCCCGCCAGTGCTGACGGTTGCATGCCAACCGGCGAGGTGCATGTGTACGTGTTTGTTGGAGAAGAGAGAGAGAGATTCAACGACGCATCTTACCATTAGGGAATGATAGCTTGGTCTCCATGGCGTCTCCTTCTTGGTCCTCACCGACGGGTGAGTGTTTTGGGCTAGGTGCTTGGGAGTTGGGATTCTAGCTCGTATATGGAGATTTGTAGATGGCTTGTGCATGCATGGTATAGAGATGGATGACAGCTGTGGTGGATGCGATCTTGAATCCTCCCTGGCGGCGTGTACGTCTTGAGAGCTGTGCGTCTCGGCCGGCAGGGTCTCCCGCTATGGCTCCCCTTCTAACCCGCAAATTTCCACCCTTCTTGCCCCTTCTTTCGAGCTCCACCCTGGATTACTCTGAGTTCTAGCCCATGGCGGACCGGGTGAAGAAGATAAGGCCGCTGATGCCTGAAGTGGAAGCACCATCGGGTGAAGAAGATGCCTGCCGCCGCCTCCTTGCCACAATCTGGTCCGCACTTGGCCAGGGATACACTAGCTGTATGTCATCGTACCCTCCTTGCCACGATCTGGTCCACGCTCGACCGGGGCTGAACTGGGCTGCTGTTCATCGCCGGCGTACTCTTCCTCACTCGTTGGTCATTTGATGATTCTCCTCTCTCTCTCCCTGAAATGTCTTTCTCTTTGAACTGCAGTATGAGTGTAGGCTAGGACCCATCATTGAATTGCAATACGAGTGTGTGCCCCTTTGTGCCTCGGCTCGTATCCGGGTGTTCGTCGTTGTCATCGGAGGTAGGCGGGCTAAGGGCTAGGTGCGCAGGCGGCCACCCATCGTGAAGCCCGGTTCAGAGAACACAGGAGAGGGGCACTCCGGGAAGAGGAGCAACCACATCAGTATTTTGACCTCAACCTCGATGTCATGCTCGTCATGTACGCCTAGATCAAAGAATAAAGAAGTCGCTTTTGCTCATGGACGATGTTTTTTTCAGAGTACAAGGTGATATGCCTACCCAGTGACGAGTCAGTTCACCTCTGCCTCCGAAGCGAGAGGTAGAAAAAAAATAACTATAGGAGAATTACAAATTAAGTTGCATGTGTTAAGTTGTTTAGAGCTGCATAAGTCGACCTTGATTACTGTACGAGAATTACAAATTGATTTTGTTTCATGAAGTAATGTGACGTTATTAGATGGTTACTGACAAAGAGTGATATTATAAAACTACGGCAAAATTGGAGGTACAAGTCTTCAATTGTGGAGTTTTTGCTACATCTCCCGATGAGCACGGACAATTTCATTAGTAATAATAAAAGGAAGAGTGTTTTCTTTCTCAACTCTGTTTAACTGTTTTACCTCCCACAAAATCATATAATACTAATTACTGCCACTGTCCGGTCCGTCCTTTTTTCCCTAACTATAGGGTGTCAAGTGAGATCCTACCTAAATTCACTTCTAATTCATTTGTTAAAATCTAGTTTAATTTTTTGCTCAAAATTTGCACTAGATTTTGGCAAATGAACTAGAAGTGAGAGTTTGGTGAGATCCCACTCGACACGTTACCTAACTATCCCCTCCTCCCGAACGTAACAGAAGCCCATTGGGCACCGTCGCCACCCCGTCAATCTATAGCCGATGGAGCCGCCGCCCTCCATCGACCAATTTCGTCGACATCCAGGAGCACCTCACGCTGCCAGAAGTTCCTCTCGGACCCCTGTTGTTTCTCGCCGACCGATAAGGCATGTGCTCCTCCCCGTTCAGTTGCGAAGTGTTGCTCATAGGAATTCCAGGTGGTTGCCACGCTGCCGGCTCGGCTTCCGCTCGACCAACGTTATTTATTCATACATCTTCCTCGGTGCGCTTTGGGACAGGGGCTTCGCGCGCCCCCTTCTATGATGTGGTCGACAGCGGCAGTGTTGTGCTTGCCCATCTGGTGTCTAATCAACTCCACCAAAGGTCCCCGCGCCGCTCCGCTAGCCATCCATGAGCATGCCCTTCGAGCGCGATGCTCTCTCATGTGCTTGCTGCACCGATCTTTTTCAAGGATACATCATAGGAGACGTATTGTTTTCATAGAAGAAGGGCCACGCGGCCGAGCATTATAATACGCTGGGGCACATGCACCCTGAGCTTAACCCACACCGTCCAGAGGACAGCACTCACACGTAAGACGACTACTCTTGACATCTGAACTGTCCACCTGCCCTAGGAAGTCGGGGAAGAGTCCCACGGCTCTCCATAGTTATGCCTCTACGGAGATCTTGCAGATTGCCTCTGCCGTAGACGGGACGACTCCCTCAAAAACAACATTGTTCCGATGAAGCCAAAGTGTCCAGCAGACACTCGATATCCCGGTGCAAAGGTCTCGCTCCCGACCTTTGCCTGAACGCCTTCCCTGCAGCCAGGCTATAAGTCAAGAATCCTGTTCGGGTAGCCCACCAGCCTAGGCAGGTAGTCCACACTTCACAAGCAAGAACACAACCCATCAAGATGTGATCGATGGTTTTCCTCACACTGGTCACAGAAGGGACAGGCCACCGGATGCTGTAGGCGACGGCTATGAAACCTATCCACGGTCTAGCATCTGTTTCTCACCACCATCCATAGTGAGACTTTGTAGCTGGTGGGTGCCCATGAGCGCCAGATCTGTAGGGCTCCTGCCATCGAGGTCCATCTAGCAAAGAGTGCCTGGTAGCATGACTTGGCCGTATAACAGTTGCTAGGGTCCCAACTCCACTTGAAGACGTCATGTGTTCCCTCGGTTAGGTTGATTTCCTCTAGTCGGTCTGCTACTTTTAGGAGCTCCCTGATTGCTACCGCAGCCATATGAGGGGAAATTTTGTGCAACCAACCTCCGGCGATGCCTTCCCGCACCTTCCGCATGCTGGCAGCACCAGCCGGCACCAACACAAACAGGTTTGGCACTATGTCGTTGATGCGTCCACATGGTAGCCACTTATCCGTCCAAAACGGAGTAGCAACACCATATCCTACCACCAAGGTAGTTTCCGCTTTGAAGAGCTACCTAGCCAATTTTGGGACTCGGATGTCAATATCTTGCCATGGCTTATCCAAGCCCACACGCTACAGCCATAACCACCTAGATCTTAGCGCAACATTCATGAGGCGCAAGTTTGGGATACCAAGGACCCCATCTCCTTAGGCATGCATACCCTATCCTACGCCACTAGGCAGTGGCCACCATGCACATCCTTTCTCCCCTTCTAGAGGAATCCCCGTATGATTTTCTTGATGGCGATGATGATCTCTATAGGGATATCAAGGGACATCATGGCGAAGATGGGGATGGCAGAGAGAGTCGTCTTGACCAGCTCTAGCTGTCCCCCTTGGTTGAGCATAGAGGATTTCCACGATGGCAATTTAGAGGCCACCAGATAAGCCAATGACAAAAGCTGCACCGCTGAAGGTTTGCATAGGGAGAGCAGCAGTCCTAGGTAGCGGAGCGGGAACTGAGTGATAGGGCACTATAGCTCCTGGGAAACCAGTGTTCAGTCTTCCTTGGAGCATCTTATCAGGTTGAACGAGCACTTAGAGAAGTTGGTGTGGAGGCCAGATGCCGCACCAAAATCAACGATGATCCCGCAGATGACCAGAAAGTCCACTACTGTTGGACAAAGGAAAGTGACCACATCGTCCGTGTAGATCGAGGTACGCTGCCACAACCCTGATGCCACGAGTCGATAGAGGAGGTCCAGGATTTTACCTTTCACGATCATCAGGTGGAAGTCTTCCATCAGTAGGATGAACAACTGCAGGGAGAGAGGATCTCCTTGCGGAAGGCCCCGTCGGTAGACCACTTTCACCCCATGGCAGTCGTTCAGGAGGATACATGTGGAGGGCATGGAGAGAAGTGTGCCTATGCATAAGAGGAGGCGTTCCCCAAAGCCTAGATTCTTCAGGATTTCCAATAAGAAGGCCAAATCAACCTTGTTGAATGCCTTGGTGATGTCCAACTTGAGTAGGACTGTGGGAGTTTTGCTGGCATGCAGCTTACGCGCTGTTCCCTGAACCATCATGAAGTTTTCATGTAAGAAATGTCCACGCAAAAAATTGCACTGGTGCACCCCAACTATTTGCGGAAGTATGGGGGTAATGCGGTTCACGATCACCTTGGCGACCCACTTGGCAATGCCGTGGATTAAGCTGATGGGCCTGATATCTTTAAGATATTTCATGCCCTGCTTCCTGGGTAGCAGCATGGGGCATTGTTCACCATACCAAATCCATGGCAGTCCAGCCAAGAGAGTGAGTGGAAGGCCTCCATGACATCCGCCCTAATAATGGTCCAACAGGACAAAGAATCGAGCAGAAAATCCATCTGGGCCGGGGCACTTGTCCAAGGGCATGCCCCAGATGGCTGACAACACCTCCTCTTCTGTGAAGGCCCCATCAATGTGCTGGAGGTCCACAGGATGCAGCCCAAGGCAGTCGAGATCGAGTGAGAAAGGTCGGTCAACATCCACTCCGAGCAAGTTTCAAAGAAACTTTCCAAAGGTTTTGCCTTCTTTGCATGCTCTAAGAGCCGTATATCATCTACTAGGAGGTGCCCGATGAAGTTCTTCCTCCTCTAGTGACTAGCATGGGTACGAAAGAAACACTTTAAAGCATTCCGTTCATGAAGACAAAGGATCCACGATCTTTGCCTCGCTAGCGTCCATTCCTGGGAGGCCAGCCCCAGTAGCTTTTCCTTAGGAGGCATCACCCACACTCCTCAGACAAAAGCGATCTGCTCTCCATGGCGACATCGAAGCGGAGGATCAACTCTGTGGCTATGAGGATTTGCATTTTGACACTGCCTATGAATTTGGCGGTCCACCGAGAGAGATCTTTGGCCACAGCTCGTAACTTCGCGTCTAGCCTCTTTAACGGGTTTGGCTCCCACTGCTGTCGTGACCACGCGGCTTTGACCACTTCCATGAACCCATCCACTTTAGGCCATAAGGATTGGAATTGGAACCTCTGTCCTCTCTGAAGGTCAGGAGCGAGGCCGAGGAGTAGAGGGAAGTGATCCAAGGGGCCTGAAGACATAGCTGAGAGGAAGGTGTCGAGGTATAGAGCCTCCTTGTCCACTGATACATTGTAAATGTATCTATAATTTTTGATATTCCATGCTTGGTTTTATCCACTTTCTTGTGTTTTGTTTCTACTTTGGAGTACTTTTCATATGATTTCTTGGACTAACCTATTAACAAGAGCCACAGTGCCAGCTGCCTGTTTTCTGCTGTTTTTGGTTCCAAGAAAGTCAGAAAATGAATATTCTCGGAATTGGACGGGACAAAAGCCAAAGTGCCTATTTTTCCGGAAGGGATCAAGTGCCAGAATACGAGACGGAGAGGGGCCAGGGGCCGGCCACACCACCTGGCCGCGCGACGAGGCCTGGCCCGTGCCAGGGGGTGGTCTGGCCGACCCCAGCACCCCCTCGGCCTCTCCTTCCGCCTATAAGTTGCCCTCGGGACGAAAACCCTAGGTACCCGATCAAAAATCCATGAAAGAGTCTGTAGCCGCCGTCATCTCCATCCCTAGATCAGGAGGGATCTGAAGCTCTTCCCGGCACCCTACCGGAGAGGGGAATTCACCCTGGAGGCCTTCTTCATCACGATGCAAGCCTCCGGTGTGATGCGTGAGTAGTTCATCCTTGGACTACGGATCCATGTAGTAGCTAGATGGCTGGTTTCTCCTCCTTTGTGCTTTCATGTTTAGATCTTGTGAGCTCCGTTCATGATCAAGATCATCTATTTGTAATTCATACATGTTGTGTTTGTGGGGATCCGATGGATATTGAGATGCTATTTCAGATTGATTATTGATTCTATCATGTCTTTGTTATTTGAGACTTGCATGCTTTCCATTGTTAGTAGCTATCTTGGCCAAGTAGATGCTAGCAACTCCAAGAGTTAGTATTTATGCTCAATAGTGGGTTCATGTCTCTGGTAATCTGGGGAAGTGACAAAAATCTTTAAGGTACTAGATGTGCTGTTGCTACTAGGGAGAAAACAACGATCCTTTGTTCATAGAACAATCGTATTGTTTACTTTACATGCAGTTCGTAAAGCAATAATCTGTTGCTTGCAACTTAATACTGGAGGGGGTTCGGATGATAACCTGAAGGTGGATTATTAGTCATAGATGCAGTTGGATGGCGGTCTATGTATTATGTTGTAATGCACAATCAAGTCTCAAAGGAGTCAAGATTATTAGTATATGCATGTATTGCTTTCTCGGTGTTTGTCAATTGACCCGCTGTAATTTTTTCACCCAGCATGTTATCTATCTAAGGAGAGCCACCTCTAGTGAACTATGGATCCCGGTCCTTTTTCTTTACATACAATCTACAACTGTTTACTGCTTTGTGTTTACTTTCTGCAAACTTTTACTTATTTCCATTCGATACGTTTAATCCTTTGTTTTCCGCAAAACACGGTGAGATTGACAACCTCATCGCAAGTTGGGGACAAAGTTCTGTAGTTGTGTTGTGCAGGTCTCCACGTTGCTACTAGCACCGGTAGTGCGCCCTGCCAAAGCTCAGCTAGTAACACCTTTGGGGTGTTTCGTTGCTCCTACTGGTTCGATTAAACCTTGGTCTCATAACTGAGGGAAAACTTGCTGGTGTGCTCATCGTACCTTCCTCTTGGGGTTCCCAACAAGCTCTACGTCGATCGTTGAGTGCATCAAGCTATTTTCTGGCGCCGTTGACGGGGAGTCAAGGACATCTTCACAAGGGGAGTCCCTCATAACCAATCTCTTTACTTTGTTGTTTTTGTTTTGCTTAGTTTCTTTTTGCTTTGTTTGCTTGTTTTGTTCTTCAAAAAACACAAAAAAAATTAGTTTTACTAGTTTGATTTCTTATTGGAAAAACACAAAAAAAAATTAGTTCTTTTCTTTAATTGCCTTTATGACTAGCTCTGCTCCAATCACTATTTCATTATGGATAGCTCACTCAGTTTCCTATTTGGGAACAATATTATGACTGCTAAGGTAATAGGTGAACCACCGCCTGCTAGAACCTCCATGGAAGAAAAAATTGCTGAACCTGAAAGCTCATTAGATGAAAAAGAGGAGGAGAGTGATGGACAAAAGGAGGAAGAATGGATCTACCCATGCCTACCTTCTAATGAGAGTAACTCTTTATCCTTACATTATTTGATTGTCCCCCATGCTTATCAAAGGAGGGTGAATGTTATGTTCCCGATGATTGTTTTGAAAATGTTTATAATAAAGCTCTAGTGCTTGTAGATCATGAAAAGCATGCCTTATGTGATAGTTATATTGTTGATTTTATTCATGAGGCTACTGAAAATTATTATGAGAGAGGAAAATATGGTTGTAGAAGTTTTTATGGTAATGAAACACCTCTCTATGTGCTGAAAGTTTTGAAGTTACTTTTGTTTTATCTTCCTATGCCTGTCACTTTGCTCTTTGTGCATTTATTTGCATACAAGATTCCTATGCATAGGAAGTGCGTTAGACTTAAATGTGTTTTGAATTTACTTCTTGATGCTCTCTTTTACTTCAATTCATATTTCCTATGAGAGCATCTTCTCAAATTTTCATGCCTAACTTAAAGGCGTTAAAGAAAAGTACTTGTTGGGAGATAACCCAAGAGTTTTAGTTGAGTCTTGGAAGTTATTACCTCTGTAATAACCTCTCATTATCCTTTTTATTTGCTTTTTATGCCAAGAGTAACCTCTAATAAGAGTGAAGTAATGATTGAGAAAGTTGCTGTCCTGAAACAGATTTCTGTGCTTCACCGTAAAAATTCCTGAGAGAGCTCTGTATGTCGGATTGAGCTGTAATGTTTTGTGCTTCTGCCCCAGGTTGTTATCTAACTTTCGTTAGTTCAATACTTTTTGATTTGAGCAACATAAGGTTTTTGAAAAAATTTGTATATACCTACTGGTCTGTTTTGACAGATTTCTGCCATTTTCTGCATTTGCTTCTTGATAGTTCCTTCTTGAGTTCCTTTGGGGAATTGAGCTTTTTGAGGGAAGTGCTACAGTAGCTTGTGTTCTAATGAAAGTTTATTTGGTGTTAGAACTGAACCTTGAGACTTATTTATCTTGAGTGCACTAATGTTGCTAATAATGAGATTGTGTTAAGTTTTGTAAGAAGGAAAATTTTCAGGTGTATGGAAGAAATGAGTAACGAGATGAAGGATGGACTAAAGCTCAAGCTTGGGGATGCCACGCATGTCACCCCAAGAAATATCCAAGAAGTACAAGCGTCAAAGATTGGGGATGCCCAAGGCATCCCCTTCTTCATCAATAAAAATCCCAGGTTTCTTCCAAACGCTTCATTTTTATTGTTTCATGCACAGTTGTGTTTTTCTTAGAGCGTCTTCTTTTTCGTTTTTGTTTTGGTTTTCGTTTGCTTTTGTTTGCTTAGTTTTCTGAATAAGTTGGTTGGACCCCCTCTTTCATACATTGGTTTGCAAATAGTTTGGTTTGGTTTGGAAAAGAGTAGGAAATTTCATGCTTATGTGGTAAAAAGAGCTCGTTTTTGACTATGGCATATGCTTTGTCATGCCATGCTTGATATTGTTTTGGCCTTATGCTTAGTATTCTTTGCTGTAGCATGACATGTTATAAACAATTGAGATTGCTTAATGTGCCTTGGATGAATCATGCGTTGTTTTAACATATTAAAGCATAGTATAGTGGTATTCTCCTTCGATGCTTTATTTGGGCTGACTTGGCGCATGCTCACACCATGTTATGACTATCACAAGTCACCATAGCCTTTATGATCCTTTAGTTTTCAACTTGTAGTATCACTTTATGCTTTGATCAATGATGTTTTGTCGCTCTGCATGATTATGGCCATTATTGCTCTCTTAGTTTGTCGCTCCCAGTCTTTTGCTAGCCTCCACAACAAAGTATGAGTTCCACTCATGCATCCAACTCCCTAAACCAAGTTTTTCCAAAGAGTCCACCATACCTACCTACTGTTGGAGATATGCCCAAGAGGCAATAATAAAGGTGGTTATTATTATATCTTTGTGTTTATGATGAAAGTTTACATCCCATGCTATAATTGTATTATTAGGAAACACTAATACTTGTGTGTTTTGTAAACATAAAAGAGTCCCTAGTAAGCCTCTTGTTGAACTAGCTTGTTGATTGATTGATGATCATGGTTTCCTGATCATGGACATTGGATGTGATTAATAACAAGGTTATATCATTAGGAGAATGATGTGATGGACACACACCCATAGTAAGCGTAGCATAAGATCAAGTCATTAAGTTCGTATTGCTGTAAGCTTTGAAATACATAGTAACTTAATCCTTAGACCATGAGGTTATGTTAATCACCATCACCGGATGGGTACTTTGATGACATCAAACGCCGCTTCGTAACTGGGCGGTTATAAAGGTGTCATTGGGTATTCTGAAAGTATGTGTTGAAGCGCATAGACCAAGATTGGGATTTGTCCATCCATATGACGGATAGATATACTCTGGGCCCTCTCGGTGGAATGTCATCTAGATAGCTTGCAAGCATGTGACTGGGTCACAAGGGATGACGTAACATGGAACGAGTAAAGAGTACTTATCAGTAACAAGGAAGAACTAGGTATGAAGATACTGACGATCAAACCTCGGATAAGTAGAATATCGCGTGACAAAGGGAATTGGTTTCGTATGTTAAATGGTTCAATCGATCACGATATCATCGTTGAGTATGTGGGAGCCATTATGGATCTCCAGATCCCGCTGATGGTTACTGATAGGAGAGGTGTCTTCATCATGTCTGCATATTCACGAACCGTAGGGTGACACACTTAAGGTTCGAAGTTGTTTTAAGTAGATATGGAATTTGCGTTGGAGACCGAATGTTGTTCGGAGTCTCAGAAAGGATCCGGGACATCACGAGGAGATCCGGAATGGTCCGGAGAATAAGATTCATATATTGGGGATCATTTTCTAAGTTAGGAAATGTTCCAGAGTGTTTGTATGGAGATTCTAGAAGGTTTCGGAATGTTCTGGAAGGTTCTAGAGGTTTTCTTGGAGTTTACTTGAAAACCAAGAAAGGGATCAAGGAGTCCAAGTGGGGCAATACACGGATTCGTGGGGGAGGAGGATTCCTCCCCCCTTCCCACCGCCGGCCCAAGGAGGGGAGTCCTACTAGGACTCCCCCTCCCCAGGCGCGCCTCCCTCCCTTAAATAGAAGGGAGGGGGCGCCCCCTCTTGCTCCTCCTATCACAACAACCAATCTCAGCTGCCTCTCTCCTCCACCTTTCTTCTGCACAGGCATAGGCGAAGCCCTGCAGAATTCTCATCTCCACCACCACCACCATGCCGTCGTGCTGCTGGGATTCCGTGGAGAAGATCTACTACCTCCGCTACTCGCTGGAACGGGGAGAGGAAGGTCTGCTTCGACTCCGCACGTGTGACCGTCTGCGGAAGCGCTGCCAGAACGCGGCGCCAGAAGGATCGTCCACACGATCTTGAGATCGGCAAGTGATCGACTACATCATCCACAAGATCTAATCTCGTAACGCTTTCGGTTCTACGAGGGTTAGTACCGATCTATCTCGTTGCTCATGTCTAATAGATTAGATCTTGGCTTTTGTCTAGATTAGATCTGGGTTTTGTTCGTTCTTGCGGTAGAATTTTTTTTGTTTTCCATGCTACGAACCCATCAGTGGTATCAGAGCCTTGTCTATGCATAGATCTGTTGCACGAGTAGAAACAATGAGGTTGTGGGCGTTGGTGCTTGTGTCGTCTTTTGCTATGTGTGTACTTTGCATCTTGCGGTATGGTGGGATGAAGCGGCTCGGGCTAACATTACATGTCATCGTACATGATACTTGCTCCACGCTTGACGTGCAACTCGTTTTGCACAAGTGGCTTTGCGGGTGTCTGTCTCTCCCATCATAGTATAGATCAAATCTACACTTTGCACTTGATAGCACTTGTATCAACGTTGTGGTTCAGTTTCGTAGGTAAGATCCGTTCTTAGTCGAAAGCCCCAAGCCACATAAAACTTGCAAAGAAAATTAGAGGCGTCTAACTTGTTTTTGCAGGGGTTTTGTGATGTGATATGACCTACATGTGATTGTGATTGTATTTGATGTATGCAATGATCCTTGTTGTAATATGGCAACCGGTAGGAGCCTAATGGTTGTCTTTAATTCTGTTAAGACCTGCGTGTCTATTCATCTTGTAATAGCTTTGTTCCAAGTAGTTGTAATAGTTGCTAGTGATGATGGACAACCATGAAGCGGCGCCATGGACCTTGACGCAATGCTGGTGATGATGGAGATCATGCCCGTGCTTTGGAGATGGAGATCGAAGGCATAATAAGAAAGGGCCATATCATATCACACTAATTATGAATTGCCTGTGATGTTAATCCTTTATGCATCTTGTATTGCTTAGACCGCGACGGTAGCATTATAAGATGATCCCTCTCACTAAATATCAAGTAATAAAGTGTTCGTCCTTAGTTGGCACCGTTGCTAAGACTCGTCGTTTCGAAGCATCTCGTGATGATCGGGTGTGATAGACTCTACGTGTGCATACAACGGGTGCAAGCCAGATTTGCACATGCGGAAACTAAGGTTAATCTTGACGAGCCTAGCATGTACAAACATGGTCTCGGAACACGGAATACCGAAAGGTAGAGCATGAGTCATATGATTGATATGATGAACATGAAGATTGTTCGCCGATGAAGCTACATCATCTCACGTGATGATCGGACTTGGTGTAGTGGATTTGGTTCGTGTAATCACTAAAACAACTCGAGGGATGTTGTTTTGAGTGGGAGTTCACCTAGTTGATTTAAGAATTAAATTTGAACATTATTTATCATAAACTTAGTCTAAATTACTTGCAAATTTGTTGTAGATTATGGTGAACGTTTCCATCAATTTCAATGTGTTCCTAGAGAAAGAAAAGCTTAAGAACAATGGAAGCAATTTCACGGACTGGTTCCGTGGACTGAAGATCGTCCTCAGGGCTGGTCAGTTGACCTATGTGCTCGAAGAACCACTAGGTGACCCACCTGCAGAAGATGCCACCGATGACGTAAAGAATGTTTATGCCACTCAGAAACATCACTACTCCACAGTTCAGTGTGCCATCCTGTACGGTTTAGAATCGGAGCTTCAAAAGCGTTTTGAGCACCATGACCCGTTTGAGATCATTAAGGAGCTCAAACTCATTTTTGAGACTCGCGCGGCCATGGAAAGCTATGAAGCTTCCGAGAAGTTCTTTACCTGCAAGATGGAAGAGGGTAGCTCTGTCAGCGAGCACGTGCTCACCATGTCTGGGCACACAAACAAACTCCGAGAGTTGGGGATACCGATTCGTAATGAATTAGGGATTCACCGTGTCCTCCAATCACTGCCACCAAGTTACAAGAACTTTGTGATAAACTACAATATGCACTGCATGAACAAGACGTTGCCTGAACTATCGTCCATGCTGAAAACTGCTGAAGTGGAGATCATGAAGGAGCACCAAGTGTTGATGGTCAATAAGACCACCAATTTCAAGAAACGGGGCAAGCCTAAGAACAAGGGCAACTTCAAGAAGGACGGCAAGAAAGATGCCGCACCTGCTAAGAAGCCCAAGGCTGGTCCTAAACCTGAAACTGAGTGCTTCTACTGCAAGGGTGCTGGTCACTGGAAGCGTAACTGCCCCAAGTACCTGGCGGATCTGAAGAACGGCAACATCAAGAAGAAAGGTATATTCGATATACATGTTATAGATGTGTATCTTACTAGTAATTGTAGTAGTGCCTGGGTATTTGATACTGGTTCGGTTGCTCATATTTGTAACTCAAAACAGGAGCTGCGGAATAAACGAAGACTGGCGAGAGACGAGGTGACGATGCGTGTTGGAAATGGCTCCAAGGTTGATGTGATCGCCGTCGGCACGCTCCCTCTGCATCTACCATCGGGATTAGTTTTAAATTTAAATAATTGTTATTTGGTGCCTGCGTTAAGCATGAACATTATATCTAGATCTTGTTTATTGCGAGACGGTTACTCTTTTAAGTCTGAGAATAAAGGTTTTTCGATTTATATGAGTAATATCTTTTATGGTTATGCACCTGAGATGAATGGTTTATTCTTATTGAATCTCGATAGTAGTGATACACATGTTCACAACATAGATGCTAAACGAATAAAATTGAATGGTAATTCTACATACATGTGGCACTGTCGTCTTGGTCACATTGGAGTGAAGCGTATGAAGAAACTCCATTCTGATGGACTTCTTGAATCACTTGATTTTGAATCACTTGAAAGATGCGAAGCATGTCTAAAGGGAAAAATGACTAAGACTCCATTTTCTGGAATAATGGAGCGAGCTACGGATTTATTGGAAATAATACATACCGATGTGTGCGGTCCAATGAGTGTAGCATCGCGTGGTGGATATCGTTATGTTCTCACTTTCACGGATAACTTGAGTAGATATGGGTATGTCTACTTTATGAAACATAAATCCGAAACTTTCGAGAAGTTTAAGGAATTTCAAAGTGAAGTGGAAAATCATCGTAACAAGAAGATTAAGTTTCTGCGTTCTAACCACGGAGGTGAATATCTGAGTTATGAGTTTGGCATGCATTTAAAGAAATGTGGAATACTTTCACAGTTGACACCGCCGGGAACACCACAACGTAATGGTGTGTCCGAACGTCGTAATTGAACTCTCTTAGATATGGTTCGGTCTATGATGTCTCTTACAGATTTACCGTTATCATTTTGGGGCTATGCATTAGAGACAGCCGCATTCACTTTAAATAGGGCACCATCTAAATCCGTTGAAACGACACCATACGAATTGTGGTTTGGTAAGAAACCTAAGTTTGCGTTCCTTAAAGTTTGGGGTTGCGAAGCATATGTAAAGAAGTTACAGCCTGATAAGCTTGAACCCAAAGCGAAGAAATGCGTCTTCATAGGATACCCTAAAGAAACAATTGGGTATACCTTCTATCATAGATCCGAAGGCAAAGTTTTCGTTGCTAAGAATGGATCCTTTCTAGAGAAGGAATTTCTCTCGAAAGAAGTGATTGGAAGGAAAGTAAAACTCGACGAGGTTATTGAACCTTCTTTCGGAGTTGAGAGTAGCGCAGCACCGGAAGATGTTTTTGTGCCGCCTGCACCAACTGGAGAGGAAGCTAATGATGATGATCATGAAACTTCGAACAAAGTTACTACTGAACCTCGCAGGTCAACGAGGGTCCGTACCACTCTTGAGTGGTATGACTCTGCCTTGAACGTCATGTTAGTGGACAACATTGATGATCCTGTGACGTATGAAGAAGCTATGGTGAGCCCAGATTCCGACAAATGGCTAGAAGCCATGAAATCCGAAATGGGATCCATGTACGAAAACCAAGTATGGACTTTGGTGGACTTACCGGATGGCCGTAAGGCTGTCGAGAACAAATGGATTTTCAAAAGAAAAACAGATGCCGATGGTAATGTTACTGTCTATAAAGCTCGACTTGTCGCGAAAGGGTTCTGACAAATTCAAGGAGTTGACTACGATGAGACTTTCTCACCAGTAGCAAAGCTAAAGTCTATGAGGATTATGTTAGCAATCGTTGCATATTTTGATTATGAAATTTGGCAGATGGATGTCAAAACAGCGTTCCTTAATGGTGACATTGAGGAAGAGTTGTATATGGTACAACCCAAGGGTTTTGTCGATCTTAGTGATGCTGATAAGGTATGCAAACTTCAGCGCTCCATTTATGGACTGAAGCAAGCATCCCGGAGTTGGAATCAACGTTTTGATAAAGTAATCAAAATCTTTGGATTTATACAAACTTATGGAGAAGCTTGTATTTACAAGAAAGTGAGTGGGAGCTCTGTAGCATTCCTAATACTATATGTAGATGACATATTGTTGATTGGGAATGATATAGAACTTCTTAATAGCATAAAAACCTATTTGAATAATAGTTTTTCAATGAAGGATCTTGGCGAAGCGGCATATATTCTAGGCATCAAGATTTATAGAGATAGATCAAGACGCCTAATAGCGCTTTCACAAAGTACATACTTAGACAAAGTTCTAAAGAAGTTTAGAATGGAAGAAAGCAAGAAAGGGTTTGTGTCCATGTTGTCAGGTAAGACCTTGAGTAAAACTCAAAGTCCGGCTACGGCAGAAGATAGAGAAAAGATGAATAAAATTCCCTATGCCTCGGCCATAGGTTCTATCATGTATGCCATGCTGTGTACAAGACCGGATATAGCACATGCTGTTAGTTTGACTAGCAGATATCAAAGTGATCCTGGAATGGAACACTGGACAGCGGTCAAGAATATCCTAAAGTACCTGAATAGGACTAAGGATATGGTTCTTTCTTATGGAGGTGATGAACAGCTTGTTGTAAACGGTTACACTGATGCTAGTTGGAACACTGATCCAGATGACTCGAAGTCACAGTCTGGATACGTATTTATTTTGAATGTTGCTGCAGTGAGCTGGAGGAGTGCCAAGCAGAGCGTTGTGGCGAAATCTTCAACTGAATCGGAATACATAGCTGCTTCGGAGGCTGCACAAGAATCCATATGGATGAAGGAGTTCATTACTAAACTTGGCGTGGTTCCCAGTGCGTTGGACCCGATGGCCATCTACTGTGACAACACAGTTGCCATAGCTAATGCACAGGAGCCAAGGTCACATAGCAAGCTGAAGCACATCAAGCTACGGTTCCATGCCATTCGCGAGTATGTCCAAGATGGTGACATAAAGATTTGCAAAGTACACACTGATCTGAATGTAGCAGATCCGGTTGACTAAACCTCTCCCTAGAGCAAAGCATGACCAACACCAGAACGCCATGGGTGTTAGGTTTATTACCATGTAATCTAGATTATTGACTCTAGTGCAAGTGGGAGACTGTTGGAGATATGCCCAAGAGGCAATAATAAAGGTGGTTATTATTATATCTTTGTGTTTATGATGAAAGTTTACATCCCATGCTATAATTGTATTATTAGGAAACACTAATACTTGTGTGTTTTGTAAACATAAAAGAGTCCCTAGTAAGCCTCTTGTTGAACTAGCTTGTTGATTGATTGATGATCATGGTTTCCTGATCATGGACATTGGATGTGATTAATAACAAGGTTATATCATTAGGAGAATGATGTGATGGACACACACCCATAGTAAGCGTAGCATAAGATCAAGTCATTAAGTTCGTGTTGCTGTAAGCTTTGAAATACATAGTAACTTAATCCTTCGACCATGAGGTTATGTTAATCACCATCACCGGATGGGTACTTTGATGACATCAAACACCGCTCCGTAACTGGGCGGTTATAAAGGTGTCATTGGGTATTCTGAAAGTATGTGTTGAAGCGCATAGACCAAGATTGGGATTTGTCCATCCATATGACGGATAGATATACTCTGGGCCCTCTCGGTGGAATGTCATCTAGATAGCTTGCAAGCATGTGACTGGGTCACAAGGGATGACGTAACATGGAACGAGTAAAGAGTACTTATCATTAACGAGGAAGAACTAGGTATGAAGATACTGACGATCAAACCTCGGATAAGTAGAATATCGCATGACAAAGGGAATTGGTTTCGTATGTTAAATGGTTCAATCGATCATGATATCATCGTTGAGTATGTGGGAGCCATTATGGATCTCCAGATCCCGCTGATGGTTATTGATAGGAGAGGTGTCTTCATCATGTCTGCATATTCACAAACCGTAGGGTGACACACTTACGGTTCGAAGTTGTTTTAAGTAGATATGGAATTTGCGTTGGAGACCGAATGTTGTTCGGAGTCTCGGAATGGATCCAGGACATCACGAGGAGATCCGGAATGGTCCGGAGAATAAGATTCATATATTGGGGATCATTTTCTAAGTTAGGAAATGTTCCAGAGTGTTTGTATGGAGATTCTAGAAGGTTTCGGAATGTTCTGGAAGGTTCTAGAGGATTTCTTGGAGTTTACTTGAAAACCAAGAAAGGGATCAAGGAGTCTAAGTGGGGCAATACACGGATTCGTGGGGGAGGAGGATTCCTCCCCCCTTCCCACCGCCGGCCCAAGGAGGGAGTCCTACTAGGACTCTTCCCCAGGCGCACCTCCCTCCCTTAAGTAGAAGGGAGGGGGCACCCCCTCTTGCTCCTCCTATCACAACAACCAATCTCAGCCGCCTCTCTCCTCCACCTTTCTTCTGCACAGGCATAGGCGAAGCCCTGCAGAATTCTCACCTCCACCACCACCACCACGCCGTCGTGCTGCTGGGATTCGGTGGAGAAGATCTACTACCTCCGCTGCTCACTGGAACAGGGAGAGGAAGGTCTGCTTCGACTCCGCACGTGTGACCGTCTGCGGAAGCGCTGCCGGAACGCGGCGCCGGAAGGATCGTCCACACGATCTTGAGATCGGCAAGTGATCGACTACATCATCCACGAGATCTAATCTCGTAATGCTTTCAGTTCTACGAGGGTTAGTACCGATCTATCTCGTTGCTCATGTCTAATAGATTAGATCTTGGCTTTTGTCTAGATTAGATCTAGGTTTTGTTCGTTCTTGCGGTAGAATTTTTTTTGTTTTCCATGCTACGAACCCATCACCTACTAGCTTATGCTATTCCAAGTATATTCATGCTTTTGTTTACCTTCCACTTGTTATGAAAAAACTAGTGATTAAAGCTCCCACGAACTTGATGGCACACTTTACTTTTTTGCCTCTAATAAACTTGAACCATTGGGTCCTTCTTTGTTGCGTATATGCTTGCGCTTTATAAGTTGAAATTAGCAGAACCATGTTTCATGGGGAACTCTTTCAACATTGCACTTGTACTTTGTACCCCGTTGATATTATGTTCTTTTGCTTACGGATCCCGATGGTGTGAAATAAAAGTGGAACTTGTAAGGTCATGGAGTTTGTATACGTGTTAGAGAAATGCCTGGGCCGCTAGCCTAAGCCATGCCTAATCATGGTGGAAACTTGCAGCATCACCATAATGAGCACTCTATGAAGCATCCTCAATAAAAACCTATGCAAATAGCAAATAAAAAGATCGTTGAGATGCTCATTGTCTGCTTGCCTTGTCATTTTGATTATGGGAAAGCTCTCGTATCATGTGCAAGGGCTACCCCGTTGGCGGTTCTTAATGATACACATGTACTTACAATGACAAGAGCTTACTCGTGACTGAAGGTTAGTGGCATGAGGATCGGTCTTCGTAAGTAAGGGGCATGCGATTTCGGTTTATAACTTGCAAAGCATATCCTCTTAGTTTTGTCACTTTAACCTTAATCACCTTCAAGATGCTTATGATAGGGGCAATGAGAGCTGAAAACTACAAGTACCATAATTTTTGGAAGCTCTTTATGAGACTTGAATCCCTACTTCCTTTTACAAAAGGCTTTTCTTCCACCATTATATTGAGTCTCCACCTTCTATCTTAATGCACTACTTTGAGAGCATAGTGGTCATTCTTAGTTCTATGTGCATTGTCCCAAGACTAGTTGATTGATGCATAACTTGTTATTGCTTGTTTGAAACTATTGTATCTAGTCACTCTTATGAACTTTGAAGGTGTCCCATGCATTTATATTTGCTACTCTATTGAGGGACAAGCTGAATACTTTTATGCTATGTTTTCTTTATGTGAAACAAACAAACATCTTGCAAAGCATTGTTATTCATGAATCTTTTGTTTGTGCCTTTTCATGTTGCATCATAGTTTCTTTGCTTATTGCTAGAACCTTGTCTTTCATGTTATGATTGAAGTACTATGATCCCAACTTTGAATGTTTTGCAAATACTTTGATCAAGTCTTTGATGGTGCATGTCACCTCAAAAATTCTTTCTTTTTATCACTTACCTACTCGAGGACGAGCAGGAGTTAAGCTTGGGGATGTTGATACATTGTAAATGTATCTATAATTTTTGATGTTCCATGCTTGGTTTTATCCACTTTCTTGTGTTTTGTTCCAACTTTGGAGTACTTTTCATATGATTTCTTGGAGTAACCTATTAACAAGAGCCACAATGCCAGCTGCCTGTTTTCTGCTGTTTTTGGTTCCAGGAAAGTCAGAAAATGAATATTCTCGGAATTGGACGGGACAAATGCCAAAGTGCCTATTTTTCCGAAAGGGATCAAGTGCCAGAATACGAGACGGATAGGGGCCAGGGGCTGGCCACACCACCTGGCCGCGCGGCTAGGCCTGGCCCACACCAGGGGGTGGTCTGGCTGACCCCAGCACCCCCTCGGCCTCTCCTTCCGCCTATAAGTTTCCCTCGGGATGAAAACCCTAGGTACCCGATCAAAAATCCACGAAAGAGTCTGTAGCTGCCATCATCTCCATCCCTAGATCAGGAGGGATCTGAAGCTCTTCCCGGCACCCAGCCAGAGAGGGGAATTCACCCTGGAGGCCTTCTTCATCACCATGCAAGCCTTCGGTGTGATGCGTGAGTAGTTCATCCTTGGACTACGGATCCATGTAGTAGCTAGATGGCTGGTTTCTCCTCCTTTGTGCTTTCATGTTTAGATCTTGTGAGCTCCGTTCATGATCAAGATCATCTATTTGTAATTCATACATGTTGTGTTTGCAGGGATCCGATGGATATTGAGATGCTATTTCAGATTGATTATTGATTCGATCATGTCTTTGTTATTTGAGATCTTGCATGCTTTCCGTTGTTAGTAGCTATCTTGGCCAAGTAGATGCTAGCAACTCCAAGAATTAGTATTTATGCTCGATAGTGGGTGCATACCTCTGGTAATCTGGGGAAGTGACAGAAATCTCTAAGGTACTACATGTGCTGTTGCTACTAGGGAGAAAACAATGATCCTTTGTTCATAGAACAATCATATTGTTTACTTTACATGCAGTTCGTAAAGCAATAATCTGTTGCTTGCAACTTAATACTGGAGGGGGTTCGGATGATAACCTGAAGGTGGATTATTAGTCATAGATGCAGTTGGATGGCGGTGTATGTATTATGTTGTAATGCCCAATCAAGTCTCAAAGGAGTCAAGATGATTAGTATATGCATGTATTGCTTTCTCGGTGTTTGTCAATTGCCCCGCTGTAATTTGTTCACCCAGCATGTTATCTATCTAAGGAGAGCCACCTCTAGTGAACTATGGATCCCGGTTCTTTTTCTTTACATACAATCTACAACTGTTTACTGCTTTGTGTTTACTTTCTGCAAACTTTTACTTCTTTCCATTCGATACGTTTAATCCTTTGTTTTCCGCAAAACATGGTGAGATTGACAACCTCATCGCAAGTTGGGGACAAAGATCTGTGGTTGTGTTGTGTAGGTTTCCATGTTACTACTAGCACCGATAGTGCGCCCTGCCAAAGCTCAGCTAGTAACACCTTTGGGGTGTTTCCTTGCTCCTACTGGTTCGATTAAACCTTGGTCTCATAACTGAGGGAAAACTTGCTGCTGTGCTCATCATACCTTCCTCTTGGGTTCCCAACAAGCTCTATGTCGATCGTCGAGTACATCATCCACGGTCAAGAAGACCATGTCAAGCCTTTCTAGAGTTAGTTGCGCTCTCTCGTTGGTCCATGTGTATCTATGCGGTGACCCGGCATACCACTACATGATGTAGTACACTATAGTCGTTGACATAACACCAATGAACACCGTTCACCAGTATTACATCCCTTAGAATGGCACAAAAGAAACATCACGGGTCCACAACATGACTTTACATTACATATAACACATTACAGAAGATCCAAAGAACTTCCTCAATATAAAGAGGATTATAATTTACAAAAGAGAAGCAGAAATAGCAACTCGAAGTCAATTCTAGAAATACTACTACTATATAACTATGGCTTGCGATTGCTATTATAGAAATGCTCTACAGAAGTAGGTTCTAGTTTCTAAGATTTTTTATATGCTATGCTTCATCTTGAGTTCTATGACTTCAGATGTAGACATTGACTCTGTTGATCTCCGTTTGATTTCTTCAGTTCTTCAAGTAGTTCACCTCCTAATTTCGCCATTGGGTGCTCCTGAATCTAGCAAGGGTTAAGAAGGTACGGTTGAGTATGAGCGTACTCAGCAAGTTCACTAAAGAGGAGTGTTTGATGCACTAACTACAACCATGGACCAAAAGGTCATAGGTTATGCAGGTTTTCATAAACATTTCTTCAAAGGTTGCTTTTATTATGAAAAGCTATGTCCGTCAGTCTTCAAAGGTTGACCAGAACTTTCGTGGAGTTCCTTTCTTGCAGCGTTCGCAGCTCCTTCCCGGAGCAGGGAGTAACATGCCATAGTTCTTACACTCTATAGAGGTGCGCTACTTTACCCATGAGAGACCTTAAGCTTTGTTGCACGGCCGAGAGTATGTCCCCGTTCAAACTTCCTTGGTTTGAGGCCCAACCTAAGATCCAAGCAAACTGTTGCCCTTCTCTGTGACCCCGCATGAAGACACGATCCCAAAGGACATGCTCCACCTCTGTTAAGCCCCCTTTTGGACCAACTATAACTCTGGTAGGCACCTGAAGACTCTATGAGATGGTTGTGACCCTGGTAATCTCCGTAAAGGTCCGACTGTACCTCCGGAAGCCGCTCATAGATAGTCTAGACACCAAAATCGCAGGGAGCTAAGGGGTCCCATCCCATGCTGAGCCTCGAAAGGTACTCCAGCCCATGAAATGGTCATCCATCCATGCGAAAGGAAGAAGATCCAGCTGACTTCCCGAGAGCCATTGTAGATCTCATGGTTAACGCGTGATATACGTCGCTAGAATCACTGGAGACATTGGTTGTTATGTCCTAGATGATATATTTCTGGACAATGGTATTCCAAATGCCAGGCTTAATAGATTAGCTAATCACCCTGGATCAGTAACCAATAGTTTACATTATTATCAAAAATAGTGTTTTCTGACCTTTTGGAATTGTAGGTGATGACAACATTTATTTGCAAATACTTGATAGAAAATAATGAAAGGACATGAGCAAGTGTGAACTTGCCTTAATATAGCGAAGTATTATAGTCGAATGCCTCGACTTGACCCTAGACCTCGGGTTCTACAAAATACCATCATTGCCCGGTAAGGACAATGTTTAAAGAAGAAATATGCTATTATGTGTGGGCTCCCCGGACTATTCATCCGAGAAATCCCTGTTATGCACACATCCACGTTCCCATGATCAGTGAGCCGTGGAACATAACCGACAGGTACCATTACAGCGTCCGAAGCATAACGAATTACAAGACTTACATAGATGCCATTATGGCTACATCATCATTAGCAGCCAAACATCGCCAAGCGTAGAGCCCAATCGTGCCTCAACCTATAGGCAGCTGACTAGGAAGACGGCCTAGCTCGATGAACGTCACCTTAAACTCCTGAAAGTCTGGCCAATTAAATAGCCAGGGACACAGCCATGAGTACTTTTGAATGTACTCGAAAACCACCAAGATAAGTGAACAAAGGAAATGCAATTCTGGATGTGGCGAGATAGCTCTATCTGGGGTTGCTTTTGAAAAGGCCTAACCTAACTTTGAAATATGACATCTCCATATCTTTGTTGAAAAAAAAGAGTTTTGAAATCATGCTTCTGTTTTATAAATCAAGACATCTCCATATCTTTGTTAAAAAAAAGTTTTGAAAATAGTTTTGTAGTAAAAACCCTTTTTGAACATTTTAGACCCCTTGGGTCAAAACAAAGTTCTCGAACTCGGGTTCACCCGGAACCTTTGTCCTCATCGTACTTGTTTCCCAAACAAGCACAGTTTGGGTACTCCTAGCCAACGCCGTTAAAACCGTACTTGACCATGGACACGGCTATTCGAATAGGTTATACTATGCAGATTTTGCACACTTTACCCACAAGAATCAATACATCCGCCGGGATACAACCACGGCCCACTACCACTGTAGATGGGGGTCCGGATAATAAAACCTAACCTTTCGCTTGTCTACACTAGCAAAGGCATGCTTTTCCTCTTGGGTTTGTTCTCCCCGTCAACGAGTATGTGGCTCCCAGCCATAGTCCTTCCTTCCGTACACGCGCATACCCAAGCCGCAGCTTGGCGTATACCTTAAATCTAGAGACTCCACTTCTTTCCGTACTACCTAAGTCATACCGTCCGCGGGAGACCCAATTGTTGCACTGGCCTCCTGCCAGTTCAGGCTCACTCTTGCCGAAGCAAGCGACAGGCTTCAGATCCTTGATCTGGTGGCACCTGCCTGGAATTCCAGGGATTTCTCCTTGTAAGCATGGTAGAAGTGCCTCGGCTAATGCGGACAAACTACGAGTTAAGCCCCACCAACCAGGGGTAATGTGGTTGCGCGGATAAAAATTGTTCTAGTAAAGGCGTAGAACATCCCATCACATTTCCACTTCTTCTCATCACAATTTCTTTTGTTAAACCTTCCACTGGGAAGGATGCCTCTTCCCAGGGTTTTACAAAGCCGTTTTGAAACATTTGTAGTGGGGAAAATCCCAAAACAGTTTATTTTTTTCAAAACCGGGGTTTCCAAGGAGGTAGGATGATAACCATCGTACTCTCAGTCTAAAGGGGATAAAATGATGGGTTCATCAGGGTGGTGCCTCGAAGGACATGAAGTAATAACTTGGAGTATTTATAGAACAAGACATGCAGGTAGATAATGTAATTTACAAAGAAGATATAAAACAGGTAAAGGAGAATAGGATATATATCAGAGTTCAGGAATGGTGGCTTGCCTGTGATCAGCAATAAGTCCCTGGACTTCCTCATATGACCAGGAATACCCAATAATATAATAATAAGAAAACCCTTCCTTCTTGTCGTCAGACTCTCACACTATCGTCGTCATCGGGTATACATGCAAGCATACAAATCCACAATCAACACAAGGCATACAACATCAAACCATACAGCAAACAAACATGAGAAATACTACTGGACTTGGGAGGTTTTGGAGAAGTGGGATTCAAAGGGTGGAATTTACAAGATTGCCACTGGGGTGTTTTTCTCTTGGAAGATAGTAGTCTAGGATAGATGCAAAGGACTTGGATAAGGGTTCTATGGTCAGTAGGATACCAAGGGATAACCATGATATCCTCAGATAGGTCTTGACAAGACAAAACCATCACAAGTGGTTTCACTGGATTATCACTTTTCTAGAATTAGTTAAGCTTTTTATAGTGGAATAAACTCTAGTTTGAGGAAATAATTCACCAGAAGTTATCTAGAGCTCCAAAAAATATTTCCTTGGATGGTTAGGTAGTACTTGATATACTGAACCACGTAGAGTTGGAATAAAGTCAAAATAATTACCAGAATGCCCTCAGGAAATTCCCAAAGGCAGTTCTGTCTGGTCTTTCTCTTTTTCACCGGATTAATTCTACAGAAGCTATTGAGTTGGTTTCAAAGGAATGTGATAGGTACTTAGAATACCTTTCTGTGGGAAATGGATTCACTCAT
Organism: Avena sativa; assembly: GCA_916181665.1. Lineage (NCBI taxonomy): Eukaryota > Viridiplantae > Streptophyta > Magnoliopsida > Poales > Poaceae > Avena > Avena sativa. The sequence continues at coordinate 316,538,624 of OV702292.1, forward strand.
TTTGAAGTTGCCAAACTCCTGGAGTGATTTAATTAGTGAAAATACCCCCTACAGGAGTATTTAAATCACCAAAATTTAATCAGAGCTCAATAAATTCAAAGCTGCTGGAGTTTGGTAGGTATTGATAATAGGAGGTACTGGGACTTGGAATAAGGTTTGTACCACATTTGGTTAGACCTAGGGAATTTATTCAAGGCAGAAGGTTGTTGCTTTTTATATTTTTGCTAAAGGCAATATATTGTTCAACTAGGCATGGGACCTGTTCTAGAGGATAGGTATTTCCAATACCTTCCAGAGGAGATTTGGTTCATCTCAAATGGAGATGGTTAGCTCACAGAGGAAATTATTTAGTGTACCAGATACATGTTAGTAGATTAATTACTAGCAAATATTGGAATTTAATTTGGGCTTGGGGTTGCTTCTGCATGTTTGAGAAAACACCAGAGAACCACTATAAATTTAGATCTAGGCATTTGGACTTGGTTTACCATTTTATTAGGATTTAAAACAACTGGAGCTTCTCTGGAATGATAGGTTAGCTAAAAAGAAAAAAAAGAAAAAGGGTGCAGCGGGCCGGATCTGGGGAGACTTTGGGCTGCAGGGGAGGATTTGGCCCACGGCAGGGTAGCGTGACGCGAGGGAGGGCTCGGTTCGAACCTGACGAGCGGGGCCTGCTGTCAGCGAGCGAGAGCGCCGAAGCGGTACCTAGCGATGGTGACCGTCGGATCTAGTCGCGGTGGACGGTCCAGGGTCGTCGTCTACGCGAAACAGGACGCCAGCGATGAAACCCTAAGCAGCGGCGGAGAGGGGACGTGGGAGCTCACCAGAGGGCTCGGGAGGCAGCGAGGAGGGTGCAGGGTGACGCGTTCGACGGTGCTGAACAGATTGGTGGGCGGTACGATGTAGTTTGACGCCGGGAAGTAGCTCGCGCGACGGCGGCCGAGAGCGACCTCGTCGGAGATCAACGTCGACGACGGAGGAGTGTGTCCTAGGCAGAAAAGAGAGCATGGTCAGGTAGAGGAGGAGGGGAACTCATGGGCTGACATGCAGAGAGAATGGAGTAGGGAGGAGAGAGTCTTTCTTGATTTTGTGAGGAGGCCGAGGCTCTCCTCTTCTTCTTTCTTCGGGCAGTACAGAGCTGGGGAGAGGTAGGGGTGTTGGGGGAGGTGAGTGGGGGTGAGAGGGAGCAAATGAGGGCAGGGGCGAGCTGGGGAAGGGCTGCTGGCCATATATACCAAGAGGGGGGAATAGATGGGGCAAATTACCATCTTGGACAAGGGGGAGGGCAATGCTGGCCAGGGATTGGTCCAGGGGAGGTGGAGAGGGGTAGGATGGTAATTTGGTCTTGTAGGGGCAGAGTAGGGAGCTGTGGTGATTATTGGGGCAAATCCTTGTAAGATCTTTGTTGCATCTCTGTCTCTCTTACTACTAGTACAAGGGTAAAATGGGTAATTGTTGGGTGGTGCTACCGTGGTGGTCAACCAGTGGGGTGTCCTGGGGCTGAGGATGAGCTTTGATCAAGTTTTGATGGAGTTTGGAAGTGTTTAGAGTAATGGATTTGCTAAAATGGCAAATTTGATCCAATTGATGGTTGTGAAGGAAGTCCACAAAGTTACATTGGACCAGAGGAGCAAATGGTACTGGTATATAGGTGAGGTCAAGGTAGACTCCTAGGATTTATTTGAGATTTTTATGTGTGGTTTTAGTCCACTTAAATCCAATTACTCAAAAAGTACAAATGGATTTTAGAAGATCTTTTGATAAATTTCCATTGGGTAAGGAGGGTTTTTTTGAGAGGGTCCCAAATGTGAATACACACTTAGGGGAATTTTCCCAAGATTTATTGGGGATTAAAAGTATTTAAAACAATTATTATTCCAATTCAGCCATTTAAGAAAATGGACAAAAAGAAATAATAAAGCTTCTCAAAAATAATTATTTTTGAGCTAGAAAGATAGGATATGATTTGTGGGACTCACATGAGTCAAAATTTGGGGAAGTGGTTTGGTAAAAACCAAACTTTCCATTATGGAGGGAGTTTTGGAGATTTTGACTATTTAAGGGATTAAATAGTTTTAGGGCCACAATAATTATGGATAATTATTGATAAATATTGAGGATCAAAGTAGATGAGATAGACAAGGTGTAGCAAGCATTTGCAACCTTGTGGAATGAAGTTCCAACTAGAAAAGGATGGCAAACAGTGAGTTGATGATCTAAGGTGGTGTTATTTTTATACCACCAGAACATGCTTGCATCTTGGAGCTTAGAGCTCACCTTGGTGCAAGGGATAGATGGGTAGGTAGACCAGGTCATATAGATGGACATGGAAGAAAGAGTTTGCATTAATTGTATTTGAGGTGATCTAGAAATGATGGGAAACTTTGTTGAAAATAAGGCTGCCATGCAAAAAGTTTCATGAAGCCTTATACACCATGTGAGTGTAATCAGCACAGAGATCCACTTGGGGCAAGTGAGGTAGGTTTTGATAGAAATCAATGAGTAGAACACAACCATGCAGAGAGTTGGTCCAAATAAGTTTGTATGAGGATGTGAGCTTCTACCAAAGTAGGCATGATGACTAGATTTTTGCAGGAAATGTTATTTTCTTGTCTACAACACTAGCATGGACAAGTGGGTTGGAGGAGGATATAACCATAGGCAAATATGGGCCCTGGTATTCCTTAGGATGGTTAACAAGATGGTTCAGGTGCATTTCCAAAAATGCACATGGTTTGAGAAGAGGAGGCAATCAAAAAGGTGACGCTGAAACTGTTTCTAGACTTGGCCAAATTTGGCAGTTTTGAGGATTTTGACTAGAGTAGGGGAGGGAATGTTGGGTCCGCAGCATAGAAAACAAATTTGTTCCTATGGTGTGAACTACACGCCAAGATCTATCTTCTAGGTACAAAGAAAACGGGTGGACATACATCCATAGAGAACTTACCCTCGAAGACAACGAGCTTTGTTAACGAGTAGGAACTCGTGGTTGATGTAGTCGTACACTTGCTGATCTCAAGATCGTGAAGAAGTCCGAGCGCCGCAACTCAGCAGCGCATCCGTACTTGCACACACGTTCAAGCCATCGGACAACCTCCACCTCCTCGCTCCAGCGATCCAACGGAAGCAGCAACTCCTTCCAGACGAAATGCCACCGGGAACATGTATCTCGCTAATCCGAGACCATGGGGGAATAATTCTAGAGGGGGAGAGATTTCGTTCACAAGGAGGTGTGAGGATGAAGGAGGGAATGGGTGGCCTTTTATAGGAGGAGGGGGGGTGCCCCCTCTCTCCATGGCCGGTGCATGGGGGGGGACCCCTCACCTCCCCCATTCATGTGGTGGTAACTCCTCCACATTAAAATGCCTCTTCACATTCCTTTTTAAATTATCCACTTTAAATGCATTAAGTTTCTCCAAATTTAATGCTCTCTCATTTAATAAAACTCTTTTATTAAATTTATTCAGATTTTTGTTAATTACTTTAATTAACAAACATTCACATATAGCCCCTTGCAATATTTCTATATCACATGCAGAACCACCTTCTGCAATTTCACCCGAAACAATTTCCGGTTTCTATTGAAACAATTCCTACGCTTTGCAATTCTTTCGTCTAAAACATATGTGCTCCAAAATGGTGTCCGGTAACTATTAAGTGTGCCACCCTACGGTTCGCGAATAATGCAGACATGATCGAGACCCTTCTCCGATCAATAATCAGCAGCGGGACCTAGAGATCCGTACTGACTCCTACACATTCAACGATGGCTCCTATGATCATGAGAACCTTTAACGCTTGTAACTAAATCCCTTTGTCTCTCGATATATTACATGTCCGAGATTCGATCATCGGTATCTCCATACCTAGTTTGATCTCGTTACCGACATGCACTATTTTCTCGTTCCCGTGATATAACATTCTACTGATCACATCACTTGCTTGCAAGCTATCCTAATGTGATATCACCGAGAGGGCCCAGAGTATATCTATCCGTCATCTGGATTGACAAATTCCACTCTTGATCCATGAGCCTCAACATAACACCTTCGTGGCACTGAACCCATCTTTATAGTCACCCTGTTATGGTGTGACGTTTGATGTTATCAAGATACTCTTCTGGTGTTAGCAATTAACATGATCTCATGGTCTAAGGATAAAGATTACTTCGTATGATGTTATAGCAATATAAACACAATGACTTGATCGTAATGCTATACTTCGGATGAATGTTCATCACATCATTCCACCAATGGTATGATCTTGTTATTAACAACATCCAATGTCCATGATCAGGAAACCTTGATCATCCTGTTAATCAACAAGCTAGTCTATAAGAGAGGCATGACTAGGAACCCTTTTTTTTATTAAACACACATGTATTGATGTTTCCTATCAATACAATTATAGCATGCAAAATAAACATCTATCATATACAAGGAATACATAATAACAACTTTATTATTGCCTCTCAGGGCATATTTCCTTCAGTCTCCCACTTGCACTAGAGACAATAATCTAGTTCACATAGTGATAAATCTAACACCCATGGAGTTCTAGTGTTGATCATGTTTTGCCCTAGGGAGTACTTTAGTCAACGGATCTGCTACATTCAGGTCCGTGTGCACTTTACAAATCTTTATATCTCCATCCTTGACATGCTCGCGGATGGAGTGAAACCGGCGCTTAATATGCTTGGAATTCTTGTGAGACCTTGGTTCCTTTGCGTTGGCTATGGCTCCATTGTTGTCACAATAGATCACCATCGGGTCCAACGCACTGGGAACCACACCCAGTTCCGTTATGAACTCCTTCATCCAAACCGCTTCCTGCGCTGCTTCTGAAGCAGTAACATATTCTGCCTCCATTGTTGATCCAGCCACCACAGGTTGTTTGGAGCTCCTCCAACTAACTGTTGCTCCGTTCAAGAGAAATACGTATCCGGATTGAGACTTAGAGTCATCCGGATCAGTGTCAAAGCTAGCATCGACATAACACTTAGCGACTAGATCTTCTTCACCTCCGTATATAAGAAACATATCCTTAGTTCTTCTCAAGTACTTAAGGATATTCTTGACCACTATCCAGTGTTCCGAACCTGGATCAGATTGGTACCTACTAGTCAAACTAATAGCATGTGCCACATCCGGTCTTGTACATAGCATGGCATACATTATAGAACCTATGGCTGAGGCATAGGGGATCTTATCCATTATCTCTCTTTCTTCCACCGTAGCCGGACTTTGAGTCTTACTCAATGTCTTGCCTTGCAACATAGGTAAGAACCCCTTCTTACTTCCGTCCATATTAAACTTCTTTAATATCTTATCAAGGTATGTACTCTGCGATATCCCAATTAGGCGTCTTGATCTATCTCTATAGATTTTAATGCCTAATATATATGAAGCTTCACCAAGGTCCTTCATCGAAAATTTGCTGTTTAGATAACTTTTAACACTGTTTAAAAGATCTAAATCATTTCCAATCAATAATATGTCATCCACATATAATATCAGAAATGCCACATTTCTCCCACTCACTTTCTTGTAAATACAAGCCTCTCCATACCTCATCAAAGCGGAGATTCCAACTTCGTGATGCTTGCTTCAGTCCATAGATGGATCGCTGAAGTTTGCACACCTTATTAGCATCCTTAGGATCGACAAAACCCTTAGGTTGTATCATATACAACTCTTCTTTAATATTACCATTGAGGAACGCAGTTTTGACATCCATCTGCCATATTTCATAATCGAAATATGCAGCAATTGCTAACATAATCCTAACCGACTTAAGCATCGCTACAGGAGAGAATGTCTAATCGTAGTCAACTCCTTGAATTTATCGAAACCCCTTTGCGACAAGTCGAGCCTTATAGATGGTCACATTACCATCAGCATCAGTTTTCCTTTTGAAAATCCATTTATTCTCAACGGCCTTTCGGTCGTGAGGTAAGTCCATCAAGGTCCAAACCTGGTTTTCGTACATGGATTCCATCTCAGATTTCATGGCTTCTAGCCATTTATTGGAATCCGGGCTCATCATCGCTTCTTCATACGTTGCAGGGTCATCCATTTCATCAACCATGAAATTCACAACAGGATTGCCGTACAGTTCAGGAGCTGCACGTGTCCTACTTGACCTCCGAGGTTCGGTAGTGTCCTCTTTCGGAGTTTCATGATCAATATCATTAGCTCTCTCTTCATTAGGTGAAGTCAACTCCGAAACAACTTCCGGTGCTGCGCCACTCGCCATTCCATGAAGAGAAGGTTCAATAACCTCTTCGAGTTCTACCTTCCGACTATTCACACCTTTCGCGAGAAACCCCTTCTCAAGAAAGGATCCATTCTTGGCAACAAAAACCTTGCCCTCGGATCTGTGATAGAAGGTATACCCAATCGTTTCCTTAGGGTATCCTATGAAGACACATTTTTCCGCTTTGGGTTCGAGTTTATCCGGTTGAAGTTTCTTCACATAAACATCGCATCCCCAAACCTTAAGAAATGACAGCTTAGGTTTGTTTCCAAACCATAATTCATACGGTGTCGTTTCAACGGATTTAGATGGTGCCCGATTTAAAGTGAATGCAGCTGTTTCCAGTGCATAACCCCAAAATGACAGTGGCAAGTCAGTCAGAGACATCATAGATCGAACCATATCCAATAAAGTACGATTACGACGTTCTGACACACCATTATGTTGTGGTGTTCTGGCAGGCGTGAGTTGTGAAACTATTCCACAGTCTTTCATATGTGTGCTAAACTCGTAACTAAGATACTCTCCTCCACGGTCAGACCGCAGAAATTTGATCTTTCTGTTACGATGATTTTCCACTTCATTCTGAAATTCTTTGAACTTTTCAAAAGTTTCAGACTTGTGTTTCATCCAATAGATATACCCATATCTACTCAAATCATCTGTGAAAGTAACAAAATAACGATATCCACCTCGCGCCGACACACTCATTGGTCCACACACATCAGTATGTATGATTTCCAATAGATCTGTCGCCCGTTCCATTGAACCGGAAAACGACGTTCTAGTCATCTTGCCCATAAGGCATGGCTCACATGTATCAAATGATTTAAAATCAAGTGATTTCAAAAGTCCATCAGAATGGAGTTTCTTCATGCGTTTAACGCCAATATGACCTAGACGGCAGTGCCACATATATGTAGATATATCATTATCAAGTTTAATCCTTTTAGCATCAACATTATGAATATGCGTAATACTACTATCGAGATCCAACAGAAACAAACCATTCAACATAGGTGCATGACCATAAAAGATATTATTCATATAAATCGAACAACCATTGTTTTCAGACTTAAATGAATAACCACTTTGCATCAAACACGATCCGTATACAGGGTTCATGCTCAGTGCAGGCACCAAATAACAATTATTTAGGTTTATAACTAATCCCGATGGCATATGGAGAGGCAGCGTTCCGACGGCGATCACATCAACTCTTGATCCATTGCCGACCCGCATCGTGACCTCATCCCTTGCTAGTTGTCGCTTGTTCCGCAGCCCCTGAGCCGAGTTACATATATTAGCAACCGATCCCGTATCAAATACCCAGGTGCTACTGCGAGTACTAGTCAAGTACACATCAATACCATGTATATCACATATACCTTTGTTTGCCTTGCCGGACTTCTTGTCCGCCAAATACTTGGGGCAGTTGCGCTTCCAATGGCCAATCCCCTTGCAATAGTAGCACTCAGTGTCAGACTTAAGGCCAGCTCGGGGTTTCTTTTCAGGCGTGGCAACAGACTTGCCACCCTTCTTTCCCTTGTGCTTGCCTTTCTTGTCCTTCTTGAAACCGGTGGTCCTATTGATCATCAACACTTGATGTTCTTTCCTAATCTCCACTTCTGCAGTCTTAAGCATTGACAGAAGCTCGGGAAGAGACTTCTTCACGCCCTGCATATTATAGTTCATCACGAAGCTCTTGTAGCTAGGTGGCAGAGATTGGAGAACACGATGTATGCCTAAGTCAATGGGAATCGTTATTCCCAAGGACACAAGCTTATCGGTGTACCCAGACATTTTGAGTACGTGCTCACTAATGGAGCTGTTTTCCTCCATCATGCAGCTAAAGAACTTTTCTGTAGCATTATAACTCTCTACGGCAGCATGGGTATTGAAAATCATTTTCAATTCTCCCATGGTATCAAAGGCATTGCCATTTTCGAAACGCTTTCGAAGTTCTGGCTCTAGCCCATATAGTATGCCGCAATGAACTAAGTTGTGGTCCTCCTGACGAGGTATATAGACGTTCTTTTCCTCGTCAGGGGCATCAGGAGCTGGTGGGGGGCCTAGCGGCGCATCTAGCACATATTGCTTTTGTGCAACAGTGAGGAGAATCCTCAAATTCATAGCCCAGTTGGTGAAGTTGCTACCATTCGTAGCAAGTTTCTCTTTCTCCATGAACACATTGAAATTAAAAGCAGGTGGTGCCATCTACAACAAAATTTGTAAAGTATATTTAGACTAATTTTATGATAGATTGAGTTCAACTATTCCAAATTACTAATGAACTCCCACTCAAAAACGACATCCCTCGTGTCCATTTGGTGATTACATGAACCAAATCCACTACACCAAGTCCGATCATCACGTGAGTCGGTGTAGCTTCAAAGGCGAGCATCTATATGGGCATCATATCAACTATATGACTCATGCTTAACCTTTCGGTCCGTGTTCCGAGGCCATGTCTGTACATGCTAGGCTCGTCAAGTAAGAACCTTAGTATTTGCGTGTGTAAAACTGTCTTACACCTGTTGTATGAAAGCGTAGAGTTGAGAACACCCGATCATCACGTGATGCCTCAAAACACGATCCAAAAAACGGTGCATACTTAAGGAAGAACACATTTTATCTTGATATATAAATGAGGGATCATCTTATAATGCTACCAAACGCGCCAAACTAGCAATATAAGATGCTAACATCTAATGTGTGAAGTGAGGTGATATGGTCCATGCATTTGATCTCTATCATTTGCATCGTGGTTTGATCTCTATCATTCCTTTGTGTGTAAGGCCAAGGTCTATGGAACTTACACGTTAAGTGAGTTGTAAGAGTATCTATTATACATCTACTTACAACAATACCATATCAAAACACTAGCCCAGCAACGATCTAAACTAGATGCCTCTAATTTATCAATTGCAAGTTTTACGTGGCTTAGGGCTTTTGGAGATAGAACCTGTCTAACCTACGAACATGAACCACAACGAGGATAACCAAGTTATTAGCAACTCGTTGTAAATCACATATTGACTATAGTAGGAGAGACAGACACCCGCCAGCCACTTATGCAAAACAAGTTGCATGTTAGTTGTGGAACCGGTCTCATGTACGATGACATGTAAGGTTGGTCCGGGCCGCTTCATCCCACTATGCCACCAATATCCAAAGTACATAGAAGATGCAATAACATGATCATCATTGCCCACATATAAACATATGTGTACTACCCGTGCAAAGCACCTACGCATAGATCAGGCTCTGATACCACTGTTTGGTCCGCAGCATAGAAAACAAAAAATTTCCTACGGTGTGAACTACACGCCAAGATCTATCTACTAGGTACAAAGCAAACCGGTGGACATACATCCATAGAGAACTTACCCTCGAAGACAATGAGCATTGTTAACGAGTAGGAACTCGTGGTTGATGTAGTCGTACACTTGCCGATCTCAAGATCGTGAGGAAGTCCGAGCGCCGCAACTCAGCAGCGCATCCGTACTCGCACACACGTTCAAGCCACCGGACAACCTCCACCTCCTCGCTCCAGTGATCCAGCGGAAGCAGCAACTCCTTCCAGACGAAATGCCACCGGGAACATGTATCTCGCTAATCCGAGACCATGGGGGAATAATTCTAGAGGGGGAGAGATATCCTTCACAAGGAGGTGTGAGGATGAAGGAGGGAATGGGTGGCCTTTTATAGGAGGAGGGGGGGTGCCCCCTCTCTCCATGGCCGGTGCATGGGGGAGGGGGGACCCCTCACCTCCCCCATTCATGTGGTGGTAACTCCTCCACATTAAAATGCCTCTTCACATTCCTTTTTAAAGTCTCCACTTTTAAGTTTCTCCAAATTTAATGCTCTCTCATTTAATAAAACTCTTTTATTAAATTTATTCAGAATTTTGTTAATTACTTTAATTAACAAACATTCACATATATCCCTTGCAATATTTCAATATCACATGCAGAATCACCTTCTGCAATTTCACCCGAAACAATTTCCGGTTTCTATTGAAACAATTCCTGCGCTTTGCAATTCTTTCGTCTGAAACATATGTGCTCCAAAATGGTGTCCGGTATCTCTTAAGTGTGCCACCCTACGGTTCGCGAATAATGCAGACATGATCGAGACCCTTCTCCGATCAATAATCAGTAGCGGGACCTGGAGATCCGTACTTACTCCTACACATTCAACGATGACTCCTGTGATCATGAGAACCTTTAACGCTTGTAACTAAATCCCTTTGTCTCTCGATATATTACATGTCCGAGATTCAATCATCGGTATCTCCATACCTATTTTGATCTCGTTACCGACATGCACTCTTTTCTCATTCCCGTGATATAACATTCTAGTGATCACATCACTTGCTTGCAAGCTATCCTAATGTGATATCACCGAGAGGGCCCAGAGTATATCTATCCGTCATATGGATTGACAAATTCCACTCTTGATCCATGAGCCTCAACATAACACCTTCGTGGCACTGAACCCATCTTTATAGTCACGCTGTTACGGTGTGACGTTTGATGTTATCAAGATACTCTTCCGGTGTTAGCAATTAACATGATCTCATGGTCTAAGGATAAAGATTACTTCGTATGATGTTATAGAAATATAAACACAATGACTTGATCGTAATGCTATACTTCGGATGAATGTTCATCACATTCCATCAATGGTGTGATCTTATTATTAACAACATCCAATGTCCATGATCAGGAAACCTTGATCATCCTGTTAATCAACAAGCTAGTCTATAAGAGAGGCATGACTAGGAACCCTTTTTGTTTTATTAAACAAACATGTATTGATGTTTCCTATCAATACAATTATAGCATGCAAAATAAACATCTATCATATACAAGGAATACATAATAACAACTTTATTATTGCCTCTCAGGGCATATTTCCTTCAGGGAATGTTCTTGGAGGCGTTGCAGGGTATCAGAGCTTTAGCAAGGGGATGATATTTAAGTGTAGATTGAGTAGAACAGATCTATGCTTGATATTGGTTTCCAAGGACTTGGAAACATCAAGAATGGTGATCCTCAGGATAGATCTGGTTGAGGGTTTTAGATAATCACCTAGTGGTTAGGGATCACATCAAGATTTGTATTCTTGCTTAGGGATTGATGATTTGGGAACATCTTGATCCTAGGGATGAGCTCCTAGGGTGGCTCATACTACTTCCTAAGCAAATAAGTCAAGCAACAGATCAAAGCACTCATCAGACAGCAGATCAAGGCAACTCATCTTATACTAAGCATAACCACTAATGAGGTTACCATCAAGCCTAGATTGGGGTAAGGTTGGGGCATTTTGAAGAGGTTCAGTTTTGAATAAGATAAGGGTTCTTGGTATCTCTACCAAGAGTAGAATTCAAATGCTTTGGACAAGAGTTTTGGGAAAACTAGAGGTAAGATTAGTTGAGTGTTCTATCTTGAAAACATAAGGAGATTGTATTATATATCTCTCCATAATTTTATTAATAGAAGCTACCAAAATAGTTTTGGTTACATAAGCATCTTGGCTCCTGTTTTGAAATGCCAGAACGTTGGAGAATATGTAAGGTAAGCCAAGATAGTTTTGGTAAATAGCTTTTGTCAACTGAGGTTGAGGTAAGGAGTATCCTAAGATACACATCATAAGCACAAGTTCAAGCAAACAACAAACAAGCACTGCACCAAAGCACAAGAAAAGTTTTTTTGTTCCCCCTGATTTTTGCATTCTGGACAACTAATCAGGGTTGCTGAAATTGGGATGTTACATTATGCATAAGTAATGAGATTCATGTTGAAAATCCAAAGTAATTCCCCAACATTACAAGTGAGTTGTTATGACTTAAAATAAATATTATAGTGTTTCTTTTGAAGTGGCAAAAAGAATAACTTTTTAAGAAATTACATATTATATCCAGTTAAGTAATGTGTGGTGTTCTTAGATTACAATTGATGGCTATTTGGATCCCTTCATCGATCTTTAAGTTAGTGTGCTCCTGGTTGATTAAGTAATAGACCAAACTTAACTATAAAAGATAACTTGGATTAAGATGTAGTATTTTTATATCGTGGTCGAGTTTAAGAACTTCTTTGATAAGATAGAAGACAGATCTTTATAGATATTAGGTATAAATTTATGAATCTAAGCTCAGCAAATTGATGCTAAGGAGATTATAGAGTTAAAGATAATTATGAGGTACAGTGATCTCATTATAGGGTTTGTTGAATTCCATTTGAACTTTAAAGTAATCTTAGGTAAGGCTTGAGGTATGAGAACATTCACCACCAATATAATTGAATGATGCTAAAGGTTAATTTTAAGTTATTAGTTAGAATTGATTTAAGATTGTAAAGGAGTATTAATAATGTACACTTAGGTTTCTTTATAGATCCAAGTTATGGTTTTGCAATTAGTATTTACATATAAAGGACTTAAGGTTTCATATAGAATTGTGATTATTTCTTACTTAAGAAATGCTTTTAAAGAATTTACAAAAACAGGTATTTTATAAATAGATAAGGATTTAATACTCTAAAATCTTAAACACCTTTGGAATAATATATTTAGTATTTTTCTAGTAAAGTATAATTATTCAAGTTCTTAAAAATGGTTTTTATTTATTTTTAAGAAGTGTTCTTATTTTTATAAAAATCCACAAAGGATTAAATGTTCTTAGATATTAGTTTCAAGTTTTGTTTGTAAAAAAATCTAGTTAGTATTTTTTATAAAATAGCGGATTTTTTTGTATGCAAAAATGATTTTTATTCATTTTAAGGACTTCTCCTTATTTTATTAACTTTCAATTTGAGTTTTAGTGTCCTTAATATGTATTTGTATTTTATTTAACTTAGACAAGTAAGGTTATATTTTTCTTAGGTAGATATTATTTTTGTGGTCTTTTTGAAATATTAAATATATGTTTAGGATTTTTATATATTTTTATAGAGCTTAGTTAATTCAAGGGGTATATTTGTAAATATATATTTTAAATAAGTCTTCTTTTAAGACATGGGCCTGGCCCACTAGGTTGGCCCTGCCCGACCCGACCCACTAGGGCTGGTCAAACCCCTTGGGGCCGTACTAGGCTGGCCTCACCCGACCTAGTATCCCCACTCTCTTCTCCTCTTTCCTCTCTCTCGCGAAACTCTCCTCTCTGAGACGGCTCGATGCTGCTGTCGTCATTGTGCTTGATTCCGGTCACTCCAGGTCGCCTCGACTGCCGTGGTGCTATGCGACGTGGACGAAGACTCCACACCTCTCTGTTCAATTCGATTCAACTCTCCTGTCTTCTGTTGGCCGTGCTGACCCTACCCTGGTGGCTAGGGTCTGGGCTCCGCCATGGTTTCAACGCTCCAGCACCCCCCGTCGCTGCTCTGGGGCCTGCGGTGCTGCCTTCCTCCCACTGCCGCCATCGTCGCGGCTTGGCGCGGGTTACATCGCCCCTCTGGGGTGCTCCCCATGCCACCGTGCACCTTACCATCACCGGCTTCCTCCTTTGCTTCCTCTTCAATATATTAGCAAGGACCTCGAGTAAGTTTAACTCCCTGACAACTCTAGCTCTTTGCTTCTCTCTATTCAATGCCATGCGATTGCTACCCTGCATTCCCCATTAGGGTTCATCCCTAATTTCTAGGGTTCATTCCCTGTAGTGATAATGAGCAGAGTATCTTGGGTTGGTTTCCTGTGCAATCTCCTTACTGATGACCTACTGATGATGGGTTGCTATAGTCTCTTGCTCATGCTCCTGGTACTATGTTCACGGTCAGACAACAGTTCTAGGGTTTCTTGGTTGGGTTTAATGTTAAGGCAATGGTTATGGCCTTTGATTGGTATGCTCCTATTGGCTTTGAGCTGGGATGCTTCACTGCTGAAATTATGTTGATGGTTATCTATAGAACCTTTGTGATCAATAGCTTTACTCGGAATTCAATCGTGATGTTGTGTAGAGCCATGGTTAATAATGCTTAGTTTATTGTCTATGGTGATTATTGGGATGCACTAGGATAGAATGATTCCCACTGTTTGTAGGAAAGTGATTTCTTTTGGTTTCTGAGATCTTGCATTCTGTGACCTGGTGATAACCAGTTATGACATCTACTGTTCTTTCTAAATGAAGAGAATTAATTATTCCTACAATTTTTTAGGAAGATGATTGTTTTTGATTAAGAGGATGTGCTTGAGCTTTTACTCAAGCTAGCATTTATCTATTAGATACAGAGGTGCCACCCTTTAATAGGAACATGCCTTGTATGCTTACAGGCTGTGATGTATTGCTATCTAGTTAAAACTAGATCCTTGGGTCAGTGATGCTTGGTTTCTTATGAAATGGATTTTGATAGTGTAGATGCCACTATGGTGCCTTTAATTTGATAATTTGATGTTGTGGTCCCTCACAAGAGTGTGCACAGCAGTTGTTTATCACTTTCTATCTAGCTGTGTAGTTCTCTCATATTGCCCTAGTGATACTCATCAAAACTTGATGATTTGCACCATAACATGATGCCAGGACCCCCCCACTTGCCAATGATGCAAGTTCTAAGGCACATCTTATTTGGTTAATAAGGATGGATGCTATTGTTTGCTCTTTTTGACTCTACGATGATTTTGGCAAAGCATCTCTTTGCAAGATTGAGGGTACCACTTCTTTCAATCCTCCTAGATTACAATCTAGTTGAAGGGTATTTGAATGTATCATGTTTGGATGCTTCCCTTGATTGCTCTTTGATCTTAATGATACAAACTAATAAGAACATGCACTACATGATCTGATTTATGCTCTGATGGATATCTACCTGATGTTGGTGTGTGATTTATTTCCTATTGGAGATCTTGACCATCTATGGTTTGTTCTTCTGGTCCTGGTTACTTCTCCTTCTACATGAGCTGGATCATCTCCTGTTTCCTTTCTGGTGGATGGCTGATGCACTCGACGATCGACGTAGAGCTCGTTGAGAACCCCAAGAGGAAGGTATGATGAGCACAGCAGCAAGTTTTCCCTCAGTTATGAGACCAAGGTTTAATCGAACCAGTAGGAGCAAGGAAACACCCCAAAGGTGTTACTAGCTGAGCTTTGGCAGGGCGCACTATCGGTGCTAGTAGCAACATGGAGACCTACACAACACAACCACAGAACTTTGTCCCCAACTTGCGATGAGGTTGTCAATCTCACCGTGTTTTGCGAAAAACAAAGGATTAAACGTATCGAATGGAAAGAAGTAAAAGTTTGTAGAAAGTAAACACAAAGCAGTAAACAGTTGTAGATTGTATGTAAAGAAAAAGGACCGGGATCCATAGTTCACTAGAGGTGGCTCTCCTAAGATAGATAACATGCTGGGTAAACAAATTACAACGGGGCAATTGAAAAACACCGAGAAAGCAATACATGCATATACTAATCATCTTGACTCCTCTGAGACTTGATTGGGCATTACAACATAATACATAGACCGCCATCCAACTGCATCTATGACTAATAATCCACCTTCAGGTTATCATCCGAACCCCCTCCAGTATTAAGTTGCAAGCAACAGATTATTGCTTTACGAACTGCATGTAAAGTAAACAATACGATTGTTCTATGAACAAAGGATCGTTGTTTTCTCCCTAGTAGCAACAACACATCTAGTACCTTAGAGATTTCTGTCACTTCCCCAGATTACCAGAGGCATGAACCCACTATCGAGCATAAATACTAACTCTTGGAGTTGCTAGCATCTACTTGGCCAAGATAGCTACTAACAACGGAAAGCATGCAAGATCTCAAATAACAAAGACATGATAGAATCAATAATCGATATGAAATAGCATCTCAAAAATCCATCGGATCCCCGCAAACACAACTTGTATGAATTACAAATAGATGATCTTGATCATGAACAGAGCTCACAAGATCTAAACATGAAAACACAAAGGAGGAGAAACCAACCATCTAGCTACTACATGGATCCGTAGTCCAAGGATGAACTACTCACGCATCACACCGGAGGCTTGCATGGTGATAAAGAAGGCCTCCAGGGTGAATTCCCCTCTCCGTCAGGGTGCCGGGAAGAGCTTCAGATCCCTCCCGATCTAGGGATGGAGATGACGGTGGCTATAGACTCTTCCGTGGATTTTTGATCAGGTACCTAGGGTTTACGTCCCGAGGGCAACTTATAGGCGGAAGGATAGGCCGAGGGGGTGTTGGGGTCGGCCAGACCACCCCCTGGCGCGGGCCAAGCCTGGCCACGCGGCCAGGTGGTGTGGCCGGCCCCTGGCCCTCTTCGTCTCGTATTCTAGGACTTGATCCCTTCCGGAAAAATAGGCACTTTGGCTTTTGTCCCGTCCAATTCCAAGAATATTCATTTTCTGACTTTCCTGGAACCAAAAACAGCAGAAAACAGGCAGCTGGCACTGTGGCTCTTGTTAATAGGTTAGTCCAAGAAATCATATGAAAAGTACTCCAAAGTTGGAACAAAACACAAGAAAGTGGATAAAACGAAGCATGGAACATCAAAAATTATAGATACATTTGCAATGTAT
This sequence comes from Avena sativa, assembly GCA_916181665.1. NCBI lineage: Eukaryota > Viridiplantae > Streptophyta > Magnoliopsida > Poales > Poaceae > Avena > Avena sativa. Next base: position 316,555,409 of record OV702292.1, read on the forward strand.
CAACATCTCCAAGCTTAACTCCTGCTCGTCCTCGAGTAGGTAAGTGATAAAAAGAAAGAATTTTTGAGGTGACATGCACCATCAAATACTTGATCAAAGTGTTTGAAAAACATTCAAAGCTAGGATCATAGTACTTCAATAATAACATGAAAGACAAAGTTCTAGCAATAAGAAAAGAAACTATGATGCAACATAAAAAGGCACAAACAAAAGATTCATGAATAACAATGCTTTGCAAGACGTTTGTTTGTTTCACATAAAGAAAACATAGCATCGAAGTATTCAGCTTGTCCCTCAATAGAGTAGCAAATATAAATGCATAGGACACCTTCAAAGTTCATAAGAGTGACTAGATACAATAGTTTAAAACAAGCAATAACAAGTTATGCATCAATCAACTAGTCTTGGGACAATGCACATAGAACTAAGAATGGCCACGATGCTCTCAAAGTAGGTGCATAAAGATAGAAGGTGGAGACTCAGTATAATGGTGGAATAAAAGCCTTTTGTAAAAGGAAGTAGGGATTCAAGTCTCATAAAGAGCTTCCAAAAATTATGGTACTTGTTAGCTTTCAGCTCTCATTGCCCCTATCATAAGCATCTTGAAGGTGATTAAGGTTAAAGTGACACAACTAAGAGCATATGCTTGACAAGTTATAAACCAAAATCTCATGCCCCCTACTTACGAAGACCGATCCTCATGCTACTCAACTTCAGTCACGAGTAAGCTCTTGTCATTGTAAGTATATGTGTATCATTAAGAATCGCCAACGGGGTACCCCTTGAACATGATACGGGAGCTTTCCCATAATCAAAATGACAAGGCAAGCAGACAATCAGCATCTCAGCGATCTTTTTGTTTGCTATTTGCATAGGTTTTTATTGAGGATGCTTCATAGAGTGCTCATTATGGTGATGCTGCAAGTTTCCACCATGATTAGGCATGGCTTAGGCTAGCGGCCCAGGCGTTTCTCTAACACATATACAAACTCCATGATCTTACAAGTTCCACTTTTATTTCACACCGCCGGGATCCATAAGCAAAAGAACATAATATCAACGGGGTACAAAGTACAAGTGCAATGTTGAAAGCGTTCCCCGTGAAACATGGTTCTGCTAATTTCAACTTATAAAGTGCACGCATATACGCAATAAAGAAGGACCCAATGGTTCAAGTTTATTAGAGGCAATAAAGTAAAGTGTGACATCAAGTTCGTGAGAGCTTTAATCACTAGTTTTTTATAACAAGTGGAAGGTAAACAAAAGCATGAATATACTTGGAATAGCATAAGCTAGTAGGTAGGTATGGTGGACTCTTTGGAAAAACTTGGTTTAGGGAGTTGGATGCATGAGTGGAACTCATACTTTGTTGTGGAGGCTAGCAAAAGACTGGGAGCGACAAACTAAGAGAGCAATAATGGCCATAATCATGCAGAGCGACAAAACATAATTGATCAAAGCATAAGTGATACTACAAGTTGAAAACTAAAGGATCATAAAGTCTATGGTGACTTGTGATAGTCATAACATGGTGTGAGCATGTGCCAAGTCAACCCAAATAAAGCATCGAAGGAGAATACCACTATACTATGCTTTAATATGCTAAAACAATGCATGATTCATCCAAGGCATATTAAGCAATCTCAATTGTTTATAACAAGTCATGCTACAGCAAAGAATACTAAGCATAAGGCCAAAACAATATCAAGCATGGCATGACAAAGCATATGCCACAGTCAAAAACGAGCTCTTTTTACCACATAAGCATGAGCTTTCCTACTCTTTTCCAAACCAAACCAAACTAATTGCAAACCAATGTATGAAAGAGGGGGTCCAACCAACTTATTCAGAAAACTAAGCAAACCAAGCAAAATAAAAACCAAAACGAAAACGAAAAAGAAGACGCTCCAAGAAAAACACAACTGTGCATGAAACAATAAAAATGAAGCGTTTGGAAGAAACCTGGGATTTTTATTGATGAAGAAGGGGATGCCTTGGGCATCCCCAAACTTTGACGCTTGTAATTCTTGGATATTTCTTGGGGTGACACGTGTGGCATCCCCAAGATTGAGCTTTAGTCCATCCTTCATCTCATTACTCATTTCCTTCCATACACCTGAAAATTTTCCTTCATACAAAACTTCACACAATCTTTATTAGCAACATTAGTGCACTCAATATAAATAAGTCTCAAGGTTCAGGTCTAACACCAAATAAACTTCCATTAGAACACTAGCTATTGTAGCACTTTCCTCAAAAAAGCTCAATTCCCCAAAGGAACTCAAGAAGGAACTAACAAGAAGCAAATGCAGAAAATGGCAGAAATCTGTCAAAACAGACCAGCAGGTAAAGAAGATTTTTTTCGAAAACCTTCTGTTGCTCAAATAAAAAAGTGTTGAACTAAAGAAAGTTAGATAACAACCTGGGGCAGAATCACAAAAAATTACAGCTCAATCCGACGTACAGAGCTCTCTCAGGAAATTTTACGGTGAAGCACAGAAATCTGTTTCAGGACAGCAACTTTCTCAATCATTACTTCTCTCTCATTAGAGGTTACTCTTGGCACAAAAAGCAAATAAAAAGGATAAGGAGAGGTTATTACTGAAGTAATAACTTCCAAGACTCATCTAAAACTCTTGGGTTATCTCCCAACAAGTACTTTCTTTAACGCCTTTAAGTTAGGCATAAGAAGCAAAGAAAGAATCAAGTGTTCTCAAATGAAGAAGCATTAAGACCAAATTTTGTTTTCATAGGAGAAGCAAAAGAAATATTTTCTCTCTTTTTAGGGAAGTGTTCTATACCTTTCTTGAGTGGGATTTGATATTTAATGGTGCCTTCTTTCATATCAATGATGGCTCCAACAATTCTAAGAAAAGGTCTTCCCAAAGTAATAGGACAAGAAGCATTGTATTCAACATCCAAAACATAGAAATCAACGGGGACATAGGAATCATTAACCATAATAAGAACATCATTAAGACTCCCCATGAGTTTCTTTTTAGCATTAGCATCAAGTGGGACATTCAAATAACAATCTTCAAGAGGAGGCAAATCAAGCATATCATAAATCCTTCTCGGCATAATAGAAACACTACTACCAAGATCACACAAAGCTTTGAAATCAAAGTCATTCACTTTCATATTAATGATGGGTTCCCAACCATCTTCTTACTTTATAGGAATAGAAGCTCTATGTTTCATCTTTTCTTCTTTAATCTTTATGAGAGCATCAGTAATGTGTTTTGTAAAAGCCATGTTCATAGCACTAGCATTAGGACTTTTAGCAAGCTTTTGTAGGAACTTAATAACTTCAGAGATATTGTAACCATCAAGATCAAAATCAACTTTATCATCTAAAGTAGTAGAACTATTACTAGCCTCAACACTAGTGGTGGTGATAGTAGATACACTAATGTTTCTAGCAATTTCATCTTCTCTTTTCCACTTAGCATGTAATTCAGCTAATAGTCTAACATTTTCATCAATTCTTACTTGTATGGCATTAGTAGCTGCAAAGGGATTGTCATTAGTTTCAGGTTTAGCAGCCATTTTTATTCAAAGAAGTTTGAGCTTCAGCCAAAGATGCTATATTTCTTTCAGCATTAGAGAGTTTTTCCTCAATAGTTTTATTGAAAGCAGTTTGTTTACTAATAAACTCTTTAAGCATAACTTCAAGTTCAGAGGGAGCACTCTTATTATTGTTGTAAGAATTTCTATAAGCATTACCATTGTTGGGAGGATATGGCTTATAATTGTTGTTGCCAAAATTGTTCCTATAAGCGTTATTACCATAAGCATTGTTGCCAAAGTTGTTATTTCTTATGAAGTTCACATCAACTTGCTCTTCTTGAGCAACCAAAGAGGCTAAAGGAACATTATTTGGATCAATATGGGCTTTCCCATTAACGAGCATAGACATAATAATATCAATCTTATCACTCAAGGAGGAGGTTTCTTCAACAAAATTTACCTTCTTACCTTGTGTTCAGAATAATTAACCATCATATTATCCAATAGTTTTGTTGCAGCACCCAAAGTGATGGTCATAAAGGTACCTCCAGCCGCTGAATCCAATAGGTTATTTTGCTCATATTGCATTTGCATGAAGTTTTTAGTGGCTCTTTCAACTTCTAAAATTCTTCCTTCACTAGGTAATCCAGGTTTACCATTATAGCCATTAGTATTATTAGGAGGGTAGGGCCTATAATTCTTATTACTATAAGCATTGTTGCCAAAATTGTTATTTCTTATGAAGTTCACATCAACTTGCTCTTCTTGAGCAACCAAAGAGGCTAAAGGAACATTATTTGGATCAATATGAGCTTTCCCATTCACAAGAATAGACATAATAATATCAATGTTATCACTCAAGGAGGAAGTTTCCTCAACAGAATTTACCTTCCTACCTTGTGGAGCTCTCTCAGTATGCCATTCAGAATAATTAACCATCATATTGTCCAGAAGTTTTGTTGCAGCACCCAAAGTGATGGTCATAAAGGTACCTCCCGCAGCAGATTCCAATAGGTTCCTTGAAGAATAGTTCAATCCTGCATAAAAAGTTTGGATGATCATCCAAGCAGTCAGTCCATGAGTGGGACAATTCTTTACCAAAGATTTCATTCTTTCCCAAGCTTGAGCAACATGCTCATTATCAAGTTGTTTAAACTCCATTATTTCACTTCTCATGGATATAATCTTAGCAGGAGGATAGTATTTTCCAATAAAAGCATCTTTGCACTTAGTCCAAGAATCAATACTATTCCTAGTTAAGGAATTCAACCATTCTTTAGCTTTTCCTCTAAAAGAGAAAAGAAACAATTTCAGTTTAATAATATCACCATCTATATCCCTATGCTTTTGCATCTCACAAAGTTTAACAAAGTTATTTAGATGGGAAGCAGCATCTTCATTACCAATACCAGAAAATTGTTCTCTCATAAAAAGATTGAGCAAAGCAGGTTTTATCTCAAAGAAAGTATTTTCAGCCACAGGTGGAGCAATAGGTGTGCTCATAAAATCATTGTTGTTGGTGCTAGTGAAGTCACACAACTTAGTGTTTTCAAGAGTAGTCATTTTTTGGGTTTTCAATTAAGAAAGCAAAACAAGTAAAACTAATTTTTTTGTATTTTTTGAAGAACAAAACAAGCAAACAAAGCCAAAAGAAAACTAAGCAAAACAAAAACAACAAAGTAAAGAGATTGGTTATGAGGGACTCCCCTTGTGAAGATGTCCTTGACTCCCCGGCAACGGCACCAGAAAATAGCTTGATGCACTCAACGATCGACGTAGAGCTCGTTGGGAACCAAAAACTACTGCTTTATTATTACTTTTCCTATTGAACTTACTAACCATACCTTTAGCTCGTCGTAGGTTTGAAAACCTTTTCTATTGAATTATACTACAATTGATCTCCTGCACTTAGGAGTCATCAGAGATCATTGTGAAAACAGTTGCCATGTGTATGATAGTGGTGGTAGCATTTCTCATCATCTGAGCTATCATGAGGGTCATCACCTAGGTCTCGGTCACTTTGATGTACTTGGGGATAATTTTGTTGTTGTCGCGGTTGATGATGAGGAGGTTGGTGTTGTTGTTGCCATAGTTAATGATGAAGAGCTTGATGTTGTTGTGGTGGTTGTGCCTCATTTGTAGGTTTAGGTACTTGGTCCTCATGATGTTGTTGATGGTATTGGGCCTCTTAGCACGGTGGTGGTGGTGGTAGTGGTACTTGAGGCTAATTCCTAGGTTGTTGACGAGGTTGCCGTTGCAAGACATTTCCACATTGATGCTCATGGTGTTGTTGAGGTTGTTGCTCCACATTGTGACCATGTTGTTGGTGTTGATGGCCATGTCATCGTTGAAGTCTCGAGGGATCTCCAAGAGCTTCACGTTAACGGTGTTCTTGCTCTTCAAAATGGGAGTGATCACTTGTAGTCGATTGAATGTCTTGCGGTTGTTGATGCTACACTTGATGTTCTTCATGTGGCGGTGACATAGGTATGATTACTCGGATGTTTGAGATTTGCTGCCCTATGCTGGGTAAAAGGCTTACAACCCATGAAGGTTTCAGATGATGGCCCAAGGAAGCAACCGTCAAAGGATTTGATTGTATTAGGAAAAAGACTATGAACCGACATTGTGTTGGTATTGTAATTACACGTGTATGAAACCTATCCACCTACAGCTTTGAGACCCGGCCTATTATATATAGGACGAGAGAAGCCCAAGCGAGGGTATCGAAATCTCCAAGACAACTTGTAATAGTGCGATTTCCCAATATTCAGGCGACTTTGCCTCCATTGTTTTCCTGACATCCGATGAAATCCCCAGCGTTCTCTTTTCCGCGAAACCCTAAGTCCTTCACCATGGACATTGCCGAGGTTACGCCTTGTCAATTGGTGCCGTCTGTGGGAAACCTAAACGCTGGAACCATGGATTCGGCGGACCGCTCTCCACCAAGCATCAACCCGACGAAAATAGATCCACGCCCGCCCACCCCTGTATTGGTACTCGCCGATTTCAATGGAAGATCCAATCTAATCATTGGAAGCTTCCACTTCCAAGTAGAGGACCCGCAAGAATCGCACCCTTCGGCCCTGATCACATCAGAACCGTCGGTGGAAAAATACGCCTATAGAGGTACTAGTATCTTCCGTCGGATCCTCCACGGACATCACAGCAAAGATCGAAGCAGGCGAATATAGCGAGCAAATCGAGATGGATCTGGGGACCTTGATGGTCTTTACGACAATTCCTTCTTCGGATCAGATCCACAGCTAACCCCACCAAGCGAAGCAAGCCCGGCAAATTCGGAATCAAAAGAAATCTGCAAAAGCATCGACTTCGGAATTCGGATGGTAGAAATCTACCTAGAACAAAAACTGATGGACCTCACTGGATCACCCGACAGTGTCTCCCTCAGTACAGACGATGACGCCACCAGCCCATATATCATTCAGCATCAAGTATGCGTGATCATTGGAGACGCCTTGACCCAGCAAGACTCCAACGGTAACCCAATTTTTAATCCCAATGATATTCTTTCCAGCCATAATGCAGGAAGTCACGGCAATGAAGGAAGCCGAGGAAATGGGAAAGACCCAACAGTCAACCATGCAAACCGAGAAGAAGAACAACCACGTAGAGGCGAGAGGCAAACTCTCAGCTTACCAGCCAGTGCATGGGAGAAGGCAAGGGCAGCAATTTCGGGTGCGGTTCCAATAACAACGGACGCCACTCACCAAGTGGCATAGCAATATCTGCTTCATCACAAAAAGAGAGACCTACTCAGGATGCAGAGGCAACTCGACGAAAGGAAAAGGTTAGTCGATGAATCTAGCCTATGACAAGCGCAGTTAAGTGTAGGGTTTCGTAGCATGGAAAACAAAAATTTTCTACCGCATACAAACAAACAAGCCAAGATCTATCTACTAGATTGTAGCAACGAGTCGATGGAATAACTCACCCTCGAAGATTCCAAAGTGTTTAACGAGAGCGGATTCTCGTGGGTGATGTAGTCGTACTCTTTCCGATCTCAAGATCGCGTAGACGATCCTTCCGGTGTTGCGTTCCCGCAGCGCTCCCGCAGTCGGTCACACGTTCGGTACTCGACGAAGACCTTCCTCTCCCTTGTTCCAGCAGGCAGCGGAGGTTGTAGCACTCTCCTCGCGATTCCGGCAGCACAACGGCGTGGTACCGGAAGTAGAGGGGAGATCTCGCAGGGCTTCGCCTTAAGCCGAAGCGAGTATGGTGGAGTATGAGAGGGCTCCTTGGCGATCTAGGTTTTAGACACACCAAGGAGGAGGTGCTAGAGCCGGTGGCTAGGGTTTGGGGCACCCCAAGTCGGCAGCTAGGGCAACCCTGGGAGGTGGCGGCAGCAGCAGGAGGTGGTGGCGCCAATCTAGGGTTTTGGAGGAGAGGTACTTGTGTGCTAGGAGGGGCAGCCCTTCCCCTCCCTTTATAGGTGGGAGGCGCGGCCAAAGGGAGGGGAGTCCCTCCCCAACTCGGCTTGGAGGTGGGCCGGCGGTTGGAGGAGGGAATCCTCCCCAACTCGGTTTCCCACTCCTCCTCCTCTTTCCAAAACTTGTCGTTTGACTTTCAAACTAGCCGTTTGACTTTTCAAATTAGGATTTAAATAAACCCTTTATTTTGGACAGCAAAGACACCTAGTACATGATGCAATCATTCCAACTTACAATGACACATTCATGTACCCTTCCCCCTCCCGGAGTGCCGGACATTCCGGAACATTCTAGAACATTCCCGATGAAAACACCGGAACCATTCCCCAACTCCGAAACGGGACTTTCTTTATATGAATCTTATTCTCCGGACCATTCCGGATCTCCTCGTGATATCCCGAATCCCATTCGAGACTTCGAACAACATTCGGACTCTTTCTCATCATTCCATAACTACTCAAACAACGTCGAATCCTTAAGTGTGTCTCCCTACGGTTCGTAAATTATGTAGACATGATCGAGACACTTCTCCGAACAATAACCAATGGAGGAATCTGGAAATTCATATGGCTCCCACATATTTCTACGATTACTTTGCGATCGAATGAACCACTTACATACGATATCAATTTCCCTTTGTCTCACGATAGTTTACTTATCCGAGGTTATGATCGTCGGTATCTCTGCATACCTAGTTCAACCTCGTTACTGATAAGTACTCTTTTCTCGTTCCCGTGATATGTGATCCCTTGTGAGCCATTCACATGCTTGCAAGCTAATTGGATGACATTTCACCGAGAGGGCCCAGAGTATATCTATCTGTCATATGGATGGACAAATCCCACTCTTGATCCATGTGTTTCAACCAATACTTTCTGAACACTCAATACCACCTTTATAGCCACCCAGTTACGGTGTGGTGTTTGATGTCATCAAAGCATCCATCCGGTAAAGGTGATATGCATGATCTCATGGTCGAAGGAATTAGATAACTATGTATCAGAAAGCATATAGCAATTGAACTATTAAAAATGACTTGATCTTTATGCTACGCTTATCTATAGGAGTATGTCCACCATATCATTCTCCTAACGATATGATCTTGTTGTTAATAACATCTCAATGTTCATGATAGGGAAACCACAATCATCTATTAACCAACAAGCTAGTATTATATAGAGGCTTTACTAGGGACTTCAAATTAAGTTTACAAATCACACAAGTATTAATGTTTCCTTGTTAATACTATTATAGCATGAATGTAAACATTTATCATAAACACAAAGATATAATAATAACTACATTTATTATTGCCTCTAGGGCATATCTCCAACAGTCTCCCACTTGCACTAGAGTCATCTAATCTTGATTACATGGTAATATACCGAACACCCATGGCAGTTTGGTGCTGGTCATGTTTTGCCCTCGGGAGAGGTTTAGTCAACGGATCCGCCACATTCAGATCTGTGTGTACTTTGCAAATCTTTATATCCCCATCTTGGATATGTTCTCGAATAGCGTGAAAACGTAGCTTGATGTGCTTCAGCTTCTTGTGTGACCTTGGTTCTTGCGCATTGGCTATGGCGCCCATGTTATCACAGTAGATAGACATTGGGTCCAGCGCACTAGGAACCACACCCAGCTTTGTAATGAACTCTTTCATCCATATTGCTTCTTGTGAAGCCTCCGAAGCAGCCATGTATTCCGATTCAATTGAAGATCTCGCCACAACGCTTTTCTTTGCACTCCTCCAGCTAACTGCTGCACCATTCAAAATAAATACGTATCCAGATTGTGATTTAGAATCATCCGGATCGGTGTTCCAACTAGCGTCGGTGTAACCATTAACAACGAGTTGTTCATCACCTCCATAAGAAAGAACCATATCCTTAGTTCTTCTCAAGTACTTAAGGATGTTTTTGACCGCTGTCCAATGATCCACTCCTGGATCACTTTGATATCTGCTAGTCAAACTAACAGCATATGCAATGTCGGGTCTAGTACATAGCATGGCATACATTAGAGATCCTATGGCTGAGGCATAGGGAGTCTTACTCATCCTTTCTCTATCTTCTGCCGATGTCGGACTCTGAGTTTTACTCAAGGTCGTATTGGGCAACATGGGCAAGAACCCTTTCTTGCTATCTTCCATTCCAAACCTCTTTAGAACTTTGTCCAAATATGTACTTTGTGACAATGATATTTGGCGTTTTGATCTATCTCTATAAATCTTTATGCCTAATATGTAAGCTGCTTCGCCAAGATCCTTCATTGAAAAACTATTATTCAAATATTCTTTGACACTATTAAGAAGGTCTACATCATTCCCAATCAATAATATGTCATCCACATATAGTATTAAGAATGCTACAGAGCTCCCACTCACTTTCTTGTAAATACAAGCTTCTCCATAAGTTTGTATAAAACCAAAACTTTTGATTACCTTATCAAAACGTTGATTCCAACTTCGGGATGCTTGCTTCAATCCATAGATGGACCGTTGAAGTTTGCATACCTTGTTAGCATCTTTAGGATCGACAAAACCTTTGGGTTGCATCATATACAACTCTTCATCAATGTCACCATTGAGGAATGCTGTTTTGACATCCATCTGCCATATCTCATAATCGTAATATGCAGCGATTGCTAACATAATCCTCACAGACTTTAGCTTCGCTACTGGTGAGAAAGTCTCATCGTAGTCAACTCCTTGAATTTGTCGAAACCCTTTTGCGACAAGTCGAGCTTTATAGACAGTAACATTACCATCAGCATCTGTTTTCTTCTTGAAAATCCATTTGTTCTCGACAGCCTTCCGACCATCCGGTAAGTCCACCAAAGTCCATACTTGGTTTTCGTACATGGATCCAATCTCGGATTTCATGGCTTCCTGCTATTTATTGGAATCTGGGCTCATCATCGCTTCCTCATATGTCTCAGGGTCATCGGTGTTGTCCACCAACATGACACTCATAACGGGATCATACCAATCTGGAGTGGTACGAGTTCTCGTTGACCTGCGAGGCTCTGTAGCAACTTCGATCGAAGTTTCATGATCATCATCATTAGCTTCCTCTCTAATTTGTGCAGGCACCACAAGAACTTCTTCCAGCGCTGCGCTACTCGCAATTTCGAGAGAAGGTTCGTCAACCTCGTCGAGTTCTACTTTCCTTCCAGTCACTTCTTTCGAGAGAAATTCCTTCTCTAGAAAGGATCCATTCTTGGCAACGAAGATTTTGCCTTCGGATCTATGATAGAAAGTATACCCAATAGTTTCCTTCGGGTATCCTATGAAGACGAATTTTTCCGCTTTGGGTTCAAGCTTGTCCGGCTGTAACTTCTTTACATAGGCTTCGCATCCCCAAACTTTAAGGAACGACAATTTAGGTTTCTTCCCAAACCATAATTCATACGGTGTCGTTTCAACGGATTTAGACGGTGCCCTATTTAAAGTGAATGCGGCTGTTTCTAATGCATAACCCCAAAATGATAGCGGTAAATCTGTAAGTGACATCATAGAACGAACCATATCTAAGAGAGTTCGATTACGACGTTCAGACACACCATTACGCTGTGGTGTTCCCGGCGGTGTCAATTGTGGAAGTATTCCGCATTTCTTCAAATGCTCGCCAAACTCGTAACTTAGATATTCACCTCCACGATCAGAACGTAGAAATTTAATCTTCTTGTTACGTTGATTCTCTACCTCACTTTGAAATTCCTTAAACTTCTCGAAAGTTTCGGACTTATGTTTCATGAAATAGATATACCCATATCTACTCAAGTCATCCGTGAAGGTAAGAACATAACGATAACCACCGCGCGATGCTACACTCATTGGACCACACACATCGGTATGTATGATTTCCAATAAGTCCGTAGCTCGCTCCATCATACCAGAAAATGGAGTCTTAGTCATTTTACCCATCAGACATGCTTCGCATCTTTCAAGTGATTCAAAATCAAGTGATTCAAGAAGTCCATCGGAATGGAGTTTCTTCATACGCTTCACTCCAATGTGACCAAGACGACAGTGCCACATATAGGTCGAGTTATCGCTCGATCTCAAACGTTTAGCCTCAATGTTATTAATATGTGTATTTCCACTATCGAGATTCAACAAGAATAGACCATCTATCAAAGGTGCATGTGCATAAAACATATTACTCATATAAATCGAACAACCATTGGATTTAAACAAGTAACCGTCTCGCAATAAACAAGATCCCGATATAATGTTCATGCTCAACGCAGGCACCAAATAACAATTATTTAAGTATAAAACTAATCCCGATGGTAGATGAAGGGGTAGCGTGCCGACCGCGATCACATCAACCTTTGATCCGTTTCCCACGCGCATCGTCACCTTGTTCTTCACTAGCTTCCGTTTATTCTGCAGCTCCTGTTTCGAGTTACAAATATGAGCAACCGAACCAGTATCAAATACCCAGGCACTACTACGAATACTAGTGAGATACACATCAATAACATGTATATCAGATATACCTTTCTTCTTGATGTTGCCGTTCTTCAAATCCGCCAAGTACTTTGGGCAATTCCGCTTCCAGTGACCTTCTCCTTTGCAGTAAAAGCACTCAGTATCAGGCTTGGGTCCAGCCTTGGTTTTCTTCGTCGGTGTGGCAACTTTCTTGCCACCCTTCTTGAAGTGTCCCTTCTGCTTAGACTTGCCTTTCTTGAATTTGTATTGACCAACAACACTTGGTGCTCTTTCTTGATCTCCACTTCTGCAGATTTTAACATAGCAAACAGTTCTGGCAACTGCTTGTTCATGTTCTGCATGTTGTAGTTCATCACAAAGTTCTTGTAACTTGGTGGTAGTGATTGGAGGACACGGTAAATCCCCAAAGCATTAGGAATCACTATACCCAAGCTTTGAAGTTTGTTTGCGTGCCCAGACATCTTAAGCACATGCTCACTGACGGAGCTGCCCTCTTCCATCTTGCAGTTAAAGAACTTTTCAGAAGCCTCATAGCTCTCAATTGCCGCATGAGTCTCAAAGATCAATTTGAGGTCACGGACAATATCATGTGGGTCTGAATTCTCAAACCTTTTCTGAAGCTCCGATTCTAAACCATACAAGATAGCACATTGAACTATGGAGTACTGATTCTTCCGAGCAAGGTAAACATTCTTTACTTCATCGGTAGCATCAGCTGCAGGTGGGTCACCCAGCAGTGCATCCAGCACATAGGTCAAATTACCAGCTGTGAGGACAATCCTCAAATTGCGGAACCAATCCGCGAAGTTGCTTCCATTGTTTTTCAACTTTTCTTTCTCTAGGAACGCATTAAAATTGATGGTAGGGGCTGCCATTGATCTACAACATATTTGCAATAGTTTAGACTAAGTTTATGACAAATTGAGTTCTAATTAATAGTAAAGTTTAATCCAGGTGAACTCCCACTCAAAACAACATCCCTCACATTGTTTTAGTGATCACACGAACCAAATCCACCATATCAAAACCGATCATCACGAGAGTTGATATAGTTTCAATGGCGAACAATCGACGTGCTCATCATATCTACTATATGACTCATGCTTTACCTTTCGGTGATCCGTGTTCGTGAGACCATGTCTGTACATGCTAGGCTCGTCAAGATCAAACCTTAGCTTCCGCATAAGCAAATCTGGCTTGCTTACGTTGTATACACTTGCGGAATCTAACACACCCGATCATCACGTGGTGCTTCGAAACAACAAGCTTTAGCAACGGTGCATACTAAGGGTGAACACTTTAGAACTTGAAATTTATGTGCATGAGGGATCATCTTATAATGGTACCGTCGTCTACTAAGCAATACAAGATGCATAAAGGATTAACATCACATGCAATTCATAATATGTGATATGATATGGCCTTTCTTCTTTGTGCTTCCGATCTCCATCTTCAAGCACGAACATGATCTCCATCATCACCGACATTGCATCAAGGTCAATGACACTTCTCCATGGTTGTCGTCCACCGGCTTCAACTATTACAACTACTTTGAATAGATACGCGGTAACATAAATTAAAGACAACCATATGGCTCCTGCCGGTTGCCAACTTACAATAAGGAACATTGCATACATCAAATATAATCACAATCATGGCCATATCACATCACTGCACACCCCTGCAAAACAAAGTTAGATGCCTCTACTTTCTTTGCATATTTTACGTGGTTTGGGGCTTTCAATAAGTGTCGTTCTAACTTACGAACAAGAACCACAACATTGATACTAGTATTGTTAATCACCCGTTGTAAATTGGATCTCCACTATGCTGGGAGAAACAGGCACCCGCAAAGCCACTTATGCAATACAAGTTGCATGTCAAGCGTGGAGCAAGTCTCATGAACGATGTCATGTAAGGTTAGCCCGGGCCGCTTCATCCCAACATCCCGCAAGATGCAAAGTACACAAGAAGCAATTGACAATAAAAGCATCAATGCCCACAATGACCATTGTGTTCTACTCGTGCAACAGATCTACATATAGACACGGCTCTGATACCACTGTAGGGTTTCGTAGCATGGAAAACAAAAATTTTCTACCGCATACAAACAAACAAGCCAAGATCTATCTACTAGATTGTAGCAACGAGTCGATGGAATAACTCACCCTCGAAGATTCCAAAGTGTTTAACGAGAGCGGATTCTCGTGGGTGATGTAGTCGTACTCTTTCCAATCTCAAGATCACGTAGACGATCCTTCCGGCGCTGAGTTCCGGCAGCGCTCCCGCAGTCGGTCACACGTTCGGTACTCGACAAAGACCTTCCTCTCCCTTGTTCCAGCAGGCAGCGGAGGTTGTAGCACTCTCCTCGCGATTCCGGCAGCACAACGGCGTGGTACCGGAAGTAGAGGGGAGATCTCGCAGGGCTTCGCCTTAAGCCGGAGCGAGTATGGTGGAGTATGAGAGGGATCCTCGGCGATCTAGGTTTTAGACACACCAAGGAGGAGGTGCTAGAGCCGGTGGCTAGGGTTTGGGGCACCCCAAGTCGGCGGCTAGGGCAACCCTGGGAGGTGGCGGCAGCCGCAGGAGGTGGTGGCGCCAATCTAGGGTTTTGGAGGAGAGGTACTTGTGTGCTAGGAGGGGCAGCCCTGCCCCTCCCTTTATAGGTGGGAGGCGTGGCCAAGGGGAGGGGAGTACCTCCCCAACTCGGCTTGGAGGTGGGCCGGCGGTTGGAGGAGGGAATCCCTCCCCAACTCGGTTTCCCACTCCTCCTCCTCTTTCCAAAACTTGCCGTTTGACTTTCAAACTAGCCGTTTGACTTTTCAAATTAGGATTTAAATAAACCCTTTATTTTGGACAGCAAAGACACCTAGTACATGATGCAATCATTCCAACTTACAATGACACATTCATGTACCCTTCCCCCTCCCGGAGTGCCGGACATTCCGGAACATTCTAGAACATTCCCGATGAAAACACCGGAACCATTCCCCAACTCCAAAACGGGACTTTCTTTATATGAATCTTATTCTCCGGACCATTCCGGATCTCCTCGTGATATCCCGAATCCCATTCGAGACTCCGAACAACATTCAGACTCTTTCTCATCATTCCATAACTACTCAAACAACGTCGAATCCTTAAGTGTGTCTCCCTACGGTTCGTGAATTATGCAGACATGATCGAGACACTTCTCCGAACAATAACCAATGGAGGAATCTGTAAATTCATATGCCTCCCACATTTTCTACGATTACTTTGCGATTGAATGAACCACTTACATACGATATCAATTTCCCTTTGTCTCACGATAGTTTACTTATCCGAGGTTATGATCGTCGGTATCTCTGCATACCTAGTTCAACCTCGTTACTGATAAGTACTCTTTTCTCGTTCCCGTGATATGTGATCCCTTGTGAGCCAGTCACATGCTTGCAAGCTAATTGGATGACATTTCACCGAGAGGGCCCAGAGTATATCTATCCGTCATATGGATGGACAAATCCCACTCTTGATCCATGTGTTTCAACCAATACTTTCTGAACACTCAATACCACCTTTATAGCCACCCAGTTACGGTGTGGTGTTTGATGTCATCAAAGCATCCATCCGGTAAAGGTGATATGCATGATATCATGGTCGAAGGAATTAGATAACTATGTATCAGAAAGCATATAGCAATTGAACTATTAAAAATGACTTGATCTTTATGCTACGCTTATCTATAGGAGTATGTCCACCATATCATTCTCCTAACGATATGATCTTGTTGTTAATAACATCTCAATGTTCATGATAGGGAAACCACAATCATCTATTAACCAACAAGCTAGTATTATATAGAGGCTTTACTAGGGACTTCAAATTAAGTTTACAAATCACACAAGTATTAATGTTTCCTTGTTAATACTATTATAGCATGAATGTAAACATTTATCATAAACACAAAGATATAATAATAACTACATTTATTATTGCCTCTAGGGCATATCTCCAACATTAAGCTCCACTCGAGGATCAAGGAGCATAATAGGAGAAGCACCGCCAAGGAGAGGAACATCTCGGCTGGAGAATATCCCTGAAGCAGAGAGGAGCGGACTAATCCGAGACCTTGATCTGTCATTCATGTCCATAGACCAAGCTGGAAATATCAAGGCAAAAACAGCCCAGGCAGCCATTGTGGCCACACAAACATATCTAATTACAACACAGCCCGCACCCGATGATCCTCGTGTGGCCCTTCACCACTCCGCCCTGATGAATCTCGGCATGGTAGGAGAATCTCTCGTGCAAGCAGATAAAGGAACCACGTGGCAACCCGACAGATCCCCGCACCATCGTAGCAGCCTTCGACAAGGAGGTCACACCCGAAGATCACGATCGCCACATCGGGTCCACTTTTTAGAATCAGAACCGCGAAATGATGCATCAAACAATATCACATAGAGAAGGATTGACCGATCCAGAGAAGAACGTAGCACTCGAAGATACCATGACGGTAAAAGCGAGGAAGAGCAAGAACTATGCGGAGCCAGTTGTGTTACCTGACGGGTTCGCAAGACCCCGGTACCAAAAGATTTTAAGTTGCCCCAAGATTGTCAAAAGTACGATGGCCTCCAAGAACCTGAAGCCTGGCTGACGGTTTATCCGGCAACTGTCAAGTTACAGGGCGGATCCAAAGCTACTGCAATGCAAAGCCTGCAGCTGCACCTAACCGGCGCAGCATGTTCTTAGCTAAGACAATTACCCGAAGATTCTTTCAGCAGTTGGAACGATCTTGAGGACAAATTTATCAGGAACTTCCAGTCCACATTCAAGTGACCCGCGTCTTTTTTAGCAATTGTGGGCCTACAAGCAAAAGTCAGGAGAATCAATACGGGCTTTCGTCCAATGGTAGAACATCATAAGAAATTCGGGTGAAGCAACATCTGACGAAAGAGCAATCGATGCCTTCAACGATGGACTTTGTTGACAAGAGTTTATCGAAGAACTAGGACGAACCAAGCCAAAGACAATTTCATAGTTGATGGACATAGCCAATCGGTGGGCTGATGGAGAGGACGTAGTACACAAGAAAAGAGCCTGTTCACCTGAAGACAACACGGACAGGCACAATAATGATCGGAGACGACAAACCAACGATGGGTACCATACACCAAGTTACGTTGCAGCAAGTTTCTCTGGAGGGGACAACCGATGAAGCGACGATTACAACAGTGGATACCGTGGCAACAAGGACAACATCAGTGGAGGCTAGTCGCAACAATGATACCAGCCGACGAATCGAGACCCACCTATCTCAGCAGGACAAATGTTGGAAGGACCCTGCAATATGCACTACTACGTCGACTCGACAGGGAAAAGGCAATCAAATCATCTCCTAAAGGACTGTTGAACATTCCTAAAAATGCAAGAACTATGCAACGCAAGGGCAACCGAAGCAGCGAACAGAGGCTATGCTACCGCACCTGTCGCTTTGGCTATCGGCGCGCCACCGCCACCACAGGGGCATCTGCCATCAGGACAATCGCAAAGGACAACACACCAAGACGACGAATATCCCAGGTCAAAATGAGCAATGTCAATGATCCAGAAGGGAGCACCCTCGAATAGAACATAGAAGTTGATCACTAGCCAAGTAAATATGGCAGTAACAAAGCCACCTCCTACACTAGAGTACCTCCATTGGCTAGAACAAGAAATTACCTTCAGCAGAGCCGATCATCCACTACGCGTCCCTCAACCAGGACAGTCAGTGCTAATAGTAGAAGCACAAATCGGCGGGTTCAACATGAGCAAGGTTTTCTTGGATACAGGAAGTAGCATCAACCTGATTTACGCTAAAACTTTACGGGCTATGAATTGGTCCATGATGAATCTAGTATCTACAGACACAACTTTCCACGGTATAGTGCAGGGAAAGCCGAAATTCCATTGGCAAAGTCCATCTTGACATAGTCTTCGGGTCAAAGAATAACTTCAGACGCGAAAAGCTAGAGTTCAAAGTCATGGACTGGCCATCTCAGTACCACGCGATCCTGGGATGACCAGCTTTCGCTAGGTTCATGGTAGTACCTCACTACGCATATCTGGTGTTAAAAATGCCAGCCCCCAATTGGGTCATAACAGTCAAAGGAAACTTCAGTCGTGCGGACAGCTGCGATCGGGAATTCAACAAAATCTCAGAATCTTTCGGGATGGAGACAGAACTTGGACAGCTGAAAATAGCGGATGAGGAGTCACTACACGAAGGGTACACCCACAAAAAGCAAACATCGGAAGATCAAGTGCACAACAGTCTCGCAAAAGCAACCTACGCGGCCTCCAATATAGGTCCCGCATAGGAAGACCCACTCGTCGACAAGAAGAGAGCACCAGAACATGGAGCATGATGAAGAACCCCAAGAATAGAAGCCGAAGTTCCTAAAGAAAATCTTCACTTAGACGCACTTTATATTCAATAAAAAGCCAACGGCCAGGCGATCACGCCCTTGCAATGTATTTATGCTTATCAATAAATAAAGAAAGTATTGCATGAGATACACATTTCTATGGCAAACGAACATTAGTTCGTCGGGTCCTCAACAAGAGAATGCAGCATACAATCAAAATCTCGTATAAAACATACGACATTTTTGATAAATATAAGAAAGATCTATACAGTATTTCCTCTATGAAGTACAAGGTCGCACAAGCAAGAAGTCAGATAGAAAAATTAACAAAAAATTCCTCGTCTGCTTCTAAGCATCTTCGCACAATCCTAATAGCGGGTCTACGAGCAGTAGCGTAATGAGGCGCCATGTAAACAAGGTCGCCATCGGAAGGGGGAGGCAAACCCGAAGATACAACATCCAGATCTAACGTCGGGTGATGTGCATGTACCCATGAGAGCGCGAGCTTGACACCTGCCACAAGTTGAAGCTTCACGTAATGGTGAATCCTTTCACCTTGTCGAAACTTTGCAATCAAATCCGCCAAGGTCTAAGGCTGAGGATCCCGAGGAAACATGGCATTGTAAACAATGGCCAGAGATCTGCGGCAACACTCGACAAATTGCTCCAACTCTGATAGGAAATCCTGAAGCAATGCCACAGTATAGGCACGGCGATGATCGGTCCAAGAGTCTGTTTTAGAACTTCCGGAGGCAGAAACAAGAGCTTGCATTCGGTTATATCGACGTTGGGTTTCCTCCCTCTTGCACAATCGAATACCTACAAATCGAGGAGAAAAAATTAATTTCCCGCAAGCCAAAAAAAAGCAACCGAAGAAAGAGGAAGAAGACTTACACAATAGATTTTCGCTTCCCAGGAAATTTCCTCCAAGAAAAAAGCCTTGCGGTTAAGGGCCTGGCGTGTCTTCGATTGGGAAACATCCACCATCGATTGAACAACCCGAATTTTTCCTTCAAGTTTTTTCACCTGTTCAATCTTTTCAGCGTACAATGGCGGATCCACCGTATGCACAATGGCGGTACTGGCTGCGCACACCACAGTTGAGGACGGAATTGCATCCGACAACTGCGCGGATTCAGAAGGAGCCGAAGATTCATTCACAATCTGGCAAGACACGAATGATATGAAACGTTTAGCATACAAAGAAAAATTCTACACACATATTCAATAATTGCTTTCTTGTAAAAAGTAAGCAAAAGGGTGGCTGGATAAGTTAAAAGTTCATTACAAGTGACGGCAAGGAGGATACAATGAAACTATAATACAAAGCCTATGAAGCCGTGTCCTTCAAAGACAAAGTAGCACTAGCAGAAGGAGCACTAGCTATAGGAGTAGTAGGGAGAGCCGAAGAAGGGGCGCCCATCACAGAAGGGGCGGCTAGTTTCTTTGAACTTGAGCCCAAGCCTAAAAGCAACCGAGAATACTTTCTGGCCCTCTTAACATAAGGCTTCAGGTCAACTGCTTGGCCATTGGGGGTGTCTGGGACAGAGGAGCTAACCTTCTTCCAGTCGACCTTCTCGCCGTGCGCCATCGCTAGTGCCATTGAGGTTTCAACACCACTCTTCGACTACGTCAAGCTATAACCAACAACGGGGTTGGGATCAGCACCGAAGATGGTGACAAGATCATTCAAGTTGTTCGGTACCTCCTTGGTTGGAAATATTTTGGCGTGAAGGCTTTTGAAGGCACGACGGGAGCTGATGACCCACAAGTATAGGGGGTGTATCGCAGTATTTTCAAGGGAAGTGAAACCCAATTTATTGATTCGACACAAGGGGAGCCAAAGAATATTTATAAGCCTTAACAACTGAGTTGTCAATTCAGCTGCACCTGGGAACAATCTTGCTCATAGCAGTTTATCAGTAGCAACAGTTTTGTAGTAGGAATAGTAAAGTAATAGCAATAGTAAAAGGAAAGACGATAGTAACAATTGCAGTAAACAGTAGGATTAGAGCGCGGTAGGCATAGGGATGGATGGACGGGCGTTGCATGGACAAGACAATTCATATAGCAATCAGAACATAGGGCATTTGTAGATAAATAAGATAGAGAATCCAAGTACTAAATAATCCTAGGCATGTGTTCCATATAGAGTCATACGTGCTCGTAATGAGAACTTGCACAACATCTTTTGTCCTGCCAGCCCGTTAGCAGCGGGGCCTCAAGGGAACTACTGACAATTAAGGTGCTCCTTTTAATAGAGCACCGGAGCAAAGCATTAACACTCTGTGAACACATGTGATCCTCACATCAAAGCCATTCCCTCCAGTTATCCCAATTTCTGTAACTTCGGGGCCTTTGGTTCCGGACAACAACATATGTATACAACTTGCAGGTAAGACCATAAAAAATACTATCATAATGAATCAATAACATGTTCAGATCTGAAATCATGGCACTCGGGCCCTAGTGACAAGCATTAAGCATAACAAGTTGCAACAAAGTCAAAAAGCACTAATAAAAGATACTAGGCACCATGCCCTAACAATCTGATGCCATTACATGAATGATCTCATACAATCCCTACCATCCCCATGGCCTACAGCGGGGGATTACTCACTCAAATATGGGGGAAACATGGATGGTCGATGGAGAAGCGATGGTGATGATGATGGTGATGATCTCCTCCAATTCCTCGTCCCGGCAGGGTGCCAGAACGGAGTTTCTGGTTCCGAATCGCGGAATCTGGTGGTGGCGGCAGAGTGGAACTCTTTTTGGAAAAACGTCGAACCCCCCTGGGTTTTTACTTCAGGAGGCAACTTATAGGCAAAGAGGGAGGCCAAGGGGGTGCCTGGGGCGGCCAGACCACCCCCTAGCACGGCCAGGTGGTGTGGCCAGGCCCCAGCCCCTCTCTGTCTCGTATTATGGCTCCTGATGTCCCTCGGTGAAAAACTGACTTTGGCTTTTGTCCCGTCCAATTCCGAGAATATTCATTTTCTGACTTTCCTGGAACCAAAAATAGCAGAAAACAGGCAGCTGGCACTGTGGCTCTTGTTAATAGGTTAGTCCAAGAAATCATATGAAAAGTACTCCAAAGTGTGGACAAAACATAAGAAAGTAGATAAAACCAAGCATGGAACATCAACAATTATGGATACGTTTGCAACGTATTAGGAGCGGACAAGGAGATTGCACCCACGAACGTTGTAGGCCTCCGAGGTGCTAACAACATCCGGCAAAGGATCATCCTTCTTGTCTTCATGCAACGTCAGGTCCTGGCCAGTCAATTCTGAAAATAAAAGAAGAGGGAAAGGATTGATGATCAAAGGAAAAAACAAACGAAATAAATCCATGCAAGAGAAAAAACTTACGGATCAAAGAGGCATTAAGGGCCTCCAGGCACTGCCGAAGATTTTCATCTCGAACAGCGGCTTGCTTGGCCATTTCTTCGGCATCAGTTCTCGCCTTATGCTTGGCCTCCTCGAAAGCCTCCTCAACAGTGCGAAGTTTGACCTCAAGATCATCGGCATGCTTCATCGCCTCATCCCGAATAACTCCGGATTCCTTGGCAGCAGGTGCGTGAACGAATCATGAAAAGTGGAGAAGAAAAATTCACAAAAAGATCCCAAAGATGAACATAACATACCCTTCAGTTCTTCGGCTTCGTCACGGATTTTTATGAAGCAAGAGGCCATATCGACCATCTCGCGCATCAAAGGCTGAAGAAGAACATCACAAGAAAGGATATCAGGGGAAAATAAAAGAGGCTACAAGCAGAGAAAATATGAAATAAAGAGTGGCTTACATCTTTCATATCCACATCAATAGGCTTTTCCGATATCACCACACCTTTACCCGCTGTTTTCTTCCCTTTTTGTGGTGGCGGCCTTGATGAAGTGGCAGCATCTTTCTGGATAATCTCCTCCACAGAAGACATGAGCTTTTCCTTCGGCTCCGTCGATAGTGGAGGAGATTTCTTTGCAGAGCAGCCCACAAATGTGCGAAGAGGAGATGCAGGAGGATCTTCTTCATCATCACTGCAAAGAAAAAAGAACAAAACAATTGGGAAAAGCATCAGCAATAGAACTACCCGATAAAGCAGTAAAAGAAACAGTCAAACACTTATGAAGACACATCCTGCACAAAGCGGAACAAATTCATCTAGGCGGGAGCAGCCAAGACTGGAGAAACATCGAGGGGTTTGGAGGTAGTCGAGTCATTTGAGTCTTCGACCCTTTCCACATCCTAGGGGGGATTCCTCTTTTCACCAGCAGGCTCCACGCGAAAATCTCCAGAGCGAGCCGACGGAAGAGATTGCATCTTCGATGAAGAATCATATGCAGAGAACTCCATCTCCTCATCCTCGGCAGTCCCAGTCATAGGGAGATCGTCGGATGCAGCAGGATGGACAGGGGGCTCACAGCTTCCAGGGAGAGGAGAAAGTGAGCTCAGGTGATCAAAGTCCTACACAAGCAGAAGACATGGAAAAAGCGCCAGTCATTGATAGAGTAAAAGTGCATCCACAAATAAAAGAAAGGAAAGATGAAGGCAAAGGAAATTTACCTGGGGGGCCAGTTTTTCTTGCCATAAGGCTCCACAACACAGTTGGAGGGAATTGGGCTTTTCTTGGTAAGGGTGGTGAAGTTTCGAACCCTCTTTTCATATACCTTGAGGGTAAGGTCTTTCGAGGAAATCCTCATCAGGTCCTTCCTCCTGGTGTACGCCCACATGCTAGAAAGCCGGGCTTGAAGTGGCTGGACGCGGATCCGCAAAAAATATGCCAGGATCTGGAGACCCGATAATTCCTTGCCAATTTGTGCCACAGTTTTGAAATGCGATCAATATAGGGCTGGATTTCAACCATTTCTTTGGCTGAAGGACGTTGATCCCAGGGAGTCAAGTTTGCGGCAAGGCTTTTAAGGATCAAAGGGGGCTAAACCGAAAGACTGGCCTTCAAGTGGTTGATCCTTGATATAAAACCAATTTGACTTCTAGCCTTGGACAGAGTCAGTGATCTTAAAATCAAAGTAATCCACGTTGGAGCGAATGAAAAAAATGGCGCCCCCAACATCATGGACAATGGTGTCAGTGGCGTTATGGTGAACATAAAAGAAATGCTTCCATAGGCCCCAATGGGGATGAATCCCGAGGAAACACTCATAGAGAGTGACGAAACAAGCAACATGAAGGATAGAATTAGGCGTGAGCTGATACAGCTGCATGCCATAGACAAAAAGAAGACCGTGAAGAAATTCGTGGACCGAAAGAGAAAGGCCACGAAGGGTAAAGGAGAGGAACATTACTCTCTAGCCAGGCTCGCGGATGGGAGCAGCTTCGTCTCCAGGAAGCTTGAAGGAACCCTCCGCCAGATGGCCGGAGTTCCGCATCTCATAGAGATCTCACACCGTGCACTTGGTAGGATCCCATCCGACGACCCTCTTCCTAGTGGCCTTCGCGGCAGCAATGGAAGTCCCAACTTTGCTTTTGCCCATGGCGGCGAAAGAGGAACGCGAGCACAGAGTAGGAGTTTGCAAGGGGGAAAGATCACAAGGAACACAATGGACTAGAGGTAGGTGAGGTAAAACAATAAACAAATCTCCTTCCCCTTATAAAGAGCAAAGGCGTGAAGTCTGAACCATTCGATGCAAAATCAATCCGATAGAAGATCACATGGTGGTGACACGTGTTATAAGGATTCCGTAAAGGAAAAAATCTAAAGAATTTATGGGTGCAGTAAAAACGGAGGACAGCGCGTGACGCCTCGTTCTTCACGCGGAGAGGGGACGTGCAGTCAAAAATCTCCACTGAGTATTCTATCACGCGTCATCATTACTGTCGCATGGCCCCATGTTCGACACGTGTCTTCTGAAAATCAACAGCATAAGATACGTCAGTACTGACGTCACAGCGGATGCATTGCAGAAACTGTGGCTCGCTGTAAGAAATATGACCCAAAGAAGTTAAAATTGGAGTCAAAGTAAATTCCTCTAGGAGAAGATTTGAGACTACAATCTAATATACAATATTACGACTGTAGCCTCGGGGCTTACTCCTATCAGGAGCACTGGTCGTGCACCTAACAAAAACTTCATAAGCACTAGCGCTATAAATCTAAGTTTTCGAGCCTATGTTCTGATACATATATCCAAACATAGCCTCGGGGGCTACTCCTATCAGGACCGCTGGAACGCACATGATAAAGAAAGACAAAGGATAAATTCATCAACAGATACTCCTACCAGGAGAAGTTACAAAAAACAAAAGTTCTTCAGCCGCTACAAATCAAAAAACTCTCGGATCGCACCCGACGCGACAAAAATCCAAATGTCATGTTCAGAAACATGAAGGTAAGACCCCAGGATTCGTTCTGTGTGGCCTGGTAATCGCACAAGAATGCGCTGTGTTAGTAAAATATCTGTATTGATGATACGATGAAAAATCCCGACGGACGCGTTGGGTACCCAATAAAAATAGAAACTGGATTACGCTAGTAGCAAATTTTGGATTCAAGCCTAGGGACTTGAATTTGATGTACGACGACCTTGTTTTTTCCTAGGAGCAATTAACTGATTCCGGATCTGTCGGAAGCATCAGACTCGTTGTACCAAATCCCTACAAAACACAAAAAGTGATAAAAATAAAGGAAAAGAAACTTTGAGACTCAACCTGAAACTACGATTCAAGTAGACTCTCGGGGGCTACTAACATAGGTATGATTACTCGGATGCTTGAGATTTGTTGCCCTATGCTGGGTAAAAGGCTTACGTCCCATGAAGGTTTTAGATGACGGCCCAAGGAAGCAACCGACAAAGGCTTTGATTATATTAGGAAAAATACTATGAACCGACATTGTGTTGGTATTGTAATTACGTGTGTATGAAACCTATTCGCATATAGCTTTGTGACCCGGCCTATTATATATAGGATGGGAGAAGCCCAAGCGAGGGTACCGAAATATCCAAGACAACTTGTAATAGTGCGATTTCCCAATATTCAGGCGACTTTGACTCCATTGTTTTTCTGACATCCACGAAATCCCCAACGTTATATTTTATGCGATACCCTAAGTCCTTCACCATGGATATTGCCGAGGTTACCCCTCGTCAGAGGCGTTCTTTGATCTTCCTCTTAGTCAACCCTCTGGCGTGTTTTAAGCCCCCCTTCGTGTTGACATATTCAATGATGATTTTAGATAACTTAGTCTAGATGGGATGGAAGTCTCATCTAAGATCATCATCGTAGGTTTGCTCCAACTTTTTCGCCCATCCTCCGGGAATCGATGGCAGCGATAGGTTCTAGCAATCCCGGACAAACCCTTTAAGGTCACAAAGGACGTAGAAGGCCGCCTTGGCGCTGTCAGCCAGCTTCTTGACACATGGGAACTCAAGAAAGTGCTTGAACACATGTTTGCCATCCCTGAAACAATCCCTCTTATTGGAAAATGATCATCCCTTTTTGGCGTAGCCGTCGTGAGCCTCTTCGAGAACACCCCTTATTTTGGTGTAGTTTTTCTTCTTTGTCCAACTCCCCAAGTCGAAATACGTGGCTAGCAAAAACCTCAGGGGAAATGATGATGAGTGTGCTGTATTTTCTCTATGCAACACAATTGAAGGAAATGTTAGAAAATAGCAAAGGAACAAATCTATAAGAAAGCATAAGTTACAGTGGCGAGGGAGTGTGTATTTACCCGAGAAAGAAAGGCAAATAAGTGTGTCCTTCCTCTTGTTGTCCACCATGAACTTCTGGAGGTACGCCATCGCCATGGTCCGTGTATCTGATCCTTCCACCGACTGGCTATCACGCATGTAGTAGGGATACACTATCCCGACATATGGGTTTTTCTCTCTCTTGATCTTCATCGCTAGAATGAGCGCGTATAGGCGGACCAAGTTATAGTCTAGCCGTTTTGAGAGAAACATCTTGAATATGTCCTCATATTCTATGAAGAATAGATCCGCGGGGGCTTGATGGACAAAGTCCATGTCCGATGGCACATTGACAATGAAAACCGGGTAATTTGGATATTTGTCTTGAAGAAGGATTCCCTCTAGTGTCTTGATACCATCATGCAAAGTTAGCATGGCTCCACGTGCAAGGCGGAGCAGCTCCGGAGTGAATATCGGTTCACCAGCTACATGCACTTGGGGCAAGCCATCCTTGCGGGCTGGTACGATGTCGTCCTGAGACCAGATCCTCTTCGGACAAGGCTGGATTGCGGCCTTCTTACTTCTCTTCTTGTGCTTCTTCTTCATAATAGGGTCCTCTGCTAGAGATGCTAACATCTCACCAGCCGCCTTTTGGAGTGTGTTAGGGATGAAAAAGAATCTTGGTTTGTCTTGTGGATCGACGGCCAGAGGCGTCGCTTGAGAAAAACCATGGGAGACCCGGTGCTACGTGCATGTACTGGGACAACCAGCTTGATTGCAATAAGAGATAAAGGGTTCTTCATCCACACAAGGCATGTACAATCCTTTGTTGATGCTAGTGTTGAGGAAGTCGTCAATGTCGACAACTGAATCATCATCATCATCATCATCATTGTTCCATCATGTGGCGACATGTTCGCGTCCTCAGGTTGTGGCGGGCGCGATGGCTTCACCTTAGGGCGGTAGACATGCTCCACATAGTTGTTGGTGACGATTGGTGGTGGTGAGAACGACCGCTATCTTCCAAGGCCGGACGATCAAGCTGGCACCGGTGGTCCGCCCTCCCCCCAATATGGGAATCGTTGGTACAACATGTTGGTCCACTATATATGTCGGTAAACTTGGCTTCTGGAATTCAGATCCAATATTCTTCGGACGTTTCTTTACGGAATAGAACAACCTCGCTCGTCATCACTTGGAAAATTGAGAATTGAATGTTCTTTCCATATAGTTGGAAAATAAACCAACGACACTGTTTACTACAAAAAAATGCACCCATCTACCTCTGAAAGTCATATATTTCAAGAGCAACCTATCGCGCTAACTTGTAACTCAAGTTGTCGACCCAATTTCATTAAATAGTGTCATGATGCAAAATCTTTGCAAGAAGTGAAACATGTTGTCAAAACTCTCGGTTGTTTCTCATATATTGATTATGACCCCCCGATCCGTATGGTACCTCCAAAAGTTTTTTCGTAAAACTTTCAGAGCAACCTACAATTTAGTTGTGGTATATAGTTCAAATTTTACCTAATTTTGATTAATCGATATAAAATAACTCAAGTGGGCAGAGCGATAAGATAGGAAGTTTGAGAACTCATAAAACACAGGAAATCGTAAGTACATCATGTTAGTCCACTATATATGTGTGAAAACTTGGCTTGTGGCATTCAGATCCATATTCTTTGGACTTCCTTTACAGGAGAGAATAATCCTGACAGTTGGAAACTCACACTGATAACATTGTATACTACAAGAAGATGCACCCATCTACCTCCAAAAAGACATTTAATTCAAGAGAAATCTATCCTGCTTATTTGCTTGTAGCTCAAGTTTGACCTAATTTCGTTAAATTATCAGGATGCAAAATCTTAGCAATAAGTTGAAACTAAACTCTCGGTGGTTTTCGACATATTATTGTGGAACCTCGATGGGTACCCACAAAAGCTTTTTCGTATAACTTCCAAACCAACCTACAAATTTACTTGTAGTTTCAAATTTGACCTTTCGATAAATCGACATATTGTCATTCAAATGGGTAGAGTTAGCTAGGAAGTCATTCAAATATCGAGACACATTTAATTCAAGAGCGATCTTTCGCGCTTACTTGTAACTCAAGTTTGACCTAATTTTGTTAAACTGTCAAGATGCAAACTCTTAGCAAGAAGTTGAACGTGTCGTCAAAACTCTCGGTGGTTTATGATATATTAATTGACCCCCAAATGGGTACCTCCAGAAGATTTTTCATAAAACTTTCAAAGCAACCTACAATTTACTTGTAGTTCAAATTTGACCTAATTTTGATAAATAATTGGCATAAAGTCATTCAAGTTGGTGGGGATAGCTTGGAAGTTTGAAAGCTCATAAAACATGAGTATCGTCAGTACAACATGTTGGTCCACTATTTATGTCTAAAAACTTTTCTTGTGATAATCAGATCCATATTCTTTGGAGTTTCTTTACGTAAAAGAACAATCTCATCATCACTTGAAAAATAGAGAATTAAATATTCTTTCGTGATAGTTGGAAACTAACACCGATGACATTGTTTAGTACATGAATATGCACCCATCTACCTCCGAAAATATATTTAATTCAATAGCAATCAATTACCCTTACTTGTCTAGCAAAAGTTTGACCTAATTTCGTGAAATCAACAAAAAGTCACTAAAGTGTGCGAAGTTAGCTAGAAATCTTGAAACATCCTATTTTTAAAAACTTTGGAATTATAAGAAACCATGTTCCACTTTGTCTGATAATAAGGGGAAGTGTAATTTTCTTTTAATTGTGGTAGGTCCTGTCGGAGCGAGGTGCTTTAGTTAACACGCGGTCGGTGGAAGTACAAGTTACATCAATGACCTCATAAAAATGAAAATTATATCCAAGTCCATGCATTTAGCATAAGATCCGTGAAACTAAGCAATGAAGTGTCTTTTGAGGTTTGTGTGTATTCTAGATATTGTAGAGCCAAAATTTGTTCTGAAATAATCTACATTATAGCTTTTACTACTACTACGTATAATAAACAAGAATCCATAAAACAGAGTGATTGTACTCTCTACTGGAGCAGTAACTTTGATTGGCGTAACACCCTCGAATCGGCCCTATGCAAGTTTTAGCGTTTCCCACCAAACCCACATAGAAACGATTCAAAGATGGCCACCAGGCACTTTCATGAGGGTGGAAAATGAAGTAATAACATTACACAATAGTTCACGATGGAACCCACATAACATATATATACCACAATCACTCAAAGAGTCAATAATACAGATATATAGTACACATATCCAAATCACCTTGAAAATGATACAACATCTGAGTACGGATAAGATGTAAATGGGGCTAAGAGCCCTGAAGAATAACCAATGGCGTCCAAAACCCTGCCTAGGCCAAGCCGGAAGGGTAACCTTGCTAACAATGTCGATCTCAAACCTGCTAAAACAAAAGGGGTGCCGACAAAGGGCAAAGGAAAAAGGCATCGGTCAGTACTGAGGCCAGTACATGGCAAGTCTAGAATTCGGCGGCTCTTGCCTACATAGGTAAGGTGGACTGAAGAGGCAACAAAACATGCAGTAAACAACCTATAGAGACTCGATTCAACTGTGAGCTATTAGAGAGGGATAAGAAAGACCTATTCGGATCCAACATGATAGTAACACCAAACATACCCATCCTGGTATTTCCCCCCTTGAGACCAAACAAGGAAGTCAAACCGAGGAAATCACGCAGTTGGCAGTTTTATTCATTCCATTATAGTTGCAGCACTTACTAGTCAGATATAGATAGCATGAGTCATCCTGATATCATAAGTAGTGGCCAGTTTTAGTTAACCATTCCATTTGTAGTTGCAATACTTACTAGTCAGATATGATTAGCATAAGACACCCCAAATCTAGTAGTTGTTGGCACAATTATTTACTCATTCCGTGGTAGTGAAACTGATTACTAGACATGTTAAAGTCAATTTTATAACACTACTTTACTTATGGTTGTCTATGATCGAGATACCATGCTCCAAGTCGTCCATAATCGTGGACACGGCTTTCAGAAAGATTAACCTATAGGGGTGCACAAATAGCAACACATGCACGATCAACCTCGGAAAAACCAAATAAAACCCCAATGAGGCTTTCACGACAAAGCAATCACAAGATTCATAAATTATTTTAGGAGGCCACACCACTAAGCTACCCACAACGAAGTTGGTCGGCTCCGAGATGGACCCATGGTTTGCGTCAATGGCTGTAAACGACTGGGAACCCAAAAGTGTGACTGGGCTGGTCGATACCGCGAAAACACTCCACATTCCAAAATAGTACAGGCACTCCACGAGAAATCGTAAATAAAGCAGTAAAGCATGGCATAAGTATAGGATAATAATAAAGCACCAAACTACTTTGTGGGCCCAAGAAATAAGAAATGAATCAAGCTCCGGCTAAGGGGATTCATGGTCCCACATACGGATAGTGTGATAGTCAAGGAACAGGTATCAAGTACTCGGGGCCTACAGGACACAAGTGAGCGTGGAAGAACCAAATAACATCTATTGCCCACCGGTGCCTCTACATTAGTTATATCTATTCCTAGCATTTTTAATTATCAAGTTGAAATTAAAGCGATGATCATCTCCAACATTAAACATGTGCCCACCTCCCAACTACGGTGGATCATCGATGACACGAAGTAGCACCTGAGCAAGCAACTACGACTCACAAGGCCGATTGTGTATATAGCAAAAGGCAATAGGATGTGTCCAAGGCAATATAGAGGCTGCAGGAAATATAAATGGTGCACGGAAACTAAAGCATCGCAATAAGGATATCAATAGATCAACAGGAGGAAGTAAAGACTATAAACGCAAAATAGGTAGAAATGGGGAGAATGCTCGCCTGGAAAAACTTTTGAAGATACATTATCCGAAGAACTTGTTGATACTCACATCAACTCAACGGCCTAATCCGGAAGAACCAAAGCACTAAAAGAAACACCGGATGCACTACTTAATACTATGGCAGAAGATCGAGCATGATGCATGTATGATGTCAGTGGCAGATCTAGGATTAGCAGCAAGTGATGTCAAAGCTCAAAATTAATGTCACTGATGTCAAGAAATAGGATTTAAGGGGTTAATTCTGTTGTATCTATAGCTGGGCTTTCCTTGCTAACCAAATTTTTGTGTGGTCGCTTAACCACATAGTCATAGTGCAGCTCCGCCACTCTATGATGTATGACATGGCAAAGTGCGATGCGATTAGGCAATATTAAGAGGAACTGGGATCCCGACATTTAGTTAGAAGGTTTATGTTGTTTAGGTACCCCGCAATTTAAATGTTGTCTTAACAAGGAAAAACATGGCATCGGTTCGCTACACAAATTCAAATGGATCCCATATAAGACTAGAATAGCCCGCATATAGTCTCCATATTTAATTATTAGGTGAATCGACAGAATGCCCCCAAACCACACAATATGTATGCAACATGATCAATTTCATATGCAACAATTATATATAGCATTTATAAAATAGGGATAGGTAGGGGTCACACATCTAGGGTTGAAGATCTTGGGGTTCCGAAGGTTCGACGATAGTTTGGGTCAGGTCTCGACGGGATCGGTCTTCGGACTCCGGGAACTAGTTCTTCGGATCCGAGAAGGAGAGCTTGGGATCTTCGGGGTCTCGGAGCTTCAGGGTTTGGTCCTCGGATCTTCAGATCCAGGGCCTGAGGACTTGGCGTCTGTGAAGAAGGTCTCCGGGTTCAGGGCCTCGGCCATCTTATACGTGTTGCAGCTCATGGCGTTCGGTGTGGGCGATTCTCGGAGTAGTTCTTCATGTCGGCTCCAGACGCTGGACTTGGTGTCTCACGCGGCACCAGAGATCTTCGGAGGGCGCGGTTTTCAGCATCAGACGGTCTCGATTGGAGGCGAACTTGATCAGGGTAGCACCATATTACAGGGACATGTACCAAACAGACATTTTCCCAAACACCTTGCGAGACATGCTCGTGTAGGTGACGGTGACTATTACATGGCACAACAAACGAGGTGGGAAAAGGAGATGGCCCCTATGAACATGGGCAATAAAAGGCACGAGGTCAAGCCTTCTGCGGTGAAGCGGTTGATTGAGGCGATGAGGTAGGACGAAGGAGTACCTGGCGAGGGGCGCGCCGGCCAGGGACTTGAGGAGTAGTGCTCACAGCATACGGTGGTCTAGGAAGGTGGCTCGGGGTGGCGCTAGCTTGGTAGGGGTCGGGCTTGAAGGCTCGCATGTGGCCCGGACCGTGCTCCGGCAAGGCGAGCAACGCAGAGGACGGCACGGCGGGGCGGAGCGCATGGGGCCGGCAAGCACGGCACAATGGAGAGAGGAGGCACTGATGCGGGGCAATGAGATGCAGGGCAGCAACAGGGCACCTCGTCCTTGACAACGGGGAAGAGGCGGAGAGGCGCCAAGCAAGCGGGGTCCTGACGAGCGAGGCCGGCAGTGGGACGCGCGCGGCGGCGCTCGCTGGGCGGAGGTTAGGCAACATTTGGCAGCGGAGGATCGCCAGATGGGTTGCCCTGGCGGCGGCCAGAGGTAGAAAAGGAGAGGGGGCCCACAACAAGGAAGGCTGCATGCGGCCGGAGGGCGCCTGTAGTGGCGGCGGTGGTCAAGAGCAGAGAGGGAGGCGGTCAGGGAGAAGATGGGTAGGTGGCATCGGGGGATGGGGCTTGATCGGGTCGGGGATGAGGCGTTCAAGGTGGGGTCATGGGACATGGCGTGGGGATCGTGAGTGAGGTGAGGGGCATGTCTGTCGCGTGTTAGATAGGTGTGGTTTGGGTGGGGCTAGGGTTTGGGGTAGGTCTAGGTAGGTTTAGTCTAAGGCTTAGATCTAGGTTAAATCGGATAGTAGGTGGTCTGGCCGATTGGCCTCTTGTCTGACCGGCTGGACTACCTCCTCGAAACAAAAATTGTTTTTATTTTGTTTGTTTATTTATTTTTATATAAAAGACTTTTGCAGATAGTTTTTAGACAAATAAAAGATCGGGACGCACCGAGGGTATTGATTTGAAATAGAGAGGGGGTTATTTAGAAAACAAAGCTAGGCTTTTATAAAAATAGTTTTAGGCAAACAAATGCATGATGACATGACGATGCTCAAATACAATATGGCATGATGACATGAGCATGCGGTCATGATGATGCACAAAACAAAAACACAGCGAATTTCTAGTAGTGGTTTTACCGGGGTGCTACAATTTGACACCACTAACAATGGATATCGCCCTCGAGATCCGCCTCATGGTACGGGGAAGAAGGCTGATGGTAGGACCCTTCTCACTTCGTGTAGATCCTCGCTACACCACTAACAAGGGTTCTTTCTCCATCTTGAAATTGGCGACACCACCAACAAGGGATATTGGTCACGTTCATCGAGAGAACACTTCGGCAAAACATAGACGAAGGCAGAGGTTTCAAAAGGTAAGGCCACCTCTAACTTCCGTGGAATGAGTAAGATTACATCAATCCACCATTCAATGCCCAAAAGCGAATGATAAGAGTAGTGGTATGGTAGCTACTCCACCTCGCACTCGAAGCATTAATCTGTACATGAATAAAAGAAATCATGCAACCAACTCTCGGAATTCAGATTGAAGATCTCGACAAGCAATGTCCAGAGAACAAAGGAGTGATGCGGGATCTTCATCAGATCTGACGCAGATGATGTCGTCACTTTGGAAAACATTGGAAGATATAAAAGAAATCGTATGAAAATGCACAATGATTAGGCTCCTCGATGGTTCGTCAGGGGGTGCACACAGATAAAGAGTTCAAGGACCGAAAATATTGGATGAAGGGTACAACAAACGAGATGCATATTAGATGATTGTAGCGCCACCATTATAAAAGGAAGGAAGTGAAACCCTTAAGGTACGATGGAAACCCAACCACAAGAAATCCTAGACTCGAAGAAAAGATAAGCGTAGTTTCAAAACACACAAAGGTAAGAGGATGTAGCATCCCAATTGTCTAACAATTGCAATGCTACTAGCCTAGTCTACATAGATGCTACTTCCTATATATAATTGTTGCATCATCATTATATCATGCTCATGTCATCATGCCACCTTGCATTTGAGCATCATATCAAACCCTTTTTGTTTTGGTTCTGCTCTCATATGCATTGTAAATTGTATTTGCCTCTTGATATTGTATTTGGTTGTTGATATATTGTTCAATGCCCAAGTTGAGTTGGGGGCATATCTTTTATTCCAACTCCACCACCTTTCTTGCCATCACCCCATCATTCCACCATTCCACCATATATGGGCATTGCAACTTATTTGGTTTTACCTCTAGCTCATATGTGTTGGTGTGGATCCATTCTATCTCCACATGCTCTCATATTGCATCATGTTGTTTTCACATTATTGATATGTGGATCCACCTTTGCATGCACTATGAGTAGTGCTCCTTTTCCTAGCTTTCATATGGATTATTATGGAGTTATGCTCATGTTGGGATATTTTTGGGACTATTAAACATCTAGTGGAATATACACACTAGCAAGTCCCAATTATAATCAAATGTGATTATCTCCATCTACTCCACTTGGAACTTTCTTTTAAAATTCTTTTGCTTGGCTTTATTCCACTTTTGGAAATGCATAAGAATAATGCCATGTTTATTATTTTGTTTCACAAGGTTAACACATGGCATTAATTATTTTGCATGGGCCATGCAACCATCTCCACCTTTGGTCCTCCTTGTTTTTATTTGGATTTTTGGGTGAACCATCTCATCTCTCACCTCTCTCTCCCTCCTTTTGGCTTGGTCTTAGTTAATCTTGCTTAAACCTCATCACCACCTTTTACCTCTTCCTCTTTGTGGGCTAGCTCTTGTTTGATCTTGTTTTGTTCTTGCTTGAGCTTGCCAAAAGGAAACCCATCACCCAATCCTCTATCACCACTCCACCTAATCTCTCCTCTCTCTCTCATCTCACCCTCTCTCTTCATCCTCTCACCTAAACCCTAGTTCCTCTCTAACCTAACCCGAGCTCCCTTCCTAGCTAACCCTAGCTAACCACATGCCTTCCCTCTCTCACCCTCCCTCTCCCTGCCAGCAGGCCCCACCTAGCCACCCATCTACCCCTCCTCCTAGCCAAACCCTAACCGAGCCTAGCTCACCCGAGCCCGAGCCTCCCCTCTCCTCTCTCCTTTCTTTCTCTCTGCCAAGCGTGTCCTACACCGAACCACCCTCCTTGGCCTCGCCCGTCCCCACCTGGAAGCCCCTGCCCTGGCCGAGCCAGCCCGAGCACGTGAAGGAGGAGGAGAAAAGGTGGCCGAGCCACCTTTTCCACCGTCTACCCCGCTCCCACACGCCATCTCCCCCTCTCCCTCTCTGCTTTATCTCCATCTCCCACTCGTCTCCTGCCTCTCCCAGATCCCCAGAGCCACGCCTTCCTCCTCTGCCTCCCCTCTACCCTGCATCCACCTCGTCGGCCACCACCGTCGGTGTCCACCACCGATCCCTCGAATCAGCAGGCGGGCGCGGTGCTCAGGTGTCGAGGAAGCTCGGTGAGGATCCCCTGCTGCGCCCTGGACACGCCAGCGAGGAGGAGGAGAACCCGATCCGCCAGCACCAGCATCGCCGAACCGAAACCCTAATCCGCTGGGCCTCTGCATCACCGTCGTCCTGCTGCTCGCCGACCCGATCCACCACCGCCGACCACCTCGCGGTGAGCCAACCTTCCTCCTAGACATCCTCACGACCACCGTCGTTTCCCGGACACGCCGGTCGTTGTGTCGAGCACGCTCTGTGCGCCGGCGTGCACGAGCGTTTCCTCGCCGCGGCGTCGCGTAAGCCCTAACTAGCCGCCCGGCCTCCTCCTATCAACATCCCCTCACCCACCGCGCTGGTTCCAGCCCTCGTCGCGCACCCCGCAGGTCGCGCGGTCGAACCCCGCGCCGCTCTCTGACGCGATCGGCATCGATCTGTCGTCAGTACACGCGTAGAAGAAAAACAGTGGCTGCGCCCTTTTTGCACATACCCCCCTGCGCCTTTTGCTGCTCAGCCCGCGGTCCAGCCCAGGCCCACCAGTCAGTGTCTGTTACCGCTTTACAAAAAGCACCCTGCACCTTGGTTCCATCAACCCGCAGTCCCCACGCTGTGCCGCGTGGCAGCCTCGCCCCCGCCCACTGGCGTGTGGGTCCGCAGAGCCTCGGAGCCCACTTGTCTTTCTCTGTGGCTAGCTAAGCCCGCGGTGTAAAACGTTTTCCGTCGCGCTGTGTTGCCCGGTCAGCAGCTGGCCCACCCGTCAGCGGCTGGGTATGGATCTGCCTGAGTACAAAAAGTTTCTGTTTATATCTGTTTTAATTTAAACCTTTTTCAAAGTAATTTAAATTCAAATTTCAAATCTGTTTTCAAATAACTTTTAAAATATAAACCCAAATAATACAAATAATATATGTTTTCAAATCAGAAAAATATGAGGAATTCAAATATGCTCTTCAAAATATATTTTAAACATTTAAAATTTCGAGTTGAGTAAAATTACAAACAAAATGCCCTTTTACCTTAATTAATTAATAACTTTTGATTTATAACTCCAAATTTAACAAATGGTATGTCAAAAATGATTAGCTCGACGAGACCTTTCTGTTTAAGCATTCCTTGTTCTGTTTTGCAGCATGCATCATATAAAAATAAAGATTACAGCAACTTATTTGAGTATAAAATATGATTAAAACTCAATAAAATGCTTATTTCTTGTATTCCACACCTCACCCATGCCATGCTACTTTATTGCCATGCAAATTGTGCATCATTCATCATGGCATGATTGTTTGCTTGTCGCATTTTATTCATATGCTTGTGCACTTTATTTATGTTGGCCCTTGTGTGTTTGGTTCTTCTTCGCATAGACGCTGAGCAAGGGATATATCAAGAGACCCAGGAGCACCACCCAGATCCTTCTCTCGCTTCAACTGAGCTGCTAGGCAAGCACTACCACATGATTGCATACATATAGTACCTATTGCCTCTATCTTATTCTTGCATTATTGAGTCGCGATTGCATTAAACTGAATCCCAAGTAATGCATAGCCTTTATTTTTAAACCCCACCGAAGCTTGTTCCTCCATCCCATGAGCCATTACTACAGGAGTTGTTTGAGCCATGCGAGTCGTAGAACAGCATGTGTAGGGTATGTGAGTGTCTGATGGATAACGAGGTACCTATACAACTTAATCTGAGTAGTAATGGGATAACTAATGAAAGTGGCATCGGTGAGCCATATCTGCTATTTGGTTTTTCAGGCTCACTTGTGTCCCGTAGGACCCCGAGTACTTGATTCCTGTTCCTTGAATATTCGCGCTATCCACATCCGGGAGGCTTATGAACCCCCCTGAGCCAGAGCTTGATTCATTCTTATTTCTTGGGGCCACAAACTAGTTTGAGGTTTTATTTACTATCCTTTACTTATGCCATGCTTTACTGCTTTATTTAAAATTGTGCGAGGTACTGCACCTGTACTGTTTAGGTAAGCGGAGTGTTTTCACGGTATCGACAAGCCCAGTCACATTTTCGGGTTCCTAGTCGTTTACAGCCATTGACGCAAACCTTGAGTCCGTCTCGAAGTCGGCCAACTTCGTCGCGGGTAGCTTAATGGGGTGGCCCCCTTAAATATTTCTGAATCCTATGATCGCTTTGTCGTGACTGCCTCGTTGGGTTTTGATTTAGTTTTTCCGAGGTTGATCGAGTGTGTGTTGCTATTTGTGCACCCCTGCAGGGTAAAACTTTCTGAAAGCCGTGTCCGCGGTTATGGACGACTTGGAGCACAGTTTCTCGATCATAGACAAGCATAACTAAAGTACCGCTTTTAATTTGACTAAGTAACTGACTAGTAATTAGTGCAATTCTCATGGAATGGATAATAAAACTGCCAACGGATGGGGGTTGTTCGTCCGCTTCCTCGTCGGTAAGCGAGGAGGAGGATGGATCTGTTAATATTACCGTTAT
This sequence comes from Avena sativa, assembly GCA_916181665.1. Taxonomy (NCBI): domain Eukaryota; kingdom Viridiplantae; phylum Streptophyta; class Magnoliopsida; order Poales; family Poaceae; genus Avena; species Avena sativa. Next base: position 316,593,865 of record OV702292.1, read on the forward strand.
AACTGTTGGTATTAATTCACGGACATCCGTCTATCTCTGGTTAGGCGGATGGTTAGCGAGTATCTATAGAATTGTTAGGGTTTATCTTTTGCTGCAATTGCGTCACCCCAGGTTGTGTCCCCTTCAGAGGCATAAAGACTTGCTGAGTACCCCTAGGGTCTCACACGATAAATTGTTTGATTCAGATGAACAAGTAAGCTTGCAAGATGGATACTGGGTGGAGGAGACGGACGATGTGGGCAACGATCATTCGGTGTAGAGATTCCGGGAACGGGGATCCGTGAGATCTGTGGGCGGGATGTGTTTATTTATGGGGCATCTTATGCCGATTTGCTTCTTATCCGTACTCGGATCTTGTTTTCCGCTTCCGCTTGATACTCTGATGTTTGATGTATGAGGAGATATCCTAAACTATTATATCTATCTAGGATATTTGGATCTTGCCGTATGGCGTTGCAATATTTCCTTTCTTTTTAGATGGAATGACTCTGAGAACCATTGTATGGTGGCTTGCATACATACTCATTTGTGTATGTAGTTGATCCCTTCGCCTGCCGATTACGCCGCCCGTTCTTGTCCCGATGTTCGGAAATGGTTAGGACGGCCGAAAGGTCTACCTGTGAGTGGCATTTGGGCCCCACCGTACTATTTTAACCATTTTCGCTCATCCAGGCTTGTAACTAGGAGCATAATTCACCGAGGTAGTTACAGAGGAGAAGAGTATACATGCAAGGAGTAAAATTATACCTAATTATATCTATCCAACCAATTTTCCAAAAATAGTTTTGACACTCTACATCAGACGTTAGATAGGTTATCCTATAGGCTGGACTAGAGGGGTATCGCAACTGCTAGGCTCTGATACCACTTAGTAACACCCTCGAATCAGCGCTAGGCAAGTTTTAGCATTTCCTACCAAACACACATAGAAACGATTCAAAGATACCCACCAAGCACTTGCGTGCGGGTGGAAAACAAAGTAATAACATTACACAATAGTTCACGATAGAACCCACAGAACATATATATACAACAATGACTCAAAGAGTCAATAATACAGATATATTGTACACATATCCAAATCACCTTGAAAACGATACAACATCCGAGTATGCAAAAGATGCAAATGGGGCTAAGAGCCCTGAAGAATAACCAATGGCGCCCATAACCCTGCCTAGGCCAAGCCGGAAGGGTAACACTGGTAACAACGTCGATCTCAAACCCAACTAAAACAAAAGGGGTGCCAAAAAGGGCAAAGAAAAAAGGCAGCAGTCAGTACTAAGGCCAGTACACGGCGAGTCTAGAATTCGGCGGCTCTCGCCTACATAAGTATGGTGAACTGAAGAGGCAACTAAACATGCAGTAAACAACCTATAGAGACTCAATTCAACTGTCGACTATTAGAGAGGGATAAGAAAGACCTATTCAGATCCAACCTGATAGTAACACAAAACATACCCATCCTGGTACTCCCCCCCTCGAGACCAAACGAGGAAGTCAAACCGAGTAACTCATGCAGTTAGCAGTTTTATTCATTCCATTATAGTTGCAGCACTTACTATTCAGATATAGATAGCATGAGTCATCCTGATATCATAAGCAGTGGGAAGTTTTAGTTAACCATTCCATTTGTAGTTGCAATACTTACTAGTCAGATACAATTGGCATAAGACATCCCAAATCCAAGAGTTGCTGGCACTATTATTTACTCATTCTGTGGTAGTGAAACTGGTTACTAGACATGTAAAAGTCAAATTTATAACACTACTTTAGTTATGGTTGTCTATGATCGAGATATTGTGCTCCAAGTCATCCATAACCATGGACACGGCTTTTAGAAAGATTTACCCTACAGGGGTGCACAAATAGCAACACACGCGCGATCAACCTCGGAAAATCCAATAAAAATCCAACGAGGCTTTCATGACAAAGCAATCATAGGATTCACAAATTATTTCAGGGAGCCACCCCACTAAGCTACCCGCAACGAAGTTGGCCAACTCCGAGATAGACCCAGGGTTTGTGTCAATGGTTGTAAACGACCGGGAAGCCAAAAGTGTGACTGGGCTTGTCGATACTGCGGAAACACTCCGCATTCCAAAATAGTATAGGCTCTCCACGTGGAATCGTATATAAAGTAGTAAAGCATGTCATAAGTATAATATAGTAATAAAGCCCCAAACTACTTTGTGGACCCAAAAAATAAGAAATGAATCAAGCTCTAACTAAGGGGATTCATGGTCCCACATGCAGATAGCGCGATAGTCAAGGAACAGATATCAAGTACTCGGGACCTACAGAACACAAGTGAGCATGGAAGAACCAAATAACATCTATTGCCAACCGGTGCCTCTGCATTAGTTATATCTATTCCCAACATATTTAATTATCAAGTTGAAATTAAAGTCATGACCATGTCCAACATTAAACATGTGCCCACCTCCCTACAACGGTGGATCATCAATGACGCGAAGCAGCACCTGAGCAAGCAACTACGACTCACAAGGCCGACTATCTATCAAGCAACAGGCAATAGGATGTGTCCAATGCAATATAGAGACTGCAGGGAATATAAATGGTGCACAGAAGCTAAAGCATCACACGAAGGATAACAATAGATCAACAGGAGGAAGTAAAGACTATAAACGCAAAATAGGTAGAAAGGGAGAGAATGCTCGCCTGGAAACACTGCCGAATATACATTATCCAAAGAACTTGTCCATACTCGCATCAACTCAATGGCCTAATCCATGAAGAACCAAAGCACTAAAAGAAACATCGGATGCAGTACTTAATACTATGGCATAAGACCGGGGATGATGCATGTATGACGTATGACATGGCAAAGTGCGATGCGATCAGGCAATATTAAGCGGAACCGGGGTCCGGACATTTAATTAGAAGGTTTATGTTGTTTAGGTATCCCGCAATTTAAATGTTGTCTTAACAAGGCAAAACATGGCATCGATTTGCTACACAAATTTAAATGGATCCCATATAAGACTAGAATACCCTGCATATAGTCTCCATATTTAATTATTAGGTGAATCGACAGAATGCCTCCAAACCACACAATATGTATGTAACATGATCAATTTAATATGCAACAATTATATATAGAATTTATAAAATAGGGATAGGTAGGGGTCACACATCTAGGGTCGAAGATCTTGGGGTTCCAAAGGTTCGACGGCAGTTTGGGTCCGGTCTCGACGGGATCGGTCTTCAAACTCTGAGAATTGGGTCTTCGGATCCGGGAAGGAGAGCTTGGGATCTTTGGGGTCTCGGAGCTTCAGGGTTTGGTCTTCGGATCTTCGGATCCGGGGCCTAAGGACTTGGCGTCTGTGAAGGAGGTCTCTGGGTTCGGGGCCTCGGCCATCTTATACGTGTAGGAGCTCATGGCATTCGGTGTGGGCGATTCTCGGTGTAGTTCTTCATGTTGGCTCTAGACGCTGGACATGGTGTCTCACGTGGCACCAAAGATCTTCAGCGGGCGTGGTTTTCAGCATCAGGCGGTCTCGATCGGAGGCGAACTCGATCAAGGTAGCACCACATTACAGGGACAGGTACCAAACAAACATTTCGCAAAACACCTTACAAGACATGCTCGGGTAGGCGGCGACGACTATTACATGGCACAATAGACGAGGTGGGAAAAGGCCTTGGCCTTGTGAACATGGGCGATAGATGGTACGAGGTCGGGCCTTCCGCGGCGAAGCGATTAACCGAGACGACAAGGTAGGACAAAGGAGTTCCTGGCGAGGGGCGTGCCGGCCAGGGAATGATGAGCAGTGCTCACGGCATACGGTGGTCGAGGCAGGCGGCTCGGGGTGGCGCTAGCTCGGTCGGGGTCAGGCTTGAAGGCTCGCGGGCGGGCCGGTCCAGGCTCCGGCGACACAAAGGAATGTGCGGCGGGGCCAACAAGCACGGCGCAACAGAGAGAGAAGGCGCTGATGCGGGGCGGCGAGACATAGGTTAGCGGTGGGGTACCGCATCCTTGACAACGGGGAAGAGGTGGAGAGGCGCCAGGTGAGAGGGGTCCTGACGAGCGAGGCTGGCGGTGGGGCGCGTGTGGCAGCGCTCGCTGGGAGGAGGTTAGGCGATGTCTAGCAGTGGAGGGTCGCGAGATGGGTCGCCCTGGTGGTGGACGAAGGCAGCGAGGGAGAGGGGGCCACAACGAGGAAGGCTGCATGCGGCCGGAGGGCGCCTGCGGTGGCGGCGGTCAAGAGCAGAGAGGGAGGTGGTCGAGGAGAAGATAGGTTGGTGGCGTCGAGGGATGGGGCTCGATCGGGTCGGGGATGAGGTGTTCATGGTAGGGTCATGGGACACGGGGTGGGGATCGTGAGTGAGGTGAGGGGCGTGTCGGTCGCGTGTTAGATAGGTGTGGTTCGGATGGGGCTAGGGTTTGGGGTAGGTCTGGGTAGGTTTAGTCTAAGGCTTAGATCTAGGTTAAATCGGGTAGTAGGTGGTCTAGCCGATTGGCCTCTGGTCTGACCGGCTGGACTGCCTCCCCGAAACAAAAATAGTTTTTATTTTGTTTGTTTATTTATTTTTATACAAAAGAGTTTTGCAGATAGTTTTAGACAAATAAAAGATCCGGGCGGACCAAGGGTTTTGATTTGAAATAGAGAGGGGGTTATTTAGAAAACAAAGCTAGGATTTTATAAAAATAGTTTTAGGCAAACAAATTCATGATGACATGACGATGTTCAAATGCAATGTGTCATGATGACATGAGCATGCGGTCATGATGATTCATAAAACAAAAACACAGCGATTTTCTAGTAGTGGTTTTACCAGGGTGCTATAATTGGTTGTTCACATATCTCAGTACTACTACTAATAATAATTTCTCAAAAAAACGTACCACTAATAAATGCAGTACTAGTTTGTCTGATTTCTTCTAAGATGTACTACTAGTACTAGTACTAGTACTCCCTCTGTCTAGGATTATTAAGGCCATTTAAATTTGATGAAACCAAAAAAGTTAATTACAGGTTGGTGTCGAAGACATGCATGCAGTCCTCGGTTTCTCCCCTGCAGCACTGTACACCCTGCACCAGGCCACATGCTTTTCATCTCTCTTCAGGAGTAGATCTTCTTGCCTGTCATGTGGATCTTCTTGCCTCGGTCTCTCCCTCTGTCCATACTGTGTTGTCTGGTACAGTACAACGTGACACCTTCTTTACTCACCTGTCAATTTTCTGCAGCCTTTTTGTTTTGACGAAACATGTACAGCATGTGGACACTGTCTAAGAAAAAAGTGGCCAAGTGTAGAGCCTCAGCCGCCGCCGGTGCAGTAATGCCTAGCGTATTCCTGTACAATCATACCAGTAGAGTATGAAACTCAATTAGTATACTCTTCAGTATACCCACCCAACCCAGGTTTCTGGCCGGCGGGCACTATGTCAGGGAGCCAATCTTCCCTCTGTAACCACTCCCACAAATTCGTGTACCGCGTCGGCGGATTCGACCGCGAGCCGACTGCTATGGACGCCGTCGAGTCTAAGGCGATGATTGAGTGCCCCTATGATGTCTGCTTTAGCTTGGTCGCCTTCAACAAGCTCGACGAGTACAAGATCGCGTGCTCGCATGGCCCATGCTCTTGCATGGATCCCTCATATCATTTCATTTCCTCGCCGGTAGGGCTCCTTCCCACATGAAGGAAGCCCACGGGGTCATAGTAACTAGGTCCATCTATGACAACTCCTTCTTTTGCTTCATCTAGATTCCGCCACCAAAAAGAACGAGGGGATTCACGCGCTTCCTCTATAGGGATGATGGTGCCGTGTTCGTGTTGACCATCAGTGCGCTCGGCCCGGCCGCCGTCGTGTCCTTGGTGTGCATCAGGCAGAACATGTGCTTGTGGCCACGGTACATGGTGAAACTGTGTGCCCCTGGCCCGCCGGGTTCGATGGACTTCTCGATGGTCGACAACCTTAATGCCGTAATGGAGCTGACGAGCAGCTCGTCGCTGGCCAATTTCCTGTCCGACAAGCTCAGGACGTACCTCGCGGTGCTGCCGCGGTTCCTGATGAAGGTTGGATAGTCCACCCATCTATCTTTCTGGATTTGCATCGATAGGAAAAAATAATCTTAAACTACGGCTGATGATCAAGATTATCATGGTGTATTAGCAGATAATTAGTACTACTGGTAGTACTATTTTACTACTCCAGTTTACTAGTAGTAGTCGCATGTAGGTTCTCTTTTGGTACTAGGAAGGATGCATTTTGGATGTAAACTAAGTTTGTTGCTAATGTTATTACGGAGTATTTAGGGGTTTATTACGACTTTTATGTAATTGTTCATTTCTACATCATGGACCAGAGATAAACACACTAACTATTCTTATGGTGCTTCGATTTAGTCATGTAACTTAGTGATTACGAAATTTTATGCCCAAACTTATCAATTCGACTTGATTTAAGTCTTGAACCAGGATTGCCGTCGAAATTGCGCTAATGTGGACAACACATCGACGTGGGTCTAGTGTGCAGGATAGGCTGCCCTGTAATTTTGCACGTAGTGTATCCCGCATCTCGAATAATAAACAACAGGCCCAATATTTGCATATCAATTGCCACTTCCCCTCCACGAATATCCTTCCGTGTAAGCAACACCACGATGTTTTCACCTCCATGCCACTTTATTTTTTTTGTTCGAGAGAAGGAAACAAAGTGTTTGTTAGACCAATTCAACATATTACACCCATTGGGTTACATTACCAAAAAACAAAATTAGCTCAACATCCATATTAAGAAGGAAATTTAGCTTAAACACGTGAGAAAACTGCAGGAAAATCCAAAGCAGCCCACCTCACTAACCCTGTGACAAGGACACACTTGAAGAAATACCGTTCGGGTTCCCATAGACATTGGTCTAGGCGGTGTACTTTCTTCAAGAAACGATGCTTGCATTGGTCACACTTAACGATGAGCAGCTCTATGTTGGGCACACGATACTCCGTCGAACTAGAGCTCGAACCACTAGAGTCACCACTCGCCATACTCGAGCTCCAACCACGAGATGCACTCGTGCGGGAAGATCAGGGAACAAGACAAGGGAAAAACAATTGAACTAGGGTTAGGTATGTGCAATATTTGGAATAGAAAATATCTTATAATTATCTGACATATCGGTTTCACAAAATCAATCTTGCAGGAGATTAGGTCACCCTAACTGGCTATTATACGAGAGGCGCTAGGCGTGATGTTATAGGGCAGATGCTCTCCTGCATGCATAACCAACGTCCACGTGTCATCCAGGCTAATTTTGACTGTAAACCTTGCTTCCAACTAAATTTAGTCATGTTGAACAGTTTGTGCGTAAACTTTAGCAAATCACGAGTTGGAGGGCTAAATCGAGCGCCACACACAAGTACAAGGATTGTTTGTGTTCTTAACTCCATGGACCATGCATTATCAAATAACCATGCATGTTTGCGATCTACGTGAGGATATATCACGGTGGAGAATATTGTGCATTTCATGTGATCGTCAAACACAAGCTCATGCCGTTCCTAAGTACATGTCATAAATATATTGATGATTTTGCTCATAGTTTTTGTCCGGTAAAGCAAATTGGTATAACTTCTGCGTGTTGCGGTATGCCGACTGACTTCTTGACGAACACCCATATGTGTTAATCGTTCCTACGAGCTACACATCACGAGGTAGGGTCGCGCTCTGAGATCTCATGTTCCTCGTGGTGTCTACGGTACAATACCACTTCTATTGGAATGACCGAGATGACGAAGAGGTGTTTTTCAGTATTGAGGCTTGCTTCTGTTCCTCCCCATTTTCTCAAATCTAAGAAACTGAAAACACAAGGAGGGTCAGGATTAACCAATGCCTCTTCGGCTTGGAGGACATGAAGGGTTATCGATCAATCCTAGTTGTTCTTATGTTTTCAGTTTTCTAAGTTTGGGAGAACGGGAGGACACTAGAGTAAAACTCTTATTTATTTTTATTGCAAGAAGAATTGATCTTCATCTTCTCATATAATGGTCCTACGTGAATGAAATGATGTATTAATTACTAGTAGTCAAAGCTATGGCCTCTTTCGTATTAGGAAGGTTGTATTTGGCATAGAATAAGTTTTACTGCTTACTACTCCATACTATGTTACTTCAACCACTACTAGTACGGAGTAGTAATCCATCCATCCCAAATTAACTGACTTCACATGTACTCCCTCCTTCCCAAATTAGGACACACATTAGTTTTTGTCAAAGTCAAACATAATAAACTTTGACTAAATATCTAGAAAATAATATGGACACCTACGATATCAACTCAATGTTATCAGAATCATCATGAACCATGTATTTATATTATATGCGTTTGACATTATGTAAGTTAGTATGATTGTACATTGAGTTGGTCAAACTTTATAAATATTGACTTTGACAAAACCTAGTATGATTTGTAATTTGGAAATGAGGGAGCATCTAAGTACTAAAATGCGTCGAAATACATGTGTATCTAGACAAAGCCAAGTTAGTTACTACTATTTTAGGATGGAGGGAGTAATTATTAATGAGTATTCAATTTTCACAATATTTTTACTGCTACGGCACATGCCCGCGACTAGGGAATGGACCAATTCATAATAATCACGCAACCATACGGTGGCGATCTACTCCGTACTAGTAGTACTAGATTACCCTACGTGCGGAGGCGCACTAGTGAACCACACGCTTGTGCCATTCCTGAGTATTACTACTAGTATACGCAAATAGAAGTACATAAATAGATAGATCTTGTTGCTCATCATACTATTGTTTTACCTGTAAGGCAACCTAACATGACTACTATAGTACTATATTGGCACAACTTCTACTTTTGGTGCTACAAGATAAATGTGAAACTCATGTACCATTATTGTACTAGTACTTCTTATAGTATGTACTACTAGTACATGGTAGTAGTAGTACTACTATACTCCGTAGTTTTTTGGGCACGCAGTAAAGTAGTGCAGTAAGTTTGTTTGGTCAAGCTGCATGCAATGAGCATTGGTTTGATAGGATAATTCAGGTTTTTAGATATCCAAATTTCTACTCCAGCTCGATGGCTCAAGACACGAAGCAACTAGTACTCCTCTAGCCTCTGGCTGTCGCTCAGATCAAAATGAACAAGCAAAAGATTGCGTATATTGGAAATTGCCATGGCCATTTATTATCTGTAGAGTTTTATTTTGTTTTCTTCGAGGCACCTACAAAGACTGATACATACTAGTACTAGTAATAATGTGCTACGATTGGGCTCTATATCTAGTACTAGACATAGACTCTAGGAGCTACTCTGGTCACACTGAATTGTCCAAGAGGTGGAGTTCCTTTTTTTCTACAAGAGGTGGAGTTCCTTTTTTCTCCACGAGGTGGAGTTCCTTTTTTCTAAGACAGGAAACCTTTTTTATTCCTTCTTTGATTCAAAGAAAAGTCAAAGGATTTTTTCCCTTAGGAAATAATCCTATGCTGTTTTTTTGATTCATAGGATTCCAATATACAGGAATTATGTCCCGTTTGGGACGCAAGATTGCTTTGCTTTGCTTTGCTTTAGGAAAATTTCCATCCACTCCAACCTCTCTTTTTAGGAAAATTTCCATCCACTCCGACCTCATGGTATAATTGCTTTGCTTTCCCTGTGTTCCGTACACATATTTGATCCAAATTCCTGTAGTTTCCTCTTTCTATGTTTTGAGAATCCTACAAATCAAACGAGCCCTGAGAGATGGTCTTCCTTTTTTTGTTTGTCTTTGATCATTTTTTTGTTTGGACATAGGGTCATAGAGCTTCCTCGAAACACGAGGAGGGAGGAAATTGCACAAACCTCAAACAATTGGATTCGAAATTATAGGTAACTCCAGATAATCAGGATAGTATAGTTCCAAGAAACTACAACAATTAATTTTGGGTACAAATGCTGCACATAGCACAAAATTTTCGATTAGCCCTCTTAACATTATTTCTTACATACCCGGGGCTCAACGTTTGGAGCTCTTTGTAACTACGGCTTTAATTGTTGAAGGTTTGTGCAACTAGGCTCAATTGGAGCCCCACCCCCACTCGTCCACCTTCTGCAGTACTAGTAGTAGTACTACGCACCATCAGCCTTTGCCTTCTCCATCTCGCCCTAGACGCCAGCTCCCTCCAATGATCTTCCCTCCCTCCCCAACCGCCGCCCTCACACCCCACCCTGAAGAAAGCCCCCAAAACACCATCTCAGCGTCCTTCCATGGTGAGCTCGAGCAAGGTCAGTAAATATCCTAAGCAGTTTCAAAAGGTGTTCACTGAAGGCCCCCTTCAAGTACTCATCAACCATTGCGACGCCACCACCGCTGCGAGGTTCCTCGGTTCTTCCAACCAAATTCTTCAATCAGCAAAAGAGAGCGGAACTACGCCTTCTTCTCATCTGTTTGGCCTCCCATGTGTTCTTTATTCTCACACGAAGGTGAGACCGTGGGAATCCAAAGACTGCTTCAAAGTGGCGGGAAGCCCGTGCAAGTTGACACTGCTGGACAGGTTCTTCCTCGATGTTGTGATGCCAAATTGTTTTGATGAGCAGCGAGCAGGCGGCAATGGAGATTGGATCGTCACAGTTGGGCCCAATTTCACGTGGGACCTTGTCAATGTGTACACTCGTCGCAAGATTGTTATTCTGTAAGTGTCAGGGTTTGAACCGACCGAAGGTTCTGCACTTACATTTAAGGATGATGCTGATGAAGGTCGACGTACTAAACTGCAGAAGATAGTCATTTGCCAAGTTCTGATAGCTGCTGGGGGATACAAAGATTTCTCTCTTGTCTCCATTTTCGAATTCAAAATTGTTGTCCTTAACGGGAATTATAGTCATCGATGGTCAATTTGTGTGAACGAGTTCCAGGGTTACTTCAGATACTGCGATCTTATTATCCAACACGATCGTGTGTTTGCCGTGACCGAGAACGGCTGTGTTTATGCATGGAAGTCTCTCGAACTTGGTAAATTTTCCTCCCTACGTATTTTATTAGCTTTATTTCTGAATCGATGCAAGCTAATTTTTCTGAACTTTCATTGGTTAGTAGGAATTCCATAAAATATTTAGTTTCTTTGATTCGAAGGAATTCCCTAGGAATTCCAGAGGAATGCAATCTTTAGGAAGTTTTCTTATATATAAGTAGTTTGTTTCATATGATTGAGTTCTGCTGATAGTATTGCTCCGTCTCCTAGTATATCCCATGGAAAATATGGTATCTACTTGTTGTACTTATGTGAGACTCGGATATTATTTCTGAATCGATGTAAGCTATTTTTTCTAAACTTTTGTTGGTTAGTAGGAATTTCATAGGAATTTTAGCCTCTTTGATTCGTACGAATTTCCTAGGAATTTAGAGGAATGAAATCCTTAGTAAGTTTTCTTACATATAAGTAATTTGATTCGTAGGATTGAGTTCTGCTGATAGTATTGCCTTGTCTCCTAGTACTAGTACAACCATGGAAAATATGGTATCTACTAGTAGTACTTACGTGAGACTCGGATATTAGACATATGACATATCATCACTATATAGATTATAATACTAGGTAAAGCTCAAAAAATTATAATTTGATCGACATCTATAAAGTATGGGTGCATATTTAGTTCTTGTATTTTGTATCATGTAGAAGTCAATGTTTATTAGGTACTAGTACTTGTAAATTTGGTTAACATGGTCTTGAGAAATGAAGGAGAGGATTCTAGAATGATGGAGAAGTGTATTTTGAGGATTGTGCATAGCGTTAATTGTGCTAAAGACTATCAATAGAATCTTCAAGTAGATGCTAGATGGAAAAGAAGATCCAACAACTGGCAATGTTGGAATTTGCAAGTCGTGATCCAATAGTCAATATTCAAAGTTATCCATACACTATATAGTGGTAAGATAAGATAAGATATTAAACCTCCTAGAAATAATCTTTGTTGGTTTTCCTTTGGTACATAAGACACCAAAATCTTGTAGGATCCAACCTTGCTTTTTTCCCTACGAACTTTACATTGCAAGATCCTATAGGATTATTTTCTATTTCATTTGATCCTATGAATCAAACTGTGTCTGTAGGATAATTTCCATAGCATATCCCCATTTCGAAAAGAATTAGAATTTCCATAGCATCTCCCTAGGTTGGCATTTTTTACACATTGAAACATCTTAAGTATAATCTAGATTTTTGAAAATAGTACTGTATATGAACTTCTACAATGTCAGATCAATATCAGTATTATTTCCATGTTACATTTCCTTTCCCTTTGAAGGTCCTTTCCTTATCCTGTTGCCACGCGGTGTGCTTTACCTGACACATGGGTTTGTTGAGGACGATGAGGAGGATGATCCTGGTAGGTGGTGGTTAGCAAGATTAGCTGGTGGTTCAAGACTTCTTCTGGTCTATACATATGGTGTCTCAGTCAATGCAATTGCTGATGATACTAGTGTTGTTCACTATGGTCGCATCGTTCGCACCTATCCTTCTGGGTTTGAGTGCACGGCGTTTTCGATGGACACAAGCCAGTTAACTGCAGCTAACCAATGGAAAAGGGTTACTGACCTTGGATCATATTCTCTTTTTCTTGGCATGAACTATCCGATTAACATTGCAGTAGGCGATGCAAATGATCCACCAGGACATCTGACGAGAAGGAACTATGTTTACACATCACACCATGAAATTGGCTACGAGTATAGGCCGTGTCCTGAAATTTTCTACTTTAGTCTGAATGGTGACGCAACTATTGGTTCCCACACCATCACTCGCTAGATATGGTCAAATACTCCATTTTGGTTCATCCCAAGCTTCTCAAACGCCTTGGAGTGGAACGAGCCTGTTCAAGGATAGCACATTTGGTCTCAGCCTTTAGTTTAACTCTTTCTTTGGCTGGTTTTTAGCTGATGTACGAGTACTAAGCATTTAGTTTTGCACCCGGTCCGACTTGTAAAATACACCGTATGACCAAACCTCTTTTGTACATCTGGTAGTTTCTCCAGTATGTATATTTCACCAAGCTTGTAAAAGAACCTTATTAGGAGTACAATTGTACTCTACTACTACTACGTAATTTCATCCAGAATGTTGTACTATAATAGTAGTATTACTCCTTGTAGGTCCGTAGTTTTGTTTCTTTTTCACTGCAGTTTGGGTCTCGTAACAAGCTACTGCCTAAGTTGGACGTGTTGGTACTTCGCTCAGAAACAACATGCGGTAGAAGGAACACGATGTTTCCAGGTTTACCAGTAAAAACATGTCGCTCATCATGGCATTGACAGTGATTTGACAAGGCAATACTATACAACGGTGTACTAATCTAGTTTTTTTCTTCTTCTGAACAAGTATTGCTTGTCTACCTAGTAGTAGTAGTAAAGGTCTACTAGTAGGAGTACCAAAGAACTCGATGAAGCTAGCTGGAGTACTACTGTCAGTAGTTGCCGTAGAAGAGAGAGGAGGGAGTTTTGCACGTTCCTTCCAAGACAAGCTGGATTTAACTCCTTCACTAGCATCCCCATGCACACACAGCCTCTTTTACTCAGTTCCATCTTCCCATCCACTACCGCCCCTTGGCCTCTCTCTCCATATTGTTGCCAACCAGCTCCTCGGCACCGTCCTCTACAGGTGGTGGCAAGATCGCCACGACAACCTTCTGTAGGCCGGTGGAGCATCCGTCATCTCTATCCTGCGGCAACAATAGCGGTTTGTGAAATACTAGAACACTCGTACCTCTTCCCTCCATTTCATAATAATAAGATGTTTTAGCTTATGTGAAACAAGTGTATCTAGATTCACTCCGAACTTACATGATAGAGTTGATGATGTGGTTAAATTTTTATTGTCGATTGTGCAACATTGTCATGTGTAGAGTAGTTCTTATCTCGGGTATGCATCCTTTTTTGTAGACTAGGATTACATAGAAGCTTGTTTTATGGGCTAGATCCCATAACTAAGAACAGTTGGGATCCGTTCAAAGTTGGTAGTTCGACATCGCAAACTTTTGAACATTTGCATATATTTGACAATCAACATCATGTAATTAATATTACAACTTACTGCAGAAGGAGATTGGGAAGGAGCGAAAAAGAGGATTCTCAATGAAATAGGTTCCAATCCTATTAATTCTGCTATCCCAGATGACAAGGTAAACCAATAGAATGACGTATGTTCTTACCATCCCGCGCAGATGCTTTCGCTATAATCTCTATTTAAAGTTGAAGAAGACTCTCAGTTTTCTGATGACGGAGTAGAAAACGGATGTCAGATTGCTACACCTAATATGCCACCTTGTTTACCTTCTGTGGAGACTGATGCAGCTGCAGCTGCAGCTGGTACCGATGAGCCTGCTGAAGGGAATATGCCCGAGAGGCAATAATAAAGTGGTTATTATCTTATTCCATGTTTATGATAAATGTTTATTTTGCATGCTATAATTGTATTAATTGGAAACGTTAATACATGTGTGTTTAATAAACAAAATACAAAGTTCCTAGTAATGCCTCTCATATAAACTAGCTCGTAGATTAACAAGATGAACAAGGTTTCCTGATCATGGACATTGGATGTTGTTAATAACGAGGTCACAACATTGGTGGACTGATGTGATGAACATTCATCTGAAGTATAGCATTAAGATCAGAGTCATTATGTTTATATTGCTATAACATCATAAAAAGTAATCTTAGTCCTTAGACCATGAGATCATGTTAATTGCTAACACCGGAAGAGTATCTTGATAACATCAAACGTCACACCATAACAGGATGACTATAAAGGTGGGTTCAGTGCTACGAAGGTGTTATGTTGGGGCTCATGGATCAAGAGTGGGATTTGTCCATCCCGATGACGGATAGATATACTCTGGGCCCTCTCGGTGATATCACATTGAAATAGCTTGCAAGCAAGTGATGTGATCACTAGAATGTTATATCACGGGAACAAGAAAAGAGTGCATGTCGGTAACGAGATGAAACTAGGTATTTGGATGCTGATGATCAAATCTCGGACATCTAATATATCGCGAGACAAAGGGATTTAGTTATGACGTTAAAGGTTCACATGATCACAAGAGTCATCGTTGCATATGTGGGAGTCAGTACGGACCTCCAGGTCCCGCTGCTGATTATTGATCGGAGAGGGGTCTCGATCATGTCTACATTATTCGTGAACCATAGGGTGACACACTTAAGGGATACCGACACCATTTGGAGCAAATATGTTTCAGATAAAGATTTAAGAAAGCGCTGGAATCATTTCGATGGAAACCAGAATTGTTTCGGGTGAAATTGCTGAAACTAGTTTTGCATGTGATATTGAAATGTTGCAAGGGGTTTTATGTGAATGTTTGTTAATTAGTGAAATTTACAAAATTCTGAATAAAATAAATAAAATAGTTTTATTTAATGAGAGCTTGCATTAAATTTGGTGGAAATTTAATGCATGTGTGAGTGGAATTTTGAGTGGAAGCTTTTTATGGGAGTGGGAGCTCCACCCACATGAATGTGGAAGAGGTGGGGGCACCACCATGGCTGCCACGCCATGGCCCTTGGGTGCCCCCCTCTTCCCTATAAAAGGCCACCCTCTCCTCCTCACAACACACACCTCCTTGTGAAGGATCTCTCTCCCCCTCTAGTTATTCCCCATGGTCTCGTATTAGCGAGATACATGTTCCTGGTGGCTTTATCTAGAAAGGAGTTGCTTCTTCCACTGCTTTGCTGGAGCGAGGGATGGAGTTTGTCGGGTACCGGACGTGTGTGCGATCACGGATGCACCGATGCTTTGCGGTGCTGGACTTGGTGGTGCTGGACTTGCTGGAGCTGGATCTGATGGACGTGTTGGAGCCGGACCTGCTGGACTTCATCACGATCTTGAGATCGGCAAGTGTACGACTACATCATCCACGAGTTCCATCTCGTTAACAAAGCTTTGTATTCTTCAAGGGTAAGTTCTCTATGGATGTATATACACCTGTTGCTTGTATCTAGTAGATAGATCTTGGCGTATAGTTCCCATCGTAGGAAATTTTTTGTTTTCTATGATGCGAACCCAACAGTGGTATCAGAGCCTGATCTATGCGTAGGTGCTTTGCACGGGTAGTACACATATGTTTATATGTGGGCGATGATGATCATGTTATTGCTTATTTCATGTATTTTGGATATTGGTGGCATAGCGGGATGAAGCGGCCCAGACCAACCTTACATGTCATCGTACATGAGACCGGTTCCACGACTGACATGCAACTAGGTTTGCATAAGTGGCTGGTGGGTGTCTGTCTCTCCTACGATAGTCAATATCTGATTTACAACGAGTTGCTAATACCTTGGTTATCCTCATTATGGTTCCATGTTCGTAGGTAAGACCGGTTCTATCTCCGAAAGCCCCAAGCCACGTAAAACTTGCAATGGATAAATTAGAGGCCTCTAGTTAAGATTGTTGCTGGGCTAGTGTCATGATTTGGTAATGTTGTAAGTTGATGTATGGTAGATACCCTTACAACGCACTTAACGTGTAAGTTCCATAGACCTTGGCCTTACACACAAAGGAATGATAGAGATCATACCATGATGCATATGATAGAGATCAAATGCATGGACCATATCATCCCAGTTTACACATTAGATGTTTGCATCTTATATTGCTAGTTTGGCGTTTTTTGTAGCATTGTAAGATGATCCCTCATTTAAATATCAAGATAAAATGTGTTCTTCCTTAAGTATGCACCGTTCTATGGATTGTATTTCGAGATATCACGTGATGATCAGGTGTACTCGACTCCACGCTTTCATACAACGGGTGTAAGACAATTTTACACACGCGAGTACTAAGGTTCTTACTTGGCGAGCCTAGCATATACAGACATGGCCTCGGAACACGGACCGAAAGGTAAAGCATAAGTCATATAGTTGATGTGATGCCCATATTGATGCTCGCCTTTGAAGCTACACCGACTCACATGATGATCGGACTTGGTATAGTGGATTTGGTTCATGTAATCACCAAAAAGGCACGAGGGATATCGTTTTTGAGTGGGAGTTCATTTCTAATTTGGATTAGTCGAACTCAATTTGTCATAAACTAAATCGAAGTGAATTTGCATAATTGGTTGTAGTCATTGGCATCTGTTCACTACCTTATGCTTAGTTTTAATTGAGATAATAGAACTATAGAATTCTGGATATTTACTTTACAAACCGGTATCGTATTGTTTTGAATGTCAATTTAAAGTTTATAAGTCCTATTGCAAACTTTCAGCAAACTCTATTTACTCCATGAAGTTTAATAAGTAGTATTAAATCAAGAGTAAGAATTCCAATGTTAGTATCTAAAGTATGATGTTTGCCTCCATGATTATTGATATTCAAAAGTTGTTTTAATATCAAGATTATCTAGGAGCTGAAAATTGTTTCAGAAACCATCATGTGTGAAAGATATTGTGATATCTGACACAATGTGTTTGGTTGCATTATGATAGAGTATAATTTAGCAAAATACATGTTCTCATATTGTATGAGAATTTGTGAAGGATGGAGATGCTAGGCATCTGATCTCCCAAAAAGGTTTTGGGAACTAACATTATACTCGCGATTCTTCCTTATACGCTATAGTAGCCTGATCATGAAAGTTGTCATGATAAGGATGAATAGAAGATGTAAGTAAAATGTTTACTACACTAATAGATTACTAAAGAATGGATTTTTGAAAGAACACCAAACATTTGATGATGGTGATCCACTTCAAAGTGATAGTCCAAAGGTATTAGTATTTGACTATATACACTTTGTACTATGTGTCATGTGAATGACACCACTATTGATGTTGATGGATTCTTTTAAAAGAAAAGGAATTGTTGAAAGAGAATCTATAAAATATTTGGTAGAAAATAAAAGGTTGGAGATGTCCAACTTAGGTATATAGAAGATATACATGTTATGGTTGTATTCCTTGCTTGTTAAACAATGTGGTTCTGAGGTATTGGATACCGAATAGGTTGGTGTGAAGTGTCATACATAACAACACAATTCATGAACTGCAACGACCTAAGTAACTGGCAAGAGAGTAAGTGATGATGTTCATCGAAAACAAATAAAGTATTATTGTGTTTTCGTTGTCGTCAAACCTAGCCTTCAAGATTTTGTTTTAATAATTGTTATTTTGTTCCGGTATTACGAGAACAACGGTTGTTCAAATAATTACCGTATTCCATAAAGGATGGATGAACTTTTACAAGTCTAGTTGGAGAAATCACATCCATAAACATTATTGCTAAAATGTCGTAAGACAAATGATTGGAAGATCACTTATGAAGTGACTTCGCTGTTTGAATTATATTGAAAAGTAAACATGAAGAAACTCCATGTTGATGGATTTTTGGAGTCTTTTGATTTTGATCAATTGACGCTTCTGAAACTTTCCTCGAGATAATTGAAACTCCATCCATAGGCCAAAAAGGAACGGATGACTAAGTTATTGCATATTATGCATGTTGATGTATATAGTCCATTATGTGTAGCCATATGCGATGGATCTTTTTGCTTCATATGCTTTCTCTAGAAATTTGAGTGAATATATCTATATATTTACTTAATAAGGAAGAAGTATGAAACATTTGAAAATTGTTCAAAGACTTTCAAGATGAAGTGAAAAATCATTGTAACAAGAAAATAAAAGAGTTTATGATTTGATCATAAAGGAAGATATTTGAGTTACAGGTTTAGCAAAACACCTAAGATTTCAGGAATTGTTCCATGAATTTGCATTTCCCGATAAACCACAGGAGTATGGTATGTTCGAGAGATCAAATCAAACCTTGTTTGACATGGTAAGATCAAATGTGTCATTTATAAAACTGCCATTATATTTTAAGGATTAAAGCTTTAGAGACTACCGCTTTTACACTGAAAAGAGCACCATCGTGATCCGTTCAAATGACACCATATGAGTTATGGTTTGGGATAAAACCCGAATTGTCTTTTCTTAAATTTTGGTATGCTATGCATAAGTAAAATGTTTACAACCAAAGTCGGATAAGCACGTCTTTGTAGGTTATCCCAAAGAATTTGTTGGGACTTCCTCCATAACACCGAGGACAAAAGAGTTTGTCGCTTGGAACGTCAAGTTTCTTGAGAAGGAATTTTTCGTGAAAAGTTAACTGGGAGGATAATAGAACTTTGATAAGGTTGTTGAACCTTAGCTATATGTGATAAGTAGCGCAGCGCCGGAAAGTGTCCTGGTGGAGGCCACAATGCTCATGGCTCCCGTGATTACAAAGGGTGTGATCTTGGAGATTAGAGTTCCTATTGAACCATGTGGGTCAGTAAGAATCAAATAGTAAGATTTGAAACAGAAGTCTTTATTGTTTTGACAATAATGAACCGACTGCATGCAAAGAAGCGATGATGGGCCCTGACTCCATAAAATGACTAGAAGTCATAGAATCCGTGATAGTATCCATACACGAGAAATCAAGTTTCTGAACTTGGAAGGCCTTCCAGAAAGGCGTGAAGCCTATCGGTCGTGTTTGGATCTATAAAGAAGTAGACATGGATGTTTAACATCTATGAAATAGTCGACATGTCAGAAAGAAGTTTACGGCAATGTTCAAGGAGTTGACTATGACAAGATTTGATCTTTCATAGCGATATTTAGTCTTGACGGATTAATGTATCAACCACTACATATAATTTGGTATATGGTAGTTGAATAAACAAAACAAGGTTCTTCTAATAGAATGGTTACCTAGGACGTGTACATGACACAGTCCGGAGGGTTTTGTTAATTCAAAGGGTGCTAAAAGGGCATGCAAACTTCAATAGTTGAAGTGAGCATAGCGGAGTTTGAATCTTCACCATGATGAAAATGTTAAAAGAGTTTAATTTCATCAGAGATGATGTAGATGCATGCAATTGCAAGAAATTAAGTGGGAGCGCTAAGAAAAATTTCCAATACATTATGCAGAGTACATATTGTTGATTAGAAATGATGTATCTTTTATTGACACAAGTTAAGAATTTCATTAAAATAGGATTTCGATGAAAGACTTGGGCAAAACCAGAATATTTGGCATCAATGTCTATATGGATAGATTGAGGCGCTAATATGGTTATGCCAGAGGTACATATATGAGATATTGAAAGGGTTCAATATGGAAACAACAAGAAAGGTTCTTGCTGCATGGAAAGGATTGTATCAAGATTCAAGTGTTTCAACACTTGGTGAGTAAAATCACATGAAGATTTTGATCGATTATACCATGATATGTATATATTCAGATATGTCCTATGCTCTAAATGTTATGAGCACATACCAGTATGATTCATAAGATGATCATTGGATGATAGTAAAGATATTCTTATGAGCTTTGAAAGAACTAAGAATATATCATGTATAAGTGACAAATAGTTAAAGGTAGTTCATTGTAAAGTGTTACATTGATACTAGTTTTGTCACAAGATACAAATTAAATTTATCTCAATTTAGACTATGGGTGGCACAATGTAATGGAAAGGATGTTCCATGATGGATTTGGATGAGTTCCAAAGTTGAGGCATTATGACAGATACTACAACAAAAGGCTAAGTATATGACTGCTATAGTAGCAGCAAAGGAGGGCATTTGTGTTAAGTAGTTCGTTATCAAACTAGGTGTGGTTCGAAGTGGGCTAATACTATGAAGATATATTGTATGACAATAATATCAACATATTTTAACCTGAACGAACTAAAGGTCTCACCAAAGGACCAAATTTATACAATGCCATCTCATTTGAGAATGAGTGATGCGTAGAGACGCAAAGACATGCAAATACACACGGACCTAAAAGTGCCAAATCCGGAGATTATGTTAACCACTAGCAAACGCGTATATTCAACACCTAGATGTTGTATATACAAGTTTACAAACTAGATTATTGACTCTAGTGCAAGTGGGAGACTGAAGGGAATATGCCCGAGAGGCAATAATAAAGTGGTTATTATCTTATTCCATGTTTATGATAAATGTTTATTTTGCATGCTATAATTGTATTAATTGGAAACGTTAATACATGTGTGTTTAATAAACAAAATACAAAGTTCCTAGTAATGCCTCTCATATAAACTAGCTCATTGATTAACAAGATGATCAAGGTTTCCTGATCATGGACATTGGATGTTGTTAATAACAAGGTCACAACATTAGTGGACTGATGTGATGAACATTCATCCGAAGTATAGCATTATGATCAGAGTCATTATGTTTATATTTCTATAACATCAAATGAAGTAATCTTAGTCCTTAGACCATGAGATCATGTTAATTGCTAACACCGGAAGAGTATCTTGATAACATCAAACGTCACACCATAACAGGATGACTATAAAGGTGGGTTCAGTGCTACGAAGGTGTTATGTTGGGGCTCATGGATCAAGAGTGGGATTTGTCCATCCCGATGACGGATAGATATACTCTGGGCCCTCTCGGTGATATCACATTGAAATAGCTTGCAAGCAAGTGATGTGATCACTAGAATGTTATATCACGGGAACAAGAAAAGAGTGCATGTCGGTAACGAGATGAAACTAGGTATTTGGATGCTGATGATCAAATCTCGGACATCTAATATATCGCGAGACAAAGGGATTTAGTTATGACGTTAAAGGTTCACATGATCACAAGAGTCATCGTTGCATATGTGGGAGTCAGTACGGACCTCCAGGTCCCGCTGCTGATTATTGATCGGAGAGGGGTCTCGATCATGTCTGCATTATTCGCGAACCGTAGGGTGACACACTTAAGGGATACCGACACCATTTGGAGCAAATATGTTTCAGATAAAGATTTAAGAAAGCGCTGGAATCATTTCGATAGAAACCGGAATTATTTCGGGTGAAATTGTTGAAACTAGTTCTGCATGTGATATTGAAATGTTGCAAGGGGTTTTATGTGAATGTTTGTTAATTAATGCAATTGACAAAATTCTGAATAAAATAAATAAAATAGTTTTATTTAATGAGAGCTTGCATTAAATTTGGTGGAAGTTTAATGCATGTGTGAGTGGAATTTTGAGTGGAGGCTTTTTATGGAAGTGGAAGCTCCACCCACATGAATGTGGAAGAGGTGGGGGCACCACCATGGCTTGCACTCCATGGCCCTTGGGTGCCCCCCTCTTCCCTGTAAAAGGCCTCCCCTCTCCTCTTCACAACACACACCTCCTCATGAAGGATCTCTCTCCCCCTCTAGTTATTCCCTATGGTCTCGTATTAGCGAGATACATGTTCCCGATGGCTTTATCTGGAAAGGAGTTGCTGCTTCCGCTGCTTTGCTGGAGCGAGGGGCGGAGGTTGTCGGGGTACCGGACGTGTGTGCGATCACGGATGCACCGCTGCTTTGCGGTGCTGGACTTTGTGGTGCTAGACTTGCTGGAGCTAGATCTGATCGACGTGCTGGAGCCGGACCTGCTGGACTTCATCACGATCTTGAGATCGGCAAGTGTACGACTACAGCATCCACGAGTTCCATCTTGTTAACAAAGATTTGTTTTCTTCAAGGGTAAGTTCTCTATGGATGTATATCCACCCATTGCTTGTATCTAGTAGATAGATCTTGGCGTATAGTTCCCATCGTAGGAAATTTTTTGTTTTCTATGCTGCGAACCCAACACCTACACCTGCCATCATCGTGCCAGATGATGGAGGTGGTGGATTGGTTTTACAATCGGCGGAGACTTGTGCGGCTAGAGCTGGCAGTGAAGAGCCTTCAGAGGGCATTGTGGTGCTCGATGGTTCACCTATTTTGGAGAATCATGCTACCGGTGTCGGCGCTGCTATTGGTGCTGCTGATCCTGCTCCCGAAATCATCGTGCCACCCGAAGGAGGTGGTGATTTGCGTTTACAATCTGTAGAGATTGTTGCACCTGAAGGTGGTGAACTGTGAAGCGGAGTTTCTTTCTTATGATTTGTATGCTTTTCTCTAGAACCTGTATTATGGAGTTACCTTACGCATTTCTTACACTTTTGGCTATTGAACTGTAGTGTGGAACTGGAAATACTCCTAGTATGTAATCATATTAGGATGCTTAAGTATTATTGATGATAAACCAATGCTAGCTGAGCTGCACGAGAATTGGTCTCTTCCGCTTGCAAGCGTGGTTCCTGGCTCTTCTCCTTTTCACAAGCACGGTAAAAATATGGTTATGTTCCTTTTCTTGTTATGCCATTATGCTTGTGTTATTGATCTGGCAATTTTATGATAATTTTGTCACCCAATCCACATTTATGTCTCTAAATACAAACATATTTGTTCACATGACTTGAACAGAAAATAGCATCTTATTTGCATCGACTAACATAAGGAGTCATGCAAATATTTATTTATTTTTGAAACAAGGCAAAATATATGCCATTTTCATTGATAGAGAGGGACATGCAATTCAATTATATTAGGATAACTACTCATACAAGTCATAGAATGGTAGGAATTGCCATAGGAAATCATCACCTCCAGCATCTTGTTCTACAAAAGGCATTAATACCAGATCCACAACCTTCTTTTCCTTGGGATCACAATATGTCAAGTGCAGGATTTCGAGTCTAAATGCAATCTAGTGCAGGTTCATCAGGACGACCTCCAGCTGCGTCAGTCTCCACAAAAGGTACATCAGTGCTATGGCAGACACTGTTTGAAATGCAAGTTGAAGCTATTGTTATACTCCTATCAGGACCACAGATAAGGGCCAGAAATTCAAGCTCCGAAATCTAGCGTTACAAAATAGACAAGAGGTTACCCCATCTGGACAATTCATAGACAATTCTATAGTGCAATTTGAGCGTCTTACATGATCCTTAGATCTTAGTCCATCCGGTATTTTTATTGGTGGAATGAAATTTGTTGGTACTTTTATTTCTGCGAAGAACCTACAAAACATAGCCAAGTCAGACATCTGAATATATCTAACTTTTCTACAATCTATATTATATGTGAAGATATCTTTGCATAACACTCACTTATCAAACTATCTACGGATATCTTCCCGCTCCATGGAAATGCGAAGTCAATGTTCTATAGGGTACATCCATCTATAATGTACTGTGCCTCTAAGTACTTCCTCGTTAGGTACATTAATAGCCAAATGCTCCATCGTATCAAAGAAGGATGGGAATATATCAGGTCAAAAGCTTGCATAGGATCTCTGCCAAGTCCTTTTTAAGATGTTTTCCAACTCTCTGTATAGAGATTTACTGTAGATTTACCTAAAGAACATACCTACCCAAATCTACAAGCACCTTGTAAATCTAGATGGTCACAAGCTTAACTATTTCTAGGAGAGGTGGAGAACAAACAAAAGCCAAGAAGAATGTCTAGTGCCTGAATCTAGCAGGCGAAGCATGGGGATCGCCCAGATGACCGCTGGCCGGTGCATCTCGTGAAGAACGGCACGGCCAATGGTGGTAGGCCGACACTATTGATAGAAAGGTGTTGAGAAGTTTTTTTAAGGCGTGGAGAAGTTTGCGGCCTGGTTCTAATCCGGTGCATCTCACATAAGAACGACGCAAAATTTAAAGAGACAGGGGCTGATCACTTGATTGAGGGCGCGCTTAGGAAAGTTTGGGGTCTCGGTGGAAAGTTTTGGCGGGCGCAGCGTGTTTGTCCACAATTTTCATAGAAATATCTGTGAATATTTTATCGGATTTGCCAGTTCTCAAGAGTCACCTCTGTTGG
The DNA here is from genome assembly GCA_916181665.1 of Avena sativa. Classification (NCBI taxonomy): domain Eukaryota; kingdom Viridiplantae; phylum Streptophyta; class Magnoliopsida; order Poales; family Poaceae; genus Avena; species Avena sativa. Next base: position 316,618,562 of record OV702292.1, read on the forward strand.
GTCCGCAGCATAGAAAAACAAAAAATTTCCTACGGTGTGAACTATACGCCAAGATCAATCTACTAGGTACAAAGCAACGGGGTGGACATACATCCAACGAGAACTTACCCTCGTAGACAACGAGCTTTGTTAATGAGTAGGAACTCGTGATTGATGTAGTCGTACACTTGCCGATCTCAAGATCGTGATGAAGTCCAGCAGGTCCGGCTCCAGCACGTCCATCAGATCCAGCTCCAGCACCACCAAGTCCAGCACCGCAAAGCAGCGGTGCATCCGTGATCGCACACACGTCCGGTACCCCGACAACCTCCGTCCCTAACTCCAGGAAAGCAGCGGAAGCAGTAACTCCTTTCCAGATAAAGCCACCGGGAACATGTATCTCGCTAATCCGAGACCATGGGGGAATAATACTAGAGGGGGAGAGAGATCCTTCACAAGGAGGTGTGTGTGAGAAGTGAGGAGGGGTGGCCTTTTATAGGAGGAGGGGGGTGCCCCTCCTTCATGGCCGGCGCATGGAGGAGGTGTCTCTTCACCTCCTCCATTCATGTGGTGGTAACTCCCTCCACATAAATTTGCCCCTTCACATTCTCTTTTAAAGTCTCCACTTTAAATGCATTAAATTTCTCCAAATTTAATGCTCTCTCATTTAATAAAACTCTTTTATTAATTTTATTCAGAATTTTGTTAATTACTTTAATTAACAAACATTCACATAAAACCCACTGCAACATTTCAATATTACATGCAGAACCAATTTCAGCAATTTCACCCGAAACAGTTTTGGTGTCTATTGAAATAATTCCAGCGCTTTCTTAAATCTCTATCTGAAACATATTTGCTCCAAATGGTGTCGGTATCCCTTAAGTGTGTCACCCTATGGTTCGCGAATAATGCAGACATGATCGAGACCCCTCTCCGATCAATAATCAGCAGCGGGACCTGGAGATCCATACTGACTCCTACACATTCAACGATGACTTCTGTGATCGTGAGAACCTTTAATGCTAGTAACTAAATCCCTTTGTCCCGCGATATATTACATGTCCGAGATTCGATCATCGGTATCTCCATACCTAGTTTGATCTCGTTACCGACATGCACTCTTTTCTTGTTCCCGTGATATAACATTCTAGTGATCACATCACTTGCTTGCAAGCTATTTCAATGTGATATCCCCGAGAGGGCCCAGAGTATATCCATCCGTCATCGGGATGGACAAATCCCACTCTTGATCCATGAGCCTCAACATAACACCTTCGTAGCACTGAACCCACCTTTATAGTCACCCTGTTACGGTGTGACGTTTGATGTTATCAAGATACTCTTCCGGTGTTAGCAATTAACATGATCTCATGGTCTAAGGACTAAGATTACTTCGTATGATGTTATAGCAATATAAACATAATGAATTGATCGTAATGCTATACTTCGGATGAATGTTCATCATATCATTCCACCAATGGTGTGACCTTGTTATTAACAACATCCAATGTCCATGATCAGGAAACCTTGATCATCTTGTTAATCAACAAGCTAGTCTATAAGAGAGGCATAACTAGGAACCCTTTTTGTTTATTAAACACACATGTATTGATGTTTCCGATCAATACAATTCTAGCATGTAAAATAAACATTTATCATAAACATGGAATAAGATAATAACCACTTTATTATTGCCTCTCGGGCATATTCCCTTCAACCTCTCTCTCCATTGGATTTACCTCGCGATTCGTGCAACGTGAGGGTTACACATTTGTTGCAACTAGCTTGTAACTGGGAATTTAATGAGTGGCAACTACTAGGTTACAACTAAGAATTAGCACAATTAGTAGGGTGACGTCAGCGCCCTAACATAACAAGTTCTCAGGCGCCTGGCATCTAGGCACTCATATTTTATACCTTTTTTTCCTTGTTGATGTCTTTGTTTTGAATCCGGCCGAGCCCCAGCACATACCTATAGATTTTTAACTATCGAGCCCAAGAAATTATCCCATCCGGCCTCATTATAGTCCAAGACTTTCTAATTCGGCCATGTTTTGGCTCATTCGGCCGCGCAAATAGCCTAGTTAGATTGGGCAAGAGCCCATGAAAAATAGCCATGGATAATAACCCATCAATCCCTACCTGGCCCATTTTTCTTCAATTCGGCCTTTTTTGGGCACTGTCCACCCACCCCTAAAAAAACTCCGCCTATCCATGTGTTTTAAGTACTACCTACTATATTATTTATACTTAACATTTTTTAGTTGAGCTGTTAGCAATCACGCATAGCAGATGGACAAGCAATTTTTTAAGAAGAAAAATAAATAAGTTATATACGATGTTAGTATACATTTTTTACTTTTTATAAAAGCATAACAATTTCCTTGTGTAGTGGCAAGACATGCAGTTTATCTTTAGCAATATTTCTATACTGAGAGGCTGACATGGCCGACCCACCTGCCTACAGCTAGCGTCCATCAACCTTACCATACAAGAGATCAAGTTTAACGAGCGCATTTAAAAAGTACTTGTACAACAGTCACGATCGGAAAAAAAGAAGACCAAGATCGACACATTTCTTGTCCAGAGAGGCTCACACGTGGGCCCCAGTAGCAAGACCATACACGACTGCCATATCAAACAACGTTACCAAGGTCAAATCAGCGGACACGACAAAAAAAGTCCAACATACACATGTTTCATCTACATAGGAGGTTGGCATGTAGACCCAGCAGGGAGACATTATATAGGTGTTGTATCGAGCAACGTTACCAAGCTCCAAACGGGGAGGCGCGAGAGAACAAAAAAGTCTAGGATGCACACGTTCCATGCACAGAGGCTGACATGTGGGGCCCACCAGCTTGTATAAACGACTGAAGCAGCAAGCAACACTATCAAGTTCGGAACATGAAGGCGCGACCGAGGGCAAAAAATCCATCATACACACATTTCTTATAATGAGTGGATGACATGTGGGGCCCAGGTGGTTGATTAAACGGTAGATGTATCGAGCAACACTATCAACTTCGGAATAGGGTAGCGCGAGCGAAGGAAAAAAATTCATCATACACACGTTTCTTCTAATGATAGGATGTCATGTGGGTCCCAGCTGCCTGATTAAATGGTAGATGCATCGAGTAACACTATCAACTTCAGAAAAGGGTACCGCGAGCGAAGGAAAAAAATTCTATCATACACACGATTCTTCTAATGAGAGGCTGACATGTGGGACCCAACAGCCTTACTAAACGGCAAACGCCTCCACTACTACAGATTTGCCTATCAGTGGTGCATGGATTTGAGGGTTAGTGGTGCATGGGCCGTGTGCCACTAACATCACGACACTGGTATTTGTTACTAGCGGTGCATTTCAATATGCGCCACATATAGTGGCTAAACTAGGGGCACGTTGCAATATGCGCCACGGATGGTGGCCAAACCAGTGATGCATTTCCTATGTGCGCCACGGATAGTGGATAAACCTGCAGATACTGGGGTTTATCCATGGCGCATTGTCTTGTAATGCACCACTAACATGTGCGCCACTGACTGTTTATATGTGCGCCACTGATACGTTTTCGCTTAATTTTTTTATACGCTGCCCTCGTATTTGTATAGGTATTCTACAGGTATATATACACACAATGATAATACTTAATAACACAATGACAATATCAAGTAGCAAGTTAGTCATCATCACATTACATGTCAAGTGGTCACCTAAATTAAACTACGATCATATACAGAAGAACCACAAGGACAGCGAGCAGGACCAAGGCCTTCATCAGGTTCTTCCACCTAGCTTCCTCTCGCAGGTGGTTCCTCCACCTAGCTTCTGCCATCTCTCTAGTCTTGTACCCTTTGTAGCTGTTGCCTCTAAACCGTTCACTTGTTTCAGACAGTCCTCCCACTCGGTGTAGACTCCTGGAACGACACCCTTGTACACCACGTACCACTTTGCCATTTGTGTACACCAAGGCAGATAGAATATTATGCAACGAAAAGCCAATTAATGATTGACATGATGCATGTTCACAAGAACTACAAAACAACAAATTAAACATCATGCAGATCGAGCCATTGTAACAAATATGAACTAGGGCCTCATCATATAGTGGACATAAAAAATCATAGGGACGACATTAGTGAGCCATGTAGGATGCACAAGATATGTATATGTGCATATCACAAAACTTGCTGATGCCGCCCCCAGGATCACATCCGAAATCAAGGCACACATGTAGTTGCACCATAGCATTTAAATCATCGGCCATTTCAACAAAAACATAAGAACCAAAACTATATATGAACATCAAGTACTTTAGGGCCTCATTATATGTTGGACACCGAAGATCACATGGTTGGTGTCAGCGAGCCTTGTAGGATGCACAAGATATGTATATGTGCATATCACAAGGCTCACTTACACCACCCCAAGATCACATCCGAAATCAAGGCACACTTGTAGTGGCGCCCTAGCATTTTAATCATCGGCCGTTGCAATAAAAATAAGAAAAAATTATGAACATCAAGTATTTTATTAATTAGGGTCTCATACTTATGTTGGACATGAAAATCATAGGGATGGAGTGAGTGAGCCATGCGAGATGCACAAGATATGTATATGTGCATATCACAAGGCTCACTCACACCACCCCCAGGATCACATCCGAAATCAAGGCACACATGTAGTGGCGCATTTTAATCATCGACCATTGCAACAAAAACAAGAACCAAAACTATGAACATCAAGTACTATATATAGGGTCTTATACTTATGTTGGAGATGAAAATCATAGGGACGGTGTAAGCGAGCCAAGTAGGATGCACAAGATATGTATTTGTGCACATCACAAGGCTCTCTCACATCGGCGCCCTAGCATTTTAATCATTGGCTGTTGCAACAAGCAAGAACCAAAATATTCTTGAGCTCATCAAGTACTAAGGACCGATTATATAAGTAAGTCTAATGACCATTGAAAGAATATTATACATAGTGAGCTAGGTGCATCATCAATATCACAATAATCAAGTTCAACGGCCATACAGTTGCAGAGCTAGGCAAGTTACGAATCAGTTTACAACATCACAGACATCCAACGATAGTTCGAAACTTCATCCAATTGGTAAATGCAAACATCAAGACTTCTGACTCGGCATAGGGAACAGTAGTACGCCATCTTTCGTAATAAACGGCCTATCATCACCATGCATTTCGAAGCATTCTTCTACCTCCACATTTCACATTTTAATGCTAGCGTAGTGCAAGACTCCCCCCCACTTCTGAGGACGTCTTGATTGATGATTTCCGACGACTGAGTCTAGATGCGAAAGAATTGTTATCTCATATCATCATCCGTGATGGTCGACATATTTTGGTCCCACTTCCGGAGATGTGATGGCAGCTTATGCAGCGGTTGATCCCGGACAAACCCGCTCATGTGATAGAGGACGTAGAAGGCCTCCTTTTGACTATCTGTCGGCTACTTGACGTTGGGGAATTGCGTTATGTGGGTAAACACGTGTTTGCCTTCCTTGCTTACATGTTCCCCCCTTGCCGAAGTAGCCTCCATCTAAGGCGTAAGCGTCGAGATCATCATCCAGAACACTCTTTATGTTGCTGTAGTGTTTCTTCTTTATCAAACTGCTCGAGTCGAAATACGTGGCTTGCGAAAGCTTCGGGCAGATGTTGATGAGTGTGCAATATTTGTCTCTACACAAAACAATTCAAACGGAAATGTATTGGAAAGGAATGATGCAAATCAAAGAAAAAATGTTACGGGTGGCCAGCGAATAAGTACTGTACTTACTCGGGAAAGAGAGGGACGAGAAGGTAATCCTTCTTTATATTCTTCAGCATGAAGTCTTTGAGGTTATCCCTCATGAGTGATTGGTCCCTAGGGTTCAACAAGATCCTTTCACGCATGTAGAAGGGGTCCAATATCACGATGCCTCGGTTCTCTCTCTAGACCTTCATTGCCATGTTGAGCGAGTATAGGCGGACTAGGGTATAGTCCAGCCGTTTAAAATGAAACAAATTGAAGATGTCTTCGAACCACAGGAAGAACAAATCCACGGGGGGTGTATCAACGAAGCCCTTGCCCTCTGGCACCTGGACCATGAAAACAGGGTGCGTTGGATTTTTTCTTTCAGAAGTTGATTCTCCAGATATAGAATACTGCCATGTAGACTCTACATAGGTGGACTTGCCGATTTTAGCATCCTCGGCTCCAGCATCGGATTACACGTTATATGCATTTTCCACAGGACATCCTTGGGTGCATATGGCACGCTGTCCTAAGCCCGGATAATCGTCCTCGCCACCTTTGTTGGAAACGGCTGGCTTGCAGCCTTCGGCTTCTTACTTCTTTTCTGACCCTTCTTGATCTCTTGAATAGGTACCTCTAACTCCTTACCGTCCACCTGGTGTAGTGTGTTAGGGATGAAAATAATTCCACGATGGGCTTGTGGAGCATTGGTGATAGGTGGAGGCGTCTCTTGAGAATTGCCGAAGACCAGACGCTGCGTGCACGCCATACTGGGTCCAGCTAGATAATCGCGAGCGCGGTTGAAGTGTCTAATAGAAGGCATTTAAAGGTCATCATCGGTGCCAATGTTGAGGAATGTATCCATGTTGTCATCATCGCCGTCATCGTGTGGCATATCCACTGGTGGTGGTGGTGGCGATGGCGGTGCGATGGCCTTGCTATGGCTTATGCTAGTGGTGATGACTGGTGGTGGTGGCGGTGTTGTCCTTGGGGTGGTGCCTCCCCCCCCGATACGAATCTGGGTCTTAGGCCATACTAAGGGCCAGCCGTGGCATCCTCGAAGGTTCGAGTGTTCATCAGCTCCTTCGAGTTGAACGGCGGGTCGACATCATTGCAGCCCGGAAACACCCGAGCTATCGCAACCCTGAACATGACATCAGGCATGGGCTTGTTATGGAACATTCGGTTCTTCGGTTGAACGATAGTGCCCTTGGAAACATCCTTCAACTCACCCTTCACGTACTGCAGGAGGGTGCAAGCAACTTCCTGCGAAGAAACATGCGTGTTGGGCATCATCAGAGATATGGCTGTCATCAAAGGCAAAGGAGATGAGCATCCGAGACTCTTAATTAGTTACCTTGGTGATGGCATCGAGCTCGGCTAGTGTCAATGCACCGCCGACGACGGCGGGTGTGCAGGTGACATAGGGGCTACTTGCATCCGTGGTGCCGGCTGGCGTATGCTCTGCCTCCAACTGGGGTTCACTAGGATGAAGCACTAGCGGCGCCACAGTGTTGTTGGACGGCATCGTCAGCGGTGCAACCAGTTGTGCCAGGTTGTTGCTAGGTGGCGTCATCACCGGTTCGACTGGTTGCGCCCTGCTGTTGGCGGCCGAGGTCAGCACCGCCGTGAAGGCCGGCTGCCCCGTGGCGTCCACGGGCAGGGTCACCAATGCGAACCACGCTGGTAGCTGGCTGGTCACATTGCTGCCGGTCAAGCTGGGCAGAGGTATTGGCCCATGTCGACCTGCCAGGTTCCGAGCATCAAGCCCTTCTAACAAAGAAGCAGCAAGCCCCTGACGAATCTCTATGATCCTCTGTCCCAATCGGTCATCGATCATCTGCGACATACTATCCATACTTTTCTTGATCTCTTGAAACTTGCGTCGCTCCTCAGCCTTCTTATGCAACTTTTTCTCCCTTCTAGCCTTGAAACAATTTGTCGCCCTCTTGAAAGGACCATCCCACGGCTCCGTCGACCCCTAGGAGGAGCCCATAGCTACATCCATTTCCTCTTTTTGCAGAAGGAGGAGTTGAACGTGTTTAGAAATTAATTCTTAATTATAACTTGAGATCCACACAACGTAAATTCCTTGCCAGATTTTTCTCAAATTTCCTCACATCATCATCGTTGGTAACGAATTCCTTCATTACTGGCGGAAGGTAGTAGCGGGAGCGGACAAAGTTCCTCGTCTGCACGCACGTGAATTTGTGCCACGGATTTTCTTTACCCAAACATCGAAGCTCGGCATCCTCCTTGTCCCAAATGGGCTTTACTCCTCTATAACCGCCGCTTCCGCAATTATGGTTGCCTATGTTCAGTGCTCACATCTTCTTCCCCCACTAATATGTTGCTAACCTATCCATAATTTTTGATGTTCCATGCTTGGTTTTATCTACTTTCTTATGTTTTGTTCCAACTTTGAAGTACTTTCTATACACTTTCTTGGACTAACCAATTAACAAGAGCCACAGTGCCAGCTGCCTGTTTTCTACTGTTTTTGGTTCCAAGAAAGTCAAAAAATGAATATTCTCAAAATTGGACGGGACAAAAGCCAAAGTCAGTTTTTCATCGAGGGACACAAGGAGCCAGAATACGAGACGGAGAGGGGCCAGGGGCCGCCACACCACCTAGCCGTGCGACCCAACCTGGCCCGCACCAGGGGGTGGTCTGGCTGCCTCCGGCACCCCCTCGGCCTCCCCTTTCGCCTATAATATGCCTCTGATACTGAAAGCCTAAGTACCCGATCAAAATTCCACGAAAGAGTCTGTAGCCACCGTCATCTCCATCCCTAGATCGGGAGGGATCTGAATCTCTTCCTAGCACCCTGCTGGAGGGGAGAATTCACCCTGGAGGCCTTCTTCATCATCATGCAAGCCTCTGGTGTGATGCATGAGTAGTTCATCTCTGGAGTACGGGTCCATGTAGTAGCTAGATGGATGGTTCTCTTCCTTTGTGATATCATGTTTAGATCTTGTGAGCTCCGTTCATGATCAAGATCATCTATTTGTAATTCTTACATGTTGTGTATGCGGGGATCCGATGGATATTGAGATGCTATTTCAGATTGATTATTGATTCTATCATGTCTTTGTTATTTGTGATCTTGCATGATTTCCGTTGTTAGTAGCTATCTTGGCCAAGTAGATGCCAGCAACTCCAAGAGTTAGTATTTATGCTCGATAGTGGGTTCATGCCTCTAGTAATCTGGGGAAGTGACAGAAATCTCTAAGGTACTATATGTGCTGTTGCTACTAGGGAGAAAACAGCAATCCTTTGTTCATAGAACAATCATATTGTTTACTTTACACGCAATGCGTAATGCAATTATCTGTTGCTTGCAACTTAATACTGGAGGGGGTTCGGATGATAACCTGGAGGTGGATTATTATTCATAGATGCAGTTGGATTACGGTCTATGTATAATGTTGTAATTCCCAATCAAATCTCGAAGGAGTAAAGATTGCTTTCTCGATGTTGGTCAATTGCCCCGCTGTAATTTGTTCACCCAATATGTCATCTATCTTAAGGAGAGCCACCACTAGTGAACTATGGACCCCAGTCCTTTCTTTTACTATCAATCTACAATCAACTGTTTACTGCTTTCTGTTTACTTTCTGCAAACTATTACTTTCTTCCACACAATACGTTTAATCCTTTTTTTCAGCAAAACCAGTGAGATTGACAACCTCAGTATAAGTTGGGGGCAGAGTTCTGTGGTTGTGTTGTGTAGGTCTCCACGTTGCTGCTGGCACCGGTAGTGCGCCCTGCCAAAGTTCAGCTAGAAACACCTTTGGGGTGTTTCCTTGCTCCTACTGGTTTGATTAAACCTTGGTTTCATAACTGGGGGAAACTTGCTGCTGTGCTCATCATACCTTCCTCTTGGGGTCCCCAATGAGCTCGAGATATCTTGGGCCATCAAAGCTTTTTCTGGCGCCGTTGCCGGGAGTCAAGGACATCTACACAAGGGGAGTCCCTCATAACCAATCTCTTTACTTTGTTATTTTTGTTTTGCTTAGTTTACTTTTGCTTTGTTGGCTTGTTTCTTTATCAAAAACACAAAAAAATTAGTTTTACAAGTTTGCTTTCTTTATTAAAAACACAAAAAAATAACTACTCTGGAAAATACTAAGTTGTGTGACTTCACTAGCACCAACAACAATGATTTCATGAGCACACCTATTGCTCCACCTGTTCCTGAAGCTACTTTATTTTAAATAAAACCTTCTTTACTCAATCTTGTTATGAGGAACAATTTTCTGGTATTGGTAATGAAGATGCTGCTGCTCATCTAAATAACTTTGTTGAACTTTGTGAGATGCAAAAGCATAGGGATATAGATGGAGATATCATTAAGCTTAAATTGTTTCCTTCCCTTTGAGAGGAAAATCTAAAGAATGGTTAAATTCCTTAACTATGAATAATATTAATTCTTGGACTAAATGCAATGATGCTTTCATTGGAAAATACTATCCTCCTGCTAAGATTATATCTATGAGAAGTGAAATTATGAAATTTAAACAATCTAATAATGAACATGTTGCTCAAGCTTGGGAAAGAATGAAATCTTTGGTAAAGAATTGTCCCACTCATGGACTGACTGCTTGGATGATTATCTAGACCTTTTATGCAGGATTGAACTATTCTTCAAGAAATCTATTGGATTCTGCTGCTGGAGGTACCTTTATGTCCATTATTTTGGGTGCTGCAACAAAGCTTCTGGACAATATGATGGTTAACTATTCTGAATGGCATACTGAAAGAGCTCCACAAGGTAAGAAGGTAAATTCTGTTGAAGAAACCTCCTCCTTGAGTGATAAAATTGATGTTATTATGTCTATGCTTGTTAATGGGAAAGCTCATATTGATCCAAATCATGTTCCCTTATCCTCTTTGGTTGCTCAAGAAGAGCAAGTTGATGTGAACTTTATAAGAAATAACAATTTTAGCAATAATGCCTACAGGAATAATTTTGGTAATAATAATTATAGGCCATATCCCCCAAATAATGGTAATGCTTATGGAAATTCCTACAACAATAATAAGAGTGCACCCTCTAAACTTGAAGTTATGCTTAAAGATTTTATTAGTAAACAAACTGCTTTCAATAAAACTATTGAGGAAAAACTCTCTAATGTTGAAAGAAATATAGCATCTTTGGATGAAGCTCAATCTTCTTTGAGTAAAATGGTTGCTAAACCTGAAACTATTGATAATCCCTTTGCTGCTACTAATGGCATACAAGTTAGAATTGATGAAAATGTTAGACTATTAGCTGAATTACATGCTAAGTGGGAAAGAGAGGATGAAATTGCTAGAAACATTAGTGTTTCTACTATCACTACCACTAGTGTTGAGAATAGTAATATCTCTACTACTTTAGATGATAATTATGATTTTGATCTTGATGGTTGCAATATCTCTGAAGTTATTAAGTTCCTACAAAAGCTTGCTAAAAGTTCTAATGCTAGTGCTATGAATATGGCCTTTACAAAACACATTATTGATGCTCCCATAAAGATTAAAGAAGAAAAGATGAAACATAAAGCTTCTATTCCTATAAAACAAGAAGATGGCTGGGAACCCATCATTAATATAAAAGTGAATGATTTTGATTTCAAAGCTTTATGTGATCTTGATAGTAGTGTTTCTATTATGCCTAGAAGGATTTATGATATGCTTGATTTGCCACCATTGGAAGATTGTTATTTGAATGTCCCACTTGATGATAATGCTAAAAAGAAACTCATGGGGAGTATTAATGATGTTCTTATTATGGTTAACAATGCCTATGTCCCCGTTGATTTCTATGTTTTGGATGTTGAATGCAATGCTTCTTGTCCTATTACTTGGGGAAGACCTTTTCTTAGAACTATTGGTGCCATTATTGATATGAAAGAGGGCACCATTAAATATCAACTCCCACTCAAGAAAGGTATAGAACACTTCCCTAAGAAGATAGAGAAGATTTCTTTTGCCTCTCCTATGAAAACAAAATTTGCTCTTAATGCTTCTTCATTTGAGAACACTTGATTCTTTTTCTTGCTTCTTATGACTAACTTAAAGGCGTTAAATAAAAGTACTTATTGGGAGATAACCCAAAAGTTTTAGATAAGTCTCAGAAGTTATTACTTCAGTAATAGCCGCTCCTTATCCTTTTTATTTGCTTTTTGTGCCAAGAGTAACCTCAAATAAGAGAGAAGTAATGATTGGGAAAGTTGCTGTCCCGAAACAGATTTCTATGCTTCACCGTAAAAAATCATGTAATATCTCTGTACGTCCTTTTGAGGTGTGATTTTTTTGCTTCTGCCCCAGGTTGTTATCTAACTTTCGTTAGTTCAACACGTTTTGATTTTACCAACCGAAGGTCTTTGAAAAAATTCGTCTTTACCTGCTGGTTTGTTTTGACAGATTTCTGCCATTATTTGCATTTGCTTCTTGTTGGTTCCTTTTTGAGTTCTTTTGGGGAATTGAGATTTTTGAGGGAAGTGCTACATTATCTTGTGTTTTAATGGAAGTTTTATTGGTGTTGGAACTGAACCTAAAGACTTATTATCTTGAGTGCACTAATGTTGGTAATAAAGATTGTGTGAAGTTTTGTATGAAGGAAAAATTTCAGGTGTATGGAAGGAATGAGTAATGATATGAAGAATGGACTAAATATCAAGTTTGGGTATGCCACGCGTGTCACCCCAAGAAATATCCAATAAGTACAGGCTTCAAAGCTTGGGGATGCCCAAGGCATCCCCTTCTTCATCAATAAAAATCCCAGGTTTCTTCCAAACACTTTATTTTTATTGTTTCATGCACAGTTGTATTGTTTTTGGAGCGCCTTCATTTTTCATTTTTGGTTTTGTTTTCCTTGGTTTTCTTAGTTTGCTGAATAAATTGGTTGGACCCCCTCTTTAATGCATTGGTTTTCAAATAGTTTGGTTTGGATTGGAAAAGAGTAGGAAAGTTCATGCTTAAGTGGTAAAGAGAGCTTGTTTTTGACTGTGGCCTATGCTTTGTCATGCCATGCTTGATATTGTTTTGGCTTTATGCTTAGTATTTTTTGCTGTAGCATGACTTGTTATAAAAAATTGAGATTGCTTAATGTTCCTTGGAAGAATCATGCGTTTTTTTAGTATATTAAAGCATAGTATTGTGGTATTCTCCTTTGATGTTTTATTTGGGTTGACTTGGCACATGCTCACACCATGTTATGACTATCCCAAGTCACCATAAGCCTTTATGATCCTTTAGTTTTCAACTTGTAGTATCACTTTATGCTTTGATTAATGATGTTTTGTCGCTCTGCATGATTATGGACATTATTGCTCTCTTAGTTGGTCACTCCCAGTCTTTTGCTAGCCTCCATAACCAAGTGTGAGTTCCACTCATGCATCCAAATCCTAAAACCAAGTTATTCCAAAGAGTCCACCATACCTACCTATTAGCATATGCTATTCCAACTATATTCATGTTTTTATCTACCTTCCGAATTAAACTTGTTATGAGAAATTTAGTGATTAAAGCTCTCACGAACTTGATGGCACACTTTACTTTCTTGCATTTAATAAACTTGAAGCATTGCGTCCAACCTTGTATCATGGGGAACGCTTTCAACATTGCACTTGTACTTTGTACCCCGTTGATACCATGTTCTTTTGCTTATGGATCCCGACGGTGTGAAATAAAAGGGGAACTTGTAAGATCATGGAGTTTGTATTTGTGTTAGAGAAACGCCTAGGCCGCTAGCCTAAGCCATGCCTAATCATGGTGGAAACTTTCAGCATAACCATAATGAGCACTCTATTAAGCATCCTCAATAAAAACGTATGCAAATAGCAAATAAAAAGATTGCTGAGATGCTCATTGTCTGCTTGCCTTATCATTTTGATTATGGGATAGCTCCTATATCATGTGCATGGGGTACCCTGTTGGCGAGTCTCTATGATACATATGTACTTACAATGATAAGAGCTTACTTGTGACTGAAGTTGAGTAGCATGAGGTTCGGTCTTCGTAAGTAAGGGGCATGAGATTTCAGCTTATAACTTGTCAAGCATATCCTCTTAGTTGTGTCACTTTAACCTTAATCACCTTCAAGATGCTTATGATAGGGGCAATGAGAGCTGAAAGCTAATAAGTACCATAATTTTTGGAAGCTCTTTATGAAACTTGAATCTCTACTTCCTTTTATGAAGGCCTTTCTTTTACTTTTATGTTGAGTCTCCACCTTCTATCTTTAAGTACCTACTTTGAGAGCATAGTGGCCATTCTAAGTTCTATGTGCATTGTCCCAAGACTTGTTGATTGATGCATAGCTTTGATATTGCTTGTTTTAAACTATTTGTATCTAGTCACTCTTATGAACTTTGAAGGTGTCCTATGCATTTATGTTTGCTACTCTATGAGGGACAAGCTGAATGCCACTATGCTATGTTTTCTTTATGTGAAACAAACAAATGTCTTGCAAAGCATTGTTATTCATGAATCTTTTATTTGTGCCTTTTCATGTTGCAACATAGTTGCTTTGTCTTATTGTTAGAAATTTGTCTTTCATGTTATGATTCAAGTACTATGATCCCAGCTATCAATGTTTACAAATACTTTGATCAAGTTTATGATGGTGCATGTCACCTCAAAAATTATTCTTTCTTTTTATCACTTACCTACTCGAGGACGAGCAGGAGTTAAGCTTGGGGATGTTGATACGTTGCTAACGTATCCATAATTTTTGATGTTCCATGCTTGGTTTTATCTACTTTCTTATGTTTTATTCCAACTTTGGAGTACTTTCTATATACTTTCTTGGACTAACCTATTAACAAGAGCCATAGTGCCAGCTGCCTGTTTTCTGCTGTTTTTGGTTCCAGGAAAGTCAGAAAATGAATATTCTAGGAATTGGACGGGACAAAAGCCAAAGTCAGTTTTTCACTGAGGGACACAAGGAGGCAGAATACGAGACGGAGAGGGGCCAGGGGGCCGCCACACCACCTGGCCGTGCGGCATAGCCTGGCCCGCGCTAGGGGGTGGTATGGCCGCCTCCGGCACCCCCTCGGCCTCCCCTTTCGCCTATAAGATGCCTCCGATATAGAAACCCTAAGTACCCGATAAAAATTCCATGAAAGAGTCTGTAGCCGCCGTCATCTCCATCCCTAGATCGGGAAGGATCTAAAGCTCTTCCCGGTACCCTGCCATAGGGGAGAATTCACCCTGGAGGCCTTTTTCATCATCATGCAAGCCTCCGGTGTGATGCGTGAGTAGTTCATCTCTAAACTATGGGTCCATGTAATAGCTAGATGGCTGGCTCTCCTCCTTTGTGCTATCATTTTTAGATCTTGTGAGCTCCGTTCATGATCAAGATTATCTATTTGTAATTCTTACATGTTGTGTTTGCGGGGATCCGATAGATATTGAGATGCTATTTCAGATTGATTATTCATGCTATCATGTCTTTGTTATTTGTGATCTTGCATGCTTTCCGTTGTTAGTAGCTATCTTGGCCAAGTAGATGTTTGCAACTCCAAGAGTTAGTATTTATGCTTGATAGTGGGTTCATGCCTCTAGTACTACATACAAAGATGCAACTAGTTAGTAGAAAAATCCACGGGAAAATTCGGCATGACCTTTGCTAATTTATGGACCTACGAGTGCCCATTTTTCACTGGAACATAAATGAATGAATATTTCGGCGAAAACGGGCAACTCAAAACCTTTAAGGGTTGAAATCCTGCATCTCATACACATAACATATATACATACAGGAAAACACACTTCACAAGAGACTACCATTTTAACAAAATATGCATTCACAAGAGTCACACTGCTAATCCATGTCATGCCCTGCTTACAGAAACTAACTAACTATGACTCTTAGATGCATAAGTAACTACCACTTCAAACCGTAGCTAGTAAGTACACTACAAGGATATACATGCTAGCACCAAGAGATTGCATGGCTTGTCTTGCAAATTTGGAAAGCTGGTTGTTACTTTGAAAGAACACAAGAACCCCTCACATGATCACCTGCTCTAAAATTGGTCAAAAAATCTAAGGTACATGCATAGTATTGAGTGCTATTAATTGACTAATCTCATCACCTGACATATTTGACCTATAAAAAAACACCAGTAGACAAGAAATGCAAAACGAATCAAGGAGTTTTATGTCTGAGAAATGCTTCAGTAACTTGAGTAGGCAATCCAATACATTATTCATTACAGATGACTTGTACGTGAACCTATCTTGCTTGTTTATCTTCACATCTAAACCGCATCTTAGTTTCACACAGGAAGACCAGTTATGGTGCATAGAAATACAGAATACTACTTCAGCTCAACCTATTTATTCGACAACAAGAACTTTTAGTGAACAGATACCATAAAGTCCACCCTGTCACTGAATAAGTTAGCCACGGGCACCTCGGTGTTGTCTAACTATACATTTCACATATGTTAGCTCTGTCTGAATGCCTATTTGACTA
This sequence comes from Avena sativa, assembly GCA_916181665.1. NCBI lineage: Eukaryota > Viridiplantae > Streptophyta > Magnoliopsida > Poales > Poaceae > Avena > Avena sativa. The sequence continues at coordinate 316,634,783 of OV702292.1, forward strand.
TCTAATTGATGGGCATATTTGATCTATAAAAAGAGGGCTATTAGACAAGAAACATCGAACCAATAAAGGAGATTTTTTTATATTTGAGAGATGCTTCAGTAACTAGAGCAGGCTACAAATCCATGGTTCGTCAGTTATGACTGCACTTGAACCTATACTGCTTGACTGCTAGTTTGCTTTGCATCTAAACCACATCCCTATTTCACATATAGGAGGTTTTGCCCCGCTATGGTGCAGAAAGCACCTTTTTATCTCAACCTATTTACTGTTACAATCAACACTATAGTGAGCAGCCACTGCATGGTCTGGTTGAACCTCCGGAAACAGTGGCTACTGACTAGTTGTCAGTGTGTGAATTTAGCTTAGTTACATGTAATTGTTTTTTTTCATATGGAGATAAAATCCCTAGGTTCCCCTAGCAAAGATAACGGAACAAGAGTTTCCCTGCAACCAGACCAAAAAGCTAGAAAATAAACTAAAATAAGAACAACTGGGCTAACCTCACGTAGATGACAAAAGAGTAAATGTCCAGGCTACTGAATAGAGAACAACAGCACACCCTCTCTCTAATAGCGTTTGAAAACGGACTCCCAGGAGTTGTTCAAGTCACAGAAATTAGTCTGTTTGATTAACCTTGGTTTCAAATCTCAAAGAGCTGGATGGCCGGGAATACATGGAGTAGCTAGAAATAATTGGTATACTAAAATCAAACAAACTCCCTCCAAACTGAACCACCATTCCTCCAAATTAAACATAAGACATGCATACATCATTCAGAGAAAATGATGGCCAAATTGATGTGGATATGCTAAGCCCGCTGCTCACAAACACGAACACGAACCCTAGCTCACGAATCCTATTGAACCTGAACACGAACCCTAGCTCACAAATCCTAGCCTGGTAGGGAACCCTAGCCTGGTACGAGAGGGGAGGGGAGGGGAGTGGGAGAGAGGGGAGGGGGAGAGCGAGGTACCTGGACAACGGCCGGTGTCGACTTCCTCGGTGGTGGCGGCCGCCTCCTCCTCCACATCGGCATGGCCCTCCTCCTCAGCGGCACGACCCTCCTCCTCAGTGGCGCGGCCCTCCTCCTCCACAACGGCAGCGGTGTCCTCCACTGTGGCCTCCTGCTGCACACCAGCGGCGGCGTCCTCCACACCGACCGCCTCCTCCGGTGGCAGGATCGATAGCGGCGGTAGTGGGGCGGGTTCGATCTATGGACTGAGAGAGGAAGAATGGGGGAAAGGCCTGATGTGTTGATTTTTTCGCTAAGTGTAGAGAATGCGTGGCGCATCTAGCGACGTGCGCCACATATATTAGTGGGCCCAGACATGCGAGCAAAGGGAGACAGGCTGGTAAAGGTGCCACATATGTACGTGGCGCATATATGCGAGGTGCGCCACGGATACTTGTCCTGCCTAGTACAAAACCAACACGCGTTGTGTTTTTGGCAACAAATCGAAGTAGCTGTCTTGGTAGCTGACCTTGCCCTTAACTAGCTGGGGCATCTAGGTTCGAATCCTGGGTGTCTTAGTTTTTATTTTTAAATGTATTTTACTTTCTCCCTCCAATTTAGTACTAGTTTAGTATAAAACTAGTACTAAGTATATCTAGATTTTTTAAAATATGTTTAAACATATATTTTGGATTTTTTAAAATATATTTTACTTAATTTCTCCAATTTAGTACTAGTTTAGTACCCAAGTAATGGATTGACACATTCACATACGGCACTAGCGTTTGACATAAACACACGTGACACATATACACTTACACGGCGATAGCATTTGACATGCACAAACATAATCACATGGCCCCTAGCATTTGACAATCTTCTTGCCCTTCACTGTTTTCTTGCCCTTCTTCGTCGCTATTGAATAATTTAGCCCGGGAATATGTTGACTTCTTCTTGAGAACGAACAACCTTTAGCCGGTAGGGTGGTCCTACTTCTTCTTGTTGAAGTAGTAGGTATGTCGATGTTCTGTTCCATCTTCGGGTCGCCGTAGTTGTCGAAGTCTTCCTCATTGGCTACTCTATCCATTTCGATGATTCTCCTTTTTCCCCTCCTCACGATAACACGACTAGGCTTTTTCACGTCGGTAATGAAAAAACATTGGTCCACTTGGCTAGCCAATACCCACGGCTCATTTTTAGTGGTGACGTTCACGCCGACAGTTATTATTTTGGCTTCGGGTATAACCATGGTCGTGAGATACCGATCTTCTTTTTTGACGTCTTTGGCCCATCTAACACGGAACATCGGCACCTTTTATCCACAGTAGTCATGCTCCCATATCTCCTCGATCCATCCATAGTATCTTTCCTTGACGGTAGTCGACTCGTCCATGAAGCATTCCATAGTTACTCCCGAGTTCTGATATTCGTTGTTATTGTCCTTTTCCTCGGTGTAGAATGTGTAGCTATTGATGTCGTACGCCTGGTAGGTCCTAAGGTTGTGTGCGGAGCCCTGTGACAAGGTGAATATGAGTTTGTCCTCTTCCGTACGAGGACTCTAGCAGGAATTTTCCAGTAGCTTCTCCTTGAACCACCGCGTGAAGGTGGAGTTGTGCTCTCTTATTATTTCTCCTTGAGTCCTCATCCGGCTCAGGTCGCTGTACTTCTTCTCAATAAAGCTTTTGTGGTCTGCACACCAAGGGTCGACCAATTCTATGTGTTTTAGCGCAACTAGGTTCACCCTATCAAATTCGACACGTCGATCAGTGTGGTGGACATGAATAGTGTGATGACCCTCATGGTGACCACATCCAGCGAGCCTGCCGAGGTGCCTGTTGTTTTTTGCTAGACTAATGGGTCCTCGTCAGTGGTGCCTAAATAATTCTGGCAGAAAGATATGCACTCGTTGGTTAGAAAGCCCTTGGCTATGGTTGCATCTAGACGGACCCTATTGCGGACAAAGCCTTTGATGATTCCATTCATCCTTTCGAACGACATCATGTTGTGAAGAAATGTTAGCCCGAGGTGGATGATATCATCCACGACATAAACCGGCAGATGCACCATGATGTCAAAGAATGCGGGCGGGAAGTAAATCTTGAGCTCGGATAATATCACCACTATCTCTTCATGTAGCCTTGCGAGCTACTGAACGCCGATCGACTTTCGAGAGATGACGTCAAAAAGTTGCAGAGGCCAAACAATGTCTCACGTACGTGCTTGTCCATTATCCCTCGGATTGCAATGGGAAGTATCTGCGTCATCAACACGTGACAGTCATGAGACTTTATCCCACTGAACCTGTACTTTACCGCGTCTACATATCTTCTTATCTTCCCCGAGTAACCGTAAGGAACTTTCACTCCTAGGAGGCACTTGATAAACTGCTCGATCTCCCGCTAACTTAGAGTGAAGCAGGAAGGGGGCAGTAATAGTCGGACTTCTTGGACCTTTTCCTCTCGCGGCAACCTTCGATCTCCTCCGTCTGATAATCATCATCATCAAGGCATCCTCCCTGAAGAGCTTCCTTGATGCCTAGATGTTTTAGGTCGCTTCTTGCTTTCGGCCTATCTTTGGTCCTCTCTAGCATCTTGAGCAGAGTGCCAACCAGACTATCGAACACGTTCTTTGTGATGTGCATGACATCAAGGCTATGTGGCATGTGGAGGATCTTCCAGTATGGTAGGTCCCAGAAAACAGACCTCACTTTCCATACATTCATTAGCGGTTTCGGCCTTTTATGCTTCTTTGCCCATGCAGGGCACTCTGTCCAATTATTCAGCAATTCCTCGATTTCTTCTCCGCTCCTCGGACATGGGACTATTCCGTTCTCGGCTTTACCATAGAACAGATCTACGCGTTTTCTCCACGGGTCATCTTTGCGAAGCCACCTTCGAGTCCCGGGGTACACGGTTTTCGAAGACCCAGGATCCTTTCCTAGTTGGAGATGCGGCATATGCTCCATGGACTTGACACATGCGTATTGTAGTGGAAATGGCCACGGTAGTCGCTGCCATAGGTAGTGATTGATAGAATCGGGGGCGAGAGCTGGCGGCCATCTGCGGTTCGAGATGGGGGCGGATGAACATGGGTTAAAGACCTACTCCTGCTAGATTGGATTGATGTAGAGCGAGTTACAGGGGTGGCGAGCTCGGCGTCTAAGCTGCGAGTCGCTTGAAAGGGTGTATGATAGAATGTAAGTCCTTAGACTACCCTAGGGAGGCTTATATAGGAGGCACCTCGCTAGGGTTTACATTTTACAACCAAACAAGATATGGATTCGGAGGCTTTGACCTAATCCGACTGGGCTTCAAGTATGCTTTTGGGCCTCCAGTCTCCAATCACCAGGCCTTCTCCTCAGTCGTATTCCACTCGCCATCCTGTAGGCCCACTCACTAGGCCTTTGGCCCGATAGGAACGTCCTGTTGGGCATACCCCATTCGGCATATCCCCATCAGTAGTCCCTGAGGCCATCGTTGATTCAAACGTAGGTGTTCCGTTGGTAGTCAGAGTAGGTGAGTCCAATTTGGACACCCAGTCGAATCAGCGATGGACTCTGCCGAGAACCGAGGAAATTTTCCACCGGGTTTCCAGTCGTAGCTTTGGCAGATGCAATCACTTCCGAGTCACTACCCCGTCGACCAGACAGGGTATAGCTGCAGGCGAGTCGAGTGGGAGGAGTTGGACCATTAGCTTGGTCAAACTATCCATTGGGTAGTCCAACGGTAACTTCGGCACGATTACCGCGGGTAATGGCTATCCCAAGATTGGCGGGTAACGCTTCTTTATAAGGGGAGTGACGAATCAGTCATGTAGACCCTTCCCCACATTCCTCATCTTTGCGCTTCCATTCTCTCTGTCTCTCCTCGATCTAGATTTTCCAGACCAAGTGACCCTGCTTCTTTCCTGATGGAACCCCTGAAAGATCTGTGGGGGAGATCCAAGTGCTATGTAGTACATCTCAAGTCGTTTAAGGACGCGGGGGTCCTCCGCAAGGGGAATTGGGGGATCCCCACATCTTCCGAGGTCGAGCCGAAGCCACGCGTCGGCGAGTTCATCTACTTCCCAAGCCACTTGGAGAGGGGCTTGGGATTCCCCTCCTCGTTATTCTTCCGGCGGTTATGCGCGTACTACACGATCAAGCTGTCGGATCTTGGCCCTCACAACATCGAGCAGCTGGCGATCTTTGTTGCCTTCTGCGAATGCTACCTCGGCTGCAGGCCATACTTCCCACTATGGTTGGAGCTGTTCCACGGCTGCATCGGGCGCGAGGGGTCCGACGGCCCGATCTGGGCGGCCGAAGGCGTTACATTTCAGTTGAAGCCGAAGGTCAATTTCATCAAGCTCCTGTTGCCGAAGAAGGCCACGAGCCAATGGAAGAAGAGTTGGTTTTATGTGAAAGAGTCCACCCCCTCCGGTGAAGTGGCGCTTCCCGAGATCGTCGCGGAGAGAAGCGAGCCCCGCCGGCCAACAGCGGACAACCTCCCCGACGATTAGAGGATGGCCGTCACGGAGATGATGGGCCAGATATAGAAGTTGAAGGACCAAGGGTTATCCACAATCAATCTGTACAACTGCTGGCTCGGGTGGCGCTTGGTCCCGTTGGCGACCCGGCCCCATTGGATGTACGAGTACACCGGGAAGAACGATCCTTCTCGGACCAGCAAGGAGTCGTGGGATGTTGCAGACTACAAGGCTGCCTTGAAGAAGACTACCGATGGGGAATTTACAACCACATCGGCTGGGCTCTCCCCGTACATGCCCGAGAAGAATGAAGCTCCCACGGTAAGCCTATCTCTCCGGATTTATCTTCAGTCGTGATTCTCACGGTGCAATTTGCAACCGCATCCTTTGATGTTTGTTCATGGCCACTCTTAGTTATTTCAGGTTCTCGAGGGTTGGCTTCCTCCACTCGATGAGGAGGTTCCCAGAGAACTCAAAGAGGGGTCCGACGGGGACTCCTCCGAAAGCGAAGGAGAAGAGAGGGAGGTTCCTCCCCCAGCGCCCATGGCTTGCAAGACTCGCATGCAAAGGCAGCGCAAGATCGACACGAGCCATAGTCTTGATGAGTGGGATGACGATGATGACATTCTGAAGGAGCACAGTTCGTGGCGCACCGCCACACCGGCGAAGCCCGTGCGTAAGCTGACGTCGCCTGCAGAGAAACATACTTTGAAGCCGGCATCGCTACCCAGGTCGGCGGTGGCGTTCGATTCGTATGACGAGTCCGACGATGACGTGACTGAGATCTCGCCTAAGCTCCCGGAGGATTCGACTCTGATGATGGGATCAGAGGTAGCGGACGCGGCGGTGGAGGTAGAAGATCCACTTGCAGCGATCGCCTCGAATGTCTCGGCCGCATCGGAGCCAGGAGCTGCTGGAGCCACGAGGAGCAAATAGCCGCGTCCAGCGGGAACGACCACATCGTCCGGCCCCGTGGTTTCGGAGACCGCGACTTCATCATCAAAGAAGCCCGCGGTGTCATGGGCCTCGGATGTTTTTGAGAAGGGTTTCTCGTGCAAGCTGGGCCTATAATTGGACAAACCCGCCCACATCAGCACGGGGTTACGCATTCTCCCGGTCGCCAAGTGAGTCACGAGTTTTCTTTCCTGTTCTTTGATGCTTTCTTGTATGAGTTCTTTGCTACTTTTGGTGATTTTGTAGGTCCGGGGCCAAGAAGATAGGTCGCCCTTCAGTGGCCAAGATTCTGCCGGTCGTCACCGCAGGGGAAGGCGATCTCCCCAGGAAGAGGAAGCCTGTTGCGGACGTCGCGCCTGCTGAGGGCGCGAAGAAGCAAAGGGATGATGCAGATGATGTTGTGGCAGAAGACAGCACCAAGGGGAGTGACCCTGCCACCGGCACCGAGGAGGTGGCGGTCACTCAATCGGAGCTAGCCAAGAAGGCTCCAGCGACAGAACCACCGGCCCCAACAACCAGTGCCCCAGCGAAGGCGTCTGTGTCGTTTCTGCGCTTCATGGCGAAGGGTTTTCTGATCGTGGCAGAAAACCAGTCTCCGCAGATGCCAGAGATCGTTGATGAGGATGTTGGACCTCGTCGCGGGCGCACCTCCTTCATTGTCCCTTCAACAGACACCAGTGGGCTTCATAGCATGCTTGGTGCTGCCATTCAGGTAAGCCCAGTCCCTGCACTGATTTTGTGTTTTTTGCAGTTGCTGATTGTTCATGCTACTTGCAGGGCTTGCAAAGGGAATCGGCTGATCGGCAAGCCACGAAGGAGCACCTTGAGCATGACTTGCGCGTGGCGCACGAGGCTAACCGGCGACTCTAGGAAACTGCCGGTGAGTAATTGTTTTGCTTGGCTATCACGAGTTGTTGGTGTCTGCGGGGAGCTGACTGTTGTTGCTGTTCCTTTTAGATGGTCTTCCGGCTGCCATTGCCAAGGCCCGTGAGGGGTACGTACCAGCTGTGGAAATGGACATAGCAAGGGAGCGGATCGACTTGTTGCTGAGGAACTAGAGGAGGCGAAGGCGTCGATGATCTCTTTTGAGGAGAGAGCCAAAGCTGCAGTCGCCGCGGCGGAGGAGGGGCGGAAGGCTGCTGATTCAATCATCCTCGGGCTATAGGGCAACCTTGCTTCCCTTTAGAATCATGTGACTAAGAACTGCCGGAAGCTCCTTGGTGAGTGGTTTCTTTCCTCTTTGATGTATGCGGTGAGTCCCCGAGTGGGTGAGTCCGTAGTGATGTTGGGTGTCTGACATTGCAGTTTTGATAGGGCAAAGCGATCCGGTGGTGCAGACCTTCGACGCCTCCCAATGCGTGATTGTGGTGGTGAACGCGGCCACCGCCTCGGTGTTGTGCATTTAGGTGGTGCTTCAAGGGATGTCCCCCACCGAGGATATACCTGGGGGATTGACTGAAGTATGGAGCTACCTAGAAGAAGCACCCGCCGTTGTAGAATGGATGGCGCGTTCAGCCTTCAGGCGCGAGGCCATCACGGCGTTAAGCCTAGGGCTCACGTATTTCCCCGATGGCTTCGACCTCGACGACATCACCAGCGGCTATCCTTCGGTGACTGGCTCGGTGGAGATGTCGGAGGTGTTGAGGCTGACCGCCAAGGCTGCTCCCTTCGCGGATCGGGTACTGGCGATGGGGGACTTGCTGCCATACCAGGAGACTATGGTGGCGCCTGGCGACCCCGAGCTGGAGCATCGTGACCTGAAGTCGGAGAAACCCTTCCGGTTGGCACTGTCGAAGTCGCTGATGAACTACCCGACGAATCCGTGGGAGCCATACGTCCGTGTCAAGGAAGGTGGCAGCGCTTCTTCATCGGGGCCTGCAAAATAGATAGCTGCCTTGGGGGATATTTGTAAGATATGCCGAGTGGCCACTTTTCTAATATGAACAATATTTATGTATGGATGTAAGAGGAGTCAATCGACTCGCAATGCATGGTTGGTTATGTGATATGTTTGACTTTTGTTTGAGCGAGTCCCCAAGCGCGTCCACCCTTTAGTGGGGTATAACTCGTTTATGTGTATGTGTGTTTGCGTTGGGTTTTGTTTTGGTTTAAGCTGATTTTCCGTGGCATATGGGGCCAGTCGCCTTGCGACTCCGAAGGGGCGAGTCCTCGAGCGTGGGTGAGGTCGCTTTTGGCGAGTCCCCTAGCGTGGTACTTAGCCGTTTTGGGCATGTGCCTGTTGCAAGGTCTAGTGCGTTGTTTGTAACGCGTCTCTTCCCCTGGCTCGGGAAGCCAGTCACGTGGCGAGTCCAAGGTAGCTCTCTTACTTGGTGTGTTCCCGAGCCGCGTGAGGTTTTCTTGTTGCGAAGTCCCTGTGCATGGTACTTAACCGTTCGAGTCACTTTGCACGAGGATGGGGAGGACAGGTCGCTGTGGGAAGCGTTTATCGATCGTCTTGGCCCGGTAGGGAAGTAGAGCGGGGCGACTCCGATGGTGGCTCCGGGTTGGCATGTTCGTGGACGACGCAAGGCCCGAATATCTCTGGTGCCCTTGGGTCACACTACTTAATCCGTGCCGGTCGCTCGACAAAGGGTTGACTTCTGTAGGTAGCATATTGCTAAACGTACGAGTGCGAGTGGCACAAGTAGATGGCGAGTAGGCACAATTTGTGCGATCCGAATATATTTCATTATATATCATCTGGGTACAAGTTTGAGTTCTATGTATAGAACTTTGGAGGAGGTTTACATTCCATGGCCTCCCGACCTCGAGCTGGCCATTGCCTCGTATGTCGATAAGGTAGTAAGCGTCGTTGCCGAGGACGCGCCCTATGGCGAATTGCCCTTACCATGGGGGGGGGAAAGCTTGTGCATGCTCTTCTTGTCCTGGACCAGTCGCAGGACCAAGTCGCCTTCCTGGAAGGTGCGGGTCTGGACTTAGCGGCTGTGGTAACGGTGGAGTCCCTGCTGGTAGATGGTGGTGTGGGAGAGAGCTAGGTCGCGTGCTTCGTCGAGCTGGTCGATGCTATCTTGGCGGGTGGTCTCGTTTGTCACCTCGATGTAGTTGGCGACTCGAGGTGAATCGTGCTCTAGGTCGGTTGGTATTACGGCCTCGGTGCCATACACCATGAAGAAGGGTGTGAACCCCATGGAGCGGTTAACTGAGGTGCGGATACCCCATATTACGGAGGGGAGATCTTCGACCCAGCATCCTAGGGTTCGCTCGAGGGGCACTTGAAGTTGCGGCTTGAGCCCGTGGAGGACGCTCTGATTAGCATGTTCTGCTTGGTCATTCGACTCTGGGTGGGCGACTGAGGCGAGGTCGAGTCGTATGCTGTGTTCTTCACAGAATTCTGCCATGGCGCCCTTGGCGAAGTTGGTGCCGTTGTTTGTTATGATGTTGTGCGGGTAGCCATACCGGTAGATGAGCTCGTGGAGAAAATTGGTGGCCGTCTTGCCGTCACACTTTTTGATCGGCTTTGCTTCAACCCACTTGGTGAACTTGTCGACAGCGACCAGGAGGCGGATGTAGCCGGATGGGGCCTTCGTGAACGAGCCGACCATGTCCATGCCCCATACAGGGAATGGCCAGGTGATGGGGATGGTCTTGAGTGCTGAACCAGGGAGATGCATCTAGTTTGCGTACTTCTGGCACCCAACGCATCGTTGGACAATGTCGGTGGCGTCGGCCTGCACGGTAAGCCAGTAGAATCCATGCCGCATGGCTTTAGCGACTAGCAACTTGGCGCCGGCGTGATGGCTGCAATCGCCGGCGTGGATGTCCTGGAGGATCTTGCATCCTTCTTCTGGCTGTACACAGCGCTAGAACACGCCGGTCATTCGGCGCTTGTGGAGGATCTTCTGCGCTGGTGGAGCTCGCCATTGAGGATAAAGAAGGATTTGTAGCGACGCGCGATCATTCGCGCTTCCGTCTCATTGTTTGGGAGGATCTTGTGCTCGAGGAAGGCGACGTATGGTGCAGTCCAATCGCTAGGCTCTATGACCATGGCGACGAGGGCGGGCTCGGGTTGCAGTGGTATCCCGATGTCGATCTCCTTTGGTAGGGAGACCGAAGCCTTGTGGATGATGTCGAGGAAGACTCCTGCAGGTGGCGTTTGCCTAGCCTTGCTGATGTGGGAGAGGGCGTCTGCCTCCTCATTCTTTCGCCTGTCGATCCACTCGATTGAGTAACCATCGAAGTATCCTCCTAGCTGGTCTACCGTTTGGTGGTATGCTATCATTGTCAGGGAGACGACGTCGTAGGTCCCGGCGACTTGGCTGGCGACTAGGTCAGAGTCGCCATAGCACCGTAGGCGGTTGATGTTCATCTCCTTTGCAGCCCGCATGCCGTGAAGGAGGGCCTCGTACTCTGCCATGTTTTTGGTGCTGGGCTTGAAGTCGAGGTGGAGCACGTAGCGGAGCTTGTCTCCCTTGGGGGAGGTCTGTTGGAGATATGCCCAAGAGGCAATAATAAAAGTGGTTATTATTATATCTTTGTGTTTATGATGAATGTTTACATCCCATGCTATAATTGTATTATAAGGAAACTTTAATACATGTGTGTTTTGTAAACATAAAAGAGTCCCTAGAAAGCCTCTTGTTGAACTAGCTTGTTGATTAATTGATGATCATGGTTTCCTGATCATGGACATTGGATGTGATTAATAACAAGGTTATATCATTAGGAGAATGATGTGATGGACACACACCCATAGTAAGCGTAGCATAAGATCAAGTCATTAAGTTCGTATTGCTGTAAGCTTTCAAATACATAGTAACCTAATCCTTCGACCATGAGGTTATGTTAATCACCATCACCGGATGGGTACTTTGATAACATCAAACGCCGCTTCGTAACTGGGCGGTTATAAAGGTGTCATTGGGTATTCTGAAAGTATGTGTTGAAGCGCATAGACCAAGATTGGGATTTGTCCATCCATATGACGGATAGATATACTCTAGGCCCTCTCGGTGGAATGTCATCTAGATAGCTTGCAAGCATGTGACTGGGTCACAAGGGATGACATAACATGGAACGAGTAAAGAGTACTTATCAGTAACGAGTTAGAACTAGGTATGGACATACCGACGATCAAACCTCGGATAAGTAGAATATCGTGTGACAAAGGGAATTGGTTTCGTATGTTAATGGTTCTATCGATCACGAAGTCATCGTTGAGTATGTGGGAGCCGTTATGGATCTCCAGATCCCGCTGATGGTTATTGATCGGAGAGGTGTCTCCATCATGTCTGCATATTCACGAACCGTAGGGTGACACACTTAAGGTTCGAAGTTGTTTTAAGTAGATATGGAATATGTGTTGGAGACCGAACGATGTTCGGAGTCTCGGATTGGATCCGAGACATCACGAGGAGATCCGGAATGGTCCAGAGAATAAGATTCATATATTGGGGATCATTTTCTAAGTTAGGAAATGTTTCGGAGTGTTTGTATGGAGATTCTAGAAGGTTTCGGAATGTTCTGGAAGGTTCTAGAGGATTTCTTGGAGTTTACTTGAAAACCAAGGAAGGGATCAAGGAGACCAAGTGGGGCAAGACACGGATTCGTGGGGGAGGAGGACTCCTCCCCCCTTCCCACCGCCGGCCCTAGGAGGGGAGTCCTACTAGGACTCCCTCTCCCAAGGCGCGCCTCCCTCCCTTAAATAGAAGGGAGGGGCGCCCCCTCTTGGCTCTCTTCTATAACACCCAATCTCTGCCGCCTCTCTCCTCCACCTTTCTTCTGCACAGGCATAAGCGAAGCCCTACAGAATTCTATACTCCACCACCACCACCACGCCGTCGTGCTGCTGGGATTCCGTGGAGAAGATCTACTACCTCCGCTGTTTGCTGGAACGGGGAGAGGAAGGTCTGCTTCGACTCCGCACGTGTGACCATCTGCGGAAGCGCTGCCGGAACGCAGCGCCAGAAGGATCGTCCACATGATCTTGAGATCGGCAAGTGATCGACTACATCATCCACGAGATCTAATCTCGTAACACTTTCGGTTCTACGAGGGTTAGTACCGATTTATCTCGTTGCTCATGTCTAATAGATTAGATCTTGCTTTTATCTAGATTAGATCTGGGTTTTGTTCGTTCTTGCGGTAGAAATTTTTTGTTTTCCATGCTACGAACCCATTATTGGTATCAGAGCCTTGTCTATGCGTAGATCTGTTGCACGAGTAGAACACAATGATGTTGTGGGCGTTGGTGCTCGTGCTGTCTTTTGCTATTTGTGTACTTTGCATCTTGCGGTATGGTGGGATGAAGCGGCTCGGGCTAACATTACATGTCATCACACATGAGACTTGCTCCACGCTTGACGTGCAACTTGCTTTGCACAAGTGGCTTTGCGGGTGTCTGTCTCTCCCATCATAGTATAGATCAAATCTACACTTTACACTTGATAGAACTTGTATCAACGTTGTGGTTTAGTTTCGTAGGTAAGATCCGTTCTTAGTCCAAAGCCCCAAGCCACGTAAAACTTGCAAAGAAAATTAGAAGCGTCTAACTTGTTTTTGCAGGGTTTTTGTGATGTGATATGGCCATCATGTGATTGTGATTGTATTTGATGTATGCAATGATCCTTGTTGTAATATGGCAACCGGCAGGAGCCTAATGGTTGTCTTTAATTCTGTTAAGACCTGCGTGTCTATTCATCTTGTAATAGCTTTGTTCCAAGTAGTTGTAATAGTTGCTAGTGATGATGGACAACCATGAAGCGGCGCCACTGACCTTGACGCAATGCTGGTGATGATGGAGATCATGTCCGTGCTTTGGAGATGGAGATCAAAGGCATAAGAAGAAAGGGCCATATCATATCACACTAATTATGAATTGCCTATGATGTTAATCCTTTATACATCTTGTATTGCTTAGATCGCGACGGTAGCATTATAAGATGATCCCTCTCACTAAATATCAAGTAATAAAGTGTTCATCCTTAGTTGGCACCGTTGCTAAGACTCGTCATTTCGAAGCATCTCGTGATGATCGGATGTGATAGATTCTACGTGTGCATACAACGGGTGCAAGCCAGATTTGCACATGCGGAAACTAAGGTTAATCTTGACGAGCCTAGCATGTACAGACATGGTCTCGGAACACGGAATACCGAAAGGTAGAGCATGAGTCATATGATTGATATGATGAACATGAAGATTGTTCGCCAATGAAACTACATCTTCTCTCGTGATGATCGGACTTGGTGTAGTGGATTTGGTTCGTGTAATCACTAAGACAACGTGAGGGATGCTGTTTTGAGTGGGAGTTCACCTAGTTAATTTAAGAATTAAATTTGAACACTATTTATCATAAACTTAGTCTAAAACTACTTGCATATTTGTTGTAGATTATGGCGAACGTTTCCATCAATTTCAATGCGTTCCTAGAGAAAGAAAAGCTTAAGAACAATGGAAGCAATTTCACGGACTGGTTTCGTGGACTGAAGATCGTCCTCAGGGCTGGTCAGTTGACCTATGTGCTCGAAGCACCGCTAGGTGACCCACCTGCAGAAGATGCCACCGATGACGTAAAGAATGTTTATGCCACTCGGAAACATCACTACTCCACAGTTCAGTGTGCCATCCTGTACGGTTTAGAATCGGAGCTTCAAAAGCGTTTTGAGCACCATGACCCGTTTGAGATCATTAAGGAGCTTAAGCTCATTTTTGAGACTCACGCGGCCATGGAAAGCTATGAAGCTTCCGAGAAGTTCTTTACCTGCAAGATGGAAGAGGGTAGCTCCGTTAGCGAGCACGTGCTCACCATGTCTGGGCACACAAACAAACTCCGAGAGTTGGGGATACCGATTCCTAATGAATTGGGGATTCACCGTGTCCTCCAATCACTGCCACCAAGTTACAAGAACTTTGTGATACCAATTTCAAGAAACGGGGCAAGCCTAAGAACAAGGGCAACTTCAAGAAGGACGGCAAGAAAGCTGCCGCACCTGCTAAGAAGCCCAAGGCTGCTCCTAAGCCTGAAACTGAGTGCTTCTACTGCAAGGGTGCTGGTCACTGGAAGCGTAACTGCCCCAAGTACCTGGCGGATCTGAAGAACGGCAACATCAAGAAGAAAGGTATATTCGATATACATGTTATAGATGTGTATCTTACTAGTAATCGTAGTAGTGCCTGGGTATTTGATACTGGTTCGGTTGCTCATATTTGTAACTCGAAACAGGAGCTGCGGAATAAACGAAGACTGGCGAGAGACGAGGTGACGATGCGCGTTGGAAATGGCTCCAAGGTTAATGTGATCGCCGTCGGCACGCTCCCTCTGCATCTACCATCGGGATTAGTTTTAAATTTAAATAATTGTTATTTGGTGCCTGCGTTAAGCATGAACATTATATCTGGATCTTGTTTATTGCGAGACGGTTACTCTTTTAAGTCTGAGAATAAAGGTTGTTCGATTTATATGAGTAATATCTTTTATGGTTATGCACCTGAGATGAATGGTTTATTCTTATTGAATCTCGATAGTAGTGATACACATGTTCACAACATAGATGCTAAACGAATAAAATTGAATGATAATTCTACATACATGTGGCACTGTCGTCTTGGTCACATTGGAGTGAAGCGTATGAAGAAACTCCATTCCGATGGACTTCTTGAATCACTTGATTTTGAATCACTTGAAAGATGTGAAGCATGTCTAATGGGAAAAATGACTAAGAATCCATTCTCTGGAATAATGGAGCGAGCTACAGACTTATTGGAAATAATACATACCGATGTGTGTGGACCAATGAGTGTAGCATCGCGTGGTGGATATCGTTATGTTCTCACTTTCACGGATGACATGAGTAGATATGAGTATGTCTACTTTATGAAACATAAATCCGAAACTTTCGAGAAGTTTAAGGAATTTCAAAGTGAAGTGGAAAATCATCGTAACAAGAAGATTAAGTTTCTGTGTTCTGACCGTGGAGGTGAATATCTCAGTTATGAGTTTGGCATGCATTTAAAGAAATGTGGAATACTTTCGCAGTTGACACCGCCGGGAACACCACAGCGTAATGGTGTGTCCGAACGTCGTAATCGAACTCTCTTAGATATGGTTCGGTCTATGATGTCTCTTGCAGATTTACCGTTATCATTTTGGGGCTATGCATTAGAGACACCCGCATTCACTTTAAACAGGGCACCATCTAAATCCGTTGAAACGACACCGTACGAATTGTGGTTTGGTAAGAAACCTAAGTTGTCGTTCCTTAAAGTTTGGGGTTGCGAAGCATATGTAAAGAAGTTACAGCCTGATAAGCTTGAACCGAAAGCGGTGAAATGCGTCTTCATAGGATACCCTAAAGAAACAATTGGGTATACCTTCTATCATAGATCCGAAGGCAAAGTTTTCGTTGCTAAGAATGGATCCTTTCTGGAGAAGGAGTTTCTCTCGAAAGAAGTGACTAGAAGGAAAGTAGAACTCGACGAGGTTATTGAACCTTCTCTCGGAGTTGAGAGTAGTGCAGCACCGGAAGATGTTTTTGTGCCGCCTGCACCAACTGGATAGGAAGCTAATGATGATGATCATGAAACTTCGAACGAAGTTACTACTGAACCTCGCAGGTCAACGAGGGTTCGTACCACTCCTGAGTGGTATGACTCTGCCTTGAACGTCATGTTAGTGGACAACACTGATGACCCTGCGACGTATGTAGAAGCTATGGTGAGCCCAGATTCCGACAAATGGCTAGAAGCCATGAAATCCGAAATGGGATCCATGTATGAAAACCAAGTATGGACTTTGGTGGACTTATCGGATGGCTGTAAGGCTGTCGAGAACAAATGGATTTTCAAAAGAAAAATAGATGCTGATGGTAATGTTATCGTCTATAAAGCTCGACTTGTCGCGAAAGGGTTTCGACAAATTCAAGGAGTTGACTACGATGAGACTTTCTCACCAGTAGGAAAGCTAAAGTCTGTGAGGATTATGTTAGCAATCGCTGCATATTTCGATTATGAAATTTGGCAGATGGATGTCAAAACGGCGTTCCTTAATGAAGACATTGAGGAAGAATTGTACATGGTACAACCCAAGGGTTTTGTCGATCCTGGTGATGCTGATAAGGTATGCAAACTTCAGCACTCCATTTATGGACTAAAGCAAGCATCCCGGAGTTGGAATCAACGTTTTGATAAAGTAATCAAAAACTTTGGATTTATACAAACTTATGGAGAAGCTTGTATTTACAATAAAGTGAGTGGGAGCTCTGTAGCATTCCTAGTACTATATGTAGATGACATATTGTTGATTGGGAATGATATAGAACTTCTTAATAGCGTCAAAACCTATTTGAATAATAGTTTTTCAATGAAGGATCTTGGCGAAGCGGCATATATTCTAGGCATCAAGATTTATAGAGATAGATCAAGACGCCTAATAGCGCTTTCACAAAGTACATACTTAGACAAAGTTCTAAAGAAGTTTAGAATGGAAGAGAGCAAGAAAGGGTTCGTGCCCATGTTGTCAGGTAAGACCTTGAGTAAAACTCAAAGTCCGGCTATGGCAGAAGATAGAGAAAAGATGAATAAAATTCCCTATGCCTCGGCCATAGGTTCTATCATGTATGCCATGCTGTGTACAAGACCGGATATAGCACATGCTGTTAGTTTGACTAGCAGATATCAAAGTGATCCTGGAATGGAACACTGGACAACGGTCAAGAATATCCTAAAGTACCTGAATAGGACTAAGGATATGGTTCTTTCTGATGGAGGTGATGAACAGCTTGTTGTAAACGGTTACACTGATGCTAGTTAGAACACCGATCCGGATGACTCGAAGTCACAGTCTGGATACGTATTTATTTTGAATGGTTCTGCAGTTAGCTGGAGGAGTGCCAAGCAAAGCGTTGTGGCGAAATCTTCAACTGAATCAGAATACATAGCTGCTTCGGAGGCTGCACAAGAAGCCATATGGATGAAGGAGTTCATTACTGAACTTGGCGTGGTTCCCAGTGCGTTGGACCCGATGGCCATCTACTGTGACAACACAGGTGCCATAGCTAATGCACAGGAGCCAAGGCCACATAGCAAGCTGAAGCACATCAAGCTACGTTTCCATGCTATTCGCGAGTATGTCCAAGATGGTGACATAAAGATTTGCAAAGTACACACTGATCTGAATGTAGCAGATCCGTTGACTAAACCTCTCCCTAGAGCAAAGCATGACCAACACCAGAACGCCATGGGTGTTAGGTATATTACCATGTAATCTAGATTATTGACTCTAGTGCAAGTGGGAGACTGTTGGAGATATGCCCAAGAGGCAATAATAAAAGTGGTTATTATTATATCTTTGTGTTTATGATGAATGTTTACATCCCATGCTATAATTGTATTATAAGGAAACTCTAATACATGTGTGTTTTGTAAACATAAAAGATTCCCTAGTAAGCCTCTTGTTGAACTAGCTTGTTGATTAATTGATGATCATGGTTTCATGATCATGGACATTGGATGTGATTAATAACAAGGTTATATCATTAGGAGAATGATGTGATGGATACACACCCATAGTAAGCATAGCATAAGATCAAGTCATTAAGTTTGTATTGTTGTAAGCTTTCAAATACATAGTAACCTAATCCTTCGACCATGAGGTTATGTTAATCACCATCACCGGATGGGTACTTTGATAACATCAAACGCCACTTCGTAACTGGGCGGTTATAAAGGTGTCATTGGGTATTCTGAAAGTATGAGTTGAAGCGCATAGACCAAGATTGGGATTTGTCCATCCATATGACGGATAGATATACTCTGGGCCCTCTCGGTGGAATGTCATCTAGATAGCTTGCAAGCATGTGACTGGGTCACAAGGGATGACATAACATGGAATGAGTAAAGAGTACTTATCAGTAACGAGTTAGAACTAGGTATGGAGATACCGACGATCAAACCTCGGATAAGTAGAATATCATGTGACAAAGGGAATTGGTTTCGTATGTTAATGGTTCTATCGATCACGAATTCATCGTTGAGTATGTGGGAGCCGTTATGGATCTCCAGATCCCGCTGATGGTTATTGATCGGAGAGGTGTCTCCATCATTTCTGCATATTCACGAACCGTAGGGCGACACACTTAAGGTTCGAAGTTGTTTTAAGTAGATATGGAATATGCGTTGGAGACCGAATGATGTTCGGAGTCTCAGATTGGATCCGGGACATCACGAGGAGATCCGGAATGGTCCGGAGAATAAGATTCATATATTGGGGATCATTTTCGAAGTTAGGAAATGTTCCGGAGTGTTTGTATGGAGATTCTAGAAGGTTTCGGAATGTTCTGGAAGGTTCTAGAGGATTTCTTAGAGTTTACTTGAAAACCAAGGAAGGGATCAAGGAGACCAAGTGGGGCAAGACACGGATTCGTGGGGGAGGAGGACTCCTCCCCCCTTCCCACCGCCGGCCCTAGGAGGGGAGTCCTACTAGGACTCCCCCTCCCCAGGCGCGCCTCCCTCCCTTAAATAGAAGGGAGGGGGCGCCCCCTCTTGGCTCTCTTCTATAACACCCAATCTCTGCCGCCTCTCTCCTCCACCTTTCTTCTGCACAGGCATAGGCGAAGCCCTGCAGAATTCTATACTCCACCACCACCACCACGCCGTCGTGCTGCTGGGATTCCGTGGAGAAGATCTACTACCTCCGCTGCTCGCTGGAACAGGGAGAGGAAGGTCTGCTTCGACTCCGCACGTGTGACCGTCTGCGGAAGCACTGCCGGGACACAGCGCCGGAAGGATTGTCCACACGATCTTGAGATCGGCAAGTGATCGACTACATCATCCACGAGATCTAATCTTGTAACGCTTTCGGTTCTATGAGGGTTAGTACCGATTTATCTCGTTGCTCATGTCTAATAGATTAGATCTTGGCTTCTATCTAGATTAGATCTGGGTTTTGTTCGTTCTTGCGGTAGAAATTTTTTGTTTTCCCTGCTACAAACCCATCAAGGTCAGTATGAAGTGGAGCGACCAGTAGTGGAGGTATGGGAGCTTCTCCGGTTGCTGTGCTTCTTCCCAGTCTGCAAGGAAATCAGCCAGGGCTTGCGATTTGATTGCTTTGTGGGGCTCGTATTTGATGTTGTGGATGCCGATTTCGACGGCCCAATTGGTGACTCCCAATTGCCTCGTGATTGTGTATGATGTCTTGTTGTGGTGCAGAGGAGATGACCGTGATTGGGTGCTCCTGGAAGTAGTGAGGGAGTCGTCGTTTAGCTCGGAATACCACGTATACTAGTTTCTGGTACTGCGGGTATCGCTGCCTTGAGTACGTCAAGATTTCGCTGATGTAGTAGACGGGGCGCTGCATGGGGCGCTCCTTCCCTCCTCTGGCAGTTCGACGACCATCATGGTGCTGATGACTCGAGTGGAGACGGCTACATAGACGAGCATTGGCTCTTTATCGATTGGGGTTGCGAGTAGTGGAGCCGCAAGTAGCACCTCTTTGAGTGCTTTGAGTGCGTTGTCCGCCTCCACGTCCCATTGGAACATGGGGTTCTTGCGCATCAGGCGGTAGAGGGGCATTGCCTTCTCACCGAGCCGGGGGATGAAGCGACTGAGAACCACGACTCGCCCGGCCAACTTCTGGACGTCATGCAGGCACTCGGGTTTCTCGAGTCGCGTGATGGTGGCGATCTTGGTGGGGTTCTCCTCGATGCCTCGTTTGGATACCACGTATCCCAGGAGCTGTCTGGTGGAGACGCCGACAGTGCATTTTCCTGGGTTGAGCTTGATGTTGTACCTTCGTAGGTTTGCAAAGGTTTCGGCCAGGTCGGTGAACAGGTCATCGTGGCGGGTGGACTTTACCACCATGTCGTCGATTTAGACGTGTATGTTGCGGCCTTGGCTCGTGGGGCACTCTTGCATGCACCTTTGGTAGGTGGCACCGACGTTCTTGAGGCCGAACATCATGGCCATGTAGCAGAAGGTGCCGAATGGCGTGATGAACACCGTCTTCTCCTCATCCTCAACCACCATTTTGATCTAGTTGTAGCCAGAATATGCATCGAGGAATAGCATAGTGAATCCGATCCTACGGTCGAGTCGATGATCTGGTCGATGTGGGGTAGGACAAACTCCTCCTTCGAGCAGGCGCTGTTGAGGTTGGTGTAGTCGATACACATTCTCCATGTGTTGTTCTTTTTCAGGACCAGGACTGGGTTTGCTAGCCACTTGGAGTACTTAATTGGCCGAATGAAGCCTGCGGCTAGCAGGCGCTGTACTTCTTCGGAGATTGTTCGGTGGAGCTCTTCATTGAAGGGCCACAGCGACTGCTTTACCGGTCGCACTTTGGGGTCAATGTTGAGTTTGTGCTCAGCGAGTTCCCTCGGGACACCGGACATGTCAGATGGCTTCCATGCGAAGATGTCGCGATTCTCACGGAGGAACCCGATGAGCGCGCTTTCCTATGCGGGGCTCATATGCACCCCGATGGTGACTGTCTGGCTGGAGTTGCCCGAGACGAGCTCGACTGTGCGAGTGTGCGTAGTCGCCTCGAACGGGGAATTCGGGGCAGTTGGCTTCTTCAGGATGGTGGGGTCGTCCTTGTTGATGTTGCCCGCGTATTTCGTGAGTTCTTTCGCGTGGTCAGTCTCCGTGGCAATGACGGCATCAGCGAGCTTAGTGCCTTTGTCTTCGCATTCCACGGCCATATCGGGGTCGCCATGGACGGTGATGATGCCACTTGGCCCTGGAAGCTTCATCATGTTGTAGGCGTAGTGGGGGGGTCGCCATGAATTTGGCAAACATTTGGCATCCCTGGACACAGTGGTAGGGGCTGCAGAAGTTCACCAACTCGACACGATCCGCTCGGTGCGGTAGTTTGCTGGTGTGCCGAAGGTTACTCGCAGCGTTACTTTTCCAATCGGGTATGCCTTCTGACCGGGGACGATGTCATGGAAGGTTGTTAGGGTCGGCTCGATTGCTGATTCTGGGAGCTAGAGCCTCTTGAATGTGTCCAAGTACATGATATTGATGGAGCTCCCGCCGTCCATCAGTGTCTTGGGCAGCCAGTAGTCGGCCACTTTGGGCCTGACCACCAGGGTGACTCGCCCTGGGTACTTGATCTTGTGTGCGTGGTCCTGGCGACTCCAGGTGATGCTTTGCTCAGACCAGTTGAGGAAGCGGGGGATATCGACCCATGTCACCGCATTAACGATGACTGCACAAGCGAGCACCTTCTTCTCGCGCTTGGTGCCGAGCCCGGTGAAGGTGTGGAGTGATTCGACGGCGTTGCTGAAGCCTCATGTGTTTCTGTTGTCCCTTGGCGGGTTGTTGTTGGGGTCGTCCCGTGCCCGCCTTGCCTTTTCGATTTCCTTGAGGGAGTGGCAGAATGGCGGACTCGCCTGCTACATTACAATACCTCGCTCTTATACGGGATCAACCCTGGCTGAGTCTGCAGTAGTGTGGGTGGCGGGCTTTCCCTCCCTGCTGTGGTAGACATTGGGTTGGTTGCGTAGGGCGGCAGGGTCGAATTTCAGCCTCGCCGCGTTGTTGGCGTGGTAGTTTCTGCTGTCACGGTAGTTTCCTCCGTCGCGGCGGAAGTTCTTCGGGTCACGTTGGCCGGCATTGGCGACAAAGTCGACTCGCCCATCACCGCGGTGCTTGCCAGTGATGCGAGTGTTGCTGTAGTGCATGTCGCGCTGTCGCCCGCTGTCATGGGTGCTGATGCGGCATCTTCCTCCCGACTCGTCATCGGAGTCCTGGTTGGGGTCCTCTTCCGCGTAGCGCTTGGCGATCTCGAGGAGGTCGAGGATGTTGTCGAGCATCTGGTAGACCCTCTTGATCTTAGCAACCAGGGGTTCATACTGGCACGCGTTCTTGAAGCAGTGTATCACCTCTAGATCCAGTGACGGGTTGACTCGCGTTGTCCCTGGATGCATCGCTCCAGGTCCTCGATGGTGGTGGCACGGGTGTAGGATCCGTCAAAGTGCCTGGCGAAGGCGTCCCGCATCTCTTCCCATGAGTTTATGCTGTCGGCGGGGAGGGTGTTGATCCATTGCCGGGTCGCACCGTCCATCATCAGGGGGAGGTAGCGAGCGACTAGTAGATAGGTGTGTCCGGTGATTCCCATTGCCATGAGGTATGTGTCCAGCCACACCGCTGGGTCATACGTTGGGTCATACTTTTCAGTCTCCTTGGGCGCCTTGAAGTTGGCGGGGTACTTGTCGCCTCGAATCATAAGTACGAAGCACTGGGGACGGACTCGGTTGAGCGAGCCCCTGGGTTCGAGGTCGCTGCGGTTGGTGAGGGTGCGCCTCAGGTCGTTGGGCTGGCGCGCTCGCCAAGCCTGGATGTGCGTTCGGGCATCGATGGGTTGCCCGTTGGCAGCGACCGTGTTGTTCACCGGTCGCGGCTTGTCGGTGGAGATCGCAGGTTGGCGGCCCGTGGCTGGTGCGGTAGGGGCTGGGGCGGTGGGCAGGTCATGACATTGCGACGGTTGGGTGGCCGCTTGAGGCTGCCCTGCTTGCCGATAAGCGGGAATACATCCGCCCCCGTGGGTCAACTCCCGCAGGTTGCTACTCGTGGCCCTTGCGAGTAGGGCCTTGGCGTATTGGATCTGTAGCGCGTCTTCTCCTTGGACATCAAGGTGGGCAACTGTGGCGTTGGTCGTGACGATGTTGTCCATTCGAGTGGAGTACAGTGGGGGGCCGTTGGTGTCGTGGGCCTGTGGCGAGATTATGATCCGCGGCTGATCCGGTAGGGGCGCGCGAGCAATGGGTGGCGGTGGGCCCTAGTCGCCGGTGCATCGGGTGGTCGTCGGTTGCTGCCACCTGGTGGCGCTTTCTCGCAGTATTCGCGCTCATCCGCGCGTGCGGGATCGCTTTCATCGTTGAAGTTCAGGACACGGCCCTGGACGTTGGAGTTCAGACGGGTCCTGATGCGGCGCTGCTGGTAGAGCGACAGCTCCTGCGCTGTTGCCCGCTCGTAGTGTAATTTCTCGCGCTCGGCTAGCTCCTTGCGCTGCGCCTCCTCCAGTCACAGGCGGGCTTCCTCCACCTCCGTGGCTGTCGCGGTTGGAGGGATCGGTGTGGAGAATGGATCTAGCACGGCGACCGTGCTGCCCGCCATGTAAATCACGTTGAAGCGATTGGATCTGGCGCGGAAGTCCTTGGGGGACTCCGAGCCGGAGTCAGAATCTAATATCCCAAGGATGGAGGAATACTCAAAGTCGTCAGGGCTGGAGACCCGCGTGATGGATTCCTCCCTTGATGCTGCGGTGATGGATCGGTTGACCGAGGCAGGGGTCACAGAGTCGGTGTCGTCGTGGAGGGCCGCGTCGTCCACGGTGGTGTTGGTCTCGACCGTGTTGCTGGCGGCCCAGCCATATTCGGTGGCGAGGCGGCTGATGGAGCGGACCTGCTCCATCGAGAGCAGATCGCGGTGTGGCGGCGATCCACCAACGATCACCATTGCCGCCGGGTCAACTGCGTCGGTGAAGCCGACGAACAGGTTGATGGTGCCGACCGGCATTATCACGCTGTGGGTGATCGGGCGCGACGTCGGGATGTAGCTGCTGGGCAGGATCTGTAAGATCCCGCCGGTGGCGACCATGCGACATGTGTCGATCAGCCGATTGATCGGCGAGTAGGGTCTCGCCGCAGAACTCAGGCCAGTCCGGCTGGGCCCCATGGTGGGCGCCACTGTCGTGGAAATGGCCACGGTAGTCACTGCCATAGGCAGCGATTGATAGAATCGGGGGCGAGAGATGGCGGCCATCTATGGTGCGAGATGGGGGTGGATGCACATGGGTTTACCCAAGTTTGGCCCCCTGGAGGGTAAAGACCTACTCCTGCTAGATTGGATTGATGGAGAGCGAGTTACAGGGGTGGCGAGCTCGGCGTCTAAGCAGAGAGTCGCTTGAAAGGGTGTATGATGGAACGTAAGTCCTTAGACTACCCTAGGGAGGCTTATATAGGAGGCACCTCGCTAGGGTTTACAGCTTACAACCGAACAAGATATGGATTCAGAGGCTTTGACCTAATCCGACTGGGCTTCAAGTACGCTTCTGGGCCTCCAGTCTCCAATCGCCAGGCCTTCTCCTCAGTCGTATTCCAGTCGTCGTCTGCTGACTCGTGTATTAACGAGCTCGTTGGGGAACCCCAAGAGGAATGTATGATGACCACAGCAGTAAGTTTTCCCTCAGCTATGAAACCAAGATTATCAATCCAGTAGGAGCAAGGAAACACCCCAAAGGTGTAGCTAGCTGAACTTTGGCTGGGCGCACTACCGGTGCCAGCAGCAACGTGGAGACCTGCACAACACAACCAAAGAAGTCTGTCCCCAACTTGCGATGAGGTTGTCGATCTCACCGGTTTTGCTGAAAACAAAGGATTAAACGTATCGAGTGGAAGAAAGTAATAGTTTGTAGAAAATAAACACAAAGCAGTAAATAGTTGATTATAGATTGATAGTAAAAGAAAGGACCGGGGTCCATAGTTCACTAGAGGTGGCTCTCCTTAAGATAGATGACATGTTGGGTGAACAAATTACAGCGGGGCAATTGACAAACATCGAAAAGCATACAAGCATATACTACTCATCTTGACTCCTTTGAGATTCGATTGGGCAGTACAACATTATACATAGACCGCCATCCAACTACATCTATGACTAATAATCCACCTTCAGGTTATCATTCGAACCCCCTCCAGTATTAAGTTGCAAGCAACGGATAATTGCATTACGAATTGCATGTAAAGTAAACAATAAGATTGTTCTATGAACAAAGGATTATTGTTTTCTCCCTAGTAGCAACATCACATCTAGTACCTTAGAGATTTTTGTCACTTCCCCAGATTACAAGAGGCATGAACCCACTATCGAGCATAAATACTAACTCTTGGAGTTGCTAGCATCTACTTGGTCAAGATAGTTACTAACAACGGAAAGCATGCAAGATCACAAATAACAAAGACATGATAGAATCAATAATCAATCCAAAATAGCATCTCAATATCCATCGGATCCCCGCAAACACAACATGTAGAATTACAAATAGATGATCTTGATCATGAACGGAGCTCACAAGATCTAAACATGATAGCACAAAGGAGGAGAACTAACCATCTAGCTACTACATGGACCCGTAGTCTAGAGATGAACTACTCACGCATCACACCGGAGGCTTGCATGATGATGAACAAGGCCTCCAGGGTGAATTCCCCTCTCCGGTAGGGTGCCGGGAAGAGCTTTAGATCCCTCCTGATTTAGGGATGGAGATGACAGCGGATATAGACTCTTTCATGGAATTTTGATCGGGTACTTGGGGTTTCCGTATCAGAGGCAATATATAGGTGGAAGGAGAGGCCGAGGGAGTGCCTAGGGCGGCTAGACCACCCCCTGGCGCGGGCCAGGCCTGGCCGCGCGGCCAGGTGGTCTGGCCGGGCCCCAGCCCCTCTCCCTCTCATATTCTGGCTCTAGGTTTCCCTCGGTGAAAAACTAACTTTGGCTTTTGTCCTGTCCAATTCCGAGAATATTCCTTTTCTGACATTCCTGGAAGCAAAAACAGCAGAAAATAGGCAGCTGGCACTGTGGCTCTTGTTAATAGGTTAGTCCAGGAAATCATATGAAAAGTACTCCAGAGTGTGGACAAAACATAAGAAAGTAGATAAAACCTAGCATGGAACATCAAAAATTATGGATATGTTAGCAACGTATCAACATCCCCAAGCTTAACTCCTGCTCGTCCTCGAGTAGGTAAGTGATAAAAAGAAAGAATAATTTTTGAGGTGACATGCACCATCATAAACTTAATCAAAGTATTTGTAAAACATTCAAAGCTGGGATCATAGTACTTCAATCGTAACATGAAAGACAAAGTTCTGGAGTAAGACAAAGAAACTATGTTGCAACATGAAAAGGCACAAACAAAAGATTCATGAATAACAATACTTTGCAAGACGTTTGTTTGTTTCACATAAAGAAAACATAGCATAGTGGCATTCAACTTGTCCCTCATAGATTAGCAAACATAAATGCATAGGACACCTTCAAAGTTTATAAGAGTGACTAGATACAAATAGTTAAAAACAAGCAATATCAAGGTATGCATCAATCAACAAGTCTTGGGACAATGCACATAGAACTAAGAATGGCCACTATGCTCTCAAAGTATGTGCATAAAGGTAGAAGGTGGAGACTCAACATAAAAGTAAAAGAAATGCCTTCATAGAAGGAAGTAGGGATTCAAGTCTCATAAAGAGCTTCCAAAAATTATGGTACTTAATAGCTTCCATCTCTCATTGCCCCTATCATAAGCATCTTGAAGGTGATTAAGGTTAAAGTGACACAACTAAGAGGATATGCTTGACAAGTTATAAACCGAAATCTCATGCCCCTTACTTACGAAGACCGAACCTCATGCTACTCAACTTTAGTCACAAGTAAGCTCTTGTCATTGTAAGTACATACGTATCATAGAGAACCGCCAATGGGGTACGCCTTGCACATGATACATGAGCTATCGCATAATCAAAATGACAAGGCAAGCAGACAATGAGCATCTCAGTGATCTTTTTATTTGCTATTTGCATAGGTTTTTATTGAGGATGCTTCATAGAGTGCTCATTATGGTTATGCTGCAAGTTTCCACCATGATTAGGCATGGCTTAGGATAGCGGCCTAGGCGTTTCGCTATCACAAATACAAACTCCATGATCTTACAAGTTCCCCTTTTATTTCACACCACCGGGATCCATAAGCAAAAGAACATGATATCAACGGGGTACAAAGTACAGGTGCAATGTTGATAGCGTTCCCCATGATACATGGTTCTGCTAACTTCAACTTATAAAGCGCAAGCATATACGCAACAAAGATGGATGCAATGGTTCATGTTTATTAAATGCAAAAAAGTAAAGTGTGCCATCAAGTTCGTGAGAGCTTTAATCACTAGTTTTCTCATAACAAGTATAATTTGGAAGGTAGACAAAAACATGAATATACTTGGAATAGCATATGCTAGTAGGTAGGTATGGTGGACTCTTTGGAAGAACTTGGTTTTAGGAGTTGGATGCATGAGTGGAACTCATACATGGTTATGGAGGCTAGCAAAAGACTGGGAGCGACAAACTAAGAGAGCAATAATGACCATAATCATGCAGAGCGACAAAACATCATTGATCAAAGCATAAAGTGATACTACAAGTTGAAAACTAAAGGATCATAAAGGATTATGGTGACTTGGGATAGTCATTACATGGTGTGAGCATGTGCCAAGTCAACCCAGATAAAGCATCAAAGGAGAATACCACAATACTATGCTTTAATATGCTAAAACAACGCATGATTCTTCCAAGGCACATTAAGCAATCTCAATTGTTTATAACATGTCATGCTATAGCAAAGAATACTAAGCATAAATCCAAAACAATATCAAGCATGGCATGACAAAGCATAGGCCACAGTCAAAAACAAGCTCTCTTTACCACTTAAGCATGAACTTTCCTACTCTTTTCCAAACCAAACCAAACTATTTGAAAACCAATTTATGAAAGAGGGGGTCCAACCAATTTATTCAGCAAACTAAGCAAACGAAAAACAAAACGAAAACAAAAATAAGATGCTCCAAGAACAAAACAACTGTGTATGAAACAATAAAAATGAAGCGTTTGGAAGAAACCTGAGATTTTTATTGATGAAGAGGGGGATGCCTTGGGCATCCCCAAGCTTTGACGCTTGTACTTCTTGGATATTTCTTGGGGTGACACACGTGGCATCCCCAAGCTTGAGCTTTAGTACATCCTTCATCTCATTACTCATTACTTCCATACACCTGAAATTTTTTCCTTCATACAAAACTTCACACATTCTTTATTAGCAACATTAGTGCACTCAAGATAATAAGTCTTTAGGTTCAGTTTCAACACCAATAAAACTTCCACTAAAACACAAGCTACTGTAGCACTTCCCTCAAAAAAGGTCAATTCCCCAAAAGAACTAAAAAAGGAACCAACAAGAAGCAAATGCAAATAATGGCAGAAATCTGTCAAAACAGACCAGCAGGTAAAAACCATTTTTTTCGAAGACCTTCTGTTGCTCAAATCTAAAAGTGTTGAACTAACGAAAGTTAGATAACAACCTGGGGCAGAAGCAAAAAAATTCACGCCTCAAAAGGACGTACAGAGATTTTACACGAATATTTACGGTGAAGCACAGAAATCTGTTTCGGGACAGGAACTTTCCCGATCATTACTTCCCTCTCATTAGAGGTTACTCTTGGCACAAAAAGCAAATAAAAAGGATAAGGAGCGATTATTACTGAAGTAATAACTTCCTAGACTCATCTAAAACTTTTGGGTTATATCCCAATAAGTACTTTTCTTTAATGCCTTTAAGTTAGGCATGATAGTTTGAGAAGATGCTTACATAAGAAATATGAATTGAAGTAAAAGAGAGCATCAAGAAGCAAATTCAAAACAAATTTAAGTCTAGCCCACTTTCTATGCATAGGAATCTTGTATGCAAATAAATTCACAAAGAACAAAGTGACAGGCATAGGAAGATAAAACAAGAGTAACTTCAAAGCTTTTAGCATATAGAGAGGTGTTTCAGTACCATGAAAACTTCTACAACCATATTTTCCTCTCTCATAATAATTTTCAGTAGCCTCATGAATAAATTTAACAATATAACTTTCACATCAAGCATGCTTTTCATGATATACAAACACTAGGGCTTTATTATAAACATTTTCAAAAAAATCCTCAGGAACATAACATTCATCCTCCTTTAGTAAGCATGGAGGACAATCAAATAATGTAAGGGATAAAGAGTTACTCTCATTAGAAGGTAGGCATGGGTAGCTAATCCATTCTTCCTCCTTTTGTTCATCACTCTCCTCCTTTTTTTCATCTAATGAGATTCCAGGTTCATCAATTTCTTCTTCCATAGGATCATGCAAGGCATTAGTCTCTTCCATTTGTGGAAAGCATCTATTAAAATATTCAAGAATATAGCCATTTTCATCCTTGTAATTATCAAAGAAAAATTTAAGTATACCATCAACCTCATATTTTTAAGGTGAATCATCAATATTTTCAAGCAAACTAGCAAGTTCAAAAGCACCCTTCCAAGCAATAAATTCTTCAATTTGTCCCGGATCATAAAAGTCATAAATTCCTTTAGCATAAGAAGATATGGTATCATTATAATTATACTCACATTGAAAACGGAGGTTTTTATACCTCTTTCTGCAACAAGATTTATCTAATGAGCTTCCAGTTTCAGCAATTTCTTCTTTCATAGGCTCCCGCAAGGCATTAGTCTCTTCCGCGGGTGGAGAGCATCTATTAAGATATTCAAGAACATAGCCATTTTCTTACTTGTAATTATCAAAGCAAAATTGAAGTATATCATAAACCTCATATTTATAAGGTGCATCATCAGTATTTTCAAGCAAATAAGCTAGTTCGAATGCACCCTTCCAAGCAATAAATTGTTCAATTTGTTCCACAGCATAAAAGTCATAATTTCCCTAAACATAAGAAGATATGGTAACATCATCATTATAATCACATTTAAAGTGGAGGTGTTTATACCTCTTACAACAACAAGATTTATCAAAGCAATAAGTAACATTATAAGTAGAGAACACGTTTCTAGCAATGGTATTCGATTTATCAATTTGTTCCCATAAGAGTTTCCCTTTTTGTGACAAGCGGTGTTCCTTATAATAATATTTTTGTTCTTCCGTGAACCCATCTTGCCAATTAGATTCGGTTTCAAAGAAACCAACCATTGATAGAAAGCATGATAAAGCAAGACAATAACAGACCAACAAAAATAACAACTATAGTAGGAACTAATTTTTTTATATTTTTTATAAAAAGAACAAGCAAACAATGCAAAAATAAACTAAGCAAAACAAAAATAACAAAGTAAAGAGATTGGTTATGAGGGACTCCCCTTGTGAAGATGTCCTTGACTCCCTGGCAACAGCGCCAGAAAAAGTACTTGCTGACTCGTGTATTAACGATCTCGTTGGGGAACCCCAAGAGGAAGGTATGATGAGCACAGCAGTAAGTTTTCCCTTAGTTATGAAACCAAGGTTATCAATCTAGTAGGAGCAAGGAAACACCCCAAAGGTGTAGCTAGCTGAACTTTGGCAGTGCGCACTACCGGTGCCAGCAGCAACGTGGAGACCTGCACAACACAACCACCGAAGTCTGTCCCCAACATGCGATGAGGTTGTCAATCTCACCGGTTTTGCTGAAAACAAAGGATTAAACGCATCGATTGGAAGAAAGTAATAGTTTGCAGAAAATAAACACAAAGCAGTAAACAGTTGATTGTAGATTGGTAGTAATAGAAAAGGACCGGGGTCCATAGTTCACTAGAGGTGGCTCTCCTTAAGATAGATGACATGTTGGGTGAAGAAATTATAGCGGGGCAATTGACAAACATCGAGAAAGCATACAAGCATATACTACTCATCTTGACTCCTTTGAGATTTGATTAGGCATTACAACATTATACATAGACTACCATCCAACTGCATCTATGACTAATAATCCACCTTCAGGTTATCATCCGAACCCCCTCCAATATTAAGTTGCAAGAAACGGATAATTGCATTACGAATTGCGTGTAAAGTAAACAATACGATTGTTCTATGAACAAAGGATTGTTGTTTTCTCCCTAGTAGCAACAACACATCTAGTACCTTAGAGATTTCTGTCACTTCCCAAGATTACCAGAGGCATGAACCCACTATCGAGCATAAATACTAACTCTTGGAGTTGCTAGCATCTACTTGGCCAAGATAGCTACTAACAACAGAAAGGATGCAAGATCACAAATAACAAAGACATGATAGAATCAATAATCAATCTGAAATAGCATCTCAATATCCATCGGATCCCCGCAAACACAACATGCAGAATTACAAATAGATGATCTTGATCATGAACGGAGCTCACAAGATCAAAACATGATAGCACAAAGGAGGAGAACCAGCCATTTAGATACTACATGGACCCGTAGTCTAGAGATGAACTACTCACACATCACACCGGAGGCCTGCATGATGATGAAGAAGGCCTCCAGGGTGAATTCCCCTCTCCGGCAGGGTGCTGGGAAGAGTTTCAGATCCCTCCCGATCTAGGGATGGAGATGATGGCGGCTACAGACTCTTTCATGGAATTTTGATCGGGTACTTAGGGTTTCCGTATCAGAGGCAATATATAGGCGAAAGGAGAGGCCGAGGGGGTGCCTGGGGCGGCCAGACCACCCCCTGGCGTGGGCCAGGCTTGGCCGCGCGGCCAGGTGGTGTGGCTGGGCCCCAACCCCTCTCTGTCTCGTATTCTGGCTCCAGGTGTCCCTCGGTGAAAAAATGACTTTGGCTTTTGTCCAGTCCAATTCCAAGAATATTCATTTTCTGACTTTCCTGGAACCAAAAATAGTAGAAAACAGGCAGCTGGCACTGTGGCTCTTGTTAATAGGTTAGTCCAGGAAATCATATGAAAAGTACTCCAAAGTGTGGACAAAACATAAGAAAGTAGATAAAACCAAGCATGGAGCATCAAAAATTATGGAAACGTTAGCAATGTATCACCATCCTGCAAGCCCACTTGCTAGGCCTTTGGCCCGATCGGAACAGCCTACTAGGCATACCCCATTCGGCATATCCCCATCACGTATTGTCCGTGGCCCACCTAGCACGACACATACGCGTAACCAGGATAGTCTTGCACCATCGTGAGCAACGAGGATCTAAGAGGAAAATATTCTCCTGAAAAGGCGTCCCACATATTCGCTGGTGTCTCCCACAACATGGCTAGCTCCTCTTTTAATAACCCGAGATACAGATGGATGTCGATACCTGGTTGTTTTGGCCCCTGAATAAGAATACTCATGTGTATGTACCTCCTCTTCGTGCACAACCATGGAGGGAGGTTGTGCGGCCATACAAACACGAGCTAGGTGTTGTGTGTGCTGCTCTGGTTTCCAAATGGATTAATCCATCGATGATCATACCCAGCCTAATGTTCCTTGGATCATCCCCAAACAACGGGAACTCGATGTCCATTGCATTCCACTGGAAAGCGTCCAAAGGGCGTGTTAGCATCTTCTCCTTATCCATATCATCTTTGGGCTTCTTCCTTTCCGCGTGCGAGCGCATGAGCTTTGCTTCCTTAGGGTCTATGAAATACCGCTGTAGACGAGGAGTGGTTGGAAAGTACCTTACCACTTTTTCTGGAGCTTTCTTTCCTCTCTTGTAACTTGCATGGCCGAATACAGGACATGTGGTTCTATCCGCGCACTCGTTCCAATAAATGATGCAATCGTTGATGCAGGCGTGGTATTTAACGTGCGGTAGATCGAGAGGGCACATGACTTTCTTTGCCTCCTCGATATTTATTGGAAAAGTATTCGGTTTAGGAAGACGGTCATGCCAGAATCTAATCATATCATTGAAGCTTGTGTCGGTCCAGTTGTGTTTTGCCTTCATCTCCAGAGCCTTGAGAGTTACATGCAAGCGGGTATCCTCGGGCTGACATCCTTCATACAATGGAGTACTCCTGTCTATCTCTAGTTGCGCTAGCTTGGCTTTCTTTCTAGCGGCAGCTTTGGGGTTGCTCGTCTCTTTGAGGAGCAGTTCTTGAACATGAGGGTCCTGCAAGGCTGTTTGTAGTGTCTGTTGTGTGTCTGCGTCTTCTCCATCATCTTCCCCCGCATCTCCTTCATGATGATCATGTTCGGCATCTCCTTCGTGATGATCATGTCCCGGAGGCTCTTCGGCTTCTCGCCTGCCCTCTCCGTTATTGTTGTCCTACCGCCCTTCCTCATTTCCTGTAGTCCCATCATTATTAATGTCATCTTCGTCACTGATCCAACGAGTAAAGCTAGACATGAAATCATGCATGAGTAGGTGGTTCTGCAATACTCCGGAATAAGGGTCCATCAAGCCCCTAAGTCTGCATTTTCGACAAGGACATCTTATCTAGGTCTCGTTGTTCTTGATCATTCCGGTCGTCGCGCCTTTCAAATATCTAGCCATGAGGCTTTCGCTCATCTTGATGACCATGATCGTCTGCGCGGTATAGAGCAAAAGAATATTTTATAACATGCACACACATGCATGCATGGTCGCTAGAAAAATTTGGCATGACCTCTCCTAAAAATAGGACATACGCGTAATGCAAACGATTTTCTGAAACAGAAATTAATCAACATTTCGTCAAACATGCATACTCCACGCAACATTTCGGCAAACACACACCATGTACCATACCACAAACTGTCACAAATACACACAAACATTCATATACACGCAACAATAACATCTCGCCGATGCAATCATCACAAGCAATTCATCGCATACACACAAACATGCATATGTCCTTCCATACATCTACTCACCTAGTAAACGATCAAGGAGGGAGGAAAGAAAATCGGTGGTTTCCGTAGATCTAGCCTTCCCTTTACAAAACTATCATCCAAAATAGTTTTAGATGGCTAAATTGGGTGGATTCATGCGGAGAAATGAGGTGGGAGGAGGAAGAACACGACCAGATCTAGTCTAGAGGGCGGGAAAGTGAGTGGAGGGGAAAGTGCACCAAGCTAGTGGTAAAAGGTGGTGGCTAGCTGTATATATGGTGTCTGACATATTAGTGGCGCACGCAGCAAAAAAGTGACACGGATAACATGCACATCAGTGGCTCACCCTACAAAATGCGCCATGGATATGTCAGGGGCCATCTATATATGCCATTTATGCATGCCCCCTGACATATCCGTGGGGCATACCTATGAGGCGAGCCATAGGAAATTAAAATATCCGTGGCGCACCGACATTGCATGTGCCATGGATATGTCAGGGGCCATGCATAATTGGCAGGTGGGTCTACCCAGAGTTACCTGCGGCGCACCCACATACCATGCGCCATAGGTATTTTTCCTATCTATGCCGCATCTATTTGGCATGCGCCACAGATAGTTTATCTATGGCGCATCACTACAACCATGCGCCACTGGGTACCATTTTGTGGATAGCCAAATCTATATTAGTGCTCAAGGAACGTAAACGAGTTCAAACCAGGGAGGAGCAACCGAAAAGTACGGTCCGCTAGAGACACTAACGTTCGGGACCCACACGCCTCAAAAGACTTTGGTCAGTCAACATCACACAAGGAAACAAAAATCTTGCTTCTGCCACACGCCAGCCGAGCTTCCTCCATGTTTTTAGCGGTTCCGTCGTAGTAGAGGGTCACGAAATGGAAAAAAAGTTTACCATCAGCCACGGTCGAGCCGAGAAATTCGTCGCAGAAGACACGCCTTCTACGACGACTGTCAGGCTAAGTCGTTGCGGAAGGAAACTTTTCTTGTAGTGTAGGGGCGACAGCTTCCCTTGGGGACAGCAGCCCCTTGTCCCTTCTTCCTTGGAGATGGTGCAACAATGGAGGATTTCTTCCCCTCCTTGGGGGCTACCAAGGAGGGGGATTTTCGTAGCTATGGGTGGATGCCTCCGAAAGTAGGGTTTCCTCTCAATACATAGTGGTGGAGGTACAATCTTGGCCTTATGATGGATGGCCCTTAGATCCAAGAGCTCTTGGGGATCTCTAGAACCTTCCTAGGAGTCCCCTCTGTCCTTAATGAGTCCATCAAGTCATGGATGGGCCAAAATCATCAAAGATGGAAGGAGTTTGAGTCAACCACGTCACATATTTCGGAGTCCCGAAACTGCTTCTCTCCTCCGCAGTAATATGGCTACAAAAAAATGCATCTAGACTCCTATTGGGGCTAATTTTTTTTTAAATTGTTGCGCATAAAATTCCCACAAGTTTCGTTTCTACACTTTTTCCATTAGACGTCATCTTCAGGGTCGTTTAAGGCAATCTTCGAAAAGCCTTCTGTAGGGACAAATTCCAGGAATTTCCAGATTTCACCATAATGAGCGGTTTCCTTCCATATTTCTGTATTTCCTACACAACAAAGTGTAAACCAAGAACTTGTGTACTTTCGCAACTATTAGTAGGTTAGTCCCAATAAATATAATAATGTTGTAAAATAATAATGATTTTGACGCAATAAACAACAAAGTTCATGGATGCATTTTACATTTATCAAGAATTCCCAAGCTTAACCTATGCTCATCCTCGAGCATAAAGGTGATAAATTTAACATGGACTTTTCAGTTTATTGATTTTCTTCTTTTCCATTGCCACACAAAGTTCACTAGGTTTAATCTTTAAGGAATAACAACAAGCAAGTGGATTGCAAAGTGATATCTTTTGCACTCCACAAACATGCTCAATAATAAGTAGACTTGTGTTCAAACAAATGAGAGATAAAAAAACCTTCAAGCATACTTAGATGAAGCTATAAAATTGTTGTAAGACTCATTCCTATCATTGGCATGTGTTTTTATGCCTTTCTACTTTGGATTACTTCTTAGTTTCATGCCCTTGACCTGGGAGACTCACTTCTTAGTTTTATGTCTTCCCTTAAGATATTTTTATATCTCATACTGAAGTAAGCGTGGATTAAACATGTGCAAAGGCCTATTTATGTTCCAAACTCTATTTCATTAATTTTATGATTGATCAATAGTTCATAATTAGTGTTTGGTTACATTTACCCCTATCATTAGCATCTTTCTAGTTCAAAGAAGATAATAATTATAACAAGATATAAATGAAGTTCAACTTTTATCGAACACTTTCACCATTTTTTATATGGCATCAGTTAACGGCCTTTCCCTCCTAGTAACTAGTATAAACCTTATTCATGGGTCTTTCAATCATGTCATATGCTCTAAAACAACCTTTGCTTTTCATTTTCCATGGCTAGCCGAATCCTTGGGTGCCTACCTTTCCAACACTTTTCCCAAGACCATATGTATTGAAATACCCATGACCCTCAGTTTACTCGTTGATTACTAAGTAGAACAAGAGTATATCATGTCACCTTGTTATCATTCCTTTCACTTTTTATCTTACAAAACCATTTTATGTTTCATAAATTATTACCACCTTTCGTGGTTATGCCTTCAAGTTCATGGTCACCCCACAACCAACTTCTTTATGACAACCATAACCATAAGAGAAATATTATTTGGAAGCTAAATAAAACAAGGCACATGAGAAATATACTTGGAATATCATTGATGCTATATAGGTATGTATGTTGTACGATGTGGGAATTGGTTTTAAGTGTATTTGGATAAACAAGCTTTGCTTGTATAGGAATTTTTGGGCTAGCAAAAAGATCTATAAGTATGCCATTAGATCCACAGTGACCAACATTTATCATCACACAATGCTCCTTAGTATTAAACATCAATGTGTATGAGCAAAAGGTATCACTAATTAAGGCACTATCAAATTATCATTCATTAAAGTATTTGAGCTAGCAACACTAAGCATGACTTTGAATTTCAGCCTTTTGCTTTCATTAAAGGAATTTAATCATGGGATATATTGTTTCAGTGGATATTTCCTAAGCATGCAAAACATCTATCATGGTTGTTTCATTTACTCTCAAGGCAACATGCAAAACTAGACATAAAACTAGACATAGACGCTCCAAGTTTCTACGATCATTCTATGTTGCTCGAAAAACAAAGTTTAGAAGTTTTCAAACCGGGAATTTGATAGGTCCAATGGGGTGCCTTGGGCATCCCCAAGATTATGGTCTTCACCATTCTTGGATAACTCTTAGTGTGGTATTCCTCCATTCCCTACCAAAAAACTTCAACACAAAACTTTCTCCCAATTCTTTTCTATGGGTGACATTAGTGGTACAAAGATATAGTGCTAGTTGTGATAAAATCCCCAAATAAAATTTGGTTTTAAATGTATAGAGAGTTAATTCAGTGGCCAATATAAGTATCAAAAGACTCAA
Organism: Avena sativa; assembly: GCA_916181665.1. Taxonomy (NCBI): domain Eukaryota; kingdom Viridiplantae; phylum Streptophyta; class Magnoliopsida; order Poales; family Poaceae; genus Avena; species Avena sativa. Next base: position 316,672,002 of record OV702292.1, read on the forward strand.
AATGAATCAAATCAAAACTCAAAAAAGCCAGTCTTGCAACAAAAGACAGATTCTATCCAGAAACACAATAGCTGCATAACGTATTTATTTCGCCCACTTAAGCATGTCAGGACTTTTAGACAATTTTTTTTGTGTATAGAGGATGAAAAGTTGTAACTTTAGAAGAAAATTAAGCTCAATCGGAGTTACATAAAAAACATAAAAATCATTTGGTAAACAACAGCGTGCAAAAAATTTCAACTCCAAATATATGTTTCAAGTTTTAACATCCAAAATGGGTAGAACTTGGTAACTTATTTTTGTAAATATTAAAAAAATATAAAACCTTTATTTTAATAGAGAGCAAATGTCCAAAAACCAAAAACCTAAAAGAAGAAAAAAGAACCAAGAAAGAATCAAGAGAAGCAAACAAAGAAGAAACAAAATCTTTTTGTTATTTTTGTTTTATGAAAGATGAAAAGCAAGAAGCAAATAAGAACCAAATGAAGAACCATAAAATGTTTTAAAGTTTTAAAACAAAAGGCAAGAAGAATAAAAAAGAAACAAATAAACATAAAATCTTTTGGTATTTTGTTTTTCTAAAGAATATGCAAAATAAGATCCAAACAAAACAAAAATGGAATTCCAACATGGTTTTCACAAATATACAAACAAAAACATGAAGGTAAAACTAAAACATGAGTTTGGAATGATATAACTTGAAATACTTGAAAGAAGAGGGGGATGCGTGGGCATCCCCAAGCTTGAGGTCATGCTAGTTCTTGTCATCTACTTATTTCTCATCATGTCATGTCACTCATCTCAAACAAAGAAATATTTTCATCTTCATGTTACTTCAATGCCTACAAAATGGTTAGTTCTCCAAACAAATGATATAATACTTTCTACCATGATGCAACCTTTAGTAATTATCGGGAAACCATTTTAATCAAGAAGATAATATATTACAAAAGAGACATTTTATTTATTTTGTTTTATGTGGGGAAAGTTTTGATGATGTAGGCTTTGCAGTGCTTTCATTGGCATGAATAACACATGCTCAAGGTCGACCCCAACTTCTCCATTGCCCATCCTTCTCATTTGCTCTTATATTTAGTTAAAATCTTACACTAATTGATAAATAATAGTAGATAAAGTTATTTTACATGTTACCTAGATATCAAGGAGTGCTCAAATAGAATAGTATTTGAAAGCATAGGGGCACACCACAAAGCACATCATAGACATTAACATTTAAGTCTAACTTTCTTCCTATGCATTGCCATTTTATATATGAATAAATAGTAGCAAGGTTGTGGTATTCAATGCACATAATGATCAGTAGATTGCATAATTAGAATGGAAACATAAATAGGGTTTTATCTCTGCCTCTTTCATAATTATTGCAAGTATTAAAAGCAAACTTAATCTCATAGTTTAGAATAGATTCACCATATAAATACAAATCATCTGATGAGCATAATGGATCATCTAACTCAATTATACCACTTTCATCCTACCATATATTAGTCATAATAGTTCCACATAGAGGACTACTAGGCAATGAAAGATCATCATCATTATAAGAAGAGTTCTTCATGGGAATTTGTGTGTTACCCTTGTTGGGAGTAGGAGATGGGTAGCTACTCCATTCTTCCTACACTTCTTCTTCTTTCTCTTCTATATCTTTTTCATTGGGATGTATGGGTATCCCTAAGCTTAGCCTTTGCCATCTTCTTCCCTAACTGACATCGGTACAATTACTCGGGTGCTTATGATCTGCTACCCTGACTGTATAAAAGGCTCACAGCCCATGAAGATTCAAGACGACGGTCCAAAGATGCAACTGGTGAAAGCATTAGTTCTATTAGGAAAGGAAATATGAACTGACATTGTGTTGGAGTTGTAATTATACATCTATAATCTATCCGTATACGGCTTGGAGACCTGGTGTATCATATATAGGGCAAGAGAAGCCTATGAGGAGGTACCGAAAGACCCCCAAGCAATATGTAATAGTGATGTTCATCAAGTAATCAGGCGACTTTTATTCTCTTGTTTGCCTGGCATCCAACGAAATCCCCATCGTTCTCTTTTCTGTAAAACCCCAAGTCTATCACCATGGACATTACCAAGGTTACCGATCGTCAATTGGCACCATAAACACATGCTCAAGGTCGAGCCCATGAAACCTGAATGCTGGAGTCATGGATTCGGTAGGAGATTATCACTTTGCGGACCGAAAGTTGGGGTGTATAGGAAATGCGGTACCCAAGTTCCCTGAAATCAGCCGGAATGACTAGAGTTGGTGTGCCAAATACTCAGAGGGTCTTTTTTGGCACGAATTCAACTTTACGTTTCAATACAAAAAATCAGGCTAACGGGCGTCAAGTTGGGCCCCCTCCTGTCAGTTCGCCGTTATGTCGCTCCCGTCGCTTAGGCGGGGTGGCTGTCACATAGACTTGCAGCGTTGGCACAGTGGATAGGACAACACCCCCTACCCAGTGTATTGACGTGACAAAACAGGGCCCATTTATCGGCGTTATAATTATTTTTTGTTTACTCAGAAGCTGGAACGGCCACCACCACGTGTCTCTCCTTGTACTTCCGTCCCAATCGTTAACCCCTACCATGAAAGCACATTGACGGTTCCACCGTTCCCCTGCCTCGCAGAAACCACTCTTCTTCTTCATGTCATCTACTATCTTCTTCCCGTCTTCTCCTTGCCGCCATGGAAGATCTACGCACTCTAGAGACAAGCTTCACTACCCATGACAACAAGAAGATAGACGTTGTCTACACCAACGAGGAGGAGACAGTGGTGCATGTCCTGAGGATGTACGAGGGTTGGCTTGGGATAGACGAGGACAAGTTTGTGGGATTGGACCTCGAGTACACCCCGGAGCACCCATATGAAGGGAGTGAAGTCGCTGTCGTTTAACTTGCCATGCGGAAACACGTCCTCGTCTACCACCTCTCCCGGTTTGTAGATCTGCTCTCTGTAGCTAACCGCTTTTAGGGTTTTCTCCTCTTGTTCTTTATCCACTTGCTCATCTTGCAACTACTGGATTTTACTTAGGACCAAATAAATTAGGGTTTGCCTATGCCTCAATCGACTGAGATTTTCTTTAGTCTCAATCACCTAAGAAAAGTGCAACCGTAGTTAAAAGAAATGTGCAACTCGTTCAGTCGACTGAGAAATAGCAAAACCGAATAAATTATGACAATACAATGTTGAGAGTCTTGATCTTGCATTTACTAAACTTTTCAAAATTATATTGAGATGATGATCTTGCATTGAAAAAATATTTGTAGTTACAAATTTTGGTGAAGACAAACTACATACTTTCAGGACTGACAGGAAATGTCCGGCGCTGCGCCAGTTCCTTGAAAAAAAGGGAATTGTTTTCTGCACTGTCGACACAACAACTGATTTTTCGAAATCGTATCAAGAGGAAATTATAATTCCTGCGCACAACTGGATCGATATCCAGCGTCTTGTCAAGATCCTAGGGGGCAGGAAGAAGGATGGAATGGCATCACTCGCAACTAGAATCCTTGATGAGTCGTACGACACAATGAAGGAAGATTTCCCTACGAATAGGCACGATTTCTGGGATGAGTGGCCGTTGTCTGATATAAACCTGAAGTATGCAGCCATAGATGCTTACGTGACCTACGAGCTGTACAAGAAGATCCATTTTTTCTATGTTACCTCGTGTTTTGCCCTATTTGCAAGAGGGAAGACGAGCTTAGGGGAGCCCTTTGCAGAAAATGCGGAATAGCTGAGTTTGAAGTTGAATATGCAAAGAAATTGGCTGCATCTGAAGCAGCTGATAGAGAGGCTGCAGAAGCAGCTGAAAGAGAGCTTGCAGCTGAAGAAGCAGCTGACAGAGAGGTTGCAGCTGAAGCGGCAAACAGAGAGGTGGCATCTTCTAGCGGCAACAATCAGGCCTATGATGCACCACTAATTGTGCCACAGGACGCTGAAGATAGGAAAGCCAAGTCAGATGCCAATTGGGACAAAGCAGTTCGTCGGATGTGGAGTACCTGGAATGATGGCAAGCGCCTCAAGTGGTCTGATGAGGAGTGAATTAAATTTAACTTGTCAGTGTTATGTTTCTGTTTTGTGGAACTCAGTTAGCTTGCCAAGATGTATAGCGCATCAAGTGATACTAGTAAAATAAATTTAACCCTCGTTGTGTTATGTTTATGTATGTGTCTTGTAGCTTGTCAAGATGGTAGCTTCTTAACTAGCAGTTTGAAAGAGTGCCCTTTTCCTCTCTCGCTAAACATATATGTTTCATTTTGCCCAAATTGGTAGCAAATCTAGAGAAGATTCTCACTTTGATATTTCGTTCCCTTTTGGACCTCTTTTTGCCTCCGATCAGGTAGCAAATCTAGAGCAGCAAATCACACCAGGCAAAATACATTCATTCAGAAAACAAAACAAATGTAGATATAGCTGTGCGCAGCTAAATAGGATATAGCAATAGAAAGTAGGTTGCTTAACGAGGTTCGATGCATTTAGCCAGAAATAGGATATAGCTAGAAAGAAGCTGCTTAGCAGCAGGGGCAGCCGCCGCAGCTACAGGCACATCCTACAAGCGCCCGCGCCTCCGCCATTTCCCTCTGGTGCTTCCCCCACTTCTTGCTGCCCAGTTTCTTGGACTTGGGGGCCTTGGGCCTGATTGGAGGCATGCGACCCTTTTTGATGGCCACCCGCTGGAGGTTTCGGAGGTGAATGCAGAGAGCACGGTGTTCAGCGATGTAGGCATTGATGTTCGCGGGCTCGGGCTTGCCGCTTTTGTGGATGCCGGAGCCCACGGCCTCTGCATGCTTCAGTAAGGTGTTCAAGACGGTGCCGTCGGCGGGGCGACTCGTCAAGCAATAGACGCCGCCCTTGCGGAAGGGGCAACTGTAGGGGTCCCTGAGGAAGCCGTCGTACTTGACGGCCCGCAGCCTCCTCAGCACCTGGCGAGCCTTGGTGTGAATGGACTCGTCATCGCTGCAGACGTCGCTGCCGGAAACCTATTAGAAGAAAGGGAAAATGGGGGAGTATATGGTGTAAGAAGATTGAGCAATCGAAATGCAAACAAGCGAATCCTAATAAACCAAGATCTAGCATCCAACAATGGGAACGGTGTTGGATAATTAGGCACAATTTCCATGATTAATTCCAGAATATTAAACATGACAATACCAGCTAAATTTTAAATAGATTAGCCCATTATTTCTAACAAACGGTAGAAGAACCAGGGGAGGGGAGCAAACCCTAGTTACCTCCGACCATAGGTCGTCAATGCTAGTGTCGTACGTGCCCAAGAAGTGCATGATCTGCTTGTGACCGGCAGGGGCCTCCTCGCCATCGGGGGCTCCTCTTCGGTGGCTCCATCGGTAGCTGGGACGGGGGCCTGGACCGGAACGGCGGCTGCCATTGATGCCTCCACTGGGGCCTGGACAGGGATAGCGGCTGCTTTCAACGTGTCGAGGGGCACCGGCGAGGAGACCGGGGCCTCCTCGCCGGCGGCCACGGAGGCAACGATGGCCACCTTATCCTCCTCGGCCATCGCCGGCACGGACGGGGTATTCTCGGGAGTTTGCGGATGCTGGTGGGACAGTGGAGAGGGTTGCGTGGGGACAGTGAGCGAGAGTGGGAGTGGGTGTGCGGAGAGGGGCTCTATAGTTAAGGTGGATAGAAGCAAGGCACGTTTCATTGCACCACCGTGACACGCGACACGCGCACGGTACGTCACGTTTTTTCCCGGGCCATGCATGGCAGTTCTATATTGAGCCGCATGCAAAGGGCGCACACACAATTTCTATGTACGAAGTTTGACACGGCACTAAAATTGGCGATTGACCAGTGTCATTGCATGTCTGCTCTTTTCCTGAACCACAGCTAGAGTCATTGGATGCGTGTTCTTCTCACAGACCACATATCACCAGTGTCATTGCATGTGTGGTCTTCCCAAAGACCACACATGGATCCACCAGTGTCATTGTATGTGTGTTCTTGTCACAAACCATATCATGAACCACACCCAGTGTCATTGCATGTGTGTTCTTCTCACAGACCACACATGGATCCACCAGTGTCATTGCATGTGTGTTCTTCTCACAAACCACACATGGATTCACCAAGTGTTATTGCATGTGTGTTCTTCCCATGAACCACACATGGATCCACCAGTGTCATTGTATGTCTGATCTTCCCATGAACCACAGCTAGAGTCATCGCATGCGTGATGTTTTCATGAACCATAGCTAGAGTCTTTGCATGTGTGTTCTTCTTACAAACCATATCATGAACCACACCCAGTGTCATTGCATGTGTGTTCTTCTCACAAACCACACATGGATCCACCGGGATCGCATGTCTGCTCTTCTCATTAACCACAGCTAGAGTCATTGCATATGTGTTCTTTTCACAAACCACATATCACCAGAGTCATTGCATGTGTGTTCTTCCCATGAACCACACATGGATCCACCAGTGTCATTGCATGTGTGTTCTTCTCACAAACCACACATGGATCCACCCAGTGTCATTGCATGTTTGTTCTTCCCATGAACCACACATGGAGCACCATTGTCATTGCATGTCTGCTCTTTTCATGAACCACAGCTAGAGTCATTGGATGTGTGTTCTTCTCACAGACCACAAATCACCAGTGTCATTGCATGTGTGTTCTTCCCAAAGACCACACATGGATCCACCAGTGTCATTGCATGTGTGTTCTTGTCACAAACCATATCATGAACCACACCCAGTGTCATTGCATGTGTGTTCTTCTAACAGACCACACTTGGATCCACCAGTGTCATTGCATGTGTGTTCTTGTCACAAACCATATCATGAACCACACCGAGTGTCATTGCATGTGTGTTCTTCTCATTAACCCCACATGGATCCACCGGTGTCATTGCATGTTTGATCTTTTCATGAACCACAGCTAGAGTCATTGCATGTGTGTTCTTCTCACAAACCACATAACACCGGTGTCATTGCATGTGTGTTCTTTCCATGAACCACACATGGATCCACCAATGTCATTGCATGTGTGTTCTTCCCAAAGACCACACATGGATCCACCAGTGTCATTGCATGTGTGTTCTTCTCACAAACCACACATGGATCCACCCAGTGTCTTTGCATGTCTGCTCTTCCCATGAAGCACAGCTAGAGTCATCACATGCGTGCTCTTTTCATGAACCACAGCTAGAGTCATTGCATGTGTGTTCTTCTTACAAACCATATCATGAACCACACCCAGTGCATTGCATGTGTGTTCTTCTCACAAACCACACATGGATCCACCGGTGTCATTGCATGTCTGCTCTTCTCATTAACCATAGCTAGAGTCATTGCATGTCTGTTCTTTTCAAAAACCACATATCACCAGAGTCATTGCATGTGTGTTCTTCCCATGAACCAACATGGATCCACCAGTGTCATTGCATGTGTGTTCTTCACACAAACCACACATGGATCCACCCAGTGTCATTGCATGTGTGTTCTTCCCATGAACCACACATGGATAAACCAGTGTCATTGCATGTGTGTTCTTCACACAAACCACACATGGATCCACCAGTGTCATTGCATGTGTGTTCTTCCCATGAACCACACATGGATCCACCAGTGTCATTGCATGCCTGCTCTTTTCCTGAACCACAGCTAGAGTCATTGGATGTGTGTTCTTCTCATAGACCACATATCACCAGTGTTATTGCATGTCTGTTCTTCCCAAAGACCACACATGGATCCACCAGTGTCATTGCATGTGTGTTATTCTCACAGACCACGTAAGGATCCACTAGTGTCGTTGCATGTGTGTTCTTCTCACAAACAATATCATGAACCACAACCAGTGTCATTGCATGTGTGTTCTCATTAACCCCACATGGATCCACCGGTGTCATTGCATGTCTGCTCTTCTCATTAACCACAGCTAGAGTCATTGCATGTCTGTTCTTTTCACAAACCACATATCACCAGAGTCATTGCATGTGTGTTCTTCTCATAGACCACATATCACCTGTGTTATTGCATGTGTGTTCTTCCCATGAACCACACATGGATCCAGCTAGAGTCATTGCATGTGTGTTATTCTCACAAACCATGTAAGGATCCACCGGTGTAATTGCATGTGTGTTCCTCTCATAGACCACACATGGATCCACCGGTGGCATCGCAGGTCTGCTCTTTTCATGAACCACAGTTAGAGTCATCGCATGTCTGCTCTTTTCATGAACCACAGCTAGAGTCTTTGCATGTGTGTTCTTCTTACAAACCATATCATGAACCACACCCAGTGTCATTGCATGTGTGTTCTTCTCACAAACCACACATGGATCCACCGGTGTCATTGCATGTCTGCTCTTCTCATTAACCACAGCTAGAGTCATTGCATGTGTGTTCTTTTCACAAACCACATATCACCAGAGTCATTGCATGTGTGTTCTTCCCATGAACTACACATGGATCCACCAGTGTCATTGCATGTGTGTTCTTCTCGCAAACCACACATGGATCCACCCAGTGTCATTGCATGTTTGTTCTTCCCATGAACCACACATGGAGCACCAGTGTCATTGCATGTCTGCTCTTTTCATGAACCACAGCTAGAGTCATTGGATGTGTGTTCTTCTCACAGACAACAAATCACCAGTGTCATTGCATGTGTGTTCTTCCCAAAGACCACACATGGATCCACCAGTGTCATTGCATGTGTGTTCTTGTCACAAACCATATCATGAACCACACCAAGTGTCATTGCATGTGTGTTCTTCTAACAGACCACACATGGATCCACCAGTGTCATTGCATGTGTGTTCTTGTCACAAACCATATCATGAACCACACCGAGTGTCATTGCATGTGTGTTCTTCTCATTAACCCCACATGGATCCACCGGTGTCATTGCATGTTTGATGTTTTCATGAACCACAGCTAGAGTCATTGCATGTGTGTTCTTCTCACAAACCACATACCACCGGTGTCATTGCATGTGTGTTCTTTCCATGAACCACACATGGATCCACCAGTGTCATTGCATGTGTGTTCTTCCCAAAGACCATACATGGATCCACCAGTGTCATTGCATATGTGTTCTTCTCACAAACCACACATGGATCCACCCAGTGTCTTTGCATGTCTGCTCTTCCCATGAACCACAGCTAGAGTCATCACATGCGTGCTCTTTTCATGAACCACAGCTAGAGTCATTGCATGTGTGTTCTTCTTACAAACCATATCATGAACCACACCCAGTGTCATTGCATGTGTGTTCTTCTCACAAACCACACATGGATCCACCGGTGTCATTGCATGTCTGCTCTTCTCATTAACCACAGCTAGAGTCATTGCATGTCTGTTCTTTTCAAAAACCACATATCACCAGAGTCATTGCATGTGTGTTCTTCCCATGAACCACACATGGATCCACCAGTGTCATTGCATGTGTGTTCTTCACACAAACCACACATGGATCCACCCAGTGTCATTGCATGTGTGTTCTTCCCATGAACCACACATGGATCCACCAGTGTCATTGCATGTCTCCTCTTTTCCTGAACCATAGCTAGAGTCATTGGATGTGTGTTCTTCTCACAGACCACATATCACCAGTGTCATTGTATGTCTGTTCTTCCCAAAGACCACACATGGATCCACCAGTGTTATTGCATGTGTGTTCTTCCCATGAACCACACATGGATCCACCAGTATCATTGCATGTGTGTTATTCTCACAGACCACGTAAGGATCCATTAGTGTCGTTGCATGTGTGTTCTTCTCACAAACCATATCATGAACCACAACCAGTGTCATTGCATGTGTGTTCTTCTTATTAACCCCACATGGATCCACCGGTGTCATTGCATGTCTACTCTTCTCATAACCATAGCTAGAGTCATTGCATGTCTGTTCTTTTCACAAACCACATATCACCAGAGTCATTGCATGTGTGTTCTTCTCACAGACCACATATCACATGTGTCATTGCAAGTGTGTTCTTCCCATGAACCACACATGGATCCAGCTAGAGTCATTGCATGTGTGTTATTCTCACAAACCATGTAAGGATCCACCTGTGTAATTGCATGTGTGTTCCTCTCATAGACCAGACATGGATCCACCGATGGCATCGTAGGTCTGCTCTTTTCATGAACCATAGTTAGCATCATCGCATGTCTGCTCTTTTCATGAACCACAGATAGAGTCTTTGCATGTGTGTTCTTCTTACGAACCATATCATGAACCACACCCAGTGTCATTGCATGTGTGTTCTTCTCACAAACCACACATGGATCCACCGGTGTCATTGCATGTCTGCTCTTCTCATTAACCACAGCTAGAGTCATTGCATGTCTGTTCTTTTCACAAACCACATATCACCAGAGTCATTGCATGTGTGTTCTTCCCATGAACCACACATGGGTGTCATTGCATGTGTGTTCTTCTCACAAACCACACATGGATCCACCCAGTGTCATCGCATGTCTGCTCTTTTCATGAACCACAGCTAGAGTCATTGCATGTGTGTTCTTCTCGTAGACCACATATCAGCAGTGTCATTGCATGTGTGTTCTTCCCAAAGACCACACATGGATCCACCAGTGTCATTGCATGTGTGTTCTTCTCACAAACCATATCATGAACCACACCCAGTGTCATTGCATGTGTGTTCTTCCCATGAACCACAGATAGAGTCATTGCATGCGTGTTCTTCTCACAGACCACATATCACCAGTGTCATTGCATGTCTGTTCTTCCCAAAGACCACACATGGAACCACCCAGTGTCATTGCATGTGTGTTCTTCCCATGAACCACACATGGATCCACCAGTGTCATTGCATGTTTGCTCTTTTCATGAACCACAGCTAGAGTCAGTGCATGTGTGTTCTTCTTAGATACCACATATCACCGGTGTCATTGCATGTGTGTTCTTTCCATGAACCACACATGTATCCACCAGTGTCATTGCATGTGTGTTCTTCCCAAAGACCACACATGGATCCACCAGTGTCATTGCACGTGTGTTCTTCTCACAAACCACACATGGATCCACCCAGTGTCATTGCATGTCTGCTCTTCCCATGAACCACGGCTAGAGTCATCGCATGCGTGCTCTTTTCATGAACCACAGCTAGAGTCATTGCATGTGTGTACTTCTTACAAACCATATCATGAACCACACCCACTGTCATTGCATGTGTGTTCTTCTCACAAACCACACATGGATCCACCGGTGTCATTGCATGTCTGCTCTTCTCATTAACCACAGCTACAGTCATTGCATGTGTGTTCTTTTCACAAACCACATATCACCAGAGTCATTGCATGTGTGTTCTTCCCATGAACCACACATAGATCCACCAGTGTCATTGCATGTGTGTTCTTCTCACAAACCACACATGGATCCACCCAGTGTCATTGCATATCTGTTCTTCCCATGAACCACACATGGATCCACCAGTGTCATTGCATGTCTGCTCTTTTCATTAACCACAGCTAGAGTCATTGGATGTGTGTTCTTCTCACAGACCACATATCACCAGTGTCATTGCATGTGTGTTCTTCCCAAAGACCACACATGGATCCACCAGTGTCATTGCATGTGTGTTATTCCCATGAACCACACATGGATCCACCATTGTCATTGCATGTGTGTTATTCTCACAGACCACGTAAGGATCCACCTGTGTTGTTGCATGTGTGTTCTTCTCACAAACCATATCATAAACCACACCTAGTGTCATTGCATGTGTGTTCTTCTCATTAACCCCACATGGATCCACCGGTGTCAGTGCATGTCTGCTCTTCTCATAACCACACCTAGAGTCATTGCATGTTTGTTATTTTCACAAACCACATATCACCAGAGTCATTGCATGTGTGTTCTTCTCACAGACCACATATCACCTGTGTCATTGCATGTGTGTTCTTCCCATGAACCACACATGGATCCAGCTAGAGTCATTGCATGTGTGTTATTCTCACAAACCACGTAAGGATCCACCAGTGTAATTGCATGTGTGTTCCTCTCATAGACCACACACGGATCCACCAGGGTCATTGTATGTCTGCTCTTTTCATGAACCACAGGTAGAGTCATCGCATGTCTACTCTTTTCATGAACCACAGCTAGAGTCATTGCATGTGTGTTCTTCTTACAAACCATATCATGAACCACACCCAGTGTCATTGCATGTGTGTTCTTCTCACAAACCACACATGGATCCACCGGTGTCATTGCATGTCCGATATTCTCATTAACCACAGCTAGAGTCATTGCATGTCTGTTCTTTTCACAAACCACATGTCACCAGAGTCATTACATGTGTGTTCTTCCCATGAACCACACATGGATCCACCAGTGTCATTGCATGTGTGTTCTTCTCACAAACCACACATGGATCCACCCAGTTACATCGCATGTTTTCTCTTTTCATGAACCACAGCTAGAGTCATTGCATGTGTGTTCTTATCACAGACCACATATCACCTGTGTCATTGCATGTGTGTTCTTCCCACAGACCACACATGGATCCACCAGTGTCATTGCATGTGTGTTCTTCCCACAGACCACACATGGATCCACCCAGTGTCATTGCATGTGTGTTATTCCCATGAACCACAACTAGAGTCATTGCATGCGTGTTCTTCTCACAAACCATATCATGAACCACACCCAGTGTCATTGCATGTGTGTTCTTCTCATTAACCACACATGGATCCACCGGTGTCATTGCATGTCTTCTCTTCTCATTAACCACAGCTAGAGTCATTGCATGTGCGTTCTTCTCACAAACCACATATCACCAGAGTCTTTGCATGTGTGTTCTTCCCATGGACCACACATGGATCCACCAGTGTCATTGCATGTGTGTTCTTCCCATGAACCACACATGGATCCACAAGTGTCATCGCATGTCTGCTCTTTTCATGAACCACAGCTAGAGTCATTGCATGTGTGTTCTTCTCACAGGCCACATATCACCTGTGTCATTGCATGTGTGTTCTTCCCAAAGACCACACATGGATCCACCAGTGTCATTGCATGTGTGTTCTTCTCACAAACCACATATGGATCCACCCAGTGTCATTGCATGTGTGTTCTTCCCATGAACCACAGCTAGAGTCATTGCATGCGTGTTCTTCTCACAAACCATATCATGAACCACACCCAGCGGCATTGCATGTGTGTTATTCTCATTAACCCCACATCGATCCACCAGTGTCATTGCATGTCTGCTCTTCTCATTAACCACAGCTATAGTCATTGCATGTGTGTTTTTCTCACAAACCACATATCACCAGAGTCATTGCATGTGTGTTCTTCCCACAGACTACACATCGATCCACCAGTGCCATCGCATGTCTGCTCTTTTCATGAACCACAGCTAGAGTCATTGCATGTGTGTTCTTCTCACAGACCACACATGGATCCACTAGTGCCATCGCATGTCTGCTCTTTTCATGAACCACAGCTAGAGTCATTGCATGTGTGTTCTTCTCACATACCACATATCAGCTGTGTCATTGTATGTGTGTTCTATCCAAAGACGACACATGGATCCACCAGTGTCATTGCATGTGTGTTCTTCCCACAGACCACACATGGATCCACCTAGTGTCATTGCATGTGTGTTCTTCTCAGAAACAACATATCACCAGTGTCATTGCATGTGTGTTCTTCCCATGAACCACACATGGATCACCAGTGTCATTGCATGTGTGTTCTTCCCATGAACCACACATGGATCCACCAGTGTCAGTGCATGTGTGTTATTCTCACAGACCACGTAAGGATCCACCAGTGTCATTGCATGTGTGTTCTTCTCACAAACCATATCATGAACCACACCCAGTGTCATTGGATGTGTGTTCTTCTCACAAACCACATATCACCTGTGTCATTGGATGTGTGTTCTTCCCACAGAACACACATGGATCCACCAGTGCCATTGCACGTGTGTTCTTCCCGCAGACCACACATGGAACCACCCAGTGTCATTGCATGTGTGTTCTTCCCATGAACCACACATGGATCCACCAGTGTCATTGCATGTCTGCTCTTTTCATGAACCACAGCTAGAGTCATTGGATGTGTGTTCTTCTCACAGACCACATATCACCAGTGTCATTGCATGTGTGTTCTCCCCAAAGACCACACATGGATCCACCAGTGTCATTGCATGTGTGTTCTTCCCATGAACCACACATGGATCCACCAGAGTCATTGCATGTGTGTTCTTTTCATGAACCACGGCTAGAGTCATTGCATGTGTGTTCTTCTCACAAACCACATACCACTGGTGTCATTGCATGTGTGTTCTTTCCATGAACCACACACATGGATCCACCAGTGTCATTGCATGTGTGTTCTTCTCACAAACCACACATGGATCCACCAAGTGTCATTGCATGTCTTCTCTTCCCATGAACCACGGCTAGAGTCATCGCATGCGTGCTCTTTTCATGAATCACAGCTAGAGTCATTGCATGTGTGTTCTTCTTACAAACCATATCATGAACCACACCCAGTGTCATTGCATGTGTGTTCTTCTCACAAACCACACATGGATCCACCGGTGTCATTGCATGTCTGCTCTTCTCATTAACCATAGCTAGAGTCATTGCATGTGTGTTCTTTTCACAAACCACATATCACCAGAGCCATTGCATGTGTGTTCTTCCCAAAGACCACACGTGGATCCACCAGTGTCATTGCATGTGTGTTATTCTCACAGACCACGTAAGGATCCACTAGTGTCGTTGCATGTGTGTTCTTCTCACAAACAATATCATGAACCACACCCAGTGTCATTGCATGTGTGTTCTTCTCATTAACCCCACATGGATCCACCGGTGTCATTGCATGTCTGCTCTTCTCATAACCATAGCTAGAGTTATTGCATGTCTGTTCTTTTCACAAACCACATATCACCAGAGTCATTGCATGTGTGTTCTTCTCACAGACCGCATATCACCTGTGTCATTGCATGTGTGTTCTTCCCATGAACCACACATGGGTCCAACTAGAGTCATTGCATGTGTGTTATTCTCACAAACCACGTAAGGATCCACCGATGTAATTGCATGTGTGTTCCTCTCATAGACCACACATGGTTCCACCGGTGGCATCGCAGGTCTGCTCTTTTCATGAACCACAGTTAGAGTCATCGCATGTCTGCTCTTTTCATGAACCACAGCTAGAGTCTTTGCATGTGTGTTCTTCTTACAAACCATATCATGAACCACACCCAGTGTCATTGCATGTGTGTTCTTCTCACAAACCACACATGGATCCACCAGTATTATTGCATGTCTGCTCTTCTCATTAACCACAGCTAGAGTCATAGCATGTCTGTTCTTTTCACAAACCACATATCACCAGAGTCATTGCATGTGTGTTCTTCCCATGAACCACACATGGATCCACCAGTGTCATTGCATGTGTGTTATTCTCAGAAACCACACATGGATCCACCCAGTGTCATTGCATGTCTGTTCTTCCCATGAACCACACATGGAGCACCAGTGTCATTGCATATCTGCTCTTTTTATGAACCACAGCTAGAGTCATTGGATGTGTGTTCTTCTCACAGACCACAAATCACCAGTGTCATTGCATGTGTGTTCTTCCCAAAGACCACACATGGATCCACCAGTGTCCTTGCATGTGTGTTCTTATCACAGACCACACATGGATCCACCAGTGTCATTGCATGTGTGTTCTTGTCACAAACCATATCAGGAACCACACCCAGTGTCATTGCATGTGTTTTATTCTCATTAACCCCACATGGATCCACCGGTGTCATTGCATGTCTGATCTTTTCATGAACCACAGCTAGAGTCATTGCATGTGTGTTCTTCTCACAAACCACATACCACCGGTGTCATTGCATGTCTGTTCTTTCCATGAACCACACATGGATCCACCGGTGTCATTGCATGTGTGTTCTTCTCACAAACCACACATGGATCCACCCAGTGTCTTTGCATGTCTGCTCTTCCCATGAACCACAGCTAGAGTCATCCCATGCGTGCTCTTTTCATGAACCACAGCTAGAGTCATTGCATGTGTGTTCTTCTTACAAACCATATCATGAACCACACCTAGTGTCATTGGATGTGTGTTCTTCTCACAAACCACACATGGATCCACCGGTGTCATTGCATGTCTGCTCTTCTCATTAACCACAGCTAGAGTCATAGCATGTCTGTTCTTTTCACAAACCACATATCACCAGAGTCATTGCATGTGTGTTCTTCCCATGAACCACACATGGATCCACCAGTGTTATTGCATGTGTGTTATTCTCAGAAACCACACATGGATCCACCCAGTGTCATTGCATGTCTGTTCTTCCCATGAACCACACATGGAGCACCAGTGTCATTGCATATCTGCTCTTTTCATGAACCACAGCTAGAGTCATTGGATGTGTGTTCTTCTCACAGACCACAAATCACCAGTGTCATTGCATGTGTATTCTTCCCAAAGACCACACATGGATCCACCAGTGTCCTTGCATGTGTGTTCTTATCACAGACCACACATGGATCCACCAGTGTCATTGCATGTGTGTTCTTGTCACAAACCATATCAGGAACCACACCCAGTGTCATTGCATGTGTTTTATTCTCATTAACCCCACATGGATCCACCGGTGTCATTGCATGTCTGATCTTTTCATGAACCACAGCTAGAGTCATTGCATGTGTGTTCTTCTCACAAACCACATACCACCGGTGTCATTGCATGTCTGTTCTTTCCATGAACCACACATGGATCCACCGGTGTCATTGCATGTGTGTTCTTCTCACAAACCACACATGGATCCACCCAGTGTCTTTGCATGTCTGCTCTTCCCATGAACCACAGCTAGAGTCATCCCATGCGTGCTCTTTTCATGAACCACAGCTAGAGTCATTGCATGTGTGTTCTTCTTACAAACCATATCATGAACCACACCTAGTGTCATTGGATGTGTGTTCTTCTCACAAACCACACATGGATCCACCGGTGTCATTGCATGTCTGCTCTTCTCATTAACCACAGCTAGAGTCATTGCATGTGTGTTCTTTTCACAAACCACATATCACCAGAGTCATTGCATGTGTGTTCTTCCCATGAACCACACATGGATCCACCAGTGTCATTGCATGTGTGTTCTTCACACAAACCAAACATGGATCCACCCAGTGTCATTGCATGTGTGTTCTTCCCATGAACCACACATGGATCCATCAGTGTCATTGCATGTCTCCTATTTTCCTGAACCATAGCTAGAGTCATTGGATGTGTGTTCTTCTCACAGACCACATATCACCAGTGTCATTGCATGTCTGTTCTTCCCAAAGACCACACATGGATCCACTAGTGTCATTGCATGTGTCTGCTTACCATGAACCACACATGGATCCACCAGTGTCATTGCATGTGTGTTATTCTCACAGACCACGTAAGGATCCATTAGTGTCGTTGCATGTGTGTTCTTCTCACAAACCATATCATGAACCACAACCAGTGTCATTGCATGTGTGTTCTTCTCATTAACCCCATATGGATCCACCGGTGTCATTGCATGTCTACTCTTCTCATAACCATAGCTAGAGTCATTGCATGTCTATTCTTTTCACAAACCACATATCACCAGAGTCATTGCATGTGTGTTCTTCTCACAGACCACGTATCACCTGTGTCATTGCATGTGTGTTCTTCCCATGAACCACACATGGATCCAACTAGAGTCATTGCATGTGTGTTATTCTCACAAACCACGTAAGGATCCACCGGTGTAATTGCATGTGTGTTCCTCTCATATACCATACATGGATTCACCAGGGTCATTGTATGTCTGCTCTTTTCATGAACCACAGCTAGAGTCATCGCATGTCTGCTCTTTTCATGAACCACAGCTAGAGTCATTGCATGTGTGTTCTTCTCACAAACCATATCATGAACCACACCCAGTGTCATTGCATGTGTGTTCTTCTCACAAACCACACATGGATCCACCGGTGTCATTGCATGTTCGATCTTCTCATTAACCACAGCTAGAGTCATTTCATGTCTGTTCTTTTCACAAACCACATGTCACCAGAGTCATTGCATGTGTGTTCTTCCCATGAAGCACACATGGATCCACCAGTGTCATTGCATGTGTGTTCTTCTCACAAACCACACATGGATCCACCCAGTGTCATCGCATGTCTGCTCTTTTCATGAACCACAACTAGAGTCATTGCATGTGTGTTCTTATCACAGACCACATATCACCTGTGTCATTGCATGTGTGTTCTTCCCAAAGACCACACATGGATCCACCAGTGTCATTGCATGTGTGTTCTTCTCACAAACCACACATGGATCCACCCAGTGTCATTGCATGTGTGTTCTTCCCATGAACCACAGCTAGTGTCATTGCATGCATGTTCTTCTCACAAACCATATCGTGAACCACACCCAGCGGCATTGCATGTGTGTTCTTCTCATTAACCCCACATCGATCCACCGGTGTCATTGCATGTCTGCACTTCTCATTAACCACAGCTATAGTCATTGCATGTGTGTTCTTCTCACAAACCACATATCACCAGAGTCATTGCATGTGTGTTCTTCCCACAGACTACACATCGATCCACCAGTGCCATCGCATGTCTGCTCTTTTCATGAACCACAGCTAGAGTCATTGCATGTGTGTTCTTCCCACAGACCACACATGGATCCACTAGTGCCATCGCATGTCTGCTCTTTTCATGAACCACAGTTAGAGTCATTGCATGTGTGTTCTTCTCACATACCACATATCACCTGTGTCATTGCATGTGTGTTCTACCCATAGACCACACATGGATCCACCAGTGTCATTGCATGTGTGTTCTTCCCACAGACCACACATGGATCCACCCAGTGTCATTGCATGTGTGTTCTTCTCACAAACAACATATCACCGATGTCATTGCATGTGTGTTCTTCCCATGAACCACACATGGATCACCAGTGTCATTGCATGTGTGTTCTTCCCATGAACCACACATGGATCCACCAATGTTAGTGCATGTGTGTTATTCTCACAGACCACATAAGGATCCACCAGTGTCATTGCATGTGTGTTCTTCTCACAAACCATATCATGAACCACACCCAGTGTCATTGGATGTGTGTTCTTCTCACAAACCACATATCACCAGTGTCATTGCATGTGTGTTCTTCCCACAGACCACACATGGATCCACCGGTGTCATTGCATGTGTGTTCTTCTCACAAAACACACATGGATCCACTAGTGCCATCGCATGTCCTCTCTTTTCATGAACCACGGCTAGAGTCATTGCATGTGTGTTCTTCTCACAGACCACATATCACCTGTGTCATTGGATGTGTGTTCTTCCCACAGAACACACATGGATCCACCAGTGTCATTGCATGTGTGTTCTTCCCGCAGACCACACATGGAACCACCCAGTGTCATTGCATGTGTGTTCTTCCCATGAACCACACATGGATCCACCAGTGTTATTGCATGTCTGCTCTTTTCATGAACCACAACTAGAGTCATTGGATGTGTGTTCTTCTCACAGACCACATATCACCAGTGTCATTGCATGTGTGTTCTTCCCAAAGACCACACATGGATCCACCAGTGTCATTGCATGTGTGTTATTCCCATGAACCACACATGGATCCACCAGAGTCATTGCATGTGTGTTCTTTTCATGAACCACGGCTAGAGTCATTGCATGTGTGTTCTTTTCATGAACCACGGCTAGAGTCATTGCATGTGTGTTCTTCTCACAAACCACATATCACTGGTGTCATTGCATGTGTGTTCTCCCCATGAACCAGACATGGATCCACCAGTGTCATTGCATGTGTGTTCTTCCCACAAACCACACATGGATCCACCAGTGTCATTGCATGTGTGTTCTTCCTTTGAACCACACAGGGATCCACCAGGGTCATTGTATGTCTGCTCTTCCCATGAACCACAACTAGAGTCATCGCATGCGTGCTCTTTTCATGAACCACAACTAGAGTCATTGCATGTGTGTTCTTCTTACAAACCATATCATGAACCACACCCAGTGTCATTGGATGTGTGTTCTTCTCACAAACCACACATGGATCCACCGGTGTCATTGCATGTCTGCTCTTCTCATTAACCACAGCTGGAGCATGTCTGTTATTTTCACAAACCACATATCACCTAAGTCATTGCATGTGTGTTCTTCCCTTGAACCACACATGGATCCACCAGTGTCATTGCATGTGTGTTCTTCTCACAAACCACACATGGATCCACCCAGTGTCATTGCATGTGTGTTCTTCCCATGAACCACACATGGATCCACCAGTGTCTGTGCATGTCTGCTCTTTTCATGAACCACAACTAGAGTCATTGGATTTGTGTTCTTCTCACTGACCACATATCACCAGTGTCATTGCATGTGTGTTCTTCCCAAAGACCACACATGGATCCACCGGTGTCATTGCATGTGTGTTCTTCTCACAAACCATATCATGAACCACACCCAGTGTCATTGCATGTGTGTTCTTCTCACAGACCACACATGGATCCACCAGTGTCATTGCATGTGTGTTCTTCTCACAAACCATATCATGAACCACACCCAGTGTCATTGCATGTGTGTTCTTCTCATTAACCCCACATGGATCCACCGGTGTCATTGCATGTCTGCTCTTTTCATTAACCACAGCTAGAGTCATTGCATGTCTGTTCTTTTCACAAACCATATATCACCAGAGTCATACCCCTAGTCCCCGAGCCTCCGAGTGAGTAACTTGTTACTCGGTCGGATGCTCCTAGAGAATTTGGTTTCTGTCCTTAGCAATTTGAAACATTTACATAGAGCCAGGTTAAGTTCCCTTGGCCCGGATCTTGGACACTTGAAATATCCACACACACCTAGAGCCGGGTTAAGTTCCACTTGGCCCGGATCTTGTATACTTCGAATATCCACACACCTAGAGCCGGGTTAAGTTCCCTTGGCCCGGATCTTGCATACTTCGAATATCCACACACCTAGAGCCAGGTTAAGTTCCCTTGACCTAGATCTTGTAGACTTCGAATATCCATACACCTAGAGCCGGGTTAAGTTCCACTTGGCCCGGATCTTGTAAAATTCAAATATCCACACACCTAGAGCCGGGTTAAGTTCCACTTGGCCCGGATATTGTAGACTTCGAATATCCACACACTTAGAGCCGAGTTAAGTTCCACTTGGCCCGGATCTTGTAGAATTCAAATATCCACACACCTAGAGCCAGGTTAAGTTCCACTTGGCCTGGATCTTGTGGACTTCGAATATCCACACACCTAGAGCCGGGTTAAGTTCCACTTGGCCCAGATCTTGTAGAATTCAAATATCCACACACCTAGAGCTGGGTTAAGTTCCACTTGGCCCGGATCTTGTAGACTACGAATATCCACACACCTAGAGCCGGGTTAAGTTCCACTTGGCTCGGATCTTGTAGAATTCAAATATCCACACACCTAGAGCCGGGTTAAGCTCCACTTGGCCCGGATCTTGTATACTTCGAATATCCACACACCTAGAGCCGGGTTAAGTTCCACTTGGCCCGGATCTTGTAGACTTCGAATTACCTTTTTACTTTGCCTTTGATCTTGACATTGCCTTGCTTATTTCAGATTACCACTAACCGCCGATCTCCCAAGTTCCAACGCCTGCTGTACTCCTATAAAGACATTCACGCGCGTTATGCCAAACTCTTGGAGGAGCACCAGAAGAAGGGTAATGTTTTTGACTTAGACTTTTCCTTCTTCCATTGTTGTTTGTTCGAGTTTTCTGTGATCCGTATTAATTTGCTTATTTGGACTATGCAGCCGAGGTTGAAGCTGAGAATATCATCATGCGGAATAATCTGGCTGAGATCCAAGGTATCTTATCTCGTTCACCTCATTATTGTGCGTTCTTTTCTTCATCCGATATATATTTATACTCCGGCTCTGCCAGATTAACCCATTGTTGGAGTTGCTCTTGAAGATAGTGTACCCATGCCTGATATGATGACCCATTTCCTCGAACAAACAGGGAAGCATCAGGCTGAACTGAAGAAGAAGAAGGACGATGAGATAGCTCGGCTGCGGCTCCAGGACTCGGAGATTACTCGGTTGAATGCCGAAATCCAGAGGCTCCAAGACCTCCACAAAACCGAGCTAGACAAGGCGGACCAGGAGTTTGCCAAGGAAAAAGAGCGTTTGACGACTCAAATTTCCAAGGATAAGGATCTATTGGAGTGGGCCGATGTAAAACTTACGTCGGTAACCTCCGAATACGAGAAACTCCAGGCCCACAGCGCCAATGTCCACTCCGAGCTTCAACGACTCCTCTTCTAGATTGCCCGTGAGGTCTTTGCCCTTGCTTAACTTTCATTCCTCCAGGTTTGGTGCTCTTGTTCACTGTTTCCTCTGCTCTATTTTTAGGCAAATTTCTAGAAGGCGACACTCTTGCTGCTGCTGTCGTAACCCGGTCCCGTGAACAGCGTGGTATCCCCACCGGTCCTGATGCCGAGCCAATCCCATATGATACGGAGGATCTGCTGGCGAGCTTCCCCACTCGCCTTGAGCTAGTGAAGAACTACGACACAGACATTATACCGGCGGCAACACGGATGTTCAGCTCCTTTGGCCCACTGAGCCCATTCCCAAAAGACATACTGCTTTCATAGCCAAACTGATGGAGTGCGAGCATCAGCTGAATCTGTGGCGCGAATCAGCTGCGCGGGCCGGGGCTGACATTGCCTTGCAGTTCGTCTTCTCATGGTACAAAGGGATAGACCTGGGGCTGCTTACCCGCATGTGCACCAGATCCAAGTGGAACAAAGATCCAGCGTGGGTTGCGTGCCGCAAAACCAATGCTAACAAACTTATCTAGTATTCCTTCTGCCATGCTTGGAATGATGGGCCGAGCTATCTCGACGTTTTCAATGATGAAGCTGCTTCTGAAGATGAAGAAGATGAAGGGAGTGAGGGTGAAGCCTTCGAGCTTGGCGGGGAGGCCGAAGACCCGGAGGACGGCGAGGCCAACCCTGAGGATGAAGCCGAGGCCAGTGCCCCTCCCCCAAATTCCAAAGTACCTCCTTCTTCGGCTGATGATTCGGCTGTTGCCCTTGCTCCTTAGAAACACTTGATCATATTTGTTAGATCCCCGGAATGCCAGGCGGAAATGTATCTAAGTACTTTGGTTTGGTTGTGCAACAACTTATTGTTTTGAACTAAGTACTTAATGTTGGATTATCGTGGGCGAAGTCCCCGAGTTTTGTTTTCTTGTTCCCCCAATTTTTGACTCGGCTCGCGTCTACCTTGATTCGGTTTTTTGACTTATGAGTCTGAGGTTCAAAAAATTTGATATGGGGTGGCCCGATCTTCTCAATAAGCGGATGGCGGTGATGATGGTGGATGATAGATAACTAGCATGTAGCTATGAACTCTCCCGCTCGATCCCTGATGCCAATGCAACACCACGCTCTTGCGCACGCAGTCATCGACCATGAATGGTAGTTTGCAATCTACTAATACCCGATGGAACAACAGATCACACTCAATTATAGTTGGTAAAATCGATCACAGGGTACTATACCTAAGGTTCTTTGTCGGGGTACTGTACCTATCCATCCCTCCTGTTACTATCGTGACTGTCTGACCCGGCCTAGGTTCGTATTCCTTATCAATCTCAGTAATCAGGTTTCTACCTCGGATCTTTACTCCATCTATGCGGTTTGCCTTTGCATATTCTCTCAAAGTAATGTTCAAGGACTGTTGTATCTATGCTACCTTCTTTGCCCTAGCTAACATTTTTCGCCTAGTTTCTTCTAACTCAGCTTGCGCCTAAGCCGGATCTACCATAGGTGCTATCGGTGTTGCTAGGCTCTCTATTGCTTGCTGGAGCACATTCTCCGGCCTCTCTAGTGGGGGGATCCTAGACCTGGTCTGCTTCGGCGTGACTACCGGCTCTGGCGCCGGGCCCTTGTTTGCTTCCACGTCTGGCGCGGTCATTAGGACCTCAACGCTGCCGGTGGGGCGAGTGATACGCACACCACGGGCTACGCTGAGAGGTGGTTCGCCTCCCTCGACGAAGTGCTGCGGATGAACGCAGGTCTCATCCATGCCGACATAGATCTTATGCACGCCAAGCTTGATGAAGACGCCGTTGCGCGGAGGGGGGTTCCTGCCGAAGCTCCCTGCATTGTCGCTGACGTAGTCCAGCACTCCAAACGCTGAACCAGGCTAGAGACGACATGCTCGCCGGTGCTGGAGAAGCTTCCCGTCCGGATTTTCACCCCTGCTAGCACCGCTAGCCCCACGGTGGGCGTCAATTGTCGTGGTGGTGGCACGACAGATGCCATGGATAGGCTAATGATGGGGCCAATGTGTGCTAGGGGAATCTAGGGAGGGAGAACGTGGTGATTCCACGCACAGATGTTCTTGTATTCTCTCTATCAATGGTGTTTACAAGTACTGATGCAGCCCGTCCTACAGACGCTCCTACATCTACACCAACAAGTTCCCCAAGTGGACCCATGACGCGTGCTCGAGCCAAACTCCTACAAGCTAAGGTGAACTCGCTCCTCTCCTCGTGCCAATTTGATACCTCCTTGGATGGTGTGCTACTTCATGCAACTACACTATGAACCATCAGGTACGAAGCCTCGACTCATCTCCAAGCACCCAAGGATGGGGAACAAGGATTAGAGCGTGAAGCAGGAGCCGCTGGAGCTACTCAGACCGGAGTCTCCGGTCTGCGCACACCGGAGTCTCCGGTCCACCAAAGTCTCCGGCCTAAAGACACCGGAGTCTCCGGCCCCACCTCCGGTCTGCCCCTAGAATCGGGCCGTGGGACAATCTAAAGGCCCCTCCAGATGTCTGTCCGAATTGAACGTTCCTTCTCTTCGATGA
Organism: Avena sativa; assembly: GCA_916181665.1. NCBI lineage: Eukaryota > Viridiplantae > Streptophyta > Magnoliopsida > Poales > Poaceae > Avena > Avena sativa. Next base: position 316,696,943 of record OV702292.1, read on the forward strand.
TCTCCCTTGCATGTATTGCGCCTTCCTCCCGCTCCTCCCTCGCGCATCCTTGGGCGATCATCATGTTGGGCTTCTCTTGTAGCCCTTCTCCTCCTCGTGCCATGCTTGTTTCTCCAACGAACCTGATCATACATAAATGCATAGACTTAGGCAGTATAAAGTTCTCATCAATTAAAGTACCAGATTCGTTTACAAGTAAATTCACCTGTTGTTCAAGTAGCTTAGCACGAGCTCTTGTAATAGGTCCAATTCTAATCTCATTGGACTGATCCTTTCTTGCAACAGTTGTAGCATCTTCAGTAGTCATTGGGGTAGGTGTAATTGTAGGGATGTCCTCATCATCTCCCCCCTTCAAAAGTCGTCGACCTCGACGCTCCAAGGTCTTCTCCAGCATATGGTGACAAATCAACAACGTTGAAGCTGTTGCTAACTCCACCAAACTCCTCAATAGGTATATCAACCGAGTAGGCGTTATCATTAATCTTGGGTAACACCTTGTAAGGACCAGCACCACGCGGCTTCAATTTTGACTTTCGAAGTAGTGGGAACCTATGATGCAGCCCATCCTGCGGACGCTACTACATCCACAACGCCAAGTCCCCAAGATCGTCCCCAAGTCAACCAAGAAGATGGACCAGGAGCAGCCAGCTCCAGAACGAGAGTCTCCGCCGTCATCGCCCGAATCCAGCCAGAGTGTCCGGCGCCACTCGGCCGGAGTGTCCAGCCTGCCCCAGCCCCAACCTGGCATGGACATTCAGAAGGCCAGTTCGGACACTACCCGGAGTGTCCGGCTACCCCGGACTATCTGGTCACTCCGACCCGGACTATCTAGCCCAAGTGATGGGCCTGCGAGCCAACAGCTGGGCCCTTGGCCCATGTACCCCTCTATTTTGCACCAAAGCCTAGTTTTGTGCCCAAACTACCCCTAAACTTGTGGCTGGCCTATAAATAGATCCCCACCCCCTCATGTATCCCTTAGGAATAGATGATAGACTAAAGAAAACCCCCTTTGTGGAATCTCTAGTTTTGCCTCATCTGCTTCTACCAAAGGGGATCGACTATCGTCACCACCTCGTTGGAGTTTGCATCGCGCCTCCCTCGTTGTACAAGGCCTTGGCATCGGTGTCCCTTTGCCAAGACGTCAAGACCCTCTCCAAGGTGTTCTTCCCTCTCCGCTTGGGATTGACGGGAGCACGTTGACCGATCTTTCCTTGCGAGGATTCTATCGGACCGGTGGCCACCGGTGAGAGCAATCGTCCTTGTATCGTGTGTGTTTTGCATGTGTTCATCATGTTCTTCGCGAGGTGTGCGTCCGCTTCCGCTACCTTCTCCCTTTCCCCTCGCTTTCCCATCGATTTGACCACGAGATCCGTGAAGATCGGGCCACCCTAGAGGTTTGCCCTCATCATCTGGCATCAGAGCCCAAGTTGCCACGGATTTCACCCTCGTTCTTCCCCACCAAATTTTTTCTTGAAAAAACACAAAAATAGCCACAAAATCGAGTGGATCTTGTGTCAACCCACATCATCTGGTATCAGCAGCTTTTGGTTGCCACAGATTTCTCATCGATTTGGTCTTTTCCCCATAAATTCGAAAATTTCCACCAAAAATAGCCCCAATTCGTGTTTTGGACCGATCTATGATTTGAGTGTGTTTTGGTAGGTTTTGATCCGTGGATTACTTGCTAAACTTGTCGATCTACCTTCCCCTGCGTTTCCATAGCCTAATTTCTTGATTTCCCCCATCAATTTGAGGTTTTGGTTCGAGTTTTTCCGCCAAAACTCGTCCCGTTCGTGTTCTGGAAGTTCTGGTTCGACCGGACCGGACTGTCCGGCCAAAATGGACCGGAATATCCACCCCACCGGAGTTTCTGGCCTAATCTGACCGGAATATCCGGCCTGGCCGGACTGTCCGGCCTGTGTGCACCGGACTGTCCGCCCCCCAGCTGACAGAAAAATCTGCTTCACGGTTTTGAGCATAACTTTTGCATAGGAACTCGGATTTTGTTGTTCTTTAGCTTGTTTTGAAGAGGAGAAGGAGCTCTACATCATCATATCCATGGTTCATGCTATCTACTCCATCCAAATTCCGTGAGCAAGGCGGAATCCACCAATAAAGGGTGAACATACGCGAAGAAAGGTATAAACATTTTTCGACTTCTCCCCACTTGCTTTCCTTTGTGAGCTACACTATCTTTGCGTTCAACAAACACCTATTGAGTCTAGTTCATACTATGATTGCTTGGGCTATGCACATTTGATACCTTGTAGAATTCCGAGCAAAAGTTGTGAGCGCGCTATCTCATATAGTTATCTTGTATAGTTGTTGGCACAAGGAAGGGGCAAGTGAGAAAAAAAGTAAAAAAAATAGAAAATAGAAAAAAGAAGAAAAAGAAAGAAAGAAACAAGTGCCTCATAGAATAGGAAGCACAAGCTCGATAAACATCAAATAGGTGGTACTTATTGTGCATATCTTGTAGCCCACCAATTTATCACAATCGAACTAGCGTCTCTCCTTGCACTTGTGCGACACGAGCTTATAGTCTTCGCTAGGTAATTATTTGATTCTGAGCTCACTTTCTCCATCGCACAAGTCCCATTTATCCCACCGTGTGTGTTTCCTTGTATATAATTCCTATCTTGTGGATTGGCTTGTTTTGCTTTGTGATCATTGTGGTTCTTTACTTGCCATTACAACATCTTGAGTTCGGATTGGTTCTTGACATGCCACCTTCCATACCTATCCACCATAAGCTTTGTGTGTGTGTGTTTTTTAGTGGTTAGTTGGTTTTGGTGTTCCGCGTGAACTTCACTTTGCTTGGTTTTGATTGCTCTCAAGTGTTGCCACTTGCACGATACTATCTTCCAAGGTAAAGTAAGGTTTGACGTTGCATCCCTAACCCCCTACCACTTCCATATACACCACTTGGTCTTGTGAATCATGTCTAGGGACTCTGGAACCGAGGATGATATCTATGAAGAATCCATGATGAGCCACCACGACTACGACTCCACAAGTACAGAGGACTTGATGGAGCACTACACCGACAATGGCTCCGCATGCTTTGAGGACCTGGAGCACTACACCTATGATGGCTCCACATGCATGGAAGACATGGAGCACGTCATCAACTATGGCTCCTCAAGCATGGAGAAATTGGAGATCTACATCAACAATGGCTCCTCATGCATGGAGCACTACACCGACAATGGCTCCACATGCTTGGGTGATATGGAGTACTACATCAACAACGACTCCCTAAGCATGGATGACTTCGAGTGCTTCAATGATGACGCCTCACCAAGCATGGAGGACATGGCAAGCTTCACCCACTTCGACGGCTTTTCCATGAGCCATGAAGAATACCTCCACCACTTGGAGATGGAGGACTACTATGCCAAGCTAGCGGAGACGCATCATCAAGAAACCATGACCTTCAAGGCCAAGCGTGCCACACCAAAGGGCACCACCTACTTCGATGATCCACCTCCAAGGCGTCAAGCGCCACCACCTACATGGCGTCATGCACCACCATCTCCAAGGCGACGGGCGCCATCACCTCCAAGACGTCAAGCGCCACCATCTCCAAGGCACCAAGAACGACCATCTCCAAGGCGTCAAGTGCATCTACCTCCAAGGCATCAAGTGCCATCTACTCCAAGAAGAGTGGTGTCCAAACATCATCTTCCACACAAGGCGCCACAAGGCAAGAATCTTCATCGACAAACATCCTCTCGAGATCATCACCAACATCAAGAGGATACAAGACGTCGTTCAAGGCATCTTCGCCATGAAGACGAAGAATACATGTTAGGCACCATCCATAATGCTCAACCAATCTCAAGAAGGCACCACCATCACAAGAAGAGTACCAAGGACAAGGAGCATCGTCGCGAGCATCATGTGGATGATAAAGTGAGCCATCTATATCAACCTTTGGCAAGGCACGCCAATGACCTCCGTCGACACCATCATAAGGCTCCTTCTACGACTTGTGCCACCATGGCACCAAGAGCAAGCTCTCCTCCATGCCATCAAGCTTCAACGCCCAAACTTGATGTCCTAGATGACGCATGCAACTTCATGGATGAGGAAGACGAAGACCTCTACTTTGCCAAGTTGGACGAGTACGCCAAGAGAATGTCTACACAAGCCAAGGAGGCCATGGCAAAGGATGAGCAAGCTCCAAGACAAGGGCCTACACCACAACATGGCGACGACAAGGTCAAGATTGGTGAGCATGGGACTTTCCCTTCACCAAAGGAGGCGCATGGAGTTGAGAGAACCGAGCCTACCCCCATATGCTTGAGTGATGATGTGGTACCAATCCCATGTGAGTATGAGAGCCACTTAGCCCACTTGAGTGAAAACAAGAGTGAGTGATGAGTGACTCCACCATACGTGAGATTGAGTGCTTCCATTTGGAGGGCATGAGTGATACACCGAGTGAGTTGAGAGTGGTAGTTGATAGGTCATGTGAGACCACTTTGATTTCTAACGACTTACCCTCTACCTCTAGTGTGTTATCCCATGATGTGCTAGGTTCCATGGATAAAGAAGTGCCAAGCTTGGACATGATGATGCCTCCTACCGAGAAGATGTACATGGTGGATGAAGATGATGCCATCCCCATACATGATGAAGAAGTCGCCCACATGGAGGCCAACACTACCACAACACCCACTTCATATGAGAGGTATGAACAAGTTAAGAATATGGGTGTTGATGATGCCATGATCCCACTAGTGGACATGATGATTTGTGATGATTGGCATGCTATGGATGATGTTTGTGATATCACATATGCTTCATTGATATTTCCATGTGATACTTTGCCTTTGCATAATGTTGAGCATGTGAAATTATTTGATTGTGATGATGTTTCCATAGACATGCCATGCTCTAAACGTTACATTGACGATACCATTGCTTGCACTTTGTTGAACAATTGCTCTTTCCAATGTTTTGCTTGCAATGATGTTACCAATGGTACCCCTCGAACAATGCTTTGTCATGAATGTTTTACAATCTCTCCCGTTGCTTGCAATAAGTTGAATAATTGCTCTTTCACTTGTTTTGCTTGCAACAATAATTCTCATATGGTTTATATTGAGATGGCCCCCATAGCTTTCTCAAATTTTGGAGATTTTGATGATTGCCATGATAAGCATGTCCCCCACTTGCATACTCACCATGCATATTTTTCATACTTGATTGACACTAATGGTGATGTGCACAAGAAGAGATATGTCATGATGGATGATGTATTTCTCTACCATGCACACACATTCTTCCTTTTATCTATGATGTGTGTAGGTACCCGCACAAGAATGTCAACCTCGATTGAGCACAAGTTGACAAAAAGAGCTCTAGAGAGCATCCCCCAAGTGAGTTCAAGATCGAACCCAGCTCTGATACCTTTTGCATGCTTTGCATCTTCCATGTTGACAAATTGCTCTTTCCTATGGTTTGCTTGCAAGCATGTTGATGGTATTCTTTCACCTTGTGACATTCATGTTTCGTTGCCATTGGATATTGATGCTTTGTGTGTTGCCACAAAAATGTTGAACAATTTCTCTTTCCGATGTTTTGTGTGCAACCATAATGCCATTTTGAGCATGTATTGTCATGGGAGCTTCCAAGTCTCTCGTATTGTTGTTGCAACAAACATAAGGATCACTTACTCTTTCATATGGTTTGTTTGCAAACATGTTGTTTTTGCCACCGCTTGCGATACTCATACCCCCATGATTTTGGCTTTTGATGATATGTGTATGGCATCCAACATATTGAACAATTGTTCTTTCCAATGGTTGGTTTGCACACATAATGATGTTGCTTTGGATATTTTTCCTCATGTGTTTTTGCCGAATTCTCCTAGCTTTGCATCAAAGATGTTGATCAATATCTTAGTCAATTGCTTTGAGTGCCACACTAAGATGTTATATGGAGTTTTCGAGTTCCCACATTTGGATGATATTCAATTAACTTCCATGCGCTTTGACCTTGCATACGCATTTCGTTTGCGATACTTGAGTTGTGCTAATAGTGTTGTGAACAAGAATGGGCATGCCACAAATGACATGCTCCTCTATCACACACAAACATATGTTGCTTGGTCTTTGTTGTGTTAAGGTACAATTGTTTACGTGTCAACCTCTATGGACAAAGAGTTGACAAGACGAATCGAAGAGAGTTACCTAGGGCTATCCTTCAATGAACTATCTCTAAATCATAAGGTTACTTCCTTCTACTTGAGGACTCATGCTATAATCTTCATGAATTGGCTACTCTTTGAGTGTTGCTTCGTTTTTGTTGTGAGCTTTGTAGGCTTCATGGAAGGTGAAGGAACATTGGAGAGTTGCCACATCAAGCTTCTCAAGGACGACTATATGGTGAACCCCAGGATCAAGAAGGTCTCTCGACATCATCTTCTTGGGATGAGCATGAAGAGTCGAGGACGACTCTTTTTGAAGGGGGGAGCTGATGCAGCCCGTCTTGCGGACTCTACTACATCCACAACGCCAAGTCCCCAAGATCGTCTCCAAGTCAACCAAGAAGATGGACCAGGAGCATCCATCTCTAGAACGAGAGTCTCTGCCGTCATCGCCCCGGAGAGTCCACCCGAATCCAGCCGGAGTGTCCGGCGCGACTCGGCCGGAGTGTCTGGCCTGCCCTAGCGCCAACCTGGCATGGACATTCAGAAGGCCAGTTCGGACACTACCCGGAGTGTCCGGCTACCCCTGACTGTCCGGTCACTCCGATCTGGACTGTCCGGCCCAAATGATGCGCATGCGAGCCAAGAGCTGGGCCCTTGGCCCATGTACCCCTCTATTTCGCACCAAACCCTAGTTTTATGCCCAAACTACCCCTGAACTTGTGGTTGGCCTATAAATAGAGCCCCCACCCCCTCATGTATCCCTTAGGCATAGATGATAGACTAAAGAAACCCCCCTTTGTGGAATCTCTAGTTTTGCCTCATCCCCTTCTACCAGAGGGGATCGACTATCGTCACCACCTCGTTGGAGTTTGCATCGCGCCTCCCTCGTTCTACATGGCCTTGGCATCGGTGTCCCTTTGCCAAGACGTCAAGACACTCTCCAAGGTTTTCTTCCCTCTCCGCTTGGGATTGACGGGAGCACGTTGACCGATCTTTCCTTGCGAGCATTCTATCGGACCGGTGGCCACCGGTGAGAGCAATCGGCCTTGTATCGTGTGTGTTTTGCGTGTGTTCATCGTGTTCTTCGTGAGGTGTGCGTCCGCTTCCGTTACCTTCTCCCTTTCCCCTCGCTTTCCCATCGATTTGACCACGAGATCCGTGAAGATCGGGCCACCCTAGAGGTTTGCCCTCATCAACCTATCCTTGCGTAGATGCACCCAAACCACATCTCCAGGCTCGAACAACACTTCTTTCCTTGCTTGATTCCTTGCAGCAGCAATGTTCTTGCCTTTCTTCTCAATAGCCTCTCGAGTCTTCTCATGTATTTTCTTCACATAATCAGCACGTTTTGATGCCTCCATATCAACTCTCTCATGTAATGGCAGAGGTAACATATCAAGTGGCGTCAATGGCTTGAAACCATACACCACCTAAAAAGGACAAATATGAGTAGTTGAATGCTACACCCTGTTGTAAGCAAACTCAACATGTGGTAAACACTCTTCCCACTCCTGTAGATTCTTTTTAATCATGGTCCTTAGCAGCTGTGACAATGTTCGATTCACCACCTCCGTTTGACCATCTGTTTGGGGATGACATGTAGTACTGAACAGCAGCTTCGTTCCTAGCTTCCCCCATAAGGTCTTCCAAAAGTAGCTCATGAACTTCACATCACAGTCAGAAACAATCGTTTTTGGTACTCCATGTAATCTCACGATGTCCCTGAAAAACAGGTTATCAACATGCGACGCATCGTCGCTTTTGTGGCAGGCAATAAAATGAGCCATCTTAGAGAACCTATCCACTACCACAAATATAGAATCATGACCTCTCTGAGTTTTAGGTAGACCTAGCACAAAATCCATACTAATGTTTTCCCATGGAGTAGTAGGTGCAGAGAGAGGTGTATACAAACCATGAGGCTTCAGCTTAGATTTCGTCTTGTGGCATGTAATACATCGGCTCACAAATCTGTACACATCACGCCTCATCTTGGGCCAATAAAAGTGATCATCAAGCATGAGCAACGTCTTCTCAGGCCCAAAGTGACCCATCAAACCACCAGCATGTGATTCCTGCACTAAGAACAAACGCAACGATGATTCTGGAATACATAGTTTGTTAGCTCGAAACAAATATGCATCATGTATATGATACTTATCCCATGCGTTTCTAAGAGCACACAAACAATATGGTTCAGCAAAATCATGGTCAGTTGCATAAAGTGCACAAATAGCTTCTAATCCAGGAATTTTAACATCAAGATTGGTTAATAGCATGTTCTTCCTAGGCAGAGCATCAGCAACAACATTCTCTTTTCCCTTCTTATAATTAATGATGTAAGGAAAAGACTCAATGAACTCAACCCATTTAGCTAATCTTCTATGCAAGTTTGATTGAGCTTTCAAGTATTTCAATGCTTCCTGATCAGAATGTATGATGAATTCCTTTGGCCACAAATAATGTTGCCAAACCTCAAGTATTCTAACAAGTGCATACAATTTTTTAACATAGATAGAATAATTCAAACGAGCACTAGTCAATTTCTCAGAAAAATAAGCTATAGGCCGACCCTCTTGCATCAAAACGCCACCTATGCCTATACCACTAGCATCACATTCAACTTCAAATTGCTTCGAAAAATCAGGTAATGCAATTAATGGTGCAGAAGTAAGAAAACGTTTTAATGTATCAGATGCAATGTCTTGGGCCACGCCCCATACAAAAGGAACACCTTTCTTTGTCAAATCATTCAAAGGTGCAGCAATGGTGCTAAAATCTTTCACAAAGCGCCTATAGAAACCAGCTAATCCATGGAAACTACGCACTTGACTTACATTCATGGGAGTAGGCCAATTCTGAATTGATTCAATTTTAGATTGATCTACCTCTACCCCATTCTTAGATACAACAAATCCTAGGAATATGACCTTATCTTTTGCAAATGTGCACTTCTCAAGATTAGCATACAATTTATTGTCACGCAACACTTGCAAAACATGTCGAATATGAGTGCAATGTTCGGTTTCGTTGTGGCTGTATATAAGTATATCATCAAAGTAAACGACCACAAAACAACCAATAAAATCTCTCAAAACATGATTCATTAATCGCATAAATGTACTACGTGCATTAGTAAGACCAAACGGTATAACTAACCACTCATACAAGCCAAATTTTGTTTTGAAAGCAGCTTTCCACTCATCCCCTTCTTTCATCTTAATTTGATGATAACCACTACGCAAGTCAATTTTAGAGAAAACAGCAACACTACTCAATTCATCTAGCATATCCTCTAAGCGTGGAATAGGATGACGATATCGAATAGTGATGTTATTAATCGCTCTACAATCTACACACATGCGCCATGTACCATCTTTCTTAGGAACTAAAATAACAGGAACAACACAAGGGCTAAGAGAAACACGAATGTACCCTTTATCCAGCAACGCTTGTACTTGCTTCTGAATTTCCTTAGTTTCTTCAGGATTAGTCCTGTAGGGTGCATGGTTGGGAAGTGTGGCGCCAGGAATCAGGTCCACTAGATGTTCTATACCACGCAATGGAGGCAAACCTGTGGGTACGTCTTCTGGAAACACATCCCCAAAGTCCTGCAAAACAGAAGAGACACCAAGAGAAATAGGGGTCATGTCGTTAGAAACCAATACCTCGCCCTTATACATGAACACAAGTGGCATGGCTGTAGGATCCTCACGAAACTCTCTCATATCCTCCTTGGTGGCTAGTATCAATAACCCAGGCACTCTCTCACTTTTCATTATATCACTCAATTTGGGCTCAATTACATCAGGAACAGTTGTTACACAGTCTCGCCGAGTGGTAGTATCTTCCTTCAAGTTCACCTCTATCTTCTGGCGAGAATCATTCACAATTTCTTGTGGTGTCATTGGCTGCATAGTAATCTTCTTTCCTTTGAATTCCAAGTGATATGTATTGGCTCGGCCATTGTGTTGCACATGGCGATCATAGAGCCAAGGCCGACCCAATAGTAGGTGACAAATAGTCATAGGAACCACATCAAAATCAATAGAATCTTTGTATGGCCCTATTTGAAAATTCACACGTACCATATGATTTACCTTCATCTCACCATTGTTGCTCAACCATTGTATGTAGTATGGCTTGGGATGAGGTAAGTATGTCAAATTCAGTTTGGCACATAGTTCCTTACTTGCAAGATTTCGGCAGCTACCTCCATCAATAATTACCTTGCAAGCTTTGTTTGGTCCAACTAGAGCTTTTGTTTGGAACAAGTTGCAACGCTAGGATTCCTCAACCGGTTACACACTAAGTACACATGAAGATACGACAATAGTGGGTGCACACTTAGCATATGCATCAGCACCATCCTCGCCGTCATCAATATCATCATCAGAAGCTTCATCTCCACTTTCTACTTCACCTTGTTCATTAACAAACATAACCTTGCTGTTTGGACAATCTTTCTTGTAGTGACCTCTACCTCCACAAGTATGGCACACCACATCACGAGTACGTGCAGTAGGAGCAGCGGGTTTCCGAGCATTAGAACCAAATGAAGGTGTACTTGCTGGTTTGGCCGATGGTGTAAACGGAACAGCAGCTGGTGGCGTGACTGTAGGAGGTGTAGACCTGGCCGAAAATCTGCTGGAGGACGGAAAACGAGCACGTGACTTCGCCTCTTCTGCCAACTGGGATTCGGCCTCTCTAGCATGATGCAACAACTCATCATGGTCTCATACTTGTGATGACGAACAATGCTCTTGATCGGTAACTTCAAATTGTTTAGGAATCGTTGCATGGTCATCTCAATGGACTCACGAATTCTAGCACGCTGCATAAGCATCTTGTAGCATCCCAATTGTCTAACAATTGCAATGCTACTAGTCTAGTCTATATATATGCTACTTCCTACATATAATTGTTGCATCATAATTATATCATGCTCATGTCATCATGCCACCTTGCATTTGAGCATCATATAAAACCCTTTTTGTTTTGGTTCTTCTCTCATATGCATGGTAAATTGTATTTGCCTCTTGATATTGTATTTGGTTCTTGATATATTGTTTAGTGCCCAAGTTGAGTTGGGGGCATATCTTTTATTTAACTCCACCACCTTTCTTGTCATCACCCCATCTTTCCACCATTCCATCATCCATGAGCTGGCATTTGTTTTTCTTTTGGTATTTAATCTAGCTCATGGGGGATAGGATGGATCTATTTATACAAATTCTTTAGCTTGGCTTTATTCCACTTTTGAGAATGCATGAGAATAATGCCATGGAAATATTATTGTTTTCACAAGAATAAGCATGGCATTAATTACTTTGCATGGGCCATGCATGAACCACCACATTCTTGTCTTTTGGGTTTTTATTTGAATTTTTGAGTGAATCCCCAATCCCCCTCTCCACCATCCTTTCGCATCTAAACTTGGTTTTGTTAAGCACCATGGTATGCTTATATTCCATGTGTAGATGTCTCTTTTCTTTCTTAACCAAAATCTTTTCTCTCTTACCCCACCTCCAAAACCTCAACACCCCATGCTTTGTCACCACCTTCCCTATCTCTTGTTTTTGTGTAGATGGGGTTTTGTTTGTTTGAGTCATTTCAAATACAATTGAAAACCCTATCTACCCGACCCTAGCAAACCAAACCCTAAGCCCTCATCTCTCCTCTCTCTAACCTGAGCCACCATTCCATGATCTACCCCCTCTCTCCAAGCCCTAACCCGAGCTAGTCCCCCCTCTCTTCTCCTCCCCCTCATCTTGGTCCACCAGCAGCCAACAACCAGCACCACCACGTCACCCCTCATCTGCCCCACCTCTTTCTTTGGCTTCAAGACAAGGAGAAAAAAAGAGGGAGAGAAAGATCTACCCGATCACCTCCTCCTCTCTTTTTGCAAACCACCACCAAACCCATGTGCTCCTCTCTCCTCCTCCCTCACCTAACCACCTCAGAGCTACCCAGGAGGCGCCCAGACCCCTCTCCTTCCTCCCTACTTCCCCAAGCGAGGCCATGGCCACCTCCTCGCAAAACCCTAGCCACTTCGGCCTGTTCTAGATCGACGCACCCTGCTGCTCTCCGAGGCCGCCAGGAGCACCGGCGAGTACCTCTGCGTCCCCTTCTTCGGCTCGAACCAGCATCGGGGCCGGAACCTCGCCGAAGCAGCCGAGCGCCGCCGTGCACCGTCGCAGCCCGAGCCAACGTCCGCGAGCCTGCCGCCAATTCTCCTCCACCTCCGCGCTTTGTGACCACGCCGGCGACACCGCGGTGAGTCCCTGCAGCTCCTAGACACGGCCCCCTTCTTTCTTCTGTGCCGTAGCTCCGCCGCCCTCCGTCGAGCGCTCTGCGCGCGCCGCGTGCCGTGCGCGGGCGGGCAGCCGCAGCCCCAGGTCCCTGCTGGCCCTCTGTTCCTCGTCAAAGCCCGGCCAGCACAGCCCACCCCCGTAGTTGCTCTCTGAACGAAAGTTGTAGCCCTTTGTCGTGTCTGTGTTTTTCGTTTTTATGGCTTGGCCAGTTTCTCGCTAGATTCGTCGCCACCGTCGCTGGAAGACGGCCAGATCCGCCGCCGTCAGGGACGGATTCGTCAGCAGCGCAGCAGCAGCCGATGGCCGTTTTGCGCAGAACCCCCTGCCCTTTTTCCCGCCTAAACCCGCGGTCCCCGAAGCCCACCTGTCAGCCTCGGAGCGTTTTTGCATGAAAACCCCCGGAAGATCCTGACCACCACAGACCAGTCCCCCCCCCCCCCCCCGCGCGCAGGATCGCCCACGTGTCCAGCACGCGTTGGCCGCGCGCGCGCTGTGGCCCCGCAGCCCTGGGACCCCCCTGTCATCCTCTATGGCTAGCAAACCTCAAGGTGAGAAAAATCTAGAAGAAAACCCCCACCCCTCCATCACCAGCTCACTGCGCTGAGTCAGCCAGGCCCCACCTGTCATTGTCTGTGGCTAGCTAAACCTGAGTAGAAAAAGTATTTCTGTCTGTCTGTTTGAATTTAAAACTTTTTCAATATAATTCAAATTCAAATTTAAATCTGTTTTTAAATATCTTTTAAAATATAAATCCAAATAATACAAATAATATATGTTTTCAAATCAGAAAAATGTGAGGAATTCAAATATGCCCTTCAAAATATATTTTGGACACTTAAAATTTCAAGTTGATTTAAATTACAACAAAATGCCCTTTTACCTTAATTAATTAATAACTTTTGTTTTACAACTCCAAATTTAACAAATGATATGTCTAAAATGATTAGCTCGACGAGACCTTTCTGTTTATGCATTCCATGTTCTGTTTTGAAGCATGCATCATATAAATATAAAGTATACAGCAACTAATATGAGGAAAAAATGAGGCTAAAATGTGATTAAAACTCCCCAAAATGATTATTTCTTGTACTCCACACCTCACCCATGCCATGCTACTTTATTGCCATGCAAATTGTGCATCATTCATCATGGCATGATTGTTTGCTTGTCGCATTTTATTCATATGCTTGTGCACTTTATTTATGTTGGCCCTTGTTTGTTTGGTTCTTCTTCGAATAGACGCTGAGCAGGGGATATATCAAGAAACCCAGGAGCACTACCCAGATCCTTCTCTCGCTTCAACTGAGCTGCCAGGCAAGCACTACCACATGCTTGCATACATATAGTACCTATTGCCTCTATCTTATTCTTGCATCATTGAGTCGCGATTGCATTAATTTGAATCCCAAGTACTGCATAGCCTTTACTTTTAAACCCCACCGAAGCTTGTTCCTCCATCCCATGAGCCATTACTACAGGAGTTGTTTGAGCCATGCGAGTCGTAGAACAGCATGTGTAGGGTATGTGAGTGTCTGATGGATAACGAGGTACCTAAACAACTTAACCTGAGTAGTAATGGGATAACTAATGAAAGTGGCATCGGTGAGCCATATTTGCTATTTGGTTTTTCAGGCTCACTTGTGTCCCGTAGGACCCCGAGTACTTGATTCCTGTTCCTTGAATATTCGCGCTATCCACATCCGGGAGGCTTATGAACCCCCCTGAGCCAGAGCTTGATTCATTCTTATTTCTTGGGGCCACAAACTAGTTTGAGGTTTTATTTACTATCCTGTACTTATGCCATGCTTTACTGCTTTATTTAAAATTGTGCGATGTACTGCACCTGTACTGTTTAGGGCCGTGACCCGTTTTCGCTGTATCGACAAGCCCAGTCACACTTTCGGGTTCCCAGTCGTTTACAGCCGGCCACACAAACCTTGAGTCCGTCTCGTAGCCGGCCAGCTTTGTTGCGAGTAGCTTAATGGGGTGGCCCCCTGAAATATTTCTGAATCCTGTGATCGCTTTGTCGTGACTGCCTCGTTGGGTTTTGATTTGGTTTTTCCGAGGTTGATCGAGTGTGTGTTGCTATTTGTGCACCCCTGCAGGGTAAAACTTTCTGAAAGCCGTGTCCGCGGTTATGGACGACTTGGAGCACAGTTTCTCGATCATAGACAAGCATAACTAAAGTACCGCCTTTAATTTGACTAATTACCTGACTAGTAAATAGTGCAACACTCATGGAATGGATAACAAAACTGCCAACGGATGGGGAGGTTGTTCGTCCGCTTCCTCGTCGGTAAGCGAGGAGGAGGATGTATCTGTTAATATTACCGTTATAACTATTGTTATTAATTCACGGACATCCGTCTATCATTGGTTAGGCGGATGGTTAGCGAGTATCTATAGAATTGCTAGGGTTTATCTTTTGCTGCAATTGCGTCACCCCAGGTTGTGTTCCCTTTAGAGGCATAAAGACTTGCTGAGTACCCCTAGGGTCTCACACGATAAATTGTTTGATTCAGATGAACAGGTAAACTCGCAAGATGGATACTGGGTGGAGGAGACGGACGATGTGGGCAACGATCATTCGGTGTAGAGATTCCGGGAACGGGGATCCGTGAGATCTGTGGGCGGGATGTGTTTATTTATGGGGCATCTTATGCCGATTTGCTTCTTATCCGTACTCGGACTTTGTCTTCCGCTTCCGCCTGATACTCTGATGTTTGATGTATGAGGAGATATCCTAAACTATTATATCTATCTAGGATATTTGGATCTTGCCGTATGGCGTTGCAATATTTCATTTCTTTTTAGATGGAATGACTCTGAGAACCATTGTATGGTGGCATGCATACATACTCATTTGTGTATGTAGTTGATCCCTTCGCCTGCCGATTACGCCGCCCGTTCTTGTCCCGATGTTTGGAAATGGTTGGGACGGCCGAAAGGTCTACCTGTGAGTGGCATTTGGGCCCCACCGTACTATTTCAACCATTTCTGCTCATCCAGGCTTGTAACTAGGAGCGTAATTCACCGAGGTAGTTACACATCTCCATCTCCATGTAGTACTCATCATCTATCATGGTGCCTTGCTTCAGTTGCGTCAATTTATCAAAAACTGATCGCAAGTAGTTGGTTGGTACGAAACGAGCTTTCATGATTTGCTTCATCTCGTGCCAATCAATCACAGGAAGTTCATTGTCCTCCCTTCTATGCTACACAAGAGCATCCCACCAATGCAAAGCATAACCATCAAATTCAGATGCTGCAAGCTTGACCTTCTTATCTTCTGGATAGTCAAATAAGCGCCAGAGTTTCTCAATATTCAACTCCCATGTGAGGTAGTCTTCAGGATCAATGGAACCATCAAACTTGGGAATTGAGAATTTTGGCTTGCCCAAACCATCATCCGCAGCTTGGTTGGGCACACGTTGAGCACGCCCAAGAGGAGAAAACCCACGACCATGAGCAGGTGCATGGACAGGGGAATAGCACGTCCCCTGCCAACATGTGGAGCAGCATCAACAGCACTACCCTCATCGAAATCATCAAAGGCATCATCATGTTGAGGCTCTTCCCTTCTATGTAAGGCGGCTGTCAAACCCTCAATGGAACGCTGCAAAGTGGTGACATTGACATTGAGCATAGCCACTTGCGTTTGGATAGTATCAACCGTCCCAACATGCCGATCCAATCTCATATTCATATCTTGGATATTCTTGTCAATGGCATCTATCGTATTAGTAAACACACGTGTCAAGTGGGATTTCAAAGCCTCATATTCACGCCAATTGACAAGCTCCTCATCCTTCTTTTTCTGCAACACAACGTCATCATCACTAGAAGACATGATTAGTAGGTTAGTGCAAAAATCAAAATCTGTATGGTGGAAACTCTCACAACTCACTCACTACTAATAAGAAAAGAGATCTTACCGTTCCAAAGTGAATAGAGATGCTCTAACAACTTTTTTTCTCTTCTTTCTCTCTCTTTTTTGATTTTTCAACTATCTGACACAATGCAATACGTGATGCAACAATTCTGAGCAATTATCGGCCGGATATTCCGGTTTTGTTGGGGGCCGGATAATCAGGTCTGCCTGGATGAAAAATTTGCACTCCAAAACCCTAATGAGCAGGCTGTCGGAGCAAAACAACTAGTCTCGTGGGTACGTTCCTTGGCACGGATGCTGTAGATAGGCTGTGTCTATGGTATGCAAACAAAGGTACGCTATGTGGACTCAGACAAATGATGGTTGACACGGCGGAAAACAAGATCAAACCCTAAACCTAGACACAAACGAAAAAACTAGACTCCTACGAGGAAAAACCTGCAGATCGGATCTACGAGAAGATACAATCAGCAACTAAAACTCGAAAACGATGCAATCTAGTCTATGGAAAATCTTTTTGTAAGGCTTTTTCTGTATAGGATGAAAAACACTCTCTAATCTATGGATGGATTTGTGGATGCTTACCGAGGCAACACTGGAAATCTAATACCAAGATGATATGGGGTGGCCCGATCTTCTCAGTAAGTGGATGGCGGTGATGATGGTGGATGATAGATAACTAGCCTGTAGCTATGAACTCTCCCGCTCGATCCCTGATGCCAATGCAACAGCTCTCGAACCTTGCAGGATATTCACAACACCACGCTCTTGTGCACGCAGCCGTCGACCACGAACGGTAGTTTGCAATCTACTAATTCCTGATGGAACAACAGATGACACTCAATTATAGTTGGTAAAATCGATCACAGGGTAATTTCAGAGGTTCTATGAAAGAAACAACTCTAAAATAGTTTTAACGTGGTCTGACCTAAACTAGAGGGCGTTCCCAGGCTTATATGGCCGCCAGAACGTTCGAAAAACACGAAACGAAAACGTGTCTGATACAGTCAGATCCGTCCGGATCTGATGGGAACTTTTTGGGCCGGATTATCCGGTCTAAGAGGGCCGAATTATCCGGGGGCCGGATTTTCCGAGGGAAAAATCCGGTCAAATATCCGCCCCGGTACTGAACGTCGCGCACGAAGTCCTTTGTAGAATCTCCAAAGCAGGGCCGGATTATCCGGGGTGTGGGGGGCGGATTATCTGAAGTCTTTTAGGCGTGGAAGTACTCATCGCAAAGATCTTGGAATTATCTATCCAACAAGTGCTTATTTGCTTGATTTGGAGTTCGTATGAGGAATCCACGCCCGTTTGAATTTCAGGACTTCTGTCTGTCCGAATTGAACGTTCCTTCTCTTCGATGATCTCCCTTGCTTGTATTGCGCCTTCCTCCCGCTCCTCCCTCACGCATCCTTGGGCGATCATCATGTTGGGCTTCTCTTGTAGCCATTCTCCTCCTCGCGCCATGCTTGTTTCTCCAACGAACCTGATCATACATAAATGCATAAACTTAGGCAGTATAAAGTTCTCATCAATCAAAGTATCAGATTCGTTTAGGAGTAAATTCACCTATTGTTCAAGTAGCTTAGCACGAGCTCTTGTAATAGGTCTAATTCTAATCTCATTGGGTTGATCCTTTCTTGCAACAGTTGTAGCATCTTCAGTAGTCATTGGGGTAGGTGTAATTGTAGGGATGTCCTCATCAAAATTGGCTTAATAATACTTGAAACTTTGAGATTAGCTCAAAATGATCCGGCGTTAGATAAATCTAGTAAACAAAGGGTTAGTCCAAACAACAAATGTCGGCCCGCTTAAGTTCTTTTCCTTAGTCGTTTTTCATGTGCTTTGCCATTCCAAACATGTGCTCTTGCTTGCCATGAAGCCAATTCTTGTTGGACAACAGCAAAGTCGAAAAGTTGGGTTTTTGGTGCTCACACATTACTAATCCGACTAAGATATAAGTGACTTAACCCAGCCGACATAAAAATACGAAAACAAGAAGAACAACTATTACGGCAGTCCCCGAGTCTCTGCTTGGGATGTCAAAGTTTCATTAATAAACTCATTGCCGACATACATACCGACATATGAGTAGCTCGGATACATTCACCTCTTTGTCAGGTGTAAAAAGGACGGAGTAGTGCTACATTCCATGGTCGATTAGATTCCTCTCGGACCTGTCCGCCTTGTTCTTTTCCTGTGGCTATGCATCAATAAGACAGTAGGAGTCATTGTGCAAGGCTTTGCTTACAATGAAAGGTCCTTCCCATTGAAGGGATAGCTTATGCATGCCAGCAGTGCGCTGTATCAACCGGAGTACCAGGTCACCTTCCTGGAAGACTCGGGGGTTTACTTTCCGGCTATGATAGCGTTAGAGATTTTGCTGATATATGGCGGATCTGGACAAGGCCAAATCTCTCGCTTCTTCCAGCAGATCAACATCATTTTGCCGGGCTTCGCGCACTTCGGCTTCTGTGTATTGGGTGACCCTTGGCGAATCATGCTCTATGTCGGCTAGTAATACAGCTTCTGCCCCATATACAAGAAAGAATGGCATATAGCCTGTTGATCGATTCGGAGTTGTTCTTAAACTCCATAGTACCGCTGGTAGCTCTTCTATACAGCACCCCGTTGATCTTTGCAGCGTCTCTATGAACCGGGGTTTTATCCTGGACAAAACTAGTCCGTTGGATCTTTCCACTTGCCCGTTCGATGTGGGGTGGGCGACTGAGGCGACATCCAGTCGGATCTTCTTTTCTTGGCAGAACCTCGCAAATGCTCCTTCAGCGAAATTTGTACCATTATCAGTTATGATGCTATGGGGATAGCCATATCTCAGGATTATATCCTTGAGGATCCTTACTTCTATTGCCCCGTCACATTTCTTAATTGGTTTCACTTCAATCCACTTGGTGAACTTGTCGACCGTAACTAGGATACGGGTCATTCCTCCTTTAGCCGGCTTAAATGGCCCTAGCATGTCTAGGCACCATACAGCAAATGGCCAAGTAATGGGGATAGTTTTGAGTTTCGACATTGGTAAATGAGTTCTCGTGGCGTATCTCTGACAACCATTGCATTTTCTCACCAAATCCTCTGCTTGCTCCAAAGCACTTGGCCAATAAAATCCATGCCGGAAAGCTTTCGCCACTAACGCTCTTGAGGAGGCATGGTGGCCACATTCCCCTTGGTGAATATCTTGGAGTAGGTCAAGTCCTTCTTCCGGGTCAACACACCGCTGCAGTACCATTGTTACACTCCTTTTATATAATTCTTCATTGATAATAGTATAGGTGTTGAGGGAAAACCTCTAGGGTGGCTTAATCTTTCACGATTCCCTTTCAAATCGAGGATGGAGTGCGGGGAGAGGAGGGGATGATGAACACGATGAATGCACGCATGAAGAATGCGAAGAACACACACACACACACAAAACCACTATACACACCAATAGCTCACGCCGGCGGTGACCGGTCCGGCTCAATCCCTAGAATCGGCGTCGGGCGGAGGACTCTCTCTCGAACCGGCACGGAGAGATGGGAGACTCGGTGAGATCTTGACGTCTTGGCAAAGGGACACCGATGCCAAGGCCTTGTACAACGTGGAGGCACGATGCAAACTCCAACGAGGTTTGGAATATTGGTGCTCCTTGGTCAAGGAGCATGAGGCAAGAATTAGATAGATCCACAAAGGGGTTTCCACTAATTCCAATAGCATGCCTAGGGTTTACAATGGAGGTGGGGGACTATATATAGGCCAGCCACTTAAAAAGATGTACTTTAGGAATAAAAGACAAGTTCTGGACGGACTAAGGGGTACATGGGCCATAGGCCCAAAGGCCTTTTCATGCCTGGCGACGGTCGGACTGGAGACTCCGGTGTGGTGGACGGGAGACTCCGGTCTAGGCCAGAGATTCAGGTCAGTCCCCGGGCCAGCCTCTGGAGGGGCCATCAGATTGTCCTAGGGCCCGTTGCAGGGGCCAGACCGGAGGTGGGACCAGAGACTCCGGTGTCTTCAGGCCGGAGACTTTGGTGGACAGGAGACTCCGGTGTGCACAGACCGGAGACTCCGGTCTGAGCAGCTCCAGCAGCTCCTGCTTCATCCTCTGCTCCTTGTTCTCCATCCTTGGGTGCGTGGTGATGTGTCGAAGCTTCGTATCTGATGATGCATAGGGTAGTTGCATGAAGTAGCATACCAACCAAGGAGGTATCAAATTGGCACGAGGAGAGGAGCGAGTTCACCTTAGGTTGTAGGAGTTTGGCTCGGGCACGAGTCATGGGTTCACTTGGGGGACTTGTTGGCATAGATGTAGGAGCGTCCGTAGGACGGGCCGCATCAGCTCCCCCCTTGGGAAAGAGTCGTCCTCGACTCTTCATGGTTATCATCTTGAACATCTTCGTGGTAGGGTGAGAGATCCTTGACATTGAATGTATTGCTTGCAAGGTACTTGGAGGTTGGTATGTCGATGATGTAGGCGTTGTTGTTGATTCTTTTGATGACCTTGAAGGGACCATCTCCTCTTGACTTGAGCTTGGAGTCACGTTCCTTGGGGAAGCGGTCTTTGCTTAGGTGTATCCACACAAGGTCACCTTCTTCAAAGATCATCTCCTTCTTATCCTTGTTTAACCTTGAAGCTTGGCGAAGGACTTATTGTTCGATGGTAGCTCTTGTTTCTTCATGAAGTTTCTTCATAGCTATCATGAAGGGACTCATCTTGGTTGTTGAGTGCTTGGCTCGATTGTAGGCGAACTCGGCGTGTGGAATGCATTCCTCCCAATCCTTTAGGTTTTTATTGATCAACACATGAAGGAGTGTTCCGAGGCTTCAGTTGACAACTTCGGTTTGGCCATCAGTTTGAGGATGTGAGGTGGATGAAAAGAGGAGCTTGACGCCGAGATTGGCCATAAGGGTCTTCCATAAGTAGCTCATGAATTTGACGTCGTGGTCGGAGACGATTGTTCATGGCACACCATGTAGACGGACGATTTCCCTGAAAAACAGATTTGCAACATGTGAAGCATCGTCGGTCTTATGGCACGGTATGAAGTGTGCCATTTTGGAAAAGCGATCCACAACAACAAATATAGAATCATGACCATGCTTAGATCTAGGTAATCCTAACACGAAATCCATGCTAATGTCAGACCAAGGTGTATGAGGAATAGACAATGGCATATAAAGACCATAGGGATTAGCTTGCAACTTAGGGCCTGTTTGTTTGGGCTGTGGCTGGCTGGCTGTGGCTGGCTGTGCTGCTGTGCAGGGAAAGCTGCTGTGCAGAGAAAGCTACTTCTCTGAGTTTGTCTGTTTGGCAACTTGGCTGGCTATGGTTGTATGCTAAGGAATTGTCTGTAATGTCTCTATAAATCATATAACATGTATATTTCACAATTGAAGTCCATAAATGCATATGTCATTATTAAAATACCATGTCACATAGTATTTTATCCACAATATATTCGACCATTACACAAAATAAGATAGCATCATAATGAATATAGATACATCCACACCGATCAAACTGATCATCTTCTTCTAGCATTGTACAATGCGGCAGCGATACGATCACGTGTTGAGTTCATGTCTACCGTGTGTAGTCCACTCGGAGCGGTATCACCGGATGATGTTACTGATTGCCTTTGGACCTTAGGAAGGTAGTTCTCATCTGCATCACACCGATCAAACTGCTTGTCTCGTAAGTTGGAGTCTCTAATAAAATTGTGAAGTGCTATGCAAGCAAGAATAATTCTTTTCTGTGTAACTAGACCATAAGAAGGAATATACTTCAATATGCACCACTTGTTTTTCAAGATACCAAAGACACACTCGATAGCATTCCGTAGCGATGAGTGTAGATAGTTGAAAATCTCTTCCCTATTTGTTGGTCTCCCTTCTCGACGAAAATCTGGTATGTGGTATGTGTTCTCCTTGAAAGGAGCCAAGAACCCTTTTCTATTTGGATAACCAGAATCAACAAGGTAATAT
The DNA here is from genome assembly GCA_916181665.1 of Avena sativa. Lineage (NCBI taxonomy): Eukaryota > Viridiplantae > Streptophyta > Magnoliopsida > Poales > Poaceae > Avena > Avena sativa. The sequence goes on from OV702292.1 coordinate 316,719,294, forward strand.
GTATCTGCATATAAAAAAAATCAAACAACAACGACAATGTATTTGTAACTATGTGTGTACCATGTAGACAAAGATATAGAATATTACCACCAGGAGGGGTCGGGAACTGTAATGGATACTTCTCAATAGCGCGTTGTAGAATGCGTGTATCATGCGCCGAACCAGGCCATCCAGCAACAACAAAGGTGAATCTCAAATCAAAGTCACATATCGCCAGAATATTCTGTGATGTATAACCATGCCTTCCTGTATGGTTAACTGCCTCTTCTGCAGGTACTTCAACTGGAATGTGCGACCCATCTATGGTGCCAATGGCATCTTTGAAATGAGGCCAAAAGCGTGCATCTTGAAGTCTTGGATGCACATCCTTGAAATTTCGATCTACTGGCTTTATGTTATCCTTACCCAACTTATTCAAGCAATTCAAAACCATGTGGAACTTCCTATGAATTGTTTCAGTTGAACGACTAAAATGGTTCTCAACTTGGCTAAATGATTGTGGTCCTCCAACCATCCATAGAAACATAGCTAGGCATTCAACAGATGACATGTCTCTAGTTGACACTAACCCATATCGAGAAACTAGAAGGTTATGCAATTCGTGAAACACATCAGGGTACATTCTAAACATTTTGTAGCATCTTTTCCTATTTCCAAGTTGTTCATTCACCCATTCAAGCCTAGTTTGCTCCGGAATCCTCTTAGGTTCTTTATTCTTGTTGGACAACAGCAAAGTCGAAAAGTTGGGTTTTTGGTGCTCACACATTACTAATCCGACTAAGATATAAGTGACTTAACCCAGCCGACATAAAAATACGAAAACAAGAAGAACAACTATTATGGCAGTCCCCGAGTCTCTGCTTGGGATGCCAAAGTTTCATTAATAAACTCATTGCCGACATACATACCGACATATGAGTAGCTTGGATACATTCACCTCTTTGTCAGGTGTAAAAAGGATGGAGTAGTGCTACATTCCATGGTCGATTAGATTCCTCTCCGGACCTGTCCGCCTTGTTCTTTTCCTGTGGCTGTGCATCAATAAGACAGTAGGAGTCATTGTGCAAGGCTTTGCTTACAATGAAAGGTCCTTCCCATTGAAGGGATAGCTTATGCATGCCAGCAGTGCGCTGTATCAACCGGAGTACTAGGTCACCTTCCTGGAAGACTCGGGGTTTACTTTCCGGCTATGATAGCGTTAGAGATTTTGCTGATATATGGCGGATCTGGACAAGGCCAAATCTCTCGCTTCTTCCAGCAGATCAACATCATTTTGCCGGGCTTCGCGCACTTCGGCTTCTGTGTATTGGGTGACCCTTGGCGAATCATGCTCTATGTCGGCTAGTAATACAGCTTCTGCCCCATATACCAGAAAAAATGGCATATAGCCTGTTGATCGATTCGGAGTTGTTCTTAAACTCCATAGTACCGCTGGTAGCTCTTCTATCCAGCACCCCGTTGATCTTTGCAGCAGCTCTATGAACCGGGGTTTTATCCTGGACAAAACTAGTCCGTTGGATCTTTCCACTTGCCCGTTCGATGCGGGGTGGGCGACTGAGGCGACATCCAGCCAGATCTTCTTTTCTTGGCAGAACCTCGCAAATGCTCCTTCAGCGAAATTTGTACCATTATCAGTTATGATGCTATGGGGATAGCCATATCTCAGGATTATATCCTTGAGGATCCTTACTTCTATTGCCCCGTCACATTTCTTAATTGGTTTCACTTCAATCCACTTGGTGAACTTGTCGACCGTAACTAGGATACGGGTCATTCCTCCTTTAGCCGGCTTAAATGGCCCTAGCATGTCTAGGCACCATACAGCAAATGGCCAAGTAATGGGGATAGTTTTGATTTTCGACATTGGTAAATGAGTTTTCGTGGCGTATCTCTGACAGCCATTGCATTTTCTCACCAAATCCTCTGCAAGCTCCAAAGCACTTGGCCAATAAAATCCATGCCGGAAAGCTTTCCCCACTAACGCTCTTGAGGAGGCATGGTGGCCACATTCCCCTTGGTGAATATCTTGGAGTATGTCAAGTCCTTCTTCCGGGTCAACACACCGCTGCAGTACCGTTGTTACACTCCTTTTATATAATTCTTCATTGATAATAGTATAGGTGTTGAGGGAAAACCTCTAGGGTGGCCTAATCTTTCACGATTCCCTTTCAAATCGAGGATGGAGTGCGGGGAGAGGAGGGGAGGATGAACACGATGAATGCACGCACGAAGAATGCGAAGAACACACACACAAAACCACTATACACACCAATAGCTCACGCCGGCGGTGACCGGTCCGGCTCAATCCCTAGAATCGGCGTCGGGCGGAGGACTCTCTCTCGAACCGGCACGGAGAGATGGGAGACTCGGTGAGATCTTGACGTCTTGGCAAAGGGACACCGATGCCAAGGCCTTGTACAACGCGGAGGCACGACGCAAACTCCAACGAGGTTTGGGATATTGGTGCTCCTTGGTCAAGGAGCATGAGGCAAGAATTAGATGGATCCACAAAGGGGTTTCCACTAATTCCAATAGCATGCCTAGGGTTTACAATGGAGGTGGGGGACTATATATAGGCCAGCCACTTAAACAGATGTACTTTAGGAATAAAAGACAAGTTCTGGACGGACTAAGGGGTACATGGGCCATAGGCCCAAAGGCCTTTTCATGCCTGGTGACGGTCGGACTGGAGACTCCGGTGCGGTGGACCGGAGACTCCGGTCTAGGCCAGAGATTCAGGTCAGTCCCCGGGCCAGCCTCTGGAGGGGCCATCAGATTGTCCTAGGGCCCGTTGCAGGGGCCAGACCGGAGGTGCGACCAGAGACTCCGGTGTCTTCACGCCGGAGACTTTGGTGGACAGGAGACTCCGGTGTGCACAGACCGGAGACTCCGGTCTGAGCAGCTCCAGCAGCTCCTGCTTCATCCTCTGCTCCTTGTTCTCCATCCTTGGGTGTGTGGTGATGTGTCGAAGCTTCATATCTGATGATGCATAGGGTAGTTGCATGAAGTAGCATACCAACCAAGGAGGTATCAAATTGGCACGAGGAGAGGAGCGAGTTCACCTTAGGTTGTAGGAGTTTGGCTCGGGCACGAGTCATGGGTCCACTTGGGGGACTTGTTGGCATAGATGTAGGAGCATCCGTAGGACGGGCCGCATCAGGGTACATTCTAAACATTTTGTAGCATCTTTTCCTATTTCCAAGTTGTTCATTCACCCATTCAAGCCCAGTTTGCTCCGGAATCCTCTTAGGTTCTTTATTCTTGTTGGACAACAGCAAAGTCGAAAAGTTGGGTTTTTGGTGCTCACACATTACTAATCCGACTAAGATATAAGTGACTTAACCCAGCCGACATAAAAATACGAAAACAAGAAGAACAACTATTACGGCAGTCCCCGAGTCTCTGCTTGGGATGCCAAAGTTTCATTAATAAACTCATTGCCGACATACATACCGACATATGAGTAGCTTGGATACATTCACCTCTTTGTCAGGTGTAAAAAGGACGGAGTAGTGCTACATTCCATGGTCGATTAGATTCCTCTCCGGACCTGTCCGCCTTGTTCTTTTCCTGTGGCTGTGCATCAATAAGACAGTAGGAGTCATTGTGCAAGGCTTTGCTTACAATGAAAGGTCCTTCCCATTGAAGGGATAGCTTATGCATGCCAGCAGTGCGTTGTATCAACCGGAGTACCAGGTCACCTTCCTGGAAGACTCGGGGGTTTACTTTCCGGCTATGATAGCGTTAGAGATTTTGCTGATATATGGCGGATCTGGACAAGGCCAAATCTCTCGCTTCTTCCAGCAGATCAACATCATTTTGCCGGGCTTCGCGCACTTCGGCTTCTGTGTATTGGGTGACCCTTGGCGAATCATGCTCTATGTCGGCTAGTAATACAGCTTCTGCCCCATATACCAGAAAAAATGGCATATAGCCTGTTGATCGATTCGGAGTTGTTCTTAAACTCCATAGTACCGCTGGTAGCTCTTCTATCCAGCACCCCGTTGATCTTTGCAGCAGCTCTATGAACCGGGGTTTTATCCTGGACAAAACTAGTCCGTTGGATCTTTCCACTTGCCCGTTCGATGCGGGGTGGGCGACTGAGGCGACATCCAGCCAGATCTTCTTTTCTTGGCAGAACCTCGCAAATGCTCCTTCAGCGAAATTTGTACCATTATCAGTTATGATGCTATGGGGATAGCCATATCTCAGGATTATATCCTTGAGGATCCTTACTTCTATTGCCCCGTCACATTTCTTAATTGGTTTCACTTCAATCCACTTGGTGAACTTGTCGACCGTAACTAGGATACGGGTCATTCCTCCTTTAGCCGGCTTAAATGGCCCTAGCATGTCTAGGCACCATACAGCAAATGGCCAAGTAATGGGGATAGTTTTGATTTTCGACATTGGTAAATGAGTTTTCGTGGCGTATCTCTGACAGCCATTGCATTTTCTCACCAAATCCTCTGCAAGCTCCAAAGCACTTGGCCAATAAAATCCATGCCGGAAAGCTTTCCCCACTAACGCTCTTGAGGAGGCATGGTGGCCACATTCCCCTTGGTGAATATCTTGGAGTATGTCAAGTCCTTCTTCCGGGTCAACACACCGCTGCAGTACCGTTGTTACACTCCTTTTATATAATTCTTCATTGATAATAGTATAGGTGTTGAGGGAAAACCTCTAGGGTGGCCTAATCTTTCACGATTCCCTTTCAAATCGAGGATGGAGTGCGGGGAGAGGAGGGGAGGATGAACACGATGAATGCACGCACGAAGAATGCGAAGAACACACACACACAAAACCACTATACACACCAATAGCTCACGCCGGCGGTGACCGGTCCGGCTCAATCCCTAGAATCGGTGTCGGGCGGAGGACTCTCTCTCGAACCGGCACGGAGAGATGGGAGACTCGGTGAGATCTTGACGTCTTGGCAAAGGGACACCGATGCCAAGGCCTTGTACAACGCGGAGGCATGATGCAAACTCCAACGAGGTTTGGGATATTGGTGCTCCTTGGTCAAGGAGCATGAGGCAAGAATTAGATAGATCCACAAAGGGGTTTCCACTAATTCCAATAGCATGCCTAGGGTTTACAATGGAGGTGGGGGACTATATATTGGCCAGCCACTTAAACAGATGTACTTTAGGAATAAAAGACAAGTTCTGGACGGACTAAGGGGTACATGGGCCATAGGCCCAAAGGCCTTTTCATGCCTGGCGACGGTCGGACTAGAGACTCCGGTGCGGTGGACCGGAGACTCCGGTCTAGGCCAGAGATTCAGGTCAGTCCCCGGGCCAGCCTCTGGAGGGGCCATCAGATTGTCCTAGGGCCCGTTGCAGGGGCCAGACCGGAGGTGGGACCAGAGACTCCGGTGTCTTCAGGCCGGAGACTTTGGTGGACAGGAGACTCCGGTGTGCACAGACCGGAGACTCCGGTCTGAGCAGCTCCAGCAGCTCCTGCTTCATCCTCTGCTCCTTGTTCTCCATCCTTGGGTGCGTTGTGATGTGTCGAAGCTTCATATCTGATGATGCATAGGGTAGTTGCATGAAGTAGCATACCAACCAAGGAGGTATCAAATTGGCACGAGGAGAGGAGCGAGTTCACCTTAGGTTGTAGGAGTTTGGCTCGGGCACGAGTCATGGGTCCACTTGGGGGACTTGTTGGCATAGATGTAGGAGCGTCCGTAGGACGGGCCGCATCAGCTCCCCCCTTGGGAAAGAGTCGTCCTCGACTCTTCATGGTTATCATCTTGAACATCTCCGTGGTAGGGTGAGAGATCCTTGACATTGAATGTATTGCTTGCAAGGTACTTGGAGGTTGGTATGTCGATGATGTAGGCATTGTTGTTGATTCTTTTGATGACCTTGAAGGGACCATCTCCTCTTGACTTGAGCTTGGAGTCACGTTCCTTGGGGAAGCGGTCTTTGCTTAGGTGTATCCACACAAGGTCACCTTCTTCAAAGATCATCTCCTTCTTATCCTTGTTTAACCTTGAAGCTTGGCGAAGGACCTATTGTTCGATGGTAGCTCTTGTTTCTTCATGAAGTTTCTTCATAGCTATCATGAAGGGACTCATCTTGGTTGTTGAGTGCTTGGCTCGATTGTAGGCGAACTCGGCGTGTGGAATGCATTCCTCCCAATCCTTTAGGTTTTTCTTGATCAACACATGAAGGAGTGTTCCGAGGCTTCGGTTGACAACTTTGGTTTGGCCATCAGTTTGAGGATGTGAGGCGGATGAAAAGAGGAGCTTGACGCCGAGATTGGCCATAAGGGTCTTCCATAAGTAGCTCATGAATTTGACGTCGCGGTCGGAGACGATTGTTCATGGCACACCATGTAGACGGACGATTTCCCTGAAAAACAGATTTGCAACATGTGAAGCATCGTCGGTCTTATGGCACGGTATGAAGTGTGCCATTTTGGAAAAGCGATCCACAACAACAAATATAGAATCATGACCATGCTTAGATCTAGGTAATCCTAACACGAAATCCATGCTAATGTCAGACCAAGGTGTATGAGGAATAGACAATGGCATATAAAGACCATAGGGATTAGCTTGCGACTTAGGGCCTGTTTGTTTGGGCTGTGGCTGGCTGGCTGTGGTTGGCTGTGCTGCTGTGCAGGGAAAGCTGCTGTGCAGAGAAAGCTACTTCTCTGAGTTTGTCTGTTTGGCAACTTGGCTGGCTGTTGTTGTATGCTAAGGAATTGTCTGTAATGTCTCTATAATTCATATAACATGTATATTTCACAATTGAAGTCCATAAATGCATATGTCATTATTAAAATACCATGTCACATAGTATTTTATCCAAAATATATATTCGACCATTACACAAAATAAGATAGCATCATAATGAATATAGATACATCCACACCGATCAAACCGATCATCTTCTTCTAGCATTGTACAATGCGGTAGCGATACGATCACATGTTGAGTTCATGTCTACCGTGTGTAGTCCACTCGGAGCGGTATCACCGGATGATGTTACTGATTGCCTTTGGACCTTAGGAAGGTAGTTCTCATCTGCATCACACCGATCAAACTGCTTGTCTCGTAAGTTGGAGTCTCTAATAAAATTGTGAAGTGCTATGCAAGCAAGAATAATTCTTTTCTGTGTAACTAGACCATAAGAAGGAATATACTTCAATATGCACCACTTGTTTTTCAAGATACCAAAGACACGCTCGATAGCATTCCGTAGCGATGAGTGTAGATAGTTGAAAATCTCTTCCCTATTTGTTGGTCTCCCTTCTCGACAAAAATCTGGTATGTGGTATGTGTTCTCCTTGAAAGGAGCCAAGAACCCTTTTCTATTTGGATAACCAGAATCAACAAGGTAATATGTATCTGCATATAAAAAAAATCAAACAACAACGACAATGTATTTGTAACTATGTGTGTACCATGTAGACAAAGATATAGAACATTACCACCAGGAGGGGTCGGGAACTGTAATGGATACTTCTCAATAGCGCGTTGTAGAATGCGTGTATCGTGCGCCGAACCAGGCCATCCAGCAACAACAAAGGTGAATCTCAAATCAAAGTCACATATCGCCAGAATATTCTGTGATGTATAACCATGCCTTCCTGTATGGTTAACCGCCTCTTCTGCAGGTACTTCAACTGGAATGTGCGACCCATCTATGGCGCCAATGGCATCTTTGAAATGAGGCCAAAAGCGTGCATCTTGAAGTCTTGGATGCACATCCTTGAAATTTCGATCTACTGGCTTTATGTTATCCTTACCCAACTTATTCAAGCAATTCAAAACCATGTGGAACTTCCTATGAATTGTTTCAGTTGAACGACTAAAATGGTTCTCAACTTGGCTAAATGATTGTGGTCCTCCAACCATCCATAGAAACATAGCTAGGCATTCAACAGATGACATGTCTCTAGTTGACACTAACCCATATCGAGAAACTAGAAGGTTATGCAATTCGTGAAACACATCAGGGTACATTCTAAACATTTTGTAGCATCTTTTCCTATTTCCAAGTTGTTCATTCACCCATTCAAGCCCAGTTTGCTCCGGAATCCTCTTAGTTTCTTTATTCAAACACTTCTGGCTATAGAGATTACCATAGTACCCCAACACGGCAAGGTCATGCGCCATTCCGAGCAACTGCCGCGTCCTTTCTAGTTCGTACTCACGATCATCATCACCATCATCCATCTACAAAGAGAAAATAAGAACATGTCAAAATGCTTCAAACATTAATTTAATAGACATGCATCAATCAAAGAATGCTTCACACATTAATTTACTAGACATGCATCAATCAACAGGTAGTCTCACCAAATAATATCCATAATGGTACATGAATCGAATAATAACCAATAGTTTTACAATCATCACAAATAGTCCCGACCAAATAAACAAGAAAGGAATAATAACCAGTATGTCTAATACATGGTACGCATAAGATCTGTAATGATAACAAATAAATGGTGCACACTACTTGTTCATCTCATTGTGTGTCCTCTGGAGCCAATCAAGCCTACCCTCAGTTGTTGCAAATGCTGCAAACACTTCTCTCTGATCCTTGTTCATAGCTAGCTTGCCCGCAGTGTACATGATAGCAGTTCCTTCAAGCACTAGAAAATCTCGAACCATCCCTAAAAATTCCTTCATAGTTGGGACCTCATCACCTTTGCTGCAAGAACTGCCTTCGGTGTGCCTTGACACAATTGTGTTCAGTGCATTGCTGTAAGCCGAGAAAAATCCTTCTCTGCATGCTTGCGCTTCCCTGTTATCTTTGAGGAATCCTTCTCATCATCAAGCATTATTGGAGCTTCCTTGCCAGATCCTTCTTCCTCACCTGCAATGGCAGCTGATTCTCCAGTGACATGAGCCTTCCTGAACATAACATCCTGTTGCTCCAAGTTGGCAGGTGGACCATTCCTAAACTTTGCATGGTCAGGGCGAATCTGAAAATTAAAACATTATGGAGATATGAGTCCAATGATCATAATAACAATACAAAAGAAAAGGCAAGTAAAGACATGATAACTTACAGCTATGTGATTCTTCCACCAATCATCATCTGCATCCATGGTTTTTGCTATAGGATCCCAACCTAGCCAGGTCGCATTTTGCAATTCCATCCACCCCGTGAAATCCTTCTTCAAAGAATCCCATTTGTTCTTGAATTGCTTTTGTGTTCTTCTTTCCCCTGTTTTCGCAGCAAATTTGTCCCCAAGGTTTTTGTAACCCTTTTTACTCAAGCAACCCCCGTCCCTATTGTTTCCATTCACTTCCTCCATGCAAATGTCACAAAAAACTCTAGTGTGGTATGCATCCCAAACCGCCTTCGACATTGCAAAGTAATACCAAGCTATAGCAGAAAAAAATTACTTCAATACCACCACACAACCTCACAGTGCTAGCAGCAAACAACATCAAAATTACAGCAGTACAACATCTAGCTACTACAAATTTTCGAGGAGTAGCACATCACACAATACATCAATCAAATTCACATCATGCAATACATCAGGAACTATGGAATCAGTAGAATATGAGCAACGTTTCTGGCAGTACCATATGAGAAAAATTGGAGCAGTAGTATTTGTGAAAAAATCGAACAACAAGGGCCTCACCTTTCCTGTGACAACGTCAGTGGATGGTCACGCAAGGAGATGCTTGGCGTCGGCAGATGGCCTGTGCCCGTCGTCGGCAAGGAGATGCTTGGCGTCGGCAGGGTCTGTCATCGGCTCTAGGGTCGGGTGGATCCAAACCCTCTCTGGCGGCAGGGGAGGAGGTCGGGCGGCGGGGGAGCACGAAGCCTCTCTGGCAGCGGGGGAGGAGGTCGGGCGGCGGGGGAGCTCGAAGCCTCTCTAGCAGCGGGGGAAGAGGACTGGCGGCGGGGGAGCTCGAAGCCTCTCTGGCGGCAGGGAAGGAGGTCTGGCGGCAGGGGAGGAGGTCTGGCGGCGGGGAGCTCGAAGCCTCTCTGGCAGCGGCGATCTTGGCGTGGCGGGGCAAGCGATGGTGGCGGCGTATCCTCTGGCGGCGGGGAGCTCTGTCCGTAGGGAAGTCATCGGGTGGGTTTGCAGGGGAGTTTTTTTTCTTTTGGGCCAAGACTTTTCTCGTGCGTACACGGGCTGCTGGGGCTGGTGGCATTCTGGGAGTAATTACGGACTGAAACGTTTCGTCCGTCTGCGGGAAGCTGCGGGAAGCAGCTCGGGATGTGCTTCCCGGAATCGTCTGGTTTGCCCACCACTTCGGCCGAAGCCCACCGCGAAGCTATACCGTTTGGTTCGTTTTTTTGGCTTTTTCCACTAGAAAGCCACCAAAAGCCCAAACAAACACCCCCCAAGTCTCGTAAGAAGGCTTGTATGTTTGCGAGACAATGCGTCTGCAACTACATTATCTTTGCCCTTCTTATACTTGACAATGTACAGAAAAGACTCCATGAACTCAACCCACTTAGCGTGTCTCTTGCTCAAGTTAGCTTGGCCTTTGAGATATTTCAACGACTCGTGGTCAGATTGTATGATAAATTCCTTGAGCCAAAGGTAGTGTTTCAAAACTTGAAGGACACGAACTAAGGCAAAAAGCTCTTTGTCATAAATCGGATAGTTAAGGCGAGCACCATCAAGTTTCTCGCTATGGTAGGCTATAGGACGTCCGTTTTGCATAAGGACTCCTCCAATGCCAATACCACTAGCATCACACTCTATCTCAAAAGTTTTTGTGAAATCCAGTAATGCAAGGAGAGGTGCTTCGGTGAGCCTCTGTTTAAGTTCATCAAAAGCTTTTTGTTGTGCTTTGCCCCACATGAAGGTGACATTCTTTTTGGTCAATTCATTAAGGGGCAAGCAATGGTTGAAAAGTCTTTCACAAAGCGATGATAGAAACCGGTCAACCCATGAAAACTTCGGAGTTCACTCACATTTGTTGGGATGGGCCAATCTCTTATGTCCTTTACCTTGGAAACATCAACTTCAATTCCCTTCGAAGAAACGACAAATCCAAGAAAAATCAACTTGTCTTTAGCAAAAGTGCACTTGGGAAGATTAGCATAAAGCTTTTCATGTCGAAGGATTTGCAAAACTTCCTTGACATGTGTTATATGGTCCTCAAGTGATTTGCTATAAACAAGAATATCATCAAAATAGACAACAACACTTTTGCCAATGAGAGAACGCAAAATATGATTCATGAGGCGCATGAAGGTGGATGGGGCATTATACAAACCAAAGGGCATAACCAACCATTCATAGAGGCCAAGTTTGGTCTTGAAGGCGGTTTTCCACTCATCACCTTCAGCCATGCGTATTTGATGGTAACCACTACGAAGATCAATTTTCGAAAAAATAGTGGCTCCACACAACTCATCAAGCATGTCATCGAGACGTGGTATGGGATGTCGATAACGCACGATGATAGCATTGATTGGACGATAGTCCATGCATAACTGTAACGTATCATCCGTCTTTGGAACAAGAATCACGGGTACGGCACTTGGACTAGTGCTAACTTGGATCAAACCTTTGGAGACGAGTTGGTTGATTTGACGTTCAATCTCCTTCATCTCCTCCGAGTTTGTGCGGTAGGCGGCGCGGTTTGGAAGAGGTGCGCTGGGGATGAGGTCAATGCGATGTTCAATGCCGCGAAGAGGAGGTAGTCCATGTGGGAGCTCTTCGGGGAACAAATCGTTGAATTCCTGCAAAACACTCATCAAAGATGGAGGAACATTGGTTAATTCATTAGTTCCTTGCGCTAGTCCCTTACAAAGGAGGACATAGTGCAAGATGGATGGGTTGTTCCGAACATCTCTCATCTCACTTTTGGTGGCAAGGACAACACTCTTAGTTTTTCCACTCGAGTTTGGCTTGTGGCTCTCACTCACTATGAGGTGGTTCTCTCTCTCACTGCTCTTCTCACAAGTAGGTGTTGTGCTTTGCACTCTCGCTAAAGCCTTTGCATTGTCCGCAATTATTTGGCTAGGAGTCATCGGTTGCAAAACACATGTTTTGTTGAGCCATTTGAAGGTGTATACATTGGTGCGACCATCATGTTGAGCAGCCTTGTCAAATTGCCACGGTCGACCAAGAAGCATGTGGCAAACTGTCATAGGAACCACATCACACTCCACCGTATCTTTGTAAGGACCAATGGCGAAGGAGACTGATACAGTATGCTTGATCTTTATGGACCCTTGGTCACTTAGACATTGCACGTGGTAGGGGTGCTTGTGTGGATGGAGGGTGAGGTTGAGCTTCTCACACAACTTGGTGCTAGCAAGGTTGTGGCAACTCCCTCCATCAATGATCACCTTGATAGATTTGCCATTGATGCCGTCTCGTGTTTGGAAGATATTGGAGTGTTGGTCTTCATGCTCTTGCGCTTGAGTGGTCAAGATCCTTGTGACAACAAGCGATGGACTTGCGTCATGTTCACACATGAGGAGTTCTTGATCATCTTCCACTCGTTGCCTTGCCATTGCTTCCTTGACACGGGCATCAACCTCATCTTCACTCAAGTACTCTTCATCACCATTGTCATGGATTAACAAGACTTTCTTGTTTCCACATTCGGCCGACTTGTGTCCTTTACCTCCACACTTGTAGCATTCACCATTGAAAGGTGTATCATTCTTTGCTTGCTTGCCACTTGGGGGCAGTTTTCCTTGAGGAAGTGTGGGCTTGAAGGAAGGCTTGGAGGTACTTGAGGAGCTTCCATTGAAAGTTGTTGGTGTAGCGGTTGAAGCGTGCTTGTAGGTGAAATACGTCTTGGGCTTGTTGTACTTGATGTCCTCTTGCACTTGACGTTCCGCCTTTGTTGCTATGTGCACAAGCTCAACCATGGTGTTGTATGTTTGGAACTCGACGATGCGCTTGATTAGGTGATTCAAGGCAATAAGGAAACGTGCCATTGTTTGTTCCATGTGTTCATCAATGTTGGCACGAATCAAGTTGAGTTCTATTTCCTTGAAGTACTCTTCCACGGTCTTTGTCCCTTGACGAAGCACTTGAAGCGTGTAGTGCGCTGGGACGAACCGGGATCTCATGTGAGCCTTCATGTCATGCCATGTTGTGATTGGCGGTTCTTGTCTTGCATCACGAGAAACTTGAACTTGTTCCCACCAAAGGTTGGCGTAATCATCAAACTCAAGCGAAGCCATGGCGACCATCTTCTCGTTGCTATAGTTGTGCATGCGGAAGATCTTGTCGACTTTGAGTGCCCACGAGAGGTATTCTTCAGGGTCATTGGATCCGTTGAACTTGGGCATCGTGAACTTGAGCTTGCCAAAAGTTTCTTCATCATTGCGGTCATTGCGACGAGTTTGGTGACCTTGTTGATGATCTTGCAGTTGGGGAGGTGGAACTTGGTTCTCGCGTCCTTGTTGCGGAGCTTTCTCTTGATATTGTTGTTGAGGAGCTTGCTCTTGCTCTTGGCGCGGTTGTTGACGTGGTTGAGGCGCTTGGGCCTCATGGTGGCGAGGGTGTGGAGCCTCTTGACACGGTTGATGACGAAGAGGAGGCTTGTTCCTCGGTTGGTGATGTTGGTTAGGCACATGGGCCTCACGGAGAAGAACATGGTTATGAGCCTCTTGACGTGGTGGGCGTCGCTCAACTTGTATCACTTGACGCTCCAAGTTTTGTTGAGGTGGAGGAGGCGCCTCGTGATGACCATGGTGTCGGTGTGGATGTTCATGACGTTGATGACGAGGAGGAGGATCTTGGAGAGCTTCACGTTGATGACGAGCTTGATTATCCAAATTGGAGTCATCACTTGTTGTGTCAAGTATGTGTTGCGGTCGATGGTGGTAGACTTGCGGTTGCACTTGCGGTTGCGCTTGCGGTTCCTCTCGGGGTTGCTCTTGTTGGACCACTAGTTCCCTTGCGTGATGACGGTGTGCTTCTTGCCTTGCTCATGGCCTTGAAGAGAGGTCACCATCATAGCTTGATGTTGCGGCATGCCGTGGTGAAGGTACATAGTTCGAAGAGGTTCCATCGTCAACCACGGGGGCATCATTGCGTCTTGGAGAACTTGGAGGTAGATCTTGCGGAAGAGGTGCATGACGGCATGAAGAACTTGAAAAGCTTGAAGCACGTGAACGTGGTCTTGCCATTCCGTCGATGAGGCGTCGAAGATTGTCATTTGTTTCGGCGACAGAGCGTTGAAGCGACTCATTTTGGTGGCCGAAGTTATGATGCATTGCTTGCACTTGCCTTTCGAGGCCATCGAAGCGGTTGTCGATGTTCTTGAACTCGGCTTGCGTCTCGCCAAATTGTTCATCTTGTCGTGTCTCAAGGGCTTGGCAATGTTCATGGAACTCTTGTCGAACGATGAAGTGACTTGCGCGCATCATGTACGGTCCTTGATCTTCTTCTTGGAGAGGTGGTTGGCTCTGCTCACCATGCCTATCCATCATGCAAGACACACAAGTATTGTATATGGAAGTGTAATATGGTGGTGTTAGCCTTGTACCTCACCTTGGGGATTGCACCAAACTAGAAACCACAAGTGAGAGCTATAAACGTGCAAGGTGGAATTGCAAAGAAAACTCACACTAAAGAGAGAACTAACTCTCAAAAGCTTGTTGGTAGTAGGTTAGAATTGTGGAATGCCAAAGAACCAACCAAAAGAAAAGGGATAGTCAAAAGTGGGTAAAATCCAACAAAACTCAAGTCAAAGGCAAAGGTCAACAACTCAAAAGGGTGACGGGAACCTACGACTATGTACACAGACGTGGAGAAAGTTAGGATTGACACGACTATGAAAATGAGCAAACAAAATGTCCTAACAAAGACTAAGCTCGTTGTCGTGCCAGTGCAAGGAGAGACCATGGCTCGTTTGCAAAGAACAAAAGTGAGCAACGGATTTGTGCACTTGCCTTGGGCGCTCATCTTTCTCTCTTGCTTACAAGCTTTAAGACTCGCTTTGGCAATGGGAGACTATTTTTTCTTTTGCGTTTTCTTTGTATCTTTTCTTTCTTTTGTTTTTTTTTGCTCTAACTTGATGCTACCTAGTCACACTTGATATTGCTCTTGCACACTCACTATCCAAGGACAAATGCAAAATGCTCAAGCAAACACAAGATGAGCCACTCTCATGGGATAGGTACACACAAAGGAAGATAGGGGTTAACAAGGTGACGCAAGTTGTACCTTCTTTGATGATGAACTTGGCGTCGGTGGTGCGGGATGATGTTCGTGGGCCGTGGTGTCGATGAGCACGGGGGTTGTCGATGCGAAAGCTTGTTCTTAGTTGACGACACGCACACGGGCACAAACAAACAAGAGGAAATTAGCCAATGCAAGATTAGAGGCAAAACTGTCAAAATCAGGCGCCAGGCCGGAGACTCCGGTGTGGGTAGACCGAAGACTCCGGTGTAGGCCGGAGACTCGGTTGTGTAGGCCGAAGACTTCGGTCTGGAGTCAGATTGCAAATTGCTCATGTTCTTGAGCAGAAATCCATGCCTTGGGTCCTCAAATCCGTGAAAAATTGGCCAAATTGGGCTGGGAAAACACAAGATAAAGCTGGACCAACACCTAAGACAAGGTTTGGTCGGATCAAAACCACAAATAACACTCCAAATCAAGAGATCGATCCAAAGGCAAATATGGGCTGTTTTTTGGGGATTTTTGAATTTTTGGTGGATAGAAGAAAATTTTGTGGGGGCAATCGTGAGCAACGAAGCTCTTGATACCAATATGTTGAGGGCAAACCTCTAGGGTGGCCTGATCTTTCACGATTCCTTTTCAAATCGAGGATGGAGTGCGGGGAGAGGAGGGGAGGATGAACACGACGAACGCACGCACGAAGAACGCGAAGAACACACACACAAAAAACCACTATACACACCAATAGCTCACGCCGGCGGTGATCGGTCCGGCGCAATCCCTAGGATCGGCGTCGGGCGGAGGACACTCTCTCGAACCGGCACGGCGAGATGGGAGACTCGGTGAGATCTTGACGTCTTGGCAAAGGGACACCGATGCCAAGGCCTTGTACAACGCGGAGGCATGATGCAAACTCCAATGAGGTTTGGGATATTGGTGCTCCTTGGTCAAGGAGCATGAGGCAAGAATTAGATAGATCCACAAAGGGGTTTCCACTAATTCCAATATCATGCCTAGGGTTTACAATGGAGGTGGGGGACTATATATAGGCCAGCCACTTAAACAGGGGTACTTTAGGAATAAAAGAAAAGTTCTGGACGGACTAAGGGGTACATGGGCCGCAGGCCCAAAGGCCTTTTCATGCCTAGCGACGGTCGGACCGGAGACTCCGGTGTGGTGGACCGGTGACTCTGGTCTAGGCCGGAGATTTCGGTCGGTCTCCGGACCAGCCTCCGGAGGGGCCATCAGATTGTCCCAGGGCCCGTTGTAGGGGCCAGACCGGAGGTGGGACCAGAGACTCCGGTGTCTTCAGGCCGGAGACTTTGGTGGACCGGAGACTCCGGTGTGCGAAGACCGGAGACTCCGGTCTGAGCAGCTCCGGTGGCTACTGCTTCATGCTCTGCTCCTTGTTCTCCATCCTTGGGTGCGTGGTGATGTGTCGAAGCTTCGTACCTGATGATGCATAGGGTAGTTGCATGAAGTAGCATACCATCCAAGGAGGTATCAAATTGGCATGAGGAGAGGAGCGAGTTCACCTTAGCTTGTAGGAGTTTGGCTCGGGCACGAGTCATGGGTCCACTTGGGGGACTTGTTGGTGTAGATGTAGGAGTGTCCGTAGGTCCCTGCATTGTCGTTGACGTAGTCTAGCACTCCAAAGTACTGAACCAGGCCAGAGACGACATGCTCGCCGGTGCTGGAGAAGCTTCCCGTCCGGATTTTCACCCTTGCTAGCACCGCTAGCCCCACGGTGGGAGCCAACTGTCATGGTGGTGGCACGACAGATGCCATGGATAGGCTAATGATGGGGCGAATGTGTGCTAGGGGAATCTAGGGAGGGAGAACATGGTGATTCCACGCACATATGTTCTTGTATTCTCTCTATCAATGGTGTTTACAAGTACTGATGCAGCACGTCCTACGGACACTCCTACATCTACACCAACAAGTTCCCCAAGTGGACCCATGACGCGTGCCCGAGCCAAACTCCTACAAGATAAGGTGAACTCGCTCCTCTCCTCGTGCCAATTTGATACCTCCTTGGATGGTGTGCTACTTCATGCAACTACACTATGAACCATCAGGTACGAAGCCTCGACTCATCTCCAAGCACTCAAGGATGGAGAACAAGGAGCAGAGCGTGAAGCAGGAGCCGCTGGAGCTACTCAGACCAGAGTCTCCGGTCTGCGCACACCGGAGTCTCCAGTCCACCAAAGTCTCCAGCCTGAAGACACCGGAGTCTCCGGCCCCACCTCCGGTCTGCCCCCAGAATCGGGCCTTGGGACAATCTAAAGGCCCCTCCGGATGTCTGTCCGAATTGAACGTTCCTTCTCTTCGATGATCTCCCTTGCTTGTATTGCGCCTTCCTCCCGCTCCTCCCTCGCGCATCCTTGGGCGATCATCATGTTGGGCTTCTCTTGTAGCCCTTCTCCTCCTCGCGCCATGCTTGTTTCTCCAACGAACCTGATCATACATAAATGCATACACTTAGGCAGTATAAAGTTCTCATCAATCAAAGTACCAGATTAGTTTAGGAGTAAATTCTCCTGTTGTTCAAGTAGCTTAGCACGAGCTCTTGTAACAGGTCCAATTCTAATCTCATTGGATTGATCCTTTTTTGCAACAGTTGTAGCATCTTCAGTAGTCATTGGGGTAGGTGTAATTGTAGGGATGTCCTCATCATCTCCCCCCTTCAAAAGTCGTCGACCTTGACGCTCCAAGGTCTTCTCCAGCATATGGTGACAAATCAGCAACGTTGAAGCTGTTGCTAACTCCACCAAACTCCTCAATAGGTATATCAACCGAGTAGGCGTTATCATTAATCTTGGCTAACACCTTGTAAGGACCAGCACCACGTGGCTTCAATTTTGACTTTCGAAGTAGTGGGAACCTATGATGCAGCCCGTCCTGCAGACGCTACTACATCCACAACGCCAAGTCCCCAAGATCGTCCCCAAGTCAACCAAGAAGATGGACCAGGAGCAGCCAGCTCCAGAACGAGAGTCTCCGCCGTCATCGCCCCAGAGAGTCCGCCTGAATCCAGCCGGAGTGTCCGGCGCGACTCGGCCGGAGTGTCCGGCCTGCCCCAGCCCCAACCTGGCGTGGACATTCAGAAGGCCAGTTCAGACACTACCTAGACACTACCCGGAGTGTCCGGCTACCCCGGACTGTCCGGTCACTCCGACCTAGACTGTCCGGCCCAAGTGATGGGCCTGCGAGCCAACAGCTGGGCCCTTGGCCCATGTACCCCTCTATTTCGCACCAAACCCTAGTTTTATGCCCAAACTACCCCTGAACTTGTGGCTGGCCTATAAATAGAGCCCCCACCCCCTCATGTATTCCTTAGGCAGAGATGATAGACTAAAGAAAACCCCCTTTGTGGAATATCTAGTTTTGCCTCATCCCATTCTACCAAAGGGGATCGACTATCGTCACCACCTCGTTGGAGTTTGCATCGCGCCTCCCTCATTGTACAAGGCCTTGGCATCGATGTCCCTTTGCCAAGACGTCAAGACCCACTCCAAGGTGTTCTTCCCTCTCCGCTTGGGATTGATGGGAGCACGTTAACCGATCTTTCCTTGCGAGGATTCTATCGGACCGGTGGCCACCGGTGAGAGCAATCGGTCTTGTATCGTGTGTGTTTTGCGTGTGTTCATCATGTTCTTCGCGAGGTGTGCGTCCGCTTCCGCTACCTTCTCCCTTTCCCCTCGCTTTCCCATCGATTTGACCATGATATCCGTGAAGATCAGGCCACCCTAGAGGTTTGCCCTCATCATCTGGCATCAGAGCCCAAGTTGCCACGGATTTCACCCTCGTTCTTCCCCACCAAATTTTTTCTTGAAAAGACACAAAAATAGCCACAAAATCGAGTGGATCTTGTGTCAACCCACATCATCTGGTATCAGCAGCTTTTGGTTGCCACAGATTTCTCATCGATTTGGTCTTTTCCCCATAAATTCGAAAATTTCCACCAAAAATAGCCCCAATTCATGTTTTGGACTGATCTGTGATTTGAGTGCGTTTTGGTAGGTTTTGATCCGTGGATTACTTGCTAAACTTGTTGATCTACCTTCCCCTGCGTTTCCATAGCCTAATTCCTTGATTTCCCCCATCAATTTGAGGTTTTGGTTCGAGTTTTTCCGCCAAAACTCGTCTCATTCGTGTTCTGGAAGTTCTGGTTCGACCGGACCAGACTGTCCGGCCAAAACGGACCGGAATATCCGCCCCACCGGAGTTTCCGGCCTAAACTGACCGGAATATCCGGCCCGGCCGGACTGTCCGGCCTGTGCGCACCGGACTGTCCGCCCCCAGCTGACAGAAAAATCTGCTTCACGGTTTTGAGCATAACTTTTGCATAGGAACTCGGATTTTGGTGTTCTTTAGCTCGTTTTGAAGAGGAGAAGGAGCTCTACATAATCATATCCATGGTTCATGCTATCTACTACATCCAAATTCCATGAGCAAGGCGGAATCCACCAATAAAGGATGAAGATAGGCGAAGAAAGGTATAAACATTCCGCGACTTCTCCCCACTTGCTTTCCTTTGTGAGCTACACTATCTTTGCGTTCAACAAACACCTATTGAGACTAGTTCATCCTATGATTGCTTGGGCTATGCACATTTGATACCTTGTAGAATTCTGAGCAAAAGTTGTGAGCGCGCTATCTCATATAGTTATCTTGTATAGTTGTTGGCACAAGGAAGGGGCAAGTGAAAAAAAAAGTGAAAAAAATAGAAAATATAAAATATAAAAAAGAAGAAAAAGAAAGAAAGATACAAGTGCCTCATAGAATAGGAAGCACAAACTCGATGAACATCAAATAGGTGGTACTTATTGTGCATATCTTGTAGCCCACCAATTTATCGCAATCGAACTAGCGTCTCTCCTTGCACTTGTGCGACACGAGCTTATAGTCTTCGCTAGGTAATCATTTGGTTCTTAGCTCACTTTCTCCGTCGCACAAGTCCCATTTATCCCACCGTGTGTGTTTCCTTGTATATAATTCCTATCTTGTGGATTGACTTGTTTTGCTTTGTGATCATTGTGGTTCTTTACTTGCCATTACAACATCTTGAGTTCGGATTGGTTCTTCACATGCCACCTTCCATACCTATCCACCATAAGCTTTGTGTGTGTGTGTTTTTTAGTGGTTAGTTGGTTTTGGTGTTCCGCGTGAACTTCACTTTGCTTGGTTTTGATTGCTCTCAAGTGTTGCCACTTGCACGATACTATCTTCCAAGGTAAAGTAAGGTTTGCTGTTGCATCCCTAACCCCCTACCACTTCCATATACACCACTTGGTCTTGTGAATCATGTCTAGGGACTCTAGAATCGAGGATGATATCTATGAAGAATCCATGATGAGCCACCACGACTACGACTCCACAAGTATAGAGGACTTGATGGAGCACTACACCGACAATGGCTCCGCATGCTTTGAGGACCTGGAGCACTACACCTATGATGGCTCCACATGCATGGAAGACATGGAGAACGTCATCAACTATGGCTCCTCAAGCACAGAGGAATTGGATCTCTACATCAACAATGGCTCCTCATGCATGGAGCACTACACCGACAATGGCTCCACATGCTTGGGTGATATGGAGTACTACATCAACAACGACTCCCCAAGCATGGACGACTTCGAGTGCTTCAACGATGATGCCTCACCAAGCATGGAGGACATGGCAAGCTTCACCCACTTCGAGGGCTCTTCCATGAGCCATGAAGAATACCTCTACCGCTTGGAGATGGAGGACTACTACGCCAAGCTAGCGGAGACGCATCATCAAGAAACCATGACCTTCAAGGCCAAGCGTGCCACACCAAAGGGCACCACCTACTTCGATGATCCACCTCCAAGGCGTCAAGCGCCACCACCTACATGGCGTCATGCACCACCATCTCCAAGGTGACGAGCGCCATCACCACCAAGCCGTCAAGCGCCACCATCTCCAAGGCGCCAAGAACGACCATCTCCAAGGCGTCAAGTGCATCTACCTCCAAGGCATCAAGTTCCATCTACTCCAAGAAGAGTGGTGCCCAAACATCATCTTCCCACAAGGCGCCACAAGGCAAGAATCTTCATCGACAAACATCCTCTCGAGATCATCACCAACATCAAGAGGATACAAGACATCGTTCAAGGCATCTTTGCCATGAAGACAAAGAATACATGTTGAGCACCATCCATAATGCTCAACCAATCTCAAGAAGGCACCACCATCACAAGAAGAGTACCAAGGACAAGGAGCATCGTCGTGAGCGTCATGTGGATGATCAAGTGAGCCATCTACATCAACCTTTGGCAAGGCACGCCAATGACCTCCGTAGACACCATCATAAGGCCCCTTCTATGACTCGTACCACCATGGAACCAAGAGCAAGCTCTCCTCCACGCCATCAAGCTTCAACGCCAAAACATGATGTCCTAGATGACGCATGCAACTTCATGGATGAGGAAGACGAAGACCTCTACTTTGCCAAGTTGGACAGGTACGCCAAGAGGATGTTTACACAAGCCAAGGAGGCCATGGCAAAGGATGAGCAAGCTCCAAGACAAGGGCCTACACCACAAGATGGCGACGACAAGGTCAAGATTGGTGAGCATGGGACTTTCCCTTCACCAAAGGAGGCGCATGGAGTTGAGAGAACCGAGCCTACCCCCATATGCTTGAGTGATGATGTGGTACCAATCCCATGTGAGTATGAGAGCCACTTAGCCCACTTGACTGAAAACAAGAGTGAGTGATGAGTGACTCCACCATACGTGAGATTGAGTGCTTCCATTTGGAGGGCATGAGTGATACACCGAGTGAGTTGAGAGTGGTAGTTGATAGGTCATGTGAGACCACTTTGATTTCTAACGACTTACCCTCTACCTCTAGTGTGTTATCCCATGATGTGCTATGTTCCATGGATAAAGAAGTGCCAAGCTTGGACATGATGATGCCTCCTACCAAGAAGATGTACATGGTGGATGAAGATGATGTCATCCCCATACATGATGAAGAAGTCGCCCACATGGAGGCCAACACTACCATAACACCCACTTCATATGAGAGGTATGAACAAGTTAAGAATACGGGTGTTGATGATGCCATGATCCCACTAGTGGACATGATGATTTGTGATGATTGGCATGCTATGGATGATGTTTGTGATATCACATATGCTTCATTGATATTTCCATGTGATACTTTGCCTTTGCATAATGTTGAGCATGTGAAATTATTTGATTGTGATGATGTTCCCATAGACATGCCATGCTCTAAACGTTACATTGATGATATCATTGCTTGCACTTTGTTGAACAATTGCTCTTTCCAATGTTTTGCTTGCAATGATGTTACCAATGGTACCCCTCGAACCATGCTTTGTCATGAATGTTTTACAATCTCTCCTGTTGCTTGCAATAAGTTGAATAATTTATCTTTCACTTGTTTTGCTTGCAACAAAAAATTTCATATGGTTTATATTGATATGCCCCCCATAGCTTTCTCAAATTTTCGAGATTTTGATGATTTCCATGATAAGCATGTTCCCCACTTGCATACTCACCATGCATATTTTTCATACTTGATTGACACTAATGGTGATGTGCACAAGAAGAGATATGTCATGATGGATGATGTATTTCTCTACCATGCACACACATTCTTCCTTTTATCTATGATGTGTGTAGGTACCCGCACAAGAATGTCAACCTTGATTGAGCACGAGTTGACAAAAGGAGCTCTAGAGAGCATCCCCCAAGTGAGTTCAAGATCGAACCCAGCTCTGATACCTTTTGCATGCTTTGCATCTTTCATGTTGACAAATTGCTCTTTCCTATGGTTTGCTTGCAAGCATGTTGATGGTATTCTTTCACCTTGTGACAATCATGTTTCGTTGCCATTGGATATTGATGCTTTGTGTGTTGCCATAAGAATGTTGAACAATTTCTCTTTCCGATGTTTTGTGTGCAACGATAATGCCATTTTGAGCATGTATTGTCATGGGAGCTTCCAAGTCTCTCGTATTGTTGTTGCAACAAACATAAGGATCACTTACTCTTTCATATGGTTTGTTTACAAACATGTTGTTTTTGCTACCGCCTGCGATACTCATACCCCCATGATTTTGGCTTTTGATGATATGTGTATGGCATCCAACATATTGAACAATTTTTCTTTCCAATGGTTGGTTGGCACACATAATGATGTTGCTTTGGATATTTTTCCTCATGTGTTTTTGCCGAATTCTCCTAGCTTTGCATCAAAGATGTTGATCAATATCTTAGTCAATTGCTTTGAGTGCCACACTAAGATGTTATATGGAGTTTTCGAGTTCCCACATTTGGATAATATTCAATTAACTTCCATGCACTTTGACCTTGCATACGCATTTCGTTTGCGATACTTGAGTTGTGCTAATAGTGTTGTGAACAAGAATGGACATGCCACAAATGACATGGTCCTCTATCACACACAAACATATGTTGCTTGGTCTTTGTTGTGTGAAGGTACAATTGTTTACGTGTCAACCTCTATGGATAAAGAGTTGACAAGATGAATCGAAGAGAGTTACCTAGGGCTATCCTTCAATGAACTATCTCTAAATCATAAGGTGACTTCCTTCTACTTGAGGACTCATGCTATAATCTTCATGAATTGGCTACTCTTTGAGTGTTGCTTCGCTTTTATTGTGAGCTTTGTAGGCTTCATGGAAGGTGAAGGAACATTGGAGAGTTGCCACATCAAGCTTCTCAAGGACGACTATATGGTGAACCCCAGGATCAAGAAGTTCTCTCGACATCATCTTCTTGGGATGAGCATGAAGAGTCGAGGACGACTCTTTTTGAAGGGGGGGAGCTGATGCAGCCCGTCCTGCGGACGCTACTACATCCACAACGCCAAGTCCCCAAGATCGTCCCCAAGTCAACCAAGAAGATGCACCAGGAGCAGCTAGCTCCAGAACGAGAGTCTCCGCCGTCATCGCCCCGGAGATTCCACCCGAATCCAGCCGGAGTGTCCGGCCTGCCCTAGCTCCAACCTGGCGTGGACATTCAGAAGGCCAGTTCGGACAATACCCGGAGTGTCCGGCTACCCCAGACTGTCCGGTCACTCGGGCCCGGACTGTCCGGCCCAAGTGATGGGCCTGCGAGCCAACAGCTGGGCCCTTGGCCTATGTACCCCTCTATTTCGCACCAAACCCTAGTTTTATGCCCAAACTACCCCTGAACTTGTGTCTGGCCTATAAATAGAGACCCCGCCCCCTCATGTATCCCTTAGGCATAGATGATAGACTAAAGAAAACCCCCTTTGTGGAATCTCTAGTTTTGCCTCATCCCCTTCTACCAAAGGGGATCGACTATCGTCACCACCTCGTTAGAGTTTGCATCGCGCCTCCCTCGTTGTACATGGCCTTGGCATTGGTGTCCCTTTGCCAAGACGTCAAGACCCTCTCCAAGGTGTTCTTCCCTCTCCGCTTGGGATTGACGGGAGCACGTTGACCGATCTTTCCTTGCGAGGATTCTATCGGACCGGTGGCCACCGGTGAGAGCAATCGGCCTTGTATCATGTGTGTTTTGCGTGTGTTCATCGTGTTCTTCGTGAGGTGTGCGTCCACTTTCGCTACCTTCTCCCTTTCCCCTCGCTTTCCCATCGATTTGACCACGTGATCCGTGAAGATCGGGCCACCCTAGAGGTTTGCCCTCATCAACCTATCCTTGTGTAGATGCACCCAAACCATATCTCCAGGCTCGAACAACACTTCTTTCCTTGCTTGATTCCTTGCAGCAGCAATGTTCTTGCCTTTCTTCTCAATAGCCTCTCGAGTCTTCTCATGTATTTTCTTCACATAATCAACACGTTTTGATGCCTCCATATCAACTCTCTCATGTAATGGCAGAGGCAACATATCAAGTGGCGTCAATGGCTTGAAACCATACACCACCTCAAAAGGACAAAGCTGAGTAGTTGAATGCACCGCCCTATTGTAAGCAAACTTAACATGTGGTAAACACTCTTCCCACTCCCATAGATTCTTTTTAATCATGGTCCTTAGCAGCTGTGACAATGTTCGATTCACCACCTCTGTTTGACCATCTGTTTGGGGATGACATGTAGTACTGACTAGCAGCTTCGTTCCTAGCTTCCCCCATAAGGTCTTCCAAAAGTAGCTCATGAACTTCACATCACGGTCAGAAACAATCGTTTTTGGTACTCCATGTAATCTCACGATGTCCCTGAAAAACAGGTTAGCAACATGCGACGCATCGTCGCTTTTGTGGTAGGCAATAAAATGAGCCATCTTAGAGAACCTATCCACTACCATAAATATAGAATCATGACCTCTCTGAGTTAGGTAGACCTAGCACAAAATCCATAGTAATGTCTTCCCATGAAGTAGTAGGTGCAGAGAGAGGTGTATACAAACCATGAGGCTTCAGCTTAGATTTCGACTTGTGGCATGTAGTACATCAGCTCACAAATCTGTACACATCACGCCTCATCTTGGGCCAATAAAAGTGATCAGCAAGCATGAGCAACGTCTTCTCACGCCCAAAGTGACCCATCAAACCACCAGCATGTGATTCCTGCACTAAGAACAAACACAACGACGATTCTGGATTACATAGTTTAGCTCGAAACAAATATGCATCATGTATATGATACTTATCCCATGCGTTTCTAAGAGCACACAAACGATATGGTTAAGCAAAATCATGGTCAGTTGCATAAAGTGCACAAATAGCTTCTAATCCAGGAATTTTAACATCAAGATTGGTTAATAGCATGTTCTTCCTAGGCAGAGCATCAGCAACAACATTCTCTTTTCCCTTCTTATAATTAATGATGTAAGGAAAAGACTCAATGAACTCAACCCATTTAGCTAATCTTCTATGCAAGTTTGATTGAGCTTTCAAGTATTTCAATGCTTCATGATCAGAATGTATGATGAATTCCTTTGGCCACAAATAATGTTGCCAAACCTCAAGTACTCTAACAAGTGCATACAATTCTTTATCATAGATAGAATAATTCAAATGAGCACCAGTCAATTTCTCAGAAAAATAAGCTATAGGCCGACCCTCTTGCATCAAAATGCCACCTATGCCTATACCACTAGCATCACATTCAACTTCAAATTGCTTCAAAAAAATCAGGTAATGCAACTAATGGTGCAGAAGTAAGCAAACATTTTAATGTATCAAATGCAATGTCTTGGGCCACGCCCCATACAAAAGGAACACCTTTCTTTGTCAAATCATTCAAAAGTGCAGCAATGGTGCTAAAATATTTCACAAAGCGCCTATAGAAACCAGCTAATTCGTGGAAACTACGCACTTGAATTACATTCATGGGAGTAGGCCAATTCTGAATTGATTCAATTTTAGATTGATCTACCTCTACCCCATTCTTAGATACAACAAATCCTAGGAATATGACCTTATCTTATGCAAATGTGCACTTCTCAAGATTAGCATACAATTTATTGTCACGCAACGCTTGCAAAACATGTCGAATATGAGTGCAATGTTCAGTTTCGTTGTGGCTGTATATAAGTATATCATCAAAGTATACAACCACAAAACGACCAATAAAATCTCTCAAAACATGATTCATTAATCGCATAAATGTACTAGGTGCATTAGTAAGACCAAACGGCATAACTAACCACTCATACAAGCCAAATTTTGTTTTGAAAGCAGTTTTCCACTCATCCCCTTCTTTCATCCTAATTTGATGATAACCACTACACAAGTCAATTTTAGAGAAAACAGCAGCACTACGCAATTCATCTAGCATATCCTCTAAGCGTCGAATAGGATGACGATATCGAATAGTGATGTTATTAATCGCTCTACAATCTACACACATGCGCCATGCACCATCTTTCTTAGGAACTAAAATAACAGGAACAGCACAAGGGCTAAGAGAAACACGAATGTACCCATTATCCAGCAACGCTTGTACTTGCTTCTCAATTTCCTTAGTTTCTTCGGGATTAGTCTTGTAGGGTGCACGGTTGGGAAGTGTGGCGCTAGGAATCAGATCCACTTGATGTTCTATACCATGCAATGGAGGCAAACATGCGGGTACGTCTTCTGGAAACACATCCCCAAAGTCATGCAAAACAGAAGAGACACCAAGAGAAATAGGGGTCATGTCATTAGAAACCAATACCTCGCCCTTATACATGAGCACAAGTGGCATGGCTGTAGGATCCTCACGAAACTCTCTCATATCCTCCTTGGTGTCTAGTATCAATAACCCAGGCACTCTCTCCCTTTTCATTATATCACTCAATTTGGGCTCAATTACATCAGGAACAGCTGTTACATACTCTCGCTGAGTGGTAGTATCTTCCTTCAAGTTCACCTCTATCTTCTGGCGAGAATCATTCACAATTTCTTGTGGTGTCATTGGCTGCATAGTAATCTTCTTTCCTTTGAATTCCAAGTGATATGTATTGGCTCGACCATTGTGTTGCACATGGCGATCATAGAGCCAAGGCCGACCCAATAGTAGGTGACAAATAGTCATAGGAACCACATCAAAATCAATAGAATCTTTGTATGGCCCTATTTGAAAATTCACACGGACCATATGATTTACCTTCATCTCACCATTGTTGCTCAACCATTGTATGTAGTATGGCTTGGGATGAGGTAAGTATGTCAAATTCAGTTTGGCACATAGTTCCTTACTTGCAAGATTTCGGCAGCTACCTCCATCAATAATTACCTTGCAAGCTTTGTTTGGTCCAACTAGAGCTTTTGTTTGGAACAAGTTGCAACACTGGGATTCCTCAACCGGTTGCACACTAAGTACACGTGAAGATACGACAATAGTGGGTGCACGCTCAACATATGCATCATCACCATCCTCGTCGTCATCAATATCATCATCAGAAGCTTCATCTCCACTTTCTACTTCGCCTTGTTCATTAACAAACATAACCTTGTTGTTTGGACATTCTTTCTTGTAGTGACCTCTACCTCCACAAGTATGGCACACCAAATCACGAGTACGTGCCGTAGACATGTTGGAACCCGAGCTAGCAGTAGGAGCAACGGGTTTCCGAGCATTAGAACCAAACAAAGGTGTACTTGCTGGTTTGGCTGATGGTGTAAACAGAACAGTAGCTGGTGGCGTGACTGTAGGAGGTGTAGACCTGGCCGAAAATCTGCTGGAGGACGGAAAACGAGCACGTGACTTCGCCTCTTCTGCCAACTGGGATTCGGCCTCTCTAGCATGATGCAACAACTCATTCATGGTCTCATACTTGTGATGACGAACAATGCTCTTGATCGGTAACTTCAAATTGTTTAGGAATCTCTGCATGGTCATCTCAATGGACTCACGAATTCTAGCACGCTGCATAAGCATCTCCATCTCCATGTAGTACTCATCAACTGTCATGATGCCTTGCTTCAGTTGCGTTAATTTATCAAAAACTGATCGCAAGTAGTTGGTTGGTACGAAACGAGCTTTCATGATTTGCTTCATCTCGCGCCAATCCATCACAGGAAGTTCATTGTCCTCCCTTCTATGCTGCACAAGAGCATCCCACTAACGCAAAGCATAACCATCAAATTCAGATGCTGCAAGCTTGACCTTCTTATCTTCTGCATAGTCAAATAAGCGCCAGAGTTTCTCAATCTTCAACTCCCATGTGAGGTAGTCTTTAGGATCAATGGAACCATCAAACTTGGGAATTGAGAATTTTGGCTTACCCAAACCATCATTCGGAGCTTGGTTGGGCACACGTTGAGCACGCCCAAGAGGAGCAAACCCACGGCCATGAGCAGGTGCATGGACAGGGGGAATAGCACATCCCCTGCCAACATGTGGAGCAGCATCAACAGTGCTACCCTCATCGAAATCATCAAAGGCATCATCATGGTGAGGCTCTTCCCTTCTATGTAAGGCGGCTGTCAAACCCTCAATGGAATGCTGCAAAGTGGTGACATTGACATTGAGTGTAGCCACTTGCGTTTGGATAGTATCAACCATCCCAACATGCTGATCCAATCTCATATTCATATCTTGGAGATTCTTGTCAATGGCATCTGTCGTGTTAGTAAACACACGTGTCAAGTGGGATTTCAAAGCCTCATATTCACACCAATTGACAAGCTCCTCATCCTTCTTTTTCTGCAACACAACATCATCATCACTAGAAGACATGATTAGTAGGTTAGTTCAAAAATCAAAATCTGCATGGTGGAAACTCTCACAACTCACTCACAACTAATAAGAAAGGAGATCTTACTGTTCCAAAGTGAATAGAGATTCTCTACCAAATGAAATCAAAGACAGATGCACTGATGTGATGAAGTGAATATCAAAGGTATAGAGAACGATCACAGGGCACACAGGTTATGTATGGTGGAGTTATAGGTATGGTATCCTATCTACATCACAAACAAGTCCTAGTGCTGATCGTACAAAAACCCAAGAAACACACACGGTGGAGATAAACGTGGCAAAGCAACTTATGAAAAGGAATATTGCAATGCACAAGAGAGACGCTAGTAATAGCTCAAATAGAACAGCCACAAGATTGCTCAATCTACTAGTGCTATTATAAAACTAGTCCTCCAATCAACCTTGATATCTCCCTTTTGTTATTTACTTTTGTATCTATTTTCTTTTCTCTTTTTTTAACAACGTTTTTTCTCTTCTTTCTCTCTCTTTTTTGATTTTTCAACTATCTGACACAATGCAATACGTGATGCAACAATTCTGAGCAATTATGGGCCGGATATTCCGGTTTTGTCGGGGGCCGGATAATCCGGTCTGCCTGGACGACAAATTTGCACTCCAAAACCCTAATGAGCAGCCTGTCGGACCAAAACAACTAGTCTTGTGGGTACGCTCGTAGGCACGAATGCTGTAGATAGGCTATGCCTATGGTATGCAAACAAAGGTACGCTATGTGGACTCAGACAAATGAGGAAAACTTACGGAACACGGTGATGGTTGACACGACGGAAAACAAGATCAAACCCTAAACCTAGACACAAACGAAAAAACTAGACTCCTATGAGGAAAAACCTGCAGATCGGATCTACGAGAAGATACAATCAGCAACTAAAACTCGAAAACGATGCAATCTAGTCTATGGCAAATCTTTTTGTACGGCTTTTTCTGTATAGGACGAAAAACGCTCTCTAATCTATGGATGGATTTGTGGATGCTTACCGAGGCAACACTGGAAATCTGATACCAAGATGATATGGGGTGGCCCAATCTTCTCAAAGTGGATGGAGGTGATGATGGTGGATGATAGATAACTAGCTTGTAGCTATGAACTCTCCTGCTTGATCCCGGATGCCAATGCAACAGCTCTCGAACCTTGTAGGATATTCACAACACCACGCTCTTGCGCACGCAGCCGTCGACCACGAACGGTAGTTTGCAATCTACTAATTCCCGATGGAACAACAGATCACACTCAATTATAGTTGGTAAAATCAATCACAGGGTAATTCTAGAGGTTCTATGAAAGAAACAACTCTAAAATAGTTTTAACGTGGTCTGACCTAAACTAGAGGGCGTTCCCAGGCTTATATGGCCGCCAGAATGTCCAAAAACACGAAACGAAAACGTGTCTGATACAGTCAGATCCGTCCGGATCTGATGGGAACTTTTTGGGCCGGATTATCCGGTCTGAGAGGGCCGGATTATCCGGGGCCGGATTATCCGGGGCCGGATTTTCTGGGGGGAAAATCCGGTCAAATATCTACCCTGGTACTGAACATCGCGCACGAAGTCCTTTGCAGAATCTCCAAAGCAGGGCCGGATTATCCGGGGTGTGGGGGCCACATTATCCAGGGTCTTTTAGGCGTGGAAGTACTCATTGGAAAGATCTTGGAATTATCTATCCAACAAGTGCTTATTTGCTTGATTTGGAGTTCATATGAGGAATCCACGTCCGTTTGAATTTCAGGACTTATGTCTGTCCGAATTGAATGTTCCTTCTCTTCGATGATCTCCCTTGCTTGTATTACGCCTTCCTCCCGCTCCTCCCTCGCGCATCCTTGGGCGATCATCATGTTGGGCTTCTCTTGTAGCCCTTCTCCTCGCGCCATGCTTGTTTCTCCAATGAACCTGATCATACATAAATGCATAGACTTAGGCAGTATAAAGTTCTCATCAATCAAAGTACCAGATTCGTTTAGGAGTAAATTCACCTATTGTTCAAGTAGCTTAGCACGAGCTCTTGTAATAGGTCCAATTATAATCTCATTGGGCTGATCCTTTCTTGCAATAGTTGTAGCATCTTCAGTAGTCATTGGGGTAGGTGTAATTGTAGGGATGTCCTCATCAAAATTGGCTTAACAATACTTGAAACTTTGAGATTAGCTCAAAATGATCCGGTGTTAGATAAATCTAGTAAACAAAGGGTTAGTCTAAACAAAAAATGTTGGCCCACTTAAGATCTTTTCCTTAGTCGTTTTTCATGTGCTTTGCCATTCCAAACGTGTTCTCTTGCTTGCCATGAAGCCAATTCTTGTTGGACAACAACAAAGTCAAAAAGTTGGTTTTTGGTGCTCACAAATTACTAATCCGACTAAGATATAAGTGACTTAACCCAGCCGACATAAAAATACGAAAACAAGAAGAACAACTATTACGGCAGTCCCTGAGTCTCTGCTTGGATGCCAAAGTTTCATTAATAAACTCATTGTCGACATACATACCGACATATGAGTAGCTCGGATACATTCACCTCTTTGTCAGGTGTAAAAAGGACGGTGTAGTGCTACATTCCATGGTCGATTAGATTCCTCTCCGGACTTGTCCGCCTTGTTCTTTTCCTGTGGCTGTGCATCAATAAGATAGTAGGAGTCATTGTGCAAGGCTTTGGTTACAATGAAAGGTCCTTCCCATGGAGGGGATAGCTTATGCATACCAGCAGTGCGCTGTATCAACCGGAGTACCAGGTCACCTTCCTAGAAGACTCGGGGGTTTACTTTCCAGCTATGATAGTGTCAGAGATTTTGCTGATATATGGCGGATCTGGACAAGGCCAGATCTCTCGCTTCTTCCAGCAGATCAACATCATTTTGCCGGGCTTCGTGCACTTCGGCTTCTGTGTATTGGGTGACCCTTGGCGAATCATGCTCTATGTCGGCTGGTAATACAGCTTCTGCCCCATATACCAGAAAGAATGGCGTATAGCCTGTTGATTGATTCGGAGTTGTTCTTAAACTCCATAGTACCGCTGGTAGTTCTTCTATCCAGCACCCCGTTGATCTTTGCAGCGGCTTTATGAACCGGGGTTTTATCCTGGACAAAACTAGTCCGTTGGATCTTTCCACTTGCCCGTTCAATGCGGGGTGGGCGACTGAGGCGACATCCAGCCGGATCTTCTTTTCTTGGTAGAACCTCGCAAATGCTCCTTCAGCGAAATTTGTACCATTATCAGTTATGATGCTATGGGGATAGCCATATCTCAGGATTATATCCTTGAGGATCCTTACTGCTGTTGCCCCGTCACATTTCTTAATTGGTTTCACTTTAATCCACTTGGTGAACTTGTCGACCATAACTAGGATATGGGTCATTCCTCCTTTAGCCGGCTTAAATGGCCCTACCATGTCTAGGCACCATACAACAAATGGCCAAGTAATGGGGATAGTTTTGAGTTCCGACATTGGTAAATGAGTTTTCGTGGCGTATCTCTGATAGCCATTGCATTTTCTCACCAAATCCTCAGTTTGCTCCAAAGCACTTGGCCAATAAAATCCATGCCGGAAAGCTTTCGCCACTAACGCTCTTGAGGAGGCATGGTGGCCACATTCCCCTTGGTGAATATCTCGGAGTATGTCAAGTCCTTCTTCTGGGTCAACACACCGCTGTAGTACCGTTGTTACACTCCTTTTATATAATTCAGCATTGATAATAGTATAGGTGTTGAGGGCAAACCTCTAGGGTGGCCCGATCTTTCACGATTCCCTTTCAAATCGAGGATGGAGTGCAGGAAGAGGAGGGGA
Source organism: Avena sativa (assembly GCA_916181665.1). Lineage (NCBI taxonomy): Eukaryota > Viridiplantae > Streptophyta > Magnoliopsida > Poales > Poaceae > Avena > Avena sativa. The sequence goes on from OV702292.1 coordinate 316,752,377, forward strand.
GGATGAACACGACGAACGCACGCACGAAGAATGCGAAGAACACACACACACACACACACAAAACCACTATACACACCAATAGCTCACGCCTGCGGTGACCGGTCCGGCGCAATCCCTAGGATCAGCGTCGGGCGGAGGACTCTCTCTCGAACTGGCACGGAGAGATGGGAGACTCGGTGAGATCTTGACGTCTTGACAAAGGGACACCGATGCCAAGGCCTTGTACAACGCGCAGGCACGATACAAACTACAACGAGGTTTGGGATATTGGTGCTCCTTGGTCAAGGAGCATGAGGCAAGAATTAGATAGATCCACAAAGGGGTTTCCACTAATTCCAATATCATGCCTAGGGTTTACAATGGAGGTGGGGGACTATATATAGGCCAGCCACTTAAACAGGGGTACTTTAGGAATAAAAGACAAGTTCTGGACGGACTAAGGGGTACATGGGCCGTAGGCCCAAAGGCCTTTTCATGTCTGGCGACGGTCGGACCGGAGACTCCGGTGTGGTGGACCGGAGACTTCGGTCGGTCTCCGGACCAGCCTACGGAGGGGCCATCAGATTGTCCCAGGGCCCGTTGCAGGGGCCAGACCGGAGGTGAGACCGGAGACTCCGGTGTCTTCAGGCTGGAGACTTTGGTGGACCGGAGATTCCGGTGTGCGCAGACCGGAGACTCCGGTCTGAGCAGCTCCATCTGCTCCTGCTTCATGCTCTGCTCCTTGTTCTCCATCCTTGGGTGCATGGTGATGTGTCGAAGCTTCGTACCTGATGATGCATAGGGTAGTTGCATGAAGTAGCATACCATTCAAGGAGGTATCAAATTGGCACGAGGAGAGGAGCGAGTTCACCGTAGCTTATAGGAGTTTGGCTCGGGCACGAGTCATGGGTCCACTTGGGGGACTTGTTGGTGTAGATGTAGGAGCGTCCGTAGGACGGGCCGCATCAGCTCCCCCCTTGGGAAAGAGTCGTCCTCGACTCTTCATGGTTATCATCTTGAACATCTCCGTCGTAGGGTGAGAGATCCTTGACATTGAATGTATTGCTTGCAAGGTACTTGGAGGTTGGTATGTCGATGATGTAGGCGTTGTTGTTGATTCTTTTGATGACCTTGAAGGGACCATCTCCTCTTGACTTGAGCTTGGAGTCACGTTCCTTGGGGAAGCGGACTTTGCTTAGGTGTATCCACACAAGGTCACCTTCTTCAAAGATCATCTCCTTCTTGTCCTTGTTTAACTTTGAAGCTTGGCGAAGGACCTATTGTTCGATAGTAGCCCTTGTTTCTTCATGAAGTTTCTTCATAGCTTGTGCGTGTTTCTCGACGACCATGTTCGTTCGCTCATGGAGAGGTAGTGGTAGGATGTCGAGTGCGGTGAGGGGCTCGAAACCATAGACGATCATGAATGGACTCATCTTGGTTGTTGAGTGCTTGGCTCGATTTTAGGCGAACTCGGCGTGTGGAATGCATTCCTCCCAATCCTTTAGGTTTTTCTTGATCAACACATGAAGGAGTGTTCCGAGGCTTCAGTTGACAACTTCGGTTTGGCCATCAGTTTGAGGATGTGAGGCGGATGAAAAGAGGAGCTTGACACCGAGCTTGGCCATAAGGGTCTTCCATAAGTAGCTCATGAATTTGACGTTGCGGTCGGAGACGATTGTTCGTGGCACACCATGTAGACAGACGATTTCCCTGAAAAACAGATTTGCAACATGTGAAGCATCGTCGGTCTTATGGCACGGTATGAAGTGTGCCATTTTGGAAAAGCGATCCACAACAACAAATATAGAATCATGACCATGCTTAGATCTAGGTAATCCTAACACGAAATCCATGCTAATGTCAGACCAAGGTGTATGAGGAATAGGCAATGGCATATAAAGACCATAGGGATTATCTTGCGACTTAGCTTGAACACATGTCATGCATCATTGAACGTAGCGCTCCACGTCGTGTTTCATCTTGGGCCAAAAGTAGTGAGTGGAGAGCATGTCCAATGTCTTGTTACGGCCAAAGTGACCCATGAGGCCTCCACCATGAGATTCTTGGAGAAGCAAAAGTTGAATTGACGACTTCGGAATGCATAGCTTGTTTTATTTAAATAGAAAGCCCTCATGCAAATAGAAATCATCAACTCCTTTGTCATTGGAGCACTTTGCGAAAATTGGTTCAAAGAACGGGTCGGAAGCATACAAAGATTTTATTTCCTCAAGACCCAACACGTTGATTCCAAGTCTCGTAAGAAGGCTTGTATGTTTGCGAGACAATGCATCTGCAACTACATTATCTTTGCCCTTCTTATACTTGACAATGTACGGAAAAGACTCCATGAACTCAACCCACTTAGCGTGTCTCTTGCTCAAGTTAGCTTGGCCTTTGAGATATTTCAACGACTCGTGGTCGGAATGTATGATAAATTCCTTGGGCCAAAGGTAGTGTTGCCAAACTTGAAGGACACGAACTAAGGCAAAAAGCTCTTTGTCATAAATCGGATAGTTAAGGCGAGCACCATCAAGTTTCTCGCTATGGTAGGCTATAGGACGTCCGTTTTGCATAAGGACTCCTCCAATGCCAATACCAGTAGCATCACACTCTATCTCAAAAGTTTTTGCGAAATCCGGTAATGCAATAGAGGTGCTTCGGTGAGCCTCTGTTTAAGTTCATCAAAAGCTTTTTGTTGTGCTTTGCCCCACACAAAGGTGACATTCTTTTTGGTCAATTCATTAAGGGGCAAGCAATGGTTGAAAAGTCTTTCATAAAGCGACGATAGAAACCGGCCAACCCATGAAAACTTCAGAGTTCACTCACATTTGTTGGGATGGGCCAATCTCTTATGTCCTTTACCTTGGAAACATCAACTTCAATTCCCTTCGAAGAAACTACAAATCCAAGAAAAATCAACTTGTCTTTAGCAAAACTGCACTTGGGAAGATTAGCATAAAGCTTTTCATGTCGAAGGATTTGCAAAACTTCCTTGACATGTGTTATATGGTCCTCAAGTGATTTGCTATAAACAAGAATATCATCGAAATAGACAACAACACTTTTGCCAATGAGAGAACGCAAAATATGATTCATGAGGCGCATGAAGGTGGATGGGGAATTAGACATACCAAAGGGCATAACCAACCATTCATAGAGGCCAAGTTTGGTCTTGAAGGAGGTTTTCCACTCATCACCTTCAGCCATGCATATTTGATGGTAACCACTACGAAGATCAATTTTCGAAAAAATAGTGGCTCCACACAATTCATCAAGCATGTCATCGAGACGTGGTATGGGATGCCGATAACGCACGGTGATAGCATTGATTTGGTCATCTTCCACTCGTTGCCTTGCCATTGCTTCCTTGACTCGGGCATCAAATTCATCTTCACTCAAGTACTCTTCATCACCATTGTCATGGATGAACAAGACTTTCTTGTTTCCACATTCGTCCGACTTGTGTCCTTTACCTCCACACTTGTAGCATTTACCAATGAAAGGTGTATCACTCTTTGCTTGTTTGCCACTTGGGGCCAGTTTTCCTTGAGGAAGTTTGGGCTTGAAGGAAGGCTTGGGGTACTTGAGGAGCTTCCATTGAAAGTTGTTGGTGTAGCGGTTGAGGCTTTCTTATAGGTGAAGTACGTCTTGGGCTTGTTGTACTTGATATCCTATTGCACTTGATGTTCAGCCTTTGTTGCGATGTGCACAAGCTCAACCATGGTGTCGTATGTTTGGAACTCGACGATGCGCTTGATTAGGTGATTCAAGCCAATGAGGAAACGTGCCATTGTTTGCTCCATGCGCTCATCAATGTTGTCGTGAATCAAGTTGAGTTCCATTTCCTTGAAGTATTCTTCCATGGTCTTTGTCCCTTGACGAAGCGCTTGAAGGTTGTTGAAGAGGTCATGCGTGTAATGCGTGGGGACGAAGCGGGATCTCATATGAGCCTTCATGTCATGCCAAGTTGTGATTGGCGGCTCTTGTCTTGCATCATGAGCAACTTGAACTTGTTCCCACCAAAGGTTGGCGTAATCATCAAACTCAAGTGAAGCCATGGCGACCATCTTCTCATTGCTATAGTTGTGCATGCGGAAGATCTTGTTGACCTTGAGTGCCCACGAGAGGTATTCTTCGGGGTCATTAGATCCGGTGAACTTGGGCATTGTGAACTTGAGCTTGCCAAATGTTTCTTCCTCATTGCGGTCACGGTAATGATTGTTGCCATGTTGATGATGGTCTTCATCTTCCATGCGATCGTTGTGACGAGCTTGTTGACGAGCTTGTGGTTGAGGAGGTGGAACTTGGTTCTCATGACCTTGTTGCGGAGCTTGCTCTTGATACTATTGTTGAAGAGCTTGCTCTTGCTCTTGGGGTGGTTGTTGACGTGGTTGAGGCGCTTGGGCCTCATGGTGATGAGGGTGTGGAGCCTCTTGACGCGGTTTGTGACGTTGGTTAGGCACATAGGCCTCACGGCGAAGAACATGGTCATGAGCCTCTTGACGTGGTGGGCATCGCTCAATTTGGACCACTTGGCGCTCCAAGTTTTGGCGTGGTGGAGGAGGCGCCTCGTGATGACCATGGTGTCGTTGTTGACGTTCATGACGGTGATGACGAGGAGGAGGATCTTGGAGAGCCTCACGTCGATGATGATCTTGATTCTCCAAATTGGAGTCATCACTTGTTATGTCCAGTATGTGTCGCGGTCGATGGTGGTAGACTTGTGGTTGCACTTGTGGTTGCACTTGCGGTTGCTCTTGTGGTTGCTCTTGTTGGAGCACTAATGCCCTTGTGTGATGACGGTGTGCTTCTTGCCTTCCTCTTGGCTTGAGAAATCACCATCATTGCTTGACGTTGCGGCGTGCTGTGGGGAAGGTACATAGTTCGACGATATTCCACCTTCAACCACGGGGGCATCATTGCGTCTTGGAGCACTTGGATGTAGATCGTGTGGAAGAGGTGCATGACGCTGAGAAGAACTTGAAGAGCTTGATGCGCGTGAACATTGTCTTGCCATACCGTCGATGAGGCGTCGAAGATTGTCATTTGTTTCGGCGACAGAGCGTTGGAGCGCTTCATTTTGGTTGCCAAAGTTGCGATGCATTGCGTGCATTTGTCGTTCGAGGCCGTCGAAGCGGTTGTCGATGTTCTTGAACTCGGCTTGCGTCTCACCAAATTGTTCATCTTGTCGTGTCTCAAGTGCTTGGCAACGTTCACAGAACTCTTGGCGGACGATGAAGTGACTTGCGCGCGTCATGTACGGACCTTGATCTCCTTCTTGGGGAGGTGGTTGGCTCGACTCACCGTGCCTATCCATCATGCAAAACACACAAGTATTGTATATGGAATTGGAATATGGTGGTGTTAGCCTTGTACCTCACCTTGGGGATTGCACCAAACTAGAACCCACAAGTGAGAGCTATAAGCGTGCAAAGTGGAATTGCAAAGAAAACTCACACTAAAGGAAGATCTAACTCTCAAAAGCTTGTTGGTGGTAGGTTAGGATTGTGGAATGCCAAAGGACCAACCAAAAGAAAAGGGATAGTCAAAAGTGGGTAAAATCCAACAAACTCAAGTCAAAGGAGAAGGTCAACAACTCAAAAGGGGTGACGGGAACCTACGACTATATACACACACGTGGAGATTGTTGGGATTGACACGACTATGAAAATGAGCAAACAAAATGTCCTAACAAAGACTAAGCTCGTTGTCGTGCCAATGCAAGGAGAGACCGTGGCTCGTTTGCAAAGAAGAAAAATGAGCAACGGATTTGTGCACTTGCCTTGGGCGCTCTTCTTTCTCTCTTGCTTACAAGCTTTGAGACTCTCTTTTGCAAGGGGAGACTATTTTTATTTTTCTTTTGCTTTGTATCTTTTTTTTGGCTCTCCCTTGATGCTACCTAGTCACACTTTATATTGCTCTTACACTCTCACTATCCAAGGACAAATGCACAATGCTCAAGCAAACACAAGATGAGACACTCTCATGGGATAGGTACATATAAAGGAAGATAGGGGTTAACAAGGTGACGCAAGTTATACCTTCTTAGATGATCAACTTGACGTTGGTGGTGTGGGATGATGTTCATGGGCCATGGTGTTAATGAGCGCGGGAGTTGTTGATGCGGAAGCTTGCTGTTAGTTGCTGACACGCACATGGGACACGAGCAAACAAAGGAAATTAGCCAATGCGAAAAATGAGGCAAAACTGTCAAAACTGGCATTACAGCCGGACACTCCGGTTTGTCTGTGTCGGACACTCTGGTCAGGCTGGACACTTCGGTCGAATCAGTCCGGACACTTTGGCGCGGGTTTCCTGCTCGTGTTCTTGAGCAGAAATCCTTGCCTTAAGTCCTCAAATCCACAAAAAACTGACCAAATCGGGCTGGGAAAACGCAAGATAAAGCTGGACCAACACCTAATACAAGGGTTGGTCGGATCAAAACCACAAATAACACTCCAAATCAAGAGATCGATCCAAAGGCAACTATGGGGCTCTTTTTTGGGGATTTTAAAAAATTTGGTGGATAGAAGAAAAAAATTTGGGCAAATTCGTGAGCAACTAAGCTCTTGATACCAATATGTTGAGGGCAAACCTCTAGGGTGGCCCGATCTTTCACGAATCCCACTCAAATCGAGGATGGAGTGCGGGGAAAGGAGGGAAGGATGAACACGATGAACTCACAAACGAAGAACGCGATGAACACACAAACGCAAAACCAGGATATACACCAATAGCTCACGACGATGGTGACCGGTCCGACGCAATCCCTAGGATCGGCGTCGGGCGGAGGACTCTGTCTCGAACCGGCACGGCGAGATGGGAGACTCGGTGAGATCTTGACGTCTTGGCAAAGGGACACCGATGCCAAGGCCTTGTACAACGCGGAGGCACGATGCAAACTCCAACGAGGTTTGGTGATATTGGTGTTCCTTGGTCAAGGAGCATGAGGCAAGAACTAGATAGATCCACAAAGGGGTTTCCACTAATTCCAATATCATGCCTAGGGTATACAATGGAGGTGGGGGACTATATATAGGCCAACCACAAGTTCAGGGGTAATTCAGGCATTAAAGTAGAGTTCTCGGCGAAGTAGAGGGGTACATGGGCCATAGGGCCTAGCTAGGCTCGCAAGCCCATCTTTAGGCCGGACAGTCCGGGTCGAGTCGACCGGACAGTCCGGGGTGGCCGGACACTCCGGGTAGTGTCTGGGTATTGTCTAAACTGGCCTTCTGAATGTCCACGCCAGGTTGGGGCTGGGGCAGGCCGGACACTCCGGCTGAGTCGCACCGGACACTCCGGCTGGTTCCGGGCGGACACTCCGGCTCAGTCAGCTTCAGGACTGGTGCAGCTTCAGGGCTCGTGGGTCGATGCGGCGGGGGTTCGTACATGATGATGCAAAGAGTAGTGGTATGAAGTAGCAAGCCATCCAGATGTATGTCAAAGTCACATGATGAGAGGAGCGAATTCACCTATTCTTGAAGGAGCTTGGATCGGGCACGGGTCATCGGTCCGCTTGGGAGACTCGGTGGTGTAGATGTAGGAGTGTCCGTAGGACAGGCCGCATCATAACCGATAGTACCGCTTGGGGGCGGTAGTACCGCAAGATGATACTGGGGCGTCCAGAGGCGATGGCGTGGGCTTCAGTCATGGCCGGTAGTACCGGTGAGGCTGAGCGGTAGTACCGGGGCGCGGTAGTACCGCTGTTGGGAGCGGTAGTACCGCTCGTGTCTGTCTTCTTGGGGACTTGGGGACGAGCTTGGACTTGGCATTGTAGATGTAGTAGCGTCCGTAGGACGGGCTACATCAGATCATCAAGAAGAAGGAACGTTCAATTCGGACAGACAGAAGTTCTGAAATTGAAACGGATGTGGATTCCTCATACGAACTCCAAATCAAGCAAATAAGCACTTGTTCGATAGATAATTCCAAGATCTTTCCAATGAGTACTTCCACGTCTAAAAGACACCGGATAATCCAGCCCCCACACCCCGGATAATCTGGCCCTGTTTTCTAGAGATTCTGCTAAGGACTTCGTGCGCGACTTTCTGTATGGCCCAGATAATCCGACCCACTTAGACCGGATAATCCGGCCCAAAAAGTTCCCATCAGATCCGTACAGATCTGGCTATATCAGACACGTTTTCGTTTCGTGTTTTTCGGATGTTCCGGTGGCCATATAAGCCTGGAAACACCCTCTAATTAGGGTTAGCTAGAAATTGAGTCAAAAACTATTGTGTGAGTTGCTTGGTGAGCATCCCTCCGGGGACGGCGATGTCGTGTTATCTATCGTATTGATATTGTCGCGGAGGTTCTTGTGTTCATCAAGGATTGTCGTGTTTTGGTTTGAGGCGTGGTGATCTTCATCACATTACTTGCTGGATTGATTCCTCTTCTTCAGGTTGTGTTCATCGCGCGGTCGGGAGATTACCATCCGGGTTGACTCGCTGTGAAAGATCGGGACAAAACTCACGGATCATCGGTGTGATCCGTGTCATGTGGTATCAGAGCACCAGGTTTCTCACGGCGAGATTGTGTTGAAAGATCGGGACAAAACTCAAGAATCACCGGTGTGATCCGTATCAGGTGGTATCAGAGAACCAGGTTGCTCACGGCGAGATTGTGTTGATTGATCGGCTGAGTGTGTTCTTGGTGGAGATCAGAGAGTTGAGGCGGAGCAGATTGGATCTCGACGTCCATGCACCGGAGTGTCCGACGGATTCCTCCCGGAGTATCCATCCAACCCAGACAGTCCGACCCTCCAACACCGGACAATTCGGCCCTGAATTTTTTCTGTTCGGCAGTCATGCTAGGAAGCATGCCGTCGTGTCAGGATGATTTTTTTGGCAAACGGTGCACTTCTGGGAAGAGATCTAGTGATGTGTACAATGATTATCTTGACATCTTGCACGGTGTAGTATGTGATGATTCTCAAATCAGTTGGAGACTGGTCCATATGGCGACATATGAGGAATATGAGTCGTGGGAACGTCATATGCAAGATGGTTTTTACAGATGTGATACATACGAGTATTCGGATAATCCTACACGTATGTGTCTTGCATTATGACGTGTGGATGAGGAGATAGCTCGTTGGTGGGATAAAGTGGTGCATGAGAAGGATATTGTTGATGCAACTTGGAAGTACTTCAGTAATTTTTTGCGTGGTTGTTTTATGTCTCCTCATCATAAGGTATTTTGTACCAAGCCCGTGAAGGCAGTCCAGCAGTCGCCCAAAGTTGCAGTTATGTCTATTCCATCTCATGTAAAGGAGGCTCCAGCAGTTGTTCCAGTGCAACCGGTCAGCGTGGCAGTGCCAAAATTTTCTGAAGAGAAGCAGCCTAATGTTGACAAGGTGGTTGTGTGTGATGCAACTGTAGTGGAGGATGTTGTACCATTGAGTGGGCTGAATTTGCAACTCAAGAAGGTACAAGGTGATGCTTGCATGATAGTTGACAAGGGCCAGCGTTGGAATTTATTTCAGGCGCAGTGTGTGATCAAAGGCAAATCATGCAAGTTGATTGTTGATGGAGGAAGCTGTAATAATGGCATTAGCAAGGCAATGGTGGAAGCGTTGGGGTTGTCCACATGGCGTATTCCTAAACATAAGCATCTACAATGGTTAAATAGCTGCGGTATGGTGAAGGTAACTCATAAGGTGCGTGTGCCATTTACAGTTGGTGATTATTTTGATGAGATTGAGTGCGATGTGTTGCCATTGGAGGTATGTGGGCTGTTACTTGGTCGTCCATGGTAGTATGATCGCAATGCTACACATGCTGGACGAGAAAACACATATTATTTTGTGCATGGTGGCAAACAACAGACTTTGAAGCCTATGCAGGATGATCACATAAAGTTTGATGTAGAGTTGGTGGTACATAAGGAGAAGGTGCGCAAGGCTAAGCCAAAATCTAGGCTAGCTAAGGTGCAGGATGGAGAGCATGATGCATAGTGCGACAATGTTGATATTGCTTCAGCTATGCCTGTAGATGACAAGACAGTGGAACTTGTTAGTGACAAGCCAGTTGAAGTGCATCCTCTTATTGCTGAGAGGAAGGATGTTGCAGCATGTGTTCAGAAGGTTTTTTGGGTTGACACAGGTGTTCAGACGGATGATATTTGTGCTCCTAATGTTCTAGTGCATGTGGTGCAGCAGGGTAACAAGAGCAGTTTTGTTAGCACACTTGTGAGGCATTTTGTTGGGACAGTTGTGCGGATGCATAGAGGCAAGGATGGACATGTTCGTCAGTTGTGTGGTCTAGGCATTACTCATCTTATGCCAGGTCATGCAAAGAAGGTCCATGTTCAGCAATCACGAGTTCCAACAAGAGTTGAGAAGAAGAAGACGGTGGCGCCTAGGTCAAAGCTCGTATGGAGACGCAAGGAGGTGCAGGCGCCAAGGGCTGTTTCAAGTCAAGCACGCCGAGAGGGAGGTTGCGGAGTGGAAGGCAAGCGAGACTTAAAGATGACAAATCCGCGTGATGATTTTGTTGATATCACGCCACCCTTTCGAGAAGACCCTCACGCGTTGGGGACAACGCTCCTTGAAGGGGGGAGGATGATATGGGCACGATAGGCATGAGGGAGGAGCAGGAGGTAGGCGCAAGGGAGATCATCAAGAAGAAGGAACGTTCAATTCGGACAGACAGAAGTTCTGAAATTGAAACGGATGTGGATTCCTCATACGAACTCCGAATCAAGCAAATAAGCACTTGTTGGATAGATAATTCCAAGATCTTTCAAATGAGTACTTCCATGTCTAAAATACACCGGATAATCCGGCCCCCACAACCCGGATAATCCGGCCCTATTTTCTAGAGATTCTGCTAAGGACTTCATGCGCGACTTTCTGTATGGCCCCGGATAATCCGGCCCAAAAAGTTCCCATCAGATTCGGATGGATCTGGCTGTATCAGACACGTTTTTGTTTCGTGTTTTTTGAATGTTTCGGCGGCCATATAAGCCTGGGAACGCCCTCTAGATTAGGGTTAGCTAGAAATTGAGTCAAAAACTATTGTGTGAGTTGCTTGGTGAGCATCGATGCCGTGTTATCTATCGTATTGATATTGTCGCGGAGGTTCTTGTGTTCATCAAGGATTGTCGTGTTTTGTTTTGAGGCGTGGTGATCTTCATCACGTTACTTGCTGGATTGATTCCTCTTCTTCAGGTTGCGTTCATCGCGCGATTGGGAGATTACCATTCGGGTTGACTCGCTGTGAAAGATCAGGACAAAACTCACGGATCATCGGTGTGATCCGTATCACAATGACATCTAGTGGATCCATGTGGTTTAGGAAAAACACACATGCTATGGCATCCAGTGGATCCATGTGGTTTATGAAAAGAACACACATGCTGGAGTGGCAATATTGCATGTGTTCTTTTCCAAAACCACAATGATGCACACAAATACACACACACACATTCAAGTGGGTGTGGTGATGCAGCATCTTTCAAACTGGTGATAAAATGCATGCTACGGTTGAATCCCAGCATGCTGCTATGGTTCCTGGACATGGTTAGACACCACATTCTGGAGTGGCATCATTGCATGTGTTCTTTTCCAAAAGCACAATGATGCACACTGATACATATACATGCAATGACTCTATTGGATCCATGTGGTTTAGGAAAAGAACACACATGCAATGACATCAGTGGATTCATGTGGTTTATGAAAAGAACAAACATGCAATGACACCTAGTAGATCCATGTGGTTTATGAAAAGAACACACACATGCAATGACATTAGTAGATCCATGTGGTCCAAGAAAAGAACACACATATGCAATGACATCTAGTGGATCAGTATGGTTTATGAAAAGAACACACATGCAATGACATCTAGTGGATCCATGTGGTTTATGAAAAGAACACACATGCAATGACATCAGTTGATCCATGTGGTTTAGGAAAAGAACACGCATGCAATGACATCTAGTGGATCCATGTGGTTTAGGAACAGAACACACATATGCAATGACATCTAGTGGATCCATGTGATTATGAAAAGAACACACATGCAATGACATCTATTGGATCCATGTGGTTTAGGAAACGAACACACATGCAATGACATCTAGTGAATCCATGTGGTTTATGAAAAGAACACACATGCTAGAGTGGCATCATTGCATGTGTTCTTTTCCAAAACCACAATGATGCACACTAATACACACACACATCCAAGGGTGTGTGGTAATGTAGCTTCTTTCAAAGTGGTGATAGAATGCATGCTGCAGTATAATTCCAGCATGATGCTAGGGTTCCTGGACATGGTTGGACACCACATGCTGGAGTGGCATCATTGCATGTGTTCTTTTCCAAAACCACAATGATGCACACTGATACACACACATGCAATGACTCTAGTGGATCCATGTGGTTTAGGAAAAGAACATGCATGGAATGACATCAGCGGATCCATGTGGTTTAGGAAAATAACATACATATCCAATAACATCTAGTGGATCCATGTGGTTTATGAAAAGAAAACACATATGCGATGACATGAGTGGATCAATGTGGTTTATGAAAAGAACACACATATGCAATGACATCTAGTGGAATAGTGTGGTTTATGAAAAAGAACACACATGCAATGACATCTAGTGGATCCATGTGGTTTATGAAAAGAACACACATGCAATGACATCAGTGGATCCATGTGGTTTAGGAAAAGAACACACATGCAATGACATCCAGTGAATCCATGTGGTTTAGGAATAGAACACACATATGCAATGACATCCAGTGGATCCATGTGGTTTATGAAAATAACACACATGCAATGACATCTAGTGGATCAATGTGGTTTATGAAAATAACACACTGATACACACACACATCCAAGTTGGTATGGTGATGTAGCATCTTTCAAACTGGTGATAGGATGCATGTTGTAGTTGAATTCCAACATGCTGCTAGGGTTCCTGGACATGGTTGGACACCACATGCTGGAGTGGCATCATTGCATGTGTTCTTTTCAAAACCACAATGATGCACACTGATAGACACACACACATGCAATGACATCTAGTGCATCCATGTGGTTTACGAAAATAAGTCACATGCAATGACATTAGTGGATCCATGTAGTTTAGGAAAAGAACACACATGATGCAGCTCGTCCTACGGACGCTCCTACATCTACACCAACAAGTCCCCCAAGTGGACCCATGACTCGTGTCCGAGCCAAACTCCTACAAGCTAAGGTGAACTCGCTCCTCTCCTCGTGCCAATTTGATACCTCCTTGGATGGTGTGCTACTTCATGCAACTACTTTGCGCATCATCAGGTACGAAGCCTTGACACATCCCCAAGCACCCAAGGATGGAGAACAAGGAGCAGAGCGTGAAGCAGAATGATGCAGCCCGTCCTACGGACGCCTCTACATCTACACCTCCAAGCCCCCCAAGTGGACCGATGACTCGCGCTCAAACCAAACTCCTCCAAGCTAAAGTGAATTCGCTCGTGTACTCATGTGACTTTGTTACACCCCTGGATGGCTTGCTACTTCATGCCCCGACACTATGCATCATCAGGTACGAAGACAGGAGCCAGAGGAGCGACACGGCAGCCAACAGCTGCCAGGAGACCCCGGTACTACCGGCCCCATGAAGCGGTACTACCGCACAAGTGGTACTACCGCTCATGGACAGCGGTACTACTACCCCGGGCAGAGAGATGGACCCGAAGCCCTAGATTCCACCGGTACTACCACACTCAGCACGTGGTACTACCGCGCTCACCTGAAGACCCACGCCAAAGCTTCTGCCTGCTCCGGTACTACCGCACCCTTCCAGTGGTACTACCGCATCTGGCCGGTACTACCGCTCAACCGATCGGTACTACCGGACACCCTAGGGCATGCGCGCTCCTTCTCGGCCCTTTGGCCTTGTAACGCCCCCTTTTGATACTTTAGTTTCCTAAACTACCCCTGAACTTGTGGCTGGCCTATATATAGCCCCCCAACTCTATTGTAAACCCTAGGCATGATATTTGGAATTACTGGAAACCCCTTTGTGGATCTATCTAGTTCTTGCCTCATGCTCCTTCGACAAAGGAGCACCAAATATCCCAAACCTCGTTGGAGTTTGCATCGTGCCTCCGTGTTGTACAAGGCCTTGGCATCGATGTCCCTTTGCCAAGACATCAAGATCTCACTGAGTCTCCCATCTCGCCATGCCGGTTCGAGAGAGAGTCCTCCGCCCGACGCCGATCCTAGGGATTGCGCCGGACCGGTCACCGCTAGCGTGAGCTATTGGTGTGTATTGTGGTTTTGCGTGTGTGTGTTCATCATGTTCTTCGTGCGTGAGTTCATCGTGTTCATCCTCTCCTCCTTCCCCGCACTCCATCCTTTATTTGAGTGGGATTCGTGAAAGATCAGGCCACCCTAGAGGTTTGCCCTCAACATATTGGTATCAAGAGCTTCGTTGATCAGGAATGCCCCCACAAATTTTACTTCTATCCACCAAAAATTTCGAAAATCCCCAAAAAAGAGCCCCAAATTTGCCTTCGAATTGATCTCTAGATTTGGTGCGTTTTTCGTGGTTTTGGTCCATAGATCTGTTGCTTGGGGTATCGATCTACCTCCTTTGTGTGTCCCTAGCCCCAATTTTGTTCAGTTTTCCGCCAATTTGAGGATTTTTGGGTCGACTGTGCGTTCAAGTCTGAGATCCACGCGCCCAGGAATCCGCGAAGTGGTACTACCACCAAAACAAGCGGTACTACCGGCGAGCGGTACTACCGGCTGATCACAGCGGTACTACCGGTCACCGGTACTACCGGACTTTTTGAGCGGTACTACCGCCCCTGTCTGATAAGAAATTTTTCACCCCATTTTTGTTCGCTAATTTTAGTATTAGCTTGTTCGTGTTTCGCGTGCATGTCGCCTTCCTAACTTTAAGCTTCCGCAACAATACTCACATCCCGCGCTCATCGACACCACGACCCCGAACAACATTCCCCTACACCGGTAGCAAGTCGTCAATACCAAACGTATAACTTGCTCCACCTTGTTAACCCTTCTTCCTTGTGTGTACCTATCCTATGAGAGCAACTCATTTTGTGTTTGCCTAAGCATTGTGCACTTCTCCTTGGAAAGTGAGAGTGTGAGAGCAAATACAAGAGTTAACATAGTAGTATAGAAAGGGAGAAAAAGAATCAAAAAAAAGCAAAAGAAAAATAGAAGGATACATAGTCTCCCAATACAAAGAGAGTCTCAAGCTTGTAAGCAAAGAGAGAAAAAGAGTGCGACCGAGGCAAGTGCACAAATCCATTGCTTATTTCTCTTTTGGCGAACGAGTTGTGGTCTCTCCTTGCGTTGGCACGACACCGAGCGTAGTCTTCATTAGGACCTTTTGTGCTCATTTTCATAGTCGTGCTAACCACATTCGTCTCCACGTGTGTGTATCTTTGTGTTTTGTAGATCGTTTCCTTTTTGCTTTGATCTTTGGTTCTCTACCACTTTTGACAATAACCTTTTCTTTGGATCACTTCGTTTGGTTTTCCACAACCCTAACCTTCCACCCACAGCTTTTGAGAGTTAGTTCTTTCTTTAGTGTGAGTTTTCTTTGTGATTCCACTTTGCACGCTTATAGCTCTCACTCGTGGTTTCTAGTTTGGTGCAATACCCAAGGTGAGGTACAAGGCTAACACCACCATATTCCACTTCCATATACAATACTTGTGTGTTTTGCATGACGGATAGGCACGGTGAGTCGAGCCAACCACCTCCTCAAGAAGAAGAACATGGACCGTACATGATGCGTGCAAGTCACTTCATCGTCCGACAAGATTTTATTGAACGTTGCCAAGCCCTTGAGACGCGACAAGATGAACAATTTGGCGAGACGCAATCCGAGTTCAAGAACATCGACAACCTCTTCGACGGCCTAGAATGACAAATGCACGCAATGCATCACAACTTTGGCCATCAAAATGAAGCGCTTCAACGCTCTGTCGCCAAAAAAAATGGCAATCTTCGACGCCTCATCGATGGAATGATAAGACCATGTTCACGCACATCAAGCTCTTCAAGTTCTTCGCGTCATCACGCACCTCTTCCACAAGATCTTCATGCAAGTGTTCCAAGACTCAATGATGCCCACGTGGTTGAAGATGGAAGTTCTTCGAACTATGTACCTTCCCCACGGCACACCGCAACATCAAGCTACGATGGTGATTTCTCTTCAAGGCCATGAGCAAGGCAAGAAGCACACCGTCATCATGCAAGGGCATTAGTGATCCAACAAGCGCAACCATAAGAAGAACCGCAAGTGCAACCGCAAGTCTACCACCATTGACCGCGACACATACTTGACACAACAAGTGATGACTCCAATTTGGAGAATCAAGCTCGTCATCGACGTGAAGCTCTCCAAGATCCTCCTCCTCGTCATCAACGTCATGAACATCCGCACCGACACCATGGTCATCACGAGGCATCTCCTCCACCTCAACAAAACTTGGAGCGTCAAGTGATACAAGTTGAGCGACGCCCACCACGTCAAGAGGCTCACGACCATGATCTTCGCCGTGAGGCCCATGTTCCTAACCAACATCACCAACCAAGGAACAAGCCTCCTCTTCGTCATCAACCGCGTCATGAGGCTCCACATCCTCAATAACCTCATGGGGCCCAAGTGCCTCAACACCGTCAACAACCGCGCCAAGAGCAAGAGCAAGCGCCTCAACAACAATATCAAGAGCAAGCTCCGCAACAAGGACGCGAGAACCAAGTTCCACCTTCCCAACTACATGATCATTAACAAGGTCACCAAGCTCGTCGCAATGACCGCAACGATGAAGAAACTTTTGGCAAGCTCAAGTTCACAATGCCCAAGTTTACCGAATCCAATTATCTCGAAGAATACCTCTCGTGGGCACTCAAAGTCGACAAGATCTTCCGCATGCACAATTATAGCAACGAGAAGATGGTCGCCATGGCTTCGCTTGATTTTGATGATTATGCCAACTTTTGGTGGGAACAAGTTCAAGTTGCTCGTGACGCAAGGCAAGAGCCGCCAATCACAACTTGGCATGACATGAAGGCTCATATGAGATCCCGGTTTGTTCCCGCGCATTACACGCGTGACCTCTTCAATAACCTTCAATCGCTTCGTCAAGGGACAAAGACCATGGAAGAGTACATCAAGGAAATGGAACTCAACTTGATTCGTGCCAACATTTACGAGCGCATGGAGAAAACTATGGCTCGCTTCCTTATTGGGTTGAACCACCCAATCAAGCACGTCGTCGAGTTCCAAACATACAACGACATGGTTGAGCTTGTGCACATCGCAACAAAGGCTGAACGTCAAGTGCAAGAGTATATCAAGTACAGCAAGCCCAACACGTACTTCACCTACAAGCAAGCTTCAACCGTTGCGCCAACAAACCTCAATGGAAGCTCCTCAAGTACCTCCAAGCCTTCCTTCATGCCCACACTTCCTCAAGGAAAACTGCCCCCAAGTGGCAAACAAACAAAGAGTGATACACCCTTCAACGGTGAATGCTACAAGTGTGGATGCAAAGGACACAAGTCGGCCTAATGTGGAAACAAGAAAGTATTGTTCATCCACGACAATGGCGAAGAAGAGTACTTGAGTGAAGATGAATTTGATGCCTGAGTCAAGGAAGCAATGGCAAGGAAACGAGTGGAAGATGACCAAGAACTCCTAATGTGCAAACATGACGCAAGTCCATCGCTTTTCGTCACAAGGATCTTGACCACTCAAGCACAAGAGCATGAAGACCAACGCTCCAATATCTTCCAAACACGAGCCGGCATCAATGGCAAATCTATCAAGGTGATCATTGATGGAGGGAGTTGCCACAACCTTGCTAGCACCAAGTTGTGTGAGAAGCTCAACCTCACCCTCCATCCGCACAAGCACCCCTACCACGTGCAA
The DNA here is from genome assembly GCA_916181665.1 of Avena sativa. Classification (NCBI taxonomy): domain Eukaryota; kingdom Viridiplantae; phylum Streptophyta; class Magnoliopsida; order Poales; family Poaceae; genus Avena; species Avena sativa. The sequence continues at coordinate 316,770,275 of OV702292.1, forward strand.
TGGCTAAGTGACAAAGGGTTCGTGAAGATCAAACATACTGTATCAGTCCCCTTTGCCATTGGTCCTTACAAAGACACGGTGGAGTGCGATGTGGTTCCTATGACAGTTTGGCATGCCACATGCTTCTTAGTCGACCATGGCAATTTGACAAGGCTGCTCAACATGATGGTCGCACCAATGAATACACCTTCAAATGGCTCAACAAAACATGTGTTTTGCAACCAATGACTCCTAGCCATATAATTGCGGATAATGCAAAGGCTTTAGCGAGGGTGCAAAGCACAACACCTACTTGTGAGAAGAGCGGTGAGAGAGAGAGAACCACCTCATAGTGAGTGAGAGCCACAAGCCAAACTCGAGTGGAAAAACTAAGAGTGTTCTCCTTGCCACCAAAAGTGAGATGAGAGATGTTCGGAACAACCCATCCATCTTGCACTATGTCCTCCTTTGCAAGGGAATGGCGCAAGGAACTAATGAATTAACCAATGTTCCTCCATCTTTGATGATTGTTTTGCAGGAATTCAAGGATGTGTTCCCCGAAGAGCTTCCACATGGACTACCTCCTCTTCACGGCATCGAACATCGCATTGACCTCATCCCCGGCGCACCACTTCCCAACCGCGCCGCTTACCGCATGAACCCAGAGGAGACAAAGGAGATTGAACGTCAAATCAACCAACTTGTCTCCAAAGGTTTGATCCAAGTTAGCACTAGTCCAAGTGCCGTACCCGTGATTCTTGTTCCAAAGACGGATGATACGTTACGATTATGCATGGACTGCCATTCAATTAATGCTATCATCGTGCGTTATCGACATCCCATACCACGTCTCGATGACATGCTTGATGAGTTGTGTGGAGCCACTATTTTTTCGAAAATTGATCTTCGTAGTGGTTACCATCAAATACGCATGGCTGAAGGTGATGAGTTAAAAACTGCCTTCAAGACCAAACTTAGTCTCTATGAATGGTTGGTTATGCCCTGTGGTTTATCTAATGCCCCATCCACCTTCATGCGCCTCATGAATCATAACTTGCGTTCTCTCATTGGAAAAAGTGTTGTTGTCTATTTCGATGATATTCTTGTTTATAGCAAATCACTTCAGGACCATATAACACATGTCAAGGAAGTTTTGCAAATCCTTCGACATGAAAAGCTTTATGCTAATCTTCCCAAGTGCACCTTTGCTAAAGACAAGTTGATTTTTCTTGGATTTGTCGTTTCTTCGAAGGGAATTGAAGTTGATGTTTCCAAGGTAAAGGACATACAAGATTGGCCCATCCCAACAAATGTGAGTGAACTCCGAAGTTTTCATGGGTTGGTCGGTTTCTATCGTTGCTTTGTGAAAGAATTTTTGACCATTGCTTGTCCTCTCAACGAGTTGACAAAAAAGAATGTCACCTTCGTGTGGGCAGAGCACAACAAACAGCTTTTGATGAACTTAAAAGGAGAGGTGCTTCGGTGAGCCTGTTTTTAAGTTCGTCAAAAGCTTTTTATTATGCTTTGCCCCACACGAAGGTGACATTCTTTTTCGTCAACTCATTGAGAGGACAAGCAATGGTGGAAAAGCCTTTCACAAAGCGACGATAGAAACCGGCCAACCCATGAAAACTTCGGAGTTCACTCACATTTGTTGGGATGGGCCAATCTCGTATGTCCTTTACCTTGGAAACATCAACTTCAATTCCCTTCGAAGAAACGACAAATCCAAGAAAAATCAACTTGTCTTTAGCAAAAGTGCACTTGGGAAGATTAGCATAAAGCTTTTCATGTCGAAGGATTTGCAAGACTTCCTTGACATGTGTTATATGGTCCTCAAGTGATTTGCTATAAACAAGAATATCATCGAAATAGACAACAACTTTTTTTCCAATGAGAGAATGCAAGATATGATTCATGAGACGCATGAAGGTGGATGGGGCATTAGATAAACCAAATGGCATAACCAACCATTCATAGAGACCAAGTTTGGTATTGAAGGCGGTTTTCAGCTCATCACCTTCAGCCATGCGTATTTGATGGTAACCACTACGAAGATCAATTTTTGAAAAAATAGTGGCTCCACACAACTCATCAAGCATGTCATCGAGACGTGGTATAAGATGTCGATAACGCACGGTGATAGCATTGATTGGATGGCAGTCCATGCATAATCGTAATGTATCATCCGTTTTTGGAACAAGTCTCATGGGTACGACACTTGGACTAGTGCTAACTTGGATCAAACCTTTGGAGACGAGTTTGTTGATTTGACGTTCAATCTCCTTTGTCTCCTCCGGGTTCGTGCGGTAAATGGCACGGTTGGGAAGTGGTGCGCCGGGGATGAGGTCAATGCAATGTTCGATGCCGCAAAGAGGAGGTATTCCGTGTGGAAGCTCTTCGGGGAACACATCCTTGAATTCCTACAAAACACTCATCAAAGATGGAGGAACATTGGTTAATTCATTAGTTCCTTGCGCTAGTCCCTTGCAAAGGAGGACATAGTGAAAGATGGATGGGTTGTTCCGAACATCTCTCATCTCAGTTTTGGTAGCAAGGAGAACACTCTTAGTTTTTCCACTCGAGTTTGGCTTGTGGCTCTCACTCACTATGAGGTGGTTCTCTCTCTCACCGCTCTTCTCACAAGTAGGTGTTGTGATTTGCACCCTCGCTAAAGCCTTTGCATTATCCGAAATTATTTGGCTAGGAGTCATCGGTTGCAAAACACATGTTTTGTTGAGACATTTGAAGGTGTATACATTGGTGCGACCATCATGTTGAGCAGCCTTGTCAAATTGCCATGGTCGACCAAGAAGCATGTGGAAAACTGTCATAGGAACCACATCACACTCCACTATATCTTTGTAAGGACCAATGGCGAAGGAGACCGATACGGTATGCTTGATCTTCACGGACCCTTGGTCACTTAGCCATTGCACGTGGTAGGGGTGCTTGTGTGGATGGAGGGTGAGGTTTAGCTTCTCACACAACTCGGTGCTAGCAAGGTTGTGGTAACTCCCTCCGTCAATGATCACCTTGATAGATTTGCCATTAATGTCGGCTCGTGTTTGGAATATATTGGAGCGTTGGTCTTCATGCTCTTGTGCTTGAGTGGTCAAGATCCTTGTGACAACAAGCGATGGACTTGCGTCATGTTCACACATGAGGAGTTCTTGGTCATCTTCCACTCGTTGCCTTGCCATTGCTTCCTTGACTCGGGCATCAAATTCATCTTCACTCAAGTACTCTTCATCACCATTGTCATGGATGAACAAGACTTTCTTGTTTCCACATTCGGCCGACTTGTGTCCTTTACCTCCACACTTGTAGCATTCACCATTGAAAGGTGTATCACTCTTTGCTTGTTTACCACTTGGGGGTAGTTTTCCTTGAGGAAGTGTGGGCTTGAAGGAAGGCTCGGGGGTACTTGAGGAGCTTCCATTGAAAGTTGTTGGTGTAGTGGTTGAAGCTTGCTTGTAGGTGAAGTATGTATTTGGCTTCTTGTACTTTATATCCTCTTGCATTTGATGTTCAGCCTTTGTTGCGATGTGCACAAGCTCAACCATTGTGTTGTATGTTTGGAACTCAACAATGCGCTTGATTGGGTGATTCAAGCCAATGAGGAAACGTGCCATTGTTTGCTCCATGCGCTCATCAATGTTGGCATGAATCAAGTTGAGTTCCATTTCCTTGAAGTATTCTTCCACGGTCTTTGTCCCTTGACGAAGCGCTTGAAGGTTGTTGAAGAGTGTAATGCGCGGGGACAAAGCGGGATCTCATATGAGCCTTCATGTCATGCCAAGTTGTGATTGGCGGCTCTTGTCTTGCATCACGAGCAACTTGAACTTGTTCGCACCAAAGGTTGGCGTAATCATCAAACTCAAGCGAAGCCATGGCGACCATCTTCTCATTGCTATAGTTGTGCATGCGGAAGATCTTGTCGACCTTGAGTGCCCACGAGAGGTATTCTTCGGGGTCATTGGATCCGGTGAACTTCGGCATTGTGAACTTGAGCTTGCCAAATGTTTCTTCCTCATTGTTGTCACGGTAGTGATTGTTGCCATGTTGATGATGGTCTTCATCTTCCATGCGATTGTTATGACGAGCTTGTTGACGATCTTGTGGTTGAGGAGGTGGAACTTGGTTCTCGTGACCTTGTTGCGGAGCTTGCTCTTGATATTGTTGTGGAGGAGCTTGCTCTTGATCTTGGCACAGTTGTTGATGGTCTTGAGGCGCTTGGGCCCCATGAGGTTATTGAGGATGTTGATGACGAAGAGGAGGCTTGTTCCTCGGTTGGTGATGTTGATTAGGCACATGGGCCTCACGGCGAAGAACATGGTCATGAGCCTCTTGACATGGTGGGCATCGCTAACTTGTATGACTTGACGCTCCAAGTTTTGTTGTGGTGGAGGAAGGGCCTCGTGATGACCATGGTGTCGGTACGGACGTTCATGACATTGATGACAAGGAGGAGGATCTTGGATAGCTTCACGTCGATGACGAGCTTGATTCTCCAAATTGGAGTCATCACTTGTTGTGTCAAGTATGTGTCGCGGTCGATGGTGGTAGACTTGCGGTTGCACTTGTGGTTGCTCTTGTTGGATCACTAATGCCCTTGCATGATGACGGTGTGCTTCTTGCCTTGGTCATGGCCTTGAAGAGGAATCACCATCATAGCTTGACATTGCGGCGTGCCGTGGGGAAGGTACATAGTTCGAAGAACTTCCATCTTCAACCACGGGGGTATCATTGCGTCTTGGAGCACTTGGATGAAGATCTTGTTGAAGAGGTGCATGACGACGCGAAGATCTTGAAGAGCTTGATGCACTGTGAACGTGGTCTTGACATACCGTCGATGAGGCGTCGAAGATTGTCATTTCTTTCGGCAACGGAGCATTGGAGCGCTTCATTTTGGTGACCAAAGTTGTGATGCATTGCGTGCATTTGTCGTTCGAGGCCGTCGAAGTGGTTGTCAATGTTCTTGAACTCGGCTTGCGTCTCGCCAAATTGTTCATCTTGTCGCGTCTCAAGTTCTTGGCAACATTCACGGAACTCTTGGCGGACGATGAAGTGACTTGCGCCCGTCATGTATGGACCTTGATCTTCTTCTTGGGGAGGTGGTTGGCTCGACTCACCATGCCTATCCATCATGCAAGACACACAAGTATTGTATATGGAAGTGGAATATGGTGGTGTTAGCTTGTACCTCAGCTTGGGGATTGCACCAAACTAGAAACCACAAGTGAGAGCTATAAGCGTGTAAAGTGGAATTGCAAAGAAAACTCACACTAAAGGAAGATCTAACTCTCAAAAGCTTGTTGGTGGCAGGTTAGGATTGTGGAATGCCAAAAAACCAACCAAAAGAAAAGGGATAGTCAAAAGTGGGTAAAATCCAACAAAACTCAAGTCAAAGGCGAAGGTCAAAACTCAAAGGGTGTGACGGGAACCTACGACTATATACACACACGTGGAGATTGTTGGGATTGACACGACTATGAATATGGGCAAACAAAATGTCCTAACAAATACTAAGTTCGTTGTCGTGCCAATGCAAGGAGAGACTGTGGCTCGTTTGCAAAGAAGAAAAGTGAGCAACGGATTTGTGCACTTACCTTGGGCGCTCTTCTTTCTCTCTTGCTTAGAAGCTTTGAGACTCTCTTTTGCAAGGGGAGACTATTTTGCTTTTTCTTTTGCATTGTATTTTTTTTTGCTCTCCCTTGATGTTACCTAGTCACACTTGATATTGCTCTTGCACTCTCACTATCCAAGGACAAATGCACAATGCTCAAGCAAACACAAGATGAGCCACTCTCATGGGATAGGTACACACAAAGGAAGATAGGGGTTAACAAGGTGACGCAAGTTATACCTTGTTAGATGATGAACTTGGCGTCGGTGGTGCGGGATGATGTTCGTGGGCCATGGTGTCAATGAGCGTGGGAGTTGTTGATGCGGAAGCTTGCTGTTAGTTGCTGACACACACACGGGACACGAGCAAACAATGGAAATTAGCCAATGCAAAAAATGAGGCAAAACTATCAAAACTGGCGTTACAGCCGGACACTCCGGTCTGTCTATGCCGGACACTCCGGTCAGGTCGGACACTCCGGTCGAGTTTGGCCGGACACTCCGGTCGAATCGGTCCGGACATTCCAACGCGGGGTTCCTGCTCGTGTTCTTGAGCGGAAATCCTCGCCTTAAGTCCTCAAATCCGCGAAAAACTGGCCAAATCGGGCTGGGAAAACGCAGGATAAAGTTGGACCAACTCCTAAGACAAGGTTTGGTCGGATCAAAACCACAAATAACACTCCAAATAAAGAGATCGATCCAAAGGCAAATATGGGGCTCTTTTTTTGGGGATTTTCGAATTTTTGGTGGATAAATGAAAAAATTGTGGAGGAATTCGTGAGCAACGAAGCTCTTGATACCAATATGTTGTGGGCAAACCTCTAGGGTGGCCTGATATTTCACGAATCCCACTCAAATCGAGGGTGGAGTGTGGGGAAAGGAGGGAAGGATGAACATGACGAACACACGCATGAAGAACGTGATGAACACACACGCAAAACCACGATAAACACCAATAGCTCACGCCGGCGGTGACCGGTCCGGCGCAATCCCTAGGATCGGCGTCGGGCGGAGGGATCTCTCTCGAACCGGCACGGCGATATGGGAGACTCGGTGAGATCTTGAAATCTTGGCAAAGGGACACCGATGCCAAGGCCTTGTATAACGTGGAGGCACGATGCAAACTCCAACGAGGTTTGGTGATATTGGTGCTCCTTGGTCATGGAGCATGAGGCAAGAACTAGATAGATCCACAAAGGGGTTTCCACTAATTCCAATATCATGCCTAGGGTTTACAAAGGAGGTGAGGGACTATATATAGGCCAACCACAAGTTCAGGGTAAATCAGGCATTAAAGTAGAGTTCTGGGCGAAGTAGAGGGGTATATGGGCCATAGGGGCCAACTAGGCTCGCAGGCCCATCTTCAGGCCGGACTGTCTGGGTTGGAATGGCCGGACACTCCGGGTAGTGTCCGAACTGGCCTTATGAATGTCCATGCCAGGTTGGGGCTGGGGCAGGCCGGACACTCCGGCTCAGTCAGCTTCAGGACAGGTGCAGCTTCAGGGCTCATGGGTTGACGCGGTGGGGGTTCGTACCTAATGATGCATAGAGTAGTGGTATGAAGTAGCAAGCCATCTAGGTGTATGTCAAAGTCACATGATGAGAGGCGCGAATTCACCTTATCTTGAAGGAGCTTGGCTCGGGCACTGGTCATCGGTCCACTTGGGGGACTCGGTGGTGTAGATGTAGGAGCATCCGTAGGACGGGCCGCATCACAGCATCTTTCAAACTGGTGATAAAATGCATGTTGTAGTTGAATCCCAGCATGTTGCTATGGTTCCTGGACATGGTTGGACACCACATGCTGGATTGGCATCATTGCATGTGTTCTTTTCCAAAACCACAATGATGCACAATAATACACACACACATGCAACGACTCTAGTGGATCCATGTGGTTTAGGAAAAGAACACACATGCAGTGACATCTAGTGGATCCATGTGGTTTATGAAAAGAACACACACATGCAATGACATTAGTGGATCGATGTGGTTTATGAAAATAACACACATATGCAACGACAACTAGTGCATCAGTGTGGTTTATGAAAAGAACACACATGCAATGACATCTAGTGGATCCATGTGGTTTATGAAAAGAACACACATGCAATGACATTAGTGGATCCATGTGGTTTAGAAATAGAACACACATACAATGACATCCAGTGCATCCATGTGGTTTAGGAAAAGAACACACATGCTGGAGTGGCATCATTGCATGTGTTCTTTTCCAAAACCACAATGATGCACACTCATACAAACACACATTCAATGACAGAATGCATGCTATAGTTGAATTCCAACATGCTGCTAGGGTTCCTGGACATGGTTGGACACCACATGCTAGACTAGCATCGGTGCATGTGTTTTTTTGCAAAACTACAATGATGCAAACTGATACAGACACATGCAATGACATCAAGTGGATCCATGTGGTTTAGGAAAAGAACACGCATGCAATGACATCTAGTGGATCCATGTGGTTTATGAAAAAACACATGCTGGAGTGGCATCATTGCATGTTTTATTTTCCAAAACCACAATGATGCAGACCGATACACACACATGCAATAACTCTAGTGGATCCATGTGGTTTAGGAAAAGAATTCACATGCAATGACATCACTGGATGGATCCTTGTGGTTTAGGAAAAGAACACACATATCCAATGACATCTAGTGGATCCATGTGGTTTATGAAAAGAACACACATGCAATGACATCTAGTGGATCCATGAGGTTTATAAAAAGAACACACATGCAATGACATTAGTGGATCCATGTGGTTTAGGAACAAAACACACATACAATAACATCAAGTGGATCCATGTGGTTTAGGAAAAGAACACACGTATGCAATGACATCCAATGGATCTGTGTGGTTTATGAAAAGAACACACATGTTGGAGTGGCATCATTGTGTGTGTTCTTTTCCAAAACCACAATGATGCAGACTGATACACACACATGCAAGTGGGTGTGGTGATGCAGCATCCTTCAAATTGGTGATAAAATACATGTTGTAGTTGAATCCTAGCATGTTGCTAGGGTTCCTGGACATGGTTGGCCACCACATGCTAGAGTGGCATCATTGCATGTGTTCTTTTCCAAGACCACAATGATGCACAATAATACACACACACATGCAACAACTCTAGTGGATCCATGTAGTTTAGGAAAAGAACACACATGCAATGACATCTAGTGGATCCATGTGGTTTATGAAAAGAACACACATGCTGGAGTGGCATCATTGCATTTGTTGTTTCCCAAAACCACAGTGATGCACATAGATACACACACATCCAAGTGGGTGTGGTGATGCAGCATCTTTCAAACTGGTGATAGAATACATGCTGTAGTTGACTCCCAGCATGTTGCTAGGGTTCCTGGACATTATTGGACACCACATGCTGGAGTGGCATCATTGTGTGTGTTCTTTCCAAACCACAATGATGCACACTAATATAGACGCACATGCAGTGACTCTAGTGGGTCCATGTGGTTTAGGAAAAGAACACACATGCAATGACATCAACGGATCCATGTGGTTAATGAAAAGAACACACATGCAATGATAACTAGTGGATCCATGTGTTTTATGAAAAGAACACACACACACATGCAATGTCATCAGCGGATCCATGTGGTTCATGAAAAGAACTCACATATGCAATGACAACTAGTGGACCAGTGTGGTTTATGAAAAGAACACACATGCAATGACATCTAGTGGATCCATGTGTTTTATGAAAAGAACGCACAAGCAATGACATAAGTGGATCCATGTGGTTTAGGAAAAGAACACACATGCAATGATATCCAATGGATCCATGTGGTTTAGGAACAGAACACACATATGCAATGACATCTAGTGGATCCATGTGGTTTATGAAAAGAACATACATGCAATGACATCTAGTGGATCCATGTGGTTTAGGAAAAGAACACACATGCAATGACATCTAGTGGTTCCATATGGTTTATGAAAAGAACACACATGCTGGAGTGGCATCATTGCATGTATTCTTTTCCAAAACCACAATCATGCACACTGATACACACACATCAGAGTGGGTATGGTGATGCAACATCTTTCAAACTGGTGATAGAATACATGCTGCATTTTAATTCTAGCATGTTGCTAGGGTTCCTGGACATGGTTGGACACCACATGCTGGAGTGGCATCATTGCATGTGTTCTTTTCCAAAACCACAATGAATCACACTAATACACACACACCCATGCAATGACTCTAGTGGATCCATGTGGTTTAGGAAAATAGCACACATGCAATGACATCTAGCGGATCCATGTGGTTTATGAAAAGAACACACATATGCAATGATAATAGTGGACTCATGTGGTTTATGAAAAGAACACACATATGCAATGACATCTAGTGGATCAGTGTGGTTTAGGAAAAGAACACATGTATGCAATGACATCCAATGGATCCACGTGGTTTATGAAAAGAACACACATGCTGAAGTGGCATTATTGCATGTGTTCTTTTCGAAAACCAAAATCATGCACACTGATACACATACATCCAAGTGGGTGTGGTGATGCAGCATCTTTAAAACTAGTGATAGAATGCAAGCTGCAGTTGAATCCTAGCGTGCTGCTAGGGTTCCTGGACATGGTCGGACACTACATGCTGGAGTGGCATCATTGCATGTGTTGATGCGGCCCGTTCTACGGACGCTCCTACATCCACACCACCGAGTCCCCCAAGTGGACCGATGACCCGTGCCCGAGCCAAGCTCCTTCAAGATAAGGTGAATTCGCTCCTCTCATCATGTGACTTTGACATACACCTAGATGGCTTGCTACTTCAGACCACTACTCTGTGCATCATCAGGTACGAACCCCCGCCGCGTCGACCCACGAGCCCTGATGCTGCACCTGTGCTGAAGCTGACTGAGCCAGAGTGTCCGCCCAGAACCAGTCGGAGTGTCTGGCCCGGCCGGAGTGTCCGGCCTGCCCCAGCACCAACCTGGCGTGGACATTCAGAAGGCTAGTTCGGACACTCCCCGAACACTACCCGGAGTGTCCGGCTACACCGGACTGTCTGGCCGTTCCGACCCGGACCGTCCGGCCTGAAGATGGGCATGCGAGCCTAGCTGGGCCTTGTGGCCCATGTACCCCTCTACTTCGCCCAAAACTCTACTTTAATGCCTAAATTACCCCTGAAATTGTGGTTGGCCTATAGGGCTTCGGTCGCCGGCTTCCCTGTCATCAGTTCACCAACTTCCTTGACCTTCCGGCACTGGGCAGGCGGCAACCCCCATACATGGTCTTACGACTTTGCGGAGACCTGTGTTTTTGGTAAACAGTCGCCCGGGCCTGGTCACTGCGACCCCCTTTTGTGAGGGGGCACCCCTTCTCCCGAAGTATATTGTCCCCCACCTCCATTGTAAACCCTAGGCATGATATTTGGAATTAGTGGAAACCCCTTGTGGATCTATCTAATTCTTGCATCATGCTTCTTTGACAAAGGAGCACCAAATATCCCAAACCTCGTTGGAGTTTGCATCGTGCCTCCGTGTTGTACAAGGCCTTGGCATCGGTGTCTCTTTGCCAAGACGTCAAGATCTCACCGAGTCTCCCATCTCGTTGTGCCGGTTCGAGAGAGTCCTCCACCCAACGACGATCCTAGGGATTGCGCCGGACCGGTCACCACCGGCGTGAGCTATTGGTGTTTATCGTGGTTTTGCGTGTGTGTTCATCATGTTCTTCGTGCGTGTGTTCGTCGTGTTCATCCTTCCCTCCTCACTCCGCACTCCACCCTCAATTTGAGTGGAATTCGTGAAAGATCAGGCCACCCTAGAGGTTTGCCCTCAACATATTGGTATCAAGAGCTTCGTTGCTCATGAATTCCCCCACAATTTTTTGTTCTATCCACCAAAAATTCGAAAATCCCCCAAAAAGAGCCCTATATTTGCCTTTGGATCGATCTCTTGATTTGGAGTGTTATTTGTGGTTTTGATCCAACCAAACCTTGTCTAAGGAGTTGGTCCAGCTTTATCCTGCGTTTTCCTAGCCCGATTTGGCCAGTTTTTCGCGGATTTGAGGACTTAAGGCGAGGATTTCCGCTTAAGAATGCGAGCAGGAAACCCGCGCCGGAGTGTCCGAACCGATTCGACCGGAGTGTCTGGCCCGACCGGAGTGTCCGGCCGAACTCGACCGGAGTGTCCGGCCTGACCGGAGTTTCTGGCACAGACAGACCGGAGTGTCCAGCTGTAACGCCAGTTTTGACAGTTTTGCCTCATTTTTCGCATTGGCTAATTTCCTTTGTTTGCTCGTGTCCCGTGTGCATGTCAGCAACTAACAGCAAGCTTCCGCATCAACAACTCTTGTGCTCATTGACACCACGGCCCACGAACATTATCCTGCACCACCGACGCCAAGTTCATCATCACCAACGAAGGTATAACTTGCGTCACCTTGTTAACCCCTATCTTCCTTTGTGTGTATCTATCCCATAAGAGTGGCTCATCTTGTGTTTGTTTGAGCATTGTGCATTTGTCCTTGGATTGTGAGAGTGCAAGAGCAATATCAATTGTGACTAGGTAGCATCAAGGGAGAGCAAAAAAAAGATACAAAGCAAAAGAAAAAGAAAAATAGTCTCCCATTTCCAAAAAGAGTCTCAAAGCTTGTAAGCAAGAGAGAAAGAAGAGCGCCCAAGGCAAGTGCACAAATCCGTTGCTCAATTTTCTTCTTTGCAAACAAGCCACGGTCTCTCCTTGCATTGGCACGACAACGAGCTTAGTCTTCGTTAGGACATTTTGTTTGCTCATTTTCATAGTCGTGTCAATCCCAACTATCTCCACGTGTGTGTATATAGTCATAGGTTCCCGTCACCCTTTTGAGTTGTTGACCTTCGCCTTTGACTTGAGTTTTGTTGGATTTTATCCACTTTTGACTATCCCTTTTCTTTTGGTTGGTTCTTTGGCATTCCACAATCCTAACCTACCACCAACAAGCTTTTGAGAGTTAGTTCTTTATTTAGTGTGATTTTTCTTTGCAATTCCACTTTGCACGCTTATAGCTCTCACTTGTGGTTTCTAGTTTGGTGCAATCCCCAAGGTGAGGTACATGGCTAACACCACCATATTCCACTTCCATATACAATACTTGTGTGTTTTGAATGATGGATAGGCACGGTGAGTCGAGCCAACCACCTCCCCAAGAAGAAGATTAAGGTCCGTACATGACGCGCGCAAGTCACTTCATCGTTCGACAAGAGTTCTGTGAACGTTGCCAAGCCCTTGAGACAAGACAAGATGAACAATTTGGCGAGACGCAAGCCGAGTTCAAGAACATCGACAACCGCTTCGATGGCCTCGAACGACAAATGCATGCAATGCATCACAACTTAGGCCACCAAAATGAAGTGCTCCAACGCGCCGTCGCCGAAACAAATGACAATCTTCGACGCCTCATCGACGGAATGGCAAGGCCACATTCACGCGCATCAAGCTCTTCATGTTCTTCGCGTCGTCATGCACACCCTCAACAAGATCTACATCCAAGTGCTCCAAGACGCAATGATGCCCACGTGGTTGAAGATGGAAGTTCTTCGAACTATGTACCTTCCCCACGGCACGCCGCAATGTCAAGCTATGATGGTGATTTCTCTTAAAGTCCAAGAGCAAGGCAAGAAGCACACTGTCATCACGCAAGGGCATTAGTGCTCCAACTAGAGCAACCATAAGAGCAACCGCAAGTGAAACCACAAGTGCAACCACAAGTCTACCACCATCGACCACGACACATACTTGACACAACAACTGATGACTCCAATTTGGAGAATCAAGCTCATCATCGACGTGAGGCTCTCCAAGATCCCCCTCCTCGTCACTACCGTCATGAACGTCAACAACGACACCAGGGTCATCACGAGGCGCCTCCTCCACCTCAACAAAACTTGGAGCGTCGAGTGATACAAGTTGAGAGACGCCCACCACGTCAAGAAGCTCATGACCATGTTCTTTGCCGTGAGGCCCATGTGCCTAATCAACATCACCAACCGAGGAACGAGCCTCCTCTTCGTCATTAACCGCGTCATGAGGCTCCACACCCTCAACAACCTCATGGGGCCCAAGTGCCTCAACACCGTCAACAACCGCGCAAGAGCAAGAGCAAGCTCCTCAACAATAATATCAAGAGCAAGCTCCGCAACAAGGTCACGAGAACCAAGTTCCACCTCCTCAACCACAAGATTGTCAACAAGCTCGTCACAACGATCGCATGGAAGATGAAGACCATCATCAACACGGCAACAATCGCTACCGTGACCGCAATGAGGAAGAAACATTTGGCAAGCTCAAGTTCACTAGATCCAATGACCCCGAAGAATACCTCTCGTGGGCACTCAAGGTCGACAAGATCTTCCGCATGCACAACTATAGCAACTAGAAGATGGTCGCCATGGCTTCACTTGAGTTTGATGATTACACCAACCTTTGGTGGGAACAAGTTCAAGTTGCTCATGATGCAAGACAAGAGCCACCAATCACAACTTGGCATGACATGAAGGCTCACATGAGATCCCGGTTCGTCCCCGTGCACTACACGCGTGACCTCTTCAACAACCTCCAAGCGCTTCGTCAAGGGACAAAGACCGTGGAAGAGTACTTCAAGGAAATGGAACTCAACTTGATTCACGCCAACATTGATGAACGCATGGAGCAAACCATGGCACGTTTCCTTATTGGCTTGAATCACCCAATAAAGCGCATCGTCGAGTTCCAAACATACAACACCATGGCTGAGCTTGTGCACATAGCAAGAAAGGCTGAACGTCAAGTGCAAGAGGATATCAAGTACAACAAGCCCAAGACGTACTTCACCTACAAGCAAGCTTCAACCGCTACACCAAAAACTTTCAATGGAATCTCCTCAAGTACGCCCAAGCCTTCCTTCAAGCCCACACTTCCTCAAGGAAAACTGCACCCAAGTGGCAAACAAGCAAAGAGTGATACACCTTTCAATGGTGAATGCTACAAGTGTGAGGTAAAGGACACAAGTTGGCCGAATGTGGAAACAAGAAAGTCTTGTTCATCCATGACAATGGTGATGAAGAGTACTTGAGTGAAGATGAATTTGATGCCCGAGTCAAGGAAGCAATGGCAAGGCAACGAGGGGAAGATGATCAAGAACTCCTCATGTGTGAACATGACGCAAGTCCATCGCTTGTCGTCAAAAGGATCTTGACCACTCAAGCACAAGAGCATGAGGACCAACGCTCCAATATCTTCCACACACGAGCCGGCATCAATGGCAAAGCTATCAAGGTGATCATTGACGGAGGGAGTTGCCACAACCTTGCTAGCACCGAGTTGTGTGAGAAGCTTAACCTCACCCTCCATTCGCACAAGCACCCCTACCACGTGCAATGGCTAAGTGAACAAGGGTCCGTGAAGATCAAGCATACCGTATCGGTCTCCTTCGCCATTGGTCCTTACAAAGATACGGTGGAGTGTGATGTGGTTCCTATGACAGTTTGCCACATGCTTCTTGGTCGACCATGGCAATTTGACAAGGCTTCTCAACATGATGGTCGCACCAATGTATACACCTTCAAATGGCTCAACAAAACATGTGTTTTGCAACCGATGACTCCAAGCCAAATAATTATGGATAATGCAAAGGCTTTAGCAAGGGTGCAAAGCACAACACCTACTTGTGAGAAGAGTGGTGAGAGAGAGAACCACCTCATAGTGAGTGAGAGCCATAAGCCAAACTCGAGTGCCACCAAAAGTGAGATGAGAGATGTTCGGAACAACCCATCCATCTTGCACTATGTCCTCCTTTGCAAGGGATTAGCGCAAGGAACTAATGAATTAACCAATGTTCCTCCATCTTTGATGAATGTTTTGCAGGAATTCAAGGATGTGTTCCCCGAAGAGCTTCCACATGGACTACCTCCTCTTCGTGGCATCAATCATTGCATTGACCTCATCCCCAGTGCACCACTTCCCAACCGTGCCGCTTACCGCACGAACCCGAAAGAGACAAAGGATATTGAACGTCAAATCAACCAACTCGTCTCCAAAGGTTTGATCCAAGTTAGCACTAGTCCAAGTGCCGTACCCATGATTCTTGTTCCAAAGACGGATGATACGTTACGGTTATGCATGGACTGCTGTCCAATCAATCCTATCACCGTGTGTTATCGACATCCCATACCACGTCTCGATGACATGTTGGATGAGTTGTGTGGAGCCACTATTTTTTCGAAAATTGATCTTCGTAGTGGTTACCATCAAATATGCATGGCTAAAGGTGATGAGTGGAAAACCGCCTTCAAGACCAAACTTGGTCTCTATGAATGGTTGGTTATGCCCTTTCGTTTATCTAATGCCCCATCCACCTTCATGCGTCTCATGAATCATATCTTGCGTTCTCTCATTGGAAAAAGTGTTGTTGTCTATTTAGATGATATTCTTGTTTATAGCAAATCACTTGAGGACCATATAACACATGTCAAGGAAGTCTTGCAAATCCTTAGACATGAAACGCTTTATGCTAATCTTCCCAAGTGCACTTTTGCTAAAGATAAGTTGATTTTTCTTGGATTTGTCGTTTCTTCGAAGGGAATTGAAGTTGATGTTTCCAAGGTAAAGGACATACGAGATTGGCCCATCCCAACAAATGTGCGTGAACTCCGAAGTTTTCATGGGTTGGCCGGTTTCTATCATCGCTTTGTGAAAGACTTTTCCACTATTGCTTGTCCTCTCAACGAGTTGACGAAAAAGAATGTCACCTTCGTGTGGGGCAAAGCACAACAAAAAGCTTTTGATGAACTTAAAAAGAGGCTCACCGAAGAATCTCTCCTTGCGTTACCGGATTTCGCAAAAACTTTTGAGATAGAGTGTGATGCTAGTGGTACTGGCATTGGAGGAGTCCTTATGCAAAACGGACGTCCTATAGCCTACCATAGCGAGAAACTTGATGGTGCTCGCCTTAACTATACGATTTATGACAAAGAGCCTTTTGCCTTAGTTCGTGTCCTTCAAGTTTGGCAACACTACCTTTGGCCCAAGGAATTTATCATACATTCCGACCACGAGTCGTTGAAATATCTCAAAGGCCAAGCTAACTTGAGCAAGAGACACGCTAAGTGGGTTGAGTTCATGGAGTCTTTTCCGTACATTGTCAAGTATAAGAAGGGCAAAGATAATGTAGTTGCGGACGCATTGTCTCGCAAACATACAAGCCTTCTTACGAGACTTGAAATCAACGTGTTGGGTCTTGAGGAAATAAAATCTTTGTATGCTTCCGACCCGTTCTTTGAACCAATTTTCGCAAAGTGCTCCATTGACAAAGGATTTGATGATTTCTATATGCATAAGGGCTTTCTTTTTAAACAAAACAAGCTTTGCATTCCGAAATCGTCGCTCCAACTTTTGCTTCTCCAAGAATCTCACGGTGGAGGTCTCATGGGTCACTTTGGCCGTAACAAGACATTGGACATGCTCTCCACTCACTACTTTTGGCCCAAGATGAAGCGCGACATGGAGAGCTACGTTCAATGATGCACGACATGTGTTCAAGCTAAGTCGCAAGCTAATCCCTATGGTCTTTATATGCCATTGCCTATTCCTCATACACCTTGGTCCGACATTAGCATGGATTTCGTGTTAGGATTTCCTAGATCTAAGCATGGTCATGATTCTATATTTGTTGTTGTGGATCACTTTTCCAAAATGGCACACTTCATACCGTGCCATAAGACCGACGATGCTTCACATGTTGCAAATCTGTTTTTCAGGGAAATCGTCCGTCTACACGGTGTGCCACGAACAATCATCTCCGAATGCAACGTCAAATTCATGAGCTATTTATGGAAGACCCTCATGGCCAAGCTCGGCATCAAGCTCCTTTTTTCATCCGCGTCGCATTCTCAAACCGATGGACAAACCGAGGTTGTCAACCGAAGCCTCAGAACTCTTCTACGTGTGTTGATCAAGAAAAACTTGAAGGATTGGGAGGAATGCAATCCCCACGCCGAGTTCACCTACAATCGAGCAAAGCATTCAACAACCAAGATGAGTCCATTCATGATCGTCTATGGTTTCGAGCCCCTCACTGCGCTCGACATCCTACCACTACCTCTCCATGAGCGCACGAACATGGACGTCGACAAGCGCGCACAAGCTATGAAGACGCTTCATGAAGAAACAAGATCTACTATCGAACAACAAGTCCTTAGCCAAGCTTCAAGGTTAAACAAGGACAAGAAGGAGATGATCTTTGAAGAAGGTGACCTTGTGTGGATACACCTAAGCAAGGACCACTTCCCCAAGGAACGTGACTCCAAGCTTAAGCCAAGAGGAGATGGTCCCTTCAAGGTCCTCCAAAGAATCAACAACAACGCCTACATCATCGACATACCGACCTCCAAGTACCTTGCAAACAATACATTCAATGTCAAGGATCTCTCACCCTACCATGGAGATGTTCAAGATGACAACCATGAAGAGTCGAGGACGACTCTTTCCCAAGGGGGGGAAGCTGATGCGGCCCGTCCTACGGACGCTCCTACATCTACACCACTGAGTCCCCCAAGTGGACCGATGACCCGTGCCTGAGCCAAGCTCCTTCAAGATAAGGTGAATTCGCTCCTCTCATCATGCAACTTTGACATACACCTGGATGGCTTGCTACTTCATACCACTACTCTGTGCATCATTAGGTACGAACCCACGTCGCATCGACCCATGAGCCCTGAAGCTGCACCTGTACTGAAGCTGACTGAGCCGGAGTGTCCGCCTAGAACCAGCCGGAGTGTCCGGCCCGACCGGAGTGTCCGGCGCGACTCGGCCAGAGTGTCCGGCCTGCCCCAGCACCAACCTAGCATGGACATTCAGAAGTCCAGTTCGGACACTCCCCGGACACTACCCAGAGTGTCCGGCTACCCCAGACTATCCGTCGTTCCGACCCGGACTGTCCGGCCTGAAGATGGGCTTGTGAGCCTAGCTGGGTCTTGTGGCCCATGTACCCCTCTACTTCGCCCAGAACTCTACTTTAATGCCTGAATTACCCCTAAACTTGTGGTTGGCCTATATATAGTCCCCTACCTCCATTGTAAACCCTAGGCATGATATTTGGAAGTAGTGGAAACCCCTTCTGGATCTATCTAATTCTTGCCTCATGCTCCTTTGACAAAGGAGCACCAAATATCCCAAACCTTGTTGGAGTTTGCATCGTGCCTCTGCGTTGTACAAGGCCTTGGCATCGGTGTCCCTTTGCCAAGAAATCAAGATCTCACCGAGTCTCCCATCTCGCCGTGCCGGTTCGAGAGAGTCCTCCGCCCGGCATCGATCCTAGGGATTGCGTCGGACTGGTCACCACCGACGTGAGCTATTGGTTTTTATCGTGGTTTTGCGTGTGTGTGTTCATCGCGTTCTTCGTGCATGTGTTCGTCGTGTTCATCCTTCCCTCCTTCCCCCGCACTCCACCCTCAATTTGAGTGGAATTCGTGAAAGATCGGGCCACCCTAGAGGTTTGCCCTCAACATGTGTTCTTTTCCAAAACCACAATGAAGCACACTAATACACACACACCCATGCAACTACTCTAGTGGATCCATGTGGTTTAGAAAAATAACACACATGCAATGGCATCTAGTGGATCCATGTGGTTTATGAAAAGAACACAAATATGCAATGATATTAGTGTATCCATGTGGTTTATGAAAAGAACACACATATGCAATGACATCTAGTGGATCAGTGTGGTTTATGAAAAGAACACACATGCAATGGCATCTAGTGGATCCATGTGGTTTATGAAAAGAACACACATGCAATGGCATCTAGTGGATCAGTGTGGTTTATGAAAAGAACACACATGCAATGGCATCTAGTGGATCCATGTGGTTTATGAAAAGAACACACATACAATGACATTAGTGGATCCATGTGGTTTCGGAAAAGAACACACGTATGCAATGACATCCAGTGGATCCATGTGGTTTATGAAAAGAACACACATGCTAGAGTGGCATCATTGCATGTGTTCTTTTACAAAACCACAATGATGCACACTGATACACAGACATCCAAGTGGGCGTGGTGATGCAGCATCTTTCAAACTGGTGATAGAATGTGTGTTGCAGTTAAATCCCAGCATGCTGCTAGAGTTCCTGGACATGGTTGGACACCACAAGCTGGACTGGCATCATTGCATGTGTTTTTTCCAAAACCACAATGATGCACAATGATACACACACATGCAATTACATCTAGTGGATCCATGTGGTTTAGGAAAAGAACACACATGCAATGACATCTAGTGGATCTATGTGCTTTATGAAAAGAACACACATGCTGGAGTGGCATCATTGCATGTGTTCTTTTCCAAATCCATAATGATGCACATAGATACACACACATCCAAGTGGGTGTGGTGATGTAGCATCTTTCAAACTAGTGATAGAATGCATGCCGAAGTTGAATCCCAGCATGCTACTAGGATTCCTAGACATGGTTGGTCACCACATTATTGAGTGGCATCATTGCATGTGTTCTTTTCCAAAACCGCAATGATGCACACTGATACACACACACATGCAATGACTTTAGTGGATCCATGTGGTTTAGGAAAAGAACACACATGCAATGACATCAGTTGATCCATGTGGTTTATGAAAAGAACACATATGCAATGACAGCTAGTGGATCCATGTGGTTTATGAAAAGAACACGCACATGCAATGACATCAGTGGATATCATGTGGTTCATGAAAAGAACACACATATGCAATGACATCTAGTGGATCCATGTGGTTTATGAAAAGAAGACACATGCAATGACATTAGTCCATTCGTGTGGTTTATGAAAAGAACACACATGCAATGACATCTAGTGGATCAGGTGGTTTATGAAAAGAACACACATGTAATGACATCTAGTGGTTCCATGTGGTTTAGTTAAAGAACACACATGCAATGACATCCAGTTGATCCATATGGTTTATGAAAAGAACACACATGCTGGAGTGGCATCATTGCATGTGTTCTTTTCCAAAACCACATTGATGCACACTAATACACACACAGACACATCCAAGGGTTTGTGGTGATGCAGAATCTTTCAAACTAGTGATAGAATGCATGCTGCAGTTGAATCCCAACATGCTGCTAGGGTTCCTGGACATGGTTGGACACCACATGTTGGACTGACATCATTGCATGTGTTCTTTTCCAAAGCCACAATGATGCACAATGATACACACACATGCAATGATATCTAGTGGATCCATGTGGTTTGGTAAAAGAACAGACATGCAATGACATCTAGTGGATCCATGTGGTTTATGAAAAGAACACACATCCCTAACCACTTTTTATCCCACTTTAGCCAAATACAAAAAATGGCTACCCCTAACTAGCTGTCGCAGTGAACTGCATTTTTGTAATCGTGCTAGTACATACAAGTCACTGGGCACGCCTGTTCTTCGTGCTAGTACATACAAGGTCATTAGACATGTTGGTTTGCATTCGCTGCTCTACAAATTTCAAGTCATGCACATGTTTGTTATTTTGTCATGCACATGTTCTTATCTTGGCTGCTCCGTACACCAGTAAATGTCTGCTATTGTGTAGTTCTTGCAAAATGTAATGTCAGTGGAAAAAGTGTGGATTCCCTGCTCCATAGTTACTAACTCTATCTGGTTATTTCCTGAGCTAAGTTCCTGCTATTATTTTCTCCTTGGCATTGTTCTGCTATACTGTGGTACCCGTTCAAACTCTTCGTACTAGTTCGATTATAATTTTGTTGTTGCCATCTGGTTATTCAAAAGTTGCAACACTGACTATTTTCTTTTTCTTTGCGTAGAGCTCAAAAAGGCAACACTGAACATGTTGGTTTGCATAGCCTATAGGTCCACCAGTGATGCCATTATATATTTTCTGTATCTCGTGCTGGTTCGTCCTAATCAACGGCATAATTATTCTTTATTGTATAGTTCATTCGTGTTTTCCATTCCTGCTCGACAAGTTCTGGTATGATGCGGTTATAATTTCTATGTGGTTCATTCTTAGCTATGACAGTAACTGCAGGCCATTGTGTTGAAGGCAAACCTCTAGGGTGGCCCGATCTTTCACGAATCCCACTCAAATCGACGATGGAGTGCGGGGGAAGGAGGGGAGGATGAACACGACGAACTCACGCACGAAGAACGCGATGAACACACACACGCAAAACCACGATACACACCAATAGCTCATGTCGGCGGTGACCGGTCTGGCGCAATCCCTAGGATCGGCGTCGGGCGGAGGACTCTCTCTTGAACCGGCACGGCGAGATGGGAGACTCGGTGAGATCTTGACGTCTTGGCAAAGGGACACCGATGCCAAGGCCTTGTACAACACAGAGGCATGATGCAAACTCCAACGAGGTTTGGGATATTTGGTGCTCCTTTGTCAAAGGAGCATGAGGCAAGAACTAGATAGATCCACAAGGGGTTTCCACTAATTTCAAATATCATGCCTAGGGTTTACAATGGAGGTGGGGGACTATATATAGGCCAGCCACTTAAACAGGGGTACTTTAGTAATAAAAGACAAGTTCTGGACAGACTAAGGGGTACATGGGCCGTAGGCCCAAAGGCCTTTTCATGCCTGGCGTCAGTCGGACCGGAGACTCCGGTGTGCAGGCCGGAGACTCCGGTCTAGGCTGGATAGCCTCCGAACCAGCCTCCTGAGGGGCCTTTAGGTTGTCCCAGGGCCCGGTGCAGGGGTTCAGACCGGAGAGTCGGCCAGAGTCTCCGGGGTCTTCAGACCAGAGACTTTGGCAGTTCGGAGACTCCGGTGTGCGCAGACCGGAGACACCGGTCTAACCAGCTCTACCGTCTTCTGCTTCACGATCTGCTCCTTGTGCTCCATCCTTGGGTGCTTGGTGATGTGTCGAGGCTTCGTACCTGATGATGCATAGAGTAGTTGCAAGAAGTAGAACACCATCCAAGGAGGTATCAAATTGTCACGAGGAGAGGAGAGAGTTCACCTTAGCTTGTAGGAGTTTGGTTCGGGCACGAGTCATGGGTCCACTTGAGGGACTTGTTGGTGTAGATGTAGGAGCGTCTGTAGGACAGGCTACATCAGCTCCCTCCCCTTGGGAAAGAGTCGTCCTCGACTCTTCATGGTTATCACCTTGAACATCTCCATGGTAGGGTAAGAGATCCTTGACATTGAATGTATTTCTTGCAATGTACTTGGAGGTCGCTATGTCGATGATGTAGGCATTGTTGTTGATTCTTTTGAGGACCTTGAAGGGACCATCTCCTCTTGACTTGATCTTGGAGTCACGTTCCTTGGGGAAGCGGTCTTTGCTTAGGTGTATCCACACAAGGTCACCTTCTTCAAAGATCATCTCCTTCTTGTCCTTGTTTAACCTTGAAGCTTGGCGAAGGACTTATTGTTCGATAGTAGCTCTTGTTTCTTCATGAAGTTTCTTCATAGCTTGTGCGCGCTTCTCGACGTCCATGTTCGTGCGCTCATGGAGATGTAGTGGTAGGATGTCGAGTGCGGTGAGGGGCTCGAAACCATAGACGATCATGAATGGACTCATCTTGGTTGTTGAGTGCTTGGCACGGTTGTAG
This sequence comes from Avena sativa, assembly GCA_916181665.1. Classification (NCBI taxonomy): domain Eukaryota; kingdom Viridiplantae; phylum Streptophyta; class Magnoliopsida; order Poales; family Poaceae; genus Avena; species Avena sativa. Next base: position 316,793,499 of record OV702292.1, read on the forward strand.
GCAAACTCGGCATGGGGAATGCATTCCTCCCAATCTTTCAAGTTCTTCTTGATCAGCACACGTAGAAGAGTTCTGAGGCTTCGGTTGACTACCTCGGTTTGTCCATCGGTTTGAGGATGTGACGCGGATGAAAAGAGGATCTTGATGCCGAGCTTGGCCATGAGGGTCTTCCATAAGTAGCTCATGAATTTGACGTCGCGGTCGGAGACGATTGTTCGTGGCACACCGTGAAGACGGACGATTTCCCTGAAAAACAAATTGGCAACATGTGAAGCATCGTCGGTCTTATGGCACGATATGAAGTGTGCCATTTTGGAAAAGCGATCCACGACAACAAAGATAGAATCATGACCATGCTTAGATCTAGGCAATCCTAACACGAAATCCATGCTAATGTCGGACCAAGGTGTATGAGGAATAGGCAATGGCATATAAAGACCATAAGGGTTAGCTTGCTGTAACACCCTCAAATCGGCCCTATGCAAGTTTTAGCGATTCCCGCCAGACCCGCATAGAAACGATTCAAAGATGCCCACCAGGCACTTGCGTGCGGGTGGAAAACAAAGTAATAATATTACACAATAGTCCATGATGGAACCCACAGAAACATATATATACAACAACGACTCCATGAGTCAAGAATACAGATATGCAATACAAAGATCCAAATCACCTTGAAACGATACAACATCCGAGTACAGATAAGATGCAAATGGGGCTAAGAGCCCTGAAGAATAACCAATGGCGTCCATAACCCTGTCCAGGCCAAGCCGGAAGGGTAACCCTGCTAACGACGTTGATCTCAAACCTGCTAAAACAAAAGAGGTGCCGACTGAGGGCAAAGGAAAAAGAGGAGCGTCGGTACTGAGGCCAGTACACGGCGAGGCTAGAATTCGGCGGCTCTCGCCTACATAGGTATGATGGACTGAAGCGGCAGCGAAGCATGCACTAAACAACCTATAGAGACTCAGTAAAACTGGCGGCTATTAGAGAGGGATAAGAAAGACCTATTCGGATCCAACCTGATAGTAACACCAAACATACCCATCCTGGCATTTCCCCCTCGAGACCAAACGAGGAAGTCAAACCGAGGAACTCACACAGTTGGCAGTTTTATTCATTCCCTTATAGTGGAAGCACTTACTAGTCAGATATAGATAGCATGAGTCCTCCTGATAACATAAGTAGTGGGTAGTTTTAGTTAACCATTCAGTTGTAGTTGCAGTACTTACTAGTCAGATACAATTAGCATGTGACATCCCAAACCCAGCAGTTGTTGGCACTTTTATTTCATTCCATTGGAGTTGCGATACTTACTAGGTAGGTATAACATGACACGATACACCCCAGTTCCACCAGTTGTTGGCACTTTTATTATCCATTCCATTGTAGTGAAGCTGATTACTAGTCACATATTAAGTCAAATTTATAGCACTACTTTTGTTATGCTTGTCTATGATCGAGATACTGTGCTCCAAGTCGTCCATAACTGCGGACACGGCTTTTAGAAAGATTTACCCTGCAGGGGTGCACAAATAGCAACACACACATGATCAACCTCGGAAAAACCAAATCAAAACCCAACGAGGCTTTCACGACAAAGCAATCACAGGATTCATAAAATATTTCAGGGGGGCACCCCATTAAGCTACCCGCAACGAAGTTGGCCGGCTCCGAGACGGACCCAAGGTTTACGCCAATGGCTGTAAAAGACTGGGAACCTGAAAGTGTGACTGGGCTTGTCGATACCGCGAAAACACTCCGCAATTCCTAAACAGTACAGGTGCTCCACGCACAATCGTAAATAAAGCAGTAAAGCATGGCATAAGTACAGGATAATAATAAAGCCCCAAACTAGTTTGTGGCCCCAAGAAATAAGAAATGAATCAAGCTCTAGCTAAGTGGGATTCATAGACTCTCCCGTATGTGGATAGTGCGAATAGTCAAGGAACAGGTATCAAGTACTCGGGGCCTACGGGACACAAGTGAGCGTGGAAGAACCAAATAACATCTATTGCCCACCGATGCCTCTGCATTAGTTATATCTATTTCCAGTATTATATTTAACAAGTTGTAATTAAATCCATGAACATCTCCACCATTAAGCATCTCCACCATTAAGCATGTGTCAACCTTCCATCAACGGTGGAACAACAATGACACGAAGCAGCACCTGAGCAAGCAACTACGACTCGCAAGGCCGACTATCTATCAAACAACAGGCAATAGGATGTGTCCAAGGCAATATAGACGCTGCAAGGAGTATAAATGGTGCACGGGAACTAAAGCATCGCAACACGGATAGCAATAGATCAACAGGAGGAAGTAAAGACTACAAATGCAAAATAGGTAGAAAGAGGGAGAAGGCTCGCCTGGAAACACTGCCGAAGATACATTATCCGAAGAACTTGTCGATACTCGCATCCACTCAACAGCCTAATCCGTGAAGAAGCAAATCACTAAAAGAAACACCGGATGCACTATTTAATACTACGTCAAAAGATCTGGCATGATCCATGTATGATGTATGACATGGCAAAGATGCGATGCAATTAGGCAATATTAAGCAGAACCGGGGTCCCGACAATTAATTATATGATTCAAGTTGTTTAGATACCCCGCAATTTTAAATGTTGTCTTAACAAGGCAAAACATAGCATCGGTTCACTACACAAATTTAAATGGGGGCCAATATAAGATTATAAAAGCCTGCATATAGTCTCCATATTTAATTATTAGGTGAATCGGCATAATGATCCCAAACCACACAAAGATGTATGCGACATGAACAATTTAATATGCAACAAGAATATGTCATATATTACAAAAATAGGGATCTCAGAAAGGGAATCACATTAGGGTTCGGCACCGATGGTCTTGGTCTCTGAGGGTTTGACAGGGTTCGGTCTCGGTGGGATCAGTCTTCGGATCCGTGCACAAGATCTTCGATCATCGGATCCGTGTCAGCGCACCCGGGGTCTCAACGTCTTTGGGTCCGGGGTCAGAGTGTCTGTAGTGAACTTGTTCGGCGCCAATGGCCTTCGGGTGTCATCTCGAAACCCATCGGGGCTCCTCGGTATTAATCTTGGTCGGCACCATCTACAGAACATAACCACGTCTTCAGTCTTCAAACTCAAAGTATCACCTTATCAGAACGGTAGTACCACAATCTCACATACACCACCGTACCAACACGAGCAGAGCATCATTGATCTTGACTTGGGTTCATATAGTCGTGCGTTCGCGTGCAGACACACCTATGGAGGGCCCGCGGTCGGGGTGCTGCGGGGCCAAGCGTGGCATCAGACGAGGACGGGGAGGACACGCGGCGGAGCTATGGCGGGGCGCTCGGGGAGGCGGTGACCTGAGGTGGCGAAGAAGAGGAGGGTCGGGTTGACGACAACGAGGAGGCGCGGGGCCGGCGCAGGGTGCTCCGCTTCGAGGATGATGAGGCGATGCCGACCGCATCAGTGCTTGGCACAAAAGATAGGACGCAGCCGTCGCCATGGATGCAGGATGCGGGCGCCCGGGGTCGAGGGAGAGCAGGCCCAGGGTGGCGTCGGCGACGGGGTTGCAGGGACCTCGAGGCGGAGGCCGCGAGCGGAGCAGGGACAAGGCAGCGACGGTTTCAGGGTGGCGGTGGCCCGCACAGCTGGCCCGTAGAGGTCAGGCAAGGGCGCGGGGCCGAGCTTGCTGGAGGAAGGAGAGACAGGGTAAGGTGGGGATAGCGAGGGCAGCGTGCGACGCGAGCTAACAGAGGAGGCGACAGCGGGGTTGGGGTCTCGATCGAAGGAGAATCAAAGAGAGGGGACATAGGGGAGAGAGCGAGACACGGGGTGGGGCCAAGCCACGTGGGCGAGGAGCGTGCGGGAGGAGTTGGTGCGTGCGGTTCATGTCCGCGCGGTAGGTGCAACGCACAGGCAGTGTACCGCGGGGTGGTGGCATCTAGCGGCAGGTCCGGGCGGTCCAGCGCGCATGTGTGTGTGCGCTTTGCTAGCGGCGGCGGTAGGTGGGAATACGTGTGCGCGGTGAGGGGATTAGGGTTAGGGTAGCTAGGGTTTTGTTGGAGGTGGCCGGCTAGGCTTTTGGGCCTGGCTGGCTGCTTCCAAAAAATAATATATATTTTATTTATTTATTTAAAAGGCTTTTGTAATCTGTTTTTAGACAAATAAAATATCCGGAAGAGACCGGGGTTTTGGATTTGAATAAAGACAGGGTATTTAGAAAACAATGATAGCTTTTTTGGAAAATAGTTTTAGGCAAACAAATGCAGGATGACATGACGATGCTCAAATGCAATGTGGCATGATGACATGAGCATGCGGTCAAGATGATGCACAAAATAAAAACAACACGCGATTTTCTAGTAGTGGTTTTACCGGGGTGCTACACTTGCGACTTATCTTGAACACATGTCGTGCATCGTTGAACGTAGCGCTCCATGTCGCGCTTCATCTTGGGCCAAAAGTAGTGAGTGGAGAGCATGTACAATGTCTTGTCACGGCCAAAGTGAGCCATAAGGCCTCCACCATGAGATTCTTGGAGAAGCAAAAGTTGGAGCGACGATTTCGGAATGCAAAGCTTGTTTTGTTTAAAGAGAAAGCCCTTATGCAAATAGAAATCATCAAACCCTTTGTCAATGGAGCACTTTGCGAAAATTGGTTCGAAGAACGGGTAGGAAGCATACAAAGATTTTATTTCCTCAAGACCCAACACGTTGATTTCAAGTCTCATAAGAAGGCTTGTATGTTTGCGGGACAATGCGTCTGCAACTACATTATCTTTGCCCTTTTTATACTTGACAATGTACGGAAAAGACTCCATGAACTCAACCCACTTAGCATGTCTCTTAATCAAGATGGCTTGGCCTTTGAGATATTTCAACGACTCATGGTCGGAATGTATGATAAATTCTTTGGGCCAAAGGTAGTGTTGCCAAACTTGAAGAACACGAACTAAGGAAAAAAGCTCTTTGTCATAAATCGGGTAGTTAAGGTGAGCACCATCAAGTTTCTCGCTATGGTATGCTATAGGACGTCCGTTTTGCATAAGGACTCCTCCAATGCCAATACCACTAGCATCACACTCTATCTCAAAAGTTTTTGTGAAATCCGGTAACGCAAGGAGAGGTGCTTCAGTGAGCCTCTTTTTGAGTTCATCAAAAGCTTTTTGTTGTGCTTTGCCCCACACGAAGGTGACATTCTTTTTCGTCAACTCGTTGAGAGGGCACGCAATGGTTGAAAAGTCTTTCATAAAGCAACGATAGAAACGTCCAACGCATGAAAACTTTGGAGTTCACTCACATTTGTTGGGATGGGCCAATCTCATATGTCCTTCACCTTGGAAACATCAACTTCAATTCCCGGAAACGACAAATCTAAGAAAAATCAACTTGTCTTTAGCATAAGTGCACTTGGGAAGATTAGCATAAAGCTTTTCATGTCGAAGGATTTGCAAAACTTCCTTGACATGTGTTATATGGTCCTCAAGTGATTTGCTATAAACAAGAATATCATTGAAATAGACAACAACACTTTTTCCAATGAGAGAACGCAAGATATGATTCATGAGGCGCATGAAGGTGGATGGGGCATTAGATAAACCAAAGGGCATAACCAACCATTCATAGAGACCAAGTTTGGTCTTGAAGGCAGTTTTCCACTCATCACCTTCAGCCATGTGTATTTGATGGTAACCACTACGAAGATCAATTTTCGAAAAAATAGTGGCTCCACACAATTCATCAAGCATGTCATCGAGACGTGGAATGGGATGTCGATAACGCACGGTGATAGCATTGATTAGACGGCAGTCCATGCATAACCGTAATGTATCATCCGTTTTTGGGACAAGTATCATGGGTACGACACTTGGACTAGTGCTAACTTGGATCAAACCTTTGGAGACGAGTTGGTTGATTTGACATTCGATCTCCTTTGTCTCCTCCGGGTTCGTGCGGTAAGCGGCACGGTTGGGAAGTGGTGCACCGAGGATGAGGTCAATGCGATGTTCGATGCCTCGAAGTGGAGGTAGTCCATGAGGAAGCTCTTCGGGGAACACATCCTTGAATTCCTGCAAAACAATCATCAAAGATGGAGGAACATTGGTTAATTCATTAGTTCCTTACGCTAGTCCCTTGCAAAGGAGGACATAGTGCAAGATGGATGGGTTGTTCCGAACATCTCTCATCTCACTTTTGGTGGCAAGGAGAACACTCTTAGTTTTTCCACTCGAGTTTGGCTTGTGGCTCTCACTAACTATGAGGTGGTTCTCTCTCTCACCGCTCTTCTCAGAAGTAGGTGTTGTGCTTTGTGCCCTCGCTAAAGCCTTTGGATTGTCTGCAAGTATTTGGCTATGAGTCATTGGTTGCAAAACACATGTTTTGTTGAGCCATTTGAAGGTGTATACATTGGTGCGGCCATCATGTTGAGCAGCCTTGTCAAATTGCCATGGTTGACCAAGAAGCATGTGGCAAACTGTCATAGGAACCACATCACACTCCACCGTATCTTTGTAAGGACCAATGGAGAAAGAGACCGATACGGTATGCTTGATCTTCACGGACCCTTGGTCACTTACCCATTGCACGTGGTAGGGGTGCTTGTGCGGATGGAGGGTGAGGTTGAGCTTCTCACACAACTCGGTGCTAGCAAGGTTGTGGCAACTACCTCCGTCAATGATCACCTTGATAGATTTGCCATTGATGCTGGCTCGTGTTTGGAAGATATTGGAGCATTGGTCTTCATGCTCTTGTGCTTGAGTGTTCAAGATCCTTGTGACGACAAGCGATGGACTTGCGTCATGTTCACACATGAGGAGTTCTTGGTCATCTTCCACTCGTTATCTTGCCATTGCTTCCTTGACTCGGGCATCAAATTCATCTTCACTCAAGTACTCTTCATCACCATTGTCATGGATGAACAAGACTTTCTTCTTTCCACATTCGGCCGACTTGTGTCCTTTACCTCCACACTTGTAGCACTCACCATTGAAAGGTGTGTCACTCTTTATTTGTTTGCCACTTGGGGGCAGTTTTCCTTGAGGAAGTGTGGGCTTGAAGGAAGGCTTGGAGGTACTTGAGGAGCTTCCATTGAAAGTTGTTGGTGTAGCAGTTGAAGCTTGCTTGTAGGTGCAATATGTCTTGGGCTTGTTGTACTTGATGTCCTCTTGCACTTGACGTTCAACCTTTGTTGCGATGTGCGCAAGCTCAACCATGGTGTTGTATGTTTGGAACTCGACGATGCGCTTGATTGGGTGATTCAAGCAATAAGGAAACGTGCCATTGTTTTCTCCATGCGCTTATCAATGTTGGCGCGAATCAAGTTGAGTTCCATTTCCTTGAAGTACTCTTCCACGGTCTTTGTCCCTTGACGAAGCGATTGAAGGTTGTTGAAGAGGTCACGCGTGTAGTGCGCGGGGACGAAGCAGGATCTCATACGAGCCTTCATGTCATGCCAAGTTGTGATTGGCGGCTCTTGCCTTGCATCACGAGCAACTTGAACTTGTTCCCACCAAAGGTTGGCGTAATCATCAAACTCAAGCGAAGCCATGGCGACCATCTTTTGGTTGCTATAGTTGTGCATGCGGAAGATCTTGTCAACTTTGAGTGCCCACGAGAGGTATTCTTCGGGGTCATTGGATCCGGTGAACTTGGGCATTGTGAACTTGAGCTTGCCAAAAGTTTCTTCATCGTTGCGGTCATTGCGACGAGCTTGGTGACCTTGTTGATGATCTTGTAGTTGGGGAGGTGGAACTTGGTTCTCGCGTGATGTAGCCCATCCTACAGACGCTCCTACATCTACACTAATAAGTCCCCCAAGTGGACCCATGACTCGTGCCCGAGCCAAACTCCTACAAGCTAAGGTGAACTCGCTCCTCTCCTCGTGCCAATTTGATACCTCCTTGGATGGTGTGCTACTTCATGAAAATACTCTATGCATCATCCGGTTCGAAGCCTCGACACATCCCCAAGCACCCAAGGATGGAGAACAAGGAGCAAAGCGTGAAGTAGAAGCCGCTGGAACTGCTCAGACCGGAGTCTTCGATCTGTGCACACCCGAGTCTCCGGTCCACCAAAGTCTCTGGCCTGAAGACCCCGGAGACTCCGGCCCACTCTCCGGTCTGACCCCTGCACTGGGCCCTGGGATAATCTGAAGGCCCCTCCGGAGGCTGGTCTGGAGACTGACCGGAATCTCCGGCCTAGACTAGAGTCTCCGGTCCACCACACCGGAGTCTTCGGTTCGACCGACGCCAGGCATGAAAAGGCCTTTGGGCCTGTGGCCCATGTAACCCTTAGTCCGTCCAGAACTTGTCTTTTATTCCTAAAGTACCCCTGTTTAAGTGGTTGGCCTATATATAGTCCCCCACCTCCATTGTAAACCCTAGGCATGATATTGGAATTAGTGGAGACCCCTTTGTGGATCTATCTAGTTCTTGCCTCATGCTCCTTAACCAAGGAGCACCAATATCACCAAACCTCGTTGGATTTTGCATCGTGCCTCCGCGTTGTACAAGGCCTAGGCATCGGAGTCCCTTTGCCTAGATGTCAATATCTCACCGAGTCTCCCATCTCGCTGTGCCAGTTCGAGAGAGAGTCCTCCTCCCGACGCTGATCCTAGGGATTGCGTCGGACCGGTCACTGCCGGTGTGAGCTATTGGTGTGTATCGTGGTTTTGTGTGTGTGTTCATCGCGTTCTTCGTGTGTGAGTGCATCGTGTTCATCCTCCCCTCCTTTCCCCGCTCTCCATCCTCGATTTGAGTGGCATTTGTGAAAGATCGGGCCACCCTAGAGGTTTGCCCTCAACATATTGGTATCAAGAGCTTCGTTGCTCACGAATTTCCCCACAATTTTTTCTTCTATCCACCAACAATTCGAAAATCCCCAAAAAACAGCCCATATTTGCCTTTGGATCGATCTCTTGATTTGGAGTGTTATTTGTGGTTTTGATCCGACCAAACCTTGTCTTAGGTGTTGGTCTAGCTTTATCCTGCGTTTTCCTAGCCCAATTTGGCCAATTTTTCGCGGATTTGAGGACACAAGGCGTGGATTTCCGCTCAAGAACACAAGCAGTTAGCGATCTGACTCCAGACCGGAGTCTCCGGCCTGCACACCGGAGTCTCCGGCCTACCCACACTGGAGTCTCTGGCCTGGACCGGAGTTTCCGGCCTGAAACCCCGGAGTCTCCGTCCTGACGCCTGATTTTGACAGTTTTGCGTCTAATCTTGCATTGGCTAATTTCCTCTTGTTTGTTTGTGCCCGTGTGCGTGTTGTCAACTAACAGCAAGCTTTCGCATCAACAACCCTCGTGCTCATCGACACCACGGCCCACGAACATCACCCCGCACCACCGATGCCAAGTTCATCATCACCAACGAACGTATAACTTGCGTCACCTTGTTAACCCCTATCTTCCTTTGTGTGTACCTATCCCATGAGAGTGGCTCATCTTGTGTTTTCTTGAGCATTGTGCATTTGTCCTTGGATAGTGAGAGTACAAGAGCAATATCAAGTGTGACTAGGTAGCATCAAGGGAGAGCAAAAAAAGATACAAAGCAAAAGAGAAAGAAAAATAGTCTCCCCTTGCAAAAGAGAGTCTCAAATCTTGTAAGCAAGAGAGAAAGAAGAGCGCCCAACGCAAGTGCACAAATCCGTTGCTCATTTTTCCTCTTTGCAAACGAGCCACGGTCTCTCCTTGTATTGGCACGACATCGAGCGTAGTCTTTGTTAGGACATTTTGTTTGCTCACTTTCATAGTCGTGTCAATCCCAACTATCTCGACGTGTGTGTATATAGTCGTAGGTTCTAGTCACCCTTTTGAGTTGTTGACCTTCGCCTTTGACTTGAGTTTTGTTGGATTTTACCCACTTTTGACTACCCCTTTTCTTTTGGTTGGTTCTTTGGCTTTCCACAATCCTAACCTACCACCAACAAGCTTTTGAGAGTTAGTTCTTGCTTTAGTGTGAGTTTTCTTTGCAATTCCACTTTGCACGCTTATAGCTCTCACTTGTGGTTTCTAGTTTGGTGCAATCCCCAAGGTGAGGTACAAGGCTAATACCACCATATTCGACTTCCATATACAAGACTTGTGTGTTTTGCATGATGGATAGGCACGGTGAGTCGAGCCAACCACCTCCCCAAGAAGAAGATAAAGGACCGTACATGACGTGCGCAAGTCACTTCATCGTTCGACAAGAGTTCCGTGAACGTTGCCAAGCCCTTGAGATGCGACAATATGAACAATTTGGCGAGACACAAGCCGAGTTCAAGAACATCGACAACCGCTTCGATGGCCTCGAACGACAAATGGACGCAATGCATCACAACTTCGGCCACCAAAATGAAGTGCTCCAACGCTCCATTGCTGAAACAAATGACAATCTTCGACACCTCATCGATGGTATGGCAAGTCCACGTTCAATCAAGCTCTTCACGTCGTCATGCTCCTCCTCAACAAGATCTTCACCCAAGTGCTCCAAGACGCAATGATGCCCCGTGGTTGAAGATGGAAGTTCTTTGAACTATGTACCTTACCACGGCACGCCGCAACGTCAAGATATGATGGTGATTTCTCCTCAAGGCCACGAGCAAGGCAAGAAGCACACCGTCATCATGCATGGGCATTAGTTATCCAACAAGAGCAACCACAAGAAGAACCGCAAGTCTACCACCATCGACCGCGACACATACTTGACATAATAAGTGATGACTCCAATTTGGAGAATCAAGCTCGTCATCGACGTGAAGCTCTCCAAGATCCTCCTCCTCGTCATCAACGTCATGAACGTCCGTACCAACACCATGGTCATCACGAGGCGCCTCCTCCACCTCAACAAAACTTGGAGCGTCAAGTGATACAAGTTGAGCGACGCCCACCACGTCAAGAGGCTCATGACCATGTTCTTCGCTGTGAGGCCCATGTGCCTAATCAACATCACCAACCGAGGAATGAGCCTCCTCTTCGTCATCAACCACGTCACGAGGCTCCACACCCTCAACAACCTCATGGGGCCCAAGTGCCTCAACACCGTCAACTACCGCGTCAAGAGCAAGAGCAAGCTCCTCAACAACAACATCAAGAGCAAGCTCCACAACAAGGTCGCGAGAACCAAGTTCCACCGCATCAACCACAAGATCATCAACAAGGTCACCAAGCTCGTCGCAATGACCGCAATGATGAAGAAACTTTCGGCAAGCTCAAGGTCACAATGCCCAAGTTTACCAGATCCAATAACCCTGAAGAATACCTCTCATGGGCACTCACAGTCGACAAGATCTTCCGCATGCACAACTATAGCAACGAGAAGATGGTCGCCATGGCTTCGCTTGAGTTTGATGATTACGCCAACCTTTGGTGGGAACAAGTTCAAGTTGATCGTGATGCAAGGCAAGAGCCACCAATCACAACTTGGCATGACATGAAGGCTCACATGAGATCCCGGTTCGTCCACGCGCATTACACGTGTCACCTCTTCAACAACCTTCAATCGCTTCGTCAAGGGACAAAGACCGTGGAAGAGTACTTCAAGGAAATGGAACTCAACTTGATTCGTGCCAACATTGATGAGCGCATGGAGCAAACAATGGCACGTTTCCTCATTGGCTTGAATCACCCAATCAAGCGCATCGTCGATTTCCAAACATACAACACCATGGTTGAGCTTGTGCACATCACAACAAAGGCTGAACGTCAAGTGCAAGAGGACATCAAGTACAACAAGCCCAAGAAGTATTTCACCTACAAGCAAGCTTCAACCGCTATGCCAACAACTTTCAATGGAAGCTCCTCAAGTACCTCCAAGCTTTCCTTCAAGCCCACACTTCCTCAAGGAAAACTGCCCCCAAGTGGCAAACAAGCAAAGAGTGATACACCTTTCAATGGTGAATGCTACAATTGTGGAGGAAAAGGACACAAGTCGGCTGAATGTGGAAACAAGAAAGTCTTGTTCATCCATGACAATGGTGATGAAGAGTACTTGAGCGAAGATGAATTTGATGCCCGAGTCAAGGAAGCAATGGCAAGGCAACGAGTGGAAGATGACCAAGAACTCCTCATGTGTGAACATGACGCAAGTCCATCGCTTGTCGTCACAAGTATCTTGACCACTCAAACACAAGAGCATGAATACCAACGCTCCAATATCTTCCAAACACGAGTCGGCATCAATGGCAAATATATCAAGGTGATCATTGTCGGAGGGAGTTGCCACAACCTTGCTAGCACCGAGTTGTGTGAGAAGCTCAACCTCACCCTCCATCCACACAAGCACCCCTACCACGTGCAATGGCTGAGTGACCAAGGGTCCGTGAAGATCAAGCATACCGTATCGGTCTCCTTCGCCATTAGTCCTTACAAAGATACGGTGGATTGTGATGTGGTTCCTATGATAGTTTGCCACATGCTTCTTGGTCGACCATGGCAATTTGACAAGGCTGCTCAACATGATGGTCGCACCAATGTATACACCTTCAAATGGCTCATCAAAACATGTGTTTTGCAACCGATGACTCCTAGCCAAATAATTGCAGACAATGCAAAGGCTTTAGCGAGGGCGCAAAGCACGACACCTACCTGTGAAAAGAGCGGTGAGAGACAGAACCACCTCATAGTGAGTGAGAGCCACAAGCCAAACTCGAGTGGAAAAACTAAGAGTGTTCTCCTTGATACCAAAAGTGAGATGAGAGATGTTCGGAACAACCCATCCATCTTGCACTATGTCCTCCTTTGCAAGGGACTAGCGCAAGGAACTAATGAATTAACCAATGTTCCTCCATATTTGATGAGTGTTTTGCAGGAATTCAAGGATGTGTTCCCCGAAGAGCTTCCACTTGGACTACCTCCTCTTCGCGGCATCGAACATCGCATTGACCTCATCCCTGGCGCACCACTTCCCAACCGCGCCGCTTACCACACGAACCCGGAGGAGACAAAGGATATTGAACGTCAAATCAACCAACTCGTCTCCAAAGGTTTGATCCAAGTTAGCACTAGTCCAAGTGTCGTACCCCTGATTCTTGTTCCAAAGACGGATGATACGTTACGGTTATGCATGGACTGTCGTCCAATCAATGCTATCACCGTGCGTTATCGACATCCCATACCACGTCTCGATGACATGCTTGATGAGTTGTGTGGAGCCACTATTTTTTCGAAAATTGATCTTCGTAGTGGTTACCATCAAATACGCATGGCTGAAGGTGATGAGTGGAAAACTTCCTTCAAGACCAAACTTGGTCTGTATGGATGGTTGGTTATGCCCTGTGGTTTATCTAATGCCACATCCACCTTCATGCGCCTAATGAATCATATCTTGCATTCTCTCATTGGAAAAAGTGTTGTTGTCTATTTTGATGATATTCTTGTTTATAGCAAATCACTTGAGGACCATATAACACATGTCAAGGAAGTCTTGCAAATCCTTCGACAAGAAAAGATTTATGCTAATCTTCCCAAGTGCACTTTTGCTAAAGACAAGTTGATTTTTCTTGGATTTGTCGTTTCTTCAAAGGGAATTGAAGTTGATGTTTCCAAGGTAAAGGACATACGAGATTGGCCCATCCCAACAAATGTGAGTGAACTCCGAAGTCATGGGTTGGCTGGTTTCTATCGTTGCTTTGTGAAAGATTTTTCCACCATTGCTTGTCCTCTCAACGACTTGACGAAAAAGAATGTCACCTTCGTGTGGGGCAAAGCACAACAAAAAGCTTTTGATGAACTCAAAAAGAGGCTCACCGAAGCACCTCTGCTTGTGTTACCGGATTTCACAAAAACTTTGAGATAGAGTGTGATGCTAGTGGTATTGGCATTGGAGGAGTCCTTATGCAAAACGGACGTCCTATAGCCTACCATAGCGAGAAACTTGATGGTGCTCGCCTTAATTATCCAATTTATGACAAAGAGCTTTTTGCCTTAGTTCGTGTTCTTCAAGTTTGGCAACACTGCCTTTGGCCCAAAGAATTTATCATACATTTTGACCAGGAGTCGTTGAAATATCTCAAAGGCCAAGGCAACTTGAGTAAGAGACACGCTAAGTGGGTTGTGTTCATGGAATATTTTCCGTACACGCTAAGTGGGTTTTCTCTTTAAACAAAACAAACTTTGCATTCTGAAATCGTCGCTCCAACTTTTGCTTCTCCAAGAATCGCATGGTGGAAGCCTTATGGCTCACTTTGGCCGTGACAAGACGTTGGACATGCTCTCCACTCACTACTTTTGGCCCAAGATGAAGCGTGACGTGGAGCACTACGTTCAACGATGCACGACATGTGTTCAAGATAAGTCGCAAGCTAATCCCTATGGTCTTTATATGCCATTGCCTATTCCTCGTACACCTTGGTCTGACATTAGCATGGATTTCGTGTTAGGATTGCCTCGATCTAAGCATGGTCATGACTCTATATTTGTTGTCTTGGATCGCTTTTCCAAAATGGCACACTTCATACCGTGCCATAAGACCGACGATGCTTCACATGTTGCCAATTTGTTTTTCAGGGAAATCGTCCGTCTTCACGGTGTGCCACGAACAATCGTCTCCGACCGCGACGTCAAATTCATGAGCTACTTATGGAAGACCCTCATGGCCAAGCTCGGCGCCAAGCTCCTCTTTTCATCCGCATCACATCCTCAAACCGATGGACAAACCGAGGTTGTCAACCGAAGCCTCGGAACTCTTCTACGTGTGCTGGTCAAGAAGAACTTGAAGGATTGGGAGGAATGCATTCCCCATGCCGAGTTCGCCTACAACCGTGCCAAGCACTCAACAACCAAGATGAGTCCATTCATGATCGTCTATGGTTTCGATCCCCTCACCGCACTCGACATCCTACCACTACCTCTCCATGAGCGCACGAACATGGACGTCGACAAGTGCGCACAAGCTATGAAGAAACTTCATGAAGAAACAAGAGCTACTATCGAACAACAAGTCCTTCGCCAAGCTTCAAGGTTAAACAAGGACAAAAAGGAGATGATCTTTGAAGAAGGTGACCTTGTGTGGATACACCTAAGCAAAGACCACTTCCCCAAGGAACATGACTGCAAGCTCAAGCCAAGAGGAGATGGTCCCTTCAAGGTCCTCAAAAGAATCAACAATGCCTACATCATGGACATACCAACCTCCAAGTACCTTGCAAGCAATACATTCAATGTCAAGGATCTCTCACCCTACCATGGAGATGTTCAAGATGATAACCATGAAGAGTCGAGGATGACTCTTTCCCAAGGGGGGAGCTGATGCAGCCCGTCCTACGGATGCTCCTACATCTACACCAACAAGTCCCCCAAGTGGACCCATGACTCGTGCCCGAGCCAAACTCCTACAAGCTAAGGTGAACTCGCTCCTCTCCTCGTGCCAATTTGATACCTCCTTGGATGGTGTGCTACTTCATGCAAATACTCTATGCATCATCAGGTTCGAAGCCTCGACACATCCCCAAGAACCCAAGGATAGAGAACAAGGAGCAGAGCGTGAAGCAGAAGCCGCTGGAACTGCTCATACCGGAGTCTCCGGTCTACGCACACCGGAGTCCGGTCCACCAAAGTCTCCGGCCTAAATACCCCGGAGACTCCGGCCCACTCTCCGGTATGACCCCTGCACCGGGCCCTGGGACAATCTGAAGGCCCCTCCGGAGGCTGGTCCGGAGACTTACCGGAATCTCCGGCCTAGACTGGAGTCTCCGGTCCACCACACCGGAGTCTTTGGTCCGACCGACGCCAGGCATGAAAAGGCCTTTGGGCTTGCGGCCCATGTAACCCTTAGTCCGTCCAGAACTTGTCTTTTATTCCTAAAGTACCCCTGTTTAAGTGGCTGGCCTATATATAGTCCACCACCTCCATTGTAAACCCTAGGCATGATATTGGAATTAGTGGAAACCCCTTTGTGGATCTATCTAGTTCTTGCCTCATGCTCCTTGACCAAGGAGCACCAATATCACCAAACCTCGTTGGAGTTTGCATCGTGCCTCCGCATTGTACAAGGCCTAGGCATCGGAGTCCCTTTGCCTAGACATCAAGATCTCACCGAGTCTCCCATCTCGCCATGCCAGTTCGAGAGAGAGTTCTCCGCCCGATGCTGATCCTAGGGATTGCGCCGGATCGGTCATCATCGGCGTGAGCTATTGGTGTGTATCATGGTTTTGTGTGTGTGTGTTCATCGCGTTCTTCGTGCGTGAGTTCGTCTTGTTCATCCTCCCCTCCTTTCCCCGCACTCCATCCTTGATTTGAGTGGGATTCATGTAAGATCGGGCCACCCTAGAGGTTTGCCCTTAACATCGCATCCTTGTTGCGGAGCTTGCTCTTGATATTGTTGTTGAGGAGCTTGCTCTTGCTCTTGGCATGGTTGTTGATGGTGTTGAGGCACTTGGGCCCCATGAGGTTGTTGTGGATGTGGAGCCTCATGACGCGGTTGATGACGAAGAGGAGGCTCGTTCCTCGGTTGGTGATGTTGATTTGGCACATGGGACTCACAGCGAAGAACATGGTCATGAGCCTCTTGACGTGGTGGGCGTCACTCAACTTGTATCACTTGACGCTCCAAGTTTTCTTGAGGTGGAGGAGGTGCCTCGTGATGACCATGGTATCGGTGCGGACGTTCATGACGTTGATGACGAGGAGGAGGATCTTGGAGAGCTTCACGTCGATGACAAGCTTCATTCTCCAAATTGGAGTCATCACTTGTTGTGTCAAGTATGTGTCGTGGTCGATGGTGGTAGACTTGGCGTTGCCCTTGCGGTTCTTCTTGTGGTAGCTCTTGTTGGAGCACTAATGCCCTTGAATGATGACGGTGTGCTTCTTTCTTTGCTCGTGGCCTTGAAGAGAAATCACCATCATAGCTTGACGTTGCGGCGTGCCGTGGGGAAGGTACATAGTTCGAAGAACTGCCGTCTTCAACCACGGGGGCATCATTGCGTCTTGGAGCACTTGGATGTAGATCTTGTGGAAGAGGTGCATGATGACGCGCAGAACTTGAAGAGCTTGATGCGCGTGAACATGGTCTTGCCATAACGTCGATGAGGCGTCGAAGATTGTCATTTGTTTCGGCGACGGAGCGTTGGAGCGCTTCATTTTGGTGGCCGAAGTTGTGATGCATTGCGTGCATTTGTCGTTCGAGGCCGTCGAAGCGGTTGTCGATGTTCTTGAACTCGGCTTGCGTCTCACCAAATTGTTCATCTTGTCGCGTCTCAAGGGCTTGGCAGCATTCACGGAACTCTTGGCAGACGATGAACTGACTTGCACGCGTCATGTACGGTCCTTGATCTTCTTCTTGGGGAGGTGGTTGGCTCGACTCACCGTTCCTATCCATCATGCAAGACACACAAGTATTGTATATGGAAGTGGAATATGGTGGTGTTAGCCTTGTACCTCACCTTGGGGATTGCACCGAACTAGAAACCACAAGTGAGAGCTATAAGCGTGCAAAGTGGAATTGCAAAGAAAACTCACTCTAATGAAATAACTAACTCTCAAAAGCTTGTTGGTGGTAGGATAGGATTGTGGAAAGCCAAAGAACCAACCAAAAGAAAAGGGATAGTCAAAAGTGGGTAAAATCCAACAAAACTTAGGTCAAAGGCGAAGGTCAACAACTCAAAAGGGTGACGGGAACCTACGACTATATACACACACGTGGAGATAGTTGGGATTGACACGACTATGAAAATGAGCAACAAAATGTCCTAACGAAGACAAAGCTCGTTGTCGTGTCAATGCAAGGAGAGACTGTGGCTCGTTTGAAAAGGGGGAAAAATGAGCAACGGATTTGTGCACTTGCCTTGCGCGCTCTTCTTTCTCTCTTGCTTACAAGCTTTGAGACTCTCTTTTGCAAGGGAAGACTATTTTTCTTTTTCTTTTGCTTTGTATCTTTTCTTTCTTTTTTTTCTTTTTTTTCTTTTTCTCTCCCTTGATGCTACCTAGTCACACTTGATATTGCTCTTGCACTCTCACTATCCAAGGACAAATGCACAATGCTCAAGCAAACACAAGATGAGCCACTCTCATGGGATAGGTACACACAAAGGAAGATAGGGGTTAACAAGGTGACGCAAGTTATACCTTCGTTGGTGATGATGAACTTGGCGTCGATGGTGCGGGATGATGTTCGTGGGCCGTGGTGTCGATGAACGCGGGGTTTGTTGATGCGGGAGCTTGCTGTTAGTTGGCGACATGCACATGGGCACAAACAAATAAGAGGAAATTAGCCAATACAAGATTAGAGGCAAAACTGTCAAAATCAGGCTCGGGCCGGAGACTCCGGGGTTTCAGGCCGGAAACTCCGGTCCAGGCCAGAGACTCCGGTGTGGATAGGCCGGAGGCTCCGATGTAGGCTGAAGACTCCGGTGTGCAGGTCGGAGACTCCGGTGTGGAGTCAGATCGCGAACTGCTCGTGTTCTTGAGCGGGAATCCACGCCTTGGGTCCTCAAATCCACGAAAAAATGGCCAAATTAGGCTAAGAAAACGCAGGATAAACTAGACTAACTCCTAAGACAAGGTTTGGTCGGATCAAAACCACAAATAACATTCCAAATCAAGAGATTGATCCAAAGGCAAATATGGGGCTCTTTTTTGGGGATTTTCGAATTTTTGGTGGATAGAAGAAAATTGTGTGGGGGAATTCGTGAGCAACGACGCTCTTGATACCAATATGTTGAGGGCAAACCTCTAGGGTGGCCTGATCTTTCACGAATCCCACTCAAATCGAGGATGGAGTGCGGGGGAAGGACGGGAGGATGAACATGACAAACTCATGCACGAAGAACGCGATGAACACACACACGCAAAACCACGATACACACCAATAGATCACACCGGTGGTGACCGGTCCGGCGCAATCCCTAGGATCGGCGTCGGGCGGTGGACTCTCTCTCGAACAGGCACGGCGAGATGGGAGACTCGATGAGATCTTGATGTCTTGGCAAAGGGACACCGATGCCAAGGCCTTGTACAATGCGGAGGCACGATGCAAACTCCAACGAGGTTTGGGATATTGGTGCTCCTTGGTCAAGGAGCATGAGGCAAGAATTAGATAGATCCACAAAGGGGTTTCCACTAATTCCAATATCATGCCTAGGGTTTACAATGGAGGTAGGGGACTATATATAGGCCAGCCACTTAAACAGGGGTACTTTAGGAATAAAAGACAAGTTCTGGACGGAGTAAGGGATACATGGGCCGCAGGCCCAAAGGCCTTTTCATGCCTGGTGTCGATCGGACCGGAGACTCCGGTGTGCAGGCTGGAGACTCTAGTCTAGGCTGGAGAATCCAGTGTAGCCTCCGGACCAGCCTCCGGGGGGGCCTTCAGATTGTCCCAGGGCCCGGTGCAGGGGGTCAGACCAGAGAGTCGGCCGGAGTCTTCGGGGTCTTCAGACCGGAGACTTTGGCAGTCCAGAGACTCCGGTGTGCGCAGACCGGAGACTCCGGTCTGAGCAGCTCCAGCGGCTTCTGCTTCACGCTCTGCTCCTTGTTCTCCATCCTTGGGTGCTTGGTGATGTGTCGAGGCTTCGTACCTGATGATGCATAGAGTAGTTGCATGAAGTAGCACACCATCCAAGGAGGTATCAAATTGGCATGAGGAGAGGAGCGAGTTCACCTTAGCTTGTAGGTGTTTGGCTCGGGCACGAGTCATGGGTCCACTTGGGGGACTTGTTGGTGTAGATGTAGGAGCGTCCGTAGGACGGGCTGCATCACATTGTGTAGCTCGCCGCAAATTCTGAGTCACCCAACTTCTCTAGCATTCCAGGAGATACCACTACTTCCATATATATTTGCTGAAATGACCTGGCTAGTTCATACTGAAATTCTAAGTAACACTTTGTTTGATTGCTCATTTCATTGTTGGCATACTTGTCTAATGCTTGTTTGTCCTATTCTACAGGTTCACAAGCCACACCATTATATCTTGTTCCTAGTTCTGATTCGTCCTAGGCAACGACATAACTATCCTCTGTTATATAATTCATTCATGGTTTGCATTCCTGCTCTACAAGTTCGTATTATGCAGTTATAATTCCTATCTAGTTCATTCTTAGCTATGAGTAGTTTGTCTTCTTTGCTATATTAACTTATTATTAGTTAGTTTCAGACTGCAATTATTGCTATCGCCACTAAAGAGGGGACTTCAAGATCATGTCTCAAGGTGGTTTTCCAATGTAGTTGTCACACTCAAAGGGAGATACAGTTTATGGATTGAGAAAGCAAATTGAGGACTCTACTATCAACTTGATTGGCAACTAAAATGCTGAATTTTCTTTCCCTTTTGTTCATATTATGTAATTATTTTAAGAAGTTTGCAGCTGATGTAATATCTAGATAACTCGCATAGGCCATGTAGCCATTTAGTTGACGTCGTCCACGCATGGCGGTACCATAACTACGCTAGCCAGGTCAATCAGGAAACAGTATAGGGTTTTGTTATTTGCCCTTCTTGTATTGGGCCTACCATGAATAGTAAAAGATGCTCATAATTATACTGATTTTATGATATTTGCATGGGCTTCAGAAAGGCCGAAACTATAGGTGTCTATGAACGTAATGGGCCTACCCTTAGGTGGCAACTAGTAACAGTAACAGGCTAGAACAGTAACATGCCAAAATAGTAATAGGCTAGAACAGTAACAGGCCAAAACAGTAACAGGCCCAAACAGTAATAGGCCAGAACACCAACAGGCCAGAACAACGGCAACCCTGCACAGTAACGAGCCAGAACAGTAACAGACCAGAAAAGTGGTAGGCCAAAATAGTAAAGGACCACAATAGTACGGACCTGAACAGTAAATGGCTAGAACAGTAATAGGCCAAAAATTGTTCCAAACAGGAACAGTAACAGGCCGAACATATTGCCAAGCCAGAAGAGTATCAGATCAAAATAATTGCAGGCCACCGGTGGGCCGGAAAGGTTAGCTGACCGTACAGTAAAAGGCCAGAACAGTACTGGACCTTCTCAAAAGTGGGTCGTTCATAGACGGCCCAGGACGAGCTGTGAGAACAGTGACGGGCTGACCGTAGGCCTTAACAGTATCGAGCCTACTTGACACAGGTTGTTAACGGGTCGCACAGTATTCGAACAATGTGGGCTTCTGTAGGCCAAAACAATAACGGGCCTGACATTCGTGGGCCGCTGTTGGCCGCATCTTTTGGGCCCATTACAAACAGTGCTGGACGAAACAGTAACGGGCCATAATCTTATTGGGCTCTCCTAATGGGCCGACCCACTTAATTATTAGCAGGCCTTGGCTGGGCCTGGCTTCTACCATGGTTTCTATGGCCGTTAACGGCGGTAACTGGGCATTAATGGTGTCTGCCACGTGGCATTTTACATGACATCAGTAGTCAATGCGGTTGGCAAACAGATCTACGACGGAACAAGTTTTTGTGGCTGAAGGGTGTGATCCGCCACGGTCAGAAAAAACCATGGTAGATTCTTTTGTGACGGGGCTTTTACCACGAAGGGCATCCGTCGTAGAAGACCTTTTAGCCACGAAAAATGGGCCTTCAACCACGAAAAACATCCGTTGTAAAAGCCAACTTTTCTTGTAGTGACATGAGACATGTTCCACGCTTGACATGCATCTCGTTTTGCATAAGTGGCTAGCGGGTGTCTGTCTCTCCCACTATAGTTGATATCTGATTTACAACGGTCTGCTTAGTAACTTGGTTATCACCGTTGTGGCTGAAGTTCGTAGGTAGAACGGTTCTATCCTAGAAAGCCCACAGCCGCGTAAAATATGCAAAAATAAATTAGAGGCATCTAGCTTGTTTTTGTAGGGCATGTGATGTGATATGGTCTATGATACAAATGTTGTTGTATGCAATATGTTTTATTGTAAAACAACCGGCAGGAGCCATAAGGTTGTTATTTTATTTTATGGCATGCGTGCTAGAAAATGGAAATCCATGTAGTTAGATTAGTGGAGGACAACCTTGATGGTGGTGCCATGGACCTTGGTGGCACGCTAGTGGAATGGTGGAGATCATGCCATGACGCACGAGATGGAGATCGAATGCGAGAAGGACCATATCATATCACATTATATATGCATGTGATGTTTATCCTTTGATGCATCTTATTTTGCGTTGATTTGATCGCCTAGGTAGTATTTGATTGCCTTGGTAGCACTATAAGATGATCCCTCCCACTAAATATCAAGATAATAATATGTTCTTCCTTAGTATGCACCATTAAGAAAGTTCATCGTCTCAAAGCACCACGTGATAATCGGGTGTGATAGATTCTACGTTTGTGTACAACAGGTGTAAGACAGTTTTACACGTGTGAATACTAAGGTTCTTACTTGACGAGCCTAGCATGTACAAACATGGCCTCGGAACATGAACCGAAAGGTAAAGCACGAGTCATATGGAGATATGATGACCCATACGATGCTCGCCATTGGAGCCATACCACCACTTGTGATGATCGGTCATGGTGTAGTGAATTTGGTTCGTGTAATCACTAAAATGACTAGAGGGATGTCATTTTGACTGGGAGTTCACATAAGTAACTTTGAATTAGCTTGAGCTCTATTTGTTATAAACCTAGTCTACATAGTCTTTGCAAATACTTTGTAGATCATGGCACCCCCTGATGTAGGCCGACCTTCGGTCATTACCACATCATGGTCTCTAACTTATGCCAAGTCGTCATGGACTTCAAAGGTGAATCCGTTCCTCTATGCGAGCCCACTCCCTACCCTCTTGAATGGTATACTACTTCATACTCCGTCCCATATCCATGATAGGTTCATACCAACGAGTACGGAGGCAAGGGAGGAAGCCTAGAGCACCAAGCCCGACAAGATGGAGGCTTGGAAGAGAAGACGGAAGAAGCAGCAGCTGGAGCACCGGAGTCTCCGGCCTGTGCACACCGGAGTCTCCGGCCTACATAACCCAGAGTCTCCGGACCCATCTCCGGACTGACCCCTAGATCGAGCTCGAGGACAGCCAGAAGGCCCCTCCGGAGACGACACTGGAGACAGACCAGAGTCTCCGGCCTAGACCGGAGTCTCTGGACCACCACACCGGAGTCTCCGGCCTGAGCGTATGGGCCTGCGCGACGCCAGCTGGGCCTTCGGCCCATGTACCCCTTAGTCCACCCAGACTTCCCCCTTTTATTCCTAAAGTACCCTTGAACTAGTGGCTGGCCTATATATAGTGCACCCACCCCCTCATGTATCCCTAGACATAGATGATAGACTAAAGAAAAACCCCTTTGTGGAATCTCTAATTTTGCCTCATCCCGTTCTACCAAAGGGGATCGACTATCGTCACCACCTCATTGGAGTTTGCATCGCGCCTCCCTCGCTGTACAAGACCTTGGCATCGGTGTCCCTTTGCCGAGACATCAAGACCCTCTCCAAGGTGTTCTTCCCTCTCCGCTTGGGATTGACGAGAGCACATTGACCGATCTTTCCTTGCGAGGATTCTATCGGACCGGTGGCCACCGGTGAGAGCAATCGGCCTTGTATCGTGTGGGTTTTGTGTGTTTTCATCGTGTTCTTCGCGAGGTGTGCGTCCGCTTCTGCTACCTTCTCCCTTTCCCCTCGCTTTCCTATCGATTTGACCACGAGATCCGTGAAGATCGGGCCACCCACGGGGTTAACCCATAACATCTGGTATCAGAGCCCAAGTTGCCACGGATTTCACCCTCGTTCTTCCCCACCAAATTTTTTCTTGAAAAAACACAAAAATAGCCACAAAATCGAGTGGATCTTGTGTCAACCCCATAACATCTGGTATCAGCAGCTTTTGGTTGCCACGGATTTCTCATCGATTTGGTCTTTTCCCCATAAATTCTAAATTTCCACCAAAAATAGCCCCAATTCGTGTTTTGGATCGATCTGTGATTTGAGTGCGTTTTGGTAGGTTTTGATCCGTGGATTACTTGCTAAACTTGTTGATCTACCTTCCCCTGCGTTTCCATAGTCTAATTCCTTGATTTCCCCCATCAATTTGAGGTTTTGGTTCGAGTTTTTCCGCCAAAACTCGTCCCGTTCGTGTTCTGGAAGTTCTGGTACGACCAGACCGGACTGTCTGGCCAAAATGGACCGGAATATCCGCCCCACCGGAGTTTCTGGCCTAAACTGGCCGGAATATCCGGCCCGGCCGGACTGTTCGGCCTGCGCACCACGGACTGTCCGCCCCCCTGCTGACAGAAAAATCTGCTTCACGGTTTTGAGCATAACTTTTGCATACGAACTCGGATTTTGGTTTTCTTTAGCTTGTTTTGAAGAGGAGAAAGAGCTCTACATCATCATCTCTATGGTTAATGCTATCTACTTCATCCAAGTTCCATAAACAAGGTGGAATCCACCAATAAAGGGTGAAGATCGGCGACGAAAGGTATAAAAATTCCGCGACTTCTCCCCACTTGCTTTCCTTTGTGAGCTACACTATCTTTGAGTTCAACAAACACCTATTGAGACTAGTTCCTACTATGATTTCTTGGGCTATGCACATTTGATACCTTGTAGAATTCCGAGCAAAAGTTGTGAGCGCGCTATCTCATATAGTTATCTTGTATAGTTGTTGGCACAAGGAAGAGGCAAGTGAAAAATAAAAGAAAAAGAGACTAAAAATAGAAAAAGAGAAAAAGAGAAAAAGAGAAAAATAAGAAAAAGAAAGAAAGAAACAAGTGCCTCATAGAATAGGAAGCGCAAGCTCGATGAACATCAAATAGGTGGTACTTATTGTGCATATCTTGTAGCCCACCAATTTATTGCAATCGAACTAACGTCTCTCCTTGCACTTGTGCGACACGAGCTTATAGTCTTTGCTAGGTAATCATTTGGTTCTTAGCTCACTTTCTCCGTCGCACAAGTCCCATTTATCCCACTGTGTGTGTTTTCTTGTATATATTCCTATCTTGTGGATTGACTTGTTTTGCTTTGTGATCATCGTGGTTCTTTACTTGCCATTACAATATCTGGATTTCGGATTGTTCTTGGACACGCCACATTCCATACCTATCCACCATAAGCTTTGCGTGTGTGTTTTTTTAGTGGTTAGTTGGTTTTGGTGTTCTGCGTGAACTTCACTTTGCTTGGTTTTGATTGCTCTCAAGTGTTGCCACTTGCACGATACTATCTTCCAAGGTAAAGTAAGGTTTGATGTTGCATCTCTAACCCCTACCACTTCCATATACACCACTTGGTCTTGTGAAACATGTCTAGGGACTCCGAAGCCGAGGATGATTTCTATGAAGAATCCACGATGAGCCACCATGCATATGCCTCTACAAGCATGGATGACATGATGGAGCACTACACCGACAATGGCTCCACATGCTTGGGTGATATGGAGTTCTACAACAACAATAACTCCCCATGCATGGAAGACTTCAAGAACGACAACGACAAGCTCCTCAAGTCGAATCGACCAAGAGGGAGCCTCCACCTCGAGAGCACCAAGGTCCACCATCAAATGGACAACTTCAAGCGTGACATGG
The DNA here is from genome assembly GCA_916181665.1 of Avena sativa. Taxonomy (NCBI): domain Eukaryota; kingdom Viridiplantae; phylum Streptophyta; class Magnoliopsida; order Poales; family Poaceae; genus Avena; species Avena sativa. The sequence goes on from OV702292.1 coordinate 316,818,930, forward strand.
ACAATGACTTCGCCAAAACCATGAGCATGATGACCAAGACTAATGATGATTTGTGCTCATTACAATGCCTCACTAAGAAGAGTGCCAAGGACAAGAAGCATCGTCGCGAGCGTCATGTGGATGACCAAGTGCGCCATCTACATCAACCTTTGGCAAGGCACGCCAATGACCTCCGTCGACACCATCATAAGGCACCTTCTATGACTGGTGCCACCACCACAATGGCACCAAGAGCAAGCTCCCCTCCATGCCATCAAGCTTCAATGCCAAGACTTGACGTCCTAGATGACGCATACAACTTCATGGGGGAGGAAGATGAATACCTCTACTTCGCCAAGTTGGACGAGTACGTCAAGAGAACTACACAAGCCAAGGTGTAAGATGGCGACGATAAGGTCAAGATTGGTGAGCATGGGATTTTCCCTTCAACAAAGGAGGCGGAAGGAGTTGAGCACACTTAGCCTGTCCCCATATGCTTGAGTGATGATGTGGTACCAATCCCATGTGAGTATGAGAGCCACTTAGCCCACTTGAGTGAAAACAAGAGTGAGATGAGCGACTCCACCATATGTGAGATTGAGTGCTTCCACTTTGAGGGTATGAGTGATACACCGAGTGAGTTGAGAGTGGTAGTTGATAGGTCATGTGAGACCACTTTGATTTCTAACGACTTACCCTCTACCTCTAGTGTGTTCCCTCATGATGTGCTAGGTTCCATGGATCAAGAAGCGCCAAGCTTGGAGATGATGATGCCTCCAACCAAGAAGATGGACATGGTGGATGAAGATGATGCCATCCCCATGCAAGAAGAAGAAGAAGTCGTCCACATGGAGGCCAATGCTACCACAACACCCACTTCATATGAGAGGTATGAACAAGGTAAAAATAAGGGTGTTGATGATGCCATGATTCCACTAGTGGACATGATGACTTGTGATGATTGGCATGCTATGGATGATATTTGTGATATCACATATGACTCATTGGTATTTCCATGTGATACTTTGCCTTTTCATAATGTTGAGCATGTCAAATTATTTGATTGTGATGATGTTGCCATAGACATGCCATGCTCTAAACATTACGTTGATAATATCATTGCTTGCACTTTGTTGAACAATTGCTCTTTCCAATGTTTTGCTTGCAATGATGTTACCAATGGTACCCCTCGAATAATGCTTTGTCATGAGTGTTTTACTATTTCTCCTGTTGCTTGCAATAATATGGATGATTGCTCTTTCACTTGTTTTGCTTGCAACAATAATTATCATATGTTTTCTATTGAGATGCCCCCATAGCTTTCTCAACTTTTGGAGATTTTAATAAATGCCATGATAAGCATGTTCCCCACTTGCATACTCACCATGCATCTATTTTACACTTGATTGAGACTCATGGTGATGTGCACAAGAAGATATACGTCATGATGGATGATGTGTTTCTCTACCATGCACACACGTACTTCATTTTGTGTTTCATGTGTGTAGGTACCCGCACAAGAATGTCAACCTCGGTTGAGCACGAGTTGACAAAAAGAGCTCTAGAGAGCATCCCCCAAGTGAGTTCAAGATTGAATCCAGCTCTGATACCTTTTGCATGCTTTGCATCTTTCATGTTGACAAATTGCTCTTTCCTATGGTTTGCTTGCAAGCATGTTAATGGTATTCTTTCACCTTGTGGCAATCATGTTTCGTTGCTTTTGGATAGTGATGCTTTGTGTGTTGCCACAAAAATGTTGAACAATTTCTCGTTCCGATGTTTTGTGTGCAACCATAATGCCATTATAAGCATGTATTGTCACGAGAGCTTCCAAGTCTCTCGTATTGTTATTGCAACAAACATAAGGACCACTTGCTATTTCATATGGTTTGTTTGCAAACATGTTGTTTTTGCTTCCGCTTGTGATACTCACACCCCCATGATCTTGGCTTTTGATGATTTGTGTGTGGCATCCAACATGTTGACCAATTGTTCTTTCCAATGGTTGGTTTGCACACATAGTGATGTTGTTTTGGATATTCTTCCTCTTGTGTTTTTGCCAGATTCTCCTAGCTTTGCATCAAAGATGTTGATCAATACCTTAGTCAATTGCTTTGAGTGCCACACTAAGATGTTATATGGAGTTTTTGAGTTCCCACATTTGGATGATGTTCAAACAATTTCCATGCACTTTGACCTTGCATATGCATCCCGTTTGCTATACTTGAGTTGTGCTAATAGTGTTGTGAACAAGAATGGACATGCCGCAAATGACATGCTCCTCTATCACACACAAACATATGTTGATTGGTCTTTGTTGTGTGAAGGTACAATTGCATCGCGTCAACCTCTATGGATAAAGAGTTGACAAGACGAATCAAAGAGAGTTACCTATGGTTGCCCTTCAACGAGACATCTCTACATCCTAAGGTGACTTCCTTCTACTTGAGGACTCATACTATAATCTTCATGAATTGGCTACGCTTTGACTGTTGCTTCGCTTTTGTAGTGAGCTTTGTAGGCTTCATTGAAGGTGAAGGAACATTGAGGTGTTGTCAATTCAATCATTCCGAGGACGACTATATGGTGAAACCTAGGATCAAGAAGGTCTCTCGACATCTTCTACTGTGTGATGAGTGTGTAGAGTCGAGGATGACTCTTTTTGAAGGGAGGGGAGATGATGTAGGCTGACCTTCAGTCATTACCACATCATGGTCTCTAACTTATGCCAAGTCGTCATGGACTCCAAAGGTGAATTCGTTCCTCTATGCGAGCCCACTTCCTACCCTCTTGAATGGTATACTACTTCATACTCTGTCCCATATCCATGATAGGTTCATACCGACGAGTACAGAGGCAAGGGAGGAAGCCTGGAGCACCAAGCCCGACAAGACGGAGGCTTGGAAGAGAAGACGGAAGAAGCAGCAGCTGGAGCACCAGAGTCTCCGGCCTGCGCACACCAGAGTCTTCGGCCACGCCGGAGTCTCTAGCCTGAAGACACCGGAGTCCCCGGCCTGCATAACCCAGAGTCTCCGGACCCATCTCCAGACTGACCCCTAGATCGAGCTCGAGGACAGCCAGAAGGCCCCTCCGGAGATGACACCGGAGACAGACCGGAGTCTTCGGACCACCACACCGGAGTCTCCGGCCTGAGCATATGGGCCTGCGTGCCGCCAGCTGGGCCTTCGGCCCATGTACCCCTTAGTCCGCCAAGACTTCCCCATTTTATTCCTAAAGTACCCTTGAACTAGTGCCTGGCCTATATATAGTGCCCCCACCCCCTCATGTAACCCTAGGCATAGATGATAGACTAAAGAAAACCCCCTTTGTGGAATCTCTAGTTTTGCCTCATCCCCTTCTACCAAAGGGGATCGACTATCGCCACCACCTCGTTGGAGTTTGCATCGCGCCTCCTTCATTGTACAAGGCCTTGGCATCGGTGTCCCTTTGCCAAGACGTCAAGACCCTCTCCAAGGTGTTCTTCCCTCTCCGTTTTGGATTGACGGGAGCACATTGAACGATCTTTCCTTGCGAGGATTCTATCGGACCGGTGGCCACCGGTGAGAGCAATCGGCCTTGTATCGTGTGAGTTTTGTGTGTGTTCATCATGTTCTTCGCGAGGTGTGCGTCCGCTTCCGCTTCCGCTACCTTCTCCCTTTCCCCTCGCTTTCCCATCGATTTGACCATGAGATCCGTGAAGATCGGGCCACCCACGGGGTTAACCCATAACACCCCATGCATTCAATTTCAATGCATTCCTTGAGAAAGAAAAGCTGCTAGACAATGGGTATAACTTCACCAACTCGCACCACAATCTGAGGATTATCCTCGCGGGCATAAAAAGGTCCTATGTACTTGACAGTCCATTAGGTGATGCCCCTGCAGAAACTGCGACTCGGGAAGAACGCAATGTGTATGACACAAAGTGTGATGACTACACTCTTGTGTGGTGCGCAATGCTCCAATCGTTGGAGCCCGAGCTCCAAAAGATTTTTGAACTTATTGAACCTGATGTCATCGTGGAGGAACTCCAATCCGTGCCGAGAGATATGAGATCTCGGAAAAGTTCTTTAGCGCTAAAATGGAGGAGCACAGCTCTGTGAACGAGCACATCATAAAGATGATGGGATACACTCAACGTCTTGAGACAGGATGTGAGATTCCAGTTGATCTCATGACGGACAGGGTTCTGCAATTTCTACCATCGAGTTACAAAGCGTTTGTAATTAACTACAAGATGAATGGTGTCGACAAGTCACCCACGAAACTTGTAGATATGCTTAAGACTGCCGAGGTAGACATCAAAAAGGAACATCAAGTGTTCATGGTCAATAAAACCACCAGTTTCAAGAAAAAGGGCCGGAGGGGCAAGCCCAAGGGTAACTTCAAGAAGGACGGCAAGTCTGTTGCTGCGCCTGAGAAGAAAACCAAGGGAGGCCCTAAGTGTGATAATGAGTACTTTTACTGCAAGGAGGCTAGACACTAGAGGTGGAACTTCTAGAAGTACTTAGTAGATAATAAGACCGAGAAAGTGAACAAAGGTATATATGATATACTTGTTATTGATGTGTACCTTAATAGTAGTCAAAGTAGTACTGGGTATTTGATACCAATTCAGTTGCTAATATATGTGACTCGAAACAGGGACTAAGGAATAGTCGACCACTAGCTAAGGATGAAGTGATGATGTGTGTAGGCAATGGATCGAAGGTTGATGTGATCACCGCCAGGATGTTGCCACTTCATCTACCATCGGGATTGACAATAAACCTTAATAATTGTTATTATGTGCTTGCGTTGAGCATGAACATCATGGCTGGATCATGTTTAATGCAAGACGGTTATTCATTTGTATCGGAGAATAATGGTTGTTCCTTTTATATGAATAAAATATTTTATGGTCACGCACCTTTGTTGAATGGTTTATTTGTCTTGAGTCTTGATATTAGTACAACACATATTCATAATGTGAATGCCAAAAGAATTAAGTTGAATGATGATATTGCTGCATATTTGTGTCATTGCCGTTTGGGTCATATTGGTGTAAAGCGCATGAAGAAGCTCCATTCTGATGGACACCTTGAATCACTTGATTATGAATCATTTGAAACATATGAACCATGCCTTATGGGCAAGATGGCTAGAACTCCGTTCTCTAAAACAATGGAACATGCGACCGACTTGTTAGAAATAATACATACCGATGTATGTGGTCCGATAAGTGTGTCGGCACGTGGCAGATATCATTATTTTGTAACCTTCATGGATGATTTAAGTAGATATGGGTATATTTACTTAATGAAACACAAGTCTGGAACATTTGAAAAGTTCAAATAATTTCAGAGTGAAGTAGAAAATCATCGTAACTGTAAGATCAAGTTTCCACGATCCGACTGTGGAGGAGAATATCTTAGTTACAAGTTTGGCACACACATGAGACAATGTGGAATTGTTTCACAACTCACTCCCGCCAGAACACCATAGCGTAATGGTGTATCCAAACATCGTAATCGAACCTTATTAGATATGGTACGATCTATGATGTCCCTTACAGATTTGCCATTGTCATTTTGCGGTCATGCATTAGAGACTATTGCATTCACTTTAAATAGGGCACCATCAAAATCCGTGGAAACGACACCGTATGAATTATGGTTTGGTAATAAACATAAGCTATCATTTCTAAAAGTTTGGGGATGCGATGCTTATGTGAAGAAACTTCAACCTGATAAGCTCGAACCCAAAGTGGAAGAATGCGTCTTCATAGGATACCCAAAAGAAACAATTGGGTACATCTTCTATCACCGATCCGAAGGAAAAGTGTTTATCACCAAGAATGGATCCTTTCTAGAAAAAGAGTTTCTCTTGAAAGGTGTGAGTCGTAGGAAGGTAGAACTCGATGAGGTTATTGAACCTTCTCTTTTAGAAGTGGCAACTAGCACAGCGCTGGAATCTGTTCCAGTGTTGACTCCACCCATGGAAGAAGGAAATGATGATGAGGTACCCACCCCTTATCATGAAACTCCAAGAGAGAGTACTACCAAACCTCGCAGGTCGAGCAGGATAACGTACAGCTCCGGAACTCTACGGTGATCCAGTCCTCAATTTCATGATAGCTGGAAGTGATGACCCTACGATGTATGATGAAGCGTTGATGAGCCTGGATGCCAACAAATGGCTAGAAGCCATGCAATCCGAGATGGAATCCATGTATGCTAACCACGTTTGGACTTTGGTAGACTTACCTCACGACCGAAAGGCCATTGAGAATAAATGGATTTTCAAAAATAAAACAGACACTGACGGTAATGTGGCCGTCTATAAAGCTCGACTTGTTGTGAAAGGGTTCTGACAAATTCAAGGAGTTGACTACGATGAGACATTCTCACCGGTAGCGATGCTAAAGTCTGTTAGGATTATGTTAGCAATTGCTGCATTTTTCGATTATGAGATCTAGCAGGTGGATGTTAAGACAGCGTTCCTTAATGGAAACAGTGAGGAAGAGTTGTATATGATACAACCAAAACGTTTTGTCAATCCTAAGGATGCTAACAAGGTATGCAAACTTCAGCGATCTATTTATGGACTGAAGCAAGCATCCCGAAGTTGGAATCTCCGATTTGATGAAGTAATCAAAGGTTTTGGATTTGTACAAACCATCGGAGAAGCTTGTATTTACAAGAAAGTGAGTGGGAGATCTATTGTATTTCTAATCTTGTATGTGGATGACATATTGTTGATTGGAAATGACATAGAACTTATGAAAAGCGTAAAGGATTACTTAAATAGTAAGTTTTCAATGAAAGATCGTGGTGAAGCTGCATACATATTAGGCATCAAGATCTATAGAGATAGATCAAGATGCTTAATAGGATTGTCACAGAGTACATACCTTGACAAGATTTTGAAGAAGTTCAAAATGGATGAAAGTAACAAGGGGTTATTACCGATGTTGCAGGGAACGGTTTTGAGTAAGACTCAAATTCTAGCGGTAGCAAAAGATAGAGAAATAGTGGACCATGTCCCCTATGCCTCAGCCATAGGTTCTCTTATCTATGCTATGTTATGTACAAGGACATATGTGGCACACATTGTTAGTTTGACTAGCAGGTACCAATCTGATCCAGGTTTGGAACACTGGAAGGCAGTCAAGGATGTCTTTAAGTACTTAAGAAAACTAAAGACATGTTTCTCGTATATGGAGGTGAAGAAGAGCTTGTCACAAGGTGTTATGTCAATGCTAGCTTCGACACTGATCCGGTTGACTCTAAGTCACAATCCATATATGTATTTTTGATGAATAGTGCAGCGGTGAGTTGGAGGAGCTCCAAGCAACCAGTGATTGCGAGATCTACAATGGAGGCGGAATATATCTCTGCTTCAGAAGTAGTTTGGATGAAGGATTTCATTTTTGAATTGGGTGTGGTTCCAAGTGCTTTGGATCCTATGGTGATCTATTGTGACAACAATGGTGCCATAGCCAATGCTAAGGAACCAAGGTCTCAAAAGAATTCCAAGCATATAAAGCATCATTTTCACTCCATCCGGGAACATGTTCAGGATGACGATGTAGAGATTTGCAAAGTAGATATGGATCTGAATGTTGCATATCCGTTGGCTAAATCTCTCCCACGGGCAAAACATGATCAACACCAGAACTCTATGGGTGTTAGATTCATGACTATGTAAACTAGATTAATGGCTCTAGTGCAAGTGGGAGACTGAAAGGAATATGCCCAAGAGGCAATAATAAAGTGGTTATTATGTTATTCCAGATTTATAACATATGTTTATTTTTCATGCTAGAATTGTATTTATAAGGAAACGTTAATACATGTGTGAATTATAAACAGAAAAGGTTCCTAGTAAAGCCTCTCTTTATACTAGCTTATTGATTAACAGATGATCAAAGGTTTCCTGATCATGAACATTAGATGTTGTTAATAACAGGGTCATATCATTAGAGAATGATATGATGAATAGTCACCCGCAGTAGATGTAGCAATACGATCACGTCATAAAGTTTAAGTAGATGTAGCAATACGATCACGTAACTCAATGTCCTTAGACCATGAGATCACGTCAATCACTTTCACTGGAAGAGTACTTTGATTACATCAAACATCACACCATAACAGGGTGATTATAAAGGTGTCGTCAGGTATTTGGAAAGTGTCAGTTGAGGCTCCTGGATCAAGATTAGGATTTGTCCATCCGTATGATAGAGAGATATACTCAGGGCCCTCTCGGTGAAATAACATTGACATAGCCTTGCATGCAAGTGATTTGATCACTAGAATGTCATATCACATGAACGAGAAAAAGAGTACTTGTCGGGAAAAAAATTAAACAAGGTATAGATGATACCGAGTGACTGAATCTCGGACAAGTAATATATCGCGAGACAAAAGGAATTTGATTGCAGTGAAAGAGGTTCAGACGATCATATGATTTCCGTGGAACTAGTGGGAGTCATTATGGATCTTCAGGTCTCGCTAATGATTATTGATCGGAGAAAGTCTCGATCATGTCTACATAGTTCTCGAACCCGTAGGGAGACACACTTATGGTTAACCGACACGTTTGAGCGGATAGGGAACACAGGGGAGGTCAATGGACATCGTAGAAAATTGTTTTGTTGCAGAAAATTGTTCTGCTGCAGAAAATTGTTCTGCTGAATCTGCCGAAATAGTTTCAGGGTATCAAAACAAAGCAAGGGATCAAAATGGTAATGTGTTCATTAAATGAAGTGTTCATTAAATTGAGTTGCATTAAAATGGAATTAAAGTGCTTTAATGTAAAGACCTTTAAGGGAATTAAAGTGCTTTAATGGATAGACCTTTAAGGGAATTAAAGTGCTTTAATGGATATTGAATGAGAGGAAGGGAGGGGCAGCCCCATGGCACCTATAAAAGGAGGTGGCCTCCTCCTCTCCACACACTCTCTCACAAGCTCTCTCATATGCCCCAAGGTTGGCATCTTCTCCCCCTTGCTTGCCTTGTCCATTGCCACTAGAAAAGGTGCTCGGTGAAGCCCTACTCTAAACCTTACCCTCCACCACAACTACAATGTTGTAGCGCTGTTGGAGTTCCCGGGGATCCGCTACTTCTGGTGCCTAGCTAGAGCAAGGGATCGGGGGTAATCGGCACACCAAACATGTGACTGATTACAGAGGTGCTGCCCGTCTGTGGCGCTAATCATCGGCACATCCTTGAGGACGGACGTGTACCGTTTACATCAACCACGTTTTTTCCAGGAATGTTATCTCGCTTACGGTCTACGAGGGTGAGTCCATCTGTAACCGTTACAAAGTATCGCCTAGATTCGATCTTGGCAGTTGCAAACCGTAGGATTTTTTTGTTTTCTATGCAACGAACCCCTTCAATTAGTTGTCTAGAATGCAAAAATCAGGGGGAACAAAAACTTTTTTCTTGTTTAGTGATGCAGTGTTTGCTTGTTTTTTGTTTGTACTTATGCATCTGAATGTGTAGCAGATGATAAACTCCTCACCTAATCCTCAGTTGACAAAAGCTATTTCACAAAGCAGTCTTGGCTTATTTTTCATATTCTCAAATGTTTTGGAACTTGAAAACTTGAGCCAGGATGCCTTTGCCACAACCATTATTTTACTAGATTTTATTAACAAAGTTATGGAGAGCTATGTGATATAATCTCTTTATGTTTTCAAGATAGAACTTTCAACTATTCTTATCCCTAGGTTTTTCCAAAATCTTTCATAAACTTTTGAACTCTACTTTTGGTAGAAATACCAAGGGACTCTCATCTACTTCAAGATACAAACTTTTCAAAATACCCATCTTTACCCCAAGCTAGGCTTAGAGGTATCCATTGTAGTAGAATTGTTTTCCTTATAAGATGAAGTGCCTTGATCCGCTGCTTGACTTGTTTGCTTAGGAGTAGTATGAGATACCCTAGGAGATCATCATCTAGCATCTAGCTAATCCCAGAGTATCAACCCTAAGCAAGTTAACCAAGCTGGATCTGATCTATAGCCACTAGGTGATCATCTAAAACCCTTAACCAGATCACTTCTGAAGTTATTCATTCTAGAAGCTTCCAAGTCAATGAAGACTAATATCAAGCATGGATCTTTTCTACTCACTCTACACTTAAACATCATCCATTTGAGGATGATTTGGAACCTTGCAACCAATCAAGAACACTAACTCTTGCATACTAGTAAAAATCCCCAAATCTACCAAAAATGGCTAAGTTCGAAAAAATTGTTAACAATATCATATCTTTGGGACTCCCTCCTTCTCAACCCTTGTGCACTTTTGGAAATTCACTTGAATCATATTGTATACCATCTTAACTACTACCAAGTACCACTCTTGCCCTTGGCTATATCATCCTATAACACACATTTTCTTGATGGCTTTGTAGGCAATAAAATAATCTTCTCTGCAAATCTTATCAACAAGCCTACTTTGGCAGAAGCTCACATCTCCGTGCTATGTTCTTTTGAGAAACTCTTTGCATGATTGTACTCTAATCATGAAGTTCTATTCATCCCTACTTCACTTGTTTCATTTGGACCTCTGTGCTTCTAAAACCCACATGGTTTTGGAGGCTATTTGATAATTTGTTTTGGCAACCTTATTGTATTCAAAGTTTGGCATCAATCTTTCGAGAGCCCAATCATGATCAACCTCAAACCTCTGTACCACGGTGATCTACATCACTTGGTATATCCATCCATATAGCCCATGCCCCAAGGGGAGCCTTGAGCTCCTTAATCTAACAAGGTTTTGAAGGTATAAAAATAGGGATTTCTATTTTCGTGTCCCTGGTTCGTTAGTTGTACTCAGTTTTCCCTAGCCGCTTAACTTTTCCTCACTTTTGCCCCTCTCCTTCTTGGAAACTCATCTAAGAGCTCGAATGGCAGCTGCCGACAGGTTGACCATTGGCTAACATGTGGGGTCGCGCGTTCTGGGACCATGTGGGGTCGTTTGGTCAGGAACGCGTTATGCTGACGTGTGGGGCCATGCCATGTGGGGCCATTTTGTTGGGAACGCGTTATGGTAGATGTGGTGTGGGCCCATGTGGGGCGCGTTTTGTGGTTTATGTGCGCCTGGTCGCCCAAATTGGAAGTTTTCTTTTTTGTTATTTTTACGATTGGCCTTTTTAAGAGCGCCTTTTCCCCTCTCTCTCGCTAACAGTTATGTTTTTTTGCCCAAAAAGGTACAGAATTGAGAGAAGCTTCTCTCTTCATTCATTGTTCCTTTTGGCCCTCGTTTTTTCTCAATCTAGTAGCAAATCTAGAGCAGCAAATATAACCAGCAACATAAATAAATTCAGTAAATAGAGCAGATGTAGATAAAGCAGCTAATATAGGATATATATATATATAGTACGGTACTTAACAAGGTTCGATAATTAGGCTGCTCAGCAGCAGCAGTGGACAAGTTCAACACAGACAAGACAAAAGAAGCTGCTTTACAGTAGCAGCAGCACAAGATCAGTGGCCCCTCAAGGCCTCTGCTAGGAGGGCCTCCGCCTCCTCCCTCTGGCGCCTCCTCCACTTCTTGTTTCCTAGTACCTTGACCTTGGGCGCCTTGGGTTTGATAGGGGCATGTGACCCTCCTCGATGGCCACCTTCTGGAGGTTACGAAGGTGAAGACCGAGCGCCTGGTGCTTGGCTTGAAGCCATGGATGTTCACGGACTCGCAGGAGGTCCTCACATCCTCGGCATGCTTCACAAGGGAGTTGAAGTCGGTGGCACGGAGCCTCCTGGTGGTGCAGAAGGGGCACATGTAGACGTCGCCGGCGAAGAAGTTGTCGTACTGGCCAGACTTCAGCCTCCTCAGCACATGACGAGTCTTGGTGTCCTTGGACTCGTCATCGTTGCGGACATTGCTACTATCCTCCTGTTGGAAAAAATAGTAGAGTGCAATAAGGACATGAGTTAACCGATTGAGATCCCCTGATTATTCCCCAAATCTCAAACCAAATCGAATACTGATCCCAACTATGAACAGGGGGAATCATCGAAATATGAATAGGGGGATTCATCGAAATACGAGATCTAACACAAGAGCATTAGCTACTGTAAATATATGAACAGCTGAACCCTAATAACATTCGATCTAGCATCCAATGATGGGAATGGGGGAAGAACAAGGGAAGGGAGAAAACCCTGGTTACCTCCGACCATGGGTCGGCGATGCTGGTGTCATAGGGGTTCTCCGGCCTTATGTAATCAACTTCCTCGTAGGGGTCCCAACAAGCGGGATCTGCCCGAGACCGGCGGGGGCCTCCTCGCCGGCGGCTATGGCGGAAGCGGGGATGAGGGTCTGGACGGGGACAGTGGCTGCCTTCGATGCCTCGACAGGGGCCTGTACAGGGATAGGGGCCTTCTCGACGGTGGTCTTGGAGGCGCCGATGGCCACCACGCCGTTCTTCTCCATCGTCGGCGTGGTTCGGGTTTTCTTAGGGGTTTGCAGAAGGTCATGGGACAGTGGAGACGGTTGAGTGAGTGAGTGAGTGATTAGTGAGAGTGAGGAGGCCTCTATAAAGGAGAAGGGAAGCGACGTTTTGTTGCACCACCATGCACCGCATAACCGTGTACGCTACTGCACCATGCACGGCCACACATGTCAGCTACCGCCCCATGCACCACACACGCGTACCGTGAGTCATGTTTTTTCCCTTGTGTCTAACTGTGGTGACTTAGTTGTGCTCAGTTTTGTCCTCGAGTGTGACACTAGCAGTTTGGCTGTACTCAGTTTTTCCCTCCAGAACTAACACTGCCATGTGCAATATACTCAGTTTTACCCTCCGGTGGCTGGTCAACAGATAGTCAACGAATGGGTTTTAGCTAGCTAATTGAGTCATTTTATGCACAACAAATTCAAAAATATCAAAACATAGTGGCATCTACCCAGGGAGTCTTATTATGTGACTTGCCACCATAACAAATGTATATAAATCAAGTTTTAACCTAAATCACCACTTCTCAAATCACCTACTATGTATGAAGGTTCATGGCTTTACTCAATCCTCTTCCCAAAACATCCCTCCCGAAAACATAGTTTGTCTGAATGAGGCAATAATTGTCAAACTGGTGTATATTTGCATTGCAAATAGTTTGATGTATGCTAAGATGTATTTTATTATATAAAAGACGCATTTTCCATTTTTTAAATCTCTTTCTATTTTTTATTTGAATCCCTTTATCAATTTTTCCCTTGGTTCTTAAGTTCTACTCGGTTTTGCCCTTGGTTTTTAAGTTCTACTCATTTTCCCCCTCTCTTAGTCACAATCTCTCACACATGTGCTCATCTTGGCTGCTATGCTCTGATTGGTTGAGACAGTTGTCACGCGGATCGTGTCCACCAAGCATTGATCCTCTATGATCTAACGGACGGTATAACCCCTATATCTGTCGGGGGCACCACTCTATCCATGCAAAATAATGAGTTTGCCACCGGTACTTTAACTCTGAATTTGAATATAATTTGAAGGGAAAGTGTTCAAAGGTGTATACTTTGTGCATTAGATTCCACTATATGAAAATGATGATCTCGCAAGATTTTCTTAGCACAATATTATCACGTATTAAGTGCAATTTCAAAGAGTTCAAATGTGTATAATTTGCATATACGCAAGTTTATACATTACATTCCACTCTATGAAAATGGGGGAGAAAATGATAATCTCTCAAAATTTTGCTAGCACATCTTTATCTCATTATTAAGTGTGATTTCACAGTGTTGAAAGGTTTAAAATTTTATTATACACAAGTTTATGCATTATATTTCACTCCATGGAAATGATAAATGATCAGGATTTTATTAGCACAACAGTATCATGTCCTAAGTGCGGTTTCAAAGAGTTCAAAGATGTATAATTTTCGTATATGCATTACATTCACTGTTTGAAAATGAAGCTAGACAAAGGGTCACCATCGCTGGAGAAGAAGAACAAAGGGAAGGCAGCGGCATGGGCGCGGGCTGGCTCGGGGCCAATCTTGCGACGCCAACCTGGGTAAGCTATGGGTCCGGCACTCACGTGGATAAGTTGTGAGTCCGATGGTGACCTGGATAAGTAGAAAGAGGTGTCCACTACAAGAAGCGACTGAACACGGCCCCACTTGCCAGCATGTAATGGCAAGGGAACGCGACCCTACTAGTCAGCACGTAACAGTGAGGGTCCACTATGGGACCCGAATGAACGCGGCCCCACTTCTCAGCATGTAACGGCAAGACTGACGGACAACAAGTTTTCAGACCGTGTGAGAGTTTCATACAAGGAGATGGGCAAAAGGAAGGAAAAGTTAAGTGGCTGGGGAAAACTGAGTACAACTAACGAACCGAGGGTACGAAAATAAAAATCCCATAAAAATAATAATGCCTAAGATCCTTTATCCCATGTTCTACTTCAAAATCAAGCTTGAATTTCAAAACCCAAGGCTTCAAATGATTGGTACAGCATGTGGATATCATCCACCTTGGATATAAAAATTTATCAAATATTATCCATAATTATTTTGGCCCAAAAATAATTTAATTCCTTTATTTGACAAAAACTCCAAAACTCCCTTTATAAAGGAAAGTTTGTATTTCTACAAAACACTTGTCCAACTTCAAGCACATTGGAGACCTATATATCATACCCTACCTTCCCACTTCAAAAAATAAATATTTTTGAAGAGTTTTACAATTTCTTTTTGCCTATTTCTTTAAATGGCAAAAATGGAAAGATAAATATTTTAAATACTTTCCTTCATTAATAAATTTAGGAAAAATTCTCCAAAGTGTGAATTCATATTCATGACCAAACCACATCAAAAAACCATCATGTCTAATTCAAAAATATCAAATCAACTCAATAAAACCCATTCAGCACCTTTTGGAGAATTAATATAAAAAGGATCTAAAATATTCATATAAATGCCAATTAATTCTTGGTGCTGCACCTTGACCATATCTATCTACCAATACCCTTGAATCATCTAGAAAAGATCAAACATAAAGAAGTTCTTCATGATCATCTCTTTGCCCAATTTTTGAAATGTTTCAAAACTATGATCAAAACCCAATCAAACCTTCCTCAAACTTGTCCAATACTTCACCACACTACCCTACCCCCCTCTCTGGTCGAAGCTACTGTAGCAACCCTATAGAATACCCCTCTTCATTGTCTTTTGTGTTTGTAGGGAAGAGAGAGTCAAGCACAACATGCCATTGCTCATTTATTGTTGCTGCAGCACCCACTGCCCCTCTCTGCCCTCTGCACGTCCAGAAAACCCTCACACACTCCCTCCACTACCCTTGTAGCCAGTGGCTTTCCCTAGCCCAGCCCTAGCTCCCACCTCTCCCTTTTTCTTTAATACCACCAAGGTGAAGTAGGGGAGCTCTCTTTCCTCTTAAATGTAGATCCACGACTACCCACTATCTCTTGTCCTCTCCATTGATCTCTCCATCGCCCCTCCACCCAACCAGCAGCTAGGACCCCCTCCTTTTGCCCTCCCTTGGACTATGTCCATCATGCACCACTCCAACTTGAGATAAATTGCCCGAGGCCACTCCAGCTCTCCATGCTCTCTCATTTCTCCTCTCTGGCTGCCACTTCCTCCCTCCATGATCCCCTGCTCACTCCCCGGCTCTCCCTTGCCCTGAACAGGGAACTCTCTCCCTCTCGGTATGCGAGCAAGGAGATGGAGTTGTCATCGTTCTATTTCACATCTGCTCCTCTTCTCGCATGCATTGTCTCCCACCTCAGGATCTGGCCCTTCCCTTGTTTTTCCCAGGAAAGGCCCCAGGCCACGCCATCGTAGACCTCCCGAGAGGGCTCTACAGGCGCTTGTCCATGAGCAAGGTTCCAGCACCAAATCCCCCTCTACCGCACCTTGACAGACTCGCCGTGTTGCGCCGCTTCACCTTGAAACCACCCCTATGTCTCTTCCGTGTCTAGGCGAGCTCCTAGTTCTGCACCAGGCAACATTAGGGTTTTGGCCTAGTGCTTAGCTCGCGAGGAAGAAGAACCATCCCCAGCCATCGATATCCATTCTAATCGGACGGCCACAGTGGCACAGTACCATTTCAGGGCCACTTAGGCGTTGACCAGTGGGCCCCGTCATTGTGGCTCAAATCTTTTCCTCTCGCGTGCAGCAAATCCCAGGTGGGCCAGGATGGCCCAGTAAGCCTTTTCCCGGTACAAATCCGGCCCATGTTCTGTAGATTAAATAAATTCTTTTCCAAATTCACTAGATATGTTATTTCCTTACTCAGTTTAATCCCAAACAAAATGGAAAATGCCCCATTTTGCCCAGATATATATTCCTACATGTTCTCTAGTGTTTTGTCTAACATGCAGAGCAACCCTCTTGCCTAGAATATTTTTTATTATTTCCTGGCTTTTAATCTCCTAAATCTTGTCTTGTCCAATGTTTTAACCACTCATAGACTTGTACATATCCAAATGGGGTGAAACAAGTTTCCTCTATTAGGTATCCAATATGCCTATCCATTAACCTTAGTCCCATGCCAAAACTCACTATAGATCTACTGCACTAAAAATAACAACATCAATTCATATTTGCCACTAACATTTTCTCTAGGTAAATCCACGCTAGATATTGGGTTGAATCCAACTCTCAGTGATGTGTTACATCAGTACATATCAAAACGTTTGAGCTCACTATTTATTGAGTCTCTATGGAATTTTAATGAATTAAACACTTCTATATGTGGTATTACCACTAGATAAATCATTCTAGAAGCTTTGTAACTCCAATATTGATGATTCCAATTGCTACTAGAAGGTATTTGTACTACCTATCCATTTCTACTTGTATCATACTGTTTTGACTCGTAGAATAAATCTGGTGAAAAAGAAAAAAGCTTGCAGAACTGACTTTGGAATTTTACCAAGGGCATTCTGGTAATTATTTTGAAGTGATTCCAACTCTCCAAAATCACAAACTCAAATATATACAATATACTGTGAGCACAAATTTATTTGAGCTACTGATCTTTTCTGGTGATTTACTCACCCAAACTAGAGTTATTTCCACTAAAATAATCATAACTAATTAAGGGAAATTGATAAAATCATGAAACCACTTTTGGTGGCCTTGTTATTTCAATACCTATTTGCTGATATAATTTTTGTACAGTGATATCACCCAAACCCAAGCCTTAGTCAAAACACCTTCATTAGGTGGTATTTGACAATTAAATCATAAAGGAAATTCCACAAAGGCAATTACAGTATTTCCAATTGCACAAACTAATCAACCAGGGATGTTTCTAGAGCCCAACCACCCCACCGCTTGCATGAATCGAGAGGCACCCCTCCCCTGCTCCTCTAGGACCAGGCCTCTCCCATGGCGCCCTCGCCGGAATAGCTGGCGAGTGGTGGTCAGGAGTTGGCTCCGGAGTAGCTAGGTCTTTATTTTTGCTTTGTAGTTGTAGATGTAGCCCTTAGGGGATTTTTGGAGCTATGATCTAGATTTTTGCAGCCAGATCTGGAGTGTAGGACTCCTGTTCTTGCTGTTCTTGCACCTCTAGTTGGAGCAGAGCACCGAGGTGGGCGTCGCCGTCTCTGCAAATAAAGAAGTTGTCAGTCTTCTTGTGGCATTGGGGATCTGTGCGGCAACCACCCTCCTAGCTAGCTATGGTAGCAAGGGGGAGGGGCGTTGTGGTGTGGACATGCGGGTGGTGGTCTTTCTCTTGGCCGGTCGTGGCGGCGAGGAAGAGAAGTACTACCGGCCGCTGGCCTCGATGACTCGAAGAAGACGTTTCTCTGGCGTCAACTTCTGCAAACTGTACCCCTCCCTTCTTCCTCCTCTAGACGGTCGTGGTGGCGAGGGGAGTAGGAGGGGGAGGTGGTGCTGGAGTAGTGATTTTGGCGCCAGCGGGTTTCTGCGAAGATCAATCTACGGTTGTTTCCAAGCGACGGCGAGGTTCGTCGTTGCTATCATTGGCTAAGGGGGCCACTCCCCGCCTCGAGAGTTGAAGCTCCAAGGATCTTTCTCCTCCAGATCTAGAGGTCTTCTGATCCCAGCATGGCGCCCCATCCTAACGGTGGATCAAGTGGCGTAGTCCCCGGCGCCGCCGCCAGAGGCCGTTCTGTGCGATCCAGGCATCGACGTGGTGGAGACGAAGGACTGGATTGCTTCCCTTTTTGTTTTCTAGGGTCCTTCATGTAATTTCAGACATGATCGTTCGCCGTCGAAGGACATGGATCCACCAGTATCATTGCATGTGTGTTCATGCTGTAATTCTGACAAATGCAATGAACTCTAGTGGATCCATGTGGTTTATGAAAAGAACACACATGCAATGACTCTGGTGGTGGTTTATGAAAAGAACACACATGCAATGACTCAGGATGTGGTTTACACATGCCATGACACTGGGGGATCCATGTGGTTTATGAAAAGAACACACATGCAATGACACTGGTGGATCCATGTGGTTTATGAAAATAACACAAATGCAATGACACTAGTGGATCCATGTGTGTTCATGGACGACGGAGTTCCGCGAAAATTCTGTCCAGTTATATTTTTGGAGTTTTCATCCAACAAGGAAAGCTATGAAGCAAAAGAGGGACGGAAACGAAGCCAGGGAGGCTCACCACCCCCTGGCGCGGCCCCCTGGACGCGCCAGCAGGTGGTGTGGCCGCCCCGGACTCCGTCTCCGACCTGTTTTCTCCTAGTACCTTCCTTTTGTTGTAAAACCTCGTATTATATAATCCTCTGGATCCCCCAAGGTTCGTATATAGTGTTCTTGTTGTGTTTTCGTTTCGATCTGTTTCTGCCAGGAACTATTCATGAAAGTTAGAAGCACAATGGTGTCTGCCAAGAATAAGGGGAAGGGGCCTATGGAGGAAGATCTCCAAGACCCCGGGCAGGAGAAGGAGATCAAGAGTGAAGATGAAGAGGAGGCAAAGCAAAGCCAACATCCGCACACCGGCACTACCATTGCAAGCATTGGAGTGTTGACAAGATCTGCCAGGGTCAGGAGGACTACACGGATGTCAACTGGAGGGAAACCTCCATGTCACTATTTGGCTCCACGGTCACTTCCTCCACGCACCAAAAATCCTTTCCATACCCTTATCCATGAGCATCAATACCAGAATATGCCCAAGGAGAAACTATCCTCCAATTGGGATTTGCCTCATTCTATCCATGCAGGAAAAGAAGACTTCAAGGAGGAAGAGTGGGGAAAGAATCGCAAGAGCTGGAATTCTCAACCCGACATGATCATGAGCTGCATTGAGCAAAACTCACAGTTGATTCGTAATCTCACCTTCGAGATTGAGGACTTGGGGAAACTAATCAAAGAGCTCATCGAGAGAATACCACCACCACCGAAGGAGTAATTCGTCATCAGGTTTTGGCATCCCCTTGGCTTGTTCCAAGCTTGGGGGAGTGTCGCGGTATCATATCACTATCTTCTATCTTTTTACCTTTTTAGTAGAGTCATATCATGAATAGAGAAGTTATCATATAGGATGGTTTGCATTATGGAAGTGTCCCCCCTCTCATTTGATATCTATGTATCCCTTGGTGTGAGTTGTCGTTATGGATTATTAATGAGAAGTTCTACCATTTACTCTTTTGCATATCTTATATTAGTTCCCAATTCATGGTTATATGATTGATCTTGTCATTAGTATTGGTATCACTTTGGGATCATTGAGTTAATTTAGTTGGTTTTGGTAAACCTGGCTCGGTCAGTAGCAATACTATTTTTGAGAGTTGAATGAAAAAGATAAAAGTAAAGAAATATAATTTCATCATCTTTCTTTCTTGATTTGCTCATAAATTTAGTATTCTCTAGTTAAGATCTTTTGTGCTTCCAAGGAAGTTTGCATGTTTGTTTTTATCACTTGTATGTTTGTTTGTTTCCTTCAACTCTTATGCTTGCTACCCCAGCCTTGCTAGCTAAAAACCTGTACTGAGAGGGAATTCTTCTCATACATCCAATCCTTAAACAAAAACCTATGCCATTTGTGTCCACCATACCTACCTAATAGCATTATTTCTATTCTAAGTAAATTCATGTTTTTATCTACCTTCCAAATTAAACTTGTTATGTGAAAATTAGTGATTAAAGCTCTCATGAACTTGATGGCACACTTTACTTTCTTGCAATTAATAAACTTGAACCACTGTGTCCATCTTTGTTGCGTATATGCTTGCGCTTTATAAGTTGAAGTTAGCAGAACCATGTATCATGGGGAACACTTTCAACATTGCACTTATATTCCGTTGATATCATGATTCTTTTGCTTATGGATCCTGGCGGTGTGAAATAAAAGGGGAACTTGTAAGATCATGGAGTTTGTATGTGTGTTAGAGAAACGCCTGGGCCGCTAGCCTAAGCCATGCCTAATCATGGTGGAAACTTGCAGCATAACCATAATGAGCACTCTATGAACCATCCCCAATAAAAACCTATGCAAATAGCAAATAAAAGGACCGATGAGATGCTCATTGTCTGCTTACCTTGTTATTATGATTATGGGATAGCTCCTGTATCATGTGCAAGGGGTACCCCATTAGCGGTTCTCTATGATACATATGTATTTACAATGACAAGAGCTTACTTGTGACTGAAGTTGAGTAGCATGAGGTTCGGTACTCGTAAGTAAGGGGCATGAGATTTCAACTTATAACTTGTCAAGCATATCCTCTTAGTTGTGTCACTTTAACCTTAATCACCTAAAGATGCCTATGATAGGGGCAATGAGAGCTGAAAGCCAATAAGTACCATAATTTTTGGAAGCTCTTTATTAAACTTGAAATCCCTACTTCCCTCTGCGAAGGGGCCTTATTTTACTTTTTATTTGAGTCAGTAAACCTATTCCCTTATACCCCAGCAAGCATTTTGAGTTGTTCTGTTTCATTCATAATGATGATTTATTCAATCATGTTTCTTATGTTCCTTGTTTTGCACTTTGCTCATATCTTAGTGTCTACTACTTTGAAATATATCATTGAAAATCAGTTATTTGTGAACTCCAGCAAATTTTCAACTATTCTTCGACCAAGAGCTAAGTTTGCCATTACCAATTATGATTTACTCTTTGTATCTTTATTGTGTTTCCTTTACTTATTGCAAGTTAAGTTATATAATTGTGAGTTGTCTTCTATTATGACTTATGCATTGATAAATGTGATGCTTCTTATCCGTGTTCTTTTATCGACTCTTCACTCCATAAACCTGAGGTCATGTTTATTGAGTTCAGTTTCGCTTGGGGACAAGCGAAGTCTAAGCTTGGGGGGAGTTGATACGTCCATTTTGCATCACTATTCTACATCATAATTTACTGTTATTCATTGATATATTTCATATTAAGAGATGATAATTATGTTATTTCATCTATTTTTGTATGGTTGATGACTTTTGGAGCATGGACCGCTGTAGTCAAGATTCTGATGGAAAAGGTGCTGTTTGGAGGCAAAATTCGCGAAGATCAGAAAATTCGGGAAAATACATGGAAAATCCTATTTTTCCAGAAGACGAAGAAAGCCAGAAGAGGAAGCGGAGATGGGCCACAGGGGGCCCACACCACTCCCTGACGCGGGCCACCCTAGGTCGCACCACCAGGTGGTGTGGTCGCCCTGGTCCTCCCCTGGCTCTCCCCTCTGGCGTATATTATCCTCCCGAAACCCTAAGACTCTGCGCGGCGGAAAACACCGAGAGAGAAAGCTCTCTCCGGTAGACAGAATTCTGCCAGGGAATTCCTTCCCGGAGAGGGGAGATCGTCGCAATCAACACCACCATCAAGCTGGACTTCATCGGGATCATCATCATCATCACCACCATCATCTCCACCAGCACCATCATCACCACCTCATACTGCTGTAACAATTGGGTTGAATCTTGCATAGTTCTTAGGGGAAACTTTCCCGGTGTTGATTACTCCTCGTAGTTGATGCTATTGAGTGAACCATTGAATTATTGTTTATGTTCAGATTGTTATACATCATTATTTCATCTCTGATCATGATCCATATGATGTCTTGTGAGTAGTTCGTTTTGTTCTTGATGACATGGGAGAAGTCATGTTGTTAGTAGTGGAATTGTGTTGAGAAAGATTCAATAGTTTGATATTTAAGTTGTGGTGTACTTATTCTAGTGGTGTCATGTTTACGTCGACTACATGACACTTCACCTATATGGGCCTAGGGGAATGCATTGTGTATTTGGCTACTAATCGTAGGGGTTGGCGGAGTGACAGAAACCTGAACCCCCGTTAGGAAACCATTGCCCAAGGAACGTCAGGGTCTTAGAGTTTAAAGTTGTGGTTAGGTTTCTACCTTAATTACTTTCTTGTACTTGCGGATGCTTGCAAGGGGTTTAATCACAAGTATGTATTAGTCCTAGGAATGTCGGTACATTAGCACAGGTTCACCCACACAACACTTAGCAAACTAAAGAAGATTAATCAACTATATGAAGTGAAAGCACTTGACGATATTCCCATGTGTCCTCGGGAACGTTTGGTCATCTTAAGTAATACAACCGGCTTGTCCTTTGCTAAAGAAAGGATTGGGCCACTTGCTGCATTTATTCTTATTGTCTTTTATTTACTCGTACTTTATTTACTTGCATTATCAAAAACCCCTAAAAATCCGTTTGCTAAGTATTTACAGAGAATTCTTGCTCCTAGCCACTAGCCAGCACCTTCTGCTCCTCGTTGGGTTTGACACTCTTACTTATCGAAAATAATGTGATACACCCCCTATACTTGTGGGTCATCACACATCAACATGTATGATCTTCAACAAGTTAGTTGTACGTTCAATATTGGCTTGTGAACAATGTTTTGGTCTTTTGGATAAGTCTCACAAGCGTCAGTTGATTCCAAGTCAAATGACTCCAAAATTCCATCAGCATAGATTTTCTTCATGTGTTTATTTCTAATATGACATAAACGGTGGTGTCACAATTAAGTTAAATTCAATCATTTTCTTGCGACGTTTAGCGTTAGTGTTATGATGTTTGTATCACCTTCAAGATTTGTAATAACTAATTCATCCACTATGGATCACAACTTTAAGTTTGAACAAACATTGTTCTCATAAAGCCGGAACTATGCAAGAATTACTAAGTTATTATAATAAATCTCATAGGCTAGGTAATATGCTGATGACAAACACAATAACACTTCATTTTGTTCCCGCGTTCATCATCACCACATCCTTTTGCTAATTATTTAGGTCATTGTAGTTCTTGCATTGTGTTGCTTTGTATGACACTTCATACCAACCAATCCAGTATCCAATACCCAAGAATTACATCTTCCACTAGCAAAGAATACATCTATAACTTGTATATCTTCCATATACTCCTGAGCTGGATCTTTCTAGACTTTCTTTTCTGCCATACAATTTTTGCAATTTTTCTTAAGGTTGTCCTCTCTTTTTAGAAGAAACACTCAACATCAATAGTGGTGCCAGTTTCACTAGCATATGATCCTAGGCGTGTTAGTCATGTACTAGCACCCTTGGATTGACACTTTTGAAGTTTATGTCACTATCATCACAAGATTAGTGTTCTTCATGATTCTAATCTTAGGATCTTCAATTATAGCAAACAATTTACCCACACTTTTATCCATCTTATCATGACTACATCATGATGAAGATACTATAGCTCGAAGAAGGGACACAAGAATAAGATCAGTGCGTCTAGGTGATCAAGGCGCCTAGCGTCTTCAATATTCTCATACACTCATACAATATGAGCACATGTTGTCGCACCAAATAATTATCAATCATCTTGCAATCAAACAAGGTTTTAGATATCAAATATCTTTCACTCCTTGCTTGTTTTCTGAAATAATCCTTTCGGCTCCAAGAACACTTTGACTCTCAAAACAATCTTTTAAAGATCAAGTTCCATGGAGGTAAGTATTACACTTGATACTAAATTGGAATCATTGCTCTTGAATTAATACAACTTATTAAATCACATGGAGCACGGGAGAGTTTACCAAAAGTTTACCATATGACTCAATCTTTAATTGTCACTTTAACATTACGGTACCAGTCTGTAAAGTAATTAACAGATATCTACAGGATTTCTATCTCAATTAACAAGCTAAGTGTAAGGTAGATAACAGGGGACAATGACGACTATGAACTATGCAAATTCACCTAGATTAATAGTTCATGATTAATGATCTACTCAAATTAACATCTTAATTGTTATGCAGCTCCCACTAAGATCAATATCCCTCATAATTGATACTTAGTGATTCAAGATCCGCGTCTCACTTTCCCGACACCAATGTTACCCCGCATGTCTGGGAGCAAAACTAGTGGGTAATCATACCAATTACATCACTAAATGACTCTTGTTAATCTTTCGATTGTGTTCCATACTCTAGACGTTCTAGGTATTATGTCAAGTGAACCATAGTACACCAGCAGTGTGACAGTTTTGCACCCACGTTATGAAATTCGCTATGTGCGTCCATGTTACATGACCCACACTAGCACGAAGCCCATGTTATGTGGAGCCTAACTTAGGGAGAACACTTTTAACTTGGTAATTTTAAGTGAGGGTTCACCCTATTTATTATGACTACCATGCAACAAATAAAGTATATAAAAGGATTAACATCACATGCAATTCATATAGTGATATGGTATAGCACTTTACACCAACAATCTCCATCGTCAACGTCTTCCGGCACCATGTACTCCTGCACATGCCACGGGCATATCATTGAGGCCCATGATACGTCCATTTTGCATCACTATTCTATGTCTTAATTCACTATTATTCATTGATATATTTCGTATTGAGAGGTGATACTTATGTTATTTCGTTTGTTTTTGCATGGTTGATGACTTTTGGAGCATGGACCGCTGCAGTCAGGATTCTGATGGAAAAGGTGCTGTTTGGAGGCAAAATTCGCGAAGATCAGAAAATCCAGGAAAATATACGGAAAATCCTATTTTTTCAGAAGACTAAGGATGCCAGAAGACGGAGTGGAGATGGGCCATAGGGGGCCCACACCACCCCCTGGCGCGGGTAGCCCTAGGCCACGCCAGCAGGTGGTGTGGCCGCCCTGGCCCACCTCTGGCTCTCCCCTCTGGCGTATATTATCCTCCCAAAACCCTAAGACTTGGGGAGCGACCACAGAAAGATTTCGCCGCCTCTGTAGGGCGTAAAACGCCGAGAGAAAAATCTCTCCGGTAGACAGATTTCTGCCAGGGGAATTCCTTCCCGGAGAGGGGAGATCGTCGCCATCAACACCACCATCAAGCTGGACTTCATCGGGATCATCATCATCACCACCATCATCACCATCAGCACCCTCATCACCATCTCCATATTGCTGTAACAATTGTGTTGAATCTTGCATTAGTTCATATGGGAAACTTTCCCGGTGTTAATTACTCTTTGTAGTTGATGCTATTGAGTGAACCATTGAATTATTGTTTATGTTCAGATTGTTATACATCATTATTCCATCTCTAATCATGATCCATATGATGTCTTGTGATTAGTTCGTTTTGTTCTTGAGGACATGGGAGAAGTCATGTTGTTAGTAGTGGAGTTGTGTTGAGAAAGATTCAATAGATTGTTATTTAAGTTATGGTGTACTTCTTCTA
The DNA here is from genome assembly GCA_916181665.1 of Avena sativa. Taxonomy (NCBI): domain Eukaryota; kingdom Viridiplantae; phylum Streptophyta; class Magnoliopsida; order Poales; family Poaceae; genus Avena; species Avena sativa. The sequence continues at coordinate 316,844,524 of OV702292.1, forward strand.
GTGGTGTCATGTGAACGTCGACTACATGACACTTCACCTATATGGGCCTCGGGGAATGCATTATGTATTTGTCTACTAATCGTAGGGGTTGCCGGAGTGACAGAAACCTGAACCCCCGTTAGGAAACCATTGCACAAGGGACGTAAGGGTCTTAGAGTTTAAAGTTGTGGTTAGGTTTCTACCTTAATTACTTTCTTGTACTTAAGGATATTTGCAAGGGGTATAATCACAAGTGTGTATTAGTCCTAGGAAGGTCGGTACATTAGCACAGGTTCACCCACACAACACTTAGCAAGCTAAAGAAGATTAATCAACTATATGAAGCGAAAGCACTTGACAGTCTTCCCATGTGTCCTCGAGAACGTTTGGTCATCTTAAGTAATACATTCGGCTTGTCCTTTGCTGCATAAAGGATTGGGCCACTTGCTGCATTTATTCCTACTGTCTTTTATTTACTCGTACTTTGTTTACTTGCTTTATTGAAAACCCCTAAAAATCCGTTTGCTAAGTATTTGCAGAGAATTCCTGATCCATACCACTAGCCAGCACCTTCTGCTCCTCATTGGGTTCGACACTCTTACTTATCAAAAATACTGCGATACACCCCCTATACTTGTGGGTCATCAGCCCATCGTTGCTTGATCATCATTTCCATGTCTTGCTTTTACAACTATTGCTACTCTAACTAATAAAGTAGAAAACAACTATGGATATTACTCCCTCCATCCAGAAATAACTGACTTGGGTTTGTCTAGATTGAAATGTATCTAGACGTATTTTAGTGTATAGATATATTCGAATCTAGACAAACTAAAGTTCGTTATTTCTGGACGGAGGGAGTACAATAATATTATGACAATCACTGTGGCTCCTGACACTCATGCCCAATGAGATTACAACATAACACATCATATACATCGTATTGCAAACTTCAGCTATACCACATCACTGATTACAACATAACACGTCATATACATCGTATTGCAAACTTCAGCTATACCACATCACTTCCCTGCAAAAACAAGTAGACGCCTCTAACACGTTTTGCTAGATTACGGGGCTCTGTGGTTACGTAGAGAACCGTTCTTTTACCTACGTGGTAAGAAAACATCATGATTCAATTTTTTGCTTTTTAACTTATCCGGGGTGTGTCCCCATTGCACTATAAATACTACAATAGCTTCACCAAACTCCGTCAATACGCATGACCCCCGTGCATACTTCACCAAATCCACAAAATCCCAATGTGCAAAATATCTCTCTCGACTATTGTGGAAAAAACGACACCCGACAAAGTTGTTTTGTGCATCCAAAGTACACTTCAGAAACTAGTCTCGACCCTAAGATCATGAACTTGGCTAGGTCTGCTAATCATGCAATACCGCCAAGATCAAAATTGTGACAGTTGGGTAGCAAAAACAAGATCAATAATGCTAGAATTCAACGATTCCTAGATCTGTACATGTGCCTACGCATAGACCGCTCGGATACCACTATTGGGGAACATGCTATGCAAAATAAAACAATTCTAGCGCATAATCAGGATCATATGCAAGGGGAAAGGTAACGGATCATGCCCTCAAAGATCGCTCTAGTGGAAGTTGTCGATGACGAGGTTGAACGAGCGTTGATCCCCGCAATAAGCCTTAGCGAGTGGCAAGGAGATATATTATCCCACAAACGGCTCCCACAAACATGCACTGATGAAGACGTCATTGTTTAAGTAGTCGGTGCATCGATTCCCGCAGCTAGTCGATTAGCCACGAGAAAAATTCTCCTTTGCGAGGATCTGCACGATCAAGTGCTCCAAGTGTAGCACCTCCACCGGTCCACACGTACAAGATTAGTGGCACCGCTTTAAGGTGTGATCAAGCACACGGTCAAAGTGGGAATATGTTGATGAAGATCCGGCGGCGCTTCGCAGTCTCGCCTAGATTGCATCTAAACGGAGGTAGAACTCGGACAGCTCTCCGGTGTCGTAGAAGAAAAAGAAGAACCTATGGCATCCCTGCCCTAGGGTTTACATAATCACCATGTAGTAGATGGCGAGAGAGATAGGTAGACGTGGCTGCGCACAAGGCGGTGCGTGCTGGGGCGGCGGGTGGCATGCGGCGCATGGTGGCTAGGGTTTCGGGGTGGCGGGGGCTGCGGCTCGGGAGGGACAAGGCCACAACTTCAACCCCTCTTGGGGTTACCTTGGATATCCTTTTTAGGTCTCCAAGACCTTTGGGTTATCCAAGGCCCAGCCCACAACTTTGGATGAGTTCCGGTAGGTTTAGGTTAACCGAAACCTACTAGAAAACAGTCTCCTTTGACCAATCCGAATTGGGGTAGGGAAACTTTCCTTGCCCCTTGGGGCAACGTGTTTGCACGTATTATGGAACCTTCCGGTCATCCTAATATGGACCGGATCACCCCGGTACCTTCTGTAACCTTCCATAACCTTTCGTTCCTCCTAAAACCTTTCACATATGCTCAGAACCATTTCGAACACTCCCGGGACCATTTCGGACACTTCTAGGATCATCCGGGACCTCTCGGAACCATCCGGAGACCATACGAGACACTCTCAGAACCCTTATCTCATCTCTTTAGCTCAAAACTTATTTTGAACACTCGGCAATATTGTGGACACCTTCGATATATTTTGAGACACTCCAAACACCTTCAGAATTACGTCTCTACTAAATCTTCATTCGCACTCACATTCTAAATGCCATTGAACTCATAAGTGTGTGAACCAGTGGGTTCGAATATTTATGGACATGTCTGGAACTCCTTTCGTGATAATCATTACTATTAGCATCTTGATACACGTAGTAATCCCCGCAAATAACACAAAGATCTTTATCTTGTGAACCATAGTATTATGTCCAATACATATCGCATTGCTTCATCGATACTTTACATTGCCTAAGATGAAACACTAGGTTATTCTCGTTACCTGACATGTACTCTTTATTCATATTGTACCATCGATGTTCATGTGATCAACAACTTGATCACGTGTTCGGCTAGACAATGACGAACCAGAGTGTATCCCTCCATCATCAAGATAAATTCCCACAAGAACACCATGTGAATTCTTAGTGTACCATCCTATAAGAGCAAAGACCGACTTTATAATTACTTTTATTCAGAGCGACTTTGAAGAATTCTTCCACGTCCATATTGTACCCAAGTTCATATGTGTCGCGTGGTCTAACGACCTTTACTAAAGGTAATACATTGTTTATGAGAAACTGCAGATAACAAATATTGACGATGTGTTTCATGGTATATCATGTTGGTTCTATCCATCGTCATTGTTCTCCTAACAACTCCGATCTCATATATCATTGGCAACTCCACAACACTTTGTTGTTATTCCCATAGTCCAGGTTCATTGATACATGGACTAGTCTCAGAGGCAAGACGAGGGATGTATTATTGGTGTTTATAATTCCACACATGTATTAGGGTTTTCCTCCAACTACTCATTATCTGGAACTAATACAATTATAGCACAGAATAATAAACTTAATCATGAACAGGAAATATAGAATAATACAAATTATTGTTGCCTCTAGGGCATATTTCCATCAGGTGCCTATGCGTGGTTAACCTCCCAGTGATGAGTATGGCTTGTCCAATATGGAGATGCTCGGTATGGAGGAAGTTCTTCCACCCATCAGCGGTGAAGGAGATGCGGCCGCAAAATACGTCATGTACTAGACCTGTGTTGATGCCACCTCGTGCTCCAATGCGTAGTCCAAACAAGCCATCTTGAGGGATATCAAGATGATAAACCATGTCCTTAGGTAATTTCAACGGTGCAAAAGTAAGATAACTTGATGTTACACGACTATTATTATAAGTTATGAACACAGGGAAAAGGGAAAGTAATAGAAGATATATAGCTATAGGGTGACATGAAACAATATACATACCATAAGGTGCCTCTCAACATTCGTATTTGTCAAGCGGGTGACAAATAGCACCCTGATGAAGGAATTACTTGGAGGGATGATTTGTAGGAGGTGTTCATTCTCAGCATCGGTAAGTTTGCATCTCTGGGAGATAAATGGAGGTAACTGGTCTAGAGGCTGTACTTCTTCCCCTTCTTTGGACTCTTCTTCGTCTTTCCAACATTGTTGAGATAGATGATATTTATCCTCGGTTTATCTCCTTCCAAGGAAAAGCACACCAACTAACCATCTTTAGTGACCTGGTTCTGTGCAATGAAGCTCTGCCACCCTTCACCTCCCAATCAAGTCCTCGTTGGCACTTTTTGCACTTGAACCTCATATGTCCGCCCACAAGCTCGGAATCCCACACTATCTCATGTGAGTTCATTGAATTGAGCTCTTGCATTTCATGGGACAATTTGTGCACCAAAAGAACACATTAAATTAATGAAATGCCAACTCATGCAATACAAACTATGCTATAGGTACAATCTGTGTAAGAAATAGTAAAGTTTTATACCACTAAATTATCGAAATAACCAAGTACAAGATGAACACTGATAGTGAGCCAGTTGACAAGAGTCTTTCCTTGTAGTGAATCATACAAACTTGGCACGTTGTCATCCTATACAAGAAACCACAAGTGATTAGTGAATATAACTCTAAATTATTTGAATCTAATTAACCCTAAATCAATTAGTGTTAAATACATTATACATGATTTGAACACAATTTCTAACAACAATTATCTAACACTAAATCAACATGCACACACTATCTAACAACTATATATATGGTACTTTTTTGATAATATATATATGGTACTAATTTAAATGGGGGAGGGAATTGAGGGGTGGGTCGGCACTCACTATCGCGGGCGGCGGCGGCGCTGATGCGGGGTGGCGTCACTACAGACGAATAAGTGCTCGGACCGGTGCGTGGCGATGGTGTCGATATGGAGGTAGGCTAGCCGGTGGGGGAACTAGATCTTTAAGAGAGGAGGTCGGCCAGTGGGTATCTCTATCTCGATCTTAAATGAAGGGGAGGCAATTAAAATATATTTATTTACATTGGTGACGGTCAGTAATTATAACCGTCTCTAAAATAACAAAATCCGGACCCTCTGGCCGGAAATCCAATGACTCCGGGATTTCCCATCCAGGAAAACAAATGTAAATTGTTAATGTGAGATAAATATGAATTTTCCATCCATTTACAACTTCTTTTTCATGTATGCTTAGTTCAAATTTCAAATGAATCCACTAAATAGCCAAATACTTATTTAATTAATAAGAAATAGAAAATAAATTTTATAATATTGCAAAAAATCACATTACCAATATTTGGTGGTATGTTAAGTTGTAAGAATAAAATTACATTGTATAGATAAGTATTCCTTGAAGGAAGGCTCATTGAGTGATTATTTGGACCCTCCAAATTTTGGTACTCGTAAAATTTGCGAATTATTCAAGACCAAAAGGTAAATAGAGGTGGTTATATATGTTTGGTAGTGTTAAATGGAGTCCTATGTCTAACTGGGGTTTATACATTGAAGAAAATATATGTTGTAGTACAAATCTTGGATCTTACCTTGAAAGATATGACGACTCTAGTGTTGATGCACTTGTTACAGAGAAATAAAGGTGCAAGTGTTTAGGAATTGACTAATATTTTTACCATACAATCTAGGTACCCTTGAATGCACACATTCCAAGTTTCATTTTTTTGTTGATTTTGTATATATTATAAAAATGTGGAGCTACCCTCAAGTTGCCTTGTATGTAGGTCCAAACTTACTTAAACAAGCTATTTATTTTCCAATGTAAATTGATGATGTGGGATTATTTGGTTACTCGAATATGAATTTTTCATCTGTTTATAATTTTGTTTCATGTATTCTTGGTTCAAATTTCAACTAAATGCGCTAAATAGCCAATTATTTATTTAATTCATAAGAAATAGGAAACAAATTTTATAATATTGTAAACAAATTCATAAGAAACAGAAAACAAAATAATGCACACCACAAATTTTGACCACACCAAATGTAATAAGGAGTACCAAACAAATTTATAATAAATAGCAAACAAAATAAATAGCAAACAAATATTTTTACCACATCATCTAGGTACCCTAGCATTAATGCACACATGCCGAACTTGTGAACAACATACTGAATATTACACCAACAATTTACATGACATAGATTCAAAGTGTATTATAGATATAGTTCTTCACAACATACTGAATATTCCAACATTGTTCTTCACAACATTTAACATGCATGATCTTAAGTTAGATCTAGCTAATAGAGACAAATTAAGCATTCTTCTTCATAACTCATGGAGGGTTCAGCAAATTTTCGTAACGAACAAACCAATGCAGTCTTCCCACAGTTCCATCCTCATAGTAACAAGTGAATCAGCTTCAAGTTGGTTCATCTAGCACAACATTGTTTCTAAGCTTAATGGCACGAACTAAAATGAAAAAATTAATTAAAACACATTAGTAAACACACAAGTAACTCTGAGAAAATGGTTGAGCTAGAGTAACTCACAAAGTAGTTGTTAGCTAGATCAATTGTAGTGAGACTTGTAACATAGTATTGTACTTTAGCAGATGAAAAATTCATCATCATGAAGCAATCTCTGGCTGATTACTTCCTTCATCATCTCAAAATTGATGACATACATGTCTGGCACGGTAATGAGATGCATATATGTGAAAACGGTCTTGTAAAAAATATCTCTAATATAGGGATCCACATTTGGCACCCTAATTCATGTAAAATTCAATTACTATATATTCACAAGGAATTCCAAATATGATAAGAAATACACACATTTGATGGAAAAAACACATACCAAAGATATACTAGAAATGCTTGATGTCACCATTAGGGGCATCTACTTCGATACTGAACACATACTCTTGCTGCATAGGGTCCTCATGGTGCACATCTTCCTCAACTCCTTCCTCGTCTTCATCTTCCTCAGCTCCTTCCTCGTCTTCTTCATCATCAACTTCTATGATTAAGCTAAAGGACACAACATCATGGAGAGAAACATTGTGTGACCTCAAGAAGGAAGTCCAGAATTGTCCTCTTATGTATGTAGATGCTTCCCTTTTCACCAGGAAAAGCTCAAATCTATGCTTTGCAGCCACATCGGGTAACCACTTATCGGAAAAGTCGTTGAGTCTTTCCTTGAAGTGACAAAGAACAACCTGAGAACAAAAAACAAATAAATATGATGATGTTGATGCATATATAACACTAGGAAGATGTACTACTAACTAAGAAAGTAGTTCAATCTATTTAAAAATAGAAATGCCCACTGATGTTTCTAACTTTCTCAAACAAAAAATCTCAAATTCCTACCAGAGCACCAGAACAATATTTAAATTTCCTTTTTAACACATGTTACGATAATTTTCCACTACTCCAAAAATATTAAGAAAAGTAAAACAGAAATGCCTATTAATGTTCCTAACTTGCTCAAACAAAAAATCTCAAAATTCTACCAAAGCACCAGAATAGATTTTAAATGGTCTTTTTAACACATGTTATAATAATTTTCCACTATTCTTAAAATCTTAAGCAAACTATCCAAGATATGCCCATTCATGTTTCTACTTTCCCAGACAAAAAATCTGAAATCCTACCAGAGCACCAGATAATTTTTAACACGTGTTACAATAATTTTAGTCCACACATATGTGGACATGCATGCTAATTAACTAAGACTACTTTACTGATTGAGGATAAGCATTAGTACTTTGCTGATTGAGGCTAAAATTACTCACCGCAACATTTCGAAAGTTTGGTTGGTTCATGATGATGTTGAAGGACTCTGCATAGGCCATAGTTCTGCATTGGTTGGGTGCATACACGATAGATCTCCATCACTATGTTCCCTGGCTTGCTTCTGCGTACTGAAAGATCCCTAGCTTGCTTCTGCGTACTGAAAGAAGAAGAAACATCGAAGAACAAATTGAGAATGAACTATAAAGAAAACCCTCTATGTACAGTACGCGAAGTGGGGGAAATTCCGAGTAGGAAAATCTCACTGTCGATCTAGAGAAGGACACTCTAATTCTGCAATATGTGCAATAGACAAATGATTAAAGTAAATCTAGAGAAAGAAATAAAATAGAAAAGAAAAGTACGGGAGAAGGAAGAACCTATGGCGGAGTTCCGTACAAACTGTCGCTGGAACTATCCATTGGCTCTGCAGATTCTGTTTTCCCTCCTCTTAATTTAGGAGGCGGTTAAAAAACCTAACTACCTACCCGCGACCACTCTTCGAGGTGGTTATAATTATCACCCGTCTGAGATGCACTTCCCGGGACGGCACATCTGGTTTTGTTGTAACTGCACGTGTCAGGACAACCTTTAGAGGCGACTTATAATAACATATGTATCTTCTTTTTTTCTTAGAGACGGTAGTTTTTAGTGCCCACCTAAGGTCCTTGCCTTAGCGATTCTTAGAGGCGGTCGCTAAACAAAAACCGGTTGAGGATGATGAACAGAGGCTGATTTTTTTGAGCTTGACACAGACTGTATGAGGGCACCGTCTCTAAGTACCGAGTCTGTATACTAGTGTTATGCTAAGGGCAGCCCAAACCTGGATAAAAAATCCTTGTGTGTTCGTTGTACTTTACATTCCGCTGAGTTCGGAACACCTCACGCCCCTTGTCGAACAAAAAGGGGGTGTCTCGCATCCCCGGTGTCCGCGTTCCTAGACATGACAAGGCTGATGAAATAAAATAAATTGTAATATATATTTCTATAAAAGGGTGATGAAATAAAGTAAGCAAACTCTAATCTATATTCTCCGGGAAGCAGTTGTTAGGAAGAATCGTTTGAAAATAAGTGTATAACAAGTTTCACGAAGCAATGTAGGCAATTAGTTTAACGAATAGTTGGCCAAAGATTTATATCTAACATCATTTAAACCGGCAATGTAGATATCATAGGCGTGACGATACATAACCACGACGTTTTCTCTCTCGTGCATTCCGAAGTGACAGTTATAAGCAGTTTTATTCGCAGGTGTTCCATGTGAGATTGCTACAGGCATTGTTCGAGCGGGAGAATAGCCCCTCATCCGATGATCGTACTAACATATTTGGTTTTATCCGCTTTTGTATGTAAGGTATAACTCAATGTAAGAAAAAAAGTAGAAACAGAATGACAGAACTATTGTACAAACATTATAACTCAGAAAGCACAAGATAGATAGAGCAATATAGTACATATCACATATATATGCCATATTTGTATATTGACGTATGCTCGTCACTTACGCTTGCACATCATTACATGTTTTATTCCTTTTACGTTTGTATAGGTAGCCACCATACATTTTATTCTTTTTATATTTTTAAAATCATGCGCAAAAAGCACGCAAAAGTAACGAGAAAACATCGTGTTGCATAATAACGACTAAACATTTAAAAAAATAAAAACGTTAGAAAGAAAAACGAAGAAAAGAACACGGAAAAAGATTCATGAGAAAGTGATGAAAGAAAAGACAGAAAACAAAAAAATGAAAAAAATAAGCAAGAATACGAATGAAGAAAGAAATGCGGGCAAACACGTACAAAGCGCAAAAAAAGAGAAAAAAACAAATATGACTATAAAAAGTGGAAAAAGAACGAAGTAATGACGCATGTACAAAATTTGAAAAACATTACAAAGCCAAACGAAGAAAAGAACACAAAAAATGATACAGGAAAAAGCGATAGAAAAAGAAAACAACCAAAAATAAGTAAGAAAATGCCCAAGAAATAAATGCAGGGAAAACACGTACGATGCATAAAAACCTGAGAAAAAATGGAAAACAAAATAAAAAACGCGGCTATAAAAACCTAAAAGAAACAAAGAAAATGACGCGACAACGCTTAGGGTGCATAGAAGCATAGAAAAGAAACGTCTTTTCTGACCGTGCTACACATCGTGGACCCGTCCACGAAAGATCACCGGATGTACGGAGACTTTTTGGCACGACAAGGAACAGAGCGGTGTACTATGATTCTGCTCATGGTAACGCTTGAGCCAGAACACCCGGTCCAGCGACGACCAGCGACGCAAGTCGCCGGACAAGCGCAGGCAACCGAGCAAGCCAGCTCACCGTTAGCACATACACGCGATACACCCAAATTCCTAATGCACGAATGGTTGTCCTATCACCATAATATACGTAGAGAATAGTGAGCTTTGTAGGGATGTTGCTTGACAGGGTACGCCAAAGCCACAGCTATCTTGGTCAGGACCAGACCCAGGGCGCCCAGATCTATAATGTTGTGAAGCTCTACAAATTGCTAGTGGGCCAGCCTAGGAGAATGGCCAACTGACAACCATGGAGTGTTTCTGAACATAGTTTAACAGTTCCTATGGCCAGTCATGTGCAAATGCATAACGGAGCAGGATAGGAAAAGAGAGTAAAAAATAAAAATTTGCATTAGGCAAGCACGCAATTCAAAAAGAAAGTTGTACTCCCTCGGTCTTGAAATAAGTGACTTAGATTTGTCTATATATCGCATATATCTAGACATGTTTTCATATAGATACATGTGAATTTAGATAAACCTAAGTCACTTATTTCAGTCACTTATTTCAGAACGGACGGAGGGATTAGTATTAACTAGGCATGTTCGCAAGCCAAAAAAAAAAGTGTCGCATAGGAGTCCAGCACACTTCTTTGTTTCAAAGCACTCGCCACACCATAATAAAAATACAACAATATATTTGTTCAGAAAGCTAGCATCATAGTGTGTTCAACAGCATCACTAAATAATTAAGACTACCATGCCAACCACGCAAGGTCTGGTAATCTTTTCAGACGGCGTCGTTAGTTCATACTCCCTCCGTTTCAAAATACTAGTCTGTCCCAAAATAAGTGACTTGGTTTGTCTAAATTTGAATGTATCTGCACACGTTTTAGTATATAGATACATTCGAATCTAGACTCTTTTAGGACGGAGGGAGTATAAAAAGTTTTAGCTTTGTGAAGTGAATGTATCTAGACTCTTTTAGTGTCTAGGTTCACTCCGAATTATACACTAAAATGCATCTAGATACATTTGCTTCACAAAGCTAAAACATCTTATATTTTGAAACGGAGGAAATACTTACTAATCCCAAAGCAATAGCAATAGTTCATCATGGAAGGGAAGTCGCTTGGTACGCTCACTAGTCAGTTTTATGGTTCCCATTGCTGGTTGGTGACCTGGACCGACCTCTGCGGCTTCTATGAGAATCTCTTTCATTTCGGGAGTTGGCCCTGCGATCCCTTGAGCGTGAGCGGTCCCTGCGGCAGCGCCGATCCCTTGAACATGAGCGGTCCCTGCTGCTGCGGCGATCCCTTGATTGTGAGCGGTCCATTCGGCGATCTCTCGAGCGTGAGCAGGACCGGTGCTTCTCGCGATCCCTCGAGAGGGATCGCTCTCTTTTGCGGTCCCTTGAGCGGGAATGCTCTCTTCTACGAGGCCGGTAAGGTGAAGGGCTCCTAGAGCGCTTTTGAGAACCTGTATTGCAAAATGAACACCTGGTTATAACAAACTGAAATCTTGGTTTACCTTTCTGAGCACATAAACTGAGAATACAACAGCCTGTTAATGAAGATATAATATTTTAGTTTTGAAAACAAAATTTCCATGGAACCTCTTGAAAATAACAGCCTCATCTGTTAGGCCATGTTCGGTTACATAGGGATCAAACCGGATTGACGTGGATTGGCAGGTGTTAAATTCCCAATAAGTCAAAATCCCCCTAATTACTCTCCATTCCCACCCCAATCCACTTGGGGAGTGGATTAACCGAACAAGGCCTTAGGAATTTGTTTTCAGCTTCGATCCTGCTGGATTCTAGCCACTAAACATAGAGTTTTGTAGAGCTTAAAAGGAAAAGGTTGTGCTGCAGTGAGACTCATACACGACCAAGCAATAATACTCCCTCCGTCCTGAAATAAGTGACTTAGATTTGTCTAGATACGCATATATCTAGATGTTTTAGTATCTAGATACATGCGAATTTAGATAAACCCAAGTTTTGTACATTGACTAGATAAAATAAACCATGCACATGGGCCAGGGGGTTATGTTAATCTTCATTGAATCGGTTCAAATATACCCAATGTCACTGGAGTAACAAAATAAGGGTACAGTACAGTACAGTAAATTACAGGACATGATCTTTGCAAGCTAAATGCTGGGTTATTCGTAACAGAAAGCAAACAGCTGTAAAATACGTGCATACCTCTTTGGCCGCAGTATTTTCCAGGAGTAGGAGTTCTCTCTCGTGTTCTTTTAGCCTGTGATGAAAAAATCACAAGGAAATGAAAAGAACAGTCAACTCCATGCAGCAGGAATAATATGGGTGACCATTTGTCTAATCTGACAGTTCTAAAATAAAAAGGTTCTTACTGTAAACAGAAGAGATAAAGCATATATCTGCTGAAAAACAAACAGTTATAGACTACTTGAACTACTCCTTCGTTTCAGCTCAACAAAGTCGACTTTTTCGCATCCCCTCCATAGTTGGTGAAGCCATGATGAAAGGAAGCAACCGATGTTGCCTCCTGCAGTATGCATCCAATTGGGATAATTTATGTCGATGAAGCGTGCATCACTTCAGGTAATCTGGATATTGTTTGTCGGTAGTACCATGTATCATGTACGCCCAGTCGATGTAGACAAAACGTGCTGGATCATGAGGTCGAGGTCGATGACGGCCCGAGTCGATGTAGACAAAGCGTGTGCACTTTCCGTATCATGAGGTTCGTGTCGACGATGCAAAGCACGGCACCATTTAGTGCCACATGTTCAGGACTGCAATATCTCTAAATGATGGCAGCCCTCAGGTTGGTGCAGAGAGGGTAAGCAGTGTTGATGAGGGCGTGTAGACGACAAGCGGTGAAGAAGAGCTCGATGTGGAGTGGTGATAAGCACCAACTGGCCAGCGGCAAAAACAGCTGGTGTAAAGCACGGCATGCACCAACCAGGTTGACGTTGAGGTAGTCGAGCACCACGTAAACTGGAAGGTCATAAGTCAGCACAAGAGGAGTTAAGACCCCAGTTGAAGGAACAAGAGGTCTTTCTCCATTCCAACACTAGGATTACATCAGAGCACAAACACAAATGAGTCCATTCTAATTTACTCCGATCCATTCACCAGGGTAGAAATTCTGAGCCGGACGGTCCCAGAATATATTTGTTTTGCAAGATAAAGATCATAAATTTGATACCTCATCTCAAGAATACTTCACCAAAACTTTGAAGTGAATATTGGAAAATTTTCATTTTAAGTTTTTTACGAAATATAACATAGTTCCCAGGCACATAAGACGTTACTCCACAGAACCAACAATTTGATTTATTTTAAAAATGGAAGAGCAAAATACCAAGCAGAAAAAATATGATACAAATAACATTTAGCTCTATAAGGCTTTAAATTTATAGCAATGCTCTCAGGAATTTGGAAGTTACTAAATAGACAAGACTACCGATAAAACTATAGTCCTCAAAAGGAATGTATCAGAAAAGAAACTCATTTCAGTAAATGTCTACTTGATGGTGTCTTACCTTCTCTACAGTGACCAGGCGGCCTTCAAGTACAGTACGGTGTAGGCTCTTGATGCAGCGTCTTGCATCCTCAACAGTATCCATACTCACAAAGGCAAAGCCCCGTGATTCTTTTGAACGAGGATCAAGAACAACATGACAGTTTTTAACCTGCCAAAACAGATTTCACATAATGAACAGATAATAATCAAATAAATTTGAGAAAGATAACGAGCAGATAACATGTGAAGCAATGGAATCAACATCACACCTTCCCTTCCTTGCTAAAGAACTTCTCAAGTTCAGCTTCAGTTACACGTGTGGACAACCCAGTAACAAAAAGGTTATTCCCAGGATTTCTTAAATCATCATCGCTCCTATCCCTGAATAAGAACTAAATCTCAGTATTATCCATCTTTAGTGGATAATCATACTACAATTAAGATCAAAAGATCTCATGATTCATCAGAAACCATCTTCAATCAAAAAGATACTCCTATCCCTCGACCTTGATCTACCACGTCTTCTAGGAGGAGACCTTGAAGCGCTGCGCCTTCTTGCACGTGGAGACTTTGAGGCACTCCTCTTTGGAGAAGGTGATCTTGAAGCGCTACGTCTCACTGGAGGAGGTGACTTTGAAGTGCCACTCCTATTTGCAGGCGGTGTAATGGACCGTGCAGTGTACCTAAAAATATTTTTTATGGATATCACACAGGAAGCACAGTGCATATAAATATACATAAGGAAAGCATTTCACAGGGAAAACTAACCTCACTTCCTTCGTTTGTGACATCTAATCAAAAAAGAGGAAACAACATTAGATAAACAGCCACTAAATTATGGATTGAAGTATAAATATAGATGTATTTTTAGATGATAGATGTGAAGGTGTAGATGATAAATGCAAACTACAGTGCAACTATTATCAGGAAGAACAAAGGATCACAGTTACACTCCAATATATAGCAAGCCACAATAGAAACTGTGAAGCAACGCAGCTTCTGTAAGTAAGCAAAAAAGGTAAGTCCGCTTATCATTTGGAAATAAAAAAACTGCAGCAAACTAAATGATAATGATAACGGTTCAATCCATGCAACATATAAAAGATACACTGTCCTGATAGAAGAGTAGCAAGTGACGAAAGCTCAGGTTTACAAAACTGTAATAGAACACGCTTTGACGTCACACAACACATTTAATAAACAGAGAACATGAATGCCAACTGGCATCCTGAACAAAAACAACTCAGGGATAGATCACGGACATCACTACATCAGCATCCAGTAAAGAGACCAGAAGAATATAAGATGGTCAAGTAGAGTGATTTAACTCCTGGAAATAGACCAAGAAGCATCCAGTAAAGAGACCAGAAGAATATAAGATGGTCTGTAGCTAGCAAGACTAGAGAGATATGGACATAGTAGTGTATTAGGACAGTCAATTTCCTATTCAAAACTTTAGAGGGAGTCCATAAAGATAAAAGTCAAGTAGAGTGATTTAATTCCTGGAAATAGACCAAGAAGCATTTCTCTTCTCTATTTGCTAGTTATCGGATCCTATCATTCTCTGATTCAAATCTCTGTCCATCTACCCCTTCTAATATCCTATCCCCTGCATGTTAGCCATCTGTTATGGGGTAACCCCGTGGGTGGCCCGATCTTCACGGATCTCGTGGTCAAATTGATGGGAAAGCGAGGGGAAAGGGAGAAGGTAGCGGAAGCGGACGCACGAAGAACACGATGAACACACACAAAACTCACACGATACAAGGCCGATTGCTCTCGCCGGTGGCCACCGGTCCGATAGAATCCTCGCAAGGAAAGATCGGTCAACGTGCTCCCGTCAATCCTAAGCAGAGAGGGAAGAACACCTTGGAGAGGGTCTTGACAACTACGCTCACGTACTCGCAAACGTAGGTCTTGTACAACGAGGGAGGCGCGATGCAAACTCCAACGAGGTGGTGACGATAGTCGATCCCCTTTGATAGAAGGGGATGAGGCAAAACTAGAGATTCCACAAAGGGGGTTGTCTTTAGTCTATCATCTATGCCTAAGGGATACAATGAGGGGTGGGGGCTCTATTTATAGGCCAGCCACAAGTTAAGGGGTAGTTTGGGCATAAAACTAGGGTTTGGTGCGGAATAGAAGGGTACATGGGCCAAGGGCCCAGATGTTGGCTCGCAGGCCCATCACTTAGGACGGACAGTCCGGGTCGGGTGGACCGGATAGTTCGAGGTGGCCGGACACTCCGGGTAGTGTCCGGGTAGAGTCCGATGTAGCCTACTGACTATCCGCGCCAGGATGGAGCCGAGGCCGGCCGGACACTCCGGTTGGATCTGGCCAAACACTCCGGCTGCGCCGGACATTCTGGCTGGCATCGGACGGACTCTCCAGGGCGATGACGGCGGAGACTCCGATTCTAGAGTTGGCTGCTCCTGGTCCGTCTTCTCTTCCAAGCCTCCGTCTTGTCGGGCTTGGTGCTTCGGGCTTCCTCCCTTGCCTCCGTACTTGTTGGTATGAACCTATCATGATAATGGGACGGAGTATGAAGTAGTATATCATTCAAAAGGGTAGGAAGTGGGCTCGCATAGAGGAATGGATTCACCTTTGGAGTCCATGACGACTTGTCATAAGTTGGAGACCATGATGTGGTAACGACCGAAGGTCGGGCTACATCACCATCCCTCTGTGACCTAAGCATAATCCACATCTTTATATTGGATTGACTCGGCTAGGTGGTGCAACATTCTTCCCAAGGGTGAGGAGTCATGGTGGCGAGGTGAAACTGTATTCTCAGGCTGGCCAATCACAAGCGTGGACATGTGCTAAATAACACATGAGTTCCATTCTACTTGCCTGCATAGGAAATAACTAGTAAACATGCCCATGCATTACAACGGGGGAGGGAAAATATGTGCTGGAGAGACGTAGAAGGAAGAAAATCTTATGCGACATGGTCATATGATTCATCTTATATGACCAGATTTATTGAGTGACAGGTGGACTCACGAATCTCAAAGCACCAAAGTCTTCTCTTCCCCATCGATCCGTCATATCTGGAAGAAGCTTCTCTGCCAACGGTTGTCAAAGGCCGAACGGATTAGGGAATACTAAAGGAACGGGAGTGGCCATGGTGGATCAAGGTTGTCGGGTGGGTGATGTTGAGCCTCGGCGCCCACGCAGCCAGGCGGGTGTGCTCGACACAAGAGGGGACTGGCGGTTTGCACAAGCTCTGCAGCTGGTGGGGGAGGACGTCTCACCGGCGGCGAAGGGCCGCTCTGGTGAATGAAGCTTGGTTAATGGAGCTGACTTGATATTTTCTCTTCCTTCCTATTAGCCCTAATCCCCTTGAGAAACAGATGCAATATTTACGAGATCTAATTCGTCACTCGTGAGGGGAGTAGCTCGCCTGATGCTTCAGGATTCGTGAATCCACGTGTCGCTGAGTGAACCTGGTCGTACGAGATGAAGGGAACCACCAAGTCATATAGGATAGATTTTCTTCCGACATAGAAGCTTCTTCAACTCTTTTTTTTTACCATACATGTAAACTTAATTCACGAGCATAGAAAGAAATAGCCACATGATATCTCAAAAACAATAAGGTCATACTTTATTTAGTTGATGAAATATGTTGTGATAACAGCCACTTGTATTACTAGGAGGCAAAAAGGCCTCATATATACATGTACATGTGGGAGACAAAAGGCCAATATGCATGAGGCCAAAGGCCAATCATAAATATATCACTAACAACCCCCCCCCTTTCCTTTCCTTCAAACTCATGGTGGATCCACAACACTGAGTTGGAGACGTAAAATCCATGTTGCGCTCTAGTTTGGGCCTTCGTGAAAAAATCCGCCAACTGTAACTCGGAAGACACATCCTGAAGAGCAATAACCTGACCCTGCACACCAACACGCACATAAGAAGCATCAACATCAATATGCTTGGTAAGCTCATGCTTCACAGGGTCACGCGCAATGCTGATAGCACCTGACAAGAGGGTAGTAGGTGTGGTAACAGAAACACCAAAATCCTCTAGTAACCAAGTCACCTTTGCTGTCAAAAGAGCCATAGCTCGCAACTCAACACTCAAACGGGAAACTGCAATCCGTTTATTCGTCTTCTAGGCAATGAGAGAACCACCAAGAAAACACAGTAAGCAAAAAGTGAACGGCGATCCAAAGGATCACTAGCCTATGTAGCATCCGAATAGGCCTAGAGCCGTAACAAGCTGGAAGGGGGAAAGAAGAGGAGATGAGAGATCGTCTCACGAAGATATCATATAACACGAAGAAGGTGACTATAGTGAACCAAAATGGGAGTGGAAACGAACAAACTCAAAATATGGATAGGATAGGAGATATCCGGATGAGTAACAACTAGATGGACAAGATTCCCAACGAGATGACAATAACCCATCGGATCAGACAAGGGATCACCATCAGAAGCACGAAGGTGAACATTGAGCTCCATAGGAGTCTCCACAGTGTGCTCATCACTAAGAGCAGCACAAGCAAGAAGATCCTGGATATACTTTTCTTGGAAAATAAAAAGGCATCAAAGGTAGAAGAAACCTCAATCCCAAGAAAGTAGCGAAGAGGACCAAGTTCAGACATAAGAAACTACTCTCTGAGACGGGCCTTGACAAAGGCAATGTACTCAGACTCGTTGCCGGTGATGATCATGTCATCAACGTATACAAGAAGAAGAGTCCGACCATGATCAGAAAGGTGGACAAACAGTCTAGATCATGAGCACTAGGCGAAAAACCAGCAGCAGTCACCACAGAGGCGAAACGCTCAAACCAGGCGCAAGGGGCTTGCTTAAGGCCATAGAGAGCAACGAAAACGACAGACCATGCCATCAGGCACAAAATACCCAGGTGGCGATTGCATATAAACCTCCTCATGCAGCTCACCATTAAAAAAATCATTCTTAACACCAAGTTGAGACACAAACTAATGGTGAATAGAAGCCACAGCAAGAAGTGTGCGAACAATTGTCATATGGGCCACAGGAGCAAAAATCTCATCATAGTCACGACCATGCTTCTGCTAAAAGCCACGAGCCACAAGACGAGCTTTGTAATGCTCAAGAGAACCATCCGAGCAAGTCTTTAATCTTATAGACCCACAAGTGATGCGACGAACACGGGAAGTGGAACTAGATCCCACGTGCTAGTGCGCTCAAGCGCAGCAATCTCCTCTACCATCGCAAGCTGCCATTCTAATGAACAACAGCATCTCGATATGAAGTTGGCTCAAGGGTAGCAGAAAGACCATAGCGAGTAGGAGAATATCAATCAGGTGGGGGCAAAGACGAGCACGGAGATTATAAGTTGGCTAGGAGGAGGAAGACGGTGCACCAAAAGTAGATTCATCCACAACACGTGGACGACGAGTATAATGAAAAGGAAAAGTAGGACGAGAAGAAACCACCAGAGGTGATAGAGATGGGGAAGACATCGGTGATGAAGGTGGAGAGTCATGCAACAAGGGAGGAGAAGAAATCATAGAAGACGATGTCGGATTGATAATATTGAGATGAGGAGAAGTAGGAACACGAGGCACAATGGGAGGTGTATCAGGAAACTGAGAAAAAAGATGTCATCAACTGAAAAGGTCGAGGATGGTCGCGGATAAAATGGGTGAGACTCATCAAAAGTCACATCCCGAGAAATACACATCCGACAACGTACAGGATCCCAACACCGGTAACATCTCTTATGCTCATCACTTCATCCTAGAAAATCACATTTAACAAACTGAGCTGTCAGTTTGTTGCGTTTGCGAGGGGGCAAGGAGAACATAGCAAACACAACCAAACAAACGAAGCACCGAATAATTGGGAGAGCGATTGGAAAGACACTCTAGAGGAATACCACCATGCATAGCAGATGAGGGCTAAATGTTGATGAGATAGGTAGAAGTGGAGACAGCCTCAGCCCAAAAATGAGGTGGAAGGGAGGAAAAAATCATTTACGCTCAGCCACGCGATTCTAAGTGTGCGCACCTGGACAAGAGAACTAAGCAAGAGTACCCTGCTCAGCAAGAAAACCACGTAACAACTTGGAGATATACTCTCATGCAGAATCAGCAAGGAACGCATGAATACACGTAGAGAACTAAGTGTGTACCTTGACAGCAAAACACTTATAAATGGAGAGGACCTTACAGGAAGACATAAAGTAAAGCCAAGTGTAGCGAGAAAAATCATCTATAAAGATAATATAGTATCGATGACCCCCTTTTGAAGAGAAAGGGGTCGGACC
This sequence comes from Avena sativa, assembly GCA_916181665.1. Classification (NCBI taxonomy): domain Eukaryota; kingdom Viridiplantae; phylum Streptophyta; class Magnoliopsida; order Poales; family Poaceae; genus Avena; species Avena sativa. The sequence continues at coordinate 316,864,311 of OV702292.1, forward strand.
CCATACATCGGAATGTACTAAATCAAAAGGACTCTGGCACACTGACTCACTTGTAGGATAAGTTAACTGAACCTGTTTACCAAGCCTACAACCCTAACACTGTAAAGAGACATCTCCCGAGACAGGCCCTAGGAGACCTCGACGAACTAAAGACGAAAGACGAGAACCACAAAGTGACCTAGTCGATGATGCCATTGGTGGCAGCGAAAAGAACATGGAGCCGATCTATCTCCCAAAGCCCTTAAGAGTCATGGTGGCGAGGGCCAGCCCCAACCAGAGCCTTCGTGCGACGATCCTGGATAGTCTGATCAACAAAAAATAGGGTCATCGTAAGACAAGGAACATGCAAACCATTTGGAACAGAAAAGGAAGTAGTGAAAAGAGTGTCTCAACTAGCAACAAATAGAGGAGTACCATCAGCAATAAGAACATTAATAGGAATATCGAGAGATCTAAGAGAGGACAGGGTGGAAGAACTAGAAGACATATGAAAGGAAGCTCCAGAATCTAGAACCCACGGGGATGTACCGAACTATGTAGATGATGGTTGCTCAGCACTAGAAGCACTAGGCACAGAGCCTGCAGTACCTGACGAAGAGTCGACGCTTAAGTAATACAATATCCTGCTCAGTGAGAGAGACGGTAGATGGCGTCGGAGAAGCACAGGTCCCATGAGAAGAAGTGTGCTCCCTATTGCGCATCTCACGCTTCTCGAAGCAATCAGATTCAGGATGACAATCCCTGTCACAGTATCTGCAGTGAGCACGAGTATGTGCCCCCCCCCCCCCCCAAAAAAAAACCACCAGAGGGAGTGTGCAGCAGCGGCGGAGCACTCGGGCGAGAAAACACTGGTGTAGCAGACGAAGTAGTAGGAGCTCGAGCAGTGAGCATAGAGGGAACCTAGTGAAAACCAACACCACAGAGGCGAGTCTCCTTTGTGCGAAGCTCGGTAAGCACCTCGAAAATAGGAACACGACCACGAGAAAACAAATCAGCACGTCGGGGCTCAAAGTCCTCACGGAGACGAGACAAGAACTGGTGTGTGCGATGAAACTCCAAATCTGACCTCATAGTTTGGCAACACGGGCAAGTACCACAAATAGGTGAGCAAAGAAAGTCGAGTTGGCGCCACATAGCAGAACTCTGCCTGTAAAACTCATCAATAATGGAATCACCTGCTGAAGAGCATGCTCCTGACAGAGCACGGCCAGAGGCTGATAGCGATGGCAAAGGTGAGACCACATCTAAAAGATAGTACTGAGGCCCATAAACTCAGAAGCAAACTAAGGTAAAACACTGGAACTGAGGACAGCTACCACACGAGCATCCTCATCACACCACTGAGTGTAAGCAATCAGATCATCATGATAAACAGAAAGAGCATCTGAATAATCTAAGACCCGTTGGTCAAGCAGCAACCGCATCATCATGAGCAATGGTGGCTGCATTCCTATCAGCCTTAGAAGCATCTACGGCAAGAAACGCTGCTGTTGGCGGGGTAGGAGCAACCGGAGGAACATGACATGGTGAACAAGGGAACTCACCGAAAAGAACGCCCATAGACGAATGCCACGCATAAAGCCAACAAACTCAGTATAGTTTGTCCCATCAAAAATCAGCGAGCAACGAGGGACCGCCACATAGCCCGACAACGAAGACATTGCACCTGTGACTTTTTCTTTAACAGCTAACCGACCAATATCGATAGTAATATGAAACCACCAGACTGTTGAGACCCAACCAAGAAAACTCACAAAGGCCCAAACAAGAAAACCAACAATCCTACCAGATCAACCGGCCGAGCATGCAGCCACACGCAGACCAAAACAGAGGCTTAACAAATGACCAGCACCAATTGATCAGATAAGGTTGATTGAAACGAGTAGGAGTCCAGAACCAATCAATCAGACGTCGGAGCCTTCGGTGGAGGCAAAACTGCTCCCGAGCGACACATCCGGCGGCAAGCCGAGGGATCTGAGTGGTCCAAGGGCGGCAAAATTTAGGGGTTCCGGTGGAGATCCCGTCGTGGAGAGTTGCGGCCCAATGGTTGATCTCGACGGGCAGCAGTTGAGGCGGCAGCCGAGCCAACCCCGGTTCAACGGAGCAAAGGTCCGACGGTCGGCAGGCGGGTGGAGGCAGGTGTCGCACTCGGTGAAGACCAACAGGCGGGCAGAGACCAGCGTCACGCTCGGTGAAGACGTGAAGGCTAGAAGTAGCAGTCAGGGCTAGACGAACGAATCCAAGAGCCAGCAGCCGGAGATAGTAGTCTAGGGGCAATCATAACACGCTGGAGGTGCACCCAGGGAGAAGTTGCATACACGCACAGACGTTGATGAAAGTTCGTCGGTGATGTAGCACTCGAAGATAGGATGCCAGATGGGAAAATCAGATTGGATGACCTATCGGGGGAGAAGAACAAGGATGAGTTGCGGCGTCCTGATAATTGAATTGGAATAAAATCCTAGCTCACCATACCATGTTGTGATAACAGCCACTTGTATTACTAGGAGGCAAAAAGGCCTCATACATGTACATGTGGGAGCCAAAAGGCCAATATGCAGGAGGCCAAAGGCCAATCATAAATATATCACTAATATACTTTGATGAAAAACTATATAATTAACTTACGTATGAAGAACTCAGAAATCATCCTTTTTTTGTTTAAATGTCTCGCACTCGTAGCACCATGAGGGCTCAAACATTGGATGGAAGCATTCTCCAGAAGTAGTCTAAATATTACTCTTCGACTCATCGTAGGTTCTACAAAAAAAATTGCAAAAATATCTCTTCCTAATATAATGAGTTCTCTATGTGCATGCAAGAAAACAAATATAATCTAAACTAGCGAAGGCAAACTTAAGAAAAAATTGTAATATTGTACAAATAGCAATGATCCACTTTTATATTATCCTAGCGCATTTATTTTGTCTTAATATACTGGGCAGCACTAGTGCTCCTTTGTGCATTCGACAAGAATATGTTGGTGGTAGGAATTTGTCGTATGAGTTCCCATGCACCTTGTTCCATAGATAATTTACAGTGACTCTCTTGAAAAATGCCTATGGAGCAAAGAAATCATGTGGGATTCAGGTAAAACATTTCCTCATGAAGTCGTTTCAAATCGTGAAAAAAGGCTCTATGAAAAACAGTAGTAATATACCCCAGTAAACCCTCCATACATGTCAAATGAAATTCACCCTAAATAATTGTACATATCCTAAAGATTGATCTATGCAAAGCCTAGAATTGAAAACTGCAAAATTGCGGCAACATGGTAACCACCAGGAGTGGAGACCGGAGAGCAGTTCGGCCCATGGCGCCATGTGCCGCCCCTACGCAAGCTCTCCGTAGCAGCTATGTTCGCTTATTCCCTCCTTTCTCGCGAAAACGCAAAAGCTTTGTGTTTCGATGCATTGATAGATCAAGAAAGAGTCAAATACAAGTTCAGAGAGGACCAACACCCGCGCCATACAACTCGACCCAAGGAGGCATGGCAAAGCCAAGCCAACACTATTCTAAGGGAGTATCTGGCGCACCGCTCGCGCCCCAGCCTTAGCCCACGACCACCGAGGGGGACTCGTTCTTGAAGACGATCGCGTTTCGATGCTTCCAAATCCCCCATGTCATAAGCATGATCACGGACAAGGTTCCTTTGCGCATCTGGCTTGGGCCGGAGCGCACCACCAGCTCCCACCACTCCGCGAAGGGTCCTTCAACAGCCGGAGGTCCAGCGGTAGATCGGATCCATGATAGGACCTCATGCCCGATAGTCCGAGAGAACGGGCATCCAGTGAGGATGTGTGACATGGTCTCCAGAGATTGGTCGCACAACGCGCAAAGCAGCCGGTGGGGCGCCGGCGTTCTAGCCTCTCACCCGTCCAACATTTGTCCTGGCAAGTGAGCCAGATGAAGAACTTCACCCTAGGTGGCTCCCATGATTTCCAGGACAACTTCCAAGAGCCAGAGACTATGGACCCCTGGAAGAAGGCATAGTAATAGGACTTGGATGAATACTGGCGATTAGTCGTCCATCGCCAGACCAGCCTGCCTAGCCCACCCCCAAGGTGCATGCCCTACAGCTTGTTCCACAGTTGCACGTACTGCCACAGCGCAAGGGGACTAATAGCACCTAAGATGTCGAAAATCCAGCTACGGTCGGTAACCGCCTGTTGCACCGTCGGCATTTTCTTGAGATGTCGTGGGTTTAGCGCTAGAAGATCTGCGGCTATCTCTCCGATCGACTTCCCATCCACCCACCTGTCCACCCAAAACAGCACCGTCGTCCCCTCGCCCACCACCATAGCGGTGGAGGCGAAGAAGATCTCGCGCTCATTCTTGGTGAACTGCATGTCTAGCCCGCGCCAAGGTCGCAAGGGGTCCGTATGCAGCCTCCACATCCATCGGGTCCAGAGGCTAGTGGTCGTGCGAGCGAGGTCTGGGATCCCAAGTCCTCCAAAGCAGATCGGCCTACACACCTTCGCCCAGTTGACATGGCAGTGTCCACCCTCAGCCTCCTTCCTGCCTACCCACAAGAATCCGTGCAGAATCTTATTCACCTGTTTGAGTGCCTTCTTATTGAGAGATAGCACTATAAGCTGGTGAAGTGGGATCGCCGCAAGTACCGCACGGATCAAGGTGAGCCGTCCTGCTTTAGGCATCATGGAGGCCTTCCAAGTGGGTAGCTTATTCGCGATCCGATCAACGACTGGTTAGACTGCTTCAGCCGACAGCCGGCGAATGGCCAGTGGTATACCAAGGTACTTGACGGGGTAGGGTGCCAGCTGGCACCCCATCACAGCCGCCGCGCCGTTGCCCACCTCCGAACAAGCGAAGAGAACTTCGTGAAGTTGGTGCGCAAACCAGATGCCTATCCAAAGATGTCCAGGATGCCCCGGATCGCACGCAACTCATCCTCATCCGAGTGACAGAATATCACCACATCATCCGCGTAAAGCGGCACCGAGGTCGTCAGCTCCTGTCGCGCTAAACGCCGCAACACACCCCACTCCTTGTACCTACAAATCAAAGTACTCGATCCCAAATTCATCATACAAAACTCCAGGAACCCAAAGGACACAAAAGGCCCACGTTTATTCTTCGGTGTCATGGCGTCCTCCGCCTTATGCGTCGCTGCATCACCGGCGACCGTGATGAGGAGCACCAAGTTGTCGAGCTTGTACATTTACCTCAGGATAGCTAGAATCGAAGCGCTCCGCCTTATGCATCGCCACACCGTAGAACGCCAGGCGTGGCGACAACGGTCTCGTCGGTCTCATATCTAGGAGCCACCAGCGTCGAAGCTCCGTGACCTAACAGTATTCCTGGCTCAAGCACGTAGGCGGAGTCGAGGTGGAGTAGGGGTGGAGTAGATGCAGTTAATCGACGGTCATGGTTTAGGGCTTCGTCGTGGTCGATCTCGATTCCTCGATCTCACGTCTATTTATAGGGAATCACGGGGTAGGAGAAAGGAATCGATCAACGTGGAGTAGTTTTTTTCCTAATCGACGTGGAGTTGACTTCCATCAAGTCGTACGTATTCTTTCTATTTGGATTTGTTCGCTGTCCGTTTCACGCAGGAGAAGCTAACTACGTGGAGCAGGCCCACTTACCATGGCACGAGCCAAGCGGGACACAAGCAGAATTCAGGCCCGAACGGGACACACACAGAATCCAGCTAGAGCAAAAATTGAAGGGCTACTACAACACAAAACTACCGACCGGAAACATTTTTTCACTTACCGATGGCATTGATGGTAACAAGTGGTTTGGTAGGAGGGCAAGTCGGTCCAAAAAGGTGTTGGACGAAAACGGACGAAGAGAGAAACGCTTCTCCTTTTATTATTAGGTATATAGATAGAAGCGCAGTTTGTTCAAGTGTGTGGTCAGAATTCAGAGGCTCTACGGCGCTCAAAGTATCCATTATTTTCTTTAGATAATCCACAGACAATGTAAACAAGGAACACAGAAACAAGTTATGAGCATGGAATGCAAAACGGAAACAAAGATAATAATGATGAATCCAGGATAACAATAGAGCTACATATAGTATTAGAGTACTGCCGCTTCTGATTAGCAAAAAAAGTATGCAAGCTGAAATCAAGAATGACAATAGAGGTGCATATAATATGACTACTACCCTTCCTTATTAGTAAAGTGAAAATGTATGCTGAAGTAAACTTGTAAATAATCTAGCTTTGACAGCCTAAATGGACTTTCAGTCATGTCTTTAGCATATAATTGCTAGCAACTACTACAATAAATTCATGATATCGATTACATTTCATCGAACATGGCTAGCATTCAGGGCCCAGCCCCACTTCCAACAATTTTGCCCAATAGAACAAGAGTTTAGGCCGTGAATACCTTGGTCTTAAAGTCCCAAATGAAGCACCGGCTGAAAAAAAGCCTAGTCGTGATCTACCTGGAAGTAGAAAAAAGGGAGAAGACAACTTTATAAGCAGAAAGAAAAATATCACACTAGAATTACACCAGTTAAACATATCAGAACTATGTGCTAGATAATCTGCATACAAGGTTATCGACAGGCTTTAAGTACATAATTTGCTTATTCACGCATCGAATTACAGGACTTCCACATGAAGATTCAAAAATGCATGCATTACACACAAGCCTCCGTTTCCTATCAATCCCCCATCTAACTGCATTTAGAGACCCATTAAGTCACGAGACCTACTGGGATCTTGCACGCGCTGAAGGACCGAACCTATCGATGGATGGATGGAGGTGGAATACATTCTGCATAGCAAATAAATTCTATGCTGGATGTTGGAAAGAGAATTTCTAATTTGGAGATCGAACAAGGGCAGACTACTCTCGAGGAATAAACGAGGGCAACGTGGAATCTAACCAAGAAGTTTGACCTTACATGCATGGGTGCTTGGACCGAGGAGATCTACGTCGCCAGGAGATGGATCCGCCGGTATAGAGTACGCCGGAGGGCCAGATCTGGCCGGGAGGAGCTGCGAAGGGGGATAGATGGAGTAGGTGGGAGAGGCCTCGTCCTTTTTTTTTTTAGCAACCACATATTTCATTAATCCAAAATCAAGTTACATAGAACAACACATGTGAAAATTAAAAGACAAACTTAGATAAAATGATTATCTTGAAAACAATGCAAATAAAATCCTAAAAGACCGAGAAATACAAAACGATCTCTAGGTTTTCCTGCAACCACTGAAGCTAGTGGCCGCCGCCCAACTCCAGCGTCATCGAGACGTATGCTGGAATAGACGTCGAACCTTCAATACTGTAAGATCCAAAAAAAGCACTATCGCCAACGAGGCTTTGTGAGTCGATGAATAGGCCTACTGCACGCAGCGAGGCACATGTCGATGTGGCACGTCGATCGGGGAACGTCTTCGTGCTGTCTTGAACCAAGATCTGCTGCCTCTCATCGACAAAGTCGGAGAAAAACGACAGATCCACCACCTCTGGACCAACATCCGCGCTCCAGAGAAACCATCTCGCCCTGGACACCAACGTCGTCGCTGAGAATGACGAACACCGACGACACATCGAGAAACTGATCTCGCCAGATCTGATGAAAGGCGAGAACAAGCTGTCGATCTGAAGGAACGACTAGCACATCTTGCCATCAACTTCGAGGTGTCGCCGTGAAGGTCGTCGCCGGTGTGGAGTAGAGTTGAGGCAAATTTATTGTCCGAGCTCCGCTCCCATCACCCCAATGACGCTCCATGGCAGACATACCCTAACCCTAACTAGTAGGCGGAGAAACGAGGTTCCTCCTCCATCCTACCGCCGGAGCGGCAATCAGAGGGAGAGGAAACCAGCGCTCTCGCCGGTTGAGATCTGAAGGGAGGGAGCCGCCGCCGCCTCTTTTTTCCGTGAGGAGGAGAGGAGAGCGAGGCGTTTAGACCTGGCTTGAGGACTTAGGGAGAGGCCTCGTCCTGGGACTTAGCTTTACTTTTCGTGGTAATTTTATTTTAAATAAAAGTGGCAGTTGCATTGATAATCCCATGTTTTGCAAGAATTTACGAGCGCTTTCCTACAGTCTACTACACGGATGCTGATTTTTTTTCAGATAATACTTCGTCCATTTAGAAATATAAGCATTTTAGTTTTGTGAAATGAATGTATCGACGTAAGATACATTTAATTTATAATTAAAATATCTTATATTTCTAAACGGAGGGAATACACTTTCTATATAAATTTGAAAAATACACTAAATTTAGAATTTCGGAAACTAGGACCGTCTTGGTGATGTCCGGTGGGCGACGCGCAGACCGGGTAGCTTTTGGTCGGCTTTGGCCAGACCGACCGACAGCGACGACGGGCCCTGCCAGGCCGACAGCAGAGGAATCCCACACTGCTCGGTCACGCTGACAGTGCCGGTCGACCACCCGCACGCTGAGTGGAGGTTATCGGCCACCACGGCGCCGAAAAGGGGCAAACCCAGGTAATAACGCGCATACCCCGCTCATAACCGGCTTCTGCCTTCTTCATCCCTGCTCTTTCTCTCTTTTTTCTCCAGACTCATGAGCTTCTTCATTTACATGTGCCTATTTTAGCTTGATATAGCCTAGACTTTCACCAAACCTTGAGCTAAAAGGAAGTAGAGAGATAGGAGAACCCCGGTCTACTGATAGAATAGCTTGGGGAGGCAATTTAGTAGTGCTCTTTTGGAGGAATGGTGGCGGTGTTCTACGGAGCAATGGCAATGGTGGAGGCAGGTGTTGGGGTAGTTTGAGTTGCGTGGTGGTGCTGGTCCGGTGACTGAAAACCGTTGGACGGCAGGACTTCGCACGCTTTAAGGGTTACACCCTAATATCTAGCTAATTACAATATATTGTATATTTTTATACATGCCTATGGATGTGATTAGTTAGATGTACGAATATTGGTCCGACGGATTTATAAATATTTTATAGTATTGTTGACGAGTATCGGTATTTTCTAGGTTAGCGATAAGTCAGATATGATAATGTTTCATTTTTACTACGGTAATGGTACTATCAGAACAAATAAGTTGGGAGATGATCTGAGTGAGTTTCAGTTCACGGAGATTGATCTGATAGCCCCTGAAACATGGATCCTTAGTCAGTTGAACGACTAGTTGGTAGAGAGTTTAGGGATTCCTAAGACATACATTGTCGGTGTACATGCATTGTGGACAAAGTCACGTACAAGCATTTCCTTTTATATGAGTTCGATAGATCGAAACTCTAAGTGATTGGGTTGGTTAAAAGGTTGCGAAAACAGGGAGTTAACCTAGTCGCCTTAGTACTTCCCGTGGCAAAGAAGGTCGGCCCGCCTAAAGGCGAGGGTGGATATGATCATGACCAGAGCAATCAGGCACAAGTTGGAGGTGGTGGGCATGAATCAGGGCAGAGTAGTCATGCACACACTGGGAGTGGTTGTTATGAATCAGGGCAGAGCAGTCAGGAAACAGAAGGAGACCCTTTTAGTGGGGAGGCTGATTCAAACGAGAGAAATGGTAGCATGCAACATTAGATGGAAGAGGAAGATACAGATGGTGATAGTGATATTGCTGATGATTCTGATGAGTCAGATGAAGAAGATGAGGTACCGATTCCTGTGTCATGGACCAATGATTTCTCAACAACAATGATTGTGAACGATGGACATGATTCTGCCTGGCAATATCACCAGAACAACATTGCCGAAGGTGCGTGGTATCCGAGCAAGAAACATCTGTAGGAAGCAATGATAGCCTGGGCAATGTCCATGCAAAGGGTTTTCAGAACTAAGGTGTCATCTCAAAGATTTTTTATAATAGAATGTGAGAAACCCGGTTGTCCCGCGAGGGTGCATGACCATTTCCTAAGTATGACTGATACGTCCAAAACAAGTTTACTTTCCCGAACACTTTTGCTATTGTTTTTCCTCTAAACTTGTGTGATTTGGATACAACTAACACGGACTGACGTTGTTTTCAGCAGAATTACCTTGGTGTCTAGTTTTTGTGCAGAAAATCAACTATCAGGAAAAATCCCGGAAAATATGCCAAAAATCCTATTTCACCAGAAGACTCACGGAGCCAGAAGACGAGACAAAGTAGGGCCACGAGGGGCCCACACCACCTGGCCGCGCGGGCCAGGCCAGGCTGCGTCTGGGGGTGGTGTGTCCGCCTCGGCTGCCCTCTCGGCCTCCCTCTTCGCCTATAAGTTGCCTCTTGACCTAAAAACCAAGAGGGGTTTTGACGTTTCCCAGAAAAAGTTCCGCTGCGCCGCCACCACCAGATTCCGTAAAACGGAACTAGAAACTCTATTCTGGCACCCTGCCGGGACGGGGAATTGCAGGAGATCATCGCCATCATCATCACCATCGCTTCTCTATCGACCATCCATGTTTCCCCATCTATGAGTGAGTAATCCCCCGCTGTAGGCTATGGGGATGATAGGGATTGGATGAGATCGTTCATGTAATGGCATCAGATTGTTAGGACATGGTGCCTAGTATCTATTATTAGTGCTTTTTGACTTTGTTGCAACTTGTTATGCTTAATGCTTGTCACTAGGGCCCGAGTGCCATGATTTTAGATCTGAACATATTATTGATTCATTATGATAGTATTGTTTATGGTCTTATCTGCAAGTTGTATACACATATTATTGTCCAGAACCAAAGGCCCCGAAGTGATAGCAATCGGGATAACCGGAGGGGATGGCTTTGATGTGAGGATCACATGTGTCCATGGAGTGTTAATGATTTGCTCCGGTGCTCTATTAAAAGGAGCACCTTAATTGCCAGTAGTTCCCTTGAGGCCTCGCTGCAGACGGGTTGGCAGGACAAAAGATTTTGTGCAAGTTTTCATTGCGAGCACGTATGACTATATATGGAATACATGTCTATGATTATTTAGTACTTGGATGCTTTATCTTATTTATCTGCAAATGCCCTATGTCTTGATTGTCATATGAATTGTCTTGTCCATGCAACGTCCGTCCATCCATCTCTATGCCTACCGTGCTTTAATCCTACTGTTTACTACAATTGTTACTACTGTCTTTACCTTTACTACTGCTATTACTTTGCTATTGCTACTACAAAACTATTGCTACTGATAAACTGTTGTGAGCAAAATTGTTTCCAGGTACAGCTAAATTGACAACTCAGTTGTTAAGGCTTATAAATATTCTTTTGCTCTCCTTGTGTCGAATCAATAAATTGGGTTTCACTTCTCTCGAAAATACTGCGATACACCCCTATACTTGTGGGTCATCAAGACTATTTTCTTGCGTCGTTGCCGGGGAGCATAGCTCTATTTATCAACTTCACTTGGAATCATTATTGTTCGCTGCCATCCATCCATCATGGGTAAGTCTCGTGATGGCAAGGTTCCTATTTTACCATCCACTACAAGAAGAGGTACGGTTCTGAACACCTTTGTTGCTCTTGATTCACCATCTGTTATGAGTAAACTCCTTACACCACCACATACACATGCTACACACACTGCTACTACTGCTGAATCTGAAACTTCTGATACTTATGATGATGCTTCTATTGTGCTTGATAAGAGTGGTTCATTAGATCCTTTCCTAGATGCTATGATTGCTAGAACTATAGATGGAAATACTGAAACTCCTAATGAAGACACTACTACACCTGTCAGTTCACCTGAGTCTAGAGAGAGCTATGATATTGAGGACGGTTATATAGAGATGATCGATGAATTTATTAAAGAATGTCAAAACACCCATGATAGGAGTGATATTAAGAGTCTCCTTGAGAGGCGTACTATAAAACCCAAATTGTCTCCTAATGCTAAGTTTGCTGCATCTCCCATAAATATTAAAGATAAGGATTATGATTTCTCTCTTGATCTATCTTACATAGCTATTGTTGAGAAAGAACCTTTTGTGGGAATAAGAATGAAAGTGCGGTAGCACATATGACTGAGCTTTCTACCATGAGTGGCTTATTTTCTGATGATATTAAGATGCGCACCTACTTTGTTGCTAAAAATTTCCCTTTTTCACTGAAAGGAGAAGCTAAAACTTGGTTTAATAATTTACCTCCTGGATCCATTGATAGCCCTGATTGCTTGATTAGTACCTTCCTTCAGAAATATTTTCTACCTAATGCTAGACATGCTATTTTGTAGGAACTTTTTGATTTTAAATAGGGAGAAAAAGAGATATTGCCTGAATCATGGGCAAGGTTTTGTGTTTTGATTCATGCACAGGCTGGATGTCCATTACCTAAGAATTAGCTTCTTGACATATTTTATAATGGACTAACTGAAGAATCTAGGACATACCTAGATAGTTGTGCTGATTGTGTTTTCAGGAATAGGACTCCCAAGGAAGCTGAGGAATTAATGGCTAAAATAAGCAAGAATTATGAAGATTAGACTCCTCCTAAACCAGCTATACCCAAGACAATTATACCTGAACCAGTTATTCCTGCGCCTACACCAACATCAAAGAAGAGGGGAGTTATTGAACTAAATGATGAAGTGATGAAGGAAGCTAAGAAATGTCTTAAGGAGAAGGGAATTAAAGCTGCAGATGTGAATAATTTACCTCCTATAGAAGAATTATGTAAGCCAATATCCCACTCATCCACTATTGAGGTACACTCTCTCCAACATTTTGATGAAGGTGATATTGTTGGAAATATGCCCTAGAGACAAATAGTAGTAAGGACTATTATCATATTTTATATAGTTTATGATTAAGTTTTATATCATGCTATAACTGTATTGAGTGGAAACATCAATACACGTATGATATACAAACAACTAGGGGTTCCTAGTGAAACTCTAGTCACTGAGGATGTCCGGAGTGGAGGTGGAAGGTGTTCCATAGCCACGGAGATTGAATAATATGTGAATGAATGTTAAATGTTGATTTAATCATTTATTCATAATTATTTAATAAAGAGAAAATTCAAATAAATGGTCAAAGGCTTAATGGGCCAATTCCCGGAGGGGAGAGGGCCCATTAGGGGAAAGGAGAGAGGGAGAAGGGGCAAGAGGAAGGCCGGCTGGGCCTAGCCCTGTTGGAGATATGCCCAAGAGGCAATAATAAAAGTGGTTATTATTATATCTTTGTGTTTATGATGAATGTTTACATCCCATGCTATAATTGTATTATAAAGAAACACTGATACATGTGTGTTTTGTAAACATAAAAGAGTCCCTAGTAAGCCTCTTGTGGAACTAGCTTGTTGATTAAATGATGATCATGGTTTCCTGATCATGGACATTGGATGTCATTAATAACAAGGTTATATCATTAGGAGAATGATGTGATGGACACACACCCATAGTAAGCGTAGCATAAGATCAAGTCATTAAATTCATATTGATATAAGCTTTCAAATGCATAGTAACCTAATCCTTCGACCATGAGGTTATGTTAATCACCATCACCGGATGGGTACTTTGATGACATCAAACACCGCTTCGTAACTGGGTGGTTATAAAGGTGTCATCGGGTATTCTGAAAGTATGTGTTGAAGCGCATGGACCAAGATTGGGATTTGTCCATCCATATGACGGATAGATATGCTCTGGGCCCTCTCGGTGGAATGTCATCTAGTTAGCTTGCAAGCATGTGACTAGGTTACAAGGGATGACATAACATGGAACGAGTAAAGAGTACTTATCAGTAACGAGGTAGAACTAGGTATGGAGATACCGACGATCAAACCTCGGATAAGTAGAATATCGCGTGAAAAAGGGAATTGGTTTCGTATGTTAATGGTTCTATCGATCACGAAGTCATCGTTGAGTATGTGGGAGCCGTTATGGATCTCTAGATCCCGCTGATGGTTATTGATCGGAGAGGTGTCTCCATCATGTCTGCATATTCATGAACCGTAGGGTGACACACTTAAGGTTCGAAGTTGTTTTTAAGTAGATATGGAATATGCGTTGGAGACCGAATGTTGTTCGGAGTCTCGGATTGGATCCGCGACATCACGAGGAGATCCGGAATTGTCCGGAGAATAAGATTCATATATTGGGGATCATTTTCTAAGTTAGGAAATGTTCCGGAATGTTTGTATGGAGATTCTAGAAGGTTTCAGAATGTTCTGGAAGGTTCTAGGAGATTTCTTGGAGTTTGCTTGAAAACCAAGAAAGGATCAAGGAGTCCTTGTGGGGCAAGACAAGGAGTCGTGGGGGAGGAGGACTCCTCCCCCTCCCAATCCGCCGGCCAAGGAGGGAGGGGAGTCCTACTAGGACTCCCCCTCCCATGGCGCCTCCCTCCTTTAAATAGAGGGGTGGGGGCGCCACCCCCTTACCCCCTCCACTCCAAGCCCTAGCCGCTGCCTCTCTCCTTCGCCTTCTCTCTGCTCAGGCTTAGGCGAAGCCCTGCAGAATTCTCTACTCCACCACCACCACCACACCGTCGTGCTGGTGGGATTCCGTGGAGAAGATCTACTACCTCCGCTGCTCACTGGAACGGGGAGAGGAAGGTCTGCTTCGACTCCGCACGTGTGACCGACTGCAGAAGCGCTGCCGGAACGCGACGCCTAAAGGATCGTCCACACGATCTTGAGATCGGCAAGTGATCGACTACATCAACCCCGAGATCTAATCTCGTAACGCTTTCGGATCTACGAGGGTTAGTACAGATCTATCTCGTTGCACATGTCTAATAGATTAGATCTTGGCTTTTATCTAGATTAGATCTGGGTTTTGTTCGTTCTTGCGGTAGAAATTTTTTGTTTTCCATGCTACAAACCCATCAGTGGTATCAGAGCCTTGTCTATGCGTAGATCTGTTGCACGAGTAGAACACAATGGTTTTATGGGCGTTGGTGCTCGTGCCGTCTTTTGCTTTGTGTACTTTGCATCTTGCGGTATGGTGGGATGAAGCGGCTCGGGCTAACCTTACATGTCATCGCAGATGAGACTTGCTCCACACTTGACGTGTAACTTGCTTTGCACAAGTGGCTTTGCGGGTGTCTGTCTCTCCCATCATAGTATAGATCCAATCTACACTTTGCACTTGATAGCACTTGTATCAACGTTGTGGTTCAGTTTCGTAGGTAAGATCCGTTCTTATTCGAAAGCCCCAAACCACGTAAAACTTGCAAAGAAAATTAGAGGCGTCTAACTTGTTTTTGCAGGGGTTTTGTGATGTGATATGGCCATCATGTGATTGTGATTATATTTGATGTATGCAATGATCCTTGTTGTAATATGGCAACCGGCAAGAGCCTAATGGTTGTCTTTAATTCTGTTAAGACCTGTGTGTCTATTCATCTTGTAATAGCTTTATTCCAAGTAGTTGTAATAGTTGCTGGTGATGATGGACGACCATGAAGCGGCGCCACTGACCTTGACGCAATGCTGGTGATGATGGAGATCATGTCCGTGCTTTGGAGATGGAGATCAAAGGCATAAGAAGAAAGGGCCATATCATATCACACTAATTATGAATTGCCTGTGATGTTAATCCTTTATGCATCTTGTATTGCTTAGATCGTGACGGTAGCATTATAAGATGATCCCTCTCACTAAATTTCAAGTAATAAAGTGTTCGTCCTTAGTTGGCACCGTTGCTAAGACTCGTCGTCTCGAAGCATCTCATGATGATCGGATGTGATAGATTCTACGTGTGCATACAACGGGTGCAAGCCAGATTTGCACATGCGGAAACTAAGGTTAATCTTGACGAGCCTAGCATGTACAGACATGGTCTCGGAACACGGAATACCGAAAGGTAGAGCATGAATCATATAAGTGATATGATGAACATGAAGATTGTTCGCCGATGAAACTACATCTTCTCTCGTGAAGATCGGACTTGGTGTAGTGGACTTGGTTTGTGTAATCACTAAGACAATGTGAGGGATGTTGTTTTGAGTGGGAGTTCACCTAGTTAATTTAAGAATTAAAATTGAACTCAATTTATCATAAACTTAGTCTAAACTACTTGCAAATTTGTTGTAGATTATGGCGAACCTCTCCATCAATTTCAATGCGTTCCTAGAGAAAGAAAAGCTTAAGAATAATGGAAGCAACTTCACGGACTGGCTCCGTGGTCTAAAGATTGTCCTCAGGGCTGGTCAGATGACCTATGTGCTCGAAGCACCGCTAGGTGACCCACCTGCAGATGATGCCACCGATGACGTAAAGAATGTTTACGCCACTCGGAAAAATCATTACTCCACAGTTCAGTGTGCCATCCTATACGGTTTAGAAACGGAGCTTCAGAAGCGTTTTGAGCACCACGACCCGTTCGATATCATTAAGGAGATCAAGCTCATTTTTGAGACTCACGCGGCCGTGGAGAGCTATGAGGCCTCCGAAAAGTTCTTTACCTGCAAGATGGAAGAGGGAAGCTCCATTAGCGAGCACGTGCTCACCATGTCTGGGCACGCAAACAAGCTCCAAGAGTTGGGGATAACGATTCCTAATGAGTTAGGGATTCACCGTGTCCTCCAATCACTGCCACCGAGTTATAAGAACTTTGTGATGAACTACAATATGCACTACATGAACAAGACGTTGCCTGAACTATCGTCCATGCTGAAAACTGCTGAAGTGGAGATCAAGAAGGAGCACCAAGTGTTGATGGTCAATAAGACCACCAATTTCAAGAAACGGGGCAAGCCTAAGAAAAAGGGCAACTTCAAGAAGGACGACAAGAAAGCTGCCGCACCTGCTAAGAAGCCCAAGGCTGGTCCTAAGCCTGAAACTGAATGCTTCTACTGCAAGGGTGCTGGTCACTGGAAGCGTAACTGCCCCAAGTACCTGGCGGATCTGAAGAATGGCAACATCAAGAAGAAAGGTATATTCGATATACATGTTATTGATGTGTATCTTACTAGTAGTCGTAGTAGTGCCTGGGTATTTGATACTGGTTCGGTTGCTCATATTTGTAACTCGAAACAGGAGCTGCGGAATAAACAAAGGCTGGCAAGAGATGAGGTGACGATGCGCGTTGGAAATGGCTCCAAGGTTGATGTGATCGCCGTCGGCACGCTCCCTCTACATCTACCTTCGAGATTAGTTTTAAATTTAAATAATTGTTATTTGGTGCCTGTGTTAAGCATGAACATTATATCTGGATCTTGTTTATTGCGAGACGGTTACTCTTTTAAGTCTGAGAATAAAGGTTGTTCGATTTATATGAGTAATATATTTTATGGTAATGCACCTGAGATGAATGGTTTATTCTTATTAAATCTCGATAGTAGTGATACACATGTTCACAACATAGATGCTAAACGAATAAAATTGAATGATACTTCTACATACATGTGGCACTGTCGTCTTGGTCACATTGGAGTGAAGCGTATGAAGAAACTCCATTCTGATGGACTTCTTGAATCACTTGAAAGATGCGAAGCATGTCTAATGGGAAAAATGACTAAGACTCCATTCTCTGGGATAATGGAGCGAGCTACAGACTTATTGGAAATAATACATACTGATGTGTGCGGTCCAATGAGTGTAGCATCGCGTGGTGGATATCGTTATGTTCTCATTTCACGGATGACTTAAGTAGATATGGGTATGTCTACTTTATGAAACATAAGTCCAAAACTTTCGAGAAGTTTAAGGAATTTCAAAGTGAAGCGGAAAATCATTGTAACAAGAAGATTAAGTTTCTGCGTTCTGACCGCGGAGGTGAATATCTGAGTTATGAGTTTGGCATGCATTTAAAGAAATGTGGAATACTTTCCCAGTTGACACCGCCGGGAACACCACAGCATAACGGTATGTCCGAACGTCGTAATCGAACTCTTTTAGATATGGTTCGGTCTATGATGTCTCTTACAGATTTACCACTATCGTTTTGGGGCTATGCATTAGATACAGCCACATTCACTTTAAATAGGGCACCATCTAAATCCGTTGAAACGACACCGTACGAATTGTGGTTTGGTAAGAAACCTAAGTTGTCGTTCCTTAAAGTTTGGGGTTGCGAAGCGTATGTAAAGAAGTTACAACCTGATAAGCTTGAACCCAAAGCGGAGAAATGCGTCTTCATAGGATACCCTAAAGAAACAATTGGGTATACCTTCAATCATAGATCCGAAGGCAAAGTTTTCGTTGCCAAGAATGGATCCTTTCTTGAGAAGGAGTTTCTCTCGAAGGAAGTGACTGGAAGGAAAGTAGAACTTGACGAGGTTATTGAACCTTCTCTCGGAGTTGAGAGTAGCGCAGCACCGGAAGATGTTTTTGTGCCGCCTGCACCAATTAGAGAGGAAGCTAATGATGGTGATCATGAAACTTCGAACGAAGTTACTGTAGAACCTCGCAGGTCAACGAGGGTTCGTACCACTCCTGATTGGTATGACTCTGCCTTGAACGTCATGTTGGTGGACAACACTGATGACCCTGCGACGTATGAAGAAGCTATGGTGAGCCCAGATTCCGACAAATGGCTAGAAGCCATGAAATCCGAGATGGGATCCATGTACGAAAACCAAGTGTGGACTTTGGTGGACTTACCGGATGGCCGTAAGGCTGTCGAGAACAAATGGATTTTCAAAAGAAAAACAGATGTTGATGGTAATGTTACCGTCTATAAAGCTCGACTTGTCGTGAAAGGGTTTCGACAAATTCAAGGAGTTGACTACGATGAGACTTTCTCACCAGTAGCGAAGCTAAAGTCTGTGAGGATTTTGTTAGCAATCGCTGCATATTTTGATTATGAAATTTGGCAGATGGATGTCAAAACGGCGTTCCTTAATGGTGACATTGAGGAAGAGTTGTATATGGTACAACCCAAGGGTTTTGTCGATCCTAGTGATGCTGACAAGGTATGCAAACTTCAGCGCTCCATTTATGGACTGAAGCAAGCATCCCGAAGTTGGAATCAACGTTTTGATAAAGTAATCAAAAACTTTGGATTTATACAAACTTATGGAGAAGCTTGTATTTACAAGAAAGTGAGTGGGAGATCTATAGCATTCCTAGTACTATATGTAGATGACATATTGTTGATTGGGAATGATATAGAACTTCTTAATAGTGTCAAAACCTATTTGAATAATAGTTTTTCAATGAAGGATCTTGGCGAAGCGGCATATATTCTAGGCATCAAGATTTATAGAGATAGATCAAGACGCCTAATAGCGCTTTCACAAAGTACATACTTAGACAAAGTTCTAAAGAAGTTTAGAATGGAAGAGAGCAAGAAAGGGTTCGTGCCCATGTTGTCAGGTAAGACCTTGAGTAAAACTCAAAGTCCGGCTACGGCAGAAGATAGAGAAAAGATGAATAATATTCCCTATGCCTCGGCCATAGGTTCTATCATGTATGCCATGCTGTGTACAAGACCGGATATAGCACATGCTGTTAGTTTGACTAGCAGATATCAAAGTGATCCTAGAATGGAACACCGGACAGCGGTCAAGAATATCCTAAAGTGCCTGAATAGGACTAAGGATATAGTTCTTTCTTATGGAGGTGATGAACAGCTTGTTGTAAATGGTTACACTGATGCTAGTTGGAACACCGATCCAGATGACTCGAAGTCATAATCTGGATACGTATTTATTTTGAATGGTGCTGCAGTGAGCTGGAGGAGTGCCAAGCAAAGCGTTGTGGCAAAATCTTCAACTGAATCGGAATACATAGCTGCTTCGGAGGCTGCACAAGAAGCCATATGGATGAAGGAGTTCATTACTGAACTTGGCGTGGTTCCCAGTGCGTTGGACCCGATGGCTATCTACTGTGACAACACAGGTGCCATAGCTAATGCACAGGAGCCAAGGTCACATAGCAAGCTGAAGCACATCAAGCTACGTTTCCATGCTATTCGCGAGTATGTCCGAGATGGTGACATAAAGATTTGCAAAGTACACACTGATCTGAATGTGGCAGATCCGTTGACTAAACCTCTCCCTAGAGCAAAACATGACCAACACCAGAACGCCATGGGTGTTAGGTATATTACCATGTAATCTAGATTATTGACTCTAGTGCAAGTGGGAGACTGTTGGAGATATGCCCAAGAGGCAATAATAAAAGTGGTTATTATTATATCTTTGTGTTTATGATGAATGTTTACATCCCATGCTATAATTGTATTATGAGGAAACACTGATACATGTGTGTTTTGTAAACAGAAAAGAGTCCCTAGTAAGCCTCTTGTGGAACTAGCTTGTTGATTAAATGATGATCATGGTTTCCTGATCATGGACATTGGATGTCATTAATAACAAGGTTATATCATTAGGAGAATGATGTGATGGACACACACCCATAGTAAGCGTAGCATAAGATCAAGTCATTAAGTTCATATTGCTATAAGCTTTCAAATGCATAGTAACCTAATCCTTCGACCATGAGGTTATGTTAATCACCATCACCAGATGGGTACTTTGATGACATCAAACACCGCTTCGTAACTGGGTGGTTATAAAGGTGTCATCGGGTATTCTGAAAGTATGTGTTGAAGCGCATGGACCAAGATTGGGATTTGTCCATCCATATGACGGATAGATATGCTCTGGGCCCTCTCAGTGGAATGTCATCTAGTTAGCTTGCAAGCATGTGACTAGGTCACGAGGGATGACATAACATGGAACGAGTAAAGAGTACTTATCAGTAACGAGGTAGAACTAGGTATGGAGATACCGACGATCAAACCTCGGATAAGTAGAATATCGCGTGACAAAGGGAATTGGTTTCGTATGTTAATGGTTCTATCGATCACGAAGTCATCGTTGAGTATGTGGGAGCCGTTATGGATCTCTAGATCCCGCTGATGGTTATTGATCGGAGAGGTGTCTCCATCATGTCTGCATATTCACGAACCGTAGGGTGACACACTTAAGGTTCGAAGTTGTTTTTAAGTAGATATGGAATATGCGTTGGAGACCGAATGTTGTTCGGAGTCTCGGATTGGATCCGGGACATCACGAGGAGATCCGGAATTGTCCGGAGAATAAGGTTCATATATTGGGGATCATTTTCTAAGTTAGGAAATGTTTCGGAATGTTTGTATGGAGATTCTAGAAGGTTTCGGAATGTTCTGGAAGGTTCTAGGAGATTTCTTGGAGTTTGCTTGAAAACCAAGAAAGGATCAAGGAGTCCTTGTGGGGCAAGACAAGGAGTCGTGGGGGAGGAGGACTCCTCCCCCCTCCCAATCCGCCGGCCAAGGAGGGAGGGGAGTCCTACTTGGACTCCCCCTCCCATGCCGCCTCCCTCCTTTAAATAGAGGGGTGGGGGCGCCACCCCCTTACCCCCTCCACTCCAAGCCCTAGCCGCTGCCTCTCTCCTTCTCCTTCTCTCTGCTCAGGCTTAGGCGAAGCCCTGCAGAATTCTCTACTCCACCACCACCACCACACCGTCGTGCTGGTGGGATTCCGTGGAGAAGATCTACTACCTCCGCTGCTCGCTGGAACGGGGAGAGGAAGGTCTGCTTCGACTCCGCACGTGTGACCGACTGCGGAAGCGCTGCTGGAACGCGGCGCCGGAAGGATCGTCCACACGATCTTGAGATCGGCAAGTGATCGACTACATCAACCCCGAGATCTAATCTCGTAACGCTTTCGGATCTACGAGGGTTAGTACAGATCTATCTCGTTGCACATGTCTAATAGATTAGATCTTGGCTTTTATCTAGATTAGATCTGGGTTTTGTTCGTTCTTGCGGTAGATTTTTTTGTTTTCCATGCTACGAACCCATCAAGCTCCCCCGCGTGGGGCCCACTAGGGTGGCCGGCGGCCACCCCTCCCCCCTCCTCTCCTTTAGTCCCACCCCGGGACTTTGAGGGAGGTAGTACCTCCCCTCCACCTATATATAGTGGGGGTATTTGGCCAATTTAAATACACCAATAATCAATAAAGGTCTTCTCACTTTTGGGAGGACCTCTAGTTGATATTTTCTCTCTCCCCCCCCTCTCTCTCGTGACCGTGGTCCCAAGTCTGGACTGCGCGAGCGAGAGACATCTTCACCGCGGAGAGCCTTCGCGTTGCGGGATTCGGATCCGGGAGCTCTACTTCCGCGACTGCTGCTAGATCGGGGAAGCGGGAGTCATCGTCAGGCACCGGACGTGTGTAACTCCCCGCGAGGTGTCGCACTTGAGGGACTCAAGTCATTGGAGCCAAGGAGCGCAAGGACTTCATCACGACCTTGAGGTCGGCTTCGGCTCATCTACATCAACCACGCTCTCCTGAGCGTTGACAACGCTTTTCGGTCTTCAAGGGTAAGTTCGCGAAAAGCCCCTCCCGTTACTGTATTACTAATAGATAGGTCCTGGCATCTTCAGGGGTTCAGGGGCGTAGAGTAAAATTTATTGTTTTCATACGCGGAGCCCCTACAGTGGTATCAGAGCTAGATCTATGCGTAGTAATGCTAGTACGGGTAGAACACACGAGATGTAGCGTGTGGGCGTTGATCTTTTAGTTGTTACCCTCCCATGTGTACTTTTGTATACCACCGTAATGCTTGATGAAGCGGCCCCCAACCGACTTTACGCGTTCATTCGCGAGACTGGTCCACGCTTGACATACGGCTTGTACCATATAAAGTGGCTTAGGGGGTGTCTATCTCTCTCGCATTAGTTGGTATACCATTTGCAATGGAGGGCCCCGGAAGGGGTGTAGTAGAAACAACTACTTGATCAACGTTGTGCTGAAAGTTCGTAGCTAAGAACAGTTCTTGTGCGAAAGCCCATTCAGCCACGTAAAACATGCAAAGATAAAGTAGAGGCATCTAACTTTGTTTTGCAGGGGGGTTGCTTTGTGATATAGTTGTGGCAAAGGTAAAGTGATTACCTTTTGTTACATAGTAGTAGATAGTCATGGAGGTGACGAACTACCACGCCGGAATGACACCGGTACCCTGGTGTCTACGGCGCCGGAACCCTGGCGCCAGAACCCGGTGACGACGGATGGAGATCACGACGTGAAGGACCATATCACATAGCATTTACATTCAATGTTATTGTTTGTATGTCTTATTGTGTGCTAGTATTAGATACTCGACGCTAGCCTAATAAGATGATCCCTGTTAAAATTACCAACGATTGTGTTCCCCCTTAGTGTGCACCACCAAAAAAGTTCTTCGATACGAGGCAATCCAGGGTTACAGGCATGGGTGTCAGACATATCTACGGTCGCATACAGTGGGTGTAAGCCATGTTGCACAGCGAATACACTAAGGTTGAGTTGGCGAGCCTAGCATGTGCAGAGATGGCCTCGGAACACAGATGGTCGAAAGATCGAGCACGAGTCGCATGAATGATGTGACCGACGTTTAACGTCCACCCTTGAACCCACATTGATGGCTGTGACGATCGGGGGAGATGTGGCTAATAGGGGTCATGTTATCACTAGGAACCCTTCTGGGGATAGGTGTTTCTGAGTGGAGTTGTTATTAACTCAATTAATTATAAACTTAGTCTAAATTTCTTTTGCAATTATAAATGTAGATGACACCTTTCGTGTTGACGATTGATTGGGTAAAGGGTGAGAAACTTAGACTTGATGGATCCAACTTCCCTAGGTGGCTTGTGTGCCTGAATGATCTCCTTACTAGGAATCATGTGGTAGACTACATACGCCGCATGATGGATTTGACTGAGCCAGATTACTATGAGACCCCACAAGAGCTGGCAAACCGCTACTATCATCAAGAGATGTCCACCTACATTCAGATAATAATGCGTTACGGGATGGTGGATGAACTACATCCGCTCATGGGTGATCTTGATCCATATTCAATGGTGGATCAGCTGAGATCAGAGTTCATAGGCCATGTGCGCATGTGGAAGCACGAGCTGCTTGGAGAGTTCCTTTCCATACAGATGGAGGAGCATACATGTCTGAAGGGTCACTTGGAGCGCATGCTTGATGCACACATGAGACTGGTTCACTTCGTGGATTACTGGATGGCTGATCCATTTGCGATAGACGTACCGCTTCGATCGTTGCCTCCTAGCTACGAAG
This sequence comes from Avena sativa, assembly GCA_916181665.1. Lineage (NCBI taxonomy): Eukaryota > Viridiplantae > Streptophyta > Magnoliopsida > Poales > Poaceae > Avena > Avena sativa. Next base: position 316,888,188 of record OV702292.1, read on the forward strand.
GACATGTCTGGAGTAGCATCATGAGTGGTGATACGGAAACAGTGGATTTCCATGAGTTCATATTACATTTCGGGAACGTAAAGGTTGAACCAATCACCAGAGAGGTCATCGATGACAAAGGTATATATTTGATATACAATTTTATAAATGTTATAATCTTGCAAACACATTTGCAGTGTTAAGTATATCTAATACTTGTTCTGTTTTGCTGAAAACAGGTCCTTCTGCATGAAAGGTGCTTCCTAGAGAGGAGGTGACGTTGCGTGTTTATGGCGAGCATGATGATGATGGCCGACGACACTCTCCCTCAACATTTATCATTTAGTTCGTGTTTAGGATGATTATTGTAATCAAGAGATTGTGAACTTCTTTAGTGTGTCTCACATTTTGTGAGACGGTTATTCATATGAGTTTGTAAAAAACAGTTGTTCCACTTTTATGAATGATTTCTATTCGTGTTCATATCTTGTTTGATTATGTGTGAATTATCCTTGTTGTTTGAAACTAATTGATAATGCACAAACATTTGTAAAATATTGAAATGCCTTAAAATACCCAACTTAATGATAAATTTATTAATGAATGAAACCATTGTTTAAATTCAAAGTTATGTGATAATATGTGAAAGTCATTCGATTTCTTATCACATATAAATCATGCCTAAAGTTCAGCAAATTAACTTGAACACTGAGTATTACTTGAATACAAAGTGTTTAATGAATTATTAAAAGTAAATACATATCCGATGTATTGTGTTTTGACGAAAATGGTAATTATCATTAAATGATTGTTCAAATGTGTAAAGTAGTTTACCAAAGGAAACATAAAACTATTTGATTTGATCAAACTATTTCATCAACAAAGGGTATAGATATAAAACAGAATCTAATTATTATGATTTGATCAATAGTAATGAAATTCAACTTTATAAGAATGGCATAAAAGTAATTGTGAAATGCAAAGCGTTTTGTAACGTCAAAATACAAAGCATCACAATGTGATATTAGATATCAAAAATGGGTTGAATGGAAGGCACCAAATAAATCATTGTAGTGTAGATGTAGAGACCATTAGCTTAGAAATAGTTAGCACTCAATTAGAAGGTAGTGAACCATTTGAATTCGTGAAAGTTTTGGGGTTATTCGATATAACCAAAACAATAGCGAATAAGTCCTTGTAGAATGTTCATTGGAAACTTTGAATACGAAATCCATAGCTGAAACCAAAAGAGAAGCAAAACTTGTATTGATTGGATTTTGGTGCATTCTTGAGAAAGGTCACTTTTAGTGATATTTCTCGATTATGGAGCAAATGGAAGAAAGTGTAAAACACGATGAGGATTAAAAACCCTGCATCAGAGTGTTGAGAAACTCAACGGAAAACGTTCCTGAACGATTCTCTTCACAGAAGGAAAGAATCAACGATATTGATCATTGTGTTTTCCCCACTAGTGTTTTCACTACATGAAGTAGGATTCAAAATGTAATCCATATATTGTATGGAGACATTTGTGAATCATTTGTCATGATTATTGGAATATGACATACCGACAAACTACTAAGGAAATAATGGTAAACTTGAATTATGAGAAATCCTAGAAGCAAAATTCACTTGAGATTAGAAAGCAATTTGTTGCTGAATCTCACAAGTAAAAGGAGTTGCTTGGAATTTTCCCAAATGACTGCAAAGCCATAGTGGAAAAGGGGGTGAATGACAAAAGCATAATTTGTCAAGTATTGAATAAATTCAAATGAATTTGATTCATGTGTGCTAAATGTCTAGAGGATTTAAAACTAGTAACAATACTAGTATCTCATAGTAAAACTCCAAGTTTGATATTTGATCAAAGCATTTTGAAGTTATTCAAAATAGTGAGTGGATATGCAATTTGCATAAAATTGAGTGGGAGCTATGAAAGTCTTCCTAAAACAATATGTGATTGACATATTTTTGAGTGGGAGCTTATAGGAGTAATTCTTAATTGTGTTAAGAATGAAAGCGCAAATACTTATAAATAATGATTTATAAGGTGTAGAAGTTGATAATAGGTGTATTATGATATTATGTAGTATTCCTTAAGAGATTCTGAAAAGGGTTTCAGAATAGAAGTTGATTAAGGAACTGGTCCTTAATAACTCAAATTAGGAATAGTATTAAGTTTAACATCAATGGTTGAAAGAAAGAAAAGGATGATCATCATCCACTATGTTGAGACATAGGTTCTATATTAGAAAACCATGATGATAACTTAACATAATATATGATCCAAGAAGGAACGTTTGAAAGTGATTGAGTTTGAATCATGGAACGTTGAGCTAAGTTTGTCCGCAGTGTCTAATAGAGAATTGTAGACATGTTTTCCAAATCCATAAAGGATAACATATCTTAAAACATAAAGGGTTATGTTATAAGGGAATATGTTGGAAACTCCTGTAGATACCGATTAAAGTCAAGTAGGAAGCAAGGTGAACAAAACATCGAAAGTTGCACAGAGTGCACTAGTGTTTCGATGAATACATTTATAATAATAGATAAGGGTACCATCTAAAGTGTTGTATAATGTTATGGCGGGGCTAGTTCACTTTTAACGTAGAATGATGTGTCCTAGGGCACAGTGCCCATGAGAAAGCCCTCGAGGTTGTTCTAATGTCACTGTAGGCTCCTGGAATCAGGCCTCGTTCTGCTGCCATAACGAAGATGCATACACATAGATGCTCTCATGTGATGATAAAGTATTAATGTCAATCCGGGTGACATTAGTAAGTTGCAAAGTATTTGGGACTGTAAAGTACAGACCCAAGACTCAACCTCTTCCATGAGCAAGCATGTTCAGGGTATCGGATATATGGTGCCAAAGATTGAGAACAAATGCAGCTAGTGTATTTGTACTCTAGAGCAAGTGGGAGACTATTGGAAATATGCCCTAGAGACAAATAGTAGTGAGGACTATTATCATATTTCATATAGTTTATGATTAAGTTTTATATCGTGCTATAACTGTATCGAGTGGAAACATCAATACACGTGTGATATACAAACAACGAGGGGTTTCGAGTGAAACTCTAGTCACTGGTTCATTGGTCAACAGATGATCAAGTTTTCTGATCATGTGGCATTTATGCCAGTTGGAAATAAGGTCATCTCATTCTGAGAATGAGATGATGAACCAATACCCAACCTAAACATCGTGACCTGATCATGTCACGAAGTTCAAGTTATGATGATTAGAAATGTATCCTCGTAGACTATTCCTTAGACCGTGAGGCTATATCAATCACTGTCTCCCGAGAGTGCTTAGATAGCATCAAACGCCATCTGGTAATACGGTGGTTATAAAGGTGTGTTCAGGTATTCGGAGGAAACCGTAGAGGCAATATATGTCAAGAGCAGGATTTGTCCGTCCATGTGACGGGAAGATACTCAAGGGCCCACTCGGAGAAGTTATATCCAATAGCTGCGAAGCGTGTGATTTGATCACGGGGATATCACTTGTCAGAACGAGTTAAGTAGCATTGTTCAGTAACGAGATTGAACACGACATGGTGATGTCATTGATCAGATCTCGGGCAATGCAAGTATCGAGTGACAAAGGGAATAAGACACGACTGTCTCGGTTCAAACGACGAAAGATCTTCGTGGAACGCATAGGGGTCATATGGCCATCCAGGTCCCTCTGTCGATCATTGGTGCGGGAGTGTCCCGACCATGTCTGGAGTGTTCTCGAACCATGGGGTATCACGCTTAAGGGCTTGATGATGCTTAGAGAGTGTTTATAGGATCGGTGGAATCGCCGAAGAATAGTAGAGAGAAAACCGGAAGGGTTTCGGTAAGTCCAGAGGATGTCCGGAGTGGAGGTGGAAGGTGTTCCATAGCCACGGAGATTGAATAATATGTGAATGAATGTTAAATGTTGATTTAATCATTTATTCATAATTATTTAATAAAGAGAAAAATCAAATAAATGGTCAAAGGCTTAATGGGCCAATTCCCGGAGGAGAGAGGGCCTATTAGGGGAAAGGAGAGAGGGAGAAGGGGAAAGGGGGACCCCGGCTGGGCCTAGCCCCCTGCACGGGGCCCACTAGGGTGGCCGGCGGCCACACCTCCCCCTCCTCTCCTTTAGTCCCACCACGGGACTTTGAGGGAGGTAGTACCTCCGCTCCCCCTATATATAGTGGGGGTATTTGGCCAATTTAAATACACCAATAATCAATAAAGGTCTTCTCACTTTTGGGAGGACCTCCAGTTGATATTTTCTCTCTCCCCCTCTCTCTCGTGACCGTGGTCCCAAGTCTAGACTGCGCGAGCGAGAGACATCTTCACCGCGGAGCGCCGTCACGCTGCGGGATTCAGATCCGGGAGCTCTACTTCCGCAACTGCTGCTGGATCGGGGAAGCGAGAGTCCTCGTCAGGCACCAGACGTGTGTAACTCCCCGCGAGGTGTCGCACTTGAGGCACTCAAGTCGTTGGAGCCAAGGAGCGCAAGGACTTCATCACGACCTTGAGGTCGGCTTCGGCTTGTCTACATCAACCATGCTCTCCTGAGCATTGACAATGCTTTTCGGTCTTCAAGGGTAAGTTCGCGAAAAGCCCCTCTCGTTACTATATTACTAATAGATAGGTCCTGGCAGCTTCAGGGGTTCAGGGGCGTAGAGTAAAATTTATTATTTTCATACGTGGAGCCCCTACAGATATCCCTTACTCTAAACCTTCTGATCAATGCTTAGAAGAATTCGATATTTTTATTGTTAAGCAAGATAATTTTAATAAAAGGGTGCAAAATCATTTAATGGAAAACTCTAGAGCTATTATTGAGTTAAAAGATATTGTGGAAAGAACCTCTAATGATGTTAAAATGCTTGTTAAACATTTTCAAATGGTTCAAACACAAATTGATCAGCTTATAAAAGTACAAAAAGACTTGCTAGTTAATACTACTAAAGAAAAACATGCTTATAAAATTAGAACTAGAAGTGGTGCTGCTACCCAGGATCCTCTATATCCTGAGGGGCATCCTAAAAGAATTGAGCAGGATTCTCAACAAGCTGGAAATAGTGGTACTACTCCTAAGAAAAGAAAAAAGAAACATAGAACTATTGTAGAACCTTCTGAACCTGTTAAAGATCCAAGTAGTATATCTGTCTCTGATGCTAAAACTGAAAGTGGTAATGAAGAAAATGATGCTCCTGATAAAGGAAAAGTTGAAGAACCTGAAAGGCACACTAAGAATACTAAATACACTAAAGAAGATTTTGTTGCTAAGAAACATGGTAGTGAAAGAGAGCCTTGGGTCAAAAAACCTATGCCTTTCCCTGATAAGAAACACAAGTCAAAGGAAGATGAACACTATAACAAGTTTTGTGAGTGGATGAAACCTTTATTCTTGCAAATTCCTTTGACTGATGCTATTAAATTGCCTCATTCAAAGTATATGAAGGATATTGTTTCAAATAAAAGGAAGATCCCTAATGAAGAAATTTCTACTTTGCTTGCTAATTATTCCTTTAATGGTAAGGTTCCAAAGAAACTTGGAGACCCAGGGATTCCAACTATTCCTTGCTCTATTAAAATAGTTATGTTAGAACTGCTTTGTGTGATTTGGGAGCAGGAGTTAGTGTTATGCCTTTTTCTCTCTATAAGAGACTTCAACTGGAAAAACTAATACCAACTGATATATCTTTGCAAATGGCTGATAAATCTACTACTATTCCTGTTGGTATATGTGAGGATGTACCTGTTTAAGTGGCTCATAATTGCTTGATATTAACTTATTTTGTTGTGCTTGAAATGCCTGAAGATGATAATATGTCTATTATTCTTGGGAGACCTTTTCTTAATACTGCAGGAGCTGTTATTAATTGTAATCAAGGAAAGGTGACTTTTAATGTTAATGACAAGGAGCATACTGTCTATTTCCCCAAGAAGATTGATAGGACTTATGGCTTAAATTCAATTGAACATGTTGAGGGCATCCAAGTTGGAGAAATATATTGTCCCATACCACGAGAAAAATATGAAACTATTATGATTGGGACCATTGCTATCAAGGTTGAGGTAACATAATCATTAGTGGAATACAAAGTTTTGTTTCATACAAAATTGTTTTGGTAACAAGACCTGATCAACATTGTTAACAAAAGGATTTTAATGAACAAAACAATGTTTTCACCATGATTATCTCCGCTTACTTTTATTTTATCCATTTTAGTTTTTGCTTTCGTTTAGTTTACTTTTCTGTTGTTAGTTGCTTACATATTAGAGTGTCTTAAAACTTCTGAATTTTTAGCTTTGTTTTGTCATTGCATCATTCTAGAAACTTTTTTTTGTCAGAAAATCATTCATCTATACCTGAAAATTGCTCAAAAATTAAAGTGTCTCGAAAAATTCTAGAAAATTCATATTAAATTTTTATGTGAAAAAAGGGGCAGAGAAGTGCCTGGAGAGTACTAGGGGGGCCCACCAGGCAGGCACACCACCTGGTGGCGCGGCCAACCCAGGGGCGTGCCTGGCCATGGTGTGGGCCATCCCTGGCCCTCCACTCACTCTCTCACTTCCCGCTGCTCTCTCTCCCGAGAAAACACCAGTTCATTGCTTGAAATCGTGCTGTTGTTGTTCTTGTCCATGATTTTTCAATCTCCTTGCTTAGCCCATCTTTGCTGCTGAAATTTGGAGCAATTGTTCTCCGGTATGTGACTCCTCCGCTTGTCCAAGTAGATTTGTGTTTAGTGGTTTATATCTTGAGTATTTAGCTGCTGTAGGTGACAGGTCATGAGAGCTTGTAAGCTTGTTCAATGCTTAGATATATTGTTTTGATGCATGTTTAGGCCTCTTACAAGTCCCCATGAGTAGTCCCCTTCATTATGTATTCACTTTGCAATCACTTGTATAATGGATGTTTAAATTTCAAAATATCAAAGATGAACAACCACACATTTGAAGAAATATTTGAGAGGGACACACCTAGGAGGTCAAGGCCCTCAAGATCAGCCTCTCAGTTTAGGCCTTCATACAATGAAGATCTCATTGCACCACGCTTTGGCAATGAAGGAGATGAGGGGGATGCTCACCCATCTACTTTCCCTTGTTTTACCTTTTTGCAAGCTGCAGGGATCCTCGATGATTTCTTACTACTGGTCTAGAGGGTCGGTTTGACCTCATACATGGAAGATGAGAGTGAGCAATATGTCGTGCTCACCAAAACTTTAGTTGAGAGTTTCGTTTTCACTAATACCCTCTATCAGTCAACTGTTTCTTTCAGAATTTATAATCAGCCTATTACCATGTCATTGGAAAGATTTTGCAGCATTATAGGTATAGGCATGACAAGGACAGTGAAGAAGATCCAAGGTCGACCCGCTGACTTGCTGGAGCTCTATCAAAGTGTGACAAATGACGATGACCATGTAGCTCAGCGCGGGAAGATAAGAAACATCCAACTCCCAGCTCTTAGATACTTTGCTTATTATCTTGCCACTAGCATTCTTGGTAGGGAGAACACAAGTAATATCTCTAATTATCATTTAGCCTTCCTCGCTGCTGCACTTAATAATGATACCCGGTACAATCTTGGCTCTCTCATTGCTCGCCGCCTAGCTGCTAGGGGACCTATTTATGGGGGCATTATTGCTTCACGCATGGTTACTGCGTTAGAACTTTTTGTGGATCCTAATGATACTGTATTGGCACCACAAAGGCTTGATCTTGCTGCCATGAAAACACATCACTTCGTCACTGCTGACTCTGATACGGACAATTTAGTATACAGGATGTTGTTTACTGACGGGGATGAAAGGGAGATTCCTTTGCCGCAATCTACTTTGTTCAGTATTCACAGGAGGCCATGGTCGCGTTCCAAGGAGGAGGTGGACGAGCAGTTCCGCTTGCTTGGTTTCCACAGGCAGCACCAGGAGGATGTGCCTTCTTACGACTACTCTGCGCACTACGGTGGGGCGTCCTCGAGCTCGTACCAGGATGAGGGTACCTCCTCGTGGTACTACGAAGGCGCTCCATCTTGGCCAGCTTGGGATTAATACCCACTTAGGCCAAAAGCCTAAGCTTGGGGGAGGTACATCGACATCACACTCACCTCCATATCATGTTTACTCGGTACTTTGTATATCCATGCTTCGTTCTCTTTTTAGTTTTCGCTCTTTCTTTACCTTCGCTCTCTAAAAACACAAAAAGACCAAAAATATTTCCGTTGTTTCTCTTTGTTTGCTTCTTCTTCTTTTTGCCTTGGTTTGCTTTTTCCTTTTTGTTTTGTTCGAACTATTCGAAAAACCCAAAAAGATTTTGCTTTGCTTGTTTTTCCTTCTTCGTTCTTGCCTTTAAAAAAAACACTAAAAATATTTGTTGTTCTTCTTTGGTTTTGTGAAGTTTGTTGCAGGGTTTAGCAATCCTCAGTGGAATTTGGTTTCATGTTATTATTCAAGCCACACAAGTGAAGGGCAATAATGAGGATTAATGACAACTTGAGGTGTGGTGAGAGGCTGGTAATGAACTCTATTGTTTTCATTTTTGTACATATACTCATCATTGTCGGCATGCTTAGTCTGTTCATGTAGGGTGTATGTTATTTATGGATGCTTAGTAGTTCTTGCTTTCTTATGATTAGCTCCAGCTCGCTAATAGTGTGTAGCATGTCAAATGAATGTTTGCTTACATTGCTCTATTCATAATTTGGTATGACACTATGGTATCCTCCTCTGAATGTTTCACTTGAATTGACTTGGCACATGCTCATGCATGCATATGACTGAAACAATAATCAGTTAAGCCTCGATGAATTATTTTGCCTCAGGGGTCTTGAATCACTTTCATGCCATGATTAGTCCTGTTTTGTTGCAAGCATGATTATGACAGTTATTGCTCTCTCGTTTGTCGCTCCCTCACTATTGCTAGCCTTCACCTGCACTGAGTATAAGCTTTACTCGTGTTTCCAACTCCCTAAATCCAATATTGCCAAAAGTGTCCACCATACCTAACTATTAGCATCATTTGCTATTCCGTGCATATTTAGTATGCCTTGTTTTCTTCTGAATAAAATGCTTGCTTGTTATGAGAAAGTTAGTTAGTAAAGCTCTCACGAACTTGATGGCACACTTTACTTTCTTGCACTTAATAATCTTGAACCATTGCGTCCATCTTTGTTGCGTATATGCTTGCGTTTTATAAGTTGAAGTTAGCAGAACCATGTATCATGGGGAACGCTTTCAACATTGCACTGGTACTTTGTACCTCGTTGATATCATGATTCTTTTGCTTATGGATCCCGACGGTGTGAAATAAAAGGGGAACTTGTACGATCATGGAGTTTGTATATGTGTTAGAGAAACGCCTAGGCCGCTAGCCTAAGCCATGCCTAATCATGGTGGAAACTTGCAGCATAACCATAATGAGCATTCTATGAAGCATCCTCAATAAAAACCTATGCAAATAGCAAATAAAAAGATCGCTGAGATGCTCATTGTATGCTTGCCTTGTCATTTTGATTATGGGATAGCTCCTGTATCATGTGCAAGGGGTACCCCGTTGGCGGTTCTCTATGATACATATGTACTTACAATGACAAGAGCTTGCTTGTGACTGAAGTTGAGTAGCATGAGGTTCGGTACTCGTAAGTAAGGGGCATGAGATTTTAACTTATAACTTGTCAAGCATATCCTCTTAGTTGTGTCACTTTAACCTTAACCATTTAAAGATGCTTATGATAGGGGCAATGAGAGCTCAAAGCTAATGAGTACCATACTTTCAGCATTTGGAAGCCTTTCAAACTTTTCAAAACCTTTTAATTCCCTTGTTGAGTCACCACCCATTCTATGAGCACTTTCTTGAGAGCATAGTTGTCATTCTTAGTGTAATGTGTTTGTCTCAAAACTTGATTAATTGTGTTATGACTTTGATGCTTGTATCTTTGATATCTTTACTTCTAGTCTTCACTTGAACTTCAGAGGTGCCTTGGCATTTATGTTTGCTCTACAATCAAAGGCAAGCGAGATACCACTCTATCATACCTTGTTATGAGCATTGCAATATTGCTTATGTTTATGTTTCATGCTACTTATTATTTTTGAGTTGGAATCTCTTCATAGCTTGCAATGACTATTAAGTAAACTTAGTTGCATATTCTTTATTATGAATTGCCTGAGTAGTTGACCATATGCTGAGAATATATACATCTTATGAAGCAAATGTGTTCGTGAAAGTTTCTTTTATCGAACTCAGTTTTCAACTGAATTGCTTGAGGACAAGCAATAAGCTAAGCTTTGGGGGAGTTGATACGTCCAAAACATATCTACTTTCTCGAACACTTTTGCTATTGTTTTTCCTCTAAACTTGTGTGATTTGGATACAACTAACACGGACTGATGCTGTTTTTAGCAGAATTACCTTGGTGTCTAGTTTTTTTGCAGAAAATCAACTATTAGGAAAAATCCCGGAAAATATGCCAAAAATCCTATTTCACCAGAAGACTCACGGAGCCAGAAGACGAGACGGAGTAGGGCCATGAGGGGCCCACACCACCTGGCCGCGCGGGCCAGGCCAGGCCACGGCTGGGGGTGGTGTGGCCGCCTCGGCTTCCCCCTCGACCTCCCTCTTCGCCTATAAGTTGCCTCTTGACCTAAAAACCAAGGGGGGGTTTGATGTTTTTCCAGAAACAGTTCTGCTGCGCCACTACCACCAAATTCCGTGAAACGGAACTAGAAACTCCGTTCTGGCACCCTGCCGGGATGGAGAATTGGAGGAAATCATGGCCATCATCATCACCATCGCTTCTCCATCGACCATCCATGTTTCCCCCATCTATGAGTGAGTAATCCCCTGCTGTAGGCTATGGGGATGGTAGGGATTGGATGAGATCGTTCATGTAATGGCATCAGATTGTTAGGGCATGGTGCCTAGTATCTATTATTAGTGCTTTTTAACTTTGTTGCAACTTGTTATGCTTAATGCTTGTCAATAGGGCCCGAGTGCCATGATTTCAGATCTGAACATATTATTGATTCATTATGATAGTATTGTTTATGGTCTTACCTGCAAGTTGTATACACATATTGTTGTCCAGAACCAAAGGCCCCGAAGTGACAGCAATCGGGATAACCGGAGGGGATGGCTTTGATGTGAGGATCACATGTGTTCATGGAGTGTTAATGCCGTGCTCCGGTGCTCTATTAAAAGGAACACCTTAATTGCTAGTAGTTCCCTTGAGGCCCCGTTGCAAACGGGCTGGCAGGACAAAAGATGTTGTGCAAGTTCTCATTGCGAGCACGTATGACTATATATGGAACACATGCCTATGATTATTTAGTACTTGGATGCTTTATCTTATTTATTTGCAAATGCCCTATGTCTTGATTGCCATATGAATTGTCTTGTCCATGCAACACCCGTTCATCCATCTCTATGCCTACCGCGCTTTAATCCTACTATTTACTGCAATTGTTACTACTGTCTTTACCTTTACTACTGCTATTACTTTGCTATTGCTACTACAAAACTGTTGCTACTGATAAACTGCTGTGAGCAAAATTGTTTCCAGGTGCAGCTGAATTGACAACTCAGTTGTTAAGGCTTATAAATATTCTTTGGATCCCCTTGTGTTGAATCAATAAATTGGGTTTCACTTCCCTCGAAAATACTGCGATACACCCCCTATACTTATGGGTCATCAATGACACAAACTAGAAGGTGAGCGAATTAGTGCCTCACACATGGTTGCTTCCTAATGTCCTTCAAGATTATCTGGACCTAATGGCTACACTCCTAGCTCGATTGTTATACATGGAGATAATGGAGAGTAAATCGGTGGAAGTGAAAGCTATCATCGATAAAGTCAGGGTCATATTAAGTACAATATTTCTTATGGCAAGTTTTGAAGGGCTACGCAGAGGGCACTTGAGATAAGGTTTGGTACATTTTAGGACGGGTACGACTGCGTTGTTCGGCTGCTCCACACACTGCAGGCGAGGAATCCAGGTACCTATGTTTACATCCAGCACTTCATGTTGCCATATGAACCAAATGTGAGGGTGCTGCATCGAGTGTTCTTCTCTTTTGTCATATGCATAGAAGCTTTCAGACACTGTTGACCAGTTCTATGTGTAGATGGGAGATTTCTCACTGGCAAGTACAGGGGTCAGATCCTGATCGCCATTGGTTAAGTTGTGAATAATCAAAGCTTTGGTGGTATCATAGCTTCATTATTGTATCTTTCTACCTTTTCTTTTACGACATAGTTTGTTATGTAGATCCAAATCTTGCTTGATGAGCATTAATAGAAGGATCATTAGAAAGTTTTTGTAATATGTTAATGAGTTTATGCATACTACATCTATCAAGATTTAGTAGAGATTCATTTACTTTGTAAAGAATTTTAACCTCCTCTACTTTTTTATCTTTGTTTTATTTGTAATCTCGTCCATTATCTTGAAGGAGATATGCCCTAGAGGCCAATAATAAAGTTGTTTTATTAATACATCTCTGATGTTTAAAATAGTTGTGTATCATGCTATAACTGTATTAAGTGGAAACATTAATACATGTGTGGTATATATAAACAAACTAGGTCCCTAATATCCTTTAGTAATAGTTCGTTGGGCAGCTGACGATCGAGGTTTCTTGATCATGGACTTATTAATGTCAACTGACAACGAGGTCACTTCATTGGAATAATGAAGTGATGGACACACCCGATCATAGAATTATAATGTGATCCAGTCACAAAGTTCGACGTTGCAATATCTAGCAAAGCATAGTAACTTAGTCTTTTGACCGTGAGATCGTATTTAATCACTATCTCCCATGGCTTCTTTGATCACATCAACCGTCATGACCATAATTGGGTGGCTACAAAGGTGTGTATTGGGTATTCTAGAGGAATAGGTTGAGGCGTATGTATCGAGATCGGGATTCTGAGTGACGGATAGATACTCTATGCCCACTCGGTGAGATTACATCAATGAGCTAGCAAGAACGTGATTAGGTCACGAGGATGTAATATCACAGGAATGAGTGAACGTGTTTCTCAGTAACAATATCGAACTATTATGTCGATACCGGATATCAGGTCTTGGACAAACCAGGTATCGTTGTGCAAAAGGAATAAGACTCAACATTTAAAAGGTTCAAGCGATCATACAATTCTTGGAATGTGAAGGGACCATCATGAGTTTCCAGACACCATTGTTGGTCATTGATCCGAGAGATGTCTCGATCATGCCTGAACATTCCTGAACCATAAGGGTATCACGCTTATGGGTAGGACTGTGCACCTTAGGCCGAACCCACCTTGGGTCGGTTTGTATCCTAGTTTAGGTTGAACCGTACACGTTTCCTAGCATTGGCCGCCGCCCCTACTACTTAAATAGATGGAGCGCCACTTCCCTTTGGGTTAGACCATGTTAAAATTATTTTGGAGTTGTTTCTTATTAGAACCTCTGGAATTACCTGTGATCAAAATACTACTGCAATTGAGTGTGATTTGTTGTTCCATTGGGAATTAGTAGATTGCAAACTACCATTCATGGTCGACAACTACGTGCGCAAGAGCATGGTGTTGTGAATATACCACTAGGTTCGAGAGCTATTGCATTGGCATCAGGGTTCGAGCGAAAGAGTTCATAGCTACAAGCTAGTTATCAATCATCCACCATCATCATCGACAAGTGCTTGCTGAGAAGATCGAGGAAATCCTTATCATCTTGGTATCATATTTCCTCGTTTACTCGGTGAGAAATCCACAATCCATCCATAGATTAGATTATTGTTAGTCCTATACAGAAAAAGCCTCACAAAAAGATTTGTCATAGCCAAGATTGCATTGTTTTCAATTTTTTAGTTGCTGATCGTCTATCTCGTAGATCCGATCTATAATAACCTGTAGGAGTCTAGTTCAATTTCTGTTTTGGTTTAGAGTTTGTGTTAGATCTAGTTTTATCCATACAAGTTCCCCACCTTATTTTTCCGCCGCCACACAATCCAATCCGAGCCAAGCACTAGAGTCCTGGTTGTTTACTACTTGGTAGAGTCGGAATATAAAAAAAATCGATAGCCGACTCTGCTGTGGCATAGAAACCGCGTGTTTTCCTGCCACGCGCTAGCTTCTGCCGCTAGTGTCCTGCCGCACCACGTTTTCTGCCTAGTTCTCTGCCGCGGTACGCTTCTCTGCCGCGACACACTTTTGACACTTTTTCTGCCACGGCAGAACAATAAAAATTGTGATATTTTGCATTTGCGAAACCTTAGCTATAGCCAATTTATTCCAAGGGTTAGGAACTTGCCCATTGAGACTAGTTTCTGCTCTTACAGGCTGCTCTTAGGTATTTGGTGTGGTACTTTATAATTTGGTCGTGATCATCGTGTGATACATATTCAAAAGAAAGAGGATATAGCAAAAGAAAAAGCAAAAAGAGAAAGACTCAATACAAAAGAAAAATAGAAAGAAAGAGGAGAATTGTGCAAGAGGCCTAGTAATATCTTTGTGCACCGGTAGATTGAGCAATCTTGTGCCTGTTTACTTTGAGCTTTGCTAGTGTCTCTCTAGAAAAGTGCAACACCCTTCATAGTTGCATTGCCACGTTTATCTCCACATGTGTGTTTCTTGGGTTTTGTATGATCAGCACTAGGACTTATTTGCAGTGTAGTTAGGATACCATACCTATAGCTCCACCATATATAACATGTGTGCCTTGTGATCGTTCTCTATACCCTTGATATTCATTTCATCACATACATGCATAAGTCTTTGATTTCAAATTGGTTAAGCATCACTATTCACCTTGGAACGGTAAGATCTGCTTTCTTGTCAGTTTTGAGGGAGTTGTGAGAGGACACCACCTGATTTTGATTTTTGCACTAACCTACTAATCATGTCTCTTAGTGATGAAGTTGTTATGCAGAAAAATAATGATGAGGATCTTGTTACTTGGCGAGAATATGAAGCATTGAAATCTCATTTGACACGTGTGTTTACTGCCACAACAGATGGGATTGAAAAATCATTACAGGGTGTGCAGCTAGCATTGAGAGAAAATGAGGGGGAAATCACTAACATTCGAAAACAAGTGACGACTATCAACACCAACGTAGCAGCTTTGCAATGTTCTATTGAAGACTTATGTAGCACTTGAGCAACGACAACCACAACCACATGATGATGCCGTTGAAGAAGAGGAAGGAAGTATTGCCAGTGATGTTCATCATCCAAACCGTGTTGGCCGGGGTCGTGCTCCTCCTTCTTCTCATGGACGTGGCTAGGCGCCAATTGGCGTGCTCAACGTATTCTGCCCCAGATCCCTGAGGATGGTTTGGGTAAGCCAAAATTTTCAATTCCCAAGTTCGATGGTTCACTTGATCCTAAAGATTCCCTCACATGGGAGTTAATGATAGAGAAGCTTTGGCGTTTGTATGAGTATACAGAAGATAAGAAAGTAAAGCTTGCAGCGTCAGAATTTGATGGATATGCATTACGTTGGTGGGATGCAATTGTGCAAAATAGAAGAGACGACAATGAACTTCCTGTGCTTACATGGAGAGAGATGAAGCGCATCATGAAGGATCATTTTGTGCCCACTAACTATTTGCGTTCAGTTTTTGACAAGTTGACACAATTGAGGCAAGGAATCATGTCAGTTGATGAGTACTACATGGAGATGGAGATGCTTATGCAGTGTGCTAGAGTATGTGAATCTCTTGAGATGACTATGCAACGATTCCTCAATAATCTGACTCTAACCATAAAGAGTATTGTTCGTCATCACAAGTACGAGACTATGAATGATTTGTTGCATCATGCAAGAGAGGCCGAATCCCATCTCGCTGAAGAGGCCAAGGCACGTGCAAGGTACCCTTCTAACAACCGTTTTTCATCAAGATCTACACCGCCACCTCCTATGGCACCATCTGCAGCGGCTGCTGGTCACTGATACATCCATTTTGCATCACTATTCTATATCATAATTTACTGTTACTCATTGATATATTTCATATTAAGAGGTGATACTTATGTTATTTCATCTGTTTTTGCATGGTTGATGACTTTTGGAGCATGGACCGCTGCAGTCAGGATTCTGATGGAAAAGGTGCTGTTTGGAGGCAAAATTCGCGAAGATCAGAAAATCCAGGAAAATATACGGAAAATCCTATTTTTCCAGAAGACGAAGGAAGACATAAGGAGGAGTGGAGATGGGCTATAGGGGGCCCACACCAGCCCCTGACGCGGGCCAGCCTAGGCCGCGCCACCAGGTGGTGTGGCCGCCCTGGCCCACCTCTGGCTCTCCCCTCTAGCGTATATAATCCTCCCGAAACCCTAATACTCGGGGAGCGACCATAGAAAGATTCCACCACCTCTGCGGGGCGGAAAACACCGAGAGAGAAAGATCTCTCCGGTAGACAGATTTTTGCCTGGGGAATTCCTTCCCAGAGAGGGGAGATCGTCGCCATCAACACCACCATCAAGCTGGACTTCATCGGGATCATCATCATCACCACCATCATCACCATCAGCACCCTCATCACCATCTCCATATTGCTATAACAATTGGGTTGAATCTTGCATAGTTCTTAGGGGAAACTTTCCCGGTGTTGATTACTCTTTGTAGTTGATGCTATTGAGTGAATCGTTGAATTATTGTTTATGTTCAGATTGTTATACATCATTATTCCATCTTTGATCATGATCCATATGATGTCTTGTGAGTAGTTCGTTTTGTTCTTGAGGACATGGGAGTCATGTTGTTAGTAGTGGAATTGTGTTGAGAAAGATTCAATGGTTTGATATTTAAGTTGTGGTGTACTTTTTCTAGTGGTGTCATGTGAACGTCGACTACATGACACTTCACCTATATGGGCCTAGGGGAATGCATTGTGTATTTGGCTACTAATCGTAGGGGTTGCCAGAGTGACAGACACCTGAACCCCCGTTAGGAAACCATTGCACAAGGGACGTAAGGGTCTTAGAGTTTAAAGTTGTGGTTAGGTTTCTACCTTAATTACTTTCTTGTACTTACGGATGTTTGCAAGGGGTATAATCACAAGTATGTATTAGTCCTAGGAAGGTCGGTACATTAGCACAGGTTCACCCACACAACACTTAGCAAGCTAAAGAAGATTAATCAACTATATGAAGCGAAAGCACTTGACAGCATTCCCGTGTGTCCTCGAGAATGTTTGGTCATCTTAAGTAATACAACCGGCTTGTCCTTTGCTGAATAAAGGATTGGGCCACTTGCTACATCTATTCTTACTGTCTTTTATTTACTCATACTTTATTTACTTGCATTATCAAAACCCCCTAAAAATCCGTTTGCTAAGTATTTGTAGAGAATTCCTGATCCATACCACTAGCCAGCACCTTCTGCTCCTCGTTGGGTTCGACACTCTTACTTATCGAAAATACTATGATACACCTCCTATACTTGTGGGTCATCAAGACTATTTTCTAGCGCCGTTGCCGGGGAATGAAACGCTATTGGAGAGTGGAACTAGTAAAGGAAACTTCTACTGTGAGTATTGTTTACTTCTGTTAGTTTCTTTATTTTTGTTATGGATAATTCGCCGAGTTTCTTATTTGGAATGCTACTACCACTGCTAAGGTAGTAGATGAACCACCACCTACTGAGAATGATGCTTTTAAAATACCTACAAGAATTATTGATCGTGTTATGGATAACTACTATGTTGGGGATGGAACTGTCCATCCCGGTGATCATTTACTCTTTATACACGAATTATGCGGGTTGTTCAAGTGTGCAGGTATTACTACAGATCAAGTTAAGAAGAAGTTATTCTCATTATCACTGAAAGGAAGAGCTGAGGAATGGTATAAGCTGCTGAAGAATGGTCAAGCTCTTGAATGGGAGGAAATAGTACCTCTCTTTTATTCAAAGTTTTATCCTCCTAGTGAGATTCATAAAGATCGGAATCAAATATACAACTTTTGGCCTCTTGATGGAGAGAGTACAACTCAAGCTTGGGGGAGACTGAAGTTACTTATGCTCAAATGTCCCATTCATGAGCTCCCCAACAATATTATTATCAATAACTTTTATGCAAGGCTTTCTCTTCATGATAAGGATTTATTGGATGCTTCTTGTGCTGGATCATTTACTCGCATGGAAGAAGAAGCTAAATGGGATCTTCTGGACCGTATTCAAGACAATGCTGAAGCATGGGAGAATGACAAAGGAACAAAGTCAGGTATAAATTATGATTATGAATGCATTGAATCTTTTATGGGAACTGATGACTTTCGAAATATTAATAATACTTATGGTCTTGATTTACAAGTTATTACAAATTGCTTTAAGGCTTTTGCTTCTTATATTGAAATCCCCAAAAGGGGATGGAGCAAGTACCATGCGCCTTATAAAGATATTGTTGACCGTGTTCCTGTTGGGAGTACTGAGTTTTACACTACTGATCACATATTACCTGAACTTTATATCGAGAAATCCTTCCCGGATAAGGTAAAGGACCATCCTATGATAACTAGTGTAATCACTAAAAGTGCAAAGAGAACTGTAAAACCTGATGAACAAATAAACATTGAACCTGTTGTAGCAATTGTGAAATACCTTGTCACTAAAAGCGTAGAAGATGGACACATAGTCTTTTGTGAGGATGCTTCTAATATTGTTTCGCATCCTAATAGAACTAAAAAAGCTAGTGTCCCTGTGCTTTCTGTTAGAATTGGTGATCATTGTTATTATGGTTTATGTGATATTGGTGCAAGTTCCAGTGCTATTCCTTATGAGCTTTACAGAGAAATTATGCATGAAATCAGTCCCTGCGAATTGGAAGAGATTGATGTGGTTATTCACCTTGCTAATAGAGAGACCATCTCTCCAATTGGTATTGTACGAGATGTGGAAGTTCTTTGTGGTAAGATTAAGTATCTTGCTGATTTTCTAGTACTTGGTTCAGCTGCTAGTAAAACTTATCCTATCATTTTTGGTAGACCTTTCTTGAGTACTTGTGGAGCTATTATAGATTGCAAAAGGGAGAAAATCTTGACTAAGTTTGATGGGGAATCTTATGAGTTTAATTTTTCGAAATTTACTAAAGAACCTTGTGAAGAGGAAACCCATAATGAGGATTTTAGAGTTGAACAACTTGCTTCTATTTCTCTTGCTCCTAACAATGCTTTGCATCAATTTATGGAAGATCATGAAAGTGAAATCTTCATGGAAGAAAGGAATGAGATTGACGAGATTCTCCGTAATCAACCTAAGATGCTTAAGCATAACTTGCCTGTAGAAGACTTGGGTACCACATTGCCACCTAAAAAGGATACAGTCTTTGATCTAAAACCCTTACCCGATGATCTTAAATATGCTTACATTGATGATAATAAGATATATCCTGTTATTATTAGCTCTAAACTTTCAGGGAAGGAAGAATAAAGGTTATTGGAGGTACTGAAGAAACACCGAGGGGCTATGGGCTATACCCTGGATGATTTAAAAGGGATTTCTCCTACTATATGTCATCATGCTATCAATATAGAACCAGATGCAAAGCTAGTGGTAGAGCACCAACGACGTTTAAATCCTAAGATGAAGGAAGTGGTATGAAATGAGGTATTCAAACTCCTTGATGCTAGTATTATCTACCCTATTGCTGATAGTGAATGGGTTAGTCATGTTCATTGTGTCCCTAAAAAAGGAGGTATTACTGTTGTGCCTAATGATAATGATGAGCTTATTCCCAAAAGAATAGTGGTAGGCTATAGGATGTGTATCGATTTCAGAAAGGTTAACAAAGTTACTAAGAAAGATCATTACCCACTTCCTTTTATTGATCAAATGTTAGAAAGGTTGTCTAAAAAGACTCATTTTTGTTTTCTTGATGGATACTGTGGGTTTTCTCAAATTGCTGTTAAACAACAAGATCAAGAAAAAACTACCTTTACATGCCCTTACGGAACCTATGCTTATAGACGTATGCCTTTTGGTTTATGTAATGCTCCTGCTACTTTTCAAAGATGCATGTATGCTATCTTTCATGGTTTTTGTGAGGAAATTGTGGAAGTGTTCATGGATGACTTCTCTGTCTATGGAACTTCTTTTGATAATTGTCTGCACAACCTTGATAAAGTTTTGCAGAGGTGTGAAGAAACTAATCTTGTTCTTAATTGGGAGAAATGCCACTTCATGGTTAATGAAGGGATTGTCCTTGGGCATAAGGTTTCCGAAAGAGGCATAGAAGTGGATAGAGCTAAAGTCGAGGCAATTAAGAAAACGCCCTGCCCAAGAGGCATCAAAGGTATCCGTAGTATCCTTGGTCATGCTGGTTTCTATAGAAGGTTTATTAAAGATTTCTCTAAGTATCAAAACCCCTCACTAATCTTCTTCAAAAAGATGTACCCTTTGTTTTTGATGATGATTGTAAGGAATCTTTTGAAACTCTTAAGAAGGCTTTAACTACAGCTCCTATCGTTCAACCACCTGATTGGAGCTTACCCTTTGAAATAATGTGTGATGCTAGTGATTTTGCTGTAGGTGCTGTCCTTGGGCAACGCATTGATAAAAAGTTGAACGTTATTCATTATGCTAGTAAGATTCTTGATGCTGCTCAAAGGAATTATGCAACTACTGAAAAAGAATTTCTAACTGTCGTTTTTGCTTGTGGTAAGTTTAGACCTTATATTGTGGACTCAAATGTCACCATTCATACTGATCATGCTGCTATTAAGTACCTTATGACGAAGAAGGATGCTAAGCCTAGGCTTATTAGATGGGTGCTGCTTTTACAAGAGTTTGATCTACATATTGTAGATAGGAAAGGTGTTGAAAACCCTGTAGCTGATAATTTATCTCGATTGGAAAAAATCTCTTTTGACCCTATGCCTGTTAATGATAGTTTCACAAATGAACAGTTGGCTGCGGTAGGGGTAAGCTGGCAAGGGAGCCCTTGGTACGCTGATTATGCTAACTTTATTGTCTCCAAGTATTTGCCTCCAACTTTTATAGCTCAGCAAAGAAGAAAGTTCTTCTATGATTTGAGGCATTATTTTTGGGATGACCCACACTTATATAAAGGAGTGGATGGTATTATGCGAAGATGTGTTCCAAAATATGAACAAAAGGAGATATTGCGTAAATGTCATGGTAGTGCTTATGGAGGACATCATGCAGGAGATAGAACTGCACAAAAGGTGCTACAATCAGGTTTCTACCGGCCTACACTTTTTAAAGATGCAAGAAAATTTGTTTTATCTTGTGATGAATGTCAGCGTGTTGGTAATATTTCTAGACGCAATGAAATGCCTATGAACTACTCTCTAGTTATTGAACCCTTTGATTGCTGGGGATTTGACTTTATGGGTCCTTTTCCTTCCTTGAAAGGTTATACTCATATTCTTGTTGCCGTTGATTATGTTACTAAGTGGGTAGAAGCCATCCCTATGAAGAGTGTTGACGGGGATACTTCTCTAAAAATGCTTAAGGATGTTATCTTTCCTAGGTTTGGAGTGCCTAGGTATCTCATGACTGATGGAGGTTCTCATTTCATTCATGGTGGTTTTAGAAAGACCCTTGCTAAATATGATGTTAATCATAGAATTGCTTCAGCTTATCACCCCCAAACTAGTGGGAAAGTAGAGTTGTCAAATAGAGAAATTAAATCCATCTTGCAAAAGACTGTTAATAGATCTAGAAAAAACTGGGCTAAAAAGTTGAATGATGCTTTATGGGCTTATAGGACTGCCTACAAAAACCCTATGGGGATGTCTTCTTATAAAATGGTTTATGGGAAAGCTTGTCACCTACCTTTAGAATTAGAACATAAAGCTTACTAGGCAGTTAAAGAACTCAATAGAGATTGTAAGCTTACTGGTGAAAAAAGATTATTTGCCTTAAGTTCTTTAGATGAATGGAGGAGTGAAGCATATGAGAATGCTAGGCTCTTTAAGGAAAAAGTTAAAAGATGGCATGACAAATGAATACTTAAGAGAGAATTCCATGTTGGTGAGAAGGTTCTATTGTATAGGTCTCGTCTCAGATTTTTTGCAGGAAAACTACTGTCAATATGGGAAGGACTTTTCGTTATTGAAGAAGTGTACCGCTCAGGAGCAATAAAGATTTCTTCTTTAAAAGATAACACTACACAAGTAGTGAATGGGCAGCGACTTAAGCACTTTATTGCTGGAGATTCTTACAATGAAGATGTTGATGCCTTTCAAGTTATAACTCCGGAAAAATTTATCAGATACCAAATTCAGAGGCCTGCAGAGTCCGTTTTCAAATAGGTAACAGTTCTGGTAAGAAAAGTTCCGTGAAAAGACTATCTAATTATATTTTTGCAGTTTTTATCCAATAAGGAAAGCTACGAAGTGAAAGAGGGACGAAAACAGAGCCAGGGTGGCTCACACCACCCTGTGGCGCGGGCCCACCCCTGGCCGCGCCACCGGGTGGTGTGGCCACTCCCGACTCCGCCTCCGACTCATTTTCTCCTAGAACCTTCCTTTTGTTATGAAACTTCGTAATATATAATCCCCCGGATCTCTCGAGGTTCGTATATCGTGTTCTCATCGTGTTTTCGTTTCGATCTATTTCTACCAGGAACTATCTTTGAAAGCTTAGAAGCACAATGGTGTCCGCCAAGGATAAAGGAAAGGAGCCTATGGAGGAAGATCTCCAAGACCCCGGGCAGGAGAAGGAGATCAAGAGTGAAGGTGAAGAGGAGATAAAGCAAGGCCAACATCTGCATACTGGCACTACCATTGCAAGCATTGGAGTGTTGGCAAGATCTGTTAGGGCCAGGAGGACTGCACGGATGTCAACCGGAGGGAAAACTCCGCGTCACTGTCTAGCTCCAAGGCCACTTCCTCCACGCACCAAGAATCTTTTCCATGAGCATCAATACCAGAATATGCCCAAGGAGAAATTACCCTCCAATTGGGATTTGCCTCGTTCTAGCCATGCAGGAAAAGAAGACTTCAAGGAGGAAGAGTGGGGAAAGAATCACAAGAGCTGGAATTCACAACCCGACATGATCATGAGCCACATTGAGCAAAACTCGCAGCTTATTCGCAATCTCACGTTTGAGATCGAGGATTTGGGGAAACTGATCAGAGAGCTCATCAAGAGGATACCACCACCACCAAAGGAGTAGTTCGTCATCAGGTTTGGCATCCCCTTGGTTTGTTCCAAGCTTGGGGGAGTGCCGCGATATCACATCACTATCTTCTATCTTTTTACCTTTTTAGTAGAGTCATATCATGAATAGAGAAGTTGTCATGTAGGATGGTTTGCATTATGGAAGTGTCCCCTCTCTCGTTAGATATGTATCCCTTGGTGTGAGTTGTCGTTATGGAATATTAATGAGAAGTTCTATCATTTACTCTTTTGCATACCTTATATTAGTTTTCAATTCGTGGTTATATGATTGATCTTGTTGTTAGTATTGGTATCACTTTGGGATCATTGAGTTAATTTACTTGGTTTTGGCAAACCTGGCTCGGTCAGTAGCAACACTATTTTTGAGAGTTGAATGAAAAAGATAAAAGTACTCTAAAGAAATATAATGTCATCATCTTTCTTTCTTGATTTTGCTCATAAGTTTAGTATTCTCTAGTTAAGATCTTTTGTGCTTTCGAGGAAGATTGCATGTTTGTTGTTATCACTTGTATGTTTGTTTGTTTCCTTCAACTCTTATACTTGCTACCCAGCCTTACTAGCCAAAAACCTGCACTGAGAGGGAATACTTCTCGTGCATCCACTTCCCTAAACCAAAATCCATGCCATTTGCGTCCACCATACCTACGTATTAGCATTATTGCTATTCCAAGTAAATTCTTGTTTTTATCTACCTTCCAAATTAAACTTGTTATGTGAAAATTAGTGATTAAAGCTCTCACGAACTTGATGGCACACTTTATTTTCTTGCACTTAATAAACTTGAACCATTGGGTCCTTCTTTGTTGCGTATATGCTTGCGCTTTATAAGTTGAAGTTAGCAGAACCATGTATCATGGGGAACGCTTTTAACATTTCACTGGTACTTTGTACCTAGTTGATATCATGATTCTTTTGCCTATGGATCCTGGTGGTGTGAAATAAAAGAGGAGCTTGTAAGATCATGGAGTTTATATGTGTGTTAGAGAAACGCCTGGGCCGCTAGCCTAAGCCATGCCTAATCATGGTGGAAACTGGCAGCATAACTATAGTGAGCATTCTATGAAGCATCTTCAATAAAAACCTATGCAAATAGCAAATAAAAGGATTGTTGAGATGCTCATTGTCTGCTTGCCTTGTCATTTTGATTATGGGATAGCTCCTGTATCTTGTGCAAGGGGTACCCCGTTGGCGGTTCTCGATGATACACATGTATTTACAATGACAAGAGCTTACTCGTGACTGAAGTTGAGTAGCATGAGGTTCGATCTTCGTAAGTAAGGGGCATGAGATTTCAACTTATAACTTGTCAAGCATATCCTCTTAGTTGTGTCACTTTAACCTTAATCACCTAAAGATGCCTATGATAGGGGCAATGAAAGCTGAAAGCTAATAAGTATCATAATTTTTGGGAGCTCTTATGAAACTTGAAATCCCTGCTTCCCTCTATGAAGGGCCTTTCTTTTACTTTTTAGTTGAGTCAGTAAACCTATTCCCTTCTATCTCAGCAAGTATTTTGAGTTGTTGTGTTTCATTCATTCATATGATGATTTATTCAATCATGTTTTTTTATGTTCCTTGTTTTGCACATTGCTCTTATCTGGGTGTTTACTACTTTGAAAGCTATCATTGAAAATCAGTTATTTGTGAACTCCAGCAATTTATCAACTATTCTTTGACCAAGAGCTAAGTTTGCCATTACTAATTATGATTCACTTTATGTATCTTTATTGTGTTTCCTTTACTTATTGCAAGTTAAGTTATATAATAGTGAGTTGTCTTCTACTATGATCAATGTATTGATGAATGTGATGCTTCTTGTCCGTATTCTTTTATTGACTCTTCACTCCATAAATTTGAGGTCATGTTTATTAAGCTCAGTTTCGCTTGGGGACAAGCGAAGTCTAAGCTTGGAGGGAGTTGATACGTCCATTTTGCATCACTATTCTATATCATAATTTACTATTACTCATTGATATATTTCATATTAAGAGGTGATACTTATGTTATTTCATCTGTTTTTGCATGGTTTATGACTTTTGGAGCATGGACCACTGTAGTCAGGATTCTAATGGAAAAGGTGCTATTTGGAGGCAAAATTCGCGAAGATCAGAAAATCCGGGAAAATATACGGAAAATACTATTTTTCCAGAAGACAAAGGAAGCCAGAAGGAGGAGTGGAGATGGGCCACAAGGGGCCCACACCACCCCCTGGCGCGGGCCAGCCTAGGCCGCGCCACCAGGTGGTGTGGCTGCCCTGGGCCACCTCTGGCTCTCCCCTCTAGCGTATATAATCCTCCCGAAACCCTAATACTCGGGGAGCGACCACAAAAAGATTCCACCGCCTCTGCGGGGCGGAAAACACCGAGAGAGAAAGATCTCTCCGGTAGACAGATTTCTACCGGGGGAATTCCTTCCCGGAGAGGGGAGATCATCACCATCAACACCACCATCAAGCTAGACTTCATCGGGATCATCATCAACACCACCATCATCACCATCAGCACCCTCATCACCATCTCCATATTGCTGTAACAATTGGTTTGAATCTTGCATAGTTCTTAGGGGAAACTTTCCCGGTGTTGATTACTCTTTATAGTTGATGCTATTGAGTGAACCGTTGAATTATTGTTTATGTTCAGATTGGTATAAATCATTATTCCATCTCTAATAATGATCCATATGATGTCTTGTGAGTAGTTCGTTTTGTTCTTGAGGACATGGGAGAAGTCATGTTGTTAGTAGTGGAATTGTGTTGAGAAAGATTCAATAGTTTGATATTTAAGTTGTGGTGTACTTCTTCTAGTGATGTCATGTGAACATCGACTACATGAAACTTCACCTATATGGGCCTAGGGGAATGCATTGTGTATTTGGCTACTAATCGTAGGGGTTGCCGGAGTGACAGAAACCTGAACCCCCGTTAGGAAACCATTGCACAAGGGACGTAAGGGTCTTAGAGTTTAAAGCTGTGGTTAGGTTTCTACCTTAATTACTTTCTTGTACTTACGGATGTTTGCAAGGGGTATAATCACAAGTATGTATTAGTCCTAGGAAGGTCGGTACATTAGCACAGGTTCAACCACACAACACTTAGCAAGCTAAAGAAGATTAATCAACTATATGAAGCGAAAGCACTTGACAACATTCCCGTGTGTCCTCGAGAACATTTGGTCATCTTAAGTAATACAACCGGCTTGTCCTTTGCTGAATAAAGGCTTGGGCCACTTGCTGCATCTATTCTTACTGTCTTTTATTTACTCGTACTTTATGTACTTGCATTATCAAAAACCCCTAAAAATCCGTTTGCTAAGTATTTGTAGAGAATTCCTGATCCATACCACTAGCCAGCACCTTCTGCTCCTCGTTGGGTTCGACACTCTTACTTATCGAAAATACTGCGATACACCCCCTATACTTGTGGGTCATCAGTCATCCTTTCACATCTTCGGCCAAGCCTACACCTCAGCCATCCTATGGTTCCAATGCAAAGAAACCTACTGTTGCTGCTGCTAGCTCGGGTTCCAATATGTCAACAGCTCGTACTCGTGATGTGGAGTGCCATACTTGTGGAGGTAGAGGTCACTACAAGCGAGATTGTCCAAACCACAAGTTCATGTTTGTCAATGAACATGGTGAGTATGAAAGTGGAGATGAAGTTCATCCTAATTGTGCTGATGACAATGGTTATGACAACGAGGAAGGTATGGACGCTATCCATGAGCATGCACCAACCATTGTGGTGTCTCCACATATACTTAGTGTGCAGCCTATTGTCGATTCTTAGCGCTACAATTTGTTTCAAACAAAAGCACTAGTTGGCCCAAACAAAGCTTGCAAAGTAATTATTGATGGAGGTAGCTGCAGAAGTCTTGCAAGCAAGGAGTTATGTGCCAAGATGAATTTGACTTATTTACCTCATCCCATGCCATACTACATACAATGGTTGAGTGACAATGGTGAGATGAAGGTAAATCATATGGTACATGTGTATTTTGAGATAGGGCCATACAAGGATTCTATTGATTTTGATGTCGTTCCTATGACTATGTGCCATCTACTATTGGGCCAACCTTGGCTTTATGATCGCCATGTGCAACACAATGGTCAAGCTAATACATATCACTTGGAGTTTAAGGGCAAGAAAATTAATTTGCAACATATGACACCACATCAAATTGTTAATGAGTCCCGCCAAAAGATTGAAGTGAGCTTGAAGGATGCACCTATAGATAGGCGAGATAGTTTTGAAGTTGTACATGATGTAATTGAGCCTAAACAGAGTGATATAACAAAAAGTGAGAGAGTGCCTAATCTATTGATATTAGCCACCAAGGAAGATATGAGAGAGTTTATTGAGGATCCTACAACCATGCCTCCTGTGCTCATGTATAAGGGTGAGGTCTTGGTTTCTAACGACATGACCCCTATTTCCTTGGTGTATCTACTGTTTTGTAGGATTTTGGAGACGTGTTTCCAGAAGATGTGCCTACAGGATTGCCTCCATTGCATGGCATTGAGCATCAAATAGACTTGATACCTGGTGCCAGACAACCAAACCGTGCACCATACAAAACCAACCCCGAAGAAACGAAGGAGGCGCAGAAACAAGTACATGCGTTGCTAGATAAAGGGTACATTCATGTTTCTCTTAGCCCTTGTGCTATTCCTGTTATTTTAGTACATAAGAAAGATGGTACCTGGCGCATGTGTGTAGATTGTAGAGCTATAAATAATATCACTATTCGATATCGTCATCCTATTCCATGCTTAGAGGATATGCTAGATGAATTGAGTGGTGCTGCTATTTTCTCTAAGATTGATTTCCATAGTGGATACCATCAAATTAGAATGAAAGAAGGGGATGAATGGCAAACTGCTTTCAAAACAAAATTTGGGTTGTATGAGTGGTTAGTTATGCCATTTGGTCTTACTAATGCACCTAGTACTTTCATGAGATTAATGAATCATGTTTTGAGAGAATTTATTGGTCGCTTTGTCGTTGTTTATTTTGATGATATACTAATATATAGCCACAATGAAACTGAACATTGTAATCATATACGACAAGTTTTGCAAGTGTTGCGTGATAACAAATTGTATGCTAATCTTGAGAAGTGCACATTTGAAAAAGATAAGGTGATATTTCTTGGATATGTTGTATCTAAGCATGGGGTAGAAGTAGATCAATCTAAAATTGAATCAATTAAGAATTGTCCTATTCCCATGAATGTGAGTCAAGTGCATAGTTTCCATGGTTTAGATGGTTTCTATAGGCGCTTTGTGAAATATTTTAGCACTATTGCTGCACCGTTGAATGAATTGACTAAGAAAGGTGTACCATTTGTATGGGGCGCAGCCCAAGACATTGCATTTGATACTTTGAAAAGTTTACTTACTTCTACACCATTACTTTCATTGCTTGATTTTTCAAAGCAATTTGAAGTTGAATGTGATGCTAGTGGTATAGGAATTGGTGGCGTTTTGATGCAAGAGAGTCATCCTATAGCATATTTTCTGAGAAACTTGCTGGTGCTAGACTGAATTATCCTGTTTATGATAAAGAATTGTATGCACTTGTTAGAGTTCTTGAAGTTTGGCAACATTATTTGTGGCCAAAATAGTTTATCATACATTCTGATCATGAAGCATTGAAGTACTTGAAAGCTCAATTAAACTTGCATAGAAGATTAGCTAAATGGGTTGAGTTTATAGAATCATTTCCTTACATTATTAAATATAAGAAAGGAAAAGAGAATGTTGTTGCCGATGCTTTGTCTAGGAAGAACATGTTATTGACACATCTAGATGTTAAAATTCCTGGTTTAGAAAGCATTTGTGCACTCTATGTAACTGATCATGATTTTGCTGAACCATCGTTTTTGTGCTCTAAAAATGCATGGGATAAGTATCATATACATGATGGTTATTTGTTTAGAGCTAACAAACTATGCATTCCAAAATCGTCTTTGCATTTGTTCTTCGTGCAGGAATCACATGCTGGAGGTTTGATGGGTCACTTTGGGCATGAGAAGACGTTGCTCATGCTTGCGGATCACTTTTATTGGCCCAAGATGAGGCGTGATGTCTACAGATTTGTGAGCCGCTGCATTACATGCAACAAGTCCAAATCAAAGCTGAAGCCTCATGGTTTGTATACACCTCTCTCGGCACCTACTACCCCTTGGGAAGACATTAGCATGGATTTTGTGCTAGGTTTACCTAAAACTCAGAGAGGTCATGATTCTATATTTGTGGTAGTGGATAGGTTCTCTAAGATGGCTCATTTTATTGCCTGCCACAAAAGCGACGATGCGTCGCATGTTGCTAACCTGTTTTTAGGGACATCATGAGATTACTTGGAGTAGCCAAGACGATTGTTTTTGATCGTGATGTGAATTTCATGAGCTACTTTTGGAAGACCTTATGGGGGAAGCTTGGAACAAAGTTGCTGTTCAGTACTACATGCCATCCCCAAACAGATAGTTAAACGGAGGTGGTGAATAGAACATTGTCACAATTGTTGAGGACTATGATCAAGAAGAATCTGCGGGAGTGGGAAGAGTGTTTGCCACATGTTGAGTTTGCATACAACAGGGCTATGCATTCGACTACTCAGTTTTGTCCTTTTGAGGTGGTGTATGTGATAAGGGGTAACCTAAAGGGTGGCCCGATCTTCACGAATCTCATGGTCAAATCGATGGGAAAGCGAGGGGAAAGGGAGAAGGTAGCGGAAGCGGGCGCACACCTCACGAAGAACACGATGAACACACGCAAAACTCACATGATACAAGGCCGATTGCTCCCGCCAGTGGCCACCGGTCTGATAGAATCCTCGCAAGGAAAGATCGGTCAACATGCTCCCTCGATCCCACACAGAGAGGGAATAACACCTTGGAGAGGGTCTTGACGTCTTGGCAAAGGGACACCGATTCCAAGGCCTTGTACAACGAGGGAGGCGTGATGCAAACTCCAGCGAGGTGGTGAAGATAGTCGGCCCCCTTGCATAAGGGGATGAGGCAAAACTAAAGATTCCACAAAGGGGGGTTTTCTTTAGTCTATGATCTTTGCCTGAGGGGTACATGAGGGGGTGGGGGATCTATTTATAGGCCAGCCACAATTTCAGGGGTAGTTTGGGCATAAAACTAGGGTTTGGTGCGGATTAAGGAGTACATGGGCCAAAGGCCTAGCTGGCGGCGCGCAGGCCCATTTTCTTAGGCTGGAGACTCCGGTGTAGAGGTCCGGAGACTTTGGTGTGGGCTAGAGATTCCGGTCGGTATCCGGTCCGTCTCCGGAGGGGCCTTCTAAGTGTCCTCGAGCTTGATCTAGGGGTCGGTCCGGAGATGGGCCGGAGATTCTGGGGTGCGCGGTCCGGAGACTCCGGTCTTCAGGTCTGGAGACTCCGGTCTGTCAATGGCAGCTTCTTCCGTCTACTCTTCCAAGCCTCCGTCTTATCGGGCTTGGTGCTCTAGGCTTCCTCCCTTGCCTTCGTACTCGTTGGTATGAATCTATCATGAATATGGGATGGAGTATGAAGTAGTATAACATTCAAGAGGGTAGGAAGTGGGCTCACATAGAGGAACAGATTCACCTTTGGAGTCCATGATGACTTGGCGTAACTTGGAGACCATGTTGTGGTAACGACAGAAGTTTGGGCTACATCATCTCCCTCCCGTCAAAAAGAGTCATTCTCGACTCTGCATGCTCATCACAAAGTAGAAGATGTCGATAGACCTTCTTGATCCTAGGGTTCACCATATAGTCGTCCTCGGGGAGATTGACTTGACAACACTTCAATGTTCCTTCACTTTCCATGAAGCCTACAAAGCTCATAGCAAAAGCAAAGCAACACTCAAAGCGTAGCCAATTCATGAAGATTATAGCATGAGTCCTCAAGTAGAGTGAAGTCACCTTATGATGTAGATATAGCTCACTGAGGGTAGCCATAGGTAACTCTCTTTGGTTTGTCTTGTCAACTCTTTGTCCATAGAGGTTGACGTGTATATTCTTGTACCTTCACATAACATAGACCAAGCAAAATATGTTTGTGTGTGATAGAGGAGCATGTCATGTGTGGCATGTCCATTCTTGTTCACCACACTATTAGCACAACTCAAGTATAGCAAACGGAATGCATATGCAAGGTCAAAGTGCATGGAAATCGTTTGAACATCATCCAAATGTGGGAACTCAAAAACTCCATTAAATATCTTAGTATGGCACTCAAAGTAATTGACTAGAATATTAATCAATATCTTTGATGCAAAGCTAGGAGAATTCGGCAAAAACAAATAAGGAAGGATATCCAAGACAACATCATTATGTGGTCAAACCAACCATTGGAAAGAGAAATTGGTCGATATGTTGGATGCCACACACAAATCATCCAAAGCAAATATCATGGGGTATGAATATCGCAAGCGGAAGCAAAAAACAACATGTTTGCAAACAAACCTTATGAGAGAGCAAGTGGTCCTTATGTTTGTTGTAACAACAATACGAGAGATTTGGAAGCTCTCATGACAATACATGCTCATAATGGCATTATGGTTGCACACAAAAAAGAGAAATTGTTCAACATTTTTGTTGCAACACACAAAGCATCAATATCCAATAGCAATGAAACATGATTGTCACAAGGTGAAAGAATACCAGCAACATGCTTGCAAGCTAACCATAGGAAAGAACAATTTTTCAACATGAAAGATGCAAAGCATGCAAAAGGTATCAGAGCTAGGTTTGATTTTGAACTCTCTTGGGGGATGCTCTCTAGAGCTCTTTTTGTCAACTCGTGCTCAACCGAGGTTGACATGATCGTTTGGGTACCTACACACATCATAGATAAAAGGAAGAACATGTGTGCATGGTAGAGAAATACATCATCCATCATGACATATTTATTCTTGTTCACATCACCCTTAGTGTAAATCAAGTGTAACATAGTGATATGGGTACGATATGCGCAAGGGAGGAGCGGGAGGAAGGCGCAAGAGAAGATCATCAAAACGAAGGCGACCGAGAGATGGAAGGCGACCAAGAAGGAAGGTTCAATTCGGACAGAAAGAAGTTCTGAAATTGAAACGGACGTGGTTTCCACATAACTCCAAATTAAGCAAATAAGTACTTGTTGGAAAGATAATTCTGAGATCTTTCCAAAGGGTACTCGCAGGTCTCCCGGTTCGTTACGAGATGTGTGTGGAAACCGAAACAAGTCGACGGACGTTTACAAACAGAGTCCTTTTAAGTTAGGAAAGTTAGAGATATGTTTGGTTTTTACCCCAACTCTATGTTGGACGTCCAACAACCTTTATATAGGCCTGTAAATCATGGTTTTTAGGGTTAGCTTGATATTGAGTCTAAAACTATTGTGTGAGTTGCTTGGTGAGCATCCCTCCGGGGACGGCGATGTCGAGTTATCTATCGTATTGATATTGTCGCGGAGGTTCTTGTGTTCATCAAGGATTGTCGTGTTTTGGTTTGAGGCATGGTGATCTTCTCCACATTGCTTGCTGGATTCGTTCCTCTTCTTCAAGTGACGTTCATTGGCATTGTTGGAAGAATTCCTATCCAGGTTACTCGCTGTGAAAGATCGGGACAAAACTCAAGGATCACCGGCGTGATCCGTATCATGTGGTATCAGAGCACCAGGTTGCTCACGGTGAGATTGTGTTGATTGATCGGCTGAGTGTGTTCTTGGTGGAGATCAGAGAGTTGAGGCGGTGCAGATTGGATCTCAACGTTTGCGCACCGGATTGTCCGACGATTTCCTCCCAGAGTATCCGTCCGACCCAGACAGTCCGGCCCTCCAACACCGGACAATCCGACCCTGAAATTTTTTCTGTTCTGCAGTCATGCTAGGAAGCATGACGTCGTGTCAGGGTGATCGTTTTGGCAAACGATGCACTTCTGGGACGAGATCTGGTGATGTGTACAATGATTATCTAGACATCTTGAACGGTATCGTATTTGATGATTCTCACATCAAGTGGAGACTTGTCAACATGGTGACAAATGCTGAATATGAGTTGTGGGAAGGTCACATGAAAGAGGGTTTTTACAGATGTCATACATATGAGTATCTAGATGATTCTACATGTGTGGTTCTTGCACTGCGACGTGTGGATGGGGTGATAGCTCGTTGGTGGGATAGAGAGATGTGTGAGAAGGACATCATAGATGCAACTTGGTATGACTTCAATAATTTTTTGCGTGGCTGTTTTATGTCTCCTCGTCGTAAGGTATTTTGTACCAAGCCCGTGAAGGCAGTCCAACAGTCGCCCAAGGTTGCAGTTATGTCTATTCCATCTCATGTAAAGGAGGTTCCAGTAGTTGTTCTAGTGCAACCGGTCAGCGTGGTAGTGCCTATTGTTGCCAAGGCTGTTGTGTGTGCTGAAACTATAGTGGAGGATATTGTACCATTGAATGGGCTGAATTTGCAACTCAAGAAAGTACAAGGCGATGCTTGCATGACAATTGATAGAGGCCAGCGTTGGAATTTATTTTAGGCGCAGTGTATGATCAAAGGCAAATCATGCAAGTTGATTGTTGATGGAGGGAGCTGTACTAATGGCATTAGCAAGGCAATGGTGGCAGCGTTGGGGTTGTCCACATGGCGTATTCCTAAACCTAAGCATCTACAATGGTTAAATAGTTGTGGTATGGTGAAGGTAACTCATAAGGTGCGTGTGCCATTTACAGTTGGTGATTACGTTGATGAAATTGAGTGCGATGTGTTGCCATTGGAGGTATGTGGGTTGTTACTTGGTCGTCATGGCAGTATGATCGCAACGCTACACATGCTGGAAGAGAAAATACATATTATTTTGTGCATGGTGGCCAACAGCAGACTTTGAAGCCTATGCAGGATGATCACATAAAGTTTGATGTAGAGCTGGTGGTACATAAGGAGAAGGTGCGAGAGGCTAAGCCAAAATTTGGGCTAGCTAAGGTGCAGGATGGAGAGGATGATGCACAGTGCAACAATGTTGATATTGCTTCAGCTATGCCTGTAGATGACAAGCCAATGGAACTTGTTAGTGACAAGCTAGTTGAAGTGCATCCTCTTATTGCCGAGAGGAAGGATGTTGTAGCATGTGTTCAGAAGGTTGTTTGTGTTGACACATGTGTTCAGACGGATGATAGTTGTGCTCCTGATGTTCCAGTGCATGAGGTGTAGTGGGGTAACAAGAGCAGTTTTGTTAGCACACCTATGAGGCATTTTGTTGGGACAGTTGTGCGAATGCATAGAGGCAAGGATGGACATTTTCGTCAGTTGTGTGGTCTAGGCATTACTCATCTTATGCCAGGTCGTGCAAAGAAGGTCCATGTTCAGCAACCCTGAGTTCCAACAAGAGTTGAGAAGAAGAAGACGGTGGCACCTAGGTGAAAGCTCGTATGGAGACGCAAGGAGGTGCAGGCGCCAAGGGCTATTTCAAGTCAAGCATGCCGAGAGGGAGGTTGCAGAGTGCAAGGCAGGCAAGACTTGAAGATGGCGAAGACGCGTGAAGCGATTGTTCATATCATGCCACCTTTCCGACCCGACCCGCAAGCGTTGGGGACAACGCTTCTTGAAGGGGGGAAGATGATATGGGTACGATATGCGCGAGGGAGAAGCGGGAGGAAGGCGCAAGAGAAGATCATCAAAACGAAGGTGACCGAGAGATGGAAGGCGACCAAGAAGGAA
This sequence comes from Avena sativa, assembly GCA_916181665.1. NCBI lineage: Eukaryota > Viridiplantae > Streptophyta > Magnoliopsida > Poales > Poaceae > Avena > Avena sativa. Next base: position 316,922,982 of record OV702292.1, read on the forward strand.
GGTTCAATTCGGATAGACAGAAGTTCTGAAATTGAAACAGACGTGGTTTCCACATACCAACTCCGAATTAAGCAAATAAATACTTGTTGGAAAGATAATTCCGAGATCTTTCCAACAGGTACTCGCAGGTCTCCAGGTTCATTACGAGCTGTGCGCGGAAACCGAAACAAGTCGATGGACGTTTTCTGTCAGTTTACAAACTCTATGTTGGACGTCAACTCTATGTTTGGTTTTTACCCCAACTCTATGTTGGACGTCCAGCAGTCTTTATATAGGCATGCAAATCATGGTTTTTAGGGTTAGCTTGAAATTGAGTCTAAAACTATTGTGTGAGTTGCTTGGTGAGCATCCCTCCGGGGACGGTGATGTCGTGTTATCTATCGTATTGATATTGTCGCGGAGGTTCTTGTGTTCATCAAGGATTGTCGTGTTTTGGTTTGAGGCGTGGTGATCTTCTCCATGTTGCTTGCTGGATTCGTTCCTCTTCTTCAAGTGACGTTCATTGGCGTTGTTGGAAGAATTCCTATCCAGGTTACTCGCTGTGAAAGATCGGGACAAAACTCAAGGATCACCGGCGTGATCCGTATCACATATGATGCGGCCCGTCCTACGGACACTCCTACATCTACACCACTGAGTCCCCCAAGTGGATCGATGACCCGTGCCCGAGCCAAGCTCCTTCAAGATAAGGTGAATTCGCTCCTCTCATCATGTGACTTTGACATACATCTGGATGACTTGCTACTTCATACCACTACTCTATGCATCATCACGTACGAACCCCCGCCGCGTCGACCCACGAACCCTGAAGCTGCACCTGTCCTGAAGCTGACTGAACCGGAGTGTCCACCCAGAACCAGCCGGAGTGTCCGGCGCGACTCGGCTAGAGTATCTGGCCTACCCTAGCCCCAACCTGGTGTGGACATTCAGAAGGCCAGTTCGGACACTACCCGGACACTACCCGGAGTGTCCGGCCACCCCAGGCTGTCCGGTCGACTCGACCTGGACTATCCGGCCTGAAGATGGGCCTGCGAGCCTAGCTAGGCCCTATGGCCCATGTACCCCTCTACTTTGCCCAGAACTCTACTTTAATGCCTGAATTACCCCTGAACTTGTGGTTGGCCTATATATAGTCCCCCACCTCCATTGTAAACCCTAGGCATGATATTGGAATTAGTGGAAACCCCTTTGTGGATCTATCTAGTTCTTGCCTCATGCTCCTTGACCAAGGAGCACCAATATCACCAAACCTCGTTGGAGTTTACATCGTGCCTCCGTGTTGTACAAGGCCTTGGCATCGGTGTCCCTTTTCCAAGACATCAAGATCTCACCGAGCCTCCCATCTCGCTGTGCTGGTTCGAGAGAGAGTCCTCCGCCCGACGCTGATCCTAGGGATTGCGCCAGACCGGTCACCGTCGGCGTGAGCTATTGGTGTGTATCATGGTTTTGCGTGTGTGTGTTCATCATGTTCTTCGTGCGTGGGTTCATTGTGTTCATCTTCCCTCCTTCCCCCGCACTCGAACCTCGATTTGAGTGGGATTCGTGAAAGATCGGGCCACCCTAGAGGTTTGCCCCCAACATATTGGTATCAAGAGCATAGTTGCTCATGAATTCCCCCACAAATTTTTCTTCTATCCACCAAAAATTCGAAAATCCCCAAAAAAGAGCCCCATAGTTGCCTTTGGATCGATCTCTTGATTTGGAGTGTTATTTGTGTTTTTGATCCGACCAAACCTTGTCTTAGGAGTTGGTCCAGCTTTATCTTGCATTTTCCCAGCCCGATTTGGCTAGTTTTTCGCGGATTTGAGGACTTAAGGCGAGGATTTCTGCTCAAGAACACGAGCAGGAAAGCCGGAGTGTCCGGACCGATTCGACTGGAGTGTCCGGCCGAACTCGACCGGAGTGTCCGGCCTGACCGGAGTGTCCAACACAGATAGACCGGAGTGTCCGGCTGTAACTCCAGTTTTGACAGTTTTGCCTCATTTTTTGCATTGGCTAATTTCCTTTGTTTGCTCGTGTCCCGTGTGTGTGTCAGCAACTAACAGCAAGCTTCCGCATCAACAACTCCCGCGCTCATTGACACCACGGACCACGAACATCATCCCGCACCACCGACGCCAAGTTCATCATCTAAGAAGGTATAACTTGCGTCACCTTGTTAACCCCTATCTTCCTTTGTGTGTACCTATCCCATGAGAGTGGCTCATCTTGTGTTTGCTTGAGCATTGCGCATTTGCCCTTGGATAGTGAGAGTGCAAGAGCAATATCAAGTGTGACTAGGTAGCATCAAGGGAGAGCAAAAAAGAAAGAAAGAAAAAGATACAAAGCAAAAGAAAAAGGAAAATAGTCTCCCATTGCCAAAGAGAGTCTCAAAGCTTGTAAGCAAGAGAGAAAGAAGAGTGCCCAAGGCAAGTGCACAAATCCGTTGCTCACTTTTCTTCTTTGCAAACGAGCCACGGTCTCTCCTTGCATTGGCACGACAACGAGCTTAGTCTTCGTTAGGACTTTTTGTTTGCTCATTTTCATAGTCATGTCAATCCAAACTATCTCCACGTGTGTGTATATAGTCGTAGGTTCCCGTCACCCCTTTTGAGTTGTTGACCTTCGCCTTTGACTTGAGTTTTGTTGGATTTTACCCACTTTTGACTGTCCCTTTTCTTTTGATTGGTTCTTTGGCATCCCACAATCCTAACCTACAACCAACAAGCTTTTGAGAGTTAGTTCTTTCTTTAGTGTGAGTTTTCTTTGCAATTCCACTTTGCACGCTTATAGCTCTCAGTTGTGGTTTCTAGTTTGGTGCAATCCCCAAGGTGAGGTACAAGGCTAAAACCACCATATTCCACTGCCATATACAATACTTGTGTGTCTTGCATGATGGATAGGCACGGTGAGTTGAGCTAACTACCTCCCCAAGAAGAAGATCAAGGTCCGTACATGACGCGCGCAAGTCACTTGATCGTCCGCCAAGAGTTCCGTGAACGTTGCCAAGCACTTGAGACGCGACAAGATGAACAATTTGGCGAGACGCAAGCCGAGTTCAAGAACATCGACAACCGCTTCGACGGCCTCGAACGACAAATGCACGTAATGCATCACAACTTTGGCCACCAAAATGAAGCGCTCTAACGCTCCGTCGCCGAAACAAATGACAATCTTCGACGCCTCATCGACGGTATGGCAAGACCACGTTCACGCGCATCAAGCTCTTCAAGTTCTTCGCAGCGTCATGCACCTCTTCCACAAGATCTACATCCAAGTGCTCCAAGACGCAATGATGCCCCCGTGGTTGAAGATGGAAGTTCGTCGAACTATGTACCTTCGCCACGGCACGCCGCAACGTCAAGCTATGATGGTGATTTCTCTTCAAAGCCAAGAGCAAGGCAAGAAGCACACTGTCGTCACGCAAGGGCATTAGTGCTCCAACAAGAGCAACCTCAAGTGCAACCACAAGTGCAACCGCAAGTCTACCACCATCGACCGCGACACATACTAGACACAAGTGATGACTCCAATTTGGAGAATCAAGCTCGTCATCGACGTGAGGCTCTCCAAGATCCTCCTCCTCGTCATCACCGTCATGAACGTCAACAACGACACCATGGTCATCATGAGGCGCCTCCTCCACCACGCCAAAACTTGGAGCGCCAAGTTGTCCAAATTGAGCGACGCCCACCACGTCAAGAGGCTCATGACCATGTTCTTCGCCGTGAGGCCCATGTGCCTAACCAGCGTCACCAACCAAGGAACGAGCCTCCCCTTCGTTGTCAACCGCGTCTAAAGGCTCCACACCCTCGTCACCATGAGGCCCAAGCACCTCAACCACGTCATACACCACCCCAAGAGCAAGAGCAAGCTCTTCAACAACAATATCAAGAGAAAGCTCCGCAACAAGGTCACGAGAACCAAGTTCCACCTCATCAACCACAAGATCATCAACAAGCTTGTCACAACGATCGCATGGAAGATGAAGACCATCATCAACATGGCAACAATCGCTAACGTGACCGCAATAGGAAGAAACATTTGGCAAGCTCAAGTTCACAATTCCCAAGTTCACCGGATCCAGTGACCCCGAAGAATACCTCTCGTGGGCACTCAAGGTCGACAAGATCTTCCGCATGCACAACTATAGCAATGAAAAGATGGTCGCCATGGCTTCGCTTGAGTTTGATGATTACGCCAACCTTTGGTGGGAACAAGTTCAAGTTGCTCGTGATGCAAGACAAGATCCGCCAATCACAACTTGGCATGACATGAAGGCTCATATGAGATCCCGCTTCGTGCCCGCGCATTACACGTGTGACCTCTTCAACAACCTTCAAGCGCTTCGTCAAGGGACAAAGACCGTGGAAGAATACTTCAAGGAAATGGAACTCAACTTGATTCGCGCCAACATTGATGAGCGCATGGAGCAAACAATGGCACGTTTCCTCATTGGCTTGAATCACCCAATCAAGCGCATCGTCGAGTTCCAAACATACAACACCATGGTTGAGATTTTGCACATCGCAACAAAGGCTAAACGTCAAGTGCAAGAGGATATCAAGTACAACAAGCCCAAGACATACTTCACCTACAAGCAAGCCTTAACCGCTACACTAACAACTTTCAATGGAAGCTCCTCAACTACCCCCAAGCCTTCCTTCAAGCCCACACTTCCTCAAGGAAAACTTCCCCCAAGTGGCAAACAAGCAAAGAGTGATACACCTTTCAATGGTGAAAGCTACAAGTGTGGAGGTAAAGGACATAAGTCGGCCGAATGTGGAAACAAGAAAGTCTTGTTCATCCATGACAATGGTGATGAAGAGTACTTGAGTGAAGATGAATTTGATGCCCGAGTAAAGGAAGCAATGGCAAGGCAACGAGTGGAAGATGACCAAGAACTTCTCATGTGTGAACATGACGCAAGTCCATCGCTTGTCGTCACAAGGATCTTAACCACTCAAGCATAAGAGCATGAATACCAACGCTCCAATATCTTCCAAACACGAGCCGACATCAATAGCAAATCTATCAAGGTGATCATTGACGGAGGGAGTTGCCACAACCTTGCTAGCACCGAGTTATGTGAGAAGCACAACCTCAACCTCCATCCGCACAAGCACCCCTACCACGTGCAATGGCTAAGTGACCAAGGGTCCGTGAAGATCAAACATACCATATCGGTCTCCTTCGCCATTGGTCCTTACAAAGATACAGTGGAGTGTGATGTGGTTCCTATGACGGTTTGCCACATGCTTCTTGGTCGACCATGGAAATTTGACAAGGCTGATCAACATGATGGTCGCACCAATGTATACACCTTCAAATGGCTCAACAAAACATGTGTTTTGCAACCGATGACTCCTAGCCAAATCATTGCGGATAATGCAAAGGCTTTAGCGAGGGCGCAAAGCACAACACCTACTTGTGAGAAGAGCGGTGAGAGAGAACCACCTCATAGTGAGTGAGAGCCACAAGCCAAACTCGAGTGGAAAACCTAAGAGTGTTCTCCTTGCCACCAAAAGTGAGATGAGAGATGTTCGGAACAACCCATCCATCTTGCACTATGTCCTCCTTTGCAAGGGACTAGCGCAAGGAACTAATGAATTAACCAATGTTCCTCCATCTTTGATGATTATTTTGTAGGAATTCAAGGATGTGTTCTTCGAAGAGCTCCCACACGGACTACCTCCTGTTCGTGGCATCGAACATCGCATTGACCTCATCCCCAGTGCACCACTTCCCAACTGCACCGCTTACCGCACGAACACGGAGGAGACAAAGGAGATTGTAAGTCAAATCAACCAACTCGTCTCCAAAGGTTTGATCCAAGTTAGCACTAGTCCAGGTGCCGTACCAGTGATTCTTGTTCCAAAGACGGATGATACGTTACGGTTATGCATGGACTGCCGTCCAATCAATGCTATCACCGTGCGTTATCGACATCCCATACCACATATTGATGACATGCTTGATGAATTGTGTGGAGCCACTATTTTTTCGAAAATTGATCTTCGTAGTGGTTACCATCAAATACGCATGGCTGAAGGTGATGAGTGGAAAACCGCCTTCAAGACCAAACTTGGTCTCTATGAATGGTTGGTTATTCCCTTTGGTTTATTTAATGCCCCATCCACCTTCATGCATCTCATGAATCATATCTTGCGTTCTCTCATTGGAAAAAGTGTTGTTGTCTATTTCGATGATATTCTTGTTTATAGCAAATCACTTGAGGACCATATAACACATGTCAAGGAAGTCTTACAAATCCTTCGACATGAAAATCTTTATGCTAACCTTCCCAAGTGCACTTTTGCTAAAGACAAGTTGATTTTTCTTGGATTTGTCGTTTCTTCGAAGGGAATTGAAGTTGATGTTTCCAAGGTAAAGGACATACGAGATTGGCCCATCCCAACAAATGTGAGTGAACTCCGAAGTTTTCATGGGTTGTCCGGTTTCTATCGTCACTTTGTGAAAGACTTTTCCACCATTGCTTGTCCTCTCAACGAGTTGATGAAAAAGAATGTCACCTTCGTGTGGGGCAAAGCACAACAAAAAGCTTTTGATGAACTTAAAAAGAGGCTCACCGAAGCACCTTTCCTTGCATTACCGGATTCCACAAAAACTTTTGAGGTAGAGTGTGATGCTAGTGGTATTGCCATTGGAGGAGTCCTTATGCAAAACGGACGTCCTATAGCCTACCATAGCGAGAAACTCGTTGGTGCTCGCCTTAATTATCCAATTTATGACAAAGAGCTTTTTGCCTTAGTTTGTGTCCTTCAAGTGTGGCAACATTACCTATGGCCCAAAGAATTTATCATACATTCCGACCATGAGTCATTGAAATATCTCAAAGGCCAAGCCAACTTGAGAAAGAGACACACTAAGTGGGTTGAGTTCATGGAGTCTTTCCCGTTCATAGTCAAGTATAAGAAGGGCAAAGATAATGTAGTTGTAGACGCTTTGTCTCGCAAGCACACAAGACTTATTATGAGACTTGAATCAACGTGTTGGGTCTTGAGGAAATAAAATCTTTGTATGTGATACATTGCAAATGTATCTATAATTTTTGATGTTCCATGCTTGGTTTTATCCACTTTCTTGTGTATTGTTCCAACTTTGGAGTACTTTTCTTATGATTTCTTGGACCAACCTATTAACAAGAGCCATAGTGCCAGCTGCCTGTTTTCTGCTTTTTTTGGTTCCAGGAAAGTCAGAAAATAAATATTCTCGGAATTGGACGGGACAAAAGCCAAAGTGCCTATTTTTCCGGATGTCATCAAGTGCCAGAATATGAGACGGAGAGGGGCCAGGGGGCCACCACACCACCTGGCCGCACGACCAGGCCTGACCCGCGCTAGGGGGTGGTGTGGCCGCTCCCGGCACCCCCTCGGCCTCACCTTCCGCCTATATATTGCCCTCGGGACGAAAACCCTAAGTGCCCGATCAAAAATCCACGAAAGAGTCTGTAGCCGCCGTCATCTCCATCCCTAGATCGGGAGGGATCTGAAGCTCTTCCCGGCACCCTGCCGGAAAGGGGAATTCACCCTGGAGGCCTTCTTCATCACCATGCAAGCCTCCGGTGTGATGCGTGAGTAGTTCATCCTTGGACTATGGATCCATGTAGTAGCTAGATGGCTGGTTCTCCTCCTTTGTGCTTTCATGTTTAGATCTTGTGAGCTTTGTTCATGATCAATATCATCTATTTGTAATTCTGCATATTGTGTTTGCGAGGATCCGATGGATATTGAGATGCTATTTCAGATTGATTATTGATTCTATCATGTCTTTGTTATTTGTGATCTTGCATGCTTTCCGTTGTTAGTAGCTATCTTGGCCAAGTAGATGCTAGCAACTCCAAGAGTTAGTATTTATGCTCGATAGTGGGTTCATGCCTCTGGTAATCTGGGGAAGTGACAGAAATCTCTAAGGTACTAGATGTGCTGTTGCTACTAGGGCAAAAACAACAATCCTTTGTTCATAGAATAATCATATTGTTTACTTTACACGCAGTTCGTGAAGCAATAATCTGTTGCTTGTAACTTAATACTGGAGGGGGTTCAGATGATAACCTGAAGGTGGATTATTAGTCATAGATGCAGTTGGATGGCGGTCTATGTATAATTTTGTAATGCCCAATCAAGTCTCAAGGGAGTCAAGATGATTAGTATATGCATGTATTGCTTTCTCGGTGTTTGTCAATTGCCCCGCTGTAATTTGGAATTTGTTCACCCAACATGTTATCTATCTTAAGGAGAGCCACCTCTAGTGAACTATGGATCTCGGTCCTCTTTTCTTTTCATACAATCTACAACTGTTTACTGCTTTGTGTTTACTTTCTGCAAACTTTTACTTCTTTCCATTCGATATGTTTAATCCTTTGTTTTACGCAAAACACGGTGAGATTGGCAACCTCATCGCAAGTTGGGGACAAAGTTCTGTGGTTGTGTTGTGCAGGTCTCCACGTTGCTACTAGCACCGGTAGTGCGCCCTGCCAAATCTCAGCTAGTGACACCTTTGGGGTGTTTCCTTGCTCCTACTGGTTTGATTAAACCTTGGTTTCATAACTGAGGGAAACTTGCTGCTATGCTCATCATACCTTCCTCTTGGGGTTCCCAACGAGCTCTACATCAACACCGCCATCAAGCATTTTTCTAGGCGCCGTGCATTGAGCTATCAAGCGATTTTCTGGTGCCGTTGCCGGGGAGTCAAGGACATATTCACAAGGGGAGTCCCTCATAACCAATATCTTTACTTTGTTGTTTTTGTTTTGTTTAGTTTCGTTTTTCTTTGTTTGCTTGTTTTGTTCTTCAAAAACACAAAAAAATAGTTTTACAAGGTTGCTTTCTTATTTGAAAACCCAAAAAAATGACTACCCTTGAAAACACTAAGTTGTGTGACTTCACTAGCACCAACAACAATGATTTTATGAGCACACCTATTGCTCCACCTGTGGCTGAAAATACTTTTTTGAGATAAAACCTGCTTTGCTCAATCTTGTTATGAGAGAATAATTTTCTAGTATTGGTAATGAACATGCTGCTTCCCATCTAAATAACTTTGTTGAACTTTGTGAGATGCAAAAGCATAGGGATATAGATGGTGATATTATTAAGCTTGAATTATTTCCTTTCTCTTTGAGAGGAAAAGCTAAAGAATGGTTGAATTCCTTAACTAGGAATAGTATTAATTCTTGGACTAAATGCAAAGATGCTTTCATTAGAAAATACTATCCTCCTGCTAAGATTATATCCATGAGAAGTGAAATAATGAAGTTTAAACAACTTGATAATGAACATGTTGCTCAAGCTTGGGAAAGAACGAAATCTTTGGTAAAGAATTGTCCCACTCATGGACTGACTACTTGGATGATCATCCAAACTTTTTATGCAGGATTGAACTATTCTTCAAGGAACCTATTGGATTCTGCTGCTGGAGGTACCTTTATGACCATCACCTTGGGTGCTGCAACAAAACTTCTGGACAATATGATGGTTAATTATTCTGAATGGCATACTGAGAGAGCTCCACAAGGTAGGAAGGTAAATTCTGTTGAGGAAACTTCCTCCTTGAGTGATAAGATTGATATTATTATGTCTATGCTTGTTAATGGGAAAGCCCATATTGATCCAAATAATGTCCCTTTGGCTTCTTTGGTTGCTCAAGAAGAGCAAGTTGATGTGAACTTCATAAGAAATAACAATTTTGGTAACAATGCTTATGGTAATAATGCTTATAGGAGTAATTTTGGTAACAACAATTATAAGCCATATCCTCCCAACAATGGTAATGCTTATGTAAATTCTTACAATAATAATAGGAGTGCTCCCTCTGAACTTGAAGTTATGCTTAAAGAGTTTATTAGTAAACAAACTGCTTTCAATAAAACTATTGAGAAAAACTCTCTAATGCTGAAAGAAATATAGCATCTTTAGCTGAAGCTCAATCTACTTTGAATAAAATGGCTGCTAAACCTGAAACTAATGATAATCCCTTTGCAGCTACTAATGCCATACAAGTAAGAATTGATGAAACTGTTAGACTATTAGCTGAATTACATGCTAAGTGGGAAAGAGAAGATGAAATTGCTAGAAACATTAGTGTTTCTACTATTACCACCACTAGTGTTGAGGCTAGTAATAGTTCTACTACTTTAGATGATAAATTTGATTTTTATCTTGATGGTTGCAGTATCTCTGAAGTTATTAAGTTCCTACAAAAGCTTGCTAGAAGTCCTAATGCTAGTGCTATGAACATGGCTTTTACAAAACACATTACTGATGCTCTCATAAAGATTAAAGAAGAAAAGATGAAACATAAAGCTTCTATTCCTATAAAACAAGAAGATGGCTGGGAACCCATCATTAATATGAAAGTGAATGACTTTGATATCAAAGCTTTATGTGATATTGATACTAGTGTTTCTATTATGCCTAGAAGGATTTATGATATGCTTGATTTGCCTCCACTTGAAGATTGTTATTTGAATGTCCCACTTGATGATAATGCTAAAAAGAAACTCATGGGGAGTCTTAATGATGTTCTTATTATGGTTAACAATTCCTATGTCCCCGTTGATTTCTATGTTTTGGATGTTGAATACAATGCTTCTTGTCCTATTACTTTGGGAAGACCTTTTCTTAGAACTGTTGGAGCCATCATTGATATCAAAGAAGGCACCATTAAATACCAACTCCCACTCAAGAAAGGTATAGAACACTTCCCTAAAAAGAGAAAAAAGATTTCTTTTGCTTCTCCTATGAAAACAAAATTTGGTCTTAATGCTTTTTCATTTGAGAACACTTGATTCTTTCTTTGCTTCTTATGCCTAACTTAAAGGCGTTAAAGAAAAGTACTTATTGGGAGATAACCCAAAAGTTTTAGATGATTCTTGGAAGTTATTACCTCTGTAATAACCTCTCCTTATCCTTTTTATTTTATTTTTGTGCCAAGAGTAATCTCTAATGAGAGAGAAGTAATGATTAGGAAAGTTGCTGTCCCGAAACAGATTTTTGTGCTTCACTGTAAAAATCCGTGAGAGAGCTCTGTATGTCGGATTGAGCTGTAATGTTTTGTGCTTCTGACCCAGGTTGTTATATAACTTTCGTTAGTTCAACACCTTTTGATTTGAGCAACAGAAGGTCTTCGAAAAAATTCGTCTTTACCTGCTGGTCTGTTTTGACAGATTTCTGCCATTTTCTGCATTTGCTTATTGTGGGTTCCTTTTTGAGTTCTTTTGGGGAATTGAGCTATTTGAGGGAAGTGCTATAGTATCTAGTGTTCTAATGGAAGTTTATTTGGTGTTATAACTGAAACTTAAGACTTGTTTATCTTGAGTGCACTAATGTTACTAATAAAGATTGTGTGAAGTTTTGTATGAAGGAAAAATTTCAGGTGTATGGAAGGAATGAGTAATGATATGAAGGATGTACTAAAGCTCAAGCTTGGGGATGCCACGCGTGTCACCCCAAGAAATATCCAAGAAGTACAAGCGTCAAATCTTGGGGATGCCCAAGGCATCCCCTTCTTCATCAATAAAAATTCCAGGTTTCTTCCAAACGCTTCATTTTTATTGTTTCATGCACAGTTGTGTTGTTCTTGGAGCGTCTTTTTTTTCGTTTTCGTTTTGTTTTTTCATTTGATTTTGTTTGCTTAGTTTTCTGAATAAATTGGTTGTACCCCATCTTTCATACATTGGTTTGCAAATAGTTTGGTTTGGTTTGGAAAAGAGTAGGAAAGTTCATGCTTATGTGGTAAAAAGAGCTTGTTTTTGACCGTGGCCTATGCTTTGTCATGCCATGCTTGGTATTGTTTTGACCTTATGCTTAGTATTCTTTGCTGTAGCATGACTTGTTATAAACAATTGAGATTTCTTAATGTGCCTTGGATGAATCATGCGTTGTTTTAGCATATTAAAGCATAGTATAGTGGTATTCTCCTTTGATACTTTATTTGGGTTGACTTGGCACATGCTCACACCATGTTATGACTATCTCAAGTCACCATAGCCTTTATGATCCTTTAGTTTTCAACTTGTAGTATCACTTTATGCTTTGATCAAAGATATTTTGTCGCTCTGCATGATTATGGCCATTATTGCTCTCTTAGTTTGTTGTTCCCAGTCTTTTGCTAGCCTCCACAACAAAGTATGAGTTCCACTCATGCATCCAACTCCCTAAACCAAGTTATTCCAAAGAGTCCACCATACCTACCTACTAGCTTATGATATTCCAAGTATATTCATGCTTTTATTTACCTTCCAAATTAAAATTGTTATGAGAAAACTAGTGATTAAAGCTCTCACGAACTTGATGGCACACTTTACTTTTTGCATCTAATAAACTTGAACCATTGGGTCCTTCTTTGTTGCGTATATGCTTGCGCTTTATAAGTTGAGATTAGCAGAACCATGTACCATGGGGAACGCTCTCAACATTGCACTTGTACTTTGTACCCCGTTGATATCATGTTCTTTTGCTTACGAATCCTGGCGGTGTGAAATAAAAGTGGAACTTGTAAGATCATGGAGTTTGTATGTGTGTTAGAGAAAGGCCGGGGCCGCTAGCCTAAGCCATGCCTAATCATGGTGGAAACTTGCAGCATCACCATAATGAGCACTCTATGAAGCATCCTCAATAAAAACCTATGCAAATAGCAAATAAAAAGATCACTGAGATGCTCATTGTCTGCTTGCCTTGTCATTTTGATTATGGGAAAGCTCCTGTATCATGTGCAAGGGGTACCCCGTTGGCGGTTCTTAATGATACACATGTACTTACAATGACAAGAGCATACTCGTGACTGAAGTTGAGTAGCATGAGGACCGTTCTTCGTAAGTAAGGGGCATGAGATTTCGGTTTATAACTTGTCAAGCATATCCTCTTAGTTGTGTCACTTTAACCTTAACCACTTCAAGATGCTTATGATAGGGGCAATGAGAGCTGAAAGCTACAAGTACCATAATTTTTGGAAGCTCTTTATGAGACTTGAATCCCTACTTCCTTTTACAAAAGGCTTTTATTCCACCATTATACTGAGTCTCCACCTTCTATCTTTATGCACCTACTTTGAGAGCATCGTGGCCATTCTTAGTTCTATGTGCATTGTCCCAAGACTAGTTGATTGATGCATAACTTGTTATTGCTTGTTTTAAACTATTGTATCTAGTCACGCTTATGAACTTTGAAGGTGTCCTATGCATTTATATTTGCTACTCTATTGAGGGACAAGCTGAATGCTATTATGCTATGTTTTCTTTATGTGAAACAAACAAACGTCTTGCAAAGCATTGTTATTAATGAGTCTTTTGTTTGTGCCTTTTCATGTTGCATCATAGTTTCTTTGTCTTATTGCTAGAACTTTGTCTTTCATGTTATGATTGAAGTACTATGATCCCAGCTTTGAATGTTTTGCAAATACCTTGATCAATTCTTTGATGGTGCATGTCACCTCAAAAATTATTCTTTCTTTTGATCACTTACCTACTCGAGGACGAGCATGAGTTAAGCTTGGGGATGTTAATACATTGCAAATGTATCTATAATTTTTGATGTTCCATGCTTGGTTTTATCCACTTTCTTGTGTTTTGTTCCAACTTTGGAGTACTTTTCTTATGATTTCTTGGACTAACCTATTAACAAGAGCCACAGTGCCAGTTGCCTATTTTCTGCTGTTTTTGGTTCTAGGAAAGTCATAAAATGAATATTCTCGGAATTGGACGGGACAAAAGCCAAAGTGCCTATTTTTCCGGATATCATCAAGTGCCAGAATACGACACGGAGAGGGGCCAGGGGGCCACCACACCACCTGGCCGTGCGGCCAGGCCTGGCCCGCTCCAGGGGGTGGTGTGGCTGCTCTCGGCACCCCCTCGGCCTCTCCTTCCGCCTATATATTGCCCTCAGGCTGAAAACCCTAAGTGCCCGATCAAAAATCCACGAAAGAGTCTGTAGCCGCCGTCATCTCCATCCCTAGATCGGGAGGGATCTGAAGTTCTTCCCGGCACCCTGCCAGAGAGGGCAATTCACCCTGGAGGCCTTCTTCATCACCATGCAAGCCTCCGGTGTGATGCGTGAGTATTTCATCCTTGGACTACGGATCCATGTAGTAGCTAGATGGCTGGTTCTCCTCCTTTGTGCTTTCATGTTTAGATCTTGTGAGCTCCGTTCATGATCAAGATCATCTATTTGTAATTCTGCATGTTGTGTTTGCGGGGATCCGATGGATATTGAGATGCTATTTCAGATTGATTATTGATTCTATCATGTCTTTGTTATTTGTGATCTTGCATGCTTTCCGTTGTTAGTAGCTATCTTGGCCAAGTAGATGCTAGCAACTCCAAGAGTTAGTATTTATGCTCGATAGTGGGTTCATGCCTCTGGTAATCTGGGGAAGTGAGAGAAATCTCTAAGGTACTAGATGTGTTGTTGCTACTAGGGAGAAAACAACAATCCATTGTTCATAGAACAATCGTATTGTTTACTTTATTAAAGCAATAATCTGTTGCTTGCAACTTAATACTAGAGGGGGTTCGGATGATAACCTGAAGGTGGATTATTAGTCATAGATGCAGTTGGATGGCAGTCTATGTATAATGTTGTAATGCCCAATCAAGTCTCAAGGGAGTCAAGATGATTAGTATATGCATGTATTGCTTTCTCGGTGTTTGTCAATTGCCCCACTGTAATTTGTTCACCCAACATGTTATCTATCTTAAGGAGAACCACCTCTAGTGAACTATGGATCTCGGTCCTCTTTTCTTTACATACAATCTACAACTGTTTACTGCTTTGTGTTTACTTTCTGCAAACTTTTACTTCTTTCCATTTGATACATTTAATCCTTTGTTTTCCGCAAAACACGGTGAGATTGACAACCTCATCGCAAGTTGGGGACAAAGTTCCGTGGTTGTGTTGTGCAGGTCTCCATGTTGCTACTAGCACCAGTAGTGCGCCCTGCCAAAGCTCAGCTAGTGACACCTTTGGGGTGTTTCCTTGCTCCTACTGGTTCGATTAAACCTTGGTTTCATAACTGAGGGAAACTTGCTGCTGTGCTCATCATACCTTTCTCTTGGGGTTCCCAACGAGCTCTACATCAACACCGCCATCAAGCATTTTTCTGGGCGCCGTGCATTGAGCCATCAGTATGCTTCCGACCCGTTCTTTGAACCAATTTTCGCAAAGTGCTCCATTGACAAAGGATTTGATGATTTCTATTTTCATAAGGGCTTTCTTTTGAAACAAAACAAGGTTTGCATTCCGAAATCATCGCTCCAACTTTTGCTTCTCCAAGAATCTCATGGTGGAGGCCTCATGGGTCACTTTGGCCGTAACAAGACATTGGACATGCTCTCCACTCACTACTTTTGGCCCAAGATGAAGCGCGACGTGGAGCGCTACGTTCAACGATGCACGACATGTGTTCAAGCTAAGTCGCAAGCTAACCCCTATGGTATTTATATGCCATTGCCTACTCCTCATACACCTTGGTCCGACATTAGCATGGATTTCGTGTTAGGATTGCCTAGATCTAAGCATGGTCATGATTCTATATTTGTTGTTGTGGATTGCTTTTCCAAAATGGCACACTTCATACCGTGCCATAAGACCGACGATGCTTCACATGTTGCAAATCTGTTTTTCAGGGAAATCGTCCGTCTTCACGGTGTGCCAAGAACAATCGTCTCCGACCGTGACATCAAATTCATGAGCTACTTATGGAAGACACTCATGGCCAAGCTCGGTGTCAAGCTCCTCTTTTCATCCGCGACGCATCCTCAAACTGATGGCCAAACCGAAGTTGTCAACCGAAGCCTCGGAACTCTTCTACGTGTGTTGATCAAGAAAAATTTGAAGGATTGGGAGGAATGCATTCCTCACGCCGAGTTCGCCTACAACCGTGCCAAGCACTCAACAACCAAGATGAGTCCATTCATGATCGTCTATGGGTTCGAGCCCCTCACCGTGCTCGACATCCTACCACTACCTCTCCACGAGCGCACAAACATGGACATCGAGAAGCGCACACAAGCTATGAAGACTCTTCATGAAGAAACAAGAGCTACTATCGAACAACAAGTCCTTCGCCAAGCTTAAAGGTTAAACAAGGACAAGAAGGAGATGCTATTTGAAGAAGGTGATCTCATGTGGATACACCTAAGGAAAGACCGCTTCCCCAAGGAACGCGACTCCAAGCTCAAGCCAAGAGGAGATGGTCCCTTCAAGGCCCTCAAAAGAATTAACAACAACGCCTACATCATTGACATACCAACCTCCAAGTACCTTGCAAGCAATACATTCAATGTCAAGGATCTCTCACCCTACCATGGAGATGTTCAAGATGACAACCATGAAGAGTCGAGGACGACTCTTTCCCAAGGGGGGGAGCTGATGCGGCCCGTCCTATGAATGCTCCTACATCTACACCACCGAGTCCCCCAAGTGGACCGATGACCCGTGCCCGAGCCAAGATCCTTCAAGTTAAGGTGAATTTGCTCCTCTCATCATGTGACTTTGACATACATCTGGATGGCTTGCTATTTCATACCACTACTCTGTGCATCATCAGGTACGAACCCCCGCCGCGTCGACCCACGAACCCTGAAGCTGCACCTATCCTGAAGCTGACTAAACCGGAGTGTCCGCCCGGAACCAGCCGGAGTGTCCAGCGTGACTCAGCTAGAGTGTCCGGCCTGCCCTAGCCCCAACCTGGCGTGGACATTCAGAAGGCCAGTTCGGACACTACCCGGACACTACCCGGAGTGTCCGGCCACCCCAGACTGTCCGGTCGACTCGACCCGGACTGTCCGACCTGAAGATGGGCCTGCGAGCCTAGCTGGGCCCTGTGGCCCATGTACCCCTCTACTTCACCCAGAACTCTACTTTAATGCCTGAATTACCCCTGAACTTGTGGTTGGCCTATATATAGTCCCCCACCTCCATTGTAAACCCTAGACATGATATTGGAATTATTGGAAACCCCTTTGTGGATCTATCTAGTTCTTGCCTCATGCTCCTTGACCAAGGAGCACCAATATCACCAAAACTCGTTGGAGTTTACATCATGCCTCCGTGTTGTACAAGGCCTTGGCATTGGTGTCCCTTTGCCAAGACGTCGAGATCTCACCGAGTCTCCCATATCGCCGTGTCGGTTTGAGAGAGAGTCCTCCGCCCGACGCCGATCCTAGGGATTGCGCCGGACCGGTCACCACCGGCGTGAGCTATTGGTGTGTATCGTGATTTTGCGTGTGTGTGTTCATCGCGTTCTTCGTGCGTGGGTTCATCGTGTTCATCCTTCCCTCCTTCCCTCGCACTCTAGCCTCGATTTGAGTGGGATTCGTGAAAGATCGGGCCACCCTAGAGGTTTGCCCCCAACAACATAGTTGCATGGTGAGTATGCAAGTAGGGAACATGCTTATCATGTCATTTACCAAAATATCCAAAATTTGAGAAAGCTATGGGGGCCATCTCAATAGAAAACATATTATCATTATTGTTGCAAGCAAAACAAGTGAAAGAGCAATTATTCAACTTATTGCAAACAACGGGAGAAATTGTAAAACACTCATGACAAAGCATTGTCCTAGGTGTACCATTGTCATCATCATTGCAAGCAAAACATTGGAAAGAGCAATTGTTCAACAAGGTGCAAGCAATGATGTGATCAACGTAACATTTAGAGCATATCATGTCTATGGCAATATCATGACAATAAAAGGAATCCACATGGTCATCATGATGCATAGCAATATCAACACATGGGAATAAGAGTGGAACATATGTCATGTCACAAGTATCATCCATAGCATGCAAGTCATCACAAATAATCATGTCCACTAGTGGGATCATGGCATCATCAACACCCTTATTTTTACCTTATTCATACCTCTCATATGAAGTGGGTGTTGTGGTAGTATTGGCCTCCATGTGGACGACTTCTTCATCATGTATGGTGATGGCATCATCTTCGTCCACCATGTACATCTTCTTGGTCGGAGGCATCATCATCTCCAAGCTTGGCGCTTCTTGATCCATGGAACCTTGCACATCATGAGAAAACACACTAGAGGTAGAGGGTAAGTCGTTAGAAATCAAAGTGGCCTCACATGACCTATCAACTACCACTCTCAACTCACTCGGTGTCTCACTCCTGCCCTCCAAATGGAAGCACTCAATCTCACGTATGGTGGAGTTGCTCATCTCACTCTTGTTTTCACTAAAGTGGGCTATGTGGCTCTCATACTCACATGGGATTGGTACCACATCATCACTCAAGCATATAGGGATAGGCTCGGTGTGCTCAACTCCATGCGCCTCCTTTGGTGAAGGGAAAATCCCATGCTCACCATTCTTGACCTTGTCGTCGCCATCTTGTAGGATAGGCTCTTTACTTGGAGCTTGATCATCCTCTGCCGTGGCCTCCTTGGCTTGTGTAGACATCCTCTTGACGTATTTGTCCAACTTGGCGAAGTAGAGGTCTTGGTCTTCCTCATCCATGAAGTTGCATGCGTCATCTAGGATGTCAAGTTTTGGTGTTGAAGCTTGATGGAATGGAGGAGAGCTTGCTCTTGGTGCCATTTTGGTGGTGGCACGAGTAGTGGAAGGTTCCTTTTGATGGTGTCGACGGAGGTCATTGGCGTGCCTTGCCAAAGGTTGATGTAGATGGCACAAGTGGTCATCCAAATGATGCTCGCAACGATGATCCTTGTCCTTAGCACTCTTCTTATGCTTGTGTTGCAATCTTGAGGTAGACTCATTAATTTTGGCAAGGATGCTCATGTTCTTGGCGAAGTTGTCGTCCATGTCCTTCTTGAAGTTGTTGAGGGTGCTTTGGAACTTGTCCATTTTATGGTGGACCTTGGCGCTCTCGAGGTGGAGGTTCTGTCTTGGTCGATGCAACTTGAGGAGCTTGTCGTTGTCATTCTTGAAGTCGTCCATGCTTGGGGAGTTATTGTTGTTGTAGAACTCCATATCACCCAAGCATGTGGAGCCATTGTCGGTGTATTTCTCCATCATGTCATCCATGCTTGTGGAGGCGTAGGCATGGTGGCTCATCATGGATTCGTCATAGATATCATCCTCAGTTTCAGAGTTCCTAGACATGATTCACAAGACCAAATGGTGTATATAGAAGTGGTAGGGGGGTTAGGGATGCAACGTCAAACCTTACTTTATGTTATGGGGTAACCCCATGGGTGGCCCGATCTTCACGGATCTCGTGGTCAAATCGATGGGAAAGCATGGGGAAAGGGAGAAGATAGCGGAAGCGGACGCACACCTCGCGAAGAACACGATGAACACACACAAAACTCACACGATACAAGGCCGATTGCTCTCGCCGGTGGCCACCGGTCCGATAGAATCCTCGCAAGGAAAGATCGGTCAACATGCTTCCTCGATCCCACGCGGAGAGGGAAGAACACCTTGGAGAGGGTCTTGACGTCTTAGCAAAGGGACACCGATGCCAAGGCCTTGTACAACGAGGGAGGCGCGATGCAAACTCCAACGAGGTGGTGACGATAGTCGATCCCCTTTGGTAGAAGGGGATGAGGCAAAACTAGAGATTCCACAAAGGGGGTTTTCTTTAGTCTATAATCTATGCCTAAGGGATACATGAGGGTTTGTGCATAATACTAGGGTTGCAACATAATAAAGGGGTACATGGGCTGTGGCCTAGATCTAGTGCGCGTAGGCACCATGCTGACCGGTAGTACCGGTCCTCGGGTCCGGTAGTACCAGACCAAAGTGGTAGCGGCTTCAGGGGGCGGTAGCTACGGGCTTCACCTGTCGTCGAGCTCCAGGTCCGGTAGTACCATTTAGGAAACCGGTAGTACCACTTGGGGGCGGTAGTACCGCAAGCCGATACCGGGGCATCTAGAGGCGATGGCGTGGGCTTCAGTCATGGCCGGTAGTACCGCTGAGGCTGAGCGGTAGTACCGCTGTTGGGAGCGGTAGTACCGCTCACGTCTGTCTTCTTGGGTGACTTGGGGACGAGCTTGGACTTCACGTTGTAGATGTAGTAGCGTCCGTAGGATGGGCTCATTAGCTCCCCCCCTTCGAAAAGAGTCGTCCTAGACTCTAGACGCTCGTCATGTAGAGGTGGTCGAGAGACATTCTTGATCCCGGGGTTCGCCATGTAGTCGTCCTCGAGAAGCTTGATGTGGCAGCTCTTCAATGTTCCTTCCCTTTCCATGTAGCCTACAAAAGCAAAGCAACACTCAAAGAATAGCCAATTCATGAAGATTATAGCATGAGTCCTCAAGTAGTAGGAAGTCACCTTATAATGTAGAGATTGCTCGTTGAAGGGCAACCATAGGTAACTCTCTTCGATTCGTCTTGTCAACTCTTTGTTCATAGAGGTTGACGCGGAAGCAATTGTACCTTCATACAACAAAGACCAAGCAACATATATTTGTGTGTGATAGAGGAGCATGTCATTTGTGGCATGTCCATTCTTGTTCACAACACTATTAGCACAACTCAAGTATCGTAAATGAAATCTGTATGCAAGGTCAAAGTGCATGGAAGTTAATTGAACATCATCCAAATGTGGGAACTCGGAAACTCCATATAACGTCTTAGTGTGGCACTCAAAGCAATGGACTAAAATATTAGTCAATATCTTTGATGCAAGGATAGGATAATTCGGCAAAAACACATGAGGAAAGATATCCAAAACAACATCATTATGTGTGCAAACCAACCATTGGAAAGAACAATTGTTCAATATGTTGGATGCCATACCCATATCGTCAAAAGCCAAAATCATGGGGGTATGAGTATCGCAAGCGGAAGCAAAAGCAACGTGTTTGCAAACAAACGATATGAAAGAGCAAGTGGTCCTTATGTTTGTTGCAACAACAATACGAGAGACTTGGAAGCTCTCATGCATGCTCAAAATGGCATTATGGTTGCACACAAAACATTGGAAAGAGAAAGTTCAACATTTTATGGCAACACACAAAGCATCAATATCCAAAAGCAACGAGACATTATTGTCACAAGGTGAAAGAATACCATCAACATGCTTGCAATCAAACCATAGGAAAGAGCACTTTGTCAACATGAAATATGCAAAGCATGCAAAAGGTATCAGAGCTGGGTTCGATCTTGAAGTCACTTGGGGGATGCTCTCTAGAGCTCTTTTTGTCAACTCGTGCTCAACCGAGGTTGACATTCTTGTGCGGGTACCTACACACATCAAACACAAAAGGAAGAACGTGTGTGCATGGTAGATAAACACATCATCCATCATGACGTATCTCTTCTTGTGCACGTCACCATTAATGTCAATCAAGTATGAAAAATATGCATGGTGAGTATGCAAGTGGGGAACATGCTTATCATGGCAATCATCAAAATCTCCAACATTTGAGAAAGCTATGGGGGCCATCTCAATATAAACCATATGAGAAATATTGTTGCAAGAAAAACAAGTGAAAGAGCAATTGTTCAACTTATTGCAAGCAACGGGAGAAATTGTGAAACACTCATGACAAAGCATTACCCGAGGGGTACCATTGGTAACATCATTACAAGCAAAACATTGGAAAGAGCAATTGTTCAACAAAGTGCAAGCAATGATATCATCAATGTAACGTGTAGAGCATGGCATGTCTATGGCAACATCATCACAATCAAATAATTTCACATGCTCAACATTATGCAAAGGTACAGTATCACATGGAAATATCAATGAATCATATGCGATATCACAAACATCATCCATAGCATGACAATCATCACAAGTCATCATGTCCACTAGTGGGATCATGCTATCATCAACACCCGTATTCTTACCTTGTTTCTACCTCTCATATGAAGTGGGTGTTGTGGTAGAATTAGCCTCCATGTGGGCGACTTCTTCATCATGTATGGGGATGGCATCATCTTCATCCACCATATACATCTTGTTGGTTGGAGGCATCATCATCTCCAAGCTTGGCACTTCTTGATCCATGGAACCTAGCACATCATGGGATAACACACTAGAGGTAGAGGGTAAGTTGTTAGAAATCAAAGTGGTCTCACATGACCTATCAACTACCACTCTCAACTCACTAGGTTTATCAGTCATGCCCTCCAAGTGGAATCACCCAATCTCACATATGGTGGAGTCACTCATCTCACTCTTGTTTTCACTCAAGTGGGCTAAGTGGCTCTCACACTCACATGGGATTGGTAACACATCATCACTCAAGCATGTAGGGGTAGGCTCAGTTTTCTCAACTCCATGCGCCTCCTTTGGTGAAGGGAAAATCCCATGCTCACCATTCTTGACCTTGTCATCGGCGTCTTGCATCTTGGCTTGTGTAGTCCTCTTGACGCACTCGTCCAACTTGGCGAAGTAGAGGTCTTCGTCCTCCTCATCCACGATGTTGCATGCGTCATCTAGGACGTCAAGTCTTGGCGTTGAAGCTTGATGGCGTGGAGGAGAGCTTGCTCTTGGTGCCATTTTGGTGGTGGCACGAGTAGTTGAAGGTGCCTTATGATGGTGTCGACGGAGGTCATTGGCGTGCCTTACCAAAGGTTGATGTAGATGGTGCACTTGGTCATCCACATGACGCTCGTGACGATGCTCCTTGTCCTTGGCACTCTTCTCTTTATGGTGGTGCCTTCTTGAGCTTGGTTGAGCATTATGGATGGTGCTCAACATATATTCTCCGTCTTCATGGCGAAGATGCTTTGAACGACGTCTTGTATCCTCTTGATGTTGGCGATGATCTCTAGAGGATGTATGTCGATGAAGATTCTTGCTTAGTGGTGCCTCTTTTGGAAGATGATGTTGGCGCGCCACTCTTCTTGTAGGCGGTGGCACTTGTTCCCTTGGAGGTTGTTGCACTTGATGCCTTCGAGGTTGTGGTGCTTGGCGCCTTGGAGATGGTGGTGCTTGGTGCCTTGGAGGCAGTGGTGCTTGACGGCTTGGAGGTGATGGCGCTCGTCGCCTTGGAGATGGTGGCGCATGACGCCATGTAGGTGTCCACGCTTGACGCCTTGGAGGTGGATCATCGAAGTATGTGGTGCCCTTTGGTGTGGCACGCTTGGCCTTGAAGGCCATGGTTTCTTGATGATGCGTCTCTGCTAGCTTGGCGTAGTAGTCCTCCATCTCCAAGCGGTGGAGGTATTCTTCATGGCTCATGGAAGAGCCCTCGAAGTGGGTGAAGCTCGCCATGTCCTCCATGCTTGGTGAGGCGTCATCATTGAAGAACTCGAAGTCGTCCATGCTTGGGGATTCGTTGTTGATGTAGTACTCCATATCACCCAAGCATGTGGAGCCATTGTCGGTGTAGTGCTCCATGCATGAGGAGCCATTGTCGATGTAGAGCTCCAATTCCTCCATGCTTGAGGAGCCATAGTTGATGACGTGCTCCATATCTTCCATGCATGTGGAGCCGTCATAGGTGTAGTGCTCCAGGTCCTCAAAGCATGCGGAGCCATTGTCGGTGTAGTGCTCCATCATGTCCTCTATACTTGTGGAGTCGTAGTCGTGGTGGCTCATCATGGATTCTTCATAGATAGCATCCTCGGTTCCGGAGTCCCTAGACATGATTCACAAGACCAAGTGGTGTATATGGAAGTGGTAGGGGGTTAGGTGATGCGGCCCGTCCTACGGACGCTCCTACATCTATACCAACAAGTCCCCCAAGTGGACCCATGACTCGTGCCCGAGCCAAACTCCTTCAATCTAAGGTGAACTCGCTCCTCTCCTCGTGCTAATTTGATACCTCCTTGGATGGTATGCTACTTCATGCAACTACCCTATGTATCATCAGGTACGAAGCTTCGACACAGCACCAAGCACCCAAGGATGGAGAACAAGGAGCAGAGCATGAAGCAGGAGCCGCTGGAGCTGCTCAGACCGGAGTCTCCGGTCTACGCACACCGGAGTCTCCGGCCTGAAGACACCGGAGTCTCCGGCCCCACCTCTGGTCTGCCCCCAGAACCGGACCGTGGGACAATCTAATGGCCCCTCCGAAGGCCAGTCCGGAGACTGACCGGAGTCTCTGGTCCACCACACCGGAGTCTCTGGTCCGACCGTCGCTAGGCATGAAAAGGCCTTTGGGCCTGTGGCCCATGTAACCCTTAGTCCGTCCAGAACTTGTCTTTTATTCCTAAAGTACCCCTGTTTAAGTGGCTGGCCTATATATAGCCCCCACCTCCATTGTAAACCCTAGGCATGATATTGGAATTAGTGGAAACCCCTTTGTGGATCTATCTAATTCTTGCCTCATGCTCCTTGACTAAGGAGCACCAATATCCCCAAACCTCGTTGGAGTTTGCATCGTGCCTCTGCGTTGTACAAGGCCTAGGCATCAGTGTCCCTTTGCCTAGATGTCAAGATCTCACCAAGTCTCCCATCTGGCCGTGCCGGTTCGAGAGAGAGTTCTCTGCCCGACGCCGATCCTAGGGATTGCGCCGGACCGGTCACCACCGGCGTGAGATATTGGTGTGTATCGTGGTTTTGTGTGTGTGTGTTCTTCGCATTCTTCATGCGTGCGTTTGTCGTGTTCATCCTCCCCTCCTCTTCCCGCACTCCATCCTCGATTTGAAAGGGAATCGTGAAAGATCGGGCCACCCTAGAGGTTTGCCCTCAACATATTGGTATTAAGAGCTGCGTTGCTCACGATTTCCCCCACAAATTTTTCTTCTATCCACCAAAAATTCGAAAATCCCCCAAAAACAGCCCATATTTGCCTTTGGATCGATCTCTTGATTTGGAGTGTTACTTGTGGTTTTGATCCAACCAAACCTTGTCTTAGGTGTTGGTCCAGCTTTACCCTGCGTTTTCCCAGCCCAATTTGGCCAATTTTTCGCGGATTTGAGGACCCAAGGCGTGGATTTCCGCTCCAGAACACGAGCAATTCACGATCTGACTCCAAACCGGAGTCTCCGGCCTGCACACCGGAGTCTCTGGCCTACACCGGAGTCTCCGGCCTACTCACACCGGAGTCTTCGGCCTGCACCAGAGTTTCCAGCCTAAAACCCCGGAGTCTCTGGCCTGACGCCTGATTTTGACAGTTTTGCCTCTAATCTTGCATTGGCTAATTTCCTCTTGTTTGTTTGTGCACGTGCACGTGTCGTCAGCTAACAACAAGCTTACGCATCGACAACCCACACGCTCATCGACACCACGGCCCACGAACATCATCCCGCACCACCGACGCCAAGTTCATCATCACCAAAGAAGGTATAACTTGCGTCACCTTGTTAACCCCTATCTTCCTTTGTGTGTACCTATCCTATGAGAGTGGCTCATCTTGTGTTTGCTTGAGCATTGTGCATTTGTCCTTGGATAGTGAGAGTGCAAGAGCAATATCAAGTGTGACTAGGTAGCACCAAGAGAGAGCAAAAAAAACAAAAGAAAGAAAAAGTTACAAAGAAAAAGCAAAAGAAAAATAGTCTCCCATTGCCAAAGAGAGTTTCAAAGCTTGTAAGCAAGAGAGAAAGAAGAGCGCCCAAGACAAGTGCACAAATCCGTTGCTCATTTTTCCTCTTTGCAAACGAGCCACGGTCTCTCCTTGCATTGGCACGACAACGAGCTTAGTCTTTGTTAGGACATTTTGTTTGCTCATTTTCATAGTCGTGTCAATCCCAACTTTCTCCATGTGTGTGTATATAGTCGTAGGTTCCCGTCACCCTTTTGAGTTGTGACCTTCGCCTTTGACTTGAGTTTTGTTGGATTTTACCCACTTTTGACTATCCCTTTTCTTTTGGTTGGTTCTTTGGATTTCCACAATCCTAACCTACCACCAACAAGCTTTTGAGAGTTAGTTCTTTCTTTAGTGTGAGTTTTCTTTGCATTTCCACTTTGCACGCTTATAGCTCTCACTTGTGGTTTCTAGTTTGGTGCAATCCCCAAGGTGAGGTACAAGGCTAACACCACTATATTCCACTTCCATATACAATACTTGTGTGTCTTGCATGATGGATAGGCACGGTGAGTCGAGCCAACCACCTCCCCAAGAAGAAGATCAAGGTCCGTACATGACACGCGCAAGTCACTTCATCGTTCGACAAGAGTTCCGTGAATATTGCCAAGCCCTTGAGACAAGACAAGATGAACCATTTGGCAAGACGCAAGCCGCGTTCAAGAACATCGACAACCGCTTCTACGGCCTCGAACGACAAATGCATGCAATGCATCACAATTCCGGCCACCAAAATGAAGCGCTCCAACGCTCCGTCGCCGAAACAAATGACAATCTTTGACACCTCATCGACGGAATGGCAAGGCCACGTTCACGCGCATCAAGCCCTTCAAGATCATCGCGTCGTCATTCTCCTCCTCAACAAGATCTTCACCCAAGTGCTCCAAGAAGCAATGATGGCCCCATGGTTGAAGATGGAACCTCTTCAAACTATGTACCTTCCCCACGGCATGCCGCAACGTCAAGCTATGATGGTGACCTCTCTTCAAGGCCACGAGCAAGGCAAGAAGCACAACGTCATCACGCAAGGGCACTAGTGATCCAACAAGAGCAACCACAAGAGGAACCGCAAGCGCAACCGCAAGTGCAACCGCAAGTCTACCACCATCGACCGCGACACATACTTGACACAACAAGTGATGACTCCAATTTGGAGAATCAAGCTCGTCATCGATGTGAAGCTCTCCAAGATCCTCCTCCTCGTCATCAACGTCATGAACGTCCACACTGACACCATGGTCATCACGAGGCTCCTCCTCCACCTCAACAAAACTTGGAGCGTCAAGTGATACAAGTTGAGCGACGCCCACCACGTCAAGAGGCTCATGGCCATGTTCTTCGCCGTGAGGCCCATGGGCCTAACCAACATCACCAACCGAGGAATGAGCCTCCTCTTCGGCATCAACCGCGTCAAGAGGCTCCACACCCTCGCCACCATGAGGCCCAAGCGCCTCAACCACATCAACAACCGCGCCAAGAGCAAGAGCAAGCTCCTCAACAACAATATCAAGAGCAAGCTCCACAACAGGGACGCGAGAACCAAGTTCCACCTCCCCAACTACAAGATCATCAACAAGGTCACCAAGCTTGCCGCAATGACCGCAACGATGAAGAAACTTTTGGCAAGCTAAAGTTCACAATGCCAAAGTTCACCGGATCCAATGACCCCGAAGAATACCTCTTGTGGGCACTCAAAGTCGATAAGATCTTGCGCATGCACAACTATAGCAACGAGAAGATGGTCGCCATGGCTTCGCTTGAGTTTGATGATTACGCCAACCTTTGGTGGGAACAAGTTCAAGTTGCTCGTGATGCAAGACATGAACCGCCAATCACAACTTGGCATGACATGAAGGCTCACATGAGATCCCGGTTCGTCCCCGCGCACTACACGCGTGACCTCTTCAACAACCTTCAAGCGCTTCGTCAAGGGACAAAGACCGTGGAAGAGTACTTCAAGGAAATGGAACTCAACTCGATTCGCACCAAGATTGATGAAAGCATGGAGCAAACAATGGCACGTTTCCTTATTGGCTTGAATCACCCAATCAAGCGCATCGTCGAGTTCCAAACATACAACGCCATGGTTGAGCTTGTGCACATTGCAACAAAGGCTGAACGTCAAGTGCAAGAGGATATCAAGTACAACAAGCCAAAGACATACTTCACCTACAAGCAAGCTTCAACCGCTACACCAACAACTTTCAATGGAAGCTCCTCAAGTACCTCCAAGCCTTCCTTCAAGCCCACACTTCCTCAAGGAAAACTGCCCCTAAGTGGCAAGCAAGCAAACAGTGATACACCTTTCAATGGTGAATGCTAGAAGTGTGGAGGGAAAGGACACAAGTCGACCGAATGTGGAAACAAGAAAGTCTTGTTCATCCATGACAATGGTGATGAAGAGTACTTGAGTGAAGATGAGTTTGATGCCCGTGTCAAGGAAGCAATGGCAAGGCAACAAGTGGAAGATGATCAAGAACTCCTCATGTGTGAACATGACGCAAGTCCATCGCTTGTCATCACAAGGATCTTTACCACTCAAGCACAAGAGCATGAAGACCAACGCTCCAATATCTTCCAAACACGAGCCGGCATCAATGGCAAATCTATCAAGGTGATCATTGATAGAGGGAGTTGTCACAACCTTGCTAGCACCGAGTTGTGTGAGAAGCTCAACCTCACCCTCCATCCACACAAGCACCCCTACCACGTGCAATGGCTAAGTGACCAAGGGTCCGTGAATATCAAGCATACCGTATCGGTCTCCTTCCCCATTGGTCCTTACAAAGATACGGTGGAGTGTGATGTGGTTTGTATGACAGTTTGCCACATGCTTCTTGGTCGACCGTGGCAATTTGACAAGGCTGCTCAACATGATGGTCGCACCAATGTATACACATTCAAATGGCTCAACAAAACATGTGTCTTGCAACCGATGACTCCTAGACAAATAATTGCGGACAATGCAAAGGCTTTAGCGAGGGTGCAAAGCACAACATCTACTTGTGAGAAGAGCAGTGAGAGAGAGAACCATCTCATAGTGAGTGAAAGCCACAAGCCAAACTCGAGTGGAAAAACTAAGAGTGTTCTCCTTGCCACCAAAAGTGAGATGAGAGATGTTCGGAACAACCCATCCATCTTGCACTATGTCCTCCTTTGCAAGGGACTAGCGCAAGGAACTAATGAATTAACCAATGTTCCTCCATCTTTGATGAGTGTTTTGCAGGAATTCAAGGATGTGTTCCCCCGAAGAGCTCCCACATGGACTACCTCCTCTTCGCGGCATCGAACATCGCATTGACCTCATCCCCGGTGCACCACTTCCCAACCGCGCCGCCTACCGCACGAACCCGGAGGAGACAAAGGAGATCGAATGTCAAATCAACCAACTCGTCTCCAAAGGTTTGATCCAAGTTAGCACTAGTCCAAGTGACGTACTCCTGATTCTTGTTCCAAAGACGGATGATACGTTACTATTATGCATGGACTGTCGTCCAATCAACGCTATCGCCGTGCGTTATCGACATCCCATACCACCTCTCGATGACATGCTTAATGAGTTGTGTGGAGCCACTATTTTTTCGAAAATTGATCTTCGTAGTGGTTACCATCAAATACGCATGGCCGAAGGTGATGAGTGGAAAACCGCCTTCAAGACCAAATTTGGTCTCTATGAATGGTTGGTTATGCCCTTAGGTTTGTCTAATGCCCCATCCACCTTCATGCGCCTAATGAATAATATCTTGCGTTCTCTCATTGGAAAAAGTGTTGTTGTCTATTTCGATGATATTCTTGTTTATAGCAAATCACTTGAGGACCATATAACACATGTCAAGGAAGTTTTGCAAATCCTTCGACATGAAAAGCTTTATGCTAATCTTCCCAAGTGCACTTTTGCTAAAGACAAGTTGATTTTTCTTGGATTTGTCGTTTCTTCGAAGTGAATTGAAGTTGATGTTTCCAAGGTAAAGGACATATGTGATTGGCCCATCCCAACAAATGTGAGTGAACTCCGAAGTTTTCATGGGTTGGCCGGTTTCTATCGTCGCTTTGTGAAAGACTTTTCAACCATTGCTTGCCCCCTTAATGAATTGACCAAAAAGAATGTCACCTTCGTGTGGGGCAAAGCACAACAAAAAGCTTTTGATGAACTTAAAAAGAGGCTCACCGAAGCACCTCTCCTTGCGTTACTGGATTTCACAAAAACTTTTGAGATAGAGTGTGATGCTAGTGGTATTGGCATTGGAGGAGTCCTTATGCAAAACGGACATCCTATAGCCTACCATAGCGAGAAACTTGATGGTGCTCGCCTTAACTATCCGATTTATGACAAAGAGCTTTTTGCCTTAGTTCGTGTCCTTCAAGTTTGGCAACACTACCTTTGGCCCAAGGAATTTATCATACATTCCGACCACGAGTCGTTGAAATATCTCAAAGGCCAAGCCAACTTGAGTAAGAGACACACTAAGTGGGTTAAGTTCATGGAGTCTTTTCTGTACATAGTCAAGTATAAGAAGGGCAAAGATAATGTAGTTGTAGACGCATTGTCTCGCAAACATACAAGCCTTCTTACGAGACTTGAAATCAATGTGTTGGGTCTTGAGGAAATAAAATCTTTATATGCTTCCGATCCGTTGTTTGAACCAATTTTCGCAAAGTGCTCCAATGACAAAGGAGTTGATGATTTCTATTTGCATGAGGGCTTTCTATTTAAATAAAACAAGCTATGCATTCCGAAGTCGTCGCTTCAACTTTTGCTTCTCCAAGAATCTCATGGTGGAGGCCTCATGGGTCACTTTGGCCGTAACAAGACATTGGACATGCTCTCCACTCACTACTTTTGGCCCAAGATGAAGCACAACGTGGAGCGCTACGTTCAACGATGCATGACATGTGTTCAAGCTAAGTCGCAAGCTAATCCCTATGGTCTTTATATTCCATTGCCTATTCCTCATACACCTTGGTCCGACATTAGCATGGATTTCGTGTTAGGATTGCCTAGATCTAAGCATGGTCATGATACTATATTTGTTGTTGTGGATCATTTTTCCAAAATGGCACACTTCATACCGTGCCATAAGACCGACGATGCTTCACATGTTGCAAATCTGTTTTTCAGGGAAATCGTCTGTCTTCACGGTGTGCCAAGGACAATCGTCTCCGACTGCAACGTCAAATTCATGAGCTACTTATGGAAGACCCTCATGGCCAAGCTCGGCGTCAAGCTCCTCTTTTCATCCGCATCACATCCTCAAACTGATGGCCAAACCGAATCCTCAGAACTCTCCTTCGTGTGTTGATCAAGAAAAACCTGAAGGATTGGGAGGAATGCATTCCACATGCCAAGTTCGCCTACAATCGAGCCAAGCACTCAACAACCAAGATGAGTCCATTCATGATCGTCTATGGTTTCGAGCCCCTCACCGCACTCGACATCCTACCACTACCTCTCCATGAGCGAACGAACATGGACGTCGAGAAACGCACGCAAGCGATGAAGAAGCTTCATGAAGAAACAAGAGCTACTATCGAACAACAAGTCCTTCGCCAAGCTTCAAGATTAAACAAGGACAAGAAGGAGATGATCTTTGAAGAAGGTGACCTTGTGTGGATACACCTAAGCAAAGACCACTTCCCCAAGGAACGTGACTCCAAGCTCAAGCCAAGAGGAGATGGTCCCTTCAAGGTCCTCAAGAGAATCAACAACAACGCCTACATCATCGACATACCAACCTCCAAGTACCTTGCAAGCAATACATTCAATGTCAAGGACCTCTCACCCTACCATGGAGATGTTCAAGATGATAACCATGAAGAGTCAAGGACGACTCTTTCCCAAGGGAGGAGCTGATGCGGCCCGTCCTACGGACGCTCCTACATCTATACCAACAAGTCCCCCAAGTGGACCCATGACTCATGCCCGAGCCAAACTCCTTCAAGCTAAGGGGAACTCGCTCCTCTCCTCGTGCCAATTTGATACCTCCTTGGATGGTATGCTATTTCATCTAACTACCCTATGCATCATTAGGTACAAAGCTTCGACACACCACCAAGCACCCAAGGATGGAGAACAAGGAGCAGAGCATGAAGAAGGAGCCGCTGGAGCTGCTCAGGTCGGAGTCTCCGGTCTACGCACATCGGAGTCTCCGGCCTGAAGACACCGGAGTCTTCGGCCCCACCTCCGGTCTGCCCCCAGAACCGGACCCTGGGACAATTTGATGGCCCCTCCGGAGGCTAGTCCGGAGACTGACCGGAGTCTCCGGCCCAGACCGGAGTCTCCGGTCCGACCGTCGCCAGGCATGGAAAGGCCTTTGGGCCTGCGGCCCATGTAAACCTTAGTCCGTCCAGAACTTGTCTTTTATTCCTAAAGTACCCCTATTTAAGTTGCTGGCCTATATATAGTCCCCCACCTCCATTGTAAACCCTAGGCATGATATTGGAATTAGTGGAAACCCCTTTGTGGATCTATCTAATTCTTGCCTCATGCTCCTTGACTAAGGAGCACCAATATCCCCAAACCTCGTTGGAGTTTGCATCGTGCCTCCGCGTTGTACAAGGCCTAGGCATCAGTGTCCCTTTGCCTAGACGTCAAGATCTCACCGAGTCTCCCATCTCGCCGTGCCGGTTCAAGAGAGAGTTCTCCGCCCGACGTCGATCCTAGGGATTGCGCCGGACCGGTCACCGCCGGCATGAGCTATTGGTGTGTATCGTGGTTTTTTGTGTGTGTGTTCTTCGCGTTCTTCGTGCGTGCGTTCGTCGTGTTCATCCTCCCCTCCTCTTCCCGCACTCCATCCTCAATTTGAAAGGGAATCGTTAAAGATCGGGCCACCCTAGAGGTTTGCCCTCAACATTAGGGATGCAATGTCAAACCTTACTTTACCTTGGAAGATAGTATCGTGCAAGTGGCAACACTTGAGAGCAATCAAAACCAAGCAAAGTGAAGTTCACGTGGAACACGAAAACCATCTAACCACTAAAGACACACACAAAGCTTATGGTGGATAGGTATGGAAGGTGGCGTGTCCAAGAACAACCCGAAATCAAGATATTGTAATGGCAAGTAAAGAACCACAATGATCACAAAGCAAAACAAGTCAATCCACAAGATAGGAATATATACAAGGAAACACACACAGTGGGATAAATGAGACTTGTGCGATGGAGAAAGTGAGCTAAGAACCAAATGATTACCTAGCGAAGACTATAAGCTCGTGTCGCACAAGTGCAAGGAGAGACGCTAGTTCGATTGCAATAAATTGGTGGGCTACAAGATATGCATAATAAGTACCACCTATTTGATGTTCATCGAGCTTGCGCTTCCTATTCTATGAGGCACTTGTTTCTTTCTTTCTTTTTCTTCTTTTTCTTTTTCTATTTTTCTTTTATTTTTCACTTGCCTCTTCCTTGTGCCAACAACTATACAAGATAACTATATGAGAAAGCGCGCTCACAACTTTTGCTCGGAATTCTACAAGGTATCAAATGTGCATATACCAAGCAATCGTAGGAGGAACTAGTCTCAATAGGTGTTTGTTGATCGCAAAGATGGTGTAGCTCACAAAGGGATGCAAGTGGGGAGAAGTGGCGGAATTTTTATACCTTTCATCACTGATCTTCACCCTTTATTGTTGGATTCCGCCTTTCTCACGGAATTTGGATGTAGTAGATAGCATGAACCACAGAGATGATGATGTAGAGCTCTTTCTCCTGTTCAAAATTTGGCCCGTTAGTACCGATTATACCTAGGACGTGCAGATTTGACGCGATTTCGCGATTTTGGGGCGATTTGGGCGGAAAATCTTGAGGAAAAACACCAAATCGAAGGGGCAAATGATGGAATTAGGCCATGGGAACGCAGGGGAATGTAGATCAACAAGTTTAGCAAGTAATCCACGGATCAAAACCTACCAAAACGCACTCAAATCACAGATCGGTCCAAACACGAATTGGGGCTATTTTTGGTGGAATTTTCGAATTTATGAGGAAAAGACCAAATCGAGGAGAAATCCGTGGCAACCAAAAGCTGCTGATACCAGATGTTATGGGGTAACCCCGTGGGTGGCCCGATCTTCACGGATCTCGTGGTCAAATCGATGGGAAAGCGAGGGGAAAGGGAGAAGATAGCGGAAGCGGACGCACACCTCGCAAAGAACACGATGAACACACGCAAAACTCACACGATACAAGGCCGATTGCTCTCGCCGGTGGCCACCGGTCCGATAGAATCCTCGCAAGGAAAGATCAGTCAACGTGCTCCCTCGATCCCACGTGAAGAGGGAAGAACACCTTGGAGAGGGTCTTGACGTCTTGGCAAAGGGACACCGATGCCAAGGCCTTGTACAACGAGGGAGGCGCGATGCAAACTCCAACGAGGTGGTGACGATAATCGATCCCCTTTGGTAGAAGGGGATGAGGCAAAACTAGAGATTCCACAATGGGGGGTTTCTTTAGTCTATCATCTATGCCTAAGGGATACATGAGGGGTGGGGGCTCTATTTATTGGCTAGCCACTTACAT
This sequence comes from Avena sativa, assembly GCA_916181665.1. Taxonomy (NCBI): domain Eukaryota; kingdom Viridiplantae; phylum Streptophyta; class Magnoliopsida; order Poales; family Poaceae; genus Avena; species Avena sativa. The sequence continues at coordinate 316,956,904 of OV702292.1, forward strand.
AGGGCTAGTTTGTGCATAATACTAGGGTTGCAACATAATAAAGGGGTACATGGGTTGTGGCCTAGATCTAGTGCGCGTAGGCACCATGCTGATCGGTAGTACCGGTCCTCGGGTCCGGTAGTACCGGACCGAAGTGGTAGCGACTTCAGGGGGCGGTAGCTTCGGGCTTCACTTGTCGTCGAGCTCCAGATCCGATAGTACCGTTTGGGTAACCGGTAGTACTGCTTGGGGGCGGTAGTACCGCAAGCCGATACCGGGGCGTCCAGAGGCGATGGCGTGGGCTTCAGTCATGACCGGTAGTACCGCTGAGGCTGAGCGATAGTACCGGGGTGCGGTAGTACCGCTGTTGGGAGCGGTAGTGCCGCTCGCGTTTGTCTTCTTGGGTGACTTGGGGACGAGCTTGGACTTGGAGTTGTAGATGTAGTAGCGTCCGTAGGACGGGCTGCATCACTTTACCTTGGAAGATAGTATCGTGCAAGTGGTAACACTTGAGAGCAATCAAAACCAAGTAAAGTGAAGTTCACGCAGAACACCAAAACCAACTAACCACTAAAACACACACACACAAAGCTTATGGTGTATGGATATGGAAGTTTGTGTGTCCAAGAACAATCCAAAATCAAGATATTGTAATGGCAAGTAAAGAACCATGATGATCACAAAGCAAAAAAAGTTAATCCACAAGATAGGAATTATGTACAAGGAAACAAACATGGTGGGATAAATGGGACTTGTGCGATGGAGAAAGTGAGCTAAGAACCAAATGAATACCTAGCGAAGACTATAAGCTCGGGTCGCACAGGTGCAAGGAGAGACGCTAGTTCGATTGCAATAAATTGGTGGGCTACAAGATATGCATAATAAGTACCACCTATATGATGTTCATCGAACTTGCGCTTCCTATTCTATGAGGCACTTCTTTCTTTCTTTCATTTTCTTTTCCTTTTTCTATTTTTCCTTTTTCTTTTTCACTTGCCTCTTCCTTGTGTCAACAACTATACAAGACAACTATATGAGATAGCGCGCTCACAACTTTTGCTCAGAATTCTACAAGTATCAAATGTGCATAGCCCAAGCAATCATAGGAGGAACCAGTCTCAATAGGTGTTTGTTGTTCGCAAAGATAGTGTAGCTCACAAAGGGATGCAAGTGGGGAGAAGTCGCGGATTTTTTATACCTTTCGTCACCGATCTTCACCCTTTATTAGTGGATTCCGCCTCACTCACAGAATTTGGATGGAGTATATAGCATGAACCACTTAGATGATGATATAGATCTCCTTCTCCTCTTCAAAACAAGCTAAAGAACACCAAAATCCGAGTTTGTATGCAAAACTTATAATCAAAACCGTGAAACAAAGTTGTTGTCAGCAGGGGGGCGGAAACTCCGGTCTAGAGGTCCGGAGACTCCGGTCTAGAGTAACTCACACCTGAAACTTTGGTCCGGGGCTGGAGACTCTGGTCCGCTCGATTTCTGCGCGTCAAATTGATGGGGGAAATCAGGGAATTAGGCCATGGGAACACATGGGAAGGTAGATCAATAAGTTTAGCACGTAATCCACGGATCAAAACCTACCAAAATGCACTTAAATCACAGATCGATCCAAAACACGAATTGGGGCTATTTTTGGTGGAATTTTCGAATTTATGGGGAAAAGACCAAATCGATGAGAAATCTGTGGCAACCAAAAGCTGCTGATACCAAATGATAAGGGGTAACCTCAAGGGTGGACTGATCTTCACGGATCTCGTGGTCAAATCAATGAGAAAGCAAGGGGAAAGGGAGATGGTAGCGGAAGCAGACGCACACCTCGTGAAGAACACGATGAACACACGCAAAACTCACACGATACAAGGCTGATTGCTCCCGCCATTGGCCACCGGTCCGATAGAATCCTCACAAGGAAAAATCGGTCAACATGCTCTCTCGATCCCACACGGAGAGGGAAGAACACCTTGGAGAGGGTCTTGACGTCTTGGTAAAGGGACAACGATGCCAAGGCCTTGTACAACGAGGGAGGCGCGATGCAAACTCCAATGAGGCGGTGACGATAATCGGTCCCCTTGCATAAGGGGATGGGGCAAAACTAAAGATTCCACAAAGGGGGGTTTTCTTTAGTCTATCATCTTTGCCTGAGGGGTACATGAAGGGGTAGGGGCTCTATTTCTAGGCCAGCCACAAGTTCAGGTGTAGTTTGGGCATAAAGCTAGGGTTTGGTGTGGATTAAGGGGTACATGGGCCAAAGGCCTAGCTAGCGGCACGCAGGCCCATTCGCCCAAACTGGAGACTCCGGTGTAGAGGTCCGGAGACTCTGGTGTGGGCTAGAGGTTCCTGTCGGTCTCTGGTCCGTCTCCGGAGGGGCCTTCTGAGTGATAATATTATTTTGCAGCCCGAAAGTTGGGGTGGCCAGGCAACACGGCACCCAAGTTGATTACAATCAGCTGCGTTGCCCAAAGTTGGCGTGCCAAATACTCAGCGGGTCTTTTTCGGCACGAATTCAACTTTATGTTTCAATACAAAATATCAGGCTAACGGCCGTCAAGTTGGGCCCCCTATCAGTTCTCGCCGTTATGTCGCTCCTGTCGCTTAGGCGGGGTGGCTGTCACGTAGGCTTGCAGCGTTGGCATAGTGGATAGGACAACACCCCCTGCCCAGTGTATTGACGTGACAAAGCAGGGCACATGTATCGGCATTATAATTATTTTTTGTTTACTCAGAAGCTAGAACGGCCACCGCCACGCGTCTCTCCTTGGACTTCCGTCCCCGTCGTTAACCACTACCTTAAAAGCGCATTGATGGTTCCACCATTCCCCTGCCTCGCAGAAACCACTCTTCTTCTTCCTGTCATCTGTCTTCTTCCTGTCTTCTCCTTGCCGCCATGGAAGGTCGTCGCACTCTAGAGACAAGCTTCACTACCCATGACAATAAGAAGATAGACATTGTCTACACCAACGAGGAGGAGACAGTGGTGCGTGTCCTGAGGATGTACGAGGGTTGGATTGAGAAAGATGAGGACAAGTTTGTGGGATTGGACCTCGAGTACACCCCGGAGCACCCATATGAAGGGAGTGAAGTCGCCATCATTCAACTGGCCATGAGGAAACACGTCCTCATCTACCACCTCTCCCGGTTTATAGATCTGCTCTCTGTAGCTAACCGCTTTTAGGGTTTTCTCCTCTTGTTCTTTATCCATTTGCTCATCTTGCAACTACTGGATTTTATTTAGGACCAAATAAATTATGACAAGACAATGTTGAGAGTCTTGATCTTGCATTTACTAAACTTCTCAAAATTATATTCAGATGATGATCTTGCATTGACAAAATATTTGTAGTTACAAATTTTGGTGATGACAAACTACATACTTTCAGGACTGACAGGAATTGTCCGGCGCTGCGCCAGTTCCTTGTAGAAAAGGGAATTGTTTTCTGCACTGTCGACAATACAACTGATTTTTTGAAATTTTATCAAGAGGGAATTATAATTCCTGTGCACAACTGGATCGATATTCAGCGTCTTGTCAAGATCCTAGGGGGCTCGAGAAAGGATGGAATGGCATCACTCGCAACTAGAATCCTCGATAAGTCGTACGATAGAATGAAGGAAGATTTCCCTATGGATAGGCATGATTTCTGGGACGAGTGGCCGTTGTCTGATATAAACCTGAAGTATGCAGCCATAGATGCTTACGTGACCTACCAGCTGTACAAGAAGATCCATTTTTTCTATGTTACCTCGTGTTTTGCCCTATTTGCAAGAGGGAAGACGAGATTAGGGGAGCCCTTTGTAGAAAATGTAGAATATCGGAGTTTGAAGCTGCATATGCAAAGGAAATGGCTGCATCTGAAGCAGCTGACAGAGAGGCTGTAGAAGCAGCTGAAAGAGAGATTGCAGCTGAAGCAGAAGCAGGTGACAGAGAGGCTGCAGCTGAAGCAGCAAACAGAGAGGCAGCATCTTCTAGCGGCAACAATCAGGTCTGTGATGCACCGCTAATTGTGCCGCAGGATGCTGAAGATAGGGAAGCCAAGTCAGATCCCAGGTGGGACGAAGCATTTCGTGAGCTGTGGAGTGCCAATAATGTAAGTTCCACCTAGAATGATCACAGTTGGTCGCCGAACGATGGAAAGCACCTCAAGTGGTCTGATGAGAAGTGAATTAAATTTTACTTCTCAGTGTTATGTTTCTATTTTGTGGAACTCATTTAGCTTGTCAAGATGTCTAGCGCCTCAAGTGAGAGTAGTAAAATAAATTTAACCCTCTTTGTGTTATGTTTATGTATGTGTCTTGTAGCTTGTCAAGATGGTAGCTCGTCAACTGCCAGTTTGAAAGAGTACCCTTTTCCTCTCTCGCTAAATAGATATGTTTCATTTTGCCCAAATTGGTAGCAAATCTAGAGAAGATTCTCTCTTTGATAATTCATTCCCTTCTGGACCTCTTTTTGCCTCCGATCAGGTAGCAAATCTAGAGCAGCAAATCACACCAGGCAGAATACATTCATTCAGAAAACAAAACAAATGTAGATATAGCTGTGCGCAGCTAAATAGGATATAGTGATAGAAAGTAGGTTGCTTAACGAGGTTCAATGCATTCAGCCAGAAATAGGATGCAAGCAAAATATAGAAAATCAAAAGAAGCTGCTTAGTAGCAGCAGCCACCGCAGCAGCAGATACATTCAAGGACACATCCAACCCGTCCTTCATGCGCCCACGCCTCCGCCTCCTCCCTCCAGCACTTCCTCCACTTCTTTGCCCAGTCCCTTGATCTTGGGGGCCTTGGGCCTGATTGGAGGCATGCGACCCTCTTTGATGGCCACCTGCTGGAGGTTTCGGAGGTGAATGGCGAGAGCCCGGTGTTCAGCGATGTAGGCGTTGATGTTCATGGTCTCGCGCTCGCCGCCTTTGTGGATGCCAGAGCCTGGGGCCTCTGCATGCTTTAGTAAGGAGTTGAAGTCGGTGCCAGCGAGACTCACCGAGTAGAAGGCGACCCCCTTGCAGAAGGGGCAGCGCTAGGAGCCGCCCCTAAAGAAGGCGTCGTACTGGCCGGCCCACAACCTCCTCAGCACCTAACGAGTCTTGGTGTGGATGGACTCGTCATCGCTGCAGACGTTGCTACGGGAAACCTATTGGAAAAAAGGAAAATGGGGGAGTAGATGATGTAAGAAGACCGAGCAATCGAAATGCGAACAAGCGAATCCTAATAAACCAAGATCTAGCATCCAACGATGGGAACGGTAGAAGAACCAGGGGAGGGGAGAAAACCCTAGTTACCTCCGACCATGGGTCATCAATGCCGGTGTCGTAGGGGTTCAGCGAAGTGATGTACTTATCTGGATCGTAGGTGCCCAAGAAGTGCTTGATTTGCTTGTGACTGGCAGGGGCCTCCTCGCCGGCGGGGGGCTCCTCTTCGGTGGCCCTGTCGGTAGCAGGGACGGGGGCCTGGACGGGAATGGCAGCTGTCATCAATGGCTCGACTGGGGCCTGGACAGGGACGACGGCTGCTTTCAACGCGTCGAGGGGGACCGACGAGGAGACGGGGGCCTCCTCGCCGGTGGACTCGGAGGCGACGATGGCCACCTTATCCTCCTCCACCATCCCCGACACGGACGGGGTATTCTCGGGAGTTTGCGGATGCTGGTGGGACAGTGGAGAGGGTTGCGTGGGGAGAGTGAGCGAGAGTGAGCGGAGAGGGGCTCTATATTTAAGGTGGATGGAAGCAAGGCACGTTTCGTTGCACCACTGTGCAACGCGCCGTGCAGTCTACTGCACCGTGCACCGCGACACGTGCATGGTACATCACGTTTTTTTCCCGGGCCATGCATGGCAGTTTTGTATTGAGCCGCATGCAAAGGACACATACACAATTTCTATGTACAAAGTTTGACACAGCCCTAAAATTGGCGATAGTTAAAAGTGGAAATGCAGAGGGGAAGGTAGGTGGCTGTATGGCGAGATTTGTGGGGTTGTGCTAGATCGGGTAGAGGGATGTGTTGATGACTGCGAGTGACTCGATGAAGGCAGAGATGTTAGGTCTCGTCGAGCTCAGCTCTTTGGCCTTCGGCTAGCGCGTGCAAGTTTCTTATGGCGGGGCCCAGTTGGAAGTGAGATTGAGAGCCACTCCATAAAAAATGGGATATGTCTTATTAAAATCAAGTGGCAATAAATTGCAGCTGTCCATCGATGACCGTGCACTCGATGATGCATGTGTTGTGGCGTAGTAGTAGCAGTAGTAGGCTTTTCAGACTTGATTAAACATGACATGATCGCTCGACGACTTTTTCCATGGACGGCATCGTGTTCCTTCTTGTAGAAGTCTCACTTAGGGAGACGTCCGTGCTGTCTCATGTTGTACTGTGAAGGGCACGACGTGTGGAACGATCATCGTTGGATCGCACATAATCAACGGTTAGTGCGCACGATCCGCGTGACAACTGTGACAACCAATCGGGGAGTAGCAGACAGAGTGAGCACATGTTTGGGCTTCTACGAAAGATAGAGAGAGGGGGGCAAAACTGAGTAGTATCAAAAAACCAATGGCAAAACTTAGTAGTATAAAAATGGAAAGTGAGTGCCTTGTACAATGAAATACATGGATCAACCAATGGCATTGCATGTCTATTCTTTTCATGAACCATAGCTAGAGTCATTGCATGTGTGTTCTTCTAAACAAACCACATAAGGATACACCAGTGTCATTGCATGTGTGTTCTTTTCATGAACCACACCTAGTGTCATTGCATGTCTGTTCTTTCCACAAACCACACATGGATCCACCAGTGTCATTGGATGGGTGTTCTTTTCATGAACCACACCTAGTGTGATTGCATGTCTGTTCCTTCCACAAACCACATATGGATCCACCAGTGTCATTGCATGTGTGTTCTTTTCATAAACCACACCTAGAGTCATTGCATGTGTGTTCTTCTCACAAACCATATAAGGATACACCAATGTCATTGCATGTGTGTTCTTTTCATGAACCACACCTAGTGTCATTGCATGTCTGTTCTTTCCACAAACCACACATGGATCCACCTAGTGTGATTGTATGTCTGTTCCTTCCACAAACCACATATGGATCCACTAGTGTCATTGCATGTGTGTTCTTTTCATGAACCACAGCTAGAGTCATTGCATGTGTGTTCTTCTCACAAACCACATAAGGATACACCAGTGTCATTGCATGTGTGTTCTTTTCATGAACCACAGCTAGAGTCATTGCATGTGTGTTCTTCTCACAAACCACATAAGGATACACCAGTGTCATTGCATGTGTGTTCTTTTCATGAACCACACCCAGTGTCATTGCATGTCTGTTCCTCTAAACAAACCACTCATGGATCCACCTAGTGTGATTGCATGTCTGTTCTTTTCACAAACCACACATGGATCCACCCGTGTCATTGCATGTGTGATATTTTCATGAACCATACCTAGAGTCATTGCATGTCTGTTCTTCTCACAAACAACATAAGGATCCACCAGTGTCATTGCATGTGTGTTCTTTTCATGAACCACAACCAGTGTCATTGCATGCGTGTGCTTCTCATGAACCACACATGGATCCACTAGTGTCATTGCATGTGTGTTCTTTTCTTGAACCACAGCTAGAGTCATTGCATGTGTGTTCTTCTCACAAACCACACATGGATCCACCAGTGTCATTGCATGTGTGTTCTTCTCATAAACCACAACCAGTGTCATTGCATGTCTGTTCCTCTAAAACAACCACACATGGATCCACCAGTGTCATTGGATGTGTGTTCTTCTCATGAACTACACATGGATCCACCAGTCTCATTGCATGTCTGTTCTTTTCATGAACCACAACTAGAGTCATTGCATGTCTGTTCTTTCCACAAACCACACATGGATCCACCTAGTGTGATTGCATGTTTTTCTTCTCATGAACAACACATGGATCAACTAGTGGCAATGCATGTCTATTCTTTTCATGAACCAAAGCTAGAGTCATTGCATGTGTGTCATTCTAAACAAACCACATAAGGATCCACCAGTGTCATTGCATGTCTGTTCTTTTCATGAACCACACCCAGTGTCATTGCATGTTTGTTCCTCTAAACAAACCACACATGGATCCACCTAGTGTGATTGCATGTCTTTTCTTTTCACAAACCACACATGCATCCACCAGTGTCATTGCATGTTTGTTCTTTTCATGAACCATAGATAGAGTCATTGCACGTCTATTTTTCTCACAAACCACATAAGGATCCACCAGTGTCATTGCATGTGTGTTCTTTTCATGAACCACACCCAATGTCATTGCATGTGTGTTCTTCTCATGAACCACACATGGATCCACCAGTGTCATTGCATGTGTGTTCTTTTCATGAGCCCACAGCTAGAGTCATTGCATGTGTGTTCTTCTCACAAACTACATAAGGTTCCACTAGTGTCATTGCATGTGTATTCTTTTCCTGAACCACACCCACTGTCATTACATGTCTGTTCTTTTCACAAACCACACATGGATTCACCAGTGTCATTGCATGTGTGTTCTTTTCATGAACCACACCCAGTGTGATTGCATGTCGGTTCTTATCACAAACCACACATGGATCCACCAGTGTTATTGCATGTGTGTTATTTTCATGAACCATAGCTAGAGTCATTGCATGTGTGTTCTTCTAAACAAACCACATAAGGATCCACCAGTGTCATTGCATGTTTGTTATTTTCATGAACCACACCCAGTGTCATTGCATGTCTTTTCCTCTAAACAAACCACACATGGATCCACCTAGTGTGATTGCATGTCTGTTCTTTTCACAAACCACACATGGATCCACTAGTTTTATTGCATGTGTGTTGTTTTCATGAACCACACCCAGTGTCATTGACTTGTCTGTTTCTCTAAACAAACCACACATGGATCCACCTAGTGTGATTGCATGTCTTTTCTTTTCACAAACCACACATGCATCCACCAGTGTCATTACATGCTTGTTCTTTTCATGAACCATAGCTAGAGTCATTGCATGTCTGTTCTTCTCACAAACCAAATAAGGATCCACCAGTGTCATTGCATGTGTGTTGTTTTCATGAACCACACCAAGTGTCATTGCATGTGTGTTCTTCTCATGAACCACACATGGATCCACCAGTGTCATTGCATGTGTGTTCTTTTCATGAACCACAGCTAGACTCATTGCATGTGTGTTCTTCTCACAAACCACACATGGATCCACCAGTGTCATTGCATGTGTTCTTCTCATGAACCACAGCCAGTGTCATTGCATGTCTCTTCCTCTAAACAAACCACACATGGATCCACCAGTGTCATTGCATGTTTGTTCTTTTCATGAACCACAACTAAAGTCATTGCATGTGTGTTCTTCTAAACAAACTACATAAGGATCCACCAGTGTCATTGCATGCGTGTTCTTCTCATGAACCACACCCAATGTCATTGCATGTATGTTCCTCTAAACAAACCACATAAGGTTCCACTAGTGCCATTAGATGTGTGTTCTTCTCATGAACCACACATGGATCCACCAGTGTCATTGCATGTCTGTTCTTTTCATGAACCACAGCTAGAGTCATTGCATGCCTGTTCTTTCGACAAACCACATATGGATCCACAAGTGTCATTACATGTCTGTTCTTTTCATGAACCACAACTAGAGTCATTGCATGTTTGTTCCTTCCACAAACCACATATGGATCCACCAGTGTCATTGCATGTTTGTTCTTCTCATGAAGCACACCCAGTGTCATTGCATGTGTGTTCTTCTCATGAACCACACATGGATCCACCAGTGTCATTGCATGTGTGTTCTTTTCATGACCCACAGCTAGAGTCATTGCATGTGTGTTCTTCTAAACAAACCACATAAGGATCCACCAGTGTCATTGCCTGTGTGTTCTTTTCATGAACCACACCTAGTGTCATTGCATGTCTGTTCTTTTCACAAACCACACATGGATTCACCAGTGTCATTGCATGTGTGTTCTTTTCATGAACCACACCTAGTGTGATTGCATGTGTGTTTTTTCACAAACCACACATGGATCCACAAGTGTCATTGCATTGTGTTCTTTTCATGAACCACAACTAGAGTCATTGAATGTGTGTTCTTCTAAACAAACCACATAAGGATCCACCATTGTCATTCCATGTCTGTTCTTTTCACGAACCACACCCAGTGTCATTGCATGTCTGTTCCTCAAAACAAACCACACATGGATCCACCTAGTGTGATTGCATGTCTGTTCTTTTCACAAACCACACATGGATCCACTAGTGTCATTGCATGTGTGTTCTTTTCATGAACCATAGCTAGAGTCATTGCATGTATGTTCTTCTCACAAACCGCATAAGGATCCACCCGTGTCATTGGATGTGTGTTCTTTTCATGAACCACACCTAGTGTCATTGCATGTGTGTTCTTCTCATGAACCACATGGATCCACCATTGTCATTGCATGTGTGTTCTTTTCATGAACCACAGCTAGAGTCATTGCATGTTTGTTCTTCTCACAAACCATATAAGGATACACCAGTGTCATTGCATGTGTGTTCTTTTCATGAACCACACCCAGTGTCATTGCATGTATGTTCTTTCCACAAACCACACATGGATCCACCTAGTGTGATTGCATGTCTGTTCCTTCCACAAACCACATATGGATCCACCAGTGTCATTGCATGTGTGTTCTTTTCATGAACCACAGCTAGAGTCATTGCATGTGTGTTCTTCTCACAAACCACATAAGGATACACTAGTGTCATTGCATGTGTGTTCTTTTCATGAACCACAGCTAGAGTCATTGCATGTGTGTTCTTGTCACAAACCACATAAGGATACACCAGTGTCATTGCATGTGTGTTCTTTTCATGAACCACACCCTATGTCATTGCATGTCTGTTCCTCTAAACAAACCACACATGGATGCAGCTAGTGTGATTGCATGTCTGTTCTTTTCACAAACCACACATGGATCCACCCCTGTCATTGCATGTGTGTTCTTTTCATGAACCATAGCTAGAGTCATTGCATGTCTGTTCTTCTCACAAACAACATAAGGATCCACCAGTGTCATTGCATGTGTGTTCTTTTCATGAACCACAACCAGTGTCATTGCATGTGTGTGCTTCTCATGAACCACACATGGATCCACCAGTGTCATTACATGTGTGTTCTTTTCTTGAACCAGAGATAGAGTCATTGCACGTGTGTTCTCACAAACCACACATGGATCCACCAGTGTCATTGCATGTGTGTTCTTCTCATGAACCACAACCAGTGTCATTGCATGTCTGTTCCTCTAAAACAACCACAAATGGATCCACCAGTGTCATTGGATGCGTGTTCTTCTCATGAACCACACATGGATCCACCAGTGTCAATGCATGTGTGTTCTTCTCATGAACCACAACCAGTGTCATTGCATGTCTGTTCCTCTAAAACAACCACAAATGGATCCACCAGTGTCATTGGATGCGTGTTCTTCTCATGAACCACACATGGATCCACCAGTGTCATTGCATGTGTGTTCTTCTCATGAAGCACAACCAGTGTCATTGCATGTCTGTTCCTCTAAACAAACCACACATGGATCCACCAGTGTCATTGGATTTGTGTTCTTCTCATGAACCACACATGGATCCACCAGTGTCAATGCATGTCTGTTCTTTTCATGAACCACAACTAGAGTCATTGCATGTCTGTTCTTTCCACAAACCACATATGGATCCACAAGTGTTATTGCATGTCTATTCTTTTCATGAACCACAGCTAGTGTGATTGCATGTCTGTTCTTTCCACAAACCACATATGGATCCACCCGTGTCATTGCATGTGTGTTCTTTTCATGAACCACAACTAGAGTCATTGCATGTGTGTTCTTCTAAAAGAACCAAATAAGGATCCACCAGTGTCATTGCATGTCTGTTATTTTCATGGACCACACCTAGTGTCATTGCATGTGTGTTCTTTTCATGAACCAAAGCTAGAGTCATTGCATGTGTGTTCTTCTAAACAAACCACATAAGGATCCACCAGTGTCATTGCATGTGTGTTCTTTTCATGAACCACACCCAGTGTCATTGCATGTATGTTCTTTTCAGAAAGCACACATGGATTCACCAGTGTCATTGCATGTGTGTTCTTTTCATGAACCACACCCAGTGTGATTGCATGTCTGTTCTTTTCACAAACAACACATGGATCCACCAGTGTCATTGCATTGTGTTCTTTTCATGAACCACAACTAGAGTCATTGCATGTGTGTTCTTCTAAACAAACCACATAAGGATCCACCAGTGTCATTGCATGTCTATTCTTTTCATGAACCACACCCAGTGTCATTGCATGTCTGTTCCTCTAAACAAACCACACATGGATCCACCAATGTCATTGCATGTCTGTTCTTTTCACAAACCACACATGGATCCACCAGTGTCATTGCATGTGTGTTGTTTTCATGAACCATAGCTAGAGTCATTGCATGTCTGTTCTTCTCACAAACCACATAAGGATCCACCAGTGTCATTGCATGTGTGTTCTTTTCATGAACCACACCCAGTGTCATTGCATGTGTGTTCTTCTCATGAACCACATGGATCCACCATTGTCATTGCATGTGTGTTCTTGTCATGAACCACAGCTAGAGTCATTTCATGTGTGTTCTTCTCATCAACCATAGCCAATGTCATTGCATGTCTGTTCCTCTAAACAAACCACACATGGATCTACTAGTGTCATTGCATGTGTGTTCTTCTCATGAACCACACATGGATCCACCAGTGTCATTTGTCTGTTCTTTTCATGAACCACAGCTAGACTCATTGCATGTCTGTTCTTTCCACAAACCACACATGGATCCACCTAGTGTGATTGGATGTGTGTTCTTCTCATGAACCACACATGGATCCACCAGTGTCATTGGATGTGTGTTCTTTTCATGAACCACAGCTAGAGTCATTGCATGTGTGTTCTTCTAAACAAACCACATATTCCATGTCTGTTCTTTTCATGAACCACACCCAGTGTCATTGCAAGTCTGTTCCTCTAAACAAACCACACATGGATCTACCTAGTGTGATTGCATGTCTGTTCTTTTCACAAACCACACATGGATCCACCAGTGTTATTGCATGTGTGTTCTTTTCGTGAACCATAGCTAGAGTAATTGCATGTCTATTCTTCTCACAAACCACATAAGGATCCACCAGTGTCATTGCTTGTGTGTTCTTTTCATGAACCACACCCAGTGTCATTGCATGTGTGTTCTTCTCATGAACCACACATGGATCCACCAGTGTCATTGCATGTGTGTTCTTTTCATGAACCACAACTAGTCATTGCATGTGTGTTCTTCTCACAAACCACACATGGATCCACCAGTGTCATTGCATGTGTGTTCTTCTCATGAAGCACAGCCAGCGTCATTGCATGTCTGTTCCTCTAAACAAACCACACATGGATCCACCAGTGTCGTTGGATGTGTGTTCTTCTGATGAACCACACATGGATCAACAAGTGAAATTGCATGTCTGTTCTTTTCATGAACCACAGCTAGAGTCATTACATGTGTGTTCTTCTAAACAAACCACATAAGGATCCACCCGTGTGATTGCATGTCTATTCTTTTCATGAACCACACCCAGTGTCATTGCATGTATGTTCCTCTAAACAAACCACACGTGGATCCACCTAGTGTGATTGCATGTCTGTTCTTTTCACAAACCACACATGGATCCACCAGTGTCATTGCATGTGTTTTTTTTTCATGAACCATAGCTAGAGTCATTGCATGGCTGTTCTTCTCACAAACTACATAAGGATCCACCAGTGTCATTGCATGTGTGTTCTTTTCATGAACCACACCCAGTGTCATTGCATGTGTGTTCTTCTGATGAACCACACATGGATCCACTAGTGTCATTGCTTGTGTGTTCTTTTCATGAACCACATCAAAAGTCACTGCATGTGTGTTCTTCTCACCAACCGCACATGGATCCACTAGTGTCATTGCATGTGTGTTCTTCTCATGAACCACAACCAATGTCATTGCATGTTTATTCCTCTAAACAAACCACACGTGGATCGACCGGTGTCATTGGATTTGTGTTTTTCTCATGAACCCCACATGGATCCACCAGTGTCAATGCATGTCTGTTCTTTTCATGAACCACAACTAGAGTCATTGCATGTCTCTTCTTTCCATAAACTACATATGGATCCACCAGTGTCATTGCATGTCTATTCTTTTCATGAACCACAACTAGTGTGATTGCATGCCTGTTCTTTCCACAAACCACATATGGATCCACCAGTGTCATTGCATGTGTTTTTTTTTCATGAACCACAGCTAGAGTCATTGCATGTGTGTTCTTCTAAAAGAACCAAATAAGGATCCACCAGTGTCATTGCATGTGTGTTCTTTTCATGAACCACACTTAGTGTCATTGCATGTCTGTTCCTGTTGAGGGCAAACCTCTACGGTGGCCCGATCTTTCACGATTCCCTTTCAAATCGAGGATGGAGTGCGGGGAGAGGAGAGGATGAACACAACGAACGCACGCATGAAGAACGCGATGAAGACACACACACAAAAACATGATACACACCAATAGCTCACGCCGACGGTGACCGGTTCGGCGTAATCCCTAGTATCGGCGTTGGGCGGAGGACTCTCTCTTGAATCGGCACGGCGAGATGGGAGACTTGGTGAGATCTTGACGTCTTGGCAAAGGGACACCAATGCCAAGGCCTTGTACAACGCAGAGGCACGATGCAACCTCCAACGAGGTTTGGTGATATTGGTGCTCCTTGGTCAAGGAGTATGAGGCAAGAACTAGATAGATCCACAAAAGGGGTTTCCACTAATTCCAATATCATGCCTAGGGTTTACAATGGAGGTGGGGGAATATATATAGGCCAGCCACTTAAACAATGGTACTTTAGGAATAAAAGACAAGTTCTGGACTGACTAAGGGGTACATGGGCCGCAGGCCCAAAGGCCTTTTCATGCCTGGCGACGGTCGGTCCGGAGACTCCGGTGTGGTGGACCAGAGATTCTGTCGGTCTCCGGGCCGGCCTCCAGAGGGGCCTTCAGATTGTCCCAGGGCCCGGTTCTGGGGGCAGACCGGAGGTGGGGCCGGAGACTCCGGTGTCTTCAGGCCAGAGACTTTGGTGGACCGGAGACTCCAGTGTGCGCAGACCGGAGACTCTGGTCTGAGTAGCTCCAGCGGCTCCTGCTTCACGCTCTTCTCCTTGTTCTCCATCCTTGGGTGCTTGGAGATGAGTCGAGGCTTCGTACCTGATGGTGCACAATGTAGTTGCATGAAGTAGCACACCATCCAAGGAGGTATCAAATTGGCACGAGGAGAGGAGCGAGTTCACCTTAGCTTGTAGGAGTTTGGCTCGGGCACGCGTCATGGGTCCACTTGGGGAACTTGTTGGTGTAGATGTAGGAGCGTCCGTAGGACGGGCTGCATCAGCTCCCCCCTGGAAAGAGTCGTCCTCGACTCTTCATGGATATCATCTTGAACATCTCCATGGTAGGGTGAGAGATCCTTGACATTGAATGTATTGCTTGCAAGATACTTGGAGGTCGGTATGTCGATGATGTAGGCGTTGTTGTTGATTCTTTTGAGGACCTTGAAGGGACCATCTCCTCTTGTCTTGAGCTTGGAGTCATGTTCCTTGGGGAAGCGGTCTTTGCTTAGGTGTATCCACACAAGGTCACCTTCTTCAAAGATCATCTCCTTCTTGTCCTTGTTTAACCTTGAAGCTTGGCGAAGGACTTGTTGTTCGATAGTAGCTCTTGTTTCTTCATAGCTTGTGCTCATTTCTCGACGTCCATGTTCGTTCGCTCATGGAGAGGTAGTGGTAGGATGTCGAGTGCGGTGAGGGGCTCGAAACCATAGACGGTCATGAATGGACTCATCTTGGTTGTTGAGTGCTTGGCTCGATTGTAGGCGAACTCGGCGTGTGGAATGCATTCCTCCCAATCCTTCAGGTTTTTCTTGATCAACACATGAAGGAGGGTTCCGTGGCTTCGATTGACAACTTCGGTTTGGCCATCAGTTTGAGGATGCGATGCGGATGAAAAGAGGAGCTTGACACCGAGCTTGGCCATGATGGTCTTCCATAAGTAGCTCATGAATTTGACGTCGCGGTCGGAGACGATTGTCCTTGGCACACCATGAAGACGGAAGATTTCCCTGAAAACATATTTGCAACATGTGAAGCGTCGTCAGTCTTATTGCACGGTATGAAGTGTGCCATTTTGGAAAAATGATCCACAACAACAAATATAGAATCATGACCATGCTTAGATCTAGGCAATCCTAACATGAAATCCATGCTAATGTCGGGAATAGGCTATGGCATATAAAGACCATAAGGGTTAGCTTGTGACTTAGCTTGAACACATGTCGTGCATCGTTGAACGTAGCGCTCCACGTCACGCTTCATCTTGGGCCAAAAGTAGTGATTTGAGAGCATGTCCAATGTCTTGTCGCGGCCAAAGTGACCCATAAGGCCTCCACCATGAGATTCTTGGAGAAGCAAGAGTTGAAGCGACGACTTCGGAATGCATAGCTTGTTTTGTTTAAAAAGAAAACCCTTATGCAAATAGAAATCATCAACTCCTTTGTCATTGGAGCACTTTGCGAAAATTGGTTCAAAGAATGGGTCGGAAGCATACAAAGATTTTATTTCCTCAAGACCCAACACGTTGATTTCAAGTCTCGTAAGAAGGCTTGTGTGTTTGCGAGACAAAGCGTCCGCAACTACATTATCTTTGCCCTTCTTATACTTGACAATGTATGGAAAAGACTCCATGAACTCAACCCACTTAGCGTGTCTCTTGCTCAAGTTAGCTTGGCCTTTGAGATATTTCAACGACTCGTGGTCAGAATGTATGATAAATTCCTTGGTCCAAAGGTAGTGTTGCCAAACTTGAAGGACGCGAACTAAGGCAAAAAGCTCTTTGTCATAAATCGGATAGTTAAGGCGAGCACCATCAAGTTTCTCGCTATGGTAGGCTATAGGACGTCCGTTTTCCATAAGGACTCCTCCAATGCCAATACCACTAGCATCACACTCTATCTCAAAAGTTTTTGTGAAATCCAGTAACGCAAGGAGAGGTGCTTCGGTGAGCCTCTTTTTAAGTTCATCAAAAGCTTTTTGTTGTGCTTTGCCCCACATGAAGGTGACATTCTTTTTGGTCAATTCATTAAGGGGGCAAGCAATGGTTGAAAAGTCTTTCACAAAGCAACGATAGAAACCGGCCAACCCATGAAAACTTCGGAGTTCACTCACATCGGTTGGGATGGGCCAATCACATATGTCCTTTACCTTGGAAACATCAACTTCAATTCCCTTCGAAGAAACGACAAATCCAAGAAAAATCAACTTGTCTTTAGCAAAAGTGCACTTGGGAAGATTAGCATAAAGCTTTTCATGTCGAAGGATTTGCAAAACTTCCTTGACATGTGTTATATGGTCCTCAAGTGATTTGCTATAAACAAGAATATCATCGAAATAGACAACAACACTTTTAACAATGAGAGAACGCAAGATATTATTCATTAGGCGCATGAAGGTGGATGGGGCATAAGACAAACCTAAGGGCATAACCAACCATTCATAGAGACCAAATTTGGTCTTGAAGGCGGTTTTCCACTCATCACCTTCGGCCATGCGTATTTGATGGTAACCACTACGAAGATCAATTTTCGAAAAAATAGTGGCTCCACACAACTCATCAAGCATGTCATCGAGAGGTGGTATGGGATGTCGATAACGCACGGCGATAGCGTTGATTGGACGACAGTCCATGCATAATAGTAACGTATCATCCGTCTTTGGAACAAGAATCAGGAGTACGGCACTTGGACTAGTGCTAACTTGGATCAAACCTTTGGAGACGAGTTGGTTGATTTGACATTTGATCTCCTTTGTCTCCTCCGGGTTCGTGCGGTAGGCGGCGCGGTTGAGAAGTGGTGCACCGGGGATGAGGTCAATGCGATGTTCGATGCCGCGAAGAGGAGGTAGTCCATGTGGGAGCTCTTCGGGGGAACACATCCTTGAATTCCTGCAAAACACTCATCAAAGATGGAGGAACATTGGTTAATTCATTAGTTCCTTGCGCTAGTCCCTTGCAAAGGAGGACATAGTGCAAGATGGATGGGTTGTTCCGAACATCTCTCATCTCACTTTTGGTGGCAAGGAGAACACTCTTAGTTTTTCCACTCGAGTTTGGCTTGTGGCTCTCACTCACTATGAGATGGTTCTCTCTCTCACCGCTCTTCTCACAAGTAGATGTTGTGCTTTGCACCCTCGCTAAAGCCTTTGCATTGTCCGCAATTATTTGTCTAGGAGTCATCGGTTGCAAGACACATGTTTTGTTGAGCCATTTGAAGGTGTATACATTGGTGCGACCATCATGTTGAGCAGCCTTGTCAAATTGCCACGGTCGACCAAGAAGCATGTGGCAAACTGTCATAGGAACCACATCACACTCCACCGTATCTTTGTAAGGACCAATGGCGAAAGAGACCGATACGGTATGCTTGATCTTCACGGACCCTTGGTCACTTAGCCATTGCACGTGGTAGGGGTACTTGTGCGGATGGAGGGTGAGGTTGAGCTTCTCACACAACTCGGTGCTAGCAATGTTGTGGCAACTCCCTCCGTCAATGATCACCTTGATAGATTTTCCATTGATGCCGGCTCGTGTTTGGAAGATATTGGAGCATTGGTCTTCATGCTCTTATGCTTGAGTGGTTAATATCCTTGTGACGACAAGCGATGGACTTGCGTCATGTTCACACATGAGAAGTTCTTGGTCATCTTCCACTCATTGCCTTGCCATTGCTTCCTTGACTCGGGCATCAAATTCATCTTCACTCAAATACTCTTCATCACCATTGTCATGGATGAACAAGACTTTCTTGTTTCCACATTCGTCCAACTTGTGTCCTTTACCTCCACACTTGTAGCATTTACCAATGAAAGGTGTATCACTCTTTGCTTGTTTGCCACTTGGGGCCAGTTTTCCTTGAGGAAGTTTGGGCTTGAAGGAAGGCTTGGGGTACTTGAGGAGCTTCCATTGAAAGTTGTTGGTGTAGCGGTTGAGGCTTTCTTGTAGGTGAAGTACGTCTTGGGCTTGTTGTACTTGATATCCTCTTGCACTTGACGTTCAGCCTTTGTTGCGATGTGCACAAGCTCAAAACCATGGTGTTGTATGTTTGGAACTCGACGATGCGCTTGATTAGGTGATTCAAGCCAATGAGGAAACGTGCCATTGTTTGCTCCATGCGCTCATCAATGTTGTCGTGAATCAAGTTGAGTTCCATTTCCTTGAAGTATTCTTCCATGGTCTTTGTCCCTTGACGAAGCGCTTGAAGGTTGTTAAGAGGTCACGTGTGTAGTGCGCGGGGACGAACCGGGATCTCATGTGAGCCTTCATGTCATGCCAAGTTGTGATTGGCGGTTCTTGTCTTGCATGACGAGCAACTTGAACTTGTTCCCACCAAAGGTTGGCGTAATCATCAAACTAAAGTGAAGCCATGGCGACCATCTTTTCGTTGGTATAATTGTGCATGCGGAAGATCTTGTCGACTTTGAGTGCCCATGAGAGGTATTCTTTGGGGTCATTGGATCCGGTGAACTTGGGCATTGTGAACTTGAGCTTGCCAAAAGTTTCTTCATCATTGCGGTCATTGCGATGAGCATGGTGACCTTGTTGATGATCTTGTAGTTGGGGAGGTGGAACTTGGTTCTCGCGTCCTTGTTGCGAAGCTTGCTCTTGATATTTTTGTTGAGGAGCTTGCTCTTTCTCTTGGCGTGGTTGTTGACGTGGTTGAGGCGCTTGGGCCTCATGGTGGCGAGGGTGTGGAGCCTCTTGACGCGGTTGATGTCGAAGAGGAGGCTCATTCCTCGATTGGTGGTGTTGGTTAGGCACATGGGCCTCACGACGAAGAACATGGTCATGAGCCTCTTGACGTGGTGGGCGTCGCTCAATTTGTATCACTTGACGCTCCAAGTTTTGTTGAGGTGGAGGAGGCGCCTCGTGATGACCATGGTGTCGGTGTGGACGTTCATGACGTTGATGACGAGGAGGAGGATCTTGGAGAGCTTCACGTCGATGACGAGCTTGATTCTCCAAATTGGAGTCATCACTTGTTGTGTCAAGTATGTGTCGCGGTCGATGGTGGTAGACTTGCGGTTGCACTTGCGGTTGCGCTTGCGGTTCCTCTTGTGGTTGCTCTTGTTGGATCACTAATGCCCTTGCGTGATGACGGTGTGCTTCTTGCCTTGCTCTTGGCCTTGAAGAGAAATCACCATCATAGCTTGATGTTGCGGCGTGCCGTGGGGAAGGTACATAATTCGAAGAACTTCCATCTTCAACCACGGGGGCATCATTGCGTCTGGGAGAACTTGGATGTAGATCTTGTTGAAGAGGTACATGACGATGCGAAGAACTTGAAGAGGTTGAAGCACGTGAACGCGGTCTTGACATTCCGTCGATGATGCGTCGAAGATTGTCATTTGTTTCGGCGACGGAGCGTTGAAGCGCTTCATTTTGGTGGCGAAGTTGTGATGCATTGCATGCATTTTTCGTTCGAGGCCGTCAAAGCGGTTGTCTATGTTCTTGAACTCGGCTTGCGTCTCCCCAAATTGTTCATCTTGTCGCGTCTCAAGGGCTTGGCAACGTTCACGGAACTATTGGCGGACGATGAAGTGACTTGCGCGCGTCATGTACGGTCTTTGATCTTCTTCTTGGGGAGGTGGTTGGCTCGACTCACCGTGCCTATCCATCATGCAAGACACACAAGTATTGTATATGGAAGTGGAATATGGTGGTGTTAGCCTTGTACCTCACCTTGGGGATTGCACCAAACTAGAAACCACAAGTGAGAGCTATAAGCGTGCAAAGTGGAAATGCAAAGAAAACTCACACTAAAGAAAGAACTAACTCTCAAAAGCTTGTTGGTGGTAGGTTAGGATTGTGGAAAGCCAAAGAACCCACCAAAAGAAAAGGGATAGTCAAATGTGGGTAAAATCCAACAAAACTCAAGTCAAAGGCGAAGGTCAACAACTCAAAGGGGTGACGGGAACCTACGACTATATACACACACGTGGAGAAAGTTGGGATTGACACAACTATGAAAATGAGCAAACAAAATGTCATAACAAAGACTAAGCTCGTTGTCGTGCCAATGCAAGGAGAGACCGTGGCTCGTTTGCAAAGAAGAAAAGTGAGCTGCACTTGCCTTGGGCGCTCTTCTTTCTCTCTTGCTTACAAGCTTTGAGACTCTCTTTGGCAATGGGAGACTATTTTTCTTTTGCCTTTTCTTTGTATCTTTTTTTTGCTCTCCCTTTATGCTACCTAGTCACATTTGATATTGCTCTTGCACTCTCACTATCCAAGGACAAATGCACAATGCTCAAGCAAACACAAGATGAGCCACTCTCATAGGATAGGTACACACAAAGGAAGATAGGGGTTAACAAGGTGACGCAAGTTATACCTTTGTTGGTGATGATGAACTTGGCATCGGTGGTGCGGGATGATGTTCGTGGGCCGTGGTGTCGGTGAGCGCGGGGGTTGTTGATGCGGAAGCTTGTTGTTAGTTGACGACGCGCACACAGGCACAGACAAACAAGAGGAAATTAGCCAATGCAAGATTAGAGGCAAAACTGTCAAAATCAGGCGTCAGGCCGGAGACTCCGGGGTTTTAGGCCGGAAACTCCGGTCCAGGCCGGAGACTCCGGTGTGGGTAGACCGGAGACTCTGGTGTAGGCCGGAGACTCCGGTGTGTAGGCTGGAGACTCCGGTCTGGAATCAGATCGCGAACTGCTCGTGTTCTTGAGCGGAAATCCACGCCTTGGGTCCTCAAATCCGCGAAAAATTGGCCAAATTGGGCTGGGAAAACGCAGGATAAAGCTGGACCAACACCTAAGACAAGGTTTGGTTGAATCAAAACCACAAATAACACTCCAAATCAAGAGATCGATCCAAAGGTAAATTTGGGCTGTTTTTTGGGGATTTTCGAATTTTTGGTGGATAGAATAAAAAATTGTGGGGAAAATCGTGAGCAACGAAGCTCTTCATACCAATATGTTGAGGACAAACCTCTAGGGTGACCCGATCTTTTATGATTCCCTTTCAAATCGAGGATGGAGTGCGGGGAGAGGAGGGGAGGATGAACACAACAAACGCACGCACGAAGAACGCGATGACCACACACACACAAAACCACGATACACACCAATAGCTCATGCCGGCGGTGACCGGTCCGGCGCAATCCCTAGGATCGGCGTCGGGCGGAGGACTCTCTCTCGAACCAGCACAGCAAGATGGGAGACTCAGTGAGATCTTGACGTCTTGGCAAAGGGACACCGATGCCAAGGCCTTGTACAATGCGGAGGCACAATGCAAACTCCAACGAGGTTTGGTGATATTGGTGCTCCTTGGTCAAGGAGCATGAGGCAAGAACTAGATAGATCCACAAAGGGGTTTCCACTAATTCCAATATCATGCCTAGGGTTTACAATGGAGGTGCGGGACTATATATAGGCCAGCCACTTAAACAGGGGTACTTTAGGAACAAAAGACAAGTTCTGGACGGACTAAGGGGTACATGGGTCGTAGGCCCAAAGGCCTTTTCATGCCTGGCGACGGTCGGTCCGGAGACTCCGGTGTGGTGGAACGGAGACTCCGGTCTGGACCGGAGATTCCGGTCGGTCTTCGGACCGGCCTCCGGAGGGGCCTTCAAATTGTCCTAGGGACCGGTTCTGGGGGCAGACCGGAGGTGGGGCCGGAGACTCCGGTGTCTTTAGGCCGGAGACTTTGGTGGACTAGAGACTCTGGTGTGCGCAGACCGGAGACTCCGGTCTGAGAAGCTCCAGCGGCTCCTGCTTCACGCTCTGCTCCTTGTTCTCCATCCTTGGGTGCTTGGAGATGAGTCGAGGCTTCGTACCTAATCGTGCATAGTGTAGTTCCATTAAGTAGCACACCATCCAAGGAGGTAGCAAATTGGCACGAGGAGAGGAGCGAGTTCACCTTAGCTTGTAGGAGTTTGGCTCGGGCACGCGTCATGGGTCCACTTGAGGAACTTGTTGGTGTAGATGTAGGAGCGTCCATAGGACGGGCTACATCAGTTCCTCTAAACAAACCACACATGGATCCACCTAGTGTGATTGCATGTCTGTTATTTTCACAAACCACACATGGATCTACCCGTGTCATTGCATGTGTGTTCTTTTCAGGAACCATAGCTAGAGTCATTGCATGTCAGTTCTTCTCATAAACCACATAAGGATCCACCAGTGTCATTGCATGTCTGTTCTTTTCATGAACCACACCCAGTATCATTGCATGTGTGTTCTTATCATGAACCACACATGGATCCACCAGTGTCATTGCATGTGTGTTCGTTTCATGAACCACGGCTAGAGTCATTGCATGTGTGTTCTTCTCACAAACCACATGGATCCACTAGTGTGATTGCATGTCTGTTTTTCTCATGAACTACACCCAGTGTGATTACATGTTTGTTCCTCTAAACAAACCACATAAGGTTCCACTAGTGTCATTGGTTGTGTGTTCTTCTCATGAACCACACATGGATCCACCAGTGTCATTGCATGTCTGTTCTTTTCATGAACCACAGCTAGAGTCATTGCATGTCTATTCTTTCCACAAACCACATATGGATCCACCAGTGTCATTGCATGTCTGTTCTTTTCATGAACCACAACTAGAGTCATTGCATGTCTGTTCCTTCCATAAACCACATATGGATCCACCAGTGTCATTGCATGTGTGTGCTTTTCATGAACCACAGCTAGAGTCATTGCATGTGTGTTCTTCTCACAAACCACATAAGGATACACCAGTGTCATTTCATGTGTGTTCTTTTCGTGAACCACACCCAGTGTCATTGCATGTCTGTTCTTTCCACAAACCACACATGGATCCACCAGTGTCATTGGATGTGTGTTCTTTTCATGAACCACACCTAGTGTGATTGCATGTCTGTTCTTTTCACAAACCACACATGGATCCACCAGTGTGATTGCATGTGTGTTCTTTTCATGAACCACAGCTAGAGTCAATGCATGTGTGTTCTTCTAAACAAACCACATATGGATCCACTAGTTACATTGCATGTCTGTTCTTTTCATGAACCACACCTAGTGTAATTGCATGTCTGTTCCTCTAAACAAACCACACATGGATCCACCTAGTGTGATTGCATGTGTGTTCTTTTCACAAACCACAGATTGATCCACCAGTGTCATTGCATGTGTGTTCTTTTCATGAACCATAGCTAGAGTCATTGCATGTCTATTCTTCTCACAAACCACATAAGAATCCACCAGTGTCATTGCATGTGTGTTCTTTTCATGAACCACACCCAGTGTCATTGCATGTGTGTTCTTCTCATGAACCACACATGGATCCACCAGTGTCATTGCATGTGTGTTCTTTTCATGAACCACGGCTAGAGTCATTGGATGTGTGTTCGTCTCACAAACCACACATGGATCCACCAGTGTCATTGCATGTCTGTTCTTCTCATGAACCACAACCAGTGTCATTGCATGTCTGTTCTTTCCACAAACCACATATGGATCCACCAGTGTCATTGCATGTCTGTTCTTTTCATGAACCACAACTAGAGTCATTGCATGTCTGTTCCTTCCATAAACCACATATGGATCCACCAGTGTCATTGCATGTGTGTGCTTTTCATGAACCACAGCTAGAGTCATTGCATGTGTGTTCTTCTCACAAACCACATAAGGATACACCAGTGTCATTTCTTGTGTGTTCTTTTCGTGAACCACACCCAGTGTCATTGCATGTCTGTTCTTTCCACAAACCACACATGGATCCACCAGTGTCATTGGATGTGTGTTCTTTTCATGAACCACACCCAGTGTGATTGCATGTCTGTTCTTTTCACAAACCACACATGGATCCACCAGTGTGATTGCATGTGTGTTCTTTTCATGAACCACAGCTAGAGTCAATGCATGTGTGTTCTTCTAAACAAACCACATATGGATCCACTAGTTACATTGCATGTCTGTTCTTTTCATGAACCACACCTAGTGTAATTGCATGTCTGTTCCTCTAAACAAACCACACATGGATCCACCTAGTGTGATTGCATGTCTGTTCTTTTCACAAACCACACATGGATCCACCCGTGTCATTGCATGTGTGATCTTTTCATGAACCATACCTAGAGTCATTGCATGTCTGTTCTTCTCACAAACAACATAAGGATCCACCAGTGTCATTGCATGTCTGTTCTTTTCATGAACCACAGCTAGAGTCATTGCATGTCTATTCTTTCCACAAACCACATATGGATCCACCAGTGTTATTGCATGTCTGTTCTTTTCATGAACCACAACTAAAGTCATTGCATGTGTGTTCTTCTCACAAACCACATAAGGATACACTAGTGTCATTGGATGTGTGTTCTTCTCATGAACCACACCCAGTGTCATTGCATGACTGTTCTTCTCATGAACCACACATGGATCCAGCAGTGTCATTGCATGTGTGTTCTTTTCATGAACCACAGCTAGAGTCAATGCATGTGTGTTCTTCTAAACAAACCACATATGGATCCACTAGTTACATTGCATGTCTGTTCTTTTCATGAACCACACCTAGTGTAATTGCATGTCTGTTCCTCTAAACAAACCACACATGGATCCACCTAGTGTGATTGCATGTCTGTTCTTTTCACAAACCACACATGGATCCACCAGTGTGATTGCATGAGTGTTCTTCTCATGAACCACAGCCAGTGTCATTGCATGTCTGTTCCTCTAAACAAACCACACATGGATCCACCAGTGTCATTGGATGTGTGTTCTTCTCATGAACCACACATGGATCTACCAGTGTCATTGCATGTCTGTTCTTTTCATGAACCACAGCTAGAGTCATTGCATGTCTATTCCTTCCACAAACCACATAGGGATCCACCAGTGTCATTGCATGTGTGTTGTTTTCATGAACCACAGCTAGTGTCATTGCATGTGTGTTCTTATCACAAACCACATAAGGATACACCAGTGTCATTGCATGTGTGTTCTTTTCATGAACCACACCTAGTGTCATTGCATGTCTCTTCTTTCCACAAACCACACATGGATCCACCAGTGTCATTGGATGTGTGTTCTTTTCATGAACCACACCCAGTGTGATTGCATGTCTGTTCTTTTCACAAACCACACATGGATCCACCAGTGTGATTGCATGTGTGTTCTTTTCATGAACCACAGCTAGAGTCAATGCATGTGTGTTCTTCTAAACGAACCACATATGGATCCACTAGTTACATTGCATGTCTGTTCTTTTCATGAACCACACCTAGTGTAATTGCATGTCTGTTCCTCTAAACAAACCACACATGGATCCACCTAGTGTGATTGCATGTCTGTTCTTTTCACAAACCACACATGGATCCACCCGTGTCATTGCATGTGTGATCTTTTCATGAACCATACCTAGAGTCATTGCATGTCTGTTCTTCTCACAAACAACATAAGGATCCACCAGTGTCATTGCATGTCTGTTCTTTTCATGAACCACAGCTAGAGTCATTGCATGTCTATTCTTTCCACAAACCACATATGGATCCACCAGTGTTATTGCATGTCTGTTCTTTTCATGAACCACAACTAGAGTCATTGCATGTTTGTTCCTTCCACAAACCACATATGGATCCATCAGTGTCATTGCATGTGTGTTTTTTTCATGAACCACAGCTAAAGTCATTGCATGTGTGTTCTTCTCACAAACCACATAAGGATACACTAGTGTCATTGGATGTGTGTTCTTCTCATGAACCACACCCAGTGTCATTGCATGACTGTTCTTCTCATGAACCACACATGGATCCAGCAGTGTCATTGCATGTGTGTTCTTTTCATGAACCACAGCTAGTCATTGCGTGTGTGTTCTTCTCAAAAACCACACAAGGATCCACCAGTGTCATTGCATGAGTGTTCTTCTCATGAACCACAGCCAGTGTCATTGCATGTCTGTTCCTCTAAACAAACCACACATGGATCCACCAGTGTCATTGGATGTGTGTTCTTCTCATGAACCACACATGGATCTACCAGTGTCATTGCATGTCTGTTCTTTTCATGAACCACAGCTAGAGTCATTGCATGTCTATTCCTTCCACAAACCACATAGGGATCCACCAGTGTCATTGCATGTGTGTTGTTTTCATGAACCACAGCTAGTGTCATTGCATGTGTGTTCTTATCACAAACCACATAAGGATACACCAGTGTCATTGCATGTGTGTTCTTTTCATGAACCACACCTAGTGTCATTGCATGTCTCTTCTTTCCACAAACCACACATGGATCCACCAGTGTCATTGGATGTGTGTTCTTTTCATAAACCGCACCCAGTCTGATTGCATGTCTATTCTTATCATGAACCACACATGGATCCACCAGTGTCATTGCATGTCTGTTCTTTTCATGAACCACACCCAGTGTCATTGCATGTCTGTTCTTTCCACAAACCACACATGGATCCACCTAGTGTGATTGCATGTCTGTTCTTTTCACAAACCACACATGGATCTGCCAGTGTCATTGCATGTGTGTTCTTTTCACGAACCACAACTAGAGTCATTGCATGTGTGTTATTCTAAACAAACCACATAAGGATCCACCAGTGTCATTGCATGTCTGTCATTTTCATGAACCACACCTAGTGTCATTGCATGTCTATTCCTCTAAACAACACACACGTGGATCCACCTAGTGTGATTGCATGTCTGTTCTTTTCACAAACCACACATGGATCCACCAGTGTCATTGCATGTGTGTTCTTTTCATGATCCATAGCTAGAGTCATTGCATGTCAGTTCTTCTCACAAACCACATAAGGATCCACCAGTGTCATTGCATGTGTGTTCTTTTCATGAAACACACCCAGTGTCATTGCATGTGTGTTCTTCTCATGAACCACACATGGATCCACCAGTGTCATTTCATGTGTGTTCTTTTCATGAACAATAGCTAGAGTCATTGCATGTGTGTTCTTCTCACAAACCACACATGGATCCACTAGTGTCATTGCATGTGTGTTCTTTTCATGAACCAGACCCAGTGTCATTGCATGTGTGTTCTTCTCACAAACCACACAATGGATCCACCAGTGTCATTGCATGTGTGTTCTTCTCATGAACCATAGCCAGTGTCATTGCATGTCTGTTCCTCTAAACAAACCACACATGGATCCAGCAGTGTCATTGCATGTGTGTTCTTTTCATGAACCACAGCTAGAGTCAATGCATGTGTGTTCTTCTAAACAAACCACATATGGATCCACTAGTTACATTGCATGTCTGTTCTTTTCATGAACCACACCTAGTGTAATTGCATGTCTGTTCCTCTAAACAAACCACACATGGATCCACCTAGTGTGATTGCATGTCTGTTCTTTTCACAAACCACACATGGATCCACCAGTGTGATTGCATGAGTGTTCTTCTCATGAACCACAGCCAGTGTCATTGCATGTCTGTTCCTCTAAACAAACCACACATGGATCCACCAGTGTCATTGGATGTGTGTTCTTCTCATGAACCACACATGGATCTACCAGTGTCATTGCATGTCTGTTCTTTTCATGAACCACAGCTAGAGTCATTGCATGTCTATTCCTTCCACAAACCACATAGGGATCCACCAGTGTCATTGCATGTGTGTTGTTTTCATGAACCACAGCTAGTGTCATTGCATGTGTGTTCTTATCACAAACCACATAAGGATACACCAGTGTCATTGCATGTGTGTTCTTTTCATGAACCACACCTAGTGTCATTGCATGTCTCTTCTTTCCACAAACCACACATGGATCCACCAGTGTCATTGGATGTGTGTTCTTTTCATGAACCACACCCAGTGTGATTGCATGTCTGTTCTTTTCACAAACCACACATGGATCCACCAGTGTGATTGCATGTGTGTTCTTTTCATGAACCACAGCTAGAGTCAATGCATGTGTGTTCTTCTAAACGAACCACATATGGATCCACTAGTTACATTGCATGTCTGTTCTTTTCATGAACCACACCTAGTGTAATTGCATGTCTGTTCCTCTAAACAAACCACACATGGATCCACCTAGTGTGATTGCATGTCTGTTCTTTTCACAAACCACACATGGATCCACCTGTGTCATTGCATGTGTGATCTTTTCATGAACCATACCTAGAGTCATTGCATGTCTGTTCTTCTCACAAACAACATAAGGATCCACCAGTGTCATTGCATGTCTGTTCTTTTCATGAACCACAGCTAGAGTCATTGCATGTCTATTCTTTCCACAAACCACATATGGATCCACCAGTGTTATTGCATGTCTGTTCTTTTCATGAACCACAACTAGAGTCATTGCATGTTTGTTCCTTCCACAAACCACATATGGATCCATCAGTGTCATTGCATGTGTGTTTTTTTCATGAACCACAGCTAAAGTCATTGCATGTGTGTTCTTCTCACAAACCACATAAGGATACACTAGTGTCATTGGATGTGTGTTCTTCTCATGAACCACACCCAGTGTCATTGCATGACTGTTCTTCTCATGAACCACACATGGATCCAGCAGTGTCATTGCATGTGTGTTCTTTTCATGAACCACAGCTAGTCATTGCGTGTGTGTTCTTCTCAAAAACCACACAAGGATCCACCAGTGTCATTGCATGAGTGTTCTTCTCATGAACCACAGTCAGTGTCATTGCATGTCTGTTCCTCTAAACAAACCACACATGGATCCACCAGTGTCATTGGATGTGTGTTCTTCTCATGAACCACACATGGATCTACCAGTGTCATTGCATGTTTGTTCTTTTCATGAACCACAGCTAGAGTCATTGCATGTCTATTCCTTCCACAAACCACATAGGGATCCACCAGTATCATTGCATGTGTGTTGTTTTCATGAACCACAGCTAGTGTCATTGCATGTGTGTTCTTATCACAAACCACATAAGGATACACCAGTGTCATTGCATGTGTGTTCTTTTCATGAACCACACCTAGTGTCATTGCATGTCTCTTCTTTCCACAAACCACACATGGATCCACCAGTGTCATTGGATGTGTGTTCTTTTCATGAACCACACCCAGTCTGATTGCATGTCTATTCTTATCATGAACCACACATGGATCCACCAGTGTCATTGCATGTCTGTTCTTTTCATGAACCACACCCAGTGTCATTGCATGTCTGTTCTTTCCACAAACCACACATGGATCCACCTAGTGTGATTGCATGTCTGTTCTTTTCACAAACCACACATGGATCTGCCAGTGTCATTGCATGTGTGTTCTTTTCACGAACCACAACTAGAGTCATTGCATGTGTGTTATTCTAAACAAACCACATAAGGATCCACCAGTGTCATTGCATGTCTGTCATTTTCATGAACCACACCTAGTGTCATTGCATGTCTATTCCTCTAAACAACACACACGTGGATCCACCTAGTGTGATTGCATGTCTGTTCTTTTCACAAACCACACATGGATCCACCAGTGTCATTGCATGTGTGTTCTTTTCATGATCCATAGCTAGAGTCATTGCATGTCAGTTCTTCTCACAAACCACATAAGGATCCACCAGTGTCATTGCATGTGTGTTCTTTTCATGAAACACACCCAGTGTCATTGCATGTGTGTTCTTCTCATGAACCACACATGGATCCACCAGTGTCATTTCATGTGTGTTCTTTTCATGAACAATAGCTAGAGTCATTGCATGTGTGTTCTTCTCACAAACCACACATGGATCCACCAGTGTCATTGCATGTGTGTTCTTTTCATGAACCAGACCAAGTGTCATTGCATGTGTGTTCTTCTCACAAACCACACAATGGATCCACCAGTGTCATTGCATGTGTGTTCTTCTCATGAACCATAGCCAGTGTCATTGCATGTCTGTTCCTCTAAACAAACCACACATGGATCCACCAGTGTCATTGGATGTGTGTTCTTCTCATGAACCACACATGGATCCACCAGTGTCATTGCATGTCTGTTCTTTTCATGAACCACAGCTAGAATCATCGCATATGTGTTCTTCTAAACAAACCACATAAGGGTCCACTATTGTCATTGCATGTGTGTTCTTCTCATGAACCACACTCAGTGTCATTGCATGTGTGTTCTTATCACAAACCACATAAGGATACACCAGTGTCATTGCATGTGTGTTCTTTTCATGAACCACACCCAGTGTCATTGCATGTCTCTTCTTTCCACAAACCACACATGGATCCACCAGTGTCATTGGATGTGTGTTCTTTTCATGAACCACATCCAGTGTGATTGCATGTCTGTTCTTATCATGAACCACACATGCATCCACCAGTGTCATTGCATGTCTGTTCTTTCCATGAACCACACCCAGTGTCATTGCATGTCTGTTCTTTCCACAAACCACACATGGATCCACCTAGTGTGATTGCATGTCTGTTCTTTTCACAAACCACACATGGATCTGCCAGTGTCATTGCATGTGTGTTCTTTTCACGAACCACAACTAGAGTCATTGCATGTGTGTTATTCTAAACAAACCACATAAGGATCCACCAGTGTCATTGCATGTCTGTCATTTTCATGAACCACACCTAGTGTCATTGCATGTCTATTCCTCTAAACAACACACACGTGTATCCACCTAGTGTGATTGCATGTCTGTTCTTTTCACAAACCACACATGGATCCACCAGTGTCATTGCATGTGTGTTCTTTTCATGATCCATAGCTAGAGTCATTGCATGTCAGTTCTTCTCACAAACCACATAAGGATCCACCAGTGTCATTGCATGTGTGTTCTTTTCATGAAACACACCCAGTGTCATTGCATGTGTGTTCTTCTCATGAACCACACATGGATCCACCAGTGTCATTTCATGTGTGTTCTTTTCATGAACAATAGCTAGAGTCATTGCATGTGTGTTCTTCTCACAAACCACACATGGATCCACCAGTGTCATTGCATGTGTGTTCTTTTCATGAACCAGACCCAGTGTCATTGCATGTGTGTTCTTCTCACAAACCACACAATGGATCCACCAGTGTCATTGCATGTGTGTTCTTCTCATGAACCATAGCCAGTGTCATTGCATGTCTGTTCCTCTAAACAAACCACACATGGATCCACCAGTGTCATTGGATGTGTGTTCTTCTCATGAACCACACATGGATCCACCAGTGTCATTGCATGTCTGTTCTTTTCATGAACCACAGCTAGAATCATCGCATGTGTGTTCTTCTAAACAAACCACATAAGGGTCCACTATTGTCATTGCATGTGTGTTCTTCTCATGAACCACACTCAGTGTCATTGCATGTGTGTTCTTATCACAAACCACATAAGGATACACCAGTGTCATTGCATGTGTGTTCTTTTCATGAACCACACCCAGTGTCATTGCATGTCTCTTCTTTCCACAAACCACACATGGATCCACCAGTGTCATTGGATGTGTGTTCTTTTCATGAACCACATCCAGTGTGATTGCATGTCTGTTCTTATCATGAACCACACATGCATCCACCAGTGTCATTGCATGTCTGTTCTTTCCATGAACCACACCCAGTGTCATTGCATGTCTGTTCTTTCCACAAACCACACATGGATCCACCTAGTGTGATTGCATGTCTGTTCTTTTCACAAACCACACATGGATCCACCAGTGTCATTGCATGTGTGTTCTTTTCACGAACCAAAGCTAGAGTCATTGCATGTGTGTTCTTCTAAACAAACCACATAAGGATCCACCAGTGTCATTGCATGTTTGTCATTTTCATGAACCACACCTAGTGTCATTTCATGTCTGTTCCTCTAAACAAACCACACTTGGATCCACCTAGTGTGATTGCATGTCTGTTCTTTTCACAAACCACACATGGATCCACTAGTGTCATTGCATGTGTGTTCTTTTCATGAACCATAGCTAGAGTCATTGCATGTCAGTTCTTCTCACAAACCACATAAGGATCCACCAGTGTCCTTGCATGTGTGTTCTTTTCATGAAACACACCCAGTGTCATTGCATGTGTGTTCTTCTCATGAACCACACATGGATCCACTAGTGTCATTGCATGTGTGTTCCTTTCATGAACCATAGCTAGAGTCATTGCATGTGTGTTCTTCTCACAAACCACACATGGATCCACCAGTGTCATTGCATGTGTGTTCTTTTCATGAACCAGACCCAGTGGCATTGCATGTGTGTTCTTCTCACAAACCACACAATGGATCCACCAGTGTCATTGCATGTGTGTTCTTCTCATGAACCATAGCCAGTGTCATTGCATGTCTGTTCCTCTAAACAAACCACACATGGATCCCCAAGTGTCATTGGATGTGTGTTCTTCTCATGAACCACACATGGATCCACCAGTGTCATTGCATGTCTGTTCTTTTCATGAACCACAGCTAGAATCATCGCATGAGTGTTCTTCTAAACAAACCACATAAGGATCCACTATTGTCATTGCATGTGTGTTCTTCTCACGATCCACACTCAGTGTCATTACATGTATGTTCCTCTAAACAAACCACATAAGGATCCACCAGTGTCATTGGATGTGTGTTCTTCTCATGAACCACACATGGATCTACCAGTGTCATTGCATGTCTGTTCTTTTCATGAACCACAGCTAGAGTCATTGCATGTCTATTCCTTCCACAAACCACATAGGGATCCACCATTGTCATTGCATGTGTGTTGTTTTCATGAACCACAGCTAGTGTCATTGCATGTGTGTTCTTATCACAAACCAAATAAGGATACACCAGTGTCATTGCATGTGTGTTCTTTTCATGAACCACACCTAGTGTCATTGCATGTCTCTTCTTTCCACAAACCACACATGGATCCACCAGTGTCATTGGATGTGTGTTCTTTTCATGAACCACGCCCACTCTGATTGCATGTGTATTCTTATTATGAACCACACATGGATCCACCAGTGTCATTGCATGTCTGTTCTTTTCATGAACCAAACCCAGTGTCATTGCATGTCTGTTCTTTCCACAAACCACACATGGATCCACCTAGTGTGATTGCATGTCTGTTCTTTTCACAAACCACACATGGATCTGCCAGTGTCATTGCATGTGTGTTCTTTTCACGAACCACAACTAGAGTCATTGCATGTGTGTTATTCTAAACAAACCACATAAGGATCCACCAGTGTCATTGCATGTCTGTCATTTTCATGAACCACACCTAGTGTCATTGCATGTCTATTCCTCTAAACAACACACACGTGTATCCACCTAGTGTGATTGCATGTCTGTTCTTTTCACAAACCACACATGGATCCACCAGTGTCATTGCATGTGTGTTCTTTTCATGATCCATAGCTAGAGTCATTGCATGTCAGTTCTTCTCACAAACCACATAAGGATCCACCAGTGTCATTGCATGTGTGTTCTTTTCATGAAACACACCCAGTGTCATTGCATGTGTGTTCTTCTCATGAACCACACATGGATCCACCAGTGTCATTTCATGTGTGTTCTTTTCATGAACAATAGCTAGAGTTATTGCATGTGTGTTCTTCTCACAAACCACACATGGATCCACCAGTGTCATTGCATGTGTGTTCTTTTCATGAACCAGACCCAGTGTCATTGCATGTGTGTTCTTCTCACAAACCACACAATGGATCCACCAGTGTCATTGCATGTGTGTTCTTCTCATGAACCATAGCCAGTGTCATTGCATGTCTGTTCCTCTAAACAAACCACACATGGATCCACCAGTGTCATTGGATGTGTGTTCTTCTCATGAACCACACATGGATCCACCAGTGTCATTGCATGTCTGTTCTTTTCATGAACCACAGCTAGAATCATCGCATGTGTGTTCTTCTAAACAAACCACATAAGGGTCCACTATTGTCATTGCATGTGTGTTCTTCTCATGAACCACACTCAGTGTCATTGCATGTGTGTTCTTATCACAAACCACATAAGGATACACCAGTGTCATTGCATGTGTGTTCTTTTCATGAACCACACCCAGTGTCATTGCATGTCTCTTCTTTCCACAAACCACACATGGATCCACCAGTGTCATTGGATGTGTGTTCTTTTCATGAACCACATCCAGTGTGATTGCATGTCTGTTCTTATCATGAACCACACATGCATCCACCAGTGTCATTGCATGTCTGTTCTTTCCATGAACCACACCCAGTGTCATTGCATGTCTGTTCTTTCCACAAACCACACATGGATCCACCTAGTGTGATTGCATGTCTGTTCTTTTCACAAACCACACATGGATCCACCAGTGTCATTGCATGTGTGTTCTTTTCACGAACCAAAGCTAGAGTCATTGCATGTGTGTTCTTCTAAACAAACCACATAAGGATCCACCAGTGTCATTGCATGTTTGTCATTTTCATGAACCACACCTAGTGTCATTTCATGTCTGTTCCTCTAAACAAACCACACTTGGATCCACCTAGTGTGATTGCATGTCTGTTCTTTTCACAAACCACACATGGATCCACTAGTGTCATTGCATGTGTGTTCTTTTCATGAACCATAGCTAGAGTCATTGCATGTCAGTTCTTCTCACAAACCACATAAGGATCCACCAGTGTCCTTGCATGTGTGTTCTTTTCATGAAACACACCCAGTGTCATTGCATGTGTGTTCTTCTCATGAACCACACATGGATCCACTAGTGTCATTGCATGTGTGTTCCTTTCATGAACCATAGCTAGAGTCATTGCATGTGTGTTCTTCTCACAAACCACACATGGATCCACCAGTGTCATTGCATGTGTGTTCTTTTCATGAACCAGACCCAGTGTCATTGCATGTGTGTTCTTCTCACAAACCACACAATGGATCCACCAGTGTCATTGCATGTGTGTTCTTCTCATGAACCATAGCCAGTGTCATTGCATGTCTGTTCCTCTAAACAAACCACACATGGATCCACCAGTGTCATTGGATGTGTGTTCTTCTCATGAACCACACATGGATCCACCAGTGT
This sequence comes from Avena sativa, assembly GCA_916181665.1. Classification (NCBI taxonomy): domain Eukaryota; kingdom Viridiplantae; phylum Streptophyta; class Magnoliopsida; order Poales; family Poaceae; genus Avena; species Avena sativa. Next base: position 316,992,985 of record OV702292.1, read on the forward strand.
CATTGCATGTCTGTTCTTTTCATGAACCACAGCTAGAATCATCGCATGTGTGTTCTTCTAAACAAACCACATAAGGATCCACTATTGTCATTGCATGTGTGTTCTTCTCACGATCCACACTCAGTGTCATTACATGTATGTTCCTCTAAACAAACCACATAAGGATCCACCAGTGTCATTGGATGTGTGTTCTTCTCATGAACTACACATGGATCCACCAGTGTCATTGCATGTCTGTTCTTTTCATGAACCACAGCTAGAGTCATTGCATGTCTATTCTTTCCACAAACCACATATGGATCCACCAGTGTCATTGCATGTCTGTTCTTTTCATGAACCACAGCTAGATTCATTGCATGTCTGTTCCTTCCACAAACCACATATGGATCCACTAGTGTCATTGCATGTCTGTTCTTTTCATGAACCACACCCAGTGTTATTGCATGTGTGTTCTTCTCATGAACCACACATGGATCCACCAGTGTCATTACATGTGTGTTCTTTTCATGAACCACAGCTAGAGTCATTGCATGTGTGTTCTTCTAAACAAACCACATAAGGATCCACCAGTGTCATTGCATGTGTGTTCTTTTCATGAACCACACCTAGTGTCATTGCATGTCTGTTCTTTTCACAAACCACACATGGATCCACCAGTGTCATTGCATGTGTGTTCTTTTCATGAACCACACATGGATCCACCCAGTGTGATTGCATGTCTGTTCTTTTCACAAACCACATATGGATCCACTAGTGTCATTGCATGTCTGTTCTTTTCATGAACCACACCTAGTGTCATTGCATGTTTGTTCCTCTCATAAACCACATACGGATCCTAACCTTAGGAGAGCCCTAACCTTACCTTAGCCCCCCAATGGGTGGCTGTTAGACCGAGTCTTCTAGAAGGCACGCCCTAACACAGTTGTTCTGCTTGACGATTGTTACATACCGTTCGATCGGTGCGGTTGGATGATTGGGATGGGCTTCATGAGAGTGATCCACGAGTAGGCTGTTCTGTGGCATTATTGGCCACGCTTGCTCTGGACAAACTGGCAACAGCGGGCGCTCCCCTGTTGCGAGTGTCACGACTCATGAGTTGAGTGGGCCATATCCCAGTGTCACGTCCCCATTACTTCTCTTCCTCCCCGTACTTCCCTTCCTTCCCCTCGAAGCCACTTTCCCCACTTAACTCCCATCCTGCCGTAGCCGCAAGCTGACGGTGCCTCCATCCCAATCTCCTCTCCGACAGCCACCCCCCTCCCCTCTCGCCATGGGTTCAAGGGGAGACGGCGAGGAAACACGTCGTGACGGCAGGGACAGTGATTTCGATGTGAGTCGTATCATCTCTATCTCTATCATCAGTGGCCAGTTATATATTTTTTGAGCTAGATCTACTCTGTTTACTCATGCGCGTATGATGTGTTAGGCCAACCAGACGATGTATGACTCCGACTGTCACGGTTTAGTGGATGAAGACAGTCCTCTGCTATGTAAACATGGACATGTGCCCGCTAAATTTGTAGCGTTCGAAGAACGAAACGCAGGCAGGAGGTTTCTACGATGTCAAGGACATTGTGCAATGATGCAAGGCGGAAGTTGCGGTGTTATCAAATGGGTAGATCCAGAGTGGCCCAAATCGATGCAGAAAACGCTGGACAAACTATGGGATATGACTGTTGAGTTGAAAGAATCTGTAGTCAGCTCACTTCTTGACAGTGTTGAGATGAAGCTATGGGACCCAGTTGACACGACCAAGCTTAACCGAGATCTTAGGAGGGTGCAAGACAAGGTTAGCTAAGTCGAGAAGGAGAGGGACGTGGCGTTGGCCCTAAAGGCTAAAGAAGAGCAAGAACTAACTCAAGCAAGGAATGATCTTCACCAGGCCAAAGTCCTGCAGTTCACAACTACGAGTATTGACAAGTGCATGAGGAAAAATACAGAGAAACAATTGAAGCTATGCAAGGAAGATGCTAAAAGGAAGGAGCAGACGAATCGATCCTTGCTCTCGCAGGAAGATGCGCATCGGGCTAATATTAGGAAGATCAAGGACATGTGTGATAACTAGTTCTATTTAGCTTGAGCTCCGTGCCTTTTTAAGTTGTAATAGTAGTACTTGTTGACCTAGCGGTCTGAACTAGTGGTCCCGGAGTCCCGGGAGGAAAAATTGCTCTCCCGTTAGTCTGTCTTAACCCTGCATCATTTCCTTTTGTCTGATCATGGTGGTTTTTCTGATGTTAGTGGTTTGTTTAAACGTAATCTACGTGGATTGTGCCGCATGCAAATGGCACAACCACAATTTATAAAGTGGAAGCACGTACACCCGGTTAATGGAGATCCGGGAGCTTCGCCAGACGCAGGGGATGCAGGAGAAGGGAGGCAGTGAGATAGACAAGCTTAAGCGCCTGGGCATTATTGGCTGCCATTGTTGTTTATGTTGCCACGTCGTTGTGCAGCATCTGAAATAAGTTGCTGCTTCATGGAGTGTGGCAGCTTAAATAATTTATTTCTATGCCACTTACATTCCGTCGTATTTGGAGACCTCCTGCCCCGCAGCAATCGTGGAACCGGTGCTCTTGTTTTCAGATAGCATTGGCACAATCACAATTTCGGATTCAAACAACTGACTCGGACGTTTCCAAACCCTAAGTCACGGTACATTTTACTCAGAGAACATGGGTAGATTGTTTCGCCCAACAAAGTTCCACACACAGAGCTCCAGAATTTAACCGGATTACATATATAGGTTCAAGTTCAACACATTACTATGCATCTTCATTGCTACAGCCTTCTTCCGCAGCCTGGGTGCCAAGCCTTCACGTCCACTGGCTTCTTCATTTCCTGCCTTCTTCCTCTTCCTTGGTGCTAATATTCTTAGCTTCACGTACTCTGCATCGCCGGGACAATGGGCACCAGAATCGTGTCCAGCATCATCTTTCCACTCGTTTTTAATTTCTTTGGGCAGCAAAAAGACTGACCCGGCAGTCATGTTTCTAACCTTGCGGCGCTTCCTGTCAAAGAAATAGGACTGTTGCATAACTGCCCAATATCTACAGAGTAAATGAAACAAAAATTACAATTTAGCACAAACATGCGAACCCCAAGAGACTTTTGCTTACCAGGAGCTAATTGGGTTCGAGCGACCACCCTGTCCAAGAATAGAAGGGCAACTCCTAGTTGCAGCAGCTTCCACATCCAGTATATCACAATTTAGCTCAAACATGCAATCCGAAGCATACCTTTTCATCAACCCAATTAGCTGACTATCACACGTTAGAGGAACCATGATGCCACGTTCATCCATAAAGCTGAACTTTGCAATCTGCTTCAGCCATAATTCATCATGATTACACAGAGCAGCAACCATACCAGATATAGTGCAGATCTGCGTAGGCGCTTTTTCCATCGTGATAGAATGGTGTCCATACCACTTGCCCTTAGAGTCGTACCTGAAGAGGACTACCATAACTAGGTAAGGTGGTCCGCGGAGATCCCATTTGACAGAAAACTGTGGACAAAATATGTTTGTCAGCGTTGGGCTAACAAATAATTTTAGGTTAAGTAGCCAGCTAGCAATTATAATTAGTGCGAATAGCAAAGAGAAGGGTAGCTCACCCGCTTGTAGCCAGAACTTCTTCTTCCTTGGTAGTAGGATCTACCATCCTCCGAGCTGCTCGGCTCGTCGGCGGCGGAGGCGGGCTAGAGCCTCGCAACGGCGGCTACGGCATGCGCCATTGGAGCTCGGTATCAGCGACTGGGTGCAGCAACTGGGCCCAGCAACTGAGCGCAGCAACTGGGCGCTGGAAGTCAAATGCCCGAAGGGATCGTCCTGCCTAGAGGGTGGATTCCGACGCCGCCGGTGCTAGGAGAAAGGTGGGAATGGATTTGTGAAATTGGTCAATGCATCCAATCCACTTAGTTACTCGATTTGACTAGGAGGTTGCCGCGTTGGCGCTCGCATCACGGACAGATGACCGACATGAGGGTCCCGACCGTCTACTTCACGGGGTAGTTTAACAGAATGTTTGAATTTGGCAAGGGTGAGATGAGTTTGCCTCGAAATGGCCCCTCTCAGTAGTTGGCGGCCCAACATTTTGAAACACGGCAATTTCAGGCAACTTAGTTACCGCGGTGCGCTGGCCTGCGAACTTTGGTACCGCAGACGAACAGGCCCCTTCTGAGTGTCCTTGCGATGAGGACATCCCTATACTTACGCCCACCCCTACTACTAAAGATGTTCCAGCTGTTGCAAAGAAGGATCAGTCCAATGAGATTAGAATTGGACCCATTACAAGAGCTCGTGCTAAGCTACTTGAATAACAGGTGAATTCACTCCTAAACAAATCTGGTACTTTAATTGATGAGAACTTTATACTACCTAAGTCTATGCATTTATGTATGATCAGGTTCATTGGAGAAACAAGCATGGCACGAGTAGGAGAAGGGCTACAAGAGAAGCCCAACATGATGATCGCCTAAGGATGCGCGAGAGAGGAGCGGGAGGAAGGCACAAGAGAAGATCATCAAGATGGAGGCAAGAAGCTCTACAACGACTGGAGTATCCGACTGAGTCCACTCGGACTGTCCGGCCTGCCTAAGAGAAGAATTGGTGCGGACAATTAGTACACCAAATCGAACACTACCCGGAAACTTTGAAGATTCTGGCTAGACCGGACTGTCTGGCTGACTCCACCTAGAGTGTCCGGCCAGACCAGAATGTCCGGCCCAATTCCACCGGATTGTCCGCACGCCGACCGAATCTGGTCCGAGTCGGCATGTATCAATTTGAGTCATACGTGTCTTAGTTTCGGTTTCTAGCTGCCCTAGCCACCCTTATAAGCCCTGAGACGCCCCATAGTTAGGGTTTAGACCACGTTAAAACTATTTTGGAGTTGTTTCTTTTTAGAACCTCTGGAATTACCCTGTGATCGAATTATACTACTGCAATTGAGTGTGATCTGTTGTTCCATTGGGAATTAGTAGATTGCAAACTACCGCTCATGGTCGACGGCTGCGTGCGCAAGAGCATGGTGTTGTGAATATCCCACAGGGTTGGAGAGCTGTTGCATTGGCATCAGGGTTCGAGCAGGAGAGTTCATAGCTATAGGCTAGTTATCTATCCACCATTATCATCATCGGCAAGTGCTTGCTGAGAAGATCGGGCCACCCCATATCATCTTGGTATCAAATTTCCTCGTTTACTCGGTGAGCATCCACAAATCCGTCCATAGATTTGTTCGTGTGTTTAGTCCTATACAGAAAAAGCCTTACAAGAAGATTTGCCATAGACTAGATTGCATCATTTCGAGTTTTAGTTGCCGATCGTGTCTTTTCGTAGATCCGATCTGCAGGTTTTTCTCGTAGAAGTCTAGTTTTCGTTTGTGTCTAGGTTTAGGGTTTGATCTTGTTTTCCGTCGTGTCCACCATCACCGTTTTCTGCAAGTTTTTCATCGTTTTTCCGAGTCCACATAGCGTACCTTTGTTTGCATACCATAGACACATCCTATCTACAGCATCCATGCCTAGGAACGTACCCACGAGACTAGTTGCTTTGCTCCGACAAGCTTCTCATTAGGGTTTTGAAGTGCAAAAAATTTTGACAGGCAAAACCGGACTATCCACCATATATCCACCGGACTATCTGGCCAGACCGGAGTCTCCGATGCAAATCATCTGTACTATCCGGCCCAGTTTGTTCTAAGTTGCTGCACTCGCGTTTGCATTGGCTCATATAGTTGAAAAAACAAAAAAAGATAAAAGAAAAGAGAATCAGTATAAAAAAAGGAGAAAAGAGCTACAAGCATGACAAAAAGAGATATCAAAGTGTGCATTATTGGAGGCCTAGTTGATCATAGCACTTGTAGATTGATCAATCTTGTGCCTGTTTAATTTGAGCTTTTACTAGTGTCTCTCTTGTGCATTGCAATATTCCTTTTCATAAGTTGCTTTGCCACGTTTATCTCCACCGTGTGTGTTTCCTTGGGTTTTTGTACAGTCAGCACTAGGACTTGTTTGTGGTGTAGTTAGGATACCATACCTAGAGCTCCACCATAAATAACCTATGTGTCCTGTGATCGTTCTCTATACCCTTGATATTCACTTCATCACATCCGTGCATTAGTCTTTGATTTCGTTTTGGTAAAGCATGTCTATTCACTTTGGAACGGTAAGATCTGCTTTCTTGTTAGTTGTGAGTGTTCCACCAAGCAGATTTTGATTTTTGCACTAACCTACTAATCATGTCTCTTAGTGATGATGATGTTGTGTCGCAGAAAAAGAAGGATGAGGAACTTGTTACTTGGCGCGAATATGAGGCATTGAAATCTCACTTGACGCGTGTGTTTACTCACACAACAGATGCCATTGACAAGAATATCTAGGTCATGCAAGTGGCCTTGGAAGAGAATGTAGACGCAGTCACTAAAATACAAACACAAGTGACAACTATCAACAACAATGTCACGGCCTTGCAGCATTCTATTGATGCTTTGACAGTAGCACTTGAGCAAAGACATCAACAACCACCTGAAGATGCCGTTGAAGATGATGATGAAGGAAGTGTTGTGAGAGCTGCCCCAAATCTTGGCAGGGGACGTGCTAATCCCCCTGCACCTGCGCCTGCACCTGCATATGCACGCGGTTTTGCCCCTATTGGGCGTGCTCAACGTGTCCCTAACCAAGTTGTGGATGATGAAATTCTCAATTCCCAAGTTTGACGGTTCACTTGATCCTGAAGATTACCTCACATGGGAGTTGAAGATCGAGAAGCTTTGGCGTTTGTATGATTATACAGAAGACAAGAAGATAAAGCTTGCAGCGTCATAATTTGATGGATACGCGTTGCGTTGGTGGGATGCTATTGTGCAAAATAGAAGGGATGACAATGACCTTCTTGTGACGACTTGGCGAGAGATGAAGCGCATCATGAAGGACCGTTTTGTACCCACCAACTATTTGCGTTCAGTTTTTGACAAGTTGACACAATTGAGGTAAGGAACCATGTCAGTTGATGAGTACTACATGGAGATGGAGATGCTTATGTAGCGTGCTAGAGTTTGTGAATCCCTTGATATGACCATGCGGCGATTTCTCAATAATCTGAAGTTACCAATCAAGAGCATTGTTCGTCATCACAAGTACGAGACTATGAATGAACTATTGCATCATGCTAGGGAGGCCGAATCACAGTTAGCTGAAGAAGCTAAGGCACGTGCGGGGTTTCCATCTACCAGTCATTTTTCGGCCAGGTCTACACCGCCACCTATGGCGCCACCTGCAGCGGCTCCTAGCCACCCTTCACCATCTTTGGCCAAACCAGCTCCTACGCCATCTTATGGTTCTAATGCTAGGAAGCCCACTGCTCCTGCTGTTAGCTCGGGTTCCAATATGTCAACCGCGCGTACGCGCAATGTGGAGTGCCAAACTTGTGGAGGTAGAGGACACTACAAGAGAGATTGTCCAAACCGCAAGGTGATGTTTGTTAATGAATAAGGATAGTATGAGAGTGGAGATGATGTTGATCCTCATTGCGGTGATGGTTATGACAATGAGGATGGTATGGATGCCTTTCCTGAGCATGCGCCTACCATTGTGGTCTCTCCACGTATACTTAGTGTGCAGCCTATTGTTGATTCTCAGCGCTGCAACTTGTTCCAAACAAAAGCACTCGTTGGCCCTAACAAAGCTTGCAAAGTAATCATTGATGGAGGTAGCTGCAGAAATCTTGCAAGTAAGGAGTTATGTGCCAAGCTGAATTTGACTTATTTACCTCATCCCAAGCCATACTACATACAATGGTTGAGTGAAAATGGTGAGATGAAGGTAAACCGTATGGTACGTGTGAATTTTGAAAATAGGGCCATATAAGGATTCTACTGATTTTGATGTGGTTCCTATGACTGTTCACCATCTCTTATTGGGTCGGCCTTGGCTTTATGATCGCCATGTGCAACACAATGGCCGTGCCAATACTTATCACTTGGAATTGAAGGGCACGAAAATTAATATGCAGCCGATGACACCATAACAAATTGTGAATGAGTCCCGTTAAAAGATAGAAGTGAACTTGAAGGATGTGTCTATAGATAGACGAGATAGTGTTGCAGCTGTACATGATGTAATAGAGCCTAAAAAGAGTGATATAACAAAAAGTGAGAGAGTGCCTAATCTTTTGATATTAGCCACCAAGGAAAATATGAGAGAGTTTTGTGAGGATCCTACAGCCATGCCGCTTGTGCTCATGTATAAGGGCGAGGTATTGGTTTCTAATGACATGAACCCTATTTCTCTTGGTGTATCTATTGTTTTGCAGGATTTTGGTGATTTGTTTCCAGAAGATGTGCCTGCAGGATTGCCTCCATCATGTGGCATTGAGCATCAAATAGACTTGATACCTGGCGCCACATTACCAAGCCGTGCACCCTACAGGACCAACCCCGAAGAGACAAAGGAGATACAGAAACAAGTATAGGCGTTGCTGGATAAAGGGTACATTTGTGTTTCTCTTAGCCCTTGTGCTGTTCCTGTTATTTTAGTGCCTAAGAAAGATGGTACATGGCGCATGTGTGTAGATTGTAGAGCTATTAATAACATTACTATTCGATATCGCCATCCTATTCCACGTTTAGAGGATATGCTAGATGAATTGAGTGGTGCTACTATTTTCTCTAAGGTTGATTTGTGTAGTGGTTATCATCAAATTAGGATGAAAGAAGGGGATGAATGGAAAACTGCTTTCAAAACAAAATTTGGTTTGTATGAGTCGTTAGTTATGCCCTCTGGTCTTACTAATGCACCTAGTACATTCATGAGATTAATGAATCATGTTTTGAGGGAATTTATTGGTCGTTTTGTGGTTGTTTATTTTGATGATATACTTATCTATAGCCACAATGAAACTGAACATTGTAGTCATATCCGACAAGTTTTGCAAGTGTTGCGTGATAATAAATTGTATGCTAATCTTGAGAAGTGCACATTTGCGAAAGATAAGGTCATATTTCTGGGATTTGTTGTATCTAAGCATGGGGTAGAAGTAGATCAATCTAAAATTGAATCAATTTAGAATTGGCCTATTTCCATGAATGTGAGTCAAGTGCGTAGTTTCCGTGGATTAGCTTGTTTCTATTGGTGCTTTGTGAAGGATTTTAGCACTATTGCTGCACCATTGAATGAATTGACTAAGAAAGGTGTTCCATTTGTGTGGGGCACAACCCAAGATATTGCATTTGATACATTGAAACATTTGCTTACTTCTGCACCATTACTTGCATTGCCTGATTTTTCGAAGCAATTTGAAGTTGAAAGTGATGCTAGTGGTATAGGTATTAGTGGCGTTTTGATGCAAGAGGGTCACCCTATAGCATATTTTTATAAGAAGCTTGCTAGTGATAGATTGAATTATCCTATTTATGATAAAGAATTTTATGCACTTGTTAGAGTTCTTGGAGTTTGGCAACATTATTTGTGGCCAAAAGTATTTGAAAGCTCAATCAAACTTGCATAGAAGATTAGCTAAATGGGTTGAGTTTATTGAATCTTTTCCTTACATCATTAAGTATAAGAAGGGAAAGAAGAATGTAGTTGCTATTGCTTTGTCTAGGAAAAACATGCTATTAACCAATCTTGGTGTTAAAATTCCTGGATTAGAGAGTATTTGTGCACTTTATGCAATTGACCATGATTTTGCAGAACCATATCGTTTGTGTGCTCTTAGAAATGCATGGGATAAGTATCATATACATGATGGATATTTGTTTAGAGCTAACAAACTATGTATTCCAGAATCGTTGTTGCGTTTGTTCTTAGTGCAGGAATCACATGCTGGTGGTTTGATGGGTAACTTTGGGCATGAGAAGACATTGCTCATGCTTGCTGATCACTTTTATTGGCCCAAGATGAGGCATGATGTGTACAAATTTGTGAGTCATTACATTAAATGCCACAAGTCCAAATCAAAGTTGAAGCCTCATGGTTTGTATACACATCTCTCTGAACCTACTACACCATGGGAAGACATTAGTATGGATTTTGTGCTAGGTCTACCTAAAACACAGAGAGGTCATGATTCTATATTTGTGGTAGTGGATAGGTTCTCTAAGATGGCTCAGTTTATTGCCTTCCACAAAAGCGACGATGCGTCGCATGTTGCTAACCTATTTTTCAGGGACATTGTGAGATTACATGGAGTACCCAAGACGATTGTTTCTGACCGTGATGTGAAGTTCATGAGCTACTTTTGGAAGACCTTATGGGCGAAGCTGGAAACGAAGATGCTGTTCAGCACTACATGCCATCCCCAAACAGACTGTCAAATGGAGGTGGTGAATGGAACATTGTCATAATTCTAAGGACTATGCTAAATAAGAATCTGCGGGAGTGGGAAGAGTGTTTGACACATGTTGAGTTTGCATACAATAGGGATGTGCATTCGACTACTCAGCTTTGTCCTTTTGAGGTGGTGTATGGCTTCAAGCCATTAACGCCACTTGATTTGTTGCCTTTGCCATTACATGAGAGAGTTGATATGGAGGCATCAAAGCGTGCTGAATATGTGAAGAAGATTCATGAGAAGACTCGAGAGGCTATTGAGAAGAAAGGAAAGAACATTGCTGCTGCAAGGAATCAAGCAAGGAAGGAAGTTTTGTTCAAGCCTGGTGACATGGTATGGGTAAGGAAAGGTTCCCACTACTGCAACAATACAAATTGAAGCCACGTGGTGCTAGTCCTTACAAGGTGTTAGCCAAGATTAATGATAATGCCTAATCGATTGACATACCTATTGCTGAGTTTGGTGGAGTTAGCAACAACTTCAACATTGATGATTTATCACCATATGATGGAGAAGACCTTGGAGCGTCGAGGTCGACGCCTTTTGAAGGGGGGAGATGATGAGGATATCCCTATACTTACACCCACCCCTACTACTAAAGATGTTCCAGCTATTGCAAAGAAGAATCAGTCCAATGAGATTAGAATTGGACCCATTACAAGAGCTCATGCTAAGCTACTTGAACAACAGGTGAATTCACTCCTAAACGAATCTGGTACTTTAATTGAAGAGAACTTTATACTACCTAAGTCTATGCATTTATGTATGATCAGGTTCGTTGGAGAAACCAGCATGGCGCAAGGAGGAGAAGGGTTACAAGAGAATCCCAACATGATGATCGCCCAAGGATGCGTGAGGGAGTAGCGGGAGGAAGGCGCAAGAGAAGATCATCAAGATGGAGGCAAGAAGCTCTACAACGACTAGAGTGTCTGGTCAAGTCCACCTGGACTGTCCAGCCTGCCTGAGAGAAGAATTGGTGCGGACAATCAGTACACCATATCGGACACTACCCAGAAACTTTGAAGATTCTGGCCAGACCGGACTGTCCGACTGACTCCACCCAGGAGTGTCCGGCCAGACCAGAATGTTCGTCCCAATTCCACCAGACTGTCCGCCCGCCAACTGAATCTGGTCCAAGTCGGCATGTATCAGTTTGAGTCGTATGATCTTAGTTTCGGTTTCTGGCCGCCCCAGCTGCCCTTATAAGCCCTAGAACGCCCCATAGTTAGGGTTTAGACCACGTTAAAACTATTTTGGAGTTGTTTCTTTTTAGAACCTCTGGAATTACCCTACGATTGAATTATACTACTGCAATTGAGTGTGATCTGTTGTTCCATTGGGAATTAGTAGATTGCAAACTACCATTCGTGGTCGACGGCTGCGTGCGCAAGAGCGTGGTGTTGTGAATATCCCACAGGGTTCGAGATCTGTTGCCTTTGCATCAGGGTTCGAGCGGGATAGTTCATAGCTACATGCTAGTTATCTATTCACCATTATCATCATCGATAAGTGCTTACTGAGAAGATTGGGCCACCCCATATCACCTCGAGCTCGATCTAGGGGTCAGTCCAGAGATGGGCCAGAGATTACGGGGTGCATGGTCCAGAGACTCCGGTCTTCAGGTACAGAGACTCCGGTCTGTCAATGGCAGCTTCTTCCGTCTACTCTTCCAAGCCTCTATCTTATCGAGCTTGGTGCTCCAGGTTTCCTCCCTTGCTCCGTACTCGTCGGTATGAACCTATCATGAATATGGGATGGAGTATGAAGTAGTATACCATTCAAGAGGGTAGGAAGTGGGCTCACATAGAGGAACGGATTCACCTTTGGAGTCCATGATGACTTGGCGTAACTTGGAGACCATGATGTGGTAACAACTGAAGGTCGGGCTACATCAGTATGGGTTCAAGCCATTGACGCCACTTGATTTGCTGCCTCTGCATTAAATGAGAGAGTTGATATGGAGGCATCAAAACATGCTGAATATGTGAAGAAGATTCATGAGAAGACTCGTGAGGCTATTGAGAAGAAAGGCAAGAACATTGCTAATGCAAGGAATCAAGCAAGAAAGGAGGTTTTGTTCAAGACTGGCGATATGGTTTGGGTACATCTACGCATGGATAGGTTTCCCCTGCTTTGACAATCCAAATTGAAACCATGTGGTGCTGGTCCTTACAAGGTGTTAACCAAGATTAATGATAATGCCTACTCAATTGATATTCCTATTGTTGAATTTGGTGGAGTTAGTGATAAGGGGTGGCCCGATCTTCTCAGTAAGCACTTTTCGATGATGATGGTGTATGATTGATAACTAGCCTGTAGCTACGAACTCTCCCGCTTGAACCCTGATGCCAATGCAACAGCTCTCGAACCCTGTGGGATATTCATAACACCACACTCTTGTGCACGTAGCCGTCAACCACGAATGGTGGTTTGCAATCTACTGATTCCCAGTGGAACAAGAGATCACACTCAATTGTAGTTAGTAATTCGATCACAAGTAATTCCAGAGGTTTTACAGAGAAACAACTCCAAAATAATTTTAATGTGGTCTAACCCTAAGGGAAGTGGCGCCCCATCTATTTAAGGAGTAGGGGCGGCAGCCAATACTAGGAAACGTGTATGGTTCAACCTAAACTAGGATACAACCGACCCAAGGTGGGTTCGGCCTAAGGCGCACATGCCTGCTCTACCGTGGCAGAGTTGGGGCCTGTTTTTGTGCCGTGGCAGAGAAAGGCTCTATTTTTGTGCCGCAGCATCCTGTCATGGCAGGAAATTGCGTTGTTTATCTACCACAACACAGATCCCTCAACCATGTGTTGATCTCCTCCTTTGTAGCTCCTTGCGCTTCCTCCCTGATGCAGCCCGTCCTACAGACGCTACTACATCTACAACGCCAAGTCCAAGCTCGTCCCCAAGTCACCCAAGAAGACGGAAGCGAGCGGTACTACCGCTCCCAACAGTGGTCCTACCGTGCCCCGGTACTACCGCTCAGCCTCAGCGGTACTACCGACCATGACTGAAGCCCATGCCATCGCCTCTGGACACCCTGGTATCGGCTTGCGGTACTACCGCCCCCAAGCGGTACTACCGGTTCCCCAACCGGTACTACCGCCCCCAAGCGGTACTACCAGTTGCCCAACCGGTACTACCGGACTTGGAGCTCGACGACAGCTGAAGCCCGAAGCTACCGCTCCCTGAAGCCGCTATCGCTTTGGTCCGGTACTACCGGACCCGAGGACCGGTACTACCGGTCAAGACCGGGCTTGCGCGCCTCAACAGCTGGACCATAGCCCATGTACCCCCTTACTATGTTGAAACCCTAGTATTATGCCCAAACTACCCCTATGTAAGTGGCTGGCCTATAAATAGAGCCCCCACCTCTCATGTATCCCTTAGGCATAGATGATAGACTAAAGAAAAACCCCTTTGTGGAATTTCTAGTTTTGCCTCATCCCCTTCTACCAAAGGGGATCGATTATCATCTCCACCTCGTTGGAGTTTGCATCACACCTCCCTTGTTGTACAAGGCCTTGGCATCGGTGTCCCTTTGCCAAGATATCAAGACCCTCTCCAAGGTGTTCTTACCTCTCCGCGTGGGATCGAGGGAGCATGTTGACCGATCTTTCCTTGCGAGGATTCTATCGGACCGGTGGCCACCGATGAGAGCAATCAGCCTTGTATCATGTGTGTTTTGCATGTGTTCATCATGTTCTTCGCGAGGTGTGCGTCCGCTTCCGCTACCTTCTGCATTTCCCCTCGCTTTCCCATCGATTTGACCATGAGATCCGTGAAGATCGGGCCACCCACGGGGTTACCCCATAACATCTGGCATCAGAGCCCAAGTTGCCACGGATTTCACCCTCGTTCTTCTCCACTAATTTTTTTCTTGAAAAAACACAAAAATAGCCACAAAATCGAGTGGATCTTGTGTCAACCCATAACATCTGGTATCAACAGCTTTTGGTTGCCACGGATTTCTCCTCGATTTGGTCTTTTCCCCATAAATTCGAAAATTCCATCAAAAATAGCCCCAATTCGTGTTTTGGACCGATCTGTGATTTGAGTGCGTTTTGGTAGGTTTTGATCCATGGATTACTTGCTAAACTTGTTGATCTACCTTCCCCTGCGTTCCCATGGCCTAATTCCATCATTTACCCCTCCGATTTGGTGTTTTTCTTGAAGATTTTCCGCCCAAATAGCCCCAAAATCGCGAAAACGCGTCAAAACTGGGTGTTTCTACGATATCCGGTACTACCGGAGTCAAAACCCGGTACTACTGCACATCCCCGGTACCTAAACGGTACTACCGGGCCTCCGGAAGAACGGTACTACCGCTCAGAAACCCGGTACTACCGTACGGTACAGAGAAAAAACAGCAGAATTCCCAGATTTCAGCCTCCGCCGTTTTGAGCATAACTTTTGCATACGAACTCGGATTTTGGTGTTCTTTAGCTCGTTTCGAAGTGGAAAAGGAGCTCTGCATCATAATCTAAGTTGTTCATGCTATCTACTCCATCCAAATTCTGTTAGCAAGGCGGAATCCACCATTAAAGGGTGAAGATCCGCGGCGAAAGGTATAAAAATTCCGCCACTTCTCCCCACTTGCATTCCTTTGTGAGCTACACCATCTTTGCGATCAACAAACACCTATTGAGACTAGTTCATCCTATGATTTCTTGGGCTATGCACATTTGATACCTTGTAGAATTCCGAGCAAAAGTTGTGAGCGCGCTATCTCATATAGTTATCTTGTATAGTTGTTGGCACAAGGAAGAGGCAAGTGAAAGAAGAAAAGAAAAAGAGAAAAAGAAGAAAAATAAAAATAAATAGAAAGAAACAAGTGCCTCATAGAATAGGAAGCGCAACTCGATGAACATCAAATAGGTGGTACTTATTGTGCATATCTTGTGGCCCACCAATTTTATTGCAATCGAACTAGCGTCTCTCCTTGCACTTGTGCAACACGAGCTTATAGTCTTCGCTAGGTAATCATTTGGTTCTTAGCTCACTTCCTCCGTCGCACAAGTCCCATTTATCCCACCATGTGTGTTTCCTTGTACGTAATTCCTATCTTGTGGATCGACTTGTTATGCTTTGTGATCATCGTGGTTCTTTACTTGTCATTACAATATCTTGATTTCGGATTGTTCTTGGACATGCCACCTTCCATACACATCCACCATAAGCTTTGTGTGTGTGTTTTTAGTGGTTAGTTGGTTTTGGTGTTCCGCGTGAACTTCACTTTGCTTGGTTTTGATTGCTCTCAAGTGTTGCCACTTGCACGATACTATATTCCAAGGTAAAGTAAGGTTTGATATTGCATCCCTAACCCCCTACCACTTCCATATACACCACCTGGTCTTGTGAATCATGTCTAGGGACTCCGGAACCGAGGATGATATCTATGAAGAATCCATGATGAGACACCACAACTACGACTCCACAAGTATAAAGGACATGATGGAGCACTAAACCGACAATGGCTCCACATGCTTTGAGGACCCGGAGCATTGCACCTATGACGACTCCACATGCATGGAAGACATGGAGCACGTCATCAACTAGGGATCCACATGCTTGGGTGATATGGATTTCTACATCAACAACGACTCCCCAAGCATGGACGACTTCAAGTGCTACAACGACAACGCATCACCAAGCATGGAGGACATGGCGAGCTTCACCCACTTCAAGGGATCTTCCTTGAGCCATGAAGAATACCTCCACCGCTTAGAGATGGAGGACTACTACGCCAATCTAGCAGAGACGCATCATCAAGAAACCATGACCTTCAAGGCCAAGCGTGCCACACCAAAGGGCACCACCTACTTCGATGATCCACCTCCAAGGCGTCAAGCGTGGACACCTACATGGCGTCATGCGCCACCATCTCCAAGGCAACGAGCGCCATCACCTCCAAGCCATCAAGCGCCACCACCTCCAAGGCACCAAGCACCACCATCTCCAAGGCGCCAAGCACCACAACCTCGAAGGCGTCAAGTGCAACAACCTCCAAGGCAACAAGTGCCACCATCTACAAGAAGAGTGGCGCCCCAACATCATCTTCCAAAAGAGGCGCCACGAAGCAAGAATCTTCATCAACATACATCCTCTAGAGATCATCGCCAACATCAAGAGGATACAAGATGTCGTTCAAGGCATCTTCGCCATGAAGATGAAGAATATATGTTGAGCACCATCCATAATGCTCAACCAAGCTCAAGAAGGCACTACCATAAAGAGAAGAGTGCCAAGGACAAGGAGCATCATCGCGAGCGTCATTTGGATGACCAAGTGCGCCATCTACATCAACTTTTGGCAAGGCATGCCAATGACCTCCATTGACACCATCATAAGGCACCTTCAACTACTCATGCCACCACCAAAATGGCACCAAGAGCAAGCTCTCCTCCATGCCATCAAGCTTCAATGCCAAGACTTGACGTCCTAGATGACGCATGCAACCTCATGGATGAGGAGGACGAAGACCTCTACTTCGCCAAGTTCGACGAGTATGTCAAGAGGACTACACAAGCCAAGGTGCAAGAGGGCGACGACAAGGTCGTGAATGGTGAGCATGGGACTATCCCTTCACCAAAGGAAGCACATGGAGTTGAGAGAACCGAGCCTACCCCTATATGCTTGAGTGATGATGTGGTACCAATCCCATGTGAGTATGAGAGCCACTTAGTCCACTTGAGTGAAAGCAAGACTGAGATGAGCGACTCCACCATACGTGAGATTGAGTGCTTCCACTTGGAGGGCATGAGTGATACACCGAGTGAGTTGAGAGTGGTAGTTGATAGGTCATGTGAGACCACTTTTATTTCTAACGACTTACCCTCTACCTCTAGTGTGTTTCCACATGTTGTGATAGGTTCCATGGATCAAGAAGCGCCAAGCTTGGAGATGATGATGTCTCCGACCAAGAAGATGAACATGGTGGATGAATATGATGCCATCCACATACATGATGAAGAAGTCGCCCACATGGAGGCCAACACTACCACAACACCCACATCATATGAGAGGTATGAACAAGGTAAACATACAGGTGTTGATGATTCCATGATCCCACTAGTGGACATGATGATTTGTGATGATTTTCATGCTATGGATGATACTTGTGACATGACATATGTTCCAATATTATTCCCATGTGTTGATTATGCTAAGCATCATGATGACCATGTGGAATCCTTTTATTTTCATGATATTGCCATAGACATGATATGCTCTACATGTTATGTTGATGATATCTTTGCTTGCACTTTGTTGAACAATTGCTCTTTCCAATGTTTTGCTTGCAATGATGTTACCAATAGTACCCCTTGGACAATGCTTTGTCATGGATGTTTTACAATCTCTCCTGTTGCTTGCAATAAGTTGGATGATTGCTCTTTCACTAGTTTTGCTTGCAACAATATTTATCGTATGATTTCTATTGAGATGGCTCCCATAGCTTTCTCAAATATTGGAGATTTTGGTAAATGCCATGATAAGCATGTCCACCACTTGCATACTCACCATGAATCCATTTCATACTTGCTTGACACTAATGGTGATGTGCACAAGAAGAGATATGTCATGATGGATGATGTGTTTCTCTACTATGCACACACGTTCTTCCTTTTATCTATGATGTGTGTAGGTACCCGCACAAGAATGTCAACCTCGGTTGAGCACGAGTTGACAAAAAGAGCTCTAGAGAGCATCCCCGAAGTGAGTTCAAGATCAAACCCAGCTCTGATACCTTTTGCATGCTTTGCATCTTTCATGTTGAAAAATTGCTCTTTCCTATGGTTTGCTTGCAAGCATGTTAATGGTATTATTTCACCTTGTGACAATCATGTTTCGTTGCCATTGAATATTGATGCTTTGTGTGTTTCCACAAAAATGTTGAATAATTTCTCTTTCCGATATTTTGTGTGCAACCATAATGCCATTTTGAGCATGTATTGTCATGAGAGCTTCCAAGTCTCTTGTATTGTTGTTGCAACAAACATAAGGACCACTTGCTATTTCATATGGTTTGTTTGCAAACACGTTGCTTTTGCTTCCTCTTGCGATAGTCATACCCCCATGATTTTGGCTTTTGATGATATGTGTATGGCATCCAACATATTGAACAATTGTTCTTTCCAATGGTTGGCTTGCACACATAATGATGTTGTTTTGGATATCTTTCCTCATGTCTTTTTGCCGAATTCTACTATCCTTGCATCAAAGATGTTGACCAATGTTTTAGTCCATTGCTTTGAGTGCCACACTAAGACGTTATATGGAGTTTTCGAGTTCCCACATTTGGATGATGTTAAATTAACTTCCATGCACTTTGACCTTGCATATGCATTCCGTTTGCTATACTTGAGTTGTGCTAATAGTAATGTGAACAAGAATGGACATGCCACAAATGACATGCTCCTCTATCACACACAAACATATGTTGCTTGGTCTTTGTTGTGTGAGGGTATGAATGCATACACGTCAACCTCAACCACCCAAGAGTTGACAATACGAACCATAGAGAGTTACCTATGGATGCCCTTCATCAAGCTATCTATACACCATAAGGTGACTTCCTTCTACTCGAGGACTCAAGCTATAATCTTCAAGAATTGGCTACTCTTTGAGTGTTGCTTCGCTTTTGTTGTGAGTTTTGTAGGCTACATGGAAAGTGAAGGAACATTGAAGAGCTTCCACATCAAGCTACTCAAGGACGACTACATGGCGAACCCCAGGATCAAGAATGTCTCTCGACCACCTCTACATGACGAGCGTCTAGAGTCGAGGATGACTCTTTTCGAAGGGGGGGAGCTGATGCAGCCCATCCTACAGACGCTACTACATCTACAACGCCAAGTCCAAGCTCGTCCCCAAGTCACCCAAGAAGACAGAATCGAGTGTTACTACCGCTCCCAATAGTGGTCCTACCGTGCCCCGGTACTACCGCTCAGCCTTAGCGATACTACCAGCCATGACTGGATGCCCCGGTATCGGCTTGCGGTACTACCGCCCCCAAGCGGTACTACCGGTTTCCCAACCGGTACTACCGGATCTGGAGCTCGATGATAGCTGAAGCCCAAAGCTACCGCTCCCTAAAGCCGCTACCGCTTTGGTCCTGTACTACCGGACCCGAGGACCGGTACTACCGGTCAAGACTGGGCCTGCGCGCCTCAACAGCTGGACCACAGCCCATGTACCCCCTTATTATGTTGCAACCCTAATATTATGCCCAAACTACCCCTATGTAAGTGGCTGGCCTATAAATAGAGCCCCCACCCCTCATGTATCCGTTAGGCATAGATGATAGAAAAAACCCTTTGTGGAATCTCTAGTTTTGCCTCATCCCCTTCTACCAAAGGGGATTGACTATCATCACCACCTCGTTGGAGTTTGCATCGCACCTCCCTCGTTGTACAAGACCTTGGCATAGGTGTCCCTTTGCCAAGACGTCAAGACCCTATCCAAGGTGTTCTTCCCTCTCCGCGTGGGATCAAGGGAGCACGTTGAGCGATATTTCCTTGCGAGGATTCTATCGGACCGGTGGTCACCGATGAGAGCAATCGGCCTTGTATCGTGTGTGTTTTGCGTGTGTTCATCTTGTTCTTTGCGAGGTGTGCGTCCGCTTCCGCTACCTTCTGCATTTCCCCTCGCTTTCCCATCGATTTGACCACGAGATCCGTGAACATCGGGCCACCCACGGGGTTACCCCATAACACTCCATCTCATCCCTCGCGCATTCTCCATTGATCAACATGCCATGCTCCATATGCTTCAGCTGCTCGCTTCATGGTATGCATTCTTTACCCATCTATCTGATCATACAATAGCACAAAGACTTAGGCAGTATAAATTTCTCATTAATCAAAACATCAGGTTCATTAGAAACAAATTCACATGTTGTTCTAATAGCTTAGCACGAGCTCTTGTAATAGGCCCAATTCTAATCTCATTGGACTGATCCTTCTTAGCAGCAACTGGAACATCATTAATATCAATTGGGGAAGGTGTAATTGTAGGGATGTCCTCATCATCTCCCCCATTCAAAAGGCGTCAACCTCGACGCTCCAAGGTCTTCTCCCTCATATGGTGACAAATCAGCAATGTTGAAGCTGTTGCTAACTCCACCAAACTCAGCAATAGGAATATCAATCGAGTAGGCATTATCATTAATCTTGGCTAACACCTTGTAAGGACCAGCACCACGGGGATTCAATTTGTATTGTCGAACCCTTGGTAAACCTATCCTTGCGCAGATGCACCCAAACCATGTCTCGATGCTTGAACAAAACCTACTTGCTTGCTTGATTCCTTGCAGCAGCAATGTTCTTGCCTTTCTTCTCAATAGCCTCTCGAGTCTTCTCATGAATCTTCTCCACATATTCAGCATGTTTTTATGCCTCCATATCAACTCTCTCATGTAACGGAAGAGGCAACAAATCAAGTGGCGTCAATGACTTGAACCCATACACCACCTCAAAAGGACAAAGCTGAGTAGTCGAATGCACGTCCCTGTTGTATGCAAACTCAACATGTGACAAACACTCTTCCCACTCCCACCGATTCTTCTTGATCATAGTCCTCAACAATTGTGACAATGCTCTATTCACCACCTCCGTTTGACCATCTGTTTGGGGATGGCATGTTGTACTGAACAACAACTTCGTCCAAGCTCCCCCATAAGGTCTTCCAAAAGTAGCTCATGAACTTCACATCACGGTCAGAAACAATCGTCTTGGGTACTCCATGTAATCTCACGTTGTCCGTGAAAAACAGGTTAGCAACATGCGACGCATCGTCGCTTTTGTGGCAGGCAATAAAATGAGCCATCTTAGAGAACCTATCCACACAAATATAGAATCATGACCTCTCTGAGTTTTAGGTAAACCTAGCACAAAATCCATGCTAATGTCTTCCCATGGTGTAGTAGGTGCAGAGAGAGGTGTATATAAACCATGAGGCTTCAACTTTGATTTGGAATTGTTGCATGTAATGCAACGGCTCAAAAATCTGTACACATCACGCCTCATCTTGGGACAATAAAAGTGATCAGCAAACATGAGCAATGTCTTCTCACGCCCAAAGTGACCCATCAAACCTCCATCATGTAATTCCTGCACTAAGAACAAATGCAACGACGATTCTGGAATGCATAGTTTGATAGCCATCATGTATATGGTACCCATCCCATGCGTTTTTAGAGCCCACAAATGATATGGTTCATCAAAATCATGATCAGTTGCATAAAGTGCACGAATGCTTTCTAAACCAGGAATTTTAACATCTAGATGTGTCAATAACATGTTCTTCCTAGATAAAGCATCAGCAACCACATTCTCTTTTCCTTTCTTATATTTAATAATGTAAGGAAATTATTCAATAAACTCAACCCATTTAGCTAATGTTCTATGCAAGTTTGATTGAGCTTTCAAGTACTTCAATGCTTCATGATCAAAATGTATGATAAACTCTTTTAGCCACAAATAATGTTGCCAAACTTCAAGAACTCTAACAAGTGCATACAATTCTTTATCATAAACATGATAATTTAGTCTAGCACTAGCAAGTTTCTCATAAAAATATGTTATAGGACGACCCTCTTGCATCAAAATGCCACTAATTCCTATACCACTAGCATCAGATTCAACTTCAAATTGCTTTGAAAAATCAGGCAACACAAGTAATGGTGCAGAAGTAAGGAAACGTTTCAAAGTATCAAATGCAATGTCTTGGGCTGCGCCCCATACAAATGGCACACCTTTCTTAGTCAATTCATTCAATGCTGCAAAAATAGTGTTAAAATCTTTCACAAAGCGCCTACAGAAACCAGCTAAACTGTGGAAACTACGCACTTGACTCACATTCACGGGAATTGGCCAATTCTGAATTGATTCAATTTTAGATTGATCTACTTCTACCCCATGCTTAGATACAACATATCCCAAAAATATAACCTTATCTTTTGCAAATGTGCACTTCTGAAGATTAGCATACAATTTGTTATCATGCAACACTTGCAAAACTTGTCAGATATGATTACAATGTTCAGTTTCATTGTGGATATATATAAGTATATCATCAAAATAAACAACCACAAAGCAACCAATAAATTCTCTCAAAACATGATTCATTAATCTCATGAAAGTACTAGGTGTAGTAACACCAAATGGCATAACTAACCACTCATACAACCCAATTTTTTTTGAAAGCAGTTTTCTATTCATCCCCTTCTTTCATTCAAATTTGATGGTATCCACTACGCAAGTCAATCTTATAAAAAATAGCAGCACCACTCAATTCATCTAGCATATCCTCTAAGCGTGGAATAGGATGACGATATGGAATAGTGATATTATTTATAGCTCTACAATCTACACACATGCGCTAGATACCATCTTTCTTAGGTACGAAAATAACAGGAACATCACAAGGGCTAAGAGAAACACGAATATACCCTTTATCCAGCAACGCCTGCACTTGTTTCCGTATCTCCTTTTCTTTGGGGTTGGTCCTGTAGGGTGCACGGTTTGGTAATGTGGCTCTAGATATCAAGTCGATTTGATGCTCAATGCCACGCAATGGAGTCAATCTCGCGGGTACATCTTCTGGAAATGCATCTCCAAACTCCTGCAAAACAGTAGATACACCGAGAGAAATAGCGGTCATGTTGTTAGAAACCAACACCTCGCCCTTATACATGAGCACAAGAGGCATGGCTGTAGGATCCTCTCGAAACTCTCTCATATCTTCCTTGGTGGCTAGCATTAAAAGATTAGGCACTCTCTCACTTTTCGTTATATCATTCTTTCTGGGCTCAATTACATCATCCACAGCTGTAACACTATCTCGCCTATCTATAGGTTCATCCTTCAAGTTCACCTCAATATTTTGGCGGGACTCATTGACAATCTGCTGTGGTGTCATAGCCTGCATATTGATTTTCTTGCCCTTGAACTCCAAATGATATGTATTGGCTCGACCATTATGTTACACATGGCGATCATAAAGCCAAGGCTGACCCAATAATATATGGCACACATTCATAGGAACCACATCAAAATCAATATAATCATTGTATTATCCTATCTCAAAATTCACACGTACCATATGATTTACCTTCATCTCACCATTGTCACTCAACCAGTGTATGTAGTATGTCTTGGGATGAGGTAAATAAGTCAGATTCAGTTTGGCACATAACTCCTTGCTTGCAAGATTTCTGCAGCTACCTCCATCAATAATTACTTTCCAAGCTTTGTTTGGGCCAACTAGTGCTTTTGTTTGGAATAAGTTGCAGTGCTGAGAATCAACAATAGGCTGCACACTAAGTATACATGGAGATACCACAATGGTTGGCGCATGCTCAGGGAAAGCGTCCATACCTTCCTCGCTGTCATAACCATTGTCATCAACACAATTAGGATCAACTTCATCTCCACTTTCATACTCACCATGTTCATTGATAAACATGACCTTGTGGTTTGGACAATCTCGCTTGACCTCTACCTCCACAAGTATGGCACTCCACATCGCGAGTACGAGCAGTTGACATATTGGAACCCGAGCTAGCAGCAGGAGTAGCAGGTTTCTTTGCATTGGAACCATAGGATGGCTGAGGTGTAGGCTTGGGCAAAGATGTGGAAGGATGACCAGAAGCTGCTGCAGATGGCGCCATAGGAGGTGGTGGTGTAGTTCTTGCTGAAAAACGGCTGTTAGAAGGGTACCCTGCACGTGCCTTGGCCTCTTCAGTGTAACTACCTCGGTGAATTATGCTCTTAGTTACAGGCCTGGATGAGCGAAAATGGTTAAAATAGTATGGTGGGGCCAAGGGCCACTCATAGGTAGACCTTTCGGCCGTCCTAACCACTTTTAGATCATCGGAACAAGAACGAGCGGCGTAATCGGCAGGCGAAGGGATCAACTACATACACAAGTGAGTATGTATGCAATCCACATACAACAGTCCTCAGAGCCATTCCATCTAAAAGAAATAGAAATATTGCAACGCCATACGGCAAGATTCAAATATCCTAGATAGAGATAATAATTTAGGATAGCTCCTCATACATCAAACATCAGAGTATCAGGCGGAAGCGGAAGACAAGATCCGAGTACGGATAAGAAGCAGATCGGCATAAGATGCCACATAAATAAACACATCCCGCCCACAGATCTCACGGATCCCCGTTCCCAGAATCTCTACACCGAGTGATCGTTGCCAACATCGTCCGTCTCCTCCACCCAGTATCCATCTTGCGAGTACACCTGTTCATCTGAATCAAACAATTTATCGTGTGAGACCCTAGGGGTACTCAGCAAGTCTTTATGCCTCTAAAGGGGACATAACCTAGGGTGACGCAATTGCAGCAAAAGATAATAACTAACAAGTCTATAGATACTCGCTAACCATCCGCCTAACCAAAGATAGATGGATGTCCGTTATTTAAGAACAACAGTTATAATAGTATAATTAACAGATCCATCCTCCTTCTCGCTTACCAACGAGAAAGCGGACGAACAACCCCCATCCGTTGGCAGTTTTATTAACCATTCCATGAGAGTTGCACTATTTACTAGTCAGGTACTTAGTCAAATTAAAAGCGGTACTTTAGTCATACTTGTCTATGATCGAGAAACTGTGCTCCAAGTCATCCATAACCGCGGACACGGCTTTCAGAAAGATTTACCCTGCAGGGGTGCACAAATAGCAACACACACTTGATCAACCTTGGAAAAACCAAATCAAAACCCAACGAGGCATTCACGACAAAGCGATCCCAGGATTCAGAAATATTTCAGGGGGCCACCCCAATAAGCTACCCGCAACGAAGTTGGCCGGCTCCAAGACGGACCCAGGGTTTGCGACGACGGCTGTAAACGACTAGGAACCCGAAAGTGTGACTGGGCTTGTCGATACCGCGAAAACGCGGCGCGATCCAAAATAGTACAGGTGCTCCACGCACAATCTTAAATAAAGCAGTAAAGCATGGCATAAGTATAGGATAGTAATAAAGCCCCAAACTACCTTGTGGCCCCAAGAAATATGAATGAATCAAGCTCTGGCTCAGGGGGGTCCACAAGGCCTCCCGGATGTGGATAGTGTGAATAGTCAAGGAACAGGAATCAAGTACTCGGGGTCCTACAGGACACAAGTGAGCATGAAAAACCAAATAACAGATATTGCCCACCGGTGCCTCTTTCATTAGTTATCCCATTACTACTCAGGTTATGTTGTTTAGGTACCCCATTATCCATCAGACACTCACATACCCTACACATGCTGTTCTACGACTCGCATGGCTCAAACAACTCCTGTAGTAATGGCTCATGGGATGGAGGAACAAGCTTCGATGGGGTTTAAAAGTAAAGGCTATGCAGTACTTGGGATTCAATTTAATGCAATCGTGACTCAATGATGCAAGAATAAGATAGAGGCAATAGGTGCTATATGTATGCAAGCATGTGGTAGTGCTTGCCTGGCAGCTCAGTTGAAGCGAGTGACGGATCTGGGTAGTGCTCCTGGGATTCCTGATATATCCCCTGCTCGGCGTCGAGGGCTCGTTGGCGGGCTCGGATCGGGATGGGGCGCAGCAGGGCGACGACGTTGCAGCCGCACCCGGAGCTAGGGTTTGCGGCGGAGCAGCGTGGTTCTGGTGGCTGCGGGGCGTCTCCTCCTCGCTGGCGGGTACTGGACAATGCATGGGGACCTCCTCGGCTTCCTCGACAACCTACATGCCACGCCCGCCTGCTGGTTCGAGGAGTCGGTGGTGGACACCGACGGTGGGCGCCGGCGAACAGAGAGGGAGGGTGGCGTCGGTGGAGAAGGAGAGGGGAAGGGCAAGGCCCTGGGAATGGATCTGGGCGTTGCTAGGTCGCGTGGGGAAAAAGATAAAGGCAAGGGAGAGAGGAGGATGCTGTGGGGATGTGGTGAAGGGAAAAGGTGCCCTCGGCCACCTTTCCTCTACACCCTCACGTGCAGGTCAGCTCGGCAGGGCTCGGGGTGGAGCTGCAGGTGGCCCAGCAGAGGGGAGAGGGCCGGTGGGGAGCTAGGCTCGGCTAGTGGGGCTGGCTTGGCAGGGAGAGAGGAAGGTAGAGAGAGAGCTAGGGTAGGAGGGAGGGAGTAGATAGCTAGGTTAGGGGGGAAGGCTTCGGCCTAGGGTTGGAGAGAGGGGCTGGTGGGGCCTGCTGGCAGGGAGAGGGAGAGAGGCCAGCCTCGGCATGGGGGTCTTGCATGGGATTAGGGTTTAGTTAGATATTAGGGTTTGGAGAGAGGATTAGAGAGAGAGGGTGAGGACTCAGGGTAGGCTTAGGGTCTAAGGGGTAGGGGATTAGGGTTTAACCCCTACGGACAAGCATGAGGTAGCAAGGGTGGTGAGGAGAAAACGTGGTGTAGGGTTTTTGGGAAGGGTTTGATATGATCAACACATGGCATGCATGGATGGGGGATGGTAAGGGAAACAAGATCAAGGTGAAAAGAATTGAGAGATAAAAAGGAGAGCTCACAAGAAGGATCCACTCAAAAATTCCAAGCAAAACCAAGGGAGATCAAAAGGTGGTGATTGTTGCATGGCCCATGCAAAGCATTAAATACCCTGTTTTAATCTTATGAAAACAAAATAAATAATCATGGCATTTATACATGTGCATTCCAAAAATGATGGAGTAAGGCCAAGCTAAAAGAATAAAAGAATGTTCCATGTGGAGTAGATGGAGATGCTCATATTTGAATAAAAATGGGACATGCTAGTGTGTATGTGCCACTAGGTATTTAGTAAGCCCAAAAATATCCCAACATGAACATATATTCCAAAACAATCCACATGGAAGCTAGAATAAGAGGTATTACTCACAAAGCATGCCGAGGTGGCTCCACATATCAATAATGTGAAAACAACAAGATGCTAGTGTGAGAGCCTGTAGAAATAGAAATGGATCCATCCCAACCCACATGAGCTAGAGGTAAAACTAAATAAAATGCAATGCTCACATATGGTGGAATGGTGGAATCATGGGGTGGTGACAAGAAAGATGGTGGAGTTAGACAAAAGATATGCCCCCAACTCAACTTGGGCATCAAGCATTTATCAAGAACCAAATACAATATATCAAGAGGCAAATACAATTAATAGTGCATATGAGATAAGAACCAAATGAAAAGGGGTTTTATATGATGCTCAAATGCAAGGTGGCATGATGACATGAGCATGATATAATGATGATGCAACAATTATATGTAGGAAGTAGCCATTATATTACTAGACCAAGTAGCATTACAATTGTTAGACAATTGGGATGCTACATTCAGCGAGCTGATATTTGGCCTCTCTTGCATGATGCAACAAATCATTCATAGTCTCGTACTTGTGATGATGAACAATACTTTTTATCGGTAGCTTTAGATTGTTGTGGAATCGCTGCATAGTCATCTCAAGAGATTCACGGACTCTAGCACGCTGCATTAGAATCTCCATATCCATGTAGTACTCATCAACTGACATGTTTCCTTACCTCAATTGTGTCAACTTATCAAAAACTGAACGCAAATAGTTAGTGGGCACAAATCGATCCTTCATGATGCGCTTCCTCTCTCTCCAGGTGAGCACAGGAAGTTCATTGTCATCTCTTCTATTTTGCACAATATCATCCCACCAACGTAATGCATATCCATCAAATTCGTACGCTGCAAGATTTACCTTCTTGTCTTTAGTATAGTCATGCAAACGCCAAAGCTTCTCAATCTTCAACTCCCATGTAAGGTAATCTTTAGGATCAAGTGAACCATCAAACTTGGGAATCGAAAATTTAGGCTTACCCAAACCATCCTCAGGGATCTGAGGCAGAACACGCTAAGCACGCCCAATTGGAGCACAACCACGTCCATGAGCAGGAGGAGGATCACGGCCTCGGCCAACACGGTTTGGATGCTGAACATCACCATCAATACTTCCTTCCTCTTCTTCAATGGCATAATCATGTGGTTGTGGCTGTCGTTGCTCAAGTGCTAGCGTCAAGTCTTCAATAGAATGTTTCAAAGCTGCTACATTGGTGTTGATAGCCGTCACTTGTGTTTGAATGTTAGAGACTACCCCCTCATTTTCTCTCAATGCCAGCTGCACATCTTGTACTGATTTTTCAATCCTATCTATTGTGGCAGTAAACACACGTGTCAGATGAGATTTCAATGCTTCATATTCTCGACAAGTAACAAGATCCTCATCATTCTTTTTCTGCATAACAACTTAAACACTAAGAGTGATTAGTAGGTTAGTGCAAAAATCAAAATCAGGTGGTGTCCGCTCACAACTCACTCAAAACTGACAAGCAAGCAGATCTTACCGTTCCAAAGTGAATAGAGACGCGTAACCAATTCGAAACCAAAGACTTATGCACTGATGTGTGAAGTGAATATCAAGGATATAGAGAACAATCACAGGGCATACAGGTTATGTATGGTGGAGCTGTAGGTATGGTATCCTAAGTACACCGCAAACAAGTCCTAGTGCTGATCGTACAAAACCCAAGAAACACACACGTGGAGATAAACGCGTCAATGCAACTATGAAGGGTGTTGCAATGCGCAGGAGGGACACTAGCAAAGCTCAAAGTAAACATGCACAAGATTGCTCAATCTACCGGTGCACAAAGATATCACTAGGCCCCTTGCACAATTCTCCTTTTCTTTCTATTTTTCTTTTGTATTGATTCTTTCTCCTTTTGCTTTTTCATTTGCTATATCCTCTTTTTTTAAATATGAATCACACGATGATCACGGCCAAATTATAAAGCACCGCACCAAATACCTAAGAGCAGCCTGTAAGAGCGGAAACTAGTCTCAATGGGCAAGTTCCTAACCCTTGGAATAGATTGGTTGTAGCTAAGATTTGGCAATTGCAAAAGATCACAATTTTTATTGTTGTGTCGTGGACGAAAAATGGGTCAAAAGTGTGCCGTGGCAGAGAAGGGTACCTCAGCAGAGAACTAGGCAGAAAATGTGTCGCAGCAGGACACTGACGGCAGAAGCTGGCGCGCGGCAGGAAAATGTGTGGAAAACGTGCCGCAACAAGAAACGGATCTGTGGCAGATACGGGCTTACGGCAGAGAAACGACCGGTTTCTTTGCCGCGGCAGAGTCGGCTACCATTTTTTTATATTCTGACTCGGCCAAGTAGTAAATAACCAGGACTCTAGTGCTTTGCTCGGATTGGATTGTGTGGCGGCGGAAAAAGAAGGTGGGGAAATCGTATGGCTAAAACAAGATCTAACACAAACTCTAAACCAAAATAGAAATTGAACTAGATTACTATAGATCAGATCTACGAGATAGACGACCAGCAACTAAAAACTTGAAAACAATGCAATCTAGGCTATGGCAAATCTTTTTATGAGGCTTTTTCTGTATAGGACTAAAAGTAATCTAATCTATGGATGGATTGTGGATTGCTGACCGAGTAAACAAGGAAATCTGATACCGAGATGATAATGGGTGGCCCGATCTTCTCAACAAGCACTTGTCGATGATGATTATGGTGTATGCTTGATAACTATCCTGTAGCTATGAACTCACCCAGTCGAACCCTGATGCCAATGCAATAGCTCTCGAACCATGTGGGATATTCAGAACACCACACTCTTGCGCACGTAGCCGTTGACCATGAATGGTAGTTGGCAATCTACTGATTCCCAGTGGAACAACAAATCACACTCAATTATAGTTGGTAATTTGATCACAAGTAATTCTAGAGGTTCTAAAGAGAAACAACTCCAAAATGATTTTAACGTGGTCTAACCCTAAGGGAAGTGGCGCCCCATCTATTTAAGGAGTAGGGGCGGCGGCCAATACTAGGGTGAATTCGCTCCTTATCTCATGTGATTTCAATACACCCTTGGATGGCTTGCTACTTCATCCCAATACCAAGTGGCAGACCTAAAATTTTACCCGTGGGTTTGCCCCATAAAAAATTTAATAGAAATTTTGATAATATATATTACTAAATAACTGTACCATTTGCATTGTAAAACAGTAAAGAAACAACAAATAATATCTAATTGAAAGATTAACTTAGAATGTTGCACAAATTACCCCATAAATACTTAAAGGCAACTAATAGTCTGAAATATGCATAGAGAAACTTACAATACTATTTATTCGACTTGACTGGCCTATGATTTCTTAAGGTCATGAAACTCTCGATTATATCATCCTCATCCACTTCGAAGAAAATATCCCGCTCTATGTATGTGACGAGACAATCATTCAAGAGACTATCACCCATCTTATTTCTTAACTTTGTTTTCACTAAAGTCATTGCAGAAAACACCCTTTTAACACTTGCCGTTGCCACCGGTAGAACCAATACTAATTTGAGAAGAAAGTAAACCATATCATACACTCTATGTCTCTTTGTCTCAACAAGCTTAACTCAGAGGTTAACAAGACTCTCTATGCCTTGGAAGCTATCATCTCGTCTCATGTCAGCAATATAATTATCAAGTTGCATTTCAAGCTTTAGCAAATAATTTTCCGGGATATCATTAGGATAGAATTGAGCTAGTCTGCGTATCTTCTGTGCATCAAATGAAGCAAATGAATTTGAAGGATTTAATGCTGACATACAAGAGAGTAACTCCATATTTACCTCATCAAACCGATTATCAAGCTCTTGACTAATTTGATCAATGACACCAATATATATTTCTCTTCTAAAGTGGTCATCATTTGTTTGGTTTCGAGCACGAGCATACCTTGTTGATTTTCCATAAGGCACATAATTACCATCCATAAACATCAACACCATGTTCACCACAAAACAGAGTGACCCTCTCAAGAAATTGAACCCATCCATTAGACCTCATTTGTTGTATTTTGTCCTTTGCCCCATTAACAAGTGAGATTGCATTAAGAATATGTTGTTCCCTTCTTTGCAAACACTGAGATAATTCATTTGTATATCCAAGAATAAAGTGTGCAAAGAAAAAAAACTCAAAGGACTCAAATGCTCCAAGTACATAATGTATTCTTGTCCAATCATCCTTAAATGAGGTATAATCTCCAAGCTCAGTGAGAACATCATGAATCGTGGAAAACATAACAACGATGTTGTATATAGTTCTGAAATGAGATCCCCAATGAGTGTCACCGGGCCTAGGCAAACACATCTCTTGATTTAATCCACTCCCAATTTCAAGTTCACCACAATCAAGTGCTTTCTTGATACTCTCAAGCCTAGAATTTTGAAGCATGTCATGACGCTTACAAGAAACTCCAACAATATTGAGCAAGAGCGACACTTGATCAAAAAACCTCACACAGTCAGCATTTCCCTTAGCAACAACAATAAGAACTAGCTGGAGTTGTTGTGCAAAACAATGTATATAATAAGAAGAAGGTGAGTCTTGCATGATCAGTGTTTTTAGTCCTTTAATATCTCCTTTCATGTTGCTCGCCCCATCATAACCTTGACCACGAATTTGAGCCATAGTCAAGCCATGACTAGCAAGTAAAGCTTCAATTGCATTCTTAAGTGATAAGGAGGTAGTATCGCCTACATGAACAACTCCAATAAAGTGCTCACATGGTCTTCCTGATTGATTGACATAGCGCAAACAAAGAGCAAGTTGTTCTTTATGTGATATATCACTAGACTCATCAGCCAAAATTGCATAAGGCTCATCACCAAGTTCTTCAATAATTTTCTTTCTAGTTTCTATAACACAACATTCAATAATATCCTTTTGTATCTTTGGGCTAGTTAATGTGCAATTACCTGGAGCATTCTTCAAAACATACTTATGCACTTCTTCACTATTTTCTGCAAGAAACTCCAAAAGTTCAAGAAAGTTTCCTCTGTTGCTAGACTCTTCACTTTTATCATGTCCACGGAATGCCAATCCTTGGTGCAAAAGAAACTTGATACATCTAAGTGAATAAGTCAACCTTATCTTATATAGACAAAGATCCTCATCGGTCCACTTCTCAATATGATAATCAATTGCTACCTTGGGATTCCTGAAGCCAATGTATCTCTCTTAAGCTGCATTATGTGCCTTAGAACCCACATGTTTGAAAAGTGCTTTCTCTCCTATATTCCAGTTTCTCCAGCCATCAACTGTAAATATACCAGTACCCTTCTTGAACAAGTAACATATAAAGCAAAACACAGAATCCTTCTTGATACTATATTCAAGCCATTCATGATTATGCATCCACACAAAATTGAATTGACGATCTTTTCCCGAAATCTTTCTTTTTGGAAAAACATGTATATAAGGTTTGAATGGCCCGTTCAGAACATATGGCCTTCGAACTGAATCTTGATCATTAACAGGATAACTTTGAATGAGTTACCTTTCACCTGGATCACGTAGAAGGTTGTTGATGTCATAAACCAACTGTGGCGGTGATGACGGCGGCGGCGACGGTGGCAGTGATGGTCGCATATCATTGACAACTTCTTCAACTACACTCTCTTGGTCTGGAGTTCCCTCTTCTGGCACAATTTCATCCTGAGAAGTTTTTGAAGCAACGAGAGCCTTCTTTGCTACGTGTTTTTGGAAGAGGGATGCAATGTCTCCACCTCTCTTCTTCATAGCTGAATAATTTAATAAGAAAACAATATAAGTACTCCGATCCAAATTAGTTTCTTGGTTTTGTCTAGATTCAGATGTATCTAGCACTAAAATAAGTCTAGATACATCCGAATCTAGACAAATCTGACTCAACTTACGACACGTGTAACCAAACTCACAATACTTCATGGTCAAGAGAATATAGTATCTTTACATAAATAATTAATACGTACAATCATCTATATTTGTTCATATTTTAATTTGTTGAATTATTTAATAC
Organism: Avena sativa; assembly: GCA_916181665.1. Taxonomy (NCBI): domain Eukaryota; kingdom Viridiplantae; phylum Streptophyta; class Magnoliopsida; order Poales; family Poaceae; genus Avena; species Avena sativa. Next base: position 317,026,160 of record OV702292.1, read on the forward strand.
CATGGTTATGTATACGTGAATCTATAAGCTACTGACCATTACCCAGCTCGGATGCCACTTTGAGATTTCAAATATCCTAATTTCGTAGGCCTGATCATCGAATTAGAAAAAACAAAGCCATGAACTGATGTGTCCTACCTCGTGGCGTTGCGGCGAGCGGCGAGTGGCGTGCCGGCTTTCAGAAACCTCGTGACTTGCCTGCCTGCCGGCGCCCGGCGTTCAGGTTGACAGATCACAGCCTGCGATCTGATCAGGTGGCTCCTCCCGAGTCCCCTGGCTGCTGTGCGACGGCCGTTGCGGAGTGGCGACGTAAAAATCACGGCAATCGGCAAGGCCGTAGTCCACGGCTCCAAACAGGACGTGAGATTGGAACTGTGGATCTGTAGAGGAAAAATACTCCTAGTTTTCAGCTGACCAGTTCGGTTTCCTTCCGATCGGTTCTAGGCAGTAGTACAAAACGTAGCGGGCCAGGTTTGCTTTCCGTCGTTTTCAACTACCGGAGGCCGCATCACCTCTTTTTCAGCTGTTTATATGCAGCAAATCCATCAGCACTAATTTTATTAGCTAATATATGGTATAATATACTGTACGGTAGTCCGGCTGCAGGGTATGCCCCGGAATACCCGGCATACCCTGTAGGTCCGCCGCTGCCAATAGCCTATGCATCCTCAGGTATGAACCCCATGAAGAAACACCAAGAGGAGGAGCCAAGCCGACGCAAGACGGAGTCTAGAGGCAAACCAATGCCAGGATCAGCGGACCGGAATCCATGCTGGAAATACCGGCGCACACCCCGGAGGACCGGAGCCAGGACCGGGATTTCCGATGCTCGCCGGAACCAACCGGCACCGACCAGACTACATCTCTATGAGCCGTTCCGGTTTCGACCGGAATTTCCGGCGGCGGCCGGAAATTCTAGCGTCGATTCCGGCATCGCCGACCTTATTGCCGGAATCATCTACCCGAATGTCTACGTGGGTTTGATGCCTGAGAATATTCCTATTTCGTCTAGCTTTTACCTTTTTATGTCTAAAGTACCCTTAAACTAGTGGCCGGCCTATATATAGTCCCCCACCTTTATTGTAAACACTAAGCATGATATTTGGAATTAGTGGAAACCCCTTTGTGGATCTATCTAGTTCTTGCCTCATGCTCCTTTGACAAAGGAGCACCAAATATCACAAACCTCGTTGGAGTTTGCATCGTGCCTCCGTGTTGTACAAGGCCTAGGCATTGGAGTCCCTTTGCCTAGATGTCAAGATCCCACCGAGTCTCCCTACTCGCCGTGCCGGTTCGAGAGAGAGCTCTCCGCCCGACGCTGATCATAGGGAGTGCCGGACCGGTCACCGTCGGCGTGAGCTATTGGTGTGTATTGTGTATTCGCGTGTGTGTGTGTTCATCATGTTCTTCGTGCGTGAGTCTGCGGATTTCGTCCTTCCCCTCTTCTCCTCCTTGATTTCAAGGGATTCGTGAAAGATCGGGTCACCCTAGAGGTTTGCCCTCAACATATTGGTATCAAGAGCTTCTTTGCTCACGTACCCCCCACAAATTTTTCTTCTATCCACCAAAAATTCAAAAATTTCCAAAAATAGCCCTAATTTTGCCTTCGGATCGATCTTTGGATTTGGTGTGTTTTTAGTGGTTTTGTTCCACAAATCTGTTGCTTTGGGTACCGATCTACCTTCCTAGAACCTTTTCCCAGCCTAATTTGGACAAATTTCCGAAATTTTTGATAGATTTGACTTTTGAAGTTCGTCACGAACTCATTTCGGCTCCAGGCACGGCGGATCGATCCAACCGCCGGAAATTCCGGTGCATGTTCCGGTGAACCAGAATTGCCGCTGAAAATTCAGGCGCGGGGTCTGGCACCACCGGTTTGGCCGCCAATTTTTTTGATTTCCCCAACTTTGTCTGTTTTTCCTCTTGTGATTTTTGAGCCTCGTCTGCGTGTCGCCCCAACTAACGTCAAGCTTCCGCAAGTCATCACATACCGCGAACCTCGACACAGCGACGCCGAACATCATTCCCTACAGCGGCAGCAAGTCGTCAATACCAAAGGTATAACTTGCTCCACCTTGTTAACCCTTCTTACTTTTGTATCTATCCTTTGAGAGCAGCTCATCTTGTGTTTTCCTAAGCATTGTGCACTTGTCCTTGAAAAGTGAGAGTGTGTAAGCAAATTCAAGAGTTAACATAGTAGTATAGAAAGGAAGAAAAAGAATCAAAAAAAAGAGAGAAAAAGCAAAAGCAAAAGAAAAATACAAAGATACAAAGTCTCCCAATACAAAGAGAGACTCAAGCTTGTAAGCAAAGAGAGAGATAGAGTGCGACCAAGGCAAGTGCACAAATCCATTGCTTATTTCTCTTTTGGCGAACGAGTTGTCGTCTCTCCTTGCGTTGGCACGACACCGAGCGTAGTCTTCGTTAGGACATTTTGTGTTCATTTTATAGTCGTGCTAACCACATCCGTCTCCAAGTGTGTGTATCCTTGTGTTTTGTAGATCGTTTTCTTTTTTGCTTTTAATCTTTGGTTCTCTACCACTTTTGACAATAACCTTTTCTTTGGATCGTTTCGTTTGGTTTTCCACCACCCTAACCTTCCACCAAAAGCTTTTGAGAGTTAGTTCTTTCTTTAGTGTGAGGTTTCTTTGCGATTTCACTTTGCACGCTTATAGTTCTCACTTGTGGTTTCTAGTTTGGTGCAATCCCCAAGGTGAGGTACAAGGCTAACTCCACCATATTCCACTTCCATATACAATCCTTGTGTGTTTTGCATGATGGATATGCACGGTGAGTCGAGCCAACCACCTCCCCAAGAAGAAGATAGACCGTACATGACGCGCGCAAGTCACTTCATCGTCTGACAAGAGTTCTGTGAATGTTGCCAAGCTCTCGAGACATGACAAGATGAAAAATTTGGCGAGACGCAAGCCGAGTTCAAGAACATCGACAACCGCTTCGATGGCCTTGAAAGGAAAATGCACGCAATGCATCACAACTTCGGCCATCAAAATGAAGCGCTCCAACACTCCGTCGCTGAAACAAATGACAATCTTCGACGCCTCATCAACGGAATGGCAAGACCACATTCACGTGCATCAAGCTCTACAAGATCTTCACGTCATCGTTCTCCTCTTTGCCAAGATCATCATCCAAGTGCTTCAAGACGCAATGATGCTCCCGTGGTTGAAGATGGAAGCTCTTCGAACTATGTACCTTCCCCACTTCATGCCACAACGTCAAGCTATGATGGTGATTTCTCTTCAAGGCCACAAGCAAGGCAAGAAGCACAACATCATCATGTAGGGGCACTAGTGATTCAACAAGCACAACCATAAGAAGAACTGCGAGTGGAACCTCGAGCCCAACCTCAACTACATCGCCATCGTCATCGTGACGTTCTTGCAACTACAAGTGATGACTCCAACTTGGAGGATCAAGCTCGTCGTCATCATGAAGCTCTCCAAGATCCTCATCTTCATCATCAACGTCATGAACGTCCACACCAACACCATGGTCACATGACGAGCCTCCTCCACAACAACAAGACTTGGAGCATCAAGTGGTACATATTGAGTGACACCCACCACGTCGTTGTTGGGAATATGCCCTAGAGGCAATCATGTATGATGTTATTCCCAATGTATTCATAAGGTTGTGGTCCATGTATGAACTGCTGATATGTATCATCGAATATGTGATTTGATTGTGGAACTATATATCCATGTTGTTCATACTAATTGTCCTTGGTCATTGAGGTTGTGCTGGACACACAACTTAGACCAATGTGAAATTCGGCAGATGACTAGGTTCCACTTGTCATGGGCATGGAGATGCTATTCCGACTTACACGGATTCGACTAAAGAGTTTAGCGAGTCGGACTGACCCATATTGAGATGCAACGAACAAGTCGTCATTTGCATGTATCAATCAATGTAATCCTTAGACCTGAGGTTATTGCACAATCCGAGTTGAGGATCACCGACTTAGGTTCTGTCAAACGCTGTTCCGTCACTGGGCAGTTATAAAGGCGGAGTTCGGGTCGACTAAGAATCAACTGCGTGATGTGAATAACCAAGACGGGATTTTGCCCCTCCATCCGGAGAGATATTCTCTGGGCCCTCTCGGAAGATATGATTCGGAAAGCATGGCCATGCGCGTCTCGGATAAGTGTTAACCGAGGCAGCCGTCTAAGAGTTAGTCATATGAATCACTTATCTCGGATCGAGAAAGAGAGTCGGACTATTTAAGGGATGACGATCATTTGCCTATAGTCCGACAAGGTATATCATGAGGCAAAAGGGACTCAGACAAAAGTCGCATTGGAAGGTATGTCGTCATGACTTATTGGTACTTGGGAGTTGGCACGTTCTGCTAGGAGCCGCTACCAACTGATCGATCACGAGTGAGACTCGGAATCGTGTCCGGGTTACCATGAGCCTGTCGGGTCACACACTTAAGAGCGGAAGCAGTTTGGGTTAGACCCAAACAGGAAACCTATTTGGGTTGGACCCAAATAGTGACATGGACTTAGTCAGCAAGTGAGACTTGTAGTGAATGGGCCACAAGTGAGTGGAGCCCACTTTCACTCCCTATATAAGCTGGGGCACAGGTGCTTAGAGCACAAGGTTAGGTCACTCCATGTGTTGGAAACCCTAGCTCCAGTCTAGTCCTGTCGCCGCCGTACCGGACCTGGCAGTCCATCGCGGGCGCTCCTCCTTGTACGTGTGGATACCGGCGGAGGTGTTGTACGATTCAGCACTTCGACGATCGTGAAGAAAGAACAGATCATGGATCGTGGAACCGGAACGGATCGCGAAGACTGCACTGCATCAAGCGACGTGCTTCATCAATTCCACAACTGCGCGTCTAGTGGTAATTCTCGTGGCCTCTACCTGAGCTGGATCTTGGGATCACCGCGTAGGAAAAAGTTTTGTTTTTCTCTGCATGGCCCAACAGTCATGAGGCTCAAGACCATGGTATTTGTTGTGAGGCCCATGTGCCTAACCCACATCACCAATCGAGGAACGAGCCTCCTCTTCATCATCATCCACGTCATGAGGCTCCGCGTCCTCAACATCCTCATGAGACGCAAGTGCCTCCTCCTCGTCAACAACTACACCAAGAGCAAGAGCAAGTTCCGCCACTTCCAAATGAGGCTCCTCAACCACAAGCACATCAACAAGCTCAATAAGCTCGTCGAAATGATCGTATGGAAGATGAAGACCGTCATAAACATGGCAACCATTGCCACCATGGTTGCAATGAGGAAGAAACATTTGGCAAGCTCATGTTCACGATGCCCAAGTTCACCGGATCAAATGACCCTGAAGAATACCTCTCATGGGCACTCAAAGTCGACAAGATCTTCCATATGGACAATGATAGCAATGAGAAGATGGTCACCATGGCTTCGCTTGAGTTTGATGAGTACGCCAACCTTTGGTGGGAACAAGTTCAAGTTGCTCGTGATGCAAGAGGAGAGCCGCCAATCACAACTTAGCATGACATGAAGGCTCAAATGAGATCCCGTTTTGTTCCCGCACACTACACGCGTGACCTCTTCAACGACCTTCAATCGCTGCGTCAAGGGACAAAGACCATGGAAGAGTACTTCAAGGAAACGGAGCTCAACATGATCCACACCAACATTGAAGAGCGCAAGGAGAAAACTATGGCATGCTTTCTCATTGGCTTGAACCACCCAATCAAGCGCATCATCGAGTTCCAAACCTACACCAACATGGTTGAGCTTGTGCACATCGCAAATAAAGCCGAGCATCAAGTGCAAGAGGACATCAAGTACAACAAGCCAAAGACGTACTTCACCTACAAGCAAGCTTCAACCGCTACACCAACCACATTCAATGGAAGCTCCTTAAGTACCTCCAAGCCTTCCTTCAAGCCCACACTCCCTCAAGGAAAACTGCCCCCAAGTGGCAAACAAGTAAAGAGTGACACACCTTTCAACGATGAATGCTACAAGTGTGGAGGCAAAGGACACAAGTAGACCGAGTGTGGAAATAAGAAAGTATTGTTTATCCATGACAATGGCGATGAAGAGTACCTGAGTGAAGATGAATTTGATGCCCGAGTCAAGGAAGCAATGACAAGGCAACGAGTGGAAGATGACAAAGAACTCCTCATGTGTGAACATGATGCAAGTCCATCGCTTGTCGTCACAAGGATCGTGACCACTCAAGCACAAGGGCATGAAGACCAACGCTCAAATATCTTCCAAACACGAGCCGGCATCAATGGTAAATCTATCAAAGTGATCATCGATGGAGGGAGTTGCCACAACCTTGCTAGCATCGAGTTGTGTGAGAAGCTCAACCTCACCCTCATCCGCACAAGAACCTATACCACATGCAATGGCTAAGTGACAAAGGGTCCATGAAGATCAAGCATACCGTATTGGTAACCTTCGCCATTGGTCCTTACAAAGACATGGTGGAATGCGATGTTGTTACCATGACGGTTTGTCATATGCCACTTGGTCGACCATGGCAATTCGACAAGGCTGCTCTACATGATGGTCGCACCGACATATACACCATCAAATGGCTTAACAAAACATGTGTTTTGCAACCGATGACTCCTAGCCAAATAATTGTGGACAATGTAAATCCTTTAGCGAGGGTGCAAAACATAACACCTCCTTGTGAGAAGAGTGGTGAGCGAGAGAACCACCTCATAGTGAGTGAGAGCCACAAGCCAACTCGAGTGGAAAAACTAAGAGTGGTCTCCTTGCCACCAAAAGTGAGATGAGAGATGTGTGGAACAACCCATCCATCTTGCACTATGTCCTCATTTGCAAGGGACTAGCGCAAGGAACTAATGACTTAACCAATGTTCCTCCATCTTTGATGTTTGTTTTGTAGGAGTTCAATAATGTGTTTCCCAAAGAGCTCCCTCATGGACTACCTCCTCTTCGCGGAATTGACCATCGCATTGAGCTCATCCCCGGCGCACCCCTTCCAAACCGCGCCGCCTACCGCACGAACCCGGAGGAGGCGAAGGAGATTGAACGTCAAATTAGCCAACTCGTCTCCAAAGGTTTGATCCAAGTAAGCACTACTTTAGGTGCGGTACCCATGATTCTTGTTCCAAAATCAGATGATACGTTACGGTTATGCATGGACTGTTGTCCAAACAATGTTATCACCATGCGTTATCGACATCCTATACCGCGCCTTAATGACATGCTTAACGAGTTGTGTCGAGCCACTATTTTCTCGAAAATTAATCTCCATAGTGGTTACCATCAAATACGCATGGCGGAAGCTGATGAGTGGAAAACCGCCTTCAAGACCAAACTTGGTCTGTATGAATGGTTGGTCATGCCTTTTGGCTTATCTAATGCCCCATCCACCTTCATGCGCCTAATAAACCATATTTTGCGTTCTCTCATTGGCAAGAGTGTCGTTGTCTATTTCGATGATATACTTGTTTATAGCAAGTTGCTTGAGGACCATGTTACACATGTCAAGGAAGTCTTGCAAATCCTTCGACATGAAAAGCTATATGCTAATCTTCCCAAGTGCACTTTTGCTAAAGACAAGTTAATTTTTCTTGGATTTGTCGTTTCTTCGAAGGGCATTGAAGTTGATGTTTCCAAGGTAAAGGACATATGAGATTGGCCCATCCCAACAAATGTGAGTGAACTCCGAAGTTTTCATGGGTTGGCCGGTTTCTATCGTCACTTTGTGAAAGACTTTTCAACCATTGCTTGTCCTCTCAACGAGTTGACAAAAAAGAATGTCACCTTCGTGTGGGGCAAGGATCAACAAAAATCTTTTGATGAACTTAAAAAGAGGCTCACCGAAGCACCTCTTCTTGCATTACCGGATTTCACAAAAACTTTTGAGATAGAGTGTGACGCTAGCGGTATTGGCATTGGAGGAGTCCTTATGCAAAACAGACGTCATATAGCCTACCATAGTGTGGAACTTGATGGTGCTCGCCTTAATTATCCAATTTATGACAAAGAGCTTTTTTGCCTGTTCCATGTTCTTCAAGTTTGGCAACACTATCTATGGCCTAAAGAATTTATCATACATTCCGACCATGAGTCGTTGAAATATCTCAAAGGCCAAGCCTACTTGAGTAAGAGACACGCTAAGTGGGTCGAGTTTATGGAGTCTTTTCCTTACATTGTCAAGTATAAGAAGGGGAAAGATAAGGTAGTTGCAGACGCTTTGTCTCACAAGCACACAAACCTTCTTACTCGACTTGAAATCAATGTGTTGGGTCTTGATGAAATCAAATCTTTGTATTCTTCCAACCCATTCTTTGAACCAATTTTCGCAAAGTGCTCTATTGACAAAGGAGTTGATGATTCTACTTGAATAAGGGCTTTCTATTTAAACAAAACAAGCTTTGCATTCTGAAGTCATCTCTCCAACATAGTGAGTGGAGAGCATGTCCAATGTCTTGTCATGGCCAAAGTGACCCATGAGGCCTCCACCATGAGATTCTTCGGAATGCATAGCTTGTTTTGTTTAAATAGAAAGCCCTTATGCAAATAGAAATCATCAAATCCTTTGTCAATGGAGCACTTTGCGAAAATTGGTTCAAAGAACGGGTCGGAAGCATACAAAGATTTTATTTCCTCAAGACCCAACACGTTGATTTCAAGTCTCATAAGAAGGCTTGTGTGCTTGCGAGACAAAGTGATGCGTCCCGTCCTATGGACGCTTCTACATCTACACCACCGAGTCCCCCAAGTGGACCGATGACCCGTGCTCGAGCCAAGCTCCTTCAAGATAAGGTGAATTTGCTCCTCTCATCATGTGACTTTGACATACATCTAGATGGCTTGCTACTTCATACCACTACTCTGTGCATCATCAGGTATGAACCCCCGCTGCATCGACCCACGAGCTCTGAAGCTGCACCTGTCCTGAAGATGACTGAGCCGGAGTGTCCGCCCAGAACCAGCCGGAGTGTCCGACGCGACTCGGCCGGAGTGTCCGGCCTGCCCCAGCCCCAACCTGGCATGGACATTCAGAAGGCCCGTTCAGACACTACCCGGACACTACCCGGAGTGTCCGGCCTCCCCGGACTGTCCGTTCGACTCGACCCGGACTATTCGGCCTGAAGATGGCCCTGCGAGCCTAGCTGGGCCCTATGGCCCATGTACCCCTCTACTTCGCCCAGAACTCTACTTTAATGCCTGAATTACCCCTAAACTTGTGGTTGGCCTATATATAGTCCCCCACCTCCTTTGTAAACCCTAGGCATGATATTGGAATTACTGGAAACCCCTTTGTGGATCTATCTAGTTCTTGCCTCATGCTCCTTGACCAAGGAGCACCAATATCACCAAACCTCGTTGGAGTTTGCATCGTGCCTCCGCGTTGTACAAGGCCTTGGCATCGGTGTCCCTTTGCCAAGACGTCAAGATCTCACCGAGTCTCCATCTCGCCGTGCCGGTTCAAGAGAGAGTCCTCCGCCCGACGCTGATCCTAGGGATTGCGCCGGACCGGTCACTGCCGGCGTGAGCTATTAGTGTGCATCGTGGTTTTGCGTGTGTGTGTTCATCGCGTTCTTCGTGCATGAGTTCGTCGTGTTCATCCTTCTCTCCTTCCCCCGCACTCCATCCTTGATTTGAGTGGGATTCGTGAAAGATCGGGCCACCCTAGAGGTTTGCCCTCAACACAAAGCGTCCGCAACAACATTATCTTTGCCCTTCTTATACTTGACTATGTACGGAAAAGACTCCATGAACTCAACCCACTTAGCGTGTCTCTTACTCAAGTTGGCTTGGCCTTTGAGATATTTCAGCGACTCATGGTCGGAATGTATGATAAATTCCTTGGGCCATAGGTAGTGTTGCCAAACTTGAAGGACACGAACTAAGGCAAAAATCTCTTTGTCATAAATTGGATAATTAAGGCGAGCACCATCGAGTTTCTCGCTATGGTAGGCTATAGGACGTCCGTTTTACATAAGGACTCCTCCAATGCCAATACCACTAGCATCACACTCTATCTCAAAAGTTTTTGTGAAATCCGATACCGCAAGGAGAGGTGCTTCGGTGAGCCTCTTTTTAAGTTCATCAAAAGCTTTTTGTTGTGCTTTGCCCCACACGAAGGTGACATTCTTTTTCGTCAACTCGTTGAGAGGACAAGCAATAGTGGATAAGTCTTTCACAAAGCAACGATAGAAACCAGCCAACCCATGAAAACTTCAAAGTTCACTCACATTTCTTGGGATGGGCCAATCTCGTATGTCCTTTACCTTGGAAACATCAACTTCAATTCCCTTCAAAGAAATGAAAAATTCAAGAAGAATCAACTCGTCTTTAGCAAAGGTGCACTTGGGAAGATTAGCATAAAGCTTTTCATGTCGAAGGATTTGCAAAACTTCCTTGACATGTGTTATATGGTCCTCAAGTGATTTGCTATAAACAAGAATATCATGGAAATAGACAACAACACTTTTTCCAATGAGAGAACGCAAGATATGATTCATGAGACGCATGAAGGTGGATGGGGCATTAGATAAACAAAAGGGCATAACCAACCATTCATAGAGACCAAGTTTGGTCTTGAAGGCGGTTTTCCACTCATCACCTTCAGCCATGTGTATTTGATGGTAACCACTACGAAGATCAATTTTTGAAAAAATAGTGGCTCCACACAACTCATCAAGCATGTCATCGAGACGTGGTATGGGATGTTGATAACGCACGGTGATAGCATTGATTGCGCGGCAGTCCATGCATAACCGTAACGTATCATCCGTTTTTGGAACAAGTATCACAGGTACGGCACTTGGACTAGTGCTAACTTGGATCAAACCTTTGGAGACGAGTTGGTTGATTTGACGTTCAATCTTCTTTGTCTCCCCGGGTTCATGCGGTAAGCGGCGCGGTTGGGAAGTGGTGCACCGGGAATGAGGTCAATGCGATGTTCGATGCCGCGAACAGGAGGTAGTCCATGTGGAAGCTCTTTGGGGAACACATCCTTGAATTCCTGCAAAACATCATCAAAGATGGAGGAACATTGGTTAATTCATTAGTTCCTTGCGCTAGTCCCTTGTAAAGGAGGACATAGTGCAAGATTGATGGGTTGTTCCGAACATCTCTCATCTCACTTTTGGTGGCAAGGAGAACACTCTTAGATTTTCCACTCGAGTTTGGCTTGTGGCTCTCACTCACTATGAGGTGGTTCTCTCTCTCGCCGCTCTTCTCACAAGTATGTGTTGTGCTTTGCGCCCTCGCTAAAGCCTTTGCATTGTCCGCAATTATTTGGCTAGGAGTCATCGGTTGCAAAACACATGTTTTGTTGAGCCATTTGAAGGTGTATACATTGGTGCGACCATCATGTTGAGCAGCCTTGTCAAATTGCCATGGTTGTAACACCCTCGAATCGTCCCTATGCAACTTTTAGCGCTTCCCGCTAAACCCGCATAGAAACGATTCAAGGACGCCCACCAGGCACTTTCGTGCGGGTGGAAAACGATATACAGTGCATGAGTCAAGAATACAGATATACAGTGCAAAGATCCAAATCACCTTGAAAACGATACAACATCCGAGTACGAATAAGAAGCAAATTGGGCTAAGAGCCCTGAAGAATAACCAATGCCGTCCATAACCCTGCCCAGGCCAAGCCGGAAGGGTAACCTTGCTAACGACGTCGATCTCAAACCTGCTAAAACAAAAGGGGTGCTGACAAAGAGCAAAGGAAAAAGAGGAGCGGTCAGTACTGAGGCCAGTACACGGCGAGGCTAGAATTTGGCGGCTCTCGCCTACATAGGTATGGTGGTCTGAAGCGGCAGCGCATCATGCACTAAACAACCTATAGAGACTCGATGCAACTGTCGGCTATTAGAGAGGGATAAGAGAGACCTATTCGGATCCAACCTGATAGTAACACCAATCATACCCATCCTGGTATGCCCCCTCGAGACCAAACGAGAAAGTCAAACCGAGGAACTCACACAGTTGGCAGTTTTATTCATTGCATTATAGTTGCAGCACTTACTAGTCAGATATAGATAGCATGAGTCATCCTGATAGCATAAGTAGTGGGCAGTTTTAGTTAACCATTCAGTTGTAGTTGCAGTACTTACTAGTCAGATAGAATTAGCATGTGACATCCCAAACCCAGCAGTTGTTGGCACTTTTATTTCATTCCATTGGAGTTGCGATACTTATTAGGCAGGTATGACATGACATGATACACCCCAGTTCCACCAGTTGTTGGCACTTTTATTATCCATTCCATTATAGTGAAGCTGATTACTAGTCACATATTAAGTCAAATTTATAGCACTACTTTAGTTATGCTTGTCTATGATCGAGATACTGTGCTCCAAGTCGTCCATAACCGCGGACACGGCTTTCAGAAAGATTTATCCTGCAGGGGTGGACAAATAGCAACACACACACGATCAACCTCAGAAAAACCAAATCAAAACCCAACGAGGCTTTCACGACAAAGCAATCACAGGATTCATAAAATATTTCAGGGGGCCACCCCACTAAGCTACCCGCGACGAAGTTGGCCGGCTCCGAGACTGACCCAGGGTTTGTGTAGACGGCGGTAAACGACTGGGAACCCGAAAGTGTGATTGGGCTTGTCCATACAGCGAAAACGTGTCACGATCCAAAATAGTACAGGTGCTCCACGCACAATCATAAATACAGCAGTAAAGCATGGCATAAATACAGGATAGTAATAAAACCCCAAACTAGTTTGTGGCCCCAAGAAATAAGAAATGAATCAAGCTCTGGCTAAGGGGGATCCATAGGGTCTCCTGGATGTGGATAGTGCGAATAGTCAAGGAACAGGTATCAAGTACTCGGGGCCTACGGGACACAAGTGGACATGAAAAACCAAATAATAGATATTGCCCACCGGTGCCTTTTCATTAGTTATCCCAGCAATTTAATAGTTGTATTTAAAGTCATGATCCTCTCCACCGTAAAGCATATGACAACTTTCCAACAACTGTGTGGTACTTCACGACACTGGATCGCACCTGAGCAAGCGACTACGACTCGCAAGACCATGTATCTATCAAACAACAGGAAATAGGATGTGTCCAAGGCAATATAGAGGTTGCAAGGTATATAAATGGTGCACGGAAACTAAAGCATCACAATACGGGTAGCAATAGATCAACAGGAAGAAGTAAAGACTATAAATGCAAAATAGGTAGAAAGGGGGAGATTGCTCGCCTGGGAAACACTGTCGACGGTTCATTATCCGAAGAACTTATCGATACACACATCAACTCAACAGCCTAATCCGCGAAGAACCAAAGCACTAAAAGAAACACCAGATGCACTATTTAATACTATAGCAAAAGATCGGGCATGATGCATGTATGAATTATGACATGGCAAATGTGCGATGCGACTAGACAAAATTAATCAGAACTGGGGTCCTGATAATTAATTAATAGGTTCATGTTTTAGATAGCCCACAATTTAGATGTTGTATTAACATGGCAAAACATGGCATCGGTTCTCTACACAAATTTAAATGGAGACGATATATGTCTAAAATAGTCCACATATAGTCTCCACAATTAATTTAGGTGATCATCGAAATAGCCCACACACCCACAATATGCATGCAAGTATGAACAATTTAGTATGCAACAAGTGACAATGTCATATTATAAAAATAGGGGTCTCGGATAAGGGGGTCACACATTAAGGTTCGAAGATCTTGGGTCCGAGGGTTCGACGGGGTTCGGGCTCGGCGGGATCGGTCTTCGAGGACTAGGGGTTCGGTCTTGGGATCCATGACGGCGCACCCTGGGTCTCGGCGAACTTGGCATCTGTGAAGGAGGTTTTCGGGTCGAGGTTCGGATCCATGAAGGAGATCTCTAGGGTTTCCTTGTCTTTGATTGTTGATGGCGAACTTGGTACCTCCTTGTCCATCATGCGAGTGGTACAGAAGATCTTGGTGGAGGTCTTGAGCCCGTGATGAAGTACTTCAGGTTTCCGATTCAGATGGCGGTGGAGATCTTGAATCGACGTCGGTGGTTTTCAAGTACCTTAATCTCTCGGATCTTTCTTCGTGCATCGGGTCCATCTACACATAGACGCCACATCGAAGCCAAGGGGCCTGTTTTGAAACATCCTCTGACGCGGAGGGGATGAACACGAAGCATAGGCAATAAACACTGAGGCACCAGGGCCAAAACGAGGAGGACCGGACAGCAGAGGTGATGCGGAGGATGCCGTCAGGGAAAAACAAGGGCCGAGGGTGCCTAGTCTCCAGGCTGGGAAGGAGAGCTTTCATGCGCGGAAGAGTAGCAACACGTGCGTCCTGTTGAAGGGCGGCGACGAACCGGCAGAGAGGAGGGCTTCGGCCTCGCGGTGGAGCGGCAACAACTGGAACTCGCGGACGGAGGCTGGAGGGAGGATCCAAGACGCAGAGAGAGCTTGCAGATGGCGAGGAGGAGGCCGGGCAGCGAGGTCGTGCCGCGGCGTGCTCACAGAGAGGAACAGGGCGCGGGGATCCGGAGAGACAGGGTCGACGTGTCCTCGGACGAGGACGGCCTCAGGCGGGAAGGCGCACGGCGAGGGAAGAGAGAGGCGACGCGGGTGCCTGGGGACGGTGAACGGTGAGCTCGGGTGCTGGCGAGGTGGTCCGGCACAGCGCGGGGAGCGGCCGGTGTCGAGGACGCGACTTGAGGTGGCGGCAACGGCCTAGGCCAATGGAAGTGGCGCCGTGCTTGGCGGCGGGGGCTCGTGCGACATAGGGGCGAGGCCGAGGAAGGCACGGAGGTCACACAGGTCGCAGGCGCCGGAGAACGCGGGGCTCGCATGGAGGTGTTCGGCCGCGGGAGGGAGCGAGGGAGGCGGTGGTGCCTGCGCTGGGCGAGGAAGAGCGACGAGAGGAGGAGGGGATCGTTAGGGATCGAGGGTGGGGTCGGGGTAGCAGTAGCTGGGTGGGCGCAGGACATGATGCGGGAGTGGTGGGCCGGCTGCAGGGTGGGGCCAGGCTTGACCGAGCGAGTGCGGGGTGGGCGGAGTCACGCGCTGCGTGCCGCTGAGTGCGTGCGGGTCCAGGGAGCGGGGACGCTGGCGATGCACGAGATTGACACGGGGTTGGGGTGTGTCTGGCGGCGGGATGGAGGGATTGGGTAGGGCAGGTGGTGGTAGAATAGGGTTAGGGTCTGGGTAGGACTAGGACTAGGAATTAGATTTTTATTTGGGGTAGTAGGCTGCTGCCAGCTGGGCCTTTGGGCCTGGCCGGTGGCGTCCTTCCCCAGTTCAAAAATATTTTATTTATTTATTTTTATTTAAATACTTTTGTAAATATCTTTAGACAAATAAAATATCTGGAAGAGACTAGGGTTTTGATTTAAAATAAAAGAGGGGGATATCTGGAAAACGAAAATAGACTTTTGCAAAAATAGTCTTAGACAAACATAGGCATGATGGTGATGCTCAAATGCAATGTGGCATGATGACATGAGCATGTTGTCATGAGGATGCAATGCACAAAGTAAAAATAACATGCGATTTTCTAGTAGTGGTTTTACCAGGGTGCTACAATTCGACACCACTAACAATGGATCTCGCCCTCGAGATCCGCCTCATGGTACAGGAAAGAAGGCCGCCGATCTGAGTCTTCTCGCTTAGTGTAGATCCTCGTGACACCACTAACAATGATTCTTGCTACATCTTGAAATCGGCGACACCACCAACAAGGGATCGTTGCTCATGTTTGTCGAGAGGATACTCCGGAGAAACAAAGATGAAGATAAAGGTATCGAAAGGTAAGCCCACCTTTAACTTTTGTGGAAGGAGTAAAATTGATTGATCCACCGATTCAATATACAAGAGCGAATGATAAGAGTAGTGGTATGGTAGCTACTCCACCCCGCACTCAAAGCATTACTCTGTACATGAACAAAGGAATCGTGCAACCAACTCTCGGAATTTAGACTGAAGATCTTCACAAACGATATCCGGAGAAGAAGGAGTGATGTAGAATCTTCATCAGATCTGACGTAGATGATGTCCTCGCATTGGGGACCACCGGAAGATTCAAAAGAAATTGTATGAAAAGACACAATGATTAGGTTCCGCAATGGTTCCATTGGCATGAACAACACATGCTCAAGGTATACTCCAACTTCACCAATGCTCGTTCTTCTCATATGATTTTCAACGATACGGATATCCATCAAGGTGCATATATAGATAAAGAGTACAAGGACCAAAAAGTTTGGATGAAGGGTACAACAAACGAGATGCAAATAAGATGATTGCAGCTCCACCATCTTTAAAGGGAGGAAGAGAAATCCTGAAGGTACGATGGAAACCTAACCACGAGAATTCCTGGACTCGAAGAAAAGATAAGAGAGCAGATCCAAAACACGTGAAGGTAAGAGGAGAATAACACAGGGTAAGGAGTAAAAGTAGACCTAATCAGATCTATCCAACCGATTTTCAAAAATAGTTTGACACTCTACAACGTCCGTTAGCTAGGTTATCCTACAGGCTGGACCAGTGAGGTATCACAACCGCTGAGCTCTGATACCACTGTGTAACACCCTCGAATCGGCCCTATGCAAGTTTCAGCGCTTCCCGCCAAACCCGCATAGAAACGATTCAAGGACGCCCACCAGGCACTTTCGTGCGGGTGGAAACCGAAGTAATAACATTACACAATAGTCCATGATGGGACCCACCGAAACATATATATACAACAACGACTCCATGAGTCAAGAATACAGATATATAGTGCAAAGATCCAAATCACCTTGAAAACGATACACCATCCGAGTACGAATAAGAAGCAAATTGGGCTAAGAGCCCTGAAGAATAACCAATGGCGTCCATAACCCTGCCCAGGCCAAGCCAGAAGGGTAACCTTGCTAACGATGTTGATCTCAAACCTGCTAAAACAAAAGGGGTGCTGACAAAGAGCAAAGGAAAAAGAGGAGCGGTCAGTACTGAGGCCAGTACACGACGAGGCTAGAATTTGGCGGCTCTCGCCTACATAGCTATGGTGGTCTGAAGTGGCAGCGCATCATGCACTAAACAACCTATAGAGACTCGAAGCAACTGTCGGCTATTAGAGAGGGATAAGAGAGACCTATTCGGATCCAACCTGATAGTAACACCAATCATACCCATCCTGGTATGCCCCCTCGAGACCAAACGAGAAAGTCAAACTGAGGAACTCACGCAGTTGGCAGTTTTATTCATTCCATTATAGTTGCAGCACTTACTAGTCAGATATAAATAGCACGAGTCATCCTGATAGCATAAGTAGTGGGCAATTTTAGTTAACCATTCAGTTGTAGTTGCAGTACTTACTAGTCAGATAGAATTAGCATGTGACATCCCAAACCCAGCAGTTGTTGGCACTTTTATTTCATTCCATTGGAGTTGCGATACTTACTAGGCAGGTATGACATGACATGATACACCCAAGTTCCACCAGTTGTTGGCACTTTTATTATCCATTCCATTATAGTGAAGTTGATTACTAGTCACATATTAAGTCAAATTTATAGCACTACTTTATTTATGCTTGTCTATGATCGAGATACTGTGCTCCAAGTCGTCCATAACCACGAACACGGCTTTCAGAAAGATTTATCCTGCAGGGGTGCACAAATAGCAACACACACACGATCAACCTCGGAAAAACCAAATCAAAACCCAACGAGGCTTTCACGACAAAGCAATCACAGGATTCATAAAATATTTCAGGGGGCCACCCCACTAAGCTACCCGCGACGAAGTTGGCCGGCTCCGAGACTGACCCAGGGTTTGTGTAGACGGCGATAAACGACTAGGAACCCAAAAGTGTGACAGGGCTTGTCGATACAGCGAAAATGTGTCACGATCCAAAACAGTATAGGTGCTCCATGCACAATCATAAATAAAGCAGTAAAGCATGGCATAAGTACATGATAGTAATAAAACCCCAAACTTGTTTATGCCCCAAGAAATAAGAAATGAATCAAGCTCTAGCTAAGGGGGACATAGGGTCTCTCGGATGTGGATAGTGCGAATATTCAAGGAACAGGTATCAAGTACTTGGGGCCTACGGGACACAAGTGGACATGAAAAACCAAATAATAGATATTGCCCACCGGTGCCTCTTTCATTAGTTATCCCAGCAATTTAATAGTTGTATTTAAAGACATGATCCTCTCCATCGTAAAGCATATGACAACATTCCAACAACTGTGTGGTACTTCACGACACTGGATCACACTTGAGCAAGCGACTACGACTCGCAAGACCATGTATCTATCAAACAACAGGCAATAGGATGTGTCCAAGGCAATATAGAGGCTACAAGGTATATAAATGGTGCACGGAAACTAAAGCATCGCAATACGGGTAGCAATAGATCAACAGGAAGAAGTAAAGACTATAAATGCAAAATAGGTAGAAAGGGGGAGATTGCTCGCCTGGGAAACACTGCCGAAGGTTCATTATCCGAAGAACTTGTCGATACTCGCATCAACTCAACGTCCTAATCCGCGAAGAACCAAAGCACTAAAAGAAACACCGGATGCACTATTTAATACTACAGCAAAAGATCAGGCATGATGCATGTATGAATTATGACATGGAAAATATGCGATGCGACTAGACAAAATTAATCAGAACCAGGGTTCCGATAATTAATTAATAGGTTCATGTTTTAGATAGCCCACAATTTAGATGTTGTATTAACATGGCAAAACATGGCATCGGTTCTCTACACAAATTTAAATGGAGACGATATATGACTAAAATAGTCCGCATATAGTCTCCACAATTAATTTAGGTGATCATCGAAATAGCCCACACACCCACAATATGCATGCAAGTATGAACAATTTAATATGCAACAAGTGACAATGTCATATTATAAAAATAGGGGTCTCGGATAAGGGGGTCACACATTAAGGTCCGAAGATCCTGGGTCCGAGGGTTCGACGGGGTTCGGGCTCGGCGGGATCGGTCTTCGAGGACTAGGGGTTCGGTCTTGGGATCCATGACGGTGCACCCGGGGTCTCGGCGAACTTGGCATCTAAGAAGGAGGTTTCCGGGTCGAGGTTCGGATCCGTGAAGGAGATCTCTAGGGTTTCCTTGTCTTCGATTATCGATGGTGAACTTGGTACCTCCTTGTCCATCGTGCGAGTGGTACAGAAGATCTTGGTGGAGGTCTTGAGCCCGTGATGAAGTACTTCAGGTTCCCGATTCAGATGGCGGTGGAGATCTTGAATCGACGTCGGTGGTTTTCAAGTACCTTAATCTCTCAGATCCTTATTCGTGCATCGGGTCCATCTACACACAGACGCCACATCGAATCCAAGGGGCCTGTTTTGAAACATCCTCTGACGCGGAGGGGATGAACATGAAGCATATGCAACAAACACTAAGGCACTGCAACTACCTCGGTGAATTACGCTCCTAGTTACAAGCCTGGATGAGCAGAAATGGTTGAAATAGTACGGTGGGGCCCAAATGCCACTCACAGGTAGACCTTTCGGCCGTCCCAACCATTTCCAAACATCAGGACAAGAACGGGCGGCGTAATCGGCAGGCGAAGGGATCAACTACATACACAAATGAGTATGTATGCAAGCCACCATACAATGGTTCTCAGAGTCATTCCATCTAAAAAGAAAGGAAATATTGCAACGCCATACGGCAAGATCCAAATATCCTAGATAGATATAATAGTTTAGGATATCTCCTCATACATCAAACATCAGAGTATCAAGCGGAAGCGGAAAACAAGGTCCGAGTACGGATAAGAAGCAAATCGGCATAAGATGCCCCATAAATAAACACATCCCGCCCACAGATCTCACGGATCCCCGTTCCCGGAATCTCTACACCGAATGATCGTTGCCCACATCGTCCGTCTCCTCCACCCAGTATCCATCTTGCGTGTTTACCTGTTCATCTGAATCAAACAATTTATCGTGTGAGACCCTAGGGGTACTTAGCAAGTCTTTATGCCTCTAAAGGGGAAACAACCTGGGGTGACGCAATAGTAGCAAAAGATAAACCCTAACAATTCTAGAGATACTCGCTAACCATCCGCCTAACCAGAGATAGACGGATGTCCGTGAATTAATAACAACAGTTATAATGGTAATGTCCATAGATCCATCCTCCTCCTCGCTTACCGACGAGGAAGCGGACGAACAACCCCCCCATCCTTTGGCAGTTTTATTATCCATTCCATGAGTGTTGCACTATTTACTAGTCCGGTACTTAGTCAAATTAAAAGCGGTACTTTAGTTATTCTTGTCTATGATCGAGAAACTGTACTCCAAGTCGTCCATAACCGCGGACACGGCTTTCAGAAAGTTTTACCCTGCAGGGGTGCACAAATAGCAACACACACTCGATCAACCTCGGAAAAACCAAATCAAAACCCAACGAGGCAGTCACGACAAAGCGATCACAGGATTCAGAAATATTTCAGGGGGCCACCCCATTAAGCTACCCGCGACGAAGTTGGCCGACTCCGAGACGGACTCAAGGTTTGCGCCAATGGCTGTAAACGACTGGGAACCCGAAAGTGTGACTGGGCTTGTCGATACCGCGAAAACACTCCGCTTACCTAAACAGTACAGGTGCAGTACCTCACACAATTTTAAATAAAGCAGTAAAGCATGGCATAAGTACAGGATAGTAAATAAAACCTCAAACTAGTTTGTGGCCCCAAGAAATAAGAACGAATCAAGCTCTAGCTCAGGGGGGTTCATAAGCCTCTCGGATGTGGATAGCGCGAATATTCAAGGAATAGGAATCAAGTACTCGGGGTCCTACGGGACACAAGTGAGCCTGAAAAACCAAATAGCAAATATGGCTCACCGGTGCCACTTTCATTAGTTATCCCATTACTACTCAGGTTAAGTTGTTTAGGTACCTCATTATCCATCAGACACTCACATACCCTACACATGTTGTTCTATGACTCGCATGGCTCAAACAACTCCTGTAGTAATGGCTCATGGGATGGAGGAACAAGCTTCGGTGGGGTTTAAAAGTAAAGGCTATGCAATACTTGGGATTCAGATTAATGCAATCGCGACTCAATGATGCAAGAATAAGATAGAGGCAATAGGTACTATATGTATGCAAGCATGTGGTAGTGCTTGCCTGGCAGCTCAGTTGAAGCGAGAGAAGGATCTGGGTAGTGCTCCTGGGTATCTTGGTATATCCCCTGCTCAGCGTCTATTCGAAGAAGAACCAAACAAACAAGGGCCAACATAAATAAAGTGCACAAGCATATGAATAAAATACGACAAGCAAACAATCATGCCATGATGAATGATGCACAATTTGCATGGCAATAAAGTAGCATGGCATGGGTGAGGCGTGGAATATAAGAATAAATCATTTTATTGAGTTTTGGCCCCATTTTATCCTCAAATAAGTTGCTGTAATATTTATTTTTATATGATGCATGCTGCAAAACAGAACAAGGAATGCATAAACAGAAAGGTCTCGTCGAGCTAATCATTTTAGACATATCATTTGTCAAATTTGGAGTTATAAAACAAAAGTTATTAATTAATTAAGAAAAAGGGCATTTTATTGTAATTTTAATCAACTTGAAGAATTAAAGTGTTCAAAATACATTTTGAATGAAAGATTTGAATTCCTCACATTTTTCTGATTTCAAAACATACATTATTTGTATTATTTGGAAAAATATTTGAAAAGTTATTTGAAAACAGATTTAAATTTGAATTTGAATTAATTTTGAAAAGATTTGAATTAAAACAGAAATAGACAGAAACTTTTCTCACTTAGGCAGATACCAGACCCAGCCGCTGACGGGTGGGCCAGCTGCTGACTGGGACACCACAGCGCGCAGAAAACATTCTGTCACCGCGAGGTCGCCTAGCCACAGTGGATGACAGGTGGGGCCGGCAGAGACATAGGTCCCACGCGACAGCGAGGTCAAGGGTGGACCACGTGGCGCAGCGAGGGAGCACGGGTTGAGGAGCCCAGAAGCCTGGGTACCTTTTTGCAAAAAGACTGGGAGGCTGACAGGTGGGACTGGCGGACCGCGGGTTAGGAGAAAAAAGATGCAGGGGGCTATTTGCAAAACGAGCGCCCGATGCACTGTTGTTCTTCTCTGAATGTCTGACGACAAAACGGTGCTCGACAGGGCGCGGGGCGCAGGATTCGATCCGGGGACCTGGCGTGCGCGCGCGGAGGCGGCAGCCACTGCGGTGGTCTGCCGTTGTTGCTGGGGAACGGCTGCGCGGCTAGATGAGGTTCTGCGACGCGCTGAGCGAGCAGACGCACGCGCTCGCCGGTGTACCGAGGGTGCTCGACAAGCGGTCCGACGCGAACAAGATGCAACGGCGAGGAAGGAGGTGTCAGGGAGGCTCGTGGGCTTACCGGGAGGTTGTTGGTGCGGTCGGATCGGGCAGAGGAGAAGCGGGTCGTCGCCGAGGCAGAGGCCGACCGAGCTAGGGTTTGGCGTCGGTGGCGGCGGCGATCTTCGGCTCTGGCCTTTCTCCTCCTTGCTGGCGGTACTGGTCGATGCAGGGGAACGTACTCGACTTCCTCGACAGCCTCCACGCCACGCTCGCCTGCTGGTTCGTGGAAACGACGGTGGACACCGACGGTGGCCGGTGATGGGGTAGACGGTGGTGAGGGAAGGCAGGGAGAGAGGGGAGCGGCCTGGGGAGATCTGGGGGTGCAGAGGGTTCGTGGGGCGGAGGTAAAGCAGAGGGAAGAGGGAGATGCCGTGGGGAGGTGGGGTAGATGGAAAAGGTGGCCTCGGTGCCACCTTTCTCTCCTTCCCCTCCTCACGTGCTTGGGTCGGGCAGGACTAGGGCAGGGGCAGGTGCATGGGGCTGCAGGTGGGGACAACTGGTTGGTGGGGAGGCTCGGGCTAGGGCCCTCCTGGCAGAGAGAGCTAGAGAGAGAGGGGGTAGGCTCGGGCTAGGTTGGAGGAGCCTCGGGTTAGGGTTTGGTACTAGGGTTGGGGCTTGAGGTGGTGGTAGCTAGGTGGTCCAGGGTGGCCAGGTGGGGCCAGCTAGGTGAGAGAGGAGAGAGGCCGAGAGAGAGGGTGGAGCTAGGGTTAGGTTAGATGGTGGTGTGGTTTAGAGAGGATGGTAAAGAGAGAGGAGAGATGAGTGTATGGTTTAGGGTTTAGAGAGAGAGATTAGATGGAGTGGCTTTCTTTTGACAAGACCAAGCTAGAACAAGTCAAGCTCAACAAGATCTAGACAAGAAAAGAGAGGGGGAGATAAAAAGGTGGTGAGGGGATGGATGGAGGTAGATGTAGGTTTTAGGGTTAGATGCTTGCATGCATCAAGCAAGATCAAGCATAAGAGGGTAGAGAGAGATATGGGAAAAAGATCCACTCAAAATTCAAATAAAATCCAAAGGACAAGCAAAAGGTGGTACTTGCATGGCCCATGCAAAGTATTTAATACCATGTTTATTCTTGTGAAAACAATTATATCACATGGCATTAATCTTAGGCATTCCCACAAGTGGAATAAAGCCAGGCAAAGAATTTAAAAGAAAGTTCCAAGTGGAGTAGATGGAGATGATCACATTTGATTATAATTGGGACTTGCTAGTGTGTATATTCCACTAGGTGCCTACTAGTCCCAAAAATATTCCCACATGAGCATAAATCCATAATAATCCATATGGAAGCTAGGAAAAAGGGTTCCACTCACAAGGCATGCAAAGGTGGCCATGTGGCTCTCATATATCAATAATGTGAAAACAACATGATGCTAAGATGAGAGCATGTGGAAATAAAATTGGATCCATCCCAACCCATATGAGTTAGAGGTAAAACCCAAAAGAAAAACAATTGCAAGCTCATGGATAATGGAATGGTGGAAAGATGGGGTGATGACAAGAAAGGTGGTGGAGTTAAATAAAAGATATGCCCCCAACTCAACTTGGGCATTTAAACAATATAACAACAACCAAATACAATATCAAGAGGCAAATACAATTAATAATGCATATGAGATAAGAACCAAATGGAAAAGGGTTTTATATGATGCTCAAATGCAAGGTGGCATGATGACATGAGCATGATATATTTATGATGCAACAGTTATATGTAGGAAGTAGCATATATATAGACTAGGCTAGTAGCATTGCAATTGTTAGACAATTGGGATGCTACAACTCTCCCCCACTAAACAAGAATCTCGCCCCGAGATTCCTAGGAAAAAGAAAACAACACAAGGAGAGGCGGTTGTTCGGAACGAAGGTGACCCTTGCGTTCCCAAGATGATGAAGAACGGAATGGTGCGACCACTACACCTTGCAAAACTTGCTAGACTTGTTGCGAGTCTTGCGTTTTGCTTGAGAAACAACGGGTTAGAAGAGTTGAAGGATTGTCGTGAGACAAGAAGGATAGGATGGGCATAGCTTCGATTTTCTCAAGAAACATGATAAAAGAATAGAACCACTTGAGAAAGGAAGGACAAGATGATGTATCATGGATAAAGAAAGACACACTGTTAAGATTAAAGATTTACTGTTACGAGAGAGGGTGAATCTTTATCTCGCCGGAAGAAAAAGAGCTAGATTGGAGAGGTTTTGAACCACTATGACAATAGCATCGTATCTTCCCTCGGATTTGAGAATGAAATACGGAAACAATATTGCCTTCAAACAATAGAGTCCCTTGATATCAACAGAAAGATTTAGATAGACATCGTCGGATTAGATTCTTCATGCGCCGGTAAGAACCAAGGATCACGCAATTGAGGTGCGCGGATATAACTTACAGAGACGGATGTGAAGCCAGATCATGGTGGAGTCCCGAGAAGCAAAGAATATGGAGGATCTGGAGTTTATTGTAGATACTTATTGCTTTCTTTAGCCTTGAGGCTAACGCAATAGTTTTGCGGCTGATGGCATCAACCATAATTGGCTTTACCACAGAAAAAGAATTGATGAAACAAAGAGAGAGATAGTTTCCTTCCATCTTGTTTGGGGATGTAGAGCACCGGTAGAAAGACGAGGACCGAAAAGAGTTTGCGTCTGTTTCCACCAGATAATTGAAGATTTTGCTCCATCTAGAATAGACAGATCACCAACAAGAGATTATTGATTACTTTCTTCGAGAGAACACTCCGGAAAAACAAGGACGGAAGTAAAAGTATCGAGGGATAAAGGCCACTTCTAACTTCCGTGGAATGAGTGAAATCACATTAACTCACCAATTCAATGTGCAAGAGCGAATGATAAGAGTAGTGGTATGGTAGCTACTCCATCCCGCACTCAAAGCATTACTCCACACATGAATAAGAAGAATCATGTAACCCAACTACCAAAACAGACTGAAGGTATTGATAAGAGAAGCTCATGGAACTCCGTTAGAAAACAAGGATTGATGCAAACGATTCGCCGGATTCATAGATAGATAAAGATGATGATGTTGTCGTCATGTCTGAAGTACCAAGCCACCAGAAAGATATGATGGAAGATTACGAAGAAGAACTGCAAGATTCAACAACTACAGAAAAGATAGCACCAACTTGAACAGAAGGAATACAAGATCTGGAAGGTCTTCATGGCCTCCGGTGGATTGAGCATAGACGATAGAGCGAGAGGGTTTCAAGAGATTACTTAACGAGATAGAGGTGAAAAGAACTCCATGTTCTTCTTGAAAAGATTGAGAGAGATTTAGCGGTCTTGAGGAAAATCTTTAGCAGAACGACGATGATAACTCGCCAACAAGGAAAGACTCCGGGTTTGATTGAAGATGGAAGATGGAATTAACAATAAACTTGCTGATTCCAGAATTGAAGCGATCTATTTAGCAGAAGGACGTGGTCGAGATAGGTGACTTCAAGAAGCCAGAATTCACGCTTTGAGAACTTTGCACACAGGCAGTGTTAACAAAGCTTGAGAGAAAGAGACACAGATGATCTTCCATGTTCTTCCATTGATATCGAATAGGCAAGCATATTATCAACATATACCACCATGGATTAACAAGATATTCCGAGAATATCAAGTTCAAGCGGCGGGAGAACGAACAAATGCTCGAACACTTCCTGAGCTCAACGCTCTTAGAAAGATCAATATTAAGAGCACGGGTTCGTGTTGAAGAAGATGCACTGGAAGAATAGATTATCTGGTCCTTCGGAAGAAAAAGAGATGTCACCTGGTTCACATTGTCGATAGGATCACCGGTTACAAGGATAAAGAGATCTTGGATAAAGGAACGATGCTAGCTCATACCTTAAGCAAAACTACCAGAGACGAAAAGATGCAATTCCCTCATCTCAAAGAGAATTTTTTGCAGATATGGAGTTCAAAAAGACGTGCAGCATGATGGACAGATGATAGACCGCCGTAATGCTTTGAGAAACTCCGGATTGCCAAATATGCTTGAATATGCATAGATATGATCACGGTGTACTCAAAATCACAGGAGATAACCGTCACCATTTGGAGGATAGAGTTGATAGCAATTTCCATATTCCACTCATGATAAGTGTCATATAGCTATGCCGAGAGCCAAATTACAACCATCAGCATCGGATCGACACATGTTATGTAATTAGCCCAAGAGAATTGGAGATGAAATTAAACTCCAGGATCAAGCGCCGGTGACAAAAGAATGAGTTAGCATGGACATGCTGATAAAAGGGAGATAGATAATGTTTCACACACGACTGGAAAAGGAGTGTGGAAACACAGATGTATCAAAGAAAATTTTTCCGCATTTTTCGGCATTAAAATACCAATAGATGCGCAAAATCACTTATCAGATAGAGATTAGCAACTGATGCTTACACAGAATGTGGAGTTGCTAGAAGGAAGGACACCCTTAAGAAGATGGCACCGGTTAACAAGGAGTCAGATAGATCGCGCTGGTTTTCAAAAGCCTGTCAGTATGGAATGTACCCACAGTGGATAACCAAAGGCAGATGGAGATAACATGTTGGATGCAACAGATAGACAAGGAATTCACACACACGCACACACACCCTATGGTACTACGGAAACCCAGAACACGTGAATCCTAGTTTGAATTGTAAGAAGAGGATTGAAAACGTTACACTTCCTTACCAGAAAAGGGTGGGTGGGTGGGTAAGAAGAAAAGTGGAAGCAGTCCTACTCTCGCGTTTTGTTTTTCCCTAGTATACATAGCTACCAAAAATATTTGCTAAACTGACAACGACCATTTGGCTGAGACCCTGAAGGTCGGGATGGCTCTGATACCAATTGTAACTACCTCGGTGAATTACGCTCCTAGTTACAAGCCTGGATGAGCAGAAATGGTTGAAATAGTATGGTGGGGCCCAAATGCCACTCACAGGTAGACCTTTCGGCCGTCCCAACCATTTCCAAACATCGGGACAAGAACAGGCGGCGTAATCGGCAGGCGAAGGGATCAACTACGTACACAAATGAGTATGTATGCAAGCCACCATACAATGGTTCTAAGAGTCATTCCATCTAAAATGAAAGGAAATATTGCAACGCCATACGGCAAGATCCAAATATCCTAGATAGATATAATAGTTTAGGATATCTCCTCATACATCAAACATCAGAGTATCAAGCGGAAGCGGAAAACAAGGTCCGAGTACGGATAAGAAGCAAATCGGCATAAGATGCCCCATAAATAAACACATCCCGCCCACAGATCTCACGGATCCCCGTTCCCGGAATCTCTACACCGAATGATCGTTGCCCACATCGTCCGTCTCCTCCACCCAGTATCCATCTTGCGCGTTTACCTGTTCATCTGAATCAAACAATTTATCGTGTGAGACCCTAGGGGTACTCAGCAAGTCTTTATGCCTCTAAAGGGGAAACAACCTGGGGTGACGCAATAGCAGCAAAAGATAAACCCTAACAATTCTAGAGATACTCGCTAACCATCCGCCTAACCAGAGATAGAAGGATGTCCGTGAATTAATAACAACAGTTATAATGGTAATGTCCATAGATCCATCCTCCTCCTCGCTTACCGACGAGGAAGCGGACGAACAACCCCCCATCCTTTGGCAGTTTTATTATCCATTCCATGAGTGTTGCACTATTTACTAGTCCGGTACTTAGTCAAATTAAAAGCGGTACTTTAGTTATTCTTATCTATGATCGAGAAACTGTGCTCCAAGTCGTCCATAACCGCGGACACGGCTTTCAGAAAGTTTTACCCTGCAGGGGTGCACAAATAGCAACACACACTCGATCAACCTCGGAAAAACCAAATCAAAACCCAACGAGGCAGTCACGACAAAGCGATCACAGGATTCAGAAATATTTCAGGGGGCCACCCCATTAAGCTACCCGCGACGAAGTTGGCCGACTCCGAGACGGACTCAAGGTTTGCGCCAATGGCTGTAAACGACTGGGAACACGAAAGTGTGACTGGGCTTGTCGATACCGCGAAAACACTCCGCTTACGTAAACAGTACAGGTGCAGTACCTCGCACAATTTTAAATAAAGCAGTAAAGCATGGCATAAGTACAGGATAGTAAATAAAACCTCAAACTAGTTTGTGGCCCCAAGAAATAAGAAAGAATCAAGCTCTGGCTCAGGGGGGTTCATAAGCCTCCCGGATGTGGATAGCGCGAATATTCAAGGAACAGGAATCAAGTACTCGGGGTCCTACGGGACACAAGTGAGCCTGAAAAACCAAATAGAAAATATGGCTCACCGTTGCCACTTTCATTAGTTATCCCATTACTACTCAGGTTAAGTTGTTTAGGTACCTCATTATCCATCAGACACTCACATACCCTACACATGCTGTTCTACGACTCGCATGGCTCAAACAACTCCTGTAGTAGTGGCTCATGGGATGGAGTAACAAGCTTCGGTGGGGTTTAAAAGTAAAGGCTATGCAATACTTGGGATTCAGATTAATGCAATCGCGACTCAATGATGCAAGAATAAGATAGAGGCAATAGGTACTATATGTATGCAAGCATGTGGTAGTGCTTGCCTGGCAGCTCAGTTGAAGCGAGAGAAGGATCTGGGTAGTGCTCCTGGGTATCTTGGTATATCCCCTGCTCAGCGTCTATTCGAAGAAGAACCAAACAAACAAGGGCCAACATAAATAAAGTGCACAAGCATATGAATAAAATGCGACAAGCAAACAATCATGCCATGATGAATGATGCACAATTTGCATGGCAATAAAGTAGCATGGCATGGGTGAGGCGTGGAATACAAGAATAAATCATTTTATTGAGTTTTGGCCCCATTTTATCCTCAAATAAGTTGCTGTAATCTTTATTTTTATATGATGTATGCTGCAAAACAGAACAAGGAATGCATAAACAGAAAGGTCTCGTCGAGCTAATCATTTTAGACATATCATTTGTCAAATTTGGAGTTATAAAACAAAAGTTATTAATTAATTAAGAAAAAAGGCATTTTATTGTAATTTTAATCCACTTGAAGAATTAAAGTGTTCAAAATACATTTTGAATGAAAGATTTGAATTCCTCACATTTTTCTGATTTCAAAACATACATTATTTGTATTATTTGGAAAAATATTTGAAAAGTTATTTGAAAACAGATTTAAATTTGAATTTGAATTAATTTTGAAAAGATTTGAATTAAAACAGAAATAGACAGAAACTTTTCTCACTTAGGCAGATACCAGACCCAGCCGCTGACGGGTGGGCCAGCTGCTGACTGGGACACCACAGCACGCAGAAAACATTCTGTCACCGCGAGGTCGCCTAGCCACAGTGGATGACAGGTGGGGCCGGCAGAGACATAGGTCCCACGCGACAGCGAGGTCAAGGGTGGACCACGTGGCGCAACGAGGGAGCGCGGGTTGAGGAGCCCAGAAGCCTGGGTACCTTTTTGCAAAAAGACTGGGAGGCTAACAGGTGGGACTGGCGGACCGCGGGTTAGGAGAAAAAAGATGCAGGGGGCTATTTGCAAAACGAGCGCCCGATGCACTGTTGTTCTTCTCTGAATGTCTAACGACAAAACGGTGCTCGACAGGGCGCGGGGCGCGGCGCGCGGGATTCGATCCGGGGACCTGGCGTGCGCGCGCGGAGGCGGCAGCCACTGCGGTGGTCTGGCGTTGTTGCTGGGGAACGGCTGCGCGGCTAGATGAGGTTCCGCGACGCGCTGAGCGAGCAGACGCACGCGCTCGCCGGTGCACCGAGGGTGCTCGACAAGCGGTCCGACGCGAACAGGATGCAACGGCGAGGAAGGAGGTGTCAGGGAGGCTCGTGGGCTCACCGGGAGGTTGTTGGTGCGGTCGGATCGGGCAGAGGAGAAGCGGGTCGTCGCCGAGGCAGAGGCCGGCCGAGCTAGGGTTTGGCGTCGGTGGCGGCGGCGATCTTCGGCTCTGGCCCTTCTCCTCCTTGCTGGCGGTACTGGTCGATGCAGGGGAACATACTCGACTTCCTCGACAGCCTCCACGCCACGCTCGCCTGCTGGTTCGTGGAAACGACGGTGGACACCGACGGTGGCCGGTGATGGGGTAGACGGTGGTGAGGGAAGGCAGGGAGAGAGGGGAGCGACCTGGGGAGATCTGGGGGTGCAGAGGGTTCGTGGGGCGGAGGTAAAGCAGAGGGAAGAGGGAGATGCCGTGGGGAGGTGGGGTAGATGGAAAAGGTGGCCTCGGTGCCACCTTTCTCTCCTTCCCCTCCTCACGTGCTTGGGTCGGGCAGGACTAGGGCAGGGGCAGGTGCATGGGGCTGCAGGTGGGGACGGCTGGTTGGTGGGGAGGCTCGGGCTAGGGCCCTCCTGGCAGAGAGAGCTAGAGAGAGAGAGGGGGTAGGCTCGGGCTAGGTTGGAGGAGCCTCGGGTTAGGGTTTGGTACTAGGGTTGGGGCTTGAGGTGGTGGTAGCTAGGTAGTCCAGGGTGGCCAGGTGGGGCCAGCTAGGTGAGAGAGGAGAGAGGCCGAGAGAGAGGGTGGAGCTAGGGTTAGGTTAGATGGTGGTGTGGTTTAGAGAGGATGGTAAAGAGAGAGGAGAGATGAGTGTATGGTTTAGGGTTTAGAGAGAGATTAGATGGAGTGGCTTTCTTTTGACAAGACCAAGCTAGAACAAGTCAAGCTCAACAAGATCTAGACAAGAAAAGAGAGGGGGAGATAAAAAGGTGGTGAGGGGATGGATGGAGGTAGATGTAGGTTTTAGGGTTAGATGCTTGCATGCATCAAGCAAGATCAAGCATAAGAGGGTAGAGAGAGATATGGGAAAAAGATCCACACAAAATTCAAATAAAATCCAAAGGACAAGCAAAAGGTGGTACTTGCATGGCCCATGCAAAGTATTTAATACCATGTTTATTCTTGTGAAAACAATTATATCACATGGCATTAATCTTAGGCATTCCCACAAGTGGAATAAAGCCAGGCAAAGAATTTAAAAGAAAGTTCCAAGTGGAGTAGATGGAGATGATCACATTTGATTATAATTGGGACTTGCTGGTGTGTATATTCCACTAGGTGCCTACTAGTCCCAAAAATATTCCCACATGAGCATAAATCCATAATAATCCATATGGAAGCTAGGAAAAAGGGTTCCACTCACAAGGCATGCAAAGGTGGCCATGTGGCTCTCATATATCAATAATGTGAAAACAACATGATGCTAAGATGAGAGCATGTGGAAATAGAATTGGATCCATCCCAACCCATATTAGCTAGAGGTAAAACCCAAAAGAAAAACAATTGCAAGCTCATGGATAATGGAATGGTGGAAAGATGGGGTGATGACAAGAAAGGTGGTGGAGTTAAATAAAAGATATGCCCCCAACTCAACTTGGGCATTTAAACAATATATCAACAACCAAATACAATATCAAGAGGCAAATACAATTAATAATGCATATGAGATAAGAACCAAATGGAAAAGGGTTTTATATGATGCTCAAATGCAAGGTGGCATGATGACATGAGCATGATATATTTATGATGCAACAGTTATATGTAGGAAGTAGCATATATATAGACTAGGCTAGTAGCATTGCAATTGTTAGACAATTGGGATGCTACAGGCACCAGGGCCAAAACGAGGAGGATCGGACCGCAGGGTGATGCGGAGGACGTCGTAAAAACAACGGCCGAGGGCGCCTCGTCTCTAGGCTGGGGAGGGGAGCTTTCATGCGCAGAAGAGCAGCAACACGTGCATCCTGTTGAAGGGCGGCGACGAACCGGCAGAGAGGAGGGCTTCGGCCTCGCGGTGGAGGGGCAACAACTGGAACTCGCGGACGGCGGCCGGAGGGAGGAGCCCAGATGCAGAGAGAGCTTGCAGATGGCAAGGAGGAGGCCGGGCAGCGAGGTCGCGCCGCGGCGTGCTCACAGAGAGGAGCAGGGCGCGGGGATCCAGAGAGACTTGGGTCGACGCGTCCTCGGATGAGGACGGCCTCAGGCGGGAAGGCGCACGGTGAGGGAAGAGAGAGGCGACGCGGGTGCCTAGGGATGCTGAACGGCAAGCTCGGGTGCTGGCGAGGTGGTCCGGCATAGCGCGGGGAGCGGTCGACGTCGAGGACGCGGCTTGAGGTGGCGGCAGCGGCCTAGGCCGACGGAAGCGGCACCGTGCTTGGCGGCGGGGGCTCGTGCGACAGAGGGGCAAGGCCGAGGAAGGCGCGGAGGTCGCACAGGTCGCAGGCGACGGAGAACGCGGGGCTCGCGTGGAGGTGTGCGGCCGCGGGAGGGAGCGAGGGAGACGGTGGTGCCTGCAGTGGGCGAGGAAGAGCGACGAGAGGAGGAGGGAATCGATGGTGGGGTCGGGGTAGCGGTAGGTGGGTGGGCGCAGGACATGATGCGGGAGTGGTGGGCCGGCTGAAGGGTGGGTCCAGGCTTGACCGAGCGAGTGCAGGGTGGGCAGAGTCACGCGCTGCGTGCCGCTGAGTGCGTGCGGGTCCAGGAAGCAGGGACGCTGGCGATGCACGAGATTGACGCGGGGTTGGGGTGTGTCTGGCGGCGGGATGGAGGGATTGGGTAGGGCAGGTGGTGGTAGAATACGGTTAGGGTCTGGGTAGGACTAGGACTAGGAATTAGATTTATTTGGGGTAGTAGGCTGCTGCCAGCTGGGCCTTTCGGCCTGGCCGGTGGCGGCCTTCCCCAGTTCAAAAATATTTTATTTATTTATTTTTATTTAAATACTTTTGTAAATATCTTTTAGACAAATAAAATATCTGGAAGAGACCAGGGTTTTGATTTAAAATAAAGGAGGGGGATATCTGGAAAACGAAAATAGACTTTTGCAAAAATAGTCTTAGACAAACATAGGCATGATGATGATGCTCAAATGCAATGTGGCATGATGACATGAGCATGTTGTCATGAGGATGCAATGCACAAAGGAAAAATAACACGCGATTTTCTAGTAGTGGTTTTACCGGGGTGCTACAATGGTCGACCAAGAAGCATGTGGCAAACCGTCATAGGAACCTCATCACACTCCACCGTATCTTTGTAAGGACTAATGGCGAAGGAGACCGATACGGTATGCTTGATCTTCACAGACCCTTAGTCACTTAGCCATTGCACGTGGTAGGGATGCTTGTGCGGATGGAGGGTTAGATTGAGCTTCTCACACAACTCGGTGCTAGCAAGGTTGTGGCAACTCCCTCCGTCAATGATCACCTTGATAGATTTGCCATTGATGCCGGCTCGTGTTTGGAAGATATTGGAGCGTTGGTCTTCATGCTCTTGTGCTTGAGTGGTCAAGATCCTTGTGACGACAAGCGATGGACTTGCTTCATGTTCACACATGGGGAGTTCTTGATCATCTTCCACTCGTTGCCTTACCATTGCTTCCTTGACACGGGCATCAAACTCATCTTCACTCAAGTACTCTTCATCACCATTGTCATGGATGAACAAGACTTTCTTGTTTCCACATTCGGCCGACTTGTGTCCTTTACCTCCACACTTGTAGCATTCACCATTGAAAGGTGTATCGCTCTTTGCTTGTTTGCCACTTGGGGGCAGTTTTCCTTGAGGAAGTGTGGGCTTGAAGGAAGGCTTGGGGGTACTTGAGGAGCTTCCATTGAAAGTTGTTGGTGTAGCGGTTGAAGCTTTCTTGTAGGTGAAGTACGTCTTAGGCTTGTTGTACTTGATATCCTCTTACACTTGACGTTCAGCCTTTGGTGCGATGTGCATAAGCTCAACCATGGTGTTGTATGTTTGGAACTCGACGATGCACTTGATTGGGTGATTCAAGACAATAAGGAAACGTGCCATTGTTTGCTCCATGCGTTCATCAATGTTGGCGCGAATCAAGTTGAGTTCCATTTCCTTGAAGTACTCTTCCACGGTCTTGGTCCCTTGACGAAGCGCTTGAAGGTTGTTGAACAGGTCACGCATGTAGTGCGCGTGGACAAAGCGGGATCTCATATGAGCCTTCATGTCATGCCAAGTTGTGATTGGCGGCTCTTGTCTTGCATCATGAGCAACTTGAACTTGTTCCTACCAAAGGTTGGCGTAATCATCAAACTCAAGTGAAGCCATGGCGACCATCTTCTCGTTGCTATAGTTGTGCATGCGGAAGCTCTTGTCGACTTTGAGTGCCCATGAGAGGTATTCATCGGGGTCATTGGATCCGGTAAACTTGGGCATTGTGAACTTGATCTTTCCAAAAGTTTCTTCATCATTGCGGTCATTGCGACGAGCTTGGTGACCTTGTGGATGATCTTGTGGTTGATGCGGTGGATCTTGGTTCTCGCGACCTTGTTGCGGAGCTTGCTCTTGATATTGTTGTTGAGGAGCTTTCTCTTGCTCTTGGCGCGGTTGTTGACGGTGTTGAGGCACTTGGGCTCCATGAGGTTGATGAGGATGTTGAGCCTCATGACGCGGTTGATGATGACGAGGAGGCTCGTTCCTCGGTTGGTGATGTTGATTAGGCACATGGGCCTCACGGAGAAGAACATGGTCATGAGCCTATTGACGTGGTGGGCATCGCTCAACTTGTATCACTTGACGCTCCAAGTTTTGTTATGGTGGAGGAGGCGCCTCGTGATGACCATGGTATCGGTGCAGACGTTCATGACGTTGATGACGAGGGGGAGGATCTTGGAGAGCTTCACGTTGATGACGAGCTTGATTCTCCAAATTGGAGTCATCACTTGTTGTGTCAAGTATGTGTCATGGTCGATGGTGGTAGACTTGCGGTTGCACTTGCGGTTCTTCTTGTGGTTGCTCTTGTTAAAGCACTAATGCCCTTGCATGATGACGGTGTGCTTCTTGCCTTGCTCTTGGCCTTGAAGAGAAGTCACCATCATAGCTTGATGTTGCGGCATGCCATGGGGAAGGTACATAGTTCGAAGAACTTCCATCTTCAACCACGGGGGCATCATTGCGTCTTGGAGCACTTGGATGTAGATCTTGTTGAGGGTGTGCATGACGACGCGAATAACATGAAGAGCTTGATGCGCGTGAACGTGGCCTTGCCATTCCGTCGATGAGGCATCGAAGATTGTCATTTATTTCAGCGACGGAGCGTTGGAGCGCTTCATTTTGGTGGCTGAAGTTGTGATGCATTGTGTGCATTTGTCGTTTGAGGCCGTCGAAGCGGTCATCGATGTTCTTGAACTCGGCTTGCATCTCGCCAAATTGTTCATCTTGTCGCGTCTCAAGGGCTTAGCAACGTTCACGGAACTCTTGCCGAACGATGAAGTGACTTGCGCACGTCATGTACGGTCCTTGATCTTCTTCTTGGGGAGGTGGTTGGCTCGACTCACCGTGCCTATCCATCATGCAAAACACACAAGTATTGATGTAGCCCGTCCTATGGACGCTCCTACATCTACACCAACAAGTCCCCCAGGTGGACCCATGACTCGTGCCCGAGCCAAACTCCTACAAGCTAAGGTGAACTCGCTCCTCTCCTCGTGCCAATTTGATACCTCCTTGGATGGTGTGCTACTTCATGCAACTACGCTATGCATCATCAGGTACGAAGCACCAACACATCACCAAGCACTCTAGGATGGAGAACAAGGAGCAGATCGTGAAGCAGAAGACGCTGGAGCTGCTCAGACCAGAGTCTCCGGCCTGCGCACACCGGAGTCTCCACTCCACCAAAGTCTTCGGCCTGAGGACACCGTAGTCTCTGGCCCCACCTCCGGACTGCCCCAAAACCGGGCCATGGGACAATCTGAAGGCCCCTCCGGAGGTCGGTCCGGAGACCGACCGGAATCTCCGGTCTAGACCAGAGTCTCCGGTCCACCACACCGGAGTCTCAGGCCTGACCGTCGCCAGGCATGAAAAGGCCTTTGGCCTGTGGCCCATGTACCCCTTAGTCCGTCCAGAACTTGTCTTTTATTCCTAAAGTACCCCTATTTAAGTGGCTGGCCTATATATAGTCCCCCACCTCCATTGTAAACCCTAGGCATGATATTTGGAATTAGTGGAAACCCCTTGTGGAAATATCTAATTCTTGCCTCATGCTCCTTTGACCAAGGAGCACCAAATATCCTAAACCTCGTTGGAGTTTGCATTGTGCCTCCGCGTTGTACAAGGCATTGGCATTGGTGTCCCTTTGCCAAGACGTCAAGATCTCACCGAGTCTCCCATCTCGCCGTGTTGGTTCAAGAGAGAGTCCTCCGCCCGACACCGACCCTAGGGATTGCGCCGGACCGATCACCAACGGCGTGAGCTATTGGTGTGTATCGTGGTTTTGTGTGTGTGTGTGTTCTTCGCGTTCTTCGTGCGTGCGTTCGTCGTGTTCTTCCTCCCCTCCTCTCCCCGCACTCCATCCTCGATTTGAAAGGGAATTGTGAAAGATCGGGCCACCCTAGAGGTTTGCCCTCAACATATTGGTATCAAGAGCTTCGTTGGTCACAATTTCCCCCACAAAATTTTCTTCTATCCACCCAAAATTCGAAAATCCCCAAAAAACAGCCCAAATTTGCCTTTGGATCGATCTCTTGATTTGGAGTGTTATTTGTGGTTTTGATCCGACCAAACCTTGTCTTAGGTGTTGGTCCAGCTTTATCCTGCGTTTTCCCAGCCCAATTTGGCCAATTTTTCGCGGATTTGAGGACCCAAGGTGTGGATTTCCGCACAAGAACACGAGCAGTTCGCGATTTGACTCCAGACCAGAGTCTCCGGCCTGCACACCGGAGTCTCTGGCCTGCACCCCGGAGTCTCCGGCCTGCACGCGGAGTGCACACCGGAGTCTCCGGCCTACACCGGAGTCTCCGGCCTGAAACCCCGGAATCTCCGGCCTGACGCCTGATTTTGACAGTTTTGCCTCTAATCTTGCATTGGCTATTTTCCTCTTGTTTGTTTGTGCCCGTGTGCGTGTCGTCAACTAACAACAAGCTTCCGCATCGACAACCCCGCGCTCATCGACACCACGGCCCACGAACATCCTCCCGCACCACCGATGCCAAGTTCATCATCAAAGAAGGTATAACTTGCGTCACCTCGTTAACCCCTATCTTCCTTTGTGTGTACCTACCCCATGAGAGTGGCTCATCTTGTGTTTGCTTGAGGATTGTGCATTTGTCCTTGGATAGTGAGTGTGCAAGAGCAATATCAAGTGTGACTAGGTAGCATCAAGGGAGAGCAACAAAAAAATACAAAAGAAAGAAAAAGATATAAAGAAAAAGCAAAAGAAAAATAGTCTCCCTTTGCCAAAGAGAGTTTCAAAGCTTGTAAGCAAGAGAGAAAGAAGAGCGCCCAAGGCAAGTGCACAAATCTGTTGCTCATTTTTCCGCTTTGCAAACGAGCCATGGTCTCTCCTTGCATTGGCACGACAACGAGCTTAGTCTTTGTTAGGACATTTTGTTTGCTCATTTTCATAGTCGTGTCAATCCCAACAATCTCCACGTGTGTGTATATAGTCGTAGGTTCCCGTCACCCCTTTGAGTTGTTGACCTTCGCCTTTGACTTGAGTTTTGTTGGATTTTACCCACTTTTGACTATCCCTTTTCTTTTGGTTGGTTCTTTGGATTTCCACAATCCTAACCTACCACCAACAAGCTTTTGAGAGTTAGTTCTTTCTTTAGTGTGAGTTTTCTTTGCATTTCCACTTTGCACGCTTATAGCTCTCACTTGTGGTTTCTAGTTTGGTGCAATCCCCAAGGTGAGGTACAAGGCTAACACCACTATATTCCACTTCCATATACAATACTTGTGTGTCTTGCATGATGGATAGGCACGGTGAGTCGAGCCAACCACCTCCCCAAGAAGAAGATCAAGGTCCGTACATGACACGCGCAAGTCACTTCATCGTTCGACAAGAGTTCCGTGAATGTTGCCAAGCCCTTGAGACAAGACAAGATGAACCATTTGGCGAGACGCAAGCCGCGTTCAAGAACATCGACAACCGCTTCTACGGCCTCGAACGACAAATGCATGCAATGCATCACAATTCCGGCCACCAAAATGAAGCGCTCCAACGCTCCGTCGCCGAAACAAATGACAATCTTTGACACCTCATCGACGGAATGGCAAGGCCACGTTCACGCGCATCAAGCCCTTCAAGATCATCGCGTCGTCATTCTCCTCCTCAACAAGATCTTCACCCAAGTGCTCCAAGAAGCAATGATGGCCCCATGGTTGAAGATGGAACCTCTTCAAACTATGTACCTTCCCCACGGCATGCCGCAACGTCAAGCTATGATGGTGACCTCTCTTCAAGGCCACGAGCAAGGCAAGAAGCACAACGTCATCACGCAAGGGCACTAGTGATCCAACAAGAGCAACCACAAGAGGAACCGCAAGCGCAACCGCAAGTGCAACCGCAAGTCTACCACCATCGACCGCGACACATACTTGACACAACAAGTGATGACTCCAATTTGGAGAATCAAGCTCGTCATCGACGTGAAGCTCTCCAAGATCCTCCTCCTCGTCATCAACGTCATGAACGTCCACACCGACTCCATGGTCATCATGAGGCGCCTCCTCCACCACAACAAAACTTGGAGCGTCAAGTGATACAAGTTGAGTGACGCCCACCACGTCAAGAGGCTCACGACCATGATCTTCGCCGTGAGGCCCATGTGCCTAACCAACATCACCAACCGAGGAATGAGCCTCCCCTTCATCGTCAACCGCGTCAAGAGGCTCCACACCCTCGCTACCAAGAGGTCCAAGCGCCTCAACCACGTCAACAACCGCGCCAAGTGCAAGAGCAAGCTCCTCAACAACAATATCTAGAGCAAGCTCTACAACAAGAACACGAGAACCAAGTTCCACCTTCCCAACTACAAGATCATCAACAAGGTCACCAAGATCGTCGCAATGACTACAACGATGAATAAACTTTTGGCAAGCTCAAGTTCACAATGCCCAAGTTTACCGGATCCAATGACCCCGAAGAATACCTCCCATGGGCACTCAAAGTCGACAAGATCTTCCACATGCACAACTACAGCAACGAGAAGATGGTCGCCAGGGCTTCGCTTGAGTTTGATGATTACGCCAACCTTTGGTGGGAACAAGTTCAAGTTGCTCGTGATGCAAGGCAAGAGCCACCAATCACAACTTGGCATGACATGAAGGCTCACATGAGATCCCGGTTCGTCCCCGTGCATTACATGCGTGACCTCTTCAACAACCTCCAAGCACTTTGTCAAGGGACAAAGACCGTGGAAGAGTACTTCAAGGAAATGGAGATCAACCTGATTCGTGCCAACATTGATGAACGCATGGAGCAAACAATGGCACGTTTCCTTAGTGGTTTGAATCATCCAATCAAGCGCATCGTCGAGTTCCAAACATACAACACCATGGTTGAGCTTGTACACATCGCAACAAAGGCTGAACGTCAAGTGCAAGAGGATATCAAGCACAACAAGCCCAAGACGTACTTCACCTACAAGCAAGCTTCAACCGCTACACCAACAACTTTCAATGGAAGCTCCTCAAGTACCTCCAAGCCTTCCTTCAAGCCCACACTTCCTCAAGGAAAACTGCCCCCAAGTGGCAAGCAAGCAAAGAGTGATACACCTTTAAATGGTGAATGCTACAAGTGTGGAGGTAAAGGACACAAGTCAGCCGAATGTGGAAACAAGAAAGTCTTGTTCATCCATGACAATGGTGATGAAGAGTACTTGAGTGAAGATGAGTTTGATGCCCGTGTCAAGGAAGCAATGGCAAGGCAACGAGTGGAAGATGATCAAGAACTCCTCATGTGTGAACATGACGCAAGTCCATCACTTGTCGTCACAAGGATCTTGACCACTCAAGCACAAGAGCATGAAGACCAACGCTCCAATATCTTCCAAACACGAGCCGACATCAATGGCAAATCTATCAAGGTGATCATTGACGGAGGGAGTTGCCACAACCTTGCTAGCACCGAGTTGTGTGAGAAGCTCAACCTCACCCTCCATCCGCACAAGCACCCTTACCACGTGCAATGGCTAAGTGACCAAGGGTCCGTGAAGATCAAGCATACCGTATCGGTCTCCTTTGCCATTGGTCCTTACAAAGACACGGTGGAGTGTGATGTGGTTCCTATGACAGTTTGCCACATGCTTCTTGGTCGACCATGGCAATTTGACAAGGCTTCTCAACATGATGGTCGCACCAATGTATACACCTTCAAATGGCTCAACAAAACATGTGTTTTGCAACCAATGACTCCTAGCCAAATAATTGCGGACACTGCAAAGGCATTAGCGAGGGCGCAAAGCACAACACCTACTTGTGAGAAGAGCGGTGAGAGGGAGAACCACCACATATTGAGTGAGAGCCACAACCAAACTCGAGTGGAAAAACTAAGAGTATTCTCCTTGCCACCAAAAGTGAGACGAGAGATGTTCGGAACAACCCATCCATCTTGCACTATGTCCTCCTTTGCAAGGGACTAGCGCAAGGAACTAACGAATTAAGTAATGTTCCTTCATCTTTGATGAGTGTTTTGCAAGAATTCAAGGATGTGTTCCCCGAAGAGCTTCCACATGGACTACCTCCTCTTCACGGCATCGAACATCACATTGACCTCATCCCCGGCGCACCTCTTCCAAACCGCGCCGCCTACCGCACGAACCCGGAGGAGACGAAGGAGATCGAACATCAAATCAACCAACTCGTCTCCAAAGGTTTGATCCAAGTTAGCACTAGTCCAAGTGACGTACCCGTGATTCTTGTTCCAAAGACGGATGATACGTTACGGTTATGCATGGACTGCCGTCCAATCAATGCTATCACCGTGCGTTATCGACATCCCATACCACGTCTCGATGACATGCTTGATGAGTTGTGTGGAGCCACTATTTTTTCGAAAATTGATCTTCGTAGTGGTTACCATCAAATACGCATGGCTGAAGGTGATGAGTGGAAAACCGCCTTTAGGACCAAACTTGGTCTCTATGAATGGTTGGTTATGCCCATTGCTTTATCGAATGCCCCATCCACCTTCATGCGCCTCATGAATCATATCTTGCATTCTCTCATTGGAAAAAGTGTTGTTGTCTATTTCGATGATATTCTTGTTTATAACAAATCACTTGAGGACCATATAACACATGTCAAGGAAGTTTTGCAAATCCTTCGACATGAAAAGCTTTATGCTAATCTTCCCAAGTGCACTTTGCTAAAGACAAGTTGATTTTTCTTGGATTTGTTGTTTCTTCGAAGGGAATTGAAGTTGATGTTTCCAAGGTAAAGGACATACGAGATTGGCCCATCCCAACAAATGTGAGTGAACTCCGAAGTTTTCATGGGTTGGCCGGTTTCTATGGTTGCTTTGTGAAAGACTTTTCAACCATTGCTTGTCCCCTTAATGAATTGACCAAAAAGAATGTCACTTTCGTGTGGGGAAAACCACAATAAAAAGCTTTTGACGAACTTAAAAAGAGGCTCACACAAGCACCTCTTCTTGCTTTACCGGATTTCACGAAAACTTTTGAGATAGAGTGTGATGCTAGTGGTATTGGCATTGGAGGAGTCCTTATGCAAAACGGAAGTCCTATAGCCTACCATAGCGAGAAACTTGATGGTGCTCGCCTTAACTATCCGATTTATGACAAAGAGCTTTTTGCCTTAGTTCGTGTCCTTCAAGTTTGGCAACACTACCTATGGCCCAAGGAATTTATCATACATTCCGACCACGAGTCGTTGAAATATCTCAAAGGCCAAGCTAACTTGAGCAAGAGACACGCTAAGTGGGTTGAGTTCATCGAGTCTTTTCTGTACATTGTCAAGTATAAGAAGGGCAAAGATAATGTAGTTGCGGACGCATTGTCTCGCAAACATACAAGCCTTCTTACGAGACTTGAAATCAACATGTTGGGTCTTGATGAAATAAAATCTTTGTATGCTTTCGATCCATTCTTTGAACCAATTTTCGCAAAGTGCTCCAATGACAAAGGAGTTGATGATTTCTATTTGCATCAGGGCTTTCTTTTTAAACAAAACAAGCTATGCATTCCGAAGTCGTTGCTTCAACTTTTGCTTCTCCAAGAATCTCATGGTGGAGGCCTCATGGGTCACTTTGGTCGCGACAAGACATTGGACATGCTCTCCAATCACTACTGTTGGCCCAAGATGAAGCGTGACATGGAGCGCTACGTTCAACGATGCACGACATGTGTTCAAGCTAAGTGGCAAGCTAACCATAGGGATTAGCTTGCGACTTAGCTTGAACACATGTCGTGCATCGTTGAACGTAGTGCTCCACGCCACGCTTCATCTTGGGCCAAAAGTAGTGATTGGAGAGGATGTCCAATGTCTTGTCACGACCAAAGTGACCCATAAGACCTCCACCATGAGATTCTTGTAGGAGCAAAAGTTGAAGCGACAACTTCGGAATGCATAGCTTGTTTTGTTTAAATAGAAATCCCTTATGCAAATAGAAATCATCAACTCCTTTGTCATTGGAGCACTTTGCGAAAATTGGTTTGAAGAACGGGTCGGAAGCATACAAAGATTTCATTTCCTCAAGACCCAACACGTTGATTTCAAGTCTCGTAAGAAGGCTTGTATGTTTGCGAGACAATGCGTCCGCAACTACATTATCTTTGCCCTTCTTATACTTGACAATGTACGGAAAAGACTCGATGAACTCAACCCACTTAGCGTGTCTCTTGATCAAATTAGCTTGGCCTTTGAGATATTTCAACGACTCGTGGTCGGAATGTATGATAAATTCCTTGGGCCAAAGGTAGTGTTGCCAAACTTGAAGGACACGAACTAAGGCAAAAAGCTCTTTGTCATAAATCGGATAGTTGAGGCGAGCACCATCAAGTTTCTCGCTGTGGTAGGCTATAGGACGTCCGTTTTGCATAAGGACTCCTCCCATGCCAATCCCACTAGCATCACACTCTATCTCAAAAGTTTTTGTGAAATCCGATAAAGCAAGGAGAGGTGCTTCGGTGAGCCTCTTTTTGAGTTCATCAAAAGCTTTTTGTTGTGCTTTGCCCCACACGAAGGTGACATTCTTCTTCGTCAACTCGTTGAGAGGACAAGCAATAGTGGAAAAGTCTTTCACAAAGCGATGATAGAAACCAGCCAACCCATGAAAACTTCGGAGTTCACTCACATTTGTTGGGATGGGACAATCTCGTATGTCTTTTACCTTGGAAACATCAACTTCAATTCCCTTCGAAGAAACGACAAATCCAAGAAAAATCAACTTGTCTTTAGCAAAAGTGCACTTGGTAAGATTAGCATAAAGCTTTCCATGTCGAAGGATTTGCAAAACTTCCTTGACATGTGTTATATGGTCCTCAAGTGATTTGCTATAAACAAGAATATCATCGAAATAGACAACAACACTTTTTCCAATGAGAGAATGCAAGATATGATTCATTAGGCGCATGAAGGTTGATGGGGCATTAGACAAACCAAAGGGCATAACCAACCATTCATAGAGACCAAGTTCGGTCTTGAAGGCGGTTTTCCACTCATCACCTTTAGCCATGCGTATTTGATGGTAACCACTATGAAGATCAATTTTCGAAAAAATAGTGGCTCCACACAACTCATCAAGCATGTCATCGAGATGTGGTATGGGATGTCGATAACGCACGGTGATAGCATTGATTGGACGGCAGTTCATGCATAACCGTAACGTATCATCCGTCTTTGGAACAAGAATCACGGGTACGACACTTGGACTACTGCTAACTTGGATCAAACCTTTGGAGACGAGTTGGTTGATTTGATGCTCAATATCCTTCGTCTCCTCCGGGTTCGTGCGGTAGGCGGCGCGGTTTGGAAGAGGTGCACCGGGGATGAGGTCAATGCGATGTTCGATGCCGCGAAGAGGAGGTAGTCCATGTGGGAGCTCTTCAGGGAACACATCCTTGAATTCCTGCAAAACACTCATCAAAGATGAAGGAACATTAGTTAATTTGTTAGTTTCTTGTGCTAGTCCCTTGCAAAGGAGGACATAGTGCAAGATGGATGGGTTGTTCCGAACATCTCTCATCTCACTTTTGGTGGCAAGGAGAACACTCTTAGTTTTTCCACTCGAATTTGGCTTGTGGCCCTCACTCACAATGAGGTGGTTCTCTCTCTCACCGCTCTTCTCACAAGTAGGTGTTGTGCTTTGCACCCTCGCTAATGCCTTTGCATTATCCGCAATTATTTGGCTAGGAGTCATCGGTTGCAAAACACGTGTTTTGTTGAACCATTTGAAGGTGTATACATTGGTGCGACCATCATGTTGAGCAGCCTTGTCAAATTGCCATGGTCGACCAAGAAGCATGTGGAAAACTGCCATAGGAACCACATCACACTCCACCGTATCTTTGTAAGGACCAATGGCGAAGGAGACCGATACGGTATGCTTGATCTTCATGGACCCTTGGTCACTTAGCCATTGCACGTGGTAGGGGTGCTTGTGCGCATGGAGGGTGAGGTTGAGCTTATCGCACAATTTGGTGCTAGCAAGGTTGTGACAACTCCCTCCGTCAATGATCACCTTGATAGATTTGCCATTGATGCCGACTCGTGTTTGGAAGATATTGGAGCATTGGTCTTCATGCTCTTGTGCTTGAGTGGTGAAGATCCTTGTGACGACAAGCGATGGACTTGTGTCATGCTCTCACA
The DNA here is from genome assembly GCA_916181665.1 of Avena sativa. NCBI lineage: Eukaryota > Viridiplantae > Streptophyta > Magnoliopsida > Poales > Poaceae > Avena > Avena sativa. The sequence goes on from OV702292.1 coordinate 317,071,073, forward strand.
TGAGGAGTTCTTGATCATCTTCCACTCGTTGTCTTGCCATTGCTTCCTTGACACGGGCATCAAACTCATCTTCACTCAAGTACTCTTCATCACCATTGTCATGGATGAACAAGACTTTCTTGTTTCCACATTCGGCCGACTTGTGTCCTTTACCTCCACACTTGTAGCATTCACCGTTGAAAGGTGTATCACTCTTTGCTTGCTTGCCACTTGGGGGTAGTTTTCCTTGAGGAAGTGTGGGCTTGAAGGAAGGCTTGGAGGTACTTGAGGAGCTACCATTGAAAGTTGTTGGTGTAGCGGTTGAAGCTTGCTTATAGGTGAAGTATGTCTTGGGCTTGTTGTACTTGATGTCCTCTTGCACTTGACGTTCAGCCTTTGTTGCTATGTGCACAAGCTCAACCATGGTGTTGTATGTTTGGAACTCGACGATGCGCTTGATTGGGTGATTCAAGCCCATAAGGAAACGTGCCATTGTTTGCTCCATGCGCTCATCAATGTTGGCGCGAATCAGGTTGAGTTCCATTTCCTTGAAGTATTCTTCCACGGTCTTTGTCCCTTGACGAAGCGCTTGGAGTTTGTTGAAGAGGTCACGCGTGTAGTGCGCGGGGACGAACTCGTATCTCATGTGACCCTTCATGTCATGCCAAGTTGTGATTGGCGGCTCTTGTCTTGCATCACGAGCAACTTGAACTTGTTCCCACCAAAGGTTGGCGTAATCATCAAACTCAAGCGAAGCCATGGCGACCATCTTCTCGCTGCTATAGTTATGCATGCGGAAGTTCTCGTCGACTTTGAGTGCCCACGAGAGGTATTCTTCGGGGTCATTGGATCCGGTGAACTTGGGCATTGTGAACTTAAGCTTGCCAAAAGTTTCTTCATTGTTGCGGTCATTGCGACGAGCTTGGTGATCTTGTTGATGATCTTGTAGTTGGGGAGGTGGAATGGTTCTCGCGTCCTTGTTGCGGAGCTTGCTCTTGGTATTGTTGTTGAGGAGCTTGCTCTTGCTCTTGCTCTTGGCGGTTGGGCCTCATGGTGGTGAGGGTGTGGAGCCTCTTGACGTGGTTGATGACGAAGAGGAGGCTCATTCCTCGGTTGATGATGTTGGTTAGGCACATGGGCCTCACGGCGAAGAACATGGTCATGAGCCTCTTGACGTGGTGGGCGTCGCTCAACTTGTATCACTTGATGCTCCAAGTTTTGTTGATGTGGAGGAGGTGCCTCGTGATGACCATGGTGTCGTTGTTGACGTTCATGATAGTGATGACGAGGAGGAGGATCTTGGAGAGCTTCACGTCGATGACGAGCTTGATTCTCCAAATTGGAGTCATCACTCGTTGTGTCAAGTATGTGTCGCGGTCGATGGTGGTAAACTTGCGGTTGTACTTGCAGTTGTGCTTGCGGTTCCTCTTGTGGTTTCTCTTGTTGGATCACTAGTGCCCTTACGTGATGACGGTGTGCTTCTTGCCTTGCTCGTGGCCTTGAAGAGAGGTCACCATCATAGCTTGATGTTGCGGCATGCCGTGGGGAAGGTACATAGTTCGAAGAGGTTTCATCCTCAACCATGGGGGAATCATTGCATCTTGGACAACTTTGTTGAAGATCTTTTTGAGGAGGAGCATGACGACACGATGAGCTTGAAGAGCTTGAAGCACGTGAACACGGTCTTGCCATTCCGTCGATGAGGTGTCGAGGATTGTCATTTGTTTCGGCAATGGAGCGTTGAAGCGCTTCATTTTGGTGGCCGAAGTTGTGATGCATTGCTTGCATTTGCCTTTCGAGGCTATCGAAGCGGTTGTTGATGTTCTTAAACTCGGCTTGCATCTCGCCAAATTGTTCATCTTGTCGCGTCTCAAGTGCTTGGCAACGTTCACGGAACTCTTGGCGGACGATGAAGTGACTTGCACGTGTCATGTACGGTCCTTGATCTGGCTCGGCTCACCGTGCCTATCCATCATGCAAGACACACAAGTATTGTATATGGAAGTGGAATATGGTGGTGTTAGCCTTGTACCTCACCTTGGGGATTGCACCAAACTGGAAACCACAAGTGAGAGCTATAAGCGTGCCAAGTGGAAATGCAAAGAAAACTCACACTAAAGAAAGAACTAACTCCCAAAAGCTTGTTGGTGGTAGGTTAGGATTGTGGAAAGCCAAAGAACCAACCAAAAGAAAAAGGATAGTCAAAAGTGGGTAAAATCCAACAAAACTCAAGTCAAAGGCAAAGGTCAACAACTCAAAAGGGTGACGGGAACCTACGACTATATACACACACGTGGAGAAAGTTGGGATTGACACGACTATGAAAATGAGCAAACAAAATGTCCTAACGACGACTAAGCTCGTTATCATGCCAATGCAAGGAGAGACCGTGGCTCGTTTGCAAAGAAGAAAAGTGAGCAATGAATTTGTGCACTTTCCTTGGGCGCTCTTCTTTCTCTCTTGCTTACAAGCTTTGAGACTCTCTTTAGCAATGGGAGACTATTTTTCTTTTTCTTTTTCTTTGTATCTTTTCTTTCTTTTGTATTTTTTTTTGCTCTCCCTTGATGCTACCTAGTCACACTTGATATTGCTCTTGCACACTCTCTATCCAAGGACAAATGCACAATGCTCAAGCAAAAACAAGATGAGCCACTCTCATGGGATAGGTACACACAAAGGAAGATAGGGGTTAACAAGGTGACGCAAGTTATACCTTCTTTGATGATGATGAACTTGGCGTCGGTGGTGCGGGATGATGTTTGTGGGCCATGGTGTCAATGAGCGAGGGGGTTGTCAATGCGGAAGCTTGTTGTTAGTTGACGACACGCACACGGTCACAAACAAACAGGAGGAAATTATCCAATGCAAGATTAGAGGCAAAACTATCAAAATCAGGCGTCAGGTTGGAGACTCCGTGGTTTCAGGCCAGAAACTCCGGTGCAGGCCGGAGACTCCGGTGTGGGTAGGCCGAAGACTCCGGTATGGAGTCAGATCGCGAACTGCTCGTGTTCTTGAGCGGAAATCCACGCCTTGGGTCCTAAATCCCCGAAAAATTGGCCAAATTGGGCTGGGAAAACGCAGGATAAAGCTGGACCAGCTCCTTAGACAAGGTTTGGTCGGATCAAAACCACAAATAACACTCCAAATCAAGAGATCGATCCAAAGGCAAATATGGGCTGTTTTTTGGGGATTTTTGAATTTTTGGCGGATAGAAGAGAAATTTGTGGGGGAAATCGTGACCAACGAAGCTCTTGATACCAATATGTTGAGGGCAAACCTATAGGGTGGCCCGATCTTTCACGATTCCCTTTCAAATCGAGGATGGAGTGCGGGGAGAGGAGGGGAGGATGAACACGACGAACGCACGCACGAAGAACGCGATGAACACACACACACACAAAACCACAATACACACCAATAGATCAAGCCGGCAGGGACCGGTCCGACGCAATCCCTAGGATCGCCATCGAGCGGAGGACTCTCTCTCGAACTGGCACGGCGAGATGGGAGACTCGCTGAGATCTTGACGTGTAGGCAAAGGGACACCGATGCCTAGGTCTTGTACAACGCGGAGGCACGATGCAAACTCCAATGAGGTTTGGGGATATTGGTGCTCCTTAGTCAAGGAGCATGAGGCAAGAATTAGATAGATCCACAAAGGGGTTTCCACTAATTCCAATATCATGCCTAGGGTTTACAATGGAGGTGGGGGTCTATATATAGGCCAACCACTTAAACAGGGGTACTTTAGGAATAAAGGAAAAGTTCTGGACGGACTAAGGGGTACATGGGCCGCAGGCCCAAAGGACTTTTCATGCCTGGCGATGGTCGGGCCGGAGACTCCGGTGTGGTGGACCGGAGACTCCGGTCTAGGCCGGAGATTCTGGTGTAGTCTCCGGACTAGCCTCCAGAGGGGTCGTCAGACTGTCCCAAGGACTGGTGCAGGGGCCAGACCGGAGAGAGGACCAGAGACTCCGGTGTCTTCAAGCCGGAGACTTTGGTGGACCAGAGACTCCGGTGTGCGCAGACCGGAAACTCCGGTCTGAGCAGCTCTAGTGTCTTCTGCTTCACGATCTGCTCCTTGTTCTCTATCCTGGGGGTGCTTGGTGATGTGTCGAAGCTTCGCACCTGATGATACATAGTGTAGATGCATGAAGTAGCACACCATCCAAGGAGGTATCAAATTGGCACGAGAAAAGGAGCGAGTTCACCTTAGCTTGTAGGAGTTTGGCTCGGGCACGAGTCATGGGTCCACTTGGGGGACTTGTTGGTGTAGATGTAGGAGCGTCCGTAGGACGGGCCACATCAAGCGTCGGGCGGAGGACTCTCTCTCGAACCGGCACGGCGAGATGGGAGACTCGGTGAGATCTTGACGTCTTGGCAAAGGGACACCAAAGCCAAGGCCTTGTACAACACGGAGGCACGATGCAAACTCCAACGAGCTTTGGGATATTTGGTGCTCCTTTGTCAAAGGAGCATGTGGCAAGAATTAGATAGATCCACAAGGGGTTTCCACTAATTCCAAATATCATGCCTAGGGTTTACAATGGAGGTGGGGGACTATATATAGGCCAGCCACTTAAACAGGGGTACTTTAGAAATAAAAGACAAGATCTGGACGGACTAAGGGGTACATGGGCCGTAGGCCTAAAGGCCTTTTCATGCCCGAAATCGGTCGGACCGGAGACTCCGGTGTGGTGGACCGGAGACTCCGGTCTAGGCCAGAGATTTCGGTCAGTCTTCGGACCAGCCTCCGGAGGGGCCTTCAGATTGTCCCAGGGCCCAGCGCAGGGGTCAGACCGGAGAGTGGGCCGGTGATGCGGCCCGTCCTACGGACGCTCCTACATCTCCACCACCGAGTACCCCAAGTGGACCCATGACTCGTGCCTGAGCCAAACTCCTACAAGCTAAGGTGAACTCACTCCTCTCCTCGTGCCAATTTGATACCTCCTTGGATGGTGTGCTACTTCATACGACTACTCTATGCATCATCAGGTACGAACCCCCGCCGCGTCGATCCTCGAGCCCAGGAGCTGCACCTGCCCTGAAGCAGACTGACCCAGAGTGTCCGCCCGGATCCAGCCGGAGTGTCCCAGCCTGCCCCAACCTGACGTGGACATTCAGAAGGTCAATTCGAACACTTCCCGGACACCACCCGGAGTGTCCGGACACCCCGGACTGTCCGGTCGTTCCGACCCAGACTGTCCGGCCCAAGTGATGGGCCTGTGAGCCTAGCTGGGCCCTATGGCCCATGTACCCCTCTACTTCGCCCATAACTCTACTTTAATGCCTGAATTACCCCTGAACTTGTGTTTGGCCTATATATAGTCCCCCACCTCCATTGTAAACCCTAGGCATGATATTGGAATTAGTGGAAACCCATTTGTGGATCTATCTAATTCTTGCCTCATGCTCCTTGACTAAGGAGCACCAATATCCCCAAACCTCGTTGGAGTTTGCATCGTGCCTCCGCGTTGTACAAGGCCTAGGCATCGGTGTCCCTTTGCCTAGACGTCAAGATCTCACCGAGTCTCCCCTTTTGCCGTGCCGGTTCGAGAGAGAGTCCTCCGCCCGACGCTGATCCTAGGGATTGCGCCGGAACAGTCACCGCTGGCGTGAGCTATTGGTGTGCATCGTGGTTTTGCGTGTGTGTGTTCATTGCGTTCTTCATGCATGCGTTCTTCATGTTCATCTTCCCCTCCTCTCCCCGCACTCCATCCTCGATTTGAAAGGGAATCGTGAAAGATTGGGCCACCCTAGAGGTTTGCCCTCATTAGCCGGAGTCTCCGGGGTCTTCAGGCCGGAGACTTTGGTGGACCGGAGACTCCGGTCTAAGCAGCTCCAGCGGCTTCTGCTTCATGCTCTGCTCCTTGTTCTCCATCCTTGGGTGCTTGGTGATGTGTTGAGGCTTCGTACCTGATGATGCATAGAGTAGTTGCGTGAAGTAGCACACCATCCAAGGAGGTATCAAATTGGCACGAGGAGAGGAGCAATTTCACCTTAGCTTGTAGGAGTTTGGCTCAGGCACGAGTCATGGGTCCACTTGGGGGACTTGTTGGTGTAGATGTAGGAGCGTTCGTAGGACGGGCTAGATCACAATCGCCCCTACCATGTCCAATGGTTAAGTGACTAAGGGTCCGTGAAGATCAAGCACACCGTCTCAGTACCATTCTCTGTTGGACCATACAAAGACACGGTGCAGTGTGATGTCGTCCCAATGACAGTTTGCCACATGTTGCTTGGTCACCATGGAAATTCGACAAAGGTGCTCTACATGATGGTCGCATAAATGTATACACCTTCAAGTGGCTTAAAAATACAAGTGTTTTGCAACCGATGATTCCTAGCCAAATAATTGCGGACAATGCAAAGGCTTTAGAGAGGGCACAAACCACAACACCTTCTTGCACTACTAGAGAAAATCTTACTGGAGTCGCATCTTAAAATCCATTAGAGGAACATTAGTGACGCGACTCGAGCACCGCACTGCTAGTATTTCTTACGCAAGTCGCATTTCGCATGCGCCTTGTATAAGCTACATATGCGAGATATAAAGGATGCGCATATTGATATGCGCCTCGCATATGTAGCTTATACGAGGCGCATGTGTAATGTGACTCTAGTATGTCTGCGAGATGCGCCTTGCCTATGTCTGCATATACGCCTCCAATAAGTTCACATATGCGCCTGAAATAGAAGTTTCGAATTTTAAATTTTACAGAACTACAATACAGTCCAGAATACACAATACACGGGTATTATATAGTCTAGAATATAGTATAAACAACACAGAATTTTCAAAAAGTTGCAATTGGCCAAAACATAGTATAACCAACACTAATACAAGTACATCACACATCAACTTGAATTAATCCGCGGCATACGAGAGTTCACACATGAACCAACTAGAGTACATCACGCACAACACCAAGTTCACATCTCTCGGGGGACCAATGGAGTACAAGTTCACAATCACATTATTACAACTACATGCATGGCAGAGCTCTCTAGGTGAAGTACATTACACAACCTACCATGAAGAGCAAGGTGGTGATCACGACGAAGTTCTTCCACTTCTTCCTCCGGTGCTTCCTCCACTTCTCTTTCGCCACCTATCTACTCTTGTACACTTTGTAGCTATTACCCAAGAATTCGTTCACTTGCTTCTGGCAGTCTTTCCACTCCTCGTACACACCTGGAAACCTACCGACGTACATGACATAGCACTTCTTCGCCATCTCCTGTACACAAGATAGATGATATTAGCTATGTCAGTGGAAAGCAATAACAGTTCACAAGATAAGATCATGCATATATATATGGGTGCCATGCGATACGAGTATCGCCATGCTATACGAATCACAAACTTATTTGTCCCCTCTCGACTTTGGGGCTACATAGTTTATCATTTCATTGCATCGCCAAAGACGAAAGGAAAGAAATCATTCCATGATTCATATAACAATGTCACCAATGCTATACGCATAGTGAAGTGATGTCTTTCCTTTCAACTTTGGGGCTACAATGAGATATTTGAAACTACATAATTCACCATTTCATTTAATTCACGTTATCTAATCTATTCGTATCGCCAAAGACAAAAGAAGATAAATACTTCCACGATTCATATAGCATGGGCATGATATGTCCGGTGGTAAAGGAAAGAAAGGATTCGGTCTCCATGGCAATGATTCATTTCGAGTTTGGTGTGTCGAAAGGAGTCGTTGCTGTGGACCCATAATCATTTCCTTGGCTTACAACTGAACATATTATGTCTTATGTATATGAATCTTGAAAATATTTGTCCTCTTTCGACTTTGGGGCTACGAGATGAAATAGTATTAGCTAACACAATGTCGTCATGCTATATATATATATACGAATCACAAACTTATTGGACCCCCCTCTCGACTTTGGGGCTACATAGTTTATCATTTCATTGTATTGCCAAAGACGAAAGGAAAGAAATCATTCCACGATTCATATAACAATGTCGCAAATGTTATATGAACAGTGGAGTAATGTGTTTCCTTTCGACTTTGGGGCTACGATGAGATATTTGAAACTACATAATTCACCATTTCATTTAATTCACGCTATCTAATCTATTCGTATCGCCAAAGACAAAAGAAGAGAAATACTTCCACGATTCATATAGCATGGGTATGATATATCTAGTGGTAAACCAAAGAAAGGATTCGGTCTCCACGACAATGACTCATTTCAAGTTTGGTGTGTCGAAAGGAGTCGTTGCCGTGGACCCAGAATTCTTTCCTTGGCTTACCACTAAACATATTATGTCTTGTCTAAAAAAACATATTATGTCTTATGTATATGAATCTCGAAAATATTTGTCCTCTTTAGACTTTGGGGCTACAAGATGAAATATTATTAACTAACACAATTTCGCCATGCTATATATACGAATCACGAACTTATTTGTCCCCTCTCTCGACTTTGGGGCTACATAGTTTACCATTTCATTGTATCGCCAAAGATGAAAGGAAAGAAATCATTGCATGATTCATATAACAATGTTGCCAATGCTATACGAATAGTGAAGTAATGTCTTTCCTTTCGACTTTGGGGCTACAATGAGATATTGGAAACTAAATAATTCACCATTTGATTTAATTCACGCTATCTAATCTATTCATATCGCCAAAGACAAAAGAGGAGAAATACTTCGATGATTCATATAGCATGGGGATGATATGTCCAACGGTAAAGCAAGGAAAGGATTCGGTCTCCACGACAACGACTCATTTCGAGTTTGGAGTGTCGAAAGGAGTCGTTTCCGTGGAGCCAGAATCCTTTCCTTGTCTTACCGTTGAACATATTATGTCTTATGTATATGAATCTCGAAAATATTTTTCCTCTTTTGACTTTGGGGCTACGAGATGAAATAGTATTAACTTGGGTGATATTGTTACAAGTCTACTTACCTCATACTTAGGTTGGGCACGGAAATAACAATGCCGATGATGGATCTGGTGCGGCAAGTAGAGGAAGCTCAAATTACAAGTCTACTTGGCACACCAGATCTAGCAGCGGTATAGTCACACACACATATAGTTGCACAACATGTTTTAACCATCGACATTTCGAAGAAAGACGGAAAGCAAACCAAGAAGTAGGGTGGCAATAACAAATGAGAAGCAACATATGACCAAGTACTAAAATAGTTCAAAATTAACACAAATAACTAGCTAGCGTCGCTCACAATCAAGTTCAACGGTTTACGAAACATACTCTAGAGGTTGCTAGGAAAGTTAACATAGGGATAAACTTTACAACACAAGTTCGGAACTAACAACTAGCTAGACAAACATCAAGACTTCTTCGGCTGATGAGTCGGATCAGGGATATTCACAAAGCCTCGTTTAGCTCCTTTCGCTAACATCATGAATGTCCTGCCGTTACCCTGCTTCGCTAAGTGTTCATCTATCTCCTTGTTGCGCGGTTGAGTGCCGCCGTAGAAGAGGCCCCTAGATTTTATGACTTGTCGGTGCATGATTGTCGCGATCTCCTCCTGGATATCGAAGAAATCCATCATTAGGTTGTGATAATGTATACGTACAATATCTTTAGCCCACCTTCGGAGGTTAGATGGTAGCACGCTATTATGCTGGTCTCGTACGAACGCCTTCATGTGGTGTAGGGCGTAGAAGGCATCCTTCCCTCTGTCAGGTGCCTTCTTGACGTAGGGGAACTCCGTTGTGTGGGATAACACGTGCATGCTGTGCCTCTTAACTGTCCTACTAGGGATGGCGCTGATGTCTACGCATGCTTCTATTCTTGTAGACAGTGTTGGGCCTCCAAGTGTAGAGGTTTGTAGAATAGCAACAAGTTTCCCTTAAGTGGATCACCTAAGGTTTATCAAACTCAGGGAGGAAGTGGTCAAAGGTATCCCTCTTAAGAAACCCTGCAATCAAGATACAAGAAGTCTCTTGTGTCCCCAACACACCCAATACATTTGTCAGGTGTATAGGTGCACTAGTTCGGCAAAGAGATAGTGAAATACAAGTAATATGGATGATTATAAGTGGTAATTGCAATCTGAAATAAGAGTGGCAGCAAGCAAACATGTAACATGACTGATTGTAAACGGTGTTTCAATGCTTAGAAACAAGGCCTAGGGATCATACTTTCACTAGTGGACACTCTGACATAAATATCTTCTCTTCATGATGCTACCCTGAACTACTCTTCGGTTGGATGATGTAGGGCTATAACAGCACACCTTAAAGTTTGCATTCCCCATCTAGATAACCCCTCACTATCACCTTGAGCACTAGATGGTTCCAACAAACACCACAATCTCACAAAGACATCCAACTCAAATTATACTCATGATAAGTATTTCGGTAACCTTAGCCAAAGTGCCACACAGTGTGCACACTGTCAACTTCACACACGTGGGGATAAGTAGAGATTAATTAAAGCACTTGAGTAGCAGAATAAATCTATAGATTATAAAGCTCATGATCTCATAAGATCACGCATAGAGAGAGAGATGAACACATAGCTACCGGTAGAGCCCTTAGCCTCGAGAGAGAACTACTCCCTCCTCATCATGGGAGTCAGCAACAGCGATGGAGATGGTGGTGGAGTCAATGGAGATGGCTCCGGGAGCACTTCCCTGTCCCGGCAGGGTGCCGAAACAAAGACTTTTGTCCCCCGAATCTCCTCTTCGGTGGCGGCAGCGCTGCGGAACTTTTCGTGCAATTCTGATCTTGTACTTAGGGTTTTCGTCCTAGGGCAATATATAGGCGAAGGGGCAAGGTCCGTGGAGGCCCGAGGGGCCCACACCACCTGGTGGCGCTCCTGGGGGTGACTCGCGCCACCCTATGGTGTGGCCAGCCCCTGGCCCTCCTCTGTCTCTCTTTGGACTCTATCTCGTGTAGGAAAAAATAGGAACTTCAGGCTTTGTTTCGTCCAATTCCGAGAATATTTCTTTACTAGCTTTTCTGAAACCAAAAACAACAGAAAACAGGCAACTGGAACTGCGGCATCTTATCAATAGATTAGTTCCAGAAAATGTATAAAAATGCCTCAAAGTGTAGACAAAACATAAGATAGTTGATACAAAACAAGCATGGAGCATTAAAAATTATAGATACGTTTACGACATATCAAGCATCCCCAAGCTTAACTCCTGCTCGTCCTCGAGTAGGTAAGTGATAAAAAGAATAATTTTTGAGGTGACATGCACGATCACAATCTTGAACAAGGTATTTGTAAAGCATTTATAGTTGGGATCAAAGTACTCTAAACATAATCATGAAAGATAGAGTTCTAACAATAAGACATAGCTACTATGTTGTAACATGAAAAGGTACAAACAAAAGATCATGAATCACAATGCACTGAAAGACGTTTGTTTGTTTCACATATAGAAAACATAATAAGAGTGGTATTCAGCTTGTCCCTCATGTTATAGCAAAACATAAATGCATAGGACACCTTCAAAGTTCATAAGGGTGACTAGATACAAATAATTTAAGAGCAAGCAATACCAAAATTATGAATCAATCAATAAGTTTTGGGACAATGCACATTGAACTAAGAATGAAAACTATGCTCTCTTAATTGGTGCATAAAGATAGAAGATGGAGACTCAACATAAAAGTAAAAAAGAAAGGCCCTTCATAGAGGGAAGCAGGGATTTCAAGTTTCATAAAGAGCTTCCAAAAATTATCGTACTTATTAGCTTTCAGCTCTCATTGCCCCTATCATAAGCATCTTGAGGTGATTAAGGTTAAAGTGACACAAATCTGAGGATATGCTTGACAAGTTATAAGTTGAAAATCTCATGCCCCTTGCTTACGAGTACCAAACCTCATGCTACTCAACTTTAGTCACAAGTAAGATCTTGTCATTGTAAGTACATGTGTATCATGGAGAACCGCCAACGGGGTACCCCTTGCCCCATGACACATGAGCTTTCCCATATCAAAATGACAAGGCAACAGACAATGAGCATCTCAACGATCTTTTTATTTGCTATTTGCATAGGTTTTTATTGAGGATGCTTCATAGAATGCTCACTATGGTTATGCTGCAAGTTTCCACCATGATTAGGCATGGCTTAGGCTAGCCGCCCAGGCGTTTCTCTAACACACATACAAACTCCATGAGCTTACAAGCTCCCCTTTTATTTCACACCGCCGGGATCCATAAACAAAAGAACATGATATCAACTGAATAATAAGTGCAATGTTGAAAGCGTTCCCCATGGTATCATGGTTCTGCTAATTCACAACTTATAAAGTGCAAGAATATAAGCAACATAGATCGGCACAATGGTTCAGGTTTATTAAGTGCAAGAAAATAAAGTGTGCCATCAAGTTTGTGAGAGCTTTAATCACTAATTTTCACATAACAAGTTTAATTTGGAAGAGAGATAAAAACATGAATATACTTGGAATGGTGTAACACACCATGCATAGGAATTTATAGTGGACTCTTTGGAATAATTTGGTTTTCTTGGAGGTTGGATGCATTAGTGGAACTCATACGTGGTATAGGTGGAGGCTAGCAAAAGACTGGGAGCGACCAACTAAGAGAGCAATAATGGCCATGATCATGCAAAGCGACAAAACATTATTAATTAAAGCATAAAGTGATATTGCAAGTCAAAAACTAAATGATCGTAGAGGCTATGGTGACTGGTTCATAGTCTTAACATGGTGTAAGCATGTGCCAAGTCAACCCAAAAAGCATCAAAGGAGAATACCACAATATTATGCTTTTGTATGCTAAAACAACGCATGATTCTTTCAAGGCACATTAAGCAATCTCAATTGTTTGGAACAAGTCATGCTAAATCAAAAATCACTAAGCATAAGATCAAAGCAAATTCAAACATGACATGATAAAGTCTAGGCCACAGTCAAAACAAGCTCCTTTTGTACCACTTATAAGCATGAAGCTTCCTACTCTTTTCCAACACCAATCGACTCATTTGAAACAATTCTCAAAGATAATAATCAATAAAGACCAGAGAGCATGTCTCACCCATCTACAAAGAAGAACTAAAAAGTTCTAAGCCAAAAGAATAAGAAAAATAAAGTTAAACGCAGTGCTAGCAAAGGAGAACACTCATAGAACAATAAGAGTGAAAACTAGAGTGTTCTAGGCAATGAATAACGGGGTGTGTATCTCTCCAAAAGAAGTGTGTTGGGATCCTACCAACTTATTGTGGCAAAGAAAGCAAAAGAAAACTAAAAACAAAGATGCTCCAAGAACAACACATAGTGCATAAGGTAATAAAAATAAAGTGTCTTGAAAGAAGACCTGAGATTATTGATGAAGAGGGGGATGCCTTGGGCATCCCCAAGTTTTGACGCTTGTACCTCTTGAATATTTCTTGGGGTGACACGGGTGGCAAACCCAAGCTTGAGGTTTTGTCCATACTTCATCTCATCACATCATTCTCTCTCTACACTTGAAAATTTCCTTCATACAAAACTTCACACAATCTTCATTAGCAACATTAGTGTATTCAAGATAATAAGACTTTGGGTTTAGTTGCAACACAAGTAAAACTTCCATTAAAACACAAGATACTTTAGCAATTCCTTCTAAAAGCTCAAGTGATCAAATAGAACTCAAAAAGAAACCGATTAAGAGGCAAATGCAAACAATGTCAGAAATCTGTCAAAACAGACCAGCAGGTAAAGACCGTTTTTTACGAAAATCTTCTGTTGCTAAAATCGAAAAGTGAAAAACTAAAGAAAGTTGGGTAATAACTTGGGGCATAAGCACAAAACATTACAGCTCAATCCGATGTACTGAGATTTTTCATGATTGTTTACGGTGACGCATATAAATCTGTTTTGGGATTACAACTTCCCCATATCTTACTTCCCTCTCATTAGAGGTTATTCTTGGCACAAAAACTAAACAAAAAGGATAAGGAGAGGTTATTATAGAGGCAATAAATTCCAAGACTCAACAAAACAAAAATAAACTGAAAGTAAAAATATAATTGGTTGTCTCCCAAAAGCTCTTTCTTTATAGCCATTAAGATAGGCATGATAATTTCGATGATGCTCACATAAGAAATATGAATTGAAGTAAAATAGAGCATCAAGAAGAAAATATGGAACAAATTTAAGTCTAACCCATTTCCTATGAAAATTAATCTTGTAAAGAAACAAGTCATGAAAGCACAAAGAAACAAGCATAGGAAAGCAAAACAAGTGCAACTTCAAAATTTTAAACATAAAGAGGGGAAACTTAATGTTGTTGAGATACATAAAACCATGTTTCCCTCTCTCTCATAAGAACTTTCAATAGCATCATGAATAAAATTAGCAATATAAATATCACATAAAACATTCTTATCATGATCCACATGCATAAAATAATTATTACTCTCCCTATAAGCATAGTCATTATTATTAACCTTAGTGGGAGAAAAATCAACAAAATATCTATCATTATTATTCTCATCACCATAATCATCAAATATAGGAGGCATATTGTAATCATAATTAATTTTGTCCTCAATAGTAGGTGGACTGAAAATATCATATTCATCATTGTAATCATCATATATTGGAGCTATATTATCATCAAAGTAAATTTTCTCCTCCGTGCTTGGGGGACTAAAAATATCATGCACATCAAAACCAGCTTCCCCAAGCTTAGGCTTTTCCATAGCATTAGCAATAATGGTGTTCAAAGAATTCATACTAATAACATTGCTATTAGCATGCAAATAAAGTTCCATAAGTTTTTAATTTTCTCTTCAAATACTTCATGTCCTAACTCAAGATAAATACTATAAATCTCTCTAATTTTTGTTGTTGATTTCCATTAAGCCTAACTAGTGAAAATAAAAACAAGAAACAAAGAGATATAATTGCAGAATCTAAAGGAAATAACTTCGACCACTCACACACCAGCAGCAGTACTAGAAGATAGCTTAGTAGCCAGAGGATGTGAGTACCTTTTACCTTACCTCCCCGTCGACGACGCCAGAAAATAGCTTGATGTCTACGCACGCTTCTATTCTTGTAGACAGTGTTGAGACTCCAAGTGTAGAGGTTTGTAGAATAGTAGCAAGTTTCCTTTAAGTGATCACCCAAGGTTTATCGAATCGGGGAGCAAGTGTTCAAAGGTATCCCTCTCAAGCAACCATGCAATCAAGATACAAGAAGTCTCTTGTGTCCCCAACACACCCAATACACTTGTCAGGTGTATAGGTGCACTAGTTCAGTGAAGAGATAGTGAAATACAAGTAATATGGATGATTATAAGTGGTAATTGCAATCTGAAATAAGAGTGGTAGCAAGCAAACATGTAACAAGACTGATTGTAAACGGTGTTTCAATGCTTAGAAACAAGGCCTAGGAATCATACTTTCACTAGTGGACACTCTCATATAAATATCTTCTCTTCATGATGCTACCCTGAACTACTCTTTGGTTGGACGATGTAGGGTTATAACATCACACCTTAAAGTTTGCATTCCCCATCTAGATAACCCCTCACTATCACCTTGAGCGCTAGTTGGTTCCAACAAACACCACAATCTCATAGAGACATCAACCTCAAATTATACTCATGATAAGTATTTCTGTAACCTTAGCCAAAGTGCCACACGGTGTGCACACTGTCAACTTCACACACGTGGGGATAAGCAGAGAGTAATTAAAGCACTTGAGTAGCAGAATAGATCTATAGATTACAAATCTCATGATCTCATAAGATCACGCATAGAGAGAGAGAGATGAACACATAGCTACCGGTAGAGCCCTTAGCCTCGAGAGAGAACTACTCCCTCCTTATCATGGGAGTCAGCAACAGCGATGGAGATGGCAGTGGAGTCGATGGAGATGGCTCCGGGAGCACTTCCCTGTCCCGGCAGGGTGCCGGAACAGAGACTTTTGTCCCCCGAATCTCCTCTTCGGTGGCGGCTGTGTTGTGGAACTTTACGTGGAATTCTAATCTTGTACTTAGGGTTTTCGTCTCGGGGGCAATATATAGGCGAAGGGGCAAGGTCGATGGAGGCCTGAGGGGCCCACACCACCTGTGGCGCTCTTGGGGGTGACTCGCACCACCCTATGGTGTGGCCAGCCCCTGGCCCTCCTCCGTCTCTGCTTTGGACTCCGTCTCGTGTCGAAAAAATAGGAACTTCAGGCTTTGTTTCGTCCAATTCCGAGAATATTTCTTTACTAGCTTTTCTAAAACCAAAAACAGCAGAAAACAGGCAACTGGCACTTCGGTATCTTGTCAATAGATTAGTTCCAGAAAATGTATAAAAATGCCTCAAAGTGTAGACAAAACATAAGATAGTTGATACAAAACAAGCATGGAGCATCAAAAATTATAGATACGTTTACGGTGTATCAGGCGCCTCCCGCTACGATGTAGGCATTGAGAGCATCGTCAAGAACTCCCTTGATAGTGGAGTAGTCTTTCCTCTTCACACTACCCGAGTCGAGATACAAGGCGTTTGAGTGTTGCACATTCAAGGATATGATCACGTAGCCTTGGTGACCACTCTCCGACTCTGGATGGTAGGGAATGAGAATCACATCCTTGCCCAAGTTTGTTTGCAGGAAGCATGAGAGGTAGTCGGTCACCATTAGGACGCCCTCATGTGTTCTCAAGATGGCATCACACATGAAGTAGGGATTCACTATCGTGATGCCCAGGGTCCTGTATATAGTGATATGCATGGCCATATTCAGTGAGAACAGACGGACGAGGGTATCGTGTAGCTGAAATCCTTGCAACATGTCGAAGAGGTTGGTAAGCCGCACGTAGAAAATATCCCCGGGGGCTATTGTGACATGGTCCGTCACATTTGGCACCTTAGCCTTGTAAACTAGGTACGACTGATCGCCCTCTCGAATGTGGCGTGCCTCAACATACAGACATCCAGGATGAATACTACACATATGCGAGCCTGTGACCGCTAGCATGGATTCATTGAGCATTGGTGTACCTACCTCGTGCACCCGCTTCCTTGGATTTTCTGCAGGGCTGTCCTGAGCCCAGATAGCAGGCTTTGGATTCTGGCTCGCACCCTTAGGCTTCCTTTTGCAACCCTTCTTGCCATTTATGGTGTCATTGGCCGCCACTACCTCCTTGACCATCCTATGGAGGGTGCTAGGGCTGATAATAGGACAAGCTGGCATCTGAGGCTCGGTGAAAGCGACAGGTGGTGGCGTCTCCTGACTAGATGGGAAGACACGCACTTGGCAAGTGGGTTTCGCCGAGGGTCTAGGTGCTAGTTGGGGCTCGACAACTGTCTGCGTGAACAACTAGCCTCCCTGTTGCTCATGGTCATCATCACCAAACCTTATGTTCAAGAACTAGTCGCATAAGTTTTCATCATCGTCATCGGGATTCTGTGCCATCTCGATGTCTTCATGATGTGCTAGTTGTGCTGCCTCTAGGGTGGTGCCCCGACCCTCCATCCTAAATTTATCTGGCTCTTCGGCCATAGGAACATGTAGCTGAAGCCGGTACAAAGGACTGTCAGCTCATCACTATCCCATCCAGGAGGTTGAGAGGGAGGTTTCGAGCCCTCGTAGCCTAGAAGCACCATACTGTATTTGACCCTAAGCATTCCAGGTGCCATTTGTTTGCTGTGGAAGATGTGGTTCGCTAGTTGAACGATGGAACCCTTGGCAACATCCTTCAACTCGCCGTTCACCCAGTGCATTAGAGTTTAAGGAGTGTCTTCCTGCGAAAGACAGAAGGGAGATGAATTCATCAGTTGAGCCTCCCAACTCTCTCTTTAATTAGTCACCTTGATGGCGTCGAGCTCGGCCAATGTCGAGGCACCACCGCTAACGTTGAGCGCGCAAATGGCGGAGTGGCTGCTTGCGGGCAAGGAGCGGTCAGGCGCCTTCACCGCAGCAGACAAGGTAAGCTCCCGTCCTTCGGGCCTCGCCGGAGGAGTCACCAACACCTCCAGTGCCACGTTGTCCGATTGGGCACTAGCGATGTTGGGCACCAGGCGTGGCCCCCATTTACCACTCTTCTTCCACTTGGCATACTATTCAAAGTAGGTGGGAAGGATGGTGTTGAGCTTCTCGGTCACTTGTGTCTAGACTTGTGTCTAGACTTGTGATTGGAATTCTGTCTGGACCGCCATCACAGCCTCCTTCACTGTATCTCGGAGCAGCTGCGGAAACTTCTCCACTTGTTCCCTTAGGTGTTGATGTAGCCCAACATACGGAAACCACCTTTGGTCCACATCATGCCACGCTAATCATCACTCCAAAGGTGAACTCCTTCCATGCTTTGCCTTTCGTTGGTTATGATGCGAATGGAATCCTACTTGAGACAAATGCCCATGATGTGACTAGGTCCATGAACATGATGCCAAGGAGATGCAGCAAGGATGGCTCTAGAGCCAAGACACCCAAGCAAGAGGCCTGGAAGAGAAGACGCAAGAAGCTGCTGAAGCAGGACCGGAGTCTCTGGACCAGCAGACCGGAGTCTCCGGTCTACCACACCGGAGTGCCCGGCCCGTCTCCGGACCGAGCCTCGAACCTGCGCCTGGAGACAGACTGGAGTCTCCGGCCCACACCGGAGTCTCCGGACCGAGCATCGTGGGCCTGCGCGCCTTAAGCTGGGCTTGGCCCATGTAACGCCCTAAACTTCCTGCTTATGCCTATTTTACCCCTAGCTCGTGGCTGGCCTATATATATATACCCCCACCCCCTCCTTGAAACCCTAGAGATGATGATGAATTGAGGCATGTGCCAAACCCTAGATGGGAACCCCCTCTCAATAGTAAATCTATGAGTTGTACAAGGCCTTGGAGTCGGTGCCCTTCTCCAAGTTGTCAAGACCCTCCTGAAGTGTTTGGTCTCTCCCTATCAAGGATTCTAGTAGTCCTTGGTCTCTCCCCTTTGGGATTCTACTTGGTTGCTACTCTCTCCTTGATTTGGATTCTACCATCCGCTTGCCGATCTCTCCTTTGGTGATTCTACCACAAGGTCTCTCGCCGAGGATTCTATTGGATTGGTTGTTCGAACCAACGGGAGCAAATAGAATTGGGTGTGTTTTGGCGTGTGTTTGTATCTTTACCTTGCATTAGAGTTGTGTTCATCGTGTTCATCGTGTTTTCCTCACTTCCCCCACAAATCCGTGAAGATCGGGCCACTCCAAGGGTAAATCCACAAGGAGACACATAACAATTGGTATCAGAGGCTTTTGGTTGCCACGGATTTGACTTCGCCCTTCGATTTCCACCATAAATTGAAAAATACCAAAAATATAGCCCCAAATTGCTTTTGGATCAATCTCTCGCTTTGGTGAGTTGATTGTGGTTTTAGTCCAATAGAAACTTGTCTTTGGAGTTGGTCTACTTGTGCCCTGTGTTTCCCAACCCAATTTGGTCGAAATTTTCTGGATTTGAGGGTTCAAGGGCCGAATTTCCGCTCAAGAACACGAGCTGTTCGTCGCGCTGCCTCCAGACCGGAGTTTCCGGACCGGCAGACCGGAGTCTCCAGCCCAGACCGGATTTTCCGGACCACAATACCGGAGTCTCCGGCCTACACCGGAGTGTCCAGACCATCAACACCGGAGTCTTCGGCCCTGACAAATTTTTTGGCCCCCTTTTCCTTTTTCGACTGATTTCCTTTTGACGTTTGTGTTTCGTGTGCTTGTCTGTCAACTAACAAAAGCTTCCGCAACCTCTCGCACTCGACATCGACACCACGGAACTCGAACCATCCCTCCACCAACGATTGCAAGTGCGACATCACCACAAGGTATAACTTGCACCACCCTTGTTAACCCCTTCTTCCTTTGTGTGTTACCTAACCTATCGAGAGTAGCTCATCTTGTGTTTGCCGAAGCATTGTGCGCTTGCTCTTGCATAAGTCATAGTGTAGAGGCAATAGCAAAAACTTGACTCCATAGCATAGCAAAGAAAGAGGTACACAAAAAAAATCTTATAAGCAAAAGAAAAAGAGAAAGATACCAATACAAAAGAGAGTCCAAAGCTTCTAAGCAAGAGTGCGAGCAAGAGCAAGGCAAGCGTACAAATCCGTTGCTTCTCCATATTTTGGCAAAAGGGCTATGGTCTCTCCTAGTGTTGGCACGACACCGAGCATTAGTCTTCGTTAGGACCAATTTTGTTCATTGCTCATTTTCATAGTCGTGTTAGCCACATTATCTCCACCCTGTGTGTATAGTCGTAGGTTCTCGTCACCCTTTTGACCTTTTCCATTGACTTTGTTTTAGGTTGGATTTTACCCACTTTTGGCAATAACCTTTTCGTTTGGTTGTTCCATTTGCTATCCACTTTCCTACCCATCCACCATAGGCCTTTGTGTGTGTGTGTGTCTTGTGTATTCGCTTTGCTCTCGGCAAGAACAACCTTTCCAATTTTTGACTTGGTGAGGCAAGGTAGCACATACCATACCACCAATACCACCCTCGTTTCACTTGTGGTCAAACAACATGTCTAGGGAAAGCGGAGAAAGCGGAGATGGCAACTTCAACAACCAAGATGGTTTTGCCACGTGCCACAACTTATGGGTGCAACGCCAAGAATTCAATGCCCAATTTGAGAGGCTTGAGAACCGGCTTGATGAAACTTTTCGAGAATTCGACTACCGTGACCGGCAATGCCAAGTGGAGCACAATGCTCAATTCCAAGCTCTTCACCAAGCTATTGCCAACCTCGGCAACTGTCATGGACACCATTCAAGCTCGTCAAGTTTGTCTCGTGCGCGCTCCTCAAGTCATCATGGCGACCCCTCGCGCTCCCATT
Source organism: Avena sativa (assembly GCA_916181665.1). Classification (NCBI taxonomy): domain Eukaryota; kingdom Viridiplantae; phylum Streptophyta; class Magnoliopsida; order Poales; family Poaceae; genus Avena; species Avena sativa. The sequence goes on from OV702292.1 coordinate 317,091,807, forward strand.
CTCATCATGGAGAACCCCACCACCACAATGGGGAACATCAAGCTCGTCATCGCCATGAACAAGTGGTTGAACCACAACATCAACAACTGCACCATGCAAGACGTCATCGACACCAAAATCACCAGGCACATCCACAAAACCAAGAAGAACATGGTCGCCCTCCACAACAAGCTATGGTACAAGCGCCACCACCACCCCAAGAACAAGAATGCCATGGTGAACACAACCGCGTTGATAGGCGCCAACACGCAAACCATGACCATCGCCATCAACAACAAGTTCATCAAGCACCACAATGGGATACCAGTGATGATGACGAGGCTGCACACTGCGCGGGATGCAACAACTGCTATGCTCAACCCCACCATCGTCATCAACAACCAATGAATGCAAATGATCCCGAGCAAAGGCGTAGAAGAGACTTTGCGCATCAAGCTCCTCCTACACCACCACGTGCACCAAGTGAAGCGAGCATAAGGCAAGATCGCCGCAACTACCACCGTGAACATGAAGAGGGGAAGTTTGGGAAGCTCAAGTTCATTATGCCCAAGTTCAAGGGAGAAGAAGACGCCGATGCATACATTGATTGGGAGCTCAAAGTTGACAAGATCTTTCGAGTCTACAATTACTCCGAAGAGAAGAAATTTGCAATGGCATCCCTTGAGTTTGAGGACTATGCTTCCAAAAGAACCGCGAGAAGAATGTGGAACCTCCAATTGAAACTTGGCCCAAGATGAAGGAAGTGATGTACACATGCTTCATCCCCGAGCATTATCGCCAAGATCTCTTTGACAAGCTACAAAACATGAAACAAGGGACCAAGTCAATTGAAGAGTTCTACAAGGAAATGGAGAAAACCATGATGCGAGCTGATGTGAGAGAACTCGAAGAGCAAACCACAGCAAGGTTCCTCAACGGTTTGAGCCGCCCAATAAGGAAGATTGTTGAGTTTCAACCGTACAAGAACCTCACCAAGATCCTCCATCAAGCTACCAAAGCTGAGGGGCACTTGCAAAAGGAGAATGCATATGAAAAGCAAAAGTCGTACTTTGCATCCATCAATGCAAATGCTCCCGCAAAGCCAACAAACCAAGCAACGAGCTCATCCAAGCAAGCAAAGACCATGCTAGCAGCCTCCTCCAACACGACATCGGATAGTCAAGTCACTTGCTTCAAATGTGGAGTGAAAGGTCACAAGTCATATGAGTGCACCAACTCACGAGTGATGCTTACGGATGAGAATGGCGCAACCTACTCCGTAAGTGAAGAGGAGTATGAAGCTCTCACTCAACGAGCTATTGCAAGGACAGCCGCAATGGAAGAGAATGACACACTTGTATGCGAGCATGATCCGGGCCCCGCACTTGTCATAGCACAAATCTCGCCAACAAACTCCATCCCAAGAGAGGACCAACGCCTCAATAACTTCCAAACTCGTGCTGGAATTGATGGCAAGTCCATAAAAGTGATCATCGATGGAGGTAGTTGCCGAAACCTCGCAAGTACGAAGCTTTGTGAGAAACTAAAGTTGCAATGCATAGAGCACCCTCACCCCTACCATGTCCAATGGCTTGATGACAATGGAGCACTAAAAATAACATCAAAGGTCCACGTCTCCTTCAAGATTGGACCATATGAAGACACTGTTGAGTGTGATGTCGTGCCAATGTCCGTGTGCCACATGCTACTTGGAAGGCCATGGCAATACGATAAAGGAGCAATACATCATGGTTCCACCAACCAATACTCCTTCAAGTGGAATGACAAGAAATTGGTGCTCCAACCCATGACGCCTAGCCAAGTCATTGCATTCAACATGACACCCGTCAACAAGGTAAAGCAAGCTAAAGACCCTTGTGAGATGAGTGGTGAGAGAGTGAACCATCATCAAGAGAGTGAGTGCCACAAGCCAAAAATGAGTGGAAAAATCATGAGTGCCACGACGCAATCCACAAAATGTGAGAAGAGAGACTTGAGTGTGACCCATACTAACAATCATTCATACAATTCTCTCTCTTTGTTGTCGGTTTTGCAAAGTACCCAAGATACACCACCAACTACAAGGATAAGGCTACAAGATCTCCAACCACAACATGATGGCAAGATGTTCCACAAGCTCTTCAACAAGTTTGAGAATGGCTTCGACACCGGTGATCCGACCATGTACAAGAACAAGGCCAAGGACACACCTCCTTCCTTGCATGATGAACGAACATCGTCGAGGTCGACTCGTTTTCAAGCGGGGGGAGATGATGTAGCCCAACATATGGAAACCACCTTTGGTCCACATCATGCCACGCTAATCATCACTCCAAAGGTGAACTCCTTCCATGCTTTGCCTTTTGTTGGTTATGATGCGAATGGAATCCTACTTGAGACAAATGCCCATGATGTGACTAGGTCCATGAACATGATGCCAAGGAGATGCAGCAAGGATGGCTTTGGATCCAAGACACCCAAGCAAGAGGCTTGGAAGAGAAGACGCAAGAAGCTGCTGAAGCAGGACCGGAGTCTCCGGACCAGCAGACCGGAGTCTCCGGTCTACCACACCGGAGTCTCTGGCCCGTCTCCGGACCGAGCCCTGAACCTACGCCTGGGACAGTCTGAGACCCCCTCCGGAGGCGACACCGGAGATAGACCGGAGTCTCCGGCCCACACCGGAGTCTCCGGACCCTGCACCAGAGTCTCCGGACCAAGCATCATGGGCTTGCGCGCCTTAAGCTAGGCTTGGCCCATGTAAAGCCCCAAACTTCCTACTTATGCTTGTTTTACCCCTAGCTCGTGGCTGGCCTATGTATGCCCCCACCCCCTCCTTGAAACCCTAGAGATGATGATGAATTGAGGCATGTGCCAAACCCTAGATGGGAACCCCCTCTCAATAGTAAATCTATGAGTTGTACAAGGCCTTGGAGTCGGTGCCCTTCTCCAAGTTGTCAAGACCCTCCTCAAGTGTTTGGTCTCTCCCTATCAAGGATTCTAGTAGTGCTTGGTCTCTCCCCTTTGGGATTCTACTTGGTTGCTACTCTCTCCTTGATTTGGATTCTACCATCCGCTTGTCGATCTCTCCTTTGGTGATTCTACCGCAAGATCTCTCGCCGAGGATTCTATTGGATTGGTTATTTGAACCAACGGGAGCAAATCAAATTGGGTGTGTTTTGGTGTGTGTTTGTATCTTTACCTTGCATTATAGTTGTGTTCATCATGTTCATCGTGTTTTCCCTCACTTCCGCCTCAAATCCGTGAAGATCGGGCCACTCCAAGGGTAAATCCACAAGGAGACCCATAACAAGTGTTTTACCTCGGCGCTCTCGGCCTGCTTCCTTCCCTTACACGACGAGGTGCCGTAGTATTCAGACCATGGAATACCACCAAAGCCAGGCGAACGGCCAAACCACTTAGGTGGCGCCTGGGGCTCAGCATTCTTGATCCGGTTCAGTGCCCTGTTAAAAGTGGTGTCCCACTTGGCGACCGGCGCCGACCCCTGGGATGAGGAGTTCCTACATTCCTCGTCTTGCGCAGAAGGAACATGAAGCATTTGAGAAATTGGACCTCATTGATTTGTTGTGAATGCAATTAATCGACTTGCATGCAAATTACTTACATATTTATTGATGAAGTCCGTCACCTTTGGAGCCAAGGTGCCCCAGGGTTTCGAGGAATATTCAGAACTCCCTTTTGGCTTGCAAAACCGGGCCCTGACAAAGTTCTTTCCCTGCGGTTCAGCGATATTGGAAAAGGGAGGTATCTCCCCCTTCTCACGAGTTGTGGCATCCTCCTTCTCCCATTTGGGAATCACAGCTCTATAACCGTCGGAGCTGAGATGGTGGGTATCAATGTTCATCTCGTATAACTCCTTGAAGTACAGACTCTTGGCCTTTCTCGTGGCGGATTCACATCTAGCCTTGAACACCTTGAAGTCTTCTTCCTTGACCAAAGGCTCCTTATTGACGAGCTCCTCGTAACTTAGATTTTTCTTATAAATGAGCCTCTTCACCCACACCTTCCAATTTGATAAGGTCTTGGTCATTGTCTTGAGGGCATACTTGTTTACCGGATTCCCTTTGAGATTGTCATTGTTGTATTTGTTCTCCTCATCACCCAGGTACGCGCATCTTGTGTGTAGCTTCCTCAAGAGATGATGGCGGTAACACTCGTGCTCATGGCCCTTCAGGTTCTCCGTGTTTATCGTGACAGTGCTTCGGAGGATTGCAGAGAGCTGTCGTGAGTACGACGCGACAAATTCCTTCGTATCCAAAGGCACCCCTTTATCACTCACGCTTGTGAATATGGACCTTCTGAGGTTGACCGTGATCGGGGTCCATTCCTTCTGGGGCTTGTTCGGTTGGCGGCTACCGTTTGTGGCTTCACCATCGCCACCGCCATCAGTGGTAGTGGCATCCTCGCCATCGGCATCATCCCCCATCTCCTCATCGGACGATGTATCTTCGTCCTCCATCTCCTCTTCCTCCTGCGACACGAATCCCGGGTCCGCTTGTAAGTCCATCTCATCCAAATGCTTCCAATAGGCCTTCTTTCTAGAAGTTCCCACCTCGGCGTCGTGCTGTCCACCACCCGACATATCTAAACACGAAAAGAAATGGAAATAATAATCACCAAAATTCACAAATACATTGGGCATGACCTTTGCTAATTTTCTAGACATAGGAGTGCCATAAATTCGCCAGAACAGAAATGAATCAACATTCTAGCGAAACATTGGCATCTCAAAAAGAAAAAAACTTGCACAAAAAATGTCCTAAATAGGCACAAACACAACCAGCAACTTGTCCACAATAAAAGGCCTACATAGGCCTAAATATTCCAGCAAAAGCTGGATAGCATACACAATATATGCATAAAGTAAATAGCAAGTGTTGAAACAGTAATATAATTACACAGGAAATAGTACACTTCATAATTGGAAATTAGTACACTTCATGACATGCACCAGATCAGGGGCCACTAGCAAGTAGCTTATGCAACATCATGCAGCAAGCTGCTGTCAAAACTAGAGGAAGCCAAGAATAATTGACAGCAAGTACAGTCAACACTAGAGCAAGCTGTTATCAACACTAGAGCAAGTTGCTGTCAACACTAGACCAAGAATAACTGACAACAAGTATAGTTCAATGCATCATTGGTTCTTTACATGATATGATTGATAGCAAGCTGCTGTCAACACTAGAGCTAATATACTTTGCTCTTTACATGATATGATCAAGTGTTTGATCTAACAAACAATTTTGGGAACCAATAAGTGGATTCATACATAGGCTCTCAAGCACATCTCATACATTTCTATTTAAATCAATCAACATATTTTCCATGGTATAAACTACTATCAAGGAGGAAACAAAAATATGATCAACTAATTGGCAGAATACTGCAGGCTACATATAAAAAACCAACACTCCTTGGGAACCAAGTAGAACAACTCATTCCATCTTGACCACTAAAAAAGAAGTGGTTTCATCTTGAGACCCCTTCCACAAGGCAGAACTGGGGCGATTTATTTTCCTTGGTCAACAAGATAAGCACGAATCAATAATATGTGCTTGCACGACAAGTATAGACCAGGTAGACTATTTGACAATTTCCACAATATTAGCATTTTACTAACACTGACTGTCAAGGTAGCTAGGACAAAATATGGTGGCTATTATAAATCAGAACAAGTGTTGTGAGAGGGATGGGCCAAACCAGAACAAGTGCTATGAGAGGGATGGGCCAGTTGGCCGTCGTGCTATGAATGGCACTTTGCAATTCATATCAAACTAAGTCATTTTTTATTGTTTTGGCTTATAAACCAAACAATGTTGCAAAAAAGCAGCGACAAAGTCGTCTAGCATGCTACTCTAGATGACACTGCCTCCGTAACACTGTCATTGCCTGCATCACTGACAGTGTTTCCTTCACTGAAACTGCACTAATAAAACTTAGTGGAATTTTAACCATGCCAGATTGAAATAGAACATTAATTACTATCATATTTGAGCTTATAATCTTCTTATATCTTCATGTTCATGCCCACCTTGATTATCTTCATGTTCATGCCCACCAACGCAATCATCTGCTTGATCTTCATCATGTTCATGCCCGGCGCCACCTCGATCTTCATGATCACCTAGCCCCCGGCATCTTGATCTTTGTCTTCACCATTATTGACATCCTCATCCTCATCATCATATTCATCATCATGTATCCACCGAGTGTAGCCATCCATGAAACCACGCTGGAGCAGGTGCGACTCCAGCATTCCGCAATCATGCTTTCTAAAGTACATCAGTTTGTAGTCACGACACGGACATATTATCTCCGTCATGTTTGCTGTGCCATGTCGGCCCTCGCGCATCTAATCCACCAATCCACGTGGGGTGTGCTCAGTGGTCGGACCATGGTCACCTGCGCGGTATACAAAGAGCAAAAGAATAATTAGAGCATGGATGTCGAGATCCCCACAAAAATTTGACATGACCTCCCCTAAAAAGAGGACACTCGCCGGGTGCCATAAATTCACCGGAACAGAAATGAATCGACATTACGATAAAACATTGGCAACCCAAAATGAAATCCCCGCACAAAACAAAGGAAGCACACAACACAATCTAGTCGGTGTCGTTGACAACGCGCATACATGCAACAACACCTTCACGCTTCCTCCAACGACGACTAGGAGTAGGAGAGCTGGAGGAGAAGTAAAGTGAGATCTTGTAGATCTAGAAGTGCAAGATGTTTAAGTTACATATGTGTGTCAACTAATAGAGGTTTAGCAAGCTTCTATGGTGAAACAATGGAGAAACATGAACTCGCTCCTTTCCTCGTGCCAATTTGATACCTCCTGGGATGGCATGCTACTTCATGCAACTACCCTATGCATCATCAGGTACGAAGCTTCGGCACATCACCAGGCACCCAAGGATGGAGAACAAGGAGCAGAGCGTGAAGCAGGAGCCGCTGGAGCTGCTCAGACCGGAGTCTCCGGTCTGCTCACACCGGAGTCTCCGGCCTGAAGACACCGGAGTCTCCGGACCCACCTCCGGTCTGCCCCGGAACCAGGCGCTGGGACAATCTGAAGGCCCCTCTGGAGGCCAGTCTGGAGACCAACCGGAGTCTCCGGTCCACCACACCGGAGTCTCCAGTCCGACCGTCTCCAGGCATGAAAAGGCCTTTGGGCTTGCGACCCATGTAACCCCTAGTCCATCCAGAACTTTTCCTTTATTCCTAAAGTACCCCTGTTTAAGTGGCTGACCTATATATAGCCCCCACCTCCATTGTGAACCCTAGGCATGATATTGGAATTAGTGGAAACCCCTTTGTGGATCTATCTAATTCTTGCCTCATGCTCCTTGACCAAGGAGCACCAATATCCCAAACCTCATTGGAGTTTGCATCATGCCTCCGCGTTGTACAAGGCCTTGGCATCGGTGTCCCTTTGCCAAGACGTCAAGATCTCACCGAGTATCCCATCTCACTGTGCCAATTCGAGAGAGAGTCCTGCGCCCGACGCCGATCCTAGGGATTGCGCCGGACCGGTCACCGCCGATGTGAGCTATTGGTGTGTATTGTGGTTTTGCGTGTGTGTGTTCATCGCGTTCTTCGTGCGTGCGTTCGTCGTGTTCATCCTCCCCTCCTCTCCCCGCACTCCATCCTCGATTTGAAAGGGAATCATGAAAGATCAGGCCACCCTAGAGGTTTGCCCTCAACATATTGGTATCAAGAGCTTCGTTTCTCATGATTTCCCCCACAAATTTTTCTTCTATCCATCAAAAATTCGAAAATCCCCAAAAACCAGCCCATATTTGCCTTTGGATCGATCTCTTGATTTGGACTGTTATTTGTGGTTTTGATCCGACCGAACCTTGTTTTAGGTGTTGGTCCAGCTTTACCCTGCGTTTTGCCAGCCCAATTTGGCCATTTTTTCACGGATTTGAGGACCCAAGGCGTGGATTTCCGCTCAAGAACACGAGCAGTTCACGATCTGACTCCAGACCGGAGTCTCCGGCCTGCACACCGGAGTCTCCGGCCTACCCACACCAGAGTCTCCGGCCTGCACCAGAGTTTCCGGCCTGAAACCTCGGAGTCTCTGGCCTGACGCTTGATTTTGACAGTTTTTGCCTCTAATCTTGCATTTGCTAATTCCTTCTTGTTTGTTTGTGCCCGTGTGCATGTCGTCAACTAACAACAAGCTTCCGCATCGACAACCCCCGCGCTCATCGACACCACGGCCCACGAATATCATCCCGCACCACCGACGCCAAGTTCATCATCATCAAAGAAGGTATAACTTGTGTCACCTTGTTAAGCCCTATCTTCCTTTGTGTGTACCTATCCTATGAGAGTGGCTCATCTTGTGTTTGCTTGAGCATTGTGCATTTGTCCTTGGATAGTGAGTGTTCAAAAGCAATATCAAGTGTGACTAGGTAGCATCAAGGGAGAGCAAAAAAAATACAAAAGAAAGAAAAAGATACAAAGAAAAAGCAAAAGAAAAATAGTCTCCCATTGCCAAAGAGAGTCTCAAAGCTTGTAAGCAAGAGAGCTAGAAGAGCGCCCCAGGCAAGTGCACAAATCCGTTGCTCACTTTTCTTCTTGGCAAACGAGCCACGGTCTCTCCTTGCATTGGCACAACAACGAGCTTAGTCTTTGTTAGGACGTTTTGTTTGCTCATTTTCATAGTCGTGTCAATCCCAACTTTCTCCACGTGTGTGTATATAGTCGAAGGTTCCCGTCACCCTTTTGAGTGGTTGACCTTTGCCTTTGACTTGAGTTTTGTTGGATTTTACCCACTTTTGACTATCCCTTTTCTTTTGGTTGGTTCTTTGGCTTTCCACAATCCTAACCTACCACCAACAAGCTTTTGAGAGTTAGTCCTTTCTTTAGTGTGAGTTTTCTTTGCATTTCCACTTTGCACGCTTATAGCTCTCACTTGTGGTTTCTAGTTTGGTGCAATCCCCAAGGTGAGGTACAAGGCTAACACCACCATATTCCACTTCCATATACAATACTTGTGTGTCTTGCATGATGGATAGGCACGGTGAGCCGATCCAACCACCTCCCCAAGAAGAAGATCAAGGACCGTACATGACGCGCGCAAGTCACTTCATCATCCGCCAAGAGTTCCATGAACGTTGCCAAGCTCTTGAGATGCGACAAGATGAAAAATTTGGCGAGACGCAAGCCGAGTTCAAGAACATCGCAAACCGCTTCGACAGCCTCGAACGACAAATGCATGCAATGCATCACAACTTTGGCCACCAAAATGTAGCGCTTCAATGCTCCGTCGCCGAAACAAATGACAATCTTCGACGCCTCATCGACGGAATGGCAAGACCGCGTTCACGTGCTTCAAGCTCTTCAAGCTCATGCTCCTCCTGAACAAGATCTTCAACCAAGTGCTCCAAGACGCAATGATGCCCCCGTGGTTGAAGTTGGAACCTCTTTGAACTATGTACCTTCCCCACGGCACGCCGCAACATCAAGCTATGATGGTGACCTCTCTTCAAGGCCACGAGCAAGGCAAGAAGCACACCATCATCACGCAAGGGCACTAGTGATCCAACAAGAGCAACCACAAGAGGAACCGCAAGCGCAACCGCAAGTGCAACTGCAAGTCTACCACCATCGACCGCGACACATACTTGACACAATGAGTGATGACTCCAATTTGGAGAATCAAGCTCATCATCGACGTGAACCTCTCCAAGATCCTCCTCCTCGTCATCACCATCATGAACGTCAACAACGACACTATGGTCATCACGAGGCGCCTCCTCCACATCAACAAAACTTGGAGCATCAAGTGATACAAGTTGAGCGACGCCCACCACGTCAAGAGGCTCATGACCATGTTCTTCACCGTGAGGCCCATGTGCCTAACCAACATCATCAACCGAGGAACGAGCCTCCTCTTCGTCATCAACCACGTCAAGAGGCTCCACACCCTCGCCACCATGAGGCCCAAGCTCCTCAACCACGTCAACAACCGCGCCAAGAGCAAGAGCAAGCTCCTCAACAACAATACCAAGAGCAAGCTCCGCAACAAGGACGCGAGAACCAAGTTCCACCTCCCCAACTACAAGATCATCAACAAGGTCACCAAGCTCGTCGCAATGACCGTAACGATGAAGAAACTTTTGGAAAGCTCAAGTTCACAATGCCCAAGTTCACCGGATCCAATGATCCCGAAGAATACCTCTCGTGGGCACTCAAAGTCGACAAGATCTTCCGCATGCACAACTATAGCAACGAGAAGATGGTCGCCATGGCTTCGCTTGAGTTTGATGATTACGCCAACCGTTGGTGGGAACAAGTTCAAGTTGCTCGTGATGCAAGACAAGAGCCGCCAATCACAACTTGGCATGACATGAAGGCTCACATGAGATCCCGGTTCATCCCCGCGCACTACACACGTGACCTCTTCAACAACCTTCAAGCGCTTCGTCAAGGGACAAAGACCATGGAAGAATACTTCAATGAAATGGAACTCAACCTGATTCGCGCCAACATTGATGAGTGCATGGAGCAAACTATGGCACGTTTCCTTATTGGCTTGAATCACCCAATCAAGCGCATCATCGAGTTCCAAACATACAACACCATGGTTGAGCTTGTGCACATAGCAACATAGGCTGAACGTCAAGTGCAAGAGGATATCAAGTACAACAAGCCCAATACGTACTTCACCTACAAGCAAGCTTCGACCGCTACACCAACAACTTTCAATGGAAGCCCCTCAAGTACCTCCAAGCCTTCCTTCAAGCCCACACTTCCTCAAGGAAAACTGCCCCCAAGTGGCAAGCAAGCAAAAAGTGATACACCTTTCAACGGTGAATGCTACAAGTGTGGAGGTAAAGGACACAAGTCGGCCGAATGTGGAAACAAGAAAGTCTTGTTCATCCATGACAATGGTGATGAAGAGTACTTGAGTGAAGATGAGTTTGATGCCCGTGTCAAGGAAGCAATGGCAAGGCAACGAGTGGAAGATGATCAAGAACTCCTCATGTGTGAGCATGACGCAAGTCCATCGCTTGTCGTCACAAGGATCTTGACCACTCAAGCACAAGAGCATCAAGACCAACGCTCCAATATCTTCCAAACACGAGCCGGCATCAATGGAAAATCTATCAAGGTGATCATTGACGGAGGGAGTTGTCACAACCTTGCTAGCACCGAGTTGTGCGAGAAGCTCAACCTCACCCTCCACCCGCACAAGCACCCCTACCACGTGCAATGGCTAAGTGACCAAGGGTCCGTAAAGATCAAGCATACCGTATTGGTCTCCTTCGCCATTGGTCCTTACAAAGATACGGTGGAGTGTGATGTGGTTCCTATGATAGTTTGCCACATGCTTCTTGGTCGACCGTGGCAATTTGACAAGGCTGCTCAACATGATGGTCGCACCAATGTATACACCTTCAAATGGCTCAAACAAAACATGTGTTTTGCAACCGATGACTCCTAGCCAAATAATTGTGGACAATGCAAAGGCTTTAGCGAGGGCGCAAAGCACAACACCTACTGGTGAGAAGAGCGGTGAGAGAGAGAACCACCTCATAGTGAGTGAGAGCCACAAGCCAAATTAGAGTGGAAAAACTAAGAGTGTTCTCCTTGCCACCAAAAGTGAGATGAGAGATGTTCGGAACAACCCATCCATCTTGCACTATGTCCTCCTTTGCAAGGGACTAGCGCAAGGAACTAACGAATTAACCAATGTTCCTCCATCTTTGATGAGTGTTTTGCAGGAATTCAAGGATGTGTTCCGCGAAGAGCTTCCACATGGACTACCTCCTCTTTGCGGCATCGAACATCGCATTAACCTCATCCCCGGTGCACCACTTCCCAACCACGCCGCCTACCGCACGAACCTGGAGGAGACAAAGGAGATTGAACGTCAAATCAACCAACTCGTCTCCAAAGGTTTGATCCAAGTTAGCACTACTCCAAGTGCCGTACCCGTGATTCTTGTTCCAAAGATGGATGATACGTTACGCTTATGCATGGACTGCCATCCAATCAATGCTATCACCATGCGTTATCGACATCCCATACCACGTCTTGATGACATGCTTGATGAGTTGTGTGGAGCCACTATTTTTTCGAAAATTGATCTTCGTAGTGGTTACCATCAAATACGCATGGCTGAAGGTGATGAGTGGAAAACTGCCTTCAAGAACAAACTTGGTCTCTATGAATGGTTGGTTATGCCCTTTGGTTTGTCTAATGCCCCATAAGCCTTCATGTGCCTAATGAATCATATCTTGCGTTCTCTCATTGGAAAAAGTGTTGTTGTTTATTTTAATGATATTCTTGTTTATAGAAAATCACTTGAGGACCATATAACACATGTCAAGGAAGTTTTGCAAATCCTTCGACATGAAAAGCTTTATACTAATCTTCCCAATTGCACTTTTGCTAAAGACAAGTTGATTTTTCTTGGATTTGTTGTTTCTTCGAAGGGAATTGAAGTTGATGTTTCCAAGGTAAAATACATACGAGATTGGCCCATCCCAACAAATTTGAGTGAACTCCGAAGTTTTCATGGGTTGGCTGGTTTCTATCGTCGCTTTGTGAAAGACTTTTCCACTATTGCTTGTCCTCTCAACGAGTTGACGAAGAAGAATTTCACCTTCGTGTGGGGCAAAGCACAACAAAAAGCTTTTGATGAACTCAAAAAGAGGCTCAACGAATCACCTCTCCTTGCTTTACCGGATTTCACAAAAACTTTTGAGATAGAGTGCGATGCTAGTGCTAGTCATCGCTTCAACTTTTGCTCCTCCAAGAATCTCGTGGTGGAGGCCTCATGGGTCACTTTGGCCACGACAAGACATTGGACATGCTCTCCAATCACTACTGTTGTACCAAGATGAAGCGTGACATGGAGCGCTACGTTCAACGATGCACAACATGTGTTCAAGCTAAGTCGCAAGCTAATCCCTATGGTTTTTATATGCCATTGCCTATTCCGCATACACCTTGGTCCGACATTAGCATGGATTTCGTGTTAGGATTGCCTAGATCTAAGCATGGTCATGATTCTATATTTGTTGTTGTGGATCGTTTTTCCAAAATGGCACACTTCATACCGTGCCATAAGACCGACGATGCTTCACATGTTGCAAATCTGTTTTTCAGGGAAATCGTCTGTCTTCACGGTGTGCCAAGGACAATCGTCTCCGACCGCGATGTCAAATTCATGAGCTACTTGTGGAAGACCCTTATGACCAAGCTCGGTGTCAAGCTACTCTTTTCATCCGCATCACATCCTCAAACTGATGGCCAAACCGAAGTTGTCAACCGAAGCCTCGGAACTCTCCTTCGTGTATTGATCAAGAAAAACCTGAAGGATTGGGAGGAATGCATCCCACACGCCGAGTTCGCCTACAATCGAGCCAAGCACTCAACAACCAAGATGAGTCCATTCATGATCGTCTATTGTTTCGAGCCCCTCACCGCACTGGACATCCTACCACTACCTCTCCATGAGCGAACGAACATGGACGTCGAGAAACGCGCACAAGCTATGAAGAAACTTCATGAAGAAACAAGAGATAATATCGAACAACAAGTCCTTCGCCAAGCTTCAAGGTTAAACAAGGAAAAGAAGGAGATGATCTTTGAAGAAGGTGACCTTGTGTGGATACACCTAAGCAAAGACCGCTTCCCCAAGGAACGTGACTCCAAGCTCAAGCCAAGAGGAGATGGTCCCTTCAAGGTCCTCAAAAGAATCAACGACAACGCCTACATCATCGACATACCGACCTCCAAGTACCTTGTAAGCAATACATTCAATGTCAAGGATCTCTCACCCTACCATGGAGATGTTCAAGATGATAACCATGAAGAGTCGAGGACGACTCTTTCCCAAGGGGGGGAGCTGATGCAGCCCGTCCTACGGACGCTCCTACATCTACACCAACAAGTCCCCCAAGTGGACCCATGACTCGTGCACGAGCCAAACTCCTACAAGCTAAGGTGAACTCGCTCCTTTTCTCGTGCCAATTTGATACCTCCTTGGATGGCATGCTACTTCATGCAACTACCCTATGCATCATCAGGTACGAAGCTTCGGCACATCACCAAGCACCCAAGGATGGAGAACAAGGAGCAGAGAGTGAAGCAGGAGCCGCTGGAGCTGCTCAGACCGGAGTCTCCGGTTGCTCACACCGGAGTCTCCGGCCTGACGACACCGGAGTCTCCGGACCCACCTCTGGTATGCCCCCGGAACCAGGCGCTGGGACAATCTGAAGGCCCCTCCGGAGACCGACCGGAGTCTCTGGCCCAGACCGGAGTCTCTGGTCCACCACACCGGAGTCTCCGGTCCGACCATCGCCAGGCATGAAAAGGCCTTTGGGCCTGCGGCCCATGTAACCCCTAGTCCGTCCGGAACTTGTCCTTTATTCCTAAAGTACCCCTGTTTAAGTGGCTGGCCTATATATAGTCCCCCACCTCCATTGTAAACCCTAGGCATGATATTGGAATTAGTGGAAACCCCTTTGTGGATCTATCTAATTCTTGCCTCATGCTCCTTGACCAAGGAGCACCAATATCCCAAACCTCGTTGGAGTTTGCATCGTGCCTCCGTGTTGTACAAGTCCTTGGCATTGGTGTCCCTTTGCCAAGACATCAAGATCTCACCGAGTCTCCCATCTCACCGTGCCGGTTCGAGAGAGAGTCCTCCACCCGACGCCGATCCTAGGGATTGCGTCGGACCGGTCACCACCGGTGTGAGCTATTGGTGTGTATCGTGGTTTTGTGTGTGTGTGTTCATCGCGTTCTTCGTGCGTGCGTTCGTCGTGTTCATCCTCCCCTCCTCTCCCCGCACTCCATCCTCGATTTGAAAGGGAATCGTGAAAGATCGGGCCACCCTAGAGGTTTGCCCTCAACAGTTCTTCTTGCCACCAAAAGTGAGATGAGATATGTGAGGAAGAACCCCACTACAGCCTCATTTGCAAGGGACTAGCGCAAGGAACTAATGACTTGACAAATATTCCTCCCTGTTTGATGATTATTTTGTAGGAATTCAAGGATGTGTTCCCCGAAGAGCTCCCACATGGATTACGTCCCCTTCACGGAATTGAGCATCGCATTGACCTCATACCCGGCGCACCCCTTCCAAACCGCGCCGCCTACCGTACGAACCTGGAGGAGACGAAGGAGATCAAACATCAAATCAACCAACTCATCTCCAAAGGTTTGATCCAAGTAAGCACTAGTCCAAGTGTAGTCCCCGTGATTCTTGTTCCAAAAACTGATGATACATTGCGGTTATGCATGGCCTGCCATCCTATCAATGCTATCATCATGCGTTATCGACATCCCATACCACGTCTCGATGAAATGCTTGATGAGTTGTGTGGAGCCACTATTTTCTCGAAAATTGATCTTCGTAGTGGTTACCATCAAAATGCCCTTTGGCTTATCTAATGCCCCATCCACCTTCATGCGCCTTATGAATCATGTTTTGTGTTCTCTCATTGGAAAAAGTGTTTGTTGTCTATTTTGATGATATACTTGTTTATAACAAGTCACTTGAGGAACATGTTAAACACGTCAAGGAAGTCATGCAAATCCTTCAACATGAAAAGCTATATGCTAATCTTCCCAAGTGCACTTTTGCTAAAGACAAGTTGATTTTTCTTGGATTTGTCATTTCTTCGAAGGGCATTAAAGTCAATGTTGCCAAGGTAAAGGACATACAAGATTGGTCCATCCCCACAAATGTGAATAAACTTCGAAGTTTTCATGGGTTGGCTGGTTTCTATCGTTGCTTTGTGAAAGACTTTTCTACCATTGCTTGTCCTCTCAATGAGTTGACAAAAAAGAATTTCACCTTCTTGTGGGGCAAAGCACAACAAAAAGCTTTTGATGAGCTTAAAAAGATGCTTACTAAAGCACCTCTTCTTGCGTTACCAGATTTGACGAAAACTTTCGAGAGTGTGATCCTAGTGGTATTGGTATTGGAGGAGTCTGATGTCTACGCACTTCGATTCTTGTAGACAGTTGTTGGGCTTCCAAGTGTAGAGGTTTGTAGAACAGCAGCATGTTTTCCCTTAAGTGGATCACCCAAGGTTTATCGAATTCAGGGAGGAAGTGGTCAAAGGTATCCGCTCTCAAGCAACCCTGCAATCAAGATACAAGAAGTCTCTTGTGTCCCCAACACACCCAATACACTTGTCAGGTGTATAGGTGCACTAGTTCGACGAAGAGATAGTGAAATACAAGTGGTATAGATAATTATAAGTGGTAACGGTGATATAATATAGCTTGAAGGTGTGGAAAAGACTAAAGTAAAACTGAAATAAAGATGGAAGCAAGCAAACATGCAACATACCTAATAGCAAACGGTGTTTCAGTGCTTGGAAACAAGGCCTAGGGATCATACTTTCACTAGTGAACACTCTCATATAAATATATTCTTCTTTATGATACTACGCTTAACTACTCTCCGGTTTAACACTCTAATCGATGGCAGGGCTATAACAGCACACCTCAAAGTAAGCCTTTCCCTCTAGAAAAACCCACACTATCACCTTGAGTACTAGATGAGTCCAACAAACACCACAATTTCATAAAGACATCCAACTCCAAATATAACTCATAACAAGTATTTGTAATCTCTAGCCTAAGTGCCACCATGGTGTGCACGTTGTCACTTTCACACACATGGGGAGAGCAGAGATCTATTAAAGCACTTGAGTAGCAAGGCAGATTTACTTGATTAGAAAGCTCATGATCACAATATGATCATGCATAGAGAGAGAGAGATGAACACATAGCTACCGGTAGAACCCTTAGCCTCGAGAGAGAACTACTCCCTCCTCATCATGGGAATCAGCAACGGCGATGGAGATGGTGGTGGAGAACGATGGAGATGGCTCCGGGGGCACTTCCCCGTCCCGACAGGGTGCCGAAACAGAGATTTTCTATCCCTCGAATCTCCCCTTCGGTGGCGGCGGCACTGTGGAACTTTTCGTGGATTTCTGATTGATGATTTAGGGTTTTTGCCTTGGGAGGAATATATAGGCGAAGGAGGCAAGGTCGGTGGCCGGCCAGGGGGGCCACACCATGCCCTGGCGCGGCCTAGGGTTGCCCGCGCCAAGGGGGGTGGCCACCCTGTGGCCCCTCTCCGACTCTCCTTCTGGCTCCGTGAGTCTTCCGGGAAATAACAACTTTGGCTTTTGTTCGATCCAATTCCGAGAATATTGATTTTCTGACTTTCCTGGAACCAAAAATAGCAGAAAACAAGAAACTGGCACTGTGGCTCTTGTTAATAGGTTAGTCCAAGAAATCATATGAAAAGTACTCCAAAGTGTGCACAAAACATAAGAAAGTATATAAAACCAAGCATGGAACATCAAAAATTATAGATACATTTGCAATGTATCAACATCCCCAAGCTTAACTCCTGCTCGTCCTCGAGTAGGTAAGTGACAAAAAGAAAGAATAATTTTTGAGGTGACATGCACCATCATAAACTTGATCAAAGTATTTGTAAAACATTCAAAGATGGGATCATAGTACTTCAACATAACATGAAAGATAAAGTTCTAACAATAAGACAAAGCAACTATGTTGCAACATGAAAAGGCACAAACAAAAGATTCCTGAATAACAATGCTTTGCAAGACATTTGTTTGTTTCACATAAAGAAAACATAGCATAGTGTCATTCAGGTTGTCCCTCATAGAGTAGCAAACATAAATGCATAGGACACCTTCAAAGTTCATAAGAGTGACTAGATACAAATAGTTTAAAACAAGCAATATCAAAGCTATGCATCAATCAACTAGTCTTGGGACAATGCACATAGAACTAAGAATGACCACTATGCTCTCAAAGTAGGTGCATAAAGGTAGAAGGTGGAGACTCAATATAATGGTGGAAGAAAGGCCTTTCTAAAAGGAAGTAGGGATTCAAGTCTCATAAAGAGCTTCCAAAAATTATGGTACTTAATAGCTTTCAGCTCTCATTGCCCCTATCATAGGCATCTTGAAGTGATTAAGGTTAAAGTGAACAAACTATGGAGTATATGCTTGACAAAGTATAAGTTGGAAATCTCATGTCCCTTGAATACGAGGGTAACTCCTCATGCTACTCAAGTTTAGTCACCGGTAAGTTCTTGTCATCGTAAGTACATGTGTATCATAGAGAACCGCCAACGGGGTACCCCTTGCCCGATGATACGGAAGAATCCCCATATCAAAATGACAAGGCAAGCAGACAACGAGCATCTCAACAATCTTCTTATTTACCATGGGAATATGGTGCTTTTTTCTCTCTTTCCTCTTTTCTCATATCTCTTTTTTCTTTTTCTCTTTTTCTCAATATCTGACTCTTTTTTATAAGAAGAATGCTTCATAGACAGCTCATTATGGTTACGCTGCAGGTTTCCACCATGTCAGCATGGATTAGACTAGCGACCCAGGCGTTTCTCTAACACATATACATAACTCCATGGACTTACAAGCTCCCCTTTCATTTCACACCGACGACATCCATAGACAAAAGAGCATGATATCAACTAGGTACAAAGTACCAGTGCAATGTTGAAAGCGTTCCCCATGACAGCATGGTTCTGCTAATCCCCAACAAATAAGTGCAAGCATATACAACATAGACGACACAGTGGTTCAAGTTTATTAAGGGCAAGAAAAGTAAAGTGTGCCATCAAGTTTGTGAGAGCTTTAATCACTAGTTTTCTCATAACAAGTTTAATTTGGAAGGTAAACAAAAGCATGAATATACTTGGAATAGCATATGCTAATAGGTAGGTATGGTGGACTCTTTGGAATAACTTGGTTTAGGGAGTTGGATGCATGAGTGGAACTCATACTTGGTTGTGGAGGCTAGCAAAAGACTGGGAGCGACAAACTAAGAGAGCAATAATGGCCATAATCATGTAGAGCGACAAAACATCATTGATCAAAGCATAAAGTGATACTACAAGTTGAAAACTAAAGGATCATAAAGGCTATGGTGACTTGGGATAGTCATAACATGGTGTGAGCATGCGCCAAGTCAACCCAAATAAAACATCAAAGGAGAATACCATATTACTATGCTTTAATATGCTAAAACAACGCATAATTCATCCAAGGCACATTAAGCAATCTCAATTGTTTATAACAAGTCATGCTACAGCAAAGAATACTAAGAATAAAGCCAAAACAATATCAAGCATGGCATGACAAAGCATAGGCCACAGTCGAAAACAAGCTCCTTTTACCACTTAAGCATGAACTTTCCTACTCTTCTCCAAACCAAACCAAACTATTTGAAAACCAATGTATGAACGAGGGGGTCCAACCAATTTATTCAGCAAACAAAAGCAAACTAAAAACCAAAATGAAAAACGAAAAAGAAGACGCTCCAAGAACAACACAACTGTGCATGAAATAATAAAAATGAAGCGTTTGGAAGAAACCTGGGATTTTTATTGATGAAGAGGGGGATGCCTTGGGCATCCCCAAGCTTTGACGCTTGTACTTCTTAGATATTTCTTGGGGTGACACACGTGGAATCCCCAAGCTTGAGCTTTAGTCCATCCTTCATCTCATTACTCATTTCTTCCATACACCTGAAATTTTTCCTTCATACAAAACTTCACACAATCTTTATTAGCAGCATTAGTGCACTCAAGGTAATAGGTCTTTAGGTTCAGTTCTAACACCAATAAAACTTCCATTAAAACACAAGCTACTATAGCACTTCCCTCAAAAAGCTCAATTCCCCAAAAGAACTCAAAAAGGAACCAACAAGAAGCAAATGCAGAAAATGGCAGAAATCTGTCAAAACAGACCAGCAGGTAAAGACAAAAAATTTCGAAGACCTTATGTTGTTCAAATCAAAAAAGTGTTGAACTAATGAAAGTTAGATAATAACCTGGGGCAGAAGCACAAAAATTCACGCCTCAAAAGGACGTACAGAGATTTTAAACGAATTTTTATGGTGAAGCACATAAATCTGTTTCGAGACAGCAACTTTCCCAATCATTACTTCTCTCTCATTAGAGGTTACTCTTGGCACAAAAAGCAAATAAAAAGGATAAGGAGCGGTTATTACAGAAGTAATAACTTCCAAGACTCATCTAAAACTTTTGGGTTATCTCCCAATAAGTACTTTTCTTTAACGCCTTTAAGTTAGGCATGATAGTTTGAGAAGATGCTCACATAAGAAATATGAATTGAAGTAAAAGAGAGCATCAAGAAGCAAATTCAAAGAACATTTAAGTCTAACCCACTTCCTATGCATAGGAATCTTGTAAAGAAACAAGTCATGAAAGCACAAAGCAACAAGCATACGAAAGCAAAACAAGTGCAGCTTCAAAATTTTCAACATAAAGAGGGGAAACTTAATATTGTTGAGACACAAAAAACCATGTTCCCCTCTCTCATAATAACTTTCAGTAGCATCATGAATAAAAGTAAGAATATAACTATCACAAGAAACATTCTTATCATGAGCCATATGCATAGAAGAATTAATACTCCCCACATAAACATAGTCATTCTTATTGATTGTAGTGGGAGAAAATTCAACAAAATAGCTATCATTATTATTCTCGTCACCATAATCATCAAATATAGGAGGCATATTGTAATCATAATTAATTTCCTCCTCGATAGTAGGTGGACTAAAAATATCATATTCATCATTGCAATCATCATAAGCAGTAGAATAGTTATCTTCCCAAGTGTGTTCATTTGTAAACATATCATCATTGGAAGGATCATGGATAGTAATAATAGTATAGCAATTATTAATATCATCATTTTCAGAATTGGTACCGAAGAGATTTTCAATATCAAAAGTAGTGTGCTTTTCCCAATCATGATCACTACTATAGGTAATAGGCATAGGAACATCATGGAGTTCAGACACATCAAAAACTATAATAGGAGCAACATGCTTAGGGGAAAATACCGTTTCCTCTCTCCTTTTACTCCTCCTTTTCTTCTTTTTATTCTTCTCTTTAGGAGGGAGAGGCTTGAAAGGAAGCTTCTCCATATACCCTGGTTCATTGTTAGAGACAATAGAAGAAACTTTGGAGGATTCCTCCTTTTCATTAGTAAGATCAAAACACATATTAGTCATGTCATATTTTGGTAAGATCTCATCTTTTATAATATTTTGTATGTAAGTATTTGTGTGGCAATTATCAACACAATAAAGATGACAACCATGCATGACACTATTCATATCAAAAGCACCCATGTCTACCAAAGAGGTTTTTCTTGATAAGTCTTCACACCCCAAAAATAATGTAAGTTCATCATGCTGATTAGGAGTGATCATGTCATCACAATACAAACTTGTAGTACTCATTGGATTAGAAGGGCTATTATTACGGCCTGAGCATTGAAAATTGAAATGACCCACTTCAAAGCAAAGTTCACAAATAAAAGGATAAAGGGCACAAACTTTTTTACCAAGATCATTTAAAGCCCTATACCACATTCTAGTTTTTTCATTCCTGTGGGTGATACAATATTCTTCTTCAATTTGATTATTCTCACAAGGTCTATGTATTCCACAAAAATTAACATGCTTATAAGAAATAGTACTTTCAGAGGTTTGAGCATGTTTATTGCTATCATTAATAACAATTTCATTTTCCATGCAAGTGTCTTTAAAAGGCTCGTGATACATGTCCCATTTTTATTTAGGAGCATTAATATGAGAAGCAAAGGTTCTATAACAATCAATAAGAATTAGAGGATCAAGACCATATTTAGCACTAAGCTCTTGAAAATCAGCAGTTTCAGCGAAAGACTTAATGCAATCATACTCATTGTTTATACCTGGTTCTTTACCTTTGTTGTTATCCCAATCTTCGGTATTGCTTAGAATTGTTTCAAGAATATCCCACTTAGCTTTGACATCCTTACTTGTGAAGGATCCCTCTAAACAAGTATCTAGATAGTCTTGGTAATGTTGCATAGAAATTATTAATAACAATATTACTAGGGAGCTCATGAATGGGACATTTGAGCATTAGTGACTTCAATATCCCCCATGCTTAGGCAATACTTTCTCCATCATGTGGATGAAAATTATAAATGTAATTCCTATCTTTATGAATTTCATGAGGAGGATAAAATTTAGAGTAAAAGAGAGATTCAAGTTCCTTCCACTCCAAATGATGAGGATCATCTAGTAGCTCATACCACTCCCTTGCTTTGCCCTTAAGTAAAATAGGGAATAGCTTCCTCTTAACTTGGTTCATTGAAATACCTACACACTTGAACAACTCGCATAATTCATGTATAAAGAGTAAATGATCACCGGGATGGACAGTTCCATCTCCAAAATAGCAGTTATTCATAACACGTTGAACAATTTTTATAGGTATTTTGAAAGGGATCCTTTTAGTATGTGGATTTAACATATCACAAGTATCATTAGAATTACCACATATGGGAGATAAAGTATCATCAACGCAAATTTTCTTCTTCAAAGCTGGGGAACTAAAAAGATCATTTTCATAAAAACTAACTTCCCCAAGCTTAGACGTTTCCATAGCATTAGTAACAAAGGTGTTCAAAAGATTCATACTAATAACATTGCTATTAGCATGCAAAGAAAGTTCCATAGGTTTTTTAATTTTCTCTTCAAACACTTCATGTCCTAACTCAAGATAAATACTATAAAGCTCTCTAATTTTGTTGTTGTTTTCCATTAAGCCTAACTAGTGAAAACAAGAAACGAAAAGACAAAATTGCAGAATCTAAAGGAAATAACTTCAAGAACTCACACCGGAGGATGTGAGTACCTTTTACCTTACCTCCCCGGCAACGGCGCCAGAAAATAGGCGTTTGCCGTGGGAGGTTCTTCTTCTTTAATCCTCCGGTGTGAATACCTTTTACCTTACCTCCCCGGCAACGGCGCCAGAAAATATGTTGGCGCATGGTTGACATGGGAGCTTCTTCTTGTTCTTCAGTTCCCCGGCAACAGCGCCAGAAAATAGCTTGATGTCTACGCACTTCCATGCAAGTGCAGAGGTTTCTAGAACAGTAGCAACTTTTCCCTCAAGTGGATCACCCAAGGTTTATCGAACTCAGGAAGGAAGTGGTCAAAGGTATCCCCTCTCAAGCAACCCTGCAATCAAGATATAAGAAGTCTCTTGTGTCCCCAACACACCCAATACACTTGTCAGGTGTATAGGTGCACTAGTTCGGCGAAGAGATAGTGAAATACAAGTGGTATAGATAATTATAAGTGGTAACGGTGATAGAAGATAGCTTGAAGGTGTGGAAAAGACTAAAGTAAAACTGAAATAAATATGGAAGCAAGCAAACATGTAACAAATATAATAGCAAACGGTGTTTCAGTGCTTGGAAACAAGGCCTAGGGATCATACTTTCACTAGTGAACACTCTCATATAAATATATTCTTCTTTATGATAGTACGCTTAACTACTCTCCGGTTGAACACTCTAATCGATGGTAGGGCTATAACAACACACCTCAAAGTAAGCCTTTCCCATCTAGAAAACCCCACACTGTCACCTTGAGTACTAGATGAGTCCAACAAACACCACAATTTCATAAAGACATTCAACTCCAAATATAACTCATAACAAGTATTTGTAATCTCTAGCCTAAGTGCCACAATGGTGTGCACGCTGTCACTTTCACACACATGGGAAGAGTAGAGATCTATTAAAGCACTTGAGTAGCAAGGTAGATCTACTTGATTACAAAGCTCATGATCACAATATGATCATGCATAGAGAGAGATGAACACATAGCTATCGGTAGAACCCTTAGCCTCGAGAGAGAACTACTCCCTCCTCATCATGGGAATCAGCAACGGCGATGGAGATGGTGGTGGAGATCGATGGAGATGGCTCCGGGGGCACTTCCCCGTCCCGGCAGGGTGCCGGAACAGAGACTTTCTATCCCCTAAATCTCCCCTTCGGTGGCGGTGGCGATGCGGAACATTTCGTGGATTTCTGATTGATGATTTAGGGTTTTGTGCCTTGGGAGGAATATATAGGCGAAGGAGGCAAGGTCGGTGGTCGGCCAGGGGGCCCACACCATGCCCTGGCGCGGCCTAGGGTTGCCCGCGCCAAGGGGGGTGTGGCCACCCTGTGGCCCCTCTCCGACTCTCCTTCTGGCTCCGTGAGTCTTCCGGGAAAATAACAACTTTGGTTTTGTCCGGTCCAATTCCGAGAATATTGTTTTTCTGTGTTTCCTGGAACCAAAAACAGCAGAAAACAGGCAACTGGCACTGTGGATCTTGTTAATAGGTTAGTCCAAGAAATCATATGAAAAGTACTCCAAAGTGTGGACAAAACATAAGAAAGTAGATAAAACCAAGCATGGAACATCAAAAATTATAGATACATTTGCAATGTATCAGAGTCCTTATGCAACACATACGTCCTATTGCCTACCATAGCGAGAAACTTGATGGCGCACGCCTTAACTATCCAATTTATGACAAAGAGCTTTTTGCCTTAGTTCGTGTTCTTCAAGTTTCGCAACACTACCTTTGGCCTAAGGAATTTATCATACATTATGACCACGAGTCATTGAAATATCTCAAAGGACAAACCAACTTGAGTAAGAGACATGCTACGTGGGCTGAGTTCATGGAGTCTTTTCCTTACATCATCAAGTACAAGAAGTGCAAAAATAATGTAGTTACAGATGCTTTGTCGCGTAAGCACACAAGCCTTCTTACTCGACTTGAAGTAAACGTGTTAGGTGTTGATGAAATCAAAACTTTGTATTCTTCCGACCCGTTGTTTGTATTCTAGAGACAAAAGAAGAGAAATACTTCCACGATTCATATAGCATGGGCATGATATATCTAGTGGTAAACCAAAGAAAGGATTCGGTCTCCACGACAATGACTCATTTCGAGTTTGGTGTGTCGAAAGGAGTATTATGTATATGAATCCTGAAAATATTTGTCCTCTTTTGACTTTGGGGCTACGAGATGAAATATTATTAACTAACACAATGTTGCCATGCTATAGTTACGAATCACGAACTTATTTGTCCCCTCTCTCTACTTTGGGGCTACATAGTTTACCATTTCATTGTAGCCAAAGACGAAAGGAAAGAAATCATTGCACGATTCATATAACAATGTTGCCAATGCTATACGAATAGTGAAGTAATGTATTTCCTTTCGACTTTGGGGCTACAATGAGATATTTGAAACTAAATAATTCACCATTTCATTTAATTCACGCTATCTAATCTATTCGTGTCGTTGTATTGGGAACGGCAGTACCTGAAGAGGTTAGATAGAGGTGTGGGGACTAGCAAGGAAGCTATCGACGGCGTCCGCAGGCGAGATTGGATACTAGCGAGCGTGGCGGGACGCAAGAAGTACCCAGGTTCAGGGCACTCGTGGTGAGGTAAAGCCCCTACTCCTGCCTGATCTGTCTATGTGGGATATACGAACTACAATTGCTCCTTGAGCTGTATTCTTTAGCTACTGCCTTAAATGCACTGAGACCAACCGACTGTCTGTCTATCTATCTCTGTGTGTGAGCATATGAGAAGGAGCTAGCTAGCAGAGAGCTAGCTCCCTGTGATCGATGGTTGCACGTGAGAGTGAATGGACAGGCTGTGAGTGAGTCCCTCCCTTGCCTTATAAAGGTGGCCAAGGGAAAAAAGGTGGGACCCACTTACCTAACTAGTACTATGCATGAGGTAGGCTACAGTGTACAAGGTACAAGTACAGTGCATGGTGCCATACTGTTGACTACATCATCTGATAAAGTAGCATGGTCTGGGTCTTGTCGATGTCTTCTCTTCTGGTTGTACGTTCGTACGTGGGCACTGGTACTTGGTCCTGATCGTCTGGCAGCAGCTGGACCGTATACTCTTATCCGGCTAGGGAAGATCGACGAGGGGGTGGCGGCAGCGATCCGGCTAGGGCAGCGACCCAGCCGGCCTTGTACGAGGGGTAGCGATCGATCCGGCTACCCCCGCTGGCGACCCAGCCGGACAGGAGCGACGCCAGCCTGATCCGGGTGGAGTGCGAGGCCCAGCCGGGGCGAGGCGATGTAGGGGCCCAGCCGGGGTGACGTGGGCGGCCCATTTGGGGCGGGGAGCCAGGCGGGATGGAGCCAAGCGGATGGGCCGGCTGGGACGGCCCAGACGGCAAGGTGGAGGTGGCGCAGCGGGAGTGGGCCGGCTGGGAGGTGGTAGTCGGCCCAGGACGTGTCTCTAGCAGTTTTTCTTTATCTTTTACCCTGTTTTGCCTTTTTTGTCTATATTTAGGCGCCTTTTGGGGTACCCGGGTACAATCCCCCCGACAATTCGTATCACCAAAGACAAAAGAAAAGAAATACTTCCGCGATTCATATAGCATGGGCATGATATGTCCAACGGTAAAGTAAGGAAAGGATTCGGTCTTCACGGCAACGACTCATTTCAAGTTTGGTGTGTCGAAAGGAGTCGTTTCCGTGGACCCAGAATCCTTTCCTTGGCTTACCATTGAACATATTATGTCTTATGTATATGAATCTCGAAAATATTTTTCCTCTTTCGACTTTGGGGCTATGAGATGAAATAGTATTAACTTGGGTGACATTGTTACAAGTCTACTTACCTCATACTTAGGTTGGGCACGAAAATAACAATGTTGCTGATGGATCTGGTGCGGTAAGTAGAGGAAGCTCAAATTACAAGTCTACTTGGCACACCAGATCTAGCAGCGGTATAGTCACACACATATATAGTGCCACAACATGTTTTAATCATCGGCATTTCGAAGAAAGACGGAAAGCAAACCAAGAAGTAGGGTGGCAATAACGAATGAGAAGCAACATATGACCAAGCACTAAAATAGTTCATAATTAACACAAATAACTAGCTAGCGTCGCTCACAATCAAGTTCAACGGTTTACGAAACATACTCTAGAGGTTGCTAGGCAAGTTAACATAGGGATAAACTTTGCAACACAAGTTCGGAACTAACAACTAGCTAGGCAAACATCAAGACTTCTTTGGCTGATGAGTCGGCTCGGGGATATTCACGAAGCCCCGTTTAGATCCTTTCGCTAACATCATGAATGTCATGCCGTCACCCTGCTTCGCTAAGTGTTCATCTATCTCCTTGTTGCGTAGTTGAGTGCCACCGTAGAAGTGGCCCCCAAATTTTATGACTAGTTGATGCACGATTGTCGCGATCTCCTCCTGGATATCAAAGAAATCCATCCTGAGGTTGTGATACTGTATACGTCCAAGATCTTCAGCCCACCTTCGGAGGTCAGATGGAGCGTGCTGTTATGCTGGTCCCATACGAAAGCCTTCATGTGGTGTAGGGCGTAGAAGGCATACTTCCCTCTGTCAGGCGCCTTCTTAATGCAGGGGAACTCCGTTGTGTGGGCTAACATGTGCATGTTGTGCCTCTTAACTATCCTACTAGGGACGACGCCTCCCGCTGCGATGTAGGCGTTGAGAGCATCGTCAAGAACTCTCTTGATAGTGGAGTAGTCTTTCGTCTTCACACTACCCGAGTGGAGATACAAGGCGTTTGAGTGTTGCGCATTCAAGGATATGATCAAGTAGCCTTGGTGACCACTCTCCGACTCTAGATTGTAGGGAATGAGAATCACATCCTTGCCCGAGTTTGTTTGGAGGAAGCATGAGAGGTAGTCGGTCACCATTAGGATGCCCTCATGTGTTCTCAAGATGGCGTCACGCATGAAGTAGGGATCCACTATCGTGATGCCCGGGGTCCTGTCTCTAGGGATAAGCATGGCCATATTCAGTGAGAACAGACAGACCAGGGTATCGTGTAGCCGAAATCCTTGCAACATGTCGAAGAGGTCAGTAAGCCGCACATAGAAAATATCCCCGGGGGCTACTGTGACGAAATCTGTCGCATTTGGCACCTTAGCCTTGTAAACCAGGTACGACTGATCACCCTATCGACTGTGGCACGCCTCAACATACATATAGCCATGATGAATACTATGCATATGCGAGCCTGCGACCGCTAGCATCGATTCATTGAGCATTGGTGTACCTACCTCGTGCACTCGCTTCCTGGGATTTTCTACAGGGCTGTCCTGAGCCTGGATATCAGGCTTTGGATTCTGGCTCGCACCCTTAGGCTTCCTTTTGCAACCCTTCTTGCCATTTACGGTGTCATCGGCCGCCGCTACCTCCTCGACCACCCTATGGAGGGTGCTAGGGCTGATCATAGGACAAGCTAGCATCTGAGGCTCGGTGAAGGCGATGGGTGGCTGCGTCTCCTGACTAGATGGGAAGACACGCACTTGGCAAGTGGGTTTCGCCGAGGGTCTAGGTGCTGGTTGGGGCTCGACAACTGTCTGCGTGAATAGCTGGCCTCCCTATTGCTCATGGTCATCATCACCAAACCTTATGTTCAAGAACTGGTTGCCCAAGTTTTCATCAATTTCATCATCGTCGATGGGATTCTATGCCATCTCGATGTCTTCATGATGTGCTGGTTGTGCTGCCTCTGGGTGGTGCCCCGGCCCTCCGTCCCCAAATGGATCTGGCTCTTCGGCCATAGGAACATGTAGCCGAAGCTAGCACAGAGGACTGTCGGCTCGTCACAATCCCATCCAGGAGGTTGAGAGGTAGGTTCCGAGCCCTCGTAGCCTAGAAGCACCATACTGTATTTCAGCCTAAGCATGCTAGGTGCCATTGGTTTGCTGTGGAAGATGCAGGTTGTCGGTTGAACGATGGAACCCTTGGCAACATCCTTGAACTCGCCGTTCACCAAGTGCATTAGAGTTTAAGGAGTGTCTTCCTGCGAAAGACAGAAGGGAGATGAATTCATCAGTTGAGCCTCCCAATTCTCTCTTTAATTAGTTACCTTGAGGGCGTCGAGCTCGGCCAATGTCGAGGCACCACCACTGACGTCGAGCGTGCAAGTGGCGGAGTGGCTGCTTGCTGGCAAGGAGCGGTCAGGCGCCTTCACCGCACTAGACAAGGTAAGCTCCTGTCCTCCGGGCCCATGAGCATCTCAATGATCTTTTTATTTGCTATTTGCATAGGTTTTTATTGAGGATGCTTCATAGAGTGCTCATTATGGTTATGCTGCATGTTTCCACCATGATTAGGCATGGCTTAGGCTAGCGGCCCAGGCGTTTCTCTAACACACATACAAACTCCATGATCTTACAAGTTCCCCTTTTATTTCACACTGCCGGGATCCATAAGCAAAAGAATCATGATATCAACGTATATATAAGTGCAATGTTGAAAGCGTTCCCCATGATACATGGTTCCGCTAACTTCAACTTATAAATCACAAGCATATACGCAACAAATATGGACACAATGGTTCAAGTTTATTAAGTGCAAGAAAATAAAGTGTGCCATCAAGTTCGTGAGAGCTTTAATCACTAATTTTCACATAACAAGTTTAATTCGGAAGGTAGATAAAAGCATGAATATACTTGGAATAGCAAATGCTAATAGGTAGGTATGGTGAACTCTTTGGGATAACTTGGTTTTATTTGGAGTTGGATGCATGAGTGGAACTCATACTTGGTTATGGAGGCTAGCAAAAGACTGGGAGCGACCAACTAAAACAGCAATAATGGCCATAATCATGCAAAGCGACAAAACATCATTAATTAAAGCATAAAATGATATTACAAGTCGAAAAATAAAGGATCATAAAGGCTATGGTGACTTGGGATAGTCATAACATGGTGTGAGCATGCGCCAAGTCAACCCAAATAAAGCATCAAAGGAGAATACCACAATACTATGCTTTAATATGCTAAAACAACACATGATTCTTTCAAGGCAGATTAAGCAATCTCAATTGTTTATAACATATCATGCTACAGCAAAAATCACTAAGCATAAAGCCAAAACAATATCAAGCATGACATGACAAAACATAGGCCACCGTAAAAAACGAGCTCCTTTTACCACTTAAGCATGAACTTTTCCTACTCTTTTCCAATCCAAACCACACTTATTTGAAAAATAATGTATGAAAGAGGGGGTCCAGCCAATTTATTCAAGCAACCTAAGAAAACCAAGCAAACGAAAACGAAAACGAAGACGCTCCAAGAACAACACAATTGTGCATGAAACAATAAAAATGAAGTGTTTGGAAGAAACCTGAGATTTTTATTGATGAAGAAGGGGATGCCTTAGGCATCCCCAAGCTTTGACGCTTGTACTTCTTGGATATTTCTTGGGGTGACACACGTGGCATCCCCAAGCTTGAGATTTAGTCCATTCTTCATCTCATAATATCACTCTTTCCATACACCTGAATTTTTTCCTTCATACAAAACTTTACACAATCTTTATTAGCAACATTAGTGCACTCAAGATAATAAGTCTTTGGGTTCAGTTCCAACACCAATAAAACTTCCATTAAAACACAATCTACTGTAGCACTTCCCTCAAAAAGCTCAATTCCCCAAAAAGAACCCAAAAAGGAATCAACAAGAAGCAAATGCAAATAATGGCAGAAATCTATCAAAACAGACCAGCAGGTAAAGACCATTTTTTTCGAAGACCTTATGTTGCTCAAATCGAAAAGTGTTGAACTAACAAAAGTTAGATAACGACCTGGGGCAGAAGCACAAACATTCATAGCTCAAACCGACATACAGAGATTTTACACGAATTTTCACAGCGAAGCACAAAAATCTATTTCGGGATAACAACTTTCCCAAGCATTACTGCTCTTTCATTAGAGGTTACTCTTGGCACAAAAAGAAAATAAAAAGGATAAGGAGCGGTTATTACAGAGCTAATAACTTCCAAGACTCATATAAAACTTTTGGGTTATCTCCCAATAAGTACTTTTCTTTAACGCCTTTAAGTTAGGCATAGGAGCAAGATTCAAGTATTTTCGAATGAATAAGCATTAAGATCAATACCAGAAATATCTTTCCTTTTCAAGGCTTCATGCATTCCTACAAGTTTTTAACTGAAAAGCTTCCATGGAAATATTTGTTTTGGTTTCATAGGCATGAACACAAGTGTTCAAGGTCGACCCCCACTTAACCATTACTCATCTTTCCAATCACTTTCCTTTTTTAAAACATTTTTAGGTAACAAGTACAACTAATTTTTTTTGTAATTCGCATTCCTATCCATACTAAGATAGAGAACAACTTAAAACTAAAACTAAAACCTACTTAGAGATAAAGCAAACAAGTGCACACAAGAATATTCACCCACACGCTATTGCTCCCCGGCGATGGTGCCAGAAAAGGTCTTGATAACCCATAAGTACAGGGGATCGTGTGTAGATAAGTAAGAGTGTCGAACCCAACAAGGGGCTAAAGGTAGGATAAATATTCTCTCAAGTTCTATCAACCACTGATACAACTCTACGCACACTAAACATTTGCATTATCTAGGAAATAAAACTAGAGGAACAATATGAGTAATAGAGATAGCTTTGCATGATAATAAATAACAAAAAAGTAAGCTAGTTGCTACAGCAATAAAATACACTAAACTAACAGAACCATGAGTGTGGAATAGTGGTGGTAATTGTGGTGGCTTTGTCCAAGTTTAAATAGCGAATAGATCGGGTTCATCGTCTTTGATGCAGTTTTCTATGTGGGAGAGGCTAAATATACATGCGCTTCACTACTTGGAATTACATGTACTATATGATTGGATTTGTTAGCAAACATTCGTAAGTACTAATCAATGCATTAAGGTTTCCCCAACCATATCCTTAAGTTTAAAGGTCCTCTTACTCCCCTACGTGCAACGTTCTGATTCACGTCCTCAGGTTTCTGTCACTCCGACAGAACTCCCCCTTCCTTTTACACATACTACAAACCCTATGATGTTTAATCCATGCGCGCACAAATATAATGGACACAAAGGACTGTACCATATCAACATACAACTCTAATGAACCAAAGATGCTCAACCATCCAATCTAACAACAAAAAACTACACAAACATGACATAGATCATATGATTATAACTGATAGCATCAAACACCATGTTTACATAGGACGGTACAGAGGTGTGTGGGAGGATGAACCACTGCATACTAAGAGGATTAGGTGATGGAGATGGCGGTGAAGATGGTGAAGAGGGCGGCGGCAGCGCCGGCGGCGGCGCGGGGGACTCCTTCCCCGCCGCCGGTATCATGGGGGAGCATCGCCCCTTAGCCCCCTTCCTTCATGGCTTCTTGGGAGCCTTCCCCCATGGAGATGGGATATATGGGGGAGGAAAAAACGTGGCTTTGGTGGCTGCAAATTCGTGGGTGGAGATGCCCTGGGAGAATTAGGTTTCCTCCCTTTATATAGCTTCTCGGATTCCTGTCACCCCATCTTGGGCTGCAGTAAATCGGGCCTAAAAGGCCCGTATGTACTCGGAATCAGCTACATTTTATGTCCAGAACGTTTGCCGCGAAATTTCCAACAACTTTGTAGTTGAAGAGTTTTCCGTTTGACGCCGTCTGCGAACCCAAACGTGACCATCTTTAAAAAGAGTTCTGAGATAGATTTCTAGAAAAATCCCAATTTGACTCCAACAAGGTTTCCACTTGTATTCTTGGTAATTCCTACACTTCAAAGTGTAAAACAAGAACATTATGCACTTTTGCAACTATTAGTAGGTTAGTCCAAATAAATCATAAACTTTATACAAAAAGGAGTGTCAAAAGCATATTATTAGCATAAAACCATCAAAAAATATAGATACGTTATGGACGTATCACATGCCTAGGGTTTACAATCGAGGTGAGGATTGTATATAGGCCAGCCACTTAAACAGTGGCACTTTAGGGATAATAGATAAGTTCTGGATGGACTAAGGTGTACATGGGCCGAAGGACCAAAGGACTTTTACATGCCTGGCGACGCTCGGTTCAGAGACTCTAGTGTGGTGGACCGGAGACTCTGGTCTGGGCCGGACATTCTGGTCGATCTCCGGTTCATCTCCGGAGTGGCCATTTGGCTGTCCTCGAGCTCGATTTGGGGGTCAGATCGGAGGTGGGCTGGAGTCTCCGGGGTCTTTAGGCCAGAGACTTTGGTGGATCGGAGACTCCGGTGTGCGCAAACCAGAGACTCCAGTCTGAGCAGCTCCAGCGGCTTCTGCTTCATGCCTTGCTCCTTGTTCTCCATCCTTGGGTGCTTGGTGCTGTGTTGGAGCTTCGTACCTGATGATGCATAGAGTAGTTGCATGAAGTAGCACACCATCCAAGGATGTATCAAATTGGCACAAGGAGAGGAGCGTGTTCACCTTAGCTTGTAGGAGTTTGGCTCGGGCACGAGTCATGGGTCCACTTGGGAGACTTGTTGGTGTAGATGTAGAAGCGTCCGTAGGACGGGCTGCATCAGCTCCCCCCTTGGGAAAGAGTCGTCCTCGACTCTTCATGGGTATCATCTTGAACATCTCCATAGTAGGGTGAAAGGTCCTTGACATTGAATGTATTGCTTGCAAGGTACTTGGAGGTCGGTATGTCGATGATGTAGGCATTTTTGTTGATTCTTTTGAGGACCTTGAAGGGGCCATCTCGTCTTGGTTTGAGCTTGGAATCACGTTCCTTGGGGAAGCGGTCTTTGCTTAGGTGTATCCACACAAGATCACCTTCCTCGAAGATCAACTCTTGTTTATCCTTGTTTTGCTTGGAAGCTTGACAAAGGACTTGTTGCTCGATTGTAGCTCTTGTTTCTTCGTGGAGCTTCTTCATAGCTTGGGCACGCTTGTCGACATCCATGTTGGTGCGCTCATGAAGTGGTAGCGGTAGTATGTCGAGCACGGTGAGAGGCTCGAAACCATAGACGGTCATGAAGGGACTCATCTTGGTTGTTCAGTGCTTGGCTCGGTTGTAGGCAAACTTGGCGTGGGAAATGCATTCCTCCAAATCCTTCAAGTTCTTCTTGATCAACACACGTAGAAGAGTGCTGAGGCTTCGGTTGACAACCTCGGTTTGTCCATCAGTTTGAGAGTGCGAAGCGAATGAAAAGAGGATCTTGACGCCGAGCTTGGCCATGAGGGTCTTCCATAAGTAGCTCATGAATTTGACGTCGTGGTCGGAGACGATTGTTCTTGGCACACCGTGAAGACGGACGATTTCTCTGAAAAACAAATTTGTACCATGTGAAGCATCGTCGGTCTTATGGCACGGTATGAAGTGTGCCATTTTGGAAAAGCGATCCACGACAACAAATATAGAATCATGAGCATGCTTAGAACTAGGCAATCCTAACACAAAATCCATGCTAATATCGGACCAAGGTGCATAAGGAATAGGCAATGGCATATAAAGACCATAAGGGTTAGCTTGCGACTTAGCTTGAATACATGTTGTGCATTGTTGAACGTTGTGCTCCATGTTGTCCTTCATCTTGGGCCAAAAGTAGTGAGTGGAGAGCATGTCCAATGTCTTGTCGCGGCCAAAGTGACCCATGAGGCCTCCACCATGGGATCTTGGAGAAGTAAAAGTTGGAGAGACGACTTCGGAATGCAAAGCTTGTTTTGTTTAAATAGAAAGCCCTTATGCAAATAGAAATCATCAACTCCTTTGTCAATAGAGCACTTTGCGAAAATTGGTTCAAAAAATGGGTCGGAAGAATACAAAGTTTTGATTTCATCAAGACCCAACACATTGATTTCAAGTCGAGTAAGAAGGTTTGTGTGCTTGCGAGACAAAGCGTCTGCAACTACATTATCTTTGCCCTTATTATACTTGACAATGTAAGGAAAAGACTCCATAAACTCGACCCACTTAGCGTGTCTCTTACTCAAGTAGGCTTGGGCTTTGAGATATTTCAACAACTCATGGTCGGAATGTATGATAAATTCTTTAGGCCATAGATAGTGTTGCCAAACTTGAAGAACATGGACTAAGGCAAAAAAAAAGCTCTTTGTCATAAATCGGATAATTAAGGCGAGAACTATCATGTTCCACGCTATGGTAGGCTATATGACGTCTGTTTTGCATAAGGACTCCTCCAATGCCAATACCGCTAGCGTCACACTCTATCTCAAAAGTTTTTGTGAAATCCGGTAATGCAAGAAGAGGTGCTTCGGTGAGCCTCTTTTTAAGTTCATCAAAAGCTTTTTGTTGATCCTTACCCCACACGAAGGTGACATTCTTTTTCATCAACTCGTTGAGAGGACAAGCAATGGTTGAGAAGTCTTTCACAAAGTGACGATAGAAACCGGCCACCTCATGAAAACTTCGGAGTTCACTCACATTTGTTGGGATGGGCCAATATCGTATGTCCTTTACCTTGGACACATCAACTTCAATGCCTTTCAAAGAAACGACAAATCCAAGAAAAATCAACTTGTCTTTAGCAAAAGTGCACTTGGGAAGATTAGCATAAAGCTTTTCATGTCGAAGGATTTGCAAGACTTCCTTGACATGTTTAATATGGTCCTCAAGTGACTTGCTATAAACAAGTATATCATCGAAATAGACAACAACACTTTTTCCAATGAGAGAACACAAGATATGATTCATAAGGCGCATGAAGGTGGATGGGGCATTAGATAAACCAAAGGGCATAACCAACCATTCATAGAGACCAAGTTTGGTCTTGAAGGCGGTTTTCTACTCATCACCTTCAGCCATGTGTATTTGATGGTAACCACCACGAAGATCAATTTTCGAAAAAATAGTGGCTCCACACAACTCATCAAGCATGTCATCTAGACGTGGTATGGGATGTCGATAACACACGGTGATAGCATTGATTGGACGACAGTCCATGCATAACTGTAACGTATCATCCGTTTTTGGAACAAGAATCACAGGAACGGCACTTGGACTAGTGCTAACTTGGATCAAACCTTTGGAGACGATTTGGTTGATTTGACGTTCAATCTATTTTTTCTCCTCCAGGTTCGTGCGGTAAGCAACACGGTTAGGAAGTGGTGCACCGGGGATGAGGTCAATGTGATGTTCGATGCCGCGAAGAGGAGGTAGTCCATGTGGGAGCTCTTCGGGGAACACATCCTTGAATTCCTGCAAAACAATCATCAAATATGGAGGAACATTTGTTAATTCATTAGTTCCTTGTGCTAGTCCCTTGCAAAGGAGGACATAGTGCAAGATGGATGGGTTCTTCCGAACATCTCTCATCTCACTTTTGGTGGCAAGGAGAACACTCTTAGTTTTTCCACTCGAGTTTGGCTTGTGGCTCTCACTCACTATGAGGTGGTTCTCTCGCTCACCGCTCTTCTCACAAGTAGGAGTTGTGCTTTGCACCCTCGCTAAAGCCTTTGCATTGTCCGCAATTATTTGGCTAAGAGTCATTGGTTGCAAAACACATGTTTTGTTGAGCCATTTGAAGGTGTATACATTGGTGCGACCATCATGTAGAGCAGCCTTGTCAAATTGCCATGGTCGACCAAGAAGCATGTGGTAAACTATCATAGGAACCACATCGCACTCCACCGTGTCTTTGTAAGGACCAATGGCGAAGGAGACCGATACGGTATGCTTGATCTTCACGGACCCTTGGTCACTTAGCCATTGCACGTGGTACGAGTGCTTGTGCGGATGGAGAGTGAGGTTAAGATTCTCACACAACTCGGTGCTAGCAAGGTTGTGGCAACTCCCTCCATCGATGATCACTTTGGTAGATTTGCCATTGATGCCGGCTCATGTTTGGAAGATATTTGAGCGTTGGTCTTCATTCTGTTGTGCTTGAGTGGTTAAGATCCTTGTCACGACAAGAGATGGACTTGCGTCATGTTCACACATGAGGAGTTCTTGGTCATCTTTCACTCATTGTCTTGCCATTGCTTCCTTGACTCGGGCATCAAATTCATCTTCACTCAAGTACTCTTCGCACCATTGTCATGAATGAACAAAACTTTCTTGTTTCCACACTCGTCCGACTTGTGTCCTTTACCTCCACACTTGTAGCATTCACCGTTGAAAGGTGTATCACTCTTTTCTTGTTTGCCACTTGGGGGCATTTTTCCTTGAGGAAGTGTGTGCTTGAAGGAAGGCTTGGAGGTACTTGAGGAGCTTCCATTAAAGGTTGTTGGCGTAGCGGTTGAAGCTTGCTTGTAGGTGAAATACATCTTGGGCTTGTTGTATTTGATGTCCTCTTGCACTTGACATTTGGCCTTTGTTGCGATGTGCACAAGCTCAACCATGTTGTTGTGTGTTTGGAACTCGACGATGCGCTTGATTGGGTTGTTCAACCCAATAAGGAAGCGTGCCATAGTTTGCTCCATGCGCTCTTCAATGTTGGCGCGGATCAAGTTGAGTTCCATTTCCTTGAAGTACTCTTCCACGGACTTTGTCCCTTGATGAAGCGATTGAAGGTTGTTGAAGAGGTCATGCGTGTAGTGCGCGGGGACGAAACGCGATCTCATGTGAGCCTTCATGTCATGCCAAGTTGTAATTGGCGGCTCTTGTCTTGCGTCACGAGCAACTTGAACTTGTTCCCACCAAAGGTTCGCGTAATCATCAAACTCAAGCAAAGCCATGGCAACCATCTTCTCGTTGCTATAATTGTGCATGCGGAAGATCTTGTCAACTTTGAGTGCCCATGAGAGGTATTCTTCGTGGTCACTGGATTTGGTAAACTTGGGCATTGTGAACTTGAGCTTGCTGAAAGTTTCTTCATCATTGCGGTCATTGCGACGAGCTTGGTGACCTTTGTTGATGATCGTGTTGTTGATGCGGTGGAACTTGGTTCT
The DNA here is from genome assembly GCA_916181665.1 of Avena sativa. Lineage (NCBI taxonomy): Eukaryota > Viridiplantae > Streptophyta > Magnoliopsida > Poales > Poaceae > Avena > Avena sativa. The sequence continues at coordinate 317,129,418 of OV702292.1, forward strand.
CGCGACCTTGTTGCGGAGCTTGCTCTTGATATTGTTGTTGGAGAGCTTTCTCTTGCGCTTGGCGCGGTTGTTGACGATGTGGAGGCACTTGGGCCCCATGAGGGTGTTGAGGATGTGGAGCCTCATGACGCGGTTGATGATGAAGAGGAGGCTCGTTCCTCAGTTGGTGACGATGATTAGGCACATGGGCCTCACGACGAAGGTCGTGGTCTTGAGCCTCATGACGTGGTGGGCGTCGCTCAACTTGTACCACTTGACGCTCCATGTTTTGGTCTGGTGGAGGAGGCGCCGCGTGATGACCATGGTGTCGGTGTGGACGTTCATGACGATGATGACGAGGAGGGGGATCTTGGAGAGCGTCACGTCGATGACGACCTTGATTCTCTAAATTGGAGTCATCACTTGTTGTGTCAAGTATGTGTCGCAGACGATGGTGGTGGACTTGCGGTTGCACTCGTGGTTCTTCTTGTGGTTATGCTTGTTGGATCACTATTTCCCTTGCGTGATGACGGTGTGCTTCTTGCCTTGCTTGGGGCCTCGAAGAGAAATCACCATCATAGCTTGACGTTGCGGTGTGCCGTGGGGAAGGTACATAGTTCGAAGAACTTCCATCTTCAACCACGAGGGCATCGTTGCGTCTTGGAGCACTTGGATTAAGATCTTGTTGAAGAGGTGCATGACGACGCGAAGAACTTGCAGAGCTTGACGCACGTGAACGCGGTCTTGCCATTTCATCGATGAGGCGTCAAAGATTGTCATTTGTTTCAGCGACGGAGAGTTGTAGCGCTTCATTTTGATGGCCAAAGTTGTGATGCATCGCATGCATTTGCCTTTCTATGCCATTGAAGCGGTTGTCGATGTTCTTGAACTTGGCTTGCGTCTCGCCAAATTGCTCATCTTGTCGCGTCTCAAGGGCTTGGAAACGTTCACGGAACTCTTGTCGGACTATGAAGTGACTTGCGCGCGCCATGTACGGTCCATGTTCTTCTTCTTGGGGAGGTGGTTGGCTCGACTCACCGTGCCTATCCATCATGCAAAACACACAAGTATTGTATATGGAAGTGGAATATGGTGGTGTTAGCCTTGTACCTCACCTTGGGGATTGCACCAAACTAGAAACCACAAGTGAGAGCTATAAGCGTGCAAAGTGGAATTGCAAAGAAAACTCACACTAAAGAAAGAACTAACTCTCAAAAGCTTGTTGGTGGTAGGTTAGGATTGTGGAATGCCAAAGAACCAATCAAAAGAAAAGGGATAGTCAAAAGTGGGTAAAATCCAACAAAATTCAAGTCAAAGGTAAAGGTCAACAACTCAAAGGGGTGACAGGATCCTACGACTATATACACACATAGGGAGATTGTTGGGATTGACACGACTATGTAAATAAGCAAACAAATTGTCCTAACGAAGACTAAGCTCGGTGTCGTGCCAATACAAGGAGAGACCGTGGCTCGTTTGCAAAGAGGAAAAATGAGCAACGGATTTGTGCACTTGCCTTGGGCGTTATTTCTTTCTCTCTTGCTGACAAGCTTTGAGACCTCTTTTTCTATGGGAGACTATTTTTCATTTTCTTTGTATCTTTTTCTTTCTTTTGTATTTTTTTTGCTCTTCCTTGATGCTACCAAGTCACTCTTGCTATTGCTTTTACACTCTCACTATCCTAGGACAAGTGCACAATGCTCAAGCAAAGACAAGATGAGCCACTCTCGTGGGATAGGTACACACAAAGGAAGATTGGAGTTAACAAGGTGACGCAAGTTATACCTTCGTTGGTGATGATGAACTGGGCGTCGGTGCTGCGGGATGATGTTCATGGGCCGTGGTGTCAATGAGCGTGGAAGTTGTTGCTGCGGAAGCTTGCTATTAGTTGAAGACACGCACACGAGCACAAACAAACAATAGGAAATTAGCCAATGCAAGATAAGAGGCAAAATTGTCAAAATCAGGCATTAGGGCCATCTCAGGCCGGAAACTCCGGTTCAGGCCAGAGACTCCGGTGTGGACAGGCCAGAAACTCCGGTGTGGGACGGAGACTCCGGTCTGCAGGCCAGAAACCCTGGTCTGGAGTCAGATCGCGAACTGCTCGTGTTCTTGAGCAGAAATCCATGCATTGGGTCCTCAAATCCACAAAAAAATGGCCAAATTGGGCTGAGAAAATGCAGGATAAAGCTGTACCAACACCTAAGACAAGATTTGGTCGGATTAAAACCACAAATAACTCTCCAAATCAAGAGATCGATCCAAAGGCAAATTTGGGGCTCTTTTTGGGGATTTTCGATTTTTTGGAGGATAGAGGAAAATTTTGTGGGGGAATTCGTGAGCAATGAAGCTCTTGATACCAATATGTTAAGGGCAAACCTCTAGGGTGGCTCGATCTTTCACGAATCCCACTCAAATCGAGGGTGGAGTGTGGGGGGAGGAGAGGAGGATGAACTCGACGAACTCACGCACGAAGAACACGATGAACACACACACACACACACAAATCCACGATACACACCAATAATCCCTAGGATCGGCGTCGGGTGGAGGATTCTCTCTTGATCCGGCATAGTGAGGAGGGAGACTCGGTGAGATCTTGACGTCTAGGCAAAGGGACTCCAATGCCTAGGCCTTGTACAACATGGAGGCACGATGCAAACTCCAATGAGGTTTGGGATATTTGGTGCTCCTTTGTCAAAGGAGCATGAGGCAATAACTAGATAGATCCACAAGGGGTTTCCACTAATTCCAAATATCATGCCTAGGGTTTACAATAGAGGTGGGGGACTATATATAGGCTAGCCACTTAAACAGGGGTACTTTAGGGATAATAGATAAGTTCTGGACGGACTAAGGGGTACATGGGCCGAAGGCCCAAAGGCCTTTTACATGCCTGGCGATGCTCGGTCTCGAGACTCCGGTGTGGTGGACCGAAGACTCCAGTCTGGGCCAGAGATTCCGGTCGGTCTCCGGTCAATCTCCGGAGTGGCCTTCTGGCTATCCTCGAGCTCGATTCGGGAGTCAGACCGGAGCTGGGACGGAGTCTCCGGGGTCTTCAGGCCGGAGACTTTGGTGGACCGGAGACCCCGGTGTGTGCAGACCAGAGACTCCGGTCTGAGCAGCTCCAGCGGCTTCTACTTCACGCCCTGCTCCTTGTTCTCCATCCTTGGTTGCTTGTTGCTGTGTTGGAGCTTCGTACTTGATGATGCATAGAGTAGTTGCATGAAGTAGCACACCATCCAAGGATGTATCAAATTGGCACGAGGAGAGGAGCGAGTTCACCTTAGCTTGTAGGAGTTTGGCTCGGTCACGAGTCATGGGTCCACTTGGGGGACTTGTTGGTGTAGATGTAGGAGCGTCCATAGGAGGGGCTGCAATAGGAATTCTGTCTAGACCGCCATCACAGCCTCGGTCACTGTATCTCGGAGCAGCTGCAGAAACTTCTCCACTTGTTCCCTTACGTGTTTTACCTCGGTGGTCTCGGCCTGCTTCCTGCCCTTACGCGGCGAGGTGCCATAGTATTCAGACCATGGAATACCGCCAAAGCCGGGCACACGGCCAACCGACTTAGGTGGTGCTGGGGCTCAGTATTCTTCACCCGGTTTAGCGCCCTGTTAAAAGTGGTGTCCCACTTGGCGACCGACTCCGACCCTTGGGATGAGGAGCTCCTACATTCCTCATCCTGCGCATAAGGAATGTGAAGCATTTGAGAAATTGGACTTCATTGATTAATTGTGAATGCAATTAACTGACTTGCATGCAAATTACTTACATATTTATTGATGAAGTCCATCACCTTGGAGCCAAGGGGCTGCAGGGTTCTGAGGAATATTCAGAACTCCCTTTTGGCTTGCGAAACCAGGCGTTGACAAAGTTCTTCGCCTGCGGTTCAGTGATATTGGAAAAGGGAGGTGTCTCCCCCTTCTCACGAGTTGTGGTGTCCTCCTTCTCCCATTTGGGAATCGCAACTCTATAACCATTGGAGCCGAGATGGTGGGTACCAATGTTCATCTCGTACAACTCCTTGAAGTACAGACTCTTGGCCTTTCCCGTGGCGGATTCACATCTGGCCTTGAACACCTTGAAGTATTCTTCCTTGACCAGAGGCTCCTTCTTGACGAGCTCCTCGTAACTTAGATTTTTCTTGTAAAGGAGCCTCTTCACCCACACCTTCCAATTTGACAAGGCCTTGGTCATCGTCTTGAGGGCATACTTGTTTACCGGATTCCCTTTGAGATTGTCATTGTTGTATTTGTTCTCCTCATCACCCGGGTACACGTATCTTGTGTGTAGCTTCCTCTAGAGCTGATGGCGGTAACACTCATGCTGATGGCCCTTCAGGTTCTCCATGTTGATCGTGACACTGCTCTGGAGGATTGTAGAGAGCTGTAGTGAGTACGACGCGACAAATTCCTTTGTCTACAAAGGCACCCCTTTATCACTCATGCTTGTGAAGATGGACCTTCTGAGGCTGACCGTGATCGGGGTCCGTTCCTTCCGGGGCTTGTTCGGTTGGCGGCTACCGTCTATGCCTTCACCATCGCCACCGCCATCAGTGGTAGTGGCGTCCTCGCCATTGACATCATCCCCCATCTCCTCATCAGATGATGTATCCTCGTCCTCCATCTCCTCTTCCTCCCACGGCACGAATTCCGGGTCCGCTTGTAAGTCCATCTCATCCAAATCCTCCCAATAGGGCTTCTTTCTTCCATGCCCATCTCAACGTCGTGTTGTCCACCACCCGACATATCTAAACACAAAAAGAAATGGAAATAATAAACACCAAAATTCACAAAAACATTGGGCATGACCTTTGCTAATTTTCTAGACCTAGGAGTGCCATAAATTCGCCAGAACGGAAATGAATCAACATTCTGGCGAAACATTGGCATCTCAAAAAGAAAAAACCTGCACAAAGAAATGTCCTAAATAGGCACAAACACAACCAGCAACTTTTCCACAATAAAAGGCCTACATACGCCTAGATACTCCAGCAAAAGCTAGATAGCATACACAATATATGCATAAAATAAATAGCGGGTGTTGAAACAGTAATATAATTACACATAAAATAGTACACTTTATAATTGGAAATTAGTACACTTCATGACATGCACCAGATCAAGGGGTCACTAGCAAGTAGCTTACACAACATCATGCAGCAAGCTACTGTCAACACTAGAGGAAGCCAAGAATAATTGACAGCAAGTACAGTCAACACTAGAGCAAGTTGTGATTGTTATTTAGAGCAAGCTGCTGTCAACGCTAGACCAAGAATAATTGACAGCAAGTATAGTTCAATGCATCATTGGTTCTTTACATGATATGATTGATAGAAAGAATAATTGACAGCAAGCTGCTGTCAACACTAGAACTAATATACTTTGTTCTTTACATGATATGATCAAGTGTATGATCTAACAAACAATTTTGGGAACCAATAAGTGGATTCATACACAGGCTCTCAAGCACATCTCATACATTTCTATTTAAATCAATCAACATATTTTCCATGTTATAAACTACTATCAAGGAGGAAACATAAATATGATCAACTGATTGACAGAATACTGCAGGTTACATATAAAAAACCAACACTCCTTGGGAGCTAGTAAAACAACTCATTCCATCTTGACCACTAAAAAAACCATCTTGAGACCCCTTCCACAAGGCAGAACTAGGGCAATTTATTTGCCTTGGTCAACAAGATAAGCACGAATCAATAATATGTGCACGACAAGTATAGACCAAGTAGACTGTCAAACAATTTTCACAATATTAGCATTTTACTAACACTAACCGTCAAGGTAGATAGGACAAAAGATGGTGGCTATTATAAATCAGAACAAGTGTTGTGAGAGGGATGGGTCAAACTAGAGCAAGTGCTATGAGAGGGATGGGCTAGTTGGTCGTCGTGCTATGAATGGCACTTTGCGATTCATATCAAACTAAGGCATTTTTATTGTTTTGGCTTGTAAACTGAACAATGTTGCAAAAAAGCAGCGATAGAGTCATCTAGCATGCTACTCTAGATGACACTGCCTCCTTAACACTGTCACTGCCTGCATCTCTGACAGTGTTTCCTTCGGTGAAACTGCACTAATAAAACTCAGTGGAATTTTAACCATGCCAGATTGAAATAGAAGATTAATTACTATCATACTTGAGCTTATAATCTACTTATAATCCTATGCTTAACCATGTTTAACACTATCACTGCCACTGAACTAACTCAATGTCACTACCACTGAACTAACACAATGTCACACTGTCACAAGGGGGAGGGGGAGGGGGAGGGTGATGGCGACGCTCACCCTCAAAGGGGGAGGGGAGGGGGACGGTAGCGCTCCTGGATCCGAGCAGAAGACCGGTGGACAGCGTTCCTAGACGGCGCTCCTAGACGCGAGGTCATCGATTAGATGGGGCCGGGAGGAGAGAGGAAAGGGGAAAGGGGAAGGAGGAAGGGGGAGGGAGAGGGGTGACTCACCTACGGACTCGACGGTGTGGACGACGGACAGCAGCAATGGAGGGGATCGATGGGTGGCACAGGAGGGGAACAAAAGGGAAGAAGACACAATGTCTCTGACGAACTGAATGTGTCTACTGACGAACTGAATGTGATCGACAGCTCCATTTTAGCCAGAGATTATGCGAGGCGCATCTTGGTAATATGCGACTCATATAACTTATGCGAGTCGCTTATTGCCAGGATGCGCCTCCTATGATCATGCACCTCTATTCAAAAGGAAGATAACGCCATCTGTTTCACAAAACACTTTGTAGCCCAGTGGCTACACACTCGATCCTTTCTTCCCTGGCATCCCAGGTTCAATTCCTGGGAGCCACCCATTTTTGGAACTAAAAATAAATAAATATGAACTATTAAAAATAGTCTAAAATTAATATAAACTATTAAAAATAGTATCAATATTTTAAATATCCAAAAAATTGACTAACTGAAAAAACTGAATGTCTGAATCTATAGAGAGCTCTCTCTAGTATAGTATTATGCGAGTCGCATTTTAGAGAAACATGCGCCTCCAGTATAATTTTATGCGAGGTGATGCGTCTCCTATAATATTTTCCACTACTCAAAATAATCACCGCACGGATGCTAAAACAAAACAGTTATTAGCCTAGTGGCTAGCCACCCGGTCCAATTCCTTCCATACTCTGGCCACCCAGGTTCAAATCCTGTGGTGTCCACATTTTTTTTGTCTTTTTAAAAATATATTTTAATTGTTAAATCATTTTCCAACATTAATATAAACTACAAAATATATTTTTGTACTTTAAATATCAAATTACCATATAAATTATATATAATTGTGTCTATACATAATATTTCATCCAGCAATTAGCATACAAAATAGATAACTAAGAATATGTCGATACGTAATAATGGCACACACACGCGCGCGGCACGTCGTGCTCCATCAGAGCTGGTTATTAGATATTCTTGTTGACAATTATCTTCTTGCTCTTCTTTGTCGCGATTGAATAGGTTAGGTCCAGAACTTCTTCACTTTTTCTTTTGAACGAGAGTCCTTTCTTAGGTAGGCTTGTGGTGTATGGTCCTTAGTCGCCGTATCCGTCTTCCATCTTCGGATCACCATAATGGTCAAAGTCTTGCTCCTTGGTGACTCCGTCCATTCCGATTATGTTCCTTTTGCCTCTCCTAACGATAACCCCACTAGGCTTTGACGGGGTCGGTAATATAGAAGCATTGGTCGACTTTACTAGCCAAAACTCATGGCTCATTTCTCGCGGGTATATTCACGCTGGTGGTGTTTGACTTTGGAGGTATAACCATGGTGGTGAAATACTGGTCTCCTTTTTCGATGCTCTTGGCCCACCTGACACGAAACATCAGCACCTTCTCCGTAACGTATTCGAGCTCCCATATCTCCGCGATCCTTCCGTAATATCTTTCTGGGACATTGTCGGTGTACAATATCTCTGTTACCCCTGAGTTCTGGTAAACGCAGTTATTGCCCTTTTCCTCAGTGTAGAATGTGTATCCGTTGATATTGTATGCATGATAGGTCATCAGGTGGTGTCCTGGGCCCTATGACAACGAGAATATGAGTTTATCATCCTCTGAAGACTCGCCCTGTGGTGGACTATCAAGAACCTTCTTCCTAAACCACTGTGTGAAACCGGAGTTGTTCTCTTTGATTGCATCTTCCTTCGTCCTCACCAGGCCGTGGTCAGGGTACTTCTTGAAAAATTATTTGTGCTCATGTATATATGGATCGACCACCTGTAGGTGTTGTAGCGCGACCAGGTTTGCTCTTTCAAAGTCCTTGGTTCGCTCCTCAAAGTCGATATGCTTTGCGCGCTGACCCTCGTGGTGACCCCATCCAGCGAGCCTCCCAAGGTGCTTGTTGAATGGCAGACCGATAGGGGTCTCGGTTTGTAGAAAGTTCGAGTAGAAAGAGATGCGCTCTTCGGCCAAGAAGCCATTTGCTATGCTTCCATCTAGAGGGGACCTGTTATGAATGTATCCCTTGATGTGTCCATTCAGCCTTTCGAATGGCATCAGGTGATATGGGATGGCCCGATCTTCTCAGTAAGCGGATGGCGGTGATGATGGTGGATGATAGATAACTAGCCTGTAGCTATGAACTCTCCTACTCGATCCCTGATGTCAATGCAACAGCTCTCGAACCTTGTAGGATATTCACAACACCACGCTCTTGCGCACGCAGCCATGACCATGAACGGTAGTATGCAATCTACTAATTCCCAATCGAACAACAGATCATACTCAATTATAGCTGGTAAATTCGAACACATGGTAATTCCAGAGGTTCTATGAAAGAAACAACTCCAAAATATTTTAACGTGGTCTAAAACCTAACTTGTGACGGCTACGGAGGTTTATATGAGGGCTGGGGCATCCTCCCCTCTAAACGGGTCTAAAAACAGCCATATCTTGGCCCAAACTGACCCGGTTTGACTCAAACTGATACATACCAACCCATAGATGAGTTTGGCTTACTTGGCGCGCAAGCCATATGTCGTGGTGCACCTCAAATGTGTCCTAGCGCGCCACATATCTCTCTTGATCATGTTTGCTCTCCTTATTGCCTCCTAATGCATCTTCCATCTCTCGGTCGCCTTCCTCGCTCTCCTCCCGCTGGCGCTAGTCCGATATATGCCAAATCTAGTCAAACAATAACACCATGATGTAGGTAGTATAAAGCTCTTATAAATCAAAGTATCATGTCCAACTAGGAACGAATTCACCTTGTGATATTTTTCAACGAGGCTCAATATTTCTTTCTAGTTCAAACACTCGAAATCAGCATGATCCATGATTGTATCCTCATCATCCTCCCTTTCTTCAAGAAAAGCCATCCTCGGCGTTGGGTAAGTTGAAAGTGGAAGAAACAAAAAGAACAACGTGTATGCAAAGTGTATATATATAACATGTTGTATTATTGTTGTTCACATAAAAAATATGTCCAGTATATATCAAGCAACTTAAATTGCAGGTATAAGTGAAGTACAAAGAATCATAATCATGGTGAGAAACAAATAGATATATAGTCTTGTTGTTCAATATTAAATTCAGTTTTCTCAAAGAAGATCTATGATCAAATTTGTGAACAAGATCAAACCAATTCAATATGTGTGAAAACCAAATTGATTCATGCCATGCTTCAACTGCGCAACTCTGATTATTATGAACATGATCATGTTGTCCAGTACGTAAAATGCAACTCAATTTACAAATATAAGTGAAGTATAAAGAATTAGCACAACTAGACAACGAATTTTGGGACAAACACAATTAATATGAAAACTTGGGTTCTATTCTAGCAAGATTACAATGATCCAACATAGGTAAAATTACTTGTGTTGGATGCATTATATCAACTAGATCTAACTTTAGTTTCATATTATCACAAATTTTAGCATATATCCCACAACACAAAGTCATCGACACACAACATGTATGGCTAAGAACAACATATTTCAGTTCAGCGATTCTATCAGAAGTAATGCATATGTGATCCACAAGAAAAATTTCATGCATGCTATATTCACCAATCAGATTGAAAGTGAAACAAGGAGAATATGTGCTAGAATTCATAAATGAAATTTTAGAAATCTTATCCACAGCACTACTCATATTTATAGGTTCATTTAGCATGATGGAATACACAATATCAGTAGGAGGTATTCGAGCAAGTATTTCCTTATGTATAATCAGTACCACATGACCAAAATTCGAATTTGGTAAACTATCACATGGTGCTATAACATTAGTGCAAGGCAAGTCACAAGGAGGCTTTAGTAAAGGAATAAACTCACAATATGTCGCACATGTTGGCTGAATCTCCAGAACAGTACCAATGTCATCAACAATCTTCTCAGTTGTAGTAGGTAATACGACATCCTCCTCAAGTGACAATACCAGATCATGCGATGTAGGTTGTAAAATAGGCGGCTCCCTTTCTTCAAAAGCAACCTGCACATCACAAGATACAACACTAGTAGTAGACATGATTACGTTAGTAGACAACTCACATGTCTCATTAGTGTCCACTCTCAAAATTTCTGGAATAGGCCATTTGTAGTTGTTCAAAAACATAGAACGTAGAAATTGCTTGAAATCTTCCCAAAGGATTTTTTTACCCATGACACCATACACAATCCTTGCGTCCTTCCACCAACGAGCTACCTCTTCATCCACACGTCGGTGAGCAAGAATGTATTCTATATGGCCATTAAACTTGCTATCGAAAGTACGACATCTCGCAAAACCAAATCCCATATCAATTTCCCAAATCTAATATTCTGCAGGTGTGGCGGAACTTTCCAATCGCCACTTGATTGTAGTTGGATCATATGCCATGCCAACAACAATAGCTAAATAGTCATGGTAAACATCATCTGATTTCTGCATCACATCAACTCTAGTAGAAGTCATGATTAGTACATTAGTGCAAAAACACAAAATATTTTTGGTAGCACACTCACAACTCACTCAAAAACTGACAAGAAAGCAGATCTTACCGTTCCAAAGTGAATAGTGATGCTTACCAATTCGAAATCAAAGACTGATGCACTAATGTGATGAAGTGAATACCAAAGGTATAGAGAACGATCGCAGGGCACACAGGTTATTTATGGTGAAGCTATAGGTATGGTATCCTAACTATACCACAAACAAGTCCTAGTGTTGATCGTATGACAAAGACCCACGGAAACACACACGGTGGAGATAAATGGGGAAATTGCAACTATGAAAATGAGCTCAATAAAGTGAGGTATGTCGGAGGAACACTCGTGTTGCAATGCACAAGGAGAGACGCTAGCAATGTCTCAACGAAACGGGCACAAGATTGCTAAACTGAGCAGCCCGCAGAGCACTAAGCACGCTAGTCTCGTAGGATAGTTTTAAACACAAAGAAAGGCCTATTAAGGCTCACAATGATAGGTACGCTATGTGGACTCAGTAAAAAAATAAACAAAAAAAAAAGAAAAAAAATTAACCTGAGAATTGGTCTCTGCCACGGCAGAAAAAGGGGTCAAAATCCTGCCGCGGTAGGATGCCGGCAGGAGAAAAACTCTGGCTGGAGGACAGACTTGTCTGTGGTCAGGCGGGAGCAATGCGATCCGTTTTTTTCCTCCCTGAGGTTTCATGTACGAGCACAAAACTGTTTATGGTCCAACGTGAGGTAGCTATCACATTTTTTTTTGCTTTCACGTGAGGAAACTCACGTACAAGCCTAACACGATCGTGACTTCTTTTCTGTTTTTTTTCTTTACTTCAACATGAAGCAAGCTCACGTATAGCTACAAATCCGATCGGTTTGCCTTTTTTTTCTCCTTCTTTCAAGCGGATCTACAGCCTCAGACTAAAAGAACACAGATCTAATTGATCTAAGACTCAAGAACATGACGAATAGTCTAGAAATAGTCTAGGGACTCCAACAACGGATAAAAATAGACGAAAACTAGACAAAAACTACGAGTCAGATTTAAAAGAAAGGCTACACAAAAGGATTACGATCAGCAACTAGAACTCACGAACAATGTTATCTAGGCTATGACAATGAACTATGAACCCTAATATTTTTGTGTGGCTTTTTCTGTATAGGACAAAAACAACTAATCTATGGATGGATTTGTGGATGCTTACCGAGGCAACGCTGGAAATCGGATACCAAGATGATATTTCTCACCGAGTAAACCCAGCGTTCTAATACCAAGATGATATGGGGTGGCCCGATCTTCTCAGTAAGCGGATGGCGGTGATGATGGTGGATGATAGATAACTAGTATGTAGCTATGAACTCTCCCGCTCGATCCCTAATGCTAATGCAACAACTCTCGAACCTTGTAGGATATTCACAACACCACGCTCTTGCGCATGTAGCCGTGACCACGAACGGTAGTATGCAATCTACTAATTCCCAATGGAACAACAGATCACACTCAATTATAGTTGGTAAATTCGAACACAGGGTAATTCCAGAGGTTCTATGAAAGAAACAACTCCAAAATATTTTAACGTGGTCTAAAACCTAACTTGTGACATCTACGGAGGTTTATATGAGGGCTGGGGCGTCCTCCAATCTAAACGGGCCTAAAAAACAGCCATATCTTGGCCCAAACTGACCCGGTTTGACTCAAACTGATACATACCGACCCATAGATGAGTTCGGCTAACTTGGCGCGTAGGCCATATGTCGTGGTGCACCTCAAACGTGTCCTGGCGCGCCACATATCTCTCTTGATCATGCTTGCTCTCCTTATTGCCTCCTAATGCATCTTCCATCTCTCGGTCGCCTTCCTCCCTCTCCTCCCGCTGGTGCTAGTCCGATAGATGCCAAATCTAGTCAAACAATAACACCATGATTTAGGTAGTATAAAGCTCTTATAAATCAAAGTATCATGTCCAACTAGGAACGAATTCACCTTGTGATATTTTTCAACGAGGCTCAATATTTCTTTCCAGTTCAAACACTCGAAATCAGCATGATCCATGATTGTATCCTCATCATCAGGCTTCGCAAAAACGGAGGCCTGAGTTGGACGATATCCTCCACGACATGGTGCAGCAGATGAAGCATGACGTCGAATAATGCGGGAGGGAAGTAGATCTCGAGCTTGCATATTATCACCATGATCTCCTCCTGTAGGCTCGTGAGCTTCTTAATGCCTATCGACTTCCGAGAGATGATGTCGAAAAAGTTGCATACGCCAAACAACGTTTTTAGACGTGCTTGTCCATTATCCCTCGGATTGCAACCGAAGTACCTGCATCATCAGCACAACGACATCGTGAGACTTCATCCCGCTGAAGCGCTGCTTTGCCTCATATAGCCATCTGCTTATCTTCCCTGCGTAGCCGTTCAGAAATTTGACTCCGAGGAGGCACTTCATATACTATGTGGCCTCTGCCTTGCTTAGAGTGAAGCACGTGGCCTTGAGCTTAACTTCGGCCTTCTTGACCTTTTTGCCCTTGCGACGACGACTACTCCGCATTTTCGTCTCCTCCTCCTCCGACTGATCATCGACTTCATCGTCACTAGGTGGTGGTTGAAGGTCCTTGCTGATGCCCATATGCTTCAAGTCGTTCCTTGCCTTCGGCCCATCTTTGGTCTTGTCGGTGTTAAGGATGGTGGCAAGTAGACTCTCCCCCATGTTCTTCGTGATATGCATGATATCAAGGCTATAATGCACGTGGATGAGCTTCTAGTATAACAAGTCCCAGAAAACAAACCTCACCTTCCAAACCCTCAACAGCAAATCCGGCTTCTTTTGGTTCTTTCCTAGTGCAGGCCACTCTATTGAGGGTCAACCTCGTGGGTGGCCCGATCTTTCACGAATCCCTTTCAAATCAAGGGGGGAGTGTGGGGGAAGGAGGGAGGGATGAACACAACAAAGTCACGCACGAAGAACACGATGAACACACTCATGCAAAACCATGATACACACCAATAGCTCACGCTCGTGGTGACCGGTCTGGCGCAATCCCTAGGATCGACATCGGGCGGAGGACTCTCTCTCGAACTGGCACAACGAGTAGGGAGACTCGATGAGATCTTGACGTCTAGGCAAAGGTACTCTGATTCCTAGGCCTTGTACAATGAGGGACGCACGATGCAAACTCCAACGAGGTTTGTGATATTTGGGTGCTCCTCAATCAAGTAGCATGAAGCAACAATTAGATAGATCCACAAGGGTGTCCACTAATTCCAAATATCATGCCTACGGTTTACAATAGAGGTGGGGGACTATATATAGGCCAGCCACTAATTCGAGGGTATTTTGGGAATAAAGACAAGTTCTGGATGGACTAAGGGGTACATGGGCCGAAGACCCAAAGGGTTTTACATGCCTAGCGACGCTCGGTCCAGAGACTCTGGTGTGGTGGACCAGAGACTCCGGTTTGGCCCGGAGATTCCGGTCGGTCTCCAGAGTGGCATACAGAATGTCCTCTAGGCCAGTCAGGAGGTCGGTCCGGAGGTGGGCCGGAGACTCCGGTGTCGCGGTCCGGAGACTCCGGTCTGTCAGGCCAGAGACTCTAGTGTGAGCAACTCCAGCGGCTTCTTTTCCTTAGCCTGCTCCTTGTTCTCCATCCATTGGGGCTTGGTGATGCACCGGGGCTTCATAGCTGAGAACGTATAGTGTATTTGCATGAAGTAGCAAGCCATCCAAGGATGTGTCAAAGTCACATGATGAGAGGAGAGAATTCACCTAAGCTTGGAGAATCTTGGCTTGGGCACGAGTCATCGGTGCACTTGGGGGACTTGGTGGTGTAGATGTATGAGCGTCCGTAGGAGAAGCTGCATCAGCTCCCCCCCTTGAGAAAGAGTCGTCCTCGACCCTTCATGGTTATCATATTGAACATCTCCATGGTAGGGTGAGAGGTCCTTGACATTGAATGTATTACTTACAAGGCACTTGGAGGTTAGAATATCGATGATGTATGCGTTGTTGCTGATTCTCTTGAGGACCTTGAAGGGGCCATCTCCTCTTGTTTTGAGCTTGGAATTTCATTCCTTGGGGGAGCGGTCCTTGCTCAAATGTATCCACACAAGGTCACCTTCTTTAAAGATCATCTCCTTCTTGACCTTCAAGCTTGGCGAAGGACTTGTTATTCGATAGTAGCTCCTGTTCCTTCATGAAGCTTCTTCATAGCTTGGGCGCACTTTTCAACATCCATGTTGTTGCGCTCGTGGAGAGGAAGTGATAGGATGTCGAGCGCGGTGAGGGGCTCAAAACCGTAGACAATCATGAAGGGACTCATCTTTGTTGTAGAGTGCTTGGCTCGATTGTAGGTGAACTTGGTGTGGGAAATGCATTCCTCCCATCCTTCAAGTTCTTCTTGATCAACACACGAAGGAGAGTACCGAGGCTTCAGTAGACGACCTCGGTTTGGCCATCGATTTGCGGTTTGCGGGTGCAACGCCGAGCTTGGCCATGAGGGTCTTCCACAAGTAGCTCATGAATTTGACATCACGGTCGGAGACGATTGTTCTTGGCACACCATGAAGACAATCGATTTCCCTGAAAAACAAATTGGAAACATGTGAAGCATCGTCGGTCTTATGGCACGGTATGAACTGTGCCATTTTGGAAAAGCGATCCACAACGACAAATACAGAATCATGACCATGCTTAGACCTAGGTAATCCTATCACAAAATCCATGCTAACGTCGGACCAAGGTGCATGAGGAATAGGCAATGGCATATAAAGACCATAAGGGTTAGCTTGCGACTTAGCTTGAACACATGTAGTGCATCGTTGGACGTAGTTTCCACGTCGCGCTTCATCTTGGGCCAAAACTAGTGAGTGGAGAGCATGTCCAATGTCTTTTCACGGCCAAAGTGACCCATGAGGCCTCCACCATGAGATTCTTGGAGAAGCAAAAGTTGGAGAGACGACTTCGGAATGCAAATCTTGTTTTGTTTAAATAGAAAGCCCTTATGCAAGTAGAAATCATCAACTCCTTTGTCAATGGAGCACTTTGCAAAAATTGGTTCAAAGAATGGGTCAGAAGCTTACAAAGTTTTTATTTCCTCAAGACCCAACACATTTACTTCGAGTCGAGTAAGAAGGCTTGTGTGCTTGAGATACAAAGCATCCGCAACTACATTATCTTTTCCCTTCTTATACTTGACAATGTAAGGAAAAGACTCCATGAACTCAACCCACTTAGCGTGTCTCTTACTCAAGTTGGCTTGGCCTTTCAGTTATTTCAATGACTCATGGTTGGAATGTATGATAAATTCCTTAGGCCAAAGGTAGTGTTGCCAAACTTGAAGAACACGAACTAAGGCAAAAAGCTCTTTGTCATAAATCGGATAGTTAAGGCGAGCACCATCAAGTTTCTCGCTATGGTAGGCAATAGGACGCCCATTTTGCATGACGACTCCTCCAATGCCAATACCACTAGCATCACACTCTATCTCAAAAGTTTTTGTGAAATACGGTAACGCAAGAAGAGGTGCTTCGGTGAGCGTCTTTTTAAATTCATCAAAAGCTTTTAGTTGTGCTTTGCCCCACATGAAGGTGACATTCTTTTTGGTCAATTCATTGAGAGGACAAGCAATGGTGGAAAAGTCTTTCACAAAGCGACGATAGAAACCGGCCAACCCATGAAAACTTCGGAGTTCACTCACATTTGTAGGAATGGGCCAATCCCGTACGTCCTTCACTTTAGAAACATCAACTTCAATGCCATTTGAAGAAATGACAAATCCAAGAAAAAATAACTTGTCTTTAGCAAAAGTGCACTTGGGAAGATTAGCATATAGCTTTTCATGTTGAACGATTTATAAGACTTCCTTGACATGTGTAACATGGTCCTCAAGCGACTTGTTATAAACAAGTATATCATTGAAATAGACAACAACACTCTTGCCAATGAGAGAATGCAAAATATGATTCATATGGCGCATGAAGGTAGATGGGGCATTAGATAAGCCAAACGGCATGACCAACCATTCATAGAGACCAACTTTGGTCTTGAAGGCGGTTTTCCACTCATCACCTTCCGCATGCGTATTTGATGGTAACCACTACGGAGATCAATTTTCGAGAAAATAGTGGCTCCACACAACTCGTTAAGCATGTCATCAAGATGTGGTATAGGATGTCGATAACGCATGATGATAGCTTGATTGGACGGCAGTCCATGCATAACCGCAACGAATCATCCATTTTTGGAACAAAAATCACGGGTACCACACTTGGACAAGTGCTAACTTGGATCAAACCTTTTGAGACGAGTTGGTTGATTTGTCATTTTATCTCTTTTGTCTCCTACAGGTTCGTGCGGTAGGCAGCACGGTTTGGTAGCGGTGCGCCAGGAATGAGATCAATGTGATGTTCGATGCCACGAAGAGGAGGTAGTCCATGTGGGAGTTCTTCGGGAAACACATCCTTGAATTCCTACAAAACAATCATCAAAGAGGGAGGAATATTTTTCAAGTCATTAGTTCCTTGCGCTAGTCCCTTGCAAATGAGGACATAGTGCAAGATGGATGGGTTGTTCCTTATATCTCTCATCTCACTTTTGGTGGCAAGGAGAACACTCTTAGTTTTTCCACTCAAGTTAGGCTTGTGGTTCTCACTCACTATGAGGTGGTTCTCTCGCTCACCACTCTTCTCACAAGTTTTTGTTGTGGATTGCACCCTTGCTAAGGCCTTTGCATTGTCCGCAATTATTTGGCAAGGAGTCATAAGTTCCAAAACACATGTCTTGTTAAGCCACTTGAAGGTGTAAACATTTGTGCAACCATCATGAATAACACCTTTGTCGAATTGCCATGGTCGACCAAGCAACATATATATGGTAAACCATCATTGGGACTACATCACACTCCACCGTGTCTTTGTAAGTACCAATTGAGAATGTTACCAAGACGGTATCCTTTATCTTCATGGACCCTTGGTCACTTAGCCATTGCACATGGTAGGGGTGCTTGTGTGGATGGAGGGTGAGGTTGAGCTTCTCACACAACTTGGTGCTAGCAAGGTTGTGGAAACTCCCTCCATCAATGATCACCTTCATAGATTTCCCATTGATGCCGGCACGGGTTTGGAAGATGTTGGATCGTTGATCTTAATGCTCTTGTGCTTAGGTGGTCAACATCCTTGTGACAACAAGCGATGGACTTGCATCATGTTCACACATGAGTAGCTCTTGGTCATCTTCCACATGTTGCCTTGTCATTGCTTCCTTTACTCGAGTATCAAATTCATCTTCACTCCAGTGCTCTTCGTCGCCATTGTCATGGATAAACAATACTTTCTTGTTTCCACACTCGGACGACTTGTGTCCTTTGCCTCCACACTTGTAGCATCCGTCGTTGAAAGGTGTGGAATCCTTTGTATGCTTGCCACTTGGGGGCGCCTTTCCTTGAGGAAGTGTGGGTTGAAGGAAGGCTTAGAGGTACTTGAGGAGCTACCATTGAAGGTTGTTGGCATAGCGGTTGAAGCTTGCTTGTAGGTGAAGTACGTCTTTGGCTTGTTGTACTTGATGTCATCTTGCACTTGAGGTTCGGCCTTGATGGAGATGTGCACAAGCTCAACCATGTTATTTTATGTTTGGAACTCGACGATGCGCTTGATTGGATGGTTCAAGCCAATAAGGAAACATGCCATAGTTTGCTCCTTGCGCTCTTCAATATTGGTGCGGATCATGTTGAGCTCCATTTCCTTGAAGTATTCTTCCATGGTGTTTGTCCCTTGACGAAGCGATTGAAGGTTGTTGAAGAGGTCGTGCGTGTAGTGCAAAGGAACAAAGCGGGATCTCATATGAGCCTTCATGTCATGCCAAGTTGTGATTGGGGGTTCTCCTCTTGCGTCACAAGCAACTTGAACTTGTTCCCACCAAAGGTTGGCGTACTCATCAAACTCGAGTGAAGCCATGGTGACCATCTTCTCGTTGCTATAGTTGTGCATACGGAAGATCTTGTCGACTTTGAGTGCCCATGAGAGGTATTCTTCAGGGTCATTTGATCCGGTGAACTTGGACATCGTGAACTTGAGCTTGGTGAAGGTTTCTTCCTCATTGCAGTCATGGTGGTGGTGGTTGCCATGATGGTGACTGTCTTCATCTTCCATGCAATCATTACGACGAGCTTAGTGACCTTTTTGATGTACTTGCGGTTGAGGAGCCTCATTTGGAGGTGGCGGAACTTGTTCTTGGCGCCTCTTGAGGTTGTTGTGGAGGTGGAGCCTCTTAAGGTTGTTGTGGACAAAGAGGAGGCTCATTCCTTAGGTGTTGTTACGGGTTGGGTACTTGGGCCTCATGGCGAAGATCATGGTCTTGAGCCTCATGACATGGTGGGCGTCGCTCAACTTGTACCACTTGACGCTCCATGTTTTGATGTTTTGGAGGAGGCGCCTCATGATGACCATGGTGTCGGCGTGGATTTTCATGACGACGATGACGAGGAGGAGGATATTGGAGAGCTTCATGTTGGTGACAAGCTTGTTCCTCCAAGTTGGAGTCATCACTTTTTGTGTCAAGTATGTGTCCTGGGCGGTGGTGGTGGACTTGAGGTTGTGCTTGAGGTTCCACTCGTGGTTGCGCTTGTTGGGTCACTAGTGTCCTTGCGTGATGATGGTGTCCATCACGCCTTGCCTGGGGCCTTGAGGAGAAATCACCATCATAGCTTGACATTGTAGCGTGCCATGGTGAAGGTACATAGTTCGAAGAGCTTCCATCTTCAACCACGAGGGCTTCATTGCCTCTTGGAGCACTTGGATGAGGATCTTGGCAAAGAGGAGAATGGTGGCACGACGAGCTTGAAGAGCTTGATGCGCGTGAGCATGGTCTTGCCATTCTGTCGATGAGGAGTCGAAGCTTGTCATTTGTTTCGGCGAAGGAGCGCTGGAGCGCTTCATTTTGATGGCCAACATTGTGTTGCATTCCATGCATTTGCCGTTCGATGCCATCGAAGCGGTTGTCGATGTTCTTGAACTCGGCTTTCGTCTCGCCAAATTGTTCATCTTGTCGCGTCTCAAGAGCTAGGCAACGTTCACGGAACTCTTGTCGGATGATGTAGTCACTTGCGCGCGCCATGTACGGTCCATGTTCTTCTTCTTGGGGAGGTGGTTGGCTTGACTCACCGTGCCTATCTATCATGCAAAACACACAAGGATTGTATATGGAAGTGGAATCTGGTGGTGTTAGCCTTGTACCTCACCTTGGGGATTGCACTGAACTAGAAACCACAAGTGAGAGCTATAAGCGTGCAAAGTGAAATCGCAAACAAAGCTCACACTAAAGAAAGAACTAACTCTCAAAAGATTTTGGTGGTAGGTCAGGATTGTGGAATGACAAAGAACCAACCAAAAGAAAAGGGATAGTCAAAAGTGGGTAAAATCCAAAGAAAACTCAAGTCAAAGGCAAAGGTCAACAACTCAAAAGGGGTGACAGGAACCTACGACTATATACACACATGTGGAGATTAATGGGATTGACACGACTATAAAAATAAGCAAACAAAATGTCCGAACAAGACTATGCTCGGTGCCGTGACAACGCGAGGAGAGACTGTGGCTCATTTGCAAACAAGAAAATGAGCAATGGATTTGTGCACTTGCCTTGGGCGCTCTTCTTTCTCTCTTGCTTACAAGCTTTGAGACTCTCTTTTGCTATGGGAGACTATTTTTATTTTTGTTTGTATCTTTTTCTTTTTTTCTTTGTTTGCTCTCCCTTGATGCTACCTAGTCAGACTTGCTATTGCTATTACACTCTCACTATCCAAGGACAAATGCACAATGCTCAAGAAAACACATTATGAGCCACTCTCGTGGGATAGGTACACACAATGGAAGATAGGGGTTAACAAGGTGACGCAAGTTATACGTTTGTTGGTGATGATGAACTTGGCGTCGGTGGTGCAGGATGATGTTCATGGGCCATGGTGTCGATGAGCGCGTAAGTTGTCAATGCGGAAGCTTGTTGTTAGTTGATAACACGCACACGAGACACGAACAAACAAGAGCAAATTTGCCAATGCGAAGTAAGAGGCAAAACTGTCAAAATTAGGCCTCAGGGCCGGAGAATTCGGTGTCTCTAGGTCGGAAACTCTGCTGCAGGCCGGAGACTCTGGTGTGCTCGGGTCAGAGTCTCCGGTCCGCAGGTCCAGAAACTCTGGTCTGGGGACAGAGCTCGAACTACTCGTGTTCTTGAGCGGAAATCCACGCCTTGGGTCCTCAAATCCGCAAAAAATTGGCCAAATTGGGCTGGTAAAACACATGATAAATCTGGACCAATACCTAAGACAAGATTTGGTCGCATCAAAACCACAAATAACACTCCAAATCAAGAGATCGATCCAAAGGCAAATTTCGGGCTCTTTTTGGGGATTTTCGAATTTTTGATGGATAATAGAAAAATTTGTGGGGGAATTCGTGAGCAACAAAGCTCTTGATACCAATATGTTGAGAGTCAACCTCGTGGGTGGCCCGATCTTTCACGAATCCTTTTCAAATCCAGGGGGAAGTGCGAGGGAAGGAGAGGAGGGATGAACACGATGAACTCACGCACGAAGAACACGATGAACACACTCACGCAAAACCACGATACACACCAATAGCTCATGCCGGCGGTGACCGGTCTAGCACAATCCCTAGGATCAGCGTCAGATGGAGGACTCTCTCTCGAGCAAGCATGACCAGTAGGGAGACTCGGTGAGATCTTGACGTCTAGGCAAAAGGACTCCCATGCCTAGGCTTTGTACAACGATGGAGACACGATGCAAACTCCAACAAGGTTTGTGATATTTGGTTGCTCCTCAATCAAGGAGCATGAGGCAAGAATTAGATAGATCCACAAGGGTATCCACTAATTCCAAATATGATGCCTAGGGTTTACAATAGAGGTACGGGACTATATATAGGCCAACCACTAATTCGAGGGTATTTTGGGAAATAAAGACAAGTTCTGGACGGACTAAGGGGTACATGGGCCGAAGGCCCAAAGGCTTTTACATGCCTGGCAACGCTCGGTCCAGAGATTCTAGTGTGGTGGACCGGAGTCTCTTGTCTAGGCCAGAGATTCCGGTCCGTCTCCAAAGTGGCATACCGAATGCCCTCGGGGCCAGTTAGGAGGTCGGTCCAGAGGTGGGACGGAGACTCCAGTGCATGGTCCGGAGACTCTAGTTTGTCAGGCCAGAGACTCCAGTGTGAGGCATCCAGCAACTTATTTTCCTTGGCCTGCTCCTTGTTCTCCATCCATTGGGGCTTGGTGATGCGCCAGGGCTTCATAGCTGAGAATGCATAGTGTATTTGCATGAAGTAGCAAGCCATCCAAGGATGTGTCAAAGTCACATGATGAGAGGAGCAAATTCACCTTATCTTGGAGGAGCATGGCTCGGGCACGAGTCATGGGTCCACTTGGGGGACTTGGTGGTGTAGATGTAGGAGCGTCCGTAGGACGGGCTGCATCACACATTTTCTAGTTTTTCAACAGCTCATCGATTTCTGCGTCGCTCCTCTGGTATGGCATTCCTTGGAGCTCGACTGTCCCATCGAACAGATGGGACAACTTTCTCCAGGCGTGATTCTTTGGAAGCCACCTTCGAGACCCCTAGTACACGGTTTTCCTAGACCCGAGATCTTTCTATAGCCGGCGATACATTGTATTATCCTTGCACCTAACGCACGCAAATAATCTTTGGATCACCTGCCTCGCAAATTATCCATAACCAGGATAGTCTTGCACCGCCGTGAGCACCTCCGCTCTCAAAATGAAATACTCTTGTGCGGCGGCATCCCACGTACGGGCTCCGTCTTTGCATAGTGTGGCCAATTCCTCTTTCAACAGCATGAGATACAGATTGATGTCTGTACCGGGCTGTTTTGGCCCTTCAACTAGCATACTCATGGTTATGTACTTCTTCTTCGTGCACAGTCAGGGGGAGGTTGTAGATCCATACAAACACGGGCCAGGTGCTATGTGTGCTGCTCTGTCTTCCGAACAGATTGAGTCCATTAGTTCTCACTCCCGGCCTGAGGTTCCTTGACTCTTTACCGAACCATTGGTAATATTCGAGGTCCAACGCCTTCCATTTGCTAGCATCCGAAGGGTGCCTCAGCATTTCCTCCTTTTCTGGATCTTAGTCTTCTGGCCTCTTTCTTTCCGCGTGCCAGTGCATGAGGTGTGCTTCCTTAGGGTCCACGAAATACCGTTGCAGATGAGGAGTTAGAGGAAAGTACCATACCACTTTTCTAGGAGCTTTCTTGGTCCCTCTCTTGTATCAAGAGGTCTTGCACACTGGACACGTGGTCTTCTCCGCGTCCTCGCCCCGGTAGTTCATGCAATCATTTATGCAGATGTGGTATTTCATGTGCGGTAGATCGAGAGGGCACACGACTTCCTTTGCCTCAACGATACTAGTCGAACATGTGTTCCCCCTCTTGGGAAGACGATCATGCCAGAATTCCATGTTGTCGTTGAAGCATTCGTCGGTCATTTTGTGTTTCGCCTTCATCTCTAGAGCCCTGAGTGTTACATTCAGACGGGTATCCCCGTCGTTGCATCCGTCAAACAATGGAGCAACCACGTATTTCTCTATTTGCTCTAGCTTAGCTTTCTCTCTAGCGGTGGCTCTAGCGTTACTCGTCTCCCTGAGAAGCAACTCTTGGTAATGAGGGTCTCGCAACCAGCTCAAATCATGCCTGGCACCTTGATCTCCATGTTCCTGCCCGGCGCCACCTTGATTATCTTCATGTTCATGCCCACCAGCGCAATTATCTGCTTGATATTCATCATGTTCATGCCCGGTGCCACCTTGATCTTCATGATCACCTGCCCCGCCGGCATCTTGATCTTCGTCTTCACCATTATTGACATCCTCATCATCATCTTCGTCATCACGTATCCACCAAGTGTAGCCATCCATGAAACCACGCAGGAGCAGGTGCGACTCCAGCATTCCATAATCATGCTTTATGAAATACATCAGTTTGCAGTTGCGACACAGACATCTTATCTCCGTTATGTTTGTCCATGCCATGTCGGACCTCGTGCATCTCATCCACCTATCCACGTGGGATGTGCTCAGTGGTTGGACCATGGTCGCATGCGCGGTATACAAAGAGCAAAAGAATAATTAGAGCATGGACGTCAAGATCGTCGGAAAAATTCGGCATGACCTCCCCTAAAAAGAGGACATCCACCGGGTGCCATAAATTCACCGGAATAGAAATGAATCGACATTCTGATAAAACATTGCCAACCCAAAATGAAATCCCTGCACAACACAATCTAGTCAGTGTCGCTGACAACACGCATACATGCAACAATGCCTTCACGCTTCCTCCAACGATGACTATGAGTAGGAGAGCTGGAGGAGAAGTAAAGTGAGATCTTGTAGATTTATAAGTGCAAGATCTTTCACTTACATATGTGTGTCAACCAATAGAGGTTTAGCAAGCTTCTATGGTGAAACAATGGAGAAAATGTGGTGGGGAGGAGGAGGGGGCGGCCAGATCTTTCTTTGTGTGGAGGAGAAAACAAGTGAGAGAGAAGTGAGTGGGATGTAGGTTCATGTGCATGTGCAAAAAAAAGTGAAAAAGGTGGCGATATTACTCGAGGTGCATCCCATGTAATATGCGCCTTGTATACATAGAATACCTGAGGCGCATCTACTCGAGTGTCTGGCGCCTGCCACCCCTAGGCCCACATCACTTACTCAAGGCGCACGCCACAATGATGCGCCTCCAATATTGAAAAATACTCGAGGCACATATCTGCTGGTGTGCTGCCTATATTGTCGCACCTACCACCGGGCCCACCCACTTTACTCGAGGCGCATCTGCTCCATATGTGCCTCAAGTAGTTTTACTTGAGGCGCATATGGAGCATATGCGCCTCGAGTAAGGGGGCGGCCAGATCTGGTCCGTACATGCGATATAGGAGACACATCTCTCAAGAATGCGCCTCTAGTATTAATATATAGGAGTCGCACCGTTTAGACATGCACCTTGTATATTTAGTGGAGGCGCATGTTTGAGGGATGCGCCTCCTATAAGCATGTCTCCTATAGGCTTTTCCCTAGTAGTGTTGTGAGAAGAGTGGTGAGCGAGAGAACCACCTCATAGCGAGTGAGAGCCACAAGCCTTGGACGAAATATTCAAGAATATTACTTCATAGATTTGTTCATAGCTTAATATGGTGCTCCATCACCTTTATTTTGGGCCAGGCCCATATTATTTTTGCAGGATTTTTAATAGCCACTTTTTAGAGTCCGTATTTGAGGGGGAAAAGCCTTTTAGGGTTGGATTTGGCCACCATACTTATGGCTGGACGAAACCCCACCTGTCCTCCTTAAATTCCCCCCATAGCCGTCACTTTAGACTCGGATTTTGTTTAGACTAAAAGTTAGCCATCATTGCAACTTCCCCAAGGCTTGAGTGTCACAGAGACCTCCTGTACTTCGCACTACAAGAAATGTGCTAACTAGTGACCCCAGATATTGGTCACTGAAAGGTCATAGTAATCCATCTATGACCTTGGTATTACCAAAACAAGTAGGTCACATACCGAGGGTCACTATAGACAGCTAACGACCTTATTTTTAAATTGGTCATGGACTAGTATGACCAATATAGATGGTCATAGACTCTATGACCAAAATTATGGTCGTGGGCAACCTGCCTTGTCCATGTCAGCGGATCCTATGTGGCACATGAACGAATCCTACGTGGCATCAAATTCAGCCCGATCCATTTTAGCCTTCCAAATGGGCCGAGCCCAACATTTTGGCCTTTAATGGATACTATTTACTATACAATTTATTTTGGGCTTTTCCATTTACAGCCTATTTCGTTTTTAGGCTTTTAGGCCTTTTAGGCGCACACTTTTAGTTGGACCTTGGCCTTTTAAAGAACCGCTTCTTACTTTTTAGACTTTTTTCTGCTCTTTCTTGAAATGTTCATTACAGCCAGCCTTATTCAAGCCCATATAAGATAACAATGTCACGATCTCATTAACCACATGTCACGTTTCAATTTTGTAATTTTTTCAGCAAATAAACAATATTGCAGTGAAAACAGAAAACAAATGAAATTATCAATCAAAGGCCAAATTTTGCTAATAGCACAATCTTTATACACATTCATTTAACCCAGATAATATCACAACATATAACTAGCTGTTTGTTGAGTGGGGCTTTCGTCTTCTTCACACTTCCAGGTCCAGGATGTAGCTCCTCCTCTGGCTTGCAACGCCTCTAGGACCTCCATAAACACCCCAGGACCTCTAGGAACTCGCTCCTCCTCTGTGCCTTCGGCCATCTCCTTCTCCGGGCCTCCATGTCGTGATGGATGCATCAAGTGCCACTGCACCTTCGTCCTGCGCCTCCGGTTCTTCGTCTTCCTCTAGATTAGCATCAGGTACTCCTACACAAGAAAATCTACTCTATTAAAATTACTTATGAACAGTATGAAACTTGCACAAGAAGCAAAAGATAATTTGCAAATGGGCAGGAATTCAGTATTGTAACATGTGTATCTGTTAGTTGCTTCATTATGCATGTTTAGTCAACTATATGCAATCAGCAAACAGTTTTAGCCACAATCTGTTATGTAATCACCCTGATGTTCTATGTAACCAATTCTGCCATATGTGTAGGCTAACTAATCTAACTTGTAGACATTACTGTTATTATCACACATGTGTTGTTGTCAGCAAATAAACATGCCTAGAAACATGAGTGGAAGAGGAATAGATGACCAACAGTATCCAACAATTAATCATTGAACCAAAATGGGTATTCATCATTCATTTTAGGAATACAGAGATGACATGCTATCTTGGGAATGTTTAGTAATATCACTCTCCATCTTAAGAAGCCATGCATGCATATGAGAATATAGATCAACACCATATCTCGACATAATTGCACAATAAAGCACAAATGAAGCAAGAGAAGAACACACACCTTGTAGGTGATGTAATAGAATTCATTGGACTCCATGCACCGAATAATCTTGGTGTGATTACCTGTCAAGACCCACACCACTGAGATATGAAGCTCATACAACAATGCAGACTAGAGAAGAAACTGAAATAGTGCTCAACTTTATTCATATCTTACAGTAGAGGCAATGGATGCATATTAATAGAAGTAGCAAAGAGAACACATCAGGTATGGTAGTCATAAAATAGAACTACAGATCCTAGTAGTGAGATTTTGGATAGACAATATTAATATACATTAGGTTCATCTATTTAAAAAGTACTACTTCTTCCTACAAGTGCTTCCTCAACTGCTTCCTATAGCTGGTGTAGTGAAAATCAAGCATGTAAAATTCTTACAAGCATGGTACTACTGCTTCCTCAACTGCTCCTACTCAAGCCTGCAGCCAGCGATTGCAAGCAAGAATCGCTATATATAACCCCAAAAATATATATATGTTCCCGGGGTAAAGATAGCTGAATACCTCCTCTGCACCATGTGGCGCATCTCGGGCAATCCGATCATCATAGCCATGAGTGAACAGAAACTCCAATCAAGTTACCACAGAGAATCGATGTTCGATGTGCGAACAAAAAAAAGCTGGAACCTGACAGTAAAAAATGTTGCTATCGTGCTCAACATTTGCATTATGTAGAAACTATTGATAAGAAAATTGCAATGTTTACGCACATGGTAGGCAAAATAAAACAATGCATAAACAACAGGTTCACCATGTTTAACATATAGATTATCTACAGAAGTTATTACTCTCATATGGTAGGCAAAATAAACCAATAGGCAAAATAAACCAACAGCATATCGCTCATTCGACTCCAACAGGTTTACCATGTTTAACAAGAAAAAGACTCCACCAAAGATTAAAGTTACACCATAGTGGAACACATTGCACATGCATATCTTGATGACACCAACTAACATAGGCACAAAGAAGAAATCTCGCTATTCAGTATCAATTTAAAATATATCAGTCAACACTCTATGCTATCTATACATAACTAATGACTGATGAGTAAACCTATTCATAGGAAGAAGGGTCCATAAGGTACTAATATGTACAAGTATTGAATACTGATATGTGTTGTCCAGAAGCTTAGCCATCATGCAGTAGTTGAACACAAGAAAATACACACTCGATTAATATCCAATATAGAAGGAAATGTAAGTCAAAATTACCAGATCCTAGCATCAGATATCTACCAAGAAATTAAGAGCAGTGTCACCAATTATGAAGACAATACTGAGGATACAGACTCGATGTGCACGGGGACACGGCCCTAGCTAGGAGCAGGGGAAGCAGTGATGAAACGAAGCTGGTTTACCTTTTGATTCCTCTTCTGTAAGGCGGATTCGGTGGTGGATTCCTGGTCAAGGTACCTTCTGCTCTTTCTTGCTTCTAGAGAGGGCGTGTCCTTATCGGGAGGGATCACCAGATCTTCAGGCCACTGGGTGGCCTCATGGAGAAGGGGCGCCAGATCTCCAGGTCACCGGCGCCAAGGAGTCGGCGTCCTGTAGAGCGCCGCACATCCCCTGATCAACGGACGCGCACGTCGACGACCAAGCCAGTCGCGGCCCCGTGGATCCTAGCCGTCCAGGACCGGTAGATGACCACTCCCCGCCTGAGACCTGGCCCCATCGTTGTCGATGCCGTCCTGCGAGCGAGCTAGCGCTAGGGTTAGCGAGGCGGCGGTGTTAGTTCTTAGGTTAGGGTTAGCAAGGAGGCGGCGGTGCGAGGGTTGAGCTAGGATAGGGTTAGCGAGGGATAAGATCGGAAGGGGGTGGGAGGGAGAGATGCGTTCTCTAGCACGCGGGGCCTGGGTGCGTGAGTGCGTCTCGTCTCTTGACGTGTCATGTGTGTTTCTTCTAGTGAGCGAGCTTCGTTGGATCGGCGTGGTGAGCGGTGGATGGCTGAGATTGGTTCTAAATTGGGTAATCCGTGAGAGATGTTTGCTGCGACGTGATTGGTTGTGTAAAAAAGGGTTTTTGCCAATTTCTAAATTATCAAAAACGGGGCGTTTTGTGAAGCAACCACCAAAGTGATGATTCAAAATACTACCACCATATTTTTTATAAATAGTAGACCACCTTTCATGGAAAATGTCCCAATCGGGGTATCTCAAACCTTTCCGTCCACCCCTGGTGAAAAAGACAAATATCCGTCGAATCGGTAAGAAGTGGGTCCGATTTGAACTACAGGTACATGATCTAATGCTCATAATTTTTTGAAAAAATCATTTTTAGACTCACAGTATGATATTTCTTCATAGATCCAATGCAAGTTTAGCAAGTTTCATCCACTATCTATGAACCCTCATGCCCGCTGTTTTGACCATAGTTTGAAATGGGCATGAAAAATTCAAAAGCAGTCCAAACAAGGTAAATCCTTCGCGTGGTGTCATATTATGTGACATATTTGCAAGGAAAAACACCAAACTTGCTATCTTGCGAACAACTTGAAAAAACCTTCACAGAAATGACCTATCTTGTCCGAGGTTTTATGGCTTTCAGGTCAAACGACCAATGTTATGGCTAGAATCGCGGCATAGTTTGTGATAATATGCCCATATTGTGCATGCATGTGCATCCTGAGATGGCCAACAATATTGCAGGAGGAAGTTTTCCTTTTTGTCGCATAGAAAATGCATTTTCCATTTTCTGAATGCCAAAAACGAGGCGTTTTGTGAAGCAACCATTAAAGTTCTAATTCAAAATGGTACAACCCTTTTTTTTTAAATACTAGACCATATTACATGCACAAATTTTCAAACAAAGTATCTTAAACCTTTCCGTCCACCCCTGATAAAAAAGACAAATTCCTGCCGAATCGATAGGAAGTGGGTCCGATTTGAACTACATGTATATGATATAATGCTCATATTTTTTAGAAAAAATCATTTTTAGACTCACGATATGATGTTTCTTCAGAGATCTAATGCAAGTTTAGCAAGGTTCATCCACTATCTATGAACCCTCATGCCCGCTGTTTTGACCATAGTTTGAAACGGGCATGACAAATTCAAAAACAGTTCAAACAAGGTAAATCCTTCGCGTGGTGTCATATTATATGACATAGTTGCAAGGAAAAATATCAAACTTGGTATATTGCAAACAATTTGAAAAAACCTTCACAGAAATGACCTATCTTGTCCGAGGTTTATGGCTTTCAGGTCAAACGACCAATGTTATGGCTAGAATCGCGGCATAGTTTGTGATAATATGCCCATATTGTGCATGCATGGGCATCCTGAGATGGCCAACAATGTTGCAGGAGGGAGTTTTCCTTTTTGTCGCACAGAAAATGCATTTTCCATTTTCTGAATGCCAAAAACGAGGCATTTTGTGAAGCAACCATGAAAGTTCTAATTCAAAATGGTACAACCCTATTTTTCAAAAATACTAGACCATATTACATGGACAATTTTCCAAACAAGGTATCTAAAACCTTTCCGTCCATCCTGACGAAAAAGACAAATTCCTGCTAAATCGATAGGAAGTGGGTCCGATTTGAACTACAAGTACATGATATAATGCTCATAATTTTTTGAAAAAATCATTTTTGGACTCACAATATGATGTTTCTTCAGAGATCTAATGAAAGTTTAGCAAGGTTCATCCACTATCTATGAACCCTCATGCTCGCTGTTTTGACCATAGTTTGAAACGGGCATGAAAATTCCAAAAACAGTCCAAACAAGGTAAATCCTTCGCGTGGTGTCATATTATGTGACATATTTGCAAGGAAAAATACCAAACTTGGTATATTGCGAACAACTTGAAAAAACCTTCACAGAAATGACCTATCTTGTCCGAGGTTTTATGGCTTTCAGGTCAAACGACCAATGTTATGGCTAGAATCGCGGCATAGTTTGTGATAATATGCCCATATTGTGCATGCATCCTTTTCATCGCATGGAAAAGCCATTTTTATTTTTCTAATGCCAAAATCAGGGCATTTTGTGAAGCAACACCAAACGATGAATACAAAATGTTATCACCCCATTTTTCAAAAATACTAGACACCTTAAATAAACAATGTCCCAACCGGGGATTCGCAAACCTTTCCATCCACCCCTTGGTGAAAAAGACAAATGTCTATCGAATCGGCAGGAAGTGGGTCCGGTTCAAACTACATGTACATTATTTAATACTCATGAATTTTTAGAAAAATCATTTTTAGATACACAATATGTTGTTTTAATAGAGATACATTAAAGTTTTAGTAAGACTCAACACCTAGACAAATCATTCCTGTCGTGTTGATTGTGTCTTGAAATCGGCATAACATAATTTAAAAGCACCAAAAATAGAAATTAGTCGCATTTCATAATTTTATATGAAAATAATGTTATGCACCTCCTAAAGATAAACCAAATTGATTTTTATATCATTTTAATCTGAGGTCATGTGCACAAATTGCGGGGAAATTACGTTTTTAGACTTTATAGAAAAAAATAATGCATGTCCATTCTTGTGGGCTCAAACTTTACAAGAAGCCCATAATTTCAGTAAAATCGACCAGCAAATGGTCTATTGGGTTGTTAGCCTAGCCGGTCGGCTGAAATATTTGAGGAAAAAAGGAAGAGGCTTTGTCTGTTGGAGGCCCAGGCCCAACACAGGTTCGCCTCATACAAATAGGATGATACGGGTTAAATTGACACAACTGATGGCGTGGTGTAGTGGTTGGGTTACTGTTTTGTGGTGTGTAGTGACATGTCACGGGTTCGAGTGCCCATCCTCCTATTTTTGCCATTTTTTTCCAGAACACAACGTGACCCACATATTTAAGTAGACTATGCGGAGGTTGTTAGATGCAAACCACTTGGTGGTGTGATGGTTCGGTTGATTTGGTGAGTTCAAGAGGTTATGGGTTCGAGGTCTAGGTAGGCCTTTTTTGCCATATTATTCCTGCGCGTGATGTGGCCTTCTATTTAGGTGGGTTCTACACGTTAGATCAGTGGGGTTCGTCTATTAGGCGTGTCCTACACGTCAGGTCAACCTATTTCTATTTGGCTGGTCTATTGTATGATATGTGGGTCCCATACATCATATATTGATCCTAGTCAGCATCACACGATACCTGTGCGGACACGTTAGTAGAAATTGACACATGGAAACGATACGTAGATAAAATTGTTGATGTGGCCGATCAGTCATTTAAAGCAACAAAAATCAGTGACCATGACCATTTAAATTGGTCGTAGTGAGTTAAATATAAGGCCATAAACTAGTGCTATTCATCCATGACCTTTTCGTGTTTGGAAAATATGACCTTCTTAAAAAATTGGTCGTAGTTTTTTAAGGTTTGGACCCTTCCAAATACTTTACGACTAGTTAGTTCAGAATGGTCATAGATCTATGACCAAAAAATCCATGGTCGTTATTAAAAGGTCACTAGTGAGCATATTTCTTGTAGTGTCACACCTATTCAGGATCCCACAAATTTCAATAAAGCTTTCATATTTATCCGCAATATCTTGATTGCAATATTAGTTTTTACTTGTTCTCAATTTCAGGTAGGAATTAAGACATTCGCTGGTCAGGCTGATCATGCTTCTGCAAGATCGGTAACCTCCAGGAGATTGGCCTAGCGATTGCATTGGCACTTGTGCTTGCACGTGCAGTCGGATCGTCAAGCCCAAACTCCACCCAAATCGACTATCACCATCTCATCGAAAGATCGGACACCTTTGCCCTATCAAGTGGTATCAGATTTCAGATAGCTTGGTGAGATTTACAGTTCTTCCTAGTGTAGATATGTTTTACCTATAACCCACGAAAAACCAAAAATAC
This sequence comes from Avena sativa, assembly GCA_916181665.1. Taxonomy (NCBI): domain Eukaryota; kingdom Viridiplantae; phylum Streptophyta; class Magnoliopsida; order Poales; family Poaceae; genus Avena; species Avena sativa. The sequence goes on from OV702292.1 coordinate 317,162,161, forward strand.
AATTAGAGTTAGATCTATCATGTCACCAATCTTTGCCTTGCATTATCCTTTCAGTTTTTGCATTGTTGAATTCGTGCCTACGTCGTCGCGTTGAGTTGCTGGTCTTAGTGTCTCGTCCCTTAGAGTTTCGAGTTCTGGTCACATTGGTCACCGCCGCCATGATCGCTGATCACCACCATTGCCATACATCCACCACCATATTCCGCCGCCATATACTATTGTCACCGCCTTCCTACCACGACACAGATCCGATCACTTTTTCTTCCGTGGCACGAGTCCGAGTAAAGTTGTTATTTCCTTGTTAGTTTTGTTTCCTTCCATATTGATTCCGTGCTGTAATCTAATTCCGTGAGTTTAAGTTACGGCCGCAAGTCAAGGAGAGCAAAAAAAATCTGGAATCGCCTCTGAATTTTTTCTGGCTACACTGGTTTTCAGCCTTGGGGATCACTTTTCTCCATCGACCATTATAGCGACATTTTTTTGGCACCTGCGCGCTTTTCGGAGCACGGTAGAAAAATTTTGGCAAAAATTTTCGAGGCTATACTGTTTTTAGACCCCGTAGATCAGTTCTAGACACTCACCATGATAGTGATTTTGGACATCTCGGTTTGCTTTTGGAAGCACCATATCATCACACCATTGCTTGTTGTGCAGCGTCGTGACATTATTAGTGCTCTACGCTCGTGTCTCTAGTACGATCTAGCCTAGGACCAGCACGGTACCATCGTTGAGCATCTTTTCAACTTTGCATTGATGTTTTGATAATTGCTAACCTCCTTTGCTAAGCCTTCCTAGAGCTCCACAAATTTCTCTACATTTGTTGTGTCGACTCCTAGTAATCGCTCGGTTCAATCTCTGGAACCACTGATCATTGCGGTTGCACATCACCTTTTCCTGCTGTTTGTTAAGAACTTGTAAGAGCTTTATATATTTCTTAACGGATTACGCGTGTTTCCACCATATTTCTGTACTCGTAGGCATATACACCTATGCTTTTAAGGACTAACCATGTCAGATATACCTCTTGAACCGGCGAACATGACGAATGAAGAGATGCATGCTCACTTCACCAAGCTTTTGGTGGGACGTGCGCAAGATGTTGATTCAAGACTAGAGAATGTTGACCTCATGCTTAACGAAACAATTGACAAGATTGGACTAGAGAAATCCTTCAATGACAAGCTTGACGCCAAGTTTCAGGAGATCCTCACCAGGTTACCTGCACCTACACCTGCGGCTGCACCACGTCCTCGGCGTCATCTACTGACTATGTGGGACTTGCGGGATGAGTGCCACTTGCGGGACACCATACTGCATGTTCGTCCGCTCCTTCTACAGCTGCACCACCTCATGCTCCAACCCCCGAAGCTGCCGCACCAACTCCCGAAGCTACTGCTACCACGGCTGACGCTTTTGTGGGATATGAAGAGGATGGTGAGAGTGAGTATGAAGATGAGGATGAGTTCTACGAGTATGTCGAACAACTTGCTGGCTATCCTCAGCGTTACTACCACAACGCGCGACCACCGGTACGTAATGATGATCATGTTTCTAAGCTTAAGATAAATATTTCACCTTTTGAGGGTAGGTATAATCTTGATGCATATCTTACATGGGAATTGGAAGTAGATCAATGTTTTGCATGTTTAAGATATCCTGAGAATATGCGTGTTAGTGCTGCTACTTGCGAGTTTACAGATTTTTCTTCACTTTGGTGGTCTGAATATTATCGCGTCAATCATGCTAATATTCCTAATACTTGGACTGCTTTAAAAACTGCTATGGGAGTTTGTTTTGTACCACCAACTTATCAATGCAATTTTCTAAAGAAAAAGACTCGTTTATAACAAGGCAAAAAATACGAAACTGGGATGGTTCATGCTGATATTGTTGAAAATACGAAACAAATGATAGTTCATTTCTTTCTTGGTTTAAATAAGGAGATTCAAAACATCTTAGACTATAAGGAATATCGTACCATTACTTGTTTGTTTCATCTTGCTTGCAAAGCTGAACGTGAAGTGCATGATCGTCAACCACCATAGAGAAGGTCTAACAATTTTGTAGGTTGCACATCGTCATGGATGTCCCGACAATCCGCGCCTTCTACACGTGGTACGCCACCAGCACCTACCATGTCCAAAGCCACCACGCCTTCATCAAGAACTCCTTCGGCTGCTCCATCGCCTTCATCCAATGGACCTTCTCATAGTTCTTCTTCTGTGGCCTCCACAAGCAAGACAAAGGATATACAATGCTGCAAATTCTAGGGATATGGTCATATTGAGCGGATGTGCACAACATAGTGTGTTATGATGGTGCATGATGATGGTGAATATGATTCAGCATGTGATTTTGATGAAGATACATTAGCTCTTATTGCTGCACGTGATGGGTATATTCTGATTCTGAAGAAGAGACTGACGTAATGGGAGCTAAAACTACTGATCAATACAAGAGATTAGTTGCACAACGTGTGTTAAGTGTGCAAATGAGTAAAGATGAGCATGATCAACGCCACAACTTGTTCCAAACACGAGGCATTGTCAAGGAAAGAGTTATACATATCATTTTTGATAGAGGAAGTTGTAATAATCTGGCTAGTGTTGACATGGTAGAGAAGCTTTCCCTCCCAACAAGACAACACACACATTCATATTACATCCAATGGTTTGAGAGTTCTCGTAAGATCAAGGTAACAAGAACGGTACACGTGCATTTTACTATTGGTACATATTCACATTTGTTGATTGTGATGTTGTTCCCATGCAAGCTTGTTCTTTATTACTTGGTAGACCATGGCAATTTGATAGAGAATCTGTTCATAATGGTAAAACTAATCACTATTCTCTTATGCATGATGGAAAGAAAATTGGTCTCAAACCTACGAATCTTGAACAAATTTTAAAAGATGATCTTGCTAGAGCTAGTAGAGCTAAAACTGAGGAGAAACACAAAAGTGAGAATCAGATGGTTGCTGAAGATTTTGTACCACCAAATACCACTAAATCTGATTCTAAACATGCTACTGAAATTCATTTGAAGGGTCCATGTATGCTTGCAAATAAAATTGATATTGCTGAACTAGATGTGAACAATACTCAATGTTATGCAATTGTCTGTAAAGAGGTTTTCTTTTCATTTGAGGATATGCCTCCTTCTTTGCCACCTTCTATTGCTAACCTTTTGCAGGAATATGAGGACGTTTTTCCACCTGAGATGTCACCAATATTACCTCCTATTAGAGGAATTGTGCACCAAATTGATTTAATTCCTGGTGCCACGTTGCCCAACCGTGCGCCATATAGAACCAATCCTAAGGATACAAAAAGGATATACAACGCCAAATTCAGAAACTACTTGATAGAGATCACATTCGTGAGTCCCTTAGCCCTTGTGTTGTTCCTATTATTTTGGTACCTAAGAAAGATAGTTCTTCGCACATGTGTACTGATTGTAGAGTTATCAATAATATAACTATTCGTTACTGTCATCCTATTCTACGTTTAGATGATATGCTTGATGAATTGAGTGGCTCTACTATGTTTTCTAAAGTTGATTTGCATAGTGGTTACCACCAGATTTGTATGAAATTGGGACATGAATGGAAAATAGCATTTAAAACTAAGTTGGGTTTATATGAATGGTTTGTAATGCCGTTGTGTTTAACTAATGCACCCAGCACATTCATGAGATTAATGAACGAAGTTTTACGTGCTTTCATTGGACGTTTTGTGGTAGTCTACTTTGATGATATTCTAATTTATAGCAAATCTTTAGAGGAGCATTTGGAAGATTTGCGTGCTGTTTTCAATGCTATACGCGATGCACGTTTGTTTGGTAATCTTGAGAAGTGCACCTTTTGCACCGATCAAGTTGTGTTTCTTGGCTCTGTTGTTACATCACAGGGTATTGAAGTGGATCCAGCCAAGATTGAAGCAATTGAGAATTGGCCATAGCCCAAGACGGTCACACAAGTGAGGAATTTTCTGGGCCTCACTGGTTTTTATAGGCATATTGTCAAAGATTTTGGATCAATTGCTGCGCCGCTGAATGAGCTTATGATAAGGGGCGGCCCAATCTTCTCAGCAAGCGGATGGCGATGATGATGATGGTTGGTAGATAACTAGCCTATAGCTATGAACTCTCCCGCTCGAACCCTGATGCCAATGCAACAGATCTCGAACCATGTGGGATATTCACAACACCATGCTCGTGCGCACGTAGCCATCAACCATGAATGGTAGTTTGCAATCTACTAATTTCCAATGGAACAACAAATCACACTCAATTGCAGCAACTAATTGGATCATAGGATAATTTCAGAGGTTCTCTTAAGAAACAACTCCTAGTTTTAACATGCTCTGCCTAATTGTGACATCTACAGAAGTATATATGAGGGCTGGGGCGTCCTCCCCTCTAACCAAGCCTAAAACCAGTAGGTTTTGAGCCCAAACTGACTCGGTTCGACTCAAACTGATACAAACCGACCCATATATCAGTTCGGCCTAATTGGCACGCAATCCAAACATCGTGTAACACCTCAAACATGTAATTATTGGTGCGCCATCTCTCTCTCTTCCTCATACGTGATTTCCTCATTGCCTCCTAGTGCGTCTGCCTCCCGCTTCTCCCTCGCGCACTTGTTGATATTACAAATCAGCGCTTGTCCTTATTGCTGCAACTCTTCTCCTCCTTGTGCAACGCTTGTGTTATTAATAAACCTGATCATACAAGTATGCATAAACTTAGGTAGTATAAAGTTTTCATTAAATAAAACATCAGGTTCAATTAAGAGTGAATTCACCTGTTGCTCAAGTAGCTTTACACGAGCTCTTGTAATGGGTCCAATCCTGGTTTCATTGGACTTGGTCTTTGCAACAACATATTTATTGTCAATAGGAGTAGGAGATAGTGGAATAGTATGGATGTCCTCATCATCTCCCCCCTTCAAAAGGCTTTGACCTCGACGCTCCAAGGTCTTCTCCATCATATGGTGACAAATCAGCAACATTGAAGCTGTTGCTAACTCCACCAAACTCAGCAATAGGAATATTAAGCGAGTAGGCATTATCATTAATCTTGGCTAACACCTTGTAAGGACCAGCGCCATAGGGCTTCAATTTAGATTGCCGCCGCTTGGGAAACCTGTCCTTGCGCAGATGCACCCAAACCATGTCGCCAGGCTAGAACAAAATCTCCTTTCTTGCTTGTTTTCTTGCAGCAGCAATGTTCTTGCCTTTCTTCTCAATAGCCTCTCGAGTCTTCTCATGAACTTTCCTCACATAATCAGCATGTTTTGATGCCTCCATATCAGCTCTCATGCAATGGCAGAGGCAACAAATCAAGTGGCATCAATGGCTTGAACCCATACACCACCTCAAAAGGACAAAACTGAGTAGTAGAATGCACATCCCTGTTGTATGCAAACTCAACATGTGGCAAACACTCTTCCCACTCCCGCAGATTCTTCTTGATCATTGTCCTCAACAACTGTGACAATGTTCTATTCACCACCTCCGTTTGACCATCAATTTGGCGATGACAAGTGGTGCTGAACAACAACTTCGTTCCAAGCTTCCCCCATAAGGTCTTCCGAAAGTATCTCATGAACTTCACATCACGGTCAGAATCAATCATCTTTTGTACTCCATGTAGTCTCACGATGTCCCTGAAAAACAGGTTAGCAATATGCCACGCATCGTCGCTTTTGTGGCAGGCAATAAAATGAGCCATTTTAGAGAATCTATCCACAACCAAAAAATAGAATCACGACATCTCTGAGTTTTAGGGAAACCTAGCACAAAATCCATGCTAATGTCTTCCCAAGGTGTAGTAGGCGCAGAGAGAGGTGTATACAAACCATGAGGTTTCAACTTTAATTTGGATTTGTTGCATGTAATGCAGCGACTCACAAATCTGTAGACATCACGCCTCATCTTGGGCCAATAAAAGTGATCAGCGAGCATGAGCAATATTTTCTCATGCCCAAAGTGACCCATCAAACCTCCAACATGTGATTCCTGCACTAAGAACAAACACAACGACAATTCTGGAATACATAGTTTATTAACACGAAACAAATAACCATCATTTATATGATACTTATCCCATCCGTGTTTCAAAGCACACAAACAATATGGTTCAACAAAATCATGATCGGTTGCATAAAGCACACAAATACTTTCTAATCCAGGAATTTTAACATCAATACGTGTACATAGACTGTTCTTCCTAGACAAAGCATCAGCAACCACATTCTCATTTCCTTTCTTATACTTAATGATGTAAGGAAACGATTTGTGGGCCCCCGGATTAATCCTTCGAGAATCCCTGTTATGCATACACCATGATCCCATGATCAGTTAGTCGTGGTACATAACCGACAAGTATCAAAGTAAACACATACTTAAGCGGATACATGTCATACCTTATATGCCATTATCGCTACATAAAGAATCATCTGCAGAACTTCATCAAGCATAGAGCCTGAGGCATGCCTTGACCTACAAGAAGCTGACTAGGAGAACATCCTAGCTCACATAGACATCAACTTCATCATCTTCTTGATTTCTAACCAAGTTAATAGCCAGGGACAATGCTAGTGAGTACTTTGAATGTACTCGCAAACCACCTTAAGATAATAACAATAAGAGGATATGCAATATAGCTGTAGTAGTAGGATGGCTCCATGATGAGTTCTTTTCTAAAATAGTTGCTCTTGTAGATATAGCATCTCCATATCTTTGTTAAAAACCTTTGTAAAACATTTAAATCATTAAAAAGTTTTTGAAACCACTAGGATTGGGTCCCCCATTTGTTCCATCCTTCCGGTCATCCCATGACCAAACCTTCTCCTTTTTCCGACCATCCCATGGTCAAAACATTTATCCTTTCCGACCATCCCATGGTCAAAAATTTCCAAAGCATTTGCTTTTCTGAAATTCTTTTTGAAACCAAAACCAGCACCGCTCTACAGCAACCTTACCAACTGTCCATGACCATGGACACAGCTATTCGAATAGATTTACACTCTGCATAGGTTGTACACTTTACCCACACCATCTGGGTACCTTCCCTGATCCCGCATCGATCGTGGGTCGTGTATCCTGTCAAGACTCTCCGAATGCCACTCAAGCATAGGCCCTACCCTATGTGTTGTTCCTCTCAACATCGGGACGTCTGGGCCAAAGTCCAACCGGAGTGCATTCCGACACCTCCAGAGTGGGCACTTTCAATGAGAGGCTCATAGTATTGCCCGGTCACTCACATGGGTGATCCTGCTTCCTCCAGGTGACTGTCTAACAGTTGACCCTTTTTGATATGGGGTGGCCCGATCTTCTCAGCAAGTACTTGTCGATGATGATAATGGTGGATAGATAACTAGCCTATAGCTATGAACTCTCCCGCTCGAACCCTAATGCCAATGCAACAGCTCTCGAACCCCGTGGGATATTCACAACACCACCCTCTTGCGCACGCAACCGTCGACCATGAATGGTAGTTTGCAATCTACTGATTCCTAGTGGAACAACAGATCACACTCAGTTGCAGCAAGTATTTCGATCACAAGTAATTCCAGAGGTTCTAATAAGAATCAACTCTAAAATATTTTAACATGGTCTAAACCTAAAAACCATGAATTACAGGCCTATATAAAGGCTGCTAGACGTCCAACATACAGTTGGGGTCAAAACCAAACATATCTCAAACTTTCCTAACTTAAAAGGACTCTATTTGTAAACTGACAAAAAAAACATCAACTTGTTTCGGTTTCCGCGCACAGCTTGTAACGAACCGGGAGATGTGCGATTACCTGTTGGAAACATCTCAGAATTATCTTTACAAAAGTACTTATTCGCTTAATTCGGAGTTGGTATATGGAAACCACGCCCGTTTCAATTTCAGAGCTTCTGTTTGTCCGAACTGAACCTTCCTCTTGGTCGCCTTCCATCTCTCGGCCGCCTTCCTCCCTCTCCTCCCGCTAGAGCTGGTTCGATGGATATTAAATCTAATCAAACAATAACACCATGATTTATGTAGTATAAAGTTCTTATAAACCAAAGTATCATGTCCAACTAGAAACGAATTCACCTTGTGATATTTTTCAACGAGGCTTAATATTTCCTTCTAGCTGAGACAACTAGAATCATCATATTCATAGAATATATCCTCACCATCCTCTCTTTATTCAATAAAAGCCGTTCGCGGCTTTGGATATGCTGAAAGTGGAATAAACAAAAAGAACAACGTGTACGCAGAATATATGTATATGGAACATCTTGTATTATTTTTGTTCACATGAATAATATGTCCAGTATACATCAAGCAACTTAAATTGCAGGTATAAGTGAAGTACAAAGAATCATGATCATGGTGAAAAACAAATAGATATATAGTCTTGATGATCAATATTAAATTCAGTTTTCTCAAAGAAGATCTATGTTCAAATTTCTGAACAAGATCAAACCAATTCAATATGTGTGAAAACCAAATTGATTCATGCCATGCTTCAACTGCGCTACTCTGATTATTATGAACATGATCATGTTGTCCAGTATGGAAGATGCAACTCAATTTGAAAATATAAGTGAAGTATAGAGCAGTAGCACAACTAGACAAAGACTTTTGGGACAAACACAATGGATATGAAAACTTGGGTTCTATTCTAGCAAGATTACAACAATCCAACATAGGCAAAATTACTTGTGTTGGCTGCAATATATCAGCTAGATCTGAATTTAGTTTCATACTATCACAAATTTTAGCATATGTCCCACAGCAAAAAGTCATCGACACACAACATGTATGGCTGAAAACAACATGTTTTAGTTCAGCGATTCTATCACAAGTTATGCATATGTGATCCACAAGAAAATTTTCATCCATGCTATATTCACCAATTAGATTAAAGATGAAATAAGGAGAATATGTGCCAGAATTCAGACATGAAATTTCAGAAATCTTATCCACAACATAACTCATATTCATAGGTTCATTTAGCATGATGGAATACACAATATCATCACGTGATATTCGAGCAAGTATTTCCTTATGTGTTATCAGTACCACATGATCAAAATTCGAATTTGGTAAACTATCACATGGTGTTGAAACAGTAGTGCAAGGCAATTCACAAGGAGGCTTCAGTAAAGGAATATACTCACAATATGTCGCATATGTTGGCTGAATCTCCAAATCAGTACCGATGTCATCAACAATATCCTCAATTGTAGTATGAACTACGACATCCTCCTCAAATGACAATACCCGATCGTGTGATGTAGGTTGTAAAATAGACGGCTCCCTTTCTTCAAAACAACCTAGATATCACAAGAAACAACACTAGGAGTAGAGATGATTACATTAGTAGAAACCTCATTTGTCTCATCAACTCTCACTCTCCGTTCTTCTATGACAAGATCAACATGTGGTTTTATGTTGGTAGTTATAGGTGCATATAGGTTTTGACGCCTAATCTCCTGAAATTGCTTAATACGTGCATGTGCTAACCACGTGTGCTTACCATTCCAAAAGATAGAAGGATCAGAACACTCACTACCAAAGGTAACCTGGAATTTATTACACCACTTTGTTCCCAACATGATATGGCAGGAGTTAAACACTCTAGGAATGACATAACAAGGAATATATCTTTTAGGGCCATAAATGGTGAGAGGAACACATGCGATCTAAGTAATTAGTAGTGCATGACTAGAAGTTGCTAACATGAATGGCGATTGTGTTGCACGTGTGTATAATTGTAGCTTTTCAACAACCTCAACACTAACCAAATCTATGGAAGAACAAGTTTGTCTACCACTAATTTCTGTGATGAAGTGGAACAAACCAGAATTAGATACCACTCCTGAATCCTCTTCCCAAAATGTGTTGCTACAGTAGGAGCGTAATGGAAAGGGATAATCATCTGCATCCCTTTTCTGCATCACATCAACATTACTAGAATACATGATTAGTACATTAGTGCACAAAACAAAATCTGGTTGTGGAACTCTCACAACTCACTCAAAACTGACAAGAAAGTAGATCTTACCGTTCCAAAGTGAATAGTGATGGTTACCAATTCAAAATCAAAGACTTATGCACGGATGTGATGAAGTGAATATCAAGGGTATAGAGAACGAACACAGGACACACATGTTATTTATGGTGGAGCTGTAGGTACGGTATCCTAACTACACCGCAAACAAGTCCTAGTGTTGATCGTATAAAACCCAAGAAACACACACGTGGAGATAAATGTGGCAATGCAACTATGAAAGGTGTTGTACTACGCTGGAGAGACACTAGCAAAGCTCAAAGTAAACTGGCACAAGATTGCTCAATCTACAGGTGCACAAAGATATCACTAGGCCTCTTGCTCAATTCTCCTTTTCTTTTCTCTTTTTCTTTTGTATAGATTCTTGCTCTTTTTCCTTTTTCTTTTGCTATATTCTCCTTTTTTTCTAATATGAATCACAACCAATTTATAATGCACATCACCAAAACCCTACGAGCAGCCTATAAGAGCGGAAACTAGTCTCAATGGGCAAGTTCCGACACTTATGAAATAGAATGGCTGTAGCTAAGGTTTGGAAAATTGCAAACTTTCACAATTTTTATATGTCTGCCATGTCAGAAAAATAGGCCAAAACTGTGACGTGGCAGAGAATCTGTACCGCGGCAGAAAAACAGGCAGAAAACATGCCGCGGCAGAGTGGCGGCAAAAAATAGCTGGAAAACATGTCGCGACAGGACTTCGATCTGCGGCAGACACGAACTCGTGGTAGGGAAACATGTTGTCTATTCTGACTCGGCCTAGAGTAACAACCAAGGACTCTTTGTATGGATCAGATCTAACTTGTGGCGGCGGAAAATTATGGTGGATTCGACTTGCAAACAACTAGAAAGAAAAGCTAAACTGCGAAGAACAGATCTACATCTAATCTAATAGAGGAACACGACCAACAACTAGTACTTGATAGCAATTTAATCTAGTCTATTGCAAATCTTTTTGTGAGGATTTTTATGTATATGACGAAACATGAACTAATCTATGGATGGATTTGTGGATGCTCACCGAGTAAACGAGGAAATCTGATACCAAGATGATATGGGGTGGCCCGATCTTCTCAGCAAGCACTTGTGGATGATGATAATGGTGGATAGATAACTAGCCTATAGCTATGAACTGATGAGGACATCCCTACAGTTACACCTACCCCAATTGATAATGAAGATGTTCTAGTTGCAAAGAAGGATCAATCCAATGAGATAAGGATTGGACCAATCACAAGAGCTCGTGCTAAGCTACTAGAACAATAGGTGAACTTGTTTCTTAATGAACCTGGTATTTTTATTAATGAGAATTTTATACTACCTAAGTCTTTGAACTATTGCATGATCAGGTACTTAGGAGAAGAAGGCATAGCAAGGAGCGAGGAGCAAATGGAACAAGGCATGTTGATCAATGAAGAATGCGCGAGGGAGGAGAGGGAGGAAGTGCAAGGAGCTGTTGATGAGGACATCCCTACAATTACACCTACCCCACTGACTACAGAAGATGCTACAACTGTTGCAAGAAAGGATCAGTCCAATGAGATTAGAATTGGACCTATTACAAGAGCTCGTGCTAAGCTACTTGAACAATAGGTGAATTTACTCCTAAATGAATCTGGTACTTTGATTGATGAGAACTTTATTGATGCGGCCCGTCCTACGGACGCTCCTACATCTACACCACCGAGTCCCCCAAGTGGACCGATGACCCGTGCCCGAGCCAAGCTCCTCCAAGATAAGGTGAATTCGCTCCTCTCATCATGTGACTTTGACATACACCTGGATGGCTTGCTACTTCATACCACTACTCTGTGCATCATCAGGTACGAACCCCCGCCACGTCGACCCACGAGCCCTGAAACTGCACCTGAGCTGAAGCTGACTGAACCGGAGTGTCCGCCAGGAACCAGCCAGAGTGTCCGGCGCGACTCGGCCGGAGTGTCCCGCCTGCCCTAGCCCCAACCTGGCATGGACATTCAGAAGGCCATTTCGGACACTCCCCGAATACTACCCGGAGTGTCTGGCTACCCCGGACTGTCCGGCCGTTCCGACCCGGACTGTCCGGCCTGAAGATGGGCATGCGAGCCTAGTTGGGCCCTATGGCCCATGTACCCCTCTACTTCGCCCAGAACTCTACTTTAATGCCTGAATTACCCCTGAACTTGTGGTTGGCCTATATATAGTCCCCCACCTCCATTGTAAACCCTAGGCATGATATTGGAATTAGTGGAAACCCCTTTGTGGATCTATCTAGTTCTTGCCTCATGCTCCTTGACCAAGGAGCACCAATATCACCAAACCTCTTTGGAGTTTGCATCATGCCTACGTGTTGTACAAGGCCTTGGCATCGGTGTCCCTTTGCCAAGACGTCAAGATCTCACCGAGTCTCCCATCTTGCTGTGCCGGTTAGAGAGAGAGTCCTCCGCCTGACGCCGATCCTAGGGATTGCACCGGACCGGTCACCGCCGGCGTGAGCTATTGGTGTTTATCGTGGTTTTGCGTGTGTTTTCATCGCGTTCTTCGTGCGTGCGTTCGTCGTGTTCATCCTTACCTCCTTCCCCTGCACTCCACCCTCGATTTAATTGGGATTCGTGAAAGATCGGGCCACCCTAGAGGTTTGCCCTCAACATATTGGTATCAAGAGCTTCGTTGCTCACGAATTTCCCCACAAATTTTTCTTCTATCCACCAAAAAATTCGAAAATCCCCAAAAAAGAGCCCCATATTTGCCTTTGGATCGGTCTCTTGATTTGGAGTGTTATTTGTGGTTTTGATCCGACCAAACCTTGTCTTAGGTGTTGGTCCAGCTTTATCCTGCGTTTTCCCAGTCTGATTTGGCCAGTTTTTCGCGGATTTGAGGCCTGAAGGCGAGGATTTCCGCTCCAGAACACGAGCAGGAAACCCGCGCCGGAGTGTCCGGCCCGTACCGGCCAGAGTGTCCGGCCCGACCAGAGTGTCCGGCCGAACCAGACCGGAGTGTCCGGCCCAGACAGACCGGAGTGTCCGGCTGTAACGCCAGTTTTGACAGTTTTGCCTCATTTTTCGCATTGGCTAATTCCCTTTGTTTGCTAGTGTCTCGTGTGCGTGTCAGCAACTAAAAGCAAGCTTCCGCATCAACAACATCCGCGCTCATCAACACCACGGTCCACGAACATCATCCCGCACCACCGACGCCAAGTTCATCATCACCAATGAAGGTATAACTTGCGTCACCTTGTTAACCCCTATCTTCCTTTGTGTGTACCTATCCCATGAGAGTGGCTCATTTTGTGTTTGCTTGAGCATTGTGCATTTGTCCTTGGATAGTGAGAGTGCAAGAGCAATATCAAGTGTGACTAGGTAGCATCAAGGGAGAGCAAAATAAAGATATAAAGAAAAAGCAAAAGAAAAATAGTCTCCCATTGCCAAAGAGAGTCTCAAAGATTGTAAGCAAGAGAGAAAGAAGAGCGCCCAAGGCAAGTGCACAAATCCGTTGCTCACTTTTCTTCTTTGCAAACGAGCCATAGTCTCTCCTTGCATTGGCACGACAATGAGCTTAGTCTTCGTTAGGACTTTTTGTTTGCTCATTTTCATAGTCGTGTCAATCCCAACTATCTCCACGTGTGTGTATATGGTCGTAGGTTCCCGTCAACCTTTTGAGTTGTTGACCTTCGCCTTTGACTTGAGTTTTGTTGGATTTTACCCACTTTTGACTATCCCTTTTCTTTTGGTTGGTTCTTTGGCATTGCACAATCCTAACCTACCACCAACAAGCTTTTGAGAGTTAGTTCTTTCTTTAGTGTGAGTTTTCTTTGCAATTCCACTTTGCATTCTTATAGCTCTCACTTGTGGTTTCTAGTTTGGTGCAATCCCCAAGGTGAGGTACAAGGCTAACACCACCATATTCCACTTCCATATACAATACTTGTGTGTCTTGCATGATGGATAGGCACGGTGAGTCGAGCCAACCACCTCCCCAAGAAGAAGAGCAAGGTCCGTACATGACGCGCGCAAGTCACTTCATCATTCGACAAGAGTTCCATGAATGTTGCCAAGCCCTTGAGACAAGACAAGAAGAACAATTTGGTGAGACGCAAGCCGAGTTCAAGAACATCGACAACCACTTCGACGGCCTCGAACGACAAATGCATGCAATGCATCACAACTTCGGCCACCAAAATGAAGCTCTCCAACGCTCCGTCACCGAAACAAATGACAATCTTCGATGCCTCATCGACAGAATGGCAAGGCCACGTTCACGCGCATCAAGCTCTGCAAGTTCTTCGTGTCGTCATGCACCTCTTCAACAAGATCTTCATCCAAGTGCTCCAAGATGCAATGATGCCCCCGTGGTTGAAGATGGAAGTTCTTCAAACTATGTACCTTCCCCACGGCACGCCGCAACGTCAAGCTATGATGGTGATTCCTCTTCAAGGCCAAGAGCAAGGCAAGAAGCACACCGTCATCACGCAAGGGCATTAGTGCTACAACAAGAGCAACCACAAGAGCAACCGCAAGTGCAACCGCAAGTGCAACCACAAGTGCAACCGCAAGTCTACCACCATCGACCGTGACACATACTTGACACAACAAGTGATGAATCCAATTTGGAGAATCAAGCTCGTCATCGACGTGAAGCTCTCCAAGATCCTCCTCCTCGCCATCAACGTCATGAACGTCCACACCGACACCATGGTCATCACGAGGCGCCTCCTCCACCTCAGCAAAACTTGGACCATCAAGTGATACAAGTTGAGCGACTTCCACCACGTCAAGAGGCTCACGACCATGATCTTCGCCGTGAGGCCCATGTGCCTAACCAATGTCACCAACCGAGGAACGAGCCTCCCCTTCGTCATCAACCGCGTCAAGAGGCTCCACCCACTTGCCACCATGAGGCCCAAGCGCCTCAACACCGTCAACAACAGCGCCAAGAACAAGAGCAAGCTCCTCCACAATAATATCAAGATGAAGCTCCGCAACAAGGTCACGAGAACCAAGTTCCACATCCTCAACCACAAGATCGTGAACAAGCTTGTCACAACGATCGCATGGAAGATGAAGACCATCATCAACATGGCAACAATCGCTACCGTGACCGCAATGAGGAAGAACCATTTGGCAAGCTCAAGTTCACAATGCCCAAGTTCACCGTATCCAATGACCCCGAAGAATACCTCTCGTGGGCACTCAAGGTCGACAAGATCTTCCGCATGCACAACTATAGCAATGATAAGATGGTCGCCATGGCTTCGCTGGAGTTTGATTATTACGCCAACCTTTGGTGGGAACAAGTTCAAGTTGCTCGTGATGCAAGACAAGAGCCGCTAATCACAACTTGGCATGACATGAAGGCTCATATGAGATCCCGCTTTGTCCCTGCGCACTACACGCGTGACCTCTTCAACAACCTTCAAGCACTTCGTCAAGGGACAAAGACCGTGAAAGAGTACTTCAAGGAAATGGAACTCAACTTGATTCGCGCCAACATTGATGAGCGCATGGAGAAAACAATGGCACGTTTCCTTATTGGCCTGAATCACCCAATCAAGCGCATCGTCGAGTTCCAAACATACAACGCCATGGTTGAGCTTGTGCACATCGCAACAAAGGCTGAACGTCAAGTGCAAGAGGATATCAAGTACAACAAGCCCAAGACGTAGTTCACCTACAAGCAAGCTTCAACCGCTACACCAACAACTTTCAATGGAAGCTCCTCAAGTACCTCCAAGCCTTCCTTCAAGCCCACACTTCCTCAAGGAAAACTGCCCCCAAGTGGCAAACAAGCGAAGAGTGATACACCTTTTAATGGTGAATTCTACAAGTGTGGAGGTAAAGGACACAAGTCGCCGAATGTGGAAACAAGAAAGTCTTGTTCATCCATGACAATGGTGATGAAGAGTACTTGAGTGAAGATGAATTTGATGCCCGAGTCAAGGAAGCAATGGCAAGGCAACGAGTGGAAGATGACCAAGAACTTCTCATGTGTGAACATGACGCAAGCCCATCGCTTGTCATCACAAGGATCTTGACCACTCAAGCACAAGAGCATGAAGACCAACGCTCCAATATCTTCCAAACACGAGCTGGCATCAATGGAAAATCTATCAAGGTGATCATTGATGGAGGGAGTTGCCACAACCTTGCTAGCACCGAGTTGTGTGAGAAGCTCAACCTCACCATCCATCCGCACAAGCACCCCTACCACGTGCAATGGCTAAGTGACCAAGGGTCCGTGAAGATCAAGCATACCATATCGGTCTCCTTCGCCATTGGACCTTACAAAGATATGGTGGAGTGTGATGTGGTTCCTATGACAGTTTGCCACATGCTTCTTGGTCGACCATGGAAATTTGACAAGGCTGCTCAACATGATGGTCGCACCAATGTATACACCTTCAAATGGCTCAACAAAACATGTGTTTTGCAACCGATGACTCCTAGCCAAATAATTGCGGACAATGCAAAGGCTTTAGCGAGGGTGCAAAGCTCAACACCTACTTGTGAGAAGAGCGGTGAGAGAGAGAACCACCTCATAGTGAGTGAGAGCCACAAGCCAAACTCGAGTGGAAAAACTAAGAGTGTTCTCCTTGCCACCAAAAGTGAGATGAGAGATGTTCGGAACAACCCATCCATCTTGCACTATGTCCTCCTTTGCAAGGGACTAGCGCAAGGAACTAATGAATTAACCAATGTTCCTCCATCTTTGATGAGTGTTTTGCAGGAATTCAAGGATGTGTTCCCCGAAGAGCTTCCACATGGACTACCTCCTCTTCGCGGCATCGAACATCGCATTGACCTCATCCCTGGTGCACCACTTCCCAACCGTGCCGCTTACCGCAAGAACCCGGAGGAGACAAAGGAATTGAACGTTAAATCAACCAACTCATCTACAAAGGTTTGATCCAAGTTAGCACTAGTCCAAGTGCCTTGCCCGTGATACTTGTTCCAAAAACGGATGATACGCTACGGTTATGCATGGACTGTCGTCCAATCAATGCTATCACCGTGCGTTATCGACATCCCTTACCACGTCTCGATGACATGCTTGATGAGTTGTGTGGAGCCACTATTTTTTCGAAAATTGATCTTCGTAGTGGTCTCTATGAATGGTTGGTTATGCCCTTTGGTTTATCTAATGCCTCATCCATCTTCATGCGTCTCGTGAATCATATCTTGCGTTCTCTCATTGGAAAAAGTGTTGTTGTCTATTTCGATGATATTCTTGTTTATAGCAAATCACTTGAGGACCATATAACACATGTCAAGGAAGTCTTGCAAATCCTTCGACATGAAAAGCTTTATGCTAATCTTCCCAAGTGGACTTTTGCTAAAGACAAGTTGATTTTTCTTGGATTTGTCGTTTCTTCGAAGGGAATTGAAGTTGATGTTTCCAAGGTAAAGGACATACGAGATTGGCCCATCCCAACAAATGTGATTGAACTTCGAAGTTTTCATGGGTTGGCCGGTTTCTATCGTCGCTTTGTGAAATACTTTTCCACTATTGCTTGTCCTCTCAATGAGTTGACGAAAAAGAATGTCACCTTTGTGTGGGGCAAAGCACAACAAAAAGCTTTTGATGAACTTAAAAAGAGGCTCACCGAAGCACCTCTCCTTGCGTTACCAGATTTCACAAAAACTTTTGAGATAGAGTGTGATGCTAGTGGTATTGGCATTGGAGGAGTGCTTATGCAAAATGGACGTCCTATAACCTACCATAGCGAGAAACTCGATGGTGCTCGCCTTAATTATCCAATTTATGACAAAGAGCTTTTTTCCTTAGTTCGTGTCCTTCAAGTTTGGCAACACTACCTATGGCCCAAGGAATTTATCATACATTCCGACCATGAATCGCTGAAATATCTCAAAGGCCAAGCCAAATTGAGTAAGAGACACACTAAGTGGGTTGAGTTCATGGAGTCTTTCCCGTACATAGTCAAGTATAAGAAGGGCAAAGATAATGTAGTTGCGGACGCATTGTCTCGCAAGCACACAAGCGTTCTTACGAGACTTGAAATCAACGTGTTGTGTCTTGAGGAAATAAAATCTTTGTATGCTTCTGACCCGTTCTTTGAACCAATTTTCGCAAAGTTCTCCCATGACAAAGGAGTTGATGATTTCTATTTGCATAAGGGCTTTCTATTTAAACAAAACAAGCTATGCATTTCAAAGTCGTCGCTTCAACTTTTGCTTCTCCAAGAATCTCATGGTGGAGGCCTCATGGGTCACTTTGGCCGTAACAAGACATTGGACATGCTCTCCACTCACTACTTTTGGCCCAAGATGAAGCGCGACGTGGAGCGCTACGTTCAACGATGCATGACATGTGTTCAAGCTAAGTCGCAAGCTAATCCCTACGGTCTTTATATGCCATTCCCTATTCCTCATACACCTTGGTCCGACATTAGCATGGATTTCGTGTTAGGATTGCCTAGATCTAAGCATGGTCATGATTCTATATTTGTTGTTGTGGATCGCTTTTCCAAAATGGCACACTTCATACCGTGCCATAAGACCGATGATGCTTCACATGTTGCATATCTGTTTTTCAGGGAAATCGTCCGTCTACACGGTGTGCCACGAACAATCGTCTCCGACCGCGACGTCAAATTCATGAGCTACTTATGGAAGACCCTCATGGCCAAGCTCGGCATCAAGCTCCTCTTTTCATCCGCGTCGCATTCTCAAACCGATGGACAAACCGAGGTTGTCAACCGAAGCCTCAGAACTCTTCTACGTGTGTTGATCAAGAAAAACTTGAAGGATTGGGAGGAATGCATTCCCCACGCCGAGTTCGCCTTCAACCGAGCAAAGCACTCAACAACCAAGATGAGTCCATTCATGATCGTCTATGGTTTCGAGCCCCTCACCGCGCTCGACATCCTACCACTACCTCTCCATGAGCGCACGAACATGGACGAAGAGAAGCATGCACAAGCTATGAAGACGCTTCATGAAGAAACAAGAGCTACTATCGAAC
Organism: Avena sativa; assembly: GCA_916181665.1. NCBI lineage: Eukaryota > Viridiplantae > Streptophyta > Magnoliopsida > Poales > Poaceae > Avena > Avena sativa. The sequence continues at coordinate 317,181,178 of OV702292.1, forward strand.
AACAAGTCCTTCGCCAAGCTTCAAGGTTAAACAAGGACAAGAAGGAGATGGTCTTTGAAGAAGGTGACCTTGTGTGGATATACCTAAGCAAAGACCGCTTCCCCATGGAACGTGACTCCAAGCTCAAGCCAAGAGGAGATGGTCCCTTCAAGGTCATCAAAAGAATCAACAACGCCTACATCATCGACATACCGACCTCCAAGTACCTTGCAAGCAATACATTCAATGTCAAGGATCTCTCACCCTACCATGGAGATGTTTAAGATGACAACCATGAAGAGTCGAGGACGACTCTTTCCCAAGGGGGGGAGCTGATGCGGCCCGTCCTACGGACGCTCCTACATCTACACCACCGAGTCCCCCAAGTGGACCGATGACCCGTGCTCGAGCCAAGCTCCTCCAAGATAAAGTGAATTTGCTCCTCTCATCATGTGACTTTGACATACACCTGGATGGCTTGCTACTTCATACCACTACTCTGTGCATCATCAGGTACGAAGCCCCGCCGCGTCGACCCACGAGCCCTAAAGCTGCACCTGAGCTGAAGCTGACTAAACCGGAGTGTCCGCCAGGAACCAGCCGGAGTGTCCGGCGCAACCGGAGTATCCGGCGCGACTCGGCCGTAGTGTCCAGCCTTCCCCAGCTCCAACCTGGCATGGACATTCAGAAGGCTAGTTCGGACACTACCCGGAGTGTCCGGCTACCCCGGACTGTCCGGTCGTTCCGACCCGGACTGTCCGGCCTGAAGATGGGCCTGCAAGCCTAGTTAGGCCCTGTGGCCCATGTACACCTCTACTTCGCCCAGAACTCTACTTTAATGCATGAATTACCCCTGAACTTGTGGTTGGCCTATATATAGTCCCCCACCTCCATTGCAAACCCTAGGCATGATATTGGAATTAGTGGAAACCCCTTTGTGGATCTATCTAGTTCTTGCCTCATGCTCCTTGACCAAGGAGCACCAATATCACCAAACCTCGTTGGAGTTTGTATCGTGCCTCCACGTTGTACATGGCCTTGGCGTCGGTGTCCCTTTGCCAAGACGTCAAGATCTCACCGAGTCTCCCATCTCGCCATGCCGGTTCGAGAGAGAGTCCTCCGCCCGACGCCGATCCTAGGGATTACGCCGGACCGGTCACTGCCGGCGTGAGCTATTGGTGTTTATCATGGTTTTGCTTGTGTGTTCATCGTGTTCTTCGTGCGTGCGTTCGTTGTGTTCATCCTTCCCTCCTTCCCCCGCACTCCATCCTCGATTTGAGTGAGATTCGTGAAAGATCAGGCCACCCTAGAGGTTTGCCCTCAACATTTATACTGCCTAAGTCTATGCATTTATGTATGATCAGGTTCGTTGGAGAAACAAGCATGGCACGAGGAGGAGAAGGGCTACAAGAGAAGCCCAACATGATGATCGCCCAAGGATGTGCGAGGGAGGAGCGGGAGGAAGGCGCAATACAATCAAGGGAGATCATCGAAGAGAAGGAACGTTCAATTCGGACAGACAAAAGTCCTAAAATTCAAACAGACGTGGATTCCTCATACGAACTCCAAGTCAAGCAAATAAGCACTTTTTGGATAGATAATTCCAAGATCTTTCCAGTGAGTACTTCCACGTCTAAAAGACCCTGGATAATCCGGCCCCCACACCCCGGATAAACCGGCCCTGCTTTGTAGATTCTGCAAAGGACTTCGTGCGCGACGTTCAGTACCGGGGCAGATATTTGACCGGACTTCCCCCCCCTCCCTTGGAAAATCCGGCCCTCTTAGACCAAATAATCTAGCTCAAAAAGTTCCCATCAGATCCGGATGGATCTGACTGTATCAGACACGTTTTTGTTTCGCGTTTTTTGGACGTTCCGGCGGCCATATAAGCCTGGGAACACCCTCTAGTTTAGGTTGGACCACGTTAAAATATTTTGGAGTTGTTTCTTTCATAGAACCTCTAGAATTACCCTGTGTTCGAATTCTACAACTATAATTGAGTGAGATCTGTTGTTCCAATAGGAATTAGTAGATTGCATACTACCATTCCTTGTCATGGCTGCGTGCGCAAGAGCGTGGTGTTGTGAATATCCTACAATGTTCGAGAGTTGTTGCATTGGCATCAGGGATCGAGCGGGAGAGTTCATAGCTACAGGCTAGTTATCTATCATCCACCATCACCAACGCCATCTGCTTACTGAGAAGATCAGGCCACCCCATATCATCTTGGTATCAGATTTCCAGTGTTGCCTCAGTAAGCATCCACAAATCCAATCATAGATTAGAGAGTGTTTTTCATCCTATACAGAAAAAGCCTTACAAAAAGATTTTACATACACTAGATTGCATCGTTTTTGAGTTTTAGTTGTTGACTGTATCTTCTCATAGATCCGATCTGCAGGTTTTTCCTCGTAGGAGTCTAGTTTTTTTCGTTTGTGTCTAGCTTTAGGGTTTGATCTTGTTTTCTGCCGTGTCAACCATCACCGTGTTCCGCAAGTTTTCCTCCTTTGTCTAAGTCCACATAGCGTACCTTTGTTTGCATACCATAGACACAGCCTATCTACAGCATCTGTGTCTAGGAACGTACCCACGAGACTAGTTGCTTTGCTCTGATAGGCTGCTCATTAGGGTTTGAAGTCCAATTTTTTTCGTCCAGGTAGACCGGATTATCTGGCCCTTGACAAAACCGGAATATCCGGCCCATAATTGCTCAGAATTGTTGCATCACGTATTGCATTGTGTGAGATAGTTGAAAAATCAAAAAAAAGAGAAAGAAGAGAAAAAAGTTGTTAAAAAAAGAGAAAAGAAAAGAGATACAAAAGTAAACAACAAAAGGGAGATATCAAGGTTGATTGGAGGACTAGTTTTATAATAGCACTAGTAGATTGAGAAATCTTGTGCCTGTTATATTTGAGCTATTACTAGCGTCTCTCTTGTGCATTGCAATATTCCTTTTCATAAGTTATTTTGACACGTTTATCTCCACCGTGTGTGTTTCTTGGGTTTTTGTACGATCAGCACTAGGACTTGTTTGCGGTGTAGATAGGATACCATACCTATAGCTCCACCATAAATAACATGTGTGCCCTGTGATCATTCTCTATACCTTTGATATTCACTTCATCACATCAGTGCATCAGTCTTTGATTTCGTTTGGTAGAGGATCTCTATTCACTTTGGAACGGTAAGATCTCCTTTCTTATTAGTTGTGAGTGAGTTGTGAGAGTTTCCACCATACAAATTTTTATTTTTGCACTAACCTACTAATCATGTCTTCTAGTGATGGTGATGTTGTGTCACAGAAAAAGAAGGATGAGGAGCTTGTTAATTGGCGTGAATACGAGGCTTTGAAGTCCCACTTGACAAGTGTGTTTACTCACATGACAGATGCCATTGACAAGAATCTCTAGGATATGAATATGAGATTGGATCAGAATGTTGGGGCAGTCGATACTATCCAAACGCAAGTGGCTACGCTCAATGTCAATGTCACCACTTTGCAGCGTTCCATTAAGGGTTTGACAGACGCCTTAGATAGAAGGGAAGATCCTCAACCTGATGATGCCTTTGAGGATTTTGATGAGGGTAGCGCCGTGGATGCTGCCCCACATGTTGGCAGGGGACGTGTTATTCCCCCTGCCCATGCACCTGCTCATGGCCGTGGGCTTTCCCCTCTTGGGCGTGCTCAACGTGTTCCCAACCAAGCTGCTGATGCTGGTTTGGGAAAGCCAAAATTCTCGATTCCCAAGTTTGATGGTTCTATTGATCTTGAAGACTACCTCACATGGGAGTTGAAGATTGAGAAGCTTTGGTGTTTATTTGACTATCCTGAAGACAAGAAGGTCAAGCTTGCACCATCTAAATTTGATGGTTATGCTTTGCGTTGGTGGGATGCTCTTGTGCAGCATAGAAGGGAGGACAATGAACTTCCTATGATGGATTGGCGTGAGATGAAGCAAATCATGAAAGCTTGTTTCGTACCAACCAACTACTTGCGATCAGTTTTTGATAAATTGACGCAATTGAAGCAAGGCACCATGACAGTTGATGAGTACTACATGGAGATGGAGATGCTTATGCAGCGTGCTAGAATTCGTGAGTCCATTGAGATGACCATGCAGTGATTCCTAAACAATTTGAAGTTACCGATCAAGAGCATTGTTCGTCATCACAAGTATGAGACCATGAATGAGTTGTTGCATCATGCTAGAGGGGCCGAATCCCAATTGGCAGAAGAGGCAAAGTCACGTGCTTGTTTTACGTCCTCCAGCAGATTTTTGGCCAGGTCTACACCTCCTACAGTCACGCCACCAGCTGCTGCTCCTTTTACACCATCGGCCAAGCCAGCAAGTACACCTTCATTTGGTTCTAATGCTCGAAAACCCGCTGCTCCTACTGCTAGCTCGGGTTCCAACATGTCTACGACACGTACTCGTGATGTGGTGTGCCATACTTGTGGAGGTAGAGGGCACTACAAGAAAGATTGTCCAAACAGCAAAGTTATGTTTATTAACGAACAAGGCAAAGTAGAGAGTGGAGATGAAGCTTCTGATGATGATGTTGATGATGCTGATGATGGTGCTGATGCGTATCCTGAGCGTGCTCCAACTATTGTCGTATATTCACGTATACTTAGTGTGCAACCGGTTGAGGAATCCCAGTGTTGCAACTTGTTCCAAACAAAAGCTCTAGTTGGACCTAACAAGGCTTCCAAGGTCATTATTGATGGAGGTAGCTGCAGAAATCTTGCAAGTAAGGAACTATGTGCCAAACTGAATTTGACATACTTACCTCATCCCTAGCCATAATACATACAATGGTTGAGCAACAATGGTGAGATGAAGGCAAATCATATGGTACGAGTGAATTCTCAAATAGGGCCATACAAAGATTCTATTAATTTTGATGTGGTTCCTATGACTGTTTGTCACCTACTATTGGGTCGGCCTTGGCTCTATGATTGCCATGTGCAACACAATGGCCGAGCCAATAATATCACTTGGAATTCAAAGGGAAGAACATTACTATGCGGCCAATGACACCACAAGATAATGTGAATGATTCTCGCCAGAAAATAGAGGTGAATTTGAAGGAAGATCCTACAACTCGGCGAGATTGTGTGAAAGTTGTTCCTGATGTAATTGAGGCTAAATGGAGTGATATAACGAAAAGTGAGAGAGTTCCTGGTTTATTGATATTAGCCACTAAGGAAGATATGAGAGAATTTCGTGAGGATCCTACAGCCATGCCACTTGTGCTCATGTATAAGGGTGAGGTATTGGTTTCTAACGACATGACCCCTGTTTCTCTTAGTGTCTCTTCTGTTTTGCAGGACTTTGGGGATGTGTTTCCAGAAGATGTACCCGCAGGCTTACCTCCATTGCGTGGTATAGAACATCAAGTGGACCTGATTCCTGGCGCCACACTTCCCAACCGTGCACCCTACAGGACTAATCCCGAAGAAACAAAGGAAATTCAGAATCAAGTACAAGCGTTGCTGGATAAAGGGTACATTCATGTTTCTCTTAGCCCTTGTGTTGTTCCTGTTATTTTAGTTCCTAAGAAAGATGGTACATGGCGCATGTGTGTAGATTGTAGAGCAATTAATAATATCACTATTCGATATCGTCATCCTATTCCACGCTTAGAGTATATGCTAGATGAATTGAGTGGTGCTGTTGTTTTCTCTAAAATTGACTTGCGTAGTGGTTATCATAAAATTAGGATGAAAGAAGGGGATGAGTGGAAAACTGCTTTCAAAACAAAATTTGGCTTATATGAGTGGTTAGTCATGCCGTTTGGTCTTACTTATGCACCTAGTACATTTATGCGATTAATGAATCATGTTTTGAGAGATTTTAATTGGTCGTTTTGTGGTTGTTTACTTTGATGATATACTCATATATAGCCACAACGAAACTGAACATTGCACTCATATTCGACAAGTTTTGCAAGTGTTGCGTGATAATAAATTGTATGCTAATCTTGAGAAGTGCACATTTGCAAAAGATAAGGTCATATTCCTAGGATTTGTTGTATCTAGGCATGGAGTAGAGGTTGATCAATCTAAAATTGAATCAATTCAGAATTGGCCTACTCCCATGAATGTAAGTCAAGTGCGTAGTTTCCACGGCTTAGCTGGTTTCTATAGGCGCTTTGTGAAAGATTTTAGCACCATTGCTACACCTTTGAATGATTTGACAAAGGAAGGTGTTCCTTTTGTATGGGGCGCGGCCCAAGACATTGCATTTGATACATTGAAACGTTTAATTACTTCTACACCATTACTTGCATTACCTGATTTTTTGAAGCAATTTGAAGTTGAATGTGATGCTAGTGGTATAGGCATAGGTGGCGTTTTGATGCAAGAGGGTCGGCCTATAGCTTATTTTTCTGAGAAATTGACTGGTGCTCGTTTGAATTATTCTATCTATGATAAAGAATTGTATGCACTTGTTAGAGTACTTGAGGTTTGGCAACATTATTTGTGGCCAAAGGAATTCATCATACATTCTGATCATGAAGCATTGAAATACTTGAAAGCTCAATCAAACTTGCATAGAAGATTAGCTAAATGGGTTGAGTTCATTGAGTCTTTTCCTTACATCATTAATTATAAGAAGGGAAAAGAGAATGTTGTTGCTGATGCTCTGTCTAGGAAGAACATGCTATTAACCAATCTTGATGTTAAAATTCCTGGATTAGAAGAAATTTGTGCACTTTATGCAACTGACCATGATTTTGCTGAACCATATCGTTTGTGTGCTCTTAGAAATGCATGGGATAAGTATCATATACATGATGGATATTTGTTTCGAGCTAACAGACTATGTATTCCATAATCGTCGTTGCGTTTGTTCTTAGTGCAAGAATCACATGCTGGTGGTTTGATGGGTCACTTTGGGCTTGAGAAGACGTTGCTCATGCTTGCTGATCACTTTTATTGGCCCAAGATGAGGCGTGATGTGTACAGATTTGTGAGCCGGTGTATTACATGCCACAAGTCGAAATCTAAGCTGAAGCCTCACGGTTTGTATACACCTCTCTCTGCACCTACTACTCCATGGGAAGACATTAGTATGGACTTTGTGCTAGGTCTACCTAAAACTCAGAAAGGTCATGATTCTATATTTGTGGTAGTGGATAGGTTCTCTAAGATGGCTCATTTTATTGCCTGCCACAAAAGCGATGATGCATCGCATGTTGCTAACTTGTTTTTCAGGGACATCGTGAGATTACATGGAGTACCAGAAACGATTGTTTCTGACCGTGATGTGAAGTTCATGAGCTACTTTTGGAAGACCTTATGGGGGAAGCTAGGAACGAAGCTGTTGTTCAGTACTACATGTCATCCCTAAACAGATGGTCAAACGGAGGTGGTGAATCGAACATTGTCACAGCTGCTAAGGACCATGATTAAAAAGAATCTGCGGGAGTGGGAAGAGTGTTTGCCACATGTTGAGTTTGCTTACAACAGGTGTTGAGGGCAAACCTCTAGGGTGGCCCGATCTTTCACGATTCCCTTTCAAATCGAGGATGGAGTGCGGGAAGAGGAGGGCAGATGAACACGATGAACGCACGCCCGAAGAACGCGATGAACACACACACACAAAACCACGATACACACCAATAGCTCATGACGGCGGTGACCGGTTCGGCGCGATCCCTAGGATCGGCGTCGGGCGGAGGACTCTCTCTCGAACCGGCACGGCGAGATGGGAGACTCGGTGAGATCTTGACGTCTAGGCAAAGGGACACCGATGCCTAGGCCTTGTACAACACGGAGGCACGATGCAAACTCCAACGAGGTTTGGGGATATTGGTGCTCCTTAGTCAAGGAGCATGAGGCAAGAATTAGATAGATCCACAAAAGGGTTTCCACTAATTCCAATATCATGCCTAGGGTTTACAATGGAGGTGGGGGACTATATATAGGCTAGCCACTTAAACAGGGGTACTTTAGAAATAAAGGACAAGTTCTGGACGGACTAGGGGTTACATGGGCCGCAGGCCCAAAGGCCTTTTCATGCCTGGCGATGGTCGGACCGGAGACTCCGGTGTGGTGGACCAGAGACTCCGGTCTGGGCCGAAGACTCCGGTCGGTCTCCGGACTAGCCTCCGGAGGGGCCTTCAGATTGTCCCAGCGCCTGGTTCCAGGGGCAGACCGGAGGTGGGTTTGGAGACTCCGGTGTCTTCAGGCCGGAGACTTTGATAGGCCGGAGACTCCGGTGTGAGCAGACCGGAGACTCTGGTCTGAGCAGCTCCAACGGCTCCTGCTTCACGCTCTGCTCCTTGTTCTCCATCCTTGGGTGCTTGGTGATGTGCCGAAGCTTCGTACCTGATGATGCATAGGGTAGTTGCATGAAGTAGCATGCCATCCAAGGAGGTATCAAATCGGCACGAGGAAAGGAGCGAGTTCACCTTAGCTTGTAGGAGTTTGGCTCGTGCACGAGTCATGGGTCCACTTGGGGGACTTGTTGGTGTAGATGTAGGAGCGTCCGTAGGACGGCCTGCATCAATAGGGCGATGCATTCAACTACTCAGCTTTGTCCTTTTGAGGTGGTGTATGGTTTCAAGCCATTGACGCCACTTGATATGTTGCCTCTGCCATTACATGAGAGAGTTGATATGGAGGCATCAAAACGTGCTGATTATGTGAAGAAAATACATGAGAAGACTCGAGAGGATATTGAGAAGAAAGGCAAGAACATTGCTGCTGCAAGGAATCATGCAAGGAATGAAGTGTTGTTCGAGCCTAGACATATGGTTTGGGTGCATCTACGCAAGGATAGGTTCCCACTACTTCGAAAGTCAAAATTGAAGCCACGTGGTGCTGGTCCTTACAAGGTGTTAGCCAAGATTAATGATAACGCCTACTCGGTTGATATACCTATTGAGGAGTTCGGTGGAGTTAGCAACAACTTCAACGTTGCTGATTTGTCACCATATGGTGGAGAAGACCTTGGAGCGTCGAGGTCGACGCCTTTTGAAGGGGGGAGATGATGAGGACATCCCTACAATTACACCTACCCCAATGACTATTGAAGATGCTACAACTGTTGCAAGAAAGGATCAGTCCAATGAGATTAGAATTGGACCTATTACAAGAGCTCGTGCTAAGCTACTTGAACAACAGGTGAATTTACTCCTAAACGAATCTGGTATTTTGATTGATGAGAACTTTATACTGCCTAAGTCTATGCATTTATATATGATCAGGTTTGTTGGAGAAACAAGCATGGCGTGAGGAGGAGAAGGGCTACAAGAGAAGCCAAACATGATGACCGCCCAAGGATGTGCGTGGGAGGAGCGGGAGGAAGGCGCAATACAAGCAAGGGAGATCATCGAAGAGAAGGAACGTTCAATTCGGACAGACAAAAGTCCTGAAATTCAAACGGACCTGGATTCCTCATATGAACTCCAGATCAAGCAAATAAGCACTTGTTGGATAGATAATTCCAAGATCTTTCCAATGAGTACTTCCACGTCTAAAAGACCCCGGATAATCCGGGCCCCACACCCCGGATAATTCGGCCCTGCTTTGAAGATTCTGCAAAGTACTTCGTGTGCAACGTTTAGTACCGGGGCGGATATTTGACCGGACTCCCCCCCCCCGAAAATCCGGCCCTCTTAGACCGGATAATCTGGCCCAAAAAGTTCCCATCAGATCCGGATGGATCTGACTGTATCAGACACGTTTTTGTTTCACGTTTTTTGGACGTTCCGGCGGCCATATAAGCCTGGGAACACCCTCTAGTTTAGGTTGGACCACGTTAAAATATTTTGGAGTTGTTTCTTTCATAGAAACTCTGGAATTACCCTATCTTTGAATTCTACAACTATAATTGAGTGCGATCTGTTGTTCCATTAGGAATTAGTAGATTGCATACTACTGTTCATGGTCACGGCTGCGTGCGCAAGAGCGTGGTGTTGTGAATATCCTACAAGGTTCAAGAGCTGTTGCATTGGCATCAGGGATCGAGCAGGAGAGTTCATAGCTACAGGCTAGCTATCTATCATCCACCATCACCAACGCCATCCGCTTACTGAGAAGATCGGGCCACCCCATATCAGATGTCCAAGACAAAGATCAACAAGAGATGGAAGTTCTCTGCCGCAGCAGAGAAAAGCCTCAGTTCTCTGCCACGACAGGAAAACAGAGTCCAACTCTGCCACGGCAGGCTGCCGCGGCAGAGAAAGCGACTACAACTCTGCCACGGTAGAGTCAGTTTGACCAGACCCAAGTTGGGTCGGTTTGTATCCCTAGGCCGCCACCCCTTAGACCCTTAAATAGATGGGGGCGCTTTAGCTTTATTCTTTAGACCACGTTAAAATATTTTGGAGATGTTTCTTTCATAGCACCTCTGAAATTACCCTGTGTTCGAATTCTACAACTATAATTGAGTGTGATTTGTTGTTCCATTTGGGAACTAGTAGATTGCATACTACCATTCGTGGTCACGGCTGCGTGCGCAAGAGTGTGGTGTTGTGAATATCCTATAAGGTTCGAGATCTGTTGCATTGGCATCAGGGATCAAGCGGGAGAGATCATAGCTACGCACTAGTTATCTATCATCCACCATATCATCGACAAGAGCTTGCTGAGAAGATTTGGGCCACCCCATATCATCTTGGTATCAGATTTCCTCGTTGCCTCGGTAAGCAATCCACAATCCATCCATAGATTAGAGAGTGTTTTTTCGTCCTATACAGAAAAAGCCCCACCAAAAGAGTTGCCATAGCCTAGATTGCATCTTAGACGAGTAATAGTTGTTGGTCGTGTTCATCCTTTAGTTTAGATCTAGATCTGTTCTTCGTAGATCTGTTTTTCTAGTCGTTTTCTAGTCAATTTCCACCATTGTTTCTGCCACCACAATGTCAGATCCGATCTAATCTAAGAGTCCTAGTCTACTACTCTTGGCCGAGTCGGAATTAAAAAAAATTCTACCGACTCTGCCGCGGCACGGAAACAGCCTGTTTTCCTACCGCGGAGTCCTGTTCTGCCACGACTCGGATTCGCTGCCGCGACACGTTTTTGACGTGTTTTTCTGCCGCGGCAGGATTTTCTGCCACGACACGATTTTGCCCTGTTTTTCTGCCACGGCAGAAATTTTACAAAGTGTGAATTTGCACTTTTCCTTCAACCTTAGCCACAGCCATTCTATTACATAGGTGTAGGAACTTGCCCATTGAGACTAGTTTCCGCTCCTACAGGCTGCTCATAGGATTTTGGTGATGTACTTTGTAATTGGCCGTGTGTGATATATCAAATAAAAAAAAGAAGAGAAAAAGCAATATAGCAACAGAAAGAGCAAAAAAAGAGCTATACAAAAGAAAAAGAAAAATTGTGGAAAAAGAAAATTTGAGCAAGAGGCCTAGTGATATCTTTGTGCACCGGTAGATTGAGCAATCTTGTGCCTGTTTACTTTGAGCTTTGCTAGTGTCTCTCGAGCGTAGTGCAATACCCTTCATAGCTGCATTGCCACGTTTTTCTCCACGTGTGTGTTTCTTGTGTATTTGTACGATCAACACTAGGACTTGTTTGCGGTATAGATAGGGTACCATACCTATAGCTCCACCTTAAGTAACCTGTGTGCCCTGCGATTGTTCTCTATACCTTTGATATTCACTTCATCACATCAAGTGCATCAGTCTTTGATTTCGTTTGGTAGAGCATCTCTATTCACTTTGGAACGGTAAGATCTCATATCTTATTATTGTGATGAGCTGTGAGAGTTTCCACCATATAGATTTTGATTTTCGCACTAACCTACTAATCATGTCTTCTAGTGATGATGATGTTGTGTTACAGAAAAAAAAGGATGAGGAGCTTGTTAATTGGCGTGAATATGAGGCTTTGAAGTCCCACTTGGCACGTGTGTTTACTAACACGACAGATGACATTGACAAGAATCTCCAGGATATGAATATGAGATTGGATCAGCATGTCGGAATGGTTGATATTATTCAAATGCAAGTGGCTATGCTCAATGTCAATGTCACCACTTTGCAGCGTTCCATTGAGGGTTTGACAGCCGTCTTATATAGAAGGTAAGATCCTCAACATGATGATGCCTTTGATGATTTCGATGAGGGTAGCGCCATGGATGCTTCTCCACATGTTGGCAGGGGACGTGCTATTCCCCCTGCCCATGCACATGCTCATGGCTATGGGATTGCCCCTCTTGGGCGTGCTCAATGTGTTCCCAACCAAGCTGCTGATGATGGTTTGGGCAAGCCAAAATTCTCAATTCCCAAGTTTGATGGTTCCATTGATCCTGAAGACTACCTCACATGGGAGTTGAAGATTGAGAAACTTTGGCGCTTATTTGACTATCCAGAAGATAAGAAGGTCAAGCTTGCAGCATCTGAATTTGATGGTTATGCTTTGCGTTGGTGGGATGCTCTCGTGCAACATAGGAGGGAGGACAATGAACTTCCTGTGATGGATTGGCGCGAGATGAAGCAAATCATGAAGGCTCGTTTCGTACCAACCAACTACTTGTGATCAGTTTTTGATAAATTGACGTAATTGAAGCAAGGCACAATGACAGTTGATGAGTACTACATGGAGATGGAGTTGCTTATGCAGCGTGCTAGAATTCATGAGTCTATTGAGATGACCATGCAACGATTCCTAAACAATCTGAAGTTGCCAATCAAGAGCATAGTTCATCATCACAAGTATGAGACCATGAATGAGCTATTGCACCATGATAGAGAGGCCGAATCCCAGTTGGCAGAAGAGGCGAAGTCACGCGCTCGTTTTCCATCCTCCAGCAGATTTTCGGCCAGATCTACTCCTTCTACAGCTGTGCCAGCAGCTGCTGCTCCATTAACACCATCGGCCAAACCAGCAAGTACACCTTTGTTTGGTTCTAATGCTCAAAAACCCGCTGCTCCTGCTGCTAGTTCGGGTTGCAACATGTCTACGGCACGTACTCGTGATGTGTTGTGCCATACTTGTGGAGGTAGAGGGCACTACAAGAAAGATTGTCCAAACAGCAAGGTTATGTTTGTTAATGAACAAGGTCAAGTAGAAAGTGGAGATGAAGCTTCTGACACTGATCTTGATGACGGCGAGGATGGTGCTGATGCATATGCTGAGCGTGCACCCACTATTGTCGTATCTTCACGTGTACTTAGTGTGCAACCGGTTGTGTAATCCCAGTGTCGTAAATTGTTCCAAACAAAAGCTCTAATTGGACCAAACAAAGCTTGCAAGGTCATTATTGATGGAGGTAGCTGCAGAAATCTTGCAAGTAAGGAACTATGTGCCAAACTGAATTTGACATACTTACCTCATCCCAAGCCATATTACATAAAATGGTTGAGCAATAATGGTCAGATGAATGTAAATCATATGGTACGTGTGAATTTTCAAATAGGACCATACAAAGATTCTATTGATTTTGATGTGGTCTTACTAATGCACCTAGTACATTTATGTGATTAATGAATCATGTTTTGAGAGAGTTTATTGGTCGTTTTGTGGTTGTTTACTTTGATGATATACTCATATACAGCCACACCGAATCTGAACATTGCACTCATATTCGACAAGTTTTGCAAGTGTTGCGTGATAATAAATTGTATGCTAATCTTGAGAAGTGCACATTTGCAAAAGATAAGGTCATATTCCTAGGATTTGTTGTATATAAGCATGGAGTAGAGGTTGACCAATCTAAAATTGATCAATTCAGAATTGGCCTACTCCCATGAATGTAAGTCAAGTGCGTAGTTTCCACGGCTTAGCTGGTTTCTGTAGGCGCTTTGTGAAAGATTTTAGCACCATTGCTGCACCTTTGAATGATTTGACAAAGGAAGGTGTTCCTTTTGTATGGGGCGCGGCCTAAGACATTGCATTTGATACATTGAAACGTTTAATTACTTCTACACCATTACTTGCATTACCTGATTTTTCGAAGCAATTTGAAGTTGAATGTGATGCTAGTGGTATAGGCATAGGTGGCATTTTGATGCAAGAGGGTCGGCCTATAGCTTATTTTTCTGAGAAATTGACTGGTGCTCGTTTGAATTATTCTATCTATGATAAAGAATTGTATGCACTTGTTAGAGTACTTGAGGTTTGGCAACATTATTTGTGGCCAAAGGAATTCATCATACATTCTGATCATGAAGCATTGAAATACTTGAAAGCTCAATCAAACTTGCATAGAAGATTAGCTAAATGGGTTGAGTTCATTGAGTCTTTTCCTCACATCATTAATTATAAGAAGGGAAAAGAGAATGTTGTTGCTGATGCTATGTCTAGGAAGAACATGCTATTAACCAATCTTGATGTTAAAATTCCTGGATTAGAAGCAATTTGTGCACTTTATGCAACTAACCATGATTTTGCTGAACCATATCGTTTGTGTGCTCTTAGAAATGCATGGGATAAGTATCATATACATGATGGATATTTGTTTCGAGCTAACAGACTATGTATTCCATAATCGTCGTTGCGTTTGTTCTTAGTGCAAGAATCACATGCTGGTGGTTTGATGGGTCACTTTGGGCTTGAGAAGACGTTGCTCATGCTTGCTGATCACTTTTGTTGGCCCAAGATGAGGCGTGATGTGTACAGATTTGTGAGCCGGTGTATTACATGCCACAAGTCGAAATCTAAGCTGAAGCCTCATGGTTTGTATACACCTCTCTCTGCACCTACTACTCCATGGGAAGACATTAGTATGGATTTTGTGCTAGGTCTACCTAAAACTCAGAGAGGTCATGATTCTATATTTGTGGTAGTGGATCTAAGATGGCTCATTTTATTGCCTGCCACAAAAGCGACGATGCGTCGCATGTTGCTAACATGTTTTTCAAGGACATCGTGAGATTACATGGAGTACCTAAGACGATTGTTTCTGACCGTGATGTGAAGTTCATGAGCTACTTTTGGAAGACCTTATGGGGGAAGCTAGGAACGAAGCTGTTGTTCAGCACTACATGTCATCCCCAAACAGATGGTCAAACAGAGGTGGTGAATAGAACATTGTCACAGTTGCTAAGGACCATGATTAAAAAGAATCTGCGGGAGTGGGAAGAGTGCTTGCCACATGTTGAGTTCGCTTACAACAGGGCTGTGCATTCAACTACTCAGCTTTGTCCTTTTGAGGTGGTGTATGGCTTCAAGCCATTGATGCCACTTGATATGCTGCCTCTGCCATTACATGAGAGAGTTGATATGGAGGCATCAAAACATGGTAATTACGTGAAGAAAATTCATGAGAAGACTAGAGAGGCAATTGAGAAGAAAGGCAAGAACATTGTTGCTGCAAGGAATCAAGCAAGAAAGGAAGTGTTGTTCGAGCCTGGAGATATGGTTTGGGTGCATCTGCGCAAGGACAGATTTCCACTACTTCGCAAGTCCAAATTGAAGCCATGTGGTGCTGGTCCTTACAAGGTGTTAGCCAAAATTAATGATAATGTCTACTTTGTTGATATACTTATTGAGGAGTTTGGTGGCGCTAGCAACAGCTTCAACGTTGCTGATTTGTCACCATATGCTGGAGAAGACCTTGGAGTGTCGAGGTCGATGCCTTTTGAAGGGGGGAAGATGATGAGGACATCCCTACAGTTACACCTACCCCAATTGATAATGAGGATGTTCCAGTTGCAAAGAAGGATCAATCCAATGAGATAAGGATTGAACCAATCACAAGAGCTCGTGCTAAGCTACTAGAACAACAGGTGAACTTGTTTCTTAATGAACCTGGTGCTTTTATTAATGATAATTTTATACTACCTAAGTCTTTGAACTATTGCATGATCAGGTACTTAGGAGAAGAAGGCATAGCAAGGAGCGAGGAGCAAATGGAACAAGGCGTGTTGATCAATGAAGAATGCGCGAGGGAGGAGAGGGAGGAAGCGCAAGGAGCTGTCCAAGACAAAGATCAACAAGAGATGGAAGTTCTCTGCCGCAGCAGAGAAAAGCCCCAGTTCTCTGCCACGGCAGGCTGCCGCGGCAGAGAAAGCAACTACAACTATGCCACGGCAGAGTCAGTTTGACCGAACCCAAGTTGGGTCGGTTTGTATCCCTAGGCCGCCGCCCCTTGGACCCTTAAATAGATGGGGGCGCTTTAGCTTTATTCCTTAGACCACGTTAAAATATTTTGGAGATGTTTCTTTCATAGAACCTCTGAAATTACCCTGTGTTCGAATTCTCCAACTATAATTGAGCGTGATTTGTTGTTCCATTGGGAATTACTAGATTGCATACTACCGTTCGTGGTCACGGCTGCATGCGCAAGAGTGTGGTGTTGTGAATATCCTACAAGGTTCGAGATCTGTTGCATTGGCATCAGGGATCGAGCGGGAGAGATCATAGCTACGCACTAGTTATCTATCATCCACCATATCATAGACAAGAGCTTGCTGAGAAGATCGGGCCACCCCATATCATGAACTCTCCCGCTCGAATCCTGGTGCTAATGCAACAGTTCTCGAACCCTGTGGGATATTCACAATACCACGCTCTTGCGCACACAGCCGTCAACCATGAACGATAGTTTGCAATCTACTGATTCCCAGTAGAACAACAGATCACACTCAATTGCAGCAAGTATTTCGATCACAAGTAATTCCAGAGGTTCTAATAAGAATCAACTCTAAAATATTTTAACATGGTTTAAACCTAAAAACCATGAATTACAGGCCTATATAAAGGCTGTTGGATGTCCAACATAGAGTTAGGGTCAAAACCAAACATATCTTTAACTTTCCTAACTTAAAAGGACTCTATTTATAAACTGACAAAAAACAACCATCGACTTGTTTTGGTTGCTGCACACAGCTCGTAACGAACTGGGAGACGTGCGAGTATCTGTTGGAAAGATCTCGGAATTATCTTTCCAAAAAGTACTTATTTGCTTAATTCGGAGTTGGTATGTGAAAACCACGTCCGTTTCAATTCCAGAGCTTCTGTCTGTCCAAACTGAACCTTCCTTCTTGGTCGTCTTCCATTTCTCGATCGCCTTCCTCCCTCTCCTCCTGCTAGCGCTGGTCCGATGGATATTAAATCTAATCAAACAATGACACCATGATTTAGGTAGTATAAAGTTCTTATAAACCAAAGTATCATGTCCAACTATAAACGAATTCACTTTGTGATATTTTTCAACGAGACTTAATATTTCCTTCCAGCTAAGACAACTAGAATCATCATATTCAAAGAATATATCCTCATCATTTTTTGTAAAGGCAAGCCCGGAATTAGAGGGATTTGATCCCTTATAAGTAGTGATGAGAATTCTCATGCCAGAGTAGCAAACATTAAGTCCAGTCCTGTCCCATTCCAGAGTAATATGGTTGCACGGGTTAATTGTTCTGGCAAAACTACAAAGAACCGAGTGCGTTTTTGTAAACCATTTTCCTCCATCTTTTCTTCAATATTTTACAATATTTTATAAAATGAAACCTTTTTCTTTTCTCAACTTCTCTTGGTAGGTCAAACCTCACCAAGATTTTGCCATAAAACATTACTCTTTTAAAAGCCGCTAGGCTACCTGCGTTCTGAGGCGTCCGCGCGTGCCCATCGTTTGCAGCCACGTGATCCTTGTGCGCTAGTGCGCCGCGTGGCTGTGTCGCCCTACCGGCCGTCCGATCTGGTGTTTGTCGTCGTTACACTTGCCGTCTGCTTAGAGGGACGCTGACGGGTGGGTTTGTCAGGCAGTGGGACCGGCGGGTAGAGGCAGCGATGTGGGTTTCTTTCTGTGGTTGCTTTTCCGCGGCGTTGCTTCCTTGGCCGGTGGGTGGACAGCGGTGGACAGTGCATCCTGGTTTTTTCCTACCGCTGCCGCTCTTTGTTTCCTTAGCTGCTCTCTCGACGGCCCTGCATGTAAGAGAGTTCGTGGGTCGGCTTGCTTGTTCCTCTTGTTTTTTTGGTAACAGTTGACGGGAGACCGGTGATGGACGTGATGGACGTGGGGGGCCTGCGTAAGCGACTTTCGTGGACGTTGTGGTCTTTTACTTCTTTTACTCGCCGGCCGGGCCGTTCTCCATCTGCGGGTGCGCCCCTTGTTTCGGAGGTCCCGCCTGTCAGCGGGCTGCTCGTTCGGCGCAGGCGTGCCTGCTTTTCTTATCGTCATTTGCATCCTTGTGCACGTGCGATTGGCGGGGTGGTGGTCTTGCCCTTCTGCACGCTTTTGCTTTGCGCCGCCCTCGCCGCCTCTATCGCTAACGGTGGCCCCTGCTGACGCATGTTTGTGTGCCGTTCGTGGGTTTCATTGTCGCTTCGGCGTCTGGTTCTCGTCGTCTCCTTCCACTACTACCTGCCTCCCGGCCTGCTCAGTCACCGCTCGCCCCGCAGTTCCCCTCCTCCTGACTTGCTCTTTGCTCTGTCCCCTTGCTCTCCGTTCGGCTTTCCACACGGTTCTCCGTCCGATGGGGTTCTCCGTGCCTGCTCCGTTCGGCTAAGGTGAGATTCGGCTCCCGCTTTTGAAATGCCCCTGTTCACGATTCGGTGCGGCGGTCAGGCCTAGAGGTCATCCTGATAAATTTCTTCGAAATTGCTTGCAGGGTTCTCTAGCTTTCCTGGTATCTGCATGCTTTGGCCTGCGCGCATCGTCCGGTGGGTATTCTTTTCATTTCCTCTCCTTGCGTTCCTCCGATCTGGAATCGTGTCTGCTTCTCGATTTGTCCGTGTTCTTCATAGTTGTTGCCCTTTGGGTGCCGCTTACATGTTTTGTTGTTCTCATGTTGTTCTGGACGGGAATTCTTCTTCCGTTCGGCTCGTTGGTTTCCCTCCTCGGGTGTTTCTGCCTCTCAGGTAAGGTTCAGTTCGGGTGCCCGTGTTTCAGTTCGTTGTGCCTTAGGTATCGAATTTTGCCCATATGCGGCTAGAGAAGAATTGATACTTCGGTTAATTGAGAGGTTGTGCTTACCGAGTTAGCCATGTGCGGCTTCAAAAAAAACTGCTATTGATAGATACTGGAAACCTGAAAACGTGAAGCTGAGTTTGTGCTTAGCGGATCAGCCATGTGCGTGTGGATTTTTTTGGTATATTTGATAGATACTGAAAAACTGACGATGCGGGGCTGTTTTACAGTTAACTGAACGTGTAAAGTTGTGTAGTTTCGGTTCATGTGAGAGGTTTTGCCTAGCGAGTTAGTCATGTGCGGCTTCAAAAAGATTGCTGTTGATAGATACTAAAGACCTGGAAATGTGAGGCTGAGTTGCGGATTGGAATTTTTTTCTAGATTTGCTATTGATAGATACTGAAAAACTGAACATTTAGAGCTGTTTTACAGTTAACTGAACATGTAAAGTCGTGCTCCTTCGATCCATGTTGTGGGGTACCCGATTTTTTCTCGTATAGCCAGCCGAAAGATGGGACTTTAGGTTCGCTATGCCATGTTTGCTCTGTTTTTCCCGGTGTGCAATTTGTTGTTCACTACTACACAGGTAGATTTGCTATTGATAGATACTGAAAACTAAATATTTAGAGCTGTTTTATAGTTAACTGAACATGTCAAGCTCTGCACCTTCGGTCCATGTTGTGGGGTTCTAGATTTTTTCTCGTATAGCTAGCTGAAGGATGGGACTTTAGGTTAGCTGTGCCATGTTTGCTCTGTTTGTCCCGGTGTGCAATTTGTTGTTCACTGCTACACATGATAGATTCTGCCTGGCTAGGTTTAGGTTGCTCGATTAACTGAACATGTGGAAATTCTGTGGTTTCGGTTCATATTCTTACTGCTGCTTGTTTTTAGGTTGTTCTGCCTGCCTGCTGCTTCTACACTCTTGGTCGGTTGATCTCGCTGTTCGGGTGTTATGGTCTGCTTGGGTAAGGTATGCCTCGCTACCTCTCATGGGTTCGTTTGACTGCTCTGCATGGTCCAGTTCTGTTATGGGGTAACCCCGTGGGTGGCCCGATCTTCACGGATCTCGTGGTCAAATCGATGGGAAAGCAAGGGGAAAGGGAGAAGGTAGCGAAAGCGGCCGCACACCTCGCGAAGAACACGATGAACACACGCAAAACTCACACGATACAAGGCCGATTGCTCTCGCCGGTGGCCACCGGTCCGATAGAATCCTCGCAAGGAAAGATCGGTTAATGTGCTCCCTCGATCCCACGCGGAGAGGGAAAAACACCTTGGAGAGGGTCTTGACGTCTTGGCAAAGGGACACCGATGCCAACGCCTTTTACAACGAGGGAGGCGCGATGCAAACTTCAACGAGGTAGTGACGATAGTCGATCCCCTTTGGTAGAAGGGGATGAGGTAAAACTAGAGATTCTACAAAGGGGTTTTTCTTTAGTCTATCATCTATGTCTCCGGGATACATGAGGGGGTGGGGGCACTATATATAGGCTAGCCACTTACATAGGGGTAGTTTGGGGAATAACGCTAGGGTTGCAACATAATAAAGGGGTACATGGGCTGTGGCCGAGATCTAGTGCGCGCAGGCACTGTGGTGACCGGTAGTACCGGTCCTCGGGTCCGGTAGTACCGGATGGGAGCGGTAGTAGCTTCAGGCGGGGCGGTAGCTCTGGCTCCAGTGGCAGGTGGTCTCCAGGTCCAGTAGTACCGGTGGTATGGCCCGGTGGTACCGCTTGGGGGCGGTAGTACCGCAAGCTGGTACTGGGGCATCCAGAGGCGATGGCGCGGGCCTTAGTTATGGCCGGTAGTACCGCTGAGGCTGAGCGGTAGTACCGGGGCGCGGTAGTACCGCTGTTGGGGAGCAGTAGTACCGCTCGCGTCTGTCTTCTTGGGTGACTTAGGGACGAGCTTGGACTTGGCGTTGTAGATGTAGTAGCGTCCGTAGGACGAGCTGCATCAGCTCCCCCCCTTCGAAAAGAGTCATCCTCAACTCTATACGCTCGTCATGTAGAGGTGGTCGAGAGACATTCTTGATACTAGGGTTCGCCATGTAGTCGTCCTCGAGAAGCTTCCTTCACTTTCCATGTAGCCTGCAAAGCTCACAACAAAAGCGAAGCAACACTCAAAGAGTAGCCAATTCATGAAGATTATAATACGAGTCCTCAAGTAGAAGGAAGTCATCTTATGGTGTAGGGGTAGCTCGATGAAGGGCATCCATAGGTAACTCTCTATGATTCGTCTTGTCAACTCGTGGTCCATAGAGGTTGACGCGGAAGCAATTGTACCTTCACACAACAAAGACCAAGCAGAATATGTTTGTGTGTGATAGAGGAGCATGTCATGTGTGACATGTCCATTCTTGTTCACAACACAATTAGCACAGCTCAAGTATCGCAAACAAAATGCGTATGCAAGGTCAAAGTGCATGAAAATTGTATGAACATTATCCAAATGTGGGAACTCAAAAACTCCATAAAACATCTTAGTGTGGCACTCAAAGCAATTGACTAAAATTGATCAACATCTTTGATGCAAAGCTAGGAGAATTCGGCAAAAACACATGAGGAAGAATATCCAAAACAACATCATTATGTGCGCAAACCAACCATTGGAAAGAGAAATTGTTCAATATGTTGGATTGCATACACAAATCATCAAACACAAAGATCATGGTTTTAGGAGTATCGCAAGATGAAACACAAGCAACATGTTTGCAAACAAACCAAATGAAAGAGCAAGTGGTCCTTATGTTTGTTGCAACAACAGTACGAGAGACTTGGAAGCTCTCGTGACAATACATGCTCAAAATGGCATTATGGTTGCACACAAAACATCGGAAAGAGAAATTGTTCAACATTTTTGTGGCAAAACACAAAGCATCAATATCCAATAGCAACGAGACATGATTGTCACAAGGTGAAAGAATACCATTAACATGCTTGCAATCAAACCATAGGAAAAAGCAATTTGTCAACATGAAAGATGCAAAGCATGTAAAAGGTATCAGAGTTGGATTCGATCTTGAACTCACTTGGGGGATGCTCTCTAGAGCTCTTTTTGTCCACTCGTGCTCAACCGAGGTTGACATTCTTGTGTGGGTACCTACACACATTATAGATAAAAGGAAGAATGTGTGTGCATGGTATAGAAACAAATCATCCATCATGACGTATCTCTTCTTGTGCACATCACCATTAGTGTTAATCAAGTACGAAACATAAGCATGGTGAGTATGCAAGTGGGGAACATGCTTATCATGGCATTTACCAAAATCTCCAAAATTTGAGAAAGCTATGGGGGCCATCTCAATTGAAAACATATTATCATTATTGTTGCAAGCAAAACAAGTGAACTAGCAATTATTCAACTTATTGCAAGCAACAGGAGAAATTGTAAACCACTCATGACAAAGCATGGTTCGAGGGGTACCATTGGTAACATCATTGCAAGCAAAACATTGGAAAGAGCAATTGTTCAACAAAGTGCAAGCAATGATATCATCAACGTAACTTTTAGAGCATGGCATTACTATGGCAACATCATCACAATCAAATAATTTCACATTCTCAACATTATGCAAAGGAAAAGTATCACATGGAAATATCAATGAAGCATATGTGATATCGCAAACATCATCCATAGCATGCCAATCATCACAAGTCATTATGTCCACTAGTGGGATCATGGCATCATCAACACCCTTATTTTTACCTTGTTCATACCTCTCATATGAAGTGGGTGTTGTGGTAGAATTGGCCTCCATGTGGGCAACTTCTTCATCATGTATGGGGACGGCATCATCTTCATCCACCATGTACATCTTCTTGGTTGGAGGCATCATCATCTCCATGCTTGGCGCTTCTTTATCCATGGAACCTAGGACATCATGGGATAACACACTAGAGGTAGAGGGTAAGTCGTTAGAAATCAAAGTGGTCTCACATGACCTATCAACTACCACTCTCAACTCACTTGGTGTATCACTCTGCCCTCAAAGTGGAAGCACTCAATCTCACATATGGTGGAGTCACTCATCTCACTCTTGCTTTCACTCAAGTGGGCTAAGTGGCTCTCATACTCACATGGGATTGGTACCACATCATCAATCAAGCATATGGGGGTAGGCTCGGTTCTCTCAACTCCATGCGCCTCCTTTGGTGAAGGGAAAGTCCCATGCTCACCATTCTCGACCTTGTCGTCGCCATCTTGAGGTAGTGGTGGAAGTAGGCTCATGTTGTTATCGAGAGCGGTGCTCGGATCGACTTCATCACATATGTGGCCTTGGCTTCCTCCATCTTGAAGTGTAGACTCTTGGCATGAAGCTTGATGGCTTGGAGGAGAGCTTGCTCTTGGTGCCCTTTTGGTGGTGGCACGAGTAGTTAAAGGCACCTTATGATGGTGTCGACGGAGGTCATTGGCGTGCCTTGCTAAAGGTTGATGTAGATGGCGCACTTGGTCATCCACATGACACTCACGACGATGCTTCTCTTCCTTGGCACTCTTCTTGGTGAGGCGTTGTAATGAGCGCAAAACATCATTAGTCTTGTCCATCATGCTCATGGTTTTAGCAAAGTTGTTGTCCATGTCGCTCTTGAAGTTGTTGAGGGAGCTTTCAAACTTGTCCATTTGATGGTGGACCTTGGCGCTCTCGAGGTGGGGGATCCCTCTTGGTCGATGCGACTTGAGGAGCTTGGCGTTGTCATTCTTGAAGTCTTCCATGCTTGGGGAGTTATTGTTGTTGTAGAACTCCATATCACCCAAGAATGTGGAGCCATTGTCGGTGTAGTGCTCCATCATGTCATCCATGCTTGTGGAGGCATATGCACGGTGGCTCATCGTGGATTCTTCATAGATATCATCCTCGGTTCCGGAGTCCCTAGACATGATTCACAATACCAAGTGGTGTATATGGAAGTGGTAGGGGGGTTAGGGATGCAACGGCAAACCTTACTTTACCTTGGAAGATAGTATCGTGCAAGTGGCAACACTTGAGAGCAATCAAAACCAAGCAAAGTGAAGTTCACGCGGAACACCAAAACCAACTAACCACTAAAAAACACACACACAAAGCTTATGGTGGATGTGTATGGAAGGTGGTGTGTCCAAGAACAATCCGAACTCAAGATGTTGTAATGGCAAGTAAAGAACCACGATGATCACAAATCAAAACAAGTCAATCCATAAGATAGAAATTATGTACAAGGAAACACACACGGTGGGATAAATGGGACTTGTGCAACGGAGAAAGTGAGCTAAGAACCAAATGATTACCTAGTGAAGACTATAAGCTCGTGTCGCACAAGTGTAAGGAGAGACGCTAGTTCGATTGCAATAAATTGGTGGGCTACAAGATATGCATAATAAGTACCACCTATTTGATGTTCATCGATCTTGCGCTTCCTATTCTATGAGGCACTTGTTTCTTTCTTTCTTTTTCTTCTTTTTTTTCTATTTTTTTCTCTTTTTCTTTTATTTTTCACTTGCCTCTTCCTTGTGCCAACAACTATACAAGGTAACTATATAAGATAGCACGCTCACAACTTTTGCTCGAAATTATACAAGGTATCAAATGTGCATAGCCCAAGCAATCATAGGAGGAACTAGTCTCAATAGGAGTTTGTTGATCGCAAAGATAGTGTAGCTCACAAAGGGATGCAAGTGGGGAGAAGTGGCGGAATTTTTATACCTTTCGTCGCCGATCTTCACCCTTTATTGGTGGATTCCACCTTGCTCACGGAATTTGGATGTAGTAGATAGCATGCCACTTAGATGATGATGTAGAGCTCCTTCTCCACTTCGAAACGAGCTAAAGGACACCAAAACCCGAGTTTGTATGCAAAAGTTATGCTCAAAACGGTGAGAGGCTAAAATCTGGGAATTCTGCCGTTTTTTCTCTGTACCGGGCGGTAGTACCGGGTTTTCTGAGCGGTAGTACTGGTCTTCCGGAGGCCCGGTAGTACCGTTTAGGTACCGGGGATGTGCGGTAGTACCGGGTTTTGACCCCGGTAGTACCGGATGTCGCAGAAACACCCGTTTTGACGCGTTTTCGTGATTTTGGGTGATTTGGGCGGAAAATCTTTAAGAAAAACACCAAATCGGAGGGGTAAATAATGGAATTAGGCCATGGGAACGCAGGGGAAGGTAGATCAGCAAGTTTAGCAAGTAAGCCACGGATCAAAACCTACCAAAACGCACTCAAATCACCAGATCGGTCCAAAACACGAATTGGGGCTATTTTTGGTGGAATTTTCGAATTTATGGGGAAAAGACCAAATCGAGGAGAAATCCGTGGCAACCAAAAGCTGCTGATACCAGATGTTATGGGGTAACCCCGTGGATGGCCCGATCTTCACAGATCTCGTGGTCAAATTGATGGGAAAGCGAGGGGAAAGGGAGAAGGTAGCGGAAGTGGACGCACACCTCGCGAAGAACACAATGAACACACGCAAAACTCACATGATACAAGGTCGATTGCTCTCACCGGTGGCCACCCGTCCAATAGAATCCTCGCAAGGAAAGATCGGTCAACGTGCTCCCTCGATCCCACGCGGAGAGGGAAGAACACCTTGGAGAGGGTCTTGACGTCTTGGCAAAGGGACACTGATGCCAAGGCCTTGTACAATGAGGGAGGCACGATGCAAACTCCAACGAGGTAGTGACGATAGTCGATCCCCTTTGGTAGAAGGGGATGAGGCAAAAGTAGATATTCCACAAAGGGGGTTTTCTTTAGTCTATCATCTATACCTCCGGGATACATGAGGGGGTGGGGGCACTATATATAGGCTAGCCACTTACATAGGGGTAGTTTGGGGAATAACGCTAGGGTTGCAACATAATAAAGGGGTACATGGGCTGTGGCCGAGATCTAGTGCGCGCAGGCACTATGGTGACCGGTAGTACCGGTCCTCGGGTCCGCTAGTACCGGATGGGAGCGGTAGCAGCTTCAGGCGGGGCGGTAGCTCTGGCTCCAGTGGCAGGTGGTCTCCAGGTCCGGTAGTACCGGTGGTATGGCCCGGTGGTACCGCTTTGGGGCGGTAGTACCGCAAGATGGTACCGGGGCATCCAGAGGCGATGGCGCGGGCCTCAGTTATGGCCGGTAGTACCGCTGAGGCTAAGCGGTAGTACCGGGGCGCGGTAGTACCGCTGTTGGGGAGTGGTAGTACCGCTCGCGTCTGTCTTCTTGGGTGACTTGGGGACGAGCTTGGACTTGGCGTTGTAGATGTAGTAGCGTCCGTAGGACGGGCTGCATCAAGTTCAGTATGTCTTAGTACGTGCTTCGGCATGGTGTTTTCTTAGGGACCTAGGGTTCTGTGCGCTATGGTGTATTCGTGCTTTTAGGTTTCGTTCTGGTTTCTGTGTCCTTCTCTAATCATGCACATTACCTTTGCCCAGGTTTCTTGATCTGAAGAGTCCCTGGCATTTGTGACCGCGTGTTCTGCGCCACTTGGTTCTATGGAGGTCTATACTGACTTCTCATTGTGTCTACATGTGCATAATGTGTGCCTTATGTTGTTTCTTGTGTTTTCTATATCACTTGTTCTTCTACTTACTCATGCTGGTGTGGTGCGGACTTGTTCCGCGTGTTGCGTTTTCTTTTACGCTTTCTCATTATTTTATCGGGGTGTTTCACAGGATGTGCACTATTGTGTCGTTTGTCATTCCTATTTTAGAGACCCTGGCTGCATGGTTTGCTTTGCCGGCGTTGCTGTATGTGTGTGAGGTGGCTGAGGATGGGTCGGTGCTGGCCGGGGTAGAGCTTGAGCTGCCTTTGGATGGCGCTGCTGCGGTCCCAGGGGGGAAGTTTTTCTGGTCTGCATCATAGCGTGAGCGTCTTGATGGATACGACCAGGCTGCTCTGCAGGCTATAGCTTTCTTGCAAGGGATGTATGAGTTTGTCGTCCGCGGCTATAACTATAATTGTATGGTGACTTATAGGGATTCTGTATGCTCTGCGGCTGTAGTTGTTGCCTGCGCTGCACAGCAGGTGGCCCGTTTGGAGAGGGAGGCGTCACGTCCGTTGTTTCCTGTATCCGCTGCTTCCGAGAGAGTCATGCCATTAGATTGGGAGCTGATGTGTACACGCCTTGTAGCGTCTGTGCGGTCTCTATAGTGCCTGTAATTGGATCTGTATGTTACCTTGCTCACACATTCCTCTGTTCGCAATAAAATGTGACCTAATCTATCCTCTACCTGAACCTTCTGTACATCGATCTGGGATGTTCCTTGTTCTTTGCTGGGTGTCTTCTGTACCTTACTTCTGGTTATGTCGGCGTGCACTTGTTTCCCTGGTTTTAGAGTCTGTATCCTACAGCTTTGTTGTCTACGTCTTGGTGTTTCCTGCTTTTTTAGACATGTTTCGTCTCTGCCAGCTTATTGCATTTTTCCTGCCCTGCCTGGTTGCTTCAATTTTTAGTTACTCATGTTCTCCTTTTGGTCCTGCCAGTGCGGTGGGTCTTATCGATGCAGCTCGTTGTGTTAGCTTCCTCCCGCTTCTTCCCTTCCAGTGTATGAGCATGGTTCGCCCTTCTGTTGCCTGCCGTGGTTTGCCTCCCGTCCGTCGCCCTCGCGTCCTCGCCAGAAGGGCCCTCCACCCCCGGTGATTGTTGGTTTTATAGCCTCAGGCCTACCAAAGAGAAAATGTGAGGTCTCGCGTGATTCTTGTTCTCGTTTTTTACCCTGTTGTCTGCTCGCTCGTGTTCTGGGCTTGTGTGTTATGGTTGCTTTTGTGCTGTAGGGGACGGTTTCCTTCCAGTTATTGCTTCTGAGGTCGCAACTAAAAACCGGAAAAAACGGAAACTCGCGCACGATAGGTGGTATGGTCGTACTCGGGGTGCTTACCGGGCTGCTCATGTACCAGGTGATTACCTAGGTTTGCTTTGTTTCTCCCGTGACTTAGGTTCTCATGTACTATGTTTGTTCGCCGCGGTGTTGTGATCTTGTGTTATGTGCAAATGCTCCCTTAAGTTATCCCTTAGAACCATCGTGGGTTGGGTTTACAAACAAAGAGTCCGAGAACCTAAAAGGTGATGACACCCTTTCTCTGTTCGATTGCCTATGCTATCTTGATTTCGTGCTACAGTTGGGTTTGTTCTAGAAAAAAAAAATTGTCAGCTGACTATGTAGATCGGTCTTACTATGGAGGTCCTTCATATACATGTGGTCGTTGTAAGGCTAGCTTTTGGTACCAGGAGTGGGTGACGTTCACGTCTGCGATAACAGATCGACGGGTTGTCTACAACAACTGCTAGAAAGGCGGCAAGGTTTTTGTAAGAGCTTTCAAATAGCCACTTGAGTTCCTTAGTGAACTTCTAGCCTACGATGGCCCTTCTCGTAGCAAGCAGTTCATTAAAAAAATACGACAATATAACTGTTTGTTTGCTTTTACTTCCATGGGTGCCACCATAGATCGTTCTGTTAATGATGGCTGAGGTCTAAACATTTTTAAAATATCGGGTGTTGTCTGTCATCGGGTCGGTTCGCTTCTGCCTCAGGAACGAAATGCTCCTAAATATGCAGAACTGTATATATATCATGGGAGGATGAAGTTGACAGGCTTCAAATAAGGATGATAGAATTGAAGGAGGTCTAGATAAGGCTATTGTGAAGGGTTTGGAAGTTATGCTTGATACACATAGTGCCCTCGTAAAAGAATTCCGCATGGCCAAGGAAGTGCTAGCAGAGAATGAGTTTGCGGATATTTCTATCCGTATAATGTCAACTTCTGAAGATGATGGTCATAAATTTAACCTTCCTTCAATAGATGAACTTGCGTGTTTGGTGTTTGGCGAGCTCACAGCGGAGGTGCCTAGTCGTGATATAATAATCCGTGGTAGGGGTACTAACTTGCAGCGCATTTCTTCTCTGCACAGTGCTTACATGTCTTTATACTACCCGTTGTTGTTTCCTTATGGTGAGCGTGGGTTTTAGCCTGGCTTTAAGTACATAGGGATAGATCTTTCGGACCCTCATAAACGGAAAAATGACTATGCAGGATTTTTACTGCTTTTGCTCCCACTATAAGGAAGGGCAGTACAACCCCTACCTGTGCAATGGTCTGCTGTCTGATCAGGCCGTGGTTGATTCTTGTGCATGTATAGATGAGTGCAGGCTTCATTTTATTAAGCTATCTAATGAGGACCTGAGAGCTGAAAATTTGCAAGGGCTTGTAGATGTAATTGGCGCGGGCCGTATGCATGGTAGCACTATAGGTAAATATACTGTTGAGGGAAAACCTCTAGGGTGACCCGATCTTTCATGAATCCCACTCAAATCAAGGATGGAGTGCGGGGGAAGGAGGGGAGGATGAACACGACGAACTCACGCACAAAGAACGCGATGAACACACACACACACAAAACCACGATACACACCAATAGCTCACGCCGACGGTGACCGGTCCGGCACAATCCCTAGGATCGGCGTCGGGCGGAGGACTCTCTCTCGAACCGGCACGGCGAGATGGGAGACTCGGTGAGATCTTGACGTCTTGGCAAAGGTACACCGATGCCAAGGCCTTGTACAACGCGGAGGCACGATGCAAACTCCAACGAGGTTTGGGATATTTGGTGCTCCTTTGTCAAATGAGCATGAGGAAAGAACTAGATAGATCCACAAAGGGGTTTCCACTAATTCCAAATATCATGCCTAGGGTTTACAATAGTGGTGGGGGGCTATATATAGGCCAACCACAAGATCAGGGGTAGTTTAGGCAACTAAAGTATCAAAAGGGGGCGTTACAAGGCCAAAAGGGCCGAGCTAGAGAGCGCAGGCCCTAGGGTGTCCGGTAGTACCAGTCGGTTGAGCGGTAGTACCGGTCAGATGTGGTAGTACCGCTTGAATGGTGCGGTAGTACCGGTCAGATGAGATAGTACCGCTGGAATGGTGTGGTAGTACCGGAGCAGGCAGAAGCTTTGGCGCGAGTCTTCAGGTGCGCGTGGTAGTACTGCTTGCTGAGTGCGGTAGTACCGGTGGGATCTGGGGCTTCGGGTCCATCTCTCTGCCCGGGGCGGTAGTACCGATGCCCATGAGCGGTAGTACCACTTGTGCGGTAGTACTGCTTCCAGGAGCCAGTAGTACTGGGGTCTCCTAGCAGCTGTTGGCTGCCGTGTCGCTCCTCTGGCTCGTGTCTTCGTACCTGATGATGCATAGTGTCGGGGCATGAAGTAGCAAGCCATCTAGGGGTGTATCAAAGTCACATGAGTACAAGAGCGAATTCACCTTAGCTTGGAGAATCTTGGCTCGAGCACGAGTCATGGGTCCACTTGGGGGACTTGGTGGTGTAGATGTAGGAGCGTCTGTAGGACGGGCTGCATCAGCTCCTCCCTTGGGAAAGATTCGTCCTCGACTCTTCATGGTTATCATCTTGAGCATCTCCATGCTAGGGTGAAAGGTCCTTGACATTGAATGTATTGCTTGCAAGGTACTTGGAGGTCGGTATGTCGATGATGTAGGCGTTGTTGTTGATTCTCTTGAGGACCTTGAAGGGGCCAGCTCCTCTTGGTTTGAGCTTGGAATCTCGTTCCTTGGGAAAGCGGTCCTTGCTTAGGTGTATCCATACGAGGTCACCTTCTTCAAAGATCATCTCCTTCTTGTCCTTGTTTAACCTTGAAGCTTGGCAAAGGATTTGTTGCTCGATTGTAGCTCTTGTTTCTTTGTGAAGCTTCTTCATAGCTTGTGCGCGCTTCTTGACGTCCATGTTTGTGCGCTCATGTAGAGGTAGTGGTAGTATGTCGAGCGCGGTGAGGGGCTCGAAACCATAGACGATCATGAATGGACTCATCTTGGTTGTTGAGTGCTTGGCACGGTTGTAGGAAAACTCGGCGTGGGGAATGCATTCCTCCCAATCCTTCAAGTTTTTCTTGATCAACACACGTAGAAGAGTTCCGAGGCTTCGATTGACAACTTCGGTTTGTCCATCGGTTTGAGGATGCGACGCGGAAGCAAAGAGGAGCTTGACGCCGAGCTTGGCCATGAGGGTCTTCCATAAGTAGCTCATGAATTTGACGTCGCGGTCAGAGACGATTGTTCGTGGCACACCGTGAAGACGGACGATTTCCCTGAAAAACAGATTTGCAACATGTGAAGCATCATCGGTCTTATGACATGGTATGAAGTGTGCCATTTTGGAAAAGCGATCCACGACAACAAATATAGAGTCATGACCATGCTTAGATCTAGGCAATCCTAACACGAAATCCATGCTAATGTCGGACCAAGGTGAATCAGGAATAGGCAATGGCATGTAAAGACCATAGGGGTTAGCTTGCGACTTAGCTTGAATACATGTCGTGCATCGTTGAACGTAGCGCTCCACGTCGCGCTTCATCTTGGGCCAAAAGTAGTGAGTGGAGAGCATGTCCAAAGTCTTGTCGCGGCCAAAGTGACCCATGAGGCCTCCACCATGAGATTCTTGGAGAAGCAAAAGTTGGAGCGACGATTTCGGAATGCAAAGTTTGTTTTGTTTAAAGAGAAAACCCTTATGCAAATAGAAATCATCAACTCCTTTGTCAATGGAGCACTTTGCGAAAATTGGTTCAAAGAACGGGTCGGAAGCATACAAAGTTTTTATTTCCTCAAGACCCAACACGTTGATTTCAAGTCTCGTAAGAAGGCTTGTGTGCTTGCGAGACAAAGCGTCCGCAACTACATTATCTTTGCCCTTCTTATACTTGACAATGTACGGAAAAGATTCCATGAACTCAACCCACTTAGCATGTCTCTTACTCAAGTTGGCTTCGCCTTTAAGATATTTCAACGACTCATGGTCGGAATGTATGATAAATTCCTTGGGCCATAGGTAGTGTTGCCAAACTTGAAGAACACGAACTAAGGCAAAAAGCTCTTTGTCATAAATTGGATAATTAAGGCGAGCACCATCAAGTTTCTCGCTATGATAGGCTATAGGACGTCCATTTTGCATAAGGACTCCTCCAATGCCAATACCACTAGCATCATACTCTATCTCAACAGTTTTTGTGAAATTCGGTAACGCAAGGAGAGGTGCTTCGGTGAGCCTCTTTTTAAGGTCATCAAAAGCTTTTTGTTGTGCTTTGCCCCACACGAAGGTCACATTCTTTTTCGTCAACTCGTTGAGAGGACAAGCAATGGTGGAAAAGTCTTTCACAAAGCGACGATAGAAACCAGCCAACACATGAAAACTTCGGAGTTCACTCACATTTGTTGGGATGGGCCAATCTTGTATGTCCTTTACCTTGGAAACATCAACTTCAATTCCTTCGAAGAAACGACAAATCCAAGAAAAATCAACTTGTCTTTAGCAAAGGTGCACTTGGGAAGATTAGCATAAAGCTTTTCGTGTTGAAGGATTTGCAAAACTTCCTTGACATGTGTAATATGGTCCTCAAGTGACTTGTTATACACAAGTAAATCATCAAAATAGACAACAACACTTTTTCCAATAAGAGAACGCAAGATATGATTCCTGAGGCGCATGAAGGTGGATGGGGCATTAGATAAACCAAAGGGCATAACCAACCATTCATAGAGACCATGTTTGATCTTGAAGACAGTTTTCCACTCATCACCTTCAGCCATGCGTATTTGATGGTAACCACTACGAAGATCAATTTTTGAAAAAATAGTGGCTCCACACAACTCATCAAGCATGTCATCGAGACGTGGTATGGGATGTCGATAACGCATGGTGATAGCATTTATTGGACGACAGTCCATGCATAACCGTAACGTATCATCCGTTTTTGGAACAAGTATCACAGGTACGACACTTGGACTAGTGCTAACTTGGATCAAACCTTTAGAGACGAGTTGGTTGATTTGACCTTCAATCTCCTTTGTCTCCTTCAGGTTCGTGCGGTAAGCAGCGCGGTTGGGAAGTGGTGCACCGGGGATGAGGTCAATGCGATGTTCGATGCCGCAAAGAGGAGGTAGTCCATGTGGGAGCTCTTCGGGAAACACATCCTTGAAGTCCTGCAAAACAATCATCAAAGATGGAGGAACATTGGTTAATTCAATTGTTCTTTCCACTAGTCCCTTGCAAAGGAGGACATAGTGCAAGATGGATGGGTTGTTCCGAACATCTCTCATCTCACTTTTGGTGGCAAGGAGAAGACTCTTAGTTTTTCCACTCGAGTTTGGCTTGTGGCTCTCACTCACTATGAGGTGGTTCTCTCTCTCACCGCTCTTCTCACAAGTAGGTGTTGTGCTTTGCTCCCTCGCTAAAGCCTTTGCATTGTCCGCAATTATTTGGCTAGGAGTCATTGGTTGCAAAACACATGTTTTGTTGAGCCATTTGAAGGTGTATACATTGGTGCAACCATCATGTTGAGTAGCCTTGTCAAATTGTCATGGTCGACCAAGAAGCATGTGGCAAACTGTCATAGGAACCACATCACACTCCACTTTGTCTTTGTAAGGACCAATGGCAAAGGAGACCGATACGGTCTGTTTGATCTTCACGGACCCTTGGTCACTTAGCCATTGCACGTGGTAGGGGTGCTTGTGCGGATGGAGGGTGTGGTTGAGATTCTCACACAACTCGGTGCTAGCAAGGTTGTGGCAACTCCCTCCGTCAATGATCACCTTGATAGATTTGCCATTGATGCCGGCTCGTGTTTGGAAGATATTGGAGCGTTGGTCTTCATGCTCTTGTGCTTGAGTGGTCAAGATCCTTGTGACAACAAGAGATGGACTTGCGTCATGTTCGCACGTGAGGGGTTCTTGGTCATCTTCCACTCATTGCCTTGCCATTGCTTCCTTGACACGGGCATCAAATTCAT
The DNA here is from genome assembly GCA_916181665.1 of Avena sativa. NCBI lineage: Eukaryota > Viridiplantae > Streptophyta > Magnoliopsida > Poales > Poaceae > Avena > Avena sativa. The sequence continues at coordinate 317,214,737 of OV702292.1, forward strand.
CTTCACTCAAGTACTCTTCATCGCCATTGTCATGGATGAACAATACTTTCTTGTTTCCACATTTGGCCGACTTGTGTCCTTTGCCTCCACACTTGTAGCATTCACCTTTGAAAGGTGTATCACTCTTTGCTTGTTTGCCACTTGGGGGCAGTTTTCCTTGAGGAAGTGTGGGCTTGGAGGAAGGCTTGGAGGTACTTGAGGAGCTTCTATTGAGGTTTGTTGGTGTAGCGGTTGAAGCTTTCTTGTAGGTGAAGTACGTCTTGGGCTTGTTGTACTTGATATCCTCTTGCACTTGACGTTCAGCCTTTGTTGCGATGTGCACAAGCTCAACCATGTCGTTGTATGTTTGGAACTCGACGATGCGCTTGATTGGGTGGTTCAACCCAATAAGGTAGCGAGCCATAGTTTGCTCCATGCGCTCGTCAATGTTGGCGCGAATCAAGTTGAGTTCCATTTCCTTGAAGTACTCTTCCATGATCTTTGTCCCTTGACGAAGCACTTGAAGGTTGTTGAAGAGGTCACACGTGTAATGCGCGGGGACAAAGCGGGATCTCATATGAGTCTTCATGTCATGACAAGTTGTGATTGGCGGCTCTTGCCTTGCTTCACGAGCAACTTGAACTTGTTCCCACCAAAGGTTGGCATAATCATCAAACTCAAGCGAAGCCATGGCAACCATCTTCTCGTTGCTATAGTTGTGCATGCGGAAGATCTTGTTGACTTTGAGTGCCCACGAGAGGTATTCTTCGGGTTCATTGGATCCGGTGAACTTGGGCATTGTGAACTTGAGCTTGCCGAAAGTTTCTTTATTGTTGCGGTCATTGTGACGAGCTTGGTGACCTTGTTGATGATCTTTTGGTTCATGAGGTGGAACTTGGTTCTCGCAACCTTGCTACGGAGCTTGATGTTGATATTGTTGTTGAGGAGTTTGCTCTTTCTCTTGGCGCGGTTGTTGACGGTGTTGAGGCACTTGGGCCTCCTGAGGTTGTTGAGGATGTGGAGCCCCATGACGTGGTTGATGACGAAGAGGAGGCTCGTTCCTCGGTTGGTGATGTTGATTAGGCACATGGGCCTCACGACGAAGATCATGGCCTTGAGCGTCTTGACATGGTGGGCGTCACTCAATTTGGACCACTTGGCGCTCCAAGTTTTGGCGTGGTGGAGGAGGCGCCTCATTATGACCATGGTGTCGGTGTTGACGTTCATGACGTTGATGACGAGGAGGAGGATCTTGGAGAGCTTCACGTCGATGACGAGCTCGATTCTCCAAATTGGAATCATCACTTGTTGTGTCAAGTATGTGTTGTGGTCGATGGTGGTAGACTTGCGGTTGCACTTGTGGTTCTTCTTGTGGTTGCTCTTGTTGGATCACTAATGCCCTTGCGTGATGACGGTGTGCTTCTTGCCTTGCTCGTGGACTTGAAGAGAAATCACCATCATAGCTTGACGTTGCGGCGTGCCGTGGGGAAGGTACATAGTTCGAAGAACTTCCATCTTCAACCACGGGGGCATCATTGCATGTTGGAGCACTTGCATGAAGATCTTGTTGACGAGGTGCATGACGACGCGAAGAACTTGAAGAGCTTGATGCGCGTGAACATGGTCTTGCTATTCCATCAATGAGGCGTCGAAGATTGTCATTTGTTTCGGCGATGGAGCGTTGAAGCGCTTCATTTTGATGGCCAAAGTTGTGATGCATTGCGTGCATTTGTCGTTCTAGGCTGTCGAAGCGGTTATCGATGTTCTTGAACTCGGCTTGCATCTCGCCAAATTGTTCATCTTGTCACGTCTCAAAGGCTTCGCAACTTTCACGGAACTCTTGTCGGACGATGAAGTGACTTGCACGCGTCATGTACGGTCCATGCTCTTCTTCTTGAGGAGGTGGTTGGCTCGACTCACCGTGCCTATCCATCATGCAAAACACACAAGTATTGCATATGGAAGTGGAATATGGTGGTGTTAGCCTTGTACCTCACCTTGGGGATTGCACCAAACTAGAAACCACAAGTGAGAGCTATAAGCGTGCAAAGTGGAATCGCAAAGAAAAGTCACACTAAAGAAAGAACTAACTCTCAAAAGTTGTGGGTGGAAGGTTAGGGTTGTGGAAAACCAATCGAAACGATCCAAAGAAAAGGTTATTGTCAAAAGTGGTAGAGAACCAAAGATCAAAGCAAAAAGGAAACGATCTACAAAACACAAAGATACACACACGTGGAGACGAATGTGGTTAGCACGACTATGAAAATAAGCACAAAAGGTCCTAACAAAGACTACGCTCGGTGTCGTGCCAATGCAAGGAGAGACCACAACTCGTTTGCCAAAAGAGAAATAAGCAACGAATTTGTGCACTTGCCTCGGTCGCGCTCTTTTTCTCTCTTTGCTTACAAGCTTGAGACTCTCTTTGTATTGGGAGACTATGTATCCTTCTATTTTTCTTTTGCTTTTTCTTTTTCTCTTTTTTTTGATTTTTTTCTCCCTGTCTATACTACTATGTTAACTCTCGTATTTGCTCTCACACTCTCACTTTCCAAGGATAAGTGCACAATGCTTAGGCAAACACGAAATGAGCTGCTCTCATAGGATAGGTACACACAAGGAAGAAGGGTTAACAAGGTGGGGCAAGTTATACCTTTGGTATTCACGACTTGCTACCGGAGTTGGGGATGATGTTCGGTGTCGCGGTGTCGATGAGCGCGGGATGTGAATATTGTTGTGGAAGCTTAAAGTTAGTGAGGCGACATGCACACGAAACACGAACAAGCCAAAACTAAAATTAGCGAACAAAAATGGGGTGAAAAATTTCTTGTCACACAGGGGCGGTAGTACCGCTCAAAAATTCCGGTAGTACCAGTGACCGGTAGTACCGCTTTGAACAGCCGGTAGTACCGCTCGCCGGTAGTACCACTCATTTTGGCGGTAGTATCGCTTCGTGGATTCCTGGGCGTGTGGATCTTGAACTTGAACGCACAATCAGCCCAAAAATCCTCAAATTGGCGGAAAACTGAACAAAATTGGGGCTAGGGACACACCAAGAAGGTAGATCGATACCTCCAGCAACAGATCTATGGACCAAAACCATGAAAAACGCACCAAATCCAGAGATCGATCCGAAGGCAAATTTGGGAATATTTTTTAGGGATTTTCGACATTTTTGGTGGATAGAAGAAAAATTGGTGGGGGAATTCATGAGCAACGAAGCTCTTGATACCAACATGTTGAGGGCAAACCTCTAGGGTGGCCTGATCTTTCACGAATCCCACTCAAATCAAGGATGGAGTGCGGGGGAAGGAGGGGAGGCTGAACACGATGAACTCACGCACGAAGAACGCGATGAACACACACGCAAAACCACGATACACACCAATAGCTTACGCCGGCGGTGACCGGTCCGGCGCAATCCCTAGGATTGGCGTCGGGCGGAGGACTCTCTCTCGAACCGGCACGGCGAGATGGGAGACTCGGTGAGATCTTGACGTCTTGGCAAAGGGACATCGATGCCAAGGTCTTGTACAACACGGAGGCACGATGCAAACTCCAACGAGGTTTGGGATATTTGGTGCCCCTTTGTCAAAGGAGCATGAGGTAAGAACTAGATAGATCCACAAAGGGGTTTCCACTAATTCCAAATATCATGCCTAGCGTTTACAATAGTGGTGGGGGGCTATATATAGGCCAGCCACAAGATCAGGGGTAGTTTAGGCAACTAAAGTATCAAAAGGGGGCGTTACAAGGCCAAAGGGCCGAGCTGGAGCACGCAGGTCCTGGGGTGTCCGGTAGTACCGGTCGGTTGAGCAGTAGTATCGGTCAGATGCGGTAGTACCGCTTGAATGGTGCGGTAGTACCGGTCATATGCGGTAGTACCGCTTGAATGGTGCGGTAGTACCGGAGAGGGCAGAAGCTTTGGCGTGAGTCTTCAGGTGCGCGCGGTAGTACCGCTTGCTGAGTGCGGTAGTACCGGTCGAATATGGGGCTTCGGGTCCATCTCTCTGCCCAGGGCGGTAGTACCGCTGCCCATGAGCGATAGTACAGCTTGTGCGGTAGTACCGCTTGCAGGAGCCGGGAGTACCGGGGTCTCCTGGCAGCTGTTGGCTGCTGTGTCGCTCCTCTGGCTTGTGTCTTCGTACCTGATGATGCATATTGTCGGGGAATGAAGTAGCAACCATCCAGGCGTGTATCGAAGTCACATGAGTACAAGAGCAAATTCACCTTAGCTTGGAGAAGCTTGGCTCGAGCACGAGTCATGGGTCCACTTGGGGGACTTGGTGGTGTATCGTTGATAGGACAAGCAATGGTGGAAAAGTCTTTCACAAAGCGACGATAGAAACCGACCAACCCATGAAAACTTCGGAGTTCACTCACATTTGTTGGGATGGGCCAATCTCGTATGTCCTTTACCTTGGAAACATCAACTTCAATTCCCTTCAAAGAAATGACAAATCCAAGAAACATCAACTTGTCTTTAGCAAAGGTGCACTTGGGAAGATTAGCGTAAAGCTTTTCGTGTCGAAGGATTTGCAAAACTTCCTTGACATGTGTAATATGGTCCTCAAGTGACTTGCTATACACAAGTATATCATCAAAATAGACAACAACACTTTTTCCAATGAGAGAACGCAAGATATGATTCATGAGGCGCATGAAGGTGGATGGGACATTAGATAAACCAAAGGGCATAACCAACCATTCATAGAGACCAAGTTTGGTCTTGAAGACAGTTTTCCACTCATCACCTTCAGCCATGCGTATTTGATGGTAACCACTATGAAGATCAATTTTCGAAAAAATAGTGGCTCCACACAACTCATCAAGTATGTCATCGATACGTGGTATGGGATGTCGATAACGCACGGTGATAGCATTTATTGGACGGTAGTCCATGCATAACCGTAACGTATCATCCGTTTTTGGAACAAGTATCACGGGTACGACACTTGGACTAGTGCTAGCTTGGATCAAACCTTTGGAGACGAGTTGGTTGATTTGACGTTCAATCTCCTTTGTCTCCTCCGGGTTCGTGCGGTAAGCGGCGCAGTTGGGAAGTGGTGCACCGGGGATGAGGTCAATGCGATGTTCGATGCCGCGAAGAGGAGGTAGTCCATGTGGGAGCTCTTCGGGAAACACATCCTTGAAGTCCTGCAAAACAATCATCAAAGATGGAGGAACATTGGTTAATTCATTAGTTCCTTGCGCTAGTCCATTGCAGAGGAGGACATAGTGCAAGATGGATGGGTTGTTCCGAACATCTCTCATCTCACTTTTGGTGGCAAGGAGAAGACTCTTAGTTTTTCCACTCGAGTTTGGCTTGTGGCTCTCACTCACTATGAGGTGGTTCTCTCTCTCACCGCTCTTCTCACAAGTAGGGTTGTGCTTTGCTCCCTCGCTAAAGCCTTTGCATTGTCCGCAATTATTTGGCTAGGAGTCATTGGTTGCAAAACACATGTTTTGTTGAGCCATTTGAAGGTGTATACATTGGTGCAACCATCATGTTGAGTAGCCTTGTCAAATTGTCATGGTCGACCAAGAAGCATGTGGCAAACTGTCATAGGAACCACATCACACTTCACTTTGTCTTTGTAAGGACCAATGGCAAAGGAGACCGATATGGTCTGTTTGATCTTCACGGACCCTTGGTCACTTAGCCATTGCACGTGGTAGGGGTGCTTGTGCGGATGGAGGGTGTGGTTGAGATTCTCACACAACTCGGTGCTAGCAAGGTTGTGGCAACTCCCTCCGTCAATGATCACCTTGATAGATTTGCCATTGATGCCGGCTCGTGTTTGGAAGATATTGGAGCGTTGGTCTTCATGCTCTTGTGCTTGAGTGGTCAAGATCCTTGTGACAACAAGAGATGGACTTGCGTCATGTTCGCACATGAGGGGTTCTTGGTCATCTTCCACTCATTGCCTTGCCATTGCTTCCTTGACACGGGCATCAAATTCATCTTCACTCAAGTACTCTTCATCGCCATTGTCATGGATGAACAATACTTTCTTGTTTCCACATTTGGCCGACTTGTGTCCTTTGCCTCCACACTTGTAGCATTCACCTCTGAAAGGTGTATCACTCTTTGCTTGTTTGCCACTTGGGGCAGTTTTCCTTGAGGAAGTGTGGGCTTGAAGGAAGGCTTGGAGGTACTTGAGGAGCTTCTATTGAGGTTTGTTGGCGTAGCGGTTGAAGCTTGCTTGTAGGTGAAGTACGTCTTGGGCTTGTTGTACTTGATATCCTCTTGCACTTGATGATGAGGACATCCCTAGTCCTTTACCATTTTCTCCCAATGATGATGATAATGGTGCTGCACAAGACAAGTCCAATGAAGTCAGAATTGGACCAATTATGAGAGCACGTACAAAGCTACTCGGCCAACAGGTGAACTCAATCTTAATTGAATCTGATATTTTATTTGATGAGAACTTTATACTGCCTAAGTCTTATGCACCTTTGTATGATCAGGTTTGTTGACAACACAAGCGTTGCACGTGGAGGAGAAGGAGAGTTACAGCGAGAAGAACAAGAACTGATTTCCAATATCAGCAAGTGCGCGAGGGTGGAGAGGGAGGTAGGCGCACTAGGAGACAATGAGGAAATCATGTATGATCAAGAGAGGTATGTGGCGCACCAAGAAATACACGTTTGAGGTGTTCCACGATGTTTGGCCTACGCGCCAATTAGGCCGAACCCATCTTTGGATCGGTATGGATCAGTTTGAGTTGAACCGGGTCAGTTTGGGCCAAAATAAGGCTGGTTTTAGGCCTGGTTTGTGGGGAGCTCGCCCCAACCTCTTTAAGTATCCCCACAGCCGCCGCAATTAGGGTTAGACCATGTTTAGATTAAACCAATACTTGTTTCGTTGAACTGCTGAAGCATTCATCTGAAATTATATGTTTCTCTTTGATTCGATCAAGAATATCTACCATACCTCCACTTTGATTCGATCTGGAGTTTTCTACTAAAAGTTTTCGTGTTTTCTGCTGTTCCATTGGGATTGGTAGATTGCAAACCGCTTCGTGGTCGGCGGCTAGGTGCGCAAGTGTGTGAAGTTGTGAATACCATCTGGGTTGAGATCTGTTACATTGGCAACGGGGAAACAGCCGGTGATTCACAGCATCCCACAAGTTATCTCCATTACATCCACCAAGATCGGGCCACCCCTTATCATCTTGGTATCAGATTCCAGCGTTTACTCGGTGAGCATCCACAAATCCATCTGCAGATTAGTCTTGTTTTTGTCCTATATAGAAAAGGACACAAAAAGATTAGGTTTAGTGTTTGGCCTAGATAACACTGTTCGTGAGTTCTAGTTGCTGGTCGTAGTCTTTTTGTGTAGCCTTTCTTCTAAATCTGAGTCGTAGTTTTTGTCTAGTTTTCGCCTGTTTTTGTTTCGTAGTCGGAGTTTTTAGTCTATTTCTAGACTGTTCGTCGTGTTCTTGAGTCTTAGATCTACTAGATATGTTTATCTTTTTTGTTTTGGAGTTGTAGATCCGTCTGCTAAAGAAAAAGAAAAAAAAAGGCAATCCCGATCATGATCCGAGTTCACGTGAAAGAAGAAAATCTGGATCAGTTTCCTACATATACGTGAGGTTTTCATCTCGTTGAAGCCAAGCTACGTGAAAAAAAAATCCCGATAGCTCCTTCACGCAAGACCACTGACACATCTGTGCCAATACGTGAGGCTGAGCCAAAAAAAATCGGGCTGACGCCAGACCACAGATAAGTTTGTGCTAGTACGAGGAATTTCTTTGTCTGCCGACATCCTGTCGCGGCAGGATTTCGGGCCTTTTTTCTGCCGTGGCAGAGACCAATTCTCAGGTCAATTTTTTTTCCTTCTTTGTTTATTTTTTTTACTGAGTCCACATAGCGTACCTATCCTTGTGAGCCTTAGTAAGCCTTTCTTAGTGTCTAAAACTATCCTACGAGACTAGCGTGCTTAGTGCTCTGCGGGCTGCCCAGTTTAGCAATCTTGTGCCCATTTCGTCGAGACATTGCTAGCGTCTCTCCTTGTGCATTGCAACACGAGCATTACTCTGACATATATCAATTATTGAGCTCTTTTTTTATAGTTGCAATTGCCCCATTTATCTCCACCGTGTGTGTTTCCATGGGTCTGTGTCATACGATCAGCACTAGGATTTCTGAATTGGTGTTGTTAGGTATCCATACCAAGCTCCACCTTATACCCCTGGTTGTCGTGTGATAGTTTTTCCCCTCGGTATTCGCTTCGTCACATCTGTGCACGTGCTGCTCATACAAGTTGGTAAACTATCCTAATTCACTTTGGAACGGTAAGATACATTGTCTTCTTTCAGTTTTGAGTGAGTTGAGAGAGTTCCACCATACACCATTTTTATTTGCACTAACATACTAATCATGTCTGAGAGTGTTAATGTGCAGACGAAAAAGGATCCTACTTCTGTGGTGCATTGGAATGAGTATGAAGCATTGCGTGATCACTTGACACGTCAGATAGATGTTGGTGTTACTAATATACAAGAAGATGCACGTGCTGTTGATTTGGAACTTAAGGAGGCAAAAGAAGCAGCAGCCACAACTCAGGACACTATGACTGCAATTCAGCGTTCTATCGCCGATTTAACACAAGATGTGACTACATTGTAAGCATCTATTGATCGTCATCGCAACCAGCAACAATTTGCTGAGGAAGAAGAGGGTGATGCAAGTGCTCTTGGTGACAATCATGGACATGTTGATGATGGTGCTGCAGCGGCTAATGCCGCATATCCTGGAGGCCGTGGCAATGGAGGCCGAGGTGCTGGTATACCTCATGGCCGTGGTTTTGCGCCTGTCGGTGCACGTCATAATTTTGAAAATCCTGAGGTCCAGCAAGAGGATGGGCTAGGAAAACCAAATTTTTCTCTTCCCAAGTTTGAGGGCTCGAATGATGTTGAAGAGTATCTTATATGGGAGCTGAAGATAGAGAAACTATGGCGTTTGCATGACTACACCGAGGACAGAAAAATCAAGTTAGCATCTTCTGAATTTGATGGGTATGCTTTGCGTTGGTGGGATAATCTGGTGCATACAAGGCAAGAAGGTGATCCCCCAATCATTACATGGAGAACTATGAAGCAAGTGATGTGTGACAGATTCATTCCGTGCAACTATATTCGTTCTCTCTACGATAAACTACAGAATTTGAAGCAAGGCACGAAGAGTGTTGATGATTATTATCAGGAGATGGAGTTGATTATGCAGCGTGCTAGAGTGCGTGAACAACCCGAACAAACATTGCAGCGTTTCCTCTCAGGTTTGACATATAGTATCAAGCGCACTGTTCGGCATCACCAATATCATGATATGAATGATCTCCTACATCATGCACGTGAAGCTGAAGCTCAGCTAGCTGAAGAAGCCAAATATAAAGCTCGTTCTTCTATAACTAGTGGTCGTTTCACACCAAGACCAGCTAGTAGCATACCACCACAAAGTACCAATTCAGGTTTTCGTGCTTCATCATCAAATAGGCCAGATAATATTGTTTCTAATGCAAAGAAAACAACAAACCCTGCAGCTAGTGGTACTGGTTCATCTACATCTACAGCAAGAAACCGGGACATGGCTTGTCACACATGTGGTGGCTTGGATCACCTCAAGAGAGATTGTCCTAATAAGAAAGTGATGTTGATTAATGAGGACAATGAGTATGAAACCGGTGATGATGCTGATCCTGAGTCTGAACTTTTGGATGATGAGGGTTATTCAAGTGATGGTCCTATAGATGCATATGCGACTCACTATCCGACCATTGCTTGTTCGCAGAAAATTCTGAATGTTACGCCCAGCTCTGAAAATCAGCGATGCAATTTGTTCCAAACAAAGGCTGTTATGTGGTCCAGGCATTACTCATCTTATGCAAGGCCATGCAAAGAAGATCCATGTTCAGCAACCACGGGTACCAACAGGAATTGAGAAGAAGAAGAAGACGGTGGCGCCTAGGTCCAAGCAAATTGATAGTTGATGGTGGTAGCTGTCGCAATTTGGCTAGCAAAGAGCTTTGTGCAAAGCTGAAACTGAAGTATTTACCGCACCCCAATCCATATTATATTCAGTGGCTAAGTGATAATGGACAGATGAAGGTTAGCTACATGGTGTGTGTGGAATTTCAGATTGGACCATACAAAGATACCATTGAATTTGATGTGGTTCCTATCACCGTGTGTCATTTGTTGTTGGGCCGCCCATGGCAATATGATCGCAATGTGCAACACAATGGGAGAGCCAACACATATCATTTGAATTGGCATGGTAGAGACATTACTTTGAGGCCCATGACACCGCAACATATTGTAAATGAATCTCGTCAAAAAATTGAAGTGAATCTTGAGAAAGAAACTGAGAGAGTAGATAGACGAGAGACTACTCCTTCGGTGAGTGAGAGCCCACAGCCAAAATTGAGTGGTAAAAATAAAAGTGAGGGAGTGCATTCCTTAATAGTGTTAGCCACCAAGTCTGATCTGAGAGAGTTTCGTGAGGATCCTAGTGATGTACCACTTGTGCTTATGTACAAGGGTGAAATTTTAGTTTCTAACGACATGACCCCTCTCTCTCTTGGTGTTTCTAATGTATTACAGGAATTCGGTGACGTGTTTCCAAGTGAGGTACCTGCAGGTTTGCCACCATTGCGAGGTATTGAGCATCAAATAGATTTGATACCAGGAGCGTCGTTGCCTAATCGAGCCCCCTACCGCACCAACCCCGAAGAAACAAAGGAAATTCAGAAGCAAGTGCAAGAACTTCTCGACAAAGGGTATATTCGTGTGAGCCTAAGTCCTTGTGATGTTCCTGTTATTTTAGTTCCTAAGAAAGATGGAACATGGCGCATGTGTGTAGATTGTAGAGCTATTAATAACATTACTATTCGATATCGTCATCCTATTCCGCGCTTAGAGGATATGTTGGACGAATTGAGTGGTGCTGCTATTTTCTCTAAAATTGATTTGCGTAGTGGTTATCATCAAATTAGGATGAAAGAAGGGGATGAGTGGAAAACAGCCTTTAAAACTAAGTTCGGTTTGTATGAGTGGTTAGTAATGCCTTTTGGGTTAACTAATGCACCTAGTACTTTCATGAGATTAATGAACCATGTTTTAAGGCATTTCATTGGCAAGTTTGTGGTTGTGTACTTTGATGATATATTAATTTACAACCACAATGAATCTGAACATAGTGATCATATTCGACAGGTTTTGCGAGTGTTGCGTGATAATAAGCTTTATGGCAATCTTGATAAGTGCACATTTTGCAAAGATAAGGTCATATTTCTAGGATATGTTGTTTCTAAAAATGGAGTTGAGGTAGATGCATCTAAAATTGAAGCTATACAAAATTGGCCTACTCCTATGAATGTTAGTCAAGTACGAAGCTTTCACGTTCTTGCTGGTTTCTATAGACGTTTTGTGAAAGATTTTAGTACTATTTCTGCACCTTTGAATGAACTTACTAAGAAAGGTGTTGAATTTGTTTGGGGCCCAGCCCAAGATCATGCTTTTGATGAAGTGAAACGTTTATTAACTACTGCACCATTACTTGCACTTCCTGATTTTACTAAAGAATTTGAGATTGAATGCGATGCTAGTGGAATTGGTATTGGAGGTGTGCTAATGCAAGAGGGTAAACCAATTGCATATTTTTCTGAGAAATTGAGTGGTGCACGGTTAAACTATCCTGTTTATGACAAAGAATTGTATGCGCTTGTTAGAGTTCTTGAGGTTTGGCAACATTATTTGTGGCCAAAGGAATTTATCATACATTCTGATCATGAGGCTTTGAAATATTTAAAAGCTCAATCCAACTTGCATAGACGTCTTGCTAAGTGAGTTGAATTCATTGAGTCTTTCCCATACATCATTAAGCATAAGAAGGGTAAAGATAATGTGGTTGTTGATGCTCTATCTAGGAAAAATATGTTGTTGACACACTTGGACGTAAAGCTTCCTGGTTTAGAGAGTTTGCGTGATTTATATGCTACTGATCATGATTTTGCAGCACCATATGGTTTGTGTACTAATGGGAAAGCATGGGAAAAATTCCATATACATGATGGTTTTTTGTTTAGAGCTAACAAATTATGTGTTCCAGAATCGTCCGTACGTTTGCTATTGTTGCAGGAATCACATGCCGGCGGTTTAATGGGTCATTTTGGACAAGAGAAGACTTTGCTTATGCTCGCTGATCACTTTTATTGGCCTAAGATGAGGCGTGACGTGGACAGGTTTGTGAAGCAATGCATTACTTGCAACAAGTCAAAATCAAAACTGAAGCCACACGGTTTGTATACTCTGCTTCCTGCTCCTACTACACCATGGGAAGATATAAGCATGGATTTTGTGTTAGGATTACCTAGAACTAGGAGAGGACATGATTCAGTTTTTGTGGTAGTTGATCGATTTTCTAAGATGGCACATTTTGTTGCCTGCCACAAAAGCGACGATGCGTCGCATGTTGCTAATCTGTTTTTCAGGGACATCGTCCGCTTACATGGAGTACCAAAGACGATTGTTTCTGACCGTGACATGAAGTTTATGAGCTATTTCTGGAAGACACTTTGGGGAAAGCTGGGCACAAAGTTACTTTTCAGCACCACTTGTCATCCACAAACTGATGGTCAAACGGAGGATGTAAATCGCACACTTCCAACATTGATGTGATCCATGATCAAGAAGAACCTGCGTGTATGGGAGGATTGTTTGCCGCATGTGGAGTTTGCATATAACATGGCGGTATACTCAACAACGCAGCTTTGTTCGTTTGAGGTGGTCTATGGTTTTAAACCAATTACACCACTTGATTTACTGCCCCTTCCACTTCAAGAGAGAGTTAACATGGAGGCATCCAAGATGGCAGATTTTGTAAAGAAGATACATGAGAAGACAAAGGAAGCAATTGAGAAGAAGGGCAAGTACACCGTTGATCGTGTTAATCAGAAGAGAAAGGAGGTGTTGTTCCAGCCAAGTGACATGGTATGGGTGCATTTTCGCAAAGACAGATTTCCACAACAGCGCAAGTCCAAGTTATAGCCAAGGGGTGCTGGTCCATATAAAGTGCTTGCCAAGATAAATGATAATGCATACAAGATTGATCTTCCTACTAATGTGTTTGGCGTGAGCAATTCGTTCAATGTTTCTGATTTGACACCATATGATGAAGAAGACCTTGGAGCGTCGAGGTCGAAGCCTTTTGAAGGAGGGGAGGATGATGAGGACATCCCTAGTCCTTTACCATTTTCTCCCAATGATGATTATAATGGTGCTGCACAAGACAAGTCCAATGAAGTCAGAATTGGACCAATTACAAGAGCACGTGCAAAGCTACTTGGCCAACAGGTGAACTCAATCTTAATTGAATCTGATATTTTATTTGATGAGAACTTTATACTTCCTAAGTCTATGCACCTTTGTATGATCAGGTTTGTTGACAACACAAGCGTTGCACGTGGAGGAGAAGGAGAGTTGCAGCGAGAAGAAGAAGAACTGATTTCCAATATCAGCAAGTGCGCGAGGGAGGCAGGCGCACTAGGAGACAATGAGGAAATCATGTATGATCAAGAGAGGGATGTGGCGCACCAAGAAATACACGTTTGAGGTGTTCCACGATGTTTGGCCTGTGCGCCAATTAGGCCAAACCCATCTATGGGTCGGTATGTATCAGTTTGAGTTGAACCGGGTCAGTTTGGGCCAAAATAAGGCTGGTTTTAGGCCTGGTTTGTGGGGAGCTCGCCCCAACCTCTTTAAGTATCCCCACAGCCGCCGCAATTAGGGTTAGACCATGTTTAGATTAAACCAATACTTGTTTCGTTGAACTGCTGAAGCATTCATCTGAAATTATATGTTTCTCTTTGATTCGATCAAGAATATCTACCATACCTCCACTTTGATTCGATCTGGAGTTTTCTATTGAAAGTTTTCGTGTTTTCTGCTGTTCCATTGGGAATTGGTAGATTGCAAACCGCTTCGTGGTCGGCGGCTACGTGCGCAAGTGTGTCAAGTTGCGAATACCATTTGGGTTGAGATCTGTTGCATTGGCAACGGGGGAACAACCGGTGATTCACAACATCCCACAAGTTATCTCCATTACATCCACCATCATCTACGACGTGCTCAACGAGAAGATGGAGCCACCCCTTATCACTTGACGTTCAGCCTTTGTTGCGATGTGCACAAGCTCAACCATGTCGTTGTATGTTTGGAACTCGACGATGCGCTTGATTGGGTGGTTCAACCCAATAAGGAAGCGAGCCATAGTTTGCTCCATGCGCTCGTCAATGTTGGCGCGAATAAAGTTGAGTTCCATTTCCTTGAAGTACTCTTCCACGGTCTTTGTCCCTTGACGAAGCGCTTGAAGGTTGTTGAAGAGGTCACGCGTGTAATGCGCGAGGACAAAGCGGGATCTCATATGAGCCTTCATGTCATGCCAAGTTGTGATTGGCGGCTCTTGCCTTGCGTCACGAGCAACTTGAACTTGTTCCCACCAAAGGTTGGCGTAATCATCAAACTCAAGCGAAGCCATGGCAACCATCTTCTCGTTGCTATAGTTGTGCATGCGGAAGATCTTGTTGACTTTGAGTGCCCACGAGAGGTATTCTTCGGGTTCATTGGATCCGGTGAACTTGGGCATTGTGAACTTGAGCTTGCCAAAAGTTTCTTCATCGTTGCGGTCATTGCGACGAGCTTGGTGACCTTGTTGATGATCTTGTGGTTGATGAGGTGGAACTTGGTTCTCGCGACCTTGCTACGGAGCTTGCTCTTGATATTGTTGTTGAGGAGCTTGCTCTTGCTCTTGGCGCGGTTGTTGACGGTGTTGAGGCACTTGGGCCTCCTGAGGTTGTTGAGGATGTGGAGCCTCGTGACGTGGTTGATGACGAAGAGGAGGCTCGTCCCTCGGTTGGTGATGTTGATTAGGCACATGGGCCTCACGGCGAAGATCATGGCCTTGAGCGTCTTGACGTGGTGGGCGTCGCTCAATTTGGACCACTTGGCGCTCCAAGTTTTGGCGTGGTGGAGGAGGCGCTTAGTGATGACCATGGTGTCGGTGTTGACGTTCATGACGTTGATGACGAGGAGGAGGATCTTGGAGAGCTTCATGTCGATGACGAGCTTGATTCTCCAAATTGGAGTCATCAGTTGTTGTGTCAAGTATGTGTCGTCGTCGATGGTGGTAGACTTGCGGTTGCACTTGCGGTTCTTCTTGTGGTTGCTCTTGTTGGATCACTAATGCCCTTGCGTGATGACGATGTGCTTCTTGCCTTGCTCGTGGCCTTGAAGATAAATCACCATCATAGCTTGACGTTGAGGCGTACCATGGGGAAGGTACATAGTTCGAAGAACTTCCATCTTCAACCACGGGGGCATCATTGCGTGTTGGAGCACTTGCATGAAGATCTTGTTGACGAGGTGCATGACGACGCGAAGAACTTGAAGAGCTTGATGCGCGTGAACGTGGTCTTGCTATTCCATCGATGAGGCGTCGAAGATTGTCATTTGTTTCGGCGACGGAGCGTTGAAGCGCTTCATTTTGATGGCCAAAGTTGTGATGCATTTCATGCATTTGTCATTCTAGGCCGTCGAAGCAGTTATCGATGTTCTTGAACTCGGCTTGCATCTCGCCAAATTGTTCATCTTGTCGCGTCTCAAGGGCTTGGCAATGTTCACGGAACTCTTGTCAGACGATGAAGTGACTTGCACGCGTCATGTACGGTCCATGCTCTTCTTCTTGAGGAGGTGGTTGGCTCGACTCACCGTGCCTATTCATCATACAAAACACACAAGTATTGTATATGGAAGTGGAATATGGTGGTGTTAGCCTTGTACCTCACCTTGGGGATTGCACCAAACTAGAAACCACAAGTGAGAGCTATAAGCGTGCAAAGTGGAATCGCAAAGAAAACTCACACTAAAGAAAGAAATAACTCTCAAAAGCTGTGGATGGAAGGTTAGGGTTGTGGAAAACCAATCGAAACGATCCAAAGAAAAGGTTATTGTCAAAAGTGGTAGAGAACCAAAGATCAAAGCAAAAAGGGAACAATCTACAAAACACAAAGATACACACACGTGGAGACGGATGTGGTTAGCACGACTATGAAAATGAGCACAAAAGGTCCTAACGAAGACTATGCTCGGTGTCGTGCCAATGCAAGGAGAGACCACAACTCGTTTGCCAAAAGAGAAATAAGCAGCGGATTTGTGCACTTGCCTCGGTCGCGCTCTTTTTCTCTCTTTGCTTACAAGCTTGAGACTCTCTTTGTATTGGGAGACTATGTATCCTTCTATTTTTCTTTTGCTTTTTGTTTTTCTCTTTTTTTTGATTCTTTTTTTTCTCCCTGTCTATACTACTATGTTAACTCTTGTATTTGCTCTCACACTCTCACTTTCCAAGGACAAGTGCACAATGCTTAGGCAAACACAAAATGAGATGCTCTCATAGGATAGGTACACACAAGGAAGAAGGGTTAACAAGGTGGGGCAAGTTATAACTTTGGTATTGACGACTTGCTACCCGTGTTGGGGATTATGTTCGGTGTCGCGGTGTCGATGAGCACGGGATGTGAATATTGTTGCGGAAGCTTAAAGTTAGTAAGGTGACACGCACACGAAACACGAATAAGCCAAAACTAAAATTAGCGAACAAAAATGGGGTGAAAAATTTCTTGTCAGACAAGGGCGGTAGTACCGCTCAAAAAGTCCGATAGTACCGGTGACCGGTAGTACCGCTGTGAACAACCGGTAGTACCGCTCGCCGGTAGTACCGCTCGTTTTGGCTGTAGTACCGCTTCATGGATTCCTGGGCGCGTGGATCTTGAACTTGAACGCACAATCGGCCCAAAAATCCTCAAATTGGCGGAAAACTGAACAAAATTGGGTCTAGGGACACACTAAGAAGGTAGATCGATACCTCCAGCAATAGATCTATGGACCAAAACCACGAAAAACGCACCAAATCCAGAGATCGATCCGAAGGCAAATTTGGGGCTCTTTTTTGGGGATTTTCGAAATTTTTGGTGGATAGAAGAAAAATTTGTGGGGGAATTCATGAGCAACGAAGCTCTTGATACCAATATGTTGAGGGCAAACCTCTAGGGTGGCCCGATCTTTCACGAATCCCACTCAAATCAAGGATGGAGTGCGGGGGGAGGAGGGGAGGATGAACACGACAAACTCACGCACGAAGAATGCGATGAACACACACACGCAAAACCACGATACACACCAATAGATCACGCCGGCGGTAACCGGTCCAGCACAATCCCTAGGATCGGCGTCGGGCGAAGGACTCTCTCTCTCGAACCGGCATGGCGAGATGGGAGACTCGGTGAGATCTTGACGTCTTGGCAAAGGGACACCGATGCCAATGCCTTGTACAACGCGGAGGCACGATGCAAACTCCAACAAGGTTTGGGATATTTGGTGCTCCTTTGTCAAAGGAGCATGAGGCAAGAACTAGATAGATCCACAAAGGGGTTTCCACTAATTCTAAATATCATGCCTAGGGTTTACAATAGTGGTGGGGGGCTATATATAGGCCAGCCACAAGATCAGGGGTAGTTTAGGCAACTAAAGTATCAAAAGGGGGCGTTACAAGGCCAAAGGGCCGAGCTGGAGCGCGCAGGCCCTGGGGTGTCCGGTAGTACCGGCCGTTTGAGCAGTAGTACCGGTCAGATGCGGTAGTACCACTTGAATGGTGCGGTAGTACCGGTCAGATGCGGTAGTACCGCTTGAATGGTGCGGTAGTACCGGTCAGATGCGGTAGTACCGCTTGAATGGTGCGATAGTACCGGAGCGGGCAGAAGCTTTGGCGTGAGTCTTCAGGTGCGTGTGGTAGTACCGCTTGCTGAGTGCGGTAGTACCGGTGGGATCTGGGGCTTCGGGTCCATCTCTCTACCCGGGGCGGTAGTACCGCTGCCCATGAGCGGTAGTACCGCTTGTGCGGTAGTACCGCTTCGAAGAGCCGGTAGTACCGGGGTCTCCTGGCAGCTGTTGGCTGCCGTGTCGCTCCTCTGGCTCGTGTCTTCGTACCTAATGATGCATAGTGTCGGTGCATGAAGTAGCAAGCCATCCAGGGGTGTATCGAAGTCACATGAGTACAAGAGTGAATTCACCTTAGCTTGGAGAAGCTTGGCTCGAGCACGAGTCATGGGTCCACTTGGGGGACTTGGTGGTGTAGATGTAGGAGCATCCGTAGGACGGCCTGCATCATATACTACCCTCGGCTTACACCGGTGGGCGCCGTTACATGATCAAAAACTTCTAGGACGCTGTGGCTATAGCTCGTGTTTATGGCTGCCCTGATATATTTACCACTTTTTCCTGCAATCCTAAGTGGCCCGAAATAGTTGACTCTCTAGAGCCCGAGCCTGGCCAAAAACCGCACAATAGGGTAGACATGACCATGAGGGTTTTTCACATGAAGCTTACCCAGTACCTGCTGATACGTTGCTAACGTATCCATAATTTTTGATGTTCCATGCTTGGTTTCACCTACTTTCTTGTGTTTTGTTCCAACTTTGGAGTACTTTCTATACACTTTCTTGGACTAACCTGTTAACAAGAGCCACAATGCCAGTTTCCTGTTTTCTGCTGTTTTTGGTTCTAGAAAGTCAGAAAATGAATATTCTCGGAATTGGACCGGACAAAAGCCAACATCGTTATTTTCCCGGAAGATTCACGGAGCCAGAAGGAGAGACGAAGGGGGGCCACAGGGTGGCCAAACCACCCCTAGGCGCGGGTCCCCCTAGGCCGCGCCAGGGCATGGTGTGGGCCCCCTGGCCGCCCATCGACCTTGCCTCTTCACCTATAAGATGCCTCCCGATGCAAAAACCCTAAATCATCAAGCCTCCAGCCACGAAAAGTTCCGCAGCGCCACCACCACCGAAGGGGATATTCGGAGGACAGAAAGTCTCTGTTTCGGCACCCTGCCGGGACGGGGAAGTGCCCCCGGAGCCATCTCCATCGATCTCCACCACCATCTCCATCACCGTTGCTGGTTCCCATGATGAGGAGGGAGTAGTTCTCTCTCGACGCTAAGGGTTCTACAGGTAGCTATGTGTTCATCTCTCTCTATGCATGATCTTATTGAGATCATGAGCTTGTACTCTATAGATCTACCTTGCTACTCAAGTGCTTTAATAGATCTCTGCTCTCCCCATGTGTCTGAAGTTGAGAGTGTGCACACCATGGTGGCACTTAGGCTAGAGATTACAAATACTTGTTATGAGTTGTATTTGGATTTGGATGTCTTTATGAAATTGTGGTGTTTGTTTGAACCAACGTTCAAAAAAGCACTGAGTGCTAAGCAAGCGGTGAGGCACCGCTCAGAGGAAATGCTGCTTAAGCGCTCAGGGTAAAACTGTACAGACAGGCTTCAGGTGTAGCAGAAAGGCATTCAGTACATGTACATGTACAGACTAGTAGTGACATATTATTAATCTAGCAGAGTAGCACCAGTACTTCAGGTGTTCAGTACATGTACATGTACATCAGTAGGCAAGTAGAAGCAGGCAGGCGCACAACACACAAACACATGCACGCATGATGCACCAACATGCCTCACAGGCTCGCACACACGCACGACACACCAACATGCCTCACAGGCTCACAAGCACGCACACGAGTTGGGAAAGAAGGGATGTGGGATACGTGAGAGATGCGACGGCCAGTGGTGATTAGGTCAAGCTCGATCTGGTCATCTGGGCGCCTAGGTGGAGAAGGACGAGGGAGTCGAGCACGATGAGGATGAGGGGGTCGAGCGGCCTGGAGGAAGAGGTGGAGGGCGGCACAAGCGGAGCTTCAGAGGCGGCAACCAGCTGTGCTGCCACTCTCCCCTCTCTCTCTCTGTCTGGGGTTGGGCTTGGGTGTGGGTAGAGGTTGATTGGAACCCTATCTAGTCGTTTTGCCTCCTAGATAGGTCCAATTTTTTGATCTCCCGCTGAGGAATCATCGATGCTCAGGGAACGCTTTTCGCCACGCTTCGCGACTTCCACACGCCTAAGCGAGCGCTTAGCGCTTAATCCATGCTTAGTCGAACGCCTAAATGCGCTTAGCGCTTTTCTGTCCGCTTAGGGCTAAAGCGAAGCATAAGGCCACCGCTTCGCTCAATTTTATGCTTAAGCGCGCTTAAGCGTACGCTTTTTTGAACATTGGTTTGAACCATCTAGTACTCAAGGTGACAGTATGGTGTTATCTAGATGGGTAAAGCAAACTTTGAGGAGTGTTGTTATAGCCCTACCATGGATTAGAGTGTCCAACCGGAGAGTAGTTAAGAGTAGTATCATAAAGAGAAGATATTTATATGAGAGTGTTCACTAGTGAAAGTATGATCCCTAGGCCTTGTTTCTAAGCATTGAAACACCATTTGCAATTAGATCGGTTACATGTTTGCTTGCTTCCTTCTTTATTTCAGTTTGCCTTTAGTCTTTTCCCACGTCAACCACACACCAGCAAGCTATTTTTTGGCACCATTACCACTTATAATTATCTATACCGCTTGTATTTCACTATCTCTTCGCCGAACTAGTGCACCTATACACCTGACAAGTGTATTGGGTGTGTTGGGGACACAAGAGACTTCTTGTATCTTGATTGCAGGGTTGCTTGAGAGGGGATACCTTTGACCACTTTCTCCCTGAGTTCGATAAACCTTGGGTAATCCACTTAAGGGAAAACTTGCTGCTATTCTACAAACCTCTGCACTTGGAGGCCCAACAACTGTCTATAAGAATAGAAGTGCGTGGACATCAAGCTATTTTCTAGTGCCGTTGCCGGAGAGGTAAGGTAAAAGGTACTCACATCCTCCGGTGTGAGTGCTCGAAGTTATTTCCTTTAGATTCTGAAATTTTGTCTTTTTGTTTCTTGTTTTCACTAGTTAGGCTTAATGGAAAACAACAACAAAATTAGAGAGCTTTATAGTATTCTTGAGTTAGGACATTAAGTGTTTGAAGAGAAAATTAAAAAACCTGGAACTTTATTTGCATGCTAATAGCAATGTTTTTAGTATGAATTCTTTGGACACCATTATTGCTAATGCTATGGAAAAGTCTAAGCTTGGGGAAGCTAGTTTTTATGGAAATGATCTTTTTAGTTCCCTAGCTTTGGAAGATAGCTATTATGTTGCTTATGATGATACCAAACCTCCAATATATGATGATTACAATAATGAATATGATATTTTCAGTCCACCTACTATTGAGGAGAAAATTAATTATGATTACAATATGCCTCCTATATTTGATGACTATGGTGATGAGAATAATAATGATAGCTATATTGTTGAAATTGCTCCCACCACAATTAATAAGAATGACTATGCTTATGTGGAGAGTATTAATTCTTTTATGCATGTGGCTCATGATAAGAATGTTTCTTGTGATAGTTATATTGTTAATTTTACTCATGATGCTACTGAAAGTTATTATGAGAGAGGGAAATATGGTTTTATGTATCTCAACAATATTAAGTTTCCCCTCTTTATGTTGAAAATTTTGAAGTTGCACTTGTTTTGCTTTATTATGTTTGTTGCTTTATGCTTTCATCACTTATTTCTTTATAAGATTCCTATGCATAGGAAGTGGGTTAGACTTAAATGTGCTTTGAATTTGCTTCTTTATGCTCTCTTTTACTTCAATTCATATTTCCTATGTGAGCATCTTCTTAAACTATCATGCCTAACTTAAAGGCGTTAAAGAAAAGTACTTATTGGGAGATAACCCAAATGTTTTAGATGAGTCTTGGAAGTTATTACCTCTGTAATAACAGCTCATTATCCTTTTTATTTGCTTTTTGTGCCAAGAGTAACCTCTAATGAGAGAGAAGTAATGATTGGGAAAGTTGTTGTCCTAAAACATATTTTTGTGCTTCACCGTAAAAATTAGTTTAAAATCTCTGCAAGTCCTTTTGAGGCGTGAATTTTTGTGCTTCTTCCCCAGGTTGTTATCTAACTTCCGTTAGTTCGACACTTTTCCATTTGAGCAACAGAAGGTCTTCGAAAAATTTCATCTTTACCTGCTGGTCTGTTTTGACAGATTTCTGCCATTATTTGCATTTGCTTCTTGTTGGTTCCTTTTTGAGTTCTTTTGGGGAATTGAGCTTTTTGAGGGAAGTGCTACAGTAGCTTGTGATTTAATGAAAGTTTTATTGGTGTTGGAACTGAACCTAAAGACTTATTATCTTGATTGCACTAATGTTGCTAATAAAGATTGTGTGAAGTTTTGTATGAAGAAAAATTTCAGGTATATGAAAGGAATGAGTAATGAGATGAAGGATGGACTAAAGATCAAGCTTGGGGATGCCACGCGTGTCACCCCAAGAAATATCCAATAAGTACAAGCGTTAAAGCTTGGGGATGCCCAAGGCATCCCCTTCTTCATCAATAAAAATCCCAGGTTTCTTCCAAACACTTTATTTTTATTGTCTCATGCACAGTTGTGTTGTTC
Source organism: Avena sativa (assembly GCA_916181665.1). Lineage (NCBI taxonomy): Eukaryota > Viridiplantae > Streptophyta > Magnoliopsida > Poales > Poaceae > Avena > Avena sativa. Next base: position 317,237,172 of record OV702292.1, read on the forward strand.
TTGGAGCGTCTTCTTTTTCTTTTTCGTTTTGGTTTTTCGTTTTCTTTGTTTTCTTAGTTTGCTGAATAAATTGGTTGGAGCCCCTCTTTCATGCATTGGTTTTCAAATAGTTTGGTTTGGGTTGGAAAAAGAGTAGGAAAGTTCATGTTTAAGTGGTAAAGAGAGCTTGTTTTGTCATGCCATGCTCGGTATTGTTTTGGCTTTATGCTTAGTATTCTTTGTTGTAGCATGACTTGTTATAAACAATTGAGATTGCTTAATGTGACTTTGAAGAATCATGCATTGTTTTAGCATATTAAAGCATAATATTGTGGTATTCTCCTTTGATACTTTATTTGGGTTGACTTGGCGCATGCTCACACCATGTTATGACTATCCCAAGTCACAATAAGCCTTTATGATCCTGTAGTTTTCAACTTGTAGTATCACTTTATGCTTTGATCAATGATGTTTTGTTGCTCTGCATGATTATGGCCATTATTGCTCTCTTAGTTTGTCGCTCCCAGTCTTTTGCTAGCCTCCATAACCAAGTATGAGTTACACTCATGCATCCAACTCTAAATAAAACCAAGTTATTCCAAAGAGTCCACCATACCTACCTATTAGCATTTGCTATTCCAAGTATATTCATGTTTTTATCTACCTTCCGAATTAAACTTGTTATGAGAAAACTAGTGATTAAAGCTCGCACGAACTTGACGGCACACTTTACTTTTCTTGCCCGTAATAAACATGAACCATTGTGTCATCTATGTTGTGTATGCTTGCACTTATTTGTTGGGGATTAGCAGAACCATGTTGTCATGGGGAACGCTTTCAACATTGCACTTGTACTTTGTACCTAGTTGATATCATGCTCTTTTGTCTATGGATGTCGTCGGTGTGAAATGAAAGGGGAGTTATGTATGTGTGTTAGAGAAACGCCTGGGCCGCTGGTCTAATCCATGCTGACATGGTGGAAACCTGCAGCGTAACCATAATGAGCTGTCTATGAAGCATTCTTCTTATAAAAAAAGAGTCCGGTATTGAGAAAAAAGAAAAAAAGAGATTATGAAAAGAGGAAAGAGAGAAAAAAGCACCATATTCCCATGGTAAATAAGAAGATTGCTGAGATGCTCGTTGTCTGCTTGCCTTGTCATTTTGATATGGGGATTCTTCCGTATCATCGAGCAAGGGGTACCCCGTTGGCGGTTCTCTATGATACACATGTACTTACGATGACAAGAACAGTGACTAAACTTGAGTAGCATGAGGAGCGGCCCTCGTATTCAAGGGACATGAGGTTTCCAACTTATACTTCGTCAAGCATATACACCATAGTTTGTTCATTTTAACCTTAATCACTTCAAGATGCTTATGATAGGGGAAATGAGAGCTGAAAGCTATTAAGTACCATAATTTTTGGAAGCTCTTTATGAGACTGGAATCCCTACTTCCTTCTATGAAGGCCCTTCTTTCACTTTTATATTGAGTCTCCACCTTCTATCTTTATGCATCTATTTTGAGAGCATAGTGGCCATTCTTAGTTCTATGTGCATTGTCCCAAGACTTGTTGATTGATGCATAGCTTTGATATTGCTTGTTTTAAACTATTTGTATCTAGTCACTCTTATGAACTTTGAAGGTGTCCTATGCATTTATGTTTGCTACTCTATGAGGGACAAGCTGAATGCCACTATGCTATGTTTTCTTTATGTGAAACAAACAAACGTCTTGCAAAGCATTGTTATTCATTAATCTTTTGTTTGTGCCTTTTCATGTTGCAACATAGTTTTTTTGTCTTATTGCTAGAACTTTGTCTTTCATGTTATGATTGAAGTACTATGATCCCAGCTTTGAATGTTTTACAAATACTTTGATCAAATTTATGATGGTGCATGTCACCTCAAAAATTATTCTTTTTTTATCACTTACCTACTCGAGGATGAGCAGGAGTTAAGCTTGGGGATGTTGATATGTTGCTAACGTATCCATAATTTTTGATGTTCCATGCTTGGTTTTACCTACTTTCTTGTGTTTTGTTCCAACATTGGAGTACTTTCTATAAACTTTCTTGGACTAACCTATTAACAAGAGCCACAGTGCCAGTTGCCTGTTTTCTGCTGTTTTTGGTTCCAGAAAGTCAGAAAATGAATATTCTCGGAATTGGACCAGACAAAAGCCAAAGTCGTTCTTTTCCTGGAAGATTCACGGAGCCAGAAGGAGAGACAAAGGGGGTCCACAGGGTGGCCAAACCACCCCTAAGCGCGGGTCCCCCCAGGCCGCGCCAGGGCATGGTGTGGGCCCCCTGGCCGCCCACCGACCTTGCCTCTTCGCCTATAAGATGCCTCCCGATGCAAAAACCCTAAATCATCAAGCCTCCAGCCACGAAAAGTTCCACAGCGCCGCCGCCATCGAAAGGGAGATTTAGGGGATAGAAAGTCTCTGTTCCGGCACCCTGCCAGGACAGGGAAGTGCCCCCGGAGCCATCTCCATCGATCTCCATCTCCGTTGCTGATTCCCATGATGAGGAGGGAGTAGTTCTGTCTTGAGGCTAAGGGTTCTACCGGTAGCTATGTGTTCATCTCTCTCTATGCATGATCTTATTGAGATCATGAGCTTGTAATCTATAGAACTACCTTGCTACTCAAGTGCTTTAATAGATCTCTACTCTCCCCATGTGTGTGAAGTTGACAGTGTGTACACCAATCCACTTAAGGGAAAACTTGTTGTTGTTCTACAAACCTCTACACTTGGAGGCCCAACAACTGTCTATAAGAATAGAAGTGCGTAGACATCACCTGCACGGTATTAAGCTTGGGGAGGTACTTCGAGCATAACTGTTCGGGATTTACTCTGTCAACTGTTTTTATTAGCCTTGGGTTCGTTTTGCTCACCTATGTTTTTTGTTCAAAGTGTTGCACACCGTCGAGTTTCAAAAGAGGGGGTTGCCTCACGCGCATATACTTGTATGGCAGGACAAAGAAAAGTGTGCCGAGGTAAGCCCTTATTTGATTGATTCTTTCGTGTCTGCCGAGATTCCTGATCCTGTGGAAGATCCTCTCGGGTATGCTCTTGTCGCTGAGTTCATGATGCATGGCCCGTGTGGGGAGGAAAATTCCAAATGCCCATGCATGAAAGATGGTGCCTGCTCCAAAAAATTCCCTAAATCATTTCAGGATGAAACATCTATTGATGAATTTGGTTTCCCTGTTTACAAGCATCAAGAGAATGGTTGTTTTGTCATGAAAAATAGGGTCTGTTTAGATAATAGGCATGTTGTTCCTTATAACATGGCGTTGCTCAAAATTTTCCAGGGCCACCTGAATATAGAGTGCTGTAATAAAACACATGTCATTAAGTACCTTTACAAGTATGTGACAAAAGGGCCTGATTTTTCAAAAACTATGTTTGAAAGGAAATAGCTAAGTATGTGACAAAAGTGCTGGGGATGACGATGGCGTAGATGAAATTGAGGAGTACAAAATTTGTCAGTACATATGTGCCCATGATTCTTTTTGGAGGTGTTATGGGTATGATATACACAACAAGCTATCATCTGTTGAAAGACTCGCTATACACCTGCTAGATAAGCATATTATGCGCTTCTGTGCAAAAGCCAACATTCCAGCAATTATTAATAATGAACTGTTGCGTAGAACCATGTTAACTAAGTGGTTTGTTGCTAATACTATGTATACTTATGCCAGAACTCTGACCTATTGTGATTTCCCTACCGAGTGGTCTTGGGTGGCTGATAAAAAAAGGTGGGCTAGACGAGCACGTGGTACAAAGATAGGCCAAATATACTATGTTCATCCTTCTACCGGTGAGCTCTATTACCTTAGAATGCTGCTAATGCTTGTGAAAGGCGCTAGATCTTATGCTGATGTTAGGACCTACAATGGCACTGTGCATGCGACATTTGAAGATGTGTGTGCTGCTAGTGGACTTCTTGGTGATAACAGTGAGTGGTACCATGCTTTCGATGAGGCTCTCAAATGGGGTATGGGAAATCAGTTACGTCAGTTGTTTGTTACGATGATTATTTTCTGTGCTGTGGTAGATGAAAATGGTTTCTTTGAAATGTACTAGGTTTATCTTGCTGAGGACATGCAGTATAGAACACGTTGTTCTCTTAAAGATTCTACGTACTGTGTGCCGGTTAACGAGTTAAGAAACATGTTGCTAGATTAGTTAGCTATTGAATTTGCTAAAAATGGATCGAACATTCTGGATTATGCTTTGCCTTTAAAATCTTCCTATGATACCGGTAATAATGTTGGTATCATGCTTGCCGATGAACTTCCTCAGGATACTAAGTTGTTGATCAAACTTGCTGATAGTATGCGGTTAAAACTTAATGAAGATCAAAGGATTGCTTTTGAATCTATTGTTGATCGAGTGAAGGCCGGCAAACCTGGACTGTTTTTTGTTTTAGGTCATGGGGGTACTGGAAAAACTTTCCCGTGGAATGCTCTTGTTGCATACAGCAGGGGATACAAGAGGGTTGTTTTAACTGTTGTGTCTTTAGATATTGCGTCACTTTTGCTGCCTGGCGGTAGGACTGCTCATTCTAGGTTCAAGATACCTATTGATTTAGATGATAATGGAGTCTGTGACATACGGAGATGTACCATGTTGTCTGCTTTGATTGAATCTGCTTCTCCTATTATCTGGGATGAAGCTCTGATGACCCATAGGAAGTGTTTCGAGGCATTAGATCGTAGCTTGCATGATGTTTTATCTGAACGTGATCAGTCATTGGCTGATGTTCCATTTGGTGGTAAGATAGTTGTTTTGGGAGGGGATTTAAGGCAAATCCTGCCTATTATAGAGGGTGGTACACGTAGTCAGGTTGTAAATGCCGCTTTCACAAATTCCCCTCTTTGGAACCATGTGACGGTTCTCCGCTTAACTGTTAACATGCGTTTGGCCGTTCAGACTGCGGATCTCGCTATGCAGGACGAGGCGGCGGCTTTTGCCCAGTGGGTTCTGGACATTGGGGATGGCATTGTCCCTGCCACGGTGAGGAAGGGGGAGTCTGAGCCTAGTTCGATTATCGTTCCTGAAGATCATTTAGTTTGCATAGATGATGCAAAGTTTCCTGCTATTGTCGAAGCTGTGTACGTTGGTTTCTTACAGAGATATTCTGATCTTAACAACTTGAAAGAAAGGGCCATACTAACACCGACAAATGAAATAGCTAAGGAGGTAAACAAGCACGTTCTTTATATGGTGCCTGGTGAGGAAAGAGAGTACTTGAGTTGTGACTCAATAGGAAACTCATCTGAAGTAGTTCGTAACATAGATGTTTTTATCCTGTAGAGATTTTAAATACCATTAAGGTTAACAACTTTCCTTATCATAGATTGGCGCTTAAGAAGGGTGTTCCCATTATGCTTCTTAGAAATATTAGTCAGGCAAATGGTTTATGTAATGGAACGCATCTTATCGTTACTAGACTTGCTGAGAAGGTTATTGAGGCCATTGTCATGACTGGTTCTAACATTGGAGATGTTGTCTACATACCAAGAATATGTATCACGACTAGGGATCCTTACTTTGCATTGTCGCCAGTTTCCGGTTAGGATTTCATATGCCATGACCATTAATAAGAGCCAGGGACAAACTCTTACGGCTATTGGCCTGTATCTTAAAACTTTTTTTTGACATGGAACACTCGTATTCCATTAAGACACGGCCATGTCGCCGGTCACCAAACGGGTTACAGAATTAGGGTAGTTCGACATCCACAACATATGGTCTTTGTGAACTACCCCTACACAGCTAGCTCATGAGCTGGCTTATTACAATTGCGAGGAGCAAAAACAACGGTGGCCTCAATAAAAGAGGTTCTCAACCTATACTTCATATCAGAGACGAGGGTACCAATCGTAGCAGATCATACTCTGAAGATGACATCGCTGTCTAAAGATTACTAGAGTCTGTTTCAAACACAGCTCGTCCCACTCCGACCTGTTCAGCAATCTGAAGAGCATTTGACAACGCCATTTCCTCAGCATGTAGTGCATCAGAGGCATGGTTAATCGGACTAGCGACATGTATCTTAAAACTCATGTGTTCACCCATGGACAGTTTTATGTCGCCGTCTCGCGTGTGACTTCTAAGGGGGCTCTGCATATATTGATTGAGAATGAAGACGACACGTGTGGTTCAGAAACTCGGAACATTGTTTTTTCTGAGATTTTTTCAGGCCCATGCTAGAAGATAGCCATGTCTGTTGCTGGAAATAATTATCTATGTATATTACGCTTTATTTGGAATGGTCTTTTGAGTTTGGTACTTTTAAGCCTCCGTTCTCGTTGCTGGACTATGGCATCCTTTGGGGTCTGCCGTATGGGAATGGTTGGGTTAGGTCTTGTCCCCTGTTATGTGTTGGCTTCCTTATGTTTGTCTATCATATAACTTTTCTATTCTTGGGCTATCTTTGTTTTGGGTCCTGCTTTTTACTGGGCAATTCTATCAGTTCCTTTTGCACGGTACGCCTTTGTGTGGTTTGGCGTGCTCCTGTCTTTCTAATGGATCATCTTGTTGGTTCTTATGCTCTTTGATTGGTGTTGTTTTTAGTCTGCCTGGACTTTTCTACCTCTTGCCAGGTGATGCTTCTAGAAATACTTCTTGCATACCACGCCTGCCTTACTATCTGTTTAGGGTTAGACCATCGTGCCTTCTGTTCCTACGTGCCTTTGTTTTACTGGTTTAACCGTTCTTGTTATCTGGTTGCAGATGGCTCACAACATGCTTTCTGAGATTCATAAGGATAACACCCACTGGACTATCTATGTGCTTGTTTCCCATATGTGGCACTATTGCGGAGGTACTGACGAAGGCCCGATTAAACACACTGACCTGGTTCTTCTTGATAGTGAGGTTTGTTCTGTGTTCTTGCCTTCCCAGGCATCTCATGGCGGTACTTCCAGAGAAGTTTCCTTTATCTTATGTACTTGACGTGCATACCATTGTGCAGGGCACCCACATCTATGGCCAGCTCCCTCCAGAGCCTGCGGAGAAGCTCAAGGATGTGCTGCAGGAAGGGAAGGTCTTTGTGATACGGAAGTTCCTTTGTAACGCGTCAAAGACGACCTACATACCGGTCGAGAGTGCTTTCATGGTGCAGTTTACAAATTATACTACCGTTGAGGAAAAGCATGCCCTGGCAGATACATTCACGTTCTGCACCTATAGTCTAACTGCTTTCGTAGACATCCCACGAGCTAGAGGCGGTCCTGCAAGATTCTTCGGTGTGTTGTTCGGTCCTTTGTGCTTCCTTTTGCCTTTGTCATTGATTCTAATCCCTAGTTTGATTGCCTGTAGATGTTGTAGGCAGAATTTCTATTGTTTTTTATGTGGTTCTAGTTCAGTCCATGCATCAGACCGCGCCTTCAAACACGAGGACAATTATGCTCGAGGACCTTCTGTAAGTAATCCGCTTGTTCCATTATCATGTGTACGTTGGATTCATCTTTTACACCACCGGAGTGTAGGACCAATTAACCTTGTATTTTCTATTGTCAATGCCTCGCATTTATGGTTGTTTTGCTCTCTGTATTTGTGCAGGGGGAATACAATAAGGCTTGTCCTATGGGGTGATCGAGTTGCTGGGTTTGATGCGGACACGGTTCGTGCTATGGGTGCCAAAGAGCCGGTTATTGCTATCTTTGTTGGAACGCTGCCCAAGATGGCTTTTGGTAAATTCCTCATTACCCATGGCAATTTACCCGTGTCATCTGTTTGCGTTCGTTGTTGTATTTGTACTTATGCCTTCTGCCTGCTGTAGTAGTTTGCCTTCGCCTACTTTTGTTTGCCTAGCCTTATCTATGGTGGTTTGTTCGGTTCCTGCCTAAGCGCCGGTGGTATCCAGGATGTTGACTGTGTACGGTGTTGGCGCAGGTGTTAAAGGACTGATTGGCATCTCTGCTTGTCGTTCATACATTGATGAGGACATCCCTGACATCAACTCCATCCGTAACGGGTATGCTTCTAAGGAGTTACATCCTTCTTCTTTTTTGCTTTCCATTAACCTTTGGTACTATCTTAATGTAGGCTTGGAGATAAGTTTGCGCCTCTAGCCACGTATGATCCCGTAGGCCCAGGTGCCCTTGTACCCCGGGTTCATGAAGATCCAACCAATAAAACTGTTAAAGAGCTTGATGAACTTGACCCTTTTGAAGATATGGTACCTTCCTTTGCTACTACTAATATATCTCGTATCCGTGTATGTTGTTGTTACATTGCTAACTTGTGTTACCTCTCACTACTTCTTTAGGAAAAGAGGTTTTGCTGCACTATCACTATTTCAAGGTTTGACCCTGACCAGCGGTGGTGGTTCCATTCATGTTCCATGTGTCGTAAATCAACTAAACATGATGGCTTCCAGTACAGATGCTCTGATGATACCTGCTCATCTGTTGAGGCAGATCTGATGTGAGTGTTTTTGTCATGCGTGAGTAGATCTGCTGCCATTCCTTAGCTAATAGTTTGTCTTGCACTGTGTTTGTAGGTACTGTGTATCTGTCTTCACAGCTGATGACACTGTGGAGGCTGAATTCATACTATTTGATAGAGTGGCTGCAAGGGCTGTAGGGAAATCACTGATGGCTATTTTACGTCAAAAGTATCGGGGTTATAACACAGCTAGTAACCTTGCTAATGCTACTAGGAATGATGCGTTCGTTCTGGATGAGATCACGAATCTTGTTGGGAAGAAGTACAGGATGCTAGTCTCAATCTCAAAGAGGTGGAAGAGCCAGAAAAACACTGACAAGCTAGCCTTCCAAGTGAACAGGATAGAAGAGACCTTCAAACCTGAGCTACCGCCTTTGGTCTTTGACAATGGTTCTGGATCTATTGGATCATCATCATTAGGTGTTGGTTCTAGCTCACAAGTCCCTTCCGTTGGCCCAGTTCTGTGGCCAGCGTCGCATGTGCCTCGCACACATAGCTCACCTGCAAATCAGGTACAATCTGCGTGTGGTTGGACTGTGTGCATGTGCTTAGGTCCGCCAAACTTACCTTCTTCGGTGCTGATCTCCTATGTCTTCTTGCAGACACCTCCTCCGACTGTTAGACTCAGCCCATCTACTCCGGCTACTTGGTATGTTCATGTGGATTTGTAGTAGTACAGAAATACCTTTTTCTTATGGTTGGTAATGCCGGACGTGCTGTTGCTTTCCTTGCGCTAGGTCATCCGCCCCCAAGTGTGGCGCTAGACGCTCGTTGTTTAACACTCCTCTCAAGGAGACGAAGGAGCCTGCTATGGACCATGTTCTGGATGGACAGGTCTTCCTCTCATCTCTATGTTTTCTTCATGTGGGTATACCTTGATGCTATTGTTTACCTGATGTTTATTCCTCGTTTGTTTAGCTGCTTTCTGAAGCTGTTATGGGAGGTTCTGCAATTAGCACTGACGTTAAGGATGATCAGTTCCTGTCTCCAAACACCAAGCCTGCCGCTGGGGATAAAGATGATGCTTAGAAGATCAAGAGGTCTGGTGATGCAGCCCGTCCTACGGACGCTCCTACATCTACACCAACAGGTCCCCCAAGTGGACCCATGACTCGTGCCCGAGCCAAACTCCTAGAAGCTAAGGTGAACTCGCTCCTCTCCTCATGACAATTTGATACATCCTTGGATGGTGTGCTACTTCATGCAACTACTCTATGCATCATCAGGTACGAAGCCCCAACACATCACCAAGCACCCAAGGATGGAGAACAAGGATCAGAGCGTGAAGCACAAGTCCCTGGAGCTGCTCAGACCGGAGTCTCCGGTCTGCGCACACCGGAGTCTCCGGCCTGCCAAAGTCTCCGGCCTGAAGACACCGGAGACTCCAGCCCTACCTCTGGTCTGACCCCTGCACCAGGCTTCGGGACAATCTAAAGGCCCCTCCGAAGGCTAGTCCAGAGGCTACACCAGATTCTCCGGCCTAGACCGGAGTCTCCGGCCCACACACCGGAGTCTCCGGTCCGACCGACGCCAGGCATGAAAAGGCCTTTGGGCCTGCGGTCCATGTACCCCTCAGTCCGTCCAGAACTTGTATTTTATTCCTAAAGTACCCCTGTTTAAGTTGCTGGCCTATATATAGTCCCCCACCTCCATTGTAAACCCTAGGCATGATATTTGGAATTAGTGGAAACCCCTTGTGGATCTATCTAGTTCTTGCATCATGCTCCTTTGACCAAGGAGCACCAAATATCCCAAACCTCGTTGGAGTTTGCATCGTGCCTCCGCATTGTACAAGGCCTTGGCATCGGTGTACCTTTGCCAAGACGTCAAGATCTCACCGAGCCTCCCATCTCGTTGTGCCGGTTCGAGAGAGAGTCCTCCGCTCGACGCTGATCCTCGGGATTGCGCCGGACCGGTCACCGCCGGCGTGAGCTATTGGTGTGTATCGTGGTTTTGCGTGTGTGTGTTCACCGCGTTCTTCGTGCGTGAGTTCATCGTGTTCATCCTCCCCTCCTTCCCACGCACTCCATCCTTGATTTGAGTGGGATTCATGAAAGATCGGGCCACCCTAGAGGTTTGCCCTCAACATATTTGTATCAAGAGCTTCGTTGCTCACGTATTCCCCCACAAATTTTTCTTCTATCCACCAAAAATTCGAAAATCCCCAAAAAAGAGCCCCATATTTGCCTTTGGATCGATCTCTTGATTTGGAGTGTTATTTGTGGTTTTGATCCGACCGAACCTTGTCTTAGGAGTTGGTCTAGCTTTATCCTGCGTTTTCCCAACCCAATTTAGCCAATTTTTCGCGGATTTGAGGACCCAAGGCGTGGATTTCCGCTCAAAAACACGAGCAGTTCATGATCTGACTCCAGACCGGAGTCTCCGGCCTACACCCTAGAGTCTCTGTCCTACACCAGTGTCTCCGGCCTACTCACACCAGAGTCTCCGGCCTGGACTGGAGTTTCCGGCATGAAACTCCGGAGTCTCCGGCCCTGACGCCTGATTTTGACAGTTTAGCCTCTAATCTTGCATTGGCTAATTTCCACTTGTTTGTTTGTGCCTGGGTACGTGTCGTCAACTAACAGCAAGCTTCCGCATCAACAACCCTCGTGCTCATCGACACCACGGCCCACGAACATCATCCCGCACGACCGACGGCAAGTTCATCATCACCGACAAAGGTATAACTTGCGTCACCTTGTTAACCCCTATCTTCCTTTCTGTGTACCTATCCCATGAGAGTGGCTCATCTTGTTTGCTTGAGCATTGTGCATTTGTCCTTGGATAGTGAGAGTGCAAGAGCAATATCAAGTGTGACTAGGTAGCATCAAGGGAGAGCAAAAAAAGATACAAAGCAAAAGAAAAAGAAAAATAGTCTCCCCTTGCAAAAGAGAGTCTCAAAGCTTGTAAGTAAGAGAGAAAGAAGAGCGCCCAAGGCAAGTGCACAAATACGTTGCTCATTTTCCCTCTTTGCAAATGATCCATGGTCTCTCCTTGCATTGGCACGACAACAAGCTTAGTCTTTGTTAGGACATTTTGTTTGCTCATTTTCATAGTCGTGTCAATCCTAACTATCTCCACGTGTGTGTATATAGTCGTAGGTTCCCGTCACCCCTTTGAGTTGTTGACCTTCGCCTTTGACTTGAGTTTTGGATTTTAGCCACTTTTGACTATATCTTTTCTTTTGGTTGGTTCTTTGGCATTCCACAATCCTAACCTACCACCAACAAGCTTTTGAGAGTTAGTTCTTTCTTTAGTGTGATTTTTCTTTGAAATTCCACTTTGCAAGCTTATAGCTCTCACTTGTGGTTTCTAGTTTGGTGCAATCCCCAAGGGGAGGTATGATGGCCCAAAATATATCGAGCTCATTAGGGAACCCCAAGAGGAAGGTATGATGAGCACAACAGCAAGTTTTCCCTCAGTACAAAACCAAGGTTATCAATCTAGTAGGAGGAAGGAAACACCCCAAAGGTGTTGCTAGCTGAGCCTTGGCAGGGCGCACTACCGGTGCTAGTAGCAACATGGAGACCTGCACAACACAACCAAAGAACTTTGCCCCCAACCTACGATGAGGTTGTCAATCTCACCGTTTTGCTCAAAACAAAGGATTAAACGTATCGAATGGAAGGAAGTAATAATTTGTAGAAAGTAAACACAAAGCAGTAAACAGTTGATTGTAGATTGAATGTAAACGAAAGGACCGGGGTCCATAGTTCACTAGAGGTGTCTCTCCTTAAGATAGATAACATGCTGGGTGAACAAATTACAGCGGGGAAATTGACAAACATCAAGAAAGCATACAAGCATATACTAATCATCTTGACTCCTTTGAGATTCGATTGGGCATTACAACATTATACATAGACCGCCATCCAACTGCATCTATGACTAATAATCCACCTTTAGGTTATCATCCGAACCCCCTCCAGTATTAAGTTGCAAGCAACAGACTATTGCATTACGAATTGCGTGTAAAGTAAACAATATGATTGTTCTATGAACAAAGGATTGTTGTTTTCTCCCTAGTAGCAATAGCACATCTAGTACCTTAGAGGTTTCTGTCACTTCCCCAGATTACAAGAGGCATGAACCCACTATCGAGCATAAATACTAACTCTTGGAGTTGCTAGCATCTACTTGGCCAAGATAGCTACTAACAATAGAAAGCATGCAAGATCACAAATAACAAAGACATGATAGAATCAATAATCAATCTGAAATAGCATCTCAATATCCATCGGATCCCCGCAAACACAACATGCAGAATTACAAATAGATGATCTTGGTCATGAACGGAGCTCACAAGATCTAGACATGAAAGCACAAAGGAGGAGAACCAGCCATCTAGCTACTACATGGACCCGTAGTCCAGAGATGAACTACTCACGCATCACACCGGAGGCTTGCATGATGATGAAGAAGGCCTCCAGGGTGAATTCCCCTCCCTGGCAGGGTGCCAGGAAGAGCTTCAGATCCCTCCCGATCGAGGGATGGAGATGACGGCGGCTACATACTCTTTCGTGGATTTTTGATCGGGTACTTGGGGTTTCCGTATCAGAGGCAATATATAGGCGGAAGGAGAGGCCGAAAGGGTGCCTGGGCTGGCCACACCACCCCCTAGCGCGGGCCAAGCCTGGCCGCGCGGCCAGGTGGTGTGGCCGCCCTCTGGCCCTTCTCCGTCTCGTATTCTGGCTCCAAGTGTCCCCCGGTAAAATAATAACTTTGGCTTTTGTCCCGTCCAATTCTGAGAATATTCATTTTCTGACTTCCTGGAACCAAAAACAGCAGAATATAGGCAGCTGGCACTGTGGCTCTTGTTAATAGGTTAGTCCAAGAAATCATATGAAAAGTACTCCAAAGTGTGGACAAAACATAAGAAAGTAGATAAAACCAAGCATGGAGCATCAAAAACTATAGATACATTTGCAATGTATCAAGGTACAAGGCTAAAACCACCATATTACACTTCCATATACAATACTTGTGTGTCTTGCATGATGGATAAGCACGGTGAGTCGAGCCAACCACCTCCCCAAGAAGAAGATCAAGGACCGTACATGACGCGCGCAAGTCACTTTATCATCCGCTAAGAGTTCCGTGAATGTTGCCAAGGCCTCGAGACGCGACAAAATGAACAATTTGGCGAGACGCAAGCCGAGTTCAAGAACATCGACAACCGCTTCGACGGCCTCGAGCGACAAATGCACGCAATGCATCACAACTTCGGCCACCAAAATGAAGCGCTTCAATGCTCCGTCGCCGAAACAAATGACAATCTTCGACGCCTCATCGACGGAATGGCAAGACCACGTTCACGTGCATCAAGCTCTTCAAGTTCTTCGCGTCGTCATGCACCTCTTCAACAAGATCTCATCCAAGTGCTCCAAGAATCAATGATGCCCCCGTGGAAGTTCTTCGAACTATGTACCTTCCCCACGGCACGCCGCAACGTCAAGCTATGATGGTGACCTCTCTTCAAGGCCACGAGCAAGGTAAGAAGCACACCGTCATCACGCAAGGGCACTAGTGATCCAACAAGAGAAACCACAAGAGGAACCGCAAGTGCAACCGCAAGTATACCACCATCGACCACGACACATACTTGACACAACAAGTAAGGACTCCAATTTGGAGAATCAAGCTCGTCATCGACGTGAAGCTCTCCAAGATCCTCCTCCTCGTCATCAACGTCATGAACGTCTGCACCGACACCATGGTCATCACGAGGCGCCTCCTCCACCACACCGAAACATGGAGCGTCAAGTGGTACAAGTTGAGCGACACCCACCACGTCAAGAGGTTCACGACCATGATCTTCGCCGTGAGGCCCATGTGCCTAATCAACATCACCAACCGAGGAACGAGCCTCCTCTTCATCATCAACCGCGTCATGAGGCTCTACATCCTCAACAACCTCATGGGGCCCAAGTGCCTCAACACCGTTAACAACCGCGGAAAGAGCAAGAGCAAGCTCCTCAACAACAATATCAATAGCAAGCTCTGCAACAAGGTCACGAGAACCAAGTTCCACCTCCTCAACCACAAGATCATCAACAAGGTCACCAAGCTCGTCGCAATGACCGCAACGATGAAGAAACTTTCGGCAAGCTCAAGTTCACAATGCCCAAGTTCACCGGATCCAATGACCCTGAAGAATACCTCTCATGGGCACTCAAGGTCGACAAGATCTTCCGCATGCACAACTATAGCAACGAGAAGATGGTCGCCATGGCTTCGCTTGAGTTTGATGATTACGCCAACCTTTGGTGGGAACAAGTTCAAGTTGCTCGTGATGCAAGACAAGAACCGCCAATCACAACTTGGCATGACATGAAGTCTCATATGATATCCCGCTTTGTCATCGTGCACTACACGCGTGACCTCTTCAACAACCTTCAATTGCTTCGTCAAGGTACAAAGACCGTGGAAGAGTACTTCAAGGAAATGGAACTCAACTTGATTCGCGCCAACATTGATGAGCGCATGGAGAAAACAATGGCACGTTTCCTTATTGGCTTGAATCACCCAATCAAGCGCATCGTCGAGTTCCAAACATACAACGCCATGGTTGAGCTTGTGCACATCGCAACAAAGGCTGAACGTGAAGTGCAAGAGGATATCAAGTACAACAAACCCAAGACGTACTTTACCTACAAGCAAGCTTCAACCGCTACACCAACAACTTTCAATGGAAGCTCCTCAAGTACCTCCAAGCCTTTCTTCAGGCCCACACTACCTCAAGGAAAACTGCCCCCCAAGTGGCAAACAACCAAAGAGTGACATACCTTTGAACGGTGAGTGCTACAAGTGTGGAGGCAAAGGACACAAGTCGGCTGAATGTGGAAACAAGAAAGTCTTGTTCATCCATGACAATGGTGATGAAGAGTACTTGAGTGAAGATGAATTTGATGCCCGAGTCAAGGAAGCAATGGCAAGGCAACGAGTGGAAGATGACCAAGAACTACTCATGTGTGAACATGATGCAAGTCCATCGCTTGTCGTCACAAGGATCTTGAACAATTAAGCACAAGAGCATGAAGACCAACGCTCCAATATCTTCAAAACACGAGCCTGCATCAATGGCAAATCTATCAAGGTGATCATTGACGGAGGGAGTTGCCACAACCTTGCTAGCACCGAGTTGTGTGAGAAGCTCAATCTCACCCTCCATCTGCACAAGCAACCCTACCACGTGCAATGGCTAAGTGACCAAGGGTCCGTGAAGATCAAGCATATTGTATCAGTCTCCTTTGCCATTGGTCCTTACAAAGATATGGTGGAGTGTGATGTGGTTCCTATGACAGTTTGCCACATGCTTCTTGGTCGACCATGGCAATTTGACAAGGCTGCTCAACATGATGGTCGCACCAATGTATACACCTTCAAATGGCTCAACAAAACATGTGTTTTGCAACCAATGGCCCCTAGCCAAATAATTGCGGACAATGCAAAGGCTTTAGCGAGGGTGCAAAGCACAACACCTACTTGTGAGAAGAGCGATGAGAGAGAGAACCACCTCATAGTGAGTGAGAGCCACAAGCCAAACTCGAGTGGAAAAACTAAGAGTGTTCTCCTTGCCACCAAAAGTGAGATGAGAGATGTTCGAAACAACCCATCCATCTTGCACTATGTCCTCCTTTGCAAGGGACTAGCGCAAGGAACTAATGAATTAACCAATGTTCCTCCATCTTTGATGATTGTTTTGCAGGAATTCAAGGATGTGTTCCCCGAAGAGCTTCCACATGGACTACCTCCTCTTCGCGGCATCGAACATCGCATTGACCTCATCCCTGGTGCACCACTTCCCAACCGCGTCGCTTATCGCACGAACCCGGAGGAGACAAAGGAGATTGAACGTCAAATCAACCAACTCATCTCCAAAGGTTTGATCCAAGTTAGCACTAGTCCAAGTGCCGTACCCGTGATACTTGTTCCAAAAACGGATGATACGTTACGGTTATGCACCGTGCGTTATCGACATCCCATACCACGTCTAGCTGACATGCTTGATGAATTGTGTGGAGCCACTATTTTTTCAAAAATTGATCTTCGTAGTGGTTACCATCAAATACGCATGGCTGAAGGTGATGAGTGGAAAACTGCCTTCAAGACCAAACTTGGTCCCTATGAATGGTTGGTTATGCCCTTTAGTTTATCTAATGCCCCATCCACCTTCATGCGCCTCATGAATCATATCTTGCATTCTCTCATTGGAAAAAGTGTTGTTGTCTATTTCGATGATATTCTTGTTTATAGCAAATCACTTGAGGACCATATTACACATGTCAAAGAAGTTTTGCAAATCCTTCGACATGAAAAGCTTTATGCTAATCTTACGAAGTGCACTTTTTCTAAAGACAAGTTGATTTTTCTTGGATTTGTCGTTTCTTCGAAGGGAATTGAAGTTGATGTTTCCAAGGTAAAGGACGTACGAGATTGGCCCATCCCAACAAATGTGAGTGAACTCCGAAGTTTTCATGGGTTGACCGGTTTCTATCGTCTCTTTGTGAAAGACTTTTCAACCATTGCGTGCCCTCTCAACGAGTTGACGAAAAATAATGTCACCTTCATGTGTGGCAAAGCACAACAAAAATCTTTTGATGAACTTAAAAAGAGGCTCACCGAAGCACCTCTCCTTGCATTACCAGATTTCACAAAAACTTTTGAGATAGTGTGATGCTAGTGGCATTGGCATTGGAGGAGTCCTTATGCAAAACAGACGTCCTATAGCCTACCATAGCGAGAAACTTGATGGTGCTCGCCTTAATTATCCAATTTATGACAAAGAGCTTTTCGCCTTAGTTCGTGTTCTTCAAGTTTTGCAACACTACCTATGGCCCAAAGAATTTATCATACATTCCGACCATGAGTCGTTGAAATATCTCAAAGGCCAAGCTAACTTGAGTAAGAGACACGCTAAGTGGGTTGAGTTCATGCAGTCTTTTCCGTACATTGTCAAGTATAAGAAGGGCAAAGATAATGTAGTTGCAGACGCTTTGTCTCGCAAGCATACAAGCCTTCTTACGAGACTTGAAATCAACGTGTTGGGTCTTGAGGAAATAAAATCTTTGTATGCTTCCGACCCGTTCTTTGAACCAATTGTCGCAAAGTGCTCCATTGACATAGGAGTTGATGATTTCTATTTGCATAAGGGTTTTCTATTTAAAGAAAACAAACTTTGCATTCTGAAATCGTCGCTCCAACTTTTGCTTCTCCAAGAATCTCATGGTGGAGGCCTTATGGGTCACTTTGGCCGTAACAAGACATTGGACATGCTCTCCACTCACTACTTTTGGCCCAAGATGAAGCACGACGTGGAGCGCTACGTTCAACGATGCACGACGTGTGTTCAAGCTAAGTCGCAAGCTAATCCCTATGGTCTTTATATGCCATTGCCTATTCCGCATACACCTTGGTCCGACATTAGCATGGATTTCGTGTTAGGATTGCCTAGATCTAAGCATGGTCATGACTCTATATTTTTTGTCGTGGATCGCTTTTCCAAAATGGCACACTTCATACCGTGCCATAAGACCGACGATGCTTCACATGTTGCAAATCTGTTTTTCAGGGAAATCGTCCGTCTTCACGGTGTGCCAAGAACAATCGTCTCCAACCGTGACGTCAAATTCATGGGCTACTTATGGAAGACACTCATGGCCAAGCTCGGCATCAAGCTCCTCTTTTCATCCGCGTCACATCCTCAAACTGATGGCCAAACCAAAGTTGTCAACCGAAGCCTAGAAACTCTTCTACGTGTGTTGATCAAGAAAAATCTGAAGGATTGGGAGGAATGCATTCCACACGCCGAGTTCGCCTACAACCGTGCCAAGCACTCGACAACCAAGATGAGTCCATTCATGATCGTTTATGGTTTCGAGCCCCTCACCGCGCTCGACATCCTACCACTACCTCTCCATGAGCGCACGAACATGGACGTTGAGAAGCGTGCACAAGCTATGAACAAACTTCATGAAGAAACAAGAGCTACTATCGAACAACAAGTCCTTAGCCAAGCTTCAAGGTTAAACAAGGACAAGAAGGACATGATATTTGAAGAAGGTGATCTTGTGTGGATACACCTAAGCAAAGACGGCTTCCCCAAGGAACGCGACTCCAAGATCAAGCCGAGAGGAGATGGTCCCTTCAAAGTCCTCAAGCGAATCAACAACAACGCCTACATCATCGACATACCAACATCCAAGTACCTTGCAAGCAATACATTCAACATCAAGGATCTCTCACCCTACCATGGAGATGTTCAAGATGACAACCATGAAGAGTCGAGGACGACTCTTTCCCAAGGGGGGAGCTGATGCAGCCCGTCCTATGGATGCTCCTACATCTACACTAATAGGTCCCCCAAGTGGACCCATGACTCGTACCCGAGCCAAACTCCTAAAAGCTAAGGTGAACTCGCTCCTCTCCTCATGCCAATTTGATACATCCTTGGATGGTGTGCTACTTCATGCAACTACTCTATGCATCATCAGGTACGAAGCCCCAACACATCACCAAGCACCCAAGGATGGAGAACAAGGAGCAAAGCGTGAAGCAGAAGTCGCTGGAGCTGCTCAGACCGGAGTCTCCGGTCTGCGCACACCGGAGTCTCCGGCCTGAAGACACCAGAGACTCCGGTCCGACCCCCTGCACCAGGCTCCGGGACAATCTGAAGGCCCCTCCGAAGGCTAGTCCAGAGGCTACATTGGTTTCTATGGCCTAGACCGGAGTCTTCGGCCTGCACACCGGAGTCTCCGGTCCGACCGACGCCAGGCATGAAAAGGCCTCTGGGCCTGCGGCCCATGTACCCCTTAGTCCGTCCAGAACTTGTATTTTATTCCTAAAGTACCCCTGTTTAAGTGGCTGGCCTATATATAGTCCCCCACCTCCATTGTAAACCCTAGGCATGATATTTGGAATTAGTGGAAACCCCTTGTGGATCTATCTAGTTCTTGCCTCATGCTCCTTTGACAAAGGAGCACCAAATATCCCAAACCTTGTTGGAGTTTGCATCGTGTCTCCGCGTTGTACAAGGCCTTGGCATCGGTGTCCCTTTGCCAAGACGTCAAGATCTCACTAAGTCTCCCATCTCGTCGTGTCGGTTCGAGAGAGAGTGATCCGCCCGACGCCGATCCTAGGGATTGCACCGGACCGGTCACCGCCGGCATGAGCTATTGGTGTGTATCGTGGTTTCGCGTGTGTGTGTTCATCGCGTTCTTCGTGCATGAGTTCGTCGTGTTCGTCCTCCTCTCCTTCCCCCGCACTCCATCCTCGATTTGAGTGGGATTCGTGAAAGATCGGGCCACCCTAGAGGTTTGCCCTCAACATCTGGTCTACTTCCTTACTATTTTATTATCCTACATATGCATGATGCCTTGGTAGTTCATCACTTGTTTTCTCCTTTGCGCCTTATTCTTGCTGTTGGGTTGTGTAATACTGGGTAGCGAAGCTTTAAGGATGCTTGGAGGTGAGCTGACCATGTGCTGTTTATGTGTGTCAGGTCCAAGAAGAACAAGTAGTGCTTTGTCTGCACTGTACGCGGACATCGTTTGTACATAAGATAACGCCTGATTACTTCAACGACTGCTTTTCTTCCTTGCAAATTAGCTGTGCCTATGCACCTGGATATAGGCATCAGGTGTGCCAATTCTCATTCTTCTTGCGTACGAGAGCATGTGTTCTTCTTGTATGAACTACATTTTTCCTTTGGAGACGGTTGTGTTCTGCTGCTGATATAGGTTGCATGTGCAGCTGGTGTGTGAACTTCCATGTTAGATCTATTCTGGTGTCCAGAAATATCTACGCGCTTTACCTTTCCTGTGTTCCTATTTTCTTGTGGAATATTGTTGCTGGTTGTAATCTGCTGGTTCTGCGTCTTACCTATGTACCCACCAAGTGAAATTCCTTGCTGAGTTGCAGTGACAGCCCTGGGCGGTGCTTCTGGTGCTTCTTCTTGCTGCAACTCTCATCGTTAGCACCAGGAGCAGTCTTCTTTTTATTTTTGTCTCTCGCGACTCGGTCGCTCCCCATGGGCGTCCGGGCCGCGCGTCGCCGCCACCTCTCCCGCGCCCCTCCTCGGCCTCCCTCCCCGCCGTCGCCGGCGTGCACCGCCGGGCAAAGCCCGCGCGGTGCCGACAGCGGCGGGACCTCGTCTCCATCTCGTGGCGGGGCCTACACGGGGCGGCGCCGTCTTCAGGTGGTTCGGCTTTCGGGCGTCGGCCCTGGCGGCGGTCTGGCACGCGCGGGTTCGCGGTGCGGGCTGGCGGCGCTCAGGCGTGGGCGGCAGGCGGTGGAAGATGGTGGGGTGGGCGGCGCGGGCCTACTGGCCCAAATCTGGGCCCAACCAGGCCCGATCTGGGTGGGGGCGGGTCTGGCACACTTCCCCTGTCCCTCGACCATAGTCCGGCGGCCCGGCGGCTTGGCCCAAGGCCGTGGTGATGCCGGCGGTGGCCGGCAGGGAGGGGCCCGGCTGGCCTGCTCCCTCTGTAGCTCCGGCTGGCCCAGATCTGGGCCCTCTTGGGCCTGTTCTAGGTTTGGGGCGGGCCTAGCGCGGGTCTGCCTCCCTCTGGAGGTGGTGGGGTGGGTGTGGGGCGATTAGGAGGGCGCCTACGGTGGCGGCTGCACTGTTGCAGCGTGGCAGCAGGGTCTTTACGGGCCTCTCTAGGCCCGGCCGGGATGAGTGCCTGGTGTGCCTGGTGTGCCCCTGCGGCCACGTCCTGACGGCAACCACCGTTAGCGGTGGAGGTCGATCTCCTCCGCGCGGCCGTGTTGTTTCCACTACCCTATGTCGGCCAGCCCTATCCCCTCCGCCTCGTAGGTCACGAAATGAACCTGCCTGAGTGGGTGCGAGTCCGCGGATGCCGGGGCGGCGGCCCCGGAAGGTGGGTTGCAAGGCGTTCCTTCGGCGGAGGCAGCTCCGGGAGGCGACTTGTGATGGTGCCATGCTCGTCTTGTGGCGGGGTTCTTCGGCAGGCGGCATTCCGGCAGTGCCCTGGATGGCGGCGGGGCGAGGGCGCTGCTGATTAGCGGCGGTGGTGGCAGAGATGAGCTTGGCCGGCGGCTCCAAACCCTAGGTGTGGTTTGGGCGGGCTAGCTCGCTCTCATGTCACTACCATGGTTGGCTTGGGGTACGCTTCGGGACAGGGGGAGCGACGATGCCAATGCGTCTGCTGCAGCGGGGCGGCGGGGGCTTCACGGTCCCGATCTGGACACGGCCGGGCCTAGTTGGCCTGGTATGCTCCTGCTGCTGCGTCCAGTCTGCTACCGCTTTGTCGGCGGAGGTCGATCCCTCCCACGTGGCAGTGGCGCCGCTGTCCCTTGTCTTCGGTGGGTTCCTCGCGCCGGCCAACCTCGTGGTGTTTGCCATGGTGAGACGCTAATGAAGACGACGGGACCATTTTGGCGCATGTTGGTGGTCGGCTAGTTGGTGGAGTGCCAGGATTGGCTGGGGTTTGGGTCTCTGGGGGGGGTCGGGAGAAATCCTTGCTGGCTGGGCTGGCCCCGGCGCTGCGACATCTGCGGGTGCCGTCTTCCTTCTTGAAGGGCGCCGGATGTACCCTCCTCTCTCTCCCCTGCGTGTACCGGGAGAAATCCTAGGAGAAATCCGGGCAGCATCGTCGTCCCCCTTCTTGAAGGTGTTGCTTGGTACACGGCAATTCGACAACATAGGATCGTGGTGGGACTTTTTCGGAGGGCACAGCGGTCGCAAGTCTGTGTCGATGGTCGAGCCGATACTGTCGTGCATTTCTTTCTTTTTCTTTCTTTTCTTTTTCTCTTGGGCTTTTGCTTGTGCTGTTCGCCCCAGCAGTGTTTGGTACTTCCTTTGGGCGTTGTGCTGTCTGGCCCAGCAGCGGTCTCACCTGTATACTTTATTTATAAAGCGGGGCGAAAGCCTGATTCGAGAGATCGTTAGCACTACATCTTTCCCACGCCTTGCTTGGGTTTGAAGAATCTGAGGACTACCATGAAGGGACGGGTATGATCCGCGGTCTTGTGCAGCCTCCCGTATTATGACCACTAATATTATCCTGATGGATCAAGCTAGGGCAGCTTGTTTCGAGTCAAAGGCTACTTTCGATCTTTTCCCTATTTTCACTTCGTGATTTACACTTTTCGATATGTACTTGTATATTTTTTACACTTGGTATTCTGTATTTTTAACAGGCTGCCCACGTACCTTCGATTTGTCAATGGTCGTGCGAGATATGGGTTCGCAGCCTCGTTGCTCTGCTGCATGGGCTGCACCCCCTGAACCCTAACCTAGCCCAGGTTTGTATTAAGAGCCCACGTCTGCCGCTCCTGCCCACAACCCGCTAGGAGTAGATATTTACTCTAGCCTCGTTCACGCTAGATATTTTGTTCCCTTTCCCTTCCTGTTCTTCCTCTCCATACGATGGAGGCGGATCAGGCAGACCTTGCGAGCCGTCGGTCATCCGCGATACTACTGCAGCTGTCTACGGAAGCTACCACGTGCACAAAGCCCCCTACGGTAGGTGCAGCCCCTGTGCGTATGGTCTGTTGTTATTCTGTGCTCCCAGTGATTTGTTCTTTCTACCATGGCTGTGCTGAAATCACGAGCAGGAATTTACCTACGTCCTGGTGTATTCTACCCTTGGTTCACAAACAGTTTACTAAATTCATAGGAATTTACCTGGTGGATGGATGTATAGTTTTTGGGGTTATAGATCCACGCTTCTTCTATTTAGATGGTTCGTGCTGGTGCATGTAATTTTGCGTCTGTGTTGCTTCTTCTGATCGAGGAGTATAGCTTTTGCTTATCTTGGAACCAGGTGCTGCTGTGCTAGAATTGTAACGTGTGGTTTTGATTTGGCTTGCTTCTAATACATAATCATAGTTTTGTCTATCTCAGAGTATAATGTTGTTTCATTATACTGTCTTCTGTTACTTGCCGAATTGCTCTACACTGCTCTGTTATAGAATCTTCCTGAATACCCTGCATGATCATCTCTTATCTACGCGCCATGGAATAGGTTAAGCACCTGCTGATGCATCTATTCCCTTGCTAATATGCTATCCAACGATTGTTCACTCTTCAATTTCTATCCTTGCAAATGTAGATGGATGTTTCATAACACGACAATCATTTAGGAGCGGTTATCTTAGGTGCACGGTGAATCAGGTTACTAGCTAAGATAAACCTTTTACTTGCTATTTGTAGGATGCAGGTAAATGCATATACATTTCCAGACAAAATGTGTTTGAGCGGGCGTTGCAGATTCTAGATTTGAAAGCTCATGAAGTAAGGGCATGCACCGTTGGCAATGATCAGATCATTGGATCTGTATGTATCGATGTTCCCGGGCACGGGCAGTATCCTGTACTCCACCAAAGGAAGTTTTTCAGGGACTACAAGCTAACATGGGAGGATGCCCTTGAATCAGCAAAACTTGTTGCCCTTGTCTACTTGTAGGACAATGGGATTATTCATGTGGATGACATAAATTTTATGGGACTTGCAAAACGCGATGCTGAACTTGTAGATTGCCAGCGCAAGCTACTGGCTGCATCATCCTGGGCAGACGTATTACAAGACCGCACGGAAACTCTTGAAGCTGAGCTGGCCACTGTACATGCAGAAAACAAAAAGGTTCGCGGGGAAGCGAAGGTGATTTTTTTGGGGTTATACACTGCCGAATAGAACACTGTGGGTTCCGCCCTCGGTAGAATCTTTCTAAATATTGTATTCCTTCGTGCAGATGGTTAGTGTCAAAGAAGAACTGGCGGATCCAACCGAGGTTGACCTTAAAACGGGTGTGATTCCTCTTCCAAAAACTGACGTTGGAAAAGATGCATCTACTCCACCGCCATCTAACAGCCGGGCTGCTTCTAGGTAACCATATCCCTGTGTTTTTGCCGTCGCTTCTGTAGGCCGCGTTTACTCACCTGCTGTTCTGTAGCATGCTGGAGCGCGGGAAAAAAAGGGCCTTTGGTGTGCCAACCGCTTGGAAAACACTCTTCAAACAGTGATTTCCTAACGTAGGTCTGCTTCTCCTCTACTAATATAACCCATACAGGAAAGCCATGCCAGCTGTTGCATGCCTGGTTAACTTTGTTCCCATTGGTTTCAGGACATCGCGCAGGAGAACTAGAGCAGTAATGGCGCATGAGCTTCCATGTCTTCGCTTGCCTTACGTGTAGCAATGACTTCACGCTTTGAAGCTCTTTTGCTACTTACCCGTTTTCTGCCCCGGTTAATACCCTCTAATGTAGCATGTGGAACCTTAGTACATTTGGTATGAGCCGTCTATCTGCATGGTGTTTGTAATGTACTTCTACCTTCTGCAAGTACCCTTTTTAGTTTTGGTGCTTGTCTATGTGGATCAGTTATGCTTGTTGTTGCTGAATACCTGCCTTCTCCTTATCTGAAATGAAATGTGGTGCGCGTGATTCATTATACAATCTTAGTGCGTGCGAACATGTGGTTAATCCACTGCTCCTATGGGCATTCATATTGAACTGATTTATCGCTTCATAAGTATTACCTGTTGTGAAGAGCTATGCTATAAAGCAGGGCAACAATGCCTGTTCATTTAAACACACAGCAATTGTAGACCACATCAACATAGCACATCAGGGCCACACAAGAACATATCGAACACATAGTTCCACTTTTCTAATACTACATACCTTATGGTTTTCTACGGGCTACATACATAGACTATGGATGTTGTAGCCGCTGCCAAATATACATGCGCAGGGTCACCCAACGTACCGATAATTTTGGATACATGCTTGATAAGTTTACTGCTACCTGCTTTCTCCCTGTTTCATATGAGCAAATCCTGAGGATGCTATTTCACGCTCTGTAGATTAGCTAGACATGCTCTGTGCAGTGTAGCCACGGCGTTGGCGCTCGTATAATTCATCTCGTGAGACAGATTTGGCTGTTCAGCTGTGCACTCCACCAACGTGCTCTGACAGTACTGCTCACACTTGTGTATCTCATCCACCATAGATTCCCACTGAGCAAGTACCTGCGAACACACCACAAATGCGGATTGCATTTCGTCCTTTGCTTCTATGACATATATCTCACCATATGATCTGTGGCTATAGTTCAGATCTACGAGACAGATAGATTTCTCGCGTTCTAGAGCTGATATAGCTGCGCTGCAGCTGTTTTCCACAGCCTCGTCCTCGGGCGCTCCTTTGGCACCGGTGATTGTCAGAGCACTTGGTAGTGTCCCTACATGCACGTGGTTTGGAAGTATAGAAGTTTCACAGACATAACCATTGTTCTGTAGCTAGGTGACCTTGAAAATAGGCCATGCCCATCTGAGGGAGACCGTCATTTCTTGCAGTACTAGCTTCATGCGTATCTTTATCTCCTGAGGCAAAGTTCCCCGATGCTCGTTAACCTGAATAAAAAATAGACCAGCTATTAGTTTAGACTGATCCATACCTGCTGTCTTGCATATAAGATATTGGTCTGTCATCTGGCAGCAGATTGGTCCTTTGTATAATGCATACATGAAATGCATCCCGTTCTTAGTAGTCTGGGCTATAGATCTAATTTAAGCTTTATGCTAGCTAGGTATGAAAAACCTCTGTAGATCTATCACGCTTGGGTGTATTTATATCTACGATAATTCTATTAGTTTGCTTATGGAGCTAAATAATCTATGTCTGACATGGTACTGATTTCGCAGCTGAGCCATACGCAAACAAATATCTGTTACCTAGCGGTTGTTCTAGCTCTATAGTTGGTAGGAGGGTCATGAGAAGGAGGATGACAACCAGTAGTTAGAAATCGCAGAGTAGACCCAACATGCATAACTACGCCCGTTGTCATCTATTATAATCAATAGTGATTCCTTTCATAGGGATTGCTTGTATGTGACTCCTACCTGCTGTAAGGATGGTTCGTGAAAAAAATACTTGACACGCTCAGTCGTTGAATCTATATGCATCTTTGTTTCCTCCATTGAATCACACATTTCAATTAGCTGCAGGTAATACAACCTAATAAGCTTAGCTAACTGATCCGCCACGTCAGGCCTGATTTTACCACATGTGTTGTCTATCCTTGCACTGCTGTCTTCGCTTGCTCTACAGCGATCAGGCGAGTAACAACACTCGGCTCTGTGCATGTCCTCCTCCCAGGCAACCAACAACCCTCTAGCTGCATAGTACAATTCAGCAGCTTTTGTGAGCACCTCGTAGCACCAGTTCTCCAGTTCCTTGCACCGCACGCTGCTTACATCAATCACCCATATTCTTATCTTGCCTGCCTACAGTTTCTTTAGTCCTACAGCAGAGGCTTCCATCTCCGCTTGAAAGAACGTAGCGCATTTCATCCCAGTTGCTGTGACATCTTGGAACTCAGTTCCATTCCGGTTGAGTGGGAGTCTAAAGCTTATATGGACCTGGAACATATGATCCACAGTTTCCTCGCAGCTATAGAGAGGCACCGTCCCGCCCAGCTTCTCCACCACATCGATCAGAATGACCTTCCATTGTATCTGCAGCTGGTAATTCATTGACTCTGATCAAACCAACTGGCTTGGTTTTGTATGATACCTAAGAATGCTATGATGTGGCTTTTTAGTTACACTCGCGCAGTCGATGGAACACCAGCAAAGATGAGCCCTAGGCAGGCGCTTTCTGCCAGACTCCTGAGGGCGCTATGCTCCCAGACGGTCGGCGGGGTTCTCACCGTCAGCCTTGACATCGTAGCACCCAGGAAATTCGTCGGCCAGGCCCCGCCGACCATCCTGGGTAGTGGGGAGGAGCAAAAAAATGCCCGCTGAGAACGAGATACGGTGGCCAGCAGGGGAATCGCGCATGCAGCAGAAGGGAATTCGCGCAAGCGGCAGAAGGGGAATCGTGGGATGGATAACCCTAAGATACTGCCTATGTGCAGCTGCCGATGTGTCTGGGTGGAGGCACTACCATGGTGCACACGGCCTACCAGCATATCGGCGTGGAGCCTTTTACACTGGGCCGTTATTGGCCCGTCCGTGTGTACTTGGCTCGTTCCATCTCGCTCGGCTATTCTTCGTTTTCTTTCTTCCGGTTACCCTCTTTGGGCTTCTAGGTTCAGGCCCATATAAAGATAAGAAATAGAGCAGCGTATCTCCCGTCCTCCTGCCTCCTGCCTTAGATCTGAGGAAAATGTCAACTCTGTTCTTCGTACGTGTTAGATTTTCCCCTTCATCTTCTTATCTTTTGCAGGTGAGTGCTCTTTCTTGTCGGCCTGCTCTTTAGCGCTGGATCAGGTGAGTTCTCAGCCACCTATGTAATCCCAAGTTTCATTACTGGACTGTTCGCAGCAGTTAACTACATTTACATTGATTAGATATAAGTTTTAGGCGCCGCGTTGAGTACATCTGGTTCCCTTCTAGTGCTTCAGTTGCTGCATTCTGGCCGCCCTTCTACTGGTTGCCTGTACTCCGGCTCCGTTCATGTGTGCTCGCGTTAGGGTTGTTTAACACATTGGATAGCTATAGCATGTAGGTGCAGAAAACAGTCCAAACAATAGCAGACAAACGTTTCGGCTGTAGAACAAACTAGGGTGGGGGTTATTAGCAAGCTATCCCTGCCTATGAAAATGGTGGCATTAGAACATTTAGTGTTTCTAAAATGGCCATTGTTTGTTCCGGCAGTTAACTTCTTCTAGAACACGTGTAGCAGCTCGTTGCCGCAACATTGTTCCTAGAGTAGCAACGTAAAACGGCCTCGCTGCACTTTCCCTAGAGGGCCATCTGCTACCATGAGTGATAACAACAATGTTGATGACTCAACAACAACTGCTCGCTCAACTATTGAACAGGTACTAGCCTACCCCGCGTTACCTATATGATTCGAATTCCCCTCTACTACCTACAATTGTACGACGTCGAGTTATATAGCCACCATCTCCTACCATTGTTTTTAGGTTACTGACTCCCGCCCCTTGCAAATTTTATATTTCAGTGCTTCTAGAGGTTTATCACGGTACAAGGCCGGCGGGTACTTGATGACATGCTCAACCAACTTGGATTTCCTCTGGCTATATACGAGCGCGTGGTCTATGGGGATAACAAGATCTGTGTGATTGTTATCTTTCAGCCATCAAAGCTCTCTTCCGGTGCTTTTCCCGTTCCTACGCGTATATCTGGGGTGTTGTCCCTAGACGGCGACTTAGCAAAACACATAGCTGCTGTTGCAGTTATTAGATACTTAGAAAATGCAACTAATGCAATTGTCAAATATCTAAGTTACAACCGGTTAAAGCAAGTAGAAGAGGAGAATTATCATCTCAGAAACCAGCTTGCGGAAGTAAGAAGCCAGCTTAAAAAAGCAAAATATTAAAGGTGCAAAACTTGCTAGAGGATGGTTCCTATTGGTCAGGAACATGTTCTCTTTTTCAGCCCAGTTTAGTAGTGTCGCCACCATAGGGAACTTCGGCGGAGAAGCAGCTATAAGTGATGATATCAGAGCAACCTTCGGAACCATATATGAAGCCTCACAACAACTACAGGCTAAAAGTACCCGACTAGAGTCGAAGCTCGAAGAAATAAGGCGATTGAGCAATCTTGTGCCTATTTACTTTGAGATTTTACTAACGTCTCTCTTGTGGTCGACGGCTACGTGCGCAAGAGCGTGGTGTTGTTAATATCCCATAGGGTTCGAGAGCTGTTGCATTGGCATCAGGGTTCGAGCGGGAGAGTTCATAAATACAGGCTAGCTATCAATCATCCACCATCATCATTGGCAAGTGCTTGCTGAGAAGATCGGACCACCCCATATCATTGAATCTCATGAGCTACTAATAATCACATTTGCGGCGGTGAAACGTAGATGGCCCCCCATAGGAAAAGAAATCTACCAACATTTATCGATGACCATTCAGGATAAACAAAATAGTAGGATCAATCTACATGATATACTCCCTCCGTCCAGAAGGATCTAGGCAAACCCAAGTTAGTTATTTCTGGATGTAGGAAGTATATCAAATGTGTATATTATATTATATGCCAATCATAGGCGAATCAAATATAGCCAAGAAACTGTAATACCCCAAATTTTGAGGCTAACTATTTGTGGCTATTTAAGAAAATAAATAGGACCTTCAGGATATTTCTATCTGATTCGGGAATAGGAAGTTAAAGAAAAGAAAACGAAAAGAGCAAAAGAAAGAAGATTAGTGTACACTAGTGATCGAACTCACAACCTGTTGTTTGAAAATGTGTATAGCAACGCATAGCTCTTTTATGCTTTGATAATACAAAACTAGGAACACTTCTTTCATCCTTGCAACTCATAGAAAGAAAACGGTTTGGACTGGGCCTATTGGACTCCGGCCGGAGTCGTACTACTATTGCTCTGCCACATATTTTAGGGTTGAGTTGGATGCCACCGCCCTTGGGCCCCAAAGCTTTTCCAGCACTAGAACCCTCAGGCCGCCGCCGCTGCATCTCCTCGTTATGCGCGTGTCGCTATCGGGTCGACGTTGCTGCGGCGAGGCTCTAAGGCCGCTCTCCACGTTCGGGTTCATCTCTTCGTGGTATCCTCTCGCCAAGAGCTGCAAAGCTGTCTGGTACGATTTGTTGCCATCCCTCCTCTGATAGCTAGGACATTGGTGACCTTTTTTTTAAAGTAGAGGCAGCCATCGGACGAGTATCTCCTCTAGTTCTGGTCGTGGCTGAAGGCACTTGTACCTACGGTAGTATTTGGCAAAGTATAATAGGCAATCTAGTTTAGATCCTAGAAAGGATTGGTTACAGCGGGACTATAGATGTATTTGTTGATCCCTAGAAAGTTTAGAGTTTGTAATGTTCCTAATTTCTTAGAGAAGTTTTCCTGCACCTTATACTTTCTAGAAGTAATTGTTGGTCCAGCATCGGGCCCAATGGGATTGTAAAGTGCCAGATTCCTATAGTACTTTTAGTGTCTTGAAGTAGCCTAATTCTCTAGCTTTTATATATAGTACGGTAAACTGGTGTAACCTGTCAGCCCATGAAGAGAATTGGTTTAATCTCCTAACACATACTAGTTGGTTGTACGGTGGGACACTTACTTGTCTTGTACCATGCTAACTCGAGAGTCACTGCCTACAAGTTTAGCTTAAGTTAGATAAATAACAGCTATGCACATACTCGATGTATCACTCCAAATTTACGGTTGAAGAAAACAGAATTGTTATTGGTCTGGTATTAGCCGACAAAGTTCTTTGTAGTACTTAGAGTTTGTCCAATGCTTATATTTTGTGAAGGTCAGCGATAGAGTCTTGCGCATAAAAGCGATGGTATATTTTCTTGTATGCTTTTGAAGTGATGATGGGTATTGATCATTGCTCATGTTTCTAAAGGAGGTGTTGGTACTTTCGGTCGGGAGTCCTACAACTCACAATTTGTGCTCGCCGGCTAAGGCAAGTCTATAACGGGATAATACTTGCATGATTACCCACACTTAACTTTTATTTTATAGCATTTATTATTATTCAGTTGCTATATATTGGTGTTATGTGTGGAGATAAAGTGGATACAACAAAGAATAAAGGCAAAGGTTATAGTCGCGCTTGCATTTTGCATAGCATGTTAAAGATAGTGCATAGTGTTGTGACCTACTGAGGTAGGCACCTTGAGACCGTCGATGTTGGGACGAGTCCCACATTGTCGGCAACCTCCACAAGTTGGAGTGAGTGGGAGGCCGACGGGTGTCCACTCAAGCAGTACTGGTATACGCCAAAGAAAAGTGAAAGCAAAGAGCATGTAGGCATACAGGATCATCTTCGCGACATGGATAGTGTTACAAGATAATCGTTGGTGTTGTGCTTTATGCAATGCTTATTATTTCTTTATGTACTTGTTGAGTACTTTGTACTCACC
This sequence comes from Avena sativa, assembly GCA_916181665.1. Classification (NCBI taxonomy): domain Eukaryota; kingdom Viridiplantae; phylum Streptophyta; class Magnoliopsida; order Poales; family Poaceae; genus Avena; species Avena sativa. The sequence goes on from OV702292.1 coordinate 317,268,452, forward strand.
ATTGTGGCTTCTATGTTTTTAGGTACCATTTGAGGACAACATGCATGGGATGGGAGTAGCACCTCTACATTTTACACACACTACTTTGCACACATTACAACACCTTATAAATAGTGTAGTTTAACAATGCTCAAAATTTCTCTTGACTTATTCTTTACTGTATGTTTTGGTTTTCTTGTGGCTACTAAGTTAGTATATGTGAGACATCTTGGATAAGAGATTTTAACTTAGTTTTATTGAACCATGTGGTCGTATGTATGGAAAATTAGGATGAGTAATACCGTTTTATTCTTGTGGATGTTCCCATAAACAAAGGAGACTCTGCTGAAATTTATAGATTATACTATTATGAGAAGTGTTTAGAGTTTGTGTAGCATTGCCAGATGGATATCTGGGCTGTTACAGTTGGTATCAGAGCCTAGAGTTTAGGTCTCTGAAGTAGGTTAATAGTAATAGGGTTTGGCAAGATAACTATCAACTAAAACTTGCATTTATATATTTAGCATAAACAACTACAAACTTGATTTGAAATTAACAATGTAAAATTTGACACACTGGTGCACAATAGGATGCGTTCGGGTTATGCATTGCATTTCCGCCTCCGCTATACTCTATTGTTGATCGCTTTCTATCCATATTTGTTGTTTTGCGTGTGGGAAGGTCATTGTCCTAATAGGTATGCAGACCTTTCTTTAGGTATAATTTCCTCTTTGTGGTTGGTAGTTTACTAGAGAGAGGGAGAGAATCTTCACGGTTGACGAATTCAACATCGGAAACAAAATTATTGATCTTCTATGCTAGTCTAGTAAACACGTGAATAACGTGATAAAGGTACCTGAGTGATAGATTTAGATATCTATGATACTTCGTTGGACCCATACGGAGATAGTTGTAGAGTTTAGTTTGGCATCAAAGTTTGAATTTAACCTAAGGTTATCGTGGAAGGTAAGAGTTTTGTTTTCCTAGATTGTCTAATGCTTCAATATCTAAGGAATTTGAGAGAGTAGTGTGCTAATCTTGAAGATGTTGTGGAGATTAAAGCTAGATTGGATAACCTAGTTGGTGTAGCGGTGGACTATGTTATGAAGACTTATCAAGATGCAAACCTGTATGAGAAGTGCTTTCCTCGACCAATGTCTCCTAAACAGCAAGTTTCACATGTCTTCTAGTTTCACAATCACTTGTCCTTTCTAGTGCATCACACGCACTTGTCTTTGCCTAAGGATTTCATCTAGTAGTGGAATATCAAGTACTAGTTTCTTGTCTGAGGATGATGATGCAATGTCAATCATGTACTCAGATGTCCTTCTCGTAGAACATTAGTTCTCTAGAATACACACCTTATGTTTGTCCCAACCTCTATCTATTGTTCTCTTCTTTGACATTTGTTGGTGTACCTTCTCCCATTTTTTAGAACAAAGAATGGTGAATGACTTATTCTCCTTGAAGGAAACATCGTTGTTCTTTCAAAAAAAACATTTTGTTTTCGGAAGCCTTTTACTTAGTAATTATGCTAGGTGAGAACCTTGTCCTTCATTTATCCTAAGTGTTAGTTTCTAGTGAAGGAGCTAGCTATCATTAAAGTGACTCTTGGTTCTTTTAAAAATGTGCTTGGTACACGTAACCTTGAGGTTTCTAGAGAAAACATTAGATTAGTATTTTTAGATGCTTTGCAAGAACGATTAATGGGAGTCAACCTCGAACCTTGGTTCTTTCCCATGAAATCTTTTTGCATTGTGAGGATGGCCGAGTGTTAGGGTTGTGTGCTTCACTATTTTAGCTACAAAGTTAATAATTTGGGTGCGGGATGGATTGGCCCCCATACCAACTACCCTTATTATTCGCTCTTGTATGTTGGAGTGGTGAATAACGGTGTGCCTTTCCTTTAATTAGTTGAGAGAAGACACCGTTTTACATCCTGGACCATAGAATGGTATACGGTTCCACATGTCATAGAGGCAACCTCTGCCAAGCGTAGAAGATGCAGTGAGGATAAACCTTTATCGTTTTTATGGTACCAGATTAGAAATACCCTGATGCGGCCCGTCCTACGGATGCTCCTACATCTACACCACCGAGTCCCCCAAGTGGACCGATGACCCGTGCCCGAGCCAAGCTCCTTCAAGATAAGGTGAATTCGCTCCCCTCATCATGTGACTTTGACATACACCTGGATGGCTTGCTACTTCATACCACTACTCTGTGCATCATCAGGTACGAACCCCCGCCGCATCGACCCACGAGCCCTGAAGTTGCACCTGCCCTGAAGCTGACTGAGCCGGAGTGTCCAGCGCAGCCGGAGTGTCCGGCCTGCCCCAGCCCCAACCTGGCGTGGACATTCAGAATGCCAGTTCGGACACTACCCGAACACTTCCCGGAGTGTCCGGCTACCCCAGACTGTCCGGTCACTCCGACCGGACTGTCCGGCCCAAGTGATGGGTCTGTGAGCCTAGTTGGGCCCTGTGGCCCATGTACCCCTCTACCTCGCCCAGAACTCTACTTTAATGCATGAATTACCCCTGAACTTGTGGTTGGCCTATATATAGTCCCCCGCCTCCATTGTAAACCCTAGGCATGATATTGGAATTAGTGGAAACCCCTTTGTGGATCTATCTAGTTCTTGCCTCATGCTCCTTGACCAAGGAGCACCAATATCACCAAACCTCGTTGGAGTTTGCATCGTGCCTCCCTGTTGTACAAGGCCTTGGCATCGGTGTCCCTTTGCCAAGACGTCAAGATCTCACCGAGTCTCCCATCTTGCCGTGCCGGTTCGAAAGAGAGTCCTCCACCCGACGCCGATCCTAGGGATTGTGCTGGACCGGTCACCGCCGGCGTGAGCTATTGGTGTTTATCGTGGTTTTGCGTGTGTGTTCATCGCGTTCTTCGTGCGTGTGTTCGTTGTGTTCATACTTCCCTCCTTTCCCCGCACTCCACCCTTGATTTGAGTGGGATTCGTGAAAGATCGGGCCACCCTAGAGGTTTGCCCTCAACATACCCCCTACTAGACTACCATGAGAGTTTCAGATAGGTTATGTGGTGTCCTCTTGTGTTACAAAGTTTAAGAATGATGATAACTCAATGGTCATACAACATCAACATTCTTCATAAGGATTTCATGATTTACCGATAGACGAGCACAAGATACCATCCATGTCCCTGAGCTCTTCCATAGACGACTATGTAGTTTCGCTTTGCTCTTATTCCTAGCACATGACCTGTCTTTATCTCCTTATCAGTTGTCACGACCATTCCAAGAAGAATTAAAGAGGAAATTGGATGATTTGTTATCCAAAGGTTCGATATGAAAAATTGTCTCACCTTGGGGAGCATCAGTAATATTTACATCCAAGAGGTATGATAGTTCGTAGAAATGTGTGGATTACCGTGGTCTCAATGCCATGACCATTAAGAACATATATCCATTGCCCCACGTCGATGATTTGTTTGATCAATCGAAATGGAGCCAAGGTGTGATCTTCTACCTGGCTACAACCAAATTCGTGTGAGGGAATGGGATAGTGAGAATACTGCCTTCTCCACCAAGTATGGCCATTATGGGTATAAAGTTATGTCTATTGGACTAACCAGTTCTCATGTCATCTTGATGGAGACGATGAACAACATGCTACATATGTTTCTTCATAACTTCGTGGTAGTATTCATTGACGATATCCTCGTATATTCAAAAACAAAAGGAGAACATGAGGACGAATAAAAGATTAGCGAAGCTAAAGCACTTTGAGTTTTCGCTTTTTATAGTGGTATATTATAGGTCATGTGTGTGCTCATTCAAGATAGAAAGGTTATTACCTATGCTTCTAGCCAACTGAAATGGCGTGAGCCGACTACCCTCGTCGTGATCTATAACTTGCACTTGTTGTCCTTGTACTTAATATTTGGAGGTCTGATCTTCATGCACAATCTTGTGATATGGTCACTCATCATATGAGTATTAAATACCTCTTCATAGATATGGAGTTGAACTTGAGGCAAAGAGAGTAGCTGCAATTGATAAATGACTAACCTCACTATCATGTATAACCCAGGTACGGCAAACATGGTTGTGGATGCTCTTAGTCACAAGACTGTACCACCCTCCCACCGTAGATTATGTCGTAGCTGATTTTGATATGGTTGGGTATCTCATATTGTTTTTTTTGGTATACCACGAGAGGAAAGTCCCGCATTCAGCTATTCTGAGAGAAGCACACAAAGTTATTAGCTATTACAACAAGTACGAGAACACATTCTATAAGGTAGAACCGGGGATTTCACTATAGATGGGACCGGAGCTGATCGGTTCCAGAGTTGTCTTTGTGTGCCACAAAAGCCTTAGGTGAAGGATGGAACTTTGAAGAAGGAACATCGTACCCCTAGCAGTTCATCTTGGAGAGACAAAGATGTATTAGAACTTGAAAACAAAATTTATTGGTTGAAAATAATGGAAGTTGATGTGGCCAAGTATGTACCCTCTATAGAGGCTGGGCATAAGAGGCCAGCGGGACCACTGCAGTCCTTGAAGGTTCTAGTTTGGTCGTTGGGTGACATTGCCATGGATTTGATTGTTGGCCTACCTTGTACCTGAGTGGAAAATATTCAATTTGGGGGGGAGGGGGTCGTGGGCCGACTTAGCAAAATTGCTAATTTTTTAATCCTATCCCTTTTCGCACATCAGACTCTGGTATATGTGGATGATGTTGTAAGGTTTTCTAGGGTTCCTAAAACTATTATTTCTTTGGAGATGTTAAGATTGTATAAGATTTTGGATGAGCTTGCAGGAGTACCTTAGCTACACAATTGATACTTAGTACGGAGTTTCACCCTCAGATATATGGCTAGTCAGAGCTCATCTGAACTGTAGAAGATATGTCGAGGTGGTATGTGTTATCTTGGAAAGGGTGATAGGAGGATCACTTGCTACTTGTGGAGATTGCTTGCGAGGTTTTGTATGTAAGGAAGTGTAGATGTACACTTTTTTGCAATGCCGTGGGTGAGAAATCCATGCTTGGACGAGATTCGGTTCAACAAACTACTATGGACATCAGCTGAGATTAGGCATCAGATCGAATGTGATGAATCAAAGAGGTCGAATGTGTTAATTCACGGTGGCCACAATGCACTTTTAAAAGGTGCCATCCATAAATTTTGTAAGATTTAATATCATAGGGATGTTGAGTGTATGGAAGGTTGAACCTTCCATGATAGTTGTTCCAGTAGAGAAGTTAACCTACCGACTTGACTTGAGTGAGTTGATGAAAGGTATGGATAATTGGTTCTCTATACCATTGTCGAAGAAGATTTTTTATGGTCCAGAATGACAGATTACCATGGTACCAATCACGATTTATGAAGATTTAACCTTTGGGGTTTATCTTGTAAGGATATGGGACGAGTGTTAGAGGGTCATGAGACATAGGACGCTCAAGTATAGGTGTCGTTGAGTGTGGATTGGCTATGTGTGCTTTCACTTCTCATGGTGGAGTTGATGTAGCCCGACCTTCGGTCGTTACCACATCATGGTCTCCAACTTATGCCAAGTCATCACGGACTCCAAAGGTGAATCCGTTCCTCTATGCAAGCCCACTTCCTACCCCATTGAATGGTATACTACTTCATACTTCGTCATGTATTCATGATAGGTTCATATCGACAAGTACGGAGGCATGGGAGGAAGCCTGGAGCACCAAGACCTACAAGACGGAGGCTTGGAAGAGAAGACGGAAGAAGCAGCAGCTGGAGCACCAGAGTCTCCGGCCTGCGCACACCGGAGTCTCCGGCCTACAGACCCCGGAGTCTCCGGACCCATCTTCGGACTGACCCCCAGATCAAGCTCGAGGACAGCCAGAAGGCCCCTCCGGAGACGACACCAGAGACAGACCGGAGTCTCCGGCAAACACCGGAGTCTCCGGACCCCACACCGGAGTCTCCGGCCTAAGCGTATGGTCCTGCGCGCCGCCAGCTGGGCCTTCGGCCCATGTACCCCTTAGTCCGCCCAGACTTTCCCCTTTTGTTCCTAAAGTACCCTTGAACTAGTGGCTGACCTATATATAGTGCCCCCACCCCCTCATGTAACCCTAGGCATAGATGATAGACTAAAGACAACCCCCTTTGTGGAATCTCTAGTTTTGCCTCATCCCCTTCTACCAAAGGGGATCGACTATCGTCACCACCTCGTTGGAGTTTGCATCGCGCCTCCCTTGTTGTACAAGGCCTTGGCATCGATGTCCCTTTGCTAAGATGTCAAACCCCTCTCCAAGGTGTTCTTCCCTCTCCGCGTGGGATAGAGGGAGCACGTTGACCAATCTTTCCTTGCGAGGATTCTATCGGACCGGTGGCCACCGATGAGAGCAATCAGCCTTGTATCATGTGTGTTTTGCATGTGTTCATCATGTTCTTCGCGAGGTGTGCGTCCGCTTCCGCTACCTTCTCCCTTTCCCTCGCTTTCCCATCGATTTGACCATGAGATCCATGAAGATCGGGCCACCCACGGGGTTACCCCATAACATCTGGTATCAGCAGCTTTTTGTTGCCACGGATTTCTCCTCGATTTGGTCTTTTTCCCCATAAATTCGAAAATTTCAACAAAAACAGCCCCAATTCGTGTTTTGGATCGATCTGTGATTTGAGTGCGTTTTGGTAGGTTTTGATCCATGGATTACCTGCTAAACTTGTTGATCTACCTTCCCATGCGTTCCCATGGCCTAATTCCTTGATTTCCCCCACCAATTTGGTGTTTTGGTTTGAGTTTTTCTGCCAAAATCGCGTCTCAGACGAGTTCTGCATGTCCTAGAACCTCCGGACCGGAAATTCCGCCCCCCGGACCGGAGATTTCGGCCCAGACCAGAGATTCCGGTCCAGACCGGAGTTTCTAGCAAAGTCTCCGCCCCCCTCCCCTGAGACGGAAAAATCTGCTTCACGGTTTCGAGCATAACTTTTGCATACGAACTCGGATTTTGGTGTTCTTTAGCTCGTTTCGAAGAGGAGAAGGAGCTATACATCATAATATCCGTGGTTCATGCTATCTACTCCATCCAAATTCCGTGAGCAAGGCGGAATCCACCAATAAAGGGTGAAGATCGGGGACGAAAGGTATAAAAATTCCGCGACTTCTCCCCACTTGAATCCCTTTGTGAGCTACACTATCTTTGCGTTCAACAAACACCTATTGAGACTAGTTCCTCCTATGATTGCTTGGGCTATGCACATTTGATACCTTGTAAAATTCCAAGCAAAAGTTGTGAGTGGGCTATCTCATATAGTTATCTTGTATAGTTGTTGGCACAAGGAAAAGACAAGTGAAAAAGAAAAGAAAAGTGAAAAAAATAGAAAAAAAAAGAAGAAAAAGAAAAAGAAAGAAAGAAAGAAAAAAGTGCCTCATAGAATAGGAAGCGCAAGATCGATGAACATCAAATCGGTGGTACTTATTGTGCATATCTTGTAGCCCACCAATTTATTGCAATCGAACTAGCGTCTCTCCTTACACTTGTGCGACACGAGTTTATAGTCTTCGCTAGGTAATCATTTGGTTCTTGGCTCACTTTCTCCGTCGCACAAGTCCCATTTATCCCACCGTGTGTGTTTTCTTATACATATTTCCTTCTTATGGATTAACTTGTTTTGCTTTGTGATCATCGTGGTTCTTTACTTGCCATTACAATATCTTGATTTCAGATTGTTCTTGGACACGCCACCTTCCATACCTATCCACCATAAGCTTTGTGTGTGTTTTTTTAGTGGTTAGTTGGTTTTGGTGTTCTGCATGAACTTCACTTTTCTTGGTTTTGATTGCTCTCAAGTGTTGCCACTTGCACGATACTATCTTCCAAGGTAAAGTAAGGTTTGACGTTGCATCCCTAACCCCTACCACTTCCATATACACCACTTGGTCTTGTGAATCATGTATAGGAACTCCGGAGCCGAGGATGATTTCTATGAAGAATCCACGATGAGCCACCATGCATATGCCTCCACAAGCATGGATGACATGATGGAGCACTACACCGACAATGGCTCCACATGCTTGGGTGATATGGAGTTCTACAACAACAATAACTCCCCAAGCATGGACGACTTCAAGAACGACAACGACAAGCTCCTCAAGCTGCGTCGACCAAGACAGAGCCTCCACCTCGAGAGCACCAAGGTCCACCATCAAATGGACAACTTCAAGTGCGACATGGACAACGACTTCGCCAAAACCATGAGCATGATGGCCAAGACTAATGATGCTTTGCGCTCATTACAACGCCTCACCAAGAAGAGTGCCAAGGACAAGAAGCATCGTCGCGAGCATCATATGGATGACCAAGTGCGCCATCTACATCAACCTTTGGCAAGGCACGCCAATGACCTCCGTCGACACCATCATAAGGCACCTTCAACTACTCGTGCCACCACCAAAATGGCACCAAGAGCAAGCTCTCCTCCATGCCATCAAGATTCAACGCCCAAACTTGATGTCCTATATGACGCATGCAACCTCATGGATGAGGAAGACGAAGACCTCTACTTCGCTAAGTTGGACGAGTACATCAAGAGGACTACACAAGCCAAGGTGCAAGATGGCGACGACAAGGTCGATAATGGTGAGCATGGGATTTTCCCTTCACCAAAGGAGGCGTATGGAGTTGAGAGAACCGAGCCTACCCCTAGATGCTTGAGTGATTATGTGGTGCCAATCCCATGTGAGTATGAGAGCCACATAGCCCACTTGAGTGAAAACAAGAGTAAGATGAGTGACTCCACCATACGTGAGATTGAGTGCTTCCACTTGGAGGGCATGAGTGATACACCGAGTGAGTTGAGAGTGGTAGTTGATAGGTCATGTGAGACCACTTTGATTTCTAACGACTTACCCTCTACCTCTAGTGTGTTTTCTCATGATGTTCTAGGTTCCATGGATCAAGAAGCGCCAAGCTTGGAGATGATGATGCCTCCGACCGAGAAGATGAACATTGTGGATGAAGCTAAGGCCATCCCCATACAAGAAGAAGAAGTCACCCACATGGAGGCCAACACTACCACAACACCCACTTCATATGAGAGGTATGAACAAGGTAAACATAAGGGTATTGATGATGCCATGATCCCACTAGTGGACATGATGATTGGCATGCTATGGATGATGTTTGTGATATCACATATGACTCATTGGTATTTCCATGCGATACTTTGCCTTTGCATAATGTTGAGCATGTGGAATTATTTGATTGTGATGATGTTGCCATAGATATGCCATGCTTTAAACGTTACATTGATGATATCATTGCTTGCAGCACTTTGTTGAACAATTGCTCTTTCCAGTGTTTTGCTTGTAATGATGTTACCAATGGTACCCCTCGGATAAAGCTTTGTCATGAGTGTTTCACAATTTCTCCTGTTGCTTGCAATAAGTTGAATAATTGCTCTTTCACTTGTTTTGCTTGCAACAATAATTCTCATATGGTTTATATTGAGATGGCCCCCATAGCTCTCTCAAATGTTGGGGATTTTGATGATTGCCATGATAAGCATGTTCCCTACTTGCATACTCACCATGCACCTATGTTACACTTGATTGACACTAATGGTGATGTGCATAAGAAGATATATGTCATGATGGATGATGTATTTCTCTACCATGCACACAAGTTCTTCCTTTTGTGTTTGATGTGTGTAGGTACCCGCATGATCATGTCAACCTCGGTTGAGCACGAGTTGACAAAAAGAGCTCTAGAGAGCATCCCCCAAGTGAGTTCAAGATCGAACCCAACTCTAATACCTTTTGCATGCTTTGGATCTTTCATGTTGACAAATTGCTCTTTCCTATGGTTTGATTGCAAGCATATTGATGGTATTCTTTCACCTTGTGACAATCATGTCTCGTTGCTATTGGATATTGATGCTTTGTGTGTTGCCACAAAAATGTTGAACAATTTCTCTTTCCGATGTTTTGTGTGCAACCATAATGCCATTATGAGCATGTATTGTCACGAGAGCTTCTAAGTCTCTCGTACTGTTGTTGCAACAAACATAAGGACCACTTGCTCTTTCATATGGTTTGTTTGCAAACATGTTGTTTTTGCTTCCATTTGCGATATGCATACTCCCATAATCTTTGCTTTTGATGATATGTCTATGGCACCCAACATATTGAATAATTGTTCTTTCCAATGGTTGGTTTGCACACATAATGATGTTGCTTTGGATATTCTTCCTCATGTGTTTTTGCCGAATTCTCCTATTCTTGCATCAAAGAAGTTGATCAATATTTTAGTCACTTGCTTTGAGTGCCACACTAAGACGTTATATGGAGTTTTCGAGTTCCCACATTTGGATGATGTTCAAATGATTTCCATGCACTTTAACCTTGCATATGCATCTCGTTTTCTATACTTGAGTTGTGCTAATAGTGTTGTGAACAAGAATGGACATGCCACAAATGACATGCTCCTCTATCACACACAAACATATGTTGCTTGGTCTTTGTTGTGTGAAGGTACAATTGCTTACGGGTCAACCTCTATGGACCATATGTTGACAAGACGAACCGCAGAGAGTTACCTATGGCTTCTCCTCAACGAGCTATCTCTACATCATAAGGTGACTTCACTCTACATGAGGACTCATGCTATAATCTTCATGAATTGGCTATGCTTTGAGTGTTGCTTCGCTTTTGTTGTGAGCTTTGTAGGCTCCATGGAAGGTGAAGGAACATTGAAGTCCTGTCAATTCAATCTTCCCGAGGACGACTATATGGTGAACCCCAGGATCAAGAAGGTCTCTCGACATCTTCTACTCTGTGATAAGCGTGTAGAGTCGAGGACGACTCTTTTTGAAGGGAGGGGAGATGATGTAGCCCGACCTTCGGTCGTTACCACATCATGGTCTCCAACTTATGCCAAGTCATCACGGACTCCAAAGGTGAATCCGTTCCTCTATGCAAGCTCACTTCCTACCCCATTGAATGGTATACTACTTCATACCCCGTCATGTATTCATGATAGGTTCATATCGACAAGTAAGGAGGCATGGGAGGAAGCCTGGAGCACCAAGCCCTACAAGACGGAGGCTTGGAAGAGAAGACGGAAGAAGCAGTAGCTGGAGCACCAGAGTCTTCGGCCTGCGCACACCGGAGTCTCCGGCCACACCGGAGTCTCTGACCCGAAGACACCGGAGTCTCCGGCCTGCAGACCCCGGAGTCTCCGGACCCATCTCCGGACTGACCCCTAGATCGAGCTCGAGGACAGCCAGAAAGCCCCTCTAGAGACGACACCGGAGACAGACCGGAGTCTCCGGCCCACACCGGAGTCGCCGGACCCCACACCAGAGTCTCCGGCCTGAGCGTATGGGCATGCGCGCAGCTAGCTGGGCCTTTGGCTCATGTACCCCTTAGTCCGCCCAGACTTTCCCCTTTTGTTCCTAAAGTACCCTTGAACTAGTGGCTGGCCTATATATAGTGCCCCCACCCCCTCATGTAACCCTATGCATAGATGATAGACTAAAGACAACCCCCTTTGTGGAATCTCTAGTTTTGCCTCATCCCCTTCTACCAAAGGGGATCGACTATCGTCACCACCTCGTTGGAGTTTGCATCGCACCTCCCTCGTTGTACAAGGCCTTGGCATCGGTGTCCCTTTGCTAAGATGTCAAGACCCTCTCCAAGGTGTTCTTCCCTCTCCGCATGGGATCGAGGGAGCACGTTGACCGATCTTTCCTTGCGAGGATTCTATCAGACCGGTGGCCACCGGTGAGAGCAATCGGCCTTGTATCATGTGAGTTTTGCGTGTGTTCATCATGTTCTTCGCGAGGTGTGCGTCTGCTTCCGCTACCTTCTCCCTTTCCCTCGCTTTCCCATTGATTTGACCACAAGATCCGTGAAGATCGGGCCACCCACGGGGTTAACCCATAACAGGAGTACTCTATGAATTATTTGCTCAATTATTGCGCCTTAGTATGTGATCAGGATTAAGCCGTCGTGTCGACAGTTGACACAACAATGTGACTTGTCTGCTTTACTCTCACATGCACGAGAAATATCTAGAATTATTTATGGATTGCATGTGATGCATTATTTTGCTTGTACATGTTATGCTTTTACGAGTAATAAAGAGAGAAAGAATTCGAAGTCAAATTCTGATTAAAGGGGTAAGAATGTAATACCCCAAATTTTGAGGCTAACTGTTTGTGGCTATTTAAGAAAATAAATAGGACCTTCAGGATATTTCTATCTAATTCGGGAATAGGAAGTTAAAGAAAAGAAAACGAAAAGAGCAAAATAAAGAAGATTAGTGTACACTAGTGATCAAACTCACAACCTGTTGTTTGAAAACGTGTATAGCAACGCATAGATCTTTTATGCTTTGATAATACAAAACTGGGAACACTTCTTTTATCCTTGGAACTCATAGAAAGAAAATGGTCTGGGCTGGGCCTATTGGACTCCAGCCGGAGTCGTACTACTATTGCTCTGCCCCATATTTTAGGGCCGAGTTGGATGCCGCCGCCCTTGGGCCCCAAAGCTTTTCCAGCACTAGAAACCTCAGGTCGCCGCCGCTGCATCTCCTTGTTATGCGTGTGATACGTCCAAAACGTATCTACTTTCCCGAAGACTTTTGCTATTGTTTCTCCTCTAAGTGTGATTTGGATGCAACTAACGCGGACTAATGCTGTTTTCAGCAGAATTGCCCTGGTGTCTACTTTTTGTGCAGAAAATCAACTATCAGAAAAAATCCCGGAAAATATGCCGAAAATCCTATTTCACTAGAAGACTCCTGGAGCCAGAATACGAGACGGAGGGGGGCTGGGCCCAGGCCACACCACTTGGCCGTGCGGGCAAGCCCAGGCCACGCCAGGGGGTGGTCTGGCCGCCCCAGACTCCCCCTAGGTCTCCCTCTTCGCCTATAAGTTGCCTTTTGACCTAAAAACTCAGGGGAGTTCGACGTTTTTCCATAAGGAGTTCCGCTCCGCCGTCACCATCAGGTTCCACGAAACAGCACCAGAAACTCCGTTCTGGCACCCTCCGAGACGGGGAATTGGAGGAGATCATCGCCATCATCGTCACCATCACTTCTCCATCGACCATCCATGTTTCCCCCATCTATGAGTGAGTAATCCCCCGCTATAGGCTATGGGGATGGTAGGGATTGGATGAGATCATTCATGTAATGGCATCAGATTCTTAGGGCATGGTGCCTAGTATCTACTATAAGTGCTTCATGACTTTGTTGCGACTTGTTATGCTTAATGCTTGTCACTAGGACCCGAGTGCCATGATTTCAGATTTGAACATGTTATTGATTCATTATGATAGTATTGTTTTTGGTCTTATCTACAAGTTGTATACACATGTTGTTGTCCGGAACCAATGGCCCCGAAGTGACAGAAATCGGGATAACCGGAGGGAATGGCTTTGATGTGAGGATCACATGTGTTCACGGAGTGTTAATGCTTTGCTCCGGTGCTCTATTAAAAGGAGCACCTTAATTGCCAGTAGTTCCCTTGAGGCCCTGCTGCAAACGGGCTAGCAGGACAAAAGATGTTGTGCAAATTCTCATTGCGAGCACGTATGACTATATATAGAACACATGCCTAGGATTATCTAGTATTTGGATGCTTATTCTTATTTATCTGCAATTGCCCTATGTTCTGATTGCTATGTGAATTGTCTTATCCATGCAACGCCCGTCCATCCATCCCTATGCCTACCGCACTCGAATCCTACTGTTTACTGCTTTTGTTACTGTTGTCTTTATTTTACTACCGCTGCTACTTTACTATTCCTACTACAAAACTGTTGCTACTAATAAACTGCTGTGAGCAAGATTGTTTTCAGGTGCAGCTGAATTGACAACTCAGTTGTTAAGGCTTATAAATATTCTTTGGCTCCCCCTGTGTCGAATCAATAAATTGGATTTTACTTCCCTCGAAAATACTGCGATACACTCCCTATACTTGTGGGTCATCAGCGTGTGTCGTTGTCGGTTCGTCGTTGCTGCGGCGAGGCTCTGACGCCGCTCTCCATGTTTGGGTTCATCTCTTCGTGGTATCCTCTCGCCAAGAGCTACAAATCTGTCTGGTACGATTTGTTGCCATCCCTCCTATGATAGCTAGGACGTTGGTGACCTTTTTTTCTTTAGAGTAGAGGCAGTCATCGGACGAGTATCTCCTCTAGTTCTGGTCATGGCTGAAGGCACTTGTACCTACGGTAGTATTTGGCAAAGTATAGTAGGCAATCTAGTTTAGATCCTAGAAAGGATTGGTTACAACGGGACTGTAGATGTATTTGTTGATCCCTAGAACGTATAGAGTTTGTAATATTCCTAATTTCTTAGAGAAGTTCCCCTGCACCTTATATTTTCTAGAAGTAATTGTTGGTTCAGCATCGAGCCCAATGGGATTGTAAAGTGCCAGTTTCCTATAGTACTTTTAGTGTCTTGAAATAGCCTAATTCTGTAGCTTTTATATATAGTACGGTAAACGGGTGTAACCTGCCAGTCCATGAAAAGAATTGGTTTAATCTCCTAACACATACTAGTTGGTTGTACGGTGGGACACTTACTTGTCTTGTACCATGCTAACTCGAGAGTCATTGCCTACAAGTTTAGCTTAAGTTAGATAAATAACAGCTATGCACATACTGGATGTATCACTCCCAATTTACGGTTGAAGAAAACAGAATTGTTATTGGTCTGGTATTATCCGATAAAGTTCTTTGTAGTACTTGGAGTTTGTCCAATGCTTATATTTTATGAAGGTCAGCGATAGAGTCTTGCGCATAGAAGCGATGGTATATTTTCTTGTATGCTTTTGAAGTGATGATGGGTATTGAGCGTTTCTTATGTTTCTATATTAGGTGTTGGTACTTCCGGTCGGGAGTCTTCCAACTCACAATTTGTGCTCGCCGGTTGAGGCAAGTCCATAACGGGATAATACTTGCATGATTTCCCTCACTTAACTTTTATTTTGTAGCACTTGTTATTATTCAGTTGCTATATATTGGTGTTATGTGTGGAGATAAAGTGGATACAACAAAGAATAAAGGCAAAGGTTATAGTCGCACTTGCATTTTGCATAGCATGTTAAAGATAGTGCATAGTTTTGTGACCTACTGAGGTAGACACCTTGAGACCGTCGATGTTGGGACGAGTCCCACATTATCGGCAACCTCCACAAGTTGGAGTGAGTGGGAGGCCGACGAGTGTCCACTCAAGCGGTGCCGGTATACGCAAAAGAAAGTGAAAGCAAAGAGTATGTAGGCATACATGATCATCTTCGCGACATGGCTAGTGTTACAAGATAATCGTTGGTGTTGTGCTTTATGTAATGTTTATTATTTCTTTATGTACTTGTTGAGTACTTTGTACTCATCCTTGTGGTTTCTATGTTTTTAGGTACCATTTGAGGACGACATGCATGGGATGGGAGTAGCACCACACACACTACTTTGCACACATTACAACACCTTATAAATAGTGTAGTTTAACAATGCTCAAAATTGCTCTTGACTTATTTTTTACTGTATGTTTTGATTTTCTTGTGGCTACTAAGTTAGTATATGTGAGACATCTTGGATAAGAAGTTTTAACTTAGTTTTGTTGAACCATGTGTCCATATGTTTGGAAAATTAGGATGAGTAATACCGTTTTATTCTTGTGAATGTTCCCATAAACAAAGGAGACTCTGCTGAAATTCCATTATGCGAAGTGTTTAGAGTTTGTGTACTATTTGTTACAACAACATTAAAGGTAGAAAATGGAGATGGCATACCAACTACGACGTGCACTCCAAGTTGAGAATCTCATCGCCTCGCATGTGCCAGTGTAGGCATTGCCTCTCGTCTTGTCAGGTCAAGCACATCATTTACTGATTAAAGTGATTTTGAGTATTACCGAAGCAGCAAGACATATGTACATAAGCTCTAAGCATTCCAAATCAAGAAGAGCCACATGAACAATTGAAAACCAAAGAAGTATGACTCTATTGACCTCCAAAACATAGAGTGAGATTAGTCATTTAAGTTTCACGCACAACCAAGACATGCGACCAAGCATTCAATAGTTTGAGATAACTAGTAAGGATGCACGTGCAACGCACGTCTTATAAATTAATCAGCTTAATGCATTTGAAATTTGAGTCAAAATATATCTATATGTGTTGCACATCTTATAAATAAACTTAATGCATTTAGAATTTGGGTCAATGCGGATTCATCTGAAAACTGAGAGAAATTTGTCGATGCGACTCGCTCCATCTCGATTTGTGTATGTTGGCCATGTACCTGAAGTCTATCTATCCATGAATTTATTTTTGAATTTTTGACAGCGAACTATATATCATGAGGTTGGACTGTACATGTCTTGAGTTTCCCTTGTAAACGGGGCTAGGAAATGCCTTGTTTTTCAGGAATGTAGCATCATTTATGAATTCAAAACCAAAGACATATAATCATCCTGAGATCTCTGATTAAGAAAAGCAAGGCAGACACCTAAGGTGACCTAACCACACTGAACCTACATCACTCCTGCATGCATACCACGCACACTCGTTAGCAAGTGTTGGTTGTCCGCCTGGCAAAACACAAATCAATACTCAAAAGAACTAAGTGTGTCAACCTCACGAAATATAGGAGCGATCTCGGTTCTGAATTCCCTTCTAGAGCTACACCGGCTCCTCACCATCAATTCATAGGTTATTCTCCTGTAAGTATGCAGGACTACCTTGTTGAATTAATATTTGACATGTTAATACTGATGCTCAGGTGTGTATATCAATCAACCTTTACCCAAGCAATCCCGTTCCAAACTATAACCTGCATGTAGCTGCAAATACATTGCTCTACCATCTTCTTGTCAAGCAACCCGCAAAAAAAACCTGCAAGCAAGAAACACGTTTGATTTAGCCTTTGGTGTAGCAAAGAAAACCTGCTAAGCTAGTTTAGTAAACTTGCATATATAGAAGCTCCATAACTTCATTTTCTGTCAGAGTTGCTTACTCTTTATACTTTGCCCTAAATCAAATCTTGTTATTCACAAGACCTTGAAAATAACAATTGCAAACTCAACATACTCCTACCAAACAACGGAAGCTACCCCATGAAAATACACATTTTCCAAAATTAAGTAAATATCGACAGTTGATCTTTCACTACACTTTGTTTACTGAAACTGCGCGTATTAATTCTATAGGGAGGAGAAAATCAAACACATTGCTCAGGTTGTATTTTGAGAATGTCAAAGCTGGAATGATAAACCAGAGATCAATACAATGTAATTAATGGAAAACCATTGAACTAAATAGCAGGAATTTTTTTATGTCACTACTATGAGACTTGACTGAAAAAATTCTTTATGTCAATCCGCTCGCTGTTTACCTTTGTTGTATTTACTTAAAACACATCTACATGCATTTAACAAAAAACAGAATGTGGAACTTATAGGAATCTCTGAAGTCAATGAGGTACCACAATCTTACACGGCTACACCCTTTCTTTTGAGAACATGAGATAAAATATACGCCAACAAGCAGAAGAAAAAAAGGCATACATGTGGATAATAAGAGGAATCAGGAATCAAAAGGCAATATACATACTAAATATGGAGAAACCTTGCCAAGGGTACATGCTTATTAGAACTGCATGTACATCGGTTCATAGCAACAACAGCGAAGATAAAAAAAATAGTAGAAGACTACTTGAATGACATGAACACAAGCAACCATAGCACCTAAGTTTTGAGGATCTTGAACTGAGAACAAAGTCACACCTCTTAACTGTATTCAATAACATATTGAATCGGAAGCAGGTGGCCTAGCAAAGAAGAAATGGAGTCAATACACCAAATCACCTCTTGAATTCAGTGATGCAGCTTGGAGAAGCCACTCACAACCAGCGACATAGAGTCCACCTACAGCACGCGAACACGTGGGGAATCAGGATTCAGCACTAAATGTTTAGCTTTGAACAAAACAAATATTGAATTATAATATTCTAGAAAAACAATGCGTTTTGTTAAGCCTATGTTGAACTCTGACCGCTTCCAGTTCAGTTGCATAGGCAAAATCATTTAAAAAATTATTGTTGCTTGTTCCCAAATAACATCAGCCATATGATTGCATATATCTATCGCCTCATAGTTGCCCAATGATGTACCACTATTATGTCTTTAATCACTGAGTCTAATGGACTAGAATATCTTAATCATACAACATGACATTTCACCGAATATATTAATTTTAGTAAGTTTTCAAAATTGGCTAAACAATAATCTCATTCCTATTAAAAAAGTTCACATAATGACCATAATGAAGGAGGGGCTATAATATTGCGCTCCACCAAAAACATAAAAAAATTCTCAGCAATTCTTAAATATGGAGCTAGCATTTATCATGTCACAATCCGGTCGATCAAATAAATTTCAGAAATAAGACAATGTAGCGACCATAGTTGTAGATAGAATAGACGTTTCTCCAAGGGTACAGTCCGGAAAAAACCATACCTTAATGCCCGTGATCTAGGACATAACCATCACAATGAAAGGTGAATAAAATGAGATAGAATACTCTGATTAATTATCAACCATGTTTCCACTTTTCTGTATAGTAGCAAGTATGGTCAAGTATTCCAGTACCGCTGACTGCAAAGAAAGGAAATTCCTTTATCAGCCATATAGTGAAATAGACAAGTGTCAACTGCAAGTCTGATAATATAAAATCAAAATTGTGTAGATGACACGGTACTACATCCGTAGCATTTCTACAAATGGATAGATATGACCAAACTTGATTGGCTACCAAAAGGTCTGAACAGATATTCACTGACCTCCATCAAAAAATTTACCAATCTAAAGGTCACATCCTTGTTATACATAAATCTTATCTGAAATTGAAAAAGAAATTACCCTGAGCACATTGAATAGAACAGAAAACAGCAATGCCAAAAACACGCAGATGGAGTAATTCCAATGTAATCAGCACTGATCTTTTTTTTAGTTCAGACCAAAACAAAACTCAGAATCAGACCATGTCATCCTGGAGCAGGAAGACAGAGCTGGGGACTATCAGCCAGCGGACCCCGTCGTCGAGGAGTTAGGAACGGTCGGGCGGCTAAACTCAGGGTCCGACCATGTAATCAGGCAATCAACAATCAACACTGATCTTTTCCTTAGTAAGACGGCCACATAATTCGAGCTTGAACTCGACTAAATATGCATAAAATCATTGAAGCCGTCTTGGGATGTGAAATCGCAAAACTTCACAAGAAATATATTTTCTGAAAAGGCTGCAGTACTCACTGTTATAAAGTTTGCAATACTTGTCAGTAAAGACGTATCTACTCCTGCGTGTCTCCTTTTCCTTTTTGAGTTGTTTTATCGACAACAAGCAACTGTGTGTCTTCTACTTTAGCAACGACCACAAATCACCAAGTAATCTAGGACGTTTAAGTGGATCACTCAAAGATTAAGACGCTCACCTTGCAGCTAGAATCCATCGGTATCATCTCTCCAAGTTCCTGCACGTGAAGAATTAATCACAGCCCAAGTGAACTATTCCATGCCTTATAGCTGACGAAGTTATTGAAAATTCAGAAAATATGCAAAATATCTAATTTATTGAGCCAGGTATCTGGAGTCCTTGACAGAGCATGACTATTATCTCCAGTACTATAACTGACCTGGCAAAGCATTCACAATTTATTGAACTACAAAAATACATACACCTACAAGATCACAAAGTGTTCTTAGATGATTGAAATATGAGCTCTATTGGTAAATATACGTTTCCATTGACCTACGTACAAGTGCAATTGGAGTTGATAATGGCCATCCATAGTAGCACAAAAATTGCAGAGCAATCTCTAAAATCGTCAAACAGGACATCAAAGGTGAGGCTCTGGCTAGTACCTCGATGGTGACCAAAGGGAAGCGAGTAGACAACCGGGGCAGCGATGTCGTCGCGGAGACGCCCGTCTGCTGCCCGCAGTTAGTGAGATGATGAACGCATGGGGGGTTGTCTTCTAGGTCGTCGCGCACCTCCCTCTTGGTTGTCTGCCCGCCGCCCACTTGATTTATGAAACCCTAGCGAGGAGAGGAGGCCATGGAGCTGACGGTGGTGCACTCTCCATATCACCGCGATCCAGATCATCGAGGCGGAGCCCAGGGAAGCATGACGACGGGGGTGTGGGTAAGGCGTCGGCGAGTGGGGAGGCGGCGGCAGGGGTCTCGCGTGGAGAAAGATGTGAGGATGGTGATTCAGATCGTGCGGGGCGGTTTCTTTTTTTTCCTATGGGACGGACTGCAGGGTGTGGGATGAGTTTCTGTCCGTCGCACCTAATTACTATGTGCACCAAAAAAAATTTAGGCCAATGAGAGATGTTAGATTGTGGTCAGAGGTCCTGATCGTGCGGATGTGGTACATGTGTGTATGTTTGATGGGTACATGTAGAAAAGTTCTTGTTGGCTCTTTTATAAGTAAGTAGAGATGTACAACTTATCTACCCGGTGTCTCAGTGAATGCGTTAGTGCAAGATAGTATGAAACACTTGGAAGAAAGAACTCTCTTCATTTGAAAAGGGAAAATGTGCCTGAACAAAGCTCAAGGCCTAGAACAATTTGTAACGAAGATGGACTCTAATTGTTAGCAGTTCCAACAAATACGGGACTATTGTCCTAAAGCGTGCGATCACGACAAAAATCTAGACTTCGGTTCCATCAAAATGCATGCTGACGAGTGCGGTTGTTGTACTCCGGCATGTTCTGCAAATGCCAGCTGCCGGCAGTAATGTTGCTACACTCGTGATGTATAGATCTTTAGCCTCCCCACGAGCACGGTTGTTGTACTCCGGCATGTTCAGCAAATGAGTGAAAATAAAAGCAAGATGCCTTAAGCGCATAACTGCAACTAGGGTTAAAAACGGAACGGAAATAGATAGAAACATATGTTATCGTTTTCATTTCCTCTTGTGTCGTCGGCATCGGAAATGAAAAAAAAACTACGGTAACAAACACGGAATCGAAAATCATTGGAAAGAATATGGAATAGAAATGGGACAGATACAATACGAAAATAGACAATTGTCGAAATATAACCGTGGTGTAATTTCATGGTGTGTACACTAAAAGTAACAGACAAAGAATATGTCACAACTTTGAAAAGTGACAATTGAATATAAATAACAAACATAATTCAAGACTTCGACAAACACATAAGTTCACATAAATGCTAAGACACTCACTTGATTAGTATGTTGGGCGGTTCCATGTATTACTTAGACCCCTCATATATTTTAGGGTTAATTGGTTTTATGCTACTCCTAGTTCCACCGGTTGCATATATGCCATTATAAAAACTGGACTTGAGGATATGTCACTTTAACTTTGTAATACCTCCACATATGCCATTCTCTACACTTAAGAGAATAATGATTCAGAAAATATGTGTATCTCAGTGTGTATTGCAGTATTTACCATAATAATACCGTGTTCAAATTTTAATAGAACTTTTGGGTCTTTTGAGCGCCAAAAAAATCAAAAAAATCAAATTATAGCGAAAAGGTGAATTTTTCACAAAAATCTGAAAAATTTACAGAAAATCAAAAACACTAAAATGACTATACTATTCTAAGTTGAGCTTTCGTTTTTAGCTTCTTTTTTACCTATCTATCTATACATGAGTTCTGTACGCACAGAAGTATAATTGATTGTATATGCTTGGGTAATGACCATAAGGGCTTATATAGAAGTATTACAAAGTTGAAGTGGCATATCCATATGTGCAACTGGTGAAATTGGGAGTGGCCTAAAACTAATTAACCCTATATTCTATGGTTTAGCAAGAGCAAGAGAAATCACTAACGCAAAGTACTATTTCATACATGGACCTGATTGGTTATATTTTCGATATTTTTTCGTATTTGTTTATTCGGAATTTCCTTACTGTTTCCATTTCCACCGGTAATGGCTTCCCCGCTCCTTTTCCGTTTCCGTTTAAACTATTCTAATTCCTTTCCTTTTTCGCAAAATATCGTTTCAGTTTTCTTTTTTCTCTCCATTTCCCATTCTTCGAAAAAGGACGGGAAGTTTTCTTACCGTTTTCAACCCTAACTGCAACAAACTATGAAACTGCACCTTCAGGTTTTGGAAATTCGAGTTATAAAGAGGACCTTTTTATAGTGTGCGGCTGAGTTAAGATTTGGGTCATCAAGCAACTCCTAGATGCATATCAAAACTTGATTCACTGTAACCGAATGTTTCTATGACTGAAAAGAGTGAGAAAATCATGAAAAGTTAAGGTGGATATTTGCATAGGATATTGTTGAGGGCAAACCTCTAGGGTGGCCCGATCTTTCACGATTCCCTTTCAAATCGAGGATGGAGTGCGGGGAGAGGAGGGAAGGATGAACACTGAAAGAACATTTCATGTTTTCCTATGTTTTGTGTGTTAGATAACAATACTGTGGAGATTATTCATGTGTGCTAAGTGTGCAGGAAGCTTTGAGGGGGGCCGGATTATCCGCCCACCAAGGGCCGGATAATCCGGCCTACCTCATTGTTTAAAAGGAGCCAAGGCGTGTCGCTCGGTATCCGGTCGGGTTTTCTCCCGGAAAATCCGAACTGGGGCGGTTTTTCCTCCCCAGGCCGGATAATCCGGCGGTCGCATGGGCCGGATAATCTGGCCCCTAGTTTTTGAGCAAAGGGAGCTAATGTGCGTCGCTCGGTATCCGGTCGGATTTTCTCCCGGAAAATCCGAACTGGGGCGGTTTTTCCTCCCCAGGCCGGATAATCCGGCCTTCACATAGGACCGGATAATCCGGCCCCCAGAAGTTGATCAAGGGCAAGCTCGGCGCGACGCTCTAATAGGGGGGCAGATTATCTGCCGGATATTCCGAGTCTAGGGTGGAGTTTTCCCCAGGCCAAATCATCCGGCCCTCACTTGGGCCGGATAATCTGGCCCCCAAAGTGTCCAACGGCTGGTTTCGGAAGGGGGTATAAATACCCCTTCTTCCCCAACATTCAGAACTCTTGATTCTTTCGAAATTGTCCAGACATTGTGCAAGAGCTCCCATTCTCGATCTCCCACTTCAACCACCCGAAGGCTTTGATCTTTGGGGGAATTGAAGGAGGAGAGGATCATCATCATCATCACGAATCAAGCGCATCAACTCCTCTCCATTCACTTGGAGAAATCCCTGATCTAGTATTCTTGTCAATACCTAGATCTTGTTCGTTGTATTTGATAACTTTGTTCTTGTGGCAGCTTGTTGTCATTTCGGGAGCCTCCAAGTTAATTGTGGAGTTGTTATCCCGCTAGTTGTGTAAAGGCGCCGGTACCCGCCTCAAAGGGTCCCTATAGTGGAAAGTTGGACCAGGCCTTTGGTGGCGGGATCCATCGGAGAACAGGGTGAGGCCTATTGTGGCGTGGTGGTCTTAGTACCGCCCACCCCTCCAACACAGACGTACTTCCCCTAACAAGGAAGGAACTGCGGTCAAACAAATCTTGTGTCTCCGCGTGCTTCACTATGATTTACCCGTTCCTCTTCCACTCGCTCTTTACTTGCTAGTAGATAGGTTTGCATATATGGAAATTCCACCTAATAGTATATCTAGAGATTTTACCCTTTGTGCTAAGCCTAAAATTGAAAAGGTATTAAAATTTGGAGTAGCACCTATTCACCCCCCCTCTAGGTGCCCATACGATCCATTTCAATTGGTATCAGAGCCCCGACTCTTAATTCGGGCTTAACCGCCTAAGAGTAGTATGGGTACCAAGGATGATGGGAGTGAGGCCGTGGATAAGGTCACAATAGATGATCTCAAGACATTGGAAACAACCTTGTTGAAATCCTTTGAGGCCAAGATGGAGGAGATGAATCAAATGATTGCTCGCCTCACATCATCCATAGCCCCATCTCCATCCTCCTCTGAGGCTGCCACACCATCATCTAAGGAAAAGGGTAACACTTGATCCAAGGATGATGATGCGGAAGGTGAAAAACTTAATGGTTCCACCTCCAAGAAGGGAAGTGGTAAGGAGGAATATAGTGAGGTTCTCCACGTATATTCCCCCGACCCACCTATCCTCATCCTCATATAAACAATAGGGGTGATCCACCCAAGCTAACTGCATCCTCTTTCAATCAATGGCAATTCTTAATGAAATCTCATGTTTGCAGCTCCTCTATTGAACTTTGGAGGATTATTGAAGAGGGTCTTCATATTGGAGATCAAACCAACTTGACAAGAAGAGAAGTTGTGGACAGCCAGTTGAATGCCACTGCTCTCCACACGATACATCTTGGTGTGGGTCCCAAGGACATGCCACACATTGAACATCTCACCACAGCTAAAGAAGCTTGGGATGCTCTTACAGATCTCTTTGTTGGGAATGAAAGCATGAGAAGGAACAGGTATGATGCCCTTAGTAATGAAGCTGAGGGATTTTACATGTTGGATGGTGAAAACCATGAAGACGTGTATAGAAGACTCAAGGGCATCGCAACAACATTTAGAAAGCATGGGGCCACTCACATTGATGATGCATGGATAAAAAGGAAATATGTGAGTGCCTTAATGACTTTCGAGCCAACAGACTTGAAGAGCCTACAAGGTAGACATAACTACCATCAAATGACATCCAATGAGGTCATGCAAGAGATGGCGTCATTCAAAGTGGCAGCAAAGAATGCTGAAGATGCTCGTGCTCGGGCCATTGGAATGCAAAAGGGTGTCAATGTTGCTCTCAAAGCCAATGTTGTTGAGCAAGAGGAGGACGGAAGAGCATTTGAGGGGGCCTCCATGGACTGCCCCGATGAAGTCAAACGTGCTCATGGTGAGTACATGACGTTTTATGCAAGAAACTTTTGGAAGGACCCTGCCAAAGCCAAGTCGGAACTCGAGCGCAAGAACGGGTCAAATGGAAGAAGGGAAAGTGGCCCAAAACTGAGAACTTGCTACAACTGTGGAGATAGAATGCACTTTGTAGCCGAGTGTCCGTATCAAAATAGAGAAGACAATGGTGGCAGGCTCATTCTTAAAGAGAAATCCAAAGCACCTAAGAAGAAGCCATTTATTAAGAAGAATGGCCCCTTCAAGAAGCAACCCAAGGTCGTCTTAGTAGCACAAGAAGAATACTCCTCTGCAAGTGAAGATGAAGAGGATCATGATAGTTCTCGTGAGGTGGCTACCATAGCCACCACATCGACTCCTTCATCTCTCTTCGACTCGCCAAACGAGAACATCATCAACAACAACGCTACTTGCCTAATGGCAAGAGGGTCCGAGGTATCAACTTCTAGCTCTTCGTTTCCTAAGAGTAACATAATTTTGGATATGGATGATCATGACAGTCTTAAAATGAAAGAAGAAGTTATTGCTTTGGATACATTTTTCACTAACCTGCAAGGTGAGCACAAACTCCGTTTTGATGCTCTTATGAGTCAACTTGCTCAAGCCGAAGATCTTCTTGAAGAAAAGGGCAGAATTGAAAGAGAAGATGCCTTGGAGATAGCTTCTTTGAAGACTGCCTTGGAAGAGGAAGAGGAAGCTCGAGTATCTTTGGAAGAGAGACTCGAATCCATTGAGGAGTCACAGGAAGAAGCTGTGGCTCAGCTCATCAAAGAATGTGACCATGCTCTTGCCAAGGTAAAGAAACTAAAGAAAGAAAAGATTGACTTTGGGGTTGTTCATGCTAGACTTTTGGAGAAGTTTGATAATCTTGAAAGTGCTCACAAGGCATTGAAGAGTGATCATTCTACTTTAAATAAGTCTCATGACCAACTCCAAACTCAATTGAAACGGTATGATGTGACAAGTACCTCCACTTCATCCTATGGAAAAGAAGACCTTGCAAGAGGTTCTCAACACAAAGGTAAAGAAGTTATTGATGAGATACTGAGCATGCAAAGGACAAACAATAGTAAAGAAGGTCTTGGTTACATTCCCAAGACAAAGAGCAAGAAAAACAAGAAGAAGAAGAAGAAGAAGAAGAAGAAGAAGAGTAAGACTGCTCAACCAAAGACTAGCAACATTACCAATGACAAGACTAATTATGATGGTTTTGCAGGGGTCAACAATCCTAACTTTGAATTATATTGCGATTATTATGGTGATGTTTATGCTAGTTATGTAGGCACTTATGATTGTTACATTCCTTGGTCTATTTGGGTTCCGAAGACCCTTGTCACTAACATGAGAGGACCCATTGAAAAATGGGTACCTAAAACCAAGAAATAATTTTCTTGTAGGGTTATGCTTCTGGTGGTTCTAAATGGGTACTCGATAGCGGTTGCACGAGTCATATGACCGGAAGCAAGGAGATCATCACGGAGATGCAGCCAAACCATGATCACATAACCGTCTCCTATGGTGACAAGTCAAAATCTGAGGTATTGGGTCTTGGCAAAGTTGTGGTGGCTCACGATATCTCTCTCGTGGACGTCATGCTTGTTGAGACCCTCGGGTATAACTTACTTTCAGTTCGCGCCCTTAGTAAGATGGGCTTTGCAGTTTATATTGATGATAATTTGGTGGTAATCTTGTGGAGCAAGTCTCTAAAAGTCGCTTTCGTGGGATATGTCAAAAATGACCTATACGTGGTGGACTTTTCGGGGAAAACCACTACAGGCCTGATGTGTCTTTTCGGAAAGGCTGACTCGGGTTGGCTATGGCATCGCCGACTAGCCCACATCAATATGAGAACTTTGCAAAGTCTCCACAAGGGTGGCCACATCCTTGGACTAAAAGAAAATATCTCCTTTGCCAAAGATCGTGTTTGCAGGGCGTGTGTTGAAGGGAAAATGCATGACTCTCCTCATCGAAGGAAAACTATTATCTCGTCAAAAAGGATCTTAGAGCTCCTCCATGTGGACCTCTACGGAGCTCCATCTCATGCAAGCCTCGGTGGGAAGAAGTATTGTCTAGTGATTGTTGATGATTACTCAAGATACACTTGAGTTTATTTCTTCAAGTTGAAGAGTGAAACTCAACAAACTGTCATCGACTTCGCCAACGAGGTTCAACGTCAACACAACGTCCCCATTCTGGCAATAAGAAGTGATAACGGCTCTGAGTTCAAGAACTACACCTTAAATGAGTTTCTAAGTGAAGAGGGGATAAGACATCAATATTCCGCTGCGTACACCCCTCAACAAAATGGTGTCACCGAGAGGAAGAATCGAACTCTAACGGATATGGCAAGATTAATGCCAGCCGAATTTAAATCTCCATATAACTTCTAGGCTGAAGCAATCTCTACTGCTTGTCACTCATCCAACCGATTATACCTCCGCAAGATCTTGGACAAGACTCCGTATGAAATTCTTACCAGTAACAAGCCAAACATCTCATACTTTCGGGTATTCGGGTGTAAGTGTTTCTTTCTTATCAAGGGAGTTCGTTTATCTAAGTTTGAATCTAAGGCTCTAGAAGGTATTTTCGTTGGTTATGGTGCCGAATCCCACACTTATAGAGTCTACAATAAGCTCTCCGGAACTGTTGTAGAATCTTGTAGTGTGGTGTTCGAGGAAAATGATGGTTCCCGTGCGGAGCAAGTTGGTGTTTGTGATGCAGATGTTGAAATACCCCAAGATGCCATAAGAAGAATGGACGTGGGATTTTTCCGCCCCATTGAGGAACCCCTTGTGGTGGATCGGGAAGGACAATGCTCTTCCCATGAAGAGCCCTCATCTACACATGCCCAACATGTTCCCACCACGGGAGCAAATTCTGAACCATCTCCATCAATTGTTGAAGGTCAAGTTGTTCTAGAAAACTCCAGGCCAGATTATCCGGTGGACACGGATTATCCGGCCACCTTGCTCCAGCTGACCATATTGCTCCTGGTGGTGAAGATTTCAATGCAAGCTCCAGGCCGGATTTTCCGACAAGCCCCGGATTATCTGGCCCCTCGCCAGTTCAAGCAAGCCCCAGGTATCCTGATGAAGGTACTCCTTGTTCTCCTAGGACGGATTATCTGGCCCCTCCATCGACCGGATTATCCGGCCCTGACTCACCGGTTCAACAGCCTCCTGTTATGGCTATTGACTCACCTCAAGGGCACACTTCACCACCACCTACTGCTGTTATCCCAGTTACTAATCAAGGTCGAGCAAATGATTCCAATGAAGATTCAAGTGATGAAACTACTCCTCCAAGAGACAACAAACTTATTGAACTTTGTCGCAAGGCTCGAGCTGATCGGAACCTTGAGTTAAGGGGTCACACCCACGACAAGGCTGTTGGTGATCTTCGACGAAGGGTTTCTACAAGAAGAGAATTGGCCAGCTTTGGTGAGCATCAAGCTCATATCTCAATGGTGTAACCTAAGAAGGTCTTTGAAGCTCTTGAAGATCCAGACTGGGTTGGTGCTATGCATGAAGAATTGAATAATTTTGAGCGCAACAAAGTCTGGAAACTCGTGGAGAAACCCAAAGATTGCCGCAATGTTATCGGCACCAAGTGGATATTTAAAAACAAGCAAGATGAGAATGGCATTGTTGTGAGGAACAAGGCAAGACTTGTGGCACAAGGTTACTCTCAAGTTGAGGGCATTGACTTCGGCGAGACCTATGCTCCAGTGGCTCGCCTTGAGTCCATCCGTATCCTTCTTGCTTATGCTGCCCATAACAATTTTAAGTTGCAGCAAATGGATGTCAAGAGTGCCTTCCTTAATGGTCCTCTACATGAGTTGGTTTATGTAAAGCAACCCCCGGGTTTTGAGGATCCTAACTTTCTGAACCATGTCTACAAACTCGATAAGGCACTCTATGGCCTTAAACAAGCCCCACGTGCATGGTATGAGCACCTTAAAGAGCTTTTGTTAGATCGTGGCTTCGAAGTTGGGCAAATCGATCCCACTCTTTTTACTAAGAAGGTTAAGGGGAAGCTCTTCATATGCCAACTATATGTAGACGATATCATCTTTGGTTCTACTAATGCTTTTAATGATGAATTTTCAAAGCTTATGACTGACAGGTTTGAGATGTCTATGATGGGGGAATTACGGTTCTTTCTTGGATTCGAGATCAAGAAACTTAGAGAAGGAACCTTTATTAACCAAGCAAAGTACATCCAAGACATGCTCAAGAGATTCAAGATGACAGATCTAAATGGTGTTGCCACTCCGATGCAAACAAAATGCCATCTTGAACTTAACCCTCATGGTAAAGATGTGGACCAAAAGGTATACTAGTCCATGATCGGCTCTCTTCTTTACCTTTGCGCATCTAGACCCGATATCATGTTGAGTGTGGGAGTGTGTGCAAGGTATCAAGAAGCTCCTAAAGAAAGCCACTTAGTGGCGGTCAAGAGGTTCTTTCGATATTTGGTTCATTCCCCTAACTTTGGTCTCTGGTATCCCAAGGGCTCCAATTTCTCTTTATGTGGTTATACTGACTCAGATTGGGCTAGTGATAAGGATGATCGGAAATCAACTTCTGGAGCTTGTCAATTCTTGGGAAGATCTCTTGTGTGTTGGTCATCTAAAAAGCAGAATTGTATATCTCTCTCCACCGCTGAAGCTGAATATGTTGCTGCTGCCAGCGCTTGCACTCAATTATTGTGGATGAGGCAAACTTTAAAGGAATACGGTGTCAATTGTGACAAAGTGCCTCTTTTATGTGATAATGAAAGTGCAATCAAAATTGCGTACAATCCAGTACAACACACAAGGACGAAGCATATTGAGATTCGGAATCACTTTATTCGAGACCATGTTGCTCGAGGCGATATTGATCTATCCTTTGTGAGCACGAAGAATCAACTTGCGGATATTTTTATGAAGCCACATGATGAAGCAAGATTCTGCTACTTGAGGAATGAGCTAAATATCATTGATCCCAGGAGCTTGTCTTGATTACCCATGCACTCACGTGTACCTCTCAATCCTATTTTGGCCTAGGTGTGGGCATGGATATAGGGGGAGTGTGGTCCTAACTCAGTGGGCTAACCCTCCCCCCATAATGCCAAAAGCAAGATAAATTATTTCTCTTAATATCATTTTGTGATATGTGAGCTTATTGATGAGTATTGGTCGTGAACCCAAGATATATCTTCGCGGTGTCACACCATACACTCCAATAAGGTGGCTTCGGCCACCGCCCTCTCCCTTGAGGAGAATTGGATCTTTTGGCTGTTTTTTGCTCTCTCATGTTCTTATGGGAATCACACTCAATCTTGGCTTTTATTTGATTTGGATCTTGCAATTTTGAGTGTCTAGTACCATCTCAGTTTGGTTCTCTCAATCCTAAGCCTTTCCCTACCCCTAAGCCATCTATTCTTGCACACAAGTCCCTTGTACACCTTGTGGGGGTGTTGTTTGGGGACGCGCGGGCCTGGTTCTGTGTACAATAGAATTCCAGATTTGAGGCCGGATAATCCGGCCAAAGTGTAGGCCAGATAATCTGGCCCTAGTGGATTTCGTCTTAAAGGGCAGGGATCGGGAGGAAGGGCTCATAACGAGCAGCACTTCTCCCCCAACCCTCTCCTCCTCCTCAACCACCGCCTGCCGTCCCCCATCCTCCCCGGAGCCTCTCCGGCCACCGGATTTTCCGGGCCTCCCCGGATCTTCTTCTCCGCACCTCTGGGTCCTTCTCCTCCGCGTTCTTCCTCCAATGAGTGAGGGTAACTCCCTCTCTCCCCATCTTTGGCTAGATGTGTTACTTGTTGGGTGGAACGTTGTCTTGAAGGATGTGTTTTCGCATAGAAATCATAGTCTTGCAGTTTCTAGGCCCGATCTACTTTTTTGCATTCAATCTAGGTGGATTCGAAATTTTCTGCCAGGGCTAGATTATCCGCCCCTAGCCAGGCCGGATAATCTGGCCTGACAGATTCAATTCTGGTTTAGTTTCACTATGGAGTATGCATTGAGTAGATTTGTTCTATGAACTTTTTGACTACTTTTTACATGCTCTCTCCTGGACTTGTGTGTATGCTTATCCCCTTGCTATCGCCCTTATTCTCCTCACAGGTGGTTCCAGTGTTCCCAAGACCTACAAGCGCCGCCCTCGCTCTAAATACTTTCGGGACGACGGACATGGTAACTTAGTGGACGAAGTTGAGTTGAGGAGAAGAAAGAACGAAGAGAAGCGCATGGCTGAACAAGCAAAGAGGACTAGAAAGGGGGTGTCCAAGAGAAAGGGCAAGGATCCCAAGATCAACTACAGGACTTTGGATGCAGTCACCTATTCCTCCATCCATCACCGTGACTTGTTTGCCGAGTTACCTCGTGATGATGAGCTGGGGGATACTCGTTTTTGGTGTGCAGAACAGAAAGGTATCTATGAAGATGTGTATGCCAGGCTGAACATTAGGCCTATGCACCACTGGTCCTTGCTGAGGCTTTGGAGAAGGCCCACCTTGTGGATGCGATGTTTGTGGCTGAGAGGATGGGGCTGCACCATCTCATGTCTCTCCAGTGCTCTTTTGACTCTGAGGTGGTGAAACAGTTCTTCTCCACTTTGGTTATTTGTGGGGATGAGCGTCGCACTATGAAGTGGATGACTCATGACAAGCCTATGACTGTTGATTTGCACGCGTTTGCTGAGGTTCTTGGATACTCTTTCCACAACAGGGATAGAGCCAGTGGCCACCGAATCATCACCCAGCTGAAGCCCAACAAAGATGCAGCTCTCTCCTTGCACTGTGGACAATGGCATTGTGGGCACTCTGGCTGGCCTTGCTCCCATCTATGCTTCTATTAGGATATTCGTGGATTTGCATGGGTCGGGCATAAGCACTTGCATTTTCCTATTCGTCGTTTTCCTGCTTATGCCCATTTAGCGTTGAACTTTAAATTTGTGGTTTGTGGTTTGTTTGAGACTCTATGTGGTTGTCTGGATTATGCTTATGGATTTCATCTCATGCATTATGCTTATGGATCCATCTATTCATATCCTATTATGCTGGAAGTCTTTATCAAGAAAGGCGCTTATATTGGTTATCTCGGTAATAATTGAGGCTATGTCAAGGATGCCTTCCCTCTACCTCGGTGGTATGATTATGTTGCTCATATGTCTATGGAATAGATTCACCTATTTATGTGCATTTGTATTCCAATGCAAAATTCTAATATGCACACATTGAGGGGGAGTCTCTTCCATGGTTATTGCTGTTTGTCTTGTGCCTTTTTCCTGCAAATCCTGGTATTGTCATCTAACACCAAAAAGAGGGAGATTGAAAGAACATTTCATGTTTTCCTATGTTTTGTGTGTTAGATAACAATACTGTGGAGATTATTCATGTCTGCTAAGTGTGCAGGAAGCTTTGAGGGGTGCCGGATTATCCGCCCCACCAAGGGCCAGATAATCCGGCCTACCTCATTGTTCAAAAGGAGACAAGGCGCGTCGCTCGGTATCCGGTCGGATTTTCTCCCGGAAAATCCGAACTGGGGTGGTTTTCGTCCCCAGGCCGGATAATCTGGCGATCGCATGGGCCGGATAATCCGGCCCCCAGTTTTTGATCAAAGGGAGCCAAGGCGCGTCGCTCGGTATCCGGTCGTATTTTCTCCCGGAAAATCCGAACTGGGGCGGTTTTTCCTCCCCAGGCCGGATAATCCGGCCTTCACATAGGACCGGATAATCCGGCCCCCAGAAGTTGATCAAGGGAAAGCTCGGCATGACACTCTGATAGGGGCAGATTATCTGCCAGATATTCTAAGTCTGGGGCGGAGTTTTCCCCAGGCCAGATAATCCAGCCCTCACGTGGGCCGGATAATCCGGCCCCCAAAGTGTCCAATGGCTGGTTTCAGAAGGGGGTATAAATACCCCTTCTTCCCCAACGTTCAGAACTCTTGATTCATTCGAAATTGTCCAGACATTGTGCAAGAACTCCCATTCTCGATCTCCCACTTCAACCACCCGAAGGCTTTGATCTTTGGGGGAATTGAAGGAGGAGAGGATCATCATCATCATCACGAATCAAGCGCATCAACTCCTCTCCATTCACTTGGATAAATCCCTGATCTAGTATTCTTGTCAATACCTAGATCTTGTTCGTTGTATTTGATAACTTTGTTCTTGTGGCAGCTTGTTGTCATTTCAGGAGCCTCCAAGTTGATTGTGGAGTTGTTGCCCCGCTAGTTGTGTAAAGGCACCGGTACCCGCCTCAAAGGGTCCCTATAGTGGAAAGGTGGATCAGGCCTTTGGTGGCGGGATCCATCAGAGAACAGGGTGAGGCCTATTGTGGCGTGGTGGTCTTAGTACCGCCCACCCCTCCAACGCAGACGTACTTCCCTTAACAAGGAAGGAACTGTGGTCAAATAAATCCTAATAGTATTTAGGTTTCCTCTTCCACTCACTCTTTACTCACTAGTAGATAGGTTTGCATATAGGGAAATTCCACCTAATAGTATATCTAAAGAATTTACCCTTTGTGCTAAGCCTAAAATTGAAAAAGTATTAAAATTTGGAGTAGCACCTATTCACCCCCCTCTAGGTGCCCATACGATCCATTTCAAACACGACGAACACACGCACGAAGAACACGATGAGCACACACACACAAAACCACGATACACACCAATAGCTCACGCCGGCGGTGACCGGTCCAGCGCAATCCCTAGGATCAGCGTCGGGTGGAGGACTCTCTCTCGAACCGGCACGGTGAGATGGGGAGACTCGGTGAGATCTTGACGTCTTGGCAAAGGGACACCGATGCCAAGGCCTTGTACAACGCGGAGGCACGATGCAAAATCCAACGAGGTTTGGGATATTTGGTGCTCCTTTGTCAAACACTACTAGGAAAACGGCTATAGGTAATCAGCACATCCGTGGCTCACATGGTTGAAGTGCCCCACGGCTAAAACAGGCGTGGCTCACCTGTGGGCAGTGCCCTACTAATAACTAGAACAACCGTGGCGCACATGACTATAGCGCGCCACAGATGTGTGTGGGCCAGGGCCCTGTTGGCCGCATGCCAAACATCTGTA
Organism: Avena sativa; assembly: GCA_916181665.1. NCBI lineage: Eukaryota > Viridiplantae > Streptophyta > Magnoliopsida > Poales > Poaceae > Avena > Avena sativa. The sequence continues at coordinate 317,302,346 of OV702292.1, forward strand.
GCGCACTATAGTCATGTGCGCCACGGTTGTTAGGGTCATCTGTGGCGCACATGGGTCTGGTGCGCTACGCCTAAGCGCATGCCCCCCTCTGCTCTGAAACGGCCACAAACTTCTGTGGCGCACTCGGCCTAGTGCGCCACAGGGAGTAGGAGCATCCGTGGCGCACATGGCCTAGTGCGCCACAGATGTTTGTACTCCCTACACCAACTCCACCCCCCCCCCCCGTGGATCGCCTTTTTAGGCTTTGCAAAAAATAAAAGAAAATGATAAACACTTCAATAAATTAAATCCTTTCATATTTAGGTAGGTAATGTGGTATAGCTTCTAGTAAAATTAACAAACATGAGTTTCGACTTTTTATACAAAAAAAGTTTATGCCACGGTAAAACGGCCATAACTTTTGCATACGATATCGAAAAAAATCGTATAATATACCAAAATGACGAGAACGAGATTTCGCATCTGCTCCCTTTTCAAAATTCAAAAAGAGTAAAAAGTTACGGTCAAAAAACCGTTTTTTCCTGCAGAAAAAAAATAGGGCGACTTATCCGTAGCGCACCTACACCTAGTGCGCCACGGATAAGCTTGGGCGGGATTCAAATTTGAATCCCCACCCCGCCCTCCTCCCTTTTCCTTTCCCCTTTTCCTTTCCCCTTTTCCCTTCCCCTTTTCCCTCTTCCTCTCCCTTTCCCTTCTCCTTCTTCCTTCTTCCTTCTCCCTTCTCCCTTCTCCTCCTTCCCCTTCTCCTCTCCTTGCAGTGATGGCGTGACGTTGACCTCCTTCTCCTCCTTCTCGCAGTGACAACGGGCGACGTCGACCTCCCTTCCTCCCTCTCTTCCTCCATCTCTTCCTACCTCCCTCTCTTCTTCTCCTCCTCCTCCTCCTCTTCTTCTCCTCCTCTTCCTCCTCTGCCTCCTCTTCTTCTCCTCCTCTTCCTCCTCTGCCTCCTCTTCTTCTCCTCCTCTTCCTCCTTTGCCTCCTCTTCTTCTTCTCCTCCTCTTCCTCCTCTTCTTCTCCTCCTCCTCTTCTTCTCCTCCTCTGCCTCCTCTTCTTCTTCTCCTCCTCTTCTCCTCCTCTTCCTCCTATTCTCCTCCTCCTCCTTGCAGTTCCGACGACGACAACGAGGTGACGACGACAACGAGGTGACGACGAGGAGGCGACGACGGCGACCTGCACCGACGCGCGACGGCACTGACGACGAGATCCAGATCTGCTGCTTTTTTTGAATTTTGAAATTTATATCTGTGGCGCACAGCACCTAGTGCGCCACGGTTATCGTTTCATACGCGTGGCGCACCTGCCCAAACTTCTGTGGCGCACTGGCATGTGCGCCACGCCTGTATCTAAACTTCTGTGGCGCACTAGGCAGTGCGCCACGGCTGAGAGATAGCCGTGGCGCAAGGCACGTGGCGCACTACTAGTGCGCCACAGATGATGTTTCATGGTGCGCCACTAAAGGCCATTTTCCTAGTAGTGAAAGGAGCATGAGGCAAGAATTAGATAGATCCGCAAGGGGTTTCCACTAATTCCAAATATCATGCCTAGGGTTTACAATGGAGGTGGGGTACTATATATAGGCCAGCCACTTAAACAGGGGTACTTTAGGAATAAAAGACAAGTTCTGGACGGACTAAGGGGTACATGGGCCGCAGGCCCAAAGGCCTTTTCATGCCTAGAGTCGGTCGGACCAGAGACTCCGGTGTGGTGGACCGGAGACTCCGGTCTAGGCCGGAGATTCCGGTCAGTCTCCGGACCAGCCTCTGGAGGGGCCTTCACATTGTCCCAGGGCCCGGTGCAGGGGTCAGACCGGAGAGTGGGCCGGAGTCTCCGGGGTCTTCAGGCCGGAGATTTTGGTGGACCGGAGACTCCGGTGTGCACAGACTGGACACTCCGGTCTGAGCAGCTCCAACGGCTTCTGCTTCACTCTCTGCTCCTTGTTCTCCATCCTTGGGTGCTTAGTGATGTGTCGAGGCTTCGTACCTGATGATGCATAGAGTAGTTGCATGAAGTAGCACACCATCCAAGGAGGTATCAAATTGGCACGAGGAGAGGAGCGAGTTCACCTTAGCTTGTAGGAGTTTGGCTCAGGCACGAGTCATGGGTCCACTTGGGGGACTTGTTGGTGTAGATGTAGTAGCGTTCGTAGGACGGGCTGCGTCAGCTACCCCCCCTTGGGAAAGAGTCGTCCTCGACTCTTCATGGTTATCATCTTGAACATCTCCATGGTAGGGTGAGAGATCCTTGACATTGAATGTATTGCTTGCAAGGTACTTGGATGTCGGTATGTCGATGATGTAGGCATTGTTGTTGATTCTTTTGAGGACCTTGAAGGGACCATCTCCTCTTGGCTTGAGCTTGGAGTCACGTTCCTTGGGAAAGCGGTCTTTGCTTAGGTGTATCCACACAAGGTCACCTTCTTCAAAGATCATCTCCTTCTTGTCCTTGTTTAATCTTGAAGCTTGGCGAATGACTTGTTGTTCGATAGTAGCTTTTGTTTCTTCATGAAGCTTCTTCATAGCTTGTGCGTGCTTCTCGACGTCCATGTTTGTGCGCTCATGGAGAGGTAGCGGTAGGATATCGAGCGAGGTGAGGGGCTCGAAACCATAGACGATCATGAATGGACTCATCTTGGTTGTTGAATGCTTGGCTCTATTGTAGGAAAACTCGGCGTGGGGAATGCATTCCTCCCAATCCTTCAAGTTCTTCTTGATCAACACACGTAGGAGAGTTCCCAGGCTTCGGTTGACAACTTCGGTTTGGCCATCGGTTTGAGGATGCGATGCGGATGAAAAGAGGAGCTTGACGCCGAGCTTGGCCATGAGTGTCTTCCATAAGTAGCTCATGAATTTGACGTCGCGGTCGGAGACGATTGTTCTTGGCACACCGTGAAGACGGACGATTTCCCTGAAAAATAGATTTGCAACATGTGAAGCATCGTCGGTCTTATGGCACGGTATGAAGTGTGCCATTTTGGAAAAGCGATCCACAACAACAAAGATAGAATCATGACCATGCTTAGATCTAGGCAATCCTAACACGAAGTCCATGCTAATGTCGGACCAAGGTGTATGAGGAATAGGCAATGGCATATAAAGACCATAAGGGTTAGCTTGCGACTTAGCTTGAACACATGTCGTGCATCGTTGAACATAGCGCTCCACGTCACGCTTCATCTTGGGCCAAAAGTAGTGATTGGAGAGCATGTACAATGTCTTGTCGCGGCCAAAGTGACCCATGAGGCCTCCACCATGAGATTCTTGGAGGAGCAAAAGTTGAAGCGATGACTTCGGAATGCATAGCTTGTTTTGTTTAAAAAGAAAGCCCTTATGCAAATAGAAATCATCAACTCCTTTGTCATTGGAGCACTTTGCGAAGATTGGTTCAAAGAACGGGTCGGAAGCATACAAAGATTTTATTTCCTCAAGACCCAACACGTTGATCTCAAGTCTCGTAAGAAGGCTTGTATGTTTGCGAGACAATGCGTCTGCAACTACATTATCTTTGCCCTTCTTATACTTGACAATGTACAGAAAAGACTCCATGAACTCAACCCACTTAGCGTGTCTCTTACTCAAGTTGGCTTGGCCTTTGAGATATTTCAGCGACTCATGGTCGGAATGTATGATAAATTCCTTGGGCCATAGGTAATGTTGCCAAACTTGAAGGACACGAACTAAGGCAAAAAGCTCTTTGTCATAAATTGGATAATTAAGGCGAGCACCATCGAGTTTCTCGCTATGGTAGGCTATAGGACGTCCGTTTTTCATAAGGACTCCTCCAATGCCAATACCACTAGAATCACATTCTATCTCAAAAGTTTTTGTGAAATCCGGTAACGCAAGGAGAGGTGCTTCGGTGAGCCTCTTTTTAAGTTCATCAAAAGCTTTTTGTTGTGCTTTGCCCCACACGAAGGTGACATTCTTTTTCGTCAACTCGTTGAGAGGGCATGCAATGGTTGAAAAGTCTTTCACAAAGCGACGGTAGAAACCGGCCAACCCATGAAAACTTTGGAGTTCACTCACATTTGTTGGGATGGGCCAATCTCGTATGTCCTTTACCTTGGAAACATCCACTTCAATTCCCATCGAAGACACAACAAATCCAAGAAAAATCAACTTGTATTAGCAAAAGTGCACTTGGGAAGATTAGCATAAAGCTTTTCATGTCGAAGGATTTGCAAAACTTCCTTGACAAGTGTTATATGGTCCTCAAGTTATTTGCTATAAACAAGAATATCATCGAAATAGACAACAACACTTTTTCCAATGAGAGAACACAAGATATGATTCATGAGGCGCATGAAGGTGGATGGGGCATTAGATAAACCAAAGGGCATAACCAACCATTCATAGAGACCAAGTTTGGTCTTGAAGGCGGTTTTCCACTCATCACCTTCAGCCATGCGTATTTGATGGTAACCACTATGAAGATCAATTTTGAAAAAATAGTGGCTCCACACAACTCATCAAGCATGTCATCGATACGTGGTATGGGATGTCGATAACGCACGGTGATAGCATTAATTGGATGGCAGTCCATGCATAACCGTAACGTATCATCAATCTTTGGAACAAGAATCACGGGTATGGCACTTGGACTAGTGCTGACTTGGATCAAACCTTTGGAGACGAGTTGGTTGATTTGACGTTCGATCTCCTTCGTCTCCTCCGGGTTTGTGCGGTAGGCGGCAAGGTTTGGAAGTGGTGGAAGTGGTGCAGCGGGGATGAGGTCAATGCGATGTTCGATGCCGCGAAGAGGAGGTAGTCCATGAGGAAGCTCTTCAGGGAACACATCCTTGAATTCCTGCAAAACAATCATCAAAGATGGAGGAACATTGGTTAATTCATTAGTTCCTTGCGCTAATCCCTTGCAAAGGAGGACATAGTGCAAGATGGATGGGTTGTTCCGAACATCTCTCATCTCGCTTTTGGTGGCAAGGAGAACACTCTTAGTTTTTCCACTCGAGTTTGGCTTGTGTCTCTCACTCACTATGAGGTGGTTCTCTCTCTCACCGCTCTTCTCACAAGTAGGTGTTGTGCTTTGCGCCCTCGCTAAAGCCTTTGCATTGTCAGCAATTATTTGGCTAGGAGTCATTGGTTGCAAAACACATGTTTTGTTGATCCATTTGAAGGTGTATACATTGGTGCGACCATCATGTTGAGCACCCTTGTCAAATTGCCACGGTCGACCAAGAAGCATGTGGCAAACTGTCATAGGAACCACATCACACTTCACCGTATCTTTGTAAGGACCAATGGCGAAAGAGACCGATGCAGTATGCTTGATCTTCACGGACCCTTGGTCACTTAGCCATCGCACGTGGTAGGGGTGCTTGTGTGGGTGGAGGGTTAGGTTGAGCTTCTCACACAACTCGGTGCTAGCAAGGTTGTGACAACTCCTTTCGTCAATGATCACCTTGATAGATTTTCCATTGATGCCGGCTCGTGTTTGGAAGATATTGGAGCGTTGGTCTTCATGCTCTTGTGCTTGAGTGGTCAAGATCCTTGTGACGACAAGCGATGGACTTGCATCATGTTCACACATGAGGAGTTCTTGACCATCTTCCACTCGTTGCCTTGCCATTGCTTCCTTGACATGGACATCAAATTCATCTTCACTCAAGTACTCTTCATCACCATTGTCATGGATGAACAAGACTTTCTTGTTTCCACATTCGGCTGACTTGTGTCCTTTACCTCCACACTTGTAGCATTCAGCATTGAAAGGTGTATCACTCTTTGCTTGTTTGTCACTTGGGGGCAGTTTTCCTTGAGGGAGTGTGGGCTTGAAGGAAGGCTTGGAGGTACTTGAGGAGCTTCCATTGAAAGTTGTTGGTGTAGCGGTTGAAGCTTGCTTGTAGGTGAAGTACGTCTTGGGCTTGTTGTACTTGATATCCTCTTGCACTTGACGTTCATGAAGGAAATATGCCCTGAGAGGCAATAATAAAGTTGTTATTATGTATTCCTTGTATATGATAGATGTTTATTTTGCATGCTATAATTGTATTGATAAGAAACATCAATACATGTGTGTTTAATAAACAAAAAGGGTTCCTCATTATGCCTCTCTTATAGACTAGCTTGTTGATTAACAAGATGATCAAGGTTTCCTGATCATGGACATTGGATGTTGTTAATAACAAGGTCACATCATTTGTGAAATGATGTGATGAACATTCATCCGAAGTATAGCATTACGATCAAGTCATTATGTTTATATTGCTATAACATCATACAAAGTAGTCTTAGTCCTTAGACCATGAGATCATGTTAATTGCTAACACCGGAAGAGTATCTTGATAACATCAAACGTCACACCGTAACAGGGTGACCATAAAGGTGGGTTCAGTGCTATGAAGGTGTTATGTTGAGGCTCATGGATCAAGAGTGGAATTTTTCAATCCCGATGATGGATAGATATACTCTGGGCCCTCTCGGTGATATCACATTCAGATAGCTTGCAAGCAAGTGATGTGATCACTAGAATGTTATATCACGGAAACGAGAAAAAGAGTGCATGTCGGTAACGAGATCAAACTAGGTATTTGGATACCGATGATCGAATCTCGGACATGTATTATATCATGAGACAAAGGGATTAAATTGCTGACGTTAAAGGTTCTCACGATCACAGAAGTCATCGTTGAATATGCAGGAGTCAGTATGGATCTCCAGGTCCCGCTTCTGATTATTGATCTGAGAGGAGTCTCAATCATGTCTGCATTATTCGCGAACCGTAGGGTGACACACTTAAGGGTTGCTGGACACCATTTAGGAGCACATATGTTCCAGACAAAAGGTTTGCAAAGCGCAGGAAATGTTTCGATAGAAACCGGAATTGTTTCGGGTGAAATTGCAGAAAGTGGTTCTGCATGTGATATTGAAATGTTGCAAGGGGTTTTATGTGAATGTTTGTTAATTAAAGTAATTAAAAAAATTCTGAATAAAATAAATAAAAGAGTTTTATTAATTGAGAGTTGCATTTAATTTGGTGGAAACTAAATACATGTGAGTGGGATATTGGGTGGAGGCCATGTTTATGTGAGTGGAGGTTCACCACATGAATGAAGGAGGGGAGGAGTCCCCCCCCTCATGCGCCGGCTATGGGATTGGAGGGGTCTCCCTCCCTCCTATATAAAGCCCCCCTCTCCCCTCTCACAAACCACACCTCCTCGTGAAGGATCTCTCTCCCCCTCTAGATATTCCCCCATGGTCTTGGATTAGCGAGATACATGTTCCCGGTGGCCTTGCATCTAGAAGGAGTTGATGCTTCCGCTGATTCGCTGGAGCGAGGAGGTGGAGGTTGTCCGGTGGCTTGAACGTGTGTGCGAGGACGGATGTGCTGCTGATTTGCGGCGCTCGGACTTCCACACGATCTTGAGATCGGCAAGCGTACGACTACATCAACCACGAGTTCCTACTCGTTAACAAAACTCGTTGTCTTCGAGGGTATGTTCTCCATGGATGTATGTCTACCCGTTGCTCTGTATCTAGTAGATAGATCTTGGCGTATAGTTCTCATCGTAGGAAATTTTTTGTTTTCTATGTTGCGGACCCAACAGTGGTATCAGAGCCTGATCTATGCGTAGGTGCTTTGCACGAGTAGTACACATATATTTATATGTGGTCAATGATGATCATGTTATTGCATCTTCTATGTACTTTGGATATTGGTGGCATAGTGGGATGAAGCGGCCCGGACCAACCTTACATGTCATCGTACATGAGACCGGTTCCACGACTGACATGCAACTAGTTTTGCATAAGTGGCTAGCGGGTGTCTATCTCTCCTACTATAGTCAATATCTGATTTACAACGAGTTTCTAATAACTTGGTTATCCTCATTGTGGTTCATGTTCGTAGGTAAGACCGGTTCTATCTCCGAAAGCCCTAAGCCACATAAAACCTGTAATTGATAAATTAGAGGCGTCTAGTTTAGATCGTTGCTGGGCTAGTGTCTTGATATGGTATTGTTGTAAGTAGATGTATGATAGATACTCTTACAACTCACTTAACGTGTAAGTTCCATAGACCTTGGCCTTACACACAAAGGAATGATAGAGATCATACCACGATGCAAATGATAGAGATCAAATGCATGGACCATATCACCTCACTTCACACATTAGATGTTAGCATCTTATATTGCTAGTTTGGCGCTTTTGGTAGCATTATAAGATGATCCCTCATTTAGATATCAAGATAAAATATGTTCTTCCTTAAGTATGCACCGTTTTGTGGATCGTGTTTTGAGGCATCACGTGATGATCGGGTGTTCTCGACTCTACGCTTTCATACAACGGGTGTAAGACAGTTTTACACACGCGAATACTAAGGTTCTTACTTGACAAGCCTAGCATGTACATACATGGCCTCGGAACACGGACCGAAAGGTTAAACATGAGTCATATAGTTGATATGATGCGCATATAGATGCTCGCCTTTGAAGCTACACCGACTCACATGATGATCGGACTTGGTGTAGTGGATTTGGTTCATGTAATCACCAAAAGGACACGAGGGATGTCGTTTTTGAGTGGGAGTTCATTAGTAATTTGGATTAGTTGAACTCAATTTATCATAAACTTAGTCTAAATATATTTTACAAATTCTGTTGTAGATGGCACCACCTGCTTTTAATTTCAATGTGTTCATGGAGAAAGAGAAGCTTGCTGCGAATGGTAGCAACTTCACCAACTGGGCTATGAATTTGAGGATTCTCCTCACTGCTGCACAAAAGCAATATGTGCTAGAGGCGCTGCTAGGCCCCCCACCAGCTCTTGATGCCCCTGACGAGGAAAAGAACGTCTATATAACTCGTCAGGAGGACCACAACTTAGTTCATTGCGGCATACTGTATGGGCTAGAGCCAGAACTTCGAAAACGTTTCGAAAATGGCAATGCCTTTGATACCATGGGAGAATTGAAAATGATTTTCGATACCCATGCTGCCGTAGAGAGTTATAATGCTTCTAAAAAGTTCTTTAGCTGCATGATGGAAGAGAACAGCTCCGTTAGTGAGCACGTACTCAAAATGTCTGGGTACGCCGATAAGCTTGTGTCCTTGGGAATAACGATTCCCATTGACTTAGGCATACATCGTGTTCTCCAATCTCTGCCACCTAGCTACAAGAGCTTCGTGATGAACTATAATATGCAGGGCATGAAGAAGTCTCTTCCCAAGCTTCTGTCAATGCTTAAGACTGCAGAAGTGGAGATTAGGAAAGAACATCAAGTGTTGATGATCAATAAGACCACCGGTTTCAAGAAGGACAAGAAAGGCAAGCAGAAGGGAAAGAAGGGCGGCAAATCTGTTGCCGCGCCTGAAAAGAAACCCCGAGCTGGCCCTAAGTCTGACACTGAGTGCTACTATTGCAAGGGGACTGGCCATTGGAAGCGCAACTGCCCCAAGTATTTGGTAGACAAGAAGGCCGGCAAGGCAAACAAAGGTATATGTGATATACATGTTATTGATGTGTACTTGACTAGTACTCGCAGTAGCACCTAGGTATTTGATACGGGATCGGTTGATAATATATGTAACTCGGTTCAGGGGCTGCGGAACAAGCGACAACTAGCAAGGGATGAGGTCACGATGCGGGTCGGCAATGGATCAAGAGTTGATGTGATCGCCGTCGGAACGCTACCTCTCCATATGCCGTCGGGATTAGTTATAAACCTGAATAATTTTTATTTGGTGCATGCACTGAGCATGAACATTGTATCCGGATCGTGTTTGATGCAAAGTGGTTATTCGTTTAAGTCTGAAAACAATGGTTGTTTGATTTATATGAATAATATCTTTTATGGTCATGCACCTGTGTTGAATGGTTTATTTCTGTTGGATCTCGATAGTAGTATTACGCATATTCATTATGTCGATGCTAAAAGGATTAAACTTGATAATGATATATCTGCATATATGTGGCACTGCCGTCTAGGTCATATTGGCGTTAAACACATGAAGAACCTCCATTCTGATGGACTTTTGGAATCACTTGATTTTGAATCATTTGATACATGTGAACCATGCCTTATGGGCAAGATGACTAGAACGCCGTTTTCCGGTTCAATGGAATGGGCGACAGATTTATTGGAAATCATACATACTGATGTGTGTGGACCAATGAGTGTGTCGGCGCGAGGTGGATATCGTTATTTTGTTACTTTCACGGATGATTTGAGTAGATACGGGTATATCTATTTGATGAAACATAAGTCTGGAACCTTTGAAAAGTTCAAAGAATTTCAGAATGAAGTGGAAAATCATCGTAACAGAAAGATCAAATTTCTGCGGTCCGACCGTGGAGGAGAGTATCTTAGTTACGAGTTTAGCACACATATGAAAGACTGTGGAATAGTTTCACAACTCACGCCTGCCAGAACACCACAATGTAATGGTGTGTCAGAACGTCATAATCATACTTTATTGGATATGGTTTGATCTATGATGTCTCTGACTGACTTGCCACTATCATTTTGGGGTTATGCACTGGAAACCGCTGCATTCACTTTAAATAGGGCACCATCTAAAAGACACCGTATGAATTATGGTTTGGAAACAAACCTAAGCTGTCATTTCTTAAAGTTTGGGGATGCGATGTTTATGTGAAGAAACTTCGACCGGATAAACTCGAACCCAAAGCGGAAAAATGCGTCTTCATAGGATACCCTAAGGAAACGATTGGGTATACCTTCTATCACAGATCCGAGGGAAAGGTCTTTGTTGCCAAGAATGGATCCTTTCTTGAGAAGGAGTTTCTCGCGAAAGGTGTGAGTAATCGGAAGGTAGAACTCGAAGAGGTTATTGAACCTTCTCTTCATGAAATGGCGAGTAGCGCAGCACCGGAAGTTGTTTCAGAGTTGACTTCACCTAATGAAGAGAGAGCTAATGATATTGATCATGAAACTCCGAAAGAGGACACTACCGAACCTCGCAGGTCAAGCAGGACACGTACAGCTCCTGAACTATACGGCAATCCTGTTATGAATTTTATGATTGATGAAATAGATGACCTTGCGATGTATGAAGAAGCGATGATGAGCCCTGATTCCAACAAATGGCTAGAAGCCATGAAATCCGAGAATAAATGGATCCATGTACGAAAACCAGGTTTGGACCTTGGTGGACTTACCTCACGATCGAAAGGCCGTTGAGAATAAATGGATTTTCAAAAGAAAAACTGATGTTGATGGTAATGTAACCATCTATAAGGCTCGACTTGTCGGAAAGGGGTTTCGACAAATTCAAGGAGTTGACTATGATGAGACATTCTCTCCCGTAGCGATGCTTAAGTCGGTTAGGATTATGTTAGCAATTGCTGCATATTTCGATTATGAAATATGGCAGATGGATGTCAAAACTGCGTTCCTTAATGGTAATATTGAAGAAGAGTTGTATATGATACAACCTAAGGGTTTTGTCGATCCTAAGGATGCTGATAAGGTGTGCAAACTTCAGCGATCCATCTATGGACTAAAGCAAGCATCCCGGAGTTGGAATCTCCGCTTTGATGAGGTGATCAAAGAGTTTGGATTTGTCCAAACTTATGGAGAGGCTTGTATTTACAAGAAAGTGAGTGGGAGCAATGTGGAATTTCTGATATTATATGTGGATGACATATTATTGATTGGAAATGATATAGATCTTTTAAACAGTGTTAAAAGTTATCTAAACAGCAAATTTTCGATGAAGGACCTTGGTGAAGCTTCATATATATTAGGCATTAAAATCTATAGAGATAGATCAAGACACCTAATTGGGCTATCACAGAGTACATACCTTGATAAGATATTAAAGAAGTTTAATATGGACGGAAGTAAGAAGGGGTACTTACCTATGTTGCAAGGCAAGACATTGAGTAAGACTCAAAGTCCGGCTACGGCGGAAGAAAGAGAGATAATGGATAAGATCCCCTATGCCTCAGCCATAGGCTCTATAATGTATGCCATGCTATGTACAAGACCAGATGTGGCACATGCTATTAGTTTGACTAGTAGGTACCAATCTGATCTAGGTTCGGAACACTGGATAGCGGTCAAAAATATCCTTAAGTACTTGAGAAGAACTAAGGATATGTTTCTTGTATACGGAGGTGAAGAAGAGCTAATCGCTAAGTATTATGTCGATGCTAGCTTTGACACTGATCCGGATGACTCTAAGTCTCAATCCGGATACGTATTTCTCTTGAATGGAGTAGCAGTTAGTTGGAGGAGCTCCAAACAACCTGTGGTGGCTGGATCAACGACATAGGCGGAATATGTTGCTGCTTCAGAAGCAGCGCAGGAAGCGGTTTGGATGAAGGAGTTCATAACGGAACTAGGTGTGGTTCCTAGTGCGTTGGACCCAATGGTGATCTATTGTGACAATAATGGAGCCATAGCCAACGCTAAGGAACCAAGGTCTCATAAGAATTCCAAGCATATTAAGCGCCGGTTTCACTCCATCCGCGAGCATGTCAAGGATGGAGATATAAAGATTTGTAAAGTGCACACGGACCTGAATGTAGTAGATCCGTTGACTAAAGTACTCCCTAGGGCAAAACATGATCAACACCAGAACTCCATGGGTGTTAGATTTATCACTATATAAACTAGATTATTGTCTCTAGTGCAAGTGGGAGACTGAAGGAAATATGCCCTGAGAGGCAATAATAAAGTTGTTATTATGTATTCCTTGTATATGATAGATGTTTATTTTGCATGCTATAATTGTATTGATAGGAAACATCAATACATGTGTGTTTAATAAACAAAAAGGGTTCCTAGTTATGCCTCTCTTATAGACTAGCTTGTTGATTAACAAGATGATCAAGGTTTCCTGATCATGGACATTGGATGTTGTTAATAACAAGGTCACAACATTTGTGAAATGATGTGATGAACATTCATCCGAAGTATAGCATTACGATCAAGTCATTATGTTTATATTGCTATAACATAATACAAAGTAGTCTTAGTCCTTAGACCATGAGATCATGTTAATTGCTAACACCGGAAGAGTATCTTGATAACATCAAACGTCACACCGTAACAGGGTGACCATAAAGGTGGGTTCAGTGCTATGAAGGTGTTATGTTGAGGCTCATGGATCAAGAGTGGAATTTGTCAATCCCGATGATGGATAGATATACTCTGGGCCCTCTCGGTGATATCACATTAAGATAGCTTGCAAGCAAGTGATGTGATCACTAGAATGTTATATCACGGAAACGAGAAAAGAGTGCATGTCGGTAACGAGATCAAACTAGGTATTTGGATACCGATGATCGAATCTCGGACATGTATTATATCATGAGACAAAGGGATTAAATTGCTGACGTTAAATGTTCTCACGATCACAGAAGTCATCGTTGAATATGCAGGAGTCGGTATGGATCTCTAGGTCCCGCTTCTGATTATTGATCTGAGAGGAGTCTCAATCATGTCTGCATTATTCGCAAACCGTAGGGTGACACACTTAAGGGTTGCCGGACACCATTTAGGAGCACATATGTTCTAGACAAAAGGTTTGCAAAGCGCAGGAAATGTTTCGATAGAAACAGGAATTGTTTCGATAGAAACCGGAATTGTTTCGGGTGAAATTGCAGAAAGTGGTTCTACATGTGATATTGAAATGTTGCAAGGGGTTTTATGTGAATGTTTGTTAATTAAAGTAATTAACAAAATTATGAATAAAATAAATAAAAGAGTTTTATTAATTGAGAGTTGCATTTAATTTGGTGGAAACTAAATACATGTGAGTGGGATTTTGGGTGGAGGCCATGTTTATGTGAGTGGAGGTTCACCACATGAATGAAGGAGGAGAGGAGTCCCCTCCATCATGCACCGGCTATGGGAGGGGAGGGGTCTCCCTCCCTCCTATATAAAGCCCCCCTCTCCCCTCTCACAAACCACACCTCCTCGTGAAGGATCTCTCTCCCCCTCTAGATATTCCCCCATGGTCTCGGATTAGCGAGATACATGTTCCCGGTGGCCTTGCGTCTGGAAGGAGTTGCTGCTTCCGCTGATTCACTGGAGCGAGGAGGTTGTCCGGTGGCTTGAACGTGTGTGCGAGGACGGATGCACTGCTGATTTGCGGCGCTCAGACTTCCACACAATCTTGAGATCGGCAAGCGTATGACTACATCAACCACGAGTTCCTACTCGTTAACAAAGCTCGTTGTCTTCGAGGGTAAGTTCTCCATGGATGTATGTCCACCCGTTTCTCTGTATCTAGTAGATAGATCTTGGCGTATAGTTCTCATCATAGGAATTTTTTTGTTTTCTATGCTGCGGACCCAACAGTTCAGCCTTTGTTGCGATGTGCACAAGCTCAACCATGGTGTTGTATGTTTGGAACTCGACGATGGGCTTGATTGGGTGATTCAAACCAATAAGGAAACATGCCATTGTTTGCTCCATGCGTTCATCAATGTTTGCACAAATCAAGTTGAGTTCCATTTCTTTGAAGTACTCTTCCACGGTCTTTGTCCCTTGACGAAGCGCTTGAAGGTTGTTGAAGAGGTCACGCGTGTAGTGCGCGGGGACAAAGCGGGATCTCATATGAGCCTTCATGTCATGCCAAGTTGTGATTGGCGGCTCTTGTCTTGCATCACGAGCAACTTGATCTTGTTCCCACCAAAGGTTGGCTTAATCATTAAACTCAAGCGAAGCCATGGCGGCCATCTTCTCATTGCTATAGTTGTGCATGCAGAAGATCTTGTCTACCTTGAGTGCCCACGAGAGGTATTCTTTGGGGTCATTGGATCCGGTGAACTTGGGCATTGTGAACTTGAGCTTGCCAAATGTTTCTTCCTCATTGCAGTCACGGTAGCGATTGTTGCCATGTTGATGATGGTCTTCATCTTCCATGCGATCGTTGTGACGGGCTTGTTGACGATCTTGTGGTTGAGGAGGTGGAACTTGGTTCTCGTGACCTTGTTGCGGAGCTTTCTCTTGATATTGTTGTTGAAGACCTTGCTCTTGCTCGTGGGGTGGTTGTTGACGTGGTTGAGGCACTTGGGCCTCATGGTGGAGAGGGTGTTGTTGGGTCTGCAGCATAGAAAACAAAAAATTTCCTACGGTGTGAACTACACGCCAAGATCTATCTATTAGGTACAAAGCAACGGGTGGACATACATCCAACGGGAACTTACCCTCGTAGATAATGAGCTTTGTTAACGAGTAGGAACTCGTGGTTGATGTAGTCGTAGACTTGCCGATCTCAAGATCATGATGAAGTCCAGCAGGTCCGGCTCCAGCACATCCATCAGATCCAGCTCCAGCACCACCAAGTCTAGCACCGCAAAGCAGCGGTGCATCCATGATCGCACACACGTCCGGTACCCCCACAACCTCCGTCCCTCGCTCTAGCAAAGCAGCGGAAGCAGCAACTCCTTTCCAGATAAAGCCACTCGGAACATGTATCTACTAATCCGAGACCATGGGGGAATAATACTAGAGGGGGAGAGAGATCCTTCACAAGGAGGTGTGTGTGAGAAGTGAGGAGGGGGTGGACTTTTATAGGAGGAGGGGGTGCCCCTCCTTCATGGCCGGCGCATGGAGGAGGTGACTCTTCACCTCCTCCATTCATGTGGTGGTAACTCCCTCCACATAAATTTGCCCCTTCACATTCTCTTTTAAAGTCTCCACTTTAAATGCATTAAATTTCTCCAAATTTAATGCTCTCTCCAAATTAAATTTCTCCAAACAGTTTCGGTGTCTATTGAAATAATTCCAGCGCTTTCTTAAATCTTTATCTGAAACATATTTGCTCCAAATGGTGTCGGTATCCCTTAAGTGTGTCACCCTACGGTTCACGAATAATGCAGACATGATCGAGACCCCTCTCCAATCAATAATCAGCAGCGGGACCTAGAGATCCATACTGACTCCTACACATTCAACGATGACTTCTGTGATCGTGAGAACCTTTAACGCTAGTAACTAAATCCCTTTGTCCCGCGATATATTACATGTCCGAGATGCAATTATCGGTATCTCCATACCTAGTCTGATCTCGTTACCGACATGCACTCTTTTCTCGTTCCCGTGATATAACATTATAGTGATCACATCACTTGCTTGCAAGCTATTTTAATGTGATATCACCGAGAGGGCCCAGAGTATATCTATCCTTCATCGGGATGGACAAATCCCACTCTTGATCCATGAGCCTCAACATAACACCTTCGTAGCACTGAACCCACCTTTATAGTCACCCTGTTACAGTGTGACGTTTGATGTTATCAAGATACTCTTCCGGTGTTAGCAATTAACATGATCTCATGGTCTAAGGATAAAGATTACTTCGTATGATGTTATAGCAATATAAACATAATGACTTTGATCGTAATGCTATACTTCGGATGAATGTTCATCACATCATTCCACCAATAGTGTGACCTTGTTATTAACAACATCCAATGTCCATGATCAGGAAACCTTGATCATCTTGTTAATCAACAAGCTAGTCTATAAGAGAGGCATAACTAGGAACCCTTTTTGTTTATTAAACACACATGTATTGATGTTTCCGATCAATACAATTCTAGCATGTAAAATAAACATTTATCATAAACATGGAATAAGATAATAACCACTTTATTATTGCCTCCCGGGCATATTCCCTTCAGTCTCCCACTTGCACTAGAGTCAATAATCTAGTTTGAAAAACTTTGCGTAGTGAACACCTATGGCTTTCTGGTGTTGCATATACGCTATTGCTAGTGGTTAACATAATCTCTGGATCTGACAGTTTCAGGTCCATGTGTATTTGCATGTCTCTGTGTCTCTATGCATCACTCATTCTCAAATGAGATGGCATTGTATAGATTTGGTCCTTTGGTGAGACCTTTAGTTTGTTCGGCTCAAAATATGTTGATATTATTGTCACACAATATATCTTCATAGTATTAGCCCACTTTGAACCACACCTAGTTTGATAACAAACTACTCAACACAAATGCCCTCCTTTGCTGCTACTATAGCAGTCATATACTTAGCCTTTTGTTGTAGTATCCGTCACAATGTCTCAACTTTGGAACTCATCCAAATCCATCATGGAACATCCTTTTCATTACATTGTGCCACCCATAGTCTAAATTGAGATAAATTTAATTTGTATCTTGTGACAAAACTAGTATCAATGTGACACTTTACAATGAACTACCTTTAACTATTTGTCACTTATACATTATATATTCTTAGTTCTTCCAAAGCTCATAAGAATATCTTTACTATTGTCCAATGATCATCTTATGAATCATTCTGGTATATGCTCATAACATTTAGATCATAGGACATTCTAGATATATACATATCATGGTATAATCAATCAAAATCTTCATGTGATTTTACTCACCAAGTGTTGAAACACTTGAATTTTGATACAATCCTTTCCATGCAGCAAGAACCTTTCTTGTTGTTTCCATATTGAACCCTTTCAATATCTCATATATGTATGTCTGGCACAACCATATTAGCGCCTTAATCTATCCATATAGATATTGATGCCTAATATTTTGGGTTTGCCCAAGTCTTTCATCGAAATCTTATTTTAATGAAATTCTTAACTTGTATCAATACAAGATACATCATTTCCAATCAACAATATGTCCTCTACATAATGTACTAGAAATATGTCTCAGCGCTCCCACTTAATTTCTTGCAAATGCAAGCATCTTCATCATCTCCGATGAATTTAAACTCTTTTAACAGTTTCATCATGGTGAAGATTCCAACTCCACTATGCTTACTTCAACTATTGAAGTTTACATGCCCTTTTAGCACCCTTTGAATTAACAAAACCCTTCGGACCATGTCATGTACATGTCCTAGGTTACCGTTCTATTAGAAGAACCTTGTTTTGTTTATTCAACTACCATATACCAAATTATATGTAGTGATTGCTACATTAATCCGTCAAGACTATATATCGCTATGAAAGATCAAATCTTGTCATAGTCAACTCCTTAAACATTGTCGTAAACTTCTTTCCGACATGTCGACTATTTAATATATGTTAAACATCCATGTCTTATTTCTTTATAGATCTAAACACGAACGATAGGCTTCACGCCTTTCTGGAGGGTCTTCCAAGTTCAGAAACTTGTTTTCTCGTGTATGGATACTATCACGGATTCTATGACTTCTAGTCATTTTACGGAGTCAGGGCCCATCATCGCTTCTTTGCATGTAGTCGGTTCATCATTGTCAAAACAATAACGACTTGCTTATCAAATCTTACTATTTGATTCTTACCGACCCACACGGTTCTATAGGAACTCTAATCTCCGAGATCACACCTTTTGTAATCACGAGAGCCATGAGCATTGTGGCCGCCACCAGGACACTTTTTGGCGCTGCGATACTTAGCACATATAGCTAAGGTTCAACAACCTTATCAAAGTTCTATTGTCCTCCCACTTAACTTTTCACGAAAAATTCCTTCTCAAGAAACTTGACGTTCCAAGTAACAAACTCTTTTGTCCTCGGTGTTATGGAGAAATTCCCAACAAATTCTTTGGGATAACCTACAAAGACGTGCTTATCCGACTTTGGTTGTAAACATTTTACTTATGCATAGCATACCAAAATTTAAGAAAAGACAATTCGGGTTTTATCCTAAACCATAACTCATATGGTGTCATTTCAATGGATCACGATGGTGCTCTTTTCAGTGTAAAAGCGGTAGTCTCTAAAGCTTCAATACTTAAAACATAATGGCAGTTTTATAAATGACACCTTTGATCTTACCATGTCAAACATGGTTTGATTTCATCTCTCGAATATGCCATACTCCTATGGTTTATCGGGAAAACACAAATCATGGAACAATTCCTCAAATATTAGGTGTTTTGCTAAACCTGTAACTCAAATATCTTCCTTTATGATCAAATCATAAACTCTTTTATTTTCTTGTTACAATGATTTTCCACTTCATCTTGGAAGTCTTTGAACAACTTTCAAATGTTTCATACTTCTTCCTTATTAAGTAAATATATAGATATATTCACTCAAATTTTTGAAGAAAGCATATGAAGCAAAAAGATCCATCGCATATGGCTACACATAATGGACTATGCACATCAGCATGCACAATTTCCAATAAGCTAGTCATCCGTTCCTCTCTGGCCTATGGACGGAGTTTCAATTATCTCGAGGAAAGTCTCACATGCGTCAATTGATCAAAATCAAAAGACTCCAAAAATCCATCAACATGGAGTTTCTTCATGTTTTATTTCCAATATAATTTAAAACAGCGATGTCACTTCATAAGTGATCTTTTAATCATTTGTCTTGCGACATTTTAGCAATAATGTTTATGGATGTGATTTCTCCCACTAGACTTGTAAAAGTTCATCCATCCTTTATGGAATACGGTAATTTATTTGAACAACCATTGTTCTCGTAATATCGGAACAAAATAACAATTATTTAAACAAATCTTGAAGGCTTGGTTTGATGACAACGAAAAACATAATAACACTTTATTTGTTTTCGATGAACATCATCACTCATTCTCTTGGTAGTTACTTAGGCCATTGTAGTTCATGAATTGCGTTGTCCTGTATGACACTTCATACCAACCAATTCGGTATCCAATACCGGTATCCAATACCTAAGAACCACATTGTTTAACAAGCAAGGAATATAGCCATAACATGTATATCTTCTATATACCTAAGTTGGACATCTCCAACCTTTTATTTTCTGCCAAATATTTTATAGATTCTCTTTCAGCAATTCCTTTTCTTTTAAAAGAATCTATCAACATCAATAGTGGTGTCATCAACATGACACATGGTAAAAAGCGTATATAGTCAAATACTAATACATTTGGACTTGCACTTTGAAGTGGATCCCCATCATCAAATGTTTGGTGTTCTTTCAAAAATCCATTCTTTAGTAATCTATTAGTGTAGTAAACATTTTACTTACATCTTCTATTCATCCTTATCATGACAACTTTCATGATCAAGCTATTATAGCCTATAAGGAATAATCGCGAGTATAATATCAGTTCCCAAAACCTTTTTGGTAGATTCGGATGCCTAGCATCTCCATCCTTCACAAATTCTCATACAATATGAGAACATGTATTTTGCTAAATTATACTCTATCATAATGCAACCAAAAACATTGTTTCAGATATCACAATATCTTTCACACATGATGGTTTCTGAAACAATTTTCAGCTCCAATATAATCTTGATATTAAAACAACTTTTTGAATATCAATAATCATGGAGGCAAACATGATACTTTAGATACTAACATTGGAATTCTTACTCTTGATTTAATACTACTTATTAAACTTCATGGAGTAAATAGAGTTTACTGAAAGTTTGCAATAGGACTTATAAACTTTAAATTGACATTCAAAACAATACGATACCAGTTCGTAAAGTAAATATCTAGAATTCTATAGTTCTATTATCTCAAATAAAAACTAAGCCTAAGGTAGAAAACGAATGCCAATAACTACAACAAACTATGCAAATTCACTTTGATTTAATTTATGACAAATTTGGTTCGACTAATCCAAATTAGAAATGAACTCCCACTCAAAAACGACATCCCTCGTGTCTTTTTGGTGATTACATGAACCAAATCCACTACACCAAGTCCGATCATCACGTGAGTTGATGTAGCTTCAAAGGCGAGCATCTATATGGGCATCATATCAACTATATGACTCATGCTTAACCTTTCGGTCCGTGTTCCGAGGCCATGTCTATACATGCTAGGCTCACCAATTAAGAACCTTAGTACTCGCGTGTGTAAAACTGTCTTACACCCGTTTGTATGAAAGCGTAGATTCGAGTACACCCGATCATCACGTGATGTCTCGAAACACGATCCATAAAACGGTGCATACTTAAGGAAGAACATATTTTATCTTAATATTTAAATGAGGGATCATCTTACAATGCTACAGAAAGCGCCAAACTAGCAGTATAAGATGCTAACATCTAATGTGTAAAGTGAGATGATATGGTCCATGCATTTGATCTCTATCACTTGCATCGTGGTATGATCTCTATCATTCCTTTATGTGTAAGGCCAAGGTCTATGGAACTTACACATTGAGTGTGTTGTAGGAGTATCTATCATACATCTACTTACAACAATACCATATCAATACACTAGCCCAGCAACGATCTAAACTAGACGCCTCTAATTTATCAATTGCAAGTTTTACGTGTCTTAGGGCTTTCGGAGATAGAACTGTTCTTACCTACGAACATGAACCACAACGAGGATAACTAAGTTATTAGCAACTCGTTGTAAATCAAATATTGACTATAGTAGGAGAGACAGACACTCGCCAGCCACTTATGCAAAACAAGTTGCATGTCAGTCGAGGAACCGGTCTCATGTACGATGACATGTAAGGTTGGTCCGGGCCGCTTCATCCCACTATGCCACCAATATCCAAAATACATAGAAGATGCAATAACATGATCATCATCGCCCACATATCAACATATGTATACTACCCGTGCTAAGCACCTACGCATAGATCAGGCTCTACACGCCAAGATCTATCTGTTAGGTACAAAGCAATGGGTGGACATACATCCAACGAGAACTTACCCTCGTAGAAAACGAGATTTGTTAACGAGTAGGAAATCATGGTTGATGTAGTCGTACACTTGCCGATCTCAAGATCGTGATGAAGTCCAGCAGGTCCGGCTCCAGTACGTCCATCAGATCCAGCTCCAGCACCACCAAGTCCAGCACCGCAAAGCAGCGGTGCATCCGTGATCGCACACACATCCGGTACCCCGACAACCTCCATCCCTCGTTCCAGCAAAGCAGCGAAAGCAGCAACTCCTTTCCAGATAAAGCCACCGGAAACATGTATCTCGCTAATCCGTGACCATGGGGGAATAATACTAGAGGGGGAGAGAGATCCTTCACAAGGAGGTGTGTGTGAGAAGTGAGGAGGGGGTGGCCTTTTATAGGAGGAGGGGGGTGCCCCTACTTCATGGCCGGCGCATGGAGGAGGTGACTCTTCACCTCCTCCATTCATGTGGTGGTAACTCCCTCCACATAAATTTGCCCCTTCACATTCTCTTTTAAAGTCTCCACTTTAAATGCATTAAATTTCTCCAAATTTAATGCTCTCTCATTTAATAAAACTCTTTTATTATTTTTATTCAGAATTTTGTTTATTACTTTAATTAACAAACATTCACATAAAACCCCCTGCAACATTTCAATATTACATGCAGAACCAATTTTAGCAATTTCACCCGAAACAGTTTTGGTGTCTATTGAAATAATTACAGCGCTTTCTTAAATCTTTATCTGAAACATATTTGCTCCAAATGGTGTCGGTATCCCTTAAGTGTGTCACCCTACGGTTCGCGAATAATGCAGACATGATCAAAACCCCTCTCCGATCAATAATCAGCAGCGGGACCTGGAGATCCATTCTGACTCCTACACATTCAACAATGACTTCTGTGATCGTGAGAACCTTTAATGCTAGTAACTAAATCCCTTTGTCCTGTGATATATTACATGTCCGAGATTCGATCATCGGTATCTCCATACCTAGTTTGATCTCGTTACCGACATGCACTCTTTTCTCGTTCCCGTGATATAACATTCTAGTGATCACATCACTTGCTTGCAAGCTATTTCAATGTGATATCACCGAGAGGGCCTAGAGTATATATTTCCGTCATCGGGATGGACAAATCCCACTCTTGATCCATGAGCCTCAACATAACACCTTCGTAGCACTGAACCCACCTTTATAGTCACCCTGTTACGGTGTGACGTTTGATGTTATCAAGATACTCTTCTGGTGTTAGCAATTAACATGATCTCGTGGTCTAAGGATAAAGATTACTTCGTATGATGTTATAGCAATATAAACATAATGACTTTGATCGTAATGCTATACTTCAGATGAATGTTCATCACATCATTCCACCAATGGTGTGACCTTGTTATTAACAACATCCAATGTCCATGATCAGGAAACCTTGATCATCTTGTTAATCAACAAGCTAGTCTACAAGAGAGGCATAACTAGGAACCCTTTTTGTTTATTAAACACACATGTATTGATGTTTCCGATCAATACAATTCTAGCATGTAAAATAAACATTTATCGTAAACATGGAATAAGATAATAACCACTTTATTCTTGCCTCTCGGGCATATTCCCTTCAGGTGTTGAGCCTCTTATGCAGTTGACGACGAAGGGGAGGCTCGTTCCTCAGTTGGTGATGTTGGTTGGGCACATGGGCCTCACGGTGAAGAACATGGTCATGAGCCTCTTGACTTGGTGGGCGTCGCTCAATTTGGACCACTTGGCGCTCCAAGTGTTGGCATGGTGGAGGAGGCGCCTCGTGATGACCATGGTGTCGTTGTTGACGTTCATGACGTTGATGACGTGGAGTAGGATCTTGGAGAGCTTCACGTCGATGACGAGCTTGATTCTCCAAATTGGAGTCATCACTTGTTGTGTCAAGTATGTGTCGCGGTCGATGGTGGTATACTTGTGGTTCTTCTTGTGGTTGCTCTTGTTGGAGCACTAATGCCCTTGCGTGATGACGGTGTGCTTCTTGCCTTGCTCTTGGCCTTGAACAGAAGTCACCATCATTGCTTGACGTTGTGGCGTGCCGTGGGGAAGGTACATAGTTCGAAGAACTTCCATCTTCAACCATGGGGGCATCATTGCGTCTTGGAGCACTTGGATGTAGATCTTGTTGAGGAGGTGCATGACGATGCGGAGAACTTGAAGAGCTTGATGCGTGTGAACATGGCCTTGCCATGCCATCGATGAGGCCTCGAAGATTGTCATTTGTTTCGGAGACGGAGTGTTGGAGCGCTTCATTTTGGTGGCCGAAGTTGTGATGCATTGCATGCATTTGTCGTTCGAGGCCGTCGAAGCGGTTGTCGATGTTCTTGAACTCGGCTTGCGTCTCGCCAAATTGGTCATCTTGTCGTGTCTCAAGGGCTTGGCAAAGTTCACGGAAATCTTGCCGAACGATGAAGTGACTTGCGCACGTCATGTACGGTCCTTGATCTTCTTCTTGGGGAGGTGGTTGGCTTGACTCACCGTGCCTATCCATCATGCAAAACACACAACTATTGTATATGGAAGTGGATGGTGGTGTTAGCCTTATAGCTCACCTTGGGGATTGCACCAAACTAGAAACCACAAGTGAGAGCTATAAGCGTGCAAAGTGGAATTGCAAAGAAAACACACACTAAAGAAAGAACTAACTCTCAAAAGCTTGTTTGTGGTAGGTTAGGATTGTGGAATGCCAAAGAACCAACCAAAATAAAAGGGATAGTCAAAAGTGGGTAAAATCCAACAAAAGTCAAGTCAAAGGCGAAGGTCAACAACTCAAAGGGGTGACGGGAACCTACGACTATATACACACACGTGGAGATAATTGGGATTGACACGACTATGAAAATGAGCAAACAAAATGTCCTAACAAAGACTAAGCTCGTTGTCATGCCAATGCAAGGAGAGACCGTGGCTCGTTTGCAAAGAGGAAAAATGAGCAACGGATTTGTGCACTTGCCTTGGGCGCTCTTCTTTCTTTCTTGCTTACAAGCTTTGAGACTCTCTTTTGCAAGGGGAGACTATTTTTCTTTTTCTTTTGCTTTGTATCTTTTTTTTTGTTCTCCCTTGATGCTACCTAGTCACACTTGATATTTCTCTTGCACTCTCAGTATCCAAGGACAAATGCACAATGCTCAAGCAAACTCAAGATGAGCCACTCTCATGGGATAGGTACACACAAAGGAAGATAGGGGTTAACAAGGTGATGCAAGTTATACCTCCGTTGGTGATGATGAACTTGGCGTCGGTGGTGCGGGATGATGTTCGTGGGCCGTGGTGTCGATAAGTGCAGGGTTTGTTGATGCGGAAGCTTGTTGTTAGTTGACGACACGCACACGGGCACAAACACACAAGAGGAAATTAGCCAATGCAAGATTAGAGGCAAAACTGTCAAAATCAGGCGTCAGGGCCGGAGACTCTGGGGTTTCAGGCCGGAAACTCCGGTGTGGATAGGCCGGAGACTCTGGTGTGCAGGCCGGAGACTCCGGTCTGGAGTCAGATCGCGAACTGCCCGTGTTTTTGAGCGGAAATCCATGCCTTGGGTCCTCAAATCCGCGAAAAATTGGCCAAATTGGGCTGGGAAAACGCAGGATAAAGCTGGACCAACTCCTAAGACACGGATTGGTCGGATCAAAACCACAAATAACACTCCAAATCAAGAGATCGATCCAAAGGCAAATTTGGGCTGTTTTTGGGGGATTTTCGAATTTTTGACGGATAGAAGAAAAATTTGTGGGGGAAATCGTGAGCAACGAAGCTCTTGATACCAATATGTTGAGGGCAAACCTCTAGGGTGGCCTGATCTTTCACGATTCCCTTTCAAATCGAGGATGGAGTGCGGGGAGAGGAGGGAAGGATGAACACGACAAACGCAAGCATGAAGAACGCGATGAACACACACACAAAACCACGATACACACCAATAGCTCACGCCGGCGGTGAATGGTCCGGCACAATCCTTAGGATCGGCATCGGGCGGAGGATTCTCTCTCGAACCGGCACAGTGAGATGGGGAGACTCGGTGAGATCTTGACGTCTTGGCAAAGGGACACCGATGTCAAGGCCTTGTACAACACGGAGGCACGATGCAAACTCCAGCGAGGTTTGGGATATTTGGTGCTCCTTTGTCAAAGGAGCATGAGGCAAGAATTAGATAGATCCACAAGGGGTTTCCACTAATTCCAAATATCATGCCTAGGGTTTACAATGGAGGTGGGAGGCTATATATAGGCTAGCCACTTAAACATGGATACTTTAGGAATAAAAGACAAGTTCTGGACGGACTAAGGGGTACATGGGCCGCAGACCCAAAGGCCTTTTCATGCCTGGAGTCGGTCGGACCGGAGACTCCGGTCTAGGCCGGAGATTCCGGTCAGTCTCCGGACCAGCCTTCGGAGGGGCCTTCAGATTGTCCCAGGGCCCGGTGCAGGGGTCAGACCGGAGAGTGGGTCGGAGTCTCCGGGTTCTTCAGGCCGGAGACTTTGGTGGACCGGAGACTCCGGTGTGCGTAGACCGGAGACTCCGGTATGAGCAGCTCCAGCGGCTTCTGCTTCACTATCTGCTCCTTGTTCTCCATCCTTGGGTGCTTGGTGATGTGTCGAGGCTTCGTACCTGATGATGCATAGAGTAGTTGCATGAAGTAGCACACCATCCAAGGAGGTATCAAATTGGCACGAGGAGAGGAGCGAGTTCACCTTAGCTTGTAGGAGTTTGGCTCGGGCACGAGTCATGGGTCCACTTGGAGGACTTGTTGGCGTAGATGTAGTAGCGTCCGTAGGACGGGCTGCATCAGATATACTGAAAAGGAAGTATGAACTCGTCCAAACTTACATCACTCAACATTGATCGACATACTACCCTACCCTAGAATCGTAGACATTGACACGGAAGAAACCTCCTAGGAACTTACAGTTTGGAGAGGTAGATGGGTAATTATCATCATATTGTAGAATTAGTTTTTGTACAATAAGGGCGCGGCGCTTACGCATTGGCCATGGGGATCGAGGGTCGACAGAACAACTCACCTAGTTAGCATAGCAACAGCGAGCAGGACCGCTCCGGCAGGCGGTAGCGAGAGAGCTCGTTCAGCGGCGCCAACCCTTGCTCGTCATCTAGATTGGCTGATTCTTTGTCAGCTGGAGAAGCTCTCCCAAGCACCCCCACCGTCTCCCAGCCTCTGGCCATCCTGCCTCCTCTAGGGTTTTGGGGGGAATCGAGTACATAGTAGAGGGGCCATATATGGGCAAATTTATGGAAACGGGGCAAGAAACTCCAGAGCTTCGATGGCTCCTAATCAAGGCAGTGCCCACCGCCTGCACGCTTGTCCAGGGAGGAGGGGATTTCTAGATCGATAGACAAACCGTTTCTTTGACTTTGCCGGTGGTAGTCCAAGTGAAAACTACGAACGTACAGGGCCAAAATGCGAAAAAATAAGTTGGACACAGGAAACACTACTTTTCTCTACTATTTATTAAAGGAGAAGACGACGTGATGGTGGTACGTCGGACACTCCATCCCCGCGGAAAAATCCAGCCGCATGACCCACGCCAGCATCTCTCAACAAGAAAAAAAACACACAGCACAGTCTTTGACCTCTCCTCTCGCACGGGAAAAAATTCCCATCCATGACGCGCCGCTGATGCTCTGCCAGACTCCCGTCCCCCACCTCGCTATATCCATTGTCCCCCGCGCGGCGCCGCTGATACCGTCTTTCCCGTTCCCCATTTCTCCTGCCCGGCCATCCCCAGCGTATCGCCTCACCATCTGCCACGGTCATCTTCAAACCGCCGGTCAATCAATCCATGGAAACTGCCGATGCCGATCGTGGAGGTCGTGCTGGTTACACCCACTCCCAAATAAAAAAGGTTCGAGACTCAGAGCCCTCCTATTCTCGCACTATCGCACACCGGTTCTCCTTCCAGTCTGGCAACAGGAGCCTGCCGACGCTCCGCCCACCACCGTCCTCCGTCTCGCTGTCTTCGCCGGCCCGAATGTCGCGTCGGCCCCGTGAACTGGACCATTGCGCGCTATCTCCTCGCCCTGCCCGTGCTCCACGACGGCGGCGTTGGTGCCAATGCTTCAAGTCCAACTGACGTAAGAGCATTCTATTCGGAGCTGCTGGAGGAGACGACCGAGGGTGCGCACGTCCTCACCACTCCGAACTCCCTCAGCGGCATCCAGGTATGCTGTGTATTCTCAATATTTGCATACTGCTTCACTATGCTTTGCCTTTTCTTCGCGTCCAGGTAGTTTTCAGCAGTCAGCAGTAGGTTTAAAGGCATGGGCAAATTTCCATTAATCTGTGTCGTGCTTATTAGACCAATTCGAAAGTAGATTACTTTCTCTACATAAACTTGCTTGCTTATCTGTGATGTGCTTATTAGATCAATTCGAAAGTATATATATAACTAATCTTGAAGAGCTAATATATTGATCAATAGCATATGCAGATTTCAGTCTCACCTCCATCCAGCAGCTTACGCCAAGTCCTTGAAGGACTCGTTGGAGTATACCAGAGAGAAGGTGTTCACATGTTTCTTTACATTTCTTCTTGGTTTCAGTTCATTTTCACTAATTATATGAAATTGGTCTAATTACCAGCTACATACACACGAGTTCTTTCAGATTCCTGATTTTTTTATCATTATTTGTAGGTCCTGAAGTTAAGAAGCCTCGAGCAACTCCCAAGGAGAAACAGTCACCAGTGAAAAAGGAAGGTAAAATAATGTTTTAGAAATTAAGTCTGCTGTTACTTGTTACACATGTCTTATATTACAAGCTTTAGTGAGAATACATCATCCAAGTTTCTTTCATGACATGGTACATGTGGTTTTAGGAAAAAAACTATATTTGTTCTTTGGTTTGTTAGCAGACTATCTTGGATCCACTTCAGCTAAATAAAATTCTATCAACATATGGCAAGGTTACCTATAATAACTAGCACTTGATCCTAAATGATCAACTAATAACGCACTTCCCTAAACAAGAGGATACCACCCTTAAACTGGTCTGCACCTTTTTCTAGCTTTTGAATTAGCCTTGAAGTTTATACAAAGGTGTGCGCTACATCTTGACATATTTGTTCTTTTACATATAGATCTTTATCCAGAGAACTCTACTGTAATCAGTTTTTCGCAAATCAATCTTGATCCAGAAAATCCCACCAGGCAACAACATCTTTTTTTAGGGAACAACATCTCATTTTTGAGTGTTAGATGCACATATCTCTTTTTACGTATTATTGGTGCTCCAGTCAATAAGGAATTATGACACTGAATCTCTCATGGACTGTTGATATTTATTTCGGCTCGATGTGCTAGATAGCACATATCAGATGAAATATGTCGACAGAGAAGGCTACATGCTCAATAGGAGCTATGAGATCAATTCAAAATTAGAGGTTGTGGTACACACTGCTATGCCATCAATTGAGTGCTGCATTTAGTTTTGGTGCATATTGGCGAACCACTGCATTGACCCGACTCACCTAACATTGATACGAACTGATATGCTAATATCACCATCAAGATCTATTGCTGTCTTCATCGCAAAATAAAAATACCATTTGTTTTTTGGTTCATTACTTCAATTTGATATGCTAAAAGCAACACAAACATCTTGCTCATGTGGGGTATTACTACTGTCATAGTAGAGATATATATATACAATGAGTTCAGTTTAAGGTTCAAACTCTAGTGTCCATCGCATATGTCTTACGTGAGATGAATTCTACTAATTCTGGTTCAAAAAATACAAGCTCACAAATGATCACGAAGATAACAAATCAGTAGCACCTGCCGACAACGAGGCCATTGTTGTGTGGCTGCTTACTCATTGAATATGCTGATTATTTTTTTCCTCACTATTGTTGTTGAAAGTTGTACCATCTGACACCATTGGTACTACATCATCGTAGAATTACTAACCAATAAATAGAAGTTATATATTTTTCCTAGGTAACCTGAATTAGGATCATCTCAATCAATAGGAGTTATATCTTGTTATGCATTAAGAAATCAAACAAAACCTGAATTCTGTTGAGATCTTCATAATAGACAATATGAGAATTCCTTATTTGACACTAATTCCCAATATGTTTTCTTATTTGACACTGAAAACTTTTCACTTCCTTTTGTGACCATTTGTGAATTTTTTTTTGCCTTATATGACACTACCATTAGTTCCGTTAAAAATTCCATTATTTTTTTAGGCCAGACCCAAATGCCCCTGGTTCAATTGTTTGATTCGTACCTGTGCGGCGCCTGGTTGCCGGTTGATATTCTTTTTTTATATCGACCGAGCCAAGCGTAGGATAGGAGGCAGAATCAATCCGGTTGTGTATGTGTGCGGGGCGCGGCCATGGAGTCCGTCCTGGGTTGCCGCCGTGAGAGCATGAGATTGTCCTTGATGCACTACTGCTAGCCTAACATGATGCCAATGGCCATTTTAGATGCTAAGTGCTATTAAATTTTTTCTTGGAGCTGTATTCCTATGCATCACGGTAGTTGATATAGGGTGGCCCGATCTTCTCAGCAAGCACTTTGTCGATGGTGATGGTGGATGATAGATAACTAGCATGTAGCTATGAACTCTCCCGCTCGATCCCTGATGCCAATGCAACAGCTCTCGAACCTTGTAGGATATTCACAACACCATGCTCTTGCGCACGCAGCCGTGACCACGAACGGTAGTCTGCAATCTACTAATTTCCAATGGAACAACAGATCACACTCAATTATAGTTGGTAGATTCGAACACAGGGTAATTCCAGAGGTCCTATGAAAGAAACAACTCCAAAATATTTTAACGTGGTCTAAAAACCTAACTTGTGACGGCTACGGAGGTTTATATGAGGGCTGGGGCGTCCTCCCCTCTAAACGGGCCTAAAAACAGCCATAACTTGGCCCAAACTAACTCGGTTCGACTCAAACTGATACATACCAACCCATATATGGGTTCGGCCTTATTGGCACGCAGTCCAAACATCGTGGAACACCTCAAACGTGTAATTCTTGGTGCGCCATCTCTCTC
Organism: Avena sativa; assembly: GCA_916181665.1. NCBI lineage: Eukaryota > Viridiplantae > Streptophyta > Magnoliopsida > Poales > Poaceae > Avena > Avena sativa. The sequence goes on from OV702292.1 coordinate 317,332,959, forward strand.
TCTTGCACATACGTGATTCCTTCATTGCCTCCTAGTGCGCATGCCTCCCGCTCCTCCCTCGCGCACTTGTTGATATTGGAAATCAACGCTTGTCCTTCTTGCTGCAACTCTCCTCCTCCTCGCGCAACGCTTGTGTTATCAATAAACCTGATCATACAAAGATGCATAGACTTAGGTAGTATAAAGTTCTCATTAAGTAAAACATCAGGTTCAATTAAGAATGAATTCACCTGATAGTCATTATTGATTTGACTCAATATTTCCTTCCAGTTCAGGCAGTCAGAATCATCATAATCCCTGTATATATCCTCATCAGTAACTGGACAAAACAATAACATGACAAAACAGTGACATATCAAAACAGCAACGGTAACTGGCCAAAACAGTAACAAACCAGAACAATAACAAACCAGAACAGTAACATGCCAAAACAGTAACAGGCCAAAATAGTAACAGGCCAAACAGTAGCAGGCCAAAACACCAGTAGACCAGAACAGTGGCAATCTAGCACAGTAATAGGCCAGAATACTAACATGCCAGAACAGTAACAGGCCTAAATAGTAGTAGGCCAGAACAGGGGCAACCAGCACAGTAACGGGCCAGAACAGTAAAGGGCCACAACAGTAACGTACATGAATAATAGACGTCCAGAACAGTAACGAGCCAGAATAGTAAAAGGCCAGAATAGTATCGGACCTTCTCAAAAGTGGTCCTCTCGTAGGTGGCCTATGACGAGCTGTGAGAACAGTGACGGGCTGACCGTGGGATTTAACAGTATCGGGCCTACTTGACGCAGCCTGTTAACGGGTCGCATAGTATTCCAAAAGTGTAGGCTTTTGTAGGCCAAAATAGTAACGGGCCTGACATTCGCGGGCCGCTATTGGCCACATCTTTGGACCCATTTCAAACATTATCGGACAAAATAGTAACGGGGCGTAATCTTATTGGGCTCTCTTGATGGGCTGGCCCACTTAATTATGAGCATGCCTTGGCTAGGCCTAGCTTCTACCATGGTTTATGTGGCTGTTAACGGCGGTAACTGGTCGTTAACGGTGTTTGCCACGTGGCATTTTGCATGACGTAAGCAGTCAACACGGCTGGTGAATAGATCTATGGCGGAGCAAGTTTTCGTGGTTGAAGGGTGCGATCCGCCACGATCAGGAAAAAAACCGTGGTAGATTCTTTTGTGACGGGGCTTTTACCACGATGGGAATCCGTAGTAGAATACTTTTTAGTCACGAAAAATGGGCCTTCAACCACGAAAAGCGTTCATTGTAAAAGACAACTTTTCTTGTAGTGGTCATTGCATGTTTGTTCTTTTCATAAACCACCACTTGGATCCACCAATGTCACTACATGTGTGTCCTTTTCATAAACCACCACCAGATTCACTGCATCTGTTGTCCTTTTCATAAACCACCACTTGGATCCACCAGAGTCACTGCATTTGGTGTCCTTTTCATAAACCACCACTAGAGTCATTGCATGTGTTGTTCTTTTCATAAACCACCTGGATCCACCAGAGTCATTGCATGTGGTTTCCTTTTAATAAACCACCACTAGAGTCATTGCATGTGTGTGTCTTAGTGTGCATCACTGTGGTTTTTGAAAAGAACACATGCAATAATGCCACTCCAGCATGTGGTGTTCTTTTCATAAAGCACATGGTCCACCAGTTGACTTTGCATGTGTGTCCTTCTCATAAACCACTTGGATCCAATGCAGTGGCATTGCATGTCTTTGCATGTGTGTTCTTTTCATAAACCACCACTAGTGTCATTGCATGTGTGTCCTTTTCATAAACCACAACAAGGGTCATTGCATGTTTGCTCTTTTCATAAACCACCACTTGGATCCAATGCAAGTCATTGCATGTGTGTCCTTTTTATAAACCACAACTAGGTTCATTGCATGTTTGTTCTTTTCATAAACCACCAGTTGGATCCACCAGATTCACTGCATGTGGTGTCCTTTTCATAAACCACCACTTGGATCTACTAGAGTCACTGCATGTGGTGTCCTTTTCATAAACCTCCACTTGGATCCACCAGAGTCACTGCATGTGGTGTCCTTTTCATAAACCACCACTAGAGTCATTGCATTTGTTGTTCTTTTCATAAACCACCTGGATCCACTAGAGTCATTGCATGTGGTGTCCTTTTCATAAACCACCACTAGAGTCATTGCATGTGTGTGTGTGTCAGTGTGCATCACTGTGATTTTTGAAAAGAACACATGCAATGATGCCACTCCAGCATGTGGTGTTCATTTCATAAACCACATGGATCTACCAGTTGTCATTGCATGTGTGTCCTTCTCATTAACCACTTGGATCCAATGCAGTGTCATTGCATGTCTTTGCATGTGTGTTCCTTTCATAAACCAACACTAGTGTCATTGCATGTGTGCCCTTTTCATAAACCACAACCAGAGTCATTGCATGTTTGTTCTCTTCATAAACCACCACTTGGATCCAATGCATGTCATTGCATGTGTGTCCTTTTCATAAACCACAACCAGAGTCATTGCGTGTTTGTTCTTTTCATAAACCACCACTTGGATCCACCAGAGTCACTGCATGTGGTGTCGTTTTCATAAACCACAAGTCACTTCACATAGTGTACTTTTCATAAACCACCACTTGGATCCACCAGACTCACTGTATGTGGTGTCCTTTTCATAAACCACCACTTGGATGCACCAAAGTCACTACATGTGGTGTCCTTTTTATAAACCACCACTAGAGTCATTGCATGTGTTGTTCTTTTCATAAACCACCTGGATCCACCAGAGTCATTGCATGTGGTGTCCTTTTCATAAACCACCACCAGAGTCATTGCATGTGTGTGCGTGTGTGTTAGTGTCCATCACTATGGTTTTTGAAAAGAACACATGCAATGATGCCACTCCAGCATGTGCTGTTCTTTTCATAAACCACATGGATCCACCAGTTGACATTGCATGTGTGTCCTTCTCATAAACCACTTGGATCTAATGCAGTGTCATTGCATGTCTTTGCATGTGTGTTCTTTTCATAAACCACCACTATTGTCATTGCATGTGTGACCTTTTCATAAACCACAACCAGAGTCATTGCATGTTTGTTCTTTTCATAAACCAACACTTGGATCCAATGCATGTCATTGCATGTGTGTCCTTTTCATAAACCATAAATAGGGTCATTGCATGTGTTGTTCTTTTCATAAACCACCCAGATCCATCAGAGTCATCGCATGTGGTGTCCTTTTCATAAACCACCACTAGAGTCATTGCATGTGTATGTGTGTGTGTCAGTGTGCATCACTGTGGTTTTTGAAAAGAACACATGCAATGATGCCACCCCAGCATGTGGTGTTCTTTTCATAAACCACCTAGATCCACCAAAGTCATTGCATGTGTGTCCTTCTCATAAACCACATGGATCCACCAGTGTCATTGCATTTCTTTGCATGTGTGTTCTTTTCATAAACCACCACTAGTGTCATTACATGTGTGTACTTTTCATAAACCACAACCTGAGTCACTGCATGTGCTGTCCTTTTCATAAACCACAAGTCACTGCATGTGGTGTCCTTTTCATAAACCACCACTTGGATCCACCAGAGTCACTGCATGTGGTGTACTTTTCATAAACCACCACTTGGATCCACCAGAGTCACTACATGTGGTGTCCTTTTTATAAACCACCACTAGAGTCATTGCATGTGTTGTTCTTTTCATAAACCACCTAGATCCACCAGAGTCATTGCATGTGGTGTCCTTTTCATAAACCACCACTAGAGTCATTGCATGTGTGTGTGTGTCAGTGTGCATCACTGTGGTTTTTGAAAAGAACACATGCAATGATGCCACTCCAGCATGTGGTGTTCTTTTCATAAACCACATGGATCCACCAGTTGACATTGCATGTGTGTCCTTCTCATACACCACTTGGATCCAATGCAGTGTCATTGCATGTCCTTGCATGTGTGTTCTTTTCATAAACGACCACTAGTGTCATAGCATGTGTGTCCTTTTCATAAACGACAACAAGGGTCATTGCATGTTTATTCTTCTCATAAACCACCACTTGGATCCAATGCATCGCATTGCATGTGTGTCCTTCTTATAAACCACAACCAGAGTCATTGCATGTTTGTTCTTTTCATAAACCACCACTAGAGTCATTGCATATGGTGTTCTTTTCATAAACCACCTGGATCCACCAGAGTCATTGCATGTGGTGTCCTTTTCATAAACCACCACAAGAGTCATTGCATGTGTGTGTGTGTGTTAGTGTGCATCACTATGGTTTTTGAAAAGAACACATACAATGATGTCACTCCAGCATGTGGTGTTCTTTTCATAAACCACCTGGATCCACCAGAGTCATTGCATGTGTGTCCTTCTCATAAACCACTTGGATCTAGTGCAGTGGCATTGCATGTCTTTGCATGTGTGTTCTTTTCATAAACCACCACTAGTGTCATTGCATGTGTGTCCTTTTCATAAACCACAACAAGGGTCATTGCATGTTTGTTCTTTTCATAAACCACCACTTGGATCCAATGCATGTCATTGCATGTGTGTCCTTCTCATAAACCACAACTAGAGTCTTTGCATGTTTGTTCTTTTCATAAACCACCACTTGGATCTAACAGAGTCACTGCATGTGGTGTCCTTTTCATAAACCACAAGTCACGGCATGTGGTTTTCTTTTCATAAACCACCACTTGGATCCACCAGAGTCACTGCATGTGGTGTCCTTTTCATAAACCACCACTTGGATCCACCGGAGTCACTCCATATGGTGTCCTTTTGATAAACCACCACTAGAGTCATTGCATGTGTTGTTCTTTTCATAAACCACCTGGATCCACCAGGGTCTTTGCATGTGGTGTCCTTTTCATAAACCGCCATTAGAGTCATTGCATGTGTGTGTGTGTCAGTGTGCATCACTATGGTTTTTAAAAAGAACACATGCAATGATGCCACTCCAGCATGTGGTGTTCTTTTCATTAACCACATGGATCCACCAGTTGACATTGCATGTGTGTCCTTCTCATAAACCACTTGGATTCAATGCAGTGTCATTGCATGTCTTTGCATGTGTGTTCAAGTGTCATTGCATGTGTGTCCTTTTCATAAACCACAACCAGAGTCATTGCATGTTTTCTCTTTTCATAAACCACCACTTCGATCCAATGCATGTCATTGCATGTGTGTCCTTTTCATAAAAAACAACTAGGGTCATTATATGTTTGTTCTTTTCATAAACCACCACTTGGATCCACCAGAGTCACTGCATGTGGTGACTTTTTTCATAAAACACCACTAGAGTCATTGCATGTGTTGTTCTTTTCATAAACCACTGGATCCACCAGAGTCATTGCATGTGGTGTCATTTTCATAAACCACTGGATCCACCAGAGTCATTGCATGTGGTGTCATTTTCATAAACCACCACTAGAGTCATTACATGTGTGTGCGTGTCAGTGTGCATCACTATGGTTTTTGAAAAGAACACATGCAATGATGCCACTCCAGCATGCGTTGTTCTTTTCATAAACCACATGGATCCACCAGTTAACATGGCACGTGCGTCCTTCTCAGAAACCACTTGGATCCAATGCAGGGTCATTGCATGTCTTTGCATGTGTGTTCTTTTCATAAACCACCACTAGTGTCACCGCATGTGTGTCCTTCTCACAAACCACAACCAGAGTCATGAAATGTTTGTTCTTTTCATAAACCACCACTTGGATCCATTGCATGTGTGTCCTTTTCGTAAACCACAACTAGGGTCATGGCATGTTTGTTCTTTTCATAAACCACCACTTGGATCCACTAGTGTCACTACATGTGTGTCCTTTTCATAAACCACCACCAGAGTCACTCCATGTGTTGTCCTTTTCATAAACCACCACTTGGATCCACCAGAGTCACTCCATGTGGTGTCCCTTTCATAAACCACCACTAGAGTCACTGCATGTCTTGTTCTTTTCATAAACCACCTGGATCCACAAGAGTCATTGCATGTGGTGTCCTTTTCATAAACCAGCACTAGAGTCATTGCATGTGTGTGTTAGTGTGCATCACTGTGGTTTTTGAAAAGAACACATGCAATGATGCCACTCCAGCATGTGGTGTTCTTTTCATAAACCACATGGATCCACCAGTTGACATTTCATATGCGTCCTTCTCATAAACCACATGCATCCAATGCAGTGTCATTGCATGTATTTGCATGTGTGTTCTTTTCATAAACCACCACAAGTGTCATTCCATGTGTGACCTTTTCATAAACCACAACCAGATTCATTGCATGTTTGTTCATTTCATAAACCACCACTTGGATCCAATGCATGTTATTGCATGTGTGTCCTTTTCATAAGCCACAACTAGGGTCCTTGCATGTTTGTTGTTTCCATAAACCACCACTAGAGTCATTGCATGTGTGTGTATTAGTGTGCATCATTGTGGTTTTTGAAAAGAACACATGCAATGATGCCACTCCAGCATGTGGTGTTCTTTTCATAAACCACCTGGATCCACCAAAGTCATTGCATGTGTGTCCTTCTCATAAACCACATGGATCCACCAGTGTCATTGCATTGCTTTGCATGTGTGTTCTTTTCATAAACCACCACTAGTGTCATTGCATGTGTGTCCTTTTCATAAACTACAACCAGAGTCACTGCATGTGGTGTCCTTTTGATAAACCACAAGTCACTGCATGTGGTGTCCTTTTCAAAAACCACCACTTGGATCCACCAGAGTCACTGCATGTAGTGTCCTTTTCATAAACCACCACTAGAGTCATTGCATGTGTTGTTCTTTTCATAAACCACCTGGATCCACCAAAGTCATTGCATGTGGTGTCCTTTTCATAAACCACCACTAGAGTCATTGCATGTGTGTGTGTCAGTGTGCATCACTGTGGTTTTTGAAAAGAACACATGCAATGATGCCACTCCAGCATGTGGTGTTCTTTTCATAAAGCACATGGATCCACCAGTTGACATTGCATGTGTGTCCTTCTCATAAACCACTTGGATCCAGTGCAGTGGCATTGCATGTCTTTGCATGTGTGTTCTTTTCATAAACCACCACTAGTGTCATTGCATGTGTGTCCTTTTCATAAACCACAACAAGGGTCATTGCATGTGTGTCCTTTTCATAAACCACAACCAGAGTTATTGCATGTTTTCTCTTTTCATAAACCACCACTTCGATCCAATGCATGTCATTGCATGTGTGTCCTTTTCATAAAACACAACTAGGGTCATTATATGTTTGTTCTTTTCATAAACCACCACTTGGATCCACCAGAGTCACTGCATGTGGTGACTTTTTTCATAAAACACCACTAGAGTCATTGCATGTGTTGTTCTTTACTTAAACCACTGGATCCACCAGAGTCATTGCATGTGGTGTCATTTTCGTAAACCACCACTAGAGTCATTACATGTGTGTGCGTGTCAGTGTGCATCACTATGGTTTTTGAAAAGAACACATGCAATGATGCCACTCCAGCATGCGTTGTTCTTTTCATAAACCACATGGATCCACCAGTTAACATTGCACGTGCGTCCTTCTCATAAACCACTTGGATCCAATGCAGGGTCATTGCATGTCTTTGCATGTGTGTTCTTTTCATAAACCACCACTAGTGTCACCGCATGTGTGTCCTTCTCACAAACCACAACCAGAGTCATGACATGTTTGTTCTTTTCATAAACCACCACTTGGATCCATTGCATGTCATTGCATGTGTGTCCTTTTCGTAAACCACAACTAGGGTCATGGCATGTTTGTTCTTTTCATAAACCACCACTTGGATCCACTAGTGTCACTACATGTGTGTCCTTTTCATAAACCACCACCAGAGTCACTCCATGTGTTGTCCTTTTCATAAACCACCACTTGGATCCACCAGAGTCACTCCATGTGGTGTTCCTTTCATAAACCACCACTAGAGTCATTGTATGTCTTGTTCTTTTCATAAACCACCTGGATCCACAAGAGTCATTGCATGTGGTGTCCTTTTCATAAACCAGCACTAGAGTCATTGCATGTGTGTGTTAGTGTGCATCACTGTAGTTTTTGAAAAGAACACATGCAATGATGCCACTCCAGCATGTGGTGTTCTTTTCATAAACCACATGGATCCACCAGTTGACATTTCATATGCGTCCTTCTCATAAACCACATGCATCCAATGTAGTGTCATTGCATGTATTTGCATGTGTGTTCTTTTCATAAACCACCACAAGTGTCATTCCATGTGTGACCTTTTCATAAACCACAACCAGATTCATTGCATGTTTGTTCATTTCATAAACCACCACTTGGATCCAATGCATGTTATTGCATGTGTGTCCTTTTCATAAGCCACAACTAGGGTCCTTGCATGTTTGTTGTTTCCATAAACCACCACTAGAGTCATTGCATGTGTGTGTATTAATGTGCATCATTGTGGTTTTTGAAAAGAACACATGCAATGATGCCACTCCAGCATGTGGTGTTCTTTTCATAAACCACCTGGATCCACCAAAGTCATTGCATGTGTGTCCTTCTCATAAACCACATGGATCCACCAGTGTCATTGCATTTCTTTGCATGTGTGTTCTTTTCATAAACCACCACTAGTGTCATTGCATGTGTGTCCTTTTCATAAACTACAACCAGAGTCACTGCATGTGGTGTCCTTTTGATAAACCACAAGTCACTGCATGTGGTGTCCTTTTCAAAAACCACCACTTGGATACACTAGAGTCACTGCATGTAGTGTCCTTTTCATAAACCACCACTAGAGTCATTGCATGTGTTGTTCTTTTCATAAACCACCTGGATCCACCAAAGTCATTGCATGTGGTGTCCTTTTCATAAACCACCACTAGAGTCATTGCATGTGTGTGTGTCAGTGTGCATCACTGTGGTTTTTGAAAAGAACACATGCAATGATGCCACTCCAGCATGTGGTGTTCTTTTCATAAAGCACATGGATCCACCAGTTGACATTGCATGTGTGTCCTTCTCATAAACCACTTGGATCTAGTGCAGTGGCATTGCATGTCTTTGCATGTGTGTTCTTTTCATAAACCACCACTAGTGTCATTGCATGTGTGTCCTTTTCATAAACCCCAACAAGGGTCATTGCATGTTTGTTCTTTTCATAAACCACCACTTGGATCCAATGCATGTCATTGCATGTGTGTCCTTCTCATAAACCACAACTAGAGTCTTTGCATGTTTGTTCTTTTCATAAACCACCACTTGGATCTAACAGAGTCACTGCATGTGGTGTCCTTTTCATAAACCACAAGTCACGGCATGTGGTTTTCTTTTCATAAACCACCACTTGGATCCACCAGAGTCACTGCATGTGGTGTCCTTTTCATAAACCACCACTTGGATCCACCGGAGTCACTCCATATGGTGTCCTTTTGATAAACCACCACTAGAGTCATTGCATGTGTTGTTCTTTTCATAAACCACCTGGATCCACCAGAGTCATTGCATGTGGTGTCCTTTTCATAAACCACCATTAGAGTCATTGCATGTGTGTGCGTGTTAGTGTGCATCACTATGGTTTTTAAAAAGAACACATGCAATGATGCCACTCCAGCATGTGGTGTTCTTTTCATAAACCACATGGATCCACCAGTTGACATTGCATGTGTGTCCTTCTCATAAACCACTTGGATTCAATGCAGTGTCATTGCATGTCTTTGCATGTGTGTTCAAGTGTCATTGCATGTGTGTCCTTTTCATAAACCACAACCAGAGTCATTGCATGTTTTCTCTTTTCATAAACCACCACTGGGATCCAATGCATGTCATTGCATGTGTGTCCTTTTCATAAAACACAACTAGGGTCATTGTATGTTTGTTCTTTTTATAAACCACCACTTAGATCCACCAGAGTCACTACATGTGGTGTCTTTTTCATAAAACACCACTAGAGTCATTGCATGTGTTGTTCTTTTCATAAGCCACCTGGATCCACCAGAGTCATTGCATGTGGTGTCCTTTTCATAAACCACCACTAGAGTCATTACATGTGTGTGTGTGTCAGTGTGCATCACTATGGTTTTTGAAAAGAACACATGCAATGATGCCACTCCAGCATGTGGTGTTCTTTTCATAAACCACATGGATCCACCAGTTGACATTGCACGTGCGTCCTTCTCATAAACCACTTGGATCCAATGCAGGATCATTGCATGTCTTTGCATGTGTGTTCTTTTCATAAACCACCACTAGTATCACCGCATGTGTGTCCTTCTCATAAACCACAACCAGAGTCATGGCATGTTTGTTCTTTTCATCAACCACCACTTGGATCCATTGCATGTCATTGCATGTGGGTCCTTTTCGTAAACCACAACTAGGGTCATGGCATGTTTGTTCTTTTCAAAAAACCACCACTTGGATCCACTAGTGTCACTACATGTGTGTCCTTTTCATAAACCACCACCAGAGTCACTCCATGTGTTGTCCTTTTCATAAACCACCACTTGGATCCACCAGAGTCACTTCATGTGGTGTCCTTTTCATAAACCACCACTAGAGTCATTGCATGTGTTGTTCTTTTCATAAACCATCTGGATCCACAAGAGTCATTGGATGTGGTGTCCTTTTCATAAACCAGCACTAGAGTCATTGCATGTGTGTGTGTCAGTGTGCATCACTGTGGTTTTTGAAAAGAACACATGCAATGATGCGACTCCAGCATGTGGTGTTCTTTTCATAAACCACATGGATCCACCAGTTGAAATTTCATGTGCGTCCTTCTCATAAACCACTTGGATCCAATGCAGTGTCAGTGCACGTATTTGCATGTGTGTTCTTTTCATAAACCACCACCAGTGTCATCGCATGTGTGACCTTTTCATAAACCACAACCAGAGTCATTGCATGTTTGTTCATTTCATAAACCACCACTTGGATCCAATGCATGTTATTGCATGTGTGTCCTTTTCATAAGCCACAACTAGGGTCATTGCATGTTTGTTGTTTCCATAAACCACCACTAGAGTCATTGCATGTGTGTGTGTGTTAGTGTGCATCATTGTGGTTTTTGAAAAGAACACATGCAATGATGCCACTCCAGCATGTGGTGTTCTTTTCATAAACCACCTGGATCCACCAAAGTCATTGCATGTGTGTCCTTCTCATAAACCACATGGATCCACCAGTGTCATTGCATTTCTTTGTATGTGTGTTCTTTTCATAAACCACCACTAGTGTCATTGCATGTGTGTCCTTTTCATAAACCACAACCAGAGTCACTGCATGTGGTGTCCTTTTCATAAACCACAAGTCACTGCATGTGGTGTCCTTTTCATAAACCACCACTTGGATCCACCAGAGTCACTTCATGTGGTGTACTTTTCATAAACCACCACTTGGATCCACCAGAGTCACGGCATGTGGTGTCCTTTTCATAAACCACCACTAGAGTCATTGCATGTGTTGTTCTTTTCATAAACCACCTGGATCCACCAAAGTCATTGCATGTGGTGTCCTTTTCATAAACCACCACTAGAGTCATTGCATGTGTGTGTGTTAGTGTGCATCACTGTGGTTTTTGAAAAGAACACATGCAATAATGCCACTCCAGCATGTGGTGTTCTTTTCATAAAGCACATGGTCCACCAGTTGACTTTGCATGTGTGTCCTTCTCATAAACCACTTGGATCCAATGCAGTGGCATTGCATGTCTTTGCATGTGTGTTCTTTTCATAAACCACCACTAGTGTCATTGCATGTGTGTCCTTTTCATAAACCACAACAAGGGTCATTGCATGTTTGTTCTTTTCATAAACCACCACTTGGATCCAATGCATGTCATTGCATGTGTGTCCTTCTCATAAACCACAACTAGGTTCATGGCATGTTTGTTCTTTCATAAACCACCACTTGGATCCACCAGTGTCACTGCATGTGTGTCATTTTCATAAACCACCACCAGAATCACTACATGTGTTGTCCTTTTCATAAACCACCACTTGGATCCACCAGAGTCACTGCATGTGGTGTCCTTTTCATAAACCACCACTTGGATCCACCGGAGTCACTGCATATGGTGTCCTTTTGATAAACCACCACTAGAGTCATTGCATGTGTTGTTCTTTTCATAAACCACCTGGATCCACCAGAGTCATTGCATGTGGTCTCCTTTTCATAAACCACCATTCGAGTCATTGCATGTGTGTGCGTGTCAGTGTGCATCACTATGGTTTTTAAAAAGAACACATGCAATGATGCCACTCCAGCATGTGGTGTTCTTTTCATAAACCACATGGATCCACCAGTTGACATTGCAAGTGTGCCGTTGTCATAAACCACTTGGATCGAATGCAGTGTCATTGCATGTCTTTACATGTGTGTTCTAGTGTGATTGCATGTGTGTCCTTTTCATAAACCACAACCAGAGTCATTGCATGTTTGCTCTTTTCATAAACCACCACTTGGATCCAATGCATGTCATTGCATTTGTGTCCTTTTCATAAAACACAACTAGGGTCATTGCATGTTTGTTCTTTTCATAAAACACCACTTGGATCCACCAGATTCACTACATGTGGTGTCTTTTTCATAAACCACCTGGATCCTCCAGAGTCATTGCATGTGGTGTCCTTTTCATAAACCACCACAAGAGTCATTGCATGTGTGTGTGTGTGTCACTGTGCATCACTATGGTTTTTGAAAAGAACACATGCAATGATGCCGCTCCAGCATGTGGTGTTCTTTTCATAAACCACCTGGATCCACCAGAGTCATTGCATGTGTGTCATTCTCATAAACCACATGAATCCACCAGTGTCATTGCATGTCTTTGCATGTGTGTTCTTTTCATAAACCACCACTAGTGTCACCGCATGTGTGTCCTTTTCATAAACCACAACCGAAGTCATTGCATGTTTGTTCTTTTCATAAACCACCACTTGGATCCATTGCATGTTATTGCATATGTGTCCTTTTCGTAAACCACAACTAGGTTCATGGCATGTTTGTTCTTTCATAAACCACCACTTGGATCCACCAGTGTCACTGCATGTGTGTCATTTTCATAAACCACCACCAGAATCACTACATGTGTTGTCCTTTTCATAAACCACCACTTGGATCCACCAGAGTCACTACATGTGGTGTCCTTTTCATAAACCACCACTAGAGTCATTGCATGTGTTTTTCTTTTCATAAACCACCTGGATCCACAAGAGTCATTGCATGTGGTGGCGTTTTCATAAACCAGCACTAGAGTCATTGCATGTGTGTGTGTGTGTCAGTGTGCATGTAACACCCTCAAATCAGCCCTATGCAAGTTTTGGCGCTTCCCGCCAAAACCCGCATAGAAACGATTCAAGGACGCCCACCAGGCACTTTCGTGCGGCTGGAAAACGAAGTAATAACATTACACAACAGTCCTCGATGGGACCCGCAGAACAGATATATATACAACACGACTCCATGAGTCCGGAATACAGATATACAGTACAAAGATCCAAATCACCTTGAAATCGATACAACGTCCGAGTACGGACAAGATGCAAATTGGGCTAAGAGCCCTGAAGAATAACCAATGGCGTGCATAACCCTGCCCAGGCCAAGCCGGAAGGGTAACCCTGCTAACGACGGCGATCTCAAACCTGCTAAAACAAAAGGGGTGCCGACAAAGGGCAAGGGAAACAGAGGAGCGTCAGTACTAAGGCCAGTACATGGCGAGGCTAGAATTCGGCGGCTCTCGCCTACATAGGTATGGTGGGCTGAAGCGGCAGCGCAGCGACACTAAACAACCTATAGAGACTCGATACAACTGGCGGTTATTAGAGAGGGATAAGAAAGACCTATTCGGATCCAACCTGCAACTAACACCAAACAAACCCATCCTGGTATTTTCCCCTCGAGACCAAACGAGGAAGTCGGACCAAGGAACTCACACAGTTGGCAGTTTTATTCATTCCATTATAGTTGAAGCACTTACTAGTCAGATATAGATAGCATGAGTCATCCTGATAGCATAAGTAGTGGGCAGTTTTAATCACCATTCCATTGTAGTGGAAACATTTACTAGTCAGATATAATTGTCCTGAGGAATCCCAAAACCCAACAGTGGTTGACACTTTTATCACATTCCATTGGAGTTGCAATACTTACTAGGCATATATAACAAACAACCCAGATCCACCAGTGGTTGGCATTTTTAATATCCATTCCGTTATAGTTGCATCTGTTTACTAGTCACACATTAAGTCAAATTTATAGCACTACTTTAGTTATGCTTATCTATGATCGAGATACTGTGCTCCAAGTCGTCCATAACCGTGGACACGGCTTTCAGAAAGTTTTACCCTTTAGGGGTGCACAAATAGCAACACACACTCGATCAACCTCGGAAAAACCAACTCAAAACCCAACGAGGCATTCACGACAAAGCGATCACAGGATTCAGAAATATTTCAGGGGGCCACCCCACTAAGCTACCCGCAACGAAGTTGGCCGGCTCCGGAACGGACCCAGGGTTTGCGACGACGGCTGTAAACGATTGGGAACCCGAAAGTGTGACTGGGCTTGTCGATACCGCGAAAACGTGGCGCGATCCAAAACAGTACAGGTGCTCCACGCACAATCTTAAATAAAGCAGTAAAACATGGCATAAGTACAGGATAGTAATAAAGCCCCAAACTACTTTGTGGCCCCAAGAAATAAGAATGAATCAAGCTCTGGCTCAGGGGGGTCCATAAGGCCTCCCGGATGTGGATAGTGCGAAAAATCAAGGAACAGGTATCAAGTACTCGGGGTCCTACGGGACACAAGTGGGCGTGGAAGAACCAGATAACATCTATTGCCCACCAATTCCTCTGCATTAGTTGTATCTAGCATTTTAATAGTTGTATTTAAAGTCATGATCATCTCCACCAATAAGCATCTCCACCAATAAGCATCTGCCAACCTTCCAACAACTGTGGTACTTGACAACTCGAGATCACACCTGAGCAAGCAACTATGACTCGCAAGGCCAGCTATCTACCAAACACAGGTAATAGGAGGTGTACAAGGCAATATAGCGGCTGCACGGGATATAACTAGTGTTCGGAAACTAAAGCATCGCGACACGGATAGCAATAGATCAACAGGAGGAAATAAAGACTATAAATGCAAAATAGGTAGAAGGGGGAGAGATGCTCGCCTGGGAAACACTGTCGGAGATTCATATCCGTAGAACTTGTCGATACTCGCATCCACTCATCGGCCTAATCCACGAAGAAGCAAACACTAGAAGAAACACCGGATGCAATATTTAATACTACGATAGAAGATCCGGCATGCTTATGATATGATGCATGGCATAGAACAGATGCGGTGCAATTAGGTAATATTAAGCGGAACCGGGGTCCCGACAATTAATTACACGGTTCAAGTTATTTAGAACCCCCGCAATTTAAATGTTGTTTTAGCATGGCGAAACATGGCATCGGTTCGCTACACCAATTTAAATGGAGTCCGGAATAAGACAAAGGTATTCCGCATATCGATTCCATATTTAATTATAGGTGAATCGATAAAATAACCCGGACCCACAAAATATGTATGCATGTGTGAACAATTTAATATGCAACAGATGAATGTCATATGTTATAAAATAAGGGCTTAGGGTCACACATCTGGGTTCGGACGATCTTGGGTTCCGGGGGTCCGACGGTTCGGGTCCGGGGCTCAGGGTTCGACGGGAACAGCGGGATCGGGCTTCGGACAACGGAAGTAGATCTTGTCGCATCCGGGAAGAAGGAATTGGTTTGGTGTCGGGGGCGCATCGGATTCGCCCGGGTCGGTGTCGATCTTGTCGTCACGAAGATCTTGTCGGGTCCTTATATCGGGTCCTTGTATCGGGTCGGTCTTAGCGTTCGGGGTGAATAACTTGGCGTCCTCAAGGAAGTACTTGGCATATCCGTGTCGACGACCTTGGCATCCGGGAAGAAGTACTTGTCGCATCTGTGGCCTTCGGGTCGAAGAACTTGGCACGCCAGGGTTCGGTCTTCCGACACCGGGAGGATCGGTCTTCACATCCGAGAAGATGGTCATGGTGGTCCATGTAGAACCCACGGGGTGCAGCATCGGATTGGTCTTGGCCTCCGGGATGAAGAGCTTGGCGGTCTTTAGGTCCACGAAGGCGTTCCCGGTGTTCCAGTTCCGGAGATCCCTGGTGTAGATCTTGGCGTACCACAAGTCGAGAAGAACTTAAATCGTTATTGTCGGTCTTGTCGCATGGGGTATCTTGAACAACCGCCTCAGAACAACCACATCTTGTCACCAGGGAGACACAAACAGAGCACTTGCCTCGATCTAGCCCTGAACACGCAGACACGCACGGGGAAAACAACACCACACACGCGCGGAGGAGGTCGACGGTGGCCCGCGACACGGTGGCGGCAGCTCGGCCACAAGGCTTGCAGATGGATCGGCGAAGGCGGAGGTTGGGATAAGAGGCGAAGGGGCGCCGAGGAAGGACGCGGACCGCGCTGCCGGGGCGACTCCGGTGGAGGGTGGCGCTAGCACAAAACGGCGACGACTGGGAGATGCCGAGGAAGGCCGGAGACAGAGGAGATGACGGCCACACGGGCTCAGGAAAGGCGAGCGCGGCGGGGTGCTGATGATGCGGAGGAGGCGAGGTCGCCGGCCGGGATGGAGATGCATGGCCTAGGCGGAGCTTGCAGGCGGTCAGCAGGGAGAGCTCGAGGCGGACGCCGAGGGGCGCAGCGGCTCGGGTCCGGGCCGGGCTGCTGGACCGTGCCGGCGGCACAGGGAGAAGAGCAGCAGCAGGGCGAAGCTCGGCGGCGGGGTCGGCTCGTGGACGAGGCGACGCAGGCCGAGGAAGGCGTGGTCGAGGGCCCTATAGGGGCCAGAGGCGCTACGACGCGCGGCCGGGCTCTGGTGGCGGCTTGCGGAGGGAGGCGCCGACGCTCGAGGACGGGGTCGGCGCTGCAGGGTAGCAGAGGGGCAGCGGTGGTCTCTAGGACCGGCCGGGACGAGCGAGGGTGAGGCGGAGAGGTGACGAGCTCGCCAGAGGACAGCTCGGTGCGGAGGAGATGGCGGCTGGGAGAGGCGGATGAATGAGAGAGGAGGACACGGGGAAGAGAGAGAGGGTAGGTGGGCCGGGGGACGCGTCGGTGGGAGAGGGAGATGGGGCGCGGGGTGGCAGGCTGGCAGGGTGGGGCCCGGGGACCAGGGGGAATCCCGAGGGCGCCTGGTCGGGGCTGTCGGCAGGGGAGGTGGGGCAGGTGAGGTGGGGACGCGGGCCAGGGCGGCCGGTCGGTGCGGTGGGCGGGAAACAGCTGGGGTGGGCCAGGGGAGTGGCCAGGTGGCTGAGAACGAGTGGTTGGAAGAAAAGGTCAGGGTGAGGTGGCGACACGGGATTGGAGGGGGTGAGGTGGCTGGGGATGGGTAGATAGGCTGGGTAGGTTATTTGGTAGCATAGGTTTTGGGTGGAACCGGGTAGGTAGGATTTTATCTGGAGGTGGCCGGCTGGGCTTTCGGGCCTGGCTGGCTGCCTCCCAAAAATAAAATAAATATTTTATTATTTAAAACGGGGCTTTTGCAAGCCGTTGGTAGATGAAACAAAATATTCTGGAGACCCGGGTTTTAATTTGAAATCAAGACGGGGCATTTAGAAAACAAAAACAGGCTTTTCGAAAATAGTTTTATGCAAACAAATGCACGATGACATGACGATGCTCAAATGCAATGTGGCATGATGACATGAGCATGCGGTCATGATGATGCAATGCACAAAAACAACGCGATTTTCTAGTAGTGGTTTTTGCGGGGCGCCACAGTGCATCACTATGGTTTTTGAAAAGAACACATGCAATGATGCCCCTCCAGCATGTGGTGTTCTTTTCATAAACCACATGGATCCACAAGTTGACATTGCATGTGCGTCCTTCTCATAAACAAGTTGGATCCAATGCAGTGCCATTGCATGTCTTTGCATGTGTGTTCTTTTCATAAACCACCACTAGTGTCATTGCATGTGTGTCCTTTTCATAAACCACAACCAGAGTCATTGAATGTTTGCTCTTTTCATAAACCACCACTTGGATCCAATGCATGTCATTGCATGGGTGTCCTTTTCATAAACCACAACTAGGGTCATTGCATGTTAGCTCTTTTCATAAACCACCACTTGGATCCACCAGAGTCACTTCATGTGGTGTTCTTTTCATAAACCACAAGTCACTGCATGTGGCGTTGTTTTCATAAACCATCACTTGGATCCACCAGAGTCACTACATGTGGTGTCCTTTTCATAAACCACCACTAGAGTCATTGCATGTGTTGTTCTTTTCATAAACCACCTGGATCCACTAGAGTCATTGCATGTGGTGTCCTTTTCATAAACCACCACTAGATTCATTGCATGCATGTGTGTGTCAGTGTGCATCATTGTGGTTTTTGAAAAGAACACATGCAATGTAACACCCCAAAAATATTAAGCAAGATTATCAAGTTCTAATCACCCAAGTTTAGGGTTAACAAAAACTTTTATTGCTAAATTGAATATGAGTGTATGTGTGATTTGCATTAGTGCATGATTGAGTCAAATTGCAATGTGTGTTTACTCAAAATCATAGGGAATGGTTTAAAGATGAATACTACATCATCTAGGCCAATTACAAAAAAAATCCAAAGAAAAAGAAGTCAAATATAAAGCATATGATCAAATGGACATTTTGACCAAAATTAACCACTAGGCCATTTTGAGTGTTCCTAGTAAAGAATTTCTAACAGAAACTTTTCCATTTCTTTTCACCCCTTGCTAGACCAAGTAAAAGTGAATCTAAGCCCACTTTACAAACTCACAAAAACTATTTTCAAATATATTTAAAGGACAATTCAAAATTGAATCAAGTGTATGTACTAAGATCACCATTTTGCAAAAACCACTCAAATCAATTCACCTTAACTTTTCCAAGCAACCATAGACACTCAAGCAAGTGCTCAGAACACTCACCAAATTTCATTAAAAAAATTCAAATTTAAATTCTTGCGGCCATTTGGTCGAACACATTGCAGACACAAATTAAACCCTACCTAACTCCACTGTTTGGAGCAGTGATCACTCGACCATTTGCCCCCTTTTCACTCCCATGTCTCCCCCAGCACCTAGCAACGCATTGGACAGCCTCCCCCTTTGCCGTTGCGCCAGTGCAGTGCCGCCCGAAGCTTGCCACACCGGCTGACCATGGATAGCTCGCCACAGACCACGTCGCCCTCTCCCACGACGATCAGGAGACGGGCCACCATCCACCGCCACCCCCTGTCCAGCTCTCGACCACTGGCCAGCCATGGACCACCAGAAAACCGCCGCGTCCACTTTCTCTGCACCATGCCGAGAGCACGCCAGAGCGCCGCAACCGACCAGCTCGCACACGCCGCGCCTCGCCCTCTCTGCACGTGCACACACTCCCCATGACCCTAGCTAGCTCCCAGACATCCCCGTTCGCCGCCGCGTGACCCGTAGCCCCCATGCGCCATCTTGAACACCACTAGTTCCACGTAGAGCACCGCCCGCGCCCGACCATTCTCGACCGCCCCGTGCCTCGCCTTTAAGCCTGTGACGACCGCCAAGAAACACCGTGATACGTCCAAAACATATCTACTTTCCCGAACACTTTTGCTATTGTTTTTCCTCTAAACTTGTGTGATTTGGATACAACTAACAAGGACTGATGCTGTTTTCAGTAGAATTACCTTGGTGTCTAGTTTTTGTGCAAAAAATCAACTATCAGGAAAAATCTCGGAAAATATGCCAAAAATCCTATTTCACCAGAAGACTCAAGGAGCTAGAATATGAGATGGAGAGGGGCTGGGGCCTGGCCACACTAGCTGGCCGCGCGGGCTAGGCCTGGCCACGCCAGGGGATGGTCTGGCCGCCCCAGGCACCCCCTCGGTCTCCCTCTTCGCCTATAAGTTTCCTCTTGACCTAAAAACCAAGGGGGGTTTGACATTTTTCCGGAAAGAGTTCCGCTGCACTGCCACCACCAGATTCCGTGATTCGGAACCAGAGACTCCGTTCTGGCACCCTGTCGGGACGGGGAATTGGAGATCATTGCCATCATCATCACCATCGCTTCTCCATCGACCATCCATGTTTCCCCCATCTATGAGTGAGTAATCCCCCGCTGTAGGCTATGGGGATGGTAGAGATTGGATGAGATTGTTCGTGTAATGGCATCGGATTATTAGGGCATGGTGCCTTGTATCTATTATTAGTGCTTTTTGACTTTGTTGCAACTTGTTAGGCTTAATTCTTGTCACTAGGGCCCGAGTGCCATGATTTCAGATCTGAACATGTTATTGATTCATTATGATAGTATTGTTTATGGTCTTATCTGCAAGTTGTATACACACGTTGTTGTCCGGAACCAAAGGCCCCGAAGTGACAGAAATCGTGATAACCGGAGGGAATGGCTTTGATGTGAGGATCACATGTGTTCACAGAGTGTTAATGCTTTGCTCCGGTGCTCTATTAAAAGGAGCAACTTAATTGCCAGTAGTTCCCTTGAGGCCCCACTACAAACGGGCTGGCAGGACAAAAGATGTTGTGCAAGTTCTCATTGCGAGCACGTATGACTATATATGGAACACATGCCTAGGATTACTTAGTACTTGGATGTTTTATCTTATTTATATGCAAATGCCCTATGTTCTGATTGCTATATGATTTGTCTTGTCCATGCAACGCCCGTCCATACATCCCTGTGCCTATCGTGCTTTAATCCTACTGTTTACTGCAATTGTTACTACTGTCTTTACTTTTACTACTACTATTACTTTACTATTGCTACTACAAAACTGTTGCTACTGATAAACTGCTGTGAGCAAGATTGTTTCCAGGTGCAGCTGAATTAACAACTCAGTTGTTAAGTCTTATAAATATTCTTTGGCTCCCCTTGTGTCGAATCAATAAATTGGGTTTCACTTCCCTCGAAAATACTGCGATACACCCCCTATACTTGTGGGTCATCAAGACTATTTTCTGGCGCCGTTGCCGAGGAGCATAGCTTCATTTATTAAGTTCACTTGGAATCACTATTGTTCGCCGCCATCCATCCATCATGGGAAAGTCTCGTGACGGCAAGGTCCCTATTTTACCATCCACTATAAGGAGAGGTACGGTTCTGAACGCCTCGGTTGCTCTTGATTCACCGTCTGTTATGAGTAAGTTCCTTACACCACCACACACACATGTTACACATACTGCTACTACTGCTGAATCTGAAACTTCTGATACTTATGATGCTGCTTCTACTGTGCTTGATAAGAGTGGTTCATTAGGTCCTTTCCTAGATGCTACGATTGCTAGAACTATAGCTAGAAATACTGAAACTCCTAATGAAGACACTACTACATCTGTCAGTTCACCTGAGTCTAGAGAGAGCTATGATATTGAAGACGGTTATATAGAGATGACCGATGAATTTATTAAAGAATGTCAAAACACCCATGATAGGAGTGCTATTAAGAGTCTCCTTGAGAGGCGTACTACAAAACCCAAATTGTATCCTAATGCTAAGTTTGCTGCATCTCCCATAAACATTAAAGATAAGGATTATGATTTCTCTCTTGATCTATCTTACATAACTATTGTTGACAAAGAACCTTTTTGTGGGACTAAGAATGAAAGTGATGTAGCACATATGACTGAGCTTTCTACCATGAGTGGTCTGTTTTCTAATGATATTAAGATGCGCACCTACTTTGTTGCTAAAATTTTCCCTTTTTCGTTGAAAGGAGAAGCTAAAACTTGGTTTAATAATTTACCTCCTAGATCTATTGATAGCCCTGATTGCTTGATTAGTACCTTCCTTCAGAAATATTTCCCTCCTAGTGCTAGACATGCTATTTTGCAAGAACTTTTTGATTTTAAATAGGGAGAAAAGGAGATTGATAGGACTTATGGTTTGAATTCAATTGAACATGTTGAGGGCATTCAAGTTGGAGAAATATATTGTCCCATACCAAGAGAAAAATATGAAACTATTACGATTGGGACCATTGCTATCAAGGTTGAGGTAACATAATCATTAGTGGAATACAAAGTTTTGTTTCATATAGAATTTTTTTGGTAACAAGACCTAATCAACCTTGTTAACAAAAGGATTTCAATGAACAAAACAATGTTTTCACCATGATTATTATTTTTACTTTTATTCTATCCATTTTAGTTTTTGTTTCCGTTTAGTTTACTTTTCGGTTGTTAGTTGCTTGCATGTTAGAGTGTCTTAGAACTTCTGCAGTTTAGTTTTTTTTTGTCATTGCATCATTCCAAAAACATTTTTCTGTCAGAAAATCATTCATCTATACCTGAAAAATGCTCAAAAATAAAGTGTCTCGAAAAATTTCAGAAAATTCATATTATTTTTTTACGTGAAAAAAGGGGCAGAGGAGTGCCTGGAGAGCATCAGGGGGGACCACCAGGTAGGCACACCACCTGGTGGACCGGCCAGCCCAGGGGCGCGCCTAGCCATGGTGTGGGCCACCCCTGGCCCTCCACTCACTCTCTCACTTCCCACTTTCTTCTCTCTCCCGAGAAAACATCAGTTCATTGCTCGAAATCGCGTTCTTGCTGTTCTTACCCATGATATTTCGATCTCCTTGCTCAGCCCATCTTTGCTGCTGAAATTTGGAGCATTTGTTCTCCGGTATGTGACTCCTCCGCTTGTCCAAGTAGATTTGTGTTTAGTGGTTTATATCTTGAGTATTTTGCTATTGTAGGTGACAGGTTCTGAGAGCTTGTAAGCTTGTTCAATGCTTAGAGATATTGTTTTGATGCATGTTTAGGCCTCTTACAAGTCCCTATGAGTAGTGCCCTTCATTATATTTTCACTTTGCAATCACTTGTGTAATGGATGTTTAAATTTCAGAATATCAAAGATGAACAACCACACCTTTGGAGAAATATTTGAGAGGGACACACCTAGGAGGTCAAGGCCCTCAAGATCAGCCTCTCAGTTTAGGCCTTCATACAATGAAGATCTCATTGCACCATGCTTTGGCAATGAAGGAGATGAGGGGGATGCTCACCCATCTACTTTTCCTTGTTATACCTTCATGCAAGTTGCAGGGATCCTCGATGATTTCTTACTATTGGTTCAGAGGGTCGGTTTGACCTCATACATGGAAGATGAGCGTGAGAAATATGCCGTGCTCACCAAAACTTTCGTTGAGAGTTTTGTTTTCACTAACACCCCCTATCAGTCAACTGTTTCTTTTAGAATTTATAATCTGTCGTTTACCATGCCATTGGAAAGATTTTGCAGCATTATAGGTATAAGCATGACAGGGACCATGAAAAAGATCCAAGGGCGACCCGCTGATTTGCTGGAGCTCTATCAAAGTGTGACAAATGATGATGACCATGTAGCTCAGCGCGGGAAGATAAGAAACATCCAACTCCCAGCTCTTAGATACTTTGCTTATTATCTTGCCACTAGCATTCTTGGTAGGGAGAACACAAGTTATATCTCTAATTATCATTTAGCCTTCCTCGCTGCTGCACTTAATAATGATACCCGGTACAATCTTGGCTCTCTCATTGCTCGCCGCCTAGCTGCTAGGGGACCTATTTATGGGGGCATTATTGCTTCACGCATGGTTACTGCCTTAGAACTTTTTGTGGATCCTAATGATACTGTATTGGCACCACAAAGGCTTGATCTTGCTGCCATGAAAACACATCACTTCGTCACTGCTGACTCTGATATGGACAGTTTAGTATACAGGATGTTTTTTACTGACGGGGATGAAAGGGAGATTCCTTTTCCGCAATCTACTTTGTTTAGTGTTCACAGGAGGCCATGGTCGCGCTCCAAGGAGGAGGTGGACGAGCAGCTCCGCTTGCTTGGCTTCCACAGACAGCACCAGGAGGATGGTTATACCCTACGGGTACGTAACTTCAGCATACCTGGTCCAGCCCAAGGAAGGCCCACGGCCAATATACGCCAGCCCATGAAGATTTTTGGGTGGCCCAGGCCCATGACGCCTTCGGATCCTTGAAGAACAAGACTAGAGTTTCAATACAACTTGTAACCTACTCGTATCGGTACCCGAGACCTAGACTCCCCATATATAAAGGCTAGGAGGGTCCAACGAGGAGGACAACCCAACAACGATTACACCCTGCGATTACGGCATACACACCTCCATGCCAGATCGAATCTACGCACCCTGTAACTTTCGGTTCCGCCGCAATAAAAGAGCAGACAAGCAGGAGTAGGGTTTTCCCTCCGGGGGCCTGAACCTGGGTAAATCCCGTGTCCCCTGGTTGCTTGTCTGTTAACCGTGCCACGATCTCCAGCATCCCCATCTTCTCCAAAACCCAAGTCCATAACAATGGGCATTGACGAGTTGAAACCTCGTCAATTGGCGCCGTCTGTGGGAATTGGGGCTGCTGATTGTGCGGTCGTGACGGTTCCGACCCGATCGATCTACAACTCCTCGGCGACGGAGAATCACCTCCTCTTCGGCGCTTTCGACTTCACCACCCACTCGCCGACCACCATGAAGGATTTCGAGCCCGTAGGCGACGGACTCGAAATTCTGTTCGGGAGCTTCTGCTTCCAGGTGGGACAAGCTGGCACCCTCTGGATGCCCGTGCTGCCGATCAGGCCCGCTTCGTGGGCTCCACACCCCGTACTACGCACGTCACCATCAACAGATGAGTTCTACAGCAGCAGCTGCTGCAACTCCGATCTGTGCGATCCACCTTCGGATGAAGGGACCTACGGTTCCGAATCCGAAAGCTGCGGCAGCAGCCAACCAATCTGTAGGCGCTATCTGTGCGCCGCAATCATCCAAACCGACGAAGACACGCCTAACCCGCCGCCCAACCCCAACCCGCAGGGCGGAAACGGCGAAAACGGGGAAAACAGGGGCCACCTCATCCAACTTAGCAAAGAAGGATGGGCCGAAGCACGCCGCACCGTCGCAGGCGAAATAGTCCTACCTCTGGACTCCCCACGTGACCTGCTGATGGCATACCACTACCTCCTCATCGAGGAGCACAAGAAGCAAGTCAAGATGCAGGAGACGCTCGATAAACGCAAGAAAGCAGCCTCTGAGTCCAGTGCGCGACGAGCTGCGCTCTCCGCCATGGGACCTGGCTCCAGCACAAACGGAAATCAGGGAAACAAGCACCACTCTCGGGTGGAAAACATGGACCCGAAGGAGCGGCGTGACGTGATCCGAACCCTCCACACATCGTTCATGGATATGGACGCCGACGGCAACATCACCCCGAAGACGCCACAAGCCGCGATCATGGCAGCCACTGCGTATCTTGCGGCTCACCCACCTCCGGAGGGGGACCCGAAAAGGGCCATGCATAGGTCCGCACTCACCGGACTAGGACTAATCGGAGCTGCGCTCCACGAAGATGCTCCTACGAAGCCGAAGAAGAAAGCTCCGGCCAGGCGCGACCGGAGCCCCACTCCCTCATCCGAAGATGAAGAATAACACGACCTTCCTTGAAGGAAGAAGAGCTCGCACCGCCACAAACACGACTACGACGCCAGAGACAAGCTTACACAGCGCAAGATTGACAAAGCACGCGCCAAACGCGCATGCTCATCCGAATCTGAGATGGATGAAGACGAAGGAGAACTCTGCGGGGCCCGATGCTTCAGCGGATCCGTCCGGCGAACACAGATGCCACGCAACTTTAAGCTTCCTTCGGATACTCCGAAGTTCAATGGCACGCAAGATCCAAAGTCCTGGCTCAGCGACCATCTGTCATCCGTCAAGCTTCACGGAGGCAACAAAGAAACCGCCATGCAATGCCTTCAGCTGCAGCTGACAGGCGCAGCGCGGGTCTGGCTCAGCAGCCTATCATCAGGATCCATCCGAAGCTAGGAGGAGCTCGCTTATAGCTTCATCCGAAACTTCAAAGGCACCAGCAAAAGGCCCGCCTCAATCGAAGAGCTGCGAGCCTGCACTCAGAGAACGGGTAAATCTATTCGCTCGTACATACTACGCTGGTCTACGACCAAGAACTCCGCAGCACACATCTCCGAAGAGCGGGCCATCGACGCCTTCAGGGACGGCGTCAAACGCCCAGACTTCAAGGAGAAACTTGGACGCGTAAAGCCCAAGACACTCGACCAGCTCATGGAAATCGCCAACAGTTGGGCAGATGGCGAAGATTGCATCCAGCGGGCGCAATCAGATGAAGAAGACGACTACGGCCGAAGACGCGAACGCCGCAGCAAGAGGAGACCGCGCGTCTACGAGGACCGGGACGGACCCGACATGGTCGCAGCCGGCTATGCCGACCGCCGTAACGACAACAGCCACAGCAGCGGAGGATATCACAGCGGAAACTTCCACGACAACGGACGACCAACGCAGTTGTGGCAACGCCGCGACCGCGACAACGGACCTTCAGCACTCGACAAACTTTCGGGTCCATGCACCATCCACTTCTACATCGACAAACAAGATGGCAAAAAGAAAGCTAGCCACATGTTCAAGGACTACCGCGAGTTCCAGAAGCTCAGCGAAAGCATGGTACAGATGAGGCAACAAGCTCCAATTCTTGCGTTCGGAAACGCACTTGCGCCAGGCGAAATAGCACACAGAGCTCCTCCACCGCCGCCTATTGGAGGCCCACATCAACCAGTCGCACCAGCGCAAAACAACGCCGGGGTCGCTTACCCCCCACCAAAAGGAGCACTCAATATGATACAGAAGGGACGTCCCACAAACAGGGTGCAGAAGAAAATCACCCGACAAATCAACATGGCGTGACAACTCCGCCTGCAATCCCTGAGTACCTCAGCGGATCGGAGTCCTGCATCACATTCACCCGCGCGGATCACCCTTGCCAGATCCCTCGCCCAGGTCATGCTGCCCTGGTGCTAGAGGCGCAGATCGGAGGCTTCGAGATGAGTCGCGTCTTCATGGATGGCGGCAGCGGCATCAACCTAATATTCGCAAGCACTCTAGCAGCTATGCGGATCCCGCAATGCAGCCTGGAACAATCAGACACAACGTTCCACGGCATTGTCCCAGGGAAGGGCATCTTCCCCCTGGGCAAAATAGGGCTCGACGTCATCTTCGGGACACCGGACAACTTTCGGCAGGAGCGCCTAGAATTCGAAGTGGTGGACTGGCCGTCGCAATACCACGCCATCCTGGGACGCGTAGCATTCGCAAGGTTCCTGGCCGTCCCACACTACGCATACCTACTACTCAAGATGCCAGGACCAAGGGGCGTCATCACAGTCCACGGGAGCTTCACCCGATCGGACCAATGCGACAGGGATTTCAACAAAATCTCCCAGTCCTTCGGCATGCAAGACGAGCTTGTAAGGCTCCGTGAAGCGGCAGACAATGGGCTACCCCCAGTCACCAAGCAGAATGCACCTGATATGTCTTTCGACTCCACCCTCAACACCAAAAAAGTACAGGTCCATCCAACGGATGCCTCCAAGACGGCGCTAATCGCCAACGACCTCAACACCGCATAGGAAAGCGCGCTCGTCGAATTCCTCCGTGAGCACTGGGAAATCTTCGCCTGGTGTCCTACAGACATGCCAGGAGTTCCCAGGGAATTCACCGAGCACACACTCAATGTCTTCCCAGACACCAAGCCAGTCAAACAGTCCATCCGAAGACTGTCGTAGCCACGAGCCGAAGCTATCGGCAAAGAGATCAACAGATTACTCGCAGCAGACTTCATCCGGGAAATCAAGGAAAGCGAGTGGCTGGCAAACACAGTGATGGTCCCGAAGAAGGACACGGACATCCTGCGGATGTGCGTAGACTTCACGTCACTGAACAAACACTGCCCTAAGGACCACTTCCCTCTCCCTCGGATCGACCAGATCATCGATTCGACTGAAGGTTGTGAGAAACTCTCCTTCCTCGACGCCTACTCAGGCTATAACCAGATTCGACTCAAGGTCGAAGATCAAGAGAAAACGGCGTTCATCACACCGTTCGGAGTATACTGCTACAACACAATGCCCTTCGGGCTAAAGAACGCGGGTGCCACGTACCAGCGATGCATGCAGGCCTGCCTCAAGGACCAGATCGGTCGCAACGTCCAAGTCTATGTCGACGACATAGTCATCAAAACCAAGGAGGCAAGAACACTTATCGACGATCTCCGCGAGACGTTCGACAACCTTGATCGCTACAGGATCAAGCTCAATCCAGAAAAGTGCGCCTTCGGCGTCCCCTCAGGTCAGCTGCTCGGATACTTCATCTCTCAAAGAGGGATCGAAGCGAACCCGAAGAAAATCAAAGCTATCATGACAATGGAGAAGCCGAAAAACCTCAAGGGCGTTCAGCAGCTCGCAGGGCGAGTAGCGGCACTAAGCAGGTTCATCAGCCGCATGGGCGAGAAGGCCCTACCATTTTACCAACTGCTGCACAAAGCAGACAAGTTCGAGTGGACACCAGAAGCCAACAACGCATTCGAAAACCTCAAGCGGCTCCTCTCTACCTCGCCCGTTTTGGTCACGCCAAAAGAGCGCGAGCCCCTGTTGCTGTACATAGCAGCCACACACCAGGTGGTCAGCACAGTACTCGTGGTCGAACGACCCGAAGAAGGCAAGACCCATGGGGTACAACGCCCAATTTACTACCTCAGCGAGGTTCTCACTCCAACAAAACAGCGGTACCCGCACTACCAGAAGCTGGCCTACGGCGTGTTCATGACGGCTCGACGACTGAGCCACTACTTCCAGGAGCATCAGGTGATGGTCGTCAACGAGGCACCCCTAAACAGCATCCTGAACAATCCAGAGGCCACAGGATGCGTGGCCCTATGGGGCATCGAACTATCACCACTGGACATCATCTACGAGAAGCGACACGCAATCAAATCTCAAGTCCTTCCAGACTTCCTGGTGCACTGGATGGAGCTGCAGCTGCCTGACACCCCAGACATGTCGCAATCCTGGACAATGCATTTTGACGGCTCCAAACGCGAAGCCGGAGCAGGGGCAGGAGTCATACTGACCTCCCCGCAAGGTGACAAGATGAAGTACGTCCTTCGGATGAAATTCAGAGCCTCCAACAACGAGGCCGAATACGAGGCCCTCATCCATGGCATGCGGATGGCAAAAATATGCGGCACAACGCGCCTGGTCATCTACGGTGACTCCAACCTTGTCGTCCAGCAGACGATGAATGAGTACGACGCACACGCCGAAAACATGATCGCGTACCGCGCACTATACAACGCACTCGAAGGAGAATTCGACGGCTGCGAACTTCGGCACGTCGGAAGAGAGAGCAACGAGGAGGCCGATAGACTCGCCAACATCGGCTCCACTTGTGCAAAAGTACCACCAGGTGTGTTCCTCGAACAGATCTGCGTGCCATCCATCAAGCGGAAATTCCCCAAGGGATCACCCGAAGAAGCAGAACACTCGGGGGCTACGCTACCCGAAGTTCAAGAAGGACCCGAAAAGTTGGATACCGAAGTCGCCATGGTCAACCTGATGCAGGTCATGGCAGTCGAAGAAACCTGGACACGTCCATACCTCCAGTTCCTGCTAAACGGAAACTTACCAGACAACCCGACAGATGCCCGACGCATATCTCGTCGGTCAAAAGCCTTCACCATCATCAACGGCGAACTGTACAAACGCAGCATTACAGGCGTCCTACAACGGTGCGTCACCATCAGCGATGGCAAGACCATACTCCAAGATATCAACGAGGGCATCTGCGGCCACCACGCAGGCAGCCGCTCCCTTGTCGCCAAAGCTCTACGAGCAGGATTCTATTGGCCAACGGCCATGAGCGACGCAAAGGACATCGTCCGAAGATGCAACGGGTACCAACGGTTCGCCGACAAACCGCACGCACCTGGGTCCGAACTCCGACCCATACCCATAGCTTGGCCTTTTGCTCAATGGGGCCTTGACATGATCGGCAAACTGCCAAAATCCTCGAACGGAGGACACGTCTTCCTCTTGGTCGCAGTCGACAAATTCACCAAGTGGATCGAGGCCATGCCAGTCACCAACCAGAAGGGCAAAACCGCCGTCAAGTTCTTCGAATCCATAGTCTACAGGTTCGGCGTACCGCACAGCATCAGCACCGATAACGGATCAAACTTCATCTCCGAAGAATTCCAGGACTTCTGCGAAGGCCTCGGGATCAATATCACGTACGCCTCAGTGGCGCACCCGCAAACAAACGGGCAAGTGGAAAAGGCCAACGGCCTAATCGGCGCTGGCATCAAGAAACGCCTCATGAGCTCACTCGAGCACAAAGCTGGCAACTGGACGAAAGAGCTACCGTCTGTCCTGTGGAGCTTACGAACTACGCCAAACAGCTCCACCGGCTACACACCGTTCTTCATGGTACACGGAACTGAGGCTGTGCTACCAGCCGAAGCACGTCACCAGGCTCCACGAGTCGTTGCTTACAGCGAGGCCAAATCCACGGCTGCACTCGAAGACGCCGTCGACACACTCGACGAAGCACGGGATATAGCAGCAGCTAGATCCGCGGTGTACCAGCAAAGTCTCCGCAACTATCACAGCCGCCGGCTGCGCCCCAGGTCCTTCGTCGAAGGAGACCTCGTCTTGCGACTCAAGCAAAAGCGACCGAACAAACTCGATTCGCCATGGGAAGGACCCTATGTCATCACCGAAGTCATCCCAGGTGGCGCCTATCGCCTCAAGCACGTGGAGTCTGGAGTCGCATACTCCAACCCATGGAACATCTCGCACCTGTGACGATTCTACCCATAGCAATGGGCAATGTACCCCTTTTACTTTCAATAAGGCTTACGGCCAAGGCTACTCAGCCGAACCATGTACCTCCTCCACTACGCTACAAATAAAGCTAAGTGTCTCGCTCCCAACCTTCGGTTGACTATTTCTCTGCAACTTTGTTACATGCTACTAACGCACTCGGGGGCTCCCCCCACCTCACGATTTCATCGACTGAGGACAAAACGCGCTCGGGGGCTCCCCCCACCTCACGATTTCATCGACTCAGGACAAAACGTGCTCGGGGGCTCCCCCCACCTCACGATTTCATCGACTGAGGACAACACATGTACACCTGAGTAGCTGACCACGTCAGGCTAACGAAAAGGGCACGTACTAAATCAAAGCACTGCGTGCTCGCTAACAAGCAAAACTTTACAACAAAGGGCACATACACGCCCAGCCGCAATATACAAATTTTACATCTATCTGTTTATTTTAAGGTTCTACCTATTCTGCAGAATAGCCTGAGCACGCTGCTCAAACAAATCTACAATTTGTTCGGCATACTGCCTCACAGCCGCGTAATGCGGACGCATATTCCACTCGCCACCATCTGGCCGAGGAGGTGGCCCAGTCGCCACAGCAGCCAAATCTACATCAGGGCGATGCACCCTCACAAGAGACAAGGCAGCCTTCACCCCTGCGACAAGCTGCTGCCGCACCAGCTCCTCGACATTGCTGGCACTCCGAAACTTCGCCAGAAGACCTGCAAGGGTCATCGGCGCGCCATCCAACGGAAACATGACGTGCAACACCGAGGACAGCGATGTCTGCACATGGCGGAGCACCCGCGAA
Organism: Avena sativa; assembly: GCA_916181665.1. NCBI lineage: Eukaryota > Viridiplantae > Streptophyta > Magnoliopsida > Poales > Poaceae > Avena > Avena sativa. The sequence goes on from OV702292.1 coordinate 317,364,545, forward strand.
ATCTGGAAGACGCGATCCGGCACCGTCGCCAGAACCATGGCACGATCGCGATCCACCCAAAAGAAGCCACCGGCTTCCATGTCCTGTTGAGTCAAACAATTGACTCGAACAGCAATGCGCTCCTTTTCTTCCTTCGGAGCGAGATTCGCACCTGCGACAACAGCACAGAACAAGAGTAAGGCCAGCAGGCTCACCCAAAGAACTAAGCTACGGCCCGAAAGAAGGATCAACTTACACTGCAGCTGCTCGGACAGCCGACCCAGCTCCGCCATCAAGTATTCCTCTCTGGCTGCACTATGGTCTGCTTTGGACTTCCAAACGTCAGCACGACCGCGTAGCCCAAGCAAATCCCTCTCCAAGCTGCGCACGCGATCCCGCAGAAAAGCGAGCTGCAAGGAATCATCAAACGATGCTCGCAAGGGCCTTTCGGATGAAGTACCAACTGGGTCAACACCCGAAGGAACCTAAAGCAGAAGAAAAAGAAGGCACACAGACACTCAGCCAAAGATAAAGCCCAACTCGGAGGAATTCATTAAATAAGGCCACTGCGTGGCTCAAGAATGGTGCTACAAAAGATATTTACTACATACTACCCTATATCTCCTATGCCTAAGGCATAGGATACCGAGTCGCCTTAGAGACAGACTGCCTAGCTTTGGCGTCGCCCTGCTGCCGCAGCGCATACCCAGACAACAAGTCAATGAGCTTGGGCCCATATCGTCTGTAGCGAACGGAGTAAGCAGCGAAGGCTACCTCTGATCCATCCGCAGCCGTCGGCATCCGAGAAGTGATCTGGGGCAAGTCCTGATCCGCCCCAGCCGCCATGGCCATCGCCAGCCCGACGGACGCGCCGATGCCCTTCTGCGAAGGCCTCGGGATCAATATCACGTACGCCTCAGTGGCGCACCCGCAAACAAACGGGCAAGTGGAAAAGGCCAATGGCCTAATCGGCGCTGGCATCAAGAAACGCCTCATGAGCTCACTCGAGCACAAAGCTGGCAACTGGACGAAAGAGCTACCGTCTGTCCTGTGGAGCTTACGAATTATGCCAAACAGCTCCACCGGCTACACACCGTTCTTCATGGTACACGGAGCTGAGGCTATGCTACCAGCCGAAGTACGTCACCAGGCTCCACGAGTCGTCGCTTACAGCGAGGCCGAATCCACGGCTGCACTCGAAGACGCCATCGACACACTCGACGAAGCATGGGATATAGCAGCAGCTAGATCCGCGGTGTACCAGCAAAGTCTCCGCAACTATCACAGCCGCCGGCTGCGCCCCAGGTCCTTCGTCGAAGGAGACCTCGTCTTGCGACTCAAGCAAAAGCGACCGAACAAACTCGATTCGCCATGGGAAGGACCCTATGTCATCACCGAAGTCATCCCAGGTGGCGCCTATCGCCTCAAGCACGTGGAGTCTGGAGTCGCATACTCCAACCCATGGAACATCTGGCACCTGCGATGATTCTACCCATAGCAATGGGCAATGTACCCCTTTTACTTTCAATAAGGCTTACGGCCAAGGCTACTCAGCCGAACCATGTACCTCCTCCACTACGCTACAAATAAAGCTAAGTGTCTCGCTCCCAACCTTCGGTTGACTATTTCTCTGCAACTTTGTTACATGCTACTAACGCACTCGGGGGCTCCCCCCACCTCACGATTTCATCGACTGAGGACAAAACGCGCTCGGGGGCTCCCCCCACCTCACGATTTCATCGACTGAGGACAACACATGTACACCTGAGTAGCTGACCATGTCAGGCTAACGAAAAGGGCACGTACTAAATCAAAGCACTGCGTGCTCGCTAACAAGCAAACCTTTACAACAAAGGGCACATACACGCCCAGCCGCAATATACAAATTTTACATCTATCTGTTTATTTCCAGGTTCTACCTATTCTGCAGAATAGCCTGAGCACGCTGCTCAAACAAATCTACAATTTGTCCGGCATACTGCCTTACAGCCGCGTAATGCGGACGCATATTCCACTCGCCACCATCTGGCCGAGGAGGTGGCCCAGTCGCCACAGCAGCCAAATCTACATCAGGGCGATGCACCCTCACAAGAGACAAGGCAGCCTTCACCCCTGCGACAAGCTGCTGCCGCACCAGCTCCTCGACATTGCTGGCACTCCGAAACTTCGCCAGAAGACCTGCAAGGGTCGTCGGCGCGCCATCCAACGGAAACATGACGTGCAACACCGAGGACAGCGATGTCTGCACCTGGCGGAGCACCCGCGAAATCTAGAAGACGCGATCCTGCACCGTCGCCAGAACCATGGCACGATCGCGATCCACCCAAAAGAAGCCACCGGCTTCCATGTCCTGTTGAGTCAAACAATTGACTCGAACAGCAATGCGCTCCTTTTCTTCCTTCGGAGCGAGATTCGCACCTGCGACAACAGCACAGAACAAGAGTAAGGCCAGCAGGCTCACCCAAAGAACTAAGCTACGGCCCGAAAGAAGGATCAACTTACACTGCAGCTGCTCGGACAGCCGACCCAGCTCCGCCATCAAGTATTCCTCTCTGGCTGCACTATGGTCTGCTTTGGACTTCCAAACGTCAGCACGACCGCGTAGCCCAAGCAAATCCCTCTCCAAGCTGCGCACGCGATCCCGCAGAAAAGCGAGCTGCGAGGAATCATCAAACGATGCTCGCAAGGGCCTTTCGGATGAAGTACCAACTGGGTCAACACCCGAAGGAACCTAAAGCAGAAGAAAAAGAAGGCACACAGACACTCAGCCAAAGATAAAGCCCAACTCGGAGGAATTCATTAAATAAGGCCACTGCGTGGCTCAAGAATGGTGCTACAAAAGATATTTACAGCAAAAAGTAAACTACATACTACCCTATATCTCCTATGCCTAAGGCGTAGGACACCGAGTCGCCTCAGAGCCAGACTGCCTAGCTTTGGCCTCGCCCTGCTGCCGCAGCGCGTACCCAGACAACAAGTCAATGAGCTTGGGCCCATATCGTCTGCAGCGAGCGGAGTAAGCAGCGAAGGCTACCTCTGATCCATCCGCAGCCGTCGGCATCCGAGAAGTGATCTGGGGCAAGTCCAGCTCCGCCCCAGCCGCCATGGCCATCGCCAGCCCGACGGACGCGCCGATGCCCTTCTGCTTGCGCTTGTACGCTGCAGGCGCTTCGGCTGACAGAGCCTCTGCCAGAGCACCCACATCTTCAAGGGTTGCGCCCTTCGGGAAGAGCTCCTGGTAGAAGCGACCAAGGACCTCCTTTGCCTTGGCAAGGGAGTTGACGACGGTGCTGCAGCGGTCTTCGACCGCCACAGTGGCATCATCCAGAGCACTCCCGTGCTCCAGAGCACCATGGTCAAACTCGATGCCTGCGGCATCTGAGACAAAACAGAAGAAAACATGAAGAATAGCAACATAGAAGAGGACCCGAAGAAAAAGAAGCAAGTACAAAAGCTAGCACTCACCCGAAATAGCCTTGGCAGCAGCCATGAGCTTCTCCGCTACTCCTACCTCACGACCTGCGGCTTCCTGCTGCAGACGCTCTTTCGCTTCGGCTGCCTTTGACAGTTCCACCTCAAGGCGCTCTTTCGCCTCAGCGGCAGCTTCGGCCTTCTGCTCCAATTGGCCAAGGCTCTTCTTCAGAGCATCAACCTCACGAAGAGTCATTATGCTCCTCTGCATTCACAACAAGCCAGTGTCAACAAACAGGACAAGGATAAACAAAAAAGTACTACAAGGCAGACGAATACCTTGCAGCTGCTGCAGTTTCACCTCCAGCGTCAGGTGCTCCTCCACCAGCCGCTTGGCCTCTCGGACACAAGGCTGCAGGAAGAAGCAATAGAAGTAAGAGCATGACTTGGGGGCTCCGCCCAAAACAAAGAAGCAAACACAACATCAGCACACGAAGACGCCCGGGGGCTCCCCCCGTGACATGAAGCAGAAAAACTTACGTGCTCCGAAGGCGAACCCGCAGGCCCGCCTGCGAAATTCTGAGGCGCAACCACCAGCCTCTCCTGCACAAGAGGAACTGGCGCAGCACCACCCGACGTCTCCACCATCTGCGGAGGCGGCGACGCAATGTTCGACTCCCCCATCATCTCGCGCGCTCCATCACTAGAGCCGTCGAAGGATTGCCTACATATGAACCAATCAACACAGGCGCAAAAATAACAAGTGAGCAAAAGACAACAGTGGCAACAAGCACACTTACGAGCCCAACGCGCTTAGGTCAAAGATAGGAGAAGACCTCCGGGCCCTCTTCTCCTCCTTCTTCTCCTCCTTATTCTCTTCCTTCTTCCGCTTTGCTGGCGGGTGCGGAGCAACAGCTCGCACAGGAACGGCAGGAATAGGAGAAGACGAACCGCCCTGAACATCATCATGACGCTCAAGACCCCGAGGATTCCTGGGAGTCGGAGGAGTCGAGGCATCCGAAGACTCGCTCGAGCTCCGTGATCGCTTACTCGAATGGTCTTCACTCGATTCGTCGGCATCCTCCGTCGGAGATCTCGCTGAAGGAAGCTCGGACACGGAATCCACCACTTCATTATCCGGGGCATTCGGATACCTTTCGGGCAATGGTGGCGCCATGCATGGCACTTTGAAGCTCTACAAGATGAGAAGAAACTTTGTTAGCAAACAAAGGACACAAGTACACAACTGACAAAAACATAAGGGAAGCACTACGTGCGCAAATCTACACCTTTGGCACGGCCAACGTCGACGAAAAGGGAGGAGTCAGCGACTTCCCCGGGATTTTTTCGTCGGTCTTGAACTTCAACAGCACGCGAAGATCCTTGTCAAGGTCCACCTCGGAGACCTTCTCACTCGAAACCCTCGTCGGATCACGGCGCCCAGAGTACAGGAACATCGGGTGCGCTCTAGCCTGGAGCGGCTGCACCCGACGCTCAAGAAACACCCGGATAATGTCGACACCGTTCACCTCCTTCTCAGGATTCAATTGGAGCTCCTCCACCCGACGGTACAAGGCCTCTATCTCCGCCACCTCACCGTCTAAGATCTGATTTTTCCAGGACCTCTTCTTCACAATTAACTGGGAGGGGTCAAAAGGAACCTCGAACTTGTCTTTTGGCGTGACCAAAACGGGCGAGGTAGAGAGGAGCCGCTTGAGGTTTTCGAATGCGTCGTTGGCTTCTGGTGTCCACTCGAACTTGTCTGCTTTGCGCAGCAGTTGGTAAAATGGTAGGGCCTTCTCGCCCATGCGGCTGATGAACCTGCTTAGTGCCGCTACTCGCCTTGCGAGCTGCTGAACGCCCTTGATGTTTTTCGGCTTCTCCATTGTCATGATAGCTTTGATTTTCTTCGGGTTCGCTTCGATCCCTCGTTGAGAGATGAAGTATCCGAGCAGCTGACCTGAGGGGACGCCGAAGGCGCACTTTTCTGGATTGAGCTTGATCCTGTAGCGATCAAGGTTGTCGAACGTCTCGCGGAGATCGTCGATAAGTGTTCTTGCCTCCTTGGTTTTGATGACTATGTCGTCGACATAGACTTGGACGTTGCGACCGATCTGGTCCTTGAGGCAGGCCTGCATGCATCGCTGGTACGTGGCACCCGCGTTCTTTAGCCCGAAGGGCATTGTGTTTTAGCAGTATACTCCGAACGGTGTGATGAACGCCGTTTTCTCTTGATCTTCGACCTTGAGTCGAATCTGGTAATAGCCTGAGTAGGCGTCGAGGAAGGAGAGTTTCTCACAACCTGCAGTCGAGTCAATGATCTGGTCGATCCGAGGGAGAGGGAAGTGGTCCTTAGGGCAGTGTTTGTTCAGTGACGTGAAGTCTACGCACATCCGCAGGATGTCCGTGTCCTTCTTCGGGACCATCACTGTGTTTGCCAGCCACTCGCTTTCCTTGATTTCCCGGATGAAGTCTGCTGCGAGTAATCTGTTGATCTCTTTGCCGATAGCTTCGGCTCGTGGCTCCGACAGTCTTCGGATGGACTGTTTGACTGGCTTGGTGTCTGGGAAGACATTGAGTGCGTGCTCGGCGAATTCCCTGGGAACTCCTGGCATGTCCACAGGACACCAGGCGAAGATTTCCCAGTGCTCACGGAGGAATTCGACGAGCGCGCTTTCCTATGCGGTGTTGAGGTCGTTGGCGATTAGCGCCGTCTTGGAGGCATCCGTTGGATGGACCTGTACTTTTTTGGTGTTGATGGTGGAGTCGAAAGACATATCAGGTGCGTTCTGCTTGGTGACTGGGGGTAGCCCATTGTCTGTCGCTTCGCGGAGCCTTACAAGCTCGTCTTGCATGCCGAAGGACTGGGAGATTCTGTTGAAAATTCCTGTCGCATTGGTCCGATCGGGTGAAGCTCCCGTGGACTGTGATGACGCCCCTTGGTCCTGGCATCTTGAGTAGTAGGTATGCGTAGTGTGGGACGGCCAGGAACCTTGCGAATGCTACGCGTCCCAGGATGGCGTGGTATTGCGACGGCCAGTCCACCACTTCGAATTCTAGGCGCTCCTGCCGAAAGTTGTCCGGTGTCCCGAAGATGACGTCGAGCCCTATTTTGCCCAGGGGGAAGATGCCCTTCCCTGGGACAATGCCGTGGAACGTTGTGTCTGATTGTTCCAGGCTGCATTGCGGGATCCGCATAGCTGCTAGAGTGCTTGCGAATATTAGGTTGATGCCGCTGCCGCCGTCAATGAAGACGCGACTCATCTCGATGCCTCCGATCTGCGCCTCCAGTACCAGGGCAGCATGACCTGGGCGAGGGATCTGGCAAGGGTGATCCGCGCGGGTGAATGTGATGCAGGACTCCGACCCGCTGAGGTACTCAGGGATTGCAGGCGGAGTTGTCACGGCCATGTTGATTTGTCGGGTGATTTTCTTCTGCACCCTGTTTGTGGGACGTCCCTTCTGTATCATATTGAGTGCTCCTTTTGGTGGGGGGTAAGCGACCCCGGCGTTGTTTTGCGCTGGTGCGACTGGTTGATGTGGGCCTCCAATAGGCGGCGGTGGATGAGCTCCGTGTGCTATTTCGCCTAGCGCAAGTGCGTTTCCGAACGCAAGAATTGGAGCTTGTTGCCTCATATGTACCATGCTTTCGCTGAGTTTCTGGAACTCGCGGCAGTCCTTGAGCATGTGGCTAGCTTTCTTTTTGCCATCTTGTTTGTCGATGTAGAAGTGGATGGTGCATGGACCCGAAAGTTTGTCGAGTGCTGAAGGTCCGTTGTCGCGGTCGCGGCGTTGCCACGACTGCGTTGGTCGTCCGTTGTCGCGGAAGTTTCCGCTGCGATATCCTCCGCTGATGCGGCTGTTGTCGTTACGGCGGTCGGCGTAGCCGGCTGCGACCATGTCGGGTCCGTCGTGGTCCTCGTAGACGCGCGGTCTCCTCTTACTGCGGCGTTCACGTCTTCGGCCGTAGTCGTCTTCTTCATCTGATTGCGCCCGCTGGATGCAATCTTCGCCATCTGCCCAACTGTTGGCGATTTCCATGAGCTGGTCGAGTGTCTTGGGCTTTACGCATCCAAGTTTCTCCTTGAAGTCTGGGCGTTTGACGCCGTCCCTGAAGGCGTCGATGGCCCGCTCTTCGGAGATGTGTGCTGCGGAGTTCTTGGTCGTAGACCAGCGTAGTATGTACGAGCGAATAGATTCACCCGTTCTCTGAGTGCAGGCTCGCAGCTCTTCGATTGAGGCGGGCCTTTTGCTGGTGCCTTTGAAGTTTCGGATGAAGCTATAAGCGAGATCCTCCTAGCTTCGGATGGATCCTGATGATAGGCTGCTGAGCCAGACCCGCGCCGCGCCTGTCAGCTGCAGCTGAAGGCATTGCATGGCAGTTTCTTTGTTGCCTCCGTGAAGCTTGACGGATGACAGATGGTCGCTGAGCCAGGACTTTGGATCTTGCGTGCCGTTGAACTTCGGAGTATCCGAAGGAAGCTTAAAGTTGCGTGGCATCTGTGTTCGCCGGACGGATCCGCTGAAGCATCGGGCCCCGCAGAGTTCTCCTTCGTCTTCATCCATCTCAGATTCGGATGAGCATGCATGTTTGGCGCGTGCTTTGTCGATCTTGCGCTGTGTAAGCTTGTCTCTGGCGTCGTAGTCGTGTTTGTGGCGGTGCGAGCTCTTCTTCCTTCGAGGAAGGTCGTGTTCTTCTTCATCTTCGGATGAGGGAGTGGGGCTCCGGTCGCGCCTGGCCGGAGCTTTCTTCTTCGGCTCCGTAGGAGCATCTTCGTGGAGCGCAGCTCCGATTAGTCCTAGTCCGGTGAGTGCGGACCTATGCATGGCCCTTTTCGGGTCCCCCTCCGGAGGTGGGTGAGCCGCAAGATACGCAGTGGCTGCCATGATCGCGGCTTTTGGTGTCTTCGGGGTGATGTTGTCGTCGGCGTCCATATCCATGAACGATGTGTGGAGGGTTCGGGTCACGTCACGCCGCTCCTTCGGGTCCATGTTTTCCACCCGAGAGTGGTGCTTGTTTCCCTGATTTCCGTTTGTGCTAGAGCCGGGTCCCATGGCGGAGAGCGCAGCTCGTCGCGCACTGGACTCGGAGGCTGCTTTCTTGCGTTTATCGAGCGTCTCCTGCATCTTGACTTGCTTCTTGTGCTCCTCGATGAGGAGGTAGTGGTATGCCATCAGCAGGTCACGTGGGGAGTCCAGAGGTAGGACTATTTCGCCTGTGACGACGCGGCGTGCTTCGGCCCATCCTTCTTTGCTAAGTTGGATGAGGTGGCCCCTGTTTTCCCCGTTTTCGCCGTTTCCGCCCTGCGGGTTGGGGTTGGGCGGCGGGTTAGGCGTGTCTTCGTCGGTTTGGATGATTGCGGCGCACAGATAGCGCCTGCAGATTGGTTAGCTGCTGCCGCAGCTTTCGGATTCGGAACCGTAGGTCCCTTCATCCGAAGGTGGATCGCACAGATCGGAGTTGCAGCAGCTGTTGCTCTAGAACTCATCTGTTGATGGTGACGTGCGTAGCACGGGGTGTGGAGCCCATGAAGCGGGCCTGATTGGCGGCACGGGCATCCGGAGGGTGCCAGCTTGTCCCACCTGGAAGCAGAAGCTCCCGAACAGAATTTCGAGTCCGTCGCCTACGGGCTCGAAATCCTTCATGGTGGCCGGCGAGTGGGCGGTGAAGTCGAAAGCGCCGAAGAGGAGGTGATTCTCCGTCGCCGAGGAGTTGTAGATCGATCGGGTCGGAACCGTCACGACCGCACAATCAGCAGCCCCAATTCCCACAGACGGCGCCAATTGACGAGGTTTCAACTCGTCAATGCCCATTGTTATGGACTTGGGTTTTGTAGAAGATGGGGATGCTGGAGATCGTGGCACGGTTAACAGACAAGCAACCAGGGGACACGGGATTTACCCAGGTTCATGCCCCCGGAGGGAAAACCCTACTCCTGCTTGTCTGCTCTTTTATTGCGGCGGAACCGAAAGTTACAGGGTGCGCAGATTTGATCTGGCGTGGAGGTGTGTATGTCGTAATCGCAGGGTGTAATCGTTGTTGGGTTGTCCTCCTCGTTGGACCCTCCTAGCCTTTATATATGGGGAGGCTAGGTTTCGGGTACCGATACAAATAGGTTACAAGTTGTATTGAAACTCTAGTCTTGTTCTTTAAGGATCCGAAGGCGTCATGGGCCTGGGCCACCCGAAAATCTTCATGGGCTGGCGTATATTGGCCGTGGGCCTTCCTTGGGCTGGACCAGGTATGCTGAAGTTACGTACCCGTAGGGTATAACCATGTCAATACCCACTTAGGCCAAAAGCCTAAGCTTGGGGGGAGGTACACCAACTTCACACTCATCTCCATATCATGTTTTGTCGGTACTTTGTATATTCATGTTTCGTTCTCTTTTTAGGTTTTGTTATTTCTTTACTTTTGCTTTCTAAAAAACAAAAAGACCAAAAATATTTCCATTGTTTCTCTTTGTTTGCTTCTTCTTATTTTGCCTTGGTTTGCCTTTTCCTTTTTTGCTTTGTTTGAATTATTCGAAAAACCCAAAAAGATTCCGCTTTGCTTGTTCTTCCTTTTTGGTTCTTGTTTTTAAAAATTGAAAACACCAAAAATATTTGTTGTTCTTCTTTGGTTTTGTGAGTTTGTTGTAGGGTTCAGCAGTCGTCAGTGGTATTTGGTTTCATCTTATTATTCAAGCCACAGAAGTGAAGGGAAATAATGAGGATTAATGACAAGTTGAGGTGTGGTAAGAGGCTAGTAACAAACTCTATTTGTTTTCATTTTGTACAAATACTCATCATTGTGGGCATGCTTAGTCTATTCATGTAGGGTGTATGTTATTTATGGATGCTTAGTAGTTCTTGCTTTCTTATGATTAGCTCCAGCTCGCTAATAATTTTTAGCATGCCACATGATTGTTTGCTTGCATTGCTCTATTCATAACTTGGTATGACACTGTGGTATCCTCCTCTGAGTGTTTCACTTGAATTGACTTGGAACATGCTCATGCATGCATATGACCGAAACAATAATCAGTTAAGCCTCAATGAATTATTTTGCCTTAGGGGTCTTGAATCACTTTCATGCCATGATTAGTCCCGTTTTGTTGCAAGCATGATTATGACAGCTATTGCTCTCTCGTTTGTCGCTCCCTTACTATTGCTAGCCTTCACCTACACTGAGTATGAGCTCTACTCGTGTTTCCAACTCCCTAAAACCAAATATTGCCAAAAGTGTCCACCATACCTACCTATTAGCATCATTTGCTATTCCGTGCATGCTCAGTATGCCTTGTTTTCTTCCGAATAAAATGTTTGCTTGTTATGAGAAAGTTAGTTAGTAAAGCTCTCACGAACTTGATGGCACAATTTACTTTCTTGCACTTAATAATCTTGAACCATTGCGTCCATCTTTGTTGCGTATATGCTTTCGCTTTATAAGTTGAAGTTAGTAGAACCATGTATCATGGGGAACGCTTTCAACATTGCATTGGTACTCTGTACCTCGTTGATATCATGATTCTTTTGCTTATGGATCTCGGCGGTGTGAAATAAAAGGGGAACTTGTGAGATCATGGAGTCTGTATATGTGTTAGAGAAACACCTGGGCTTCTAGCCTAAGCCATGCCTAATCATGGTGGAAACTTGCAGCATAACCATAATGAGCATTCTATGAAGCATCCTCAATAAAAACCTATGCAAATAGCAAATAAAAAGATCACTGAGATGCTCATTGTCTACTTGCCTTGTCATTTTGATTATGGGATAGCTCCCGTATCATGTGCAAGGGGTAGCCTGTTGGCGATTCTCTATGATACATATGTACTTACAATGACAAGAGCTTACTTGTGACTGAAGCTGAGTAGCATGAGGTTCGGTACTCGTAAGTAAGGGGCATGAGATTTTAACTTATAACTTGTCAAGCATATACTCTTAGTTGTGTCACTTTAACCTTAACCATTTAAAGATGCTTATGATAGGGGCAATGAGAGCTCAAAGCTAATGAGTACCATACTTGCATCATTTCGAAGCCTTTCAAACTATTCAAAACCTTTTCATTTCTTTGTTGAGTCTCCACATATTCTATGAGCACTTTCTTGAGAGCATAATTGTCATTCTTAGTGTAATATGCTGGTCTCAAAACATGATTAATTATGTTATGACTTTCATGCTTGTATCTTTGATATCTTTACTTCTAGTCTTCACTTGAACTTCAGAGGTGCCTTGGCATTTATGTTTGATCTACAATCAAAGGCAAGCGAGATACCACTCTATCATACCTTTTTATGAACATTACAATGTTGCTTATGTTTATGTTTCATGCTACTTATTATTTTTGAGTTGGAATCTCTTCATAGCTTGCAATGACTTTTAAGTAAACTTAGTTGCATACTATCTATTGTGAATTGCCTAAGCAAGTGTGTTCGTGAAAGTTTCTTTTATCGCACTCAGTTTTCAACTGAATTGCTTGAGGACAAGCAATAAGCTAAGCTTGGGGGAGTTGATGCGTCCAAAACGTATCTACTTTCCTGAACACTTTTGCTATTGTTTTTCCTCTAAACTTGTGTGATTTGGATACAACTAACACGGATTGACGATGTTTTCAGCACAATTACCTTGGTGTCTAGTTTTTGTGCAGAAAATCAACTATCAGGAAAATCCCGGAAAATATGCCAAAAATCCTATTTCACCAGAAGACTCAAGGAGCCAGAATACGAGACAGAGAGGGGCTAGGGCCTAGCCACACCACCTGTCCGCGTGGGCTAGGCCTGGCCGTGCCAGGGGGTGGTTTGGACACCCTAGGCACCCCCTCGGTCTCCCTCTTCGCCTATAAGTTGCCTCTTGACCTAAAATCCAAGGGGGATTCGACGTTTTTCGAGAAAGAGTTCCGCTACGCCGCCACCACCAGATTCCGTGATTCGGAACCAGAAACACCGTTTTGGCACCTTGATGGGTCGGGGATTTGGAGGAGATCATCGCCATCATCATCACCATTGCTTCTCCATCGACCATCCATGTTTCCCCCATCTATGAGTGAGTAATCCCCCGTTTTAGGCTATGGGGATGGTAGGGATTGGATGAGATCGTTCATGTAATGGCATCGTATTGTTAGGGCATGGTTCCTAGTATCTATTATTAGTGCTTTTTGACTTTGTTGCAACTTGTTATGCTTAATGCTTGTCACTAGGGCCCGAGTGCCATGATTTCAGATCTGAACATGTTATTGATTCATTATGATAGTATTGTTTGTGGTCTTACCTACAAGTTGTATACACACGTTGTTGTCCGGAACCAAAGGCCCCGAAGTGACAGAAATCGGGATAACCGGAGGGAATGGCTTTGATGTGAGGATCACATGTGTTCACGGAGTGTTAATGGTTTGCTCCGGTGCTCTATTAAAAGGAGCTCCTTAATTGCCAGTAGTTCCCTTGAGGCCCCGGTGCAAACGGGCTGGCAGGACAAAAGATGTTGTGCAAGTTCTCATTGCGAACACGTATGACTATATATGGAACACATGCCTAGGATTACTTAGTACTTGGATGCTTTATCTTATTTATCTGCAAATGCCCTATGTTCTGATTGCTATATGATTTGTCTTGTCCATGCAACGCCCGTCCATCCATCCCTGTGCCTACTGCGCTTTAATCCTACTCTTTACTGCAATTGTTACTACTATCTTTACTTTTACTACTGCTATTACTTTACTATTGCTACTACAAAACTGTGGCTACTGATAAACTACTGTGAGCAAGATTGTTTCCAGGTGCAGCTGAATTGACAACTCAGTTGTTAGGGCTTATAAATATTCTTTGGCTCCTCTTGTGTCGAATCAATAAATTGGGTTTCACTTCCCTCGAAAATACTGCGATACACCCCCTATACTTGTGGGTCATCACACCGCGTCGCCCTCTACCCTCAGCCACGCCAATAGCTCGTTGTAGCACCGTCGCTGGAGGAGCCAGTCCATGCTGCAATGCCCCTCTCGCCGGTGTATAAATAGAGGCCCCTCTCTTGAATCCAACGGGCTTGGATAGATAATTTTTTGACTTGTTCCACACTCAAACATTTTTCAAAAATCAACCATAAATGCTTTTGAGTTCTTTCCAACTCTCAAAAATCACATTTGATAAGATCTATCTGAATATGTAAAAATATTTAGGTTTACATGTAGTGACATTGGACTAGTACCAAAAGAATACTATATAGGCATTTCTAGTCACTTTAATTCTACTAAATGACAATCTTAAACTTTATGAAATATGACCAACACTTTAAATCACATTCCCAAGTATTAGAATATGTGGTGATGACATGTGTCAACATGATACCATATTTTAATTGGAGAATATTAAATCTTAAGTATTTTCAATGAGTAGAAATTACTTTTCTAAAATGAGATAAATAAGACTAAGTCTTTATTTCATGTGATGATTGTGATGATGCTAGATCATCTAGTGTGAACCTTAGTGTGCTAAATAGAAATAGTTAAGTATTGTTTGGTGATTGTGTACCCCGTATTCATTTATAGACGATAGTACCGACCCGGGATACGAGGAGGAGGAGTACTACCAAGAAGAAGAAGAAGAAGAAGAAGAAGAAGAAGAAGAAGAAGAAGAAAACTTCAACCACTACACTACTCAAGCCAAGCTAACACTTGCAAGTTTCTTAACTATGCAAGCTATAACTATGCAAGTAAACCTTGCAAGATAACCTATGCAAGATCCACTAGACATGCTTTGGTTATGCAACTTTGATTATACCAATCCCAAGTTTTACTTGCAAGCTTTATTCTTTTACTTTTACCAAAGTTCTTTACCTTTAGTTAGTAAATTGTGAGTATTGGAAAAATAGGATAGATACCATAAAGAGTATAAAACTAGGCCTAAGTAGTTATACTTAGATGTCATCAAAAGGCATAAAACTAGAGTTGGATAGTTACACTTGATTAGCACCCCTCATTAGTGAATACCCTCAACTTTAGTGGCTAGTGCTAAGCATAAAAGTTGATCACTTTAGATGGGAATATTTGGTGAAAATGATTATGAAAACCTTGGAATGATGATTCATTCTATTGAAATGTTTTGACATGTGTTGAGAAACACAAAAAGGATTTGATGATGAAAATGTTGAGGCATGAGCCTTAGCCCTTTATAAAAAAACTGATGGTTGGGTTCGGATACGATACCATTCCGATTTTACCGTACAACCACAATACCTGAATTAGGTAGGGCTTAACTAGAAGTTTATATGCCTTAGTATGGGTTCCCTCGCGGAAGAGGTTGAGTTGAGGCTACCTCATGAGTGTGAATTTCCACCTATGGAGTGCCCAGGATGGCAGATGGCCATGGCTGGGAGGCCAAGCTCATAGGGGAGGTGCCTATCTTAGAGTGTGTAATTGAAAGGTTAGGATTGATTATCCGCATACTAAGTATGATGATTCAGGGTTATACCTGACAGATGTATTGAATTTTGTGGTGAAAGTGTACCACCTCTGCAGAGTGTCAAACTATTCGAATAGCCACGTCCGCGGTCATGGACAGTTGGAGTGGCCATACTGTTCCGTCGTCAGATGTTTTCAAAATGACTGGTGAATTGAACTATGACTTTGACTTGACCACAACATGTTTGTGGATATGAACACTAGGTTCCCACTTAAGTGATTTAGAACATTAACTTAGTTTTCTTTACTTCTAAACTCAGTATGAGATAAACCTGGCTTTTTGAAAATAAACCTAGAGCTTAAGATTCCTACTAGAACTACCTTACTTGTTAGTGATAGTTTGCGAGTACTTAAAGAGTACTCATGGCTTTGTCCTTGGCTACTCCCGTGGCCAGAATATGAGTACGACTACCAGGATGATGGATAGCAGGAGGTCTACGACAACTAGGATCATCTCCCATCATCAGCATTGCCTATGACTCTGAAGATGGAGGCCCTACTACATTTATTTTCTGCTGCTTGATTTGTATTAAGACTGGATCATGAGATCCTCTATTTGTATGACCTTTTTATGGTTTGTAATGGATGATGTACTATGGTACCAATCTGTTATGTCTCGCAAAAATGGTAATCCTGGGATTGCGAGGTATGGCATAACAGGCATCTGGGATTAAAAATCCGGGTGTTGACAAGTTGGTATTAGAGCCATCCTGACCATAGAAGACCCTAGTTAGAATGGATGCCCGAACAAAAACTTAGTTTCGAAACAAAAGAAGTGAGTATTTATGAAAACCTATTCCCACTATTACCCTTGAGATTCTTTAAAAAAAAACATGTCCTAAAAAATTCTTGCATTCCTACATAAAATTTGAGACACTTGATCACCTCACTAACTTACTCATCCTAAATTCTTATAGATGGAAGTCCAGTATTGCAAGTTCTACCAGCTGGGCAACAGAGGCCACCTGATCTTTGAGAGGGATCTAGATGCACTGTCAGAGTATCTTGAGTGCCCGCACCCAGAATTCTTCGGGGCACAACTCAACGATCACATAGGAGGAGATCTACAATGGATGATAGTTGCAGATCTCAGAGGCAAGATGGAAGCACCCACTTCAGAGAAGATCCAATTCACCTTGCGGGAAAACAACTAGCTAGATGGATTAGCCAGGGCTATGCATGAAGCTCTTGCCTGTCTGTGTGGGAAAAACATCAACCAGATCCAGGGAACTCGCTTTGCTCACTACACAAGGCGTGATTCTATGGGAAATCCCTTAGATATGCCAGGACACCTGGAGCTGAAGCACCAGGTGGACAATCTTGACTTCATGTTGTATGATAGACAGAAGGAGTTGGACAACACTCATGCCTACGCTAACCACAACCATGCCATTGCAGTCAAGAAGGACTAGACCCTAGCAATTCTCGCCAAGGAGCGTCAATCACTTCGTCGTCAGCGCGACAAGAAGGATCGCACCATCGATCGTCTTCGCAAGAAGGTGGCCACTCTCGAGAAGACCATCCGTGAACAGGAAATCCAGTTTGAAGTGAAGGAGGAGGAAGGTGAAGATATCCATGGAGATCTTTACTCTTACCTAAGTGATGACAACGACTACTTGGAGGATGATGCCATGGAGTTCCACACTGATGATGATGATTCCGACTTCATTGATGATGATTAGATGCACTTGAGCACTACCGTAGGAGTGAGTTGTACCGGTCCCACTGTATCGTAGTTTCACAGAATGGTTCTTAAAACCATCTGTTTTCTATTTGTGTTGTGGTGTGTGTTTGTATTGTGTGCTTTGAATGAATGAATGAATGAATGAATGAGAGGAAGTTGTTAGTTTGCAAAACCTGAGTCAAACTCAAAGTTTAAAGCTTTTGAAACAAAACCATGAACCCTAGAGATTTCCCTCTTATCTCATTATCTATCTCAATCTTCAGATGACTCGTGGAAATCCCAGAGGAAGCAGTTCATCCCAGGACCCGATGCTGCAGATTCTGTAAATGCTAGTTTCTAACTGTGAAGCTAGTAGAGCTGAACGCCAAGCCAACCTAGCCACTCTTCAACAGATAGCTCAGATGGCCCACAATAATCAAGGTCATGGAAACCAGGATCACCATGGATCCAAGCTCAAGAACTTTCAGAATACCACCCCACCTATCTTTAGTAAGTCTGAGGATCCCTTAGATGCTGATGACTGGCTACAAACCATGGAGAACAACTTGGAGGTCGTAGGAGTTGAAGCCAATGAAAAAGTACTATTTGACACCCATTATCTGGCAGGAGATGCCAGAGCCTGGTGGAATAGCACCCGTACCATGAACGAAGGTCAGATGATGACTTGGGAAGCATTCAAGATCAAGTTCAGCCGGACCCATGTGCCCCAAGGTTTGGTCACCAGGATGAGGGATGAGTTCAGGGAACTGAAGCAAGGAAGGATGACGGGTAGTTGAGTACCGTGACAAATGTCTATCACTAGCTAGATATGCCCCTGATGAGATTAACACTGAAGCAAAGAAGAAGGAAAGGTTCTTGAATGGATTACATGATGAGATGCAGACTATGTTAGTCAACATCCGTTTTGTAGATCTAGAAGAGCTAGTAGACTCTGCCATTCAGATGGAAGGGAAGATAAACCAAGACAATGAATATCACAAGCGCAGGATGATGCACCAGCCTAGATCCCACCATATCCAGAAGTATCGCCCCAACCCGTCTGCAGGATATGCCCCAAGAAACAACAGACCTCCTATGTCCCGTCCCAACTATCCCAATCATAGTGGAGGAAACCTGAAGTCTAGAGGAAACCACAACAACAACCCCGGCAACTCCAATAACTTCAACCGTGCACCGCCTAAGTCCAACAACAAAAACAACAACAATACTGCCCCAAGGACTGGAAGCAATGTTGTGCCTATTGCAGGAAAAGACAAGTCCCAAATTACTTGCTTTGAATGTGGAGTCAAGGGTCACTACTCTAATGAGTGCCCCAAGAAGCTGGCAGCAGCCACCAATGTGAATGCACCCGCTCAGCAGCAATGCAGTGTTCAGCCTGGAAGGATATTTTCCCTAGGGAACTCACTCAACCGCAACGGCCGTCTGTTCCACATGAATGCTGAAGAAGCTCAGGAATAGCCAGATGTCGTGCTGGGTATGTTTTCTGTTAACTCAGTACTTGCAAGAGTGTTGTTTGATTCTGGAGCATCGCAATCGTTTGTTACAGAAGAGTTTGCATGCACTAGTAAGATTCAACCAACAAAATTGAAGCATGTTATGGTAGTTCAAATACCTGGTTCAACCACCAAAGCTAGAAAAATTTGCAAGGCTGTACCTATCAGAATCCATGGAATAGATTTTTATGCTAATTTAATAGTACTTGGAACCAAAGGTTTGGAAGTAGTACTAGGAATGGATTGGATGTCAAAACATAAAGGATTAATCGACTGTGCCAAGAAAGCCATAACCATGACCAATAGCTCTGGAGTATCAGTAGAGCATGTATCTGAGACATTGCCTCGTCAATTCAAATGCAACAAGAGTCTAGCCCAACCAACCATAGACCAACTCAGAGTAGTCTGTGAATACCCCAAAGTATTCCAAGATGAATTGTCTGGTATGCCCCCATATCGGGATATCGAGTTCACCATTGAACTAGTTCCTAGAAATGGACCCATAGCTCAGAGACCTTATATTATGAACCTGTCGGAATTAGTAGAGCTGAAGAAACAACTTGATGCTATGTTGGAGAAAGGTCTAATTCAACCAAGTGTGTCGCCATGGAGATCACCTATATTGTTTGTAGATAAGAAAGATGGAGGTAACCGTTTGTGCACGGATTACCGGAAGTTGAATGATGTCACCATCAAGAACAAGTACCCACTGCCAAAGATAGAGGATCTGTTTGACCAGTTGACTGGTGCTAGAGTGTTTTCTAAGATTGATCTTAGAACTAGTTATCATCAACTCAAGATTCGTGCAACGGATATTCCAAAGACCGCCTTTACCACCAGATATGGATTGTATGAGTACACGGTCATGTCTTTTGGATTAACCAATGCCCCCGCTTATTTCATGAATCTCATGAATAAGATTTTTATGAACTTCCTAGATAAGTTTGTCGTTGTTTTTATCGACGATATTCTGATCTATTCTAAGTCAGAGGAAGACCATGAGCAACATCTGAGAACCATCCTTGAAACCCTTAGAGAACATTAGTTGTATGCCAAATTTAGCAAATGTGAGTTCTGGTTAAAGGAAGTAGGATTCCTAGGACATATTGTATCGACGGGAGGAGTCGTTGTCGATCCCGCCAAGATCAAAGATGTTGAAGAATGGAAAGCCCCAACCACTCAAACCCAAGTCCGCGCATTCCTCGGATTAGCGGGATATTACCGCAAGTTCGTAGAAGGATTTTCGAGCATCGCTAGACCAATGACCCAGTTGTTAAAGAAAGATAATAAGTTTGAATGGATGTACAAATGTGAAGCAAGTGTTCAAGAGCTCAAGAAGAGATTGATTTCAGCCCCAATTCTGATTATGCCAAATATCAAGAAGCCTTTTGATGTGTATTGTGGTGCATCCAAGATTGGTCTCGGATGTATATTGATGCAGGAAGGCAAAGTCATAGCATATATTTCCAGACAACTGAAGTAGCATGAGCAAAACTACCCTACCCATGACTTAGAACTAGCAGCCATAGTTTTAGCATTGAAGACGTGCCGTCATTACCTTATGGGTAACCGCTTTGAGATTTATTCGGATCACAAGAGTCTGAAGTATATCTTCACCCAAAAGGAGTTGAATATGAGGCAAAGGAGATGGATAGAGTTAATCAAGGATTAACACTTGACATTCACTATCACCCCGGCAAAGCCAATGTGGTAGCGGATGCTCTTAGTAGATTGCCGTGTAGATTAAAAACCATGATAAAAGAAACACAGCCAAGTTTGCATGAATATTTGGAGCAGCTTAGAATGGAGCTAGTTAGCAAAGGATTTTTAGCCAGTATAGAACTTCAACCCACCTTGATCTGCCAGATCAAGGAGGCA
This sequence comes from Avena sativa, assembly GCA_916181665.1. Classification (NCBI taxonomy): domain Eukaryota; kingdom Viridiplantae; phylum Streptophyta; class Magnoliopsida; order Poales; family Poaceae; genus Avena; species Avena sativa. The sequence continues at coordinate 317,384,421 of OV702292.1, forward strand.
CAGAAAGGAAATGCAAGTATTGACGGAATCAAGCATCGTATCGGTACAGGGAAGGTACCCGGATTCACTAAATATGAAGAAGGAGTTTTGTGGTACAAAGGACGTATCTGTGTGCCAGCAGATTCTAAGCTGAAACAAGTTATCATGCAGGAAGCTCATGATACTCTTTATTCTATCCACCCCGGAGGAACGAAGATGTATCAGGATTTGAAGGAGCAATTTTGGTGGCACAAGATGAAGAGAGAAATCAGAAGCTACATAGCTAAGTGTGATATATGTCAGAGAGTCAAAGCGGAACATTAGAGACCCGCAGGACTTTTGCAACCATTGCAGATTCCAGAATGGAAATGGGATTCTGTTGGAATGGAGTCTATCACCGGTTTGCATAAATCTAGTAGGGGAAATGACTCTATTTGGGTCATAGTTGATAGACTGTTCAAGGTAGCCCATTTTATACCTGTCAAGACCACCTACCAGAGTTCGAAGCTAGCAGAGTTGTACATTGCTAGAATAGTCAGTTTGCATGGAAACCCTAAGACCATAGTATTGGATCGAGGAACCTAGTTTACCTCAAGATTTTGGCAGAAAGTCCAAGAAGGATTAGGAACCAAGCTGAACTTCAGCACAGCTTATCACCCGCAGACCGATGGACAAACTGAAAGAGTCAACCAAATCTTAGAAGATATGTTGAGAGCTTGTGTGTTAGAATATGGATCAAAATGGGAATATTGTCTGCTTTTGCAGAATTCTCATACAACAACAGTTATCAAGCTAGTTTGCAAATGGCCCCATTTGAATTTCTGTATGGAAGGAAGTGTCGTACCCCCTTGAATTGGTCGCAAGTAGGAGAGAGTCAGATTTTTGGACCCTACTTCCTACGAGAAGCCGAAGAGAAGGTTCACAAAGTCCATGAACACCTCAATACCGCCCAATCCAGACAGAAGAGTTATGCCGATAAGAGGCATAGATGCCTGACCTTCAATGTCGGAGATTTTGTGTATCTCAAAGTATCACCCTTGAAAGGAATGCAACATTTTCAACTAAAAAGGAAGTTAGCCCCCAGATATATTGGACCCTTCAAGATGTTGAATCGCCAAGGAGAAGTATCCTATCAACTGGAACTGCCAGAGGAGATGGCATCCATACATAATGTGTTCCATATCTTGTTACTTCACAAATGCTTTGGAAAAGACCGAAGTATTCAAGAACATTGATCACCGAGCCATAGATATCAACCAGGATCAAACGTATCGGGAAGTACCCATTCATATTTTGGAAGAAGTCTTCAGAACCACCAGGACCCAGAGTATCAAGTTTCTCAAGATCCAGTGGAGCAACCATATCGAAGAAGAAACCACTTGGGAGCAAGAAGATTACATTAGGACTGAGTTTCCAAATCTCTTTAGTTCCTAGTTTTTCTTAAATCTCGGGACGAGATTTTTGTTTAAGGAGGGAAGGTTTGTAACACCCCAAAAATATCAAACAAGATTATCAAGTTCTAATCACCCAAGTTTAGGGTTAACAAAAACTTTTATTACTAAATTGAATATGAGTGTATGTGTGATTTGCATTAGTGCATGATTGAGTGAAATTGCAATGTGTGTTTGCTATAAATGATAAGCAATGGTTTAAAGATGAATACTACATCATTTAGGACAATTACAAACAAAATCCAAAGAAAAAGAAATCAAATATAAAGCATATGATCAAATGGTCATTTTGACCAAAATTAACCACTAGGCCATTTTGAGTGTTCCTAGTAAAGAATTTCTAACAAAAACTTTTCCATTTCTTTTCACCCCTTGCTAGACCAAGTAAAATTGAATCTAATCCCACTTTACAAAATCACAAAAACTATTTTCAAATCTATTTAAAGGACAATTCAAAATTGAATCAAGTGTATGTACTAAGATCACCATTTTGCAAAAACCACTCAAATCGATTCACCTTGACTTTTCCAAGCAACCATAGACACTCAAGCAAGTACTCAGAACACTCACCAAATTTCATTCAAAAATTTCAAATTTAAATTCTTTCGGCCATTTGGTCGAACACACTACATACACAAATTAAACCCTGCCTAACTCCACTATTTGGAGCAATGATCACTTGACCATTTGCCCCCATTTCACTCCCCTGTCTCCCCCACCACCTAGCAACACAGTGGATAGCCTTCCCCCTTTGCTATTGCGCCACTGTAGTGCCGCCCGAAGCTTGCCACGCCGACCAACCATGGATAGCTCGCCACAGACCACGCCGCCCTCTCCCACGACGACCAGGAGATAGGCCACCGTCGACCGCCACCCCCTGTCCAGCTCTTGACCGCAGGCCAGCCATGGACCACCAGAAAACCATCGCGCCCACTTTCTCTGTGCCATGCCGAGAGCACGCCAGAGCGCCGCAGTCGAGCAGCTCGCACACGCCATGCCTCGCCCTCTCCGCGCGTGCACACACTCGCCATGACCCTAGCTAGCTGCCAAACATCCCCGTTCGCCGCCTCGTGATCCATAACCCCCGTGCGCCGTCTCGAACACCGCCAGTTCCGCGCAGAGCACCGCCCGCGCCCGACCATTCTCGACCGCCCCGTGCCTTGCCTTTAAGCCTGTGACGAGCACCAGGAAACACTGCATCAGCCCCTACCCTCATCCATGCCAATAGCTCGATGTACCGCCGTTGCCGGAGGAGCCAGTCCATGCTGCAATGCCCCTCTCGCCGGTGTATAAATAGAGGCCCCCTCCACCTCAATTCACCACACCATCTCACTCCCCACTCCTCACAGAACCTCCCACACTCTCCCCGGAGCAAGGCGAGCACCAGCCCGCCAGAATTTGGCCGGAGTCCACAGCTGCAGAGGAGAAGAGGAGCCGTCGATTGGAGCCACCCTAGGAGCCGCCGCGACCACAATTCAAACCGCCGTCATCGACAACATCGTTCGCCCCCATCGCCGATCCTAGCTGGAGCCCTGGTGAGCCTCACACGACCCCCACCACTGCATTAGGGTTCAGTCCTCGCCGGAGCTATTCGACGTAGGAGATGAACCTCATCCATTAGATCACATTCTAATCGTAGGGCCTAGATTGAAAAATACCATTTCGGTTAGATAGAAGCACTAACTAGTGGGACCCCTATGTCAGTAGCCCTCTATGCCACGCTGTGCAGATTGGGCTGGCCCGTTTACTTTCCCGCGCAGGCCTGTAAATTCAAATAGGATTTTTCCATTTTAGTTGAAACCAGATTCTGTCAGTAGATTCAAAATTAAATTCAAAGAGATTTACTAAACCAAATTGCATGATTCCAATTTTGTTAGAAAGCTACTCAAATTATCTATCCAAGCCCCTTGGATTCAAGTCATTTGGAATTAGATATCATCTATACCAAAAATAACAAGACAGAGACTTTTCCACACTCAAACATTTTTCAAAAATCAACCATAAATGATTTTGAGTTGTTTCCAACTCTCAAAAATCACATTTGATAAGATCTTTCTGAATATGTAAAAATATTTAGGTTTACATGCAGTGACATTGGACTAGTAGCAAAAGAATGCTATATAGGAATTTCTAGTCACTTTAATTCGATTAAATGATAATCTTAAACTTTATGAAATATGACCAACACTTTAAATCACATTCCCAAGTATTAGAATTTGTGGTGATAACATATGTCAACATAATCCCATATTTTAATTGGACAATATTAAATCTTAAGTATTTTCAATGAGTAGAAATTACTTTTCTAAAATGAGATAAATAAGACTAAGTCTTTATTTCATCTGATGATTGTGATGATGCTAGATCATCTAGTGTGAACCTTAGTGTGCTAAATAGAAATAGTTAAGTATTGTTTGGTGATTGTGTACCCCGTATTCATTTATAGACGATAGTACCGACCCGGGATACGAGGAGGAGGAGTACTACCAAGAAGAAGAAGAAGAAGAAGAAGAAGAAGAAGAAAACTTCAACCACTACACTACTCAAGGCAAGCTAACACTTGCAAGTTTCTTAACTATGCAAGCTAGAACTATGCAAGTAACCCTTGCAAGATAACCTATACAATATGCACTAGCATGCTTTGGTTATGCAACTTTGATTATACCAATCCCAAGTTTTACTTGCAAGCTTTATTCTTTTACTTTTACCAAAGTTCTTTACCTTTAGTTAGTAAATTGTGAGTATTGGAAAAATAGGATAGATACCATAAAGAGTATAAAACTAGGCCTAAGTAGTTATACTTAGATGTCATTAAAAGGAATAAAACTAGAGTTGGATAGTTACACTTGATTAGCACCCCTCATTAGTGAATACCCTCAACTTTAGTGGCTAGTGCTAAGCATAAAATTTGATCACTTTAGATGGGAATACTTGGTGAAAATGATTTTTAAAACCTTGGAATGATGATTCATTCTATTGAAATGTTTTGACATGTGTTGAGAAACACAAAAGGATTTGATGATGAAAATGTTGAGGCATGAGCCTTAGCCTTTATAAAAAAACTGATGGTTGGGTTTGGATGCGATACCATTCCAATTTTACCGTACAACCACAATACTGAATTGGGTAGGGCTTAACTGGAATTTATATGCCTTAGTATGGGTTCCCTCCCAGAAGAGGTTGAGCTGAGGCTACCTCGTGAGTGTGAATGTCCACCTATGTAGTGCTCAAGATGGCAGATGGCCATGGCTGGGAAGCCAAGCTCATAGGGGAGGTGCATATACTAGAGTGTGTAATTGAAAGGTTAGGATTGATTATCTGCATACTAAGTATGATGATTCAGGGTTATCGCTAACGGATGTATCAAATTTTGCGGTGAAAGTGTACCACCTCTGCAGAGTGTCAAATTATTCGAATAGCCGTGTCCGTGGTCATGGACAGTTGGAGTGGCCATACTGTTCCATCGTCACATGTTTTCAAAATGACCGGTGAATTGAACTATGACTTTGACTTGACCATAACAGGGTTGTGGATATGAAAACTAGGTTCCCACTTATGTGATTTAGAACATTAACTTAGTTTTGTTTACTTATAAACTCAGTATGAGATAAACCTGGCTTTTTGCAAATAAATCTAGAGCTTAAGATTCCTACTATAACTACCTTACTTGTTAGTGATAGTTTGCGAGTACTTAAAGAGTACTCATGGCTTTGTTCCTAGCTATTCCCATGGCCAGACTATGAGGAGGACTACCAGGATGATGGACAGCAGGAGGTCTATGACAACTAGGATCATCTCCCATCTTCAGCATTGCCTGTGACTCTGAAGATGGAGCCCCTACTACGTTTATTTTCTGCTTCTTGATTTGTTTTAATACTGGATCATGAGATCCTTTATTTGTAAGACCTTATTATAGTTTGTAATGGATGATGTACTGTGGTACCAATCTGTTATGTCTCACAAAAATGGTAATCCTGGGATTGCGAGGTATGGCATAACAGGCATCTGGGATTAAAAATCCGGGTGTTGACATGCAATGATGCCACTCCAGCATATGATGTTCTTTTCATAAACCACATGGATCCACCAGTTGTCATTGCCTATGTGTCCTTCTCATAAACCACATGGATCCAATGCAGTGTCATTGCATGTCTTTGCATGTGTGTTCTTTTCATACACCACCACTAGTGTCATTGCATGTGTGTCCTTTTCATAAACCACAACCAGAGTCATGGCATGTTTGTTCTTTTCATAAACCACCCCTTGGATCCATTGCATGTGTGTCCTTTTCGTAAACCACAACTAGGGTCATTGCATGTTCTTTCTTTTCATAAACCACCACTTGGATCCACCAGTGTCACTGCATGTGTGTCCTTTTCATAAACCACAACCAGAGTCACTGCATGTGTTGTCCTTTTCATAAACCACCACTTGGATCAACTAGAGTCACTGCATGTGGTGTCCTTTTCATAAACCACCACTAGAGTCATTGCATCTGTTGTTCTTTTCATAAACCACCTGGATCCACCAGAGTCATTGCATGTGGTGTCCTTTTCATAAACCACCACTAGTGTCATTGCATGTGTGTGTGTGTCAGTGTGCATCATTGTGGTTTTTGAAAAGAACACATGCAATGATGCCACTCCAGCATCTGGTGTTCTTTTCATAAACCACATGGATCCACCAGTTGACATTGCATGTGTGTCCTACTCATAAACCACTTGGATCCAATGCAGTGTCATTGCATGTCTTTGCATGTGTGTTCTTTTCATAAACCACCACTAGTGTCATTGAATGTGTGTCCTTTTCATAAACCACAACCAGAGTCATTACATGTTTGTTCTTTTCATAAACCATCACTTGGATCCAATGCATGCCATTGCATGTGTGTCCTTTTCATAAACCACAACTAGGGTCATTGCATGTTTGTTCTTTTCATAACCCACCCTTTAGATCCACCAGTGTCATTGCATGTGGTGTACTTTTCATAACCACCGCCAGAGTCACTGCATGTGGTGTCCTTTTCATAAACCACCACTTGGATCCACCAGAGTCACTCCATATGGTGTCCTTTTCATAAACCATCACTAGAGTCATTGCATGTGTTGTTCTTTTCATAAACCACCTGGATCCTCTAGAGTCATTGCATGTGGTGTCCTTTTCATAAACCACCACTAGAGTCATTGCATGTGTATATGTGTGTGTGCCAGTGTGCATCATTATGGTTTTTGAAAAGAACACATGCAATGATGCCACTCCAGCATGTGGTGTTCTTTTCATAAACCACCTGGATCCACCAAAGTCATTGCATGTGTGTCCTTCTCATAAACCACATGGATCCACCATTGTCATTGCATGTCTTTGCATGTGTGTTCTTTTCATAAACTACTAGTGTCATTGCATGTGTGTCCTTTTCATAAACCACAACTAGGGTTAGTGCATGTTTATTATTTTCATAAACCACCACTTGGATCCACCACTGTCACTTCATGTGTGTCCATTTCATAAACCACCAACAGAGTCACTACATGTCTTGTCCTTTTCATAAACCACCACTATCCACCAGAGTCACTATATGTGGTGTCCTTTTCATAAACCACCACTAGAGTCATTGCATGTGTTGTTCTTTTCATAAACCACTTGGATACACCAGAGTCATTGCATGTCCTGTCCTTTTCATAAACCACCACTAGAGTCATTGCATGTGTGTGTCAGTGTGCATCACTTTGGTTTTTGAAAAGAACACATGCAATGATGCCACTCTAGCATGTGGTGTTATTTTCATAAATGATCCACCAGGTGAGATTACATGTGTGTCCTTCTCATAAATCACTTGGATCCAATGCAGTGTCATTGCATGTCTTTGCATGTGTGTTCTTTTCACAAACCACCACTACTATCATTGCATGTGTGTCCTTTTCATAAACCACAACTAGGATCATTGCATGTTTGTTATTTTCATAAATCACCACTTGGATCCACCAGTATCACTGCATGTGTGTCCTTTTCATAAATGATACGTCCATTTTGCATCACTATTCTATATCATAATTTACTATTATTCATTGATATGTTTCATATTAAGAGATGATACTTATGTTATTTCATCTATTTTTGCATGGTTGATGACTTTTGGAGCATGGACCACTGCAGTCAGGATTTTGATAGAAAAGGTGTTGTTTGGAGGAAAAATTCGCGAAGATCAGAAAATCCAGGAAAATACATGGAAAATCCTATTTTTCCAGGAGACGAAGAAATTTAGAAGGGGAAGTGGAGATGGGCCATAGGGGGCCCACACCACCCCCTGGCACGGGCCACCCTAGGCCGCGCCACCAGGTGGTGTGGCCACCCTGGTCCACCCCTGGCTCTCCCCTCTGGCGTATATTATCTGTTAGAGATATGCCCAAGAGGCAATAATAAAAGAGGTTATTATTATATCTTTGTGTTTATGATAAATGTTTACATCCCATGCTATAATTGTATTATTAGGAAACACTAATACTTGTGTGTTTTGTAAACATAAAAGAGTCCCTAGTAAGCCTCTTGTTGAACTAGCTTGTTGATTAATTGATGATCATGGTTTCCTGATCATAGACATTGGATGTGATTAATAACAAGGTTATATCATTAGGAGAATGATGTGATGGACACACACCCATAGTAAGCGTAGCATAAGATCAAGTCATTAAGTTCGTATTGTTGTAAGCTTTGTAATACATAGTAATCTAATCCTTCGACCATGAGGTTATGTTAATCACCATCACCGGATGGGTACTTTGATGACATCAAACGCCGCTTCGTAACTAGGCGGTTATAAAGGTGTCATTGGGTATTTTGAAAGTATGTGTTGAAGCGCATAGACCAAGATTGGGATTTGTCCATCCATATGACGGATAGATATACTCTGGGCCCTCTCGGTGGAATGTCATCTAGATAGCTTGCAAGCATGTGACTGGGTCACAAGGGATGACATAACATGGAACGAGTAAAGAGTACTTATCAGTAACGAGGAAGAACTAGGTATGGAGATACTGACGATCAAACCTCGGATAAGTAGAATATCGCGAGACAAAGGGAATTGGTTTCGTATGTTAAATGGTTCAATCGATCACGAAGTAATCGTTGAGTATGTGGGAGCCGTTATGGATCTCCAGATCCCGCTGATGGTTATTGATGGGAGAGGTGTCTTCATCATGTCTGCATATTCACGAACCGTAGGGTGACACACTTAAGGTTCGAAGTTGTTTTGAAGTAGATATGGAATTTGCGTTGGAGACCGAATGTTGTTCGGAGTCTCGGAATGGATTCGGGACATCACGAGGAGATCCAGAATGGTCCAGAGAATAAGATTCATATATTGGGGATCATTTTCTAAGTTAGGAAATGTTCCGGAGTGTTTGTATGGAGATTCTAGAAGGTTTCGGAATGTTCTGGAAGGTTTTAGAGGATTTCTTGGAGTTTGCTTGAAAACCAAGAAAGGGATCAAAGAAACCAAGTGGGGCAAGACACGGATTCGTGGGGGAGGAGGATTCCTCCCCCCAACCCGCAGGCCCAAGGAGGAGGGAGTCCTACTAGGACTCCCCCTCCCCAGACGCGCCTCCCTCCTTTAAATAGAAGGGAGGGGGCGCCCCCTCTTGCACCTTGTCTCATAGCTCCCAATCTCAGCCGCCTCTCTCCTCCACGTTTCTTCTGCACAGGCATAGGCGAAGCCCTGCAGAATTCTCATCTCCACCACCACCACCACGCCGTCGTGCTGCTGGGATTCCGTGGAGAAGATCTACTACCTCCGTTGCTCGCTGGAACGGGGAGAGGAAGGTCTGCTTCGACTCCGCACGTGTGACCGTTTGCGGAAGCGCTGCCGGAACGCGGCGCCGTAAGGATCGTCCACACGATCTTGAGATCGGCAAGTGATCAACTACATCATCCACGAGATCTAATCTCGTTAACGCTTTCGGTTCTACGAGGGTTAGTACCGATCTATCTCGTTGCTCATATCTAGTAGATTAGATCTTGGCTTTTATCTAGATTAGATCTGGGTTTTGTTCGTTTTTGCGGTAGAATTTTTTTGTTTTCCATGCTTCGAACTCATCAGTGGTATCAGAGCCTTGTCTATGCGTAGAACTGTTGCACGAGTAGAACACAATGAGGTTGTGGGCGTTGGTGCTCGTGCCGTCTTTTGCTATATGTGTACTTTGCATCTTGCGGTATGGTGGGATGAAGCGGCTCGGGCTAACATTACATGTCATCGTACATGAGACTTGCTCCACGCTTGACGTGCAACTTGCTTTGCACAAGTGGCTTTGCGGGTGTCTGTCTCTCCCATCATAGTATAGATCAAATCTACACTTTGCACTTGATAGCACTTGTATCAACGGTGTGGTTCAGTTTCGTAGGTAAGATGCGTTCTTAGTCGAAAGCCCCAAGCCATGTAAAACTTGCAAAGAAAATTAGAGGCGTCTAACTTGTTTTTGCAGGGGTTTTGTGATGTGATATGGCCTATAGGTGATTGTGATTGTATTTGATGTATGCAATGATCCTTGTTGTAATATGGCAACCGGCAGGAGCTTAATGGTTGTCTTTAATTCTGTTAAGACCTGCGTGTCTATTCATCTTGTAATAGCTTTGTTCCAAGCAGTTGTAATAGTTGCTAGTGAAGATGAACAACCATGAAGCGGCGCCACGGACCTTGACGCAATGCTGGCGATGATGGAGATCATGTCCGTGCTTTGGAGATGGAGATCAAAGGCATAAGAAGAAAGGGCCATATCATATCACACTAATTATGAATTGCCTGTGATGTTAATCCTTTATGCATCTTGTATTGCTTAGATCGCGACGGTAGCATTATAAGATGATCCCTCTCACTAAATATCAAGTAATAAAGTGATCGTCCTTAGTTGGCACCGTTGCTAAGACTCGTCGTTTCGAAGCATATCGTGATGATCGGGTGTGATAGACTCTACGTGTGCATACAACGGGTGCAAGCCAGATTTGCACATGCGGAAACTAAGGTTAATCTTGACGAGCCTAGCATGTACAGACATGGTCTCGGAACACGGAATACCGAAAGGTAGAGCATGAGTCATATGATGATATGATGAACATGAAGATTGTTCGCCGATGAAGCTACATTATCTCACGTGATGATCAGACTTGGTGTAGTGGATTTGGTTCATGTAATCACTAAAACAACTGCAAGGGATGTTGTTTTGAGTGGGAGTTCACCTAGTTGATTTAAGAATTAAATTTGAACACTATTTATCATAAACTTAGTCTAAATTACTTGCAAATTTGTTGTAGATTATGGCGAATGTTTCCATCAATTTCAATGCGTTCCTAGAGAAAGAAAAGCTTAAGAACAATGGAAGCAATTTCACGGACTGGTTCCGTGGACTGAAGATCGTCCTCAGGGCTGGTCAATTGACCTATGTGCTCGAAGCACCGCTAGGTGACCCACCTGCAGAAGATGCCACCGATGATGTAAAGAATGTTTATGCCACTCGGAAACATCACTACTCCACAGTTCAGTGTGCCATCCTGTACGGTTTAGAATCGGAGCTTCAAAAACGTTTTGAGCACCATGACCCATTTGAGATCATTAAGGAGCTCAAACTCATCTTTGAGACTCGCGCGGCCATGGAAAGCTATGAAGCTTCCGAGAAATTCTTTACCTGCAAGATGGAAGAGGGTAGCTCCGTTAGCGAGCACGTGCTCACTATGTCTGGGCATGCAAACAAACTCCGAGAGTTGGGGATACCAATTCCTAATGAATTGGGGATTCACCGTGTCCTCCAATCACTGCCACCAAGTTATAAGAACTTTGTGATGAACTACAATATGCACTGCATGAACAAGACGTTGCCTGAACTATCGTCCATGCTGAAAACTGCTGAAGTGGAGATCATGAAAGAACACCAAGTGTTGATGGTCAATAAGACCACCAATTTCAAGAAAAGGGGCAAGCCTAAGAACAAGGGCAACTTCAAGAAGGACGGCAAGAAAGCTGCCGCACCTGCTAAGAAGCCCAAGGCTGGTCCTAAACCTGAAACTGAGTGCTTCTACTACAAGGGTGCTGGTCACTGGAAGCGTAACTGCCCCAAATACCTGGCGGATCTGAAGAACGGCAACATCAAGAAGAAAGGTATATTCGATATACATGTTATAGATGTGTATCTTACTAGTAATCATAGTAGTGCCTGGGTATTTGATACTAGTTCGGTTGCTCATATTTGTAACTCGAAATAGGAGCTGCGGAATAAATGAAGACTGGCGAGAGACGAGGTGACGATGCGCGTTGGAAATGGCTCCAAGGTTGATGTGATCGCCGTCGGCACGCTCCCTCTACATCTACCATCGGGATTAGTTTTAAATTTAAATAATTGTTATTTGGTGCCTACGTTAAGCATGAACATTATATCTGGATCTTGTTTATTGCGAGACGGTTACTCTTTTAAGTCTGAGAATAAAGGTTGTTCGATTTATATGAGTAATATCTTTTATGGTTTTGCACCTGGGATGAATGGTTTATTCTTATTAAATCTCGATAGTAGTGATACACATGTTCACAACATAGATGCTAAACGAATAAAATTAAATGATATTCTACATACATGTGGCACTGTCGTCTTGGTCACATTGGAGTGAAGCGTATGAAGAAACTCCATTCTGATGGACTTCTTGAATCACTTGATTTTGAATCACTTGAAAGATGCGAAGCATGTCTAATAGGAAAAATGACTAAGACTCCATTCTCTGGTATAATGGAGCGAGCTACAAACTTATTGGAAATAATACATACCGATGTGTGCGGTCCAATGAGTGTAGCATCGCGTGGTGGATATCGTTATGTTCTCACTTTCACGGATGACTTGAGTAGATATGGGTATGTCTACTTCATGAAACATAAATCCGAAACTTTCAAGAAGTTTAAGGAATTTCAAAGTGAAGTGGAAAATCATCGTAACAAGAAGATTAAGTTTCTGCGTTCTAACCGCGGAGGTGAATATCTGAGTTATGAGTTTGGCATGCATTTAAAGAAATGTGGAATACTTTCACAGTTGACACCGCCGGGAACACCACAGCGTAATGGTGTGTCCGAACGTCGTAATCGAACTCTCTTAGATATGGTTTGGTCTATGATGTCTCTTACAGATTTACCGTTATCATTTTGGGGCTATGCATTAGAGACAGCCGCATTCACTTTAAATAGGGCACCATCTAAATCCGTTGAAACGACACCGTACGAATTGTGGTTTGGTAAGAAACCAAAGTTGTCATTCCTTAAAGTTTGGGGTTGCGAAGCATATGTAAAGAAGTTACAGCCTGATAAGCTTGAACCCAAAGCGGAGAAATGCGTCTTCATAGGATACCCTAAAGAAACAATTGGGTATACCTTCTATCATAGATCCAAAGGCAAAGTTTTCGTTGCTAAGAATGGATCCTTTCTGGAGAAGGAATTTCTCTCGAAAGAAGTGACTGGAAGGAAAGTAAAACTCGACGAGGTTATTGAACCTTCTTTCGGAGTTGAGAGTAGCGCAGCACCGGAAGATGTTTTTGTGCCGCCTGCACCAATTGGAGAGGAAGCTAATGATGATGATCATGAAACTTCGAACAAAGTTACTACTGAACCTCGCAGGTCAACGAGGGTCCATACCACTCTTGAGTGGTATGACTCTGCCTTGAACGTCATGTTAGTGGACAACACTGATAACCCTGTGACGTATGAAGAAGCTATGGTGAGCCCAGATTCCGACAAATGGCTAGAAGCCATGAAATCCGAAATGGGATCCATGTACGAAAACCAAGTATGGACTTTGGTGGGCTTACCGGATGGTCGTAAGGCTGTCGAGAACAAATGGATTTTCAAAAGAAAAATAGATGTTGATGGTAATGTTACCGTCTATAAAGCTCGACTTGTCGTGAAAGGGTTCCGACAAATTCAAGGAGTTGACTACGATAAGACTTTCTCACCAGTAGCGAAGCTAAAGTCTGTGAGGATTATGTTAGCAATCGCTGCATATTTCGATTATGAAATTTGGCAGATGGATGTCAAAACGGCATTCCTTAATGGTGACATTGAGGAAGAGTTGTATATGGTACAACCCAAGGGTTTTGTCGATCCTAGTGATGCTGATAAGGTATGCAAACTTCAGCGCTCCATTTATGGACTGAAGCAAGCATCCCGGAGTTGGAATCAACGTTTTGATAAAGTAATCAAAAACTTTGGATTTATACAAACTTATGGAGAAGCTTGTATTTACAAGAAAGTGAGTGGGAGCTCTGTAGCATTCCTAGTACTATATGTAGATGACATATTGTTGATTGGGAATGATATAGAACTTCTTAATAGCGTCAAAACCTATTTGAATAATAGTTTTTCGATGAAAGATCTTGGCGAAGCGGCATATATTCTAGGCATCAAGATTTATAGAGATAGATCAAGACGCCTAATAGCGCTTTCACAAAGTACATACTTAGACAAAGTTCTAAAGAAGTTTAGAATGGAAGAGAGCAACAAAGGGTTCGTGCCCATGTTGTCAGGTAAGACCTTGAGTAAAACTCAAAGTCCGGCTACGGCAGAAGATAGAGAAAAGATGAATAAAATTCCCTATGCCTCGGCCATAGGTTCTATCATGTATGCCATGCTGTGTACGAGACCGGATATAGCACATGCTGTTAGTTTGACTAGCAGATATCAAAGTGATCCTAGAATGGAACACTGGACAACAGTCAAGAATATCCTAAAGTACCTGAATAGGACTAAGGATATGGTTCTTTCTTATGGAGGTGATGAACAGCTTGTTGTAAACGGTTACACTGATGCTAGTTGGAACACCGATCCAGATGACTCGAAGTCACAGTCTGGATACGTATTTATTTTGAATGGTGCTGCAATAAGCTGGAGGAGTGCCAAGCAGAGCGTTGTGGCGAAATCTTCAACTGAATCGTAATACATAGCTTCTTCGGAGGCTGCACAAGAAGGCATATGGATGAAGGAGTTCATTAATGAACTTGGCGTGGTTCCCAGTGCGTTAGACCCGATGGCCATCTACTGTGACAACACAGGTGCCATAGCTAATGCACAGGAGCCAAGGTCACATAGCAAGCTGAAGCACATCAAGCTACGTTTTCATGCTATTCGCGAGTATGTCCAAGATGGTGACATAAAGATTTGCAAAGTACACACTACTCTGAATGTAGCAGATCCGTTGACTAAACCTCTCCCTAGAGCAAAGCATGACCAACACCAGAACGCCATGGGTGTTCGGTATATTACCATGTAATTTAGATTATTGACTCTAGTGCAAGTGGGAGACTGTTGGAGATATGCCCAAGAGGCAATAATAAAAGAGGTTATTATTATATCTTTGTGTTTATGATAAATGTTTACATCCCATGCTATAATTGTATTATTAGGAAACACTAATACTTGTGTGTTTTGTAAACATAAAAGAGTCCCTAGTAAGCCTCTTGTTGAACTAGCTTGTTGATTAATTGATGATCATGGTTTCCTGATCATAGACATTGGATGTGATTAATAACAAGGTTATATCATTAGGAGAATGATGTGATGGACACACACCCATAGTAAGCATAGCATAAGATCAAGTCATTAAGTTCGTATTGCTGTAAGCTTTGTAATACATAGTAACCTAATCCTTCGACCATGAGGTTATGTTAATCACCATCACCGGATGGGTACTTTGATGACATCAAACGCCGCTTCGTAACTGGGCGGTTGTAAAGGTGTCATTGGGTATTCTGAAAGTATGTGTTGAAGCGCATAGACCAAGATTGGGATTTGTCCATCCATATGACGGATAGATATACTCTAGGCCCTCTCGGTGGAATGTCATCTAGATAGCTTGCAAGCATGTGACTGGGTCACAAGGGATTACATAACTTGGAACGAGTAAAGAGTACTTATCAGTAACGAGGAAGAACTAGGTATGGAGATACTGACGATCAAACCTCGGATAAGTAGAATATCGCGAGACAAAGGGAATTGGTTTCATATGTTAAATGGTTCAATCGATCACGAAGTAATCGTTGAGTATGTGGGAGCCGTTATGGATCTCTAGATCCCGCTGATGGTTATTGATGGGAGAGGTGTCTTCATCATGTCTGCATATTCACGAACCGTAGGGTGACAAACTTAAGGTTCTAAGTTGTTTTGAAGTAGATATGGAATTTGCGTTGGAGACCGAATGTTGTTCGGAGTCTCGGAATGGATCCGGGACATCACGAGGAGATCCGGAATGGTCCAGAGAATAAGATTCATATATTGGGGATCATTTTCTAAGTTAGAAAATGTTCCGGAGTGTTTGTATGGAGATTCTAGAAGGTTTCAGAATGTTCTGGAAGGTTCTAGAGGATTTCTTGGAGTTTGCTTGAAAACCAAGAAAGGGATCAAAGAAACCAAGTGGGGCAAGACACGGATTCGTGGGGGAGGAGGATTCCTCCCCCCAACCCGCCGGCCCAAGGAGGAGGGAGTCCTACTAGGACTCCCCCTCCCCAGGCGCGCCTCCCTCCTTTAAATAGAAGGGAGGGGCGCCCCTCTTGCACCTTGTCTCATAACTCCCATTCTCAGCCGCCTCTCTCCTCCACGTTTCTTCTGCACAGGCATAGGCGAAGCCCTGCAGAATTCTCATCTCCACCACCACCACCACGCCATCGTGCTGTTGGGATTCCGTGGAGAAGATCTACTACCTCCGCTGCTTGCTGGAACGGGGAGAGGAAGGTCTGCTTCGACTCCGCACGTGTGACCGTCTGCGGAAGCGGCGCCGGAAGGATCGTCCACACGATCTTGAGATCGGCAAGTGATCGACTACATCATCCACGAGATCTAATCTCGTTAACGCTTTCGGTTCTACGAGGGTTAGTACCGATCTATCTCATTGCTCATATCTAGTAGATTAGATCTTGGCTTTTATCTAGATTAGATCTAGGTTTTGTTCATTCTTGCGGTAGAAAATTTTTGTTTTCCATGCTACGAACCCATCATTATCCTCCTGAAACCCTAAGACTCGGGTAGCGACCAAAGAAAGATTTCGCCGCCTCTACGAGGTGAAAAACACCAAGAGAAAAAGATCTCTCCGGGCGACAGAATTCTGCCGGGGGAATTCCTTCCCGGAGAGGGGAGATCATCTCCATCAACACCACCATCAAGATGGACTTCATCGGGATCATCATCATCATCACCAGCACCATCATCACCACCTCATGCCGTTGTAACAATTGGGTTGAATCTTTCATAGTTCTTAGGGGAGACTTTCCCGGTGTTGATTACTCCATGTAGTTTATGCTATTGAGTGAACCATTGAATTATTGTTTATGTTCAGATTGTTACATATCATTATATCATCTCTGATCATGATCCATATGATGTCTTGTGAGTAGTTCATTTTGTTCTTGAGAAATTGGGAGAAGTCATGTTGTTAGTAGTGGAATTGTGTTGAGAAAGATTCAATAATTTGATATTTAAGTTGTGGTGTACTTCTTCTAGTGGTGTCATGTGAACATCGAATACATGACACTTCACCTATATGGGCCTAGGGGAATGCATTGTGTATTTGGCTACTAATCGTAGGGGTTATTGGAGTGACAGAAACCTGAACCCCTGTTAGGAAACCATTGCACCAGGGATGTCAGGGTCTTAGAGTTTAAAGATGTGGTTAGGTTTCTACCTTAATTACTTTCTTGTACTAGCAGATGCTTGCAAGGGGTATAATCACAAGTATGTATTAGTCCTAGGAAGGTTGGTACATTAGCACAGGTTCACCCACACAACACTTAGCAAACTAAAGAAGATTAATCAACTATATGAAGAGATAGCACTTGAAGGAATTCCCATGTGTCCTCGAGAACGTTTGGTCATCTTAAGTAATACAACCGGCTTGTCCTTTTCTAAAGAAAGGATTGGGCCACTTGTTACATTTACTATTATTGTCTTTTATTTACTCGTACTTTAATTACCTGCATTATAAAAAACCCCTAAAAATCCGGTTGCTAAGTATTTACAGAGAATTCCTGCTCCTAGCCCCTCGCTAGCACCTTCTGCTCCTTGTTGGGTTCAACACTCTTACTTATCGAAAATACTGCGATACACCCCCTATACTTGTGGGTCATCAAGACTATTTTCTGGTGCCATTGCCGGGGAGTGAAGCGCTATTGGAGAGTGGAACTGGTAAAGGAAACTTCTACTGTGAGTATTGTTTACTTCTATTTGTTGCTTTATTTTCATTATGGATAATTTGCTGAGTTTCTTATTTCGTGATGCTACTACCACTGCTAAGGTAGTAGATGAACCACCACCTGCTGAGAATGATACTTTTAAAATAGCTACAAGAATTATTCATCATGTTATGGATAACTATTATGTTGGAGATGGAACTGTCCATCCCGGTGATCATTTGCTCTTTATACACGAATTATGCGGGTTGTTCAAGTGTGCAGGTATTACTATAGATCAAGTCAAGAAGAAGTTGTTCTCATTATCGCTGAAAGGAAGAGCTGAGGAATGGTATAAGCTGCTGAAGAATGGTCAAGCTCTTGAATGGGAGGAAGTAGTACCTCTCTTTTATTCTACATTTTATCCTCCTAGGGAGATTCATAAAGATCGGAATCAAATATACAACTTTTGGCCTCTTGATGGAGAGAGTACGGCTCAAGCTTGGGGGAGATTGGAGTTACTAATGCTCAAATGTCCCATTCATGAGCTCCCCAACAATATTATTATCAATAACTTTTATGCAAGGTTTTCTCTTCATGATAAGGATTTATTGGATGCTTCTTGTGCTGGATCATTCACTCGCATGGAAGAAGAAGCTAAATGGGATCTTATGGACCGTATTCAAGACAATGCTGAAGCATGGGAGAATGATAAAGGAAGAAAATCAGTTATAAATTATGATTATGAATGCATTGAATCTTTTATGGGAACTGATGACTTTCAAAATATTAAAAATGCTTATGGTCTAGATTCTCAAGCTATTGCAACTTATTTTAAGGCTTTTGCTTCCTATATTGAAGTTCCTAAAAAAATTGGAACAAGTATCATGAACCATATAAAGACATTGTTAATAGTGTTCCTGCAAGAAATACTGAAGTTTATACTGCTAATCATGTTTTACCCGAACCTTACATTGAGAAAATGCCTTTCCCAGTTAAGATAAAGAAACATTCTATGATAGCTAGTATGGTTAATGAAAGTACAAGTAAAGCTGTTGAACCTGATAAACAAATAAATGATGAACCTATAATAGCAAATGTGAAAGACTTTGTCACTAAATATGTAGAAGAGGGACACACTATCCTCTGTAAGGATATCCCTAATATTGTTTCACAAAGTAGTGTTATGAGAGCTCGTGTCCCTGTGTTTTCTGTTAGGATAAGTGATCATTACTACATCGGTTCTTGTGATAGTTATATTATTAAGTTTATGCATGACACTGAAAGTTATTATGAAAGAGGGAAGATTGTTCTTATGCATCTCAATAATATCAAGTTTCCTCGTTTTATGCTGAAAGTTTTTATGTTGCATTTCTTTTGCCTTCCTATGCTTGCAATTTCTGGTTTCAACAACTTGTTTTGTTTACAAAATTCCCTTGCATAGGAAGTGGGTTAGACTTAAAAATGTGTATTTTTGCTTCTTAATGCTCTCTCTCACTTCAATTCATATTTTTATGTGAGCATCATTGAAATTATCATGCCCATCTTAATGGCTATAAAGAAAGAGATTTTTGGGAGACAACCCAATTTACTCTTTCTTTCAGTTTGTTTTTGTTTCTTTGAGTCTTGGAAGTTATTACTTCGGTAATGACCTCTCCTTATCATTTCTTTGGTTTTTGTGTCAAGATCAACCTCTAATGAGATAGAAGTAAGATTTGGGGAGGTTGCTGTCCCGAAACAGATTTTTGTGCTTCACCGTAAAAATTCGTGAGAGATCTCTGTATGTCGGATTGAGCTGTAATTTTCTGTTCTTCTGCCCCAGGTTGTTATTTAACTTTCGTTAGTTTTGCACTTTTTGATTTGAGCAACAGAAGATTTTCGAAAAAAATGATCTTTACCTGCTGGTCTGTTTTGACAGATTTTGCCACTCTTGCATTTGCTTCTTTAATCGATTTCCTTTTTGAATTCTTTTTGGGTTTTCAGAAGGAGTTGCTACAGTAGCTTATGATATAATGGATTTCAGTTGAAATTGGACTTAAAGGTTTATTACCTCGCTGACACTAATGTTGCTAATGAGAATTGTGTGAAGTTTTGTGTGAAAGAAATTTCCAGGTTATCGGAGGAAATGGTGTAATAAGAAAGAGAAAGGTTTCATGACTCGAGCAATATGAGTATGGATATGAAGATATTGATGTTATTCAAGTGGTGACTCCGGAAGAATCTACTAAATGCCAAATTTAGAGACCTGCAGAGTCTGTTTTCGAATAGGTAACAGTTCTGGTAAGAAAAGTTCCGCGAAAATTCTGTCTAGTTATATTTTTGGAGTTTTTATCCAACAAGGAAAGCAATGAAGCAAAAGAGGGATGGAAACGGAGCCAGGTGGCTCACACCACCCCCTGGCGCACCCCCCTGGTCGCGCCAGCAGGTGGTGTGGCCACCTCGGCCTCCGTCTCCGACCCGTTTTCTCCCAGTACCTTCCTTTTTGTTATAAAACTTCATAATATATAATCCCATGGATCCCCCGAGGTTCGTATATCGTGTTCTCGTCGTATTTTCGTTTCGATCTGTTTCTATTAGGAACTTCTCTTTAAAGTTAGAAGCACAATGGTGTCGCCAAGGATAAGGGAAAGGAGCCTATGGAGGAAGATCGCCAAGACCCCGGACAGGAGAAGGAGATCAAGAGTGAAGATGAAGAGGAGGCAAAGCAAAACCAACATCCGCACACCAACACTACCATTGCAAGAATTGGAGTGTTGGCAAGATCTGCCAGGGTCAGGAGGACTGCATGGATGTCAACTAGAGGGAAACCTCCGTGTCACTATTTGGCTCCACGGTCACTTCCTCCATGCACCAAGAATCATTTCCATACCCTTATCCATGAGCATCAATACCAGAATATGCCCAAGGAGAAACTACCCTCCAATTGGGATTTGCCTCATTCTAGCCATGCAGGAAAAGAAGACTTCAAGGAGGAAGAGTGGGGAAAGAATTGCAAGAGCTGGAATTCGCAATCCGACATGATCATGAGCCGCATTGAGCAAAACTCATAGTTGATTCGTAATCTCACCTTTGAGATTGAGGACTTCGGGAAGCTAATCAAAGAGCTCATCGAGAGAATACCACCACCACCGAAGGAGTAATTCGTCATCAGGTTTTGGCATCCCCTTGGTTTGTTCCAAGCTTGGGGGAGTGTCGCGCTATCACATCACTATCTTCTATCTTTTTACCTTTTTAGTAGAGTCATATCATGAATAGAGAAGTTATCATGTAGGATGGTTTGCATTATGGAAGTGTCCCCCCTCTCGTTAGATATCTAAGTATCCCTTGGTGTGAGTTGCTGTTATGGAATATTAATGAGAAGTTTTATCATTTACTCGTTTGCATATCTTATTTTAGTTTTCAATTCATGGTTATATGATTGATCTTGTCGTTAGTATTGGTATAACTTTGGGATCATTGAGTTAATTTAGTTGGTTTTGGCAAACCTAGCTCGGTCAGTAGAAACACTATTTTGAGAATTGAATGAAAAAGATAAAAGTACTCTAAAGAAATATAATTTCATCATCTTTCTTTCTTGATTTGCTCATAAGTTTAGTATTCTCTAGTTAAGATCTTTTGTGCTTCTGAGGAAGATTGCATGTTTGTTTTTATCAGTTGTATGTTTGCTTGTTTCCATCAACTCTTATGCTTGCTACCCAGCCCTTCTCGTGCATCCAATCCTTAAACCAAAACCTATGCCATTTGTGTCCACCATACCTACCTATTAGAATTATTGCTATTCCAAGTAAATTCATGTTTTTATCTACCTTCTGAATTAAACTTGTTATGTGAAAATTAGTGATTAAAGCTCTCACAAACTTGATGGCACACTTTACTTTCTTGCACTTAATAAACTTGAACCATTGTGCCCATCTATGTTGCGTATATGCTTGCGCTTTGTAAGTTGTGAATTAGCAGAACCATGTTGTCATGGGGAATGCTTTCAACAGTGCACCGGTACTTTGTACCTAGTTGATATCATGTTCTTTTGTCTATGGATGTCGTCGGTGTGAAATGAAAGGGGAGCTTGTAAGTCCGTGGAGTTATGTATGTGTGTTAGAGAAACACCTAGGCCACCGGTCTAATCCATGCTTTCATGGTGGAAACCAGCGTAACCATAATGAACATCTATGAAGCATTCTTCTTATAAAAAAGAGATAGAGATTGAGAAAAAGAGAAAAAGATGAGAGAAGAGGAAAGAGAGAAAAAAAAGCACCATATTCCCATGGTAAATAAGAAGATTGCTGAGATGCTTGCTGTCTGCTTGCCTTGTCATTTTGATATGGGGATTCTTCCGTATCATCGGGCAAGGGGTACCCCATTGGCGGTTCTCTATCATACACATGTACTTACTATGATAAGAACTTACCGGTGACTAAACTTGAGTAGCATGAGGAGCGGCCCTCGTATTCCAGGGACATGAGATTTTCAACCTGCAACTTGTCAAGCATATCCTCATATTTGATCACTTTAACCTTAATCACCTAAAGATGACTATGATAGGGTCAATGAGAGCTGAAAGCTAATAAGTACCATAATTTTTGGAATCTCTTTATGAAACTTGAAATCCCTGCTTCCCTCTGCGAAGGGCCTTTCTTTTACTTTTTAGTTGAGTCAGTAAACCCATTCCCTTCTACCTCAGCAAGTATTTTGAGTTGTTGTGTTTCATTCATTTATATGATGATTTATTCAATCATGTTTCTTATGTTCCTTGTTTTGCACTTTTCTCTTATCTTGGTGTCTACTTCTTTGAAAGCTATCATTGAAAACCAGTTATTTGTTAACTCCAGAAAATTGTCAACTATTCTTCGACCGAGAGCTAAGTTTGCCATTACCAATTGTTATTTACTTTATGTATCTTTATTGTGTTTCCTTTACTTATTGCAAGTTAAGTTATATAATAGTGAGTTGTCTTCTATTATGACTTATGTATTGATGAATGTGATGCTTCTTGTCTGTATTCTTTTATCGACTCTTCACTCCATAAACCTGAGGTCATGTTTATTGAGTTCAGTTTCGCTTGGGGACAAGCAAAATCTAAGCTTGGGGGAGTTGATATGTCCATTTTGCATCACTATTCTATATCATAATTTACTGTTATTCAATGATATATTTCATATTAAGAGATGATACTTATGTTATTTCATCTGTTTTTGCATGGTTGATGACTTTTGGAGCATGGACCGCTGCAGTCAGGATTCTGATAGAAGAGGTGTTGTTTGGAGGCAAAATTCACGAAGATCAAAAAATCAGGGAAAATACATGGAAAATCCTATTTTTCCAGAAGACGAAGAAAGCCAGAAGGGGAAGTGGAGATGGGCCACATGGGGCCCACACCACCCCCTGGCGTGGGCCACTCTAGGCCACGCCACCAGGTGTTGTGGTCGCCCTGGTCCACCCCTGGCTCTCCCCTCTGGCGTATATTATCCTCCCGAAACCCTAAGACTCGGGGAGCGACCACAGAAAGATTCTGCCGCCTCTGCAGGGCGGAAAACACCGAGAGAGAAAGATCTCTCCGGCAGACAGAATTCTGCCGGGGGAATTCCTTCTCGGAGAGGGGAGATCGTCGCCATCAACACCACCACCAAGCTGGACTTCATCGGGATCATCATCATCATCACCACCATTCATCACCAGCACCATCATCACCACCTCATACCGTTGTAACAATTGGGTTGAATCTTGCATAGTTCTTAGGGGAGACTTTCCCGGTGTTGATTACTCCTTGTAGTTGATGCTATTGAGTGAACCATTGAATTGTTGTTTATGTTCAGATTGTTACATATCATTATATCA
This sequence comes from Avena sativa, assembly GCA_916181665.1. Lineage (NCBI taxonomy): Eukaryota > Viridiplantae > Streptophyta > Magnoliopsida > Poales > Poaceae > Avena > Avena sativa. The sequence continues at coordinate 317,407,856 of OV702292.1, forward strand.
TCTCTGGTCATGATCCATATTATGTCTTGTGAGTAGTTCATTTTGTTCTTTAGGACATGGGAGAAGTCATGTTGTTAGTAGTGGAATTGTGTTGAGAAATATTCAATAGTTTGATATTTAAGTTGTGGTGTACTTCTTCTAGTGGTGGCATGTGAACATCGACTACATGACACTTCACCTATATGGGCCTAGGGTAATGCATTGTGTATTTGGCTACTAATCGTAGGGGTTGCCGGAGTGACAAAAACCTGAACCCCCGTTAGGAAACTATTGCACAAGGGACGCCAGGGTCTTAGAGTTTAAAGTTGTGGGTAGGTTTCTACCTTAATTACTTTCTTGTACTTGCGGATTCTTGCAAGGGGTATAATCACAAGTATGTATTAGTCCTAGGAAGGTCGGTACATTAGCACAGGTTCACCCACACAACACTTAACAAACGAAAGAAGAATAATCAACTATATGAAGCGAAAGCACTTGACGGAATTCCCATGTGTCCTCGAGAACGTTTGGTCATCTTAAGTAATACAACCGGCTTGTCCTTTGCTAAAGAAAGGATTGGGCCACTTGCTGCATTTATTCTTATTGTCTTTTATTTACTCGTACTTTATTTACATGCATTATCAAAAACCCCTAAAAATCCGTTTGCTAAGTATTTACAGAGAATTCCTGCTCGCCACTCGCTAACACCTTCTGCTCCTCGTTGGGTTGACACTCTTACTTATCGAAAATACTGCGATACACCCCCTATACTTGTGGGTCATCAATAAACCACCACCAGAGTCACTGCATGTGTTGTCCTTTTCATAAACCACCACTTGGATCAACTAGAGTCACTGCATGTGGTGTCCTTTTCATAAACCACCACTAGAGTCATTGCATCTGTTGTTCTTTTCATAAACCACCTGGATCCACCAGAGTCATTGCATGTGGTGTCCTTTTCATAAACCACCACTAGTGTCATTGCATGTGTGTGTGTGTCAGTGTGCATCATTGTGGTTTTTGAAAAGAACACATGCAATGATGCCACTCCAGCATCTGGTGTTCTTTTCATAAACCACATGGATCCACCAGTTGTCATTGCATGTGTGTCCTTCTCATAAACCACATGGATCCAATGCAGTGTCATTGCATGTCTTTGCATGTGTGTTCTTTTCATACACCACCACTAGTGTCATTGCATGTGTGTCCTTTTCATAAACCACAACCAGAGTCATTGCATGTTTGTTCTTTTCATATACCACCACTTGGATCCAATGCATGTCATTGTATGTGTGTCCTTTTCATAAACCACAACTAGGGTCATTGCATGTTTGTTCTTTTCATAAACCAACACTTGGATCCACCAGTGTCATTGCATGTGTGTCCTTTTCATAAACCACCACCAGAGTCACTGCATGTGGTGTCCTTTTCATAAAACACCACTTGGATCCACCAAAGTCACTACATGTGGTGTCCTTTTCATAAACCACCACTAAAGTCATTACATGTGTTGTTCTATTCATAAACCACCTGGATCCACCAGAGTCATTGCGTGTGGTGTCCTTTTCATAAACCACCACTAGAGTCATTGCATGTGTGTGTGTGTTAGTGTACATAACTATGGTTTTGGAAAAGAACACATGCAATGATGCTACTCCAGCATGTGGTGTTCTTTTCATAAACCACATGGATCCACCAGTTGACATTGCATGTGTGTCCTTCTCATAAACCACTTGGATCCAATGCAGTATTATTGAATTTCTTTGCATGTCTGTTCTTTTCATAAACAACCACTAGTGCCATTGCATGTGTGTCCTTTTCATAAACCACAAACAGAGTCATTGCATGTTTATTATTTTCAAAAACCACCACTTGGATCCAATGCATGTCATTGCATTTTTGTCCTTTTCATAAATCACAACTAGGATCATTGCATGTTTGTTATTTTCATAAACCACCACTTGGATCCACCAGAGTTACTTTATGTGGTGTCATTTTCATAAACCACAAGTCACTGCATGTGGTGTCCTTTTCATAAACCACCACTTGGATCCACTAGAGTCACTGCATGTGGTGTCCTTTTCATAAGCCACCACTAGAGTCATTGCATGTGTTGTTCTTTTCATAAACCACCTGAATCCACCAGAGTCATTACATGTGGTGTCCTTTTCATAAACCACAACTAGAGTCACTACATGTTTGTTCTTTTCATAAACCACATGGATCCACTAATGCCACTCCATCATGTGTTGTTCTTTTCATAAACCACCTGGATCCATTAGAGTCATTGTATGTGGTGTTCTTTTCATAAACCACCACTAGAGTCATTGGATGTGTGTGTGTTAGTGTGCATCACTGTGGTTTCACAAAACATTACATCACTCTGTGCCAATCCTAGCTCCTCCACTGTGTCATTGCATGTGTGTTCTTTTCCTAAACCACCACTAGTGTTATTGCATGTGTGTTCTTTCCATAAACCACATGGATCCACCAGAGTCATTGGCATGTATGTTCTTTTCAATGACAGCCGTTGGACACAAACAATCGGGACGCAGACCTAACCAGCAACCGCTCCGGGCTTCTAGAAGACCCGATCCCCGATTGCGTTGGATCGGGGTGCATGGACGATAAGTATGTCCTTCCTGAGGGCGATCCGTGAGAAGTCTGTTCTCTGAACTGATTGGCAGTGGCATCCACGACTGGGCCTACAGCCTTGCCCTTATCCCCTTAACCTCGGGGCCGAAGCTTAGATCGTGTTCCTTAATTGCCATGGAGAGGGAGAGACCCAAACTCAGCTTGCACGAGGCTTAGATGTTCACCCACTACGACATACTCGCGCCGCTGTTCGTGAGGCTTCCGGCCGGCTTCGAGCTTAGCTACGCCGGGATGCCTGTCGCGCCGCTCTTGCATGACAACGCGTTGGCGAGGCATATCGAGGAGCACCGCTGCCAGCTGCCGGAGAAGAGGGCAATGGCACGGTACTCATGCACGAGTGCATACTGGCGAAAGCTGTTCAAGAAGTAGCGGATGGCGTTGATTGAGCTGTGCGGAACCCACCGGCGGGAGATCCACCCGGATCAGCTCAACCCTGAAGGGAGGCAGTGCTTCTAGGCAGTGCCCAGGCGTACGACCTCCACTGTTATCGATGCGGCGTGCTATGAAGAATCATGAGGAGGAGGAACACTGCCGCGAACCTCGGCATCGATTCCAACGTGGAGGAGGCTGACGGCGACGTGGACAACATCATCGATGATGGAGACTGCAGGAGCGTCATTGTCAATTAGGGCCACTTAAGCCTAAATTAAGTCTATGTACAGTATCTTAATGCCCTCTTTGGATCAGGGCCACTTGAGTCATAGTTGATTAGCGTCATAATCTATATATGTTGGCCATGTTTCAGGTGTCTTTGTCTTTGAAACTAGTCGAAACTCGTCCAATCCTGAAAATAAAGTTCGCGCGTTACTGGCATATCAGATGGGACAATACGCTGACTATGCTCCCAGCACTTGATGGCACAGCCATAATTTGGAGTGCGCCAGAGGAGAGAGGGTCGAGCGTGTTGTAATAGTGTACTACTTCTGTCTAGATATAACTGACTTAGATTTTTTTAGATATTTAAATGTATCTATACCCACTACGAATCTACACAAATTCAAGTCACTTAGTTCTAGACGGAGGAGGGGGAAATAATATTTTTTGAGGAATAGTTTCCGATGGCATATATTGGCCATGTTTTAGGTTTCTCTGTCTTTCAAACTAATCAAAAGTCATCCAATTCTGAACAAACAAAGTCATTGCATTCACATCTGATGGGAGAATACGCCGACTCTGCTACCAGCACTTGATGGCACAGCCATAATTCTGGAGTGCCCTGGAGGAGATGGCAATCCAAGGGAGATGGCAACTAGTAGCTGCATCCATACGCAGGTAAAAAATTAATGTAATAATATTTAAAAAAATTGCAATCTGGTCCACATGACCCCATCACAGACACGTTGCACGCGCCAGATATAAATAAAGGCGACACGACTAGTTTAGTTTCAATGATAATTCAACATACGACGTTACTGTGCCCGCTTCTTTCTGCTCCTCTTATTAGTCTGCTAGCCCATGCTGCATTAAGCGATAGTTCATGAGGATAGAAAAAGATGATAAAATGGCAAATAAAACAATTTTTAAGCTTACCTTTCATCTAGAGAATCGTACAAAGATGAAATTGGCAGGGATTTATTATTTCTCCTGCAGTTAGCCGAAACATCCTCAAGAACATCCTCAATCACCCCTGCAACTTCTTCATATTCTAATACACCTCCATTATCTTCCTTTTCCTTCTCGTTCCGCTTACCCTTTTTTTATTTTCACACCCTTTTCTCGCCGGCACCTCCACTTCTTCATAAATTTGCTGCTTACCTACGTTTTCCTCCGAGTGCTCATCACCGTTTTCCTCCACCTACTGCACTTCCTCAAGTTCTTCGTCTTCGTGCTGCTCTTCCTCCAGTTCTGGCTGAGAAGCCTCATTTTCTGCCACCGAGGTGTGAACAGGGACAAGATCATGTGTAACTGGGTTTTTGCACAACCTCTTGATATGGCCGAATCCTCCACAACATTTGCATTCCCTTTTCCTAGCTCCCAGCCTTGAACCTTAATCGGTGGAGGCTTCGATCTTTAGCTTTCTAGGCCTCCCAGGTGGCCTCCTAAGAACTGGTGGTTGAAGTTTGCACCCTGGATCGACAATCTCCCATTCATTTTCATCAGCCATAGGTGGTATGTTTTCTGCATAAGTTGCAGCAAACTTGTCCATGGAGAAATACTTGTCAACATAGTTCTCTATTTTAGCTCTGCTACCTCTAAGCTTTAAGTTGAAGTGCAGTGCATGGTGACATGGCAGTCCAGTAATCTGCCACTGCTTGCATGAGCAAGTCTTGTTTCCAATGTCTACAATGTACCTCCATTCAGTTCCACTCTTGTATTCTGCATAAACCTCAGCGAATGTTCTGGAACTTCTGACCATCCTCATCTTTATCGTTCTCATTAACCTGGTTCTTGCATTCAGTAACATAACCACCTTTGGAACTATTTTATGTCCTAAAAAATTTCTTGCACAAATTCTTTGCCTTAAATCTATCTTCACCATTATGTAATGTCTTATTGCATCCAACAAAATAACAATTCCAAGTGTTTTCATGCCCGAAATCTTAGCATTGAAACTCTCTGCCAAATTATTGCAAACAAAATCCACCTTGCTTAACTCACCAAACTTGCTTCTGGCCCATAGCTTGGTGTGATGTTCTTCAAGGTATTTTTTTCACCTTTGGCACTACATACATGTTCTGCAAGTAAGTAGCATGCGTGCTTGGGGTGTATGTGTATGCTAATTGCCACAAGTCCTCTTCAAAGATCTTTCCTTTGAACTTATTCATGGAGTTAGTAGTGAGGTGCCGCATGCATTCCCTATGCTCAACCCCAAGAAACACAGCATCAAGAGCATTCTCAAGACCCTTGCATGCACTAGTGTGTATTACCAAGCCTTTAGGGTGACCAATTACTGCCCGTAGTCTCTGCATGAACCATGTCCAGCTTTCATTTGATTCACCCTCAAGAACAACATAAGCTACTGGTAGAATCCAATTATGTGCGTCCAAAGCACAAGAAGAAGCAACATGTCCCCTGAACTTCCATGTTAAAGAAGTTGCGCCTATTGCCAAGTATGGCATGCAGCCGTCTAGGAACCCCTTCTAGCATGCCTTCAGGCAGACAAAACATCTCCTAAAGCATTTCTTATCTGCCTTCTTATACCTGACCCCCCTTGAGACCTTTTCTCTTCCTTTCACAACCTCATAATCGATGTCAACAATACTACCAGGTGATGTTTTCTCTACCTGAGCTTTGAAACTATACAATATGTGAAAACTGTCATTCCACTTACCTTGAATGAAGTCTAGAGCCATCTCCTTCCCATCAAAGACTCTGTGGTAAGGAATCAGAATATTAAACTTTTTGCTAATCTTTGCTCTAAGTTCAGCAGGTCCAATGTTATGATCCTGCCTCACCCAGTCAAGTACAGTAGCAGCAATCCACTTGGTAGTCGCCGGTCTAAATTTATCACTTAAAGAAGTATTAGGGCAGTTGTGTTTCTTCGTGTTTACTTTGATCTGCATTCGATAAGAATCCAAATAAATCAGAGCTAATTATCAGCAGAATAAATATGAGAAAGACTGAAACTAAATGTAGCTATTCAACCTGAAATGGGTGTCCACCCCGCATTGGAGATGCATGTAATCTCCATTTACACACATTACTTTCCCTACAATGCACCCTAAATCTCTTTTGGTCGCTCTTTTCAATGATAAATTTGAACTCAACTCTAATTGCATAGGTTGCAACTGCATATCTGGTGTCGTCCACATTCTCAAAGACAGTCCCCTAATCAATTGTAGGATTGTACCTGTCAAAGTGTATCATTGGCATGTCCTCGTCTTCGTCGTCGTATCTACATCCTATTTCCACATCTTCACGTTCCTCTTCCTCATCAGTCCCATAGTCAGGCTCAAAGTTCGAATCAACTAAATATTCCCTACTCTCCATCCTATCAGGGTCAACAGCCACGTCTGGATATGCTTTCTCATCATCATCCGCACCGCCACACATTCCAGTGTCTTCATGCTCGCTTGACAAAGCATCATGCTCAAGGACAAGCTGTACAAGGGTCCTGCGGTTACCAACACATATCCTTGCCATCACCACGGGACTAGAAACGCTAATTGGGGTATGCAGAAAAGGAATCATAGTTCTTACCCTTCAATGGGGACGTACGACACCTTCTCCGGGCTCCATACCTCCAAAGCTCTACAACCCGCTTCCTCTTCCCATGTTTTGTTCTCCTCTGTGCTCTCCAGACTTGAAGGAGATTCCATGCTGTCTAGCCGCGTAGGACCCATCTCCGTGTTCTCAAGCCTCGGAGGATCCATCTTCGAGTGGGATCCGGATCACCAGCATCGTTGGGCACCTAACCCAATGGTCGACTCTCGGTTTTCATTTCCAGACGCGCCTGGGCGGTGGACGGTGGCAGGGAGACATGGCATGGAGGGGATGTGAGGGGATGGCAGGGAGGGGAGGGCGGGAGGACGATGGCCCAAGGGGAGGACGAGAGGCGGTGCATGACTGAACAGAGTGGCGGTGGCAGGAGCAGAGGAGCAGAGTGGAGCGGAGCGGAGCTGGTTGCGATAGAACATGGAAAATTGCACAATAATGTGTTGGTGGGTGGCACTAGTCCTCGAACCTAGGATGCGCGCCGTCGAAGGTGGAGGAGGTGGGCCCGCCAGTCAGAAAATATGCCATGTCGTCATCCCCTATTTCTGATGCCGTTTAAAAAATGAAAACATGCCACGTCGTCATCCCCTGTTTCTGATGGTGTTGCTACAATTCGACGGTACATAGTGTCATAGAAATAATATCATATAAACATAAGGGCACAGTTGTCAACATTTCTAAAATGGAACCCGGTCTCCTACCTTTCCAGGTACATTGCCCGATGAGGTGGATAGCCATGACCGATCTTTTTAATACGTTCGCACTCTTATGCTGAGAAGGGAAATAAAGATTGAGCGGTTAATGCAATGAGTGTCGAATTATTACCCTCTCAGGAAACGGGAGATGATTATTTTCACGCGTGCCCGTAGTCCAAACCTACTGTCAGTCTGTCACTCCCCTTCTCCGACAAACCACAGTTCACCTTGCGTAGCTCCGCCATGCCGCACCACCTAGGGTAACATGGCCCCTCCTAAGCAGTCGCCGTTGCGACAGCCGCCAAAACTGGGCCCTCTAAGGCAGGCCATGAAGCTCTACTTCAAGGTCGGTCTCCCATTGCCCTACTAGGCAGATGATTTCGCCGAATGTGCCAAATGGGCTGCGGCGGTGGCACCGGCATCGTCGGCGCCGGATGCGGCCAGCAGGGCCAAGAGAGCGCTCTGGAGAAATCGCATGGCGGCATTACGACGTGCTCTAGGTAGGGGAACAAGGTACGTATCAAATCTTTCATGAGAGCATGTTGTCGAGGGTACACACCCTCGAACAGGGCAGCGCCAAGGTCTAGGAACTCTCGCGTCCATGCTTTGGCGCGGGCTAGCTTACCACAGTGGGGGAGGCTAGGAACACGCCGTCTGCGGCAAAGACACTCCATCCAACACATCGTCGGAGGTCATACCACGGCGGCGACCAAGCGTCTACACTCAGCATGTTGGATTGTTCGACAGCTGGAGCCAGCGACGGGAATCAGCTCAGCGCCGGAATTCAGGTTCCAGTTCACACAGACCTACGATCCCAAAAAGAAGATGCCGAATTTTAGTTTCAAAGAAATCGTTGCGGCGACGTGGATGGTACAACTGAACCAGGACTGGCGCGCGCAAAGCGGTCATGCATGAACGATACAGATTTCTTGTAGTTTTATTGGGAAGGCAATAAATCAGTTTGGATTAAATGATCAAAAAACTTACGTGCTCTCAAGGTAATTGGCCAGCCAACTTTTCTAGTGGAGATCTGCAGTTTCTTTAGTGTAGAATAGTTAAGTTCAGACTGAAGAATGGCTTTTGTAGATGAAATGCTAACGCATTGTACTATAAAAGAGTAGGAAGTTTAGCCCACTTTTGTGCAGATATAAGACCCTTTTGTATGGAAGTACTACTGTTGTAAACAAATACTATCAAGTATATATTTCCTTCAATTACTACTCGTGGTTAAATCTAGTTAACTGCCATTTTTTATCCTTGACAGATAAAATTTAGACGACAGTTTATGTACAGATTTTGCGTCTGCTGTCTGTGCTGTAAACCATTTTTCATTTGTCGTGTGTTGTCTACAAAATGATCCTGCAGTTCAACGTGTTACAAATCTAGCTACCTTGTACTTGAAGAGGATATGGACTACATTTTCATGGCATCCACAGAATTGACATTGTTCATTGCCAGTCCACCCTCTTTTCATGAGGTTGTCCTTGGTTATTCACAGAAATTATAAAGTATGGTGTTCAACACAGATGCATTAGACACACATACTTCAAATTCATTACCCACATATACTACATCGATTCAAACTATTACACATTTTTAGTCGATGCTAACTTCCTGCTACGCTCTCCATACTACAAATTCATTAGCCACACATACTACAACAATTCACTAGAGCTCTGTCTTCACTCAAGGGAAATCAGAACCACCAGCTTGTTCAAGCCCAGTTCCCCCACTGAAACTCTATGTGCCATCGCGAAACGGTGGTGGTCATGTGCCATCGATCCTTCCAGGCCAACACTGCAGGCGACGAGGATGCTTTCTAGCCGCCTCTTCGGGGTCCTGAATGCCATGTACCGATTCCAGAACCTACTCCAGGTGGATGTTGACCAGGTTCTTCCAGCAAAGTTGTCGCCCTGCCCTTCTTGGAATCTACACCTCGTACATCTTAGGAACGGCGTTAGGATTTTTTCAGCCACGCCTTTACCTCGATGACCCATCTCTCGCTCGGTGGCATGATTTCCACCAGCTCGCCGCCAAGGCTACTAACGACCTTCTTGAGGGCCTCTGGCTCCCAAGCATCCAATGGGAGGCTGTCAAAGCCGAGTTTGGAGAAGAAATGAAGATGTCCCAAGCGATCATCCCACCCACAGGCGTGATGCCAACGCAGGAAGCTCATTTTCTCCCTGCAGCACTCGAAAGAACGGGAAGAATGCAGAACACGCTCGGTGTCTGAGCTGTGCTCAAACCGGATGAAAAAATCGAATGGCGGCGCGCATACCTCAATATTGACCTCATTTCGTCTCATCCCAAAACGAGACCTGAAAGCTGTTAGCAACTCTGCCGGCGACACGGCGGGACGGACGCCCAGCATGGTGTCCATTAGAGTGTGGTTGTTGAACTGCTGTGCCAGGGCTACCATGCCTAGGGTGCACGGCAGCACACAACTGCCTGAGGTCGGTCGCTGGCGAGGACCGCCCGATGGGACACGCTCTGTCGTGCGAGAAGGAATGGCCAGAGGCGAGATATTAGTCCGGGGATGTGAAGCACCAATACGGCGGACGATGCGATGGTGACAGCTGCGAGCTTTGATTAGGGGCGTGGGAGGTTGACCGAACATGGCGGGGACACAAATTAAAGCAAGTGAGAGCTCCGATCTGAGACGAGCAGCCGAAGCTAAGCAAAGGTTATGGGGAGGGGAGTAGGGGAGAAGAGTAGAGCAGAGCAAAGAAATAGATCTGGTCCATGCAGGGGTAAACTAGTCCACGACCACAAAAGATAACAGGGAATACTGACAGGGCGAGCCAAGAAGAGTTGACCTAACGGCGGTATTTGAGTTCAACCATTTTTGTCTGGTTCAAACGACCCTTTGGCCATTAGATTTATATTCACCCCTCATTCGGCCCTTCTGGACAATTGCTGACTCTACTACGGCCTCTCCGCGAGATTGATGACAACTCTGGTACCGGGATGCACTAGCCCGAGAACTTTCAGGCCGCAAACCAACAAGCCCAGTGATGAGGGGCATAAAGACCTTAACCAAATAGGTCTCTATGGGTTTAATACTCTTATTTTGAAACTAGCTACAATTGATATGTGCACTTGCAGTCATCAGGCGGTAGGGTGGTACCCTGATAAGTCTATGCTTAATCGATGCACCACCCATCACTAGGCCCCGGATCCGAGTTCCAGGATGCTACTCGCCCGCTTCCCGGGCGAGTCAGGAATTGGCTAAAAAACATTTCCTCGCCACTGTTTCCAGTCACGATAGTGGTAGCAGTTTTGAACAGTTGTTCAACATAGAGCACCACGTCCCTTCACCCTTTACGTTCATGGTCCCCACATGGAGATAATCTTGATGATGTTGTACGTGGGGTGGGTGACCACCATGAACCGGGCTAGGGAGGGTCACCCTAGGATATCGTTGTATGGCAAGGCAATGCCTGCAATGTCGAAGGTGACTATCTCCGTGCGGTAGTTTTCCTTGGTGCCGAAAGTGACCGGCAGATATACCTAGACTTGGATAATTGAATTAGAAGAAACCCTTGTGGATCTATCTAATTCTAGTATCATGCTCCTTGACATGGAGCACCAATTATCCCCTACCTCTTGAGCTTTGCATCGTGCTTTCAAGTTGTACACGGCCTTGGAGTCGATGTCCCTTCTCCAAGTTGTCAGGATCTCACTAAGCCTCTCGCTCACCGAGTCGATTAGAGAGTGTCCTTGCCCACCACTGATCCTAGGGATTGTGTCAGACTAGTTGCCACCGGTGCGAGCTATTAGATTATATCGTGTTTGTGTGTGTGTGTGTGTTCATTGAGTTCTTCATGTGTCTGTTCGTGGATTTCATCCTCTCCCTCACCCCCACTCGCCTTCATCTCGATTTCTACAGGGATTCGTGAAAGATCGGGCAACCCTAAGGGGTCACCCTAACACATGTGGATCAAGGTGGTTTGGAAAAAACACATGCATTAACTTTAGGGGGGTCAAGGTGTGAAACCATGGTCAGAAATCTCAAAAACACATAAAAATGCAACTGCCACATGTAATGGTGCACCAGGTTACATCACCACATCCATTGGGGTGTTTGTAGTCATGTGGATCAAGGTGGTTTGGAAAAGAACACATGCAATGACTCTAGGGGGTCAAGGTGTAAAACCACGGTCAGAAAGCCCAAAAACACATAGGAATGCAACTGTCACATGTAATGGTGCACTAGTGTGACATAGGTTGCATCACAACATCCATTGGGGTGTTTTTGGTCATGTGGATGAAGGTGGTTTGGAAAATAACACATGCAATTACTCTAGGGGGATCAAGGTGTGAAACCATGGAAGCCCACAAACACATAGAAATGCAACTGCCACATGTAATGGTACACCAGTGTGACATAGGTTGCATCACCACATCCATTGGGGTGTTTGTGGTCATGTGGATCAAGTTGGTTTGGAAAAGAACACATGCAATGACTTTTGGGGGGATCAAGGTGTTAATCCATAGTTAGAAAGCCCAAAAACACATAGGAATGCAACTTCCACATGTAATGGTGCACCAGTGTGACATAGGGTGCATCACCAAATCCATTGGAGTGTTTGTGGTCATGTGGATCAAGGTGGTTTGAAAAAGAACATATGAAATGACTCTTGGGGGATCAAGGTGTCAAACCATGGTCAAAGCCCAAAAACACATAGGAATGCAATTTCCATATGTAATGGATCACCAGTGCGACATAGGTTGCATCACCACATCCATTGGGGTGTTTGTGGTCATGTGGATCAAGGTGGTTTGGAAAATAACACATGCAATTACTCTAAGAGGGATCAAGGTGTGAAACCATTATCAGAAAGCCCAAAAACACATAGGGGAAATAAGAAGCTAGATCCTTTGAGTCTTTTCATGAGAATAAAAATATGTCTAGATCCTTTGCACAAGCAAAATAAGAAAAAGAAATAAAAAGGGGAAATAAGAAGCTAGTTTAGTGCAAAGAGTAATAGATAAGTGCATGATCATGAGAGGAATTGAAATAGACCATTCATGGTTTTGAATCCCAAGTGGATGTGCGAAGGGGTAAACATGCTTGAGGTCACCTCACAAACTCATTCAGTCAAACTTGATGATTGTATGATATATTTATAATTAATATTCATAGGAGCTATTAGCATAAAAGGTGTGGAAGCATATAAGTAATTTAATTTGTGAGAGTGTAATAGATCCCATGATGTGATTCTATATCAGATATTATAATTAATTCTTCAAATACCTCATGTATTTTAACGACTCGTACTTCATGAACATAATAACCTTGTTCATTAAGCTACTGTCTTGCTCGAGGACGAGCAAGGGTCAAAGATTGGGGAATTGATGAGTGCATATTTGAAGCATTTTTTACTTAATGTTTTTGCAGATATAGTAGTAGGATTTTGGCATTTTACCACGCTTGAACGCACCTTTTATGCTTGTTTTCGCGGGATCCCCAAATACTAAGTCAGTGATAAACATATCAATGAGAACTATTATATTATGTTTTAATATGATGTGATAAAAGTCATCTAAATAATTTTCCACGCAACTGGGTAAATGGAGGACGCGGGAAGAAGCATATGAGGCCATAACAAGCATCGGTATGGGCAAATCCCACCCGTACCACGTGCATGTATGGACTTCCATCGGCCTTGTCTCATCAAACTTTCGCCTGGCATAGGTGGATCTGAGACCCGACATTCATAGACACCAGAAACACCGAAACTTCACCTCTAGAAGGGATTTGGAGGATAAACTCATAGGAAGGCATCATCCTCACTGCTACACGGATCATTGGAGGACAACACATCATTCCCTTCATCATCAACTACTGCATCTCCATCACCTACACCATTCCCCCATCTTGCTTATCTCTATCTGTTGTACTTACAATTGATATTGTGGATTTGTACTCGAATTCATCCATACACTTTCATTCCATCTACATGATAATGATGATATTATTGTTGATTGTCTCCTTGTGTGAGTAGTTTACTTTGTTGTTGGGGAGATGGATAAATCCTTGCAATATTATAATATGAAATGAAGATGATCTATGACTTTGTTCTATGAACATGTGTTAGTTCTCTCTCTAGATATTATATGAAGTTGACCATATAATATTTTCCTTCGGGACTAGAGAGGCAACTACCCTTGGAAATATGGAATTGCATATGGCGTGAAGTGACATATTGTTGTGACCTCGGATCAATAAGGATCCTAAGTCCCTGTGATTAACATGCTAGTCCCTGGATCAATAGCTAGCACTTCACAGTCGATGAATATCATGTAAAACACAAGTCATTATTACACGAATAATCCAGAGTATAATTATTACAACTTTCATAGCTTATAGCTCGCTCGAAATAAAACAGCGGAAACTAAGTAAAACTTGAGTCCATCAACGCCTCAGGCTAGCTGCATGAAGACCCGTGATCCCTACGCACCTTTCAATCTTCGGATTCTGCACATAAGACGTGCAGCCAACAAGTTGGGTCAATACTTTGAATGTATTGGCAAATTATACCAAAGAAAGAGTAAGACTATCTCTACATGCAAGGCTAAGAGTAGGCTCTGGGGTTCATTTGTGTAAAGCCAATTTTATCAATGTATTGAGAAAAGAGGTAGAAAGTTTTCCCTACTTTGCAAACTTTGATATATAGTATAGGGTCGAATGGAACACGTGGATATTACTCACCACGTGCCCAAATCAACCTAGCACTTGGATATTACGCACCAAGTTCCCAAAATCCCACCCAATGGTACTTAGCATATATATAGCATAGCAAGAAATACTTAGCAAGACAAGGGAACCTAATAGGATGGAAAATCCTAAGCATAGAACTACTCATGGCAAACTACAAACTGCACTTGCAAAATAGTACTAAGAAATTCTACCAAAATCCTACACATGCATACTACGGAATTTTGAAGAGTAAAACATGCATAGTCAAAACTGGGACATAAACATGAACAAGTGGTGTAACTTGCCTTGATCCGAGCAGCAATCTACACAACAATACTCCTCAGCGCACTCTGAGCAATCTAACGAAACAAACATGGATCCAATCACAATTTGCACAAAACAAAGTCACGAAGACGAATATGCATGCATGCAACATGGTAATATGCAAGGATGGATTTGATTTCGACCAAGGGTTTTAACCAGGGGTGTTTTGAGTTGGGGATGTCATTAGAATCGATTCCCCACAGATTTGAAGTATTTTGGGTTAAACCCTAATTATCCAAGCTTAAAACTAGATCTACAACTCCAATCTATCCCAAGACAGATCTGAAAACCCTAAGCATGAATAGAAAATTTTCTACAGAAGGTCTCGCTGATACAAAGCCAAAGCAACAAGAATCAACTAAAACGGAGCTACGGATAATATTCTAGAATTTAAATACTCTAATCTAAACTTTAAATCCTACTGCAAGATTGCTGTGGCAAAATAGTAATATTATTGTAGATCTATGTTCTACTCGAAAATACGAATCTAACGGTATATTATATGCAATTTTTGGACTAATATTCGAATTACTATGGATTTTACAAGATTGAAGCTATTTCTGCCTATTTAAAAGAAAAAGGAAAAAAGGGTCAGAGACGCGTGACACGTGGCGGTTCGTGAGTGGGCCAGCAAGGTGCGCGTGACGCGACACGGGGGCGACGCGGCGGCAACATGGCGGCTGCCACGCGGCGCAACGTGGTTGGTCAGGGGGTGGTTGACCGATTGGGGGCCGTCAGATCTAGATCTGACGGTCGGAGAGGGGGAAAGGCGGCGGCTGCTTACCGCGGGCGGCGACTGGCGGTGGCGGAGGACGGCGGACGGCGGCGCTCCTCCGGTGATGGTCGGCGGTGGCGGTGGTGTTCCTCCGGCCCGGCGAGGTAGACGACGGGGACCGGCTCCTCGTCGCGGTCGCGTTCCCGGGGACGGCGGCGACCCTCCCTTCTCGAGACGACGGCGGGCGGCGGCTGCTGGCGGTGGAGGCGGCGGCGCTCCGGCGAGCAATCCGGCGGCGCTCGGTGGTGGTGGCGGCGGAAAAAGTTAGGGTTCTAGGAGAGCGTGCCGAGGGCTATTTAAAGGCAGAAGACTTGGCGCGGAAATCGTGGAGTTCGCTCCAGATTCGCTGGAGACGGTTGTCTCTGAGGCGGCGGCGGCGGACGGGGCCGAGCCGGACTCGGCGAGGAGACGGCTGATAGGCGGGCCCCGCCTATCAGCGGCTGCGGGTGCGTGGCGGGCCGCTGGCGGGCTGGCGGGTTGGGCCGGCCTAGGTGGCGGCTGCGCTGTGCGCCGCTCGCTCGCTCGCTGGCGCGCGGTAGATAGGTTCCCGGGCTGGCTCGGCCGGCCCGGTTAGGTCAGGTTTTTTTTTCTTTTAATAATTTCTGAATTGCTATTTGTTTGATAACTTTTGCAAACGGACTCCGAATTAAGCGAAACTTGTTTCTAAAATTTTGTAAAAAGAAGAGGGTTAGGATAGGATTGTAAAATAACTCATTTGCAAAGGTTTTGGTGGTTCAAAAGGTTTTACCCCCTTTTGTCTATAATTAGACTATGGGGTTTAAGAAAATACCTATTGCAGTTTTTGATATGCGATGTCATGATGCAATGATATGAAGCATGCTTACTAGTAACATCTGAAATTACAAAATTTGGGATGTTACAAACCTACCCCCCCTTAAGAAGAATCTCGTCCCCGAGATTCAGGTTGGTTAGCAAATAGGTGTGGGTGTTCTTTCTTCAGGTCTTCTTCACGCTCCCACGTGGCCTCTTCCTCGGAATGGTGATTCCATTGAACTTTGCAAAATCTGATAGCCTTGGTACGAGTGATTCTCTCTGCTGTCTCCAGAATCCTGGTGGGTTTTTCCTCATAGGTGAGATCGTTCTCCAATTGAACCCCGTCCAACGGAACCGTGTCCTTTAGTGGTGTTTCAGCCATTTCTGGGTGACACTTCTTTAGTTGTGACACATGGAAAACATCATGAACAGTTAACACTTCGGGTAATTCCAACTGATAGGCAACTTCCCCTCTACGACCCAAGATCTTATAGGGCCCTATGAATCGGGGTGCTAACTTACCCTTGATTCCAAATCTCTTAACTCCTCGTAGTGGTGAAACTCGGAGATACGCACGGTCTCCCACTTCATAAGTCACATCCCTGCGCTTGGAATCAGCATAACTCTTTTGTCTGGATTGGGCTATTTTTAACCTGTCTTGAATCTGTCTCACCTTCTCTTCGGCATCCTTGATCAGTTCAGGTCCAAACAAACTACGTTCTCCCACTCCATTCCATAACAGCGGAGTCCTACACTTTCTGCCATATACAACTTCAAATGGGGCCATCTTGATGCTAGTTTGGTAGCTGTTATTGTATGAGAATTCCGCATATGGCAAATTTTCATCCCAACTAGACCCATAGTCCAGCGCACAGGCTCTTAACATGTCCTCCAAGATCTGATTAACTCTTTCCGTTTGTCCATCGGTTTGTGGGTGGAAGGCAGTACTAAACTCCAGTCGTGTCCCTAGAGATTCGTGTAGCTGTCGCCAAAACTTAGAGGTGAATTGGGTACCTCTATCAGAGACAATCCCCTTGGGTACACCATGAAGGCTTACGATCCTTGACATGTAAATATTGGCAAGTTTAGCACTCGTATAGGTGGTCTTTACGGGAATAAAGTGGGCCACCTTTGTGAAGTGGTCAACCACTACCTAGATGGAGTCATACCCAGAACGAGTCCGCGGTAGTCCTGTGATAAAATCCATGCCTACCTTGTCCCACTTCCAATCGGGCACAGGTAATGGCTACAGCAGTCCTACTGGTTTTTGGTGTTCGGCCTTGACTCTGTTGCACACGTCACACAAGGAGATGTATTCAGCAATTTCTCTTTTCATGTTGTTCCACCAGAATCTATCTTTCACATCCATGTACATCTTTGTATTACCAGGATGAATTGAGTAAGGCGAATCATGAGCTTCCTGAAGGATTAACTTCCTGATATCAGGGTCATCGGGAACGCATAGACGTTTCTCATACCAAAGTGTTCCTTGTTCATCCGTGTGAAACCCTTTTGCTTTACTCTTGCTTATATTAGCTCTTATTTCTTCCAACTCTTTGCCCCCCTTCTGGGCCTCTTTGATTTGGTCCAGAAGCATTGGCACTATCTCCATAGTTGCTAAGTATCCCTCCGGAACTATTTCCAACCTAAGGTCCTTGAATTATTCACACAAATCATTTGGAAGTTCTCCCACGGTAAGTCCATTTACATAGACCTTCCGGCTTAAGGCATCAGCCACAACGTTGGCCTTTCTAGGATGGTACTACAGGTCCAAGTGGTAGTCCTTGATGAGTTCAAGCCATCTCCTTTGCCTCATATTTAACTCCTTTTGTGTGAAGATGTATTTAAGGCTTTTGTGATCCGTGTATACATCACAATGTTTTCCCATTAGGTAATGTCTCCATACCTTGAGCACATGCACAACTGATGCTAGTTCCAAATCGTGCGTGGGATAGTTATTCTCATGGTTCTTAAGTTGCCGAGAGGCGTAAGACACTACTTTTCCATCTTGCATTAGTACACTACCAAGTCCTTGCCGGGAAGCGTCGCAATAAACATGGAAATCCTTTTGGATGTCAGGGAGACACAAAACTGGTGTTGTTACTAGGCGCTTCTTTAACTCCTGAAAAATTGCTTCACATGCCTCGGTCCATTGGAACTTCTTCTCTTTCTTCAGCTACTCTGTCATAGGCTTCGCTATCTTAGAAAAGTTTTCAATGAATCTTCGGTAATATCCTGCAAGGCCTAGGAAACTCCTAATATCACCCACATTCTTAGGGGACTCCCATTCTGTTACGGAAGCTACCTTACTTGGGTCCACGGCAACACCTTTTGCTGATACAATATGGCCAAGTAATCCCACTTCTTTCAACCAGAACTCACATTTGCTAAATTTGGCATACAACTTGTGTTCCCTTAACTTTTCCATGATTAGGCGCAGATGCCGCTCATGTTCCTTATCGTCCTTGGAGTATATGAGTATGTCATCAATGAATACTACGATAAACTTATCCAAGTACACCATGAATACCTTGTTCATCATAGTCATGAAGTATGCTGGGGAATTGGTTAAGCCAAACGACATCACGGTGTACTCATACAATCCGTATCTTGTGGTGAAAGCTGTCTTGGGTACATCCTGTTCTCGGATCTTCAGCTGGAAATATCCTGATCGGAGATCAATCTTAGAGAATACACTAGCTCCCTTTAATTGATCGAACAGGTCATTAATATTGGGTAGAGGGTACTTGTTCTTGATTGTCACTTCATTTAACGACCGATAGTCCACGACTAGTCTCTTGGTTTTATCCTTCTTCTCCACGAATAGAACAGGTGCTCCCCAAGATGATGCACTTGGTTGAATGAAGCCTTTGTCCAATTGCTCTCTAAGCTGTTTCTTAAGTTCCTTCAACTCATCCACATCCATCTTGTACGGTCTCTTTGCTATTGGTCCAGTACTTGGCATCAAGTCAATGAGAAACTCGATGTCTCGGTCGGGAGGCATCCCTAGTAATTCTTCCGGAAACACAACTGGGTACTCCTTCACAATTGGCACATCCTCCAAGCTAACCCCCTTAAGAGAATTCACCATACTTCCTTTGAGTGCGAAAGCTAACTTAAAGTGGATCCTTTTCTTATCCGGAGTCGTGAGTGCGATAGTCCTTTTGGCGCAATCTATGACTCCCTCATATTCGGTCATCCAGTTCATGCCCAAAATTATGTCTAAGCCTTGTGATTCCAGAACGACTAGGCTGGTGGGAAAGGTGTGTGCCCCAATCCTTAATTCTAACCCACGGCATCCAGAGTTTGCCACTATTTCTCCTCCAGGAGAACTTACCCTTAGGGGAGTACTAATAGTCTCCGTAGGTATCTTGCCTCTATCCACAAATACCCTTGATATGAATGAATGTGATGCACCAGTATCGAAAAGAACAACTGCAGGGATGGAGTTAAGCTTGAACTTACCAATCACGGAGTCAGGTGCCTCACGAGCATCCTCCATGGAGACATGATTCACTGTGGCTTTGACGAACGGATTCGGCTTCTTCCCATTTCCATTACCATTGCCATGGTTGTGTCCGTTGCCGTTTCCATTACCGTTCCTGTTCTTCATCTTTTCGGGGCAGGTAGTTGCGTAGTGTCCTATCTTGTTACACTTGAAGCATGTTACTTCACTCAGATCCTTCCCATTGCCATTTCCATTGCGGTGTTTATGGCCATTGTGGTTATGTCCTCCATGACGATGACCATTGTGGTTGTGGGGTGATGGCGACGAAGTGCGTTGCTTCTTATATGGGGCAGAGTTGTGCTTGTGTGAGGTGGACTTTCTCTTTCGGTTCTCTATACTCCTTTGCTTTGCTTGAACTACCACTGCCCTGTCCAGGAGTTCCTGGTAGTTATCAAACTTCAGAGCCACAAGCTGAATAGATATTTCATCATTAAGTCCCCTCAAGAACTCCTCCTGTCTCTTGGCATCAGTGGATACATCATCAGGTGCATAACGTGCCAGCTTGTTGAAAAGGTCCCCATACTCAGAGACAGAGCGGTGCAGTTGTTTCAAGTCGTGGAACTCATGTCTCTTAAGTGACATGACTCCCGCGGCTACGTGATGAGTACGAAAGGCTGCCTCAAACTGGTTCCAGGTGATAGCTTCAATATCAGGGTGGGTGACCTGGTAATTATCCCACCATTCTGCGGCTGGTCCCTCAAGTTGGTGCGCGGCGAAATGCACCCTATCAGCTCCAACAACTTGGACGGTGTCTAACTTTTTGTTGGTGGTGCGGAGCCAGTCATCTGCCACAATTGGCTTAGAACTACTTGAGAAAGTTGGAGGGTTCAACCTCAAGAACCGAGTCAAGCGATCCTGTTGGGGCGGTGGAGGTGGCGGAGGCGGTGGATTGTTGTTGTTGTTGTTGTTTTGCATGTTTTGAGTGAGGAGTTGGATCAGCTGATTCTGGGAGTTCAGAAGTTGTGCTATCTCTGGGGGCATGTTGTTATTGTTGTTTCCACGTCTCGCCATCTGGAGGGTTTAAGAGGCAAGTTAAGAAAGGATAGAAATCCTAAGGAATAAACTCCTACCCTTATGTAAACAAGAGAAGAAAACACACGATAAAAACAAGGCACACATAGCACAAAAATCCACACACTCAACCAAGTTTAACTAACCAATATAAGGTTTCTGGTACTCATTACAATTGCGAATAACATTCGACTATAGAACTAAAGGTGGTCCAACTACTCTACTCATCATCCACTTCCTCATCCTCAATGATGAAGCCTTCCTTTTCCAGCAGTGACTTGTATAGCTCCATGTCCCTCGTCGTGGCTTCAAGCTTCTCTTGAAGTTCCTTCATCTCCTGTGGCTCCGGTGTTGCAGCTTCGAGCCTTTCTTGAAGTTCCTTCACCTCTTGCAGCTCCTGGGTAGCATCTTCCAGCTTCTCTCGGAGTTCCTTCTTCTCCTTCTATAGCTTCTTGATCAAACTTGACCCCATAGTCACGAGCGTGATCTTCTCCTCCAAGCTCCTCTTGGCTGCTCGTAGGTCCTTCAACATGGTGGCAAGGTTCTTGAACTCCATCTCGTTCTTTGCAAGCACTAGACTTTGCTCCCTAATCCTCTTATTCTTGTCTTGCACTCTCTTCTCTTGATTAGCGAACCTCTTGTCTTGGGCGGTGAGTTCTCCTCCTAGGGACTTGATCTTCTCTTCCAGCTCCTCGATCTTCTCGTCCTTCTCCTTGACTAGGGCACAAAGCTCATCATTCCTCACGATCTCAAGGTAGATCCCCTTCTGAAGGTCATTGATATGGAACTCCAAGTCTTGATATTGGATCCTTCGACGCTTGCATGTCTTCCTTTCCTCTGGGGTTAACTCGATTGGAACTCCCTTCTCATCACGTCTTCCAAAGAGTTTGATGTAGTGGCCTTCAACCTCTTCATGATGGCGTCCGCAAAGGCATCCAATGAGTTCCTACAAGCTGATGCTAAGTCCTTTCTCCTTGGAGTCGCTGGTGACGTTGAGTACAATGGCCTCTGTCTTGGGTTCTATCTGACTGCGCCCTGGTTGGATGACTTCAATTGCCCAGCATCATTCCTTGTGCATCTTCCTCAACTCGCTTCCCTTGATTGATGGCATGGGTAACTGCAGTGTCTTCATGATGTCCAGAAGGCATTCCCCAAAGCGCAGGCACTTGATGTCTTCGGCGGTGCCATAGTAGAAGGCCGTCATCTTTAGGTTAGGAGAAAGAAAATTAGGCACAAGGTGATAAGGAAGAGAAATACTAGAAGAGAACAAATAACTTGAAGAATATAGAAAGAAAAAACACACATGGTAAAGGTGGTTTCTAATCCTAGGGATCACGTCCTACAGGCAACTTTGTGCTCTGATACCATCTGTTGTGACCTCGGATCAATAAAGATCCTAAGTCCCTATGATTAACATGCTAGTCCCTGGATCAATAGCTAGCACTTCACAGTCGATGAATATCATGTAAAACATAAGTCATTATTACACGAATAATCCAGAGTATAATTATTACAACTTGCATAGCTTATAGCTAGCTCGAAATAAAACAGCGGAAACTAAGTAAAACTTGAGTCCATCAACGCCTCAGGCTAGCTGCGTGAAGACCCGCGATCCCTACGCACCTTTCAATCTTCGGATTCTGCACATAAGACATGCAGCCAACAAGTTGGGTCAATACTTTGAATGTATTGGCAAATTACACCAAGGAAAGAGTAAGACTATCTCTACATGCAAGGCTAAGAGTAGGCTCTGGGGTTCATTTGCGTAAAGCCAATTTTATCAATGTAATGAGAAAAGAGGTAGAAAGTTTTCCCTACTTTGCAAACTTTGATATATAGTATAGGGTCGAATGGAACACGTGGATATTACTCACCACGTGCCCAAATCAACCTAGCACTTGGATATTAGGCACCAAGTTCCCAAAATCCCACCCAATGGTACTTAGCATATATATAGCATAGCAAGCAATACTTAGCAAGACAGGGGAACCTAATAGGATGGAAAATCCTAAGCATAGAACTACTCATGGCAAACTACAAACCGCACTTGCAAAATAGTACTAAGAAATTCTACCAAAATCCTACACATGCATACTACGGAATTTTGAAGAGTAAAACATGCATAGTCCAAACTGGGACATAAACATGAACAAGTGGTGTAACTTGCCTTGATCCGAGCAGCAATCTACACAACAATACTCCTCAGCGCACTCCGAGCAATCTAACGAAACAAACATGGATCCAATCACAATTTGCACAAAACAAAGTCACGAAGACGAATATGCATGCATGCAACATGGTAATATGCAAGGATGGATTTGATTTCGACCAAGGGTTTTAACCAGGGGTGTTGTTGAGTTGGGGATGTCATTAGAATCGATTCCCCACAGATTTGAAGTATTTTGGGTTAAACCCTAATTATCCAAGCTTAAAACTAGATCTACAACTCCAATCTATCCCGAGACAGATCTGAACACCCTAAGCATGAATAGACAATTTTCTACAGAAGGTCTCGCCGATACAAAGCCAACGCAACAAGAATCAACTAAAACGGAGCTACGGATAATATTCTAGAATTTAAATACTCTAATCTAAACTTTAAATCCTACTGCAAGATTGCTGTGGCAAAACAGTAATATTATTGTAGATCTGTGTTCTACTCGAAAATACGAATCCAACGGTATATTATATGCAATTTTTGGAGTAATATTCGAATTACTATGGATTTTACAAGATTGAAGCTATTTCTGCCTATTTAAAAGAAACAAGGAAAAAAAGGGTCAGAGACGCGCGAGACGTGGCGGTTCGTGAGTGGGCCAGCGAGGCACGCGTGACGCGACGCGAGAGCGATGCGGCGGCGACGTGGCGGCTGCCACGCGGCGCAACGTGGTTGGCCGGGGGGTGGTTGACCGATTGGGGGGCGTTAGATCTAGATCTGACGGTCGGAGAGGGGGGAAAGGCGGCGGCTGCTTACCGCGGGCGGCGACTGGCGGCGGACGGCGGATGGCGGCGCTCCTCCAGCGATGGTCGGCGGCGGCGGTGGTGTTCCTCCGGCCCGGCGAGGTAGACGACGGGGACCGGCTCCTCGTCGCGGTCACGTTCCCGGGGACGGCGGCGACCCTCCCTTCCCGAGACGACGGCGGGCGGCGGCTGCTGGCGGTGGAGGCGGCGGCGCTCCGACGAGCAATCTGGCGGCGCTCGGTGGTGGTGGCGGCGGAAAAAGTTAGGGTTCTAGGAGAGCGTGCCGAGGGCTATTTAAAGGCAGAAGACTTGGCGCGGAAATCGTGGAGTTCGCTCCGGATTCGCCGGAGACGGTTGTCTCTGAGGCGGCGGGCGGGCCGCTGGCGGGTTGGGCCGGCCTGGGCGGCGGCTGTGCTGCGCGCCGCTCGCTCGCTCGCTGGCGCGCGGTAGATAGGTTCCCGGGCTGGCTCGGCCGGCCCGGTTAGGTTAGGTTTTTTTTTCTTTTAATAATTTCTGAATAGCTATTTGTTTGATAATTTTTGCAAACGGACTCCGAATTAAGCGAAACTTGTTTCTAAAATTTTGTAAAAAGAAGAGGGTTAGGATAGGTTTATAAAATAACTCATTTGCAAAGGTTTTGGTGATTCAAAAGGTTTTACCCCCTTTTGTCTATAATTAGACTATGGGGTTTAAGAAAATACCTGTTGCAGTTTTTGATATGCGATGCCATGATGCAATGATATGAAGCATGCTTACTAGTAACATCTGAAATTACAAAATTTGGGATGTTACACATATCGTGTTCGGCATTTTACCATATGGAAAAGGGAGATAAGGAGGGATTCTCTAAGCTCATATCGATATCCACGGGGTAACCCTTAATTACAATGGATCCATTGGTTGCCGAAGATCATTGAAGTGGTTATTTAGAGATGTAATGACCAATGGTTTTCTAGGCACATCTTATTATGGAGCTCTCCCGATACATATCATAACAAAATATATAGATTTATCCTACTTGTAGTTAATACCAATATTAGTGGTGGATCCTAAATCCCCTAGAACATTTTGCCTTACTAATGTTCCATTACAGCTCTCACCGCACTCGTTTACTTTACTCCATGCTTTAATCTTCTGCAACCAAACCAAAATCTCTTAAAACACTCTTACTTGAGACAAAGGACATCTCTAAGTATTCTATGATAGATAGTGACGAGGGGCATAAAAACCTTAACCAAATAGCTCTTTGTGGTTTGGTACTCTTACTTTTGAATCTAGCTACAATTGATTTGTGCAATTACAGTCATCAGTTGGCCTTCGAGTTCTTTGTCCTTGATGTAGAACCACTTCACCCGCCGTCCCAATACAGAGTCGGCGATCTTGAAGTCAAATAAATCGACATCCGAGCGGAGGGAGATGATGGCTCCACCAACATTATAAACGATGTCCTTCATCGCATTTCTCCGAATGAAGTACAAGAGCTTCCACATGTCCCGATGAGGGTGGATCTCGAGGAATCACTCACACATAGTCATGACGTAGGCTATATGAAGAATGGAGTTTGGCGTGAGCTGGTGCAACTGCACACCGTAATAAAAAAAAGCCCGCAAAGGAACTTGTGGGCATGAAGGGAAAGGCCATGGTAGAGAAAGGAGAGAAACATTACCCGCCAGCCCACTTCGGGTGCACGTGTGGCCTCGTCTCCAGGAAGCTTATACGAGGTCTTCGGCAAAAGAACCATGGCCTGACGAGCATCACGAAGCTCGTGGGCATTGCACTTGGATTTGGCCCATCCCCCAAATTTTGTCTTGGCCGACATAGCATTGGTGGCGGAACCAGTGTTTTTTTCCCATGGTGAGAAGCTAGGGATCACTAGAGAAGTTATTGAGGAGTTGAGGCACACAAACTTTGGTGGCAATGGCGGAAGAGCGCAAGAAGAAGGAACAAGGAGACCAAAGAGCATAGTGTTGGGGGAATAGTAAAAATCCCATGGAGGCACTTATAAAAGGATTAGTTGTAGTTATATGTCGTTGGATTGTGCGACAGTTCGTTGGAATCACATCCATGCCGCCATGTGGCCAAAGATAGCAATGGATCAGCAGTAATAATCATCCATCACTACGTTTATTATGGAGGTAAATCGCATGGTGCTTTTATTTCCACGTGGTGTGGGGTCGTGTGGTCAAATTCACCGCTGATGTGCCGCCCATGCGCTAGTCAGCCTGAGTGGCGGGCCCATCACAACTCGAGCACACCATCATCATCAGCAATGACATCATGCGCGAGGAAGAAAAAGCATCGGGTTGTGACAATAATTAATTGATAGTAGCTTGGCCGCTACAGAAAAGATGGTCTGAGTTGAGTAACCTTGGATGAAGAAGTTTCTTTGATCCTATGCTCTGGTGCAAGCACCCGAATATAGCCTCGAGGGATAATCCCATCGAGAGCGCTAGCCACGCACCTGATAGAAATATTTTTCCAAGGATATGAAAATTTGGCAATTAAGGAAATAGAAGACCCAAGTCGAGTATCTCCTTGGATGAATAAGATCTTTTGAGCATATGCTCTAGTGCAAGCACCCGAACATAGCCTCAGAGGCCACTCCCATCGGGAGCTAGACATGCACCCGATAGAAAATATTTTTCCTCCTACGGAGTCATCCTAAAAGAAAAGCTACAAGAACAACTCGAGCCTACGCTCGAATGCGTGCACCCAAAAGAAAAGGCAAATATCCTCCAACGGAGTAAATAGAACAATAACTTTAAGCCTACCCAAGTGCAGCCTCAATGGTTACTCCCATCGAAAGCGTTCAAAACACACCCGATGAAAATATCAACATTACTTCAATGAAGTGACAACTTCAGAAATTCCAATAGCCAAACAAGGTAGTCGATAAAAGCTTCGAGTTCTCAGACTACGTCCACTGAGATAACATGACTGAATGTCGTGTTTACGACAGGAAGGTAAGACCCCGGGATCTATCCTATTGGCCTGGTAATCATGCATGAATGTGCTCTGCTAGAAAATTTCCATATCTACGATATGATAAAAAAAATTCCGACGGACGCGTTGGGTACCCAAAACACAAAACTGGAATTTAGTATTCGATAAGACCTCCGTGGCCCAAATTGAATTATGCTAGTATATACCAGGTTCAAGTCTAGGGACTTGAGCTTGAGAAAGGTTCACATTTTTTTGCAAGAGCAATTAACTGGTTCCCAATCCGTTGAATGCACCAGACTTGTTATACCAAATTCCCCATTACAAACTTATCGAACTTATAGTTCACTTACTCGAAAGAATCTTCTGGTTCATTGTATGTAAATGTTAAAAGATCTTGGAGACTCAACCCGAATCTACGATTCAAGTGGTGCTCTGGGGGCTATTGACATGGGAATGACTTATTGGGTTCCCGTGATTGGCATACCTGGTATAAACTAAGGCCCACAAGGCCCATAAGAGATCAATGATCCTTGAAGCATCGAAGCCTAGGAACCAGATGTGATGATTAAGGCATAAGCTCAAGGTGTAATTGACATAGTCATAGAGTTATAACTAAAATTGCAATCTGACCCTAGTGGACTCTGAGACCCGATCTCTCATATAAAGGTTGGGAGGAGCCAACTAGAGGGTACATGTTACCTGCCATAGCAATCACTATAAGCTAGACCGCATCTAGTAACCCGGTGACTTTGTACTCTCCATCAATAAAGATCAGACAAGAGGACTAGGGTTTCCTCTACGAGGGCTGACGAAATCACCAGCGCTCTCCTTTTTCCAGGAAACCAAGTCCACGACTATGGACATTGCCGAGGTTACCCCTCACAAGATGTTCCTGGAGCTCCAGTGGCTAGAGATTTAAGAGGCCCACGCGAAGCTGCCGCAGGCTCATGCTATAGCGCAAGGAGAGGCCTCTACTTCTAGGTCTGCTCCCCCGGAAGTAATTTCCTAGCTTCAGAAGCTTCTCAAAGATGAAAAGGTTGCTCGCACCAGCGGTGCGCTCTAGGCTGAGCAAGATCAGGTAGCTACAAAGGAGGTGTACAACCACCAGTTGGCCTCTGCCCAAGATAGGATCCGTGACCAGACAAAGATGATGAGCATGTATAGCATGACCATTTGTGATCTGCGTGATGAGTTCTCTTGGGAAAATGTGGGGACTCAAGAAGCCGCCAGGCGAGAAGGGGATCTCCAGCTGCAGCTCAAGGAGGCTCAAGACCAACTTGTCGCTGCCCCGAAGGCCGTGTTTGATAGTGAGATGACGAGTTAAGAGAAGACCGTCTAGATTGATGTGCTGAAGAAGGAGCTGTCGGATGCTTGGGCTGTGTTGGTGGCTTCCACCGTGAAGCTAGAGGAAGGGTGATGCCTCAAGCTTGTCGGCTTTCGAAGGGTTGCCATGGAGAAGACTACGATGTTGTCGGTGCTGGGAAATTCCCCGCATCCCACGACGGCCGGGACGTCTCTAGCCTCTCCTACTTCTTCGCACTACTAGGAAAACAACTATAGGTAGACGACTATTCTGTGGCCCATATTTCAGTCCGCCACAGGAGAAATCCAATGGCGCATGGCAACGAAATGCGTGATAGAAATTTCATCATTCTATGGCGCATATAAAACGCTATGCACCATAGAAATATAGTGGGACCCGCCACCAGGTATGGTTGACCCACATTCTGTGGCGAATATTCCTATATGCGCCACAGAAAGTAAAGAGGGTCCCACCCTAGAATTTGGGTGACCCATTTTTTGTGGCGCATATGTTCATATGCGCCACAGAAATGGTAGTTTTCTATGCCGCATTTCAGTATATGTGTAACACCCTCGAATCGGCCCTATGTAGATTTTAGCGCTTCCCGCCAAACCGCATAGAAACGATTCAAGGACGCCCACCAGACACTTGCATGCGGGTGGAAAACGAAGTAATACAATTACACATTAGTCCATGATGGAACCCACAAAACATATATATACAACAACAACTCCATGAGTCAAGAATACAGATATACAGTACAAAGATCCAAATCGCCTCAAAAACGATACAACATCAGAGTACGGATAAGATGCAAATGGGGCTAAGAGCCCTGAAGAATAACCAATGGCGTCCATAACCCTGCCCAGGCCAAGCCGGAAGGGTAACCCTACTAACAACGTCGATCTCAAAACTGCTAAAACAAAAGGGGTGCCGACAAAGGGCAAAGGAAAAAGAGGAGCGTCAGTACTGAGGCCAGTACACGGCGAGGCTAGAATTCGGCGGCACTCTCGTACGTAGGTATGGTGGACTGATGCGGCAGCGCAGCATGCACTAAACAACCTATAGAGACTTGATGCAAATGTCCGCTATTAGAGAGGGATAAGAGAGACCTATTCAGGACCAACCTGATACTAACACCAATCATACCTATCCTGGTATTTCCTCCTTGAGACCAAACGAGGAAGTCAAACCGACGAACTCACATAGTTGGTAGTTTTATTCATTCCATTATAGTTGCAGCACTTACTAGTTAGATATAGATAGCATGAGTCATCCTGATAGCATAAGTAGTGGGCAGTTTTAGTTAACCATTCAGTTGTAGTTGCAGTACTTACTAGTCAGATACAATTAGCATGTGACATCCCAAACCTAGTAGTTGTTGGCACTTTTATTTCATTCCATTGGAGTTGCGATACTTACTAGGCAGGTATAACATGACACGATACACCCCATTTCCACTAGTTGTTGGCACTTTTATTATCCATTGTATTATAGTGAAGCTAATTACTAGTCACATATTAAGTCAAATTTATAGCACTACTTTAGTTATGCTTGTCTATGGTCGAGATACTGCGCTCCAAGTCGTCCATAACCGCGGACACGGCTTTCAGAAAGATTTACCCTGCAGGGGTGCACAAATAGCAACACACACACGGTCAACCTCGGAAAAACCAAATCAAAACCCAACAAGGCTTTCACGACAAAGCAATCACAAGATTCATAAAAGATTTCAAGGGGTCACCCCACTAAGCTACCCGTGACAAAGTTGGCCGGCTCCGAGACGGACCCAAGGTTCATGTAGATGGTGGTAAACGACTGGGAACCCGAAAGTGTGACTGGGCTTGTCGATACAGCAAAAACGTGTCACGATCCAAAACAGTACAGGTGCTCCACACACAATCGTAAATAAAGCAGTAAAGCATGGCATAATGTCGCATCCCAATTGTCTAACAATTGCAATGCTGCTAGCCTAGTCTATATAGATGCTACCTTCCTACATATATTTGTTGCATCATAATTATATCATGCTCATGTCATCATGCCACCTTGCATTTGAGCATCATATAAAACCCTTTTCATTTGGTTCTTATCTCATATGCATTATTAATTGTATTTGTCTCTTGATATATTATATTTGGCTTTTGATATATGTTAAATGCCCAAGTTGAGTTGAGGGCATATCTTTTACTTCCCCTTCCATCTACTGACTTGACATACACCTCTCCTTTGATATCATCTATTTTTCCACCATATACATGTATGTGGCCTTTTGTTGTTAGTATTTTAAAACCAAGCCACATATATTTGTATGGATCCAATTCTACCTATCTCATACACTCATACATATGTGATATGTTTAACCATCTTAATACTTCATGCATGCATAGATGTAATCTTGCATGTTTCATGCAAATAAAACCCTCCACCTTCCTTTTTACCTCAATCTTTTATTTTGGGTGTGGTGTCCATTCTACCTTGCCTTTCCATCTCCTTCTATTCAATTCTAGTGCTTGCCTCTCTCAAATATTCATTTGTGCATGTGGCATACTTGAATTCAAATCTAGTTGTACGTGCAATATTAGCCTCTAATCACATGTGATATCAATGCCACTAGTGACCTCTCTGTTATTCAAATTCTTTTGCACTTGTTTGTTTGTTCAAATTTTTGATCAAATCCTATATCTACACTCCATTTACCAAGTTTTCCTAGCTAATCTAGCTATCTAAATAAAGACTCCATCTCTAATATATATTTATTTTTGTCCCTTGATCTCTGATTAAATCTTTGACACTAAATCTGTCTAAAGGTTTGTCTAAAACTAGTCTCATCTAGTCTAGTTTGGACTATATAAAAACTCTAATCTCCTTCTTTTTTCCCAAATCCTAGTCACGTGCACATACGCTCACATACTTGGAAACCCTAGTCGTGGCCAGATTGTGTTGTCCATGTGTGTGTGCACATATACTCCTTCTCTATCTCTTCCTTTCTTTTCCAACCTTCCTGAAGCAATTCGATCAAGCCAGCTAGCTAGCATCTCTCGCCACCACCCAGCCGAAAGCCCCAGCCTGAACCCCTAGCAGCACCCGACAACAACCTTCCTAACCCTCCCTGTACCGGCGCGGATTCTCCCTGGCTCGATCGCACCAGCTGGAAACCGACTCCTCGCTGTCCTGTTTATCTTCCCGACTCCTCTCACGTGGCCAGCCAAGCAAGGTCAGGCTCACGCCTCACGCCTCCCTCCCTTCTCTCCCTGCGCCTGGGTTCCACAACAGCCCATCGACACCCCCACGTTGTCGCCATGCTCGCCCCCTCCTCCCGGTTTAAAGCAGCAGGTAGCGTGTCCTCCCTGATCCATCCTTCCAACCTCTCCATCCTGCAAGTCGAGATCCATCGCCTCTCTTTCTCCTTCCCAACCGAGCCATGTCGCTGTCCACCGGTCCGTCGCCGCCGCTCTACATCACGCGCAAGGGGAATAGCCTGGGTCAGCTCCAGCATGCGCACGCTGTCCCTGTGCACCGCTGCCATGTCCTCCTCCGTGCTGGGTTCGCCTCCGCTTGACGCCGCCGCGAACGCCTGTCACCGCGCCGTGAACACCACCGAGGCCTCGCCGTCCTCGTCCACGCCAGCAAGCGCAGCTCGATCATGAGCACGCTGGTGAGCCCCTTCTTCCATCCCCGCTTTTCTCTGCTACTCCATGCACCCATATCCCCCTCGCTTCGCCCTTCGGCAGCAGCAGCCAAGCCGCTCACCGCGATGGCACATGCCGCGCCCAGCCTGTCACCACGCGCGACAGCAACAGCCCCGAGAACACCTCTGTTTTCTCCTTGCCCCGTCCGCTGCAGTCCTCCTTAGCAAAATCCCCAAACACCAAAGTTGTAGCCCGATTCACCCTCTACAACTTTACTTTTTACGGCAGGGAGAAATTCGCCGCCGTTCGGTCGCAATCTTCGTCGCAACCCAGTATGATCTCAGCCGTTTTCTGGAACTGTCCGTCAGTTTTAAACCGTAGAGACACCTCTGTTCATCATGTTTTTACCGTCGATACGGTCCACCCCCGCTGAAACACCAAACACGAACTTTGTAGAGAGAAGTGAGATCTACACTTTTCGTTTTTACATCATCTTCAAATTCCCAACGTATCGCTCGACATCGTCCTCCGAAATCAAGATCAGCTAACCTTTTTCCGCGTGTAAAAAATTTCTGTTCTGTCAGTCATCGATGACGCTTTTGCTCGCAGCCCCCTGGAGTTTTCAAAATTTGACCCCGCCGTCCTCGGCTCGCCCACGTGTCGCGTCCGGGCTGGGCGCGCACGCAGGTGGCCCCGCTCCTGACCCTGGCCCGCATGTCGGTCACTGTGGGTAAGTCTGAGCCGGTGCCAAAAGTTCCAGATCCTTTTTCCTTTAATAAAAAAATAATTCCTGAAAATGCTTAATATGTTTTAATATCCAAAAATAATAACTTTTAATTGGTAAATCCAAATAATACAAATGATATATGTTTTTGAATCAGAAAAATGTGAGGATTTCAAATATGCCATTCAAAATAATGTTTGAGCACTTTAAATTTTCGAGATGATTAAAATTACAATAAAATGCCCTTTTTCTTAATTAATTAATAACTTTAGTTTTATAACTCCAATTTTGGCAAATAATATGTCTAAATCGATCAGCGTGACGGGCCCGTTCTAACTATGCAGTCCTTGTTCTGATTTGAAGCATGCATCATGTCATTATTAAAAATCTGAACTGTTTATGGCAATAAAACTTGACTAAACAAATAATGAAATGCTTTATTCTTGTACCCCATATCTCACCCATGCCATGCTACTTTTGCCATGTAAATTTGTGCATCATTCAACATGGCATGATTGTTTGCTTGTCGCATTTTAATTCATATGCTTGTGCACTCTATTTATGTTGGCCCTTGTTTGTTTGGTTCTTCTTCGAATAGATGCTGAGCAGGGGATATATCAGGAAACCCAGGAGCACTACCCAGATCCGTCCCTCGCTTCAACTGAGCTGCCAGGCAAGCACTACCACATGCTTGCATACATATAGTACCTATTGCCTCTATCTTAATCTTGCATCATTGAGTCGCGATTGCATTAAACTGAATCCCAGTACTGCATAGCCTTTACTTTTAAACTCCACCGAAGCTTGTTCCTCCATCCCATGAGCCATTACTACAGGAGTTGTTTGAGCCATGCGGGTCGTAGAACAGCATGTGTAGGGTTTTGTGAGAGTCTGACGGATAATGAGGTACCTAAACAACTTAATCTGAGTAGTAATGGGATAACTAATGAAAGTGGCACCGGTGAGCAATATCTTCTATTTGGTTCTTCATGCTCACTTGTGTCCCGTAGGACCCCGAGTACTTGATTCTTGTTCCTTGACTATTCGCACTATCCACATCTGGGAGGCCTTATGGACCCCCCTGAGCTAGAGCTTGATTCATTCTTATTTCTTGGGGCCACAAAGTAGTTTGGGGCTTTATTACTATCCTGTACTTATGCCATGCTTTACTGCTTTATTTAAGATTGTGCGAGGAGCACCTGTACTGTTTTGGGATCGTGGAATGTTTTCACGGTATCGACAAGCCCAGTCACATTTCGGGTTCCCAGTCGTTTACAGCCATTGACACAAACCTTTGGTCCGTCTCGGAGCCGGCCAACTTCGTTGCGGGTAGCTTAATGGGGTGGCCCCCTGAAACATTTCTGAATCCTGTGATCGCTTTGTCGTGAATGCCTTGTTGGGTTTTGATTTGGTTTTTCCGAGGTTGATCGAGTGTGTGTTGCTATTTGTGCATCCCTGCAGGGTGAATCTTTCTGAAAGTCGTGTCCGCGGTTATGGACGACTTGGAGCACAGTTTCTCAATCATAGACAAGTATAACTAAAGTACCGCTTTTAATTTGACTAAGTACCTGACTAGTAAATAGTGCAACACTCATGGACTGGTTAATAAAACTGCCAACGGATGGGGGGTTGTTCGTCCGCTTCCTCGTTGGTAAGCGAGGAGGAGGATGGATCTGTTAATATTACTGTTATAACTGTTGTTATTAATTCACGGACATCCGTCTATCTTTGGTTAGGCGGATGGTTAGCGAGTATCTATAGAATTATTAGGTATTATCTTTTGCTGCAATTGCGTCACCCCAGGTTGTGTCCCCTTTAGAGGCATAAAGACTTGCTGAGTACCCCTAGGGTCTCACACGATAAATTGTTTGATTCAGATGAACAGGTATACTCGCAAGATGGATACTGGGTGGAGGAGAAGAGCGATGTTGGCAACGATCACTCGGGTTAGAGATTCCGGGAACGGGGATCCGTGAGATCTGTGGGCAGGATGTGTTTATTTATGGGGCATCTTATGCCGATTTGCTTCTTATCCGTACTCGGATCTTGTTTTCCGCTTCCGCCTGATACTCTGATGTTTGATGTATGAGGAGATATCTTAAACTATTATATCTATCTAGGATATTTGGATCTTGCCGTATGGCGTTACTATATTTCTATTTCTTTTAGATGGAATGGCTCTGAGGACTGTTGTATGTGGCTTGCATACATACTCATTTGTGTATGTAGTTGATCCCTTCGCCTGCCGATTACGCCGCTCGTTCTTGTCCTGATGTTTGGAAATGGTTAGGACGGCTGAAAGGTCTACCTGTGAGTGGCATTTGCCCCCACCGTACTATTTTAACCATTTTCGCTCATCTAGGCTTGTAACTAAGAGCGTAATTCACCGAGATAGTTACACATCAGTACAGGATAGTAATAAAATGCCAAACTAGTTTGTGGCCCCAAGAAATCAGAAATGAATCAATCTCTGGCTAAGGGGATTCATGGTCCAAGGCAATATGATGTGTCCAAGGCAATATAGAGGCTGCAGGGAATATAAATGGTGCACGGAAACTAAAGCATCGCAACACGGATAGCAATAGATCAACTTGAGAAAGTAAAGACTATAAATGTAAAATAGGTAGAAAGGAGGAGATTGCTCGCCTGGGAAACACTACCAAAGATACATCCGAAGAACTTATCGAAGCTCACATCAACTCAACGGCCTAATCCGTGAAGAAGCAAAGCACTAAAAGAAACACCGGATACACTATTCAATACTACTATAGAAGATCCGGCATGATTATGATATGATGCATGGCATGGCAAAGATGCGGTGCAATTAGTCCATATTAAGCAGAACTGGGGTCCCGACAAATAATTAGAAGGTTCAAGTTATTTAGATACCCCGCAATTTAAATGTTGTATTAATAAGGCAAAACATGGCATCGGTTCTCTACACAAATTTAAATGGAGGCGATATATGTAAGACTAGAATAGCCCGCATATAGTCTCCATATTTAATTATTAGGTGAGTCGACAAAATACCCCCAAACCACATGATATGAATGCATTCATGAACAATTGTATGCCACAGGTAGATATCATTTATTATAAAAATATGGGTCTCGGATAGGGGATCACACATCTGGGTTCGGCGATCTTGGGTTTTCGAGGGATCGGGCTTCGGATCCGGGGGATCGGTCTTCGGTCAACGGCCTTCGGATGCCGTGAAGGTGAACTCGAGGTGTTCCGGGGTCTTTGGGTCGAGGGTCTCGACGGGATCGGTCTTCGGGGCTTGGTCTTCGGATCTGCAGATCCGAGGTCTTGATGATCCAGTCCGGTGTCGATCTTTGGGTACTGCGGGTTCTCGAGTTCCAAGCGCAGCACCTCACATCGGTAGCATATAACTGCAACACCGAGTTCCGAGCAAGGAGCAGGCAACAACAGTAGTTGAAGCACCGGTTACAAACAAACATGGATACAATAATGCATCTCACAGCGATAACCACTAGGGGCACACGGTACTACAGCTCTTACCAGACAGATCGAATAACAGAAGGGGGAACACGCGGAGGTGCACGATGCAGAGGAGCTCGTGGCGAGATGGGGCGGTGGAGGGCGTCGCTAGTGGTGGGCTCGGGCGAGCTTCATCCTGGCGGCAGGGAGCGACACGGGGCAGCGGCCAGGCGCGGCGGACGCTTAGACGCGGGGTCGGGCGATGAGGAGGCGGAGGAGCTTGTCTGCAGAGGAGGAGGCCAGCGAGGAAAACACGGCGGCAGTTCTTGCTGGGGATGCGGGGGGGAACAGGGGTGGATGACGCCGAGTGGCACCACAACGAGGCAGCACAGACGCGGAGGTTGGGAGCGAGCTCGGGCGGCCGGAGGTCGGCGACACGCACGAGTGGCGCGGAGGTGAGGTAGGGCGGCGGAAGCAGCTCGCGGAGGCCCTCTGCTGTGGCACTGGTGGTGCTCCCGCGACTCGTAGAGGAGGTGGCGGCCCTGGCTCGACGACAGCTACGGCTCCGCAGGGCGCAGGCCGAACGAGGTGGAGGAGCAGCGGGGGTGGGTGGGATCGAGGGAGGAAGACGGGGTCGAGGTTGGGGCACTGGGAACAAAGGGGAGCGGGGCGTCGCATTGAGACCGCGTCAGGACGAACGGTGTGGTCAGGGTGTCGGTAGACAGCAGGGCGGCATCGCGTGCGACGTACACGAGTGGGCGAGGGGATCGATCGGGGCTACACGAGGTTCCCGTGTGGGCCAGGACATGGTGGGTCCACGCGGCAGGATGACGGCCGGGTTGACCGCAGGTGGGTGGTCGCTGGCGGTAGGTAGCACGCTACTGCTGCTGCAGCGCGGGTGTGTGTGCGGCTGGCGGGTTAGGTCTAGTGCGACGCGGACGTGCCGCAGTGTCGCGTGCCAGGGTGCGATCGGCCATGGTGGTAGGTGGTAGGTGGGGTGCGGTGGGTTAGGGTTTGCTGCGGAGCGTAGCTAGGGTTGGGTCCAACCAGCTGGGCCTTTGGGCCTAGCCGGTTTAGGTCTAGGGTCCAGGTACAAAATAGTTTTATTTATTTGTTTTAATTTAAAAAGACTTTTGGTAAGTAGTTTTTAGACAAATAAATATTTGGATAAGACCGAGGTTTATCGTTTGAAATAAGCACGGGGTGTCTAGAAAACAAAGGTGGCTTTTAAAAAGTAGTTTTTGGGAAAAGATGCATGGTGATATGACGATGATCAAATGCAATGTGGCAAGATGACATGAGCATGGGGTCATGATGATGAACAACATAGTAAACAATCAAGCGATTTTCTAGTTGTGGTTTCAGCGGGGTGCTACAATTCGACACCACTAACAATGGATCTCGCCCTCGAGATCCGCCTCATGGTACGGGGAAGAACGCCGATGATCTGAGTCTTCTCGCTTAGTGTAGATTCTTGCGACACCACTAACAAGATTCCTTCTCTGTCTTGAAATCGACGACACCACCAACAAGGGGTCCTTGCTCACGTTCGTCGAGGGAACACTCTAGAGAACAAAGGACGAAGTTAAAGGTATCAAAAGATAAAGCCACCTCTAACTTTGATAAAAGGAGAGAAAAGGTACACCTTATCCGCTGCAATGTACAAGAGCGATTAGAATGAGTAGTCGGCATGGGGGCCAATCCAGCACGCACCCAAACTATTACTCCGCACATACAGTAGAAAATCGTGCAACCCATTCTCAGAATTTAGAC
This sequence comes from Avena sativa, assembly GCA_916181665.1. NCBI lineage: Eukaryota > Viridiplantae > Streptophyta > Magnoliopsida > Poales > Poaceae > Avena > Avena sativa. Next base: position 317,445,212 of record OV702292.1, read on the forward strand.
TGTAGATCTTCACAAGTGATGTTCAGAAACAAAGGATTGATACAGATCTTCATCGGATCTAGTGTAGATGATGTCGTCGCGTTGAAAAACACCGGAGGATACAAAGAATGATTTTAGTGGATTTTGATCCACCAAAAAGTACAACAGATGAAGGGTACTCAGATAACACAAAGACCGGATGTGGAAACACCATTGCAAAAGGAATCGAAGCCCTGAAGGTACGACGGAAACCCAACCACGAGAATTCCTATACTGGAAGAAAAGATGAGAGAGCAGATTTAAAACACACAAAGGTAAGATGAGAAGAGCATAGATGTAAGAAGTAAAAGCAGATCTAATTAGATCTATCCAACCGATTTTTCAAAAATACTTTTGACACTATACTTCGTCCGTTAGCTAGGTTATCCTACATGCTGGACCAGTGGGGTATCGCAATTGCTGAGCTTTGATACCACTTTGTAACACCCTCGAATCGGCCCTATGCAGATATCAGCGCTTCCCACCAAACCCGCATAGAAACGATTCAAGGACGCCCACCAGGCACTTGCATGCGGGTGGAAAATGAAGTAATACCATTACACATTAGTCCACGATGGAACCCACATAACATATATATACAACAACGACTCCATGAGTCAAGAATATAGATATACAGTACAAAGATCCAAATCACCTCGAAAACAATACAACATCAGAGTACGAATAAGATGCAAATGGGGCTAAGAGCCCTGAAAAATAACCAATGGCGTCCATAACCCTGCCCAGGCCAAGCCGGAAGGGTAACCCTACTAACGACATTGATCTCAAATCTACTAAAACAAAAGGGGTGCCGACAAAGGGCAAAGGAAAAAGAGGAGCATCAGTACTAAGGCCAGTACATGGTGAGGCTAGAATTCGGCGGCTCTCGCCTACATAGGTATGGTGGACTGATGCGGCAGCGCAGCATGCACTAAACAACCTATAGAGACTCGATGCAACTGTCGGCTATTAGAGAGACCTATTCGGGACCAACCTGATACTAACACCAATCATACCCATCCTGGTATTTCCTCCTCGAGACCAAACGAGGAAGTCAAATCGAGGAACTCACACAGTTGGCAGTTTTATTCATTCCATTATAGTTACAGCACTTACTAGTCAAATATGGATAGCATGAGTCATCCTGATAGCATAAGTAGTGGGCAGTTTTAGCTAACCATTCAGTTGTAGTTGCAGTACTTACTAGTCAGATACAATTAGCATGTGACATCCCAAACCCAGTAGTTATTGGCACTTTTATTTCATTCCATTGGAGTTGCGATACTTACTAGGCAGGTATAACATGACACGATACACCCTAGTTCCACCAGTTGTTGGCACTTCTATTATCCATTGCATTGTAGTGAAGCTGATTACTAGTCACATATTAAGTCAAATTTATAGCACTACTTTAGTTATGTTTGTCTATGGTCGAGATACTATGCTCCAAGTCATCCATAACCGCGGACACGGCTTTCAGAAAGATTTACCCTGCAGGGGTGCACAAATAGCAACACAGACACGATCAACCTCAGAAAAACCAAATCAAAACCCAACGAGGCTTTTACGACAAACTAATCACAAGATTCATAAAAGATTTCAGGGGCCACCTTATTAAGCTACCCGCGACGAAGTTGGCCGGCTCCGAGACGGAACCAGGGTTTGTGTAGACGGCGGTAAACGACTAGGAACCCGAAAGTGTGACTGGGCTTGTCGATACAGCGAAAACGTGTCATGATCCAAAACAGTACAGGTGCTCCACGCACAATCATAAATAAAGCAGTAAAGCATGGTATAAGTACAAGATAGTAATAAAACCCCAAACTAGTTTATGGCCCCAAGAAATAAGAAATGAATCAAGCTCTAGCTAAGGGGATTCATGGTCCCACATGCGGATAGTGCGATAGTCAAGGAACAGGTATCAAGTACTCGGGGCCTACGGGACACAATTGAGCGGTTAAAAACCAAATATTATCTATTGCCCACCGGTGCCTCTGCATTAACTATATCTATTCCCAGCATTTTAACAGTTGTATTTAAAGTCATGATCATCTCCACCATTAAGCATCTCCACCATTTAGCATGTGCCAACCTCCCAACAACGGTGGAACAACAACAACGCGACGCAACACTTGAGCAAGCAACTACGACACGCAAGGCCGACTATCTATCGAACAACAGGCAATAGGATGTGTCCAAGGCAATATAGAGGCTGTAGGGAATATAAATGGTGCACGGAAACTAAACCATCGCAACACGGATAGCAATAGATCAATAGGAGGAAGTAAAGACTATAAATGTAAAATAGGTAGAAAGGGGGACATTGCTCGCCTGAGAAACACTACCGAAGATACATCTGAAGAACTTGTCGAAGCTCACATCAACTCAACGGCCTAATCCGTGAAGAAGCAAAGCACTAAAAGAAACACCGGATACACTATTTAATACTACTACAGAAGATCCGGCATGATTATGATATGATGCATGGCATGGCAAAGATGTGGTGCAATTAGTCCATATTAAGCAGAACCGGGGTCCCGACAAATAATTAGAAGGTTCAAGTTATTTAGATACCCCGCAATTTAAATTTTGAATTAATAAGGCAAAACATGGCATCGGTTCTCTACACAAATTTAAATGGAGGCGATATATATAAGACTAGAATAACCCACATATAGTCTCCATATTTAATTATTAGGTGAGTCAACAAAATACCCCCAAACCACATGATATGAATGCATTCATGAACAATTGTATGCAACGGGTAGATATCATTTATTATAAAAATATGGGTCTCGGATAGGGGATCACACATCGGGGTTCGACGATCTTGGGTTTTTGAGGGATCGGGCTTCGGATCCGGGGGATCGGTCTTTGATCAACGGCCTTTGGATGCCGTGAAGGTGAACTCGAGGTGTTCCGGGGTCTTTGAGTCGAGGGTCTCGACGGGATCGGTCTTCGGGGCTTGGTCTTCGGATCTACAGATCCGGGGTCTTGACGATCCAGTCCGGTGTCGATCTTCGGGTACCACGGGTTCTCGAGTTCCACGCGCAGCACCTCACATCGGTAGCATACAACTGCACCACCGAGATCCGAGCAAGGAGCTGGCAACAATAGTAGTTGAAGCACCAGTTACAAACAAACATGGATACAAAAGTGCATCTCACAGCGATAACCACTAGGGGCACACGGTACTGTAGCTCTTACCAGACAGATCGAATAACAGAAGGGGGAACACGCGGAGGCGCATGATGTAGAGGAGCTCGCGGCGAGATGGGGCGGTGGAGGGCGTCGCTAGCGGTGGGCTCGGGCGAGGTTCATCCTGGCGGCGGGGAGCGACACGGGGCAGCGGCCAGGCGCGGCGGACGCTTGGACGCGGGGCCGGGCGATGAGGAGGCGGAGGAGCTTGTCTGCAGAGGAGGAGGCCAGCGAGGAAAACACGGCGGCGGTTCCTGCTGGGGATGCGGGAGGAAACAGGGGTGGACGACGCTGGGCGGCACCACAACGAGGCAGCACAGAGGCGGATGTTGGGGGCGAGCTCGGGTGGCCGGAGGTCGGGGACGCGCACGAGCGGCGCGGAGGTGAGGTAGGGCGGCGGAAGCGGCTCGCGGAGGCCCTCTGCCGTGGCACTGGCGGTGCTCCCGCGGCTCGCAGAGGAGGTGGTGGCCCTGGCTCGACGGCGGCTACGGCTCCACAGGGCGTAGGCCGAACGAGGTGGAGGAGCGGTGGGGGTAGGTGGGATCGAGGGAGGAAGACGGGTCGAGGTTGGGGCACTGGGAACAAAGGGGAGCGGGGCGTCGCGTTGAGACCGCGTCAGGACAAACGGTGGGGTCGGGGTGTCGGTAGACAGCAGGGCGACATCGCGTGCGATGTACGCGAGCGGGCGGGGGGATCGGTCGGGGCTACGCGAGGTTCCCGTGCGGACCAGGACATGGTGGGTCCGCGCGGCAGGGTGAGGGCCGGGTTGACCGCGGGTGGGTGGTCGTTGGCGGTAGGTAGCACGCTACTGCTGCTGCAGCGCGGGTGTGTGTGCGGCTGGCAGGTTGGGTTTAGTGCGACGCGAACGTGCCGCTGTGTAGCGTGCCAGGGTGTGAGCGGCCATGGTGGTAGGTGGTAGGTGGGGTGCGTTGGGTTAGGGTTAGCTGCGGAGTGTAGCTAGGGTTGGGTCCAACCAGCTAGGCCTTTGGGCCTAGCCGGTTTAGGTCTAGGGTTCAGGTACAAAATAGTTTTATTTATTTGTTTTAATTTAAAAAGACTTTTGGTAAGTAGTTTTTAGACAAATAAAGATTTGGATAAGACCGAGGTTTATTGTTTGAAATAAACAAGGGGTGTCTAGAAAACAAAGGTGGCTTTTAGAAAATAGTTTTTGGCAAAAGATGTATGGTGATATGACGATGCTCAAATGCAATGTGGCAAGATGACATGAGCATGTGGTCATGATGATGCACAACATAGTAAATAATTAAGCGATTTTCTAGTAGTGGTTTTAGCGGGGTGCTACAATATGCGCCACAGAAAGTTGATGCGGGTTCCACCGCAGAAAGTGGTGCCCCTCGTATACTATGTGAAATATATTGTTTCTACTGCTCTATGTAAATCATGTAATATACCTGATTCTGTACCAGGATTGCACTTTATTTCGAAAACCTATAACATAACCCATGGCGCATATGTTTCACTTTCTGTGACGCATGTAGTTTCTATGGCACATATGAAAAATGTGCCACTGAAAATAATTATGTGGCGCATAGGGCAAAATGCACCACAGAAACTTGAGAATTCTGTGGCATATAACTCAGTGGCAAGGTAACAGTGGTTCGTCCCATATACGCCACAGAAGTCCAAAACCATGCGCCATAGAAGAGCCTTTTTGTAGTAGTGTCGAAGACGTGGCGGCAAGGCTGACACCATTAGGCATGACGGTGACGCGATGGATTCAGGAGGCCCTTGAGAAGTATGTCGATACTATCGCCACCATGCTTCTCTCCCGTGTGCACCACCTGGCTCCCAACTTCCCATATGACAAGCTCTTTGATGCCTTCGGGTCACATGATGACCATGAGATGGTGGAGTGCTATTATATTGACGAGGTCAAGTAGCGGCTGCAATGCATGTAGGTAGGATTAGCTCCTAGCCCCGCGCGCTATCTTTTGTCCACGTCTTCCAGTAGAGCTTGTATAGTTCAAAGTAAAATGATTTGCCCAATCAATTTTATTGTTATCTTTTGCTATGACTTGGTGGTCATGTACACGTAATGGGTTGCCATGTCTTTCGAATGATAATATGCCTTGTGTATCCAGCGTACGCCCTAGGTCTGCCCTCCACCGGACCGTGTGACGCTGGACCGGATCCAGCCCATCTATCCGTGGGGTAGAGTGCCTCCCAGTCGTCACTCCGCTCTCTAGCAACCTGGTTCCAAGCAGAATGCTCCCGAGCCGAACCCAGAATGCCAGGTGAGAACCACACTTCCCTGGAACGCCCATCTCACACTCCAACCATCCGTCGAATCAGGTTTCCCATTGCGGGCGACTAGGCCCAAGCCATGCACGATGAATATTGCGAGATAGAGAAACTTAGCTTTCTTCCTTGACCTGCTATGTGGGTCCCTTTCATCATGCTCTCCTACATGCTTCAAAAGTCACATTGAAACTTTTTGTTAAGCGCATTTTTTCCTACTTGCATCCATGCATGTTCCCCTAGAGGAGAGGTGTTTCTTCTAGGCGCCATACACGAATACTGTCGTAACATCCGGTGAGTGTCTAGAGTGGATCTGGCGCATGTTTGCTAGAGTAGATCTAGCGCACACCTCACCCCTCTGGCGATACAACCCCGTATTTGCGCGATACCCTCCGCAATAAGATCCTCCCCTAAGGATAGGGTGTTATCCTTTGTTATGAAAATGGGAAACCATACATGCTCAAAGGAAGGACCCATTCTCATAAGGCGGGCATGACCAACCACATAATACAATGAATTACACCCGGGACGCTCCTAGAGAAGTTTCCTCTCAGCCTTTGCAAGGAAACACAGTGCCCGTTGAAAGATCGGTATAAGCGACTAGAGGGGGTGAATAGGCGCTACTCAATTTTTAGCTTCTTTTCAAATTAAGGCTTAACACAAAGTAAGTTCTCTAGATGTGCAACTAGGTGAGAGAACTTATATGAGAAGCAAGCAAACAACAATAAGTAAGGAGTAAATGATAGAAATAACCGAGAGTAGACACGGAGATGTTTTCCTGAAGTTCCTTCCTTTTGAGGGGAAGTACGTCTCCATTGGAGGGGTGGGTGGTACTAGGACCACTAGCACCACAGAAGGCCTCACCCTATTCTCCCAAGCACCCACCTCAAGGCAACATCCCGTTCCACTATGCGGTGACCTTGAAGGTGGCGACCGAAACCTTTACAAACTTGTTGAGTAGACCTCCACCACACTTGGAGTCTCCCAACACAATCCCGAAGCTTTACAATAAATGCCCGAGCTCCGAGACCGACCTCTTCTGTCTAGGGTTCAAAGAACCCAAAAGTAACAAGATCCACAAAGGAAAACAAGGGGGAATCAACTTTGCTTTGGTGAAACCTTAGATCTAGACCTCCTCCACCAAATCCCAAAGAATCAAGTAGATTGGAGCACTAGGGGAGGAGATCTAGGGAAAATACAGCTCAAGAACAATGGAGGAGAGAGATAAAAAGGACAACCTTATCGTTGGAGAAGAAAGGCCTATTTATACCCTTAAGGCCAATCTTCCCGTTGCAGCTTGACAGAAGTGGTACTACCGGTTCCCCAAGCAGTGGTACCGAGTGAAAGCGGTACCACCGGTTAGGTACCGGACACGGTACCATAAGTGATCAAGCATAGTGGAATGCTACTGCCTCCCCCGGTAGTGACAGCTCAATATGAGCGGTGCTGCCGCAGAGCGGTAGTACCTGTCATATGTGCGGTACTACCGGTTAGGGGCGGCAGTGCCGCCCCAGTGGTACCGGGTGAACCAGAAGGGGAGATGAGGCTCGCCCGTTTTCTCTGGCTCGTCCGATACGACCAAGCAGTACCACCGGTGAAGAGCGGTAGTACCGGATGGAACTTCCGGTACTATCGGTCGTCATTGAGCAGTAGGCACTAGCAATAGGACAGATTGACTATGAGACCTCAACCATTCGGAAAGCTTTGCAAACTGAGTTGATTCCACCCAAACTTTCCAACACAGACCCCCTCTTGATAGTACGGTGTTCCTACGACTCAAGCAAAAGCCCTAGGAAAAACTATGTCTTGCGATGGACCTTTTAGAGGGGAAACAAATGCCTTCTCCAACGTAAAAACCTGAGACAGACTTAGCAAACGATTAGTCCGACACATGTGTTGTCATCAAACATCAAAATAACTTAGGGTAGGAAATGCCCTTTCAATCTCCTCCTTTTTGGTGTTTAATGACAACACATCTTTGCATCACAAATATTATGATAACGCTCATGGTTTGAAAAATTAGAGACGGGCTCTCCCTAGATGTGTGCACACATCAAGCACAACCTAGGATCAACACTCCCCCTCTATTTTACAAGCCAACCAAGAGTGCAAGGACATAGATAAAAAGGCGTAAAACTCATACGTTTGCACAACAATATGTGATGAGAGATAGAAGAGTAATACAATAGATAGCATCATTGTAACACCCTCGAGTCGGTCCTATGCAAGTTCTAGCGATTCCCGCCAAACCCGCATAGAAACGATTCAAAGATGCCCACCAGGCACTTGCGTGCGGGTGGAAAACGAAGTAATAACATTACACAATAGTCCACGATGGAACCCATAGAACGTATATATACAACAACGACTCCATGAGTCAAGAATACAGATATACAGTACAAAGATCCAAATCACCTTGAAAACGATACAACAGCCGATACAGACAAGATGCAAATGGGGCTAAGAGCCCTGAAGAATAACCAATGTCATCCATAACCATCCTGCCTAGGCCAAGACGGAAGGGTAACCCTGCTAACGATGTCGAACTTATACCTATTAAACAAAAAGGGTGCCGACAAAGGGCAAAGGAAAAAGGGAGCGGCTAATATTGAGGCCAGTACACGGTGAGTCTAGAATTCGGCGGCTCTCGCCTACACAGGTATGATGGACTGAAGCGGCAACGAAACATGCACTAAACAACCTATAGAGACTCGATACAGTTGTCGGCTATTAGAGATAGATAAGAAAGACTTATTCAGATCCAACCTGATAGTAACACCAAAATATACCCATCCTGGTATTTCCCTCTCGAAACCAAACGAGGAAGTCAAACCGAGGAACTCACACCGTTGGCAGTTTTATTCATTCCATTCTAATTGCTGCACTTACTAGTCGGATATAGATAGCATGAGTCATCCTGATATCATAAGCAGTGGGCAGTTTTAGTTAACCATTTCATTATAGTTGCAATACTTACTAGTCAGATACCATTAGCATGAGACATCCAAAATTCAGCAGTTGTTAGCACTTTTATTTACTCATTCCGTTATAGTGGAGCTGACTACTAGTCATGCCAAAGTCAAATTTATAGCACTACTTTAGTTATAGTTGTCTATGGTCGAGACACTGTGCTCCAAGTCATCCATAACCGCGGACATGGCTTTTCAAAAAGATTTACCCTGCAGGGATGCACAAATAGCAACACAAGCATGATCAACCTCGGAAAACCCAAATAAAACCCAACGAGACATCACGACAAAGCAATCACAAGATTTATAAAATATTTCAGGGGGGCACCCCAGTAAACTATCCGCAACGAAGTTGGACGGCTCCGAAACAGACTCAGGGTTTGCGAGAACGGTTGTAAACGACTAGGAACCCGAAAGTGTGACTGGGCTTGTCGATACTACGAAATCGTGCCGCGATCCTAAACAGTACAGGTGCTCCACGCACAATCGTAAATAAAGCAGTAAAACATGGCATAAGTACAGAATAGTAATAAAACCTCAAACTAGTTTGTGATCCAAGAAATAAGAAATGAATCAAGCTCTAGCTAAGAGGATTCATAGTCCCACATGCGGATAGTGCGATAATTAAAGAATAGGTATCAAGCACTTGAGGCCTACGGAACACAAGTGAGCAGTTAAAAACCAAATATTAGCTATTGCCCACCGCTGTCTCTGTATTAATTATATCTATTTTCAGCATTTTAATTAACAAGTTGTGATTAAAGTCATGATCATCTCCATCATTAAGCATGTGCCAACCTTTTAACAATGGTGGAACGATAACGACGAGAAGCAGCACCTGAGCAAGCAACTACGACTCGCAAGACCAACTATCTATCAAACAACAGGCAATAGGATGTGTCCAAGGCAATATAGAGGCTACAAGGAATATAACTAGTGCACGGGAACTAAAGCATCGCACATGGATAGCAATAGATCAACAGGAAGAAGTAAAGACTATAAATGCAAAATGGTAGAAAATAGGGAGAATGCTCGCCTGGAAAACATTGCCGAAGGTACACCAAAGATCAGGTCGAAGCTCGCATCAACTCAATGGCCTAATCCGTGAAGATGCAAAGCACTAAAATAAACATCGGATGCACTATTTAATACTACTGTAGAAGATCGGACATGATGCATGACATGGCAAAGATGTGATGCAACTGGCAATATTAAGCAGAACTAGGGTTTCAGCAATTAATTAATAGGTTTCCGTTGTTTAGATACCCGCAATTTAACTGTTGACTTAACAAGAGAAAACATGACATCGGTGCGCTACACAAATTTAAATGGCATCAATATAAGACTAGAAAAGTCCGCATATGGTCTCCATATTTAATTATGAGATGAATTCGATAAAGTACCCTCAAACCAAAATATATGTATGCGAGCATGTACAATTCAATATGCAACAAGTATGCGTTTATAAAATAGGAGACTCAGAAAAAGGTTCACACATCTCAGTCCGAAGATCTTGGGGCTCGGAGAGGTTCAGGTCCGGTATTCAATTCCAGGAAGGAAGGAGATCATGGAGTCCCGCGGTCTTTGGTGCCATGTCGGCGACCTTGGGGTTCCAGGGTCGAGGGTTTCGGTGTCTTCGGGTCGGGGCTTCGGGGTTCGGATCCGGGATTGGTGTTTCTTCAAATAACACCATCATCTTCATATGACCACGACCACAGATGCGGGCAGATCAACATCTCTACAACTCATCCATCAACACACTTCGTCTGTGTTCCAACAAACAGTGACAGCAAAACGAAAACAAGGTCATCATCTGAACTGTACTTGGGCCAAGGAGGACTGAGCTTCTCATGCAGGGTGTCTGTGACAGCGCGGTTCAGCACAGCAGAACCGAAGTAGCGCGGGGACGGGCAGGAGGTGAACGGGGGGTTGATGGGCGCAAGGACGGGCGAAATGGAACGAGCAGGGCGACGACGTGCGACGACGGCGGGCACGGGGCGAGCGACGGTCGGCCGGAGGGCGGCCGGAGAGGAGAGGGGAGGTGCCGGGCCGACGAGGACGGGGAGAGCGGCCGGCGGACGATGAAGAGCAGCAGGCGCGGTAGCTGGACGCTGAGAGGGACGGCGGCGCTCGCGGGACAGGGCCTACCGCGGCGGCGCGCGGAGCACCTGGCGGCGTGGCGGTGATGCAGCGACGAGGTGGTGAGGCGGCCTCGCGCAGAGACGCAGAGAGAGGGTGGGAGGAGCCTGCGGCGAGCGGGATAGTGGGGACCTGAGGCGCGCAACCAGGGAGGAGAGGCGGCAGCGTCGGAGCTAACTGCGGCGGCGAGGGGCGCGTGCTCGCGTCCGGGGCAGGGGTAGGTGGCTCGGTGCGGGAGACGGTCTCGACGCGTGGTGGGGCCAGGGGCGGCAGGGTTGAGGGCGACGTGCAGGAAGGGGATCGAGGGGTAGTTGGTTCGAGCGCTGACTGTGACTGCGGGGTGGTCGGGGAGCGTCGGTCAGAGAAATAAATCCTACTAGAGACCTGGTCTATCCTGGTCTATATTACTGAAGGATAGACCCACCTTCATACACAATGGATAAAAAAAGCTAATTAACAGACAAAATAAATGCTAGAAAACAGAAAAAACGAACACGTGTCAGGCATAGAAGATGGTCTATTAATAGACCCGGTCTCATAGGATTTATTTCCGTCAGCCAGGGCGCGGTGTTGCAGGCGGTAACGGTCCAGGGACGGGTCGCGCGCGTGGTGGGGACGGGAAGCAGGGCGACGCGCGGGGTTGGGTTGCGCCGCTGCTGCGTGCGTGGAGTGGTGGGTGGCGGCGGCAGGGAGTGTGGGGAGAGAGGGTTGGGGCTGGCTAGGGTTTCATACATGGGGTAGTAGGCTTCCTGGCTGGGCCTTCAGGCCTGGCCGGCTGCCTTCCCCTAAAAATATTTTTATTTTTATTTGTTTTATTTTTAAATAGGTTTTTATAAATAGTTTTTAATAAATAAAATACCTGGAAAATACCGGAGTTTTAATTTGAAATTGAGACGAGGATATTTAGAAAATAAAACTAGGCTTTTAGAAAATAGTTTTAGGCAAATCATGTATTATGTCATGACGATACTCAAATGCAATGTGGCATGATGACATGGGCATGCAGTCATGATGATGCACAAAGGCAAAATGTCGCTATTTTCTAGTGGTGGTTTTACCGGGTGCTACAATCATCACATAAAATGGATCCATATAAGAATAACCATAAGTCACAAACGAATGATCCACATGATAACCACATAGTCTCAACATGATAACCACATAGTATCAACATACATAGCACAAAGATTTCACGAATAATATGAGGTAAAAAAGTTCACAAGCGACCAAAAATCAAAGCAAGAACGAGCTTGTGACTTTCCCATGCAAATCCCGCACCCTACTACCCTTCTCCCCCTTTGGCATCAAGACGCCAAAAAGGGACTAGAGCAAGACTAGCGCCCCGAAGATCACTCCTCATCATCATGGGTCCTCGAAGCATGGAAGGAAGAAGCGGCATCATCGACATCCCAATTGCTATGCTTGGAGAACCATTTGCTCTTCCGGGGTGATGTTGTTTTCGGATCCTTCGGAGATGGTCAAGCCGTGAGCTTCCATCACCTCTTTCTGACAAGCGTATGACTTCTTGGCATAGCCATGGGCTTCATACATGTGCTTTTGATTGTCAACTTGGAAGCAAAACACCTTCTTGAGCTTGGCTTCGATCCTCTTTGCCCATGAGGGCTAGGCTTGCTTGCGACGGGAAACAACAAAGTCATGATCACAACCACTATCTTCATCACCAGATTCCTCTTCAACCACATTGCCTTCCTCATCAACCTCTTGGCCCGCCGCATTGCGAGGTGTAGCATGTGACTTGATCAACAAATACTTGCTTTTATGTTGGACAAGCTGGTAAGAAGACAAGTTCCTAGGGAGATGATAAGAGCCACAATGTAGGGAGCAAAAGGTGGCACCCTCCGTGTGCAAGAGGCAAAGACCATCTCATTCCAAATACAATCCATCACATCAAGCGGGACACGGGAGTCACGGTTGGAATAAGTGTTGAACATGATGTCCACCATAAAGCTATGAATCTCATATTGGTTTCCCACACGAGGGGCAACAATCTCACGGAAGATGCGATTCAAGATATCATATGTAGGGAGAAGACCCTTGATCTTACCAGCAACACCGCGGCCCCGGATATAGAGAGGAGCAAGGACCTCCTTCTTCATAAGATGCTCACGAGTGTGATAATGAAAGCCACCCGGATGGTCAGTGCCACGATCCTCATATCCAAGAATGGCTCCAAACTCTGCCAAAGTGGCCTGCTTCACAATACCTTGGGTCATCCAAATGAAAGTCCTTGCCTGATTCTTCTTGAAGTGAACGGTGGCATAGAACTGAGCAATAAGAACAGGATCATAGTCTTGTTTGAACTTCATGATGGGAAGCAAGCCAATGTTGGTGCAAATCCCCTTATCTTCTCCAAAATAGTCAAGGATCTTGTTCACATGGGCCATATTAATCCACTTTTGGGGCACAAAAATCTTATCATTGTTCATTATAACATTGTTGTACACCCTCTCTTGAAACTCGGTGTAAAACAAACTATCTTCCCTGTAACATCCACAATTCATACCATACGAATTCTCAGACCTCATAGCAGCATATTCGGAGTCAGGTAGATCACAAAGCAGCTTTGGCCCTGATGGCCCAGAACTCTGACTCTTGGGGCAGCTCGACGATGGAGGGGGAGGAGCACAGCCATGGTCGGCTTACCACTTGGAAGCACCTCTACAGCCACCCCGAGAAGTCTTCAGCTTCATGCGGTTGCTAGGTTGAGGCAACACCTCATCTTTGAACTCCGACTCATCCTCCTCGATCTCATGACATGACTTGGAGCGCTTCCTAGCACCCCTAGAACCACCTACACCTGTGAAAGAGAACAGCAGGTGATAAGGGCACAAGAACCCTGAAAAAGGAATCCACAAAGAAGTCATGGTTTAGATGAACATGTGCTGCCAGCTTGGTCTGGTAGTACCAGAAAAACAGAAAGGTAGTACCGCATGCGAGTGGTAGTACTGGAAACAAATTCCAGTACTACCGGTCGGGCGGAAGCTTGCGCGGATCCGGTAGTAAAGGACCATAAATTGACTTCACAACGTCACAAAACTGCGATTTCTATGGGCAAGGAGCAATGTGTGGCAAGATTCACGTGGTACAACCCCTAAACAAGTGCGTTTGACCATGAATCGAAGTAGACCTAGATCCATGGAGGGAAGTAAAGAAAAAGGGAGGAGGGGCGGCTGTACCGGTGTCCACGGCGGTGGAGAAGGACAAGGATCCCACAAGGAGTCCGAATCCGGTGAGGATCCAGCGAAATGAGGCAGCGGCGGGGCTCCGGTGGCGATTTTTGCTCCGGCGGTGGTGGTGGCACAAGAGGGGCACGGGAGGAAAAGTGAGGCACTAAGGGGTGCCTCTCCCCCGACCCACCCTTTAGCTGAAGACGCCGACCGGTAGTACCGGTTGGGAAACCGGTAGTACCGGTGACCATTACTACCGCTGTGATACCCGGTAGTGCCGGACCAGGGGCAGTTGCCAGGTCTAGAACTAGGAACTGACCTGGTCCGGTAGTACCGATGTACGTCCGGTATCACCGGTTCCACCAGAGAAAAAAAGGCTAGGGACAAGGAGGGCTTCTTGTGCCAAAAAGATGGGGGCTTCAATATAGAAAACATAGGCTTAGGTTGAGACTTCCAAACGGGAGTGCACGTCTCTAAGATCCAGATAAACCAAAAGATGACAAACACGAGGAAAAACCAACCTCTCAATAGGAGAGGGCGGTAGCCTAGGCCACCATGTTTGAGTATATTTGGCTTGGCACCGCGAAGATATATCTTGGGTCCATTACCAAAACTCATCATTGAAGCTCACATATCACATAATGACATTAAGATAATGAATTTTGTCACTTTGGTCATCATGGGGGAGGGATAGCCCAATGAATTAGGACCACAATCCCCCTATTTCCATGCCTACACCTAGATGGAATAACACATGAATGCATGGGTATGGGTGCATGATCTCAAGCCACATTGCTCGAATCTATGATATATAGCTCATGCCTGGTGAACAAGCTCGGAATCTCTTCTCATCAAGGGGCTTGGTGAACAAATCCACTAGATTCTTCTCAGTGCTCACATATGAGAGGTCAATAACTCCATTGTTCACATGTTCCCGGATGAAGTGATGGCGAATATCAATATGCTTCGTTCTTGTGTGTTGCACCGGGTTATAGGCGATCTTGATTGCACTTTCATTATCACAAAGAAGAGGCACTTTGTCACAAGTGACACTTTAAACCTTTAAAGTTTGCCTCATCTACAATAATTGAGCACAACAACTAGAGGCCACAATATACTCGGCTTCGGCGGAGCACAAGGAGACACAATTTTGTTTCTTTGATGACCAACACACCAAGGACCTACCAAGGAATTGGCAATCCCCGGAGGTTGATTTCCTTCCAACTTTGTCTCCTGCCCAATACGAATCCGTGAAACCATGAAGAAGAAAGCTTGAGCCCTTGGGATACCATAAGCTAAAGTTTGGGGTATCAACTAAATATCAAAAGATTCGCTTGACCGCCACAAGGTGGCTTTCTTTTGGTGCAGCTTGAAACCGTGCACAAATACCCACACTCAACATGATATCCGGTCTATATGCACAAAGATAAAGCAAAGAACCAATCATAGATCGATATACCTTTTGATCCACATCTTTACCCTTAGTATCGAGAGTGAGATCACACTTGAGAGGCATGGGAGTCTTGGCTCCATTTAAATCCATCAACTGGAACCTCTTGAGCATATCTTGAATGTATTTGACTTGATTAATGAAGATACTTCCAATCAATTGCTTCACTTCAAATCCAAGAAAGAATTGCAATTTTCCCATCATAGAAATTTCAAACTCATCGATCATTAGCTTAGCAAAGAAACCATTGAAAGCTTTGTTAGGATAACCAAAGATAATATCATCAACATAAATTTGACATATGAACAAGTTTCCTCCAACTCTCTTAGTAAAAAGAGTGGGGTCGATTAGCCCAACTTCGAAACCACAGTCTACCAACAACTTTCTAAGGTGCTCATACCACTCACGTGGATCTTATTTAAGACCATAGAGTGCCTTATCAAGTTTGTAGACATGGTTTGGAAATTTGGGATCCTTAAAACCCGGAGGTTGCTTGACATACACCAACTCATTAAGGGGACCATTAAGAAATGCACTCTTAAAATCCATTTGCTGTAACTTAAAGTTATGATGAGATGCATATGCAAGCAAGATACGAATGGATTCAAGACGGGCAATGGGGCAAAAGTTTCACCATAGTCGATACCCTCAACTTGGGAGAAGACTTGAGCCACCAATCTTGCCTTATTGCGAATGACCATCCCATTTGCATCTTGCTTCTTCTTGAAGATCCACTTTGTCCCAATGACATTATGGCACTCCTTGGGTCTTTCCACCAATGACCACACTTTGTTGCGCTCGAAGCTGTGAAGTTCTTCATGCGTGGCATCAAGCCAATCCGGGTCTTCAAGCGCTTCATACACCTTTTGGGGCTCTACACAAGAAATGAAACTACTGTGGCCAACAAAGTTAGCCACTTGGTTACGGGTAGAAATGCCCCTTTCAAGATCACCAACAAAATTTTCAAGATTAATTCCTTCTCGGATGAGCTTGACGATCCTTCTTGCTTCACGACGAGCATGATCTTCCACAATGGATTCTTGAGAAGCTACTTGGTCATCACCACAATTTTGATCCTCATCTTGACCTTGAAATTGAGCTTGATCCTCTCCTTGAGCTTGCTCGACATTTTGGCTTTGACTATCCTCATGAGCTTGACCTTGGTCATTATGGGGTGAAGAGCACCCATTATTTACTTGAGCTTGACCTTGATCATGAGTTATCTCTTCAACAATGGCATCTTGATAGCTATGGGGTTGATTTATATCTAGTGTAGGTGAAGGCTCCACTTGAGTAGAGCATTGTCCTTCTCCTTCCACCACAAGGGGTTCCTCAACGGCACGGAAAAATCCCACACCCATTCTTCTTATGGCTTGAAGAGGAATTTCATCACCTACATCACCAAGATAAATTTTCCCCACTTGGGAGCCATTATGCTCATCGAACTTCACATTAGAGGATACTATAACTTGCCCGGTGGACTTGTTATAGATCCTATAAGCATGAGAGTCTGATGCATAGCCAACAAAGATACCTTCAATAGTACAAGGCTCGAACTTAGATAATCGGTTACCTTTCTTGAGAATGTAGCATTTGCACCCAAACACCCGAAGGTAGTGAATACTTGGCTTCTTGCCGGTGGGGATCTCATATGGAGGCATATCCAAATACTTGCAAAGATAAAGTCAGTTGGCAATATGAAAAGCGGTAGAGATAGCTTCGTCCCAAAAGTTATATGGGGACTTGAACTCCGCAATCATGGTTCTTACCATATCCATAAGAGTCCGGTTCTTCCTTTCCACCACACCATTTTGTTGAGGGGTATAAGGAGTAGAATATTGATGATTGATCCCCTCATCACCAAGAAACTCATCAAGGGTGTAGTTCTTGAACTCGGTCCCATTGTCACTTCTAATGGCCAATATCCTCTTATTATGTTGACTTTGCACTTCATTGGCAAAGTTGATGGCGGTTTGTTGAGTCTCACTCTTCTTCTAGAAAAAATATACCCATGTGTATCTTGAGTAGTCATCAACAATAACCAAACAATACTTCTTCCCCCCAAGACTATCAAAGCATGGAGGACCAAAGAGGTCCATGTGAAGGAGCTCCAAGATCCCATCGGAATAGATGGTTGTAGTTGGGGGGGTGTCGTCTCATGAAGCTTCCCTTCAATGCATGCCCTACACACAATCTTTGACAAAACACACGTTATCTTTTAAACCAAGGATGTGGCCTCCCGTGTGGAGACTTTGCAAAGACCTCATGTTGACGTGGGAAAGACGGTGATGCCAAAGCCATCCCACTTCACCTTTAGCCGTTAGGCAAGTCGCAGTAGGTTTGGGTTTCTTATCGAAATCTACCACATACAAACTGTTCTCGGCATACCCAACAAAGGCTATAGAGAGAGTCTTGCTCCACATGAGAACCACAATCTTTGGGGTAAAGTAGACATTAAAGCCCATAAGCGTGAGTTGATGTACAGAAAGTAAATTGTATGAAAGGGTTTTGACAAGCATAATCTCCACAATGGATATATCCGGTGTGACCACTACCTTACCCAAACCCAATACCTTAGAAGTTGATCCATCTCCATAAGTGACACACATATTGGAAGTATTAGGTCTCGTCTCATCAAGCATCTCTTTGCTTCTAATCATATGACTTGTGGCACCACTATCAACCACCCATTTTCTTCCACCGGAAGCATAGCCCTACAAGAAGTCAATGCTTGTTTTTATGCACCCACTGTTCGATGGGTCCTCTTTTGTTAGTCACAAGGATCTTAGGAACCCAAATGGCCCAATGATAATCATTAGCATAAGAGGTGCCTACATATTTAGCATAGACATGACCATCATAAGATTTCATAAGAACATAGGAAGGATTATATTTTCCCACAAAATCATTGTGAGAGGGTTCATCACCACTCTTACGGACATTTGGCTCCTTTTATTTTGCCATCTCCCCCTCCTTCACAAAGGTGATCATTTTGGAAGGGGAGTGGGCAAGATCTTGTTCTTCTTGCTCTTGTTCTTCTTCTTTGACTTGGACGCAAATCCAAGTCCTTCTTTAGCCAGATTGTCCCTTTGATTGCTCAAAAGGTCATTTAGGCTTTTCTCACCTTGTATGCAAGAGACAAGGCCTTTCTCAATGGTAGCTTTCAACTTCTTGTTCCTCTCGAGAAGATCTCCATGCTCACAACAAGGGTTAGTGGAACATGAAGCAATACTAGATGACAAGGTTGAAACATATTTTGTTACTTGAGTTTGAAGTTGTTCATCTGACTTTGAAAGAGTAGAGAATTTTCTCAACAAGGCCTCATGTTCCTTCTTGAGTTTCTCGAATACTTCATTTAGTCTATCATGACCAACCCCAAACTCGAGCTTCTCCTTTTTAAGAACATTAGTTAATGCAAGAGCATGGTCACGTTCTTTAACAAGTTTAGAGATATTCAAGTTAAAAGATTCTTCATGAGCAACATAGGTCTCTTCAAGAGTAACTCTTTTCTTTTGCTCCTCCTCAAGAGCATCGGTTAAGGCGGCAATCTCCATGGCGGCCTCCCGAGCATGACCAAACATTTTTGAGATGGAATCATCCCTCTCATCAATGATATAGCGTGCTTCTAGGTTGTTCAAGCAACTAGTGGAATCCACTATCTCCTTAATCTTAAGACTCATCTCATCATCATATGAAGATGCATCAATAGAAGAGAGAATAGTGGGTGAAGGAGTTACCATAGAGGCTTTAACCATGAGACATGTGGGGTTGGTGACGAGCTTGTCCTCATTTGAAGAGTCAAAGAGGGATGTCGATGAGGAGCTTGAAGTACTAGTAGCCACTAGACATGTAGGCTTGGTGACTTGCTTGTTCTCATTGGGAGAGTCGAAGAGAGATGTTGGTGAAGAGGTTGTGGTAGTAGTAGCAGAAGTGGTGGCAATGGTGGAAATGGCGGCCACACCCACAATCTCTCCATCGTCTTCATCATCACTATCAATCTCTTGTTCTCTTCATATTCTTCACGGGCCACCAACACATATTTTTGTGGCTCCTTCTTGTTGGGGAAGTTATTGTTTCCGAAAAAGTTCTTGTTTGGGAATTTCTTGATGAAGTTCTTGTTTGGAGTGGTCTTGAATTTGGATTTCAAGATGAGCCTTTCCCCATGGTCTTCCCTCTTCTCATATGGGCACTCGGTGATGAAGTGGTTGGTTTCTCCACAATTGTAACATGATCTCAACTTGGATATTGCACTAGTTGTGATAGTCCTTGATGGATTGCCCTTCCCTTGGTTCTTCCAAAACCTTCTTGAGGCCAAAGCCAATTGCTCATGAAGAGAACACTTGATGTCTTCGCCATCACCTTCAATCATCCCCAATGAATCAACTTCTTCTTCATAGACATGAGCCTTGGCCTTCAAATAAAGAGTTGGAGAATACATTCTCCAAGCACGAGCAAGAGCATTATCATCGGTCTTGTTCATGATTCCAAGGGCCACAAACTCATTTAGCACTTTATTGGAGGTCATGGCATAGAAGTCCGCCCGTGAGCAAATATTGTTGGCCATTTCTCTATGGAAGGGAAAGATGGCTTGCATGAACTTGCGCATGATCCACTTACCATCCACATCCCTACTACCATGGTAAATCATCCTAATAGAAAGGGTTGTGACCCTTCGATAGAGGTCTTCGGAAGTCTCATCTTCCTTCCCAACAAAGGAATCAACTTCGTAGTGCATTTCTTCAAACTTGGAGTTTTGAATGCTTTCATTACCAAGATAGACTCATTGAAGAGCATTCCAAGATTCCTTGGTGGTGTCATAAGAGTGAATGTGAGTAATTTTCTCATGATTCAATGCATCTTGGAGAATGTCCGTGGTGGTGGCATTGAGTTGATTGTTCATTTCCTTGGTGGGTGTCATGTTGTAGGGGCCGCGAGGATAGAAGCCAAACTCCACAACCTTCCAAAGAAAGACACTAGAAATTTTCAAGTGAGATTGCATTAGATATTGCCAATTGGCGAAGTTAGATTCATAAAGCTTGGGGGACCTGATGTCTGCAAGTGCACAAATCATTTGTAGCTAGTTTCAAAGTATAGATATCGATCCCACAGGGAGCCCAAATGTAAGTGTTTATGGGTGAAGTCTCTGTCACACTAAAAGTTGTCACAGGTCTTCGACTGAATTGACTGCAAGTGTGAAATAAGAATGATATTTGGATTAAACTAGATGTATTTAAATAAAACTAAAATGTTAACTTCAGAAATAAAAAGCATAAAAGTAAAGAACGATTTGGATGTTTGTTGTTTTTTGCAGATGACGAAGAAAGGCGAAGGGAGATACAGTTCATGGTGATAGTGATTGTGCCAGGTGGACGAGTTATAGGTGTAACAATTGTAATCTTATAAGTATATGTGTAGGCGAGCAACCTGTAGCACCCTCGAATCGGCCCTATGCAAGTTTTGGCCCTTTCCGACAAACCCGCATAGAAACGATTCAAGGACGCCCACCAGGCACTTTCGTGCGGGTGGAAAACAAAGTAATACCATTACACAACAGTCCTCGATGGGACCCACAGAACAGATATATATACAGCACGACTCCAAGAGTCAAGAATACAGATATACACTACAAAGATCCAAATCACCTTGAAAACGATACAGCGTCCGAGTACGGACAAGATGCAAATGGGGATATGAGCCCTAAAGAATAACCAATGGCGTCCATAACCCTGCCCAGGCCAAGTCGGAAGGGTAACCCTGCTAACGACGTCGATCTCAAACCTGCTAAAACAAAAGGGGTGCCGACAAAGGCAAAGGAAAAAGAGGAGCGTCAGTACTGAGGCCAGTACATGGCGAGGCTAGAATTCGGCGGTCCTCGCCTACACAGGTATGGTGGACTGAAGCGGCAGCACAGCGGCACTAAACAACCTATAGAGACTCGATACAACTGGCGGTTATCAGAGAGGGATAAGGAAGACCTATTTGGATCCAACCTGAAGCTAACACCCAAACAAACCCATCCTGGTATTTCCCCCTCAAGACCAAACGAGGAAGTCGGATCAAGAAACGCACACAGTTGGCAATTTTACTCATTCTGTTATAGTTGCAGCAATTACTAATCAGATATAGATAGCATGAGTCATCCTGAAGCATAAGTAGTGGGCAGTTTTAATCACCATTTCGTTATAGTTGGAACATTTACTAGTCAGATATAATTGTCCTGAGGAATCCCAAAACCCAGCAATTGTTGGCACTTTTATCACATTCCATTGGAGTTGCAATACTTACTAGGCAGTTATAGTATGACACAGATCACCACAGATCCACCAGTTGTTGGCATTTTTATTATTCATTCCATTATACTTGAGCTGATTACTAGTCACATATTAAGTCAAATTTATAGCACTACTTTAGTTATGCTTGTCTATGATCGAGATACTCTGCTCCAAGTCGTCCATAACCGCGGACACGGCTTTCAGAAAGATTTACCCTGCAGGGGTGCACAAATAGCAACACACACTCGATCAACCTCGGAAAAACCAACTCAAAACCCAACGAGGCTTTCACGACAATGCGATCACAGGATTCATAAAATATTTTAGGGTGCCACCCCACTAAGCTACCCACAACGAAGTTGGCCGACTCCGGAATGGACCCGGGATTTTCGACGACGGCTGTAACCGACTGGGAACCCGAAAGTGTGACTGGGCTTGTCGATACCGCGAAAACGTGGCGCGATCCAAAACAGTACAGGTGCTCCATGCACAATCTTAATAAAGCAGTAAAGCATGGCATAGGTACAGGATAGTAATAAAGCCCCAAACTACTTTGTGGCCCCAAGAAATAGAAATGAATGAATCAAGCTCTGGCTCAGGGGGGTCCATAAGGCCTCCCGGATGTGGATAGTGCGAATAGTCAAGGAATAGGTATCAAGTACTCGGGGTCCTACGGGACACAAGTGAGCGTGGAAGAACCAAATAACATCTATTGTCCACCGATGCCTCTGCATTAGTTATATCTAGCATTTTAATAGTTGTGTTTAAAGTCATGATCATCTCCACCATAAACATCTGCCAGCATTCCAACAACTGTGGTACTCGACAACACGAGACCGCACCTGAGCAAGCAACTACGACTCCCAAGGCCAGCTATCTACCAAACAACAGGTATTAGGAGGTGTCCATGGCAATATAGAGGCTGCACGGGATATAACTGGTACACGGAAACTAAAGCATCACGACACGGATAGCAATAGATCAACAGGAGGAAATAAAGACTATAAATGCAAAATAGGTAGAAAGGGGGAGAATGCTCGCCTGGGAAACACTGCCGACGGATCATATCTGGAGAACTTGTCGATACTCGCATCAACTCATCAGCCTAATCTGCGAAGAAGCAAACACTAGAAGAAACACCGGATGCAATATTTAATACTACGGCAGAAGATCCGGCATGATTATGATATGATGCATGGCATGGCACAGATGCGGTGCAATTAGGCAATATTAAGCGGAACCAGGGTCTCGATAATTAATCATTAGGTTTAAGTTGTTTAGAAACCCCACAATTTAAATGTTGTATTAACAGGGCGTGACATGGCATTGGTTTGCTACACCAATTTAAATAGAGTCCGAAATAAGACTGGAATAACCCGCATATAGACTCCATATTTAATTATGAGGTGAATCAACATAATGCCCCCAAACCACAGACAAGTATGCATGCATGAACAATTTAATATGCGACAGTTGGTAATGTCATATTATATAATAGGGCTTAGGGTCACACATCTATGTTCGGAAGATCTTGGGTTCCGAGGGTCGGTCTCAGGGTTCGACGGGGATCGATCTAGGACAACAAAAGGAGAGCTTGGCATTCCGAGAAGAAGGACTTGGTTTGGCGTCGGGACGCCTCGGATTCGCCTGGTCGGTGTCGATCTTGTCGTCACGCAGATCTTGTCGGGTTCGCATATCGGGTCGGTCTTGGCATTCGGGAAGAAGAACTTGGCGTTCCGGTGGCAATCTTGGCGGTCTTCGGATCCGGGTCTCGCATCCGGGAAGGAGTACTTGTCGAATATGTGGTCTTCGGGGTTGCTTCAATTGGATCCATGACGAAGTACTTGTCGTCCCATGTAGAAGTCCTTGTCGATATGTGGCGACGATCTTCGGGTTCGGGTCTTCGGGGTACATGAGGAGAACTTGGCGTGCCGAGGTTTCGGACTTCGGATCCTCTAGATCAGGCTCCGGGTTCGGTCTTGCCCTTGATGACGGTCTTGGTGAGATATCCGGGATTGAAGCACCCGATGGAGCAGCTCGTGACTAGTAGATCGGGGACATGATGAGACCGAACGGGTACTGCCTCCTCACAGCTCCACACGAAAACACACCGAAGGAAACACAACTTCCCGAGCGACTAAACCAGGGGGCCGAAGGCGGCGGCGGCTTCCGCGATTGGTAGCTTGAGGGGGCGGGGGGAACTACAGCCTACAGAGGAATCAGAGGCAATGTCAAGAGCTGCAAGGGGCGAGCGCGCCGCAGGGAGGTCGAGGCGTTCCTGCCCTGATGCCATGCAAGGAGACAAGGGAGGGCCACTCACGGGGTAGATGGTGGTCGAGGCGGTCTCAACAGAGGTGCTGCCGAGGAGGAGGGTGCCAGGTCACGGAAGAGCAGGGGCCGACGAGGAGCGGCGGAGCCCGGGCTCCGGGCAGGAGGAGGCGGCGCTGAGCGCGCTCGGAGGAGGAGGCGGGGCACGGCTGAGACAAAGGTCCTTGCAGTGGCGGGGAAGGCAGGGACGGAGGCGGCTTGCCGGTGGAGACGGCGAGCTCGAGGAGAAGCTGAGGCGGAGGGAAGGCGGCCGACGAGATCAGAGCTCGGGGTCGCAGGCTCAGAGCAGAGGGGTGAGGTCGCTGGCGGCAGGAGGTCAGGTCCGGCCACCGGAGATGAACATGAGGGGAGGGGGTCAACAGGGCCGCGCCTGTGGGCGGCTCGCCGGAGAGGAGAAGGGCCCGGCGACGACGCGAGATCGCGTGGGCGGCCGCGGGAGGAAGCGAGGGAGGCGGCGGTGGTTGGCGATAGGACCAAGGCGGAGAAGGCGTGGTTGGTGGGGGACGCGAGGCCGCGTGGGGATTGGGCAGGTGGTGGGTCCAGGGGAGAGAGAGAGGGGGAGGTGACAACTAGGTAGTGTGGGGCACGTGCAGCGCGGGGTGGGTTGGCGTGCGTGTGTGTGCGGTGGGCGGGAGCGAGCGGAGAGGTGAGGATGGGGCGTGCGTCGCCTGGGGATGGGCGTGTCTGGGCGGCAGGTGGCAGGGTGTGGGGTGCGTGTCCACTGGGGTGGACCGGGTCGGTGGGGGTAGGTGGCGTTTGGGGGATGGAGCCAGGCGAGGTTGGTGGCGATCGAGGGGAGCGACGCGTGGTGGCGTGCGGGGTCAGGTGTAGGGCCCAGGCGGGGCACATGCAGGTGGTGGGAGTTGGTGGGGCTCTGCTTGCTGCAGGTGGGCCGCTGGCGCTGGCTGGGAGGAGAGAGAGGAGGGAGTAGGTAGGTGTGGGTGGTGGCGGCAGGAAGTGTGGTTAGGCTGAGGCTAGACTAGGGTTTGATTAGGATTAGGTTTGGGGTGTTAAAGGAATAGGGTTTTGGGGTTGGACTAGATTTTATTTGGAGGTGGCCGGCTGGGCTTTCGGGCCTGGCTGGCTGCCTCCTGCAAAAATAATCTAAACATCTTATTTATTAAAACAGGGCTTTTGCAAACCGTTTGTAGACAAAGCGAAAATAATCCAGAAGACCGGTGTTTATAGTTTGAATAAAAGACGGGGCGTTCAGAAAACAAAACCAGGCTTTTCGAAAATAGTTTTAGACAAAACCATGCATGATGATGACGATGCTCAAATGCAATGTGGCATGATGACATGAGCATGCAGTCATGATGATGCAATGCACCAAAAACACCGCGATTTTCTAGTAGTGGTTTTAGCGGGGCGCCACAATTCGACACCACTAACAAGGGATCTCGCCCTCGAGATCCGCCTCATGGTACCCGAAAGAAGGTCGGAGGTCTGAATCTTCTCGCTTCATGTAGATCCCTGCGACACCACTAACAAGAGGTCATTGTCCATGATCGTCGAGAGAACACTCCAGGAAACAAAGGGCGAAGGTAAAGGTAACAACAAATGAAGCCACCTCTATCTTCCGGGGATGGAGTAAAATTGCTTGATCCACCGACTCGATGTACAAAAATGAAAAGTGAGAGACGGGTAGGGTGATCAGTTCATCCCATACTCAAAGCATCATTCTATACATGAATAGAAGAATCGTGCAATCAACTCTCGGAATTTAGACTGAAGATCTTCACAAGCGGTGCTCGGAACAAGAGGGGCGAGGCAGGCTCTTCATCGGATCTGGCGTAGATGATGTCGTCGCATTGGGGACCACCGAAAGATACAAAGAAACATCGTTCAAAAAGACACAATGATCAGGTTTTGCGATGGTTCCATTGGCATGAACAACACATGCTCAAGGTATACTCCAACTTCACCAATGATCATCCTTCTCATATGCTTTTCAATGATACAGATATCTGTCAAGGGGCACATACGGATAAAGAGTTCAAGGACAAAATATTGGATGAAGGTACAACAGCCGAGAAGCAGATTGATGATTGTAGAACCACCGTTATAAAGGAAGGAAGCGAAACCCTGAAGGTACGATAGAAACCAAAACACGGGAAATCCTGGACTCGAAGAAAAGATAAGAGAGTAGAATCAAAACACGCAGAGGTAAGAGGAGAACAGTAGAGGGGCAAGGAGTAAAAGCAGACCTAATCAGATCTATCTAATCAATTTTGCAAAATAGTTTTAACACTCTACTTCAGCTGTTAGCTAGGTTATCCTACAGGCTGGACAAGTGGGGTATCATAACTGCTGAGCTCTGATACCACTCTGTAACACCCTCGAATCGGCCCTATGCAAGTTTTAGCCCTTTCTGCCAAACCCGCATAGAAACGATTCAAGGACGCCCACCAGGCACTTTCGTGTGGGTGGAAAACGAAGTAATACCATTACACAACAGTCCTCGATGGGACCCATAGAACAGATATATATACAGCATGACTCCAAGAGTCAAGAATACAGATATACACTACAAAGATCCAAATCACCTTGAAAACGATACAGCATCCGAGTACAGACAAGATGCAAATGGGGCTAAGAGCCCTGAAAATAACCAATGGCGTCCATAACCCTTCCTAGGCCAAGCCGGAAGGGTAACCCTGCTAACGACGTCGATCTCAAACATGCTAAAACAAAAGGGGTGCCGACAAAGGAAAAGGAAAAAGAGGAGCGTCAGTACTGAGGCCAGTACATGGCGAGGCTAGAATTCGGCGGTCCTCGCCTACACAGGTATGGTGGACTGAAGCGGCAGCACAGCGGCACTAAACAACCTATAGAGACTCGATACAACTGGCGGTTATCAGAGAGGGATAAGGAAGACCTATTCGGATCCAACCTGAAGCTAACACCCAAACAAACCCATCCTAGTATTTCCCCCTCGAGACCAAACGAGGAAGTCGGATCAAGAAACGCACACAGTTGGCAATTTTACTCATTATGTTATAGTTGCAGCAATTACTAATCAGATATAGATAGCATGAGTCATCCTGAAGCATAAGTAGTGGGCATTTTTAATCACCATTTCGTTATAGTTGGAACATTTACTAGTCAGATATAATTGTCCTGAGGAACCCAAAACCCAGCAATTGTTGGCACTTTTATCACATTCCATTGGAGTTGCAATACTTACTAGGCAGGTATAGTATGACACAGATCACCACAGATCCACCAGTTGTTGGCATTTTTATTATTCATTCCATTATACTTGAGCTGATTACTAGTCACATATTAAGTCAAATTTATAGCACTACTTTAGTTATGCTTGTCTATGATCGAGATACTGTGCTCCAAGTCGTCCATAACCGCGAACATTGCTTTCATAAAGATTTACCCTGCAGGGGTGCACAAATAGCAACACACACTCGATCAACCTCGGAAAAACCAACTCAAAACCCAACGAGACTTTCACGACAAAGCGATCACAGGATTCATAAAATATTTTAGGGGGCCACCCCACTAAGCTACCCACAACGAAGTTGGCCGACTCCGAAATGGACCCAGGATTTGCGACGACGGCTGTAAACGACTGGGAACCCAAAAGTGTGACTGGGCTTGTTGATACCGCGAAAACGTGGCGTGATCCAAAACAGTATAGGTGCTCCACACACAATCTTAATAAAGCAGTAAAGCATGGCATAGGTACAGGATAGTAATAAAGCCCCAAACTACTTTGTGGCCCCAAGAAATAGAAATGAATCAAGCTCTGGCTCAGGGGGGGTCCATAAGGCCTCCCGGATGTGGATAGTGCGAATAGTCAAGGAATAGGTATCAAGTACTCGGGGTCCTACGGGACACAAGTGAGCGTGGAAGAACCAAATAACATCTATTGTCCACCGATGCCTCTGCATTAGTTATATCTAGCATTTTAATAGTTGTGTTTAAAGTCATGATCATCTCCACCATAAACATCTGGCAGCATTCCAACAACTGTGGTACTCGACAACACGAGACCGCACCTGAGCAAGCAACTATGACTCGCAAGGCCAGCTATCTACCAAACAACAGGTATTAGGAGGTGTCCATGGCAATATAGAGGCTGCACGGGATATAACTGGTACACGGAAACTAAAGCATCGCGACACGGATAGCAATAGATCAACAGGAGGAAATAAAGACTATAAATGCAAAATAGGTAGAAAGAGGGAGAATGCTCGCCTGGGAAACACTACCGATTCGGATCATATCCGGAGAACTTGTCGATACTCGCATCAACTCATCAGCCTAATCTGCCAAGAACCAAACACTAGAAGAAACACCGGATGCAATATTTAATACTACGGTAGAAGATCCGGCATGATTATGATATGATGCATGGCATGGCACAGATGCGGTGCAATTAGGCAATATTAAGCGGAACCGGGGTCCTGACAATTAATCATTAGGTTTAAGTTGTTTAGAAACCCCACAATTTAAATGTTGTATTAACAGGGCGTGACATGGCATCGGTTTGCTACACCAATTTAAATGGAGTCCGGAATAAGACTAGAATAGCCCACATATAGACTCCATATTTAATTATGAGGTGAATCGGCACAATGCCCCCAAACCACAGACAAGTATGCATGCATGAACAATTTAATATGCGACAGTTGGTAATGTCATATTATAAAATAGGGGCTTAGGGTCACACATCTGTGTTTGGAATATGTTGGGTTCCGGGGGTTCGGGGTCGGTCTCAGGGTTCGACAAGGATCGATCTCGGACAACTGAAGGAGAGCTTGGCGTTCCGGGAAGAAGGACTTGGTTTAGCGTCGGGTGCCTCGGATTCACCCTGGTCGGTGTCGATCTTGTCGTCACGCAGATCTTGTCGGGTTCGCATATCGGGTCGGTCTTGGCATTCGGGAAGAAGAACTTGGCGTTCCGGTGGCGATCTTGGCGTTCTTCGGATCCGGGTCTCGCATCCGGGAAGGAGTACTTGTCGCATCGTTGGTCTTCAGGGTTGCTTCAATTGGATCCATGACGAAGTACTTGTCATCCCATGTAGAAGTCCTTGTCGATCTGTGGCGACGATCTTCGGGTTCGGGTCTTCGGGGTACATGAGGAGAACTTGGCGTGCCGAGGTTTCAGGCTTCGGATCCTCTGGATCAGGCTCCGGGTTCGGTCTTGCCCTCGATGGCGGTCTTGGCGAGATATCCGGGATTGAAGCACCCGATGGAGCAGCTCATGAGACTTGCCCTCGATTGCTTCCAAAGAGAGACTTGCTTGTTTTTGCCTGAATTGTGTTTCTCTTGTTAAAACCTTCTGTTGATGTTTAGAACCTGAAACACACATTAAAAACCAAGTTTTATTTGCTACCGAAGTATTAGTGTTAGGTAAAGCTAGAAAACGATCAAATCCGGGAGAAAACCACCAATAAAAACCATTAAAAATGTGTCGAATCTCACAGCTATCAGGACCACGATGGTTTATATGAGGTGTGTGGAGGGGAGCGACATTGTAGCTAGATGGTGGTGGAACACTTCCCATAGGCTTAGTTTTATCCTTGTTGCTACCGTCACTGGTGGAGGGATCTTTAATGGGATCTTCCACCGGTTTGAGACCACTCGAGTGATCATCAATGGCATCAGCAACAACAATTTCCTTCCCAAGGTGTAGCTCAAACATGGCTTTCATCTCTTGACGGACCGAATCAATCGATTCGTCAAGCTCTCTCTTAGTGACGGGTGTTACTTCGGGAGTCACTCATACTTCTCTTAGGCGATTAAGCCAAACAAGAGCACCTTGCTCTAATACCAATTGAAACATTGGTATAAGTGACTAGAGGGGGTGAATAGGCGCTACTCAATTTTTAGCTTCTTTTCAAATTAAGGGTTAACACAAAGTAAGTTCTCTAGATGTGCAACTAGGTGAGAGAACTTATATGACAAGCAAGCAAACAACAATAAGTAAGGAGTAAAGGATAGAAATAACAGCAAGTAGACACGGAGATGTTTTCCTAAAGTTCCTTCCTTTTGAGGGGAAGTACGTCTCTGTTTGAGGGGTGGGTGGTACTAAGACCACCAGTGCCATAGAAGGCCTCACCCTATTCTCCCAAGCACCGGCCTCACGCAAGCACCCGTTCCACTATGCGGTGACCTTGAAGGTGGCAACCGAAACCTTTACAAACTTGTTGAGTAGACCTCCACCACACTTGGAGTCTCCCAACACGATCCTGAAGCTTTACAACAAATTCTCAAGCTCTGAGACCGGCCTCTTCCGTCTAAGGTTCAAAGAACCCAAGAGTAAACAAAATCCATAAATGAAAACAAGGGGGAATCAACTTTGGTTTGGTGAAACCCTAGATCTAGACCTCCTCCACCAAATCCCAAAGAATCAAGTAGACTGGAGCACTAGGGGAGGACATCTAGGGAAAATACAGCTCAAGAACAATGGAGGAGAGAGATAAAAAGGACAACCTTCTCGTTGGAGAAGAAATACCTATTTATACACTCAAGGCCAATCTTCTCATTGCAGCTTGACAGAAGCGGTACTACCAGTTCCCCAAGCGGTGGTACCGTGTGAAAGAGGTACCACCGGTCAGGTACCGGACGTGGTACTGGAAGTGGTCAAGCGCAGTGGCAATGATACTGCCTCCCCCGATAGTGACAGCTCAATACGAGTGGTGCTGCCGCATAGCGGTAGTACCGGTCATATGTGCGATACTACCGGTCAGGGGCGGTAGTGCCGCCCCAGTGGTACCGGGTGAACTAGAAGGGGAGACGAGGCTTGCCCATTTTCTGTGGCTCGTCCAGTACCTCCAAGCGGTACCACCGGTGGCGAGCGGTAGTACCGGATGGAACTTCCAGTACTACCGATCATCACAGAGCAGTAGGCACTACAATAGGACATATTGACTATGATACCTCAACCATTGGGAAAGCTTGCTGGTTTTGTAAAACAAAGTTGATTCCACCCAAACTTTCTAACGTGGACCCCCTCTTGATAGTACGATGTTCCTACGACTCAAGCAAAAGCCCTAAGGAAACCTATGTCTTGCGATGGACCTTTAGAGGGGAAACGAATGCCTTCTCCTGTTGGGCCATGTAGAGATAAACAAAACTTTTTCCCTACGTGGTGATCCCAAGATCTAGCTTAGGTAGAAGGCCACGACAATTACCATTAGACGTGTAGTTGCGGAATCAATGAAGCACGTCGCTTGATGCTATGCAGTTCTCACGATCCGTTCCAATCCACGATCGTCGAAGTGCTGAACGTACAACACCTCTGCCAGTATCCACACGTACGAGAAGGAGCGCCGGCGGTGGACTGCTAGGTCCGGTACGGCGGCTGGACTAAACTGGAGCTAGGGTTTCCAACGCATGGAATGACCTAACCATGTGCTCTAAGGACCTGCGCCCTAGCTTATATAGGGAGTGAAAGTGGGCTCCACTCACTTGTGGCCCATTCACTAAAAGGCCTATATTGGTCACTGCGAGTCCAACTCACTGACTCAGTCTGTATCTGATTCGGGTCCAACCCAAATACATTTCCGGTTCAGATCTAACCCAAACTTGCTCCCGCTCTTAAGTGTGTGACCCGATAGGCTCATGGTAACTCGGACACGATTCGAGTCTCACTCGTGACCGATCAGTCGGTAGCGGCTCCTAGCAGAACATGCCGACTCCCAAGTACCAAAGAGTCATGATGACATACCTTCCAATGCGACTTTCGTCTGAGGCCCTTTTTCCTCACGATATGCCTTGTCGAACTATAGGTGAATAATCGTCATCCCTTAACTAGTTCAACTCTCTTTCTCGATCTGAGATAAATGATTCATCCGACTAACTCTTAGTCAAACTCCTCGGTTAACACTTAACTGAGTCGTGCATGGCCATGCTTTCCAAATCATATATTCCGAGAGGGCCCAGAGAATATCTCTCCAGTTGGAGGGGCAAAATCCCATCTTGGTCATCCACATCACGCAGCTTGATTCTCAGTTAACCCGAACTCTACCTTTATAACCGCCTAGTGATGGAACATCGTTTGACAAAACCTAAGTCAGTGATCCTCAACTTGGATTGGGCAATAACCTCAGGTATAAGGATTACATTGATTGAGACATACAAATGATGACTTGTTCATTGCATCTCAATATGGGTCAGTCTGACTCGCTAAACTCTTTAGCTAAATCCATGTAAGTCAGAGTAGCATCTCCATGCCCATGACAAGTGGAACCAAGTCATCATCCGACTTTCACATTAGTCTAAGTTGTGTGTCCAGCACAACCTCAATGACCAAGGGCAACTAGTATGAACAACATGAATATATAGTTCCACAATCGAATCACATATTCAATAATATATATCAGCAGTTCATACAAGGACAATAACTTCATGAATACATTGGGAATTACATTATACATGATTGCCTCTAGAGCATATTCCCAACATATCCAACGTAAAAACCTGAGACACACTTAGCAAACGATTAGTCTGACACATGTGTTGTCATCAAACATCAAAACAACTTAGGGTAGGAAATGCCCTTTCACCTGTGCTTGGTTCTTAACACGATGGGTCTTATTCCTGCATCAGGCAATGCCCTATAGGTTTAGTTTGCAAAAGTTGGCATCTCAGCGAAAGTTACCCGAGCGGCAACTTTTCTCCAAGGTAGAGGACGTCTTGCTTCCTAGATGCACAATCTTTGCTCAGGAGGTAGCTGCCAAGAACTAGCCACCGAGGGTTGGCGGGTGCGATATGACCACCGAGGAGGGTCCTATAGCCATAGAGCTAGCCGGGGCCACGACCATCTTCTTCGGTGTAGCAGGATCCTGGCGTCCATGATCCAACATCCAGGCGTCACGCTTGTGTGCCTTGTCCACCATGTTGGAGTGTCCTCCTTGACAACATCCTTCCACAGCAATCGCCTTAGGAGGGGCATGTCCTTCCTCCGCCAACACACATAGACCCGCCAGCATCCACAACTGGTTTGCTGTCATGATGTGGTGTAGTTTTAGCCCTTCACGCATTTTCGGACTCCATACGTTATGAGCGAAGGTGTTGATGATGATGGCGTATGGGATTCTGGGCACGACATGTGCAACCTGCGAGAACCTTAGCATAAATTCTCATAACAGTTCGTCCTACCACTATACTATGGCCTGAAGCGGGTGCTTGAGCATCGGTGTGATGAGGTCCACTGGCTGTCGCACTTGTGGCCTAGGTGTGAGGCTTAAGGTGCGGCTTGACGGGGCCTTTCGCCAGGCCCCCCATCCACGTTACGATGTAACACCCTCGAATCGGCCCTATGCATATTTTAGCGATTCCAGCCAAATCCGCATAGAAACGATTCAAATATGCCCACCAAGTACTTGCATGCGGGTGGAAAACGAAGTAATACCATTACACAATAGTCCATGATGGGACCCACAAGGACATATATATACAACAAAGACTCGGCAAGTCAAGAATACAGATATACATTACAAAGATCCAAATCACATTGAAAATGATACAACATCCGAGTACGGATAAGATACAAATTGCACTAAGAGCCCTGAAGCATAATCAGTGGCGTCCATAACCCTGCCTAGGCCAAGCCGGAAGGGTAACCTTGCTAACATCGTCAAACTCATACCTGTCAAAGCAAAAGGGGTGCCGACAAAGGGAAAAAGAAAAGGGGAGCGGTCAGTACTAAGCCCAGTCCGCGGTGGATCTTAGAATTTGGCGGCTCTCGCCTACATAGGTATGGTGGACTTAGCGGCAGCAAAACATGCACTAAACAACCTACAGAGACTCGATACAACTAGTGATTATTAGAGAGGGATAAGAGAGACCTATTCGAAACCAATTTGATACTAACACCAACATAACCCATCCTAGAGTTTCCCCCTCGAGACCAGACGAAATAGTCGTTCCGAGGAACTCACGCAGTTGGTAGTTTTATTAACCATTCCACTGAAGTTATTGTACTTACTAGTTAGATATAGATAGCATAAGATATTCCAATATCACTAGTTGTTGGCACTTTTATTTAACCATTCTGTTGTAGTGGAGCTGATTACTAGTCATACCAAAGTCAAATTTATAATACTACTTTAGTTTGAGTTGTCTATGGTCGAGACACTGTGCTCCAAGTAGCCCATAACCACGGACACGGCTTTTAGAAAAGAATCACCCTGCAACGGTGCACAAATAACAACACATGCACGATCAATCTCGGGAAAAACCAAATAAAAAGCAATAGGGCATTATGACAAAGCATTCACAAGATTTAGTGGGCCACCCCACTAAGTTATCCGCAACAAAGTCGGTCGGGCTCTGAGACAGACCCAGGGTTTGCGTCAATGGCTGTAAACGACTGGGAACCCGAAAGTGTGACTAGGCTTGTTGATACTACAAAAACATTCCGCTTTCCAAAACACTATAGTAGTAAACCGCTCCTCGAGCAATAGTAGTAAATAAAGCAGTACAACATGTCATAAGTACATGATAGTAGTAAAGACACAAATAGTTTGTGGCTCCCAAAAATAAGATGTGAATCAAGCTCATGCGACATATTGAACCGACACCTGAGCAAGCAACTACGTCTCGCCAGGCCAACTATCTATTAACTCAATGGGCAATAGGAAGTGACCAAGGCAATATAGGTTGCATGGAATATACATGACACGGAAACTAAAGCATCACAACATGGATAGCAATAGAGAGAAGTAAAACTATAAAGCAAAAATAGGTAGAAGGGGGGAGGATGCTCGCCTGGAAAACATTACCGAAGATACATATCCGAGGAACTTGTCAAAGCTCACAACATCTCATCGTCCTATCCGGGAAGAAGAAAAGCACTAAAATGAACAAGTGATGCAACAATTACAATTAATGCGGAAGAACCGACATGATCATGATATGATGCATTACATGGCAAGTTAATGATGCAAATCATGTTGAAAAGATGCCATTAGCATAGTACAATGTGGATACAACATTAGTGAGGCATTATCAAAATTGATTATTTAGAAATTTTATTCATCATGTTTTTTTTGAAATTCCACCAATCTATTAATAATCATCAACAACGGTACAAAGAAACCCAAAAGTAATAAAAATTACAAATAATTCATTGGACCACCTAGCGACAACTACAAACACTAGCGCGGGCCGAAGGCACATCGCTATCCTCGCAACTCCATCACCAGAGCCGGGCAAAGCTTGTCGTAGTAGAGCTTCTTGTAGTAGACAGACGTAAAGTCGTCGTGCTAAGGCCATAATGGACTAGCGCACTAGAGCAGCAACCATTGCCAATGATGACATCAGTAGATCAGAAGAGACCGGCCTGAAAACAAACCGACGAACACGAAAACGGACAGAATCCCAGGAGATCCTCCGGATAAACGACTCCACGCGGCCTCCGTTAGCGCTAGATGCACCACCGGAGCGAGGATAGAGAAGGTAGGATCTTATTCTGACTTCAGGACATATCCGTCGCCTCAATATCCCAAAAAGACAGTAAAAACAGATGAAACAAAGAAGGAAAAACCTCCCGCCGGCGAGAGGTCGTGGTCCACCACACCTCCAAGACCCTAGGGACACCGGAGGCATAGCAGACCGACAATGCTGCCAGCGAGGAGTGCGGAATCCTAGATGGGTTTTCCTCTCTCCTAGCGGCGGTAGGGGACATACCGGTTCAGGTCGGCCTATTTTTAATGACCTCATTCATCATGTTTACTTTGCATAAACAGATCTGATTATTTAAGTTCTCCATAATACACGATGCAATTACAAGTAAGGAATGCATAGTTGGAAAGGGCTCGTCACGCTGATCGATTTAGACATATTATTTATCGAATTCCGATTTATGGAACTAAACTTATGAATTTATTAAGAAAAGAGCATTTATTGCAATTTCAAAATTTTAATTGTCGAAAAAATATTTTTAGATGCATATTATTAATCCTTGCACTTTTCTGAATAGATTTCATATGTAAAATGATCTATAGATTAAAAGATACAAGATATAGGCAGGTTTGCATAAGAAAAGAAAAGGCTAGCAGCGCAAATGCAGGAGAGATGTGATGTGGCAACGGTGATTTGATCTCAGATCAAGAGGTGTAATACCTCGGACATTACTCTCTAAGCTCAAGCCTGGATGAACCAAAAATGGATAAGGGATTCTACAGCGGAGGCCCAAGGGCACCCACGTGTAGGCCCATCGAAGTGGAGCAGGACACGGTACCAGCCGACCACCTTATCCACCTTTAAGAACATCGGGACAAGAGCGAGCGACGTAAGCGACATGTAACACGACCATGATATACACAAATGAGTATGTATGTCTGCAACTTACAATAGATATCAGAGTCACACCATCTAGAAACAATAGAAACAGAAATATTCAATGTCATATGACAAGATCCAAATATCCTAGATAGATATAATAGTTTAGGATATCTCCTCATACATCACTCAACAGAGTATCAAGCAGAAGCGGAATATAAGATCCGAGTACGGATAATAAGTAAATCAGCATAAGATGCCACAGAACTAAGCACATCCCGCCCACAGATCTCAAAGATCTCCATCCTCAGAATCTCTACACCTGATAGTCGTTGCCACCATCATCGGTCTCTTTGACCCAGTAGCCTTCCTGGGAGTATACCTATCGATCTGAACCAAATATTTATCGTGTGACACCCTAGGGATACTCAGCAAGTCTTAATACATCTAAAGGGCACAACCTGGGGGTGACGCAATTGCAGCGAAAGATAATATCTACAAAGTGCTATAGATACACACTACACATCCTCCCAACTAGAGATAGACAGACACTCGTTAATTAATACCAATAATTATATAAGTAACATAATTTAACCTCGCTCGTTGTCCTTCTCTCTTACCGACGAGAAGGCAGAAGAACATCTCATCTATTGGCAATTTTATTAACCATTCCATGAGTGTTGCACTATTTACTAGTCATGTCTTAGTCAAATTAAAGGTGGTACTTTAGTTATGCTTGTCTATGATCGTGAAACTGTGCTCCAAGTCATCCATAACCGTGGACATGGCTTTCAAAAAGATTTACCCTGCAGAGGTGCACAATAGCAACACACGTACAATCAATATCTGGAAGAACCAAATAAAACGCAATGAGGCCTCACAACAAAGAATTCACATGATTCATAAATCATTTCAGGGAGCCACCTCATTAAGCTACCCACAACGAAGTTGGAGGCTTCGAGACATACCCAAGGTTTGTGCCAATGGTTGTAAACGATTGGAAACCCGAAAGTGTGAATGGGCTTGTCGATATCGCGAAAATATTCCACAATTCCTAAACAGTACAGGTGATCCACACACAATCATAATAAAGCAGTAAAGCATGTCATAAGTACAGGATAGTAATAAAGCCCCAAACTACTTTGTGGTCCCAAGAAATAAAGTGTGAATCAAGCTCAAGTGAAGGGGATTCATGGTCCCATATGCGGATAGTGTGATAGTCAAGGAACATGAATCAAGTACTCGGGTCCTATGGGACACAAGTGATCTTAAAGAACCAAATAGAAGATAATGCTAACCAATGCCTCTTTCATTAGTTCTCTACTCATATTAAGTTGTTTAGGTACCTCATTATCCAAGGACTCGCACAAACCCTCCATATGCAATTCTACGACTCGCATGGCTCAAACAACTCCTATAGTAATGGCTCATGGGATTGAGATACAAGCTTTAGTGGGGTTTAAAAGTAAAGTCCATGCAGTACTTGCGATTCTAATTTAATGCAATCGCGACTCAATAATGCAAGAGTAAGATAGAAGCATAGGTACTATATGTATGCAAGGATGGGGAATTGTTTGCCTGACAGTTCTGTTGCCGAATAGGAAGGGTCCGGGTAATACTCCTGAGGCTCCAGGTGTTCTCCTTGCTCAGTGTCTATCTAGATAAAAACCAAACACACAAGGAGCCAAAATAAATACACTGCACAATCATATAAATTATATGCAACAAACAAACAAGGTATGCCATGATGAAATGATGCACAATTGCATGGTATAATATAGCATGGTATGGGTGAGGTGTGACACAAGAAATAAGCACTTTTATTAATTATTCGGTCAAGTTTTACTTGCATAAACCATTCAGATTTTTTAGGTATTTATATGATGCATGATTCAATTCATATCATGGAACGCATAATCAGAATAGGCTCGTCGCGCTGATTGATTTAGACATATTATTTGTCGAATTTAGAATTACAGAATTAAAGTTATATATTTATTTAGAAAAAGGCATTTATTAACATTTAAATAATTTCGAAATTTTAAATTGCTCAAAAATTATTTTGGATGGCATATTTGAATTTCTGGCATTTTTCTGATTAGAAAACATATATCATTTGTAAAATTTAAATTTATGAATTTAAAATTATTATTAAATGCAAAGTAATTCAAAAGGGGGTCAATTGTCACAGGTTTGACTAGTTAGGATTGACTCTTGTTAAAATTGAATTTATATTTGAATTCATGTTTGAATTTGAAACACTTTTTATATTATAAGTTTTGTCAAATTCTAATTATTTGGAAATATATAAATTATATTACTTCCATGTAAGTTTGTCTAGATTCTCTAGACAAACTCACGTCACTTATTTTAGGACGAAGGGATTAGATATAATCAATTTCTTGACTTTTATTTAATTAGAAAAGGTTTTGGAACTTTTTACACCGAGGCTTGCTCTAGCCGTAGCCAATCACGGGTGGGCCTAGGTACTATGCGCAGCCATTGTGCGCACGACCGGTGCGAGCGTGACAACTGGCGGAGCTAGGGATTGGGGTTGAGGGTGTCAAAAAATCCAGGGGGTTCTATAAAGCTTCTTGAACAAACTGACGAATCTGGAGACCGGTTTTCCAAAGGTGCTAGCTAGAGCCAATTTCGCGAGATGATTTTGAACTTGTTTTTGCTTCGTTTTGAATTCTGTTTGATGCTACACGTAGATAGAGATGCAGAAGTGGAATAATTGGGAGAAGTGGGATACCATTTTTAGACTACTAGACTAACTCAAAACTAAGTGAGACAGGTAGAATAAGCTAGATTTGACATATCCCGCTTATCCCATTTATCCCACTAAATTAGAGT
This sequence comes from Avena sativa, assembly GCA_916181665.1. Taxonomy (NCBI): domain Eukaryota; kingdom Viridiplantae; phylum Streptophyta; class Magnoliopsida; order Poales; family Poaceae; genus Avena; species Avena sativa. The sequence goes on from OV702292.1 coordinate 317,484,137, forward strand.
TAGTCTAAAAGTGATATCCCATTTATCCCGATTGTCCCACCTCTGCATCCCTACACGTGTTCATAGGAGAATAGGTTCAAGCGAAGAAATACTCTGGAGATCTTCAGCACGGGTCGGGAGTTTGATAGAACCCGAGGGGAAAACCACGGGCAAAAACTGACGGAAATTGCCAGACAACACATTAATATCCGCCTGACTTGGGAGGATGATTGCGAGCGTCTCCGGTCACTAAATCGAGTGCCGTTTGTTTTGTTGGAAAGCCAGATGTACCCAGATTGTCTTTAAGTGATTAAACGATCCAGAGATCAAATGTACCTGACAAGGGCTTGACGGGAACAGGCTGAGAAACGAGGTGACACGGGCGCGTGCGATCTGAACGCGGCGAGCGGCTGTTGTAGCTGTGCGTGGCTGCTGGCGCGGGGTGCAGCGCATGGCTGCTCTGTCGCGCGCGCGGGCAGGGGAACTGGATGCACGCGGCTGCTGCTAGGCTGCTTGCGGGGGGCGCGGCGCGCACGGGCAGAGCGGCGGCGAGCGACGGCGAACGGCGGCGGCCCGAAGGTGTGCGTCAAGGTGCCATTGCGGTACAGGAAGCTAGGAAGCCAGGGAAGCACATGGGGAAGAGAGGAGCTCACATCGGTCCTTTCGGACAAGGTGGGCGAGCCGGAGGAGGTCGATGCCGGCGGCGAGACGACGACGACAGTGAGATCGGGGACGGTGTGCTGTAGGGATAGCGAGGTCGCGTGCGTGTGCTTCGGTCCTTCTCCTCATCGCGCGGGATGCTGAGCAGCGACAGGGTCACCGGGGATAGAGGAGGCGACGATGGCGCCTGGCTGCAGCGGTGATCATGGCGCCGACTGTGGGAGCTGCGTCTCCGCAGCCCCTCTGCCTACCTCGAGCTCACACAACAATGGCAATGGAGACAGACGGATTTTGGCCTCGCGCTGCCCAAACAGCCGAGCTTTTTTTTCTTCTATTTTCTGGAATCAGATTGCAAGCAGTACACAGGGAGGAGCTTTATACGCGGCGCGCACGCACACGACGCCCAGCTCTGCCCACGCGTCCACGACGCGCTCGCGGGCCGCGCGCCATGCGCGCACGACGCGGCCAGCTACAACAGAACGCCACGCCAACCCCGCTACTCTCGCCAACGACTCGGACGCGGCCACATACCGGCGTCCGACCTCGACCTGAACCAGAATACACGCACGTACACGCTGGTCGTCGACACCACGGCGTGGCTTATTGCTAACACCGACGACATGGACTAGGGCTCACGCTAGGGTTTACAAAGGCGGTGGCTTCGGCATGGACGTGAGGATATGGCGGCCTGGATCTCGATCCAGATGGGTGGAGGGGGTGGTTGGGGCTGCTGCTCCTGGTGCTTTATGCCAAGGAGAGGGGTGGGAGGAAAGCACGACACGGCAAGGCTTTAGGCTGCTGGGGATTACGTGGGGTGCAGCCGGCTGGGTACTAGCTAGCTGGTGGGGTGTGGGGTGTGGGGTGGGGTTAGATGATTAGGTTTAGCTAGGGTTATAGCAAGATTAGAAGAGAGGGAGAAAAAGAGGGGTTTAGGTTAGGGTTTTTAGCTAGCGACGGAGTAGGTAGATTCTTTTCATTTTTATTTGTTCCCAAAAGTTTGAATTCGAACCATGCAAAAACTCACATAAAGAGTTTAAAAGAGAAGAAGATGCTTATATTGCATGGGAGATGCAAGTGCACCAAAGCATGCATAGGGTGTATGTGTGAGTGTTAACTAGATAGGTTAGCTAGATGGACTTGTTTCAAACAAATCATCAAGCTCAAGGATTTAAGAAACAAAACATCAAACTAAATGAAAAAGAATTGAAGAAAAAGAGGAAGAGAGGGTGGAGGGTTATCTGTTGCATGGGACATGCAAGGTTGTATCCATACATGCATGTGAGTATTTCTTGTGAAAACAAGATATAAGGAACATGTAGGTGAGGATTAGGCATGGAGAAATTCTAAGAGAGTTCGGATAAAGACATATGGTCATGCCAAGCCCACATACATGATCTATGGTAGAGAAAGAATGGTATCAAATGATAGGTGGTGTTGTCAAGTTAGTACATGAAGAGAATTAAAGAGATATGCCCTCAACTCAACTTGGGCATTGAACATATATCAAAAACCAAATACAATATAGCAAGAGGCAAATACAGGTAATACAATGTAAATGAGATAATAACCAACTAGAGGGGTTTTAAATGATGCTCAAATGCAAGGTGACATGATGACATGAGCATGATATAATGATGATGCAAAAATAACATGTAGAAAGTAGCAAATATATAGACTATGTAAGTAACATTATAATTGTTAGATAATTGGGATGCTACAAGAGGATAGTAGGCAGAAACGTGGATTAAACCTAAATTTGATAGATTTTGATCCTGGCCCCACAGAATAGGTTCCAAGTTAAACCAACGAGGGTGGGTCACTAGTTGATACAGTAAAAGAATGCAGTGTATTGAGTAGACAAACTGGAAAGTTTAGATGGCAGGCAGCCAGCTGAAACAAATCTATTCGGGCTGTGCAAGTAAGCAGATTTAAACGCATCATGCAAAGAAAAAAAAGAGCCAGCTGAAGCTAGTAGACAGGTGCAGCAAATCATCTAGCTAACTAACTGACTGGTTCAGCTGGACACACGCGTGCGGCTACTGCCTGGTGTGCGCGGTGGCTGACAATGGCGTCGGCGACGACCTCAACCCGGCGGCGTTGGAGTGAGAGCGGTATAACCGTGGTGTAATCATCAGTACAGAGGCAAGGACACGAACGGCGATGGATTTTTTTTTCAAAATGGGGAGCAGAGCCCCGTCCTCTGCATCAAACGATGCACACAGACTTTATTTATTATTAGAACCACATTGTTTGGCAAAGACCATTACAAAGATCATGCGAATCAGAACCGCCAAAGCAAAACACTGAGCAAAAACGATAACTGTATCGGCAGCACCCAAACAAGATCTATCAAACCCCTATCTATCTATTTCGACCCCGCCCCATGGTCACCCACACTGTCTCCACTCGCCAAGAGAAGCTGGAGTGCCTTGGCGCGGCGACACGAACTCAAGCAACAGGAGCCCTAGAACATCACATCATATCCACGGAGCTACGTCCACGCACACGCTCTGGATGTCGCCGCCTTCATAATCTTCCGCTAACCCATCGTCAGCATGTAGATCGATGCGCAGACCCTCGCCACACCAGCCACCGACACCACCTCGGTGCCAAGCAGCACCACCCCCCGCGCGCTAGCCGCTCCACCCCTCCCGCCGCTTCCATCCAACGCTGCTCCACAGGCAATCTCCTAGGAGAGAATGCGATACCGACACCGCGGCACCGCCATCGCTCGACCCGAAGATCTTCGGGTTTCCACCGGAGTAGCACAAGTGAGGTCGACACAAAGTGCACGAAAATTTCTTCATCAAGGTAACGATGTGGTAATGCAGCCATCGCATACCAATGGCTCGGTTTTCACCGGCACCTTGGTCTCCCCTCCTCGCTGCTGGGACTGGCTCGGTTTTCAGTCCGACAGTGGCGCAACTCATTAGACATGATGACACTAAGGTTTCTGGTGTACATGGGTGTGCTCGGGAGGTGCAGGGCGTCGAGGACGACCTCCACATGCTCGTGGGAGCGAGCGGCGTGAATGGCGACGAGGTGTACAGAGAGGGTGTTGTGGCGAGCAGCGTTGCAGTAAGAGCACTCGACAGAACGCTTGCCAGCGTTAGGGTACAAGAGGTCATAGGAGGATATCTAGGGAGTGGAGGAGATCGCGAGCGACTCGTCGACATGGTGGTTGTTGCTTGAGGTGGTGACGATCTGCAGCGGGGCTGGCGTCCACTTGCTTTTGGATCTTGTTGGGATCCGGCTCCTGCGGCGACTCTAACGAGCTTCGAAAATGGTGGTGTGTAAAGGGGGAGGTAGAGGATGTAGGGGAAGCATACGACACCCCTTGATGATCTTGGTTAGCTTCAGACCGACGGGTAGACGTGCTAGGTTCGCGACATAGAAAGCAATTTTTTCCTACGATATGAATAACTAAACACCAAGATTTATCTAATAGATGCAAGCAACGGGTGGATATACATGCATAAACCCCCTTGCATTATTTCATTATTACATCTGAAACCAATTTCAGCGATTTGACCCGAAACAATTCCGGTGCTTATCAAAATAATCCCAGCACTTTCAAACCCACCTTTATAGTCAGCCTATTACGGTGTGACCTTTGATGTTATCAAAGCATTCTTCCAGTGTTAGTGATTAACATGATCTCATGGTCTAAGAATTAGGATTACTTCGTATGTGATGTTATAACAATGTAAACATAATGACTTTTCTTCCACTAATTTTTCACCTTCATCCTATGATGCCCTCATATCAATGTTAAGGTTTTAATTTGGTATTGAAACTCAAACTTCTGCTCCATGTAGTACATGGCATCATTTATCCTGCCTTGTTTAGTTTCTGCAAACAAGTCCCAAAGCTTGCCCATTGCTTTCATCAGAGCATCAGGCCACACTGGATCAACCTAATACACATAATCACACTTATCTCTATCCTACATCAGTTAAGACAGACCAAAAATTAATCCTCACATACTAATTTTCTCACATAAAGAAGACCATACAAGTTACCCCAAAAGTGGCTTTATATGTCACAAAACCCTAAGGTGGTGTTTTTACAATAGTCGCACAAATGTGGTGGTTCCTTGTCATTTCATCAGCCTGCCCTAATGGCCGTTCGGTCGATCTGCCAACCTCATGCCACGTCGGCACTGCTAGCGGCCCACCTGCCAGGAAGTCTATTAAATGACTAAACATATCGAATTAGAGTTTTCTGTCACACCCCTACCCTAAAAGTGGTTTTTATGTGTCAATAAACCCTAAGGTGGTAATTTTTTAACAAGTGTGGTGCAAATGTGGTAGTTCCTTGTCATTTTCTCTAACCCGATGGGATTTCTGTCTGACGCAACTACATCTCTATTGTTCTTCAGACTAAGTGCTAGCACGCGATGGACACCAACGGGATCGGGCTACCTCGATGGATTAGAGATAGGGAAAAGTTTGTAACATAGGGGTTCTCACCTCGGGATGGATGGCCAGCTGGTCGAGGCCAAGGTGGATGGAGACGGAGTCTAGAAGAGGAAGAAGGGTCACGGTCACCATGGCGTGCGCACGTCCTTGGCATCTTCTGTGACGTCGTTGTGGTGGCTCCGGCTTTGTGGTTACTACAGGCGATGACAGAGCGGTCCTTGGCGAGGCTCCTGCCACAGAGGAGGATGTCGATGATGACGTGGTTCATGCAGGCGACAACGAGACAGCGCGAGGTGACATGGCATCTGCGTGAGGCTCTCAAATGGTGTTGAAGAGAGGGGAACTAGATAAAATAAACAACAACGAAATCTGGAAGAAGGCGGATAGGGTTTTCTGGGGTTGCCTCGGATGGGGATTAGAGGAGGTAGGTTGTGTGGTGGTGGTGGTACGCTGACTTCGGCCACCAGCAGCTCGTGATCGATGCATGTCCACTTCAGGTCTTGTTCTGTACAAGGGCATTTGGGTGGACCAGGGAGTATCTATTCCACGTGGATTTGGTGAAACAGCTCCGTTCACCCAAAATGTGAGCGACCTGGTCGAGCGAGCCAACGATAGAAAATCGAGGCAGACTAGTGTTTCAATACGTGTATAAGGTTTCTGTGGGGTTTGCCAGCGTATATGGGGCTTAAACCATCTAAAACTGGCCTACAAAATAGCCTAAAGAGGATTTATCGGGATCTTGGGCTGACCAACGGAAATACTCCCTGATCCTCCAGAAAACCCCTGCGTAAAACGAGGCCTCGAGCATTGATATGGGGTGGTCCGATCTTCTTAGTAAGCACTTGTTGATGATGATGGTGGATGATAGATAACTAGTATGTAGCTATGATCTCTCCCGCTCGAACCCTGATGTCAATGCAACAGCTCTCAAACCTTGTAGGATATTCACAACACCACACTCTTGCACACGCAACCGTCGACCATGAATGGTAGTTTGCAATCTACTAATTTCCAATGGAACAACAGATCACACTCAATTATAGTTGGTAAAATTGATCACAGGGTAATTCCAGAGGTTCTATGAAAGAAACAACTCCAAAATATTTTAACGTGGTCTCAACCCTAACTAGAGGTCGTCACATGGCTTATAAGGGCGGCCGGGGTGACCAAAAACCGAAACTAAATGCAAACAACTCAAACTGATACAAGCCGACTTGGACCAGATTCGGTCGGCGGTCGGACATTCTGGTGGAAACGGGCCGGACAGTTCGGTCAGGCCGGACACTCCAGGTGGAGTGTACCAGACATTCCGGTACGGAAGTTTCTAGGCGGTGTCCGGGCAGTGTCCGATTTGATGTAATGATTGTCCACGCCAAAACTTCTCTCGGGCAGGCTGGACACTCCGGGTGGTATCGGCAGGACACTCCGGTCGGTGCAGATCCTTTGGCCTTCTTCTTGATGATCTTCTCTTGCGCCTTCCTCCTGCTCCTCCCTCGCGCATCCTTGGGCGATCATCATGCTGGGTTCCTCTTGTAGCCCTTCTCCTCCTCATGCCATGCTTGTTTCTCTAACGAACCTGATCATACATAAATGCATAGACTTAGGCAGTATAAAGTTCTCATCAATTAAAGTACCAGATTCGTTTAGGAGCAAATTCACCTGTTGTTCAAGTAGCTTAGCACGAGCTCTTGTAATGGGTCCAATTCTAATCTCATTGGACTGATCCTTTGATGAGGGCAAACCTCTAGGGTGGTCCGATCTTCACGGATCTCGTGGTCAAATCGATGTGAAAGCGAGGGGAAAGGGAGAAGGTAGCGGAAGCAGACGCACACCTCGCGAAGAACACGATGAACACACGCAAAACACACACGATACAAGGCCGATTTCTCTCACCGGTGGCCACCGGTTCGATAGAATCCTCGCAAGGAAAGATCGGTCAACGTGCTCCCGTCAATCCCAAGCGGAGAGGGAAGAACACCTTGGAGAGGGTCTTGACGTCTTGGCAAAGGGACACCGATGCCAAGGCCTTGTACAACAAGGGAGACGCGATGCAAACTCCAACGAGGTGGTGACGATAGTAGATCCCCTTTTGTAGAAGGGGATGAGGCAAAACTAGAGATTCCATAAAGGGGTTTTTCTTTAGTCTATGATCTATGCCTAAGGGATACATGAGGGGGTGGGGGCTCTATTTATAGTCCAGCCACAAGTTCAGGGGTAGTTTGGGCATAAAACTAGGGTTTGGTACGAAATAGAGGGGTACATGGGACAAGGGCCTAGCTGTTGACTCGCAGGCCCATCACTTGGGCCGGACAGTCCGGGTCGGAGTGACCGGACACTCTGGGTAGTGTCCGAGTAGTGTCTGAACTGGCCTTCTAAATGTCCACGCCAGGTTGGGGCTAGGGCAGGCCGGACACTCCGGCTGAGTTGCGCCGGACACTTCGGCTGCACCGGACACTCCGGCTGGATTCAGGCGGACTCTCCGGGGCGATGACGACGGAGACTCTCGTTCTGGAGCTGGCTGCTCCTGGTCCATCTTCTTGGTTGACTTGGGGACGATCTTGGGGACTTGGCATTGTGGATGTAGTAGCATCCGCAGGACGGGCTGCATCAGCTCCCCCCCTTCAAAAGAGTCGTCCTCGACTCTTCATGCTCATCCCAAGAAGATGATGTCGAGAGACCTTCTTGATCCTGGGGTTCACCATATAGTCGTCCTTGATAAGCTTGATGTGGCAACTCTTCAATGTTCCTTCACCTTCCATGAAGCCTACAAAACTCACAACAAAAGCGAAGCAACACTCAAATAGTAGCCAATTCATGAAGATTATAGCATGAGTCCTCAAGTAGAAGGAAGTCACCTTATGATTTAGAGATAGTTCATTGAAGGATAGCCCTAGGTAACTCTCTTCGATTCGTCTTGTCAACTCTTTGTCCATAGAGGTTGACACGTAAACAATTATACCTTCACACAACAAAGACCAAGCAACATATGTTTGTGTGTGATAGAGGAGCATGTCATTTGTGGCATGTCCATTCTTGTTCACAACACTATTAGCACAACTCAAGTATCGCAAACGAAATGCGTATGCAAGGTCAAAGTGCATGGAAGTTAATTGAACATCATCCAAATGTGGGAACTCGAAAACTCCATATAACTTCTTAGTGTGGCACTCAAAGCAATGGACTAAAATATTGGTCAACATCTTTGATGCAAGGATATGAGAATTTGGCAAAAACACATGAGGAAAGATATCCAAAGCAACATCATTATGTGTGCAAACCAACCATTGGAAAGAACAATTGTTCAATATGTTGGATGCCATACACATATCATCAAAAGCCAAAATCATGGGGGTATGAGTATCGCAAGCGGAAGCAAAAACATCATGTTTGCAAACAAACCATATGAAAGAGTAAGTGTTCCTTATGTTTGTTGCAACAACAATACGAGAGACTTGGAAGCTCTCATGACAATACATGCTCAAAATGGCATTAAGGGTGCACACAAAACATCAGAAAGAGAAATTCTTCAACATTTTTGTGGAAACACACAAAGCATCAATATCCAATAGCAATGAAACATGATTATCACAAGGTGAAAGAATACCATCAACATGCTTGCAATCAAACCATAGGAAAGAGCAATTTGTCAACATGAAAGATGCAAAGCATGCAAAAGGTATCAGAGCTGGGTTCGATCTTGAACTCACTTGGGGGATGCTCTCTAGAGCTCTTTTTGTCAACTCGTGCTCAAAAGAGGTTGACATTCTTGTGCGGGTACCTACACACATCAAACACAAAAGGAAGAATGTGTGTGCATGGTAGAGAAACACATCATCCATCATGACGTATCTCTTCTTGTGCACATCACCATTAGTGTCAATAAAGTATGAAAAATATGCATGGTGAGTATGCAAGTGGGGAACATGCTTATAATGGCAATCATCAAAATCTCCAAAATTTGAGAAAGCTATGGGGCCCATCTCAATATAAACAATATTAGAATTATTGTTGCAAGCAAAACAAGTGAAAGAGCAATTATTCAACTTTTTGCAAGCAACAGGAGAGATTGTAAAACATTCATGACAAAGCATGGTTCGAGGGGTACCATTGGTAACATCATTGCAAGTAAAACATTGGAAAGAGCAATTGTTCAACAAAGTGCAAGCAATGATATCATCAACGTAACGTTTAGAGCATGACATGTCTATGGCAATATCATCACAATCAAATAATTTCACATGCTCAACATTATGCAAAGGCAAAGTATCACATGGAAATATCAATGAAACATATGTGATATCACAAACATCATCCATAGCATGCCAATCATCACAAGTCATCATGTCCACTAGTGGGATCATGGCATCATCAACACCCTTATTTTTACCTTGTTCATACCTCTCATATGAAGTGGGTGTTATGGTAGCATTGTCCTCCATGTGGGCGACTTCTTCATCATCTATGGGGATGGCATCATCTTCATCCACCATGTTCATCTTCTCGGTCGGAGCCATCATCATGTCCAAGCTTGGCGCTTCTTTATCCATGTAACCTAGCACATCATGGGATAACACACTAGAGGTAGATGGTAAGTCGTTAGAAATCAAAGTGGTCTCACATGACCTATCAACTACCACTCTCAACTCACTCGGTGTATCACTCATGCCCTCCAAGTGGAAGCACTCAATCTCACATATGGTGGAGTCACTCATCTCACTCTTGCTTTCACTCAAGTGGGCTATGTGGTTCTCATACTCACATGGGATTGGTACCACATCATCACTCAAGCATGTAGGGTTAGGCTCGGTTCTCTCAACTACATGCGCCTCCTTTGGTGAAGGGAAAATCCCAAGCTCACCATTCTTGACCTTGTCGTTGCCATCTTGCACCTTTGCTTGTGTAGTCCTCTTGACATACTCGTCCAACTTGGCGAAGTAGAGGTCTTTGTCCTCCTCATCCATGAGGTTGCATGCATCATCTAGGACGTCAAGTCTTGGCGTTGAAGCTCGGTGGCGAGGAGGAGAGCTTGCCCTTGGTGCCATTTTGGTGGTGGTATGAGTAGTTGAAGGTGCCTTATGATGGTGTCGACGGAGGTCATTGGCGTGCCTTGCCAAAGGTTGATGTAGATGGCACACTTGATCATCCACATGACGCTCGCGACGATGCTCCTTGTCCTTGGCACTCTTCTTGTGATGGTGGTGCATTCTTGAGCTTGGTTGAGCATTATGGATGGTTATCAACATGTATTCTTCGTCTTCATGGCGAAGATGCCTTGAACAACGTCTTGTATCCTCTTGATGTTGGTGATGATCTCGAGAGGATGTTTGTCGATGAAGATTCTTGCCTTGTGGTGCCTTGTGTGGAAGATGATGTTTGGGCACCACTCTTCTTGGAGTATATGGCACTTGATGCCTTGGAGGTAGATGCACTTGACGCCTTGGAGATGGTGGCGCTTGACGGCTTGGAGGTGACGGCGCTCGTCGCCTTGGAGATGGTGGTGCATGACGCCATGTAGGTGGTGGCGCTTGGCACCTTGGAGGTGGATCATCGAAGTAGGTGGTGACCTTTGGTGTGGCACGCTTGGCCTTGAAGGTCATGGTTTCTTGATGATGCGTCTCCACTAGCTCGGCGTAGTAGTCCTCCATCTCCAAGCGGTGGACGTATTCTTCATGGCTCATGGAAGATCCCTCGAAGTGGGTGAAGCTCGCCATGTCCTCCATGCTTGGTGAGGCATCGTCGTTGTAGCACTCGAAGTCATCCATGCTTGGGGAGTCGTTGTTGATGTAGTACTCCATATCACCCAAGCATGTGGAGCCATTGTCGGTGTAGTGCTCCATGTACTCCATGCATGAGGAGCCATTGTCGATGTAGAGCTCCAAGTCCTCCATGCTTGAGGAGCCATAGTTGATTACGTGCTCCATGTCTTCCATGCATGTGGATCCATCATAGGTGTAATGCTCCAGGTCCTCAACGCATGCGGAGCCATTGTCGGAGTAGTGCTCCATCATGTCCTCTATACTTGTGGAGTCGTAGTCGTGGTGGCTCATCATGGATTCTTGATATATATCATCCTCGGTTCCGGAGTCCCTAGACATGATTCACAAGACCAAGTGGTGTATATGGAAGTGGTAGGGGGTTAGGAAAGCAACGCCAAACCTTACTTTACCTTGGAAGATAGTATCGTGCAAGTGGCAACACTTGAGAGCAATCAAAACCAAGCAAAGTGAAGTTCACGCGGAACACCAAAACCAACTAACCACTAAAAAACACACACACAAAGCTTATGGTGGATGGGTATGGAAGGTGGCGTGTACAAAAACAATCCGAACTCAAGATGTTGTAATGGCAAGTAAAGAACCACGATGATCACGAAGCAAAACAAGTCAATCCACAAGAAGGAAATATGTACAAGGAAACACACACGGTGGGATAAATGGGACTTGCGCGACGGAGAAAGTGAGCTAAGAACCAAATGATTACCTAGTGAAGACTATAAGCTCGTGCCTCACAAGTGCAAGGAGAGACGCTAGTTCGATTGCAATAAATTGGTGGGCTACAAGATATGCACAATAAGTACCACCTATTTGATGTTCATCGAGCTTGCACTTCCTATTCTATGAGGAACTTGTTTCTTTCTTTCCTTTTCTTTTTCTTCTTTTTTTTCTATTTTTTTTCACTTTTCTTTTCTTTTTCACTTGCCCCTTCCTTGTGCCAACAACTATACAAGATAACTATATGAGATAGCGCGCTCACAACTTTTGCTTGGAATTCTACAAGGTATCAAATGTGCATAGCCTAAGAAATCATAGGAGGAACTAGTCTCAATAGGTGTTTGTTAAACACAAAGATAGTGTAGCTCACAAAGGGAAGCAAGTGGGGAGAAGTCGCGGAATTTTGTATACCTTTCGTCGTCGATCTTCACCCTTTATTAGTGGATTCCGCCTTGCTCATGGAATTTGTATGGAGTAGATATCATGAACCATGGATATGATGATGTAGAGATCCTTCTCCTTCAAAACAAGCTAAAGAACACCAAAATCCGAGTTCGTATGCAAAAGTTATGCTCAAAACCGTGAAGCAGATTTTTCTGTCAGCAGGGGGGCGGACAGTCCGGCCGGGCCGGATATTCTGGTCAGTTTAGGCCGGAAACTCCGATGGGGCGGATATTCCGGTCCGTTTTGGCCGGACAGTCCGGTCTGGTCGAACCAGAACTTCCAGAACACGAACAGGACGAGTTTTGGCGGAAAAACTGGGACCAAAACCTCAAATTGATGGGGAAAACAAGGAATTAAGCCATGGGAACGCAAGGGAAGGTAGATCAACAAGTTTAGCAAGTAATCCACGGATCAAAACCTACCAAAACGCACTCAAATCATAGATCGATCCAAAACACGAAATTGGGGCTATTTTTTGGGGATTCTCGAATTTATGGGGGAAAAGACCAAATCGAGGAGAAATCCGTGGCAACCAAAAGCTGCTGATACCAGATGATGAGGGCAAACCTCTAGGGGGGCCCGATCTTCACGGATCTCGTGGTCAAATCGATGGGAAAGCGAGGGGAAAGGGAGAAGATAGCGGAATCGGACGCACACCTCACGAAGAACACGATGAACACACGCAAAACACACACGTTACAAGGCCGATTGCTCTCACCGGTGGCCACCGGTCCGATAGAATCCTCGCAAGGAAAGATCGGTCAACGTGCTCCCGTCAATCCCAAGCGGAGAGGGAAGAACACCTTGGAGAGGGTCTTGACGTCTTGATAAAGGGACACCGATACCAAGGCCTTCTACAACGAGGGAGGCGCGATGCAAACTCCAACGAGGTGGTGACGATAGTCGATCCCCTTTGGTAGAAGGGGATGAGGCAAAACTAGAGATTCCGCAAAGGGGGTTTTCTTTAGTCTATCATCTATGCCTAAGGGATACATGAGGGGGTGGGGGCTCTATTTATAGGCCAACCACATGTTCAGGGGTAGTTTGGGCATAAAACTAGGGTTTGGTGTGAAATAGAGGGGTACATGGGCCAAGGGCCCAGCTGTTGGCTCGCAGGCCCATCACTTGGGCCGGACAGTCCGGGTCGGAGTGACCGGACAGTCCGAGGTAGCCGGACACTCCTGGTAGTGTCCGAACTGGCCTTCTGAATGTCCATGCTAGGTTGGGGCTGGGACAGGCCGGACACTCCGGCCGAGTCGCGCCGGACACTCTGGCTGTGCCGGATACTCCGGCTGGATTCGGGCGGACTCTCCGGGGCGATGACGGCAGAGACTCTCGTTCTGGAGCTGGCTGCTCCTGGTCCATCTTCTTGGTTGACTTGGGGACGACCTTGGGGACTTGGCGTTGTGGATGTAGTAGCGTCCGCAGGACGGGCTGCATCATCCTTCCTTGCAACAGTTGGAGCATCTTCAATAGGTGTAATTGTAGGGATGTCCTCATCATCCCCCCTTCAAAAGGTATCGACCTCGACGCTCCAAGGTCTTCTCCATCATATGGTGATAAATCAGCAACGTTGAAGCTATTGCTAACTCCACCAAACTCCTCAATAGGTATATCAATCGAGTAGGCATTATCATTACTCTTGGCTAACACCTTGTAAGGACCAGCACCATGTGGCTTCAATTTGGAATTCTGAAGTTGTGGGAACCTATCCTTGCGTAGATGCACCCATACCATGTCACTAGGTTTGAAAAAAACTTCCTTCCTTTCTTGATTCCTTGCAGTAGCAATGTTCTTGCCTTTCTTCTCAATAGCCTCTCGAGTCTTCTCATGAATCTTCTTCACATATTCAGCACGTTTTGATGCCTCCATATCAACTCTCTCTCATGTAATGGCAGAGGCAATAAATCAAGTGACGTCAATGGCTTGAAGCCATACACCACCTCAAAAGGACAAAGCTGAGTAGTCGAATGCACAACCCTGTTGTATGCAAACTCAACATGTGGCAAACACTCTTCCCACTCACGCAGATTCTTCTTTAGCATAGTCCTCAGCAGTTGTGACAATGTTCGATTCACCAGCAGGGATGGCATGTAGTACTGAATAGCAGCTTCGTTCCTAGCTTCCCCCATAAGGTCTTCCAAAAGTAGCTCATGAACTTCACATCACGGTCAGAAACAATCGTCTTAGGTACTCCATGTAATCTCATGATGTCCCTGAAAAACAGGTTAGCAACATGTGACGCATCGTCGCTTTTGTGGCAGGCAATAAAATGAGCCATCTTAGAGAATCTATCCACTACCACAAATATAGAATCATGACCGCTATGTGTTTTAGGTAGACCTAATACAAAATCCATACTAATGTCTTCCCATGGTGTAGTAGGTGCAGAGAGAGGTGTATACAAACCATGAGGCTGCAGCTTGGATTTTGACTTGTGGCACGTAATACAACGACTCACAAATCTGTAGACATCACGCTCTTCTTGGGCCAATAAAAATGATCAGCGAGCATGAGCAATGTCTTCTCACGCCCAAAGTGACCCATCAAACCACCAGATGTGATTCCTGCACTAAGAACGAACGCAACGACAATTATGGAAGCATAGTTTGTTAGCTCTAAACAAATATCCATCATGTATATGATACTTATCCCATGCGTTTTTAAGAGCACACAAACGATATGGTTCAGAAAAATTATGGTCAGTTGCATAAAGTGCACAAATACTCTCTAATCCAGGAATTTTAACATCAAGATTGGTTAATAGAATGTTCTTCCTAGACAAAGCATCAACAACTACATTCTCTTTTCCCTTCTTATACTTAATGATGTACGGAAAAGATTCAATAAAATCAACCCATTTAGCTAATCTCCTATGCAAGTTTGATTGAGCTTTCAAATACTTCAATGCTTCATGATCAGAATGTATGATAAATTCTTTTGGCCACAAATAATGTTGCCAAACTTCAAGTACTCTAACAAGTGCATACAATTCTTTATCATAAATAGGATAGTTCAGTCTAGCACCAGTAAGTTTCTTAGAAAAATATGCTATAGGGCGACCCTCTTGCATCAAAACGCCACCAATACCTATACCACTAGCATCACATTCAACTTCAAATTGCTTCGAAAAATCAGGTAATGCAAGTAATGGTGCAGAAGTAAGCAAACATTTCAATGTATCAAATGTAATATCTTGGGTTGCGCCCCACACAAATGGCACACCTTTCTTAGTCAAATCATTCAATGGTGCAGCAATAGTGCTAAAATCCTTCACAAAGTGCCTATAGAAACGAGCTAATCCATGGAAACTACGCACTTGACTCACATTCATGGGAATAGGCCAATTCTGAATTGATTCCATTTTAGATTGATCTACCTCTACCCCATGCTTAGATACAACAAATCCCAAAAATATGACCTTATCTTTTGCAAATGTACACTTCTCAAGATTAGCATACAATTTATTATCACACAACACTTGCAAAACTTGTCAGATATGATTACAATGTTCAGTTGTGTTGTGGCTATAGATAAGTATATCATCAAAATAAACAACCACAAAATGACCAATAAATTCTCTCAAAACATGATTCATCAATCTCATGAAAGTACTAGGTGCATTAGTAAGACCAAACGGCATAACTAACCACTCATACAAACCAAATTTTGTTTTGAAAGCAGTTTTCCATTCATCCCCTTCTTTCATCCTAATTTGATGATAACTACTACGCAAATCAATTTTAGAGAAAATAGCAGCACCACTCAATTCATCTAACATATCCTCTAAGCGTGGAATAGGATGACGATATCAAATAGTGATGTTATTAATAGCTCTACAATCTATGCACATGCTCCATGTATCATCTTTCTTAGGCACTAAAATAACAGGAACAACACAAGGGCTGAGAGAAACACGAATGTACCCTTTATCCAGCAACGCTTGTACTTGTTTCTGTATCTACTTTGTTTCTTCAGGGTTGGTCCTATAGGGTGCACGGTTTGGTAATGTGGCACCAGGGATCAAGTCAATTTGATGCTCAATGCCACGCAATGGCGACAATCCAGCGGCTACATCTTCTGGAAACACATCACCAAAATCCTGCAAAATAGTAGATACACCAAGAGAAATAGGGTTCATGTCGTTAGAAACCAATACCTCACCCTTATACATGAGCACAAGTGGCATAGCTGTAGGATCCTCACAAAACTCTCTCATATCTTCCTTGGTGGCTAATATCACTAGACCATGCACTCTCTCACTTTTTGTTATATCACTCTTTTTGGGCTCTATTACATCATGTACAGCTGCAACTCTCTCTCACCCATCTATAGATGCTTCCTTCAAGTTCACTTCTATCTTCCGACGAGACTCATTCACAATCTGCTGTGGTGTCATTGGTTGCAAATTAATCTTCTTTCTCTTGAACTCCAAGTGATATGTATTGGCACGGTCATTGTGTTGCACATGGCGATCATAAAGCCAAGGCCGACCCAATAAGAGATGGCAAACAGTCATAGGAACCACATCAAAGTCAATAGAATCCTTGTATGGTCCTATTTCAAAATTCACACGTACCATATGGTTTACCTTCATCTCACCATTGCCACTCAACCATTGTATGTAGTATGGCTTGGGATGAGGTAAATAGGTCAAATTCAGCTTAGCACATAACTCCTTACTTGCAAGATTTCTGTAGCTACCTCCATCAATGATTACCTTGCAAGCTTTGTTAGGGCCAACGAGTGCTTTTGTTTGGAACAAGTTGCAGCGCTGAGAGTCAACAATAGGCTGCACACTAAGGGTACATGGAGAGACAACTATCGTAGGCGCATGCTCAGGGAAGGCATCCATACCGTCCTCGCTGTCATATCCATCATCGCCATGAGTATCAACATCATCTCCACTCTCATACTCTCCTTGTTCATTGACAAACATCACCTTGGGGTTGGGACAATCTCTCTTGTAGTGTTCTCTTCCTCCACAAGTATGGCACTCTACATCGCGCGTTCGCGCAGTTGACATATTGGAACCTGAGCTAGCAGTAGGAGCAGCGGGCTTCCTAGCATTGGAACCATAAGAAGACATGGGAGCAGGCTTGGCCGATGGTGAAGGGTGGCTAGCAGCCGCTGCAGGTGGTGCCGTAGATGGCGGTTGTTAGACCTCGCCGAAAAATGACTGGTAGATGGAAACATCGCACGTGACTTAGCTTCTTCGGCCAACTATGATTCAGCCTCTCTAGCATGGTGCAATAGCTCATTCATAGTCTCATACTTGTGATGACGAACAATGCTCTTGATTGGTATCTTCAAATTGTTGAGGAATCACTGCATGGTCATCTCAAGAGATTCACGAACTCTAGCACGCTGCATAAGCATCTCCATCTCCATGTAGTACTCATCAATGGGCATGGTTCCTTGCTTCAATTGTGTCAACTTATCAAATACTAATCTCAAGTAGTTGGTGGGTACAAAATGAGCCTTCATAACGCTCTTCATCTCGCGCCAATCCATCACAGGAAGTTGATTGTCGTCCCTTCGATCCTGCACAAGAGCATCCCACCAGCGCAAAGCATATCCATCAAATTCTGACGCTACAAGCTTGACCTTCTTGTCTTTTGGATAGTTAAACTATCACCAGAGTTTCTCAATCTTCAACTCCCATGTGAGGTAATCTTCAGGATCAATTGAGCCATCAAACTTGGGAATTGAGAATTTTGGCTTGCCCAAACCATCATCAATAGCTTGGTTATGAACACGTTGAGCACGCCCAATAGGAGCAAACCCGCGGCCATACGTAGGTGCAGCAGGCGCAGGTGCAGGAGGATTGGTACATCCCCTGCCAAGATGTGGGGCAGCATCAGCCGCACTACCCTCATCATAGTCATCAAAAGCATCATCATGTGGGTGTTCCTGCCATTGCTGTATTGCTACTGTCAAGGCCTCAATGGAACGCTGCAAAATTATGACATTGACATTGATTGCTATCACTTGTGTTTGAATAGTAGTGACTGCACCAACATTCTGATCCAATGTCATTTGCACGTCCTGGATATTCTTGTCAATGGCATCTGTCGTGTGAGTAAACACACGCGTCAAGTGGGATTTCAAAGCCTCATATTCGTGCCAATTAACAAGTTCCTCGTCCTTCTTTTTCTGCGACACAACATCATCATCACTAGAAGACATGATTAGTAGGTTAATGCAAAACATCAAAATCTGTTTGGTGGAAACTCTCACAACTCACTCACAACTGACAAGAAAGTAGATCTTACCATTCCAAAGTGAATAGAGATGCTTTACCAAAACAAAATCAGACTGATGCACTGATGTGATGAAGTGAATATCGAGGGTATAGAGAACGATCACAAGGCACACATGTTATGTAAAGGTGGAGCTGTAGGTATGGTATCCTAACTACACCGCAAACAAATCCTAGTGCTGATCGTATAAAACCCAAGAAACACACACGATGGAGATAAACGTGGCAAAGCAACTTATGAAAAGGAATATTGCAATACACAAGAGAGACGCTAGTAAAAGCTCAAAGTAAATAGGCACAAGATTGCTCAATATACAAGTGCTATGATCAACTAGGCCTCCAAAAATGCACACTTTGATATCTCTTTTTGTCACGCTTGTAGCTCTTTTGTCTTTTTTTATACTGATTCTTTTTTTTGATTTTTCAACTATATGACTCAATGCAAACGAGTACAACAACTTATAACAGAACTTGGCCAGAAAGTCCGATTGATATGCGCCGAAGACTCCGGTTGGGCAGGATAGTCCGGTTTTTGCCTGTCAGAAATATCTGCACTTCAAAAACCTAATGAGCAGCCTCTCATGGGTACATTCCTAAGCACGGATGCAGTAGATAGGTTGTGTCTATGGTATGCAAACAAAGGTACGCTATGTGGACTCGGACAGACAATGAAAACTTGCGGAAAACGGTGATGGTGGACATGGTGGAAAACAAGATCAAACCCTAAACCTAGACAAAAACAAAAACTAGACTCCTACGAGGCAAACCTGCATATCGGATCTACGAGAAGATACAATCAGCAACTAGAACTCGAAAACGATGCAATCTAGTCTATGGCAACTCTTTTTGTAAGGCTTTTTCTATGTAGGACGAAAAACACAAACTAATCTATGGTGGATTTGTGGATGCTCACCGAGTAAACGAGGAAATCTGATACCAAGATGATATGGGGTGGCCCGATCTTCTTAGCAAGCATTTGTCGATGATGATGGCGGATGATAGATAACTAGTGTGTAGCTATGATCTCTCCTGCTCAAACCCTGATGCCAATGCAACAGCTCTCAAACTTTGTAGGATATTCACAACACCACACTCTTGCGCACGCAGCCGTCGACCACGAACGGTAGTTTGCAATCTACTAATTCCCAATGGAACAACAGATCACACTCAATTATAGTTGGTAAAATCGATCATAGGGTAATTCCAGAGGTTCTATGAAAGAAACAACTCCAAAATATTTTAACGTGGTCTCAACCCTAACTAGAGGTCATCCTAGGGATTATAAGGGCGGCTGGGGCGGCCAGAAACCGAAACTAAATGCAAATGACTCAAACTGATATAAGTCGACTCGGACCAGATTCGGTGGCGGCCAGACAGTCCGGTGGAAACGGGCCGGACAGTCCGGTCAGGCCGGACACTCCGGGTGGAGTGTGCCGGAAAGTCCGGTCCGCCCGGAAACTTTGAAGTTTCCGGGCGGTGTCTGGGCAGTGTCCGATTTGATGTACTAATTGTCCACGCCAAAACTTCTCTCGGGCAGGCCGGACACTCCGGGTGGTATCGGCCGGACACTCCGGTCGGTGCAGATCCTTTGGCCTTCTTCTTGATGATCTTCTCTTGCGCCTTCCTCCTTGAGGTCTACGCACTTCTATTCTTTTAGATAGTTGTTGGGCCTCCAAGTGCAGAGGTTTGTAGAACAGCAGCAAGTTTTCCCTTAAGTGGATCACCCAAGGTTTATCGAACTCAGGGAGGAAGTGGTCAAAGGTATCCCCTCTCAAGCAACCCTGAAATCAAGATACAAGAAGTCTGTTGTGTCCCCAACACACCCAATACACTTGTCAGGTGTATAGGTGCACTAGTTCGGCGAAGAGATAGTGAAATACAAGTGATATAGATAATTATAAGTGGTAACGGTGATAGAAAATAGCTTGATGGCGTGGAAAAGACTAAAGTAAAACTGAAATAAAGATAGAAGCAAGCAAACATGTAACATATCTAATAGAAAATGGTGTTTTAGTGCTTAGAAACAAGGCCTAGGGATCATACTTTCACTAGTGAACACTCTCATATAAATATATTCTTCTTTATGATACTATGCTGAACTACTCTCCGGTTGGACACTCTAATCCATGGTAGGGCTATAACATCACACCTCAAAGTAAGCCTTTCCGCATCTAGATAACCCCACACTGTCACCTTGAGCACTAGATGGTTCAAACAAACACCACAATTTCATAAAGACATCCAACTCCAAATATAACTCATAACAATTTGTGATCTCTAGCCTAAGTGCCACCATGGTGTGCACACTGTCAACTTCA
Source organism: Avena sativa (assembly GCA_916181665.1). Taxonomy (NCBI): domain Eukaryota; kingdom Viridiplantae; phylum Streptophyta; class Magnoliopsida; order Poales; family Poaceae; genus Avena; species Avena sativa. The sequence goes on from OV702292.1 coordinate 317,504,712, forward strand.
CACACATGGGGAGAGCAGAGATCTATTAAAGCACTTGAGTAGCAAGGTAGATCTATAGATTACAAGCTCATGATCTCAATAAGATCATGCATAGAGAGAGAGATGAACACATAGCTACCGGTAGAACCCTTAGCCTCGAGAGAGAACTACTCCCTCCTCATCATGGGAATCAGCAATGATGATGGAGATGGTGGTGGAGATCGATGGAGATGGCTCCGGGGGCACTTCCCCGTCCCGACAGAGTGCCGGAACAGAGACTTTCTGTCCCCCGAATCTCCCCTTCGATGGTGGCGGCGCTGCAGAACTTTTCGTGGCTGGAGGCTTGACTATTTAGGGTTTTCGCATCGGGAGGAATATATAGGCGAAGGGGCGAGGTCGGTGGCCAGCCAGGGGGCCCACACCATTCCCTGGCGTGGCCTGGGGGACCCACGCCTAGGGGTGGTGTGGCCACCCTGTGGCCCCCCTTCGTCTCTCCTTCTGGCTCCGTGAATCTTTCAGGAAAATAACGACTTTGGCTTTTGTCTGGTCCAATTTCGAGAATATTTATTTTCTGACTTTCTGGAACCAAAAACAGCAGAAAACAGGCAACTGACACTGTGGCTCTTGTTAATATGTTAGTCCAAGAAATCATATGAAAAGTACTCCAAAGTGTGGATAAAACATAAGAAAGTAGATAAAACCAAGCATGGAACATCAAAAATTATGGATACGTTAGCAACGTATCACTCCTGCTCCTCCCTCGCGCATCCTTGGGCGATCATCATACTGGGCTCCTCTTGTAGCCCTTCTCCTCCTCGCGCCGTGCTTGTTTCTCCAACGAACCTGAACATACATAAATGCATAGACTTAGGCAGTATAAAGTTCTCATCAATTAAAGTACTAGATTCATTTAGGAGCAAATTCACCTGTTGTTCAAGTAGCTTAGCATGAGCTCTTGTAATGGGTCCAATTCTAATCTCATTGGACTGATCCTTCCTTTCAACAGTTGGAGCATCTTCAGTAGGTGTAATTGTAGGGATGTCCTCATCGAACATACTACACTTGCTTATTGGTTGCATGGTAGCCCGAGGTGTGAGCATGGACATGGCAGAGGTGGGGCAGGCTCAAATGGATGCTGGCGGCAGACTCGAACCTGCTGGAGTGGTGGACATCGAGGTCGTGCCCGGTAGCCCACAGGGGTGATCTCTGGACGGCGATCATCTTGGTCTTCTGGTTCATTTGGAGATATCGTAATGATGTGGTCTTGAACAAGGTAAGACCGGTCGTGGAGACCATCCAGACGAGGATCAAGGCGGACTTCGTGCAATGACGCCTAGCTAGGTTGTTTTGGTCAGAGGTGTTTTTCTTTCCGGAGCCGATGCCCTTGTTGTGGATGGACGGAGAGTAGGCTTAGGGCTAGGGAGCTATCACCCTATTGACAGTGTAAACTTGTCGCTCTGCGGTGTTGTAACCTGCCGTCGGCAGTTCTTGTATGTGTTTGGTACACCTCGCATGGTGTATCCTAGAAAAAAATGAGGCCTCATGTAGAAGGCAAGAAGGGAGAGGTTAGGTGGGTTTTGTTGGGCTACCTATGGGCTTCGGTGGAGAGGGAAACTGTAGGTGGGATGCTGGTTAAAAGGCTTCAACTAGGTTTCTTTCTTCCTCTAGTTTTATTTGTTTTAGCTTTTTTTAGCATTTGATTTCTTCCTTTTCAAAAACTTTTTAATTCTTTTTGAAGAGCATTAAATAGAGGAGAATTTTGTAGCAATCAAATAGGGACAAGGTATGAACTAGATTATAACAAGAAGGGTGACGCCCACATTTTCCATTTGGGCATTTGTACAAGATTAGAGAAATAGTGTTGAAACAAATATAGAATTGGAACATTGTTCAAAATTATTTGGCACAAAATAATTCGATCCCTCTTATAGAGCATGAAGAATCCATTTGATAGAAACCAAAATAGAGATAGGAATTGAGGTTAACAAAATACATATATGGTGATAGCAACAACAACATGCACACATACAACAACATGGACAAGAACAAATCCAAGAATTAATATGATGCTCAAATGCAATGTGGTATGATGACATGAGCATGATATTATGATGATGCAATAAAGTAAAAGAACAAGAAAATTCTAATTGGAGAATTTTCGGGGTGCTACACGATGGCACTCTTCAATACCGTGGGGAGCCAGTTTGCCACAACCATGGTGGTGGAGTAAATTTCTCGCTAGGCAGGGGTGATAGCGAGAAATCCTCCTCCCAGAGAGGCCTCACTATAGGCGGCGGCAACCCCATTGCTCCAGTCGCCCGCGTGCCAGTCCTAGCCCGAGGGCGAGGCGCGGCGATGAGCGAAGGGTGTCAGGAGGCTATCGGGCGAGCTCAATTTGTGCCTCCATATCCGCCTGCCACCGCCTGAACGTGAAAGTCACTGGCACCAACAGGTATTTCACCAGAGAGGCAATGAGGCCAAGGCCTCTTCCCTGGTACGATTTCCCGCATGTTGGATGACTCCGTTGGTGACGTCGCCCTCGTTAGCCGGGTGAGCGGTTCCCCCAACGCCACCGTGCAGTGTGCCCTGATGCTCTTCTACTTGTCCTTCGGTTTGCCCTGCCTCTAGGGCAACGAGCCGCAGCTGCATTCACAGAGGCGAGCCCGCGTTCTGCCGAGAGGAAGAGATGTGGCCCTCTACAACTCTGCTTGGCTACTCAAGTTGTCCACACACAGATGCCTCGGTGTTGATTGGGTTTAAGGACCAACTGCTAAGGGCAAGCATGCCCTCGACGATGATGTCCCTGGCCATAGTGCTATCGGTCCTTTGTGCCATGATCACTTCTTTCTACGAGAATACAAGCACACTAATTGAACGAGATTGCAGCATGCGTGCCCCTAGCTAGCGCGCAAGATGTCTCGTATCGGAATGTGGACACCAAGGGTGTGTGACACTCCCTATTTGTTCGGTAAGGGCGTGAGGTGATCCGAGCTCGACAACGATGGAACACGGCAAACACATAGATTCTTTTATGCAGGTTCAGACCACCCTGCGGCTAACAACCCTATGTCCTTCCTTCTGTACTATCTGGTCAATTATCTTGTTTACAAAGGAGATGATCTCTCTTGCCGTGCAGCGAGAGTGCTTCCTGGGCTTCCTCCTCTCTTTTTCTGTTTTCTCTCCTCTGCCTCTTTCTTCTACCTTGCTAGTTGAGCCCTCTCTCCTCTATTCTTTCTTATGCATGTCAATTAGTATAATGTTACATGCAAATGACTATTAGGACATATGACCTCCTTTTATATACTAAGGGGTCACCACATTGTTGTCCTGCATGTGTGACATGCATGGGTCCCGGGGTCAGGCACTTATCGCCACGTGGCGTGGATGCATATGGGTGGCGTTGTGGGCCTCTCCCATTCTTTGAGCGGTGCAGTCGTAATCGATGACGATGGGACGGGACGGCCGTTGTCTGGTCTTGTCCATGCTGGAGCGGCTACAGTTCCATAAATGCTCAAGCAGAGCTGTCAGGAGAAGTACGCCATGTGCGTGTCATGCTATCCCACACGCTTCCAATGTTGCTCGCCCTGTTGACTTGGGTTCCCGGCCCAGAGTGGATGTGGGGGCGGGTTTCCTGCTTTCGCTTTCCAGGCGATCCATGCCCCGTAACCCTTGGACATGCAAGGTTTCTCCTTGTTAGATATATATCTTATATGCCTGTGTGCTCCTCTTGACGGGTTAACTGCACACAGAGAGGCACACAACCGTATATCTGCACGATGTTGTTAGTCTAGTCCCTTACCTTGTCTAGGTGGGCCACACGCCTTGGCACAGACGGACGTAGCTCGGAAGGCTTTGTGCCTACATTGGTTGTTTAAGATTTCCAAACCAAATTGATGATCTCGATGGATGTTGTGCTATGCTCTGAGGCAAAAGGATTTTTCTTGTTGATTTTTTTAGTAGGAATATCATGGGACGCTAATGTGAGTCTTCGAGTTCTTCACATGATTTGTGTATTTTGATAATTTATGAAATACGTTGTCGATCGGGGCTTCATGGCCTATACTTTTCTCCACATTTATTCACATCACCATAATGTGTGTATTTGAGAGGATTTTTCGTGGGCCAGATGATACGGGCACGACGGAGGAGGTGAAGCCCAATTTCAGGACTCCATCAAGCTAGACGTTTTAATAATGCGTTTTATGTTCCTAGTCATGTTATGGGCCAATTAGTATTTTTATTTGCGTGAGTTTTAGCTTGGTTTGGGCATGTCCAACCAAGTCAGGTCATGGCCCATTAGGTGGGGCGCTTAGCCTCCTCGTATAAGGAGCTGGCAGAGTTAGGATTTAGGGGAGTTCAGTTGATTAGTCAAAAACTCAGCGTGCAGCATCCCTCTAGGGATGGCGTTGCCATTATCTATCTTATGAAGTAAATCACTGTGAAGGTTCTTGTGTTGATCAAGAATTATCAGACTCTGGTTTGAGGCGTGTTGATTATCTTCACATTGCTTGCTGGATTTTCCTCTTCTTCAGGTAGCTTTCATCGCGTGATTGAAAGAATTATCTATCCGGTTGACTTGCTATGAAAGATCAGGACAAAATTGTAGGATCATCGACGTGATTCTTATCACGTGGTACGAGAGATCTGGTTGATCACGGCGAGCTTTGGTTGTTGATCGATCTGCTGGTTTTTTATCTGTGAGGCGACAAACTGTTGGATGGTTTTTCTTCTCCAAGGCGTCGATTGATTCCTCCATCCGGGCAGTCTTAAGATCGTCGTTTTGGGCTATTGTCGATCGGTGCTGATTCAATCTCGGCGAGATCTGTCGCATGTTGTGTACGATAACAAGAGTGAGATCACATCCGTCCTCCTAGAGTACAGGACAACTAAGGAAAGGAAAATTTCCGGACGAACACTGAAAAATAAAGAATCGAGTCCGGATTGATAACAAATTAATTGGACCGATTTCTTTAGTTCCGATTTTTGTGCCGCATTGGAGGATTGCACACGTCTAGAGTTGTATGAGTCTGGTTATCTCCTTGATCGCGTGGAGTCAGGCACGAAAGGAAAGTTTTTTAAAAAACGAGATCGCATCTGATCTCCGTTTCTTGTTTTGAGTTACACGTATTGTGCATCTCACGTGAAGAGAAAAAGGAAGAGCACCAATCGTGTTAGACTTCTATTTGTGCATCACGTAGACTACTTCATCGTGTGCCTACGTTTGAAAAAGAAAAGGAAACTGATCAGATCACTACCTGAGTTTGCTTCAGCATGGAAAAAAAATACCGGATCGTTGTTTGCCGCTTCACCGCGGAGTTGTCTGCCCTTGTATGACGTTGTCTAGCTTGAAAAAAAGAAAAAAAGAAGATCGCTCGTCCCACGCCCGGTCGCTCTGCTGGTTTCAGTTTGCAACGGGAGTTTTCTGGCAAACTAGATTATGCTGGCGCGCGTTGTTCGTGCCCATCTATTTTTTAAGTAAATTGATAGGAACTATACAAAATACACATAGTGATAATGAGAGATGAAGTTGAACTCAGGAAAATTGCCATATATATTGGACAACATTTGAAATGACATAAAGAAGTTTTAGTATACTGATACCGCTTACACTTACAATTCCGATCGGTTGCCGTGGCCATCCATATTATAGAAAAATGAGAATATATAAGAGTAAAATAAAATGAAAATGAACCTAAACAATCTCATTTACAAAAAATATATCTTGAGATCAAATACTATAATGTGGTTTATGAAAACTAAACGCAGACCACCATATAAATAACTTACCATAGCAAAAAAATTGTGACATGGATGGAGCTCATGCCTAATAAGCATGAAGGTTGTATCTGTATTGAGAACCTCCAACGATGTACTGGGGAGAAGATTTTCACCACTTCAATAACCAAAAACAAAATAGCTATTCAAAGGCATGAACAACTAAGAGTGTGCAAATAAATGCTAGTAAACTGACAAACAAACAGAATGTAATGTTGATGTTTTTGCCCCCTCTCTACCGTGTGAATAGGATTGCTGCATGATTATACTATTCGATGCATGGATACTAAATCATGAAAAGATAAACTGTGGCACAACAATCCGGGCAGACTAACCGTGCCAGCAACTATAATGAATTGTCGGGTCAAGAAATCGTGATTCCAATTATACAGGCCAGCCTCCAAATTTTGCCTGACGAAATTGACATGAACCAGGATGAAAACTACCAGCACAAAATGGATACTACAAAGACATAATAAAGTACAGTTCGAACACAACAGAATCATTGGGAAAAAGAGCAGATTGCAGAGAAAATTTTACAGAAAAGATGAACATAGAGAGCTAAGAGAGCTCAGAGGCAACCTAGTAGAGAATAGTACCTGCTCGAGGGAAATGGTACAGTAGTTGATCCTTAATTAAGGTCTGTAGCTGATCCTTAATTAAGGTCTGTACATTAGCTGCGCGAGACAAAAAAGCATGTACATACCTTAATTACAACCTTTGAAACTCTATCCTATGAACGATTCAAATCACCACAACGTTGACCACACTTATTTTCACACCTCAAACTCAACATACATTAGTAAATTGTTTCTTAAATCCTAAACGAATAAAATGCCAAGTTAACTAATCAATACAAATGAAGGATCGTCTGAATTAGGTAAAATAAAATTTGAGGAATTGCACAAAATGAGATTGGCTCACTGTGATGGCGTGCTGCTGTTGCGCTATCGCCAACGCGGTGGTCTGGTCAGTGGAGACTTGACACGTGCGCCGCCGTTTCTGAGGTACAAGGACGAGGCGACGCAGCTCCGGCGAGGAGGACGACTACGACTTGATGGCTGATGACGCGGGGGCGGGAAAAGAAGCGGTCCGCCAGCAGCTCGGCACAGTGGCGTGGAGTCTGGGCACATGCGGGAGGTGCAGGGCTTGACCGCAGCTCGCCGGCGCTCCCCTGGCTCCATCAAGCCGTGCTGCTTCCTATCGCTGGGAGATAGCCGACTCGGCGTAATGTGTGTTAGAGTATTAGGTATATATGGTTGTTATGGTAGTTTAGATAGAGTTAGGATCGGTTCACGTACAGTCCTAACTTGACTTGTACTCCAAGATAATCCTCTGTACGCTTATATATACTCGTCCATGATGCTCAATAATATATCCATCATATTCAGCCAAACTCATACTCTTTCATGGTATCAGCCTAATCAGTCCAAACCCTAGCCGCATGCTTTCGCCGTGCCGCCCCCGGGATCGATCTCCATGATCTCCGCCGGGGGCCGCCCGATCCGTACGCAGGGTTCGTCCGCCGATCCGTGATCGGCTGCCCTGTAAGTCCTTTTTTTCAGATCTCTTAATCGATTTTGTTTTTTGGTTTACCGATCTTAGATCGGATTGAGTTGCCCACCGCCGTCGTCATCGCCGCGCCTCTACTCTGACCATCGGCACCGAGGATCTACATCGCGCCCGTGCGCCTATCTCCTCCGCTGTTGCGCCTGCCTCGGCAGGCTGTCGCGGTCTTAGGGCAGGCTACCGCGCACCGCGGACGGCTGCTACGCCTTCCATTGGAAGGCTGCCGCGTCCCCCCCACGGATCGTCTTCACCATCATCGTCCGAGACTTCAACGATTATACCTTCATCGACTACGATCTACGCGTCGTTCACACCCTGGCGCATACGGCACACCGTCGGTCTGATCAACTGATCTCGCGTCTGTCTACGCCAAGCATGTCCCCGGGCACGCGTCTACCACGGATTGAGCTACGGGCTGCCGCTGTGTCGCCCCGTTGGACCGCAGCGCCGCCGCCTTTGGTCCACGCTACCGGCTTCCAACGCGCCTTCCTTGGCGTGTACGTCGCTGGTGGTCTCCCAGCCGCTGCACCAACTTGCGCCCTGCAGCTATGCCATCCCCTCGGGTCGTAGCGTGGCGGCACGCAGTCTAGTTCGCCGTCCTCGTGCATCGACGGCCTCGGCTTTCACCGCGCCATCTCCTACGACACGGATCGTCGCCGTCTGCACATGGTCTTCGTCACGTCGTCGGGTCTTCCTCGCCTACTTCGAGCACCGCCGCCGCGCTTCACAAGGTAACCTGCAGGGCGCCCTCTCGCCATCGCAGGTCCCGCCGACTATCCCATCGCCACTCTAGGCATCCAGCATGACTAACCCAGGTCGTCGCTAGTTTCGTCGCCTTATACGCCTTCGTCCACTACAACTTCGCCGCCAGCGTCATTGCCTCATCCCCGACTACACCACCTGCTACTCTACTCCGATAACCGCGGACAGCGCCGACATCTCTCCCTTCGCCGCTCTACGCGTTGCAACCGCTCTGGAGGCTTCCTCTGCTAGTCTTTCTGACATAGCGGCAAGTTCATGATGGTCCCTGCTCCCGCACGCCTGGTACTGACAACACCGAAAGTGCCTTCGTCCCCGACGCGTTCCCGAGTCTGGCAAGCTCAGATCGGTGCCTCGTCTTTATCGGCTTCGACAACGTCTTCTTTGGCATCGATCCCTCTACGACTGCCTCAACCGTGTCACCGACGAGTTCTTCTTTACATACTCGGTTCTGGAAAAAACGGAGTGTGTGTTCGTCCCCGACATGCACCTAGGTCTGACAAAACTATGGCCGCACCTCGTCCTCGATGGCTCGGACTGCATCGATTTCGGCATCGACACCCTCAACGACTGCCTCGACGCGTCTCCATCATCCTCCTCGCATGCTATGCGCATGTGGCTTCACGTGCGGCTACCTCGACACCGGTATCCCCGACCACGACATCGACCACGGCGACCCATGCACGGCTACCTCGACCATGGCACCGCCTCACGCTCTCGGCTCCCTCGGCATCGGCACAAGGGCTACCACCTCGCTTGAGCATCATCAGCTTCCTCTACAGTCTAAGCTACCACACTGCGACATCGTCCACGACGTTCCCTCTCAGACTGGGGGGATGTCAGCCTACTAGATGATATTTCGGTTTATCTCCAATCTGACCGTCCACGATGTTCCAGTTGTTCATGACGCTACCGCTACGACTGCGGGGGAGTGATAGAGTATTAGGTATATACGGTTGTTATGGTAGTTTAGATAGAGTTAGGTTTTGTTTACGTACAGTCCAAACTTGACTCGTACTCCAAGATAATCCTCTGTACGCCTATATATACTCGCCCATGAGGCTCAATAATATATCCATCATATTCTGCCAAACTCATACTCTTTCAGTGTGGACGGAGGATTGGGATGACAGAGTGGAGGCGGTGCCGCTTTGCATCACTTCTGTTGTCGAACGGCATCAATGCTCAGGTTGGCCTCTAGTACGTGGGCTTTAATGATTATTGGGCCCAACTAACCACAGGAGGCTGTTTTGATGTCCAGAGTAGCTTTTCTAGGGACATTTAGGCCCATGCGGGATTTAGGAGGATCAAACGGCCAGAATATGCGAGAAGAGGTGATCGGATGGTCGGAACTGTTCAGAGCGTGAGGGAGCTCCTGTTTGTCCCACTTTTAACATCCCTAATATGATAGGAAACATGCAATCGTTTTAGGGTGAGTATTATGGCAAACTGTGTCTTTCTGGGAAGAGCTCTGGTGATGTGTACAATGATTATTTAGACATCTTTAATGGTGATGATTCTCAAATCAGGTGGAGACTGGTCAACATGGAGACATATGCAGAATATGAGTCGTGGGAATGTCACATGCAAGAGGGGTTTTACAGATGTAATACATATGAGTATTTGGATGATTCTACATGTGTGGTTCTTGTACTGTGACGTGTGGATGAGGAGATAACTCGTTGGTGGGATAAAGAGACGTGTGATAAGGACTGTTGGGGATATCCTATATGGGTATCCTCATAGCATGTCACCAATCCACCTAACCAGGGTGGCCCATAGTTGGTAGCAAGGCCTATGGCCTGCTGGGCAACTCAGTTAGACAGATCCTGAAGGGAGGCCCATGCCGGGTAAAGGAAGGCTACGCAGGAGTCACCTACATACTCAAAGTCTTGGAGTACAAGACACGAAAGACTAGTTCGTGTAGGTGTAGGAATCTTCACCTTGTCCGACAAGGACCTTTCCCTGTAAACCCTAGGTCTTGGCGCCTTTAGGACACAACTTCTCTGATTGTAGCGTACAACGCGCAACACCTTGCACATCGAACCTATCTCTGTAACTCGGCGTATTGCTATTATAGTGATGTATAGCAGGAGTAGAGTTATGCCACCATTGTGGGACTTGAACCTGGGTAAGCTGTGTTACCTCGTACCCGCCAACTCCCCACCTTACCCCACGTCTCTAAACACGCACTGTGAGGATCCCTCCATGGCGTACTCATCGGCAATACCACGACAGTTGGCGCCCACCGTGGGGCAAGAGGCGCTTCGAGCTCTACACCAGGCGAGGTCCAATCTCTTCGCGGGAATCGGCGACACCATAGCCATCGGTCTCGTTCTCTTCTCTGGCAACGTCCCGATCGTCCCTCAAGATGAGTTCTGGTGCCGGCGAAGACGAACCCCACGCGCTGCTCCGTCATCCCGTTCAGAGACATCCACATCTTCATCGGCGAAACCGACTCGGGTCCTAGCTCCCAGGAAGTCGGGGAATCGTCAAGCCCCGCATGGACCGCCTATGAGCAGGACACGTTCACGGAAGGATCTGGGCCATACCTCTCTTTGGAGTATGGTGGCTCGGATCAGGAAAATTCAAGGCCCACCCAAAACACCCTTGTGTAGGATATAAAGGTGGAAGGACCTCGCAAATCCGCTTGGCTTCCCAGAGCGTTAGAGATGCGCAAGTCACACTTTATCGGCGTCATCACCATCTTTGATCTGGCCAGATGCGTTCAAAGGGATGGAGAATCCCCCCGTGAATACCTTGCTAGATGGATGAGGGTGAGGAAACCCTAGAGGGTGCCACGCCGATGAGCTCGTGTACCACTTCGTGGAAGGGCTCACACCTGGAACCCTCCTCCGACATACCCTCCGAAGGCGGCAGGCCGTGGGCCCTCTCACCCTTGGTGAGATGGTTGCCATCGTCAACGAATACGCGAATGCCAATGAAGAAGCCAAGGAGGCGATCACCATCGAAGTCGTAGGAGGCAACAACAACGGCCCGCCTCCATCACCCTCAACATCCGCCATTGCCAACACCGAAGCTAACTCCAACTCTGTCCTTGATGCGCTCTATGCCGACATCAATATGGATGCCCGTGGCTCGGACATCAACTCGGAGGAATACGACGCTATTACGAGGGAGATCGAGTAGGAGATCGAGAAGGAGGAGCGCGCCGAGAAGACCAACACTTCCCACCAGGTGCTAGTCGCCATTGGGAGCATGATGGAAGAAGACGGATAGGAACGGGAACCTAAGAGAGCTCCGCCCATGCCAGCGGTCACCAGAGCAGCAGCAGTAGCTAAAAAGGCCGCTGAGCCTCCGGCTCCGGCCAAGGCCGCGCCTCCTCCGGTTACCCGCCAGCCACCAGTGCAGGAACTTACCATGGCCTCTAATACGACCCGACAATCCAACCAGCCGCCAGTGCCACCGTCAACGTCAGTAGCTGGCAACCCACTAGACACGCCCGCCGACAAAGCAATCTACGGCGCACTCCTTGTTGAACCAATCACCGTCGCCCATATATGGAGCATTACGTAGCTTGATGAGAAGCGAGCAGAAATCTTGGCGGAGGCCAAGTGCATCGCGGAGCAAGGTGCTAAGCTGGACGAAGAAATGGCTAAGGCGCAACAATCCATCAAGGCGGCAAGAGCTATGGAGGCTGAATATAAGCAATTGTTGTTGAAGCATAAGGCAAAGAAGGTACCAGCTCACGTCGTCCAAGATCCCGACGTTCGGCAAGGCTTGGGATTTGACGGGTCTAAGCCGACAAAGGCCACCCCTTACATAGATTCAGAGGGGAGGCAAGTCATGCCAACTCCCGCTCTCAACATCGCCGTCGCCAAGACCCTCCTGGAGCAGGACAGGTCGCTAGAGGTAGTTGCTCAGGTGTACGACCTTGTCGCTAAGGCATGCAAGCAACATGAAAAGGCCGCCTCACAGAGGCTTGAGTCCAACCCGGAGCTGTGCCAGTCAACCCTGAACAACCGCAGAAGGCCAAAATCTCCCCGTGACGAAGGATCATGCATAGGCTCTACAAAGCGAAGACGGAGGGAGGCACACAACAAGACTGACACCATCCCCATATCCTCCGATATTAGAGAAAAGGCTCGCCCCCACCGCTCGCCACCTCCACCACCATCTCGATGTCACGAGGAACCAGCGCCGCGCCACCGCACAAGCATGCCACCTCCAAGGCGGTCACAACCCGATATCATTATACGCGATCAAGGCGAACAGCCTCGGCATGTCGGAGAGCGCAGCGGCCATGAAGGACATAGGAGCATGTTCCACAAGGAACCGCCACGTCCGACAAGCAATCGTGACAGGCGTGAGGAGTTGCAGGAGGGGCATAGCAAGAGAGCTAACCCACCGCCTCCACCGCCGCCATCGCCACCTAGTAGCCATCATGGCGGAGGTCATGGCGGACCTCACAAATCACACCACAACTCTCCTCCCTGTGACAGAAAAGGGAAGCAGCTAGAGCCATATGACGCACGATCGCGGTTGGACAAGATCCAAGAAGCTCGGGAGCTCCCATACCTTGGGCCACGGTGTTTTGGACCAGTCATACGGGCCACAACCTACCCCAAGGGCCTTCGGATAGAAAAGACTATCAAGCCCTACAACGGCACCGCCAGGCCAACAATGTGGTTGCAGGACTATAGCGAAGCGATTCACACCGCAGGGGGAAACCCCAACATCATCGTCAAGTACCTCCCGCTCATGCTGACAGGCACTGCCCGGCAATGGATCGACGACTTACCAAAGAAATCAATATGCAATTGGTTGGACATGCATGAAGCGTTCACCAAGAACTTCGAGGGTACGTACAAATGTCCCTGCACTGTCAGAGACATACAACGGTGTGTGCAAGAAAAGGATGAAACCTCCTGTGCCTACCTCTCTCGCTGGCTGGATATGAAAAATTCCTGCGCAGGGGTGCACGAACAGACCGCTAAGGCCGCCTTCATTGATGGACTGGGGAAGGGTACTTTGCTCTGGCATACCTTGAAGCGCAGGAAAGATAACAATGACCTCAACCTCAACGCAATGATCGCCATGGCTAGCGAGTTCGCTGCTGCTGATGACGACGCACATGGATTATTGTCGGCAATAGCAATCCCTACCCAGGCCAAGAAGAACAACAATAACAAGTAGAAGAATCCGCCTGAAGAGAAGCAAGTAGCTGACATGGTCGTCGCAACATTCACTGGCAGAGGCAATGGCGAACAACGTGGATGTGGCGGGGGAACCAGCAGTGGCCAGCAGAGGAGTGACACTACACCCTCAGCGCCCCGCGTTCCCCAAATGTACGAATAATACCGCGATATGCCATGTTTCGTCCATCTCGATGCCAATGGCAAATCCACCCACACCAATCGCCAATGCAAGTTTGTTAACGATCTCAAGGAGGACCCTGAGTCTGGCTACAAGCGAAGTGGGAAGAACAGACCCCGCGGAAAGGGCAAAGGGAAGAAGAAGGAGGAAGAACCCAAGGAATCAAGTGATATGGATGAGGACGTGGACCCAAAATCTTCCGACAAGGGAGAGGATAAAGGTAAAAATCCCTTCAAAAAGAAGGCTCCATGTTACCACACCTTCCTTGGTACCCCAACCGTCCGGGCCCAGAAAACCTCCCTGAGGATACTGATGGCTACCCTCCCTCCAGTCCCGCAGTACGTCAGGTGGTCGGAAGTTCCAATTACTTGGGATAGGAAGTATCATCCAGAACTTATCCCAACAGAGAACCAGTATGCCATGGTCATCAACCCTTTGATTGACGGCACGGAGTTCACCAAGTGCCTCGTGGACAGTGGAAGCAACATCAAAACCATGTACCTGGATACACTGCATAAGATGAACTTGACGGAGACCCAGCTAAGGAAGAGCAACACCGTGTTCCATGGGGTTGTCCCTGGCCGACAAGCAAATTCCCTGGGCTGCATCACCCTTCCGGTCGCTTTTGGTGATGTAAACAATTACTACCAAGAACGCATGAACTTTGAAGTGGTGCCTTTCAAGAGCGTGTACCACGTCATCTTTGGACGCGGCATCTTCCACTCCTTCCTCGCAAGGCCATGCTTTGTCTACAACAAACTCAAGATTCCTGGACCAAATGGCGTCATCACCGTTGACGGAAGCTTCACCAAGGCACGGGAGTGCAAGCCCAGCGAAGCCGCCTTCGCTGAAGCAGTCCTCTACGGTGAGGAGTTCAAGGAGATCCAGAACCAGGTCGATGCCTCGGAGATGCCGGCTTCGAAGAAGTAGATCACTGCTGCCGAACCCGCCTTCAAGGCCGCCATCAAGACCAAGCAGGTGGAGCTTGTCGAAGGTGATTCCTCCAAGACCACCGCCATTGGCATGGACCTGGATCCCAAATAGGAAAGCGTGCTCGCCGAGTTCCTCCATGAGAATAGGGACATCTTTGCCTGGCAACCTGCCGACATGAAAGGTGTACCTAGGGAACTCGCCGAGCACAGCTTGAATATTGATCCTAATGCCAAACCGGTGAAACAACCTCTACGACGCTTTGGTGATGAAAGACGAAGGGCTATAGGCAAATAAATAGCTAGGTTACTTAAGGCTGGCTTTATCCGAGAAGTTTTTCACACCCGATGGGTGGCAAATCCTGTACTTATCCTCAAAAAGGGAACCAATAAATTAAGAATGTGCGTTTATTACACCGGCTTGAAAAAAGAGTGTCCGAAGGATCCGTTTGCTTTGCCTCGCATTGACCAAGTCATTGACTCGACGGCTAGCTCGGAACTTCTGTGTTTTCTCGATGCCTATTTAGGATACCACCAGATCCGGATGCGAAAGTTGGACCAATTGGCCACTTTGTTTACCACACCCTACGACACATATTGCTACGTCACGATGCCCTTTGGGTTGAAAAACTCTGGTGCTACGTACCAACGGACGATGCAACGTTGCCTACACAACCAAATAGGTCACAACGTACACGCTTACATGGACGACATCGCGGTAATGTCAAAGAAATCAAATGATCTTATCACTGACTTGCAGGAAACCTTTGACAATCTCTAAAAATACAACATGATGCTGAACCCAAAGAAGTGTGTCTTCGGGGTACCATCCGGCAAACTGTTGGGCTTCATCGTTTTGCATCGCGGAATCAAGGTGAACCCGGGGAAAATCAAGGCCATCCTCGACATCAAACGCCCGACATGCTTGAAGGACATACAAAGGCTCATAGGCTGCATTGCAGCAGTAAGCCGGCTCACAGGCTGCATTGCAACAACTATGCCGTTCTACAAGTTGCTCAAGATGGCGTACAAATTCACATGGACGGACGAGGCTGACGCAACACTTCAGGAGTTGAAGAGAATACTCTCCTCCCTACCTATACTTGCAGCACCGGTGCCAAGGGAGCCTATGTTGCTATACATGGCAGCGACCAACCGAGTAATCAACATCGTCATCGTGGTGGAGCGTAAGGAACCAACGCACGAATACGGAGTTCAGCGACCCGTTTACTATGTGAGCAAGGTCTTGACGGAATCCAAGCAGCGTTACCCGCACTACCAGAAGATAGCTTATGGAGTTTTCCTTGCTTCGCGTAAGCTAAGGCATTATTTCCAGGAGCACCCCATCATAGTAGTGAGCAAAGCTCCACTATCTGACATCATCAACAACAGTGACGCTACAGGGAGAGTGGCAAAGTGGGGCATTGAACTTGCCGCCTTCGACATCACCTACAAGCTACGCGACGCTATCAAATCACAAGCATTAGCAGATTTTCTTGCAGATTGGACAGAGCTTCCGGAAGACACTCCTGTGCCAGAGCCAGAGTATTGGGTCATGCACTTTGACAGATCCAAGTTACTCAATGGCTCGGGGGCTGGTGTATTATTACAATCACCAACATGAGAGAAGTTGCAATACGTCCTGCAGATCCACTTCAATGCTACAAATAACATGGCGGAGTACGAGGCCCTCATTCACGGACTTCGTGTAGCCAAGGATATTGGCATCAAACGCATAGTTTGCTGTGGAGATTCTGACTTGGTTACCCAGCAAGTAGCTGGCACTTGGAACGCGCGGAACCCTATGATGGCGGCATATCGAGATTAAGTAGATGAAATAGCCAAGTGCTTCGACGGCTATGAAGTCAGGTACGTCAAAAGGGAGGATAATGAGGCGGTAGATCTACTATCAAAGCTTGGATCAGCCCGTCGACCAATTCCGCCAGGCGTTTTCCTGCAGCATTTACGGACTCCATCCGTGAAGGGAGTGGACCCCGACAACCTGGATAGAGTGGATTCATTTGTTAATGTAGTAATAGTGACCTCTCCGGCTTGGACGAAACCATTCATGGATTATCTACAAGACGGAACTTTGCCCGCTGACGAAGTCGAAAGCCGGCAAATAGTACGCAGAGCAAAAGGTTACGTCATCATTGATGGCCAGCTATATAAAAGAAGTACCACATGAGTCTTCCTACGGTGCGTCCCCCAGCAACAAGGTATTGAAATCCTTAGAGAAATGCATCCCGAAGATTGTGGGCATCACGCCGCTCCCCGATCGTTGGTTGCCAAAGCCTTCCGACAAGGATTCTACTAGATAACTGCCAAGGCGGACGCCGAAAAACTGGTACAAACATGCCTTGGGTGTCAGTTTTATGCAAGACAACCAAATGTTCCAGCTGAAGAATTGCGAACAATACCAATAACTTGGCCGTTTGCAGTCTGGGGGCTGGACATGGTGGGACCTTTGTAGACAGCACCTTGTGGATTCACACACTTGCTAGTAGCAGTGGATAAATTCACAAAATGGATTGAAGCTAAACCCATTAGAAAGCATGATGGGGCAACAACCCTAAAGTTTGTCCGGGATCTAGTGGTGAGATTTGGTCTCCTGCTGACTCGTGTAATAACGAGATCATTGGGGAACCCCAAGAGAAAGGTATGAGGAGCACAATAGTAAGTTTCCCTCAGTTATGAAACCAAGGTTATCGAACCAGTAGGAGCAAGCAAACACCTCCAAGGTGTTGCTAGCTGGCCTTTGGCAGGGCGCACTACCGGTGCTAGCATCAACGTGGAAACTTGCATAACACAACCAAAAAACTTTGCCCCCAACTTATAGTGAGGTTGTCAATCTCACCGGTTTTGCTGAAAAGAAAGGATTAAACATATTGTGTGGAAGAAAGTAATAGTTTGTAGAAAGTAAACAGAAAGCAGTAAACAGTTGTAGATTGATGGTAAAAGAAAGGACCGGGGTCCATAGTTCACTAGTGGTGGCTCTCCTTAAGATAGATGACATGTTGGGTGAACAAATTACAGTGGGGCAATTGACAAACATCGAGAAAGCATACATGCATATACTAAACATCTTAACTCCTTTGAGATTTGATTGGGCATTACAACATTATACATAGACCATAATCCACCTACATCTATGACTAATAATCCACCTTCAGGTTATCATCCGAACCCCCTCCAGTATTAAGTTGCAAGCAACAAGTAATTGCATTACGCATTGCGTGTAAAGTAAACAATACGATTGTTCTATGAACAAAGGATTGTTGTTTTCTCCCTAGTAGCAACAGCACATCTAGTACCTTAGAGATTTCTGTCACTTCCCCAGATTACTAGAGGCATGAACCCACTATCGAGCATAAATACTAACTCTTGGAGTTGCTAGCATCTACTTGGCCAAGATAGCTACTAACAACGGAAAGCATGCAAGATCACAAATAACAAAGACATGATAGAATCAATAATCAATCTGAAATAGCACCTCAATATCCATCGGATCCCCGCAAGCACAACATGTAGGATTACAAATGGATGATCTTGATCATGAACGGAGCTCACAAGATCTAAACATGGTAGCACAAAGGAGAAGAACCAACCATCTAGCTACTACATGGACCCGTAGTCCAAGGATGAACTACTCACACATCACACCGGAGGCTTGCATGATGATTAAGAAGGCCTCCAGGGTGAATTATCCCCTCCGGCAGGGTGCCGGGAAGAGCTTCAGATCCCTCCCGATCTAGGGATAGATATGACGGTGGCTACAAACTCTTTCGTGAATTTTTTGATCGGGTACTTAGGGTTTCTGTATCGGAGGCATCTTATAGGCAAAAGGGGAGGCTAAGGGGGTGCCCTGGGTGGCTGCACCACCCCCTGGCGCGAGCCAGGCCTAGCCGCGTGGCCAGGTGGTGTGGCTACACCCAACCCCTCTCTGTCTCGTATTCTGGCTCCGTGTCACCCTCGGTGAAAAACTGACTTTGGCTTTTGTCCCGTCCAATTCCGAGAATATTCATTTTCTGACTTTCCTGGAACCAAAAATAGCAGAAAACAGGCAGCTGACACTATGGTATCTTGTTAATAGGTTAGTCCAAGAAAGTGTATAAAAAGTACTCCAAAGTGTGGGCAAAACATAAGAAAGTAGATAAAACCAAGCATGTAACATCAAAAATTATGGATACGTTAGCAACGTATCAACATCCCCAAGCTTAACTCCTGCTCGTCCTCGAGTAGGTAAGTGATAAAAAGAAAGAATAATTTTTGAGGTGACATGCACCATCATAAACTTGATCAAAGTATTTATAAAACATTGATAGCTGGGATCATAGTACTTCAACATAACATGAAAGATAAAGTTCTAACAATAAGACATAGCAACTATGTTGTAACATGAAAAGGCACAAACAAAAGATTCATGAATAACAATGCTTTGCAAGACGTTTGTTTGTTTCACATAAAGAAAACATAGCATAGTGGCATTCAACTTGTCCCTCATAGAGTAGCAAACATAAATGCATAGGACACCTTCAAAGTTCATAAGTGTGACTAGATACAAATAGTTTAAGAACAAGCAATATCAAAATTATGCATCAATCAACAAGTCTTGGGACAATGCACATAGAACTAAGAATGGCCACTATGCTCTCAAAGTAGGTGCATCAAGATAGAAGGTGGAGACTCAATATAAAAGTGGAAGAAAGGCCTTCATAGAAGGAAGCAGGGGTTCAAGTTTCATAAAGAGCTTCCAAAAATTATGGTACTTATTAGCTTTCAGCTCTCATTGCCCCTATCATAAGCATCTTTAGGTGATTAAGGTTAAAGTGACACAACTAAGAGGATATGCTTGACAAGTTATAAGCTAAAATCTCATGCCCCTTACTTACGAAGACCGAACCTCATGCTACTCAACTTTAGTCACAAGTAAGCTCTTGTCATTGTAAGTACATATGTATCATAGAGAACCGCCAACGGGGTACCCCTTTCACATGATATAGGAGCTATCCCATAATCAAAATGACAAGGCAAGCAAACAATGAGCATCTCAGTGATCTTTTTATTTGCTATTTGCATAGGTTTTTATTCTGGATGATTCATAGAGTGCTCATTATGGTTATGTTGCAAGTTTCCACCATGATTAGGCATGGCTTAGGCTAGCGGCCTAGGCGTTTCTCTAACACACATACAAACTCCATGATCTTACAAGTTCCCCTTTTATTTCACACCGCCGGGATCCATAAGCAAAAGAACATGATATCAACTAGGTACAATGTACAAGTGCAATGTTGAAAGCGTTCCCCATGATACATGGTTCTGCTAAGTTTAACTTATAAAGCGCAAGCATATACGCAACAAAGATGGACGCAGTGGTTCAAGTTTATTAAGTGCAAGAAAGTAAAGTGTGCCATCAAGTTCATGAGAGCTTTAATCACTAGTTTTCTCATAACAAGTTTAATTCGGAAGGTAGATAAAAACATGAATATACTTGGAATAGCAAATGCTAGTAGGTAGGTATGGTGGACTCTTTGGAATAACTTGGTTTTAGGAGTTGGATGCATGAGTGGAACTCATACTTGGTTATGGAGGATAGCAAAAGACTGGGAGCGACCAACTAAGAGAGCAATAATGGCCATAATCATGTAGAGTGACAAAACATCATTAATCAAAGCATAAAGTGATACTACAAGTCGGAAACTAAAGGATCATAAAGGCTATGGTGACTTGGGATAGTCACAACATGGTGTGAGCATGCGCCAAGTCATCCCAAATAAAGCATCAAAGGAGAATACCACAATACTACGCTTTAATATGCTAAAACAACGCATGATTCTTCAAAGGCACATTAAGAAATCTCAATTTTTTATAACATGTCATGCTACAGCAAAGATCACTAAGCATAAATCCAAAACAAAATCAAGCATGGCATGACAAAGCATGGGCCACAGTCAAAAACAAGCTCTCTTTACCACTTAAGCATGAACTTTCCTACTCTTTTTCCAATCCAAACCAAACTATTTGAAAACCAATGTATGAAAGAGGGGGTCCAACCAATTTATTCAGCAAACTAAGAAAAGTAAGCAAATGAAAACCAAAACGAAAAAGCGAAGACGCTCCAAGAACAACACAAGTGTGCATGAAACAATAAAAATGAAGTGTTTGGAAGAAACCTAGGATATTTATTGATGAAGAGGGGGATGCCTTGGGCATCCCCAAGCTTTGACGCTTGTACTTCTTGGATATTTCTTAGGGTGACACGGGGTGGCATCCCCAAGCTTGAGCTTTAGTCCATTCTTCATCTCATTACATCATTCTCTCCATACACCTGAAATTCTTCCTTCATACAAACTTCACACAATCTTTATTAGCAACATTAGTGCACTCAAGATAATAAGTCTTTGGGTTCAGTTTCAACACCAATAAAACTTCCATCAAAACACAAGCTACTGAAGAACTTCCCTCGAAAAGCTCAATTCCCCAAAAGAACCTAAAAAGGAACCAACAAGAAGCAAATGCAAATAATGGTAGAAATCTATCAAAACAGACCAGCAGGTAAAAACCAATTTTTTCAAAGACCTTTCATTGCTCAAATAAAAAAGTGTTGAACTAATGAAAGTTAGATAACAAACTGGGGCAGAAGCACAATAATGCACGCCTCAAAACGACGTACAAAGATTTTATCTGAATTTTTACGGTGAAGCACAGAAATCTATTTCGGGACAGCAACTTTCCCAATCATTACTTCTCTCTCATTAGAGGTTACTCTTGGCACAAAAAGCAAATAAAAAGGATAAGGAGCGGTTATTACAGAGGTAATAACTTCCAAGACTCATCTAAAACTTTTGGGTTATCTCCCAATAGGTACTTTTCTTTAACGCCTTTAAGTTAGGCATAAGAAGCAAGAAAATAATCAAGTGTTCTCCAATGAAGAAGCATTAAGAGCAAATTTTGTTTTCATAGGAGAGGCAAAAGAAATCTTCTGTCTCTTCTTAGGGAAGTGTTCTATACCTTTCTTGAGTGGGAGTTGATATTTAATGGTGCCTTCTTTTATACCAATAATGGCACCAACAGTTCTAAGAAAAGGTCTTCCCAAAGTAATAGGATAAGAAGCATTGCATTCAACATCCAAAACATAGAAATCAACAGGGACATAGGCATTGTTAACCATAATAAGAACATCATTAATACTCCCCATGAGTTTCTTTTTAGCATTATAATCAAGTGGGACATTCAAATAACAATCTTCCAATGGTGGCAAATCAAGCATATGATAAATCCTTCTAGGCATAATAGCAACACTACTATCAAGATCACATAAAGCTTTAAAATTAAAATCATTCACTTTCATAATAATGATGGCATTCACTTTCATATTAATGATGGGTTCCCAACCATCTTCTTGTTTCATAGGAATAGAGGCTTTATGTTTCATATTTTCTTCTTTAATTTTTATGAGAGCATCAGTAATGTATTTTGTAAAGGCCATATTCATAGCACTAGCATTAGGACTTTTAGCAAGCTTTTGTAGGAACTTAATTACTTCAGAGATATTGCAACCATCAAGATTAAAATCATAATTATCATTTAAAGTAGTAGAGCTATTACTAGCTTTAGCACTAGTGGTAGTGATAGTAGAAACACTAATGTTTCTAGCAATTTCATCTTCTCTTTCCCACTTAGCATGCAATTTAGCTAATAGGCTAACATTTTCATCAAGTCTAACTTGTATGGAATTAGTAGCAGAAAAGGGATCAATAGTTTCAGGTTTAGCAGCCATTTTATTAATCAAAGAGGATTGTGCTTCAGACAAAGATGATATATTTCTTTCAGCATTAGAGAGTTTCAGTTGCAAACTAGGAATTTCACTATTTAAACTCTCAAGTTGATGACGAATATTCTCCAAAATGGTAGATTATTCCTCCATAGTTTTAGTAAATAATTTATTTTATTCATATTGCATTTGCATGAAGTTTTTAGTGGTTTTCTTTCAACTTCTAAAATTCTTCCTTCACTAGGTATTCTAGGTTTGCCATTATAACCATAGGTATTATTAGGAGGGTAAGGCCTATATTGTTATTACCATAAGCATTGTTGCTTAAATTGTTATTTCTTATAAAGTTCACATCAACTTGCTCTTGAGCAACCAAAGAGGCTAAGGGAACATGATTTGGATCAATATGAGCTTTCCCATTAACAAGCATAGACATAATAACATCAATTTTATCACTCAAGGAGGAGGTTTCTTCTACAAAATTTACCTTCTTACCTTGTGGAGCTCTTTCAGTGTGCCATTCAGAATAGTTAACCATCAAATTATCCAGAAGCTTTGTTGCAGCACCCAAAGTAATGGTCATAAAGGTACCTCCAGCAGCAGAATCCAATAGATTTCTTGAAGAATAGTTTAACCCTGCATAAAAGGTTTGGATAATCATCCAAGCAGTTAGTCCATGAGTGGGACAATTCTTTACGAAAGATTTCATTCTTTCCCAAGCTTGAGCAACATGTTCATTATCAGATTGTTTAAACTTCATTATTTCACTTCTCATAGATATAATCTTAGCAGGAGGATAGTATTTTCCATTGAAAGCATCTTTGCATTTAGTCTTGGTATCAATACTATTCCTAGTTAGGGATTGCAACCATTCTTTAGATTTTCCTCTCAAAGAGAAAGGAAACAATTTAAGCTTAATAATATCTCCATCTATATCCCTATGCTTTTGCATCTCACAAAGTTCAACAAAGTTATTTAGATGAGCAGTAGCATCTTCATTACCAATTCCAGAAAATTGTTCTCTCATAACAAGATTGAGTAAAGCAGGTTTAATTTCAAAGAAAGTAGCTTCAGGAATAGGTGGAGCAATAGGTGTGCACATGAAATCATTGTTGTTGGTGCTAGTGAAGTCACACAACTTCGTGTTTTCAAGAGTAGTCATTTTTTTGTGTTTTTAATAAAGAAAGCAAACTAGTAAAACTAATTTTTTGTGCTTTTGATAAAGAAACAAGCAAACAAAGCAGAAATAAACTAAGCAAAACAAAAACAACAAAGTAAAGAGATTGGTTATGAGGGACTCCCCTTGTGAAGATGTCCTTGACTCCCCGGCAACGGCGCCAGAAGAGTACTTGCTGACTCGTGTAATAACGAGCTCGTTGGGGAACCCCAAGAGGAAGGTATGATGAGCACAGTAGTAAGTTTCCCTCAGTTATGAAACCAAGGTTATCAAACCAGTAGGAGCAAGGAAACACCTCCAAGGTCTTACTAGCTAGCCTTTGGCAGGGCGCACTACCGGTGCTAGCAGAAACGTGGAATCCTGCACAACACAACCACAGAACTTTGCCCCAACTTACAGTGAGGTTGTCAATCTCACCGGTTTTGCTGAAAACGAAGGATTCAACGTATTGTGTGGAAGAAAGTAATAGTTTGCAGAAAGTAAACAGAAAGCAGTAAACAGTTGTAGATTGATGGTAAAAGAAAGGACCGGGGTCCATAGTTCACTAGTGGTGGCTCTCCTTAAGATAGATGACATGTTGGGTGAACAAATTACAGCAGGGCAATCGACAAACATCGAGAAGGCATACATGCATATACTAAAAATCTTTACTCCTTTGAGATTTGATTGGGAATTACAACATTATACATATACCTTAATCCAACCGCATCTATGACTAATAATCCACCTTCAGGTTATCATCCGAACCCCCTCCAGTATTAAGTTGCAAGCAACAGATAATTGCATTACACAGTGCATGTAAAGTAAACAATACGATTGTTCTGAACAAGGATTGTTGTTTTCTCCCTAGTAGCAACAACACATCTAGTACCTTAGAGATTTCGGTCACTTCCCCAGATTACTAGAGGCATGAACCCACTATCGAGCATAAATACTAACTCTTGGAGTTGCTAGCATCTACTTGGCCAAGATAGCTACTAACAACGGAAAGCACGCAAGATCACAAATAACAAAGACATGATAGAATCAATAATCAATCTAAAATAGCATCTCAATATCCATCGGATCCTCGCAAACACAACATGTAGGATTACAAATAGATGATCTTGATCATGAATGGAGCTCACAAGATCTAAACATGGTAGCACAAAGGAGAAGAACCAACCATCTAGCTACTACATGGACCCATAGTCCAAGGATGAACTACTCACGCATCACACCGGAGGCTTGCATGATGATGAAGAAGGCCTCCATGGTGAATTCTCCCCTCCGGCAGGGTGCCGAGAAGAGCTTCAGATCCCTCCCAATCTAGGGATGGAGATGACGGTGGCTACAGACTCTTTCGTGGATTTTTTGATCGGGTACTTAGGGTTTCTGTATCAGAGGCATCTTATTGGCGAAAGGGGAGGCCGAGGGGGTGCCTTGGGTGGCCGTACCACCCCTTGGCGCGGGCTAGGCCTGGCCGCATGGCTAGGTGGTGTGGCCGCCCCTGGCCCCTCTCCGTCTCGTATTCTGGCTCCATGTCCCCCTCAATGAAAAACCGACTTTGGCTTTTGTCCCGTCCAATTCTGAGAATATTCATTTTCTGACTTTCCTGGAACCAAAAAAGCAGAAAACAGGCAGCTGGCACTGTGGCATCTTGTTAATAGGTTAGTCCAAGAAAGTGTATAAAAAGTACTCCAAAGTGTGGGCAAAACATAAGAAAGTAGATAAAACCAAGCATGGAACATCAAAAATTATGGATACGTTAGCAACATATCATCTCCTAGATAGCATCATCACCGATAATGGAAGAAATTTATCTCTCGGAGAAGTTGAGGAGTATCGTCATGAGAAAGTCATCCGCCTTGACCTAGCATCTTGTCAACACCAGGATTTTTAATCCCAGATGCCTGTTATGCCATACATCGCAATCCCAGGATTACCATTTTTGCGAGACATAACAGATTGGATATCACAGTACATCATCCATTACAAACCATAATAAGGTCTTACACAAATAGGGATCTCATGATCTAGTCTTAGTACAATCAAGTAGCGGAATAAATAGCATAGCGATGGGGTCCATCTTCAGAGTCACAGGCAATGCTGACGATGGGAGATAGTCCTAATTATCATAGCCATCCTGCTGTCCTTCATCTTGGTAATCTCCTTCATAGTCTGGCCATAGGAATAGCCAGGGACAAAAGCCATGAGTACTCTTTAAGTTCTCGCAAACTATCACTAACAAGTAAGCGAGTTCTAGTAGGAATGCTAACTCTAAGTTTATTTGTAAAGTTCAGTTGGAAACCTAAGCTGAGTTCAGAAACAAAGAAAGATAAAAGAAGTTTGAAAACACTTAATTGGGAACTTAGTTATCATAGTCACAACTCTGTTGTGGTCAAGTCATGTCACAATTCATTTCATAAGTTGTTTTGAAAACATCTGACAACGGAACAGTATGGCCACTCCAACTGTCCATAACTGCGAACGTGGCTATTCGAATAGTTTGACACTCTACAGAGGTGGTACACTTTCACCACAAGATTCGATACATCTGTCAGGGATAACCCTGAATCGTCATACTTAGTATGCAGATAATCAAACATAACCTTTCCTTTACACACCCTAGTATAAGCACCTCTCCTATGAGCATGGCCTCCCAACCATGACCATCTGTCATCTTGAGCACTGCATAGGTGGGCAACATTGAGAGGTAGCCTCAGCTCAAACCTCTCCCGCGAGGGAACTAATACTAATGCCCAATTCAGGTATTGTGGTTGTACGGTAAAATTGGAATGGTATCGCATCCGAACCCAACCATCAGTTTTATAAAAGGGCTAAGGCTCATGCCTCAACATTTTCATCATCATAAACCATTTGTGTTTCTCAACACATGTCAAAACATCTCAATATAATGACTCATCATTCCAAGGGTTTCACAAATCATTTTCACCAAGTATTCCCATCTAAAGTGAATCAAGTTTTAGTTTAGTTTCAGCTACTAAGTTAAGAGTGTTCACTAAGGTGGGATGCTAATCTCAATCTCATGCCATAGAATGACATCTAAGTCTAACTAGATAGGTCAAGTTTTATACTCTTTATGCTACCTTTAAACAAGTAAAGGACTTTGGTAAAGTAAAGAAAGTAAAGCTTGTAAATAAAACTTGGAATAGGTATAAGTCAAAATGGTATAACCAAAGCATGCCTAATGCCTTTCTTAGGTTATCTAGCTTAATTGAAGCTTGCATAGTTAAGACACTTGCAAGTGTTAGCTTGCCTTGGGTAGTGCAGTGGTTGAAGTTTTCTTCCTCCTCCTCTTGGTAGAACTCCTCTTCCTCGTAGACTTGGTCGGTACTATCGTCTATAAATACATACGGAATACACAATCACCAAACAATGCTCAACTAGTTTACTTAGCACACTAAGGCACACATTTGATGATCTATTATCATCACAAGCATCACAAGGTTTAAGGAACTAGTTTCATTTATTTTATTTGAGAAAACTAATTTCTACTCATTGAAATTAACTAAGATTTAATATTCTCCTGTTAAATTATGGGATCATGTGGACACATGTCATCACCACATTTTCTAACATATGGGAATGTGATTTAAAGGTTGGATCATATTTTAATAAGTTTAAGTTTAATAATTAATGATTTAAAGTGACTAGAAATGCCTGTATAGCATTTTCCAAAGTCACTGCATGAAAAACTTAATATTGTTATATATTCAGATAGATATGGTTAAATGTGATTTTTGAGAGCTGGAATCAACTCAAAAGCTATCATGGTTGATTTTATAAAAATGTTTGAATGTGCAAAAGCTTCTGTCTTGTTATATTTACTAAGAGAGATCTCTAACTCTAAATGATTTAAATCCAATGGGCTTGGCTAGAGATTTAAATTATCTTTCCAACAAAATTGGAATCACTCAATTTGGTTTAGTAAATCTTCTTGAAATTATTTTTGAACTAAGGGACAGAATTAAGTTTACTTCTAAAAAAGAAAAACCTATATTTGAATTACTGGGTCAGCGCGGGAAACTAAATGGGCCGGCCCAGTGGCGCTCCGCGGCACAGAGGGTGACTGACAGGCTGGTCCCGCATGTCAGCGACACTTAAAACCCGAAGCGATACGGGGCAATCTGGGTGCTATGATTAGAGCAAGGATCAACGGTCCACGGTCGTCGTCAACGACAGACTCGTCGCCGATGAGACTGAACCCTAGAGCAGTAAGTGAGGGTCTACTGGGGATGGACCAGGGCTCCAGCTAGTGTGGCGAGGCAGGCAAACGAACTGGTGGACGACGGCGGACTCAGGCGAGGTCGCGGTAGGGGCTGAGGTGGACGAAATCGACGACCACGTCTCCTCCTCTAAAGTGGCTACCTCCGGTGGAATTCCGGAGATGTGCTGCTCAAGCGGCTCCAGCGAGAGAGGGGAAATGGTCAGTGGAGAGAGGGGAGTGATATGGTGTGAAGATATGGTGTTGGGGAGGCCTCCTTATATAGGCTCGACGGTGAGGCAGTGAGGTATGGGCGCGGCTCGTCGGTGATGGCGATACAGAGGGATACCAACATGGGCGAGGTAGGCGGACGGTGGGCGGTCTACTGGCGGTCCTCTACTGTGTAATGGAGACGCTAGGGGCGGTGGCATTTGGTCGGGGTCTTCCCGCGCTCTGGGAGACAGAGGCGATGCTCGACGATGATCATGGCAACTGTGGGTCACGTGGCGGTGCACGACCATGTCTGGCAGGGTGTGGGTGTCGAGGCGGAGCGACGTGCGTGATTTGGTGTCGAGGCATGGTCTGTGGAGTCCTGGCGGTGATCGCGCTCTAACACGCTCTAGCTGCACGCAGAGAGAAAGGGCGGCGCAGCTCTGGGGTGATCCAGTGGTTAGCAGGGGCCGTGGGGTGGACCGTGGGCGGCGGTGAGGTCACGCCTCACTCCCTGGCGTGACAGAGAGGGGCTGGTGGTCGCCTGTGGCTTGTGCACGTTTGGCCAGCGAGCATGGCGTCGGGGTGGCGGTTCACTGGCGCCAGGGCTAGGGCATGGAGTGGTTTTGGTCTGGTTGGGCCTGGGAGAGACCAAGGTGATCAATGTGCATCAAATGGCTCAACAAGTTTTGCTCCAAAATAGTATTAGTTAGGCCATAATGATTCTGCCTGCCAACTGTTCGACACAATGGCCGCATGAAGAAAATATTTGAATTTTTGGAAGATTTTTGGTGGAGTGATTCATCTTATGCTTAAGCATCTAGGGTTGCTTGGGATTTTGAAATGGAGTTCATTTGAGTGGTTTTTGAAAAAGTGGTATCTAGACATATGAACTAGATTCAATTTTCAAATGTCATTTAAAATTAGAGTTTGAATGTTTTTGGGAGATCACAAAGTGGGCCTTGGTACATCACTACTTGTACTAGCAAGGGGTGCAAAGAACCACAATTGTTTCTTTTTGAACTTGAGTGCTAGGAATAGCCAAAGTAGGGTAGGTGATTAAAATGGCACAAGTGACCATTTGCTTATTTAATTCTTTTTGATTTATTTTTCTTTGGGATTTGCTTGGGGATGATCTAGATGATGTGTAATTCACCTTAGATTCATTTTACAATCAATAGATCACTCAATCATGTCAATTCAAAACAACTCCTATTTAAATGCACACACATATGAATGCTTAAAGATTTTTAAATAGAAAAAGTTTTTGTTAACCCCAAATTGGGTAGATTTGATCTTGATCACTTGGATTAAAGTTTTGGGATGTTACAAACCTTCCCCCTTAAACAAAATCTCGTCCCGAGATTTAAGAAAGAAAACTAGGAACTAAAGAGATCTAGGAACTCAGTCCTCATGTAATCTTCTCGCTCCCAAGTGGCTTCCTCTTTGGTATGGTTGCTCCATTGGATCTTGAGAAATTTGATACTCCTGGTCCTGGTGGTGCTGTAGGATTACTCCAAGATACGGATGGGCACTTCATGATACGTCAGGTCCTTATTGATATCAACAACTCGGTGATCAATGTTCTTCAAAACTTCGGTCTTCTCCGGCACTTCTAAGCATTTGCGAAGTAACGAGATATGGAACACATTGTGGATGGCTGACATCTCTTTTGGCAGTTCCAGTTGATACGATACTTCTCCTCGGCGGTTCAGAATCTTGAAGGGTCCGATATATCGGGGGGCTAACTTTCCTTTCAGGCTAAAACGCTGGGTCCCCTTCAATGGTGAAACCTTGAGATATACAAAATCTCTGACATTGAAAGTCAGGTCTCTCCTTCTCTTGTTAGCATAACTCTTCTGTCTGGATTGGGCGGTCTTGAGGTGCTCACGGACTTTGTGAACCTTCTCTTTGGCTTCTCGGAGAATGTCGGGTCCAAAAATCTGACTCTCTCCTACTTGCGACCAATTCAAAGGGGTACGGCACTTTCTTCCGTATAGGAACTCAAGTGGTGCCATTTGCAAACTGGCTTGATAACTGTTGTTATATGAGAATTCTGCAAAAGGCAGACAATCTTCCCATTTTGATCCATATTCTAGTACACAAGCTCTCAACATATCTTCTAAGATTTGGTTGAATCTTTCAGTCTGTCCGTCGGTTTGCGGGTGATAAGCGGTGCTGAAATTCAACTTGGTTCCCAATCCTTCTTCGACTTTCTGCCAAAATCTCGAGGTAATCTGGGTTCCTCGATCTGATACTATGGTCTTGGGGGTTCCATGTAAACTGACAATTCTGGCAATATACAACTCTGCTAGTTTCGAACTCTGGTATGTTGTCTTGACAGGTATAAAGTGAGCTACTTTGGACAGTCTATCAATAATGACCTAGATTGAGTCATTTCCCCTACTAGAAGTAGGCAAACCGGTGATAAAGTCCATTCCGACGGAATCCCATTTCCATTTCGGAATCTGCAAGGGTTGTAACAGTCCTGCGGGCCTCTGATGTTCCGCTTTAACTCTTTGACAGATATCACACTTGGTGATGTAGCTTCCGAATTCTCTCTTCATCTTGTGCCACCAAAATTGCTCTTTCAAATCTTGATACATCTTTGTTCCTCCGGGGTGGATAGAATAAAGAGTATCATGATCTTCTTGCATGATAACTTGCTTCAGCTCCGAATCTGCCGGCACACAGATACGGCCTTTGTGCCACAGAACTCCTTCTTCGTCTTATGTGAATCTAGGTGCCTTTCCTGTACCAATACGACGTTTGATTCCATTAATACTTTCATTTCCCTTCTGGGCTTCCTTTATTTGGCTAATCAAAGTGGGTTGAAGTTCAATGCTAGCTAAGAATCCTTTGCTAACTAGCTCAGTCCTAAACTGCTCCAACTCCTCATACAAACTTGGTTGCTTCTCCTTGTTCATGGTGTTTAGCCTACACGGCAATCTGCTAAGAGAATCCTCTACCACATTGGCTGTGCCGGGGTGATAGTGAATGTCAAGGTCATAATCCTTGATTAACTCTATCCATCTCCTTTGCCTCATATTCAACTCCTTCTAGGTGAAAATATACTTCAAGCTTTTGTGATCTGAGTAAAGCTCACAGCGATTACCCATAAGATAATGACGCCATGTCTTCAATGCCAAAACTACGGCTGCTAACTCAAGGTCATGGGTAGGGTAGTTCTGCTCATGCTGCTTTAGTTGTCGAAACAGATAAGCGATGACTTTGCCTTCTTGCATCAATACACATCCAAGATCAATCTTGGATGCATCACAATACACATCAAATGGCTTCTTGATATCTGGCATGATCAATATTGGGGCTAAATCAATCTCTTCTTCAGCTCTTGGAAACTTGCTTCACATTTGTCGGTCCATTCAAACTTTTTGTCCTTCTTCAACAATTGGGTCATGGGTCTGGCGATGCTCGACATACCTTCGACGAACTTGCGGTAATACCCCGCTAATCCGAGAAATGCACGGACTTGGGTTTGAGTGGTTGGGGCTTCCCATTCTTCAACATCTTTGATCTTGGCGGGATCAACAGCGACTCCTCTGGCAGACACAATATGTCCTAGGAATCCTTCTTCTTTCAGCCAAAACTCACATTTGCTGAACTTGGCATACAACCGATGCACTCTAAGGGTTTCAAGGATGATTCTCAGATGTTGCTCATGCTCTTCTTCTGACTTGGAGTAGATAAGGATATCGATGATAAACACAATGACAAACTTGTCTAGAAAATTCATAAAGATCTTATTCATGAGATAAGCAGGGGCATTGGTTAATCCAAAAGGCATAACTGTATACTCGTATAAACCATAACGAGTAGTAAAGGCGGTCTTCAAAATATCCATTGCCCGAATCTTAAGTTGGTGATAACCAGTCCTAAGATCGATCTTAGAGAACACATTGGTTCTAGTCAACTGATCAAATAGATCCTCTATCTTTGGCAAAGGGTACTTGTTTTTGATGGTGACGTCATTCAGCTTCCTGTAATCTGTGCACAAACGGTTGCCTCCATCTTTCTTGTCAACGAATAACACTGGCGATCTCCATGGTGATGCGCTTGGTTGAATCAAGCCTGTTGCCAACATAGCATCCAACTGCTTCTCCAATTCCACTAACTCTGAGGGGTTCATGCTATAGGGTCTCTGGGCTATGGGTCCAGTTCCGGGGATTAGTTCAATAATGAACTCAATATCCCTATTCGGGGGCATATCGGGTAATTCATTTGGGAGTACGTCGGGGTATTCACAGACTACTCTGACTTGGTCAATTGTGGGCAGGGCTAGACTCTTATTACACTTGAGTTGATGGGGCAAGGTTTCAGATATATGCTCTACTGATACTCCAGAGCTACTGGTCATGGTGATGGCTTTCTTGGCACAGTCTATCAATCCTTTATTCTTTGACATCCAATCCATCCCTAGTACTACTTCCAAACCTTTGGTTCCAAGTACTATTAGATTGGCAAATAAATCTATCCCATGTATTCTGATAGGCACAACTTTGCAAATTTTTCTAGCTTTTGTAGTTGAACCGGGGATTTGAACTATCATGACATGCTTCAAGTTGGTTGGGTGAATCTTACTAGCGCATGCAAATTCTTCGGTGACAAATGAGTGCGATGCTCCAGAATCAAACAACACTCTTGCTAAAACTGATTTGACAGAAAATATACCCAGCACTACAAATCTGGCGCTTCTTGGGCTTCTTCGGCGTTCATGTGGAAGAGACGGCCGTTGCGGTTGTGAGGGTTTCCTGGGGAAAATCTTCTTCCTGGTTGAACACGACGCTGCTGTTGAGCTGGGGCATTCACATTGGCAGTGGCGGCAATCTTCTTGGGGCACTCATTGGAATAGTGACCCTTCACTACACACTCGAAACAAGTGATCTGAGACTTGTCTTTTGCTGCCATGGGCACAACATTGCTTCCAGTTCTGGGTGCAGTGTTGTTGTTGTTATTGTTGTTGTTGCTCTTGGGAGGTGCATTGTTGAAATTGCTGGTGTTGCCGGGGTGATTGTTGTTTCCTCCGGACTTCACATTTCCTCTGCTACGGTTGGTGTAGCTTGGGCGAGACATTGGGGGTCGGTTGTTCCTCGGTGCATATCCCGCTGAAGGGTTGGGACAGTACTTCTGGTGACTGTTGGATCCAGCTTGGTGCACCATCCGATGTTTGCGGTTGTCGTTTGCTTGATTAAGCTTCCCTTCCATCTGAATGGCAGAGTCGACTAGCTCTTCGAGATCCTGGAAACACATGTTGACGAGGACAGTCTGCATCTCATCATGCAGTCCGTTCAAGAATCTCTCCTTCTTCTTGGCCTCCGTGTTGATCTCATCAGGTGCATACCTGGCTAAGGACAAGAATCTGTCACGGTACTCCACTATAGTCATTCTTCCTTGCTTCAACTCTCTGAATTCATCCCTCATTCGGGTGACTAGACCCTGCGGCACGTGGGTGTGCCTGAACTTGATTTTGAAGGCTTCCCATGTCATCACTTGACCATGGTTCATTGTGCGGATGCTGTTCCACCATGCTCTTGCATCTCCTGCCAAATAGTGGGTGGCAAAAAGAACCTTCTCGTTTGCATCCACTCCTGCTACTTCTAAGTTGTTCTCCATTGTCTGCAACCAGTCATGAGCATCCAGTGGGTTCTCTGAAGTACTAAAGATTGGGGGATTTGTATTCTGGAAGTTTTTGAGTTTGGATCCATGATGATCCTGATTTCCATGGTTCTGGTTGTTGTGAGCCATCTGGGCAATCTGCTGCAGTGTTGCTATATTAGCTTGGCGCTCTGCCCTGTTTTCTTCCCGGTCTGCAATGAGAGTCTGCAGAATCTACAGCATTGGGTCTTGCGCTGAGCTGCTCCCTCCTTGGTTTCCACGAGTCATCTGAAGATTGAGGTAGATAAAGGGGTAAGAGGGAAAGTTTTAAGGTTTATGGTTTTGATTTCAAAGCTAAAACTTTGAGTTTGACTCAGGTTTTTGCAACTAACTTCTTTTCATTCATTCAAGCAAAGCACACGATACAAACGCACACACACCACAACATCAAAGGAAAACAGATGGTTTTAAGAACCATTCTGTAAGCTATGATACAATGGGACCGATACTCCTCATGCTACGACGGTGCTCTAGTGCATCTACTCATCATCGATGAAGTCGGAGTCATCATCGTCGGTGTAGAACTCCACGACATCCTCCTCTAGAAAGTCATCATCATTGCTGAGGTAGGAGTCAATATCCCCTTGGATATCTTCACCTTCCTCTTCTTCTTCCTTTACGGCAAGCTGAGCTTCTTGCTCCTTGATGGTCTTCTCGAGGTCGGCCACCTTCTTGCGAAGACGGTCGATGGTGCGATCCTTCTTTGTGCATTGAGGGCAAAGAGACTGATGATCCTGGACGAGAAATGAGAAAGTTTGGGCCTTCTGGGCTGCAATGGCGAGGTTGTTGTTGGCGAGCTCTCTAGCATTGTCCAACTCCTTCTGTCTGTCGTACAGTAGGAAGTCGAGGTTCTCCACTTGACGCTTCAGTATTGGGTGACTTGGCATCTCTAGCGGCATTCCCATGGAATCACGCCTTGCACAGTGAACAAAGTGGGTTCCTTGGATTATGTTGACACTCAGGGCACACAGACGTGCGAGAGCTTCATGCATTGCCCAGGCTAATCCATCTAGCCAGTTGTTCTCTCTCACCGAGAACTGAATCCTCCCAGATACTGGTGCTTCTATCTTGCCTCGAAGATCAGCAGTCACTAGCCATTGTAAATCTCCTCCTGGTGGACCCGGGAGTTGAGCTCCAAGGAATTCTGGTTGAGGATGCTCCAAGAACTCAGACAGTGAATCAAGATCCCTCTCGAAGATCAGTTGGCCTCCGTTGCCCAACTGGTAGAACTTGCTGTATTGAGCTTCCATCTATAAGAATTTAGGATGAGAGAGTTAGTGAAGT
Organism: Avena sativa; assembly: GCA_916181665.1. Classification (NCBI taxonomy): domain Eukaryota; kingdom Viridiplantae; phylum Streptophyta; class Magnoliopsida; order Poales; family Poaceae; genus Avena; species Avena sativa. The sequence goes on from OV702292.1 coordinate 317,539,385, forward strand.
GATCAAGTGTGTCAAAGTTTTATGTAGTAATGTAAGAATTTGGAGGAACATGGATTTTTTTGAGAGAAATAAATCCCAAGGATAAGAGAGGAAATAGTTTTCAATAAATACTCACTTTGGTTTTTGAACTAAGATTTTGTTCGGACGTCCATTCTAACTAGGGTCTCCTATGGTCAGGATGGCTCTGATACCAACTTGTCAACACCCGGATTTTTAATCCTAGATGCCTGTTATGCCATACATCGCAATCCTAGGATTGCCATTTTTGCGAGACATTACAGATTGGATATCACAGTACATCATCCATTACAAACCATAATAAGGTCTTACACAAAATAGGGATCTCATGATCCAGTCTTAGTACAATCAAGTAGCGGAATAAATAGCGTAGCGGTGGGGTCCATCTTTAGAGTCACAGGCAATGCTGACGATGGGAGATAGTCCTAGTTATCATAGCCATCCTGCTGTCCTTCATCTTGGTAATCTCCTTCATAGTCTGGTCATAGGAATAGCCAGGGAGAAAAGCCATGAGTACTCTTTAAGTACTCGCAAAGTATCACTAACAAGTAAGCTAGTTCTAGTAGGAATGCTAACTCTAAGTTTATTTGTAAAGTTTAGTTGGAAACCTAAGCTAAGTTCAGAAACAAAGAAAGATAAAAGAAATTTGAAAACACTTAAGTGGGAACTTAGTTATCATAGTCACAACTCTGTTGTGGTCAAGTCATGTCACAATTCATTTCATAAGTTGTTTTGAAAACATCTGACAACGGAACAGTATGGCCACTCCAACTGTCCATAACCGCGGACGTGGCTATTCGAATAGTTTGACACTCTATAGAGGTGGTACACTTTCACCACAAGATTCGATACATCTGTCAGGGATAACCCTGAATCGTCATACTTAGTATGCAGATAATCAAACATAACCTTTCCTTTACACACCCTAGTATAAGCACCTCTCCTATGAGCATGGCCTCCCAACCATGACCATCTGTCATCTTGGGCACTGCATAGGTGGACAACATTGAGAGGTAGCCTCAGCTCAAACCTCTCCCGCGAGGGAACTAATACTAATGCATATAAACTTCCGGCTAAGCCTTACACAATTCAGGTATTGTGGTTGTACGGTAAAATTGGAATGGTATCGCATCCGAACCCAACCATCAGTTTTATAAAAGGGCTAAGGCTCATGCCTCAACATTTTCATCATCATAAACCATTTGTGTTTCTCAACACATGTCAAAACATCTCAATATAATGACTCATCATTCCAAGGTTTTCACAAATCATTTTCACCAAGTATTCCCATCTAAAGTGAATCAAGTTTTAGTTTAGTTTCAACTACTAAGTTAAGAGTGTTCACTAAGGTGGGATGCTAATCTCAATCTCATGCCATAGAATGACATCTAAGTCTAACTAGATAGGTCAAGTTTTATACTCTTTATGCTACCTTTAAACAAGTAAAGGACTTTGGTAAAGTAAAGAAAGTAAAGCTTGTAAATAAAACTTGGAATAGGTATAAGTCAAAATGGTATAACCAAAGCATGCCTAATGCCTTTCTTAGGTTATCTAGCTTAATTGTAGCTTGCATAGTTAAGACACTTGCAAGTGTTAGCTTGCCTTGGTTAGTGCAGTGGTTGAAGTTTTCTTCCTCCTCCTCTTGGTAGAACTCCTCTTCCTCGTAGACTTGGTCGGTACTATCGTCTATAAATACATACGGAATACACAATCACCAAACAATGCTCAACTAGTTTACTTAGCACACTAAGGCACACATTTGATGATCTATTATCATCACAAGAATCACAAGGTTTAAGGAACTAGTTTCATTTATTTTATTTGAGAAAACTAATTTCTACTCATTGAAATTAACTAAGATTTAATATTCTCCTGTTAAAATATGGGATCATGTGGACACATGTCATCACCACATATTCTAACATATGGGAATGTGATTTAAAGGTTGGATCATATTTTAATAAGTTTAAGTTTAATAATTAATGATTTAAAGTGACTAGAAATTCCTATATAGCATTTTTTTGGTACTAGTCCAAAGTAACCTTAATATTATTACATATTCAAATAGGTATGGTTAAATGTGATTTTTGAGAGTTGGAATCAACTCAAAATCTATTATGGTTGATTTTATAAAAATGTTTGAATATGCAAAAGCTTCTATCTTATTATTTTTACTAGGAGAGATCTCTAACTCTAAATGGTTTAAATCCAACTGGCTTGGATAGAGATTTAAATTATCTTTCCAACAAAATCGGACCCACTCAATTTGGTTTAGTAAATCTTCTTGAAATGATTTTTGAACTAAGGGACAGAATTAAGTTTACTTCTAAAAAAGAAAAACCTATATTTGAATTACTGGGTCAGCGCGGGAATCTAAATGAGCCAGCCCAGTGGCGCTCCGTGGCGCAGAGGGCGACTGACAGGCTGGTCCCGCATGTCAGTGGCACTTAAAACCCGAAGCGGTACGGGCAATCTGGGCGCTACGATTAGAGAAAGGATCAACGGTCCATGGTCGTCGTCGATGACAGACTCGTCGCCGGCGAGACGAACCCTAGAGCGGTCAGTGGGGGTCTACTAGGGACGTACAAGGGCTCCAGCTAGTGCGGCGAGGCGGGCAAACGAACTGGTGGACGACGGCGGACCCAGGCGAGGTCGCGGCAGGGGATGAGGTGGACAAAATCGATGACCACGTGTCCTCTTCTGCAGTGGCTACCTCCGACGGAATTCCGACGATGTGCTGCTCGAGCGGCTTCGGCGAGAGAGTGGAAATGTTCAGTAGAGAGAGGGGAGTGAGATGGTGTGAAGAGATGGTGCTGGGGAGGCCTCCTTATATAGGCTCGACGGTGAGGTAGTGAGGTATGGGCGCGGCTCGTCGGTGACGGTGATACAGAAGGCTACTGGCGTGGGTGAGGTAAGCGGACGGTGGGCGGTCTGCTGGCGGTCCTCTACGGCGTAATGACGATGCTAGCGGCAATGGCATTTGGTCGGGGGCTTCCCGCGCTCTGGGAGACAGAGGCGGTGCTCGACGGTGATCATGGCGACTGTGGGTCGCGCGGCGGTGCACGACCGTGTCTGGTGGGGTGTGGGTGTCGAGGCAGAGCGGCAGAGCAGCATGCACGATTTGGTGTTGAGGCGTGGTCTGTGGAGTGCTGGCGGCGATCGCGCTCTGGCACGCTCTGGCTGCACGCAGAGAGAAAGGGCGGCGCGGCTCTGGGGTGGTCTAGTGGCTAGCAGGGGCCATGGGGTGGACCGTGGGTGGCGGTGAGGTCACACCTCACTCCCTGGAGCGGCGGAGAGGGGCTGGTGGTCGCCTGTGGCTTGTGCACGTTTGGCCGGCGAGCATGGCGTCGGGGTGGCGGTTCACTGGCGCCAGGGCTAGGGCATGGGATGGTTTTGGTCTGGTTGGGACTGAGGGAGACCAAGGTGATCAATGTGCATCAAATGGCTCAACAAGATTTGCTCCAAAACAGTATTAGTTAGGCCATAATGATTCTGCCTGCCAACTGTTCGACAGAATGGCCGCATGAAGAAAATATTTGAATTTTTGGAAGATTTTTGGTGGAGTGATTCATCTTATGCTTAAGCATCTAGGTTTGCTTGGGATTTTGAAATGGAGTTCATTTGAGTGGTTTTTGAAAAAGTGGTATCTAGACATATGAACTAGATTCAATTTTCAAATGTCATTTAAAATTAGAGTTTGAATGTTTTTGGGAGATCACAAAGTGGGCCTTGGTACATCACTACTTGTAATAGCAAGGGGTGCAAAGAACCACAATTGTTTCTGTTTGAAATTGAGTGCTAGGAATAGCCAAAGTAGGCTAGGTGATTAAAATGGCACAAGTGACCATTTGCTTATTTAATTCTTTTTGATTTATTTTTCTTTGGGATTTGCTTGGGTATGATCCAGATGATGTGTAATTCACCTTAGAGTCATTTTACAATCAATAGATCACTCAATCATGGCAATTCAAAACAACTCCTATTTAAATGCACACACATATGAATGCTTAAAGATTTTTAAATAGCAAAAGTTTTTGTTAACCCCAAATTGGGTAGATTTGATCTTGATCACTTGGATTAAAGTTTTGGGATGTTACACATCTATGGCACATCCACAGTCAAATGGGCAAGTTGAAAGGGCCAATGGACTAATTTTGCACAGAATCAAGCCACGCTTGGAGGCACCGCTACATAGAGTAGAAGGAACCTAGGCGGAGGAACTACCATCTGTTTTGTGGAGTTTACGAACAACACCTAACAGATCTACCGGCTTGACTCCTTTCTTCATGGTTTATGGAGCAGAAGCAGTTCTCCCATCCGACATCCTCCACGATGCACCAAGAGTTTCTGCCTACAAGGAGGATGATGCTGAAGAATCTAGACGGCTATCTGTGGACCTACTCGAAGAAGACCACGTGCTGGCATGCCAGAGATCTGCCGTCTACCAGCAGAAGCTGCGCGGCTACCATAGTCGCTGTGTAAAGCATCGCTCATTTAAAGAAGGGGATCTGGTGCTTAGACTCAAGCAGGAGAAATCACACAAATTATCCCCGCTTTGGGAAGGACCGTTCGTCATAAGCAAAACATTGCTCAATGGTTCCTATTACCTCGTCGATATTCGCGAGTTGAAAGATAGGCCAAAAAATCGCAAGCGCAAGCAACGTGACTCCGATGATGATTACCCGGAGACAGATCAGCCATGGAACATAGCACAGCTACGTCCCTTTTACACTTAGAACATTTATATTATGTAATAAGTTTCTTATATGATCAATGAAACAAAGCATTTGGTTCACTCATATTCTATGAGTCTTTTACCTCCTTTAGTTGTTCATTTTTGGATCATATAAACCCTTTATGCGCAAGGTTGCATTTTCCCTTGTGAAAATTCCGCCTACGGGCGTTAGCTTAAGTTTTCTGGTCTACACGTTTTCTGAAGTTTTTATGTGGATTCTGGAGTAGTGACTTTTCGGCACTCAAAGTCGGCGATTTTGTTCTTAGGTTCTGGACGGTGCTATTAAGCATCATCACCTGAGAGCATAGTTCTGTGCTGAGAGTTTTCCGTCTCACGAAAGGTCAAGCATACGAACTAGAATAATGGATAAGCTAGCACTTGCCTAAAAAATATATACACATGCTGGAAACAGATAAGTTGCAGGAAGCTTGAATACAAGTTTTCCGCCTTAGAAAAACATAAGTTTTTTCTGCATACATTCTACAGAGACACATTTAATACAAATATTGTTTTTATGGCTCTGCTGCAGGGGCTTCGTGGTGGCATCATCAAGAGAGCCAGGCCGGGAGAGCTCGTCAAACTCGAAAAAAGAGGGGCTAGACTCAGACGAAGTCACGTCATCATCCAGAATCTCGGCAGGCACAAAGACACTCGCCTTGACCATCTTGGCAACCCTGGTGTCGAAGCCGACGAGAGAATTCCAAATAGCATCGCTATCGATCTCTTGTCCTTCATTGTCTATCTTCGGAAAGCCGGAGGTCACCAGGTCGATGTCGGTGTTGTCATAGTGCGCCTTGACTAAGGACAGGGTCATCCTTGCACCAGCCCAGACGCAAGAGGCTTTCTAGTCCTTGACTTTCTCGGGGGCTCGGTGCAGGATTTCCGTGAACTTAGCTGCTGAGTCTGCCGCCTTGATATTAATACCCAGAGGTTGAGCTATCTCCTTGGCTTGGGCGATGGCGGTGCTGACGAAGTTGCCGGGAAGAATCCTGTGTTCCTTGGAACTTGGAGCACCTTCACCCAAGTTGGCTAAGCCAATGGGAGCTGCGGTTTGCACAAAACACAAGGACCATGAGTACAAACAAGTAAAATGGTTGCCCCACTTACAGAAAAGACCAAGACGGAGAAAGGTTACCAAAGATGCTCGTTTCCGCTTGCATGCATGTCTCCGCCAAGACATCACGCTCCTTCTGGACTGACTTGAACATCTCAAGACTCCTAGCATTTTGCTCTTTTGCAGCTTGGTTCTGGTCTTTGAGTTGTGCAATCTCATCCTTCAGGCACTACATCTCGGCATCCGCAGACTCTTGCATAGCCTTCATCATTGCCTCATAGCCCTTGACGGCATCGACTAGGTCCTTCTTCAAGATCTTATTTTCATCATCGAGCTCCTGGATATGCTTGGATTGCTTGATGATTCTCTTGGCCTTAGCAATGGATTCTGTAAGGCGGAAATCAAAAAGTGCTATTAGAAGACGGAAAAAATGACTCAATGGGAAAGAAAGGAGCTGTCGTAGGAAACAAACTCTGGCTATTTTTGATCTGTTCCTTCAGGAATTTTGTTTTACCCTGTTCAAGGTCCATCTCCTTCCGAAGAGCAGCAAATCTCTCATTGGCGGCTATCCTTCGTTTATTCTCATTCTGCACATGCTATAAGCATACTTAGTTTCTCTAGAGCCTCTAGTCCGAACTATTCAGTTTCAACTAAACGCCCGGGGGGCTACAGTACATGATTTTAAAGTAAGCCAGGTACTCTAGAGCATCTAGTTGGAACTTTTCAGCTTCAAATAAGTGCTCGGGGGCTACGCGGACAAGTTCTATGCTTAGTTCTCTAGAGAACTTAGGCCAATAACTATTGACTTATCCGCTTAAGAGCTCGGAGGCTATAGTGGGATATACTACACAAAGTAAAGCAAGTGAAGTTCAAAAAACTTACGATGGCAATGATCCTAAGATTGTTGGCCAGATGAGCGTAGGAATCATGAAAGGTCCGAGCATTCTTATAGATTGCATCGGCTTGCTTGATGAGATCATCTAGGCTCAACGTTGGAGGATTCGCAGCCAATGGAGAGGTCAAAGCTAGAGGCATGGATGAAGCCCTATCTTCCTCCTGCACCTTCAAGGCAGTAGACGGCGCGGAGGCTCCCGCCTCAATAGCAGCTTCCACGTCCACCTCTTCCACTTCCTTCCCTTTCTCGATGGCATCCTTTGCTGGAGCTTCAGCCACTTTAGAGGACGTGCTCTCCTACGTCACCTGGCCACTGGGAGCAACGTCTACCTCGACGGAGCCTGAGACATCAAGGTTTGGATTGATATCTATCTCCATGGCGAAGGTCTCAGGGATGACGGGGGATGACGGCCCAGCGGGGCCAGCAGAGGGAATGGCGGCAGGAGTAGGGGGAGCGATGGCGGGAGAGGGATTGACGGACCCTTGGTCAACATGTCATGAATGTTTTTTGACCCTCCAACATATTTGGAGGATCGCTTCAAACTAACACCGGCTTTCCTCCTGAAACGTACAATGTATAAGTACAAGAGTTGAAAAAAGGTATAGCCTGAAAAGCACAAAGTCGGAGAATGAAAGTACTTACTCCACGGCAGGAGCCTTGGTGAGGGGAATGCCGGTGGAATTCTTCTTCTTCTTCTCCGCCTCTAAGGCGGAAGTGGATTGTTTGGAGATTCCACTCTCCGTTTTATTCTTCTTCTTGGCCTCGACAACAATGTTAGAGGTGGAGCTCTTCCGCTTTCGTGCTGCCGGAGCTGATTAATCCTTGGAGGCATCATTGTTGAACACCACCTGGATATCCTTTAGCTAAGGATCATAGACCTAGGAGACCATTTGATCTGCCGCCAAGGTCACTAGCTGGGATACATGGAAATGTTAGATGCACAACTTCAAGTCGGAAAAACCTTACAGTATATAATGAGTAACAAAGGAAACAAAATCTACCTCTGGACACTTGCCGCAATCGAACATGTCGAAAGTGATCTTGAAGCCACGCTTCTTGTCCTTCACTCTGACGATGTCCTTTAGCCGGAGCTTGATGGAGTCAGTAGAGAAGTTATCCCGCGAAATTCGCATGGGATCCCTCCTGTCTTGGCTATATTTGCACATCAGCTGGGCGCGGTGCTGCAGAGGCTGGATCCACCTAACGTACCAGCACATGGCAAGATCCAAGCCCGTTAGACCTCCATCTATGAGCCATTCGATCCGCCTTATAGCATGATTGGCTTCGTCGTCGGAGGGAAGAGAGGATGGGGTCTGCCATATAGGCACCTCGGTGGCGGCTCCATCGACAAAGTTAGGGTAGGTCCCAAGACGGTCTGGCAGAGGGATATCTGGCCCGTAGAAATACGAGCGCTGCCAGTTCTTGCAAGACTCATGCCCCACGATGTCGGGGAAGCGCCGGCTAGGTCGGATCTTGAAGCTTATGGTTCCGTAGATCCGCAGTTCATCCTTGGCCTCTACGGACTCTCTCTTGATGGTAAAGAAATATACAAACAGATCTAATCTAGGTTTGATTCCTAGAAATCCTTCGCACAAAGCTACAAAATTGCTAAGGACTAGGATGCTGTTGGGAGAGAGGTTGTGGGGAATTACCCGGAAGTGTCGAAGGACATCCAGGAAGAAGTCGGAGACTGGCAGGCTTACGCACGTGCCAGCTGAGATTTGAGGTACACTTTCTCCCCGGCTTGGGGAGAAGGGACCACCTCGCCGGCCAGCGCCACCCGCCAGACGAACTTCTCCACCGCAAGGAGATAGCCCTCGTCGATCAGCTCTTGGAGGTCTTCGGCGGAGATATCAGAACCTCTCCATATCTCCTTATGGGAGTCACTTTCCTCTTCAGCAGCTTCGGGCACCGCTCGTTCTTGGTCATCGCTGGTGGACTCCGTCACGGTGGAGAAGGGGACGACCACCCCCTCCGGCGGAACAATAACTCCCTGAGATGGCTCCGTCGTAGCCTCGGGAATTTCCGCCATGGAAGGAGCAGAGCTGCTGGAGGCCATTGCAACAAGGAGTGTGTGGAGGAAGAAAGGGCTCTGATTAGGGTTTTCGCAGAGGAGCCCGAACGGTTGCGTGGCTGGAGGAAGACGAAGACTGGGAAAGCGAATGTGGGTAAAAAGAAATAAATTGACTGCGGTGGAAATATATAAGCCTCACATCAAGATTCGTGCAAAAAGATCTAATGGATGGAACATTGCCGACGTGGAAGCGAACGTGCGCGGTAATTTCGCCACGTCCTCCGTCTTTTGTCGCTCCACTGTTTCGAATTTCGCGCGCGTGAAAATAGCTAATTATTAATTCTTTGCTTCTGTGAGTTTCGAAGTAGCGTAGGCTGTACCCTACATCATCCTCCTGACAGTTGTAGTTTAAGGGTCACGTCCGAAGATTCCATCGAAGATGGATATCGTCCGACTCTGGAAATGAAGACTCAAGGAATCTCCGGCTACATTACGAAGCCGGAGAGGATTGCAGGGTTCTTTGGGAGATCTTTGAGATATTGCTTGACGAATTGCCGGCATCACTTAGACTGGATATTCAGAGATCAACGAGCAAGATGGCGCAAGATTTCAAAGTCCTCCGGGGGCTACTATTGGGGATATGCTATATGGGTATCCTCATAGCATGTCACCAATCCGCCTAACCCGGGTGGCCCATAGTTGGTAGAAAGGCCGATGGCCTGCTGGGCGACCTAGTTAGAAAGATCCTGAAGGGAGGCCCATGCCGGATAAAAGAAGGCTACACAGGAGTCACCGACATACTCAGAGCCTTGGAGTACAATACACGGAAGACTAGTTCGTGTAGGTGTAGAACTCTTTACCTTGTCCGGCAAGGACCTTTCCCTGTAAACCCTAGGTCTTGGCGCCTTTATAAGCCGGCCTACGGGAGCCTTTAGGACACAACTTCTCTGATTGCAGCGTACAACACGCAACACCTCGCACAACGAACCTATCTCTCTAACTCGGCGTATTGCCGTTATAGTGATTTATAGAAGGAGTAGAGTTTCGCCACCGTTGTGGGACTTGAACCTAGGTAAGTTGTGTTACCTCGTACCCGCCAACTCCCCGCCTTACCCCATGTCTCTAAACACGCACTGTGAGGACCCCTCCATGGCGTACTCATCGGCAATACCACGACAAGGACATTATAGATACAACTTGATATGACTTCAATAATATTTTGCGTGGCTGTCTTAGATCTCCTCATCATAAGGTATCTTGTACCAAGGCCGTGAAGGCAGTACAACAGTCGCCCAGGGTTGCAGTTGTGTCTATTCCGTCTCATGCAAAGGAGGCTACGGAAGTTGTTCCAGTGCAAACGGTCAGTGCTGCAGTGACAAAAAAAATCTGAAGAGAAGCAGCCTAATGTTGACAAGGTTGTTGTGTGCACTGAAACTGTAGTGGAAAAGGTTGAACCATTGAGTGAGATGAATATGCAACTCAAGCGAGTACATGATGAGAGTTGCAAAATAGATCACAAGGGTCGGCGTTTGAGTTTATTTCAGAAGCAGTGCATGATAAAAGGCAAAGCGTGCAAGCTCATGATTGATGGATGAAGATGTACTAATGGCATAAGCAAGGCAATGGTGACGGTGTTGAGTTGTCCACATGGAGTATTCGTGAACCTAAGCATTTAGAGTGGTTGAATAGCTACAGAATGCTAAAAGTTACTCATAAGGTATGTCTGCCATTTACAGCTGGTGACTATGTTGATGAGGTTGAATGCAGTGTGTTGCCATTGGAGGTGTGTGGATTGTTACTTGGTCGTCCATGGCAGTATTATCGTAATGTTACTCATGCTGGGAGAGCAAATACATATTCTTTTGTGTACGATGGCAAACAATAAACTTTAAAACCTATGCAGGATGATCAGTAAAGTTGGGTGTGGTGCTGGTGGTACATAATGAGAAGTTACACAAGGGTAAGCCAAAATCTGGGCTAGCTAAGTTGCACCATGAAGAGCATGAGGCACTGAACGACAATGTTGATATTGCTTTAGCTATGCCTGTAGATGACAAGCCTATGGTACTTGTTAGTGACAAGCCGGTTGAAGTACAACCTCTTATTGATGAGAGGAAGGATGTTGCAGCATGTGTTATGATGTCAGTTTGTGTTGGCATAAGTGTTTATACTGATGATATTTGTGCTCATCATGTTCCAGTGCGTGTTGTGCCGCGGGGCGACAAGCGTAGTTTTGTTAGAATACTTTTGAGGCATTTTTTGGGGACAACAGTGCGGATGCACAAAGGCAAGGATGGACATGTTAGTCAGTTGTGTGGTCCAGGCATTAATCATCTTTTTGCAGGGGCGTGCAAAGCAGGTTCATGTTCAACAACTCAAGGTTCTAGCACGAGTTGATAAAAAGAAGCTGGTGGCACCTAAGTCCAAGCTCGTGTGGAGAAGAAAGGAGGTGCAAGCGCCCAGGGGTGGATCAACAATTATCAGGCTCAGGTTTGAGGCGTGTTGATTATGTTCATATTGCTTGCTGGATTCATTCCTCTTCTTCAGGTTGCGTTCATCATGTTATTGGAAGAATTATCTATCCGGTTGATTCACTGCAAAAGATCGGGACAAAATTGTAGGATCATCGGCGTGATCCTTATCACCAGATGTGTTTGGTTATTCCCTAGGTGCGTATTTGTGGATCTGTGCTTATTTTGTTACTTTTATGAGTTCAGTGGTCAGGTTATATGCGAGTTTAGATTTGATTGGTTTGCAAGGGGTAAATTTTTGGTACATATTGTCCTGTCCAAAATATGAGGAATCAATTTTGTTAAGGTTGTTTGCCCATTACACCAAAGGTAATAGCTGAAAGATTGGGGAACAACAAGTTCAATTTTGTCTTATGCTGATGAAGTGTTCAATAATTGGTTACATGCAAGTGTGGCCAATTTTTGAGAGCCATATTATGGAAGACAATTTATCGAGAGCCATATTATCAAGAAGCATGAATTAGTTGATGTATGTTGTTGAGCAGGAGAAATATTTTCATGTATTTGTTGGCTTGGGTGACATGACTAAGTGGACAACTGCAATAAGCTTTTGTAGCATGCATAGTTTCTTCTTAGTCTATGTTTATGCGTCTATGAAAATTATTCAAATTTATAGTAGTCGAACTTTATATAATTCTATGTCTGCATGCACTAAATAGGTTAGAGAGGGAGGCTACAAAGCTAGGGTTTCAACAATATAATCAGTTCAACATCCAACTGCATGATGTACATGGGAACTTTATTGAGATGGTTGAAATTGGGGATGTGTCAGGTTTAATCGCGTTGGCAGAGAATTGGTCAAAAAAATATGAACATGTCACAAGAAAAGGTACTATGCAGTTACACTGAGCGTGAGTAAATGCATGTTGTTTAATTTATGTTTGGTTCTAACGGTTTTAGTTTCTGATCACAAGTCTGTTCAAAGTGAGCCAATGGAATTTCACTGAATTACTTGGACTGTGGGGAAGGGCACTCTTTTACTAGGGGTTGTGGATTTTCACATGCTATATGTACATGATAGGGGTAGGTAAGAGAGCAGCCATGTTTTGCGGGTTGCAGGTGGTGTGGAATTTTGCAATATTCTTATAGTTTAACGTTGTTAGTCAATTGTTTCCCAGTAGTTTAGTACATGTACTTTTTATTTTTCAGCTCCATTGATTCAAATGTAGAACTGTAAGTTTTAACCTGAACCAATCAATAGTGACATTTTCAGGAGAACTGTCTGTCAGTACAGATTTGATCTATCATGTTGTCTTCTGAATCAACGAGCTTGGTGGTTGGTGGCGCATGATTCAACTTAGAGTAATAGCTTAGCATGAACTTCCTATTACTTGGTACTTTTCTGATTTGTATTACATCTAGAATGAAGATTTAAATAAATTTGGTTAGTGTAGTTAGAAAAACACTTACGAAGACCATGATTTTACTATCCAATATTTCAGATCTCTCAGATTTGAAGGTTAAACTACTTCATTTAATTATACTATGGTATGACTGATTTCTTCTAAGTTGGTTCCAAATTAGCAATTTTTAGTATAACAATTACCTAATTTCCTACTTAATACAACAAATATGGAGCTCGGGGCAACAAGGAGAATGAGGCGGAAATATACACCAATTTAACATGGTATGTTCTGCACTCGATTTTATATGTGCATGCTACTATAGTTTAGGCACTGATGTTGTTTGAGTTTCTTTTGGTCCAAATGGTACCCTTTATTGGACTAAAAAAGTATTACTATGTACTTAGTTTTTCATTTTATACATATGTACAACCATTAGTCTGTATAAAAACGATTTCTTATGAATTTTCATTACTTGGGAGAACCAATTGTTAGCCTCTACAAGTTCTTTTTCAGATGCATAGTATTGTCCTATTCCCCTTCTTTGGGTGACCTATTTAGACGAGCATCACTTGATAGTTGTGTGAAGTTTCGTTACTTTCCTTTGTATTGGTGTTTCATATCGTTGCTATCGATATGTTTCATATATACTCATCTATGAGCTTTACGACATGATATACACATGTTTCTTCTCAGTTTTAGTGGTCCTTTGCTCATTAGTTTATTTTATGATTACTCGTGTTCTCTTGTGTGCAAATTTTCTTCGCAAATATGGCAGATGTGACTTGGATTATGTGAAAGTTCAGACGATTAACTATTAGTGACTCAACATTTATGACTACTACTTAATATTCGGTATGTCATCTATAATAACTAAATTGGAACAACCTACTAAGGGTCTTTCTCTCAACATATTGTGTTTCCTTCACTTGTTGCTATGGCAATATTTGTCATACATGTGTAAGTCAGATAATATTGTTTCCCTTTTTTCCTGAACTAATGATCCAGCTGAGTTTCTTACATGCACTCTTATGCGTCATCATGCTACTAACACATAAGAATCTTACATGCATAGCTCCGATCCTTTCATTTTTCAAAAAGTTCAAATACCAAATAAATGGTGCTGTAAAATTAGTTCTTTGTTATGTGAATCTATTTTATTCCTCACAATAGGTTAACTTTCTATGTGTTTGCGCTGTAAAATTAGTTCTATGCATTCTAACATGGAACCACTTGTCCTTGATCTCATATGTAAGAGTTTCTATTAACTCGTACTCTGGTGGAGTACCGTGATTTTAAGGGTATAGAAATATAGGAAGATGATGTCTTACGAGTTCTGGTCACTGCTCTTTATTATGAAATAGTGGTTGTATTGCTATTTCTCGTTGCAGCTAGCATCCCATATTCAATTTGTTTGCATGTATTGACTATTTGTGCTGGATTCTCAAAAAAAAACCATTAATCTTGGAATCACGTATATTGAACTCATAATTTACTGATTTTGACCGTAGCAAAAAAGGCGACGTTCTTGGTTATACTTTACTATCATTTATTTTTCTATCAAATAACTTAATGGTTACTGTTGTCTTCAGACACAGAAGACTTTTTTTACTTTTGTACGTTTCCTATGTAACACTGCTGATTGTGCAATGCCCATGCTTGTGTGTGTAGCGAAGGTAGAAGCTTTCTATTTTCGTTGGATTTCATGAATTATTGCATATGTGTGAGTAGAGTAAAATCAAAAGGGAAGCACATAACGGAAGAAGGCTGATGACATTGGATCCCTCGTAGTGTTCGATGGAAACATTAGAGAGGTTTCATACGTAAAACTTTGTATATAGTTGGAGTGATTTCGAATTTATACTGACATCCTTGTATTAAGGACCAACATTAAAATATTGAACTGACACTATTAAAACAAATATATTTTTATTGTGATGGTACTTGCGATGGAAAAAAATAGGTTTTATGTAAGTCCTTACTTTCTTGTTAATACATGCTTGAGTACCCTTTTAAACCCATTCTAGATGTGTTGTGTTTTCTGATTTTTGAAACATGATTACTTTCATATGATATGTGTGACGATTGTGCTCACTATAAAATCATAGTTTCAGTTTGCTTAGAATACACGCATGTTTATTTAGCATAAATACTGATGGATGTTTCTTGTGAGATTTAGAATCCTTATATTTATGGCACACGCAATAAGTATGGGGGAGTGCTACACGTCTCCTAGGGGATAATTGCCCCCCATCCCTCGGGTCCCAGCGTGACACGTTCCCCAAAACAGCCCGTAAATCCTGTTTTTGCTGCAACTGACCCGGTTTTGCTACAAAATATCTCGTTTTTGCTACATGTAGCAGAAAACAGTTCGCTTTAAAAAAAATAGAACAAAAAATCTGCCTCGCCGGAGACTTTGCCGGAGACTCTGTAGCAAAAGGTTGTGCTAATGTAGCAGATCCGATCTCACCGGAGACTTGTAGACCTCGTCGAAGACCGTGTAGCAAAAAGTTTACGCTATTGTAGCAAAATAACAAAACGTATGTAGCAAATAAAATATACTATTTTAGCAAAGTCGATATCGTCAGAGACCTCGCCGGAGATATCTTGTCGGATACCTCGTAGCAAAATCATAAAGAGATTGTAGCAAAAAAATTGTGCGACGGTAGCAAAATAAAAATGAATATATAGCATAAATATCATGCTAAGATAGCAAATGCTTGTAGTACCGACAAAACAACATATGTAGCAAGACCGGCTAATATAAGTAGCAAACGCTGGATACAGTCGTAGCAATGTGGGTGTCCTTCGACAGCAAGCCAGTGTCTTTCGGTAGCAACTTCTGTACCCTGGTAGCACATCATCTCCTATCTCCTTGCAACTAGGGGCGCCACGGCGGTGCACCCACTGGGAGGGCCACCGTGCTGCGGCCAGGGTCGTCAGTCCAACGGCGTGGCCACGGGGTGGAAGTAGGAGGAGCCTCCATTCGGCGGCGAGGACGCAAGGCCAAATCGTCTGCCATGGGAGCACCTCCAATATCTTCCAATCCTGCAGCTCGTAGCGCCGCCTAGTATAGAGGAACCGGCTGGCGGCAGCGCGTGTGCTCACGGACCTACGGTGGCGTTGGAAGCGTGCGCAGGAACCAGCGGCGGCGAGCGCGTGGTCACGGACCTGTGGTGGCGGCGGCAGCGCGTGCAGGAACCGACAGCAGCGCGCACGCATGAACCGGCGGCAGTGCGTGTGTCTCCGGCGACGCGCTGGCAGGATCCTCCGACGGCGCGCGTGTGTCTCCGGCGGCGGCGCGCTGGCAGGAACGTCCGGCGGCGGCAGCTTCAGTTGCTGTGCGAGAAAAAGAGCCTGAAAGATTAGGCAGGTGGGAGTTGGGTGCGTGCGGGAGGTACGGTCGTGCACGACCGGTTGACCCGGAGGATGGGAACACAAAAATCCCCCCGGGAGATTGTATCATTTCCCATAAGAATATGCGCAGACAATACAAGCACAACTATTTCTTCAACTATTGTTATATGTGAAAGTTTCATACAAATTACTTAACATGGTTCAGTTTCAGATGATTAACTCTATGACAAAATACTGCCTTGTTTTTGGCCTAGACGCTGACGGCGCACCGGGTCATCTAGGTCAATGAATCGTTCGGAAAACTTGCATCAAAAGCCTGGAGGCAACTACAGCTGACGAAATACCGCATACGTTTGCAGATAATTATTGTATCAATCCCATTTACCATATCTGGGTTGCATCTTGGTGGATCCATATCATTAACAGCTAAGATCTTGACAGTTTTGCATGATAAGTATCTACCTTGAAACAGCACAACAATGGTCCGACAGAGTTTGGTTATACGCCTGGAAAAGATTACAAATTGTTTTCTTTTCTTGGGATGAAAAACTTTCAAATGTTGAGGGGTTAGTGCTTCATACCCAAATCGTAATGGAAGGAAGGACTTAATAAGATTTTTAAACTACTGATCATTTAGTGTTATAAACACGATAAGGAAATAACGAAGGATGGAAAACAAGATCACGCTAGGAACACATAATTTTTACGTGAAAAAACCTCTTCAACACAGAGAGAAAGAAACCATGGAAGCCAGAAAACAAAATTTCACTATGCGGGAAGTGTTTACACAATGCCGCGGATTTCACAGATTCAACTTATCTCAGCCGGTGGCTTATAAAAGAAATATATATAGAAACCTAGGTCTTCAACGATTCATACCTCGGCTGCACACTACACTGCACTTGGCACAAGCCTCCGGTGACAGGTCTCGCTCCGCTCATCAGAATTTAGCCTTGTTAATGAATTTGGATCATACTTCAAGATGTAGGAACACCTAATTCACAAGTATACATAATCAAGAGATACCTTGATTTGTGGCGGAAGCCATTTTAAGCACGCAGAGTTTCGACTGAGATAGTCTCATATCGATCTCCTTTCGTTTCTTGAAATTGATCGTGTCTTAGTGTCATTCCATATAAATTAGTGTATTTTTTATTTATGCTTGTTTAGACACAACCAAAATAATTCAGTATATTTACGTTACTGAATGCGCGTATCTTGCTCTGATAAAATTTATTTCCAATTAAATGTATGCGCACGGGCGCACGCGGAACGCGCAGTCGTGTGGGCAAATCTGCAGAGATTATTACTGTACTTACTTTTAGATCTTACGATCGCCCGTCACTTGCTCTGGGACTGGGAGAGGGAGACTGCAGGATGCAATTTCATTCAAAATAAGTAAATTAGTTCCATGCAAAGGAACAAACAAAAGCTAAGGATCGATCGAATGACCACTATTGATCTTTGATACATAGAAGGATAAAGTCTTGCGCTCAACCACACCTACCAACCAACAAGGCTACCTAGAACCCTAATCTGGTAGCTGACCATGCATTGACATACTTAAGCAAGAACAGGATGAAAATTTTCCTATCAACAACTAATTAAAAGACCGATTGCATTGACCATTGAGTCAACACGATCGAGCTCGCTTAAGACGATTCTGACTGTGACGAAGAAAATGATTAGACCCTACGGATCGGACCTATCTAGAGCTTGAGAGTCAGGTCTATCTTGCCAGCGAGCTCCTCCTTTTTCTTCGCTTCATTGACGCCTTGGTCGCTGCCGTTTCCAGAACTACTGCTGCCACCAGCCAACCGGATCCCGTTAATCGCCGGCGCTGGGTCGGGCAAGGCTGGGATGGGGACCCTGGACGACGCGCCGTAGCTGTAAGCCTCCGGCGGGTACGCCGGGCCAGCGTGACGTGCGAGCCCGGCGAGGGACGGCTGGGCTCCCCACCCTTGGTGGTGCATGTGCATGCCGTAGAAGGGAGCGGCGGTGGCCCCCCCCGGCCGAGGAAGGACCTGCCGACGGCCGAGTAGGGCCAGAGGTTTGGGAAGCGGAGGTGGTGTGGCACGAGAGGATCGTACAGGCCGCCGACGGCGCCGCGCCCCGCGGCGACGCGCTTGGCGATGGAGCGTTCGCGCTTGTGCGCGTTTTGGTGACCGCCCAGCGCCTGGGAGGTGTAGAACTTGCGCTGGCAGTAGTTGCACTTGAACATGCGCCGCTTCTCGCCGCCGGCGGCCGCAGCGGCCGCCTGCTGCTCCACCGACGGCCCCGCAGCCTCCTTGGCCTTTGCCTTTCCCTTCTCCGCGTCGACACCACCGAGAAGGTTTAGTTCCAGCGACGGCGCCGGCACGTCCTCCTTGGCCAGCTGCACCTCCCCCCCCCCCCCCCCTCC
Source organism: Avena sativa (assembly GCA_916181665.1). NCBI lineage: Eukaryota > Viridiplantae > Streptophyta > Magnoliopsida > Poales > Poaceae > Avena > Avena sativa. The sequence continues at coordinate 317,557,733 of OV702292.1, forward strand.
TCCTCCACATGCACGACCTCCATGGACTTGTATTTCAACGCATCATTTTTTCTCCATATACATGCGTTTCTAGAAATGAAATTATTTAATGCGACATTTCATATTGCAAGTAGTGTTTGGTTCTATGTTTCGAGTTTTGAACTAGAAGCCTTGACGTACATGAGTTTAGTCTTTAGAATTCAGCTTACACTAGGCACGACTTTAATTGATATCAACAATGATGTGAACAAAACATTCCAGACTTCTCGGCTCAACTACCTAGCTTAGCAATGTGTGAAAACGTGTGATTTTCTTTTCTCTGTATATATAGGTTCGAACTGGATTATTCGGCTAAATTATTGTATCCCAGTGAGCACGTATGCTCTGGTATAGCACATCCTAGTTTATGTATTTACAGTAAATCTAAAAATATAATAGGGGCACCCCTAGGTTGCTCCACATCAATTAGGGCATTTCACCCGTCCGATCGTCTTTTATAGCGAATCTCGGCCGTCAATCGGTAGTAAGATATTTTTATCCATGTCCGTAGTGATTTGCTAATTTGTTAAATGCACTCGACGTTGCCCCGGTACGTACTCGCTTCTCAGTTTAGCTGTTGTTTTGCCTCCCTATAGCTTTTGGATCCACATTCCAGCCTCTTCTGTATTTGTTTTGTTGTGTTTTAACCAGGTACGGTCTGACCTGAGTGGGGCCTCCTTCCTCACTAGTAAAAACAAGGGTTTTGGTTTGGAGCAGATTTTGTTTCTAGTACCTGGTGGGTTTTAGGCCAGAACTAGTGTGAGCACTAGTCCTGGTTCGTCCCGGCTCTAACAGCTAGGAGGCTGGGGCAGCTCTAGTCCCGGGTCGTTCTGGACCTCTTGTCCCGGTTCGTGATACCACCCGGGACTAGAGGGTCTGTGCCTGCCAGCCCCATGTGTGAGAGCCTGTAGTCCCGGTTGGTATCACGACCCGAAACTATAGGTCAATCACTAGTTTTGATTAGGCAAAAAGTTACTGAAAATTGAAATATGCAATTTTAGAGTTTCAGAGTTCAGAATGGAACGAGGTTTTCACTGCTAGATCAATAATTAAGAACTCTACATTGTTTTGTCCAATTCAAAAATTGATGCATGTAAAATTTTCAAAATTCAAATTTTTAGATCTCAACAAGTAAATGAAGTGAGAAAATAGGGTTTTTCTTTAAATAGTGTTGCTCATTTAATGCTCTAGAAGCTCACATTAACTTGTTATTTTGCATATGTGTAGATGTTATTTACTTAGTAACTGATAAAAATTAGTATGGAGTAGAGTTTTTTAAAATTAGTGCATAGTTTTTTATTTTTGCAATAATAACATTTGGTTCACTATACTCTATTTTTGTTTTAGTGTGATGAACAACTTGTATTAAATTGGTCACTGATCTCTATTAAATTGGTCACTCTATTCATGATGTGTTCTTTTCCAAACCATCTAGATCTACATGAGCACACACACTCTAGTAGATGTGGCGATGCAACTTCTGTCACACTGGTGCACCATTCCATGTGACAACTGCATTCCTATATGTTTTTGGGCCTTCTGACACATGGTTTGACACATGGAGTCTCTTGATTCATTGCATGTGTTCTTTTCCAAACCACCTTGATCCACATGGGCACACACACACCGCATTATATGTGGTGATGCAACTTCTGTCACACTGGTACACCATTCCATGTGGCGGTTGCATACCTATATGTTTTTGGGGCCTTTTGACACATGGAGTCTCTGGAGTCATTGCGTGTGTTCATTTCCAAATCACCTTGATCCACATTCCCACACACACTCTAGTAGATGTGGTGATGCAACTTCTGTCACACTGCTGCACCATTCCATGTGGAAGTTCTATTCCTATGTGTTTTTGGGCCTTTTGACACATGGAGTCTCTAGAGTCATTGCATGTGTTCTTTTCCAAACCACCTTGATCCACATTCACACACATGCTCCAGCAGATGTCATGTTGCAACTTCTGTCACCATGGTTCACCATTCCATGTGGCGGTTGCATTCCTATGTGGTTTTGGGCCTTTTGACACATGGAGTCTCTAGAATCATTGCATATGTTAATTTCCAAACCACCTTGATCCACATGGGCACACACACTGCAGTAGATGTGGTGATGCAACTTCTGTCACACTAGTGCACCATTCCATGTGGCTGTTGCATTCATGTATGTTTTTGGGGCCTTTTTACACATGGTTTGACACATGGAGTCTCTCGAGTCATTGCATGTGTTCATTTCCAAACCACCTTGATCCACATTTCCCCACACAGTCTAGTAGATGTGGTGATGCAACTCCTATCACACTCCTACACCATTCCATGTGGAAGTTCCGTTCCTATGTGTTTTTGGGCCTTTTGACACATGGAGTCTCTAGAGTCATTGCATGTGTTCTTTTCCAAACCACCTTGATACATATTCCCACACACACTCCAGTAGATGTGGTGATGCAACTTCTATCACACTAGTGCACCATTCCATGTGGCAGGTGCATTCCTATGTGTTTTTGGGCCTTTTGACACATGGTTTGACATATGGAGTCTCTGGAGTCATTGCATGTGTTCTTTTCCAAACCACCTTGATCCACATGGGCATACAAACTCCAGTGGATGTGGTGATGCAACTTCTGTCAAACTACTTCACCATTCCATTAGGCACTTGCATTCCTATGTGTTTTTGGTCCTTTTGAAACATGGTTTAACACATGCAGTCTATGGAGTCATTACATGTGTTGTTTTGCAAACCACCTAGATCCACATGAGCACACACAATCTACTAGATGTGGTGATGCAACTTCTGTCACACTGGTGCACCATTCAATGTGACAATTGTATTCCTATGTGTTTTGGGGACTTTTGACACATGGTTTGACACATGGAGTCTCTGGAGTCATTGCATGTGTTCTTTTACAAACCACCTTGATCCACATGCGTACACACACTTCACCATTCCACCTTGATCCACATAGGTCCACCAAACTATGGTCAAAACGAGGGCATGAAGATAGGGGACGAGCCTGGCTAAAACTTGCATTGGATCTCTGAAGAAACATCATTTAAACTTGCATTATTTATTTAAAAAAGATTTACCATTTAAAAATCTTATTACGATTTACCATTTAAAAGCCTTTTAAAAATGATTTACCATATTAAATAATTGAATTCTCATAAAAAATAAATTATAATTTTATTAGATAGATATTTCTTTTATGAACATTTTGATATGCTATATATATTTTTATTAGATAGATATTCTTTATTTCTTTTATTAACACTTTAATATGCAATAAGGCAGGAACCAAAGTTTATACATCAAAGTTCAAAAATAATTTTCGAAAGGCCCTTTAGTCCCGGATCACGCCACGAACCGGGACTAAAGGTGTACGTTGGCGCGCGCCCTAAAGGCCCTTTAGTCGTGGCATGACTCGGGACTAGAGGCCCTCGCCATATAAGCCAGCGGCCCTTCTCCCCCCAAATCCCATCTCCATTCTTGATCAAGCTAGCGTAGGAGGTGTCACACCGACCCGACTCCGGCAGGCTGCCAAAACGCACGGTGATCCTTGCCGTCTGACCAACTGCATGGTCTGCCGTCTGCCATCGCCATCCGAGCCTACGCCACCACCACCACCAACCGCTCCGTGCATCGTCGTCCGTGTGCGCCCCAGCCGCCAGCACCGGCCACCACTCACACCGCCTTCATCCGCCGCGCCCTGGTTGCCAGCACCACCACTCATGCCTCAGTCGTTTGTGCTCGCCCCGGCCACCAACACCACCACGCCGCTATGCCGAAGAAGCCCGCTCCACCGACCGTCGCCTACTGCAGGTTAGTACTTTCGTCCCCTGTTCTTCCCATCCATGGGCGGATCCCCTGTTAGATGTACAACCAAATTTTTCTGCAAAAACTCTCATATACTTGATACAGTGGATATATACAACACTAGTAGCATATTTCCTCTAACATTTGTAGCATATTTCCTCTACATTTGTGATCTTTATTCCTTATACATTCAAAAGAAAAATCCTTATAGGCTCAATTATCACATTTGTATAGTATTTGTAGTAGTACTAATTAGTAGTAGTAGTAGTATAGTGGTAGTGGTAGAGTATTAGTAGTAGTATTAGTAGTAGTATAGTGTTAGTGGTAGTGGTAAAGAAAAGGTCACCTTTATGTAGATATGAGCAAGGAAATGGTAAAAAAATATGAGTAAAAAATAGGGCATTTGCCATATTTTCTACTCATATTTTTTACCATCAATTTGCTCATATCTACATAAAGGTGACTTTTTTAGTACATTGCTCATTTCTTACTCTTTCTTTTTTAACTTGTTTTACCTTTTTTTCTGCAATAGTTAAGTGATGGAGTGCACCAACTCTCACGACAACGATCTTATTATGGGCATTATAAATGGTGAAATAGCTATTAATATTGCTAGAATTGAACCTCATGCTGGAGAAGATGTTGTAGACGAGGATGAGATATCGTTATTTCTGAATACATCTGGTGATGGACAATAGCTAGAACAGGTGTACGAAGGGCAAACAAACAATGATGATGAAGGGCAAACAAACAACGATGATGGCCCCTCGACAACAATCGACAAGGTATATATATATTAAGCCTCCTGTGACTAGAAGCATTAATTGATCGGTATATATGTATTATTCACTATTTCTTCTTTTAGCCCTCCGAATCGAGGCAATCAATACCTATAACAAAACGAGACTCGAACAAAAAGTTGGATGGTGATCAAAGGTTCATATCGATGAAATAGATGATAATGGAGAACCGATTACTTCAGAATTTGTAAATCAATGCGGAGTGACTGTTAGGGACAACCTCCCGATCACCATTCAAGAATGGATTAAGCCAAAGAATGCAGGTGAATGATTCACTAGTTATGTCGACGATGATGCCAAAGATGACCTTTGGCAGAAGCTCATAACACATTTCATACTACCTCCAGAGTGTGAAGAATTCGAGACAGATGGTACCACCCCAATTCCGGGTGGGTTTGAAAGAAGAGCGAAAGTCAAGGAGTGGGCACTATCGAAGATGGCCGAACTATTCCGAAACTACAAGAAATCTCTATACGTGAAATATGTCGTGAAAAAGATAACTCCAAAATTCACAGGAGCACTAGAGAAATTGAGAGAACGGTGGTTCGATTTTGTAAAGTATAAGCTATCTTCTGTAGCCAAAGCAAGGTCAGAAAAAATAAGGTAAATGCTAAGAAAAAGCAATACCAACATAAAATGGGGACATGTGGCTACAAGAGTATCGTGCCTAAGTGGGAAGCTATGGAGTCCGACATGAGGGCTAGAGGGATCACTCCAGGTACAGATGGATGGCCCAAGAGGTCAAAGCACTAGTGATACGGGCATGGGGGAACATTGAACCCAGAAACAGGGGCGACAATTTTTCAAGAAAAAATTCTAATACCCTCCAATGCAATTGTTAAAGAAATGGCCGATGCTCAAGCAGGATTGTTCCGGCCCGAAAACGATAACGAAGAGCTGACACGCGCCCTCGGGCATCCTGAAAAAGGTGGACAAACACGAGGCAAAGGCACCAGTGTTACGTGGAAGAAAGGGTTTCCCGAGTACGATGGCAGTTACGACAACCATAAGAGAAAGAAGGACCGGGAGGAACACCGGATCGGGAAGATAGAAGAGAAACTATCTGGGATGAAGAAGCTAGTAGTGGAAGCAGTTAGCCAAAGGTCATCTCAGCCGCAGAAAAATCCTACATTGGATAACAACCAGCAGAGAAGCAGTGTGGCTTCCACGGAGGTCCATGCTGATGATCATGCACTGTTGGAGGATGCACTGGCGCCTCGCTACCCCGTGGGTAATGTCAAAGGAATGACACAATGTGAGCTACATCAACTAATGAACAACATGTCATTCAAGGTGGCGATCGACACTGCTTTACCTTGTTTACCTGGAGCACTCTATCATTCACTTCTGATTCCACGTGGCTATGCTCGTGTCTTGGTGGCTGACCTAGTGGAGGGGTATGAGGACCTAGAGATTGAAATCGCTACACATTAAGGCCATAAGAAACTAGGAGATGTCAAGCGCCACATCATTCTATGGAAAAAGAAGTACATCAAGTTTCCAGGCTCGGTACCAAGGCCACCGACTCCAAGGAATCCCAGTCCACCCCCTGATGATCATCAACCTCCAAGTCCACCCCTCAACGAGAGGGATGTTGATCGCTGCAGCGCGAGTACATCTCGATCTCCACTTCCGCGCAATACTACGTCAGTGAAAAATCCGAGGGTCGCCGCTCCCCCATGCCCAACTCAGAAGAAATGTACGTAGTACGACCAAAATAGTCAACATCCCGCCGGCTCTTCCCAAGAGACCTTATGATAGGACTGATGAGGAAAATGCCATGGAAGTGGCTTCCTATCATAAGGCTTATTTTGCACCAAAAAAGCACGAGCCAAAGCATGTATTTGATTAAAAACGAAAAAGTGGGCTAAGTCCCTTCTTGAGCAACCATCCCAAATATCGATGAATATGGATTCAGACTATAACCACGAAATTATTAAACAAGCAAGAAGTGCCAACTCTAAGCAGAACAAAAAACAAGTGTAAAACACGGGAAACAAATTCCCTAGCTCGAACAAGAGCAAAATAAATTGGTGCCCCGCTCATAGTGAGTTCCGATATGAATAAGTACTTCAGAAACGATATGGATAAGAACATGAAATTATTGGACCCCAGAGCCAAAGCTACTGCTAGACAACTGGGTATCACTATAGTGCATGCCAAAGAAAATGCTACCACAATAGGTATGTATTTTGGTCAATATTTACGCGCCCTCGACAAATCTATCCTTGGTTGCTATTGTGTGTAAGTGATTTATTTATATAATTAAGTCTCTAACTCAGTTCGTTCATTGCATGTAATATATTATCCTGACTATATATACAAAAGAGCTAGAAAATATGATGTTGGGTTCATTTAACCATATATCGTTAATGAACATACGTTACACAATCACCCCAACAACATGGAGGATGACCTGTCCACCTTTTTAATCAAGCATAATTATTGTAAGGAAATAATATTTCCTTACAACTTCAAGTAAGTGTTTCTGTCTTGTACACATTCTTTTTTGCTTACTCGATGTTAAGCGTAATTGATGAGTTATGCATGTCTGTTTATGTAAACGTCCACGGGTACCACTGGATTCTGCTAAACATTCAAGTTGACAAGTCCTAAGTTGGAGTCAGCAACTCATTAAGTTGGGACCAAGAGAAGTGGAGCGACATGAAAGCAATGCTCCAGAAGTAATTCAATCATTATCACATTATATCGGCCTCTTTCGTTCATTTCCTGATATCAAGTAATTAATAACTCGCGCTCCTTTGTTCATTTTATTTGTTGAGCAGGTGTTGGACACAATTCAAAAAGAATATACAAGGTCCATTCAAAGATGAGATAACTTATAAAAATGGTGAAGGGTTTGCAGCAGCCACCGGGGACTCATTTATGTGGATTCTACATTTGCGAGTATATTCACGAGTTGACTAGTGAGCGGAGAGTTTATACAACTTATATTCACCATTTGTGGGAGAAGCTCGACCCAGAACAACACATACGAGCAATTCAAGAGGAATTGACGGGATTTCTGATGAAGGAGGTCATTGATGAAAGGGGAGAATATTATATGGAGGACAAGAAACTCAATATGATTTAGTGATATCCATGGAATTAAATAGTTGTATATATCAAATTGTATATGTATGCTCGTAAGAGATCGAATATTAATTATATATACATCAACATGTACTATATGTGTAGTAGCGTAGAATATATGTATGAAAACATGTTTGAAATTATAATGAAATATAAATTGAAAAAGGAACGAAATGGAAAAAACAAAATGAAAAGGAAAACATAAAATAGTGCCACGACATAGAAACACACAAATCTCTGTCGTGGTAGGAAAATCTTTAGTCCCGAGTGGTGTTATGCCCCGAGACTAGAGGTCCTCTAGCCCCCGCCGCGTTGCCACTGCCACGTGGTGGCCTCTAGTCCCGGTTCGTAGCAAACTGGGACTCACTACAAGAGAAGTTGCCTTTTACAACAGACGATTTTCGTGGCCAAAGAGTCTTCCGTGATGGATGGCCTTCGTGGTAAAAGCCCCGTCACAAATGAATTAGTCACGGTTTTTTCCGACCGTGGCGGATCGCACCCTTCAGCCACGAAAACTTGTTCCGTCGTAGATCTGTTCGCCAGCCGCACTGACTGCTGACGTCATGCAAACTGCCAGGTGGCAGCCGCCGTTAGCGGCCAGTAACCGCCATTAACAGCCATAGAAACCATGACAGAAGCCATGCCCATCCAAGTACTGCTAAATACTAACTGGGCCGGCCCATAAGGGGAGCCCAATAAGAAGATGGCCCGTTACTGTTTTGTCCTGCACTGTTTGAAATAGGCCCAAAAATATAGCCAACAGCGGCCTGCGAACTTTCAGGTCTGATTCAGTTTCGGCCTACAGAAAGCCCATGTTGGTCCAACACTGTGCGGCTCATTAGCAGTCTGCGCCAAGTTGCTCCTGTAAACATAAGACATGCGGTCAGCCCATCATTGTTATCGCAGCCCTTCGTCGAGCATACTGACGGCCCTTCTCTGAGATGTTCAATTACTATTCTGGCCTATTACTGTTTTGGCATTTTACTGTTCTAGTCTTTAACTATTCAGACCCACAAAAGGCCCTTTACTGTTCTAGCCTGGTAAATTTGTCGTCCTATTACTACCCTCGTCCGGGAATTTCTCGGCCCGTACTATTCAGGCTCGTTACTGTTCTGGCATTTTACTGTTGTGGCCCGCTACTATTTTGGCCCGCTACTGTTTTGTCCTGTTACTGTTCTGTTATTTTTGCAGTTTCTTGCCTGTTACTGTAATGGGTTGTTTCTGTTCTGGCCTGCTACTATTATGACATGTTACTGTTACGACCTGATTCAGTTACGGCTGGTTTCTTTTACGGTATGTTACTGTTACGGCCCATTAAGCCTGTTACATTTATGGGTTGTTACTGTTACAACCTATTACCACATGCGCATTGGCCCGTTACGTTTACGACCTTTTACAGTTTCATCATTTCTGAAGCCCATGCCAATATTATAAAACTTGTATAATAATCTAGCATTTTTTACTATTTGTCATCGGCCGAATATAGCACGGTACTGTTCTCTAATCGAGCTGTCTGGCATAGTTACCGTAACGACTACCGCAATGTGTGTACGACATCAAATAAATTCCTGCATGGCCTACGCGAGTTATCTAGATATTACATCAGCTGCAAACTTCTTAAAATTATTACATATTTTCAACTCAGGGGAAAGAAAAATCGGCATTTTAGTTGACAATCAAGTTGATAACAGAGTCCTCAATTTGCTTTCTCAATCGATCACCTGCATCTTCCATTGAGTGTGACAGCTACATTGTAGGAGACATGATCTTGTAGCCCCCTCTTTGGTGGGGCTAGCAATAATTGCAGTCTGAAACTAAGTAATAACAAGTTAATACATCAAACAAGATAAACTACTCATTTGACTGATATGACAGGAGCTGTGAACTGGAGTTTATAACTGGTCAATGGTTCAATTATTGACCAACACATCAAACAAACATGACAAGCAAGCACGCATTAAACATGTGTGACTACCGTGAAACGAGCAATCAAAAAATGTGTGTGTGTGGCTTAGAATTTCAGCAGATATAAACTAGCCAGGTCATTTCGAACAAATATATATGAAAGCGGTTCCATACCCTAAAATGCAAGAGACGATGGCTGATTCGGAATTTACGCTGAGCCAGAAAATGGCATGCAGTTACTATCATAGCGAAGAATGAACCAAATAGAAATTATAACCGCATCATACGAGAACCTATAGAGCAAGAATGCAAACCACGAATGAACTATATATTGTAGAGGATAGTTATGTCGTGACTTAGGACGAACCAGACCCAGAACCAGATACGAGATATAATGGCATCGCTTGTGAACCTATAGAACACGACAAACAAGCATTAGACAAGTGTGGCTAGAATGAAATGAGCAATCAAACAAAGTGTTTCTTAGAATTTCCGCAAATATATATGGAAGTAGTGGCATCTCCTGGAATGCATAGAGTCGTTGGGTGACTCAGAATTTGCGGTGAGCTACACAATGGCATGTAGTTAATGTCATAGCTAAAAATCAACTAGATAGAAATTATAATGGCATCATAAGAGAAATTCTAGAGCAGGAATACAGACCACGAGTGATCTACATAGTAGAGTACAGTTATGCCGTTGCTCAGGATGAACTAGCACTAGATAAGGAAGTAATGGCATCCCTTGTGAACCTGTAGAATAGGCTATGCAAACCAAAATGTTCATTGTTCCATTTTGAGCTCTATGCAAGAAAAAGGAAATAGTTAGTGATGCAGCTTTTGAAGAACTAGATGACATTATGGCAACAACAAAATTATAACAGAATTAGTACGAAGAGTTAAACGGCTACTATAGGATAGCAGAACAATGCCAAGGAGGAAATAATAGCAGGAACTGATATCAGGACGAACCAGATAGATTTAGGAACTGTAGAGCAGTGAATCCACACTAATATTTTCCACTGACTATAGATTTTGCAAGAATTACATGGTAGGAGGCAATTACTGGTGTATGGAGTAGCTAAGAACATGTGCATGACTTGAAATTTGTAGAGCAGCGAATGCAAACTAACATGTCTAATGACCTTGCATGTACTAGCGCGAAGAACATGCGTGCCCAGTGACTTGTATGTACTAGCACGATTACAAAACACTATGACAGGCTTGAACCTGCTATACCGCTGACAAAACAAAAACGGGTTGGAGATTTGGTTAACCTTGGTCGGAGAGGCATCTAAGCATCGTCGGTACCGTGTGAGTGACGTCTAGGTCACCGAGGGTGCTATGGTTGCGGTGGCTATTGGCGTCGGAGAAGCAGATCTTGGGCGGTCGATGCCGGCTTGAAAGCGGTGGACGAGAGCGTCACCGACGCAGATCCGGTACAGTGAACGGCGATGGCCGTGGAACTGGTCTGGAGCGGTGGACATGGAACTCTTTAAACTAGATCACGCCCAGTGGACACCGGTGAAGCGGATCCGGTATGGTTGGGTAGCTTTCGGTGGCGAGGAAGCAGAGCTTGGGCGGTCGATGACACCATCGGCGTGGTGCATGACACCGCAGCTCCTATATCTGGTGGGAGAGCGTCGGTGAAGCGGCTGCGCGGTGGTGCACGAGACCGCAGCTCAAGCCGGTGCGTGCGGTGGTCTTGGAGGGGATAGAGGAGCTTGAGATTTTTGGGAGGGCCGGTGGGAAAAACTGGGGGAATCGGGACCATAAAGGTGAGCAGAAAAAATAATTACGATCGTGCCCCCGAGCTACCGACTTTATCATGCCCATTTGTCATTTGAACAATGGGTAGATTTGGAATTTTAAATTCTAATGTTTTTAAAACGGAAGCGCACGAAATGCTTCAAGGTCGATGTGTGGTTTTGCCGCTCGATTGAGAATTTGAATTTGGCTTGCGCCCATCTAATAATAATAATAGAAAAATGGTACTCCCCGGTTGGTGGGATATTTTGGCTCAAAGTTTTTGAAACGGTGGGACGGGAAATGCTTGGTAGGTGGGTGATTTTGCCGCTCGATTAAGATTTTGAATTTGGCTAGCCTCCATCTACTAATAAAAAAGGTAGTAAACCGTACGGTATCTATCCAGGAATTCAAGGCCGAGAGTCACATCAACTGATCATCCATTAACATTTTTTGCACAGAAACTTGGATACCTTCTATTCACACAGCATAGGCGGTAATTTTGGCGCTTGACTCAGATTTTAAATTTGACTAGGGTCCATGTAATAATATAAAAATGGTACTACCTTGGTGGGTGATTTTGCCTGACAATGTTTAAAACTGAGGGGGTGCAAAATGCTTCGGGGTAGATGGGTTATTTTCCCGCTCGATTACGATTTTAAATTTTGCTGTCGGCCAAGTTTTTATTACTAGAAAAAAGGTTGTGTAGTTCGAATGCCATCTGGTCAGGAATTTAAGGCGAGACTCACATCAACTGATGCCTTCGATTCAAACGGGGTAGGCACTAGGTTTTGGCGGTCGACAGTAATTTTGAATTTAGAGATTGTCCAAAGAATAATTTAAAAATTAGGCTGTTCTCCCTCTATTTCAGGGATCCAAGTCAGGGAGAGTGATTATCTACCACACGTATGAAGATGCAGATCTCCAATACAAGAATGTTTGTTTAACATAACAACAAACAAATGTCTGAAGTAGCTCTGATTCAAGCATGTGAAAATGGTGTGCAACCAAGGTCTACTAATTATTTAGGTGTCGGCACAGACTCTTCTACAGGAAGCACTAACTAAATGGTAGTACTAATTCAGATCAAATAAAAAGCCTGTTGCGAAACAAATACTCCTACTACAGCATACTATCAAAACACAAAGACCAGCTAAAGTATATGTAGAACAAATAAAACAAGATTTCATCATGTATACACTACTATATAGAGAACACCATTTCATCATATAAAACAATGTTTTATCAGACACACATAGGCCTCCAAAACGAACAAACAGCTCTAATATTCCAGCCCCTGCCGCTGTGACTGTGGCACAACAAAGGTGCCGCCACAGTTCCATCAGCTACCAAAACAAACGAATATCAAACTACAACTCCAAATAACACAACCTGGGCAAACACATGCTTGCCCAAACAAGCCTTGCTTGTTCATCCGAGTGTTATTTTCATCTCCTTGATGTTGCAGTCTGAATCAGCTGTGTTGCTGACAGGACTTCCTTTTCGTTTCTTTGATTTAGCACTCCGAATCACGTCGGTTGCTGAAGGAAATGAACAAAATGATCACCAAAATCATAGGTGTACAAAAATGCAAGGGTTGCACATGAATGACTGCACTAACCAGGTGTCATAATGTAGGCATGTAAAGTACACCAACGTTTATGAGATCTAAACTTCTTAGACTTCATGCTGCTGAGATCTAATTCGAATACTCCCTCCTTCACCCATATAACCACCATTTCTCTATCCTCAAATGTGTAGAGTAACCTTACTGCATCTTTCCCACCATATGCCCATGATTTCTCAAGGCCAAGGAGAGTATCCAAGTCAACCTTTATATGAGGCACCCAAGCTTCCCATTTGCCTGTTGATGATCTTGCACTGGACCACGTGTTTATACTGAAGTCTCTTATAACCGCAAGGGCAACATCTCCATTATGCCCCTTAGCAACGACAAAATTGCGTTTGGAAATATCATGTGTCTCATGGGGGCACTGAATATAACACAGTTTTGTTGTCACGTTATCGAAGGCAATTATATCTAGAGTTCATTGTTGGCTAGTACAAAATGTCCCCTATGAGAGTTGACATCTTGCGATCAATCTTATCCAGCATCTCAGCAGGTTCAATCCAGTCCTCCCATTTTCCTAACTCTGATGAGTACCTCTGCACTAGTGCTTGGTTACCATTGGTTACTATCCAAACAACCCAGAAATTGCTGCAACAATGTAACACCCCAGTTTTACTTAAATAGTATTTAGGGTTTGTTTGTGCATTCATGAGCATCATTTCTTAAAATGCATGCAAAGAGGAAATTAATAAAACCCTATCCCTAATCCTCCCCTCTCTATCTGAAATGCATTCAAAAAGGTTTTGTATTTTGAAAAGTGTCAAAATTATGGAGCCCAAATGGACTAAGAGGGTCCCAAATTATTTTACTAGTTCTATAAAAGCCTCTGGTATTTTTGAAATACCCAAAACAATTTTGAAATTGAATTACAAAAGAGAAAACATCAACTAAAAAGGAAAAAGCTTATGTTAAAAAAGTGATGTAACACCCCGTCCACTCCTGGGCCCGGGGGGTGTCACTCCTGGCAGCTTAATAGGATATCTAGACTGACCCCACAGACCAACACTAGTCTTTTCTGCGCACTTTGTCCTCACTCGTGCGCACCCGGTTACCTACTTCCCGGTCGGTCACCCATCCTAGAATTGCTCTAGGCCAAGCACGCTTAACCTTAGAGTTCTTTTTGAATGAGCTTCCGGAAAAGAAGTTGCAACTTGTTGATATGGGTATCTTATCAATCCTATTAAGCCATGTGCCTGGATCTCACAAGTGAGCTAGCAGCCAACAGGCCGGCCCATTCCTTCTCTCCTCCCCTCTCTATCGGGCGTGCAACAGCTTCCCGCAGCCCAGCGCGGCCCAGCCAGCCCACCGCGGCCCGATATCAGTTCGGCCTCCTTTCCCCTTCGTCTTCATCGTCGACAACGAGCAAGCTGCTCCGTATCGCTGTCACCACCGTCAATCCATGCCGCCCGCGCACCGCCATCCATCACGCTCTGGAGGAGGATAAGATCGAGCCGCTGCCATGCCCTATTCCCCTTGCCCTCTCACTCTCCCCGTGTGCCTCTGTCTCGCCATCTCTCTGCGCATCGAAACCATAGCCCACCATGGCCTCGAGCTAGAGCTCATTCCCGGCCATCCCATGCCCTGCCAACCGCGCCACAGATTTCGCCTTGCTCGACTCGTTCGTCTGTCTCCACTCGCATGAGCCGGCGTGCTCCCAGGAGCTCCAATTGGAGGCTCCCTCCTCGACTCCGGCCACCACCATCGTCGTCAATCGCCGTTGATCCCGACTGCATCCCGCCTCGCTGTCGCCACCAACCGCTCCAGGGTGAGCTTCTAGTGCTCAAGCACCCTCTCGCCGCCTCGATTGCTTGCTGTATTCGCCGGCCACCGCTGCTCTGCAAGCGCCGCCGCTTGGCCTCGTCGACGACCATGCTCCGCTAACCTTTAGGTAGCGGCGTCGCTATAGTTAGGTCGCCCGCGTCGAGCTGTGTCCAACATGCCTCTCTGCACTGTCCCGTGACTCCCCTGTCGCTGTCCCGGGCCGCCGTCTGGTGCGTGCGCCGGCGAGCCGATGTGGCTCCCGTGTGGAGTCCGTGTGGCCACCGCGTGGATCTAACGTGGCCCATGCCCCACCTGTCAGCTGCAGTGGCTAGATCCAGCCCTGGTAAGAAACAACCTGTCCCCTCTGGTGACGTCAGCCCCACGTCATGCTGACACAATAAATCTTTTTAAAATGGTTTAATAATTTTAGAAATGGTTTAAATCTTATAAAATCAATAACTAATTATTTATAAGTCAGAAAAATACAAATAATATATCAAAATGTTCAGAAAAACAAGATCTATCTGTTTAAGCTATAATCATACATTGTTCAACAACTTTAATTGCAAGTTTAATTAGAGAACAAAATCAACCCCTCATAGGTGTTCCGGGGTTTCCCCTGTTCTAGGGTTTGCGACCCTTGGACCCTGTTTAAAATGCTAAAGCATGCCCTAGGGTTTAATTCAAGTGCTAATTAACTTGTCATATCATCATCCTTGATTGAGCATTGCATCGGTGCCATG
Source organism: Avena sativa (assembly GCA_916181665.1). NCBI lineage: Eukaryota > Viridiplantae > Streptophyta > Magnoliopsida > Poales > Poaceae > Avena > Avena sativa. The sequence goes on from OV702292.1 coordinate 317,573,244, forward strand.
TGATGATTGTTTCCCTTTCTTTCTAGTGTTTGCTTCTTCCCGGTAGAATACGATTTCGAGATCGAGATCGAAGACCAAGGTCAACACCATCGAAGATCGATGAACAATACTTGACCAACTGTAATCAAGTCAAGTACAAGACTTCCGAAGATCTATATCTGGGTATCAACAAACAAGGCAAGCATAGCCCCACACATGATATAATCCTATGATTTCGAAAGTATTTTCATTCTACCATGATGCATACGATTCTACTGTGGTCTTTTATCGATAGATAGAGTATCCTATCTATTGTATTACTCTCTTGAGCTTATATTACCGGATCCACTACTCCTAGCATAACTAGGTTTGGCTTGTGTGCACTGCTAAAGTTGTTATCTGTGTCTTGCTTAGCCATGCATAGCTGTCAGTACTTCTTCATCCATACGATGTACCAAATGCAAAGAATCTAGTATGACAGGAGAACGAGGTATACTGATGAGGTAAGATCAGTGGTAAAGGTTAAACATGCTAAGGCTTGTATGGGAGGCCACAGTGGGATGTGGTTTTTGTAGCCCATGCTCGCCACCACTAGGACCCGAGTTCTTGCCTTTGGACAAAGACGAGCGTACAACCACACGGGGTTTATGGGGACCCCTCTGCTGACTAACTTGCCTAGTAGATTCCATGAGTCACATAGTTCGGTGTTCCATTCGACATACATTCTGGATCTTCTCGAAGGCGGGGAAGGAGGTGCATTCATACAGGTATGTAAGCATGGTCGGGGTTGCTTGGGGTCGATGCAGCCCCTGGTAAACCAACCTCGACACACATCTCTAGGCACCGACTTCGGGATTTGACCCGTTACGGCGGAACCATCCTTAGGGCGTGACTCATGGTATCGGCGAAAACAAGGTAAAGGTTGTGTCTAACCACCCTTTGCCGACCTTCCAAGGAAGAGGGCTAATGATCTGGCATTAAGAGTCGGTTAGTACGTGTGGGTAAAGTTGTACACCCCTGCAGGGTTAAATCTTTTCGAAAAGCCGTGTTCACGGTTATGAATGCTTGGTGACCGAATTCTAAGATCATAGAGAACATTAACCTAATCGTAAAACTTGGCAGTTCAACGTGTGCTTAAGGATGCTCCCTCATGGGTACGAGGGGGTGATCCTAGTTGTGAGATGAGGTTTACTTTGGTGGATATCAAAAGATGATGATCAATTCTTTGGAGAAGTCGCTTTCTTATCCCCGTTAAAAATATTCTGATTAGACGAGCTTCTTCTCCCTCTTGTTTTACAAAACAAAGATGGCTTGATGCAAAATAACCCCACCATCCATAAGTCTTGCGAAGTACACCCTGTACTCACCCTTGCTTTGTTGATACTTTTGTAGTAGAGTAAGTGTTCCCCTGAAGACGAGTTCCATACGACATCTACACCGACGAGTAGCTTGGGGTTCCCAGCTAGCAGCCTGGAATCTATGGGCTGGGACGTCATCGTTATGCTTCAGGCCTCTTAGGCCATTTGTTAAGTTTTCTATACTTAATAGCATAATTTGCCTTCCGTTGTTTGATGTTTGTGGTCAGTGACCTCTGCTTGTAATACTTTGGTTCTTCGCTCAGTTATGAGCTTGCTGTAATAATTTTGTGTCACAGGGTTACTATTGTGTTACCGATTTCTCACTGAATATCCTCGAGCTCTAGGTTAAGCTTATGTTAGGCTAATGTCTGGTATTTGTTTAACCCTGATTCCAGGGGTGTTACAGTTCTTGGTATCAGAGCAGTATTGACCGTAGGAAAACCTTGCTATTGGTAGATGCTGAGTCTAATGTTTGTGAAAACTATTTCAAAGATGAAAAGTATTTGCGAAAACTCTAGTATGCTTCTTTTTCTCCTTATCTGGTATCGCTCTAACTCTGGGTCATCTCATTTGGTGTTGATTTGGGAAAAGTTTTGATATCTCTTCTTGTCTTTCAAAACTTAGGTGCCTTTTTGGTAGGTCGTTTCTCAACCAGTGGACCTAGTGTTGAGTTCTCTATAGTTGTGTGTGTTTTGTGTTCTTTGTCCCCTTTGCTCTGCTTCGTCCGAGAGATTCCTTTCCATCATGATCTCTCCATCTTATGGGCCCACAATATTATATTGTAGGATCCATGATGTTCTATTCTAGGCTTTGAGGTTTCTTTTCACCTCGTGTGCCTCCTTTTTATTTGTTGGGTACTTCAGAAGTTCTTTCTTCTCTTGGAAGCTATCTCGTGATTACTATCTTCAAGTGCGTGCTATGTCACTCAAGTAGTAGTTACTTATTTTTCGGGTTTTAACCCTTGGACTTGAACCGAAGATCCCGGATTGTGCTGGATTCTAGTGTTGTGAATCTTGTAGATGAAGATGACCTTTAACCTAAGATCCATTTTGTTGATCCCTGTTGTTAAATGTTAAAATAATACCTCAGGATGGCTGGTACTACAATTCTAGCCTTCGAGCTTGTGGTTATTGTCGCGATTGAATTGTGACAATTAAGAACTTCCCCTACCACTAGCTATGATAGATGTTCTTTAATGGAACCAAATAGATCATGACAAGAGTACTCCTGGTGAGTCTCATATCTATATTCATGACTCGGCCACACCCTCCCTTCCATGCATTGGTTTTCGGAAGAATGATAATCTATGCATCCACATCTCGGGATTCTATCCTGAGCATGTTCCTTTTCCCCTTGTTGATTTTGACCTTTGCTTACCAGTTGGTAGCCAAGTAGTAAATGTGCATCGGTGTCTTCTGATGTAAGATACTCTTGTGGTTCGTCATGACAAACCATTTCGGAATGTCAGAGAAACAAACTCCAGTACCTCGTGATATCTAGGACCAGGTCGAAGTGTTGTAACTCGCAGATAAAAAGGCGTCGATTGCCTTCCATCTGTTCTACCTTAGAGTATCACCACCCTTTAATACTAAGAGGCCGTGCTGAGTTTCATGACCGCTTAATGAAGTGATGCTCTTACACATATTTACCCACCCTTCCTTCGAGATTTCGCGCTCGAGAATGATGCGTGTGTGTAATAATGTGGCCATCTGAGATTCTTAGCAATTTTTATTGCTTTGAACTCCAAGGACATTTTTGTCATTCTTAGCGTGATGGTTAACCCTATCACTAAGCGAAGGATGATTGTGCTACCAAGTCCGTTGTTCTGGTACACTCTCCTTGGTCAAAGAGTTAGGCTTGTGCCGAAGCTCTGAGACCATGTCTTCTTGCCTTACCAAGAAAGTTTTCTCTCAAGCTAAGTGACATATCGGTGGTTCGTGATATTCTAGATGTCTACTAGAAGTATCGCCATGTTGCCACATGACCGTGTTGTAAAGTTCCTGAGCAAGCAAGTTCTCTGAACTGCTCCTTTCTCCAAGGATCCGTACTGGATACCCCTAAACTAGTTGGTTGAGCTTAAACAATAACTTGGAGAGTTGTAAGATAAAAGTTCTATCTAACTTAGTTCCTTTTTAAAGGGATGTCTAGTTTTGTTCGTGATGAAGAAAGATAGTATTTCCTTCATGGATATGTTATCTTCCCCCGACTTTGATTTTATGTGGGTTACCGTCAAATCAAACTCAGTTCCATGGACTATCTTGATGATGTTGCTGCTCATGATGTTTCACTTGAGTACATCTTCATGTACTTTGGTCTGACCAATACGTATGCCTTGTTTATGCAACATATGAGTTCATCATCTTGGAGTATCTCGATAAGTTTGTTGTTGAGCCCATCGACAATATCCTTATCTTCTCCATACTAGAACATACTCATATGAAACGTTCAGCATTAATGTTGGAAAACTTTCGAGAACATCCTTCAGATCATCTCAAAGTATGTGTTCTGGATGTTAGAAGTAACCTTCTCCAATTCACGGGCAAATGGTGAAAGATGTCACCGTGGGTTCGAGTAGAGTTGTCTATGTTTCCTTAAGGACACATGTGTATTTCATTGCAAGTACTTGATGTATGAGCAGTTGTCTTTTGACAAGTTGCTAATACATAGTCTAGCAACTTAGCTCAGTCTGTTGGAGCTTAACACTGTAGTTCATGTCTTGAGAATCCAGTAACTTTACCTTCGTGGTAAATGTTGCAAGTTTTCTTTTCGGACATGTTGAGTCTGAAGTATCGATCCACCTAACCAAATCTGAATCTCAAGCAGATATGATGGTTGGTGTTCCTCAAGGTTTCGACATAGGTTTCTATGTAAGTCCGACATGATTGATGTAATGGCTGACACAACTAGTCCAAAAGCCTATTGTCAAATTCTCTTGAATCAGCAAATAACAACCACTCTTCATGAGGCTTCTTCTATGATTTATTATAGGAGTTGTGCTTATGCTTTCCTTTGTAACCAAAGTCCGACCTTTACTTGATGTTTGCTTTCTTGAACATCAAGGAGAACATTTAAAGTAACGTTGCTAAATGTCTCTCGGTCGATCCTCCAGACCCTTTTACGTTGGCAAGCGTTATTGAGCCAAGTAACTAAAGTATGAGAATGAAGTTTCTTTTTCCTCGTGCCATCAGGAATCTTCTTACCTATTCATCTGGTGGTGTAAAAGTGATATCATGATCTTTGGCAAAGATTTTGATAAACTTGGATGAATAAATAGTTCCCTTCATATCTCGATCATGTTCATAGAGTGACTATGATTTTGGTACTCAGAAATTCCTCTTGTTACATGTTCCTTGTGACTCTTATGAGTCCTCGCGACAAAACATCTTTTGGTCTAGACCTTCTGTTGAACGAAGAGTGATCCTTCTGTATCAAAAGTAGTTCAATAGCTTGGTTATCTGTATCTCTATATCTATGGAGCTCTACTTAAGCCGTTTAGTAGAAGTTCATCTCTCGAAGTCGGTGGTCATGTTCTCCTTGTTGTAAGCTTTCCTTTTCAGAAGCTTAAGCTCTTCTGAAACTCCATGGTCTCAATCCTTATGAAGACCAGCTATCTATCAACTTCAAACCATCTCCTCTTGTTTCCTCTATTACCTTGACATGTTTCATGTTCGTCACCTCATATTTGTTCTGAACACTCATTCATGAGTTGACCATGAGATACTCGTTGTGTTGTTTAGTGTGTTTCCCTCTTATCTTTAGAGTGACCCTGTTTCTTTCTCCCTCTGTCTCTCTTCCTACCTTTGGAATCTCGGGTCGAGATTCTCGTAAGGAGGATAGAGCTGTAACACCCCAGTTTTACTTAAATAGTATTTAGGGTTTGTATGTGCATTCATGAGCATCATTTCTTAAAATGCATGGAAAGAGGAAATTAATAAAACCCTAACCCTAATCCACCCCTCTCTTTCTGAAATGCATTCAAAAAGGTTTTGTATTTTGAAAAGTGTCAAAATTATGGAGCCCAAATGGACTAAGAGGGTCCCAAAATATTTTACTAGTTCTATAAAAGCCTCTGGTATTTTTGAAATACCAAAACAAGTTTGAAATTGAATTACAAAAGAGAAAACAGAAACTAAAAAGGAAAAAGCTTTTGTTAAAAAAAGTGAGCCAGCAGCCAATAGGCCGGCCCATTCCTTCTCTCCTCCCCTCTCTATCGCACGTGCAGCAGCTTCCCACAGCCTAGCGTGGCCCAGCCAGACCACCGCGGCCCAATACCGGTTCGGCCTCCTTTCCCCTTCGTCTTCATCGTCGACGACGAGCAAGATGCTCCGTGTCACTGTCGCCACCATCGATCCATGCCGCCCGCACACCGCCGTCCATCACGCTCTGGAGGAGGATAAGATCGAGCCACTGCCGTACCCTCTTCCCCTTGCCCTCTCACTCTCCCCCCGCGCCTCTATCTCGCCATCTCTCTGCATGTCGAAACCCTAGCTCGCCATGGCCTCGAGCTAGAGCTCGTTCCCGGCCATCCCGTGCCCTGCCAACCGCGCCACAGGCTCGTCTTGCTCGACTCGTTCGTCTGTCTCCACTCGTGTGAGCCGGTGTGCTCCCAGGAGCTCCAATTGGAGGCTCCCTCCCCGACTCCGGCCACCACCGTCGTCGTCAATCGCCATTGATCCCGACTGCATCCTGCCTCGCCGTCGCCACCAACCGCTCTAGGGTGAGCTTCTGGTGCTCAAGCACCCTCTCGCCGCCTCGATTGCTTGCTGTAGCCGTTGGCCGCCGCCTCTTGGCCTCATCGACGGCATGCTCCATTGACCTTTAGGTAGCGGCACCCCTATAGTTAGGTCGCCCGCGTCAAGCTGTGTCCAACACGCCTCTCTGCGCCGTCCCGCGAGTCCCCTGTCGCCGTCCCAGGTCACCGTCTGGCGTGTGCGCCGGCGAGCCGACGTGGCTCCCGTGTGGAGTCCACGTGGCCACCACGTGGATCTGACGTGGCCCATGCCCCACCTATCAGCTAAAGTGGCTAGACCTAGCCCTGGTAAGAAACAACCTGTCCCCTCCGGTGACGTCAGCCCCACGTCATGCTGACGCAATAAATCTTTTTAAAATGGTTTAATAATTTCAGAAATGGTTTAAATCTTATAAAATCAATAACTAATTATGTATAAGTCATAAAAATACAAATAATATATCAAAATGTTCAGAAAAACAAGATCTATCTGTTTAAGCTATAATCATGCATTGTTCAACAACTTTAATTGCAAGTTTAATTAGAGAACAAAATCAACCCCTCATAGGTGTTTCGGGGTTTCCCCCTGTTCTAGGGTTTGCGACCCTTGGACCCTGTTTAAAATGGTCAAGCATGCCCTAGGGTTTCATTAAAGTGCTAATTAACTTGTCATATCATCATCCTTGATTGAGCATTGTATCGGTGCCACGTGTTGATTGTTTCCCTTTCTTTCCGGTGTTTGGTTCTTCCTGGTAGAATACGATATCGAGATCAAGATCGAAGACCAAGGTCAACACCATCAAAGATCGATGAGCAATACTTGACCAACTGTAATCAAGTCAAGTACAAGACTTCCGAAGATCTATATCTGGGTATCAACAAACAAGGCAAGCATAGCCCCACACATGATATAATCCTATGGTTTCGAAAGTATTTTCATTCTGCCATGATGCATACGATTCTACCGTGGTCTTTTATCGATAGATAGAGTATCCTATCTATTGCATTACTCCCTTGAGCTTATATTACCTGATCCACTACTCCTAGCATAACTAGGTTTGGCTTGTGTGCACTGCTAAAGCTGTTATATGTGTCTTGCTTAGTCATGCATAGATGTCAGTACTGGTTCATCCAGAAGATGTACCAAATGTAGAGAATCTAGTATGACAGGAGAACGAGGTATACTGATGATGTAAGATCAGTGGTAAAGGTTAAACATGCTAAGGCTTGTATGGGAGGCCACGGTGGGATGCGGTTTTTGTAGTCCCATGCTCGCCACCACTAGGACCCGAGTTCTTGCCTTTGGAACAAGACGAGCGTACAACCACACGGGGTTTATGGGGACACCTCCGCTGACTAACTTGCCTAGTAGATTCCATGAGTCACATAGTTCGGTGTTCCATTCGACATGCATTCTGGATCTTCTCGAAGGCGGTGAAGAAGGTGCATTCATACAGGTAGGTAAGCGTGGCCGAGTTTGCTTGGGGTCAATGGAGCCCCTGGTAAACCAACCTCGACACACATCTCTAGGGACCGACTTCGGGATTTGACCCGTTACGGCGGAAACATCCTTAGGGCATGACTCATGGTCTCAACAAAAGCAAGGTAAAGGTCGTGTCTAACCACCCTGTGCCGGCCTTCCAAGGAAGAGGGCTAATGATCTAGCATTAAGAGTCGGTTAGTACGTGTGGGTAAAGTTGTACACCCCTGTAGGGTTAAATCTTTTCAAAAAGCCGTGTTCACGGTTATGAACGCTTGGTGACCAAATTCTAAGATCATAGAGAATATTAACCTAATCGTAAAACTTGGCAGTTCAATGTGTGCTTAAGGCTGCTTCCTCATGGGTACGAGGGGGTGATCCTAGTTGTGAGATGAGGTTTACTTTGGTGGATATCAAAATATGATGATCAAATCTTCGGACAAGTCGCTTTCTTATCCCTGTTAAAAATATTCTAATTAGACAAGCTTCTTCTCCCTCTTGTTTTACAAAACAAAGATGGCTTTATGCGAAATAACCCCACCAACCATAAGTCTTGCGGAGTACACCCTGTACTCACCCTTGCTTTGTTGATACTTTTGTAGCAGAGTAAGTGTTCCCCTGAAGACGAGTTCCATACGACATCAAGAACCGACGAGTAGCTTGGGGTTCTCGGCCGACATCCTGGAATCTATGGGCTGGGACGTCATCCTTATGCTTCAGGCCTCTTAGGACATTTGTTAAGTTTGCTATACTTAATAGCATAATTTGCCTTCCGTTGTTTGATGTTTGTGGTCAGTGACCTCTGCTTGTAATACTTTGGTTCTTCGCTCAATTATGAGCTTGCTATAATAATTTTGTGTCGCAGGGTTACTGTTGTGTTACCGATTTCTCATCGAATATCCTCGAGCTCTAGGTTAAGCTTATGTCAGGCTAATGTCTGGGATTTGTTTAACCCTGATCCAGGGGGTGTTACAAACAGTGTGAAGAGAATTGCCCATGATTTCTCGAATAGAGAATTGTGCCGCTATCATACTCACGTCTCCGCCAAATTGGTGGTTCTGGTATCACTGTTTCACTTCCACTGATTGGATCCCATGCCTTTATCATGTTAGACCCTTACGGATAATGAAGTAGCACCCTACCGTTGCAACATCCGAGTACATATGGTTTGTAGGCTTTATGTACTTCCACCAGCCTGTTCAGCTTCTAGAAGATGGATTGGTCAAGATTATGATCTGTTAAGAATCGATCGTCCTCGGAGCTATTGGTGAAAAATCCAAGTAACGTCATTCCTCTGTTGTGTGAGAGGGTTAGCCTTTTGAAATCGTTGCTTCCCATGAAGTCCATCCAACATTTTTGGGCTACTGATGCCCTCAGTATGCAGGATGGGTGCGGAGGAAGCCTGACAAGAATCTGACCAAATACATCGCCTGACAAGTCGTTGGTTGTAGCATATGTTCTTCCACCGAAGCTGGTAGGATGATGCAAATAGCATAAGTGCATCATCAGAATTAAGTAAGCAACACAATGCACAATGCAAAACCCTAAAAAGAATTAAGTAAACACCACAATGCATCATACAATTTGACAGGAAAAATTATCATCGAAATTCCCTAAACTTCACCCATCTGAAAAACTACCTAAAAAGCAGAGTCTGTCAACAAAATAACCTAAACAACACAAGGAATCAACCGGAGTAGTACGAAAGCACCACAAAATGCTTCAGCATGTCGGAACTAGGCAAAGGGAATGAAGAAATTTTTTTAGGTCACCGGGGAGGACAGAAAGGCCCCCACCTGAATTTTCTGGTTTTATCATAAAAAAGAGGAGAAAAAACGGACATAACTTCAGTGACTTGGTGAACCCAAGTCTCACGGTGACTTGCCCCAGGATCCACCTTCCATCTTAGATCAAACGTATGACAGTAGCTCAGATTTTGAAGTAAAAAGTAAAAATATTCAAAAAAAATTGACAAAAAATCAGTAAATCATCGGTGCCTAGGTTTGAATCCTATGAATATTTCATCCCATTCGGATCACTAGTTTGTGATTAAATAGATTTTTATGTTCCCAGTACTACTAGTTTAAACTAATATCCACTGCGTCCAGAAAAAACCCTGGAGCTTACAATGGGGTCGATGAGTTCTGAGAAGATGAAGCAGGCGCCACCGATGAATGACGAGCCACAGCCGTTGACGCCGAAGAAGCACGACCACGAGCTGACGCATTCCTAGCATCCCACGCAGCCGTCGCTTTGGTAGTGGTAGCCAACATAGCTGAATTTGTTCCAGCAGCAGCCGACGAGGATTTCGACTGCGCCTCCACCGCTTTCCAAGCATCACTCAGCACTGCCCAAGACTCCAATGTGGCACAAGCATCGACCTCCTCATTCGCTTCACATGTATCCCTGGTGCTGCTTAAGCATCCACCTCTGCTTTACAAGCATCCGCCGACGCAGCAAATGCATCCGCCAACACCGATTCCATTTCCTGTAAACGCCACGAGCTTATTTAGCTCGCAATGCCCAAAAATAAATGCATTCTATCCTTCAGAAAGCCCGTAATGTCTGGAGGTTGGGGACGTACATACCAGCGAACGGCGGTGCGGTGGTGTTCAATGGTGGAGCGTCGGGGACGGTCCGGTCGAGGGAGGGTGGCCAGGCGGAGAAGATGATGATGGGGTCGAGGGGCACACGACTGAGCTACCTCGAACTCGAAACTAACTTTCGCCCCACTATTTATTTTTATTATTTTGCGAACCCCGCTTTTTTAGGGGAAACCCCGGCTGTATTAATAGTAGCAACCACACGACTGATACAAGTTTGTGCACTTGCGTTGCTCAGTTTCCCGCCTACAGACATCAAGTTTGTGCACTTATTCGTGTGATACAATCAATTGCTGGGTAAAGTATTCCAAGTGGTAGAAGCCTGTCCTTTCTATGACATCAAGATCTAGAGTTCAAACATCGACCTGAAATTCCACAATCTACAACTACAAGTTTTGGTTTACTACCAGAAACATGCTAACAAATCACTCGCAACTGGCATTAAAATCTTCATTAACAGATCTCAGAAGGAAAAAAATTGAAACATAAAAAACCACCGCAAGTTTGAATAAGATGACTGTTGTTGCCAAATATAGTCATGTAAAGCCAGGCCCAATATATATGTCATAATAGTACATCAAATATATAGATTCATGGACACCACACACCAGCAGAGCAAAAAAATAGTTATAGTACCTGACTAAACAAACAATCATCCTCACAAGAGACCCAAACCCTTCAAAAATGAAAGTAGAGCGGTTAATATGGTTTACATATTTCCTCATATTTTGCAGTATCAGGACTGTATGGGCGTGGAGAATCTCGAATTTCTGTCAGGGTCTCATATGCTTCTAGAGCCGAATTGAAAAGATTGTCAGCTTGCATTCCCACCTGTTCCAAGATCTGGTCATACACTTGGCCAATCAGCTCGTCGCCATCCACATCAGGCAACTCGGGAACTAAGTTGTCAGCCACGAACTTTTGAAAATCAACAGCAGCATCATGAGCAACTAAAATTGTGTTGGGTCCGCAGCATAGAAAACAAAAATTTTCCTACGGTGTGAACTACACGCCAAGATCTATCTACTAGGTACAAAGCAACGGGTGGACATACATCCAACGAGAACTTATCCTCGTAGACAACGAGCTTTGTTAACGAGTAGGAACTCGTGGTTGATGTAGTCGTACACTTGCCGATCTCAAGATCGTGAGGAAGTCCAGCAGGTCCGGCTCCAGCACGTCCATCAGATCCAGCTCCAGCACCACCAAGTCTAGCACCGCAAAGCAACGGTGCATCCGTGATCGCACACACGTCCGGTACCCCGACAACCTCCGTCTCTCGCTCCAGCAAAGCAGCGGAAGCAGCAACTCCTTTCCAGATAAAGCCACCGGGAACATGTATCTCCCTAATCCGAGACCATGGGGAATAACTAGAGGGGGAGAGAGATCCTTCACGAGGAGGTGTGTTTTGTGAGGAGGAGAGGGGGGGCTTTTATAGGGGAGAGGGGGCACCCAAGTACCATGGTGTGGCAGCCATGGTGGTGCCCCCACCTCTTCCACATTCATGTGGGTGGAGCTCCCACTCCCATAAAAAGCCTCCACTCAAAATTCCACTCACACATGCATTAAATTTCCACCAAATTTAATGCAAGCTCTCATTAAATAAAACTATTTTATTTATTTTATTCAGAAATTTGTCAATTACATTAATTAACAAACATTCACATAAAACCCCTGCAACATTTCAATATCACATGCAGAACCAGTTTCTGCAATTTCACCCGAAACAATTCTGGTTTCCATCGAAATGATTCCAGCGCTTTCTTAAATCTTTATCTGAAACATATTTGCTCCAAATGGTGTCGGTATCCCTTAAGTGTGTCACCCTATGGTTCCTGAATAATGCAGACATGATCGAGACCCCTCTCTGATCAATAATCAGCAGCGGGACCTAGAGATCCGTACTGACTCCCACATATTCAACAATGACTCTTGTGATCGTGTGAACCTTTAACGTCGTAACTAAATCCCTTTGTCTCGCGATATATTACATGTCCGAGATTCGATCATTGGTATCCAAATACCTAGTTTGATCTCGTTACCGACAGGCACTCTTTTCTCGTTCCCGTGATATAACATTCTAGTCATCACATCACTTGCTTGCAAGCTATTTCAATGTGATATCACCGAGAGGGCCCAGAGTATATCTATCCGTCATCAGGATGGACAAATCCCACTCTTGATCCATGAGCCTCAACATAACACCTTCGTAGCACTGAACCCACCTTTATAGTCACCCTGTTACGGTGTGACGTTTGATGTTATCAAGATACTCTTCCAGTGTTAGCAATTAACATGATCTCATGGTCTAAGGACTAAGATTACTTTGTATGATGTTATAGCAATATAAACATAATGACTCTGATCGTAATGCTATACTTCGGATGAATGTTCATCACATCATTCCACCAATGTTGTGACCTCGTTATTAACAACATCGAATGTCCATGATCAGGAAACCTTGATCATCTTGTTAATCAACGAGCTAGTCTATAAGAGAGGCATGACTAAGAACCTTTTATTTGTTTATTAAACACACATGTATTGACGTTTCCTATCAATACAATTATAGCATGCAAAATAAACATTTATTATAAACAAGGAATAAGATAATAACCACTTTATTATTGCCTCTCGAGCATATTCCCTTCAGTCTCCCACTTGCACTAGAGTCAATAATCTAGTTTGAAAAACTTTGCGTATTGAACACCTATGGCTTTCTGGTGTTGCATATACGCGATTGCTAGTGGTTAACATAATCTCTAGATCTGACAGTTTCAGGTCCGTGTGTATTTGAATGTCTTTGCGACTCTACACATCACTCATTCTCAAATGAGATGGCATTGCATAAATTTGGTCCTTTGGTGAGACCTTCTGGTTCGTTCGGGTTTAAAATATGTTGATATTATTGTCATACAATATATCTTCATAGTATTAGCCCACTTTGAACCACACCTAGTTTGATAACAAACTACTTAACACAAATGCCCTCCTTTGCTGCTACTATAGCAGTCATATACTTAGCCTTTTGTTGTAGTATCCGTCACAATATCTCAACTTTGGAACTCATCCAAATCCATCATGGAACATCCTTTCCATTATATTGTGCCACCCATAGTCTAAATTGAGATAAATTTAATTTGTATCTTGTGACAAAACTAGTATCAATGTAACACTTTACAATGAACTACCTTTAACTATTTGTCACTTATACATGATATATTCTTAGTTCTTCCAAAGCTCATAAGAATACCATTACTATCATCCAATGATGATCTTATGAATCATTCTGGTATGTGCTCATAACATTTAGAGCATAGGACATATCTGGATATATACATATCACGGTATAATCGATCAAAATATTCATGTGATTTTACTCACCAAGTGTTGAAACACTTGAATCTTGATACAATCCTTTCCATGCAGCAAGAACCTTTCTTGTTGTTTCCATATTGAACCCTTTCAATATCTCATATATGTACGTCTGGCATAACCATATTAGCGCCTCAATCTATCCATATAGACATTGATGCCAAATATTCCGGTTTTGCCCAAGTCTTTCATCGAAATCCTATTTTAATGAAATTCTTAACTTATGTCAATACAAGATACATCATTTCCAATCAACACCATGTCCTCTACATAATGTATTAGAAATATGTCTCAGCGCTCCCACTTAATTTCTTGCAGATGCAAGCATCTTCATCATCTCCGATGAAATTAAACTCTTTTAACATTTTCATCATGGTGAAGATTCCAACTCCGCTATGCTCACTTCAACTATTGAAGTTTGCATGCCCTTTTATCACCCTTTGAATTAACAAAACCCTTCGGACCGTGTCATGTACACGTCCTAGGTAACCATTCTATTAGAAGAACCTTGTTTTGTTTATTCAACTACCATATACCAAATTATATGTAGTGGTTGCTACATTAATCCGTCAAGACTAAATATCGCTATGAAAGATCAAATCTTGTCATAGTCAACTCCTTGAACATTGCCGTAAACTTCTTTCCGACATGTCGACTATTTCATAGATGTTAAACATCCATGTCTATTTCTTTATAGATCCAAACACAACCGATAGGCTTCATGCCTTTCCGGAGGATCTTCCAAGTTTAGAAACTTGATTTCTCGTGTATGGATACTATCACGGATTCTATGACTTCTAGTCATTTTATGGAGTCAGGGCCCATCATCGCTTCTTTGCATGCAGTCGGTTCATGATTGTCAAAACAATAACGACTTCTGTTTCAAATCTTACTATTTGATTCTTATCGACCCACATGGTTCAATAGGAACTCTAATCTCCAAGATCACACCCTTTGTAATCACGGGAGCCATGAGCATTGTGGCCGCCACCAGGACACTTTCCGGCGCTACGCTACTTAGCACATATAGCTAAGGTTTAACAACCTTATCAAAGTTCTATTTTCATGAAAAATTCCTTCTCAAGAAACTTGACGTTCCAAGCGACAAACTCTTTTGTCCTCGGTGTTATGGAGGAATTCCCAACAAATTATTTGGGATAACCTACAAAGACGTGCTTATCCGACTTTGGTTGTAAACATTTTACTTATGCATAGCATACCAAAATTTAAGAAAAGACAATTCGGGTTTTATCCCAAACCATAACTCATATGGTGTCATTTCAACGGATCACGATGGTGCTCTTTTCAGTGTAAAAGCGGTAGTCTCTAAAGCTTTAATCCTTAAAACATAATGGCAGTTTTATAAATGACACCTTTGATCTTACCATGTCAAACAAGGTTTGATTTGATTTCTCGAACATACCATAATCCCGTGGTTTATCAGGAAATGCAAATTTATGGAACAATTCCTGAAATCTTAGGTGTTTTGCTAAACCTGTAACTTAAATATCTTCCTTTATGATCAAATCATAAACTCTTTTATTTTCTTGTTACAATGATTTTTCACTTCATCTTGAAAGTCTTTGAACAATTTTCAAATATTTCATACTTCTTCCTTATTAAGTAAATATATAGATATATTCACTCAAATTTCTGGAGAAAGCATATGAAGCCAAGAGATCCATCGCATATGGCTACACATAATGGACTATATACATCAACATGCATAATATCCAATAAATTAGTCATCCTTTCCTCTTTGGCCTATGGACGGAGTTTCAATTATCTCGAGGAAAGTTTCATAAGCGTCAATTGATCAAAATCAAAAGACTCCAAAAATCCATCAACATGGAGTTTCTTCATGTTTACTTTCCAATATAATTCAAACAACGATGTCACTTAATAAGTGATCTTCCAATCATTTGTCTTACAACATTTTAGTAATAATGTTTATGGATGTGATTTCTCCAACTAGATTTGTAAAAGTTCATCCATCCTTTATGGAATATGGTAATTATTTGAACCACCATCGTTCTCGTAACACCAGAACAAAATAACAATTATTAAGACAAATCTTGAAGGATAGGTTTGACGACAATGAAAAACACAATAACACTTTATTTGTTTTCGATGAACATCATCACTTATTCTCTTGTTAGTTACTTAGGCCGTTGTAGTTCATGAATTGTGTTGTTCTGTATGACACTTCACACCAACCAATTCGGTATCCAATACCGGTATCCAATACCTCAGAACCACATTGTTTAACAAGCAAGGAATACAACCATAACATGTATATCTTCTATATACCTAAGTTGGACATCCCCAACCTTTTCTTTTCTGCCAAATATTTTATAGATTCTCTTTCAACAATTCCTTTTCTTTTAAAAGAATCTATCAACATCAGTAGTGGTGTCATTTACATGACACATAGTACAAAGCGTATATAGTCAAATACTAATACCTTTGGACTTGCACTTTGAAGTGGATCACCATCATCAAATGTTTGGTGTTCTTTCAAAAATCCGTTATTTAGTAATCTATTAGTGTAGTAAACATTTTACTTACATCTTCTATTCATCCTTATCATGACAACTTTCATGATCAAGCTACTATAGCCTATAAGGAAGAATCGTGAGTATAATGTTAGTTCCCAACACCATTTTGGGAGATCCGGATGCCTAGCATCTCCATCCTTCACAAATTCTCATACAATATGAGAATATGTATTTTGCTAAATTATACTCTATCATAATGCAACCAAAAACATTATTTCAGATATCACAATATCTTTCACACATGATGGTTCCTGAAACAATTCTTTCAGCTCCTAGATAACCTTGATATTAAAACAACTTTTGAATATCAATAATCATGGAGGCAAACATGATACTTTAGATACTAACATTGTAATTCTTACTCTTGATTTAATACTACTTATTAAACTTTATGGAGTAAACAGAGTTTGCTGAAAGTTTGCCATAGGACTTATAAGTTTTAAATTGACATTCAAAACAATACGATACCAATTCGTAAAGTAAATATCCAGAATTCTATAGTTCTATTATCTCAATTAAAACTAAGCATAAGGTAGTGAACAGATGCCAATGACTACAACAAATTATGCAAATTCACTTCGATTTAGTTTATGACAAATTGAGCTTGACTAATCCAAATTAGAAATGAACTCCCACTCAAAAACGACATCCCTCGTGCCTTTTTGGTGATTACATGAACCAAATCCACTACAACAAGTCCGGTCATCACGTGAGTCGGTGTAGCTTCAAAGGAGAGCATCAATATGGTCATCACATCAACTATATGACTCATGCTTAACCTTTCGGTCCGTGTTCCGAGGCCATGTCTGTACATGCTAGGCTCGCCAAGTAAGAACCTTAGTATTCGCGTGTGTAAAACTATCTTACACCCGTTGCATGAAAGCGTAGAGTTGAGAACACCCGATCATCACGTGATGTCTCGAAACACGATCCATAGAACGGTGCATACTTAAGGAAGAACACATTTTATCTTGATATTTAAATGAGGGATCATCTTACAATGCTACTAAAAGCGCCAAAATTAGCAATATAAGATGCTAACATCTAATGTGTGAAGTGAGGTGATATGGTCCATGCATTTGATCTCTATCGTTTGCATCGTGGTATGATCTCTATAATTCCTTTGTGTGTAAGGCCAAGGTCTATGGAACTTACACGTTAAGTGAGTTGTAAGAGTATCTATCATACATCTACTTACAACAATACCATATCAAGACACTAGCCCAACAACGATCTAAACTAGACGCCTCTAATTTATCTATTGCAAGTTTTACGTGGCTTAGGGCTTTTGGAGATAGAACCGTTCTTACCTACGAACATGAACCACAACGAGGATAACCAAGTTATTAGCAACTCTTTGTAAATCAGATATTGACTATAGTAAGAGAGACAGACACCCGCTAGCCACTTATGCAAAACTAGTTGCATGTCAGTCGTGGAACCGGTGTCATGTACGATGACATGTAAGGTTGGTCCGGGCCGCTTCATCCCACTATGCCACCAATATCCAAAGTACATAGAAGATGCAATAACATGATCATCATCGCCCACATATAAACATATGTGTACTACCCGTGCAAAGCACCTACGCATAGATCAGGCTCTGATACCACTGTTGGGTCCGCAACATAGAAAACAAAAATTTTCCTACGGTGTGAACTACACGCCAAGATCTATCTACTAGGTACAAAGCAACAGGCGGACATACATCCAATGAGAACTTACCCTCGTAGACAACGAGCTTTGTTAATGAGTAGGAACTCGTGGTTGATGTAGTCGTACACTTGCCAATCTCAAGATCGTGAGGAAGTCCAGCAGGTCCGGCTCCAGCACGTCCATCAGATCCAGCTCCAGCACCACCAAGTCCAGCACCGCAAAGCAGCAGTGCATCCGTGATCACACACACGTCCGGTACCCCGACAACCTCCGTCCCTCGCTCCAGCAGAGCAGCGGAAGCAGCAACTCCTTTCCAGATAAAGCCACCGGGAACATGTATCTCGCTAATCCGAGACCATGGGGAATAACTAGAGGGGGAGAGAGATCCTTCACGAGGAGGTGTGTTTTGTGAGGAGGAGAGGGGGGCCTTTTATAGGGGAGAGGGGGGCACCCAAGGGATATGGCGTGGCCGCCATGGTGGTGCCCCCACCTCTTCCACATTCATGTGGGTGGAGCTCCCACTCCCATAAAAAGCCTCCACTCAAAATTCCACTCACACATGCATTAAATTTCAGCCAAATTTAATGCAAGCTCTCATTAAATAAAACTATTTTATTTATTTTATTCAGAATTTTGTAAATTACATTAATTAACAAACATTCACATAAAACCCCTGCAACATTTAAATATCACATGCATAACCAGTTTCTGCAATTTCACCCGAAACAATTCTGGTTTCCATCGAAATGATTCCAGCGCTTTCTAAAATCTTTATCTGAAACATATTTGCTCCAAATGGTGTCGGTATCCCTTAAGTGTGTCACCCTATGGTTCGTGAATAATGCAGACATGATCGAGACCCCTCTCCGATCAATAATCAGCAGCGGGACCTGGAGATCCGTACTGACTCCCACATATTCAACGATGACTCTTGTGATCGTGTGAACCTTTAACGTCATAACTAAATCCCTTTGTCTCGCGATATATTACATGTCCGAGATTCGATCATTGGTATCCAAATACCTAGTTTGATCTCGTTACCGACATGCACTCTTTTCTCGTTCCCGTGATATAACATTCTAGTGATCACATCACTTGCTTGCAAGCTATTTCAATGTGATATCACCAAGAGGGCCCAGAGTATATCTATCCGTCATCGGGATGGACAAATCCCACTCTTGATCCATGAGCCTCAACATAACACCTTCGTAGCACTGAACCCACCTTTATAGTCACCCTGTTACAGTGTGACGTTTGATGTTATCAAGATACTCTTCCAGTGTTAGCAATTAACATGATCTCATGGTCTAAGGACTAATATTACTTCGTATGATGTTTTAGCAATATAAATATAATGACTCTGATCATAATGCTATACTTCGGATGAATGTTCATCACATCATTCCACCAATGTTGTGACCTTGTTATTAACAACATCCAATGTCCATGATCAGGAAACCTTGATCATCTTGTTAATCAACGAGCTAGTCTATAAGAGAGGCATGAGTAGGAACCTTTTATTTGTTTATTAAACACACATGTATTGACGTTTCCTATCAATACAATTATAGAATGCAAAATAAACATTTATCATAAACAAGGAATAAGATAATAACCACTTTATTATTGCCTCTCGGGCATATTCCCTTCAAATTGATGCATTCCATCCTGCAGTCAAAGCTGCTATCCGCTTAGTGGATGTGGACACTTCTTCCTTTAGGCACCCAATCTGTTTGTCCTGGTGTTTCACTTTCTCTTGAAGGCACAAAATCATGTGTCTATGAGCTTTGTATTTCTCTCGGAGACAGGAAATTGTCAAATCCTTGTAGTGACTAGCACCATTACGCAATGAGCAATATGAGTAAGGTGGAAACTGAAGATAACAAATCCAAAATTAAACCAGATTCTCATTTCAAAAAATCTAATCCAAGTTCTCGTTTCACAATCCAAATTCAGCTGCACACATCGTGCAAGCTCCACAGTGGTACCGCAAATGGCAAAGGACCATAGAGGCATATTTCCCAAACATGGGAAACATAACCGACATGAAAAGGGCCATACTTCAGGGTTTGCCTTCTTAGCTGGCACATGAGTAGTCCTGGCCTTAGTAATAAGTGGCAACAGATCAGAATGACTTTGTTTCTGCAAATCAGTATATTTTAGGGGACAATTTAATTAATAAAGCGCTCTTTATTGAAAAAAAGTGTTTTCGGGGAGAAAGCATAGGTTATTGAAATTTCAGCAAAGCAGCTGGATAATAAAAACACTTGTCACTCGATAATGCCTCATCCACGGGTGGGACATGCGCATGTTGCTAAATGAAATGCAGTAAAACCAGTAAGTTTTAGGAAAGAACACATCAACTTTGCAATGCAAAGAAGGATACATGCATTAATCTGATGCTAAGGATTGGGCGTGTTTCCCTTTAATGAACAATATAATTTAAAGAACTCAGCAATGCAGGACACCATCAAACAACAATCTGTTTATGAACGATATGCAGCAAATTATATCTGCATTGTTTAGCAGAGGACCGTTCTGTGAAATAAAGCCAGGGGCAAGCTTCCCATCCTCAAAAGACTCTTCTTGGCAGCATATACTTACCTATTTTCAGTGGACCTTATAACTAATTCCATGGCTACATCCATGGTGGTCCTAGCTTCCTAATGTGGCATATAGATCTACTATTTCAAATAGCAATCACCTAAACAACTATCCGGATGGTTGCGGACTCACAGGAGATTGCACTGATGTGATGGAAAGGTGGACGCTGCTGGGTAAAGAAGGTGCACGGCGGGGGAGGTGCACAAATGTGCAAAAAATGTAGCGATACTCATATATAGATAGAGATAGCAGTAACACATAAACCAGATCAATTAGTAGTAACCACAAACTCTAGAAGGGCTGTAAGCAAACTGTCAACTACTTCCATATTAATTAACCTAGTGTAATTTAACGTGGCAGTACTATGAGATGGTGAGTACTAGTAAACAAAAGGGGGTTACTTAATTATTAGTGAAATTTATAGCCAGCCACCAAAAGCATCATGAGCATGCTAAATATCTAGATTGCAGACCATACTTGGTTAAGAACCTAATATCCATCTCTAATTACCCAAATCTAAGAGCATCTATCATATTTACGACTGAGTGTAGTGAGTTGGAGACATCCGTTAACTCTGCAGCCATCTCCTCGGCATGCATCTGATGGCGCTCCTGCTCCTCCTCTTCGAGGTCATCACGGATCTCGAGCTGTAACCATAGCTACATCATCGCGCACTGCAACGAAAGTGAGTGTGGTATATCTACCCAGTGGATGAACGTGCAGTGCTCACATTTGTAGTTGCAACCCAAGAACTTGTGGCCAAAGTTCATTCCCTCGAACATGATGCGGTGATACGTTGCTAACGTATCCATAATTTTTGATGTTCCATGCTTGGTTTTATCTACTTTCTTATGTTTTGTCCACACTTTGGAGTACTTTCCATACACTTTCTTGGACTAACCTATTAACAAGAGCAACAGTGCCAGCTGCCTATTTTCTGCTGTTTTTGGTTCCAGGAAAGTCAGAAAATGAATATTCTCTGAATTGAATGGGACAAAAGCCAGAGTCAGTTTTTCATCGAGGGGGACATGGATCCAAAATACGAGACGGAGAGGGGCCAGGGGTCCGCCACACCACCTGGCCACGCGGCCAAGCCTGGCCCACGCCAGGGGATGGTCTGATCGTCTAGGGCACCCCCTCGGCCTCACCTTTTGCCTATAAGATGCCTCCGATACCGAAACCCTAAGTACCTGATCAAAATTCCATGAAAGAGTTTGTAGCCGCCGTCATCTCCATCCCTAGATCGGGAGGGATCTGAAGCTCTTCCTGGCACCCTGCCGGAGGGGAGAATTCACCCAGGAGGCTTTCTTCATCATCATGCAAGCCTTTGGTGTGATGCGTGAGTAGTTCATCCCTGGAATACGGGTCCATGTAGTAGCTAGATGGCTGGTTCTTCTCCTTTGTGCTATCATGTTTAGATCTTGTGAGCTCCGTTCATGATCAAGATCATCTATTTGTAATCCTACATGTTGTGTTTGCAGGGATCCAATGGATATTGAGATGCTATTTCAGATTGATTATTGATTATATCATGTCTTTGTTATTTGTGATCTTGCATGCTTTCCGTTGTTAATAGCTATCTTGGCCAAGTAGATGCTAGCAACTCCAAGAGTTACTATTTATGCTCGATAGTGGGTTCACGCCTCTAGTAATCTGGGGAAGTGACAGAAATCTCTAAGGTACTAGATGTGCTGTTGCTACTAGGGAGAAAACAACAATCCTTTGTTCATAGAACAATCGTATTGTTTACTTTAAACGCAATGCGTAATGCAATTATCTGTTGCTTGCAACTTAATACTGGAGGGGGTTCGGATGATAACCTGAAGGTGGATTATTAGTCATAGATGCAGTTGGATTACGGTCTATGTATAATGTTGTAATGCCTAATCAAATCTCAAAAGAGTCAAGATGTTTAGTATATGCATGTATTCCTTTGAGACTTGATTGGGCATTACAACATTATACCTAGACCGCCATCCAACTTCATCTATGACTAATAATCCACCTTCAGGTTATCATCCGAACCCCCTCCAGTATTAAGTTGCAAGCAACAGATTATTGCTTTACGAATTGTGTGTAAAGTAAACAATACGATTGTTCTATGAACAAAGGATTGTTGTTTTCTCCCTGTAGCAACAACACATCTAGTACCTTAGAGATTTCTGTCACTTCCCCAGATTACCAGAGGCATGAACCCACTATCGAGCATAAATACTAACTCTTGGAGTTGCTAGCATGTACTTGGCCAAGATAGCTACTAACAACGGAAAGCATGCAAGATCACAAATAACAAAGACATGATAGAATCAATAATCAATCTGAAATAGCATCTCAATATCCATCGGATCCCCGCAAACAGAACATGCAGAATTACAAATAGATGATCTTGATCATGAACGGAGCTCACAAGATCTAGACATGAAAGCACAAAGGAGGAGAACCAGCCTTCTAGCTACTACATGGATCTGTAGTCCAAGGATGAACTACTCACGCATCACACTGGAGGCTTACATGGTGATGAAGAAGGCCTCTAGGGTGAATTCCCCTCTCCGGCAGGGTGCCGGGAAGAGCTTCATGTCCCTCCCGATCTAAGGATGGAGATGACAACGGCTACAGACTCTTTCGTGGATTTTTGATCGGGTACTTAGGGTTTACGTCCTGAGGGAATCTTATAATCGGAAGGGGAGGCCGAGGGGGTGCCTGGGGCCACCACACCACCCCCCGGCATGGGCCAAGCCTGGCCGCGCGGCCAGGTGGTGTGGCCGGCCTCTGGCCCCTCTCCGTCTCGTATTCTGGCATCTGATGACTTCCGGAAAAATAGGCACTTTGGCTTTTGTCTCGTCCAATTCCGAGAATATTCATTTTCTGACTTTCCTGGAACCAAAAACAACAGAAAACAGGCAGCTGGCACTGTGGCACTTGTTAATAGGTTAGTCCAAGAAATCATATGAAAAGTACTCCAAAATTGGAACAAAACACAAGAAAGTGGATAAAACCAAGCATGGAACATCAAAAATTATAGATACATTTGCAATGTATCAACACCCCCAAGCTTAACTCCTGCTCGTCCTCGAGTAGGTAAGTGATAAAAAAGAAAGAATAATTTTTGAGGTGACATGCACCATCAAAGACTTGATCAAGGTATTTGTAAAACATTCAAAGCTGGGATCATAGTACTTCAATCATAACATGAAAGACAAAGTTCTAGCAATAAGAGAAAGAAACTATGATGCAACATGAAAAGGCACAAACAAAAGATTCATGAATAACAATGCTTTGCAAGACGTTTGTTTGTTTCACATAAAGAAAACATAGCATAGTGGCATTCAGCCTGTCCCTCAATAGAGTAGCAAATATAAATGCATAGGACACCTTCAAAGTTCATAAGAGTGACTAGATACAATAGTTTAAAACAAGCAATATCAAGTTATGCATCAATCGACTAGTCTTGGGACAATGCAAATAGAACTAAGAATGGCCACTATGCTCTCAAAGTAGGTGCATAAAGGTAGAAGGTGGAGACTCAATATAATGGTGGAAGAAAGGCCTTTGTAAAAGGAAGTAGGGATTCAAGTATCATAAAGAGCTTCCAAAAATTAAGGTACTTATAGCTTTCAGCTCTCATTGCCCCTATCATAAGCATCTTTAAGGTGATTAAGGTTAAAGTGACACAACTAAGAGGATATGCTTGACAAGTGATAAACCGAAATCTCATGCCCCTTACTTACGAAGACTGATCCTCATGCTACTCAACTTCAGTCACGAGTAAGCTCTTGTCATTGTAAGTACATGTGTATCATTAAGAACCGCCAACGGGGTACCCCTTGCACATGATACGAGAGCTTTCCCATAATCAAAATGACAAGGCAAGCAGACAATGAGCATTTTCGCGATCTATTTATTTTCTATTTGCATAGGTTTTTATTGAGGATGCTTCATAGAGTGCTCATTATGGTGATGTTGCAAGTTTCCACCATGATTAGGCATGGCTTAGGCTAGCGGCCCAGGCGTTTCTCTAACACACATACAAACTCCATGATCTTCCAAGTTCCACTTTTATTTCACACCGCCAGGATCCGTAAGCAAAAGAACATGATATCAACGGGGTTCAAAGTACAAGTGCAATGTTGAAAGCGTTCCCCATGAAACATGGTTCTGCTAATTTCAACTTATAAAGCGCAAGCATATACGCAACAAAGAAGGACCCAATGGTTCAAGTTTATTAGATGCAAAAAAGTAAAGTGTGCCATCAAGTTCGTGAGAGCTTTAATCACTAGTTTTCTCATAACAAGTTTAATTTGGAAGGTAAACAAAAGCATGAATATACTTGGAATAGCATAAGATAATAGGTAGGTATGGTGGACTCTTTGGAATAACTTGGTTTAGGGAGTTGGATGTATGAGCGGAACTCATACTTGGTTGTGGAGGCTAGCAAAAGACTGGGAGCGACAAATTAAGAGAGAAATAGTGGCCATAATCATGCAGAGCGACAAAACATCACTGATCAAAGCATAAAGTGATACTACAAGTTGAAAAATAAAGGATCATAAAGGCTATGGTGACTTGGGATAGTCATAACATGGTGTGAGCATGTGCCAAGTCAACCCAAATAAAGCATCAAAGGAGAATACCAATATACTATGCTTTAATATGCTAAAACAACGCATGATTTATCCAAGGCACATTAAGCAATCTCAATTGTTTATAACAAGTCATGCTACAGCAAAGAATACTAAGCATAAAGCCAAAACAATATCAAGCATGGCATGACAAAGCATAGGCCACAGTCAAAAACGAGCTCTTTTTACCACATAAGCATGAACTTTCCTACTCTTTTCCAAACCAAACCAAACTATTTGCAAACAAATGTATGAAAGAGGGGGTCCAACCAATTTATTCAGAAAACTAAGCAAACCAAGAAAACAAAAAACCAAAACGAAAACGAAAAAAAAGAAGATGCTCCAAGAACAACACAAACTGTGCATGAAACAATAAAAATGAAGCGTTTGGAAGAAACCTGGGATTTTTATTGATGAAGAAGGGGATGCCTTGGGCATCCCCAAGCTTTGACGCTTGTACTTCTTGGATATTTCTTGGGGTGACATGCGTGGAATCCCCAAGCTTGAGCTTTATTCCATCCTTCATCTCATTACTCATTCCTTCCATACACCTAAATTTTTCTTCATAGAAAACTTCACACAATCTTTATTAGCAACATTAGTGCACTCAAGATAATAGGTCTTAAGGTTCAGTTATAACACCAAATAAACTTCCATTAGAATACTAGATATACTGTAGCACTTCCGTCAAAAATCTCAGTTCCCCAAAAGAACTCAAAAAGGGACCAACA
This sequence comes from Avena sativa, assembly GCA_916181665.1. Classification (NCBI taxonomy): domain Eukaryota; kingdom Viridiplantae; phylum Streptophyta; class Magnoliopsida; order Poales; family Poaceae; genus Avena; species Avena sativa. The sequence continues at coordinate 317,598,936 of OV702292.1, forward strand.
AGAAGCAAATGCAGAAAATGGCAGAAATCTGTCAAAACAGACCAGCAGGTAAAGACGAATTTTTTGAAGACCTTCTGTTGCTCAAATCAAAAAATGTTGAGCTAACGAAAGTTATATAACAACCTGGGGAAGAAGCACAAAAATTCGCGCCTCAAAAAGACGTTCAGAGATTTTACACGAAGTTTTACGGTGAAGCACAGAAATCTGTTTCGGGACAGCAACTTTCCCAATCATTACTTCTCTCTCATTAGAGGTTACCCTTGGCACAAAAAGCAAATAAAAAGGATAAGGAGAGGTTATTACAGAGGTAATAACTTCCAAGACTCATCTAAAACTTTTGGGTTATCTCCCAATAAGTGCTTTTTTTAACGCCTTTAAGTTAGGCATAGGAAGCAAGAAAGAATCAAGTGTTCTCAAATGAAGAAGCATTAAGACAAAATTTTGTTTTCATAGGAGAAGCAAAAGAAATCTTCTCTCTCTTCTTGGGTAAGTGTTCTGTACCTTTCTTGAGTGGGAGTTGATATTTAATGGTACCTTCTTTCATATCAATAATGGCACCAACAGTTCTAAGAAAAGGTCTTCCCAAAGTAATAGGACAAGTAGCATTGCATTCAACATCCAAAACATAGAAATCAACGGGGACATAGGAATTGTTAACCATAATAAGAACATCATTAAGACTCCCCATGAGTTTCTATTTAGCATTATCATCAAGTGGGACATTCAAATAACAATGTTCAAGTGGAGGCAAATCAAGCATATCATAAATCCTTCTAGGCATAATAGAAACACTACTATCAAGATCACATAAAGCTTTGAAATCAAAATCATTCACTTTCATATTAATGATGGGTTACCAACCATCTTCTTGTTTTATAGGAATAGAAGCTTTATGTTTCATCTTTTCTTCTTTAATCTTTATGAGAGCATCATTAATGTGTTTTGTAAAGGCCATGTTCGTAGCACTAGCATTAGGACTTTTAGCAAGCTTTTGTAGGAACTTAATAACTTCAGAGATATTGCAACCATCAAGATCAAAATCAAATTTATCATCTAAAGTAGTAGAACTATTACTAACCTCAACACTAGTGGTGGTAATAGTAGAAACACTAATGTTTCTAGCAATTTCATCTTCTCTTTCCCACTTAGCATGTAATTCAGCTAATAGTCTAACATTTTCATCAATCATTACTTCTATGGCATTAGTAGCGGCAAAGAGATTCTCATTAGTTTTAGGTTTAGCAGCCATTTTATTAAAAGAAGATTGAGCTTCAGCCAAAGATGCTATATTTCTTTCAGCATTAGAGAGTTTTTCCTCAATAGTTTTATTGAAAGCAGTTTGCTTACTAATAAAGTCTTTAAGCATAACTTCAAGTTCATAGGGTGTACTCCTATTATTGTTGTAAGAATTTCCATAAGAATTACCATTGTTGGGAGGATATGGCTTATAATTGTTGTTACCAAAATTACTCCTATAAGCATTATTGCCAAAGTTGTTATTTCTTATGAAGTTCACATCAACTTGCTCTTCTTGAGCAACCAAAGAAGCCAAAGGAACATTATAGGGATCAATATGGGATTTCCCATTCACAAGCATAAACATAATAATATCAATCTTATCACTCAAGGAGGAGGTTTCCTCAACAGAATTTACCTTCCTACCTTGTGGAGCTCTCTCAGTATGCCATTCAGAATAATTAACCATCATATTGTCCAAAAGTTTTGTTGCAGCACCCAAAGTAATGGTCATAAAGGTACCTCTAGCAGCAGAGTCCAATAGGTTCCTTGAAGAATAGTTCAATCCTGCATAAAAAGTTTGGATGATCATCCAAGCAGTCAGTCCATGAGTGGGACAAAAAGATTTCATTCTTTCCCAAGCTTGAGCAACATGCTCATTATCAAGTTGTTTAAACTTCATTATTTCACTTCTCATGGATATAATCTTAGCAGGAGGATAGTATTTTCCAATGAAATCATCTTTGCATTTAGTCCAAGAATCAATACTATTCCTAATTAAGGAATTCAACCATTCTTTAGCTTTTCCTCTCAAAGAGAAAGGAAACAATTTCAGCTTAATAATATCACCATCTACATCCCTATGCTTTTGCATCTCACAAAGTTCAACAAAGTTATTTAGATGGGAAGCAGCATCTTCATTACCAATACCAGAAAATTGTTCTCTCATAACAAGATTGAGTAAAGCAGGTTTTATCTCAAAGAAAGTATCTTCAGGCACAGGTGGAGCAATAGGTGTGCTCATAAAATCATTGTTGTTGGTGCTAGTGAAGTCACACAACTTAGTGTTTTCAAGAGTTGTCATTTTTTTGGGTTTTCAAATAAGAAAGAAAACTTGTAAAACTAATTTTTTTCTCTTTTTTGAATAACAAAACAAGCAAACAAAGGAAAAAGAAACTAAGCAAAACAAAAATAACAAAGTAAAGAGATTGGTTATGAGGGACTCCCCTTGTGAAGATGTCCTTGAGTCCCCGGCAACGGCGCCAGAAAAATGCTTGATGGCTCAATGCACGGCGCCCAGAAAAGTGCTGGTGCGTGGTTGATGTAGAGCTCGTTGGGAACCCCAAGAGGAAGGTATGATGAGCACAACAACAAGTTTCCCTCAGTTATGAAACCAAGGTTTAATCGAACCAGTAGGAGCAAGGAAACACCCCAAAGGTGTTACTAGCTGAGCTTTGGCAAGGCGCACTACCAGTTCTAGTAGCAACGTGGAGACCTGCACAACACAACCACAGAACTTTGTCCCTAACTTGCGATGAGGTTGTCAATCCCACCGTGTTTTGTGGAAAACAAAGGATTAAACGTATCAAATGGAAAGAAGTAATAGTTTGCAGAAAGTAAACACAAAGCAGTAAACAGTTTATAGATTGAATATAAAAGACAAGGACCAGGATCCATAGTTTACTAGAGGTGGCTCTCCTAAGATAGATAACATGCTGGGTGAACAAATTACAGCGGGGCAATTGACAAACATTGAGAAAGCAATACATGCATATACTAATCATATTGACTCCTTTGAGACTTGATTGGGCATTACAACATTATACATAGACCGCCATCCAACTGCATCTATGACTAATAATCCACCTTCAGGTTATCATCCAAACCCCCTCCAGTATTAAGTTGCAAGCAACAGATTATTGCTTTACGAATTGCGTGTAAAGTAAACAATACGATTGTTCTATGAACAAAGGATTATTGTTTTCTCCCTAGTAGCAACAACACATCTAGTACCTTAGAGATTTCTGTCACTTCCCCAGATTACCAGAGGCATGAACCCACTATCGAGCATAAATACTAACTCTTGGAGTTGCTAGCATCTACTTGGCCAAGATAGCTACTAACAACGGAAAGCATGCAAGATCACAAATAACAAAGGCATGATAGAATCAATAATCAATCTGAAATAGCATCTCAATATCCATCGGATCCCCGCAAACACAACATGCAGAATTGCAAATAGATGATCTTGATCATGAACGGAGCTCACAAGATCTAGACATGAAAGCACAAAGGAGGAGAACCAGCCATCTAGCTACTACATGGATCCGTAGTCCAAGGATGAGCTACTCACGCATCACACTGGAGGCTTGCATGGTGATGAAGAAGGCTTCCAGGGTGAATTCCCCTCTCCGGCAAGGTGCCGGGAAGAGCTTCAGATCCCTCCTGATCTAGGGATGGAGATGATGGCGGCTACAGACTCTTTCGTGGATTTTTGATTGGGTACTTAGGGTTTACGTCACGAGGGCATCTTATAGTCGAAAGGGGAGGCCGAGGGGGTGCCTGGGGCCACCACAACACCCCCCTGCGCGGGCCAAGCCTGGTCGCGCGGCCAGGTGGTGTGGCCGGCCTCTGGCCCCTCTCCGTCTCGTATTCTGGCATCTGATGACTTCCGGAAAAATAGGCACTTTGGATTTTGTCCCGTCCAATTCCGAGAATATTCATTTTCTGACTTTCCTGGAACCAAAAACAGCAGAAAATAGGCAGCTAGCACTGTGGCTCTTGTTAATGGGTTAGTCCAAGAAATCATATGAAAGGTACTCCAAAGTTGTAACAAAACACAAGAAAGTGGATAAAACCAAGCATGGAACATCAAAAATTATAGATACATTTGCAATGTATCAATGCCCAAGGCATCCCCTTCTTCATCAATAAAAATCTCAGGTTTCTTCCAAACACTTCATTTTTATTGTTTCATGCACAGTTGTGTTGTTCTTGGAGCGTCTTCTTTTTCGTTTTCATTTTGGTTTTCCGTTTGCTTGGTTTTCTTAGTTTGCTGAATAAATTGGTTGGACCCCCTCTTTCATACATTGGTTTTCAAATAGTTTGGTTTGGATTGGAAAAGAGTAGGAAAGTTCATGCTTAAGTGGTAAAGAGAGCTTGTTTTTTACTATGGCCCATGCTTTGTCATGCCATGCTTGATATTGTTTTGGCTTTATGCTTAGTGATCTTTGCTGTAGCATGACATGTTATAAACAATTGAGATTGCTTAATGTGCCTTTGAAGAATCATGCGTTGTTTTAGCATATTAAAGCATAGTATTGTGGTATTCTCCTTTGATGCTTTATTTGGGTTGACTTGGCGCATGCTCACACCATGTTATGACTATCCCAAGTCACCATAGCCTTTATGATCCTTTAGTTTTCAACTTGTAGTATCACGTTATGCTTTGATTAATGATGTTGTGTCGCTCTGCATGATTATGGCCATTATTGCTCTCTTAGTCAGTCTCTCCCAGTCTTTTGCTAGCCTCCATAACCAAGTATGAGTTCCACTCATGCATCCAATTCCTAAAACCAAGTTATTCCAAAGAGTCCACTATACCTACCTATTATCATTTGCTATTCCAAGTATATTCATGTGTTTATCTACCTTCCGAATTAAACTTGTTATGAGAAAACTAGTGATTAAAGATCTCACGAACTTGATGTCACACTTTACTTTTCTTGCCCTTAATAAACTTGAACCATTGTGTCGTCTATATTGTATATGCTTGCACTTATATGTTGGGGATTAGCAGAACCATGCTGTCATGGGGAGCGCTCTCAACATTGCACTTGTACTTTGTACCTAGTTGATATCATGCTCTTTTGTCTATGGATGTCGTCGGTGTGAAATGAAAGGGGAGCTTTTAAGTCCATGGAGTTATGTATGTGTGTTAGAGAAACGCCTGGGTCGCTGGTCTAATCCATGTCGTCATGGTGGAAACCTGCAGCGTAACCATAATGAGTTGTCTATGAAGCATTCTTCTTATAAAAAAAAGAGTCATATATTGAGAAAAAAAGAGAAAAAGAAAAAAAAGAGATATGAGAAAAGAGGAAAGAGAGAAAAAAGCACCATTTTCCCATGGTAAATAAGAAGATTGCTGAGATGCTCGTTGTCTGCTTGCCTTGTCATTTTGATATGGGGATTCTTCCATATCATCGGGCAAGGGGTACCCCGTTGGCGGTTCTCTATGATACACATGTACTTACTATGACAAGAACTTACCGGTAACTAAACTTGAGTAGCATGAGGAACGGCCCTCGTATTCAAGGGACATGAGATTTCCAACTTATACTTTGTCAATCATATACACCATAGTTTGTTCACTTTAAACTTAATCACTTCAAGATGCTTATGATAGGGGCAATGAGACCTGAAAGCTAATAAGTACCATAATTTTTGGAATCTCTTTATGAAACTTGAATCCCTACTTCCTTCTATGAAGGCCTTTCTTTTACTTTTATGTTGAGTCTCCACCTTCTATCTTTATGCACCTACTTTGAGAGCATAGTGGCCATTCTTAGTTCTATGTGCATTGTCCCAAGACTTGTTGATTGATGCATAACTTTGATATTGCTTGTTTTAAACTATTTCTATCTAGTCACTCTTATGAACTTTGAAGGTGTCCTATGCATTTATGTTTGCTACTCTATGAGGGACAAGCTGAATGCCACTATGCTATGTTTTCTTTATGTGAAACAAACAAACATCTAGCAAAGCATTGTTATTCATGAATCTTTTGTTTGTGCCTTTTCATGTTGCAACATAGTTGCTTTGTCTTATTGTTAGAACTTTATCTTTCATGCTATGTGGAAGTACTATGATCCCAGCTATCAATGTTTTACAAATACTTTGATCAAGTTTATGATGGTGCATGTCACCTCAAAAATTATTCTTTCTTTTTATCACTTACCTACTCGAGGACGAGTAGGAGTTAAGCTTGGGGATGTTGATACGTTGCTAACGTATCCATAATTTTTGATGTTCCATGCTTGGTTTTATCTACTTTCTTATGTTTTGTCCACACTTTGGAGTACTTTCTAATCACTTTCTTGGACTAACCTATTAATAAGAACCATAGTGATAGCTGCCTGTTTTCTGCTATTTTTGGTTCCAGGAAAGTCAGAAAATGAATATTCTCGGAATTGGATGGGACAAAAACCAAAGTCGGTTTTTCACCAAGGGGGGCACGGAGCCAGAATACGAGACGGAGAGGGGCCAGAGGGCCACCACACCACCTGGCCGGTGCGGCCAAGCCTGGCCCGCGCCAGGGGGTGGTTTGGACGCCTAGGGAACCCCCTCGTCCTCCCCTTTCGCCTAAAAGATGCCTCTGACATAGAAACCCTAAGTACATGATCAAAATTCCACGAAAGAGTCTGTAGCCGCTGTCATCTCCATCCCTAGATTGGGAGGGATCTGAAGCTCTTCCCTGCACCCTGCCGGAGGGGATAATTCACCCTGGAGTCCTTTTTCATCATCATGCAAGCTTCCGGTGTGATGCATGAGTAGTTCATCCCTGGACTACGGGTCCATGTAGTAGCTAGATGGATGGTTCTTCTCCTTTGTGCTATCATGTTTAGATCTTGTGAGCTCCGTTCATGATCAAGATCATCTATTTGTAATCCTACATGTTGTGTTTGTGGGGATCCGATGGATATTGTGATGCTATTTCAGATTGATTTATCATATCTTTGTTATTTGTGATCTTGCAAGCTTTCTGTTGTTAGTAGCTATCTTGGCCAAGTAGATGCTAGCAACTCCAAGAGTTAGTATTTATGCCCGATAGTGGGTTCATGCCTCTAGTAATCTGGGGAAGTGACATAAATCGCTAAGGTACTAGATGTGTTGTTGCTACTAGGGAGAAAAAAACAATCCTTTGTTCATAGAACAATCCTATTGTTTACTTTACACGCAATGCGTAATGTAATTATCTGTTGCTTGCAACTTAATACTGGAGGGGGTTCGGATGATAACCTGAAGGTGGATTATTAGTCATAGATGCAGTTGGATTACGGTCTATGTATAATGTTGTAATTCCCAATCAAATCTCAAAGGAGTCAAGTTGTTTAGTATATGCATGTATTGCTTTCTCGATGTTTGTCAATTGCCCCGCTGTAATTTGTTCACCCAACATGTCATCTATCTTAAGGAGAGCCACCACTAGTGAACTAAGGACCCCGGTCCTTTCTTTTACCATCAATCTACAATCAAATGGTTACTGCTTTCTGTTTACTTTATGGAAACTATTACCTTCTTCCACACAATACGTTTAATCCTTTGTTTTCAGCAAAACCGGCGAGATTGACAACCTCACTGTAAGTTGGGGGCAAAGTTCTGTGGTTGTGTTGTGCAAGTTTCCACGTTGCTGCTGGCGCCCTGCCAAAGTCCAGCTAGCAACACCTTTGAGGTGTTTCCTTGCTCCTACTGGATTGATAACCTTGGTTTCATAACTGAGGGAAAACTTACTGCTATACTCATCTTACCTTCCTCTTGGGGTTCCCCAACATGCTCATTAACACACAAGTCAGCACGCGGCAATGGGGCAGCAGGGCGTAGTCGCACCAGAGCCGGAGATCCGCATCGGTAACAATGTCGTACCACTCCACATCTACCATCCATGCCGGCATCTGAACCTAGGAAACATCATCGATCGAGACGGGAAGAATAGAGAAAAACCCCAAAAGGAGAGAACCCATAAGCTAAATTCGAGAAAATAAACTGAGACCGTGAACTCTGGTGTACTTACCCTACCTCGTCCGCCTTGCGCATCAAGATCCCCCATCGTTCGCCGAACTCGCATGACTAAATCCGCCAACATTGCTCGAAAAAAGAGCGTGCCTTCAAAGCCTAGCACAAAGGCCTTGTGGAGAAGGAAGAGGTAGGGGAGTCAGTCCTCACATTCCCTGTCTACTACTCCTTATTTGATTTAACTCGACCACTGATAACTGGGTCCCGCGCTAGAGAGCCCGTGGGCCCCCAAACATCACTCACCTAGTTTGACTTGCATTACATGGAGTACTTTTGGAAAACAGATCAAAACTCAATAAATTAACCAAAGGCCCCCCTCTCTTTTTGGGAAAACCCATTACAAAACAGAGACGCTCACAAATGCGTACACACACTCACCCCTATGAATGCAGGTACGCACACCCTACACCTATGAGCACTTCAGAAAGACTGGATCTTGAGACTGATCCCACGGGGCTTGAGCTTGATGAAGTGACCATAAGGACCTCGTTATATATTGACGGGAACATCGCCTCTCACTACCCTCATAACCATCCTTCAAAGTCGAGCGCCGAGGCTTCGTGGTGAAGGAAGTGCTAGGGGGTTGAAGCTCATATTCGTTGGCTGCTATGGGATGTAATTGAACCAATAATAATGTGGCCCCCGGTTGTGAGCCCATAGACCCTAGACACCAGTGACCATGACAAATACTTTGGGAAAACCGAGCAAAACTTAATACAAACGGAAGGCACATCTCTCTCATTTTTGTGAAAATCCACTACAAAACGCACACGCCCACAAATGCATACACACAGTCACCCATATGAACGCATGAATGCATATCCTACCCCTATGAGTACCTTTGAAAGATTGTGTCTTCAGACTGTCTGGTGGGGGGGCTTGAGCTTGACGAACTCACCATAGGCACCTAGTGCCCTCGTAACCATCCTTCAAAGCCGGGCGTCGAGGCTTCATCGAGAAGGAAGAGCTAGAGGAGTCAGGGCTAACATTCGTTGGATGCTATAGGATATAACTATACCACTAATAACAATGGGGCCCCACGGTAGTGATCCCATTGCCCCCAGAAATCAAAGCAAGCACGGTGTCAAGTCTTAAACATATATCTTAACGGTGGACTGGGTAGGGCTAACAAAAAGATTATTCAAGGTGATTCTAGTTGTAGACTTATGTCTAAGAGAATCAATTGGAAGGGCCCACTATTTAGTGGATAACAGTCTATTTTTATTTTTAGCATGGTTGTGTGGACCCACTTCAGTTCTAAACGCTGGACCAAAAGTAGTTTTCATAGCTACTTCTAGACACTACACACGCCCTTACTATACGTAGCTTAGAAATTTACTAGCCTCGTGTCTAAGAAAATTGTAGGTTGCTTTAAATTTTTTGAAAAAGCTTTTGGAGGTACCCATCAAGGGTTCAATTAATATATCACAAAACACCAAGAGTTTTGACAATAGGTTTAACTTCTTGCTAAGATAGATTTTGCGTCTTGACAATTTAACGAAATTAGGTCAAACTTGAGCTACAAGTAAGCGCGATATAGATTGCTCTTGAATTAAATGTCTTTTTGGAGGTCAATAGGTGCATCTTGTTGTAGTAAAAAATTCCATCACATTGAGTTTCCCACTATCTCAGGAATGAACATTCTCAATTTTCCGAGTGTGATGACGAGATTATTCTTTCCCGTAAAGCAAGTATGAAGAATATGGATCTGAATGACACACGAGGTACGTTTTCAGACATATATTATGGACCAACATGTTGTACTTACGATTTCCCATGTTTTATGAGTTCTCAAACTTCCTAGCTAACTTCGCCCACTTGATAGATTTTATGCCGATTTATTGAAATTATTAGGTATAAATTGAACTGCCACAAGTAAATTGTAGGTTGCTTTGGAAGTTTGATGAAAGATCTCTCTTGGATGTACCCATATATATCGGGGGGAGGGGTCAATTAATATATGGGAAACCACCAAGAGTTTTGATGATATATAGGTACAGTTCAACTTCTTGCTAAGATTTTGCATCAATTTAATGAAATTAAGTTAGACTTGAGCTACAAGTAAGCATGATAGACTGCTCTTGAATTAAATGTCTTTTCAGAGGTAGATGGGTGCATCTTCTTGTAGTAAACAATATCGTCGGTGTGAGTTTCCAACTACAGGAAAGGACATTCTCAATTTTCCGAGTGATGTCATGATCATTCTCTCCCATAAAGGAAGTCCGAAGAATATTGATCTAAATAAATGCCACAAGCCAAAGTTTTCACACACACACACAGTCACATGCCACACTCGTATATACTGCATGAAATGTGATTTAACGAACATTAAGTTGTTATTAACCAATAGTCTTGTTAGAGAAAAAGGCATACATGAAGTATATTAAGAATAACTATCTAGAACATGGTGGAGTTTGCTCTAGATACTGTTCAACACGAATCCAACTACTCTGAACTATTGGATCTAATAGCCCAACGGTCACGATTGGTGCTATGGATCCAATTCAAAACTGCCTACCTAACTCCACCCACTTGAATGACTTTATGTCGATTTATCGAAAATAGGTCAGATTTGAATTAGTATAAGTAAATTTTAGGTTACTGTGAAAGTTCTACAAAAAAGCTTTTGGAGGTACCCATCGGGGGTCACAATTAATATATGATAAACCATCCAATGAGAGTTTTAACGACAAGTTGGATCAAGACTCGCAAACCCAAACATTTTGCTAACTGTTGGATCTTATTTTCCATTCCTAGCATCTAAAAAGATTCTACTAATAGTCTTGATGAGAACGATGAACACTAGTATGCGCAAACCTCAAAACACACACTTCATTGCTCAGTTTTAGGGTCCTTGTGCTAAATGCATGGACTTGGATGCAAGTTTCATTTTTTATGAGGTCCTTGATATGTAACTTATACTTCCACCAACCGTGTTCACTCTCAAGCACATCGCACCTACTAGATCAACCATTAGATCGGCCATTCGTAATACTTCTTATTATATATCTTTATCTTTTCTTATCTCTTACAATACCGTACCATACCACGCACTACATATAGTGTACGGATTAACTTTGAACTTCGACCGTTGGATAAAGACTGGCAAATCCAAACCTTGCTAACCGTTGGATCTTCTTTTACATTCTTAGCATCTAGAAAGATTCTACTAATAGTCCTTAGCACGATGACCGCTAGTATACGTAAACCTCTAGCTCAAAACACACACTTCATTGCTTAGTTTCAGGGTCGTCCTTGTGCTAAATGCATGGCCTTGGATGCAATTTTCATTTTTTATGAGGTCCTTGATGTAAATTGTAATTCTACCCACCGTGTTAACTCTCAAAGCACCTCGCTTCCTATGAGACCTATCATTAGATCGGCCATTCATAGTACTTCTTATCTTACCTTTATCTTTGTCTCTTATCTCTTATAATAACATGCATACCACCACTACATAGTGTAGGGATTAACTTATTTGAACATTGACCGTTGGATCAAGACTGGCAAATCCAAACATTGCTAACCGTTGGATCTTCTTTTCCATTCTTAGCATCTAGAAAGATTCTACTAATACTCTTTAGCATGATGAACACTAGTATGCACAAACCTCAAAACACATAGTACTTCATTACTCGGTTTAAGGGTCCTTGTGCTGAATGCACGGACTTGTTGGATGCAATTTTTATTTTTTATGAGGTCCTTAATGTAACTTGTACTTCCACCGACCGTGTTAACTCTCAAGCACCTCGCTCTTACGAGACCTACCATTAGGTCGGCCATTCGCAGTACTTCTTATCTTATCTTTATCTTGTCTCTTATCTCTTACAATACCATACCACTACATATAGTGGAGAGATTAACTTTGAACATTATATTAACAGTTGGATCAAGACTGGCAAATCCAAACAACATTGCTAACCATTGGATCTTCTTTTCCATTCTTAGCATCTACATAGATTCTACTGATAGTCTTTATCACGATGAACGCTTGTATGCGCAAACCTCAAAACACAGTACTTCATTGCTCAGTTTCAGGGTCCTTTGCTAATTGCATGCATGGACTTGGATGTAATTTTCATTCTTTATGAGGTCCTTGATATAACTTGTACGTACTTACACCGACCGTGTTAACTCTCAAGCACCTCGCTCCTACAAGACCTACCAAGGTTAAAAGAAAATTCAACCGCCCCAATTATCACACAAACTGGACCACGGTTTCTTATACGTAATACCCAAGTTTTTAGTACTAGGATTCCTAGCTAACTTTGTGCACTTTGGTGACTTCTTGTCAATTTAACGAAATTAAGTCAAACTTTAGCTACAAGTAAGTGTGATAGATTGATCTTGAATTAATTGTCTTTTCGGAGGTAGATGTGTGCATCTTCTTGTAGTAAACAATGTTGTCTGTGTGAGTTTCCAACAATCAAGAAAGAAAATTCTCAGTTTTCTGAGTGATGACGAGATGATTCTTTTCTGTAAAGGAAGTCCGAAGAATATGGATCTCAATGCCATAAGCCAAGCTTCTAGACATATTAGCTAGGTGGACCAATGTGTTTTACTTACGATTCCCATGTTTTATGAGTTTTCAAGGTTCCTAGCTGACCCCGTCCACTTGTTGATTGACTTTATGTCGATGTATCGAAATAAAAGGTCAATTTGAACTACAAGCAATAAATTGTAGCTTGGTTTGAAATTTTTATGTAAAAAGCTTTTGGGGGTACCCATCGAGCGGTCAATTAATATATCAGTTGAGACTGTTCGACTTCTAGCTACTAAGATTTTGCCTCTTGAAAATTTTGAACCCCTTTTGAAAACGATCACATGAAATAAGGAGAGAGGGGAAATGATTTTTCTATTCTCTATGGTCAACACACAAGCTTGAGGTGCACCTTAGGCTTAAAGATACTTTATAGTTTCCACTATGTATAAGGTGAACATTAGCGGATGCCACATAGTAGGCCTTATTAAGGTGTGCATTTTTATCTATATCTACTACTATAATGGAGCAGTTTTGAATTGGATCCATATATAGCACCAATATTGACCGTTGGGCTGTTAGGTCCAATGGTTCAGAGCAGCTGGATTCGTGTTGAATAGTACCTAGAGCAAACTCCACCATGTTCTAGAACCATCATGTCACCAACCCTAAAATTTCAAAGCACAGTAGGTTGTATTCTCAATATGTGTAGATAGTTATTATTAATAGACTTAATTTATGCATTTTGGGGGTGGTGACATGATGGTTCTAGAACATGGTGGAGTTTTCTCTAGGTCTGTACTCCCTCGCTCCGTCCCAAAATATAAGGTGCCTAAGGATTGGTCAAAGTCAAACCTTACTAACTTTGACCAAATATTTTAAAAAATATCTACATCTACAATATTGAATGGACATATTAAGAAAATATATTTTATGGTGAATCTATTGATATTAATTTAGTATTCTAATTTTTTTATATTTTTGTGTATAATCATGGTCAAACTTAAAAAAATGTTCACTTTTGACTAATCCTTAGGCGCCTTATATTTTGGCGGAGGGAGTACTATTCAACACGAATCCAGTTGCTCTGAACCATTGGATCTAACAACCCGACGGTCATGATTAGTGCTATGGATCCAATTCAAAACTGCTCCACTATAGTAGTATAAGTAGAGAGAATACAGTCTACTGTGCTATGAAATTCTAGGGGTGGTGACATGATGGTTCTAGGACATGCATGTAGAGTTTTATCTAGGTACTATTCAACACGAATCCAACTTCTTTGAACCATTGGATCAAACAGCCCAATGGCCAGGATTGGTGCTATGGATCCAATTCAAAACTGCTCCACTATAGTAGTAGAGATAGAGATATCTTATCTTATCTTATCTTACCACTATATAGTGTACGAATAACTTTGAATATTGACCGTTGGATCAAGACTCGTGAATCCCAACATTTCTAGCCGTTGGATCTTCTTTTCCATTCTAGCATCTAGAAGATTCTATTGATAGTCTTCGGCATAATGAATGCTATGCACAAACCTCAAAACACACTTATCCATCATACTAGAATCTTCTCCCTCGTAGCTAATAATCGTTGACTTCTACATGATCTTATCTTATCTTATCTTACCACTATATAGTGTATGGATAACTTTGAAATGTTGACCGTTGGATCAAGACTCACGAATCCCAGCATTTCTAGCCATTGGATCTTCTTTTCCATTCTAGCATCTAGAAGATTCTATTGGTAGTCTTGAACACAATGAATGCACTATGCATAAACCTCTCAAAACACACTTCTCCATCATACTAGAATCTTCTCCCTCGTTTCTTTAGACCATGTTACCAAAAATTTCAAGTGTTAGGTAGCTAATAATCTTTGACTTCTACACATGATGATACAAAGTACAAGGACCAAATATACACCCATACTATATAGATGTTGATCAAATTTATAATTTTTGTGCTTTACCAATTATAATTTTATATAGTGATGACATGTCATACGTTTACTATCCGAGCCTTATTAAGGTGTGGTTTTTTACACAATGCGGGAGTAGTCTATTTCTTTGCTTAGACATATGGTTACCTATGTCCACGCGCTATACATGCTGATTGAATAAAACCTTGGAAGGGGAAGAGGGCAGCAGCGAAGAGAAGTTGAAGGCGGTTCCATGTCAGAGCAAAGTTATGATGGGTTTCTGACACAAGGTACTCCTACGGACTTACAGTGTACACTCTACTAATAGTAAATTTCAGGACCTATGCACGCAAAACAAATCGTGTGTTTTCTCTCTCCTTTATGCTCCATCTCTCCTCCCCTTTCCCCTCGCACAGCGGTTTGGCTGATCTCTCTCCCCTCGTCCACAGCGTGGCGTTGCGCACGTGTGCCTTGGTATAGTGGCTCTATGTCTCTGGCGTGTTCGGTAGCTACACGTTGGTGTGGAGTAGGGACGAGGAGTACATAGGAAGGAAACCACTTTGGTCCTTGGCGGCACAAAAATTCAAAGTTTTTTGGTTTTCAAAATTTTCACTTGCTTCGCAAACATCAGAAGGGAAGGTTATTCAAAAGATCAGGCAAACATTAGGAGGGAAGGCAATTTTGAACCCGTTTTGAACATTGATCACATTAAATAAATAAACAACAAAAAACAAAAGTTTTACTCATGATGTCCTATCATGTCTTGTGCACCACGTGCCATGAAAACTGTAATCATGGGATTAGATAAGTTTTGCAAAAATAGCTTCACAATATTGTTCTACCATGTGTATGGACACTATCGGGTTTATTTCAACCCGAACCACCGAGGTCATCAAGGCCATATTGATATCATAGTTTATAATTTGATTAGAGTTCCCATGATAGTTTGGTAGATGGGTGCATATTGGCGTAGTAAGCATTGTTGCATGTGGGAGTTTCCAAAAATTAGGTAAAAAAGAATTTCAATTTTCCCAGTGAGGACGGTGATGTTTTTTTGTGAAGAAAGTCTAAATAATATGGTTCAGAATGCCACAAGCCAATGGTTTCACATATACTATAGTTGATCATGGTTCCTATCTAACTTTGGCTAAAAGTTAGTAGATATTACGATGGGTCGTAACACGCCGTACTAGTACACATACTACTACGTAGTAGATTTTCTCTCTCCTTCGCCCCCCTCTCACCATGAACCCACTATCCTCTCCATTTCTCCTTCCTTCCTATGTAAGCTTTCACGCAATGATTATACTTCTAGTCTGAGATGCAGCGGTACAGAAAAAGATGAGGCCCACACCATATCACCATCAATCAAGTTCAGTGACGCAACTTTGTGAAGAGTATACGTATACTAGTAGTATTGTAGCTAGATAAGTATGTACTACTATAGAAACTTAATTTTTAACATAGGAAGTAACAGACACCGAGTAATTCAGCACGATCTGCATGATTCTCTTCATTTTTGGATAAAGCGGGGCGCCTCCTGAATTCTCTGGACCGAGAAAAATCAAGAACCGACAAGTCTGGTATAATCCTTTTTTGTTGACGGGACGAGTCTGGTACAATCTATTTATGATATTTTGGGATAGCTTTCAGGGTATTAACACAAGCACGACTATAAATAGAAATTATAAATTGCAACAGTATGCACCCTTACTTTCACCCAAAACACCCAACCCACCGTTGCTTAGAACCCATTCTCTCTCTATTTCCTTCCAAAATATCATATGACAACTCTCTCCAGAACACGTCGATTGACCTGACAAATGGGAAAGGCCCCGAAACTCCACCTGGAAGCCTAGACTTAGTCGTCGGGCCATGGCTGCCGCCGCTGTCTGACTCCTCTGATGAAGAAGATAACCACTAGCAGCGCTTTTTCGAAGGGACACCACCACCAACGCCGAGCGACTCTGATAAGACGGAAGATGAGACTGAGGAAGAGGAGGAGTCTAAAGTCGACCTTGAGGAGGAGGCCGAAGACGATGACAGGAAGGAGGCCGAGGACGATGATGGGGAGGAGGCCGAGGACGACAACACGGAGGTCTCTTCCCACCCCCACCGAAGAAGCATGCCCGAGTGCAAAATTAAATGGCATCCAGAGAAGAGGCGGGTAGTGTAGTATATCTCGTTCTACGAAGCATCTTGGCTTTGGTAAAAAATATTGTCAATGAGAGTTCCAAACTTTTAGAAAAATGCTTTTCAATTTCCAAGTGATAGGATTTGTTTTTAGTAATTAAGTATGTTTGCATAATTTGGCTTAGAGTGCACTCACTGTATTCTAGCAAAATATAGATAACTTCCACTGCATGTTAGTACTATATGAAAATACTTATTTTAATGTGTGTTATAATACATTGTTTTTTTGCGGGAGGGGGTGGTAATGATACATAGTTGAAACTTAAATGATGTCCTCTTATATTTGTGCTTGTTTGGACGAAAACTACAAACATGGATTTGGAAAACTTTCGAAAAACTTGCTACACAATATGGTCATAACCATGTATGAACATTGTTCACATTTTAAGCCAAGTTACCAATGTCAAGATCCCATTTATTGGGATAAATTAAATAAAAGTAAAGAAAACAATAAAAAATGCTAAGCACTTATGTATGGTGTCCTCTTTCGTAAATGATAAACATGAATTTTGACAAGGTTTAAAAACACTTCTTCACAATATGACCAGCGATGTGTTAACATACTTGGGTTTCAAGTTAAATAATGACAAATGTCGTGTCCATTTCAGGTAGAGGGGTGCATCTTGGCATGGCATACTAATGTTGTTAACTGGAGTTTTCAACTTTTATGTATAGAATTTTGTTAAATTATTTTAGAAGTGCCACATATAATTATTTTTGAAAGAAAAGGCAA
Organism: Avena sativa; assembly: GCA_916181665.1. Classification (NCBI taxonomy): domain Eukaryota; kingdom Viridiplantae; phylum Streptophyta; class Magnoliopsida; order Poales; family Poaceae; genus Avena; species Avena sativa. The sequence continues at coordinate 317,616,296 of OV702292.1, forward strand.
AGAGTATGGCTCCGAATGCCACAACACACTAAATTTCACACAAAATAGAGTATGTTTCATGGTTAACAAGTTTCATGAATTTTCAGGCCTTCTAGCTAATTTTGCATAATTAAATGAGATTTTGTCAATAAAACCAAAGTAGGTAAATTTTGAACTACAAGTGCGTGATAGATTGCTTGTAAATTTGTCAGAAATTCATATAGTACTAATTATTGTACCCACGCAGTCATACTGAAAACCAACTATTGTTTTGAAAGATACAACTTCTTTGTATGAATTTTCATGCTCACACATCTGACCATGTTTCAAAAAAGTGAAAGAAAATAAGGAAACATGCACACAACCTTTTAGTAGTACTCCTATTAAAAATTCATACTTGTAAAACAGTTAAGACAGTGCTGTTAAAATTTCAATACAAGGGACCTGGGTACCTTCACCGGCCCTCCATAATTAACCTTTCTTCCTCTTAGACTTTGCAGCTATGGCTCCAACGATCGGAGCTCCCCGTGGGAAGTGGCGGCGACAAAGGCCGTGGAGAAAAAGAAGACATGTCGCCGGCTTCCGAATCCTGCTCTGGCCACTCCAAGTCGCAGTCTTGCACCAGGCCGCCGCAAGAAGAAGCAGGTGTCGAGGTCCATCAAGGCCGGACTGCATTTTCCCATTAGCCAGATCGGGCGCTACCTCAAGGAGGGTCTCTACTCCCAGTGCATAGGCTTCGGGGCTCCCTTCTACCTCGCGGCCGTTCTCGAGTACCTCACCGCCGAGGTGCTGGAGCTTGCCGGGCAAGCCACGAAGGACAGCAAGAAGATCTGCATCATCCTGAGGCACGTGATGCTCGACGTCATGCGCGACGAGGAGCTCAGCAAGCTGTTGGCCGGTGTTACCATCACGCACAACGACGTGCTGCCCAGCATCCAAGAGTCCCTGCTTGGCGATGGTACTGCAGAGGACGCAATCAAGTTGCTTGCGGAGGATGATGCAAAGTCACCTAAGAAGACCATGAATTCCCCTAGAAGTCATTAAGTTGTACTACTAGTACTCCGTATGTGTTTGGGTTTGCTCTGTTTGCAGTTTGGTTAATCATCAGTGTCAATGTAATATTCAGATCTGTGATGCTAAGAAAAAGCTTGTGAGGGTTCTAAAAAATATTGTTTTCCTAATCTTATCCTATACTCCATTTATTTAATACTCCCTCTATTCAGAAATATAAGACATTTTAGCTTTGTGAAATGAATATATCTAGACGCCTTTTAGTGTATAGGTTCACTTTGAACCTCTACAAACCCATACACTAAAAGACGTCTAGATACAAAGGTAAAAAATAGACTTGGATTTCATGGAGTTAAAACGTCTTATATTTCTAAACAGAGGGAGTATTACTCAGCATATTAGGTTTAGTCAAAGTCAAATGTTACAAAGTTTGACCAACTATATACAATATTAAATAGTATACTCATTGAAAAAAAATCAATATACAGTAAACAATGTCGTCAGTGTGAGTTTCAAACTATCAGGAAAGAACTTTCAATTCTCAATTTTTCGAGAGATGACAAGCGAGGTTGTTATTTTTCATCAAGAAAGTCCGAAGAATATTGATCTGAATGCCAGAATCCAGGTTTTTAGACATATATATATAGTGGACCGACATGTTGTACTGACGATACCCATGATTTATGTGCTTTCAAAATTCCTATCTAACTCTGCCAACTTGAATGACTTTATCCTGATTTATCGAAATTATATTAGGTCGAATTTGAACTGCAAGTAAATTATAGGTTGCTTTGAAAGTTTCATGAAAAATCTTTTGGAGGTACCCTTCGGGGGAGGGGTGAATTAATATATCAGAAACCACTATGAGCTTTGATGATAGGTTCAACTTCTTTCTAAGATTTTGCATCTTGACAATTTAACAAAATTAAGTCAGAATTGAGCTACATGTAAGTGCGATAGATTACTCTTGAATTAAATGTCTTTTCGGAGGTAGATGGGTGCATATTCTTGTAGTAAACAATATCGTCGGTGTGAGTTTCCAGTTATCAGGAAAGACCATTCTCAATTTTCTGAGTGATGTCAAGATTATTCTCTCTCATAAAGGAAGTTCGAAGAATATCGATCTAAATGCCAGAAGCCAAGTTTTCACACACATATATATAGTGGACCAACATATTGTACTTATGATTTCCTATGTTCTATGAATTCTCAAACTCGCTACCTAACTTCGCCCACTTGAATGACCTTATGTCGATTTATCAAAATTAGGTCAAATTTGAACTACTACAGGTAAATTGTAGGTTACTATGAAAGTTTTATGAAAAAGCTTTTGAAGGTACCCATCGGGGGTCACAATTAATATATGAGAAACCATCCAACGAGATTTTTGACGACAAATTCAACTTCTTGCTAAGATTTTGCATCTTGCCAGTTTAACAAAACTAGGCCAAACTTTAGCTACATGTAAGTGCAATAGATTCCTCTTGATTTAAAAGTCTTTTCGGAGGTAGATATAGGTGCATCTTCTTGTAGTAGACAATGCCGTTAGTGTAAGTTTCCAACTATCTTAGGAAAGGACATTCTTAATTTTTCGAGTGATGACAAGATTGTACTTTCCCCTAAAGAAAGTCCAAAGACTATGGATCTGAATGCCACAAGCCAAGTTTTCACACATATATAGTGGACCAACACGATGCACTTACGATTTCCCATGTTTTATCAATTCTCAAATTTCCTAGCTAACTTCACCCACTTGAATGATTTTATGTCGATTTATCGAAATTAGGTAAAAATTGGACTACTACAGGTAAATTGTAGGTTGCTTTGAAAGTTTTATGAAAAAGCTCTTTGGAGGTACCCATCGGGGGGAAGGGTCAATTAATATATATATTAGAAACCACCAAGAGTTTTGACGATAGGTTCATCTTCTTGCTAAGATTTTGCATCCTAACTATTTAATGAAATTAGGTCAAACTTTGCTCACTGTTTCATGAAATTAGGTCAAACTTTGCTCACTGTTTCATGAAATTAGGTCAAACTTTGAACATTGACCGTTGGATCAAGACTAGAAAATCCAAACATTGCTAATTGTTGGATATTCTTTTCCATTCTTAGCATCTAGAAAGATTCTACTGGTAGTCTTTACCACGATGAACACTAGTATGCGCAAACATCAAAGCACATAGTACTTCATTATTACTCGGTTTGAGGGTCCTTGTGCCAAATGCACGGACTAGGATGTAATTTTCATTTTTTATGAAGTCCTTGATATAACCTGTACTTCCACCGACCACTCGAGCACCTCGCTCTTACGAGACCTACCATTAGATCGGCCATTCGCATTACTTCTTATCTTTATCTTGTCTCTTATCTCTTACAATACCATATATACCACCACTACATAGTGTAGGGATTAACTTATTTTGAACATTAACCGTATGATCTCAAGACTGGTAAATCCAAACATTGCTAACCGTTGGATCTTCTTTTCCATTCTTAGCATCTATAAAGATTCTATTGATAGTCTTTAGCATGATGAACACTAGTATGCGCAAACCTCAAAACACATAATATTTCATTACTTGGTTTCAGACTCCTTGTGATAAATGCATGGACTTGGATGCAATTTTCATTTTTTATGAGGTCCTTGATGTAAATTGTAATTCTACCCACCGTGTTAACTCTCAAGCACCTCGCTCTTATGAGACCTACCATTAGATCAGCCATTCGCAGTACTTCTTATCTTATCTTCTATCTTGTCTCATATCTCTTACAATACCATACACTACATAGTGTAGGGATTAACTTTGAACATATTAACCGTTGGATCAAGACTGGCAAATCCAAACATTGCTAACCGTTGGATCTTTTTTCCATTCTTAGCATCGAGAAAGATTCGATCTATTGATAGTATTTAGCACAATGAATGCTAGTATGTGCAAACCTAAAAACACACAGTACTTCATTGCGTAGTGTCAGGGTCCTTGTGCTAAAATGCATGGACTTGGATGCCATTTTCATTTTTACGAGGTTCTTGATGTAACCTGTACTTCCATCGACCGTGTTAACTCTCAATCACCTCGCTCCTACGAGACCTACCATTAGATCAGCCATTCACAGTACTTCTTATCTTACATTTATCTTGTCTCTTATCTGTTACAATACCATGCATACCACCACTAAATAGTGTAGGGATTAACTTATTTGAACATTGACCGTTGGATCAACACTGGAAAATCCAAACATTGCTAACCATTGGATCTTCTTTTCCATTCTTAGCATCTAGAAAGATTCTACTGATAGTCTTTAGCACGATGAACACTAGTATGCGCAAACCTCAAAACACATAGTACTTCATTACTCGGTTTAAGGGTCCTTGTGCTAAATGCACGGACTTGTTGGATGCAATTTTCATTTTTTGTGAGGTCCTTAATGTAACTTGTACTTCCACCGACCGTGTTAACTCTCAAGCACCTCACTCTTATGAGACCTACCATTAGATCCATTCGCAGTAATTCTATCTTATCTTTATCTTGTCTCTTATCTCTTATAATACTATACCACTACATATAGTATAGAGATTAACTTTGAACATTAATAGTTGGATCAAGATTGGCAAATCCAAACATTGTTAACCATTGGATCTTCTTTTCCATTCTAGCATCTAGGTCTATACTCCCTCGCTCCGTCCCAAAATTTAAGGCGCCTAAGGATTGGTCAAAGTCAAACCTTACTAACTTTGACCAAATATTTAAAAAAAATATCTACATCTACAATATTGAATGGACATATTAAGAAAATATACTTTATGGTGAATCTATTGATATTAATTTAGTATTCTAATTTTTTTATATTTTTGTGTATAATCATGGTCAAACTTAAAAAATGTTGAATTTTGACTAATCCTTAGGCGCCTTATATTTTGGCGGAGGGAGTACTATTCAACATGAATCTAGTTGCTCTGAACCATTGGATCTAACAACCCCATGATCATGATTAGTGCTATGGATCCAATTCAAAACTGCTCCACTATAGTAGTATAAGTAGAGAGAATACAGTCTACTGTGCTATAAAATTCTAGGGGTGGTGACATGATGGTTCTAGGACATGCATGGTGGAGTTTGCTCTAGGTACTATTCAACACGAATCCAGCTTCTCTGAACCATTGGATCAAACAGCCCAATGGCCAGGATTGGTGCTATGGATCCAATTCAAAACTGCTCCAATATAGTAGTAGAGATAGAGATATAGATATCTTATCTTATCTTATCTTACCACTATATAGTGTACGAATAACTTTGAATATTGACCGTTGGATCAAGACTCGTGAATCCCAACATTTCCAGCTGCTGGATCTTCTTTTCCATTCTAGCATCTAGAAGATTCTATTGATTGTCTTCGGCATAATGAATGCTACGCACAAACCTCAAAACACACTTCTCCATCATACTAGAATCTTCTCCCTCGTAGCTAATAATCGTTGACTTCTACATGATCTTATCTTATCTTATCTTATTTTACCACTATATAGTGTACGGATAACTTTGAAATGTTGACCGTTGGATCAAGACTCGCGAATCCCAGCATTTCTAGCCATTGGATCTTCTTTTCCATTCTAGCATCTAGAAGATTCTATTGATAGTCTTGAACAGAATGAATGCACTATGCATAAACCTCTCAAAACACACTTCTCCATCATACTAGAATCTTCTCCCTCGTTTCTCTAGACCAGGTTACCAAAAATTTCAAGTGTTAGGTAGCTAATAATCTTTGACTTCTAAACATGATGATACAAAGTACAAGGACCAAATATACACCCATACTTTATAGATGTTGATCAAATTTATAATTTTTTGTGCTTTACCAATTATAATTTTATATAGTGATGATATGTCATATGTTTACCATCTGAGCCTTATTAAGGTGTGCTTTTTTACACAATGCGGGAGTAGTATATTTCTTTGCTTAGACATATGGTCACCTCTGTCCACGCTCTGTACATGCTAAGAGAATAAAACGTTGGTAGGGGAAGAGGACAACAGCGAAGAGAAGTTGAAGGCGGTTCCATGTCAGAGCAAAGTTATGATGGGTTTCTGACATGAGGTACTCATGTGGCCTTACAGTGTACACTCTACTAGTTGTAAATTTCAGGACCTATGCACACAAAAAAATTGTGTGTTTTCTCTCTCCTTCCATATGCTCCATCTCTCCTCCCCTTTCCCCTCGCGCACCGGTCCAGCTGATCTCTCTCCCCTTGTCCACATCGTGGCACTGCGCATGTGTGCCTTGGTACGGCGGCTCTCTGTCTCTGGCGTGTTCGGCAGCCGCAGATTGGTGTGGAGTAGGGACGAGGAGTACATAGGAAGGAAACCACTTTGGTCCTTGGCGGTACAAAAATTCAAAGTTTTCCGGGTTTCGAAATTTTCACTTGCTTCCCAAACATCGGGAGGGAAGGTTATTCAAAAGATCGGCCAAACATCGGGAGGGAACGCAATTTTGAACCTGTTTTGAACATTGACCATTGGATCAAGACTATCAAATCCAAACTTTGAACATTAACTGTTGGATCAAGACTGGCAAATCCAAACTTTGCTAACCGTTGGATCTTCTTTTCCATTATTAGCATCTAGAAAGATTATACCGATAGTCTTTAGCACAATGGACACTAGTATGCACAAACCTCAAAACACACACTTCATTGCTCTGTTTCAGGGTCCTTATGCTATATGCATGCATGGACTTGGATGCAATTTTCATTTTTATGAGGTCCTTGATGTAACTTGTACTTCGATTGACCGTCTTAACTCTCAAGCGCTTCGCTCCTATGAGACCAACCATTAGATCGGCCATTCGCGGTACTTCTTATCTTATCTTTATCTTGTCTTATCTCTTACAATACCATACCACCACTGTATAGTGTACGAATTAACTTCGAACATTCAGCACTGGATCAAGACTGGCAAATCCTAACATTGCTAACTGTTAGATCTTCTATTTTCCCTTAGCATCGAGAAAGATTCTATTGATAGTCTTTAGCACAATGAACGCTAGTATGCGCACACCACAAAACACACACACTTCATTATTTAGTTTTAGGGTCATTGTGTTAAATGGATGGACTTGGATGTAATTTTCATTTTTTATGAGGTCCTTGATGTAAGTTGTACTTCCATCGATTGTATTAACTCTCAAGCACCTTTCTCCTACGAGACCTACCATAGTTAAAAGAAAATGCAACCACCCTAATTATCACACGAACTGGACCAATGGTTTCTTATACATAATGCCCAAGTTTTTAGTACTAGGATTTTTCAAGCTTCCTAGAAAACTTTGCACACTTCAGTGACTTCTTGTCGATTTAACAAAATTAGATCAAACTTGAGCTACAATTAAGCACGATATATTGCTCTTGAATTAAATGTATTTTCGTAGATAGATGGGTGCATCTTCTTCTAGTAAACAATGTCGTCGGTGTGAGTTTCTAACTATGAGGAAAGAAAATCCTCAGTTTTCCGAATGATGACGAGATGGTTATTTTATGCAAAGAAAGTCTGAAGAATATGGATCTCAATGCCATAAGCCAAGCTTTTAGACATATTAAGTGGACCAACGTGTTTTACTTACGATTCCCATGTTTTATGATTTTTCAAACTCCCTATATAGCTAATTAACTTTGCCCCACTTGAATGACTTCATGCCTATATTTATCGAAATTTGGTCAAACTTGAACTGCAACAACTAAATTATTGTAGGTTGCTTCTAAAGAATTACAAAAAACTTTTGGAGGTGTACCTATTGGGGGCTCAGTTAATGTATCAGAAAACAACCGAGAGTTTTGACAATAGGTTTTTAACTCCTTTCTAATTAAGATTTTGCATCTTGACAATTTAACAAAAAATTAGCTCAAACATGAGCTACAAATAAGCGCGATAGATTTTTCTTTAATTAAATGTCTCTTTTGAGGTAGATGGATGCATCTTCTTGTAGTAATCAGTACCACTGGTGTGAGTTTCCAACTATCAGGAAAGAACATTCTCAATTTTTTGAGTGATGATGAGATTATTGTCCGTTTTCGTAAACAAAGTCCGAAGGATATGGACCTGAATGCCACAAGCCAAGCTTTTAGACATATATAGTGGACCGTCATGTTGTACTTATGATTCCCGTGTTTTATGAGTTTTCAAACTTATTCTTATAGCTAACTTTGCCCACATGAAATTGATTTTATGTTGATTTATTGAAATTAGGTCAATTTTGAACTACAAGTAAATTGTAGGTTGCATTCAAAGTTTTACGTTTTGTGGAGGTAAACATTGGGGGCTGATTTAATATATCACAAACCACCACCCATAATTTTTACAACAAGTTCGACTTCTTGCTAAGATTTTGCATCTTGACAATTTAACGAAATTAGATCAAACTTGAGATACAAGTAAATACAATAGATTGCTCTTGAAGTAATTGTCTTTTCGGAGGTAGACGGGTGCATCTTCTTGTAGTAAACAATGTCGTCGATGTGAGTTTCCAAATATCAGGAAATATCATTCTTAATTTTCCGAGTGACGACAAGATTGTTCCTTTCTGTAAAGACAGTCTGAAGAGTATGGATCTGAATGCCACAAGCCATGTTTTTAGACACCTTATCTTACCACTATATAGTGTACGAATAACTTTGAATATTGACCATTGGATCGAGACTCGTGAATCCAAACATTTCCAGCCATTGGATCTTCTTTTCCATTCTAGCATCTAGAAGATTCTATTGATAGTCTTGAACACACTGAATGCACTATGCATAAACCTCTCAAAACACACTTCTCCATCATACTAGAATCTTCTCCCTCGTTTCTCTAGACCATATTACCAAAAATTTCAAGTTTTAGGTAGCTAATAATCTTTGACTTCTAGACATGATGATACAAAGTAGAAGAACCAAATATACACCCATACTTTATAGATGTTGATCAAATGTATACTTTTTTCCACTTTACCTATTATAATTTTATATAGTGATGATATGCCAGACATCTATTATCTGAGCCTCACGTGCAGGGCACGTGCAACTTACTAGTATCTTACCTTATCTTATCTTACCATTATATAGTGTACGAATAACTTTGAATATTGACCGTTGGATCAAGGCTCGCAAATCCCTGCATTTCTAGCCATTAGATCTTCTTTTCCATTCTAGCATCTAGAATATTCTATTGATAGTCTTCGGCATAATGAATGTTATGCACAAACCTCAAAACACACTTCTCCGTCATACTAGAAGCTTCTCCCTTGTTTCTCTAGACCATGCATGTGATCAAAAATTCCATGTGTTAGGTAGCTAATAATCTTAGACTTCTACATGATGATACAAAGTACAAGGACCAAATATAGACCCATACTTTATAGATGTTGATCAAATTTATAATTTTTTGTGCTTTACTAATTACAATTGTATATAGTGATGATATGGCATACGTCTACTATCTGAGTCTCATGTGCAACTTACTAGTAGCTAATAATCATTGACTTCTACATGAGCTTACCACTATATAGTGTACAAACAACTTTGAATATTGACTGTTGGATCAAGAGTCGTGAATTCCAACATTTCCAGTCGTTGGATCTTCTTTTCCATTCTAGCATCTTGAAGATTCTATTGATAGTCTTCATTACAAACTACTATATAGTGTATGGATAACTTTGAATGTTGACCGTTGGATCAAGACTCGCAAATCCCAGCATTTCTAGCCGTTGGATCTTATTTTCCATTCTAGCATCTAGAAGATTCTATTGATAGCTTCGGCAGAATGAATGCTATGCATAAACCTCAAAACACACTTGTCCACCATACTATAATCTTCTCCCTTGTTTCTCTAGACCATGTTATCAAAAATTTCATGTGTTAGGTAGCTAATAATCTTTGACTTCTACACGATGATACAAAGTACATGGATCAAATCTACACCCATACTTTATAGTTGTTGTTCAAATTTATAATTTTTTGTGCTTTACCAATTATAATTTTATCTATAGATGATATGTCATACGTCTACTATGTGAGTCTCCTGTGCAACTTACTAGTAGCTAATAATCGTTAACTTTACCACTATAGTGTACAAACAACTTACTGAATATTGACCGTTGGATCAAGAGTCGTGAATCCCAACATTTCCAGTCGTTGGATCTTCTTTTCCATTCTAGCATCTTGAAGATTCTATTGATAGTCTTCGACATAATGAATGCTATGCACAAACCTCAAAACACACTTCTCCATCATACTATAATCTTCTCCCTTGTTTCTCTAGACCATGTTATCAAAAATTTCATGTGTTAGGTAGCTAATAATCTTTGACTTCTACATGATGATACAAAGTACAAGGACCAAATATAAACCCATATTTTATAGATGTTGATCGAATTTATAATTTTTTGTGGTTTACCAATTATATTTGTATATAGTGATGATATGTCATTCGTCTACTATCTGAGTCTCACGTGTAAGGCATGTGCAACTTACTAGTATATATAGTGGACCAACATGTTGTACTAACGATTCCTATGTTTTATGAGTTTTCAAAATTCCTAGCTAACTCCGCCACTTGAATGACTCTATGTAGATTCATCAAAATTAGGTCAAATTTGAACTATAAGTGAATTGTAGGTTGCTTTGAAAGTTTTAAGAAAAAGCTTTTGGAGGCACCCATCGGACAGTCAATTAATATACTCCGTATTAGAAACCATAGAGCGTTTTGACAAGAGGTTCAACTTCTTCCTAAGATTTTGCATCTTGACAAACTTGAACTACAAATATGCGTAGATACTTGTCTCGAATTATATGTCTTTTCAGAGTTAATTAATGAAAAAAAGAAAGTGATGTAATAACTTAGCTAGTTACCATAACATCACACACACCAAGAATAGTATTATATGATTCTACTCCCTCCGTTCCGAAATATAAGGCACTTTAGCTTTGTGAAATGAATGTGTTTAGAAACCTTTTAGTGTATCGGTTCACTCTTAATCTCTACGAACCCATACACTAAAAGACGTCTAGATACATTCGTTTCACAAAGCTAAAACCTCTTATATTTCTAAATGGAGGGAGTACAACCTAATTAATTAGGCCTTTGCGTGACACTACACACATGTCGTTACCCACTATGATGAAGGTATATGTGCAAGTTACTGCAGTAGTCTAAGTTATTTAGCACTATGTGACCATCCTAAATCAGAACAGAGGTGTACGTACTGTATGCCTTAAAGGCACCTGTTCCGTCGTGATTCAAGATGTTTACCACTCGTGTTGGCTCTCACTGGTCAGACGAATAAAGCCACTGACTTGTTGATTTGATACTGTATATCGTCAATCTTCTTCCGTCACTGACAGAGAATAAATTCTCCTGCCTCTTACAGGCGCGTGTTTTCGCGGAGCTACAACCAGTAGCTCAAACGACTACTACTCCCACGCGGCGTTCGAGAAACTGCGACCGTCCGTTCATAATGAACGGGAAGCATTAGACAATGGATTCTCTTTTGGTGGATGGTTGATTTTTTTGAGAGATTGTCGACTTTTTTTATTTATTGAACTGAGAGATGTTCGATTTTGGGTCCGGTAACCGGGGCGTAGAGGCCGACAGGGGAGAGGAAATTGGTGGTGTGGCAGGCAAGCTTATTTGAGGTGGTAGCGTGTGGGTGTACAGATGGTACTGCCGTACTAGTAACCCATTTTGTGAGCATTTTGGTGTTGTACCACACAAGAGTTCGAGAGTAGTAGTATTCCAGTTTTGGTTCCTTAATTACCAGTGGAACCTTTATGTGTTTATTAGTTACAGTTGTAGTAGTACAGTAGTACTTGTTCCAAATGTGAATGCACAAGATGATGAATGTAAAAGATCCAAGGATTATTACGTTCGGCAAGAGGAGCTCCGAGTATACTCCAAACCGTCTCTCTGCCATAACCATTTATTTGAGAGGACAGTACAGCTCCATCCCGCTCTAGGCTAGCTTATGATGTACTACTCCTAGAAAGGCCTGACCTATTTACTCGATAGGCACCAGGAAACACAGAGAAGAGAGAAAAACCACGCTCGGTAGGCGGCAATCGATTTATTCTACTAGTATTTTCCTTTGCTCTCCGTCCTCTTCCACTCCATCTTCTCGCTGATCCCCACTCGCCCACCTTTAGCACACGCCAACACCGCCATGCCTCTTTCGGAGCATCTCCATAGTCCAGTTCGATAGGCACAGTAGATTTAGCAGAGAGAAAGAAGGCATGATTGGTTTTATTTCATTCCGTATTTATCTTTGCCTCGATATCCATCCTCACTTCACCTCTAGCGTCCCGGCGATGGCCATTACCACTCGCACACCAATACAGGCATGCGCCAACACCACCATGCCGCTTTAGGATCAGCTCTGGCGCCTAGTTTGATAGACTGTTTTCCGTCTCACCCTGCCAGCTATCGCTCGCTCTCTCCTCCAAAACCCACAATCAAAACCAAACGCCATCACCTCCCACTTGATCAAATTATTCCTCGGGATGGCCCAGTTGATCAATGACAGTGACACTTCTAGGGTGTTTTCCTATGGCCCCCTTGAAGAAATCTCTGCTAGATGCGATGTCTTCACCACCGCGAGCCTCGTCGCCTGCTGCAAACGCTATCTTTACTCAGCAACACATAGTGCATCCCCGTCGAAATCTCATCCGTTTGGTCTCCCCTTTGTTCTTTACTCTCACTCAATTGAGGTACCGCATGAGTACAATGTCTTCTACCACGACAATCGCATGAAGCAGTTCTACAGTGGTAGCTACTATTGTGGCAGGGGCAATAAGAAGCCACAGAAGAAGTTCGGGTGGACCTTGTGCGAGCTGACGCTGTTGGACAGGTCCTCCTCCGATGCTGTGATGCCAGATTGTGAGGGTAAGAAGTGGGCAGGCGCCCATGGAGATTGGATCGCCACTATTGGCCTCGCCTAGAACTGGGATCTTGTGAATATGTTCACTCATCGCCGGAATCCTTTACCAGTGATCTTCGATTTTGAGGCCACACCCGAGGTACTTAAGTTTATCGTGGCTGGTCAGCCTACTAATCTACTGAAGATAGCCATCTACCGAGTTCCCACAACTGCTGGAAACTATAAGGATTTGTCTGTCCTGGCCATCTTCGACACAATAATTGCCTTCCTTGATGGTTCTCATGGTATGTGGATGGTTCTTGAGAACCAGTTCAGCATGTTCATCTACCGTGATGCAATTATCCACAATGGAGTTGTCTATGCTGTAACTCAGATTGGCAATGTTGATGCATGGGATCCTCGGGCATGGGGTAAAATTTCCATCCTTAAATTTTCAAGCTTCATCATTCAAATTTTGCTCAGCTGACCTCTGAATGTGCTTTCCTTGCAAGGTCCTATGATTCTTCCGAGGCCACCTGAATTAGACGATAATCGTGAGTACAGTCCTGATCTATGGTGGTTAGCAAGATCTCCTGATGGCGGTAGCCTTATTCTGATCAATACTGTGGGCGTTAGTGCTAGGCGGTATGACACTACTTATCATGTGGCTGAAAATGTTAGTTATCTTCATGGCCGCAATATTCACACCAATTCTACTAGGTTTTGCTGCCATGTATTCTCGATTGACACTAGTAGGTTACTTCCACCGAGGCAATGTCGAAGGGTTTTAGACCTTGGAGCATTTTCTATCTTCCTTGGATTGAACTATCCAATTACCATTCCAGTTGGCGTGGCAGGACTTGGCCCTGGAGATCTAACAAGGAGCAACTTTGTATACACCTCGCCGCATGTAGTTAGTCTTGATGGATTTAATATTTGTCCTGAAATATGCCGCATCAGAATGAATGCTCAAGACGTCGCTATTGGTTTCTCAACCAACATTGGCTGGAATTTCCCTAAAAAAACATTGGCTGGAATTGGCTGCAGACTCCATTGTGGTTTGTCCCATGCTTTGCCAATGCGAAGGATTGGAAGCGGCATAATTAACGGTTCGAGGGAGATCATATGGAATAGGGATTTGCGTATCTTGAATTATTGACTTCGCCTTATTTGTATCGTATGGCCTCAGCCGTTAACTTGTTGTACTCTAACACTCATTTCACTGCAATATAGTGCAAGGACTGATTTGATCAAACTACTTCTGTATGCAAGACATAGTTTTAGTCAGTACGGGTGGAATATTCTGCAACTCGTTGCGCCCGCATCCCTTTATTATTTGTTGCACTTTCGAGTTCTCAAAAAATGTGAAATAAATCTGAAACATTGTCTATATTGTATCTTGTGCATGTACAATATTCAGTCCCACAATAAGATCTTATGTGACCTGTGTCAATAAAAAAGAAAAACCTAAGTAAACAATATCTTGTGTTCATTTGTTCATTTTGTGGTGGCTAGGCCATGTACTAGTAATATTTTTGGGATGGAAATTTATAGATGAACTATATAAATATGATCTATGTTCATAATTTATTTCACATTTTCTGAAAACTTGGAAGTGCCACATTCAACAGCTTGTTGTGAATGCAACTAGTTGCAAATTGTAATTTCCATCGTGGACGTACCTAGTGGCTCCAAGCGCATGGTGCATGTAGATTCTCACTGGCAGGTGGAACCGACCTTAACAGGGTCCACATGTTAGTGAATCAGAGCCACACAAAGTCATGCACGTTGCCTGACTTGAGCGAAATCTGGTGTCCGTGCACATCTCTCATTTTGCTGCACGGTTGCATGCTGTACACGTGTAATTCCATGTACCTTGTACTAGAACATATATGAACACATGCAACATGCCAAAAATACCACAGACAGGCCTGTACTGTGCATTATATCCGGTGTATATATTTTCGGTTCTGTGTTACGAGTTCTGCATGTAGGGGAACAAGATGAAAGTACGTGTGTCCATGTCACGGCTACTACTACTAGTAGTAGTTCATCCTCCTATTTTCCATTGGAAATACTAGTACACTATGTTGAAATGAAAGCTGTAAAAAGAAAAACCCCTGGTCAAACTGATGTGACTAGACAATACCGTACCTCTGATATGTAGTAAGTAGGAGTATTGTCAAATTACTATCTGCATGGCGTGCTAGTCTAACATACAGTAAAGTCTAGGCGGCGGTGTCCTCGATGCTACTGTTGACTAGACAGAGCAAGCAAGTAAAATCTCCTCCCTCGTTTTTTCCTTTGCCTCTCCATCTTCTTCCCCAGTCCCCACTCCGCCCACGATCTCCCCATGCTCTCTCTTCTAACACTTGCCTCCTCCTGCAGAAAACCCTAGTCGCACTTGGCATCCGCCTAAATCCATCCGGCTGTGATGGCCGATTCAAAGCTCAGTGGGCGATGCAAGTGGGATCAACTCAGCATGGACGATGTCGACCTTATCATTCAGCGTCTGGACATTTCCAGCACCATCAGGCTAGCTGCATGCTGCAAGCTGCTGTACGATCGTATTGCCAACAATGAAGGTACAAAATGGACTATTCACCATTGGAATGAATGCTGCCTACTGATGCCTCAGCCTGCTTATTGGTTCGACGAGCACTATGACGATATGAGGGTACATCATCTGCATGACATGGTGTACGACATGGTGCCCCTCGACCATCCTCGGCACACCACCATCCTGCCCTTCATGCACGAAAAATTCTGGGTTGGCATGAACAGCGACTGGCTCGCCGCGGTGGACCAGCGCGGGGCCTAGTGCCTAGCGAACATCTACACCTAACGAGTAATCGACCTTCCATCATCGAATACTTGTGACATTGTGGACACCTCACATATAGTATATAACCTGTAATGCTACTAGCCAGCCAGGGTTCCCCCAGTTATATGTAGTCATTTCTGAACTCATTCACATTTCAAAAGTTTTTTTTGGGCGAATCCACAAGTATGGAGAAAAGTTCAATAAGTCGTGGGATGGATCTCTTGAGCTATTGAAGATCGTAATCTGTAGAGTGCCCACAGGAGCTAGGAGTTATACAGACTATAAGCTCCTCATGTTGTTCGATGGTGAAATCGCCTACCTGGAAGGCGGTAGCCATGTTTGGAGATGTCTGGAGCATTCAGGTCTTGGAAGATGATAGTACTATGATGCCATTGAACACGGTGTCCTCATTTTTGCGGTCACCAGTCAAGGCTACACCTACTGCTGGGATCCCACGTCAGAAGGTAATTCTAGTTCCATGATGATACATTGTGAGTGATTCAGTGTAGTTGTTCTTTAACT
Source organism: Avena sativa (assembly GCA_916181665.1). Lineage (NCBI taxonomy): Eukaryota > Viridiplantae > Streptophyta > Magnoliopsida > Poales > Poaceae > Avena > Avena sativa. The sequence goes on from OV702292.1 coordinate 317,632,521, forward strand.
ACCTTGTTTATGTTTTACCTTTCGTATGACTGAATGAGCACACGCTTTATGTCCTAAAAAAATTAATGAACCATTGCCAGTAATGAATTAGTACCAGTAATATGCCTTCCAAAAATATAGTGTATGATGGCGTCCCTACACTACTAAGTTCGTTGATTGTCAAAATATGAAAGGTATTATTAACCAGCATCTCAATTGTGAGCGCAACATAGTGAAGCCGGGTTTCTTTCTCTGTTTGTACTTTCAGGCCCTCCTCAGATTGTAGGAATCACATAGGATTTTTGTAGGACACCAATCTTTCCTTTTTGGATTTTGCCTTGGGATTTAGAGGAATTGTGTAGGATGTGGATCCTTAGGATTTTTTTCTATAAAATGCTGTTTGATTCGAAAGAGTATAATCCTTAGGAATTCCTTCAAAGTATTCCTTTGCACTCAATTTTGGAGGAAAATTTCCATCCACTCCAACCTCTTTGTACAATTACTTTGGTTTTCCTATGCAATCAAACACCACTTGATCCAAAATACTGTAGGCATCTAATCCTATAGGATTCAAGTGGACATGCCTCTATATCAAAAAAAAGTGTCGCTTCCTCTTTTGAAACTTACAACAACTAGGAAACTAAGATAAGCACGAAATCCAAATATTCGAAATAGCAGAGTAATAAATGCAATTCCTAATGTTGTTAATTTATTGAGTAATATTATTGTCAAGATTTGCCTATTCACACTTTTAGCATGAAAAATGAAAAATGCTGGTGTTAGAATATGTATGCCATAATGCACTTTTTGTCTCGAATTCGGATGTTGCAGGAAACAAGGAGCTTCTATTTGTAATCTCAGCACCTATTTTGAATGATCGGCAAGCATGTTGTTCCTCGCTCGATCGGCTGATGGTGAACGCTTGATGATCATAATTACAACGTATGGCATGGGGGTTGCCCATGGCGAAGAGGGTGAAATCATTCCTCATTGCTCAAAATAGGACTAACATACACCTATATCCCGCCTCTTGTTTCTACATTTTTGAAGAGGATCTAGCTCTACTGGACCTCCAGGGGTCATCGTTTGGAGGCAACATCCTGGGGGATAACTCTCTGTTTCTCGGTCTCAATTATCCAATCATTGACAAGATGATGAAGAAACGCGGATGCAAGGCTGCTGATGGCACATTGTTCCCGTTCATGAGGAAAAATTGTGTGTACACAACATACATGAGATTTCGTGGAATACAATTCCGTCAGATTAAATGCTACAACCTAAAGCCAACTGAAGGTGAGCCTGTGGCAGTTATCAGCCTTCCCAAAGATGGTTGGAACTGTGTGAGATAGGCGGCAATTTGGTTTAGGCCTAGTTTAGGTTCTCTTTGTGCCGTCCCTAGACTGAGCTGTGGATCTTTCTGGTGTATTATTGTGTCATCTTTTTTTGCATCGTGGTTCAATAGTTGACTGTTAGTACATTGGTTTTAGTGGCCAGCTTGAATCATTTTATATGAGCCCTGCCGTGCTTTTGTATTTAGTATTGCATTCCACGGTATAATCCATGTAGCCATGCTTATTTCTTAGAATGATTTCTGTACTATAGTTTTCAGTACTGTTACTGGCTTATATATACGTGACTCGTGCATTTTTTAACCATCGCACCTCGTGCAACTTTGTGTTTTGAGATAAATATTCCTTCTTTCCTCTTAGCGAACAGGGAAAAGTAGGTCACTTCTTCTTACAGGGCCACGAAATAGGCCTTAACTGGGCCGTAATTGATCTTGGCTCAGCACACCAAAGCAGGCCGAGACGCCCTAGGATGATAGCCACAAATGTTTATGCCGATATTCTAAAAAAATAGAGTTAATGCACATCCTTCCAAAAAAGAGAAATTGTTTACGCAGGCCCCATATTGTCTCTAATACATGGCATACTTTTGGCGCTACCGCGAAATTACTTGTTTAATACAGTATGTATTGATGGCTCGTGTATTAACAAGCTCGTTGGGGAACCCCAAGAGGAAGGTATGATGATCACAACAGCAAGTTTCCCTCAATTATGAAACGAAGGTTTAATCGAACCAGTAGGAGCAAGGAAACACCCCAAAGGTGTTGCTAGCTGAGCCTTGGCAGGGCGCACTACCGGTGCTAGTAGCAACGTGGAGACCTGCACAACACAACCACAGAACTTTGTCCCCAACTTGCGATGAGGTTGTCAATCTCACCGTTTTTTCTGAAAACAAAGGATTAAACGTATCGAATGGAAGGAAGTAAAAGTTTGTAGAAAGTAAACACAAAGCAGTAAATAGTTTGTAGATTGTATGAAAAAGAAAGGACCGGGATCCATAGTTCACTAGAGGTGGCTCTCCCTAAGATAGATAACATGCTGGGTGAACAAATTACTGCGGGGAAATTGACAAACATCGAGAAAGCAATACATGCATATACTAATCATCTTGACTCCTTTGGAACTTGATTGGGCATTACAACATTATACATAGACCGCCATCCAACTGCATCTATGACTAATAATCCAGCTTCAGGTTATCATCCGAACCCCCTCCAGTATTAAGTTGCAAGCAACAGATTATTGCTTTACGAATTGCGTGTAATGTAAACAATACGATTGTTCTATGAACAAAGGATTGTTGTTTTCTCCCTAGTAGCAACAGCACATCTAGTACCTTAGAGATTTCTGTCACTTCCCCAGATTACCAGAGGCATGAACCCACTATCGAGCATAAATACTAACTCTTGGAGTTGCTAGCATCTACTTGGCCAAGATAGCTACTAACAACGGAAAGCATGCAAGATCACAAATAACAAAGACATTATAGAATCAATAATCAATCTAAAATAGCATCTCAATATCCAGCGGATCCCCGCAAACGCAACATGCAGAATTACAAATAGATGATCTTGATCATGAACGGAGCTCACAAGATCTAAACATGAAAGCACAAAGGAGGAGAACCAGCCATCTAGCCACTACATGGATCCGTAGTCCAGAGATGAAGTACTCACGTATCACACCAGAGGCTTGCATGATGATGAAGAAGGCCTCCAGGGTGAATTCCCCTCTCCGGCAGGGTGCCGGGAAGAGCTTCAGATCCCTCCCGATCTAGGGACGGAGATGACGGCGGCTACAGACTGTTTCATGGATTTTTGATCGGGTACTTAGGGTTTTCATCCCGAGGGCATGTTATAGGCGGAAGGAGAGGCCGAGGGGGTGCCGGGGTCGGCCAGACCACCCCCTGGCGCGGGCCAGGCCGGGCCGCGCGGCCAGGTGGTGTGTCCGGCCCCCAGCCCTTCTCCGTCTCGTATTTTGGCATCTGATGACTTCCGGAAAAATAGGCACTTTGGCTTTTGTCCCGTCCAATTCCGAGAATATTCATTTTCTGACTTTCCTGGAACCAAAAACAGCAGAAAACAGGCAGCTGGCATTGTGGCTCTTGTTAATAGGTTAGTCCAAGAAATCATATGAAAAGTACTCCAAAGTGTGGACAAAACACAAGAAAGTGGATAAAACCAAGCATGGAACATCAAAAATTATAGATACATTTTCAATGTATCAACATCCCCAAGCTTAACTCCTGCTCGTCCTCGAGTAGGTAAGTGATAAAAAGAAAGAATAATTTTTGAGGTGACATGCACCATCAAAGACTTGATCAAAGTATTTGTAGAACATTCAAAGCTGGGATCATAGTACTTCAATCATAACATGAAAGACAAAGTTCTAGCAATAAGACAAAGAAACTATGATGCAACATGAAAAGGCACAAACAAAAGATTCATGAATAACAATGCTTTGCAAGAGGTTTGTTTGTTTCACATAAAGAAAACATAGCATAATAGTATTCAGCTTGTCCCTCATAGAGTAGCAAATATAAATGCATAGGACACCTTCAAAGTTCATAAGAGTGACTAGATACAAATAGTTTAAAACAAGCAATATCAAGATATGCATCAATCAACTAGTCTTAGGACAATGCACATAGAACTAAGAATGGCCACTATGCTCTCAAAGTAGGTGCATAAAGGTAGAAGGTGGAGACTCAATATAATGGTGGAAGAAAGGCCTCCATAGAAGGAAGCAGGGATTCAAGTCTCATAAAGAGCTTCCAAAAATTATGGTACTTATAGCTTTCAGCTCTCATTGCCCCTATCATAAGAATCTTGAAGTGATTAAGGTTAAAGTGAACAAACTATGGTGTACATGCTTGACGAAGTATAAGTTAGAAATCTCATGTCCCTTGTATACGAGGGTTGCTCCTCATGCTACTCAAGTTTAGTCACCGGTAAGTTCTTGTCATTGTAAGTACATGTGTATCATAGAGAACTGCCAACGGGGTACCCCTTGCCCGATGATAAGGAAGAATCCCCATATCAAAATGACAAGGCAAGAAGACAACGAGCATCTCAGCAATTTTCTTATTTACCATGGGAATATGGTGCTTTTTTTCTCTGTTTCCTCTTTTCATATTATCTCTTTTTTTTCTCTTTTTTTCTCAATATAGGACTCTTTTTTAAAGAAGAATGCTTCATAAACAGCTCATTATGGTTACGCTGCAGGTTTCCACCATGTCAGCATGAATTAGACCAGCGGCCCAGGCGTTTCTCTAACACATATACATAACTCCATGGACTTACAAGCTCCCTTTTCATTTCACACCGAAGACATCCATATACAAAAGAGCATCATATCAACTAGGTACAAGTACCAAGTGCAATATTGAAAGCGTTCCCCATGACAGCATGGTTCTGCTAATTCCCAACAAATAATTGCAAGCATATACAACATAGACGGAACAATGGTTCAAGTTTATTAAGGGCAAGAAGAGTAAAGTGTGCCATCAAGTTCGTGAGAGCTTTAATCACTAGTTTTCTCATAACAAGTTTAATTCGGAAGGTAAACAAAAGCATGAATATACTTGGAATAGCATAAGCTAGTAGGTAGGTATGGTGGACTCTTTGGAATAACTTGGTTTAGGGAGTTGGATGCATGAGTGGAACTCATACTGAGTTGTGGAGGCTAGCAAAAGACTGGGAGCGATAAACTAAGAGAGCAATAATGGCCATAATTATGCACAGCGACAAAACATCATTGATCAAAGCATAAAGTGATACTACAAGTTGAAAACTAAAGGATAATAAAGGCTATGGTGACTTGAGATAGTCATAACATGGTGTGAGCATGCGCCAAGTCAACCCAAATAAAGTATCGAAGGAGAATACCACTATACTATGCTTTAATATGCTAAAACAACGCATGATTCATCCAAGGCACATTAAGAAATCTCAATTTTTTATAACAAGTCATGCTACAACAAAGAATACTAAGCATCAAGCTAAAACAATATCAAGCATGGCATGACAAAGCATAGGCCACAGTCAAAAACGAGCTCTTTTTACCACATAAGCATGAACTTTCCTACTCTTTTCCAATCCAAACCAAACTATTTGAAAACCAATGTATGAAAGAGGGGGTCCAACCAATTTATTCAGAAAACTAAGCAAAAAAAAGCAAACAAAAAACCAAAACGAAAACGAAAAAGAAGACGCTCCAAGAACAACACAATTGTGCATGAAACAATAAAAATGAAGCGTTTGGAAGAAACCTATGATTTTTATTGATGAAGAAGGAGATGCCTTGGGCATCCCTATGCTTTGACGCTTGTACTTCTTCGATATTTCTTGGGGTGACACGCGTGGCATCCCAAGCTTGAGCTTTAATCCATCCTTCATCTCATTACTCATTCCTTCCATACACCTGAAATTTTTCCTTTATACAAAACTTAACACAATCTTTATTAGTAACATTAGTGCACTCAAGATAATAAGTCTTAAAGTTCAGTTCCAACACCAAATAAACATCCATTAGAACACTATCTACGGAAGCACTTCCCTCAAAAAGCTCAATTCCCCAAAAGAACTCAAAAAGGAACCAACAAGAAGCAAATGCAGGAAATGGCAGAAATCTGTCAAAACAGACCAGCAAGTAAAGATGAATTTTTTCGAAGACCTTTTGTTGCTCAAATAAAAAAGTGTTGAACTAACGAAAGTTAGATAACAACCTGGGGCATAAGCACAAAAATTCACGCCTCAAAAAGACATTCAGAGATTTTACACGAATTTTTACGGTGAAGCACAGAAATCTGTTTCGGGACAACAACTTTCCCAATCATTACTTCTTTCTCATTAGAGGTTACTCTTGGCACAAAAGGCAAATAAAAAGGATAAGGAGCGGTTATTACTGAAGTAATAACTTCCAAGACTCATCTAAAACTTTTTGGTTATCTCCCAATAAATACTTTTCTTTAACGCCTTTAAGTTAGGCATAAGAAGCAAGAAAAAGGATCAAGTGTTCTCAAATGAAGAAGCATTAAGATTAATACCAGAAATATCTTCAACAAGGATTGGTATATCATCCAAATAATTTCTAGAAGATCCTCTCTCAGTGCTCTTTGGTTCACTACTTTCATCAAACGGGTTTTCAGGAACGATCCAATCAAGATTCTTAGGTTCCTCCCCATTAGGTTCGGTTTTGTTCATCTTTTCTCTAGTACCAACAACATCTACACATGAGCCTAGCATATTGAAACGTTCAAAGACTTTTCTAGCTTCTTTGGCAACATCATAGAATTCCTTAAACAAAGTTTCTAGAATAAAATCCCTCTTTTCAGGGTCCTCAATTTCTTTAAGCTTAAGAAACATTACTTGCATTAAGGGGTTGAGGTTAACAAACCTAGCTTCTAACATGTGAATTAAAGAAGTTGCAGCAATCTCATAGTTTGGAGCAAGTTCTGCAAGGGATCTATCCTCAGTATCCTCATGTTTACTAACATGATTAAAGAATTCTTCAATATTATCTTTCCCAATTATAGAACCACTACCAATTGAAAGGTCTTTCAGGGTGAATTTAGGGATCAACATGGTGAGCTAAGGAAGAGGTGACAACTAAAGGAGACATAATTTTTGTGTGTTTTCAAATAAGAAAGCAAACTAGTAAAACTAATTTTTGTGTGTTTTTTATAACAAAACAAGCAAACAAAGCAAAACAAAAATAACAAAGTAAAGAGATTGGTTATGAGGGACTCCCCTTGTGAAGATGTGCTTGACTCCCCAGCAACGGCGCCAGAAGAAGTGCTTGATGGCTCGTGTATTAACAAGCTCGTTGGGAAACCCCAAGAGGAAGGTATGATGAGCACAGCGGCAAGTTTCCCTTAGTTATGAAACCAAGGTTTAATCGAACCAGTAGGAGCAAGGAAACACCCCAAAGGTGTTGCTAGCTGAGCCTTCGCTGGGCGCACTACTGGTGCTAGTAGCAACGTGGAGACCTGCACAACACAACCACAGAACTTTGTCACCAACTTGCGATGAGGTTGTCAATCTCACCAGTTTTGCTGAAAACAAAGGATTAAACGTATCGAATGGAAGGAAGTAAAAGTTTGCAGAAATTAAACACAAAGCAGTAAACAGTTTGTAGATTGTATGTAAAAGAAAGGACCGGGATCCATAGTTCACTAGAGGTGGCTCTCCTTAAGATAGATAACATGCTGGGTGAACAAATTACGGCGGGGCAATTAACAAACATCGAGAAAGCAATACATGCATATATTAATCATCTTGACTCCTTTGGAACTTGATTGGGCATTACAACATTATACATAGACTGACATCCAACTGCATCTATGACTAATAATCCAGCTTCAGGTTATCATCCAAACCCCCTCCAGTATTAAGTTGCAAGCAACAGATTATTGATTTACGAATTGCGTGTAATGTAAACAATACGATTGTTCTATGAACAAAGGATTGTTGTTTTCTCCCTAGTAGCAATAGCACATCTAGTACCTTAGAGATTTCTGTCACTTCCCCAGATTACCAGAGGCATGAACCCACTATCGAGCATAAATACTAACTATTGGAGTTGCTAGCATCTACTTGGCCAAGATAGCTACTAACAACGGAAAGCATGCAAGATCACAAATAACCAAGACATGATAGAATCAATAATCAATCTGAAATAGCATCTCAATATCCATCGGATCCCTGCAAACACAACATGTATAATTACAAATAGATGATCTTGATCATGAACGGAGCTCACAAGATCTAAGCATGGAAGCACAAAGGAGGAGAACCAGCCATCTAGCTACTACATGGATCCGTAGTCCAAAGATGAACTACTCACGTATCACACCGGAGGCTTGCATGATGATGAAGAAGGCCCCTAGGGTGAATTCCCCTCTCCGGCAGGGTGCCGGGAAGAGCTTCAGATCCCTCCCGATCTAGGGATGGAGATGACGACGGCTGTAGACTCTTTCGTGGATTTTTGATCCGGTACTTAGGGTTTTCGTCCCAAGGGCATCTTATAGGCGGAAGGAGAGGCCGAGGGGGTGCTGGGGTCAGCCAGACCACCCCTTGGCGCAGGCCAGGCCTGGCCGCGCGGCCAGGTGGTGTGGCCGGCCCCCAGGCCTTCTCCGTCTTGTATTCTGGCATCTGATGACTTCCGGAAAAATAGGCACTTTGGCTTTTGTCCCGTCCAATTCCGAGAATATTCATTTTCTAACTTTCCTGGAACCAAAAACAGTAGAAAACAGGCAGCTGACACTGTGGCTCTTGTTAATAGGTTAGTCCAAGAAATCATATGAAAAGTACTCCAAAGTGTGGACAAAACACAAGAAAGTGGATAAAACCAAGCATGGAACATCAAAAATTATAGATACATTTGCAATGTATCATGTATCCTTGCTCATTCTTCTATATGTGAAATGAACAACTCAAGCTCTGATGTGACATGAACAAGTCAAGCTCTGATGTGCTGACATTGTACTGTCCGTGCTAGTGTACAAAATGGTAGTATTATTGTGTTCGAAACTGTGAACTAAATGTGCGAATTCTGAGCCTTTTTGCATGATGACAATGCCACATGTTGGCGCTAATTGCGGCATGTACTAATTTCATCATACTGAAGCATACAAATTCAAGTGATCAGTTTAAGCTGGTGCTTACCCAAGCTATCTGCGGCTAGGAAAGTCAAGGCCACCGTGTGTCTATCGCCAATAGTTTATATGGCATGATTACAAGGTTTTGAGTACATCAAATCGATTGGGCACTTAGGCCGATTCAAAGCCACCCAAACCATCTCGAAATATATCCTTTGCTGAAAAGATGATCGCGTGCTATAAGACTTGATATGACACAATTTTATGTCAATCAGTCAAACACCCTCTAGTACTTTCCATGTTCGAATCCTGCGCTGCCCAAGTTCCTCGCTAGGTTCGCTATGTATAATAAGGCGCAATATCGGTCACTTTTCTCCATTTCCAACTTCATTCTTTCGGATTCGGCGTAGGTACAGCCAGGTTAGGTGGACCATCGACCTTCAGTACAATATATTTTTACTACTCAGCCTATGAAAATGAATATTTCAACCCCACTTCGGACAAAAAACTTCCCATATTCTTGTTTCAAAAGAAAAACCATTAATTAGCCTTTCATGGTGAGTAGAGTATATATTTTTTAGGGTACCAACTGCATTTTTTTTGAGGATGGGGTACGAACTATATTGAATTTTCACTAAGGGCCTAGCAAAAAGATTGCACATTCGGCCTAACACTGGCCCAAAACCTTGCAAATTTAGCCTGTCGGGTCAGGTGGACTGCCGACCCCCGACATATTGAGTACATTGAATTTTCAGTGAGGAGGTTATTAGAAAATAGTACTACAGTCTACCCAACTATGGCCCAAAACCTCGCTAATTTATCCTTCCGGGTTCAGGTAGGCCGTGGGCCGCCAACCCTCAGCACATTATAACTTGGTTTTTTAAGCTTGAACCACACTAAAGAAGTTTCGATAAGGATCCCACGATAAGAAGCCCATTGGTTCACAAGATTGGACCTAAGTTATTTTTTTATCGCCCAAAATCGTCTTAATTTAGTATTTTCGTGCCATTCTGATAAAGTATAGGACAAGCTTCTCCTACCCATGTTGTATTTGTACAGAGCATTTAGCATTTTTTTTCTGGCAAGTCATCAGGATCGCTGCCTTTTCATTTTAAGTGATTTCAACATTTCTAAATGTAATCTTTTCTAGTAGTGGCATAGATGGTTCTGGCATAGTGTAAGCACACGATTCCCATTTGTTGAAGTCTTGAGTTAGATTCCTAGTTTTTTCAATATAAATATATAATATATAGTATAATCTCTGTCGTTCTTTTACATTTTTTCTAGCATACACACGTTTCTTACACAGAGAAGGCTGACATCTGGGACCTAGCAACGTTGCCAAGGTCAAAACAGCGGAGTCCATCATACACACTTTGCATTTGCAGAGACGCTGACATGTTGGACCCAGCAGAGACCTTATACAGATGTTGCATCGAGCAATCAATGTTTCATTTACAGAGAGGTTGATATGTGGGACCTAGAAGCATGACCTTATATAGATGCTACATCGAGCAACGTTGCCAGTTCAAAACAGGAAGGTGCGAGCGAGAAAAAAGTTCATCATGCACACGTTTCTTGTAATGAGAGGCTAAAATGGGGGACTCAATAGCGTGAGCAAACGGCAGATTCATCGAGCAACGCTATCTAGTTCAGAACATGGTAGCGCTAGAGAAGAAAAAAATTCCATCATACCCACGATTCTTCTAATGTGAGGCTGACATAAGGGACCCACCATCCTGAATAAACGGCTGATGCAGTGACCAACGCTATCAAGTTCGGAACATGAAGGCGCGATAGAGGGTAAAAAATCCATCATACACACGTTTCTTCTAATGATAGGATGACATGTGGGCCCCAACAGCGTGATTAAACGGTAGATGCATCAAACAAATCTATCAAGTTTGCAACAGGGTAGCGCGAGCCAAGGAAAATATCCATCATACACACGTTTCTTCTAATGAGAGGATGACATGTGGGGCTCAACAGGTTGGTTAAACGGTAGATGCGTCGAGCAGGCTATCAACTCGGAACGTGGTAGCGCCACCGAAGGAAAAAATTCCATCATACACATGTTTCTTCCAATGAGAGGATGACTTGTGGCTCCTAGGAGGTTGATTAGACGGTAGATGCATCGAGAAGCGCTATCATCTTTGGAACAGGGTAGCACGAGCGAAGGAAAGAAATTCCATCATACACACGATCCTTCTAATGAGAGGCTGACATGTGGGACCTAGCAGCCTGACTAAACGACAGACACCTCGAGCAACTTTATCGAGTTCAAATCAGGGAGGCGTGACCGAAAAGTATGGTCTGCTAGAGACATTGACGTTTGGGACCCACACGCCTCAAAAGACTTCGGCGAGTCAACATCGTGCAAGGAAACAAAAATCTTGCTTCTTCCACGCGCTGGCCAAGCTTCCTCGATGTTTTTAGCAGATCCGTCGTAGTAGAGGGCCGTGAAACCCCTAAAAAAAGTTTTCCATCGGCCATGGTCGAGCCAAGAATTTAATCGCGGAAGATGATACGTCCATTTTGCATCAGTATTCTATATCATAATTTACTGTTATTCATTGATACATTTCATATTAAGGGATGATACTTATGTTATTTCATCTGTTTTTGCATGGTTGATGGCTTTTGGAGGATGGACCACTGAAGTCAACATTCTGATGGAAATGACACTATTTGGAGGCGAAATTTGTGAAGATCGGAAAATCTTGGAAAATATATGGAAAATCCTATTTTTCCAGAAGACGAAGGAAGCCAAAAGGGGGAGCGGAGATGGGCCAGAGGGGGCCCACACCACCCCCTGGCACGGGCCACCCTAGGCCACGCCACCAGTTGGAGTGGCCACCCTGGCCTACCTCTGGCTCTACTCTTTGGTGTATATAATCCTCCTGAAACCCTAAGACTCGAGGAGCAACCACAAAAATATTCCGCCGCCTCTGCGGGGCGTAAAACTACAGAGAGAGAAAGAGCTCTCCAGCAGGCAGAAATCTGCCCGGGAAATTCCTTCCCGAAGAGGGAAGATCATCGCCATCAACACCATCATCAAGCTGGACTTCATCAGGATCATCATCATCATCATCATCTCCATCATCGTCTCCACCAGCACCATCATCACCACTCCATACCACTGTAACAATTGGGTTGAATCTTGCATAGTTCTTAGGAGAAACTTTCCCGGTATTGATTACTTGTTGTAGTTGATGCTATTGAGTGGAACCATTGAATTATCGTTTATGTTCATATTGTTACTTACCATTATTTCATCTCTGATCTTGATCCATATGATGTCTTGTGAGTAGTTCGTTTAGTTCTTGAGGACATGGGAGAAGTCATGTTGTTAGTAGTGGAATTGTGTTGAGAAAGATTCAATGGTTTGATATTTAAGTTGTGGTGTTATTCTTCTAATGGTGTCATGTGAACATCGACTACATGATACTTCACCTTTATGGGCCTAGGGGAATGCATTGTGTATTTGGCTACTAATCGTAGGGGTTGCCGGAGTGACAGAAACCTGAACCCCCGTTAGGAAACCTTTGCACAAGGGAGTGTAGGATCTCAAAGTTTAAGGTTGTGGTTAGGTTTTTATCTTAATTACTTTCTTGTAGTTGCGGATGCTTGCAAGGGGTATAATCACAAGTATGTATTAGTCCTAGGAAGGTCAGTACATTAGCACAGGTTCACCCACACAACACTTATCCAACCAAAGAAGATTAATCAACTATATGAAGTGAAAGCACTTGACAGTATTCTTATGTGTCCTCGAGAACGTTTGGTAATCATAAGTAATACAATCGGCTTGTCCTTTGCTAAAGAAAGGATTGGGCCACTTGCTGCAATTATTATCATCATCTTTTGTTTACTCGCACTTTATTTATTTGCATTATCAAAAACCCCTAAAAATCCGTTTTCTAAGTATTTACAGAGAATTCCTGATCCAAGCCACTCGTCAACACCTTCTGCTCCTCATTGGGTTCGACACTCTTACTTATCGAAAATACAGCGATACACCCCTATACTTGTGGGTCATCAAGACTATTTTCTGGCACCGTTGCTGGGGAGTGAAGCGCTATTGGAGAGTGGAACTGGTAAAGGAAACTTCAACTGTGAGTATTGTTTATTTTTGTTAGTTACTTTATTTCAATATGGATAATTCACTTAGTTTCTTATTTCGTAATGCTACTACCACTGCTAAGGTAGTAGATGAACCTCCACCTGCTAAAAATGATACTTTTAAGATACCTACAAGAATTGTTGATCATGTTATGGATAACTACTATTTTGGAGATGGAATTGTCCATCCCGGTGATCATTTGCTCTTTATACACGAATTATGCGGGTTGTTCAAGTGTGCAGGTATTGCAACAGATCAAGTCAACAAGAAGTTATTCTCATTATCACTGAAAGGAAGAGCCGAGGAATGGTATAAGCTGCTGCAGAATGGTCAAGCTCTTGAATGGGAGGAAGTTGTACCTCTCTTTTATTCAAAATTTTATCCTCCTAGTGAGATTCATAAAGATCGGAATCAAATATTTAACTTTTAGCCTCATGATGGAGAGAGTACAGCTCAAGCTTGGGGGAGTTTGAAGTTACTAATGCTCAAATGTCCTATTCATGAGCTTTGTAACAATATTATTATCAATAACTTTTATACAAGACTTTCTCTTCATGATAAGGATCTATTGGATGCTTCTTGTGCTGGATCATTTACACGCATGGAAGAAGAAGCTAAATGGGATCTTCTAGATCGTATTCAAGACAATGCTGAAGCATGGGAGAATGATAAAGGAAGAAAGTCAGGTATAAATTATGATTATGAATGCATTAAATCTTTTATGGGAACTGATGACTTTCATAATATTAGTAATGCTTATGGTCTAGACTCTCAAAGTATTGCAAATTATTTTAAGGCTTTTGCCTCTTATATTGAAATTCCTAAAAAGAAATGGAATAAGTATCATGAGCCATATAAAGATATTGTTAATTGTGCTCCCGCAAGAGATACCAAAGTTTATACTGCTAATCATATTTTACCTGAACCTTACATTGAGAGAATGCCTTTCCTAGTCAAGGTAAAGGAACATTCTATGATAGCTAGTATGGTTAATGAAAGTACAAATAAAGCTGTTGAACCTGATGAATAGATAGTTGTTGAACCTGTAATAGCAAATGTGAAAGACTTTGTCACTAAATATGTAGAAGATAGACACACTATCCTTTGTAAGGATACTTCTAATATTGTCTCACAAAGTAGAGTTAGGAGAGCTAGTGTCCTTGTGTTTTCTGTTAGAATAAGTGATTATTGCTACAATGGTTCAAGTGATAGTTATATCATTAAATTTATGCATGATACTGAAAGTTATTATGAGAGAGGGAAGATTGTTCTAATGCATCTCAATAATATTAAGTTTCCTCGCTTTATGCTGAAAGTCTTTATGTTGCACTTGTTTTGCCTTCCTATGCTAGCAGCCTCTGGTTTCAACAATTTATTTTCTTACAAAATTCCCTTGCATAACAAGTGGGTTAGACTTAAACATGTGTATTTCTGCTTCTTGATGCTCTCTTTTACTTCAATTCATATTCTTATGTGAGCATCATTGAAATTATCATGCCCATCTTAATGGCTATAAAGAAAGAGCTTTTTGGGAGACAACCCAATATATTTTTGCTTTCAATTTGTTTTTGTTTATTTGAGTCTTGGAAGTTATTGCTTCTGCAATAACCTCTCCTTATCCTTTTGTTTGGTTTTTGTGTCAAGATCAACCTCTAATGAGAGAGAAGTAAGATTTGGGGAAGTTGCTGTCCCGAAACAGATTTTTGTGCTTTACTATAAAAAATCGTGAAAAATATCAGAATGTCGTACCGATCTGTAAATTTTTGTGTGCATGCCCTGGGTTATTATTTAACTTTCGTTAGTTTTGCACTTTTTTATTTGAGCAACAGAAGATTTTCGAAAAAAATGATCTTTACCTGCTGGTCTATTTTGATAGATTTTTGCCACTCTTGCATTCGCCTCTTAAATAGAATTCCTTTTTGGGCTTTCGAGAGGAGTTGTTTCAGTAGCTTATGTTTTGATGGATTTCAGCTGAAATTGAACTTAAAAGGTATATTATCTTGCATGCACTAATTTTGCTAATGAGAATTGTGTGAAGTTTTGTGTGAAAGAAATTTCCAAGTTGTAGGACAAAATGGTGTAATAAGATGGTGAATGGTCAGAGACTCAAGCAATATGTTTATGAAGATGAAGATATTGATGCTATTCAAGCGGTGACTCCATAAAATATTATTAAAATACCAAATTCAGAGACCTGCAGAGTCCATTTTCGAATAGGTAACAGTTCTGGTAAGAAAAGGTCAGCAAAAAAGGCTCACCTGAGACTGGAATTCCTATTCAGAGACAAGTCGTAGTTTCTTTAGTGATCGAACGCTATCTTGCCTCATGCAGCCCCCAACCAAGCTCAATAGTTATAGATAATAAGAGATAATTTGGTTTGCAATTTCCATTACTACCACTTCTAAAATAATTTAGAAATTCGATGTAGTCACCAAGACTCATTTGTAGATGAGTTGGATTCGACATTTGCAGGTCAGCATCATTATTATTGTTATTTTCTTAATCACCGGTTGCAACGAATATTTTCTTTTCTACAATAAGCATTTCATACGCAGAAATAGATGAGGCAGTGAAGTTGGATAACCCTGTTGCCAACAACCTTCCAACTTATATTTTTGCAGTTTTTATCTAACATGGGAATTAATGAGTCGAAAAAGGGACGGAAACGGAGCCCGGGTGGTCACACCAACCCGTGGCGCGGGCCCACCTGGTCGCGCCACCAGGGGGTGTGGCAACCCCGGAGCACGTCTCCAACCCGTTTTCTCTCAGTACTTTCCTTTTGTTGTAAAATTTCATAATATATAATCCCCCGGATCCCCCAAGGTTCGTATATCGTGTTATCGCCGTGTTTTCGTTTCGATCTGTTTCTATCAGGAACTATTCTTAAAGTTTAGAGGCACAATGGTCTCTGCCAATGATAAGGGCAAGGAGGCTGCGGAAGATGATCTCCAAGACCTTGAGCAGGATGAGGAGATCGAGAGTGAAGTTGAAGAGGAGGCAAAGGAAGACCAGCATCCGCACACCAGCACCACCATTGCAAGTATTGGAGTGGTGGCAAATTCCGCCAAGTTCAAAAGGACTGCACGGATGTCCACTGGAGGGAAGGTTCCGTGTCATTGCTTGGCTTCACGGTCACCTCCTCCACGCACCAAGAATCCCTTCCATACCCTTATTTATGAGTAGCAATTCCAGAATATGCCCAAGGAAAAACTACCCTCCAAGGATATGCCTCGTTCTAACCATGTAGGATAAGAATACTTCAAGGAGGAAGAGTGGGGAAATAATCACAAGAGCTGGGATTCACAGCCCGACATGATCATGAACCGCATTGAGCACAATTCGGAGTTGATTTGTAGTCTCACCTTCGAGATTGAGGACTTGAGGGAATTGATTGAAAAGCTCATCGAGAGAACACCACCACCACTGAATGAGTAATTCGTCATCAGGTTTTGGCACCCCCATGGTTTGTTCCAAGCTTGGGGGAGTGCCGCGGTATCACATCACTATCTTTTATCTTTTTATCTTTTTAAGTAGAGTCATATCATGAATAGAGAAGTTATCATATAGGATGGTTTGCATTATGGAAGTATCTCCCCTCTCGTTAGATATCTATGTATCCCTTGGTGTGAGTTGTTGTTATGGAATATTAATGAGAAGTTATATCATTTCCTTTTTGCATATCTTATTTTAGTTTGCAATTTCTGTTATATGATTGATCTTGTTTTTAGTATTGGTATCACTTTGGGATCATTAAGTAAATTTAGTTGGTTTTGGAAAACCTGGCTCGGTCAGTAGCAACACTATTATGAGAATTGAATGAAAAAGATAAAAGTACTCTTAAGAAATATAATTTCATCATCTTTCTTTCTTGATTGGCTCATAAGCTTAGTATTCTCTAGTTAAGATCTTTTGTGCTTCCAAGGAAGATTGCATGTTTGTTTTTATCACTTGTATGTTTGTTTGTTTCCATCAACTCTTATCCTTGCTACCCAGCCTTGCTAGCCAAAAACCTGTACTGAGAGGGAATGCTTCTCGTGCATCCAATCCTTAACCCAAAACCTATTCCATTTGTGTCCACCATACCTACCTATTAGCATTAATGCTATTCCAAGTAAATTAATGTTTTATCTACCTTCCGAATTAAACTTGTTATGTGAAAATTAGAGATTAAAGCTCTCACGAACTTGATGGCACACTTTACTTTCTTGCACTTAATAAACTTGAACCATTGTGCCCATCTATGTTGCATATATGCTTGCGTTTTGTAAGTTGTGAATTAGCAGAACCATGTTACCATGGGGAACACTTTCAACATTGCACTTTATTTAGTTGATATCATGTTCTTTTGCTTATGGATCCCGACGGTGTGAAATGAAAGCGGAGCTTGGAAGGCTCATGGAGTTTGTATATGTGTTAGATAAACGCCTGGGCGGCTGGTCTAAGCCACGCCTAATCATGGTGGAAACCTACAGCATAACCAAACTGAGCAATCTGTGAAGCAGCCACAATAAAAAAACCTATGCAAATAGGAAAGAAAAAAGCCTATGCAAATAGGAAATAAAAGGATCACTGAGATGCTCATTGTCTGCTTGCCTTGTCATTTTGATATGTGAATGCTTCCATATCATCGAGCAAGGGGTACCCCGTTGGCGGTTCTCTATGATACACATGTACTTACAATGAGAAGAACGTACCTGTGACTAAAGTTGAGTAGCATGAGGAACAATACTCATAAGTAAGGGGCATGAGATTTTCAGCTTATAACTTGTCAAGCATATCCTCATATTTATTCACTTTAACCTTAATCACCTAAAGATGCTTATGATAGGGGTAATGAGAGCTGAAAGCTAATAAGTACCATAATTTTTGGGAGCTCTTTATGAAACTTGAAATCCTTGCTTCCCTCTGCGAAGGGCCTATCTTTTACTTTTTAGTTGAGTCAGTAAACCTATTCCTTTCTATCTCAAGCAAGTATTTGAGTTGTTGTGTTTCATTCATTCATATGATGATTTATTCAATCATGTTTCTTATGTTCCTTGTTTTGCACACTACTCTTATCTTAGTGCATATTACTTTGAAAGCTATCATTGAAAACCCCATTATGTTTGAACTCTTGCAAATTGTTAACCGTTCTTTGACCAAGAACAAAGTTTGCCATTACCAATTATGATTTATTTTGTGTATCTTTATTGTGTTTCCTTTACTTATTGCAAGTTAATTTATATAATAGTGAGTGGTATTCTAATATGATTTATGTATTGATGAATGTGATGCTTCTTGTCGGTATTCTTTTATCAACACTTCACTCCATAAACCTGAGGTCATGTTTATTGAGCTTAGTTTTCACTTGGGGACAAGCGAAGTCTAAGCTTGGGGGAGTTGATACGTCCATTTTGCATCATTATTCTATATCATAATTTCCTATTATTCATTGATCTATTTCATATTAAGAGATGATACTTATGTTATTTCATATGTTTTTGCATGATTGATGACTTTTGGAGGATGGACCGCTAAAGTCAAGATTCTGATGCAAAAGGCACTGTTTGGAGGCGAAATTCACGAAGATCATAAAATCCTGGAAAATATATGGAAAATCCTATTTTTCCAGAAGACGAAGGAAGCCAAAAGGGGGAGCGGAGATGGGCCACAGGGGGCCCACACCACCCCCTGGCACGGGCCACCCTAGGCCGCGCCAACAGGTGGTGTGGCCACCCTGGCCCACCTCTGGCTCTGCTCTTTGGCGTATATAATCCTCCTGAAACCCTAACACTCGGGGAGCAGCCACAAAACGATTCCGCCACCTCTACGGGGAGGAAAACTGCAGAGATAGAAAGAGCTCTCCGGCAGGCAGAAATCTGCCGGGGAAATTCCTTCTTGGAGAGGGAAGATCATCGCCATCAACACCTTTATGGGCCTAGGGGAATGCATTGTGTATTTGGCTACTAATCGTAGGGGTTGCCGGAGTGATAGAAACCTGAACCCCCGTTAGGAAACCTTTGCACAAGGGAGTGTAGGATCTCAAAGTTTAAGGCTGTGGTTAGGTTTTTATCTTAATTACTTTCATGTAGTTGCGGATGCTTGCAAGGGGTATAATCACAAGTATGTATTAGTCCTAGGAAGGTCAGTACATTAGCACAGGTTCACCCACATAACACTTATCCAACCAAAGAAGATTAATCAACTATATGAAGTGAAAGCACTTGACAATATTCCCATGTGTCCTCGAGAACGTTAGGTAATCATAAGTAATACAACCGGCTTGTCCTTTGCTAAAGAAAAGATTGGGCCACTTGCTGCAATTATTATCATCGTCTTTTGTTTATTCACACTTTATTTATATGCATTATCAAAAACCCCTAAAAATCCGTTTGCTAAGTATTTACAAAGAATTCCTGATCCAAGCCACTCGTCAACACCTTCCGCTCCTTGTTGGGTTCGACAATCTTACTTATCAACAATACTGCGATACACCCCTATACTTGTGGGTCATCAGAAGACGCGCCTTCTACGATGAACGTCGGGCCAATTCGTTGCGGAAGGAAAATTTTCTTGTAGTGACTAGAGATAGGGGCCTCTAGTCCCGAATTTGTAGTCCCGAGTGTGAAAAGGGACTAGAGCCCGTTACAGCCTAGGACTAGAGGCCTGTTTTCCACTAGTGCCTTATACCCAATCCCCTCGGGTGCCCTCCTCCCAATCCCTTACCACTTCTGCTCGTGTGTCCTTCTCCTCCCCTAGAAACCCTAGCTGCCTCTCCTCCTCTCCCTCACCTCCGTTGTAGTCCGCTCCCGCGTCTCCTCCCTATCTATGTCGGTCGATGAGCCTGGCCCCTCTCTAGCGTGTGCAACAACCGAAGCAGGAATGACAACGACCGTCCGAGATCCTCGGTCAACATCCATGGCTCATCTTCGTTGAATGTGTTAGTCGGCTGGAGACCGCCTCCTCCATCTCATGAAGAGGGAAAGGGGAGAGCATGCAGCAGCACGGACAGAGCTCATCTGTGCTCATATGAGGGACGAGCATGACCTGCTACTCTGCTACGTCGTGCCCACTGATGTGCATCGTGTCAAGCGCATCAACTGCTCCTCTCCCTCCTCGAGGACGAGGTAAAAGTGGAGCCAAACTCCTAATCTTTGATTTAATCCCTTGAACATCTCATAGTTGATTGTGGAGATCCATTTTATCTATGCTTAGAAGGTGTTTCATGAAAATCCTAGCTAATATTAGTGTATATTTATGCTCCATCTTGTCATTTGCAATCTTGTAATTAAGGTACTATGATGTTAAGAAGGGAGATTTATAGTTCTATCACTTCTCACTAACAATAGAGGTGTTATTTGTTTTTGGTATAGCTAGGCATGAAGCACAAGAAAGTTTGAGCAAAAAAGTGTGCCTACGACTTATCAATGTATTGGCCAACAAGGGTGCCGATAAGATGTGTGAGCAATTATGTTTTGAAGTTTTTGTGTACTAACTGGTCTATATTGATATAGTTGTCATATTTCTGTAATTGGAACATCTTTGTGATGTGCAATTTTGGTTTTCTAGAATTTGTGCTCGAGGTTCCTAGGCCGCTGCTCGCGTCGCTACAGTTGTCACCTCTCCCCCTAGGCGTTCAGTAGGAGGTTCAAGGGTTGCCAGTGCTCGATGTTGGACAATAGGTCTATGGGCGGCACTCAAATCTTGCATGTGCCGCCTCTTTGTTTTCTTTAGGTGTGGTGACCCAGCATACCACTACATGATGTAGTACACTATAGTCGTTGACATAACACTAATGAAACACCATCCACTAGTATTACATCCCTCGGAGTGGTAAAACAAAAACATCACGATCCAAGGCATGACTATAGATTACAACACATAGTTGAAAGAACATTTCATGATCTCTAGTGTTTTGTGTGTTAGATAACAATACCATGGATTATCTCATGTGTGCTAAGTACTGCAGATAAGTGTTCACATGAAAAGTTGAAAATCCTGTAGTTGGGGGGCCAGATAATTCGCCCCTGTTAAGGGCCGGATAATCCGGCCTGACCCGTTCGACAAAGGTGGACAAGGCGCGACTCTCTGTGGGGGGGGGTAGATAATCTCTCGGATTGTTCGGCCAGGGCCAGAGTTTTTGCCTGGGCCGGATAATCTGCCCCCGAGAAGGTTTTCGAAGTGATACAAGGCGCGTCTCTTAGTAAGGGAGGGCGGATAAATTCTTGGATTATCCGACCAGGGCCGAACTTTTTTCCCGGGCCAGATAATCCGACCCCAGAGAAGTTTGCTAAGGATGCCACTGCGTGTCTTTCTGTATGGGGGCGGAATTTCCCCCAGAAAATTCGAGTTTGGGGCGGAGTTTTACCCCAGTCGGATAATCCGGCCCCCGACTTCACCAATGGCCAAGTTTGGACAGGGGGTATAAAAGCCCCAATCACCCCTCCTATCAGATCTCTTGATTCATTCGAAAAAGTACTGGCCCATTGCAAAAGCTCTCATTCAAGGTCCCCCACTTTAACCACCCAAAGGCTTCGATCTTTGGGGAATCGAAGGAGGAGACTTCATTCATCGACATCACGAATCAAGCACATCACTCCCCTCCATTCACTTGGAGATTTCTCGATCTAGTATTACTTGTTAATATCTAGATCTTGTGTTTCGGTTTTGATAATATTTGTTCTTGTGGTAGCTTGTTGTCATTACGGGAGCCTCGAATTCGGTTGTGGAGTGTGCCCTGCTAGTTGTGTAAAGGCATCGGTTCCCGCCTTGAAAGGTACCAATACTAGAAAGGTGGATCAGGCCTTTGGTGGCGAGATCCATCAGAGAACAGGGTGAAGCCTATTTTGGCGTGGTGGTCTTAGTACCGCTCACCCCTCCAACGCAGATGTACTTCCCTTAACAAGGAAGGAATTGCGGTAAAACAAATCATGTGTCTCCGTGTGCTCCACTACGGTTTCCTTGCTCCTCACTCTTACTCGCCTTTACTCGCTAGTAGTTAGGTTTGCATATAGGGAAATTCATTGTAATTGCATATCTAGAGAATTTACCTTTGTGTCAAGCCTAAAATTGAAAAAATATAAAAATTTGGAGTAGCACCTATTCACCCCCCCTCTAGGTGCCCGTACGATCAATTTCAATTGGTATCAGAGCCTCGACTCTTTATTCGGGCTTAATAACCCAAGAAAAGTATGGGTACTAAGGGAGATGGGAGTGAGGCTATGGATAAGGTCACAATGGATGACCTCAAGACGTTGGAAACAACCTTGTTGAAATCCTTTGAGACCAAAATGGAAGAGATGCAGCAAATGATTGCTCGTCTCACTTCATCTACAACCCCACCTCCATCAACCTCTGAGGCCTCCACTCTGCTATCTAAGGATAAAGCTTATGCTAACTCCAAGGAAGATGAGGTGGTGGGTGAGAAAAATAATCTCCTCCTCCAAGAAGGGAAGTTGTAAGGAGGACTATAGTGAGGTATCTCACCTATATTCTCCTGACCCACCTATCACACACCCTCATATAAACAATAGGGGTGATCCACCCAAGCTTACTGTATCTTCATTTAATCAATGAGAATTCTTAATGAAATCTCATGTGTGTAGTTTGTCGATTGAGCTTTGGAGGATCATTGAAGATGGCCTTCATATTGGAGACTCCACCAACTTGATAAGAAGAGAAGTTGTGAATAGTCAACTAAATGCAACGGCTCTTCACATGATTCAGCTTGGTGTGGGTCCCAAGGACATGCCACATATTGAGCACTTTAACACCGCCAAAGAAGCTTGGGATGATCTCACCCTCTTGTTCATCGCCAATGAAAACATGAGAAGAAATAGGTATGATTCTCTAAGCAATGAAGCGAAAGGATTCTACGTGTTTGGATGGTGAGGACCGTGAACACATGTATAGAAGGCTCAAGAGCATTGCAACAACATTTATAAAGCATGGTGCCACTCATATTGATGATGCTTGGATCAAAAGTAAATATGTGAGTGCTCTCATGCCATTTGAGCCCACAAACTTGAAGAGTTTGCAAGGTAGACACAACTAGCACCAAATGATATCCAATGAAGTCATGCAAGAAATGGCAGCCTTCAAGGTAGCATCTAAGAACACCTAAGATGCTCGTGCTCGGTCAATTGGGATGCAAAAAGGCATAAATGTTGCACTATAGGCCAATGTTGTTGAACAAGATGAGGATGATAGAGGGTTCGATGTTGTCTCCATGAGCTGTCCCGAGGAGGTCAAGCATGCTCATGGTGAGTACATGGCCTTCTATGCAAGAAACTTTTGGAAGGACCCAGCTAAGGCTAAATCTAAACTTGAGCGCAAGAATGGGTCAAGTGGGCAAAAGGAGAATGGCCCAAAACTGAGAACTTGCTACAATTGTGGAGACTGTTTGCACTTTGTGGCTGAGTGTCCCTATCAAAGTAGAGAAGACAATGGGGGCAGGCTCATCCTTAAATAAAAGTCTAAGGCACCTCGAAAGAAGCCATTCATCAAGAAAAATGGTCCCTACAATATCTCCTCTTTTCCTAAGACTACTATGAATGTTGATATGGATGATCATACAAGTCTTAGAGTAAAGTAAGAAGTTATTTCCTTGGAACATTTTATCACTAACTTGCAAGGTGAGCACAAACTTCATTTTGAGGCTCTCATGAGCCAACTTTCTCACTCCGAAGAGCTCCTCAAAGAAAATGGCAGAATTGAAAGAGAGGATGCCATGGAGATTGCATCCTTGAAGAATGCTCTAGAAGAGGAAGAAGAGACTCGAGTCTCTGTAGAGGAGAGTCTTGAGTCAATTGAGGAGTCACACGACGAGGTTGTAGCCCAGCTCATAAAGGAGCATGATAATGCTCTTTCCAAGGTAAAGAAACTAAAAAAGGAGAAGATTGACTTTGGGGCTGCTCATGCTAGACTCTCTGAGGAATTAGAGAAACTTGACATTTCCTACAAGGCATTGGAGAGTGAACACTCTACTCTTAATGAGTCTCGTGATCAGCTCCAAACTCAACTGGACAAGTATAATATGCCTAGCACCTCTACTCCATCATGTGGACATGAAGATGTCATTGAAGAAAATGCTAGGTTGAAAGAGAAACTTGTCAAGGGATCTCAACCCAAAGGTAAGGAAGTCCTAGATGAGAACCTTAGTAAGCAAAGCGCAAGCAATGGAAAAGAGGGACTTGGCTATGTTCCCAAGACAAAGAAGAAGAAGAAGAAGAAGAAGAAGAAGAAGAAGAAGAAGAAAAGCAAAACTGCTCAAGCAAAGACAAGCACCACAACTAATGACAAAACTAACTATATTGGTTTTGCAGGGGCCAATAATCCTAATTATGAATTATTTTGTGACTACTATGGTGATGTATATTCTAGTTATGTTGGTACATTTGATACTTACATTTCTTGGTCTATTTGGGTTCCCAAGACCGTTGTTACTAACATGAGAGGACCCATTGAAAAATGGGTACCTAAAACCAAGAAGTAACTTTTTCGCAGGGCTATGCTTCCGGTGGGTCAAAATGGGTGCTCGATAGCGGGTGCACGAGTCATATGACCGGAAGCAAGGAGATCATCTCCGAGATGCGGCCAAACCATGATCATATAACCGTCTCCTACGGTGATAAGTCAAAATCTGAGGTATTGGATCTTGGCAAGGTTTTGGTTGCCCACGATATCTCTCTCATGGACGTCATGATTGTTGAGACTCTCGGTTACAATTTACTTTCTGTTCGTGCCCTTGGTAAGATGGGCTTTGCAGTCTTTATTGATGGTGATTTAGTGGTACTCTTGTGGAGCAAGTCTCTAAAGGCCGCTTTCATTCAATACGTCGAAAATGACCTGTATGTGGTGGACTTTTCGGGAAAGGCTGACATGGGTTGGCTCTGGCATCACCGTCAAGCCCACATCAATATGAGAACTTTGCAAAGTCTCCACATGGGTGGCCACATCCTTGGACTAAAAGAAAATGTTTCCTTTGCCAAAGATCGTGTTTGCAGGGCTTGTGTTGAAGGGAAAATGCATGACTCTCCCCATCGAAAGAAGACTATGTTTCCTTGGACTATTATTTTGGAGCTCCTTCATGTGGACCTCTTTGGTCCTCCATCTCATGCAAGCCTCAGTGGAAAGAAATATTGCCTCGTAATCATTGACGACTATTCAAGATATACATGGGTCTATTTCTTCAAGTTGAAGAGCGAGACTCGACAAACAGTCATCGATTTTGCCAACAAGGTTCAGCGTAAAAACAATGTCCCTACATTGGCAATTAGAAGCGATAATGGCTCTGAGTTCAAGACCTACACTCTGAATGAATTCCCAAGTGAAGAGGGGATAAGACACCAATATTCTGCTGCGTACACCCCTAAACAAAATGGTGTAGCCAAGAGGAAGAATCGGACTTTAATGGATATGGAAAGATCTATGTTGGCTTAATTCAAGTCATCATATAACTTCTGGGCTGAAGCCATTCCCACCGCATGCCACTCATCCAACCGGCTCTATCTCTGCAAAATTTTGGACAAGACACCTGATGTCTACGCACGCATCTATCCTTGTAGACAGTGTTGGGCCTCCAAGTGCAGAGGTTTCTAGAACAACAACAAGTTTTCCCTTAAGTGGATCACCCAAGGTTTATCGAACTCAGGGAGGAAGTGGTCAAAGGTATCCCTTTCAAGCAACCCTGCAATCAAGATACAAGAAGTCTCTTGTGTCCCCAACACACCCAATACACTTGTCAGGTGTATAGGTGCACTAGTTCGGCGAAGAGATAGTGAAATACAAGTAATATGGATGATTATAAGTGGTAATTGCAATCTGAAATAATAGTGGCAACAAGCAAACATGTAGCGAGACTGATTGTAAATGGTGTTTCAATGCTTACAAACAAGGCCTAGGGATCATACTTTCACTAGTGGACACTCTCATATAAATATCTACTCTTCATTATGCTACCTTGAACTACTCTCCAGTTGGATGATGTAGGGTTATAATAGCACACCTTCAAGTTCGCATTCCCCATCTAGATAACCCCTCACTGTCACCTTGAGCGCTAGATAGTTCCAACAAACACCACAATATCATAGAGACATCCAACTCAAATTATACTCATGATAAATATTTATGTAACCTTAGCCAAAGTGCCACACGGTGTGCACACTGTCAACTTCTCACACATGGGGATAAGAAGAGATTCAGCAAAGCACTTGAGTAGCATAATAGATCTATAGATTATAAAGCTCATGATCTCAATAAGATCATGCATAGAGAGAGATGAACACATAGCTACCGATACAACCCTTAGCCTCGAGAGAGAACTACTCCCTCCTCATCATGGGAGTCAGTAACAGCGATGGAGATGGCGGTGGAGATGATGGATATGGCTCTAGGGCACTTCCCCATCCCGGCAGGGTGGCGGAACAGAGACTTCTGTCCCTCAAATCTCCTCTTCGGTGGCGGTGGCTCTGCGGAACTTTTCGTGGAATTCTGATCTAGCTCCTAGGGTTTTTGTCCCAGGGGGATTTTATAGGCGAAGAGGCAAGGTCGGTGGGCACCCGAGGGGCCCGCACCACCCCCTGGCGCGGCCTAGGCTGGCCCGCGCCACCAGGTGGTGTGGCCACCTCTTGGCCCCTCTCCGTCTCGTTTTCTGGCTCTATGAGTCTTCTGGTAAAATACTGACTTTGGCTTTTGTTCGGTCCAATTCCGAGAATATTACTTTTCTAGCTTTTCTAAAACCAAAAACAGCAGAAAACAGGAAACTGGCACTATGGCATCTTGTCAATACGTTAGTTCCAAAAATTGTATAAAAATACCTCAAAGTGTGGGCTAAACATTAAAAAGTAGATACTAAACAAGCATGGAACATAAAAAATTATAGAATCGTTTACAACGTATCAACATCCCTAAGCTTAACTCCTGCTCGTCCTCGAGTAGGTAAGTGATAAAAAGAATAATTTTTGAGGTGACATGCACCATCACAATCTTGATCAAGATATTTGTAAAACATTGATAGCGGGGATCATAGTACTCTAACATAGTCATGAAAGATATAGTTCTAACAATAAGACACAGCAACTATGTTGTAACATGAAAATGTACAAACAAAAGATTCATGAATAACAATGCTTTGAAAGACGTTTGTTTGTTTCACATATAGAAAACATAATGAAAATGTTATTCAGCTTGTCCCTCATGGTGTAGCAAAACATAAATGCATAGGACACCTTCAAAGTTCATAAGGGTGACTAGATACAAATAACTTAAGAACAAGCAATATCAAAGTTATGAATCAATCAAAAAGTTTTGGGACAATGCACATTAAAGTAAGAATGACCACTATGCTCTCTCAATAGGGAGAATATCATTTTGCGCCGCGAAAGTTGGGGTGTCCAGGCAATGCGGTACCCAAGTTCCCTAAAATCAGCCGGGATGACTACAGTTGGTGTGCCAAATACTTAGAGGGTCTTTTTTGGCACGAAACTTTACTTTTCAATACAAAAAATCAGGCTAATGGCCATCAAGTTGGGCCCCCCTGTTAGTTCTCGCCGTTATGTCGCTCCCGTCGCTTAGGCGGGGTGGTTGTCACGTAGGCTTGCAGCGTTGGCACAGTGGATAGGACAACGCCCCCAGCCCAGTGTATTGACGTGACAAAACATGGCACATGTATCGGTGTTATAATTATTTTTTGTTTACTCAGAAGCTGAAACGGCCACCGCCACACGTCTCTCCTTAGACTTCCGTCCCCGTCGTTAACCACTACCTTAAAAGCGCATTGACAGTTCCACCGTTCCCGTGCCTCGCAGAAACCACTCTTCTTCTTCCTGTCATCTGTCTTCTTCCCGTCTTCTCCTTGCCTCCATGGAAGGTCGTCGCACTCTACAGACAAGCTTCACTACCCATGACAATAAGAAGATAGACATTGTCTACACCAACGAGGAGGAGACAGTGGTGCGTGTCCTGAGGATGTACGGGGGTTGGCTTGGGATATACGAGGACAAGTTTGTGGGATTGGACCTCGAGTACACCCCGAGCACCCATATGAAGGGAGTGAAGTCGCCGTTGTTCAACTAGCCATGTAGAAACACGTCCTCGTCTACCACCTCTCCTGGTTTGTAGATCTGCTCTCTGTAGCTAACTGCTTTTAGGGTTTTCTCCTCTTGTTCTTTATCCACTTGCTCATCTTGCAACTACTGGATTTTATTTAGGACCAAATAAATTATGAAAAGACAATGCTGTGAGTCTTGATCTTGCATTTGCTAAACTTTTCAAAATTATATTCAGATGATGATCTTGCATTGAAAAAATATTTGTAGTTACAAATTTTGGTGATGACAAACTACATACTTTCAGGACTGACAGGAATTGTCTAGCGCTGCGCCAGTTCCTTGTAGAAAAGGGAATTGTTTTCTGCACTGTCGACAAAACAACTGATTTTTAGAAATTTTATCAAGAGGGAATTATAATTCCTGTGCACAACTGGATCGATATTCAGAGTCTTGTCAAGATCCTAGGGGGCTCGAGGAAGGATGGCATGGCATCACTCGCAACTAGAATCCTCGATTAGTCGTACGACAAAATAAAGGAAGATTTCCCTATGGATAGGCAGGATTTCTGGGACGAGTGGCCGTTGTCTGATATAAACTTGAAGTATGCAACCATAGATGCTTACGTGACCTACCAGTTGTACAAGAAGATCCATTTTTTCTAAGTTACCTCGTGTTTTGCCCTATTTGCAAGAGGGAAGACGAGCTTAGGGGAGCCCTTTGTAGAAAATGCAGAATAGCTGAGTTTGAAGCTACATATGCAAAGGAAATGGCTGCATCTAAAGCAACTGATAGAGAGGCTGCAGAAGCAGCTGAAAGAGAGCTTGCAACTGAAGCAGAAGCAGCTGATAGAGAGGCTGCAGCTGAAGCAGCAAACAGAGAGGCAACATCTTCTAGCGGTAACAATCAGGCATGTTATGCACCGCTAATTGTGCCGCAAGATGCTGAAGATAGGGAAGCCAAGTCAGATCCCAGGTGGGACGAAGCATTTCGTGAGCTGTGGAGTACCTGGAATGGTCGCAGTTGGTCACCTAGGAACGATGGCAAGCGCCTCAAGTGGTCTGATGAGAAGTGAATTAAATTTTACTTCTCAGTGTTACGTTTCTGTTTTGTGGAACTCGGTTAGCTTGTCAAGATGTCTAGCGCCTCAAGTGATAGTAGTAAAATAAATTTAACCCTCTTTGTGTTATGTTTATGTATGTGTCTTGTAGCTTGTCAAGATGGTAGCTCGTTAACTAGCAGTTTGAAAGAGTGCCCTTTTCCTCTCTCGCTAAACAGATATGTTTCATTTTGCCCAAATTGGTAGCAAATCTAGAGAAGATTCTCACTTCAATAATTTGTTCCCTTTTGGACCTCTTTTTGCCTCCGATCAGGTAGAAAATCTAGAGCAGCAAATCACACCAGGTAGAATACATTCATTCAGAAAACAAAACAAATGTAGATATAGCTATGCGCAGCTAAATAGGATATAGCGATAGAAAGTAGGTTGCTTAATGAGGTTCGATGCATTCAGCCATAAATAGGAGGCACGCAAAATATAGAAAATCAAAAGAAGCTGCTTAGCAGCAGCAGCCGCCGCATATGCAGATACATTCAAGAACACATCCAACCCGTCCTTCATGCGCCCGCGCCTCAGCCTCCTCCCTCCGGCGCTTCCTCCACTTCTTGCTGCCCAATCCCTTGATCTAGGGGGCCTTGGGCCTGATTGGAGGCATGCGACCCTCTTTGATGGCCACCCGCTGGAGGTTTTGGAGGTGAATGGTGAGAGCTCGGTGTTCAGCGATGTAGGAGTTGATGTTCACGGTCTCGCGCTCGCCGCCTTCGTGGATGCCGGGGCCCGAGGCCTCTGCATTCTTCAGTAAGGAGTTGAAGTCGGTGCCGGGGAGACTCACCCAGCCGAAGGCGATCCCCTTGTAGAAGGGGCAGCGCCAGGAGCCGCCCCTGAAGAAGGCGTCGTACTGGCCGGCCTGCAGCCTCCTCATCACCTGACGAGTCTTGGTGTGGATGGACTCGTCATCGCTGTAGACGTCGCTGCCGGAAACCTATTGGAAGGAAAGGAAAATGGGGGAGTAGATGATGTAAGAAGACCGAGCAATCGAAATGCGAACAAGCGAATCCTAATAAACCAAGATCTAGCATCCAACGATGGGAACGGTAGAAGAACCAGGGGAGGGGAGCAAACCCTAGTTACCTCCGACCATGGGTCGTCGATGCTGGTGTCGTAGGGGTTCAGCGGAGTGATGTACTTATCTAGATCGTAGGTGCCCACGAAGTGCTTGATATGCTTGTGACCGGTGGGGGCCTCCTCGCCGGCGGGGGGCTCCTCTTCGGCGGCCCCGTCGGTAGCAGGGATGGGGGCCTAGACGGGAATGATAGCTGCCATCGATGGCTCGACTGGGGCCTAGACAGGGACGATGGCTGCTTTCAACGCGTTGAGGGGGACCGGCGAGGAGACGGGGGCCTCCTCGTCGGCGGCCTCGGAGGCGACGATGGCCACCTTATCCTCCTCCGCCAGCGCCGGTGCGGACGGGGTATTCTCGGGAGTTTGCGGGTGCTGGTGGGACAGTGGAGAGGGTTGCGTGGGGAGAGTGAGCGAGAGTGAGAGTGGGTGTGTGGAGAGTGAGAGAGGGTTGCCTAAGGATCATACTTTCACTAGTGGACACTCTCATATAAATATCTTCTCTTCATTATGCTACCTTGAACTACTCTCCGGTCGGATGATGTAGGGTTATAATAGCACACCTTAAAGTTCGCATTCCCCATCTAGATAACCCCTCATTGTCACCTTGAGCACTAGATAGTTCCAACAAACACCACAATATCATAGAGACATCCAACTCAAATTATACTCATGATAAGTATTTATGTAACCTTAGCCAAAGTGCCACACGGTGTGCACACTGTCAACTTCTCACACATGGGGATAAGAAGAGATTCAGCAAAGCACTTGAGTAGCATAATAGATCTATAGATTATAAAGCTCATGATCTCAATAAGATCATGCATAGAGAGAGAGATGAACACATAGCTACTGGTACAGCCCTTAGCCTCGAGAGAGAACTACTCCCTCCTCATCATGGGAGTCAGTATCGGCGATGGAGATGGCGGTGGAGATGATGGATATGGCTCCGGGGGCACTTCCCCATCCCGGCAGGGTGGCGGAACAGAGACTTATGTCCCTCAAATCTCCTCTTCGGTGGCGGTGGCTCTGCGGAACTTTTCGTGGAATTCTGATCTAGCTCCTAGGGTTTTTGTCCCAGGGGGATTTTATAGGCGAAGAGGCAAGGTCGGTGGGCACCCGAGGGGCCCACACCACCCCCTGGCGCGGCCTGGGCTGGCCTGCGCCACCAGGTGGTGTGGCCACCTCGTGGCCCCTCTCCATCCCGTCTTCTGGCTCCATGAGTCTTCTGGTAAAATATTGACTTTGGCTTTTGTCTGGTCCAATTCCAAGAATATTTCTGTTCTAGCTTTTCTAAAACCAAAAATAGCAGAAAACAGGCAACTGGCACTGTGGCATCTTGTCAATACGTTAGTTCCAAAAAATGTATAAAAATACCTCAAAGTGTGGACTAAACATAAGAAAGTAGATACTAAACAAGCATGGAACATCAAAAAGATAGATACATTTACAATGTATCAACATCCCCAAGCTTAACTCCTGCTCGTCCTCGAGTAGGTAAGTGATAAAAAGAATAATTTTTGAGGTGACATGCACCATCACAATCTTGATCAAGGTATTTGTAAAACATTGATAGCTAGGATCATAGTACTCTAACATAGTCATGAAAGATATAGTTCTAACAATAAGACATAGCAACTATGTTGTAACATGAAAAGGTACAAACAAAAGATTCATGAATAACAATCCTTTGAAAGACATTTGTTTGTTTCACATATAGAAAACATAATGAAAATGGTATTCAGCTTATCCCTCATGGTGTAACAAAACATAAATGCATAGGACACCTTCAAAGTTCATAAGGGTGACTAGATACAAATAACTTAAGAACAAGCAATATCAAAGTTATGAATCAATCAACAAGTTTTGGGACAATGCACATTAAAGTAAGAATGACCACTATGCTCTCTCAATAGGGAGAATATCATTTTGTGCCCCGAAAGTTGGGGTGTCCAGGCAACGTTGTACCCAAGTTCCCTGAAATCAGCCGGGATGACTACAGTTGGTGTGCCAAATACTCAGAGGGTCTTTTTTGGCACGAATTCAACTTTACTTTTCAATACAAAAAATCAGGCTAATGGCCATCAAGTTGGGCCCCCCTGTTAGTTCTC
The DNA here is from genome assembly GCA_916181665.1 of Avena sativa. Lineage (NCBI taxonomy): Eukaryota > Viridiplantae > Streptophyta > Magnoliopsida > Poales > Poaceae > Avena > Avena sativa. The sequence continues at coordinate 317,664,885 of OV702292.1, forward strand.
GTCGTTATGTCGCTCCCGTCGCTTAGGCCGGGTGGCTGTCACGTAGGCTTGCAGCGTTGACACAGTGGATAGGACAACACCCCCAGCCCAGTGTATTGACGTGACAAAACAGGGCACATGTATCAGCGTTATAATTATTTTTTGTTTACTCAGAAGCTAGAACGGCCACCGCCACGCGTCTCTCCTTGGACTTCCGTCCCCGTCGTTAACCAGTACCTTAAAAGCGCATTGATAGTACCACCGTTCCCCTGCCTCGCAGAAACCACTCTTCTTCTTCCTGTCATCTGTCTTCTTCCCGTCTTCTCCTTGCCGCCATGGAAGGTTGTCGCACTCTACAGACAAGCTTCACTACCCATGACAATAAGAAGATAGACATTGTCTACACCAACGAGGAGGAGACAGTGGTGCGTGTCCTGAGGATGTACGAGGGTTGGCTTGGGATATACGAGGACAAGTTTGTGGGATTGGACCTCGAGTACACCCCGGAGCACCCATATGAAGGGAGTGAAGTCGCCGTTGTTCAATTGGCCATGCGGAAACACGTCCTCGTCTACCACCTCTCCCGGTTTGTAGATCTGCTCTCTGTAGCTAACCGCTTTTAGGGTTTTCTCCTCTTGTTCTTTATCCACTTGCTCATCTTGCAACTACTGGATTTTATTTAGGACCAAATAAATTTTGACAAGACAATGTTGAGAGTCTTGATCTTGCATTTACTAAACTTTTCAAAATTATATTCAGATGCTATTCTTGCATTGAAAAAATATTTGTAGTTACAAATTTTGGTGATGACAAACTACATACTTTCAGGACTGACAGGAATTGTCCGGCGCTGCGCCAGTTCCTTGTAGAAGAGGGAATTGTTTTCTGCACTGTCGACAAAACAATTGATTTTTCGAAATTTTATCAAGAGGGAATTATAATTCCTGCACACAACTGGATCGATATTCAGAGTCTTGTCAAGATCCTAGGGGGCTCGAGGAAGGATGGAATGGCATCACTCGCAACTAGAATCCTCGACGAGTCGTACGACAAAATGATGGAAGATTTCCCTGCGGATAGGCATGATTTCTGGGACGAGTGGCCGTTGTCTGATATAAACTTGAAGTATGTAGCCATAGATGCTGACGTGACCTACCAGTTGTACAAGAAGATCCATTATTTTCTAAGTTACCTTGTGTTTTTCCCTATTTGCAAGAGGGAAGACGAGCTTAGGGGAGCCCTTTGTAGAAAATGCAGAATAGCTGAGTTTGAAGCTGCATATGCAAAGGAAATGGCTGCATCTGAAGCAGCTGACAGAGAGGCTGCATAAGCAGCTGAAAGAGAGCTTGCAGTTGAAGCAGAAGCAGCTGATAGAGAGGCTGCAGCTGAAGCAGCAAACAGAGAGGCAGCATCTTCTAGCGGCAACAATCAGGCATGTGATGCACCGCTAATTGTGCTGCAGGATGTTGAAGATAGGGAAGCCAAGTCAGATCCCAGGTGAGACGAAGGATTTCGTGAGCTGTGGAGTACCTGGAATGGTCGCAGTTGGTCACCTAGGAACGATGGCAAGCTCCTCAAGTGGTCTGATGAGAAGTGAATTAAATTTTACTTCTCAGTGTTATGTTTCTATTTTGTGGAACTTCGTTAGCTTGTCAAGATGTCTAGTGCCTCAAGTGATAGTAGTAAAATAAATTTAACCCTCTTTGTGTTATGTTTATGTATGTGTCTTGTAGCTTGTCAAGATGGTAGCTCGTTAACTAGCAGTTTGAAAGAGTAACCTTTTCCTCTCTCGCTAAACAGATATGTTTCATTTTGCCCAAATTGGTAGCAAATCTAGAGAAGATTCTCACTTCGATAATTCGTTCCCTTTTGGACCTCTTTTTGTCTCCAATCACGTAGCAAATCTAGAGCAGCAAATCACACCAGGCAGAATACATTCATTCAGAAAACAAAACAAATGTAGATATAGCTGTGCGCAGCTAAATAGGATATAGCGATAGAAAGTAGGTTGCTTAATGAGGTTCGATGCATTCACCCATAAATAGGATGCACGCAAAATATAGAAAATCAAAAGAAGCTGCTTAGCAGCAGCAGCCGCTGCATATGCATATACATTCAAGAACACATCCAACTCGTCCTTCATGCGCCGGCCCCTCCGCCCCCTCCCTCCGGTGCTTCCTCCACTTCTTGCTGCCCAATCCCTTGATCTTTGAGGCCTTGGGCCTGATTGGAGGCATGCGACCCTCTTTGATGGCCACCCGCTGGAGGTTTTGGAGGTGAATGGCGAGAGCTCGGTGTTCAGTGATGTAGGCGTTGATGTTCACGGTCTCGCGCTCCCCGCCTTCGTGGATTCCGGGGCCCGGGGCCTCTGCATTCTTCAGTAAGGATTTGAAGTCGGTGCCTGGGAGACTCACCCAGCCGAAGGCGATCCCCTTGTAGAAGGGGCAGCGCCGGGAGCCGCCCCTGAAGAAGGCATCATACTGGCCGGCCCGCAACCTCCTCATCACCTGGCGAGTCTTGGTGTGGATGGACTCGTCATCGCTGCAGACGTCGCTGCCGGAAACCTATTGGAAGAAAAGGAAAATGGGGGAGTAGATGATGTAAGAAGACCGAGCAATCGAAATGCGAACAAGCGAATCCTAATAAACCAAGATCTAGCATCCAACGATTGGAACGGTAGAAGAACCAGGAAAGGGGAGCAAACCCTAGTTACCTGCGACCATGGGTCGTTGATGCCGGTGTCGTAGGGGTTCAGCGGAGTGATGTACTTATCTGGATCATAGGTGCCCACGAAGTGCTTGATATGCTTGTGACCGGTGGGGGCCTCCTCGTTGGCGGGGGGCTCCTCTTCGGCGGCCCCGTCGGTAGCGGGGATGGGGGCCTAGACGGGAATGATAGTTGCCATTAATGGTTCGACTGGGGCCTGGACAGGGACGGTAGCTGCTTTTAACGTGTTGAGGGAGACCGGCGAGGAGACGGGGGCCTCCTCGTCGGCGGCCTCGGAGGCGACGATGGACACCTTATCCTCCTCCGCCATCGCCAGTGCGAACAGGGTATTCTCGGGAGTTTGCGAGTACTGGTGGGACAATGGAGAGGGTTGCATGGGGAGAGTGAGCGAGAGTGAGAGTGGGTGTGCGGAGAGGGGCTCTATAGTTAAGGTGGACGGAAGCAAGGCACGTTTCGTTGCACCACCGTGCAACGCGCCGCGCAGTCTACTACACCGTGCACCGCGACACGCGCACGGTACGTCACTTTTTTTCCCAGGCCATGCATGGCAGTTCTGTATTGAGCCACATGCAAAGGGTGTATACACAATTACTATATACGAAGTATGACACGGCCCTAAAATTGGCGATAGTTAAAAGTGGAAATGTAGAGGGGAAGGTAGGTGGCTGTACGGTGAGATTTGTGGGGTTGTGATAGATCGGGTAGAGGGATGTGTTGATAGCTGCGAGGGACTCGATGAAGGCGGAGACATTAGGTCTCGTCGATCTCAGCTCTTTGGCCTCCAGCTAGCGCGTGCAAGCTTCTTACGGTGGGGCCTAGTTGGAAGTTGGATTGAGAGCCGCTGCGTAAAAAATTTGATATGTCTTATTAAAATCAAGTGGCAATAAATTGCAGCTATCCATCGACGACCGTGCACTCGATGACGCATGTGTTGTGGCATAGTAGTAGCAGTAGTAGGCTTTTCAGACTTGATTAAACATGACATGACCGCTCGACGACTTTTTCAATGGACGGTTTCGTGTTCCTTCTTGTAGAAGTCTCGCTGAGGGAGACGTCCGTGATGTCTCACGCTGTACTGTGAAGGGCTCGACGTGTGCAACGATCATCGTTGGATCGCACAGAATCAACGGTTGGTGCGCACGATCCACGTGACAACTATGACAACCAATCAGGGAGTAGCAGACAGAGTGAGCACAGGTTTGGGCTTCTATGGAAGATAGAGAGAGGGGGCAAAACTGAGTAGTGTCAAAAAACCAAGGGCAAAACTGAGTAGTATAAAAACGGAAACTGAGTGTCATGTACAATGAAATACATGGATCAACCAATGGCATTGCATGTCAGTTCTTCTCAAAAACCACATAAGGATACACTAGTGTCATTGCATGTGTGTTCTTTTCATGAACCACACCCAGTGTGATTGCATGTCTATGCTTTCCACAAACCACATATGGATACACCAGTGTCATTGGATGTATGTTCTTTTCATGAACCACACCCAGTGCCATTGCATGTGTGTTCCTCTAAACAAACCACACGTGGATCCACCTAGTGTGATTGCATGTCTGTTCTTTTCATGAACCAGAGCTAGAGTCATTGCATGTCTGTTCTTTCCACAAACCACACATGGATCCACCTAGTGTGATTGCATGTCTGTTCTTTTCATGAACCACGCCCATTGTCATTGCATGTCTGTTCCTGTAAACAAACCACACATGGATCCACCTAGTGTGATTGCATGTCTATTCTTTTCACAAACCACACATGGATCCACCAGTGTCATTGCATGTGTGTTCCTCTCATGAACCGTAGCCAGTGTCATTGCATGTATGTTCTTCTCAGAAACCACATAAAGATCCACTAGTGTTATTGGATGTGTGTTCTTCTCATGAACCACACATGGATCCACCCAGTGTCATTGCATGTCTGTTCTTTTCATGAACCACAGCTAGAGTCATTGCATGTATGTGCTTTCCACAAAGCACATACGGATCCACCAGTGTCATTGCATGTCTGTTCTTTTCATGAACCACACCTAGTGTCATTCCATGTCTGTTCCTCTAAACAAACCACACATGGATCCACCTAGTGTCATTGCATGTCTGTTCTTTTCACAAACCACACATGGATCCACCAGTGTCATTGCATGTGTGTTCTTCTCATGAACCACACATGGATCCACCTAGTGTCATTGCATGTCTGTTCTTTTCATGAACCACAGCTAGAGTCATTGCATGTATGTTCTTTCCACAAACCACACACGGATCCACCCAGTGTCATTGCATGTCTGTTCTTTTCATGAACCACACCTAGTGTCATTGCATGTCTATTCCTCTAAAGAAACCACACGTGGATCCACCTAGTGTGATTGCATGTCTGTGCTTTCCACAAACCACACATGGATCCACCCAGTGTCATTGCATATCTGTTCTTTTCATGAACCACACCTAGTGTCATTGCATGTATGTTCCTCTAAACAAACTACATATGGATCCACCTAGTGTGATTGCATGTCTGTGCTTTCCACAAACCACATAAGTATCCACCAGTGTCATTGCATGTCAGTTCTTTTCATGAACCACACAAGGATCCACCAGTGTCATTGCATGTGTGTTCCTCTAAATTAACAACACATGGATCCACCTAGTGTGATTGCATGTATGTTCTTTTCATGAATCACAGGAAGAGTCATTGCATGTCTATTCTTTCCACAAACCACACATGGATCCACCTAGTGTTATTGCATGTCTGTTCTTTTCATGAACCACACCCACTATCATTGCATGTCTGTTCCTCTAAACAAACCGCACATGGATCCACTTAGTGTGATTGCATGTCTGTTCTTTTCACAAACCACACATGGTTCCACTTAAGTGTCATAGCATGTGTGTTCTTCTCATGAACTACAACTAGTGTCATTGCATGTATGTTCTTCTCACAAACCACATAAGGATCCACCAGTGTCATTGGATGTGTGTTCTTCTCATGAACCACACATGGATCCACCTAGTGTCATTGCATGTCTGTTCTTTTCATGAACCACAGCTAGAGTCATTGCATGTTTGTGCTTTCCACAAACCACATATGGATCCACTAGTGTCATTGCATGTTTGTTCTTTTTATGAACCACAGCTAGAGTCATTCCATGTCTGTTACTCAAAACAAACCACACATGGATCCACCTAGTGTGATTGCATGTATGTTCTTTTCACAAACCACACATGGATCCATCAGTGTCATTGCATGTGTGTTCTTTTCATGAACCACAACTAGAGTCATTGCATGTGTTTTCTTCTAAACAAACCACACATGGATCCACCTAGTGTGATTGCATGTCTGTTCTTTTCACAAACCACACATGGATCCACCTAGTATGATTGCATGTCTGTTCTTTTCACAAACCACACATGGATCCACCAGTGTCATTGCATGTGTGTTCAATTCATGAACCACACATGGATACACAAGTGTCATTGCATGTGTGTTCTTTTGATGAACAACAACTAGAGTCATTGCATATGTGTTCTTTCCACAAACCACACATGGATCCACCTAGTGTGATTGCATCTCTGTTCTTTCACAAACCACACATGGATCCGCCAGTGTCATTACATTTGTGTTCTTCTCATGAACCATAGCCAGTGTCATTACATGTATGTTCTTCTCACAAACCACACAAGGATCCACTAATGTCATTACATGTGTGTTCTTCTCATGAACCACAACCAGTGTCATTGCATGTATGTTCTTCTCACAAACCACATAAGGATCCACCAGTGTCATTGCATCTGTGTTCTTCTCATGAACCACACATGGATCCACCCCATGTCATTGCATGTCTATTCTTTTCATGAACCACAGCTAGAGTCATTGCATGTCTATTCCTTCCACAAAGTACACATGGATCCGCCAGTGTTGTTGCAGTTCTATTCTTCTCATGAACCACATAAGTATCCACCAGTGTCATTGCATGTCAGTTCTTCTCGCAAACCACACAAGGATCCCCCAGTGCCATTGCATGTGTGTTCCTCTAAACAAACCACACCTGGATCCACCTAGTGTGATAGCATGTCTGTTCTTTTCATGAAGCACAGCTAGAGTCATTGCATGTCTGTTCTTTCCACAAACCACACATGGATCCACCTAGTGTGATTGCATGTCTGTTCTTTTCATGAACGACACCTAGTGTCATTGCATGTCTGTTCCTCTAAACAAATCACAGATGGATCCACCTTGTGTGATTGTATGTCTGTTCTTTTCACAAACCACACATGGATCCACCAGTTTCATTGCATGTGTGTTCTTCTCATGAACCACAGCCAGTGTCATTGCATGTCTGTTCTTTTCACAAACCACACCTGGATCCACCAGTGTCATTGCATGTATGTTCTTCTCATGAACCACACATGGATCCACCCTGTGTCATTGCATGTCTGTTCTTTTCATGAACCATAGCTAGAGTCATTGAATGTCTGTGCTTTCCACAAACCACACATGGATCCACCCAGTGTCATTGAATGTCTGTTCTATTCATGAACCACGCCTAGTGTCATTGCACGTATGTTCCTCTAAACGAACCACAAATGGATCCACCTAGTGTGATTGCGTGTCTGTGCTTTCCAGAAACCACACATGGATCCACCCAGTGTCATTGCATGTCTGTTCTTTTCATGAACCACACCTAGTATCATTGCATGTCTGTTCCTCTAAACAATACACACAAGGATCCACCTAGTGTGATTGCATGTATGTTCTTTTCACAAACCACACATGGATCCACCTAGTGTGATTGCATGTATGTTCTTTTCACATCCCACACATGGATCCACCAGTGTCATTGCATGTGTGTTCTTTTCATGAACCACACATGGATACACCAGTGTCGTTGCATGTGTGTTCTTTTCATGAACCACAGCTAGAGTCATTGCCTGTCTGTTCTTTCCAGAAACCACACATGGATCCACCTAGTGTGATTGCATGTCTGTTCTTTCACAAACCACACATGGATCCACCAGTGTCATTGCATGTGTGTTCTTCTCATGAACCATAGCTAGTGTCATTGCATGTATGTTCTTCTCACAAACCACACAAGGATCCACAAGTGTCATTGCATGTGTGTTCTTCTAAACAAACCACACATAGATCCACCAGTGTCGTTCGATTTGTGTTCTTCTCATGAACCACACATGGATCCACCAGTGTCATTGCATGTTTGTTCTTTTCATGAACCACAGCTAGAGTCATTGCATGTCTGTGCTTTCCACAAACCACATATGGATCCACCAGTGTCATTGCATGTGTGTTCTTCGCACGAACCACACCCAGTGTCATTGCATGTCTGTTCATCTAAACAAACCACACATGGATCCACCTAGTGTGATAGCATGACTGTTCTTTTCACAAACCACACATGGATCCACCAGTGTCATTGCATGTGTGTTCTTCTCATGAACCACACATGGATCCACCCAGTGGCATTGCATGTTTGTTGTTTTCATTAACCACAGCTAGAGTCATTGCTTGTATGTGCTTTCCACAAACCACACATGGATCCACCCAGTATTATTCCATGTCTGTTCTTTTCATGAACCACACCCAGTATCATTGCATGTCTGTTCCTCTAAACAAACCACACATGGATCCACCTAGTGTGATTGCATGTCTGTGCTTTCCACAAACCACATATGGATCCATCAGTGTCATTGCATGTCTGTTACTCTAAACAAACCACACATGGATCCACCTAGTGTGATTGCATGTCTGTTCTTTTCACAAACCACACATGGATCCACCAGTGTCATTGCATGTGTGTTCTTTTCATGAACCACAACTAGAGTCATTGCATGTGTGTTCTTCTAAACAACCACACAGATCCAGCTAGTGTGATTGCATGTCCGTTCTTTTCACAAACCACACATGGATCCACCCAGTGTGATTGCATGTCTGTTCTTTTCACAAACCACACATGGATCCACCAGTGTCATTGCATGTATGTGCTTTCTACAAACCACATATGGATCCATCAGTGTCATTGCATGTCTGTTCTTTTCATGAACCACACCCAGTGTCATTGCATGTCTGTTCTTCTAAACAAACCACACATGGATCCACCTAGTGTGATTGCATGTCTGTTCTTTTCACAAACCACACATGGATCCACCAGTGTCATTGCATGTGTGTTCTTTTCATGAACCACAACTAGAGTCATTGCATGTGTGTTCTTCTAAACAAACCACACATGGATCCACCCCGTGTGATTGCGTGTCTGTTCTTTTCGCAAACCACACATGGATCCACCTAGTGTGATTGCATGTCTCTTCTTTTCACAAGCCACACATGGATCCACCAGTGTCATTGCATATGTGTTCTTTTCATGAACCACACATGGATACACCAGTGCCGTTGCATGTGTGTTCTTTTCATGAACCACAGCTAGAGTCATTGCATGTCTGTTCTTTCCAGAAACCACACATGGATCCACCTAGTGTGATTGCATGTCTGTTCTTTCACAAACCACACATGGATACACCAGTGTCATTGCATATGTGTTCTTCTCATGAACCACAGCCAATGTCATTGCATGTCTGTTCCTCTGAACAAACCACACATGGATCCACATAGTGTGATTGCATGTCTGTTCTTTTCACAAACCACAGATGGATCCACCAGTGTCATTGCATGTGTGTTCTTTTCATGAACCTCACCGAGTGTCATTGGATGTGTGTTATTCTCACAAACCACACATGGATCCACCAGTGTCATTGCATCTGTGTTCTTCAAATGAACCACACATGGATCCACCCAGTGTGATTGCATGTCTGTTCTTCTCATGAACCACAGCTAGTGTCATTGCATGTATGTTCTTCTCACAAACCACATAAGGATCCACCAGTTTCATTGCATGTGTGTTCTTCTCATGAACCACACATGGATCCACCCAGTGTCATTGTATGTCTGTTCTGTTCATGAACCACAGCTAGAGTCATTGCAGATCTGTTCCTTCCACAAACCACACATGGATCCACTAGTGTCACTGCATGTCTGTTCTTCCCATGAACCACATAAGTATCCACTAGTGTCAGTGCATGTCTGTTCTTCTCGCAAACCACACAAGGATCCACCAGTGTCATTGCATGTGTGTTCCTCTAAACAAACCACACATGGATCCACCTAGTGTGATTGCATGTCTATTCGTTTCATGAACCACAACTAGAGTCATTGCATGTCTGTTCTTTCCACAAACCACACATGGATCCACCTAGTGTGATTGCATGTCTGTTCTTTTCATGAACCACACCCAGTGTCATTGCATGTCTGTTTCTCTCATGAACCACAACCAGTGTCATTGCATGTATGTTCTTCTCAGAAACCACACATGGAACCACCAGTGTCATTGCATGTGTGTTCTTTTCATGAACCACACCCAGTGTCATTGCATGTGTGTTCTTCTAAACAAACCACATAAGGATCCACCAGTGTGATTGCATGTCTGTTCTTTTCATGAACCACACCCAGTGTCATTGCATGTGTGTTCTTCTAAACAAACCACATAAGTATCCACTAGTGTCATTGCATGTCTGTTCTTTTCATGAACCACACCCAATGTCATTGCATGTGTGTTCTTCTAAACAAACCACATAAGGATCCACTAGTGTCATTGCTTGTCTGTTCTTTTCAGGAACCACATAAGGATCCACCAGTGTCATTGCATGTGTGTTCTTATCATGAACCACACATGGGTCCACCTAGTGTCATTTCATGTTTGTTCTTTTCATGAACCACAGCTAGAGTCATTGCATGTATGTGCTTTCCACAAACCACACAAGGATCTACCTAGTGTCATTCCATGTCTGTTCTTTTCATGAACCACACCCAGTGTCATTGCATGTCTGTTCCTCTAAACAAACCACACATGGATCCAGCTAGTGTGATTGCATGTCTGTGCTTTCCACAAACCACATATGGATCCACCAGTGTCATTGCATGTCTGTTCTTTTCATGAACCACACCCACTGTCATTGCATGTCTCTTCCTCTAAACAAACCACACATGGATCCACCTAGTGTGATTGCATGTCTGTTCTTTTCACAAACCACACATGGATCCACCAGTGTCATTGCATGTGTGTTCTTTTCATGAACCACAACTAGGGTCATTGTGTGCGTGTTCTTCTAAACAAACCACACATGGATCCACCTAGTGTGATTGCATGTTCGTTCTTTTCACAAACCACACATGCATCCGCCAAATGTGATTGCATGTCTGTTCTTTTCACAAACCACACATGGATCCACCAGTGTCATTGCATGTGTGTGCTTTCTACAAACCACATATGGATCGATCAGTGTCATTGCATGTCTGTTCTTTTCATGAACAACAACTAGAGTCATTGCATGTGTGTTCTTCTAAACAAACCACACAAGGATCCACCTAGTGTGATTGCATGTCTGTTCTTTTCACAAACCACACATGGATCCACCTAGTGTGATTGCATGTCTGTTCTTTTCACATCCGACACATGGATCCCCAGTGTCATTGCATGTGTGTTCTTTTCATGAACCACAAATGGATACACTAGTGTCGTTGCATTTGTGTTCTTTTCATGAACCATAGCTAGATTCATTGCATGTCTGTTCTTTCCAGAAACCACACATGGATCCACCTAGTGTGATTGCATGTCTGTTCTTTCACAAACCACACATGGATCCACCAGTGTCATTGCATGTGTGTTCTTCTCATGAACAACAGCCAGTGTCATTGCATGTCTGTTCCTCTAAACAAACCACACATGGATCCACCTAGTGTGATTGCATGCCTGTTCTTTTCACAAACTACACATGGATCCACCAGTGTCATTGCATGTGTGTTCTTTTCATGAACTACACTGAGTGTCATTGGATGTGTGTTCTTCTCACAAACCACACATGGATCCACCAGTGTCATTGAATGTGTGTTCTTCTCATGAACCACACGTGGATCCACCCAGTGTGATTGCATGTCTGTGCTTCTCATGAACCATAGCTAGTGTCATTGCATGTATGTTCTTCTCACAAACCACATAAGGATCCACCAGTTTCATTGCATGTGTGTTCTTCTCATGAACCACACATGGATCCTCCTAGTGTCATTGCATGTCTGTTCTTTTCATGAACCACAGCTATAGTCATTGCATGTCTGTTCCTTCCACAAACCACACATGGATCCACCAGTGTCATTGCATGTCTGTTCTTCTCATGAACCACATAAGTATCCACTAGTGTCATTGCATGTCAGGTCTTCTCGCAAACCACACAAGGATCCACCAGTGTCATTGCATGTGTGTTCCTCTAAACAAACCACACATGGATCCACCTAGTGTGATTGCATGTCTGTTCTTTTCATGAACCACAGCTAGAGTCATTGCATGTCTGTTCTTTCCACAAACCACACATGGATCCACCTAGTGTGATTACATGTCTGTTCTTTTCATGAACCACACCCAGTGTCATTGCATGTCTATTCCTCTCATGCACCACAGCCAGTGTCATTGCATGTATGTTCTTCTCATAAACCACACATGGATCCACCAGTGTCATTGCATGTGTGTTCTTCTAAACAAACCACATAAGGATCCACCAGTGTCATTGAATGTCTGTTCTTTTCATGAACCACATCCAGTGTCATTGGATGTGTGTTCTTCTAAACAAACCACATAAGGATCCACCAGTGTCATTGCATGTCTGTTCTTTTCATGAACCACACCCAGTGTCATTGCATGTGTGTTCTAAAAAAACAACATAAGGATCCACTAGTGTCACTACATGTCTGTTCTTTTCATGAACCACATAAGGATCCACCAGTGTCATTGCATGTGTGTTCTTCTCATGAACCACACATGGAACCACCCAGTGTCATTGCATGTTTGTTCTTTTCATGAACCACAGCTAGAGTCATTGCATGTCCGTGCTGTCCACAAACCACACATGGATCCACCCAGTGTCATTCCAAGTCTGTTCTTTTCATGAACCACACCAAGTGTCATTGCATGTCTGTTCCTCTAAACAAACCACACATGGATCCAGCTAGTGTGATTGCATGTCTGTGCTTTCCACAAACCACATATGGATCCACCAGTGTCATTGCATGTCTGTTCTTTTCATGAACCACACCCACTGTCATTTCATGTCTCTTCCTCTAAACAAACCACACATGGATCCACCTAGTGTGATTGCATGTCTGTTCTTTTCACAAACCACACATGGATCCACCAGTGTCATTGCATGTGTGTTCTTTCATGAACCACAACTAGGGTCATTGCGTGCGTGTTCTTCTAAACAAACCACACATGGATCCACCTAGTGTGATTGCATGTTCGTTCTTTTCACAAACCACACATGGATCCACCAAATGTGATTGCATGTCTGTTCTTTTCACAAACCACACATGGATCCACCAGTGTCATTGCATGTGTGTGCTTTCTACAAACCACATATGGATCCATCAGTGTCATTGCATGTCTGTTCTTTTCATGAACCACACCCAGTGTCATTGCATGTCTGTTCCTCTAAACAAACCACACATGGATCCACCTAGTGTGATTGCATGTCTGTTCTTTTCACAAACCACACATGGATCCACCAGTGTCATTGCATGTGTGTTCTTTTCATGAACCATAACTAGAATCATTGCATGTGTGTTCTTCTAAATAAACCACACATGGATCCACCTAGTGTGATTGTATGTGTGTTCTTTTCACAAACCACACATGGATCCACCTAGTGTGATTGTATGTGTGTTCTTTTCACACCCCACACATGGATCCACCAGTGTCATTGCATGTGTGTTCTTTTCATGAACCACAAATGGATATACCAGTGTCGTTGCATGTGTGTTATTTTCATGAACCATAGCTAGAGTCATTGCATGTCTGTTCTTTCCAGAAACCACACATGGATCCACCTAGTGTGATTGCATGTCTGCTCATTTCACAAACCACACATGGATCCACCTAGTGTGATTGCATGTCTGTTATTTTCACATCCCACACATGGATCCACCAGTGTCATTGCATGTGTGTTCTTTTCATGAACCACACATGGATACACCAGTGTCGTTGCATGTGTGTTCTTTTCATGAACCATAGCTAGAGTCATTGCATGTCTGTTCTTTCCAGAAACAACACATTGATCCACCTAGTGTGATTGCATGTATGTTCTTTCACTAACCACATATGGATCCACCAGTGTCATTGCATATGTGTTCTTCTCATGAACCACAGCCAGTGTCATTGCATGTATGTTCTTCTCACAAACCACACAAGGATCCACCAGTGTCATTGCATGTGTGTTCTTCTCATGAACCACAGCCAGTGTCATTGCTTGTTTGTTCTCACAAACCACATAAGTATCCACCAGTGTCATTGCATGTCTGTTCTTCTAAACAATCCACACATAGATCCACTAGTGTCATTGGATGTGTGTTCTTCTCATGAACCACACATGGATCCACTAGTGTCATTACAAGTCTGTTCTTTTCATGAACCACAGCTAGAGTCATTGCATGTATGTTCCTTTAAAAACCACATATGGATCCACCAGGTGTGATTGCATGTCTGTTCTTTTCATGAACCACACCCAGTGTCATTGCATGTCTGTTCCTCTAAACAAACCACACATGGATCCACCTAGTGTGATTGCATGTCTGTTCTTTTCACAAACCACACATGATCCACCAGTGTCATTGCATGTGTGTTCTTCTGATGAACCACAGCCAGTGTCATTGCATGTATGTTCTTCTCACAAAAAACATAAGGATCCACCAGTGTCATTAGATATGTGTTCTTCTCATGAAACACACATGGATCCACCTAGTGTGATTACATGTCTGTTCTTTTCATGAACCACAGCTAGAGTCATTGCATGTCTGTGCTTTCCACAAACCACATATGGATGCACCAGTGTCATTGCATGTGTGTTCTTCTCATGAACCACACCCAGTGTCATTGCATGTCTGTTCATCTAAACAAACCACACATGGATCCACCTAGTGTGATTGCATGTCTGTTCTTTTCACAAACAACACATGGATCCACCAATGTCATTGCATGTTTGTTCTTTTCATGGACGACAACTAGAGTCATTGCATGTGTGTTCTTCTAAACAAACCACACATGGATCCACCTAGTGTGATTGCATGTCTGTTCTTTTCACAAACCACACATGGATCCACCTAGTGTGATTGCATGTCTGTTCTTTTCACATCCCAGACATGGATCCACCATGGTCATTGCTTGTATGTTCTTTTCACGAACCACACATGGATACACCAGTGTCGTTACATGTGTCTTCTTTTCACGAACCACAGCTAGAGTCATTGCGTGTCTGTTCTTTCCAGAAACCACACATGGATCCACCTAGTGTGATTGCATGTCTGTTCTTTCACAAACCACACATGGATCCACCAGTGTCATTGCATGTGTGTTCTTCTCATGAACCACAGCTAGTGTCATTGCATGTATGTTCTTCTCACAAACCACACAAGGATCCACCAGTGTCATTGCATGTGTGTTCTTCTCATGAACCACAGCCAGTGTCATTGCTTATCTATTCTTCTCACAAACCACATAAGTATCCACTAGTGTCATTGCATGTCTGTTCTTCTAAACAAACCACACATAGATCCACCAGTGTGGTTGGATGTGTGTTATTCTCATGAACCACACATGGATCCACCAGTGTCATTGCATGTGTGTTCTTTTCATGAACCACAGCTAGAGTCATTGCATGTATGTTCCTTTCACAAACCACATATGGATCCACCAGGTGTGATTGCATGTCTGTTCTTTTCATGAACCACACCCAGTGTCATTGCATGTCTGTTCCTCTAAGTAAACCACACATAGATCCTCCAGTGTCGTTGGATGTGTGTTCTTCTCATGAACCACACATGCATCCACCAGTGTCATTGCATGTCTGTTCTTTTCATGAACCACATCTAGAGTCATTGCATGTCTGTGCTTTCAACAAACGACACATGGATCCACCAGTGTCATTGCATGTGTGTTCTTCTCATGAACCACACCCAGTATCATTGCATGTCTGTTCATCTAAACAAACCACACATGGATCCACCTAGTGTGATTGCATGTCTGTTATTTTCACAAACCACGCATGGATCCACCAGTGTCATTTCATGTGTGTTCTTCTCATGAACCACACATGGATCCACCCAGTGTCATTGCATGATTGTTATTTTCATGAACCATATCTAGAGTCATTGCATGTCTCTGCTTTCCACAAACCACACATGGATCCACCCAATGTCATTCCATGTCTGTTCTTTTCATGAACCACACGTAGTGTCATTGCATGTATGTTCCTCTAAACAAAGCACACATGGATCCACCTAGTGTGATTGCATGTCTGTGCTTTCAACAAACCACATATGGATCCACCAGTGTCATTGCATGTGTGTTCTTCTCATGAACCACACCCAGTGTCATTGCATGTCTGTTCATCTAAACAAACCACACATGGATCCACCTAGTGTGATTGCATGTCTGTTCTTTTCACAAACCACACATGGATCCACCAGTGTCATTGCATGTGTGTTCTTCTCATGAACCACACATGGATCCACCCAGTGTCATTGCATGATTCTTATTTTCATGAACCACATCTAGAGTCATTGCATGTCTGTGCTTTCCACAAACCACACATGGATCCACCCAGTGTCATTCCATGTCTGTTATTTTCATGAACCACACCCAGTGTCATTGCATGTCTGTTCCTCTAAACAAACCACACATGGATCCACCTAGTGTGATTGCATGTCTGTGCTTTCCACAAACCACATATGGATCCACTAGTGTGATTGCATGTCTGTTCCTCTAAACAAACCACACATGGATCCACCTAGTGTGATTGCATGTTTGTTCTTTTCACAAACCACACATGGATCCACCAGTGTCATTGCATGTGTGTTCTTTTCATGAACCACAACTAGAGTCATTGCATGTGTGTTCTTCTAAACAAACCACACATGGATCCACCTATTGTGATTGATGTCTGTTCTTTTCACAAACCACACATGGATCCACCTAGTGTGATTGATGTCTGTTCTTTTCACAAACCACACATGGATCCACCTAGTGTGATTGCATGTCTATTAATTTCACAAACCACACATGGATCCACCAGTGTCATTGCATGTGTGTGCTTTCTACAAACCACATATGGATCCATCAGTGTCATTGCATATCTGTTCTTTTCATGAACCACACCCAGTGTCATTGCATGTCTGTTCCTCTAAACAAACCACACATGGATCCACCTAGTGTGACTGCGTGTCTGTTCTTTTCACAAACCACACATGGATCCACCAGTGTCATTGCATGTCTATTCTTTTCATGAACCACACCTAGTATCATTGCATGTCTATTCCTCTAAACAAACCACACATGGATCCACCGAGTGTGATTGCATGTCTGTTATTTTCACAAACCAGACATGGATCCACCTAGTGTGATTGCATGTCTGTTCTTTTCACAAACCACACATGGATCCACCAGTGTCATTGCATGTGTTTTTTCTCATGAACCCCAGCCAGTGTCATTGCATGTATGTTCTTCTCACAAACCACACATGGATCCACCAGTGTCATTGCATGTGTGTTCTTCTCATGAAACACACATGGATCCACCAGTGTCATTGCATGCGTGTTCTTTTCATGAACCACACATGGATACACCAGTGTCGTTGCATGTGTGTTCTTTTCATGAACCACAGCTAGAGTCATTGCATGTTTGTTCTTTCCACAAACCACACATGGATCCACCTAGTGTGATTGCATGTCTGTTCTTTCACAAACCACACATGGATCCACCAGTGTCTTTGCATGTGTGTTCTTCTCATGAACCACAACCAGTGTCATTGCATGTCTGTTCCTCTAAAAAAACCACACATGGATCCACCAAGTGTGATTTCATGTCCGTTCTTTTCACAAACCACACATGGATCCACCAGTGTCATTGCATGTGTGTTCTTTTCATGAACCACAGTGAGTGTCATTGGATGTGTGTTCTTCTCACAAACCACACATGGATCCACCAGTGTCATTGCATATGTGTTCTTCTCATGAACCACACATGGATCCACCCAGTGTGATTGCATGTCTATTCTTCTCATGAACCATAGCCAGTGTCATTGCATGTATGTTCTTCTCACAAACCACATAAGGATCCACCAGTTTCATTGCATGTGTGTTCTTCGCATGAACCACACATGGATCCACCCAGTGTCATTGCATGTCTGTTCTTTTCATGAACCACACCTAGAGTCATTGCATGTCTGTTCTTTCCACAAACCACACATGGATCCACCTACTGTGATTGCATGTCTGTTCTTTTCATGAACCACACCTTGTGTCATTGCATGTCCGTTCCTGTCATGTACCACAGCCAGTATCATTGCATGTATGTTCTTCTCACAAACCACACTGGATCCACTAGTGTCATTGCATGTGTGTTCTTCTCATGAACCACAGCCAGTGTCATTGCTTATCTATTCTTCTCACAAACCACATAAGTATCCACTAGTGTCATTGCATGTCTGTTTTTCTAAACAAACCACACATAGATCCTCCAGTGTGGTTGGATGTGTGTTCTTCTCATGAACCACACATGGATCCACCAGTGTCATTGCATGTCTGTTCTTTTCATGAACCACAGATAGAGTCATTGCATGTATGTTCCTTCCACAAACCACATATGGATCCACTAGGTGTGATTGCATGTTTGTTCTTTTCATGAACCACACCCAGTGTCATTGCATATCTGTTCCTCTAAATAAACCACACATAGATCCACCAGTGTCGTTGGATGTGTGTTCTTCTCATGAACCACACATGCATCCACCAGTGTCATTGCATGTCTGTTCTTTTCATGAACCACATCTAGAGTCATTGCATGTCTATGCTTTCAACAAACCACATATGGATCCACCAGTGTCATTGCATGTGTGTTCTTCTCATGAACCACACCCAGTGTCATTGCATGTCTGTTCATCTAAACAAACCACACATGGATCCACCTAGTGTGATTGCATGTCTGTTCTTTTCACAAACCACACATGGATCCACCAGTGTCATTGCATGTGTGTTCTTCTCATGAACCACACATGGATCCACCCAGTGTCATTGCATGATTGTTATTTTCATGAACCACATCTAGAGTCATTGCATGTCTGTGCTTTCCACAAACCACACATGGATCCACCCAGTGTCATTCCCTGTCTGTTCTTTTCATGAACCACACCCAGTGTCATTGCATGTCTGTTGCTCTAAACAAACCACACATGGATCCACCTAGTGTGATTGCATGTCTGTGCTTTCCACAAACCACATATGGATCCACCAGTGTCATTGCATGTCTGTTCCTCTAAACAAACCACACATGGATCCACCTAGTGTGATTGCATGTTTGTTCTTTTCACAAACCACACATGGATCCACCAGTGTCATTGCATGTGTGTTCTTTTCATGAACCACAACTAGAGTCATTGCATCTGTGTTCTTCTAAACAAACCACACATGGATCCACCTATTGTGATTGCATGTCTGTTCTTTTAACAAACCACACATGGATCCACCTAGTGTGATTGCATGTCTATTCATTTCACAAACCACACATGGATCCACCAGTGTCATTGCATGTGTGTGCTTTCTACAAACCACATATGGATCCATCAGTGTCATTGCATATCTGTTCTTTTCATGAACCACACCCAGTGTCATTGCATGTCTGTTCCTCTAAACAAACCACACATGGATCCACCTAGTGTGACTGCGTGTCTGTTCTTTTCACAAACCACACATGGATCCACCAGTGTCATTGCATGTCTATTCTTTTCATGAACCACACCTAGTATCATTGCATGTCTATTCCTCTAAACAAACCACACATGGATCCACCGAGTGTGATTGCACGTCTGTTATTTTCACAAACCAGACATGGATCCACCTAGTGTGATTGCATGTCTGTTCTTTTCACAAACCACACATGGATCCACCAGTGTCATTGCATGTGTTTTTTCTCATGAACCCCAGCCAGTGTCATTGCATGTATGTTCTTCTCACAAACCACACATGGATCCACCAGTGTCATTGCATGTGTGTTCTTCTCATGAAACACACATGGATCCACCAGTGTCATTGCATGTGTGATCTTTTCATGAACCACACATGGATACACCAGTGTCGTTGCATGTGTGTTCTTTTCATGAACCACAGCTAGAGTCATTGCATGTTTGTTCTTTCCACAAACCACACATGGATCCACCTAGTGTGATTGCATGTCTGTTCTTTCACAAACCACACATGGATCCACCAGTGTTATTGCATGTCTGTTCCTCTAAACAAACCACACATGGATCCACCTAGTGTGATTGCATGTCCGTTCTTTTCACAAACCACACATGAATCCACCAGTGTCATTGCGTGTGTGTTCTTTTCATGAACCACACCGAGTGTCATTGGATGTGTGTTCTTCTCACAAACCACACATGGATCCACCAGTGTCATTGCATGTGTGTTCATCTCATGAACCACACATGGATCCACCCAGTGTGATTGCATGTCTGTTCTTCTCATGAGCCATAGCCAGTGTCATTGCATGTATGTTCTTCTCACAAACCACATAAGGATCCACCAGTTTCATTGCATGTGTGTTCTTCTAATGAACCACACATGGATCCACCCAGTGTCATTGCATGTCTGTTCTTTTCATGAACCACAGCTAGAGTCATTGCATGTCTGTTCTTTTCATGAACCACAGCTAGATTCATTGCATGTCTGTTCCTTCCACAAACCACACATGGATCCACCAGTGTCATTGCATGTCTGTACTTCTCATGAACCACATAAGTATCCACTAGTGTCATTGCATGTCAGTTCTTGTCGCAAACCACACAAGGATCCACCAGTGTCATTGCATGTGTGTTCCTCTAAACAAACCACACATGGATCCAGCTAGTGTGATTGCATGTCAGTTCTTTTCATGAACCACACCTAGAGTCATTGCATGTCTGTTCTTTCCACAAACCACACATGGATCCACCTACTGTGATTGCATGTCTGTTCCTTTCATGAACCACACCTAGTGTCATTGCATGTCTGTTCCTCTCATGTACCACAGCCAGTGTCAATGCATGTATGTTCTTCTCACAAACCAAACATGGATCCACTAGTGACATTGCATGTGTGTTCTTCTAAACAAACCACATAAGGATCCAGCAGTGTCATTGCATGTTTGTTCTTTTCATGGACCACACCGAGTGTCATTGCATGTGTGTTCTTCTAAACGAACCACATAAGGATCCACCAGTGTCATTGCATGTCTGTTCTTTTCATGAACCACACCCAGTGTCATTGCATGTGTGTTCTTCTAAACAAACCACATAAGGATCCACTAGTGTCATTGCATGTCTGTTCTTTTCATAAACCACACCCAGTGTCATTGCATGTGTGTTCTTCTAAACAAACCACACAAGGATCCACCAGTATCATTGCATGTCTGTTCTTTTCAGGAACCACATAAGGATCCACCAGTGTCATTGGATGTGTGTTCTTCTCATGAACCACACATGGATCCACCAGTGTCATTGCATGTATGTTCCTTCAACAAACCACATATGGATCCACCAGTGTTATTGCATGTCTGTTCTTTTCATGAACCACACCCAGTGTCATTGCATGTCTATTCCTCTAAACAAACCACACATGGATCCACCCAGTGTCATTGCATGTATGTTGTTCTCATGACCCACACACGGATCCAATCATTGCATGTGCGTTCTTCTCATGAACCACAGTTAGTGTCATTGCATGTCTGTTCTTCTCACAAACCACATAAGTATCCACTAGTGTCATTGCATGTCTGTTCTTCTCACAAACCACACATGGATCCACCAGTGTCATTGGATGTGTGTTCTTCTCATGAACCACACATGCATCCACCAGTGTCATTGCATGTCTGGTCTTTTCATGAACCACAACTAGAGTTATTGAATGTCTGTTTCTTCTACAAACCACATATGGATCCACCAGTGTCATTGCATGTCTATTCTTTTCTTGAACCACACCCAGTTTCATTGCATGTATGTTCCTCTAACAAACCACATATGGATCCACCTAGTGTGATTGCATGTCTGGTCTTTTCACAAACCACACATGGATCCACCAGTGTCATTCAATGTGTGTTCTTCTCATGAACCACACCCAATGTCATTGCATGTATGTTCTTCTCACAAACCACACATGGATCCACCAGTGTCATTGCATGTGTGTTCTTCTCATGAACCACAACCAGTGTCATTGTATGTATGTTCTTCTCACAAACCATACATGGATCCACTAGTGTCATTGCATTTGTGTTCTTTTCATGAACCACACATGGATCCACCCAGTGTCACTGCATGTCTGTTCTTTTCAGAACCACAGCTAGAGTCATTGCATGTCTGTTCCTTCCACAAACCACACATGGATCCAGCTAGTGTGATTGCATGTCTGTTCTTTTCACAAACCACACATGGATCCACCAGTGTCATTGCATGTGTGTTCTTCTCAGGAACCATAGCCACTGTCATTGCGTGTATGTTCTTCTCACAAACCACATAAGGATCCACCGGTGTCATTGCATGTGTGTTCTTCTAAACAAACCACATAAGGATCCACTAGTGTCATTGCATGTCAGTTCTTCTCACAAACCACACATGGATCCGCCTAGTGTCATTGCATGTCAGTTCTTTTCACAAACCACACATGGATCCACTAGTGTCATTGCATGTCTGTTCTTTTCATGAACCATAGCTAGAGTCATTGCATGTCTGTTCCTTCCACAAACCACATATGGATCCACCAGTGTCATTGCTTGTCTGTTCTTTTCATGAACCACACCTAGTGTGATTGCATATATGTTCCTCTAAACAAAACAAACATGGATCCACCTAGTGTGATTGCATGTCTATTCTTTTCACAAACCACACATGGATCCACCAGTGTCATTGCATGTTTGTTCTTTTCATGAACCATAGCTAGAGTCATTGTATGTCTGTTCCTTCCACAAACCACATATGGATCCACCAGTGTCATTGCATGTGTGTTCTTTTCATGAAACACACCTAGTGTGATTGCATGTCTGTTCCTCTAAACAAACCAAACATGGATCCACCTAGTGTGATTGCATGTCTGTTCTTTTCACAAACCACACATGGATCCACCAGTGTCATTGCATGTGTGTTCTTCTCATGAACCCCAGCCAGTGTCATTGCATGTATGTTCTTCTCACAAACCACACATGGATCCACCAGTGTCATTGCATGTGTGTTCTTCTCATGAAACACCCATGGATCCACCAGTGCCATTGCATGTATGTTCTTTTCATGAACCACAGCTAGAGTAATTGCATGTCCGTTCTTTCCACAAACCACATATGGATCCACCGGTGTCATTGCATGTCTGTTCTTTTCATGAACCACATCTAGTGTCATTGGATATGTGTTCTTTTCATGAACCATACCCAGTGCCATTGGATGTGTGTTCTTTTCATGAACCACACCTAGTGTCATTGGATGTGTGTTTTCTCAAAAACCACACATGGATCCAACGGTGTCATTGCATGTGTGTTCTTCTCATGAACCACACATGGATCCACACAGTGTGATTGCATGTTTGTTCTTTTCACAAACCACATATGGATCCACCAGTGTCATTGCATGTCTGCTCTTTTCACAAACCACATATGGATCCTAATTAACCTTAGGAGAGCTCTAACCTTAGCCCCCCAATGGGTGGCCGTTAGACCGAGTCTTCTAGAAGGCACGCCCTAACACAGTTGTTCTGCTTGACGATTTTACATACCGTTCGATCGGGGCGCTTGGACGATTGGCATGATTGGCCACGCTTGCTCTGGACAAACTGGCAACACCGGGTGCTCCCCTATTGCGAGTGTCACGACTCACAATTTCAGTGGGCCACATCCCGGTGTCACGTCCCCATTACTTATCTTCCTCCCCGTACTTCTCTTCCTTCCCCTCGAAGCCACTTTCCCACTTCACCCCATCCTGCCAGCCGCAAGCCGACGGTGCCTCCATCCCAATCCCATCTCCAGCAGCCACCCCCCTCCCCTCTCGCCATGGGTTCAAGGGGAGACGATGAGGAAACGCGTCGTGACGACAGGGACGGTGAATTCAATGTGAGTCATCCCATCTCTATCTCTATCATATATGGCCAGTTATCTATTTTTTGAGCTAGATCTACTTTGTTTACCCATGCGCGTATGATGTGTTAGGCCAACCAGACAATGTATGCCTCCGACTATCACGGTTTAGTGGATGAAGACAGTCCTCTACTATGTAAACATGGACATGTGCCCGCTAAATTTGTAGCGTTCGAAGGACGAAACGCAGGCAGGAGGTTTATACGGTGTCAAGGACATCATGCAATGATGCAAGGCAGAAGTTGTGGTGTTGTCAAATGGGTAGACCCAGAGTGGCCCAAATCGATGCAGAAAACGCTGGACAAACTATGGGATATGACTGTTGAGTTGACATAATCCGTAGTCAGCTCACTTCTTGACAGTGTTGAGATGAAGCTATGGGACCCAGTTGACATGACCAAGCTTAACCGAAATCTCAGGAGGGTGCAAGACAAGGTTAGCAAAGTTGAGAAGGAGAGGGACGTGGCGTTGGCCCTGAAGGATAAAGCAGAGCAAGAACTGACTCAAGCAAGGAATGATCTTCACCAGGCCAAAGTCCTGCAGTTCACAACTATGAGTATTGACAAGTTCATGAGGAAAAATACAGAGAAACAATTGAAGCTGTGCAAGGAAGATGCTAAAAGGAAGGAGCAGAAGAATCGATCCTTGCTCTCGCAGGAAGATGCGCATCGGGCTAAGATTAGGAAGATCAAGGAGATGTGTGATAACTAGTTCTATTTAGTTTGAGCTCCGTGCATGTTTAAGCTGTAATAGTAGTACTTGTTGACCTAGCAGTTTGAACTAGTGGTCTCGGAGTCCTGGGAGGAAAAAAATTGCTCTCCCGTTAGTCTGTCTTAACCCTGCATCACTTCCTTTTGTCTGATCATGGTCGTATTCTGAAATTGGTGGTTTGTTTAAACGTAATCTACGTGGATTGTGCCGCATGCAAATGGCACAACTACAATTTATAAAGTGGAAGCACGTACACCCGGTTAATGGAGATCCGGGAGCTTCGCCAGACGTAGGGGATGCAGGAGCAGGGAGGCGGTGAGATTGACGGGTTCACGTGTCTAGGCATTATCGGTTGCAATTGCTGTTTATGTTGCCACGTCGTTGTGCAACATCTGAAATAAGTTGCTGCTTCGTGGAGTGTGACAGCTTAAATAATTTATTTCTATGCCACTTACATTCAGTAGTATTTGGAGACCTCCTGCCCCTCAGCAATCGTGGAACCGGTGCTGCGTGCTTTCAAATAGCAGTGGCATAATCACAATTTCGGATTCAACTACTGACTCGGGCGTTTCCAAACCCTAAGTCGCGGTATATTTTACTCAGAGAACGTGGGTAGATTGTTTCGCCCAGCAACGTGGCACACACAGAGCTCCAAAATTTAACAGAATTACATATATAGGTTCAAGTTCAACACATTACTATGAATCTTCATTGCCAGCAGCCTTCTTCCGTGGCCTGGGTGCCAAGCCTTCACGTCCACTGGCTTCTTCATTTCTTGCCTTCTTCCTCTTCCTCGGTGCCAATTTTCTTAGCTTCACGTACTCTGCATCGCCGGGACAATGGGCACCAGAATCGTGTCCAACATCATCTTTGCAATCATTTTTACCTTCTTCGGGCAGCAAAATGACTGACCCGACAGTCATGTTTCTAACCTTGCGGCGCTTCCTATCAAAGAAACAGGACTGTTGCATAACTGCCCAATATCTACAGAGTAAATAAAACAAAAAATAAAATTCAGCATAAACATGCGAACCCCAAGAGACTTTGCTTACCAGGAGCTAATTGGGTTTGAGCAACCACCCTGTCCAAGAATAGAAGGGCGACTCCTAGTTGTGGCAGCTTCCACATCTAGTACATCACATTTCAGCTCAAATATGCAAGACGAAGCATACCTTTTCATCAACCCAATTAGCTGACTGTCACACGTTAGACGAACCATGATGCCACGTTCATCCATGAAGCTAAACTTTGCAGTCTGCTTCTGCCATAATTCATCATGATTACGCAGAGCAGCAACCATACCAGATATAGTGCAAATCTGCGCAGGCGCTTCTTCCATCGTGATACAATGGTGTCCATACCACTTTCCCTTAGAGTCGTACCTGAAGAGGACTACCATAACCAGGTAAGGGTGGTCCGCGAAGATCCCACTTGACAGAAAACTGTGGACAAAATATGTTTGTCAGCGTTGGGCTAACAAACAATTTTAGGTTCAGTAGCCAGCTAGTAGTTATAATTAGTGTGAATAGCAAAGAGAAGGGTCGCTCACCCGCTTGTAGCCAGAACTTCTTCTTCCTTGGTAGTAGGATCTGCCATCCTCCGAGCTTCTTGGCTCGTCGGCGGCAGAGGCGGGCTAGAGCCTCGCAACAGCGGCTACGACACGCGCCATTGGAGCTCGGGATCAGCGACTGGGTGCATCAACTGGGCGTAGCAACTTGGCGCCAGAAGTCAACTTGGCGCCAGAGGGTGGATTTCGACGCTGTCGGTGCTAGGGGAAAGGTGGGAATGGATTTGTGAAATTGGTCAACGCATCCAATCCACTTAGCTACTCGATTTGCCTAAGAGCTTGCCGCGTTGGCGCTCGCGTCACGGACAGATGACCGACATGAGGGTCATGACCGTCTACTTCACAGGGCAGTTTAACGAAATGTTTGAATTTGGCAGGGGTGAGATGAGTTTGCCTCGAAATGGCCCCTCTCAGTAGTTGGCGGCCCAACTTTTCGAAACGCGGCAACTTCAGGCAACTTAGGTACCACCATGCGTTGGCCTGCGAACTTTGGTACCGCAGACGAACAGGCCCCTCAATAGGTGCATAAAGATAGAAGATGGAGACTCAACATAAAAGTAAAAGAAAGGCCCTTCATAGAAGGAAGTAGGGATTCAAGTTTCATAAAGAGCTTCCAAAAATTATGGTACTTATTAGCTTTCAGCTCTCATTGCCCCTATCATAAGCATCTTTAGGTAGGTTAATGTGAGCAAATATGAGGATATGCCTGACAAGTTATAAGCTGAAAATCTCATGCCCCTTACTTACGAGTACTGGACCTCATGCTACTCAACTTTAGTCACAGGTAAGTTCTTATCATTGTAAGTACATGTGTATCATAGATAATCGCTAATGGGGTACCCCTTGACCAATGATACAGAAGCTTTCCCATATCAAAATGACAAGGCAAGCAGACAATGAGAATCTCAGCGATCTTTTTGTATGCTGTTTGCATAGGGCTTTCCAATTTTCTTTCCTTTTTTCCTTTTTTAGGATGCTTCACAGATTGATCACTATGGTTATGCTGCACGTTTCCACCATGATTAGGCATTGCATATACGAACTCCATGAGCCTTACAAGCTCCCCTTTCATTTCACACCGCCGGGATCCATAAGCAAAAGAACATGATATCAACTAAATAAAGTGCAATGTTGAAAGCATTCCCCATGATAACATGGTTCTGCTAATTCACAACATACAAAGCGCAAGCATATACGCAACATAGATGGGCACAATGGTTCAAGTTTATTAAGTGCAAGAAAGTAAAGTGTGCCATCAAGTTCGTGAGCGCTTTAATCACTAATTTTCACATAACAAGTTTAATTCAGAAGGTAGATAAAAACATGAATATACTTGGAATGGCAATAATGCTAATAGGTAGGTATGGTGGACTCTTTGGAATAACTTGGTTTTATTTGGAGTTGGATGCATGAGTGGAACTCATACTTGGTACATGTGGAGGCTAGCAAAAGACTGGGAGCGACCAACTAAGAGAGCAATAATGGCCATAATCATGCAAAGCGACAAAACATTATTAATTAAAGCATAAAGTGATGTTACAAGTCGAAAACTAAATGATCATAGAAGCTATGGTGACTTGGTATAGTCTTAACATGGTGTGAGCATGCGCCAAGTCAACCCAAATAAAGCATCAAAGGAGACTAGCACAATATAATGCTTTTATATGCTAAAACAACGCATGATTCTTTCAAGGCACGTTAAGCAATCTCAATTGTTTGTACAAGTCATGCTACAGTCAAAACAAGCTCCTTTTATACCACTTATAAGCATGAACTTTCCTACTCTTTTCCAATCCAAATCAACTTATTTGAAACTATGTATGAATGCGGGGGACCAACCAATTTATTTAAGAAAACTAAACAAAATAAAACTAAAAACAAAAACAAAGACGCTCCAAGAACAACGCAATTGTGCATGAGATAATAAAAATGAAATGTTTGGAAGAAAACCTGAGATTTTTATTGATGAAGAAGGGGATGCCTTGGGCATCCCCAAGCTTTGACGCTTGTACTTCTTGAATATTTCTTGGGGTGACACGAGTGGCATCCCCAAGATTGAGCTTTTGTCCATACTTCATCTTATCACATTGTTCTTCCCTACACTTTAAAATTTCCTTCATACAAAACTTCACACAATCTTCATTAGTAACATTAGTGTACTTAAGATAATAAGTCTTTAGGTTCAGTTTCAAAACAAGTAAAACTTCCATTAAAGCACAAGCTACTGTATCAATTCCTTCTAAAAGCTCAAGTGATCAAAGAGAACTCAAAGATAAAGAGATTAAGAGGCAAATTCAAATAATGGCAGAAATCTGTCAAAACAGACCAGCAGGTAAAAACCGATTTTTTCGAAGACCTTCTTTTGCTCAAATCGAAAAGTGTTAAACTAATGAAAGTTAGATAACAACCTGGGGCAGAAGTACAATAAATTACAATTCAATCTGACGTACAGAGATTTTTCACGAATTTTTACAGCTATCTGTTTCGGGACATCAACTTTCCCAAGCATTATTTCTCTCTTATTAAAGGTTATTTTTGGCACAAAAACCACACAAAAAGGATAAGGAGAGGTTATTACTGAGGCAATAACTTCTGAGACTCAAAAAACAAAAATAAACTTAAAGTAAAAAATATAATGGGGTGTCTCCCAAAAGCTCTTTCTTTATAGCCATTAAGATAGGCATGATAATTTCGATGATGCTCACATAAGAAATATGAGTTGAAGTAAAAGAGAGCATCAAGAAGCAAATATGGAACAAATTTAAGTCTAACCCACTTCCTATGAAAAATAATCTTGTAAAGAAACAAGTCATGAAAGCACAAAGAAACAAGCATAGGAAAGCAAAACAAGTGCAACTTGAAAAATTTCAACATAAAGAGGGGAAACTTAATATTGTTGAGATACATAAAACCATGTTTCCATCTCTCATAATAACTTTCAGTAGCATCATGAATAAAATTAACAATATAACTGTCACATAAAACATTCTTATCATGAGCCACATGCATAAAAGAATTAATACTCTCCACATAAACATAGTGATTCTTATTAATTGAACTGGGAGCAAATTCAACAAAATAGCTATCATTATTATTCTCATCACCATAATCATCAAATATAGGAGGCATATTGTAATGATAATTAATTTTATCCTCAAAAGAAGGTGGACTGAAAATATCATATTCATCATTGTAATCATCATATATTGGAGGTATAGTATCATCATAAGCAATAGAATTGTTATCTTCCAAAGTATGTTCATTTGTAAACATATCATCATTGGAAGGAACATGGATAGTACTAATAGTACGGCAATTATTAACATCATCATTTTTAGAATTGGTACCGAAGAGATTTTCAATATCAAAAGTAGTGTGCTTTTCCCAATCATGATCACTACTATAGGTAGCATGCATAGGAACATCATCGAGTTCAGACTCATCAAAAACTATAATAGGAGCAACATACTTAGCGGAAAATACCGTTTCCTCCCTCCTTTTACTCATCCTCTTCTTCTTTTTCTTCTCCTCTTTAAGAGGGAGAGGCTTGAAAGGAAGCTTCTCCATATACCCTGGTTTATTGTTAGAGACAATAGAAGAAACTTTGGAGGATTCCTTCTTTTCATTAATAAGAACAAAACACATATTAATCCTGTCATATTTTGGTAAAATCTCATATTTTATGATATTTTGTATGTAAGTATTTGTGTGGCAATTATCAACACAATAAAGATGACAACCATGTAGGACGCTATTCATATCAAAAGCACTCATATCTATCAAAGAGGTGTTTCTTGATAACTCTTCACACCCCAAAAATAATGTAAGTTCATCATGCCGATTAGGAGTGATCATCTCATCACAATACAAACTTGCAGTACTCATTGGATTAGAAGGGCTATTATTATGGCCTGAGCATTGAAAATTGAAATGACACACTTCAAAACAAAGTTCACAAATAAAAGGATAGAGGGCACAGACATTTTTACCAAGATCATTTAGAGCCCTATACCATGTTCTAGTTTTTTCATTCCTGTGGGTGATACAATATTCTTATTCAATTTGATTATTCTCACAAGATCTATGTATTCCACAAAAAATAACATGCTTATAAGAAATAGTACTTTCAGAGGTTTGAGCATGTTTATTGCTATCATTAACAACAATTTCATTTTCCATGCAAGTGTCTTTAAAAGGCTCATGATACATGTCCCATTTTTCTTTAGGAGCATTAATATGAGAAGCAAAGGCTCTAAAACAATCAATAAGAATTGGAGGATCAAGACCATATTTAGCACTAAGCTCTTGAAAATCAGCAGTTTTAGCGAAAGACTTAATGTAATCATACTCATAGTTTATACCTGGTTCTTTACCTTTGTCGTTATCCCAATCTTTGGTATTACTTTGAATTGTTTCAAGAAGATCCCACTTAGCTTTGACCTTGTTACTTGTGAAGGATCCCTCTAAATAGGTATCTAGATAGTCCTTGTAATGTCTTGAAAGCCTTGCATAAAAATTATTAATAATAATATTACTGGGGAGCTCATGAATGGGACATTTGAGCATTAGTGACTTCAATATCCCCCATGCATGGGCAATACTTTCTCCATCATGAGGATGAAAATTATAAATGTAATTCCTATCTCTATGAATTTCATGAGGAGGATAAAATTTAGAGTAAAAGAGAGATTCAAGTTCATTTCACTCCAAATGATGAGGATCGTCTAGTAGCTTATACCACTCCCTTGCTTT
Source organism: Avena sativa (assembly GCA_916181665.1). NCBI lineage: Eukaryota > Viridiplantae > Streptophyta > Magnoliopsida > Poales > Poaceae > Avena > Avena sativa. The sequence continues at coordinate 317,695,868 of OV702292.1, forward strand.
GCCCTTAAGTGATAAAGAGAATAGCTTCCTCTTAACTTGGTTCATTGAAATACCTGCACACTTTACGCATAATTCATGTATAAAGAGTAAATGCTCACCAGGATGGACAGTTCCATCTCCAAAATAACAGTTATTCATAACATGTTCAAAAATTTCCATAGGTATTTTAAAAGGGACGCTTTTAGTATGTGGATTTAAAATATAACAAGTACCATTAGAATTACCACATATGGGAGATAAAGTATCATTAGAGCAAATTTTCTCCTTTAAAGCTGGGGAACTAAAAAGATCATTTTCATAAAAACTAACCAGCGCATCCTAGGTTATCCTCTGCAGGTGGGTCACCTAGTGGTGCATCGAGCACATAGGTCAACTGACCAGCGCTGAGGACAATCCTCAATCCACGAAACCAGTCCGTGAAGTTGCTTCCATTGTTTTTCAGCCTTTCTTTCTCTAGGAACGCATTAAAATTGATGGAGGGGGTCGCCATGATCTACATCATATTTGCAAAGAGTTTAGACTAAGTTTATGACAAATTAACTTCAATTTTAATTCTTAAATTAACTAAGTGAACTCCCACTCAAAACAACATCCCTCATGTTGCCTTAGTGATTACACAAACCAAATCCACTACACCAAGTCCGATCTCCACGAGAGAAGATGTAGCTTCAAAGGTGGACAATCAACATGTTCATCATATCATTCATATGAATCATGCTTTACCTTTCGGTATTCCGTGTTCCGAGACCATGTCTGTACATGCTAGGCTCGTCAAGATTAACCTTAGCATCCGCATGTGCAAATCTGGCTTGCACCCGTTGTATGCACACGTAGAATCTATAACACCCGATCATCACGAGATACTTCGAAACGACGAGTCTTAGCAACGGTCCTTCTAAGGACGAAAACTTTATTACTTGATATTTATGATCATCTTATAATGTTACCGTCGCGATCTAAGCAAAACAAGATGCAAAAAGGATTAACATCACATGCAATTCATAATATGTGACATGATATGGCCTTTCTTCTTGTGCCTTTGATCTCCATCTCCAAAGCACGGACATGATCTCCATCATCACCAGCATAGCGTCAAGGTCAGTGGCGTCGCTTCATGGTTGTCCATCACAAATAGAAACTATAACAACTACTTGGAATAAACCTATTACATGATGAATAGATGCAGGTCTTAACTGAATTTAAAGACAACCATTAGGCTCCTGCCGGTTGCCATATTACAATAAGGATCATTGCATACATCAAATATATTCACAATCAACATCGTGGCCATATCACATCACATGCCCCTACAAAAACAAGTTAGATGCCTCTAATTTCCTTTGCATGTTTTACGTGGTTTGGGGCTTTCGTATAAGAACCGATCTTACCTACGAACAAGAACCACAACGCTGATACAAGTGTTGTCAGATGCTAATTATAAATTGAATCTTAACTATGGTGGGAGAGACAGACACCCGAAAAGCCACTTGTGCAATGCAAGTTGCACGGCAAGCATGGAGCAAGTCTCATGTACGAGGAATGTAAGGTTAGCCCAAGCCGCTTCATCCCACCATCTCGCAAGAGGCAAAGTACACGTGAAGACAACAACAACAAAAGCATCAACGCCCATAAAACCATTGTGTTCTACTTGTGCAATAGATCTACGCATAGACATGGCTCTGATACCACTGATGGGTTCGTAGCATGGAAAACAAAAAAATTATACCGCATGAATGAACAAAACCAAGATCTAATCTATGGGAAAACCAAGATCTAATATATGAGATAAGTGCAATGAGATAGATCTGTACTAACCCTTGTAGATCCAAAGCCTTATTCGAGATCGGATCTCATCGTTGATATAGACGATCACTTGCTGATCTCAAGATCGAGTAGACGATCCTTCTGGCGCCACGTTCCGGCAGCGCTTCCGCACTCGGTCACACCTACGGATCAATGTAGACGATCCTCTCCCCGTTCTAGCGGGCAGCGGAGGTGGTAGATCTCCACGGAATCCCAGCAGCACGATAGCGTGGTGGTGGTGGTGGAGAAGAGATCCTGCATGACTTCGCCTAAGCCCCAGCAGGAGGAAGGAGGAGGGAGTGGTGTCTAGGGTTTGGGGTGCAGGGGCAAGGGGGAGACGCCCCCACCCCTCTTTATATAGAGGGGGTGTGGCCTAGGGTTCCCACCCCTTGGCCCGCCTACTAGGGCCGGCGCACAAGGGGAGGTGGGGGGAGGTTTCCTTCCCCCCAAGTCTTATCCCCTATAATCTAGGGATTTATGTTTATCCCTTCGTAGAACCTTCTGAAACCTTCTAGAAGCTCCAAACAAAAGACCGGAACATTTTCCGAACCCCAGAAAATGACTTGTGTTATATGAATCTTATTCTCTAGACCATTCTGGATCTCCTCGTGATGTCTAGGATCCAATCCGAGACTCCGAACAACATTCGGTCTCCAACTCATATTCCATAACTACCTAAACAACATCGAACCTTAAGTGTGTCACCCTACGGTTCGTGAATATGTAGACATGATCGAGACACCTCTCCGATTAATAACCATCAGCGGGATCTGGAGATCCATAATGGCTCCCACATACTCAACATGACTTCGTTATCGATAGAACTATTAACATACAAAACCAATTCCCTTTGTCACGCGATACTCTACTTATCCGAGGTTTGATCATCGGTATCTCCATACCTAGTTATACCTCATTGCCGATAAGTACTCTTTACTCGTTCCATGATAAGTCATCCCTCATGACCTAGTCACATGCTTGCAAGCTAGTTAGATGACATTCCACCGAGAGGGCCCAGAGCATATCTATCCGTCATATGGATGGACAAATCCTAGTCTTGATCCATGCGCTTCAACACATACTTTTAGAATACCTAATGCCACCTTTATAACCACCCAGTTACGAAGCGGTGTTTGATGTCATCAAAGCACTCATCCGGTGATGGTGATTAACAGAATCTCATGGTCGAAGGATTAGGTTACTATGTATTTGAAAGCTTGTATCAAAACGAACTTAACGACTTGATCTTATGCTATTCTTACTATGGGTGTGTGTCCATCACATCATTCTCCTAATGACATGATCTTGTTATTAATAACATCCAATGTCCATGATCAGGAAACCATGATCATCTATTAATCAACAAGCTAGTCTTAACAAGAGGCTTAGTAGGGACTCTTTTTTGTTTACAAAACATACAGGTATTAGTGTTTCCTAATAATACAATTATAGCATAGGATGTAAACATTCATCATAAACACAAAGATATAGTAATAACCATTTTATTATTGCCTCTTGGGCATATCTCCAACAAAAGAAACTTAAAACCTTTACAAGGTGGGTAAAACACGCAAAGAAGAAAGAAAACAAATCATGGCATGACATTACTATGCATTGCATATTGCTTATTTAAATATTGTCCTTACCAGGCAATAATGATTTTCTATAGAAACCGGAGCTCAAGGTTAAGTGGAAGTATCCAACTTCACTACCTTGCAATCACAAGGCAAGTTCACACTTGCTCATGACCTTTGGTTGTTTTCTATCAAATGCTTGTAACTCAAATGTTGTCATCACCTGCATTTCAAAAAGGTCCGAAAACACTATTTTCATAATTAACTGGATGTATCGGTTACTGATCTAGGGTGATCAGCTAATCTATTATAACTGGCAATGGAAACACCATTGCACAGGAATGTATCATCTAGGACTTAACAACCAATGTCGCAAGTGATTATAGCATCATATATTACGCGTTAACCATGAGATTTGGAATGGGACAGAGAAGTCAGCTGTATCTTCTTCCTCTCGCATGCATCCGGATGGCCAGGTCGTGGTTGTTATCCTTGTAGCTTGCATTAATTGGTAATTCATAGAGGATATGCAACATATGGGTGGGAACCCCCAACGTCCCATGATAGTTCTGGCATCTGACGGTCTGTACCAACCATTGCTGTAATTCAAGATGTGGGCATGGCGTACACCAAGGGGACATGCGTGGTCATAAAGGGGGCAGTGATTTGCTTGGATCATCTACTAGGCCCCACATCATGGAATTGGGATGGGAAAGATCGCCCGGTTGTGCAACAAGGATTTGGTCTGTTATGGGTAAAGTAACGCACCTCTGCAGAGTGTAAGAATTGTGACATGTTACACCCTGTTCCGGGAAGGAGCTACGAACATGGCAGGAAAGGAACCTCACGGAGGTTCTGGTCAACCTGTGAAGACTATCGCACATAGTTTTCAAAATAAAAGTAACCTTTGAAGAAATGTTTACGAAAACCTGCATTACCTACGACCTTTGGTCTGTGGCTATAGAGATAGTGCATCATACACTTCTTTTTAGTGAACTTGCAGAGTACACTCGTACTCAACTGTACCTTCTTAACTTTGCGAGATTCTAAGCTGTTGAAGACGACATCAACACCAACTTGTGCTCAAGAAACCATCTTCGACAACTCAAGTCTTCCGAGAAAGTCGATGAAGTCAACCTATACAACAACCAAAGTGAAGACATAGTTCTCGAGTATATAGGAATATATTCTCCAGTCAATAAACCTACTCCCGTAGAGCATTGCAATAGCAGCAATTGCAAGCCCATTAGTTTAGATACTAGTCTTAGTCTCTAGATAGTTCTGAGTTTTATTTCTGGTTCTTCTTTGTAAGAAGTTTTCTCTCTCTTTAACCTAGAGTGTTCTCTGGATCTTTTGTAAAGAGTCGAGTTGTAATCTATAGACATGTCTTGGACCTGTTGTGTTTCTGTTGTACCACTCTAAGGGATGTAATACTAGTGAACGGTGTTTCATTGGTGTTATATCAACGACTATAGTGTACTACTTCATGAAGTGGTATGCTAGGTCACCGCAGCCACTTGACGAAGCAAGATTTTGTTATTTGAGGAATGAGCTAAATATCATTGATTCAAGGAGTTTGTCTTGATTACCCATACACACACCCTTATATCTCCTCCTTATTTGGTTTAGGTGTGGGCATGGATATAGGTTGAGTGTGGTCCTAATTGATTGGGCTAACCCTCCCCCATAATGCCGAAAGCAAGTAAAATCATTTCTCTTAATATCATTCTGTGATATGTGAGCTTATTGATGAGTATTGGTCATGAACCCAAGATTTATCTTCACGTTGTCATCCCATGCACTCCAACATGGTGGACTAGGCCACCGCCCTCTTACGTAAGAAGAGTTGGTTCTATGTGGATCTTCAAGGAGTGTGGTCCTAATTGAAGAGTTTTTCTTGCCTATCTTGTGGTCTTATGGAAATCACACTCAATTTTGGCTTTTATTTGATTTGGCTCTTGCAATCTTGGGTGTGTAGTACCATATCAGTTTGGTTGTCTAAACCCAAGCCTTGTCTATCCCCGAGCCATCTTTTCTTGCACACAAGTTCGTTGATTATCTTGTGGGGGTTTTCTTTGGTGGTGTGTGGGCCTAAATCTATGTACAACAGAATTTCAGAAACGAGGCCGGATTATCCACCCCAAGTGGGGGATAGATAATCTGCCCCTGGCGGCTTTTGTCCTTTAAGGGCTAGGCGTCAGAGGTAAGAGCTCAAACAGAGCAGTTCTTCTCCCCCGACACCCTCTCTGTCCCAAGCCTCCGTCCATTGCACCAACCCTCCCTAGAGCCGTTCTGGCCAGCGGATTCTCTGGGCCTCCCCCGGATCTTCTTCCCCACTCATCCGGCTACCTTCTCCTCTGCGTTCTTCCTTTAATGCGTGAGGGTCTTGTTTGTGGAACGTGGACTAGGAGTCTCCTTGTGGTTCTTGTTTCGCTTAGAATCATAATCTTGCGATCCCTGTGCCCGATCTACGTCGTTGCAATCAATCTCGGATGATTCTAAAATTTTTTGCCAGGGCCGGATTATCCACCCTGGCATGGCCGGATTATCCGGCCTGGCAGACTCATCTCTGATTCAGAATTTCTTAGTTTCATAATGTATTTTTGGGCTGTGGATTGTTTGTCTACTATTTCTAATCTCCTCCTAGACTTGTGTGTATGCTTATCCCTGTGCTATCCATCTTATTCGTTTCACAGGGAATTCTAGTGTTCCCAAAACCTACAAGCGCCATCCTCGGGGTCTCTATTTCAGGTCTAACGGTGAAGGTGGTCTCGTGGACGAGGTTGAATTGAGGAGGAGGAAAAGAGAGGCTAACCGAATGGCAGAACAAGCAAGGAAAGAGAAGGGAAGACAGGGTGTGTCCAAGAGAAAGAATAAGGCACCTAAGGTCAATTATAAGGCAATGGATTCTGTCACTTACTCTTCGATTCATCACCGTGATCTGTTTGTGGACACTGAGCAAGATACAAAGCTTATTGACTCTATCTTTTGGTGTGCTCACCAAAAGTCCATCTATGAGGATGTATACTCCTCTTTGAATATTCATCCTATGCGTTCCATGAATATTGCTGAGGCTATGGATAAGCCTCAACTTGCTGATGCTATGGCTATGATTGAGAGGATGGGGCTGCACACTCTTATGGCCCTTCAGTGTTCCTATGACTCCGAGGTGGTGAAGCAATTCTTCTCCACTTTGGTTATTTGTGGCGATGAGAATCGCACCATGAAGTGGATGACCCGTGACACTATGATGGAATCTGATTTTCGGACCTTCGCTGGGGTACTTCGCTATCCATTCAATCACCAGGATCGTGCTTGTGGCCATCGTATCATCACTCAACTCAAGCCCAACAAAGTTGCTACTCTTTCTCCTTGCACGGCTAATGATGGGATTGTGGGTACCCTTGCAGGCCTCTCCCTTCTTTATGTTCGTTTGGCTGGTATTTTCCATGACTCCATCACACCTAGTGGGGGAAACAATGACAGTATTCGTGGCCACTTGGTTCAGCTCCTTGCCTTTTCCTATGAGGTGGCCTCCAGTGAGGACAAGTATGTGGACTACAAGATGGATGTGATGGAATTCATCTACCATGAGTTGACTGATGCCATGTTCAATAGGCTCTTCATTCCGTATGCTCCTTCTATTATGATGCTCATCAAATACTTGCTTTCCACTAGAGAATTTCACTATGATGTTGAGCATAAGGTGAAGAAGATCTACAACAAGGAAAGGAAGACCTCTCATCCATTCTCTGCTCCTGAGGGTTTTATGAGGGATGCTCGTGCTAGTGCTCGTAGGTCCCCAGTGCCTCCTATTGCTCATGAGGTGAAGCGGTTGAATTGGTTTCAGCGGAACATATTGTGCATGGGGGTGGATACTCACAAGGGGCAGTATGAGGCATACAAGCAGCGCCACCATATGGCCCATACCTAGCAGCTCATCCTCCATCATGTGTCTGGGGCGTCAGGCACTCCTTCAACTCCTACCGCTCCCACTCCATATGCTCAGTGGAACTCTTTGGGTCTCAACTATGGAGAGCTTGAGCATCACCTGTTTCCTGCCCCGGCGAGAGATGCACCAGCTGATGATGAAGAGGAAGATACAGATGAATATGATGATGAGGACGGGACAAGGGATATGATGAGGACTACGAGTGATTCCTTGGGGTGCTAGCATCGCTCTTCTTCCTTTTTGGCATTTCGATGCCAAAGGGGGAGAAGTAGTTCTATTAGGTCTTCATGGATTTGCATGGGTCGGGCGTAAGCATTTGCACTTTATTGTTGCGGTCTTATTCTCGCTTGTGCCCATTTAGCGTTGAACTTTTATTCGTGATTTGTGTTGTATGAGAGTATGTTGGTGTGTGACACTGGAATTGTCCTATGGATTTATCTATCTGTAGTTATGGATCCATCTATCTCATTGGTTATTGGTTACCCCTCTCACTGTGGAAGGCCTCAATAATGGTTATCATATTGGCTATCCTTACATTATATTGTGGTCTTCTATCTTACGGTGGTATGAGTTTTTGTGCTATCTTCTCATGTGTGTAAAATTTCCTTTCCTATGAAATAGACTTGTACCTACTTGTGTGCATTTGTATTCAAATGCAAAAAAAAAATCAACTATGCACACACTTAGGCGGGGTATACTTCATGTTTATGTTTTTGATAGTAGAGATATATTGCAAATCCTTGTATTGTCATCTAACACCAAAAAGGGGGAGATTGTAAGAATATTTCATGATCTCTAGTGTTTTGTGTGTTAGATAACAATACCATGGATTATCTCATGTGTGCTAAGTGCTGCAGACAAGTGCTCACATGAAAAGATGAAAATCCTGTAGTTGGGGGCCTGGATAATCCGCCCTTGTCAAGGGAAGGATAATCTGGCCTGACCCCAGTCGACAAAGGTGGACAAGGTGCAACTCTCTGTGGGGGGGGATAATCTTTTGGATTATCTGTCCAGGGCCGGAGTTTTGCCCGGGCCGGATAATCCGCCCCCCGAGAAGGTTTTCAAAGTGAGACAAGGCACATCTCTCAGTAAGGGGGCGGATAATTTCTTGGATTGTCCTACCATGGCCGGAGTTTTTGCTCGGGCTGGATAATACGCCCCTAGAGAAGTTTGCTAAGGATGCCATGACATGTATTTCTATATGGGGGTGGAATTTCCCCCAGAAAATACGAGTTTGGGGCGGAGTTTTACCCCAGCCGGATAATCCGGCCATCACTTGGGCCGGATGATCCGGCCCCTGACTTCACCAACGGCCAAGTTTGGACAAGGGTTATAACAACCCCAATCACCTCTCATGTCAGATCTCTTGATTCATTCGAAAAACTACTTGCCCGTTGCAAAAGATCTCATTCAAGGTCTCCCAGTTCAACCATCCAAAGGCTCCGATCTTTGGGGAATCGAAGGAGGAGACTTCATTCATCGACATCACGAATCAAGCGCATCACTCCGCTCCATTCACTTGGAGATTTTTGATCTAGTATTAATTGTTAATATCTAGATCTTTGTTTCGGTTTTGATAATATTTGTTCTTGTGGCATCTTGTTGTCATTACGGGAGCCTCCAATTCGGTTGTGGAGTGTGCCCTGCTAGTTGTGTAAAGGCATCGGTTCCCACCTCGAAGGGTACCAATACTGTAAAGGTGGATTAGGCCTCTGGTGGCGAGATCCATCGAAGAACATGGTGAGGCCTATTGTGGCGTGGTGGTCTTAGTACGGCCCACCCCTCCAATGCATATGTACTTCCCTTGACAAGGAAGGAACTGCGGTAAAAGAAATCATGTGTCTCCGCGTGCTCCACTACGGTTTCCTTGCTCCTCACTCTTGCTCGCCTTTACTCGCTAGTAGTTAGGTTTGCATATAGGGAAATTCGTTGTAATTGCATATCTAGAGAATTTACCTTTGTGTCAAGCCTACAATTGAAAAAATATTAAAATTTGGAGTAGCACCTATTCATCCCCCTCTAGGTGCCCATACGATCCATTTCAATAGTACATTACAAAAGATCTAGAGAATCTCCTCATAACAGTGAGGAAATCATCTTACAAAATAAAACCAGAAATAGCAACTCGAAGCTGATTCTAGAAATACTACTACTATTAGTATGTGTCTAAGGCTTGCGATTGCTGCTATAGCACTACTCTACATAAGTAGATTCTATGGCTAGAGATTATACTCCTATCTAATCAGGAACTTCGTCTTCACTTCAGTTGAGGTATTTGTTGACTTCATTGAAGAACTTGAGCTTTCGACGATGATTCCTTGGAGCATAAGTTGGTGTTGATAATGTCGTCATCGGCTTTAGAATCTAGCAAGGGTTAAGAAGGTACGGCTGAATACAAGCATACTCAGCAAGTTCATTAAGAAGGACTGTTTGATGCACTATCTATAGCCATAGACCATCGGTCATAGGCTATGGAGGTTTTCATAAAAATTTCTTCAAAGATTGCTTTTATTATGAAAAACTATGTACGCTAGCCTTCACAGGTTGATTAGAACTTCGTGGAGTTCCTTTCCTGCAGTGTTCGCAGCTCCTTCCCGAAATAGGGAGTAACATGTCACACTTTTTATACTCTGCTGAGGTGCGTTGCTTTACCCATGAGAGACCTTAGCCTTGTTGCACATCCGAGTCACATTCTCGTCCACACTTCCTTGGTGTGGGTTCCAGTCTAAGATCCAAGCCGATCACTTCCCTTCTTCACGACCCCGCATACCCACCCTTTTGTACATGCAGTCCAATGGACTCTTCCAAAATTGATGGTCTCTCCCAAGTTTTACGGTTTGAACATGTACAATCCATCATAGACACTAGGAGCACACTCGTCTGGTCGAGTGAAGATATTGCCTCCAAGTTGCAGACCCCTCACACAACCCGGCTCAATCAAGTGTCAGTTGATATGTGAAAGGAAGAAGATCCAACTGAGTTCCCTAGAGCCCATATAGATCTCATGGTTAACGCGTAATATACGGCGCAAGAATCACTGACGACATTTGTTATTAATTCCTATATGATACTTTCCCATGCAAATGTAACCTCCACCCATCTGAAACCTTTCCATGGTTCCATTTTGCTGCCATATTAGGTTAACACCATTCGGATTGATAACCATAAAGTTATATTATTAAGAAAATAGCATTTTCTTCCATCCGTTTTTAAATGCAAGTGATGACAACAATGATTTTCAAAAACTTGATAGAAAATAACCAAAGGACATGAGCAAGTGTGAACTTGCCTTTTGACAGCAAGATTATGCAGCCAAGGTCTTCTAGTCAATATAAACTCTAGAATCTGAAATAGCATCATTGGTCTGGTAAGGACTAATGTTTAAAGAAGAAATATGCTATTATGCATAAAGAATGCTATGCAATTTATATAAACCCCGAGATTTGAAGGGAATATGCTCTGAGAGGCAATAATAAAGTTGTTATTATCGTATTCCAAGTATATGATATATATTTATTTTACATGCTATAATTGTATTAAAAGGAAACATTAATACATGTGTGTTTAATAAACAAATAAAGGGTTCCTAGTTATGCCTCTCTTATAAACTAGATCATTGATTAACAAGATGATCAAGGTTTCCTAACCATGGACATTATATGTTGTTAATAACGAGGTCACAACATTGATGACCGATGTGATGAACATTAATCCGAAGTATAGCATTACGATCAAAGTCATTGTGTTTATATTGCTATAACATCATACGAAGTAATCTTAGTCCTTAGACCATGAGATCATGTTAACTAGTAACACTGGAAGAGTAACTTGATAACATCAAACATCACACCATAAAAGGGTGACTATAAAGGTGGGTTCAGATACTATGAAGGTGTTACGTTGAGGCTCATGGATCAAGAGTGAGATTTGTCCATCCCGATGACGGATAGATATACTCTGGGCCCTCCCGGTGATATCACATTAAGATAGCTTACAAGAACGTGATGTGATCACTATAATGTTATATCATAGGAACAAGAAAAGAGTGCATGTCAGTAAATAGATCAAACTAGGTATTGAGATACCGATGATCGAATCTCGGAAAATTAATATATTGCAAGACAGAGGGATTTAGTTACTAGCATTAAAGGTTCTCACGATCACAGAAGTCATCGTTGAATGTGTGGGAGTCAGTATGGATCTTGAGGTCCTGCTTCTGATTATTGATCCGAGAATGGTCTCGATCATGTCTGCATTATTCGTGAAACGTAGGGTGACACACTTAAGGGATACCAACACTATCTGGAGAAAATATGTTCTAGACGAAAGAATTGCAAAGCGCTGGAATTATTTTAATGGACATCGAAATTGTTTCGGGTGAAATTGCTGAAAATGGTTCTGCATGTGATATTGAAATGTTGTAGGGGGTTTTATGTGAATGCTTGTTAATTAAAGTAATTAACAAAATTCTGAATAAAATAAATAAAAATATTTTTATTAAATGAGAATTGTATTAAATTTGGTGGAAATTTAATGTATTTTGAGTGGGATTTTGAGTGGAGAAAATGGAGGGCCAAATTTATGTGAGTGGAGCTTCCACCACATGAATGAGGAAGAGGTGGGGGCACCCTCCATGGGCGCCGGCCATGGGGAGGGGCTGCCCCCTCTCCTATAAAAGGCCCCCTCCGCTCCTTCTCACTTACACCTCCTCGTGAAGGATCTCTCTCCCCTCTATAATTATTCCCCCATGGTCTCGGATTAGCGAGATACATGTTCCCGATGGCTTTTCATCTGGAAGGAGTTGCTACTTCCGCTGCATCACTGGAGCGAGGAGGCGGAGGTTGTTCAGTGGACCGGACGAGTGTGCGAGCACGGATGTGCTGCTGATTTGCGGCGCTAGGACTTCCTCTCGATCTTGAGATCGACAAGCAAACGACTACATCATCCACGAGTCCAACCTCGTTACACTTTGTCGGTCTTCAAGGGTATGTTATCTATGGATGTATATCCACTCTTTGCTTCTATCTAGTAGACAGATCTTGGCGCTTTGTAGTTCCCATCATAGGAATTTTTTTGTTTTCTATGCTGCGAACCCAACAGTGGTATCAGAGCCTGATCTATGCGTAGATGCTTTGCACGGGTAGTAAACATATGAGTATGTGAGCAATGATGATCATGATATTGCATCTTATATGTATTTTGGATATTGGTGGCATAGTGGGATGAAGCGGCCCTGACTAACTTTACATGTCCTCACACATGAGACCTGTTCCACGCTTGACATGCAACTAGTTTTGCATAGGTGGCTAGCGGGTGTTTATCTCTCCTACTATAGTCAATATCTGATTTACGTAGAGTTGCTAATAATGTGGTTATCATCATTGTGGTTCCATGTTCGTAGGTAAGAAAGGTTCTATCTTTGAAAGCCCTCATCCACGTAAAAACTTGCAATTGATAAATTAGAAGCGTCTAGTTTAGATTGTTGCTAGACTAGTGTCATGATATGGTAATGTTATAATTTGAAGTATAGTTGATACTCGTAGAAATTATAAGATGCCCATCATGTAAGTTCCATTGACCTTGGCCTTACACACAAAGGAATGATAAAGATCATACCACGATGCACATGATAGTGATCAACTGCAAGAACCATATCATTTCACTTTACACATATGATGTTTGCATCTTATATTTCTTATTTGGAGTTTTAGTATCATTATAAGATGATCCCTATTTTAGATTGCAAGATAAAAATGTGTTCTCCCTTAAGTATGCACCGGTTTATGTTTTGGCACTTCGAGACATCACGTGATGATTAGGTGTACTTGAATCCACGATCATAAACGGGTGTAAGATAGTTTTACACACATAAGTACTAAGGTTCTTACTTGATGAGCCTAGCGTGTACATACATGGCCTCGGAACATGGACCGAAAGGTTAAGCATGAGTCATATAGTTGATATGATGCCCATATAGATGCTCGCTTTTGAAGCTACACCGACTCACGTGATGATCGGACTTGGTGTAGTGGATTTGGTTCATGTATCACCAAAAAGACATGAGGGATGTTGTTTTTGAGTTGGAGTTCATTTGTAATTTGGATTAGTTGAACTCGATCTATCATAAACTTAGTCTAAAAACTTTACAAATTCTGTTGTAGATGGCACCACCTTCTTTTAATTTCAATGTGTTCATGGAGAAAGAGAAACTTGCGGCAAATGGTAGCAACTTTACCAACTGTCCATGAATTTGAGGATTCTCCTCACTGCTGCACAAAAGCAATATGTGCTAGAAGCGCCGCTAGGCCCCCCACCATCTCCTGATGCCCCTATTGAGGAAAAGAATGTCTATTTGACTCATCAGGAGGACCACAACTTAGTTCATTGCGGCATACTACATGGGCTAGAGCCGGAACTTCAAGAGCGTTCCGAAAATGGCAATGCTTTTGATACCATGGGTGAATTGAAAATGATTTTCGATACCCATGCTGCTGTAGAGAGTTATAATGCTTTTGCAAAGTTCTTTAGCTACATGATGGAAGAGAACAACTCCGTTAGTGAGCACGTACTCAAAATGTCTAGGTACACCGATAAGCTTGTGTCCTTGGGAATAACGATTCCCATTGACTTAGGCAAACATCATGTTCTCCAATCTCTGCCACATAACTACAAGAGCTTCATGATGAACTGTAATATGCAGGGCATGAAGAAGTCTCTCCCTGAGCTTCTGTCAATGCTTAAGACTGTAGAAGTGGAGATCAAGAAAGAACATCAAGTGTTGATGATGAATAACTGATTTCAAGAAAGACAAGAAGGGTAAACAGAAGGGAAAGAAGGGTGGAAAATTTGTTGCCGTGCCTGAAAAGAAATCCTGAGTTGGCCCTAAGTCTGATACCGAGTGCTATTATTGTAAGGGGACTGGCCATTGGAAGCGCAACTGCCCCAAGTATTTGGCGGAAAAGAAGGTTGGCAAGGCAAACAAAGGTATATGTGATATACATGTTATTGACGTGTACTTGAGTAGTACTCGCAGTATCACCTAGGTATTTGATACTGGATCGGTTGCTAATATATGTAACTCGAATCAGGTGCTACGGAACAAGCGACCTCTAACAAGGGGTGAGGTCAAGATGCGTGTCGGCAATGGATCAAGAGTTGATGTGATTGCCGTTGGAACGCTACCTATCCACCTACCATTAGGATTAGTGATAAATCAAAATAATTGTTATTTGGTGCCTGCAATGAGCATGAACATTGTATCTAGATCGTGTTTGATGCAAAGTGGTTATTCATTTAAGTCTGAAAACAATGGTTGTTCCATTTATATGAATGATATCTTTTATCGTCATGCACCTATGATAAATGGTTTATTTCTGTTGGATCTCAATAATAGTATTACGCATATTCATATATGTGGCACTACCGTTTACGTCATATTGGCGTTAAACGCATGAAGAAAATCCATTCTGATGCACCTTTGGAATCACTTGATTTTGAATCATTTGATAAATGTGAGCCATGCCTTATGGGTAAGATGACTAGAACGCCATTTTCTAGTTCAATGGAACAAGCGACAAATTTATTGGAAATTGTATATACTGATGTATGTGGTCCAATGAGTGTGTCGGCGCAAGGTGGATATCGTTATTTTGTTTACTTTCACAAATGATTTGAGTAGATATGGGTATATCTATTTGATGAAACACAAGCTTGTAACCTTTGAAAAGTTCAAGGAATTTCATAGTGAAGTGTAAAATCATCGTAATAGAAAGATTAAATTTGTGTGGTCCGACCGTAGAGGTGAGTATCTTAGTTACGAGTTTAGCGCACATATGAGAGATTGTGGAATAGTTTCACAACTCACGCCTGCCGGCACACCACAATGTAATGGTGTGTCGGAATGTCGTAATCATACTTTAATGGATATGGTTTGATCTATGATGTCTCTGACTGACTTGCCACTGCCATTTTCGGAAGAGTTTCTCGCGAAAGGTGTGAGTAGTCGGAAGGTAGAACTCAAAGAGATTATTGAACATTCTCTTCATGAAACGGCGAGTGGCGCAGCACCGGAAATTGTTCTGAATTTGACTTCACCGAATGAAGAGGGAACTAATGATAATGATCATGAAACTCTGAAAGAGGACACTACCAAACCTCGTAGGTCAAGTAGGACACGTGCAGTTCCTGAACTGTATGGAAATCCTGTTATGAATTTCATGGTTGATGAAATAGACGACCCTACGATGTATGAATAAGCGATGATGAGCCCGGATTCCAACAAATGGCTAGAAGCCATGAAATCCGAAATGGAATCCACGTACTAAAACTAGGTTTGAACCCTGGTGGACTTACCTCACGACCGAAAGGCTGTTGAGAATAAATGGGTTTTCAAGAAGAAAAACTGATGCTGATGGTAATGTGACCATCTATAAAGCTCGACTTGTCGCAAAGGGGTTTTGACAAATTCAAGGAGTTGTGTAACATCCTAGCATTAGAGCTTAAGAAATAAGTTTAGCTCAGGTGTGTGCATTGCATTCATGCATAGAAAATCTGGATAATTTTTGCGCTTTTAAATAAAACTTGTCAAAGTGATTGAAGCTTCTCTTAACTTGGTGGAACTGAAGTAGATCATCAAGTTGATTGTGATAAGTTTCAAAATATGACTTTTGCTAAAACCTTATATTTGGGTAATATAACTTGATCTATGGGGAGATCAAATGGAATAAAGCTAAACCCACAACACATTATTTAATGATTAATAAAGGATCTTATAGAGATCATATCTGGGTATTGATTATAACAACTCTTGAATACTCAATTAAGTTTATAACTTGAGCAAAGGAACTTAATAACTAAATCTTGATACACTTGTTTGCCATAGTAATTCCTACCATGGATATCATGGTAGTTCTTAAACATTAACTCTTATCACAAATAGAGTGGAAGAGGAAGACAAGCCAAGACTATCCATCACATACTTTTATATCATATTAAGAGATGGCATTCCTATTTAACCAAGTCCTAGTGCCAATTGATCATCAATGTGGAGTGATCAATTCCTAACCTAGAACTTATTGACTCTTAGCCTTTGACCTATTATAATAACCTTCCAAATACTTTAAGTAAATTAATAAGAAGAAGGAACTAGTTATACCAGAGTGTGCCATCATCAATGGAATGTGATCCTTAGTGGAGATCAAACCATCTAATGTTGGAGGAGATAACTCACCCATGAGTTTACTAGAAGAAATATGTAAACCTAAGAGTTAAGCTAGAAATTATGAAGCTATGAGAAAGCTAGTAGTAGTAGAGAATTCAATGATAATCTTGTTAAGCCAAGTAGGTATAAACCTAAGGTAAGTTTTCTTAACAAGATAAACCTTGTAGAGAGACTAGTACAAATATAGTCCTTAGTGTTGATAGATTTTGATCAAGCAACTAGAAGCCTAAGCTTATTATGATCAAAGTGTGGAAGCCATCATTCTCAACTCACTTGAGAATAGATGATTTAGGTAATAAAGTAAGAGTTGAGAGTATACTTAATTAGGCAAGCCCTAGTAAGCTAAATCATCTAGCTTGATCATGAGTGGTCAAGCTAGGGTATGATGAAGTGTATAATATGAGTTGTATGGAGTAGTTGGAGGCAAAGTAGCTTAAACAAGCTTGTAGGGGTTCCGCGTATGAAAACAATAAAATTTTACCCTACGCTCCTGAACCCCTGAAGCTGTAGGACCTATCTATTGGTAATACAGTAACGGGAAGGGCTTTTCGCGAACTTACCCTTGAAGACCGAAAAGCATTGTCAACGCTCAGGAGAGCGTGGTTGATGTAGACGAGCCGAAGCCGACCTCAAGGTCGTGATGAAGTCCTTGCACTCCTTGGCTCCAACGACTTGAGTGCCTCAAGTGTGACACCTCGCGGGGAGTTACACACGTCCGGTGCCTGATGATGACTCCTGCTTCCCTGATCCAACAGCAGTTGTGGAAGTAGAGCTCCTACATCCGAATCCCGCAACACGATGGCGCTCTGCGGTGAAGATGTCTCTCGCTCGCTCAGTCCAGACTTGGGACCACGGTCACGAGAGAGAGAGGGGAAGAGAGAAAATATCAATTAGAGCTCCTCCCAAAAGTGGAGAGACCTTTATTGATTATTGGTGTATTTATCTGGCCAAATACCCCCACTATATATAGGGGAGACGGGGTACACCCTCCCTCAAAGTCCCGGGGTGGGACTAAACATGGGAGAGGGGTGGGGTGGCGCGCCGGCCAGCCCCCACCATGGGCCCCACGTGGGGGAAGGCCCACTAGGGCCGCCGGCCACCCCTAGGCCCTTCCTAGGGGTGGGATCCCCTCTTGGGCCTTTTCCCCTCCGAGATTTGGCCCATTAAGCCTTTTTGACCTTTAATTGATTTTCTCTTTATTAAATAATTATGAATAAATGATTAAATCAATATTTAACATTCATTCACATATTATTCAACCTCCGTGGCTATGGAACACCTTCCACCTCCACTCCGGACATCCTCCGGACTTACCGAAACCCTTTCGGTTTTCTCCCTACTCTTCTTCGGTGATTCCACCGATCCTATAAACACTCTCTAAGCACCATCAAGCCCTTAAGCGTGATACCGCACAGTTCGGGAACACTCCAGACATGGTCGGGACACTCCCGCACCAATTATCGATAGAGGGACCTGGATGGCCTTGTGACCCCTGTGCGTTCCACGAAGATCTTTCGTCGTTTGAACCGGGACAGTCGTGTCTTATTCCCTTTGTCTCGCGATACTTGCATTTCCCGAGATCTGATCAATGACATCACCATGTCATGTTCAATCTCGTTACTGAATAATGCTACTTGACTCGTTCCGACAAGTGATATGCCCGTAATCAAATCACACGCTCCGCAGCTATTGGATATAACTTCTCCGAGTGGGCCCTTGAGTATCTTCCCGTCACATGGACAGACAAATCCCTCTCTTGACATATATTGCCTCTACGGTTTCCTCCGAGTACCTGAACACACCTTTATAACCACCATATTACCAGATGGCGTTTGATGCTATCTAAGCACTCTTGGGAGACAATGATTGATATAGCCTCACGGTCTAAGGAATAGACTACGAGGATCCATTTCTAATCATCGTAACTTGAACTTCGTGACATGATCAGGTCACGATGTTTAGGTTGGGTATTGGTTCATCATCCCATTCTCGAAATGAGATGACCTCATTTCCAACTAGCATAAATGCCACATGATCAGGAAACATGATCATTTGTTGACCAATGAACCAGTGACTAGAGTTTCACTGGGAACCCCTGATTGTTTGTATATCACACGTGTATTGATGTTTCCACTCAATAAAGTTATAGCATGATATAAAACTTAATCATAAACTATATGAAATATGATAATAGTCCTTACTACTATTTGTCTCTAGGGCATATTTCCAACAGTCTCCCACTTGCACTAGAGTACAAATACACTAGCTGCATTTGTTCTCAATCATTGGCACCATATACCCGGTACCCTGAACATGCTTGCTCATGGAAGAGGTTGAGTCTTGGGTCTGTACTTTACAGTCCCAAATCGTTTGCAAGTTACTAATGTCACCTTGATTGACATTAATATTTTATCATCACATGATAGCATCTGTGTGTATGCATCGTCGCTATGGCAGCAGAATGAGGCCTGATTCTAGGAGCCTATAGTGACGTTAGATCAACCTCAAGGGCTTTCTCATGGGCACTGTGCCTTTGGGACACATCATTCTACGTTAAAAGCGAACTAGCCCCGCCATAACATTATACAACACTTTAGATGGTACCCTTATCTATTATTATGAATGTATTCATCGAAACACCAGTGCATTCTGTGCAACTTTTGATGTTTTGTTCACCTCGCTTCCTACTTGATTTTAATCGGTATTACGGGAGTTTCCAACATATTCCCTTATAACATAACCCTTTTGGCTATAAGACATGTAATCCTTTATGGATTTGGGAAACATGTCTACAGTTCTCTACTAGACACTGAGGACAAAACTTAGCTCAACATTCTGTGACTCAAACTTAATCACTTTCAAACGTTCCTTAATTGGATCACATATTATGCTAAGTTATCATCATGGTTTTCTAAGAAAGAACCTATGTTTCAACATAGTGGATGAAGATCATCCTTTTCCTTTATTTTAACCGTTGATGTTCAACTTAATACTATTCCTAATTTGAGTTATTAAGGATTAGTTCCTTAATTAACTTCTATTCTGAAACTCCCTTTAAGAATCCCTTAAGGAATACTACATAATATCATAATACACCTATTATCAACTTCTACATCTTATAAATCAATATTTATAAGTATTTGCGCTTTCATTCTTAACATACTTATGAATTACTCCTATAGGCTCCCACTTAGAATATGTTCCCACATATTTGAATCTTATATTGCTCCCACTTAAAAATATGTCAATCATATATTGTTTCAGGAAGACTTTCATAGCTCCCACTCAACTTTATGCAAATTGCATATCCACTCACTATTTTGAACAACTTCAAACTTCTTTGATCAAATATAAAACTTGGAGATTTACTATGAGATACTAGTAATTTACTAGTTTTAAATCCACTAGACATTTAGCACACATGAATCAAATTCATTCGAATTTATCCAATACTTGACAAATTGTGCTTTTGTCATTCACCCCCTTTTTCCACTATGGCTTTGCAGTCATCTGGGAAAATTCAAGTGACCCCTTTTACTTGTGAGATTCAGCAACGAATTGCTTTCTAATCTCAAGGGAATTTTACTTCTAGGATTTCTCATAATTTCTAGTTTACCATTATTTTCTTTGTAGTTTGTAGGTATGTCATATTCCAGTAATCATGACAATGATTCACAAATGTCTCCATACAAGATATGGATTTACATTTTGAATCCTACTTTATGTAGTGAAAACACAATGATCAATATCATTGATTCTTTCCTTATGTGAAGAGAATCGTTCAGGAACGTTGTTCATTGCGCTTCTCAACACTCTGATGCAGGGTTTTGAATCCTCATCGTGTTTTTCACTATATTCCATTTGCTCCATAATTGAGAAACATCACTAAAAGTGAGCTTTCTCAAGAATGCACCAAAATCCAAGCAATACGAATCTTGCTTTTCTTTTGGTTTCAGCTATAGGTTTTGTATTCAAAGTTTCCAATGAATACACTTCAAGGACTTATTCGCTATTGTTTTGGTTATATCGAATAGCCCCAAAACTTTCACGAATTCAAATGGTTTACTGCCTTCTAATTGAGTCCTAACTATTTCTAAGCTAATGGTCTCTACATCTACACTACAATGATTTATTTTGTGCCTTCTATTCAACCCCTTTGATATCTAATATCACATTGTGATGCTTTGCATTTTGACATTTCAAAATGCTTTGCATTCCACAATTTCTTTTATGCCATTCTTATAAAGTTGAATTTCATTACTATTGATCAAATCATAGCAATTTGATTCTCCTTTATATTTATACCCTTTTATTGATGAAACACTTTGATCAAATCAAATAGTTTCATATTCATGTTTCCTTTGGTAAACTTCTTTACACATTTAAACAATCACATAATGATAATTACCATTTTTGTTAAACACAATACATCGAATATGTATTTACTTTTAACAATTCATTAAACACTTTGTATTTAAGTAATACACAGTGTTCAAATTATTTTGACGAACTTAGGCATGATTTATATGTGACAAGAAATCGAATGACTTTCACATATTATAAGCATAACTTTGAATTTAAACAATGGTTTTTCATTCATTAATGAACATATCATTAAGTTGGGTATTTTAAACAAGGAATTTTAATGTTTTATAAATGTTCATGCATTATCAATTAGTTTCAAACAATAAGGATAATTCACACATAATCAAACAAGATATGAACACGAATAGAAATCATTCATAAAAGCAGAACAACTGTTTGTTACAAACTCATATGAATAACTGTCTCACAAAGTGTGAGACACACTAAAGAAGTTCACAATCTCTTGATTACAATAATCATCCTAACACGAACTAAATGATAAATGTTGAGGAAGAGTGTCGCCGGCCATCATCATCATGCTCGCCATCAACACGCAACGTCACCTCCTCTCCAGGAAGCACCTCTCATGCAGAAGGACCTGTTATCAGCAAAACAGAACAAGTATCACACATACTTAACACTCCAATGTGTTTGCAAGATTATAACATTTATAAAACTGTATATCAAATATATACCTTTGTCATCGATGACCTCTCTGGTGATTGATTCAACCTTTACGTTCCTGAAACGTAATATGAACTCATGGAAATCCAATGCTTCCGTATCACCACTCATGATGCTATTCCGGACATGTCCTTCGTAGCTGGGAGGTAACAACCGAAGTAGTACGTCTATCGCAAATGGATCAGCCATCCAGTAATCCACGAAGTGAACCAGTCTTGTGTGTGCATCAAGCATGTGCTCCAAGTGACCCTTCAGACATGTATGCTCCTTCATCTGTATGGAAAGGAACTCTCCAAGAAGCTCATGCTTCCACATGCGCACATGGCCTATGAACTCTTCTCTCAGTTGATCCACCATCAAATATGGATCAAGATCACCCATGAGCGGATGTAGTTCATCCACCATCCCGTAATGCATTATTATCTGAATGTAGGTGGACATCTCTTGACGATAGTAGCGGTCTGCCAGCTCTTGTGGGGTCTCATAGTAGTCTGGCTCAGTAAAATCCATCGTGCGGCGTATGTAGTCTACCACATGATTCCTAGTAAGGAGATCATTTAGGCGCACAAGCCAACTAGGGAAGTTGGATCCATCAAGTCTAAGTTTTTCACCCTTTACCCAATCTTGAATGACAAAGTAAGCTTCATGGTGAGCCATCTACATTTATAATTGCAAAAGGAATTTAGACTAAGTTTATAATTAAATGAGTTAATAATAACTCCACTTAGAAACACCTATCCTCAGTGAGGGTTCCTAGTGATAACACAACCCCTATCAGCCACATCTCCCCGATCGTCACAGCCATCAATGTGGGTTCAAGGGTGGACGCTAAATGTTGGTCACATCATTCATGCGACTCATGCTCGATCTTTCGACCATACGTGTTCCGAGGCCACGCTTCTCTGGCGTGCTAGGCTCGCCAACTCAACCTTAGTGTATTTGATATGCAGCATGGCTTACACCCACTGTATGCGAACGTAGATATGTCTGACACCCAGGCCTGTAACCCTGGATCGCCTCATACCGAAGAACTTTCTTGGTGGTGCACACTAAGGTGGAACACAATCGTTGGTAATTTTAATAGGGATCATCTTATTAGTCTACCGTCGAGTATCTAATACTAGCACACAATAAGACATACAAACAAAAACATTGAATGTAAATGCTATGTGATATGGTCCTTCACGTCGTGATCTCCATCCGTCGTCACCGGGTTTCGGCGCCAGGGTTCCGGTGCCGTAGACACCAGGGTACCGATGTCTTTCCGGCATGGTAGTTCATCACCTCCGTGACTATCTACTACTACGTAACAAAAGGTAATCACTTACCTTTGCCACAACCATATCACAAAGCAACGCCCACCTGCAAAACAAAGTTAGACGCCTCTACTTTATCTTTGCATGTTTTACGTGGCTGAATGGGCTTTCGCACAAGAACCGTTCTTACCTACATACTTTCAGCACAACGCTGATCAAGTAGTTGTCTATACTACACCCCTTTCGGGGCCTCCGTTGCAAATGGTATACCAACTAATGCGAGAGAGACAGACACCCCCCTAAGCCACTTTATACGGTACAAGCCATATGTCAAGCGTCGACCAGCCTCGTGAATGAACGTGTAAAGTCGGTTGGGGGCCGCTTCATCAAGCATTAATGCGGTATACACAAGTACACGTGGGAGGGTAACAACTAAAAGATCAACGCCTGCATGCTACATCTCATGTGTTCTACCCGTACTAGCATTACTACGCATAGATCTAGCTCTCATACCACTGTAGGGGTTCCGTGAATGAAAACAATAAAATTTTACCCTACGCCCCTGAACCCCTGAAGCTGCTAGGACCTATCTATTGGTAATACAGTAACGAGAGGGGCTTTTCGCGAACTTACCCTTGAAGACCGAAAAGCGTTGTCAACGCTCAGGAGAGCATGGTTGATGTAGACGAGCCGAACCGACCTCAAGGTCATGATGAAGTCCTTGCGCTTCTTGGCTCCAACGACTTGAGTGCCTCAAGTGCGACACCTCGCGGGGAGTTACACATGTCTGGTGCCTGATGCTGACTCCCACTTCCCCGATCCAGCAGCAGTTGCGGAAGTAGAGCTCCTAGATCCAAATCCCGCAGCACGACGACGCTCCACGGTGAAAATAACAAAACAGAACCAGGCCGCAGCCAGTTCCTATTCAACACTCGCGAGCAGTAGTAGGAAATCTCGCACACTTTGCTATGGCCCATTTCGGCCCAACATAATCCCACGTCCTTTCTATCACTCTCATTGACAGGTGGGACCAAAGGAGGAACGCGGGATGAGATAGAAGCTTTCTAGGGGGTTTTCTGCAAAAGTCACCGTCATCGTCACCCTCACGCACAGAGGCACTTGCCTGTGCTCCACCGATGCCATCCGCCGTCGTCAGCAAGTTTTCGACCACCGTGATGGATCGCCGTTGCCAGGGAGGGGGATAAGACCGCCACCGTAACGCTCATGTCCATCCTCATCCCCATTGCCCTCTCTCTCGTTCTTATCCTCTCCACAGAGGAGGTCACCCAACCCTAGCTCGCCGGAGTTCGCTGCCCTCTCCACCACAGATCACCTCTAAGCCAACCAAGGGCACCGCTGGGATCGCCATCATCTTATCGTTCATCTCCAACTCGTCTCGCAAGCATGCATGCTCCGATTTAGCCGGAATCGAGCTTTGCATCCGATGCCGGCCACCATCGATTCCATCGATTCCAACCACCTCTCGCCTCGCCGTCACATCTAACATGCTCATGGTGAGCTTGCGCATCTTCCCATGCCCTTCACTCTTTTTTCTCTGTATCGTCACCGCACCATGCGCCACCGAGCACCACCGCCAGTCACTGTGGTTGCCATTGCTCCGGTGATCTTTAGCAAACGTAAACACCCTAGCTAGGTTCGCCTTGCTCCACTCGTTCGAACGAGCCCCTCCGTGTGGCCTCTGGTACCATAAATCAGCGTCGCCGCTGTGCTCCGGTGAGGTTCCGGCGTGCTGATGTCAGGTAAGGTCAGTGTGGACCGGTCCGCGCCAACGTGGCTAGTGACGTGGCCTTTGGTCCACATGTATATGACTAGGTCTAGGATTAGTCTGAGTATAAAAACTATTTCCTGTTTAATAAATAGATAAAACTTTATAAATTCAAATATAAATCTTTTGTATAAATTTAATAAAATGACTAAATATTGTTAAATCAATAACTTTTGTTTTATAATTCAGAAAAATATATATTATCTATCAAACTGTTCATAAAAATAAACTCTACTTTATAAACCTATAATCATATTTTATTTTCCAACTTAATTAAAATAATAATTATTATTTGTAATATCATATTAAAGATAAATCTTAAATAAGTATATTATTTAAAATTCATAAAACTAAGTATAATATGTCAAAATTCGTAGAAAAACAAAATTTACATTTATAAACTTATTCTGTACATTTTTGTGATACTTAACGAAGCATTTATTATTTATTTAGTATTTATTAAGTGATAAAACTTATAAAAGTCATATCTTATTATTTAAAAATCACAAAAATTCATATAATATACCAAAATGAACCCAAAAATAAAATCTACACCTTAAAAATATTATCTTCCATAAATAAAGTAAAATAAAAGGTAAAGGTCTAATAAATCATATTACAACAATTTTCTTTTATTTAAATTCCTTAAAAGTATATAAATTTTTACTATTACCTTTGGCTTTATTTGTTTAAAATCTAAAAATGTAATAACAAGTTCAATTGTTGTTTAAGTGAAGTGAAAATAGGTCCAACCATTTTTTTGAAATATTCACTCAAGCTACCCTTTAACAATTAAGTGTATCTTAATTTTACCCATTATAAGATCATCAAGATATTAACTACAAATTCTTTTACTAGTTTGGAAATCTACCCAAAAGCTCTAAATCAAGTTTTTAAGTAATTAAAGTAAGGTCTTTTCCATGTTTATAAAATATAAGCATTACTTCTAAAATAGGTAAGTGATCCTATTCACTTATAAAATTATGAAGACACAACTTCTATAAAAGCAATAATACTTTTACTCCACCTTACTATAAAACATAAAAAAGTGAGTCACATATAATATAATACCTATTCAAAATATCTAAGTATCCACTCTAAGTGGAATAGCTATTCAAATATGTTAATTGTTTTCTTCCTTAATATTCACAACTAGTAAGAAAATCGTAAGGTGTTAGCTTTAAATTTAACTGCTTTCACATTGTAAAGGAATCTTTTCCTCAAAAGTTATTCTTTTAAGAAGCATTAAAGCTAATCTTTAAGCATTTTTATAAAGACTCTAATTGATTAATAATCTTGCTTAAGAATAATTTACATACCATGTCCCAATTACATGCTTCAGTATTGTATGCTACTTGTTGTATTTACTTATTGTTTTAGACACTCTCACAAGCCTTAATAAGAAGAACCAGTGTAAAGCTGGTATAAAAGTGAAACACATTCTAAAGAAACCATTCCCAGTTTCCGAACCCTGGGTTAGATACGACCATCCTGGGGATTTGTGTTTAACAAACTGCATTACATCACTTATGCATAATTACATTCGGCTTCTTTAAACATTCGTCCTTATCGGACCAATCATGTTGTTTACAGAATTTGGATCTTCTAGTATCTTGAAGCCCAGGAGTGCATAATATTGCAATCACAAAAGGCAAGTTCACACTTGCTCATGTCCTTTGATTATTTTCTATCAAATGCTTGTAACTCAAATGTTGTCATCACCTGCATTTCAAAAAGGTCAAAAACACTATTTTCATAATAATATGATTATGGATTATTTACCAAGGGGTAATAATCTACTGATATAGTTCCAGTGGTAAAGGAACATAATATCTAGGACTTAACAACCAATGTCGCCAGTGATTCTAGCGCCGTATATTACGTGTTAACCATGAGGTTTGGAAAGGGATGGAGAAGTCAGTTGGATCTTCTTCCTTTTGCATGGACAGATGAACTTATCGTGAGGCTATAGATTTCTCGTGGAGAATCCAGCAGATGGGTGGGACTCCTAGTTTCCCGCGACATTGGTGTCCAGACTTTCCGTGAGGGGCTGTCAGAGGTATATTTGCCTATATGGGGGTTGCCAGGACATGATCTGCTCACTGGAGTCTCCAAGGGGTTGCCAGGGTTATATCTGCCTATATGGGAGTTAACGGAGGTATATCTGCTTGGGGAGGTCGTGTCTTCATGTGGGGTCGCGAAGAACGGCGGTGATTGACTTGGATCTTAGTCCGGGACTCATACCAAGGAAGTGTGAACGAGCCTATAACTCGGATGTGCAACAAATCTAAGGTCTCTCATGGGTAAAGCAACACACCTCTGCAGAGTGTAAGAACTGTGACATGTTACTCCCTATTCCGGGAAGGAGCTACAAACGCGGCAGGAAAGGAACCCCACGAAGGTTCTGGTTAACCTATGAAGGCTGTTGGACATAGTTTTTAGAATAAAAGAAACTTTTGAAGAAATGTTTACGAAAACCTGCATTGCCGACGACCTTTGGTATATGGCTGTAGAGATAGTGCATAACACACTCCTTTTGTAGTGAACTTGCTGAGTATGCTCATACTCAACCGTAGCTTCTGAACCCTTTCTAGATTCTGAAACCATTGAAGATGACGTCAACACCAACTTATGCTCAAGAAACCATCATCGACAGCTCAAGTTCTTCAATAAAATCAATGAAGTCAACATGTTCATCAACTGAAGTGAAGGCGATGTTCTGATTAGATAGGAGTAGATACTTTAACCATAAAACCCACTTCTGTAGAGCATTGCATTAGTAGAAATTTCAAGCCAGATAGTTTACATGTTAGTTTTTTTATCCAGATAGCTCCAAGTTATTATTTCTGGTTCTTATTTGTACAAAGTTGGTCTCTTCCTCTTTAACCTAGAGTGTTATCTAGATCTTCTGTAAAGAGTCGAGTTGTAATCTATAGTCATGTCTTGGACCTATTGTGTTTCTGTTATACCACTCTGAGGGATGTAATACTAGTGAACGGTGTTTCATTAGTGTTATGTCAACGACTATAGTGTACTACATCATGCATTGGTGTGCTGGGTCACCCCAAGTTGACTATGATGAGACATTCTCTCCCATAGCGATGCTAAAGTCGGTAAGGATTATGTTAGAAATTGCTACATATTTTGATTATGACATATGCCAGATGGATGTCAAGACCGCGTTCCTCAATGGTAATATTGAAGAAGAGTTGTATATGATACAACCTAAGGGTTTCGTCGATCCTAAGGATGCTGATAAGGTATGCAAGCTTCAGCGATCCATCTATGGACTAAAGCAAGCATCCCGGAGTTGGAATCTCCGCTTTGATGAGGTGATCAAAGAGTTTGGATTTGTCCAAACTTATCGAGAGGCTTGTATTTACAAGAAAGTGAGTGGGAGCAATGTGGCATTTCTGATATTATATGTGGATGACATATTATTGATTGGAAATGATATAGATCTTTTAAACAGTGTTAAAAGTTATCCAAACAGCAAATTTTCGATGAAGGACCTTGGCGAAGCATCATATATATTAGGCATTAAGATCTATAGAAATTGATCAAGGAGCCTAATTGGGCTATCGCAAAGTACATACCTTGATAAGATATTAAAGAAGTTTAATATGGATGGAAGTAATAAGGGGTTCTTACCTATGTTGCAAGGCAAGACATTGAGTAAGACTCAAAGTCTGGCTACAACGGAAGAAAGAGAGATAATGGATAAGATCCCCCATGCTTCAGCCATAGGCTCTATAATGTATGCAATGCTATGTACAGGACCGGATGTGGCACATTCTATTAGTTTGACTAGTAGGTACCAATCTGATCCAGTATCGGAACACCGGCTAGCGGTCAAGAATATCCTTAAGTACTTAAGAAGAACTACGGATATGTTTCTTGTATACGAAGGTGAAGAAGAGCTTGTCTCTAAATGTTATATCGATGTTAGCTTTTACACTAATCCATATGACTCTAAGTCTCAATCCGGATACGTATTTCTCTTGAACGGAGCAGCAGTTAGTTGGAGGAGTTCCAAACAACCTATGGTGGTTGGATCAACAACAGAGGAGAAATATGTTGTTGCTTCAGAAGCAGCATAGGAAGCGGTTTGGATGGAGTTCATAACGGAACTAGGTGTGCTTCCTAGCGCGTTGGACCCAATGGTGATCTATTGTGACAAGAATGGATCCATAGCCAACACCGAGGAACCAAAGGTCACACAAGAATTCCAAGCACTAGAGACAATAATCTAGTTTATTTGGAATTCTTGTGTGACCTTAGTTCCTCGGCGTTGGCTATGGATCCACTCTTGTCAGAATAGATCACCATTGGGTCCAACGCACTAGGAACCACACCTAGTTATGTTATGAACTCCATCCAAACCGCTTCCTATGCCGCTTCTGAAGCAACAACATATTTCGCCTCCGTTGTTGATCCAGCCACCATAGGTTGTTTGGAGCTCCTCCAACTAACTGTTGCTCCGTTCATTAGAAATACATATCCGGATTGAGACTTAGAGTCATCCGGATCAGTGTTAAAGCTAGCATCGACATAACAATTAACGACCAACTCTTCTTCACCTCCGTATACAAGAAACATTTCCTTAGTTCTTCTCAAGTACTTAAGGATATTCTTGACTGCTATCCAGTGTTCCAAACCTGGATCAGATTGGTACCTACTAGTCAAACTAATAGAATGGCCACATCCGGTCTTGTACATAGCATGGTGTACATTATACAGCCTATCGCTGAAGCATAGGGGATCTTATCCATTATCTCTCTTTCTTCCACTGTAGCCGGACTTTGAGTCTTACTCAATGTCTTGCCTTACAACATTGGTAAGAACCCCTTCTTACTTTCGCCCATTTTAAACTTATTTAAAATCTTATCAAGGTATGTACTCTTCGATATCCCTATTACGCGTCTTGATCTATGTCTATAGATCTTTATGCCTAATATATATGAAGCTTCACCAAGGCCCTTCATAGAAAATTTGATGTTTAGATAACTTTTAACACTATTTAAAAGATCTATATCATTTCCAATCTATAATATGTCATCCACATATAATATCAGAAATTCCACATTGCTCCCACTTAATTTCTTGTAAATACAAGCCTCTCCATAAGTTTGGACAAATCCAAACTCTTTGATCACCTCATCAAAGCGGAGATTCCAACTCCGGGATGCTTGCTTCAGTCCATAGATGGATCGCTGAAGCTTGCAAACCTTGTTAGCATCCTTAGGATCGACAAAACCCTTTGGTTGTATCATATATAACTCTTCTTCAATATTACCATTGAGGAACGCAGTTTTGACATCCATCTACCATATTTCATAATCAAAATATGCAGCAATTGCTAACATAATCCTAACTGATTATAGAATCGCTACGGGAGAGAATGTCTCATCGTAGTCAACTCCTTGAATTTGTCAAAACCCATTTGCGACAAGTCGAGCTATATAGACGGTTACATTACCATCAGCATCAATTTTTCTTTTGAAAATCCATTTATTCTCAACGGCCTTTCGTCGTGAGGTAAGTCCACCAAGGTCCAAACCTAGTTTTCATACATGGATTCCATCGCGGATTGCATGGCTTCTAGCCATTTGTTGGAATCCAGGCTCATCATCGCTTCTTCATACATCACAGGGTCATCTATTTCATCAACCATGAAATTCACAATAGGATTCCCGTACAGTTCAGGAGCTACACGTGTCCTGCTTGACCTGCGAGGTTCTGTAGTGTCCTCTTTCGGAGTTTCATGATCATTATCATTAGTTCCTTCTTCATTTGGTGAAGTCAAGTCTGGAATGACTTGCGGTGCTGCGCCACTCGCCATTTCATGAAGAGAACGTTCAATAACCTCTTCAAGTTCTACCTTTCAACTACTCACACCTTTCGCGAGAAACTCTTTCTCTAGAAAGGATCCATTTTTGGCAACGAAAACCTTGCCTTCGGATCTGTGATAGAAGGAATACCCAATTATTTCTTTAGGATATCCTATGAAGATGCATTTCTCCGCTTTGGGTTCGAGTTTATCAGGCTAAAGTTTCTTCACATAAACATCACATTCCCAAACTTTAAGAAATGACAGCTTAGGTTTGTTTGCAAACCATAATTCATACGGTGTCATTTAAACGGATTTAGACGGTGCTCGATTTAAAGTGAATGTAGCGGTTTCTAGTGCATAACCCCAAAATGACAGTGTCAAGTCAGTCAGAGACATCATAGATTGAACCATATCCAATAGAGTACGATTACGATGTTCCAACACACCATTACGTTGTGGTTATCCGGCAGGCGTGAGTTGTGAAATTATTCCACAATCTCTCATGTGTGTGCTAAACTCGTAACTAAGATACTCTCTTCCACGGTCGGACCGCAAAATTTGATCTTTCTATTACGATGATTTTCCACTTCATTCTGAAATTCCTTGAACTTTTCAAAGGTTTCAGACTTATGTTTCCTCAAATAGATATACCCGTATCTACTCAAATCATCCGTGAAAGTAACAAAATAACGATATCCACCTCATGCCGACACACTCATTGGACCAGATACATCAGTATGTATGCTTTCCAATAAATCTGTCGCCCGTTCCATTGAACCGGAAAACGGCGTTATAGTCATCTTGCCCATAAGGCATGGCTCACATGTATCAAATGATTCAAAATCAAGTGATTCTAAAAGTCCATTGGAATGGAGTTTCTTCATGTGTTTAACGCCAATATGGCCTACTCCCTCTGTTTCAAAATATAAGATGTTTTAGCTTTGTGAATGGAGTGTATCTACTCCTTTTAGTGTGTAGATTCATCTATGTTTGGAGTGAACCTACACACTAAAGGGGTCTAGATACACTCCTTTCACAAAGCTAAAAACATCTTATATTTTGAAACGGAGGGAGTAGACGGCAGTGCCACATATATGTAGATATATCATCATTAAGTTTAATCCTATTATCATCAACACTACAGAGATTCAATAGAAATAAACCATTCATCACGGGTGCATGACCATAAAAGATATTATCCATATAAATCGAATAACCATTGTTTTCTGATTTAAACGAATAACCGCTTTGCAATAAACACGATCCGGATACAATGTTCATGCTCAGCGCAGGCACCAAATAACAATTATTTAAGTTTATCACTAATCCTAATGGCATATGGAGAGGCAGCATTCCGATGGCTATCACATCAACTCTTCGTGCATTGCCGACACGCATCGTGACCTCATCCCTTGCTAGCAGTCGCTTGTTCCGCAGCCCCTCTATCGACTTACATATATTAGCAACTGATCCGGTATCAAATACCCAGGTGCTACTGCGAGTATTAGTCAAGTACACATCAATAACATGTATATCACATATACATTTGTTTGCCTTGCCGGCCTTCTTGTCCGCCAAATACTTGGGGCAGTTGCTCTTCCAATGGCCCGTCCCCTTACAATATTAGCACTCGGTATCAGACTTAGGGCCAGCCCGGGATTTCTTTTCAGGCACAGCTGATGTTTACGCACTTCTATTCTTGTAGACATTTGTTGGGCCTCCAACTGCAGAGGTTTGTAGAACAGCAGCAAGTTTCCCTTAAGTGGATCACCCAAGGTTTATCGAACTCAGGGAGGAAGTGGTCAAAGGTATTCCTCTCAAGCAACCCTGCAATCAAGATACAAGAAGTCTCTTGTGTCCCCAACACACCCAATACACTTATCAGGTGTATAGGTGCACTAGTTCGGCGAAGAGATAGTGAAATACAAGTGGTATGAATATAAGACAATGGTTCCAGAAAAGAGCTTGACGGGAGGAAAAGACTAAAGGCAAAAAGATGGAAGCAAGCAAACATGTAATAGATCTAGTTGCAAACGGTGTTTCAATGCTTATAAACAAGGCCTAGGGATCATACTTTCACTAGTGAACACTCTCATATAAATATCTTCTCTTCATGATACTACTCTGAACTACTCTTCGGTTGGACACTCTAATCCATGGTAGGGCTATCACAGCGCTCCTCAAAGTTCGCTTTCCCCATCTAGATAACCCCTCACTATCACCTTGAGCGCTAGATGAACACATAGCTACCGGTAGAGCCCTTAGCCTCGAGGAAGAACTACTCCCTCATCATCATGGGAATCAGCAACGGCGATGGAGATGGTGGTGGAGATCGATGGAGATGGCTCCGGGGGCACTTCCCCATCCCGGCACCACACGCCACCTGGTCGGGGGAGGCCTGAGAGGCCCACACCACCTGGTGACGCGGCCAGGGTGACCCGTACCACCATATGGTGTGGCCCTCCTCCGTCTCTGCTTTGGGCTCCGTCTCGTGTCGGAAAAAATACAAACTTTGGCTTTTGTTTCGTCCAATTCCGAGAATATTTCTTTTCTGGCTTTTCTGAAACCAAAAACAACAGAAAATATGCAACTAGCACTGTGGCATCTTCTTAATAGGTTAGTTCCAGAAAATGCATAAAAGTATCTCAAAGTATGAACAAAACATAAGAAAGTAGATACTAAACAAGCATGGAACATCAAAAATTATAGATATGTTTATGACGTATCAACATCCCCAAGCTTAACTCCTAGTCGTCCTCGAGTAGGTAAGTGATAAAAAAGAATAATTTTTGAGGTGACATGCACCATCATAATCTTGATCAAGGTATTTGTAAAACATTGATAGCTGGGATCTTAGTACTCTCACATAGCATGAAAGATATAGTTCTAACAATAAGACATAGCAACTATGTTGTAACATGAAAAGGTACAAACAAAAGATTCATGAATAACAATGCTTTGAAAGACGTTTGTTTGTTTCACATATAGAAAACATAATGAGAATGGTATTCAGCTTGTCCCTCATAGTGTAGCAAAACATAAATGCATAGGACACCTTCAAAGTTCATAAGGGTGACTAGATACAAATAATTTAAGGACAAGCAATATCAAAGTTATGAATCAATCAACAAGTTTTGGGATAATGCACATTAAACTAAGAATGACCACTATGCTCTCTTAATAGGTGCATAAAGATAGAAGATGGAGACTCAACATAAAATTAAAAGAAAGGCCCTTTATAGAAGGAAGCAGGGATTCAGGTTTCATAAAGAGCTTCCAAAAATTATGGTACTTATTAGCTTTCAGCTCTCATTGACCCTATCATAAGAATCTTTAGGTGATTAAGGATAAAGTGAAAAAATATGAGGATGTGCTTGCCAAGTTATAAGTTGAAAATCTCATGCCTTGTGCTTACGAGTACCGAACCTCATGCTACTCAACTTTAGTTACGAGTAAGTTCTTGTCATTGTCAGTACATGTGTATCATAGAGAATTGCCAAGGGGGTACCCCTTGCTCGATGATACGGAAGCATTCCCATATCAAAATTACATGGCAAGTAGACAATGAGCATCTCAGCGATCTTTTATTTGCTATTTGCATAGGTTTTTATTGAGGATGCTTCATAGATTGCTCACTATGGTTATGCTGCAAGTTTCCACCATGATTAGGCATGGCTTAGGCTAGCCGCACACATATACAAACTCCATGAGCTTACAATCTCCCCTTTTATTTCACACTGTCGGGATCCATAAGCAAAAGAATCATGATATCAACTAAATAATGTGCAATGTTGAAAGCGTTCCCCATGGTAACATGGTTCTGCTAACTCACAACTTATAAAGCGCAAGCATATACGCAACATAGATGGGCACAATGGTTCAAGTTTATTAAGTGCAAGAAAAGTAAAGTGTGCCATCAAGTTTGTGAGAGATTTAATCACTAATTTTCACATAACAAGTTTAAATTGGAAGGTAGATAAAAACATGAATATACTTGGAATAGCAAATGCTACTAGGTAGGTATGGTGGACTCTTTGGAATAACTTGGTTTGATTTGGAGTTGGATGCATGAGTGGAACTCATACTTGGTATGGAGGCTAGCAAAAGACTGGTAGCGACCAACTAAGAGAGCAATAATGGCCATAATCATGCAAAGCGACAAAACATCATTAATTAAAGCATAAAGTGATATTACAAGTCGAAAACTAAATGATCATAGAGACTATGGTGACTTGGTATAGTCTTAACATGGTGTGAGCATGCGCCAAGTCAACCCAAATAAATCATCAAAGGAGAATACCACAATATTATGCTTTTGTATGTTAAAACAACGCATGATTCTTTCAAGGCACATTAAGCAATCTCAATTGTTTGTAACAAGTCATGCTACAACAATAATCACTAAGCATAAAGTCAAAGCAATATCAAACCTGACATGATAAAGTCTAGGCCACAGTCAAAACAAGCTCCTTTTTGTACAACTTATAAGCATGAACTCTCCTACTCGTTTCCAACACCAATCGAAAACTAAAGCTAAACGTAGTGCTAGCAAAGGAGAACACTCGCAGAACAATAAGAGTGAAAACTAGAGTGTTCTAGGCAATGAATAACGAGGTGTGTCTCTCTTCAAAGGAAGTGTGTTGGTATCTAACCAACTTATTTAAGCAAACCAAAACTAAAAACAAAAACGATGACGCTCCAAGAACAACACAACAGTGCATGAAACAATAAAAACGAAGTGTCTAGAAAGACCTGAGATTTTTATTGATGAAGAAGGGGATGCCTTGGGCATCCCCAAGCTTTGACGCTTGTACCTCTTAAATATTTATTGGGGTGACATGAGGTGGCATCCCCAAGCTTGAGCGCTCTGTCCATTATTCATCTCATTGCATCATTCTTTCCCTACACCTAAAAATTTCCTTCATACAAAACTTCACACAATCTTCATTAGCAACATTAGTGCATTAAAAAATAATAAACCTTTGGGTTTTAGTTTCAAGACAGAAAAACTTTCATTAAAAACACAAGATACTATATAAATTCCCTCAAAAAAGCTCAATTCACAAAAAGAACCCAAAAAGAAATCGCTAAAGAGGCAAATGCAAATAATGGCAGAAATATGTCAAAACAGACCAGCAGGTGAAAACCGATTTTTTCGAAGACCTTCTGTTGCTCAAATCGAAAAGTGTTGAGCTAACGAAAGTTAGCTAACAACCTGGGGGATTTATTCAGAAAATTACAGCTCAATCAGACATACAGAGATTTTGCAAGATTTTTTACAGCGAAGCACAAAAATCTATTTCGGGACAACAACTTTCATAAGTCTTACTTCTCTCTCATTAGAGGTTACTCTTGGCACAAAAACTACACAAAAAGGATAGTTAGAGGTTATTACAGAGGCAATAACTTCCAAGACTCAACTAAAACTTTTGGGTTATCTCCCAATAAGTAATTTTCTTTAACGCCTTTAAGTTAGGCTTGATAGTTTGAGAAGATGCTCACATAAGAAATATGAATTGAAGTAAAATAGAGCATCAAGAAGCAAATTCAAAACACATTTAAGTCTAACCCACTTCCTATGCATAGGAATCTTGTAAAGAAACAAGTCATGAAAGCACAAAGCAACAAGCATAGGAAAGCAAAACAAGTGCAACTTCAAGACTTTCAACATAAAGAGGGGAAACTTAATAATGTTGAGATACATAAGACCATGTTTCCCTCATAATAACTTTCAGTAACAACATGAATAAAATTAGCAATATAACTATCGCATAAAACATTCTTATCATGAGCCACATGCATAAAATGATTATTACTCTCCACATAAGCATAGTCATTCTTATTAATTATGGTGGGAGCAAATTCAACAAAATAGCTATCATTATTATTCTCATCACCATAATCATCAAATATAGGAGGCATATTGTAATCATTAATTTTCTCCTCAATAGTAGGTGGACAGAAAATATCATATTCATCATTGTAATCATCATATATTGGAGGTTTGGTATCATCATAAGCAATAGAATAGCTATCTTCCAAAGCTAGGGAACTAAAAAGATCATTTTCATAAAAACTAGCTTCCCCAAGCTTAGACTTTTCCATAGCATTAGCAATAATGGTGTCCAAAAAATTCATACTAACAACATTGCTATTAGCATGCAAATAAAGTTCCATAGGTTTTTAATTTTCTCTTCAAACACTTCATGTCCTAAATCGAGATAAATACTATAAAGCTCTCTAATTTTGTTGTTGTTTTCCATTAAGCCTAACTAGTGAAAACAAGAAACAAAAAGACAAAATTGCAGAATCTAAAGGAAATAACTTCCAGCACTCACACACCAGCAACAGTAGATAGCTTAGTATCCAGAGGATGTGAGTACCTTTTACCTTACCTCCCTGGCAACGGCGCTAGAAAATAGCTTGATGTCTACACACTTCTATTCTTGTAGACAGTTGTTGGGCCTCCAAGTGCAGAGGTTTGTAGAACAGCAACAAGTTTCCTTTAATTGGATCACCCAAGGTTTATCAAACTCAGGGAGGAAGTGGTCAAAGGTATTCCTCTCAAGCAACCCTGCAAATGTTATAGTTGGTAAAATTGACCATAGGGTAATTCCAGAGGTTCTATGAAAGAAACAACTCCAAAATATTTTAATGTGGTCTCAACCCTAACACAAGGTCATCCTAGGGATTATAAGGGCGGCTAGGGCGGCCAGAAACCAAAACTAAATGCAAACGACTCAAACTGATACAAGCCGACTCGGACCAGATTTGGTCGGCGACCAGACAGTCCGGTGGAAATGGGCCGGACAGTCCGGTTAGGCCGGACACTCCGGGTGGAGTGTGCTGGACAGTCCGGTCCGCCCAGAAACTTTAATGTTTCTGGGCGGTGTCTGGGCAGTGTCCGATTTGATGTACTGATTGTCCACGCCAAAACTTCTCCCTGGTAGGCCGGACACTTCGGGTGGTATCGGCCGGACACTCTGGTCGGTGCAGATCCTTTGGCCTTCTTCTTGATGATCTTCTCTTGCGCCTTCCTCCTTGATGTCTACGCACTTCTATTCTTGTAGACAGTTGTTGGGCCTCCAAGTGCAGAGGTTTGTAGAATAGCAGCAAGTTTCCTTTAAGTGGATCACCCAAGGTTTATCGAACTCAGGGAGGAAGTGGTCAAAGGTATTCCTCTCAAGCAACCCTGCAATCAAGATACAAGAAGTCTCTTGTGTCCCCAACACACCCAATACACTTGTCATGTGTATAGGTGCACTAGTTCGGCGAAGAGATAGTGAAATACAAGTGGTATGGATATAAGACAACGGTGCCAGAAAAGAGCTTGACGAGAGGAAAAGACTAAAGGCAAAAAGATGGAAGCAAGCAAACATGTAACAGATCTAGTTGCAAATGGTGTTTTAATGCTTAGAAACAAGGCCTAGGGATCATACTTTCACTAGTGAACACTCTAATATAAATATCTTCTCTTCATGATACTACTCTGAACTACTCTCCGGTTGGACACTCTAATCCATGGTAGGGCTATAAAAACACTCCTCAAAGTTCGCTTTCCCCATCTAGATAACCCCTCACTATCACCTTGAGCGCTAGATGGTTCCAACAAACACCACAATTTCATAGAGACATCCAACTCCAAATATAAGTCATAACAAGTATTTGTAATCTCTAGCCTAAGTGCCACCATGGTGTGCACGCTATCACTTTCACACACGTGGGGAGAGCCAGAGATCTATTAAAGCACTTGAGTAGGAAGGTAGATCTACTTGATTACAAAGCTCATGATGACAATATGATCATGCATAGAGAGAGAGATGAACACATAGCTACTGGTAGAGCCCTTAGCCTCAAGGAAAAACTACTCCCTCATCATAATGGGAATCAGCAACGGCGATGGAGATGGTGGTGGAGAACGATGGAGATGGCTCTGGGGGAACTTCCCCATCCCGGCAGGGTGCCGAAACAGAGACTTCTGTCCCCTGAATCTCCTCTTCGGTGGCGGCGGAGCTGTGGAACTTTTCGTGGAAATCCGATCTTATCCTTAGGGTTTTCGTCCCAGGGGGCTTTTATAGGCGAAAGGGCAAGGTTGGTGGAGGCCTGAGGGGCACACACCACCTGGTGGCGTGGCCAAGGGTGACCCGTGCCACCATATGGTGTGGCCAGGCCCTAGCCCTCCTCTGTATCGGCTTTAGGCTCCGTCTCGTGTCGGAAAAATAGGAACTTTGGCTTTTGTTTCGTCCAATTCTGAGAATATTTCTTTTCTGACTTTTTTGAAACCAAAAACAACAGAAAATAGGCAACTGGCACTATGGCATCTTGTTAATAGGTTAGTTATAAAAAATGCATAAAAGTATCTCAAAGTATGAACAAAACATAAGAAAGTAGATACTAAACAAGCATGGAACATCAAAAATTATAGATATGTTTACGATGTATCAGCAGTAATAGATTTTCCGCCCTTCTTTCCCTTCTGTTTACCCTTATTGTATTTCTTGAAACCGGTGGTCCTATTGATCATTAACACTTGATGTTCTTTCCTAATCTCCACTTCTGCAGTCTTAAGCATTGATAGAATCTCGGGAGAGACTTCTTCATGCCCTGCATGTTATAGTTCATCACAAAGCTCTTGTAGCTAGGTGGCAGAGATTGGAGAACATGATGTATGCCTAAGTCAATGGGAAACGTTATTCTGAAGGACACATGCTTATTGGTGTACCTAGACATTTTGAGTACGTGCTCTCTTATGGAGCTATTCTCTTCCATCATGTAGCTAAAGAACTTTTTTGAAGCATTATAACTCTCTACGGCAGCATGGGTATCGAAAATCATTTTAAATTCACCCATGGTATCAAAGGCATTGCCATTTTTGAAATGCTTTCGAAGTTCTGTCTCTAGCCCATACAGTATGCCGCAATGAACTAAGTTGTGGTCCTCCTGATTAGTCAAATAGACATTCTTTTCCTCGTTAGGGGCATCAGGAGCTGGTGGGGGCCTAGCATCGCTTCTAGCACATATTGCTTTTGTGCAGCAGAGAGGAGAATCCTCAAATTCATGGCCCAGTTGATAAAGTTGCTACCATTCACATCAAGTTTCTCTTTCTCCATGAACACATTGAAATTAAAAGCAGGTGGTGCCATCTACAACAGAATTTGTAAAGTTTATTTAGACTAAGTTTATGATAGATTGAGTTCAACTAAACTCCCACTCAAAAACAACATCCCTCATGTGTTTTTGGTGATTACATGAACCAAATTCACTAAACCAAGTCCGATCATCACGTGAGTCGGTGTAGCTTCAAAGGCGAGCATCTATGTGGGCATCATATCAACTATATGACTCATGCTTAACCTTTCAGTCCGTGTTCCTAGGCCATGTCTGTACATGCTAGGCTCGCCAAGTAAGAACCTTAGTACTCGCGTGTGTAAAACTGTCTTACACCTGTTGTATGAAAGCGCAGAGTCGAGTACACCCGATCATCACGTGATGTCTCGAAACACGATTCATAGAATGGTGCATACTTAAGGAAGAACACATTTTTATCTTGATATTTAAATGAGGGATGATCTTATAATGCTATTAAAACACCAAACAAGCAATATCAGATGCAAACATGATATGTGTAAAGTGAAATGATATGGTTCTTGCACTTGATCACTATCATATGGGTCGTGGTATGATCTTTATCATTCCTTTGTGTGTAAGGCCAAGGTCTATGGAACTTACACGTTAGGTGTGTTGTAAGAGTATCAACTATACATCAACTTACAACATTACCATATCATGACACAAGCCCAGCAACGATCTAAACTAGACGCCTCTAATTTATCAATTGCAAGTTTTTACATGGCTTAGGGCTTTCGAAGATAGAACCATTCTTACCTACGAACATGGAACCCCAATGATGATAACCAAATTATTAGCAACTCGTTGTAAATCAGATATTGACTATAGTAGGAGAGACAGACACCCTCTAGCCACTTATGCAAAACAAGTTGCATGTCAGTCGTGGAACCGATCTCATGTGCGATAACATGTAAAGTTGGTCCGGACCGCTTCATCCCACAATGCCACCAATATCCAAAGTACATATAAGAAGCAATAACATGATTATCACCACCCACATACTCTTATGTGTTCTACCCGTGCAAAGCACCTACGCATAGATCAGGCTCTGATACCACAGAAGGGGTTCGCAGCATAGAAAAAAATCCTACGATGGGAACTATTATATGCCAAGATCTATCTACTAGATACAAGCAACGGGTGGATATACATCCATAGAGAACATACCCTCGAAGACAACAAAGCTTTGTTAATGAGATGGAACTCGTGGATGATGTAGTCGTTCGCTTGCCGATATCAAGATCGTGTGGAAGTCCTAGCGCCGCAAACCAGTAGCGCATCTGCACTTGCACACACGTTTAGGCCACCGAACAACCTCCGCCTCCTTGCTCCAGTGATGCAGCAGAAGCAGAAACTCCTTCCAGATGAAATGCCACCGGGAACATGTATCTCGCTAATCAGAGACCATGGGGGAAAATACTAGAGGGGGAGAGAGATCCTTCACGAGGAGGTGTGAGGAAGAAGGAGTGAGAGGGGGCCTTTTATAGGAGGAGGGGGTACCCCTCCCCATGGCCGGCACCCCATCGGGGCTGACCCCTCACCTCCCCCGTTCATGTGGTGGTAACCCCCTCCACATAAATTTGCCCCTTAACATTCCCCTTTAAAGTCTTCACTTGAAGCATTAAATTTCTCCAAATTTAATGCTCTCTCATTTAATAAAACTCTTTTATTAATTTTATTCAGAATTTTGTTAATTACTTTAATTAACAAACATTCACATAAAACCCCCTGCAACATTTCAATATTACATGGAGAACCAATTTCAGCAATTTCACCTGAAACAATTTCGGTGTCTATTGAAATAATTCCAGCGCTTTGCAACTCATTTGTCTGAAACATATTTGCTCCAAATGGTGTTGGTGTCCCATAAGTGTGTCACCCTACGGTTCGTGAATAATGCAGACATGATTGAGACCCCTCTCAGGTCAATAATCAAAACCGGGACCTGGAGATCCATACTGACTCCTACACATTCAACGATGACTTCTATGATCGTGAGAACCTTTAACGCTAGTAACTAAATCCCTTTGTCTCGTGATATATTACATGTACAAGATTCGATCATCGGTATCTCCATACCTAGTTTGATCTTATTACCGACATGTACTCTTTTTTTGTTCCCGTGATATAACATTCTAGTGATCTCATCACTTGCTTGCAAGCTAACCAATGTGATATCACCAAGAGGGCCCAGAGTATATCTATCTGTCATCGGGATGGACAAATCCCACTCTTTATCCATGAGCCTCTACATAACACTTTTCGTAGTACTGAACCCACCTTTATAATCACCCTTTCACGGTGTGACGTTTGATCTTATCAAGATACTCTTCTAGTGTTAGTGATTAACATGATCTCATGGTCTAAGGACTAGGATTACTTCGTTAGATGTTATAGCAATATAAACACAATGACTTTGATTGTAATGCTATACTTCGGATGAATGCTCATCACATCATTCCACTAATGTTGTGACCTCATTATCAACAACATCCAATGTCCATGATCAGGAAACCTTGATCATCTTGTTAATCAACGACCTAGTTTATAAGAGAGGCATAACTAGGAACTTTCCTTTTGTTTATTCAACACACATGTATTAACATTTCCAAATTAATATAATTATAGCATGCAAAATAAAATCTATCATATAATTGGAATATATATAATAACAACTTTATTATTGCCTCTCAGGGCATATTCTCTTCAAGAATCACGTGTGTAATAGAACTTTGGAACTACAATAGGGAAAAGGCGTTCTTAGGGAATAGTGGATACACCGATAGAAATTTAGACTATGTAGTCGAGAGTATTATAACGAATATTCTCATAATGTGTATGTATGTGGGAGGAGCTCCATATATGGACGATTTGCCAGCAACGGCTGCACACATCGTCCTCATAACCACAGTAGACAGTAACTGACAACCATCGCATTACCGTGCTATTAAGGGATTTCTCCCGTGGCATGGACATGGCCTGATGAGTTCTCCTTGATTCCCCAAGTTAGTACGTAAAGAATGACGATAGCTTTATAGTCAGAGTAAGTGCTATCATCCATCCGTCTACCAACAAGTAATCCCCTTCATCGAGTCCCCATAAGAGGCAAATGTTAAGGAGGTGCACAACTCCCAACATCAAGATGACGACAATTAACATGTATACATAATGATGTATACCATAATAATCTCTATCTTATCTCAGTCATATGCTAGGGTTTCTCCATCTCCCCAAGAACTAGAGATCTACTCATACATGGAGGCAATCAACATCATAGCAATGGTAATGGAAACAATCATAGGTGAATAGTACTTGTATAAATCCACAATGAGTACATGAATTACAACAAGATCTAGACAAGATGTAGATGGGATGGATGGAGATGGTGGTGATGCAGCGGTGGTTGATGAAGATCGATGCCTTAGCCTCCCGGATCTGCGCAGGGCAAAGATGGATCCCTTGTGGATGATTTCCCCCTCCAGGTGCCTTACATAGGTGAGGTTTCTCCGAATTCTAGGTGTTCTGTATGTCGTCTCCTCGAACCAATTGCACGGGGTGAAACTATTTGACGAGGCGGAGGCGGTGCCAACTATACGGTCAGAGATATACGGCTGGAAAAGTTGCTCCGGTCGTATAGTTGGTCGTTGGACTCTCTGCCTCCCTTGTTCGCTTCTGGTTTTCTTCTGGGATTATTAATATTTCCCAAATAAGCGATTTACATTGTTTTTTACCCCTTTTCTCCATAGTACAACTGCTCTAAGAATTGTATCCATTGGATCCATCATCTGTCCTGATCCTAGTGAAAACAGACATAAAATGTGCGCGCGAGTGTCGTAAAATACCAAGATCCTACATCTACAATGTAAAATAATAATTTAAAACATGATGCAAATATGCACTCATTAACTTCCCCAATCTTAGACTCTTGCTCGTCCCGAGAAAGTTTTTAGCTTAATGGATGTGATCCTCATATTCATGAAGCTGAGTCGATAAAATAAATGAGGCAGATGCAGCATGTGTTTATGATATACGATACACAGGAATAAGATCATGAGTAGTACCTTACTCGAACCATCTGAATAGTAATAGAAGGCTTCCACACCTTAGTGATTAATAGTTCATAAAAGATGAATCTCAACATGATGTAAAAGTATTCAGTTTAACCGAATGAGTTAGCGAGGTAGTCCCAAGTGATTTTAGGGTCAACATATTCACTTGGGATTCAAAATCTCAAAAGTGTATCTTTGTCATACTACAATGCAGTGGTATATTCCTATTTCCTCTTTGCACACTCGCTCTTTTTCTTCTTCCTTTTATTTCTTTTGTATACATGCTCACACTTTTGTTTAAGTGTTGTGCAAAGGAGCTAACCATACATTCCACTTCATGTAGGAATTTCAAAGTTTAATGATCTCAATTATCAAATTCCAATTGTATATGAAGCGTCGTTATGACTTGAAGATTCTACCTCGACTTGTTCTCACTATATTTCGATAGCACTTTTATTTTTCTTTGCTCAAGGTTTCTTTTCCAATTGTTTTTAGATAATTTCTCTTTGTAAATCAAACCGTAGACTGATAGCATATTGACCAAATTATCTTTAGGTGTTCCATTAATACCAATAATGTGGAAGACTCCTACTGCTATCATCAAGTGCAAGTAGAATTATACTCAAGCCATTCATATATCAATAAAACAAACACAAACTCAAAATTGCTCCATATATAATAATAAATTTGGAATTTCACAAAAGGGATCAACTATTCTTGAAGGGAATTCTAATGGTGCAAACTTTATTTGTAGTTTGAACTAATGAAAAAACGGTAATATAAAACTTGTAAGAAAGATTACAAGGTCTTTAAAGATCTCCCCAAGCTTGGAATCAAGCCAGGCAGGATTAATTAACTCCTTATTGGTACCTATTCCTCCTCCTGGGTAGAAAGAGCATCACCTTCTTCTTTCATGTTGCCCTCTTTAACTATGCTTGCAAAGAGAATGCTGAGCTCAGCCATGTCGTATTGGAGCTTCAACATTTTCCTCTTGAGGAATTTCTTCTCATCTGTCAACTCAAAAATAGTTTTAATTAAGAAACCAATTCTACCATCAATGTCATCGACCTTTTTCTCAGGGTCTTTGCTCATCATCCAGTAGGGGTCAATCCCTTCTCCAATTGTTTAAACACATGCCTTAGAAGCCTTTTCCAACTCATAGATCTTATCATGAATCTCATCTTGCTGCACCTTATTAGGTTTAAGAGGTGATGGACCAAGAGGAGGTTTATAATAGGATCCTATGTTGTAATGATAAGGATTAGGGAGGTACTCATCCTTG
This sequence comes from Avena sativa, assembly GCA_916181665.1. Taxonomy (NCBI): domain Eukaryota; kingdom Viridiplantae; phylum Streptophyta; class Magnoliopsida; order Poales; family Poaceae; genus Avena; species Avena sativa. The sequence continues at coordinate 317,740,801 of OV702292.1, forward strand.
TTCCTTTCCCACTCAGCTTGTCTCATCATCTCCATCCTTTGCAGGAACATGTCCTCCCAATTTGGGAGAAGCTTGATCTCTGGGCCGGATGATGACGACGATCCTTTTGGTTCTGCTTCCTCGATCCTCTTCATGGGCTTCTCTTCTTTCTTCTTCTAGACCTTGTTGATGTGGAAGGGCTGCATGGCTTCGCTGCACGGATGTTGTTAAAGGGGCCTGTATAGGGATGACGAAGATCTTTCGAGGCTGGAGGCTGTAGCTCTGTGAAAACTTAATGAAAAAGGTTAGATGCGATTAGATTTAAAAGGAGGGGTCAAAAGCCCTAGATGCCTTGCGTAACGAGCAACTATACGGGCACAACTCGTATAGTTCCCGCCATATAGTTGTAAACCAACTATAGATTAGATCTACGATGGAATCTAACTATACGGCTGCAACTATACGAGCGGAATTTTTAATTCCCGCCGTATAGTTGGTCATTAAACTCTCTGTATTCTGGATAATTTTTTTTGGAGAAGGGTCAACAACTATATGATCACGACTATACGGGCGGAATTTTTAATTCCGACCATATAGTTGGTTGTTAAATTCTCAGTACTCCAGAAATTATTTTGTCTAAGGTGTTGAGAACTGTACGACCGCAACTATACATGCGGAATTTTTAATTTTGGCCGTATAGTTGATCATTAAACTCTCAGTACCTTTTGTGGATGGAAGCATTGACGTCACAACAACTATACGGCCGGAACTATACGGCTCGAATTTTTATTCCCGCCGTATAGTTGGTCGTTAAACCTTCTGTGTCCACCAATTTGTTTTGCTTCTCCAAGTATTCTTTATTAATCTGAAACTTAATGAAATATCGAGTTTTGATAGAGAAATGTCAGCTTAGATTTTTGACCAATTTTGGCATCATCAATCTTCCTTTTTCTTTGCTAGAGCATGAATTGTTCTCATTAAAAGCAATACTCAAACTAGACTTTAGATGAAAATTTAAAAACTTACTCAAACCTTTATTTCACATGGATTTCCTCCCATGAAGTGCTCTTTTATGTTCAATAGCTTGACCGTAGTGCCTCTTATTCTGTCTTGAGTCCATTCTTCTTGTAATTGCCATTCTTCGTATATCTTCGCTTTATCACTTCTTCGGGGGTGCTCAACTCTATGGTGATTGCACTTATATCTTCTTTCACCCGATAATGCTTCAAGCGTTGTCCATTTACCACCCATGCAAGAGAGGGTGTTTTTCCTTGGAGCTTCACTGCTCCTGACGAATAGGCTTCTTCAACTACATATGGACCTTCCCACTTTGATCTGAGTTTTCCTGGAAATAACTTAAGACGAGAATTATAGTGCAACACTTTGTCTCCACTTCTAAAAGTTTTATTCTCTATTTTTTTATCATGCCATCTTTTAAGTTTTTCCATAATCAACCTAGCATTCTCATAGGCTTCACTTCTAAACTCATCTAAAGCATGCATATCTAAGAAACGCTTTTCCCCTGCTGCTTTGAGATCATAATTTAGATTCTTGATTGCCCAAAAAGCTTGGTGTTATAGTTCTAATGGTAAATGGCATGCCTTACCATACACCATCTTATAAGGTGTCATACCCATTGGATTTTTAAACGCAGTACGATATGCCCAAAGAGTGTCATTTAACTTGTATGACCAATCTTTTCTTGATTTGTCCACCGTCTTCTTGAGTATGGTCTTCAGTTCTCTATTAGAGAGTTCCATGATACGTTGCTAACATATCTATAATTTTTGATGTTCCATGCTTGTTTTATATCTACTTTCTTATGTTTTGTCCACACTTTGGAGTATTTTTATACACTTTCTTGGACTAACCTATTAATAAGATGCCATAGTGCCAGCAGCCTGTTTTCTACTATTTTTGGTTCCAGGAAAGTCAGAAAATGAATATTCTCGGGATTGGATGGGACAAAAGCCAAAGTTAATATTTCACCGAGGGGGACACAAAGCTAGAAGACGAGACAGAGAGGGGCCAGAGGCCGGCCACACCACCTGGCCGCGCGGCCAGGCCTGTCCCGCGCCAGGGGTGGTGTGGCCACCTAGGGCACCCCCCTCGGCCTCCCCTTTCGCTTATATATTGCCTCCGATATAGAAACCCTAAGTACCCGATCAAAATTCCACGAAAGAGTCTATAGCCGCCGTCATCTCCATCCCTAGATCAGGAGGGATCTGAAGCTCTTCCCGGCACCCTGCCGAAGGGGAGAATTCACCCTAGAGGCCTTCTTCATCACCATGCATGCCTCTGGTGTGATGCGTGAGTAGTTCATCCTTGGACTACGGGTCCATGTAGTAGCTAGATGGTTGGTTCTCCTCCTTTGTGCTATCATGTTTAGATCTTGTGAGCTCCATTCATGATCAAGATCATCTATTTGTAATAATACATGTTGTGTTTGTGGGGATCCAATGGATATTGAGATGCTATTTCAGATTGATTATTGATTCTATCATGTCTTTGTTATTTGTCATCTTGCATGCTCTCCGTTGTTACTAGCTATGTTGGCCGAGTAGATGCTAGCAACTCCAAGAGGGAGTATTTATGCTCGATAGTGGGTTCATGCCTCTAGTAATCTGGAGAAGTGACAGAAATCTCTAAGGTACTAGATGTGTTGTTGCTACCAGGGAGAAAACAGCAATCCTTTGTTCATAGAACAATCGTACTGTTTACTTTACACGCAATGCTTAATGCAATTATCTATTGCTTGCAGCTTAATACTGGAGGGGGTTCGGATGATAACCTAAAGGTGGATTATTAGTCATAGATGTAGTTGGATTACGGTCTATGTATAATGTTGTAATGCCCAATCAAATCTCATAGGAGTCAAGATGATTAGTATATGCATCTATGCTTTCTTGGTGTCTGTCAATTACCCCGCTGTAATTTGTTCACCGAACATGTCATCTATCTTAAGAAGAATCACCACTAGTGAACTATGGACCTCAGTCCTTTCTTTTACTATCAATCTACAATCTACTATTTACTGTTTTCGATTTACTTTCTGCAAGCAATTACTATCTTCCACACAATACGTTTAATCCTTTGTTTTTAGCAAAACCGGTGAGATTGACAACCTCATTGTAAGTTGGGGGCAAAGTTCTGTGGTTGTGTTGTGCAGGATTCCAAGTTGGAAACAATGATACATTGCAAATGTATCTATAATTTTTGATATTCCATGCTTGGTTTTATCTACTTTCTTGTGTTTTGTTCCAACTTTGGAGTACTTCTCATATGATTTCTTGGACTAACATATTAACAAGATGCCACAATGCCAGTTGCCTGTTTTCTGCTATTTTTGGTTCTAGAAAGTCAAAAAATGAATATTCTCGGAATTGGACGGGACAAAAGCCAAAACTGATATTTTACCGGAAGATTCACGGAGCCAGAAGGAGAGCCGGAGAGGGGCCACAGGGTGGCCACAACCCCCCTTGGCGCAGGCAACCCTAGGCCGCGCCAGGGCATGGTGTGGGCTCCCTGGCCGCCCACCGACCTTGCCTCTTCGCCTATAAGATGCCTCCCGATACGAAAACCCTAAATCGTCCAGCCTCCAGCCACGCAAAGTTCCGCAGCGCCGCCGCCACCGAAGGGGAGATTCGGGGGGACAGAAAGTCTCTGTTCCGACACCCTGCCGGGACGGGGAAGTGCCCCCGGAGCCATCTCGATCGATCTCCATCACCATTGTTGATTCCCATGATGATGAGGGAGTAGTTCTCTCTCGATACTAAGGGTTCCACCGGTAGCTATGTGTTCATCTCTCTCTCTATGCATGATCTTATTGAGATCATGAGCTTGTAATCTTTAGATCTACCTTTCTACTCAAGTGCTTTAATAGATCTCTACTCTCCCCATGTGTGTGAAGTCGACAGTGTGCACACCATGGTGGCACTTAGGCTAGAGATTACAAATACTTGTTATGAGTTATATTTGGAGTTGGATGTCTTTATGAAATTGTGGTGTTTGTTCTCACCATCTAGTGCTCAAGGTGACAGTGTGGGGTTATCTAGATGGGGAAAGTGAACTTTGAGGTGTGTTGTTATAGCCCTACCATGGATTAGAGTGTCCAACCGGAGAGTAGTTAAGCGTAGTATCATAAAGAGAAGACATTTATATGAGAGTGTTCACTAGTGAAAGTATGATCCCTAGGCCTTGTTTCTAAGCATTGATACACCGTTTGCTATTAGATCTATTACATCTTTGCTTGCTTCCATCTTTATTTCAGTTTTACTTTAGTCTTTTCCACGCCATCAAGCTATTTTCTATCACCGTTACCACTTATAATTATCTATACCACATGTATTTCACTATCTCTTCGCCGAACTAGTGCACCTATACACCTGACAAGTGTATTGGGTGTTTCGGGGACACAAGAGACTTCTTGTATCTTGATTGCAGGGTTGCTTGAGAGGGGATACCTTTGACCACTTCCTCCCTGAGTTCGATAAACCTTGGGTGATCCACTTAAGGGAAAACTTGCTGCTGTTCTACAAACCTCTGCACTTGGAGGCCCAACAACTGTCTACAAGAATAGAAGTGCGTAGACATTAAACAACACCTTGGAGGTGTTTCCTTGCTCCTACTGGTTCTATAACCTTGGTTTCATAACTGAGGGAAAACTTGCTACTGTGCTCATCATACCTTCCTCTTGGGGTTCCCCAACGAGCTCGGTATATTTTGGGCCATCAAGCTATATTTCTGGCGCCTTTGCCGGGGAGTCAAAGACATCTTCACAAGGGGAGTCCCTCATAACCAATCTCTTTTCTTTTTTATTTTTGTTTTTCTTAGTTTATTTCTGCTTTGTTTGCTTGTTTCTTTATCAAAAACACAAAAAAATTGGTTTCACAAGTTTGTTTTCTTTATTAAAAACAAAAAATTATTATTAGTTCCTATCTTAAGTTGCCATTATGTCTAGCATTGCTCCAATCACTATGTCACCTGAGGAAATGATTTTCACTTTCAAACAAGGAATTGAAGAGAGTTTTAAAGAAGCTTGGTCTAGGATCTCTGATTTACATGAAAAAACTGAACCTAAAATGACTCAAAGCTTGTTTCTTAGCAGGTTTTACTTTGGAACTGCTCTTTGTTATAAATATGCTTTGGATGCTGTAGTGGGAGGAGATTTCCTCCAATGTAATGAGGATGAAGCTTTTAAAGCCATAAAGAAATTGGTCTTAACTTACAACTTGCCTAGCAAATCTGATTCTTCCTTTATAAACATATTTGCTAGATTGAACACTCTTGAGACCGGCACTACTAGTTTAAAAGAATGTTATAATACGCTTAGCGAGCATCATGATTATGTTCCAATAAATTTTGAACCCTCAAAATGGCTCCCTACAGTAAAGATTGTTATAAATAACGAGACTTTTCATGCTCGCTGTGATATCATGTATGAATTATGTCTTATGCCTAAAGATATCTATGAATCTTTGAATCTTTGGGGACTTTCTGAAGGAGGAGAAGAAATATTTCTTGCTAATAATGCCACAATATTACCCATTGGAATAGCTAAAGGAGTGTTTACAAAGATCCTAGGGAAAATGGTTTCTACTGATTATCTTGTTATTGAATGTGTAGGAAAAGGACAAATTACACTTGGAAGATCCCTATTAAAACTCCTTGGAGCAATCATAGATGTGGAAAAGGGCACCATGCACTTTGCTTCTCCACCAAACAATCATATGTTCCCCAAGGTTAAGAATAAAAGTAAGAGAGGTAAGGGCAAGAAATTTGGTTTTAATGCTTCTTCATTTGAGAATACTTGATTCTTTTCTTGCTTCTTATGCCTAACTTAAAGGCGTTAAAGAAAAGTACTTATTGGGAGATAACCCAAAAGTTTTAGTTGAGTCTTGGAAGTTATTGCTTCAGTAATAACCTCTCCTTATCCTTTTTATTTGCTTTTTGTGCCAAGAGTAACCTCTAATGAGAGAGAAGTAATGCTTGGGAAAGTTGCTGTCCCGAAATAGATTTTGTGCTTCGCTGTAAAAATTCGTGTAAAATCTCTATATGTCGGTTTGAGCTGTAATTGTTTGCGCTTCTGCCCCAGGTTGTTATATAACTTTTGTTAGTTCAACACGTTTCGATTTGAGCAACAGAAGGTCTTCGCAAAAATTGGTTTTTACCTGCTGCTTTGTTTTAACAGATTTTGCCATTATTTGCATTTGCTTCTTGTTAATTCCTTTTTGGGTTCTCTTTGGGGAATTGAGCTTTTTAAGGGAAGTGCCACAGTATCTTGTGTTTTAATGGAAGTTTTATTGGTGTTGAAACTGAACCCAAAGACTTATTATCTTGAGTACACTAATGTTGCTAATAAAGATTGTGTGAAGTTTTGTATGAAGGAAAAATTTCAAGTGTGAGGAAAGAATGATGTAATGAGATGAAGAATGGACTAAAGCTCAAGCTTGGGGATGCCACCCCGTGTCACCCCAAGAAATATCCAAGAAGTACAAGCGTCAAAGCTTGGGGATGCCTAAGGCAGTCCCTTCTTCATCAATAAAAATCTCAGGTTTCTTCCAAACACTTCATTTTTATTGTTTCATTCACAGTTGTGTTGTTCTTGGAGTGTCTTTGTTTTTGTTTTTGGTTTTCGTTTGCTTTGTTTTCTTAGTTTGCTTGAATAAATTGGTTGGACCCCCTCATTCATGCATTAGTTTTCAAATAAGTTGGTTTGATTTGGAAAAGAGTAGGAAAATTTCATGCTTAAGTGGTAAAAGGAGCTTGTTTTTGACTGTGGCCTATGCTTTGTCATGTCATGCTTGGTATTGTTTTGGCTTGATGATTAGTGATTTTTGATGTAGCATGACATGTTACAAACAATTCAGATTGCTTAATGTGCCTTGAAAGAATCATGCGTTGTTTTAGCATATTAAATCATAGTATTGTGGTATTCTCCTTTGATGCTTTATTTGGGTTGACTTGGTGATGTCTACACACTTCTATTCTTGTAGACAGTTGTTGGGCCTCCAAGTGCAGAGGTTTGTAAAATAGCAGCAAGTTTTCCCTTAAGTGGATCACCCAAGGTTTATCGAACTCAGGGAGGAAGTGGTCAAAGGTAGCCCCTCTCTAGCAACCCTGCAATCAAGATACAAGAAGTCTCTTGTGTCCCCAACACACCCAATACACTTGTCAGGTGTATAGGTGCACTAGTTCAGCGAAGAGATAGTGAAATACAAGTGGTATGGATAAAAGACAACGGTGCCAGAAAATAGCTTGAGGGCGCGTGGTTGACGGGTAGGAAGAGACTAAAGGCAAACTGAAATAAAGATGGCAGCAAGCAAACATATAACAGATCTAGTTGCAAACGGTGTTTTAATGTTTAGAAACAAGGCCTAGGGATCATACTTTCACTAGTGAACACTCTCATATAAATATCTTCTCTTTATGATACTGCTCTAAACTACTCTCTGGTTGGACACTCTAATCCATGGTAGGGCTATAACAGCACTCCTCAAAGTTCGCTTTTCCCATCTAGATAACCCCACACTGTCACCTTGAGCTGTAGGTGGTTCCAACAAACACCCCAATTTCATAGAAACATCCAACTCCAAATATAACTCATAACAAGTATTTGTAATCTCTAGCCTAAGTGCCACCATGGTGTGCACGCTGTCACTTTCACACACATGGGGAGATCAGAGATCTATTAAAGCACTTGAGTAGCAAAGTAGATCTACTTGATTACAAAGCTCATGATCACAATATGATCATGCATAGAGAGAGATGAACACATAGCTACCGGTAGAGCCCTTAGCCTCGAGAGAGAACTACTCCCTCATCATCATGGGAATCAGCAACGGCGATGGAGATGGTGGTGGATATCGATGAAGATGGCTCCAGGGGCACTTCCCCGTCCCGGCAGGGTGCCGAAACAGAGACTTTCTATCCCTCGACTCTCCCCTTCGGTGGTGGCAGCACTGCGGAACTTTTCATGGCTAGAGGCTGGACGATTTAGGGTTTTTGCATCGCGAGGCATCTTATAGGCGAAGAGGCAAGGTCGGTGGGTGGCAGGGGGCCCACACCACCTGGTGGTGCGGCCAGGGATATCCCACGCCACCATATGGTGTGGCCACCCTGTGGCCCCTCTCCGTCTCGTCTTCTGGCTTCGTGAGTCTTCCGGTAAAATATCGACTTTGGATTTTGTTCGGTCCAATTCCGAGAATATTGATTTTCTGACTTTCCTAGAACCAAAAACAGAAGAAAACAGGCAACTGGCACTGTGGCATCTTGTTAATACGTTAGTCCAAGAAAGTGTATAGAAAGTATTCCAAAGTTTGGACAAAACATAAGAAAGTAGATAAAACCAAGCATTGAATATCAAAAATTATGGATACGTTAGCAACGTATCATTTGGCACATGTTCACACCATGTTAAGACTATCCCAAGTCACCATAGCCTCTATGATCCTTTAGTTTTTGACTCGTAATATCACTTTATGCTTTAATTAATGATGTTTTGTCGCTTTGCATGATTATGGCCATTATTTCTCTCTTAGTTGGTCGCTCCTAGTCTTTTGCTAGCCTTCATAACCAAGTATGAGTTCCATTCATGCATCCAACTCCAAATAAAACCAAGTTATTCCAAAGAGTCCACCATACCTATTAGCATTTGCTATTCCAATTATATTCATGTTTTTATCTAACTTCCGAATTAAACTTGTTATGAGAAAACTAGTGATTAAAGCTCTCCCGAACTTGATGGCACACTTTACTTTTCTTGCCCCTAATAAACTTGAACAATTGTGTCATCTATGTTTTATATGCTTGCACTTATATGTTGGGGATTAGCAGAACCATGCTGTCATGGGGAACGCTTTCAACATTGCACTTGTACATTATACCTAGTTGATATCATGATCTTTTGTCTATGGATGTCGTCGGTGTGAAATGAAAGGGGAGCTTGTAGGTCCATGGAGTTATGTATGTGTGTTAGATAAACGCCTAGGCTACTGGTCTAATCCATGCCTAATCATAGTGGAAACCTGTAGCGTAACCATAATGAGCAATCTATGAAGCATTCTTCTTATAAAAAAAGACATAGAGATTGAGAAAAAGAAAAAAAAGAGATGAGAAAAGAGGAAAGAGAGAAAAAAGCACCATTTTCCCATGGTAAATAAGAAGATCGATGAGATGCTTGTTGTCTGCTTGCCTTGTCATTTTGATATGGGGATTCTTCCGTATCATCGGGCAAGGGGTACCCTGTTGGTGGTTCTCTATGATACACATGTACTTACTATGACTAGAACTTATCGGTAACTAATCTTGAGTAGCACGAGGAGCGGCCCTCGTATTCAAGGGACATGAGATTTCCACCTTATACTTTGTCAAGCATATACTCCATAGTCAGTTCACTTTAACCTTAATCACTCCAAGATGCTTATGATATGGGCAATGAGAGCTGAAAGCTAATAAGTACCATAATTTTTGGAAGCTCTTTATGAGACTTGAATCCCTGCTTCCTTCTATGAAGGCCTTTATTTTACTTTTATGTTGAGTCTCCATCTTCTATATTTATGCACATATTAAGAGAGCATAGTGGCCATTCTTATTTTAATGTGCATTGTCCCAAGACTTGTTGATTGATGCATAACTTTGATATTGCTTGTCCTTGAACTATTTGTATCTAGTCACCCTTATGAACTTTGAAGAAGTCTTATGCATTTATGTTTTGCTACACTATGAGGGACAAGTTGAATGCCATTATGCTATGTTTTCTTTATGTGAAACAAACAAATGTCTTGCAAAGCATTGTTATTCATGAATCTTTTGTTGTGCCTTTTCATGTTACAACATAGTTGCTATGTTTTATTGTTAGAACTATATCTTTCATGCTATGTTGAAGTACTATGATCCTAGCTATCAATGTTTTACAAATACTTTGATCAAGTTTAGGATGGTGCATGTCACCTCAAAAATTATTCTTTCTTTTTATCACTTACCTACTCGAGGACGAGCAGGAGTTAAGCTTGGGGATGTTGATACGTTGCTAACGTATCTATAATTTTTGATGTTTCATACTTGTTTTATATCGACTTTCTTATGTTTTGTCCACACTTTGGAGTATTTTTATACACTTTCTTGGACTAACCTATTAACAAGATGCCACAGTGCCAGCTGCCTGTTTTCTGCTGTTTTTGGTTCCAGGAAAGTCAGAAAATGAATATTCTCCGAATTGGATGGGACAAAAGCCAAAGTCAATATTTCACCGAGGGGGACACGGAGCCAGAAGACGAGACGGAGAGGGGCCAGAGGCCGGCCACACCACCTGGCCGCGCGGCCAAGCCTGGCCCGCGCCAAGGGGTGGTGTGGCCGCCTAGGGCTCCCCCTTGGCCTCCCCTTTCGCCTATATATTGCCTCCGATACAAAAACCCTAAGTACCCGATCAAAATTCCACGAAAGTCTGTAGCCACTGTCATCTCCATCCCTAGATCGGGAGGGATCTGAAGCTCTTCCCGGCACCCTGCCGGAGGGGAGAATTCACCCTGGAGGCCTTCTTCATCACCATGCCTGGCTCTGGTGTGATGCGTGAGTAGTTCATCCTTGGACTACGGGTCCATGTAGTAGCTAGATGGTTGGTTATCCTCCTTTGTGCTATCATGTTTAGATCTTGTGAGCTCCGTTCATGATCAATATCATCTATTTGTAATCATGCATGTTGTGTTTGCGGGGATCCGATGGATATTGAGATGCTATTTTAGATTGATTATTGATTCTATCATGTCTTTGTTTTTTGTGATCTTGCATGCTCTCCATTGTTAGTAGCTATCTTGGTCGAGTAGATGCTAGCAACTCCAAGAGGGAGTATTTATGCTCGATAGTGGGTTCATGCCTCTAGTAATCTGGGGAAGTGACAGAAATCTCTAAGATACTACATGTGATGTTGCTACTAGGGAGAAAATAGCAATCCTTTGTTCATAGAACAATCGTATTGTTTACTTTACACGCAATGCTTAATGCAATTATCTGTTGCTTGCAACTTAATATTGTAGGGGTTTCGGATGATAACCTGGAGGTGGATTATTAGTCATAGATGCAGTTGGATTACGGTCTATGTATAATGTTGTAATGTCCAATCAAATCTCATAGGAGTCAAGATGATTAGTATATGCATGTATGCTTTCTCGGTGTCTGTCAATTGCCCCGCTGTAATTTGTTCACCCAACATGTCATCTATCTTAAGGAGAATCACCACTAGTGAACTATGGACCCTGGTCCTTTAATTTACTATCAATCTATAATCTACTATTTACTGTTTTCTGTTTACTTTCTGCAAGCAATTACTATCTTCCACATAATACGTTTAATCCTTTGTTTTCAGCAAAACCGGTGAGATTGACAACCTCACTGTAAGTTGGGGGCAAAGTTCTGTGGTTGTGTTGGATTCCAAGTTGGAAACAACACCTTGGAGGTGTTTCCTTGCTCCTACTGGTTCGATAACCTTGGTTTGATAACTGAGGGAAAACTTGCTGATGTGCTCATCATACCTTCCTCTTGGGGTTCCCCAACGAGCTCGATATATTTTGGGCCATCATTCCACTTGACCAATTGTTTGGGGATAATATGGTGAACCAATACGGTGAGTTACTCCATACTTGCTGAGGATTTTCCTGAAAGTCCCTTTCATAAAATGAGAACCACCATCAATAATTAAAAATCTAGGAACTCCAAACCTGGGGAACATGACATCCTTGATCATCTTCACTGCGGTAGCTGCATCTACATGATTTGTTGGGATAGCTTCAACCCACTTAGTAACATAGTCAACAACAACAAGAATATGAATATAACCATTTGACTCTTTAAATGGTCCCATGTAATCCATTCCACATACATCAAAGGGTTCAATTATTCGACTATAATTCATCACCATTTCTTGTCTCCTACCTATATTTCCTCTTCTTTGGCAAGCATTGCAATATTCCACATACCTGTGTGCATCCTTGAGCAAGGTGAGCCCATAGAATCCAGATTGAAGTGTTGGAAATATGCCCTAGAGACAAATAGTAGTAAGGACTATTATCATATTTCATATAGTTTATGATTAAGTTTTATATCATGCTATAAGTGTATTGAGTGGAAACATCAATACATGTGTGATATACAAACAACCAGGGGTTCCCAATGAAACTCTAGTCACTGGTTCATTGGTCAACAGATGGTCAAGTTTCCTGATCATGTGGCATTTATGCGGTTTGGAAATGGAGTCAACGCATTCTATGAATGAGATGATGAACCAATACCCAACCTAAACATTGTGACCCGATCATGTCACGAAGTTCAAGTTATGATGATTAGAAATGGATCCTCATAGACTATTCCTTAGACCGTGAGGCTATATCAATCACTGTCTTCCGAGAGTGCTTTGATAGCATCAAGCGCCACTTGGTAATACAGTGGTTATAAAGGTGTGTTCAGGTACTCAGAGAAAACCGTAGAGGCAATATATGCCAAGAGCAGGATTTGTCTGTCCATGTGACGAGAAGATACTCAAGGGCCCACTTAGAGAAGTTATTTCCAATAGCTGCACAACGTGTGGTTTAATCACAGGGATATTAATTGTCGGAACGAGTCAAGTAGCGTTGTTCGGTAACGAGATTGAACATGACATGGTGATGTCATTGATCAGATCTCGGGCGATGCAATTATCGAGAGACAAGGGGAATAAGACACGATTATCCCGGTTCAAACAACGAAAGATCTTCGTGGAACGCACAGGGGTCACATGGCCATCCAGGTCCCTCTATTGATCATTGGTGCGGGAGTGTCCCGACCATGTCTGGAGTGTTCCCAAACCATGGGGTATCACGCTTAAGGGTTTGATGATGCTTAGAGAGTGTTTATAGGATTGGTAGAATCGCCGAAGAATAGTAGAGAGAAAACCGGAAGGGTTTTGGTAAGTTCGGAGGATCTCCGGAGTGGAGGTGGAAGTGTTCCATAACCATAGAGGTTGGATAATATGTGAATGAATGTTAAATATTGATTTAATCATTTATTCATAATTATTTAATAAAGAGAAAATCAATTTAAAAGGTCAAAAGGCTTAATGGGCTAATTCCCGGAGGGGAGAGGGCCCATTAGGGAAAGGCAAGAGGAGGAAGGGACCAAGGGGGTGGCCGACGGCCCTATTGGGCCAACCCCCACGTGGGGCCCATGAGGGGGTGGCCGGCGGCGCCTCCCCCCACCTCTCCTCTCCTTTAGTCCCACCCCGGGACTTTGAGGGAGGTAGTACCTCCCCTCCCCCTATATATAGTGGGGGTATTTGGCCAAATAAATACACACAATAATCAATAAAGGTCTTCTCACTTTTGGGAGGACCTCCAATTGATATTCTCTCTCTCTCTCTCTCTCTCTCTCTCTCTCTCTCTCTCTCTCTCTCTCTCTCTCTCTCTCTCTCTCTCTCTCTCTCTCTCTCTCTCTCTCTCTCTCTTGTGACCGTGGTCCCAAGTTTGGACTACGCGAACGAGAGACATCTTCACCGCGGAGCACCGTCGCGCTGCGGGATTGGGATCCAGGACCTCTACTTCCGCAACTGCTGCTGGATCGGGGAAGCGGGAGTCATCGTCAGGCACCAGATGTGTGTAACTCCCCGCGAGGTGTCACACTTGAGGCACTCAAGTCATTGGAGCGATTGAAGCGCAAGGACTTCATCACGACCTTGAGGTCGGCTTCGGCTCGTCTACATCAACCACGCTCTCCTGAGCGTTGACAACGCTTTTTAGTCTTCAAGGGTAAGTTCGCGAAAATCCCCTTCCGTTACTGTATTAATAATATATAGGTCCTGGCAGTATCAGGGGTTCAGGGGCGTAGGGTAAAAATTTATTGTTTTCATGCGCGGAACCCCTACATGAAGTACCTTTACAGTAGTTCTTTTACCTACATGATGCCCTCCATATGGACTGTCATGACAAGCCTTCAATATCGCATTCATTTCATGATTAGGAACACACTTCCGAATCATTCTGTCTTGTCCATGATGATATAGATATGGATCTGAAGGGTCCGTAGTAGGGAAAACAAAACCGCAAGAACAAACAAAACCAAGATCTAATCTATGGAAAAGCCAAGATCTAATCTATGAGATAAGTGCAACGAGATAGATTTGTACTAAGCCTTGTAGATCCAAAGCCTTGTTCGAGATTGGATCTCGTGGTTGATGTAGACGATCACTTGCTGATCTCAAGATCGAGTAGACAATCCTCCCGGCGCCGCGTTTCGGCAGTGCTTCCACACTTGATCACACGTACGGAGTCGATGAAGACCTTCCTCTCCATGTTCCAGCAGGCAGCAGAGGTAGTAGATCCCCTCGGAGTCCCAGCAACATGATAGCATGGTGATGGTGGTGGAGGACAAGTCCTGCAGGGCTTCGCCTAAGCCGTAGCAGGAGGAAGGAGGAGGAGGAGGGTGGCGGCTAGGACAGGATGGAAGGGGCAAAGGGGGGAGGCGCCCCACCCCTCCTTTATATAGAGGGGGAGGCAGCCTAGGGCTACCCCATTTGCCCTTCTAGGGCGGGTGCACCAAGGGGTGGGGGAGATTACTTCCCCCCTCCAAGTTTTCCCCTTTTATTTCTTGGTTTTGAAGCAAACTTCATGGAACCTTCCAGAACCTTCCGAAACTGTCTAAAACCTTCTAGAAGCTCCATAGAATACTCCGGAACATTTCCGAAACCTAGAAATTGATCTCCATTATATGAATCTTATTCTCCGGACAATTTCGGATCTCCTCGTGATGTCCTGGATCCAATACGAGACTCCGAACAACAATCGGTCTCCAAGTCATATTCCATATCTACTAAAAACAACATTGAACCTTAAGTGTGTCAGCCTACGGTTGACGAACTATGCAAACATGATCGAGACACCTCTCCGATTAATAACCAATAGCGGGACCTAGAGATCCATAGTGGCTCCCACATGTTGAACGATGACTTTGTGATCGAGATGAACCATCAACATAGGAAACCAATTCCCTTTTGCGTGCGATACCTAGTTCAACCTCGTTACCGATAAGTACTCTTTACTCGTTTTGTGATATGACATCCCTTGTGACCTAGTCACATTCTTGCAAGCTAATTGGATGGCATTCCACTGAGAGGGCCCAGAGTATATCTATCCGTCATTCGGATGGACAAATCCTACTCTTGATCCATGCGCTTCAACACATACTTTCAGAATACCCAATGCCACCTTTATAACCACCCAATTACGAAAGTGGCGTTTGATGTCATCAAAGTGCTCATCCGGTGACGGTGATTAACATGATCTCATGGTCGAAGGATCAGGTAACTATGTATTTAAAAGCTTGTAGTAAAGTGAACTTAATGACTTGATCTTATGCTATGCTTACTATGGGTGTATGTCCATCACATCATTCTCCTAATGATATGACCTTGTTATTAATAACATCCAATGTCCATGATCAGGAAATCATGATCATCTATTAATCAACAAGCTAGTTCAACAAGAGGCTTACTATGGATTCTTTTATGTTTACAAAACACACAAGTATTAATGTTTCCTCTTAATACAATTATAGCATGGGATGTAAACATTTATCATAAACATAAAGATATAATAATAACCACTTTATTATTGCCTCTTGGGCATATCTCCAACAGTCTCCCTCTTGCACTAGAGTCAATAATCTAGTTTGAAAAAAAATCGTGCATTCAACACCTATGGCTTCTTGGTGTTGTATATACACGATTGCTAGTGGTAAGCATAATCCTCAGATCTGACACTTTCAGGTCCGTGTGTATTTGCATGTCTTCGCGTCTCTACGCATCACTCATTCTCCAATGAGATGGCATTGTATAAATTTGGTCCTTTGGTGAGACCTTTTAGTTACTTGGGGTTAAATCATGTTGATACAATTGTCGTACAATATATCTTCATAGTATTAGCCCAATGTGAACCACACCTAGTTTGATAACAAACTACTTCACACAAATGACCTCTTTTGCTGCTACAATAGCAGTCATATACTTAGCCTTTTGTTGTAGTATCTGTCACAATATCTTAACTTTGGAACTCATCCAAATCCGTTGTGGAATCTCCTTTCCATTACATAGTTTAAATTGAGATAAACTTAATTTGTATTTTGTGACAAAACCAGTATCAGTGTAACACTTTACAATGAACTAACTATCTATTTGTCACCTCTACACAACATATTCTTAGTTCTTTCAAAGATCATAAGTATATCCTTACTATCATCCAATGATCATCTTATGAGTCATCCTGGTATATGCTCATAAAATTTACAGCATAGGACATATCTGGATGTGTACATCTCACAAAATGATTGATCAAAATATTCTTGTGATTTCACTCACCAAGTGTCAAAACACTCGAATCTTGAATCAGTCCTTTTCCATGCGACACGAATTTTTCTTGTCATTTCCAAATTGAACTCTTTCAATACCTCATCTATGTACTTCTGGTACAACCATATTAGTGCCTCAATCTAGCCATATAGACATTGATGCCTAATATTTGGGTTATGCCTAAGTCTTTCATCGAAATGAAATTCTTAACCTGTGTCAATAAAAAAATACATCATTTCCAATCAACAATATGTCTTTCACATAATGTATTAGAAATATATCTCAGCGCTCCCACTTAATTTCTTGCAGATACAAGCATCTTCACTATCTTTGATGAAATTAAACTCTTTTAACAGTTTCATCATAGTGAAGATTCCAACTCCGCGATGCTTACTCCAACCATTGAAGTTTGCATACCTTTTTAGCATCCTTTGAATTAACAAAACCCTTTGGATCGTGTCATGTACATGTCCTAGGTAACCATTATATTAGAAGAACTTGTTTTATTTGTTCAACTGTCGTATGACACAATTATATGTAGTGATCGCTACATTAATTCGTCTAGACTAAATATCACTATGAAAGATCAAATCTTGTCATAATCAACTCCTTGAATATTGTCGTAAACTCTTTCCTAACATGTTGACTATTCCATAGATGTCAAACATCCATGTCTATTTCTTTATAGATCCAAATGCAACCGATAGGTTTTACACCTTTCAGAGGGTCTTCCAAGTTCAAAACTTGATTTCTCATGTGTGGAACTATCACGGATTTTATGGCTTCAAGCCATTTGACGGATTCAGGGCCCATCATTACTTCTTTGCATGTAGTCAGTTCATCATTGTCAAACAATAATATTTAATTCTCAAATCTTGGTATTTGATTGTTTAACCGACCTACTTGGTTCAATAGGAACTTAGATCTCTGTGACCACAATCTTTGAGGCACGTGAGCCATGAGCCTTCTGCCTTCGGAACACTTTCTAGCGTTGCGTAGCTCAGCAGACATAGTTAAAGTTCAATAACTTTATCAAAGTTCTATTGTCCTCCCACTTAACTTTTCACGAAAAAACTCCATCTCAAGAAACTCGACGTTCTACGAGACAAACACTTTTGTCTTTGGTGTTTATGGAGGAATACCCAACATTTATTCGGAATTACCTACAAAGACATGCTCAACCGATTTTGGTTGTAAACATTTTACTTATGCCTAGAATACCAAAATTTAAGAAAGGACAACTTGGGTTTTATCCCAAACCATGACTTATATGGTGTCATTTCAACGGATCATGATGGAGCTCTTTTTAGTGTAAAAGAGGTAGTCTCTAAAGCTTCAATCTTTAAAATATAATGGCAGGTTTTATAAATGACACCTTTGATCTTACCATGTCAAACAAGGTTTCATTACATATCTCGAACACTCCATACTCCTATGGTGTTTCGGGAAATGCAAATCCATGGAACGGTTCCTCAATCTTAGGTGTTTTTCTAAACTTGTAACTCAAAATTTCTTCCTTTATGATCGAATCATAAACTCTTTATTTTCTTGTTACAATGATTTTTCACTTCATCTTGAAAGTCTTTGAACATTTTCAAATGTTTCATACTTCTTCCTCATTAAGTAAATATACAGATATATTCACTAATTTTTTTGGAGAAAGCATGTGAAGTTGAAATCCATTGCTCACGACTACACATAATGGTCTACATACATAAATATGTACAAATTCCAATAAGTCAGTCGTTCGTTCTTCATTGGCCTTTGAACGAAATTTTAACTATCTCCAGGAAAGTCTCATAAGTGTCATTTGATCGAAATCAAGACTCCAAAATTCCATCAACATGGAGTTTCTACATGTTTTATTTCTAGTATAATTTAAACAGCGATGTCACTTCATAAGTGATCTTTCAATCATTTGTCTTGCAACATTTTTAGCATTGGTTTTTATGGACGTGATTTCTCCAACTAGACTTGTATATCATCCATCTATTATGGAATATAGTAATTATTTGAACAACCTTTTGTCCTCATAATATCTGATCAAAATAACAATTATTAAAACAAATCTTGAAGGCAAGCTTTGATGTTAACGAGAAACACAACAACACTTTATTTGTTTCCGATGAACATCATCACATATTCTATTGCTAGTTACTTAGGCCATTGTAGTTCATGAATTGCGTTGTCCTGTATGACATATCATACCAACCAATTTTGTATCAAATACCCAAGAACCACATTGTTTAACAAGCAAAGAATACAACCATAACATGTATATCATATATACCTAAGCTGGATAATTCTAGTTTTTCCTTTTCCGCCAAATATTTTTGAGATTCTCTTTCAGCATTTCCTTTTTCCTTTTAAAAGAATCTATCAACATCAACAGTGGCGCCATACACATGACACATAGTCGAAAATGTGTATAGTCAAATACTAATACCTTTGGACCTGCACTTTGAAGTAGATCACCATTATCAAATATTTGGCGTTCTTTCAAAACCCATTTTTAGTAATATTTTTAGTGTAGTAAACATTTTACCTACATCTTTTATTCATCCTTATCATGAAAATTTTCATGATCAAGCTACTATAGCTTATAAAGGTGAATCGCAAGTATAATGTTACTTTCCAAAACCTTTTGGGAGGATTAGGACGTCTAGCATCTCCAACATTCACAAATTCTCATCAAATATGAGAACATATATTTTGCTTAAACTATACTCTATCATGTTGCAACCAAAAATTGTTTTAGATATCGCAATATCTTTCACACATGATGGTTTCTGAAACATTTCTTTCAGCTCCTAGATAACCTTGATATTAAAATAATATTTTTGAATATCAAGAATCATGGAGGTAAACATGATACATTAGATACCAACACTTGAATTGTTACTCTTGATTTAATACTGATTATTAAATTTCACGGAGTAAACAGAGTTTGCTGAAAGTTTGCAATAGGACTTTTAAACTTTTGGTTGACACTCAAAACAATACGATACCAGTTCGTAAAGTAAATATCCAGAAATCTATAGTTCTATTATCTCAATTATAACTAAGCATAAGATGGTGAACGGATGCCAATGACTACAACAAATTATGAAAATTCACTTTGATTTAATTTATAATAAATTGTGTTCAACTTTAATCATATTACTATTTGAACTCCCACTCAAAACCAACATACCTCGAGTCGTTTTGGTGATTACACGAACCAAATCCACTACACCAAGTCCGATCTTCACGAGAGAAGATGTAGCTTAAAAGGCGAACAATCAACATGTTAATTGATACATTGCAAATGTATCTATAATTTTTGGTTTTCCATGCTTGGTTTTATCCACTTTCTCGTGTTTTGTCCACACTTTGGAGTAATTTTCATATGATTTCTTGGACTAACCTATTAACAATATGCCACAGTGCCAGTTGCCTATTTTCTGCTGTTTTTGGTTCCAGGAAAGTCAGAAAATCAATATTCTCGGAATTGGACCGTACAAAAGCCAAAGTTGATATTTTCCCGGAAGATTCACGGAGCCAGAAGGAGACACGAAGGGGGCCCATAGGGTGGCCACACCACCCCTTGGAGCAGGCTAGCCCAGGCCGCGCCAGGGCATGGTTTGGGCCCCCTGGCCAGCCACCGACCTTGCCTCTTTCGCCTATAAGAGCCTCCCGATACCAAAACCCTAGATCGTCAATCAGAAATCCACGAAAAGTTCCACAGCGCCGCCGCCACCGAAGGGGAGATTCGGGGGACAAAAAGTCTCTGATCCGGCAGCCTGCCGCGACGGGGAAGTGCCCCTGGAGCCATCTACATCGATCTCCACCACCATCTCCATCACCGTTGCTGATTCCCATGATGAGGAAGGAGTAGTTCTTCCTTGAGGCTAAGGGTTCTACCGGTAGCTATGTGTTCATCTCTCTCTCTATGCATGATCTTATTGAGATCATGAGCTTGTAATCTATAGATCTACCTTGCTACTCAAGTGCTTTAATAGATCTCTGCTCTCCCCATGTGTGTGAAAGTGACAGTGTGCACACCATGGTGGCTCTTAGGTTAGAGATTACAAATATTTGTTATGAGTTATATTTGGATTTGGATGTCTCTATGAAATTGTGGTGTTTGTTGGAACCATCTAGTACTCAAGGTGACAGTGTGGGGTTTTCTAGATGGGAAAGGCTTACTTTGAGGTCTGCTGTTATAGCCCTACCAACGATTAGAGTGTCCAACCGGAGAGTAGTTCAGCATAGTATCATAAAGAGAAGATATTTATATGAGAGTGTTCACTAGTGAAAGTATGATCCCTAGGCCTTGTTTCTAAGCATTGAAACACCGTTTGCTACTAGATCTATTACATGTTTGCTTGCTTCCATATTTATTTCAGTTTGCCTTTAGTCTTTTCCCACGTCAACCACATGCCATCAAGCTATTTTTTATCACCGTTACCACTTATAATTATCTATACCACTTGTATTTCACTATCTCTTCGCTGAACTAGTGCACCTATACACCTAACAAGTGTATTGGGTGTGTTGGGGACACAAGAGACTTCTTGTATCTTGGTTGCAGGGTTGCTTGAGAGGGGATACCTTTGACCACTTCCTCCCTGAGTTCGATAAACCTTGGGTGATCCACTTAAGGGAATACTTGCTGCTGTTCTACAAACCTCTGCACTTGGAGGCCCAGCAACTGTCTACAAGAATAGAAGTGCGTAGACATCATTCATCATATCATCCATATGACTCATGCTTTGCCTTTCGGTATTCCGTGTTCCAGGGCCATGTCTGTACATGCTAGGGTCGTCAAGGTTAACCTTAGTATCTACATGTGCAAATCTGGCTTGCACCCATTGTGTGCACACGTAGAGTCTGTAACACCCGACAGCATGTGATGCTTCGAAACGACGAGTCTTAGAAATGGTGCCTACTAAGGACGAACACTTTATTACTTGATATTTAGTGAGAGGGATCATCTTATAATGCTACTGACGGGATCTAAGAAATACAAGATGCATAAAGGATTAACATCACATGCAATTCATAATATATGATATGCCATGTCCTTTCTTCTTGTGCCTTTGCTCTCCATCTCCAAAGCACTGACATGATCTCCATCATCACCAGCGTGGCGTCAAGGTCCGTGGTGCCGCTTAATGGTTGTCCATCATTAACAGCAACTATTACAACTACTTGGAATTGATAACCCACAAGTATAGGGGATCATGTGTAGCCTTTTCGATAAGTAAGAGTGTCGAACCCAACAAGGAGCTAAAGGTAGGATAAATACTCTCAAATTCTATCAACCACTAATACAACTCTACGCGCACTAAACGTTTGCATTATCTAGGAAATAAAACTAGAGCAACAATACGAGTAATAGAAATAGCTTTGCATGATAATAAATAACAAGAAAGTAAAGCTAGTTGCTGCAGCAATAAAATACACTAAACTAACAGAACCATGAGTGTGGAAGAGTGGTGGTAATTGTGGTGGCTTTGTCCAAGTTTAAATAGCGAATAGATCGGATTCATTGTCTTCGATGCAGTTTTCTACGTGCAATGTTCTGGTTCGTGTCCTCAGGTTTCTGTCACTCCAGTAGAACTTCCCCCCTTCCTCTTACACATACTACAAACCCTATGATGTTCACTCCGGTAGAACTTCCCCCTTCCTCTTACACATACTACAAACCCTATGATGTTTAATCCATGCGCGCACAAATATAATGGACACCAAAGTACTGTACCATATCAACATACAACTCTAATGAACCAAAGACGTTCAACCATTCAATCTAAGAACAAAGAAACTACGCAAACATGACATAGATCATAGGATTATAACTTATAGCATCAAACACCATGTTTACATAGGACGGTACAGAGGTGTGTGGGAGGATGAACCACTGCATACTAGGAGGATTAGGTGATGGAGATGGCGGTGAAGATGGTGACGATGGTGAAGAGGGCGGTGGTGGCGCCGGCGGCGGCATGGGGGACTCCTTCCCCTCCGCCGGTATCATGGGGGAGCACCGCCCCTTAGCCCCCATTCCTTCATGGCTTCTTGGGAGCCCTCCCCCATGGAGATGGGATCCATGGGGGAGGCAAAAATGTGGCTTTGATGGCTGCAAATTCGTGGGTGGAGATGCCCTGGGCGAATTTGGTTTCCTCTCTTTATATAGCTTCTCGGATTCCCGTCACCCTATCTTGGGCTGCAGTAAATCGGGCCTATAAGACCGTCCGGACTCGGAATTAGCTAAATTTTATATCCAGAACGTTTGTCGCGAAATTTCCAACAATTTTGTAGTTGAAGAGTTTTCCGGTTTACACCGTCTACGACCTGTAACGTGACCATCTTTAAAAAGAGTTCTGAGACAGATTTCTAGAAAAAACCCAATTTGACTCCAACAAGGTTTCCACTTGTATTGTTGGTAATTCCTACACATCAAAGTGTAAAACAATAACATTGTGCACTTTTGCAACTATTAGTAGGTTAGTCCAAATAAATCATAAACTTTATACAAAAAAGAGTGTCAAAAGCATATTATTAGCATAAAACCATCAAAAATTATAGATACGTTATGGACGTATCAACATCCCCAAGCTTAGGTCCTGCTCGTCCTCGAGTAGGTAAACGATCAAAACAATATAATTTTTGAGGTGACATGCAGACAACACAATCTTGATCATCATTATTGTAAAAGCATTGATAGCTAAGATTAAGATACTCTAAACATGAATCGTGAAAGATAGAGTTATAACAATAAGACATAGCAACTATGTTGTAACATAAAAAGGCACAAACAAAAGAAGCATGAATAACAATGCTTTGCAAGACGTTTGTTTGTTTCACATAAAGAAAGCATAATGAGAATGGTATTCAGCTTGTCCCTCATAAAGTAGCAAAACATAAATGCATAGGACACCTTCAAAGTTCATAAGGGTGACTAGATACAAATAGTTTAGGAACAAGCAATATCAAAGTTATGCATCAATCAACAAGTCTTGGGACAATGCACATAGAACTAAGAATGACCACTATGCTCTCTTAATTGGTGCATAAAAATAGAAGGTGGAGACTCAATATAAAAATGGAAGAAAGGCTTTCATAGAAGGAAGCAGGGATTCAAGTCTCATAAAGAGCTTCCAAAAATTATCGTACTTATTAGCTTTCAGCTCTCATTGACCCTATCATAAGCATCTTGAAGTGATTAAGGTTAAAGTGAACAAACTATGGAGTATATGCCTGACAAAGTATAAGTTAGAAATCTCATCTCTCTTGAATACGAGGGCCGCTCCTCATGCTACTCAAGTTTAGTTACCGATAAGTTCTTATCATAGTAAGTACATGTGTATCATAGAGAACCACCAACGGGGTACCCCTTGCCCGATGATATGGAAGAATCCACAGATCAAAATGACAAGGCAAGCAGACAACGAGCATCTCAGCAATCTTCTTATTTACCATGGGAAAATGGTGTTTTTTATCTCTTTCCTCTTTTCCCATCTCTTTTTTCTCTTCTTTTTTCTCAATCTCTATCTCTTTTTTTATAAGAAGAATGCTTCATAGATTTCTCATTATGGTTACACTACAGGTTTCCACCATGATTAGGCATGGATTAGACCGGCGGCCCAGGCGTTTCTCTAACACACATACATAACTCCATGGACTTACAAGCTCCCCTTTCATTTCACACCGATGACATCCATAGACAAAAGAGCATGATATCAACTAGGTACAATGTACAAGTGCAATGTTGAAATCGTTCCCCATGACAGCATGGTTCTGCTAATCCCCAACATATAAGTGCAAGCATATATAACATAGATGACACAATGGTTCAAGTTTATTAGGGGCAAAAAAAAGTAAAGTGTGCCATCAAGTTCGTGAGAGCTTTAATACCTAGTTTTCTCATAGCAAGTTTAATTCGGAAGGTACATAAAATCATGAATATACTTGGAATAGCAAATGCTAATAGGTAGGTATGGTGGACTCTTTGGGATAACTTGGTTTTATTTGGAGTTAGATGCATGAGTGGAACTCATACTTGGTTATGGAGGCTAGCAAAAGACTGGGAGCGACCAACTAAAAGAGCAATAATGGCCATAATCATGCGAAGCGACAAAACATCATTAATTAATGAATAAAGTGATATTACAAGTCGAAAACTAAAGGATCATAAAGTCTATGGTGACTTGGGATAGTCATAACATGGTGTGAGCATGCGCTAAGTCAACCTAAATAAAGCATCAAAGGAGAATACCACAATACTATGCTTTAATATGCTAAAACAACGCATGATTCTTTCAAGGCACATTAAGCAATCTCAATTGTTTATAACATGTCATGCTACAGAAAAAATCACTAAGCATAAAGCCAAAACAATATCAAGCATGACATGACAAAGCATAGGCCACCGTAAAAAAACGAGCTCCTTTTACCACTTAAGCATGAACTTTTCCTACTCTTTTCCAATCCAAACCACACTTATTTGAAAACTAATGTATGAAAGAGGGGTCCAACCAATTTATTCAAGCAAACTAAGCAAACCAAGCAAACAAAAACTAAAAACGAAAACAAAGACGCTCAAAGAACAACACAACTGTGCATGAAACAATAAAAATGAAGTGTTTGGAAGAACCTGAGATTTTTATTGATGAAGAAGGGGATGCCTTGGGCATCCCCAAGATTTGATGCTTGTACTTCTTGGATATTTCTTGGGGTGACACGGGGTGTCATCCCCAAGCTTGAGCTTTAGTCCATTCTTCATCTCATTACATCATTCTTTCCTCACACTTGAAATTTTTCCTTCATACAAAACTTCACACAATCTTTATTAGCAACATTAGTGTACTCAAGATAATAAGTCTTTGGGTTAAGTTTTAACACCAATAAAACTTACATTAAAACACAAGATACTGTAGCTCAATTCCCCAAAGAGAACTCAAAAAGGAATCAACAAGAAGCAAATGCAAATAATGGCAGAAATCTGTCAAAACAGACCAGCAGATAGAAACCAATTTTTTCAAAGAACTTCTGTTGCTCAAATCGAAAAGTGTTGAACTGACGAAACTTGGATAACAACCTGGGGAAGAAGCACAAAAAATTACAGCTCAAACCGACATACAGAGATTTTACACAAATTTTTACAGCGAAGCACAAAAATCTGTTTTAGGACAGCTTTTCCAAAGCATTACTTCTCTCTCATTAGAGGTTACTCTTGGCACAAAAAGCAAATAAAAAGGATAAGGAGAGGTTATTACTGAAGAAATAACTTCCAAAACTCAACTAAAACTTTTGGATTATCTCCCAATAAGTACTTTTCTTTAACGCCTTTAAGTTAGGCATAGGAGCACGATTCAAGTATTTTCGAATGAATAAGCATTAAGATCAATACCAGAAATATCTTTCTTTTTCAAGGCTTCATGCATTCCTACAAGTTTTTAACTGAAAAGCTTCCATGAAAAGATATGTTTTGGTTTCATAGGCATGAACACAAGTGTTCAAGGTCGACCCCCACTTAACCATTATTCATCTTTCCAATCACTTTCCTTTTTGAAAACATCTTTTTTATAACAAGTACAACTAATTTTTTTTGTAATTCGCATTCCCTATCCATACTAAGATAGAGAACAACTTAAAACTGAAAGTAAAACCTACTTAGAGATAAATCAAACAAGTGCACCCAAGAATATTCACCCACACGCTATTGCTCCCCGGCAACGGCGCCAGAAAAGGTCTTGATAACCCACAAGTATAGGGGATCGTGTGTAGACTTTTCGATAACTAAGAGTGCCAAACCCAACGAGGAGCTAAAGGTAGGATAAATATTCTCTCAAGTTCTATCAACCACTGATACAACTCTACGCACACTAAACGTTTGCATTATCTAGGAAATAAAACTAGAGCAACAATACGAGTAATAGAGATAGCTTTGCATGATAATAAATAACAAGAAAGTAAATCTAGTTGCTCTAGCAATAAAATACACTAAACTAATAGAACCATGAGTGCGGAATAGTGGTGGTAATTGTGGTGGCTTTGTCCAAGTTTAAATAGCGAATAGATCGGATTCATTGTCTTCGATACAGTTTTCTACGTGGGAGAGGCTAAATATACATGCGCTTCACTACTTGGAATTACATGTACTATATGATTGGATTATTAGCAAACATCCGTAAGTACTAATCAATGCATTAAGGTTTCCCTAACCATAGCTTTAAGTTTAACGGTCCTCTTACTCCCATACGTGCAATGTTCTGGTTCGTGTCCTCAGGTTTCTGTCACTCCAGTAGAACTTCCCCCCTTCCTCTTACACATACTACAAACCCTATGATGTTTAATCCATGCGCGCACAAATATAATGGACACCAAAGGACTGTACCATATCAACATACAACTCTAATGAACCAAAGACGTTCAACCATTCAATCTAAGAACAAAGAAACTACGCAAACATGACATAGATCATAGGATTATAACTTATAGCATCAAACACCATGTTTACATAGGACGGTACAGAGGTGTGTGGGAGGATGAACCACTGCATACTAGGAGGATTAGGTGATGGAGATGGCGGTGAATATGGTGAAGATGGTGAAGAGGACAGTGGCGGCACCGGCGGCGGCGCGGGGGACTCCTTCCCTGCCGCCGGTATCATGGGGGAGCACCGCCCCTTAGCCCCCATTCCTTCATGGCTTTTTGGGAGCCCTCCCCCATGGAGATGGGATCCATGGGGGAGGCAAAAAATGTGGCTTTGGTGGCTGCAAATTCGTGGGTGGAGATGCCATGGGCGAATTAGGATTCCTCTCTTTATATACCTTCTCGGATTCCCATCATCCCATCTTGGGCTACAGTAAATCGGGCCTATAAGGCCCGTCCGGACTCGGAATCAGCTAAATTTTATGTCTAGAACATTTTTCCCGAAATTTCCAACAACTTTGTAGTTAAAGAGTTTTCCGTTTGACACCGTCTACGATCCGTAACGTGTCCATATTTAAAAAGAGTTCTGAGACAGATTTCTAGAAAAATCCCAATTTGACTCCAACAAGGTTTCCACTTGTATTGTTGGTAACTCCTACATATCAAAGTGTAAAACAATAACATTATGCACTTTGCAACTATTAGTAGGTTAATCCAAATAAATCATAAACTTTATACAAAAAAGAGTGTCAAAAGCATATTATTAGCATAAAACCATCAAAAATTATAGATACGTGATGGATGTATCATGAATAAAGCTATTACATGATGAATAGACACGCAGGTCTTAAAAAATTTAAAGACAACCATTAGGCTCCTATCGGCTGTCATATTACAATAAACATCATTGCATACATCAAATACAATCACAATCATATCATGGCCATATCACATCACATGCCCCTACAAAAACAAGTTCGACGCCTCTAATTTTCTTTGCATGTTTTATGTGGCTTGGGGATTTCGTATAAGAACCGATCTAACCTACGAACAAGAACCACAACGCTGATACAAGTGTTGTCAGATGCTAATTTTCAATTGAATCTTAACTATGGTGGGAGAGACAGACACCCGCAAAGCCACTTGTGCAATGCAAGTTGCATGTCAAGCATGGAGCAAGTCTCATGTGCGAGGACATGTAAGGTTAGCCCGAGCCGTTTCATCCCACCATCCCGCAAGATGCAAAGTACACGTGAAAACAACGACAACAAAAGCATCAACACCCACAAAACCATTGTGTTCTACTCGTGCAACAGATCTACGCATAGACATGGATCTGATACCGCTAAAGGGTTCGTAGCAGGGAAAACAAAAAAATTCTACCGCAAAAACGAACAAAACCAAGATCTAATCTATGGAAAAGTCAAGATCTAATATATGAGATAAATGCAGCGAGATAGATTTGTACTAACCCTTGTAGATCCAAAGCCTTGTTCGACATTGGATCTCGTCGTTGATGTAGACGATCACTTGCCGATCTCAAGATCGAGTAGACGATCCTTCCGGTGTCGCGTTCTGGCAGTGCTTCCGCACTCGGTCACACCTACAGAGTCTATGAAGACCTTCCTCTCCCTGTTCCAGTGGGCAGCGGAGGTAGTAGATCCCCTCGGAATCCTAGCAGCATGACGGCATGGTGATGGTGGTGGAGGAGAACTCCTGCAGGGCTTCTCCTAAGCCGTAGCAGGATGAAGGAGGAGGAGGAGGGTGTCGGCTAGGACAGGATGAAAGGGGCAAAGGAGGGGAGGCGCCCCACCCCTCCTTTATATAGAGGGGGAGGTGGCCTAGGGCTGCCCCCTTTGCCCTTCTAGGGCCGGCGCACCAAGGGGTGGGGGGAGATTACTTCCCCCCTCCAAGTTTTCCCCTTTTCTTTCTTGGTTTTCAAGCAAACTTCATGGAACCTTCTAGAACCTTCCGAAACTTTCTGAAACCTTCTAGAAGCTCCATAGAATACTCCGGAACGTTTCCGAAACCCAGAAATTAATCTCCATTATATGAATCTTATTCTCTAGACAATTCCAGATCTCCTCGTGATGTCCTGGATCCAATCCAAGACTCTTAACAACATTCAGTCTCCAACTCATATTCCATATCTACTAAAAACAACATCGAACCTTAAGTGTGTCACCCTACGGTTCGTGAACTATGCAGACATGATCGAGACACCTCTCCGATCAATAACCAATAGCGGGACCTGGCGATCCATAGTGGCTCCCACATATTCAATGATGACTTTGTGATCGAGAGGAACCATCAACATACGAAACCAATTCCCTTTGTCGCGTGATACTTTACTTATCCGAGGTTTGATCATCGGTATCTCCATACCTAATTCAACCTCGTTACCGATAAGTACTCTTTACTCGTTTTGTGATATGACATGCCTTGTGACCCAGTCACATGCTTGCAAGCTAATTGGATGGCATTCCAACGAGAGGGCCTAGAGTATGTCTATCCGTCATTCGGATGGAAAAATCCCACTCTTGATCCATGTGCTTCAACACATACTTTCAGAATACCCAATGCCACCTTTATAACCACCCAGTTACAGAAGTGGCATTTGATGTCATCAAAGTACTCATACGGTGACGGTGATTAACATGATCTCATGGTCGAAGGATTAGGTAACTATGTATTTAAAAGCTTGTAGCAATGTGAACTTAATGACTTGATCTTATGCTATGCTTACTATGGGTGTATGTCCATCACATCATTATCCTAATGATATGACCTTGTTATTAATAACATCCAATGTCCATGATCAAGAAACCATGATCATCTATTAATCAACAAGCTAGTTCAACAAGAGGCTTACTAGGGACTCTTTTATGTTTACAAACCACACAAGTATTAATGTTTCCTCTTAATATAATTATAGCATGGGATGTAAACATTTATCATAAACATAAAAATATAATAATAAGCACTTTCTTCTTGGGCATATCTCCAACAGGATCATCCCAAAAGTAATATTTAAGATCATTAAAGAATTTAATTCTTTGATTTCTTGACATATCGGGAGGTATAAATTTTGTTGCTTGATAGTTTGCATATTCTTCATACCATGGATCAGCAATTTCTACCTTTGCTAATATTCTCCTGGAAATGATTCATTAATAGGTACGGGGTCATTAATTATTCCCTCCATCCTAGAGAGAGGATCTGCTACCGGATTTTCCTTACCCCTCCTATCTACTATTTGCAAATCGTGTTCTTGTAGTAATAAAACCCACCTAATTAACTTGGGCTTAGCATCTTTTTTCGCAAGGAGGTGACGAAAAGCTTGCTGATCCGTATGAATTATTACCTCAGAATTAATTATGTAAGATCTAAATTTGTCGCAAGCAAAAATGATAGCTAGAAACTCTTTTTCTGTAGTAGCATAATGTTTTGGAATCTTATTAAGAGGTCTACTAGCGTAATAAATAACATTCAAATTATTTCCATCTCATTGTCCCAACATAGCCCCTAAAGCATAATCACTAGCATCACACATAATTTCGAAAGGTTCATCCCACTTTGAGGATTGCATGATAGGTGCTGAAACTAGTTTATCCTTAAGGTTCTCAAAAGCTGCAATGCAGTCATGGTCTAAATAGAATGGAGTTTCTTTATCAAGAAGATAGGTAAGGGTCATAGCAAGTTTAGCAAAATATTTTATAAACCGCTTATAAAAACATGCATGTCCCAGAAACATTTTTAAGTTTTAAATGTCCTAAGGTATTGGGAGATTTTATATAGCATTTATATTAGTTTTATCTATTTCTATTCCCTTCTCCGAAACTTTGTGCCCGAAAACTTTACCGTCTCTTTCCATGAAACGGCATTGCTCCCAATTCAAAACCAAGTTTGATTGCCTGCATCTCTGCAAAACTTTGTTCAGATTGTAGAGGCAATTATCAAAAGTTGTTCCATAGACGATAAAATTGTTTGTTAGAACTTCCATAGTCTTCTCAACAAAATCATCAAAAATCTTTAGAACACATTCCTGGAAAGTTTTTGCTGCATTACATAAGCCAAATGGAATTAATCTATAAGCATATGTGCCATAAGAACAAGTGAAAGTTGTTTTCTCTTGATCTCCCGGCTGTATGGCAATTTGAGAATATCTAGAAGAACCATCAAGAAAACAAAAGTAAGAATTATTACTAAGTCTTTCTAAGATTTTCCATGAATTGTATAGGTTTATGATTTTTCTGTGTCTCACGGTTTAGCTTCCTAAAATCAAGGCACACACGATATCCTACAATTGGCCTCACAGGAACTAGCTCACCTTACTCATTCATAGCAGCATCAAGACCACCTTGTCTTGGTATGCAATGGGCTGGGCTAACCCACTTAGTGTTAGAAATAGGATATATTACGCTAGCATCAAGTAAACGTATAACTTCTTTTCTTACTACTTCCTTCATCTTAGGATTAAGCCTTCTTTGCATATCTACTACGGGTTCAGCATCATCAAGCATGGTAATCTTATGTGTTACAATAGATGGATCTATTCCTTTAATATCACTTAATGTATATCCAAAGGCTTAATGATACTTAACCAAAACTGAAATGAGTTTATTTGTTTCATTTTCTGATAGATTCTTGCTAATAATAATAGGACATTTATTTTCATTATCTAAAAACTCATACCTCATATTGTTTGGAAGTTTTTTCAATTCTATCGGTGCAGGTTCTTCATCTCCCGTTCTTACCAATTCTTCATAGTCATGTGGATTTGGTGCTTTCAGAATTGAATCAAGGTAATCATCCATGGCTTCTTTCTTCTCATCATCTGGTGCTTCTTCCCAATTAATCAAGCTCCTTTCTAATTCATCTTGTGGAGTACTGAAATGAATTGCCGCTAGCTCGGCAATCGTTGTTTCTTCCTTGATACCTCCACTTCATATGGCCTCTTCTATAAATTGAAAAGTGGAATGTCATTCCCTCTTCTCCAAACTTCAGTGAAATAGTTTCATTTTGATTATCTACTCGAGCTTTGGTGATGGAAATAAAAGGCCTCCCTAAAAGAATAGGACAAAAAGAAACTTGAGGCATATCAACAATATGAAAATCAAGGGGGTACATGAGTGAGCCAATAAAGACATATATATTTCTGATTACCCCTTCTGGTTTTATATTGGTTCTATTAGACAAATTAATAATAGTGTCTACCGTTTCAACATCTAGATTATTTAAGTTGTAGCGAAGTTCTTCATAAAGTGATGAAGGCATAATATTTATGGTGGAAATTGGTTCACAAATTCCATATAAGAAAGTTTCTCCACAATATATAGGGGTCATTGGTTTTGAAGTTTCATTACCTCGAACCTTACCTTTGATGAATTCTGAGGTTTCACGGTCTAACTTAACCACTTCATATTCCACTATTCATGCTTCCATAAGATCCTTTATTATTACATTATTTATATTTGTAGCTTCGAAATTCCTTTCTGGTTTCTTCAGTCTCTTCTTTATTTGCTCTTCCTCTCTTTGTCTTTTTTCAAAGATCCCTTGTATAGGTATCGAGGAGAACTGTTCCATTAGTGCTCTTGCACGTTTCTTGTCTTCGAGGGATTTATGAGGTTCTCATTCTGTAGGTACCTGCAAATGCCTTGCATAATTCTCAATAATTTTATTTACTGAGTAAGAATCAATACTGAGGGTTTTAATCATTGTATCTGTCCTCTCATTTGCAAGGAAATCTTTAATGCAAGCATATTCAGTAAAACTATTTGTAATATTTTCCTTATCTTTAAAACTTTTAGTTGCTTCTCTGACTTTTATTTTTTGATTCCCTATGGGAGTAACCCTATGGGATCTTTAAAATCGTCTTTTTGCTTGTTTCAGTCAAATATGCTTTCAGCGCTCCTTATGGGAGTAACCCGAAGTCCACAATCGAATCGTAGATTTAAGTGAAGGGTTTTCATAATGCTTAGATATCTCCACAAATTTCTTTGGGTGCGTGGCCAGCGCTCCCTATGGGAGTATCCCCTGAGTCCTTAGTCGAATCGTGGATTCAGAGCATGCCACTCGAAGATCTTGTATATGCACATTCAGCGCTCCAGTTTGGAGTAGCCCCCGAGTGTCTGGCGGAGTCGTAGACTCGGGCAGAGACTCGAGTATTGTATCTTGTAGACGTAGTCGACAATCATGCGAGGAGAAACCACTGACCCGGAAGTGCATCGAGTCAGCGTCTCATGCATAAGGACCCAAGAGTCGACGATGTAGTCAAAGACATGCGGCAATTAGTTGGGTGAGTCGACGATGCAGATCGATTCGACACAGTCATTTCTGTCGGGTGCGCAACCAACGTCGCACGTGTGTAGCATCAAGCGATGCAACCATCTGAGGAGGTAGTCGACTCGGGTCTTGAGTGATGTCGTAGCCAGTTGTTTTGTCGACTCCTATTAGAGGACCCGATAGAATAGCTCGACAAAGTCGACATCCTTTTAAGCTACAGAAAACATATAGAATTGTGAAGTACTTTTATCTTATAAAGAATAGTTGCATGTTGGATTGTAAAGTAAGATTCTGGTGCCAATCGAGTCGACACGTTTGTACTGTATGCTAGGCCTTTTCATTAGCCTGATTACCCTTAGTCTCAGTACCTTGCCGAGGCACTCGGAGTTCAAGGATTCGATGATCAGGCAGAATCAGATACTCGGGATGTCGCGTATGAGGTGCTCAAGTGCGTGGAGTCGACGGCACATTAGGTTAGTCAAAGAGGGCGCAACCCCTGAGTGTTTCGAGTGTGATTAAAATAAGCGATGATTGACTCTTGGTAGAGGATACTTAGCTTTATTAATAGGTGTCGTAGACGAAGTTGATGCAGCCGCGGACGAATTCGATGCGGCAGCGGGTTGCGCCACGTATAGAGTTGATACCGCAGTCAAGGACTATAGAGGGTCGTTGGAGCCAACATCAGTAGCGAGTTACTGCAGCCGAAAACCGTAGCAGGTCACCAGAGTCGAAGAACACGGCGCATCGCCGAAACCGAAGACCACAACGGGTCGAGTGATGGAGTCGAAGACTTAGTAGGTCGGCGGAGTCGAAGCCCACAATGTGTCACCATAGCTGAAGGCGGCAATAGGCCTCGCTGCAGAGTCGGTAGATCCCCCGAGTGTAGATTCGATGTGGTCAATGTAGTCGAGGCCGCATCCGAGAGCCGGTGCGACGGGCCGGGGTCGATGCGGCAGTAGGTACCAAAACTGATGGTGACAGCGGTTTGCCACAACCGAAGATTGTAGCGTGTCGCCGGAGTTTGAAGAATGCGGCGGGTAGTCTGAAGCGGAGGGAGTCCTCGAGTCGCCAGAGCCTAAGACCGCAGCGGCGGGTCGCCGGAGTCGAAAACCACGGCAGGTCACCGGAGCCCCCGAGTCGCCGGAGACGATGACCGTAGCGGGTCGCACGACGGAGCCGGCGCAGACCCCGAGTGTAGAGTTAATGCGACACGCGGAGTCGACAGAGTCGCAGGTCGCCGGCGAACAGGTGTCGACGCAGCATCGAGTGGAGTCGTCGAATATTTTTTGATGGAGTCAATGCGGCGGACGCCTACCCGACGCGGCAGAGTAGTAGTCAACGCGACGGTCGGGAGTTTGACGTGATGGACCAGAGTCGACGCAGTGAAGTGTAATCGATGTGGACATCGGGTCGTCGGCGGAGGGAGTCGACACGGACGTCGGGTCGTGGTTGCAGGAATCGATGCGACGGTGGGTCATTGGAGCTGTCGGCGAAGATGAAGTAACCGCGCGCCATATAGATATTTTTCGATTAACTCGTACGTGCATATGAAGCTTAAGATGCTAGCTGAATCGAATTGGCTTGTAATTTTATGTAGTTCCATCCTTGTTGAATCACGTATGCACGAGGCATGTTTTCTCTGACTTTATTCCACCTTGAATTGACGTGGACTAACGATCAACTCCTTTTTTCATGTCTTCTACTTTTCAAAATTATGAAATAGCAAACGCCTAGAGCTGTGCTTTCCATGGCGTGCCATGACAACTCTCTAGATTGCCTTTTATTTTTCCTCGGTAACTCATCTGTGTGCATCAAATCGGATGATACGAGAGACAAAGCTAGCTCGAAACCAAAAGATCGATTGATATGATCGGACAAGGACGTGCGATAGGAGTTTGAATCGGTCTTGCTTGGCCAACGAACAACGCCGGCGTTTGCCTTTTTTCTTCTTCTTGGGAACTGATGCCACGATTGATTCTTGCAGCTAGCTTTTCTTCAAACTACACGTAGTGTGTAACTCCGTTGATCGATTCTGATGGAAATCGCACTGGTCTCCCTGCTTCTTGTACCGATCCTTGACACTATACACTGCCATCTAGCGTTTACAGAACTGTAGCCGTGCATGCAAGAATTTCCATGGCCTTCGCCGGCTGCGTGCTTCTGATCAATCAACTCAGCGCGAGGACAGTGTTGATGTCGAGCCCCCGCGCCTGTTGCTGTAGATAAAATTAACCGTGATGAAGACATCGACCACTGATGCACTCATGTTTCAATAATTACATTTATAATAATAGATAAGGGTACCATCTAAAGTGTTGTATAATGTTATGGCAGGGCTAGTTCTCTTTTAGTGTAGAATGATGTGTCCCAGGGCATAGTGCCCATGAGAAAGCCCTCGAGGTTGATCTAAAGACACTGTAGGCTCCTGGAATCTGGCCTCGTTCTACTGCCATAGCGACGATGCATACACAAAGATGTTATCATATGATGATAAAGTATTAATGTTAATCAAGGTGACATTAATGAGTTGCAAAGGATTTGAGACTGTAAAGTACTGGCCCAAGACTCAACCTCTTCCATGAGCAAGCATGTTCAGGGTACTGGTAATATGGTGCCAATGATTAAGAATAAATGCAGCTAGTTTATTTGTACTCTAGTGAAAGTGGGAGACTGTTGGAAATATGCCCTAGAGACAAATATTAATAAAGATTATTATCATATTTCATAAAGTTTATGATTAATTTTTATATCATGCTATAACTGTATTGAAAGGAAACATCAATACATGTGTGATATATAAACAACCAGGGGTTCCCGGTGAAACTCTAGTCACTGGTTCATTGGTCAACAGATGATCAAGGTTTCCTAATCATGTGGCATTTATGCCTGTTGGAAATGGAGTCAACTCATTATGTGAATGAGATGATGAACCAATACCCAACCTAAATATCATGACCCGATCATGTCACGAAGTTCAAGTTACGATGATTAGATAGACCCTCGTAGACTATTCCTTAGACCGTGAGGCTATATCAATCACTGTCTCCTAAGAGTGCTTAGATAGCATCAAGCCTCACTTGGTAACACAGTGATTATAAAGGTGTGTTTAGGTACTCGGCGGAACCGTAGAGCCAATATATGTCAAGAGCGGGATTTGTCCGTCCATGTGACGGAAAGATACTCAAGGGACCACTCGGAGAAGTTATATCCAATAGCTGTGCAGCGTGTAATTTGATCACATGGATATCACTTGTTGGAACGAGTCAAGTAGCATTGTTCAGTAATGAGATTGAACATGACATGATGATGTCATTGATCAGATCTCGGGCAATGCAAGTATCAAGAGACAAAAGGAACAAGACACGACTATCCCGGTTCAAACGACGAAAGATCTTCATGGAATGCACAGGGGTCACATGGCCATCCAGGTTCCTCTATCGATCATTGGTCCGGGAGTGTCCCGACTATGTCTCGAGTGTTCCCGAACCGTGGGGTATCACCCTTAAGGGCTTGATGATTCTTAGAGAGTGTTTATAGGATCGGTAGAATCACCAAAGAAGAGTAGAGAGAAAACCGGAAGGGTTTTGGTAAGTCCGGAGGATGTCCGGAGTGGAGATGGAAGGTGTTCCATAACCACGGAGATTGAATAATATGTGAATGAATGTTAAATATTGATTTAATCATTTATTCATAATTATTTAATAAAAGAGAAAATTAATTTAAAGGTCAAAAGGCTTAATGGGCCAATTCCGGAGGGAGAAGGGCCTATGAGGGAAAGGCAAGAGGGGAGAAGGGGCAAGGGGGTGGCCGGCTAGGCCAAGCCCCCCTCCACGCCCTAAGGATGGTTCCGCCTTAATGGGTCAAATCCCGAAGCCGGTCCCTAGAGATGTGAGGCGAGGTTGGTTTACCAGGGGCTCCATCGACCCCAAGCAACCCCGCCCATGCTTACCTACCTGTTATGATGCACCTTCACCCGCCAAATCTTTCAAAACCTTTTCTATGCATATGTCAAATGGAACACCCGAACTATGTGACTCATGGAATCTACTAGGGAATTTAGTTACTCGTGAGGTTTTCTAGGCCCCGTGTGGCTGTACGCTCATATCAGTTCCAAAGGCAAGAACTCGGTTCCTAGTGGTGGTGAGCATGGGACTACAAAAACCACATCCCACCGTGGCTTCCCATACAAGCCTTAGCATGTTTAACCATTACTACTGATCTTATCTCATATCGTTCTCCTGACATACTAGATTCTCTGCATCTGATACATCTTCTGGATGAACCAGCACTAACAGTTAAGCATGGCTAAGCAAGACACAGATAATAGCTCTAGCAGTGCACACAAGCCAAACCTAGTTATGCTAGGAGCAGTGGATAAGGTAATATAAGCTCAAAGGGAGTAATGCAACAGATAGGATACTCTATCTATCGATAAAATACCACAGTAGAATCATATGCATCATGGCAAGAATGAAATACTTTCAAAAGCATAGGATTCTTTTATGTGTGGGGCTATGCTTGCCTTGTTTCTTGATACCCAGATATAGATCTTCGGAAGCCTTGTGCTTCACTTGATTATAGTTGGTCAAGTAATGTTCTTCAAGCTTCGATGGTGTTGATCTCGGTCTTGATCTCGATATCGTATTCTACCGGGAAGAACCAAAGACCAGAAAGAAAGGGCAAACAATCAACACGTGGCATCGATGCAATGCTCAACCAAGGATGATGATATGACAAGTTCAATTGTATTGGAAAGTAACCCTAAGGCATGCTTGGCAATTTAAGCGGCATCCGAGGGGTGCAAACACTAATACAGGAGAGACCCCGGAATCACCTGCGGGGGTTCATTTGTTCTTCTAATTAGACTTTTCATGAAATTTGTTGAACAATGCATGATTATGTGTCTATTTTAAAGATCTCATTTTTCTAAACATTTTTTTGATATATTATACACATTTTTCTGACTTATAAATAATTAGTTATTGAATTTATAAGATTAAACCAATTTCTGTAATTATTAAACCATTTTAAAAGGTTTATTGCGCACTGCTGACGTCACCACGAGGTGGAGGTTATTCCTCACTTGGGCTGGGTCTAGCCCCAATCACTGATGGCTGGGCCCTATGGCCAGGTCAGTACGCCACACTGGCGGGGCTTGGGCAGCGCCCGCGTTAGGCACACGCGGCGCCACATCGGACTCCACACGGGAGCCACGTTGGCTCGCCGGAGAGTGCACTAGACGGCGGCGCGGGCGGAGATAGAGGGCGTGCAGGGCTACGAGAAAATGCTCGCTCGACGCAGCGCGTTACATGCTACCTAATAGGGGCGGCGCCACTAGCGGGATGTCGCCGGAGGCGTGGCTGTGAGGGCGAGCAGCGGCGGCCACCGGCAGACCACAGCACAAGTGAGCTACAGAGAAGGAGGGAGACGATGGAGAGGCTCTAGGGAACCAGCGGCTCATCGAGATTCTAACGGAGGCGATGGCGGGGCCGGAGAAGGTCGAGGTCGACGGCGATAGCGACGTCGGAGCACGTCGAGGATGGGGAAGAAGCGGGCGTGCAGCTGATTGCGAGCTCCCGGTCTCGATTTCAAAAAGAGAGGAAGGTTAGGGTTTTAGGGTTTTACATTATTTCTTTGGATGCACTTTTAAGGAATGATGCTCATGAATGCACAAACAACCCTAAATAAGGATTAACTAAAACTGGGTCATTATATTCTCGTACTTTGTATGTCATGTAAAAGAACCAAATATACACCCATACTTTATATATGTTGATCAAATTTATATTTTTCTGCTTTACCTATTATAATTTTATATACTGATGATATGTCAGACGACTATTATCTAACGTGCAGGACATGTGCAACTTACTAGTATATAGTGGTAAGATAAGATATACCCTAGCTATACTTTTAGATACGGTTCTCACATTGGGTAGATATGGGTGCGTCTTGGCCTAATAAACAATGTTGCCCGTTGGAGTTTCGTACAATTAGGGGAAAACATTTTTCACTTTTCCAAGTGATTACAGGGATGTTTTGTACTAGCAGTAAAGAAAATCAGAAGAATGTGGCTTGGAATGCGACAAGAGCACCATGTTTCCGGACATAGCGAACATCCATGTTTTACTTGCGATTCCTTGGTTCTTTGAGTTTTCAAGGTTCGTAGATAAATTAACCCACTTAAATTATACTACTGTCTCTGATTCAAATTAATGTTCTCGGATTTGTCTAGATTCTGGTATATGTATCTAGCATAGAAACATGACTAGATACATTTGAATCTATATGAATCTATGAACATTAATATGGATCGGAGGGAGTCTGTCGAAATTATGTCAAATTATTTCGAACCACATGTGAGCTCCAATTGCTCTTTAAATTCTACAAAAAACTTTTCAAGTTGCCCACCAGACAGCCAATATATGGAGAACACGATCGAGAGTTTTCAAAGATTCAACTTCTTTCTAGACTTTGCATGCCAGCAAAGCTGACCCTGCTTTGAAAAAAGAGAGAAATAGGCCAAAAAATAGGGGGACTCATGCATGGCGTCCTTTTACTTGTATTACCTGCCATGAAAAATAATAAACATCAGTTTTTCACAACTTTTAAAAAAAACCGCTTCACATTATAGCAAGGTCACGGACATATCCATGTTTATGGGAATTTTGTAGTAGTACTACAAGAAAGTAGATGTGCACATCTTGGCACTGGTAAACAACTTTGCCAATGGGAGTTTCCAAATACTAGGAAAAGTAACAACTCCAATTTTCTAAGCGATGGAAATATTTTTTCTATAAAGAAAGTACTCCACTTCCATACTAGTACTACTCGAAAAGGGAGGCGCCTCCTTCCAAAAAAACAAGGCAGCGCGAAAGCAGCGAGAGGAGGAGTCGGAAGGCGATGCGATGTCAGAGAAAAGCTATGATGGGCTGCTGACACGAGGTATACTCCACTAGTAGTAAATATATGGACCTACTAGTAGTAATATGCACACAAAACAAGTTGTGTTTTCTCTCTCCTTAGCTGGCTCTCACCATCCATCCTCCATCGATCTCTTCTCTGTAGTCCTCGGTGCACAGTCGGGCTTGTCTCTTCCTCGTCCACAGCGTGGCGTTGCGCCCGTGTGCCTTGGTATGGCACACCGATCTACTTCCAGCAACCGTTTTCCCCAGAAATCCAAGCCATCTACTGGATTAATAATCATCTACACCAATACAAAAAGTCTCAAAAGTAATAATAATAATTACAAAAAGGTCCTTTGACCACATTGCGACGACTACAAACCCTACTGCGCTAATTGGAGTGTCTCGCTCATTCAGGATCTACGGTACCCCAGTTCCAAAAATAAATAAAGAATGCCACTACCCCAATTTTCAGACAAAGTGTACCATGCTTGGTTTTAGGATTTTTCTGGCGGGCATAGATTTTTTTATTTTATTCCTGTTTAATCTTCTTGCTTTTTGATGAGGTTGCTGCATGTAATGCTAATTGTTCTATAGTTCAAATGTTAGGTATTGTACATGCTGGTATAACGCCGGCAATAGATGACGTGTCACTTTGTTACACCTAACAATCGGTTATACTATTGAACTAGCTCTCACGCACTTGTAGAATAGTAATTTAGACTTACTTCGACAAATCGACGGAAAGTCGTCTGAGTGGGTGAAACCCGAGAAAGTTCATACATACTAGTACATGATATAGTAGGTAATACCAGAAGTGTGAGTTTTTTAAGTACTTTTACTGGTAAAAAAATAAGAAAGAATGGCCCCACCAAATTTTCGTACAAAGTGGACAAGTCTTTCTTACAGTTCCCAAGTTTAAGTATTTTTCAAACTTCCAAGCTAAAGCTTCATGTGCACTTAAATGCATGACTCTAAGTCGATTAAATGAAATTAGGTCAAACTTGAATACATGTGAGCGCGATAGACTATTACTCTTGAAAATATCCAAAATTATTTTGAAGGTACCTAGGCAGCCAATATATCATGGGCCAACAATAGCTTTGAGAAATGCCGTTACTGATTAGTATTTGCATAACGACAAATTTGACCGCGTATGGAAAACATTCAAACAAAATAAAGCATAAAACAAAAACATGAGACTTCATTACGATTGGGGTACTTTTGCTAGTATTATTAATTGCCAAGAAAAATGATAAACATGAGATTTGACAACCTTAGGGAAAACGGATTCACATTATAGCCCACCACGATGTAATAGTATTCTTGGTTTTCAGCATGAACGACCAATAAGGTCATGGCCTTATATATAGATGTATAGCCTAGCTACACTTTTATATAGGGTTCTGACATCGGGTAGATGGGTGCATCTTGGCCTAGTAAACAATGTTGCCCGTGGAAGTTTCAAACAATTAGGAAAAACATTTTTCACTTTTCCAACTGATTATGGGGATGTTTTGTACTAGCAGTAAATAAAATCAGAAGAATGTGGCTCTGAATGCGAGAAGCATGCCATGTTTCCCGACATAGCGAACCATCCATATTTTACTTGCGATTCCAAGGATCTTTGAGTTTTCATGGTTCGTAGATAAATTAACCCAATTAAATTACACTACTGTCTCTGATTCAAATTAATATTCTCAGATTTGTCTAGATTCAGATATATGTATCTAGCACAGACACATGACTAGATACATTTGAATCTAGATGAATCTATGAACATTAATATGGATCGGAGGGAGTCTGTCAAAATTAGGTCAAATTATATCGTACCACATGTGAGCTGACAATTGCTCTTTCAATTTCACAAAAATATTTTGAAGTTGCCCACCAGACAGCCAATATATCGAGAACACGACCAAGAGTTTTGAAAGGTTCAACTTCATGCTAGACGTTGCATGCCGGCAAAGTTGACCTTGCTTTGAAAAAAGAGAGAGAAATAGGCAACAAAAATAGGAGGACTCATGCATGGCGTCCTTTTTCTTGTATTACCTACAATGAAAAATAATAAACATGAGTTTTCACAAAATTTGAAGAAACCCGCTTCACAAAAATGGCCTACCATGTAGTATAAGTATGAACAGGTTTCAGGACGAGTGACCAAGAAAGGTCAT
This sequence comes from Avena sativa, assembly GCA_916181665.1. NCBI lineage: Eukaryota > Viridiplantae > Streptophyta > Magnoliopsida > Poales > Poaceae > Avena > Avena sativa. Next base: position 317,782,932 of record OV702292.1, read on the forward strand.
GGAGTAGTACTACAAGAAAGTAGATGTGCGCATCTTGGAGTTGGTAAACAGCTTTGCCAATGGGAGGTTCCAAATACTAGGAAAAGTAACTACTCCAATTTTCTAAGCGATGGAAATATTTTTTCTATAAAGAAAAGTACTCCACTTCTGTACTAGTAATACTCAAAAAGGGAGGCGGCTCCTTCCAAAAAAAAGAAGGCAGCACGAGAGCAGCGGGAGGACGAGTCGGAAGGCGGTGTGATGTCAGAGCAAAGCTATGATGGGATGCTAACACGAGGTAGACTCCACTAGTAGTAAATATATGGACCTACTAGTAGTAATATGCATGCAAAACAAGTTGTGTTTTCTGTCTCCTTCGCTGGCTCTCACCATCCATTCGCCATCGATATCTTCTCTACAACTGCGGGTGCACAGTCTGGCTTGTCTCTTCCTCGTCCATAGCATGGCGCTGCGCACATGTGCCTTGGTACGGCACACTGATCTACTTCCAGCAACCGTTTTCCCCCGAAATTCAAGCCATCTACTGGATGAATAATCATCTACACCAATACAAAAAGTCTCAAAAGTAATAATAATAATTACAAAAAGGTCCTCGGGCCACATTGCGACGACTACAAACCCTAGTGCGCTACTTGGAGTGTCTTGCTCCTTCAGGACCTATGGTACCCCGGTTCCAAAAAATAAATAAATAATGCCACAACCCCAATTTTTAGACAAAGTGTACCGTGTTTTCTTACAATTCCCATGTTTTAGGATTTTTCAAGAGGGCATAGATTTTTTATTTTGTTCCTGTTTAATCTTCTTGCTTTTTTATCAGGTTGATGCATGTAATGCTAGTTGTTCTATTGTTCAAATGTTAGGTATTGTACATGCTGGTATAAAGCCGGCAATAGATCACGTGTCACTTTGATACACCTAATAGTCGGTTATACTATTGAACTAGCTCTCACGTACTTGTAGAATAGTAATTTAGACCTAATTTGACAAATTGACGGAACGTCGTCGGAGTGGGTGAAATTAGCTAGAAGATTAAGCTTAAAAAAATATAACATGTAATTATCCAACCACTTTATGTACTATAGTTAATAAATGGCACATGCTATGAACTCTAAGCCATACTGATCGCACTTCTTTCTAAAAAATACTTTTACTTCTTTACCATGCATCCTAACATGCACCGACCTAGACAATGGGAGTTTCCAAATACTAGGAAAAGTAACAACTCCAATTTTCTAAGCGATAGAAATATTTTTTCTGTAAAGCAAAATACTCCACTTCCGTATTAGTACTACTCAAAAACGGAGGAGACTCTTTCCAAAAAAAGAAGGCAGCACGAGAGAAGCGGGAGAAGGAGTTGGAAGGCGGTGCAATGTCAGAGCAAAGCTATGATGGGCTGCTGACACGAGGTACACTCCACTAGTAATAAATATATGGACCTACTAGTAGTAATATGCACGCAAACTAAGTTGTGTTTTCTCTCTCCTTTGCTGGCTCTCACCATCTATCCTCCATCAATCTCTTCTCTGAAGCCGTGGGTGCACAGTCCGGCTTGTCTCTTCCTCGTCCACAGCATGGCGTTGCGCCCGTGTGCCTTGGTACGACACACCGATCTACTTCCAGCAACCATTTTCCCCTGAAATTCAAGCCATCTACTGGATTAATAATTATCTACACCAATACAAAAAGTCTCAAAAGTAATAATAATAATTACAAAAAGGTCCTCGGACCACATTGCGACGACTACAAACCCTACTGTGCTAATTGGAGGGTCTCGCTCGTTCACGACCTACGGTACCCAAATAAATAAAGAATGCCACTGCCCCAATTTTCAGACAAAGTGTACCATGCTTTCTTACAATTCCCAAGTTTTAGGATTTTTCAAGCGGGCATAGATTTTTTATTTTATTCTTGTTTAATATTCTTGATTTTTGATGAGGTTACTGCATGTAATTCTAGTTGTTTTATAGTTCAAATGTTAAGTATTGTACATGCTGGTGTAAAGCCAGCAATAGATGACATGTCACTTTGTTACACCTAACACTCGATTATACTATTGAACTAGCTCTCACGCACTTGTAGAATAGTAATTTAGACCTAATTCGACAAATCGACGGAAAGTCGTCTGAGTGGGTGAAAAGTTCCACCAAATTTTCATACAAAGTGGACAATTCTATCTTACAGTTCCCAAGTTTAAGTATTTTTCAAACTTCCAAGCTAAAGCTCCACGTGCACTTAAATGCATGACTGTAAGTCGATTAAATGAAATTAGGTCAAACTTGAATACATGTGAGCGCGATAGACTATTACTCTTGAAAATATCCAAAATTATTTTGAAGGTACCCAGGAACCCAATATATCATAGGCCAACAATAGTTTTGAGAAATGCCATTACTGATTAGTATTTGCATAACGACAAATTTGACCGCGTATGGAAAACATTTAAACAAAATAAAGCACAAAACAAAAACATGAGACTTCATTATGATTGGGGTACTTTTGCTAGTATTATTAATTGTCAAGAAAAATGATAAAACTGAGATTTGACAACCTTAGGGAAAATGGATTCACATTATAGCCCACCATGATGTAACAGTATTCTTGGTTTTTAGCATGAACGACCAATAAGGTCATGGCCTTTGATACGTTGCAAACGTATCTATAATTTTTGATGTTCCATGCTTGGTTTTTATCTACTTTCTTATGTTTTGTCCATACTTTGGAGTAATTTTTATACACTTTCTTGGACTAAACTATTAACAAGATGCCACAGTGTCAGCTGCTTGTTTTCTGCTATTTTTGGTTCCAGGAAAGTCAGAAAATGAATATTCTCGGAATTGGACGGGACAAAAGCCAAAGTCAGTATTTCACCGAGGGGGACAGGAAGCCTGAATACGAGACGGAGAGGGGCCAAAGGGCCACTACACCACCTCCTAGCGCGGCCAGGGAGAGGGGCCAAAGGGCCACCACACCACCTGGCCGTGTGGCTAGGCCTGGCCCGCGCTAGGTGGTGGTGTGGCCACCCAGGGTACCCCCTCGGCCTTCCCTTTCGCCTATAAGATGTCTTCGATACAAAAACCCTAAGTACCCGATCAAAATTCCTCGAAAGAGTCTGTAGCCGCCGTCATCTCCATCCTTAGATCGGGAGGGATCTGAAGCTCTTCCCGGCACCCTGCTAGAGGGGAGAATTCACCATGGAGGCCTTCTTCATCACCATGCAAGCCTCCGGTGTGATGCTTGAGTAGTTCATCCTTGGACTACGGGTCCATGTAGTAGCTAGATGGTTGGTTCTTCTCCTTTGTGCTACCATGTCTAGATCTTGTGAGCCTCGTTCATGATCAAGGTCATCTATTTGTAATCATACATGTTGTGTTTGCGGGGATCCGATGGATATTGAGATCCTATCTCAGATTGATTATTGATTCTATCATGTCTTTGTTATTTGTGATCTTGCATGCTCTCCGTTGTTAGTAGATATCTTGGCCGAGTAGATGCTAGCAACTCCAAGAGGGAGTATTAATGCTCGATAGTGGGTTCATGCCTCTAGTAATCTGGGGAAGTGATAGAAATCTCTAAGGTACTAGATTTGTTGTTGCTACTAGGGAGAAAACAACAATCCTTTGTTCATAGAACAATCGTATTGTTTACTTTACACGCAATGCGTGATGCAATTATCTGTTGCTTGCAACTTAATACTGGAGGGGGTTCAGATTGATAACCTGAAGGTGGATTATTAGTCATAGATGCAGTTGGATTACGGTCTACGTATAATGTTGTAATTTCCAATCAAATCTCATAGGAGTCAAGATGATTAGTATATGCATGTATGCTTTCTCGATGTTTGTCAATTGCCCCGTTGTAATTTGTTCACCCAAAATGTCATCTATCTTAAGGAGAACCAGCACTAGTGAACTATGGACCTCGGTCCTTTCTTTTACCATCAATCTACAACTGTTTACTGCTTTCTGTTTACTTTCTACAAGCTTTTACTTTCTTCCACACAATACGTCTAATCCTTTGTTTTCAGCAAAACCGGTGAGATTGACAACCTCACTGTAAGTTGGGGGCAAAGTTCTATGGTTGTGTTGTGCAGGATTCCAAGTTGGCAACAACACCTTGGAGGTGTTTCCCTGCTCCTACTGGTTCAATAACCTTGGTTTCATAACTGAGAGAAACTTGTTGTTGTGCTCATCATACCTTCCTCTTGGGATTCCCCAACGAGCTCGAGATATCTTGGGACATCAAGCTCTTTTCTGGCGCCATTGTCGGGGAGTCAAGGACATATTCACAAGGGGAGTCCCTCATAACCAATCTCTTTTCTTTGTTATTTTTGTTTTGCTTAGTTTATTTTTGCTTTGTTTGCTTGTTTCTTTATCAAAAACACAAAAAATTAGTTTTACTAAGTTTGCTTTCTTTATTAAAAACACACAAAATGACTACTCTTGAAAACACTAAGTGTTGTGACTTTACTAGCACCAACAACAATGATTTCATGTGCACACCTATTGCTCCACCTGTTCCTGAAGCTACTTTCTTTGAAATAAAACCTGCTTTACTCAATCTTGTTATGAGAGAACAATTTTCTGGTATTGGTACTGAAGATGTTGTTGCTCATCTAAATAACTTTGTTGAACTTTGTGAGATGCAAAAGCATAGGGATATAGATGGAGATATTATCAAGCTTAAATTGTTTCCTTTCTCTTTGAGAGGAAAAGCTAAAGAATGGTTGCAATCCCTAACCAGAAATAGTATTGATTCTTGGACTAAATGCAAAGATGCTTTCATTGGAAAATACTATCCTCCTGCTAAGATTATATCTATGAGAAGTGAAATAATGAAGTTTAAACAACATGATAATGAACATGTTGCTCAAGCTTGGGAAAGAATGAAATCTTTGGTAAAGAATTGTCCCACTCATGGACTGACTGCTTGGATGATTATCCAAACCTTTTATGCATGATTGAACTATTCTTCAAGAAATCTACTGGATTCTGCCGCTAGAGGTACCTTTATGACCATTACATTGGGTGCTACAACAAAGCTTCTGGATAATATGATGGCTAACTATTCTGAATGGCACACTGAAAGAGCTCCACAAGGTAAGAAGGTAAATTCTGTTGAAGAAACCTCCTCCTTGAGTGATAAAATTGATGTTATTATGTCTATGCTTGTTAATGGGAAAGCTCATATTGATCCAAATCATGTTCCTTTAGCCTCTTTGGTTGCTCAAGAAGAGCAAGTTGATGTGAACTTTATAAGAAATAATAATTTTAGCAACAATGCCTACAGGAATAATTTGGTAATAATAATTATAGGCCATATCCTCCCAACAACAGTAATGCTTATGGAAATTCCTACAACAATAATAGGAGTGCTCCCTCTAAACTCGAAGTTATGCTTAAAGATTTTATTAGTAAACAAACTGCTTTCAATAAAACTATTGAGGAAAAACTCTCTACTACTGAAAGAAATATAGCATCATTGGCTAAAGCACAATCTTCTTTGAATGAAATGGCTGCTAAACCTGAAACTATTGATAATCCCTTTGCTGCTACTAATGCCATACAAGTTAGAATTGATGAAAATGTTAGAGTATTAGCTGAATTGCATGCTAAGTCGGAAAGAGAAGATGAAATTGCTAGAAATATTAGTGTTTCTACTATCACTACCACTAGTGTTGAAGCTAGTAATAACTCTACTACTTTAGATGATAATTATGATTTTGATCTTGATGGTTGCAATATCTCTGAAGTAATTAAGTTCCTACAAAAGCTTGCTAAAAGTCCTAATGCTAGTTCTATGAATATGGCCTTTACAAAACACATTACTGATGCTCTCATCAAAATTAAAGAAGAAAAGATGAAACATAAAGCTTCTATTCCTATGAAACAAGAAGATGGTTGGGAACCCATCATTAATATGAAAGTAAATAATTTTGATTTCAAAGCTTTATGTGACCTTGATAGTAGTGTTTCTATTATGCCTAGAAAGATTTATGATATGCTTGATTTGCCACCATTGGAAGATTGTTATTTGAATGTCCCACTTGATTATATAATGCTAAAAAGAAACTCATGGGGAGTATTAATGATGTTCTTATTATGATTAATAATGCCTATGTCCCCATTGATTTCTATGTTTTGGATGTTGAATGCAATGCTTCTTGTCCTATTACTTTGGGAAGACTTTTTCTTAGAACTGTTGGTGCCATTATTAATATGAAAGAAGGCACCATTAAATATCAACTCCCACTCAAGAAAGTTATAGAACACTTCCCTAAGAAGAGAGAGAGGATTCCTTTTGCCTCTCCTATGAAAACAAAATTTGCTCTTAATGCTTCTTCATTTGAGAACACTTGATTCTTTTTCTTGCTTCTTATGCCTAACTTAAAGGCGTTAAAGAAAAGTACTTATTGGGAGATAACTCAAAAGTTTTAGAGGGTCGCTCCTTATCCTTTTTATTTTGCTTTTTGTGCCAAGAGTAACCTCTAATGAGAGAGAAGTAATGTTTGGGAAAATTGCTGTCCTGAAACAGATTTTTGTGCTTCACCATAAAAATTCGTGTAAAATCTCTATACGTCGTTTTGAGGCGTAAATTTTGTGCTTCTTCCCCAGGGTGTTATCTAAATTTCGTTAGTTCAACACTTTTCGATTTGAGCAACATAAGGTCTTCGAAAAAATTGGTTTTTACCTGCTGGTCTGTTTTGACAGATTTTTGCCATTATTTGCATTTGCTTCTTGTTGGTTCCTTTTTGAGTTCTCTTTGGGGAATTGAGCTTTTCAAGGGAAGTGATTCAGTAGCTTGGATTTTAATGGAAGTTTTATTAGTGTTGAAACTGAACCCAAAGACTTACTATTTTGAGTGCATTAATGTTGCTAATAAAGATTGTGTGAAGTTTTGTATGAATGAAAAATTTCAGGTCTATTGAGAGTGTCGTCGGATTGATGACAAGTACGCCATGAGGGGGTCCTCGAGGAGTGCGGAAGAGAGGGGTGTGAGACGTACGGTGTTTTGGGACGGTGACCACACAAGTTTACCTAGGTTCGAATCCGTCGGCTTTGGACGGATCCTACTCCTGCTAGCAATCCAGTAATATGGCATAGCCGGAATATGGGTTACAAGGGTTCGCCTGCGCGAGTTGAGATTGTGATTGTAAGGGGTTCCCTAAAGGCTCTCCCTAGGACGGCTTATATAGATATCCGGCCTAGGGTTTACAGGAGAGATATATCCGGCTACGACTAAGAGTCGGTTACAGAGTACATCTTGAACTACAAGTAACACTATGGGCCTAACTCGGTAAGTCTTCTAGGCCTTCCTGTAGCCGGAATGGACTCCGTTTCTTCTCCCTGACTGGGCCGTCCGTGAAGCAAAGCTCTAACCCGAAGTGGGCCACCCTGGTCAGTGAGGAACTGTGAGGATACCCGGAAAGTATATCCCCAACAGCAGCTCCCGGAAGTCTCCAAGATCTAAAGTCGGATTCATCATCGTCTAGCTTGATCGTTGGCTTGCAGAATCTTCAAGGGTTCCTGAAACTTCAAAACAAAAGATATGATCCGGGTCTCAAAAGTAAGTCGGACCTATCAGTACATTATTCGGATTTTGCAGCTTGATATTCAAACTAAGCCGGAACTTAGTCTCTGACGTCACCTGACACTGGTCATGGTCAAGTCACGTCATCTGACAAACATCCTGTCAGCACGACCGTTTCGTGGGTCCATCATTCGTGGAACCGAGGCGCTGTTTCAATGCGTACACGGAGATCGAGGCGACGTAATCATCGCGTGGGTCCTTCCCAGTTCCTTCCGCGACGCGTGGCGGTTACACTGTGGCTTTTTGCACGAATCTTGGCGTGGTTAGGTGGTTATAAGGGGTGAGGATTTCCTTTTCCTCATCTTAACCTATTCCCTTGACGTTTCCTCTCTCCACTTCTCCCCCGTGCACAGAGCTCCTCTGCTTCCCAGATTTCCAGCGCCGCCCATCCAAGTTCACCGGCGCACCGGAGAAATGGCTTCATCTTCATCGTCCGGCTTGGCTGGCTTCGCAGCAGCGACGACAGCGGCGGCTGCGGCGGAGGCGGCGGCGGAGAAACAAAGCAACCGTGGGGTTTGGATCTCATGTCTCCTCGACGACGAGAAGCTCCGCGGCGTGGAGAATGAAGGGCTCCTCCGCGCCGGTGACTGGCAGAGCGGTTTCAGCGAGACCATCCCTCACCCGCACGACAAAGAGCGGGTACACTTCGGCACCCACCTCGACAGAGGTTTGTCTTTCCCTCACTCAAATTTCTTTTCTGAGGAGATAGACCATTACGATGTTCAGCTTCACCATCTTCCTCCCAACTCCATCTTAGAGATGAGCGCCTATGCGACTTTGTGTGAGGGATATATTGGCATTAGGACGAGTCTCACTTTATTCCGTTTCTACTTTCATGTTCGTAGAAACTCCATTACTGCCGGTAATCCTTATATTACCGGCACTATTAGCCTTTCAGTTAGACGCGAGCATACTTATCCTCGCATTTCAGCTAGTGAGTCAGTCAAACAATGGCCGGCCACCTTCTTTTACCATAAGGATAGTCCTGCTCCTGGCAAAGCTACTGCTTTGCCGGCTTTCATCGACGGAGCTGCCACGGCCCTAGCGTCTTGGGACGAGGCTCCTCCAGCTCTCAGTGACGATCTGATCCTCGCTAAGAGGCGGATCAATTATCTGATAAAACACAAGGGCCTGCGAGGGTCCGACTTAGTCCAATCTTGGGTCGCACGTCGGATCCAGCCTCTCCAGCACCACGGCGACCGTCTGATGCATTCCATCATGACGTTGAAGAATGATTCCCTCCGCATCAGTCCTAAGGCTTTAAAGCCACAGTATTACATAAGCCAGATCAAATGGCTGATCAAGGAGCGGATTGAGAGAAAGATTCCGGACTTGTCTCTGGACATGCAAACAGCGGAAGATGTTGTAGTGCCAGTAAGCTTTTAACAATAAACCTTTTTTTATGTGTCTCACCTTTAAGTTATTTTGCAATACTGAGATATTATCTTCTTTTCAGCTTGCCGACCTCCCCGAGTCAGAACTGGCTCCTATCGAGGGATATCCTCTGGAGTTTTCTCAGGAGGAGGAACTAGTTCCATTGCCGGACGTTGTGCCCAGGAAGCACAAGGCTCCGACAGTGGCCGTCGGCACAAAGGAAGTGCCAGTCGTGAAGAGGTAACTTTCCCCATAACTTCTGCCTTTGTACTTTACTCGTATTTTCTTCCGAGATGTAATGTTTTCTATGCTATCACATTCTCAGAGCTAAACAGCTCATCAAGGGCAAGGGTAAGGGAACTTCTTCGAAGCCCCTGCGACAGACGAAGCTGACTATGGCTTCTCCTGTCGCGGCTCCTCTGACTCCTGCCCCTCAACCTTCCGCAACGCTGGTTATTACTCCATCGCCAGTTGTCGCAGAAGATCCGGCCCCCTCAATAGGTCCAGCGACCCTTGAGTCGTAGACTGACGCCACCATGGGTGGCTCAGGTTTTGATAAGGGTGAACCCTCTTCGGATAATGATCCCTCGGCAGAGATTTTCGCTGAAAACCTCCTGAACAATCCGGGACTTGCCAAATTTGGCTTGTCTCGGAAATCTTCAGAAGAAACCCAGCTGCTGGCCCAACAATGCCTGGAGAGCTGAAATCTCCGGTTATTCCACTCACCCTCGCCGAGAAGGTTACCACCGAGGTGAACATGTGCCAGAGCAAGCTCACACATGAACATCGTGTAAGTCGGAATTCCAACTCACGTTTTTATTTATTGTACTTTATATCGTATCCTCTAGCCCCCAAGCATGAAGTTGGATATACAATCCAGGTTTATGCTTCCTTAGGATGCCAAAGAATGAACTAGTGTAGCCCCCTAGGCTCGTGCTGATATTAGCTACAATATTAGTCCGAGTCTTCAGTAGACTTCAGACTCTGGGTATTCTGACTTACAGAAAGTTAATTCATATAACCAGGATTTGTTGAAGAATGTCTGCAATAAGCGGAGAGAGATCAGAGCTCTCCAACTTAAGAATGCTGAGCTGAAGGTTTCCAAGGATGAGGCCAAAGGTAAACATTCCGAGACTCAAACCTTGTCTTGTGTTTTCATAGTTGAATATTTTTTGCTGAACTGTTGTTCTTTTTGACTTACATCACTGATAAAGGAGTCCTGTGCTATGATCGAAGAGGCTGAAAATCTGAAGACCTTGGTGGTGGAAAACAGGGATCTCCGCCGAGAGCTTGACCAGGTTAAGGCGGATCATGAGAAGAGCATAGCTCAAATTCTCGAATCCTCCTCCATGGCCACCGTGGAGCGTGATCGCAAGATATCACTCCACGAGCAGAAAATTTCGGATCTCAACAACGAGCTTTGCAGAGAGAAGGACCTTTCCGAGGCACTCCGGGCTGAACTCCGGAGTCTTCGGGAAGAGAAGACCAAAGTTGATGACGTCATCTTCGGTATGTTTCCATCTTTCTGACTTGTCTACATTCTTCGACTCTTTCGATGTCGGATTTGTTTGACCGTTTTGCATTATATGTATAGGTCCTCTGAACTTGACGGACTCCACTTCTGCCGAGCCTCGCACCCACCGGCTTACCCAAGTCGGTGATCTGCTTCATGACTTCTGCCAATCCATTGAAGATATTGGCGAAGATCTCAAGGTTCCGGACATGCATAGCATGTCCGACTTTCAGGTGCGGGACAAAGAAAAGGAGATTCCACAGCTTGTCCAGCACTAGAACATGTCCTACGCACGATCCGCGGAGCAGAACGCTCTCACCATGGTCACGAGCCACCATGGAAGCATGGAGATATGGCAAGTGACCATAGGGTATTCTACTGTGGATGAAGACGGACATGAGCAAGATATCAAGGCCATCATGGACTCCTGCGCCGGATATGGGTGCCGTGTAGCTGACTTAACCAGCTACGACACTCCCTTCTTCACCCGCGTGGACACGCCGCCTCCGCCTCCCGAAGAAGCTGTTTCCGACGATGGCCAAACCATATTGGATTTGTACATCTCAGATCATTATCAGGGCGCGGCTGATTTGTCCAGCGAGCCGGCAGCTCCTTCCTCCTCTCTGGCATCATAGATTATCAAAAACAAATGTATTATTCTGAAAACATCATGGGTCTGTAAATATGCAGTATGAAACTTTTGCTAGTGCCAAGTTTTAATCTATTAAGCACTTTTGGCTTAAATTTTCTGTGCCAGAAATGTTTGCATAAGCACTTATACTTTTTTGTCTATACTTATCGTTTATCCGGCTTTCTGCCTCGACCCTTTCGTGAGCCGGCTAAACTTTCTGCATAGAAACTTTGCCGAGCAACGGAGCTCAATTGCTAAACCAGTTTAAACTCGGAAGCAACGCCGGCTTCCAGTACCAACAATTCACTACTCGGAAAATGCCCGCATCCGGAAATCAGACAAATAATCAAAGTATAGACTAGAAACTTTAGAGTTATACCCGAAGGTAGCATTTTTAGAATCGGAAATCTAAACCAGAACAAACATGAGCATAAAGTACTTTCAAGTATTCTAGTATTTTCGACTATGACATGATCATTCAGGAATAAGATGGTAAAAATTTATTTCTCACAGAACATGTACATATGTATGATTAAACAGAAGGATAAACTACGAATAAGAGGGACGTAGCTAAGCAATATTCCATGGTCTGTCTAACTCATCCGGATTTGTACTGCCTCCAGCTCTCTTTCTCTTCTTAGTAGTAGGTCTTTCTTTGACTGGCCTCTTATCAGTTAAGTAGTACGAACCATTGTGCAATACTCGACTAACTAAAAAGGGCCCTTCCCATACTAGGGAAAGTTTGTGTTTTCTTTGTTGCACAAGCCGGAGAACCAAATCGCCTTTATTAAAAGATCTGTTTCTGACTCTCTGGCTATGATACTTGCGTAACTTCTGCTGATAGGCTGTGGATCTCATTTCAGCAACGATGCGAACTTCTTCGACTAAGTCGAGATCATTTTGTCGAGAAATCTCGGCATCCTCTTCAATATACGCGGCCACTCTAGGAGAAGTGTGAATCAAATCACTAGGAAGAACTTCTTCTGTGCCATAGACCAAGAAGAAAGTTGTGTATCCGGTTGACCTGTTCGGAGTTGTTCATAAACTCCATATTACAGAGGGTAATTCCTCTGCCCAAGATCCCGCAGCATGTCATAGTGGTGCTTCGAGTCTCGGTTTTAGGCCTTGTAGAATTAAACCATTTGCTCTTCCAACTTGTCCATTAGCCTGTCGATGTGCGACTAACGCAATCTCAAGCCAGATATTTTGTTCGTTGCAGAATTCGGCCAATTCTCCCATAGAGAAATTACTCCCGTTGTCCGTGATAATACTATGCGGATAACCATACCGGATTATGACATCTTCGACAAATCTTTTGGCTGTTGCTCCATCACAACTAGTGACGGGTTTAGCCTCAATCCATTTGGTCAATTTATCCACCATCACTAAGAAGTGACTAAATCCACTTGGCGCCCGTCTAAATGGTCCTACCATGTCAAGCCCCCAGACCACGAAAGTCCATGTTATAGTTATTGTTCGCAGCTGATCAGCCGGAACGTGAGCTTGTTTGGCGTACTTTTGGCAGCCCTTGCACGTCTTGACCAGCCGTTTGGCATCTGCCTTGCTTGTAAGCCAGAAAAAACTGTGTCTGAAAGCTTTTGCCACTAAAGATTTGGCTGCAGCATGGTGACCACACTCGCCTTCGTGGATTTCTCTTAAGATTTCCACTCCTTCCAGAGATACGCAGCGCTGAAAGACCCTAGACACACTCCGCTAAGAAGAGCTCACCTTTAACTATAGTATAGGCTTTCGCTCGTCGGATAATCTGATGGCTCAGAACCTCGTCTTCGGGTAATTTGCCATCTACCAGATAATCAAGGTAGGATTGAGTCCAGCTAGGAATTACAGCCAGAACTGCTATTAGAGGTGAGTCGAATTTGGTCAGATATTCCTCATCCACTCCCTTTATTGAGGGAACTTTGAGAGGCTCTAAAAAAGCGCCATCCGAGACCTCTTTCCATGCAGACCCTATCCGAGATAGTGCATCTGCTTCCTCGTTTTCTGCTCGAGGGATGTGTTGAACCTCAAACCCTTTGAAAGATTTAGATAGATCATCTACGACAGATTTATATGCTGCCATGTGATTATTTTCATTACAAATATCCGAGACTTGCTGAGCAACAAGATCCGAATCTCCATAACACATCAAACGTTGGATGCCGATATCCTTAGCAATCCGGATTCCATGTAGCAGTGCTTCATACACGGCAATATTATTTGTCGCTGTGAAGTGGATCTGCAACACATATAGAAGTTTATCTCCTTGGGGTGATTTGAGCACCACGCCATCCCCTTAGCCCCCTCGAGCCTTAGACCCATCAAAATATAGGGTCCAATATTCTGACTCAGGGAGGGTCATATTCTCCTTCGTCTCTGTCCAATCAGCAACAAAGTCGGCAAGGATTTGGGATTTGATTGCTAACCGAGGTTTGTACTCAATATTGAAAGCTGAGAGCTCTATGCCCCATTTAGCGACGCGTCCTATGGCGTCACTGTTATTGATTATATCCCTCATGGGAGCTGTGCTCACCACGGTAATTGGATTCTCCTGAAAATAATGTCGTAGCTTATGAGATGCTAAGAATAGATCATAAGTTAGCTTTTGATAGTGCGGATACCGCTGTTTTGATTCTGTCAGGACCTCGCTGACAAAGTATGTCGGACGCTGAACCAATTGTTCCTGATTTTCCTCCGGTCTCTCCACTACCATAATGATACTGACGACTTTGTTTGTCAAAGCAAGATAGAGCAACATCGGTTCCTATGGTTCCGGCGCAGCAAGGATAGGAGCAGATGAGAGTACTTTCTTCAGGTCTTGTAATGCAGCTTCAGCTTCGTCGGTCCACACAAAATCCTTGGTCTTTTTCAGGAGTTTGTATAATGGTGCGGCTCTTTCACCGAGCCAGCTTACAAACCGACTGAATGCAGCGATGCAACTAGTTAGTCTTTGTATGTCCTTCAGGCGAGTTGGCCTGGAAATATTGAGTATAGCCTTGATTTTGTCTCGATTAACCTCTATGCCTCTCTGTGACACGATGAAACCTAACAATTTTCCGGCTGGAATTCCAAAGAAGCATTTCTTCGGATTAAGCATTATGTTGTATTTTTGTAGATTGGCAAACGTTTCCTCTAAGTCAGAAATAAATGTTTCCTTCTTTTTGGACATCACCGCAATATCATCCACATATGTATGTACATTGCGTCCGAGTTGGTCGTGGAGGCAACGCTGCATTGTGCGCTGGTACGTAGCTCCTGCGTTCTTCAGCCCAAAGGGCATCGTAACGAAACAGAAGGTTCCGAAGGGGGTTATGAATGAAGTTTTGACTTTTTCAGATTCCTTCATCCGGATTTGGTGATAACCGGAATATGCATCGAGAAAACAGAGGAGTTCTGAGCCTGCCTTAGAATCGATAACTTGATCAATCCTAGGCAGAGCAAACGGATCTTTGGGACAAGCCTTGTTCAAGGCGGTATAATCAACACACACCCTTAAATCAGTGGTGTCCTTTTTAGGGATCATTACAGGATTGGACGACCACTCAGTGTGGATGACCTCTTCTATGAGTCCGGCTAACTCGAGCTGGGCTAGTTCCTTAGTTATTGCCTTACGCTTTTCATCGCCGAAACATCATCAGGACTGTTTGACGGGTTTAGCATTCGGGTTTACATTTAAGGAGTGCTTGGCAAGTTCCCTAGGTACTCCAGTCATGCCAGATGGCTGCCATGCGAAGATATCTTGATTTTCTTTGAGAAACTTGACGAGCACGCTTTCCTATGTGCTATCTAGGTATACGTCTATCTGGGTCACCTTGGAGGGGTCATCATCCTTCAACATCGTCTTCTTTGTCTCTTCTGATGCCTTGAACTCCAGATTCAGCTTTGTCACCTCCTTCTTTGTTGCGGGCATCTCAGACGGATCTATGCTCTTCTTGATCTCCTGGTACTCCTGGGCGTGTAGCACGGCTTCAACAAAGGCGGAATTTCCATCCTCACACTGTCGCGCTTTCTTCGGGTCTCCCATGATAGTGATCACGCCGTTGGGACCTAGAATTTTCATCATTTTGTAAATGTAACACGGACGAGCCATAAAAGCCCAGTAAGCCGGACGTCCGAATATAGCGTGGTATGCGCTCTTGAACGGGACCACTTCGAAGGAAAGTGCCTCCGTCCGATAGTTCTTTGGAGTTCCAAAGGTGACATCCAAAGTGATTTCTCACAGGGAATTTGCTTGTCTTCATGGGACAACCCCGTGAAAGATCACAGAGCTGTGGTTCAGCTGGGTCTCCAAGATCTTCATCCAGCATAGCGTTTCGACATACAAAATATTAATACTGCTGCCACCGTCCATGAGAGTCTTGGATAAACCATAACCGTCAATAAATGGATTGACGATTAAGGCGTATTTTCCTCGCCTGTGCAACTTAGGAGGATGATCAACGTGGTCAAATGTGATTGCCAATTCCGACCAGTCCAAGAATTGGGGGACAGTCGGAACTGTTGCATTGAGGTCATGTAGCACTGCCTTTTTGACCTTTGCTGGTTGAGATCCGAGGAAGGTGACATAAGTGTCTTTCTTGGTAGAATTTTTTTCTTTCCTTCCGGCTTGGGATTTGAAGCATCAACTTCCTCCATGTCAGAATCTTCTTTGGTCTCCTTATCTTTTTCGGGATTCTTCTTTCCCTTCTTCCGCTTAGCTTTGTAGCTAGCGGTGTCATCTCTTTTAATGTCGTCATTGAAACGACACTTGGCGTTTGTGTGGGACGAGCCCCCGTTGGTGTCTAAGTGATGCACACATGGGTTATTAGCAATGTCGGCCCAAGAGTAGGTTTTTCCGGGTTGCTGGTCTCCTCTACCCTGGACTCTTGATGTCCCACGACCGCGGTCGTGGCCACCGCCACGTCCTCCTCGTCCTCCAGACCCGAAAGTGGCAGTGACCACTGCCGTTTCCGTGTTGGGTTTCTATTCCGAGGTATTCTTGTGCTTCTGAGCTTGTTTCTTTGGTTGTTTTGCCGACTGTGGCACAGCCAGGGCGTTGAGTAATCCCTCTGCATCGTCATCAGCATCTGCATACTTGCTCGCGGTTTCTATCATCTCTCCCAAATCACACTTCAAGCGATGACGTAGTAAACCAATTGGGAGACCTGCAATGAAAGCTTCAATCGTAGTTTGGTCATTTACTCCTTCACAGGACTTCTTGGTGTGGATCCATCATCCAAGGTAATCCCGGCAAGTTTCTCCGGCTTTCTGGGTACAACACTGTAGGTCTCCGGCCGTACAGGGCCACCGGTATGTGCCTTCGAAATTCCGAAAGAACGCACTTTGCATGTCATACCAGTTGTGGATGGTGTTCTCCGAAAGTTCATTAAGCCATGATCGTGCCGTCTTCCGCACCATGAGTGTGAGATATCGGGTTGCGACCAGGTTGTTTCTGCCTTTGGCGATGCAGCAAGCTTGGAAGAAATCCTGTAGCCAAGTATCTGGCCGAGCTATACCGTCGTAGGCTTGAATATGTCTTGAGATAGCAAATCCTTCTAGGAATCTTGTAGCTCTTATGCGTGGTCCGAAGCACTTTGGGCCCATGTATATGTCATCATTTTCATAGCGCCATGCTTCTATATTGGAGTTGATCCTGTGCCTTGCGTCATTCGGGGATAGAGATCGTCCCGAGTGTCGGCTGTGGCTGCGGTGCCTTGGAGCTAGACTTTGGCTTCTGCCACCACCTCCTCCAGCACGATGCCCTCCTTGGCCTCCCTGGGAGCCGTTGTGATGGCTACTTGGTGGAGAGGGTGGAGCGGTTGGGTCATTTCCGGCTGATCGTCGGCCTCCATCCGGAGCATCATTATTCCAGTTTCGGGGAGGGTCTTCATTATGACGAGCCCCCTGCCGGCTTGTCTCGGCATGGTGTCCGTCGTTCCTTCGTTCGTCGTCCAGACGGCTTGCAAGTCTAGGAGGTGGCATTCTTTGTCGGTCCTCCTCCCGACGTTTCTCTTTATCTTCTTCCCTATGGTCCTTCGACTCTCACCGGGGAGGGTTTCTCGGATTCCATGTAGCAATTGCCTCTTGCTCTGCAACTGGGTTAACGTTACGCCAGTCACGGGAAGCTTTGTGGTGCTGTCCTGAAGATCCGGTTCTTGAGTGGTTATCTTCCCGACTGTCGGAACGATGTTGCTGTTCCGGCACCTGTTGGGGTCTTACGTCAGCCCATGCCGGATCTATGCGACATTGGTCGGAATCTGAGACCAGCTTTTGACTTCCGGACAGGGCGACCTTTTGCTGCTCCAGTCCTTTGTTGGGTAGTTTGATTCCCAACCGGATCTGCTCCGGGCCTGGATTAGCCGATAGGATTTCCCGAGCCGCAACGGTGTTCTGTACTGGCGTTGGATACACCCAATCCTCGTTGCTGTCGCGTCGAGGCATCCCAAGTTCTCCTCCGAAAATGACTTTGTGAATCTGCGGGAATTGGTTGTCGTTAGTATGACGTTTCCTTGTTTTTTGATGTTGCCTGGAGTTGTACTTCTCCGTAGATGCCATGCGTTTCTTTTCCTCCTCAATATTTTTGGCTTCATCGAGGAGTACCTGACGACGCGCTTCTAGGGCATGTGCCCTCTCGTCTAGCTCTTCCGCAGTAAGTTCTGCAGCTGTAGGAATAGGTGTGGTTAATGCAGCATCGATGAGTTTACACGCACCTTCAGTGATCACGTGTCCATCAATCGACTCTTATTTTTTGGGCTCATTTGGGATAAGCGCTCCATCCGAGTCTTCCTCGTATTCCTCAGCAATCACCTCCTCTGTCGGAGGGTCTTTCGCCGGGGTCTTGTTCTTCTTCTTTGCCTTCTTGGCAGCGCCGGTAGCAATGACGGCTTTGGGTCCGTTTCCCGGAGTCAACCTCTGATCGGTACTTTTGGACATCTAGACCTCAGGATTATCTCTGATTTCCATGTCATCCTGCGTTTTTGGAGAGTTTTCCCCGGATCCTTCATCCATGGCTTGTCCTTCCTCTACAGCTTTGGAGTTATACTCCTCTTCATATTCTGTGGAGAACTTATGAAAATCTGCTGACGACATTGATTCATCCGAGGATGCGGGTACGTCGGCATTTGTTCCAAACGCCTCTAGCACAGAGTCGGTGTTGTCTCTAGCATCGGCAAAGCCGAATCCGGATCCCACATATCCGACAAAGTGCAACGCGTGCCTCCTGAGATACTTGCGGCTCTCGCGATCGGCCTCCTCGAAACGCCTGATGGTCTCGAGAATATCGTCTATGCTTGCATCTTTCATCATCATGCGTCTTAGCGTGTACCTCAGGAAAGGCCTGTCTGTCCCAGCGTCACCAGATCCGGAGTCAGTGTCGTTTCTATGCTCCTCCTGGATTTCGACTTCAGCGGGTGGGTTGATCTGGGATTCGACCTCTCCAGGGAGATCCACTCCAGATTCAACTTGGACCGCCAGGTCTTCAGGCTCAGATTTCTCCACTATCTCCACAACTGGTGCGGGCTAGGTGGGATTAGGGTTTTCTAAGATCCGAAACTCTGCTGCCTCCACGGAAAAAGGGGATCCAGAGATTTCTTCTGCCTCTATCATCACCACTGAGGTCGGTGGGGCAGGTTCAGTAAAGCTGATGTAAACATCGATCTCGCCAAAACACATGATGGTGTAAGTAGTCACAGCCTCCCTAGCTAGAATCCAGGTCTCGTCGAGAATGATGAGAGGGACGTCGCTGGCGTAGAGGATGTGATCGACGGTGATGGTCTCGCCGATTCCGATTCTTGCAGATTCCGCTTGGAACGCAGATTCGAAGGTCACTTGCGCCACGGTGGGCGCCAACTATCGTCAAATTGATGAGAAGTACGCCATGAGGGGGTCCTCGAGGCGTGCGGAAGAGAGGGGTGTGAGACGTACGGTGTTCCGGCACGGTGTGTACACAAGTTTACCCAGGTTCAAATCCGCCGGCTTTGGACGGATCCTACTACTGCTAGCAATCCAGTAATACGGCAGAGCCAGAATATGGGTTACAAGGGTTCGCCTGTGCCAGTTGAGATTGTGATTGTAAGGGGTGCCCTAAAGGCTCTCCCTAGGACGGCTTATATAGATATCCGGCCTAGGGTTTACAGGAGAGATCTATCCAGCTACGACTAAGAGTTGGTTACATAGTACATCTTGAACTACAATTAACACTATGGGCCTAAGTCGGTAAGTCTTCTTGGCCTTCCCATAGCCGGACTGGACTCTATATCTTCTCCCTGACTAGGCTGCCCGTGAAGCAAAGCTCTAACCCGAAGTGGGCCACCCTGGTTAGTGAGGAACTGTGAGGATACCCGAAAAGTATATCCCCAACAGATTCCACAATGTCAAGCCTGGTCAGTGAGGAACTGTGAGGTAGAACCTGTGGATGTGCGACTGACGCAATGTCAAGCCAGCTATTTTGTTCGTTACAGAATTCCGCTAATTCTCCCATCGAGAAATTACTCCCGTTGTCCGTGATAATACTATGTGGATAACCATACCGGATTATGACATCCTCGACAAATCTTTTGGATGTTGCTCCATCACAACTAGTGACGGGTTTAGCCTCAATCCATTTGGTGAATTTATCCACCATCACTAAGAGGTGAGTAAATCCACTCGGAGCCCGTCTAAACGGTCCTACCATGTCAAGCCCCCAGACCGCGAAAGGCCATGTTATAGGTATTGTTCGCAGCTGATCAGCCGAACGTGAGCTTGTTTGGCGTACTTTTGGCAGCCCTTGCACGTCTTGACCAGACGTTCAGCATCTGCCTTGGCTGTAAGCCAGAAAAAACCATGTCTGAAAGCTTTTGCCACTAAAGATTGGGCTGCAGCATGGTGACCACACTCGAGTTTGTGGATTTCTCTTAAGATTTCCACTCCTTCTTCCGGAGATACGTAGCGCTAGAAGACCCCAGACACACTCCGCTTATAGAGCTCACGTTTAACTATAGTATAGGCTTTCGCTCGTCGGATAATCTGCCGACTCAGAACCTCGTCTTCAGGTAATTTGCCATCTACCAGATAATCAAGGTAGGGTTGAGTCCAGCTGGGAAATACAGCCAAAATTGCTACTAGAGGTGAGTCGGATTTGGTCGGATATTCCTCATCCACTCCCTTTATTGAGGGAACTTTGAGGTGCTCTAAAAATGCGCCATCCAGGACCTCTTTCCGTGCAGAGCCTATCCAAGATAGTGCATCTACTTCCTCGTTTTCTGCTCGAGGGATGTGTTGAACCTCAAACCCTTCGAACGATTTAGATAGATCATCCACGACAGCTTTATATGCTGCCATGTGCTTATTTGCATTACAAATATCCGAGACTTGCTGAGCAACAAGATCCGAATCTCCATAACACATCAAACGTCGGATGCCGATATCCTTAGCAATCCGGATTCCATGTAGCAGTGCTTCATACTCGGCAATATTATTTCTCGCTGTGAAGTGGATCGGCAACACATATAGAAGTTTATCTCCTTGGGGTGATTTGAGCACCACGCCAGCCCCTGAGCCCCCTCGAGCCTTAGACCGATCAAAATATAGGTTCCAATATTCCGACTCAGGGAGGGTCATATTCTCCTTCGTCTTTGTCCAATCAGCAAAAAAGTCACCAAGGATTTAGGATTTGATTACTGTCCGAGGTTTGTACTCAATATCGAAAGCTGAGAGCTCTATGCCCCATTTGGCGACGCGTCCTGTGGCGTCACTGTTGATTATATCTCTCATGGGAGATGTGCTCACCACGGTAATTGGATGCTCCTGAAAACAATGTCGTAGCTTACGAGATGCTAAGAACACACCATAAGCCAACTTTTGATAGTGCGGATACCGCTATTTTAATTCTGTCAGGACCTCGCTAACAAAGTAAGTCGGACGCTGCACCTAGTGTTCCTGATTTTCCTCCGGTCTCTCCACTACCATAATGATACTGATGACTTTGTTTGTCGCAGCAAGATAGAGCAACATCGGTTCCTGTGGTTCTGGCGCAGCAAGGATAGGAGCAGATGAGAGTACTTTCTTCAGGTCTTGTAATGCAGCTTCAGCTTCGTCGGTCCACACAAAATCCTTGGTCTTTTTCAGGAGTTTGTATAATGGTGCGGCTCTTTCACCGAGCCGGCTTACAAACCGACTGACTGCAGCGATGCAACCAGTTAGTCTTTGTACGTCCTTCAGGCGAGTTGGCTTGTAAATATTGAGTATAGCCTTGATTTTGTCTCGGTTAACCTCTATGCCTCTTTGTGACACGATGAAACCTAACAATTTTCCGGCTAGAATTCCAAAGAAGCATTTCTTCAGATTAAGCATTACGTTGTATTTTCGTAGATTTTCGTTTTGGACATCACCGCAATATCATCCACATATGCATGGACACCATCATGTCCGAGTTGCGTCCGAGATTTCTTCAGCCTCTATCATCACCGCTGGGGTGGGTGGGGCAGGTTCAGTAAAGCCGATGTAAACATCGATCTCGCCAAAAGACATGATGGTGTAGGCAGTCACAGCCTCCCTAGCCGGAATCCAGGTCTCGTCGAGAACGATGAGAGGGACGTCGCTGGCGTAGAGGATGCGACCGATGGGGATGGTCTCGCCGATTCCGATTCTTGAAGATTCCGCTCGGAACACAGATACAAAGCTCACTTGCCCCACGGTGGGCGTCAACTGTCGTTAGATTGATGACAAGTACGCCATGAGGGGGTCCTCGAGGCGGGCGGAAGAGAGGGGTGTGAGACGTATGGTGTTCTACGATGGTGAGCACACAAGTTTACCCAGGTTTGAATCCGACGGCTTTGGATGGATCCTACTCCTACTAGCAATCCAGTAATACGGTAGAGCCGGAATATGGGTTACAAGGGTTCGCCAGTGCGAGTTGAGATTGTGATTGTAAGGGGTGCCCTAAAGGCTCTCCCTAGGACGGCTTATATAGATATCTGGCCTAGGGTTTACATGAGAGATCTATCCGGCTACGACTAAGAGTCGGTTACAGGGTACATCTTGAACTACAAGTAACACTATGGACCTAATTCGGTAAGTCTTCTGGGCCTTCCCGTAGCCGGACTGGACTCCGTTTCTTCTCCCTGACTGGGCCACCCGTGAAGCAGAGTTCTAACCCGAAGTGGACTACCTTGGTCAGTGAGGAACTGTGAGGATACCAGGAAAGTATATCCCCAACAGAGAGAATGATGTAATGAGATGAAGAATGGACTAAAGCTCAAGCTTGGGGATGCCACGCGTGTCACCCCAAGAAATATCCAAGAAGTACAAGCGTCAAAGCTTCATTTTTGATGTTCTTGGAGCATCTTTGTTTTTGTTTTTGGTTTTTCGTTTGCTTGGTTTTCTTAGTTTGCTTGAATAAATTGGTTGTACCCCATCTTTCATACATTAGTTTTCAAATAGTTTGGATTGGATTGGAAAAGAGTAGGAAAGTTCATGCTTAAGTGGTAAAGAGAGCTTGTTTTTGACTGTGGCCCATGCTTGGTATTGTTTTGGCTTTATGCTTAGTGATCTTTGTTGTAGCATGACATGTTATAAACAATTGAGATTGCTTAATGCTCCTTGGAAGAATCATGCGTTGTTTTAGCATATTAAAGCATAGTATTGTGGTATTCTACTTTGATGCTTTATTTGGGTTGACTTGGCGCATGCTCACACCATGTTATGACTATCCCAAGTCACCATAGCCTTTATGATCCTTTAGTTTTTGACTTGTAATATCACTTTATGCTTTAATTAATGATGTTTTGTCGCTTTGCATGATTATGGCCATTGTTGCTCTTTTAGTTGGTCGCTCCCAGTCTTTTGCTAGCCTCCATAACCAAGTATGAGTTCCACTCATGCATCCAACTCCAAATAAAACCAAGTTATTCCAAAGAGTCCACCATACCTACCTATTAGCATTTGCTATTCCAAGTATATTCATGTTTTTATCTACCTTCCGAATTAAACTTGTTATGAGAAAACTAGTCATTAAAGCTCTCACGAACTTGATGGCACACTTTACTTTTCCTGCCCTTAATAAACTTGAACCATTGTGTCCTCTATGTTGTATATGCTTGCAATTATATGTTGGGGATTAGCAGAACCATGCTATCATTAGGAACGCTTTCAACAATGCACTTGTACTTCGTACCTAGTTGATATCATGCTCTTTTGTTTATGGATGTCGTCGGTGTGAACTGAAAGGGGAGTGACGAGGGTTTAACTCGTCAATGTCCATTGTTATGGACTTGGGTTTTGGAGAAGGAGGGAGCGCTGGAGACATCTATCAGCTAGCAAACAAGCACACAGGGGACAAAGGATTTACCCAGGTCCAGGCCTCGTAGAGGTCCCTACTCCTGCTTGTCTGCTCGTGGAATTATCAAGGGAGTCGAAAGTTACAATGGTGCGCAGACGAAATCTGGCGAGGGTTGTGGAAACTAGGGTTACGTGTGTCCTCCTCGCCGCCCCCTCCTAGCCTTTATATAGATAGGCTAGGTCTCGGGTAACAGGTCGAGTCGGTTACAAGTTAGGGTTTTCCCCTTCAAACTTTCTATCTTTAGCTTCTTCTTGTCCTTCAAGCAATTGAGAGTCCATAGGTTACTCGAGTCCCTCCATCCGGGCTTTGGCGACACCGTGGGCTTGTACGTATTTGGGCCGTATATACCAAGCTCGAGTACCCATAGGGTATACCCATGTCAGTAGCCCCCGAGTGTCTAGTGGAATCGCAAATTCGACTGGGGACTTTTGAAGCCTTCGAGTGCCTGAATGAGTATATTTCGATTGCTTTTATTTGTGTCATAGGGATTGTTGATATACGTGCCTGATATAACCGAAGTATCGGTATCAGTTAACCACCTTAGGGTGAAACAACGCAATCTACTCGAATTCGAGTCCTCGGACTCGAATCCGAAAAAGTGCTGGTGTAATTCGACTCAGGCCGCGGAGGTCTTACAGGAGTCAAATTCCAGTTATATGGGTGTGAGCACTTGACGTGTCCGTCAAGGCATGTTCATCGTGCCTGTGGGCATGGATATGTTTCTGGTAGTGCGTAGTTAAATGTGTTGCTAGGCCTTATTCAGGTCTTACCTTCACGCCGTAGGCGCGGCATCCGAATTTTATCATCGCGGAGACGATTCGGGTAACCCAGGAGACGCAGTCTCTTTGTAGGGGAAAAATTATGAGGCGGTGTCACCAGGAGTTTCGAGTGTGGATGTTATCAACACACTATTTTTTGTTCAAATAATCATAGGGTGCGCGGCCAGCGCTCCCTATGGGAGTAGCCCCCGAGTTCCTGGTTGAGTCGAAGACTCAGGCAGAGACTAAAAACTTTTGCGACTGCTGTCGTCTTTTGCTTGCTTGTTCAGTTGATGACCCAGGCAGGTACTAAAACACTTTCGCGACTGCTGTCGTCTTTTGCCTGCTTGTTTCAGTCGATGACTCGGGCGGTTAAAATATTTTCGCGACTGCTGTCGTCTTTTGCCTGCTTGTTTCCGGCACTCCCTATGGGAGTAACCCATGTTCATAATCGAACTGTGTTTTGAGTGGTTGGGTTTGCTTTTTGTGATTGTCCATGTTCCTGCAACAAGAAAAGAAAATTCGTAGGGGGCGCGGCCAGCGCTCCCTATGGGAGTAGCCCCCGAGTGCTTGGTGGAGTCGAAGACTCCAGCAAGGACTATAATAGTCAAAGTTCTCCACTGCATAGCCTTGATGACGTCAGTGCTGACGCTTGTATGACCTTAGTTGCCCGCGTGAGCGATTTTGACGGGACGTGACGAGCTGTGGGTCCCACTTTCTGACTTTGATTTGACTGGGCGTGCGTAATCTTATTTTTAACTGTGCCTCCTCGATTTCCGCGCGTAATGGTAGAAGTGGGGTGACGGTTCGCGCTTCCTCTTCTCCACGTGTCCTACGCGATGCGTGCCACGCGTCCAATAGGGTTTTTGTCAGCCGTTGGATTGCATCTTCCAGGGGTTATGTAGCGATGCCGCGGCAGTAATTTTCCCATCTATGTTCTTTCTTACTTGTTGTGGTAATTGCCGTTTGCTTTCCTGCTTTTCTCTGCGCCCATCTTCTCCACGACGCTGGACCAGCTCCGTTTGTTCCCCAGCTATTTTCTCCGCCGCGCAATGGGGAAGAAGAAGGGAGGCGCTGCCGCTGATTCCGCGACCACCCTCGCTGCAGCGAAGAAGAAGGGTGGCTCCGCTGCTGCGTCCACTAGTGCCGCCGCCGCTGGGAAGAAGAAGGTCGCGGGTACCCGCGTGACGAATGGCGCATGGCGCCCTTCTATCATCAAGGCATCGGATCTCCGTCTTCTTCGCCAAGACGGAGTGATTTCTGCATCAGTCGCCGATTCGCGCGTCCCCAGCGGTGAGACCGTTCCTGTGCCTCCCGCTGGTTATCGAGTGACGTTTCTTGCATTCATCATTCGCGGTCTTTCCTTGCCTCGTCACCCCTTTCTTCGGGGTCTTCTGTGTTTCTATGGGCTCCAACTCCATCAGCTGTCCCCAAATTCTCTCATCCACATCACTTGTTTCATCACCCTTTGTGAGTGCTGGCTCGGAATCGAGCCGCACTTTGGTCTTTTCAAACGCATTTTTAAATTGAAGCGTTAGTCCGCATCTGGCTCTTTAGTTTATGACGTAGGTGGTTGCGGAATCCATGTTGACCCATCCGCCACCTACTTCGATATCAAGCTCACCAAGTCCGTCCAGGGATGGAAAGATAGATGGTTTTATGTGCGCGACCAGAAAGCCAAGGACGAGCACTTTGGACTCGCGCCCTTTGATCCCGCGACTCCCTGCAAGAAGATGCGTTCTTGGAAGAACATGATCATGCCTTCCGAACTCGCGGAGACAGACGTGTTATATCAGCGCGTCTGCGACCTCGAGAGTCGCATAGGCGCAGAAGAGGGAGGTTGCGCCCTTGTCAGGACTTGGCTGCGTCGTCACGTCCAATCTCTCCAGGCCAGGGTCCATCCCATGTTCCAATGGGGTGGCGCTGATGATCCCACTCAAGTGTCTGCCGATGGCATGTCCGCGAGTGAGGTAGATAAGAGGGTGCGACTGGTCACGAAGTATACCCTCAAGGATGTTCTTCCGAACGAGCCAGTCGTTCCTCCTTTCGATGCTTCGAATCCTCCTCCTGAGGTATGGTTGTGCTACATAGTAGCGTATTTTCTCGATTGCGTCTTCTGTTGCTTATCTGTTTTACTTTTGTATGTAGGAGTGGGCGGTGTCGCCTTGCATGCCTCCCCTTCCTGAGGGGATCATTCCTCGTGAAGCTTTGGAAGAGGACCAGTCTGAGTCGACTGTCCCTTCCGATGTGGAAGAGGAAGCCCCCGAGTCCGAGAGTCCGGATACTCGCAAGCGTTCGCGTAGCGAGGATTCCGACGCGTCGACTCCTTCCACTCCAGGAGGCGCGGCTGTTGGTGCGGAGTCGTCAATTCCCGCCGTTCCTGTGAGGGCTATGGCACCGTCTTCTCGCAAGAAGATGCGATTGCCCAAGGAGTCTTCGTCGGAGTCGACGGAGGCCACATTTGATCTTGATAGATTTGACTGGTAAGTTTGCTAGTGCATTCGCTCGTCACTTGTTTTCTTCTTGTTGGCTTTTCCCTGGAGTTTTCCTTTTCTGAGTGCAGATTTTGTCTTGCAGTCAAGAGGCGTCGTCATCTTCTGGTGACGTCGAATTTTTGAAGGAATCAGGAGTCGCGACCTCAAAGGCCAAGATAGACGTCGAGCGTGCTCCTTCTCCTCCGGAGGCGACCCACTCCGGGCACAATTCTTCGAGCTCTCCTCACGTAGGGGAGCATCGAGTAGTAGCTCAGATGATGGTTCAGCAATCTTCTTCGGAATCGCTGGAGGACCATGTGAGTATATCTTTTCTCTCTCTTTTTTTTATAATTTGGCAGTCAACACCCTTTGTTGCCTTCTGCTGACTCCTTGTTTTGTGCGACAGGTCCTTGTAAAGGAAGCCTCACAGGTGGCAGAGCAAGTGATGGCGATAGGTCGCCAGCATGCGATGCTGGAGAAGCGCCACCGCGTGGTTGAGAGTGAGTGTTCTTATACTTATTCTTGTCGTCTTCTCTGTATCTTGGTATAATCAACTGACAGCCAAATTTTTTGACTGCCCTGTAGCTGAGCATAATGCTTTATTGCGTGATGTCGCCACGTTGGAGAAGACGCTGGCCGCAGCTGTGAAGGGGCGCGACGAGGCAATCGCGGCTCGTGATGAAGCCCAGAAGCGCGAGGAGGATCTGCGTGCCTCCTTTGCGTCCAAGGAGAAGTTGTTCGACGAGCAACTGTTCTCAGTCGCCAAGGCCCTCTTAGGTACCTTTACTTGATGGATATTTTATTGATGTTCTTCTCTTCCTCTGTAGCGCCGGTGGCATTAGAAGTTTGACCCGTGTGTGTATTTTGGTGTAGATGCTGGTGGCTGGAGTTTTGATCCACGAGTCCTTGGTCACGATGATGCTCTGGCGGGCGCGGTATCTGCGGTCAAAGACCGTAGCGCCGCTATCCAAAATACGTTGTCCAAAGCCAAGGCCACCCTAAGTCTCCTCCGGGAGGAGCTGATGCCGAAGGCGGAGCTGGTCGACAATGTGGAGGAGCTAGTGGAGTCACTCGCTGGGGGTGTGCCTGCCACATACAAGAACTCCCTCCGCGCAGCTGGCGCGACCATGTCGCTAGCCATGGTGCAAGCCCACGGAGTCGAAGTGGATCCCTCGGCGGTGTCGAAGACAATGCCTGTTGGCACGGATGGTCAGCAGGTAGTGTTCGCTCCCTTTGCGACTGCTTGTGCCAAATATGGCCATTCCTTGATAAACACCGTTGCCAAGTATTCGGAGGAGCTCAATCGCGCAAATAAGGCGGCGAAAACTTCGGCCTCAGGGGCCGGCGGAAAGTCAGTGGCATCTGATACTGCCACGGACTTGATGAAGCCCCCGAGGTCCTCGAAGTCGAAGGAGCCAGCTGCTCCGTAGTTAGGTCATTGTAATAGCTGATGAACTTGCTCTTTTGACTGGAAAACATGCCTGTTGGCGAATTTGTTTGTAGATACTTTTATTGATCCTGAATGCACCTGTCGCTTTTGACTTTTGAGTTGGTCGCCTTATTTTGCTTCTGGCTTGATTTTTGGTAGGGTACGTCAAGTGGCCCTGTGGGGGGAACCCCGGACTCGCCATCTCTTGAGGATACAATGGCACCATCCTGCTCCAGGTTAGAGGAGCTTTCCTTGCTTTCGCGACTTCATGATCGCGTTAAGCAACTGGAGCGTGAGTTGCCCATGATCCGCGGTAGCGCGGACGTGTGGAAGTCAAAGGCTGAAAAAGCCGCCGCCCGCGAGCAATATCTGCTTGGCGAGGTGACGCAGCTGGGCGACCAGTTTAAGTGTTAGTTTGCTCATCCTCGTCTTTTCTTTTGTAGTTAATCGCAATGGTACGTTGTACTCATGCTGTTGATGCTGCTTCGTGTAGTTGTTAGCGCACGCCGTCCGCTGGAGGAGAGGGATAGGATTGCCATCCGCCTTCATGATCTCACCCAAGAGCAACTTCAGGAGAGTGGATACTTCTGGGTAGATCATGATCGTGCGACTGCATTAGCGACCCTACAGGATCGCGCCTCGCGAGTGCTGCTCTTTTTGAAGAAGTCGTAGTCGTGTTTGAAGAACATCTATCGGGCGATGTTCCCGCTGGATGATACTCCATCAAGCGTGCTGGCCCTTCTAACGAAATTTCAAGATATATCCGCGGTTCGCGAGTGCGTGAGGCAGCAGCTGGTGGCTGGTGCCAAGTCTGCGCTCTCCGTGGTGCGTTTGCACATGCCTGACGTGGATGTCGCCGCCATTGCATCTGTGCCACCGGCGCCACCAACAGGATCTTCCTGGAACATGGTGCCGTACTATCAGGCGGTGGATCGTCCAGCCGAGGAAATCGTCGACTTCTTCGAGGAACAGACTAATGTTCTTCTGTTGCAAGGGTAGCCATATATGTATCCTGCATGTAAGTATACTAGTGTTGTAAAGCTCATATATATTTGTAGATGACTTATTGTTGAATGTATACAAATAACTTTATAGACGTGGGGTGCGTTGCACTTATGCGAGTCCTTTTCGTTAGCCTGGTCATCTTTGTGTCTTTCCCCTGTCAACCTGTCAGCTGCGTGGAAGCTGGGTTATGTTTGTGTTAAGGGATTCGATTGATGTGCCAGCTACTCAGGATGTCGCGTTATTGTTCGAAGAACATATGTAGATAGGATGGCGCAGCCCCCGAGTATGAAAGTTGACAAAAGAAAAGAGAGCACGGAGTTTTGGGGCACTTAGCTTTTATTTGTTCGGAGAACAGTATGTAGTACAATGTGCGGCTAAGTAGCCTTGGCTGAATAGCCTTATTTGCGATGCAAAAGTAAAGAAGAAACGACTAAGGGTAGAAGCGTCTCAGTTGTGCGACGTTCTAAGGGTTGGAGTATGCGACTCCTGTCTCTAAATCTTGAAGGCGATAGGCGCCACCTAGGATTACTTCTGTAATCACGTATGGTCCTTCCCAGGGGGACTCGAGCTTGAGATGCCCCTGCTGCTTCAGTCGCGGGACCAGGTCACCTTCGACGAAGGATCTTGGGCGAAGCCTTCTGCTATGGTAGTTGTGCAGGTTCTGCTGGTAGATCATAGATCTTTCTGCGGCGATTTCTCTTGCTTCGTCAAGGAGGTCGACGGAGTCCTCGAGTGCGAGGGATGACTCCTTCTCGCTGTAGGCGACTACGCGTGGCGCTCTGTACCGTA
The DNA here is from genome assembly GCA_916181665.1 of Avena sativa. Classification (NCBI taxonomy): domain Eukaryota; kingdom Viridiplantae; phylum Streptophyta; class Magnoliopsida; order Poales; family Poaceae; genus Avena; species Avena sativa. The sequence goes on from OV702292.1 coordinate 317,812,787, forward strand.
CCTCGGTGGGTAGTACTGCTTCTGCTCCATGTACCATAAAGAATGGTGTGTAGCCGGTGGCGCTGTTTGGAGTTGTACGCAGGCTCCAGAGTACGGATTGCAGTTCGTTTGGCCAGCAGCCCGCGGCTTGTTCGAGTGGCCGGAGGAGTCGCTTCTTGATGCCGCTGCAGACGAGCCCGTTTGCCTTTTCCACCTGACTGTTGGTCTGCGGGTGTGCGACTGAGGCATAGCTGATGTTGATCCCCAGGTTCTCACAGAAATCTTGGAACTCCTTGGATGTAAAGTTCGTTCCGTTGTCGGTGATGATGCTGTGTGGCACGCCGAAGCGGTAGACGATGGACTCGAAGAACTTGACTATGCTGTGCCCTGATTGCTTGGTCACTGGCATGGCCTCGATGCACTTGGTGAACTTGTCGACTGCGACCAAGAGGTAGACGTAGCCTCCTTGCGAGGACCTTGGAAGTTTCCCGACCATGTCGAGTCCCCACTGGGCGAAGGGCCAGGCCAATGGAATAGGCCGTAGCTCTGCACCTAGTGCGTGTGGCTTGTCCGCCAATCGCTGACAGGCGTTGCACTTTTGGACTATATCCTTGGCGTCGCGCATGGCCGTGGGCCAGTAAAATCCAGCTCGTAGAGCTTTGGCGACGAGGGCGCGGCTGTCGGCGTGGTGCCCACAGGTCCCTTCATGGATGTCGAGGAGGACTGCTCTTCCATCGGCTAGGGAGACGCATTGCTGTAACACGCCTGTGATGCTGCGTTTATACAGTTCGTCGTTGATAACGGCGAATGCCTTGGAGCTTCGCGCGATGTGTCGTGCATCTGTCGGGTCGTCCGGTAGGCGCTTGCTGAGGAGGTACGTAATGTACGGCTGCGTCCAGGATTGTTCGATCATCATGACGCTCATTGGTCCCTCGAGTCCTGTGTTGAGCTCCAAATCATCGATTGTTGTTGGCTCATTGGGTGGCGTAGCCCCCGAGTCCGTTGCTGCGCTTGTTTTCTTCTCTGCGGCCTTTGGCTAGATGGAGCGTTCGCATATGCGCTCGAGAAATACCCCAGGTGGTATGGGTGGGCAGGTGGAACCTATGTTGGCGAGTGCGTCCGCCTCCTCATTGCTTTCGTGACCTATGTGTCGCAACTCGCAGCCATCAAAGTCTCCTTCAAGTGTGTCGTAGAGGTCGCGATATGCGATCATGTTGTCGTTTAGTGCGTCGCACTCGTGCATTGTTTGGTTTACGACCAGCTTGGAGTCGCCATATATGATTAGCCTCTTTGCGCCGCAGGCTTTTGCCATCCTCATCCCGTGTAACAGGGCCTCGTATTCAGCCTCGTTGTTTGAGGCTGTGGACTGCATTCGCAGGACGTACTTCAGCTTGTCCCCTTGAGGCGATGTCAGTATGACACCTGCTCCTGCTCCATCTTTTCTCTTGGACCCATCGAAGTGCATTGTCCAGAGGTAGGACATGTCTGGCTTGTCCGGGAGTTGGTTTTCCATCCAATGTACGAGGAAGTCCGGGAGAACTTGCGACTTGATTGTGCCGCGCTTTTCGTATGTGATGTCTCGTGGAGACAGTTCGATTCCCCAAAGCGCGACTCGCCCTGTGGCGTCAGGGTTACTGAGGATATGTCCCAATGGGGCGTCGTTGACTACCACGATTGGGTGTTCCTGGAAGTAGTGGCACAGTCGTCGGGCGGTCATAAAGACGCCATACGCCAGCTTCTCATAGTGCGGGTACCGCTGTTTTGTTGGCGTGAGGACCTCGCTGAGGTAGTATACCGGGCGTTGTATGCCGTGGACCTTGTTTTCCTCGGCCCGTTCGACGACGAGCACTGTGTTAACCACTTGGTTGGTGGCGGAGATGTACAGCAGCAGTGGTTCCCTTTCTCATGGAGTTACCAATACTGGCGAGGTGGATAGCAGGCGCTTGAGGTCTTCGAATGCTTCATGCGCTCGTTGGTCCACTCGAATTTGTCAGCTTTACGGAGGAGCTGATAGAAGGGCAGCGCCTTTTCGCCCATTCGACTGATAAATCGACTGAGGGCTGCGATTCGCCCGGCTAGTTGCTGAACGCCCCTTATGTTCTTTGGCTTCTCCATGGCCAGTATGACTTTTATCTTTTTCGGGTTTGCCTCAATCCCTCTCGCGGAGATGAGATACCCGAGCAGTTGCCCAGAGGGTACGCCGAAGGCGCATTTGTCCGGATTGAGCTTTATCCGGTAGCGATCGAGATTGGCGAAGGTTTCGCGCAAGTCGTCGATTAGAGAGGCTTCTTCCTTGGTCTTGATTACTATGTCATCGACATAGACATGGATGTTGCGACCAAGTTGCTCCTTGAGGCAGGCCTGCATGCACCGCTGGTACGTGGCTCCTGCGTTTTTTAGCCCGAAGGGCATTGTGTTGTAGCAGAACACGCTGAAGGGCATTGTAAACGCGGTCTTCTCCTGGTCTTCCTCCTTCATTCGAATTTGGTTATAGCCTGAGTAGGCGTCGAGGAAGTAGAGGCGCTCGCATCCAGCAATGGAGTCGATGATTTGATAGATCCGCGGTAGCGGGAAGTGATCTTTTGGGCAGTGCTTGTTTAGAGAAGTGAAGTCCACGCACATCCGCAGGATATCCGTGTCCTTTTTTGGCACCAGCATCGTATTGGCGAGCCAAGTGCTTTCCTTGATCTGGCGTATGAATTTGGCCTCGAGGAGTCTGTTGATCTCCATTCCGATTGCCTGTGCTCGTGGCTCAGACAGTCGCCTGATTGTTTGCTTGACTGTCCTTGCGTCGGGGTTGACGTTGAGTGCGTGCTCGGCGAATTCCCTGGGAACTCCTGGCATGTCCGCAGGACACCAGGCGAAAATTTCCTAGTGCTCACGGAGGAATTCGACGAGCGCGAGTTCCTATGCAGGACTCAAGTTGTTGGCGATGAGGGCCGTTTTAGCGGGATCCAATGGATGGACCTGCACCTTCTTTGTGTGCACAGATGAGTCGAAGGAGAGGTCAGGTGAGCTTGGCCTACTCAGAGGGGGCAGACTGTTGTCTGTTGTTTCCTTCAATCGCGCGAGTTCCTCCTGCATGCCGAAGGACTGGGAGATTCTGTTGAATTCCCTGTCGCAACTGTCAAATCACTCGAAACTCCCGTTGATCGTGATGACGCTGTTGGGACCTGGCATTTTCATCTGCAGGTAGGCGTAGTGGGGTACTGCCATGAACCTAGCGAATGCGACGCGCCCGAGGATGCAGTGGTATTGTGAGGGCCAGTCGACAACTTCAAAGTCGATGCGCTCGCGCCGGAAGTTTTTCGACGTGCCGAATATGACGTCGAGGTTGATTTTGCCCAGGGGTATACGCCTTTTCCTGGGACGATGCCGTGGAACATTGTGTCCGTTGCCTCCAAGCAGGTTAGAGGGATCATCATTGCTCGCAAGGTACTCGCGAATATGAGGTTGATACCGCTTCCTCCATCCATGAAGACGCGACTCATGTCGAAACCTCCAATTTGCGCCTCGAGTACGAGGGGGAAATGACCTAGGCGAGGTACTTGAGGCAGGTGGTCGCGTTTGTCAAAGGTAATGCACGACTCACTGCCACTGAGGTACTCAGTGGTGGATGGTGGCGAGTGCATGGCCAAGTTGACTTGGCGAGTGATGGCCTTCTGCACCCTGTTGGAGGGGCGTCCCTTTTGGATCATCATGGTTCCCATGGCCCGTGGGTATGGTTCGCCTCCGTGATGCTGGTCCGGTGCAGCTCCGTTTGGGGGTGGCCCAGGTAGTGGTGGTGGTGCGCCATGTGCCACTGCGCCTGGAGCGGCTCCGTAGCCTCTTTCAACTGCATTGCGGTTCATCCGAACCAACCCCTCATGTAGCTTGAGGAACTCGCGGCAGTCTTTGAGGAGGTGATTGGATTTCCTCTTGCCATCATGCTTGTCGATGTAGAAGTGCATCGTGCATGGCCCGGACAGTTTGTCCTCGATGGATGTCGCGGGTGCCTCATCGCCAGTGCGGCATTGCCACACTTGTGTGGTTTTCCCGGAGTCGCGGTATCCGCCGCTGCAGTATCCGCTGTTGCGGTTATCATCGCGTCTATCGGCGTAGCCGGCTGCGACCATGTTGACATCATCGCGATCGTCGTAGACGCGCATACGACGTTTGCCCCGGTGGTCGCGTCTGAGTTCTGCTTCCTCGTCAGAGTGAACGCGGTTCTTCAGCGAATCTTCTCCATCAGCCCACCGATTCGTGATCTCCATCAGGTGGTCGACGGTCTTGGGCTTTGAGCGGCCTAGCTCCTCCCAGAGTTCCATGCGGCGGACACCACCGTTGAATGCATCAATCGCGCGGTCTTCCGAGATGTTCTCCGCGGAGTTCTTGATGATGGACCATCTTTGGATGTAAGAGCGCAGCGATTCGCCAGATTTTTGCTGGCAGCATCTCAATTCTTCGATTGAGGCGGGGCGTTTGTACGTGCCCTTAAAGTTGCGTACGAAGCTGTAGACCAGCTCATCCCAGCTGCGAATGGATCCGCGTGGGAGGTTATTGAGCCATGCTTGGGCGGCGCCCTGCAGCTGTAGCTGCAAGCATTGCATGGCAGTACTTCGACTGCCTCCGTGCAGCCTGACTGAGGAGATGTGATCCTCCAGCCAGATCTTGGGGTCCTGCAGACCGTCGAATTTCGGGTTCTCCGATGGGAGTTTGAACCCTTTAGGCATTCACTTTTGCCTGATGGATCTGCTGAAGCATCTGGCGCCACAGAGCTCCCCATCTTCTTCTTCCGAATCAGTCGACCGAGCACGTCGTGCCATTGACTTGTAGATCTTGCGCTGCATGAGCTCGTCGCGTGCATCGTAGTCGCGATTGTGTCGTCGTGAGCGGCGGCGTCGAGACAGGTCGTGACTGTCATCGCTTGACGAGGGCGAGGAGTAGAGTCTTGCTAACGCTTTGCCCTTTTTTGGGTCTGGTACTGGTTCTTTGTCGAGGGCGGCCTCGATTAGTCCTAGGCCTGTGATCGTAGATCGGTGCATGGTCGTGCACGGATCTCCAGCCGGTGGCTGGTTATTGAGGAGGTACATGGTGGCCGCCGTTACTGCGGCTTGTGGCATCCTGGGAACCACGTTGCCTCTTGTGTCAACTGTCATAGAGCCGAAGTCGAGGACTTTCGCGGCGTCTATGCATTCCTGTTCGGTGAGGTGAACCATCCGCGATTGCCTCTTTCTAGCGAGTTGCTCGTTGCCTCTTGAGGAGGATCCTCCATAGGAGGAGAGCCCAGCGCGACGAAGGCTTGACTCGTCTGCCGCCTTTTTACGCGCCTCAAGTTCCACGATTGCTTGTTTCTGGCGCTTGAATTCCTCCTTTAGGAGCCAGTGGTAGCCCATCAACAGTTCTTGCGGGGACCCGAAGGGTAGAGGTGTACCTCGTAGGGCTTCGCGGCAGCGTTCCCACTCTTGCTCGTTGAGCCTGATCACAACGCGTTCGCCGGTTTGCTCGTTGATTATGGTGGGGGGTTTGACTGCTCCTCCATTGCCACCGTTGCCGCCGTTGGCGGTGTTGGGCGGGTCGGTGCCGCTGCCGGTGTTACCATTGTTACCGCGGTTGGCGGAGGTGTCGCCCGCGTAGATGACGGCGCACGTGAAGTGATTTGGGAAGCTATTGCTTCCACAACTTTCAGATCCGGAACCGTAGGTTCCATCTTCAGTGGCCAGATCGCTTAGATCGGAGTCGCGACTGCTGTCGCTGACCATGTTTCCAACCGCCGCCGGAGCATTGAGCTCGCTGAGGGTGCCGATCGATGGAGGGAACCATGATGCTGGGGCAATCGCTGGCGCCGTCGGCTGATCGGGCATGCGTAGCATGCCCATCTGACCAACTTGGAAGCGGAAGCTCCCAATTGCCAGGCTGATTCCTTCGCCCACGGAGTCGAAGGCCGGGCGAGTGGCCGGCGTGTGGACGGTGAAGTCGAAGGCGCCGAAAAGCTGGCGAATCTCTGCTGTTGCAGAGTTGTAGATCGCGTTTGATGGGGCCGAAGAAGCCGCAACATCAGCACTCCCAATTCCCACAGACGGCGCCAATTGACGAGGGTTTAACTCGTCAATGTCCATTGTTATGGACTTGGGTTTTGGAGAAGGAGGGATCGCTGGAAACATCTATCGACTAGCAAACAAGCACACAGGGGACAAATGATTTACCTAGGTTCAGGCCTCGTAGAGGTCCCTACTCCTGCTTGTCTACTCGTGGAATTATCAAGGGAGTCGAAAGTTACAATGGTGCACAGACGAAATCTGGCGAGGGTTGTGGAAACTAGGGTTGCGTGTGTCCTCCTCGCCACCCCCTCCTAGCCTTTATATAGATAGGCTAGGTCTCGGGTAACAGGTCGAGTCGGTTACAAGTTAGGGTTTTCCCCTTCAAAGTTTCTATATTTAGCTTCTTCTTGTCCTTCAAGCAATTGAGAGTCCATAGGTTACTCGAGTCCCTCCATCCGGGCTTTGGCAACACCATGGGCCTGTATGTATTTGGGCCGTATATACCAAGCTCGAGTACCCGTAGGGTATACCCATGTCAGGGAGCTTGTAAGTCCATGGAGTTATGTATGTGTGTTAGAGAAACGCCTGGGCCGCCGGTCTAGTCCATGCCTAATCATGGTGGAAACCTGTAGCTTAACCATAATGAGCTGTCTATGAAGCATTCTTATTATAAAAAAGAGATAGAGATTGAGAAAAAAGAAAAAAAGAAAAAAAAGAGAGATATGAGAAAAGAGGAAACAGAGAAAAAGGCACCATGTTCCCATGGTAAATAAGAAGATTGTTGAGATGCTCGTTGTCTGCTTGCCTTGTCATTTTGATATGGGGATTCTTCCGTATCATCGGGCAAGGGGTACTCCATTGGAGATTCTCTATGATACACATGTACTTACTATCACAAGAACTTACCGGTAACTAAACTTGAGTAGCATGAGGAGCGTCCCATGAGATTTCCAACTTATACTTTGTGAAGCATAAAATCCATAGTTTGTTCACTTTAACCTTAATCACTTCAAGATGCTTATGATAGGGGTAATGAGAGCTGAAAGCTAATAAGTACCATAATTTTTGGAAGCTCTTTATGAAAATTGAATCCCTGCTTCCTTCTATGAAGGCCTTGCTTTTACTTTTATGTTGAGTATCCACCTTCTATCTTTATGCACCTATTTTGAGAGCATAGTGGCCATTCTTAGTTCTATGTGCATTGTCCCAAGACTTGTTGATTGATGCATAATTTTGATATTGCTTGTTCTTAAACTATTTGTATCTAGTCACCCTTATAAATTTTGAAGGTATCCTATGCATTTATGTTTGCTACTCTATGAGGGACAAGCTGAATGCCACTATGCTATGTTTTCTTTAGGTGAAACAAACAAACGTCTTGCACAACATTGTTATTCATGAATCTTTTGTTTTTCCTTTTCATTTTACAACATAGTTCCTATGTCTTATTATTAGAACTTTATCTTTCATGCTATGTTGAAGTACTATGATCCCAGCTATCAATATTACAAATACTTTGATCAAGTTTATGATGGTGCATGTCACCTAAAAAATTATTCTTTCTTTTTATCACTTACCTACTCGAGGACGAGCAGGAGTTAAGCTTGGGGATGTTGATACGTTGCAAACGTATCTATAATTTTTGATGTTCCATGCTTGGTTTTTATCTACTTTCTTATGTTTTGTCCACACATTGGAGTACTTTTTATACACTTTCTTGGACGAACCTATTAACAAGATGCCACAGTGCCAGCTCCCTGTTTTCTGCTATTATTGGTTCCAGGAAAGTCAAAAAAATGAATATTCTCGGAATTGGACGGGACAAAAGCCAAAGTCATTATTTCACACCAAGGGGGACACGGATCCATAATACGAGACAGAGAGGGGCGAGAGGGCCGCCACACCACCTGGCCGTGCGGCCAGGCCTGGCCCACACCAGGGGGTGGTGTGGCCACCCAGGGCACCCCCTCAGCCTCCCCTTTCGCCATAAGATGCCTCCGATACAGAAACCCTAAGTACCCAATCAAAATTCCATGAAAGAGTTTGTAGATGCCATCATCTCCATCTCTAGATCGGGAGGGATCTAAAGCTCTTCCCGACACCCTGCTGGAGGGGAGAATTCACCCTGGAGGCCTTCTTCATCACCATGCAAGCCTCCGATGTGATGCGTGAGTAGTTCATCCTTGGACTACGGGTCCATGTAGTAGCTAGATGGTTGGTTCTTCTCCTTTGTGCTACCATTTCTAGATCTTGTGAGCTCCGTTCATGATCAAGATCATCTATTTGTAATCATACATGTTGTGTTTACAGGGATCCGATGGATATTGAGATGCTATTACAGATTGATTATTGATTCTATCATGTCTTTGTTATTTGTGATCTTGCATGCTCTCTGTTGTTAGTAGATATCTTGGCCAAGTAGATGCTAGCAACTCCAAGAGGGAGTATTCATGCTCGATAGTGGGTTCATGCCTCTAGTAATCTGGGGAAGTGACAGAAATATCTAAGGTACTAGATGTGCTATTGCTACTAGGGAGAAAACAGCAATCCTTTGTTCATAGAACAATCGTATTGTTTACTTTACATGCAATGCGTAATGCAATTATCTGTTGCTTGCAACTTAATACTGGACGGGGTTCAGATTGATAAACTGAAGGTGGATTATTGTCAACACCCTGATTTTTAATCCTAGATGCCTGTTATGCCATACATCGCAATCCCAGGATTACCATTTTTGCGAGACATAACATATTGGATATCACATTACATCATCCATTACAAACCATAATAAGGTTTACACAAATAAAGGATCTCATGATCCAGTCTTAATACAAACAAGTAGCGGAATAAATAGCGTAGCGGTGGGATCCATCTTCAATGTCACAGGCAATGCTGACAATGGGAGATGATCCTAGTTGTCGTAGTCGTCCTGCTGTCCTTCTTCCGGTTAGTCCTCCTCATAGTCTGGCCACGGGAATAGCCAGGGACAAAGCCATGAGTACTCTTTAAGTACTCGCAAACTATCACTAACAAGTAAGGTAGTTCTACTAGGAAATGTTAAGTTCTAAGTTCATTTGTAAAGGTAAGTTTGAAACCTAAGCTGAGTTCAGAAACAAAGAAAGATAAAATAAAGTTCTAAATCACCTAAGTGGGAACTTAGTTGACATAGTCACAACTCTATTGTGGTCAAGTCATGTCACAATTCATTTCATAAGTCATTTTGAAAAAATCTGACAACAGAACAGTATGGCCACTCCAACTGTCCATAACCACGGACGCGACTATTCGAATAGTTTGACACTCTGCAGAGGTGGTACACTTTCACCACAAAATTCAATACATCTGTCAGGGATAACCTTGAATCATCATACTTAGTATGCGTATAATCAAACATAACCTTTCCTTTACACACTCTTATAAGCACCTCTCCTATGAGCTCGGCCTCCCAGCCATGGCCATCTGCCATCCTAGGCACTTCATAGGTGGACAACATTGAAAGGTAGCCTCAGCTCAAATCTCTCCCACGAGGGAACCAATACTAATGCATATAAACTTCCGGCTAAGCCTTACCCAATTCAGGTATTGTGGTTGTACGGTAAAGTTGGAATGGTATCGCATCCGAACCCAACCATCAGTTTTTATAAAGGGCTAAGGCTAATGCCTCAACATTTTCATCATGATAAACCATTTGTGTTTCTCAACACATGTCAAAACATCTCAATAGAATGACTCATCATTCCAAGGTTTTCATAATCATTTTCACCAAGTATTCCCATCTAAAGTGATCAAGTTTTTGAGTTTAACTCTAATCACTAAGTTAAGAGTGTTCACTAAGGTGGGATGCTAATCTCAATCTCATGCCATAGAAAGACATCTAGTATAGGCCAAGTTTTATACTCTTTATGCTATCTAAACTACTTCTAAAATCTCATAAAGCATTACTAAAGTAAAGAAAACTTTGGTAAAGTAAAGGGTAAAACTTGTAAGTAAAACTTGGGATGGGTATAAATCAAAAGGTATAACCAAAGCATGCCTAATGCATCTTGCTTAGGTTATCTTTCTTGCAAGGGTTAGCTTGCATTGTTAATGATGGCTTGCCTTGGTTGGTGTAGTGCTTGAAATTCTCCTCGTCTTCTTCGGGGTAGAACTCCTCCTCCTCCTAGACTGGGTTAGTACTATCGTCTATAAATACATACGGAATACACAATCACCAAACAATACTTAACTAGTCTATTTAGCACACTAAGTCACACACTTGATGATCTAGTATCATCACAAACATCACAAGATTTCATGAACTAGTTTCATTTATTTTATTTGAGGAAAGTAATTTCTACTCATTGAAAATAATTAAGATTTAATATTCTCCAATTAAAATATGGGATCATGTGGACACATGTCATCACCACATATTCTAATACATGGGAATGTGATTTAAATGTCGGATCACATTTTATAAAGTTTAGGATTCATATGTAAATGATTTAAAGTGACTAGAAATGTCTATATAGCATTATTTGGGTACTAGTCCAAAGTCACTGCATGCAAACCTAAATATTATTACATATTCTGATAGGTATTGTCAAATGTGATTTTTGAGAGTTGGAATCAACTCAAAAGCTATTATGGTTGATTTTTGAAAAATATTTGAATATAGAAAAGTTTCTGTCTTGTTATTTTTGCTATATGTGATCTATAACTCTAATTGATTTAATTCTAACGGGCCTGGATAGAGATTTAAATTATCTTTCTAGCAAAATTGGAATCATTCAATTTGGTTTAGTAGAACTCTCTGAATTGATTTTTAAACTAGTGGACATAAACTAGATTAAGTCTAAAAAGAAAAATCTATATTTGAATCCTAGGGCCAGTGCGGGAAACTAAATGGTCCAGCCCAGTGACACTCCGCGGCACAGAGGACAGCTGACAGGGGGTCCCGCATGTCAGCGGCTCTTCTAACGCGAAGCGGTACGGGGCGATGTAGACCGTGCGATTAGAACCTAGATCAACGGTCGTGGCTCGTCGTCGACGACGGACAGGTCGTCGGCGAGACTGAACCCTAGCGGCTCGGTGCGGGTCGCTTGCGGGATTACCGGGGCTCCAGCTAACGTGGCGATGGGACCGATCGAACGAGGAGACGACAGCGGACTCAGGCGAGGTCGTCGCGGCTCCTAGGGTGGTCGCAATCGACGTGCTCATTTCTCCTCTGCTGCGGCGACTCCGGTGGAAATTCCGGCAAACGGCTGCTTATATCTAGAGGTGTGAGGGACTCAGTGGGAGGTGGGGAGTGTTGGAGTGTGGAGAAATGGTGTTGGGGAGGACTCCTTGTATAGGCTCGACGAGGGGACTGTGGGGTGCGATGGAGAGCTCGTCGGTGACGGTGGTACAGAGGGCTAGAGGCATGGGCGGGGTAGGCGAACGGTGGCTTGCCTCCTGGCGGTCAGCTACGGTGTAATGGCGCAGCTAGGGGCGGTGGTATGCGGTCGGGAAAGGTCGACGCTCTGAGCGGAAGAGGCGGTGCTCGACGCGGCGTGCGGTGGCTGCTAGTCGCGTGGTGGGAAAAGGGCATGTCTTGGAGCATGCTGGTGTTATGGTGGAGCAACGCTTGCAAGCTGAGGGCAAGGCCCGGCTTGTGCTGGCCTGTCGGGGACGACGCTCTGGCTTGCTCCGTGCATGGCGCAGAGGCTCGGTGCACGGGCTGTCTATGGTGGTCCAGTGCTCGGCTGTGTCCGTGGGGTGGAAAGGGAGTCGCGGTAGGGTGCGGCGGAGATAGGGGATGTCCTGGTTTGGCGTGGCACTCTCTCTGGCGCGTTGCCCATGTTTGGCCGGCAGCGAACAAGAACGGGCAGCGCGCCACTGTACTTCGCGAAGAATGGGGGTGCTGGTCTGGGCTGGGGTTAAGATGGAGACCAAAACGGTCGATTATCACTGTAGAAATAGTGAAGCTACTCTAGTGTTTGAAATAGAATGGCCGCATGAAGAAAGTTTTTGAATTTTGGATTCAAAATTTTTGAGGGTTCTCCACTTAAGCTTGAGATTCTAAGTTTGCTTGGAGAGGTCAAGGTGAATTCATTTGAGTGGTTTTTGAAAAAGTGGGATCTATGCATATGAAATGGATCCATTTTCAAATGCCATTTAAAATTAGGGTTTAAATGTTTTTGTAAGATTTCAAAGTGGGCCTTGGTAGATCATTACTTGTACTAGAAAGGGGTGCAAATAGGTAGAATTGTTTATGTTTGAATTTGACTTCTAGGAACACCTAAAGTGGCCTAGTGGATTAAAATGGCAAAAGTGACCATTTGCATTTATTAATCTTATTTGCTTTCTTTTTCTTTGGATTTGGTTTTGGAATGATCTAGATGATGTGGCATTCACCTTTGAATCATTTTACAACCATTAGAACAAACAAACATGGCATTTCCAAACAATTTTATTTTAATGCAACACACATATGGATTCTTAATTATTTTAATGATAAAAAGTTTTTGTTAACCCTAAAATGGGTGATTTGGATCTTGATAACCTTGATTAAATTTTTGGGATGTTACAAACCTTCCCCCCTTAAACAAAATCTTGTCCCGAGATTTAAGAAAGAAAACTAGGAACAAAAGAGATCTGGAAACTCAGTCCTAATGTAATCTTCTCGCTCCCAAGTGGCTTCTTCTTCGGTATGGTTGCTCCATTGGATCTTGAGAAATTTGATACTCCGGGTCTTGGTGGTTCTGTAAGCTTTCTCCAAGATACGGATGGGCACTTCACGATACGTCAGATCCTTGTTGATATCAACGGCTCAGTGATCGATGTTCTTGAAAACTTCGGTCTTCTCTGGCACTTCTAGGCATTTGCGAAGTAGCAAAATATGGAACACATTGTGGATGGCAGACATTTCCTCAGGTAGTTCCAGTTGATACGATACTTCTCCTCGAAGATTTAGAATCTTGCAGGGTCTGATATATCTGGGGGATAACTTTCCTTTCAGACTAAAACGTTGCGTTCCTTTCAAGGGTGACACTTTGAGATACACAAAATCTTCGACATTGAAAGTCAGGTCTCTACGTCTATTGTCAGCATAACTCTTCTGCCTAGATTGGGCGGTCTTGAGGTGCTCACGGACTTTGTGAACCTTCTCTTTGGCTTCTCGTAGGATGTCGGGTCCGAAAATATGACTCTCTCCTACTTGCGACCAATTCAAAGGGGTCCGGCATTTTCTTCCATATAAGAACTCAAATGGGGCCATTTGCAAACTGGATTGGTAACTGTTGTTGTATGAGATTTCTGCGAAAGGTAGACAATCTTCCCATTTTGATCCATACTCTAACACACAAGCTCTCAACATATCCTCTAAGATTTGGTTGACTCTTTCAGTTTGTCCGTCGGTCCGCAGGTGATAAGCTGTGCTGAAATTCAACTTGGTCCCTAATCCTTCTTGGACTTTCTACCAAAATCTCGAGGTAAATTGGGTTCCTTGATCCGATACTATGGTCTTGGGGGTTCCATGCAGACTAACAAGTCTGGCAATGTACAACTCTGCTAGCTTCGAACTCTGGTAAGTTGCCTTGACAGGTATAAAATGGGCTACCTTGGACAGTCTATCAACGATGACCTAGATAGAGTCATTTCCCCTACTAGAAGTAGGCAAACCGGTGCTAAAGTCCATTCCGACGGAATCCCATTTCCATTCTGGAATCTGCAATGGTTGCAATAGTCCTACAGGTCTCTGATGTCCTGCTTTGACTCTTTGACAGATATCACACTTGGCGATGTAGCTTCTGATTTCTCTCTTCATCTTGTGCCACCAAAATTGCTCCTTCAAATCCTGATACATCTTCATTCCTCCGGGATGGATAGAATAAATAGTATCATTAGCTTCTTGCATGATAACTTGCTTCAGCTCCGAATATGCGGGTACACAGATACGTCCTTTGTACCACAAAACTCCTTCTTCGTCTTTGGTGAATGCCTGTACCTTTCCTGTACCAATACGATGCGTGATTCCGTCGATACTTGCATTTCCCTTCTAGGCTTCCTTGATCTGGCTAATCAAAGTGGGTTGAAGTTCAATGCTAGCTAAAAATCCTTTGCTAACTAGCTTAGTTCTAAACTGCTCCAACTCTTCATGCAAACTTGGTTGGTTCTCTTTGATCATGGTGTTTAACCTACACGGTAATCTGCTAAGAGCATCCGCTACCACATTGGCTTTGCCAAGGTGATAGTGAATGTCAAGGTCATAATCCTTGATTAACTCTATCCATCTCCTTTGCCTCATATTTAGCTCCTTCTGAGTGAAAATATACTTCAAGCTCTTGTGAGATGAATAAATCTCGCAGCGATTACCCATAAGGTAATGACGCCATGTCTTGAAGGATAAAACTACAGATGCTAATTCAAGGTCATGGGTGGGGTAGTTTTGCTCATGCTGCTTCAGTTGTCGAGACAGATATGCAATGACTTTGCCTTCTTGCATCAATACACATCCGAGACCAATCTTGGATGCATCACAATACACATCAAATGACTTCTTGATATCAGTCATGATCAATATTGGGGCTGAAATCAATCTCTTCTTAAGCTCTTGAAAGCTTGCTTCACATTTGTCGGTCCATTCCAACTTCTTGTAATTCTTCAACAATTGGGTCATGGGTCTTGCGATCCTCAAAAATCCTTCCACGAACTTGCGGTAATATCTCGCTAATCCGAGAAATGCACGGATTTGGGTTTGAGTGGTTGGGCTTCCCATTCTTCAACATCTTTGATCTTGGTGGGATCAACAACGACTCCTCCTGCGGACACAATATGTCCGAGGAATCCTACTTCTTTCAGCCAAAACTCACATTTGCTAAACTTGGCATACAACTGATGCTCTCTAAGAGTTTCAAGGATGATTCTCAGATGTTGTTCATGGTCTTCTTCTGACTTGGAGTAGATAAGAATATCGTCAATAAACACAAGGACAAACTTATCCAGAAAATTTATAAATATCTTATTCATGAGATTCATCAAATAAGCAGGAGCATTGTTTAATCCAAAATACATGATCTTATACTCATATAATCCATATCTGGTGGTAAAGGAGGTCTTTGGAATATCCATTGCACGAATCTTAAGTTGGTGATAACCAGTCCTAAGACCAATCTTAGAGAACACTCTCGCACCAGTCAACTGATCAAACAGATCCTCTATTTTTGGCAATGTGTACTTGTTTTTGATGGTGACATCATTCAGCTTCCTGTAATCTATGCACAAACGGTTGCCTCCCTCTTTCTTGTCGATGAACAACACGGGCGATCTCCATGGCAATGCGCTTAGTTGAATCAAACCTTTTGCCACCATAGCATCCAATTGCTTCTTTAGCTGCACTAACCCTGATGGGTTCATGCTATAGGGTCTCTGAGCTATGGGTCTGGTTCCAGGGATTAGTTCAATAATGAACTCAATATCCCGATCTGGGGGCATACCGGGCAATTCATCTAGGAATATGTCGGGGTATTCACAGACTACTCTGACTTGGTCTATGGTGGGTAGGGCGAGACTCTTGTTGCATTTGAATTGACAGGGCAAGGTTTCAGATATATGCTCTACTGATACTCCAGAGCTACTGGTCATGGTGATGGCTTTCTTGGCACAGTCGATCAATCCTTTATGCTTAAACATCCAATCCATTCCTAGTACTACTTCCAAACCTTTGGTTCCAAGTACTATTAGATTGGCATAAAAATCTATCCCATGTATTCTGATAGGCACAGCCTTGTAAATTTTTCTAGCTTTGGTGGTTGAACCAGTTATTTGAACTATCATAACATGCTTCAAGTTGGTTGGGTGAATCTTACTAGTGCATGCAAATTCTTCGGTGACAAACGTGTGTGATGCTCCAGAATCAAACAACACTCTCGCTAATACTGAGTTAACAGAAAACATACCTAGCACGACATCTGGCGCTTCTTGGGCTTCTTCGGCGTTCATGTGGAAGAGACGGCCGTTGCGGTTGTGAGGGTTCCTGGGGGGGAATCTTCTTCTGGGATGAACACGGCGCTGATGTTGAGCTAGGGCATTCACATGGGCACTGGCGGCAATCTTCTTGGGACACTCATTGGAGTAGTGACCCTTCACTCCACACTCAAAACAAGTAATCTGAGACTTTTCTTTGGCTGCAACAGGCACATCATTGCTTCCAGTCCTTGGGGCAGTGTTGTTGTTGTTGTTGTTGGACTTGGACGGTGCACGGTTGAAGTTGTTGGAGTTGCCGAGGTTCTTGTTGTTGTTTCCTCCGATCTTCACATTTCCTCCGCTACGGTTGGGGTAGCTTGGGCGAGACATTGGGGGTCAATTGTTCCGCGGGGCATATCCGGCAGACTGGTTGGGGCGATACTTCTGGGCACTGTGGGACCTAGCTTGGTGCATCTTCCGACGTTTGCGATTGCCATTCGCTTGGTTGATCTTCCCTTCCATCTAGATGGCAGAGTCGACTAGCTCTTCGAGATCCTCACAGCGGATGTTAACTAGCACCGTCTACATCTCATCATGCAGTCCGTTCAGGAATCTCTACTTCTTCTTGGCTTCAGTGTTGATCTCATCAGGTGCATACCTGGCGAGGGACAAGAATCTGTCACGGTACTCCATGATGTCTACGCACTTCTATTCTTGTAGACAGTTGTTGGGCCTCCAAGTGCAGAGGTTTGTAGAACAACATCAAGTTTTCCCTTAGGTGGATCACCCAAGGTTTATCGAACTAAGGGAGGAAGTGGTCAAAGGTATCCCCTCTCAAGCAACCCTGTAATCAAGATACAAGAAGTCTCTTGTGTCCCCAACACACCCAATACACTTTTCAGGTGTATAGGTGCACTAGTTCGGCGAAGAGATAGTGAAACACAAGTGGGATGGATAATTATAAGTGGTAACGGTGATAGAGATTAGATTGATGGCATGGAAGAGACTAAAGGCAAACTGAAATAAAGAAGGAAGCAAGCAAACATGTAACAGATCTAATTGCAAACGGTGTTTCAGTGCTAAGAAACAAGGCCTAGGGATCATACTTTCACTAGTGAACACTCTCATATAAATATATTCTCTTTATGATACTACTCTTAACTACTCTCCGGTTGAACACTCTAATCAACGGTAGGGCTATAACAACACTCCTCAAAGTAAGCCTTTCCCATCTAGAAAAACCCCACACTGTCACCTTGAGCTCTAGATGAGTCCAACAAACACCACAATTTCATAAAGAAATCCAACTCCAAATATAACTCATAATAAGTATTTGTAATCTCCAGCCTAAGTGCCACCATGGTGTGCATGCTGTCACTTTCACACACATGGGGAGAGCAGAGATCTATGAAAGCACTTGAGTAGCAAGGTAGATCTATAGATTACAAGCTCATGATCTCAATAAGATCATGCATAGAGAGAGAGATGAACACATAGCTACCGGTAGAACCCTTAGCCTCGAGAGAGAACTATGTTGGAGATATGCCCAAGAGGCAATAATAAAAGTGGTTATTATTATATCTTTGTGTTTATGATGAATGTTTACATCCCATGCTATAATTGTATTATAAGGAAACACTGATACATGTGTGTTTTGTAAACATAAAAGAGTCCCTAGTAAGCCTCTTGTGGAACTAGCTTGTTGATTAAATGATGATCATGGTTTCCTGATCATGGACATTGGATGTCATTAATAACAAGGTTATATCATTAGGAGAATGATGTGATGGACACACACCCATAGTAAGTGTAGCATAAGATCAAGTCATTTAAATTCGTATTGCTATAAGCTTTCAAATGCATAGTAACCTAATCCTTCGACCATGAGATTATGTTAATCACCATCACCGGATGGGTACTTTGATGACATCAAACACCGCTTCGTAACTGGGTGGTTATAAAGGTGTCATTGGGTATTCTGAAAGTATGTGTTGAAGCGCATGGACCAAGATTGGGATTTGTTCATCCATATGACGGATAGATATGCTCTGGGCCCTCTCGGTGGAATGTCATCTAGTTAGCTTGCAAGCATGTGACTAGGTCACAAGGGATGACATAACATGGAACGAGTAAAAAGTACTTAGCAGTAACGAGGTAGAACTAGGTATGGAGATACCGGCGATCAAACCTCGGATAAGTAGAATATCGCGTGACAAAGGGAATTGGTTTCGTATGTTAATGGTTCTATCGATCACGAAGTCATCGTTGAGTATGTGGGAGCCATTATGGATCTCCAGATCCCGCTGATGGTTATTGATCGGAGAGGTGTCTTCATCATGTCTGCATATTCACGAACCGTAGGGTGACACACTTAAGGTTCGAAGTTGTTTTAAGTAGATATGGAATATGTGTTGGAGACCGAATGTTGTTCGGAGTCTCGGATTGGATCCGGGACATCACGAGGAGATCCGGAATTGTACGGAGAATAAGATTCATATATTGGGGATCATTTTCTAAGTTAGGAAATGTTCTGGAGTGTTTGTATGGAGATTCTAGAAGGTTTCGGAATGTTCTGGAAGGTTCTAGGAGATTTCTTGGAGTTTGCTTGAAAACCAAGAAAGGATCAAGGAGTCCTTGTGGGGAACGACAAGGAGTCGTGGGGGAGGAGGACTCCTCCCCCCTCCCAATCCGCCGGCCAAGGAGGGAGGGGAGTCCTACTAGGACTCCCCCTCCCATGGCGCCTCCCTCCTTTAAATAGAGGGGTGGCGGCGCCACCCCCTTGCCCCCTCCACTTCAAGCCCTAGCCGCCGCCTCTCTCCTCCTCCTTCCCTTTGCTCAGGCTTAGGCGAAGCCCTGCAGAATTCTCTACTCCACCACCACCACACCGTCGTGCTGCTGGGATTCCGTGGAGAAGATCTACTACCTCCGCTGCTCGCTGGAACAGGGAGAGGAAGGTCTGCTTCGACTCCGCACGTGTGACCCACTGCGGAAGCGCTGCCGGAACGCGGCGCCGGAAGGATCGTCCACACGATCTTGAGATCAGCAAGTGATCGACTACATCAACCCCGAGATCTAATCTCGTAACGCTTTCGGATCTACGAGGGTTAGTACAGATCTATCTCGTTGCACATATCTAATAGATTAGATCTTGGCTTTTATCTAGATTAGATCTGGGTTTTGTTCATTCTTGCGGTAGAATTTTTTTGTTTTCCATGCTACGAACCCATCAGTGGTATCAGAGCCTTGTCTATGCGTAGATCTGTTGCACGATTAGAACACAATGGTTTTGTGGGCGTTGGTGCTCGTGCCGTCTTTTGCTTTGTGTACTTTGCATCTTGCGGTATGGTGGGATGAAGTGGCTCGGGCTAACCTTACATGTCATCGCACATGAGACTTGCTCCATGCTTGACGTGTAACTTGCTTTGCACAAGTGGCTTTGCGGGTGTCTGTCTCTCCCACCATAGTATAGATCCAATTTACAGTTTGCACTTGATAGCACTTGTATCAACGTTGTGGTTCAGTTTCGTAGGTAAGATCCGTTCTTGTTCGAAAGCCCCAAACCACGTAAAACATGCAAAGAAAATTAGAGGCATCTAACTTGTTTTTGCAGGGGTTTTGTGATGTGATATGGCCATCATGTGATTGTGATTATATTTGATGTATGCAATGATCCTTGTTGTAATATGGTAACCGATAGGAGCCTAATGGTTGTCTTTAATTCTATCAAGACCTGCGTGTCTATTCATCTTGTAATAGCTTTATTCCAAGTAGTTGTAATAGTTGCTGGTGATGATGGACAACCATGAAGCGGCGCCACTGACCTTGACACAATGCTGGTGATGATGGAGATCATGTCCGTGCTTTGGAGATGGAGATCAAAGGCATAAGAAGAAAAGGGCCATATCATATCACACTAATTATGAATTGCCTGTGATGTTAATCCTTTATGCATCTTGTATTGCTTAGATCGCGACGGTAGCATTATAAGATGATCCCTCTCACTAAATTTCAAGTAATAAAGTGTTCGTCCTTAGTTGGCACCGTTGCTAAGACTCGTCGTCTCGAAGCATCTCGTGATGATCGGATGTGATAGATTCTACGTGTGCATACAACAGGTGCAAGCCAGATTTGCACATGCAGAAACTAAGGTTAATCTTGACGAGCCTAGCATGTACAGACATGGTCTCGGAACACGGAATACCAAAAGGTAGAGCATGAATCATATAAGTGATATGATGAACATGAAGATTGTTCGCCAATGAAACTACATCTTCTCTCGTGAAGATCGAACTTGGTGTAGTGGACTTGGTTCGTGTAATCACTAAGACAATGTGAGGGATGTTGTTTTGAGTGGGAGTTCACCTAGTTAATTTAAGAATTAAAATTGAACTCAATTTATCATAAACTTAGTCTAAACTACTTGCAAATTTGTTGTAGATTATGGCGAATCTCTCCATCAATTTCAATGCGTTCCTAGAGAAAGAAAAGCTTAAGAACAATGGAAGCAACTTCACGGACTGGCTCCGTGGTCTGAAGATTGTCCTCAGGGCTGGTCAGATGACCTATGTGCTCAAAGCACCGCTAGGTGACCCACCTGCAGATGATGCCACCGATGACGTAAAGAATGTTTACGCCACTCGGAAAAATCATTACTCCACAGTTCAGTGTGCCATCCTGTACAGTTTAGAAACGGAGCTCCAGAAGCGTTTTGAGCACCACGACCCGTTCGAGATCATTAAGGAGCTCAAGCTCCTTTTTGAGACTCACGCGGCCGTGGAGAGCTATGAGGCCTCCGAATAGTTCTTTACCTGCAAGATGGAAGAGGGAATCTCCGTTAGCGAGCACGTGCTCACCACGTCTGGGCACGCAAACAAGCTCCAAGAGTTGGGGATAACGATTCCTAATGAGTTAGGGATTCACCGTGTCCTCCAATCACTGCCACTGAGTTATAAGAACTTTGTGATGAACTACAATATGCACTGCATGAACAAGACGTTGCCTGAACTATCGTCCATGCTGAAAACTGCTGAAGTGGAGATCAAGAAGGAGCACCAAGTGTTGATGGTCAATAAGACCACCAATTTCAAGAAACAGGGCAAGCCAAAGAAAAAGGGCAACTTCAAGAAGGACGGCAAGAAAGCTGCCGCACCTGCTAAGAAGCCCAAGGCTGGTCCTAAGCCTGAAACTGAATGCTTCTACTGCAAGGGTGCTGGTCACTGGAAGCGTAACTGCCCCAAGTACCTAGCAGATCTGAAGAACGGCAACATCAAGAAGAAAGGTATATTCGATATACATGTTATTGATGTGTATCTTACTAGTAGTCATAGTAGTGCCTGGGTATTTGATACTGGTTCGGTTGCTCATATTTGTAACTCGAAACAGGAGCTGCGGAATAAACGAAGACTGGCAAGAGACGAGGTGACGATGCGCGTTGGAAATGGCTCCAAGGTTGATGTGATCACCGTCGGCACGCTCCCTCTACATCTACCTTCGGGATTAGTTTTAAATTTGAATAATTGTTATTTGGTGCCTGCGTTAAGCATGAACATTATATCTGGATCTTGTTTATTGCGAGACGGTTACTCTTTTAAGTCTGAGAATAACGGTTGTTCGATTTATATGAGTAATATCTTTTATGGTAATGCACCTGAGATGAATGGTTTATTCTTATTGAATCTCGATAGTAGTGATACACATGTTCACAACATAGATGCTAAACGAATAAAATTGAATGATAATTCTACATACATGTGGCACTGTCGTCTTGGTCACATTGGAGTGAAGCATATGAAGAAACTCCATTCTGATGGACTTCTTGAATCACTTGATTTTGAATCACTTGAAAGATGCGAATCATGTCTAATGGGAAAAATGACTAAGACTCCATTCTCTAGGATAATGGAGCGAGCTACAGACTTATTGGAAATAATACATACCGATGTGTGCGGTCCAATGAGTGTAGCATCGCGTGGTGGATATCGTTATGTTCTCACTTTCACGGATGACTTAAGTAGATATAGGCATGTCTACTTTATGAAACATAAGTCCGAAACTTTTGAGAAGTTTAAGGAATTTCAAAGTGAAGTGGAAAATCATCATAACAAGAAGATTAAGTTTCTGCGTTCTGACCGCGGAGGTGAATATCTGAGTTATGAGTTTGGCATGCATTTAAAGAAATGTGGAATACTTTCACAGCTGACACCGCCGGGAACACCACAGCGTAATGGTGTGTCCGAACGTCGTAATCGAACTCTCTTAGATATGGTTCGGTCTATGATGTCTCTTACAGATTTACCACTATCGTTTTGGGGCTATGCATTAGAGACAGCCGCATTCACTTTAAATAGGGCACCATCTAAATCCGTTGAAACGACACCGTACGAATTGTGGTTTGGTAAGAAACCTAAGTTGTCGTTCCTTAAAGTTTGGGGTTGCGAAGCATATGTAAAGAAGTTACAGCCTGATAAGCTTGAACCCAAAGCGGAGAAATGCGTCTTCATAGGATACCCTAAAGAAACAATTGGGTATACCTTCTATCATAGATCTGAAGGCAAAGTTTTTGTTGCCAAGAATGGATCCTTTCTTGAGAAGGAGTTTCTCTCGAAAGAAGTGACTGGAAGGAAAGTAGAACTCGACGAGGTTATTGAACCTTCTCTCGGAGTTGGGAGTAGTGCAGCACCGGAAGATGTTTTTGTGTCGCCTGCACCAATTGGAGAGGAAGCTAATAATGGTGATCATGAAACTTCGAGCGAAGTTACTGCTGAACCTCGCAGGTCAACGAGGGTTTGTACCACTCCTGATTGGTATGACTCTACCTTGAACGTCATGTTGGTGGACAACAATGATGACCCTGCAACGTATGAAGAAGCTATGGTGAGCCCAGATTCCGACAAATGGCTAGAAGCCATGAAATCCGAGATTGGATCCATGTACAAAAACCAAGTATGGACTTTGGTGGACTTACTGGATGGCCGTAAGGCTGTCGAGAACAAATGTATTTTCAAAAGTAAAACAGATGCTGATGGTAATGTTACCGTCTATAAAGATCGACTTGTCGCGAAAGGGTTCCGACAAATTCAAGGAGTTGACTACGATGAGACTTTCTCACCAGTAGCGAAGCTAAAGTCTGTGAGGATTTTGTTAGCAATCGCTGCATATTTCGATTATGAAATTTGGCAGATGGATGTCAAAACGGCGTTCCTTAATGGTGACATTGAGGAAGAGTTGTATATGGTACAACCCAAGGGTTTTGTCGATCCTAGTGATGCTGACAAGGTATGCAAACTTCAGTGCTCCATTTATGGACTGAAGCAAGCATCCCGGAGTTGGAATCAATGTTTTGATAAAGTAATCAAAAACTTTGGATTTATACAAACTTATGGAGAAGCTTGTATTTACAAGAAAGTGAGTGGGATCTCTGTAGCATTCCTAGTACTATATGTAGATGACATATTGTTGATTGGGAATGATATAGAACTTCTTAATAGCGTCAAAACCTATTTGAATAATATTTTTTCAATGAAGGATCTTGGCGAAGCGGCATATATTCTAGGCATCAAGATTTATAGAGATAGATCAAGACGCCTAATAGCGCTTTCATAGAGTACATACTTAGACATAGTTCTAAAGAAGTTTAGACTGGAAGAGAGCAAGAAAGGGTTCGTGCCCATGTTGTCAGGTAAGACCTTGAGTAAGACTCAGAGTCCGGCTATGGCAGAAGATAGAGAAAAGATGAGTAATATTCCCTATGCCTCGGCCATAGGTTCTATCATGTATGCCATGCTGTGTACAAGACCAGATATAGCACATGCTGTTAGTTTGACTAGCAGATATCAAAGTGATCCTGGAATGGAGCACTAGACAGCGGTCAAGAATATCCTAAAGTACCTGAATAGGACTAAGGATATGGTTCTTTCTTATGGAGGTGATGAACAACTTGTTGTAAACGGTTACACTGATGCTAGTTGGAACACCAATCCAGATGACTCGAAGTCACAGTCTGGATACGTATTTATTTTGAATGGTGCTGTAGTGAGCTGGAGGAGTGCCAAGCAAAGCATTGTGGCGAAATCTTCAACTGAATCGGAATACATAGCTGCTTCGGAGGCTGCACAAGAAGCCATATCGATGAAGGAGTTCATTACTGAACTTGGCGTGGTTCCCAGTGCGTTGGACCCGATGGCCATCTACTGTGACAACACAGGTGCCATAGCTAATGCACAGGAGCCAAGGTCACATAGCAAGCTGAAGCACATCAAGCTACGTTTCCATGCTATTCGCGAGTATGTCCGAGATGGTGACATAAAGATTTGCAAAGTACACACTGATCTGAATGTGGCAGATCCGTTGACTAAACCTCTCCCTAGAGCAAAGCATGACCAACACCAGAACGCCATGGGTGTTAGGTATATTACCATGTAATATAGATTATTGACTCTAGTGCAAGTGGGAGACTGTTGGAGATATGCCCAAGAGGCAATAATAAAAGTGGTTATTATTATATCTTTGTGTTTATGATGAATGTTTACATCCCATGCTATAATTGTATTATAAGGAAACACTGATACATGTGTGTTTTGTAAACATAAAAGAGTCCCTAGTAAGCCTCTTGTGGAACTAGCTTGTTGATTAAATGATGATCATGGTTTCCTGATCATGGACATTGGATGTCATTAATAACAAGGTTATATCATTAGGAGAATGATGTGATGGACACACACCCATAGTAAGCGTAGCATAAGATCAAGCCATTTAAGTTCGTATTGCTATAAGCTTTCAAATGCATAGTAACCTAATCCTTCGACCATGAGATTATGTTAATCACCATCACCGGATGGGTACTTTGATGATATCAAACACCACTTCATAACTGGGTGGTTATAAAGGTGTCATTGGGTATTCTGAAAGTATGTGTTGAAGCGCATGGACCAAGATTGGGATTTGTCCATCCATATGACGGATAAATATGCTCTGGGCCCTCTCGGTGGAATGTCATCTAGTTAGCTTGCAAGCATGTGACTAGGTCATAAGGGATGACATAACATGGAACGAGTAAAAAGTACTTAGTAGTAACGAGGTAGAACTAGGTATGCAGATACCGACGATCAAACCTCGGATAAGTAGAATATCGCGTGACAAAGGGAATTGGTTTCGTATGTTAATGGTTCTATCGATCACGAAGTCATCGTTGAGTATGTGGGAGCCATTATGGATCTCCAGATCCCGCTGATGGTTATTGATCGGAGAGGTGTCTTCATCATGTCTGCATATTCACGAACCGTAGGGTGACACACTTAAGGTTCGAAGTTGTTTTAAGTAGATATGGAATATGCGTTGGAGACCGAATGTTGTTCGGAGTCTCGGATTGGATCCGGGACATCACGAGGAGATCCGGAATTGTCCGGAGAATAAGATTCATATATTGGGGATCATTTTCTAAGTTGGGAAATGTTCCGGAGTGTTTGTATGGAGATTCTAGAAGGTTTCGGAATGTTCTGGAAGGTTCTAGGAGATTTCTTGGAGTTTGCTTGAAAACCAAGAAAGGATCAAGGAGTCCTTGTGGGGCAAGACAAGGAGTCGTGGGGGAGGAGGACTCCTCCCCCCTCCCAATCCGCCGGCCAAGGAGGGAGGGGAGTCCTACTAGGACTTCCCCTCTCATGGCGCCTCCCTCCTTTAAATAGAGGGGTGGGGGCGCCACCCCCTTGCCCCCTACACTTCAAGCCCTAGCCGCCGCCTCTCTCCTCCTCCTTCCCTCTGCTCAGGCTTAGGCGAAGCCCTGCAGAATTCTCTACTCCACCACCACCACCACACCGCCGTGCTGCTGGGATTCCGTGGAGAAGATCTACTACCTCCGCTGCTCGCTGGAACGGGGGGAGGAAGGTCTGCTTCGACTCCGCACGTGTGACCGACTGCGGAAGCGCTGCCGGAACGCGGCGCCGGAAGGATCGTCCACACGATCTTGAGACCGGCAAGTGATCGACTACATCAACCCCGAGATCTAATCTCGTAACGCTTTCGGATCTACGAGGGTTAGTACAGATCTATCTCGTTGCACATGTCTAATAGATTAGATCTTGGCTTTTATCTAGATTAGATCTGGGTTTTGTTCGTTCTTGCGGTAGAAATTTTTTGTTTTCCATGCTACAAACCCATCAAACTAGTCCCTCGTCATCATGGGAATCAGCAATGGTGATCGAGATGGTGGTGGAGATTGATGGAGATGGCTCCGGGGGCACTTCCCCGTCCCGGCAGGGTGCCGAAACAGAGACTTTCTGTCCCCCGAATCTCCCCTTCGGTGGCGGCGGCGCTGCGGAACTTTTCGTGGATTTCTGATTGATGATTTAGGGTTTTGGCTTCGGGAGGCTTCTTATAGGCCAGAGGGCAAGGTCGGTGGGGGCCAGGGGCCCACACCATGCCCTGGCGCGGCCTAGGTGGACCCGCGCCTAGGGGTGGTGTGGCCACCCTGTGGCCCCCCTCCGGCTCTCCTTCTGGCTCCGTGAGTCTTCCGGGAAAATAGTAACTTTGGCTTTTGTCCCGTCCAATTCCATGAATATTCATTTTCTGAAACAGGCAACTGGCACTGTGGCATCTTGTTAATAGGTTAGTCCAAGAAATCATATGAAAAGTACTCCAAAGTTGGAACAAAACATAAGAAAGTAGATAAAACCAAGCATGGAACATCAAAAATTATAGATACATTTGCAATGTATCAACATCCCCAAGCTTAACTCCTGCTCGTCCTCGAGTAGGTAAGTGATAAAAAGAAATAATTTTTGAGGTGACATGCACCATCAAAGACTTGATCAAAGTATTTGCAAAGCATTCAAAGCTGGGATCATAGTACTTCAATCATAACATGAAAGACAAAGTTCTAGCAATAAGCAAAGAAACTATGATGCAACATGAAAAGGCACAAACAAAAGAATCATGAATAACATGCTTTGCAAGACGTTTGTTTGTTTCACATAAAGAAAACATGGCATAATAGTATTCAGTTTGTCCCTCAATAGAGTAGCAAATATAAATGCATAGGACACCTTCAAAGTTCATAAGAGTGACTAGATACAATAGTTTAAATCAAGCAATATCAAGTTATGCATCAATCAACTAGTCTTGGGACAATGCACATAGAACTAAGAATGGCCACTATGCTCTCAAAGAAGGTGCATAAAGATAGAAGGTGGAGACTCAATATAATGGTGGAAGAAAGGCCTTTTGTAAAAGGAAGTAGGGATTCAAGTCTCATAAAGAGCTTCCAAAAATTATGGTACTTATAGCTTTCAGCTCTCATTGCCCCTATCATAAGCATCTTTAAGGTGATTAAGGTTAAAGTGACACAACGAAGAGGATATGCTTGACAAATTATAAACCGAAATCTCATGCCCCTTACTTACGAAGACCGATCCTCATGCTACTCAACTTCAGTCACGAGTAAGCTCTTGTCATTATAAGTATATGTGTATCATTAAGGACCGCCAACGGGGTTCCCCTTGCACATGATACGGGAGCTTTCCCATAATCAAAATGACAAGGCAAGCAGACAATGAGCATCTTAGTGATCTTTTTATTTGCTATTTGCATAGGTTTTTATTGAGGATGCTTCATAGAGTGCTCATTATGGTGATGCTGCAAGTTTCCACCATGATTAGTCATGGATTAGGCTAGCGGCCCATGCGTTTCTCTAACACACATACAAACTCCATGATCTTACAAGTTCCACTTTTATTTCACACCGCCGGGATCCGTAAGCAAAAGAACATGATATCAACGGGGTACAAAGTACAAGTGCAATGTTGAAAGCGTTCCCCATGGTACATGGTTCTGCTAATTTCAACTTATAAAGCGCAAGCATATACGCAACAAAGAAGGACACAATGGTTCAAGTTTATTAGAGGCAAAAAATTAAAGTGTGCCATCAAGTTCGTGAGAGCTTTAATCACTAGTTTTCTCATAACAAGTGGAAGGTTAACAAAAGCATGAATATACTTGGAATAGCATAAGCTAGTAGGTAGGTATGGTGGACTCTTTGGAATAACTTGGTTTAGGGAGTTGGATGCATGAGTGGAACTCATACTTGGTGGTGGAGGCTAGCAAAAGACTGGGAGCGACAAACTAATAGAGCAATAATGTCCATAATCATGCAGAGCGACAAAACATCATTGATCAAAGCATAAAGTGATATTACAAGTTGAAAACTAAAGGATCATAAAGGCTATGGTGACTTGAGGTAGTCATAACATGGTGTGAGCATGTGCCAAGTCAACCCAAATAAAGCATCAAAGGAGAATACCACAATACTATGCTTTAATATGCTAAAACAACGCATGATTCATCCAAGGCACATTAAGCAATCTCAATTGTTTATAACAAGTCATGCTACAACAAAGAATACTAAGCATAAAGCCAAAAAAATATCAAGCATGGCATGACAAAGCATAGGCCACAGTCAAAAACGAGCTCTTTTTACCACATAAGCATGAACTTTCCTACTCTATTCCAAACCAAACCAAACTATTTGCAAACCAATGTATGAAAGAGGGGGTCCAACCAATTTATTCAGAAAACTAAGAAAACCAAGCAAATGAAAAAACAAAACAAAAACGAAAAAAAGACGCTCCAAGAACAATACAACTATGCATGAAACAATAAAAATGAAGTGTTTGGAAGAAACCCTGGATTTTTATTGATGAGGAAGGGGATGCCTTGGGTACTAGTCCAAAGTCACTGCATGCAAACCTAAATATTATTTCATATTCAGATAGGTATTGTCAAATGTGATTTTTGAGAGTTGGAATCAACTTAAAAGCTATTATGGTTGATTTTTGAAAAATGTTTGAATGTAGAAAAGTCTCTGTCTTGTTATTTTTTCTATATGTGATCTATAACTCTAATTGATTTAAATCTAACTGGGTTGAATAGAGATTTAAATTATCTTTCTAGAAAAATTGGAATCATTCAATTTGGATTAGTAGAACTCTCTAAATTGATTTTTAAACTAGTGGATAGAAACTAGATTAAGTTTAAAAAGAAAATTCTATATTTGAATCCTAGGGCTAGCGTGGGAAACTAAATGGGCCGACCCTGTGATACTCCACGGTGTAGAGGACAGCTGACAGGAGGGTCCCGCATGTCAGTGGCTCTTCTAACGCAAAGCGGTACGGGGCGATGTGGACCATGCGATTAGAACCTAGATCAACGGTCGTGGCTCGTCGTCGACGACGGACAGGTCGCCGGCGAGACTGAACCCTAGCGGCTCGGTGGGGGTCCTTGGGGGCTTACAAGGGCTCCAGCTAACTTGGCGATGGGGGCGATTGAACGAGGAGATGACAGCGGACTCAGGCGAGGTCACGGCGGCTCCTAGGGTGGTCGCAATCGACGGGCCCCTTTCTCCTCTGTTGCGACGACTCTGGTGGAAATTCCGGTGAACGGCTGCTCGAGCGGCTCCGGCGAGAGGTGTGAGGGACTCAGTGGGAGGTGGGGAGTGTTGGAGTGTGGAGAAATGGTGCTGGGGAGGGCTCCTTATATAGGCTCGGCGAGGGGACCGTGGGGTGCGACGGTGAGCTCGTCGGTGACGGTGGTACAGAGGGCTAGAGGCATGGGTGGGTTATGCGATAGTGGCTTGCCTCCTGGCGGTCAGCTACGGTGTAATGGCGCAGCTAGGGGCGGTGGTATGCGTTCGAGAAAGGTCGACGCTCTGAGCGGCAGAGGCGGTGCTCGACGCGGCGTGCGGTGGCTGCTTGTCGCGAGGCGGGAAAAGGGCATGTCCTGGAGCATGCTGGGGTTATGGCGGAGCGGCGCGTGCAAGCTGAGGGCAAGGCGCGGCTTGTGCTAGCCTGTTAGGGACGGCGCTCTGGCATGCTCTGTGCATGGCGCAGAGGCTCGGTGCGCGGGCTGTCTACGGTGGTCCAGTGCTCGGCTGTGTCCGTGGGGTGGACAGGGGGTCGCGGTAGGGTGCGACAGAGCTAGGGGATGTGCTGGTTTGGCGCGGCGCTGTCTCTGGCGTGTTGTCCACGTTTGGCCAGCGGTGACCAAGAACGGGCAGCGCGTCACTGTACTTCACGGCAAATGGGGGTGCTGGTCTGGGCTGGGGTAGATGCTAGGGGGACAAGGGGTTAAGATGGAGACCAAAACGGTTGATGATCACTGTAGAAATAGTGAAGCTACTCTAGTGTTTGATCTGTGCCTGCCATGTGTTTAACAGAATGGCCACATGAAGAAAGTTTTTGATATTTGGATTCAAATTTTTTGAGGGTTCTCTAGTTAAGCTTGAGATTCTAAGTTTGCTTGGAGAGGTCAAGGTGAATTCATTTGAGTGGTTTTTGAAAAAGTGGGATCTATGCATATGAAATGGATTCCATTTTCAAATGCCATTTAAAATTAGGGTTTAAATGTTTTTGTAAAATTTCAAAGTGGGCCTTGGTAGATCATTACTTGTACTAGCAAGGGGTGCAAAGAGTTAGAATTGTTTCTGTTTGAATATGACTTCTAGGAACACCTAAAGTCGCCTAGTGGATTAAAATGGCAAAAGTGACCATTTGCATTTATTAATCTTATTTGCTTTCTTTTTCTTTGGATTTGGTTTTGGAATGATCTATATGATGTGGCATTCACCTTTGATTCATTCTACAACCATTAGAACAAACAAACATGGCATTTCCAAACAATTCTATTTTAATGCAACACACATATGCATTCTTAATTATTTTAATGATAAAAAGTTTTTTTAACCCTAAAATGGTGATTTGGATCTTGATAACCTTGATTAAAGTTTTGGTATGTTATCATTATTAGTTATAGATGCAGTTGGATTACGGTCTATGTATAATGTTGTAATGCCCAATCAAATCTCACAGGAGTCAAGATGATTAGTATATGCATGAATGCTTTCTCGATGTTTGTCAATTGCCCCGCTGTAATTTGTTCACCCAACATGTCATCTATCTTAAGGAGAACCACCACTAGTGAACTATGGACCCCAGTCCTTTCTTTTACCATCAACCTACAACTGTTTACTGCTTTCTATTTACTTTCTGCAAGCTTTTTCTTTCTTCCACACAATATGTTTAATCCTTTGTTTTCAGCAAAACCGGTGAGATTGATAACCTCACTGTAAGTTGGGGGAAAAATTCGGTGGTTGTGTTGTGCAGGATTCCAAGTTGGCAACAACACCTTGGAGGTGTTTCCTTGCTCCTACTGGTTCGATAACCTTGGTTTAATAACTGAGGGAAACTTGCTTCTGTGCTCATCATACCTTCCTCTTGGGGTTCCCCAACGAGCTCGAAATATCTTGGGCCATCAGCCTTCTATATCGATGTATACCCTAGCTAGACTTTTACATAGGGTTATGACATCGGGGTAGATGGGTGCGTCTTGACCTAGTAAACAATGTTGCATGTGGGAGTTTTGAACAATTAGGAAAAAACATTTTCACTTTTCCAACTGATTATGGGGATGTTTTGTACTAGTAGTAAAGAAAATCAGAAGAATGTGGCTCTGAAGCGTGCCATGTTTCTGGACATAGCGAACCATCCATGTTTTACTTGTGATTCCAAGGTTCTTTGAGTTTTCAAGATTTGTAGATAAATTAACCCAATTAAATAACACTACTATCTCCGATTCAAATTAATATTCTCAGATTTGTCTAGATTCGGATATATATATCTAGCATAGAAACATGACTAGATACATTTGAATCTAGATGAATCTATGAACATTAATCTGGATCGGAGGGAGTCTGTCGAAATTAGGTAAAATTATATCGAACCACATGTGAGCTGCCAATTTCTCTTTAAATTTCAAAAAAATCTTTTGAAGTTGCCCACCAGACAGCCAATATATCGAGAACACGACCAGAAGTTTTGAAAGATTCAACTTCTTTCTATACTTTGCATGTCGGCAAAGTTGACCTTGCTTTGAAAAGAGAGAGAGAAATAGGCAATAAAAACAGTGGGACTCATGCATGGCATCCTTTTTCTTGTATTACCTACAATAAAAAATAATAAACATGAGTTTTCACAAATTTTGAAGAAACCAGCTTCACAAAAATGGCCTACCATGTAGTATACGTATGAACAGGTTTTAGGACGAGCGACCAAGCAAGGTCATGGAGTAGTACTACAAGAAAGTAGATGTGTGCATCTTGGCGTTGGTAAACAGCTTTGCTAATGGGAGTTTCCAAATACTAGGAAAAGTAACAACTCTAATTTTCTAAGCGATGGAAATATTTTTTCTGTAAAGCAAAGTACTCCACTTTCGTACTAATACTACTCGAAAAGGGAGGCGTCTCCTTCCAAAAAAAGAAGGCAGCACGAGAGCAGCGGGAGGAGGAGTCGGAAGACGGTGCGATATCAGAGCAAAGCTATGATGGGCTGCTGACACGAGGTAGACTCTACTAGTAGTAAATATATGGACCTACTAGTAGTAATATGCATGCAAAAATAAGTTGTGTTTTCTGTCTCCTTCACTGGCTCTCACCATCCATCCTCCATCGATATCTTCTCTATAGCTACGGGTGCACAGTCCGGCTTGTCTCTTCCTCGTCCATAGCGTGGCGTTGCGCACGTGTGCCTCTGTACGGCACACCGATCTACTTCCAGCAACCATTTTTCCCCAAAATTCAAGCCATCTACTAGATTAATAATCATCTACACCAATACAAAAAGTCTCAAAAGTAATAATAATAATTACAAAAAGGTCCTCAGGCCACATTGCGACGACTACAAACCCTAGTGCGCTACTTGTAGTGTCTCGCTCCTTCGGGACATACGGTACCCCGGTTCCAAAAAATAAATAAATAATGCCATTACCCCAATTTTCAGACAAAGTGTACCATGCTTTCTTACAATTCCCAAGTTTTAGGATTTTTCAAGAGGGCATAGATTTTTTTTTATTCATGTTTAATCTTCTTGCTTTTTTATGAGGTTGCTGCCTGTAATTCTAGTTGTTATATTGTTCAAATCTTAGGTATTGTACATGTTGGTATAAAGCCAGTAATAGATGACGTGTCACTTTGATACACCTAACACTCGGTTATACTATTGAACTGGCTCTCACGCCCTTGTAGAATAGTAATTTAGACCTAATTTGACAAATTGACGGAAAGTCTTCTAAGTAGGTGAAATTATCTAGAAAATTAAGCTTAAAAAATATAACATGTAATTTATCCAACCACTTTATGTACTATAGTAAATAAATGGCACATGCTATGAACTCTAAGCCATACTGATCGCACTTCCTTCCAAAAATACTTTTACTTCTTTACCATGCATGCTAACATGCACTGACCTAGCTATACCAAAATATGGTCACACGGTCATTATCTTCATGAAGACAGAGTATGTCCATGACCTTGGTCATTTGGCTTGAAACCTAAGAAAGTTCATATATAGTACATGATATAGTAGGCAATACCAGAAGTGTGAGTTTTTCAAGTACTTTTACTGGTAGAAAAATAAGACAGAATGGCCCCACCAAATTTTCGTACAAAGATATTTTGGACTGATAATTGGATAATGCATGGATCTAATAGATCACTAAACCTGAGATTCCCATGTCTGTTTTCTTATGTATTAAATGATCAGCTCTTTGTATCACAGGTCTTGGATAAAGAAGATTTTATGAGTCTTTTTTGTCTCCCACTATCGAGTAGGGAATTTCAAGAGCTTCAGGAATTGCAAGTTATGCTTGAATCTCATCCAAGAACAGGTCAGTTGGATGTTTGGTCTTATCAGTGGGGGGAGACATATACCCCTGTCCAGTTCTATAAACTTATTCATAAGCATATTGTTGTCCCCGGTGTATACAAATGGCTCTGGAAGTCTAAATGCACTATGAAAACCAAGGTTTTTGCCTGGCTATTACGATCAGACAGACTCAACACCACAAATTCACTGCAACGCAGGCACTGGAAAGTGACTTTGGAGACACATTGTGTACTTTGCCCTCTACGGATTTATGAGGATAGTGCCCACTTGTTTTTTGAATGCAACTTCAGTACTCGTATCTGTAATTATTTACAAATATCTTGGCAGTCTAATGATAATATCCAAGCAGTGGTAGCATCAGCTAAGCAAAGTTTTGGAAAACCTTTTTTCATGGAAGTTCTCATCACTGCTTGCTATAATATTTGGTTACTCAGAAATGGGAAAATTTTCAAAAATGATATGGCTACTTTTGCTAGTTCGAAAGGTAAATTCATTCATGATATGACTATGCTACAATACAGGATTAAAGCTAAGCATAAGGACAAGCTCCTATACTAGATCAAGGGACTATCGTGAGAGCCCTGTTATGGGTTTTGTCATTTATATTTGGTGCTTACCCTTGTATATATTGTAAATGTTGTAAATATTCTGTACTTTTATTTTTTTGCTTTTAATAAAATTTGCTGTGGGGCTCTTTGCCTCACAGTTCCGGGTCAAAACAAATCATACAAAGTGGACAATTCTTTCTTATCCCAAGTTTAAGCATTTTTCAAACTTCCAAGCTAAAGCTCCACGTGCACTTAAATGCATGACTCTAAGTCGATTAAACGAAATTATGTCACACTTGAATACATGTGAGTGCGATAGACCATTACTCTTGAAAATATCCAAAATTCTTTTGAAGGTACCCAGGCAGCCAATATATCATGGGCCAACAATAGTTTTGAGAAATGTCGTTACTGATTAGTATTTGCATACCGGCAAATTTGACCGCATATGGAAAACATTCAAACAAAATAAAGCGTAAAACAAAAACATGAGACTTCTATGATTGGGGTACTTTTACTAGTATGATTACTTGCCAAGAAAAATGATAAACATGAGATTTGACAACCATATGGAAAACGAATTCACATTATAGCCCACCATGGTGTAACATTTTTCTTGGTTTTCAGCACAAACGACCAATAAGGTCATGGCCTTCTATATCGATGTATACCCTAGCTACACTTTTACATAGGGTTCTGACATCGGGTAGATGGGTGCGTCTTGGCATAATAAACAATGTTGCCCGTGGGAGTTTTGAACAATTAGGAAAATTTTTTTTTCACTTTTCCAACTAATTATGGGGATGTTTTGTACTAGCAGTAAAGAAAATCAGAAGAATGTGGCTCTGAATGTGAGAAGCGCGCCATGTTTCCGGACATAGCGAAGTAGCGAACCATCCATGTTTTACTTGCGATTCCTAGGTGCTTTGAGTTTTCAAGATTCATCAATAAATTAACCCAATTAAATTACACTACTGTCTCCGATTCAAATTAATATTCTCAGATTTGTCTAGATTCGGATATATGTATCAAACACAGAAACATGACTAGATACATTTGAATCTAGATGAATCTATGAACATTAATATGGATCGGAGGAAGTCTGTGGAAATTAGGTCAAATTATATCGAACCACATGTGAGCTGCCAAGTGCTCTTTAAATTTCACAAAAATCTTTTGAAGTTTCCCACCAGGCAACCAATATATCGAGAACACGACCGAGAGTTTTGAAAGATTCAACTTCTTTCTAGACTTTGCATACCGTCAAAGTTGACCTTGCTTTGAAAAAAGAGAGAGAAATAGGCAACAAAATTAGGGGGACTCATGCATGGCATCCTTTTTCTTGTATTACCTGCCATGAAAAATAATAAACATGAGTTTTCACAAATATTGAAGAAACCCGCTTCACAAAAATGGCCTACCATGTACTCCCTCCGTCCCAAAATAAGTGACGTGATTTTGTCTAGATTCATATGTATATAGACATGTTTTAAGTCTAGATACATGCGAATTTAGACAAAGCCAAGTCAATTATTTTGGGATGGAGGGAGTATAAGTATGAACAGGTTTCAGGACGAGCGACCAAGCAAGGTCATAGAGTAGTACTACAAGAAAGTAGATGTGCGTATCTTGGCGTTGGTAAACAGCTTTGCCAATGGGAGTTTCCAAATACTAGGAAAAGTAAAAACTCCAATTTTCTAAGCGATGGAAATATTTTTTCTTTAAAGAAAAGTACTCCACTTCCGTGTAGTACTACTCGAAAAGGGAGGCGGCTCCTTCCAAAAAAAGAAGGCTGCACAAGAGTAGCTGGAGGAGGATTCGGAAGGAGGTGCAATGTCAGAGCAAAGCTATGATGGGCTGCTGACACGAGGTACACTCTACTAGTAGTAAATATATTGACCTACTAGTAGTAATATGCACGCAAAACAAGTTGTGTTTTCTGTCTCTTTCGCCGGCTCTCACCATCCATCCTCCATCAATCTCTTCTCTGTAGCCGCGGGTGCACAGTCCGGCTTGTCTCTTCCTCGTCCACAGCGTGGCGCTGCGCACGTGTGCCTTGGTACGTCACTCCGATCTAGTTCCAGCAACCGTTTTTTTCCCGAAATTCAAGCCATCTACTAGATTAATAATCATCTTGATTTTTGATGAACAAGTTTCAGGCTGAGCAACCAAGCAAGGTCATGGACATATCCACATCATAGTTTATAGTAAATTTCCCATATTTGGTAGTACTACAAGAAAGTAGATGTGCATATCTTGCCATTGGTAAACAATATACGAACAACTTTGAATATTGACCATTGGATCAAGACTCACGAATCCCAATATTTCCAGCTGTTGGATCTTCTTCTTCCATTATTCTAGCATCTAGAAGGTTCTATTGATAGTCTTCATCACAATGAATGCTATGCACAGAACTCAAAACACACTTCTCCATCATTCTAGAATCTTCTCCCTTGTTTCTGTAGATAGCTAATAATCATTGACTTCTACATGATATACAAAGTACACGAACCAAATATATACACCCATACTTTATAGACGTTGATCAAATTTATATATTTTTTGCTTTACCTATTATGATCTTATCTTACCACTATATAGTGTACGGATAACTTTGAATATTGACCGTTGGATCAAGATTCATGAATCCCAACATTTCCAGCCGTTGGATCTTCTTTTCCATTCTAGCATCTAAAGATTTTATTTTTTTGAACGGTCTAGAAGATTCTATTGATAGTCTTCATCAAAATGAATGCTATGCACAAAACTCAAAACACACTTCTCCATCATTTTAGAATCTTCTCCCTCGTTTCTCTAGACCATGTTACCAAAAATTTCATGTTTTAGACTCCACTACTATAATGGAGCAGTTTTGAATTGGATCCATAGCACCAATCCTGACCATTGGGCTGTTAGATCCAATGGTTCGAAGCAGCTAGATTCGTGTAGAATAGTACCTAGAGCAAACTCCACCATGTTCTAGAACCATCATGTCACCACCCCCAAAATTTCATAGCATAGTAGGCTGTATTCTAAATATGTGTATATAATTATTATTAATAGACTTAATTTATGCATTTTTTCTCTAATGTATGAAATATGATTTAATAAAAATAAAATTGTTATTAACCAATAGTCTTGTTAGAGAAAAAATGCATATACATTAAGTCTATTAATAATAACTATATCTACACATATTGAGAATACAACCTAATGTGCTATGAAATTTTGGGGGTGGTGACATGATTGTTGGGGATATACTTTCCGGGTATCCTCACTGTACCTCACTTACCAGGGTGGCTCACTTCGGGTTAGAGCTTTGCTTCACGGGCGACCCAGTCAGGGAGAAGAGACGGAGTCCAGTCCGGCTAGAGGAAGGCCTAGAGGACTTACCAACATAGGCCCATAGTGTTACCTGTAGTTCAAGATGTACTCTATAACCGACTCTTAGTCATAGCCGGATAGATCTCTCCTGTAAACTTTAGGCCAGATATCTATATAAGCCGACCTAGGGAGAGCCTTCAGGACACACCTCAATAGTCTGCAATCTCAACTCGCACAGGCGAAACCCTTGTGACCAATATTCCGGCTCTGCCATATTATTGGATTGCTAGCAGGAGTACGATTCGTCCAAAGTCGGCGGATTCGAACCTGGGTAAACTTGTGTGCTCAGCGTCCCGGAACACCGTATGTATCACATCCCTCTCTTCCACACGCCTCGAGGACTCCCTCATGGCGTACTTGCCATCAATCCGATGATAGTTGGCGCCCATCATGGGGCAAGTGAGCTTCGGATCTGCATTCCGAGCGGAATCTGCAAGAATCGGAATCGGCGAGACTATCGCTGTCGGTCACATCCTCTACGCCAGCGACGTCCCTCTCATCGTTCTCAACGAGACCTGGATTCCGGCTAGGGAGGCCGTGACCGCCTACACCATTATGTCTTCCGGCGAGACCGATGTGTACATCGGATTCGCTGAACCTATTCCACCCACCCCAGCGGTGATGATAGAGGAAGAAGAAATTTCTGAGTCCCCTTTGTCCACGGAGGCGGCAGAGTTCCGGATCTCAGAAAACCCTAATCCCACTCAGCCCGCACCCGTTGCGGAGATAGTGGAGAAATCCGAGCCTGAAGCAAACCTTACGGTTCAAATCAAATCTGGAGTGAATCTCCTTAGCGAGGCCGAATCCCAGATCGATCCACCTGTTGAGGTCAAAATCCAGGAGGATCATACCAACAACCTTGGTTCCGCCTCTACCAACACCAGAACAGATCAACCATTCCTGAGTCACACGTTAAGGCGCGTGATGATGCAAGACGCAAGGGTGGATGAGGTTCTCGAAACCATCAAGATCTTCGAGGAAGACCACGAGGAAAGCTGCAACTACCTCAAGACCCACACATCGCACTTTGTTGGATACATTGGATCCGGATCCGGCCTTTCCGATGCTGGAGACAACACTGACTCGGTGCTAGAGGCGATCGGAATAGACACCGACTTACCCGCATCCTCAGATGACTCGATGACGTCGGCAGATTTCCGAAAGTTCTCCGTGGAGCATGAAGAGGAGTACAACCCCAAAGCTGCAGAAGAAGGAGAATCCATGGATGAAGGATCTGGGGAGAACTCTCCCAAAGCGCAGGATGACATGGATATCAGAGATAACCCCGAGCTCCAGATGTCCGAAAGTACCGATCAGAGCTTGACTCCGGGAAATGGACCCAAAGCCATCTTTGCTACCGGCGTGGCCAAGAAGGCAATGAAGAGGAACAAGACCCCGGCAAAAGAACTTCCAGCAGAGATGGTGATTGCCGAGAAATACGAGGAAGACTTGGATGGAGCACTTATCCTAGAAGAGCCCAAAGAAGAATCGGTGGATGGACACGTGGTCATCGGACGTGCGCGTAAACTCATCGATGCTGCATTAACAACACCTATCCCTACTGCAGCGGAGCTAACTACTGCGGAATTGGACGAAAGGTCCCAAGCCCTAGAAGCGCATCACCAAGTACTCCTTGATGAAGCCAAGAACATCGAGGAAGAAAAGAAACGCATGGCCAAGGCGGAGAAGCTCATCTCTCTGCAACATCAGAAGAACCAGAAATGACATACACATGACAATCAATTTCCAGAAGTTCGTAAGGTTCTCTTTGAGGGAGATCCGGGGATGCCTCGGCTTGACAGCAAGGGAGATCTGGTGTACCCAACACCGATGCAGAACCCTGCTGCTGCTCGAGACATCCTGGCAAATAATCCAAGTCTAGAACAGGTCCGATTGGGCATTAACCTACTCACCAAGTGCCTGGAGCAGCAGAAGGCCATGAAGTCCGGAAGTGGAAAACTAGTCTCCCAATCCAACCAATGTCGCACGGATCCGGCCTGGAATGACGTAAGACCCCAACGTGCTCCGGAACAGCATCACCGTTCCAACCGTCGGGAAGACAACTAAACAAGAACCGGATCTTCAGGACAGCATCACAAAATTACACGTGACTGGCACAATGTTATCCCAGCTACTGAGCAAGAGGCAATTGCTGCACTATATCCGAAGAATCCTCCTCGGCGAGAGTCGAACGATCGCAGGGAAGAAGACAAAGAGAAACGTCGGGAGGAGGACCATCAAAGAATGCCACCTCCAAGACATACAAGCCGTCTGGCTGATGGACGAAGGAATGACAGACACCCTCCCCGGAACCGGAATAATGATGCTTCGGACGGCGGCCGGCGATCAGCCGAAAACAATCCAGCTTCTCCACCCTCTCCACCAAGAAGACATCACAACAGCTCCCAAGGAGCCCAAGGAGGACGTCATGGCGGAGGTGGTGGTGGCAGAAGCCGAAGTCCGGCTCCAAGGCACCGCAGCCATAGCCGTCATTCAGGGCGATCTCTATCCCCAAGTGATGCAAGGCATAGGATTAACTCCAACATAGAGGCGTGGCACTATGAAAATGATGATATATATGTGGGCCCAAAATGCTTTGGACCACGCATAAGAGCAAAAAAATTCCCGGAAGGATTTGCTATCTCAAGACACATTCAAGCCTACGACGGTATAGCTCGGCCCGATACATGGCTCCAGGATTTTTTCCAAGCTTGCTGTATCGCCAAAGGCGGAAACAGCCTGGTCGCGACATGATATCCCCCACTCATGTTGCGGAAGATGGAACGATCATGGCTCAATGAACTTCCAGAAAACACCATTCACAACTGGTATGACATGCAAAGCACATTCTTTCGGAATTTCGAAGGCACATATCGGAGGCCATTTACGGTAGGAGACCTACAACGTTGCATGAAAAAAACCGGAGAAACTTGCTAAGATTATCTCGGACGATGGATCAACACTAAAAACTCCTATGAAGGTGTAAATGACCAAACTGCGATTGATGCTTTCATTGCAGGACTTCCAAATGATTTACTGCGTCATCGTTTGAAGTGCGACAAAGTAACTGATTTGGGAGAAATGATAGAAACAGCGAGCAAGTATGCAGATGCTGACGATGATGCAGAGGGATTACTTAACGCCCTAGTTGTGCCATAGTCGGCAAAACAACCAAAGCAGCAAGCTCAGAAGCGCAAGAACACCTTAGAAGAAAAGCCCAACACGGAAACGATAGTGGTCACTGCTACTTTCGGGTCTAGAGGACGAGGAGGGTGCGGCGGTGGCCGTGGGCGCGGTCGTGGGACATCAAGAATCCAAGGTAGAGGAGACTAGCATCCTGGCAAAACCTACTATTGGGTCGACATTGCCAATAACCCGTGTGTGCATCGCTTAGATGCCAATGGGGGCTCGTCTCACACAAACGTCGAGTGTCGTTTTAATGACGACATCAAGAAAGACGATACTGCTGGCTACAGGGCTAAGCGGAAGAAGGGAAAGAAGAATCCCGAAAAGGATAAAGAGACCAAGGAAGATTCCAACATGGAGGAAGCTGATGCTTCAAATCCCAAGCCGGAAGGGAAGAAGAACTTCCCAACAAAGAAGGACACTTACGTCACCTTCCTCGGATCTCAACCAGCTAAGGTCAAGAAAGCAGTTTTACATGAGCTCAACGCAATAGTTCCGGATGTCCCCCAATTCTTCGACTGGTCGGAAGTGGCAATCACCTTTGACCGTGTTGATCATCCGCCTAAGTTGCACAGGGGAGGAAAATATGCCTTAGTCGTCAATCCACTTATTGATGGCTATGGTTTCTCCAAGACTCTCATGGACGGCGGCAGCAACATTAACATTCTATATGTCGAAACGCTACGCCAGATGAAGATCTCAGAGACCCAGCTGAATTATAGCTCTGTGATCTTTCACGGAGTTGTCCTAGGAAGACAAGCAAATTCCCTGGGAGAAATCACTTTGGATGTGAACTTTGGAACTCCAAAGAACTATTGGATGGAAGAACTTTCCTTCGAAGTGGTCCCGTTCAAGAGCACGTACCACGCTATATTCGGACGTCCGACTTACTAGGCTTTTATGGATCGTCCATGTTACATTTACAATATGATGAAAATTCCAGGTCCCAACAGCGTGATCAACATTAGGGGAGACCCGACGAGAGTACGAGGACGGAAATGCCGCCTTTCCTGAAGCTGTGCTGCACGCTCAGGAGCACCAAGAGATTAAGAAGACCATAGATCTGTCCGAGATGCCTGCGACAAAGAAGGAGGTGACAAAGCCGAATCTGGAGTTCAAGGCATCGGAAGAGACGAAGAAGACGCCATTAAAGGATGATGACCCCTCCAAGGTGACCCATATAGGCATAGGCCTAGATAGCGCATAGGAAAGCATGCTCGTCAAGTTCCTCCAAGCAAATCAAGATATCTTCGCATGGCAGCCATCTGACATGACCGGAGTACCTAGGGAACTTGACAAGCACTCTTTAAATGTACACCCAAACACTAAACCTGTCAAACAATCCCTATGATGTTTTGGCGATGAAAAGCATAAGGCAATAGCTAAGGAACTAGCCTGACTCGAGTTAGCCGGATTCATAGAAGAGGTCATCCACACTGAGTGGTCGGCCAATCCTGTAATTGTCCCTAAAAAGGACACACTGATTTAAGGATGTGTCTTGATTATACTGCCTTGAACAAGGCTTCTCCCAAAGATCCGTCTGCTCTGCCTAGGATTGATCAAGTTATCGAGTCTACGGCAGGCTCGAAACTCCTATGTTTTCTCGACGCATATTCTGGTTATCACCAAATTCGGATGAATGAATCTGACAAAGTCAAAACTTCATTCATAACCCCCTTTGGAACCTTCTGTTTTGTTACGATGCCCTTTGGGCTCAAGAACGCAGGAGCTACATACCAATGCACTATGCAGCATTGCCTCCATGATCAAATCGGATGCAATGTAGATGCATATGTGGATGATATTGTGGTGATGTCCAAAAAGAAGGAAACCTTGATTTCCGACTTGGAGGAAACGTTCGCCAATCTACGAAAATACAACATAATGCTTAACCCAAAGAAATGTTTCTTTGGGATCCCAGCCGGAAAATTGTTAGTTTTTATCGTGTCTCAAAGAGGCATAGAGGTAAGCCGAGACAAAATCAAGACTATACTCAATATTTCTAGGCCAACTCGCCTGAAAGATGTTCAAAGACTAACTGGTTGCATTGCTGCAGTCAGTCGGTTTGTAAGCCGGTTGTCAGTATTGTCATGGTAGTGGAGAGACCAGAGGAAAATCAGGAACACCTGGTGCAGTGTCCGACTTACTATCTCAGCGAGGTCTTAACTGAATCAAAACAGCAGTATCCGCACTATCAAAAGCTATCTTACAGTGTGTTCTTAGCATCTCATAAGTTACGGCAATATTTTTAGGAACATCAAATTACCGTGGTGAGCATAGCTCCCATGAGAGATATAATCAACAATAGTGACGCCACAGGATGCGCCGCCAAATGGGGCATAGAGCTTTCAGCTTTCGATATTGAGTACAAACCTCGTATAGCAATCAAATCCCAAATCCTCGTTGACTTTGTCGCTGATTGGACAGAGACAATGGAGAATATGACCCTGCCAGAGTCGAAATACTGGACCTTGCATTTTGACGGGTCTAAAGCGCTCGGGGGCTCGGGGTCTGGCGTGGTGCTCAAATCACCCCAAGGAGATAAACTTTTCTATGTACTGCAAATACACTTCACGCCGACAAATAACATTGCCGAGTATGAAGCATTACTGCATGGAATCCGGATTGCTAAGGACATCGGCATCCGATGTTTAATGTGTTATGGAGATTTGAATCTTGTTGTCCAACAAGTGTCGGATATTTGTTAGGCAAACAAGCACATGGCGGCATATAGGGCTGTCGTGGATGAACTATCTAAATCGTTTGAAGGGTTTGAAGTTCAACACATCCCTCGAACAGAAAATGAGGAAGCAGATGCACTATCTCGAATAGGCTCTGCCTGGAAAAAGGTCCCGGATGGCGCTTTTTTAGAGCACCTCAAAGTTCCCTCTATAAAAGGAGTGGACGAGGAATATCCGACCAAATCCGACTCACCTTTAGTAGCAGTTTTGGCTGTGATTCGCAGCTAGACTCAACCCTACCTTGATTACTTGGTAGACGGAAAATTACCCGAAGACGAAGTTCTGAGCTGACAGATCGTCTGACGAGAAAAAGCCTACACTATAATTAGTGGTGAGCTCTATAAGCGGAGTGCATCTGAGGTCTTTCAGCATTGTGTA
The DNA here is from genome assembly GCA_916181665.1 of Avena sativa. NCBI lineage: Eukaryota > Viridiplantae > Streptophyta > Magnoliopsida > Poales > Poaceae > Avena > Avena sativa. The sequence goes on from OV702292.1 coordinate 317,856,652, forward strand.
TCTCTGGAAGAAGGAGTGGAAATCTTACGAGAGATCCACGAAGGCGAGTGTGGTCACCACACGATGGCCAAATCTCTAGTGGCAAAAGCTTTCCGACACGGTTTGTTCTGGCTTACAGCCAAGGCAGATGCCGAACGTCTGGTCAAGACGTGCAAGGGTTGCCAAAAATATGCCAAACAAGCTCACATTCCGGCTGATCAGCTGCGAACAATACCTATAACACGGCCTTTTGCGGTCTGGGGGCTTGACATGGTAGGACCATTTAAACAGGCTCCAAGTGGATTTACTCACCTCTTAGTGATGGTGGATAAATTCACCAAATGGATTGAGGCTAAACCCATCACTAGTTGTGATGGAGCAACAGCCAGAAGATTTGTCGACGATTTCATAATCTGATACGGTTATCCGCATAGCATTATCACGGACAACGGGAGTAACTTTTCTATGGGAGAACTTGCTGAATTCTGTAATGAACAAAATATCCGGCTTGACATTGCGTCAGTCGCACATCCGCAGGCTAATGGACAAGTCGAAAGAGCAAATGGTTTAATCCTACAAGGCCTAAAACCAAGACTCGAAGCACCACTATGACGTGCTGCGGGGGCTTGGGAAGAGGAATTACCTTCTATAATATGGAGTTTGCGAACAACTCCAAACAGGTCAACCGGATACACACCTTTCTTCTTGGTCGATGGCGTAGAAGCGGTTCTTCCTAGTGATTTGATTCACACTTCTCCTAGAGTGGCCGCGTATATTGAAGAGGATGCCAAAATTTCTCGACAAAATGATCTTGACTTAGTCGAAGAAGTTCGCGTCGTTGCTGAGATGAGATCAACAGCCTATCAACAGAAGTTACGCAAGTATCATAGCCAGAGAGTCAGAAACCGGTCTTTCAATAAGGGCGATTTGGTTCTCCGGCTTGTGCAGCAAAGAAAGCACAAAGTTTCCCCAATATGGGAAGGGCCATTTTTAGTTAGTCGAGTATTGCACAATGGTTCATACAACCTAACTGATATGCGGCCAGTCAAAGAAAGACCTGCTACTAAGAAGAGAAAGAGAGCTAGAGGCAGTACAAACCCGGATGAATTAGACATGAAGGGAATATGCCTGAGAGGCAATAATAAAGTGGTTATTATCTTATTCCATGTTTATGATAAATGTTTATTTTACATGCTAGAATTGTATTGATCGGAAACATCAATACATGTGTGTTTAATAAACAAAAAGGGTTCCTAGTTATGCCTCTCTTATAGACTAGCTTGTTGATTAACAAGATGATCAAGGTTTCCTGATCATGGACATTGGATGTTGTTAATAACAAGGTCACACCATTGGTGGAATGATGTGATGAACATTCATCCGAAGTATAGCATTACGAACAAAGTCATTATGTTTATATTGCTATAACATCATACGAAGTAATCTTTATCCTTAGACCATGAGATCATGTTAATTGCTAACACCGGAAGAGTATCTTGATAACATCAAACGTCACACCATAACAGGGTGACTATAAAGGTGGGTTCAGTGCTACAAAGGTGTTATGCTGAGGCTCATGGATCAAGAGTGGGATTTTTCCATCCCGATGACGGATAGATATACTCTAGGCCCTCTCGGTGATATCACATTGAAATAGCTTGCAAGCAAGTGATGTGATCACTAGAATGTTATATCACGGGAATGAGAAAAGAGTGCATGTCGGTAACGAGATCAAACTAGGTATGGAGATACCGATGATCGAATCTCGGACATGTAATATATCGCGGGACAAAGGGATTTAGTTACTAGCGTTAAAGGTTCTCACGATCACAGAAGTCATCATTGAATGTGTAGGAGTCAGTATGGATCTCCAGGTCCCGTTGCTGATTATTGATCGGAGAGGGGTCTCGATCATGTCTGCATTATTCGCGAACCGTATGGTGACACACTTAAGGGATACCGACACCATTTGGAGCAAATATGTTTCAGATAAAGATTTAAGAAAGCGCTGGAATTATTTCAATAGACACCGAAACTGTTTCGGGTGAAATTGCTGAAATTGGTTCTGCATGTAATATTGAAATGTTGCAGGGGGTTTTATGTGAATGTTTGTTAATTAAAGTAATTAACAAAATTCTGAATAAAATTAATAAAAGAGTTTTATTAAATGAGAGAGCATTAAATTTGGAGAAATTTAATGCATTTAAAGTGGAGACTTTAAAAAAGAATGTGAAGGGGCAAATTTATGTGGAGGGAGTTACCACCACATGAATGGAGGAGGTGAAGAGTCATCTCCTCCATGTGCCGGCCATGAAGGAGGGGCACCCCCCTCCTCCTATAAAAGGCCACCCCTTCCTAACTTCTCACACACACCTCCTTGTGAAGGCTCTCTCTCCCCCTCTAGTATTATTCCCCATGGTCTCGGATTAGCGAGATACATGTTCCCGGTGGCTTTATCTAGAAAGGAGTTGCTGCTTCCGCTGCTTTGCTGGAGCGAGGGACGGAGGTTGTCGGGGTACCGGACATGTGTGCGATCACGTATGCACCGCTGCTTTGCGGTGCTGGACTTGGTGGTGCTGGAGCTGGATCTGATGGGCGTGCTGGAGCCGGACCTGCTGGACTTCATCACGATCTTGAGATCGGCAAGTGTACGACTACATCAACCACGAGTTCCTACTCGTTAACAAAGCTCGTTGTCTACGAGGGTAAGTTCTTGTTGGATGTATGTCCACCCGTTGCTTTGTACCTAGTAGATAGATCTTGGCGTGTAGTTCACACCGTAGGAAATTTTTTGTTTTCTATGTTGCGGCCCCAACAGTGGTATCAGAGCCTGATCTACGCGTAAGTGCTTTGCACGGGTAGTACACATATGTTTATATGTGGGCGATGATGATCATGTTATTTCATCTTCTATGTATTTTGGATATTGGTGGCATAGTGGGATGAAGCGGCCCGGACCAACCTTACATGTCATCGTACATGAGACCGGTTCCACGACTGACATGTAACTAGTTTTGCATAAGTGGCTGGCGGGTGTCTGTCTCTCCTACTATAGTCAATATCTGATTTACAACGAGTTGCTAATAACTTGGTTATCCTCGTTGTGGTTCATGTTCGTAGGCAAGACCGGTTCTATCTCCGAAAGCCCTAAGCCACGTAAAACTTGCAATTGATAAATTAGAGGCGTCTAGTTTAGATCGTTGCTGGGCTAGTGTCATGATATGGTATTGTTGTAAGTAGATGTATGAGAGATACTCTTACAACACATTCAACGTGTAAGTTCCATAGACCATGGCCTTACACACAAAGGAATGATAGAGATCATACCACGATGCAAATGATCGAGATCGAATGCATGGACCATATCATCTCACTTTACACATTAGATGTTTGCATCTTATACTGCTAGTTTGGCGCTTTCTGTAGCATTGTAAGATGATCCCTCATTTAAATATCAAGATAAAATGTGTTCTTCCTTAAGTATGCACCATTCTATGGATCGTGTTTCGAGACATCACGTGATGATCGGGTGTTCTCAACTCTACGCTTTCATGCAACGGGTGTAAGACAGTTTTACACATGCGAATACTAAGGTTCTTACTTGGCGAGCCTAGCATGTATAGACATGGCCTTGGAACACGGACCGAAAGGTTAAGCATGAGTCATATAGTTGATGTGATGACCATATTGATGCTCGCCTTTGAAGCTACGCCGACTCACGTGATGATCGGACTTGGTGTAGTGGATTTGGTTCATGTAATCACCAAAAAGGCACGAGGGATGCCGTTTTCGAGTGGGAGTTCATTTCTAATTTGGATTAGTCGAACTCAATTTGTCATAAACTAAATCGAAGTGAATTTGCATAATTTGTTGTAGTCATTCGCATCTGTTCACTACCTTATACTTAGTTTTAATTGAGATAATAGAACTATAGAATTCTGGATATTTACTTTACGAACTGGTATCGTATTGTTTTGAATGTCAATTTAAAGTTTATAAGTCCTATTGCAAACTTTCAGCAAACTCTATTTACTCCATGAAGTTTAATAAGTAGTATTAAATCAAGAGTAAGAATTCCAATGTTAGTTTCCAAAGTATCATGTTTGCCTCCATGATTATTGATATTCAAAAAGTTGTTTTAATATCAAGATTATATTGGAGCTGAAAATTGTTTCAGAAACCATCATGTGTGAAAGATATTGTGATATCTGAAACAATGTTTTTGGTTGCATTATGATAGAGTATAATTTAGCAAAATACATGTTCTCATATTGTATGAGAATCTATGAAGGATGGAGATGCTAGGCATCCGAATCTACCAAAAAGGTTTTGGGAACTGATATTATACTCGCGATTCTTCCTTATAGGCTATAGTAGCTTGATGATGAAAGTTGTCATGATAAGGATGAATAGAAGATGTAAGTAAAATGTTTACTGCACTAATAGATTACTAAAGAATGGATTTTTGAAAGAACACCAAACATTTGATGATGGTGATCCACTTCAAAGTGCAAGTCCAAAGGTATTTGACTATATATGCTTTGTACCATGTGTCATGTTGATGACACCACTATTGATGTTGATAGATTCTTTTAAAAGAAAAGGAATTGCTGAAAGAGAATCTATAAAATATTTGGCAGAAAATAAAAGGTTGGAGATGTCCAACTTAGGTATATAGAAGATATACATGTTATGGCTATATTCCTTGCTTGTTAAACAATGTGGTTCTTAGGTATTGGATACTGGTATTGGATACCGAATTGGTTGGTATGAAGTGTCATACAGGACAACACAATTAATGAACTACAATGGCCTAAGTAACTACCAAGAGAATGAGTGATGATGTTCATCGAAAACAAATAAAGTGTTATTGTGTTTTTCGTTGTCATCAAACCAAGCCTTCAAGATTTGTTTAAATAATTGTTATTTTGTTCCGGTATTATGAGAACAATGGTTGTTCAAATAAATTACCGTATTCCATAAAGGATGGATGAACTTTTACAAGTTTAGTGGGACAAATCACATCCATAAACATTATTGCTAAAATGTCGCAAGACAAATGATTAAAAGATCACTTATGCAGTGACATCGCTGTTTTAAATTATATTGGAAATAAAGCATGAAGAAACTCCATGTTGATGGATTTTTGGAGTCTTTTGATTTTGATCAATTAACGCATGTGAGACTTTCCTCGAGATAATTGAAACTCCGTCCATAGGCCAGAGAGGAACGGATGACTAGCTTATTGGAAATTGTGCATGCTGATGTGCATAGTCCATTATGTGTAGCCATATGCGATGGATCTTTTTGCTTCATATGCTTTCTTCAAAAATTTGAGTGAATATATCTGTATATTTACTTAATAAGGAAGAAGTATGAAACATTTGAAAGTTGTTCAAAGACTTTCAAGATGAAGTGGAAAATCATTGTAACAAGAAAATAAAAGAGTTTATGATTTGATCATAAAGGAAGATATTTGAGTTACAGGTTTAGCAAAACACCTAAGATTTGAGGAATTGTTCCATGATTTGTGTTTTCCCGATAAACCATAGGAGTATGTCATATTCGAGAGATGAAATCAAACCATGTTTGACATGGTAAGATCAAAGGTGTCATTTATAAAACTGCCATTATGTTTTAAAGATTGAAGCTTTAGAGACTACCGCTTTTACACTGAAAAGAGCACCATCGTGATCCATTGAAATGACACCATATGAGTTATAGTTTGGGATAAAACCCGAATTGTCTTTTCCTAAATTTTGGTATGCTATGCATAAGTAAAATGTTTACAACCAAAGTCGGATAATCACGTCTTTGTAGGTTATCCCAAAGAATTTGTTGGGAATTTCTCCATAACACCAAGGACAAAAGAGTTTGTCGCTTGGAACGTCAAGTTTCTTGAGAAGGAACTTTTCGTGAAAAGTTAAGTGGGAGGACAATAGAACTTTGATAAGGTTGTTGAACCTTAGCTATATGTGCTAAGTAGCACAGCGCCGGAAAGTGTCCCGGTGGCGGCCACAATGCTCATGGCTCTCGTGATTACAAAAGGTGTGATCTCGGAGATTAGAGTTCCTATAGAACCGTGTGGGTCGGTAAGAATCAAATAGTAAGATTTGATAAGCAAGTCGTTATTATTTTGACAATGATGAACTGACTACATGCAAAGAAGCGATGATGGGCCCTGACTCCATAAAATGACTAGAAGTCATAGAATCCGTGATAGTATCCATACACGAGAAATCAAGTTTCTGAACTTGGAAGACACTCCGGAAAGGCGTGAAGCCTATCGGTCGTGTTTGGATCTATAAAGAAATATGACATGGATGTTTAACATCTATGAAATACTCGACATGTCGGAAAGAAGTTTACGACAATGTTCAAGGAGTTGACTATGACAAGATTTGATCTTTCATAGCGATATATAGTCTTGACGGATTAATGTAGCAACCACTACATATAATTTGGTATATGGTAGTTGAATAAACAAAACAAGGTTCTTCTAATAGAACGGTAACCTAGGACATGTACATGACATGGTCCGAAGGGTTTTGTTAATTCAAAGGGTGCTAAAAGGGCATGTAAACTTCAATAGTTGAAGTAAGCATAGCGGAGTTGGAATCTTCACCATGATGAAACTGTTAAAAGAGTTTAAATTCATCGGAGATGATGAAGATGCTTGCATTTACAAGAAATTAAGTGGGAGCGCTGAGACATATTTCTAATACATTATGTAGAGGACATATTGTTGATTGGAAATGATGTATCTTGAATTGACACAAGTTAAGGATTTCATTAAAATAAGATTTCGATGAAAGACTTGGGCAAATCCAGAATATTAGGCATCAATATCTATATGGATAGATTAAGGCGCTAATATGGTTGTGCCAGACATACATATATAAGATATTGAAAGGGTTCAATATGGAAACAACAAGAAAGGTTCTTGCTGCATGGGAAGGATTGTATCAAGATTCAAGTGTTTCAACAATTGGTGAGTAAAATCACATGAAATTTTTGATCGCTTATACCATGATATGTATATATCCAGAATGTCCTATGCTCTAAATGTTATGAGCATATACTAGAATGATTCATAAGATGATCATTGGACAATAGTAAAGATATTCTTATGAGCTTTGGAAGAACTAAGAATATATCATGTATAAGTGATAAATAGTTAAAGGTAGTTCATTGTAAAGTGTTGCATTGATACTAGTTTTGTCACAAGATACAAATTAAATTTATCTCAATTTAGACTATGGGTGGCACAATATAATGGAAAGGATGTTCCATGATTGATTTGGACGAGTTCCAAAGTTGAGATATTGTGATGGATACTACAACAAAAGGCTAAGTATATGACTGCTATAGTAGCAGCATAGGAGGGCATTTGTGTTAAGTAGTTTGTTATCAAACTAGGTGTGGTTCAAAGTGGGCTAATACTATGAAGATATATTGTGTGACAATAATATCAACATATTTTAACCTGAACGAACTAAAGGTCTCACCAGAGGACCAAATTTATACAATGCCATCTCATTTGAGAATGAGTGATGCGTAGAGACGCAAAGACATGAAAATACACACGGACCTGAAACTGTCAGATCTAGAGATTATGTTAACCACTAGCAATTGCGTATATGCAACACCAGAAAGCCATAGGTGTTCAATACGCAAAGTTTTTCAAACTAGATTATTGACTCTAGTGCAAGTGTGAGACTGAAGGGAATATGCCCGAGAGGCAATAATAAAGTGGTTATTATCTGATTCCATGTTTATGATAAATGTTTATTTTACATGCTAGAATTGTATTGATCGGAAACATCAATACATGTGTGTTTAATAAACAAAAAGGGTTCCTAGTTATGCCTCTCTTATAGACTAGCTTGTTGATTAACAAGATGATCAAGGTTTCCTGATCATGGACATTGGATGTTGTTAATAACAAGGTCACACCATTGGTGGAATGATGTGATGAACATTCATCCGAAGTATAGCATTACGATCAAAGTCATTATGTTTATATTGCTATAACATCATACAAAGTAATCTTTATCCTTAGACCATGAGATCATGTTAATTGCTAACACCGGAAGAGTATCTTGATAACATCAAACGTCACACCGTAACAGGGTGACTATAAAGGTGGGTTCAGTGCTACGAAGGTGTTATGTTGAGGCTCATGGATCAAGAGTAGGATTTGTCCATCAAAATGACGGATAGATATACTCTGGGCCCTCTCGGTGATATCACATTGAAATAGCTTGCAAGCAAGTGATGTGATCACTAGAATGTTATATCACGGGAACGACAAAAGAGTGCATGTCGGTAACGAGATAAAACTAGGTATGGAGATACCGATGATCGAATCTCGGACATGTAATATATCGCGGGACAAAGGGATTTAGTTACTAGCGTTAAAGGTTCTCACGATCACAGAAGTCATCGTTGAATGTGTAGGAGTCAGTATGGATCTCCAGGTCCCGCTGTTGATTATTGATCGGAGAGGGGTCTCGATCATGTCTGCATTATTCGTGAACCGTATGGTGACACACTTAAGGGATACCGACACCATTTGGAGCAAATATGTTTCAGATAAAGATTTAAGAAAGCGCTGGAATTATTTCAATAGACACCAAAACTGTTTCAGGTGAAATTGCTGAAATTGGTTCTGCATGTAATATTGAAATGTTGCAGGGGGTTTTATGTGAATTTTTGTTAATTAAAGTAATTAACAAAATTCTGAATAAAAATAATAAAAGAGTTTTATTAAATGAGAGAGCATTAAATTTGGAGAAATTTAATGCATTTAAAGTGGAGACTTTAAAAGAGAATGTGAAGGGGCAAATTTATGTGGAGGGAGTTACCACCACATGAATGGAGGAGGTGAAGAGTCATCTCGTCCATGCGCTGGCCATGAAGGAGGGGCACCCCCCTCCTCCTATAAAAGGCCACCCCTCCTCACTTCTCACACACACCTCCTTGTGAAGGATCTCTCTCCACCTCTAGTATTATTCCCCATCGTCTCGGATTAGCGAGATACATGTTCCCAGTGGCTTTATCTGGAAAGGAGTTGCTGCTTCCGATGCTTTGCTGGAGCGAGGGACGGAGGTTGTCGGGGTACCGGACGTGTGTGCGATCACGGATGCGCCGCTGCTTTGTGGTGCTGGACTTGGTGGTGCTGGAGCTAGATTTGATGGGTGTGCTGGAGCTGGACCTGCTGGACTTCATCACGATCTTGAGATCGGCAAGTGTACGACTACATCAACCACGAGTTCCTACTCGTTAACAAAGCTCGTTGTCTACGAGGGTAAGTTCTTGTTGGATGTATGTCCACCCGTTGCTTTGTACCTAGTAGATAGATCTTGGCGTGTAGTTCACACCGTAGGAAATTTTTTGTTTTCTATGCTGCGGCCCCAACAAGACAAACCATAGAATATTGCTCAGCTAAGTCCCTTTTATTCTTAGTTTATTTTTCTTTGTAATCATATATGTGTACATGTTCAATGAGAAATAAAGTCTTGGTTGCCTCAAATTTTTTCTGAGAAGATTTTTACCATCTTATTTCTGAATGATCATGTCACAGTCGAAAATCCTAGAATATTTGAAAGTACCTTATGCTCATGTTTGTTCTGGTTTAGATTTCCGATTCTAAAATTGCTACATTTGGGTATATATCTAAATTTTCTAGTCTATACTTTGGTTATTTGTCTGATTGCTGGATGCGGGCATTTTCTGAGTAGTGAATTGCTGGTACTGGAGGCCGGCTTTGTTTCCAAGTTTAAACTGGTTTAGCAATTGAGCTCCGTTGCTCGGCAAAGTTTCCGTGCTAAAAGTTGGCCGGCTCACGAAAGGGACGAGGCGGAAAGCCAGATAAACGAAAAGTGCAGACAAAAAATACAAGTGCTTATGCAAACATATCAGGCACATAATGTTAAAGCCAAAAGTGTTGAATAGATAAAATAAAGCTTAGCAATAGCAAAAGTATTATACTACATATTTACAGACCCAAATTGTTTTCAGAATAACACATCGTTCTTTCTGATACTCTATGATGCAGGAGGAGAGGTACGAGCTGCCGGCTCGCTGGATACATCAGCCACGTTTTGATAACGTTCCGAGATGTTCAAATCCGATATGGTTTGATCATCGTCAGAAATTTTAGCCATTTCTTTGGAAGGCGGAGGTGGCATGTCCACGCGGGTAAAGAAGGGAGTGTCGTAGCTGCTCAAATTAGCTACATGGCACCCATATCTGGCGCAGGAGTCCATGATAGCCTTGATGTCTTGCTCCTGTCCATCTTCGTCCACCTTGCAGTACCCTCTAGTTACCTGCCAGATTTCCATGTTTCCATGGTGGCTCATAACCATGGTGAGAGCGTTTTGCGCTACGGTTCACGCGTAGGACATGTTCCAGTCCTAGACAAGCTGCGGCATATCCTTGGCCTTATCTCGCACCTCAAAGCCTGACATGCTATGCATGTCTGGAACCTTGAGATCTTCGCTAATATCTTCGAGGGATTGGTGGAAGTCATGCAGCAAATCACTGACTTGGGTAAGCCGGTTGGTGCGAGATTTGGTTGATGCTGAGTCCATTAAGTTCAGAGGACCTGCGCACATAATGCAAAGGGTAAGTCAAATAAACCCAAACACCAAAGAGTTGGAAGTTGCAGATAAGTCAGAAAAGGGGAAACATACCAAAGATGACATCGTCGACTTTGGCCTTCTCTTCCCGAAGAGTTTGGAGTTCAGCGAGGAGTGCCTCGGTAATGTCCCTCTATCTGAAAACATCATTGCTGAGATCCGAGATTTTCTTATCTTGAAGCGTAATCTTACGATCATGCTCCTCGGTGGCCATGTAGGTGGATTCGAGAATTTGAGCAATGCTCTTCTCATGATCCGCCTTAAGCTTATCCAGCTCTTGGAGAAGTTCCTTGTTTTCCACCGCTAGGGTTTTAAGATTCTCGACCTCTTCAATCATAGCACATGACTGCTTTATCAGTGTTGTAGTCAAAAGAACAACAGTTGAACAAATAATTCGACTATAAAATACAATACAAGGTTTGAGTTTTGGAATGTTTACCTTCGGCCTCATCCCTAGAAACCTTCAATTGAGCATTTTCAAGTCGAGGAGCTCTGATTTCTTTCCGCTTGTTGCAAACATTCTTCAATAAATCCTGGTTATAAGAATATACTTTCTATAAGTCAGAATACCCAGAGTCAGAAGTCTACTAAAGACTCGGGCTAATATTTTTACTAATATCAGCACGAGCCTTGGAGGCTATACTAGTTCATTCTTTGGCATCCTAGGGAAGCATAAAACCGGATTTGACTGTCCAGCTTCATGCTTGGGGGATAGAGGATATGATATGAAATAAGGAAAAATGAGAAGTTGGAATTCTGACTTACATATTGTTCGTGAGTGAGTTTTTCCAAACTCGCATTCACTTCAACAGCAACCTTCTCGGTGAGGGTTAGGGGGACCACTGGCACAGTTGGAAGTTCGCCGGTGCTTAGCTTCTCGTCGCGAAGACGAACTTGTTCAAGAAGATCAGAGCGCTTGATATCCTCTGCTTCTTGTGCTTCTTCTTCGGCAGAGATAGTCCGGCTTTCCAGATATTGCCGGGCTAGCCGTTGGATCTCCTCCACAGACTTCCGAGATAAGCCAAGTTTGGCAAGTCCCGGATTGTCTAGGAGATTGTCGGCGAAGGTCTCTACCGAGGGATCATTACCTGAAGAGGGCTCACCCTTATCAAAACCTGAGTCACCCATGGTGATGTCAGTTTGAGATTCAAGGATCGCTGGCTCTGCTAGTTGAGCCAGATCTTCTACAAGGGTCAGAGATGGAGTAATCTCCGGCGTTGTCAGAAGGCTGAGGGGACGGAGTCAGAGGAGCCACGGTAGGAGAAGCCAATTTTAGCTTGGACTGACGTAGGGGCTTCGAGACAACTCCCTTCCCTTTGCCCTTGATGAGCTCTTTAGCTCTGAGAAGGTAATAGAACATAGAACATTACATCTCGGAAGGAATTACGAACAAATACAAAGACCTTGTGAGGAAAGATTACCTCTTCACAATGCGCACTTCCTTTGTGCCAATGGCCAATGTCGGAGCTTTGAGTTTCCGAGGAACAACATCCGGCATAGAACCAATTCTCCTTCATCCTGAGAAAACTCAAGAGGATATCCCTTGACTGGAGCAAGCTCCGACTCGGGGAGGTCGGCAAGCTGAAAAGAAAAAGTATATTAGTATTGCAAAATAATAGAAAGATGAGCACATGAAAAGAGTTGCTGCGGAAGCTTACCGGCACAACGGGATCTTCCGCTGTATGCATGTCCAGGGACAGCTCTGGAATCTTCCTCTCAATCCACTCCCTTATCAGCCATTTGATTTGGCTTACGTAATCTTTTGGCTTGTAGGTTTTGGGGCTGATGCAGAGGGAATCCTTCTTCGACGATGTGATGGAATGCATCAGTCGATCTCCATGATGTTGAAGAGGCTGGATCCGGCGTGCCACCCAACATTGAACTAAGTCGGACCCTCTCAGACCCTTGTGTTTCATCAAGTACTCGATCCGCCTCTTGGCAAGGAGCAGACCGTCGCTGAGAGCCAGAGCGACCTCATCCCAGGATTCTTGAGGCATGGCGGCTTCGTCGACGAAAGCCGGCAAAGCAGTATCTTTGTCGGGAGCGGGAATATCCTTGTGATAGAAAAAAGTGGACGACCATTTCTTGACTGACTCACTAGCCATGATCCGAGGATAGACGCGCTCTCGCCTAACCGAAAAACTAATAGTACCGGTAATATAAGGATTACCGGCAGTGATGGAATTTCTCTGGACATGGAAGTAATACCGGAAGAGAGTAAGGCTTGGCCTAATGCCGAGATACCCCTCGCACGAAGAGGCGTACACACTCATCTCTAAGATGGAGTTCAGGGGGGATGATGGAGATGAACTCCGTAATGACCTAAGACCTCGGAAAAGAAATCTGAGGAAGGAAAACTCAGACCTCTATCAAGGTGAGTGCTGAAGTGCACTCGCTCATCATCGCGGGGGTTGGGGATGGTTTCACCGAAGCCGCTCCGCCAGTCACCGGCGCGGAGGAGCCCTTCTTCTTCAATGACACGGAGCTTGGGATCGTCGAGGACGCACGGGATCCAAATCTCGTGGTTGTTCTCCTTCTCCGCCGCTGCTACCGTGCCGGAGGATGATGTAGAAGCCATTTTTCCAGTGCGCCGGTGACCTTGGGTGGGCGGTGCTGGAGATTTTTGGGGAGCATAGGAGCTCTTGGTTTGTGGGAGGCGTAAGGGAGAAGGAAACGACGCAAAGTGCTGGTGAGGAGAGATGAGGAATAGGATCTTCACCGCTTATATCCACTAGTCGCGTCAAGATTCGTGTAAACGCTACAGTGAACGTGCCACGCGTCATGGAAGGGACTAGGAAACCCCCACATGATGATTACGTCGCCTCGATCTCCACGCATGCATTGAAATGGTGCCTCGGTTCCGTGAAAGGCAGACCCACCAACGGTCGTGCTGACAGGAAATGTCTGTCAGTGACGTGACTTGACCATGACTAGTGTCAGGTTACGTCAGAGACTAAGTTCTGGCTTAGTTTGAATTTCGAGATGGAAACGTGAATAATGTATCTATAGGTCCGAATCATTTTTTGAGACCCGGGTCGTATCTTTTCTTTTGAAGTTTCAGGAACCCTTCAAGATTCTGCAAGCCAAAGATCAAGCTAGATGATGATGAATCTGACTTTGGATCTTGGAGGCCTCCGGGGGCTGCTGTTGGGGATATACTTTTCGGGTATCGTCACTGTACCTCACTAACCAGGGTGGCCCACTTTGGGTTAGAGCTTTGCTTCACGAGCGGCCCAGTCAGGGAGAAGAGACGGAGTCCAGTCTGGCTACAGGAAGGCTCAGAAGACTTACCGACATAGGCCCATATTGTTACTTGTAGTTCAAGATGTACTCTGTAACCGACTCTTAGTCGTAGCCGGATAGATCCCTCCTATAACCCTAGGCCGGATATCTATATAAGCCGACCTAGGGAGAGCCTTTAGGACATACCTCAATAGTCTACAATCTCAACTCGCACAGGTGAAACCCTTGTAAGCCATATTCCGGCTTTGCCATATTATTGGATTGCTAGCAGGAGTAGGATCCATCCAAAGCCGGTGAATTCGAACCTGGGTGAACTTGTGTGCTCACCATCTCGGAACACCGTACGTCTCAGGCACCTCTCTTCCACACGCCTCGAGGACCCCCTCATGGCGTACTTGTCATCAATCCGACGACAATGATGGTTCTAGAACATGATGGTGGATTTTGCTCTACGTACGTACTATTCAACACAAATCTAGCTTCTCCGAACCATTGGATCTAAGAGCCCAGCGGTCAAGATTGGTGCTATGGATCCAATTCAAAACTACTCCATTATAGTAGTAGAGATAATGCAGCCTACTGTGCTATGAAATTTTGGGGTGGTGACATGATGGTTCTACAACATGCATGGTGGAGTTTGATCTAGGTGCTATTCAACATGAATCCACCTTCTCTGAACCATTGGATCTAACAGCCCAATGGTCAGGATTGATGCTATGGATCCAATTCAAAACTGCTCCATTATAGTAGTAGAGATATAACCACTATATATTGTATGAATAACTTTGAATGCTGACCGTTGGATCAAGACTCGCGAATCCTAATATTTCCAACCGTTGGATCTTCTTTTCTATTCTAGCATCTAGAAGATTCTATACATAGTCTTCAACATAATGAATGCTATGCACAAACCTCAAAACACTCTTCTCCATGATACTAGAATCTTCTCCCTCGTACGGAGTAGCTAATAATCGTTGACTTCTACATGATCTTATCTTATCTTATTTTATCTTATCATTATATAGTGTATGGATAACTTTGAATGTTGACCGTTGGATCAAGACTCGCGAATCCCAGAGTTTCTAGCCATTGGATCTTCTTTTCCATTCTAGATTCTACAAGATGCTATTGATAGTCTTCGGCATAATGAATACTATGCACAAACCTCAAAACACACTTCTCCATCATACTAGAAGCTTCTCCCTTGTTTCTCTAGACCATGTTATCAAAAATTTCATGTGTTAGGTAGCTAAATAATCTTTGACTTCTACATGATGATACAAAGTACAAGGACCAAATATACACACATACTTTATAGATGTTAATCAAATTTCTATTTTTGTGCTTTACCAGTTATAATTGTATATAGTGATGATATGTCATGCGTCTACTATTCGAGTCTCACGTGCAACTTACTAGTAGATAATAATCGTTGACTTCTACATGATCTAACCACTATATAGTGTACGAACAACTTTGAATATTGACCGTTGGATCAAGACTCGCGAATCCCAACATTTTCAGCCGTTGGATCTCCTTTTCCATTCTAGCATCTTGAAGATTCTATTGATAGTCTTCATTACAATGAATGCTATGCACAAAACTCACTTCTCCATCATTCTAGAATCTTCTCCCTCGTTTCTCTAGACCATGTTACCAAATTTTTAAAGTTTTAGATAGCTAATAATCGTTGACTTCTACATGATATACAAAGTACAAGAACAAAATATATACACCCATATTTTATAGATGTTGATCAAATTTATATTTTTTCTGCTTTACCTGTTATAATCTTAGCACTACATAGTGTACAAATAACTTTGAATATTGACCGTTGGATCAAGACTCGTGAATCCCAACATTTTCAGCCGTTGGATCTTCTTTTCCAGTCTAGCATCTAGAACATTCTATTTTTTTAATGGTCTAGAACATTCTATTGATAGTCTTCATCAGAATGAATGCTATGCACAAAACTCAAAACACACTTTCCTCATTATTCTAGAATATTCTCCATCGTTTACCAAAAAAATCATGTTTTAGATAGCTAATAATCGTTGACTTCTACATGATCTTACCACTATACAGTGTACGAACAACTTTCAATATTGACCATTGGATCAAGACTCATGAATTCCAATATTTCCAGCTGTTGGATCATCTTTTCCATTCAAGCATCTAGAAGATTCTACTGATAGTCTACATCACAATGAATGTTATGCACAAAACTCAAATAACACTAATCATTCTAGAATATTCTCCCCCGTTTCTCTAAACCATGTTACCAAAATTTTAAAGTTTTAGATAGCTAATAATCATTGGCATCTACATGATATACAAAGTACAAGAACAAAATATACACCCATACTTTATAGATGTTGATCAAATTTATATATATTTTTGCTTTACCTATTATAATATTATATGGTGGTGATATGCCAGACATCTATTATCTCAGTCTCACGTGTAGGGCACGTGCAACTTACCAGTCTTATATTACCACTACTAGTAAGTTGCACGTGTCTTGCACGCGAGACTCAGATAGTAAACGTATGACATATCATCACTATATAAAATTATAATTGGTAAAGCACAAAAAATTATAAGATCAACATCTATAAAGTATGGGTGTATATTTGGTCCTTGTACTTTGTATCATCATGTAGAAGTCAAAGATTATTAGCTGCCTAACACATGAAATTTTTGATAACATGGTCTAGAGAAAAAAGGGAGAATATTCTAGTATAATGGAGAAGTGTGTTTTGAGGTTTGTGCATAGCATTCATTATGCCGAAGACTATCAATAGAATCTTCTTGATGCTATAATGGAAAAGAAGATCAAATGGCTAGAAATGCTGGGATTCGCAAATCTTGATCCAACGGTCAACATTCAAAGTTATTTGTACACTATATAGTGGTAAGATAAGATAAGATCATGTAGAAGTCAACGATTATTAGCTACAAGGGAGAAGATTCTAGTATGATGGAGAAGTGTGGTTTGAGGTTTGTGCATACATTCATTATGCTGAAGACTATCAATAGAATCTTCTAGATGCTAGAATGGAAAAAGAGTTGCTTCTTGATTCCACCGCAAACGAGGCCGTTGGCCTTTTTGACTTGACCGTTGGTCTGTGGGTGAGCTACGGAGGCATAGCTTATGTTGATTCCCAAGTTCTCACAGAAACCCTGGAACTCCTTAGAGGTGAAGTTTATTCCATTGTCTGTGATGATGCTGTGTGGAACTCCGAAGCAATAAACAATGGACTCGAAGAACTTAACCGTGCTGGCTCCTGACTGGTTTGTCACCAGCATGGCCTCGATCCACTTGGTGAATTTGTCGACTGCGACCAGGAGGTAGACGTAACCTCCTCGCGAGGATTGTGGGAGTTTGCCGACCATGTCAAGTCCCCATTGCGCAAAGGGCCAAGCCAATGGTATTGGCCAGAGTTCCACGGCAGGTGCGTGCGGTTTGTCCGCGAATCGCTGGCAAGCGTTGCAGCGCTGCACGATGTCCTTGGCGTCGCGCATGGCCATGGGCCAGTAGAATTCAGCTCGTAGAGCTTTGGCGACGAGGGAGCGACTACTAGCATGGTGCCCGTAAGTCCCTTCATGGATGTCGAGGAGGACGGCCCTTCCATCCATGTTGGATACGCCATTGGAGTACTCCTATGATGCTGCGCTTGTATAGTTCGCCGTTGATGACGTCAAATGCCTTGGATCGCCATGCAATGTGTCACACATCAGTCAGGTCGTCAGGCAGCCTCTTGCTTAGAATATATGTGATGTAGGGTTGAGTCCAAGATGGCTCGATCATCATGACACCCATCGGTCCTTCGAGTCCTGTGTCGAGCTCTAGGTCGTCGAGTGCCTTTGGCTCATTGGATGGCGTAGCCCCCGAGTCTGTTGACGCGCTTGCTTTCTTCTCTGTGGCCTTTGGCTTGATGGAGCATTCACAGATACGCTCGAGAAATACCCGAGGTGGTATGGGGGCGTAGGTGGAGCCAATATTGGCGAGTGTGTCTGCCTCTTCGTTGCTTTCACGGCCTACGTGCCATAGTTCACAGCCGTCGAAGTCCCCTTCGAGTGTGTCGTAGAGGTCGTGGTAGGCGATCATGTTGTCGTTTAGCGCATCACACTCGTGCATCGTTTGGTTGACCACTAGTTTGGATTCACCATAGATGATGAGCCTCTTGGCACCGCAGGCTTTCGCCATCCGCATCCCATGTAGCAGGGCCTCGTATTCAGCTTCATTGTTGGAGGCAGTGAACTGCATTCGCAGAATGTATTTCCACTTGTCTCCCTGGGGAGATGTTAGTATGACACCTGCGCCAGCCCCATCCTTTCGTTTGGATCCATCAAAGTGCATTGTCCAGAAGTAAGACATATCTGGCTTTTCTGGGAGCTGGTTCTCCATCCAGTGCACGAGGAAATCAGGGAGGACTTGCGACATGATCGCGTCCCGCTTTTCATATGTAATGTCTCATGGAGATAGCTCGATTACCCAAAGCGCGACTCGTCCGGTGGCGTCAGGGTTGTTGAGGATATGCCCAAGCGGGCCATCGTTAACCACCACGATTAGGTGCTCCTGGAAGTAGTGGTGTAGTCGCCTAGCTGTCATGAAGACGCCGTATGCCAGCTTCTGGTAGTGCGGGTACCACTGCTTTGTTGGCGTGAGCACCTCGCTGAGGTAGTAGACTTGGTGCTGCACCCCGTGGACCTTGTTTTCCTTGGCTCGTTCCACCACGAGCACCGTGCTGACCACCTGGTTGGTGGCGGAGATGTAGAGCAACAGCGGCTCTTTTTCACGTGGAGTCACCAGTACTGGCGAGGTGGATAATAGACGCTTGAGGTCTTCGAATGCTTCTTGCGCCTCGTCTGTCCACTCGAACTTGTGAGTTTTGCGGAGAAGTTGGTAGAAGGGCAGTGCCATTTCGCCCATTCGACTGATGAATCGACTAAGCGCCGTGATTCGCCCAGCCAGCTGCTAGACGCCTCTTACGTTCTTCGGCTTCTCCATGGCTAGTATGGCTTTTATTTTCTTCGGGTTCGCCTCAATCCCCCTCGCGGAGATCAGACACCTGAGTAGTTGCCCAGATGGTACGCCGAAGGCGCATTTGTCCGGATTGAGCTTGATTCGGTAGCGGTCGAGGTTGGCGAAGGTCTCGTAGATCGTCGATTAGCGAGGCTTCCTCTTTGGTTTTGATGACGATGTCGCCAACGTAGACTTGGATGTTGCAACCAAGTTGATTCTTGAGGCAAGCCTGCATGCACCGCTGATAGGTGGCTCCTACGTTTTTTAGCCCGAAGGGCATCGTGTTGGAGCAGAACACACCAAAGGGCGTCGTAAACGCCGTTTTCTCCTGATCCTCCTCCTTCATTCGAATATGATTATAGCCTGAGTAGGCATCGAGGAAGTAGAGACGCTCACATCCCGCGGTGGAGTCGATGATTTGGTCGATTCGCGGCAACAGGAAGTGATCCTTTGGGCAGTGCTTATTCAGGGAGGTAAAGTCCATGCACATCCGCAGGATATCCGTGTCTTTTTTAGGTACAAGCACCGTGTTGGTGAGCCAAGTGCTTTCCTTGATCTCGCATATGAATTTGGCGTCGAGGAGTCTGTTGATCTCCATTCCGATTGCCCTTGCTCTTGGTTTAGACAGTCACCGAATTGTCTGCTTGACTGGCCTTGCGTCTGGATTGATGTTGAGTGCGTGCTCGACGAATTCGCTGGGAACCCTTGGCATGTCCGCTGGACACCAGGCGAAGATTTCCTAGTGCTCATGGAGGAATTCGACGAGCACGAGTTCCTATGCGGAACTCAAGTTGTTGGCGATGAGGGCCGTCTTGGTCGGGTCCGTTGGGTGGACCTGGACTTTTTTCGTGTGCACCGATGAGTCGAAGGATAGGTCGGGTGAACTTGGCTTGCTCAGGGGAGGCAGACTGTTGTCTATCGACTCCTTTAGTCTTGCGAGTTCCTCCTGCATGCCAAAAGACTGGGAGATTCTGTTGAATTCCCTATCGCAGCTGTCGGACCTTTCGAAGTTGCCGTTGATTGTGATTATGTCATTTGGGCCCGGCATCTTCATCAGCAGGTAAGCGTAGTGTGGCACTGCCATGAACCTTGTGAATGCGACACGTCCGAGGATGCAGTGATATTGTGAAGGCCAGTTGACGACCTTGAACTCGATGCGCTCTCGCCGAAAGTTTTGCGGCGTGCCGAAGATGACGTCGAGGTTGATTTTTCCCAGGGGATATACACCTTTCCTTGGGACGATGCCGTGGAACATCGTGTCTGAAACTTCCAGACACGTCAGAGGGATCCTCATCCCACGGAAGGTACTCGCGAACATTAGGTTAATGCCGTTGCCGCCATCCATGAAGACGTGACTCATGTCGAACCCCCGAATCTGCGCCTCAAGTACGAGGGGACAATGGCCTGGACGAGGAACTTGGCGCGGGTGGTCACACCTGTCGAAGGTGATGCAGGAGTTGCTTCCACTGAGGTACTCTATGGTGGAAGGTGGAGAGTTTATCGCCAGGTTGACTTGGCGAGTGATGGCCTTCTGCACTCGATTTGACGGACGCCCTTTTTGGATCATCCCCATGTTACCCACGGGTCGTGGGTATGGCTCGCCTCCGTGATTCTGGACTGGTGCGACCACGGGTGGTGGTAGTCCAGGCGGTGGTGGAGGAGCTCCATGTACCACGGCGCCTAGGGCGACTCCATAGCCCCTGTTGACTGCGTCGCGATTCATTCGGGCCAGACCCTCGTGGAGCTTGAGAAACTCGCGGCAATCCTTGAGAAGGTGGCTGGATTTTTTCTTGCCGTCGTGCTTGTCGATGTAGAAGTGCACGTTGCACGGCCTGGACAGTTTGTCCTCGATGGTTCTTGCGGGTGCCTCTTCACGAGTGCGGCGCTGCCACACCTACGTGGTTTTCCTGGAGTCGCGGTATCCACCGCTGCGATAGCCGTGGTTACGGTTGTCGTCGCGTTTGTCGGTGTAGCCGGCTACGACCATGTTGACGTCGTCGCGGTCATCGTAGACGTGCATTCGCCGCTTGCCTCAACTGTCGCGTATGCGCCCGAGGTCGTCATCGTCGTTGGAGTAGGTGCGGTTTTTCACCGAATCCTCTCTGTCGGCCCACCGATTCACAATTTCCATCAGGTGGTCGATTATTTTGGGCTTCGAGCGGCCCAGCTCCTCCCTGAGCTCTATGCAGCGAACGCCGCCATTGAACGCATCGATTGCGCGGTCTTCCGAGATGTTTTTCGCAGAATTTTTGATGATGGACCACCTCTGGATGTATGAGCATAGCGATTCGCCCGACCTTTGCTGGCAGCTCCTCAACTCTTCGATTGATGCGGGCCTTTTATAAGTGCCCTTGAACTTGCGTACAAAGCTATAGACGAGCTCTTCCCAGCTGCGAATGGATCCGCGCGGGAGATTGTTGAGCCATGCGCGGGAGGCGCCCTACAGCTGTAGCTGCAGGCATTGCATGGTCGTGCTTCGACTCCCGCCATGTAGCCTGCGGAGGAGATGTGGTCCTCCAACCAGATTTTTGGGTCATCTAGGCCATCGAACTTTGGGTTCTCTGACGGGAGTTTGAACCCTTTAGGCATTCGGTTCTGCCTGATGGCCCTGCTCAAGCATCTGGCACCGCCGAATTCAGTCTTGTCCTCTTCTGAATCAGTCGAACGAGCGCGTCTTGCCCTTGATTTGTCGATTTTGCACTGCGTGAGGTTGTCGCGTGCATCGTAGTCGTGATCATGCCGCCATGAGCAGCAACGCCGAGACAGATCGTGACTGTCGTCGCTGGACAAGGGTGAGGAATAGCGTTTTGCCAGAGCCTTGCCTTTCTTTGGCTCCGGCGTTGGCTCTTTGTCGAGGGCGGCCTTGATTAGCCCCAAGCCCGCGATCGTAGATCGGTGCATGGTAGCTCGTGGATATCCAACTAGCGGCTGGTTGTTGAGGAGGTACACGGTGGCCGCTGTCACCGCGGCTTGCGGTGTATTTGGGACCATGTTGCCCCGCGTGTCGACTGTCATAGAGCTGAAGTCAAGGACCTTTGCAGCTTCTATGTGTTCTTGCTCAGTGAGATGGGCCATCCGAGATCGCCTCTTGTTGGCCACGTACTCGTTGCCTTTGGAGGAGGATCCTCTGTGAGAGGACAGCCCAGCCCGTCGAAGACTCGACTCATCCGCCGCCTTTTTACGCGCCTCGAGTTACGCGATTGCATGTAGCTGGCATCTGTACTCCTCCTTTAGTAGCCAATGGTAGCCCATAAGCATGTCTTGTGGCGTGCCGGGGGAAAGGATTGCCTCGCAGAGCTTCTCGGCAACGGGCCCACTCACTGTCGTTGAGTTTAATCACAACACGCAATCCTGTGTGTTCGTTCACCATGGATGGCGGTTCGACTGCCGCTCCTTTGTTGACGGGCGCACTGTTGGTGGGGCCGTCGTTAGGCGTGCTGCCATTGGGTGGTTCAGTGCCGTTGGGCGGTCTGGTGCCAGATCCGGGGCCAGCATTTTCGCAATTGGCAGCGGTGTCGCCTGCGTTGATGACCACACACATGAAGTGGCTGGGGAAGCTGTTGCTCCCGCAACTTTCAGATCCGGAGCCGTAGGCTCCATCTTTAGTGGCTAGGTCACCCAGATCGGATCCGCGACTGCTGTCGCTGTCCGTGCTCCCGGCTGTTGCCGAGGTGTTGAGCTTGCTGAGGGTGCTGATTGGTGGCGGGAACCATTATGCTGGAGTAATCGCGGGTGCCGTTGGCTGGTCAGGCATGCGAAGCGTGCCCATCTGACCAACCTAGAAGCGGAAGCTCCCAATCGCCAGATTGATTCCATCGCCCACGGACTCGAAAGCCGGGCGAGTGGCCGGTGTGTGGACGGTGAAGTCGAATGCGCCGAAGAGCTGGCAAATCTCCGTTGTTGCAGAGTTGTAGATCGAGGTTGATGGGGCTGAAGAATCCGCGACAACAACACTCCCAATTCCCACAGACGGAGCCAATTGACGAGGTTTTAACTCGTCAATTCCCATTGTTATGGACTTGGGTTTTGGAGTAGGAGGGAGCGCTGGAGGCATCAGTCGGCTAGCAAACAAGCACACAGGGACGCAAGTTTTACCTAGGTTCAGGCCTCGTAGAGGTCCCTACTCCTGCTTGTCTGCTCTTGGAATTAATGAAGGAATCGAAGATTACAAGGGCGCGCGGATGCAATTTGGCGAGAGTTGTGGAAACTAGCGTTGCGTGTGTCCTCCTCGCTGCCCCCTCCTAGCCTTTATTTAGATAGGCTAGGTCTCGGGTAACAGGTCGAGTCGGGTAGCAGGTCGGGTCTCGGGTAACAGATTAGGGTTTTCCCTTTAAACTTTCTATCTTAAGTTTCTTCTTGTCTCGCAAGCAATCGAGAGTCCATGGACCGCTCGAATTCTTCAGTTGGGCCTTGGCAACGCTGTGGGCTTCCGCCGTATCTGGACCGTATATACCAAACTCGAGTACCCGTAGGGTATACCCATGTCAATTGTGCTTTGAAATTTTGGGGTTGGTGACATGATGGTTCTAGAACATGGTGGAGTTTGCTCTAGGTACTATTCTACACGAATCTAGCTGCTCTGAACCATTAGATCTAACAGCCCAACAGTCAGGATTGGTGCTATTGATCTAATTCAAAACTACTCCATTATAGTAGTAGAGATATAGTGTACGGATAACTTTCAATATTAACCGTTGGATCAAGACTCGCCAATCCCAACATTTCCAGCCGTTGGATCTTCTTTTCGATTCTAGCATCTAGAAGACTCTATTGGTAGTCTTCATCACAATGAATGCTATGCACAAAACTGAAAACACACTTCTCCATCATTCTAGAATCCTCTCCCTCGTTTCTCTAGACCATGTTACCAAAAATTTCAAGTTTTAGATAGCTAATAATCATTGACTTCTACATGATATACAAAGTACAAGAACCAAATATACACCCATACTGATCAAATTTATATTTTTTCTGCTTTACCTATTATACTAGTAAGTTGCACGTGCCTTGCAAGTGAGACTCAGATAGTAGATGTATGACATATCATAACTATATAAAATTATAATTGGTAAAGCACAATAAATTATAAATTTGATCAACATCTATAAAGTATGGGTGTATATTTGGTCCTTGTACTTTGTATGTCATGTAGAAGTCAAAGATTATTAGCTACCTAACACATGAAATTTTTGATAACATGGTCTAGAGAAAAAAGGAGAAGATTCTAGTATCATGGAGAAGTGTGTTTTGAGGTTTGTGCATAGCATTCATTATGCCGAAGACTATCAATAGAATCTTCTAGATGCTAGAATGAAAAATAAGATCCAGTGGCTAGAAGTGCTGGGATTCGCGAATCTTGATCCAACGGTCAACATTCAAAGTTATTCGTACACTATATAGTGGTAAGATAAGATAAGATAAGATAAGATAAGGTCATGTAGAAGTCAACGATTATTAGCTACAAGGGAGAAGATTCTAGTATGATGGAGAAGTGTGTTTTGAGGTTTGTGCATAGCATTCATTATGCTGAAGACTATCAATAGAATCTTCTAGATGCTAGAATGGAAAAGAAGATCCAACAGCTAGAAATGTTGGGATTCACGAGTCTTGATCGAACGGTCAATATTCAAAGCTATTCGTACACTATATAGTGGTAAGATATCTCTATCTCTACTAGTATAATGGAGTAGTTTTGAATTGGATCCATAGCACCAATCCTAACCGTTCGGCTGTTAGATCCAATGGTTCAGAGAAGCTGGATTCGTGTTGAATAGTACCTAGAGCAAACTCCAGCATGCATGTTCTAGAACCATTATGCCACCACCCCCAAAATTTCATAGCATAGTAGGTTGTATTCTCTCTACTACTGTAGTGGAGCAGTTTTGAATTGGATCCATAGCACCAATCCTAACCGTTGGGCTGTTAGATCCACAGGTTCAGAGCAACTGGTTTCGTTTTGAATAGTACAGACCTAGAGCAAACTCCACCATGTTCTAGAACCATCATGTCACCACCCCCAAAATGCATAAATTAAGTCTATTAATAATAACTATCTACATATATTGAGAATACAACCTACTGTGCTATGAAATTTTGCGGGTGGTGAAATGATGGTTCTAGAACATGGTGGAGTTTGCTCTAGGTACTATTTAACACGAATCTAGCTGCTCTGAACCATTGGATCTAACAGCCCAACGGTTAGGATTGGTGATATAGATCCAATTCAAAACTGCTCAATTTAATTTTATATAGTGATGATATGTCAGGCGTCTATTATCTGAGTCTCACGTGCAGGGCATGTGCAATTTACTAATAGTGGTAAGATACGAATAACTTTGAATGCTGACCGTTGGATCAATACTCGTGAATGTCAATATTTCGAACCGTTGGATCTTCTTTTCCATTCTAGCATTTAGAAGATTCTATAGATAATCTTCAGCATAATGAATGCTATGCACAAACCTCAAAACACACTTCTCCATCATACTCCTAGAATCCTCTCCCTCGTTTCTCTAGACCATGTCACCAAAAATTTCAAGTGTTAGGTAGCTAATAATCTTTGACTTCTACATGATGATACAAAGTACAAGAACCAAATATACACCCATACTTTATATATGTTGATCAAATTTATAATTTTTTGTGCTTTCCCTATTATAATTTTATATAATGATATGTCATATGTCTATTATCTGAGTCTCACGTGCATGGCACGTGCAATTTGCTAGTAATCTACAATGTATGAACATTCTTGGGTTTCAGTCTGAAGGACCAATAAGGTCATGGCCATATATCGATACCCTAGCTACACTTTATGATACGGTTCTCACATCGGGTAGATGGGTGCATCTTGGCGTAGTAAACAATGTTGACCGTGGGAGTTTCGAACAATTATGAAAGAACATTTCTCACTTTTCCAAGTGATTACGGGGATGTTTCGTACTAGTAAAGAAAATCAAAAGAATCTGGCTCGGAATGCGACAAGCGCGCCATGTTTCCGGACATTGTGGATCATGCATGTTTTCCTTGTGATTCCTAGGTTCTATGAGTTTTTATGGTTCGTAGCTAAATTAAACCACTTAAATTACAGTACTGTTTAACTAAATTAGTTCAAATGAGTTGGCATATGCATATGCGCACCATTTAGCTAAGAAACCCAAGTTCACTCAGCTGTTTCGCTCACTACAGTATATGGGCCCTATTCATACGAATAACTTTGAATGCTGACCGTTGGATCAATTATTGATCAATTATTTGATGTATTTACATGAATTTGAAATATTTATTTATTTTTTGTGAGGGTCATGGCTGGCAGTCAGCACCACCCCAATTTTCTTTTTCATCTATCCGCCACCGTACTAGACTCCGACCTTTCTTCACAAGCTGCACACGCCACCGTCCCATCACATTCAATGCGTACTGATTTTCGAGCCTTCCTTTTAATACTACTAGGGAGGTGAGCCAATCGCTATTCAGCATTAAATTTTCGCATGATATTGGTGGGATCTTCTAGTTCAAAATTTTAGAGGATTATTGGCGGGACCCTCTCTTCTACATTTCCCAAAATTTAACCCTTCCTTCCCTTCTTAGTTCTCGTCAAATGCTAGCTACCTCCATACTGACGGGGCCTCTCGCTCGCTCGCCCACCGACTCCACAATCCATCTCACATCATACTCTATCCCATCCCTCCTTAGCTGACTTCTAGGTCGCCAGAGTCTACTCAGCGATGCCGTCATCCACGCTACCATCGTTGCTTTGTCGCATCTGCTTCCCCCACTCAGAGTGTCAGCTTCCCCACCACCACAACCGAGAGATGTGTACACCACACGGACCCCTCACCAGGGAGATGGTTAGAACTCCATACAACCGAGATGAAGGTTGTTGCACACTTCAGATGCCCACTTTCCTTGCACTTTACTACTACTTCCGAATGTAGTTCATCGCTTCCTTGATGTGCCTTGTCATTACCAATTATTTCTAATGCATGCTAGTTGCAGTACTGCGGGATCGGTTCAAAGAGAAAAGAAGGCAACTGCTAGTCGTCAAGCCAAATTGGTTATCTCGCACTAGTACGAAGCCTTGCCAGCCCAATGATAACCCCCAACAATCCTCCCCAGATAATGGTTTGCCTCCATTTTGCATATATGCGCACTGTCATTATGCATTTTATTTTCGAGAGTAGTTCAGCCTTTGCTTGCCCTGTCTTGTCATACTAGTATATATTTTATATAAGGCATGGAAGATGATGTACTGTCGAAACATGCCCTGTCTTGCCAACCAATCCTGAAGAGTTTTGGACATGCGGATCTAGCCCCGCTCGGCACAACACAAATGGTACAGAAACATGGCATGGTCGAGTACCCTAAACATGGCTATTTGTTGCATCTTGCGTGTTATTTACTGATTGATTTGCTGCATTGCAATTTGTAGAAGCAAGTGCATGATCATGTCCCTGCCAAGGAGGTTCACATGACAGATATTCAGCGTGCCAGTGATACAATCATTTCTATGAACCAAACCGAAGTATGGTGCATGGCCGGAGCTAAGATTAGGCTTCTCCAAAAGGATTTGGACACAACCACTCGGCGGATCAGAGAATTGAACCGAGGATGGATTTCTACTATTGAAGATGGCCTTGATGCTGCCACTGATCTTCAGAAGATAGTCGCTGAAAATCGTGCTCCCAATTCGGCTGATGTAGATGTCAATGAGATCAACGTGATGGTTTTGGAATAGGTGAAAGCACGAGCAGAGATTCTCCACGCATCTTTGTAGGCACATGATTTTCGAAGGGTGATGAAAGAGCCGCCATGTGAATAGATTGTTATTTCGAATAATGAGGATGACTTTCCTTGTGTTGCCAGCCTGATATTTTCTTTGGCATGCTGTATGAAACTGTATTGTACCTAATTGCTACATCTAGACAATGTATCCCGGTCTCGTTCTAGCCATTCGGAAAATGGAAAAACAACATTTTCCCATGATAAATTCGTGCACTATATACTTGTGTGGCCCTAAAGTCAAACTTTTAGACTACAGTAGTAGATAGAGTACAAAAAAATCAACTGAGTGACAAACCACAAGCCGAAATCACCTCTTCCACCAAGCAGTGCGCCAGAAATACCCGCCGCAATGGGCTCCTGCATCCAAAATTCAAACGGTACTAAATTTTCATCTCACCCTTTGGTCCAACGCGCCAAAGGCCATTACTCAAAATGGTTTCTCTTGTAAATTCCCACGCACAACACAATTCAAAGTTTCAAACATACTAGTACCACCCGTGCCCTTCTGGCCGAATCCCTCAAGATCACCTTGCACGACCACGGCCGTGATCCTTCCGTCCCATCTCTCCTTCATAGCCTCTCCACTGGCATGCCACAGTAGCGACCGAAGACGTTTTACCATCTCCCGACGCTGGCCCGCACCAGATCAGCTCCTCTGTACATGAGATCCACGGCTCTGGAGCCAGCTCAGCAACATCGTTGCAGCTTCGTTGGATCCACTTCTCCGACTCCACAACACTGAATCTGCTTCCTCGACCTTGTCCATGGCGCCAGAGAGATTGGGAGGCAAACCCGCTCAAGGGCGAACGGTGAGGTCGTAGCTCACCATAAGTCTGGCAAAGGCACGGGAAGGAAATCGCGTAATCGCGGTCACAAAGGTTGCCACCATACACTTCATATGCTCTTTACGCATTTGATGTCTGAAAGTAGTTCATTGCTTGTTTCACTGCATTCTTGCACTGAGTTTTTTATCTTGTACTCCGACATTTCTTGTTGAGGCATCGTATAAGCATATGTCTGTCATTGTTCCTTCAGAGATTTCAACTGCTTGCTGAACTTGCTCTTCTACACACACCTCGCTCTTAAATCTCATAAGATATATTTTTTGCTGATGCATGTAAGGTGATTTGTGGCCGACTGATGAGGAAGAACGGAAGATTAGGGATGATAGATTATTAAACAATTTCATATATGCAAGGTCGCTCAGCCCGCAAAGAGTTGGATCTTTCGTAGCTACTACCACCAATCATGAAGTCCAGGATTCTGATGCAGAATTTTATCCTCAAGATCAACAAAACCCTGAGGGAGACCTGACTTAGGAAGATGGACCGGTTGAGAACCCCCTCCCTAATCCGCATGCTTGTCCACTGCCCAAGGTGCTTGCTCTGTCTTGTCATTGCGATATTTGTTTCATCTTCCATGTTTCGTACCTCAATTCCCACCAAATGTTGTGCAATGCCATCTGCTTAGTTCATGCATTATATATGTTCAGCATATCTTGCTCTATTGTTCTTCTGTTCTATCCGCGTCTCATTTTACATAGGACTTTGATAAATTAATGTATCGCTTATGTGTGTCAGGAATCAGCTGGTTCACCTAAGACCCATCCAGGTACCAGCAGGGAGAAAAACTATGATTGGCAAGTGTCTAATTCAACATTAGTTTCTATTGATGAACAATATTTTGAGGGAGACCTGACTCAGGAAGTTGGACCCGTCGAGGACCTCCCTGCTAGTCCGCCAGCTTGTCCACTCCCCAAGGTGCTTGCTCTATTTTTTAATTATGATATCTGTTGCATTTTCCATGTTTTGTATTTCGATCCCACCAAATATTTTGCAATGCCCTCTGCCTAGTTCATGCATCAAATATATAAAGCACATTTTGTCTTACTATTCATCTTTTCCATCTGCATCTCATTACATATAGAACTATAACAGATTGAAGTATTGTTTATGTGTGTCAGGAATCAGCTGGCTCATGTAAGATACGTTCAGGTACCAAACACGAAGCGTCGACAAGCTGTCCTACTAATGCTGCCGGTGGAACACAAACACACACCGTGAAATACAATAAACGAAAATCAGGAAACTCACATACGGCTAAAAAGTGTCGTCTTGGCAGCACACCACAGGTTCCAACAGTAGTAGATGCAGCAAATACCATCCCACACATTCCACAATCACCAATTTCCAATCAAGATACCCATCAACAATTGATAGCCGAACCAGTTTTGACCTCTACTTGCCTAACACTGCTGGCACAACACCAACAAGCTAGCGATGATCACTAACCTGTTGATCAGCCCATCGCTAAATAAGGTATGTGTTCCAAGGATTATCGATGCATGCTTCCTTATATATACCGTGCAAGCTTGATGTAATGGTTGAATTGGCAGCTACACGAAGATTTAAGAAAAGGGGACCAACAGTAGGAAAAAATCTTGAAGCTAAAATTTCCGGAACGCAATCTAGATATTGCATCAATTCTATTGTGCCTAGCAAGCGAAGGCCAGAAGATCCAGAAGAATCTACTTTTCTAGCATCCGAAATAGGCGTTTTTGTCAGGAATGATATTCCCATCTTCGCATCGTTCAAGCTCCACCAAAAGAACCTTGACCATTACAATTCATTACTGCAGAAGTTACATGTAAGTCATGGTTCTCTGTCCCATGCATTCAAGCTTGCTCTTGGTTCTATTCTAAGTCACATAACAAATCAAATGTTCCATTCTTGCCGACTGACAAATTTCAACTTCGATCAGGATAATGAGGATGTAGAGTATGTTCTCATGGACATGTTCTCCTGTTCTTTGTGCCAGAAGCGCCATAGGCTAAAGAGTAAATACTTTGATGGTAAGGCAATAAAGGATATTCAAAGAACGAATCATATGGAACACACTATGACTGACCGACATTGGATAGATCTTCTCGACCACTGGTTTGATCCAAAGATTACGGTATGGTTTGTGAAGACTGATACCATATCACATTCGAAATTCCTATTTGCACATCTGTATCACTAGTCTCCTTTTGCAGATGGACGCTGAAAAAAACAAGAGAAACCGTGCCGCACAATGCTTAACAACCGAACTGGATCTCGTGCATTGGTTGGCCACTTGAGTGCAATACTAAGAATAATTAGTTTTTAATCTTCTACATACTTTGTGCTTCTTATATTTTGATAATGTGTTCCGCCCACTTTGCAGAAATGTGCGGTAAGTCTGCAGCAAAAATTCCAGGCATGCTAGACGAGCAAAAAAGAAGGGCCCAATCACTCCGCTGAGAGTGTTATTGTAAGTCTTCTGTTCGATTGATATTTTGTGATGACACACTCTTAGTGATTTATATGTATAGTTAGATGTGCAACAATGCCTGAACTTCTACCTAGTTTTGTTTTTAATTTAAGTAGATGATTTCCATCTAGTGTGAGTTTCAGTTTTCAGCTGTATAAAGAGTTGTCTTGTGTATATCATGCACCCGGCAATGAACAAACAGACAGATGCCATGTTGGCATAGTCCTGTTATTGCGTGCTAGTGATAATATTCTTATCAGTATGATCAGATAGCTATACTTTTACTACAATATATATGATGTGTTATTAGCCATGCCAACTTGTAAGATTTGTTCATATACAGGTTAAATGTGTTGTCTGCATGTTTCTCTGTATTAGCTTTTCTTCTCTCACCCATGTCTACCAACTGATAACCTTACATATTAAATTGAATGAGGAGA
The DNA here is from genome assembly GCA_916181665.1 of Avena sativa. Classification (NCBI taxonomy): domain Eukaryota; kingdom Viridiplantae; phylum Streptophyta; class Magnoliopsida; order Poales; family Poaceae; genus Avena; species Avena sativa. The sequence goes on from OV702292.1 coordinate 317,888,061, forward strand.
TGGCAAAACCTGGGAAAGATGGTCTAGAACAAACCCAAGAAGAATGTCTGGAAACATTTAAAATGGTACTAAAAGGTGAAGGTCATCGTAAAAGCACGTTCCTGTGTAATGTTGGGTTGTCACAGTGCAAGTCCAAGTCCAAGTCTAAGTCACCGTATTTATCTAGTAAGGAAGAAATTGTACTACGGGCTGAACAGGAAGTGCATAGACGAGCAATCGATAATATGAGACAGAAAGCATTAGCAAGTGATGCGGAGTTGAAGATGTTACGAGATCAGCAGAATTCTCGAGAGCCCATAGATGAAGAGACTCTTCTAAATTGAAGATGAACCCTGACAATGACAGGTGAGTACAATGATCCTGTGAAATGGTTCCTGCTAAAGAGCCCGAGTTGTGTTTGGGGCCATGTAACAAAAACGGAGGGAGTATTTGTTTCACATCATGCTTTTATCTATTTACCGTATGCTCGATGCACAAAAGTACTATGCCCCAACCTCACTCTCTCAGCCTTGGATTCATGAACCTCACAAAGGTTTTTTCTTCTTTGGACAACCGCCAAATTCAAAATCTTAGTCCATCGACAAATACTACCGCTTACCCTGTTTGAATCGGAGATTATGTATCCAATTTCTTTGCCAATATGGTTAGTATTTTGATGATTAGTTGATGTGAATAAGCCTTAAATTCATACCAAGTGAGTACCTGTCAACACCCGGATTTTTAATCCCATATGCCTGTTATGCCATACCTCGCAATCCCAGGATTACCATTTCTGCGAGACATAACAAATTTGGATATCACAGTACATCATCCATTACAAACCATAAATAAGGTCTTACACAATAAAGGATCTCACGATCCAGTCTTAGTACAATCAAGTAGAAGAATAAATAACATAGCGGTGGGGTCCATCTTTAGAGTCACAGGCAATGCTGACGATAGAGGATAGTCCTAGTTATCATAGCCGTCCTGTTGGCCTTCATCTTGGTAATCTCCTTCATAGTCTGGCCACGGGAATAGCCAGGGACAAAAGCCATGAGTACTCTTTAAGTACTCGCAAACTATCACTAACAAGTAAGATAATTCTAGTAGGGATGCTAAACTCTAAGTTTAACTATAAAGTTAAGTTTGAAACCTAAGCTGAGTTCAGAAACAAAGAAAGATAAAATAAGTTTGAAGACACTTAAGTGGGAACTTAATCATCATAGTCACAACTCTGTTGTGGTCAAGTCATGTCACAATTCATTTCATAAGTTGTTTTGAAGACATCTGACAACAGAACAGTATGGCCACTCCAATTGTCCATAACCGCGGACGCGGCTATTCGAATAGTTTGACACTCTGCAGAGGTGGTACACTTTCACCACAAGATTCGATACATTTGTCAGGGATAACCCTGAATCATCATACTTAGTATACAGATAATCAAACATAACCTTTCCTTTACACACCCTAGTATAAGCACCTCTCCTATGAGCATGGCCACCCAACCATGACCATCTGTCATCTTGGGCGATGCATAGGTGGACAACATTGAGAGGTAGCCTCAGCTCAAACCTCTCCCGCCAGGGAACTAATAGTAATGCATATAAACTTCCGGCTAAGCCTTACCCAATTTAGGTATTATGGTTGTACGGTAAAATTGGAATGGTATCGCATCCGAACCCAACCATCAGTTTTGTAAAAGGGCTAAGGCTCATGCCTCAACATTTTCATCAACATAAACCATTTGTGTTTCTCAACACATGTCAAAACATCTCAATAGAATGACTCATCATTCCAAGGTTTTCACAAATCATTTTCACCAAGTATTCCCATCTAAAGTGATCTAGTTTTTGGTTTAGCTCTAAACTACAAAATTAAGAGTGTTCACTAAGGTGGGATGCTAAGATCAATCTCATGCCATAGAATGACATCTAAGTCTAACTAGATAGGTCAAGTTTTATACTCTTTATGCTACCTTCTAAACAAGTAAAGGACTTTGGTAAAGTAAAGAAAAGTAAAGCTTGGAATTAAATCTTGGAATAGGTATAAGTCTAAAATGGTATAACCAAAGCATGCCTAATGACTTTTCTTCGGTTATCTAGATTGCAAGGGTTAGCTTGCATTGTTAATGATGGCTTGCCTTGTGAAGTGCAGTGGTTGAAGTTTTCTTCCTCCTCCTCTTGGTAGAACTCCTCCTCTTTGTAAGCTTGGTCAGTACTATCGTCTATAAATACATACGGAGTACACAATCACCAAACAATACTTAACTAGTCTATTTAGCACACTAAGGCACACATTTGATGATCTAATATCATCACAAGCATCACAAGGCTTAATGAACTAGTTTCATTTATTTTATTTGAGAAAAGTAATTTCTACTCATTGAAATTAACTAAGATTTAATATTCTCCAATTAAAATATGGGATCATGTGGACACATGTCATCACCACATATTCTAACATATGGGAATGCGATTTAAAGGTTGGATCACACTTTACTAAGTTTAAGTTTAATATTTAATGATTTAAAGTGACTAGAAATGCCAATATACATTATTTTGGTACTAGTCCAAATTCACTGCATATAAACCTTAATATTATTACATATTCATATATATATATGGTTAAATGTGATTTTTGAGAGTTGGAATCAACTCAAAAGCTATTATGGTTGATTTTATAAAAATGTTTGAATGTGCAAATGCTTCTATCTTGTTATTCTTACTAGGAGAGATCTCTAACTCTAAATGAATTAAATCCAACGGGCTTGGATAGATCTTTTCAGAAGCTTTCCAACAAAATTGGAATCACTCAATTTGGTTCACTAAATCTTCCTGAATTGATTTTTGAACTAAGTGGTAGAATTGAGTTTAAACCTAAATAGAAAAATCTAGTTTTGAATTACTGGGTCAGCGCGGGAAATGAAATGGGCCGGTCCAGTGATGCTCAGCGGTGCAGAGGGCGGCTGATAGGTTGGTCCCACTTTTCAGCGAGAGTTAAAACCCGAAACGGTATCTAGCGATCTGGTCCACACGATTATAATGCGGATCAACGGCTCACAGTCATCGTTGATGACGGACTCGTCGCCGGCGAGACCAAACCCTAAACGGATGGTGGGGGTCTACTGGGGACGTACCAGGGCTCCAGCTAGTGCGGTGAGGCGGGCGATCGAACTGGACGGTGACGGTGGACTCAGGCGAGGTCACGACAGGGGCTGCGGTGGACGACATCGTCTCCTCCTCTGTAGCGGGCTCCTCCGGTGCAATTCCAGCGAACTACGGCTAGAGCGGCTCCGGCGAGAGAGGGGAAATGTTCAGGGGAGAGAGGGTAGTGGAATGGTGTGATGAATTCGTGCTAGGGAGGCCTTCTTATATAGGCGCAACGGTGAGACCGAGAGGTGTGGGCAGGTGTCTCCGGCGAGGGCGGTACAGGGGGCTATCGGCGTGGGTGAGGTAGGCGGACGGTGGGCGGTTCCCTGGCGGTTCTCTACGGCATAATGGTGTGGCTAGGGGCGGTGGCATATGGTCGGGAGCGTCGCGTGCTCTGGGAGACAGAGGCGGTGCTCAACGCGGCTCCCGGCGACTATGGGTCACGCGGCGGTGCACGGCCGTGTCTGGCTAGATGCTGGGGTTGAGGCGGAGCGACGTGCGCGGTATGGGGTCGAGGGGCGGTCTGCTACGTGCTGGCGGCTATCGCTCTCTGGCGAGCTTGCAGAGAGAAAGGGCAGCGACGCTGGGGAGTGGTCCAGGGGCTAGGGTTGATCGAGGGGTGGACCGTGGGTGGCGGCATGGTTGGGTGGAGCTAGGGAACGTGCTCGTTTGGTGCGGCGCGGTCCCTAGCGTGTTGCCCGCTTCTAGCCGGCGGTGACCATAAAGTGGCGGCGCTCCACTTCTGCTCCAGGCTTAGGGGTAGGTCGGTGGGGGTTTTGTTAGAGCTGGGGGGACAGGGGAACCAAATAAGGGCCAAACACTCGACAAAGCATTGATCTACACACAGTAATAGTTAGGCAGAAATTTTGTGCATGCCACCTGTTCGACACAATGGCCGCATGAACAAAATATTTGAATTTTGGGCAGATTTTTGGTGGAATTATGTAACTTATGCTTAAGCATCTATGTTTTCTTGGGATTTAAAAATGGAGTTCATTTGAGGGGTTTTTGAATAAGTGTGATCTATACATATGAACTACATTCAAATTTCAAATGTCATTTAAATTTAGTGTTTGAAAGTTTTTGGGATGAAACAAAGTGGGCCTTGGCACATCACTACTTGTACTAGCAAAGGGTGCAAAGAACCACAATTGTTTCTGTTAAGATTTGAGTTCTAGGAATACCCAAAGTAGGCTAGGTGATTAAAATGGCAAAAGTCACCATTTGCTTATTTTATTCTTTTTGACTTGTTTTTCTTTGGGATTTGTTTGGGAATGATCTAGATGATGTTTAATTCACCTTGGAATCATTTTACAACCAATGGATCACTCAAACATGGAAATTCAAAACAACTCCTAATTTAAATGCACACACATATGAATGCTTAATCATTTTAAATGGAAAAGTTTTTGTTAACCCTAAATTGGGTAGATTTGATCTTGATTAACCTTGGATTAAGTTTTAGGATGTTAAAAACCTTCCCCCCTTCAACAAAATCTCGTCCCGAGATTTAATAAAGAAAACTAGGAACTAAAGAGATCTGGAAACTCGGTCCTAATGTAATCTTCTCGCTCCCAAGTGGCTTCCTCTTCGGTATGGTTGCTCCATTGAATCTTGAGAAACTTGATACTCCTAGTCCTGGTGGTTCTGTAGGCTTCCTCCAGGATACAGATGGGCACTTCACGATATGTCAGGTCCTTGTTGATATCAACAGCTCGGTGATCGATGTTCTTGAAAACTTCGGTCTTCTCCGGCACTTCTAAGCATTTGCGGAGTAACGAGATATGGAACACATTGTGGATGGCAGACATCTCTTCAGGCAGTTCCAATTGATACGATACTTCTCCTCAGTGATTCAGAATCTTGAAAGGCCCGATATATCTGGGGGCTAACTTTCCTTTCAGATTAAAACGTTGGGTTCCCTTCAATGGTGAAACCTTGCGATATACAAAATCTCCGACATTGAAAGTCAGGTCTCTCCTTCTCTTGTCAGCATAACTCTTCTGTCTGGATTGGGCGGTCTTGAGGTGCTCACGGACCTTGTGAACCTTCTCTTCGGCTTCTCGGAGAATGTCGGGTCCAAAGATCTGACTCTCTCCTACTTGCGACCAATTCAAAGGGGTGCGACACTTTCTTCCATATAGGAACTCAAATGGTGCCATTTGCAAACTATCTTGATAACTGTTGTTATATGAGAATTCTGCGAAAGGCAAGCAGTCTTCCCATTTTGATATGTACTCTAACACACAAGCTCTCAACATATCTTCTAAGATCTGGTTGACTCTTTCAGTCTGTCCATCAGTTTGCGGGTGATAAGTTGTGCTGAAATTCAACTTGGGTCCTAATCCTTCTTGGACTTTCTGCCAAAATCTCGAGGTAAATTGGATTCCTCGATCCGATACTATGGTCTTGGGGGTTCCATGCAGACTAACAATTCTAGCAATATACAACTCTGCTATCTTCGAACTCTAGTAGGTTGTCTTGACCGGTATAAAGTGAGCTACCTTGGACAGTTTATCAACGATGACCCAGATTGATTCATTTCCCCTACTCGAAGTAGGCAGACCGATGATAAAGTCCATTCCGACGGAATCCCATTTCCATTCCGGAATCTGCAATGGTTGCAACAGTCCTGTGGGTCTCTGATGCTCATCTTTGACTCTTTGACAGATGTCACACTTGGCGATGTAGCTCCCGATTTCTCTCTTCATCTTGTGCCACCAAAATTTCTCTTTCAAATCTTGATACATCTTTGTTCCTCCGGGGTGGATAGAATAAAGAGTATCATGAGCTTCCTGCATGATAACTTGCTTCAGCTCCGAATCTGCTGTCACACAGATACGGCCTTTGTACCACAAAACTCCTTCTTCGTCTTCGGTGAATCCAGGTACCTTTCCCGTACCAATACGACGTTTGATTCCGTCGATACTTTCATTTCCCTTCTGGGCTTCCTTGATTTGGCTAATCAAAGTGGGTTGAAGTTCAATGCTAGCTAGAAATCCTTTGCTAACTAGCTCAGTCCTGAACTGCTCCAACTCTTCATACAAACTTGGTTGCTTCTCCCTAATCATGGTGTTTAGCCTACAAGGCAATCTGCTAAGAGCATCCGCTACCACATTGGCTTTGACGGGGTGATAGTGAATGTCAAGGTCATAATCCTTGATTAACTCTATCCATCTCCTTTGCCTCATATTCAGCTCCTTCTGAGTGAAAATATACTTCAAACTTTTGTGATCTGAGTAAATCTCACAGCGATTACCCATAAGATAATGACGCCATGTCTTCAATGCCAATACTACGGCTGCTAATTCAAGATCATGGGTCGGATAGTTCTGCTCATGCTGCTTCAGTTGTCGAGACAGATAAGCGATAACTTTGCCTTCTTGCATCAACACACATCCGAGACCAATCTTGGATGCATCACAATATACGTCAAATGGCTTCCTGATATCTGGCATGATCAATATTGGGGCTGAAATCAATCTCTTCTTCAGTTCTTGGAAACTGGCTTCACATTTGTCGGTCCATTCAAACTTCTTGTCCTTCTTCAACAATTGGGTCATGGGTCTGGCGATGCTAGAAAATCCTTCTACGAACTTGCGGTAGTATCCTGCTAATCCGAGAAATGCACGGACTTGGGTTTGAGTGGTTGGGGCTTCCCATTCTTCGACATCTTTGATCTTGGCGGGATCAACAGCGACTCCTCCGGCAGACACAATATGTCCTAGGAATCCTACTTCTTTCAGCCAAAACTCACATTTGCTGAACTTGGCATACAACCGATGCTCTCTAAGGGTTTCAAGGATGATTCTCAGATGCTGCTCATGCTCCTCTTCTGACTTGGAGTAGATAAGGATATCGTCAATAAACATAACGACAAACTTGTCTAGAAAATTCATAAAGATCTTATTCATGAGATTCATGAAATAAGCAGGGGCATTGGTTAATCCGAAAGACATGACCGTATACTCATATAAACCATAGCGAGTAGTAAAGGCAGTCTTCGGAATATACGTTGCACGAATCTTAAGTTGGTGATAACCAGTCCTAAGATCAATCTTTGAGAATACCTGGGCACCAGTCAACTAATCAAATAGATCTTCTATCTTTGGCAAAGGGTACTTGTTTTTGATGGTGACATCATTCAGCTTTCTGTAATCAGTGCACAAACGGTTGCCTCCATATTTCTTGTCAACGAATAACACTGGCGATCTCCATGGCGATGCGCTTGGTTGAATCAAGCCTGTTGCCAACATAGCATCCAACTGCTTCTTTAGTTCCACTAACTTTGAGGGGTTCATGCTATAGGGTCTCTCGGCTATGGGTCTGGTTCTGGTTATTAATTCAATAATGAACTCAATATCCCTATCCAGGGGCATACCGGGAAATTCATCTGGGAATACGTCGGGGTATTCACAGACTACTCTGACTTGGTCAATGGTGGGCAGGGCTAGACTCTTGTTGCACTTGAATTGACGGGGTAAGGTTTCAGATATATATTCTACTGTTACTCCAGAGCTACTGGTCATGGTGATGGCTTTCTTGGCACAGTCTATCAGTCCTTTATGCTTTGACATCCAGTCTATTCCTAGTACTACTTCCAAACCTTTGGTTCCAAGTACTATTAGATTAGCATAAAAGTCTATTCCATGTATTCTGATAGGCACAGCTTTGCAAATTTTTCTAGCTTTTGTAGTTGAACCGGGGATTTGAACTATCATGACATGCTTCAAGTGGGTTGGGTGGATCTTACTAGTGCATGCAAATTCTTCGGTGACAAATGAGTGCGATGCTCCAGAATCAAAAAACACTTGCTAAAACTGAGTTGACAGAAAACATACCCAGCACTACATCTGGCGCTTCTTGGGCTTCTTCGGTGTTCATGTGGAAGAGACGGCCATTGCGGTTGTGAGGATTCCCTCGGGCAAATATTCTTCCTGGTTGAACATGACGCTGCTATTGAGCTAGGGCATTCACATTGGCAGTGGCGGCAATCTTCTCGGGGCACTCATTGGAATAGTGACCCTTCACTCCACACTCGAAACAAGTGATCTGAGACTTGTCTTTAGCGGCGACAGGCACAACATTGCTTCCGGTTCTGGGTGCAGTGTTGTTGTTGTTGCTCTTGGGAGGCGCACGGTTGAAATTGCTGGTGTTGCCAGAGTGAGTGTTGTTTCCTCCGGACTTCACATTTCCTCCGCTACGGTTGGGGTAGCTTGGGCGAGACATTGGGGCTCGGTTATTCCTTGGTGCATATCCTGGTGAAGGGTTGGGACGGTACTTCTGGTGACTGTTGGATCCAGCTTGATGCATCATACGACGTTTGCGGTTGTCGTTTTCCTGGTTAATCTTCCCTTCCATCTGAATGGCAGAGTCGACTAGCTCTTCGAGATCCTGGAAACAGATGTTGACGAGAACAGTCTGCATCTCATCATGCAGTCCATTCAAGAATCTCTCCTTCTTCTTGGCCTCCGTGTTGATCTCATCAGGTGCATACCTTGCAAGGGACAGGAATCTGTCACGGTACTCCACTACAGTCATTCTGACTTGCTTCAACTCTCGGAATTTATCCCTCATTCGGGTGACTAGACCCTGCGGCACGTGGGTGCGGCTGAACTTGGTTTTGAAGGCTTCCCATGTCATCACTTGACCATGGTTCATTGTGCGGACGCTGTTCTACGATGCTCTTGCATCTCCTGCCAGATCGTGGGTGGCAAAAAGAACCTTCTCATTAGCATCTACTCCAGCTACTTCTTAGTTGTTCTCCATTGTCTGCAACCAGTCATCAGCATCCAGTGGGTTCTCTGAAGTACTAAAGACTGGGGGATTGGTATTCTAGAAGTTTTTTAGCTTGGATCCTTGATGATCCTGATTTCCATGGTTCTGGTTGTTGTGAGACATCTGGGTAATCTGCTGCAGTGTTGCTAGATTAGCTTGGCGCTCTGCCCTGCTTGCTTCCCGGTCTGCAATGAGATTCTGCAGGATCTGCAATATTGGGTCTTGCGATGAGCTGCTCCCTCCTTGGTTTCCACGAGTCATCTAAAGATTGAGGTAGAAAAAGGGGTAAGAGGGAAAGTTCTAAGGTTCATGGTTTTGATTTCAAAGCTAAATCTTTGAGTTTGACTCAGGTTTTGCAACTAACTTATTTTCATTCATTCAAGCAAAGCACACGATACAAACACACACACACCACAACATCAAAGGAAAACAGATGGTTTTAAGAACCATTATGTAAGCTACGGTACAATTGGACCGATACTCCTCATGCTACGATAGTGCTATAGTGCATCTACTCATCGTCGATGAAGGCGGAGTCATCATCGTCGGTGTAGAAATCCACGGCATCTTCCTCTAGAAAGTCATCATCATTGCTGAGGTAGGAATCAATATCCCCTTGGATATCTTCACCTTCCTCTTCTTCTTCCTTTACGTCAAGCTGAGATTCTTGCTCCTTGATGGTCTTCTCGAGGTAGGCCACCTTCTTGCGAAGACGGTCGATGGTGCGATCCTTCTTGGCGTGTTGACGACACTGAGACTGACGATCCTGGACTAGCAGTGAGAAAGTCTGGGCCTTATGGGCAGCAATAGCAAGGTTGTGGTTGGCTAGCCCTCTTGCATTGTCCAACTCCTTCTGGCGGTCGTACAACAGGAAGTCGAGGTTCTCCACTTGGCGCTTCAGTATTGGGTGACTTGGCATCTCGAGCGGCATTCCCATGGAATCACGCCTTCCATAGTGAACAAAGCGGGTTCCCTGGATGAGGTTGACACTGAGGGCACATAGACGTGCGAGAGCTTCATGCATTGCCCTAGCAAATCCATCTAGCCAGTTGTTCTCCCTCACCGAGAACTGAATTCTCCTAGATACTGGTGCTTCTATCTTGCCTCGAAGATCAGCAGTCACTAGCCATTGCAAATCTCCTCCTGGTGGACCCAGGAGTTGAGCTCCAAGGAATTCCGGATGAGGATGCTCCAAGAACTCAGACAGTGCATCCAAATCCCTCTCAAAGATCAGTTGGCCTCCGTTACCCAACTGGTAGAACTTGCTGTATTGAGCTTCCATCTATAAGAATTTAGGATGAGGAAGTTAGTGAAGTGATCAAGTGTGTCAAACTTTTATGTAGTAATGTAAGAATTTGGAGGAACATGAATTTTTTTGAGAGAAAGAATTCCCAAGGGTAAGAGGGGAAATAGTTTTTCATAAATACTCACTTTCGTTTTTGAAGCTAAGTTTTTGTTCGCACGTCCATTCTAACTAGGGTCTCCTATGGTGAGGATGGCTCTGATACCAACTTGTCAACACCCGGATTTTTAATTGCAGATGCCTGTTATGCCATACCTCGCAATCCCAGGATTACCATTTTAGTGAGACATAACAGATTTGGATATCATAGTACATCATCCATTACAAACCATAAATAAGGTCTTACACAATAATTGATCTCATGATCTAGTCTTAGTACAATCAAGTAGCAAAATAAATAGCATAGCGGTGGGGTCCATCTTCAGAGTCATAGGCAATGCTGACGATAAAAGATAGTCCTAGTTATCATAGCCGTCCTGCTGGCCTTCATCTTGGTAATCTCCTTCATAGTCTGGCCACGGGAATAGCCAGGTACAAAAGCCATGAGTACTCTTTAAGTACTCACAAACTATCACTAACAAGTAAGATAGTTCTAGTAGGGATGCTAAACTCTAAGTTTAACTATAAAGTTAAGTTTGAAACCTAAGCTGAGTTCAGAAACAAAGAAAGATAAAATAAGTTTGAAAACACTTAAGTGGGAACTTAATCATCATAGTCACAACTCTGTTTGGTCAAGTCATATCACAATTCATTTCATAAGTTGTTTTGAAGACATCTGACAACGGAACAGTATGTCCACTCCAACTGTCCATAACCGCGGACGCGGCTATTCGAATAGTTTGACACTCTACAGAGGTGGTACACTTTCACCACAAAATTCGATACATCTGTCAGGGATAACCCTGAATCATCATACTTAGTATGCAGATAATCAAACATAACCTTTCCTTTACACACCTAGTATAAGCACCTCTCCTATGAGCATGGCCTCCCAACCATGACCATCTGTCATCTTGGGCGATGCATAGGTGGACAACATTGAGAGGTAGCCTCAGCTCAAACCTCTCCCGCGAGGGAACTAATACTAATGCAAATAAACTTCCGGCTAAGCCTTACCATATTCAGGTATTGTGGTTATACGGTAAAATTGGAATGGTATCGCATCCGAACCCAACCATCAGTTTTGTAAAAGGACTAAGGCTCATGCCTCAACATTTTCATCAACATAAACCATTTGTGTTTCTCAACACATGTCAAAACATCTCAATAGAATGACTCATCATTCCAAGGTTTTCACAAATCATTTTCACCAAGTATTCCCATCTAAAGTAATCTAGTTTTTGGTTTAGCTCTAAACTGCTAAGTTAAGAGTGTTCGCTAAGGTGGGATGCTAAGATCAATCGCATGCCATAGAATGACATCTAATTCTAACTAGATAGGTCAAGTTTTATACTCTTTATGCTACCTTCTTAATAAGTAAAGGACTTTGGAAAAGTAAAGAAAAGTAAACCTTGGAATAGGTATAAGTCCAAAATGGTATAACCAAAGCATGCCTCCTCCTCTTGGTAGAACTCCTCCTCTTTGTAAGCTTGGTCGGTACTATCGTCTATAAATACATACGGAGTACACAATCACCAAACAATACTTAACTAGTCTATTTATCACACTAAGTCACACATTTGATGATCTAATATCATCACAAGCATCACAAGGCTTAATGAACTAGTTTCATTTATTTTATTTGAGAAAAATAATTTCTACTCATTGAAATTAACTAAGATTTAATATTCTCCAATTAAAATATGGGATCATGTGGACACATGTCATCACCACATATTCTAACATATGGGAATGTGATTTAAAGGTTGGATCACATTTTACTAAGTTTAAGTTTAATATTTAATGATTTAAAGTGACTAGAAATGCCTATATAGCATTATTTTTGTAGTAGTCCAAAGTCACTGCATGCAAAACTTAATATTATTACATATTCAGATAGACATGGTTAAATGGGATTTTTGAGAGTTGGAATCAACTCAAAAGCTATTATGGTTGATTTTATAAAAATGTTTGAATGTGCAAATGCTTCTGTCTTGTTATTTTTACTAGGAGAGATCTCTAACTCTAAATAAATTAAATCCAACGGGCTTGGATAGATCTTTTCAGAAGCTTTCCAACAAAATTGGATTCACTCAATTTGGTTTAGTAAATCTTCCTGAATTGATTTTTGAACTAAGTGACAGAATTGAGTTTAAACCTAAATAGAAAAATCTAGTTTTGAATTACTGGGTCAGCGCGGGAAATGAAATGGGCCGGCCCAGTGACACTCAGTGGCGCAGAGGGCGGCTGATAGGTTGGTCCTGCTTGTCAGCGAGACTTAAAACCTGAAACGGTATCTAGCGATCTAGGCCACACGATTATAACACGGATCAACGGCTCACAGTCATCGTCGACGACGGACTCGTCGCCGGCGAGACCGAACCCTAAACGGACGGTGAGGGTCTACTGGGGACGTACCAGGGCTCCATCTAGTGTGGCGAGGCAGGCGATCAAACTGGACGGCGACGGCAGACTCAGGAGAGGTCACGGCAGGGGCTGCGGTGGACGGTTGTCTCCTCCTCTGCAGCGGTCTCCTCCGGTGCTATTCCAGCGAACTACGGCTCGAGCGGCTCCGGCGAGAGAGGGGAAATGTCCAGGGGAGAGAGGGGAGTGGAATGTTGTGAGGAATTCGTGCTGGGGAGGCCTGCTTATATAGGCACGACGGTGAGACCGAGAGGTGTTGGCAGGCGTCTCCGGTGAGGGCGGTACAGGGGGCTATCGGAGTGGGTGAGGTAGGCGAACGGTGGGCGGTTCTGATACATTGCAAATGTATCTATAATTTTTGATGTTCCATGCTTGGTTTTTATCTACTTTCTTATGTTTTGTCCACACTTTGGAGTACTTTTCATATGATTTCTTGGACTAACCTGTTAACAAGTGCCACAGTGCTAGTTGCCTGTTTTTTGCTGTTTTTGGTTCCAGGAAGTCAGAAATTGAATATTCTCGGAATTGGACGGGACAAAAGCCAAAGTTACTATTTTCCCGGAAGTCTCACGGAGCTAGAAGGAGGGTCGGAGAGGGGCCACAGGGTGGCCACACCCCTCCAGGCGCGGGTAACCCTAGGCCACGCCAGGGCATGGTGTGGCCCCCATGGCCGCCCACCGACCTTGCCTCCTTCGCCTATATATTCCTCCCGATGCGAAAACCCTAAATTGTCAAATAAAATCCATGAAAAGTTCCGCAGCGCCGCCACCACCGAAGGGGAGATTCAGGGGACAGAAAGTCTCTGTTCTGGCACCCTACCGGGACGGGGAAGTGCCCCCAGAGCCATCTCCACCACCATCTCCATCGCCGTTGCTGATTCCCATGATGATGAGGGAGTAGTTCTCTCTCGAGGCTAAGGGTTCTACTGGTAGCTATGTGTTCATCTCTCTCTATGCATGATCTTATTGAGATCATGAGCTTGTAATCTATAGATCTACCTTGCTACTCTAGTGCTTTAATAGATCTCTGCTCTCCCCATGTGTGTGAAGTTGACAGTGTGCACACCATGGTGGCACTTAGGCTAGAGATTACAAATACTTGTTATGAGTTATATTTGGATTTGGATGTCTTTATGAAATTGTGGTGTTTGTTGGACTCATCTAGTACTCAAGGTGACAGTGTGGGGGTTCTAGATGGGAAAGATGAACTTTGAGGTGTGCTATTATAGCCCTACCATCGATTAGAGTGTCCAACCGGAGAGTAGTTAAGAGTAGTATCATAAAGAGAAGATATTTATATGAGAGTGTTCACTAGTGAAAGTATGATCCCTAGGCCTTGTTTCTAAACATTGAAACACCGTTTTCTATTAGATCTATTACATGTTTGCTTGCTTCCATCTTTATTTCAATTTTACTTTAGTATTTTCCACGCCATCAAGCTATCTTCTATCACCGTTACCACTTATAATTATCTATACCACTTGTATTTCACTATCTCTTCGCCGAACTAGTGCACCTATACACCTGACAAGTGTGTTGGGTGTGTTGGGGACACAAGAGACTTCTTGTATCTTGATTGCAGGGTTGCTTGAGAGGGGATACCTTTGACCACTTCCTCCCTGAGTTCAATAAACCTTGGGTGATCCACTTAAGGGAAAACTTGCTACTGTTCTACAAACCTCTACACTTGGAGGCCCAACAACTGTCTACAAGAATAGAAGTGCGTAGACATCAAGCTATTTTCTGGCGCCGTTGCCGGGGAGGTAAGGTAAAAGGTATTCACACCGGAGGATTAAAGAAGAAGAACCTCCCACGGCAAACGCCTATTTTCTGGCGCCGTTGTCGGGGAGGTAAGGTAAAAGGTACTCACATCCTTTGGTGTGAGTGCTCGAAGTTATTTCCTTTAGATTCTGCAATTTTGTCTTTTTTTTTCTTGTTTTCACTAGTTAGGCTTAATGGAAAACAACAACAAAATTAGAGAGCTTTTTAGTATTTTTCCTAAGTTAGAACTTGAATTGTCTGAAAAGAAAATTAAAAAACCCATGGAACTTTCTTTGCATGCTAATAGCAATGTTATTAGTATGAATCTTTTGAACACCTTTGTTACTAATGCTATGGAAACGTCTAAGCTTGGGGAAGTTGGTTTTTACGAAAATGATCTTTTTAGTTCCCTAGCTTTAAAGAAGAAAATTTACTCTGATGATACTTTATCTCCCATATGTGGTAATTCTATTGATACTTGTGATATTTTAAATCCACATACTGAAAGCATCCCTTTTAAAATACCTATAAAAATTGTTGAACGTGTTATGAATAACTGCTATTTTGGAGATGGAATTGTCCATCCTGGTGATCATTTACTCTTTATACATGAATTATGCGAGTTGTTCAAGTGTGCAGGTATTTCAATGAACCAAGTTAAGAGGAAGCTATTCCCTATTTCACTTAAGGGCAAAGCAAGGGAGTGGTATGAGCTACTAGATGATCCTCATCATTTGGAGTGGAAGGAACTTGAATCTCTCTTTTATTCTAAATTTTATCCTCCTCATGAAATTCATAAAGATAGGAATTATATTTATAATTTTCATCCACATGATGGAGAAAGTATTGCCCAAGCATGGGGGAGATTGAAGTAACTAATGCTCAAATGTCCCATTCATGAGCTCCCTAGTAATATTGTTATTAATAATTTCTATGCAAGGTTTTCAGGACATTACAAGGACTATCTAGATACTTGTTTAGAGGGATCCTTCACAAGTAAGGAGGTCAAAGCTAAGTGGAATCTTCTTGAAACAATTCAAAGCAATACTGAAGATTGGGATAACAACAAAGGTAAAGAACCAGGTATAAACTATGAGTATGATTGCATTAAGTCTTTCGCTGAAACTGCTAATTTTCAAGAGCTTAGTGCTAAATATGGTCTTGATCCTCAGATTCATGTTGATTGTTATAGAACCTTTGCTTCTCATATTAATGCTCCTAAAGAAAAATGGGACATGTATCATGAGCCTTATAAAGACACTTGCATGGAAAATGAAATTGTTATTAATGATAGCAATAAACATGCTCAAACCTCTGGAAGTACTACTTCTTATAAGCATGTTAATTTTTGTGGGATACATAGACCTTGTGAATAATCAAATTGAAGAAGAATATTGTATCACCCACATGAATGAAAAAACTAGAATGTGGTATAGGGCTCTAAATGATCGTGGTAAAAAAGTTTGTGCCCTCTATCCTTTTATTTGTGAACTTTGCTTTGAAGTGGGTCATTTCAATTTTCAATGCTCAGGCCATAATAATAGCCCTTCTAATCCAATGAGTACTGTAAGTTTGTATTGTGATGACATGATCGCTCCTAATCAGCATGATGAACTTACATTATTTTTGGGGTGTGAAGAGTTATCAAGAAAAACTTCTTTGGTAGATATGAGTGCTTTTGGTATGAATAGCATCATGCATAGTTGTCATCTTTATTGTGTTGATAATTGCCACACAAATGCTTACATACAAAATATTATAAAAGATGAGATTTTACCAAAATATGAGAGGACTAATATGTGTTTTGTTCTTATTAATGAAAAGGAGGAATCCTCCAAAGTTTCTTCTATTGTCTCTAACAATGAACCATGGTATATGGAGAAGCTTCCTTTCAAGCCTCTCCCTCCTAAAGAGAAGAAGAAAAGGAACAAGAGGAGGAGTAAAAGAAGAGAGGAAACGGTATTTTCCCCTAAGCATGTTGCTCCTATTATAGTTTTTGATGAGTCTGAACTCGATGATGTTCCTATGCCTATTACCTATAGTAGTGATCATGATTGGGAAATGCACACTACTTTTGATATTGAAAATTTCTTTGGTACCAATTCTGAAAATGATGATATTAATAACTGATATACTATTAGTGCTATCCATGATCCTTCCAATGATGATATGTTTACAAATGAACACACTTTGGAGGATAACTATTCTATTGCTTATGATGATACTATACCTCCAATATATGATGAATGCAATGATGAATATGATATTTTCATTCCACCTACTATTGAGGAGAAAATTAATTATGATTACAATATGCCTCCTATATTTGATGATTATGGTGATGAAAATAATAATGATAGCTATTTTGTTGAATTTGCTCCCACTACAATCAATAAGAATGACTATGTTTATGTGGGGAGTATTAATTCTTTTATGCATATGGCTCATGATAAGAATGTTTCTTGTGATAGTTATATTGTTACTTTTATTCATGATGCTACTGAAAGTTATTATGAGAGAGGGAAACATGGTTTTTTGTGTCTCAATAATATTAAGTTTCCCCTCTTTATGTTGAAACTTTTGAAGTTGCACTTGTTTTGCTTTCCTATGCTTGTTGCTTTGTGCTTTCATGACTTGTTTCTTTACAAGATTCCTATGCATAGGAAGTGGGTTAGACTTAAATGTGTTTTGAATTTGCTTCTTGATGCTCTCTTTTACTTCAATTTGTATTTCCTATGTGAGCATCTTCTCAAACTATCATGCCTAACTTAAAGGGGTTAAAGAAAAGTACTTATTGGGACATAACCCAAAAGTTTTAGATGAGTCTTGGAAGTTATTACCCTTTTTATCCTTTTTATTTTCTTTTTGTGCCAAGAGTAACCTCTAATGAGAGAGAAGTAATGATTGGGAAAGTTGCAAATGTATCTATAGTTTTTGATGTTCCATGCTTGGTTTTTATCTACTTTCTTATGATTGCAAATGTATCTATAGTTTTTGATGTTCCATGCTTGGTTTTTATCTACTTTCTTATGTTTTGTCCACACTTTGGAGTAATTTTCATATGATTTCTTGGACTAACCTATTACCAAGTGCCACAGTGCCAGTTGCATGTTTTCTGCTGTTTTTGGTTCCAGGAAGTCAGAAAATGAATATTCTCGGAATTGGACGGGACAAAAGCCAAAGTTACTATTTTCTCGGAAGACTCACGGAGCCAGAAGGAGAGTCGGAGAGGGGCCATAGGGTGGCCACACCCCCCAGGCGCGGGCAACCCTAGGCCGCGCCAGGGCATGGTGTGGGCCCCCTGGCCACCCGCCGACCTTGCCTCCTTCACCTATATATTCTTCCCGATGCAAAAACCCTAAATCGTCAATAAAAATCCACGAAAAGTTCCGCAACGCCGCCACCACCGAAGGGGAGAGTCGAGGAATAGAAAGTCTCTGTTCCGGCACCCTGCCAGGACGGGGAAGTGCCCCCGGAGCCATCTCCATCGATCTCCACCACCATCTCCATCGCTGTTGCTGATTCCCATGATGATGAGGGAGTAGTTCTCTCTCGAGGCTAAGGGTTCTACCGGTAGCTATGTGTTCATCTCTCTCTCTATGCATGATCTTATTGAGATCATGAGCTTGTAATCTATAGATCTACCTTGCTACTCAAGTGCTTTAATAGATCTCTGCTCTCCCCATGTGTGTGAAGTTGACAGTGTGCACACCATGGTGGCACTTAGGCTAGAGATTACAAATACTTGTTATGAGTTATATTTGGAGTTCATTTGAGGGGGTTTTGAATAAGTGTGATCTATACATATGAACTACATTCAAATTTCAAATGTCATTTAAATTTAGTGTTTGAAAGTTTTTGGGATGAAACAAAGTGGGCCTTGGCACATCACTACTCGTACTAGCAAGGGGTGCAAAGAACCACAATTGTTTCTGTTAAGATTTGAGTTCTAGGAATAGCCAAAGTAGGCTAGGTGACTAAATTGGCAAAAGTGACCATTTGCTTATTTTATTCCTTTTGATTTGTTTTTCTTTGGGATTTGTTTGGGAATGATCTAGATGATGTTTAATTCACCTTAGAATCATTTTACAACCAATGGATCACTCAAACATGTAAAGTCAAAACAACTCCTAATTTAAATGCACACACATATAAATGCTTAATCATTTTAAATGGAAAAGTTTTTGTTAACCCTAAATTGGGTAGATTTGATATTGATAAACCTTGGATTAAGTTTTGGGATGTTACAGTACCATTAATGAAATTAAAAAATCTCAGTCGAGCGGCAAAACCTGCAGCCAACCCTGTTTGAATCGGAGTTATCCAATTTTCATTATGGATGACAAGTTAATGTCACTCTTGGCCTTCAATTCCTGAATAGGGAGTACACCTTTTATCCAAATATTGCTTGGACGCTAGCCAAATTCAATATATCAGTCTATGCAATTCTTATGCTCATGGATGATTAGTTGATGTGACTCTAGGACTTGAATTCCTAGACATATAGCATACGGTCTACTAGCTTTTTCCTATTATTGTTTGGCCAGTAGCCAAATTCAAAATGTCAATCGAGCGGCAAAATCACACACTAACCTTGAAGCATTTCCCGCCCCACTGTTTCAAAAACTTTATGACAAAATCTCCCATCGGGGAGTACCATTTTGCTATTATTATTATTTGGCTGGTAGCCAAATTCCAAATCTCTGTCGAGCGGTAAAATCAAACACTGACTTTGGAGCATTTCCCGCCCCACCGTTTCAATAACTTTGAAGCCAAATCACCCACCGGGGAGAACCACTTTTCTATTAATTATTATTTGGCAGGTAGTCAAATTCAAAATCTCTGTCGAGTAGCAAAGTCAAAAACTAACTTTGAAGAATTTCCCGCCCCACTGTTTCAAAAAATTTGAGGGCAAATCTCCCACCAGGGAGTACCATTTTTCTATTATTATTATTTGGCCGGTAGCCAAATTCAAAATCTCTGTCGAGCGGCAAAATCAAACACTGACTTTGAAGCATTTCTCGCCCCATCGTTTCAAAAACTTTGCGGCCAAATCTACCACCGGGGAGTACCACTTTTCTATTAATTATTATTTGGCCGGTAGTCAAATTCAAAATCGCTGTCGAGCGGCAAAGTAAAAAACCCACTTTGAAGCATATCCCGCCCCACCATTTCAAAAACTTTGAGGCCAAATCTCCCACCGGGGAGTACCATTTTCTATTATTATTATTTGGCCAGTACCCAAATTCAAAATCTCTGTCGAGCGCCAAAATCAAACACTGACTTTGAAGCATTTCCCGCCCCACAGTTTCAAAAACTTTGAGGCTAAATCTCCCACCGGGGAGTACTACTTTTCTATTATTATTATTTGGCTGATAGCCAAATTCAAAATATCTGTCGAGCAGCAAAATCAAATACTAACTTTGAAGCATTTCCCGCCCCACCATTTCAAAAACTTTGAAGCCAAATCTCCCACCAGGGAGTACCATTTTTCTTTTATTATTATTTGGCCGACAACCAAATTCAAAATCTCTGTTGAGCAGCAAAATCAAACACCAACTTTGAAGCATTTCCCGCCTCACCGTTTCAAAAACTTTGAGGCCAAATCTCCTATCTGGGATTACCACTTTTCTATTAATTATTATTTGGCCGGTAGTCAAATTCAAAATCTCTATCGAGCGGCAAAATCAAAAACCGGCTTTGAAGCATTTCCTGCCCCACTATTTCAAAAAAATTGAGGCCAAATCTCCCACCGGGGAGTACCACTTTACTATTAATTATTATTTGGCCGGTAGCCAATTCAAAATCTCTGTCGAGCGGCAAAATCAAACACTGACTTTGAAGCATTTCCTGCCCCACTGTTTTAAAAACTTTGAGCCGAAATCTCCCACCAGGGAGTACCACTTTTCTATTATTATTATTTGGCCAGTAGCCAAATTCAAAATATTTGTCGAGCGGCAAAATAACACACCGAATTTGAAGCATTTTGCGCTCCTCCGTTTCAAAAACTTTTTATTTTAAAATTCCCATTCTACCCATTGTTCAGACGCCCTATGGGCACGCTAAAGTCGGTAGTTTGGGGGTACGATCGTAATTATTTTTTGAATCACCTCCATAGTCCCGATTTCTGCAGTTTTTCCAGCTAGCCATTCCAAAATCCCAGGCTTCTCTCCCACGCCCTCACCTCCACGACCACCACGCACACCACCCGGCGGCAATTCCACGGCTGCCGGAGCCGCTTCATCGATGCCCACCCCATCGGGTCTCTCTGCCACTCCACCAGAGTTGTGGTCTCACTAACCACGCCTGTGGCGTTGTCAACCTCCCACGCGTTGCTTCCCCGCCGCCGAAAGCTACCCAACCGTACCGGAGTAGCTTCAACGTTGTCCACCAGACGGGATCTAGTTCAGCAAGTTCTAGGTCCACTGCTCTAGACCAGCTACACGGTCATCGTCGTTGACTGCACCGGCATCGACCGCCCAAGTCTACTTCCCCGACGCCAACAGCCACCGCAACCGTAGCACCCTCGGTGACCTAGACGTCACTCGCACGGTACCGACGATGCTTAGACGCCTCCCCGACCAAGGTAACCAAATATCCAACCCGTTTTTGTTTTGTCAGCGGTATAGCAGGTTCAATCCTGTCAGAGTGAACTGCATTTTTCTAAGCGTGCTAGTACATACAAGTCACTGGGCACGCCTATTCTTCGTGCTAGTACATACAATGTCGTTAGACATGTTGGTTTGCATTCGCTGCTCTAAAAATTTCAAGTCATGCACATGTCTGTTATATTGTCATGCACATGTTCTTATCTTAGCTGCTCCGTATACCAGTAATTGCCTGCTATTGTGTAGTTCTTGCAAAATGTAATGTTAGTGGAAAATATTAATATGGATTCCCTGCTCTACAGTTACTGACTCTATTAGGTTATTCCTGAGCTAAGTTCCTACTATTATTTCCTCCCTGGCATCGTTCTGCTATCCTGTAGTAGCCGTTCAAACTCTTCATACTAGTTCGATTATAATTTTGTTGTTGCCATCTGATTCTTCAAAAGCTGCAAACTGACTATTTTCTTTTTCTTTGCATAGAGCTCAAAAAGGCGACAATGAACATGTTTGCATAGCCTATAGGTCCACCAGCGAAGCCATTATATATTTTATGTATCTGGTGCTAGTTCGTCCTAACTAATAGCATAATTATTCTTTACTATATAGCTCATTCGTGTTTTCTATTCATACTCGACAAGTTCTGGTATGCTGTGGTTATAATTTCGATGTGGTTCATTCTTAGCTACGATAGTAACTGCATGCCATTGTGTAGCTCACTGATACGTCCAAAACGTATCTACTTCCCCGAACAATTTTGCTATTGTTTCTCCTCTAAACTTGTGTGATTTGGATGGTACTAACGCGGACTGACATTGTTTTCAGCAGAATTGCCTTGGTGTCTATTTTTTGTGCAGAAAATCAACTATCAGGAAAAATCCCCGAAAATGTGCCAAAAATCCTATTTCACCCGAAGACTCCAAGAGCCATAATACGATACGGAGAAGAGCCAGGGGGTGGCAACACCACCTGGTGGCGCGGGCTAGGCCAGGCCACGCCAGGGGGTGGTGTGGGCCCCCCAGGCACCCCCTCGGTCTCTCTCTTCGCCTATAAGAAGCCTTCTAACCTAAAAACTCTGGGGGGTTCGACGTTTTTCAGAAGGAGTTCCGCTCCGCCGCCACCACCAGATTCCACGAAACAGTACCAGAAACTCCGTTCTGGCACCCTGTCGGGACGGGGAATTGGAAGAGATCATCGCCATCATCATCACCATCGCTTCTCCATCGACCATCCATGTTTCCCCCATCTATGAGTGAGTAATCCCCCGCTGTAGGCTATGGGGATGGTAGGGATTGGATGAGATCGTGCAAACGGGCTGGCAGGACAAAAGATGTTGTGCAAGTTCTCATTGCGAGCACATATGAACACATGCCTAGGATTATCTAGTACTTGGATGCTTTATCTTATTTATCTGCAATTGCCCTATGTTCTGATTGCTATGTGAATTGTCTTGTCCATGCAACGCCCGTCCATCCATCCCTATGCCTACCGCACTCGAATTCTACTGTTTACTGCTATTGTCACTGCTGTCTTTACTTTACTGCTGTTGCTACTTTTCTATTCCTACTACAAAACTGTTGCTACTGATAAACTGTTGTGAGCAAGATTGTTTCCAGGTGCAGCTGAATTGACAACTCAGTTGTTAAGGCTTATAAATATCCTTTGGCTCCCCTTGTGTCGAATAAATAAATTGGGTTTCACTTCCCTCGAAAATACTGCGATACACCCCCTATACTTGTGGGTCATCACTCACCGCAAATTTCGAGTGACCCAACGTCTCTTGCATTCCAGGAGATACCATTGCTTCCATATATATTTGCTGAAATGACCTGGCTAGTTTATACTAAAATTCTAAGAAACGCTCTGTTTGATTGCTCATTTCATTGTTGGCATACTTGTCTAATGTTTGTGTGTCTTGTTCTACAGGTTCACAAGCCACACTACTATATAGTTTATTCATGGGTTGCATTCCTTCTCTACAAGTTTGTATTATGCAGTTATAATTCCTTTCTGGTTCATTCTTAGCTATGAGTAGTTTGTCTTCTTTGCTATATTAACTTGTTATTAGTTAGTTTCAGACTGCAATTATTGCTATTGCCACCAAAGAGGGGACTACAAGATCATGTCTCAAGGTGGTTTTCCAATGTAGCTGTCACACTCAAAGGGAGATGCAGTAGATGGATCGAGAAAGCAAATTGAGGACTCTCCTATCAACTTGATTGGCAATAAAATGCTCAATTTTCTTTCCCTTTTGTTCATGTTATGTAATATTTTTAAGAAGTTTGCAGCTGATGTAATATCTAGATAACTCGCATAGGCCATGTAGGCATTTAGTTGACGACGTCCATGAATGGCGGTACCATAACTGCGCCAGCAAGGTCGATCAGGTAACTGTATAGGTTTTTTTTATTTGCCCTTATTGTATTGCGCCTTCCATGAATAGTAAAAGATGCTCGCTAATTATACTCCTTTTATGATATTTGCATGGGCTTCAGAATTACCGAAACAGTAATAGCAACTAGGTACAACAGTAACAGGCCAAAATAGTAACATGCCAAAATAGTAACAGACCAAAACAGTAACAGACCAAAACAGTAACATGCCAAAACAGTAACAGGTCAGGCCAAAACAATAATAGCCCAGGCCAAAATAGTAATAGGCTAGGCCAAAACATTGATAATCTAAAACAGTAAAATGCTAAAACAGAAACAAGCCAAAACAGTAGCAGGCCAAAACACCAGCAAACTAGAACAGTGGCAACCCAGCACAGTAACAAGCCAGAACAGTAATAGACCAGAAAAGCAACATGCCAGAACAGTAACAGGCCTGAACAATAGCAAGCTAGAACAGGGGCAACTAGCACAGTAACAAGCTAGAATAGTAATGGACCGCAATAGTAACGGACATGAATAGTAGATGGCCAGAGCAGTAGCGAGCCAGAATAATAAAATGGCAGAACAGTATCGGACCTTCTCAAAAGTGAGCCGTTCATAGGCGGCCTAGGACGAGCTGTGCGAATAGTGACGGGCTGACCATGGGCCTGAACAGTATCGTGCCTACTTAACACAGGTTGTTAACGGGCCACACAGTATTCGAATAGTGTGGGCTTCTGTAAGCCGAAATAGTAATGGACCTGAAATTCTCGGGTCGCTGCTGGTCGCATCTTTTGGGCCCATTTCAAACGGTGCAGGACGAAATAGTAACGGGCCATAATCTTATTGGGCTACCCTAATGGGCCGGCCCACTTAATTATTAGCAGGCCTTGGCTGCGCCTGGCTTCTACCACGGTTTATGTGGCTGTTAACGGCGGTAACTAGGCGTTAACAGTGTTTGCCACGTGGCATTTTGCATGACGTTAGTAGTCAACGCGGCTGGTAAACAGATCTACGACGGAACAAGTTTTCGTGGCTGAAGGGTGCCATCTGCCACGGTCAGAAAAAATCGTGGTAGATTCTTTTGTGACGGGGGATTTTACCACGATGGGCATCCATCGTAGAAGACTTTTTAGCCACGAAAAACGGGCCTTCAACCACAAAAATCATCCGTTGTAAAAGCCAACTTTTCTTATAGTTCTCCAACACCGGAGTCTCCGGCCAGGACTTCGGACTTTCCCCAGGAGCGTTCAGTACACCCCTACGGAGACAATCCTGGAGAGCAACGACCACCCTGGAGTCTTCGGCCTCTCCACCCTAGAGTCTCTGGCATACAAACCTGGAGTCTCCGGCCCAAGGACTCTGGGCAGGACTACGGCCGCCCGCTGAAGCTCTCTGTCGACTACCCCGGAGTCTACCTCGGAGACCACGCTATGCCCCGGAGTCTCCGGAACACCCTAGAGTCACCGACCCTCACACCCCGGAGTTTTCGGTGTAAGTTGAATGGGCTTGCGCGCCTTGAGCTAGGCCTTGGCCCATGTACCCCTCTAGTCCGCCCCAAACCCTAGTATTATTTCCTAAAGTATTCCTGAACTTGTGGCTGGCCTATATATAGTTCCCACACCCCCTCATCTATCCGGAGGCATAGATGATAGACTAAAGACACCGCCTTTGTAGAATCTCTAGTTTGGCCTCATCCCCTTACCAAAGAGAACTGACTATCGTCATCACCTCGTTGGAGTTTGCATCACGCCTCCCTTGTTGTACAAGGCCTACGTTTGCGAGTGTATGAGCGTACTTGTCAAGACCCTCTCCAAGGTGTTATTCCCTCTCCGCTCGAGATCGAGGGAGCATGTTGACCGATATTTCCTTGCAAGGATTCTATCAGACCGGTGGGCACCGGCAGGAGCAATCGGCCTTATATCGTATGAGCTTTACGTGTGTTCATCGTGTTCTTCGCGAGGTGTGCGTCCTCTTACCCTACCTTCTCCCTTTCCCCTCGCTTTCCCATCGATTTTACCACGAGATCTGTGAAGATCGGGCCACCCTTGAAGTCACCCCTTATCATATGGTATCAGCAACTTTTGGTTGCCACGGATTGCTCATCGATTTGGTATTTTCCCCATAAATTTTAAAATTCTACCAAAAATAGCACAAATTCGTGTTTTGGATCGATCTGTGATTTGAGTGAGTTTTAATAGGTTTTGATTCGTGGATTATTTGCTAAACTAGCACAGTGGCCCTCGCAAATGCGATGGCGGCACCTCAATGTGTCTAAATAAAATTATTGATGTATATTATGTAATTAGAATATAATTATGGTTTTGTCGATAATCATAATTGATTAAGTTATGACACTCTTAATACAGAAAGTTTCAGTATCCATAAAAAACTATGTCTCGGTTAATCAAGCATACATTTCTACCAAATCAATGATATAGTTACAGTAAAATTAATTGCAACTCTACCGGGTGCTGAGTCAATGCTTTCATGTGCTCCTTTTGTTAAGGCTCTTCCCGCTACACATTTGAAAGCTTGATAGTTGTTGAAGAACTCATACACAGGGCTCGTGGGTTAATGCTGCCAAAGTCACAGCGACCTTCGATGGTGTCTTTCTAATCGTGGATGTACAATCACAATTATTTTCATCTGTAAATATATCATGCCTTGGTGCTTTCATAATCTTATCAAAAACCTAAGACCATAAATTAGAGATGTTATCGCTTAATCAAAATGAATATCGATGCATCATATACCAAAGCATTGATGACATCCTCTAGGCTTTTAAATATTTTTAGGGGCTAATAAGAAATTAAAATTATGCATAGATATAGATTAATCAGTCCTAATAAGACACATGTAGATTTAGTATATTTTTTTACGTGATTCAGCATACTTAAATAGCCAACTTTTTGCATGGTGCGGCAAACTGCATTATCCTCCTAAAAGGTGCCAAAACCCGGCTATAGCTATTTTCGGAAGCCGTGACAATAGCCTATAGCCGGCTATTTTAAACAATGAGATTTAGTGAGCATTTAAAATGTCCAGAAGTGGGAGTAAAGATCTTGCTACACATCTTCTAGGAAAAAAATTCAATCGAAGGTACCCTAGAAAACTGACACCTGCAAACCATGAATATAAAATAAATTTGACTGTGTCTCACTAACATCATCATCTTAGAAGAAACAATAGAATTTAAGTAAACTATCTGAGTAGAATAACGACATATTTCATGAATACCCACCACAGATGAACTTTTTTTAAAACATTTTTTATTTTTATCTTTTCTTTTTGAAGTTTTGAACCAAGGAAAATTCTTAGATGAACAATGTGTGCAGTGAAGAAGACAAAGTAAGCTATATATACCCCTACCAACTCGATGATAGAACTTAATGCCAATATAATAGTTGTGAAGCATCATCTAAAAAATATTAAGTTTACGTCCCAATTCATCACCCATAAAGATGAACAATAGATGTCCGTCTGCGAATAAAAAGTATGGGAGTCAATGAGTTACCTCAGAAGAGATAGACTGAACCGGGAAATATTTAATTCAATGGATATTTATTAAGCGTAGTTTCCCAAGATGAAATACTGAATAATAAGAAATCAGAGTGAATAGAAGCATCTTACTCAGTTTTACCTTCTGCTCACCTGAGCTCGTTCATATCCCTTAGCAGGAGGCTGTAGCGAGTATCTTACAAAGAAATCTAAGATAAAGTCATGAGGGTTTCAATGAGCTATCCTGCAATGCTGTATACGCATAGGAAAGAATGAGCATGAGGAATACCTTCGTGCTATTTAATTAATCTTTTTCTGCAGATGAAAAAGCCTTGTTCTTTTTATGGGTTAAAAAACAATAGTAAAAGTTGCAGATAAAATTTTACTTCACAACAAAGGATCAGGAGCAAAGAGAATCTGTAGACCTGATACTGTATTCTTTATAGGGAACCTCACCTATTATCTTGCTAAGTTCTGCATAACACGAGCAAAGTTCAGTATCTGCGGCATTTGTACTGGTACTCTGGTTACTATCCTCTGTTTAGATGAACTCTAGATTGTCATCTAAGAGAGCTAATGTCAGCTGGTAACACAACCTCTAATGAAAACATGTCATTGCACGTTCTTGAGCAGAAGTTTTTATCTCTGCGTCCAAGTTGAACCCTCTGGCAGAGAACAATTCTATGGTTAAAATTAATTGCTCCCTCCGACCCAAATTAGTTGACTCAAATTTATCAAAATACGAATGTATCTAATACTATATCATGGCTGGATACAATCGAATCTAGACAAATCTAAGTCAACTAATTTAGGTCGGAGGGAGTCCCACTATTCAGGACAACTTCTGACCTAGGTTGCTTAGAATATTATTTTAGATCAGTTAGAAAGAATAAATTAGGGTGCATATAGTTAGGATGCTTTAAAAAGTATGTTAGATTAACTAAGATGAATTAATAGATATGATAAAGTGCTTAGAAAAAAATAGATTATATTAAGAATACTTACTCATCTTGGTTTATTGTCAGAAAATAGATCCCTATACAGACTGGATAGACCATTTAGTTACCTTCTTTTAACCCATCTTAATCAAATCTATGCAAAATCTCACTGATCTGATATGCCAGTCGTTGCACAGTATGATGATATGACAACAACAAGAACCCTAAAAAAGGAGATCGCAGCTATAGACCGGTCAGCAGGTTAAGACTGTTGAAATCATGCGTGCATGTTCCTTGGTAGTCATGCACATAGGGCACATGATATACCTCAATCGATCAGCTTGCTATATATATGTTCGGCCCGATTTCATACGAATTGACTTAGATTTGTCTAGATTCGATTATATCTAGACATGATTTAGTATTAGGTATATCTAGACAAATGGGTCAGACGGAGTAGCTTTACTTACGTGAGAATTTTAGGATCGCAGATTTGCAACCGGCTTTACGCTAGGGTTGCTGCTGGTGTTTGCGTACTGCCATTGTTGCCGCTGCGACCTGGCATATGCGGCTGTGCCTCCAGTCGCATATTTTCCATTACCTCTCTCGATCGGCATCCATGCAAACTTGCCAAGTCGTTAATGGGGAAATCAAGGATTTAGACTATGAAAACACATGGAAAGGTAGATCAATTATACCAAAAGTACATGATAGGTTAACTAGAGAAAAGATAAAAAGCTAGAAAATCCAACAAAAGCAAAACATCTTACCGTTAAATTTTATTTATCACAAAATCTTAGCCAATGATTTTCATTAGTCAACTGCCACGCACTCACCCGTCGTCCCGTACATAATGAGACGACAGGAAAAATAATGATGCATCAATGTCCTACCTTCATCTCCGCAGCCCGACCCTGGTGTCTCTGGCCTCGAACCCCGGAGTCTCCGCCCCTCCCCGAACTCTCCAGCATCGGACCCCCGGAGTCTCCACCCCCTGCAGATAGCAAATCGGTTTCATGGTTTTGAGCATAATTTTTGCATTCGAACTTTGATTTTGGTATTCTTTAGCACGTTCCGAAGAGGATAAGGATCTCTACATCATCATCCACGTGGTTCATGCTATCTACTCCATCCAAATTTCTTGAGAAAGACGGAATCCAACAATAAAGGATGAAGATCGGCGACGAAAGGTATAAAAATTCCGTGACTTTTCCTCACTTGCTTTCCTTTGTGAGCTACACTATCTTTGCGACCAACAAACACCTATTGAGACTTGTTCCTCCTATTATTGCTCGGGCTATACATATTTGATACCTTGTAGAATTCCGAGCAAAAGTTGTGAGCGCGCTACCTCATTTTGTTATCTTGTATAGTTGTTGGCACAAGGAAGAGGCGAGTGAAAAAGGAAAGAAAAAGAGGAAAAAAAAATAGAAAAAGAAAAAGAAAGAAACAAGTGTCTCATAGAAAAGGAAGCGCAAGCTCGATGAACATCATATAGGTGGTACTTATTGTGCATATCTTGTAGCCTACCAATTTTTATTGCAATCGAACTAGCGTTTCTCCTTGCACTTATGTGACACGAGCTTATAGTCTTTGCTAGGTAATCATTTGGTTCTTAGCTCACTCTCTCCATCGCACAAGTCCCATTTATTCCACCGTGCGTGTTTTCTTATACATAATTCCTATATCTTGTGGATTGATTGTTATGTTTCGTGATTATTATGGTTTTTTACTTGCCATTACAATATCTTGATTTTGGATTGTTCTTGGACATGTCACCTTCCATACCTTTCCACCATAAGCTTTGTGTGTGTGTGTTTTAGTGGTTAGTTGGTTTTCGTGTTCTGCGTGAACTTCACTTTACTTGGTTTTGATAGCTCTCAAGTGTGGCTACTTGCACGATACTATCTTTCAAGGAAAAGTAAGGTTTGATGTTGTTTACCTAACACCCCCTACCACTTCCATATACACCAATTGATTGTGTGAATCATGTATAGGGACTCCGGAACCTAGGATGATTTCTAAGAAGAATCCACGATGAGCCACCATGCATATGCCTCCACAAGCATGGATGACATGATGGAGCACTACACCGACAATGGCTCCACATGCTTGGGTGTGTCTCCTCTGTCTCCTCTTCCAAGCCTCTGTCTTGTCGGGCGTGAGTCCTCAGGCTTCCTCCCTTGCCTCTGTACTTGTCAGTGTGAACCTATCATGGTCATAGGACGGAGTATGAAGTAGTATACCATTCAATGGGGTAGGAAGTGGGATCCCAAAGAGGATAGGATTCACCTTTGGAGTCCATGACGACTTAGCATAAGTTGGAGACCTTGATGTGGTAATGACCGTAGGTCAGGATACATCAGCTCCGCCCCCCTTTAAAAAGAGTCGCCCTCGACTCTACATGCTCATCACAAAGTAGAAGAGGTCGAAAGATGTTCTTGATCCTGTGGTTCACCATATAGTCGTCCTTGGGAAGATTGACTTGACAATACTTCAATGTTCCTTCACCTTCCATAAAGCCTAAGCTCACAACAAAAGCGAAGCAAGACTCAAAGAGTAGCCAATTCATGAAGATTATAGCATGAGTCCTCAAGTAGAAGGAAGTCACCTTTTGATGTAGAGATAGCTCATTGAAGGGTGGCCCTAGGTAACTCTATTCTATTCGTCTTGCCAACTCTTGATTGGTAGAGGTTGACATGTATGCATTCATACCTTTACACAACAAAGACCAAGCAAAATATGTTCGTGTGTGATAGAGGAGCATGTCATTTGTGGCATGTCCATTCTTGTTCACAACACTATTATCACAACTCAAGTATAGCAAACGGGATGCATATGCAAGGTCAAAGTGCATAGAAATTGTTTGATCATCATCCAAATGTGGGAACTCAAAAACTCCATATAACATCGTAGTGTGGCACTCAAAGCAATTGACTAAAATATTGATCAACATCTTTGATGCAAGAATAGGAGAATTCAGCAAAAACACATGAGGAATAATATCAGAAGCAACATCATTAATAGGGCAAAGGTGTCCGATCTTTCGATGAGATGGTGATAATCGATTTGGGTGGAGTTCGGGCTTGATGATCCGACTACACATGCGAGCACGAGCACAAAATGCAATCGCTAGGCGAATCTCCTGGAGGTTACCGATCTTGTAGAAGCATGATCAGCCTGACCATCGAGGGTCTTAATTCCTACCTGAAATCGAGAACAAGTAAGAACTAATATTGCAATCAAGATATTGCGGATATAGATGAAACCTTTATTGAATAAGGTAGGATCCTGAATATGTGCGAAGTATAGGAGGTCTCTGCGACACTTAAGCCTCGGCGAAGTTGCAATGATGGCTAACTTTTAGTCTAAACAAAATCCGAGTCTAAAGTGATGGCTATGGGGATATTTAAGGAGGAAAATATGGGGTTTCGGCCAGCCATAGGTATGGTGGCCGAATCTAACCCTAAAAGGCCTTTTCCCCTTAAATACGGACTCTAAAAAGTGGCTATTAAAAATTCTGCGAAAATAGCATGGGCCTCGCCCAAAATAAAGGTGACGCGCCATATTAAGCTATGGACGAATCTATGAAGTAATATTCTTGAATATTTCGTCCAAGTCTTCAATCATCATTATGGTGGCTGCAAAGTTCTGAAATCTCCACTTGTGGCGTCCTCCTCAATCCTCACATGCTTGTTGCCATCTCCATGCATAACCATGCTCCAATGCTTGTCCCTCGCGTCCGTTCTAGGTCCATCATTCCTAAGAGTAACAAACATATCTGATTTAGGCAGCATCATATTCTCATGTACATGAGGAATAGTTCCAATAAACGAGAGTACCTAATAGTTAAGTTGCTTGGCACAAGCTCGTGTGATAGATCCTTGTATTCGTGCAGATGTAGGTACAACGGTTGTATCAACAGATGGGATGTCCACATCATGCTCCTCTTCTTGAATTTAAGTCGTCTTTGACGCAATCTCATCTTCTTCACCAAAGTAAGGCTTCAAATCTGCAATTTTAAATGTAGGACTAACCGTACCAAAATCTGCAGGTACCTCAAGTTTATATGAATTATCATTTATTTTCTCTAACACCTTAAAAGGACCAGCAGCACGTGGCATTAACTTGGACTTGCGCAATTCAGGAAAACGATCTTTGCGCAAATGCAACCAAATAAGATCACCAGCATCAAACACAACATGCTTTCTCCCTCTATCCCCATCAAGTTTATACTTAGGATTCATGGGTTCTATGTTGTCTTTAGTAATCTCATGTAATTTTAATATCATTTCAGCACGTTATGTAGCATCCAGATTATTTTGCACCGAAGAAGGTAAATGCAATAAATTAATAGTTGCACGAGGAACGAAACCATACACAATCTCAAATGGGCATATCTTTGTGCTAGAATGAAGCGAATGATTATAAGCAAATTTAATATGAGGTAAACACTCATACCACAATTTTAAATTCTTCTTTAAAAAAGCCCGCAACATATTAGACAAAGTTCTATTGACTACTTCAGTTTGTCCATTAGTTTGGGGATGACATGTAGTACTAAACAACAATTTCGTCCCCAACTTAGCCCATAAACATCTCCAAACATGGCTAAGAAATTTAGTCTAACGATCAGAAACAATAGTATTTGGCACACCATGTAAACGAACAATTTCACGAAAGAACAAATCAGGAATTTGTGCAGCAGCATCAGTCTTATGACATGGAATAAAGTGTGACATATTAGAAAACTAATCCACAACAACAAAAATGCTATCCCTCCCCTTCTGTGTATGAGGCAATCCCAAAATAAAGTTCATAGAAATATCCTCTCAAGGGACACTAGGAACAGGAAGAGGCATATATAAACATCTCGATGCATGCGTGGCCATAAGAAGTGTGCAACAAGAACATCCTCCATATTCTTTACACCAAAGTGACCCATCAGATCTCCTCCATGCGCCTCCTGTAATAACAAAAGATGAACGGAACTATCTGGGATGCATAGTTTGTTAGCGCGGAACACAAATCCATCATCGCGGACAAAAAAATTCCATGTTCTACCATCTCTACAATTCTGCAACACATCTTTAAATTCAGCATCATGCACATATTGTTCCTTAATAGTTTCCAATCCAAATATTTTGAAGTCAAGTTGAGATAACAAAGTATAACAGCACTGCAAAGCATCAACAATAACATTATCTTTACCTTTTTGTGTTTGATAACATAAGGAAAAGACTCAATAAATTCAACTCACTTTGCATGGCGACGATTCAGCTTAGCTTGACTACGAATATGCTTCAGAGATTCATGATCAGAATGTATAACAAATTCTTTAGACCATAAATAATGTTGCCAAGTTTCTAATGTCCGAACCAGCGCATATAATTCTTTATCATAAGTAGAATAGTTCAGACTAGCCCCACTCAGTTTATCACTAAAATATGCAACAGTTTTGCCCTCTTGTAATAACACACCTCCCAAACCAATTCCACTAGCATCACATTCAAGCTCAAAAGTCTTAGTAAAATCAGGAAGTTGGAGTAATGGAGCATGTGTTAACTTATGTTTCAATATCATTTAGGCTTGTTGTTTTGCATCGCCCCAAACAAAGGGCACATCCTTCTTTGTAAGCTCATTCAGCGGAACATCAAATGATCCAAAATCGTTGACAAAATGCCTATAAAAACTAGCGAGGCCAAGAAAACTCCTTACTTGTGTGACCGTCTTGGACTGCGGCCAATTCTCAATTTCTTCAACCTTGGCTAGGTCCACTTCAATACCCTGTGATGTAACAACATAGCCAAGAAACACAACTCGATCGGTGCAAAAGGTGTACTTCTCAAGTTTACCAAACAAATGTACATCGCGTAAAGCATTGAAAATAGCACGCAAATGTTCCAAATGATCCTCTAAATATTTGAAATAAATTAGAAAATATCATCAAAGTAGACTACCACAAAACGTCCAATGAAAGCACGTAAAA
Source organism: Avena sativa (assembly GCA_916181665.1). Taxonomy (NCBI): domain Eukaryota; kingdom Viridiplantae; phylum Streptophyta; class Magnoliopsida; order Poales; family Poaceae; genus Avena; species Avena sativa. The sequence goes on from OV702292.1 coordinate 317,921,964, forward strand.
CTTCATTCATTAATCTCATGAATGTGCTGGGTCCATTAGTTAAACCAAATGGCATTACTAACCACTCATATAAACCAAACTTAGTTTTAAATGTTCTTTTCCATTCATCTCCCAATTTTATACAAATCTGGTGGCAACCACTATGCAAATAAACTTTACAAGACATGGTAGAGCCACTCAATTCATCAAGCATATCATCTAAACGTGGAATAGGATGACGATAACGAATAGTAATATTATTGATAGCTCTATAATCGGTACACATGCACGAAGAACCATCTTTCTTAGGTACCAAAATAATAGGAACAACACAAGGGCTAAGGGACTCACGAATGTGATCTCTATCAAGTAGTTCCTGAATTTGGCGTTGTATCTCCTTTGTCTCCTCGGAATTGGTTCTATATGGCGCATGGTTGGGCAACATGCAACCAGGAATTAAATCAATTTGGAGCTCAATTCCTCTAATAGGAGGTAATCTTGGTGGCATCTCAGCTGGAAAAACATCCTCATATTCCTGTAAAAGGTTAGCAACAGCAGGTGGCAAAGAAGGAGGCATATCGTCAAATAAAAACAAAACCTCTTTGCATACAATTGCATAACACTGAGTATTATTCACATATAGTTTAGCAATATCAATTCTATTTGCATGAATACATGGAACCTTCAAATGAATTTCAGTAGCATGTTTAGAATCAGATTTAGTGGTCTTTGGTGGTACAAAATCTTCAGCAACAATCTGATTCTCACTTTTGTGTTTCTCTTCAGTTTTAGCTCTACTAGATCTAGCAAGATCATCTTTTAAAATTTGTTCAGGAGTCATAGGTTTAAGAGCAATTTCCTTCCCATCATGCATAAGAGAATAGTTATTAGTTTTACCATTATGAACGGATTCTCTATCAAATTGCCAAGGTCTACCAAGTAACAAAGAACAAGCTTGCATGGGCACAACATCACAATCAACAAAATCAGAATATGTACCAATAGTAAAATGCACACGTACCATTCTTGTTACCTTGATCTTATGAGAACTCTCAAACCATTGGATGTAATATGAATGTGTGCGTTGTCTTGTTGGGAGAGCAAGCTTCTCTACCATGTCAACACTAGCTGGATTATTACAACTCCCTCCATCAATAATGATCTGTATAGCTCTTTCCTTGACAACGCCTCCTGTTTGGAACAAATTGTGGCGTTGATAATGCTCAGCTTTGCTCAATTGCACACTCAACACATGTTGTGCAACTAAGCTCTTGTATTGATCAACAGTTTCAGCTCCCATTACCTCCATCTCTTCTTTAGAATCAGAATTATCCCCATCACGTGTAGCAATAAGAGCCAATGTATCTTCATCAAAATCACTTGTTGAATCGTATTCACCATCATTGCGTGCCATCATAACATGTTGTGTTGTGCACATCCTCTCAATATGACGATATCCCTAGCATTTGCGGCATTGTATATCCTTCGTCTTGCTTCTGGACGCCACTGAAGAAGAACTATGACCAGGGCCATTGGATGAAGGCGGTGGAGCAGCCCAAGGCATTCTTGATGAAGGCGTGGTGGCTTTGGACATGGTAGGTGCTGGTGGAATAGCATGCGAAGAAGGCGTGGATTATCGGGACGTCCATGGCGATGTACGACCTGCAGAATTTTTAGACCTTCTCCATGGTGGTTAACGATCCTGCACTTCACGTTCAGGTTTTCAAGCAAGATGAAACAAACGAGTAATGGCACAATATTCCTTATAGTCTAAGATGTTTTGAATCTCCTTATTTAAACCAAGAAAGAAACGAGCCATCATTTGTTCCGTATTTTCAACAATACTAGCACGAACCATCCCAGTTTGTAATTTCTGATAATATTCTTCTACAAAATATTTTCCTTATTCTAAACGAGTCATTTTCTTTAGCAAAACGCGTTGATAAGTTGGTGGTACAAAACGAACTCACATAGCAGTTTTTAAAGCAGTCCAAGTATTACGAATATTAGTATGATTTACGCGACAATATTCAGACCACCAAAGTGAAGCAAAATGTGTAAACTCACAAGTAGCAACACTAACACGCGTATTCTTAGGATATCTTAAACATGCAAAATGTTGATATACTTAAAATTCCTATGTAAGATATGCATCAGGATTATACCTACCCTCGAAAGGTGGAATGTGAATCATCATCATCATTACGTACCAGTGGTCGAGCGTTGTGATAGTAATGTCGAGGACAGCTAGTAGGTTGTTTGACATACTCGACGAACTCATCCTCATATTTATACTCATTCTCACCATCCTCTTCATATCCCACAAAAGCGTCAGCCGTGGTAGCAACAATAGCAGTTGGTGCAGCAGCTTCGGCAGTTGGTGCGGCAGCTTCGGGGTTGGAGCCTGATGTGGTGCAGCTATAGGAGGAGCAGAAGAACCCGCAATATGGTGTCCCGCGATTGGCACTCGTCGCGAAAGTCCCACATGGTCAGGTAGACGGTGCTGAGGACGTGGTGCAGCCATAGCTGCAGGTGGAGGTAACCTGGTCAGGATCTCCTAAAACTTGGCGTCGAGCTTGTCATTGAAGTATTTCTCTAGTCCTTCTATTGAATCAACATCTTACACACATCCTACCAAAAGCTTGGTGAAGTTAGCATGCATCTCTTCATTCATCATGTTCGCTGGTTCAAGAGGTATATCTACCATGGTTAGTCCATAAAAGCACAGGTGTATATGCCTACGAGTACCGAAATATGGTGGAAACGTGCGTAATCCGTCAAGCAATATACAAAGCTCTTACAAGTTCTTACCAAACAGTAGGAAAAGGTGATGTGCAACCGCAATGATCAGTGGTTCTAGATATTGAACCGAGCGATTACTAGGAGTCGACACAACGCACGTGGAGAAATCTGTGGAGCTCTAGGAAGGCTTAGCAAAGGGGTTCGCAATTATCAAAATAGCAATGCAAAATTGAAAAGATGCTCAACGATGGTACTGTCCTGGTCCTAGGCTAGACCGTACTAGAGACGCGAGCCTAGAGCACTAACAACATCATGACGCTGCACAACAAGCAATGGTGTGATGATATGGTGCTTTGAAAAGCGAACTGAGATGTCCAAAATCACTATGATGGCGAGTGGCTAGAACTAATCTACGGGGTCTAAAAATAGTATAGCACCGAAATTTTTTGTCCAAAATTTTCTACCGTGCTCCAGAAAGCGCGCAGGCGCCAAAAAAATGTCGCTATAACGGCCGATGGAGAAAAGTGATCCCTAAGGCTGAAAACTAGTGTAGCCAGAAAAAAATTCTGAGGCATTTCCGGACTTTTTTTGCTCTCCTTGACTTGTGGCCGGAACTTAAACTCATGGAATTAGATTATAGCACAGAATCAATATGGAAGGAAACAAAACGAACAAGGAAATAACAACTCTACTCGGACTCGTTCCACGGAAAAGAAAGTGATCAGATCTATGCCGCGGTAGGAAGGCAGAGGCAGATTCTAGGGTTTAAAGTGGTAGTAGTATATGGCGGCGGAATATGGTGGTGGATGTATGGCAATGGCGGTGATCAGCAATCATGGCGGCGGTGACCAATGTGAGCAAAACTCGAAACTCTAAGGGATGAGACACTAAGACCAGCAACACGACACAACAATGCAGACACGAATTCAACAATGCAAAACTGAAAAGACAATGCAAGGCGGAGATTGGTGATGGGATAGATCTAAATCTAATTGTATTTTGCTTTTTCGTGGGTTATAGGTAAAATAGATCTACACTAGGAAAAACTATAAAATCTCACCGAGCAACCTGAAATTTGATACCACTTGATAGGGCAAAGGTGTCCGATCTTTCGATGAGATGGTGATAATCGATTTGGGTGGAGTTCGGGCTTGACGATCTGACTACACGTGTGAGCACGAGCGCCAATGCAATCGCTAGGCCAGTCTCCTGGAGGTTACCCATCTTGTAGAAGCACGATCAGCCTGACATCAAGGGTCTTAATTCCTACCTAAAATCGAGAACAAGTAAGAACTAATATTGCAATCAAGATATTATGGATATAGATGAAAGCTTTATTGAATAAGGTGGGATCTTGAATAGGTGCAAAGTACAGGAGGTCTCTTCGACACTCAAGCCTTGGCGAAGTTGCAATGGTGGCTAACTTTTAGTCTAAACAAAATCTGAGTCTAAAGTGATGGCTATGGGGGTATTTAAGGAGGAAAAGATGGGGTTTCGTCCAGCCATAGTTATGGTGGCCGAATCCAACCCTAAAAGGCCTTTTCCCCTCAAATACGGACTCTAAAAAGTGGCTATTAAAAATCCTGCGAAAATAACATGGGCCTGGCCCAAAATAAAGGTGACGCAACACCATATTAAGCTATGGACGAATCTATGAAGTAATATTCTTGAATATTTTGTCCAAGTCTTCAATCATCATTATGGTGGCTTCAAAGTTCTAAAATCTCCACTTATGGCATCCTCCTCAATCCTCACATGCTTGTTGCCATCTCCATGCATGACCATGCTCCAATGTTTGTCCCTCTCGTCCATGCTAGGTCCATCATTCCTAAGAGTAACAAACACATCTGATTTAGGCAGCATCATATTCTCATGTACATGACGAATAGTTCAAAGAAACGAAAGTACCTAATAGTTAAGTTGCTTGGCACGAGCTCGTGTGATAGGTCCTTGTATTTGTGTAGTGGTAGGTACAACTATTGTATCAATAGATGGGATGTCCACATCGAACATTATGTGTGCAAACCAACCATTGGAAAGAGAAATTGTTCGACATGTTGGATGTCACACACAAATCATCAAAAGCCAAAATCATGGGTATTGGAGGGTCACAAGTGGAAGCAAAAGCAACGTGTTTGCAAACAAACCAAATGAAAGAGCAAGTGATCCTTATGTTTGTTGCAACAACAATAGAAGATACTTGGAAGCTCTCATGACAATACATGCTCATACTGGCATTATGGTTGGACACAAAACATTAGAAAGAGAAACTGTTCAACATTTTTGTTGCAACACACAAAGCATGAATATCCAATAGCAACACAACATGATTGTCACAAGGTGAAAGAATACCATTAACTTGCTTGCAAGCAAACCATAGGAAAGAACAATGTTTCAACATGAAAGATGCAAAGCATGCAAAAGGTATCAGAGATGGGTTCGATCTTGAACTCACTTGGGGGATGCTCTCTAGAGCTCTTTTTATCAACTCGTGCCCCACAAGGTTAACATTCTTGTGCGGCTACCTACACACATCAAACATAAAAGGAAGAATGTGTGTCAATGGTAGACAAACACATCATCCATCATGACGTATCTCTTCTTGTGCACATCAACATTAATTTCAATCAATTGTAAAATAGATGCATGGTGAGTATGCAAGTGGGGAACATGCTTATTATGACATTTACCAAAATCTCCAAAAATTGAGAAAGCTATGGGGTCCATATCAATAGAAAACATATGATAATTATTGTTGCAAGCAAAACAAGTGAAAGAGAAATTGTTCAACGTATTATAACAACGGGAGAAGTTGTAAAACATCCATGACAAAACATGGTCCTAGGGATACCGTTGTTATTATCATTGCAAGCAAAACATTGGAAAGAGCAATTTTTCAATAAAGTGCAAGCAATGATGTCATCAACGTAACATGTAGAGCATGGCATCTATATGGCAACATCATCACAATCAAATAATTTCACATGTTTAACTTTATGCGAATGCAAAGTATCACATGGAAATATCAATGAGTCATATGTAATGTCACAAATATCATCCATAGCATGCAAATCATCACAATTCATCGTGTCCACTAGCGGGATCATGGCATCATCAAGACCCATATGTTTACCTTGTTCATACCTCTCATATGAAGTGGGTGTTGTGGTAGTATTAGCCTCCATGTGGGCGACTTCTTCACCATGTATGGGGATGGCATCATATTTATCCACCATGTACATCTTCTTGGTTGGAGGCATCATCATCTGCAAGCTTGGCGCTCTTGATCCATGGAACCTAGAACATCATGAGAAAACACACTAGTGGTACAGGGTAAGTCATTAGAAATCAAAGTGGTCCCACATGACCTATCAACTACCACTCTCCACTCACACGGTGTATCAGTCATGCCCTTCAAATGGAAGCACTCAATCTCGCGCATTGTGGAGTCACTCATCTCACTCTTATTTTCACTCAAGTGGGCTAAGTGTCTCTCATACTCACATGGGATTGGTACCACATCATCACTCAAACAAGTGGGGATAGGCTCGGTTCTCTCAACTCCATGCGCCTCCTTTGCTACCACACCATTCTTGACCTTGACGTTGTCTTGTACTTCGGGTGCCATTGTGGTGGTGGCACTCATATAAGAAGTATTGGTCCTTGACACCATCTCCGCCATTGCATCCAATTGTTGGCAAAGCCACTTGTTTTCTTCTATATCTTGGGGGGTCATATTTTTGATAGCCTCGTCCAACTTGGCAAAGTAGAGGTCCATCTCTTGCTTGAATGACATTCTTGGACTGCTTGGAGAAGAAGTTGCATTGAAGCTCTTCTAGTTGGATGCTTCATCTTAAACTTGAAGTTTTTTGCGTTGAAGCTTTATGGCGTGGAAGAAGGCTTGATATTTGTGCCATTTTGGTGGTGTCACTAGTAGTTGAAGGTGCCTTATGATGATGGTGTTGATGGAGGTCATTGGCATGCCTTGCTGAAGCTTTATGTTGGTGAAGCACTTGGTCATCCACATGACGCTCGCGACAATGGTCATTTTCCTTGGCACTCTTTAGGTGATGGTGGTGCCTTCTTGAACTTGGTTGAGCATTATGTATGGTGCTCAACGTGTATTCTCTGCCTTCATGGCTAACATACCTTGGGCAACATCGTGTATCCTCTTGATATTGGCGATGATCTCAAAAGGATGTTTGTCGATGAAGATTCTTGCTTCGTGGCACCTTGTGTGGAAGATAATGTTTGGGCGCCACTTTTCTTGGAGTAGGTGGCACTTGATTGCTTAGAGGTAGATGTTCTTGACGCCTTGTAGATGGTGGTTCTTGGCGCCTTGGAGATGGTGCCGCTTGGTGCCTTGGAGATGGTGGCACATGATGCCATGTAGGTGGTGGCGCTTGACGCCTTGGAGGTGGATCATCGAAGTAGGTGGTGCCCTTTGGTGTGGCATGCTTGGCCATGAAGGTCATGGTTTCTTGATGATACGCCTCCGCTAGCTTGTCGTAGTATTCTTCCATCTCCAAGCGGTGGAGGAATTCTTCATGGGTCATGGAAGAGCCCTCAAAGTTGGTGAAGTTCTCCATGCATGGAGAGGTGTCATTGTTGTAGCACTCAAAGTCGTCCATGATTGGGTAGTCGTTGTTGATGTAGTACTCCATATCACCCAAGCATGTGGAGCCATTATTGGTGTAGTGCTCCATGCATGAGGAGCCATTGTCGATGTAGAGCTCCAATTCCTCCATGCTTGAGGAGCCATAGTTGATGGCGTGCTCCATGTCTTCCATGCATGTGGAGCCATCATAGGTGTAGTCCTCCGGGTCCTCAAAGCATGCGGAGCCGTTATCGGTGTAGTGCTCCATCATGTCCTCTATACTTGTGGAGTCGTAGTCATGGTGGCTCATCATGGATTCTTCATAGCTATAATCCTCGAATCCGGAGTCCCTAGACATTATTCACAAGACCAAGTGGTGCATATGGAAGTGGTAGGAGGGTTAGGGATGCAACATAAAACCTTACTTTACCTTGGAAGATAATATCGTGCAAGTGGCCACACTTGAGAGAAATCAAAACCAAGTAAAGTGAAGTTCACGTGGAACACCAAAACCAACTAACCACTAAAACACACACACACAGAGAAACCTCATGGTGGATGGGTATGGATGGTGGCGTGTCCAATAATAATCCAAAATCAAGATATTGTAATGGCAAGTAAAGAACCATGATGATCCCAAAGGAAAACAAGTCAATCCATAAGATACAGGAATTATGTACAAGGAAACACACACGATAGGATAAATGAGACTTTTGCGACGGAGAAAGTGAGCTAAGAACCAAATGATTACCTAGCGAATACTATAAGCCCATGTCGCACAAGTGCAAGGAGAGACACTAGTTCGATTGCAATAAATTGGTGGGCTACAAGATATGCACAATAAGTACCACCTATTTGATGTTCATCGATGTTATGCTTCCTATTCTATGAGGCACTTATTTCTTTCTATTTCTTTTTCTTTTTCTATTTTTTCTCTCTTTTTCTTTCTTTTCTTTCTTTTTCACTTGCCTTTTCCTTGTGGCAACAACTATACAAGATAACTATATGAGATAGCACACTCACAACTTTTGCTCAGAATTCTACAAGGTATCAAATGTGCATAACCCAAGCAATCATAGGAGGAACTAGTCTCAATAGGTGTTTGTTGATCGCAAAGATAGTGTAGCTTACAAAGTAAAGCAAGTGGAGAGAAGTCGTGAGATGTTTATACCTTTCATCGCTGATCTTCACCCTTTATTGGTGGATTCCGCCTTTCTCACGGAATTTGGATGGAGTAGATAGCATGAACCACTTGGATACTGATATATATAGCTCCTTATCCTCTTTGAAACGAGATAAAGAACACCAAAATCCGAGTTCTGCAAAAGTTATGATCAAAACCATGCGGACCTAAAACTATTGGCGGCAAAATCGGTCGACTAGAATTCGCACCAGAATTTCCGGCGGTGGAGCCGATTTCACTAAAATTCTGACCGGAAATTCCGGTTGCTGAACTAGTCAACCGAACTTGGCGCCGGAACGCATCTAGGACGCGAAAAACATGATTTTTTTGGAAAAACTTAATGAAAAACTTCAGATCTGTGGGGCAAATGATGGAATTAGTCCATGAGAATGCAGGGGAAGGTAGATCAACAAGTTTAGCAAGTAATCCACGGAACAACACCTCCCAAAATGCACTCAAATCACATATCAATCCAAAACACGAATTGGGGCTATTTTTGGTGGAATTTTCGAATTTATGGGGAAAAGACCAAATCGACGTAAATCCGTGACAACCAAAAGCTGCTGATACCAGATATTGAGGGGTGACCTCGTGGGTGGCCCGATCTTCATGGATCTCATGGTCAAATCGATGGGAAAGTGAGAAGGTAGCGGAAGCAGACGCACACCTCGCAAACAACACGATGAACACACACAAAACTCACATGATACAAGGCCGATTGCTCCAGCCGGTGGCCACCGGTCCGATAGAATCCTCGCAAGGAAAGATCGATCAATGTGCCCCCTCGATCCCAAGCAAAGAGGGAAGAACACCTTGGAGAGGGTCTTGACAACTACACTCACGCACTCGCAAACATAGGCCTTGTACAATGAGGGAGGCGCGATGCAAACTCCAATGAGGTGGTGACGATAGTCAGTCCCCTTTGGTAAGGGGATGCGACAAAACTAGAGATTGCACAAAGGGGGTTGTATTTAGTCTATCATCTATGCCTAGGGATACATGAGAGTAGTTTGGGGGTAGACTAGGCAAAAGGGTAAGTAAAGGGAATATTCTAGGGCATCAAACCTAGATCCGTGCACAAATGGTATTTCCAGCAATAAGTCCGGTGTCGCCGGATCTTGCACCAGAATTTCCTGATGTAGCGCAACATAGGAATTCACCATTGGTCCACATCATGCCACGCTAACCATCACTTCAAAGGTGAACTCCTTCCACACCTCGCCTTCCTTTGGTTATTTTGCGAATGGGATCCTACTTGAGACAAATGCATATCATATGACCAGGCCCATGACCATGATGCCAAGAGGAAGCGACAAGGATGGACCTAGAGCCAAGAAACCCAAGCAAGAAGCATGGAAAAGAAGACGGAAGAAGGACTCTGGCGCCAGGCCCGACACCAGGCCCGGCGCCACCAGAATTCCCGGCGGAACTTCCGGCACCAGGACCGGTCGACCGGAGCCCACGCCAGAACTTCCGGTCGCCATCGAAGCAAACCAGCATGCACCGAAACGCCATGCAGACGTGCAGTACGGCGCCCACAGAAACGATCCGGCGCCTGCCGGAATTTCTGGCTCTACGCCTAGCGCGACCGTACTTATCGCCAAAACGCTAGTCGGTGCACTGTGAAGGGTTTGATGCCCGAAATATTCCCTCCTACCTACCCTTTCGCCCCTAGTAATATAAATAGCCCCTTGTGGCTCAGATCTTGGCAGAGATGATGATGAATTAAGGCATGTGCCTAACCCTAGATGGGAACCCCCTCTCAATAGTAGATCTATGAGTTGTACAAGGCCTTGGAGTCGGTGTCCTTCTCCAAGTCGTCAAGACCCTCCTCAAATGTTTGGTCTCTCCCTATCAAGGATTCTAGTAGTGCTTGGTCTCTCCCCTTTGGGATTCTACTTGGTTGCTACTATCTCCTTGGTTTGGATTCTATCATCTGCTTGTTGATCTCTCCTTTCGTGATTCTACCGCAAGGTCTCTTGCTGAGGGTTCTATCGGATTGGTTGTTTGAACCAACGGGGGCAAATCAAATTGGGGGTGATTTGGGCGTGTCTTTGTATCTTTACCTTGCATTAGAGTTGTGTTCATCGCAAGTTCCCTCACTCCCTGCCTCAAATCCATGAAGATCGGGCCACTCCAAGGGTAAATCCACAACGAGACCCATAACATTTCCGGTCGTCGCCTGGATTTCTAGTCGTCTGCCAAAACGGTCTTTTGTATGCGATTTTGGCTGGACTTCTGGTCCGCCGGTTTGGTCGTCAGTCCGATCGGCAGTAGTCCCGATCTGCTGGAGTTGGTGCCGGGTATTCCGGCGTGGAAACCGGTTCGCCGGTTCTGCCGCTGGTTTGGCTCTGTCTCCTCTATCCCCTCTTCCAAGCCTCCGTCTTGTTGGGCGTTATTCTTCGGGCTTCCTCCCTTTCCTATGTACTTGTCGGTGTGATCCTATCATGGTCATAGGACGGAGTATGAAGTAGTATACCATTTAATAGGGTAGGAAGTGGGATCTCAAAGAGGGTAGGATTCACCTTTGGAGTCCATGACGACTTGGCATAAGTTGGAGACCTTGATGTGGTAACCACCATAGGTCGGGCTACATTAGTGAGTACGAGTATGAAGATGAGGATGAGTTTGACGAGTATGTCGAACAACCTGCTGGCCGCCCTCGGCATTACTACTGCAATGCTCGACCACCAGTACGTAATGATCATCATGTTTCTAAGCTTAAACTAAATATTCCACCTTTTGAGGGTTGATATAATCATGATGCATATTTTACATGGGAATTGGAAGTAGATCAACATTTTGCATCTTTAAGATATCATGAGAATATGCGTGTTAGTGTTGCTACTTGCGAGTTTACAGATTTTGCATCACTTTGGTTGTCTGAATATTGTCACGTCAATCATGCTAATATGCCTAATACTTGGACTTCTTTAAAAAAGTGCTATGCGAGTTTGTTTTGTACCACCAACATATCAACGAGATTTGCTAAAGAAAATGACTCGTTTAGAACAAGGCAAAAATTATGTAGAAGAATATTATCAGGAGTTACAAACTGGGATGGTTCATGCTGGAATTGTTGAAAATACGAAACAAATGATGGCTTGTTTCTTTTTTGGTTTAAACAAGGAGATTCAAAACATCTTAGACTATAAGGAATATCGTAACATAACTCGTTTGTTTCATCTTACTTGCAAAGATGAACATGAAGTGCAGGATCGCCAACCACCATGGAGAAGGTCTAACAATTCTGCAGGTCGTACATCATCGTGGACGTCTCGACAATCAGCGCCTTCTTCACGTGGTATGCAACCAGCACCTACCATGTCCAAAGCCACCACGCCTTCATCAAGAACGCCTTCAGCTGCTCCACTGCCATGATCCAATGGACCTGCTCGTAGTTCTTCTTCTGTGGCAACCATAAGCAAGACGAAGGATATACAATGCCGCAAATGCTAGGGATATCGTCATATTGAGAGGATGTGCACAACACAACGTGTTATGATGGTACGCAATGATGGTGAATACGATTCAACAAGTGATTTTGATGAAGATACATTAGCTCTTATTGCTACACGTGATGGGGATAATTCTGATTCTAAAGAAGAGATGGAGGTAATGGGAGCTGAAACTATTGATCAATACAAGAGCTTAGTTGCACAACATGTGTTGAGCGTCCAATTGAGAAAAGCTGAGCATGATCAACGCCACAACATGTTCTAAACATAAGGCATCGTCAAGGAAAGAGCTATACGGATCATTATTGATGGAGGGGGTTGTAATAATCTGGCTAGTGTTGACATGCTAGAGAAGCTTGCTCTTCCAACAAGACAACACACACATTTATATTACATCCAATGGTTTAAGAGTTCTCGTAAGATCAAGGTAACAAGAATGGTACGCGTGTATTTTACTATTGGTACATATTCTGATTTTGTTGATTGTGATGTTGTGCCCATGCAAGCTTGTTCTTTGTTACTTGGTAGACCTTGGCAATTTGATAGAGAATTTATTCATAATGGTAAAAGTAATCACTATTATATTATGCATGATGGAAATAAAATTGGTCTCAAACCTATGACTCCTGAACTTTAAAAGATGATCTTGCTAGAGCTAGTAGAGCTAAAACTAAGGAGAAACACCAAAGTGAGAATCCGATTGTTGCTGAAGATTTTGTACCACCAAAGACCACTAAATCTGATTCTAGGCATGCTACTGAAATTTGTTTGAAGGGTCCATGTATGCTTGCAAATAAAATTGATATTTCTAAACTAGATGTGAACAATACTCAGTGTTATGCAATTATCTGCAAAGAGGTTTTGTTTTCATTTGGCGAAAGGCCTCCTTATTTACCACCTGCTATTGCTAACCTTTTGCAGGAATATGAGGATGTTTTTCCAGCTGAGATGCCACCAGGACTACCTCCTATTAGAGGATTTGAGCACCAAATTGATTTAATTCCTAGTGCCATGTTGCCTAACCGTGCGCCATATAGAACTAATCCTGAGGAAACAAAGGAGATACAATGCCAAATTCAGGAACTACTTAACAGAGATCACATTCATGAGTCCCTTAGCCCATCTGATGTTTCTATTATTTTGGTACCTAAGAAAGATGGTTCTTCGCGCATGTGTACTGATTGTAGAGCTATAAATAATATTACTATTCGTTACCGTCATCCTATTCCACATTTAGATGATATGCTTGATGAATTTAGTGGCTCTATCATGTTTTCTAAAGTTTATTTGCGTAGTGATTACCACTAGATTCGTATGAAATTGGGAGATGAATGGAAAACAAAATTCAAAACTAAGTTTGGTTTATATCAGTGGTTCGTAATGCCTTTTGGTTTAACTATGCACCTAGCACATTCATGTGGTTAATGAACGGAGTTTTACATGATTTCATTGGACGTTTTGTGGTAGTCAACTTTGATGATATTTTGATTAATAGCAAATCTTTAGAGTATCATTTGGAACATTTTCGTTCTGTTTTCAATGCTTTACGCGATGCATGTTTGTTTGGTAATCTGGATAAGTGCACCTTTTGCACCGATCGAGTTGCGTTTCTTGGCTATGTTGTTACATCACAGGGTATTGAAGTGGATCTAGCCAAGATTGAAGCAATTGAGAATTGGCCGCAGCCCAAGATGGTCACACAAGTGAGGAGTTTTCTTGGCCTCGCTAGTTTTTATAGGCGTTTTGTCAAAGATTTTAGATCAATTGTTGCGCCACTGAATGAACTTACCAAGAAGGATGTGCCATTTGTTTGGGGCGATGCACAACAACAAGCCTTCATGATATTGCAAGATAAGTTAACACATGCTCCATAACTCCAACTTCCTGATTTTACTAAGACTTTTGAGCTTGAATGTGATGCTAGTGGAATTGGTTTGGAGGTGTGTTATTACAAGAGGGCAAACTTGTTGCATATTTTAGTGAGAAATTGAGGGGGGCTAGTATGAACTATTCTACTTAGGATAAAGAATTATATGCACTGGTTCGGACATAAGAAACTTGGCAACATTATTTATGGCCTAAAGAATTTGTTATACATTCTGATCATGAATCTTTGAATCATATTCGTAGTCAAGCTAAGATGAATCGTCGCCATGCAAAGTGGGTTAAATTTATTGAGTCTTTTCCTTATGTTATCAAACACAAAGAGGGTAAAGATAATGTTATTGTTGATGCTTTGTTGTGCCGTTATACTTTGTTATCTCAACTTGACTTCAAAAGATTGGGATTGGAAACTATTAAGGAACAATATGTGCATGATGCTGAATTTAAAGATGTGTTGCAGAATTGTAGAGATGGTAGAACATGAAACAAATTCGTCTTCAATGATGGATTTGTGTTCCGTGCTAACAAACTATGCATCCCAGATAGTTTCATTCGTCTTTTGTTGTTACAGGAGGCACATGGAGGAGGACTAATGGGTCATTTTGGTGTAAAGAAGACGGAGGATGTTCTTGCTGCACATTTCTTTTGGCCACGCATGCGTAGAGATGTTGAGAGATTCGTGGCACGCTACACTACTTGTCAAAAAGCATGTTCATGTTCCTAGTGGCCACGCATGCGTAGAGATGTTGAGAGATTCGTCTCGCCTTAATCCACATGGCTTATATATGCCTCTTCATGTTCCTAGTGTCCCTTGGGAGGATATTTCTATGGACTTTGTTTTGGGATTGCCTCGTACATAGAAAGGAAGGGGTAGCATTTTTGTTGTTGTGGATCAGTTTTCTAAGATGGCACACTTTAATCCTTGTCATAAGACCGATCATGCTGCGCACATTGCTGATTTGTTCTTTCGTGAAATTGTCTGTTTATGGGCTAAGTCAGGGACGAAATTGCAGTTTAGTGCTACATGTCATCCCCAAACTGATGGACAAACTGAAGTAGTCAATAGAACTTTGTCTACTATGTTGCGGGTTTTTTCAAGAAGAACTTAATATTGTGGGAAGAGTGTTTACCTCATATTGAATTTTCTTATAATCGTTTGTTGCATTCTACCACAAAGATGTGCCCATTTAAGGTTGTGTATGGTTCCGTTCCTCGTGCACCTATTGATTTATTGCCATTACCTTCTTCGATGCAAAATATATTTGAATCCTACACAATGTGCTGAAATGATATTAAAATTACATGAGACTACTAAGGACAACATAGAACGCATGAATGCTAAGTATAAACTTGCTGGGGATAGGGGAGAAAGCATGTTGTGTTTGATGTTGGTGATCTTGTTTGGTTGCATTTGCGCAAAGATTGTTTTCCTGATTTGCGCAAGTCCAAGTTAATACCACATGTTGCTAGTCCTTTTAAGGTGTTAGAGAAAATAAATGATAATGCATATAAACTTGAGCTACATGCAGCTTTTGGTACGATTAGTCCTACATTTAACATTGAAGATTTGAAGCCTTACTTTGGTGAGGAAGATGAGATTGCGTCAAGGACAACTTTAATTCAAGAAGGGGAGCATGATGCCATCAAAAATAAAAGGACATATAACTTGAGCTTGTGCCAAGCAACTTAACTATCAGGTACTTTCGTTCCTTGGAACTATTCCTCATGTACATGAGAATATGATGATGCCTAAATTAGATGTGTTTGTTACTCTTTGGAATAATGGACCTAGCATGGATGAGAGGGACAAGCATTGGAGCATGGTCATGCATGGAGATGGCAACAAGCATTGAGGATTGAGGAGGACACCACAAGTGGAGATTTCAGAACTTTGAAGCCACTATAATAATGGTTGAAGACTTAGACAAAATATTCAAGAATATTACTTCTTAGATTCGTCCATAGCTTAATATGGTGTTGCGTCACCTTTATTTGGGCCAGGCCCATGTTATTTTCGTAGGATTTTTAATAGCCACTTTTAGAGTCCGTATTTGAGGGGGAAATGCCTTTTAGGGTTGGATTTGGCCACCATACCTATGGCTGGCCGAAACCCCACCTTTTCCTCCTTAAATACCCCGCATATTCATCACTTTAGACTTGGATTTTGTTTAGACTAAAAGTTAGCCATCATTGCAACTTCTCCAAGGCTTGAGCGTCACAAAGACCTCCTGTACATTGCACCTATTCAGGATCCCACAATTTCAATAAAGCTTTCATCTTTATCCACAATATCTTGATTGCAATATTAATTCTTACTTATTCTCGATTTCAGGTAGGAATTAAGACCCTCACTTGTCAGGATGATTGTGCTTCTACAAGATCGATAACCTCCAGGCGATTGGCCTAGCAATTGCATTGGTGCTCGTGCTCACACGTGTAGTCGGATCCTTGATACGTCCATTTTGCATCACTATTCTATGTCATAATTCACTGTTATTCATTGATATATTTCGTATTGAGAGGTGATACTTATGTTATTTCATCTGTTTTTGCATGGTTGATGACTTTTGGCGCATGGACCGCTGCAGTCAGGATTCTGATGGAAAAGGTGCTGTTTGGAGGCAAAATTCACAAAGATCAGAAAATCCGGGAAAATATACGAAAAATCCTATTTTTCCAGACGACAAAGAAAGCCAGAAGGGGGGCTGGAGATGGGCCACAGGGGGCCCGCACCACCCCCTGGCGTGGGCCACCCTAGGTTGCGCCACCAGGTGGTGTGGCCGCCCTGATCCACCCCTGGTACTCCCCTTTGGCGTATATTATCCTCCCGAAACCCTAAGACTCGGGGAGCAACCACAGAAAGATTCCGCCGCCTCTACGGGGCGGAAAACACCGAGAGAGAAAGATCTCTCCGGCAGACAGATTTCTGCTAGGGGAATTCCTTCCTGGAGAGGGGAGATCGTCGCCATCAACACCACCATCAAGCTGGACTTCATCGGGATCATCATCATCATCACCATCATCACCGTCAGCACCCTCATCACCATCTCCATATTGCTGTAACAATTGGGTTGAATCTTGCATAGTTCATAGGGGAAACTTTCCAGGTGTTGATTACTCTTTGTAGTTGATGCTATTGAGTGAACCATTGAATTATTGTTTATGTTCAGATTGTTATACATCATTATTCCATCTCTGATCATGATCCATATGATGTCTTGTGAGTAGTTCGTTTTGTTCTTGAGGACATGGGAGAAGTCATGTTGTTAGTAGTGGAGTTGTGTTGAGAAAGATTCAATAGTTTGATATTTAAGTTGTGGTGTACTTCTTCTAGTGGTGTCATGTGAACGTCGACAACATGAAACTTCACCTATATGGGCCTAGGGAATGCATTGTGTATTTGGCTACTAATCGTCGGGGTTGCCGGAGTGACAGAAACCTGAACCCCCGTTAGGAAACCATTGCACAAGGGACGTCAGGGTCTTAGAGTTTAAAGCTATGGTTAGTTTTCTACCTTAATTACTTTCTTGTACTTACGGATGTTTGCAAGGGGTATAATCACAAGTATGTATTAGTCCTAGGAAGGTCGGTACATTAGCACAGGTTCACCCACACAACACTTAGCAAGCTAAAGAAGATTAATCAACTATATGAAGCGAAAGCACTTGACAGTCTTCCCATGTGTCCTCGAGAACGTTTGGTCATCTTAAGTAATACAACCGGCTTGTCCTTTGCTGCATAAAGGATTGGGCCACTTGTTGTATTTAGTCCTACTGTCTTTTATTTACTCGTACTTCGTTTACTTGCTTTATCAAAAACCCCTAAAAATCCGTTTGATAAGTATTTGCAGAGAATTCCTGATCCATACCACTAGCCAGCACCTTCTGCTCCTCGTTGGGTTCGACACTCTTACTTATCGAAAATACTGCGATACACCCCTTATACTTGTGGGTCATCAAGACTATTTTCTAGTGCTATTGCCAGGGAGTGAAGCGCTATTGGAGAGTGGAACTGGTAAAGGAAACTTCTACTGTGAGTATTGTTTACTTCTGTTAGTTGCTTTATTTTCGTTATGGATAATTCACTGAGTTTCTTATTTGGTAATGCTACTACCACTACTAAGGTAGTATATAAGCCACCATCTGCTGAGAATGATGCTTTTAAAATACCTACTAGAATTATTGATCGTGTTATGGATAACTACTATGTTGGGGATGGAACTGTCCATCCAGGTGATCATTTACTCTTTATACACGAATTATGCGGGTTGTTCAAGTGTGCAGGTATTACTACAGATCAAGTTAAGAAGAAGTTATTCTCATTATCACTGAAAGGAAGAGCTGAGGAATGGTATAAGCTGCTAAAGAATGGTCAAGCTCTTGAATGGGAGGAAATAGTACCTCTCTTTTATTCAAAGTTTTATCCTCCTAGTGAGATTCATAAAGATCGGAATCAAATATACAACTTTTGGCCTCTTGATGGAGAGAGTACAACTCAAGCTTGGGGGAGACTGAAGTTACTAATACTCAAATGTCCCATTCATGAGCTCCCCAACAATATCATTATCAATAACTTTTATGCAAGGCTTCCTCTACATGATAAGGATTTATTGGATGCTTCGTGTGCTGGATCATTCACTCGCATGGAAGAAGAAGCTAAATGGGATCTTCTGGACCATATTCAAGACAATGCTGAAGCTTGGGAGAATGACAAAAAGGTAGAAAGTCAGGTATAAATTACGATTATGAATGCATTGAATCTTTTATGGGAACTGATGACTTTCAAAATATTAAAAATGCTTATGGTCTAGACTCTCAAGCCATTGCTTCTTATTTTAAGGCTTTTGCTTCCTACATTGAAATGCCTAAAAATAAGTGGAATAAGTATCATGAACCTTATAAAGATGTTGCTAAGAGTGTTCTTGCAAGAAATACTGAAGTTTATACTGCTAATCATGTTTTACCTGAACCTTACATTGAGAAAATGCCTTTCCCAGTTAAGATAAAGGAACATTCTATGATCGCTAGTATGGTTAATGAAAGTACGAATGAAGTTGTTGAACCTGATAAACAAAAGGTTGATGTGATGAACCCATAATAGCAAATGTGAAAGACTTTGTTACTAAATATGTAGCAGAGGGACACACTATCATTTGTAAGGATACCTCTAATATTGTTTCACAAAGTAGTGTTATGAGAGCTAGTATTCCTATGTTTTCTGTTAGGATAAGTGATCATTGTTATGATGATCCTTGTGATAGTTATATTGTTAAGTTTATGCATGATACTAAAAGTTACTATGAAAGACGGAAAAGTGTTCTTATGTATCTCAATAATATCAAGTTTCCTCGCTTTATGCTGAAAGTTTTTGTGTTGCACTTCTTTTGCCTTCTTATGCAAGTAGCCTCTGGTTTCAACAAATTTTTTGTTTACAAAATTCCCTTGCATAGGAAGTGGGTTAGACTTAAATGTGTGTATTTTTGCTTCTTAATGCTCTCTTTCACTTCAATTCATATTCCTATGTGAGCATCTTCAAAATTATCATGCCCATCTTAATGGCTATAAAGAAAGAGCTTTTTGGGAGACAACCCAGTTTATTTTTGCTTTCAGTTTGTTTGTGTTTCTTTGAGTCTTGGAAGTTATTATGTCGGTAATAACCTCTCCTTATCCGTTTTGTTT
The DNA here is from genome assembly GCA_916181665.1 of Avena sativa. Lineage (NCBI taxonomy): Eukaryota > Viridiplantae > Streptophyta > Magnoliopsida > Poales > Poaceae > Avena > Avena sativa. The sequence goes on from OV702292.1 coordinate 317,941,485, forward strand.
GGTTTTTGTGTCAAGATCAACCTCTAATGAGAGAGAAATAATATTTGGGGAAGTTGTTGTCCCGAAACAGATTTTTGTGCTTCACCGTAAACATTCATGAGAGATCTCTGTATGTCGGATTGAGCTGTAATTTCTTGTGCTTCTGACCCAGGTTGTTATTTAAGTTTTGTTAGTTTTGCACTTTTTGATTTGAGCAACAAAAGATTTTCTAAAAAATTGGTCTTTACCTGCTGGTCTGTTTTGACAGATTTTGCCACTCTTGCATTTGATTCTTTAATCGATTTCCTTTTTGGATTTGTTTTGGGTTTTCAGAAGGAGTTGCTACAGTAGCTTATGTTTTGATGGTTTTCAATTGAAGTTGAACTCAAAAGGTTTTATCACTTCACTTATACTAATGTTGCTAATGAGAACTGTGTGAAGTTTTGTGTGAAAGAAATTTCCAGGAAGTGGAGATAATGGTGTAATAAGGAAGAGAAAGGTTTTATGACTCAAGTAATATGTGTATAAAGATGAAGATACTAATGATTATTCAAGTGGTGACTCCGGAAGAATCTACTGGATACCAAATTCAGAGACCTACAGAGCCCGCTTTCAAATAGGTAACAGTTCTGGTAAGAAAAGTTCCACGAAAATACTATCCAACTATATTTTTGCAGTTTTTAGTCAATAAGGAAAGCTACGAAGCAAAAAAGGGACGGAAATGGAGCCAGGGTGGCTCACACCACCTAGTGGTGCGGGCCCACCCCTGGCCACGCCACCAGGTGGTGAGTCTAGCCCGGACTCCGCCTCCGACTCGTTTTCTCCCAGTACCTTCCTTTTGTTGTGAAACTTCGTAATATATAATCCCCCGGATCTCCCGAGGTTCATATATCGTGTTTCCGTCGTGTTTTTGTTTCGGTCTATTTCTGCCAGGGACTATCTTTGAAAGTTTAGAAGCACTATGGTGGCCGCCAAGGATAAAGGGAAGGAGCCTATGGAGGAAGACCTCCAAGACCCCGGGCAGGAGAAGGAGATCAAGAGTGAAGATGAAGAGGAGGCAAAGCACACCGGCACTACCATTGCAAGCATTGGAGTGGTGGCGAACCCTTCCAGGGTTAGAAAGACTACACGGATGCAGACTGGGGGAAAACTCCTCATCACTGCTTGGCTCCATGGTCACTTCCTCCACGCACCAAGAATCCTTTCCATACCCTTATCCATGAGCATCAATACCAGAATATGCCCAAGGGGAAATTACCCTCCAATTGGGATTTGCCTCGTTCTAGCCATGCAGGAAAAGAAGACTTCAAGGAGGAAGAGTGGGGAAAGAATAGCAAGAGCTGGAATTCTCAACCTGACATGATCATGAGCCGCATTGAGCAAAACTCACAGTTGATTCGTAATCTCACCTTTGAGATCGAGGACTTGGGGAAACTGATCAAAGAGCTCATCAAGAGGATACCACCACCACCGAAGGAGTAATTCATCATCAGGTTTGGCATCCCCTTGGTTTGTTCCAAGCTTGGGGCAGTGCCGCGGTATCACATCACTATCTTCTGTCTTTTTACCTTTTTAGTAGAGTCATATCATGAATAGAGAAGTTATTATGTAGGATGGTTTGCATTATGGAAGTGTCCCCTCTCTCGTTAGATATGTATCCCTTGGTGTGAGTTGCCGTTATGGAATATTAATGAGAAGTTCTATCATTTACTCTTTGGCATAGCTTATATTAGTTTTCAATTCATGGTTATATGATTGATCTTGTTGTTAGTTTTGGTATCACTTTGGGATCATTGAGTTAATTTAGTTGATTTTGGCAAACCTGGCTCGGTTAGTAGCAACACAATTTTTGAGAGCTGAAAGCTAGTAAGTATCATAATTTTTGGGATCTCTTTATGAGACTTGCAATCCCTGCTTCCCTCTGCGAAGGGCCTTTCTTTTACTTTTTAGTTGAGTCAGTAAACCTATTCCCTTCTATCTTAGCAAGTATTTTGAGTTGTTGTGTTTCATTCATTCATATGATGATTTATTCAATCATGTTGCTTATGTTCCTTGTTTTGCACATTGCTCTTATCTTGATGTTTACTACTTTGAAAGCTATCATTGAAAACTAGTTATTTGTGAACTCTAGCAAATTATCAACTATTCTTCGACCAAGAGCTAAGTTTGCCATTACTAATTGTGATTTACTTCATGTATCTTTATTGTGTTTCCTTTACTTATTGCAAGTTGAGTTATATAATAGTGAGTTGTTTTCTATTTTGATCTATGTATTTGATGAATGTGATGCTTCTTGTCCGTATTCTTTTATCAACTCTTCACTCCATAAACCTGAGGCCATGTTTATTGAGCTCAGTTTCGCTTGGGGACAAGTGAAGTCTAAGCATGGGGGGAGTTGATACATCCATTTTGCATCACTATTCTATGTCATAATTCACTGTTATTCACTGATATATTTCGTATTGAGAGGTGATACTTATGTTATTTCATCTGTTTTTGCATGGTTGGTGACTTTTGGAGTATGGACCGCTGCAATAAGGATTCTGATGGAAAAGGTGTTGTTTGGAGGCAAAATTCGCGAAGATCAGAAAATCCGGGAAAATATACGGAAAATCCTATTTTTCTAGATGACGAAGAAAGCCAGAAGGGGGGCTGGAGATGGGCCACAGGGGGCCCACACCACCCCCTGGCGTGGGCCACCCTGGGCCACACCACCAGGTGGTGTGGCCGCCCTGGTCCACCCCTGGTACTCCCCTTTGGCGTATATTATCCTCCCGAAACCCTAAGACTCGGGGAGTGACCACATAAAGATTCCTCCGCCTCTGCGGGGCGGAAAACACCGAGAGAGAAAGATCTCTCCGGCAGACAGATTTCTGCCAGGGGAATTCCTTCCCGGAGAGGGGAGATCGTCGCCATCAACACCACCATCAAGCTGGACTTCATCGGGATCATCATCATCATCATCATCATCACCATCATCACCATCAGCACCCTCATCACCATCTCCATATTGATGTAACAATTGGGTTGAATCCTGCATAGTTCTTAGGGGACACTTTCCTGGTGTTGATTACTCTTTGTAGTTGATGCTATTGAGTGAACCATTTAATTATTGTTTATGTTCAGATTGTTATACATCATTATTCCATCTCTGATCATGGTCCATATGATGTCTTGTGAGTAGTTCGTTTTGTTCTTGAGGACATGGGAGAAGTCATGTTGTTAGTAGTGGAGTTGTGTTGAGAAAGATTCAATAGTTTGATATTTAAGTTGTGGTGTACTTCTTCTAGTGGTGTCATGTGAACGTCGACTACATGAAACTTCACCTATATGGGCCTAGGGGAATGCATTGTGTATTTGGCTACTAATCGTAGGGGTTGCCGGAGTGACAGAAACCTGAACCCCCGTTAGGAAACCATTGCACAAGGGACGTCATGGTCTTAGAGTTTAAAGCTGTGGTTAGTTTTCTACCTTAATTACTTTCTTGTACTTACGGATGTTTGCAAGGGGTATAATCACAAGTATGTATTAGTCCTAGGAAGGTCGGTACATTAGCACAGGTTCACCCACACAACACTTAGCAAGCTAAAGAAGATTAATCAACTATATGAAGCGAAAGCACTTGACAGTCTTCCCATGTGTCCTCGAGAACGTTTGGTCATCTTAAGTAATACAACCGGCTTGTCCTTTGCTGCATAAAGGATTGGGCCACTTGCTGTATTTAGTCCTACTGTCTTTTATTTACTTGTACTTCGTTTACTTGCTTTATCAAAAACCCCTAAAAATCCGTTTTGTAAGTATTTGCAGAGAATTCCTGATCCATACCACTAGCCAGCACCTTCTGCTCCTCGTTGGGTTCGACACTCTTACTTATCGAAAATACTGCGATACACCCACTATACTTGTGGGTCATCAATCGTCAAGCCCGAACTCCACCCAAATTGACTATCACCATCTCATCAAAAGATCAGACACCTTTGCCCTATCAGCTTCCAAGTCTATCCTATTGTTGTTGCAACAAACATAAGGACCATTTGCTCTGTCGTATGGTTTGTTTGTCAACATGTTGATTTTTCTTCCGCTAGCAAAACAAATACGCCCATGATCTTTTCTTTGGATGATTTGTGTGTGGCATCCAACATATTAACCAAATTCTCTTTCCAATGGTTGGTTTGCACACATAATGATGTTGTTTTGGATATCTTTCCTCATGTGTTTTTGCCGAATTCTCCTATTCTTGCATAAAAGATGTTCACCAATATTTTAGTCCATTTCTTTGAGTGCCACACTAAGGCGATATATGGAGTTTTCTAGTTTCCACATTTGATTGATGTTCAAACAATTCACATGCACTATGACCTTGCATTTTTTTCGTGAAAAAAGACCCCCCTCGCATGTCGCACCACAAGGAGACACCGGGGGCAGCGTCGCATGCCACCAAAGCTCCCCCACCACCGCTGATCCTCGCGCCGCTGCTGCCGCTGGCCTTGCCATGGTGGCGGCGGGCCCGAATGCTGAAGGTGGTCTAGGGTGGATGGAGGCTGGAGTTAGCCGCCATGGCTGCTGGGGCAGATGTGGTCAGATCGACGACGGCTGGCAACCAGGGCAGCGTCCCTGGTTGGGGTGGTGGTGGAGGCCCCTCCCAGCGGCGCCATGACCGGCGATGGAAGTCCAGGGCCAAGCCGGCTGGTGGTGGAAACTCTAGATCTTCCGATCTAGGGCTCCGGTTCTACCTCCTCGGTCCTCTTTGCTACTAGAAGGGCCGGATCTAGTGGGGGTCGATCCTGCTCTGCTGCCATCTCTCTTGTTACTGGCCTAGCCGCAGGGCTGCTGGTACGGTTTGTGCAGCGGATCTTGCAGGTTACTGGTCGGTGGCGACGGGGCTGTCGGCTCTGTATGAATAAAGGTGGTGGTCCTCCGATTCCTCTCACACCAAGACGAAGATCTACTTGATGCGTGTCTCCATTGATCTGGTCGGAGTGTCGAGTTCCGAAAAGCTACGTCGGCGAACTCCCATGGGCGCATCATGCCTGGAGATTCCTGGATCAGAAGGTATTCGGTAGTGCATACCCATGTTTTTCTGGCCGTTTGGGTTCAGAGGGTGCGCTTCAAAGCTCTATTGGTTGTTAATATCATGGGGCATGTTCTTGTTCCATGGTGCTGACGGAGATTGTCATGAAGACCGAGATCTGAGGACTGAATATGGTGATTTGAGTCTGGGTGGTGATGAGGAATTGGCTGGTGACTTGTGCTTGGGAACAATGGCATGTGAGTGGGGGCGACTGCACAGGAGAGGTTCATAGTCCTACCTTTCAGGGTGAAAACCTAGGGTCTGGCAACAGCTTCGTTGAAGTTATTGTTTTGAGAGCATGGACTTTCTTCAGGGTGAAAACCTAAGATCTATGATTGGGCGACGACGGTGTCTGTGCACTGTTTCCTTCTTAGAGGCGTCGCTTTTGGAGAAGCTGGACTTCTGGTGCCGTCTTGGTGGTGGTAGTACTTCTGTTTTAGTGTGTGGGTCACTATAGCGGGACTTTTCTTTTTTGTAATTCTTCTTTCTTTTTTGGCTATGTGCATCTATATTGCCGCTAGGGCAATGCGTTGTTGCAGAGGCTGGGTGTAATTGGTATCTTTTGATATTAATATATGCTCTTTTCAAAAAAAAACTTTGACTTTGCATATGCATCCCGTTTGCTATACTTGAGTTGTGCTAATAGTGTTGTGAACAAGAATGGACATGCCACAAATGACATGATCCTCTATCACACATGAACATATGTTTCTTGGTCTTTGTTGTGTGAAGGTACAATAATATACATGTCAACCTCTATGGACCATGAGTTGACACGACTACCCGAAGAGAGTTACCTATGGCTTCCCTTGAACGAGCCATCCCTACATCCTAAGGTGACATCCTTCTACTTGAGGACTCATGCTATAACCTTCATGAATTGGCTACTCTTTGAGTGTTGCTTCGCTTTTGTTGTGAGCTTGGTAGGCTTCATGGACGGTGAAGGAACATTGATGTGTTGTCAATTCAATCTTCCCGAGGACGACTATATGGTGAACGCCAGGATCAAGAAGGTCTCTCGACATCTTCTACTTTGTGATGAGCGTGTAGAGTCGAGGAAGTGATAGGGTAAAGGTGCCCGATCTTTCGATGAGACGATATCTGTCGATTATGGTGGAGGTCGACATTGACGACCCGACTACAAACGTGTGAGACATTGCGCCTTAGCAATCGATACACCAACTTCCGAGGCTATTGATCACACCGGAGCTAGATCAACCTGATCACGAGGATCAATCCCTTCAAGCAATCTAAGAACCAGAAAGAATTATAGATGCAATCAAGATATTGCGAATATAGATGAAAGCTTTATTGAAGAGGTGGGATTCTATCAATGCTTAGTACAAAAGGTCAGTTTGACACTTGTTCCTATGGCGAAGAGTAGCTCGTGGCTAAGTCTTTTACTAAACAAAATCCGAGTCTAAACTATGACCTAATGGGAGTATATATGGAGGACCAAAAGGAAATTTCGGCCAGCCTTGGGAAGGAGGTCGAAATCCATCTCTAGGCCGGTTTCCTCCACTATACGGACTCTAAAAGTTCAGCCCCTTTATTTGGATGAAAAATACATGGGCCTGGCCCATATTTAAAGGTGACGCAGCACCATCTAATCACATGGACGAAAATTTGAAGTGTGTAGCTCTCTAGTTCGTCTATGTCTTCATCTTTTCATTATGGTGGCTTCAAAGTTCTGAAATCTTCACTTGTAGCGTCATCTTGAATCCTCACACGATTGCTGAGATCATCTCCATGCATGATCATGCTCCAATGCTTGTCCCTCTCATCCATGCTAGGCCCATCATTCCTAAGTAACATACACACATCAGATTTAGGCAGCATCATATTCTCATGAATATTAGGAATACTTCCTACAAACGAAAGTACCTGATAATTTAGTTGGCGTGCAAGAGCTCTTGTGAGAGGTCCTTGTAATTGTGGAACGTGAGGAAGTGTGGCTATAGGTGCAACTATTGTATCAACCGTAGGGATGTCCTCATCAGGAAGACTCTTTTTGAATGGGGGATATGATGCGGCCTGACCTATGGTCATTACCACAACAAGGTCTCCAACTTATGCCAAGTCGTCATGGACTCCAAAGATGAATCCGGTCCTCTATGCCAGCCCACTTCCTACCCTCTTGAATGGTATACTACTTCATACTCCATCCCATTATCATGATAGGATCATACTGACAAATACGAAGGCAAGGGAGGAAGCCTAGAGCACCAAGCCCGACAAGATGCAGGATTGGAAGAGGAGATGGAAGAAGCAGACGCTGAAGCCCTGGAGTCTCTGGCCTCAAGCTCGGTGTCTCCAGCCTCCAACACCAGAGTCTCTGGCCAGGACTCCAGCCAGGCTTCGGACTTGCCCCAGGAGCATTCAGTACACCCCTACAGAGAAAAGCCTAGAGAGCCACAACCACAACGGAGTCTTCGGCCACCCCGGAGTCTCCGGCCTCTCCACCCTATAGTCTCTGGCCTACAACCCCGGAGTCTCCAGCCCCAGGACTCCGGGCAGGACTCCGGCCGCCCGCTAAAGCTCTTTGTCGACCACCCCGGAGTTTGCCCCAGAGACCTCGTGTTATGGGTCTCCTTGCGGATATACCCTTGGAGTGGCCCGATCTTCATGGATCTTAGGCAGGGAGTGAGGGAACACCCGATGAACACAATGAACGCAACTCTAATGCAAGGTAAAGATACAAACACATGCCAAAACACACCCGATTAGATTTGCTCCCGTTGGTTCGAACAACCAATCCAATAGAATCCTCGGCAAGAGACCTTCGGTAGAATCACCAAAGGAGAGCTCAGCAAGCGGACGATAGAATCCAAACCAAGGAGAGAGTATGAACCAAGTAGAATCCCAAAGGAGAGAGACCAAGCACTACTAGAATCCTTGATAGGGAGAGACCAAACACTTGAGGAGGGTCTTGACGACTTGGAGAAGGGCACCAACTCCAAGGCCTTGTACAACTCATATATATACTATTGCGAGGGGTTCCCATCTAGGGTTAGGCACATGCCTCAATTCATCATCATCTCTAGGATTTACATATGGAGGTGGGGGCATATATATAGGCCAACCACTAAAACAAGGGTAATTTGAGCATAAAATGGAGTTTTGGGGAGTTACATGGGTTGAGGCCCAACTCCCAAGCGCGTAAGCTCTGGTGTGACCAGTAGTACCGGTGTTGACATCTGGTTGTACTGGTTGGAGGTAGTAGCGTCTACCAGGGCGGTGGTTCCGGTGCTGGCGTCGGGTCTCCAGGTGCGGTAGTACCGGTCGATGGGGCGACAGTACCGGTGATGTGGAAGTACAGGTCTTGGGTACCGGGGAGGCCTGGCTTGGGGTGCGCTTGATGTCGGGTTGATCCGGTAGTACCGGTGCGTGAACCGGTAGTATCGGTAGCAGCAGACGGCGCCTTATTGCGTCTTCTCTTCTAGGCCTCTTGCTTCATCGTCTTGGATCCAGGTTCATCCTTGTTGCATCCTCTTGGCATCATGGTTATGGACCTAGTCATGTCATGTGCATTTGTCTCAAGTAGGTTTCCATTCACATGATAACCAAGGTAAGGCGAGGTATGGAAGGAATTCACCTTTGGGGTGATGGTTTGCATGGCATGATGTGGACCAATGGTCATTGCCATATGTTGGGCCGCATCATCTCCCCCCGCTTGAAAATGAGTCGACCTCGACGATGTTCTTTCATCATGCAAGGAAGGATGTCCGCCCTTGGCCTTGTTCTTGGACACGGACGGAACACCAGTATCGGAGCCATTCTCAAACATGTTAGAACTTCTTGCCATCATTTTGTGGTTGGAGATCTTGTAGCATGATCCTTGGAGGTGATAGTCTATCTTGGGTACCTTGCAAAACTGACAACAAAGAGAGAGTATTGTTTGAAGGATTGTTAGTATGGGTCATGCTCCAATCTCTCTTCTCATATTTGGTGGCTTGCATTGTGTTACTCATGATATTTGCACTCATTTTGGGCTTGTGGTACCCACTCTCTTGATGGTGGTTCACTCTCTCACCACTCGTCTCACAAGGGTCCTTAGCTTGCTTTATCTTTTGCACGGATGTCATGTTGGATGCGATAAATTGGCTTGGCATCATGGGTTGGAGCACAAATGTCTTGTCGTTCCACTTGAAGAAGTATTGGTTAGTGGAACCATGATGTATAGCTCTTCTATCGTATTGCCATGGTCTCCCAAGTAGCATGTGGCACACAAACAGTGGCACGACATCACACTCGATAGTGTCTTCATATGGGCCAATCTTGAAGGAGACGTGGACCTTTGATATTACCTTGAGTGCTCCATTGTCATCAAGTCATTTGACATGATAGGGATGAGGGTGCTCTATGCATGGCAACTTGAGTTTCTCACAAAGCTTCATACTTGTAAGGGATGAGGGTGCTCTATGCATGGCGACATTCTGGCACGAGTTTGGAAGATATTGAGGCGTTGGTCCTCTCTTGGGATGGAGTTTGTTGTCAAGACTTGAGCTATGACAAGTGCGGGGACCGGATCATGCTCGCATACAAGGGTGTCATCCTCTTACATTGTGGCTGCCCTTGAAATTGCTCTTTTAGTTAGAGCTTCATATTGCTCTTCACTCATGGAGTAGGTGCACCATTCTCATCTATAAGCATCACTCTTATGTTGGTGCACTCATATGACTTGTGACCTTTTACTCCACAGTTGAAGCAAGTGACTTGACTATGCGATGTCGTGTTGGAGGAAGATGATATCGTTGTATTTGCTTGCTTGGATGAGCTCGGTGCTTGGTTTGTGGGCTTTGCGGGAGCATTTGCATTGATGGACGCAAAGTATGACTTGGATTTCTCATATGCATTCTCCTTTTGCAAGTTCGCTCAGCTTTGGTAGCTTGATTGAGGAGCTCGATGAGGTTCTTGTATGGTTGAAAGTCAACAATCTTCCTTATTGGGCGGCTCAAACCGTTGAGGAACCTTGCTATGGTTTGCTCTTCGAGTTCTCTCACATCAGCTCGCATCATGGTTTTCTCCATTTCTTTGTAGAACTCTTCAATTGACTTGTTTACTTGCTTCAACTTTTGTAGCTTGTTGTATAGATCTTGGCGATAATGCTCGAGGATGAATCTCTTGTACATCACTTCTTTCATCTCAGTCCAAGTTTCAATTGGAGGTTCTTCTTGCTTCTCGCGGTTCTTTTGGAAGTCTTCCCACCAAACATTTGCATAGTCCTCAAACTCAAGGGATTCCATTGCAACTTTCTTCTCTTCAGAGTAGTTGTGGACTCAGAAGATTTTGTCAAATTTGATCTCCCAATCAATGTATGCATCGTTGTCTTCTTCTCCCTTGAACTTGGGCATACTAAACTCTTCCCAAACTTGCCCTCTTCTTGTTCACAGTGATAGTTGCGGAGATCTTTCCTTATGCTCTCTTCACTTGGTGCACGTGGGGGAGGAGAGGGAGCTTGATTGTCTCGAGGAGGCGGTTGAGGAGGATCTTGATGCGCAAAGTCTCTTCTATGCCTTTGCTCGGATCATTTGAATTCATTGGTTGTTGATGACGATGGTGGGGTTGAGCGTAGCCGTTGTTGCGTCTTGTGGGGTGTGCATCCTCATCATCGTCACTGTATCCCATTGCGGTGCTTGATAGTCTTGTTGTTGTTGGTGATGGTCATGGTGCGGGTGTTGGCGCCTATCATTGCGGTTTTCTTCACCATGGTGGTCTTGTCCTTGCGGAGGTGGTGGCGCTTGTACCATCACTTGTTGTGGAGGGCGACCATGTTCTTGTTGTTGTTGCGGATGCGCATGGTGATCATGGTGCCGATGAAGTCTTGCGTGGTGTGGCTGTTGATCTTGTGGATCAACTACTTGTTGATGGTGATGACGAGCTTGGTGTTCCGCATTATGGTGGTGGGGTTATCCATGATGAGAGTGGGAGCACAAAGTGTTGCCATGACGGCTTGAGGAGCACGCATGAGACGAACTTGAAGAGCTTGAATGGTGTCCATGACGGTTGCCAAGGTTGGCAATAGCTTGGTGAAGAGCTTGGAATTGTGCATTGTTCTCCACTTGGCATTGCCGGTCATGGTAGTCGAACTCTCAAAAAGTTTCATCAAGCCGGTTCTCAAGCCTCTCAAATTGGGCATGGAATTCTTGGCATTGTGCCCATAAGTTGTGGCGTGTGGCGAAACCATCTAGGTTGTTGAAGTTGCCATGTCCGCTTTCCCTAGACATGTTTTATGACCACAATTGAAAGGAAGGGTGGTATTGGTGGTATGGTATGTGCTACCTTCCCTCACCAAGTCAAGAATTGGAAAGGGTGTTCTTACCGAGAGAAAAGCGAATACACAAGACACACACACAAAGGCTATGGTGGAAGGTTAGGATGGTGGAGAGCAAATGAAACAACCAAACACAAAAGTCATTGTCAAAAAGTGGATAAAATCCAACAAAAACAAAGTCAAAGGAAAAGGTAAAAAAGGGTGATGAGAACCTATGACTATACACACACGGTGGAGATTAATCTGGCTAGCACGACTATGAAAATGAGCAACAAACAAAATTGGTCCTACGAATACTAATGCTCGGTGTCGTGCCAACACTAGGAGAGACCGTAGCCCGTTTGTCAAAAGATTGATAAATAATGGATTTGCACGCTTACCTTGCTCTTGCTCGCACTCTTGCTTAGAAGCTTTGGACTCTCTTTTTCTATTGGTATCTTACTCTTTTTTTTGCTTAAAAGCTTCTTCTTTTTTGATGTACCTCTTTTTTCTATGCTATGGAGTCAAGTTTTGTTATTGCCTCTATATTATGACTATGCAAGAGCAAGCGGACAATGCTTCGGCAAACACAAGATGAGCTACTCTTGATAGGTTAGGTAACAAACAAAGGAAGAAGGGGTTAACAAGGGTGGTGCAAGTTATACCTTGTGGTGATGTCATACTTGCAACTGTTGGTGTGGGGTAGCGTGAGTTTCGTGATGTCGATGTTGAGCGCGAGGTGAGGTATGGAAGCTTGTTTGATGACAGACACGCACATGAAACCCAGGTGGCAAAAGGGGTTAGTCAAAAAGGAAAAGAGGAAAAAGGAGAAAATTTTCCGTCTATCGGGTCCGGTAGTACCGGTTACCCCAACCAGTAGTATAGTTGAAGGCTGCTAGTACGGCTCGCACCCCGGTAGTGCCTCTTGTCGCGGATTTCATTTTTCCAGATCTGAAATGGGGGTAGAAAGGGTGACGAAAATTCCTCAAATTCGAACAATTTTGACCAAATTAGGCTGGGAAATGCAAGCAAACGGTAGACTAACTCCAAAGACAAGTTTCTATTGGATCAAAACCACAATCAACTCACCAAAACGATAGATCGATCCAAAAGCAATTTTGGGCTATATTTTTGGTATTTTTCAATTTATGGTGGAAAACAAAGGGCGACATCAAATCCGTGGCAACCAAAATTTTCTGATACCAGTTGTTATGGGTCTCCTTGAGGATTTACACTTGGAGTGGCCCGATCTTCACGGATTTGAGGACGCGAGTGAGGGAACACGCGATGAACACGATGAACGCAACTCTAATACAAGGTAAATATACAAACATACGCCAAAACACACCTGATTCGATTTGCTCCCGTTGGTTTGAACAACCAATCCAATAGAATCCTCGGCGAGAGACCTTGCGGTAGAATCACCAAAGGAGAGATCGACAAGAGGATGATAGAATCCAAACCAAGGATAGAGTAGCAACCAAGTAGAATCCCAAAGGGGAGAGACCAAGCACTACTAGAATCCTTGATAGGGAGAGACCAAACACTTGAGGAGGGTCTTGACGACTTGGAGAAGGGACTTCAAGGCCTTGTACAACTCATAGATCTACTATTGCAAAGGATTTCCCATCCAGGGTTAGGCACATGCCTCAGTTCATCATCGTCTCTAGGGTTTACATATGGAGGTGGGGGCATATATATAGGCCAGCCACTAAAACAGGGGTAATTTGGGCATAAAAGGGAGTTTTGGGGCATTACATGGGCTAAGGCCCAACTCTCAAGCGCGCAGGCTCTGGTGTGACCGGTAGTACCAGTGTTGAGATTCGGTAGTACCGGTTGGTGGTAGTACCATCTTCGAGGGCGGTGGTTCCGATGCTGGCGTTGGGTCTCTAGGTGCGGTAGTACCGGTCGGCGGGGCGGCACTACCGGTGATGCGGCAATACCGGTCTTGGGTACCAGAGAGGCCTAGCTTGGGGTGCGCTTGGCGTCGGGTTGATGCGGTAGTACCGGTGTGGGAACCGGTAGTACCGGTAGAAGCAAACAGCGCCTTCTTGCATCTTCTCTTGTAGGCCTCTTGCTTCAGTGTCTTGGCTCCAGGTGCATCCTTGTTGCATCATCTTAGCATCATGATCATGGACCTAGTCATGTCATGTGCATTTGTCTCAAGTAGGTTTCCATTCACATGATAACCAAGGTAAGGTGAGGTATGGAAAGAATTCACCTTTGGGATGATGGTTTGCGTGGCATGAGTTGGACCAATGGTGATTGCCATATGACGACCACATCACCTCGATATGCCACGAAGTGTCCGGCCCTCACATCTCGGAGTCTCTGGTGTAAGTGGAATGGGCCTGCGCGCCTTGAGCTGGGCCTTGGCCCATGTACCCCTCTAGTCCACCCCAAACCCTAGTATTATTGCCTAAAGTACCCCTAAACTTTTTGCTGGCCTATATATAGTGCTCCCACCCCCTTATGTATCCAGAGGCATAGATGAGAGACTAAAGACACCGCCTTTGTGGAATCTCTAGTTTTGCCTCATCCCCTTACCAAAAGGGAACGACTATCGTCACCACCTTGTTGGAGTTTTCATCACTCCTGCCTCGTTATACAAGGCCTATGTTTGCAAGTGGGTGAGCGTAGTTGTCAAGACCCTCTCCAAGGTGTTCTTCCCTCTCCGCTTGAATCGAGGGAGCACGTTGACCGATCTTTCCTTGCGAGGATTCTATTGGACCGTTGGCCACCGGTGGGAGAAATCGGCCTTGTATCATGTGAGCTTTGCGTGCGTTCATCATGTTCTTCAGGAGGTGTGCGTCCGCTTCCACTACCTTCTCTCTTTGCCCTCGCTTTCCTATCGATTTAACCATGAGATCCGTGAAGATCGGGCCACCCTTGAGGCCACCCCTTATCAAGACTGGTTAGAAAACAACCAATCACAGGTCAATGGGGAACATAACATGGTAACTATACTAGATACTTTTGGAAATAGAGACACATACCATGGGGAAAAGCCTAAATTGCAACTTAATTCTCTCAAAGAAGTATTGATTGAAGATATACCAACAGTGATAGCATTTAAGGATGTATTCCCAAAAGAATTACCTGGAATGCCACCAGATTGGGAAATAGAATTCACAATCAATTTAAAACCAGGAACTTCACTAATTGCTCAAGCACCATACAAATTAGGACCAAAGGAACTGATAGAATTAAAAGCCCAGTTGGTGAATTGGAAAACATGTTTTATTAGAGAAAGCGTTTCTCCTTGGGGCGCACCAGTAATTTTTGTTGACAAAAGGGACGGATGTAGAAGAATGTGCGGAGACTACCATAACCTCAACAACGTCACCATCAAAAACAAATACCCATTACCCAGAATACAGTATTTGATTGATCAAGTCAAGGGAGCATGAGTTTTATCCAAAATAGACTTAAGATCAGGATACCACTAGATCAACATAAAGGAAGAGGATATTACTAAATTTGCATTTGTATCACGATATGGACACCATGAATACTTGGTTGTACCATTTGGTCTTACAAACGCACCAGCTATATTCATGAACCTTCTAAACAAAATGTTTATGCCCTATTTGGATAACTTCCTAATAGTGTTCATCGATGACATATTGGTTTAATCCAAAAAGTAAAACCCAACATATGGAACAACTAAAAATTGTTCTACAAACCCTTAGAGAGAACCAACTATATGCCCAGTTTAATAAATTTGAATTCTCGCTAGACCGAGTAGAATTCCTTGGACATGTAATAACAAAGGAAGGAATTTTGGTGAATCCGAACAAAGTGCAATCAATCCTAGAATGGCAAGCACCAGTGAGTTTAAAGGAAGTTAGAGGTTTCTAAGAAATGGCAGGATACTATCAGAAATTCGTAGAAGGAATCTCTATGATAGCCAAATCTATGACTAAGTTGTTCAGAAAAGATGAACCATTTGAATGGACAAAAGAATGTGAACTAGTGTTTGAATGCTCAATACAAAACTAACCACAACACCAGTATTAGAAGTTCCAGAGTCCAAAAAGTTTGAACTATTCACTAACCATAAGAATTTGAAGTACTTCTTTGCACAAAAGCAGTTGAACATGATACATCGACGATGGTTGGAGTTAATAAAAGACTGTGACTTAATCGTAAACTACACCCCATGAAAGGCAAATGTCATAGATGACGCATTAAGCTGAAAAGCCATGTGTAACATGATAGTAGAAAGAAAACTACGTAAGAAACTTCAACGGAAATATAACAAGCCCAATTAGAGTTTTGGAATGGAGAACATATTGGTACCATAGCAGCCATGAATACCTTAGGAGAAATGGAAGTGAACCTTATAGCTGAGATCATGCAAAGCCAAACTGATGACCCAATCTTAATGAAAGAGATATAGGAAATACTTAATGGAGAACCCTCAGCATTTGAACTTAAGGAGGAGAATTCCTTATGGTTCTAGGGAAGGATTTGTGTACCTGACAATAATACAATTAAATAATTAATATTAAGAGAATCTCATCAAACACCTTACTCCATACATCATAGAGGAACTAATATGTTCATGGACCTTAAACAAACATTTTGGTAGAACAATATGAAAAGAGATATCACCAAATATGTAGTAGAATGTCACACCTGCCAAAGAGTAAAGGAAGAACATCAAAGTCATGTTGAAAAACTACAACCTTGACTAATACCCATTTGGAAGTGGTAAGAAATTGGAATGGATTTTGTTACCAGATTTCCCATGACGAAAAAACACAAGGATGTGATCTGGGTAATAGTGGATCGGTTAACAAAGAGTGCACATTTTTTAGTAGTAAACCAGAAGGATTGCTGTGAGAAACTAGCTAATCTTTATGTTAAATAAATTGTGAGAAAACATTGAGTTCCAAAAAGAATTGTAATAGATCGTGGATCAAGATTTACTGATGCATTCTAGAAATGATTACATGAAGCTTTAGGATCTAGATTTGACTTTAGCACCGCATATCATCCTCAGACCGGTGGAAAAACTGAAAGAACAAATCAGATACTTGAAGATACATTGAGAGCATGTGCCTTAGATTTTGGAGGAGCATGGAACAAACACTTACCTTTACCATAATTTTCCTATAACAACAATTACCAAAGTAGTATTAAAATGGCACTATTTGAAGCACTACATGGAGGAAAGTGGATATCACATATTTGTTGGTGTGAGTTATGGGAAGATAAAAAATTTGAACCTAACTATATCATCGACCAACAAAGAATAGTCGACATCATTCAAGATATACTAAATATACCCCAGAGTGGACAAAAATGTCATGCAGATCTTAAAAGGAGAACATGGGACCCGCAAGTCGGGGATATGGTATATTTAAGAGTTAGCCTGACACATGGAGTGAAAATATTCGGAGTTAAAGGAAAACTAAGCCCAAGATATATTGGACAATTCCATATTCTTAGTAACAAAGGACCAGTAGCGTATGAACTCGAGTTGCCAAAAGGATTATCCCAAGTTCATAATGTATTCCATGTATCCCAATTACGAAAATGTTTAAAAACACTAGCTAGGTGAACCATTACCATATAATGATATCGAATTACAATAGATCTTACATATGAGGAAGTACCATCCAAAATTCTCGAGGAGAATTGGAAAAACTAAGAAACATAGTTATAAAATACTGTAAAGTTCAATGGAAACACCACCTAGAGCGAGAATCAACCTAGGATAAGATGAAGATCTGTGTAGAAACTATCCTCCAATATTTAGGTACTTGGGGAACTTAACTTCGATACGAAGTTGTTATAAGGGGGAGAGGGTGTAATTACCCAGGGTTATATATTATAGGAAATGGTAGATATGAGAACTAAGACTGTGCATAGCATGCATATAGAAATATAGGGTCTTGAAAATTTTCATAACTTTCTTGAATTTGGTTCTGGTGAGGTTTTTTGCAACCAAAAGGTCACTGGGAATTGCAGACATATTCAAATTTCAAACATAAAATAAATTGAATGAATTCAGAATGGAATTTGACATAAGTTAAACTTGAATTGAAATTCAAATTTCACACATTCAAACTTAAATCACAGAAAATGGGATATAAATGATTCTACTCAAAACTTTTAACCACACAACCTTAAATAACAGAAATGAGAAGTCACAGTCACACAAATATGAAAGAAATATGATCTTTATTCATAATCTGATATGCGTATATGATCCAAAAATTACAACAGAACTCAAAATAAAAGAAGAACCTAATCTAAAGCCCTACACTAAACTATCTAGCTTCTTATCTTAGCTTCAAACCTTGATCTTAAACCTGTGAACACAAAAAACAAAGGAAAACACAAGTTAGCGTTAAAATGTTGGGTTTTCCCTAAGGCAAAACTATTTGATATAAGAATACTATAAGTTAGAGTCTAGGAAGGAATCCTAAACTCTGAATAACTTAAACAAAAAAATCAAAAAGCTTCACAGTAAACATTTAGAACCCACCAGATTCACCAAAAGCCTATAGAATAGATCACCAATAGTTCCTAAGAATTTTCACAACTTTCAATTTGAACAAATAGTAATCTGGTAGTCATCTACCAGAAATTCCAACTAGATCAAGTAGGAAAACCAAACCAATATAAATGTTCAAAACCTTAATATAAGACATTCAACCAAAGTAAAACCCTAGAATCAAGATTCTATCAAGAATAGGTAGCATTCTAGGAAAACTAAATCATCACCAATTAGAAATGTCATGGGAATGGCCACGGCAGTCGCTGCCTGGGGTAGCGATTGAGTCAATGAGGGCAAGGGAGAGTGAGCCATCTGCGGATCAAGATTGAGGAGACTTAGGGTTTAACCCAGTTTCAGCCCCCTCGTAAGGTAAAGAACCTACCCCCTGCTAGATGTATTGATCTATATGAGGTTACAAGGGATGACGAGCTCAGCAATGAGGGTAGCGGGTCTCCTCTATGGGATGTATCAAAGAGTCTCCCTATAGAGGGTACACTAGGGGGGCTCACATAGTGCTACCTAGCTAGGGTTTACATGGATAATACCGAGTCAGTTAAGGTTTTAGTGATCTTGACCTAATCCGAATATACCTAGCTATGCTTCTGGGCCTTCTGCATCCATTTGCCATGTTCTTGGGTCGCAACGCTTCTAGTCACCGTACCAGCTAGCCCACTTGTCGTGGGTCTGGTCTGTCGAATCCACCTCCTGGGCATACCCTGATTGGTATATCTCCATCAGTAGTCCCTGAGTGCATCGGGGGTTCGGCAGAAGCTTCAACCTGACAGTCGGAGTAGGCGAGTCCGCGTGGATGCCCAGTCGAATCGGTGATGAACTTAGGAGAAGATGCAGGCTCGATGTAGTATTCCAGACGCATTAGGCGATTCGCGTAGATCACCGGTCATGGCTTCAGGTGAGTGGGAGCGGAGCGAGTGATCAATTTGATCGAAGTTGGACCATCATCCTCTTCAAACTAACCGTTAGGTAACTTCTAATGGTAACTTCGGTAGAATTACCGCGAATTAACGGCTAATTCAGGATGCTTCATTGGCACCCCCTATTTAAGGGAGAATGCAGAAGTGTAGTACGAATCTTTCTCAGCACTTCCCCGTTTCCTTTCTTCTCTCTAAGACTCCTTCGATCCAGATCTCTAGAATAGCCGAGGTAGCTTTCAATGGTGCCTCCCAAGGATCTCTGGGGGAAATCAAAGTGCATGTCAGCACAACTGCAATCCTTCTAGGATACCGAAGTTCTTGTGAACGGGAACTAGCGAGCTCCCATGGCAAGCAAGGTCAAGCCAAAGCCGTGGGCTGGAAATTCATCTCGTTTATTAGCCATCTTGAGCGTATTTCGGCGCTTCTGCGCCTACTACTAGATCAAGCCATCTGATCTAGGGCCGCACAACATCGAGCATCTCATGATATTTTTTGCATTCTACGAGATCTACCAGGGATGCATGCCCTACTTTCCACTCTGGCTAGAGCTATTCCATGGCCGCATTAGCAGTGAGGGGAAGGACGGCCCCATGTTGGCTGTTGGCGGCATCACCTTCCAGGTCAAGGCGAACTCTAAGTTCTTTAAGATTCTGCTACTGAAGAAGGTGGCCAACAAGTGGAAGAAATATTGTTGTATGTAAAGGAATCTACACCCGCTGCCGAAATGGCCATCCCGGCACACACTACGGAGCGGAGTAATTTGAGGCGGTTGTTGGCGAAGAAGCTCCCCAAGGACCAAAGAGTGGTCGTGGGGGAGACGTTCTCCCGTATGACGGAACTCGAGGACAAGGGGTTGATGATGATCAACCTCTACAATTGTTGGATCATACGTTGGTGTAATGCCTCAGAAAAATTCGAAATAGAAATTGCCTGTTTGTTTTTATTGTATGCATCATCATGTCATCTTGCATATTTTTTGTTAAAATATTTTTCTAAAAGCCTATTTTGTTTTATACTTATTCCCCTCCTTTGTTTTCAAATTAAAACCCTGGTCTTTTCCAGACCTTTTATTTGTCTAAAAACTATCTGTGAAAGCCTTTTACAAAACTAAAAATGTTTTAGGAAGACAGCCGCCGGCCAAGCCCTGAAGCCCAGCCAGCGACCACCTATCGCCCCACTAGAGCAAACCCTAAACTAAACCTAGCTACCGAACCACATTGACCCGCTGCTGCACGCAACCCAGCCTTCATGTACCGCTGTTGTACCTAGCCAGCTCAACACACAGCTACCACCGAACCCAACACATCTCCACCTAGCCACACCAAACGCACACCACACCAACCCAACGAGGTCTACACACACGTGCATCCCTGCATCGCCACCTACCCCTCGCGCGCTTGCTCCCTCCCGTGAGCGCCACCAACCTTGCCTCCCTCTCTCGCTGCCTCCGCTCACTGCCTTAACCATCTAATGTAGCCTGACCTATGGTCGTTACCACATCAAGGTCTCCAACTTATGCCAAGTCATCATGGACTCCAAAGGTGAATCCATTCCTCTATGCAATCCCACTTCCTACCCTATTGAATGGTATACTACTTCATACTCCCTCCCATTATCATGATAGGATCACACCGACAAGTACGGAGGAAAGGGAGGAAGACCGGAGCACCAAGCGCGACAAGACGGAGGCTTGGAAGAGAAGATGGAAGAAGCAACATCTAAAACACCGGAGTCTCTGGCCGGAGTTCGGACAAATCTCCGGACCCCGGCTAGGACCCTTATGTACACCACTCCGAAGTCTACACCAGAGAATAGACCGGAGTCTCTAGTCACACCGGAGTCTCTAGCCCATGACACTGGAGTCTCCGGTGTCCACGACTCTGGGCATGTTTGGCCCATGTAACCCTCTAGTCCGTTCCAAACCCTAGAATTACACCCCCAAACTACCCCTTATTATGTGGCTAGACTATATATAGTGCCCACACCCCTTCATGTATCCCTTAGACATAGATGATAGACAAAATACACCCCCCCTTTTGTGGAATCTCTAGTTTTGCCTCATCCCCTAACCAAAGGGGACCAACTATCGTCACCACCTCGTTGGAGTTTGCATCGCGCCTCCCACATTGTATAGGGCCTACGTTTCCGAGTGCATGAGTATAGTTGTCAAGACCCTCTCCAAGGTGTTCTTCCCTCTCCGATTAGGATCGAGGGAGCATGTTGACCGATCTTTTCCTTGCGTGGATTCTATCGGACCAGTGGCCACCGGCGGGAGAAATCGTCCTTGTATCGTGTGAGTTTTGCGTGTGTTCGTCTTGTTCTTCGCGAGGTGTGAGTCTGATTCTGCTACCTTCCCCCCTTTCCCTAGCTTTCCCATCGATTTGACCATGAGATCCGTGAAGATCGGGCCACCCGGGAGGCTAGCCCTCAACATCTGGTATCAGCAGCTTTTGGTTCTCACGAATTTCTCCTCGATTTGGTCTTTTCCCCATAAATTCGAAAATTCCACAAAAAATAGCCCCAATTCGTGTTTTGGATCAATCTGTGATTTGTGTGAGTTTTGGTAGGTTTTGAACCATGGATTACTTGCTAAACTTGTTAATCTACCTTCTCATGTGTTTCCATACCCTAATTCCTTGATTTCCCCATCAATTCGAGGTTTTGCTTCGAGTTTCTCCGCCCAAAACTCGTCTCGTTCGAGTTCTTAATGTCCTGGAATCAACCGACCAGAGTATCCGGCCTAGAACCGTAGTTTCTGATGTTAGTGACTCCAGACCGGAGTCTCCGGACCCCCCAGACCGGAATCTTCGTCCCCCTGCAGACAGAAAAATTGTTTCACGGTTTTGAGCATATCTTTTGCATTTGAATTCGGATTTTGGTGTTCTTTAGCTCGTTTCGAAGAGGAGAAGGATATCTACATAATAATCCATGTGGTTCATACTGTATATGATATGGGCACGAAGGAGGAGGTGAAGCCTAATTTCAGGACTCCACCAAGCTAGGTGATGCGGGTGCATCCCATTGATGATTGGCACGCCAAGACAACCTATGATATGTAATGATAAGTATAAGGTTGTGTCAAATATTGTTGCTACATTATTGAGTACGAGTCTAGGGTATCATATTTCCTCATTTACTTGGTGAGCAATCCACAAATCCATCCATAGATTAGATCTTGTTTTAATCCTATACAGAAAAAGCCTCACAAAAATAATCGCCATAGCCTAGATTGCATTGCTTTCAAGTTTCAATCGCTGATCGTTCTATCTCATAGATCCGATCTATAGTTTTGATCCGTAGGAGTCTAGGTTTCCGTTTAGATCTAGTTTTTGCTTTCATACGTGTTCCCCATCTTTGTTTTCCGCTACCACAAGTTTAGATCCGAATCAAGCATAAGAGTCCTCTTTGTTTACTACTTGGCAAGTTGGAATTCAAAAGAAACAAAAATTCATGCCGACTCTTCCGTGGCACAGAAAACGCCCATTTTTCTGCTGTGAGTCCGTGTCTGCCACGGATCTGATTCCTACCATGGCACAGTTTTGTGCGGTTTTTCTGCCGTGGCACGTGTTCTACCGTGAGGTACAGATTCTCTGCCACGACATAGATTTACCCTGTTTTTCTGCCATGGCAGCCATATAAATAAATTGTGAAACTTTGCAATTTTCCAAACCTTAGCTACAACCATTCTATTTCATAAGTGTAGGAACTTTCCCATTGAGACTAGTTTCCGCTCTTACAGGCTGCTCGTAGGGTTTTGGTGTTGTGCTTTATAAATAGACCGCATTTGATATTATACAAAAAAGGAGAATATCAAAAAAAAGCAAAAAGAGCAAGATTCAATACAAGAGAAAAAGAGAAAGAAAAGGAGAATTGAGCAAGAGGCCTAGTGATATCTTTGTGCACTAGTAGATTGAGCAATCTTGTGCATGTTTACTTTGAGCTTTGATAGTGTCTCTCAAGTGTAGTGCAACACCCTTCATAGTTGCATTGCCATGTTTATCTCCACGTGTGTGTTTCTTGGGTTTTGTACGATCAGCACTAGGACTTGTTTGTGGTGTAGATAGGATACCATACCTACAGCTCCACCATAAATAACTTGTGTGCCCTGTGATTGTTCTCTATACCCTTGATATTCACTTCATCACATTTATGCATAAGTTGTTGATTCGAATTGGTAAGCATCACTATTCACTTTGGAACGGTAAGATCTGCTTTCTTGGCAGTTTTGAGTGAGTTGTGAGAGCTCCACCACCAGATTTTGTTTTGTGCACTAATGTACTAATCATGTCTTCTAGTAGTTTTGATGTGATGCAGAAAAAGGATGCAGATGATTATCCCTTTCCATTACAATCCTACTGCAGCAACACATTTTGGGAAGAGGAGTCAGGAGTGGTGCCTACTTCGGGTTTGTTCCACTTCATCACAGAAATTAGTAGTAGACAAGTTGCTACTACCATTGATACTTGTTCTTACATAAATTTGGTTAGTGTTGAGGTTGTTGAAAAGCTTCAATTATACATAAGTGCATTAAAAACCCCATTTATGTTAGCAACTTCTGGTCAGACACTACCAGTTACTCAGATCGCATATGTTCCACTCACCATTTATGGCCCTAGTAGAGAGATTTCTTGTTTTGTCATTTCTAGAGCGTTTAACTCCTATCATATCATGTTGGAAACAAAGTGGTGTAATCAATTCTAGGTTGTGTTTGGTAGTGAGTGTTCTGATCCTACTATCTTTTGGAATGGTAAGCACACGTGGTTAGCACGTTCAAATATTAAGGAATTTCAGGAGATTAGGCATCAAAACCTATGTGCACATGTAACCACCAACATAAAACCACATGTTGATCCTATCATAGAAGAACCGACAGTGGGAGTTGATGAGACAAATGAGGTTTCTACTAATGTAATCATCTCTACTCCTAGTGTTGTTTCTTGTGATATCCAGGTTGCTTTTGAAGGAAGGGAGCCGTCTATTTTACAACATGTATCACTGGACTATGCATTGTCACTTGTGGAGTATGTTTTAGTACCTACTACAAGTGAAGAGAATGTTGATGACATTGGTACTGATTTGGAGCTTCAGCCAACATGTGCGACATATTATGAGTCTATTCCTTTACTAAAGCCTCCTTGTGACTTGCCTTGCACTATTGTTTCAGCACCATGTGATAGTTTACCAAATTCAAATTTTGATCATGTGGTACTGATAACACATAAGGAAATACTTGCTCGAATACCACCTGCTGATATTGTGTATTCCATCATGCTAAATGAACCTATGTGTATGAGTTGTGCTATGGATAAGATTTCTGAAATTTCATGTCTAAATTCTAGCACATATTCTCCTTGTTTCACTTTCAATATAATTGGTGAATATAGCATTGATGAAAATTTACTTGTGGATCACATATGCACTACTTGTGATAGAATCGCTGAACTGAAACAAGCTGTTTTCAACCATATATGTAATGTGTCACAAAATGTTTGCTATGGGACAATAGTTCATCTTCGAGATAATATGAAAATACATTCTGGTCTAGTTGATATATTGCAACCAACACAAGTAATTTTACCTATGTTGGATTGTTCTAATCTTGCTAGAATAGAACCCAAGTTTTCATATTCATTGTGTTTGTCCCAAAAGTATTTGTCTAATTATGTTACTACTTTAGACTTCCTTGATATTTGCAAATTGAGTTGCATCTTACATACTAGACAACATGATCATCTTCATAATAATCAGAGTAGCGTAGTTGAAGCATGGCGTGAATCAATTTGGTTTTCACACATATTGAATTGGTTTGATCATGTTCACAAATTTGATCAAAGATCTTCTTTGAGAAAACTGAATTTAATATTGAAGAACAAGACTATATATTTAGTGTTTTTCACCATGATCATGATTCTTTGTACTTCACTTAAACCTGATATTTATGTTTCTTGATGTATATTGGACATGGTTTTCATGAGAAAAACAATAATACAACATGTTATATATACATATACTTTGCGTACAGGTTGTCCTTTTTGTTTCTTCCTCTTTTAGCTTACCCAAAGCCGTGGATGGCTTTTCTTAAAGAAAGGGAGGATGATGAGGATACAATCATAGAGTATGATGATTCTTATTGTTTATGCTGGAAGGAAATATTGAGCATCATTGAAAAATATTACTAGGTGACTTCACTCCTAGTTGGACAAGATACTTTGATTTATAAGAACTTTATACTACCTAAATCATGGTGTTATTGTTTGACTGGATTTAATACCCTTCAGACTAGCGCTAGCAGGAAGGAGAGGGAGGAAGGCGAGGAGTCCGACCTGATGATCATCTAAGGATGCGCGAGGGAGGAGCGGGTGGCAGGCGCATGGAGAGACGAGGAGATCATCAAGAGGGAAGGTGATGCCTGTGACAACCAGAGTGTTCGGCCGAGTCCACCCAGACTATCCAGCCTGCCTGAGAGAAGAATTGGTGCAGACAATCAGTACATCAAATCAGACACTACCCGGACACCACCCGGAAACTTTGAAGTTTCCGGCCATACCGGATTGTCCGCCCGAATCCACCCGGAGTGTCCGCCCGACCGGACTGTCCGGTCGATATCAACCGAACTGTCCGCCCGCTGACCGAAATCTGGTCCGAGTCTGTTTGTATCAGTTTGAGTCATATGCATTTAGTTTTGGTTTCTATCTGCCCCAGCCACCCTTATAAGCCCTGGGACGCCCCATAGTTAGGGTTTAGACCATGTTTAAACTATTTTGGAGTTGTTTCTTTCAAAGAACCTATGGAATTACCCTGTGATCGAATTATATTACTGCAATTGAGTGTGATATGTTGTTCCATTGAGAATTAGTAGATTGCAAACTACCATTCATGGTCGACGGCTGCGTGCGCAAGAGCGTGGTGTTGTGAATATCCCACAGGGTTCGAGAGCTGTTGCATTGGCATCAGGATTCGAGCGGGAGAGTTCATAGCTACAGGCTAGTTATCTATCATCCACTATCATCATCGACAAGTGCTTGGTGAGAATATCGGGCCACCCCATATCAAAACTATTTGACGAGTCGGTCGCGATGATGCCTGGTATGGGCGGATGGTACAGGCGGGCTCCGCCCGTACCAGTGGTCGTTAATGATGCTAGTGCCTCCTCCTTGTTTATTATTCTTCCAAGTGCGAAGGTAAATTCATAAAATGACTTTTATCCCTTTGAAATATCATATAATTACACAATATGACAGCTCTAATTGATATGTTCATATATGGCTCCATGATTGGTATCCTGTTGAAAAAAGAACAAGATAGCGCACAAAGGCGTAGTGAAATACAAAAATCCCTACTCTATTTATGCAAAAACAAAAAGGTAAATATGCTTCAATTTTGGACGCATCAACTCCCCCAAGCTAGGCTCTTGATCGTCCCCGAGCAAGATGGTGGCTTATTGACAAGATCATCATGTTCATGAGACATGAGACATTACAATAAATGAGGCAGAAATTGAAATAGGAGTACAACATCGGATGTAGAGATACGTCGGGGGTATTACCATACCCTTACACATTACATAACTTAGAGGCTTCCACACCTTTTTCTAGTATCAATGAAATTATAAGAAGCTACTAGTGATTCAACATATCATATAATCACGGAGTTTAGAGATATGTAGCACTAAGTTTAATAGTGAAGATTCATGATCATTTTCTCTTTTCTTCTTTCTCTTTTCTATATATGTTTGATTCTTTTGATATCTGCTTTCTTTTTCTCTTTTGATACTTGCATATCTATATTTTTCCTTGCTCCCTTTTTCTCTTTTTCTTTTCAGCAAGCTATTTGATCATGCTCACTACTTCAATGGATTTCAAAAACTCGTAATCATAATATGCTACCAGAATTCTTCTTCTCATAACTTAATCAATACTTATATAGGTGTGGAAGTCCCTAAAATTATGATAGTTGTACAAGTATCATAACACTCAACCTAGTTCAATCATCTAATATAATAATCATGGATCAAACACAACTTCAATTATCATAAAGTCTCAAAACTCAACGGATATAATTCTTCTCTTGAACAAACGGAACTCAAAGTTGATGCAACTAGTGCAAATTCAGAAATTTAAACCTAACCATGCGTGCAGAAAAGTAAAAATGCTAAAATTGTAAGATAGATTACAAGGTTCTCACAGATCCCCCCAAGCTTGGAGTCAAGCCGGGTGGATCAAATAATTCCTTGCGATTACTTACTCCTTTTGGGAGTAAAGAAGTCATCATCTTCCTCTTCTTCATCCGCCTTGAGGTTGCAGGCTTGAGCAATACACGCGAATCGAGCAGACATCTCTATGATGCCGACACGTAATTCTTTGATTGCTTTGTTTAAAGTCCTTCTATCATCTGCCATCTCCATAATGATCTTGGTCAGGAGTTGTACTCTACCGTCGATGTCATCGACCTTCTTTTCGAGATCTGATATGGGGTGGACCGATCTTCTCAGCAAGCACTTGTCGATGATGATAATGGTGGATAGATATCTAGCTTGTAGCTATGAACTCTCCCACTCGAACCCCGATGCCAATGCAACAACTCTCGAACCCTGTGGGAAATTCACAACACCACCCTCTTGCGCATGCAGCCGTCGACCACGAACGGTAGTTTGCAATCTACTAATTCCCAATGGAACAACAGAGGTTCTTTGAAAGAAACAACTCCAAAATAGTTTAAACGTGGTCCAAACCTTAACTAGGGGTCGTCCTAGGGCTTATAAGGGCGGCTGGGGCTGCTAAAAACGGAAAGTAAATGCGTACGACTCAAACTGATACAAACGGACTCGGACCAGATTCGGTCGGCAGGCGGACATTCCGACTGGTATCGGCCGGACCGTCTGGTCGGGCCGGACACTTCGGGTGGAGTGTGCCGGACAGTCCGATCTGGCCAGAAACTTTGAAGTTTCCGGTTGGTATCCGAGCAGTATCCGATGGGGTGTATAGAATGTCTACGCCAATGCTTCCCTTGGGCAGGCCGGACAGCCCGGGTGGCCTCGGCCGGACATTCCGATCGATGTAGAACCTTTGTCCTCCTTCTTGATGATCTTCTCTTGCGCCTTCCTCCTGCTCCTCCCTCGCGCATCCTTGGGCGATCATCATGCTGGGCTTCTCTTGTAGCCCTTCTCCTCCTTGCTCCATGCTTGTTTCTCCAACAAACCTAATCATACATAAATGCATAGACTTAGGCAGTATAAAGTTCTCATCAATTAAAGTACAAGATGATGAGGATATATATAGGGATTATGATGATTCTGACTGCTTGAACTGGAAGGAAATATTGAGTCAAAATAATGATGACTGTCAGGTGAATTCATTCCTAGTTGAACATGATGCTTTCATTTATAAGAACTTTATATTGCCTAGGTCTTTGTGATATTGTATGATCAGGTACATGAGAGAAGAAGCGTAGCACGAAGCGAGGAGTTGAAACATATGGAGCATGGCGTGTTGATCAATGAAGAATACACGAGGGAGGAGATGGAGGAAGCGCATGGAGCTACCAAAAAGAAGATCAACACATGGCGGGATCTCTGCCGCGGCAGAGAAATGGCGCATTTTCCTGCCGTGGCAGAGAAACAGGCCCAAGTCTAAGCCGAACCCAACTTTGGGTCGGGTTGTATCCTAGTTAGGTGGGACCAAGTCGTCCCAAGCTTAGGCCGCCGCCCCCAAACCTCTTAAACATATGGGGTGCCACACAAGTTAGTTTTAGACCATGTTTAAACTATTTTGGAGTTGTTTCTTTCAAAGAACCTCTGGAATTACCCTATGATCGAATTATACTACTACAATTGAGTGTGATCGATTGTTCCATTGGGAATTAGTAGATTGCAAACTACCGTTCGTGGTCGACGGCTGCGTGCGCAAGAGTGTGGTGTTGTGAATATCCCACAGGGTTCGAGAGTTGTTGCATTAGCATCAGGGTTCGAGCGAGAGAGTTCATAGCTACAGGCTAGTTATCTATCCACCATTATCATCATCGACAATGCTTGCTGAGATGGGACACCCATATCATCTTGGTATCAGATTTCCTCGTTTACTCGGTGAGCATCAACAAATCCATCCATAGATTAGATCTTGTTTAGTCCAATACAGAAAAAGCCTTACAAAAAGATTTGCCATAGACTAGATTGCAACGTTTTCGAGTTTTAGTTGTTGATTGTATCTTCTCGTAGATCCGATCTGTAGGGTTTCCTTGTAGGAGTCTAGTTTTTGTTTGTGTCTAGGTTTAGGGTTTGATCTTGTTTTCCGCCGCATCCACCATCACCGTTTTCTGCAAGTTTTCATCGTTTCTCTGAGTCGACATAGCATATCTTTGTTTGCATACCATAGACACATCCTATCTATAGCATCCGTGCCTAGGAACATACCCACGAGACTAGTTGCTTTGCTCCAACAGACTGCCCATTGGGGTTTCGAAGTGTAGAAAATTTCGACAGGCAAAACCGGACTATCCGGTCGTTTCACCCTGGACTATCCGGCCTGACCGGAGTCTCCGACGCATATCAACCAGACTATTCAGCCCAGTTTTGTTATAAGTTGCTGCACTCGTATGCATTGAGTCATATAGTTGAAAAATCAAAAAAGGAGAAAAGAAAAGAGAATCAGTATAAAAAAGAAAATAAAAGAGCTACAAGCGTGACAAAAAGAGATATCAAAGTGTGCATTGTTGGAGGCCTAGTTGATCATAACACTTGTAGATTGAGCAATGTTGTGCCTGTTTACTTTGAGCTTTTACTAGCATCTCTCTTGTGCATTGCAATATTCGTTTTCATAAGTTGCTTTGCCACGTTTATCTCCATCGTGTGTATTTCTTGGGTTTTTATACAATCAGCACTAGGACTTGTTTGTGGTGTATTTAGGATACCATACCTAGAGCTCCATGATAAATAACCGGTGTGTCCTGTGATCGTTCTCTATACCCTCGATATTCACTTCATCACTTTAGTGCATCAGTATTTGATTTCGTTTTGGTAAAGCATCTCTATTCACTTTGGAACAGTAAGATCCGCTTTCTTGTCAGTTGTGAGTGAGTTGTGAGTGTGCCACCAAATAGATTTTGATTTTTGCACTAACCTACTAATCATGTCTTTTAGTGATGATGATGTTGTCTCGCAAAAAAAGAAGGATGAGGAACTTGTTTCTTCGCGCGAATATGAGGCGTTGAAATCTCACTTGACATGTGTGTTTACTCACACAACAGATTCCATTGACAAGAACATCCAGGACGTGCAAGTGGACATGGACCAGAATGTCGGTGCAGTCACTAACATTCAAACACAAGTGACCGCATGCAATACCAATGTTGCAACTTTGCAGCATTCCATAGTTGCCTAAACAGTAGTAATTCAGCAACGGTAGGAACACCCACATGATGATGTTTTTGATGACGATGATGCAGGTAGTGTGGCTGGTGCTGCACCACATCTTGGCAGGGGACGTGCCAATCACCCTGCGCCTACACCTGCTGCTGCACCTGCTTATGCTCGCAGTTTTGCTCCTCTTGGACGTGCTCAACGTGTTCCAAACCAAGTTGCTGATGATGGTTTGGGCAAGACGAAATTCTCGATTCCCAAGTTTGATGGTTCACTTGATCCTAAAGATTACCTCACATGGGAGTTGAATATTGGGAAGCTCTCGCGATTGTTTGACTATTCAGAAGACAAGAAGGTCAAGCTTGCAGCATCAGAATTTGATGGATATGCTTTGCGCTGGTGGGATTCTATTGTGCAGAATAGAAGGGAAGACAATGAACTTCCTATGATGGATTAGCGTGAGATGAAGCGCATTATGAAGGATCGCTTTGTACCCACCAACTACTTGCGATCAGTTTTTGACAAGTTGACATAGTTGAGGCAAGGAACCATGTCAGTGGATGAGTACTACATGGATATGGAGATGCTTATGCAACGTGCCAGAGTTCGTGAATCCCTTGAGATGACCATGCAATAATTTCTCAACAATTTGAAGTTACCAATCAAGAGCATTGTTCGTCATCACAAGTATAAGACTATGAATGAACTATTGCACCATGCTAGAGAGGTCGGATCGCAATTGGCTGAAGAAGCTAAGTCACATGCAAGGTTTCCGTCTACCAGTCGTTTTGTGGCCAGGTCGACACCGCCACCACTTACAGAGCCACCTGCAGTGGCTGCTAGCCACCCTTCACCATCGGCCAAGCCTGCTCCCACGTCTTCTTTTGGTTCCAATGCTCGGAAGCCCGCTGCTCTTGCTGCTAGCTCGGGTTCCAATATGTCAACTGCACGTACGAGCGATGTAGAGTGCCATAATTGTAGGGATGTCTTCATCATCTCTACCCTTCAAAAGGCATTGACCTCAACGCTCCAAGGTCTTCTCCCTCATATGGTGATAAATCAACAATGTTGAAGTTGTTGCTAACTCCACCAAACTCCTCAATAGGTATATAAATCGAATAGGTATTATCATTAATCTTGGCTAACACCTTGAAGGACCAGCACCACGTGGCTTCAATTTTGACTTTCGAAGTAGTGGAAACCTATCCTTGCGTAGATGCACACATACCATGTCACCAGGCTTGAACAACACTTCCTTCCTTGCTAGATTCCTTGCAACAGCAATGTTCTTGCCTTTCTTCTCAATAGCCTCTCGAGTCTTCTCATGAATCTTCTTCACACATTCAACATGTTTTGATGCCTCCATATTAACTCTCTCATGTAATGGAAAAGGCAACAAATCAAGTGGCGTCAATGGCTTGAAGCCATACACCACCTCAAAAGGACAAAGCTGAGTTGTCGAATGCACAACCCTGTTGTATGCAAACTCAACATGTGGCAAACACTCTTCCCACTCCCGTAGATTCTTCTTAATCATAGTCCTCAACAATTGTGACAATGTTCTATGCACCACCTCCGTTTGACCATCTGTTTGGGGATGACATGTAGTACTGAATAGCAACTTCGTTCCCAGCTTCCCCCATAAGGTCTTCCAAAATTAGCTCATGAAATTCACATCATGGTCAGAAACAATTGTCTTGGGTACTCCATGTAATCTCACGATGTCCCTAAAAAATAGGTTAGCAACATGCGACGCATGGTCGCTTTTGTGGCAGCCAATAAAATGAGCCATCTTAGAGAACCTATCCACTACCACAAATATAGAATCATGACCTCTCTGTGTTTTAGGTAGACCTAGCACAAAATCCATACTAATGTCTTCCCATGGTGTAGTAGGTGCAGAGAGAGGTGTATACAAACCATGAGGCTGCAGCTTGGATTTGGACTTGTGGCACGTAATACAACGACTCACAAATCTGTATACATCATGCCTCATCTTGGGACAATAAAAATGATCAGAGAGCATGAGCAATGTCTTCTCACGCTCAAAGTGACCCATCAAACCACCAGCATTTGATTCCTGCACTAAGAACAAACGCAACGACGATTCTGGAATGCATAGTTTGTTAGCTCTAACCAAATATCCATCATGTATATGATACTTATCCCATGCATTTCTAAGAGCACATAAACGACATGGTTCAGCAAAATCATGGTCAGTTGCATAAAGTGCACAAATACTTTCTAATCCAGGAATTTTAACATCAAGATTGGTTAATAGCATGTTCTTCCTAGACAAAGCATCAGCAACTACATTCTTCTTTCCCTTCTTATACTTAATGATGTAAGGAAAAGACTCAATAAACTCAACCCATTTAGCTAATCTTCCATGCAAGTTTGATTGAGCTATCAAATACTTCAATGCTTCATGATCAGAATGTATGATAAATTCTTTTGGCCACAAATAATGTTGCCAAACTTCAAAAGAACTCTAATAAGTGCATACAATTCTTTACCATAAATAGGATAGTTCAGTCTAGCACTAGTAAGTTTCTTAGAAAAATATGCTATAGGGCGACCCTCTTGTATAAAAACGCCACCAATACCTATACCACTAGCATCACATTCAACTTCAAATTGCTTCGAAAAATCGGGCACTGCAAGTAATGGTGCAGAAGTAAGTAAACGTTTCAATGTATCAAAAGCAATATCTTGGGTTGTGCCCCATACAAATGGCACACCTTTCTTAGTCAAGTCATTCAATGGTGCAGCAATAGTGCTAAAATCCTTCACAAAGCGCCTATAGAAACCAACCAATCCATGGAAACTGCGCACTTGACTAACATTCATGGGAATAGACCAATTCTGAATTGATTCAATTTTAGATTGATATACTTCTACCCCATGCTTAGATACAATATATCCCACAAATATGACCTTATCTTTTGCAAATGTGCACTTCTCAAGATTAGCATACAATTTATTATCACGCAACACTTGCAAAACTTGTCGGATATGACTACAATGTTTAGTTTCGTTGTGGCTATAGATAAGTATATCATCAAAATAAACAACCACGAAACAACCAATAAATTCTATCAAAACATGATTCATTAATCTCATGAATGTACTAGGTGCATTAGTAAGACCAAACGGCATAACTAACCACTCATACAAACCAAATTTCGTTTTGAAAGAAATTTTCCATTCATCCCCCTCTTTCATCCTAATTTGATGATAACCACTATGCAAATCAATTTTAGAGAAAATAGTGGCACCACTCAATTCATCTAGCATATCCTCTAAGCGTGGAATAGGATGACGATATCGAATAGTGATGTTATTAATAGCTCTACAATCTACACACATGCGCCATGTACCATCTTTCTTAGGCACTAAAATAACAGGAATAACACAAGGGCTAAGAGAAACATGAATGTACCCTTTATCCAGAAACGCCTGTACTTGTTTTTGTATCTCTTTTGTTTCTTTCGGCTTGGTCCTGTAGGGTGCACGATTTGGTAATGTGGCGCCAGGGATCAAGTCGATTTGATGCTCAATGCCACGCAATGGAGGCAATCTTGCGGGTACATCTGATGGAAACACATCGCCAAAATCCTACAATACAGTAGATACACCAAGAGAAATAGGGGTCATGTCGTTAGAAACCAATACCTCACCCTTATACATGAGAATAAGTGGCATGGTTGTAGGATCCTCACGAAACTCTCTCATATCTTCCTTGGTGGCTAATATCACTAGACTAGGAATTCTCTCACTTTTCGTTATATCACTCTTTTTGGGCTCTATTACATCATGTACAGTTGCAACACTATTTCGCCTATCTATAGATTCATCCTTCAAGTTTACTTCGATCTTTTGACGAGACTCATTCATAATCTGCTGTGGTGTCATTGGCTGCAAATTAATCTTCTTATCGTTGAATTCCAAGTGATATGTATTAGCATGGCCATTGTGCTACACATGGCGATCATAAATCCAAGGCCGACCCAATAAGAATCAATAGAATCCTTGTATGGCCCTATTTCAAAACTCACACGTACCATATGGTTTACCCTCATCTCACCATTGTCCCTCAACCATT
Organism: Avena sativa; assembly: GCA_916181665.1. Taxonomy (NCBI): domain Eukaryota; kingdom Viridiplantae; phylum Streptophyta; class Magnoliopsida; order Poales; family Poaceae; genus Avena; species Avena sativa. The sequence goes on from OV702292.1 coordinate 317,975,689, forward strand.
GTATGTAGTATGGCTTGGGATGAGGTAAATAAGTCAAATTCAGCTTGGCACATAACTCCTTACTTGCAAGATTTCGGCAGCTACCTCCATCAATGATGACCTTGCAAGCTTTGCTTGGGCCAACGAGTGCTTTGGTTTGGAACAAGTTGCAGCGCTGAGAGTCAATGGTAGGCTGCACACTAAGTATACATGGAGAGACCACTATGGTAGGCACATGCTTAGGGAAGGCATCCATACCGTCCTCGCTATCATAACCATCGTCGCCATGAGGATCAACATCATCTCCACTCTCATACTCTCCTTGTTGATTGACAAACATCACCTTGCGGTTTGGACAATCTCTCTTGTAGTGTCCTCTTCCTCCACAAGTATGGCACTCTACATCACGCGTATGCGCAGTTGACATATTGGAACCTGAGCTAGCAGCAGGAGCAGCGGGGTTCCAAGCATTGGAACCAAAAGGAGACGTGGGAGCAGGCTTGGCCGATGGTGAAGGGTGGCTAGCAGCCGCTACAGGTGGCGTCGTAGGTGGTGGCGGTGTAGACCTAGCTGCAAAACGACTGGTAGACGGAAACCTCGCATGTGACTTAGCTTCTTCAGCCAATTGTGATCTGGTCTCTCTAGCATGGTGCAATAGTTCATTCATGGTCTCGTACTTGTGATGACGAACAATACTCTTGATTGGTAACTTACAATTATTGAGAAATCGCTGCATGGTCATCTCAAGGTATTCACGAACTCTAGCATGATGCTTAAGCAACTCCATCTCCATGTAGTACTCATCATCTGACATGGTTCCTTGCCTCAACTGTGTCAACTTGTCAAAAACTGATCGCAAGTAGTTGGTGGGTACAAAGCGATCCTTCATAATGTGCTTCATCTCGCGCCAATCCATCACAGGAAGTTCATTGTCTTCCCTTCTATTCTGCACAATAGCATCCTAATGACCCACAAGTATAGGGGGTGTATCGCAGTATTTTTGATAAGTAAGAGTTTCGAACCCAACGAGGAGCAGAAGGTGCTGGCTAGTGGTATGGATCAGGAATTCTCTGCAAATACTTAGCAAATGGATTTTTAGGAGTTTTTGATAAAGCAAGTAAATAAAAGACAGTAGGAATAAATGCAGCAAGTGGCCCAATCCTTTATGCAGCAAAGGACAAGCCGGTTGTATTACTTAAGATGACCAAACGTTCTCAAGGACACATGGGAAGACTGTCAAGTGCTTTCGCTTCATATAGTTGATTAATCTTCTTTAGCTTGCTAAGTGTTGTGTGGGTGAACATGTGCTAATGTACCGCCCCATCCAAGACTAATACATACTTGTGATTATACCCCTTGCAAACATCCGTAAGTACAAGAAAGTAATTAAGGTAGAAACCTAACCATAGCTTTAAACTCTAAGACCCTTACGTCCCTTGTGCAATGGTTTCCTAACGGGGGTTCAGGTTTCTGTCACTTCGGCAACCCCTACGATTAGTAGCCAAATACACAATGCATTCCCCTAGGCCCATATAGGTGAAGTGTCATGTAGTCGACGTTCACATGACACCACTAGAAGAAGTACACCACAACTTAAATAACAATCTATTGAATCTTTCTCAACACAACTCCACTACTAACAAGAAGACTTCTCCCATGTCCTCAAGAACAAAACGAACTACTCACAAGACATCATATGGATCATGATAAGAGATGGAATAATGATGTATAACAATCTGAACATAGACAATAATTCAATGGTTCACTCAATAGCATCAACTACAAAGAGTAATCAACACCGGGAAAGTTTCCCCTATGAACTATGCAAGATTCAACTCAATTTTTACAGCAATATGGAGATGGTGATGAGGGTGCTGATGGTGATGATGGTGGTGGTGATGATGATGATGATCCCGATGAAGTCCAGCTTGATGGTGGTATTGATGGCGACGATCTTCCCCCTCCAGGAAGGAATTCCCCCGGCAGAAATCTGTCTGCTAGAGAGATCTTTCTCTCTTGGTGTTTTCTGCCCCGTAGAGGCGGCGGAATCTTTCTGTGGTCACTCCCCGAGTCTTAGGGTTTCGGGAGGATGATATACGCCAGAGGGGAGAGGCTGGAGTGGGCCAGGGCGGCCACACCACCTCCAGGCGCGGTCTAGGGCTGCCCGTGCCATGGGGTGGTGTGGGCCTCCTGTGGCCCATCTCCACTCCATCTTCTGGCATCCTTAGTATTCTGGAAAAATAGGATTTTCCGTATATTTTCCTGGATTTTCTGATCTTCGCGAATTTTGCCTCCAAACAGCACCTTTTCCATCAGAATCCTGACTGTAGTGGTCCAAGCTCCAAAAGTCATTAACCATGCAAAAATAGATGAAATAACATAAGTATCACCTCTCAATATGAAATATATCAATGAATAATAGTGAATTAAGACATAGAATAGTGATGCAAAATGAATGTATCAAGTCCCCCCAAGCTTTGACTTCGCTTGTCCCCAAGCGAAACTGAGCTCAATAAACATGGCCTCAGGTTTATGGAGTGAAGAGTCGATAAAAGAATACGGACAAGAAGAATCAAATTCATCAAATACATAGATCATAATAGAAGACAACTCACTATTATATAACTCAACTTGCAATGAGTAAAGGAAACACAATAAAGATACATAAAGTGAATCATAATTGGTAATGGCAAACTTAGCTCTTGGTCGAAGAATAGTTGATAATTTGCTGGAGTTCACAAATAGCTGGTTTTCAATGATAGCTTTCAAAGTATTAAACATCAAGATAAGAGCAATGTGCAAAACAAGGAACATAAGAAACATGAGTGAATAAATCATCATACGAATGAATGAAACACAACAACTCAAAATACTTGCTGAGATAGAAGGGAGTAGGTTTACTGACTCAACTACAAAGTAAAAGAAAGTCCCTTCAAAGAGGGAAGCAGGGATTCAAGTCTCATAAAGAGCTCCCAAAAATTATGATACTTACTAGCTTTCAGCTCTCATTGCCCCTATCATAGGCATCTTTAGGTGATTAAGGTTAAAGTGACACAACTAAGAGGATATGCTTGACAAGTTATAAGTTGAAATCTCATGCCCCTTAGTTATGAGTACCGATCCTCATGCTACTCAACTTCAGTCACGAGTAAGCTCTTGTCATTGTAAATACATGCGTATCATTGAGAACCGCCAACGGGGTACCCCTTGCACATAACACAGGAGCTATCCCATAATCAAAATGACAAGGCAAGCAGACAGTGAGCATCTCAGCAATCTTTTTATTTGCTATTTGCATAGGTTTTTATTCAGGATGCTTCATAGAATGCTCACTATAGTTATGCTACAAGTTTCCACCATGATTAGTCATGGCTTAGGTTAGCGGCCCAGGCGTTTCTCTAACCCACATATAAACTCCATGATCTTACAAGTTCCACTTTTATTTCACACCGCCGGGATCCATAAGCAAAAGAACATGATATCAACTAGGTACAAAGTACGAAATGAAGTGTTGAAAGCGGTCCCCATGATACATGGTTCGGCTAACTTCAACTCATAAAGCGCAAGCATATACGCAACAAAGAAGGACCCAATGGTTCAAGTTTATTAAATGCAAGAAAGTAAAGTGTGCCATCAAGTTCGTGAGAGCTTTAATCACTAATTTTCACATAACAAGTTTAATTTGGGAGGTAGATAAAACAAGAATTTACTTGGAATAGAAATAATGCTACTAGGTAGGTATGGTGGACACAAATGGCATAGGTTTTGGTTTAAAGGAGTGGATGCACGAGAAGAATACCCTCTCAGTACAGGTTTTTGGCTAGCAAGGCTGGGTAGCAAGTATAAGAGTTGAAGGAAACAAACAAACATACAAGTGATAAAGACAAACATGCAATCTTCCTTGGAAGCACAAAAGATATTAACTAGAGAATACTAGACTTATGAGAAAATCAAGAAAGAAAGATGATGAAATAATTTTTCTATAGAGTACTTCTATCTTTTCATTCAACTCTCAAAAATAGTGTTGCTACTGACCGAGCCAGGTTTGCCAAAACCAACTAAATTAACTCAATGATCCCAGAGTGCTACCAATACTAACAACAAGATCAATCATATAACCACGAATTGAAAACTAATATAAGCTATGAAAAAGAGTGAATAATAGAACTTCTCATTAATATTCCATAACGGCAACTCACACCAAGGGATACATATCTAACGAGAGAGGGTACACTTCCATAATGCAAACCATACTACATAATAACTCCTCTATCCATGATATGACTCTACTAAAAAGGTAAAAAGATAGAAGATAGTGATGTGATACCGCGGCACTCCCCCAAGCTTGGAACAAACCAAGGGGATGCCAAACCTGATGACGAATTACTGCTTCGGTGGTGGTGGTATCCTCTCGATGAGCTTCTTGACCAATTTCCCCAAGTCCTCAATCTCAAAGGTGAGTGTACGAATCAACTCCGAGTTGTGCTCGATGCGGTGCATGATCATGTCGGATTGTGGATCCCAGCTCTTGTGATTCTTTTTCTGCTCTTCCCTATTGGAGTCTTCTTTTCCTGCATGGTTATGGATAAAGGTATGGAAGGGACTCTTGGTGCTTGGAGAAGGTGACCGTGGAGCCAAACTGTGATGAGGAGCTTTCCCCCCAGTCTGCATCCGTGTAGTCCTTCTGATCCTGGCAGGGTTCGCCACCACTCCAATGCTTGCAATGGTAGTGTATGTGTGCTTTGCATCTTCTTCATCTTCACTTTTGATCTCCTTCTCCTTCCCGGGGTCTTGGAGGTCTTCCTCCATAGGCTCCTTCCCTTTATCCTTGGCGAACACGATTGTGCTTCTAAACCTTCAAAGAGTATGTCCTGGCAGAAACAGATCGAAATAAAAACACGACGAAAATATGATATATGAACCTCGGGAGATCCGGGGGAATATATATTACGAAGTTTCATATCAAAAGGAAGGTACTGGGTGAAAACGGGTCGGAGGCGGAGTCTGGGGTGGCCTCACCACCTGGTGGCGCGGCCAGGGGTGGGCCCGCGCCACAGGGTGGTGTGGGCTACCCGGCTCCGGTTTCGTCCCTTTTTTGCTTCGTAACTTTCCTTATCGACTGAAAACTGCAAAAATATAGTTGTATTGTATTTTCATGGAACTTTTCTTACCAGAACTATTACCTATTTGAAAACAGACTCTGCAGGTCTCTGAATTTGGTCCTCGATGAATTTCTCCGGAGTTATGACTTGAAAGGCATCAACATCTTCATTGTAAGAATCTCCAGCAATATAGTGTTTGAGTCGCTGTCCATTCACTACTTGTGTAGTATTATCTTTTAGAGAAGAAATTTTTATTGCTCCTGAACGGTATACTTCTTCAATGATGAAAGGTCCTTCCCATTTTGATAGTAGCTTACCTGCAAAAAATCTGAGACGAGACCTATACAATAGAACTTTCTCACCAACATGAAATTCTCTCTTAAGTATTTGCTTGTCATGCCATCTTTTAACTTTTTCCTTAAAGAGCCTAGCATTCTCATAGGCTTCACTTCTCCATTCATCTAAAGAACTTAAGTCAAATAATCTTTTCTCACCAGCGAGCTTACAATCTCTATTTAGTTCTTTCACTGCCCAGTAAGCTTTGTGTTCTAATTCTAAGGGTAGGTGGCAAGCTTTCCCATAAACCATTTTATAAGGACACATTCCCATAGGATTTTTGTAAGAAGTTCTATAAGCCCATAAAGCATCATTCAACTTCTTAGCCCAGTTTTTTTTAGACCTATTAATAGTCTTTTGCAAGAAAGATTTAAGTTCTCTATTTGATAACTCTACTTGTCCGCTAGTTTGGGGGTGATAAGCTGAAGCAATTCTATGATTAACATCATATTTAGCAAGGGTCTTCCTAAAACCACCATGAATGAAATGAGAACCCCCATCAGTCATGAGATACCTAGGCACCACAAACCTAGGAAAGATAATATCCTTATGCATTTTTAGAGAAGTCTCCCTGTCAGCACTCTTTGTAGGAATGGCTTCTACCCACTTAGTAACATAATCAACGGCAACAAGAATATGAGTGTAGCCTTTCGAAGGAGGGAAAGGACCCATAAAGTCAAATCCCCAACAATCAAAAGGTTCAATAACTAGAGAGTAGTTCATAGGCATTTCATTGCGTCTAGAAATATTACCAACACGCTGACATTCATCACAAGATAAAACAAAGTTTCTTGCATCTTTAAAAAGGGTAGGCCAGTAGAAACCTGATTGTAGTACCTTTTGTGCAGTTCTATCTCCTGCATGATGTCCTCCATAGGCACTACCATGACATTTACGCAATATCTCCTTTTTTTAATATTCTAGAACACATCTTCGCATAATACCATCCACTCCTTCTTTGTATAAGTGTGGGTCATCCAAATATAATGCCTCAAATCATGGAAGAACTTTCTTCTTTGCTGAGCTGTAAAAGTTGGAGGCAAATACTTGAAGACAATAAAGTTAGCATAATCAGCATACCAAGGGCTTCCTCGCGAGCTCACCCATACTGCAGCTAACTGTTCATTTGGGAAACTATCATTAACAGGCATAGGGTCAAAAGAGATGTTTTCCAAACGAGATAAATTATGAGCTATAGGGTTTTCAGCACCCTTCCTATCTACTATATGTAGATCAAACTCTTGTAAAAGCAGTACCCATCTAATAAGCCTAGGCTTAGCGTCCTTCTTCGTCATAAGATATTTAATAGTAGCATGATCAGTATGAATGATTACTTTTGAGTCCACAATATAGGGCCTAAACTTATCACAGGCAAAAACAACAGCTAGAAATTCCTTTTCAGTAGTGGCATAATTCCTTTGAGCAGCGTCTAGAGTCCTACTAGCATAATGGATAACGTTTAACTTTTTATCAATACGTGGCCCAAGGACAGCCCCTACAGCAAAATCACTAGCATCACACATTATTTCAAAGGGTAAACTCCAATCAGGTGGTTGAACAATAGGGGTTGTAGTTAAAGCCTTCTTAAGAGTTTCAAAAGCTTCCCTACAATCATCATCAAAAACGAAGGGTACATCTTTTTGAAGAAGATTAGTAAGAGGTTTTGATATCCTAGAGAAGTCTTTAATAAACCTCCTATAGAAACCAGCATGACCAAGGATACTACGAATACCTTTGATGTCTCTTGGACATGGCATCTTCTCAATTGCCTCAACCTTAGCTCTATCAACTTCTACGCCTCTTTCAGAAACTTTATGCCCAAGAACAATCCCTTCATTAACCATGAAGTGCCATTTCTCCCAATTAAGAACAAGATTAGTTTCTTCACATCTCTACAAAACTTTATCAAGGTTGTGCAAACAATTATCAAAAGAAGTTCCATAGACAGAAAATTCATCCATGAACACTTCTACAATTTCCTCACAAAAACCATGAAAGATAGCAGACATGCACCTTTGGAAAGTAGCAGGAGCATTACATAAACCAAAAGGCATACGTCTATAAGCATAAGTTCCATAAGGGCAAGTAAAAGTAGTTTTTTCTTGATCTTGTTGCTTAACAGCAATTTGAGAGAAACCAGAATAACCATCAAGAAAACAAAAATGGGTCTTTTTGACAACCTTTCCAACATTTGATCAATAAAAGGAAGCGGGTAGTGATCTTTCTTAGTAACTTTATTGACTTTCCTAAAATCGATGCACATCCTATAGCCTACCACTATTCTTTGAGGAATATGCTCATCATTATTATTAGGGACAACGGTAATACCCCTTTTTTAGGAACACAATGAACAGGACTAACCCATTCACTATCAGCAATAGGGTAAATAATACCAGCATCAAGGAGTTTCAATACCTCATTCCTTACCACTTCCTTCATCCTAGGATTTAAACGTCGTTGGTGCTCCACTACTAGCTTCGCATCTGGTTCTATGTTGATAGAATGCTGACATATAGTAGGTGAAATCCCTTTTAAATCATCCAGAGTATAGCCCATAGCTCCTCGATGTTTCCTCAAAACTTCCAACAACCTTCTTCTTCCTTCCCTGAAAGTTTAGCGCTAACAATAACAGGATATATCTTTTTATCATTAATATAAGCATATTTAAGATCATCAGGGAGAGGTTTTAGATCGAAAACCGGATCCTTTTTAGGTGGGATCGTGGTACCCAAGTCTTCTACAGGCAAGTCGTGCTTAAGCATCATAGGTTGATCACGGAGAATCCTGTCAATCTCATTCCTTTCTTCCATGAAGATTTCACTTTCATGATCTTCCATAAATTGCTGCAAAGCATTGTTAGGAGCAAGAGAAATAGAAGCAAGTTGTTCAACCCTAAAATCCTCATTATGGGTTTCCTCTTCGCAAGGTTCTTTAGCAAATTTTGAAAAATTAAACTCATAAGATTCCCCATCAAACTTAGTCAAGATTTTCTCCCTCTTGCAATCAATAATGGCTCCACAAGTACTCAAGAAAGGTCTACCAAAAATGATAGGGTAGGTTTTACTAGCAGCCGAACCAAGTACTAGAAAATCAGCAGGGTACTTAATCTTACCACAAAGAACTTCCACATCTCGTACAATACCAATTGGATAGATGGTCTCTCTATTAGCAAGGTGAATAACCACATCAATCTCTTCCAACTCGCAAGGACTGATTTCATGCATAATTTCTCTCTAAAGCTCATAAGGAATAACACTGGAACTTGCACCAATATCACATAAACCATAATCGCAATGATCACCAATTCTAACAGAAAGCACAGGAACACTAGCCTTTTTAGTTCTATTGGGATGTGAAACAATATTAGAAGCATCCTCACAAAAGACTATGTGCCCATCTTCTACGCTTTTAGTGACAAGGTCTTTCACAATTGCTACCACAGGTTCAATGTTTATTTGTTCATCAGGTTTTACAGTTCTTTTTTCACTTTTTGGTGATTACATTAGTTATCATAGGATGGTCCTTTACCTTTTCGGGGAAGGGAATCTTCTTGATATAAGGTTCGGGTAAGATGGGGTCAATAATGCAATACTCAGCACTTCCAATAGGAGCATAGTCAACAATATCTTTGTAAGGTGCATGGTATTTGTTCCATCCCCTTTTTGGAATTTCGATATAGGAAGCAAAAGCTCTAAAGCAATTCGTAATAACTTGCAAATCAAGACCATAAATATCACGGACCATAGTCAACAATATCAAGACCGTTTCAGCATCATGTGATAGTTTACCAAATTCAAATTTTGATCATGTGGTACTGATAACACATAAGGAAATACTTGCTCGAATACCACCTGCTGATATTGTGTATTCCATCATGCTTAATGAACCTATGAGTATGAGTTGTGCTATGGATAAGATTTCTGAAATTTCATTTCTGAATTCTAGCACATATTCTCCTTGTTTCACTTTCAATCTGATTGGTGAATATAGCATGCATGAAAATTTTCTTGTGGATCACATATACATTACTTGTGATAGAATCGCTGAACTGAAACATGTTGTTTTCAGCCATACATCACAAAATGTTTGCTATGGGACAATAGTTCATGTTCCAGATATTATGGAAATACATTCTGGTCTAGTTGATATATTGCAACCAACACAAGTAATTTTACCTATGTTGGATTGTTCTAATCTTGCTAGAATAGGACCCAAGTTTTCATATTCACTGTGTTTGTCCCAAAAGTATTTGTCTAGTTTGTTACTACTTTATACTTCACTTATATTTGCAAATGGAGTTGCATCTTCCATACTGGACAACATGATCATGTTCATATTAATCAGAGTAGCGCAGTTGAAGCATGGTATGATTCAATTTGGTTTTCACACATATTGAATTGGTTAGATCTTGTCCACAAATTTGGTGATTACATTAGTTATCATAGGATGGTCCTTTACCTTTTCGGGGAAGGGAATATTCTCGATATAAGGTTCGGGTAAGATGGGGTCAATAATGCAATACTCAGCACTTCCAATAGGAGCATAGTCAACAATATCTTTGTAAGGTGCATGGTATTTTTTCCATCCCCTTTTTGGAATTTCGATATAGGAAGCAAAAGCTCTAAAGCAATTCGTAATAACTTGCAAATCAAGACCATAAATATTACTAATATTTTGAAAGTCATCGGTTCCCATAAAAGATTCAATGCATTCATAATCATAATTTATACCTGACTTTCTACCTTTCTCATTCTCCCAAGCTTCAGCATTATCTTGAATACGGTCTAGAAGATCCCATTTAGCTTCTTCTTTCATGCGAGTGAATGATCTAGCACAAGAAGCATCCAATAAATCCTTATCATGTAGAGGAAGCCTTGCATAGAAGTTATTGATAATAATACTGTTGGGGAGATCATGAATGGGACATTTGAGCATTAGTAACTTCAATCTCCCCCAAGCTTGAGCTGTTGATGAGGATATATACAGGGATTATGATGAATCTGACTGCCTGAGCTGGAAGGAAATATTGAGTCAAATCAATAATTACTATCAGGTGAATTCATTCCTAATTGAACCTGATGTTTTACTTAATGAGAACTTTATACTACCTAAGTCTATGCATCTTTGTATGATCAGGTTTATTGATAACACAAGCGTTGCGCGAGGAGGAGGAGAGTTGCAGCAAGAAGGACAAGCACTGATTTCCAATATCAACCAGTGCGCGAGGGAGGAGCGGGAGGCATGCGCACTAGGAGGCAATGAGGAAATCACGTATGAGCAAGAGTGAGAGATGGCGCACCAAGAATTACATGTTTGAGGTGTTCCACGATGTTTGGACTGCGTGTCAATAACGCCGAACCCATATATGGGTCGGTATGTATCAGTTTGAGTCGAACCGAGTCCGTTTGGGCCAAGTTATGGCTGTTTTTAGGCCCGTTTAGAGGGAGGACGCCCCAGCCCTCATATAAACTTCCATAGCCGTCACAAGTTAGGGTTTAGACCACGTTAAAATATTTTGGAGTTCTTTCTTTCATAGAACCTCTGGAATTACCCTGTGTTCGAATCTACCAACTATAATTGAGTGTGATATGTTGTTCCATTGGGAATTAGTAGATTGCATACTACCGTTCGTTGTCACGGCTGCGTGCGCAAGAGTGTGGTGTTGTGAATATCCTACAAGGTTCGAGATCTGTTGCGCTGGCATCAGGGGTCGAGCGGGAGAGATCATAGCTACGCACTAGTTATCTATCATCCACCATCATCATCGCCAACCGCTTACTGAGAAGATCGGGCCACCCCATATCAGCTGTACTCTCTCCATCAAGAGGCCAAAAGTTGTATATTTGATTCCGATCTTTATGAATCTCACTAGGAGGATAAAACTTTGAATAAAAGAGAGGCACTATTTCCTCCCATTCCAGAGCTTGACCATTCTTCAGCAGCTTATACCATTCCTCAGCTCTTCCTTTCAGTGATAATGAGAATAACTTCTTCTTAACTTGATCTGTAGTAATACCTGCACACTTGAACAACCCTCATAATTCGTGTATAAAGAGTAAATGATCACCGGGATGGACAGTTCCATCCCCAACATAGAAGTTATCCATAACACGATCAATAATTCTTGTAGGTATTTTGAAAACATCATTCTCAGCAGGTGGTGGTTTATCTACTGCCTTAGCTGTGGTAGTAGCATTACCAAATAAGAAACTCAGTGAATTATCCATAACAAAAATAAAGCAACTAACAGAAGTAAATAATACTCACAGTAGAAGTTTCCTTTACCAGTTCCACTCTAGCGCTTCACTCCCCGGCAACGGCGCCAGAAAATAGTCTTGATGACCCACAAGTATAGGGGGTGTATCGCAGTATTTTCGATAAGTAAGAGTGCCGAACCCAACGTGATGAGGACATCCCTACAATTACACCTACCCCAATGACTACTGAAGATGCTACAACTGTTGCAAGAAAGGATCAGTCCAATGAGATTAGAATTGGACCTATTACAAGAGCTCGTGCTAAGCTACTTGAACAACAGGTGAATTTACTCCTAAACGAATCTGGTACTTTGATTGATGAGAAATTTATACTGCCTAAGTCTATGCATTTATGTATGATCAGGTTCGTTGGAGAAACAAGAATGGCGCGAGGAGGAGAAGGGCTACAAGAGAAGCCCAACATGATGATCGCCCAAGGATGCGCGAGGGAGGAGCGGGAGGAAGGCGCAATACAAGCAAGGGCGATCATCAAAGAGAAGAAACGTTCATTTCGGACAGGCAGAAGTCCTGAAATTCAGACGGACGTGGATTCTTCATACAAACTCCAAATCAAGCAAATAAGCACTTGTTGGATAGATAATTTGAAGATCTTTCGAATGAGTACTTCCACGCCTAAAAAGACCCCGGATAATCCGGCCCCCACACCGCGGATAATCCGGCCCTGCTTTGGAGATTCTGCAAAGGACTTCGTGCGCGACGTTCGGTACCGTGGCGGATATTTGACCGGACTTTTCCCCCGGAAAATCCGGCCACCGGATAATCTGGACCTCTTAGACCGGATAATCCGGCCCGAAAAGTTCCCATCAGATCCGGACAGATCTGACTGTATCAGACACGTTTTCGTTTCGCGTTTTTCGGACGTTCTAGCGGCCATATAAGCCTGGGAACGCCCTCTAGTTTAGGTTAGACCATGCTAAAACTATTTTGGAGTTGTTTCTTTCATAGAACCTCTGGAATTACCCTGTGATCGATTTTACCAACTATAATTGAGTGTGATCTGGTGTTCCTTCAGGAATTAGTAGATTGCAAACTACCGTTCGTGGTCGACGACTGCGTGCGCAAGAGCGTGGTGTTGTGAATATCCTACAAGGTTTGAGAGTTGTTGCATTGGCATCAGGGATCGAGCGGGAGAGTTCATAGCTACAGGCTAGTTATCTATCATCCACCATCATCACCGCCATCCGCTTACTGAGAAGATCGGGCCACCCCATATCATCTTGGTATCAGATTTCCAGTGTTGCCTCGGTAAGCATCCACAAATCCATCCATACATTAGAGAGTGTTTTTCATCGTATACAGAAAAAGCCTTACAAAAAGATTTGCCATAGACTAGATTGCATTGTTTTCGAGTTTTAGTTGCTGATTGTATCTTCTCGTAGATCCGATCTGCAGGTTTTTCCTCGTAGGAGTCTAGTTTTTTCGTTTGTGTCTAGGTTTAGGGTTTGATCTTGTTTTCCGCTGTGTCAACCATCACAGTGTTCCGCAAGTTTTCCTCGTTTGTCTAAGTCCACATAGCGTACCTTTGTTTGCATACCATAGACACAGCCTATCTACAGCATCCGTGCCTAGGAACGCACCCACGAGACTAGTTGCTTTGCTCCGACAGGCTGCTCATTAGGGTTTGAAGTGCAAAATTGTCGTCCAGGTAGACCGGATTATCCGGCCCCGACAAACCGGAATATCCGGCACATAATTGCTCAGAATTGTTGCATCCCGTTTTGCTTTGTGTCAGATAGTTAAAAAAATCAAAAAAAAAGAGAAAAGAAAGTTGTAAAAAAAAAGAGAATCGGTATAAAAAAGAGAAGAAAAGAGCTACAAGCGTGACAAAAAGAGATATCAAAGTGTGCATTGTTGGAGGCCTAGTTTCATTATAGCACTAGTAGATTGAGCAATCGTGTGTCTATTCTATTTGAGCTATTACTAGTGTCTCTCTTGTGCATTGCAATATTCCTGTTCATAAATTGCTTTGTCACGTTTACCTCCACCGTGTGTGTTTCTTGGGTTTTGTACGATCAGCACTAGGACTTGTTTGTGGTGTAGATAGGGTACCATACCTATAGCTCCACCTTAAATAACCTGTGTGTCCTGCGATCGTTCTCTATACCTTTGATATTCACTTCATCACATCAAGTGCATCAGTCTTTGATTTCGTTTGGTAGAGCATCTCTATTCACTTTGGAACGGTAAGATCTCCTTTCTTATTAGTTGTGAGTGAGTTTTGAGAGTTTCCACCATACAGATTTTGATTTTTGCACTAACCTACTAATCATGTCTTCTAGTGATGATGATGTTGTGTTGCAGAAAAAGAAGGATGAGGAGCTCCTCAATTGGCGTGAATATGAGGCTTTGAAATCCCACTTGACACGTGTGTTTACTAACACGACAGATGCCATTGACAAGAATCTCCAAGATATGAATATGAGATTGGATCAACATGTTGGGACGGTTGATACTATCCAAATGCAAGTGGCTATGCTCAATGTCAATGTCACCACTTTGCAGCAGTCCATTGAGGGTTTGACAACCTCTTTACATAGAAGGGAAAATCCTCAACATGATGATGCCTTTGATGATTTTGATGAGGGTAGCGCTGCTGATGCTGCTCCACATGCTGGCAGGGGACGTGCTATTCCCCCTGTCCCTGCTCATTGTCGTGGGTTTGCCCATCTTGGGCGTGGTCCACGTGTGCCCAACCAAGCTGCTGACGACGGTTTGGGTAAGCCAAAATTCTCAATTCCTATGTTTGATGGTTCCATTGATCCTGAAGACTACCTCACATGGGAGGTGAAGATTGAGAAACTCTGGCGCTTATTTGACTATCCAGAAGATAAGAAGGTCAAACTTGCAGCATCTGAATTTGATGGTTTAACTTTGCGTTGGTGGGATGCTCTTGTGCAACATAGGAGGGAGGACAATGAACTTCCTGTGATGGATTGGCGCGAGATGAAGCAAATCATGAAGGCACGTTTCGTACCAACCAATACTTGCGATCAGTTTTTGATAAATTGACGCAATTGAAGCAAGGCACCATGACAGTTGATAAGTACTACATGGAGATGGAGATGCTTATGCGGCGTGCTCGAGTTCGTGAGTCCATTGAGATGACCATGCAGCGATTCCTAAACAATCTGAAGTTACCAATCAAGAGCATTGTTCGTCATCACAAGTATGAGACCATGAATGAGTTGTTGCATCATGCTAGAGAGGACGAATCCCAGTTGGCAGAAGAGGCGAAGTCACGCGCTCGTTTTCCATCCTCCAGCAGATTTTCGGCCAGACCTACGCCTCCTACAGCCGCGCCACCAGCTGCTGTTCCGTTTACACCATCGGTCAAACCAGCAAGTACACCTTCGTTTGGTTCTAATGCTCGGAAACTCGTTGCTCCTGCTGCTAGCTCGGGTTCCAACATGTCTACTGAACGTACTCGTGATGTGGTGTGCCATACTTGTGGAGGTAGAGGTCACTACAAGAAAGATTGTCCAACAGCAAGGTTATGTTTGTTAATAAACAAGGTGAAGTAGAAAGTGGAGATGAAGCTTCTGATGATGATATTGATGATGGCGAGGATGGTGCTGATGCATATGCTGAGCGTGCACCCACTATTGTCGTATCTTCACGTGTACTTAGTGTGCAACCGGTTGAGGAATCCCAATGTTGCAACTTGTTCCAAACAACAGCTCTAGTTGGACCAAACAAAGCTTGCAAGGTTATTATTGATGGAGGTAGCTGCAGAAATCTTGCAAGTAAGGAACTATGTGCCAAACTGAATTTGACATACTTACCTCATCCCAATCCATACTACATACAATGGTTGAGCAACAATGGTGAGATGAAGGTAAATCATATGGTACGTGTGAATTTTCAAATAGGGCCATACAAAGATTCTATTGATTTTGATGTGGTTCCTATGACTGTTTTTCACCTACTATTGGGTCGGCCTTGGCTCTATGATCGCCAAGTGCAACACAATGGCCGAGCCAATACATATCACTTGGAATTCAAAGGGAAGAAGATTACTATGCAGCCAATGACACCACAAGAAATTGTGAATGATTCTCGCCAGAAAATAGAGGTGAACGTGAAGGAAAATACTACCACTCGGCGAGACTGTGTAACAGTTGTTCCTGATGTAATTGAGCCTAAATTGAGTGATATAACAAAAAGTGAGAGAGTGCCTGGGTTATTGATACTAGCCACCAAGGAGGATATGAGAGAGTTTCGTGAGGATCCTACAGCCATGCCACTTGTGCTTATGTATAAGGGCGAGGTATTGGTTTCTAACGACATGACCCCTATTTCTCTTGGTGTCTCTTCTGTTTTGCAGGAATTTGGGGATGTATTTCTAGAAGACGTACCCGCAGGTTTGCCTCCATTGCGTGGTATAGAACATCAAGTGGACCTGATTCCTGGCGCCACACTTCCCAACCGTGCATCTTACAGGACTAATCCCGAAGAAACTAAGGAAATTCAGAAGCAAGTACAAGCGTTGCTGGATAAAGGAAACGCATGGGATAAGTATCATATACATGATGGATATTTGTTTCGAGCTAACAAACTATGTATTCCAGAATCGTCGTTGCATTTGTTCTTAGTGCAGGAATCACATGCTGGTGGTTTGATGGGTCACTTTGGGCGTGAGAAGACGTTGCTCATGCTTGCTGATCACTTTTATTGGCCCAAGATGAGGCGTGATGTGTACAGATTTGTGAGCTGATGTATTACATGCCACAAGTCGAAATCTAAGCTGAAGCCTCACGGTTTGTATACACCTCTCTCTGCACCTACTACTCCATGGGAAGACATTAGTATGGATTTTGTTCTAGGTCTACCTAAATCTCAGAGAGGTCATGATTCTATATTTGTGGTAGTGGATAGGTTCTCTAAGATGGCTCATTTTATTGCCTGCCACAAAAGCGACGATGCGTCGCATGTTGCTAACCTGTTTTTTAGGGACATCGTGAGATTACATGGAGTACCAAAAATGATTGTTTCTGACCATGATGTGAAGTTCATGAGCTACTTTTGGAAGACATTATGGGGGAAGCTAGGAACGAAGCTGCTGTTCAGTACTACATGTCACCCCCCAAACAGATGGTCAAACGGAGGTGGTGAATCGAACATTATCACAGTTGCTAAGGACCATGATTAAAAAGAATCTACGGGAGTGGGAAGAGTGTTTGCCACATGTTGAGTTTGCTTACAACAGGGCGGTGCATTCAACTACTCGGCTTTGTCCTTTTGAGGTGGTGTATGGTTTCAAGCCATTGACGCCACTTGATATGTTGCCTCTGCCATTACATGAGAGAGTTGATATGGAGGCATCAAAACGTGCTGATTATGTGAAGAAAATACATGAGAAGACTCGAGAGGCTATTGAGAAGAAAGGCAAGAACATTGCTGCTGCAAGGAATCAAGCAAGGAAAGAAGTGTTGTTCGAGCCTGGAGATATGGTTTAGGTGCATCTACGCAAGGATAGGTTCCCACTACTTCAAAAGTCAAAATTGAAGCCACGTGGTGCTGGTCCTTACAAGGTGTTAGCCAAGATTAATGATAACGCCTACTCGGTTGATATACCTATTGAGGAGTTTGGTGGAGTTAGCAATAGCTTCAACGTTGCTGATTTGTCACCATATGCTGGAGAAGACCTTGGAGCGTCGAGGTCGACGCCTTTTGAAGGGGAGGGAGATGATGAGGACATCCCTACAATTACACCTACCCCAATGACTACTGAAGATGCTATAATTGTTGCAAGAAAAGATCAGTCCAATGAGATTAGAATTGGACCTATTACAAGAGCTCGTGCTAAGCTACTTGAACAACAGGTGAATTTACTCCTAAACGAATCTGGTACTTTGATTGATGAGAACTTTATACTGCCTGAGTCTATGCATTTATGTATGATCAGGTTCGTTGGAGAAACAAGCATGGCGCAAGGAGGAGAAGGGCTACAAGAGAAGCCCAACATGATGATCGCCCAAGGATGCGCGAGGGAGGAGCGGGAGGAAGGCGCAATACAAGCAAGGGAGATCATCAAAGAGAAGAAACGTTCAATTCGGACAGACAGAAGTCCTGAAATTCAAACGGACGTGGATTCTTCATACGAACTCCAAATCAAGAAAATAAGCACTTGTTGGATAGATAATTTGAAGATCTTTCCAATGAGTACTTCCACGCCTAAAAAGACCCCGGATAATCCGCCCCCCACACCCCGGATAATCCGGCCCTGCTTGGAGATTCTGCAAAGGACTTCGTGCGCGACGTTTAGTACCGGGGCGGATATTTGACCAGACTTTTCCCCCAAAAAATCCGGCCACCGGATAATCCGGCCCACTTAGACCGGATAATCCGGCTTGAAAAGTTTCCATCTGATCCGGACTGTATCAGACACGTTTTCGTTTCGCGTTTTTCGGACGTTCTAGCGGCCATATAAGCCTGGGAACGCCCTCTAGTTTAGGTTAGACCATGTTAAAACTATTTTGGAGTTGTTTCTTTCATAGAACCTCTGGAATTACCCTATGATCGATTTTACCAACTATAATTGAGTGTGATCTGGTGTTCCATCGGGAATTAGTAGATTGCAAACTACCGTTCGTGGTCGACGGCTGCGTGCAAAAGAGCGTGGTGTTGTGAATATCCTACAAGGTTCGAGAGCTATTGCATTGGCATCAGGGATCGAGCGGGAGAGTTCATAGCTACATGCTAGTTATCTATCATCCACCATCATCACCGCTATCCGCTTACTGAGAAGATCGTGCCACCCCATATCACAACGAGGAGCAGAAGGTGCTGGCTAGTGGTATGGATCAGGAATTCTCTGCAAATACTTAGCAAACGAATTTTTAGGGGTTTTCGATAAAGCAAGTAAACAAAGTACGAGTAAATAAAAGACAGTAAGAATAAATGCAGCAAGTGGCCGAATCTTTATGCAGCAAAGGACAAGCCGGTTGTATTACTTAAGATGACCAAATGTTCTCGAGGACACATGGGAAGACTGTCAAGTGCTTTCGCTTCATATAGTTGATTAATCTTCTTTAGCTTGCTAAGTGTTGTGTGGGTGAACATGTGCTAATGTACCGCCCCATCCAAGACTAATACATACTTGTGATTATACCCCTTGCAAACATCCGTAAGTACAAGAAAGTAATTAAGGTAGAAACCTAACCACGGCTTTAAACTCTAAGACCCTTACGTCCCTTGTGCAATGGTGTCCTAACGGGGGTTCAGGTTTCTGTCACTCTGATAACCCCTACGATTAGTAGCCAAATACACAATGCATTCCCCTAGGCCCATATAGGTGAAGTGTCATGTAGTCGATGTTCACATGACACCACTAGAAGAAGTACACCACAACTTAAATAACAATCTATTGAATCTTTCTCAACACAACTCCACTACTAACAACAAGACTTCTCCCATGTCCTAAAGAACAAAACGAACTACTCACAAGACATCATATGGATCATGATCAGAGATGGAATAATGATGTATAACAATCTGAACATAGACAATAATTCAATGGTTCACTCAATATCATCAACTAAAGAGTAATCAACACCGGGAAAGTTTCCCCTATGAACTATGCAAGATTCAACTCAATTGTTACAACAATATGGAGATGGTGATGAGGGTGCTGATGGTGATGATTGTAGTGATGATGATGATGATGATCCCGATGAAGTCCAGCTTGATGGTGGTATTGATGGCGACGATCTTCCCCCTCCGGGAAGGAATTCCCCCGGCAGAAATCTGTCTGCCGGAGCTTTCTCTCTCGGTGTTTTCTGCCCCGCAGAGGCAGTGGAATCTTTATGTGGTCGCTCCCTGAGTCTTAGGATTTCGGGAGGATGATATACGCTAGAGGGGAGAGGCTGGAGTAGGCCAGGGCGGCCACACCACCTCTAGGCGCGGCCTAGGGCTGCCCGCGCCATGGGGTGGTGTGGGCCCCCTGTGGCCCATCTCCACTCCATCTTCTGGCATCCTTAGTCTTCTGGAAAAATAGGATTTTCCGTATATTTTCCCGGATTTTCTGATCTTCACGAATTTTGCCTCCAAACAACACCTTTTCCATCAGAATCCTGACTGCAGCGGTCCAAGCTCCAAAAGTCATCAACCATGCAAAAATAGATGAAATACCATAAGTATCACCTCTCAATATGAAATATATCAATGAATAATAGTGAATTAAGACATAGAATAGTGATGCAAAATGGACGTATCACATCCCACCAGCGCAAAGCATATCCATCAGATTCTAACGCTGCAAGCTTGACCTTCTTGTCTTCTGGATAGTCAAACAATCACCAGAGCTTCTCAATCTTCAACTCCCATGTGAGGTAATTTTCAGGATCAAGTGAACCATCCAACTTGGGATACGAGAATTTCGGCTTGCCCAAACCATCATCAGCAGCTTGGTTTGGAACACGTTGAGCACGTCCAAGAGGAGCAAAACCGCGAGCATAAGCAGGTGCAGCAGTAGGTGCAGGCGCAGGGGGATTGTCACGTCCCCTGCCAAGATGTGGTGCAGCACCAGCCGCACTACCTTCATCCTCGTCATCAAAAACATCATCATGTGGGTGTTCCTGTCGTTGTTGAATTCCTACTGTTAAGGCATCAATTGAATGCTACAAAGTTGCGACATTGGTATTGAGTGTGGTCACTTGTGTTTGAATGTTAGTGACTGCACCGACATTCTGGTCCACGGCCACTTGCACGTCCTGGATGTTCTTGTCAATAGCATCTGTTGTGTGAGTAAACACACGCGTCAAGTGAGATTTCAACGCCTCATATTCACGCCAAGTAACAAGTTCATCATCCTTCTTTTTCTGCGAGACAACATCATCATCACTAAAAGACATGATAAGTAGGTTAGTGCAAAAATCAAAATCTGTTTGGTGGCACACTCATAACTCACTCACAACTGACAAGAAAGCGGATCTTACCGTTCCAAAGTGAATAGAGATGCTTTACCAAAACAAAATCAAAGACTGATGCATTGAAGTGATGAAGTGAATATCGAGGGTATAGAGAATGATCATAGGACACACAGGTTATTTATGGTGGAGCTCTAGGTATGGTATCCTAACTACACCGCAAACAAGTCTTAGTGATGATCGTATAAAAACCCAAGAAACACACACGGTGGAGATAAACATGACAAAGTAACTTATGAAAATGAATATTGCAATGTATAAGAGAGACGCTAGTAAAAGGTCAAAGTAAACAGGCACAAGATTGCTCAATCTACAAGTGCTATGATCAACTAGGCCTCCAACAATGCACACTTTGATATCTCTTTTTGTCACGCTTGTAGCTCTTTTCTTTTCTTTTTTTATACTGATTCTCTTTTTTTCTCTTTTTTTTATTTTTCAACTATATAACTCAATCCAAACGAGTGCAGCAACTTATAACAAAATTGGGTCAGATAGTCCGGTTGATATGCGCCGTAGACTCCGGTCAGGCCGGATAGTCCAGGGTGAGACGGCCGGATAGTCCGGTTTTGCCTGTCGAAATTTTCTTCACTTCGAAACCCTAATGAGCAGCCTGTCGGAGCAAAGCAACTAGTCTCATGGGTACGTTCCTAGGCATGGATGTTGTAGATAAGCTGTGTATATGGTATGCAAACAAAGCTATGCTGTGGACTCGGACAAACGATGAAAACTTGCGGAAAACGGTGATGGTGGACATGGCGGAAAACAAGATCAAACCCTAAACCTATACACAAACGAAAACTATACTCCTACGAGGAAACCCAATAGATCGGATCTACGAGAAGATACAATCAGCAACTAAAACTCGAAAACGATGCAATCTAGTCTATGGCAAATATTTTGGTAAGGATTTTTCTGTATAGGACTAAACAAGATCTAATCTATGGATGGATTTATGGATGCTCGCTGAGTAAAGGAGGAAATCTGATACCAAGATGATATGGGGTGGCCCGATCTATACAACGAGCACTTGTCGATGATGATAATGGTGGATAGATAACTAGCCTGTAGCTATGAACTCTCTCGCTCGAACCCTGATGCCAATGCAACAGCTCTTGAACCCTGTGGGATATTCACAACACCACGCTCTTGCGCATGCAGCCATCGACCATGAATGGTAGTTTGCAATCTACTAATTCCCAATGGAACAATAGATCACACTCAATTGCAGTAGTATAATTCGATCACAGGGTAATTCTAGAGGTTCTTTGAAAGAAACAACTCCAAAATAGTTTAAAAATGGTCTAAACCCTAACTAGGGGTCGTCCCAGGGCTTATAGGGGTGGCTAGGGTGGCCAGAAACCGAAACTAAACCCGTACAACTCAAACTGATACAAACCGACTCGGACCAAATTCGGTCGGCGGGCGGACATTCTGGCTGGTATCGGCGGGACAGTCCGGTCGGGCCGGACACACCGGTGGAGTCTGCCAGACACTCCGGTATAGCCGGAAACTTTGAAGTTTCCGATTGGTGTCCGGGCAGTGTCTGATGTGGTGTACAGAATGTCCGCGCCAATGCTTCCCACGGGTAGGCCGGACTGTCTGGGTGGCCTCGGTCAGACACTCCGGTCGATGCAGAACCTTTGGCCTCCTTCTTTATGATCTTCTCTTGCACCTTCCTCCCGCTCTTCCCTCGCGCATCCTTGGGCGATCATCATGCTGGGCTTCTCTTGTAGCCCTTCTCCTCCTTGCGCCATGCTTGTTTCTCCAATGAACCTGATCATACATAAATGCATAGACTTAGGAAGTATAAAGTTATCATCAATTAAAGTACCAGATTCGTTTAGGGGTAAATTCACATGTTGTTCAAGTAGCTTAGCGCAAGCTCTTGTAATGGGTCCAATTCTAATCTCATTGGACTGATCCTTCCTTGCAATAGCTGGATCATCTTTAGTAGTCATTGGGGTAGGTGTAATTGTAGGGATGTCCACATCAAGATCTTTGCCCATCATCCAGTAATAGTCAACTCCTTCCCCAATGGTCTCAACACAAGCCTTAGAAATCTTTTCAAGGTTCTTGATCTTTTCTCGAATCTCATCTCGGTCTCCCCTTTTCTTGGAAGAGGTTTCCGAAGGTGATTTAAGAGAAGATCAATGAAGGTTATACATGTATGGGTTGAGTGGAGATTCTTCTTTGTTCCTTCCTTGTTCCACGTGCCTGAGCATCTCCAATTTATGCGGGAACATATCTTCCCAATTGGGGAGTGGAACCACACGTGCAGGCTCGCGGTTGGAGGAAGACGAAGTGTCTCCTTCGGATCCCTCATTCTTGGCTCGTCCTTTAGCGACGTGCTCCTTCCTGGCCCAGATCTGCTTAATATCAAAAGGCTGCACGGACCTCGAGTAATCAAGCGAGATCTAAGGTTTCATTGTAAAGGACAGAAAGAAGTTCTATATCTGAAATAGGATGGAAAAGAATGAGAAAGAACAAAAAGTGCTAATTGGAAAGTAAAATCGGAAATTCAAGGGGCCAGAGTCGGTCACGAGTTGTGGTACGGGCGGGCTCCGCCCGTACCGCGCTCTCGTACGGACACTTTACCTCCCATTTTTTTAGTTTTTTATGGGAAGACAATTTTAACGTGGGGAAAATAGTACTCGTGACAACCATCGATACAGGTGCATCGTCTCGTACTATCTGGTTGTACCAGATCGAAAAGAATCGGCATTGGTACTCCGAATGGTTAACGACCAGTGGTACGGGCGTGACCGACCATATGGTCCGCCCGTACCAGGTCGAAAAACCATTCATATTGACCAGACAAACTAGATGATTTAAAAGCAAAAGATAGAATCATCCAAAAAGGTTTCCAAGGTAGCAGAACTTAAGTAATTTACACTTTTTTACCTAGCTTCCGCTTGTTGTATTCTTTAGCTGGGATTAAAGAGATCAATTCTATAGTGTTTACTTTGCCAACTCTATAATGATTCAATCGCTGCCCATTAACAATCCAGGATGAAGAAGAGGGCGTAGTATTTTTCAGTCTTACCGCTCCCTATGGATATACCTCTTCAACATCGTATGGTCCTTCCCACCTGGATTTCAACTTACCTGCAAAAATCTTAAGACTAGAGTTGTAAAGCAAAACTTTATCTCCAATTTTACCCTTGCCTTCTAACTTTCTGTCATGCCATTTTTTAACTTTTTCTTTAAATATTCTAGTGTTTTCATAAGCCTCAATACTTAGTTCATCTAAAGCATGAATGTTTAAGAGTCGTTTTTCACCTGCAGTTGTAAAGTCAAAATTCATAGTTTTGATAGCCACCGAGCCCTATGCTCGAGTTCTAATGGAAGGTAACACTTTTTACCGTAAACCATTTTGTATGGCGTCATTACCATGGGGTTCTTAAATGATGTGTGATACACCCACAATGCATCATTAAGCTTTAAAGCCCGGTCTTTTCTTAATCTATTCACCGTTTTCTGGAGTATGACCTTGATTTCTCTGTTAGATAATTCCACTTGTCCACTGGTTTGCGGATCGTAAGGCGAGGCTACCCGGTGGTCTACTCCATATTTTTGAAGTATCTGGTCAAAAGTCCCTTTCATAAAATGAGTTCCACCATCAGTAATCAAAAATCGAGGTACTCCAAACCTAGGGAAGATGATGTCCTTGACCATCTTGATAAAAGTGGCTCCATCTGCATGAGCTGTGGGTATAGCTTCAACCCATTTAGTAACATAATCAATAGCAACAAGAATATGAGTATAACTATTAGAGGGAACAAATGGTCCCATAAAATCCATTCCCCATACATCGAATGGCTCTATTACTAAGTTATATTTCATATTCATTTCTTATCTTTTTCCTATATTACTCATACGTTGACAGGCATCACAATTTTTAACATATTCATGAGAATCTTTGACTAGTGTAGGCCAATAGAAAAACCTGACTGTAAGACTTTGACTGCGGTGCGATTACCAGTGTGGTGCCCACCGTAGGGACTATTATGGCAAGATTTAAGAATGTCTTTTACCTCGTGCTCGGGCACGCATTTCTGAATTATCCCGTCTATACCATGTCTATATAGGTAAGGATCATCCCAAAAGTAATGTTTTAAATCATTGAAGAATTTCTTTCTTTGATTGTAATCCATTTATTTTGGTAAAAACATGCCTACTAGGAAATTAGCATAATCTGCAAACCAAGGATCGTGAGATTCTACAACTGTTAGATATTTGCCTGGCATACACTCGTTAATAGGGATGAGATCCTCCATGATTCCTTCCATTCGTGACAAATGGTCGGCCATAGGGTTATCTTTTCCCATCCTATCTAGTGTTTGTAAGTCGTACTCCTGAAGTAACAAGACCCTTTTGATTAGACGGGGTTTAGCATCCTTCTTAGCTAGAAGATGTCTTAGAGCTTGATGATAAGTATGAACTATTACTTTTGAGTTGATGATATAGTGTCTAAACTTATCACAAGCATAAAACAATAGCAAGGAATTCTTTCTCAGTTGTTGCATAGTGCCTTTGATCGTCATTAAAGATTTGACTAGCATATTGAATAACATTAAGGTTAGGGCCATATCTCTGTCCTAAAACAGCCCGAATAGCATAATCACTAGCATCGCACATAATTTCGAATGGTTCATCCCAATTGGGTACTTGAATAATAGTTGCAGAAATTACAGCTTTCTTTAACTATTCAAAAGAATCATGGAAATCTCTATCAAAATCAAAAAGAGTATCTTTATCTAGGAGACGAGTTAAAGGGGTGGCTATTTTAGCAAATATTTGATAAAGCATCTATAGAAACCAGCATGCCCAAGGAAATTCTTTACTCCTTTTATATCTTGCGGAATTGGAAGTGTTTATAAAGTAACTAAATTCGAACTATCAATCTTAATATTCTTCTTAGAAACCTTATGCCCAAAAAGTATACCTTCCCTTACCATGAAGCGGCAACCCTCCTAGTTTAGAACCATCTTGGTTTGTTTACACCTCTACAAAACTCTATTAAGATTATATAGACAACAAAGTTATCCATAAGAACTTACATGGAAATTTCCACAAACTGTCAAAGATCTTAAAAACACACTCTTGAAAAGTACCAGCTGCGTTACACAATCCAAAAGGCATTAATCGATAAGCATAGGTTCCATAGGGGCATGTGAAAGTAGTTTTTTCTTGATCTTCAGGTTGGATAGCTATTTGAGAATAGCCAAAATATCCGTCAAGAAAATAAAAGTAAGAATTAGTGGACATCCTATCCATAATATTTTTAATGAGGGGAAGTTGCTTATGCATTTTTATGGTTTCTTTATTCAACTTCCTAAAGTCAATACACATTTTATATCCTGCTATTGTTCTAGCTGGAATTAGTTCATCCTTATCATTATTAATTATTGGTATGCATCCTTCCTTAGGTATGCAATGAGTTGGACTCACCCATTTGTTGTCTGAAATTTGGTAGATAATACCACTGTCCAACATACGAATTACATCCTTTCTCACTACCTCTTTCATTTTGGGATTTAACCTTTTTTGACTATCAACAAATGGTTTAGCATCTTCAACCATAGGTATCTTGTGAGTTACTATGGTCGGGTCTATACCTTTTATGTCATTAAGAGAGTATCCAAAAGTTTCTCGTTGTTTGACAAGTACTTCTAACAACTTCGTGCTTTCATCTAGAGAGAGCTTATCATCAAAAATTACAGGACATTTACCTTCCTTGTCTAAGAATTCATACCTGAGTCCCGGAGAAAGAGGTTTTAGAATAATAGGCGGCGGATTCTCGTCCCCTTTTCTTTCAAGCTCTTCATATTCATCCCTGAGACCCTATTTAGCCTCCGGTGTGGTGTTGAGGATTTCATCCAAATCTTCTTTTGCAGAGTCGTTGGCAAGGGAATCCTCACTTGTCAAACTTCTCTCCAATTCAGACTGCGGTGCACAAAAGTAGATTGTTGCCAATTCTTCAATAGTCTTATCCTCCTTAATCTCAACCTTCTTCTCATAAGGTAGTCTCGTGAATTGGTTCTAGCTTATTTCTATAGTTTCTTCACCAAGCTGTAAAGATAAAGCCTGCTTTTTGTTGTCAATATCAATATTCATAGAATTGTAAAAACGATTACAAAAAATAACTGGGTAACTAGAGTTCAAGGGTATTTCAATAATATGAAAATCAACTGGATACACAACATCCCCAACAGAAATGCAAACATTGTGAAGTATTCCGCGAGTAGGATGCAAAGTTTGATTAGAAAACATAAAGGTTTCTTCTGATGGCTCAAGGTAAGATTCATCAAGATGATCGCACAATTCATCATAAATAGTATAAGGCATTATGTTTATAGAAGAACTTAAGTCACAAAACCCTACATAAGTAATCCCTCCTAAACAAAAAGGAATTTTCTGTTGACTTTTATTCTTACCATCAAAATTTCCTCCTATCATTTCGGAGGATTCTTTGCTTACCATTATAACCTCTTCCTTGAACAATTTAAGTTCCAAAAGTTCTTTTATTATCCCAATATTTTCTTTAATGGCTCCTAAGTCCCTAGTTAACCTTCCTATTCTTTTATTCCCTTCACCCCTATTATCCATTACCTTAGTTAGAATAGTTTCCTCTACAGCTAACATTTTCTTTTGCATTTTTGAGTATTTATCATTGCACCAAGATTTAGATGGTTTTTCTTCCATAGGTGGTGTATAGCGTTCCCAATCTTTTGGAACCTGCAGGTAGTCAGCATAGGATCTAACAATCTGAATAACCATTCGATGGTCAAGATTAAAATTCCCAAGCATTTTTTCTACCTTTCCACAAGCTAGAAACCTCTTTAAACAATTATACTCTATGAGGTTCTCCTTATTCAACTCTTCCTCACAATAGGCTTTCTCTATCCTATTCACCGTACCTAGCAAATTCCATGCCCTCTCAATACTGAATTTGGTGAATGACCCATTGGTAAGGGAATCGAGTTCATTTCTATTATTATCATTCATACCTGCGTAGAAGGTGTGTATCACTAGCCAAGGTGAGAAATTATGATGGGTGGAGCGATCAAGCAAACCCCAGAATCTTGTATATCCTTCATGCAAGCTTTTTTCAGGTTTTCCTTTAAAATTCTTAATCATGCGCCTTGCGCCAAGAGTTTTTGTCCTGGGAAAGAAATCAACTAAGAATAGAGAGGCCAGCCTCTCCCATGAGTTAGTAATTTTCACAGAACTTGGGATGTACCAAGAATAGGCCTCATCAATAAGAGTTTGAGCAAAGAGAGAAAACTTAACATCATCCTCAGTTTGTAAATTGAGGTGAAAAGTCCCACAAATAACTTCAAAGAACCCTACATGCTCATATGGGTCTTCCGTACCATCTCCTGCAAATTTCTTTGCAATCAATAGATCCAAAAGCATGGGGTTAATACCATACCCTCTTGGGTTATTGGATTTTAAATAAGCGTCCATGGGCGGACTGGAATTCCTCATAGCCTCAAACTTAATTATATGCTAGTACTCGCCCATAATGTATTACCAAAAACTTTATAAACAACCTTTTAGTAAAACAATGAGTAAAAATAAATAACTAAGAAAAAAGACCAAAAGCGCTTAGCTCCCTGGCAACGGTGCTAGAAAATAGCTTGATGACTGCAAGTGCACAGATCAATTGTAGCTAGTTTTGAAGTAAAGATATCGAACCCACCTCGAGCTATTGGTAAAGGCCTTTATGCCCCCTCGTTACTATGTACCAAGGAATACTTGTAAGTTGTCTTTTATCTCAAGTAAAGGGTGTTCGAATGATTTATTGTTGTTTGCGAAAAAGTAATTAAAACAAGTAAAAAATGAAACAAGTTACAAGATTATATGAAAGCGTGGTTGAACTCAATAGGGCTAAAACGTTCTCAGGGATGTAGGATACACCACTAGCATAGTATTATCGTTATATGTAATCAAGATAACATACTTCTTATGTCATGATATGTGTGGAGAGAGCCCCATAATAATATGTTCATGGCAAGGCTCGTAGGAAGCCACTTTATTGAGCCAAGTGTGAGGTCACCTCTAAATAACCATTGCGATGTCTGAGAGTAATCACCCATATAGACCACCACAATTAAGGGTTTCCCCATGGATATCGTAATTAGCTTAGGGAGTCCCTCTTTAATCCCCCTTTGACCATGTAGGTTACGAGCCGACGCCAATCTATCATGGGGCATTCCGGGTATGCTTCCAAAACATGTCCAAAGGGTTTCTTCCTCCCTTTAGTCCTGAAGGCAAATGATATGTGGTCAACTTCACATAGCATCTAAAGAGAGAAATCAAACACAAGACCTAATTATATTATAGACAAGCAAGTCATATGGACACAAGGTAGCTCATCTTTATTACAAGTTCATGGTGGTGCTACGGTTTCTCCATCTCCCCAAGAACAAACGAACTACTCACTCATGGAAACAATCAACAGCATCATCATAATAAAATGGATGGATAAAAGTGCGATGGTAGATTTAATGCAAACCACAATTGGATCTGGAATTACAAAGAGATATAATAGATGAAAAGATGGGGGTGATGGTGGTGATGAAGATGCAGAAGTTGATGATGCATTGTCCTCCAATGATCCGTGAAGTAGCTGGGATTTTACTCCAGCCAAGTTCCTCCTTCGGATCCCTCATAGACGTGGTGTTTCGTGGTTCTAGTGGTTGTGAATGTCGCATCTCTCTCTCATCTTCACTGGGAGAAATTAGTTGACGAGCCGGTCGCGATTACACCTAGTACAGGCGGACGATACGGGCGGGCTCCGCCCGTACCAGTGGTCGTTAATGATGTTGGTGCCTCCTCCTTGTTTATTATTCTTCCAGGTGCGAAGGTAAATTCATAAAGTGACTTTTATCCCTCAGAAATATCATATAATTACACAATATGATAGCTCTAATTGATATGTTCATATATGATTCCATGTTATGACCTTGGATCGATAAAGATCCTAAGTCCTTGTGATTAACATGCTAGTCCCTGGTTCAATAGCTAGCACTCACAGTCGATGAATATCATTTAAACATAAGTCATTATTACACGAATAATCCAGAGTGTAATTATTACATCTTTGCATAGCTTATAGCTAGCTCAAATAAAATAGCGGAAACTTAATAAACTTGAGTCCATCAGTGCCTTAGGCTAGTTGAGTGAAGACCTTTGATCCCTACGCACCTTTCAATCTTCGGATTCTGCACATAAAACGTGCAGCCAATAAGTTGGGTCAATACTTTGAATGTATTGGCAAATTACACCAAGGAAATAATAAGGCTAACTCTACATGCAAAGCTAGGAGTAGGCTTTGGGGTTCATTTGCATAAAGCCAATTTCCTCTAAATAATAAGAAAAGAGGGAGAGTTTTACCCTACTTTGTAAACATTGTTTAAGTAGTATAGAGTCGTGTGGAAGACGAGGATATTATGCACCAAGCGTCCAATCAACCTATCACTTGGATATTACACAACAAGTGGCACTTGGATATTATGCACCAAGTTACTTGGATATGACACACCAAGTCCCCAAAATCCCACCCATTAGCGATATTACACACGCCATGGGGTTTTAGAAAACTTTAAGTTTGGAGAGAGTAAGATCCTTCAGAGGCTCCATCCTTCAGATGCTCAAAGTGTTCTTTTCCGTGAACTCGGCTAATAGATCAGATTGCAATACTCTCGAGAGGTTGTACACTTTACCCACAACCCATGATCAAGTCTTTTTATAGACAAGACCATGGTGAAGCCTTCCCTTAGTATCCCGTCTATTTTCCGGATCTGCCCGTGCCAAAGTAATGATGAGGATATATACAGGGACTATGATGATTCTGACTACTTGAACTGGAAGGAAATATTGAGTCAAATCAATAATGACTATCAGGTGAATTCATCCCTAGTTGAACATGATGTTGTCATTTATAAGAACTTTATACTACCTAAGTCTTTGTGCTATTGTATGATCAGGTACATGGGAGAAGAAGGCGTAGCACGGAGCGAGGAGTTGAAGCATATGGACCATGGCATGTTGATCAATGAAGAATGCACGAGGGAGGAGAGGGAGGAAGCGCAAGGAGCTACCAAGAAGAAGATCAACACATGGCAGGATCTCTGTCGCGGCAGATAAATGACCCGTTTTCCTGCCATGGCACAGAAACAGAGTCCTTTTCTGCCACGGCGGGCTGCCGTGGTAGAGAAACAGGCCCAAACTCTGCCACGGCAGAACCCTGAGCCGAACCCAACTTTGGGTCAGTTTGTATCCTAGTTAGGTGGGACCAAGTCGTCCCAAGCTTAGGCCGCCGGCCCCCAAACCTCTTAAATAGATGGGGTGCACTACTAGATAGGTTTAGACCACGTTAAAATATTTTGGAGTTGTTTCTTTCATAGAACCTCTAGAATTACCCTGTGATCGATTTTACCAACTATAATTGAGTGTGATCTGTTGTTCCACTAGGAATTAGTAGATTGCAAACTACCGTTCGTGGTCGACGGCTACGTGCGCAAGAGCGTGGTGTTGTGAATATCCTACAAGGTTCGAGGGCTATTGCATTGGCATCAGGGTTTGAGCGGGAGAGTTCATAGCTACAGGTTAGTTATCTATCATCCACCATCATCATCGACAAGTGCTTGCAGAGAATATTGGGCCACCCCATATCAAATAACCTCCAAATGATGGTACCCAGGTGAGGTTTCCCACTAAGTACTAAGCCAAGACAGAGCTCATATGTATTGTGGTTGCACTTGAAGCTTTTGAATTCTGAAACATGGCACACTTCTTTGATTCCTGGTGTGGCGCCCCGCAAAAACCACTACTAGAAAATCGCTGTGTTTTTGTGCATTGCATCATCATGACCACATGCTCATGTCATCATGCCACATTGCATTTGAGCATCGTCATGTCGTCTTGCATTTGTTTGCATAAAACTATCTTCGAGAAATCTATTTTTTTGTCTTCTGAACGCCCCGTCTTTATTCAAACACAAAACCCGGGTCTCCGGAATATTTTGCTTTGTCTACCAACGGTTTTCAAAAGCCCCATTTTAAATATTAAAATATTTATTTTATTTTTAGGGGCAGCCGTACCGGGCCGATCCGACCCAGTCGGCCACCCCCAGTACAAAACCGGTCTACCTAAACCCTTTTCCTACCCCAACCTAATCTACCCACCCTTCCTCCACCTCATCCCACCCAATCGGTGCTCGCCACCTCAGCTATCCTCTCTCCATCCACCAACCACCATCTGCCACCTCGCCCCACCCCACTGCCCCAGCCGCCACCCTCCATCCCACACGCACACACCCAACCCACTTCCCTCCCCCTCGGACATCTGCCAGCCCGGCCCCACCACGTGCACTCCACACCGACAGAGCCCCCACCTACCCGCGCCACCGACCACCCTGGCCCCACCGCGCGCTCCTGGCCCCACCCCAATCGAACCGCTCCCCAACCCCGCATCCCCACCTACCCTCTCTCTCCCCCGCTCGCCTCCATCCCCGCGCGCAGCGCCGCCACCTGCGCATCCCGGCCGCCTCCACCTCCCTCCCGCCTCGTCGCCTGGCCTCCTCATCCCCTTCCGCCTCCAGAGCCGGCCTCCACCACCTCCGGTCTTTCTCGCCTCTGCCTGGTGCTGGCCCACCTCAGCAGCGAGCGACGCCCCGCCTCTTCCTCCGGGAGCCCCCGCCTCCGGCCGTCCCTTCCGCCTCCAGTCGCCACCACACCTCGGTCGGGTCGTCGCCACCGGCGTCCATCTCCTCCTCGCGTGCGAGCTCCGTCACCTTCCCGTCGAGTGCATCGCCGCCAAATTCCCCGTCGGCTTCCCCCTGCGCGCGAGTCCCCCGACCGCCGCCTCCGGCGGCGCCGCCGTCACCAGCGGCCAACACCTTGACCCCAGATGCGCTGCCTCCTCCCCGGCCCTCCTCCCGTTCGGACGCCGCCTCCCTCGGCCTCCGCGGCCCGACCAGCGCCTCTGCCACAGCTCCGGTGCGAGCGCCCCACGGATGCGCGCCCCCTCGACGCCACCCTTGTGTCATGTCTCTGGCCGCATGTTCCTTTTTTTTTCCTATAGCACCACGTCGGCGTCCGCCTCGTCCGTGCCGCGTCTGTGGATATTCCTATTCGCATCGTTGCAATCAGTGAAGGGTAGATGAAGAAACGATGGTGCTACAGGGCATCCAAGGTCCAAGTCTGTCTCCATGCTCCCCGTGTGTTGATGTGTTCTGTCCCGATGTTCATGTTGTTGCCATCAGCAAATCGACAAGTGGTAATGTGACCCGAAGTATCCCGACAAGAATGGTCCGATGTGAAGATCTTCATCCAGGAACACCATGTTCTCCTTCCCGGACCCGAAGACCCAGAACCCGGAGGCCTTCCTCATAGATGCCAAGACCCCATTCCCGGAGGCGCAGTTCGAACCCGAAGACCACCAAGCTCTTCTTCCTGGAACGACAAGTGCTTCGACACGGATCCGATGCCGACGACGTTGCACGCCAAGTTCTCCTTCCCGAACGCCAAGACCGACCCGATACGAGGACCTGAAAAGATCTTCGTGACGACAAGATCGGCACCGACCAGGGCGGATCCGATGTGCCCCGACGCCAACCAAGTTCTTCTTCTCGGATGCGCCAAGCTCTCCTTCCGTTGTCCGAGACCGATTCCGTCGAACCGTTTCTCCCCGCCGAACCTGTCGAACCCCGAACCCCTCGGAGCCCAAGTTCGCCGAACCCTAAATGTGATTCCCTATCCGAGACCCCCATTATTTTTATAATATGACATAATCGACCGTCGCATATTAAATTGTTCATCTCGCATGCATATTGGTGTGGTTTGGGGGCCTTATGCCGATTCACCATATAATTAAATATGGGGTCATTTGCGGGCAAATCTAGTCTTATATTGGCCCCATTTAAATTTGTGTAGCGAACCGGTGATATAATTTTGCCTTGTTAAGACAACATTTAAATTGCGGGGTATCTAAACAACATGAACCATGAAATAAATTGTCGGGACCCCGGTCCCACTTAATATTGCTCAATTGCATCGCATCTTTGTCATGCCAAACATCATACATGCATCATGCCCGATTTTCTACCGTAGTATTAAATAGTGCATCCGGTGTTTCTTCTAGTGCTTTGCTTCATCACGGATTAGGACGATGAGTTGATGCGAGTGTCGACCCGATCTTGGATGAACCTTCGGCAATGTTTTCAGGCGAGCATCTCCCCCTTTCTACCTATCTTACTTTTATAGTATTTATTCCCTCCTGTTGATCTATTGCTATCTGTGTTGCGATGCTCTAGTTTCCGTACCCGGGACATCCCTTGCAGCCTTATATTGCCTTGGACACATCCTATTACCTGTTGATTGGTAGATAGTTGGACTTGCGCGTCGTAGTCGCTTGCTCAAGTGTTGTTGCGTGTCGTCAAGTACCATAGTTGTTGGAGTATTGCCGCATGTTTAATGTTGGAGATGTTCATGGCTTTAATTTTGTTTAATAACTAAAATTGAAGTAGGTAAATAATGCAGAGGCACAGGTGGGCAATAGATGTTATTTGGTTGTTAACCGTCCACTTGTGTCCCGTAGGACCCCGAGTTCTTGACACCTGTTCCGAGATCGAGCGCGCTAACCACAGGTGGGGTGTGTGGGCACCCCCATCGATTAGTACCTGATTTCAAAGTATTGTACTGGGGGCCACAAAGTAGTTTAGAGCTTTATTACTATCTTGTACTTATGCCATGCTTTACCGCTTTATTTAAGATTGTGCGTGGAGCACCTGTACTGTTTAGGATTGCGGAGTGTTTTCACGGTATCGACAAGCCCAGTCATATTTTCGGGTTCCCAGTCGTTTACAGCCACTGACGCAAACCCTGGGTCCGTTTCGGAGCCGGCCAACTTCGTTGCGGGTAGCTTAGTGGGGTGGCCCCCATGTACTTGCTTGGGTCTAGGAAACGTCATGACTTAGGCCCCGCCGACATACCGATGGGTGTATGTTAACTGATCTGGCAAAAAGGGTCGAAGTGCGTGTGGATACTTTGGTGCACCCCTGCAGGGTTAAATCTTTTCGAAAAGCCGTGTCCGCGGTTATGGACGACTTGGAGCACAGTTCTCGATCATAGACAACTATAACTAAATTTTACTGTTATAATTTGACTTGTATCCGATATGACTAGTAATCAGCTTCACCACAATGGAATGGCTAAATAAAAGTGCCAACAACTGCTGGGTTTTGGGATATCTCATGTTAATCGTATCTGACTAGTAAGTGTTGCAACTACAACTGAATGGTTAACTAAAAACTGACCACTGCTTATTATACCAGGATGAATCATGCTATCTATATTTGACTAGTAATTGCCGCCACTATAACGGAATGAATAAAACTGCCAACTGTGTGAGTTCCTCGGTTGACTTCCTCGTTTGGTCTCGAGGGGGAAATACCAGGATGGGTATGTTTGGTGGTAGAATCAGGTTGGTTCCGAATAGGTCTTTCTTATCCCTCTCTAATAGCCGACAGTTATCTCGAGTCTCTGTAGGTTGTTTAGTGCATGCCGCGCTGCCGCTCAGTCCACCATACCTATGTAGGCGAGGACCGCCGAATTCTAGTCTCGCCGTGTACTGGCCTCAGTACTGACCGCTCTCTCTTTTTCCTTTGCCCTTTGTCGGCACCCCTTTTGTTTAAGCAGGTTTTGAGATCGACGTCGTTAGCAGGGTTACCCTTCCGGCTTGGACTGGGCAGGGTTATGGACGCCATTGGTTATTCTTCAGGGCTCTTAGCTCAATTTGCATCTTGTCCGTACTCGGACGCTGTATCGTTTTCAAGGTGATTTGGATCTTTGTATGTTATATCTGTATTCTTGACTCTTTGAGTCGCTGTTGTATATATGATCTGTGGGTTCCATCGTGGACTATTGTGTAATGATATTACTTTGTTTTCCACCCGCACGAAAGTGCCTGGTGGGCACCTTTGAATCATTTCTATGCGGGTTTGGCGGGAATCGCTGAAACTTGCATAGGGTCGATTCTGAGGGTGTTACAGAGTGGTATCAGAGCTCAGCAGTTGCGATACCCCACAAGTCCAGCCTGTAGGATAACCTAGCTAACGGCCGAAGTAGAGTGTCAAAACTATTTTTTGCAAAATCGGTTGGATAGTTCTGATTAGGTCTGATTTTACTCCTTACCCCTCTGCTATTCTCTTCTTACCTCTACGTGTTTTGAATCCGCTCTCTTCTCTTTCTTTGAGTCCAGGAATTCTCGTGGTTGGGTTTTCGTCGTACCTTCAGGGTTTCGCTTCCTCCTTTGGTAACGGTGTTGCTACATCTGGTCTTCATGCTATCCGAGGAATCCTTCGTCTGGTGGACTTCTCTTTGTTCCTTCTCGTGCCTTCCGGTGTTTTCCGACGCGACAACATCGTCTACGCCAGATCCGATGTAGAGCCTGCATCACTCCTTTGTTCCGAACCTCGATTGTCAAGATCTTCAGTCTGATTCCGAGAATGGGTGCACGCTTTTCTACTGATTGTACGGAGTAATAGTTTGGGTGCGTGATGGATTGGCCCCCATGCCAACTACTCACTCTATTTGCTCGTGTACATTGAAGTGGATGAGAATGCATCGATTCTCTCTTTCTATCGAAGCTAGAGGTGGCTTTATTTGTTGATACCTCTACCTTCGACCTTTTGTTTCCCGGAGTGTTCTCTCGTCGATCACGGACAACGACCTCTTGTTAGTGGTGTCGCGAGGATCTACACGATGCGAGAAGATTCAGATCGCCGCCCTTCTTCCCGGTACCATGAGGCGGATCTCGAGGGCGAGATCCTTTGTTAGTGGTGTCGAATTGTGGCGCCCGCAAAAACCACTACTAGAAAATCGCTGTGTTTTTGTGCATTGCATCATCATGACCACATGCTCATGTCATCATGCCACATTGCATTTGAGCATCGTCATGTCGTCTTGCATTTGTTTGCATAAAACTATCTTCGAGAAATCTATTTTTTTGTCTTCTGAACGCCCTGTCTTTATTCAAACACAAAACCCGGGTCTCCGGAATATTTTGCTTTGTCTACCAACGGTTTTCAAAAGCCCCATTTTAAATATTAAAATATTTATTTTATTTTTAGGGGCAGCCGTACCGGGCCGATCCGACCCAGTCGGCCACCCCCAGTACAAAACCGGTCTACCTAAACCCTTTTCCTACCCCAACCTAATCTACCCACCCTTCCTCCACCTCATCCCACCCAATCGGTGCTCGCCACCTCAGCTATCCTCCCTCCATCCACCAACCACCATCTGCCACCTCGCCCCACCCCACTGCCCCAGCCGCCACCCTCCATCCCACACGCACACACCCAACCCACTTCCCTCCCCCTCGGACATCTGCCAGCCCGGCCCCACCACGTGCACTCCACACCGACAAAGCCCCCACCTACCCGCGCCACCGACCACCCTGGCCCCACCGAGCGCTCCTGGCCCCACCCCAATCGAACCGCTCCCTAACCCCGCATCCCCACCAACCCTCTCTCTCTCCCCCGCTCGCCTCCATCCCCGCGCGCAGCGCCGCCACCTGCGCATCCCGGCCGCCTCCACCTCCCTCCCGCCTCGTCGCCTGGCCTCCTCATCCCCTTCCGCCTCCAGAGCCGGCCTCCACCACCTCCGGTCTTTCTCGCCTCTGCCTGGTGCCGGCCCACCTCGGCAGCGAGCGACGCCCCGCCTCTTCCTCCGGGAGCCCCCGCCTCCGGCCGTCCCTTCCGCCTCCAGTCGCCACCACACCTCGACCGGGTCGTCGCCACCGGCGTCCATCTCCTCCTCGCGTGCGAGCTCCGTCACCTTCCCGTCGAGTGCATCGCCGCCAAGTTCCCCGTCGGCTTCCCCCTGCGCGCGAGTCCCCCGACCGCCGCCTCCGGCGGCGCCGCCGTCACCAGCGGCCAACACCTTGACCCTAGATGCGCTGCCTCCTCCCCGGCCCTCCTCCCGTTCGGACGCCGCCTCCCTCGGCCTCCGCGGTTCGACCAGCGCCTCTGCCACAGCTCCGGTGCGAGCGCCCCACGGATGCGCGCCCCCTCGATGCCACCCCTGTGTCATGTCTCTGGCCGCATGTTCCTTTTTTTTCCTATAGCACCACGTCGGCGTCCGCCTCGTCCGCGCCGCGTCTGTGGATATTCTTATTCGCATCGTTGCAATCAGTGAAGGGTAGATGAAGAAATGATGGTGCTACAGGGCATCCAAGGTCCAAGTCTGTCTCCATGCTCCCCGTGTGTTGATGTGTTCTGTCCCGATGTTCATGTTGTTGCCATCAGCAAATCGACAAGTGGTAATGTGACCCGAAGTATCCCGACAAGAATGGTCCGATGTGAAGATCTTCATCCAGGAACACCATGTTCTCCTTCCCGGACCCGAAGACCCCGAACCCGGAGGCCTTCCTCATAGATGCCAAGACCCCATTCTCGGAGGCGCAGTTCGAACCCGAAGACCACCAAGCTCTTCTTCCTGGAACGACAAGTGCTTCGACACGGATCCGATGCCGACGACGTCGCACGCCAAGTTCTCCTTCCCGAACGCCAAGACCGACCCGATACGAGGACCTGACAAGATCTTCGTGACGACAAGATCGGCACCGACCAGGGCGGATCCGATGTGCCCCGACGCCAACCAAGTTCTTCTTCTCGGATGCGCCAAGCTCTCCTTCCGTTGTCCGAGACCGATTCTGTCGAACCTTTTCTCCCCGCCGAACCTGTCGAACCCCGAACCCCTCGGAGCCCAAGTTCGCCGAACCCTAAATGTGATTCCCTATCCGAGACCCCCATTTTTTTTATAATATGACATAATCGACCGTCGCATATTAAATTGTTCATCTCGCATGCATATTGGTGTGGTTTGGGGGCCTTATGCCGATTCACCATATAATTAAATATGGGGTCATTTGCGGGCAAATCTAGTCTTATATTGGCCCCATTTAAATTTGTGTAGCGAACCGGTGATATAATTTTGCCTTGTTAAGACAACATTTAAATTGCGGGGTATCTAAACAACATGAACCATGAAATAAATTGTCGGGACCCCGGTCCCACTTAATATTGCTCAATTGCATCACAACTTTGTCATGCCAAACATCATACATGCATCATGCCCAATTTTCTACCATAGTATTAAATAGTGCATCCGGTGTTTCTTCTAGTGCTTTGCTTCTTCACGGATTAGGACGATGAGTTGATGCGAGTGTCGACCCGATCTTGGATGAACCTTCGGCAATGTTTTCAGGCGAGCATCTCCCCCTTTCTACCTATCTTACTTTTATAGTATTTATTCCCTCCTGTTGATCTATTGCTATCTGTGTTGCGACGCTCTAGTTTCCGTACCCGGGACATCCCTTGCAGCCTTATATTGCCTTGGACACATCCTATTACCTGTTGATTGGTAGATAGTTGGACTTGCGCGTCGTAGTCGCTTGCTCAAGTGCTGTTGCGTGTCGTCAAGTACCACAGTTGTTGGAGTATTGCCGCATGTTTAATGTTGGAGATGTTCATGGCTTTAATTTTGTTTAATAACTAAAATTGAAGTAGGTAAATAATGCAGAGGCACAGGTGGGCAATAGATGTTATTTGGTTGTTAACCGTCCACTTGTGTCCCGTAGGACCCCGAGTTCTTGACACCTGTTCCGAGATCGAGCGCGCTAACCACAGGTGGGGTGTGTGGGCACCCCCATCGATTAGTACCTGATTTCAAAGTATTGTACTGGGGGCCACAAAGTAGTTTAGAGCTTTATTACTATCTTGTACTTATGCCATGCTTTACTGCTTTATTTAAGATTGTGCGTGGAGCACCTGTACTGTTTAGGATTGCGGAGTGTTTTCGCGGTATCGACAAGCCCAGTCACATTTTCGGGTTCCCAGTCGTTTACAGCCACTGACGCAAACCCTGGGTCCGTTTCGGAGCCGTCCAACTTCGTTGCGGGTAGCTTAGTGGGGTGGCCCCCATGTACTTGCTTGGGTCTAGGAAACGTCATGACTTAGGCCCCGCCGACATACCGATGGGTGTATGTTAACTGATCTGGCAAAAAGGGTCGAAGTGTGTGTGGATACTTTGGTGCACCCCTGCAGGGTTAAATCTTTTCGAAAAGCCATGTCCGCGGTTATGGACGACTTGGAGCACAGTTCTCGATCATAGACAACTATAACTAAAGTTTACTGTTATAATTTGACTTGTATCCGATATGACTAGTAATCAGCTTCACCACAACGGAATGGCTAAATAAAAGTGCCAACAACTGCTGGGTTTTGGGATATCTCATGCTAATCGTATCTGACTAGTAAGTGTTGCAACTACAACTGAATGGTTAACTAAAAACTGACCACTGCTTATTATACCAGGATGACTCATGTTATCTATATTTGACTAGTAATTGTCGCCACTATAATGGAATGAATAAAACTGCCAACTGTGTGAGTTCCTCGGTTGACTTCCTCGTTTGGTCTCGAGGGGGAAATACCAGGATGGGTATGTTTGGTGGTAGAATCAGGTTGGTTCCGAATAGGTCTTTCTTATCCCTCTCTGATAGCCGACAGTTATCTCGAGTCTCTGTAGGTTGTTTAGTGCATGCCGCGCTGCCGCTCAGTCCACCATACCTATGTAGGCGAGGACCGCCGAATTCTAGTCTCGCCGTGTACTGGCCTCAGTACTGCCCGCTCTCTCTTTTTCCTTTGCCCTTTGTCGGCACCCCTTTTGTTTAAGCAGGTTTTGAGATCGACGTCGTTAGCAGGGTTACCCTTCCGGCTTGGCCTGGGCAGGGTTATGGACGCCATTGGTTATTCTTCAGGGCTCTTAGCTCAATTTGCATCTTGTCCGTACTCGGACGCTGTATCGTTTTCAAGGTGATTTGGATCTTTGTATGTTATATCTGTATTCTTGACTCTTTGAGTCGCTGTTGTATATATGATCTGTGGGTTCCATCGTGGACTATTGTGTAATGATATTACTTCGTTTTCCACCCGCACGAAAGTGCCTGGTGGGCACCTTTGAATCGTTTCTATGCGGGTTTGACGGGAATCGCTGAAACTTGCATAGGGTCGATTCTGAGGGTGTTACACCTGGGCTGTCGAACTCCACCAAATTCCACTCGTTGACCCGACAACCATTCTGCCTAAAAGAAATCTTAGTTTTATTTTGAAGGACGTTTTGAGAGGAAAAGGTTCGCTCGAGAGAGCTTTCATACTTAGAAAATTCCAGTCTTTCAAACCCCCAACAATACTTTATATATATATCATAGCAAGCAGTACTTAGCAAAACAGGGATAACCTACTAGGAACGAAAATTCCTAAGTATTGAACTATCATGGCATACTGCAAAAAAAACATCGCACTTGCAAAATATTTCCATGTAGATCTACCAAAACAATCCTACACATGCATACTACTATTTTGAAGAGCAAACAATACATAATATTCAAAACTGGAACAATATATGAACAAGAGGTGTAACTTGCCTTGATCCGAGCAACACTCTACACAATAGTACTCCTCGGTGCACTCCGAACAATCTGACGAAGGAAAACATAGATCTAATCACAACTTGCACAAAAAAATTGCCACAAAAGAAATATGCATGCATGCAACATGGTAATATGCAAGGATGAGCTCAATTTCGACCAACAATATTATTCAGGAGTGTTATTGTGTTGGGGGTGTTATTAGTATCGATTTCCCATAGATTTTAAGTAATTTGGATTATTACTTTATTAAATATGCCCATAAGGAGATTCCAACCTTCAAATCTACCATGAAAAAGATCCAAAACCTCTAAGCAAGATATTCCAATTTTAAACAGTAGATGATGTAACTACAAAGCTAACACAACAAGAATCAACTGAAACGGAGTTATGGTTATTTTCCTAGAATTACAATACTCCAATCTAGACTTTGAATCCTACCACAAAATTACTGCAGTAAACTAGCAAATTTATTGTAGATCTATGTTCTACACAATTTTATGAATCCAACGCTATATTATTTGTAATTTTTGGCCAAGTACAAATTACTATGAATTTTACAAGATTAAAGTATTTTCTTCGTATTTAAAACAATCTCTAGAAATTAACCCGACAACCCTGCCACTTGTCGCAAATCTATTGGCCGCGTGCCGCTGACTAGGCGATGAATCGGTGCTGATGGCGTGCGCTTGCCACGCGATACAACGCCATTCATCGGTACCCCTTCGGTAAGTGGATCTAATCTACCCCGTCGATTTGCGATCGGATGGGTGCGAGGCTAACTTACAGAGAATGGCGGGTGGCGGCGAAGTTGGTGGTGACGGTGGCGGACGGCAGGTGACGGTGCTTGTGTATGTTCCGGCGAGCTCCCGGTTGTGTGAAGCAGACGATGATGTGGCCCTCCTCCTCGCGGTTCTGCTCACGAGATGGTCGTCGACCTTCTCTTCCTCTCCTTGCTGCAGTACCTGACCGGCCTCCGCGAGCTTCGACGACTCGACGACGATGAATTCCTGGCACTCCGACGATCTTCTGAGGGGGGAAGAGGGGTTAGGTGGTGGAGAAGGGCGAGAGGAAATGATTAGGTGCAGAGAGAGGGGCAGAGGATGGCTCGGGACCTCGGCTTCGAGATCGGTGGCAATGCAATTCCGGCAAGATCTAAATCGATCTAGATGGTGGTAGACTGGTGGCGGTTGGCGAAATATGTTTAGGGTTTAGAGGCGGCGGGGTGCGGGGGTTTATAAGGAGGAGTTTTCTTGGCGCGGGGGTTGCGGAATTGGCTCCGATTCGTCTGGAAATTTGTTTGGCACGTGGCAGCAGTGTACGTGCTCGACATGGACTCCACGGGGTAGATGACCTGGTTGGGGCCGAGCGGTCAGTGACTGCTCGGGCGCTGGCAGGCTATGTGTGGTCGTCATGGGTCGGCCCACTGGTGCGCGAGGTTGTGCGCTGCTCGCTCCATAGGCGCGAGCGGTAGGTAGGACACGGGCTGGCTCGGCCGGCATGCCTATGTTAGATTAGATATATTTTTTTATTCTTTTATTAATTCTATTTTACAATTTCATTTATAACTTTTGCATTGTAAAACCAAAATTAATGAATTTAGTCTCTAAAAATTTGTAAAAAGGAGGAGATCAACATAGGATCATAAAATAGCACTTTTGCAAGGATTTAAAGGGTTAGGTTTAATATAACCCCTTCTTGTCTTTATATGACTATATGAGAGAACAAATTAGGGTTTTGGGAAAAGGGTTTTGGTGCAATTTCATTGTGTGATGCCATGATGCAAATGTTATTATGCATGCTTCTAGTAACATCTAGAATTACAAAATTTGGGATGTTACAAACCTACCCCCCTTAAGAAGAATCTTGTCCTCGAGATTCAGGTTGGGTAGCAAATAGGTGTGGGTGTTCCGTCTTCAGGTCATCTTCACGTTCCCACGTGGATTCTTCCTCGAAATGGTGATTCCATTGAACTTTCCAAAACCTGATAGTCTTGGTACGAGTAACCCTCTCGGCCGTTTCCAAAATCCTGATAGGTTTTTCCTCATAAGTGAGATCGTTTTCCAACTGAACCTCAATTAGGGGAACTGTGTCTCTTAGCGGTGTTTCAGCCATCTCCAGGTGACACATCTTTAATTGTGACACATGGAATACTTCATAACAGCCAATACTTCAGGCAACTTTAGCTGATAAGAAACCTCTCCTCTACGAGCCAGAATCTTGTATGGCCCTATAAAGCGAGGTACCAACTTACCCTTGATTCCAAATCTCTTAACTCCTCATAGTGGAGAAATGTAGATATATGCATGGTCTCCTACTTCGTAAGTCACATCCCTGTGCTTGGAATCAGCATAACTCTTTTACCTAGATTGGGCTACCTTTAGCCTGTCTTGCATCTGCCTTAGCTTTTCTTCAGCATCCTTTATCAACTCAGGACCAAACAAACTACGTTCTCTAACTCCATTCCATAGTAGCGGAGTCCTACACTTCCTTCCATATAGAACTTCAAATGGAGCCATCTTGATACTAGTTTGATAACTATTGTTGTACGAGAACACTGCGTCTGGCAAGTTGTCATCCCAACTAGACCCATAGTCTAGGGCACAAGCTCTCAACATATCCTCCAGGATCTGATTAACTCTTTCTGTTTGACCATCTGTTTGTGGGTGGAAAGTAGTACTAAACTCCAGTCGTGTCCCTAGATATTCGTGTAACTATCGCCAAAACTTTGAGGTGAACTGGGTACCTCTGGCGGAAACTATTCCTTTAGG
Source organism: Avena sativa (assembly GCA_916181665.1). Classification (NCBI taxonomy): domain Eukaryota; kingdom Viridiplantae; phylum Streptophyta; class Magnoliopsida; order Poales; family Poaceae; genus Avena; species Avena sativa. Next base: position 318,019,584 of record OV702292.1, read on the forward strand.
AACACCATGCAAACTTACAATCCTTGACATATAAACCTCGGCGAGTTTGGCGCTCGTATAGGTGGTATTTACGGGAATGAAGTGACCCACTCTGGTGAAGTGATCGACTATTACCCAGATAGAATCATACCAGAATGAGTCTGGGGTAGTCCCGTGATAAAGTCCATGCCTACCTTGTCCCACTTCCAGGCGGGCATAGGTAGTGGCTGCAGCAGCCCTGCTGGTTTCTGATGTTCGGCCTTGACCCTATTGCATACATCACACAAAGAAATATACTCGGCAATTTCTGTTTTCAAATTATTCCACTAGAATCTATCCTTCACATCCATGTACATTTTTTGTATTACCGAGATGAATTGAATAAGGTGAATCATGAGCCTCCTAAAGAATTAACTTCCTGATATCGGGGTCATCGGGAATGCATAAACGCTTCTCATACAAAAGTGTCCCTTGTTCATCCATATGGAACCCTTTTGCTTTACTTTTGCTTATATTAACTTTTATTTCTTCCAACTCTTTGTCCCCCTTCTGGGCTTCTTTGATTCGGTCCAGAAGTGTTTGCACTATCTCCAAAGTTGCTCAGTATCCTTCTGGAACTATTTCCAACCTGAGATCCTTGAATTGTTCGCACAAATCCTTTGGAAGTTCTCCTGCGGCAAGTCTGTTTACATAGACCTTACGGCTTAAAGCATCATCTACAACATTGGCCTTCCCAGGATGGTACTGTAGGTGCAAGTCATAGTCCTTGATGAGTTCAAGCCATCTCCTTTTCCACATATTTAACTCCTTTTGGGTGAAGATGTATTTCAGAGTCTTGTGATCCATGAACACATCACAATGTTTGCCCACGAGGTAATGTATCCATACCTTGAGCACATGCACAACAGATGCTAGTTCCAAGTCATGTGTGGGGTAGTTATTCTCATGGTTCTTAAGCTGTCGAGAGGCGTATGACACTACCTTCCCATCTTGCATCAGTACACTACCAAGTCATTATCGAGAAGCATCACAATAGACATGGAAATCCTTCTGGATATCAGGCAGACACAAAACTGGCGTCGTTACTAGGAGTTTCTTCAATTCTTGAAAACTCACTTCACATGCCTCGGTCCATTGGAACTTATTTTCTTTCTTCAATAATTCAGTCATACACTAATAGGAAACAGGCTGTTAGTGGCGCACCCAAATTGCTCATCCGTGGCGCACTAGCAGTGCGCCACGGGCCTTGCGCTACGGCTATCTCTCAGCCGTGGCGCACTGCCTAGTGCGCCACGGTTGTGTAGAGATAGGCGTAGCGCACCTCCTAGTGCGCCACAGAAGTTTGGGATGGTGCGCTACCCCTGGGATCTTCTGTGGCGCACTACCTAGTGCGCCACTAAACTTCCATAGTGCGCTTTAGGTATAGTGCGCCACAGAAGGTAGACCATGTGCGCCACAGATGTATTTTTTGTTTTTTTTTAATTTCCGAGCCAGATTATATGCAATACATATTATATACAATATTACAGCAGATATACACACACAGATACAAGATATACAATTATATATATAAATACTCAATATGAAAAACAAGATTGAAACAAATACATATAGATAAGTCTCATACATGAATACATAGTCTAAGTTACATTGTTTCGATCATGTTACAAAGTAGTAGTTGGTGACATGCTAATACATGTGTCGATCGAACAAGTTAGAGCTCGGAAGCTCGCCTAGACATCTAAACTAGCTAGCTAGACACAAACGCGGGATAAATAACCAAAGAAGATAAGCATGATCACCGCCGCGACGAAGGTGTAGGTCTTCATCCGGTTCCTTGTCCTAACTCCCGCTAGATAGCGCGTGTATCTAGCTTCCGCCTCCGCCATAGTGTTGTACCCTTTGTAGCTATTGCCGCTGAAACGGTGCACCTGTCTCCGGCAGTCTTCCCAATCATCGTAGACTCCGGGAACCCGTCCCTTGTATACGACGTAGCACGTCATCTATAAGTTGACAATAATAATTAACCGACTATTGAAAAAAACATATATAATTAAAGTCGCATATGAAGATACACTTATAGAAAGTACTCCTATATAGTGTGCCACGATATTTCAATCATCGGCATTATTCTCGAAAAAGACCAAAGTAACTCAAAAAGCATGCCTCATATATATACATAGGTCGTTGGACACAGGAATATGCTACGATGGAACCGTACGCCAAGTAGGATGCACAACACCTGGACTTGTGCATAGCACAAGGCGTACAATCCCATCGTAGCACATTCACATATATAGTGTGCCACGACATTTCAATCATCGGCATTATTCTCGAAAAAGACCAAAGTAGCTCGAAAAGAATGCCTCATATATAACTAGCTAGGTCGTTGGACATAGGAATATGCTATGACGGAACGGTACACCAAGTAGGATGCACAATTCCTGGACTTGTGCATATCACAAGGCTAACTATCCCGTCATAGCACATTCACATATATATTGTGCCACGACATTTCAATCATCGGCATATTCTCGAAAAAGACAAAAATAACTCGAAAAGAATGCCTCATATATACATAGGTCGTTGGACACAGGAATATGCTACGATGGAACGGTAAGCCAAGTAGGATGCACAAGACCTGGACTTGTGCATATCACAAGGCTCACAGTCCCATCGTAGCACATTCACATATATAGTGTGCCACGACTTTCAATCATCGGCATTATTCTCGAAAAAAGAGTAAGGAAAAAAAGAAGGACCAAATTGAGCAAAGGACCAAAGAGTAAGCAAAAAAACCAAGCATTGATTGATATATAATAATAATAAGAAAAATAAGTTCACTTGTCGTCCACACACACACAAAGGTCATCTATAGTTTGTAACTACAACTAGGCCAACATCAAGCCTTCTGGCTCGGCTTAGGGAATGGGAGGATGCCCTGTCTCGTCATGAACTTCCTATAGTCACCCTGCATCTCTAAGCGGTCTTCTATGTCACGGTTATTCGGGATATTTCCTCCGTAGAAGATCCCCCCCGAAGTCATGACATCACGAAAGATGATTGCCCCAAACTGCTGCTGGATGCGATACATCTCTTGTCTAATATCCGAATCATTGATCTTGGCCTTTGCTTCGGCCCACTGTTTGAGATGATCTGGCAGCGTAGAATTCTGCTGGTCAAGTAGGAACGCCCTCATGTGATGGAGGGCGTAGTAGGCTTCCTTCTTACTGTTTTCCGGCTGCTTCACGTAGGGGAACTCCGTTACGTGGTTGAAGACGTGCCTGCCGAACTTGACCTTCTTACGCACGAAGCTGGTGCCTTCCGTCGAGGCAAAGCCAGTGAGAGCATCATCCAGAACTTCCTTGATCTTGTTGTAGTTTTTCTTCTTTTCTAGACTCCCCGAGTCGAAATACGTGGCGTGGGAATGCTTCGGCGATAAGGAGATGAGCGTGCAGTGTTCATCTCTGCGCAAAAAATTCAAATGGAATGTGTTGGAAAAAGAATGATGATGATCTAATAAAGCCAATCGACGGTGGCGAGTGAATAACGACTTACTCAGGAAAGTAAGGCACGAGAATGTATTCCTTTGTCTTGTTCGCCACGAGGATTCTTTTTAGGTACGAGGCCACGATACGTCGTTCGGCGGGGGAACCCAAGCAGCCGTCACGCATGTAGTAGGGGTCCACTATAGCGATGCCCGGTGTGTTCTCTCTAATGATCTGCGTGGCCAGGCTGAGAGAAAAGAGACGGACCATGGTATAGTGCAGCGGGTATAGGTGGAACATATTGAAGATGTCCTCGAACCGCAGGAAGAACAGATCCGCGGGGGCAGTGTCGACGAAGCCCAAGCCTGGTGGCACCTTAACCACGAATACCGGGTGCGAGGGATCTTTCTCCGATAGAAGGCGTCTCTCTATCGTCAGCACGCCGTCATGCAAACTCTGCAGTTCCGAACTGGCAAGCTTCCGCAAATTCTTAGGTAGCATGGGCTCACCCGCCACATGAATCCTCCACATAATACCCTCGGGTCTTGGTGGCCTGTCCCGAAACCTGATCGGATTCGCAGTTGTTGACGCCACCGGCTGGCTCGAGCTGCTGATTTTCTTTTCCTGCCCTTTTTTCCTTTTGGAGAGCGGGCAGGCACCGCAATCTGAGCACTGGCCGCCCTATGTAGTGTGTCAGGGCTTAGAATAAAGGGCCGGTTGGTTGTATCAGCTGGCTCTGTAAAGGCGCAAGCTGGAGGCGTCTCCTGAGAACCAAACAGACGCTTGGTGATAGTGGCTTTCTCTGTGGGGCCACCAGCTAGGTCTTCTTCGTTGCCAAACTGAGTGCTGAAGAAGTGATCATTCCAGTCTTCGTCGTCCTCGGCCGGATCCTGCGCCATGTGCATATCATCAACATGATCATCCGACCCACCGCGTGGAGGTGACGGCGAGGGCGGTAAGGGGGCCTTGCCACCGCTTGTCGCTAGCACGACAGGCGGTGCTGTTGTCTGTGGCGTGATGGCCCCCGCCGTCCCCAAACGGATCATGCTCTTTGGCCATACCAAGAATAAGCCGAAGCAAGTTCTGAGGACAGACGACTCTTCTTCATCCGCTCCTGGGGGTTGAATGTGTTGGAGATATGCCCTAGAGGCAATAATAAATATAGTTATTATAATATATCTTTGTGTTTATGATAAATGTTTGCATTCATGCTATAATAGTATTAACAAGGAAACCATTAATACTTGTGTGATTTGTAAACTTAATTTGAAGTCCCTAGTATAGCCTCTATACTTCACTAGCTTGTTGGTTGATTGATGATGTGGTTTCTTTGTCATGAACATTGAGATGTTATCAACAACAAGATCATATCGTTAGGAGAATGATATGGTGGACATACTCCTATAGACAAGCATAGCATAAAGATCAAGTCATTTCAATAGTTCAATTGCTATATGCTTTCTGATACATAGTAACCTAATTCCTTCGACCATGAGATCATGCATATCACCTTTACTGGATGGATGCTTTGATGTCATCAAACACCACACCGTAACAGGGTGGCTATAAAGGTGGCATTGAGTGTTCGGAAAGTATTGGTTGAAACACATGGATCAAGAGTGGGATTTGTCCATCCACATGACGGATAGATATTCTCTGGGCCCTCTCGGTGAAATGTCATCCAATTAGCTTGCAAGCATGTGACTTGGTCACAAGGGATCACATATCACGGGAACGAGAAAAGAGTACTTATCGGTAACGAGGATGAACTAGGTATGCAGAGATACCGACGATCATAACCTCGGATAAGTAACATATCGTGAGACAAAGGGAAATTGGTATCGTATGTAAGTGGTTCATTCGATCGCAAAGTAATCGTAGAAATATGTGGGAGCCATATGAATTTCCAGATTCCTCTATTGGTTATTGTTCGGAGAAGTGTCTCGATCATGTCCGCATAATTCACGAACCGTAGGGAGACACACTTAAGGATTCGACGTTGTTTGAGTAGTTATGGTATTATGAGAAAGAGACCGAATGTTGTTCGGAGTCTCGGATGGGATCCGGGATATCACGAGGTGATCCGGAATGGTCCGGAGAATAAGATTCATATAAGGAAAGTCCCGTTTCGGAGTTCGGGAATGATTCCGGTGTTTTCATCGGGGATATTCTAGAAGGTTCCGGATTGTCCGACACTCCGGGGGGGAAGGGGTACATGAATGTGTCATTACATATTGGAATGATTGCATCATGTACTAAGTGTTCTTGCTGTCCCAAATATAGGATTAAATTGAATCCTAAAACAGAAAAGTCAAATGTCCAGTTTGAAAGTCAAACTGCCAAAAACAAGAAACTGTGGGAAACAAGCAAGAGGAGTTGGAACCAACCTGGAGGAGGAGTTGGACTCCTCCAGGCCGGCGCCCAGCCCAAGGCCGAGTTGGGGAGGGACTCCCTCCCTCCCCTGGCGCGCCCACACCCTCCCACCTATATAAGGAGGGGCAGGGCTCCCCTCCTAGACACACAAGTTTCCTATCCTCTAAACTAAACCCTAGATCTAGACCCCGGTTTAGAGCTATTCGGTTTAGAGCCTTCTAATTTGTTTAGAGCCCTCTAATTGGTGTGTCTAATTACTAGACCACTAATAGCCTCTCTCATAAGCTCCACCATACTCGCACCGGCTTAAGGCGAAGCCCTGCGGGATTTCCCCTCTACCTCCGGTACCACGCCGTTGTGCTGCCGGAATCGCGAGGAGAGTGCTACAACCTCCGCTGCCTGCTGGAACAAGGGAGAGGAAGGTCTTCGTCGAGTACCGAACGTGTGACCGACTGCGGGAGCGCTGCGGGAACGCGGCGCCGGAAGGATCGTCTACGCGATCTTGAGATCGGAAAGAGTACGACTACATCACCCACGAGAATCTGCTCTCGTTAAACACTTTGGAATCTTCGAGGGTGAGTTATTCCATCGACTCGTTGCTACAATCTAGTAGATAGATCTTGGCTTGTTTGTTTGTATGCGATAGAAAATTTTTGTTTTCCATGCTACGAACCCCTACAGTGGTATCAGAGCCGTGTCTATATGTAGATCTGTTGCACGAGTAGAACACAATGGTCATTGTGGGCGTTGATGCTTTTATTGTAGATTGCTTTTTGTGTACTTTGCATCTTGCGGTATGTTGGGATGAAGCGGCCCGGGCTAACCTTACATGACATCGTTCATGAGACTTGCTCCACGCTTGACATGCAACTCGTTTTGCATAAGTGGCTTTGCGGGTGCCTGTTTCTCCTAGCATAGTAAAGATCCAATTTACAACGGGTGATCAACAATGCTAGTATCAATGTTGTGGTTCTTGTTCGTAAGTTAGAACGACACTTATGGAAAGCCCCAAACCACGTAAAATATGCAAAGAAAGTAGAAGCGTCTAACTTTGTTTTGCAGGGGTGTGCAGTGATGTGATATGGCCATGATTGTGATTATATTTGATGTATGCAATGTTCCTTATTGTAAGTTGGCAACCGGCAGGAGCCATATGGTTGTCTTTAATTTCTGTTAAGACCTGCGTGTCTATTCAAAATAGTTGTAATAGTTGAAGCTGGTGGACGACAACCATGGAGAAGCATCATTGACCTTGATGCTATGCCGGTGATGATGGAGATCATATTCGTGCTTGAAGATGGAGATCGGAAGCACAAAGAAGAAAGGCCATATCATATCACATATTATGAATTGCATGTGATGTTAATCCTTTATGCATCTTGTATTGCTTAGTAGACGACGGTAGCATTATAAGATGATCCCTCATGCACATAAATTTCAAGTTCTAGAGTGTTCACCCTTAGTATGCACCGTTGCCAAAGCTTGCTGCTTCGAAGCACCACGTGATGATCGGGTGTCTTTGATTCCGCGGGTGAATACAACGTAAGCAAGCCAGATTTGCTTATGCGGAAGCTAAGGTTTGATCTTGACGAGCCTAGCATGTACAGACATGGCCTCAGGAACACGGATCGCCGAAAGGCAAAGCATGAATCATATAGTAGATATGATGAACATGATGATTGTTCGCCATTAAAACTATATCAGCTCTCGTGATGATCGGTGTTGATGTAGTGGATTTGGTTCGTGTGATCACTAAAACAATGTGAGGGATGTTGTTTTGAGTGGGAGTTCACCTAGTTTAATTTCATTAATTAATTTGAACTCAATTTGTCATAAACTTAGTCTAAACTATTGCAAATATGTTGTAGATCAATGGCAGCCCCTACCATCAATTTTAATGCGTTCCTAGAGAAAGAAAAGTTGAAAAACAATGGAAGCAACTTCGCGGATTGGTTCCGCAATTTGAGGATTGTCCTCACAGTTGGTAATTTGACCTATGTGCTGGATGCACCGCTAGGTGACCCACCTGCAGCTAATGCTACCGATGAAGTAAAGAATGTTTACCTTGCTCGGAAGAATCAGTACTCCATAGTTCAGTGTGCTATCTTGTATGGTTTAGAATCGGAGCTTCAGAAAAGGTTTGAAGAGTCAGATCCATATGATATTGTCAAGGATCTCAAATTAATCTTTGAGACTCATGCGGCAATTGAAAGTTATGAAGCTTCTGAAAAGTTCTTTAACTGCAAGATGGAAGAGGGTAGCTCCGTCAGTGAGCATGTGCTTAAGATGTCTGGGCACGCAAATAAACTTCAAAGTTTGGGTATAGTGATTCCTAATACTTTGGGAGTTTACCGCATCCTCCAATCACTACCACCAAGTTACAAGAACTTTGTGATGAACTACAACATGCAGAACATGAACAAAGAGTTGCCAGAACTATTTGCTATGTTAAAATCTGCAGAAGTGGAGATCAAGAAAGAGCACCAAGTGTTGATGGTCAATAAGACCACCAAATTCAAGAAAGGCAAGTCTAAGCAAAAGGGACACTTCAAGAAGGGTGGTAAGAAAGTTACCACGCCGACGAAGAAGACCAAGGCTGGACCTAAACCTGGAACTGAGTGCTTTTACTGCAAGGGAGAAGGTCACTGGAAGCGGAATTGCCCAAGGTACTTGGCGGATTTGAAGAACGGCAACATCAAGAAGAAAGGTATATCTGATATACATGTTATTGATGTGTATCTCACTAGTACTCGTAGTAGTGCCTGGGTATTTGATACTGGTTCGGTTGCTCATATTTGTAACTCGAAACAGGAGCTGCAGAATAAACGGAAGCTAGTGAAGAACGAGGTGACGATGCGCGTAGGAAACGGATCAAAGGTTGATGTGATCGCGGTCGGCACGCTACCTCTTCATCTACCATCGGGATTAGTTTTATACTTAAATAATTGTTATTTGGTGCCTGCATTAAGCATGAACATTATATCAGGATCTTGTTTATTGCGAGACAGTTACTTGTTTAAATCCGAGAATAATGGTTGTTCGATTTATATGAGTAATGTGTTTTATGCACATGCACCTTTGATAGATGGTCTATTCATATTGAATCTCGATAGTAGAAATACACATATTAATAACATTGAGGCTAAACGTTTGAAATCAAGCGATAATTTGACCTATATGTGGCACTGTCGTCTTGGTCACATTGGAGTGAAGCGTATGAAGAAACTCCATTCCGATGGACTTCTTGAATCACTTGATTTTGAATCACTTGAAAGATGCGAAGCATGTCTGATGGGTAAAATGACTAAGACTCCATTTTCTGGTATGATGGAGCGAGCTACGGACTTATTGGAAATCATACATACCGATGTGTGTGGTCCAATGAGTGTAGCATCGCGCAGTGGTTATCGTTATGTTCTTACCTTCACGGATGACTTGAGTAGATATGGGTATATCTATTTCATGAAACATAAGTCTGAAACTTTCGAGAAGTTTAAGGAGTTTCAAAGTGAGGTAGAGAATCAACGTAACAAGAAGATTAAATTTCTACGTTCTGATCGTGGAGGTGAATATCTAAGTTACGAGTTTGGCGAGCATTTAAAGAAGTGCGGAATACTTTCACAATTGACACCGCCGGGAACACCACAGCGTAATGGTGTGTCTGAACGTCGTAATCGAACCCTCTTAGATATGGTTCGTTCTATGATGTCACTTACAGATTTACCGCTAACATTTTGGGGTTATGCATTAGAAACAGCCGCATTCACTTTAAATAGGGCACCATCTAAATCCGTTGAAACGACACCATATGAATTATGGTTTGGGAAGAAACCTAAATTGTCGTTCCTTAAAGTTTGGGGATGCGAAGCCTATGTAAAGAAGTTACAGCCGGACAAGCTTGAACCCAAAGCGGAAAAATGCGTCTTCATAGGATACCCGAAGGAAACTATTGGGTATACCTTCTATCATAGATCCGAAGGCAAAATCTTTGTTACCAAGAATGGATCCTTTCTAGAGAAGGAATTTCTCTCGAAAGAAGTGACTGGAAGGAAAGTAGAACTCGACGAGGTTGTCGAACCTTCTCTCGAAATTGCGAGTAGCGCAGCACCGGAAGAAGTTCCTGTGGTGCCTGCACCAATAAGAGAGGAAGCTAATGATAGTGATCATGAAACTTCGGTTGAAGTTGCTACAGAGCCTCGGAGGTCAACGAGAACTCGTACCACTCCAGATTGGTATGATTCCGTTATGAATGTCATGTTGGTGGACAACACCGATGACCCCGAGACATATGAGGAAGCGATGATGAGCCCAGATTCCAATAAATGGCAAGAAGCCATGAAATCCGAGATTGGATCCATGTACGAAAACCAAGTATGGACTTTGGTGGACTTACCGGATGGCCGGAAGGCTGTCGAGAACAAATGGATTTTCAAGAAGAAAACAGATGCTGATGGTAATGTTACTGTCTATAAAGCTCGACTTGTCGCAAAAGGGTTTCGACAAATTCAAGGAGTTGACTACGATGAGACTTTCTCACCGGTAGCGAAGCTAAAGTCTGTGAGGATTATGTTAGCAATCGCTGCATATTATGATTATGAGATATGGCAGATGGATGTCAAAACAGCATTCCTCAATGGAGACATTGATGAAGAGTTGTATATGATACAACCCAAAGGTTTTTTCGATCCTAAAGATGCTAACAAGGTATGCAAGCTTCAACGGTCCATCTATGGATTGAAGCAAGCATCCCGAAGTTGGAATCAACGTTTTGATAAGGTAATCAAAAGTTTTGGTTTTATACAAACTTATGGAGAAGCTTGTATTTACAAGAAAGTGAGTGGGAGCTCTGTAGCATTCTTAATACTGTATGTGGATGACATATTGTTGATTGGGAATGATGTAGACCTTCTTAATAGTGTCAAGGAATATTTGAATAATAGTTTTTCAATGAAGGATCTTGGCGAAGCAGCTTACATATTAGGCATAAAGATTTATAGAGATAGATCGAAACGCCAAATATCATTGTCACAAAGTACATATTTGGACAAAGTTCTAAAGAGGTTTGGAATGGAAGATAGCAAGAAAGGGTTCTTGCCCATGTTGCCCAATACAACCTTGAGTAAAACTCAAAAGTCCGACATCGGCAGAAGATAGAGAAAGGATGAGTAAGACTCCCTATGCCTCAGCCATAGGATCTCTAATGTATGCCATGCTATGTACTAGACCCGACATCGCATATGCTGTTAGTTTAACTAGCAGATATCAAAGTGATCCAGGAGTGGATCATTGGACAGCGGTCAAAAACATCCTTAAGTACTTGAGAAGAACTAAGGATATGGTTCTTTCTTATGGAGGTGATGAACAGCTCGTTGTTAATGGTTACACCGATGCTAGTTGGAACACCGATCCAGATGATTCTAAATCACAATCTGGATACGTATTTATTTTGAATGGTGCAGCAGTTAGCTGGAGGAGTGCAAAGCAAAGCGTTGTGGCGAGATCTTCAACTGAATCGGAATACATGGCTGCTTCGGAGGCTTCACAAGAAGCGATATGGATGAAAGAGTTCATTACAGAGCTGGGTGTGGTTCCTAGTGCGCTGGACCCAATGTCTATCTACTGTGATAACATGGGCGCCATAGCCAATGCGCAAGAACCAAGGTCACACAAGAAGCTGAAGCATATCAAGCTACGTTTTCACGCTATTCGAGAACATATCCAGGATGGGGATATAAAGATTTGCAAAGTACACACAGATCTGAATGTGGCGGATCCGTTGACTAAACCTCTCCCGAGGGCAAAACATGACCAACACCAAACTGCCATGGGTGTTCGGTATATTACCATGTAATCTAGATTAGATGACTCTAGTGCAAGTGGGAGACTGTTGGAGATATGCCCTAGAGGCAATAATAAATATAGTTATTATAATATATCTTTGTGTTTATGATAAATGTTTGCATTCATGCTATAATAGTATTAACAAGGAAACCATTAATACTTGTGTGATTTGTAAACTTAATTTGAAGTCCCTAGTATAGCCTCTATACTTCACTAGCTTGTTGGTTGATTGATGATGTGGTTTCTTTGTCATGAACATTGAGATGTTATCAACAACAAGATCATATCGTTAGGAGAATGATATGGTGGACATACTCCTATAGACAAGCATAGCATAAAGATCAAGTCATTTCAATAGTTCAATTGCTATATGCTTTCTGATACATAGTAACCTAATTCCTTCGACCATGAGATCATGCATATCACCTTTACTGGATGGATGCTTTGATGTCATCAAACACCACACCGTAACAGGGTGGCTATAAAGGTGGCATTGAGTGTTCGGAAAGTATTGGTTGAAACACATGGATCAAGAGTGGGATTTGTCCATCCACATGACGGATAGATATTCTCTGGGCCCTCTCGGTGAAATGTCATCCAATTAGCTTGCAAGCATGTGACTTGGTCACAAGGGATCACATATCACGGGAACGAGAAAAGAGTACTTATCGGTAACGAGGATGAACTAGGTATGCAGAGATACCGACGATCATAACCTCGGATAAGTAACATATCGTGAGACAAAGGGAAATTGGTATCGTATGTAAGTGGTTCATTCGATCGCAAAGTAATCGTAGAAATATGTGGGAGCCATATGAATTTCCAGATTCCTCTATTGGTTATTGTTCGGAGAAGTGTCTCGATCATGTCCGCATAATTCACGAACCGTAGGGAGACACACTTAAGGATTCGACGTTGTTTGAGTAGTTATGGTATTATGAGAAAGAGACCGAATGTTGTTCGGAGTCTCGGATGGGATCCGGGATATCACGAGGTGATCCGGAATGGTCCGGAGAATAAGATTCATATAAGGAAAGTCCCGTTTCGGAGTTCGGGAATGATTCCGGTGTTTTCATCGGGGATATTCTAGAAGGTTCCGGATTGTCCGGCACTCCGGGGGGGAAGGGGTACATGAATGTGTCATTACATATTGGAATGATTGCATCATGTACTAAGTGTTCTTGCTGTCCCAAATATAGGATTAAATTGAATCCTAAAACAGAAAAGTCAAATGTCCAGTTTGAAAGTCAAACTGCCAAAAACAAGAAACTGTGGGAAACAAGCAAGAGGAGTTGGAACCAACCTGGAGGAGGAGTTGGACTCCTCCAGGCCGGCGCCCAGCCCAAGGCCGAGTTGGGGAGGGACTCCCTCCCTCCCCTGGCGCGCCCACACCCTCCCACCTATATAAGGAGGGGCAGGGCTCCCCTCCTAGACACACAAGTTTCCTATCCTCTAAACTAAACCCTAGATCTAGACCCCGGTTTAGAGCTATTCGGTTTAGAGCCTTCTAATTTGTTTAGAGCCCTCTAATTGGTGTGTCTAATTACTAGACCACTAATAGCCTCTCTCATAAGCTCCACCATACTCGCACCGGCTTAAGGCGAAGCCCTGCGGGATTTCCCCTCTACCTCCGGTACCACGCCGTTGTGCTGCCGGAATCGCGAGGAGAGTGCTACAACCTCCGCTGCCTGCTGGAACAAGGGAGAGGAAGGTCTTCGTCGAGTACCGAACGTGTGACCGACTGCGGGAGCGCTGCGGGAACGCGGCGCCGGAAGGATCGTCTACGCGATCTTGAGATCGGAAAGAGTACGACTACATCACCCACGAGAATCTGCTCTCGTTAAACACTTTGGAATCTTCGAGGGTGAGTTATTCCATCGACTCGTTGCTACAATCTAGTAGATAGATCTTGGCTTGTTTGTTTGTATGCGATAGAAAATTTTTGTTTTCCATGCTACGAACCCCTACAGAATGGGAGGTTCCAGGTCGTCGCAGCCCCTTAGCACCTGACTAATTTTAACCCTGTGCACGCTATCTGGCATCGTCTTTGAGTGGAACGTGCGCTGCAAGGGTTGAACGATGGTACCCTTGGCAACATCCCTCAGCTCGTTGTTCACGTAGCATAAGAGAGTGCAAGGAACATCCGTCTGCAGAAAACATGTACGGCGTCGTCAGAGCGAGATGCCATAAGAGTAATAGATGGCATGAAAGGCGGTAATTAAAGCAATTTGTTTACCGTGATGGCATCGAGATCGGCTAATGTCGACGCACCGCATACGGCGACGGGCGTGCAAGAGACGGAAGGGCTGCTTGATGGCGCGATGCTGGCCGCCGGTGTATTCTCCCTACCGACGGGTGCTTGGAGCTCCGGTGCCGCCGCGACGATGGCGGGGGGGGCACCAACATGTACTCCGGCGCCGTGGTGATGGCAGGGGGAGTCACCAACACTTGCGGCGCCGCGGTGCTAGCGGGCGGAGTCACGAACACGTAGTTCGCCTGATTCGTCGGCGCCGCGTTGTTCAAGTGGCTGCTGACCATGCTTGGAATCGGGCACGGCCCTACTCGACCACCCGCACTCCAGTTCGCTATTGACTCCACCAAGGTAGGCAGGAAGGATGTGAGGGTGATTGCCAGGTTGTCTTGGACGATCTGCGGGATCCACGCCACTTGTGCCTTAAGTTCTTGAACCTCTCGGTTTTCCTCCTCGCTCCTTCCCGACGGCGCCACATGCGTCCTCGGCGGTGGACCAAAATGATCCACCCAATTCTTACCCCCGAGGCCGGCCAGACGGCCAGCCGACGACGGCTTCTTCGTAACCGGCTCTATTTTCTTGGCCCAGTTCATCGCCCTATTAAAAGGGTTATCCCACCGGGTGGCCGCCGTCGACCCCTAGGATGAGGAACCCTAGGATCCATGACTAGCAACAATTTCCTCCTCCTGCAGAAGAAGTAACAGTGAATCATTTAGATCATCGATTAGATTGCAATCGTGTTGATCCGCGGTAATTAGATTATACTTACCACAATTTGCTCGAATTCCTTCACCGCAGGATCCGCGGTGAGTTGTTTGGTTTTTGGGTCCACATGGTAACGGGCCCTGATGAAGTTTCGAACCTGCCCGGGTTCGAATTTAGCAAAGGGGTTTTCTATCCCCTTGGATCTATACTCTTCGTCCTCCTTATTCCATTTGGCCTCCGCGGTTCTGTATCCACCAGATCCGAGATGGTGATGACCTATATTCATCGCCTGCAGCACCTTTCCCCGATTACTACTGGCCAGGGCTCTTTTGGATTCACACCTCTCCTTGAACTCCCGCAACTGATCTTCGGTGATCTGCGGGTCAATCTTCTGGATCTCCTCGAGACTTTTGCCTTCTTTATAGATCTTCTTCTTTATCCGGGTTCTCCAGCTGGCCAGGGCGGTGCTCATCTTTGTGAGGGCGGATTTGTTTACTTCGTTCCCATGATAATTTGTGTTCTGATACTTAGCGGGGAACTTGTATCTTGCGTGCAGCTTCTCGAAGAGGAGTGTGCGCAAGTGGCCATTATCTTTATGCCGGAGATTCTCGGTGTTGATCGAGATGGTTGCCCGGGTGATCGCCGCCACTTGCCCACCGTACCCTTTGACGACAAGGGCGGGCTCCAAAGGAACCCCTGATGGGCTCACTTCGGTAATTTCCTCCCTGACCGTGCCGACCGTGTTCGGGTGTCGGTCCTTCGGCTTCTTCTTCTTCTTAGGAGGGTTGCTACCACTCCCTGTTCCCTCGCCGCCATCAGTGGTTTCATCGTCCGCCGTTCCTTCGGCTTCTTCCTCCGCGTCTTCCATCTCATCATCCTCGCTCTCCTGGGGATGGTATTCTTCATCGTCTTCTAGACGCTGGGCTGCCTCCCAGAATGTCAATTGTTTATTCGGAGGTCTGAGTTCTCCTTCAACGCTGATGCGCTTAGAACATCCATCCTCGTCGTTGTCACACATCTTTGCACTAATAAAAAACAAATAATTGGTTAAATGCACGGAAAAATCCGGCATGACCTTTGTTAATTTTCTTAAACTAGGAGTGCCCGATTTCTGCCGAAACGGAAGTTAATCAACATTCCGGCAAAAATCGGGACTCATTTCATACAAGAACCTGCATACACGACATAATAAAGTGCCTCATACAAGCACAATCACAATTTCAAGTGCTACAATTATATCACCACAGATTATATCACCTGTCATTGATGATAGCAAGCAAATACATGCAGATTATAGCACCTGTCATTATATGACAGCAAGAAAATACAAGTTTATATGACAACAAGTAACTTATATGACAACAAATAACTTATATGACATCAAATATGACAGCAAATATGGTCAGATTATATGACAGCAAGTTTTCACCATGTATTTTCAAACCAGGAACATTTTAAACCAGGAGCATTTTAGATCAGCACTAGCAAATATGGTCAGATTATATGGTCACCATTTCAGCACTACTAGACCATCACCAGGAGCATTTTAGATCAGCCACAAACTAGGATCATCATCAGCATAACTAGGATCATATATCTCCTAGCCACAAACAACACTAAAATCCATGAGTGCAAAACCATATGCTAGGCAACTACTACAGCAACTACAATAAAATTTGCTAACACTAACCTACTACAGCAATTACAAGCTAACTGCAAGCTACTACATCCACTACAATGAATCAAGCTAAACAAATCCAGGAGAACTTGATGCTAGGAAACCAGATGCTAGGAAGAACTTGTATCAGCCACTACAGAACTTGTTGTGGCTGCTAGGCAGGGGGAAGCTAGGGGGTGCACCCAGGAGTGCAAAACCAGATGCTAGGGGGTGCACCTCTGATACAACCTAATTTGGATAAACCCGAAGCTAGGGGGTGCACCCAGGAGTGTCCACCTAGGAGTGCAAAACCAGATGCTTTTTACCAAGCTAAATTTGCTAACCCTAGCTAGCTTCTTGTACATAGACTGTCCATGAGATGATTTTATCTTGTCTCATTTATATAAACAATCATTGCAAACTTTTGTAATATCTAAGCCAGAAATGGACATCTACTTGAAAGAAGGATCTTACTACCTTGCACATACACGGTTTGAAAATCCTATTTGATAAAATAAATTATGTGATCTTACTACTAGATCAACTTGAGGACAGTAGGGGGATTTCCACCCCTAAATTCAATTTCATTAATATTGTTAAATTCCATCTAAAGAAATTGATGGGTAATCAGAGTACCAAAGTAGCATTGCACTATCAAATGGGTGAAATTAAATGGGGGAAAACACAAAGGATTTTCATGCACGGGCCACAGAAAGGTACATGCATAATATTATTTCTCATATCCAAGATGAAAATGGGAATAATATGAGAGAGCATACTGAGAAAGATACATCCTTATGGAGATGTTACAAAAATAGGATGGGGGTTTCCTTTCCTACAAATAATAATATGGAGTTAATGGAGTTACTTCCTGAGGTGGACACTCTACAAAGTCTGGATTCCCCAATCACCGAAGAGGAAATATATGGATTGGTTAAATTCTTAATACCATATAAAGCACCTGGACCAGATGGTTTTAATGGTTTTTTTGTGAAAAATGCCTGCATATCATCAAGGAAGATTTCTTCAAGTTATGCTTTTGAGTGTCAGCTTGGGTCCATGCCTTTTACATTTTGGATTTACCCATGGGCACTACTAAACCCTCTGTCAAGGATTTCTCAACAATTATTAACATAATTGGAAGAAGACTGAATGCCACTATATCTTTTTTGTCTTATGGAGACAGTCTCATTCTAGTTAATTATGTCTTGTCTTCATTGGCAATGTACTTCATGTGTACTGTGGTTATTCCCCTAGGGGTTATTGAGATCATTGATAAAGCTAGAAGAAGATGCTTATGGAGGAAGGAAAAAAACAAGGAAAGAGTAAATTCACTGGCTGCTTGGGATATGATTTGCAAGCCAAAAGAAAAAGGAGGATTGGGAATATTGGATCTCAGGATTCAGAACAAAGCATTACTGATTACACTTGAATAAATTCTATAATAATGCTGATTTTCCCTAAGTCAAATTGATAAGGGACACTTACTATCATGAGTCTGTTCCCCATACAGTTACACAATGTGGATCATTTTGATAGAGAGGGATATTTAGTCTTGATGATGAATGGAGAGCCATGACTATAGGAAAAGTAGGCAATGGTTTCAGTTTTATTTTCTGGAATGATCTATGGTGCAGCACATTGCTATCAACCAAGTTTCCCAGGCTTTTATCATATGCTAGAGAAAAATTGGCATCAGTACATGACATATATTCTATACAGAATTTACATGAGGCTTTTCACTTTCCATTTTCTATAGAAGCTTTCATAGAGTAAAATCAGTTACAAACAATTCTGAATGGAGTATCCTTGAACTCTCGTTGGCCATTGCTGCACTTTTTTAAAGCTTTTCTGGTGAGATTGTTACAGAGAATTGATACTACTACTACTAGTAGTTGATGACTGCATGGACAACAATGATCGAGCCCATGATTGATGCAATCTCTACCAGTTTGCACATTCAGCGGGGAGAGAGGGAGAGAGGGGCCTGCAGAACCCTAACCATGGCCTGCAGAGAGAGGGGAGAGAGGGAGAGAGAGGGAGAGAGGGAGAGAGGGAGAGAGGGAGAGAGGGGAGAGAGGGGAGAGGCGACGCTCACCTCTGACGGGCGAACGACGGCGGCCTCCACCTCCTGAGACGCGGCGGCTGCTCCTCCTCGGACACGGGCCTCCTCCTGAGACGCGGGCGGACCTCCTCCTCGGACACGTACGGGCGGACCTCCTCCTCCTCGGGCGCGGGCAGGCCTCCTCCTCCTCAGACGCAACGGCGGCGGATCGAGAGCGGCGGCGGCGGTCCTTCGGCTTCGGGCTGATAGATGGAGAGATGGGGTTGAGAGAGGGGGTCGGGCGCCACGTGTGGATAAAGCCACTTAGGCGTAGCGCACTGAGCCATAGTGCGCTACGGATATCTGTAGCGCACTATGGGATAGTGCACTACGCCTATCGGCTTCTAACTACTGCATAAGAGAACTACAGCCCCACTAGCTAACAACTATACTAGCCTATCCCACTGGTTCTGCCCACTACTCTATTCTAAACCTGAGAGCACCCAGGTTCTAATCCTGGTGCCCCAATTTTTTGTTTTGGTTTTAAAAATACTTTTAAATATTCCAAAAAATGCCCAAAAGTGGTGATATATGCCATAGAAGTTTTATTTTGATTTTAAAATACTTTTAAATATTCCAAAAGTAATAATATTCCAAAAATGCCCAAAAATATGATTTAAAGTATAACTAAATTTCATAATACTTTGTCCATGAATATTACAATCTTTTTCGACCACGCGTTTACAATATTTTTTGAGCTAGCGTTTTACAATCTTTTTTCCCTTCTTTGTCGCGGTTGAATAATTTAGCCCCGGCACTTTAATATTTCTTCTTTCGAACGGGCTACCTTTTTTGGGTAGGGTTGTCCTTTTTCTTCTTGTGATGTATGTTGCTGCATCGTAGTCCTCGTCATATTCAATCTTTGGATCGCCGTACTGGTCGAAGTCTTGCTCGTTGGCGACTCCATCCATTCCGATGATGTTTCTTTTTCCTCTCCTCACGACAACACGGCTAGGCTTTGTCGGGTCGGTAATGAAAAAACATTGGTCCACATTGGTAGCCAGTACCCACGGTTCATTTTTCGCGGCCACGTTTGCACCGGCGGCCTTGGATTTGGCTGCTTCGGGTATAACCATGGTTGTGAAATACCGGTCTTCTCTTTCGACGCTCTTTGCCCATCTGAACGGAACATCGGCACCTTTTCTCCACAGTAGTCGAGCTCCCAGATCTCCTCGATTCTTCCGTAGAATCTTTCCTTCACGTTGTCATCGGTGTAGAATTCCGACGTTACGCCTGAGTTCTGATAATCACACTTGTTGTCCTTTTTCTCCGTGTAGAATGTGTAGCCGTTGATATCATACGCCTGATAGGTCACCAGGTTTTGCATCGGTCCCTGCGACAAGGTGAATATGATCTTTTCCGTGTCAGAAGAATGCGAGCGCGGGGGATTATCAAGGAGCGTCTGCCTAAACCAACGCGTGAAATCTGAGTTGTGCTCTTTGATTATTTCTCCCTGCGTCCTCTGTATGCCCCGGTCACTGTACTTCTTCTCGATTAACCTTTTGTGCTTCTGTACCCAAGGATCGACCAGTTCTAAATGCTGTAGCGCGACGAGGTTTGCTCGATCAAAGTCTGCGCGTCGAAAATCGAAGTCTGCATGCAGTATGCGACGACCCTCTCGGTGACCAGACCCGTCGAGCTTGCCAAGGTGTCTGTTGACGGGAAGACCGACAGGGTTCTCGATGTCTAGATAATTCGTGCAGAAAGAGATGCACTCTTCGGCCAGAAAGCCCTTGGCTATGCTTCCATCTGGACGGGACCTGTTGCGAACGTATCCTTTGATGTGTCCGTTCATCCTTTCGAACGCCATCATGCTGCGGAGGAACATCGGCCCGAGTTGTACGATGTCCTCCACAACATGGACCAGCAGATGCACCATAATGTCGAAGAATGCGGCTGGGAAGTAGACCTCAAGCTCACATAGTATCACCACGATCTCCTCCTGTAGCCTTCCGAGCTGATTCAAGCCAATCGACTTCCTAGAGATGATGTCGAAAAACTTGCATAGGCCAAATAACGTTTCACGGACGTGCTCGTCCATTATCCCTCTTAGTGCGACCGGAAGTACCTGCGTCATTAGCACGGCACAGTCGTGAGACTTCATGCCACTGAACCTCTGCTTTGCCTCGTCTAGGTATCTGCTTATCTTGCCCGCGTAGCCGTAAGGAAATTTGACTCCTAGAAGGCACTTGAAAAACTGTTTGATCTCATCCTGGCTTAGAGTGAAGCAAGAAGGAGGGCAGTAATATTCGTTCTTCTTGAACTTTTTACCCTTCCGACGACCTTGTGTCGTCTCCGACTCATGATCATCGTCATCTTCCTGATCATCAGGAGTAGTGCGTCCTCCGTGAAGCTCCTTCCGGATACCCAAGCATATCAGGTCGTGCCTTGCTTTCGGACCATCTTTTGTCCTATCTGGCATGTTGATTATGGTGGCGACCAGACTCTCGCACATGTTTTTCGTGATATGCATGATGTCGAGGCTATGAGGCGTGCGGAGAAACTTCCAGTATGGCAACTCCTAGAAAACAGACCTTGTTTTCCATACCTTCATCAGCGGCTTGTCTTGTTGCTGCCTCTTTCGCTTCTTTCCAGGCTTAGGACAATCTTTCCAGTTTTTCAGCAACTCTTCCACTTCTTCGCTGCTCCTACGCTCTGGGATTCCTCGGGTCTCTGATTTGCCATCGAACAGGTCTCCACGTTTTCTCCATGGATCATTCTTGCCGAGCCACCTCCGGTGCGCCATGAACACGGTTTTCGATGAACCTAGATCTTTCTCTAGTTGGAGATAGCTTGTGTTATCCATGCACCTAACGCATGCGCAGAATCCTTGGATAACCTGCCCCGAGATATACCCGCAACCTGGATAGTCTTGCACCGTAGTGACCAACGCGGCTCTCATAGTGAAATAATCTTGTGCGACGGCGTCGTAAGTATTGGCTCCAGATTCCCATAACGTGGCT
The DNA here is from genome assembly GCA_916181665.1 of Avena sativa. Lineage (NCBI taxonomy): Eukaryota > Viridiplantae > Streptophyta > Magnoliopsida > Poales > Poaceae > Avena > Avena sativa. The sequence goes on from OV702292.1 coordinate 318,040,945, forward strand.
AGCTCCTCTTTCAACAGCCCGAGATACAGATTGATGTCGGTACCAGGTTGTTTCGGCCCTTGAATTAGCATACTCATTTGTATGTACTTCTTCTTCATGCACAACCATGGAGGGAGGTTGTACATCCATACAAACACGGTCCAAGTGTTGTGCGTGTTGCTCTGGCTACCGAACTGATTGAGTCCATCGGTGCTCGCACCAAGCCTGATGTTCCTCGAATCTCCACCGAATTCTGGGAATTCGAGGTCCAATGCTTTCCACTAGCTAGCATCTGAAGGGTGCGTCAGCAGCTCATCCTTTTCGGGGTCATCATCATCTCCTGGCTTCTTCCTTTCCGCATGCCATCGCATGAGCTTCGCTTCCTTAGGGTCCGCGAAATAGCGTTGCAGACGAGGAGTGGTAGGAAAGTACCATACCACTTTTCGAGGTGCTTTCTTCCCTTTCTTGTATCGACTCACGCCGCACACCGGACATGTGGTTTTCTCCGCGTCCTCGCCCCGATAAATGATGCAATCGTTGATGCATACGTGATATCTAACGTGCGGTAGATCGAGAGGACAGACAATTTTCTTGGCATCCTCGATACTAGTTGGACATGTGTTCCCCTCCGGGAGACGATCGTGCCAGAATGCCATCATATCGTCGAAGCTTGCGTCGCTGAATTTGTGCTTTGCCTTCATCTCCATAGCCTTGAGCGTTACATTCAACCGGGTATCATCGGGCCTGCATCCTTCATACAATGGAGTAACCGCGTCTTTCTCAAGTTGCGCAAGCTTGGCTTTCTCTCTAGCGGCAGCCCTGGCGTTACTCGTCTGCTTGAGAAGCAGCTCTTGCACATAAGGGTCCCGCACCCAGCCTGACGTTGTTCCATCGTCGTCTGCTCCTCCGGCATCTAGATCATCATCATCCCGGTCTGCTTCCGCACCTTCACCATCTCCAGGAGACTCTTCATCATCTCGCCCGTTCTCGCCATGATGATGATCATCGTCATGTTGGCCACCTTCTTCACCGTCTCCATCATCTATGTCATCGCTTATCCAACGAGTGTATCCATCCATGAAACCATGGCGGAGCAGGTGCGCCTGCAGATTCCCGGAATCTAGGTCGATCACCCAGTTGAGTTTGCATCTTCTGCACGGACATCTTATATCGGTCTTGTTATTTCGTATCATGTCGGCCGTCGCACATTTCAAAAATCTAGCCACAATGCCTTCGCTCATTATGCGGACCATTTTTGCCTGCACGATGTACACGGTACAATTTTGAAGTCTATTAGAACCACATAATGAATGCATGCATGCACGCAATGGTCGATAGAAAATTTCGGCATGACCTATCCTAAAATTAGGACCTTTGCGAAATGCCAAAGTCTTGCCAAAATGGAAATGAATCAACATTTTGGCAAAACAAATGGCAACTTGTTCACATACAAACACAAGAGAGAGAGAGAGAGACCGATCCATACACACATGAACATATCATTATCCTCTCCATACACACATGCATGAGCATCATCGATACTCTCCATATACACACACATATGACCATCGATCCTCTCCACATACACACATCATGAGCATCGATCATCTACATACATATGAGCACAGCATCAACCATATACACATGAACACATCCTTACATGGACAACTTACCGAGATGAGAGACCGATCGCGAGAAAGATGGAAAGGAGAGGTGCGCGCGTCGACCGGAGAAGGATAGATGAGAGACCGGAGACCTCCTCTATTACTTATGTAACATCTAAAGCAAGTTTTACATGCTAAAAATGGTGAATGTGTGGAGAAATTGAGGTGGGAAGGAGAAGATCCCGACTAGATCTAAGGAGGAAGAAGAAGGGGAAAGTGAAGTGTGGGGTGGTGGATGTGGTCACACATGTGCACATAAAGTGCTGTCCTAAAGTAATCGACACATCCGTGGCGCACACGGCCCTAGTGCGCCACAGGGAGTACAAACATCTGTGGCGCACTACGCCATGTGCGCCACGGATGCTCCTACTCCCTGTGGCGCACTAGGCCGAGTGCGCCACAGAAGTTTGTGGCCGTTTCAGAGCAGAGGGGGGCATGCGCTTAGGCGTAGCGCACCAGCCCCGTGTGCGCCACAGATGACCCTAACAACCGTGGCGTACATGACTATAGTGCGCTACAGATGTTTGGCGTGCGGCCAACAGGGCCCTGGCCCACACACATCTGTGGCGCACTATAGTCATGTGCGCCACAGTTGTTCTAGTTATTAGTAGGGCACTGCCCACAGGTGAGCCACGCCTGTTTTAGTCGTGGGGCACTTCAACCATGTGAGCCACGGATGTGCTGATTACCTATAGCCGTTTTCCTAGTAGTGATAGGCTTTGCTATCTTGGAAAAGTTTAATGAACCTTCGGTAATATCCTGCAAAGCCCAAGAAACTCCTAATATGTCCTACATTCTTAGGCGACTCCCATTCTGTCACGGAATCTACCTTACTTGGGTCCATGACACTTCCTTTTGCTGACACAATATGACCAAGGAATCCCACTTCATTTAACCAAAACTCGCATTTGCTGAACTTGGCATATAACTTGTGTTCCCTTAACTTTTCCATAATTAGGCGCAAATGCCTCTCATGTTCCTCCTCATCCTTGGAGTATATGAGTATATCATCAATGAACACAACAATAAACTTATCTAAGTACTCCATGAACACCTTGTTCATCATAGTCATGAAATACGTCGGGGCATTGGTTAGACCAAAAGACATCACAGTGTACTCATACAAACCATATCTCGTGGTGAAGGCAGTCTTGGGTATATCCTGTTCTCGAATTTTCAACTGGAAGTAACCTGACCGTAGATCAATCTTCAAGAACACACTAGCTCCCTTTAATTGGTCAAACAGGTCATTGATATTGGGTAGAGGGTACTTGTTCTTCATTGTCACTTCATTCAATGAGCAGTAATCCACAACTAGTCTCTTGGTTTTATCCTTCATCTCCACGAACAGTATGGGTGCTCCCCAAGATGACCCACTTTGTTGAATGAATCCTTTGTCCAATTTCTCTCTAAGCTATTTCTTAAGTTCCTTCAACTCATCAACATCCATCTTGTATGGTCTTTTAGCTATTGGTCTAGTGCCAGGCACCAAGTCAATGAAAAACTCGATATCTCGGTTAGGAGGCATCCCTAGTAACTCTTCTAGAAAAACATCTGGATATTCCTTCACAATAGGTACATCCTCTAGGCTAACCCCCTTAAGAGAGTTCACCATAATTCCCTTGAGTGCAAAAGCTGACTTAAAGCAGATTATTTTCTTTTCTGGAGTTGTGAGTGTGGCAGTCCTTTTGGCACAATCTATGAATCCCTCATATTCGGTCATCCAATTCATACCCAAAATTATGTCCAAGCCTTGTGACTCCAGAATGACTAGACTTGTGGGAAAGATGTGTGTCCCAATCCTTAGTTCTAACACACGGCATCCAGAGTTTGCCACTATTTCTCCTCCAGGAGAGCTTACCCTTAGAGGAGTACTAATAGTCTCCATAGGTATCTTGCCTCTATCCACAAATACCCTTGATATGAATGAATGCGATGCACCAATATAAAAAAGGACAACTGCGGGGGTGGAATTAAGCTTGAACTTACCATTCACGGAGTCTGGTGCCTCACGAGCATCCTCCACGGAGACATGATTCACCGTGGCTTTGACGAATGGATTCGGCTTCTTCCCATTCCCATTACCATGGTTGTGTCCGTTGCTATAACGGTTGCCATTTCCATTTTTCATCCTCTCAGGGCAACTGGTTGCATAATGCCCTGTCTTGTTACACTTGAAGCATGTCACCTCACTCAGATCCTTTCCATTGCCACTTCCATTCCCATTGCGGTGTTTATGGCCATTGTGGTTATGTCCACCATGTTGATGACCATTATGGTTGTGGCCATTGTGGTTATGGGGTGGTGGTGACGAAGTGCGTTGCTTCTGATATGGAGCTGAGTTGTGCTTGTGTGAGGTGGACTTTCTCTTGCAATTCTCTATACTCCTTTGCTTTGATTCAACCTCAACTGCCTTGTCGAGAAGTTCCTGATAGTTATCAAACTTCAGAGCCACAAGCTGAATGGATATCTCATCATTAAGTCCCCTTAAGAACTCTTCCTGCCTTTTTGCATCAGTGGAAACATCATCAGGTGCATAGCATGCTAGCTTGTTAAAAAGGTTCGCATACTCGAAGACAGAGCGGTGTAGTTGCTTTAAGTTGCAGAACACACATCTCTTCAGTGACATGACACCGGCAGCTACATGATGAGTACGAAAGGCCCCCTCAAACTGGCTCCAGGTGATAGCATCAATATCAGGGTGGGTGACTTGGTAGTTATCCCACCATTCAGCAGTTGGTCCTTCAAGTTGGTGCACGACAAAGCGCACCCTGTCAGCTCCAACAACTTGGAAGGTGTCCAACTTCTTGTTGATGGTACGGAGCCAGTCATCCTCCACAATTGGCTCTGAGCTACTTGAGAAGGTAGGAGGGTTCAACCTCAAAAACCGAGTCAAGCGGTCCTATTGGGGCGGCGGAGATGGTGGAGGTGGCGGGTTGTTGTTGTTGTTGTTTTGCATGTTTTAGGTGAGGAGTTGGATCAGCTGATTCTGGGAGTTCAGAAGTTGTGCAATCTCTGGACACAGATCATTATTCGTACGTCTTGGCGGCATCTGTGGGTTTGGGGAAACAAGTTAAGAGATAAATAGATAGACTAAGGAATAAACTCCTACCCTTATTTAAACACAAGAAAAACACATGAGAAACACAAAAGGTACACATAGCACAAAGTTTAACACAACGCATCCAAGTTTAATTAAAACAATATTGTTTTGGTATTTATTACAATCATGAATAATGTTTAACTATAGTAATAAAGGTGGTCCAACTATCTATCCTACTCTTCCATGTCTTCCACTTCCTCGTCCTCAATTGAGAAGCCCTCCTTTTCCAGCATTGACTTGTATAGCTCCATGTCCTTCGTCGTGGCTTCGAGCTTCTCCTAAAGGTCCTTCACCTCATTCAGCTCCTATGTATCAGCTTCGAGCTTCTCTTGAAGTTCCTCCTTCTCCTCTTGCAGCTCCTCAATTAGGTTGACTCCTTAGTCATAGGCGCAATCTTCTCCTCCAAGCTCCTCTTGGTGGCTCGCAGCTCCTTGATTATGCAAAGAAGGTTCTTGAAGTCCATCTCGTTTTCCTTGAGTAGCTCATTATGTTCCCTAATTCTCTTCTTCTTTGCTTGCACTCGCCTCTCTTGATTAACCAACTTCTTATCTTGGGTTGTGAACTTATATTCTAAGGACTTGATCATCTCTACTTGCTCTTGGATCATCTCGTCCTTCTCCTTACTAGAGCGCATAACTCATCATTCTTTATGATCTCAAAGCAGTTGCCCTCCTCAAGATCATTGATGTGGCACTCTAAGTCTTGGTATTGGAACCTTCGACGCTTGGAGGTCGCCCTATCCTCCGAGGTTAACTCAATTGGAACTCCTTTCTCATCACGCCTTCCAAGGAGATTAATGTAGTGGCCTTCAATCTCTCCATGGTGGCGTCCACATAGGCGTCCAATAATCTCTTGCATGTAGGTGCTAACTCCTTTCTCCTTGGAGTTGCTGACGATGTTGAGCACAATGGCCTCCATCTTGGGTTCAGCCTCACTTCTCCCCGGTTGGATGACCTCGACCGCCCAGCATCCTTCCTTGTGCATCTTCCTCAACACGTTTCCTTTGATCGATGGCATGGGCAACTCCAATGTCGTGATGATGTCGAGAAGGCATTCCCCAAAGCGTAGGTACTTGATGTCTTCGGCGGTGTCGTAGTGGAAGCTCGTAATCTTTAAGTTAGAAGAATGGAGATTAGATACAAAAACAAGTGATAAGGAAAATAATTTACTAGAAGTGCATAAATAACTAAGAAGAATATAGAAAGCAAAAGCACACAATGATAAAGGTGGTTTCCAATCCTAGGGGTCACGTCCTATAGGCAACTTTGTGCTCTGATACCATATGTTATGACCTTGGATCGATAAAGATCCTAACTCCCTGTGATTAACATGCTAGTCCCTAGATCAATAGCTAGCACTCACAGTCGATAAATATCATGTAAAACACAAGTCATTATTACACGAATAATCCAGAGTATAATTATTACATCTTTGCATAGCTTATAGCAAGCTCAAATAAAACAACGGAAACTTAATAAACTTGAGTCCATCAATGCCTCAGGCTAGTTGAGTGAAGACCCACGATCCCTACGCACCTTTCAATCTTCGGATTTTGCACATAAAACGTGCAGCCAACAAGTTGGGTCAATACTTTGAATGTATTGGCAAATTACACCAAGAAAAGAATAAGGCTAACTATACATGCAAGGCTAGGAGTAGGCTTTGGGGTTCATTTGCATAAAGCCAACTTTCTCTAAATAAGAAGAAAAGAGGGAGAGTTTTACCCTACTTTGTAAACATTGTTTAAGTAGTATAGGGTCAAGTGGAACACGAGGATATTACGCACCAAGCTTCCAATCAACCTCTCACTTGGATATTACACACCAAGTGGCACTTGGATATTACGCACCAAGTTACTTGGATATGACACACCAAGTCCCCAAAATCCCACCCATTAGTGATATTACGCATGCCATGGGGTTTTAGAAAACTTTAAGTTTGGAAAGAGAGAGGAAGATCCTTCAGAGGTTCCATCCTTCAGATGCTCAAAGTGTTCTTTTCTATGAACTCACCTGATCGATAAGATTGCAATACTCTCGAGAGGTTGTGCACTTTACCAACAATCCATGATCAAGTCTTTTTATAGACAAGATCATGGTGAAGCCTTCCCTTAGTAGCCCCTCTACCTTCCGGATCCGCCCATGCCAAAGTAACCTCCAAATGACGGTACCCAGGTGAGGTTTCCTACTAAGTACTAAGCCAAGACAGAGCCCATATGTATTGTGGTTGCACTTGCAGCTTCTGAATTCTAAAATATGGCAGACTTTTTTGATTCCTGGGCGGCCGTCCTCCACCAAATTCCACTCGTTGACCCGACAACCATTCCGCCCAGAAGAAAACTTAGTTTTATTTTGAAGGAGGTTTTGAGAGGAAAAGGTTCACTCGAGAGAGCTTTTATACTTAGAAAATTTCAGCCTTTCGAACCCCCCAGTGATACTTTATATATATAGCATAGCAAGCAGTACTTAGCAAAACAGGGATAACCTACTAGGAAGGAAAACTCCTAAGTATAGAACTATCATGGCATACTACAAAAAAACCATCACACTTGCAAAATATTTCCAAGTAGATCTACCAAAACAATCCTACACATGCATACTACTATTTTGAAGAGCAAAACATTCATATTATTCAAAACTGGGACAATATATGAACAAGAGGTGTAACTTGCCTTGATCCGAGCAACACTCTACGCAACAGTACTCCTCGACGCACTCCGAACAATCTAACAAAGGCAAACATAGATCTAATCACAACTTGCACAAAAACATTATCACAAAAGAAATATGCATGCATGCAACATGGTAATATGCAAGGATGAGCTCAATTTCGACCAAGAATATTATTCAGGAGTGTTATTGTGTTGGGGGTGTTATTAGTATCGATTTCCCACAAATTTTAAGTAATTTGGATTGTTACTTTATTAACAACTTTGTAAGAGAGGTGAGGGTCTAGAGTAGTGGGCTAGCAAATTCTGGTCACTTTGTATACATGTTGTAATAACTTTACTCTTTTTTAATTTAAGCACAGTACGAGCCTCTCCTGCTGTTATTCCTCAAAAAAACCTTCAAATCTACCACGAAACAGATCTAAAACCTCTAAGCAAGATATTCCAATTTTAAATAGTATATGTCGTAACTACAAAGCCAACGCAGAAAGAATCAACTAAAACGGAGTTACAGTTATTTTTCTAGAATTAAAATACTCCAATCTAGACTTCAAATCCTACCACAAAATTACTCCAGTAAACTAGCAAATTTATTGCAGATCTGTGTTCTACACAATTTTATGAATCCAACGATATATTATTTGTAATTTTTGGCCAAGTATTCGAATTACTATGAATTTTACAAGATTAAAGTATTTTCTTCCTATTTAAAACAATCTCTATAAATTAACCTGATAATCCTGCCACTTGTCGCAACGCTACTGGCCACGTGTCGCTAACTAGGCGCTGACGCGGTGCTGACGGCGCATGCTTGCCACGCGGCACAACGCCATTCATCGGTACCCCTTCGGTAAGAGGATCTAATCTACCCCCATCGATTTGCGATCGGACGGGTAAGATCGAGGCTGACTTACAGAGAACAGCGGGCTGCGGCGATGTTGGTGGTGACGGTGGCGGACGGTAGGTGGTGGTGCTTGTGGACGTTCTAGTGAGCTCCCAGTTGTGCAAAGCAGACGAAAATGTGGCCCTCCTCCTCGCGGTTCCGCTCACGAGATTGTCGTCGACCTTCTCTTCCTCTCCTTGCTACAGTACCGACTGGCCTCCATGAGCTCCGCCGACTCAACGGTGACGAATTCCCGGTGCTCTAACGATCTATTGAGGGGGAAAGAGGGGTTAGGTGGTGGAGAAGGGCAATAGGAACCGATTAGGTGCAGAGAGAGGGGCAGAGGAGGGCTCGGAACTTTAGCTTCGAGCTTGGTGGCGGTGCAACTCCGGCGAGATTGAAATCGATTTAGACAGCGGCAGCCTGGTGGCGGTTGGTGAAATTTGTTTAGGGTTTAGAGGCGGCAGGGTGCGAGGGTTTATAAGGAGGAGATTTCTTTGTGCCGGGGTTGTGGAATCGGCTCTGATTTGGCCGGGAATTATTTTGGCACACTGTGGTGGTGTACGTGCTCGACGCGGACTCCACGAGGAAGACGACCTAGTGGGGTCGAGCGGTCAGCGACTGCTCGGGCACTGGCGGGCTACGCGTGGTCGCCATGGGCTGGCCCACTGGCGCGCAAGGTTGTGCGCTGCTCGCTCCGCAGGCACGAGCGGTAGGTAGGACACGGGCTGGCTCGGCCGGCCCGCCTAGGATAGATTAGATATGTTTTTTTGTTATTCTTTTATTATTTTTGTTTTACAATTTCCTTTATAACTTTTGCATTGTAAAACTAAAATTAATGAATTACGTCTCTAAAAATTTGTAAAATGGAGAAGATCAACATAGGATCATAAAATGGCACTTTTGCTAGGATTTAGAGGGTTAGGTTTAATATAACCCCTTCTTATCTTTATATGACAATATGAGAGAACAAATTAGGGTTTGGGGAAATGGGTTTTTGGTGCAATTTCATTGTGTGATGCCATGATGCAAATGTTATGATGCATACTTCTAGTAACATCTGGAATTACAAAATTTGGGATGTTACACTCCATGATTTGGGATCCTGTTGAAACAAGAACAAAATAGCGCACAAAGGCACAGTGAAATACAAAAATCCCTACTCTATTATGCAAAAACAAAAGGTAAATATGCTTCAATTTTGGACGCATCATTCTTCAAGTTTGGCAACATTACCTTTGGCCTAAGGAATTTATCATACATTCCTACCATGAGTTGTTGAAGTATCTCAAAGGCAAAGCCAACTTGAGTAAAAGGCACGCTAAGTGGGTTGAGTTCATGTAGTCTTTTCCTTACACTATCAACTATAAGAAGGGAAAATATAATGTAGTTGCGGATGCCTTGTCACACAAGAACACAAGCCTTCTTACATGCCTCAAAGTAAACTTGTTGGGTCTTAAAGATATCAAAACTTTGTATGCTTCTGAACCCTTTTTGGAACAATATTTGCTAAGTGTTCAATTGCAAAAGGATTTGATGACTTCTATTTGCACAATGGTTTTCTCTTAAAACAAAACAAGATTTGCATTCTGAAGTCATATCTCCAAAATTTTATTCTCCAAGAGTCTCATGGTGGAGGCCTTATGGGTCACTTTCGTCATGACAAGACATATGACATGCTCTCCACACACTACTATTGGCTAAAGATGAAGCGTGACATGGAGCTCCATGTCCAACGATGCACTACATGTGTCCAAGCTAAGTCTAAGTCTAACCCATTTGGTCTTTATATGCCATTTCCTATTCCTCATGCACCTTGGTTGGACATTCGCATGGATTTTTTTTTAGGATTGCCTAGGTTTAAGCATGGTCATGATTAAATATTCGTGGTAGTGGATCATTTTTCAAAGATGTAACACTTCATTCCGTTCCAAAAGACCGATGATGCTTCACATATTGCAAATCTGTTTTTCAGGGAAATAGTTCGTCTTCATGGGGTTCAAAGAACCATCTTCTCCGACCGTGATGTATAATTCATGAGCTACATGTGGAAGATGCTAATGGCCAAGCTCGGCATCAAGCTCCTCTTCTCGTTCGCCTCGCATCCTCAAACCTATGCCAAACCAAGGTTGTCAACTGAAGCCTCGGAACTCTCCTTCGCATGTTAATCAAGAAAAGTCTTAAGGATTGGGAAAAATTCATTCCACACACCGAGTTCGCCTACAATCGATCGAAGCACTCCACAACAATGAAGATCCCATTCATGATTGTCTATGGATTCGAGCCTCTCACCGCGCTCGACATCCTACCACTTTGTAGCATCCCAATTGTCTAACAATTGTACTGCAACTTGGTTTTTCTGTATAATGCTACTTCCTACATGTATTATAGAATCATCATTATATCATGCTCATGTCACCATGCCACCTTGCATTGGAGCATCATATAAAACCCCTATATTTGGTTCTTATCCTATATGCATTACTTGTAGACTCATAGGTATTCTGGGCCTAGGGTTTGGTCTGCATGTTAGAGAAAACTCATAGGTACTTGTTAAAATTTAGATCTGGCAATTTCTATTATTTTCCATTTTGTATCTTAATTTAAACCTAGCAAGTATTCTGGATCTGATAAAATAATAAAAATTAAAATAGTGAAGAGGGGCACTGGGCCAGATCTTGGCGACCATGGGCCGCTACGCTCCAGTAGGCCCATTTACAATGCTGTGAGTGCATGGGTGCACATTTGAAATCGGTGGTGCGGGGCCCAGTGGTCAGCCTATGTGGGGGCCTGAAGGGGTATGGGTGGATCGGGACGATCTATTGGAGATCGACGGCTGTTAGTCGTCATCTCCGAATATATAGGGGTGCTTGCGGCAAAACCCTAGTTCGTCAGAGAGGGCGATGGGGGCTCACCTGAGGTCATGGGGAGGCGTCGAGGAGTTTGTAGGTCGACCCGGTGTGTGACGGCGATCCTGGATATGGGCAAAAGCTGAGGGTTTGGCATGAAAGGGTAGTTAGTGGGTGTGACGTCTGCCGAAAAGCTTGCAGAAGGTCATCGAGCGGTACCTAGGGGGCATGCATGTTGTCGAGGGTTGCCGGAGGGAAGTGTCTGGGGCTCATCTTGGTTTGGGAGAATACATGCACGACTGTAGACGCTCGGATGGGTAAAGATCACCGGTGGAGCTCCTTTTGGACATGCATGAATGCGGACATCTCCGGCATTCCTGCGAGAAACGGAGGGGAGAGGAGGTAGATCAGATAGAGGGGAGAAGAGAGGAATCTAGGAGAGGTCGGGGTTGACCACATACTCTACCTATCGAAGGAGGCCGAGAGGAGAGTTTCTCCTTCTCCCTTGAGCTAGGGAGATCGAGGATGAGATGGGGCTTATGGGGCGAGGCTCTGGAGGTCAGGGAGAGAAATGGGAGTGGTGGGAAGAGCTGGGAGGGAATGTGGTCTTTTATTCTGAGTGATAGGGACTAGGGTGGACATAGTCCATGGAAAGTTTGGAGAGGGGTGCTAGCCAGGGATAGGGAAACATGGGCGATGGAGGGAGGAGGGTGGGGGGCTCTGGTGTCGTGTAGAGGGTAGAAAGGGACAGGGAGGCTGCTGAAAGATAAATAAGGGAAAGCTCTGATGTTTTCCTTTGTCTGCTCCATGAACAAATACAAAGGACACGGTGGAAATGGTGGCTATAGTACATGGCTACAGTGTAGCTCTACCAGAGGGTAGTCATGGTTGCGGTGGTGGGTAAGGGTGGGGGTTGGTGAGGGTTGATGGAGTATTAGCCCAAAGGTTGACAATTATCCAAATTTCCAATCTTGATGATCATGAATAAATTCTTGAATTTTGATCTTGTCAAGATGCGGCAATGATGCTGGTAGATAGATATGTTCAAGATAAATCTCCTAGATTTATTTGGGATTTATTAGATGATTTTAGATTCTTTTTATATCATTTATTCAGGAAGTGATGAATCTGTTTTTATGGATTCAATTGAGATTTTTGAATTGGACAAGGTTAGTTTTTGGTGTGAGATGATTCTAAATATCAAACCACACTTTGGAGATTTTTCCAAAGATTTATTGGGAAGGAAAAGTATTTAAAACAGTTATTTTCTCATATCTTCCATTTAAGGAAATAGGCAAAAAGAAATTATAAAACTCTTTAAAAAATACTTATTTTTGATGTGGGAAGATAGGAAACAAGGTATAGGCCTCAGTTGTGCCTAAATATGAAGAGGTGTTTTGTAGAAAAACAAACTTTCTTTTATACAGGGAGTTTTGAGGTGTTTGTAAAAGAAAAGAAAGAAATAGCTTTTGGGCCAAAATAACTATGCAAAACATTTGCTAAATTTTTATATCCAAGGTAGATGTTGTCCACAAAGTGTATCTATCATTTTAAACCTTGGGTCTTTAGAATCAAACTTGATTTCGGGAGAAAACAAGAAATAAAGGATCTTAGGCACTAATATTTTTATAGCATCAAAACCTAGTTGGATTTAGGAGCTAAGAGCTCCCCTTGGATCATAGTCTATATTGATAGATATACCAAGTGATGTATATCACCATGGTATAGAAGGTTGGGGTTGATCATTGTTGAGATTTCCTAGGATTGGTGCCAAAGTTGGCTAAAAATAAGGGTGTCAAAGAAGATTATTATTTATCCTCGAAAACCATGTGGGTTTTAGAAGCACAAACCTCCAATTGAAACAAATGAAGTATGGATGGATATACCTTCATGGGTAGAGCACAATCATGCAAAGATTTGGTCAAATAAGATAACATGGAGATGTGAGTTTCTTCCAAAGTAGGCATGTTGATAAGATGTGTAGGAAATACTATTTTCTTGCCTGCAAGACCATCAAGAACAAAGGGGTCAAAATAGGATCTGGTCAAGGTAAAGGATGTAATTTGAAGTCCTTAGGATGGTTTAAGTGAATTTCGAAAAAGACACAAGGGTTGATAAAAGTGGAGACTCAAAGATGTGATGTTGATAACATTTCTAGACTTGGTCATATTTTGCCAGATTTAGGGTTCTTGACTAGGGTACAAAAGGGATGGTTTTGAGAGGATGCAAGGTTCCCATCCTATCATTAAGTGGATGAGGTTGATGCGTATATTGAGTACAAGGGAACCATGCTTGGAGTTGGTCTTCATTGACTTGGGAACTTCTAGACAGAATTAACTCTAAATTGATCCGAGTTAGGGATTAGAGAGTCACTTTAGTGTTTGGATATCACGAGAAGCTTAGGAAACTTGCTTAGGGTTTGTATTCTTAAGTTAATTTGATACTAGAGTCCTAATCAAGCAACACAAAGAGTAGATCAAGGCAATTCCTCTTAACAACATCTTAAGTCTACTACCAAGGGTACCATCAAGCTTAGCTTGAGGTAAAGATGGGTATTTTTAAAGGTTGTGTTTTGAAGTAGGTAACAGTCCCTTGGTACTTCTACCAAGAGTAGAATTTTAAAAAATTATAAAAGGTTTTGGGAAACCTAGAGGTAAGAGTAGTTGAAGTTCTGTCTTGAAAATATAAGGGTGTTATATCATAGGAGTATATCATCTACTACACAATCACATGCATAAGCATCAACAAACAAGAAAGAAAACATTGCATCACTAAGCAAGAAAATGTGTTTGTTCCCCCTGATTTTTGCATTTTGGACAACTAAACAGGTTACTACAAGTGGGGTGTTACAATATGGATGAGGGTGCAGTAGATACTTTAGTTTTAGCTTGGAACATAACTCCTTGCTTGCTAGGTTGCGGCAACTACCTCCATCAATGATAACCTTGCAAGCTTTGTTTGGTCCAACAAGTGCCTTTGTTTGGAACAAATTGCAACACTGACTTGCAACACTAGCTGAGGAGTCACATTGAGAGTCCGCTGTGAAACAATAATGGTTGGTGCCGACAAAGCAAACGCATCAACACCACCATCACTAGTATAACCATCATCATCATCCAACGCATCCTGATCGGCATCATCTTCTGTATCATACTTATTGTGCTCATTAATGAACATGACCTTCCAGTTAGGACAATCCTGCTTGAAGTGACCCTTGCCACCACATGTATGGCACTCCATATCATGATTGCGTGTCGTAGACATGTTAGAACCGGTACCACTTGCTATAGGGGCTGATTTCTTTGTGTTGGACACATTGGAGGTAGGTCTTGTTGACCTAGATGGACTATCAGGAGGACTTGTACTAGATGTGGGTGCATAAGAGCTAGTCTGAGAGGAAAAACACCTACCCCCAGTGGAACGAGCTTTGAATAGAGCTTCTTCAGCTAACTGTGCTTAAACAACATTGTATGATGTAATAGCTCATTCATATCGTGATACTGATGATGTTGAACAATGCACTTTATTCTATACATCAGTCCATGAAGAAAACGTTGCATGGTCATCTCAATAGACTCATGTACTCTTGCTCGTTGTAGAAGCATCTCCATCTCCATGTAATAGGAATCAACAATCATAGTACCTTGCTTTAATTGTTGCAACTTGTTGAAGATAGAACAAAAATAATTGGGAGGAACAAAACAAGCTCGCATCACCTCCTTCATGGTGCGCCAAGTAAGAATGGACGGGTCACCACCTTCATGCCTTGCACGGACAATGACATCCCACCATCATAACACATAACCATCAAACTCTGAACTAGCAAGCTTGATTTTTCTATCTTCAGAATAGTCATGTAAGATCCATAACTTCTCTATCTTCAGCTCTCAGTTGAGGAATTCTTCAACATCAAGTCCTCCCTCAAATCTGGGTATGGAGAATTTGGGCTTACCTAGGCCATCATCTTGCGGTGAGGTGTATGCAAAGGAAAACACTGAGAACCAATGGGGGCAAAGCCAAGCCCATGACCTCCATGAGCACCACCACGGCCTCCATGGCCATCACCCCGACCGTTGCCAACCACAGGGGCAGCGGCCACATGATCATCATTGATGCTGGCATTATCATCCTCAGCGTGTGGGTGTTGTTGTTGCTCCACTAGTAGCCTCAAACCATTCACATATTATATCAAGCATGAATATGTGTTTGAATATCAGTGACCTATGTTTGAATAGTATTGACTATTTTGTCAGTTTCATCCAACTGAAGCTGCGTAAGCTGAGCATCTTTTGCAATTGTATATGTTGTGCGAGTAAAGATCCCTTTCAAATGATCATGCAATGCTTCATATTCTCGCCAAGTGACAGTAGTATCATCATCCTTTTTCTGCATCACATCAATAGCACTAGAATACATGATTAGCAGGTTAGTGCACTAAATCAAAAATCTTTTGGTGGCTCCTCGCAACTCACTCACAATTGCAAGAGAAGCAAATCTTACTGTTCCAAAGTGAATTAGTAAATCTTACCAACTTGGATAAATGACAACATGCACGGATGTGATGAGGCGAATACTGAGGGTACAACAACAATCACACAACAATGTAGGAGTATGTAGTGGAGATGTAGGTATGGATACCTAACTACACCAAAGCAAGTCCTAGTGTTGATCATGTGACAAACACCCATGGGAACACACATAGTGGAGATAGACGTGGTAAAGGAACTTATGAATAGTTATATTGCAATGCACAAGAGAGATGCTAGTAATAGCTCAAAATAAAATAGACACATGATTGCTTGATATACAAGTGCTATTATGACCTAGGCCTCCAATCAAACTTTGATATGTCTCTTTTGTCACTCTTGTATCTTTTTTTAATATATACTTTTTCTCTTTTCTTTTATTTTTTGATTTTCCAACTATATGACACAATGCAGAAACAATGCAATGATTCTGAGCAAAAGTGGGTCGGATACTCCGGTGTAATGGGGCTGGAGAGTCCGGGACAGCCGGATAATCTGGTGTACTGCGGTCGAATATACCGGTCGAACTGGCCGAAAATTTTGCACTTCAAAACCCTAATGAGCAGCCTGTTCAGAGCAAACAAACTAGTCACGTAGGTACATTCCTAGGCACAGATTCTATAGATAGGATGTAGCTAAGGTGAACACAAAAGTACTTTATGTGGACTCGAAAAAGTAGATGGAAACTTGCGGAAAACGATGATGAATGACTCGAAAATGAAGAACAAACGATAAAGATGAAGGAAAACCTAGACACTACGAATTGTTCTGGACGAGATTGGATCAAAGACACGAAACGTCCAGCAACTAAAACTCAACTCCGATGCAATCTAGGCTATGGCAAACACTAAACCCTAAATTATTTCGGGTTTTTCTATATAGGACGAAAAACAACTAAACTATGGATGGATTTGTGGATGCTTACTGAGGAAACGATGGAATCTTATACCAAGATGATAAGGGGTGGCCCTATCTTCTCGGTAAGCGAGGGTGGTAGATGATGATAGTTTGTGGAGACAACTTGTATGACGCTCACAATACTCTCTATCAATCCCTGATGCCAATGCAATACCTCTCAACCCTTCTAGATATTCGCAACTTCACACACTTGCGGACATAGCCGCTAACCATGAAGCAGTGATGCAATCTTCTAATCCCCAATGGAATAGCATATCACACAAAACTTGCAATTTGCTAATTCCCAATGGAATAACTAATCACACTTGATTTATAGTAGCAAATACACCATATCGATACGAATTGGTGTAGGGTATTCAATTTATTGCAAGCAGAAACTCAACGGATCTAGGGTTTATCTTAGACATGGTCTAAAGTGAGCTAAAGGGACATCCCAGGGCTTATATGGGTGGCTGGGGCGGCCAAAAACTGAAACAAGTTGCATTGGACTTGGACTGATACAACCGATCAGGATTGTTTCGTCGGCTGTCTGACATTCCGATAAAACTAGGCCAGACAGTCTGGGTTGGCCGAATACTGCGGGTGGAAACCACCAGACTATCCGCTCCACCTAGAAACTTTGAAGTTTCCGGCTAGAATCCGGGTAGATTCCAATTGGGTTACTAACTAGCAACCACCTTGGTGATGTTTGGGTAGGCCAGCTTGTCCAGCTGGTATGGGCCAGACACTCCAGGGTTATTTGATTTCTTCATGTTGTTCTTGATGATCTTCTCCTCTTCCAGTGCGCTTGCCTCCCTCTCGCGTCCTTGGATGATCATCATGTCGGGATCCACTTGCAGCAGCCCTCCTCCTTCTCGTGGCATGCTTGTTTCTTCAACAAACTTGATCATGCACAAGTGCATAGACTTATGCAGTATAATGTTCTCATCAAAAAAAATCAGATTCATTTAGGAGTAAATTCACATGTTGTTCAAGTAGCTTGGCATGAGCTCGAGTAATGGATCCAATCCTGATCTCATTGGACTTGGTCTTGACAGCAACATCGACAACTTTATTAGGAGTTGGAGATAACAAGTTAGTAAGGATGTCCTCATTAGGATATCTAAAGACATTAAGTTTCATCATTTATGAGACTATGCACACACCATTATGACGTCAAACAATAGTATCATTCATTATTTAAGTTTAGATATCTTTTAGCATTTCAATGTTTTAAAAATGTTTAAGCCATTATCAAGAAGATCACAATAATAATAACGCACTCATAACCGAAAAATCTGACCTTAATAGAAATCATTCATAATAATAGAAAAACTAATTTGTCACTGACTCATTATGATAACTGTCTTGCAAGATGCAAGACACACTAATAAGCTCACACACTCAAAGCAATTACAAAATTTATTCAAGTTATAAACTAATCTATATGACAAATGTAGAAGGAGAAGTGTCGTCGGCCATTAACATCTTGCTTGCATCAACACACCGTGTCTCCTCATCTCCTCCATGCCACGCTCAAGCAGACGGGCCTGTTTTCACGAAATAGACCAAGTATCAGTATACTTGCTAAAACTACAATAAGTGTTTTTTGAGAAACACATTTATAAACTATATATCATATATACCTGTCCCATCGATGATCTCTCCTGTAATAGGTTCTACCATGACAGTTCTCAACTGTGCCATGAATTGATGAAAGGTGAGTGTATCCTCTCTCATCACATAGCCCCTGATGACCTCTTTGTACCTAGGTGGAAGCGAGCGCAGCACCCCAAATTGGTCTATCATGTAATAGTCCATATCATACAGGAGGCGTGCATGATATCTATGCATGATCTCCAAGTGACTGTCCACGCACGTGTTTTCTTCCATATTTTGTAAAAGAAACTTATCCAGTGGCTCAAACATCAAAGCCTGATTTGTTCTATGAACATTGCCTTTAACCCATCGATCATATCATATGGAATGGTCTATGGAAATTGCACCCTCAGCTCAGGTACCATCGCCCATCGCATGGTGCATGAGACAAGAATGAACAAGTCACGACGATCACAAAACTCATCATCCTCTTCCTAAGTTGCATTACGATCAGGAGCATCTCCTAGTGGTTCTTGTACTGTGCAGAGTATGTCATTAATGGTGAGGATGTCCCTCAAGCATTGATACCAGTCTATGAACTTGGATCCATCAAACTTAAGATCCTCATCTTCCAGAAAAGTCCCATGGTTGAAATACACAGTCTTGCATGGCATGATCCACATGGATATTTACAAAGACATTAAGACTAAGTTCATAATACAAGCTCAAGTTTTATAATCAAATTATTACATGAGCTCCCACTAAACCTATCATCCCTATGATGTTTTAGTGATTGCACGACCTAAATTCACTACACCACCCCCGACCATCACGGCCGGCGATATAGCTGCAAAGGTAGACAACACAGTGTCAATCACATAATTCATGTGACTCATGCTCAATCGTTCGATATTTTTGTGTTTCGAGGCCATGTATGTACATGCTTGGCTCGCCAATTCAACCTAAGTGTATTCCCTATGCAACATGGCTTACATCCATCGTATGCGGATGTCGATACATCTAACACTCGATCAGCATGTATTGCTTCATAACGATGGACTTTATTAGTGGTGCACACTTAGGGAGAACAATACAATTGGTATTAATTAGGGATCATCTTATTAATTGCTATCGTCGCGTATCTAATACAAGAAAGTAAACAAGATGCATAATCACAAACATCACATGCAGTAATATGTGTGACATGATATGGTCATTCATGTGACGCTATGATCTCCATGGTGCGCCTTGGCATGATATCTATCTTTCCCACTCGTACGACGCCAAGTCCATGCCAGCACTAGTTGTTCGTCCATCGTGATGAATATCACTACTACTTAGCAACATAAAATAAATGACTTTACCTTGATCACGATTACAACCATATCATATCGTGTGCCCCCTGCAAAATAAAGTTAGATGACTCTAATTTATATTTTGCATGTTTTATATGGTTGTTAGGTCTTTTGCGATATAATCGTTTCATACCTACGAACTTCAACCACAACATCAATTAAATAGTTGTCTCTACTACCCCTTTTGGGGCCCTCTGTTGCAAATATCATATAAACTACTATGAGAGAGACATACACCCACTAGCCACTTATATGGTACAAGCCATATGTCGAGCGTGGAACCAATCTCGCGTAAGCTTAAGCGTAAGGTCGGTCCAGGACGCTTCATCTCATAGTGCTATGATATAAACAAGTACACATGAGAGGGTAACAATTATAGGATCAAATCCACACAATCAACATGTGTTCTACCCGTACTTGTATAACTACACATAGATCGGATATGATACCACTGAAGGGGTCCGCGGCAGAAAACAATATGTTTCTAACTAGCGCAACACCAATGCCAAGATCTATCAATGGGTTAATGCAGTAATGGGAAAGCTTCGGTGACATACCCTTGTAGACCAAAATCATTTAACATTTCACAGGAAACATGGGCGATGTAGCCGTACTCGTAGCCGGCCTTAAGGTCGTGTTGATCCTCGCACGACGTCTAGGTGCCACAAGTGGCAACACCTCCGTGGTCTCGCACACATCCGGTGATGCAACCCGTCCTACGGACATCCCTACATCTACACCAACAAGTCCCCCAAGTGGACCAATGACTCGTGCCCGAGCCAAACTTCTACAAGCCAAGGGTAACTCGCTCCTCTCCTCATGTGACTTATATACATCCTTGGATGGCTTGCTAATTCATACAACTACTCTATGCATTATCAGCTATGAAGACCCAACGCATCACCAAGACCCCACGGATGAAGTACAAGGAGCGGGACGAGAAGAAGAAGTTGCTGGAGCTAATCACACCGGAGTATCTGGTCCAGCAGACCGGAATCTCTGGACTGACACACTGAAGTCTCCGGCTCGTCTTCGGACCAGCCTCCGGACCGAGCCTAGGGACATTCTGAACACCCCTCTAGAGACAGATGGGAGACACACGGGAATATCTGACCTACACCGGAGTCTCCGGTTCACCACACTGATATCTCCGGACTGCACGTCGACAGCATGTAAAGGCCTTTGGGCCTTTCGGCCATAACCCCAATTTCACCGAGACTTTAATCTTTATTGCCTAAAGTACCCCTAAACCTGTGCCTGGCCTATAAATAGCCTCCCACCTCTATTGTAAACCCTAGTCTTGATATTTGGAATTAGTGGACACCCCTTGTGGATCTATCTAGTTCTTGCCTCATGCTCCTTTCATAGAGGAGCACCAAATATCCCCTACCTCGTAGGAGTTTGCATTGTGCCTCCCTCGTTGTACAAGGCCTTGGCATCGGAGTCCCTTTGCCAAGACGTCAAGATCTCACCGAGACTCCCTACTCGCCATGCCGGTTCGAGAGAGAGATCTTCGCCTAATGCCGATCCTAGGGATTGTGCCGGACCGGTCGCCGCCGGCGTGAGCTATTGGCTTGTATCGTGTCTTTGTGTGAGTGTGTTCATCATGTTCTTCGTGCATGAGTTCGTGGTTTCCATCCCCTCCCTCTTTCCCTCACACTTCCCTCTCGATTTCCACGGGGATTTGTGAAAGATTGGGCGACCCCGAGGTTAGCCCTCAACATCCGGTGTCCTCCAACGACTCATGTTCTCATTGATCCAGCTGGGATGCGGAAGTAGACCTTCTAGAACTGGGATCAGTAGCGCGACAGCATACCGGTGTAGTGTCGTCTCTCATGCACGCAGTTCTTCTAGGAACCACACACACGAGATCAAACGAGAGAGAGAGGGGAAATCCCTAGGAATATTTCCATAGGATTTCCCAATTTATTTTGTGTCTTTTCCCTCTCCCTTGCCCCTCTTTATATAGGAGAAGGGAGGGAACCCCACATTGTCAGCTGGCAATGTGGGACTAAAGGAGGAGGATGGGGAAGCGCGTGCCAAGGGAAGGAGGGTGATGACCCACAAGTATAGGGGGTGTATCACAGTATTTTCGATAAGTAAGAGTGTCGAACCCAACGAGGAGCAGAAGGTGTTGACGAGTGGCTTGGAGCAGGAATTCTCTGTAAATACTTAGCAAACGGATTTTTAGGGGTTTTTGATAATGCAGATAAATAAAGTGCGAGTAAATAAAAGACAATAATAATAAATGCAGCAAGTGGCCCAATCCTTTCTTTAGCAAAGGACAATCCGGTTGTATTACTTAAGATGACCAAACATTCTCGAGGACACATGGGAATATCGTCAAGTGCTTTCGCTTCATATAGTTGATAAATCTTCTTTAATTTTATAAGTGTTGTGTGGGTGAACCTGTGCTAATGTACTGACCTTCCTAGGACTAATACATACTTGTGATTAAACCCCTTGCAAGCATCTGCAAGTACAAGAAAGTAATTAAGATAAAAACCTAACCACAACTTTAAACTCTGATATCCTACACTCCCTTGTGCAAAGGTTTCCTAATGGGGGTTCAGGTTTCTGTCACTCCGGCAACCCCTATGATTAGCAGACAAATACACAATGCATTCCCTAGGCCCATAAAGGTGAAGTGTCATGTAGTCGACATTCACATGACACCACTAGAAGAATAACACCACAACTTAAATAACAAAGTAATGCATCTTTCTCAACACAATTCCACTACTAACAACATGACATCTCCCATGTCCTCAAGAACTAAATGAACTACTCACAAGACATCATATGGATCAAGATCAGAGATGAAATAATTATAAGTAACAATCTGAACATGAATGATAATTCAATGGTTCCACTCAATAGCACCAACTATAACAAGTAATCAACACCGGGAAAGTTTCCCCTAAGAACTATGCAAGATTTAACCCAATTGTTATAGCGGTATGAAGTGGTGATGATGGTGTTGGTGGAGATGATGATGATGATGATCCCAATGAAGTACAGCTTGATGGTGGTGTTGATGGCGACGATCTCCCCTCTCCGGGAAGGAATTTTCCTGATAGATTTCTACCTGCCGGAGAGCTCTTTCTCTCTCTGTAGTTTTCCGCCCCACAGAGGTGGCGGAATCTTTCTGTGGTCGCTCCCCGAGTCTTAGGGTTTCATGGGGATAATATACGCCAAAGTGGAGAGCCAGAGGTGGGCCAAGGTGGCCACACCACCCGGTGGCACGGCCAGGGCTGGCCCACGCCAGGGGGTGGTGTGGGCCCCCTGTGGCCCATCTCTGCTCCCCCCTTCGGGTATCCTTCGTCTTCTGGAAAAATAGGGTTTTCCATGTATTTTTTGGGATTTTCCGATCTTCGCGAATTTCACCTCCAAACAGTGCCTTTTCCATCAGAATCCTGACTGCAACGATCCATCCTCCAAAAGTCATCAACCATGCAAAAACAGATGAAATAACATAAGTATCATCTCTTAATAAGAAATATATCAATGAATAACAGTAAATTATGATATAGAATAGTGATGCAAAATGGATGTATCAACTCCCCCCAAGCTTAGACTTCGCTTGTCTCCAAGCGAAAACTAAGCTCAATAAACATGACCTCGGGTTTATGGAGTGAAGAGTCGATAAAAGAATACGGACAAGAAGCATCACATTCATCAATACACAAATCATAATAGAAGACAACTCACTATTGTATAATTTAACTTGTAATAAGTAAAGGAAACACAATAAAGATACACAAAGTAAATCATAATTGGTGATGTCAAACTTTGCTCTTGGTCAAAGAATAGTTAACAATTTGCAGGAGTTCAAACATAATGGGGTTTTCAATGATAGCTTTCAAAGTAGTACTCACTAAGATAAGAGCAGTGTGCAAAACAAGGAACATAAGAAACATGATTGAATAAATCATCATATGAATGAAACACAACAACCCAAAATACTTGCTGAGATAGAAAGGAATAGGTTTACTGACTCAACAAAAAAGTAAAAGATAGGCCCTTCGCAGAGGAAAGCAGGGATTTCAAGTTTCATAAGGATCTTCCAAAAATTATGGTACTTATTAGCTTTCAGCTCTCGTTGCCCCTATCATAAGCATCTTTAGGTGATTAAGGTTAAAGTGATCAAATATGAGGATATGCTTGACAAGTTATAAGCTGAAAATCTCATGCCCCTTACTTATGAATATCGTTCCTCATGCTACTCAAGTTTAGTCACAGGTAAGTTCTTGTCATTGTAAGTACATGTGTTATCATAGAGAACCGCCAATAGGGTACCCCTTGCTCGATGATACAGAAGAATCCCCATATCAAAATGACAAGGCAAGCAGACAATGAACATCTTAGCATTCTTTTATTTCCTATTTGCATAGGTATCTCTTTTTTTATCTTTTTTCTCCTTTTTTTCTTTCCTATTTGCATAGGTTTTTTTATAGAGGATGCTTCATAGATTTCTCACTATGGTTATGCTGCAGGTTTCCACCATGATTAGGCATGGCTTAGACCAGCCGCCCAGGCGTTTCTCTAACACATATACGAACTCCATGAGCCTTACAAGCTCCCCTTTCATTTCACACCGCCGGGATCCATAAACAAAAGAACATGATATCAACTAAATAAAGTGCAATGTTGAAAGCGTTCCCCATGGTAACATGGTTCTGCTAATTCACAACTTACAAAGCACAAGCATATACGCGACATAGATGGGCACAATGGTTCAAGTTTATTAAGTGCAAGAAAGTAAAGTGTGCCATCAAGTTCGTGAGAGCTTTAATCACTAATTTTCACATAACAAGTTTAATTCGGAAGGTAGATAAAAATATGAATTTACTTGGAATAGCAATAGTGCTAATAGGTAGGTATGGTGGATACAAATGGCATAGGTTTTGGTTTAAGGATTGGATGCACGAGAAGCATTCCCTCTCAGTACAGGTTTTAGGCTAGCAAGGCTGGGTAGCAAGTATAAGAGTTGATGGAAAAAAACAAACATACAAGTGATAAAAACAAACATGCAATCTTCCTTGGAAACACAAAAGATGTTAACTAGAGAATACTAAGCTTACGAGCGAATCAAGAAAGATGATGAAATTATATTTCTTAAGAGTACTTTTATCTTTTTCATTCAATTCTCATAATATTGTTGCTACTGACCGAGCCAGGTTTGCCAAAACCAACTAAATTTACTTAATGATCCCAAAGTGATACCAATACTAACAACAAGATCAATCATATAATAGTAATTGAAAACTAAAATAAAATATGCAAAACAGTAAATGGTAGAACTTCTCATTAATATTCCATAACGGCAACTCACACCAAGGGATACATAGATAACTAACGAGAGGGGGAACATTTCCTTAATGCAAACCATCCTATATGATAACTTCTCTATTCAAGATATGACTCTACTAAAAAAGGTAAAAAGATAAAAGATAGTGATGTGATACCGTGGCACTCCCCCAAGCTTGGAACAAACCAAGGGGATGCCAAAACCTGATGACGAATTACTCCTTTGGTGGTGGTGGTGTTCTCTCGTCATCGTCCGACTTCTAAGGTAAGAGATCCCCATCAACAAAAGACATCCTGGTTTCCAACATCCTAACACTAGCAACAACACTTATGCGTTTAAACCTAACCTCATACTCACAGTTTTGATTTTGCACGTCGTAGACCTGTGCTTGCAGTTGGTTGGTTGTTCGGTGGAGTGAGAGAATTTCATCCTTAAGCTTAGCAGTCTCCTTCTAGTGCTCGGCTATGAGTTCGGAACTAATCTTATGGATGATATCCACTTCGCGTTCCGCCATCTTCTTGAACCTAAAGACTTCTTGCTCCAGTGCTTATACCCTGTCCTCCAGACTACCTTCACCTTTAGGGCCCTAAACCTCTTTTATCTGTACCTTCCCATCTTCGAGCAACAATTCCTTGGGATGAATCTTCAACTCACGCATGTAAGGGTTGATGACGTCCGCGAAGGAATCTTCCTTGGCTGATCTAGAGGAAGACATTGTGGCTCCAAAACTGAGACTCTACCTGTCAAAAACAGATCGAAACAAAAACACGATGAGAACACGATATACAAACCTCGGGGGATCCGGGGGATTATATATTACGAATTTTTACAACAAAAGGAAGGTACTGGGAGAAAACGGGTCAGAGACGGGCTCCAGGGTGGCCACACCCCCTGGTGGCGCGACCAGGTGGCCCGCGCCACGGGGTGGTGTGAGCCACCCGGGCTCCGTTTCCGTCCCTTTTTCGACTCATTGCTTTCCTTGTTAGATAAAAACTGGAAAAAAAAGAAATTGACAGATTTTTCGCGGACCTTTTCTTACCAGAACTGTTACCTATTTGAAAACAGACTCTGTAGGTCTCTGAATTTGGTCTTTAATAAATTCTTCCGGAGTCGCCGCTTGAATAAAATCAATATCTTCATCCTCTTAAACATATTGTTTGAGTCACTTAACCATTCACCATCTTATTACACCATTTTCTCCTACAACCTGAAAATTTCTTTCACACAAAACTTCACACAATTCTCATTAGCAACATTAGTGCATGCGAGGTAATAAACCTTTTAAGTTCAATTTCAACTGAAATCCATCAAAACATAAGCTACTGTAGCAACTCCTTCTGAAAGCCCAAAAAGGAGATCAAAAAGGAAATCAATATAAGAAGCAAATGCAAGAGTAGCAAAAATCTGTTGAAACAGACCAGCAGGTAAATATCAATTTTTTCGAAAATCTTTTGTTGCTTAAATCAAAAAGTGCAAAACTAATGAAAGTTAAATAATAACCTGTGGCATGCACACAAAAAATTACAGATCAGTACAACGTTTGGGATTTTTCACGATTTTTTATAGTGAAGCACAAAAATCTGTTTCGGGACAACAACTTCCCCAAATCTTACTTTTCTCTCATTAGAGGTTGATCTTGACGCAAAAACTAAACAAAAAGGATAAGGAGCGGTTATTGCAGAATCAATAACTTCTAAGACTCAAATAAACAAAAACTGAAAGCAAAAATATATTGGGTTGTCTCCCAAAAAGCTCTTTCTTTATAGCCATTAAGATTGGCGTGACAATTTCAATGATGCTCACATAAGAATATGAATTGAGGTAAAAGGGAGCATCAAGAGGCAAAAATACACATGTTTAAGTCTAACCCACTTCCTATGCAAGGGAGTTTTGTAAGAAAATAAATTGTTGAAACCAGAGGCTACTAGCATAGGAAAGAAGAACAAGTGCAACATAAAGACTTTTAGCATAAAGCGAGGGAACTTAATATTATTGAGATGCATAAGAACAATCTTCCCTCTCTCATAATAACTTTCATTATCTTGCATAAATTTAACAATATACCTATCACATAAACCATTGTAACAATGATCACTTATCCTAATAGAAAACACAGGGACACTAGCTCTCATAACACTACTTTGTGAAACAATATTAGAAGTATCCTTACAGAGGATAGTGTGTCCATCCTCTACATATTTAGTGACAAAGTCTTTCACATTTGCTAATACAGGTTCATCATCCACTTGTTCATCAGGTTCAACAGCTTTATTTATACTTGCATTAACCATACTAGCTATAATAGAATGTTCCTTTTTCTTAACGAGGAAAGGCATTTTCTCAATGTAAGGTTCAGGTGAAACATGATTAGCAGTATAAACTTCAGTATTTCTTGCAGGAACACTATTAACAATATCTTTATATGGATCATGATACTTATTCCATTTCTTTTTAGGAATTTCAATATAGGAAGCAAAAGATTTAAATAAGTTGTAATAGCTTGAGAGTCTAGACCATAAGCATTACTAATATTACGAAAGTCATCAGTTCCCATAAAGGATTTAATGCATTCATAATCATAATTTATACCTAACTTTCTTCCTTTATCATTCTCCCATGCTTCAGCATTGTCTTGAATGCGGTCCAGAAGATCCCATTTAGCTCCTTCTTCCATGCGTGTAAATGATCCAGCACAAGAAGCATCCAATAGATCCTTATCATGAAGAAAAAGCCTTGCATTAAAGTTATTGATAATAATATTGTTGAGGAGCTCATGAATAGGACATTTAAGCATTAGTAACTTCAATCTCCCCCAAGCTTGAGTTGTACTCTCTCCATCAAGAGGCCAAAAGTTGTATATTTGATTCCGATCTTTATGAATCTCACTAGGAGGATAAAATTTTGAATAAAAGAGAGGTACTACTTCCTCCCATTCAAGAGCTTGACCATTCTTCAACAGCTTGTACCATTCTTCAGCTCTTCCTTTAAGTGATAATGAGAATAACTTCTTCTTGACTTGATCTGTTGTAATACCTGCACACTTGAACAACCCGCATAATTCGTGTATAAAGAGCAAATGATCACCGGGATGGACAGTTCCATCTCCAAAATAGTAGTTATCCATAACACGATCAATAATTCTTGTAGGTATTTTAAAAGTATCATTTTCAGCAGGTGTAGGTTCATCTACTAACTTAGAAGTGGTAGTATCATTACGAAATAAGAAACTAAGTGAATTATCCATATTAAAATAAAGTAACTAACAGAAGTAAACAATACTCACAGTAGAAGTTTCCTTTACCAGTTCCACTTTCCAATAGCGCTTCACTCCCTGCCAACGGCGCTAGAAAATAGTCTTGATGACCCACAAGTATAGGGGGTGTATCGCAGTATTTTCGATAAGTAAGATGTCGAACCCAACGAGGAGCAGAAGGTGGTTACGAGTGGCTTGGAGCAGGAATTCTCTGTAAATACTTAACAAACGGATTGTTAGGGGTTTTTGATAATGCAGATAAATAAAGTGTGAGTAAATAAAAGACAATAATAATAAATGCAGCAAGTGGCCCAATCATTTCTTTAGCAAAGGACAAGCCGGTTGTTTTACTTAAGATGAACAAACGTTCTCGAGGACACATGGGAATATCGTCAAGTGCTTTCACTTCATATAGTTGATTAATCTTCTTTAGTTTGATAAGTGTTGTGTGGGTGAACCTGTGCTAATGTACTGACCTTCCTAGGACTAATACATACTTGTGATTAAACCCCTTGCAAACATCCACAAGTACAAGAAAGTAATTAAGATAAACACCTCCACAACTTTAAACTCTGAGATCCTACACTCCCTTGTGCAAAGGTTTCTAACAGGGGTTCAGGTTTCTGTCACTCTGGCAACCCCTACGATTAGTAGCCAAATACACAATGCATTCCCCTAGGCCCATAAAGGTGAAGTGTCATGTAGTCGACGTTCACATGACACCACTAGAAGAATAACACCACAACTTAAATAACAAACTATTGAATCTTTCTCAACACAATTCCACTACTAACAACATGACTTCTCCTATGTCCTCAAGAACTAAACGAACTACTCACAAGACATCATATGGATCAAGATCAGATATGAAATAATGATAAGTAACAATCTGAACATGAACAATAATTCAATGGTTCCACTCAATAGCATCAACTACAACAAGTAATCAACACTGGGAAAGTTTCCCCTAAGAACTATGCAAGATTCAACCCAATTGTTACAGCGGTATGAAGTGGTGATGATGGTGCTGGTGGAGATGATGATGATCCCGATGAAGTCCAGCTTGATGGTGGTGTTGATGGCGATGATCTCCCCTCTCTGGGAGGAATTTCCCCGGCAGATTTCTGCCTGCCAGAGAGCTCTTTCTCTCTCTGCAGTTTTCCGCCCCGCAGAGGCGGCGGAATCTTTCTGTGGTTGCTTCCCGAGTCTTAGGGTTTCGTGGGGATAATATACACCAAAGGGGAGAGCCAGAGGTGCGCCAGGGTGGCCACACCACCTAGTGGCGTGGCTAGGGCTGGCCCGCGCCAGGGGGTGGTGTGGGCCCCCTGTGGCCCATCTCTGCTCCCCCTTCTGGCATCCTTCGTCTTCTGGAAAAATAGGATTTTCCATGTATTTTCCAAGATTTTCCGATCTTCGCGAATTTCACCTCCAAACAGTGCCTTTTCCATCAGAATCCTGATTGCAGCGGTCCATCCTCCAAAAGTCATCAACCATGCAGAAACAGATGAAATAACATAAGTATCATCTCTTAATAAGAAATATATCAATGAATAACAGTAAATTATGATATAGAATAGTGATGCAAAATGGACGTATCAGAGGGGTCGTCCAAGTGGGCTCTACCCACCCACACGGCAACCAATGGCCAGTCGGGTGGGGTTCCCTAGGCGAGTGCCCTATCCCATTGGCCTTTACCTCCGGGCACTGGCCCATTAGAGAAGTTATGCCCCAAAACCATTTTAAATATTATTTTTATTATTAATTCTAATAATTAATATTAAAAATATATTTAACATCTCCTCATGATCTAAAACACCTTTTCGATCATTTTGAACTTCTTCGAACTTTTACCTAGCACCCTTCCGATTTCTCTCTTTCTTTCCATTGGTGTCCTAATGCTTCTAGAACAATCCCTAAGCATTGTAGAACCCTTAAGTGTGTTACCCTATGGTTCAGGAACATCACAAACATGATCGAGACACCTCTCATATCAATGATCATCAGTGGGACCGGGATGCCCATAATGACCCCTGTGCATTCCATGATTTCTTTTCATTTGAACCATAAACATCAAGTCTGATTCCTTTTGTTTCTTTGATACATAACTTGTCTGAGATCTGATCATCAGTATTAACCATAACTCATTTAATATCATTACAGACAAGTCTACATAACTCGTTCACATGATATTGTATTCTCATGACCTAGTCATTCGCAACACTTCTTAGATACAATATCACCAAGTGGGCCCAGTGTATCTTCCCATCACGCGGGAGAACAATTCCCGATCTTGATGCATATGCCAACCTATCCCTCTGGAATACCCAGTATACACCTTTATTATCACCCTGTTATGGTGTGACGGTTGATGTAAATCTAATCAGCCTCGGGTGATAGTGATTAAATATGATCTCACGGTCAAAGGAGAAGGTTACTACGTTTCTAATTATTGCAACGATGAACTATGTGACTTGATCGTGTTACAATACTTGTGTTGGGTAATGTCCATCACATCATTCACCAATGATATGACTTCATTGTCAACTGACATAAATGCTCCATGATTAGGAAACTTTGATCATCAATTGCCCCATGAACTAGTTGTATAGAGGCTACTAGGGACCTTGGTTTGTTTACATACCACACTTGTATCAATGTTTCCTATTGATACAGTTATAGAAAGATATAAAACTAATATAAACTAACTGAGATATAATAATAAATACCATTTATTATTTGCCTCTAGGGCATATCTCCTTCATCATTATGGGTATCCCGATCCTGCTAATGATCATTGATCTGAGAGTCATCTCGATCATGTATGTGATGTTTCTGAACCCTAGGGTAACACACTTAAGGGTTTTATGATGCTTGGAGATTGTTTTGGAATCATCAGGATCACCGGAAGAAAGAGATGAGAATACTAGAAGTGTTCCGTGAAAGAACCAGAATAGTTCCTGGAGGATCTGAAGTGGTTCACAGTGAACCGAAAGGTGTTTTGAGTCAAAGGTAATTTAATAATATGTACTTTATATTGATTGTTGGAATTAATATTAAATAAATTTTTAAAATTAAATTTAAAAGGCAAACTTCCCTAATGGGCCAAGAGGAAGCTACTCAAAGGGGGTAGTCGCCGCCTAGGGCTCCCACCGATCCGGCCTTGGGCCACGCGCAGGGGTGGGAGGCACTCGGCTGGCTCCCCATGGCGCACTTCTTCCCCTCCTCTCCCTTTAGTCCCACCCTAGGACTTGACTAGTTGGGGGTGTCCCCTTTTCCCCTATATAAGAAGGGGCCTATGGGAGGAAAAAAGACACACAACTCAATATATTCTCTAAGGAAGTTTCCTTAGAGAATCTCTCTCTCGTTGGCTCTTGTGTGTGCGGTTCCAAACTGTGTGTGTGGGAGATAACGCATCTTCGGCAAGCTGTCGTGCTGCTAGATCCTTGGTTCTCGAAGGTCTAGTTCCGCAATCCCAGCTGAATCAGGAAGCTCGGAAGTCATCGTCGAACACTGGACGTGTGCGAGACCACGGGGGTGCTACCACTTGTGGCACCTGGATTGTCGTGCGAGGAGAAACGTGACCTTGAGGTCAGCTACGAGTACGACTACATCATTCACATTCCGCATGAACATTAAATGCTTTCGGTCTACAAGGGTAAGTTATCAAAACTTTCTATGTTACAGAATTACTCCTAGAAAGATCCTAGCAATTGGTGTTGGGCGAGTTAGGGTAAATTATTGTTTTCTGCTGCGAACCACTTCAAATGTTGCTGCACAAGCCAAGTCCAATGAAATAAGAATTAGAACCATTAAAAGAGAACATGTAAAGCTACTTCAACAATAGTGAGCTCACTCTTAATTGAATCTGATATTTTAATGGATGAGAATTTTATACTGCCTAAGTGTATGCACCTTTATATGATCAAGTTTGAGGAGACCACAATCATTGCACGTGGAGAAGAATGAGAGTTGCAGCAAGATGAATAAGATGGCGCGCATGAGGGAGGCGTGGGAGGAAGTGGTGCCATCATCGGAGAAGGAAGTTCGGTTCGGGCAGATAGAAGCTCTGAAATTGAAACAAACATGGTTTCCTCATACCAACTCTGAATCAAGCAAATGATTACTTGCTAGAAAGACAATTTCGAGAAATTTTCAACAGGTATTTGCACGTCTCTTTATTCATTACATGTCAGGCATAGTGACCGAAACAAATTGACGGTCATTTTCTCTTAGTTTCCAAATAGAGTCCTTTTAAATTAGAAAAGTTAGAGATATGTTTGATTTCGACCCCAATTCTATGTTAGACGTCCATAAGCCTTTATATACACTCTTGTAGGTCTTGTCTTTTAGCCTTAGACCATGTTAAAACTATTCCTCGATTCCAGACTCGAATTGCTCTCAAGCATTCGTCTAAAATTATCGATAATTCTTTGTATTTCGCTCGGATTATCGCCACTCCATGTTTGTATCGATCTAGAGTTTTTGCTACTGAATTGAAGTGTGATCTGTCGTTCCATTGGGAATTGGAAGAGTGCAAATCGCTCGTGGTCGGCGGCTACGTTGCACAAGTGTGTGGTGTTGCGAATATCCATAGGGTTGAAGATCTGTTGCATTGGCAGAGTTCGTCAGCTTCTCACAAGTTATCCCCATACGATCATCATCATCATCCACATCTCGCGAGAATATCGGGCCACACCATATCATCATATGTGTGTGTAAGAGCTTTTGGTCGAGTGGGTAGCCTCCAATTGAGTTATGGAGAAGTTCCCCAAGGATTTGTGAGAGGTATCGGTCGCCACCGAAAAGTGTGCCTTATAGTGGATCAAGTACCCACCCACATGGTGCGTGCTTGGGGAATAGAGTGAGGCCTTCGTGGAATTGGTAGTCTTAGTACCGTCCAACCCTCCAACAAAGACGTACTTCCCTTGACAAGGAAGGAACTTCATAAATTACATTCGCGTGTCCACCTTTGTGGTTATCTCTATCCTTAGCTCTGTATTGTTGTTTACCTTGTTATTGCGCTTTCTTGGCATTTAGGTAAATTCACTTAATTGCATATCTAGAGAATTTACTTTGTGTCAAGCCTAAAAAAAAGAAGTAAAAACTGGTAGCTCCTATTCAACCCCCCTCTAGTCGCTCATATCGGTCCTTTCACTTGTCTTCAATCATTTGCCAATAGAGCTTGCCGGTTTGATCATTGTCAGAGACCGCATCGAGGTACACTAGCTCCCACGCCCACACCAAGGTGACATCCTCAACCTCCGTGTAATTCACCGCCCTAGGTCTCGGTTTCTTTCCTTGATATGCTTCAAAGGCCCCCTCTTCTATCTCCTCCACCTCACCATCATCATCACCATCTTCACCCTCATCATCGTGCCCTCCTTCCTCCTCACCATCGAATCCCCCAAGTGGCGTCTATGATACATTAACCGCACTTGCATTCAACAAATTTGTGAACAAGGTTGGAATGGCATGCAAATCGTAGCTAAAACGAGAACTAAAACGTCACAATTGGTAATAGAATGCAAATGGTAAGTGGCGAAATAGTTTCATACCTTGCGAATGTTTCCACGAACACATCGTGGGCAGTAGCGGGGTCATTAGGTAACACGGCGGTGGGCACGACCAGAGCATGCGGAGGAATGGCTAGAGCGCCGCGGCTGCTTACTGCCTTCTTCCGCGTGGGGTCGCCCTTCACATTCGGCTTCTCCTTCACCTTCTTTACAGTGCAGGCGACGTTGCTCTGCGCCGATGCAGACGCGGGAGCAGTGGCAGAGGCGCATGTCGAGGCCGCAACTCCTCCTTGGACGACGTGTTGGCCCGTGCGCTTCTGCTTTATGCTAGCGGAGTTCGGCTTCGACATCCCAACGTCGAGTGCACGCATATGCGGAGGTGGCAGTGGAGGGGGAGGGGTCGATTGGGGCGGTGCAGCAACTCCGGTGACCGGCTGGAGGTCGGCAGGGTTCATCAGAGTTGAATCCCGGACGCGGGGAGGCCGGACGGGGGCTGTGGAGGTGGACCTACGACGGCGGAAGAGGGGAGGCGGGAAACGGTGATGCTGAAATGTCCCTCCCAGCAAACCGACCTATGGTTAGGTTGGGTGGCTAGGTGGGTTGTTGTACCCTAGCCTACAAGAGTTCAAACCCCAGGTTTGATATTGTGTATTGCATAAAAGACAAAATATTCTTTCAATAGGAGGCGACATTCTCATCGACAGCAAGACGCCCGTGGTGACTTCGTCAATCTCAAGACCCAATATGTCGGTTCAGTCTCTCGAAGGTGCTTATAGGGGTATGATGTGCGTG
Source organism: Avena sativa (assembly GCA_916181665.1). Lineage (NCBI taxonomy): Eukaryota > Viridiplantae > Streptophyta > Magnoliopsida > Poales > Poaceae > Avena > Avena sativa. The sequence continues at coordinate 318,075,337 of OV702292.1, forward strand.
TCTGAGTTTATAGAGATGGGTGCATGTACATGTTATGAGCGTCTACGACTGTATTGTGTTTTAAATAAAAACTAGTTGAATGCCCGTGTGTTGCCACGGCCAAGAAACTTAGACTCAGCCAAATAAAATATTAGACATGATGTTTTCTTATATTTCATATGTGGTTGTTACTGCCAGCGACACTCAACTTACTCCCATACACGCAATCCTTCTTGCATATGTTCCATGCAAGAAGAGAGCATGTATCTTTCTCCAAGAATCCTACCTTTACCGCTCACTCCGTCGCCTCTTTCTGTTGTTTTGTTGCCCTCTCTAAACTATGACAATCTAATATTCCATGTAGTACTTGGCTAGTGCATCGCCCCAATGTAGATAGTGAAAGAGGGATAAGCAACCATGGAAATTGAGTTGTGCTCTTCTATGTAGTAAACAGAGATTATCTGCAACTGACTATTTTGAGCGAAAATATGATAGTTTAGGGCAGAGACAATGAGAAGATAATTTTTTCATCTATTAAAACTGAATGGATCTAGAAATGATACAGGACAAATGTGTTTACCTGATAGCGTGACATTTTATTCCGAAATCTTGTTATGTGGTCCAACGGTTAGACAAGATATTATACCATCACAATTTAATTTGAATCCATTCAAACCTGCCTCGGATGCCTACAATTTTTGTGGAAAACAAGACACGTACCACGTGGTCACATATACACGAAAACAATTGACGAGCTACATGTTTTTGAGAAATGTACATCACACTTTACATCACCTACAGTCCAGAGTCCTGCATCAACGGCCAAAAAAGTCTCATCCTTGAGCATACCGGCATTCACGGTTCCAACCCTCAACAATTCTTTTGGGAGGAGCCCTCTACCATTCTAACATCCAAGATAGCACACCTTCAATGGTACTTGAAGTTATTTTTGTTTTTTTTTGAGAAAGTGAGCACACAACTCTCAGTTTTGACTATATGATACTTGAAGTGCAAGTGAACAAACTTTCAATGGTGTAGGAATTTAAGTTTTCATGGAAAATGAATTCACCAACCATTGCAAGTTTTAGGAATTCATAATTAAAACAGAAGAGGAATTTATCCGCGCTCGAAAACATTTAATTCATGTGAAATATTTGACCGACGCTAGTCTGTTGATGGCGACTTGCCACACTGATCGATCAGCATCTAGAGGCAGCAGAGCTCCCGGGATGGTAGCAGCACACTTCAACACCGTAGCCGAGCAGAAGATCATCTCTGAATTTCACCTGGACTACACCGGTCGCATAATGATACATAGCAGCAGGTCACAAACAAAGAAAAAATACGTACAGTATTAAAAGTCGAGACTGCACAAAGTAAGCAGGACTGCATGCTACTACTGCTTGTTGCCTCGCTTGAAGAAGTTCAGAACAGTCAAACAGTCAGCAGCGATTCTGGAAGTTCAGATGAGCTAAACATGGCGTGTTGCAGGCTTCGCGTATGATCTGGCCGGTGATGCAGTAAGTGTAGAAGTTGGAGGAGGACATGGAGATGAAGCATGGCGGCGATGTGATCTTGGCCGGTATCGAAGGAAGGCTCATGACCCTATTGACTTCAGAGTCGAGCCGAGATTGGCACACATGGCTGCCCCCAGCCGTGCCCCTGCCACTGGTATGCTCCCCTACACGCGCCCTCATGTCGTCATTAGGCTCCTCGTCGTGGTCCGGTTCCCCTGCGCCCCCGCCCTCCGGCGTGTCGTCAGGCTCCCCACCGCGGTCCAGTTCCCCCGCGCCCCCACCCTCCGTCACGTCGTCGGGCTCCCCGCCTCGGTCCGGTTCACCTGTGCCCCCGCCCTCCACTGTGGACCAGCTCATCGCCGGAATCTCGACTCCTCCCATCCTCTGCCTCGAGCAAGCCAGCCTTCCAATCCATCAAGTCGAGCTCGACAGGAAGCTCTATCCTCTTCTTCTTCTTCTGTTTGTCCGCCAGCTCGAGGCGTCGCGTTGAGGATTCTCCTGCCCCGCTGACTGTGTCGCTCGTCGTCCTTGTCCCGGAACGGCCGGAGCGAACCGCCGGCCTGGACGTAGCCTAGGCCCTGCCGCTGCGACAGCCTCGGAGCAAGCGGGGATTGAAGTAGGGCGCTGAATCTCTCGTCCACCGGTGTCCTTATGACCTGGATGGCGTGCATCGACGGGGCACCACGCATCCAGGCAGTGCTGCACGCGTGCCCCGGAAAGAAACTCAGCCACGACGCCATGGCGCGATGTGCAGGTAGAGGGCCCCATGGAGGCGACTCTGGCGGAACGTGAAGGCGATCTTGCCGGCAGCCGGAGGGAAGAGCAAGGATTAGCAGCGGCGCGGGCCATGGCGATGGAATTAGCCGAGAGAATGTTCTAGATCAATGGGAGAAAGGGGATTTTGACCACTTTGACTAAGCGGTGGCAGTTTCCGTAATTATTTCTAAACATCCAGGGTTAATTCAGGCAGACGGAATTTTTTTGCATGTTGACGAACTACGTGAATCTTTTTAATAATATAGATATATGGCTCCCACCAAACCTCCAGCGCCTCTATGGGCACCGCACCCTTGGATCGGCCGTGCAAGGTGACGATATACGGCCCCCGAACTCGGGGCGTGCAACCTAAGGATATATATGGCCCCCTGAATTCTCGGGGCGTGCAACCTAAGGATATACGGGCGCAGGGGCCGAATTCTCAGGCCGCCGATTTTTTTTGGTTTACGGTGTCAGTTCCCTTACTTGTTCGCCAGAAAATCGAGAGCGGAGGATTATTTCCCAGTTCACACCACTTTACGGTGTCTGCTAGAGATGCGCTTACATGCTCAGCAACCAGTACCGCAAGAACAAAACAATCTTGCAGGCATGACACTCCCAAAAGGAACATCCGATTTGTAACTTCCGTCCAGCTACAATCAGTTTGCTACTAGTAGAATGGAAAACCATTCCTAGTGGAGTTAATTGTTAACTACGGAGAGAAAAACAAGGGAGCACAGCGCAGAGTGCAACGGCATACATATCAAAAATTTGAAACAAGAAAGATGTACGTACTTTAGGACTAGCTGCAGCTCAAGATCCAAACATTCCCCTTCCCTCCTTTCCCTCTCACTCCGAAGAACCTCGGTACGTGTCAATCTTGCCAGCTCCAGGGCTAACAGCAGCAAGAATAACAAGAGCTCCCAGCAGTACCAGCAGCATCCCCAGCAAGTTCATCAGCATTGCTTCCATAGAGAAGCGCCCTATCATTTTCGCGCTCTGCATGAAGATTGACTTCTCCAGAAGTCCGGACACACTTGTGGCGATGGCAAGAACATAGAGGAATATACCGAAGAACACATGCCAGGGGAGCAGGGATGCTCTGCCGCTTCTAGATCCACCAGGGTACCAGAAGATCCAAAATCCAGCAGCCCACTGTGGAGATTAAATGGCAAGGAGAATAAAATAACCTCTTTATCTCTACAATTTTATACTGAAAACAGAATAACTATACACATAAAATTGGTATCTCTCATCTACCTGTAAACTGAAGAGGATGATGCAAGAAAGGCCCAACCATGAGTGGAGTGTGTACAAGTGGTCAATTGCCTTTTCATTGTGGAACTTCCAGACAGCCCAGAGGCCTACTATACCCAAAATCATGGCAATGAACTGCAATGAAAGGTGTACTAACTTCTTCAGTTTCTTGGTTCCTGGTACTGTCTTGTACGCCAAAATAGCTGCATGAAGGATAGTATACGACCAATTAATAAAGTTATCTCCACAAAAGTGAACACAGACTTACATCCCTATACATGTTAAATAACTCAATTCAGCCCAACAATTCTTATTCACGGGAAAGCCAACCGAAATATTCGATTCAGACTTCGTAGAGCCGGTGCTGCTGCTGTCTGCGTAGGGCCATCCCCCACTCCCGTCCCGGGGTGCTAAGGGTTTTGTTTTAGGAACAGACGGCGGAGTTTTGCTGAAGCCCCGAATCGACGATTTTTTTGTGACACTAAGTTTTCTCCCCTATTGCTTAGTACACTAGCTAAGAAATCGTAGATCTTCTCGTGAGATGTCTGTATTGTCTTGTTTCTAAGTCTCCAAACCTTTGAGAAATATTTGGATCAATGATAGCACAGGCAGGCAAAAAAATCTGCTCAAAGGAAAGGCAGGATGATCGAGTTCGTGCTCGGGGAGGATGAAATTAGAACCCCTGCCTATCTGGCTGAAGTTTACTCAAACCTTTGTGAGTGTGGAATCTATTCTGCCTATTGGCAGATGGTTCTAAAAGTGACTTGGAGTGGTTTCTCAGGGTTTTACTAGTTGCATCGACAACAAAAAATGACAGTTTTAATATTTGAAGCTGAAAGATACTACTCCCTCCAGTCCATATTAATGGCCTCAACTTTGTCTAGATACGAATGCATCTAGTCTAAATACTTAACTAGATGCATACTATAGAACTCCATTCGATTAGAGTGTGGCTAGGAATAAGATTGGCTTTCACATACAGAAATGCATAAACACGCACATATTTTTCTTTAAGTCTTTCCCTATATTTTTAAGTAGACAACGTGTCAATTTGAGAGAATCGAGCTCGGCTAGAATCTATTGCAACATGCCACAAATTAGTATCATTAGGTATAAATATCATAATTTCTACACATGGTTTACCAGGATATAAGATTCAACACCAACATAGTCTAGTTCGAGTACAGTGAAGGATAATATACTACATACATCTAAAATATTACACTGTTATATGCACATGCCAGAAGTAACCAAAACAAGAAATTTGACATGCAATTGAGTGAGGATATAACAACGCCATTCCAGAAATTAAATTTTATTCTCAGGTCAAAAGTTGATATCACTGACCTTCACCACTCAAGACTACTAATCCTATCAGCATCAGCACAGGGTGCACCTGGAAAGAGAAAATGCATATTACTATCATGATAAGATAAGATTGATATACGCAATATTTATTATGTACTAGTTGATGTAATTACAATAACCAACTTTAATTTGTTATGCACAATTAATTATTTCTGTTATACATGGCATACTAAAATGGTTTGCCATGACTGAAAACATGCAAACTCCAGCTTTGGTTTATCAGTTGACAAAATGTATAGGTGACATCAGGGGCGAAGCTACGTTGGAGCCAAACTGGGCCGTGGCCTGCCCAGCCCAGCCCCAAACACTGAAGAGTGAAAGATAAACTGGCCCATGAGAGAAAAAATTGTGTTCTTCTTTGGGCTGGTCTGCCCAACAGTCTCGCTGTAGCTCTGCTAGTGGGTGACATTTTACATGGTTGGCTATTCATTTCTTTCCTTTTGTATCCACCTAAATGTCATGACCACAGTCCATAACACATCCGGGGCACATAAGTTTCTGTTCCAATAAAATTGTCATTATACAAGTAAAGTCTACCACAAAAGAACTTGCCTCACTATACAAACTTATTAGTTAGGTTACTGTGACATGTTAACTACATTAATTGGCATGATCTTGCTTGCAGCAGTGTTACTGACAGATGGCTTGAAGCAAATCCTTAATACACAAACATGACTGAAATAGTCCAACTTTCATTGTTAGTGCACAGGACATGTACACGAGCAATTACACAAGGATACGTACGTATGGAGCAAAAGTTTCCTTCCTACCAGCAGCGCACGTGGAGCATTACTAAGCGCAACACAAGCTACAGAACAAAGTATTAAAGAGGAATCTTAGTTCCAAGCCATTTGCACAATCAATCCCCTCCATAGAAAAATCAGCCCTTTACCTTATATTTGTCATTCCTGATCATTCTTGAGATACAAGATTTATCGAGTGGCACATACAAGAAATGGACGAATAGGTAAACCCTAAACTCAAGCACTGACCCTTGCATGTACAAAATCCACTCTCGTTTTTTGGACGGAAAGGTTGATGTTTCAGATGGTACGAAACAGAAAAGGCCATTTTCAAAGAAATAAAACCATATCCCTATTTAGGCTTAGAGACTCATATACCGGATCACATAGAGAAACACTTCTCATGTAATGCTACCTAAAAGGCTTATGATACCTGGGTTTCAAAATTTTATTTTCTGACCTGATATTTTCTTGTTTATTTCCCAGTTGAATATCAAAAACAAAAACAAAATTTCCAAATGATTTCCAAACTCGCCATTCCTCCACCGAGACCTTCAAATTGTCGAGACACTTATTGTGCCAAGTGTTACTTTCATGCTCCTAGTTTTGCACATTCCAAACACAACAAAACACTAGCCTACATGGCTATATGACAACTGAATTCTAGTTTCTACATACAGGGTCAGCAACTAAGTCTAGGCAAGCACTAGTCACAGATCATCAGATCAACCTATTTATTGTTAAAATCCTAAATTCCTGAGTCTCAACCCAATTGCAAGGTATAAGGAGAAGAAAAACAATAAACAACAAATCACTACAAGGTGCAATAACACTGGAACCAAAACCACAGGTAAAAAAATGGTGAAAAGGAGCTCCCATTTGTAAAATTCACCAAGTCACTGTGGTGATAGGCTGCAGAAACTTAAAATAACTCTTTTTTTAGGGAAACTTAAAATAACTCTTGATCAAATACTCAGTACTCAGTAATCAATACACTTAACATAACCCTTCATGTCATACTCAGTACTCAGTAGCCAATACAATCATCTCAAGCCTTGAATTTCCAACCATACATCCATATATCTACTCAATAGTATAAATTCTTTCAACTGTACCAAGCTGGCATGTTATCAATTTCAAGAATTTCCCATCCGTATAGTCTTAAGTTCTTACTATCCCACTAGGAAAAATGCTAAACCGTCCTAAATCTCATACATTCGCTACAACAACCTAAATCTTGAGTACTTTGCATGGTCTAAGACGCAATAACTATTCGATCCATTACTCTATGATACTGTGAATAGAAATGGACTGGTTTTGGAGGTTGCTCCGTGCATAATAGTGGAATCTAAACCCGTTAATCCGCATGCCAGGACCAACAAAAAGAACTTCTCCCCACTAGGCGACAGCACGATTAACACGTAATTCCGCGGTCCGAAACGAGATATGCAACAGAATGGAAGTAAGAGATCTTTGTTTCTCGATTACGTTGAATATGAGGAGCTTGTCTTTCTCAGAGGAGAGCGCCATGCCGCCGCGGAAGTGGACGGCCCAGACGAGGATGGCCGCCGCCGCGGCCAAGCCAAGCAGCCGGACGATACCGAACACCGGGAACCGCACCACCGGTGCGGCCGCCATCGCCACTAATCTCCCCGGCGAGATCGAAGACGGGGAGGGGGGAGAGAGGGGAGAGACGGGAGGCAAAGCAAAAACGCCTTTAATATAATCTGTGAAGTCATCATATTAGCGAGCCGAAAGTGGAGAGAGTCAGGCTTGCTCACTAACTCCTTCCAAGCCACAAGAATTGTTACTATAATTTTTTGAAAAAATTAAACTACGTATAGTTTGTCCAAGTTTTTAGAAAAAAAAATCCAGCAATAGTTGAAATCGCTTTCACCTTCACGTATGTGTGTTTTAAAGCAAATATAAAAGAAGAGCATCGTTACATTATTTAGTACTCCCTATACATTCCATTCATAAAACTAGAACGTTTTTATATTTTTGAACAAGGAGTACGTGGGATTCTGCCGCTGGACAGCATACGATTGTCTGCTCTTTTGCGCGTCTCTATTGCCTATGTAATTTCTGCGTTCGTCTGTGTTTTTTTAGTCTACTCTCGGGGAAAATTCGGAAATGGTTTCAAATGTTGATTTACAGTTTGCCGACCGTTTTCTTTCAACACGAGATGTCTACAATGATTATCAGACCGGAAGAATCATATGCACTAGGACCCTAGTAAACTGAAGTGGAAACTTTTACACACTTCAACTGATATAGTCCGACCTACGGTCGTTACCACATCAAGATCTTCAACTTATGCCAAGTCGTCATGTACTCCAAAGGTGAATCATATTCTCTATGAGAGCCCACTTTCTACCCTAGTAAATGTTATACTACTTCATACTCTGTCCTATTATCATGATAGATTCACACCGACAAGTACGGAGGCAAGGGAGGAAGACCGGAGCACCAAGCCAGACAAGACGGAGGCTTGGAAGAGGAGACGAAAGAAGCAGCAGCAGAAGCACCGGAGTCTCTGGCCCTGAAGCCTGGAGTCTCTGGCCAGGACTCCGGACCCTTGCCTAGAGCTCCCAGCACACTTCCCGGAGACAAGCCCGCAGAGCAACGATAACCATGAAGTCTCCGTGCACCCCAGAGTCTCCGGCCACGTGCACCCTAGAGTTTCCGGCCACGTGACCCCGGAGTCTCTGTCCCTTCGCACTGGAGTCTCCGCCCCAGGACTCCGGCCAGGACTCCGGACACCGGCCTGGAGCTCTCTGTCCGCCACCCTGGAGTCTACCCCGGAGAGCGACGGCTAACCCGGAGTCTCCGGCCACAGCACCCCAGAGTCTCCGGCCTAAGTTGTGAGATCCAGGCACATGGCTTAATAGGATTCATAGGATACTCATACCAACAAGTTGCAACTTCTTTTCCAGAAGCTCATTCGAAAAGAACTCTAAGGTTAAGCGTGCTTGACCTAAAGCAATTCTAGGATGGGTGACCGACCGAGAAGTGGGTACCGGGTGTGCACGAGTGAGGACAAAGTGCGTAGAAAAGACTAGTGTTGGTCTGAGGGGCCAGTCTAGATATCCTATTAAGCTGCCAGTAGTGACATCCCTGGGGCCCAGTGGATGGGGTGTTACATAAGTGATGGACCTGCGTGCCGCCAGCTAGGCCTTCGGCCCATGTACCCCTCTAGTTTATTCCAAACCCTAGATTTATCCCCAAACTACCCCATGTTATGTGGCTGGCCTATATATAGTTCCCCCACCCCCTCATGTATTCCTTAGGCATAGATGATAGATTAAAGGCAATTCTCTTTGTAGAATCTCTAGGTTTGCCTCATCCCCTTTACCAAAGGGGACCGACTATCCTCATCAATCTCGTTGGAGTTTCCATCGCGCATCCATCGTTGTATAAGGCCTAAGTTTACGAGTGCGTGAGCATAGTCATCAAGACCCTCTCCAAGGTGTTCTTTCCTCTCCGCTTGGAGTCGAAGGGAGCATGTTGACTGATATTTCCTTGCAAGGATTCTATCAGACCGGTGGCTGTCGGCGGGAGCAATTGGTCTTGTATCATGTGAGTTTTGCATATGTCCATCGTGTTCTTCACGAGGTGTGTGTTTACTTCTGTTACCTTCTTCCTTTCCCCTCGCTTTTCTATCAATTTGACCACCAGATCCGTGAAGATCAAGCCACCCTTGAGGTCACCCCTTATCATCTGGTATCGACAGCTTTTGGTTGCCACGGTTTCCTCATCGATTTGGTCTTTTCCCCATAAATTCGAAAATTTCACCAAAAATAGCCCAAATTTGTGTTTTGGATCGATCTGTGATTTGGGTAAGTTTTGGTAGGTTTTGATCCGTGGATTACTTACTAAACTTTTTGATCTACATTCTCCTGCTGATGCGGACATGAATAGCCTAGATATAACCAAAATTATTACTTCTATCCATGTTCTTCAGGTGAATTCTAATACTAATAATTTTATATGTTGTTTTAGTATTAAAGACAAAGATACAACACATCTTGTTATTACATGCAGAATTATGGAGTTATACAAACCACACATTAAGATGCGAGAGAAGACCACTCCACCAATGGAGCTATACAGTACACATGCATTACATGGAGAGACATGTTTTGGAGAGGATGATAAGATTGCATCGAGGACGACTTTAATTCAAGAAGGGGAGGATGATGAGGACATCCCTGCTACTGATATACCCGCTACTTCTACGAAAACGTTACATGGACCTCTCACAAGAGCTCATGCACAACTACTCAATTATCAGGTACTTTCGTTTGTAGGAACTCTTCCTAATATAAATGAGAATATGATGTTGCCTTAATCAAACGTGTTTATGTTACTTAGAAATGATGGATCTAATAAGGACGAAAGGGACAAGCATTGGAGCATCGGCGTGCATGGAGAAGGCCACAAGCGTGTGAGGATTAACGATGACACTGCGAGTGGAGATTTCAAAACTTTGAAGCCACCATAACACTGCAAAGATGCTTGGATGAATTTTACAAGATACCTATTCATATTATTCATCTAAGACTTTATTTGATGTTGTGCCACCTTATTTGATGGGCTAGACCCATGTATTTTCGAGCTAGATATTATAGGAACTTTCTATAGGCTGTTTGAGTGGATGAAGGCCCATCCAGAGGTGTTTACGAGTGGCTCATTAGGGTTGGACGAAAATCCCCTATTTTCCTCCATATAAACCCCCTCCTAGCCGTCATTAGACCTTGGATTTTGTTTAGACTAAAAGTTAGGCATCATTGCATCTTCACCAATGCTTGAGTGTCGCAGAGACCTCCTATACTTCGCACCTATTCAGGATCCCACCTTATTCAATAAAGCTTTCATCTATATCCGCAATATCTTGATTGCAATATTAGTTCTTACTTATTCTCGATTTCAGGTAGAAATTAAGACCCTCGATGCTCAGGATAATCGTGCTTCTACAAGATCGGTAACCTCTAGGAGATTGGCCTAGCGATTGCATTGGTGCTCGTTCTCGCACGTGTAGTCAGATCATCAAGCCCGAACTCCATTCAGATCGAATATCACCATCTCATTGAAAGATCGGACAATTTTTCCCTATCACCTGCGTTTCCATAGCCTAATTCCTTGATTTCCCCCATCAATTTGAGGTTTTGGTTTGAGTATTTGCGCCTAAGTGGCGTCATGTTCGAGTTCTGGAAGTTCTGAAGTCGACCCGGCCAGAACGTCCGCCCCGGGGCCAGAATATCTGACATAAGTGACTCCAGGTCGGAGTCTCCGCCCCCCTAGGCCGGAGTTTCCGCCGCTCTACCAGGAGCTCGCAGCAGAAAACTGGTTTGACCTTCCTCACGGTTTTGAGCATAACTTTTGCATCCAAATTTGGATTTTAGTGTTATTTAGCTCATTTCGAAGAGAACAAGGAGCTCTAAATCATCATCCAAGTGGTTCATGCTATATAAGCCATCCAAATGCCATGATCAAGGCAGAATCCAACAATAAAGTCTGAATATCGGCGATGAAAGTTATAAAAATTCCGCGACTTCTCCCCACTTGCATTCCTTTGTGAGCTACACTATATTTGCGACCAACAAACACCTATTAAGACTAGTTCCTCCAATAATTGCTTGGGCTATGAATATTTGATACCTTGTTGAATTCCGAGTGAAAGTTGTGAGCGTGATATCTCAAATTGTTATCTTGTATAGTTGTTGGCACAAGGAAGAGGCGAGTGAAAATAAAAAGAAAGAAAAAGATAAAAAATATATAGAAAAAGTAAATAAAAATAAAGAAACAAGTGCCTCATAGAATAGGAAGCGCAAGCTCGATGAATATCATATAGGTGGTACTTATTGTACATATCTTGTATCCCACCAATTTATTGCAATCGAACTCGCGTCTCTCCTTACACTTGTGCGACACGAGCTTATAGTCTTCGCTAGGTAATAATTTGGTTCTTAGCTCACTTTCTCCATCGCACAAGTCCCATTTATCCCACTGTGTGCGTTTCCTTGAACATATTTCCTATCTTGTGGATTAACTTGTTGTAACATCCCAAAACTTCAGTCCAAGCTTATCAAGATCAAATCAACCAAAAATGGGGTTAACAAAAACTTTTCCAAATTTAAAATGAAAGCATTCATATATGTGTGCATTTAAAATAGGAGTTGTTTGAATTGCCATGATTAAGTGATCCAATGCTTGTAAAATGTTTCTTAGGTGATTTAAACATCATCTACATCATTTCCAAACTTTTCCTAAAGAAAATCAAATCAAAAAGAATTAAAAAGGAGGAATGGTCATTTTGGCCATTTTAATCCACTACACTATTTTGGCTATTCCTAGTACTCAATTCTTAACAGAAACAATTCTTGATCTTTATACCCCTTGCTAGTACACATAATGAGGTACCAAGGCCCACCTTTTTATCTGCTAAAAACATTCTTTTACTTATTTTAATTGGCATTTGAAAATTGAATCTAATGCATATGCATAGATCACCCCATTTTCAAAACCCATCTTTTTGAGCTCCACTTTCAAAACCCTTGAAACCAGAGACCACCTAGCACTAGTGGAGATCCCTCAAAAAATTTGAAACCAAAATTCAAAACTTTTTCTCTTTTGGCCATTTCATCAAACACCTTGCTGGCAAGATCATATTGGCCTAACTAATACTGTTTTGAGATGATTTTGTCTAGCAATTTGGATGTGCTTTGATCATCTTGTCCCCCTCAAGCCTAACCAGACCAACCCCAACATCTCCCCTACCTCCTAGCTGCACTACACTGCCATGCCGAGCCCCCTCTCGCCGGCCGACCGTGCACTCGCCGCAGCAGCCCTCTCCCGCCTCTCTCTCCATGTCTAGGAGGTAGCTCACACCTCACCACCACCCCCTGTCCCCTACCCGAGCCCAGCCCTGCAGTGGACCACCGAGGGAGACATGGATTCTTACCTCAGCAACGATGATGACTTTCTAGAGGAAGATGCTGTAGACTTCTACAATGATGATGAGGACTCCGACTTCATCGACGATGAGTAGATGCACTAGAGCACTGTTGTAGCATGAGATGTATCATCTCATTGTATCGTAGCTTACAGAATGGTTCATCAAACCATCTGTTTTCCCCTTTGATTGTTGTGGTTTGTGTTGTATCGGGTGCTTGCTTGCATGAATGAGAATGAAGTTAGTTGAAAAACCTGAGTCTAACTCAAAGTTTTAGCTTTGAAAACCCAAAACCATGAACCTTAGAATTTCCCTCTTACCCCTAATCTATCTCAATCTTCAGATGACTCGTGGAAACCAAGGAGGGAGCAGCTCGTCGCAGGACCCAATGCTGCAGATCTTGCAAAATCTCATCGCGGACCGTGAAGCAAGTAGGGCCGAGCGTCAAGCCAACTTACCAACATTGCAGCAGATCGCCCAAATGGCTCTCAACAACCAAGGACATGGAAATCAGGATCTCCATGGATCCAAACTCAAAAAATTTCAGAACACCAATCCCCCAATCTTCAACCAATCTGAGAACCCATTAGATGCTGATGACTGGTTGCAGACCATGGAAAACAACCTTGAAGTTTCAGGAGTTGATGAAAATGAGAAAGTTCTCTTCGCCACCCACTATCTGGCGGGAGATGCCAGAGCTTGGTGGAATAGCATCCGCAATATGGACCATGGTCAAGTGATGACATGGGAAGCATTCAAAGTCAAGTTCAGCCGCACCCACATGCTGCAAGGTCTAGTCAACAGAATGAGAGATGAATTCCATGAATTGAAGCAAGGGAGAATGACTGTAGTGGAGTACCGTGACAGATTCCTGTCACTGGCCAGATATGCACCTGATGAGATCAACACAGAGGCCAAGAAGAAGGAGAGATTCTTGAACGGACTGCATGATGAGATGCAGACTATCCTCGTCAACATTCGTTTCCAGGATCTCGAAGAGCTAGTCGACTCTACCATTCAGATGGAAGGGAAGATTAACCAGGCAAACGACAACCGCAAGCGTCGTATGATGCAGCAGTCTGGATCTAGTAGTCACCAGAAGTACCGTCCCAACCCCTCACCAGGATATGCACCAAGGAACAACCGACCCCCAAATCCTCGCCCAAGCTACCCCAACCGTAGAGGAGGTAATGTGAAGTCAGGAGGAAACAATCACAACTCCGGTAATGCCAACAATTTCAACCGTACCCCTCCCAAGAGCAACAACAACAACACTACACCCAGAACGGGCAGCAATGCTGTGCCTGTCGCAGTCAAGGACAAGTCCCAGATCACCTGTTTCGAGTGTGGAGTGAAAGGTCACTACTCCAATGAGTGTCCCAAGAAGACTGCCGCCAATGCCCCTATGAATGCCCCAGCTCAGCAGCAGCGTCGTGTTCAACCAGGAAGGAGATTTGCCCCAGGGAACCCTCACAACCGCAATGGCCGTCTCTTCCACATGAACGCAGAAGAAGCCCAGGAAGCGCCAGATGTAGTGTTGGGTATGTTTTCTGTCAACTCAGTTTTAGCAAGAGTATTGTTTGATTCTGGAGCATCGCATTCATTTGTCACCGAAGAATTTGTATGCACTAGTAAGATTCACCCAACCAACCTGAAGCATGTCATGATAGTTCAAATCCCCGGTTCAACTACAAAAGCTAGAAAAATTTGGAAAGCTGTACCTATCAGAATACATGGGATAGATTTTTATGCCAACCTAATTGTACTTGGAACCAAAGGATTGGAAGTAGTACTAGGTATGGACTGGATGTCAAGGCATAAAGGATTGATAGACTGTGCTAAGAAAGCCATCACCATGACCAGTAGTTCTAGAGTAACAGTAGAGCATATCTCTGAAACCTTACCCCGTCAACTCAAGTGCAACAAGAGTGTAGCCCTGCCCACCATAGACCAGGTCAGAGTAGTCTGTGAATACCCCGACGTATTCCCAGATGAATTGCCAGGTATGCCCCTGGATAGGGATATTGAGTTCATTATCGAACTAATCCCCGAAACCGGACCTATAGCCTAGAGACCTTATAGCATGAACCCCTCAGAGTTAGTGGAACTGAAAAAGCAGTTGGATGCTATGCTAGCCAAAGGTTTGATTCAGCCAAGCACATTGCCATGGAGATCACCAGTGTTATTTGTCGACAAGAAAGATGGAGGCAATCGTCTGTGTACAGATTACAGAAAGTTGAATGACGTCACCATCAAGAACAAGTACCCCTTGCCAAAGATAGAGGATCTGTTTGATCAGTTGACCGGAGCTCAGGTATTCTCAAAGATTGATCTTAGGATTGGTTATCACCAACTTAAGATTCGTGCAACGGATATTCCGAAGACCGCCTTTACTACTCGCTATGGTTTATACGAGTATATGGTTATGTCTTTTGGATTAACCAATGCCCCTGCTTATTTCATGAATCTCATGAATAAGATCTTTATGAATTTCCTAGATAAGTTTGTAGTTGTGTTTATCGATGACATCCTTATCTACTCCAAGTCAGAAAAAGAGCATGAGAAACATCTGAGAATCATCCTAGAAACCCTGAGAGAGCATCAGTTATATGCCAAGTTCAGCAAGTGTGAGTTTTGGCTGAAAGAAGTAGGATTCCTAGGACATGTTGTGTCTGCCGGAGGAGTCTCTGTTGATCACCAAGATCAAAGATGTCGAAGAATGGGATGCCCCAACCACTCAAACCCAAGTCCGTTCATTTCTCGGATTAGCGGGATATTACCGCAAGTTCATAGAAGGATTCTCGAGCATAGCCCGACCAATGACCCAATTGTTGAAGAAGGACAAGAAGTTTGAATGGACAGACAAATGTGAAGCCAGTTTCCAGGAGCTGAAGAAGAGATTGATATCAGCCCCAATTTTGGTCATGCCAGACATCAAGAAGCCGTTTGATGTGTATTGTGACGCATCCAAGATTGGTCTAGGATGTGTATTGATGAAAGAAGGCAAAGTTATTGCGTATCTGTCTCGACAACTGAAGCAGCATGAGCAGAACTATCTGACCCATGATCTTGAGCTAGCAGCTGTGGTTCTAGCATTGAAGACATGGCGTCATTATTTGATGGGTAATCGTTGTGAGATTTACTCGGATCACAAGAGCTTGAAGTATATTTTCACTCAGAAGGAACTAAATATGAGGCAAAGAAGATGGATAGAGTTAATCAAGGATTATGACCTTGACATTCACTATCACCCCGACAAAGCCAATGTGGTAGCGGATGCTCTTAGCAGATTGCCGTGTAGGCTTAACACCATGATCAAGGAGAAGCAACCAAGTTTGTATGAGGAGTTGGAGAAGTTCAGGACTGAGTTAGTTAGCAAAGGATTCTTAGCTAGCATTGAACTTCAACCCACTTTGATTAGCCAAATCAAGGAAGCCCAGAAGGGAAATGAAAGTATCGACGGAATCAGACGTCATATTGGTACAGGAAAGGTACCTGGATTCACCGAAGATGAAGAAGGAGTACTGTGGTACAAAGGACGTATCTGTGTTCCAGCAGATTCAGAACTAAAGGAAGTTATCATGAAGGAAGCTCATGATACTCTTTATTCTATCCACCCCGGAGGAACAAAGATGTATCAGGATTTGAAGGAGCAATTTTGGTGGCATAAAATGAAGACAGAGATCGGAAGCTACATCGCCAAATGTGACATCTGTCAAAGAGTCAAAGCAGAGCATCAGAGACCTACAGGATTGTTGCAACCATTGCAGATTCCGGAATGGAAATGGGATTCCGTTGGAATGGACTTTATCACCGGTTTGCCTACTTCTAGTAGGGGAAATGACTCAATCTGGGTCATAGTTGATAGACTGTCCAAGGTAGCCCATTTTATACCTGTCAAGACAACTTACCAGAGTGCAAAGTTAGCAGAGCTGTATATTGCTAGGATTGTTAGTCTGCATGGAACCCCCAAGACCATCTTCTCAGATCGAGGAACCCAGTTTACTTCAAGATTTTGGAAGAAAGTTCAGGAAGGTTTAGGAACCAAGTTGAACTTCAGTACCACGTATCACCCGCAAACAGATGGACAGACCGAGAGAGTCAACCAGATCCTAGAGGATATGCTTAGAGCTTGTGTTTTGGAATACGGATCAAAATGGGCAGACTGTCTGCCTTTCGCAGAATTCTCATATAAAAACAGTTATCAAGCTAGTTTGCAGATGGCACCATTTGAATTCCTATACGGAAGAAAGTGTCATACCCCTTTGAATTGGTCGCAAGTAGGAGAGAGTCAGATCTTCGGACCCGACATTCTTCGAGAAGCAGAAGAGAAAGTTTACAAAGTCCATGAACACCTCAGGACCGCCCAATCCAGACAAAAGAGCTATGCTAACAAGAGAAGGAGAGACCTGACTTTCAATGTCGAAGATTTTGTATACCTCAAAGTTTAACCATTGAAGGGAACTCAACGCTTTAGTCTGAAGGGAAAGTTAGCCCCCAGATATATCGGACCTTTCAAAATTCTGAACCGTCGAGGAGAAGTATCGTATCAGTTGGAACTGCCTGAAGAGATGTCAGCCATCCACAATGTGTTCCGTATCTCGTTACTTCACAAATGTCTGGAAGTGCCCGAGAAGACTGAAGTTTTCAAGAACATCGATCACAGAGCTGTGGAAATCAACAATGACTTGACCTATAGGGAAGTACCCATCCGTATCTTAGAAGAAGCTTACAGAACCACCAGGACCAGGAGCATCAAGTTTCTCAAGATTCAGTGGAGCAACATACCAAGGAGGAAGCTACTTGGGAGCGAGAAGATTACATTAGGACAGAGTTCCCAGATCTCTTTAGTTCCTAGTTTTCTTTGTAAATCTCGGGACGAGATTTCGTTTAAGGGGGGAAGGTTTGTAACATTCCAAAACTTCAACCCAAGCTTATTAAGATCAAATCAACCAAAAATGGGGTTAACAAAAACTTTTCCAAATTTAAAATGAAAGCATTCATATATGTGTGCATTTAAAATAGGAGTTGTTTGAATTGCCATGATTAAGTGATCCAATGCTTGTAAAATGTTTCTTAGGTGATTTAAACATCATCTACATCATTTCCAAACTTTTCCTAAAGAAAATCAAATAAAAAAGAATTAAAAAGGAGGAATGGTCATTTTGGCCATTTTAATCCACTACACTACTTTGGCTATTCCTAGTACTCAATTCTTAACAGAAACAATTCTTGATCTTTGTACCCCTTGCTAGTACACATAATGAGGTACCAAGGCCCACCTTTTTATCTGCTAAAAACATTCTTTTACTTATTTTAATTGGCATTTGAAATTTGAATCTAATGCATATGCATAGATCACCCCATTTTCAAAACCCATCTTTTTGAGCTCCACTTTCAAAACCCTTGAAACAAGAGACCACCGAGCACTAGTGGAGATCACTCAAAAATTTTGAAACCAAAATTCAAAACTTTTTCTCTTTCGGCCATTTCATCAAACACCTTGCTGGCAAGATCATATTGGCCTAACTAATACTGTTTTGAGATGATTTTGTCTAGCAATTTGGATGTGCTTTGATCATCTTGTCCCCCCTCAAGCCTAACCAGACCAACCCCAACATCTCCCCTACCTCCTAGCTGCACTACACTGCCATGCCGAGCCCCCTCTCGCCGGCCGACCGTGCACTCACCGGAGTAGCCCTCTCCCGCCTCTCTCTCCATGTCTAGGAGGTAGCTCACACCTCACCGCCACCCCCTGTCCCCTACCCGAGCCTAGCCCTGCAGTGGACCACCAAGGATACCACGCGCCCAGTGCCACCGCACCATGCCAGTGCCGCCCCCAGAGCGTGCTATGTCCCCGCTCGCACCGACCGCCCCTTGGCCGCAGCCCGTGCCCGCCGCTCCGCCACAACCTGGAGAACACCCCAGACACCCCCGTTCACCGCCCAACGCCTCACAGCCACCGCTCGCCGTGGACACTGAAACATTGTAAATGTATCTATAATTTTTGATGTTCCATGCTTGGTTTTATCCACTTTCTTGTGTTTTGTTCCAACTTTGGAGTACTTTTCATATGATTTCTTGGACTAACCTATTAACAAGAGCCATAGTGCTAGCTGCCTGTTTTCTGCTGTTTTTGGTTCCAGGAAAGTTAGAAAATGAATATTCTCGGAATTGGACGGGACAAAAGCCAAAGTGCCTATTTTTCTGGAAGGGATCAAGTGCCAGAATACAAGACGGAGAGGGGCCAGGGGCCGGCCACACCACCTGGCCGCGCGGGCAGGCCTGACCCGCGCCAGGGGGTGGTCTGGCCGTCCCCAGCACCCCCTCGGCCTATCCTTCCGCCTATAAGATGCCCTCAAGACGAAAACCCTAAGTACCCGATCAAAAATCCACGAAAGAGTCTGTAGCCGCCGTCATCTCCATCCCTAGATTGGGAGGGATCTGAAGCTCTTCCCGGCACCCTGCTAGAGAGGGGAATTCACCCTGGAGGCCTTCTTCATCACCATGCAAGCCTCCGGTGTGATGCGTGAGAAGTTCATCCTTGGACTACGGATCCATGTAGTAGCTAGATGGCTGGTTTCTCCTCCTTTATGCTTTCATGTTTAGATCTTGTGAGCTCCGTTCATGATCAAGATCATCTATTTGTAATTCATACATGTTGTGTTTACGAGGATCCGATGGATATTGAGATGCTATTTCAGATTGATTATTGATTCTATCATGTCTTTGTTATTTGAGATCTTGCATGCTTTCCGTTGTTAGTAGCTATCTTGGCCAAGTAGATGCTAGCAACTCCAAGAGTTAGTATTTATGCTCGATAGTGGGTTCATGCCTCTGGTAATCTGGGGAAGTGACAGAAATCTCTAAGGCACTAGATGTGTTGTTGCTACTAGGGAGAAAACAACGATCCTTTGTTCATAGAACAATCGTATTGTTTACTTTACACGCAGTTCGTAAAGCAATAATCTGTTGCTTGCAACTTAATACTGGAGGGGGTTCGGATGATAACCTGAAGGTGGATTATTAGTCATAGATGCAGTTGGATGGCGGTCTATGTATTATGTTGTAATGCCCAATCAAGTCTCAAAGGAGTCAAGATGATTAGTATATGCATGTATTGCTTTCTCGGTGTTTGTCAATTGCCCCACTGTAATTTGTTCACCCAGCATGTTATCTATCTAAGGAGAGCCACCTCTAGTGAACTATGGATCCTGGTCCTTTTTCTTTACATACAATCTACAACTGTTTACTGCTTTGTGTTTACTTTCTGCAAACTTTTACTTCTTTCCATTCGATACGTTTAATCCTTTGTTTTCTGCAAAACACGGTGAGATTGACAACCTCATCGCAAGTTGGGGACAAAGTTCTGTGGTTGTGTTGTGCAGGTCTCCACGTTGCTACTAGCACCGGTAGTGCGCCCTGCCAAAGCTCATCTAGTAACACCTTTGGGGTGTTTCCTTGCTCCTAGTGGTTCGATTAAACCTTGGTCTCATAACTGAGGGAAAACTTGCTGTTGTGATCATCATACCTTCCTCTTGGGGTTCCCAACGAGCTCTACGTTGATCGTCGAGTGCATCAAGCTATTTTCTGGCGCCGTTGCCGGGGAGTCAAGGACATCTTCACAAGGGGAGTCCCTCATAACCAATCTCTTTACTTTGTTGTTTTTGTTTTGCTTAGTTTTCTTTTTGCTTCGTTTGCTTGTTTTGTTCTTCAAAAAATACAAAAAAAATAGTTTTACTTGTTTGCTTTCTTATTTGAAAACCCAAAAAAAATGACTACTCTTGAAAACACTAAGTTGTGTGACTTCACTAGCACCAACAACAATGATTTTATGAGCACACCTATTGCTCCACCTATGGCTGAAAATACTTTCTTTGAGATAAAACCTGCTTTGCTCAATCTTGTTATGAGAGAACAATTTTCTGGTATTGGTAATGAAGATGCTACTTCCCATCTAAATAACTTTGTTGAACTTTGTGAGATGCAAAAGCATAGGGATATAGATGGTGATATTATTAAACTGAAATTGTTTCCTTTCTCTTTGAGAGGAAAATCTAAAGAATGGTTGAATTCCTTAACTAGGAATAGTATTGATTCTTGGACTAAGTGCAAAGATGCTTTTATTGGAAAATACTATCCTCCTGCTAAGATTATATCCATGAGAAGTGAAATAATGAAGTTTAAACAACTTGATAATGAGCATGTTGCTCAAGCTTGGGAAATAATGAAATCTTTGGTAAAGAATTGTCCCACTCATGGACTGACTGCTTGGATGATCATCCAAACTTTTTATGCAGGATTGAACTATTCTTCGAGGAACCTATTGGATTCAGCTGCTGGAGGTACCTTTATGACCATCACTTTGGGTGCTGCAGCAAAACTATTGGATAATATGATGGTTAATTATTCTGAATGGCATACTGAGAGAGCTCCACAAGGTAAGAAGGTAAATTATGTTGAAGAAACCTCCTCCTTGAGTGATAAGATTGATATTATTATGTCTATGCTCGTTAATGGGAAAGCCCATATTGATCCAAATAATGTTCCTTTAGCCTCTTTGGTTGCTCAAGAAGAGCAAGTTGATGTGAACTTCATAAGAAATAACAACTTTGGCAACAATGCTTATGGTAATAACGCTTATAGGAACAATTTTGGCAACAACAATTATAAGCCATATCCTCCCAACAATGGTAATGCTTATGGAAATTCTTACAACAATAATAAGAGTGCTCCCTCTGAACTTGAAGTTATGCTTAAAGAGTTTATTAGTAAACAAACTGCTTTCAATAAAACTATTGAGGAAAAACTCTCTAATGCTGAAAGAAATATAGCATCTTTGGCTGAAGCTCAATCTTCTTTGAATAAAATGGCTGCTAAACCTGAAACTAATGAGAATCCCTTTGCAGCTACTAATGCCATACAAGTAAGAATTGATGAAAATGTTAGACTATTAGCTGAATTACATGCTAGGTGGGAAAGAGAAGATGAAATTGCTAGAAACATTAGTGTATCTACTATCACCACCACTAGTGTTGAGGCTAGTAATAGTTCTACTACTTTAGATGATAAAGTTGATTTTGATCTTGATGGTTGCAATATCTCTGAAGTTATTAAGTTCCTACAAAAGCTTGCTAAAAGTCCTAATCCTAGTGCTATGAACATGGCTTTTACAAAACACATTACTAATGCTCTCATAAAGATTAAAGAAGAAAAGATGAAACATAAAGCTTCTATTCCTATAAAGCAAAAAGATGGTTGGGAACCCATCATTAATATGAAAGTCAATGACTTTGATTTCAAAGCTTTGTGTGATCTTGGTAGTAGTGTTTCTATTATGCCTAGAAGGATTTATGATATGCTTGATTTGCCTCCTCTTGAAGATTGTTATTTGAATGTCCCACTTGATGCTAATGCGAAAAATAAACTCATGGGGAGTCTTAATGATGTTCTTATTATGGTTAATGATTCCTATGTCCCCGTTGATTT
Organism: Avena sativa; assembly: GCA_916181665.1. NCBI lineage: Eukaryota > Viridiplantae > Streptophyta > Magnoliopsida > Poales > Poaceae > Avena > Avena sativa. The sequence continues at coordinate 318,097,401 of OV702292.1, forward strand.
CTATGTTTTGGATGTTGAATACAATGCTTCTTGTCCTATTACTTTGGGAAGACCTTTTCTTAGAACTGTTGGTGCCATCATTGATATGAAAGAAGGCACCATTAAATATCAACTCCCACTCAATAAAGGTATAGAACACTTCCCTAAAAAGAGAGAAAATATTTCTTTTGCTTCTCCTATGAAAACAAAATTTAGTCTTAATGCTTCTTCATTTGAGAACACTTGATTCTTTCTTTGCTTCTTATGCCTAACTTAAAGGCGTTAAAGAAAAGTACTTGTTGGGAGATAACCCAAGAGTTTTAGACGAGTCTTGGAAGTTATTACTTTAGTAATAACCTCTCCTTATCCTTTTTATTTGCTTTTTGTGCCAAGAGTAACCTCTAATGAGAGTGAAGTAATGATTGGGAAAGTTGCTGTCCCGAAACAGATTTCTGTGCTTCACCGTAAAAATTCCTGAGAGAGTTCTGTACGTCGGATTGAGCTGTAATTTTTTGTGCTTCTGCCCCAGGTTGTTATCTAACTTTCCTTAGTTTTTTGATTTGAGCAACAGAAGGTTTTTGAAAAAATTCGTCTTTACCTGCTGGTCTGTTTTGACAGATTTCTGCCATTTTCTGCATTTGCTTCTTGTTAGTTCCTTCTTGAGTTCCTTTGGGGAATTGAGCTTTTTTGAGGGAAGTGCTACAGTAGCTAGTGTTCTAATGGAAGTTTATTTGGTGTTAGAACTGAACCTTGAGACTTATTTATCTTGAGTGCACTAATGTTGCTAATAATGAGATTGTGTGAAGTTTTGTATGAAGGAAAATTTTCAGGTGTATGGAAGAAATGAGTAATGAGATGAAGGATGGACTAAAGCTCAAGCTTGGGGATGCCACGCGTGTAACTCCAAGAAATATCCAAGAAGTACAAGCGTCAAAGCTTGGGGATGCCCAAGGCATCCCCTTCTTCATCAATAAAGATTCCAGGTTTCTTCCAAACGCTTCATTTTATTGTTTCATGCACAGTTGTGTTTTTCTTGGAGCGTCTTCTTTTTCGTTTTCGTTTTGGTTTTCGTTTGCTTTTGTTTGCTTAGTTTTCTGAATAAGTTGGTTGGACCCCCTCTTTCATACATTGGTTTGCAAATAGTTTGGTTTAGTTTGGAAAAGAGTAGGAAAGCTCATGCTTATGTGGTAAAAAGAGCTCGTTTTGACCGTGGCTATGCTTTGTCATGCCGTGCTTGATATTGTTTTGGCCTTATGCTTAGTATTCTTTGCTGTAGCATGACTTGTTATAAACAATTGAGATTGCTTAATGTGCCTTGGATGAATCATGCGTTGTTTTAGCATATTAAAGCATAGTATAGTGGTATTCTCCTTCGATGCTTTATTTGGGTTGACTTGGCACATGCTCACACCATGTTATGACTATCACAAGTCACCATAGCCTTTATGATCCTTTAGTTTTCAACTTGTAGTATCACTTTATGCTTTGATCAATGATGTTTTGTCGCTCTGCATGATTATGGCCATTATTGCTCTCTTAGTTTATCGCTCCCAGTCTTTTGCTAGCCTCCACAACAAAGTATGAGTTCCACTCATGCATCCAACTCCCTAAACCAAGTTATTCCAAAGAGTCCACCATACCTACCTACTAGCTTATGCTATTCCAAGTATATTCATGCTTTTGTTTACCTTCCACTTGTTATGAAAAAACTAGTGATTAAAGCTCTCACGAACTTGATGGCACACTTTACTTTATTACCTCTAATAAACTTGAACCATTGGGTCCTTCTTTGTTGCGTATATGCTTGCGCTTTATAAGTTGAAATTAGCAGAACCATGTTTCATGGGGAACGCTTTCAACATTGCACTTGTACTTTGTACCCTGTTGATATTATGTTCTTTTGCTTACGGATCCCGGTGGTGTGAAATAAAAGTGGAACTTGTAAGATCATGGAGTTTGTATATGTGTTAGAGAAACGCATGGGCCGCTAGCCTAAGCCATGCCTAATCATGGTGGAAACTTGCAGCATCACCATAATGAGCACTCTATGAAGCACCCTCAATAAAAACCTATGCAAATAGCAAATAAAAAGATCGCTGAGATGCTCATTGTCTGCTTGCCTTGTCATTTTGATTATGGGAAAGCTCCCGTATCATGTGCAAGGGGTACCCCGTTGGCGGTTCTTAATGATACACATATACTTACAATTACAAGAGCTTACTCGTGACTGAAGTTGAGTAGCATGAGGATCAGTCTTCATAAGTAAGGGGCATGAGATTTCGGTTTATAACTTGTCAAGCATATCCTCTTAGTTGTGTCACTTTAACCTTAATCACCTTCAAGATGCTTATGATAGGGGCAATGAGAGCTGAAAACTACAAGTACCATAATTTTTGGAAGCTCTTTATGAGACTTGAATCCCTACTTCCTTTTACAAAAGGCTTTTCTTCCACCATTATATTGAGTCTCCACCTTCTATCTTAATGCACTACTTTGAGAGCATAGTGGCCATTCTTAGTTCTATGTGCATTGTCCCAAGACTAGTTGATTGATGCATAACTTGTTATTGCTTGTCTGAAACTATTGTATCTAGTCACTCTTATGAACTTTGAAGGTGTATATGCATTTATATTTGCTACTCTATTGAGGGACAAGCTGAATACTTTTATACTATGTTTTCTTTATGTGAAACAAACAAACGTCTTGCAAAGCATGTTATTCATGAATCTTTTGTTTGTGCCTTTTCATGTTGCATCATAGTTTCTTTGCTTATTGCTAGAACTTTGTCTTTCATGTTATGATTGAAGTACTATGATCCCAACTTTGAATGTTTTGCAAATACTTTGATCAAGTCTTTGATGGTGCATGTCACCTCAAAAATTCTTTCTTTTTATCACTTACCTACTCGAGGACGAGCAGGAGTTAAGCTTGGGGATGTTGATACATTGTAAATGTATCTATAATTTTTGATGTTCCATGCTTGGTTTTATCCACTTTCTTGTGTTTTGTTCCAACTTTGGAGTAATTTTCATATGATTTCTTGGACTAACCTATTAACAAGAGCCACAGTGCCAGCTGCCTGTTTTCTGCTGTTTTTGGTTCCAGGAAAGTCAGAAAATGAATATTCTCGGAATTGGACGGGACAAAAGCCAAAATGCCTATTTTTCCGGAAGGGATCAAGTGGCAGAATACGAGACGGAGAGGGGCCAGGGGCCGGCCACACCACCTGGCCGCGCGGCCAGGCCTGGCCCGTGCTAGGGGTGGTCTGGCCGACCGTAGCACCCCCTCGGCCTCTCCTTCCGCCTATAAGATGCCATCGGGATGAAAACCCTAAGTACCCGATCAAAAATCCACGAAAGAGTCTGTAGCCGCCGTCATCTCCATTCCTAGATCGGGAGGGATCTGAAGCTCTTCCTGGCACCCTACCGGAGAGGGGAATTCACCCTGGAGGCCTTCTTCATCACCATGCAAGCCTCCGATGTGATGCGTGAGTAGTTCATCCTTGGACTACGGATCCATGTAGTAGCTAGATGGCTGGTTTCTCCTCCTTTGTGCTTTCATGTTTAGATCTTGTGAGCTCTGTTCATGATCAAGATCATCTATTTGTAATTCATACATGTTGTGTTTGCGGGGATCCGATGGATATTGAGATGCTATTTTAGATTTATTATTGATTCTATCATGTCTTTGTTATTTGAGATCTTGCATGCTTTCCGTTGTTAGTAGCTATCTTGGCCAAGTAGATGCTAGCAACTCCAAGAGTTAGTATTTATGCTCGATAGTGGGTTCATGCCTCTGGTAATCTGGGAAAGTGACAGAAATTTCTAAGGCACTAGATGTGCTGTTGCTACTAGGGAGAAAACAACGATCCTTTGTTCATAGAACAATCGTATTGTTTACTTTACACGCAGTTCGTAAAGCAATAATCTCTTGCTTGTAACTTAATACTGGAGGGGGTTCGGATGATTACCTGAAGGTGGATTATTAGTCATAGATGCAGTTGGATGGCGGTCTATGTATTATGTTGTAATGCCCAATCAAGTCTCAAAGGAGTCAAGATGATTAGTATATGCATGTATTGCTTTCTCGGTGTTTGTCAGTTGCCCCGCTGTAATTTGTTCACCCAGCATATTATCTATCTAAGGAGAGCCACCTCTAGTGAACTATGGATCCCGGTCCTTTTTCTTTAGATACAATCTACATCTATTTACTACTTTGTGTTTATTTTCTGCAAACTTTTACCTATTTCCATTCGATACGTTTAATCTTTTGTTTTCTGCAAAACATGGTGAGATTGACAAGACGTTAATATAATCTGTGAAGTCATCATATTAGCGAGCCAAAAGTGGAGAGAGTCAGGCTTGCTCACTACCTCCTTCCAAGCCACAAGAATTATGCCACAAGAATTATTACTATAATTTTTTGAAAAAATTAAACTACGTAAAGTTTATCCAAGTTTTTAGAAAAAAATTTCCAGCAATAGTTGGAATCACTTTTACCTTCACGTATGTGTGTTTTAAAGCAAATATAAAAGAAGAGCATCGTTACATTATTTAGTACTACCTATACATTCCATTCATAAAACTAGAACATTTTTATATTTTTGAACAAGGAGTATGTGGGATTCTGCCGCTAGACAGCATACGTTGTCTGCTCTTTTGCGCGTCTCTGTTGCCTATGTATTTTCTGCGTTCGTCTGTGTTTTTTAGTCTACTCTCGAGGAAAATTCGGAGATGGTTTAAAATGTTGATTTACAGTTTGCCGACCGTTTTCTTTCAACGCGAGATGTGTATAATGATTATCTAGACCGGAAGAATCATGTGCACTAGGACCCTAGTAAACTGAAGTGGAAACTTTTACACACTTCAACTGATATAGTCCGACCTTACCACATCAAGATCTCCAACTTATGCCAAGTCGTCATGTACTCCAAAGGTGAATCATATTCTCTATAAGAGCCCACTTTCTACCCTAGTAAATGGTATACTACTTCATACTCTGTCCTATTATCATGATAGATTCACACCGACAAGTATGGAGGCAAGGGAGGAAGACCGGAGCACCAAGCCAGACAAGACGGAGGCTTGGAAGAGGAGACGGAAGAAGCAGCAACAGAAGCATCGGAGTCTCTGGCCCTGAAGCCCAGAGTCTCCGGCCAGGACTCCGGACCCCTGCCTAGAGCTCCCAGCACACTTCCCGGAGACAAGCCCGCAGAGCAACGATAACCATGAAGTCTCCGTGCACCCCAGAGTCTCCGTCCACGTGCACCCCAGAGTCTCCGGCCACGTGACCCCGGAGTCTCCGGCCCTTCGCACTGGAGTCTCCGCCCCAGGACTCCGGCCAGGACTCCGGACACCGGCCTGGAGCTCTCTGTCCGCCACCCTGGAGTCTACCCCGGAGAGCGACGGCTAACCCGGAGTCTCCGGCCACAGCACCCCAGAGTCTCCGGCCTAAGTTGTGAGATCCAGGCACATGGCTTAATAGGATTGATAGGATACTCATACCAACAAGTTGCAACTTCTTCCGGAAGCTCATTCGAAAAGAACTCTAAGGTTAAGTGTGCTTGACCTAAAGCAATTCTAGGATGGGTGACCAACCGAGAAGTGGGTACCGGGTGCGCACGAGTGAGGACAAAGTGTGTAGAAAAGACTAGTGTTGGTCTGAGGGGCTAGTCTAGATATCCTATTAAGCTGCCAGTAGTGACACTCCTGGGGCCCAGTGGATGGGGTGTTACATAAGTGATGGGCCTGCACGCCGCCAGCTAGGCCTTCGGCCCATGTACCCCTCTAGTTTATTCCAAACCCTAGATTTATCCCCAAACTACCCCATGTTATGTGGCTGGCCTATATATAGTTCCCCCACCTCCTCATGTATTCCTTAGGCATAGATGATAGACTAAAGACAATTCCCTTTGTAGAATCTCTAGGTTTGCCTCATCCCCTTTACCAAAGGGGACCGACTATGCTCACCAATCTCGTTGGAGTTTCCATCGCGCATCCATTGTTGTATAAGGCCTAAGTTTATGAGTGCGTGAGCGTAGCCGTCAAGACCCACTCCAAGGTGTTCTTTCCTCTCCGCTTGGAGTCGAAGGGAGCATGTTGACCGATATTTCCTTGCAAGGATTCTATCAGACCGGTGGCCGTCGGCGGGAGCAATTGGTCTTGTATCATGTGAGTTTTGCGTATGTTCATCGTGTTCTTCACGAGGTGTGTGTTTACTTCTGTTACCTTCTTCCTTTCCCCTCGCTTTTCTATCAATTTGACCACCAGATCCGTGAAGATCAAGCCACCCTTGAGGTCACCCCTTATCATCTGGTATCGACAGCTTTTGGTTGCCACGGTTTCCTCATCGATTTGGTCTTTTTCCCATAAATTCGAAAATTTCACCAAAAATAGCCCAAATTTGTGTTTTGGATCGATCTGTGATTTGGGTAAGTTTTGGTAGGTTTTGATCCGTGGATTACTTACTAAACTTTTTGATCTACATTCTCCTGCTGATGCGGACATGAATAGCCTAGATATAACCAAAATTATTACTTCTGTCCATGTTCTTCAGGTGAATTCTAATACTAATAATTTTATATGTTGTTTTAGTATTAAAGACAAAGATACAACACATCTTGTTATTACATGCAGAATTATGGAGTTATACAAACCACACATTAAGATGCGAGAGAAGACCACTCCACCAATGGAGCTATACAGTACACATGCATTACATGGAGAGACATGTTTTGGAGAGGATGATAAGATTGCATCGAGGACGACTTTAATTCAAGAAGGGGAGGATGATGAGGACATCCCTGCTACTGATATACCCGCTACTTCTACGAAAACGTTACATGGACCTCTCACAAGAGCTCATGCACAACTACTCAATTATCAGGTACTTTCGTTTGTAGGAACTCTTCCTAATATAAATGAGAATATGATGTTGCCTTAATCAAACGTGTTTATGTTACTTAGAAATGATGGATCTAACAAGGACGAAAGGGACAAGCATTGGAGCATCGGCATGCATGGAGAAGGCCACAAGCATGTGAGGATTAACAATGACACTGCAAGTGGAGATTTCAAAACTTTGAAGCCACCATAACACTACAAAGATGCTTGGATGAATTTTACAAGATACCTATTCATATTATTCATCTAAGACTTTATTTGATGTTGTGCCACCTTATTTGATGGGCTAGACCCATGTATTTTCGAGCTAGATATTATAGGAACTTTCTATAGGCTGTTTGAGTGGATGAAGGCCCATCCAGAGGTGTTTACGAGTGGCTCATTAGGGTTGGACAAAAATCCCCTCTTTTCCTCCATATAAACCCCCTCCTAGCCGTCATTAGACCTTGGATTTTGTTTAGACTAAAAGTTAGGCATCATTGCATCTTCACCAATGCTTGAGTGTCGCAGAGACCTCCTATACTTCGCACCTATTCAGGATCCCACCTTATTCAATAAAGCTTTCATCTATATCCGCAATATCTTGATTGCAATATTAGTTCTTACTTATTCTCGATTTCAGGTAAAAATTAAGACCCTCGATGGTCAGGCTAATCGTGCTTCTACAAGATCGGTAACCTCTAGGAGATTGGCCTAGCTATTGCATTGGTGCTCGTTTCGCACGTGTAGTCGGATCATCAAGCCTAAACTCCATTCAGATCGAATATCACCAACTCATTGAAAGATCGGACAATTTTTCCCTATCACTTGCGTTTCCATAGCCTAATTCCTTGATTTCCCCCATCAATTTGAGGTTTTGGTTTGAGTATTTCCGCCTAAGTGGTGTCCTATTCGAGTTCTGGAAGTTCTGAAGTCGACCCGGCCAGAATGTCCGCCCCCAGGCCGGAATATCTGACATAAGTGACTCCAGGTCGGAGTTTCCGCCCCTCTACCAGGAGCTCGCAGTAGAAAACTGGTTTGACCTTCCTCACGGTTTTGAGCATAACTTTTGCATCCAAATTTGGATTTTAGTGTTATTTAGCTCATTTCGAAGAGAACAAGGAGCTCTAAATCATCATACAAGTGGTTCATGCTATATAAGCCATCCAAATGCCATGATCAAGGCGGAATCCAACAATAAAGTCTGAATATCGGCGATGAAAGTTATAAAAATTCCGCGACTTCTCCCCACTTGCATTCCTTTGTGAGCTACACTATATTTGCGACCAACAAACACCTATTAAGACTAGTTCCTCCAATGATTGCTTGGGCTATGAATATTTGATACCTTGTTGAATTCCGAGTGAAAGTTGTGAGCGTGATATCTCAAATTGTTATCTTGTATAGTTGTTGGCACAAGGAAGAGGCGAGTGAAAATAACAAGAAAGAAAAAGATAAAAAATATATAGAAAAAGAAAATAAAAATAAAGAAACAAGTGCCTCATAGAATAGGAAGCGCAAGCTCGATGAATATCATATAGGTGGTACTTATTGTACATATCTTGTAGCCCACCAATTTATTGCAATCGAACTAGCGTCTCTCCTTACACTTGTGCGACACGAGCTTATAGTCTTCGCTAGGTAATAATTTGGTTCTTAGCTCACTTTCTCCATCGCACAAGTCCCATTTATCCCATTGTATGCGTTTCCTTGAACATATTTCCTATCTTGTGGATTAACTTGTTGTAACATCCCAAAACTTCAATCCAAGCTTATCAAGATCAAATCAACCAAAAATGGGGTTAACAAAAACTTTTCCAAATTTAAAATGAAAGCATTCATATATGTGTGCATTTAAAATAGGAGTTGTTTGAATTGCCATGATTAAGTGATCCAATGCTTGTAAAATGTTTCTTAGGTGATTTAAACATCATCTACATCATTTCCAAACTTTTCCTAAAGAAAATCAAATCAAAAAGAATTAAAAAGGAGGAATGGTCATTTTGGCCATTTTAATCCACTACACTACTTTGGCTATTCCTAGTACTCAATTCTTAATAGAAACAATTCTTGATCTTTGTACCCCTTGCTGGTACACATAATGAGGTAACAATGCCCACCTTTTTATCTGCTAAAAACATTCTTTTATTTATTTTAATTGGCATTTGAAATTTGAATCTAATGCATATGCATAGATCACCCCATTTTCAAAACCCATCTTTTTGAGCTCCACTTTCAAAACCCTTGCAACCAGAGACCACCTAGCACTAGTGGAGATCACTCAAAAATTTTGAAACCAAAATTCAAAACTTTTTCTCTTTCGGCCATTTCATCAAACACCTTGCTGGCAAGATCATATTGGCCTAACTAATACTGTTTTGAGATGATTTTGTCTAGCAATTTGGATGTGCTTTGATCATCTTGTCCCCCTCAAGCCTAACCAGACCAACCCCAACATCTCCCTACCTCCTAGCTGCACTGCACTGCCATGCCGAGACCCCTCTCGCAGGCCGACCGTGCACTCGCCGCAGCAGCCCTCTCCCGCCTCTCTCTCCATGTCTAGGAGGTAGCTCACACCTCACCGCCACCCCCTGTCCCCTGCCTGAGCCCAGCCCTGCAGTGGACCACCGAGGATACCACACGCCCAGTGCCACCGCACCATGCCAGTGCTGCCCCCAGAGCGTGCTCTGTCCCTGCTCGCATAGACCGCCCCTTGGCCGTAGCCCGCGCCCGCCGCTCCGCCACGACCTGGAGAACACCATAGACACCCCCGTTCACCGCCCAACGCCTCAGAACCACCGCCGCCTCTGCCGCTCAGAGCGCCGCCTCGCCCAGACCGCATGCTACCGCCCCTACGGCCGCATTCAATTCCTAGGGCACCGCCAGGGGACCGCCCATCGATCGCCACCCTCAGCCATGCCTCTACCCCGCCGTAGCCATGTCGCCACCGTCGCCTGCCCATCCCGCTCGGTCTCACCGTCGGGCCTATAAAAGGAGGCCTCCCCAGCCTCTTCTCTCCACACCACTCCACTCCACTCACCTCTCTGAACCTCACCCACCTCTAGCCGGAGCAAGGCGAGCTCTGCCTCGCCGGAATTGGAACCGGAGCAGCCGCCTCTGGAGGAGAAGGGTGCCGTTGATTGCGACCACCCCAAGCTCCGTCGCAACCGCGCCTCGCCTCACCGTCGTCGTCCAGTTTGTTTGCCCGCCTCGCCGACCCCGCTGGAACCCTGGTACGTCCCCAGCAGACCCCCACCGAGCCGCTAGGGTTCGAGCTCGCTGGCGACCTGTTCGTCGTCGACGATGACCCTCAGCCGTAGATTCCCATTCTAATCCTACGGCCCACAGCGCGCGTACCGTTTCGCGTGTTAAGTGCCGCTGACAAGCGGGACCCCCCTGTCAGCTGAGCCCCGTGCCACGGAGCGCCACTGGGCCGGCCCAAGTCTTTTCCCGCGCTAGCCCACCCATTCAAATCTGGATTTTTCTTTTTAGTTAAACCTAGTTTCTGTCCACTAGTTTAATTCAATTCAGAGAGTTTTATAAACCCAAACTGCATGAAACTAATTTTGTATGAAAGGTTTTGAGATGATCTAACCAAGCCCGTTGGATTTAATTCAATTAGAGTTATAGATCTCTCCTAATAAAAATAACAAAACAGAAGCTTTTGCAACTTGCAACATTTTTATAAAATCAACCAAGTTAGCTTTTGAGTTGATTCCAACTCTCAAAAATCACATTTCATCATATCTATCCAAACATGTAATAATATTAAGGTTTACATGCAGTGACTTTGGACTAGTACCAAAATAATGCTATATAGGCATTTCTAGTCACTTTAAATCATTAAATAATGAACTTAAACCAAAGTAATATTGATCCAACCCTTAAATCTCATTCCCACATGTTAGAATATGTGGTGATGACATGTGTCAACATGATCCCATATTTTAAGTGGTGAATATTAAATCTTAGTTAAATTTTCAATGAGTAGAAATTACTTTTCTAAATTAAAAAGGTTGAAACTATTGAATTAAACTTGTGATGCTTGTGATGATAATAGATCATCAGTTGTGTGTCTTAGAATGCTATCTAGCCTAGTTAAGTATTGTTTGGTAATTGTGTACTCCGTATATATTGTTATAGAAGATAGTACCAACCAAGCTTACGAGGAGGAGGAGTGCTATCAAGACGAAGACGAAGAAAACTTCAACCACTGCACCAACCAAGGCAAGCCACCATTAACAGTGCAAGCTACCCTTAGAAAGCTAGCAATACCCAAGATTAACCCTTGCAAGTTTAGTGCTTAGCAAACTAGAAACAAACTAGATGGTTTAGCAAAGATGCCTTAAGCATGCTTTGATCACACACCCCCTTTTTGACTATTAGTACCCCAAGTCTTACTTACAAGTTTTACTCCCCTTAGTACACAAAGTTCTTTACTTGTTTTGAAGGTAGCATAAAAAGTATAAAACTTGACCTACTTAGAAACCTTTAGATGTCATTCTATGGCATGAGATTGATCCCATCCTTCCACCTTAGTGAACCACTCTTAACTTCGTATTTAGAGTAGATCAAAAACTTGAGTCACTTTAGATGGGAACACTTGGTGAAAATAAATTATGAAAACCTTGGAATGATGAGTCATTCTATTGAGATGTTTTGACATGTGTTGAGAAACACAACTGGTTTATGATGATGAAAATGATGAGGCATGAGCCTTAACCCTTTTATAAAACTGATGGTTGGATTCGGATGCGATACCATTCCAAATTTACCGTACAACCACATTACCTGAATTGGGTAAGGCTTAGCTGGAAATTTATATGCATTAGTATTAGTTCCCTCACGGGAGAGGTCTGAGGCTACCTCTCAATGTTGTCCACCTATGCAGTGCCCGAGATGACTGATGGTCATGGTTAGGAGGCCATGCTCATAGGAGAGGTGCTTATACTAGGGTGTGTAAAGGGAAGGTTATGTTTGATTATCTGCATACTAAGTATGATGATTCAGGGTTATCCCTGACAGATGTATCGAATCTTGTGGTGAAAGTGTACCACCTCTGTAGAGTGTCAAACTATTCGAATAGCCGCGTCTGCGGTTATGGACAGTTGGAATGGCCATACTGTTTCGTTGTCAGATGTTTTCCAAATAACTTGAAATGAATGATGAACTTTGACTTGACCACAACAGGGTTGTGTTTATGATAATAGCTTCCCAACTTAAGTGATTCTAGAATTTTACTTTATCTTTCTTTGCTTCTGAACTCAACTTAGGTTTCAAACTTAACTTTATAGTTAAACTTAGATCTAGCACTTTAACTTAGAATTATAATACTTGTTAGTGGTAGTTTGCGAGTACTTAAAGAGTACTCATGGCTTTTGTCCCTGGCTATTCTCATGGCCAGACTATGAAGGAGACTATCAGGAGGATGGTCATCAGGACGGCTATGATAACTAGGACTATCTGCCTTCGTCAGCATTGCCTGTGCCCCTGAAGATGGACCCCACCGCTACGCTTATCTTTTATTTTCCGCTGCTTGTTGTATTAAAGACTGGATCATGAGATCCTTATTTGTGTAAGACCTTATGTATGGTTTGTAATGGATGATGTACTGTGATATCCAATCCGTTATGTCTCGCAAAAATGGTAATCCTAGGATTGCAAGGTATGGCATAACGGGCATCTGGGATTAAAAATCCGGGTGTTGACACTTGTTTTGCTTGGTGATCATCGTGGTTGTTTACTTGCCATTACAACATCTTGATTTCGGATTGTTCTTTGACATGCCACTTTCCATATCCATCCACCATAAGATTTGTGTGTGTGTTTTTAGTAGTTAGTTAGTTTTGGTGTTCCGCGCGAACTGCACTTTACTTGGTTTTTATTGCTCTCAAGTGTGACCACTTGCACGATACTATCTGTTGAGTAGATATTTGTGTATAGTACATTAGCGATTAGGCCCCTCCTCTATTTTATGTCTGAGGGTATGGAGGCCTCCCATTGTACCTATATATACGTGCGGTTCGCACCACAGTAATACAACGCGTGTTACAAATATTCTACACTATCTTCCAAGATAAAGTAAAGTTTGACGTCGTTTCCCTAACACCCTCTACCACTTACATATACACCACTTACTCTTGTGAAGCATGTCTAGGGACTCCGGAACCGAGGAGAATTTCTATGAAGAATCCAAGATAAGCCACCATGCCTACGCCTCCACAAGCATGGATGACATGATGGAGAACTACACCGAAAATGGCTCCACATGTTTGGATGATATGGAGTTCTATAAAAAACAATAACTCTCCAAGCATGGACGACTTTAAGGATGACAACGACAAGCTCCTCAAGTTGCGTCGACCAATATGAAGCCTCCACCTCGAGAGCGCCAAGGTCCACCATCAAATGGACATGGTTGGAAGCGCTCTCAACAACTTCAAGCGCGACATGGACAACATCAAGCGCGACATGGACAACAAGTTCAAGCGTGACATAGATGACAACTTCACCAAGAACATGAGCATGCTCGCCAAACTTAACAAGTCAACCTCAAGAAGGCGCCACAAGCACAAGAAGAGTGCCAGGGACAAGGATAATTGTTGCGAGCATTATGTGGATGACCAAGTGCGCCATCTACATCAATCTTCAGCAAGGCACACCAATGACCTTCGTCGACACCATCAAAAGGCACCTTCCACTAATAGTACCGCCACCAAAATGGCACCAAGGGCAAGCCTCCCTCCACGCCATCAAGCCTCAATGCCAAGACTTGACGTCCTAGATGACGCATGCAACTTTATGGATGAGGAGGACCAAGACCTCTACTTCTCCAGGTTGGACGAGTACGTGAAGAGGATGTCTACACAAGGCAAGGTGGTCATGGAAGAGGATGAGCAAGTGCCAAGTCAAGAAGAGACACACTTCAAGATGGAGGAAGCCAAGGCCACATATGTGATGAAGTCGATCCGAGCACTGCTCTCGGCAACAACATGAGCCTACTTGCACCACTACTACAACATGGCAACAAGACGGTCGAGCATGGGATTTTCCCTTCGACCATGGAGGCGAGCCATGACCATCTCATGGAATCCAATTTTGGAGGCGACAAGGTCGAGAATGGTGAGCATGGGATTTTCCCTTCACCAAAGGAGGCACATGGAGTTGAGCAAACTGTGCATATCCCTATATGCTTGAGTGTTGATGTGGTACCAATCCCATTTGAGTATGAGAGCCACTTAGCCCACTTGAGTGAGAGCAAGAGTGAGATGAGTGACTCCACCATACGTGATATTGAGTGCTTCCACTTGAAGGGCATGAGTGATACACCGAGTGAGTTGAGAGTGGTAGTTGATAGGTCAAGTGAGGCCATTTTGACTTCTAACGACTTACCCTCTACCTCTAGTGTGTTCTCTCATGTTGTGCTAGGTTACATGGATCAAGAAGCACAAAGATTGGAGATGATGACACCTCCCACCGAGAAGATGTACATGGTGGATGAAGAGGATGACATCCCCATACAAGAAGAAGTCGTCTACATGGAGGCCACTACTACCACAACACCCAAGTCATATGAGAGGTATGAACAAGGTAAAAATAAGGGTGTTGATGATGTCATGATCACACTAGTGGACATGATGACTTGTGATGATTGGCATGCTATGGATGATGTTTGTGACATGACATATGTTCCACTTTTATTCCCATCTGCTTATTTTGCTATGCATCATGATGACCATGTGGAATCCTTTTATTGTCATGATATTGCCATAGACATGATATGCTCTAAACATTACGTTGATGACATCATTGCTTGCACTTTGTTGAACAATTGCTCTTTCCAATGTTTCGCTTCCAATGATGATAAAAATGGTATCCGTCGGACCATGCTTTGTCATGGATGTTTTACAATTTCTCCCACTACTAGAAATAATATGGATGATTGCTCTTTCACTTGTTTTGCTTGCAACAATAATTCTCATATGGTTTATATTGAGATGGCCCCCATAGCTTTCTCAAAGTTTGGAAATTTTGATGATTGCCATGATAAGCATGTTTCCCACTTGCATACTCACCATGCATCTATTTTACACTTGATTGACAATAATGGTGATGTGCACAAGAAGAGATATGTCATGATGAATAATGTTTTTCTCTACCATGCACACACATTGTTCCTTTTGTATATAATGTTTTTATCTACCATGCACACACATTTTTCTTAAGCGAGGTTGACAAAAAGAGCTCTAGAGTGCATCCCCCATGTTTGTTCAAGATCGAACCCAGCTCTAGTACCTTTTGCATGCTTTGCATCTTTCATGTTGAAAAATTGCTCTTTCCTATGGTTTGCTTGCAAGCATGTAGATGGTATTCTTCAACCTTGTGACAGTCGTGTTTCTTTGCTATTGGATATTTATGCTTTATGAGTTGCAACAAAAATATTGAACAATTTCTCTTTCCAGTGTTTTGTGTGCAACCATACTATCATTATGAACATGTATTGTCATGAGAGCTTCAAAGTATCTCATATTGTTGTTGCAACAAACATAAGGACCACTTGTTCTTTCATATGGTTTGTTTGCAAACATGTTGTTTTTACTTCTGCTCGTGATACACATATTCCCATGATCTTCGCTTTGGATGATTTGTGTGTGGCATCCAACATATTGAACAATTTATCTTTCCAATGGTTGGTTTGCACAAATAATGATGTTGTTTTGGATATTCTTCCCCATGTGTTTTTGCCAAATTCTCCTATCCTTGCATCAAAGATGTTGATCAATATTTCAGTCAATTTCTTTGAGTTCCACACTAAGATTTTATATGGAGTTTTTGTGTTCCCACATTTGGATGATGTTCCAAACATTTCTGAAAGGGAAACGGACGTCGCCTAGAGGGGGGTGAATAGGCGTTTTAAAATTATTACGATTTAGGCTCTAATAAATGCGGAATAAAACTTAACGTTTAATTTATCAAGCCAAAACCTATAACCACTAGGTTCAATTAAGTGCACCAACAACCTATGCTAAGATAAACAAGTAACAAGGTGGTAGCAAGATATAATACTTCAAGCACGATGGCTATCACAATGTAAATTGCATAAGTAAAGGGCTCGGTTGAGAGATAACTGATGGACACGGAGATGATGATTTGTTTCCCGAAGTTCACTTCCAAAGAAGCTACATCTTCGTTGGA
Organism: Avena sativa; assembly: GCA_916181665.1. Taxonomy (NCBI): domain Eukaryota; kingdom Viridiplantae; phylum Streptophyta; class Magnoliopsida; order Poales; family Poaceae; genus Avena; species Avena sativa. The sequence continues at coordinate 318,113,456 of OV702292.1, forward strand.
GAGGTGTGGGGGCGCAATGTACTTCGAACGCCACAAGTGGCTCACCTCGAGGTGTGGTGACTCGATGCTCACCCAGCGCCACACAAGGCCTCACCCCAAGATGAGAATGCACGCAACCTACCGACGCCACAAAAGGCTCACTCTATTCTCCTGTGAGCTCGCCACAAAGTCCTACTCACGTTCCACTATGGGACACTTGAGGGCAGTCACCGAACCCGTACAAGGCTTGGGGCAAACTCCACAAAAAATGGAGGGCTCCCAAGAAATGCCACAAAACTCCACAATGCCACAAAAGGCCAACAAGCTTGGGGAACCTCCACAACTCAATTGGAGCCCCAAGAACACACCAAAAATCCACACAACTGTCTAGGGTTCCAAGAACCCAAGAGTAACAAGCCCAAGAGCCCAAACTCGCCGAATCTCTGAGGAGAACTCAAACCTATGCACCAAATGCAAGAGGCAAGTCCTTCTCTCTCAAATTCCACCAAAGATACAAAATCTATTGGGGGAATAAGAGAGGAAGAACACAAGAGGAGAACACAAAACTCTCCAAGATCTAGATCCCAAGGATTCCTTCACAAAAATGGGATTTGGTTTGGTGGGGGTTGTAGATCTAGATCTCTCTCTCAAATCCCTCAAAAAGATGCAAGAATCATAGGAGGGGGAAGGGGAGAGGGCAAGCTCTTGAAGGTCAACAATGGAGTTGAGAGAGTGGAAGAGCTAGCAAAAATGACCTCAAAACTTGGGGAAACTTTGGGGAAGAGGGGGCCCTTAAATAGGGCAAGAGAAATCTGCCCGTTTGGGCCAGATTCGCGCCCCACCGGAACTACCGGTGCCCCACCGATACTACCGATAAATAGAAACACAAGATACAGAACAAAAACGAGATTTACCGGAACTTTGGTCGGAACTTGGGCCTGTACTACCGCTCAAGCAAAAACGTTGGACAACATTGCACAAAAACTTCAATAACTTTTGACTCCGGACTCCGATTTCGATGATCTTGGGCTCGTTTTGAAGAGAAAAAAAATCTCTACAAGATTATGCAAAGAAACATAATAGTCCAACAAGGGAGGATACAATTAAAATGGAGAAAGGTATGACCTCTCAGAAGCGACGAACCGGTAAAACCTCCAGAACCCAAAACGCAAGAAGTTGAGCTTGGAAACTCCAATTGGGATGAACCCAATTTTGTTGGAAAGATAATAAATAGTAGAATCCAATAAAAGGTGAAATATTGGGTATCACCAACGAGAAAATATCATGAATATATAAGTGATATATCTCCCAAGGTGTGGAGCTGGAAAACCCGCAAGATCAAAAACGCAATAAGATATGCAAGGGAAATCCATTTTTGATGAACTAGAGCTTGTTATGAAGATAACCACAAGCTGTAGATCCTCACATGGACAAGAACCAAACAACAACCAAAAAAGATTATGCTATGTATGCAAAGGTTTGAGCTCTCTCTGAAGCATACAATCGAGCTACTCACTCGAGAGCCCCTCTTGATAGTACGGCTATCTATTCTAAACCCGGTCTCCCAACACTACAAGAGACTGGTAAAATAGAAACCCTATCAAGATCATACCTTTGTCTTGAGCATCCCACTTAAGCTTGATGTAGATGATCTTGTCACCTTCAAAATGGAACACCTTTCTTGATTGCACTTGCTTGCACTTGCTTGATGAAGTCTTGAGAAATGCTCCCCATACTCCATGGGGAAGCCTCTTCTTCGAACTTGTCTTCATCATTCCATGATTGCCGAGGATGGCAAGATTCAAGCATGAGATGTTCTAGAGATGATGCATCTTCAGCTTGCACTTCAATTCTTGATGATGTCTTGAAGATATCCATGAGGAACTCCATCTTCTTCTTCTTCAAGACATACTTGACATCTTCTTCTTCTACTTGATTCCAATAGGCACAAAGCCCTTGGACGATGCTTCTTATTTTTCATCCTTGAAACCAACACATGGTCCAAGCGATGCCAATGGACAAACCTACACGTGAAACTCAATTTGCACATTAGTCCATAGGGATTGTCACTAATTACCAAAACCACACATGGGGGCATACATGCCCTTTCAATCTCCCCCATTTTGGTAATTGATGACAATCCCTTTGAGAGGGTTTAAATATGGAATTTAACAAACAAAATGGTTGCCCCAACTTTAAATACTACACAAGTATGTGATGTTGGTACAACCACAATATATAGAGCAAACTCCCCCACAATCTATGCATGTGTGATGAACTTGAATTTCATTGCATAGATTGCCAACCATTACCGGTGGTTGAGTTTCCTCTATATATTCAACATGCAAAGCAACAACAAAGATGCAAGAGTATTCAAGGCTAATGCTTAAGAACCAAATCATGGCATAAACCAACTTCCCTTAAACCCTCTAAAACTTCTCCCCCATTGGCATCGATTGCCAAAATGGGTGAAGAGTTCTAGACGGCCAATATAGTGAGACTTCCTCCAAAGGTGTGCATATGCACATATCCTATGATGAATACTTGGGAGGAAATCAAACTATATTGAGGACCCAAAGTTTGAAAAAAGAACATAAGGAGAAAATAGCTTCAACAAATGAAGCGAGTAACCCAAAAGATCCAAAAATACCAATTGACAACAACAATTGATACCAAAAGAAAATCACAAGATATTATGATACGAACAAATGCGTGTTTAGATGTAATAGGGAAGCTCCCCAATATTTGTGTACAAATTAGAACCAATACATTATGCACAAATACGGAGTCCTCACTCCCTCATTAACATCTAAAACACAAAAGATGAGAACAAAGGCAAATGAGCATTCTTAAATGAATGGAATAAGCTCCCCAAGGATTATGCACCAATTATAATAATTGTATTTGGAAACAAAGTGCAAAATCATGGAATCCTCACTCCTACAAACTCATTTAACAATACACGGCAAGAGAGATCAAATCATGAGTGCCCGGAGATGCAAACAAATGGGACAAGCACTCATAGGAAAATAAACTTGGGAGCCACCGAAGGATCAACAAGAAATAAAGGGTGGTATCCAAGGAAAACAAAAACAACCAAAGATATATCTTCTCTTGTGTGTATAAGTTTCTAGGTGGAAAATATCACAAAGACATATTCCCACAAAGAAACATGCACACACAAAATAGATATACAAGAAAGGACATGAACAACAAAAGAAAGTCATATAATATACCAATAAGATTTTTGCTAGAAAGCATGGCCAAAGGCTCAAATATATATTATTGTACATCAATGAGCTTCAAACACTGACACACTACATACATTACAACTATTACCAATGGAAGAAGGGAATAGTTAGAATATATGGAGAAAGGCAACAAGTATCACAAATAGAAATCAACTATGCAAAATACTCACTATTGCACATGAGAGAACATTGAGGAAAGGATAGGCAATATAATTGCTAGATTGACATATTTGGGATAAGTGGATAATGTTCATGATTTTGTATAGTTCCCATTATATGCACTCATCTCAACATACTCACATTTGCAGTAGAGAGAACTCGTAAAAACCAAACAAAAAAACACAACATTACTAACACACAAATTCATGCCAACAAGCAACCCACAAAAGGTTGGAAACAAGATATGTATGCATGAGAGAGATACTTGTTACCGAGATATAATTGGTAGGATGTAGAGGATGAGAATTTGTTGATCATCCTAGCTTGCCTCCAATTGACATGTAGGTACCACTTCTTCTCTAATTGACATGTAGGCACCACTTCTTCCTAATGGACGAGACAAGCATCCAATATATCTCCAATGTACCTAAAACACAATTAAGTACACTAGGTTTCCCAAATGAATTGGGTCCAAAGTAGTTAGTCCAACTACAATACATAGGAGACCCTCCAAATAAATATGTGCATATTGATATGAAATTGAATTTCATGCACATCTTAGCCGATAGGATTTGGTGGAGAATACCCTATATATTGGATCAAGAGAGCAGGCATGCCATAATATAAACATGTAGTAAATATGCATGCACAAGACTCTCAAGAACCAAAAATGAGATACAATTTGAACTAAAACACCAAGTAAACCAATGAGTAGCTCACAAGAGTGTGACACGACAAAAGGTGTCCAAATTGTATCAAAGAGCCAAATCAACACATGAAAGGAAGCCAATTCAACAAATGAACAAGGCAAAAGCCAAAGAGCAAAAGATGCACAAAACACACAATGCTCAAGGATTTATCTCATTCTAAAAGATCAAAACAAGTAACAAAGAATGAGACAAAGCCAACTCCCAAATAGAGCAAGGTTACAACACACAAACCCACACTCTCTACACTTTTCATGATGGCACAAAGTACCAAAAGAAAAGATCAAACTTCCAAGCACGAAAAACATGATATGGATCAACACAAGAAGCATAAAAGGAGTGTTCTAGATAATATAGGAGAGCTCCCCCATGAAAGGTGCATTATATTGAATTGTGCTTTTGAATGCAAAATGCACACAAAGAGATCATCACTACTACCTACATTAAATAAAACACAAGAGAATACAAATGAACTAAAATGATCCACAAGAGGCAAGGAAGACATGGGAGAAAAAGAAAACAATTTCTTGGCCAAAGATAGGACAAATAAAAGCAAAGGCCAAAGTGAACATGATCTATAAATCCTACCATATATGGAGTGTCACTTGTCCAAGGACAAGAATTATGGGGAAAATTTTCCCGAGGTAGTTTGCAAGGAAATCATGATCATATTCACACAAAGAAGCATGCAACAAGATATAAAATATATGCTTGATGCTTCGAGAGAGATTCTTGATAGCTCTAAATAGTCACACAATTATTAAAGATTAAAGTAACTTGAAGCAAGTGGTTTCCATGGAGGATATTTAGGTCCAAATATGAGGAAACACATATCAAGAAAAACTCTCACAAACAAGATCCAAAAGATGAGTAATAAAAGCAATCCAAAGGAATTGGAACCTGTTTCAGCTAAATGTGCCACTTAGGAGCTAGATAAATATAAATATCAATTCGAAGTGACACTACCTCAAATGTCCACATTTTCCAGATTTGTAATATGCACAAAGCATATGACTCCCCCATAATGTGATAAATCAAGAAAGCTCAACAAGAGGTAAAAACATCCAAATAGAGATGATTATTGGACATTATGGAACTTGAATTTCTCATGAGAAAGACATACCACATAGATACTAGATAAACTCGCAATATAAACACTAAGTGGTATTCCTCATGTATACACATTTTAGGATTGTGGAATGCCCAAGCATAACACTCCCCCCAAATGGGATAGTCCATTAATCTCTCAAAGAGCCAAGAAAGATACCAAATAAATTCAACAAAGGCTCAAACACAAGAACACAAATACATGATGTGCCAACCAACATACACAAATATACTAGACAACTCAATATAGGTATGAGGGAAGCACAACATGTACAAACACATATAATGGTACAAAAACAACACATGCACAAGGGAGCAAGTAACTTTCAAAGTAAAGGAACATGTTACCGCAAGCAGGAACATTGGATATAAGATAGAAGCAAGATAGTCCAATTGGCTTGACTTGACAAAAATAAATGATGAAGATCCCTCAATTCTTGATAATGTAGCCAAGCCTCCAATGCCCTCCAACAACACCTATTGATCAAGTTTTAGCTTGTTGGTCCCCAACCAAGTTGGGTCCTAAGAAGTTAGTCACAATAGGCTTGGACACCCAAATGGTTCTTTTCTTGACACCACTTTGGGCACCAACATATTTGGCAAACACATTGCCCACCTCATCCTTACCAAGAGAATATGCATTATATATCAAGATAGGCTTGGATGAGGAGTTACCCATGGTGCATGAGGAAGAAAGGTGCCCCTTCTCGCGGCAAATGTAGCAAGTTCTTCTCTTGCTATCTTTCTTCTTGGAAGATTCCACCCTGTGAGGAAGAGCTTGAGTCTTGGGAAAAGGCCCGCTTCTAGCTTGAGGTAGAGCTTGAGGCTGCTTCCCTTGTTTCTTCTTCTTCAATGGGAAACATCTCACATGATGTCCTTCTTCCTTGCACTTGAAGCACACAATGTTGGCCGGATTCTTCACTTGCCCCTGTCCATTCTTCTTGTTGCCCTTGTGATTCAACAAGTTGGTGGGCTTGTTCTTGATGTTGGAGTTATATCCAAGCCCACTCTTGTCATTTGGGGATCTTCGCACACCCAAGATGTTCTTGAGTGTGGTCTTCCCTTGATGACACTTCTTCAAGTCATTCTTCAAAGAATTGACTTGAGCCTTGAGCTTCTTGTTTTCCTCTACATGGTTAGTTTCAACAATAATACTAGAGGAAGTAGATGATACGTTGTTAGAGCAATAAGGCAAGGGATGCAATTCATCACAAGATATAACAATAGCATGAGTGGATGAATTACAAGGACTAGCACATGGTAATATGATACTAGGAGTAGAAGTAGTGTTAATGTCCACAACAGGCATACTCGATGTTACCTTTGACAAAATAGCCTCATGAGCCAACTTTAGACTACCATGGGAAACTAGAAGGTCCTTATGCGAGCTTGAGAGCTTAGCATGACTCTCTTCCAATTTCCCATAGTTGCTAGTTAGCAAAGCAAGTTGAGCATGTAGCTCAACATTCTCCTTCACAATAGATGCTTCACAAGAGATAGAGTTAGTAGCACAAGCATCATCATTGATTGTTAGAGGCGAGGGCAACTTGGAGAGCTCTTTTGAGTATGAAGCTTTAAGTTGCTCATGCGACTCGGTGAGTTTGATGAGCTCCCCCTTGATGACCCTAGAGCCATTGTTGAGGTGCTCAAAATCCTCAAGGAGTTTAGCATAGGCAACTTGTAGCTCGTCATTTAAATTTGGAGGTCACTTGCCACCTCAAATTCTCTATCATGAGACTTCTTCACTCTAGATAGCTCTAGAGCAAAGATCTCCTCAAGATATTTCTTGGTGGATTGTTCCTCTTCTAAAGCTTCATTTAGGTTTGCAATGTCATTAGCATACTCACGCTCAAGACTACTCATTTTTCAATTGTGTCCTCATGCTCATAAATAATTTGCTTACTTTCAATGGCAAAGTTCAAGATTTCAATGAAAGTAGAGCAAGCATTTTTATCATTGTGTAGAGCATGAAGGACTAGCTCCCCCTTCTCTTTTAAAGAAGTAACATCATCATCTCCTACATCTAAGTCAACATTCACATCATCATGAGGTGCATTGGGGTCCAAAGGAGAAGTTACCTTTGATTCCTTAGCCATGAGGCATAAGTGAATGGTGAGAGAAGGTGATGATGGGGGAACACTTGAATCTCCAATCACAATCTTGTCTTGGCCCATACATTCTTCGATTTTCTCGACATGGTTAGCAACACAAGTACTAGAGGAAAAAAACTACATTTATCATGGCAACAAGGCAAAGCAAGCATATCATCATGAGATATATTCAATCCATTTCTACATGATATGCAAGGGCAATCAACACTAGGATGTAATTCACATATAGCCCTACAAGTGTTCATGCCCAAAGATACAACATTGCAATGAGATGGATATGAAGGATCATGAATGGCAAGCTCACTATCCACATTGCAAGTTCTATCACCACTCACCATATCATTACCTTGTGACAACTCACATGTTGGTGTAGTGGAAGAAGATGAGAACTCATCATGACTGGGGGTGGATGGAACACAATCATCCTCATTAAGCTTGGACACATCATATTTTGCTTGAAGCTTGGTCCAAATATAATGAGCATTCCGAAAAGGCATGATTGAGGAAAGAACTACAAAGCTTACAACATTAACAAGCACATTAGATGTTTGAGCTTCGAGATAAGAGTTTGTCTCCTCCTACAAAGATAAATTTTGGGGATCCTTCGGAGGAGACAAGCCCATATCTAGAATTTGCTCAATATTTGGGTCAATGACCCGGAAATGACTAAGCATGCGAATACGCCAAACATCATAATTTGTGCCATCAAATGTAAATGTGTGAGAGTGCACTAAACCCCTAGGATACATCCTTACTCTCAAGGCGGTGAAGCCTAAGAAGCGAGAGACCTTGCTCTGATACCAATTGAAAGGGAAACGGATGTCGCCTAGAGGGGGGGGGGGGTGAATAGGCGTTTTAAAATTATTACGATTTAGGCTCTAATAAATGTGAAATAAAACTTAACGTTTAATTTATCAAGCCAAAACCTATAACCACTAGGTTCAACTAAGTGCACCAACAACCTATGCTAAGATAAACAAGTAACAAGGTGGTAGCAAGATATAATACTTCAAGCACGATGGCTATCACAATATAAATTGCATAAGTAAAGGGCTCGGTTGAGAGATAACTGATGGACGCGGAGATGATGATTTGTATCCCGAAGTTCACTTTCAAAGAAGCTACATCTCCATTGGAGAGGTGCGGGGGCGCAATGTACTTCGAACGCCACAAGTGGCTCACCTCGAGGTGTGGTGACTTGATGCTCACCCAGCGCCACACAAGGCCTCACCCCAAGATGCGAATGCACGCAACCTACCAACGCCACAAAAGGCTCACCCTATTCTCCCGTGAGATCGCCACAAAGGCCTACTCACGTTCCACTATGGGACACTTGAGGGCAGTCACTGAACCCGTACAAGGCTTGGGGCAAACTCCACAAAAAATGGAGGGCTCCCAAGAAACGCCACAAAGACTCCACAATGCCACAAAAGGCCAACAAGCTTGGGGAACCTCCACAACTCAATTGGACCCCCAAGAACACACCAAAAATCCACACAACTGTCTAGGGTTCCAAGAACCCAAGAGTAACAAGCCCAAGAGCCTGAACTCGCCGAATCTCTGAGGAGAACTCAAACCTATGCACCAAATGCAAGAGGCAAGTCCTTCTCTCTAAAATTCCACCAAAGATACAAAAGCTATTGGGGGAATAAGAGAGGAAGAACACAAGAGCAGAACACAAAACTCTCCAAGATCTAGATCCCAAGGATTCCTTCACAAAAATGGGATTTGGTTTGGTGGGTGTTGTAGATCTAGATCTCTCTCTCAAATCCCTCAAAAAGATGCAAGAATCAGAGGAGGGGGAAGGGGAGAGGGCAAGCTCTTGAAGGTCAACAATGGAGTTGAGAGAGTGGAGGAGCTAGCAAAAATGACCTGAAAACTTGGGGAAGAGGGGGCCCTTAAATAGGGCAAGAGAAATCTGCCCGTTTGGGCCAGATTCGCGCCCCACCGGAACTACCGGTGCCCCACCGGTACTACCGATAAATAGAAACACAAGATACAGAACAAAAACGAGATTTACCGAAACTTTGGTCGGAACTTGGGCCGGTACTACCGCTCAAGCAAAAATGTTGGACAACATTGCACGAAAATTTCAATAACTTTTGACTCCGGACTCTGATTTCGATGATCTTGGGCTCGTTTTGAAGAGAAAAAAATCTCTACAAGATTATGCAAAGAAACATAATAGTCCAACAAGGGAGGATAAAAATAAAATGGAGAAAGGTATGACCTCTCAGAAGCGATGAACCGGTAAAACCTCCAAAACCCAAAACGCAAGAAGTTGAGCTTGGAAACTCCAATTGGGATGAACCCAATTTTGTTGGAAAGATAATAAAGAGTAGAATCCAACAAAAGGTGAAATATTGGGTATCACCAAGGATAATATATCATGAATATATAAGTGAGATATCTCCCAAGGTGTGGAGCCGGAAAACCCGCAAGATCAAAAACACGATAAGATATGCAAGGGAAATCTGTTTTTGATGAACTAGAGCTTGTTATTAAGATAACCACAAGCTGTAGATCCTCACATGGACAAGAACCAAACAACAACCAAAAAATATTATGCTATGTATGCAAAGGTTTGAGCTCTCTCTGAAGGATACAATCGAGCTACTCACTCGAGAGCCCCTTTTGATAGTACGGCTATCTATCCTAAACCAGGTCTCCCAACACTACAAGAGACCGGTAAAATAGAAACCCTATCAAGATCATACCTTTGCCTTGAGCATCCCACTTGAGCTTGATGTAGATGATCTTGTCACCTTCAAAACGGAACACCTTTCTTGATTGCACTTGCTTGCACTTGCTTGATGATGTCTTGAGAAATGCTCCCCATACTCCATGGGGAAGCCTCTTCTTCGAACTTGTCTTCATCATTCCAGGATTGCCGAGGATGGAAAGCTTCAAGCATGAGATGTTCTAGAGATGACGCATCTTCAGCTTGCACTTCAATTCTTGATGATGTCTTGAAGATAGCCACGAGGAACTCCATCTTCTTCTTCTTCTTCAAGACATACTTGATATCTTCTTCTTCTTCTACTTAATTCCAATAGGCACAAAGCCCTTGGACGATGCTTCTTCTTTTTCATCCTTGAAACCAACACATGGTCCAAGCGATGCCAATGGACAAACCTACATGTGAAACTCAATTTGCACATTAGTCCATAGGGATTGTCACTAATTACCAAAACCACACATGGCGGCATAAATGCCCTTTCAATTTCCATGCACTTTGACCTTGCATATGCATTCCATTTGCTATAGATGTATTGTGTTAATAGTGTTGTGAAAAGGAATGAACATGCCACAAATGACATGCTCCTCTATCACACACAAAAAATATTTTGATTGGTCTTTGTTGTGTGAAGGTACAATTGCTTACGCGTCAACCTCTACCAACCAAGAGTTCACAAGACGAATGAACGAGAGTTACCCATGGCTGACCTTCAACGAGCTATCTTTACATCATAAGGTGACTTCCTTCTACTTGAGGACTCCTGCTATAATCTTCACGAATTGGATACTCTTTGAGTGTTGCTTTGCTTTTGTCGTGAGCTTAGTCTTCATGGAAGGTGAATGAACATTGAAGTGTTGTAGAAATCTTCCCGAGGATGACTATATGGCGAACCCTAGGATCACAAAGGTCTCTCGAGTATTGTACTTTGTGATGAGCATGTAGAGTTAAGGACGAATCTTTTTGAAGGGGAGCTGATGTAGGATGACCTACGGTCGTTACCACATCAAGGTCTCCAACTTATGCCAAGTCGTCATGGACTCCAAAGGTGAATCCAATCATCTATGAGAGCCCACTTCCTACACTAGGGAATGGTATACTACTTTATACTTCGTCCCATTATCATGATAGGTTCACACTGACAAGTATAGAGGCAAGGGAGGAAGACCAGAGCACCAAGCCCTACAGGACAGAGGCTTGGAAGAGGAGATGGAAGAAGCAGCAGCAGAAGCACCAGAGTCTCTAGCCGTGAATCCTGGAGTCTCTGGCCTCCAAGACCAGAGTCTCTGGCCAGGACTCCAGACCCCTACCTAGAGCTCCTAGTAGACCTCCCCTGAGAGAAGCCCATAGAGCAACGACAACCATGGAGTCTCCATGCACTCTGGAGTCTCCGACCACGTGACCCGGAGTCTCCGGCCCTCCGCACTAGAGTCTCAGCCAAGGACTCTGGCCAGGACTCTGGACACCGGCCTGGAGCTCTCTATCCGCCACCCTGGAGTCTACCCCGAAGAGTGACGGCTACCCCGGAGTCTCCAACCACCCTCGGAGTCTCTAGCCCCAACACCCCGAAGTCTTCGGCCTAACTGATGGGCTTGTGCACCGCCAGCTGGGCCTTCGGCCCATGTACCCCTCTAGTCTATTCCAAACCCTAGATTTATCCCCAAACTACCCCCTTGTTATGTGGCTAGTCTATATATAGTGCCCCCACCCCTCATGTATTCCTTAGGCATAGATGACAGACTAAAGACAACCCCTTTGTGGAGTGTGGCGCTCCGCTAAAACCACTACTAGAAAATCGCTGTGTTTTGGTGTTGCTCATCATCATGACCACATGCTCATGTCATCATGCCACATTGTATTTGAGCATCGTCATGTCAACATGCGTTTGTTTGCCTAAAATTATTTTCTAAAAGCCTATATTTGTTTTCTAAATATCCCCTGTCTTTATTTCAAATTAAAACCCCGGTCTCTTCCGGATATTTTATTTGTCTAAAACCCTATTTACAAATGTTTTGTTTTAAACGAATAAAATAAATAAATAATAAAACAGTTTTTATAAAAACCCGGGGAGGCAATCGCCGGCCAGGCCCAAAAGGCCCAACCAGCAGCCACCTACCACCCGGCTAACCCTAACCCTAGACCCAGCAAACCAACCAGCCACCACACCACCCCACCTAACCTAGGCCACACCCCACACCGACTGACCCACACCCTCCCTGTACACTCACACATCACGCCACACAGCGCGCGCGCGTCGACACGCGTGCAGCAGCACACTGACTCGCCCTGCACGCAAGTGTGCACGCTGCCGTCCCACCCCTTGACACACCAACCGCCCTGCGTCGCTGACCAGGCCCACCCGCGTCGCTTCCGTGTACCATTTCGTTCCCCTCGACACGCACGACCGACGCGAGCCGTCCATCACCTCCCCTCTCGCGAACCGCGCCTGGCCCCACCACCTGCGCCTCCCACCCATCGCCAACCGCGCACGCGCCCCACACTCCTCCACGGATCCCATCGCCACCAACCCTCGCCGGCCCCACCCGGCACGTCTCCTACCGCCCACACCAATCCTGTGCACACCCCGGCTCCTGGTCGCCCCCTGGCCTCGCGATCCCCCGTGTGGCCCACCATCCGCCGCCGCCTCGCGCCATGTGCCCTGCCATCGGCCACCGCCGGCCTCTGCTAGAACCGCCTCCCTCCTCCGCGGGCTGATGCCACCACGGCTGCCCTCCTCGTCGCCCTGCAAGCCGCCAGCACCGGCCGCGCCCCTGCGGTCGCCCGGCGTCATCCAAGAACTCCACCGCCACCGGGCCCTTCCCTCGCCGGCCCTGCACGCCATCGCCCCGTGCCGCTCGTCGCTGCAGTCCCCGGCCACCTCGTCACCTCGCCTGCATCATCCGCTGCCCCATCTAGCCCGGCCACGAGCGCCTCTGGCCCCGCTCCTCTCCACCTCGCTAGCCGCCAGCGAGCCCAGCTCGCCTCCGGTCGCCCTTCTGGGCGACCTCGCCTCCGGTCGCCCTTCTGGGCGACCTCGCCTCCGGCCGCCGTCCTCTGTCCGCGTGTCCGCCTCCTGGAGTTGCACACCAGGCCAAGTAGGCCTTGCGGTGTATTTGACTTTCGCCATCGTGATACGTTTTGGCTCTGTTTGGCTGCGCGAGCTAGTACAACGCGAGGATGTGAGGTTGGAAACCAGATCCTCAAGATCTTCTCGAAGCCAAATCCAAGTACAAGACTGACCCGTAACAAGTTCTTCGATCCCGTCGCCAAGATCTCCTCATGGACAAGACCAACCTGATGCCGGCCACAGATGATCGAGATGGCACACCAAGGTCTTCATATGGACAACAAGATCTTCGGTAGGGAACGACAAGAACTTCTACCAGAGTCCGAACCCCACAGACCGAACCCCGGTGCGACAAGTACTCCTTCCCGGACGCCAAGTTCGCCGAGAACCCGGACGCCAAGATCACCGACACGGAACACCGAGTTCTCCATCGAGTACGACGAGCATGTCGACATGGAATCACGGAACACCATGATCTTCGACACAGACGCCAAGACCGACCTGATACGAGGACCCGACAAGATCTTCGCGACGACAAGATCAACTCCGACCAGGGCGAATCCGATGAGCCGCCGACGCCAAGCCAAGACCTGCGACGACCTCCGAAGACCGATCCCATCGAACCGACCCCCCGCTCCTCGTCGAACCCTGAGACCCATCCCCGAACCCCGGAACCAAGATCTTCCGAACCCAGATGTGTGACCCTAAGCCCCTATTTTTATAATATGACATTATCAACTGTCGCATATTAAATTGTTCATGCTTGCATACATATTTGTGGGTATGGGGGCATTATAGTCGACTCACCTAAATTAAATATGGAGTCCATCTGCGGGATATCTTTGTGTTATTCCGGACTCCATTTAAATTGCATAGCGAACCGATACCATGATTTGCCTTGTTAATTCAACATTTAAATTGCAGGGGTCTAAATAACTTGAATCTATTAATGAATTGTTGGGGCCCCCGTTCTGCTTAATACTGCCTAATTGCACCGCATCTGCATCATATCATAATCATGCCGGATCTTTTGCTATAGTATTAAATAGTGCATTCGGTGTTTGTTCTAGTGTTTGCTTCTTCGCGGATTAGGCCGATGAGTTGATGCGAGAATCGACAAGTTCTCCGGATATGATTCGTCGGCAGTGTTTCCTAGGCGAGCATTCTCCCTCTTTCTACCTATTTTGCTTTTATAGTCTTTATTTCCTCCTGTTGATCTATTGCTATCTGTGTTGCGATGCTTTAGTTTCCGTGCACCATTATACTCCTTGCAGCCCCTGAATTGCCATGGACACATCCTATTGCATGTTGTTTGATAGATAGTTGGCCTTGCGAGTCGTAGTTGCTTGCTTATGTGTTGCTTCGCGTCGTTGTCGTTCCACCTTTGACGGCAAGTTGGCACATGATAAATGGTGGAGAGGCTTTATAGTGGAGATGATCATGTCTTTAATTACAACTATTAAATTGGTGTGATAACTAATGAAAGTGGCACCGGTGGGCAATTATATGTTATTTGGTTTTTCATGCCCACTTGTGTCCCGTAGGCCCCGAGTACTTGATACCTGTTCCTTGACTATCGCACTATCCGCATATGGGACCATGAATCCCCTTAGCCAGAGCTTGATTTCTTATTTCTTGGGGCCACAAACTAGTTTGGGGCTTTATTACTATCATGTACTTATGCCATGCTTTACCGCTCTATTTAACATTGTGCGTGGAGCACCTGTACTGTTTTGGAATGTGGAATGTTTTCGTGGTATCGACAAGCCCAATCACACTTTCGGGTCCCCAGTCGTTTACAGCCATTGACACAAACCCTGGGTCCATTCCGGAGCCGGCCAACTTCGTTGCGGGTAGCTTAGTGGGTGGCCCCCTGAAATAATTTATGAATCCTGTGATTGATTTGTCGTGAAAGCCTCGTTGGGTTTTGATTTGGTTTTTCCGAGGTTGATCGTGTGCGTGTTGCTATTTGTGCACCCCTGCAGGGTAAATCTTTCTGAAAGCCGTGTCCGCGGTTATGGACGACTTGGAGCACAATATCTCGATCATAGACAAGCATAACTAAAGTAGTGCTATAAATTTGACTTAATATGTGACTAGTAATCAGATTCAAATACAACGGAATGGATATTAAAAATGCCAACAACTGGTGGAGTTGGGGCTCCCTGTGTCTTGCTATACCTGCCTAGTAAGTATTGCAACTCCAATGGAATGTGATAAAAGTGCCAACAACTGCTGGGTTTTGGGATTCCTCAGGACAATTATATCTGGCTAGTAAATGTTCCAACTACAACAGAATGGTAATTAAAGCTGCCCACTACTTATGTTTCCGGATGACTCATGCTATCTATATCTGACTAGTAAGTGCTGCAACTATAACATAATGAATAAAACTGTCAACTGTGTGAGTTCCTCAGTCTGACTTCCTCGTTTGGTCTCGAGGGGGAATACCAGGATGGGTATGATTGGTGTTAGTATCAGGTGGTTCCGAATAGGTCTTTCTTATCCCTCTCTAATAGACGACAATTGATTGAGTCTCTATAGGTTGTTTAGTGCATGCTGCGCTGCCGCTTCAGTCCACCATACCTATGTAGGTGAGAGCCGCCGAATTCTAGCCTCGCCATGTACTGGCCTCAGTACTGACGCTCCTCTTTTTCCTTTGCCCTTTGTCGGCACCCCTTTTGTTTTAGCAGGTTTGAGATCGACGTCGTTAGCAGGGTTACCCTTCTGGCTTAGCCCGGGCAGGGTTATGGACGCCATTGGTTATTCTTCAGGGCTCTTAGCCCAATTTGCTTCTTGTCTGTACTCGGACATTGTATCGATTTCAAGGTGATTTGGATCTTTGTATTGTATATCTGTATTCTTGACTCGCTGAGTCGCTGTTGTATATATATATATCTGTTCTGTGGGTCCCATCGAGGACTATTGTGTAATGGTATTACTTTGTTTTCCACCCGCACGAAAGTGCCTGGTGTGCGTCCTTGAATCGTTTCTATGCGGGTTTGGCAGAAAGGGCTAAAACTTTCATAGGGCCGATCCGAGGGTGTTACATGGAATCTCTAGTTTTGCCTCATCCCCTTTACCAAAGGGGACTGACTATCGTCACCAACCTCATTGGAGTTCACATCACGCATCCATAGTTGTACAAGGTCTATGTTTGCAAATGCATGAGCATAGTTGTCAAGACCCTCTCCAAGGTGTTCATCCCTCTCCACTTGGGATCAAAGGGAGCACGTTGACCGATCTTTCCTTGCGAGGATTCTATCTAACCGACGGCCACCGACGGGAGCAATTAGCCTTGTATTGTGTGAGTTTTGCGTGTGTTCATCGTGTTCTTCATGTGGTGTGTGTTCGCTTCTGCTACCTTATCCCTTTCCCCTCACTTTCCTATCGATTTGACCACGAGATCTGTGAAGACCGGGCCACCCTTGAGGTCACCCCTTATCATCAACACTGACTGAGTATAAGTTATGGGAACATACAATGGAGTGTGGTTTGGTCCTATGTAATCTCAAGCCCTATGACACTATGATTCACACACTTGTCACGATGCGTGTGGATTCACGCATATACATGTGGTGGGGTGTGGAAACGCGTGCGAGGGACGTCCCAAGAGAATCTAGTTCATAGGATTACAAGAAGTTGTTTGTTAGGTGTGAACCCTTAGGGTTGCCCAATCTTTCACGAATCTCCATGGAAATTGTGGTGAAGGCAAGTGGGGGTGGGGTAGAGGAGGAAAAACATGAACACACATACAAAGAATACGATGAACACACTCACACGCGATACACGATACAAGTCTATAGCTCACGCTGGCGTCAATCGGTCCGACACAATCCCTAGGATCAGTGGCGGGTAAGAACACACTCTCTCTCTAGCCGGCACGGCGAGCGAGAGGCTTGGCAAGATCTTAACAACTTGGAGAAGGGACACTGATTCCAAGGCCTTGTACAACTTGAACACACTATGGAAAACTCAAGAGGTTGGAGGATAATTGGTGCTCCTTGTCAAGATCATGAGACTAGAACTAGATAGATCCTCAAAGGGGTTTCTTATAATTCAATTATCCAATTATAGGTTTACAATAAGGAGGAGGTGGTCTATATATAGGCCAACAATTGAACATGGTGGTACTTTCGATCCAGATTACGGATGTAGTATAACTCGTTTTCCCTAGTAGACCTAGGTTTATCTAATCCTCGGGAAGCAGAAGCGTAGTGAAGTTACTTTAACAGACCTTCGGGAGTTTTATAATTCCTTTTCTGTTTTTACCGAATCAAGAGTTTGCATCTTTTGTTGTTGTCGATGATGGAGAGAGAGGGCCTAGGGCGTTCGGTTTCACCGGTAGTTGTGCAAAACATCTGATGGGAATAAAAGATGAAAATAAAGTATGCATGTAATTGTTAGAGCAAGATAAATTATATGTGGGCAGTGCATCCAAACCGCTATTGCCTCCGCAACCGCTTATAGCAATAACCTACTAGTCTCATCCATAGAAGAAAGAGAACTAATGATATGCGTACTGACATCACCATTAATCCCAAGTAAATCCCGCACATACAGCCGTACTACCCCTTCCGTCACTGGGGTTCCCAACTTGCAGATTAGTCATTAGTCATACTCCCTATACCTGGCTCAATCCTCAGGGTCTTGGGTACCTGACAAGTCCTTAGATTAAGGCAAGAGAGGATACAATAATCATCATGTCATACAAACTAATACATGATCCCATCTATGATAAATAACATGCACAGAAGCTACATGGCTAGGCCGAAGCCCTTAGCCCAAGGAGAATTACTCACACATAGAGATGAGATCAAATATCATAAACATTGTAATGGAAATCATGAGATTGATAGCAGATATTCTTACAATGTTGCCAATCAAAGAAGAGATCTACTATTACAAGTAGTGGAATATGACTATGGTGGTGGAGAGATTAGATCTAAGTATATTCCTTCGGCGGCTCTTCGGTGTTGTGGATGGAGATCCGGAGGCAGCTGATGGTCGGGAAGAGCTCTCTTTTCTCATCGCCCGAGGCTTCTTTATATAGGGGTCCCTTCGTGAAAGTCGTTCTGTTTGACTTACCGGTGTTGATGGCAACTATACGACCGGAACTATACAGCCGGAATTTTATTCCCGCCGTATAGTTAGTCGTTAAAGCGTCTGTCTCCACTTCACGACTCCTAATTTCTTCGGGTTGTTGGAAATCTTGTATCTTTGACTTTAATGTAGTGATTCCCATCATCAAACATCATTATCTGCGTAGGGAAAATACAAAGAAAGGATTGCATACCCCTTTGATCATTAGGCATTAGTTGTAGGATATAGAGAGATATTTCATCAAATATATGAATAATATCCAATTTAAATGTGTACGTAGATGGATGGCTATATTTTAGAGCCTTCATAGGGGTACTTTAGGCATAAAACTAGAAGTTTGGGATGAAATTGGGGATTACATGGGCCAGGCCCAAAATACCATAACATGCATGTCGACACTTAGGCCGGAGACTCTGGGGTGGTCTCCGGGGTAGACTCTGGGGTCGCTGTTGTAGCCTCTGTATGGGGGGAGTCTAGGTAGGAGTCTTCATGCTCTCCGGGGTAGTATCCAGGGGTGTACTAGGAGCTCCAGGCTCTAGAGTCCTGTCCGAAGTCCTTGGGGTGGCACACCGGAGACTCTGGTGTGAGAGGCTTTGTAGATGAGTATGTATAGTGTAGTGGCATGAAGTAGCAAGCCATTCAAAGGTGTATCGATATCACACAAGGAAAGGAGAAAGTTAACCTTATCTTGTAGGAGTTTGGCTCGAGCACGCGTTATTGGTCCACTTGGGTGACTTGGTGGTGAGGATGTAGAGACGTCCGTAGGACGGGCTGCATCAGCTGCCCCCTTGGGAAAGAGTCGTCCTCAATTCTTCATCCTTATCATCTCCATGAAATGGCGAGAGATCTTTGATGTTGAATGTATTTCTCATGAGGTACTTTGACATTAGGATGTCAATGATGTAGGTGTTGTTGTTGATTTTCTTGAGGACCTTGAAAGAGCCATCTCCTATTGGTTTGAGCTTGGAATCACGTTCTTTGGGAAAACGGTCCTTGCTTAGGTGTATGCACACAAGGTCACCTTCTTCGAAGATCATCTCTTTCTTGTTCTTGTTTAACCTTGGGGCAGGCTTGGCGAAGCATTTTTTGTTCGATCATAGGTCTTGTCTCTACATGTATCTTCTTCATAGCTTGAGCGCGCTTGTCGACGTCCATGTTGGTGCGCTCATGGAGTGGAAGTGTGTAATACCTCGAACCCTATGCTCTAAGTTCAAGCCTGGATGAACCCAAAGTGGACAAGATGTACTACCGTGGGACCGCGCAGCCACACACAGTAGGCCCACCTCATGGAGTAGGGCATGGTACCGACCAACCATCCCACCCACTTTTTAGAATATCGGGACAAGAACGAGTGGCGTAGTCGATAGGTAAAGCGATCAAAACATACACAAATGAGTATGTATGTCAGCGATATACAATAGACATCAAAGCCACACCATTTAAAAATAATAGAAACAGAAGTATTCAATGCCATATGGCAAGATCCAAATATCCTAGATAGATATAATAGTTTAGGATACATCCTCATACATCACGCAACAGAGTATCAAGCGGAAGCGGAAAACATGATTTGAGTACGGATAAGAAGCAAATTGGCATAAGATGCCCTGAAAATAAGCACATCCCACCCACAAATATCTCCATCCCCAGAATCTCTACACCGGACAGTCATTGCCACCATCATCGGTATCTTCAACCTAGTAGCCTTCCTAAGAGTATACCTGTCCATCTGAACCAAATATTTATCGTGTGAGACCCTAGGGATACTCAACAAGTCTTAATGCATCTAAAGGGAACAACCTAGGGGTGACGCAATTGCAGCGAAAGATAATATCTACAAAGTCCTATAGAGACATGCTACACATCCACCCAACCAGAGATGGACAAACGTTCATTAATTAGTAATAACAGTTATGTAAGCAACATAAATAAACATCGCTCGCCCTCCTTCTCGCTTACCGATGAGAAGGCGGAAGAACATCCTATCCGTTGGCAATTTTATTAACCATTCCATGAGTGTTGCACTATTTACTAGTCATGTCTTAGTCAATTTAAAGGTGGTACTTTAGTTATGCTTGTCTATGATCGAGAAACTGTGCTCCAAGTCGTCCATAACCGCGGATGGGGCTTTTAGAAAGATTTACCCTGCAGGAGTGCACAAATAGCAACACACGCATGATCAACCTCAGAAAGAACCAAATAAAATGCAATGAGGCCTCATGACAAATCATTCACATGATTCTTAAATCATTTCAGGGGGCCACCCCAATAAGCTACCCACAACGAAGTTAGCCAGCTCCGAGATGGACCCGAGGTTTGTGCCAATGGCTGTAAACGACTTGAAACCCGAAAGTGTGTTTGGGCTTGTCGATACCGCGGAAACATTCCACATTCCTAAATAGTATAGGCACTCCACGCACAATCGTAAATAAAGCAGTAAAGCATGACATACGTGCAGGATAGTAATAAAGCCCCAAACTAGTTTGTGGCCCCAAGAAATAAAGTGTGAATCAAGCTCAGGCGAAGGGGATTCATGGTCCCACATGCGGATAGTGCAATAGTCAAGGAACAAGAATCAAGTATTCGGGGTCCTACACGATACAAGTGAGCTTAAAGAACCAAATAGCAAATAATGCTCACCGGTGCCTCTTTCATTAGTTATCACATTACTACTCAGATTAAGTTGTTTAGGTACATCATTATCCAAAGACTCACACAAACCCTACACATGCAATTCTATGACTCGCATGGCTCAAACAACTCTCGTAGTAATGACTCATTGGAGTGAGGATACAGGCTTCGGGGAGGGGGGGGTTAAAATTAAAGGCTATGTAGTACTTGGGATTCAAATTTAATACAATCGCGACTCAATGATGCAAGAATAAGATAGAAGCATATGTACTATATGTATGCAAGTATGGGGAATTGCTTGCATGGTAGTCCAGTTGCGGAATAAGAAGTATCCATGTAATACTCCTAAGGCTCCTGGTATTCTCCTTGCTTAGTGTCTATTCGGATAAAAACCAAACACACAAGGGCCAAATAAATACATTGAACAATCATATAAATCATATGCAACAAGCAAACAAGGTATGACATAATGGAATGATGCACAATTGCATGGTGTAACATAACATGGCATGGGTGAGGTGTGGAAACAATAATAAAGCACTTTATTTATTTAGGCATATTTTACTCTCATAAACAGTTCTAATTATTTAATATTCCTATTATGCATGCTTCAATTCATATCATGGAATGCATATTTAGAACGGGCTCGTCGCGCCGATCGATTTAGACATATTATTTGTTGAATTTGGACTTACAGAATTAAAGTTATGAATTTATTAAGAAAATGCATTTATTGGCATTTAAATAATTTCGAAAATTTAAATTTCTCAAAAATTATTTTGGTTCGCACATTTGAATTGTTGGCATTTTTCTGATCAGAAAACATATATCATATGTAAAATTTGAATTTATAAATTTAAAAACCATTATTAAATGCAACTAATTCAAAAAAAGGGTCAAATATCACTGGTTTGACTAGTTAGTATTGACTGTTGAAAATTTGAATTTATGGTTGAATTCACAATTAAATTTGTATCATATTTATTCTTGGAATTTTTTTCAAATTCAAAATATATAAAAAGATATGAATTTATTTAGTTTAAAACAATTTCTGGAATTTGTTTATTATTTTGAAAAGTCCTGGAAACTTTTTATACCAAGACGGTGTCTACCCTCAGCCACTAACTGGTGGGACCGAGGGGCCAGAGGGACCACCACGCGGGCGGACATTTGGCGGCTGACATGTGGGACGCAGGGGACCGAGGGTTGATGTACAAAGAATAGAATGGGCCTTTTTGCAAAACGGGTTTCCAGGACCGAACTCTGAAAAACAGATCTGAAATTTGAATTGAAAATCATTCCGGTTTCGATCGAAGATGGTGAGGAAACAAAGACTCCGCAAAAACAAAAGTTGTTGATCTATTGATGTGCTGTGAAGGAAGTTTCTCCAAAGGACCCACGAGAGCGCCGAAAACTGGCAGGTTTCAAAGGGGATTCAGTTCACGAGTTAGGGGACAGTGAGATCGGCTATTCTTCGCCGGAAGATTTCGAGGGCTACAGGAGGTTGTTTGAGGTGAGGTTTGATCCTGTGCAGAGAGGGCACATCCTAGATCATTTCTTGTCAAGGAATCCTTGCTGGTGGGTATGCAGGTTCATCGGAAAACATGTGGTTTTAGAGGATGCAGCTTGCTACTGTCGCGAGGGTTTGCTGCTACTGCGGTTGGTTGCCAGAGCGCGATGCGTGGGGCTGGCGGCGTGGCGTCAATGGCGATACGACAATCGGCGAGCAAGAGGCAGCAAGAATACAGGGAGGATCCAGGGGGAGGGAGGAGCTAGGAACAGAGGAAGTTGGGCAAGCAGAGGCTCACCGAGGGGAGGGTCAGTGGCGAGGTGGTGGCCGGCTGGTAGACGGCGACGATGGCTGCATGGCGATAGGTTCCAACACGAGCGGCGTCTATGGTGGAGGTCGTCGGTGTTCGAGTGTTGCAGCACCTTCACGTTCTAGGCACCAGCTACTCCATGTCCTACGAGCGTACCTCCAGTCACCTGGGCAGGCTCGATGGTGTGGCTGAAGGTGGCAGCTGTTCTTGGGAGGGAATAAGAGGGACATGGGTAGAGAGGGGAGCACGTTAGGGTTGCCGAGCTAGCTGCTTGGGTGAAAAAGCAAGAGGGAGAAGCCGACTCCTATCGCCGTGCACGTGATCGGCACGAGCGCAGGGCGAAGAGGAACAGGGAGCATCATCACAAGGTGGTTTTGTCAAACTAGGGAGGGTCGACGGAGGCGCCAGGTGGGGTGTTTGCTGCTTGGTCAAGCCAGACCAGAGAGGAGAGACAGGGTGGAGCGGCGTGGTTCAGAGAGAAAGGGAGGCAAGCAACGACAGGGATAGCTGAACTGCTTCAGGTAAGGCGTAGCTAGGCTGGGGTTGGTCTAGTTAGATGGTTAGGCTTGGTTAAAAGAGGGAGAGAGGGGTAGATAGAATATAGCTAGGGTTTTTAGATAGAGCTAGATGAAGTAGGTCTAGGTTTCTTTTCTTTGCTTTTGTTTGCTCTAATATGTTTGAAAGCATCCCATTTAAAACCAACAAGTAAGAATATAGATAAAGAAGAAAGAGGAAGGATGACAAGGTAGCTAGGTGTAGGTAGGATGGTTTTGTTGTTAGATATATGGACTTGCTTTGTCTTTTGTTTGAATTCAAACAAGGCAAAATTCATGTAGAACCCACAAAGATTCAAAAGGAAACATGAAGGGGTGAGGAAACAAGCTTTGCATGGTCCATGCATGTATGACATGCATGCCTTATATGGTGGTGAAAACCACTGCATTCTTAGCATTGAAATGTACCAAGTTTTTTAGGAAAACCGTTCAAGCTTCCTCTCATGATCATATTTGGATAAGGGGTATAGGTGAAGTAAGAAGACCAAGTATAGTGTGTATGAGCCACTATGTATCATAAGTCCTCATTAAATCAAATATACTCATACTCTTGAATAAAACCATAGAAAGAAGCTAAAATGAATTCTACACTACAAGGAATGCAAAGGTGGCAAGAATAGCCCCCCACATTAATATTGTGAAAACAATATTACATCAAGTAGGGAATAAATGAATTTCAAGATAGGATCCATATTATTTAATATGAGCTAGTTTAAATACCAAAATACATATGCTCATATTTAAATGGGATGGTGGAATTGGTGAAAGAACCAAGAGGTGACAAAGAAGGTGGTGGAATAGTAAGAGATATACCCACAACTCAACTTGGGCATCAAGCAATTTATCAAGAAGCAAATACATTATATCAAGTGGCAACTACTAAGGTGAGAAAACTCATAGGTATTCTCGGCCTCCAATTTCCTCTAGTATCCCTCTGAGATATCTATCATTTTACAATGGACTCATACTAAGGTGAGATGTAGATCTACTGTAGCAAAAATATGCCTTTGGAGATTTCTGTAGACCAATATATACAACATTCTGAGTCAATTCTAACTCTTAGTGCTGAGTTACATCAAGATCTATCAAAAGCCAGGTGTTCAAGATTTATTGAGCGTCTAATGATTTTTGGTGATTTAAACTCTTCTGTTTTGGTTGTTTCACCAAATAAATCACATCTGTAGATCACCACTCCAAAAATAGTGAATCCAAATCCTAATGGAAGGTATTTGCAATACTTATCCATTTTCTTTTCTCTCATACTGACGTAGGTGCATAAAGATAGAAGGTGGAGACTCAACATAAAAGTAAAAGAAAGGCTTCATAGAAGGAAGTAGGGATTCAAGTTTCATAAAGAGCTTCCAAAAATTATGGTACTAGTTAGCTTTCAGCTCTCATTGCCCCTATCATAAGCATCTTGAAGTGATTAAGGTTAAAGTGAACAAACTATGGTGTATATGCTTGACGAAGTATAAGTTGGAAATCTCATGTCCCTTGAATACGAGGGACCCTCCTTGATGAGGACATCCCTACAATTACACCTACCCCAATAACTACTGAAGATGCTACAACTGTTGCAAGAAAGGATCAGTCCAATGAGATTAGAATTGGACCTGTTACAACAACTCGTGCTAAGCTACTGGAACAACAGGTGAATTTACTCCTAAACGAATCTGGTACTTTGATTGATGAGAACTTTATACTGCCTAAGTCTATGAATTTATGTATGATCAGGTTCGTTGGAGAAACAAGCATGTTGCGAGGAGGAGAAGGGCTAGAAGAGAAGCCCAACATGATGATCGCCCAAGGATGCGCGAGGGAGGAGCGGGAGGAAGGTGCAAGAGAAGATCATCAGGACGAAGGAAAAAAGATCTGCCACGACCGGAGTGTCCGGCCAGATCCACTCGGACTGTCCGGCCTGGTCGAGAGGCAAACTGGCGTGGACATTCAGTATGCCAGTTCGGACACTACACGGACGCCACCCGGACACTTCAAAGTTTCCGGCCAGACCGGACTATCCGGCACACTTCACTCGGAGTGTCCGGCCTGACCGGACTATCCGGCCGATTTCGACCGGAGTGTCCGCCCGCCGACCGAATCTGGTCCGAGTCGGTTTGTATCAGTTTGAGTCATTTGCGTTTAGTTTTGGTTTCTGGCCGCCCCAGCCGCTCTTATAAGCCTTGGGACGACCTCTACTTAGGGTTTAGACCACGTTAAAATATTTTGGAGTTGTTTGTTTCATAGAACCTATGGATTTACCCTGTGTTCGAATCTAAACACTATAATTGAGTGTGATCTATTGTTCCATTGGGAATTAGTAGATTGCATACTACCGTTCGTGGTCACGGCTGCATGCACAAGAGCGTGGTGTTGTGAATATCCTACAAGGTTCGAGAGCTATTGCATTGGCATCAGGGATCGAGCGGGAGAGTTCATAGCTACAGGCTAGTTATCTATTATCCACCATCATCACCGCCATCCGCTTACTGAGAAGATCGGGCCACCCCATATCATCTTGGTATCAGATTTCCAGTGTTGCCTCGGTAAGCATCCACAAATCCATCCATAGATTAGAGAGTGTTTTCGTCCTATACAGAAAAAGCCTTACAAAAAGATTTGCCATAGACTAGATTGCATCGTTTTCAAGTTTTAGGTGTTGATTGTATCTTCTCGTAGATCCGATCTGCAGGTTTTCCTCGTAGGAGTCTAGTTTCCGTTTGTGTCTAGGTTTAGGGTTTGATCTTGTTTTCCGCTGTTCCCACCTTTACCGTTTCCGCAAGTGTTTAATCGTTTTTCCGAGTCCACATAGCGTACCTTTGTTTGCATACCATAGTCACAGCCTATCTACATCATATGTGCCTAGGAACGTACCCACGAGACTAGTTGCTTTGCTCCGACAGGCTGCTCATTAGGGTTTGCAGTGCAAAAATTTTTGATAGGCAAAACCGGACTATCCGGCCGAATCACACTAGACTATCCGGCCCAACCGGAGTCTCCGGCGCATATCAACCGGACTATCCGGCCCAGTTCTGTTGTAAATTGCTGTGCTTGTTTGCATTGAGTAATATAGTTGGAAAAAAATCCAAAAAAAGAGAGAAAAGAAAAGAGAATCAGTATAAAAAAAAGAGAAAAGAGCTACAAGCCTGACAAATAAAAAGAGATATAGAAGTGTGCAATATTCGAGGCCTTGTTATGTATAGCACTAGTAGATTGAGCAATCTTGTGCCTGTTCTATTTGAGCTATTACTAGCGTCTCTCTTGTGCATTGCAATATTCCTTTTCATAAGTTGCTTTGCCACGTTTATCTCCACTGTGTGTGTTTCTTGGGTATTTGTACGATCAGCACTAGGACTTGTTTGCGGTGTAGATAGGATGCCATACCTATAGCTCCATCTTAAATAACTTGTGTGCCCTGCGATCGTTCTCTATACCTTTGATATTCACTTCATCACATCAAGTGCATCAGTCTTTGATTTCGTTTGGTAGAGCATCTCTATTCACTTTGGAACGGTAAGATCTCCTTTCTTATTAGTTGTGAGTGAGTTGTGAGAGTTTCCACCATACAGATTCTGATTTTTGCACTAACCTACTAATCATGTCTACTAGTGATAATGATGTTGTGTTGCAGAAAAAGAAGGATGAGGAGCTCGTCAATTGGCGTGAATATGAGGCTTTTAAATCCCACTTGCACGTGTGTTTACTAACACGACAGATTCCATTGACAAGAATCTCCAAGATATGAATATGAGATTGGATCAGCATGTTGGGACAGTTGATACTATCCAAACGCAAGTGGCTACGCTCAATGTCAATGTCACCACTTTGCAGCAGTCCATTGAGGGTTTAACAGCTGCCTTGCATAGAAGGGAAGATCCTCAACATGATGATGCCTTTGATGATTTTGATGAGGGTAGCGCTGTTGATGCTGCTCCACATGTTGGCAGGGGACGTGCTATTCCCCCTATCCATGCACCTACTCATGGTCGTGGGTTTGCCCATCTTGGGCATGGTCCACGTGTGCCCAACCAAGCTGCTGATGACGGTTTGGGCAAGCCAAAATTATCAATTCCTAAGTTTGATGGTTCCATTGATCCTGAAGACTACCTCACATGGGAGTTGAAGATTGAGAAGCTCTGGCGCTTATTTGACTGATAAGAAGGTCTTGTGCAACCAGAAGATAAGAAGGTCAAGCTTGCAGCATCTGAATTTGATGGTTATGCTTTGCGTTGGTGGGATGCTCTTGTGCAACATAGGAGGGAGGACAATGAACTTCCTGTGATGGATTGGCGCGAGATGAAGCAAATCATGAAGGCACGTTTCGTACCAACCAACTACTTGCGGTTAGTTTTTGATAAATTGACGCAATTGAAGCAAGGCACCATGACAGTTGATGAGTACTACATGGAGATGGAGATGCTTATGCAGCGTGCTCGAGTTCGTGAGTCCATTGAGATGACCATGCAACGATTCCTAAACAATCTGAAGTTACCAATCAAGAGCATTGTTCGTCATCACAAGTATGAGACAATGAATGAGTTTTTGCATCACGCTAGAGAGGCTGAATCCCAGTTGGCAGAAGAGGCGAAGTCACACGCTCGTTTTCCATCCTCCAGCAGATTTTCGGCTAGACCTACTCCTCCTACAGCCGCGCCACCAGCTGCTGTTCCGTTTACACCATCGGCCAAACCAGCAAGTACACCTTCGTTTGGTTCTAATGCTCGGAAACTCGCTGCTCCTGCTGCTAGCTCGGGTTCCAACATGTCTACTACACGTACTCATGATGTAGTGTGCCATACTTGTGGAGGTAGAGGTCACTACAAGAAATATTGTCCAAACAGCAAGGTTATGTTTGTTAATGAACAAGGTGAAGTAGAAAGTGGAGATGAAGCTTCTGATGATGATATTGATGATGGCGAGGAAGGTGCTGATGCATATGCTGAGAGTGCACCCACTATTGTCGTATCTTCACGTGTACTTAGTGTGCAACCGGTTGAGGAATCCAAGCGTTGCAACTTGTTCCAAACAAAAGCTCTAGTTGGACCAAACAAAGCTTGCAAGGTAATTATTGATGGAGGTAGCTGCAGAAATCTTGCAAGTAAGGAACTATGTGTTAAACTGAATTTGACATACTTACCTCATCCCAAGCCATACTACATACAATGGTTGAGCAACAATGGTGAGATGAAGGTAAATCATATGGTACGTGTGAATTTTCAAATAGGGCCATACAAAGATTCTATTGATTTTGATGTGGTTCCTATGACTGTTTGTCACCTACTATTGGGTCGGCCTTGGCTCTATGATCACCATGTGCAACACAATGGCCGAGCCAATACATATCACTTGGAATTCAAAGGAAAGAAGATTACTATGCAGCCAATGACACCACAAGAAATTGTGAATGATTCTCGCCATAAGATAGAGGTGAACGTGAAGGAAGATACTAGCACTCGGCGAGACTATGTAACAGCTGTTCCTGATGTAATTGAGCCTAAATTGAGTGATATAACGAAAAGTGAGAGAGTGCCTGGTTTATTGATACTAGCCACCAAGGAGGATATGAGAGAGTTTCGTGAGGATCCTACAGCCATGCCACTTGTGCTCATGTATAAGGGCGAGGTATTGGTTTCTAACGACATGACCCCTATTTCTCTTGGTGTCTCGTGTATTTTGCAGGACTTTGGGGATGTGTTTCCAGAAGACGTACCCGCAGGTTTGCCTCCATTGCATGGTATAGAACATCAAGTGGACCTGATTCCTGGCGCCACACTTCCCAACCGTGCACCTTACAGGACTAATCCCTAAGAAACTAAGGAAATTCAGAAGCAAGTACAAGCGTTGCTGGATAAAGGGTACATTCGTGTCTCTCTTAGCCCTTGTGTTGTTCCTGTTATTTAGTTCCTAAGAAAGATGGTACATGGCGCATGTGTGTTGATTGTAGAGCGATTAATAACATCACTATTCGATATCGTCATCCTATTCCACGCTTAGAGGATATGCTAGACGAATTGAGTGGTGCTGCTGTTTTCTCTAAAATTGACTTGCATAGTGGTTATCATCAAATTAGGATGAAAGAAGGGGATGAATGGAAAACTGCTTTCAAAACTAAATTCAGTTTGTATGAGTGGTTAGTTATGCCATTTGGTCTTACTAATGCACCTAGTACTTTCATGCGTTTGATGAATCATGTTCTGAGAGAGTTTATTGGCCCTTTCGTGGTTGTTTACTTTGATGATATACTCATATACAGCCACACCGAATCTGAACATTGCACTCGTATTAGACAACTTTTGCAAGTGTTACGTGATAATAAACTGTATGCTAATCTTGAGAAGTGTACATTTGCAAAAGATAAGGTCATATTCCTAGGATTTGTTGTTTCTAAGCATGGAGTAGAGGTAGATCAATCTAAAATTGAATCAATTCAGAATTGGCCTACTCGAATGAATGTTAGTCAAGTGCGTAGTTTCCACGGTCTCGCTGGTTTCTATAGGCGCTTTGTGAAAGATTTTAGCACCATTGCTGCACCATTAAATGATTTGACAAAGAAAGGTGTTCCTTTTGTATGGGGCGCGGCTCAAGGCATTGCATTTGATACATTAAAACGTTTGCTTACTTCTGCACCATTACTTGCATTACCTGATTTTTTGAAGCAATTTGAAGTTGAATGTGATGCTAGTGGTATAGGCATAGGTGGCGTTTTGATGCAAGAGGGTCGGCCTATAGCTTATTTTTCTGAGAAATTGACTGGTGCTCGTTTGAATTATTCTATATATAATAAAGAATTGTATGCACTTGTTAGAGTACTTGAGGTTTGGCAACATTATTTGTGGCCAAAAGAATTCATCATACATTCTGATCATGAAGCACTGAAATACTTGAAAGCTCAATTAAACTTGCATAGAAGATTAGCTAAATGGGTTGAGTTCATTGAGTCTTTTCCTTACATCATTCACTACAAGAAGGGAAAAGAGAACGTTGTTGTTGATGCTCTATCTAGGAAAAACATGCTATTAACCCATCTTGATGTTAAAATTCCTGGATTAGAAGCTATTTGTGCACTTTATGCAACTGACCATGATTTTGCTGAACCATATCGTTTGTGTTCTCTTAGAAACGCATGGGATAAGTATCATATACATGATGGATATTTGTTTCGAGCTAACAAACTATGTATTCCAGAATCGTCGTTGTGTTTGTTCTTAGTGCAGGAATCACATGCTGGTGGTTTGATGGGTCACTTTGGGCGTGAGAAGACGTTGCTCATGCTTGTTGATCACTTTTATTGGCCCAAGATGAGGCGTGATGTGTACAGATTTGTGAGCCGATGTATTACATGCCACAAGTCGAAATCTAAGCTGAAGCCTCACGGTTTGTATACACCTCTCTCTGCAACGACTACTCCATGGGAAGACATTAGTATGGATTTTGTGCTACGTCTACCTAAAACTCAGAGAGGTCATGATTCTATATTTGTGGTAGTGAATAGGTTCTCTAAGATGGCTCATTTTATTGCCTACCACAAAAGCGACGATGCGTCGCATGTTGCTAACCTGTTTTTCAGGGACATCGTGAGATTACATGGAGTACCAAAGACGATTGTTTCTGACCGTGATGTGAAGTTCATGAGCTACTTTTGGAAGACCTTATGGGGAAAGCTAGGAACGAAGTTGCTGTTCAGTACTACATGTCATCCCCAAACAGATGGTCAAACGGAGGTGGTGAATCGAACATTGTCACAGCTGCTAAGGACCATGATTAAAAAGAATCTGCGGGAGTGGGAAGAGTGTTTGCCCCATGTTGAGTTTGCTTACAACAGGGTTGTGCATTCAACTACTCAGCTTTGTCCTTTTGAGGTGGTATATGGTTTCAAGCCATTGACGCCACTTGATATGTTGCCTCTTCCATTACATGAGAGAGTTGATATGGAGGCATCAAAACGTGCTAATTATGTGAAGAAAATACATGAGAAGACTCGAGAGGCTATTGAGAAGAAAGGCAAGAACATTGCTGCTGCAAGGAATCAAGCAAGGAAAGAAGTGTTGTTCAAGCCTGGAGATATGGTTTGGGTGCATCTACGCAAGGATAGGTTCCCACTACTTCGAAAGTCAAAATTGAAGCCACGTGGTGCTGGTCCTTACAAGGTGTTAGCCAAGATTAATAATAATGCCTACTCGGTCGATATACCTATTGAGGAGTTTGGTGGAGTTAGCAATAGCTTCAGCGTTGCTGATTTGTCACCATATGCTAGAGAAGACCTTGGAGCGTCGAGGTCGACGCCTTTTGAAGGGGGGAGATGATGAGGACATCCCTACAATTACACCTACCCCAATAACTACTGAAGATGCTACAACTGTTGCAAGAAAGGATCAGTCCAATGAGATTAGAATTGGACCTGTTACAAGAGCTCATGCTAAGCTACTGGAACAACAGGTGAATTTACTCCTAAACGAATCTGGTACTTTGATTGATGAGAACTTTATACTGCCTAAGTCTATGCAATTATGTATGATCAGGTTCGTTGGAGAAACAAGCATGTCGCGAGGAGGAGAAGGGCTAGAAGAGAAGCCCAACATGATGATCGCCCAAGGATGTGCGAGGGAGGAGCGGGAGGAAGGCGCAAGAGAAGATCATCAAGATAAAGGCAAAAAGATCTGCCACGACCGGAGTGTCTGGCCAGATCCACCCGGACTGTCCGGCCTGGTCGAGAGGCAAACTGGCATGGACATTCAGTATGCCAGTTTGGACACTACACGGATGCCACCCGGACACTTCAAAGTTTCCAGCCAGACCGGACTGTCCGGCACACTTCACCCGGAGTGTCCGGCCTGACCGGACTGTCCGGCCGATTTCGACCGAATCTGGTCCGAGTCGGTTTGTATCAGTTTGAGTCATTTGCATTTAGTTTTGGTTTCTGGCCGCCCTAGCCGCCCTTATAAGCCTTGGGACGACCTCTAGTTAGGGTTTAGACCATGTTAAAATATTTTGGAGTTGTTTCTTTCATAAAACCTCTGGAATTACCCTGTGTTCGAATCTACCGACTGTAATTGAGTGTGATCTGTTGTTCCATTGGGAATTAGTAGATTGCATACTACCGCTCGTGGTCACGGCTGCGTGCGCAAGAGCGTGGTGTTGTGAATATCCTACAAGGTTCGAGAGTTGTTGCATTGGCATCAAGGATCGAGCAGGAGAGTTCATAGCTACAGGCTAGTTATCTATTAGCCACCATCATCACCGCTATCCGCTTATTGAGAAGATCGGGCCACCCCATATCACTCCTCATGCTACTCAAGTTTAGTTACCGGTAAGTTCTTATCATAGTAAGTACATGTGTATCATAGAGAACCGCCAACGGGGTACCCCTTGCCCGATGATACGGAAGAATCCCCATATCAAAATGACAAGGCAAGCAGACAACGAGCATCTCAACAATCTTCTTATTTACCATGGGAAAATGGTGCTTTTTTCTATCTTTCCTCTTTTCTCATATCTTTTTTTTCTTTTTCTCTTTTTTTCTCAATATCTGACTCTTTTTTATAAGAAGAATGCTTCATAGACAGCTCATTATGGTTACGCTGCAGGTTTCCATCGTGACAACATGGATTAGACCAGCGGCCCAGGCATTTCTCTAACACACATACATAACTCCATGGACTTACAAGCTCCCCTTTCATTTCACACCGACTACATCCATAGACAAAAGAGCATGATATCAACTAGGTACAAAGTACAAGTGCAATGTTGAAAACGTTCCCCATGACAGCATGGTTCTGGTAATCCCCAACATATAAGTGCAAGCATATACAACATAGACGACACAATGGTTAAAGTTTATTAAGGGCAAGAAAAGTAAAGTGTGCCATCAAGTTCGTGAGAGCTTTAATCACTAGTTTCTCATAACAAGTTTAATTGGAAGGTAGATAAAACCATGAATATACTTGGAATAGCATATGCTAATAGGTAGGTATGGTGGACTCTTTGGAATAACTTGGTTTTAGGAGTTGGATGCATGAGCAGAACTCATACTTGGTTATGGAGGCTAGCAAAAGACTGGGAGCGACCAATTAAGAGAGCAACAATGGCCATAATCATGCAGAGCGACAAAGCATCATTAATCAAAGCATAAAGTGATACTAAAAGTTGAAAACTAAAGGATCATAAAGGCTATGGTGACTTGGGATAGTCATAACATGGTGTGAGCATGCGCCAAGTCAACCCAAATAAAGCATCAAAGGAGAATACCACAATACTATGCTTTAATATGCTAAAACTACGCATGATTCTTCAAAGGCACATTAAGAAATCTCAGTTTTTTATAACAAGTCATGCTACAGCAAAGAATACTAAGCATAAAGCCAAAACAATATCAAGCATGGCATGACAAAGCATAGGCCACAATCAAAAACAAGCTCTCTTTATCACTTAAGCATGAACTTTTCTACTCTTTTCCAATCCAAACCAAACTATTTGAAAACCAATGTATGAAAGAGGGGGTCCAACCAATTTATTCTGAAAACTAAGCAAACCAAGCAAACAAAAAACCAAAATGAAAATGAAAAAGAAGACGCTCCAAGGACAACACAACTATGCATGAAACAATAAAAATGAAGTGTTTGGAAGAAACCTGGAACTTTTATTGATGAAGAAGGGGATGCCTTGGGCATCCCCAAGCTTTGACGCTTGTACTTCTTGGATATTTCTTGGGGTGACACGCATGGCATCCCCAATCTTGAGCTTTAGTCCATTCTTCATCTCATTACATCATTCCTTCCATACACCTGAAATTTTTCTTCATACAAAACTTCACACAATCTTTATTAGCAACATTAGTGCACTCAAGATAATAAGTCTTTAGGTTCAGTTTCAACACCAATAAAACTTCCATTAAAACACAAGCTACTGTAGCACTTCCCTCAAAAATCTCAATTCCCCAAAAGAACTCAAAAAGGAACCAACAAGAAGCAAATGCAAGTAATGGCAGAAATCTGTCAAAACAGACCAGCAGGTAAAGACGAATTTTTTCAAAGACCTTCTGTTGCTCAAATCAAAAAGAATTGAATTAACTGAAGTTAGATAACAACCTGGGTCAGAAGCACCAAAATTCACGCCTCAAAAGGATGTACAGAGATTTTACACGAATTTTTACG
Source organism: Avena sativa (assembly GCA_916181665.1). NCBI lineage: Eukaryota > Viridiplantae > Streptophyta > Magnoliopsida > Poales > Poaceae > Avena > Avena sativa. The sequence goes on from OV702292.1 coordinate 318,147,829, forward strand.
GTGAAGCACAGAAATCTGTTTTGGGACAGCAACTTTCCCAATCATTACTTCTCTCTCATTAGAGGTTATTCTTGGCACAAAAAGCAAATAAAAAGGATAAGGAGAGGTTATTACTGAAGCAATAACTTCCAAGACTCATCTAAAACTTTTGGGTTATCTCCCAATAAGTACTTTTTTTAACGCCTTTAAGTTAGGCATAAGAAGCAAGAAAGAGGATCAAGTGTTCTCAAATGAAGAAGCATTAAGAGCAAAAAAAAATTCATAGGAGAGGCAAAAGAAATCTTTTTCTCTTCTTAGGGAAGTGTTCTATACCTTTATTGTGTGGGAGTTGATATTTAATGGTGCCTTCTTTCATATCAATAATGGCACCAACAGTTCTAAGAAAAGGTCTTCCCAAAGTAATAGGACAAGAAGCATTGCATTCAATATCCAAAACATAGAAATCAACAGGGACATAGGCATTATTAACCATAATAAGAACATCATTAATACTCCCCATGAGTTTCTTTTTAGCATTATCATCAAGTGGGACATTCAAATAACAATCTTCCAATGGTGGCAAATCAAGCATATCATAAATCCTTCTAGGCATAATAGAGACACTACTATGAATATCACATAAGGCTTTGAAATCAAAATCATTCACTTTCATATTAATGATGGGTTCCCAACCATCTTCTTGTTTTATAGGAATAGAAGCTTTATGTTTCATCTTTTCTTCTTTAATTTTTATGAGAGCATCAGTAATGTGTTTTGTAAAGGCCATATTCATAGCACTAGCATTAGGACTTTTAGCAAGCTTTTGTAGGAACTTAATAACTTCAGACATATTGGAACCATCAAGATCAAAATCATAATTATCATCTAAAGTAGTAGAGATATTACTAGCCTCAACACTAGTGGTAGTGATAGTAGAAAGACTAATGTTTCTAGCAATTTCATCTTCTCTTTCCCACTTAGCATGCAATTCAGCTAATAGTCTAACATTTTCATCAATTCTAACTTGTATGGCATTAGTAGCAGCAAAGGGATTATCAATAGTTTCAGGTTTAGCAGCCATTTTATTCAAAGAAGATTGAGCTTCAGCCAATGATGCTATATTTGTTTCAGCATTAGAGAGTTTCTCCTCAATAGTTTTATTGAAAGTAGTTTGTTTACTAATAAAGTCTTTAAGCATAACTTCAAGTTCAGAGGGTGCACTCCTATTATTGTTGTAGGAATTTCCATAAGAATTACCGTTGTTGGGAGGATAAGGCCTATAATTATTATTACCAAAATTATTCCTATAGGCATTGTTGCTAAAATTGTTATTTCTTATAAAGTTCACATCAACTTGCTCTTCTTGAGAAACCAAAGAGGCTAAGGGAACATTATTTGGATCAATATGAGCTTCCCATTAACAAGCATAGACATAATAACATCAATTTTATCACTCAAGGAGGAGGTTTCTTCAACAGAATTTACCTTCTTACCTTGTGGATCTCTTTCAGTATGCAATTCAGAATAGTTAACCATCATTTTATCCAGAAGCTTTGTTGCAGCACCCAAAGTAATGGTCATAAAGGTACCTCCAGCAGCAGAATCCAATAGATTTCTTGAAGAATAGTTCAATCCTGCATAAAAGGTTTGGATAATCATCCAAGCAGTCAGTCCATGAGTGTGACAATTCTTTACCAAAGATTTCATTCTTTCCCAAGCTTGAGCAACATGTTCATTATCAGATTGTTTAAATTTCATTATTTCACTTCTCATAGATATAATCTTAGCAGGAGGATAGTATTTTCCAATGAAAGCATCTTTGCATTTAGTCCAAGAATCAATACTATTCCTAGTTAAGGAATTCAACCATTCTTTAGCTTTTCCTCTCAAAGAGAAAGGAAACAATTTAAGCTTAATGATATCTCCATTTATATCCCTATGCTTTTGTATCTCACAAAGTTCAACAAAGTTATTTAGATGAGCAGCAGCATCTTCATTACCAATACCAGAAAATTGTTCTCTCATAACAAGATTGAGTAAAGCAGGTTTTATTTCAAAGAAAGTAGCTTCAGGAACAGGTGGAGCAATAGGTGTGCTCATGAAATCATTGTTGTTGGTGCTAGTGAAGTCACACAACTTAGTATTTTCCAGAGTAGTCATTTTTTTGTGTTTTTAATAAAGAAAGCAAACTAGTAAAACTATTTTTTTGTGTTTTTTATAAAGAAGCAAGCAAACAAAGCAAAAGTAAACTAAGCAAAACAAAAATAACAAACTAAAGAGATTGGTTATGAGGGACTCCCCTTGTGAAGATGTCCTTGACTCCCCGGCAATGGTGCCAGAAAATAGATTTGATAGCCCAAGATATCTCGAGCTCGTTGGGGAACCCCAAGAGGAAGGATGATGAGCACAACAGCAAGTTTTCCCTCAGTTATGAAACCAAGGTTTAATCGAACCAGTAGGAGCAAGGAAACACCCCAAAGGTGTTGCTAGCTGAACTTTGGCAGGGCGCACTATCGGTGCTAGCAGCAACGTGGAGACCTGCACAACACAACCACATAACTCTGGCCCCAACTTACAATGAGGTTGTCAATCTCACCAGTTTTGCTGAAAACAAAGGATTAAACGTATTGTGTGGAAGAATGTAATAGTTTGCAGAAAGTAAACAGAAAGCAGTAAACAGTTGATTGTAGATTGATGATAAAAGAAAGGATCGGGGTCCATAGTTCACTAGTGGTGGCTCTCCTTAAGATAGATGACACGTTGGGTGAACAAATTACAGCGGGGCAGTTGACAAGCATCGAGAAAGCAATCATGCATATACTACTCATCCTGACTCCTTTGAGATTTGATTGGGCATTACAACATTATACATAGACCATAATCCAACTGCATCTATGACTAATAATCCACCTTCAGGTTATCATCCGAACCCCCTCTAGTATTAAGTTGCAAGCAACGGATTATTGCATTACGAATTGCGTGTAAAGTAAACAATACGATTGTTCTATGAACAAAGGATTGTTGTTTTCTCCCTAGTAGCAACGACACATCTAGTACCTTAGAGAATTATGTGACTTCCCTAGATTACTAGAGGCATGAACCCACTATCGAGCATAAATACTAACTCTTGGAGTTGCTAGCATCTACTTGGACAAGATAGCTACTAACAACGGAAAGCATGCAAGATCACAAATAACAAAGACATGATAGAATCAATAATTAATCTGAAATAGCATCTCAATATCCATCGGATCCCCGCAAACACATGTAAGATTACAAATAGATGATCTTGATCATGAACGGAGCTCACAAGATCTAAACATGATAGCACAAAGGAGGAGAACCAGCCATCTAGCTACTACATGGACTCGTAGTCCAAGGATGAACTACTCACACATCACACCGGAGGCTTGCATGGTGATGAAGAAGGCCTCCAGGGTGAATTCTCCCCTCCGGTAGGGTGCCGGGAAGAGCTTCAGATCCCTCCCGATCTAGGGATGGAGATGACGGCGGCTACAGAATCTTTCATGGAATTTTGATCGGGTACTTAGGGTTTCTGTATCGGAGGAATCTTATAGGCAAGAGGGGAGGCCGAGGGGGTGCCGGAGGCGGTCAGACCACCCCCTGGCGCGGGGCAGGCTGGGCCACGCGACCAGGTGGTGTGGCGGCCCCTTGGCCCCTCTCTGTCTCATATTCTGGCTCCTTGTGTCCCTCGGTGAAAGACTAACTTTGGCTTTTATCCTGTCCAATTTTGAGAATATTCATTTTTTGACTTTCCTGGAACCAAAAACAGCAGAAAACAGGCAGCTGGCACTATGGCTCTTGTTAATATGTTATATGTTAGTCTCAAGAAAGTGTATAGAAAGTACTTCAAAGTTAGAACAAAACATAAGAAAGTAGATAAAAACTAAGCATGGAACATCAAAAATTATGGATACGTTAGCAACGTATCAGTCCCACATGTCAGCCTCTCATTAGAAGGATCATGTGCATGATGGAATTTTTTTCCTTCGCTCGCGCTACCCTGTTCCGAAGTTGATAGCGCTGCTCCATGCATCTACCATTAAATCAACCTCCTTGGACCCACATGTAATCCTCTCATTAGAAGAAACGTGTGTATGATTAAATTTTTTCCTTCGCTGGTGCTACCCCGTTCCGAGTTGATAGCGCTGCTCGACGCATCTACCGTTTAACCAACCTCCTGAGCCTCACATGTCATCCTCTCATTAGAAGAAACGTGTGTATGATGGATTTTTTCCTTTGCTCGCGCTATCCTGTTCTGAACTTGATAGCGTTGCTCGTTGCATCTACCATTTAATCATGATGCTGGGCCCCACATGTCATCCTCTCATTAGAAGAAACGTGTGTATGATGGAATTTTTACCCTCTGTCGCGCTTTCGTGTTCTGGACATGATAGCGTTGCTCGCTGCTTCAGCTGTTTATACAGGCTGGTGGGCCCGACATGTCAGCCTCCTCTATGCAGGAAACGTGTGCATGCTAGACTTTTTTTTTCTCGCGCCTCCCCGTTTGGAACTTGGCAACGTTGCTCGATACAACACCTGTATAATGTCTCCCTGCTGGGTCCACATGTCAGCCGCCTATGTAGAGGAAACATGTGTATGTTGGACATTTTTTTTGGTCGCGTCCGCCGGTTTGACCTTGGTAACGTTGTTCCATGTGGCAGGCGTCTATGGTCTTGCTGCTGGGGTCCACGTGTCAGCCTCTCTCGACAAGAAACATGTCGATCTTGGTCTTTTTTTCAGTCGAGACTATTGTACAAGTACTTTTTAAACGCGCTCGTTAAACTTGATCTCTTGTATGGTAAGGTTGATGGGCGCTAGCTGCAGACAGGTGGGTCGGCCATGTCAGCCTCTCAGTACAAAAATATTGCTACAGATAAACTGCATGCCTTTCCACTACACACGAAAATTGTTATCCTTTTATAAAATGTAAAAAATGTATACTAACATCATATGTACCTTATTTATTTTTCTTCTTAAAAAATTGCTTGTCCATCTGCTACGCGTGATTGCTAGCAGCTCAACTAAAAAATGTTAAGTAGAAATAATGTAGTAGGTAGTACTTAAAAACATGGATAGGTGGAGTTTTTTTAGGGGTGGGTGGACGGTGCCCAAAAAAGGCCGAATTGAAGAAAAATGGGCCAAGCAGGGATTGATGGGCTATTTTTCATGGGCTCTCGCCCAATCTAACTGGGCTATTTGTGCGGCCGAATGACCCAAAACATGGCAGAGTTAGAAGGTCTTGGGCTATAATGAGGCCGGATGGGCTAATTTCTTAGGCTCGATAGTTAAAATCCCAGGGTACGTGCTGGGGCTCGGCCGGATTCAAAACAAAGCCGTCAATAAGGGAAGAAAAAGGTATAAAATATGAGCGCCTAGATCCCACGCGCCTGAGAACTTGTTATGTTAAGGAGTTGACGTCACCCTACTAATTGTGCTAATACTCAATTGTAATCTAGTAGTTGCAACTCATTAAATTCTTAGTTACAAGTTGTTGCAACAAATGTGTAACCCTCATGTTGCACCAATCACGAGGTAAATCTAATGGTGAGAGAAGTGACTCTTGAGAATTGAGTAATCCAATGAAATATTCACACATATTTCTGTGAAAATTGTGGACAAACACCCCGCGCTTGCCAAAACTTTCCGCCGAGACCCCAAACTTTCCTAAGCCCGCCCTCAATCGAGCGACCAGCCCCTATCTCTTCAAATTTTGCGTTGTTCTTATGGGAGATGCACCGAATTAGAACCAGGCCGCAAACTTCTCCACGCCTTAAAAAAACTTCTCGACGCCTTTCTATCAACAGTGCCGGCCTACCACCATTGGACGCGTCGTTCTTCACGAGACGCACCGGTCGGCGGTCAGCTGGGCGATCCCCATGCTTCGCCTGCTAGATTCGGGCACTAGACATTCTTATTGTCTTTGGTTTGTTCTCCGCCTCTCCTAGAAATAGTTAAAGCTTGTGACCATCTAGATTTAGAAGGTGCTTGCAGATTTGGATAGGTACGTTCTTTAGGTAAATCTATAGTAAAGCTCTGGACAGAAGAGTTCGAAAACATCTTAAAAAGGACTTGGCAGAGATTCTATGCAAGCTTTTGACCTGATATATTCCCCATCCTTCTTTGATACGATGGAGCATTTGGCTGTTGATGTACCTGATGAGGAAGTACTTAGAGGTACATTACAGTATAGATGGATGTACCCTATAGAACGTCGACTTCGCCTTTCCAAGGAGCGGGAAGATATCCGTAGACAGTTTGATAAGTGAGTGTTATGCAAAGATATCTTCACATATAAGAATGTAGAAAAGTTAGATATATTCAGATGTCTGACTTGGCTATGTTTTGTAGGTTCTTCGCAGAAATAAAAGTACCAGTAAATTCCATTCCACCAATAAAAAGACCGGATGGACTAAGATCTAAGGATCATGTAAGACGCTCAAATTGCACTGTGAACTGTCCATGAATTGTCCAGATGGGGTAACCTCTTGTCTATTTTGTAATGCTAGATTTCGGAGTTTGAATTTTTGGCCCTTATATGTGGTCCTGATAGGAGTATAACAAAAGCTTCAGCTTGCATTTCCAACGGTGTCTGCCATAGCGCTGATGTACCTTCTGTGGAGACTGGCGTAGCTGGAGGTTGTCCTGATGAACCTGCACTGGATTGTGTTTATATTCGAAATCCTACACTTGACATTGTCGTCCCAAGGAAAAGAAGGTTGTGGATCTGGTAATAATGCCTTCCGTAGAACAAAATGCTGGAGGTGATGATTTATGAATTGCATGTCCCTCTCTATCAATGTAAATGGCATATAGTTTGCCTTGTTTCAAAAATAAATAAATATTTGCATGTCTCCTTGTGTTAGTCGATGCAAAGAAGATATTGTTTTTTGTTCAAGTCATGTGAACAAATATGTTTGTATGTAGAGACATAAATGCGGATTGGGTGACAAAATCAACATAAAATTGCCAGATCAACAACACAAGCATAATGGCATTGCAAGAAAAGGAACAGGACCATATTTTCACCATGCTTGTGAAAAGGAGATGAGCCAGGAACCACGACTGCAACTGGCAGAGGCCAATTCTCGTGCAGCTCAGCTAGCATTGGTTTATCATCAATAATACTCAAGCATCCGAATATTATGATTACATACTAGGAGTAGTTCCAGTTCCACACTACAGTTCAAAAGGCAAAAGTGTAAGAAATGTGTAAGGTAGCTCCATAATAGAGGTTCCAGATAAAAGCATACAAATCATAGGAAAGAAAGCTCCACATCACAGTTCACCACCTTCAGGTGCAATAGTTTCTACAGATTGTAAACCCAAATCACCGCCTCCTTCAGGTGGCACGATAATTTCGGGAGCGGGATCAGCAACACCATCAGTAGTGCCAGCACCGGTAGCATGTGTCTCCACAATAGGCGAACTATCGAGCACCACAATGTCCTCTGAAGGCTCTTCACTGCCAGCTCCAGCCGCACAAGTCTCCGCGGATGGTAAAACCAATCCACCACCTCCATCATCTGGCACGACGATGGCAGGCGCAGTCTCATCAGTACCAGCTGCAGATGCAACTGCATCAGTCTCCACAGAAGTTAAACAAGGAGGCGTCTTAGGTGTAGCGATCTGACATCCATTTTCTACTCCGTCATCAGGAAACTGAGAGTGTTCTTCAACTTTGTGCTTCTTCGGTTACAAGATAAACAGAGATTACAGCGAAAGCATCTACGCACAACGACAAGAACAATGTCATTCTATTGATTTACCTTGTCATCTAGGAGAGCAGACGTCACAGGATTGGAACCTATTTCATCGAGAATCCTATTTTTCGCTCCTTCCCCTATCTCCTTCTGCAGCAAGTTGTAATATTGATTACATGATGTTGATTGACAAATATATGCAAATTTTCAAAAGTTTGCGCTATCGAACTACCAACTTCGAACGGATCCCCACTATTCTTAGTTATGGGATGTAGCCTAGAAAACAAGCTTCTGTGGAATCCTAGTCTACAAAAAAGGATGCATACCGGGGATAAGAACTACTCTACACATGACAATGCTACGCAATCGACAATAAGAATTTAACTGCATCATCAACTCTATCATGTAAGTTCAGAGTGAATCTAGATACACTCGTTTCACATAAGCTAAAACATCTTATATTATGAAACAGAGGGAATAGGTACGAGTGTTCTAGTATTTCACAAACCGCCATTGCTGCCGTGGGACAGAGATGAGGATGCTCCACCACCCTACAGAAGGTTGTCGCACCGATCTCGCTGCCACCTGTAGAGGACGGAGCCGAGGAGCTAGTCGGTAACAATATGGAGCGAGAGGAAAGGGGCAGTAGTGGATGGGAAGAAGGGACTAGGTAAAAGAGGTTGTGTGTGCATGGGGGAGGCCGGTGAGGGAGTTAAATCCAGCTTGTCTTGGAAGGAACGCGCTGCCACGTGCACCGTCATGTGCAAAACTCCATCCCTCTCTCTTTTGCGGCAGCTACTGACAATAGTACTCCAGCTAGCTTCATCGAGTTTTCTGTTACTCCTACTAGTAGACCTTTACTACTAGTACTAGGGTAGACAAGGAGTACTTGTTCAGAAAAAAAAAACTAGACTAGCACACCATCGTACATTATTGCCTTGTCAAATCACTGGTGATGCCATGATGAGCGAGTTGTTTTTCCTGGTAAACCTGGAAACATCGTGTTCCTTCCACCGCGTGCAGTTTGTGAGCGAAGTACTTACCAACACGTCCAACTTAGGCTTACAGGACCCAAACTGCAGTGAAAAAGAAACAAAACTACGGATCTACAAGGAGTAATACTAACAGTACTACTATTATACAACATTCTGGAAGAAATTATGTACGGAATAGTAGTAGTAGAGTACAACTATACTCCTCATAAGGTTCTTTTATAAGCTTGGTGAAATATACATACTAGAGAAACTACCAAGTGTATAAAAGGGGTTTTTGGTCATACGGAGTATTTTACAAGCTAGACCGGGTGCGAAACTAAATGTTGAGTACCCGTGCATTAGCTAAAAACCAGCCAAAAGAAAGAGTTCAACAGAAGGCTGAGACCAAATGAGCTATCCTTGAATAGGCTCATTCCACTCCAAGGCGTTTGAGAAGCTTGGGAAGAACCAAAATGGAGTGTCCGACCATGTCCAGCGAGTGTTGGTGTGGAAACCAACAGTTGCGTCACCATTCAGACTGAAGCGGCAAATTTCAGGACGTGGCCTGTACACATAGCCAATTTCTTGGTGTGATGTGTAAACACGGTTCCTTCTCGTTAGATGTCCTAACGGATCATTTGCATCGCCTACTGCAATGATAATCGGATAGTTCACGCCAAGAAAAAGAGAATATGGTCCAAGGTCAGTAACCCTTTTCCATCGGTTAACTACAGTTAACTAGCTTGTGTCCATCGAGAACACCATGCACTCAAACCTAGAAGGATAGGTGCGAACGATGCAACTATAGTGAACAACACTAGTATCATCAGCAATTGCATTGTCTCAGACACCATACGTATAGACCAGAAGAAGTCTTGAACCACCGGTAGATCTTGCTAACCACCACCTACCGAGATCATTCTCCGCATCATCCTCAACAAACCCATGTGTCAGGTACAGCACATCGTGTGGCGACAGGATAAGGATAGGACCTTCAAAGGGAAAGGAAATGTAATATGGAAATAATATTGATATTGATCAGACATTGTAGAAGTTGATATACAGTACTATTTTCAAAAATCTTGATTATACTTAAGATGTTTGATTACGTAAAAAAATTCCAACCTAGGGAGATGCTATGGAAATTCTAATTCTTTTTGAAATGGGGATATGCTATGGAAATTCTCCTAGAGACACGGTTTGATTCATGGGATCAAACGAAATAGGAAATAATCCTATAGGATCTTGAATGTAAAGTTCATAGGAAAAAAAGCAAGGTTGGATCCTACAAGATTTTGGTGTCTTATATACCAAAGGAAAACCAACAAGGATTATTTCTAGGAGGTTTAATATCTTATCTTATAATAATATTACCACTTTGTAGTGTATGAATAACTTTAAATATTCACTGTTGGATCAGGACTTGGGAATCCCAACATTGTCAGCAGTTGGATCTTCTTTTCCATTCTAGCATCTACTTGAAGATTCTATTGATAGTCTTTAGCACAATGAACGCTATGCACAATCCTCAAAACACACTTCTCCATCATTCTAGAATCTTCTCCTTTATTTCTCAAGACCATGTTAACAAAATTTACAAGTACTAGTACCTAATAAACATCGACTTCTACATGATAGAAAATACAAGAACTAAATATGCGCCCATACTTTATAGATGTCGATCAAATTTATAATTTTTTGAGCTTTACCTAGTATTATAATTCTATATAGTTATGATATGTCATATGTCTAGTATCTGAGTCTTACGTAAATACTACTAGTAGATACCATATTTTCCATGGATATACTAGTACTAGGAGACAAGGCAATACTATCAACAGAACTCAATCATATGAATCAAATTACTTATATGTAAGAAAACTTAGTAAGGATTGCATTCCTATGAAATTCCTAGGGAAATTGTATGAATCAAATAGGCTAAAATTCCTATGAAACTACTAACCAAAGAAACTTCAGAAAAAATAACTTACATTGATTCAGGAATAATATCCGGGTCTCACATAAGTACTTACTACTACGTAGTAGATACCATAGTTTCCATGGGATGTACTAGGAGACGAAGCAATACTATCAGCAGAACTCAATCATATGAAACAAACTACTTATATGTAAGAAAACCTCCTAAAGATTGCATTCCTCTGAAATTCCTAGGGAATTCCTTCGAATCAAAGAAACTAAAATTTTAATGGAATTCCTACTAACCAATGAAAGTTCAGAAAAAATAGCTTGCATCAATTTAGGAACAAAGCTAATAAAATATGTAGGGAGGAGAATTTACCAAGTTCCAGAGACTTCCATGCATAAACATAGCCGTTCTCGGTCACGGCGAACACACGATCGTGTTGGATAATAGCATCGCAGTATCTGAAGTAGCCCTAGAACCTGTTCACACAAACTAACCATCCATGACTATCATTCCCGTTGATGACAGCAATCTTGAATTTGAAAATGGCGACTAGAGAGAAATCTTTGTATCCCCCAGCAGCTGTCAGAACTTAGCAAATGACTATCTTCTATAGTTTAGTACGTTGACCTTCATCAGCATCATCCTGAAATGTAAGTGTAGAATCTTCGGTCGGTTCAAACCCCGACACTTGCGGAATAACAATCTTGCCACGAGTGTACACGTTGACAAGGTCCCACATGAAATCGGGCCCAACTGTGATGATCCAATCTCCATTGTCTCCTGCTCGCTGCTCATCAAAACTACTTGGCATCACAACATCGGAGGAGAATCTGTCCAGCGGCATCATCTTGCATGGGCTGCCCGCCACTTCGAAGCAGTCTTTGGATTCCCACGGTCTCACCATCGGGTGAGAATGAAGAACACATGGGAGGCCAAATGTATGAGAAGAAGGCATAGTTCCGCTCTCTTTTGCTGATTGAAGAATATGTTTGGATGAACCGACGAGGCTCGCGGTGGTGGTGGCGTCACAATGGTTGATGAGTACTTGAAGAGGGCCTTCGGTGAACACCTTCTGAAACTGCTCAGGATCTTTACAGACCTTGCTCGATCTCACCATGGAAGGAGGTTGTGGATGGTGTTTTGGCGGCTTTCTTTAGGGTGGGGTGGGGAGGGGGAGGGAGGGAAGATCGTTGGCGTGAGCTGGCGGCCAGGGTGCGATGGAGAAGACAAAGGCTGATGTTGTGTTACTCTACTACTAGTAGTACTGCAGAAGGTGGGCGAGTGGGGGGTGGGGCTCCAATTGAGGCTAGTTGCACAAACCTCCAACAATTAGAGCCGTAGTTGCAAAGAGCTCCAACTGTTGAGCCCCAGGTATGTAAGAAATAATGCTAAGAGGGCTAATTGAGAATTTTGTGCTATGTGCAGCATTTGTACCCAAAAGTAATTGTAGTACAGTAGTTTCTTGCAACTAGACTATCCTGATTATCTGGAGTTCCCTGCAATTTCGAATCCAATTGTTGGAGGTTTGTGCAATTTCCACCCTCCTCGTGTTTCGAGGAAGCTCTATGACCCTATGTTCAAACAAAAAAAATGATCAAAGACAAACAAAAAAAAAAGACCATCTCTTAGGGCTCGTTTGATTTGCAGGATTCTCAAAACATAAGAAGAGGAAACTACATGAATTTCGATCAAGTATGTGTTTGAATCACAGGGAAAGCAAAGGAATACTTTGAAGGAATCTCAATTCCCATGTTTTTCCTATTCCTATATTTTCCCTATCCTGCATTCCAAACGGGACATAATTCCTACATATTGGAATCCTAGGAATCAAACAAAATAGGGTAGGATTATTTCCTAAGGGACAAGATCCTTCACAAAAACTTTGAATTTTCTTTGAATCAAAGAAGGAATAAAAAAGGTTTCCTCTCTCAAGAAAAAAAGGAACTCCACCTCTTGGAAAAAAACGGAACTCCACCTCTTGGAGAAAAAAAGAAACTCCACCTCTTGGACAATTCACTATGACGAGAGTAGCTACTAAAGTCTATGTCTAGTACTAGCAGTAGGGCTCAACCGTAGCACGTTATTTATAAGTAGTACTAATAGTGCGGTACAGTATCAGTCTTTGCGGGTGCCTAGAAGGAAACAAGATAAACCTCTGCAGGTAATAAATGGCCATGGCAATTTTCAAGATACTCAATCTTTTGCTTGTTCATTTTGATCTGGTCGACAGCCGAAGGATAGAGGAGTACTAGCTGCTTCGTGTCTTGAGCCATCGAGCTAGAGTAGAAATTTGGATATCTAAAAACCTGAATTGTCCTGTCAAACCAATGCTCGTTGCATGCAGCTTGACCAAACAGACTTACTGTACTACTTTACTGCGCGCCCGAAAAACTAGGGAGTACAAGAAGTACTAGTACACTAATGTTACACATAGAGTTTTTTTTTGAACGGACACAGAGAGTTCCATATTCATCTTGTAGCGCCAAAAGCAGAAGTTGTGCCAATATAGTACTGTACTAGTCACGTCCAAGTTGCCTTACAGGGAAAAAAATAGTACGATGAGCAACAAGATCTATCTATTTTTGTAGTCTTATTTGCGTATACCAGTAGTACTACTACGTAATCAGGAACGGAGTAGATAGCCACCACATGGTCGCGTGATTATTATGCATTGGTCCATGCTCTAGTCGTGGGCACGTGTCGTAGCAGTAAATATTATGAAAAATAGATTACTCATAAATAATTACTCCCTCCATTCTAAAATAGTAGTTACTGACTTGGCTTTGTCTAGATACACATAAATTTCGATGCATTTTACTACTTAGATGCTCCCTCATTTCCAAATTAGAAAGCATACTAGGTTTTGTCAAAGTCAATATTTATAAAGTTTGACCAACTATATGTACAAACATACTAACTTACATAATGTTAAACGCATATAATATGAAAACATGGTTCGTGATGATTCTGATAACATTGAGTTGATGTCGTAGATGTCCATATTATTTTCTTGATATTTAGGCTAAATTCCAGGGCATCCTATCCTGCACGCTGGACCCACGTCGATGCGTCGTTCACACCAGCGCAATTTTGATGGCAATCTTGGTTCAAGACTTAAATCAAGTTGAATTGATAAGTTTGGGCATAAAATTCCCTAATCACTGAGTTAGATGACTAAAATCGAAGCACCGTAAGAATGGTTAGTGTGTTTATCTCTGGTCCATGTCGTAGAAGTTAACAATTACATAAAAGTCGTACTAAACCCCTAAATACTCCATAATAACATTATCAGCAAACTTAATTTGATGAGGATATATACATGGATTATGATGATTCTGACTGCTTGAACTGGAAGGAAATATTGAGTCAAATCAATAATGACTATCAGGTGAATTTATTCCTAATTGAACCTGATGTTTTATTTAATGAGAACTTTATACTACCTAAGTCTATGCATCTTTGTATCATCAGGTTTATTGATAACACAAGCATTGCGCGAGGAGGAGGAGAGTTGCAGCAAGAAGGACAAGCACTGATTTCCAATATCAACAAGTGCGCGAGGGAGGAGCGGGAGGCATGCGCACTAGGAGTCAATGAGGAAATCACGTATGAGCAAGAGTGAGAGATGGTGCACCAAGAATTACATGTTTGAGGTGTTCCACGATGTTTGGACTGCGTGCCAATAACGCCGAACCCATATATGGGTCGGTATATATCAGTTTGAGTCGAGCCGAGTCAGTTTGGGCCAAGTTATGGCTGTTTTTAGGCCCGTTTAGAGGGGAGGACGCCCCAGCCCTCATATAAACCTCCGTAGCCATCACAAGTAGGGTTTAGACCACGTTAAAATATTTTGGAGTTGTTTCTTTTATAGAACCTCTGGAATTATCCTGTGTTCAAATATACCAACTATAATTGAGTGTGATCTGTTGTTCCATTGGGAATTAGTAGATTGCAGACTATCGTTCATGGTCACGGCTGCGTGCGCAAGAGTGTGGTGTTGTGAATATCCTACAAGGTTCGAGATCTGTTGCGCTGGCATCAGGGATCGAGCGGGAGAGATCATAGCTACGCACTAGTTATCTATCATCCACCACCATCATCGCCATCTGCTTACTGAGAAGATCGGGCCACCCCATATCATCTTGGTATCAGAGCTTTCGTTGATCACAGCGTGTTTTTAGATTATCTGCGGACTATTTTTCTACAAGTAGTTTACAGATCAGTTGTGTTTGGGGAAGAGATTGGGGGGCGAGTTCTTGGGTTAGATCAGATCCGTGTTCAAATATTGCTGTTGTTGATCGATCCGCTCATTATTCTTCACCCGGGCAGTTTTCTGATTGGGGGAAGTACATGATCAGGCAGTCGTGCTATTTCCAATCTCAGGCGAGGGTTGCTGGTGTTCCATCTTGACGTGAGGTTCCAGTTAGTCGATCGAGGAGGAGGCCTTTCCGTTTCGATCTACAATTCATCCCTCAGATCCGATCATGGGGATCAAAAAAAAAGGGAGTGACAGAGTCCTCGCTCGCGCACCCATCCTCGCTCGCGCGCGCGCCTGTCAGCCTCTCTGTGTCGCCTGCTGCTGTCTCGCACGCCTAGGGACAGACGCCTCTGTCCTCGAGCAAGGCTTGTGGCGATCGACAAGGAACCAGGATCAGTTCCGGTTTAAAAAAAATCCTGGAGTACCAGGTTGCTCGCTCGCACGCCTAGGGACAGACAGGTCTATGTGATTTGAAAAGAAAAGATTGACCGCGTGGAGTTAAGTTGTTTAGTCTAAAAAACTATATTGTGCTCCACCGTGTATCATCCCTCCGGGGACGGCGATACGGTTTATCAGATTATTATTGCTGTGAAGGTTCTTGTGTGCATCAAGGATTATCGAGCTGTGGTTTGAGGCGTGGTGATCTTCATCACGTTACTTGCTGGATTAATTCCTCTTCTTCAGGTGACGTTGTTCAGCGTTATTGGGAGATCATCTATCTGGTTGACTCACTGTGAAAGATCGGGACAAATCTAAAGGATCATCGACTGATCCGTATTAGGTGGTATCATCTTGGTATCAGATTTCCAGTGTTGCCTCGGTAAGCATCCACAAATCCATTCATAGATTAGTTGTTTTTGTCCTATACAGAAAAAGCCACACAAAAATATTAGGGTTCATAGTTCATTGCCATAGCCTAGATAACATTGTTCGTGAGTTCTAGTTGCTGATCGTAATCCTTTTGTGTAGCCTTTCTTCTAAATCTGAGTCGTAGTTTTTGTCTAGTTTTCGTCTGTTTTTGATCCGTTGTCGGAGTCCCTAGACTATTTCTAGACTGTTCGTCATGTTCTTGAGTCTTAGATCTAGTAGATCTGTTTTCTTTTAGTCTCAGGTTGTAGATCCGTTTGAAAGAAGGAGGAAAAAAAGGCAAACCGATCGGATATAGACTTGTACTGAGTTTGCTTCACGTTGAAGTAAAAAAAAATCGGCCTGCTGCCTCACGCCTGACCGCAGACGGGTCTATGCTCCAGCGTGAAAGCCAAAAAAAATCCAAAAAAAATAAAAAATCAGACCGTCACCTTACCACAGACAGGTCTGTCCTCATACGAGAAATTTTTGTGTCCGCCGATATCCTGCCGCGGCAGGATTTTAGGCGTTTTTCTGCCGTGGCAGAGACCAATTCTCAGGTCAATTTTTTTTCTTTTTTTGTTTATTTTTTTTACTGAGTTCACATAGCGTACCTATCCTTGTGAGCCTTAGTAAACCTTTCTTTGTGTCTAAAACTATCTTACGAGACTAGCGTGCTTAGTGCTCTGCGGGCTGCTCAGTTTAGCAATCTTGTGCCCGTTTCGTTGAGACATTGCTAGCGTCTCTCCTTGTGCATCGCAACACGAGCATTCCTCTGACATATCTTACTTTATTGAGCTCATTTTCATAGTTGCAATTACCCCATTTATCTCCACCGTGTGTGTTTCTATGGGTCTTTGTCATACGATCAGCACTAGGACTTGTTTGCGGTGTAGTTAGGATACCATACCTACAGCTCCACCATAAATAACCTGTGTGCCCTGCGATCGTTCTCTATACCTTTGGTATTCACTTCATCACATCAGTGCATTAGTCCTTGATTTCGAATTGGTAAGCATCACTATTCACTTTGGAACGGTAAGATCTGCTTTCTTGTTAGGTTTTGAGTGAGTGTGAGTGTGACACCAAAAGAGTTTTGTGTTTTTGCACTAATGTACTAATCATGACTTCTACTAGTGTTGATGTGATGCAGAAATCAGATGATGTTTACCATGACTATTTAGCTATTGTGGTTGGCATGGCATATGATCCAACTACAATCAAGTGGCGATTGGAAAGTTCCGCCACACCCGGAGAATATCTGATTTTGGAAATTGATATGGGATTTGGTTTTGCAAGATGTCGTACTTTCGATAGCAAGTTTAATGGCCATATAGAATACATTCTTGCTCACCGACGTGTGGATGAAGAGGTAGCTCGTTGGTGGAAGGACGCAAGGATTGTGTATGGTGTCATGGGTAAAAAAATCCTTTGGGAAGATTTCAAGCAATTTCTACGTTCTATGTTTTTGAACAACTGCAAATGGCCTATTCCAGAAATTTTGAGAGTGGACACTAATGAGACATGTGAGTTGTCTACTAACGTAATCATGTCTACTCCTAGTGTTGTATCTTGTGATGTACAGGTTGCTTTTGAAGAAAGGGAGCCGCCTATTTTACAACCTGCATCACACGATCTGGTATTGTCACTTGAGGAGGATGTCATAGTACCTACTACAGCTGAGAAGATTGTTGATGACATTGGTACTAATTTGGAGCTTCAGCCAACATGTGCGACATATTGTGAGTCTATTCCTTTACTGAAGCCTCCTTGTGATTTGCCTTACACTACTGTTTCAGCACCATGTGATAGTTTACCAAATTCAAATTTTGATCATGTGGTACTGATAGCACATAAGGAAATACTTGCTCGAATACCACCTGCTGATATTGTGTATTCCATCATGCTAAATGAACCTATGAGTATGAGTTGTGCTATGGATAAGATTTCTGAAATTTCATTTCTGAATTCTAGCACATATTCTCCTTGTTTCACTTTCAATCTGATTGGTGAATATAGCATGCATGAAAATTTTCTTGTGGATCACATATGCATTACTTGTGATAGAATCGCTGAACTGAAATATGCTGTTTTCAGCCATACATGTTGTGTGTCGACGATTTTGTGTTGTGGGATATATGCTAAAATTTGTGATAATATGAAACTAAAGTCAGATCTAGTTGATATAATGCATCCAACACAAGTAATTTTACCTATGTTGGATTGTTCTAATCTTGCTACAATAGGACCCAAGTTTTCATATTCACTGTGTTTGTCCCAAAAGTCTTTGTCTAGTTTTGTTACTACTTTAGACTTCCTTGATATTTGCAAATTGAGTTGTATTTTACATGCTGAACAACATGATCATGTTTATAATAATCAGCGTAGCGCAGTTGAAGCATGGCATGATTCAATTTGGTTTTCAGACATATTGAATTGGTTTGATCTTGTTCACAAATTTGATCATAGATCTTTGAGAAAACTGAATTTAATATTGAAGAACATGACTATCTATTTAGTTGTTTTTCACCATGATCATGATTCTTCGTACTTCACTTATACCTGCAATTTAAGTTGCTTGATGTATACTGGATATACTTTTCATGTGAACAACAATAATACAACATGTTATATATACATATACTTTGCATACACGTTGTTCTTTTTGCTTCTCCCACTTTCAGCTTACCTAAAGCCGAGGACGGCTTTTCATGAAGAAAGGGAGGATGATGAGGATATATACATGGATTATGATGATTCTGACTGCTTGAACTGGAATGAAATATTGAGTCAAATCAATAATGACTATCAGGTGAATTTATTCCTAATTGAACCTGATGTTTTATTTAATGAGAACTTTATACTACCTAAGTCTATGCATCTTTGTATGATCAGGTTTATTGATAACACAAGCATTGCGCGAGGAGGAGGAGAGTTGCAGCAAGAAGGACAAGCGCTGATTTCCAATATCAGCAAGTGCGCGAGGGAGGAGCGGGAGGCATGCGCACTAGGAGGCGATGAGGAAATCACGTATGAGCAAGAGTGAGAGATGGCACACCAAGAATTACATGTTTGAGGTGTTCCACGACGTTTGGATTGCGTGCCAATAACGCCAAACCCATATATGGGTCGGTATGTATCAGTTTGAGTCGAACCGAGTCAGTTTGGGCCAAGTTATGGCTGTTTTTAGGCCCGTTTAGAGGGGAGGACGTCCCACCCCTCATATAAACCTCTGTAGCCGTCACAAGTTAGGGTTTGGACCATGTTAAAATATTTTGGAGTTGTTTCTTTCATAGAACCTCTGGAATTACCCTGTGTTCGAATCTACCAACTATAATTGAGTGTGATCTGTTGTTCTATTGGGAATTAGTAGATTGCAGACTACCGTTCGTGGTCACGGCTGTGTGCGCAAGAGTGTGGTGTTGTGAATATCCTACAAGGTTCGAGATCTGTTGCACTGGCATCAGGGATCAAGCGGGAGAGATCATAGCTACGCACTAGTTATCTATCATCCACCATCATCATCGCCATCCGCTTACTGAGAAGATCGGGCCACCCCATATCATAATTTACATCCAAAATGCATCCTTCCTAGTACCAAAAGAGAACCTACATGCGACTACTACTAGTAAACAGGAGTAGTAAAATAGTACTACCAGTAGTACTATTTATCTGCTAATACACCATTACAGTCTTGATCATCAGCCGTAGTTTAAGATCATTTTTTCCTATCGATGCAAATCCAGAAAGATACATGGGTGGATTGTCCAACCTTCATCACGAACCGCGGGGGCACCTCGAGGTACGTCCTGAGCTTGTCGGATGGGAGGTTAGCCGGCGACAAGCTGCTCGTCAGCTCGATTACCGCATTAAGGCTCTCGACCATCGACAAGTCCGCCAACCCTGGCAGGCCACGCGCGCACAGTTTCACCGTGTACCGTGGCCACAAGCACCTGTCCTGCCTAATGCACACCAAGGACACGACGGCGGCTGGGCCGAGCGTGCTGATGGTCAGGCCGAACACGGCACCGTCATCCCCGCAGAGGAAGCGCGTGAATCCCCTCGTGCTTGTTGGTGGTGGAGTCGGGATGTGGCAAAAGAAGGCGCTGCCGTAGATGGCCCTGGTTACTATGACCCCGTGGGCCTCCTTCATGTGGGGAAGGAGCCCTGCCGGCGAGGCAATGAAATCATAGGCGGAATCAATGCAGGAGCACGGGCCATGCGAGCACGCGATCTTGTGCTCGTCGAGCTTGTCGAAGGCGACCAAGCTAAAGCAGCCGTCATAGGGGCACTCAATCATCACCTCAGACTGGACGGTTTCCATAGCAGCCGGCTCATGGTCGAATTCGCCGACGCGGTACACGAACTTGTGAGAGTGGTTACAGAGGGAAGATCGGCTCGCCGACATAGTGCCCGTCGGCCAGAAACCCGGGTTGGGTGGGTATACTGAAGAGTATACTGATTGAGTTTCGTACTGTACTGGTACGATTGTACAGAAATATGCTAGGCATGGGCGCACCAGCGGCAGCTGCACTTGGCCACTTTTTTCTTAGATAGTGTCCCACACGCTGTACACGCTTCGTCAAAACAAAAAAGCTGCAGAAAGTTGACAGGTGAGTAATAAAGCAGGTGTCACGCTGTACTGTACCAGACAGTACAGTACAAACATAGGGAGATACCAAGGCAAGAAGATCCAGGTGAGTGAGAGGCAAGAAGTTCTACTCCTAGAGAGAGACGAAAAGCATGCGGCCTGCTGCATGGTGTACAGTGCTGCAGGGGAGAGACCGAGGACTGCATGCATGTCTTCGACACCAACCTATAATTAACTATTTTGGTCTTATCAAATTTAAATGGCCTTAATAATCCCAGACAGAGGGACTACTAGTAATAGTAGTAGTACTACATCTTACAACAAATCAGACAAACCAGTACTGTATTTATTAGTGGTACTTTTTTTTGAAAAATTATAATTAGTAGTGGTACTTAGATATGTGAAAAACCAATCCAAGTTACTACTCCAATAGAGAGTATGATCACTCTGTTTTATGGATTCTTGTTTACTATACGTACTAGTAGAAAAAGCTAGAATGTAGATTGTTTCATAATAAATTTTGGCTCTACAATATCTAGCATACGCGCAAACCTTAAAAGACACTTCATTGCTTCGTTTCAGGGATCTTGTGCTAAATACATGGACTTAGATGTAATTTTCATTTTTATGAGGTTATTGATGTAACTAGTACTTCCACCGACCGCGTGTTAACTAATAAAGCACCTCGCTCCTACGGGGCCCACCACAATTAAAAATAATTACACTGCCCCGATTATCAGACAAAGTGGAACATGGTTTCTTATAATTCCAAAATTTTAAGAAATAGGATGTTTCAAGCTTCCCAGCTAACTTTGCACAATTTAGTGACTTTTTCCGATTTAACGAAATTAGGTCAAACATTTGAAGGAGATATGCCCTAGAGGCAAATAAGAAATAGGTTTTTATTATCATATCTCAATTAGTTTATAATAGTTTCATATTGTGCTATAACTCTGCCAAGTAGAAACATTGGTACAAGTGTGGTATGAAACAACCAAGTCCCTAGTAGCCTCTATTCATACTAGTTCGTTGGTCACGAAGATGATCTGGGTTTCAAGATCATGGGCATTTATGCCGACTGACAACAAGATCATATCATTAGAGAATGATGTGGTTGGACATTCCTCGAAGGATTGCAACACGATCAAGTCATATAGTTCATTGTTGCAACATCTATACCTAGACTCCTTCTCCTTAGACCGTGAGCTCATATTACTCACTATTTCCCTAGGCTGCTTTGACTGCATCAAACGTCATCTGGTAATGCGGTGGCCATAAAGGTGTATGTTGGGTATTCCGAAGGAACAGTAGATGGCATGTGACTGCAAGGCCGGGATTTGTTCACCCACATGACGGGTAAAGATACATACGGCCGACTTGGTGAGATTACATCCATATATGTTGCAACATGTGACTAGGTCACGGGGATATAATATCACGGTAACAAGAAAACATAACTTGTTGTGAACGAGATTGAACTACCATTGATCGGATCTCGGACAAGTTGTATCGAGAAACAAAAGGAAGAGGATGCTACATTTAGACGGTTCAAACGATATTGTCATCAGGAATGCATAGGGGTCACATGGACATCCCTGGTCACTCTATTGATCATGAAGGAAATATGCCCTGAGAGGCAATAATAAAGTTGTTATTATATATTCCTTATATATGATAGGTGTTTATTTTACATGCTAGAATTGTATTGATCAGGAAACATCAATACATGTGTGTTTAATAAACAAAAAGTGTTCCTAGTTATGCCTCTCCTATAGACTAGCTTGTTGATTAACAATATGATCAAGGTTTCCTGATCATGGACATTGGATGTTGTTAATAACAAGGTCACACCATTGGTGGAATGATGTGATGAACATTCATCCGAAGTATAGCATTACGATCAAGTCATTATGTTTATATTGCTATAACATCATACGAAGTAATCTTTATCCTTAGACCATGAGATCATGTTAACTGCTAACACCGGAAGAGTATCTTGATAACATCAAACGTCACACCGTAACAGGGTGACTATAAAGATGGGTTCAGTACTACAGAGGTGTTATGTTGAGGCTCATGGCTCAAGAGTGGAATTTGTCAATCCCGATGACAGATAGATATACTCTAGGCCCTCTCGGTGATATCACATTAAGATAGCTTGCAAGCAAGTGATGTGATCACTAGAATGTTATATCACGGGAACGAGAAAATAGTGCATGTCGGTAACGAGATCAAACTAGGTATGGAGATACCGATGATCGAATCTCGGACATGTAATATATCGAGAGACAAAGGGATTTAGTTACAAGCGTTAAAGGTTCTCACGATCATAGAAGTCATCGTTGAATGTGTAGGAGTCAGTACGGATCTCTAGGTCCCGCTGCTGATTATTGATCGGAGAAGGGTCTCGACCATGTTTGCATTATTCACGAACCATAGGCTGGCACACTTAAGAGTTACCGGACACCATTTTGGAGCACATATGTTTTAGACGAAAGAATTGCAAAGCGCAGGAATTGTTTCAATAGAAACCGGAAATTGTTTCGGGTGAAATTGCAGAAAGTGGTTCTGCATGTGATATTGAAATATTGCAAGGGGCTATATGTGAATGTTTGTTAATTAAAGTAATTAACAAAATTCTGAATAAATTTAATAAAAGAGTTTTATTAAATGAGAGAGCATTAAATTTGGAGAAATTTAATGCATTTAAAGTGGAGACTTTAAAAGGGAATGTGAAGAGGTATTTTAATGTGGAGGGGTTACCACCACATGAATGGGGGAGGTGAGGGGTCACCCCCCATGCGCCGGCCATGGAGAGAGGGGGACCCCCCTCCTCCTATAAAGGCCACCCATTCCCTCCTTCATCCTGACACCTCCTTGTGAAGGATCTCTCTCTCCTCTAGAATTATTCCCCCATGGTCTTGGATTAGCGAGATACATGTTCCCGGTGGCATTTCGTCTGGAAGAAGTTGTTGCTTCCGCTGGATCGCTGGAGCGAGGAGGTGGAGGTTGTCTGGTGGCTTGAACGTGTGTGCGAGTACGGATGCGCTACTGAGTTGCGGCGCTCGGACTTCCTCACGATCTTGAGATCGGCAAGTGTACGACTACATCAACCACGAGTTCCTACTCGTTAACAAAACTCGTTATCTTCGAGGGTAAGTTCTCGTTGTATGTATGTCCACCCGTTGCTTTGTACCTAGTAGATAGATCTTGGCGTGTAGTTCACACCATAGGAAATTTTTTGTTTTCTATGCTGTGGACCCAACAGATCATTGATACAGATCATGTCTAGAGCATTCTCGAGCCGTGAGAGGATACACTTAAGGGTACGATGAGAGCGATCATTCGTAAGACGGAATCACAGTAGAGAAAGGGAGAAAGCCGGAATCATTACGCGGAGAGATCCAAAGTTGTTCGAAAAAAGAATAAAGGAAAAGACCGGAAAAGTGTTTTCGGATAAATGAGAATTTAAATATATATTTATTATATGTTAATTGTGAATTAATATATTCTAAATAATATTTAGATTAAAATATATAAAGGCAACTTTCATATTAGGCCAAATCCTAGAGGGAAAAGGCCTAGAATAAAAATTGCAGAAAAAGAAAAGGAAACAGCCACGTGGACCGCGGATAATATACGCCGCACAGGGCGGACACCAGCTGGCCGCAGCCGCTGCCAGGCCAGCTTGACCCGGCCCATGATGAGCTCGCGGGGAGCCAGCCGGCGGGCTGCGCCACTGGGCCGTGAGCCAGTCCTGGCCTAGCCGGCTACCCCCTCTCCTTTTGCCCTTTTTCCCTTTGTTTTAGCCCCACATGGGGCACCTAATGGAGAGGGTACGCCCCCCTCCGCCTATATAAAGGGGTGCCCATGGGTGGGATGAAACACACCAACAATTGGAGAAGTCCTTTGGTTGACTTTATCCTCCTCTCTCTCTATATATATACCTCGTGACCATGGCCCCATGTCTGGGTTGTGCGATCAAGGCACACCTGCAGTACGCCGTTGCGCTGCAGGGATTCCTAGCCGGATATAACTTCCGCACTCCTAGCAGGATCAGGGAGCCGGATGTGTATGAAGACACGAGGCGCAACACTTGGGGCGCTAGAATGTCGTGAGCCAGAGCTGTTGCACGATGAAGATGATGAAGATCAAGAAGGAGCAAGGGGTGGCCTGCGAGGAGCTTCACGACCTTGAGGTCGGCTACGAGTACGACTACATCAACCATGTTCCCGGCGGAACGTTAACCGCGTACGGTCTATAAGGGTATGTATTCTCTATGCATCGTCCGTTACCGCATTACTATATAGATAGATCCTAGGCAAGTTTTGGGGTTACATCGTAGGGAAATTTTTGTTTTCCGCACCGATCTCCAATAGTGGTATCAGAGATGATCTATGCGTAGGAGTGATATACGGCCAGTACGCACAAGTATTGTGCGGGCATTGATCCCTTAGTTGTTACCCTCTAACGTGTACTTGTTTATATCGCGGTATTGTTTGATGAAGCGGTCCGGACTGACCTTACGCATATTCGTACGCGAGACTGGTTCCACGCTCAACATACGTCTTGTACCGTATAAGTGGCTAGCGGGTGTCTGTCTCTCATTCGATAGTTGATATAGCATTTACAACGGAGGGCCCCGAAAGGGGTGTAGTAGAGACAACTATCGGATCCATGTTGTGGTTGGAAAGTTCGTAGTTTAGAAACGGTTCTAGTGCGAAAGCCCTAACAACCACGTAAAACTTGCAATAGATAAAGTAGAGGCGTCTAACTTTATTTTGCAGGGGGGCATGTGATTATGATATGGCAATGGTCGTTACGAAGGTAAAGTAGTTTACTTTTCTGTTACTAAGTAGTATAGTGATATTCATCGTTCCGATGGATGACCTGGTGGAGGCGTCGTGGACTTGGCGTCAAACCAAGGGCACGATGGAGATCAAGCCGGAGCGCTCGATGGAGATCAAGGCGCAAAAAGGACCATATCATATCACATTATACATATGATGTTGATACCAGTTTTTCATCTTATTATGTGCTAGTATTTAGATACTCAACGGTAGCAAATAAGATAATCCCTATTGAATTCCAATGTTCCATGTTCCCCTTGTGTGTGCACCACCAAGAAAGTTCTTCGGTATGAGGCGATCCAGGGTTACAGGCCTGGGTGTCCGACATATCTACGTTCGCATACAGTGGGTGTAAGCCATGTTGCATAGCGAATACACACAAGTTAGATTTGGCGAGCCTAGCATGTACAGACATGGCCTCGGAACACAAGAGATTGAAAGATCGATCATGAGTCACATGGATGATGTGATTGACATTAGTGAATGTCTACCTTTGATAATGCACTGATGGTCGTGATGATCGGGGGAGGTGCAGAGGATAGGGATCATGCGATCACTAAACTCGTCCACGGGATGACCGTTTTAGTGGAGACCAACTATAAATTGATCTCTTATTATAAACTTAGTCTAGATGTCTGTTTGCAAATATCTTAGTAGATCTTAGCCTATCCCATTGAGGTCCTTTGCGACCATGGGAATATATTGCTTAATATGGAACTTAGCAAAAGGGTCCAACTTCTTAGATTAATACCCACGCCTGAGGGATATCCTCGTAAAGGTGATCTTCTCTTCTTGATACAATAACGATTAGGAGATAATTTGATGACTCCAGAATGTTTGGAAAAACACGTGGCGATCTTGCATTAGAGTTGAGAACTCTTAGAAGGGCTTGATTTCAAATGGAGGTCATGGATGAAAAGGTATATGTAAGATATACAAATTATAAATGTGGTTCTTGCAAAACTCGTTGCAGATTGCGAAGTATTTGATACTTGTCCCATTTTTTGAAAGCGGGATGGTCTGCTTGAGAATTGCTGGTTTTGAGGCAATGTGACTTGATGATGGCAAGCAAAATAGTTGATGGCCGACATCACCTCTTCCCTCAAAGTTTATCATTTGGATTAGTGGACTTGAATATAATTTTGTAATCCTAGTTTGTGTGTCTTGCTTTTGGCAAGACGATTATTCATATGAACAGTTACAAACCAGTTTGTACTATTCTGATGAACAATACCTTATGGTCACATTATGATTATAAATAAAGTTATTCTCATCACTATGTTAATGATAATGGTTTAAACATTTATAAAGGATTAGAATGCTAAAAGATATCCAAAGCTTAATAATGAAAAGACACTACAGTTTAAGTCATTTTGGTTATTGCAGGTTCTTTATGAAAGATCGGGGTCCTAGATGCATAATCTAGAGACTTTGCAAAACCATGCCTCTTGGGCAGAATGACTAAAACTCCGCATTCTGGTAAAACGGTGATATGCGTAGAAATGTTGAATCTTATACATAATGATGTATCATATTTTCAACAAGTAGTGGAAATCATTTATTGTGGACTTAAGTGAATAAGTGTATTTACTTGATGAAACATGAAGTTTGAAATGATTTGAATTGTTCAAATGAGTTCATAACTAAAGAGAATATTGAAATTAACAAGAATACAAAGTCTCTTCGATTTGATCGACATGACTAAAGTATTCAAGTTAAGTTTAGCATAAAAGGAACTTGTGAAAAATGTTTCACAAATTATGATAATTGGATGAATTCAAACTATGTTGAAATGTCTAAACATCATAATCATTTTGTATTAGATACATATTATCTCTTATCGGGGTTGTAGTTATCATTTAGAGTTAAAGATCAAAATAAGCAAACACTCATTTGAAATACAAAGGAACATCTAAAAGATTCGTGGAAACAACACCATAGGTGTTATGGCACGTTCGAGTTTCTGGAGATTTTAGCAAGTCGAAATCGTGGCGAATAAACAAGTCTTTGTAAAGCATTCTTAGGAAGCTATGAATGCATCTTCCACAAAGGGGCAAACTTGATGTTGTCCTAAGTTGATGTGTCTTGATGAAGATACAGGTGGAAGAAAGTGAAAGATCAAAACAAGGTATTCAACCTTGCCTCCGAATTGTTGAGTGGCGCAGCGGAATTTGTTTCGTGAATCCAAACTCTACAAATAGAGGAGAAACTATTGATAATGATCATAGAGTTTCAGTGAATACTTTTACTAAAGATAATAGGATTCAACTATATATCTACAAGATGGTGGAATTATATTATTGATTCACTTGTCATGTTTTAACAAGACATACCTACGAAATACAAAGAAGCATGATGGACCTAAGTACGAGAAATGAATGGTCATTGAAGTCTCGTAATTGGAATTCTCAAATTGATGATGATCAAAGAATTTTGGAATGTCCAAGATTATCGAGAAGACCTGGATTTGAGTGGGAGAAAACCAGCTTGGCTAATTCATAATATGTAGCTGACATATTTTGAGTGGGAGATAAGTGAAATCCCTAGATCTCAAACATGAATGTCATATTTGAGTGGGAGTGTGATATCATTCTAGGATATGTGGACGACATATGTGAAAGATGTGATCGGTGTTAATAATATTTAAGTTAGGATGAAGTTGAAATTATTAAACAATAAGATCTATCGAGATAGATTGGTGAGTTTAATAAACAATGAATGTAAAATGCTTCCTAGACTTGATTCTGAAAGTTGTTCAGAATGCCCTAAGCAAGATTCTGAAGAAGTTCAGAATGGAACAAGGTAAGAAGGAAGTTATTACTGTATGAAGCATTGAGTTAGTATTGCAACTATGGTTGAAAGAAAGAGATGCGTTGCATCTCCTATGCCTCAGTCATAGGTTCTTCCATAAAACCATGTTGTATACTCGACATAATGTGACCCAAGGTTCTGGTTGATAGGACAAAGTCTTAAAAGTAAGAACATGTCTTTAAGTGATTCCTGAGTTAATCACAAAACCAGAATTAAGTTTGTACATAAATGGCAAGAAGCAATGTAAGTGGCATAGATGCATTTCATGCACTAGGATCTACATAGATATAGAAGTATAAAGGCTAGATCTGATGTGTTGTATAATGTTATGGCGGGGTTAGTTCGCCTTTAACGTAGAATGATGTGTCCCAGGGCCTAGTGCCCATGAGAAAGCCCTCGAGGTTGATCTAAAGTCACTGTAAGCTCCTGGAATCCGGCCTCGTTCTGCTGCCATGACTATAGTATATACACAAAGGATAGCAAAGTGTGTTTTCAAGTTTAGATGACAATGGTGAAAACGACCGTCATCATAAACACTAGAAACAAAGTCTCACTTTGTCACCAAACAAATAATTCAACCCATTATAAGATAATGGAGTGAATGTCAAAATTAGGAAGACATTATCGATTTGCAAAAGACATAAGGATCTGGTAAAACAGAACATGGACATGACGTTTCCCATGAGCATGCATGATCTGTAAATGCATATGGTATATGGTTTATATGAGTAAAATGCAAGCTAGTTTATTTGTACTCTAGTGCAAGTGGGAGACTGAAGGAGATATGCCCTAGAGGCAAATAAGAAATAGGTTTTTATTATCATATCTCAATTAGTTTATAATAGTTTCATATTGTGCTATAACTGTGCCAAGTAGAAACATTGGTACATGTGTGGTATGAAACAACCAAGTCCCTAGTAGCCTCTATTCATACTAGTTCGTTGGTCACGCAGATGATCTGGGTTTCAAGATCATGGGCATTTATGCCGACTGACAACAAGATCATATCATTAGAGAATGATGTGGTTGGACATTCCTCGAAGGATTGCAACATGATCAAGTTATATAGTTCATTGTTGCAACAGCTATACCTAGACTCCTTCTCCTTAGACCGTGAGCTCATATTACTCACTGTTTCCCTAGGCTGCTTTGACTGCATCAAACGTCATCTGGTAACGCGGTGGCCATAAAGGTGTATGTTGGGTATTCCGAAGGAACAGTAGATGACATGTGACTGCAAGACCGGGATTTGTTCACCCACATGACGGGTAAAGATACATATGGCCGACTTCATGAGATTACATCCATATATGTTGCAACATGTGACTAGGTCACGGGGATGTAATATCACGGTAACAAGAAAACATAACTTGTTGTGAACGAGATTGAACAAGGTATGGGATACCATTGATCGGATCTCGGACAAGTTGTATCGAGAAACAAAAGGAAGAGGATGCTACATTTAGACGGTTCAAACGACATTGTCATCAGGAATGCATAGGGGTCACATGGACATCCCTGGTCCCTCTGTTGATCATTGATACAGATCATGTCTAGAGCATTCCCGAGCCATGAGAGGATACACTTAAGGGTATGATGAGAGCGATCATTCATAAGACAGAATCACAGTAGAGAAAGAGAGAAAGCCGGAATCGTTCCGCGGAGAGATCCGAAGTTGTTCGGAGAAAGAATAAAGGAAAAGACCGGAAAAGTGTTTTCGGATAAATGGGAATTTAAATATATATTTATTATATGTTAATTGTGAATTAATATATTCTAAATAATATTTAGATTAAAATTTATAAAGGCAAATTTTATATTAGGCCAAATCCCAAAGGGAAAAGGCCTAGAATAAAAACTACAGAAAAATAAAAGGAAAAAGAAAAGGAAACAGCCACGTGGGCGGCGGATAATATCCGCCGCACAGGACGGACACCAGCTGGCCCCAGCCGCTGCTAGGCCAGCTCGACCCGGCCCATGAGGAGCTCGCGGGGAGCCAGCCGGCGGGCTACGCCGCTGGGCCGCGGGCGGGGTAAACGACCCACCCGGGCAGGCGGGGTCCGGGCAAGCGGGCCGCGGGCCGCTGCCAGCCTACCCGGGTAGGACTGAGGGCGGGTGGCCGCTGGCATCGCGGGCTGCGGAGGCAAGGCCGGCCCGCCTGGCTGCTGCCCCCCTTCCTGGCCGCTGCTGCTGAGCTGGGCCACGGTGGGCGCCGCCGGCCCACCCGGCTGGCAGCACTTTTGTTGTTGCTGGTTGATGGGCTGGCAGTCCTGGCCTAGCCGTCTGCCCCCTCTCATTTTGCCCTTTTTCCCTTTGTTTTAGTCCCACAAGGGGCACCTAATGGAGAGGGTACGCCCCCCTCCGCCTATATAAAGGGGTGCCCCATGGGTGGGATGAAACACACCAACAATTGGAGAAGTCCTTTGGTTGACTTTCTTCTCCTCCCTCTCTTTATACCTCGTGACCATGGCCCCATGTCTAGGCTGTGCGATCGAGGCACACCTGCAGTACGCTGTTGCACTGCAGGGATTCCTAGCTGGATATCAACTTTCGCACTCCCGGCGGGATCGGGGAGCCGGAGGTATCATCGTGCACCGAATGTGTACGAAGACACGAGGCGCAACACTTGGGGCGCTAGAATGTCGTGAGCCGGAGTTGTTACACGATGAAGATGATGAAGATCAAGAAGGAGCAAGGGGTGACCTGCGAGGAGCTTCGCGACCTTGAGGTCGGCTACGAGTACAACTACATCAAGCACGTTCCCGGCGGAACGTTAACCGCGTACGGTCTACAAGGGTATGTATTCTCTACGCATCGGCCGTTACTGCATTACTACATACATAGATCCTAGGCAAGTTTTGGGGTTACATCGTAGGGAAATTTTTGTTTTACGCACCAATCCCCACAACATTTGCTACACAAGTAAGGGCAATTGATTGCTATTGAATTAAATATATTTTTAGAGGTGGATGGGTGATGTAGTAAACAATATCGTCGGTGTTAGTTTCCAACTATCACGAAAGAACATTTAATTCTCAATTTTTCAAGTGATGATGAGATTGTTCTTTTACGTAAAGAAACTCTGAAGAATATGGATCTGAATACCAGGAGACAAGTTTTCAGACATAAAGAGTGGACCAACATGTTGTAATAACGATGCCCATGTTTTATGAGCTTACAAACTTCCAAGCTAACTCCGCCAACTTGAATGACTTTATGCCAATTATTTATCGAATTTAGGTCAAATTTAAACTACAAGTAAATTGTAGGTTGCTTTAAAAGTTTTATAAAACTCTTCTAGAGGTACCTATTCAGGGGACAATTAATATATCATAAACCACCGAGATTTTTGACGACACGTTCAAATTCATGCTAAGATTTTGCATCTTGACAGTTTAACAAAATTAGGTCAAACTTGAGCTACAAGTAAGCGCGAAAGATCGCTCTTGAATTAAATGTTTGTTGATATTTGAATGACTTCCTATCTAACTCTGCCCATTTGAATGACTTTATATCGATTTATCGAAATTAGGTCAAATTTGAAACTACAAGTAAATTGTAGGTTGCTTTGAAATTTCTACGAAAAAGCTTTTGAGGGGCACCCATCGAGGAGTCACAATCAATATGTCAGAAACCACCGAGAGTTTTGACGATAGTTTCAACTTTTTGCTAAGATTTTGCATCCTGACTATTTAATGAAATTAGGTCAAACTTGAGCTACAAGCAAGTAAGCGCGACAGACTTCTCTTGAATTAAATTTCTTTTCTAGGATAGATGGGTGCATCTCTTGTAGCAAACAATGCTGTCAGTGTGAGTTTCCAACTATCGGGAAAGAACATTCTTAATTTTTCGAGTGATATCGAGATTATTCTCTCCTATAAAGGAAGTCCGAAGAATAAGGATCTAAATGCCACAAGCCAAGTTTCACACATATATAGTGGACAAACATATTGTAATTATGATTTCCCGTGTTTTTTGAGTTCTCAAACTTCCTATAGCTTATCACTCTGCCCACTTGAATGACTTTATATGTCGATTAATCAAAATTAGGTCAAATTTGAACTATATACTACAAGTTTTTTAGGTTGCTATGAAAGTTATACGAAAAAGCTTTTGGAGGTACCCATCAGGGGTTCACAATCAATATATGAGAAACAACCGAGAGTTTTGATAACTGGTTTGACTTTATGCTAGGATTTTGCATCATGACAGTATTTAACGAAATTGGGTCAAACTTGAGCTACAAAGTAAGCGCGATAGATTGCTCTTCAAATATATGACTTTTTAGAGGTAGATAGGTGTATTTTCCTGTAGTAAATAATGTCGTCAGTGTGATTTTCCAACTATCAGGAAAGAACATTCAATTCTCAATTTTTCGAGCGATGACGAGCGAGGTTGTTCTTTTCCGTAAAGAAATGTCCGACGAATATTGGATCTGAATGCCTGAAGCCAAGTTTATCGACATATATAGTGGACCAACATGTTGTACCAACGATTCCCATGTTTTATGAGTTTTCAAACTTCCTAGCTAACTCTGCCCATTTGACCGAATGACTTTATGTTGATTTATAAAAATTAGGTCAAATTTGAAACTTCAAGTACATTATAGGTTGATTTGGTAGTTTTACAAAAAAACTTTTGGAGGTACCCATCAATGGGTCACAATTAATATATCATAAAACACCGAGAGTTTTGATGATAAGTTCAACTTCTTGCTAAGATTTTGCATCTTGACAATTTAACGAAATTAGGTCAAACCTGATCTACAAGTAATTAAGCGCGATTGATTGCTCTTGAAATTAAATGTATTTTTAGAGGTAGATCGTTGTATCTTGTTGTAGTAAACAATGCTGTTAATGTGAGTTTCCAACTATCAGGAAAGAACATTCAATTCTACATTTTCCAAGTGAAGACGAGTGAGGTTGTTCTTTTTCATAAGAAGTCCGGAGAATATTGGATGTGAATGCCACGCCAAGTTTACAGACATATATAGTGGACCAACATGTTGTACCAACGATTCCCGTGTTTTATTTATGAGTTTTCAAACTTCCTAGCTAACTTTCCCCATTTGACCGAATGACTATATGTCAATTTATCAAAATTAGGTCAAATTTGAAACTACAAGTAAATTGTAGGTTACTTTGAAAGTTTTAAGAAAAATCTTTTGGCGGTACCCATCGAGGGGTCACAATTAATATATCTGAAAAACGAGAGTTTTGACGATAGGTTCAACTTCTTGCAAAGATTTTGCATCTTGACAATTTAACGAAATTCATTAGGTCAAACTTGAGCTACAAGTAAGCGCGATAGATATCTCTTGAATTAAATGTCATTTCTGAGGTAGATGGGTGCATTTTCTAGTAGTAACCAGTGGCATGGGTGTGAGTGTCCAACTACCAGGAAAGAACATTGAATTCTACGTTTTCCGAGTGAAGACGAACGAGGTTAGTTGTTCTTTTCCGTAAAGAGAAGTCCAAAGAATATGGGATGTGGATGCCACAAGCCAAGTTAGAGGTAGATGGGTGCATTATATATATATATATATTCAGCACCCAGGGTGCAGAATAGTTATTTTGCACCCCACATATTTTTATGTTCTCACATATATAAATTTATTTTTTGTATACTAATAATTATGTTCATGTTCATCAGAAACGTAAAAAAATCGACATAAAAATACGATTTATGAGTCATTATAGTTAAAAACATAGAAAATATGCATTTTACATCGTATTTTTATACGGCATGTAAACTAATTTTTTATGACATGTCTAAATTTTCTTATGTTCTTCTCAACTTCCGAGATCAGAGAAAATTTACATGACGTAAAAATAATATACGGTTTGGAAGTTGAGAAGAACATAACAAATTTAGACATGTCGTAAAACACTTAGTTTACATGTCGTATAAAAATACGACGTAAACTGCGTATTTTGTATGTTTTTTACACTATAATAACTCATAAATCATATTTTTATGTCAATTTTTTTACGTTTCTGATAAACATAAACATAATTATTAGTATACAAAACATAAATTTCTATATGTGAGAACATAAAAATATGTGGGGTGTAAAATAACTATTCTGCACCCTAGGTGCTGAATAGGGTTTCTATATATATATATAGTGGATCGACAACATGTTGTACTTGTGATTCCCATGTTTTATGAATCTTGAAGCTTCCTATAGCTAATTAACTCCGCCCACTTTAAACTCCCTAGCTAATTAACTCCGCCCACTTGAATGAATACATGTCTATTTATTGAAATTAGGTCAAACTTGTACTATAACTAAATTGTAGGTTGCTCAGAAAGTATTATGAAAAATCTTTTGGAGGTATCGTACCGATCGGGACAGGTGTCACAATCAATATATGAGAAAAAACTAAGAGTTTTGACAACTGGTTTGACTTCTTGCTAAGATTTTGCATCGCATGACACTATTTAACGAAATTGGGTCAAACTTGAGCTACAAGTAAGCGCGGTAGATTGCTATTGAAATATATGACTTTTCAAAGAGGCAGATGGGTGCATTTTCTGGTAGTAAACAGTGCCATCGGTACAGTGTAATTTTCGAACTATATCAGGAAAGAAGATTCAATTATTCTCAATTTTTCGAGTGATGACGAGTGAGGTTGTTCTTTTTCATAAAGAAATGTTCGAAGAATAATATATGTCTGAAAACAACAAGTGTTTTGACGATAGGTTCAATTTCCTTCTAAGATTTTGCATCTTGACAATTTAATAAAATTAATTAGGTCAAACTTGAGCTACAAGTAAGCGCGATAGATAGCTCTTGAATTAAATGTCATTTCAGAGGTAAATGGGTGCATTTTCTAGTAGTAAGCAGTGTCGTGGGTGTGAGTGTCCAACTACCAGGAAAGAACATTGAATTCTATGTTTTCCGAGTGAAGACGAACGAGGTTAGTTGTTCTTTTCCTTAAAGAAAAGTCCAAAGAATATTGGATGTGGATGCCACAATCCAAGTTGACAGACATATATATATATATAGTGGATCGACAACATGTTGTACTTGCGATTCCCATGTTTTATGGGTTTTGAAGCTTCCTATAGCTAACCCCACTCATTTGAATAAGTTTAGTTTGATATCTCGGAATTAGGTCAAATTTGAAACTACAAGTAAATTGTAGGTTTTGCTATGATAGATTTACGAAAAAGTTTTTGGACGTACCCATCGAGGGTTCAAAATTAATATACCAGAAACCAGCGAGAGTTTTGACGATAGGTTCAACTTCTTGCTAAGACTTTGCATATTGGTAATTTAACGAAATTAGGTCAAACTTGAGCTAGCTACAAGTAAACGCCATAGATTGCTCTTGAATTAAATGTCTTTTCATAGGTAGATCATCGGTGCATCTTCTTGTAGTAAACAGTGTCGTCGGTGTGAGTTTCCAACTATCAAGAGAGAACATTCAATTCTACATTTTCCGAGTGAAGAATACGAGCGAGGTTGTTCTTTTTCCTAAAGAAAAGTTCAAAGAATATTGGATTTGAATGCCACAAGCCAAGTTTACATACATATATATTGGACCAACATGTTGTACCAATGATTCCCATGTTTTATGAGTTTTCAAACTTCCCAGCTAACTCTGCCCATTAGAATGACTTTATGTCGATTTATCGAAATTAGGTCAAATTTGAAACTACAAGTACTAGTAAATTGCACGTGCCCTGCACGTGAGACTCGGATAATAAACATCTGGAATATCATCACTTTATAAAATTATAATAGGCGGAGAGGAAAAAATATAATAGGCATAATTTGAACTACAACAAGTAAACCGTGTAGGTTGCTTTGAAAGTTTTACGGAAAAGCTCTTAGAGGTACCCATCGGAGGGGGCGCGCGGGAGGGGGGTGGGGCAATTAATATACTATCAGGAACCAAAAGAGAGTTCTGACGACAGGTTCATCTTCTTGCTAAGATTTTGCGTCTTGACAGTTTAATGAAATTAGGTCAAACTTGACCTACAACTAAGTGCGATAGATTGCTCTTAAATTTAATGAAATTAGGTCAAACTTGAACTACATGTAATAAATTGTATATTGCTTTGAAAGTTTTATGAAAAAAGCTTTTGGAGGTACCCATCGATCGGTTAATTAATATATTAGAAACCAGAGAGAGTTTTGACGAGTGGTTTGACTTCTAGCTAAGATTTTGCATCATGAAATTTTTGAACACCTTTTGAAAACAATCACATGAAATAGGGATAGAGGGGAAATGATATTTCTATTCTCTATGGAGAACCCACAAGCTTGAGGTGCACCTTAGGCTTAAAGATAACTTCATTTTTTCCACTATGTATAAGGTGAACCTTAGCGGATGCCACATAGTAGGCCATTTTTTTAACGGGTAGTAGGCCATATTAAGGTGTGCTTTTTTACACAATGCGGGAGTAGTATATTTCTTTGCTTAGACATATGGTCACCTCTGTCCACGCGTTGTACATGCTGAGAGAATAAAACATTGGCAGGGGAAGAGGGCAGCAGCGAAGAGAAGTTGAAGGCGGTTCCATGTCAGAGAAAAGTTATGATGGGTTTCTGACACGAGGTACTCCTGCAGCCTTACGGTGTACTACACTATGCTAGTACTAGTAAATTTCAGGACCTATGCATGCAAAACAAATTGTGTGTTTTCTCTCTCCTTCGCTGCCTCTCACCATCCATCCTCCCTCTCTCCTACCCTTTCCCCTCGCGCACCGGCCCGGCTAATCTCTCCCTCGTCCACAGCGTGGTGCTGCGCACGTGTGCCTTGGTACGGAGGTTCTGTGTCTCTGGCATGTTCGGCAGACGTGTTGGTGTGGAGTAGGGATGATGAGTACATAGGAAGGAAACCACTTTGGTCCTTGGCGGCAAAAAAATTCAAACTTTTCCGATTTTCGAAATTTTCACTTGCTTCCCAAACATCGGGAGGGAAGGTTACTCAAAAGATCGGCCAATCACAGTACTTCTTATCTTATCTTTATCCTGTCTTATCTTTTACAATACCATACCATACCACTTTATAGTGTACAGATAACTTTGAACATTGACCGTTGGATCACGACCGGCAAATCCAAACATTGCTAACCGTTGGATCTTCTTTTCCATTCTTAGCATCTACAAAGATTCTGCTGATAGTCTTTAGCACGATGAACGCTAGTATGTGCAAACCTTAAAACACATACTTCATTGCTCAGTTTCAGGGTCCTTGTGCTAAATGCATGGACTTGGGTGCAATTTTCATTTTATGAGGTCCTTGATGTAACTTGTACTTCCACCAACCGTGTTAACTCTCAAGCACCTCGCTCCTACAAGACCTACCATGGTTAAAAGAAAATGCAACCGCCCCAATTATCAAACAAACTGGACCATAGTTTCTTATAGGTAATACCCAAGTTTTTAGTACTAGGATTTTTCAAGCTTCCTGGCTAACTTCGCACACATCAATGACTTCTTTTGGATTAATGAAATTAGGTCAAACTTGAGCTACAAGTAAGCGCGATAGATTGCTCTTGAATTAAATGTATTTTCGGAGGTAGAAGGGTGCATCTTCTTGTAGTAAACAATGTCATCAGTGTGAGTTTCCAACTATCAAGAAATAAAATTCTCAGTTTTCCGAGTGATGACGAGATGGTTCTTTTCCGTAAAGAAAGCTCGAAGCAGAATATGGATCTCAATGCCATAAACCAAGCTTCTAGACATATTAAGTGGACCAGTGTGTTTTACTTATGATTCCCATATGTTTTTTGAGTTTTCAAACTCCCTAGCTAATTAACTCCGCCCACTTGAATGACTACATGTCGATTTATCGAAATTAGGTCAAACTTGAACTATAACTAAATTGTAGGTTGCTCTGAAAGTTTTACGAAAAAGCTTTTGGAGGTATCGTACCGATTGGGACAGGTGTCACAATCAATATATGAGAAAAAACCGAGAGTTTTGACAACTGGTTTGACTTCTTGCTAAGATTTTGCATCGCATGACACTATTTAACGAAATTAGGTCAAACTTGAGCTACAAGTAAGCGCGATAGATTGCTGTTGAAATATATGACTTTTCAGAGAGGTAGATGGGTGCATTTTCTGGTAGTAAATAGTGACATCGGTACGGTGTGATTTTCGAACTATATCAGGAAAGAAGATTCAATTATTCTCAATTTTTCGAGTGATGACGAGCGAGGTTGTTCTTTTTCGTAAAGAAATGTTCGAAGAATAATATTGGATCTGAATTCCAGAAGCCAAGTTTACCGACATATATAGTGGACCAACATGTTGTACCAACGATTCCCATGTTTTATTTATGAGTTTTCAAGCTTCCTAGCTAACTCTGCCCATTTGATCGGATGACTTCATGTCGATTTATCGAAATTAGGTCAAATTTGAAACTACAAGTAAATTGTAGGTTGCTTTAAAAGTTTTACGAAAAATCTTTTGGAGGTACCCATCGAGGGGTCACAATTAATATATCATAAAAAACCAAGAGTTTTGACGATATGTTCAACTTCTTGCTAAGATTTTGCATCTTGACAATTTAATGAAATTAGGTCAAGCTTGAGCTACAAGTAAGCGCGATAGATTGCTCTTGAATTTAATGTATTTTCAGAGGTAGATCGATGCACCTTGTTTTAGTAAACAATGCCGTCAGTGTGAGTTTCCAACTATCAGGAAAGAATATTTAATTCTACATTTTCCGAGTTAAGACGAGCGAGGCTACTAGTTGTTATTTTTTGTAAAGAGAAGTCCAAAGAATATTGGATGTGGATGCCACAAGCCAAGTTGACAAACATATATAGTCGATCGACAACATGTTGTACTTGCGATTCCCATGTTTCATGAGCTTTCAAACTTCCTAGCTAACTCCGCCTATTTTAATGACTTTAAGTCGATTTATCGAAATTAGGTCAAATTTGAAACTGCAAGTAAATTGTAGGTTTTGCTTTTTAACTTTTACGAAAAAGCTTTTAATTTGGAGGTACCCATCGAGGGGTCACAATTAATATATCTGAAAACAACAAGAGTTTTGACGATAGGTACAATTTCCTTCTAAGATTTTGCATCTTGACAATTTAACAAAATTAATTAGGTCAAACTTGAGCTACAAGTAAGCGCATTAGATAGCTCTTGAATTAAATGTTTCAGAGGTAGATGGGTGCATTTTCTAGTAGTAAGCAATGTCGTGGGTGTGAGTGTCCAACTACCAGGAAAGAACATTGAATTCTACCTTTTCCGAGTGAAGACGAACGAGGTTAGTTGTTCTTTTCCGTAAAGAAAAGTCCAAAGAATATTGGATGTGGATGCCACAAGCCAAGTTGACAGACACACATATATATAGTGGATTGACAACATGTTGTACTTCCAATTCCCATGTTTTATGGGTTTTGAAGCTTCATATAACTAACCCCGCACATTTGAATAACTTTATGTCGATATCTCAGAATTAGGTCAAATTTGAAACTACAAGTAAATTGTAGGTTTTTCTTTGATAGATTTACGAAAAAGCTTTTGGACGTACCCATCGAGGGTTCAAAATTAATATACCAGAAACCAGCGAGAGTTTTGACGATAGGTTCAACTTCTTGCTAAGACTTTGCATATTGGTAATTTAACGAAATTAGGTCAAACTTGAGCCAGCTACAAGTAAACGCCATAGATTGCTCTTGAATTAAATGTATTTTCATAGGTAGATCATCGGTGCATCTTCTTGTAGTAAACAGTGTCGTCGGTGTGAGTTTCCAACTATCAAGAAAGGATATTCAATTCTACATTTTCCGAGTGAAGAATACGAGCGAGGTTGTTCTTTTTTCTAAAGAAAAGTCCGAAGAATATTGGATCTAAATACCACAAGCCAAGTTTACATACATATATATTGGACCAACATGTTGTACCAACGATTCCCATGTTTTATGAGTTTTCAAACTTCCCAGCTAACTCTTCCCATTAGAATGACTTTATGTCGATTTATCGAAATTAGGTCAAATTTGAAACTACAAGTACTAGTAAATTGCACGTGCCCTACACGTAAGACTCAGATAATAGACATCTAGCATATCATCACTATATAAAATTATAATAGGCAAAGTGGAAAAAATATAATAGGTAAAATTTGAACTACTACAAGTAAACTGTGTAGGTTACTAATTATAGTATTTCCATCATGCTATTGTCCTGCTATCCTATACTACACGTTTACACACGTCATACTATTTGACCATTATGTACTGTCGATTTGACCCCTCTTAACCTGCGGCTCAAACTGTTTGCTGTTATTATGCAAGGAGCAGCCTCAGTTTGCACACAATATCATAGAGTGAATGACTTCTATAATCTTGTAAGACCCCCATCACTTTTGTTTCACTTCATGCCAACATATATCATGTTGGAACCTGTTTTTATTTATAGTTGGCCTTACCTTTATGCAGAGGAGCAACAATGGAGTACAAACTCCGCCCGTCCACATGAGCCGTCGTAGATCTCGTGTAACACCTACCGTAAGGCCCCCACCCGAAGTTTGGTCCTTGCCACATTTTTTGTTTGCTTAAATTTACCATTTTTCTTTCTTGTTTTCATATTTTTTTTGCCAAAAATTAGCGTCAAACATTTTAGCCCCACTATGGTCTGCTTTTGTTCCATGTGCTTAGTTCAATTTCCTAGATATGGAGAGGCCGGGTGTATTGCATCTGATTTGTCTGATAATAAGAACAAGGCCACACTAGCGATAAGATCCACACATGTATCATAAGGGACTATGTGCAGTTCATCTCACTCTTGTATCTACTGTGTATCATAGTTAAATGAACTGGCTATTTTAATACGAGGCACTTGATGGTTCAGTTTGTTGTTCTCAGGCCGCCGAAGCATTGAAATTATCTAGCTATTCATGAATAATTCAATGTATGATTGCTTGACTCATTGTTTGTCTGAAATTATCTAGCTAGCATATTCGAGGCTCGCAATTGATGTGTTTTTATTGGCTGAGTTACTCTTTTTTGTCTATGATTAAATCAGTGGCAGATTTCGTTGTGTAGTTCCTGGCTAGTTTATATATGAGAAACATAATGGCTTAGTTTTAATATTCATTTTGTTCATGTTCTGCACATTCTAGTTTGAGCAGTCTACATCAGGTACTTTGGTTGATTGCTCGCATTGTTAATCAAAATGAACTTGTAGTTTGTTTCCCAAGTCTGTTGTTTAAGTAACTTGTTTTGTCTTGGTCTCAGCCATCTTCAAGTAGAGAAATCATTTCATAGAGCAGCACATGCTCACATCGCTCCATGGCTCCAGCTGGTCCACTTATTCAAGAAGAAATAGATGTATGAGCCACCACTGTTAATTGCTTCCTTATATATTACCGCATTGACACATTTAAAATTCATGGTGGTGTGATTGCATGGTAATGCTGTTATAACTTGTTTTGTGTTTGTTTCAGGCTGCAAATGACCCTCTGAATGCTGAACAAAGACCCGCTTCCCAAGTTTAGATTTTGTTTCACACAGCAGCAGTGACAATACCTATTGCTCATGGCACACCGCTTCGACTGATCCTCGTTTTTCAGCCGAAAGATTATTTGAGGATGCCCTCCAAGATGCCCGTGATATTGTTGAGCAAGAAGCCAACAAAACAGATTCAGTAATCACCATAGCATGCAAAGACTTATATGAATTAAAAACAGGCAAGCCTTAACGCAGAACATACTTAATAATCTCATCTGTAGCTCTCATGGGAAGCCAGTTGTTACATGTCTCGGGATGCAAGCTCCATAGAGACCTTTTCTGTAACACGAGTTATGGTGTTTTTTTAGTTGTCTGGACTCTGCTGCAACTTTTATGCTTCATTTTATTACTATCAAGTTTACTGAGGATTGTAATAATCTACTCTAATTTGCAGTTGTAAGCTGTTTGAGGATTGTTGCAAACTGAGCATCTATCAGAATTACTACACACACATGAAAAAACAGTGAAACTGTAAGAGGTACAACAAACGATCTACGGGAATAAGGAGAACGTCCATTGTATTACACGGGCACCATAGAACTTGCAAAATTCATAGACGTTCACTCAACAAAGTGAACACATAAAGAGCAGACCTAAAGAGAATACATCAGGAGCAGACCCACACAATC
This sequence comes from Avena sativa, assembly GCA_916181665.1. Taxonomy (NCBI): domain Eukaryota; kingdom Viridiplantae; phylum Streptophyta; class Magnoliopsida; order Poales; family Poaceae; genus Avena; species Avena sativa. The sequence continues at coordinate 318,189,908 of OV702292.1, forward strand.
CATCAATCTGATGGATAGCAGTCTTAGTAATCGTAGTGGGTGGTACCATCTTCGCCATATGGCGGCACCATCTGAAGCTCAGAATGCTGGACGATTCTGCAATACTTCGTCAGCAATCGATCGAGTTCGAAAGGACGGTCATTCCATCATCCTCCTACTCCATACCCATATAAAACGCTTGGCTCCTCTTCCCACGCAAGAGCCTCAAAGTTGTAAGATCTAATCTCGGCTAGATCCGCATAGTATATGCTGCCGGCCTGCACCGTGGGTACCTTGGTGTTGTCGATGCAGATGCACCGATTCTCAGCAACGAAGAGAGCACGACTTCCGATGCCTCTGGCCGGCTGAAGGACACGGTTCTGGGTATCAACCCGGTAAACAACCGGCATGCCGCTATAGACCGGTCCACTCACAACGAACAACAACTCCCCGTCGGACTCGACGAGGTAAAAACGGTTCTCTGGAAACTGGTATCCCGGGACAGGGCCTGCAACGGTGGGATGCATCTCCAAGGTTCATGCGGAGCGCTGCAGCTACACATCTCCATGAGCAGCATCACACACAGTTGAGAGGACAGACCCGTATCTATCTATGACAAAAACACCACCGGCGTAAGAAGTCATGCTCCGGAGTTCCGTGAAGTCATACGGCGAGTACCACCCTTCACCAAAGACCGGGCGACTCCCTTCCTCCATGCTCTCATCCGCCCACCGAACGGTGGTGTTCTGATTGTTTGATGTAAACACCATCAACAACGGGAACATCGTCACAGCGACAGAAGCCACCCGCTCGGTCGGTATCTCCGCCCTCGGGCGCTTGATAGCACCCGAGAAGGGGTTGTACAACCGGGTCTTGTACAGCTGCACCCTCTGTCAAAGCACAAGGAGGCCGCCAGTTATGCTACCGACATAAAAGTACCTTCTAGAGATAGAGGGAGGAGAAACAGAGATTCAGTCAAGGTAAACAGACTGAAATTCAATCAAGGTAAACCATGGAGAAAAACCCTAGGCAACAAGTGGACAAAGAAACAGAACTTGAAAAATAGATATTATAGGATGTGAATGCAAGAAATGGATCGCATATATACAGATGAATATAAAGAAAGCACATGCGAATAACCCGTCTGGTGCACCGCCATGGAGCCGCTTCACCGATGCTCACCCACCGAATCTGGTTCACCGGGTCTCTCTGCCATTGCACCAGAGTTGCGGTGTCGTTCACCATGCCAATGGCGTCATCGACCGCCCAAGCTCTGCTTCCCGGCCGCCGAAAGCTACCCAACCATATCGGATCCGCTTCACCGGTGTACACCGGACGTGATCTAGTTCCGGGAGTTCCATGTCCACCGCTCTAGACCAGCTGCTCGGCCATCACCGTTCACTACACTAGATCTGCCTCATCGACGCTCTCATCCACCATGCTCAAGCCGGCATCGACCACCCAAGATCTGCTTCCCCGACGCCAACAGCCACCACAACCGCAGCACCCTCGGTGACCTAGACGTCACCTGCATGGTACCGATGATGCTTGGACGCCTCTCCGACCAAGGTTAACCAAATCTGCAACCCGTTTTTGTTTTGTTAGCAGTATAGCAGGTTCAATCCTATCGCAGTGAACTGCATATTTGTCATCGTGCTCGTACATACAAGTCAGTGGGCATGCATGTTCTCCGTGCTAGTACATACAAGGTCATTAGACATGTTGGTTTGCATGCGCTGCTCTACAAATTTCAAGTCATGGACATGTCTGTTATTTTGTCATACACATGTTCTTAGCTACTCCATACAACAGTAATTGCCTGCTACCGTGTAATTCTTACAAAATCTGAAGTCAGCAAAAAATATTAGTCTGGATTCCCTGCTCTATAGTTGCTGAATCTATCTGTTTCATCCTGAGATCAGTTCCTACTATTATTTCCTTGTTGGCATTGTTCTGCTATCCTGTAGTAGTCGTTTAAACTCTTCGTACTAATTCGATTATAATTTTGTTGTTGCCATCTGCTTCTTCAAAAGCTGCATCACTAACTATTTCCTTTTTCTTGCATATAGCTCAAAAATGGAACAATGAACATGTTGGTTTACATACCCTGTTGTACAGGTTCACAAGGGATGCCATTAATTCCTTACCTGGTGTTGGTTCGTCCTGACAACGTCATAATTGTCCTCTACTATGTAGTTCACTCGTGGTTTGTATTCCTGCTCTAGATGTTCTCTTATGATGCCATTATAATTTCTATCTGGTTGATTCTTAGCTATGATAGCAACTACATGCCATTGTGTAGCTCACCGCAAATTCTGAGTCACCCAACGACTATGCATTCCAGGAGATGCCACTGCTTCCATATATATTTGCTGAAATGACCTCGCTTGTTTATATTTGCTGAAATTCTAAGAAACACTTTGTTTGATTTCTCATTTCATTCTAGGCACACTTGTCTAATGCTTATTTGTCCTCTACAGGTTCACGAGCGACGCCATTATATCTTACATCTGGTTCTGGGTCTGGTTTGTCCTAAGTCACGACATAACTATCCTCTACAATATATAGTTCATTCGTGGTTTGCATTCCTGCTCTACAAGTTCTTGTATGATGCGGTTATAATTTATATCTAGTTCATTCTTTGCTACGACAGTAACTGCATGCCATTTTGTGTCTCAGTGCAAATTCCGAGTCACCCGATGTCTCTTGCATTTTAGGGTATAGAACTGCTTCCATATATATTTGTTGAAATGACCTAGCTAGTTTATTTTTGCTGAAATTCTAAGCCACACACACACATTTTTTGATTGCTCGTTTCACGGTAGGCACACTTGTTTAATGCATGCTTGCTTGTCCAGTTTATTTGACGTGTTGGTCAATAATTGAACCATTGACCAATTGTAAACTCCAGATCATAGCTCCTATCATATCAGTTAAATGAGTAGTTTCTCTTGTTTGATGTATTAACTTGTTATTACTTAGTTTTAGGGTGCAATTATTGCTATCGCCACCAAAGAGGGGGCTGCAAGATCATGTCTCCTCCAATATAGCTGTCACACTCAAAGGAAGATGTAGGTGATCAATTGAGAACTATGCTATCAACTTGATTGTCAACTGAAATACCGATTTTTCTTTCCCTTGATTTGATAATATGTAATAATTTTAAGAAGTTTGCAGCTGATGTAATATCTAGATAACTCGCGTAGGCCATGTATGCATTTAGTTGACGCTGTCCACATATGCGGTAGTCGTTAAGGTAACTACGCCAGGAAGGTCGATTAGGCAATAGTACCGTGCTTTGTTATTTGCCCGTTGTGTATTCGGTCAAAGATGAACAGTAAAAAATGCTGGATTATATAAAAGTTTTATGATATTAGCATGGGCTTCAAAAAAGGCCGAAACTATAAAAGGCCGTAAACGTAATGGGCCGACCTACAAGTTGTAACTGGATGTAACAGTAACAGGCTGTAAGAGTAACAGGTCATAACTGTAACAGGCCATAATAGTAACAGGCCTTAAAATTAGCAGGCCGTAACAGAAACAGCCCATCGCTGTAATAGGCAAGAAACCGTGAAATCCTAGAACAGTAATAGGCCAAAACAGTAGCCGGCCGCAACAGTAATGGGCCACAATAGTGAAAGGCCAGAATAGTGACAAGCCAGAACAGTAATGGCCCGAGAAATTTCTAGGCTAGGGCAGTAACAGGCCGACACATTTACCAGACTAGAACAGTAAAGGGCCACTTGTGGGCCTGAACAGGTAAAGCCTGGAAACGTGAAAGGCCAGGACAGTAACATGCCTGAACAGTAACGGGCCATCTCAGACAAGGGCCATCAGTAGGCCGCCTATGATGGGCTGCGATAAACAGTGATGGGATGCCCGTAGGCCTTAAATGTATAGGAGCGACTTGGCACAGGCTGCTAAAGGCCCGCAGAGTGTTGGACCATCATGGGCCTTCTTTAGGCCGAAACAGTATTGGGCCTGAAAGTTCGCGGGTTGCTGATAGCTGCAACGTTGGACCCATTTCAAATAGTACAGGACAAAATAGTAATGGGCCATCTTCTTATTCGACTCCCTTAATGGGTCGGCCCAGTTAGAATTTAAGAGGCGTTGGTTGGGCCTGGCTTCTGCCACGGTTTCTATGGTCGTTAATGGCGGTAACTGGCCGCTAACGGTGGCTGCCACGTGGTAGTTTGCATGACGTCAGCAGTCAACGTGGCTGGCGAACAGATCTATGACGGAACAAGTTTTCATGGCTGAAGGTTGCGATCTGCCACGGTTAGGAAAAAACCGTGGTAGATTCTTTTGTGACGGGGCTTTTACCATGATGGCCATCCGTCGTAGAAGACTTTTTAGCCACGAAAAACGGGCCTTCAACCACGAAAATCGTCTGTTGTAAAAGCCAACTTTTCTTGTAGTGCTAGGGGATCCATATGTGGTTAATGAAAAGAACACACATGCCATGACTCTGGTGAATCCATATGTGGTTTGTGAAAAGAACACACATGCAATGAATCTGGTGGATCCATATGTGGTTTGTGAAAATAACAGACATGCAATGAACTCTGGTGGATCCATATGTGGTCTATGAAAAGAAGAGACATGCAAAGACTCTGGTGGATCCTTGTGTGGTTTATGAAAAGAATACACATGCAATGACTCTAGCTGTGGTTAATGAAAAGAACAAACATGCAATGAACTCTAGTGGATCCATATGTGGTTAATGAAAACAACACACATGCAATGACACTAGTGGTTCCATATGTGGTCCATGAAAAGAACACACATTAAATGACTCTAGTTGTTGTTAATGAAAAGAACACACATGCAATGACACTAGTGGATCCATATGTGGCTTGTGAAAAGAACCGACATGCAATGAACTCTGGTGGATCCATATGCGGTCTATGAAAAGAACAGACATGCAATGAACTCTAGTGGATCCATATGAGGTCTATGAAAAGAACAAACATGCAATGACTCTGGTGGGTCCTTGTGTAGTTTCTGAAAAGAATAGACGTGCAATGACTCTAGCGGTGGTTAATGAAAAGAACACACATGCAATGAACTCTAGTGGATCCAAATGTGGTTTATGAAATGAACACACATGCAATGACACTAGTGGATCCATATGTTGTTTGTGAAAAGAACACACATGAAATGACTCTAGATGTGGTTAATGAAAAGAACACACATGTAATGACACTAGGGATCCATATGTGGTTTGTGAAAAGAACACACGTGCAAATAGTACATGGCATCCCCAAGATTGAGCTTTAGTCCATCCTTTATCTCATTACTCATTCCTTCCATACACCTTAAAATTTTCCTTCATACAAAACTTTACACAATCTTTATTAGCAACATTAGTGCACTCAAGATAATAGGTCTTAAGGTTCAGTTCTAATACCAAATAAGATTCCATTAGAACACTAGCTACTGTAGTACTTTCCTCAAAAATCTCAATTCCCCAAAATAACTCAAAAAGGAACCAACAAGAAGCAAATGCAGAAAATGGCAGAAATCTGTCAAAACAGACCAGCAAGTAAAGACGAATTTGTTCGAAGACCTTCTGTTGCTCAAATAAAAAAGTGTTGAACTAACGAAAGTTAGATAACAACCTGGTGCAGAAGCACAAAAATTCACGCCTCAAAAAGACGTTCAGAGATCTTACACGAATTTTTACGGTGAAGCATAGAAATCTGTTTCGGGACAGCAACTTTCCCAATCATTACTTCTCTCTCATTAGAGGTTACTCTTGGCACAAAAGGCAAATAAAAAGGATAAGGAGAGGTTATTACAGAGCTAATAACTTCCAAGACTCGTCTAAAACTTTTGGGTTATCTGCCAATAAGTACTTTTCTTTAACGCCTTTAAGTTAGGCATAAGAAGCAAGAAAGAATCAAGTGTTCTCAAATGAAGAAGCATTAAGACCAAATTTTGTTTTCATAGGAGAAGCAAAAGAAATCTTCTCTCTCTTCTTAGGGAAGTGTTCTATACCTTTCTTGAGTGGGAGTTGATATTTAATGGTGCCTTCTTTCATATCAATGATGGCACCAACAGTTCTAAGAAAAGGTCTTCCTAAAGTAATAGGACAAGAAGCATTGTATTCAACATCCAAAACATAGAAATCAACAGGGACATAGGCATTGCTAACCATAATAAGAACATCATTAAGACTCCCCATGAGTTTCTTTTTAGCATTATCATCAAGTGGGACATTCAAATAACAATCTTCAAGTGGAGGCAAATCAAGCATATCATAAATCCTTCTAGGCATAATAGAAACACTACTATCAAGATCACATAAAGCTTTGAAATCAAAGTCATTCACTTTCATATTAATGATGGGTTCCCAACCATCTTCTTGTTTTATAGGAATAGAAGCTTTATGTTTCATATTTTCTTCTTTAATCTTTATTAGAGCATTAGTAATGTGTTTTGTAAAGGCCATGTTCATAGCACTAGCATTAGGACTTTGAGCAAGCTTTTGTAGGAACTTAATAACTTCAGAGATATTACAACCATCAAGATCAAAACCATACTTATCATCTAAAGTAGTAGAACTATTACTACCCTCAACACTAGTGGTGGTGATAGTAGAAACACTAATGTTTCTAGCAATTTCATCTTCTCTTTCCCACTTAGCATATAATTCAGCTAATAGTCTAACATTTTCATCAATTCTTACTTGTATAGCATTAGTAGCTGCAAAGGGATTCTCATTAGTTTCAGGTTTAGCAGCCATTTTATTAATCAATGAAGATTGAGCTTCAGACAAAGATGATATATTTCTTTTAGCATTAGAGAGTTTCAATTGTAAACTAGGAATTTCCCTATTTAGACTCTCAAGTTGATGGCTAATGTTCTTCAAGATGATAGATTGTTCCTCCATAGTTTTAGTGAATAGTTTATTTTGCTCATATTGCATTTGCATGAAGTTTTTAGTGGCTCTTTCAACTTCTAAAATTCTTCCTTCACTAGGTAATCCAGGTTTACCATTATAGCCATAAATATTATTAGGAGGGTAGGACCTATAATTGTTATTACCATAAGCATTGTTGCCAAAATTATTATTTCTTATGAAGTTCACATCAACTTGCTCTTCTTGAGCAACCAAAGAGGCTAAAGGAACATTATTTGGATCAATATGGGCTTTCCCATTAACAAGCATAGACATAATAATATCAATCTTATCACTCAAGGAGGAGGTTTCCTCAACAGAATTTACCTTCCTACCTTGTGGAGCTCTCTCAGTATGCCATTCAGAATAATTAACCATCATATTGTCCAGAAATTTTGTTGCAGCACCCAAAGTGATGGTCATAAAGGTACCTCCTGCAGCAGAATCCAATAGGTTCCTTGAAGAATAGTTCAATCATGCATAAAAAGTTTGGATGATCATCCAACCAGTCAGTCCATGAGTGGGACAATTCTTTACCAAAAATTTCATTCTTTCCCAAGCTTGAGCAACATGCTCATTATCAAGTTGTTTAAACTTCATTATTTCACTTCTCATAGATATAATCTTAGCAGGTGGATAGTATTTTCCAATGAAAGCATCATTGCACTTAGTCCAAGAATCAATACTATTCCTAGTTAAGGAATTCAACCATTCTTTAGCTTTTCCTCTCAAAGAGAAAGGAAACAATTTTAGCTTAATAATATCACCATCTATATCCCTATGCTTTTGCATCTCACAAAGTTCAACAAAGTTATTTAGATGGTAAGCAACATCTTCATTACCAATACCAGAAAATTGTTCTCTCATAACAAGATTGAGCAAAGCAGGTTTTATCTCAAAGAAAGTATCTTCAGGCACAGGTGGAGCAATAGGTGTGCTCATAAAATCATTGTTGTTGGTGCTAGTGAAGTCACAGAACTTAGTATTTTCAAGAGTAGTCATTTTTTTGTGTTTTTGATAAAGAAAGCAAACTTGTAAAACTAATTTTTATGTGTTTTTGATAAAGAAACAAGCAAACAAAGCAAAAAGAAACTAAGCAAAACAAAAACAACAAAGTAAAGCGATTGGTTATGAGGGACTCCCCTTGTGAAGATGTCCTTGACTCCTCGGCAACGGCGCCAGAAAAATGCTTTATGGCTCTGTGTATGGCGCCTAGAAAAGTGCTTGTGCGGTGTTGATGTAGAGCTCGTTGGAAACCCCAAGAGGAAGGTATGATGAGCACAGCAGCAAGTTTCCCTCAGTATGAAACCAAGGTTTAATCGAACCAGTAGGAGCAAGGAAACACCCCAAAGGTGTTACTAGCTGAGCTTTGGCAGGGCGCACTACCGGTGCTAGTAGCAACGTGGAGACCTGCACAACACAACCACAGAACTTTGTCCCCAACTTGCGATGAGGTTGTCAATCTCACCGTGTTTTGCGGAAAACAAAGGATTAAACGTATCGAATAGAAGGAAGTAATAGTTTGCAGAAAGTAAACACAAAGCAGTAACAGTTTATAGATTTTATGTAAAGAAAAGGACCGGGATCCATAGTTCACTAGAGGTGGCTCTCCTTAGATAGATAACATGTTGGGTGAACAAATTACAGCGGGGCAATTGACAAACATCGAGAAAGCAATACATGCATATAATAATCATCTTGACTCCTTTCGAACTTGATTGGGCATTACAACATTATACATAGACCGCCATCCAACTGCATCTATGACTAATAATCCACCTTCAGGTTATCATCCGAACCCCCTCCAGTATTAAGTTGCAAGCAACATATTATTGCTTTACGAATTGCGTGTAAAGTAAACAATACGATTGTTCTATGAACAAAGGATTGTTGTTTTCTCCCTAGTAGCAACAGCACATCTCGTACCTTAGAGATTTCTGTCACTTCCCCAGATTACCAGAGGCATGAACCCACTATCGAGCATAAATACTAACTCTTGGAGTTGCTAGCATATACTTGGCCAAGATAGCTACTAACAACGGAAAGCATGCAAGATCAAAAATAACAAAGACATGATAGAATCAATAATCAATCTGAAATAGCATCTCAATATGCATCGGATCCCCGCAAACACAACATGTAGAATTACAAATAGATGATCTTGATCATGAACGGATCTCACAAGATCTAGACATGAAAGCACAAAGGAGGAGAACCAGCCATCTAGCTACTACATGGATCTGTAGTCCAAGGATGAACTACTCACGCATCACACCGGAGGCTTGCATGGTGATGAAGAAGGCCTCCAGGGTGAATTCCCCTCTCCGGCAGGGTGCCGAGAAGAGCTTCAGATCCCTCCCGATCTAGGGATGGAGATGACGGCGTCTACAGACTCTTTCGTGGATTTTTGATCGGGTACTTAGGGTTTACGTCTCGAGGGCATCTTATAGTCGGAAGGGGAGGCCGAGGGGGTGCCAGAGGCGGCCGCACCACCCCCTGGCACGAGCTAGGCTGGGTCGCGTGGCCAGGTGGTGTGGTGGCCCCCTGGCCCCTCTCCGTCTCGTATTCTGGCATCTGATGACTTCCAGAAAAATAGGCACTTTAGGTTTTGTCCCGTCCAATTCCGAGAATATTCATTTTCTGACTTTCCTGGAACCAAAAACAGTAGAAAACAGGCAGCTGGCACTGTGGCTCCTGTTTATCGGTTAGTCCAAGAAATCATATGAAAAGTACTCCAAAGTGTGGACAAAACACAAGAAAATGGATAAAACCAAGCATGGAACATCAAAAATTATAGATACATTTGCAATGTATCAATGTGGTTAATGAAAATAACACACATGCAATGACACTGGGGATCCATATGTGGTTTGTAAAAATAACACACATGCAATGACTATGGTGGATCCATATGTGGTTTGTGAAAAGAACACACATGCAATGACTCTGGTGGATCCATATGTGGTTTCTGAAAAGAACAGACATGCAATGAACTCTGGTGGATCCATATGTGGTTTGTGGAAAGAATAAACATGCAATGACTCTAGCTGTGGTTAATGAAAAGAACACACATGCAATGAACTTTGGTGGATCCATGATACGACCATAACGTATCTATAATTTTCGATGGTTTTATGCTAATAATATGCTTTTGATACTCCTTTTTATATAAAGTTTATGATTTATTTGGATTAACCTACTAATAGTTGCAACAGTGCACAATGTTCATGTTTTACACTTTGATGTGTAGGAATTACCAAGAATACAAGTGGAAACCTTGTTGGAGTCAAATTGGGATTTTCCAGAAATCTGTCTCAGAACTCGTTTTGAAGATGGTCACGTTTTGGGTCGAAGACTGCGTCAAACGAAAAACTGTTCTGGACATAAAATTTAGCTGATTTCGAGTCCGGATGGGCCCGATCGGCCCGATTTACTGTAGCCCAAGATGGGGTGACGGGAATCCGAGAAGCTATATAAAGGGAGGAAACCTAATTCGTGGGAGACACCTCCACCCACGAATTTGCAGCCACCAAAGCCATGTTTTTGCCTCCCCCATGGATCCCATCTCCATGGGGAAGGGCTCCCAAGAAGCCATGAAGGAAGGGTGCTAAGGGGCGGTGCTCCCCTATGATACCGGCGACGGGGAAGGAGTCCTCCGCGCCGCCGCCGCCGCCTCTTCACCATCTTCACCGCCATCCCCATCGATCTCCACCACCATCTCTATCGATGTTGCTAATTCCCATGATGATGAGGGAGTAGTTCTTCCTCGAGGCTAAGGGCTCTACCAGTAGCTATGTGTTCATCTCTCCCTCTATGCATTATGATCATGAGCTTTATAATCAAGTATATCTACTTTGCTACTCAAGTGCTTTAATAGATCTCTGCTCTCCCCATGTGTGTGAAAGTGACAGCGTGCACACCATGGTGGCACTTAGGCTAGAGATTACAAATATTTGTTATGAGTTATACTTGGAGTTGGATGTCTCTATAAAATTGTGGTGTTTGTTGGAACCATCTAGTGCTCAAGGTGACAGTGTGGGGTTATCTAGATGGGGAAAGCGGACTTTGAGGAGTGTTGTTATAGCCCTACCATGGATTAGAGTGTCCAACCGGAGAGTAGTTAAGAGTAGTATCATAAAGAGAAGATATTTGCATGAGAGTGTTCACTAGCGAAAGTATGATCCCTAGGCCTTGTTTCTAAGCATTGAAACACCGTTTGCAACTAGATCTGTTGCATGTTTGCTTGCTTCCATCTTTATTTCAGTCTGCCTTTAGTCTCTTCCACGCCATCAAGCTCTTTTCTGGCACCGTTACCACTTATAATTATCCATACCACTTGTATTTCACTATCTATTTACCGAACTAGTGCACCTATACACCTGACAAGTGTATTGGGTGTGTTGGGGACACAAGACACTTCTTCTATCTTGATTGCGGGGTTGCTTGAGAGGGATACCTTTGACCACTTCCTCCCTGACTTCGATAAACTTTGGGTGATCCACTTAAGGGAAAACTTGCTATTGTTCTACAAACCTCTACACTTGGAGGCCCAACAACTGTCTACAAGAATAGAAGTGCGTAGACATCAATCCATATGTGAGTTATGAAAAGAACACACATGCAATGACACTGGTGGATCCATATGTGGTCTATGAAAAGAACACACATGAAATAACACTGGTGGATCCATATGTGGTTTGTGAAAAGAACACACATGAAATGACACTAGTGGATCCATATATGGTCTATGAAAAGAACAGACATGCAATGACTCTGGTGGATCCTTGTGTGGTTTATGAAAAGAACAGACATGCAATGACTCTAGCTATGGTAATGAAAAGAACTCACATGCAATGAACTCTGGTGGATCCATATGTGGTTTATGAAAAGAACACACATGCAATGACACTGGTGGATCCGTATGTGGTTTGTGAAAAGAACACACATGAAATGACTCTAGCTGTGGTAAATGAAAAGAACACACATGCAATGACACTAATGACACTGGTGGATCCATATGTGGTTTGTGAAAAGAACACACATGCAATGACTCGGGTGGATCCATATGTGGTTTGTGAAAAGAACAGACATGCAATGAACTCTGGTGGATCCATATGTGGTCTATGAAAAGAACAGACATGCAATGACTCTGGTGGATCCTTGTGTGGTTTGTGAAAAGAACAGACATGCAATGACTCTAGATGTGGTTAATGAAAAGAACACACATGCAATGAAATTTGTTGGATCCCTATGTGGTTTACGAAAAGAACACACATGCAATGACACTGGTGGATCCATATGTGGTCTATGAAAAGAACACACATGAAATGACTCTAGCTGTGGTTAATGAAAAGAACACACATGCAATGACACTGGTGGATCCATATGTGGTTTGTGAAAAGAACATACATGCAATGAACTCTAGTGGATCCATATGTGGTCTATGAAAAGAATAGACATGCTATGAACTCTGGTGGCTCCATATGTGGTATATGAAAAGAACAGACATGCAATGACTCTGGGTGATCCATATGTGGTTTATGAAAAGAACACACATGCAATGACACTGGTGGATCCATATGTGGTTTGTGAAAAGAATACACATGAAATGACTCTAGATGTAGTTAATGAAAAGAACACACATGCAATGACACTAGGGGATCCATATGTGGTTTGTGAAAAAGAACACACATGCAATGACTCTGGTGGATCCATATGTGGTTTGTGAAAAGAACACACATGCAATTACTCTGGTGGATCCATATGCGGTTTGTGAAAATAACATACATGCAATGAACTCTGGTGGATCCTTGTGTGGTTTGTAAAAAACAGATATGCAATGAACTCTGATGGATCCATATGTGGTCTATGAAAAGAACAAACATGCAATGAACTCTAGTTGTGGTTAATGAAAAGAACACACATGCAATGACACTAGGGGATCCATATGTGGTTAATGAAAAGAACACACATGCAATGACACTGGTGGATCCATATGTGGTTTGTGAAAAGAACACATATGCAATGACGCTGATGGATCCATATGTGGTTTCTGAAAAGAACACATATGAAATGACTCTAGCTATGGTTAATGAAAAGAACACACATGCAATGACTCTAGATGTGGTAAATGAAAAGAACACACATGCAATGAACTCTAGTGGATCCATATGTGGTCTATGAAAAGAACAGACATGCAATCACTCTAGCTATGGTTAATGAAAAGTACACACATGCAATGACACTAAGGGATCCATATGTGGTTTGTGAAAAGAATACACATGAAATGACACTGGTGGATCCATATGTGGTATATGAAAAGAACAGACATGCAATGACTCTGGTGGATCCTTGTGTGGTTTGTGAAAAAAATAGACATGCAATGACTCTATCTGTGGTTAATGAAAAGAACACACATGCAATGAACTCTCGTCGATCCATATGTGGTTTGTGAAAAGAAAACACATGAAATGAAACTGGTGGATCCATATGTGGTCTATGAAAGAACAGACATGCAATGACTCTGGTGGATCCTTGTGTGATATGTGAAAAGAACAGACATGCAATGACCCTAGTTGTGGTTAATGAAAAGAACGCACATGCAATGAACTCTGGTGGATCCATATGTGGTTTAGGAAAAGAACACACATGCAATGACACTGGTGGATCCATATGTGGTTTAAGAAAAGAACACACATGAAATGACTCTAGATGTGGTTAATGAAAATAACACACATGCAATGACATTGGTGGATCCATATGTGGTTTGTGAAAAGAACAGACATGCAATGACTCTGGTGGATCTATATGTGGTTTATAAAAAGAACAGACATGCAATGACTCTATTTGTGGTTAATGAAAAGAACACATATGCAATGACATTAGGGGATCCATATGTGGTTAATGAAAAGAACAGATATGCAATGACACTGGTGGATCCATATGTGGTTTGTGAAAAGAACACACATGCAATGACTCTAGGTGTGGTTTATTAAAAGAACACACATGCAATGACTCTAGCTGTGATTTATTAAAAGAACACACATGCAATGACACTTGTGGATCCATGTGGTTGATGAAAAGAACATACATGCCATGACACTGGAGGATCAATGTATGGTTAATGAAAAGAACAGACATGCAATGAACTCTGGTGGATCCATATGTGGTCTATGAAAAGAACAGACATGCAATGACTCTAGTTGTGGTTAATGAAAAGAACAGACATGCAATGACTCTAGTGGATCCATATGTGGCTTGTGAAAAGAACACACATGCAATGACTCTAGTGGATCCATGTGGTATATGAAAAGAAAAGACATGCAATGACTCTAGTTGTGGTTAAAGAAAAGAACACACATGCAATGACACTAGGGGATCCATATGTGGTTAATGAAAAGAACACACATGCAATAACACTAGTCGATCCATATGTGGTTTGTGAAAAGAACACACATGCAATGCCACTGGTGGATCCATATGTGGTTTGTGAAAAGAACACACATGAAATGACTCTAGATGTGGTTAATGAAAAAAACACATGCAATGAATCTAGCTATGGTTTAATGAAAGAGCACACATGCAATGACACTGGTGGATCTATGTGGTTTGTGCAAAGAACAGACATGCAATGACTCTAGCTGTGGTTAATGAAAAGAACACACGTTTCAATGACACGGTGGATCCATATGTAGTTTGTGAAAAGAACACACATGCAATGACTCTAGTGGATCCATATGTGGTTTATGAAAAGTACACACATCTAGTGACTCTACATGTGGTTTATTAAGAGAAAACACATGCAATGACACTAGGGGATCCATATGTGGTTTATGAGAAGAACACACATGCAATGACACTGGTGGATCCATATGTGGTTTGTGAAAAGAACACACATGCAATGACACTGGTGGATCCATATGTGGTTTGTGAAAAGAACACACATGCAATGACTCTAGTTGTGGTTTATTAAAAGAGCACACATGCAATGACTCTAGTTGTGGTTTATTAAAAGAACACACATGCAATGACACTAGTGGATCCATGTGGTTGATGAAAAGAAGAGACATGCAATGACACTGGTGGATCCATGTGTGGTTAATGAAAAGAACAGACATGCAATGAACTCTAGTGGATCCATATGTGGTCTATGAAAAGAACAGACATGTAATGACTCTAGTTGTGGTTAAAAAAAGAACAAACATGCAATGACACTAGGGGATCCATATGTGGTTAATGAAAAGAACACACATGCAATAACACTGGTGGATCCATATGTGGTTTGTGAAAATAACACACATGCAATGCCACTGGTGGACCCATATGTGGTTTGTGAAAAGAACACACATGAAATGACTCTAGCTGTGGGTAATGAAAAAAACACATGCAATGACTCCAGCTATGGTTTATTGAAAGAACACACATGCAATGACACTAGTGGATCCATGTGGTTTGTGAAAAGAACATACATACAATGACTCTAGTTGTGGTTAATGAAAAGAACACGCATTTCAATGACACGGTGGATCCATATGTAGTTTGTGAAAAGAACACACATGCAATGACTCTAGTGGATCCATATGTGGTTTATGAAAAGTACACACATCTAGTGACTCTACATGTGGTTTATTAAGAGAAAACACATGAAATGACACTAGGGGGTCCATATGTGGTTTATGAGAAGAACACACATGCAATGACACTGGTGGATCCATATGTGGTTTATGAAAAGAACACACATGCAATGACTCTGTTGGATGCATATGTGTTTTTGTGAAAAGAATAGACGTGCAATGAACTCTGGTGGATCCATATGTGGTCTATGAAAAGAATAGACATGTAATGATTCTAGTTCTGGTTAATGAAAGGAACACACATGCAATGACACTAGGGGATAGATATGTGCTTAATGAAAAGAACACACATGCAATGACACTGGTGGATCCATATGTGGTTTGTGAAAAGAACAGACATGCAATGACTTTAGCTATGGTTTATGAAAAGAACACACATGCAATGACACTGGTGGATCGATATGTGGTTTGTGAAAATAACACACATGCAATGAACTCTGGTGGATCTATATGTGGTTTGTGAAAAGAACACACATGCAATGACTCTACTTGTGTTTTATGAAAAGAACACATATCCAGTGACTCTAGTTGTGGTTTATTAAAAGAACACACATGCAATGACGCTGGTGGATACATATGGTTTATGAAAATAATAGACATGCAATGACACTGGTGGATCCATATGTGGTTTGTGAAAAGATCAGACATGCAATGACTGGTGGATCCATATGGTTTGTGAAAAGAACACACATCCAATGACTAGCTGTGGTTTATGAAAAGAACAGATATGCCATGACTCTGGTGTATCCATATGTGGTTTATGAAAAGAACATACATGCAATGACTCTGGTGGATCCATATGTGGTTTTTGAAAAGAACATACATGTAATGACTCTGGTGGATCCATATGTGGTTTGTGAAAAGAACACACATGCAATGACTAGTGGATCCATGTGATTTATGAGAAGAACACACATCTAGTGAAGTCTAGTGGATCCATGTGGTTTATGACAATAACACACATCCAATGAACTCTAGTGGATCCATCTTGGCATAATTTGATGTATGCCACGATGTATTTCATTGTACAAGACACTCACTTTCCATTTTTATACTACTCGGTTTTGCCCTTGAGTTTATATACTACTCAGTTTTGCCCTCTCTCTCTTTTGTAGAAGCCTAAACCTGTTCTCACTATGTCTGCTACGCCCTGATTGGTTGACAGAGTAGTCACGCGGATCGTGCGCACCTACCATTGATCATGTGTGATCCAACGAGAATCGTTTCACACGTCGTGCCCTTCACAGTACAGCATGAGACAACACGGACGTCTCCCTCAGTGAGACTTCTACAAGAAGGAACCCGAAGCCGTCCATGGTAAAAGTCGTCGAGTGGTCATGTCATGTTTAATCAAGTCTGAAAAGCCTACTACTGCTACTACTACGCCACAACACATGTGTCATCGAGTGCACGGTCGTCGACGGGCAGCTGCAATTTATTGCCACTTGATTTTAATAAGACATATCCCATTTCTATGCAGCGGCTCTCAATCTCACTTCCAACTAGGCCCCACCGTAAGAAACTTCCACACGTTAGCCGGAGGCCGAAGAGCTGAGAAATGGGTCTCGGGGGGGTGGAGGGGGGAGGCTCGACGATACCTAACATCTTCGCCTTCATCGTGTCCCTCATAGTCATCCACACATCCCTCTACCCGATCTAGCACGTCCCCACAAATATCATCGTACAACCACCTAACTCCTCTACATTTCCCCTTTTAATTATCACCTATTTTATGGCCGTGTCAAACTTCGTACATAGATATTGTGTGTGCGCCCTTTGCATGCGGCTGAATACAGAACTGCCATGCATGGCCCGAGAAAAAATGTGGCGTACCGTGCGCGTGTCTCGGTGCACGGTGTAGTAGCCTACGCGGCGCGTTGCATGGTGGTGCAACGAAATGTACCTTGCTTCCATTCACCTTAACTATAGAGCCCCTCTCCACATACCCACTCTCACTCTCTCTCACTCTCCTCACGCAACCCTCTCCACTATCCCACCAGCTTTTGCAAACTCCCAAGAAAACCCCATCCATGCCGGTGATGGCGGAGGAGGATGCGGTGGCCATCATCGCCTCCAAGTCCACCAGCGAGGAGGCCCCCGTCTCTGTCCCGGTACCCCTCGACGTGTTGAAAGCAGCCGTCGTCCCTGTCCAGGCCCCCGTCGAGGCATCGACGGCAGCCGCCGTTCCCGTCCAGGGCCCTGATGTCTACGCACTTCTATTCTTGTAGACAGTTATTGGGCCTCCAAGTGTAGAGGTTTGTAGAATAGCAGCAAGTTTCCCTTAAGTGGATCACCCAAGGTTTATCGAACTCAGGGAGGAAGTGGTCAAAGGTATCCCTCTCAAGCAACCCTGCAATCAAGATAGAAGAAGTCTCTTGTGTCCCCAACACACCCAATACACTTGTCAGGTGTATAGGTGCACTAGTTCGGCGAACAGATAGTGAAATAAAAGTGGTATGGATATAATACAACGGTGCCAGAAAAGAGCTTGACGGGAGGAAAAGACTAAAGGCAAAAATATGGAAGCAAGCAAACATGTAAAAGACTAAAGGCTTAGAAACAAGGCCTAGGGATCATACTTTCGCTAGTGAACATTCTCATATAAGTATCTTCTCTTCATGATACTACTCTGAACTACTCTCCGGTTGGACACTCTAATCCATGGTAGGGCTATAACAGCACTCCTCAAAGTCCGCCTTCTCCATCTAGATAACCTCACACTGTCACCTTGAGCGCTAGATGGTTCCAACAAACACCACAATTTCATAGAGACATCCAACTCCAAATATAACTCATAACAAGTATTTATGTAACCTTAGCCAAAGTGCCACATAGTGTGCACACTGCCAGCTTCACACACGTGGGGATAAGCAGAGATTCATTAAAGCAATTGAGTAGCAAAATAGATCTATAGATTACAAATCTCATGATCTCAATAAGATCATGCACAGAGAGAGAGATGAACACATATCTACCGGTAGAGCCCTTAGCCTCCAGGAAGAACTACTCGCTCATCATCATGGTAATCAGCAACAGCGATGGAGATGGTGGTGGAGATCGATGGAGATGGCTCTGGAGGCAATTCCCTGTCCCGGCAGGGTGCCGGAACAGAGACTTTCTGTCCCCCGAATCTCCCCTTCGGTGGCGGCAGCGCTGTGGAGGTTTTTGTGGCTTTCTCTCAGATGATTTAGGGTTTTCTCATCGAGAGGCTTCTTATAGGCGAAGAGGCGAGGCAGGGAGGCAGCCAGGGGTCCCACACCCCCTGGTGGCGCCACCAAGGCTGTCTCGTGCCACCATAGGGTGTGCCCACCTTGGTGCCCTACTCTATCTCTGCTTTGTGTTTTCGTGTTGCTCCGGGGAAAATAGGCATATTGGCTTTTGTCCCGTCCAATGCCGAGAATATTTAGTTTTTAGCTTTTCTAAAACCAAAAACAGCAGAAAACAGGCAACTGGCACTGCGGCATCTTGTCAATAGGTTAGTTCCAGAAAGTGTATAAAAATACCTCAAAGTATAGACAAAGCATAGGACAAATGATATAAAAGAAGCATGGAGCATCAAAAATTATAGATACGTTTACGACGTATCAAGCATCCCCAAGCTTAACTCCTGCTCGTCCTCGAGTAGGTAAGTGATAAAAATAATAATTTTTGAGGTGACATGCACCATCAGAATCTTGATCAAACCATTTGCAAGCATTAAAAGCTGGGATCAAAGAACTCTAAACATGAGCATGAAAGATGAAGTTCTAACAATAAGACAAAGTAACTATGCTGCAACATGAAAGGTTACAGACAAAGGTTTTTGAATAGCAATGCATTGAAAGACATTTGTTTGTTTCACATATAGAAAACATAGCATAGTGGCATTCAGCTTGTCCCTTATGGAGTAGCAAAACATAAATGCATAGGACACCTTCAAAGTTCATAAGGGTGACTAGATACAAATAGTTCAAGAACAAGCAATATCAACATTATGAATCAATCAATAAGTTTTGGGACAATGCACATAGAACTAAGAATGACAACTATGCTCTCTTAATTGGTGCCTAAGGATAGAAGGTGGGGACTCAATATAAAAGTGGAAGAAAGGCCCTTCATAAAGGGAAGCAAGGATTTCAAGTCTCATAAAGAGCTTCCAAAAATTATGGTAATTGTTAGCTTTCAGCTCTCATTGCCCCTATCATAAGCATCTTTAGGTGGTCAAGGTTAAAGTGAACAAAATATGGAGTATATGCTTGACAAAGTATAAGTTGGCAATCTCATGTCCCTTGAGTACGAGGGCCGCTCCTCATGCTACTCAACTTTAGTTACTGGTAAGTTCTTGTCATAGTAAGTACATGTGTATCATAGAGAACCGCTAACGGGGTACCCCTTGCCCCATGATACAGGAGCTATCCCATATCAAAATGACAAGGCAAGCAGACAATGAGCATCTCAGCAATCTTCTTATTTACCATGGGAAAATGGTGCTTTTTTCTCTATTTCCTCTTTTCTCATCTCTTTTTTTCTTTTTCTCAATCTCTTTTTTCTATCTCTCTTTTTTATAAGAAGAATGCTTCATAGATTGCTCACTATGGTGATTCTACAAGTTTCCACCATGATTAGGCATGGCTTAGGCTAGCGGCCTAGGCATTTCTCTAACACACATACATAACTCCATGGACTTACAAGCTCCCCTTTTATTTCACACCGACGACATCCATAAACAAAAGAGCATGATATCAACTGGGTAATATTTACAGGTGTTGAAAGCATTCCCCGTGACAGCACGGTTCTACTAATTCCCAACTTATAAGTGCAAGCATATACAACATAGATGACACAATGGTTCAAGTTTATTAGGGGCAAGAAAAATAAAGTGTGCCATCAAGTTTGTGAGAGCTTTAATCACTAATTTTCACATAACAAGTTTAATTTGGAAGATAGATAAAACAAGAATATACTTGGAATGGTGTAACACACCATGCATAGGAATTTATAGTGGACTCTTTGGAATAACTTGGTTTCTAGGGAGTTGGATGCATGAGTAGAGCTTACTCAATACAAGTGGAGGCTAGTAAAAGACTGGAAGCGACCAACTAAGAGAGCAATAATGGCCATAATCATGCTGAGCGACAAAACATTATCAATCAAAGCATAAAGTGGTACCACAAGTCAAAAACTAAATGATCATAGGGCTAAGGTGACTGGTTCATAGTCATAACATGGTGTGAGCATGTGCCAAGTCAACCCAAACAAAGCATCAAAGGAGAATACCACAATATTATGCTTTTGTATGCTAAAACAACACATGATTCTTTCAAGGCACATTAAGCAATCTCAATTGTTTGGAACAACTCATGCTATAGCAATAATCACTAAGAATAAGGTCAATCTCGCATGACATGATAAAGTCTAAGTCACAGTCAAAAACAAGCTCCTTTTATACCACTTAAGCATGAACTTTCCTACTCTTTCCAATCCAAATCAACCTATTTGAAACTATGTATGAATGCGAGGGTCCAACCAACATATTTAAGCAAACCAAGCAAACGAAAACTAAAAACAAAAACAAATATGCTCCAAGAACAACACAATTGTGCATGAAACAATAAAAATGAAGTGTTTGGAAGAAACCTGAATTTTTTATTGATGAAGAAGGGGATGCCTTGGGCATCCCCAAGCTTTGACGCTTGTACTTCTTGAATATTTCTTGGGGTGACACGAGTGGCATCCACAACCTTGATCTTTTGTCCATACTTCATCTCATCACATCATTCTCTCCCTACACTTGAAAATTTCCTTCATACAAAACGTCACACAATCTTCATTAACAACATTAGTGTATTCAAGATAATAAGTCTTTGGGTTCAGTTTCGACACAAGTAAAACTTCCAATAAAACACAGGATACTGTACCAATTCCTTTTAAATGTTCAAATGATCAAACAGAACTCAAAGAGAAAGAGATTAAGAGGCAAGTGCAAATAATGGCAGAAATCTCTCAAAACATACCAGTAGGTAAAAACTGATTTTTCCGAAGACCTTCTGTTGCTCAAATCGAAAAGTGTTAAATTAACGAAAGTTAGATAACAACTTGGGACAGAAGCACAAAAAATGACAGCTAAATCCGACGTACAGAGATTTTTCATAATTTTTACAGTGAAGCACAAAAATCTGTTTCGGGACAGCAACTTTCCCAAATCTTACTTCTCTCTCATTAGAGGTTATTCTTGGCACAAAAACCATACAAAAAGGATAAGAAGAGGTTATTATCGAGGCAATAACTTCCAAGATTCAACAAAACAAAAATAAACTAAAAGCAAAAATATATTGATTGTAGTTATCATGAGCCACATGCAAGAGGTTTATCATGAGCCACATGCATATAATCATTATTACTTTACACATAAGCATAGTTATTCTTATTAATTGTAGTGGGAGCAAATTCAAAAAAATAGCTAACATTATTATTCTCATCACCATAGTCATCAAATATAGGAGGCATATTGTAATCATAATTAATTTTCTCCTCAATAGTAGGTGGACTAAAAATATCATATTCATCATTGTAATCATCATATATTGGAGGCATAGTATCATCAAAGTAAATTTTCTCCTCCGTGCTTGGGGGACTAAAAATATCATGCTCATCAAAACCAGCTTCCCTAAGCTAAGACTTTTCCATAGCATTAGCAATAATGGTGTTCAGAGAATTCATACTAATAACATTGCTATTAGCATGCAAATAAAGTTCCATAGGTTTTTAAATTTTCTCTTCAAACACTTCATGTCCTAACTCAAGATAAATACTATAAACCTCTCTAATTTTGTTATTGTTTTCCATTAAGCCTAACTAGTGAAATAAAAACAAGAAACAAAAATATATGCAGAATCTAAAGGAAATAACTTCGAGCACTCACACACCAGCAACAATACTGGAAGATAGCTTAGTAGCCAGAAGATGTGAATACCTTTTACCTTACCTCCCTGGCAATGACGCTAGAAAATATCTTGATGTCTGCGCACTTCTATTCTTGTAAACAGTTGTTGGGCCTCCAAGTGCAGAGGTTTGTAAAACAGCAGCAAGTTTCCCTTAAGTGGATCACCCAAGGTTTATCGAACTCAGGGAGGAAGTGGTCAAAGGTATCCTTCTCAAGCAACCCTGCAATCAAGATACAAGAAGTCTCTTGTGTCCCCAACACACCCAATACACTTGTCAGGTGTATAGGTGCACTAGTTCGGTGAAGAGATAGTGAAATACAAGTGGTATGGATATAAGACAATGGTGCCAGAAAAGAGCTTGACGGGAGGAAAAGACTAAAGGAAAAAAGATGGAAGCAAGCAAACATGTAACAGATCTAGTTGCAAACGGTGTTTCAATGTTTAGAAACAAGGCCTAGGGATCATACTTTCGCTAGTGAACACTCTCATATAAATATATTCTCTTCATGATACAACTCTGCACTACTCTCTGGTTGGACACTCTAATCCATGGTAGGGATATAATAGCACTCCTCAAAGTCCGCCTTCCCCATCTAGATAACCCCACACTGTCACCTTAAGCGCTAGATTGTCCCAACAAACACCACAATTTCATAGAGACATCCAACTCCAAATATAACTCATAACAAGTATTTATGTAACCTTAGCCAAAGTGCCACACGATGTGCACACTGCCAACTTCACACATGTGGGGATAAGCAGAGATTCATTAAAGCACTTGAGTAGCAGAATATATCTATAGATTACAAAGCTCATGATCTCAATAAGAACATGCATAGAGAGAGACATGAACACATAGCTATCGGTAGGGCCCTTAGCCTCGGGGAAGAACTACTCCCTCATCATCATGTGAATCAGCAACGATCATGGAGATGGTGGTGGAGATCGATGGAGATGGCTCCGGGTGCAATTCCCCGTCCCGATAGGGTGCCGGAACAGAGACTTTCTACCCCCGAATCTCCCCTTTGGTGGCAGCGGCACTGTGGAGGTTTCCGTGGCTTTCTCTCAGATGATTTAGGGTTTTCTCATCGGGAGGCTTCTTATAGGCGAAGAGGCGATGCGAGGAGGCAGCCAGGGGGGCCCACACCCCTAGTGGCGCCACCAATGCTGGTCGGCACCACCATAGGGTGTGCCCACCCTGGTGCCCTACTCCATCTCTGCTTCGTGTTTCCGTGTTGCTCCAGGAAAAATAGGCATATTGGCTTTTGTCCCGTCCAATTCTGAGAATATTCATTTTTTAGCTTTTCTGAAACCAAAAACAACAGAAAACAGGCAACTGGCACTACAGCCTCTTGTCAATAGGTTAGTTCCAAAAACTATATAAAAATACCTCAAAGTGTAGACAAAGCATAGGACAAATGATATAAAACAAGAATGGAGCATCAAAAATTATAAATACGTTTACGACATATCAGCCCCCATCCCCGCTACCAACGTAGCCACCGGCGAGGAGGCCGAAGCCGGCGAGGAGCCCGCCGCCGGCGAGGAGGCCCCCGTCGGTCACGAGCAGATCCAGCTCTTCTAGGACCCCTACGATCTAGAAGAATACATCGCTCCGATGAACCCCTAAGACACCGGCATTGACGGCCCATGGTCAGAGGTAACTAGTGTTTGCTCCCCTTCCCTGGTTCTTCTCTTGTTCCCATCGTTGGATGCTAGATCTTGGTTATTAGGGTTTGCTTTTTTGCATTTCGATTGCTCGGTCTTCTTACATCATCTAATCCTTCCTTTTTATTTTCTTCCAATAGGTTTACGACAGTGACGTTTGCAGCAATGTCGAGTCCAGGCACACCAAGACTCGTCAGGTGCCGAGGAGGCTGCAGGCGCCGGTACGACGCCTTCTTCACTAGCAGTGTCTACAGTTGCCTCTTCTGCAGGACGAGACTCGCCGGCACCAACTTCAACTACGTCGTGATGCATGTAGAGGGCTCGAGCTCCGGCACCCCCAAAGTTGGCCAGACCGTGAATGTCAATGCCTACATTGCTAAACACCAGGCTCTCAGTATTCACCTCCAAAACCTCTAACGGGTGGCCATCGAAGAGGGTCACATGCCTCCGATCAAGCCCAAGGCCCCCAAGATCAAGGGACTAGGTAGCAAGAAGTGGAGAAGCGCCAAAGGGTGGAGGCAGAGGCGCATGCACATGCAAGGAGGGGTTGAACGTGTCTGTTGCTGCTGCTAAGCAGCTTCTTTTGATTTTGTATATTTTGCATGTGATGGCTGCTGAGCAGCCAATGTATCGAACCTCGTTAAGCAACCTACTTTCTATCGCCATATCCTATTTAGCTGCGCACATCTATATCTACATTTGTTTTGTTTTCTAAATGAATGTATTCTGCCTGGTGTGATTTGCTGCTCTAGATTTGCTACCAGATCGGGTCAAAAAGAGGTCCAAAAGGGAACGTATGATGGAAGAGAGAAGCTGCTCTAGATTTTCTACCAATTTAGGCAAAATAAAATATATATGTTTAGCGAGAGAGGAAAAAGATACTCTTTCAAACTGCCAGTTAACGAGCTGCCATCTTGACAAGCTACCACACACATACAGAAACATAACACAAAGAAGTAAAATTTATTTTACTACTCTCACTTGAGGCGCTAGCCATCTTGACAAGCTAACTGAGTTCCACAAAACAAAAACATAACACAAAGGAGTAAAATTTAATTCACTTCTCATTAGAACACTTGAGGTGCTTGCCATCGTTCCTAGGCGACCAATTGCCATCATTCCAGGTGGATCTTACTTTTTGGTGCTCCACAGCTCACAAAGTTCGTCCCACCTGGAATCTAACTTGGCTTCCCTATCATCAGCATCCTGCGGCACAATTAGTGGTGCATCACAGGCCTGATTGTTGCCGCTAGAAGATGCTGCCTCTCTGTTTGCTGCTTCAGCTGCAGCCTCTCTGTCAGCTGCTTCAGATGCAGCCATTTTCTTTGCATATGCAACTTCAAACTCAGCTATTCTGCATTTTCTACAAAGGGCTCCCCTAAGCTCGTCTTCCCTCTTGCAACTGGGGCAAAATACGAGGTAACATAGAAAGAAATGGATCTTCTTGTACAGCTGGCATCTATGGCTGCATACTTCAGGTTTATATCAGACAACATCCACTCCTCCCAAAAACCATGCCTATTTGTAGGGAAATCTGCCTTCATTATGTCGTACGACTTATCGAGGATTCTAGTTGCGAATGTAGCCATTCCATCCTTCCTCGAGCCCCTATGATCTTGACAAGAATCTGAATATCGATCCAGTTGTGCACAGGAATTGTAATTCCCTCTTGACGAAATTTCCAAAAATCAGTTGTATTGTCAACAGTGCAGAAAACAATTCCTTTTCTTCAAGGAACTGGCGCAGCGCCAGACAATTCTTGTCAGTCCTAAAAGTATGTAGTTTGTCATCACCAAAATTTGTAACTACAAATGTTTTGTCAATGCAAGATCATCATCTGAATATAATTTTAAAAATTTTAGTAAATGCAAGATCAAGACTCTCAACATTGGCTTGTCATAATTTATTTGGTCCTAAATAAAATTCAGTAGTTGCAAGATGAGCAAATGGATAAAGAACAAGGGGAGAAAACCCTAAAAGTAGTTAACTACAGCGAGCAAATCTACAAACCGGGAGAAGTGGTAGACGAGGACGTGTTTCCTCATGGACAGTTGAATGACGGGGACTTCATTCCCTTCATATGGGTTCTCCGGGGTGTACTCGAGGTCCAATCCCACAAACTTGTCCTCATCTATCTCAAGCCAACCCTCGTACATCCTCAGGACTCGCACCATTGTCTCCTCCTAGTTGGTGTATACGATGTCTATCTTCTTATTATCATGGGCAATGAAGCTTGTTTCTAGAGTGCAACGACCTTCCATGGCGGCAAGGAGAAGACGGAAAGAGGACAGATGATAGGAAGAAGAAGAGTGGTTTTTGCGAGACAGGGGAACGGTGGAAGCGTCAATGCGTTTCTAAGGTAGTGGTTAACGACGGGGACGGAAGTCCAATGGAGAGACGCATGGCGGTGGCTATTCCAGCTTCTGAGTAAACAAAAAATTATAATAACGAGGATATATGTGCCTTGTTTTGTCACGTCAATACACTGGGCCGGTCGTGTTGTCCTATCCACTACGCCAGCACTACAAGCCTACATGACAGCCACCACGCCTAAGAGACGGGAGTGACATAATGGCCAAAACTGACAGGGGGCCAACTTGACAGACGTTAGCCTAATATTTTGTATTGAAACGTAAAGTTGAATTTGTTCCAAAAAAAACCCTCTGAGTATTTGGCACGCCAACTATGATCATCGCGGCTGATTACAGGTAACTTAGGTACCGTGTTGCCTGGGTGCCTCAACTTTTGGGTCGCTAAATTATATTCTCCTCTAGGCGGCATCTGTGTCCTTTCAACAGCAACATAGGCTTTTTCTCATGGGGAGTGACCAAGACCGACAAGGTTGATAGCAGGCGCTTGAGGTCGTCGAAGGCTTCTTATGCTTCGTTAGTCCACTCGAATTCATTTGTTTTGTGGAGGAGTTGGTAGAAAGGGAGGGCCTTTTCGCCCATCGAACTGATGAACCTGCTGAGGGCCGCGATTCTCCCAGCCAGCTGCTAGACACCCTTGATGTTATTCGGCTTATCCATGGCCAGTATGGTTTTAATTTCCTTCAGGTTCGCCTTGATTCCCCTTGCGGATATGAGGTACCCGAGTAGTTTCCCGGATGGGACGCCGAAGGCGCACCTTTCCGGATTCATCTTGATTCTGTAGCGATCAAGGCTATCAAAGGTCTCGCAGAGATCTTCGATGAGTGTTGTGCTCTCTTTTGTCTTGACAACTATGTCATCGATGTAGACTTAAATGTTGCGGCCTATTTCGTTCTTCAAGCAGGCCTACATGCACCTTTGATAGGTGGCTCCTATGTTCTTCAGCCCGAAGGGCATTGTGTTGTAGCAGTAAATGCTGAATGGTATGATGAAGGCCGTCTTTTCCTAGTCCTCCACCTTCATCCAAATCTGATTATAGCCTAAGTAGGTGACGAGAAAGGAGAGGCGTTCGTACCATGCGGTGGAGTCGATTATTTGGTCGATCCGTGGTACTGGGAAGTGGTCATTCGGACAGTTCTTGTTGAGAGACGTGAAGTCCACACACATCCGCAGTATATCGGTGTCCTTCTTTGGCACTAGCATGGCATTAGCTATCCAGGTGTTTTCCTTCATCTCACGGATGAAATCAGCATCGAGGATTCTGTTGACTTCCACGCCTACGGCTTTGGCCTTTTCTTCAAATAGCTGATGCAACGGCTGCATGATTGGTCATGCATCGGGGAACATGTTGAGTGCATGCTCAGTGAATTTCCTAGGAACTCCTGGCATGTCCGCAGGACACCAGGTGAAGATTTCCTAGTGCTCACGGAGGAATTTGATGAGCGCAAATTCCTATGCGGCAGTTAGTTTGTTGGCGATGAGGGTCGTCTTGGTGGAGTCTGTCCGAGTGGACCTGGACCTCCTTGGTGTTGACCATGGAGACGAAGGACTGCTTAGGTGCCTTCTGCTTGCTCAAAGGAGGAAGACTGTTGTTTGTCGACTCCTTGAGCCTTGCCAGCTCTTCTTGCATGTCGAAAGACTGAGAGATTCTATTGAATTACCTGTCGCAATTATCGGATCTGGTAAATCTCCATTGGATGGTGATGACGCTGTTTGGGCCTGGCATCTTCAGCATGAGGTACGCATAGTACGGTACTGCCAGGAATCTTGTGAATGACACGCAACCAAGTATGGCGTGGTATTGGGATGGATAGTTGACCACCTCGAACTCAAGACACTCGCGCCTGAAGTTCTTGGGCTTGCCGAATATAACGTCGAGGAAGATTTTGCCCGAGGGTAGATCTCCTTGCCTGGCATAATTCCATGGAAGGTGGTTTTGGATGGCTCTAGGCTAGAGAGCAAGATTCACGTGGCATGCAAAGTGATGGCGAACATAAGGTTAATGTCGCTGCCTCCGTCCATGAAGACTCTGCTCATCTCGTACCCGCTGATCTGAGCCTCGAGCACTAGAGCTGCGTGGCCTGGGCATGGGACTTGACACGGGTGGTTAGATATGTCAAAGGTGATGCAAGATTCTGATCCACTGAGGTACTTAGGGATTGCAGGTGGTGATGATACCGTCATGCTGACTTGTCGATTGATTGTCTTCTAGACCCTGTTCGAGGGGCGCCCTTTCTAGATCATCATGGTCCCACGCGGTGGGGGATATGGCTCGTGCCCATTGTTTTGTACCACCGGAGCTACTAATGGTGGTGGTGCATTGTCCGAAAGGGGTGGTGGTGGTGATGCTCCATATGCTATGGGACCTGTAGTTGCCCCGTACCCTTGGCTTGTTGCTTCGCGTTGTAGTTACACGTAGGCATCATGGAGCTTTTGTAACTCGCGACAGTACTTGAGGAGATGGCTTGACTTCCTTTTGCCATCCTATTTGTCGATGCAGTAATGGACGTTGCAGGGTCCTGACAGTCGCGCCATTGGAGTTGAAGCATTGTTGTGGGTCCAGCATTGCCACACTTTGGTTGTCTTGCCGTTGTCGCAGTAGCTGCCACCGTGATATCCGCTTTTGCGGTTGTCGTCTCTGCGTTTGTCAGCATAGCCAGCGGCGACCATGTCGACTTTCTTACGGTCCTCATAACCACGCATCCTGCCACTTTCCTCGGCGGTCGCGCCCGCGGCCCAGGTCGTCCTTATCATCCGAGCGTGTTCGGCTATTGTGGACAGCGTCTTCGCCATCTGCCCAGTGATTCGCTATGTTCATTAGGTGGTTGATGGTCTCGGGCTTGGTATGGCCTATCTCCTCCTTGAGTTCTCAACGGCGTAATCCGACTTTGAATGCATCAATTGATCGCTCCTCAGAAATATCTTCCATAGAGGTCTTGATGATGGACCATCGTTGGATGTACGAGCGGAGGGATTCGCCAGACCTCTAGTTGCAGGCTTAGAGCTCTTCCATTGATGTCGGGCGCTTGTAGGTGCCTTTGAAGTTTCAGACGAAAGTGTACACTAGTTCCTCCCAGTTGCAGATCGAGCCGGAGGGGAGGCTGTTTAGCTAGGCTCGTGCAACGCCTTGTAGATGCAGTTGTAGGCATCACATGGTTGTGTCTTCGGATCCGCCATGGAATTTCATGGACTGTATGTCATCATCCAGCCATATCTTAGGCTCCTTAAAGCCATCAAATTTTGGGTGGTCCAAGGGCAGCTTGAAGCCCTTGGTCATCCGTGTTTCCCGTATGGCACATGATGACTGCAAGTGCACAGATCGTTTGTAGCTAGTTTTGAAATAAAGATATCGATCCCACAGGGAGCAGGAGTCTGAAGTCTAATCATTCCTAAAATAAATATTGCTATAGAAATGCTACATAAAGTTCTAAGTAACAAGATAAAATGCGAGTAATATGTAAAAAGGTGTTTTGGGGTTTTGGGTATAAGAGCAATAATAAAGTAAAGCAAGTAACTTAATACAGAAAGTAAGTATCGCGTATGTAAAGAAAGATTGGAACTACAATAGGGAAAGAGTGTTCTCACGGAGTAGCGGATACACCACTAGTATTGTAAAGATCTAAGATAAAGATTATCATCATGAACATTCTCACCTATGTATGTGTGGGAGGAACTCCGTATTTGGACAAATAGGCAACAACCGTTGCTCACATCATCCTCATAACCACAGTAGTCAGCAATCGACATCAATCGAATTATTGCGCTATTAAGGGACGTAATCCCATAGGACGTATCCCATGGCATGTATAGTGTTCCGTGAGTTCCCTCTTTTCCCAAGTTGATACGTAAGGATTGCTAATAGCTTTATAGTCAGTGTAAGTGCTAGCACACCTCCGTCTACCAACAAGTAGTTCCCTCCATCAAGTCCCCATGAGAGGCAAATATTGAGAGGTCGACTTCTCTCAACATCAAGATATAGAGAATCTAACACATGATCACAACGATGAATATCATAATAGACTTTATCTTATTTCAATCTCATACTAGGGTTTCTCCACCTCCCAAAGAACTAATTGTAGCACCCGGTAAAATTACTACTAGAAAATCGATTGTTGTTTTAACTTTGTGTATCATCATGATAGCATGCTCATGTCATCATGCCACATTGCATTTGAGCATTATCATCATGCCACATTGCATTTGAGCATCATCATCATGCATATGTTTGTCTAAAACTATTTTGCAAAAGCCTATTTTGTTTTCTAATTATCGTCCCCTTTCTTCAAACCCAAAACTCCGGTCTCTTCCGAATTATTTTGTTTGTCTAAAAATTATTTGCACAAGACTACTAAAACTAAAACTAATAAATAAATGTTTTCAGGGGAGGCCGCCCCGGCCAGGCCCAGCCAGCAACAACCTACAACCCTGGAAGGAAAAAGCCCTAACCCTAATCTCTAGAACCCAACCCATCCCCACAAACCCGAAACCCTAGCCTACCACACCACCCGACTCACCCGTGCGCGTGACACAGGCAGCAGCGCACGTCCCACTGCAATGCCCGTGATGCACACTAGCCTCGCACCACGCGAGCGACGCAACGCAGTCACACCCACCCGCTCCTCACCTACCGCCCTCACCTCGGCCCCACTCGCGTGCGGTGCGGAACACACACACGTGCTCCATCGCGAAGCCCTCATCCCCAACCCCGACATCGCCCTCCTCTTTTTCCCCGCACGCGCCACCACCCGCCCCTCGGGTCCGCGAGCAAGCTCGCAACGCCGCCGTCCGACCCCAGTGCCTCCTGATCCTCGCCTCACCGCTCTCCCTCACTTGCCAGGTGCCGCCCCAGGTGCTCCCGCCTCCCTCGTCACCGTGGCCGTCCCCGGTCGCTGCTAGATTCCTCCTCGGCCAGTGCCCGCCGCCAACACCTCGCCTCCCCACCGCCATGTTTCAAACCCGCCACCGTCGAGGCCCATCTCCGGTCACCACAAACACCTTCCCTTTCCCGGTGCGTTGGCCAAGCTCATCCGCCTTCCTCTGTCCACAGCCCCACATGCTCCTCACCGACGCCACGAGCTCACCGCCTCGGCCCAGATGGCCGTCATCGGCCTCGCATGTAGGCGCGCCCTCTGCATCGTCCCTAGCGATGCCTCCTATTTGTCCACGAGCTCCAAGACTCCACCGTGAGCATGACCATGCTTCTAGGCCCGCTCGAGGCCCATGTCTCCCTTCTTCCGGCATGCATGCACAAGGATAACAACCGCCTTGCCATGTTTCTGCTGCCATCCTTCGTGATGTTATCCCTGTAGGCCAACGGCAGGTTAAGTATTTCCTATGCGTCTCCAATATCTTGTGAAGTTTCTGAAGAGACTAAGTGACCCTGAATACCAAAGATGCAGTACTACCGTGTGTTGAGTATATATAGATCTGGCAATCAAGATACTGCTGACAAGATCTTTGCTGATTTGATGTCCTGCCATAGACGTCAAGATCTCCGATGCTTGGACACAAACATGAGTACCCGGTCTGTCGCTTCAAGTTTACCAGCGACCCGAAGCCGGAACCACTAGGCCTACATCACGGAACGCCAAGGTCCACAGATCCAAAGCCCTGACCCGAAGACCGATCCCGGTGAGACTAAAACCGAACCACATCAAATCAAGAGCGTTGAACGCAAATCTATGACCCTTATGTTCCTTATTTTGATAATATAATACAAATTGTTGCACATTAAATTATTCATGCTTGCATCTCATCATGTGGTTTGGGAGTACTCTGTCGATTCACCTCATAATTATATATGGAAACTATATGCGGGCTATTTTAGGCTTATTTTGGCTCCATTTAAATTTGTGTTAAATTGTGGGGTATCTAAACAACATGAACCTATTAATTAATTGACGGGACCCCGGTTCCGCTTAATATTGCCTAGTTGCATCGCATCTTTGCCATGTCATGCATCATACCATGAACATGCCGGATCTTCTTCCGTAGTATTAAATAGTGCATCCAGTGTTTCTTTTAGTAATTTGCTTCTTCAAGGATTAGGCCATTGAGTGGATGCGAGTATCGACAAGTTCTTCGGATAATGTATCTTCAGCAGTGTTTCCCAAGCGAGCAATCTCCCCCTTTCTACCTATTATGCTTTTATAGTATTTATTTCCTCCTGTTGATCTATTGCTATCCGTGTTGTGATGCTTTAGTTTCCGTGCACCATTTATATTCCTTGTAGCCTCTATATTGCCTTTGGACAAATCCTATTGCATATTGTTTGATAGACAGTCGGCCTTGCGAGTCGTAGTTGCTTACTCAGGTGCTGCTTTGCGTCGTTGTCGTTCCACCGTTGATGGAAGCTTGGCACATGCTTAATGGTGGAGATGATCATGGATTTCATTATATCTTGTTAATTAAATGCTGGAAATAGATATAATGCAGAGGCACCGGTGGGTAATAGTCAATATTTGGTTTTTAACCGCCCACTTGTGTCCACCTAGGACCCGAGTTCTTGACACCTGTTCCGAGATCAAGCGCGCTAACCACATGTGAGTGTGTGGGCACCCTATCGGCTTACTACCTGATTTCAAAGTAATGTGTTGGGGGCCACAAAGTAGTTTGGGGCGTTATTAATCTCCTGTACTTATGCCATGCTGTAATGCTTTATTTATGATTGCACGTGGAGCGTCTGTACTGTTTAGGAACCCCGTGCCATGTTTTCGCTGTATCGACAAGCCCATTCACACGTCGGGTTCCCAGTCGTTTATAGCCGTCGTCACAAACCCTGGGTCCGTCTCGGAGCCGGTCGACTTTTTTGCGGGTAGCTTAGTGGGGTGGCCCCCATGTACTTGCTTTGGGTCTCGGAAACGTCGTGTCCGAGGCCCCGTCGCATACCGTTGAGTGTATGTTCAGGATCTTGCTCATATTCGGATCTGACAATAAGGGTTGAAGTGCGTGTGGATACTTTTGTGCACCCCTTCAGGGTTAAATCTTTTTGAAAAGCCGTGCCCGTGGTTATGGATGACTTGGAGCACAGTTTCTCGATCATAGACAACTATAACTAAAGAATTGTTCTTATAATATGACTTGTATCTGATATGACGACAATCACCATGGAATGAATGAATAAAACTGCCATCTGTGTGAGTTTACTCGGCATGACTTTCTCATTTGGTCTCGAGGGGGAAATACCAGGATGTGTATGCTTGGTGTTAGTATCAGGTGGTTCCAAATAGGTATTTCTTATCCCTCTCTAATAGCTGATAGTTGTATTGAGTCTCTATAGGTTGTCTAGTGCATGCTTTGCTGCCACTTCAGTCCACCATACCTATGTAGGCGAGAGCCGCCGAATTCTAGACTCGCCATGTACTGGCCTCGGTACTGACCACTCTCTTTTTCCTTTGCCCTTTGTTGGCAACCCTTTTTGTTTTAGCATGTATAATATTGACGTCGTTAGTAGGTTACCCTTCTGGCTTGGCCTGGGCAGGGTTATGGACGCCATTGGTTATTTTGTAGGGCTCTTAGCCCCATTTTCATATTATCCATACTCGGATGTTGTATCGTTTTCAAGGTGATTTGGATCTTTGTATTGTGTATCTGTATTCTTGACTCATGGAGTCGTTTTTGTATATATATGTTCTGTGGGTTCCATCGTGGACTATTGTGTAATCATATTACTTTCTTTTCCACCCGTACACAAGTGCCTGGTGGGCATATTTGAATCGTTTCTATGCGGGTTTGGCGGGAATCGCTAAAACTTGCATAGGGCCGATGCGAGGGTGTTACAAAGTGGTATCGGAACTCAGCAGTTGCGATACCCCACTTGTCCAGACTGTAGGATAACCTAGCTAACGGCTGATGTAGAGTGTCAAAACTATTTTGCAAAATTGGTTGGACAGTTCTGATTAGGCCTGCTTTTACTCCTTACCCCTATGCTATTATTCTCTTACCTCTACGTGTTTTGAATCTATTCTCTTATCTTTTCTTCGAGTCCAGGATTTCTCGTGGGTAGGTTTCCGTCATACCTTCAGGGTTTCGCTTCCCCTTTTATACAATGTTGTTACAATCATCAATCTGCATGTTGTTTAATGTACCCTTCATCCAATCTTTTTGTCCTTAAACTCATCTATATTTGCACCTTGATGGATATCCGAATCGTTGAAGAACATATGAGAAAGATAAACATTGGTGAAGTTGGAGTAAACCTTGAGCATGTGTTGTTCATGCCAATGGAACCATCACAAAACCTAATCATTGTGTCTTTTCGTATGATTTTCTTTGTATCTTCCGGTGTTTCCAACATGATGACATCATCTATGAAGAGCCTGCATCATGCCTGCATTTTTCGAAGCTTTCCGAACATCACTTGTCAATATCTTCAGTCTAAATTCCGAGAGTTGGTTGCACGATTCTTATATTCATGTACATAGTAATGCTTCGAGTGCAGGATGGTCTGATCACCCTGCCCGACTCTTACTGTTCACTCTTGTACATCGAATTGGTGGATAAATGTGACTTTTACTCTTTTCATGGAAGTTAGAGGTGGCCTTACCTTTTGAGACCTTTACCATCGCCCTCGACGAACGTGAGCAACGACCCTTGTTGGTGGTGTCGACAATTTCAAGATGGAGCAAGAATCTTTGTTAGTATTGTCGCGAGCATCTACATGAAGCAAGAAGCATCTGGTCATCGGCTTTCTTCCCCATAACATGAGGCGGATCTTGAGGGTGAGATCCCTTGTTAGTGGTGTCGAATTGTAGCACCCGGTAAAATCACTACTAGAAAATCGCTTGTTGTTTTAACTTTGTGCATCATCATGATAGCATGATCATTGCATCATGTCACATTGCATTTGAGCATCATCATCATGCCACATTGCATTTGAGCATCATCATCATGCCACATTGCATTTAAGCATCATCATCATGCATATGTTTGTCTAAAACTATTTTACAAAAGCCTATTTTGTTTTCTAATTATCGTCCCCTTTACTCAAACCAAAAACTCCGGTCTCTTCTGAATTATTTTGTTTGTCTAAAAATTATTTGCACAAGACTATTAAAACTAAAGCAAAAAAATAAATGTTTTCAGGGGAGGCCGCCCCGGCTAGGCCCAACGGCCTAGCTAGCAACAGCCTACAACCCCGGAAGGAAAAATCCTTAACCCTAATCTCTAGACCCAAACCCATCCCCACCAACCCGAAACCCTAACCTACCACACCACCCGACTCATCCGTGCGCGCGACATAGGCAACAGCGCACGTCCCACTGCAACACCCGCGATGCACACCAGCCCTGCACCACGCGAGCGACGCGACGCGGTCACACCCATCCGCTCCTCACCTACCACCCTCACCTCGGCCGCACTCGCGTGCGACAGAGAACACGCACACATGCTCCATCACAAAGCCCTCTCCCCAACCCCGACGCCGCCCTCCTCTTCTTCCCCGCACGCGCCGCCACCTGCCCCTCTGGTCCACGAGTAAGCTCGCAACATCGTCGTCCGACCCTAGTGCCTCCCGATCCTCGCCTCACCGCTCTCCCTCGCTCGCCAGGCGCCGCCCCAGGTGCTCCCGCCTCCCTCGTCATCGTGGCCCTCTCTGGTGGCCGCTGGATTCCTCCTCGGCCAGCGCCCACTGCCAGCACCTCGCCTCCCCACCACCACATCGTGACCCCGCCACCGTCGAGGCCCATCTCCGGTCACCACAACCGCCTTCCCGTTCCTGGCATGCTAGCCAAGCTCATCCGCCTTCCTCCATCTACTGCCCCGCGTGCTCCTCACCGATGCCACGAGCTCACCACCTCGGCCCAGATGGCCTTCATCGGCCTCACATGTAGGCGCGCCCTCTGCATCCTCCCTAGCGATGCCTCCTATTTGTCCATGAGCTCCAAGACTCCACCGCGAGCATGACCACGCCGCTAGGCCCGCCCAAGGCCCATGTCTCCCTTCTTTCGGCATGAGTGCACAAGGACAACAATCGCCTTGCCATGTTTCTGCCGCCATCCCTCATGATGTTGTCCCTGTAGTCCAACGGCAGGTTAAGTATTTCCTGTGCGTCTCCAATCTCTTGTGAAGTTTCCGAAGAGACTAAGTGACCCTGAAGCCCAAAGATGCAGTACTACCGTGTGTTGAGTATACATAGATCAGGCAATCAAGATACTTCTGACAAGATCTTTGCTGATTTGATGTCCTGCCGTAGACGTCAAGATCTCCGATGCTTGGACACAAACATGAGTACCTAGTGTGCCGCTTCAAGTTTTCCAGTGACCCGAAGCCGGAACACCTAGGCCTACATCATGGAACACCAAGGTCCATAGATCCGAAGCCCCAACCCGAAGACCGATCCTGGCGATACTAAAACCGGACCACATCAAATCAAGAGCATTGAACGCCAATGTGTGACACTTATCTGCCTTATTGTGATAATATAATACAACTTGTTGCACATTAAATTATTCATGCTTGCATCTCATCATGTGGTTTGGGAGTACTTTGTCGATTCACCTCATAATTATATATGGAAACTGTATGCGGGCTATTTTAGGCTTATTTTGGCTCCATTTAAATTTGTGCTAAATTGTGGGGTATCTAAACAATATGAACCTATTAATTAATTGTCGGGACCCCGGTTCCGCTTAATATTGCCTAGTTGCATCGCATATTTGCCATGTCATGCATCATACCATGAACATGCCAGATCTTCTTCCGTAGTATTAAATAGTGCATCCAGTGTTTCTTTTAGTGATTTGCTTCTTCATGGATTATACCGTTGAGTGGATGGGGGTATCGACAAGTTATTCGGATAATGTATCTTCGGCAGTGTTTCCCAGGCGAGCAATCTCCCCCTTTCTACCTATTTTGCTTTTGTAGTCTTTATTTCCTCCTGTTGATCTATTGCTATCCATGTTGCGATGATTTAGTTTCTGTACACCATTTATATTCCTTGTAGCATCTATATTGCCTTTGGACACATCCTATTGCCTATTGTTTGATAGACAGTCAGCCTTACGAGTCGTAGTTGCTTACTCAGGTGCTGCTTTGTGTCATTGTCGTTCCACCGTTGATGGAAGGTTGGCACATGCTTAATGGTAGAGATACTTAATGGTGGAGATGATCATGGATTTCATTATATCTTGTTAATTAAATGCTGGAAATAGATATAATGCAGAGGCACCGGTGGGTAATAGTCAATATTTGGTTTTTAACCGCCCACTTGTGTTCACCTAGGACCCGAGTTCTTGACACCTGTTCCGAGATCGAGCGTGCCAACCACATGTGGGTGTGTGAGCACCCTATCGGCTTACTACCTAATTTCAAAGTACTGTGCTAGGGGCCACAAAGTAGTTTGGGGCGTTATTACTATCCTGTACTTATGCCATGCTTTACTGCTTTATTTATGATTGCGCATGGAGCGCCTATACTGTTTAGGAACCCCGTGCCATGTTTTCGCTGTATCAACAAGCCCATTCACACTTTTGGGTTCCCAGTCGTTTACAGCTATCGTCACAAGCCCTGGGTCCATCTCAGAGCCGTCTGACTTTGTTGCGGGTAGCTTAGTGGGGTGGCCCCCATGTACTTTCTTTGGGTCTTGGAAACGTCATGTCCGAGGCCCCATCGCATATTGTTGGGTGTATGTTCAGGATCTTGCTCATATTCGGATCTGACAATAAGGGTTGAGGTGCGTGTGGATACTTTGGTGCACCCCTGCAGGGTTAAATCTTTTCGAAAATCCGTGTCCACGGTTATGGACGACTTGGAGCATAGTGTCTCGGTCAAAGACAACTATAACTAAAGAATTGTTGTTATAATATGACTTGTATCTGATATGACTAGTAAGTTGGACAACCACCATGGAATGAATGAATAAAACTACCAACTGTGTGAGTTTCCTCGGCATGACTTCCTCGTTTGATCTCGAGGGGGAAATACCAGGATGGGTATGCTTGGTGTTAGTATCAGGTGGTTCCGAATAGGTCTTTCTTATCCCTCTCTAATAGTCGACAGTTGTATCGAGTCTCTATAGGTTGTCTAGTGCATGCTTTGCTGCCACTTCAGTCCACCATACCTATGTAGGCAAGAGCCGCCGAATTCTAGACTCGCCGTGTACTGGCCTCAGTACTAGCCGCTCTCTTTTTCATTAGCCCTTTATTGGCTCCCCTTTTTGTTTTAGCAGGTATAATATTGACGTCGTTAGCAGATTACCCTTCTGGCTTGGCCTGGGTAGGGTTATGGATGCCATTGGTTATTTTGTAGGGCTCTTAGCCCCATTTGCATCTTATCCGTACTCGGATGTTGTACCGTTTTCAAGGTGATTTGTATCTTTGTATTGTATATCTGTATTCTTGACTCATGGAGTCGTTGTTGTATATATATGTTATGTGGGTTCCATCATGGACTATTGTGTAATCATATTACTCTGTTTTCCACCCGCATGCAAGTGCCTGGTGGGCATCTTTGAATCGTTTCTATGCGGGTTTGGCGGGAATCGCTAAAACTTGCATAGGTCCGATTCGAGGGTGTTACAAAGTAGTATCAGAGCTCAGCAGTTGTGATACCCCACTTGTCCAGACTGTAGGATAACCTAGCTAAGGGCTAATGTAGAGTGTGAAAATCAACATCATGGCAATGATAATGGAAACAATCATAGATGAATAGTACT
The DNA here is from genome assembly GCA_916181665.1 of Avena sativa. Taxonomy (NCBI): domain Eukaryota; kingdom Viridiplantae; phylum Streptophyta; class Magnoliopsida; order Poales; family Poaceae; genus Avena; species Avena sativa. Next base: position 318,229,036 of record OV702292.1, read on the forward strand.
TGTATAAATCCACAACAAGTATAGGAATTACAACAAGATCTAGACAAGATGTAGATGGGATGGATGAAGATGCTTGTGATGCAGCGGTGGATGATGAAGATCGATGCCTTAGCCTCCCGGATCTGCGCAGGGTGAAGATGGATCCCTGGCGGATGAGTTCCCCCTCCAGATGCCTTCTGGAGGTGAGGTTTCGGCGATTTCTGGGTGTTCTGTATGTCGTCTCCCCGAACCAATTGCACGGGGTGAAACTATTTGATGAGGCGGAGGCGGCACCAGCTATACGGCCGGAGCTATACGGGCAGAGAAAATTCTCCCACCGTATAGTTGGTCGTTACGCTCTCTGCCTCCTTTGTTTGCTTCTGGTTTCCTTCTGGTATTATTAATATTTCCCAAATAAGCGATTTACGTTGTTTTTGACTCCTTTTCTCCATAGTACAACTGCTTCCATAATTGTATCCACTAGATCCATCATTTGTCCTTATCCTGGTGAAAACAGACATAAAATATGCACGTGAACGCCGTAAAATACCAAAATCCTACATCTACAATACAAAATAATAATGTAAAACATGATTCAAATATGCACTCGTTAACTTCCCCAAGCTTAGACTCTTGCTCGTCCCGAGCATGATTTTAGCTTAATGGATGTGATCCTCATATTCATGAAGCTGAGTCGATAAAATAAATGAGGCAATTGCAGCATGTGTTTATCATGTATGATACAAGGGAATAAGTTCATGAATAGTACCTTACTCGAACCATCTGAATAGTATTGGAAGGCTTCCACACCTAAGTTATCAATAGTTCATAAAAGATGAATCTCAACATAATGTAAAAGAATTCGGTTCAACCTAATGAGTCAACGAGATAATCCCAAGTGTTTTAGGATCAACGTATTAACTTGGGATTCAAAATCTCAAAAGTGTCGCTTTGTCATACTACGATACAGTGGCATATGCCTATTTTCTCTTTGCACATTCACTCTTTTTCTTCTTTTCTTTTTCTTTTATTTTGCATATATGCTCACACTTTTGTTTTAAGTGTTGTGCAAAGGAGCTAGCCATATATTCCACTTCATGTAGGAATTCAAAGTTCATCGATCTAAATTATCAAAGTCCAACTATATATGAAGCATTCTTATGACTTGATATTCTACCACGACTTGTTCTCACTCTATTTAGATAGTATTTCATTTTCCTTTGTTCAAGGTTTTCTTTTTCAACTTAATTGTATAGATAATTTTTCTTTGTGAATCAAACCATAAACTTACAACATATTGACCAAATTATCTTTATGTGTTCCATTAATACCAATGGTGTGAAAGACTCCTATTGCTATCATCAAGTGCAAGTAAAATCATACTCAAGCCATTCATATATCAATAAAGCAAACACAAACTCAATATTGCTCCATATATAATAATAAACTCAGAAATTCATAAAAGGGATCGACTATTCCTGAAAGGAATTCTAATGATGAAAACTTTATTTCTAGTTTGAACTAATTTAAGAATAATAAAAACTTATAAGATAAATTACAAGGTCTTAAAGTTCTCCCCAACCTTGGAATCAAGCTAGGCGGGATCAAATAATCCCTTGTGATTATTTGATACCGTGATTGTTGTAGATCACTGCGGTGCCATGGCATGTAACACCATGGTGTGTAGCTTCTTGTTGGTCTCCTCCAGAGCAGTTATGCGGTTGTAGCACCTACGCAGATCAGATTGCAGAGTATCCACTCTATCAGCGAGCTTGGTCACTAATGGAAAGAGGTCTTCCTTCTTCTCCATCTCATTGAGATGGTGACGGACTTCGACGCGATGGAGTAGCTCCTACTTCTGATATATCTCTAATACCCGCACACGATCCTTGGTCCTGGGGACAGTTTCTTCTTCCTCATCCATGATGGATGGACTGGGGAAGTGGAAACCGTACCTCCATTCTTCTTGAGGTTTAACCTTCATAAGAGCACCAATGGTTGGCCTTGAGAGTGGAACCTACCCTTCCTTGCTAGCACCTGCACCAATATTAGATAATTCCTTACGCTTGTGCAGCCTTGAATCTGTTGTGACAAACTTGACCATCTCCACACGCCCTTTTCCATGTGCCTTGCGATTTTCTCTCTTGTTGAGCTTTCTTCATTGCCACCCAATTGATCTCTGGTGGATCGTAGATGTCACGGCGGATGTAGACGTCAACTACATCATCATTGCCATCAGAATCATTGTTGAAGTAGCTTGGCTTGACGTACTCCTTGTACTTAGGGCTAAACCTCTCTACCTCCTCGTCATCGTCCTCCACGAACGGGCTGCTAGAGCATCCCTGAAAGGAGCAATGAGCCCCATGGGTTTACCACGGCCTGGGGCGGGATAGCGCATTGCTAGATTGGTTTCTATAGATTGCGATTAGAGAGGTAGACAATGGCAGTATATAAGAGGGGTCAGAGGTCAGTAAAACTCGCGAGAAACACCAAATTATGGTCCAAGAAAAGAATCCAAATGGAACAGAAAAAGAAATCACGGATTTGGAAGTAACCTATCGTGTAACGACCAACTATACGGGCGCGACCCGTATAGGTCCAGCAGTATAGTTGGTTCCGGGCAGATATTTCCAAATATCTCGAGTCCAGGTCGATTAAATCAGGACTCTGAACCGACAATAACGAGTTTTTTTACGTGAAAAGAAAGATTGAATAAAAAGTGTCTGAGAGTTAACGACCAACTATACGGCCGAAATTTTTGTTCCGGTCGTATAGTTGCGACCGTATAGTTTCAAACATCGAAAATCAAAAGTGCATGGGAGTTTAATGATGGTCGGAATTTTTGCTCCGGTCGTATAGTTGTGACCGTATAGATATCAGCACCAAAAAGCAAAACCATCTGAGAGTTTAACGACCAACTATACAGCCGGAATTTTTGCTCCGGTCGTAAAGTTGCGATCGTATAGGCTCAGATATCGAAAATAATTTCACGAAGATGATACAGAGAGTTCAATGACCAACTATACGGCGAGAGCTCCTGCTCCGGTCGTATAGCTCCGCCCGTATAGTTGGTAAAACCCCTCTAAAACTTCAGAAAAACACAAAGAGTTTGAAAATAGAAATTTCAAGAGTAAAAATTGTGAAAATAAATCACTTATTTGGGTAAGAATACTTACCTTGCACTTACCACTTGCTTAATATGGGATGAAAAGTTCCTCCCACAACAAGGACTCCTTCTCTCTTGGAGGAATTGACTTTGGTTCATCAAATAATTCTCGTAAACGAAAATCACCAAGACTAAAGTTCCTCTCAATAAGATTAGTGTCCTCCTGGGCAAGCATGGACACTGCATCTAACATCTTTATTTCTTGCCTCTACATAATCTGCAACTCAAATTCTTGAAGTGAAAGAATCCAACGGATCAGTCTTGGCTTATGGTATTTCCTCTCAAGGAGTTCTTTCAAGCCATCACGATCCGTATGAACTCTTACCTTTGCATCAACTATATAAGAATGAAATTTATCACAAGAGAAAAATACAGCAAACAATTCCTTTTCTTCCTTAGGGTAATTATTTTGGGCACCATTGAGAGTTCTACTAGCATGATGCATAATATTAAATCTACGACCAATATGTTGTCCAAGAGTTACTCCTACAACATCATCGCTAGTTTCACATATTAAGTCAAAGGTTGTATCCCAAATAGGTGGTTTAATGGTGGGAGCACGAGTTAAAGCATTTTTAAGTTTATGAAAGTCTTCAAGGCACTTATCATCAAAATTAAATCGCATTCCCTTTTGCAAGAGGTTAGTCAAAGGTTTAGATATCCCTGAGAAATTTCTAATGAACCTTCTGTAAAAACCCACATGACCAAGAAAACTTCTTATAGCTTTAATATCCCTAGGTGGTGGCATTATCTCTATTGCTTCAACCTTAGATCTATCCACTTCAATTCCTTTACCTGATACTTTATGTCCGAGGACTATACCTTCTTTGACCATAAAGTGGCACTTCTCCTAGTTTAGAACAAGATTAGTTTCTTCACAACACTGCAAAACTTTCTTGAGATTATCCAAACAACTAGTAAATGAAGTTCCATAGATAGAAAAGTCATACATAAATACTTCCATTATAAGTTCTATGAAATCAACAAAAATAGCAGTCATACATCATTGACAAGTAGTTGGGGCATTACATAGACCAAAAGGCATATGTCGGTAAGCATGTAAACCATAAGGACTTATGAAATTTGTTTTAAGTTGGTCATCCAGATGAACAGCTATTTGAGAGAAACCAGAATATCCGTCCAAGTAACAAAAATGAGTATGGTTTGCTAACCTTTCTAAAGTTTGATCTATGAACGGTAACAGATAGTGATCTTTCTTAGTTTCTTTATTCAATTTCCTAAAATCTATGCACATCCTGTGCCCAACAACAATTCTAGTAGGTATTAGTTCACTGTTTTCATTAGGAACAACAATAAAACCGCCCTTCTTAGGAACACAATGAACAGGACTTACCCAATCACTCTCTTTAATAGGATAAATTATACCTGCATCCAGTAAGCATAAAATTTCTTTTCTTACCACTTCTTTCATTTCAGGCTTCAATCTTCTATTAAATTCCGCAACTGGTTTAGCACCTTCTTCCACAAATATTCGATGGACAGCTATCATGGGACTAATGCCCTTCAAGTCATCCATTGAGTACCCAAAGGCTTGGCGATGCTCCTTAAGTATCCTCATGAGTTCTTATTCTTCTTCTCCTAAAAGCTTAGCACTAATAATAACAGGAAATTTATTGGTATCATCTAAAAACCTGTATTTGAGATTATCTGGTAGAGTCTTCAACTCCGGGGTGGTAGTTCCTCGTCCCCTATCTTTTCTAGATCTTCAAAAGCCTCATCAGTTGGAGGTCCCAAAATAGGAAGTGAATCAAATTCATCTTCTAGTTCTTCTAAGGACTTATCCTCCATAACTATTTCTTCATAATTTGGATCTTCATTTATTTCTTCTTCTCCATTACTAAAGAAAAGAGCTGCCATTTCCTCAATGGTTCTCTCTTCCTCCTCTTCTTATGCTTATGGAGCCTTGTCTTTAAATTTGGAAAAATGGAATTTATTTTCTGTTCCCCCAAGCTTAAGAGTAAAAATATCCTTCTTGAAGTTAACATAGGCACCTATGTCACCCAAAAAGGTTCTTCCAAATATAATAGGGCAAAAAGTGTCAGTTGGCATATCAACAACTACAAAATTGATAGGAAAATTTTTGTTGCCAATTGTGACAGTTGCATTGTCAACTACTCCCATTGGAATTCTAAGATTTTTATTGGCTAACATAATTGTTATATCAGTATTCTCAATTGTAGCCGGTTCTATTTCTTCTTTTATTTCTAGGTAGAAATCATAATATATAACATTAACTTCGGTGCCAAGATCACATAAACCGTAATGAGAGGTTTCTTTAAATATGCAGTGAAGAATAGGCTTACCCACATATTTTACCTTTGTTTTACCTTCAACCAATATGGAAGTCTCTACATCAAGTTCAACTATGTTACAGTGTGAGTACATAGCCATAATTGCTTCCTTGGTTACCTCTTCATCTTTGTTTTCCTTCAGATGTTCCTTGACTTAGGCACGCTTTCCTCTTCCCTCTTTTCCTGTACTGCTTTGACCTGTTCATATTCAAAAATATGATTTTGTGCAGTGTTAGGGAAAGGCACTTCATATATTGGTTCTACGGAGGCAAGTGTTGCTTTATCTTCTCTTTTCTTCTCTAGTTCGGGTGGTGGATCATACTTGATTGGACCCTCCTTTGGAGCTTTAATATGTTCTATAAAAGCTTTAACAACTTGCAACACAAGATCTGAATCCAGATAAAGTTCTTTAGACAATTCTTTCACATGGACTTTTTTATTATAATCATGAATACAATCATGCTCTATTTCTATGCCTCCCTCACTTCCTAGACCAAAATTCCATGAAACTCTATGGCACAGATTCTATTAAGTAAAGCCCAAGCTTTAGGTATAGGAAGATTCATAAAGGCTCCTTCCACGAAAGAGTTTAGTTCAATTTTATTAGGTTCAATTAAACCGCCATAAAAGATATGTAGTAAATACCATTCAGGCAAATCATGATGAGGACATAGTCGTAGTAAATCTTTAAATCTAATATAAGCTCTTACTAGTCCTTCATTAGAAAAATTCTTCCAAGTCATTATAAGACGCCGGAATCCAAAAGATTTTGATAATGGATAATATTTTGGTAGAAATTCACAAGCTAAATTATCCCAAGCAGTAGTGGCTTCAGGTGGTAGAGATCTATACCATGAGAGAGCTGTACTTGTCAAAGTTTGACTAAAAAGTTTAACCCTTACCTCATCAGCGGTATATCCCGTCAATAGAAAAGTGCCACATATATCTTTAAAACATGCAATATGCTCATACGGATCAGGATCTTCTTCATCTCTAGTAAATTGCTTCTTATGTAGAATACTAAGTTGTAGAGGATTTATTTTAAACCCCCTTGTCTTCTCATTGGAGTTGTCTCTTTTATAAATATCATAGGGCTTCCCAAAGTGGTTAAGTGGTTTAGCACTAGTCATATGCTCAAACTCCATCGCGTTGATGGAAACCTGTAACTCAAAACAAAATTTAGCAAGATAAAAATAAATAAGCAAAAACTAAAAGACCTACAATGCTTATTCCCCGGCAACGGCGCCAGAAAATAGCTTGATGACTGCAAGTGCATAGATTATTTGTAGCTAGTTTCGAAATAAAGATATCGATCCCACAGGGAGCAGAAGTCTGAAGTCTAATAATTCTTGAAATAAATATTGCTGAGTTCTAAGTAACAAGATAAAATGCGAGTAATGTGTAAAAAGGTGTTTTTTGGTTTTGGGTATAAGAGCAATAATAAAGTAAAGCAAGTAACTTAATACAGAAAGTAAGTATCCCGTATATAAAGAAAGATTGAAACTGCAATAGGGAAAAGTGTTCTCAGGGAGTAGCGGATACACCACTAGTATTGTAAAAATCTAAGATAAAGATTATTATCATGAACATTCTCAACTATGTATGTGTGGGAGGAACTCCGTATATGGACAAATAGGCAACAACTGCTGCTCACATTATCCTCATAACCACAGCAGTCAGCAATCGAATTATTGAGTTATTAAGGGACGTAATCCTGTAGGACGTATCCCATGGCATGGATAGTGTTCCATGAGTTTCCTCGATTTCCCAAGTTGATATGTAAGGATTGCTAACAGCTTTATAGTCAGTGTAAGTGCTAGCACGCCTCCGTCTAACAACAAGTAGTTCCCTCCATCAAGTCCTAAAGGAAATATGCCCTGAGAGGCAATATTAAAGTTGTTATTATGTATTCCTTGTATATGATAGATGTTTATTTTGCATGCTATAATTGTATTGATAGGAAACATCAATACATGTGTGTTTAATAAACAAAAAGGGTTCCTAGTCATGCCTCTCTTATAGACTAGCTTGTTGATTAACAGGATGATCAAGGTTTCCTGATCATGGACATTGGATGTTGTTAATAACAAGGTCACACCATTGGTGGAATGATGTGATGAACATTCATCCGAAGTATAGCATTACGATCAAGTCATTGTGTTTATATTGCTATAACATCATACGAAGTAATCTTTATCCTTAGACCATGAGATCATGTTAATTGCTAACACCGGAAGAGTATCTTGATAACATCAAACGTCACACCATAACAGGGTGACTATAAAGATGGGTTCAGTGCTGCGAAGGTGTTATGTTGAGGCTCATGGATCAAGAGTGGAATTTGTCAATCTAGATGACGGATAGATATACTCTGGGCCCTCTCGGTGATATCACATTAGGATAGCTTGCAAGCAAGTGATGTGATCACTAGAATGTTATATCACGGGAACGAGAAAAGAGTGCATGTCGGTAACGAGATCAAACTAGGTATGGAGATACCGATGATCGAATCTCGGACATGTAATATATCGAGAGACAAAGGGATTTAGTTACAAGCGTTAAAGGTTCTCACGATCACAGGAGTCATCGTTGAATGAGTAGGAGTCAGTACGGATCTCCAGGTCCCGCTGCTGATTATTGATCGGAGAAGGGTCTCGATCATGTCTGCATTATTCGCGAACCGTAGGGTGGCACACTTAAGAGTTACCGGACACCATTTTGGAGCACATATGTTTCAGACGAAAGAATTGCAAAGCGCAGGAATTGTTTCAATAGAAACCGGAAATTGTTTCGGGTGAAATTGCAGAAGGTGGTTCTGCATGTGATATTGAAATATTGCAAGGGGCTATATGTGATGTTTGTTAATTAAAGTAATTAAAAAAATTCTTAATAAATTTAATAAAAGAGTTTTATTAAATGAGAGAGCATTAAATTTGGAGAAACTTAATGCATTTAAAGTGGAGACTTTAAAAGGGAATGTGAAGAGGCATTTTAATGTGGAGGAGTTACCACCACATGAAAGGGGAGGTGAGGGGTCACCCCCCCATGCGCCGGCCATGGAGAGAGGGGGCACCCCCCTCCTCCTATAAAAGGCCACCCATTCCCTCCTTCATCCTCACACCTCCTTGTGAAGGATCTCTCTCCCCCTCTAGAATTATTCCCCCATGGTCTCGGATTAGCGAGATACATGTTCCCGGTGGCATTTCGTCTGGAAGGAGTTGCTGCTTCCGCTGGATCGCTGGAGCGAGGAGGTGGAGGTTGTCCGGTGGCTTGAACGTGTGTGCGAGTGCGGATGCGCTGCTGAGTTGCGGCGCTCAGACTTCCTCACGATCTTGAGATCGGCAAGTGTACGACTACATCAACCACGAGTTCCTACTCGTTAACAAAGCTCGTTGTCTTCGAGGGTAAGTTCTCTATGGATGTATGTCCACCCGTTTGCTTTGTACCTAGTAGATAGATCTTGGCGTGTAGTTCACACCGTAGGAAATTTTTTGTTTTCTATGCTGCGGACCCAACAGTGGTATCAGAGCCTGATCTATGCGTAGGTGCTTTGCACGGGTAGTACACATATGTTTATATGTGGGCGATGATGATCATGTTATTGCATCTTCTATGTACTTTGGATATTGGTGGCATAGTGGGATGAAGCGGCCCGGACCAACCTTACATGTCATCGTACATGAGACCAGTTCCACGACTGACATGCAACTTGTTTTGCATAAGTGGCTGGCGGGTGTGTGTCTCTCCTACTATAGTCAATATCTGATTTACAACGAGTTGCTAATAACTTAGTTATCCTCGTTGTGGTTCATGTTCGTAGGTTAGACAGGTTCTATCTCCGAAAGCCCTAAGCCACGTAAAACTTGCAATTGATAAATTAGAGGCGTCTAGTTTAGATCGTTGCTGGGCTAGTGTTTTGATATGGTATTGTTGTAAGTAGATGTATAATAGATACTCTTACAACTCACTTAACGTGTAAGTTCCATAGACCTTGGCCTTACACACAAAGCAATGATAAAGATCATACCACGATGCAAACGATAGAGATCAAATGCATGGACCATATCATCTCACTTCACACATTAGATGTTAGCATCTTATATTGCTAGTTTGGCGCATTTGGTAGCATTATAAGATGATCCCTCATTTAGATATCAAGATAAAATGTGTTCTTCCTTAAGTATGCACCGTTTTATGGATCGTTTATTGAGGCATCACATGATGATCGGGTGTTTTCAACTCTACGCTTTCATACAACGGGTGTAAGACAGTTTTACACACGCAAATACTAAGGTTCTTACTTGACGAGCCTAGCATGTACAGACATGGCCTCGGAACACGGACCGAAAGGTTAAGCATGAGTCATATAGTTGATATGATGCCCATATAGATGCTCGCCTTTGAAGCTACACCGACTCACGTGATGATCGGACTTGGTGTAGTGGATTTGGTTCATGTAATCACCAAAAGGACACGAGGGATGTCGTTTTTGAGTGGGAGTTCATTAGTAATTTGGATTAGTCGAACTCAATCTATCATAAACTTAGTCTAAATATACTTTACAAATTCTGTTGTAGATGGCACCACCTACTTTTAATTTCAATCTGTTCATGGAGAAAGAGAAACTTGCTGCGAATGGTAGCAACTTCACCAACTGGGCTATGAATTTGAGGATTCTCCTCACTGCTGCACAAAAGCAATATGTGCTAGATGCGCCGCTAGGCCCCCCACCAGCTCCTGATGCCCCTGACGAGGAAAAGAACGTCTATATAACTCGTTAGGAGGACCACAACTTAGTTCATTGCGGCATACTGTATGGGCTAGAGCCAGAACTTCGAAAACGTTTCGAAAATGGCAATGCCTTTGATACCATGGGAGAATTGAAAATGATTTTCGATACCCATGCTGCCGTAGAGAGTTATAATGCTACAGAAAAGTTCTTTAGCTGCATGATGGAGGAAAACATCTCCGTTAGTGAGCACGTACTCAAAATGCCTGGGTACGCCGATAAGCTTATGTCCTTGGGAATAACGATTCCCATTTACTTAGGCATACATCGTGTTCTCCAATCTCTGCCACCTAGCTACAAGAGCTTCGTGATGAACTATAATATGCAGGGCATGAAGAAGTCTCTTCCCGAGCTTCTGTCAATGCTTAAGACTGCAGAAGTGGAGATTAGGAAAGAACATCAAGTGTTGATGATCAATAGGACCACCGGTTTCAAGAAGGACAAGAAAGGCAAGCACAAGGGAAAGAAGGGTGGAAAATCTGTTGCCACGCCTGAAAAGAAACCCCGAGCTGGCCCTAAGTCTGACACCGAGTGCTACTATTGCAAGGGGACTGGCCATTGGAAGCGCAACTGCCCCAAGTATTTGGCGGACAAGAAGTCTGGCAAGGCAAACAAAGGTATATGTGATATACATGTTATTGATGTGTACTTGACTAGTACTCGCAGTAGCACCTGAGTATTTGATACGGGATCGGTTGCTAATATATGTAACTCGGTTCAGGGGCTGCGGAACAAGCGACAACTAGCAAGGGATGAGGTCTCGATGCGGGTCGGCAATGGATCAAGAGTTGATGTGATCGCCGTCGGAACGCTGCCTCTCCATATGCCATCGGGATTAGTTATAAACCTAAATAATTGTTATTTGGTGCCTGCACTGAGCATGAACATTGTATCTGGATCGTTTTTGATGCAAAGTGGTTATTCATTTAAGTCTGAAAACAATGGTTGTTCGATTTATATGAATAATATCTTTTATGGTCATGCACCTATGTTGAATGGTTTATTTCTGTTGGATCTCGATAGCAGTATTACGCATATTCATAATGTTGATGCTAAAAGGATTAAACTGGATAATGATATATCTACATATATGTGGCACTGCCATCTAGGTCATATTGGCGTTAAACGCATGAAGAAACTCCATTCTGATGGACTTTTGGAATCACTTGATTTTGAATCATTTGATACATGTGAGCCATGCCTTATGGGCAAGATGACTAGAACGCCGTTTTCCGGTTCAATGGAACGGGCGACAGATCTATTGGAAATCATACATACTGATGTGTGTGGACCAATGAGTGTGTCGGCGCGAGGTGGATATCGTTATTTTGTTACTTTCACGGATGATTTGAGTACATACGGGTATATCTATTTGATGAAACACAAGTCTGAAACTTTTGAAAAGTTCAAAGAATTTCAGAATGAAGTGGAAAATCATCATAACAGAAAGATCAAATTTCTGCGGTCCGACAGTGGAGGAGAGTATCTTAGTTACGAGTTTAGCACACATATGAAAGACTGTGGAATAGTTTCACAACTCACGCCTACCGGAACACCACAACATAATGGTGTGTCAGAACATCGTAATCGTACTTTATTGGATATGGTTCGATCTATGATGTCTCTGACTGACTTGCCACTGTCATTTTGGGGTTATGCACTGGAAACCGCTACATTCACTTTAAATAGGGCACCATCTAAATCCGTTGAAAAGACACCGTATGAATTATGGTTTGGAAACAAACCTAAGCTGTCATTTCTTAAAGTTTGGGGATGCGATGTTTATGTGAAGAAACTTCAACTGGATAAACTCGAACCCAAAGCAGAAAAATGCGTCTTCATAGGATACCCTAAGGAAACGATTGGGTATACCTTCTATCACAGATCCGAGGGCAAGGTCTTTGTTGCCAAGAATGGATCCTTTCTTGAGAAGGAGTTTCTCGCGAAAGGTGTGAGTAGTCGGAAGGTAGAACTCGAAGAGGTTATTGAACCTTCTCTTCATGAAATGGCGAGTAGCGCAGCTCTAGAAGTTGTTTCAGAGTTGACTTCACCTAATGAAGAGAGAGCTAATGATATTGATCATGAAACTCCGAAAGAGGACACTACCGAACCTCGCAGGTCAAGCAGGACACGTGCAGCTCCTGAACTGTACGGCAATCCTGTTATGAATTTCATGATTGATGAAATGGATGACCCTGCGACATATGAAGAAGCAATGATGCGCCTGGATTCCAACAAATGGCTAGAAGCCATGAAATCCGAGATGGAATCCATGTACGAGAACCAAGTTTGGAACTTGGTGGACTTACCTCACGACCGAAAGGCCATTGAGAATAAATGGATTTTCAAAAGGAAAACTGATGCTGATGGTAATGTGACCATCTATAAGGCTCGACTTGTCGCAAAGGGGTTTCGACAAATTCAAGGAGTTGACTACGATGAGACATTCTCTCCCGTAGCGATGCTTAAGTCGGTTAGGATTATGTTAGCAATTGCTGCATATTTCGATTATGAAATATGGCAGATGGATGTCAAAATTGCGTTCCTCAATGGTAAGATTGAAGAAGAGTTGTATATGATACAACCTAAGGGTTTTGTCGATCCTAAGGATGCTAATAAGGTGTGCAAACTTCAGCGATCCATCTATGGACTGAAGCAAGCATCACGAAGTTGGAATCTCCGCTTTGATGAGGTGATCAAAGAGTTTGGATTTGTCCAAACTTATGGAGAGGCTTGTATTTACAAGAAAGTGAGTGGGAGCAATGTGGCATTTCTGATATTATATGTGGATGATATAATATTGATTGGAAATGATTTAGATCTTTTAAACAGTGTTAAAAGTTATCTAAACAGCAAATTTTCGATGAAGGACCTTGGTGAAGCTTCATATATATTAGGCATTAAAATCTATAGAGATAGATCAAGATGCCTAATTGGGCTATCGCAGAGTACATACCTTGATAAGATACTAAAGAAGTTTAATATGGGCAGAAGTAAGAAGGGGTTCTTACCTATGTTGCAAGGCAAGACATTGAGTAAGACTCAAAGTCCGGCTACGGCGGAAGAAAGAGAGATAATGGATAGGATCCCCTATGCCTCAGCCATAGGCTCTATAATGTATGCCATGCTATGTACAAGACCGGATGTGGCACATGCTATTAGTTTGACTAGTAGGTACCAATCTGATCCAGGTTCGGAACATTGGATAGCGGTCAAGAATATCCTTCAGTACTTGAGAAGAACTAAGGATATGTTTCTTATATACGGAGGTGAAGAAGAGCTAGTCGCTAAGTGTTATGTCGATGCTAGCTTTGACACTGATCCGGATGACTCTAAGTCTCAATTCGGATACGTATTTCTCTTGAACGGAGCAGCAGTTAGTTGGAGGAGCTCCAAACAACCTGTGGTGGCTAGATCAACAACGGAGGCGGAATATGTTGCTGCTTCAGAAGCGGCGCAGGAAGCGGTTTGTATGAAAGAGTTCATTATGGAACTGGGTGTGGTTCCCAGTGCGTTGGACCCGATGGTGATCTATTGTGACAAGAATGGAGCCATAGCCAACGCCAAGGAACCAAGGTCTCACAAGAATTCCAAGCATATTAAGCGCCGGTTTCACTCCATCCGCGAACATGTCAAGGATGGAGATATAAAGATTTGTAAAGTGCACACGGACCTGAATGTAGCAGATCCGTTGACTAAAGTACTCCCTAGGGCAAAACATGATCAACACCAGAACTCCATGGGTGTTAGATTTATCACTATGTGAACTAGATTATTGTCTCTAGTGCAAGTGGGAGACTGAAGGAAATATGCCCTGAGAGGCAATAATAAAGTTGTTATTATGTATTCCTTGTATATGATAGATGTTTATTTTGCATGCTATAATTGTATTGATAGGAAACATCAATACATGTGTGTTTAATAAACAAAAAGGGTTCCTAGTCATGCCTCTCTTATAGACTAGCTTGTTGATTAACAGGATGATCAAGGTTTCCTGATCATGGACATTGGATGTTGTTAATAACAAGGTCACACCATTGGTGGAATGATGTGATAAACATTCATCCGAAGTATAGCATTACGATCAAGTCATTGTGTTTATATTGCTATAACATCATACGAAGTAATCTTTATCCTTAGACCATGAGATCATGTTAATTGCTAACACCAGAAGAGTATCTTGATAACATCAAACATCACACCGTAACAGGGTGACTATAAAGATGGGTTCAGTGCTACGAAGGTGTTATGTTGAGGCTCATGGATCAAGAGTGGAATTTGTCAATCTAGATGACGGATAGATATACTCTGGGCCCTCTCGGTGATATCACATTAGGATAGCTTGCAAGCAAGTGATGTGATCACTAGAATGTTATATCACGGGAACAAGAAAAGAGTGCATGTCGGTAACGAGATCAAACTAGGTATGGAGATACCGATGATCGAATCTCGGACATGTAATATATCGAGAGACAAAGGGATTTAGTTACAAGCGTTAAAGGTTCTCACGATCACAGGAGTCATCGTTGAATGTGTAGGAGTCAGTACGGATCTCCAGGTCCCGCTGCTGATTATTGATCGGAGAAGGGTCTCGATCATGTCTGCATTATTCGCGAACCGTAGGGTGGCACACTTAAGAGTTACCGGACACCATTTTGGAGCACATATGTTTCAGACGAAAGAATTGCAAAGCGCAGGAATTGCTTCAATAGAAACCGGAAATTGTTTCGGGTGAAATTGCAGAAGGTGGTTCTGCATGTGTAGCATCCCAGTTGTCTAACAATTGTAATGCTACTTGGTCTAGTAAGATAATGGCTACTTCCTACATATAATTGTTGCATCATAATTATGTCATGCTCATGTCATCATGCCACCTTGCATTTGAGCATCATATAAAACCCCGTTTCTTTGGCTCTTCTCTCATATACATTATTAATTGTATTTGCCTCTTGATATTGTATTTGGTTATTGATATGTTGTTTAATGCCCAAGTTGAGTTGAGGGCATATCTTTTATTTCCAATCTACACCTTTGTTTGTCACCACCTTATAATTCCACCACCTCATTAATCCATGAGCTTGTACTTCTTTTTCTTTTGATATGTTATTCTAGCTCATGTGGTTTGGGGTGGATCAAATCCTTTAAATTCTTTTGCTTGGATTTTAATCTACTTCTTGGAAATGCATAAGAATAATGCCATAATATTATTATTGTTTTCACAAAATAAATCATGGCATTATTATTTTGCATGGTCCATGCAAAATGTATCACCACCTTTTATCCCTTTAGTTTTTCCCTTTAATGCTAGTGGATATTTCTTTGTGGACCATCTCCATCCATCCCACCACCCCCATATTCTCATCCATATCTTTTTCTTTTAATTAAATCTCTTCATGCATGATCATATGAGGCTTGTTCTTTCTCCCTCTATTTTTCTCCTAGCCCTAGTTCTACTAAACCCTAACCTCAACCTCACCTCTCTCTCTTTCACTCCCTCTCTCTCTAACATGCTGGTCCCACCTGGCCCTCTCTCTCTGACCCACACCTCAGCTACCCATACCCCATCCCTAGCAAACCCTAACCCGAGCCCCATCTACCCTAGCCCGAGCTACCCCTCTCTCCTCCCTCTTTTCTCTCTACCGCGTGCTAGCCCCACCCTGCAGCTACTCCACACCGTCCCCACCTGCAACCTCCCCTCTGCCGCTGCCCTGCCCCAGGATGAGCCCCAGCTTGCCCACGTGCTCGAGGAGATAAGGGAAAAGGCCGAGGCTACTTTACCCGCCGTGGCCACACGGTAACCCTCCTTCCTCTCCCTCCCTCTCTCCTCCTCTCACACGCCTCCTGCATCGCCAGATCCACCCCAAGCTCTGCCGCGCCTTCCCCTTCTTCCTCTCCGACGCCCAGCTCCTGCCGCCAGTCTCCGCCGTCTACCGTGACTCCCCTCCGTTCTAGCCGGCGAACTCGTCGTGGAAGAGGCCGAGGAGATCAAGGACGGCCCACTGCGTCACCCTGTGCACGACGACGCGAAGGAGGAGCCCCAGGACCGCCAGAACCTCGCCGCTCTCCGAAACCCTAGATCGCCAGAGCTCCTGCCTCATCGACGATCCGCCGCACCTCGCCCCCATCTGACGCCAACGAACTCCCCGCGGTAAGCCCCTCCACCTCCTAGACAACGTCCTTGCCGCCGTACCGCCCTAGCCGCGCCAGGCGTTGCGTCGAACGCCCTCTGCGCGCTAGAGCTCGCCGGCGTCTGCAACCTTCCTGCGCCGCGTATAGCCTTAGCTAGGCCCCAAACCCCCACCTAACAACTCCCTGAGCCAGCTGCACTGGCTACCACCCGTAGCACGCACGCCCGCGACCCGGGTTCGAACCCCGCGCGCCGCGCTCTGCGCGGTCGGACACCGATCGGTCATCAGTAAACGCTGAGAAGATCAACAGCGAGCCGATGCCTTTTTGCACATGACCCCCTGCCCTTTTTCCCGCCTAAACCCGCAGTCCCAGGACCCCACCTGTCAGTTCTGGTGAATCTTACAAGAAAACCCCCGCGGTCTGGAGATTCTCCGCCCGCGCAGCCCCGGACCGCTCACGTGTCGCGCCCCTGCTGGGCGACGCGCGCGCGTGGCCCCGCTGAGTCCGGCCCCACCTGTCAGCCTCAAGGTCTAGCTCAGCCCGCGGTGAGAAAGGTTTCTCTGCGTCGTTTTTCCGCCAGGTCAGCCCGGGCCCATCTGTCTGTGTCTATGGCTAGGTTTGCCCGAGTGACAAAAGGTTCTCTGTTTTTCTGTTTTAATTTAAACTTTTCAAATTGTGTTTTTAAATACAAATTCAAATCGCATTTAAATAACTTTTCAAATATAAAACCAAATAATACAAATGATACATGTTTTTGAATCAGGAAAATGTGAGGAATTCAAATCTGCCATTCAAAATATTATTTGAGCACTTTAAATTTTCGAGATGATTAAAATTACAATAAAATGCTCTTTTCTTAATTAATTAATAACTTTTGTTTCATAACTCCAAATTTGACAAATAATATGTCTAAATCGATCAGCGCGACGAGCCCGTTCTATCTATGCATTCCATGTTCTGAATTGCAGCATGCATCATATAAATATAAACTATACAGCAACTTATTTGAGTATAAAATGTGACCAAAACTCAATAAAATGCTTTATTCTTGTACTCCACACCTCACCCATGCCATGCTACATTATTGCCATGCAAATTGTGCATCATTCATCATGGCATGATTGTTTGCTTGTCGCATTTTAATCCATATGCTTGTGCACTCTATTTATGTTGGCCCTTGTTTGTTTGGTTCTTCTTCGAATAGACGATGAGCAGGGGATATATCAGGAAACCTAGGAGCACTACCCAGATCCGTCCCTCGCTTCAACTGAGCTGCCAGGCAAGCACTACCACATGCTTGCATACATATAGTACCTATTGTCTCTATCTTATTCTTGCATCATTGAGTCGCGATTGCATTAAATTGACTCCCAAGTACTGCATAGCCTTTACTTTTAAACCCCACCGAAGCTTGTTCCTCCATCCCATGAGCCATTACTACAGGAGTTGTTTGAGCCATGCAGGTCGTAGAACAGCATGTGTAGGGTATGTGAGAGTCGGATGGATAACGAGGTACCTAAACAACTTAACCTGAGTAGTAATGGGATAACTAATGAAAGCGGCACCGGTGAGCAATATCTGCTATTTGGTTCTTCATGCTCACTTGTGTCCCATAGGACCCTGGGTACTTGATTCGTGTTCCTTGACTATTCGCACTATCCACATCCGGGAGGCCTTATGGACCCCCCCTGAGCGAGAGCTTGATTCATTCTTATTTCTTGGGGCCACAAAGTTGTTTGGGGATTTATTACTATCCTGTACTTATGCCATGTTTTACTGCTTTATTTAAGATTGTGCGAGGAGCACCTGTACTGTTTAGGATTGCGGAGTGTTTTCGCGGTATCGAGAAGCCCAGTCACACTTTCGGGTTCCCAGTCGTTTACAGCCATTGGCGCAAACCTTGGGTCCGTCTCGGAGCCGGCCAACTTCGTTGCGGGTAGCTTAATGGGGTGGCCCCCTAAAACATTTCTGAATCCTGTGATCGCTTTGTCGTGAATGCCTTGTTGGGTTTTGATTTGGTTTTTCCGAGGTTGATCGAGTGTGTGTTGCTATTTGTGCACCCCTGCAGGGTAAATCTTTCTGAAAACCGTGTCCGCGGTTATGGACGACTTGGAGCACAGTTTCTCGATCATAGACAAGTATAACTAAAGTACCGCTTTTAATTTGACTAAGTACCTTATTAGTAAATAGTGCAACACTCATGGAATGGTTAATAAAACTGCCAACGGATAGGGGGGCTGTTCGTCCGCTTCCTCGTTGGTAAGCGAGGAGGAGGATGGATCTGTTAATATTACTGTTATAACTGTTGCTATTAATTCACGGACATCCGTCTATCTTTGGTTAGGCGGATGGTTAGCGAGTATCTATAGAATTGTTAGGTATTATCTTTTGCTGCAATTGTGTCACCCTAGGTTGTGTTCCCTTTAGAGGCATAAAGACTTGCTGAGTACCCCTAGGGTCTCACACGATAAATTATTTGATTCAGACGAACAGGTATACTCGCAAGATGGATACTAGGTGGAGGAGACGGACGATGTTGGCAACGATCACTCGGTGTAGAGATTCCGGGAACGGGGATCCGTGAGACTCTGTGGGCGGGATGTGTTTATTTGTGGGGCATCTTATGCCGATTTGCTTCTTATCCGTACTCGGATCTTGTCTTCCGCTTCCGCTTGATACTCTGATGTTTGATGTATGAGGAGATATCCTAAACTATTATATCTATCTAGGATACTTGGATCTTGCCGTATGGCGTTGCAATATTTCTATTTCTTTTAGATGGAATGGCTCTGAGGACTGTTGTATGTGGCTTGCATACATACTCATTTGTGTATGTAGTTGATCCCTTCGCCTGCCGATTACGCCGCTCGTTCTTGTCCCGATGTTTGGAAATGGTTAGGACGGCCGAAAGGTCTACCTGTGAGTGGCATTTGGCCCCACCGTACTATTTTAACCATTTCCGCTCATCCAGGCTTGTAACTAAGAGCGTAATTCACCGAGGTAGTTACAGCATGTGATATTGAAATATTGCAAGGGGCTATATGTGAATGTTTGTTAATTAAAGTAATTAACAAAATTCTGAATAAATTTAATAAAAGAGTTTTATTAAATAAGAGAGCATTAAATTTGGAGAAACTTAATGCATTTAAAGTGGAGACTTTAAAAGGGAATGTGAAGAGGCATTTTAATGTGGAGGAGTTACCACCACATGAATGGGGAGGTGAGGGGTCACCCCCCCATGCGCCGGCCATGGAGAGAGGGGGCACCCCCCTCCTCCTATAAAAGGCCACCCATTCCCTCCTTCATCCTCACACCTCCTTGTGAAGGATCTCTCTCCCCCTCTAGAATTATTCCCCCATGGTCTCGGATTAGCGAGATACATGTTTCCGGTGGCATTTCGTCTGGAAGGAGTTGCTGCTTCCGCTGGATCGCTGGAGCGAGGAGGTGGAGGTTGTCCGGTGGCTTGAACGTGTGTGCGAGTACGGATGTGCTGCTGAGTTGCGGCGCTCGGACTTCCTCACGATCTTGAGATCGGCAAGTGTACGACTACATCAACCACGAGTTCCTACTCGTTAACAAAGCTCGTTGTCTTCGAGGGTAAGTTCTCTATGGATGTATGTCCACCCGTTTGCTTTGTACCTAGTAGATAGATCTTGGCGTGTAGTTCACACCGTAGGAAATTTTTGTTTTCTATGTTGCGGACCCAACAAGTCCCCACGAGAGGCTAGTATTGAGAGGTCGACTTCTCTCAACATCAAGATGTAGAGAATCTAACACATGGTCACAACGATGAATATCATAATAGACTTTATCTTATTTTAGTCTCATACTAGGGTTTCTGCATCTCCCCAAGAACTAATGATCTACTCAGACATGGAGGCAATCAACATCATGGCAATGATAATGGAAACAATCATAGATGAATAGTACTTGTATAAATCCATAACGAATATAGGAATTACAACAAGATCTAGACAAGATGGGATGGATGAAGATGGTTGGTGATGCAGCGGTGGATGATGAAGAAAGATGCCTTAGCCTCTCAGTTCTGCGCAGGATGAAGATGGATCCTTGGCGGATGAGTTCCCCCTCCAGATGCCTTTCAGAGGTGAGGTTTCTGCGATTTCTGGGTGTTCTGTATGTCGTCTCCCCGAACCAATTGCACGGCGTGAAACTATTTGACGAGGTGTAGGCAGCGCTAGCTATACGGGCAGAGAAAATTCTCCCGCCGTATAATTGGTCATTACGCTCTCTGCCTCCTTTGTTCGCTTCTGGTTTTCTTCTAGTATTATTAATATTTCCCAAATAAGCGATTTACATTGTTTTTTACTCCTTTTCTCCATAGTACAACTGTTTCCATAATTGTATCCACTAGATCCATCATCTGTCCTGATCCTGGTGAAAACAGATATAAAATATGCGCGTGAACGCCGTAAAATACCAAAATCCTACATCTACAATGCAAAATAATAATATAAAACATGATGCAAATATGCACTCATCAGCACAGCTGAAGCATCTGGCGCCGCAGAGTTCTGTGTCCAAAGCTTTGGACTCGGAGGAGTAGGCACGTTTGGCGCGTAGCTTGTCGACCTTGGCTACGAGATCACGGTCTCTTCGCCGCGAGATGTGACAACGTCATGGTAGGTAATCCTTGTCGTATGATGGAAAGCAATATTTTGCGAGTTTCGCGGATGTCTTCTTTGGTTCCGAGGCTGGCTCTCCTGCGAGTGCAGCCTCTACCATTCCAAGCCCGGTGGGAGTGGATCTGTGGATGGCAATGTGTGGATCCCCTGCCTGCGGGGGGTTGGACAACAGATAGGTGGTGGATGCCATGATAGTGTCCTGCGGGGTCTTGGGCGCTAAATTTCCTTGTGCATCTATGGACATGAAAGAAAAGTCAAGTTGTCGAGTGGCTTCGCGCCTAGCTTCCTTGTCCATCAGGTATGTTCGAGGTCGTATTTTGGATGCCCTAGCATTGTGGTTCCCCTTCGAGGAGGATCCACCGATCAAGGAGAGTTTTGCCTGTCGGGCACTCGACTCATCGACAAGTCATCGTCGTTCTTTGAGTTGGGCCTGGAGCGCTTGCTGGCGGCGGAACTCCTTATTTAGGTACCAATGGTATGCCATCAGTACTTCTTGCAACGAGCTAGGGGGCATAGACGTTCCACCCGACAAGGCCTGTTGGACCCTTTCCCACTCCGCATCAGCGAGGCGGATCTACAGCCTATCGTCATCATTGTTGTTGTTGTCGTGGGTGGCTCCGTTTGCGGCTTCAGGATTAGTGCCGGTGTCGACGCTGTTGCTAACGATGCCATCAGTATTGGCGTTGACGATGGCACAGTAGTAGCGGTTGGCATGGGCATTGCTTCTAGAGCTCTCCAAATCGGATCCAACGTTATGGTCGTTCCCGAGTGGATTTCTTAGATTAGAGTCGCAACTATTGTTGCTGTCCCGAGGCCGAGGAGGTGGTGCTCACTAAGGGTCCCGATCGATGGCGGAGTCCACGAAGCTGGTGCAATCGACAGTATAGTTGACTGCTCTGGGACCGATAGGATCTAGTCCAGGATGTGTAGGGTGCAGGTCTTGCCGACCTGGAAGCTGAAGTCGCTTATCATCATGTTGGCCTCACTGTTGAGAGAGTTGAAGGTCGGCCGTGGCCAGTGAATGGATGGTGAAGTCAAAGGGGCCAAAGCTGAGGCGTCCCTCCGATGCGGATGAATCTAAATGGCAGGTGATGAGGCTGCAGAAGTCGTAACATCAGTGCGCCCACTTCCCACAGACGACTCCAATTGACGTGGGGTTAATACGTCAATGCCCATAGTTTATGGACTTGGGTTTTGAGGAAGAGGGGAGCATTGGAGACTTCGTTCGGCTAACAGGCAAGCAATGCAGGGACATGATGTTTAATCTAGCGGGTGTCTGTGATAGAGTTTGTAATGTCCTCCTCGTTGCTCCCTCCAGGCCTTTATATGAGGAGGCCGGGTCTCAGGATACAACCGGGTCGGTTATAAGTTAGGGTTAACTCTTTTAACTTTCTATCTAAATCTTGCCGTATTGCCCAAAGATCCGCGTCCTCCATGGGCTTGGGGCCACCCGAATCATCATGAGCTTCGCTATTGACGACAGATCTTCGCATGGGCTTGTGTTGGGCCGAACTAGGTTGACCAATCTTAGGCACCCGTAGGGCATACCTATGTCAGGTTGTGAGGGCATCTTCAATGGCATGACCCATTATGGACATTGAAATGATTTTTTATGTCCGAATAGGTCGGCCCACAGACAAAAATTGGGTCGCGGGGTCCGCCCAGCGATTTAACACATTTTGACCTCCTCGCTCGTGGTCAAGGACTGATTATATGCTTATAATGGTGACAGGATGTTGCCAATCCCCCAAGGGCTTCCCGCACAGTCGGTGGGTTCCCGTCATCACTGGCTCCTATTCTCGCGCGTGTCGTGGTCGTTTCCCGCTCATGGTCGGAAAACTCCCGCGCCAGGCCATGGCGTTTCCTACTTAGGGCGCGAGCTATAAATCACGGCCGCGGTCGCGGGGAGGAGCACCACCAAGCGCCACCAAACACCAACCAGCCATGCCTCATCATAAGATCATCACTGGACCGCCCTCAAGCAGATGTGCCACAATCGCTTCCCGCAGCCCTCCGAGGAGGATGTGGAGTTGTAGGCCATGGAGATGGCCCAACATTTCATGGAGGAGGAGGTGGCCAGCTTCGAGCACGGAGGTGCAATGCTCCAGCAGGAGGTGTAGGAGGTGGTCGATGAGACGGCGCGCTAGGCCGCTCAATTCGCAGTTCACGAGATTCACCACGTCGCAACCAAGGATGCAGTGGCCAAGGAGGCCGCTGTAGTGGCCCTACGCGAGATCCGCCATGAGGAGGCCATGGTCATGCTAGAGTCACTGGCCAAGGATGCCGCCACGGTCGCTGTACACGAGCTTTGCCACACCGGCACGACACGCAAGGAGGCGGTGGACGCCGTGGCGCGAGCAGGTTGAACGTCACAGACGATGTAGCGAAGGGGGGCCGCATGGCGGAGGCGGTGGCCGTGGAGGTGACTTCGGGACTCATGGATGAGGTGGATGAGGAGTAGGAGGTGGAATACGGACTGGAGGACTTCGGCGATGAGGCCGAGGTCGATGCCACCACACAGGATGCCAGACTGAATGCGCCGATGAAGGCTAGCCGTGTGGAGAACATCTGGAAAAGGACACAATGCAGGTCTACGGCAAGGGAACGTGTTTGTCGCGAGATGAAGGAACGTGCTGCAGCGGTGGCGGAACTAGCGCGTGCAACGTCGACGGAGCGCGAAGCAGAGGAGCTCGCTCTGGTGGAGTCCGCGCGGGCTGCAACATGGGGTGAGGGACCATTAGGAGGATGAGATAGAGACCGTGTTGGCCCGCCGGGAGGTGGAGCACAGGAGGGTGGTGGAGTGTAAAAGGGTGGTGCTAGCGTCAACAGATCACACCGCCGCGCCCACACCATGCACCGCTTCTAGCAACGCGCCATCTGTACTACGTGGGCAGCGATCAACGAGACCGAGACCTTTGGCAACAGCGGCCTCGACGATGGCGAGGAGTAGACGTAAGATGGCCAACAATACAGGTTGTTATTTAGTTTTAGTTTAATTAGATGTGAACCACGTAGAGTAGCTCGGCCTGTTCGGTGGGCCACGTAGAGCGGCCCGACGCATCTTGCCCGTCTTCCCTGCTGTCACCGCTTGACGCCCTCGGCGATGGGACGTTAATGACGACGCGACGTCGGTTATCAGCGCCGGCGGCTTCCTGCACGGCTGACGTTTCCCGCCATCGTTACGTTCCGCTTCCCGCGCGTGCCTTCTTGCCTGTGGCCAGAATACTTCATATGTCTGTCTTTACCGTTTCTCACCTTCGCCGTTGTCTATAAAAGAAGGTCACCGGCGTGGCGGAAACAACAAGCCCAGGCAAGAGCAAACACAGCCGAAAAAAGCGCCGGCCCACCACTAGCCATGCCTCACCATAAGATCACCAACTGGACCAAGATTAGAGAGATGTGCCGCAGGCGCTTCCCGCAGTGCTCCTACGATGGTGCTGAGCTTCATGCCACATTGATGGCCCAACGCATGGCCGAGAGGGTGGTGGACGACTTCGAGGACGAAGGCTGTGTGGCCGAGGAGGCGCTGGAGCAAGTGGTGGAGGCGGCTTCAATGGAGGTCACCCAATGGGCGATGCACGAGATTCACCATGTCGCCGCCAAGGAGGCCGCATCAGTGGCCCTCCGCGAGATCCGCCATGAGGCGGCCATGACCACACTGGAGGAGGTGCCCAGGGAGGCTGCCAAGGTCGCTGTGTGCGAGCTTCGCCAAGCCGCCGCCTTGCGCAGGACGATGGTAACGGCCGAGCACGCCGGCTCTGGCCAACCGGGAGGCGGAACGCTAGAACGCCGCGAGCAAGGCGTATCGGGACGGACGTCGACTCGAATCCTCTAGCAGCAACGGCAACGACGACCATGGCAACGGCGGTGAGTAGCCGTAGAGACGGCCTACTCCAGCAATAGTAGTAGTTTTTTTATTTTGTTTAAATGTGCCTTTTTAATGGCATGACCAAATCTAATAAAAAACACGTTTTATTATTAATATTTCACTTATATATAGCATTAGCGGTAGATAGCGGACATCCGCGTGCTGTCCAGATCAACGTAAACATTGTCCAAGTTTGATGCGTCAATAGGTCGGACAAGACCGGAGAGACGCGCAGCGTGCCTTCGAACGCGTCCTGATCATTTGAACCGTGCCCGTGGAGTGCCGATGGATTATGACGGACTCGCGTCGGTCGGTATGGGTTGCGCTTGGAGGGCGCGCGTCCGGTTGATCGTGCCTGCCGTGACACTGGGACAGTTCGTCATTTCGCTGCGTACCATCAACAAAGCAGCAGTGTTCAATTTGGCCGAGCAGCAATGTCAAACGCCATTGCTCGCCTACCGAGCCCCCACGCACGCACCCAGCATCTTCCTCTATCAATGCGTTCACCACCACCACCCATCTCTCAGCCGCTGCGCCACCATCACGCACACCCACACATTTTCTCTCTCTGGAGGACAGGCATTCGGAATGTCAGTGAAATAAAGTACTATTCCTCCGTTTCAAAATACAAAATGTTTTAACTTTTTGAAAAAGTTATATCTAAACCACTTTATTATGTAGGTTTATTTAGATTTAGAGTGAACGTATGCACTAAAAGAAGTCTAAATACACTTTTTTTATAAAATACCGGCCCAGCGACCATGGAGAAGAGAGAGAGACAGAACCCACCCTCCAATTCTCGCTTTTCCTGGAAGGACGAATACGTGACCGAGACATTTCCAGAGAGAGAAGCGGCAAGGCCGAGCATGGAAAACGCAGTGCAGTGGCATGGGGGAGGTCTGCATCGTCCCATTCACACCACCTCCTACCCTTTTCTTTCTCTACCTCTCTCTCGGACACCAACAATGACACGAGTCACCTCTCCCTCGTCTTGGAGACGGCCGGAGGTGGAGAGATGTGTGGAAGCAGATGAATCTAGATTCCAGAGACAAGCACGGGAAAGGAGAAAGGCGGAGAAACAGCTCCCCTCTGCTTCCGTCCATATGCCATTACCCACCAGCTCCTCCTCTCTCCTACTGCTACTATCGCCACCGCCACCACCAGCACTAGAGTCTGGAGAGAAACAGGAGAGAGAAGAGTTGTTGCCTCGCTGGTGTTCGTTGCGTGCCTGCTCGCTCGCTCGCTCTCCCTTCTGTTCTCATCCATGGGCCTTTTTTGGTTTTTCCCGGCACGACCACCTCATGGGTCAGAGGCAGAGCAGTCCCTCCGCTCCCCTTCACACGGCGCAGCAGGAAGAGAGGGAGAGAGGGTGGGGCGGAGCAAGCGCAAGAAATTTCCACCCACACCTCCTCTTCTTCCCCTCCAACCTTTATTATTATTATCTCCTCGTTGCCGTCTCATCTCGCTTTCTCTTTTCTCTCTCCACAATCCGCCGGCTTTCTTGGTTGTTTTGAGGTTCCGTGAGGTGAGACGGCCATGAAGAACAAGGTGGTCTTGGCCCAGCCGGCGGCGACGGCGCCTAGGCTGCTGCCCCGTGCGCCTGGACCCGTCCGTGGTGCTGCTGGCGGTGGTGGAGAGTCATACAGGGCGAGGCTAAGGTACCAGAGCCTTCTCCAGGACTACAAGGAGCTCCTCAAGGTTCATCCTCGTTCAGGGACTCGGCGCGGCTTGTTCCTGTGCTTCCCTATCTGATCTTGGTCTGCGGCTGTGTTTGATCACTTCTTGGGGGCTTTTTTGTGTTTTTGTTCTTGTGTTTGATCTGATCTTGGTGATTTTGCTGCTGTTTTCCTCTCTTTTTGCTTTCTTGGGGTATCTTGTTGGTTGTTCTCATGGTTCTGGTGTTCCGTTAGGTTGTTAATCTCGAACTTTTGTTGTTAGATTTGAGGTTGCAATCTGCTGAGAGGCGTACCAGTGCGTCTAACTCGCCACCCGTCCTTCTCAGCAATGGATCATGTCTTTCTCGGGCTATATGGATTTTCTGCGACGATTGATATTCTGAGAACCGTCTGCTGGTTTAGTTTCAGCCAACTCTCAGGCTCTGATGATTATTCTTTCCTCTTATTCTTTTTGCGACTTAATCAGAAAACTTCAGCGAAGAAGAACAGATTGCACACGGAGAAGCTGAGGAAGCAGAGGCTTTTGGCTGAAGTCAAGTGATCATCAAATACATATCTGTTTATTCGTATTTATGTAAATTTCGTGATTGGCATTCTATGACAAACATCATTTTCTCATCTGAACCTATATATCGCAGGTTTTTGCGTAGGAGGTACAAATCTATGTCTGAAAACCCATCTCAGACAGTTGTTTATAGAGTGAAGAACCCTGCAATGGGAGGACCTGCATCGCGAGCCACCGTGTGGGATGATCGTCAACGGTCGGTTCAGGCTGTCGGCAGTTCGGGCAAAGCCCTGCGCGCGCAGCAGCAATGGCGACATCCTGCTCCGCGGGTATCTCCGTTTATTGATCTCAACGAGACTTGTGAGCCGGTAAGGGCATCTCTAACCCATCGCAAAACTTTAAGGAGTAAATGGCGGTTCCTAACCGAACTAGAGGAGTATCGCAAAACTTTAAGGAGTAAATGGCGGTTCCTAACCGAACTAGAGGAGTAATTTTTTTTTCTTATTTGCAATGATAGGTCCGTACAAACGCATATATAATCATAGATTAGTAGTCAAATACATACCGATACAACCCGATATATTTGGTACATAGATACCCCGATATATTTGGTACATAGATACCGATATAACCCGATATATTGGTACATAGAGGATACACATCGATACAAACCAACACAAACCAAACTATTCAAGTTATGCCATCTTGACGGCATAAGGACACGCATAACATGAATGTTCCATCTATTCAAGATCGAGTTAACCGATCTACCACCTCTTATCTTTTGATTAAAATTCTCATGAATCATTTCCTACAATTGTTGAAATGGTGAACGAACACCACTCTCTTCGTATAATGCATCATCTACAAGAGTTTGATGGTGCAATGCAAAATACAACTCGTTGTCTTCATCCTCGGTCCATGTAGAATTTCTTGTACTACATTTGTAAAAAAAATGTAAACCACACCTTCTACTCTGATTTTACATTAAGAAAAAGAGGAAAAAAATCATCTTTTTCCTCTTGTGTCGGTTGCGGTCAGTCACGGAGACTGGCCCTGCATCCTCCAACTCTGGCTAGAGGTCCTGTGCGCAGACCAACCCCGTCGTGACGGCAGGGGAGGTGGTACCAACCCCAGGCCACGCGGGATCTGTGGTAGGCGAGGAGGAGGGGTGAGCCGTGTCGCGACATCGGTGGTGGTCGGCCTCCTGGGAGTCGTGGTCACCGGAGGCGAAGACGGCCCGGAGGTGCGGCGAATCGAGGCCGGCGGAGCCCAATTTGCTCCAAATCGGGGCGGCGGCCGACGAAAACGAGCTCACCCCGTTGATTTTGGCCACGGCTAGAGGCGGTGAGGGAGAGGTGGGACGGAGGATGGCGCAGGGACTGGGATGGGGACGGCGGGGTATGGCGGTCACCGGCGGCGATGTCGGTGGGAATGGGTGCAGCCGGTTGGGAGGGAGGAGTTTTTCTCAGAAGTGGTGGCCGAGGAGTAAATATAGGAGTCGGCCGGTTTACTCCTTCGATGAGTAAAAATATACTCTAACCGTTTTGGGGATCGATTAGGTGCAGCACCTCCAGATTTTTACTACTCTTAACCGATTTTAGGGGTTCGGTTAGAGATGCCTAATAGCTATAGAAATCTTTTAGGTGCAGCACCTCCAGATTTTTACTCCTCTAACCGATCTTAGGGGATCGGTTATACCCTAATAGCTCTAGAAATCTTAGCTCGCTAGTACCATCATATATATACTCCTCTAACCGATCTTAGGGGATCGGTTATGCCCTAATAGCTCTAGAAATCTTAGCTCGCTAGTACCATCATATATATATATATTTTTATTCATACTCCCTCCCAAAATAATTGACTTCAGTTTGTCTAGATTCGTATTTATCTATATACTAAAATAAGTTCAAAATAATTGACTTCAGTTTGTCCAGATTTGTATGTATCTACTCCTCCGTTTTAAAATATAAGATGTTTTAGCTTTGTAAAAGGAGATTTTAAAATATAAGATGTTTTAGCTTTGTAAAAGAAGTGTATCTAGACTTAGTGTGTAGGTTTATTTATGTGTAGGTTCATTTAGAATTGGAGTGAACCTACACATTATAAAAGGGGTCTAGCTTCACAAAGCTAAGCTAAAACATTTTATATTTTGAAACGGAGACAGAGGGACTATCTGTTTCAGATGTCTTATCTGACGTGGATGAATCTGGCTGTTTCAGAGTTCCGAGGAGATTGAGGAATTTCATGGTTACCAGCAGTCTGTTGCGGCTTGTCCTAGTGATATGAAGACGGCAGCGGCGTTCTGGGATGTCCGGAACCCGGCGGCGCGTGCGGGGGAGAGGAAGATCTCGTGGCAGGATCACTTGGCTTAAGAGTATAGGTTGCTAGATAGATGACAATATCAGTAAGGTCTTGTTTTATTTCTCTCGTATTTTTACACTAGAGTTTTAGAGATATGCAATAATTTGGTGTTCATTTAATATACTCTTCAATCTTCTAAAATACTCTTCCATACTCTATCTGAGAGAACAGTTTTTAATCCAGACAAGAAGGATTTGTGGAGATATCCCGAGATTATCCCGACTAAACTCGGCGTGGTAAACGGACTATGAGAATCTAATCCTTTTTGATCCCCGCGAATACACTAGTGAATACGAGAGAAGTAAACAAGACCCAAGTATGTTTTTAGTAGGAGGCTGTGCCTCATCTCCGGTCCTCGAGCTGTAAAAGAATCTTTCAAGGAATCGATGGGTGTGTATTTTGCTTCCTGGCGCATGATGAAACCGTGACTAAGTATAGCATGTTCTTCATTTGAGTTGTGGTTTATTGTACTCCCTCTAATAGAAATGGACATATCTAGATATGTTTTAGTGCTAACTAATATAGGTTGGATAATTAATATGGATCAGAGGAGTAGCGTGGAAGCCTTTTTCTTAACAAAGAGGCGGCGCCGAATTGCATTCAGCTCAAATACAGTTTACATCAATAAGTACAATTCCCTGCAATACAAATTTTGGAGAGCTAGATCTATATGCAAAACTCTAAGTATGAGCTGAATTAGAACAGCTAAATGCAGGCATAGCCTAAGAACGTCTAATGGCCCGATGAGCACAGTTGTGAGCAACGAGCAACACTGTTAATTTCTCTTTTATTGTGGAAGATCTTAGGTTTACTCCATCTGTCTGTTTTGTTTCAAAGTATAAGATGGTTTAGTTTTTTCTCGAAAAATATGTATCTTGACGTCTTTTAGTGTATACATGTTCACTTATTTTGCTCCAAACTTACACACTAGAAGATATTTAGATACATGCATTTTAGAAAAGCTAAAACATCTTATATTTTAAAATGGACTGAATAGCTCTGTGAAGATTTCCTTGTAACATGCAACATGTTCCCTAATTTCCCAAGGGATCTGGATGTCTGATGTTTTTGCCGGAGGATTTCAGAGAAGCTAAAACATCTTATATTTTAAAATGGACTGAGTAGCTCTATGGAGATTTCCTTGTAACATGC
Organism: Avena sativa; assembly: GCA_916181665.1. Taxonomy (NCBI): domain Eukaryota; kingdom Viridiplantae; phylum Streptophyta; class Magnoliopsida; order Poales; family Poaceae; genus Avena; species Avena sativa. Next base: position 318,259,622 of record OV702292.1, read on the forward strand.
AACATGTTCTCTAATTTCCCAAGGGATCTGGATGTCTGATGTTTTTGCCGGAAATTTCCTTGTAACATGCAACATGTTCCCTAATTTTCCAAGGGATCTAGATGCTTCATGTTTTTGCTCGTTGCAGCTGATTAGCTATCAGTGAGAAATGTTACATTTTGGGCCTATATGAGCTTGGCGACATGAGCTGCAGCAGAAAGGGAAGTAGCCTTTGCAGTAATGATGATGGAGTTTTTGCCAAAGAAGTTTGGATAAAGATTGTTGCAAGCCCTTGGACCTGTTGTAGTTGGTGGCAGTAATCTCCTAGCGTAGTCGAGTTACTTTCTTGCAGACCTGGAGCTTTTATTGTTTTCCACGCAGCATCAAAGTAGATTTTGCATCTGATTGTTTCTCCTTCTTTGAAGTTGTCCCCCACTGGTGCTTGCATCCGTGGTGCTTGTATTGTCATGTTGAGTGGCAATACTAGTTGAAGTGTTTTTGTCTGAGATTTCCTGTGTAACATCCAACATCTCTAAGTTTTTGTTAATAGAATCAACCTATAATTAATTTGAAAAGGATGACTCTCTAAGTTCACTAAGTACCCTTAGGGTTTATGTCCTCCTACGATAAGACTGCGAGTTCTTGTCCAACTCTTGCGTCTAATTGAAGTTTGATCTGAAGTCCGTTTCCCCCTTCCTCTCCGTCAGATTTAATCCCGTCGTTCTCCCCGTCCAACTAGTGGGTCCTTCGTCTCGTGAGAGTTAGAGTCTGAGTGACAACAATCTTCATCGTCTATGATCAGTGGCGAGATGGATGGTGCGGCTGGATGGGCGCCGACAAGCAATGGCCTAGCAGGGAAGGCTCCTTCAGTGGAGGTAGAGGAGAGTGCCAGTACATCGGTCACATGGGCATTGAATCCATTGTTCGACCAATTGGAGATTGGTGAGGATGAGTTTAACGACTTCGTTATCGAGGAAGGCGAGGTGAATATCGCTGAAGCCACTAGATGGCTCGCAGTTCCTAGGGTTTATTGCCAAAAACATTTTAGTCATGAAGCTTTCATCATTCAGATGCTAAATACATGGAATTCAGCAGGAAAGATCAAGATCCACCCTGTGGGAGTGAATCGCTTTGTTATCCAATGCTTTTGTTTGGGACATTTGGAAAAAGGTAAGTAATAAAAACGATTTTGCGGCCTGCACCGAACCCACTCTAAGGACTAAAATAGCCTAGGCATGAGGGGGAGTGTTGGGAATATAATACACGCCTAGTCCTTTCCATTAGTTCAGAATTTTGGTTGCGTTGGCGAGCGCATGCAATTCAATAATGTCAATCTGGATCCAAGTCCATAAGGTGCCTGGAGCCTATAGGAAGGAGAACGTGATTACCAAGCTAATTGAGCGATCTGTGGGTAAAGTGGTGGCCGAGAACGGATGCAACAGGATGTGAGGAAGCCCTTGACCAGATTCTCGTCTATTTCATTGCAAGGAAGAAGAGCCACATTCACTCTTAAATTTGAGAAACTAGGGCAGATGTGTTATGCTTGTGGATTACATGGCCATGAACACAAAGAATCTGGAACCAGTTTGTTTGAAGAAAAAGCTCTAAATTACAGTGATTGGATATACGCATATCCGACAACTGGGTGTGGTCGCGGTTCTGGTCCTTTCAGAGGTGGAATTAGGGGAGGAAGGACCAATCCTTCCTTTGCGGGAAGGAGTGTGTATTCTAAAGAATCAAACTGCTCCTAGTAGGGGTGCTTCATCGGGTTTGGGGCGCGACCGCGGTGATTGGGTGGACTAGAGTTTCCACCCTGAAAGAACTGGTAATATCTTCAATAAGGAGTTATCCGATACAGCTACTAGTACTAGTCCAATAGAATCAGTTGATGTCAATATGACCGAGCACGAAAAAAATGCCAAGAAAATACCGGCTTTTGAGAACGAGTGATGTAAAGCTTATGAGACGCTTCCTCTCACTAGTGCAATGCATGTGGATGTCCACCATGGGCCTGATCCTAAGAATACAGAGGAGGAGGAGAACAAAGATAACAAAGGGCATATGGAAATAGATGGCACTATTGTTTTCGGTGTTTCATCAGGATCAATGGCATCCCTCGAGGATGGCCGTCTCAATTGCGTAGGATGGAACTCAGGCCCGGCTCTGACCCATGGCCACCTTCTGCAACGCACAAGGGCCCACACCTGGTGGGGCCCATAATAGCCTGCATCTCTGTACACTGCCCAGAAAAACCAGTTGCAAATCCTAGCCACACTTGCTCAGGTACAGGTCGATCGGGAGCGAAGAGGGCAATACGCAGGCGGCTCAGCGTGCTCTGGTTCACATGACCTGGTTAGGTAGCTCTTGTCGGGGCCCTATCAACTGGGGTGCCATGTCCTGACGGTTAGCAGTCCCCAACGCCTCAAAGTGACATGCCTTCGAGAGGCTACAATACCTCCGGAGACAAGCACCGCCGGCTGAACCCTCGCGAGGGGACACTCTCCTGAGGGGGACTCTTCCCCGAAGGCGCCACCGTGGAGCCCAACTTCGGGTGCCCCAGAGAACACTCCGGGGCTTATCAGTAACATCACCAAGCGGCCAGCAGGGGGGCAAGTCTCGACAAGGGGCCTAGTCGCCCCGCGTCCTCTGTCCTCCTCGGTTAAAGGAAGGTTCGATATGCCCCCCTTTTCTGCAGCAGAAGGACAGACAACATCAGCGTGGAAGGCGCACCACCTTGCCGACTTGGTGAAAGAGAGATATCAGTCAGCGCCCGACAAGGACAAACAAGGAAAAGGAAGGCTAGTTTACCAGCAGATGGAGAAGCGCCCGGCGTCCAAGACTCAGTCCACCAAAAAGCTGCCCTATAGACCAGCACCTCGGGGATCGGCACTGTGGTGACCCTTCCTGCCCATAGACCGGGGGAAGAGGCCCGACACCGCCGAATATAAGGAGCCCTTATCCTACCTTGGAAGAGATCGATCCTTGAGATATAAAACCCTAGACTTTCATCCTCCATTGTACCCTTGTGAAGTATGCGAGCAATACAACCAAGCAGGAGTAGGGGCTTTATCTCCTCACGAGGGTCCCGAACCTGGATAAAAAACCCCGTGTCACCTCTTTGTCGCGTGCTTGCTCCATTGCCGTTGACGTTGCCGGGTTTCTTTGGAGTCGCGTGTTCATCCCCCGCTCGAACCAAGGAATCGTTGGACCCTAGTTCCTTCGCGGGACAAATCTCTGACATTTGGCGCGCCAGGTAGGGGGCTAAGGCGTGTGATGACCCACAAGTATAGGGGGTGTATCGCAGTATTTTCTAGGGAAGTGAAACCCAATTTATTGATTCGACACAAGGGGAGCCAAAGAATACTTATCATCCTTAACAACTGAGTTATCAATTCAGCTGCACCTGGAAACAATCTTGCTCACAACAGTTTATCAGTAGCAACAGTTTTGTAGTAGGAATAGTAAAGTAACAGTAGCAGCAAAACAAAGAAAGTAGTAACAAAAGCAGTAAACAGTGGGATTCGAGTGCGGTAGGCATAGGGATGGATGGATGGGCGTTGCATGAACAAGACAATTCATATAGCAATCAGAACATAGGGCAATTGCAGATAAAGAAGATAAAACACCCAAGTACTAGACAATCCTAGGCATGTATTCCGTATATAGTCCTACGTGCTCGCAATAACAACTTGCACAACATCTTTTGTCCTGCCAGCCCATTTGCAGCGGGGCCTCTAGGGAACTACTGGCAATTAAGGTGCTCCTTTTAATAGATCACCGGAGCAAAGCATTAATACTCCGTGAACACATGTGATCCTCACATCAAAGCCTTTCCCTTCCGGCTACCCCGATTTCTGTCACTTCGGGACCCTAGGTTCCAGACAACGACGTGTGTATACAACTCGTAGATAAGACCCAAAACAATACTATCATAATGAATCAATAATAAGTTCAGATCTGAGATCATGGCACTCGGGCCCTAGTGACGAGCATTAAGCACAACAAAGTTGCAACAAAGTCATAAAGCACTAATAGAGATACTAGGCACTATGCCCTAACAATCTGATGCCATTACATGAACGAGCTCATCCAATCCCTACTATCTCCATAGCCTACAGCGGGGGATTACTCACTCATAGATGGGAGAAACATGGATGGTCGATGGAGAAGCGATGGTGATGATGATGGCGATGATCTCCTCCAATTCCCCGCCCGGCTGGGTGCCAGAACGGAGTTTCTGGTGCTGTTTCGTGGAATCTGGTGGTGGCGGCGGAGTGGAACTCCTAGAAAAATGTCGACCCCCCCCGAAGTTTTTAGGTTAGAAGGCTCCTTATAGGCGAAGAGAGAGGCCGAGGGGATGCCTGGGGGGGCCAGACCACCCCCTGGCGCGGCCTGGCCTGGCCCGTGCCACCAGGTGGTGTGGCCACCCTAGGGCTCCTCTCTGTCTCGTATTCGGGCTCCTGGAGTCTTCGGATGAAATAGGATTTTTGGCATATTTTCCGGGATTTTTCCTGATAGTTGATTTTCTGCACAAAAAGTAGACACCAAGGCAATTCTGCTGAAAACATCGTTAGTTCGCATTAGTTGCATCCAAATCACACAAGTATAGAGGAGAAACAACAGCAAAAGTGTTCGGGAAAGTTGATACGTTTTGGACGTATCAACTCCCCCAAGCTTAGCTTATTGCTTATCCTCAAGCAATTCAGTTGAAAACTGAGTGCGATAAAAGAACTTTCACGAACACATTTGCTTCATATAATGTAAATAATCTCAGCAATGTGATCAACTACTTAGACAATTCATAATAAAGAGTATGCAACTGAGTCTACTTAATAGTCATTGCAAGCTATGAAGAGATTCCAACTCAAGAATAATAAGTAGCACGAAGCACAAACATAAGCAACATTACAATGCTCATAGAAAGGTATGATAGAGTGGTATCTCGCTTGCCTTGGATTATGAATGTCAAGGCACCTCTGAAGTTCAAGTGATGACTAGAAGTAAAGATATCAAAGATACCAACATCAAAGTCATAACACAAACAATCAAGTAATGAAACAAACACAAAAAATGACAACTAATGCTCTCAAGAAGGTGCTCAAAGAATATGTAGAGACTCAACAAGTAGATGAAAAATGTTTTGAGTAATTTTGAAAGGCTTCCAAATGCTGAAAGTATGGTACTTGTTAGCTTTGAGCTCTCATTGCCCCTATCATAAGCATCTTTAATGTGGTTAAGGTGAAAGTGACACAACTAAGAGGATATGCTTGACAAGTTATAAATTGAAGTATCATGCCCCTTACTTATGAAGAACGATCCGCATGCTACTCAACTTCAGTCACAAGTAAGCTCTTGTCATTGTAAGTATATACGTATCATAGAGAACCGCCAACGGGGTACCCCTTGCACATGACACGGGAGCTATCCCATAATCAAAATACAAGGCAAGCAGACAATGAGCATCTCAGCGATCTTTTTATTTACTATGTGCATAGATTTTTATTGAGGATGCTTCATAGAATACTCATTATGGTTATGCTGCAAGTTTCCACCATGATTAGGCATGGCTTAGGCTAGCGGCCCAGGCGTTTCTCTAACATACATACAAACTCCATGATCTTACAAGTTCCACTTTTATTTCACACACACCAGGATCCATAAGCAAAAGAACATGATATCAACTAAGTACAAAGTACCTATGAAGCGCTGAAAGCGGTCCCCATGATACATGGTTCTGCTAACTTCAACTCATAAAGCGCAAGCATATGCACAACAAAGTAGGACGCAATGGTTCAGGTTTATTAAGTGTAGAAAATAAAGTGTGCCATCAAGTTCGTGAGAGCTTTACTAACTAACTTTCTCATAACAAGCAAACATTTTATTCGGAAGAAAACAAGGCATATTGAATATGCACGGAAGTAGCAAGTGATGCTAATGGGTAGGTATGGTGGACACTTTGGAAATATTTGGTTTAGGGAGTTGGAAACATGAGTAAAACACTTAGTGGAAATGAAGGCTAGCAATAGTGAGGGAGCGACAAACGAGAGAGCAATAGCTGTCATTATCATGCTTACAACAAAACAAGACTACTCACGGCATGAAAATGATTCAAGATCCTCAAGGCAAAATAATTCGTCAAGGCTTAACTGATTATTACAGACATGTGCATGCGTGAGCATGTGCCAAGTCGATCAAATGAAACATTCAGAGGAGGATACCATAGTGTCATACCAACTTATGAATAGAGTAATGCAAGCAAACATTCATGAGACATAATACAAACTATTAGCGAGCTGGAGCTAATCACAAGAAAGCAAGAACTACTAAGCATCCAAAGAAAACATACACTCTACATGAACGGACTAAGCAAGCTCACAATGATGAGTATATGTACAAAAATGAAGACAAATAGAGTTCGTTACCAGCCTCTTACCATGCCTCAAGTTGTCATTGATCCTCATTATTGCTCTTCACTTGTGTGGCTTGAATAATAATATGAAACCAATAATCCACTGAGAACTGCCGAACCCTGTAGCCAACTCGCAAAAACCAAAGAAGAACGACAAATATTTTTGGTGTTTTCGATTTTTAAACAAGAACCAAAAGAGAAAAACAAGCAAAGCAAAATCTTTTTGGGTTTTTCAAATAGTTCAAACAAAGCAAAAAGGGAAAAACAAACCAAGGCAAAAAGAAGAAGCAACCCAAAGAGAAACAACAAAAATATTTTTGGTCTTTTTGTGTTTTTAGAAAGCAAAAGCAAAGAAGAACGAAAACTAAGAAAAAGAATGAAAACATGAATATACAAAGAACCGACGCAACATGATATGGAGATGAGTGCGGTGTCGGCGTACCTCCCCCCAAGCTTAGGCTTTTGGCCTAAGTGGGTATCAATCCATGTAAGAATAGGGGTTCCAAGCGGGCGGATCTTGGTAAGAATGGTCGTAACCGGGCCCATGAGAGGAAGAAGAAGCTCCCCAATCATAAGCGGGCTGCTGATATGAAGACTCTCCCTCATTCGAGGGCTGGACCGAATCATCCGTGACCTCCCTTCTAGTGTCCTGCTCCTGTTGGGAGAGCTCTCCCAAGTACGTGTCAAGCTCCTCCTCAGTGAGGGACCATCCTTCCCTGTTATCAAGGTTAAATAAAATAGTTACAGGCAAAAGAACAACACGCTCGGACTTGCTCTTTCTCTAGCTAGCTTTGAGAAAGGTTATTTCATAAGACAACTCACTCAAGCTAGCCCACGAGGAAATAAATTTATGATGTACCATGGAATTAAAATCAAGCCTCTCTATGGGAAACTGTAGGTCTAGAGGATGAGGCACTAAACCATGCAATGCTAGCAAACGAGAAGCATGAGGCCTCCACAAATTCCACCCTTCTCACGGTTAGCAGCAAGACGGAAAGCTATCAAAGCGCCCAAGTTGTAGGACCTATCTCGTCTAAGAGCAGCAGAGATAAATGCTAAATCAAACAAAGATAACTTATTGGCAGTTTTCCTAGCAAGAACACACTTGGCAATAAAGTAGGCAAAGTAGCGCATGGAGGGAAGATGAATGTTATGGATTTTTCCATTCTCCTTCGAGAAGCTACTCCCTTGACAAATTTCTGCGTATAAATCCATGAGTGGTTCCGGTCTCTCTTTAGTCTTCTTACATGATCCCCATTGAGGTACCTTAATAGCTGCACAAAAATCATCAAGAGAAAGGTTGACAGCTATATTGTAAATTTTGTAATGGACCATGGGGTTAGGCAAAGAGTGACTAAATTTGAAATCCTGCACCACAGACATGGTTAGCTTCACAAATTGACAAGGTTCGTATTCCAAAAAGTGCTCTAACCCCGCATTAGAAACCAAAGTGTGCAAAATCTTGTAGAATTCCAGCAGCTCTCATGAAATCAGAACATGGATAAATGGAGGGAAAAACTTCCTCCTCCCGGTGGACCTTCATGACATCAGGCACCCAAAGCTCATGTTGATTTAGGTGGTGTTCACTCATCTTCTATTCTGAAATTTAAACACCTATTAAACAAGTGATTGCAAAGCAAATATAATGAAGGATTCTACTCACAGGGACTAGCAAGAGGCCTAAACATGCATCAAAACTATATCTCTAAGCATCAAACAAGCTTACAATCCCTCAAAACCAGTCACCTATCGCAGCAAAATACTCAACATACAATCCACTAAACACAAATCTACTTAGACAAGGGGAAGAGTCACATACCAAGGAACAATTGCTCCAAATTTCAGCAAGAAAGATGGGCTGAGCAAAGAGATCGAAGAAATCGAGGGCAAGCACAGAGAGAACGCGGTTTCGAGCTATGAAGTGGAGCTTACTCGGGAGAGAGAAGAAAGTGGCAGGAGAGAGAGGTATTGGGGGGCCAGGGGTGGCCCACACCAGGGCATGGCGCCACCCAGGTATGGCCGTGCCACCATGTGGTGTGCCTTCCTGGTGGGCCCCTCTGGTACCTACCAGGTACTCCTCTGCCCCTTTTTTCACGTAAAAATTTAATATGAATTTTCTGGAATTTTTCGAGACACTTTATTTTTGGGCATTTTTCAGAAATAGAAGAATGATTTTTCTGACAGACAGATTTTTTTCTTATTGGAAACATGATGCAAGGACAAAAACAAGGCTAGAACTACAGAAGTTCTAGCATGAGAGCAACTAACAACACAAATAAAACTAACCGAAAGCAAAAACAAAAATGCAAAGGATAGAAATAAACGGGGATAATCAGAATGAAAACATTGTTTTGTTTAATGGAATCCTTTTGTTAGCAAGGTTGATCAAGTCTTGCTACCAAAACAATTGCATATGAGACAAAACTTTGTATTCCACTAATGATTATGTTACCTCAACCTTGATAGCAATGGTCCCAATCATAATAGTTTCAAATTTTTCTTTTGGTATGGGACAATATATTTCTCCAACTTGAATGCCTTCAACATGTTCAATTGAATTTAAACCATAAGTCCTTTCAATCTTCTTGGGGAAATAGACAGTATGTTCCTTGTCATTAACATTGAAGGTCACCTTTCCTTGATTACAATTAATAACAGCTCCTGTAGTATTAAGAAAAGGTCTCCCAAGAATAATAGACATATTATCATCTTCAGGCATTTCAAGCACAACAAAATCAGTTAATATCAAGCAATTATGAGCCACTTGGACAGGTACATCCTCACATATACCCACAGGAATAGTGGTAGACTTATCAGCCATTTGCAAAGATATATCAGTTGGTATCAATTTTTCAAGCTGAAGCCTCTTATAGAGAGAGAAAGGCATAACACTAACTCTAGCTCCCAAATCACACGAAGCAGTTCTAACATAACTGTTCTTAATAGAGCAAGGGATAGTTGGAATCCCTGGGTCTCCAAGTTTCTTAGGAGCCTTACCATTGAAGGAATAATTAGCCAGCAAAGTAGAGATTTCTTCATTAGGGATCTTCCTTTTTATTCGAGACAATGTCCTTCATATACTTTGAATAAGGAGGCAATTTAATAGCATCAGTTAAAGGAATTTGCAAGAATAATGGTTTCATCCACTCACAAAACTTATTATAGTGTTCATCTTCCTTTGACTTGTGTTTCTTATCAGGGAAAGGCATAGGTTTTTGGACCCAAGGTTCTCTTTCACTACCATGTTTCTTAGCAATAAAATCTTCTTTGGTGTATTTAGTAGTCTTGGTGTGGTTTTCAGGTTCTTCTCCAACTTTTTCTTCATTAGGAACTTCATTTTCTTCATTACCATTTTCAGTTTCAGCATCAGAGATAGATATACTATTAGGATCTATAGCAGGTTCAGAGGGTTCTACAATAGTTTTATGTTTCCTTTTCCTTTTCTTATGAGTAGAACCACTATTTTCAGCTCGTTGAGAATCCTGCTCAATTCTTTTGGGATGCCCCTCAGGATATAGAGGATCCTGGATAGCAGCACCACTTCTAGTTCTAATTTCATAAGCATGTTTTTCTTTAGCAGCATTAACTAGTAAGTCATTTTGCACTTTAACGAGTTGATCTATTTGAGTTTGAACCATCTGAAAGTGTTTAACAATCATTTTAACATCATTAGAGGTTATTTCCACAATATCTTTGAACTCAACAATAGCTCTAGTGTTTTCCATTAGATGATTTTGCACCCTTTTATTAAAGTTATCTTGCTTAACAATAAAGATATCAAATTCTTCTAAGCATTGATCAGGAGGTTTCAAGTAAGGGATATCACCTTCATCAAAGTGTTGGAGAGAGTGTACCTCAATAGTGGGTGAGTAGGGAATAGGCTTACATAACTCTTCTATAGGAGGTGAATTCTTGACATCTGCAGCTTTAATTCCCTTCTCCTTAAGACATTTCTTAGCTTCCTTCATCACTTCATCATTTAATTCAATAACTCCCCTCTTCTTTGATGTTGGAATAGGCACCGGAATAGATGGTTCAGGTACAATTACTTCAGGTATAGCTTGTTTAGGAGGAGTCCAATCTTCATAATTCTTGCTTATTTTAGCCATTAATTCCCCAGCTTCCTTAGGAGTCCTATTCCTGAAAACACAATCAGCACAACTATCTAGGTATGTCCTAGATTCTTCGGTTAGTCCATCATAAAATATATCAAGTAGTTCATTCTTAGGTAATGGACTTCCAGCCTGTGCATGAATCAAAGCACAAAACCTTGCCCAAGATTCGGGCAATACCTCCTTTTCTGCCTGTTTAAAATCAAAAAGTTCCTGCAAAACAACATGTCTAGCACTAGGAGGAAAATATTTCTGCAGGAAAGTATTAAACAAGCACTCAGGGCTATCAATATATCCAGGAGGTAAATTACCAAACCAAGTTTTAGTTTCTCCTTTCAGTAAAAAAGGGAAAATCTTAGCAACAAAGTAAGTACGCATTTTAATATCATCAGAAAACAAGCCACTCATGGTAGAAAGTTCATTCATATGTGCTACCGCACTTTCATTCTTAGTCCCGCCAAAAGGTTCTTTCTCGACAATAGCTATGTAGGATAGATCGAGAGAGAAATCATAATCTTCATCTATAATGTTTACAGGAGAAGCAGCAAACTTAGCAGCAGGATATAATTTGGGTCTAATAGTACGCCTCTCAAGGAGATTCTTAGCAGCGCTCCTATCATGGGTGTTCCTACATTCTTCAATAAACTCATCAGTCATCTCAACATAATATTCTTCAGCATCATAACTCTCACTATACTCAGGTGAGCTAACAGGTGTAGCAGTGTGTTCATTAGGAGTTTCGATATTTCCAACTATAGTTCTAGCAATCGTAGCATCTAGGAAAGGACCTAATGAACCACTCTTATCAAGAACAGTAGAAGCAGCATCATAAGCATCAGAAGTTTCAGATTCAGCAGTAGTAGCAGTATGTGTAGCATGTGTATGTGGTGGTGTAAGGAACTTACTCAGAACAGACGGTGAATCAAGAGCGGTAGAGGTGTTCAGAACCGTACCTCTTCTTGTAGTGGATGGTAAAATAGGAACCTTGCCATCACGAGACTTACCCATGATGGATGGAAAGCAGCGAACAATAGAGAATCCAAGTGAACTTGATAAATAAAGCTATGCTCCCCGGCAACGGTGCCAGAAAAAAGTCTTGATGACCCACAAGTATAGGGAGTGTATCGCAGTATTCTCGAGGGAAGTGAAACCCAATTTATTGATTCGACACAAGGGGAGCCAAAGAATACTTATTAGCCTTAACAACTGAGTTGTCAATTCAGCTGCACCTGGAAACAATCTTGCTCACAGCAGTTTATCAGTAGCAACAGTTTTGTAGTAGGAATAGTAAAGTAATAGTAGCAGCAAAACAAAGACAGTAGTAACAAAAGCAGTAAACAGTGGGATTCGAGTGCGATAGGCATAGGGATGGATGGACGGGCGTTGCATGAACAAGACAATTCACATAGCAATCAGAACATAGGGCAATTGCAGATAAAGAAGATAAAGCACCCAAGTACCAGACAATGCTAGGCATGTATTCCGTATATAGTCATACATGCTCGCAATGAGAACTTGCACAACATCTTTTGTCCTGCCAGCCCGTTTGCAGCGGGGCCTCTATGGAACTACTGGCAATTAAGGTGCTCCTTTTAATAGAGCACCGGAGCAAAGCATTAACACTCCGTGAACACATGTGATCCTCACATCAAAGCCTTTCCCTTCCGGCTACCCCGATTTCTGTCACTTCAGGACCATAGGTTCCGGACAATGGCGTGTGTATACAACTCGTAGATAAGACCCAAAACAATACTATCATAATGAATCAATAATAAGTTCAGATCTGAGATCATGGCACTCGGGCCCTAGTGACAAGCATTAAGCACAACAAAGTTGCAACAAAGTCATAAAGCACTAATAGAGATACTAGGCACTATGCCCTAACAATCTGATGCCATTACATGAACGAGCTCATCCAATCCCTACCATCCCCATAGCCTACAGCGGGGGATTACTCACTCATAGATGGGAGAAACATGGATGGTCGATGGAGAAGCGATGGTGATGATGATGGCGATGATCTCCTCCAATCCCCGTCCCGGCTGGGTGCCAGAACAGAGTTTCTGGTGCTGTTTCGTGGAATCTGGTGGTGGCGGCGGAGTGGAACTCCTTCTAGAAAAACGTCGAACCCCCCGAAGTTTTTAGGTCAGAAGGCTCCTTATAGGCGAAGAGAGAGGCCGAGGGGATGCCTGGGGGGCCCAGACCACCCCCTGGTGCGGCCTGGCCTGGCCCGTGCCACCAGGTGGTGTGGCCACCCTAGGGCTCCTCTCTGTCTCGTATTCGGGCTCCTGGAGTCTTCGGGTGAAATAGGATTTTTGGCATATTTTCCGGGATTTTTCCTGATAGTTGATTTTCTGCACAAAAAGTAGACACCAAGGCAATTCTGCTGAAAACATCGTTAGTTCGCATTAGTTGCATCCAAATCACACAAGTATAGAGGAGAAACAACAACAAAAGTGTTCGGGAAAGTTGATACGTTTTGGACATATCAACTCCCCCAAGCTTAGCTTATTGCTTATCCTCAAGCAATTCAGTTGAAAACTGAGTGCGATAAAAGAACTTTCACGAACACATTTGCTTCATATAATGTAAATAATCTCAGCAATGTGATCAACTACTTAGACAATTCATAATAAAGAGTATGCAACTAAGTCTACTTAATAGTCACTACAAGCTATGAAGAGATTCCAACTCAAGAATAATAAGTAGCACGAAGCACAAACATAAGCAACATTACAATGCTCATAGAAAGGTATGATAGAGTGGTATCTCGCTTGCCTTGGATTATGAATGTCAAGGCACCTCTGAAGTTCAAGTGATGACTAGAAGTAAAGATATCAAAGATACCAACATCAAAGTCATAACACAAACAATCAAGTAATGAAACAAACACAAAAAATGACAACTAATGCTCTCAAGAAGGTGCTCAAAGAATATGTAGAGACTCAACAAGTAGATGAAAAATGTTTTGAGTAATTTTGAAAGGCTTCCAAATGCTGAAAGTATGGTACTTGTTAGCTTTGAGCTCTCATTGCCCCTATCATAAGCATATTTAATGTGGTTAAGGTGAAAGTGACACAACTAAGAGGATATGCTTGACAAGTTATAAATTGAAGTCTCATGCCCCTTACTTATGAAGAACGATCCGCATGCTACTCAACTTCAGTCACAAGTAAGCTCTTGTCATTGTAAGTATATACGTATCATAGAGAACCGCCAACGGGGTACCCCTTGCACATGACACGGGAGCTATCCCATAATCAAAATACAAGGCAAGCAGACAATGAGCATCTCAGCGATCTTTTTATTTACTATGTGCATAGATTTTTATTGAGGATGCTTCATAGAATACTCATTATGGTTATGCTGCAAGTTTCCACCATGATTAGGCATGGCTAAGGCTAGCGGCCCAGGCGTTTCTCTAACATACATACAAACTCCATGATCTTACAAGTTCCACTTTTATTTCACACACACCAGGATCCATAAGCAAAAGAATATGATATCAACTAAGTACAAAGTACCTATGAAGCGCTGAAAGCGGTCCCCATGATACATGGTTCTGCTAACTTCAACTCATAAAGCGCAAGCATATGCACAACAAAGTAGGACGCAATGGTTCAGGTTTATTAAGTGTAGAAAATAAAGTGTGCCATCAAGTTCGTGAGAGCTTTACTAACTAACTTTCTCATAACAAGCAAACATTTTATTCGGAAGAAAACAAGGCATATTGAATATGCACGGAAGTAGCAAGTGATGCTAATGGGTAGGTATGGTGGACACTTTGGAAATATTTGGTTTAGGGAGTTGGAAACATGAGTAAAACACTTAGTGGAAATGAAGGCTAGCAATAGTGAGGGAGCGACAAACGAGAGAGCAATAGCTGTCATTATCATGCTTACAACAAAACAAGACTACTCACGGCATGAAAATGATTCAAGATCCTCAAGGCAAAATAATTCGTCAAGGCTTAACTGATTATTACAGACATGTGCATGCGTGAGCATGTGCCAAGTCGATCAAATGAAACATTCAGAGGAGGATACCATTGTGTCATACCAACTTATGAATAGAGTAATGCAAGCAAACATTCATGAGACATAATACAAACTATTAGCGAGCTGGAGCTAATCACAAGAAAGCAAGAACTACTAAGCATCCAAAGAAAACATACACTCTACATGAACGGACTAAGCAAGCTCACAATGATGAGTATATGTACAAAAATGAAGACAAATAGAGTTCGTTACCAGCCTCTTACCATGCCTCAAGTTGTCATTGATCCTCATTATTGCTCTTCACTTGTGTGGCTTGAATAATAATATGAAACCAATAATCCACTGAGAACTGCCGAACCCTGTAGCCAACTCGCAAAAACCAAAGAAGAACGACAAATATTTTTGGTGTTTTCGATTTTTAAACAAGAACCAAAAGAGAAAAACAGGCAAAGCAAAATCTTTTTGGGTTTTTCAAATAGTTCAAACAAAGCAAAAAGGGAAAAACAAACCAAGGCAAAAAGAAGAAGCAACCCAAAGAGAAACAACAAAAATATTTTTGGTCTTTTTGTGTTTTTAGAAAGCAAAAGCAAAGAAGAACGAAAACTAAGAAAAAGAATGAAAACATGAATATACAAAGAACCGACGCAACATGATATGGAGATGAGTGCGGTGTCGGCGTACCTCCCCCCAAGCTTAGGCTTTTGGCCTAAGTGGGTATCAATCCATGTAAGAATAGGGGTTCCAAGCGGGCGGATCTTGGTAAGAATGGTCGTAACCGGGCCCATGAGAGGAAGAAGAAGCTCCCCAATCATAAGCGGGCTGCTGATATGAAGACTCTCCCTCATTCGAGGGCTGGACCGAATCATCCGTGACCTCCCTTCTAGTGTCCTGCTCCTGTTGGGAGAGCTCTCCCAAGTACGTGTCAAGCTCCTCCTCAGTGAGGGACCATCCTTCCCTGTTATCAAGGTTAAACAAAACAGTTACAGGCAAAAGAACAACACGCTCGGACTTGCTCTTTCTCTAGCTAGCTTTGAGAAAGGTTATTTCATAAGACAACTCACTCAAGCTACCCCACGAGGAAATAAATTTATGCTGTACCATGGAATTAAAATCAAGCCTCTCTATGGGAAACTGTAGGTCTAGAGGATGAGGCACTAAACCATGCAATGCTAGCAAATGAGAAGCATGAGGCCTCCACAAATTCCACCCTTCTCACGGTTCGCAGCAAGACGGAAAGCTATCAAAGCGCCCAAGTTGTAGGACCTATCTCGTCTAAGAGCAGCAGAGATAAATGCTAAATCAAACAAAGATAACTTATTGGCAGTTTTCCTAGCAAGAACACACTTGGCAATAAAGTAGGCAAAGTAGCGCATGGAGGGAAGATGAATGTTACGGATTTTTCCATTCTCCTTCGAGAAGCTACTCCCTTGACAAATTTCTGCGTATAAATCCATGAGTGGTTCCGGTCTCTCTTTAATCTTCTTACATGATCCCCATTGAGGTACCTTAATAGCTGCACAAAAATCATCAAGAGAAAGGTTGACAGCTATATTGTAAATTTTGTAATGGACCATGGAGTTAGGCAAAGAGTGACTAAATTTGAAATCCCGCACCACAGACATGGTTAGCTTCACAAATTGATAAGGTTCGTCTTCCAAAAAGTGCTCTAACCCCGCATTAGAAACCAAAGTGTGGAAACCTTGTAGAATTCCTGCAGCTCTCATGAACTCAGAACATGTATAAATGGAGGGAAAAACTTCCTCCTCCCAGTGGACCTTCATGACATCAGGCACCCAAAGCTCATGTTGGTTTAGGTGGTGTTCACTCATCTTCTATTCTGAAATTTAAACACCTATTAAACAAGTGATTGCAAAGCAAATATAATGAAGGATTCTACTCACAGGGACTAGCAAGAGGCCTAAACATGCATCAAAACTATATCTCTAAGCATCAAACAAGCTTACAAGCCCTCAAAACCAGTCACCTACAGCAGCAAAATACTCAACAGACAATCCACTAAACACAAATCTACTTGGACAAGGGGAGGAGTCACATACCAAGGAAAAATTGCTCCAAATTTCAGCAAGAAAGATGGGCCGAGCAAAGAGATCGAAGAAATCGAGGGCAAGCACAGAGAGAACGCGATTTCGAGCTATGAACTGGAGCTTACTCGGGAGAGAGAAGAAAGTGGCAGGAGAGAGAGGTATTGGGGGGCTAGGGGTGGCCCACACCAGGGCATGGCGCCACCCAGGTCTGGTCGCGCCACCATGTGGTGTGCCTTCCTGGTGGACCCCCCTGGTACCTACCAGGTACTCCTCTGCCCCTTTTTTCGCGTAAAAATTTAATATGAATTTTATGGAATTTTTCGAGACACTTTATTTTTGGGCATTTTTCAGAAATAGAAGAATGATTTTTCTGACAGACAGATTTTTTTCTTTTTGGAAACATGATGCAAGGACAAAAACAAGGCTAGAGCTACAGAAGTTCTAGCATGCAAGCAACTAACAACACAAATAAAACTAAACAAAAGCAAAAACAAAAATGCAAAGGATAGAAATAAACGGGGCTAATCATAATGAAAACATTGTTTTGTTCAATGGAATCCTTTTGTTAGCAAGGTTGATCAAGTCTTGCTACCAAAACAATTGCATATGAGACAAAACTTTGTATTCCACTAATGATTATGTTACCTCAACCTTGATAGCAATGGTCCCAATCATAATAGTTTCAATTTTTTCTTTTGGTATGGGACAATATATTTCTCCAACTTGAATGCCTTCAACATGTTCAATTGAATTTAAACCATAAGTCCTTTCAATCTTCTTGGGGAAATAGACAGTATTTTCCTTGTCATTAACATTGAAGGTCACCTTTCCTTGATTACAATTAATAACAGCTCCTGTAGTATTAAGAAAAGGTCTCCCAAGAATAATAGACATATTATCATCTTCAGGCATTTCAAGCACAACAAAATCAGTTAATATCAAGCAATTATGAGCCACTTGGACAGGTACATCCTCACATATACCCACAGGAATAGTGGTAGACTTATCAGCCATTTGCAAAGATATATCAGTTGGTATCAATTTTTCCAGCTGAAGCCTCTTATAGAGAGAGAAAGGCATAACACTAACTCTAGCTCCCAAATCACACAAAGCAGTTCTAACATAACTGTTCTTAATAGAGCAAGGGATAGTTGGAATCCCTGGGTCTCCAAGTTTCTTAGGAGCCTTACCATTGAAGGAATAATTAGCCAGCAAAGTAGAGATTTCTTCATTAGGGATCTTCCTTTTATTCGAGACAATGTCCTTCATATACTTTGAATAAGGAGGCAATTTAATAGCATCAGTCAAAGGAATTTGCAAGAATAATGGTTTCATCCACTCACAAAACTTATTATAGTGTTCATCTTCCTTTGACTTGTGTTTCTTATCAGGGAAAGGCATAGGTTTTTGGACCCAAGGTTCTCTTTCACTACCATGTTTCTTAGCAATAAAATCTTCTTTGGTGTATTTAGTAGTCTTGGTGTGGTTTTCAGGTTCTTCTCCAACTTTTTCTTCATTAGGAACTTCATTTTCTTCATTACCATTTTCAGTTTCAGCATCAGAGATAGATATACTATTAGGATCTATAGCAGGTTCAGAGGGTTCTACAATAGTTTTATGTTTCCTTTTCCTTTTCTTATGAGTAGAACCACTATTTTCAGCTCGTTGAGAATCCTGCTCAATTCTTTTGGGATGCCCCTCAGGATATAGAGGATCCTGGATAGCAGCACCACTTCTAGTTCTAATTTCATAAGCATGTTTTTCTTTAGCAGCATTAACTAGTAAGTCATTTTGCACTTTAACGAGTTGATCTATTTGAGTTTGAACCATCTGAAAGTGTTTAACAATCATTTTAACATCATTAGAGGTTATTTCCACAATATCTTTGAACTCAACAATAGCTCTAGTGTTTTCCATTAGATGATTTTGCACCCTTTTATTAAAGTTATCTTGCTTAACAATAAAGATATCAAATTCTTCTAAGCATTGATCAGGAGGTTTCAAGTAAGGGATATCACCTTCATCAAAGTGTTGGAGAGAGTGTACCTCAATAGTGGGTGAGTAGGGAATAGGCTTACATAACTCTTCTATAGGAGGTGAATTCTTGACATCTGCAGCTTTAATTCCCTTCTCCTTAAGACATTTCTTAGCTTCCTTCATCACTTCATCATTTAATTCAATAACTCCCCTCTTCTTTGATGTTGGAATAGGCACCGGAATAGATGGTTCAGGTACAATTACTTCAGGTATAGCTTGTTTAGGAGGAGTCCAATCTTCATAATTCTTGCTTATTTTAGCCATTAATTCCCCAGCTTCCTTAGGAGTCCTATTCCTGAAAACACAATCAGCACAACTATCTAGGTATGTCCTAGATTCTTCGGTTAGTCCATCATAAAATATATCAAGTAGTTCATTCTTAGGTAATGGACTTCCAGCCTGTGCATGAATCAAAGCACAAAACCTATCCCAAGATTCGGGCAATACCTCTTTTTCTCCCTGTTTAAAATCAAAAAGTTCCTGCAAAACAGCATGTCTAGCACTAGGAGGAAAATATTTCTGCAGGAAAGTATTAAACAAGCACTCAGGGCTATCAATAGATCCAGAAGGTAAATTACCAAACCAAGTTTTAGCTTCTCCTTTCAGTGAAAAAGGGAAAATCTTAGCAACAAAGTAAGTACGCGTTTTAATATCATCAGAAAACAAGCCACTCATGGTAGAAAGTTCATTCATATGTGCTACTGCACTTTCATTCTTAGTCCCGCCAAAAGGTTCTTTCTCGACAATAGCTATGTAGGATAGATTGAGAGAGAAATCATAATCTTCATCTATAATGTTTACAGGAGAAGCAACAAACTTAGCAGCAGGATATAATTTGGGTCTAATAGTACGCCTCTCAAGGAGATTCTTAGCAGCGCTCCTATCATGGGTGTTCCTACATTCTTCAATAAACTCATCAGTCATCTCAACATAATCTTCTTCAGCATCATAACTCTCGCTAGACTCAGGTGAGCTAACAGGTGTAGCAGTGTGTTCATTAGGAGTTTCGGTATTTCCAACTATAGTTCTAGCAATCGTAGCATCTAGGAAAGGACCTAATGAACCACTCTTATCAAGAACAGTAGAAGCAGCATCATAAGCATCAGAAGTTTCAGATTCAGCAGTAGTAGCAGTATGTGTAGCATGTGTATGTGGTGGTGTAAGGAACTTACTCAGAACAGACGGTGAATCAAGAGCGGTAGAGGTGTTCAGAACCGTACCTCTTCTTGTAGTGGATGGTAAAATAGGAACCTTGCCATCACGAGACTTACCCATGATGGATGGAAAGCAGCGAACAATAGAGAATCCAAGTGAACTTGATAAATAAAGCTATGCTCCCCGGCAACGGCGCCAGAAAATAGTTTTGATGACCCACAAGTATAGGGGGTGTATCGCAGTATTTTCGAGGGAAGTGAAACACAATTTATTGATTCGACACAAGGGGAGCCAAAGAATACTTATCAGCCTTAACAACTGAGTTGTCAATTCAGCTGCACCTGGAAACAATCTTGCTCACAGTAGTTTATCAGTAGCAACTGTTTTGTAGTAGGAATAGTAAAGTAACAGTAGCAGCAAAACAAAGACAGTAGTAACAAAAGCAGTAAACAATGGGATTTGAGTGCGGTAGGCATAGGGATGGATGGACGGGTGTTGCATGAACAAGACAATTCACATAGCAATCAGAACATAGGGCAATTGTAGATAAAGAAGATAAAGCACCCAAGTACTAGACAATCCTAGGCATGTATTCCGTATATAGTCACACGTGCTCGCAATGAGAACTTGCACAACATCTTTTGTCCTGCCAGCCCGTTTGCAGCGAGGCCTCTAGGAAACTACTGGAAATTAAGGTGCTCCTTTTAATAGAGCACCGAAGCAAAGCATTAACACTCCACGGACACATGTGATCCTCACATCAAAGCCTTTCCCTTCCGGCTACGCCGATTTCTATCACTTCAGGAAGGAGTGTGTATTCTAAAGAATCAAACTGCTCCTAGTAGGGGTGCTTCATCGGGTTTGGGGCGCGACCGCGGTGATTGGGTGGACTAGAGTTTCCACCTTGAAAGAACTGGTAATATCTTCAATAAGGAGTTGTCCGATAGAGCTACTAGTACTAGTCCAATAGAATCAGTTGATGTCAATATGACCGAGCACGAAAAAAATGCCAAGAAAATACCGGCTTTTGAGAACGAGTGATGTAAAGCTTATGAGACGCTTCCTATCACTAGTGCAATGCATGTGGATGTCCACCATGGGCCTGATCCTAAGAATACAGAGGAGGAGGAGAACAAAGATAACAAAGGGCATACGGAAATAGATGGCACTATTGTTTTCGGTGTTTCATCAGGATCAATGGCATCCCTCGAGGATGGCCGTCTCAATTGCGTAGGATGGAACTCAGGCCCGGCTCTGACCCATGGCCACCTTCTGCAACGCACAAGGGCCCACGCCTGGTGGGGCCCATAATAGCCTGCATCTCTGTACACTGCCCAGAAAAAACAGTTGCAAATCCTAGCCACACTTGCTCAGGTACAGGTCGATCGGGAGCGAAGAGGGCAATACGCAGGCGGCTCAGCGTGCTCTGGTTCACATGACCTGGTTAGGTAGCTCTTGTCGGGGCCCTATCAACCGGGGTGCCATGTCCTGACGCTTAGTAGTCCCCAACGCCTCAAAGTGACATGCCTTCGAGAGGCTACAATACCTCCGGAGACAAGCACCGCCGGCTGAACCCTCGCGAAGGGACACTCTCCTGAGGGGGAGTCTTCCCCGAAGGCGCCACCGTGGAGCCCAACTTCGGGTGCCCCAGAGAACACTCCGGGGCTTATCAGTAACATCACCAAGCGGCCAGCAGGGGGGCAAGTCCCGACAAGGGGCCTAGTCGCCCCGCGTCCTCTGTCCTCCTCGGTAAAGGAAGGTTCGGTATGCCCTCCTTTTCTGCAGCAGAAGGACAGACAACATCAGCGTGGAAGGCGCACCACCTTGCCGACTTGGTGAAAGAGAGATATCAGTCAGTGCCCGACAAGGACAAACGAGGAAAAGGAAGGCTAGTTTACCAGCGGATGGAGAAGCTCCTGGCGTCCAAGACTCAGTCCACCAAAAAGTTGCCCTATAGACCAGCACCTCGGGGATTAGCACTGTGGTGACCCTTCCTGCCCATAGACCGGGGGAAGAGGCCCGACACCGCCCAATATAAGGAGCCCTTATCCTACCTTGGAAGAGATCGATCCTTGAGATATAAAACCCTAGACTTTCATCCTCCATTGTACCCTTGTGAAGTATGCGAGCAATACAACCAAGCAGGAGTAGGGGCTTTATCTCCTCACGAGGGTCCCGAACCTGGGTAAAAAACCCCGTGTCACCTCTTTGTCGCGTGCTTTCTCCATCGCCGTTGACGTTGCCGGGTTTCTTTGGAGTCGCGTGTTCAGCCCCCGCTCGAACCAAGGAATCGTTGGACCCTAGTTCCTTCGCGGGACAAATCTCTGACATTTGGCGCGCTAGGTAGGGGGCTAAGGCGTGTGATGACCCACAAGTATAGGGGGTGTATCGCAGTATTTTCGAGGGAAGTGAAACCCAATTTATTGATTCTACACAAGGGGAGCCAAAGAATACTTATCAGCCTTAACAACTGAGTTGTCAATTCAGCTGCACCTGGAAACAATCTTGCTCACAACAGTTTATCAGTAGCAACAGTTTTGTAGTAGGAATAGTAAAGTAACAGTAGCAGCAAAACAAAGACAGTAGTAACAAAAGCAGTAAACAGTGGGATTCGAGTGCGGTAGGCATAGGGATGGATGGATGGGCGTTGCATGAACAAGACAATTCATATAGCAATCAGAACATAGGGCAATTGCAGATAAAGAAGATAAAGCACCCAAGTACTAGACAATCCTAGGCATGTATTCCGTATATAGTCATACGTGCTCGCAATAAGAACTCGCACGACATCTTTTGTCCTGCCAGCCCATTTGCAGCGGGGCCTCTAGGGAACTACTGGCAATTAAGGTGCTCCTTTTAATAGAGCACCGGAGCAAAGCATTAATACTCCGTGAACACATGTGATCCTCACATCAAAGCCTTTCCCTTCCGGCTACCCCGATTTCTGTCACTTCGGGACCCTAGGTTCCGGACAACGACGTGTGTATACAACTCGTAGATAAGACCCAAAACAATACTATCATAATGAATCAATAATAAGTTCAGATTTGAGATCATGGCACTCGGGCCCTAGTGACAAGCATTAAGCACAACAAAGTTGCAACAAAGTCATAAAGCACTAATAGAGATACTAGGCACTATGCCCTAACAATCTGATGCCATTACATGAACGATCTCATCCAATCCCTACCATCCCCATAGCCTACAGCGAGGGATTACTCACTCGTAGATGGGAGAAACATGGATGGTCGATGGAGAAGCGATGGTGATGATGATGGCGATGATCTCCTCCAATTCCCCGTCCCGGCTGGGTGCCAGAACGGAGTTTCTGGTGCTGTTTCGTGGAATCTGGTGGTGGCGGTGGAGCGGAACTCCTTCTAGAAAAACGTCGAACCCCACGAAGTTTTTAGGTCAGAAGGCTCCTTATAGGCGAACAGAGAGGCCGAGGGGATGCCTGGGGGGCCCACACCACCCCCTGGCACGGCCTGGCCTGACCCGCGCCACCAGGTGGTGTGGCCACCCCAGGGCTTCTCTCCGTCTCGTATTCTGGCTCCTGGAGTCTTCGGGTGAAATAGGATTTTTGGCATATTTTCCGGGATTTTTCCTGATAGTTGATTTTCTGCACAAAAAGTAGACACCAAGGCAATTCTGCTGAAAACAGCGTTAGTTCGCATTAGTTGCATCCAAATCACACAAGTATAGAGGATAAACAACAGCAAAAGTGTTCGGGAAAGTAGATACGTTTTGGACGTATCAGCGTGTTTCCAAGACCTTCGTCGACCTCGACGATATGTCGGTCGACAATGAGACCCGCGCTGAGCGAGTCCTCTGTCGCATGGCGATCAAGGCCCATACAGAGCCGCCTCCACAACCCGCCTCCTCCGAGCAGGCCCCATGGACGGAGGATGGGGAGGGCTCCTCCTACCGCCCATCGCGGGAGCCTACTCCCTCCTCGCGCAACGCCACGTCGCTCTCCCGCACCACGTCATCTCGCAGCCACCCCGAGCAGCTCACCTTGGAGGATGCCAAGCGCATGGTGCGTGAGCTACTGGACCACCCGCTGGCGGAGCATGGCAAGGAGAGGTGGTGCGACCGGATAGCCGAACTCCTTGATGTCGCCACCCTCTCTCCTGAGGGCCTGGGGGCTCAAGCCGAGGACGGGACACCGGGGGCTGGGGGCCTGCTCCCGCCTCGCTGCTATGAAGGTGCCCCCAAGCCTGACAACGTCACTCCATCGCCTACAAACAACTTCCAGATCGTCTCGCCCCCCACAGACGTGGCGCCGCCGCGCGGGCACGAGGACCGTCTCGCTGAGGAAATTGCCGCCCCTGGTCAGCAGAACCATGGGGCCCTCACCAACGGCAAGGCGGTCCAAGCCAATGGCTGCCTTGCCCTCACCAAGGGTTTCCGCCGCATGCTCTGGCCCCACAAGTTCCGTCTGGAGACGCCTGCGCGCTATGACGGAACAACCAACCCGTGCGAGTTCCTGCAACTTTACACCACGAGTGTCGAGGCTGTGTGGGGAGATGACCGGGTCATGGCAAACTGGTCCCCGCTATGCCTGAAGGAGACAGCCAACACCTGGCTGATGAACCTCCCCGAGGAGTCAATCGACTCATGGGAGGAGCTCAGCTCCCTCTTCATCGCCAACTTGAAGGAAACCTACAAGCGCCCGCTCACTTACTACGACCTCCGTCAGGTACACTAGCAACCCAGATATACCCTCTTCAAGTTCCTGTAGAGGCTCAGCCAAGCCCGCAACAAGATCCCCAAGATCTTGGACTCCAACGTCATCACCGCTTTCTCCGAGGGCGTGAAGGACGTCAAGATGAGGGAGAAGATCTGCATTCAGGGTGAGAGAATTTATGCATGTAAAATGCATAGATGAACTTTGTAGTTTGTTAACATGTTTTCCCACATATTTGCATCATATATAATGTTAGATCCATGTTTTACATTGATTTCGGGGATTTTCTAAACAATTCTCTCTCTTTTGGTTCTAACTTTTTCTGGCAGAAAAACCTTCTATTAGTGTTTTTGAGTTTCTAGGACCTATGGAACTCCAAAAGGATATAGGTCAACGGGAGCTATTAGATAATTTCCATATGAATCCAACAAGCTAAAGTAGAGCCCAAGGGGCCAAACGAGCTGAAAATGAGAGCCCATACACTACTGGGAGTGCCACCAGTATGATCTCAGCCCTCGAAACTCCGACGTCGTTGATTCCACCGCCATTCGCTTTGTTTTAACCTAAAACCATCTATATATACCCCTGTCGGCCTTTCTCGAGAAACACAGAGGTGGATATCAAAAACCAAGTAACAGAGAGCCAACAACCCGCCACCCGAAGAAAGTTTAGAGGGGGAACCGCTGCCGGAGTCGCCTCCGACCGCGTCTCCTCCTTCACCAATGCCTCCTCATCACTCTCCATGATGAGAGGGGAGTATTCCACCCCCTGGACTTTGGGTTTATGGTGGTAACTTGATCTAATATCTTTATGTATGATCATTGTTGAAGTCCATATGATGTGTCTTGCATGAGTATGGATCTATCTATGTAATCCCTATGGTGGATATTGTGTTATGAGATATTACTTGTTATTCATTTACCGTTGTGTTGGATCTTGTATGGTTTTTCATACTTTGGAAATATTCTATGATGCATGTAATGGTTTAGATCTATACAAAATGCCTTGTTCATCCATATCCAAGTGTGGGGGTAGATGAGAGAGATGTGATAATACTCACAACATATGAATCATTTCACTAGTGTTTAGAATGTAAAAAGTATGATGTGTGTAGGTAATGGGTGGCCGAGTAACAACGACATATGTATTGAGTGACAGCAATGCAGCCCAACATCCTTTATCTAGTTGTAAAAAGGGAGAAGTATGATGCATGGGGGTTGACACAAACCAAATGCTAGCCTTATTGCAAGGGTGACCTAGTAACACAAAGGAGCACTTCTTTCACCTATGTGTTGTATGGCATGTAGCCACCATAAAAGTACCATTGAAACATGACAACTGTGTGTACCTTTACTATCTATGACATGATAATCACCATAGATGGATAAGAGAGGATTAAGTGAACCCATGAACCCATGTCCATTGTTCCTATAAAAGAAAACCCTTGTTTTGTCCTCTTGCATTGAAGAGGATTGGGACAATTTTACATTCTTGTTTTATTATATTAAATTTGCATCTATTAAATCAACCATCTTGTTCCTTAATTTGTTTAGTGCATAATAAACTAAAACTTGTGACACTTTAGTTGTAAAGAATAGATAGATTTTCCTTCTTGCTCCTATGGATCAATACCCTAATTCCACATTGAGAGGTACTACGGTGATCCCCTGCACTTTGGGGTTATCAAGTTACTTTTCTAGCACCGTTGCCGGGGAGCGTAGCGCTTAAGTTTCTATTCTTGTGTGCACTATACTTTAGATGTGTTTTAGTTTGTTTTATATCTTGCAATCATCTAAGCTTGGGGAGGTTTCTTTAACTTGTTTGGTTGTGAGCTTCTCATTAGATTTACATTCAGTTTTTTCTTTCCTTATATCAAAAACACATAAAAATTATCATAAATTTTACTATGAATGATAAAGATGAACATGTTAATGAAAACGATATTGCAACTAGTTCTAAAGAGATGCCTAGTTAAGAGGATACTGCTTTCACTGAAGCTTTTATGAGTCTTGATTTAGATGACTTGGATAAATTTGAAGAAACCTTGAGTACCTTTTCTCTAGGAAAACTATTTCCTATTGCTAGTAAATGCAATGAACCTGTAATATTCATTAAATATAAGGATTATGATTTTGAACTTAACCCTAAAATAATAGAAAGAGTTGAAGCATCTAAGTTCTATGGTAAAGAAGAAGAATTTCCCTATAAGCACTTAATGAATCTTGAAGATAATGCTTGCATATTTGGAAAAACTGAGATACAACAACACTACTATTTCTTAAAACCGTTCCCCTTCTCTTTATGAGATGCAAAAACTTGGTACAAATCATTAGCTCCTAAGTCCATTACTAGTAAGAAAGCATGCTTG
Source organism: Avena sativa (assembly GCA_916181665.1). NCBI lineage: Eukaryota > Viridiplantae > Streptophyta > Magnoliopsida > Poales > Poaceae > Avena > Avena sativa. Next base: position 318,286,412 of record OV702292.1, read on the forward strand.
TATTTGTGTTTCCATAAGTATATCTCGGATAGTGAAATACATGCTATAAAAATTGAAGTTAGTAGCTTTACACAAAACAAAGAAGAAAGTATCCCCCAAGCTTGGGGGAGATTTTGTGCCATTGGAAGGAGATGTCCTGCGCATGGTTTTAAGGATAATGAATTGCTTGATGCATTTTATAATGGAATAACTGAAAGTTCTAGAACCTATCTAGACAGTGTTGTAGGAAATATTTTTAGGGACATGATTATTGAGGAAGCTAAGGAATTATTGAATACTATTACTCAGAATTAACATGATTGGCATATTGAAGAAGAGGAGAAGAATGAAGAATAATAATAATAAGAAGAAGATATGGTCCACCCTAAGCTTTGGGATGTATGGAAACCCCTCAAAAATGACAGTAACACTCAAACTCAAAACTCATTTGTCATTTATGAGAACCCATGCTATGATAATTGTGCAACTAAGAATTCTATGGTAATCTTTGATAACCCATGTTATTATGATGAAACTAATAACTCTCCTTCACTTTATAATAATGCTACTACGAAAATTATTGACGGTAATGAGGAATTTTGTTTGGACATGCTATATGATAATGCTTTATATGATGTACCTATGTCTATTAACAATCCTCCATGTATAATACATGAGGATGAAGATGACATACTTGTAGTCCATGATGATACTCTTTTTAGAAAGAGCCCTATAATATTTTTTAACTCTCCTATGTTAACCATAGAGGAGAAATATGCACTTTCTAGAACCTATATATGTGGTTTGCAATTACCTTATGTTGAAAATCATCATTGCAACCATGATCTTTAAAATGAAAATAGTACTAGCAACTATTTTGAAATAGGAAAACATGCAAATGAATTCCATGATAGTTATAATGATCCTCTTCACATGAAAAATCCTATAAAGTTGCTTGCTTTGGATGCTTACAATGCTAGAATTGCTTCTAGTAAATGCAACCATTATAAAAGAGGAGGTGATAGGTTCCCTCATAATGCTTCTATTTATTATATGTTGTGTCCACCTACTGAGGATATGCAAAGGTATGCTTCTACTTGTTGTTATTTAGTCATATATAAAATACCAATGCATAGGAAAAAGGCGAGACTTTGTTTTTATTCTTTCCATATCTTGTGTTGCTTCTTACCATGTTTTAACTTGAACATTATTTTGATTGGCATGAGCACACCATGAGACCCTGGTATAATGTATGGAACACTTTCCAAGGAAAAAGGAGGTAGCAAAGAAACACAAGCTATCCCATGAATTCCATATCACCTAAACCAAATACATAAAGCCTAGCTATATGGCTATAAAGAAAGCGCTTTGCGGGAGGCAACCCGTTTATTTTCTTTTAGATTTTTTTGTTTTCGAACTGTTGCTGTAGCAAGAGAGTTTTCTTTTAGTTTTTTCTGGAGTTCTTAATAAAGTACCAAGTGGAACCCATTTTGGATGTTAAAAGATTGTTAAAACATATGGAGTAGCAAATCCCTGCAGAAAACTTTTTAGTGCAAGAATTTTCTAAATTTTTTGTAAATCCGATTGCGCTCATATTTACACAGCATTTAAAACTTTTCATCCTCTGTATGAAAAAAATTTGGCTAAAATTCCTGACATGTTTAAGCGGGCAAAAAAACTTCGTTTTGCTGCTGCTGAAAATCTAGACAGATTTTGCCATCTTTTGTTTTAACCATTCCCAAGTGTCCTAAAATGATTGTTATGAGTCATATTATATGCTAGGGATATGTAGGAACATTATATGACTGCTGGAACATTTAGAAAGATTTCTTTCTTTGATATATATGCAGCAACTATTATACTTTTGTGCCACTAATGTCACCACTTAGAAAAGAGATGGGAGAAAAAGTTTTGTATTGAAGTTTTTTGACAGGGAATAGAGGAACATCACACCAAGAGCAATTGAAGGATGGGGAAAAACATAAGTTTGGGGATTCCCAAGGCACCCCACTAGACCTATTAACCTCTCGGTTTGCAAACCTCTAAACGTTGTTTTTTGAGCAATATAAAACTATCATAGAAACTTGGAGCGTCTTTTTTTGTTTTGCATTAAGAAGACCACCATCGCTATTATTATAAATGTTTATTATTAAGATAATGAAAATAAAATTTTCCTTGATGAAAGAGTAAAACTGAATATGAATGCCTTGAAAATAAAAGAGAAGGGGGATAAAAGCAAAAGCTGAAATTCACGTTGTGTCTAATTTTTAAGCAAAAGAATTTTATATGAAGTATGATCTGTTTGTGCCTATTAATTTGTATCCTTTGCTTGTATATATTTATGTTCAACATTAAGGAGTAAGGTTAGAAAATAAATGTTGGAATTATAAAGTAGATGACACACTCTTTAGATCTCTTTTTGCTAGCCCAAAAATTCCTATACAAGCAAAGCTTGTTTATCCAAATACCCTTAAAACCAATTACCATAGCGTACAACATACATACCTATATAGCATCAATGCTATTCCAAGTATATTTCTCATGTGATTTGTTTTATTTAGCATCCAAATAATATTGCTCTTATGGTTATGGTTGTCATAGAGAAGTTGGTTATGGGGTGACCACGAACAAAGGCATAAACAAAAGGGGAAACTTACCTAATGATAAATAAGTTATGTGCTTGACAAACTATGAGTTGATTGTTAGTCCAACCATGCTAACATGGGGAAAGCTTTCAAACAATTAAGAGGAAGGTTTATGCGTGACACTCCCTTGTTGATATCATGTCTTTTGGCTATGGATGCTTAACATTGTGAAATGAACGGGATAAAATCGAGAATATTCTAGTATGTATATGTGTTAGAGGGAGCACTAGGACATTAATCTAAGCCATGTTAAAATGCCTAAAAGCCATTATGGTGGAAATTTACAGCATGAATATTTTATGAGGCATTCAAATAAAAAGTTATGCAAATAGTAAATAAAAAGATGCTGAGATGTTTCGTTTGTCTGTTTGTCTTGTCATCTGAGTATGGATGTCTCTTCCTAGGGTCCTTCGTGCAAAGGGGCAAGAGGTACCTCAGTGCACCTCGTTTGGAACTGTATGCATATAATGACGAATTTCTTGTGATCTAAACTTGAGTAGCATGTGATAATGAGTACTTGTGGTTAACGGACATGAGACATTCAACTTGTAGTGGGTCAGGCATATAAAGTATAGAAAGATGCTTATCATGGGGTAAATGGAACCAAATACTAATGATGAACTATTGATCAATCATAAACTTAATGAGATAGAGTTTGGAAGCTAAATATGCCTTTGCACATGTTTAATCCATGCTTACTTTCGGTACGAGATATAAAAATATCTTCAGGGAAGACATAAAACTAAGAAGTGAGTCTTCTAGTTAAGGGCATGAAACTAAGAAGTAGCCTAAAAATAAAGGCATAAAACACTAATGCCAATCATGAAAGATTCTCTCATTCTATATGTTCATCAAAGTGTGCTTGCAGGTTTGTTTTGTTCATCATTTGTTTTATCACACCATTACTTATTGTTTAGCATGTTTATAGATGTGTAAAAGATACAACTTGATAAGTACACTTGCATATTATGTTTCATTAAAAGGATTTGATCCTATGAACTTTACATGATAATGAAAGAAGCAAAGGTAACAAACTCCAAAGTCCATGTTTAGTTTTATCACCCTCATGCTTGAGGACGAGCATAGGTTAAGCTTGGGGATGTTGATGAATGTAAAATGCATACATGAACTTTGTAGTTTATTAACATGTTTTCCCACATATTTGCATCATATATAATGTTAGATCCATGTTTTACATTGATTTCGGGGATTTTCTAAACAATTCCCTCTCTTTTGGTTCTAACTTTTTTTGGCAGAAAAATCTTCTATTAGAGTTTTTGACTTTCCAGGATCTACGGAATTCCAAAAGGGGATATGTCAACGGGAGATGTTAGATAATTTCCATACGAATCCAACGAGCTAAAGTAGAGCCCAAGGGGTCCAACAAGCTGAAAATGAGAGCCCATATACTACTGGGTGCGCCACCAGTATGATCTCAGCCATCGAAACTCTGAGGCCATTGATTCCACCGCCATTCGCTTTGTTTTAACCTAAAACCATCTATATATACACCCTGGTGGCCTTTCTCGAGACGCACGGAGGCGGATTCGAAAACCAAGTAATAGAGAGCTAGCAGGCTGCCGCACGGAGGAAGATTGGAGGGGCAACCGCTGCCGGAATCGCCTCCGGCCATGTCTCCTCCTTCACCAATGCCTCCTCATCACTCTCCATGATGATAGGGGAGTAGTCCACCCCTTGGATTTGGGGTTTATGGTGGTAACTTGATCTAATCTCTCTATGTATGATCATTGTTGAAGTCCATATGATGTGCCTTGCATGAGTATGGATCTATCTATGTAATCCCTATGGTGGATATTGTGTTATGAGATAGTACTTGTTATTCATTTACCGTTGTGTTGGATCTTGTATGGTTGTCATACTTTGGTAATATACTCTGATGCATGTAATGGTTTAGATCTATACATAATGCCTTGTTTATCCATATCATGAGGTGATTGACACCACCAAGTGGGGGTAGATGAGAGAGATGTGATAATACTCACAACATATGAATCATTGCACTAGTGTTTAGAACATTTTCCATTAAAAAGTATGATGTATGTAGGTAATGGGTGGCCGAGTGACAGCGACATATGTATTGAGTGACAGCAATGTAGCCTAACATCCTTTATCTTGGGGTAAAAATGAAGAAGTATGATGCGTGGTGTGACACAAACCAAATACTAGCCTTATTGCAAGGGTGACCTAGTAACACAAAGGAGCACTTCTTTCACCTATGTGTTGCATGGCATGTAGCCACCATAAAGGTACCATTACAACATGACAATTGTGACTACCTTTACTATCTATAACATGATAATCACCATAAATGGAGAAGATAGGATTAAGTGAACCCATGTTCATTGTTCTTATAAAGGAAAACCCTTGTCTTATCCTCTTGCATTGAAGAGGATTGAGACACTTTTACATTCCTGTTTTGTTACATTAAATTTGCATATATTAAATCAACCATCTTGTTCCTTAACTTGTTTAGTGCATCATCAACTAAAACTTATGACACTAGTTGTAAAGGATAGATAGATTTTCCTGCTTGCTCCTGTGGATCGATACCCTACTTCCACATTGAGAGGTACTACGGTGATCCCTTGCACTTGGGGGTTATAAAGCCTCACTACAGCCGCCGAGATTTTCATCATGGCTAGGAAGTGCGCCAAGGCGAAGGCGAGGCGGATGTTCAGTCCCGCCAAGGAAGATGCTACCCCCAAGGCCTCAGGCTCATCCAAGGGAAAGGAAAAGGACCCAAAGCGCAAGACCGCCACCGTCCTGGCTGTAGAGCCAGACCTGAAGAGTCCTCATGAGGGGAGTAGTGAGAGGGAGCGGGACGATAGATCGTACTTCCAGTTCCACAAGAAGTCGGGGCATCCCACTAACGACTGCTACGAGCTCAATAAGCTCCATGACATGCACAGTAACCAGAGGAAGGGAAGGCCCGACAGCGAACAGGGCAGCTCAAACAATGACAACCGTGGGGGCGAGCGCTGGAATAATAACTCCGACGGCCGCGACCCCCCTTTGGCGGGCTACCAGGCCAACACCGTGATACAACACACTCACCCATAGGAGAAAAGGCGTGCCGAGGATCCCGGGGGCTACCAAGTGCCGCAGGGAGCTATAGCCTGCATTCTTGGTGGCTCCCAGGCCCCGACGTCCAACCGACACTTCAAGTTGCTCACTCGTGAGGTCGCAGCTACCAGACCAGGAGTCCCAACCCCGAAGCTCAAGTGGTCCCAGTGCGCCATCACCTTCGACGCCCGCGACCACCATACCCATTGGGCAGGTGCGCCTCTCCGTCACATTCGAGACGCGCGACAACTATCGCACCAAGCTCATCGACTTCGACGTAGCACACATCAACTTCCCGTACAATGTCATCCTTGGCTACCCCGCACTGGATAAGTTCATGGCCGCTACTCACCATGCCTACAACATGATCAATATGCCTTGTGGCAATGGTGGAGTCATCATGGTTCAATGCGACGAGGTAGAAGGCTTGCGCACCCTCGAGCACGCCTACAAGACTGCAACTGCCACCTACCTTGAGGACGTGGACGCCCTGGACTATGTTGGAGGCTCCACAAGGAGGAAGTAGATGATGACCCAGGAGAACGCCATGGCGAAGAGGGAAGCAGCCGCTTTGTTCCCCGCCTCACGAGGGGCAGGGTGCGGCCGGTGCCCACACTCTTCTCAGGAACTCGGGATCACCCCTCCCATCCTCACGAGGAACGGGGAGGCTCCCAAGGACGGCGATGGATCGAGGGCTCTGGACTTCCTGATGGACTGCACCTAGCATGCGTACGACGCCAACTGCCTCCACGGTGGCGACTGAACTACCCGATGAGTAAGCGGATCAGGCTACTGGAAGGTGGACAAACCTCTTTGAACGGCGTGCCTGACTCCACAACTTTTTGAAGACGACCCTCGAAAAAGCCCCATCTCTTACATCTTAACCTCTTGTAAGACCCCGTGTAGGCCACGGTGGCATTGTAATAAGCTCGAATTGCCGACGCTTTTTTGGATCTTGTGCTTCACGCATGTTTCGTTATTTGGTTTTTTCCTCAAAAAGGCATTTCTCTAAAAACCGTGCCGCTAGTTTTCCCTCACACACACCGCACGACAGGGGTCTAGGGACGATGCTCATCACCGGGTCACTCCCCCGTCAACATCAAAGCCTAAAGCGTTGAGCTCTGAACTTATGGGCTAGTCCCGTCCATCAGTCACCTCACCCATGATTCTTGGTGCTTGAGACCCTCGTGCGGCGCATGTACGGACCTCTAGTAGTGCATGCTTTTTTCCCTATGGACCTCTCCTGGTAAGGTCTACAGGGCGTCTCATGAGGCACTTCCCCTCCACGACCTGAGCTCGTCAGAACCTAAAGTATCGAGCTCTAAACTCACGACCCGCTCCTCAGCTATGAGTCACCTCACTCACGGTTCCTAACCAAGTTATTATCATTGCGATGACTCGTGAGGCACTGCCCCTCCGCGGCCTGAGTTCGTCAGGACCTAAAGTGTCGAGCTCTGAACTCACGGACCATTCCTCGACTGTGAATTACCTCACCCGCTATTCCTGACCCAGTTTTTATCATTGCGATGGCTCGTGAGGCACTGCGCCTCCACAGCCTGAGCTCGTCAGGACCTAAACTATCGAGCTCTTAACTCACGACCCGTTCCTTGGCTGTGAGTTACCTCACCCATGGTTCCTGACCAAATTTTTATCATCGTGATGGCTCATGAGGCACTGCCCCTCCATGGCTTAAGATCGTTAGGACCTAAAGTGTCGAGATCTTAACTCACGGCCCTTTCCTTGGCTATGAGTTACCTCACCCACAGTTCCTGGCCCAAACTATTATCATCACGATAGCTCGGGAGGCACCCCCCCTCTATGGCCTAAGCTCTCCAGGACCTAAAGCGTCAAGCTCTAAACTTTCGGCCCGCTCTCCGGGTGAAAGTTACCTCACCCATGGTCCCTGGCCTGTTGATGGCCCAAATATATCGAGCTCGTTGGGGAACCCCAAGAGGAAGGTATGATGAGCATAGCAGCAAGTTTTCTCTTAGTATGAAACCAAGGTTATCAATCCAGTAGGAGCAAGGAAACATCCCAAAGGTGTAGCTAGCTGAACGTTGGCAGGGCGCACTACCGGTGCCAGCAGCAACATGGAGACCTGCACAACACAACCACAAAACTTTGCCCCCAACTTGCGATGAGGTTGTCAATCTCACCGGTTTTGCTGAAAACAAAGGATTAAACGTATCGAATGGAAGGAAATAATAGTTTGCAGAAAGTAACACAAAGCAGTAAATAGTTTGTAGATTGATTGTAAAAGAAAGGACCGGGGTCCATAGTTCACTAGAGGTGGCTCTCCTTAAGATAGATAACATGCTGGGTGAACAAATTATAGCGGGGCAATTGACAAACATCGAGAAAGCATACAAGCATATACTAATCATCTTGACTCCTTTGAGACTTGATTGGGCATTACAACATTATACATAGACCGCCATCCAACTACATCTATGACTAATAATCCACCTTCAAGTTATCATCCGAACCCCCTCCAGTATTAAGTTGCAAGCAACAGATTATTGCTTTACGAATTGCGTATAAAGTAAACAATACGATTGTTCTATGAACAAAGGATTGTTGTTTTCTCTCTAGTAGCAACAACACATCTAGTACCTTAGAGAATTCTGTCATTTCTCCAGATTACCAGAGGCATGAACCCACTATCGAGCATAAATACTAACTCTTGGAGTTGCTAGCATCTAGTTGGCCAAGATAGCTACTAACAACGGAAAGCATGCAAGATCACAAATAACAAAGACATGATAGAATCAATAATCAATCTAAAATAGCATCTCAATATCCATCGGATCCCCGCAAACATAACATGTATGGATTGCAAATAGATGATCTTGATCATGAACGGAGCTCACAAGATCTAGACATGAAAGCACAAAGGAGGAGAACCAGCCATCTAGCTACTACATGGACCCGTAGTCCAGAGATGAACTACTCACGCATCACACCGGAGGCTTGCATGATGATAAAGAAGGCCTCCAGGGTGAATTCCTGATGAGGGCAAACCTCTAGGGTGGCCCGATCTTCACGGATCTCGTGGTCAAATCGATGGGAAAGCGAGGGGAAAGGGAGAAGGTAGCGGAAGCGGACGCACACCTCGCGAAGAACACGATGAACACACGCAGAACACACACGATACAAGGACGATTGCTCTCGCCGGTGGCCACCGATCCGATAGAATCCTCACAAGGAAAGATTGGTCAACGTGCTCCCGTCAATCCCAAGCGGAGAGGGAAGAACACCTTGGAGAGGGTCTTGACGTCTTGGCAAAGGGACACCGATGCCAAGGCCTTGTACAACGAGGGAGGCACGCTGCAAACTCCGACGAGGTGGTGACGATAGTCGATCCCCTTTGGTAGAAGGGGATGCGGCAAAACTAGAGATTCCACAAAGAGAGTTTTCTTTAGTCTATCATCTATGCCTAAGGGATACATGAGGGGGTGTGGGCTCTATTTATAGGCCAGCCACAAGTTCAGGGGTAGTTTGGGCATAAAACTAGGGTTTGGTGCGAAATAGGGGGGTACATGGGCCTAGGGCCTAGCTGTTGGCTTGCAGGCCCATCACTTGGGCCGGACAGTCCGGGTCAGAGTGACCGGACAGTCCGGGGTAGCCGGACACTCCGGGTAGTGTCCGGGTAGTGTCCGAACTGGCCTTCTGAATGTCCACGCTAGGCTGGGGATGGGGCAGGCCGGACACTCTGGTCGAGTCGCGCCGGACACTCCGGCTGCATCGGACACTCCGACTAGATTCGGGCGGACTCTCCGGGGCGATGACGGCGGAGACTCTCGTTCTGGAGCTGGCTGCTCATGGTCCATCTTCTTGGTTGACTTGGGGATGATATTGGGGACTTGGCGTTGTGGATGTAGTAGCGTCCGCAGGACGGGCTGCATCAGCTCCCCCTCCCTTCAAAAAGAGTCGTCCTTGACTCTTCATGCTCATTCTAAGAAGATGATGTCGAGAGGCCTTCTTGATCCTGGGGTTCACCATATAGTCGTCCTCGAGAAGCTTGATGTGGCAACTCTTCAATGTTCCTTCACCTTCCATGAAGCCTACAAAGCTCACAACAAAAGCGAAGCAACACTCAAAGAATAGCCAATTCATGAAGATTATAGCATGAGTCCTCAAGTAGAAGGAAGTCACCTTATGATATTGAGATAGCTCATTGAAGGATAGCCCTAGGTAACTCTCTTCGATTCGTCTTGTCAACTCTTTGTCCATAGAGGTTGACACGTATGCAATTGTACCTTCACACAACAAAGACAAAGCAACATATGTTTGTGTGTGATAGAGGAGCATGTGATTGGGGCATGTCCATTCTTGTTCACAACACTATTAGCACAACTCAAGTATCGCAAACGAAATGCGTATGCAAAGTCAAAGTGCATGGAAGTTAATTGAACATCATCCAAATGTGGGAACTCAAAAACTCCATATAACATCTTAGTGTGGCACTCAAAGCAAGTGACTAAAATCTTGATCAACATCTTTGATGCAAAGCTAGGAGAATTCGGCAAAAACACATGAGGAAGAATATCCAAAGCAACATCATTATGTTTGCAAACCAACCATTAGAAAGAAAAATTGTTCAATATGTTAGATGCCATACACATAACATCAAAAGCCAAAATCATGGGAGTATGAGTATCGCAAGCGGTAGCAAAAACAACATGTTTGCAAACAAACCATATGAAAGAGCAAGTGGTCCTTATGTTTGTTGCAACAACAATATGAGAGACTTGGTAGCTATCATGACAATACATGCTCAAAATGGCATTATAGTTGCCCACAAAACATTGGAAAGAGAAATTGTTCAACATTTTTGTGGTAACACACAAAGTATCAATATCCAAAAGCAACGAGACATGATTGCCACAAGGTGAAAGAATACCATCAACATGCTTGCAATCAAACCATAGGAAAGAGCAATTTGTCAACATGAAAGATGCAAAGCATGCAAAAGGTATCAGAGCTGGGTTCGATCTTGAACTCACTTGGGGGATGCTCTCTAGAGCTCTTTTTATCAACTCGTGCTCAACCGAGGTTGACATTCTTGTGCGGGTACCTACACACATGAAACACAAAAGGAAGAATGTGTGTGCATGGTAGAGAAACACATCATCCATCATGACGTATCTCTTCTTGTGCACATCACCATTAGTGTCAATCAAGTATGAAAAATAGGCATGGTGAGTATGCAAGTGGGGAACATGCTTATCATGGCAATTATCAAAATCTCCAACATTTGAGAAAGCTATGGGGGCCATCTCAATATAAACCATATGAGAATTATTGTTGTAAGCAAAACAAGTGAAAGAGAAATTATTCAACTTATTGCAAGCAACGGGAGAAATTGTGAAACGCTCATGACAAAGCATTATCCGAGGGGTACCATTGGTAACATCATTACAAGCAAAACATTGAAAAGAGCAATTGTTCAACAAAGTGCAAGCAATGATATCATCAATGTAACGTTTCGAGCATGGCATGTCTATGGCAACATCATCACAATCAAATAATTTCACATGCTCAACAATATGCAAAGGCAAAGTATCACATGGAAATACCAATGAGTCATATGTGATATCACAAACATCATGCCAATCATCACAAGTCATCATGTCCACTAGTGGGATCATGGCATCATCAACACCCTTATTTTTACCTTGTTCATACCTCTCATATGAAGTGGGTGTTGTGGTAGCATTGGCCTCCATGTGGGCGACTTCTTCATCCAATATGGGGATGGCATCATCTTCATCCAGGCTTGGTGCTTCTTGATCCATGGAACCTAGCACATCATGCGAAAACACACTAGAGGTAGAGGGTAAGTCGTTAGAAATCAAAGTGGTCTCATATGACCTATCAACTACCACTCTCAACTCACTAGGTGTATCACTCATGCCCTCCAAGTGGAAGCACTCAATCTCACGTATGGTGGAGTCACTCATCTCACTCTTGTTTTCACTCAAGTGGGCTAAGTGGCTCTCATACTCACATAGGATTGGTACCACATCATCACTCAAGCATATGGGGGTAGGCTCGGTTCTCTCAACTCCATGCGCCTCCTTTGGTGAAGGGAAAATCCCATGCTCACCATTTTTGACCTTGTCGTCGCCATCTTGCACCTTGGCTTGTGTAGTCCTCTTGACGTACTCGTCCAACTTGGCGAAGTAGAGGTCTTCGTCCTCCTCATCCATGAGGTTGCATGCGTCATCTAGAATGTCAAGTCTTGGCATTGAAGCTTGATGGCATGGAGTGGAGCTTGCTCTTGCTGCCATTTTGGTGGTGGCACGAGTAGTTGAAGGTGCCTTATGATGGTGTCGACGGAGGTCATTGGCGTGCCTTGCCAAAGGTTGATGTAGATGGCGCACTTGATCATCCACATGACGCTCGCGACGATGCTCCTTGTCCTTGGCACTCTTCTTGTGATGGTGGTGCATTCTTGAGCTTGGTTGAGCATTATGGATGGTGCTCAACATGTATTCTTCGTCTTCATGGCGAAGATGCCTTGAACGACGTCTTGTATCCTCTTGATGTTGGCAATGATCTCTAGAGGATGTATGTCGATGAAGATTTTTGCTTCGTGGCGCCTCTTTGGGAAGATGATGTTGGACCGCCACTCTTCTTGTAGGCGGTGGCACTTGTTGCCTTGGAGGTTGTTGCACTTGATGCCTTCGAGGTTGTCGTGCTTGGCTCCTTGGAGATGGTGGTGCTTGGTGGCTTGGAGGTGATGGCGGTCGTCGCCTTGGAGATGGTGGTGCATGACGCCATGTAGGTGGTGGCGCTTGACGCCTTGAAGGTGGATCATCGAAGTAGGTGGTGCCCTTTGGTGTGGCACGCTTGGCCTTGAAGGTCATGGTTTCTTGATGATGCGTCTCCGATAGCTTGGCATAGTAGTCCTCCATCTCCAAGCGGTGGAGGTATTCTTCATGGCTCATGGAAGAGCCCTCGAAGTGGGTGAAGCTCGCCATGTCCTCCATGCTTGGTGAGGCGTCGTCGTTGTAGCAGTCGAAGTCATCCATGCTTGGGGAGTCGTTGTTGATGTAGTACTCCATATCACCCAAGCATGTGGAGCCATTGTCGGTGTAGTGCTCCATGTACTCCATGCATGTGGAGCCATTGTCGGTGTAGTGCTCCATGTACTCCATGCATGAGGATCCATTGTCGATGTAGAGATCCAATTCCTCCATGCTTGAGGAGCCATAGTTGATGACGTGCTCCATGTCTTCCATACATGTGGAGCCATCATAGGTGCAATGCTCCGGGTCCTCAAAGCATGTGGAGCCATTGTCGGTGTAGTGCTCCATCATGTCCTCTATACTTGTGGGGTCATAGTCGTGGTGGCTCATCATTGATTCTTCATAGATATCATCCTCGGTTCCGGAGTCCCTAGACATGATTCACAAGACCAAGTGGTGTATATGGAAGTGGTAGGGGATTAGAGATGCAATGTCAAACCTTACTTTACCTTGGAAGATAGTATCGTGCAAGTGGCAACACTTGAGAGCAATTAAAACCAAGCAAAGTGAAGTTCACACGGAACACCAAAACCAACTAACCACTAAAAAACACACACACACACAAAGCTGATGGTGGATAGGTATGGAAGGTGGCATGTCAAGAACCAATCCGAACTCAAGATGTTGTAATGGCAAGTAAAGAACCACAATGATCACAAAGCAAAACAAGTCAATCCACAAGATAGGAATTATATACAAGGAAACACACACGGTGGGATAAATGGGACTTGTGCGACGGAGAAAGTGAGCTAAGAACCAAATGATTACCTAGCGAAGACTATAAGCTCGTGTCGCACAAGTGCAAGGAGAGACGCTAGTTCGATTGCAATAAATTGGTGGGCTACAAGATATGCACAATAAGTACCACCTATTTGATGTTCATCGAGCTTGCGCTTCCTATTCTATGAGGCACATGTTTCTTTCTTTCTCTTTTTCTTCCTTTTTCTTTTTTTTCTATTTTTTTCTCTTTTTCTTTTATTTTTCACTTGCCCCTTCCTTGTGCCAACAACTATACAAGATAACTATATGAGATAGCGCGCTCATAACTTTTGCTCGGAATTCTACAAGGTATCAAATGTGCATAGCCCAAGCAATCATATGAGGAACTAGTCTCAAATGGTGTTTGTTGAACGCAAAGATAGTGTGGCTCACAAAGGGATGCAAGTGGGGAGAAGCCGCGGAATTTTTATACCTTTCGTCGCCGATCTTCATCTTTTATTGGTGGATTCCGCCTTGCTCACGGAATTTGGATGGAGTAGATAGCATGAACCATGGATATGATGATGTAGAGCTCCTTCTCCTCTTAAAAATGAGCTAAAGAACACCAAAATCCGAGTTCGTATGCAAAAGTTATGCTCAAAACTGTGAAACAGATTTTTCAGTCAGCAGGGGGGCGGACAGTCCGGGGCTCTCAGGCCGGACAGTCTGGCCGGGGCAGAGATTCCGGTCAGTTTAGGCCAGACACTCCGGTGGGGCGGATACTCCGGTCTGTTTTGGCCGGACAGTCCGGTCGATCCAGAAGTTCCAGAACACGAACGGGACGAGTTTCGGCAGAAAAACTCGAACCAAAACCTCAAATTGATGGGGGAAAACAAGGAATTAGGCTATGGAAACGCAGGAGAAGGTAGATCAACAAGTTTAGCAAGTAATCCACGGATCAAAACCTACCAAAACACACTCAAATCACAGATCGGTCCAAAACAAGAATTGGGGCTATTTTTGGTGGAATTTTCGAATTTATGGGGAAAAGACCAAATCGATGAGAAATCCGTGGAAATCAAAAGCTGCTGATACCAGATGATGAGGACAAACCTCTAGGGTGGCCCGATCTTCACGGATCTCGTGGTCAAATCGATGGGAAAGCGAGGGGAAAGGGAGAAGGTAGCGGAAGCGGACGCACACCTTGCGAAGAACACAATGAACACACGCAAAACACACACGATACAAGGCCGATTGCTCTCACCGGTGGCCACCGGTCCGATAGAATCCTCACAAGGAAAGATCGGTCAACGTGCTCCCGTCAATCCCAAGCGGAGAGGGAAGAACACCTTGGAGAGGGTCTTGACGTCTTGTGAAAGGGACACCGATGCCAAGGCCTTGTACAACGAGGGAGGCGCGATGCAAACTCCGACGAGGTGGTGACGATAGTCGATCCCCTTTGGTAGAAGGGGATGAGGCAAAACTAGAGATTCCACAAAGGGGGTTTTCTTTAGTCTATCATCTATGCCTAAGGGATACATGAGGGGGTGTGGGCTCTATTTATAGGCCAGCCACAAGTTCAGGGGTAGTTTGGGCATAAAACTAGGGTTTGGTGCGAAATAGAGGGGTACATGGGAAAAGGGCCCAGCTGTTGGCTCGCAGGCCCATCACTTGGGCCGGACAGTCCGGGTCAGAGTGACCGGACACTCCGGGTAGTGTCCGGGTAGTGTCCGAACTGGCCTTCTGAATGTCCACGCCAGGCTGGGGCTGGGGCAGGCCGGACACTCCGGCCGAGTCGGGTCGGACACTCCGGCTGCGCCGGATACTCCGGCTGGATTCAGGCGGACTCTCCGAGGCGATGACGGCGGAGACTCTCGTTCTAGAGCTGACTGCTCATGGTCCATCTTCTTGGTTGACTTGGGGACGATATTGGGGACTTGGCGTTGTGGATATAGTAGCGTCCGCGGGACGGGCTGCATCAATTCCCCTCTCTGGCAAGGTGCCGAGAAGAGCTTCAGATCCCTCTCGATCTAGGGATGGAGATGACGGCGGCTATAGACTCTTTCGTGGATTTTTGATCGGGTACTTAGGGTTTCCGTATCAGAGGCAATATGTAGGCGGAAGGAGAGGCCGAGGGGGTGCTGGGGTCGGCCAGACCACCCCCTGGCGCAGGCCAGGCCTGGCCGCGCAGCCAGGTGGTGTGGCCAGACCCTAGCCCTTCTCCGTCTCGTATTCTGGCTCCAGATGTCTTCCGGTAAAATAGCAACTTTTGCTTTTGTCCCGTCCAATTCCGAGAATATTTATTTTCTGACTTCCTGAACCAAAAACAGCAGAAAACAGACAGCTGGCACTGTGACTTGTTAATAGGTTAGTCCAAGAAATCATATGAAAAGTACTCCAAAGTGTGGACAAAACACAAGAAAGTAGATAAAACCAAGCATGGAACATCAAAAATTATAGATACATTTGCAATGTATCACTCCTCTCAGTCGAGCATGCTCCTCCTGCTAGACCTCAGCCCTTCTCCAAGCTCTAAGACGCGTCGGGAAGTAGCAGGAGACAGGTGTCGGGAGGAGCCAGGACGGAGGCACGCTATGTTCGGCCGTTATGGGTAGGGACGAACGCGCCAGTGATCAAGCAGGCGGGGCTAAGATCGAACCCAATGGATTGGAGCTGAGAAGGAACGACCTCTAAACGGACCGTTCAGTTTTTATTTTACTTAGCGGTGGCAGGCTCGTAATATGTTCACACAGTCGGGATAAAATCATCCAATGTAATATCAGACGGAAATTTTGTTACATCCAACCTACGCTAAGCAAAATTATAATATATATACTAGCTGAATACCCGTGCGTTGCCACGATAACAAAATATTGCATACATTGATCAATATTTTTTGATCAAATTTTACTCATTACAGATTATTAATTGCTGTAAAATATCAGTACACCTGGGACATCAATATTTCCACGGTAAATCATGAGTGAACTCTGCAGTTTACTCATTATAGACATGATTTTCTGTTTAATATGGCAAGTTTTATAGCAAGAAACTTTGGATTAATTTTTTAAACAATCTTGAAGCAAAATAATATGTACAACTAAACGTTGGAATTTGACATCACTACAACATAGATGATGATACTACAGAACTTTTAAAAAAATTATATTGTTCACTGTGAAGCCCATATTGAATAGATTCATATGCATTACAATAGGTTGTGGGAACAATCTAGACTATAAGTTGTCAGTTAATGTACTAAGAAACAAGTAATGTGAAAATCTTACATGAACTGGAGAGCTGCGATGCTAGACTCCCTTGTAAAATTTATGAACTTAGCAACAAACATGAGCGCAGCAGAGTTGTAATCATCTAGTAATTTTCAGGCCCAAAACTCACAGAATACATGATATGTCCATCGACAAACCATGCAACCTGAAATAGCTGGAAACTTTACGGTTGAATTTAACTAGCGCTGCAACAATTTGGAAGCTAAAAGTTAAAGTTTATGAAGATAGGTGTATCGTGCATACAGAGGGATATGACCAGCCTCTGAATACTTTGGATGATATGTGTATCGTGCACAATACCTCAATGCAACACAAATTCTCAAAAGGTTTGTTGGTTAATGGCAGTAATCTGAATGCTTTACAGAACAAGGGCTAACAGTTTTCTTTAATTTCAGTTGTATTCCTGGCCTGGCAGAGTAGTAGTGGAGTAGTAGTACCTAGCGGCGGGTGTGTGTGCAGGTGCAGAAGGCGGCGGCCATGATCAACCTCGGCGGCCAAACAAGCAGCTGCTATCCGGGGCTCGCTCGATGACTTCAAGCTCTCCTCCTCCGACATCGACCAACCCTCCGCTTTCCGGTCGGCCGTCATGTCGACCTCCCCTCTCATCGAGGAAGTAGCAGGCGACGTCGAGTATCTCGGCAAGCCGACGCAACACGCGGTGGAGTGTGGACTCCGGTCTGGAGCCATAAAAAATTGAAGATAAAAAAGCAAAACTGTGAGAAATTGGAGTCCGATTATTGTGATTTGGGGATGAATTTCTATGCAGAAGTTGCAGCAATAGGGATAAAGTACGATGGGCCTCCTTGGCGTGGTAATCTCGGAGACGACGACAACGTAGCCGACCTCCTCCCCCTTCACCTGCTACCACACCGGAAGTTGCGTGTACGGATCTCGCGGCCCTACGCGCGCTGGGATGCAAGCCAGGAGCCCAGGACTCCTCACCGGCCGCCTCCACGACCACGGCCGCCTCCTACACCTCCGCCCAAGTAGGTGCTATCAAAGGTCGGCCGACCCGCCGACACCTCGGTCCTCTTCAACGACATGCTTGGCCACGAAGTTTACCTCGACCACCGGTACTCAGCCGAGGAGGCAGGGTGTCGGGGCGGAGGTGGGGGCGTGAGGGAGATGCGGGGGAGGGCATGCAAGGAAGAGAGAAAAGGACGGAGGGGGAGGACCTGGAGGAGAGGGATCTGAGCAGTCATCGCAGTCGATGAAAAGGCGGATCAGCGAGAGGAGGGAGGCGACTCCGGTGGCCGGAGATCGAGAGGTACGGTTGTGCGGAGCCCGTGCGGTCGTTGACCTATGGCAGCGTTTGGGGGAAAAAATCTTTCAACCGAACGGTTTTTTTCAGTTGGCGATGGCAGGCAAAGTTATACTCTCAAACAGCCAGGGGCAAAACCATCATTTAAGTAGCAGACGGAAATTTTCCAGCCAAGACTACGATGAATCTTTTTAATAAAATAGTATAGATAGATAGATTCATCGGTGATACACCTAAAACTCGTTTAGTGCAGATCTGTTAACGTAAACTATAATGGAATCACTTTAGGGGGGCAATAGTAACGTAACGTAAAATTCCAAATTTGTTGGTTCATGCATGGCCAGGACAGGGGGCGTCACGCTGGTGTGAGAGGAGGACGCAGTCTTGTCGGATCTGGAGAAGGGCACCATGCCAAGCAGGGAAGGAGATCGGGCCGGCCGCCGGCGGCCCGCCACCACCGCATCATGGTGTCACTGCTGCTGCTGGTAGAGTACAACGAGGGCAAAATTTGGGCATGTACCGCCGGAGGTGCCGGCTCTGGCGCCGCACCTAGGCGACGAGGGGGCAGACACTGAGACATGGGAAGATATCGGGGACGTCAGAACGGGGGCGGATTTCTCGCTCGCTTCAGATCGCGGTAACGTGATTCGTTTCTAGTGGAGACTGGACGGTAACAGATTTGATATACTCTGGAATTCGTTTACGTGGTATTTGTTTCCGGGGAGACTGAAACAAACACGTTTAGCGGTAATCGGTTGCAGTGTAATTGGGTACCAGAGCGAAACGTGCGAACCAAACACATTCCTAGTGTAAACTTGTTCCGATCATTGCCCATTTCTTTGGTCTTTGGCGAGGGAAGCGCGTGAACCTACAAACTCAAAGTGTATGCCGTATGAAATCTTTTGGGAACACGACCCATCACTAAAGGAATTGATTGAATTATCTTGGAAGGCGTTGGGTCGGATGGCTGATCTAGGGAGTGTCAATCGTGGCTTGGAGGAAGTGATGAAATCCCTCGATAGTTGGGGTGGCAAGAAGTTTGGAAATGTAACGTGTGAGCTAAAAAAAACTACGAGAAAAACTTGCTGACCTACAAGCTAGTAATGCCCCACGGTCGGAAATTAGAGAGGTGCACCGACTTGATGAACAAAATTTTATATAGAGGGAAAATTATCTGGTTGCAACGGTCACGTATTGACTGGCTGAGAGAGGGAGCATGGACACAAAGTTTATTCATCATAAGGCAGTGTGGAGAGCGTATAGGAACAAGAATACTAAACGACTACTACGTGATGGTAGTGGTGTTATCAATACCGTTCCAATTGACATGTAGCGTATGATAGTCTCTTATTTCAAATCTCTCTATACGAGTGATCCAAATAGATTTGGTTCAAGAGAAGATACCAGATGAGATGAATTTTTTTTTTTTGAAGAAAGGCAAAAGATTTGCCTTGATTCATTAATAGAGAAAGAGAGAGGTTCCAAGTTTAAAGTACAAGCCACGCACGCACAAAACACTCACTCTCGTGTTATCAATGTACCCAAATGCTTTGCACCCGCGAGGACCCAAGATTTAGCTTCTAACTTAATCCTAGCGAACATGAGGGAAGGCATGGTGCAATTCATATTGAATGTTCTCGCATTTCTTTCCTTCCAAACTTCTCAAGCGATGAGCATGACTAGCGATGCCGTCGCCATCCTTCGTCCACCACCATCGGGTAGGATTATAAAAGTCCACCAAGACAAAACGTCATCGAAATGCCCCCAAGCCGAAGGGTCTAGGATCGATAGCCCAAGCCAATCGTTTGCCAAAGTCCAAATCCGCTTGGTGTAGCGGCATTGGAAAAGAAGGTGAGGCGCCGTTTCATCCGCACAACGGCAAAGGGGGCACCTCCTGCCATTTGGCCACCCTCGACGCTCAAGCCGGTCCGCCGTCCAAACACGGTTTTGAATGATGAGCCATGCGAAAAGCTTACACTTAGGAGGAGCCCAAATCTTCCATATGATAGAGTCCAATGGGGAGAGAATGGCCCCAAGAAATTGCGCATTGTAGGCGGAGGAGCAAGAGTATTCACCATTAGCGGTAAGCTTCCAACGAATCGAGTCTGGAGTGCCCTCAACCAAAAACAATTGTGAAGTGATTGACCAAAGCTTTACGAATTCTTGAAGTTGTTGCACGGAAAGACCGTTTGAGATGTCAAGTTGAGCAACCCAAGCGTCACTAGTAATGGCGATACGGACGGACCAATTTTTCTTCTTTGAAAGCTCATAAATTGAGGGTGCAATGGATTTGGGGCTAAGACCGTCCACCCAAGGGGCGTCCCAAAAACTAGCTTTGTTTCCATCGCCAATATTCACTTTTGTTAACGCATAGAAAAGATCCATATCCTCCTTGTTGCATTGGTTCTCAAACCCCACGCGCGGTCTCTCCGGGGTAGTCCAAGCAAGCCATGGCCATCTTAGGCGGAGGGCTCTCGCGAATTTCTTCATGTTTAGGATGCCAAGGCCTCCAATGGAGGTAGGCCTACAAACCGCCGCCCAATTTACTTTGCATTTTCCACCGGTGGCCTTTTCTGTTCCCGCCCAAAAAAAGCCCCTAATAATCTTTTGGATCGCTTGAAGGGGTTCAACAGGGACATCAAGAGCGGTGAGGGGGTAGATGGCTTGTGAGGAAAGCACCGACTTGACGAGAACCTTTCTCGCCCCGATGTTGAAATTTCTCCCATTCCAAGGATTGAGGCGCTTTGCCGTTTTATCTTCTAGGTATTGGAAATGAGACCGCTTAAGTCTTCCAACCGCGAGAGGCAAACCTAAGTACTTCATTGGGAAACATGTGATGGTAGTCGGAAGGTCTTGCATAAGGTCTTGGAGATTTATATCACCACACCTAATAGGAGCCACCATACTCTTATGGAAGTTTGTGACAAGGCCTGTAGCATTTCCGAAATTTGTGAGAATATGAGCGAGAGTTGAGATGTCCTTCTGCAAAGGAGCGACGAAAATAGCCGCATCATCGGCGTAAAGCGAGGTACAGAAGCAAGCTCCCTTTCTAGGAAGTTGTTGGAGGAGACCAAGGTCGGAGGCCACTTGAAGAATGCGTTGGAGAGGGTCAATAGAAATATCGAAGAGGAGCGGGGAGAGCGGGTCTCCTTGCCTTAGACCACGCCCATGCTTAATGGGGTCGCCGGGGATGCCGTTAATGAGGACCCAGGAGGAGGCGGTTGCAAGAAGCGCGGTGATCCAATTGCGAAACCGAGGAGGGAAACCAAGATGTTGGAGAATTTCTAGAATGTATTCCCATCGGATAGAGTCAAACGCTTTTTTGATGTCAAGTTTGAGCAAGAGAGTAGCCTTTTTCCTTCGATGGAGCCATCTAGCATAGTTACGAACAAACATGAAGTTTTCATGAATGCTTCTCTTCTTTATAAAAGCACTTTGGGCGGTGGAAATAAGGTCCTCCATGTGAGGATCTAGGCGTAAGGAGAGGATCTTTGCCACAATTTTGGCAAAGCCATGGATTAGGCTAATCGGCCTAAAGTCGGAGATGTCTTCCGCCCCATCTTTTTTTGGAATGAGGATAATATTTGCGGTGTTTAGCCAATGAAGGTTGGAAGTACGAAGAGTGGAAAAGTGATAGATCACTGCCATCACGTCCTGTTTGATGATATCCCAACAAGCCTTGAAGAAAGTACCGTTGAATCCATCCGGGCCCGGCGATTTGTCGGAGGGCATGTCTAGGATGGCCGCTTTAACTTCCTCCTCCGAGAGAGGAGCATCCAAGTCCTCAAGGTTTGTCAAAGGAAGATTCAAGGATTCCCAATTAATAGTCATGGAGCTATGCTCCCCCCTTCCAATCGTCGTGGCAAAATGTTGTTGGGCCACCGCTTGCTTCTCAACGTGAGTTGTAACCCAACCACTATTGTGTCTTAGCTTGAAGATGAAGTTCTTCCTTCTTCTTGAATTAAATCGTCGGTGAAAAAATTTGGTGTTCGCGTCACCCTCCTTGAGGTTGTTGATTCTTGCACGTTGCTTCTTTCGGGCTCGATCTAAAGCCGCGAGACCCACTATTCTTCTCTTGAGTCTAGATCGGATGTCACGCTCATCCGGGGATAGTTGTCTCGATTCCATGGCCAAATCAAGATGATATATGACGAGGATAGCCATGTGAAGTTGGATTTTAGCATTTGAGAAAAGGCTTTTGCTCCAAAGGGTCAACCGCTTCCCGGTAGTGGTAAGCTTGTTGTGGAGGATGTGGTAAGGGTCGGTGTGGAGGGAAGGCTCGGCCCAAGCCTTCTTGACCACTTCAGAGAAACCCGGCATTTTAATCCAAAACTCCTCAAATCTAAACGTCCTTGGCATTTTGGGACCACGACAACAAGCCAGGAGCAGAGGGCAATGGTCGGAAAGCGAGGACGAGAGAGCTTGAAGGATGTGATCGTCATGCGAAGTGTCCCACTCTTCATTGCAAAAGAAACCATCAATCTTGGACATTGTAGGCGACTGTTGTTCATTAGACCAGGTGAACTTTCGGTTTTGAAAGTGGATCTCCTTGAGATCACAAGAGTTAAGGGCCTCGCGGAACTTGGTGATACTGGATCTATTGATATTGTTATTATTCTTGTCTTTTGCCTTGCATATTTGATTAAAATCTCCAAGAGCAAGCCAATTCGTTCCCCTAATTGGCTTAAGGTCGACGAGTTCATGGAAGAAGTCGTCTTTGAGAGCATTATTCGTGGGTCCATACACCACCGTAATTTTGAAGGATTCATCCGAGCGCCTAGAGGTGACCATCGCCGAGAGAGAGAGAAGGAGCGGATGTCAACATTGGAGAGCTCCACGGCGTCTTCGTCCCACAAAACTAGGATGCCACCTCGGGTACCAATGGCCGGTCTTTGGGCGAAACCTTGAAATCGATGGCCACCAATAGAGGCCGCAATAAAAGAGTCAACGAAATCCAACTTGGACTCTTGCAAGCAAATAATGTGGCAGGACGAATCAGAGATGGCTTCGAGAACAGTTGAGCGGCGATCTGGGTCGTTGAGGCCTCGAACATTCTAGCAAAGAATATTGATTTCAAAGTCACTCATTGGATAAACTGATTGACCCAAAGGTAGAAAGAAAGCCGTCGAAGCGGCAGTCAGAAACTCTTAGAATACCTAAAATGGACTGGGAACAGACCCAGCAGAGAGCAGCTGCCAATCTAACTCCCAACAAGTGGGCAATTGACCGATGCTTAGAGGTTACAGAACAGAGGCAACAGCAAATAGTGACAGTCTTGGATCCCATAAACTGGGCATCAATAGGTGAAAACATGTAAACTAACATTGTAGACTAAAAGACCCAGGCAAGTAGCAAGCGGCAAAGCATCAGATCATCAGGTCGCATGCACCACATTCTGCAAATTTCCAGCAGCATCAGCAGAGAACGAGCCAGCAGCATCCCCAGGCATAAGCGGCAGCTCATCCTCTTCCTGATCGAGGACAGCATGCCCTCCGTGCGCCAACAGAGCTTCCTCAACAGCCGTCGCAAGATCACAGTCTAGGCGAAAGAGAGCACAAAGAGCATCGACAGCAATGTCTGGCAGTTTACCTTGGAACAGCTGAACGAACTTGAGGATGGCGATTTCAGTGAGCATCTCTCCCTCTTTCAGGATCCCCAGCCGCTTGCAGAGCAACTTCTCTGCCAGCACCGCCATAGGCGTCTTTCCTCCACCTTTCTTCTTGAGCCTAGCGCTGGAGCGCTGCACATTGAAGCCTGAGACGCCTGCTAGCGTCTTGCGACGCGCAACAGGTGGGGTGGGTCTTGGTGACGGAGGGCGTGGAGCAGGCAGTAGTGGAGCGGCACGGTGGGCGAAGAGAGGGTCGACGACGATGTCACTGACGAGCATGGGATGCTGGACATGGCTGCAGGAGGTGCGACGTGGTGACCCTGCCATCCCATGCACCGGAGTGAAGGCTGCAGGCGACGGCAGGATGCCGCTGCTGAAGGCCACATTGGCTGCAGGAGTAGCCGGGAAGTCGAGGTTGTCGCAAGGAGTACCAAAGGCTGGAGGCGAGGCCGGTGATGCCGCGGCCGGTGAGAAGTTGATGGCGCGGGCACAGGAGAGGCGTGAGGAGCGCGGAGTAGAGGTGGGGGGAGGCGACGCACTAGAGCCCGGCGCACTGCGCGGCTGCTGGGGCGCCTGGATGGGATAGCCGTCAGCTCCCAAGCACACCACGGAGGCAAGACGCCAAGCACGCTGCTCACCCGGCTGCAGGCCACGGCTAACAGAGCACCCAGAGCGAGCCCCACCCGGCGCGGCCTTGGACGAGCGTCTGGATGCAGGCGAAGGTGCCCTGTTCTTGCGGCGCAACCCAGAGGCCGGGATGACAGAGCCATCACTGAGGCACTGGACAAGCTTGTCGTTGACGCGCCTGTGGTCAGGGCCCGAAGGCGCAGTGAGGCAGCGCTGGCGACGGTCATCGCGCCTCCCGTTGTCGCGCCTGTCGTGGCGCTCGCTGCCACCAGCCCCTCTTCCACGGTCCTCATTGGCGCGGGAGCGACTCCGGAACAAGCGCCCCGCCCAGGACTGCTGCCTGTCGCCGCCGCGACCCCGACGGTTGTCATCATCTCCATGCCGATCACGGTCGCGGTCGTTGTCGCTCCGATGATGTCCGCCGCCGCGTGGCGGCGGGCGAGAGTTCCTATCACGTACCTCAGATTCTCCATCGACAACCCCATGCCTGAAATCAAAAGACTCGCGGTTCGGGTGACGCGGCGGGCGGCCGTCAATGTCTGGCGCGAAGTCCTCGTACATCTCCAAGTGCACCAGAACACGGCTGGTGAGGCCCTTCTTCCCCTATAGGACAGGAGTGTCGCTGACGTCAAAGGATGGCACCTGGCCATCAAGGATGGTTAGCCACATGACCTTGGGCAGGTCAGACGGGCTGGCACACCAAGCCCAGAGACTCATCGCCGAGGCGTCCTCTCTCTGGGTCGTGGCCACGTCGAAGTAGTGCATGATGGCGTTCTTGCCGATGAGCTTGTTGACGACGTCGCCATTCCACGCCTGAAAAGGAACACCCTCAAGGCACAGGTGAACATGGAAGTTGAGAGCCGCAGCGTCCGCGTGCGCGAGCTTGTTCCACCTATGAACATGGATGTTGAGGCCGTCGTCATTGAAGCGGCCCTGGTTGGCAACAAGGTCCCGGTGGTGCCCATAG
The DNA here is from genome assembly GCA_916181665.1 of Avena sativa. Taxonomy (NCBI): domain Eukaryota; kingdom Viridiplantae; phylum Streptophyta; class Magnoliopsida; order Poales; family Poaceae; genus Avena; species Avena sativa. Next base: position 318,311,606 of record OV702292.1, read on the forward strand.
GTGAAGGTGGCGAAGAAATCCTCTAGGTAGTAGGGAACTACCCGAAGGAGCTTGATGTCGAGCTTGGCGCGCTTGGCGATGATCTTGGCGATGTCGGAGGCATTGGCACGCGGCCTGGACCCTCCCAGACGAATGACCGCAGCATGGTTGGCGAGGCCCTCAGCCGCTTGCTGGATGCCCGTGTCGGAGTCGATGACGAGGTGGCCCTCCTCGGGGCGCAGGGACGGATCTCCAATGCGCGGCATGGCGCCGACGGCCGGGATCAGCGGCAGCTGAATGAGCGGGAACGGTGGAGGAGGAGGGGGCGGAGGCGTTGTCGAAGGGCGGCTGGCAGCTATAGGAGGTGGAGGAGGGGGAGGAGGCAGCTCCGAGAGCTTAAGACGAGCAGCCTCGCGGTCTCGCTGGCGACGGCGGCAGTAACGCTCGATATGGCCCTGCTTCCTACAATATCGACATCTGATGGGGTCTCGGCAGAACTGGGCAATATGGCCTTCATAAAAGCAGCGGAAACACTCACGCTTCCAAAGCTTGATTTGGTCCCCACGCTTCTCCTTAGTGTTAAACGCTGGTAGGAAGGGGGAGCGAGAGTTGGGGATGCGCCATGAATGCTGCTGGGCAGAGCACTGCCTCCACCAATGCCTTGGACGCACAGGAATCCAGCCTCCCTCCAGCTCATCCGTACGCGGCGCAGACAAGGGGGGATGGGGCGCCGCGGCCGAAATGACCCACCATGAAGGCGAGGCCGCCTGCCCCGGCATTGAAGCCCAGTCGATTCAAAGCTCGGCCGCGGGGACAGCGACGGGGCGCTGCAGGTCATGAAAGAACCCGGGCGGCGCGGGCCTCTGCACCCCAAAAACTGCATCTGGCTTGGAGGAGATGGGCAGCAGGGGCACAGAGAACGTTGGAGCCAGGGAATCCGGGACCATTGAAAAGGACGAGGATGCGGGTCGCCTGGCCGGCGACAGCAGATCTTGGAGCTTCAAAGATCCCAGTCGCAGCCCTGAAGTGTTGAAGGAGGAAGCAGGCGTGTCGAAACCGGGCGGCAGGAGCAGCGAGGACGATGCCGCAGACGGGGGGAGACCAACCTGGGAGGCGGCAGCGTTGGGGGCATGCGCGCGGGCGGCAGCGGCGGCCGCAGCAGGGGGAGGGCGTCGCAGGAGCACGGGCTCCATATGTCCTCTTTCTTCGATATCTAGTCAACTTTTGAGATGAATATTTAGCTATGCCAAGAGTTTTTCGATGAAGAGATATCATATGTCCTATTTCAAATAGGTCCCCTTAAAGCCCCAGGACCCATGGCTTTCCGAGTAGATTTTATTAGAGGAATTCGAGTGTTGCCAAATTTGAGATAATTTCTGCGATGAAACAATTCTTCAGTACAAAACATACTAGCTAGGATTAGCGCGGCGTAATTTTCGCTGTGAGATGTATTGTGTTGTTGTAAGTCTTAAGGGTAAGGTGAGGCTCAAAATAATGAACATCATAGAGAGGAAATTTTATGTGAGTAATTCACTATTCTCAAAGCTAAAAAGTAAAAAAAAAATATTTCCATGCGAAGGCAAAAAATATTACCAATACAAAGAAATATATAATCAGGTAGACGGGAGAGTGTATTACTTCCTCCATCAATTTCTGTTTTACAAAATAGTCTTGACTACTACATAAAAGACATTCTAAATTTGGCGCCTAAAATAGAAACCATTCCGCCGCCACTCCTCCGCCACTCCGCTTGCTGGTCAAAGGGATCCCGTTGGGACGGACGCCGCTGGAAATCATGGGGACCGAGCTCGTCCCTAGAGGCGGCGTCTCCCTCGTCGCCCTAGATGCGCCTCCCACCTTGAGCTCGGCCCCGCCGATCCTCCTTGTGATAGATATTGTACCATGCATGAAAATTGGTGAGTATGCCCGAAAATAAAGATACAATTGAACGGACTAAAAGGAACCATGACATTATAATTTAGTTTTAGTTTAAAGATGAATTTTCATATCCATTTGTAATGTAACAATAAATTACCGACTATTCACACTACAAAAGGAAACCACTAACTTGAAAGATTCAGTTTCAGTATGACCTTTATAACACCCTTGCCTGATAAGGCTGAGTTCCTATATATAGTGCCAATCCTTGGATCGGTTCACTGGCACACACAATATAGTTGAATACCAAAGAATTTAAAAGTGCATTGAATGATCTAGAATTTACAATTATTACATAACGCTTAGCTCAAAGCTAGCTCAAAACATCAAGTAGGATACAAAAGCATGAATAAATAATAGGCTCCATCTTCAATTGTGCCACAGACGAACAACTGTTGAGTGAAGGGTAGCAACCTAAATCATTCACTCAGAATCGGAATAACCTGTAACATAAAACGTAGCAGCCCGAAAGGATCAATACATATAATGTATGGGAAGTAGAGCTAAGTAAGGAGACAAGTATTCCTAGCATCTACATGCTTATTTGGCCATGTGGGGCTTTAGCTAGCTTGCATTTTCAAAAGCATTTGTCCTACTTTTATAAATAATTTTAGATTTTCTTTCAAAAGATCCCAATTAGATAACCAATCAATATTAAAACAATTAGAAAATTAGAATGAATGAGAAACATGTCATAACCTCAATATTGAGCAACTCAATTGTCCATAACCGGGGACACGGCTAAGTATTTAGATTAGACACCCTGCAGGGGTTTGTACACTTTACCCATGTGACCTGGCCAATCCAGCTCGTACCATAATACTCATATTGTGTTATGATAGGGAGAAGTCCAAGATGAGACAATTCGGGAAGTAGCTCCCCTAACCCGACACGCACCGTACCAACCTACTAAAATTCTATATCTCTGGCTACGTGGGTTCGAGTCACCATGACCTACTAAGTCCAGCTAACCGCCCATTTCATTATTGGCACATGGTTGTACACGTAAGCTACCAAATAAAGAAGCCAATCATTTTCTCTAGATACCTGGATGCCTTTCCGCATTGATACCACCAAAAAATGTCAATCCCATCACACCTAGAAGATTCATTGATTAAGTTGTTTTTAGTTTTCGCAAACCAATACTTTAGAAACAACTTTCAAGTGATGTAACCCATCCCTCGTCTATCATAGCACGTCTAAGCACATCTACCAACGGTGCCTCAACTACGGTAGATACCAAAGACATAGTATAGGACATAGCATAAAAGTAGTAGATCCTATTCATGCATCTACAAAATACACAACATATGCAAGAAAAGTAGTAGGACAATATCATGAATAAAATAGCATCTACTTGGCTTGATAGTTGTTGGAGTTGTTCAAGCACTCATTGCAATCACAGACGTTGCACTCCTCGCAATCTATTGATCAAACAATTGCAATACTTAAACAACCATACACAATCATAAACAACTGCACAAATGCATACATGACAATTTAATCAAGGCTTCAGTAGTAATTGTATGTTCTCTGATCATTGTGACTACTAATGACATGCATGGAAAAGCTTTGATGCATCAAAACCATTTATTAAGAATTGTTGATCCAATTTAATAGGTTTTCAAGCAAATATTAAGCCCATGTCGTGTACAGTGTTGTAAAATCTGGGCAAAATACTACTATGTAGACAAACCAATTTATAGCCAGGGGCAACTAGAATCACGTCAAAAGGACTTACAGATCTTTTTAAATAATTAAAATACTACAAAATGCATCTTAATTCACCTAAACATTTATGTATTGTAAACCTGCAATTTTAATTCTGAAACAGGTTCTAATATTTCTTGTGAATCCATAGACATATTACTTGTAATTTTCCGAATAGTAGTTATTTTCTTATGAATTTATTACTCCAAAAAGGTATTAAACTATTTAAATAATTGCGGCAAAACCTTATAGTAATTGCCTGAACCAATTGCATGATAATTATCTACAAAAAATTGTGAAACCAACAGTATTTTACTTGCATTTTTTGGATCTATAGTTATTTTTATATGAATTTTACAAGATTAATACTGTTTCTCCCTATTTATCTATTTTCTGAAATCCGAGAGAATATTCCCGGAATATGCTATGTGAGGTGGCATGCTCTGGTTGGCCGGTACCCTTTCGGCCCAGGTACATACGATGGCCGTCGGATCTTATGAAGATCGTGTTGGAGATATGCCCAAGAGGCAATAATAAAGTGGTTATTATCATATCTTCACACTTATGATAAATGTTTACATACCATGCTATAATTGTATTAACCGGAAACATTAATACTTGTGTGATTTGTAAACTGAAATAAGAGTCCCTAGTAAAGCCTCTTGTTAAACTAGCTTGTTGGTTAATATATGATCATGGTTTCCTGATCATGAACATAGAGATGTTATCAACAACAAGATCATATCGTTAGGAGAATGATATGGTGGACATACTCCTATAGACAAGCGTAGCATAAAGATCAAGTCATTTCAATAGTTCAATTGCTATATGCTTTCTGATACATAGTAACCTAATTCCTTCGACCATGAGATCGTGCATATCACCTTTACTGGATGGATGCTTTGATGTCATCAAACACCACACCGTAACAGGGTGGCTATAAAAGTGGCATTGAGTGTTCGGAAAGTATTGGTTGAAACACATGGATCAAGAGTGGGATTTGTCCATCCACATGACGGATAGATATACTCTGGGCCCTCTCGGTGGAATGTCATCCAATTAGCTTGCAAGCATGTGACATGGTCACAAGGGATCACATATCACGGGAACGAGAAAAGAGTACTTATCAGTAACGAGGTTGAACTAGGTATGCAGAGATACCGACGATCATAACCTCGGATAAGTAACATATCGTGAGACAAAGGGAAATTGGTATCGTATGTAAGTGGTTCATTCGATCGCAAAGTAATCGTAGAAATATGTGGGAGCCATATGAATTTCCAGATTCCTCTATTGGTTATTGTTCGGAGAAGTGTCTCGATCATGTCCGCATAATTCACGAACCGTAGGGAGACACACTTAAGGATTCGACGTTGTTTGAGTAGTTATGGTATTATGAGAAAGAGACCGAATGTTGTTCGGAGTCTCGGATGGGATCCGGGATATCACGAGGTGATCCGGAATGGTCCGGAGAATAAGATTCATATAAGGAAAGTCCCGTTTCGGAGTTCGGGAATGATTCCGGTGTTTTCATCGGGGATATTCTAGAAGGTTCCGGATTGTCCGGCACTCCGGGGGGGAAGGGGTACATGAATGTGTCATTACATATTGGAATGATTGCATCATGTACTAAGTGTTCTTGCTGTCCCAAATATAGGATTAAATTGAATCCTAAAACAGAAAAGTCAAATGTCCAGTTTGAAAGTCAAACTGCCAAAACAAGAAACTGTGGGAAACAAGCAAGAGGAGTTGGAACCAACCTGGAGGAGGAGTTGGACTCCTCCAGGCCGGCGCCCAGCCCAAGGCCGAGTTGGGGAGGGACTCCCTCCCTCCCCTGGCGCGCCAGCCCCCTCCCATCTATATAAGGAGGGGCAGGGCTCCCCTCCTAGACACACAAGTTTCCTATCCTCTAAACTAAACCCTAGATCTAGACCCCGGTTTAGAGCTATTCGGTTTAGAGCCTTCTAATTGGTTTAGAGCCTTCTAATTGGTGTGTCTAATTACTAGACCACTAATAGCCTCTCTCATAAGCTCCACCATACTCGCACCGGCTTAAGGCGAAGCCCTGCGGGATTTCCCCTCTACCTCCGGTACCACGCCGTTGTGCTGCCGGAATCACGAGGAGAGTACTACAACCTCCGCTGCCTGCTGGAACAAGGGAGAGGAAGGTCTTCGTCGAGTACCGAACGTGTGACCGACTGCGGGAGCGCTGCGGGAACGCGGCGCCGGAAGGATCGTCTACGCGATCTTGAGATCGGAAAGAGTACGACTACATCACCCACGAGAATCTGCTCTCGTTAAACACTTTGGAATCTTCGAGGGTGAGTTATTCCATCGACTCGTTGCTACAATCTAGTAGATAGATCTTGGCTTGTTTGTTTGTATGCGATAGAAAATTTTTGTTTTCCATGCTACGAACCCCTACAGTGGTATCAGAGCCGTGTCTATATGTAGATCTGTTGCACGAGTAGAACACAATGGTCATTGTGGGCGTTGATGCTTTTATTGTAGATTGCTTTTTGTGTACTTTGCATCTTGCGGTATGTTGGGATGAAGCGGCCCAGGCTAACCTTACATGACATCGTTCATGAGACTTGCTCCACGCTTGACATGCAACTTGTATTGCATAAGTGGCTTTGCGGGTGCCTGTTTCTCCTAGCATAGTTAAGATCCAATTTACAACGGGTAATCAACAATGCTAGTATCAATGTTGTGGTTCTTGTTCGTAAGTTAGAACGACACTTATTGAAAGCCCCAAGCCACGTAAAATATGCAAAGAAAGTAGAGGCGTCTAACTTTGTTTTGCAGGGGTGTGCAGTGATGTGATATGGCCATGATTGTGATTATATTTGATGTATGCAATGTTCCTTATTGTAAGTTGGCAACCGGCAGGAGCCATATGGTTGTATTTATTTTCTGTTAAGACCTGCGTGTCTATTCAAAATAGTTGTAATAGTTGAAGCCGGTGGACGACAACCATGGACAAGCATTATTGACCTTGATGCAATGCCGGTGATGATGGAGATCATGTTCGTGCTTGAAGATGGAGATCGGAAGCACAAAGAAGAAAGGCCATATCATATCACATATTATGAATTGCATGTGATGTTAATCCTTTATGCATCTTGTATTGCTTAGTGGACGACGGTAGCATTATAAGATGATCCCTCATGCACATAAATTTCAAGTTCTAAAGTGTTCACCCTTAGTATGCACCGTTGCCAAAGCTTGCTGCTTCGAAGCACCACGTGATGATCGGGTGTCTTTGATTCCGCGGGTGAATACAACGTAAGCAAGCCAGATTTGCTTATGCGGTAGCTAAGGTTTGATCTTGACGAGCCTAGCATGTACAGACATGGCCTCAGGAACACGGATCACCGAAAGGTAAAGCATGAATCATATAGTAGATATGATGAACATGTCGATTGTTCGCCATTGAAACTATATCAACTCTCGTGATGATCGGTTTTGATGTGGTGGATTTGGTTCGTGTGATCACTAAAACAATGTGAGGGATATTGTTTTGAGTGGGAGTTCACCTAGATTAATTTAATTATTAATTAGAACTCAATTTATCATAAACTAAATCAAAGTGAATTTGCATAGTTGTTGTAGTCATTGGCATCCGTTTACCACCTTGCGCTTAGTTATAATTGAGATGATAGAACTATAGAATTCTGGTTAGATACTTTACGAACTGGTATCGTATTGTTTTAAGTGTTAATCTAAAGTATAAAAGTCCTATTGCAAACTTTCAGTAAGTTCCGGTTACTCCATGAAGTTTAATAATTAGTATTAAATCAAGAGTAACAATTCCAAGTGTTAGTATATAAGTATCATGTTTGTATCCATGATTCTTGATATTCAAAGGATTCCCTTAATATCAAGGTTATCTAGGATCTGAAAGAGTTGTTTCAGAAACCATAATGTGTGGAAGATATTGTGATATCTGAAACGAAGTTTTGGTTGCAACATGATAGAGTATAATATGGCAAAAGTCATGTTCTCATATTTGATGAGAATTTGCAAAAAGGTTGGAGACACTTGTTGTCCTAATCCTCCAAAAGGTTTTGGATAGCAAAATTTATACTCATAATTCATCGTTATAAGCTAAAAGTAGCTTGATCATGGACGATTCCATGATAAGGGTGAATATTTGATGTAGGTGAAATGTTTACTACACCAAGAGATTACTAAAGAAAGGAATTTGAAAGAACACCAAATATTTGATGATGGTGATCTACTTCAAAGTGCAAGTCCAAAGACATTGGTATTTAACTATACACGCTTTGGACTATATGTCATATGTATGACTCCACTATTGATATTGATAGATTCTTTCAAAGGAAATATTGAAAGAGAATCTCATAAATATATGGCAGAAAAGAAAAGACTAGAATTGTTCAGTTTAAGTATATAGATGATATACATGTTATGGCTATATTCTTTGCTTATTAAACAATGTGGTTCTCAAGTATTTGATACTGAATTTGTTGGTGTGAATCGTCATACGAAACAACACAATTCATGAACTACAATGGCCTAAGTAACTAGCAAAAGAATATGTGATGATGTTCATCGAGAACAAATAAAGGGTTATTGTGTTGCTCATTAAACATCAGAGCTTGCCTTCAAGATTTGTTTTATCAGGTGTTATGAGAACAAAAGGGTTGTTCAAATAATTGCCGTAATCCATAAAAGATGGATGATTCACAAATCTCGTTGGAGAAATCACATCCATAAAACTAGTGCTAAAATGTCGAAAGACAAATTGATTGAAAGATCACTTAGGAAGTGACATCGCTGTTTGAATTATATTGGAAAGATAACATGAAGAAACTCCATGTGGATGGAATTTTGGAGTCTTCTGATTTTTGATCAAATGACGCTTGTGAAACTTTCCTAGAGATAATTAAAACTTCGTTCATAGGCCAAAAGGGAATGAATGACTAGCTTATTGGAACTTGTACATATTGTTGTATGAAATCCATTATGTGTAGTCAAGAGCGATGGATTTCAACTTCATATGCTTTCTCCGAAAAATTTGAGTGAATATATAAATATTTACTTAATAAGGATGAAGTATGAAACATTTGAAAAGTTCAAAGACTTTCAAGATGAAGTGCAAAATCATTGTAACAAGAATATAAACAGTTTATGATAAAGATCATAAAGGAAGATATTTGAGTTGCAAGTTTAGCATAATACCTAAGATTTAAGGAATCGTTCCGTGGATTTGCATTTCCCGAAACACCATAAGAGTATGGAGCGTTCGAGATATGTAATTAAACCTTGTTTGACATGGTAAGATCAAAGGTATAATTCATAAAACTGCCATTGTATTTTAAAGATTAAAAGCTTTAGAGATTACCGTTTTTCCACTGAAAAGAGCTCCATCATAATCCGTTGAAATGACACCATATAAAGTTATGGTTTGGGATAAAACCCAAGTTGTCCTTTCTTAAACATTGGTATGCTATGCATAAGAAAGATGTGTGCAACCAAAGTCGGATGAACCTGTCTTTGTATGTTATTTCGAATAACTGTTAAGTACTCCTCCATAACATCGGAGACAAAAGTGTTTGTCACTTAAAACGTCAAGTTTCTTTGAGAAGGAATTTTTCGTGAAAAGTTAAGTGGGAGGACAATAGAAACTTTGATAAGGTTAAAAGAACCTTAGCTGTATGATCAGAGTTGCGCAGCGCCGAAAAGTGTTCTGGAGGCGGCAACAATGCTCATGGCTCACGTGCCTCAAAGGTTGTGGTCACGGAGATCTAAGTTCCTATTGAAACAAGTAGATCGGGTAAACAATCAAATACCAAGATTTGAGGGTTGAATCATTGTTTGAGAATAATGAACCGACTACATGCAAAGAAGCGATGATGGGCCCTGACTCCGTCAAATGGCTTGAAGCCATAAAATCCGTGATAGCTCCATACACGAGAAATCAAGTCTTGAACTTGAAGGACCCTCGAGAAAGGTGTAAGACCTTACAGTTGTGTCTGGATCTATAAAGAAATAGACATGGATGTTTCACATCTATGAAATAGTCGACATGTTGGGAAAGAGTTCACAACAATGTTCAAAGGTTGACTGTGATAAGATTTGATCTTTCATAGTGATATTTAGTCTAGACGGATTAATGTAGCAACCACTACATATAATTTATTATATGGTAGTTGAATAAACAAAACAAGTTCTTCTAATAGAATCGTTACCTAGGACATGTGCATAACACGGTCCATAGGGTTTTGTTAATTCAAAAGGATGCTAAAAGTATATGCAAACTTCAATGGTTGAAGTAAGCATAGCGGAGTTGGAATCTTCACTATGATGAAACTGTTAAAAAGTTTTAATTTCATCAGAGACAATGAAGATGCTTGCATTTGCAAGAAATTAAGTGGGAGCGCTAAGACATGTTTCTAATACATTATGTGGAAGACATATTGTTGATTGGAAATAATGTATCTTTTATTAACACATATTAAGAATTTCATCCCGATGAAAGACTTAGGCAAAACCCAAATATTTGGCATCAATAGACGCTAATATGGTTGTGCCAGAAGTACATAGACAAGATATTGAATGAGTTCAATATAGGAACTACAAGAAAGGTTCTTGTTGCACAGAAAGGATTGAATAAATTCAATGTTGATGATATATTCAAGTGTATTGACATTTGGTAAAGTGAAACAAATAATCAAGTATAGATTGATACTTGATGTATGAAATCACAAAGAGTATTTATATCAATCATACTGTGATATGTACAAATCCAGATGTGTCCTATGCTCTAAATGTTGAGAGCATATACCAGAATGATTCGTAAGATGATCATTGGACAATAGTAAGGATATTCTTATGATCTTCTGAAAGAACTAAGAGTATAATATTTGTAGAAGTGACAAATAGATGGTTAGTTCATTGTAAAAGTACTACATTGATACTAGTTTTGTCACAAAGTACAAATTAAGTTTATCTCAATCTAAACTAAGGGTGGCACAATATAATGGAAAGTGAGTTCCATAATGGATTTGGATGATTTCCAAAGTTAAGACATTGTGACAGATACTACAACAAAAGGCTAAGTATATGACTGCTATTATAGCAGCAAAAGAGGGCATTTGTGTCAAGAAGTTTGTTATCAAACTAAGTGTAGTTCACAGTGGGATAATACTATGAAGATATATTGTGCGACAATATTATCAACATGTTTTAACCCCAAAGAGCTAAAGGTCACACCGAAAGACCAAATTTATACAAAGCCATCTCATTGGAGAATGAGTGATGCGTAGAGACGCAAAGACATGCAATTACACACGGACCTGGAAGTATCAGATCCGGAGATCAGTTGACCACTAGCAATCGTGTACATACAACACCGGAAAGCTATAGGTGTTGAATACACAAAGATTTGAAACTAGATTATTGACTCTAGTGCAAGTGGGAGACTGTTGGAGATATGCCCAAGAGGCAATAATAAAGTGGTTATTATCATATCTTCACACTTATGATAAATGTTTACATACCATGCTATAATTGTATTAACCGGAAACATTAATACTTGTGTGATTTGTAAACTGAAATAAGAGTCCCTAGTAAAGCCTCTTGTTAAACTAGCTTGTTGGTTAATATATGATCATGGTTTCCTGATCATGAACATAGAGATGTTATCAACAACAAGATCATATCGTTAGGAGAATGATATGGTGGACATACTCCTATAGACAAGCGTAGCATAAAGATCAAGTCATTTCAATAGTTCAATTGCTATATGCTTTCTGATACATAGTAACCTAATTCCTTCGACCATGAGATCGTGCATATCACCTTTACTGGATGGATGCTTTGATGTCATCAAACACCACACCGTAACAGGGTGGCTATAAAAGTGGCATTGAGTGTTCGGAAAGTATTGGTTGAAACACATGGATCAAGAGTGGGATTTGTCCATCCACATGACGGATAGATATACTCTGGGCCCTCTCGGTGGAATGTCATCCAATTAGCTTGCAAGCATGTGACATGGTCACAAGGGATCACATATCACGGGAACGAGAAAAGAGTACTTATCAGTAACGAGGTTGAACTAGGTATGCAGAGATACCGACGATCATAACCTCGGATAAGTAACATATCGTGAGACAAAGGGAAATTGGTATCGTATGTAAGTGGTTCATTCGATCGCAAAGTAATCGTAGAAATATGTGGGAGCCATATGAATTTCCAGATTCCTCTATTGGTTATTGTTCGGAGAAGTGTCTCGATCATGTCCGCATAATTCACGAACCGTAGGGAGACACACTTAAGGATTCGACGTTGTTTGAGTAGTTATGGTATTATGAGAAAGAGACCGAATGTTGTTCGGAGTCTCGGATGGGATCCGGGATATCACGAGGTGATCCGGAATGGTCCGGAGAATAAGATTCATATAAGGAAAGTCCCGTTTCGGAGTTCGGGAATGATTCCGGTGTTTTCATCGGGGATATTCTAGAAGGTTCCGGATTGTCCGGCACTCCGGGGGGGAAGGGGTACATGAATGTGTCATTACATATTGGAATGATTGCATCATGTACTAAGTGTTCTTGCTGTCCCAAATATAGGATTAAATTGAATCCTAAAACAGAAAAGTCAAATGTCCAGTTTGAAAGTCAAACTGCCAAAACAAGAAACTGTGGGAAACAAGCAAGAGGAGTTGGAACCAACCTGGAGGAGGAGTTGGACTCCTCCAGGCCGGCGCCCAGCCCAAGGCCGAGTTGGGGAGGGACTCCCTCCCTCCCCTGGCGCGCCAGCCCCCTCCCATCTATATAAGGAGGGGCAGGGCTCCCCTCCTAGACACACAAGTTTCCTATCCTCTAAACTAAACCCTAGATCTAGACCCCGGTTTAGAGCTATTCGGTTTAGAGCCTTCTAATTGGTTTAGAGCCTTCTAATTGGTGTGTCTAATTACTAGACCACTAATAGCCTCTCTCATAAGCTCCACCATACTCGCACCGGCTTAAGGCGAAGCCCTGCGGGATTTCCCCTCTACCTCCGGTACCACGCCGTTGTGCTGCCGGAATCACGAGGAGAGTACTACAACCTCCGCTGCCTGCTGGAACAAGGGAGAGGAAGGTCTTCGTCGAGTACCGAACGTGTGACCGACTGCGGGAGCGCTGCGGGAACGCGGCGCCGGAAGGATCGTCTACGCGATCTTGAGATCGGAAAGAGTACGACTACATCACCCACGAGAATCTGCTCTCGTTAAACACTTTGGAATCTTCGAGGGTGAGTTATTCCATCGACTCGTTGCTACAATCTAGTAGATAGATCTTGGCTTGTTTGTTTGTATGCGATAGAAAATTTTTGTTTTCCATGCTACGAACCCCTACAGATCGTACGGTCCACGGTGATTGTGGCGAGTCTCACCGGTGAGGCGGCGTTGGCAGTGGCGAACGGCAAGGGAGGTGGTGCTGGCGGTGGTTCCAGTGGTCCTTCGGCACGACAGATGGTCGGTGAGGTGCATGCGGAGACGGCGGTCATGGGGGTGGTCACGGGATGGATGTTCTCTTCCTCGCGGGACGGGTATGGGCGGCTGGAGCGGCGCGGTGGCAGCGGTACTCCGGCGAGGCCTCCTGGGCGTCCTTGTGCTCCTGCGGAGGGGGGAAAACGGTCAAGGAGAGGGGACACAATAGGGGTGAGGAGTACAGGGGAAAAGTAAGGGAACAGGAGGTCGGAGGCGACGAGCTCGACCTTGGTCTGTAGCTCCAATGGCGGCGGCGGCGTGAGCTCGAGCTCGGGATGAGCTAGGGTTTCAAAAATTGGAAAAACGAGAGGATGAGGGGGTGTGGATGATTTTATTAACTCTCTATGCGTCACGTAGGTCAAGGAATTTGGAACGAGGCACGCGGATTTCACGGAATCCCGGTTCAGATCGGAACCATGCTTGACGCGGTCTTTCCGCTGGAGGTTAAAGGCGACAGTGTGGGGTCCACTATCAGCGGCGAAAAGTGGGGCAGGTTGGTTGTTGGGCTGCTAGCTACTTATCTGCTGCGCATCGCGAGAGGGTAGCGGTGGGGTCGCTGGTTGCTGCTGCTCCGTGGGTCGGCGCTGATGCGGTTCTCGGGTGGACTGGGCCAGTGTGACTGCTGCCGGGTAGGTTAGATTTGTTTTTTAAGTTCTTTTTTTCCATTTTCTATTTATTTCTTTCCCTCATATCTCTCTCATATGAATTCCAAATGAACTCAAACTTGTTTTCAAATTTTTATAAATTCAAGTGGAACATATTAGGCTATTATTTAGCAGTGTTTGCTCTCTTAGCAATGATGGGTTCTTTAAACCTAACTTAATTCCCTTTAGGATAAAGTGGCACATAGAATTTTAGGGTTTTAATCCTTTTTTTCAATTTGAATATTATGCATGATGCCATGATGTAATGCAATGCTCATGAATGACATGTAAGTGAAATTTTTTTGTAGTCCTAGTTTCTAAAATCTTGGGATGTGACAGACTAACCCCCTTAAGATGAATCTTGATGAGGATATATACAGGGATTATGATGATTCTGACAACTTGAACTCGAAGGAAATATTGAGTCAAATCAATGATGACTATCAGGTGAATTCATTCTTAGTTGAACATGATACTTTCATTTATAAAAACTTTATACTGCCTAAGTATTTGTGCTACTGTATGATCAGGTATATGGGAGAAGAAGGCATAACACGGAGCGATGAGCTAAAGCATATGGATCATGGCGTGTTGATCAATGAAGAATGCGCAAGGGAGGAGAGGGTGGAAGCGCAAGGAGCTACAAAGGAGCTACAAAGGAGGCACATGGGAGGATCTCTGTCACGGCAGAGAAACTGTACATTTTCCTGCCACGACACAATAATGGAGTCTTTCTCTGCCACGACAGGCTACCGCGACACAAAAACAGGGACAAACTCTGCCGCGGCAGAGCAGGCCTATGCGCCTTAAGCCGAACCCATTGGGTCGGTTTGTATCTAGGTTAGGCTGGACCACCTCGTTTCCTAGCATTGGCCGCCGCCCCTCCCTTAAATAGATGGGACGCCACTTCAATTAGGGGAAACCACGTTTAAATTATTTTGGAGTTGTTTCTTTCACAGAACCTCTGAATTAGTTGTGATCGATTTTACCAACTACAATTGAGTGTGATCTGTTGGTCCACTAGGAATTAGTAGATTTCAAACTATCGTTCGTGGTCTACAGCTATGTGTGCAAGAGCGTGGTGTTGTGAATATCCCACAGGGTTCGAGAGCTGTTGCATTGGCATCATAGTTCGAGCGAGAGAGTTCATAGCTACAGGCTATTTATCTATCCACCATTATCATCATCGACAAGTGCTTGTTGAGAAGATCGCGCCACTCCATATCATCTTGGTACCAGATTTCCTTGTTTACTCGGTGAGCATCCACAAATACATGTATAGATTAGATCTTGTTTTCGTCCTATAAAGAAAAAGCTTCACAAGAAGATTTGCCATAGCCTAGATTGCATTGCTTTCGAGTTTTAGTTGCTGATCGTCTCTCTCATAGATCTGATCTATAGAAATCTATAGGAGTCTAGTTTCAATTTTGTTGTTTAGATCTATTGTTCATACGTGTTTTCCATCAGTTGTTTCCGCCCCACAAGCTAATTCCGAACCAAGCATAGAGTCCTGGTTGTTTACTACTTGGCCGAGTTGCAATTAAAAAAAAGTTGTCGACTCTGCCGTGGCATAGAAACCGCCCTTTTTTCTGCTGCGAGTCCATGTCTGCCACGGATCCGATTTCCTTCTGCGTCACAATTTCCTGTCGTTTTTCTGCCGCGGCACGCATTCTACCGCGAGGTGCTGTTTTCTGCCACGACACACTTTTGGCCTGTTTTTCTATCGCGGCACAGATATACAATATTTGATCTTTTGTTATCTCCAAACCTTAGCTACATCCATTCTATTCAAAGGGGTTAGGAACCTACCTATTGAGACTAGTTTCCGCTCTTAAAGGCTGCTCTTAGGTATTTGGTGTTGTGCTTAATAATTTTGTCTATGTTTCTAGTGTGATACATATTCAAAAAAAAGAGGATATAGCAAAAGCAAAAGCAAAAAAAAGAAGAAAAAAGAGAAAGAATCAGTACAAAGAAAAGAAAGAAAAGGAGAATTGTGCAAGAGGCCTAGTGATATCTTTGTGCACTGGTAGATTGAGCAATCTTGTGCCTATTTACTTTGAGCTTTGCTAGTGTCTCTCCAACGTAGTGCAACACCCTTCATAGTTGCATTGCCACATTTATCTCCACGTGTGTGTTTCTTGGGTTTTGTACGATCAACACTAGGACTTGTTTGCGGTGTAGTTAGGATACCATACCTAGAGCTCCACCATACATAACCTGTTTGTCCTGTGATCATTCTCTATACCCTGGATATTAACTTCATCACATCTGTGCATAAGTTGTTGATTCAAATTGGTAAGCATCACTATTCACGTTGGAACGGTAAGGTCTGCTTTCTTGTCAGTTTTGAGTGAGTTGTGAGGGCTCCACCACCAGATTTTGTTTTGTGCACTAATGTACTAATCATGTATTCTAGTAGTGTTGATGTGATGCAGAAAAAGATGCAGATGATTATCCCTTTCTATTACAATCCTACTGCAGCAACACATTTTGGGAAGAGGAGTCAGGAGTGGTGCCTACTTTGGGTTTGTTCCACTTCATCACAGAAATTAGTGGTAGACAAGCTGCTACTACCATTGATACTTGTTATTACATAAATTTGGTTAGTATTGAGGTTGTTGAAAAGCTTAAATTATACAAAAGTGCATTAAAAAACCCATTTATGTTAGCAACTTCTGGTCATGCACTACCAGTTACTCAAATCGCATATGTTCCACTCACCATTTATGGCTCTAGCAGAAAGATTTCTTGTTTTGTCGTTCCTAGAGCATTTAACTCCTGTCATATCATGTTGGGAACAAAGTGGTGTAATCAATTCCAGGCTGTGTTTGGTAGTGAGTGTTCTGATACTTCGATCATTTGGAATGATAAGCACACTTGGTTATCACGTACACATATTAAGCAATTTTAGGAGATTAGGCATCAAAACCTATGTGCACCTGTAACCACCAATATAAAACCACATGTTGATCTTGTCGTAGAAGAACCGAGAGTGAGAGTTGATGAGACAAATGAGGTTTCTACTAATGTAATCATATCTACTCCTAGTGTTGTTTCTTGTGATATCTAGGTTGCTTTTGAAGAAAGGGAGCCGTCTCTTTTACAACCTGTATACCTGGACTATGCATTGTCACTTGTGGAGGATGTTTTAGTACCTACTACAACTGAGGAGATTGTTGATGACGTTGGTACTGATTTGGAGCTTTAGCCAACATGTGCGACATATTGTGAGTCCATTCCTTTACTGAAGGCTCCTTGTGACTTTCCTTGCACTACTGTTTCAGCACCATGTGATAGTTTACCAAATTCAAATTTTGATCATGTGGTACTGATAACACATAAGGAAATACTTGCTCGGATACCACCTGCTGATATTGTGTATTCCATCATGCTAAATGAACCTATGAGTATGTGTTGTGCTATGGATAATATTTCTGAAATTTCATGTCTAAATTCTAGCACATATTCTCCTTGTTTCACTTTTAGTCTAGTTGGTGAATATAGCATGGATGAAAATTTTCTTGTGGATCACATATGCATTACTTGTGCTAGAATCGCTGAACTGAAACAAGCTATTTTCAGCCATATATGCAATGTGTCACAAAATGTTTGCTATGGGACAATAGTTCATGTTCGAGATATTATGGAAATACATTCTACTCTAGTTGATATATTGCAACCAACACAAGTAATTTTACCTATGTGGGATTGTTCTAATCTTGCTAGAATAGAACCCAAGTTTTCATATTCATTGTGTTTGTCCCAAAAGTCTTTGTCTAATTATGTTACTACTTTAGACTTCCTTGATATTTGCAAATTGAGTTGCATCTTACATACTGGACAACATGATCATGTTCATAATAATCAGAGTAGCGCATTTGAAGCATGGCATGAATCAATTTGGTTTTCACACATATTGAATTGGTTTGATCTTGTTCACAAATTTGATCATAGATCTTCTCTGAGAAAATTGAATTTAATATTGAAGAACAAGACTATCGATTTAGTTGTTTTTCACCATGATCATGATACTTTGTACTTCACTTACCAGCAATTTAAGTTGCTTGATGTATACTGGACATATTTTTCATGTGAACAACAATACTACAACATGTTATATATACATGTACTTTGCGTACATGTTGTTCTTTTTGTTTCTTCCACTTTCAGCTTACCCAAAGCCGTGGGCGGCTTTTCATGAAGAAAAGGAGGATGATGAGGATATATACAGGGATTATGATGATTCTTACCGCTTGAACTGGAAGGAAATATTGAGTCATATCAATTATGACTATTAGGTGAATTCATTCCTAGTTGAACATGATACTTTCATTTATAAGAACTTTATATTGCCTAAGTTATTGTGCTATTGTATGAGCAGGTACATGGGAGAAGAAGGCATAGCACGGAGTGAGGAGCTGAAGCATATGGAGCATGGCGTGTTGATCAATGAAGAATGCGTGAGGGAGGAGAGGGAGGAAGCGCAAGGAGCTACAAAGGAGGATATCAACCATGGCAGGATCTCTGCCGCGGCAGAGAAACTGCGCATTTTCCTGCCACAGCACAAAAACAGAGTCTTTCTCTGCCACGGCAGGCTGCCGCGGCACAGAAACAAGCACAAACTCTGCCGCGGCAGAGCAGGCCTGTGCGCCTTAGGCCGAACTCATTGGGTCGGTTTGTATCTAGGTTAGGCTAGACCACCTCGTTTCCTAGCATTGGCCGCCGTCCCTCCCTTAAATAGATGGGCGCCACTTTAATTAGGGGATACTATGTGACGAGGGTTTAACTCATCAATGCCCATTGTTATGGACTTAGGGTCAAGGAATTGGGATGCACTGGAAGTCTCGATCGGCTAGCAAACAAGCACATAGGGATGCAAGGTTTACCCAGGTTCAGGCCTCATAGAGGACCCTACTCCTGCTTTTCTGCTCTTGATTGATGATGATCCGAAGGATTACAAGGTCGCCGATGGTGGTGTCCCGCAGATTGGTTCTGGCGGGTTTTGTCTAGATCTATTGGGGGAGTCGCGGTGTCTAGATCTATTGTGGCGTAGCATGTCTAGATCTATTGTGGGAGTCACAATTGAGAGATTGCCTTCTCGTTGGACCCTCCTAGCCTTTATATATGGGGAGGCTAGGTCTCAGGTACCAATACGAGTTGGTGACAAGTTGTATTCAAACTCTAGTCTTGAGCTTTCCTTGTCTTGTGCTTTTGGGAGTCCGTGTCCATATGGGCTTCATACCACTCGAACTGTCATAGGCGTCGTGGACCTTGGCAATTCATCGAGTGGGCCTTCCGTCAGGCCGCACTAGGTAGGCTGTAGTCGAGTGCCTATTGGGCATACCCATGTCAGTAGCCCCCGAGTGTCCATGCGAATCGTAGATTCGGGTGGAGACTTAGAAGTCTTGGGTCTTTGCATTAGGATGTCAGAGTCGACAATTATGTCGAGTGCGAAGCACTTCACCCGGAAGTTCATTGAGTCAATCGAATTTGTAGTAGTTATAGGGATGATGGTAAACGTGCCTGGTGCGCTCGACGGATCGGGACCAGTTAATTGCTCTAGGGCAAAAACAACGCTACCTACTCAAACTCAAGTCCCCGTACTCGAATCCGGAAATTGCTGGCGTAATTCGACTCATGCCGCGGAGGCCTTACATGAGTCGAATTCCGGTGTATGGGTGTGAGCACTCGACGCGTCTGTCAAGGCATATTCATCGTACCTGCAGGCACGGATATATCTCTGATAGTACGCATCAGATGTGTTGCCAGGCCTTATTCAGGTCTTATCTTCGTGCTGTAAGCGCGACATCCGAATTTTGTCATCGCGGAGATGATTCGGGTGGCCCAGGAGACGTAATCTCTTTGTAGGGAAAATATGAGGCGAAGTCGCCATAGCATTCGAGTGTGGATGTTATCGACACACAGTACGATGTACAAATAATCACAGGGTGTGTGACCAGCGCTCCCTATGGGAGTAGCCCCCGAGTGCCTATTCGAGTCGTATACTCGAGTGGGGACTAAAAAACATTTGCGACTGCTGTCGTCTTTTGTTGCTTGTTTCAATCGAATATGCTTTCAGAGCTCCCTATGGGAGTAGCCCGAAGCCCACTATCGAATCGTAGATTCGAGTGAAGGGTTTTTATGATGCTTGGATATCTTCACGAATTTCTTCGGGTGCGCGGCCACCGCTTCCTATGGGAGTAGCCCCCGAGTCCTTAGTCGAATCGTGGATTCGAGTGAGGATTCAGAGCGTGTCACTTGAGAATCTTGTATATGCGCGTCTAGCGCTCTAGTTTGGAGTAGCCCCCGAGTGTCTAGCAGAGTCGTAGACTCGGGCAGAGACTCGAGTCTTGTATCTTGTAGTGGTAGTCGAAAATCATGCGAGGAGAAACCACTGACCCAGAAGTGCATCGAGTTAGCGTGTCATGCATAAGGAGCCAAGAGTGGACGATGTAGTCAAAGTCATGCGGCGATTAGCCAGGTGAGTCGACGATGCAGATGGAGTCGACACCGTCATTTCTATCGGGCGCGCAACCAACGTCGCGTGTGTGTGTAACATCAAGTGATGCAACCATCCGAGGAGGTACTCGACTCGGGTATTGAGTGTATGTTGTAGACAATTGTTTTGTCAACTCCTATTGGAGGATCTGATAGAATATCTCGACGCATTCGGTGTCCTTGGAAGCTATAGAAAACATTAAGAATCGTGAAGTACTTGTATCTTTAAAAGAATATTTGCCTGTTGGCTTGTAAAGTAAAATTCTGGTGCCAATCGAGTCGACACTTTTGCACTGTATGCTAGGCCTTTTCGTTAGCCTGATTACCCTTAGTCTCAGTACCTTGCCGAGGTACTCGGAGTTCAAGGATTCGATGATCAGGCAGAATCAGCTACTCGGGCTATCGCGTATGAGGTGCTCGAGTGCGTGGAGTCGACGGCACTTAGGTTACTCGAAGAGGGCGCAACCCCCGAGTGTTTTGAGTGCGAGTTAAAAAGAAATCAGCTCCAAGTAGAGAGAAACTTAGCTTTATTGGTAGTTGCCGTGATGAACGAGTCGCAAGATCCGATGCGATCGGCGGGTCGCGGGAGTCGAAGATTGTAGTGGCTTGTGGTCGCGCGAGTCAAGGGAGCCCCCGAGTTACCCGATATGAAGACCGCAGCCGGTCGTTGAAGTTAAAGACCGCGGCGGGTCGCCGAAGCGGAGGGAGCCCCTGAGCCCCCGAGTCGTTGGAGCCGAAGATTGTAGCGAATCTCCGGAGTCGAAGATTGTAGCGGCTCGCGGTCGCGGGAGTCAAGGGAGCCCCCGAGTGTAGAGTCGAGGTGGTCGATGTAGTCGAGGCGACGTTCATGAGCCGATGCTGTGGACCGGAGTCAACGTGGCAGTGAGTCACGGAAGCCAATGGCGGTAGCGTGTTGTCGCAATCGAAGATTGTAGTAGATCGCCGCAATCGAAGACTACGGCAGGTTATCGGAGCTGATGGCGGCAGTGCGTCGCCGGAGCCCAAAGAGCCCCCGAGTCACACGGTGGATTCGTGGAGCCCCCGGGCGTAGAATCAATGTGGCAGACATGTAGTCGAGGTAATAACCGAAGTTGGCATGGTAGTCGAGTAATTAATGTCGATGGAATCGACATAGTTGTGGATCGGCGCAACCCCGAGTATCGAGCTCGCAAAAGGCCGTCGAGGTGCGCACCGTGCAGAAAGCTAGCTGATTTCGAGTCGGTGCGTAACTTTTGACCCATGAAAACAAATTGTGCTTGTGCTGGTTTTCAATTTGACTTGTCCTTGCGTATACGGAAGTCCAGCTATCACCATATACGTATCTGGTTAAATTATCTTTGTCATCGGTACTTGATCCTCGATGGATTTCTTCATGCGTTTTTTTCTTGCTATCCCAGTCGCGTAGCGAAGTATCTTCATGTGATTAGCTATTTTGCTTTTTTCTTTTCTTTAGCTGGTCCACGTGAGGACAATCCCTTGCATGGTTTTTCTCTGATCTTTTGGCTGATCCGATCGGAAAATCGAGAAAATTTCCGATGGAACGAGCCTTGCCTTGTCGAGTTGGATCTTGTGGCATGTTGCGTCTTATTTTCCTTTGGTGTATACTAGCTTTTTACTGGCTGATCCGGCATGCGTTAATACATGCGATTAGTACCTCCGGCCGCAAAATACATGCAGCTGTATGTACTGATTAGGACGTAGTTGGCTAGCTTCTTCTTCTTTTTCTTCTTCTTGAGACCCGATTGCTGAAGGCACAGGTGCTGGAGTTGTAGTCGTACACGGACTAAATATCTTCACAATTGGACTGATCGGAAGAACCAGTGACCCGTCTAATCTTGGCTGATCTTTGGCTTCATGTCCATGGCCATCGTTGGCTTCACGTCCATGGCCTCCTTGCTTCGTTTGGATGCTTCTTCCGAGACCGCACGCACTACGCCTCCAGCCGGAAGATTCTGCGTCTCCAAATCTGCCGTCGGGTGCGATCGTCGTCTCGCGGGGCGAGAGCTGCCCGTGAAGCCGTGAGTGTTCCCCGTGTCTTTGTTGGTGCAGATGAAAAGTTGCCGAAGATGGAGTTCCGCGCTGATGTAGATGGATCAGCCAAAAACAAATATGTCCCGTAGAAGACGATGAATCATAGATTGCTAGCGATGGAGCCGTCGAGATCGCAACATCAGCACTCCCAGTTCCCACAAACGGTGCCAATTGACGAGGGTTTAACTTATCAATGCCCATTGTTATGGACTTAGGTTCGAGGAATTGGGATGCACTGGAAGTCTCGATTGGCTAGCAAACAAGTACACAGGGATGCAAGGTTTACCCAGGTTCAGGCCTCGTAGAGGACCCTACTCCTGCTTGTCTACTCTTGATTGATGATGATCCGAAGGATTACAAGGTCACCGATGGCGGTGTCCCGCAGATTAGATCTGGCGGGTTTTGTCTAGATCTATTGGGGGAGTCGCGGTGTCTAGATCTATTGTGGCGTAGCGTGTCTAGATCTATTGTGGGAGTCGCGATTGAGAGATTGCCTTCTCGTTGGACCCTCCTAGCCTTTATATATGGGGAGGCTAGGTCTCAGGTACCAATACGAGTTGGTTACAAGTTGTATTCAAACTCTAGTCTTGAGCTTTCCTTGTCTTGTGCGTTTGGGAGTCCATGTCCATATGGGCTTCATACCACTCGAACCGTCATAGGCATCGTGGACCTTGACAATTTGTCGAGTGGGCCTTCCGTCGGGCCGCACCAGGTAGGCTGTAGTCGAGTGCCTATTGGGCATACCCATGTCACTATGTTTAAATTATTTTGGAGTTGTTTCTTTCATAGAACCTCTGGAATTACTTGTGATCGATTTTACCTACTGCAATTGAGTGTGATCTGTTGTTCCGCTGATAATTAGAAGATTGCAAACTACCGTTCATGGTCGATGGCTGCGTGCGCAAGAGCGTGGTGTTGTGAATATCCCACAGGGTTCGAGAGCTGTTGCATTGGCATCAAGGTTCGAGCGGGAGAGTTCATAGCTACATGCCATTTATCTATCAACCATTATCATTATCGACAAGTGCTCTGATACCAAGATGATACGGAGTGGACCGATCTTCTCATCAAGCACTTGTCGATGGTGATAATGGTGGATAGATAAATAGCCTGTAGCTATGAACTCTCCCGCTCGAACCCTGATGCCAATGCAACAGCTCTCGAACCCCGTGGGATATTCACAACACCACGCTCTTGCACACGCAGCCGTCGACCACGAACGGTAGTTTGCAGTCTACTAATTCCCAGTGGAACAACAGATCACACTCAATTGCAGTTGGTAAAATCGATCACAAGTAATTCTAGAGGTTCTATGAAAGAAAAAACTCCAAAATAATTTAAACGTGGTCTCCCCTAATTGAAGTGGCGCCGGGAGGGGGTGGCGGACAATGCTAGGAAACGAGGTGGTCTAGCCTAACCTAGAATACAAATCGACCCAATGGGTTCGGCCTAAGGCACATAGGCCTGCTCTGCCGCGGTAGAGTTTGTGCCTGTTTCTGTGACGCGGCAGCCTGCCGTGGCAGAGAAAGACTCTATTTTTGTGCCATGGCAGGAAAATGCGTAGTTTCTCTGCCGTGGTAGAGATCCTGCCATGTGTTGATCTCCTCCTTTGTAGCTCCTTGCGCTTCCTCCCTCTCCTCCCTCGTGCATTCTTCATTGATCAACACACCATGCTCCATATGCTTCAGCTCCTCGCTTCGTGCTATGCCTTCTTCTCCCATATACCTGATCCTACAATAGCACAAAGACTTAGGTAGTATAAAGTTCTTATAGATGAAAGTATCATGTTCAACTACGCATGAATTCACCTGATAGTCATCATTGATTTGACTCAATATTTCCTTCCAGTTCAAGCAGTCAGAATCATCATAATCCCTGTATATATCATCATCAAATCTTGTCCCGAGATTCAAAATGGCTAGCAATAGGTTTGGGCGCTACACTCGAGGCTAACCCCTTAAGAGAATTGGACTTGGCATCTCCAATAGAACCATTGATCTATAACTGATTCTTCTTCTTTCTGAGATTGTGAATCCAATGTAGATAAGCTAGTGGGAAATCTGGGTGCTACAACCTCCATGATTTAATGGTGGCATGTTGTACTAGCTATCAATTCTTCTCCATGAGTTCACTCTAACAGATCCTTTAAGTGACTCCATATGTAACTATGCTTATCCATGAATGCCTTAATATGGTTGAAAAATTACGAGTGTGATGCATGAATTAGCCGGGAACTTACTAGTCACGAAGCCTGACTTGTTGAGTTCTTTCCTGGCATGCACATGGTTCACGATTGCCTTCGGGGTCGAATCTGGCTTGTCTCCAGCTTCAATCCTCTTCTCCGGGGAATTATCAGCATAGTGTCCCTTCTTGTTGCACTTGAAACACGTCACTTGGCTAATATCCTTCTTCTGATAGTTGTGGTCATGACCATTGTGACCTCCAGAACTATGGCCATTTCCTCCTCTATGGTGTTGATGTCCATTGTCACCATTGCGGTTGTGTCCATTGCCTCCATCATATGAAGTGCGAGCACGGTGGTGTGATCCTGAGTGGCGATTGTTATGCTTCCTCTTGCAATTCTCCACCTGCTGGTGCTTTCCTTCTAGAATTATGGCCTTGTCCATCAGTTCCTGAAATGTGGGGCAATAAACCATAGATAGCTGAAGTGAGAGCTCATCGCTGAGACCATCTAGGAACCTCTCTCTCTCCTCTTGGCATTAGTGTCCACATCTTCAGGGGCATAGTGGGACAAGTTGTTGAATTCTTTGATGTAATCTGCCACAATGCGGTTAGTTTGCCGTAGGTTGCAGAACTCCTTCCTCTTCAGGCTCAGGACCCCTGAAGAGACATGGTTAGTCTTGAACCCATCCTCAAACATAGCCCAAGTAACAATGTCTAATGGGTGGGTGATCTGGAAAGTGTCCCACCAAGAAGCTGCTGGTCCCTCCAGTAAGTGGGCAGCAAACCTCACCTTTTCAGCATCAGTTCATCCGACAGTTACCAAGTCCTTGTTCAGAGAACATAGCCAATCGAGAGCAACCATGGGCTCAGGTGTAGAGGAGAACTTAGCTGGCCTCAGCCTCAGGAACCTGGTGAGAGCATCTCCCTGGGGCTGATTGTTCCCGTTGTTGTTGTTGTTGTTATTGTTGTTCTGATTTCCCATGAATTGTGTCATCACCTGGGTCAACTGTGCCTGAGCTGCCATGAGCTGAGCGATCTCATCAGGGATTCGGCGGGAGGCATTTGTTGGGACAACATAGATAAGTTATAGATAGAAAGAATAGAGAAGTATTACTACCCATAACTATATGAAGCAATCAATACTACACACAAGCAAACAATCATAACAAGCAACACTCAAACCAAAATAATTTTGTTTTTTGTTCCAGAAGTTATGTTTTAGTGGCATACCCTCCACAAAATAGTTTTCATTCGATTAGAATTTGTTTGGGGGTGAACCTACAATCTCAAAAGCAATGGACATAATCTGTCCTGAAGCTACAACAGTATTCACTGATTTTTCTGGACACCTTAAACTAATCAGGATTTTTTGCTGATTTGTGAGGTTATACTACAGAAAATATGAACCAGATCCTAAAATATGAGCTTAATCCGAATTACCAGTAAGAAATGAAAATCGCGTGGTACAACAGGTTAGGCAGAAAACTGTAGCAAAATTATCACGAATTTTTAATCAAAACCTTTATTAACATATTATGAAATCTCTAAAAATTATTCTAAAACTTTGGGTATCAAATAGCACAACCTAAACACAATAAACCAACTATCACACAAGTTCTTGCATCGATCGATTACTAGATCTAAATGAAATCATATCAAATTTATATGGTGGACATCATCTAACTATTCTTTAATCTCGCACTTTTTTGCACAAGTGTTCATCCACAAGTTTGAACAAGCTGAGATTAGAAAAGAAGGATCAAGAATTACAAGAATGCTAATATGTACAAAATTATGAGGTCATCCATAGCAAGAGTCTTCCTTCTATGTTTTAAACGAGAAGAGTATGGGAATTGAAGTGATGAGTAGATACTAGAAAGAAGTGTAAGATGAGAATAGATAGAATCAAATAGGGTTTATATTCCTAAGGTTTTCCTATTCCAATCCTAGGGCACGATCCTACAGTCAACACACTGCTCTGATACCATCCTGTAACACCCTCGCCTGATAAGGCTGAGTTCCTGTGTATAGTGACAATCCCGGGATCGGTTCACTGGCACACACACAATACAGTTGAATACCAAAAAATTTAATAGTGCATCATTATTACATCGAATGATCCAGAATTTGCAATTATTACATAACGCTTAGCTCAAAGCTAGCTCAAAACATCAAGTAGCATACGGAAGCATGAATAAATAATAGGCTCCATCTTCAATTGTGCCACATGCGAACAACTATTGAGTGGAGGGTCGCAACCTAAATCGTTCACTCAGAATCAGAATAACCTGCAACATAAAACATAGCAGCCCCGAAGGGTCAATACATGGAATGTATGGGAAGTAGATCCAAGTAAGGAGACAAGTATTCCTAGCATCTACATGCTCATTTGGCCAAGTGGGGCTTTGGCTAGCTGGCTAGCTTGCATTTTCAAAAGCATTTGTCCTACTTTCATAAATAGTTTTAGATTTTCTTTGAAAAGATCTCAATTAAGTAACCCATCAATATTAAAACAATTAGGAAATTAGAATGAATGAGAAACATGTCATAACCTCAATATTGAGCCACTCAATTGTCCATAACTAGGGACACGACTAAGTACTTAGATTAGACACCCTACAGGCGTTTGTACACTTTACCCATGTCACTTGGCCAGCCCAGCTCGTACCATAACACTCATATTGTGTTATGATAGGGAGAAGTCCAAGACGACACAATTCGGGAAGTAGCTCCCCAAACCCGACACGCACCGTACCAACCTACTAAAATCCTACATCTCTGGCTATGTGGGTTCGAGTCACCAAAACCTACTAAGTCCAGCCAACCGCTCATTTCATTATTGGCACATGGTTGTATATGTAAGCTATCAAATAAAGAAGCCAATTATTTTCTCTAGATACCTGGGTGCCTTTCTGCATTGATACCACCAAAAAATGTCAATCCCATCACACCCAGGAGATTCATTGATTAAGTTATTTTTAGTTTTTGCAAACCAATACTTTAGAAACAACTTTCAAGTGATGTAACCTAGCCCTCGTCTATCATAGCATAGCTAAGCACATCTACCAATGGTGGCTCAACTACGGGAGATACTGTCAACACCCGGATTTTTAATCCCAGATGCCCGTTATGCCATACCTCGCAATCCCAGGATTACCATTTTTGCGAGACATAACAGATTGGATATCACAGTACATCATCCATTACAAACCATACATAAGGTCTTACACAAATAAGGATCTCATGATCCAGTCTTAATACAACAAGCAGCAACAGAAATAAATATAAAGCGTAGCGGTGGGGTCCATCTTCAGGGGCACAGGCAATGCTGACGAAGGCAAATAGTCCTAGTTATCATAGCCGTCCTGCTGGCCATCATCTTGGTAGTCTCCTTCATAGTCTGGCCATGAGAATAGCCAGGGACAAAAGCCATGAGTACTCTTTAAGTACTCGCAAACTACCACTAACAAGTAGTATAATTCTAAGTTAAAGTGCTAAATCTCAGTTTAACTATAAGGTTAACTTTGAAACCTAAGCTGAGTTCTGAAGCAAAGAAAGATAAAATAAAGTTCTAGAATCACTTAAGTTGGGAAGCTATTATCATAAGCACAACCCTATTGTGGTCAAGTCAAGATTCATCATTCATTTCATAATTTGTTTTTAAAAACATCTGACAATGAAACAGTATGGCCATTCCAACTGTCCATAACCACGGACGCGGCTATCCGAATAGTTTGACACTCTACAAAGGTGGTACACTTTCACCACAAGATTCGATACATCTATCAGGGATAACCCTGAATCATCATACTTAGTATGCAGATAATCAAACATAACCTTCCCTTTACACACCCTAGTATAAGAACCTCTCCTATGAGCATGGCCTCCCAACCATGACCATCAGTCATCTTGGGCACTGCATAGGTGGACAACATTGAGAGGTAGCCTCAGCTCAAACCTCTCCCGCGAGGGAACTAATACTTATGCATATAAACTTCCGGCTAAGCCTTACCCAATTCAGGTAGTGTGGTTGTACGGTAAATTTGGAATGGTATCGCATCCGAATCCAACCATCAGTTTTATAAAAGGGCTAAGGCTCATGCCTCAACATTTTCATCATCATAAACCATTTGTGTTTCTCAACACATGTCAAAACATCTCAATAGAATGACTCATCATTCCAAGGTTTTCATAATTTATTTTCACCAATTGTTCCCATCTAAAGTGACTCAAGTTTTGATCTACTCTAAACTACTAAGTTAAGAGTGTTCACTAAGGTGGAAGGATGATGGGTTCAATCTCATGCCATAAAATGACATCTAAAGCTTATCTAAATAGGTCAAGTTTTATACTCTTTATGCTACCTTCAAAACAAGTAAGGGGCTTTGTGTAAAGTAAAGGAAGTAAAGCTTGTAAGGTAATACTTCGGGTAGTAATAGTCAAAGTGGTGGGACCAAAGCCTGCCTAAAGCATCTTTGCTCATTCATGTAGCTTGATTCTAGCTTGCTAACAATAGCTTGCCTTGGTTGGTGCAGTGGTTGAAGTTTTCTTCTTCTTCTTCTTGGTAGCACTCCTCCTCCTCGTAAGCTTGGTCGGTACTATCTTCTATAAATACATACGGAGTACACAATCACCAAACAATACTTAACTAGTCTAATTAGTACTCTAAGGCACACAATTGATGATCTATTATCATCACAAGCATCACAAGTTTTATTCAATAGTTTCCTCCTTTTTATTTTAGAAAAGTAATTTCTACTCATTGAAAAATTAACTAAGATTTAATATTCACCACTTAAAATATGGGATCATGTGTACACATGTCATCACCACATATTCTAACATGTGGGAATGTAATTTAAGGGTTGGATCAAAATTACTTTGGTTTAAGTTCATTATTTAATGATTTAAAGTGACTAGAAATGCCTATATAGCATTATTTTGGTACTAGTCCAAAGTCACTGCATGTAAACCTTGATATTATTACATATTCAGATAGGTATGCTGAAATGTGATTTTTGAGAGTTGGAATCAACTCAAAAGCTAACTTGGTTGATTTTATAAAAATGTTGCAAGGTACAAATGCTTCTGTATTATTATTTTTACTAGGAGATATCTATAACTCTAAATGAATTAAATCCCATGGTCTTGGATAGATCTTTTCAGTAGCTCTACAACAAAATTGGAATCACTTCATTTGTATTTGTAAATCTCTCTGAATTGAATTTTGAACTAAGGGACAGAACTAAGTTTAAATTAAAAAGAAAAATCCTAATTCAAACTAATTGGGTCGCGCGGGAAATGCTAACGGGCCGGCCCAGTGTCACTCCGTGGCGCGGGGCTCAACTGACAGGGGGGTCCACCAGTCAGCGACTCATAACGCGCGAAGCGGTACGGGGCAATGTGGGACATTAGATTAGAGTGGGGATCAACGACTAGGGATCGTCGTCGACGACGGACCTGTCGCCGGTGAGCTCTAACCCTAGCGGCTCAGTGGGGGCGTACCAGGACTCCAGCAATGATGGCGAGGCGGGCATACGGACTGGTGGTCAACGGCGAGCTCAGGGACGGCCGAGGCAGCTCCGAGGGTGGTCGCAATCAGCGGCGCCCTTCTCCTCTAGAGGCGGCTTGCTCCGGTGCAATTCCGGCAAACTGCTGCTCCCCGTGCTCCGACTAGAGGTGTGGGACGATCAGTGAGGTGAGGGAGGGGAGTGGTGTGCTGCAAAGGGCTGGGGGTGCTCTCCTTTTATAGGCTCGACGGCACGACAGCGCGGCATGGCTAGTCGATGGTGGCGACATGGCTACGGGCTGCTAGCGGCATGGCTGCGGGTGGCGATCGACGCACGGTCTCCTGGTGGTACTCTAGGGCTTTAATGCAGGCTTAGGGGCGGTGGTAAGTGGTCGGGTGGTGCTGGCGCTCTAAGCGGCAGAGGCGACGGCTTCTGCGGCGAGCGGTGGCCGTGAGGCGTTGGGCGGTGAACAGGCATGTCCGGTGTGCTCCCTGGGTCGTGGCGACGTGGTGGGCACGGGCTGCGGTCGAGCGGCTGCTTGTGCACGTGTGCCGGGTGCAGCGCTCTAGCACGTGCTCGGCATGGTGCTGTGACACTGGGCGCGGGTTTTTCTCAATGGTCCACTGCTTGACCTGGCTCGGGGAGGGGACAGTGGGCGGCTGTGAGGTGCTGGCTAGCTGCTAGACATGGAGAGAGACAGGGGGAGATGGTCTGCTGCAGCGGGGCAAGGTTGGGCCGGCGAGCATGTGCTCGGGTTGGCATGGCATAGCTGCTAGGGGGGTAGGGGATGGGTGTTAAGGGTCTGGTTAGATCAAGAGGGGACAAAGAGATTAAATGGAGATCAAATGGGGGAAAACTCTGTTCAAAAATAGTGAGCTAGGATTAGAGGTAGATTCTTGCCTGCCAGGTGTTTGATGAAATGGCCAAAAGAAAATTCTTTTTGAATTTTGAAAAGATTTTTGGTGGGTGTGCTAGTACTAACCTTGAGACTCTGTGGTTGCTTGGGTTTTGAAAATTGAGTTGGTTTGAGTGGTTTTTGAAATAGTGGGATCTTCCCATATGAAATAGATTCAATTTTAAACTGTCATTTAAAATTAGCATTTGAATGTTTTTAGCAGATCACAAAGTGGGCCTTGGTACCTCATTATGTGTACTATCAAGGGGTGCAAAGATCCACATTTGTTTCTGTTAACTTCTGAGTACTAGGAATAGCCAAAGTAGGCATGATAGTTAATTTGGCCAAAATGACCATTCACTCCAATTATTCATTTTGATTTGTTTTTCTTTGGGGTTTGTTTGGGAATGATCTAGATGATGTTTATTTCACCTAAGAATCATTTTATAAGCAATGGATCACTTAATCATGGCAATTCAAATCAACTCCTATTTTTAAATGCGCACACATATGAATGCTTTCATATTTTGAAATGGAAAAGTTTTTGTTAACCCTAATTTGGATGATTTGGATCTTAATAAGCTTGGATTAAAGTTTTGGGATGTTACAAACCTTCCCCCCTTAAACAAAATCTCGTCCCGAGATTTACAAAGAAAACTAGGAACTAAAGTGATCTGGGAACTCTGTCCTAATGTAATCTTCGCGCTCCCAAGTGGCTTCATCCTCGGTATGGTTGCTCCATTGAATCTTGAGAAATTTGATACTCCTGGTCTTGGTGGTTCTGTAGGCTTCTTCTAAGATATGGATGGGCACTTCCCGATATGTCAGGTCATTGTTGATCTCCACAGCTCTATGATCGATGTTCTTGAAAACTTCAGTCTTCTCCAGCACTTCTAGGCATTTGCGAAGTAACGAGATCTGGAACACATTGTGGATGGCTGACATCTCTTCAGGCAGTTCCAGTTGATACGATACTTCTCCTCGATGGTTCAGAATCTTGAAGGGCCTGATATATCTGGGGGCTAACTTCCCTTTCAGACTAAAGTGTTGGGTTCCCTTCAATGGTGAAACCTTGAGATATACAAAATCTCCGACATTGAAAGTCAGGTCTCTCCTTGTCTTGTCAGCATAACTCTTCTGTCTGGATTGGGCTGTCTTGAGGTGCTCACGGACTTTGTGAACTTTCTCTTCGGCTTCTCGGAGAATGTCGGGTCCAAAGATCTGACTCTCTCCTACTTGCGACCAATTCAAAGGGGTACGTCACTTTCTTCCGTATAGGAATTCAAATGGTGCCATCTGCAAACTAGCTTGATAACTGTTGTTATATGAGAATTCTGTGAAAGGCAGGCAGTCTTCCCGTTTTGATCCATATTCCAACACACAAGCTCTAAGCATATCCTCTAAGATCTGGTTGACTCTCTCAGTCTGTCCATCTGTTTGCGGGTGATACGCGGTGCTGAAATTCAACTTGGTGCCTAATCCTTCCTGAACTTTCTGCCAAAATCTCGAGGTAAACTAGGTTCCTCGATCTTATATTATGGTCTTGGGGGTTCCATGTAGACTAACAATCCTAGCAATGTACAGTTCTGCTAGTTTCGCACTCTGGTAGGTAGTCTTGACAGGTATGAAGTGGGCTACCTTGGTCAGTCTATCAACTATGACCCTGATTGAGTCATTTCCCCTACTGGAAGTAGGCAAACCAGTGATAAAGTCCATTCCGACGGAATCCCATTTCCATTCTAGAATCTGCAATGGTTGCAACAATCCTGCAGGTCTCTGATGTTCTGCTTTGACTCTTTGACAGATGTCACACTTGGCGATGTAGCTTCCGATTTCTCTCTTCATCTTGTGCCACCAAAATTGCTCTTTCAAATCCTGATACATCTTTGTTCCTCCAGGGTGGATAGAATAAAGAGTATCATGAGCTTCCTTCATGATAACTTGCTTTAGTTCTGAATCTGCTGGCACACAGATACGTCCTTTGTACCACAGTACTCCTTCTTCGTCTTCCATGAATCCAGGTACCTTTCCTGTACCAATACGATGTTTGATTCCGTCGATACTTTCATTCCCCTTCTGGGCTTCCTTGATTTGGCTAATCAATGTGGGTTGAAGTTCAATGCTAGCTAAGAATCCTTCGCTAACTAATTCAGTCCTGAACTGCTCCAACTCCTCATACAAACTTGGCTACTTCTCCTTGATCATGGTGTTTAGCCTACACGGCAATCTGCTAAGAGCATCCGCTACCACATTGGCTTTGCCGGGTCGATAGTGAATGTCAAGGTCATAATCCTTGATTAACTCTATCCATCTCCTTTGCCTCATATTCAGCTCCTTCTGAGTGAAAATATACTTCAAGCTTTTGTGATCCGAATAAATCTCACAGCGATTTCCCATCAGATAATGACACCATGTCTTTAATGCCAGCACTACAGCTGCTAATTCAAGATCATGGGTCGGATAGTTCTGCTCATGCTGCTTCAGTTGTCGAGATAGATACACGATGACTTTGCCTTCTTGCATCAATACACATCCTAGACCAATCTTGGATGCATCACAATATACATCAAATGGCTTCTTGATGTCTGGCATGATCAAAATTGGGGCTGATATCAATCTCTTCTTCAGCTCCTGGAAACTGGCTTCACATTTGTCTGTCCATTCAAACTTCTTGTCCTTCTTCAACAATTGGGTCATGGGTCGGGCGATGCTCGAGAATCGTTCTACGAACTTGCGGTAGTATGCCGCTAATCCGAGAAATGCACGGACTTGGGTTTGAGTGGTTGGGGCTTCCCATTCTTTGACATCTTTGATCTTGGCGGGATCAACAGAGACTCCTCCGGTAGACACAATATGTCCTAGGAATCCTACTTCTTTCAGCCAAAACTCACACTTGCTGAACTTGGCATATAACTGATGCTCTCTCAGGGTTTCTAGGATGATTCGCAGATGTTGCTAATGCTCTTCTTCTGACTTGGAGTAGATAAGGATGTCATCGATAAATACAATTACAAACTTATCTAGGAAATTCATAAAGATCTTATTCATGAGATTCATGAAATAAGCAGGGGCATTGGTTAATCCAAAAGACATAACCGTATACTCATATAAACCATAGCGAGTAGTAAAGGCGGTCTTCGGAATATCCGTTGCACGAATCTTAAGTTGGTGATAACCAGTCCTAAGATCAATCTTTGAGAATACCTGGGCTCTGGTCAACTGATCAAATAGATCCTCTATCTTTGGCAAGGGGTACTTGTTCTTAATGGTGACATCATTCAACTTTCTATAATCTGTGCACAGACGGTTGCCTCCATCTTTCTTGTCGACGAATAACACTGGTGATCTCCATGGCGATGCGCTTGGCTGAATCAAGCATGTTGCTAACATGGCATCTAACTGCTTCTTCAACTCAACTAACTCTAAGGGGTTCATGCTATAGGGTCTCTGGGTTATGGGTCCGGTTCCGGGGATTAGTTCGATAATGAACTCAATATCCCTATCCGGGGGCATACCTGGCAATTCATCTGGGAATACGTCGGGGTATTCACAGACTACTCTGACCTGGTCTATGGTGGGTAGGGCTAGACTCTTGTTGCACTTGAATTGACGGGGTAAGGTTTCAGAGATATGCTCTACTGTTACTCCAGAACTACTGGTCATGGTGATGGCTTTCTTAGCACAGTCTATCAGTCCTTTTTGCCTTGACATCCAGTCCATACCTAGTACTACTTCCAATCCTTTGGTTCCAAGTACAATTAGGTTGGCATAAAAATCTATCCCATGTATTCTGATAGGTACAACTTTGTAAATTTTTCTAGCTTTTATAGTTGAACCGGGGATTTGAACTATCATGACATGCTTCAGGTTGGTTGGGTGAATCTTACTAGTGCATGCAAATTCTTTGGTAACAAATGAATGCGATGCTCCCGAATCAAACAATACTCTTGCTAAAACTGAGTTGACAGAAAACATACCCAGCACTACATCTGGCGCTTCTTAGGCTTCTTCTGCGTTCATGTGGAAGAGACGACCATTGCGGTTGTGAGGGTTCCCTGGGGCAAATCTTCTTCCTGGTTGAACACGACACTGCTATTGAGCTAGGGCATTCAGAGTGGCATTGGCGGCAGTCTTCTTGGGACACTCATTGGAGTAGTGACCCTTCACTCCACACTCGAAACAAGTGATTTGGGACTTGTCCTTGGCTATGATAGGCACATCATTGCTGCCAGTTCTTGGTGCAGTGTTGTTGTTGTTGTTGCTATTGGGAGGTCCACGGTTGAAATTGTTGGCGTTGCCGGAGTTGTGATGGTTTCCTCCAGACTTCACATTGCCTCTGCTACGGTTGGGGTAGCTTGGGCGAGACATTGGGGGTCGGTTGTTCCTTGGTGCATATCCTGGTGAGGGGTTGGGACGGTACTTCTGGTGACTGCTGGATCCTGATTGCTGCATCATACGATGTTTGCGGTTGTCGTTTGCCTGATTAATCTTCCCTTCCATCTGAATGGCAGAGTCGACTAGCTCTTCGAGATCCTGAAAACGGATGTTGACGAGGACAATCTGCAGCTCATCATGCAGTCCGTTCAGGAATCTCTCCTTCTTCTTGGCCTCCGTGTTGATCTCATCAGGTGCATATCTGGCAAGTGACAGGAATCTGTCACGGTACTCCACCACAGTCATTCTTCCTTGCTTCAATTCGCGGAATTCATCTCTCATCCTGTTGACTAGACCTTGTGGCACGTGGGTGCGGCTGAACTTGACTTTGAATGCTTCCCATGTCATCACTTGACCATGGTTCATATGGCGGATACTATTCCACCAAGCTCTTGCATCTCCCGCCAGATAGTGGGTGGTGAACAGAACTTTCTTGTTTTCATCAACTCCTGCAACTTCGAGGTTGTTTTCCATCATCTGTAACCAGTCGTCAGCATCTAATGGGTTTTCAGATTGGTTGAAGATTGGGGGATTGGTATTCTGAATTTTTTTGAGATTGGATCCATGGTGATCCTGATTTCCATGCCCTTGGTTGTTGAGAGCCATCTGGGCGATCTACTGTAGTGTTGCTAAGTTGGCTTGACGTTCTGCCCTGCTTGCTTCTCTGTCTGCGATGAGATTCTGCAAGATCTGCAGCATTGGGTCCTGCGACGAGACGCTCCCTCCTTGGTTTCCACGAGTCATCTAAGGATTGAGATAGATATAGGGGTAAGAGGGAAATTCTAAGGTCCATAGTTTTGGGTTGCAAAGCTAAAACTTTGAGTTAGACTCAGGTTTTTCAACTAACTCATTTCATTCATGCAAACAAACACATGATACAACACACACCACAACAAACAAAGGAAACAGATGGTTTGAAGAACCATTCTACAAGCTACAATACAGTGGGACCGATACATCTCATGCTACGACAGTGCTCTAGTGCATCTACTCATCGTCTATGAAGTCGTAGTCCTCATTGTCAGTGTAGAAGTCCACACTATCCTCCTCTAGAAAGTCATCATCATTCCTGAGGTAAGAATCCATGTCTCCCTAGATGTCTTCACCCTCATCTTCTTCCTTGGTGGCAAGATGAGCTTCCTGCTCCTTGACGGTCTTCTCGAGGTCGGCCACCTTCTTGCGAAGACGAGCGATGGTGTGATCCTTCTTTGCACGCTGGCGGCAAAGAGACCGGCGATCCTGGACAAGCAGTGCGAAAGTCTGGGCCTTCTGGTCGGCAATGGCACGGTTCTGGTTGGCTAACTCCCTGGCATTGTCCAGTTCCTGCTGTCTGTCATGCAGCAAGAAGTCAAGATTCTCCACTTGAGGCCTCAACTCTGGGTGACTTGGCATCTCCATCGGCATTCCCATGAAGTCATGTATTGCATAGTGAGCAAAACGGGTTCCTTGGATTTTGTTGACGCTGAGGGCACATAGACGTGCGAGACCTTCATGCATTGCCTTGGCT
This sequence comes from Avena sativa, assembly GCA_916181665.1. NCBI lineage: Eukaryota > Viridiplantae > Streptophyta > Magnoliopsida > Poales > Poaceae > Avena > Avena sativa. The sequence goes on from OV702292.1 coordinate 318,348,441, forward strand.
AATCCATCTAGCCAGTTGTTCTCTCTCACGGAGAACTGAATTCTCCCGGAAGTTGGTGCTTCGATGCTTCCTCTAAGATTTGCGGTGACTAGCCACTGTAGGTCTCCTCCTGGGGGTCCTGGAAGTTGAGCTCCAAGAAACTCCAGATGTGGGCGTCCCAATAACTCTGACAATGAATCCAGATCCCTCTCGAAGATCAGCTGACCTCCGTTTCCCAACTAGTAAAACTTGCTGAACTGAGTCTCCATCTACAAGAATTAAGGATGAGGAAATTAGTGAAGTGATCAAGTGTGTCAAATTTTAAGTAATAATGTAAGAATTTTGAGGAACATGAATTTTTGAGAAAGAAAGAATTCCCAAGGATAAGAGAGGAGATAGTTTTTCATAAATACTCACTTTGTTCTTGAAACTAAGTTTTTGTTTGGACGTCCATTCTAACTAGGGTCTCCTATGGTCAGGATGGCTCTGATACCAACGTGTTAACACCTGGATTTTTAATCCCAGATGCCCGTTATGCCATATCTCGCAATCCCAGGATTACCATTTTTGCGAGACATAACGGATTGGATATCACAGTACATCATCCATTACAAACCATACATAAGGTCTTACACAAATTAGGATCTCATGATCTAGTCTTAATACAACAAGCAGCGGAAATAAATATAAAGCATAGAAGTGGGGTCCATCTTCAGGGGCACAGGAAATGCTGATGAAGGCAGACAGTCCTAGTTATCATAGCCGTCCTGCTGGCCATCATCTTGGTAGTCTCCTTCATAGTCTGGCCATGAGAATAGCCAGGGACAAAAGCCATGAGTACTCTTTAAGTACTCGCAAACTACCACTAACAAGTAGTATAATTCTAAGTTAAAGTGCTAAATCTAAGTTTAACTATAAGGTTAACTTTGAAACCTAAGCTGAGTTCTGAAGCAAAGAAAGATAAAATAAAGTTCTAGAATCACTTAAGTTGGGAAGATATTATCATAAGCGCAACCCTATTGTGGTCAAGTCAAGATTCATCATTCATTTCATAAGTTGTTTTTAAAAACATCTGACAACGAAACAGTATGGCCATTCCAACTGTCCATAACCACGGACGCGGCTATCCGAATAGTTTGACACTCTACAAAGGTGGTACACTTTCACCACAAGATTTGATACATCTATCAGGGATAACCCTGAATCATCATACTTAGTATGCCGATAATCAAACATAACCTTCCCTTTACACGCCCTAGTAAAAGCACCTCTCCTATGAGCATGGCCTCCCAACCATGACCATCAGTCATCTTGGGCACTGCATAGGTGGACAACATTGAGAGGTAGCCTCAGCTCAAACCTCTCCCGCGAGGGAACTAATACTTATGCATATAAACTTCCGGCTAAGCCTTACCCAATTCAGGTAGTGTGGTTGTACGGTAAATTTGGAATGGTATCGCATCCGAATCCAACCATCAGTTTTATAAAAGGGCTAAGGCTCATGCCTCAACATTTTCATCATCATAAACCATTTGTGTTTCTCAACACATGTCAAAACATCTCAATAGAATGACTCATCATTCCAAGGTTTTCATAATTTATTTTCACCAATTGTTCCCATCTAAAGTGACTCAAGTTTTGATCTACTCTAAACTACTAAGTTAAGAGTGTTCACTAAGGTGGAAGGATGATGGGTTCAATCTCATGCCATAAAATGACATCTAAAGCTTATCTAAATAGGTCAAGTTTTATACTCTTTATGCTACCTTCAAAACAAGTAAGGGGCTTTGTGTAAAGTAAAGGAAGTAAAGCTTGTAAGGTAATACTTCGGGTAGTAATAGTCAAAGTGGTGGGACCAAAGCCTGCCTAAAGCATCTTTGCTCATTCATGTAGCTTGATTCTAGCTTGCTAACAATAGCTTGCCTTGGTTGGTGCAGTGGTTGAAGTTTTCTTCTTCTTCTTCTTCTTGGTAGCACTCCTCCTCCTCGTAAGCTTGGTCGGTACTATCTTCTATAAATACATACGGAGTACACAATCACCAAACAATACTTAACTAGTCTAATTAGTACTCTAAGGCACACAATTGATGATCTATTATCATCACAAGCATCAAAAGTTTTATTCAATAGTTTCCTCCTTTTTATTTTAGAAAAGTAATTTCTACTCATTGAAAAATTAACTAAGGTTTAATATTCACCACTTAAAATATGGGATCATGTGGACACATGTCATCACCACATATTCTAACATGTGGGAATGTAATTTAAGGGTTGGATCAAAATTACTTTGGTTTAAGTTCATTATTTAGTGATTTAAAGTGACTAGAAATGCCTAGATAGCATTATTTTGGTACTAGTCCAAAGTCACTGCATGTAAACCTTGATATTAATACATATTCAGATAGGTATGCTGAAATGTGATTTTTGAGAGTTGGAATCAACTCAAAAGCTAACTTGGTTGATTTTATAAAAATGTTGCAAGGTACAAATGCTTCTGTTTTATTATTTTTACTAGGAGAGATCTATAACTCTAAATGACTTAAATCCAACGGGCTTGTATAGATCTTTTCAGTAGCTTTCCATCAAAATTGGAATCACTTCATTTGGATTTGTAAATCTCTCTGAATTGAATTTTGAACTAAGGGACATAACTAAGTTTAAACTAAAAAGAAAAATCCTAATTCAAACTAATTGGGTCGCGCGGGAAATGCTAACGGGCCAGCCCAGTGTCACTCCGTGGCGCGGGGCTCAACTGACAGGGGGGTCCACCAGTCAGCGACTCATAACGCGCGAAGCTATACGGGACAACGTGGGACGTTAGATTAGAGTGGGGATCAACGGCTGGGGATCGTCGTCGATGACGGACCTGTCGCCGGCGAGCTCTAACCCTAGCGGCTCAGTGGGGGTGCATAGGGGGCGTACCAGGGCTCCAGCAACGATGGCGAGGCGGGCAAACGGACTGGTGGTCGACGACGAGCTCAGGGACGGTCGAGGTAGCTCCGGGGGTGGTCGCAATCAGCGGCGCCCTTCTCCTCCAGAGGCGGCCTGCTCCGGTGCAATTTCGGCGAACTGCTGCTCCCCGTGCTCTGGATAGAGGTGTGGGATGATCAGTGAGGTGAGGGGAGGGGAGTGGTGTGCTGAAAACGGCTGGGGGTGCTCTCCTTTTATAGGCTCGACGACGCGACAACACAACATGGCCAGTCGATGGTGGCGACATGGCTACGGGCTGCTAGCGGCATGGCTGTGGGTGGCGATCGACGCGCGGTCTCCTAGCGGTGCTCTAGGGCTTTAATGCGGGCTTAGGGGCGGTGGTAAGCGGTCGGGCGGTGCTGGCGCTCTGAGCGGCAGAGGCGGCGGCTTCTGCAGCGAGCGGTGGCTGTGAGGCGTTGGGCGGCGAACGGGCATGTCCGGCGTGCTCCTTGGGTCGTGGCGACGCGGTGGGCGCGGGCTGCGGTTGAGCGGCTGCTTTTGCACGCATGTCGGGTGCGGCGCTCTGGCGCGTGCTCGACATGGCGTTGTGGCACTGGGCATGGGTTTTTCTTGGTTCTCCACTGCTTGACCTGGCTCGGGGAGGGGACAGTGGGCGGTGGTGAGGTGCTGGCTAGCTGCTAGACATGGAGAGAGAGAGGGGGAGATGGTCTGCTGCAGCGGGGCAAGGTTTGGCCGGCGAGCATGTCCTCGGGTTGGCATGGCATGGCTGCTAGGGGGGGTAGGGGATGGGTGTTAAGGGTCTGGTTAGATCAACAGGGGACAAAGAGATTAAATGGAGATACAATGGGGGCAAAACTCTGTTCAAAACAGTGAGCAAGGATTAGAGGTAGATTCTTGCCTGCCAGGTGTTTGATGAAATGGCCGCAAGAAAATTCTTTTTGAATTTTGAAAAGATTTTTGGTGGATGTGCTAGTACTAATCTTGAGACTCTATGGTTGCTTGGGTTTTGAAAATTGAGTTGGTTTGAGTGGTTTTTGAAATAGTCGGATCTTCCCATATGAAATAGATTCAATTTTAAAATGTCATTTAAAATTAGCATTTGAATGTTTTTAGCAGATCACAAAGTGGGCCTTGGTACCTCATTATGTGTACTAGCAAGGGGTGCAAAGATCCACATTTGTTTCTGTTAAGTTCTGAGTACTAGGAATAGCCAAAGTAGGCATGATAGTTAATTTGGCCAAAATGACCATTCACTCCAATTATTCATTTTGATTTGTTTTTCTTTGGGGTTTGTTTGGGAATGATCTAGATGATGTTTATTTCACCTACGAATCATTTTACAAGCAATGGATCACTTAATCATGGCAATTCAAATCAACTCCTATTTTTAAATGCACACACATATGAATGCTTTCATATTTTGTAATGGAAAAGTTTTTGTTAACCCTAATTTGGATGATTTAGATCTTAATAAGCTTGTATTAAAGTTTTGGGATGTTACAGATACCTACCACATAGTATAGGACATAACATAGCAGTAGTAGATCCTATTCATGCATCTACAAAATACACAACATATGCAAGGAAAGTAGTAAGACAATATCATGAACAAAATAGCATCTACTTGCCTTGATAGTCGTTGGAGTTGTCCAAGCACTCATTGCAATAAAAGACGTTGCACTTCCCGCAATCTATCGATCAAACAATTACAATACATAAACAACCACACACAATCATAAACAACTGCACAAATGCGTACATGACAATTTAATCAAGGCTTCAATAGTAATTTTATGTTTTCTGATTATTGTGACTACTGATGACATGCATGGAAAAGCTTTGATGCATCAAAACCATTTATTAAGAATTGTTAGTCCAGTTTAATAGGTTTTCAAGAAAAAATTAAGCCCATGTCATGTACAGTGTTGTAAAATCTGGGCAAAATACTACTATGTAGACAAATCAATTTACAGCCAGGGGTAACTAGAATCACGTCAAAAGGACTTACATATCTTTTTAAATAATTAAAATACTACAAAATGCATCTTAATTCACCTAAAAATTTACATACTGTAAACCTGCAATTTTAATTCAGAAACAGGTTCTAATCTTTCTTGTGAATTCATAGACATATTACTTGTATTTTTCCGAATAGTAGTTATTTTCTTATGAATTTATTACTCCAAAAAGGGTATTAATCTATTTAAATAATTTAGGCAAAACCTTACAGTAATTGCCTGAACCAATTGCATAATCATAATATACACAATATTGTGAAACCAACGGTATATTACTTGCATTTTTTGGATCTATAGTTATTTTTATATGAATTTTATAAGATTAATATAGTTTCTGCCTATTTATCAATTTTCTGAAATCTGAGAGAATATTCCCGGAATATGCTATGCGTGGTGGCATGCTCTGGTTGGCCGGTACCCTTTCGGCCTAGGTACAGACGATGGCCGTCGGATCTTATGAAGATCGTACGGTCCACGGTGACCGTGGCGAGTCTCACTAATATGGGGTGGCCCAATATTCTCAGCACTCACTTGTCGATGATGATAATGGTGGATAGATAACTAGGCTATAGCTATGAACTTTCCCGCTCGAACCTTGATGCCAATGCTTTTGAAACCTGTGGGATATTCACCACACCACGCTCTTGTATGTAGCCATCAACCACGAACGGTAGTTTGCAATCTACTAATTCCCAGTAGAACAACAGATCACACTCAATTGCAGTAGTATAATTCGATCACAGGGTAATTCCTGAGGTTCTTTGAAAGAAACAACTCCAAAATAGTTTAAAGATGGTCTAAACCCTAACTAGGGGTCATCCTAGGGCTTATAAGGGTGGCTGGGGCGGCCAGAAACCAAAACTAAATGCGTATGACTCAAACTGATACAAACCGACTCGGACCAGGTTCGGTCGATGGTCGGACATTCCGGTGTATTCGGGCTGGACACTCTGGGTGGAGTGTGCCAGACAGTCCGGTCTGGGCGGAAACTTCAGAGTTTTCGGGTAGTGTCCAATTAGGGTCACAGATTGTCCGCAACAATTTTTCTCTCGGGCGGGCCAGACAGTCCGGGTGGATCCGTCCAGACACTCCGGTCGATGCAGAGCTTTTGGCCTCCGTCTTGATGATCTTCTCTTGCGCCTTCCTCCCGCTCCTCCCTCGTGCATCCTTGGGCGATCATCATGCTAGGCTTCTCTTGTCGCCCTTCTCCTCCTCGCGCCATGCTTGTTTCTCCAATAAACCTGATCATACATGAATGCATAGACTTAGGTAGTATAAAGTTCTCATCAATTAAAGTACCAGATTCGTTTAGGAGTGAATTCACCTGTTGTTCGAGTAGCTTAGCACGAGCTCTTGTAATGGGTCCAATTCTAATCTCATTGGACTGATTCTTCCTCGCAACTGCTGGATCATCTTCAGTAGTCATTGGGGTAGGTGTAATTGTAGGGATGTCCTCACCATCTCCCCCCTTCAAAAGGCGTCGACCTCGACGCTCCAAGGTGTTCTCCCTCATATGGTGATAAATCATCAACATTGAAGCTATTGCTAACTCCACCAAACTCCTCAATAGGTATATCAATCGAGTAGGAATTATCATTAATCTTGGCTAACACCTTGTAAGGACCAGCACCACGTGGCTTCAATTTTGACTTTTGAAGTAGTGGGAACCTATCCTTGCGTAGATGCACCCATACCATGTCACCAGGCTTGAACAACACTTCCTTCCTTGCTAGATTCCTTGCAGTAGCAATGTTCTTACCTTTCTTCTCAATAGCCTCTCGAGTATTCTCATGAATCTTCTTCACATATTCAGCATGTTTTGATGCCTCCATATCAACTCTCTCATGTAATGGCAAAGGCAACAAATCAAGTGGCGTCAATGGCTTGAAACCATACACCACCTCAAAAGTACAAAGCTGAGTAGTCGAATGCACAACCCTATTGTATGCAAACTCAACATGTGGCAAACACTCCTCCCACTCCCATAGATATTTCTTTAGCATAGTCCTCAGCAGTTGTGACAATGTTTGATTCACCACCTCCGTTTGACCATCTGTTTGGGGATGACATGTAGTACTGAGCAACAGCTTCGTTCCCAGCTTCCCCCATAAGGTCTTCCAAAAGTAGCTCATGAACTTCACATCATGATCAGAAACAATCGTCTTGGGTACTCCATGTAATCTCATGATGTCCCTGCAAAAACAGGTTAGCAACATGCGACGCATCATCGCTTTTGTGGCAGGCAATACAATGAACCATCTTAGAGAACCTATCCAGTACCACAAATATAGAATCATGACCTCTCTGTGTTTTAGGTAGACCTAGCACAAAATCCAATCTAATGTCTTCCCATGGTGTAGTAGGTGCAGAGAGAGGTGTATACAAACCATGAGGCTGCAGCTTGGATTTCGACCTGTGACATGTAATACAACAGCTCACAAATCTGTAGACATCATGCCTCATCTTGGGCCAATAAAAATGATCAGCAAGCATGAGCAATGTCTTCTCACACCCAAAGTGACCCATCAAACCACCAACATGTGATTCTTGCACTAAGAACAGACGCAACGATGATTCTGGAATACATAGTTTTATAGCTCTAAACAAATATCCATCATGTATATGATACTTATACCATACGTTTATAAGAGCACACAAACGATATGGTTCAGCAAAATCATTGTCAGTTGCATAAAGTGCACAAATACTATCTAATCCAGGAATTTTAACATCAAGAGTGGTTAATAGCATGTTTTTGTTGGACAAAGCATCAACAACTACATTCTCCTTCCCTTCTTATACTTAATGATGTAAGGAAAAGATTCAATAAACTCAACCCATTTAGCTAATCTTCTATGCAAGTTTGATTGAGCTTTCAAATACTTCAATGCTTCATGATCAGAATGTATGATATATTCTTTTGGCCACAAATAATGTTGCCAGACTTCAAGAACTCTAGCAAGTGCATACAATTCTTTATCATAAATAGGATAGTTCAGTCTAGCGCCAGTAAGTTTCTCATAAAAATATACTATAGGGCGACCCTCTTGCATCAAAATGCCACCAATACCTATACCACTAGCATCACATTCAACTTCAAATTGCTTCAAAATATTAGGTAATGCAAGTAATGGTGCAGAAGTAAGCAAACATTTTAATGTATCAAAATCAATATCTTGGGCTGCGCCCCACACAAATGGCACACATTTCTTAGTCAAATCATTCAATGGTGCAGCAATAGTGCTAAAACCCTTCACAAAGCGCCTATAGAAACTAGCTAAGCCATGGAAACTACACACTTGACTCACATTCATGGGAATAGGCCAATTCTGAATTGATTCAATTTTATATTGATTTACTTCTACCCCATGCTTAGATACAACAAATCCTAGAAATATGACCTTATCTTTTGCAAATGTGCACTTCTCAAGTTTAGCATAGAGTTTATTATCACGCAACACTTGCAAAACTTGTCGGATATGACTACAATGTTTAGTTTTGTTGTGGCTATAGATAAGTATATCATCAAAATAAACAACCACAAAACGACCAATAAATTCTCTCAAAACATGATTCATTAATCTCATGAATGTACTAGGTGCATTAGTAAGACCAAACAGCATAACTAACGACTCATACAAACCAAATTTTGTTTTGAAGGCAGTTTTCCATTCATCCCCTTCTTTCATCCTAATTTAATGATAACCACTATGCAATCAATCTTAGAGAAAATAGCAGCACCACTCAATTCATCTAGCATATCCTCTAAGCGTGGAATAGGATGACGACATTGAATAGTGATGTTTTTAATAGCTCTACAATCTACACACATGCACCATGTACCATCTTTCTTAGGCACTAAAATAACAGGAACAACACAAGGGCTAAGAGAAACACGAATGTACCCTTTATCTAGCAATGCCTGCACTTGTTTCTTTATCTCGTTTGTTTCTTCGGGGTTGGTCCTGTAGGGTGCACGGTTTGGTAATGTGACGCCAGGGATCAAGTAAATTTGATGCTCAATGCCACACAATGGAGGCAATCCTGCTGGTACATCTTCTGGAAACACATCGCCAAAATCCTGCAAAACAGTAGATACACCAAGAGAAATAGGGGTCATGTTGTTAGAAACCAATACCTCGCCCTTATACATGATCACAAGTGGCATGGTTGTAGGATCCTCATGAAACTCTCTCATATCTTCCTTGGTGGCTAATATCACTAGACTAGGCACTCTATCACTTTTTTGTTATATCACTCTTTTGGGCTCTATTACATCATATATAGCTACAACACTATCTCGCCTATCTATAGGTGCTTCCTTCAAGTTCACTTCTATCTTCTGACGAGACTCATTCACAATCTGTTGTGGTGTCATTGGCTACAAATTAATCTTCTTACCCTTGAAATCCAAGTGATATCTATTGGCATGGCCATTGTGTTCCACATGGCGATCATAAAGCCAAGGCCGACCCAATAAGATATGGCAAACAGTCATAGGAACCACATCAAAGTCAATAGAATCCTTATATGTCCCTATCTCAAAATTCACACGTACCATATGGTTTACCTTCATCTCACCATTGTCACTCAACCATTGTATATAACATGGCTTGGGATGAGATAAATAAGTCAAATTCAGCTTGGCACATAACTCCTTACTTGCAAGATTTCTGCAGCTACCTTCATCAATGATTACCTTTCAAGCTTTGTTAGGGCCAACGAGTGCTTTAGTTTGGAACAAGTTGCAGCGCTGAGAGTCAACAATAGGCTACACACTAAGTATACATGGAGATACCACTATGGTAGGCGCATGCTTAGGGAAGGCATCCATACTGTCCTTGCTGTCATATCCACCGTCGCCCTGAGTATCAACATCATCTCCACTCTCATACTCTCCTTTGTTCATTAACAAACATCACCTTGCAGTTCGGACAATCTCTCTTGTAATGTCCTCTTCCTCCACAAGTATGGAACTCGACATCGCGCATACGCGTAGTTGACATATTGGAACCTGAGCTAGCAGTAGGAGCATCGGACTTCCGAGCATTGGAACCAAAAGAAGACGTGGGAACAGGCTTGGCCGATGGTGAAGAGTGGCTAGCAGCCACTGCAGGTGGCGCCATAGGTGGTGGCAATATAGACCTGGCCGCAAAATGACTGGTAGACGGAAACCTCGCACGTGACTTAGCTTCTTCAGCTAAATGTGATCCGGCCTCTCTAGCATGGTGCAACAGCTCATTCATAGTCTCGTACTTGTGATGACGAACAATGCTCTTGATTGGTAGCTTAAAATTGTTGAGAAATCGCTGCATGGTCATCTCAAGGAATTCACGAACTCTAGCACATTGCATAAGCATCTCCATCTCCATGTAATACTCATCAACTGACATGGTTCCTTGCCTCAATTGTGTCAACTTGTCAAAAACTGTACGCAAATAGTTGGTGGGTACAAAGCGATCCTTCATAATGCGTTTCATCTCCGTGTCAATCCATCACATGAAGTTCATTTTCCTCCCTTCTATTCTGCACAATAGCATCCCACTAACGCAAAGCATATCCATCAAATTCTGACGCTGCAAGCTTGACCTTCTCGTCTTCTGGATAGTCAAACAATCGCCAAAGCTTATCAATCTTCAACTCCCATGTGAGGTAATATTTAGGATCAAGTGAGCCATCAAACTTAGGAATTGAGATTTTTGGCTTGCCCAAACCATCATCAGCAGCTTGATTTGGAACACGTTGAGCATGTCCAAGAGGAGCAAAACCACGAGCATAAGCAGGTGCAGTAGCAGGCACAGGCGTAGGGGGATTGGCACGTCCCCTACCATGATGTGGTGTAGCTCCAGCCGCACTACCTTCATCCTCGTCATCAAAAACATCATCATGTGGGTGTTCCTGCCGTTGCTGAATTTCTACTGTTAAGGCATCAATGGAACACTGCAAAATTGTGACATTGGTATTGAGTGCGGTCACTTGTGTTTGAATGTTAGTGACTGCACCGACATTCTGGTCTACGGCTACTTGCACGTCCTGGATATTCTTGTCAATGGCATCTGTCATGTGAGTAAACACACACGTCAATTGATATTCCAACGCCTCATATTCGCGCCAAGTAACAAGTTCCTCATCCTTCTTTTTCTGCGACACGACATCATCATCACTAAAAGACATGATTAATAGATTAGTGCAAAAATCAAAATCTGTTTGGTGGCACACTCACAAATCACTCACAACTGACAAGAAAGCGGATCTTACCGTTCCAAAGTGAATAGAGATGCTTTACCAAAACGAAATCAAAGAATGATGCACTGATGTGATGAAGTGAATATCGAGGGTATAGAGAACGATCAAAGGGCACACATGTTATTTATGGTGGAGCTCTAGGTATGGTGTCCTAACTACACCGCAAGCAAGTCCTAGTGCTGATCGTATAAAAACCCAAGAAACACACATGGTGGAGATAAACGTGGCAAAGCAACTTATGAAAAGGAAATATTGCTGATATGGGCATGAAGGAGGAGGTGAAGCCTAATTTTAGGACTCCACCAAGCTAGGTGATGTGGGGCGAATCCCATTGATGATTGGCACGCCAGGATGACCTACGATATGTAATGATAAGTCTAACGTTGTGTCAAATATTGTTTCTATGTTATTGACTCCGAGTCCAAGTTAGGTTCGAGTCCGTTTGTGTGTTCGGTTTGGGTTTATCCAACCGACTAGTTGCAGGCCTCCTATATAAAGGAGCCATCCGCCTAGGGTTTAGGGGAGTTCAGTTGTTTAGTCTAAAAACTATATTGTGCTCCACCATGTATCATCCCTTCGGGGCAGCGATACTGTTCATCAAGGATTGTCGTGCTCAGGTTTGAGGCGTGGTGATCTTCATCACGTTACTTGCTGGATTCAATCCTCTTCTTCATGTGACGTTCATCGCGTTATTGGGAGATCATCTATCTGGTTGACTCGCTGTGAAAGATTAGGACAAAACTAAGGATCATCGGCTTGATCCCTATCAATTGCAATGCACAAGAGAGACGCTAGTAAAAGCTCAAAGTAAACAGGCACAAGATTGCTCAATCTACAAGTGCTATGATCAACTAGGCCAACAACAAAGCACACTTTGATATCTCTTTTTGTCACGCTTGTAGCTCTTTTCTTCTTCTTTTTATGCTGATTCTCTTTTCTTTTCTCTTTTTTTTGATTTTTTTCAACTATATGAAACATTGCAAACACGAGTGCAGCAACTTATAACAAAACTGGGCCGAATAGTCTGGTTGATGTGCGCTGTCGTCAGATTGATGACAAGTACGCCATGAGGGGGTCCTCGAGGCGTACAGAATAGATGGGTGTGAGACGTACGGTGTTCTAGGACCGTGAGCACAGAAGTTTACCCAGGTTCGAGTCCGCCGGCTTTGGACGGATCTTACTTCTGCTAGCAATCTAGTAATACGGCAGAGCCAGAATATGGGTTACAAGGGTTTCGCCTGTGCGAGTCGAGATTGTAGACTATTGTGAGGTGCCCTAAAGGCTTTTCCTAGGACGGCTTATATAGATATCCGTCCTAGGGTTTACAGGAGAGACCTATTCGGCTACGACTAAGATTCGGTTATAGAGTACATCTTGAACTACAAGTAACATAAGATGCCTATGTCAGTAAGTCTTCTGGGCCTTCTCATAGCCGGATTGGACTCCGTCTCTTTGCCCTGGCTGGGCTGCCCATGAAGCAAATCTCTAACCCGAAGTGGGCCACCCTGGTCAGTGAGGCACAGTGAGGATACCCAGAAAGTATATCCCCAACAGCAGCCCCCGGAAGCCTCCAAGATCCAGAGTCGGATTTCATCATCGTCTAGCTTGATCTATCTTCGGCTTGTAGAATCTTGAAGGGTTCCTCAAACTTCAAAAGAAAGGATAGGATCCGGTTCTCAAATCGAGTCGGACCTATGAATACGTTATTCGGGTTTCCATCTTGAAATTCAAACTAAGCCGGAACTTAGTCTCTAACGTAACCTAACATCAGTCAAGGTCAAGGCACGTCACTGACAGACATTCCTATCAGCATGACCGTTGGTGGTTCCGCCTTTCGTGGAACCGAGGCATCGTTTTAATCCGTGCGTGGAGATCGAGGCGGCGTAATCATCACGAGGGGGTTACCCAGCTCCTTCCACGACGCGTGGCATGGTTACTGTTTACTTTGCACGAATCTTGGCGTAAATGAAGGACATAAGGGGTTGAGATTTCTTCCTTCCTCCTCACCAGCGCCAGTTCCTCATCCTTCCTCTCGATATCTCCTGTGAATAGAGCCCCTTTACTTCCCCCAAATCACATAGCGCCGCCCACCCTAGGTCACCGGTGCCCAAAAAATGGCTAAGGCCTCATCTTCTACTGCAGCGGCGACAACGGCGACAACACGTACGGCAGAGAAGGAGAAGTTCTGCGGGGTCTGGATCCCATGCATCCTTGATGATGCCAAGCTCCGCATCATCGAGAATGAAAGTCTCCTCCACGCTTGTGACTGGCAGAGAGGCTTCGAAAAAACCATCCCCACCCCCAACACCGACGAGCGAGTGCATTTCGGCACCCACCTCGACAGAGGTTTGAGTTTTTCTCCCTCAGGCTTCTTCTCTAAGGTCATAGATCACTATGGTGTACAACCCCACCATCTCCCCCCAAACTCTATTTTAGAAATGAGCTCTTATGCCTCTTTCTGTGAGGGGTATCTCGGTATTAGGTCGAGTCTCATTCTCTTCCGGTATTACTTTCATACCTGGAGAATTTAACGCTAGTGAGTCGATGAAGCAATGGCCGTCCACGTTCTTCTATCACAAGGACAGACTGGCTCCTGGCAAAGCAACTGCTTTGCTGGTTTTAGTTGATGGCGCCGCCATGCCCCAAGAGTCCTGGGACACGGATCCTCCAGCTCTCACTAACGACCTGCTTCTTGCTAAGAGGTGGATCGAATATCTAATGAAGCACAAGGGTCTGAAAGGATCCGATTTGGTCCACTGCTGGCTGGCACGCCGGATCCAGCCTCTTCAACACCATGGTGATCGGCTTATGCACTCCATCACCAACAGCAAGACAGACTCTCTCCAGATCTGCACCTGTCCTTACTCAGAAAAGGACTATGAGTCCCAAATCAAGTGGTTGATAAGGGAGCGGATCGAGAGGAAGATCCCAGAGCTATCCTTCGACATGCACACGGCTGATGATCCTATTATACCAGTAAGTTTTCCAGCAATAACTCGAATTATGTGCTCATCTCTACATTATTGCTTCTTTCTGCAATACTAAGATATTTCTTCTTTTCAGCTTGCTGACCTCCCCGAGTTAGAGATTGCTCCTCTCGAGGGATATATGATGTCTACGCACCTCTATTCTTGTAGACAGTTGTTGGGCCTCCAAGTGCAGAGGTTTGTAGAACAGCAACAAGTTTTCCCTTAAGTGGATCACCCAAGGTTTATCGAACTCAGGGAGGAAGTGGTCAAAGGTATCCGCTCTCAAGCAACCCTGCAATCAAGATACAAGAAGTCTCTTGTGTCCCCAACACACCCAATACACTTGTCAGGTGTATAGGTGCACTAGTTCGGCGAAGAGATAGTGAATAAAAGTGGTATGGATAATTATAAGTGGTAACAGTGATAGAAAATAGCTTGATGACATGGAAAAGACTAAAGTAAAATTGAAATAAAGATGGCAGCAAGCAAACATGTAACATATCTAATTGCAAACGGTGTTTCGATGCTTAGAAACAAGGCCTAGGGATCATACTTTCACTAGTGAACACTCTCATATAAATATATTCTTCTTTATGATACTACGCTAAACTACCCTCCGGTTGGACACTCTAATCCATGGTAGGGCTATAATAGTACACCTCAAAGTTCGCTTTCCGCATCTAGATAACACCACACTGTCACCTTGTGTGGGCTCCCCCGGATTAACATCTGAGAAATCCCTGTTATGTATACATCCATGTTCCCATGATCAGTGAGCCGTGGAACATAACCAACAAGTATCATTGCATCATCCGAAACATAACGAATATACAAGACTTACATAAATACCATTATGGCTACAACATCTTTAGCAGCGGAACAACATCACGCGCAAAGCCCAATCGTGCCTCAACCTACAGGCGACTGACTAGGAAGACGGCCTAGCTTGCTGGACGTCACCTTGATCTTCAGATGTTGAACCTCTGAAAGTCTGGTCAAGTAAATAACCAGGGACAATGCCATGAGTACTTTTGAATGTACTCGCCAACCACCAAGATAAGAGAGATAAGGAAATGCAATTATGGCTGTGGCGAGATAGCTCTATCTAGGGTTGCTTTCGAAAAGCCTAGACTACCTCTTGTAGTTATGGCATCTTCATATCTTTGTTAAAAAAAGAGTTTTGAAAACTTGCCTCTGTTTTATAAGTCAAGAATATCCCCATATCTTTGTTAAAAACCTTTTTGAAAACAGTTTTGGAGTAAGAACCCTTTTTAAACCTCTTTGACCACCTCTGGTCAAAACAACACTTTAAACTCAGGTTCCCCCGAAACCTTCATACTTTCATCCATTCTTTCCAAACAAACACCGTTTGGGTACTCCTAGCCAACACCTTTCCAACCGTCCTTGACCGTGGACACGGCTATTCGAATAGATTATACTCTGTAGAGTTTGTGCACTTTCCCCACAAGAATCAATACATCCACCGGGATACAACCACGGCCCACTACCACTGTAGACGGGGGTCCGGATAATCAAACCTAACCTTTCGCTTGTCGACCCTAGCAAAGGCTGCTTTTCCTTTTGGGTTTGTTCTCCCCGACAACGAGTATGTGGCTCCCAGCCATAGTCCTGCCTTCCGTACAGCGTATACCCAAGACGCAACTTGGCGTATACCTTAATCTAGTGACTCCACTTCCTTCCGTACCTCCTAAGTCATACCATCCACGGGAGACCCAATTGTTGCACCGGCACTCCTGCCAGAACAGGCTCACTCTTGCCGAAGCAAGCTACAGGCTGCAGATCTGTTGATCTATTAGCGCCTTCCTGGGCTTCGCGGGATCTCTCCCTGTAAGCATTGTACAAGTTGCCTCGGCTAATGCAGACAAATTACGAGTTAAGCCCCAACACCTGGGGTAATGTGGTTGCACGGATAAAAATCATTCCGGTAAAGGCGTAGAACATCCCTTCACTTTCTCATTTCTCATCAACACCATTGCTGTAGTTAAAGCATCCGCTTGGAACAATGCCTATTCCCAAGGGTTTTAAAAAACAGTTTTGAAACATTTGTAGTAGGGTAAAAACCCAAAACAGTTCATTTTCTCAAAATCAGGATTTCTAGTGAGGTAGGATGCTGACCATCATACTCTCGGTCTAAAGGGATAAAATGGTAGGTACATCAGGGTGGTGCCACGAGGGACAGAAAGTCATAGCTTGGAGGAGCCAAGTTATTCGCATAGTATTTAAGAAAAAAGACATGCAAGTAGATAATGCAATTTATAAAGAGGATACAAAGCTGGTAATAAAAAGAGTAGGACAAGTATTAGAATTCAGGAAATGGTGGCTTGCCTGTGATTAGCAATAAGTCCCTAGAATTCCTTTGATAACCAAGAATACCCAATAAATAATAAAAAGAAGTCCCTTCCTTCTCGTCGTCAAACACTCACACTATCGCCGTCATCGAGTATACATGCAAGTAGACAAGACCACAATCAATACAAGGCATACATGCATCAAACCATATAGCAAACAAACATACTGTATCCTACTTAACTTAATAGGTTTTGGAGAAGTCGGGTATTAATAGGGGAATTACTAGATTGCCATTGAGGTGTTTTTTCCTTTGGAAGATAGTTGTCAAGGCTAAATACCATGAACTTGGAGTGGGGTTCTGAGGTCTGTAGGGTACCAATGTGTAACAATGATATCCTCAGATAGGTATTGACAAATCAAAACCAACACAAGTGGTTTCACTAGATTATGAATTACCTAGATTTAATTATGCCTTTTATAGTGGAATAAACTCTAGTTTGACGAAATAATTCACCAGAATTTATATAGAGGCCCAAAAATTAATTCCTTTGGTGGTTAGGTAGGGCTTGATGTACTGAAACACATAGAGTTGAAACCATGTCAAAATAATTACCAGAATGCCCTCAGGAAATACCCAAAGGCAGTTCTGTATGGTTTTTCTCTTTTTCACCAGATTAATTCTACAGAAGCTCTTGAGTTGATTCCAAGGGCATGTGGTAGGAATTTAGAATACATTTCTGTAGGTATTGGATTAACTCTTTTTGGAGTTGATAAACTCTTGGAGTGATTTATTTAGTGAAAATACCACTTACAGCAGTATTTAAATCACTAAAAACCAGCAGAGGATCAATAAATTCTCATCTCCTGGTTTTAGATGGGTAATGGTGTGACACTTCGCTGGGAGTCGGAATCAGGTCAAAACCACATTTGGTTTGACCTAGCTAATTTACCCAAGGCAAATAATGGCTTTTATTATTATTTTTGCTAAAGACACACTCCTGTTCACCTTGGCATATGGCCTATGCTAGGTTATAGGTATATCAAATACCTTCCAGTAGAGCTTTGGTTCTTCCGAATTGGAGAGGTAAAATTCTCCGAGGAATTTATTTAGTGCATAGGACAATCTTTAGTGGATTAATTGCCAATAAATAATAAAAATTATTTTTGGCCAGGAACCAGTTCTGCATGTTGCACAAAACACATAGGAACATGATGATATTTTTCTTTGGACGAAATACCCCAGTTTTCAATTTCAAAACGATTTAAATGGAACAGCTATAACCAGAGCATATCTGAACAGATTTAATTAAAAAGAAAAAGGGAAAACCGGGGCTACTGGGCTGAGTCTGGGCGAGGAGATGGGCCAAGGAGGCGGTTTCAGCCCACGGCGGACGGTGCGACGCGCGGGAGGCCGCGCTTGAACCTGGAGAGAGGGGCCCGCTGTAAGTGGGAGGGGGCAGCCAAAGGCTTATCGAGTGGTTCTCCACCGTTGGATCAAGTTGAGATGGACGACGCGTGGTCGTCGTCTACGAGAAACAGAGCCGCCGGCGGCAGAAACCCTTGGGGGTGGCGGGGTTCGCCGGGCGAGCTTACCAGGGGCTCGGGGGAGGTCAGGGAGGGTGCAAGAGGACGTGGTGGTCGGCGGTGAGCAGATCTAGGGGCGGCACGGTCGGGTTCACGCCTGGGAAGGTGCTTGCATGACGGTGACCGAGAGCTACCTCGTCGGAGCTCGACGGTGGCGGCGCAGGGGACGGTCCTAGGAAAAAAGAAGACCAGGGTTAGATGCAGGGCAGGTAGGGGACTCGAGTGCCAACATGCAGAGAAAGGGGGCAGAGATGAGAGCTCCTAGCTCGTTTTTCTTGAGGAGGCCGAGAGGTCCTCCTTCTTCTTCTTCCGGGCAGTATAGAGCAGGGGAGAGGGAGTGGTGCTCGGGGGAGGTAAGTGAGAGGGAGATGGTGCAAATGAGGGGCAGGGGGCGTGCTGGGGTGGCCTCTAGCCTTTATACCGAGGGGGAGAGCTAGGTGGAGGAAATGTCCACTTTGGACGTTAGGGTGGGGTGATGCTGGCCAGGGACTGGCTCACGGGGCAGTGAGAAGGGGCAAGAGGGGGATTTGGTCAGGCAGGCAGGGGTAAGGCAACTGTGGTAATTAATTGGGGTAAATCCTTGTAAGATAAGGTTGTCTCTCTCTCTTGTTACTAATCCAAGGGTAAAAGGGGCAATGCTAGGGGTGGAGCTATAGTGGTGTCGACCTAGGGTGTGTCCTGGTGCTGAGGAGATGCATTGAGCAAGTTTTGATGAGAGTTGGAAGTGGTTTAAGTAGTGGATTTGCTTAATTGGCAATTTTGATCAAATTGGTGGTTATGAAGAAGGTCCAAAAACTTGCATTGGACAAGATGAGGAAATGGTACTGGTAGATAGATGAGGTCAAGGTAGACTCCTAGGATTTAATTGGGATTTTTATAAGGGTTTTAGTCCTCATAAATGAAATTTATTCAAAAAGGGCAGAAGTAGTTTCTAGAAGATCATTTGATATATTTACATTGGTCAGGGATGGTTTTTGGTGTGGTAGGGTCTCAAATGTGAATACACACTTAGGGGAATTTTCCCAAGATTTATTGTGGCTTAAAAGTATTTAAGACAATTATTATTCCAATTCAGCCATTTAAGAAAATTGGCAAAAAGATATAATAAAGCTTCTCACAAATATTTATTTTTGAGATGGGAAGATAGGGTATGATATATGGAACTCACATGAGCCAAGAGTTGGGGAAGTGTTTTGACAAAGACCAAACTTTCCATTGGGGAAAGGGGTTTTGAGATTTTGTCTAATAAAGAAGTTTATGAGATTTGGAGCCATAATAATTATGGATAATTGTTGATAAATTTTGATGATCCAGGTAGATGATGTAGACAAGGTGTAGCATGCATTTGCAACCTTGGGATTGGAGAATCCAAGTTGATTTTGGTGGAATACCCTAGATTAGGGATCTAGGGTGGTGTTAAATTCATACCTTCAAAACAGGGTTGTATCTTGGAATTCAGAGTTCACCTTGATGCAAGGGATAGATGATTAGTTAGACCAGGTCATATAGATGATAATGGCAGAAGGAGTTTGGATTAATTGCATTTCAGGTGATCTAGAAGTGATGGCAAACTTTGTTGAAAATAAGGCTGCCATACCAGATGAGTCATGATGCCTTATAAACCATGTGGGTTTAGGTAGCACAAAGATCCACTTGGAACTGGTGAAGTAGGTTTTGAGAGACCTATATTGGTAGATCACAACCAGGCAAAGATTTGGTCTATAGAAGGTTGGATGATGGTGTGAGCTTCTGTCAAAGTAGGCATGATGACTAGATTTCCAGGAAAAGTTATTTTCTTGCCTGCAAAACCATCAAGAACAAGTGGGTTGGAGGATGATCTAACCAAGGTAAAATGTGGGAATTGGTAGTACTTAGGATGTTTAACAATATGGTTCAGGTTCATTTCCAAAAATACACAGGGTTTGAGAAAGGGAGGCATTCAAAAAGGTGATGTTGAAATAGTTTCTAGACTTAGTCAAATTTGGCAGTTTTGAGGATTTTGACTAGAGTATGAGGGAAAGTTGTTGGAGGGGTTGCAAGGTACCAAAGAATCATCAAGTGGATGATGTTGAAGTGTAGATTGAGTAGAAGGGACCCATGCTTGATATTGGACTTCATGGACTTGGAAGCTTCTAGAATGGATCACTTCAGAATGGGTCTAGTTAAGGGTTTTAGATGATCCCTAGTATCTAGAGATTGATCTTGCTTTGCAAACTTGCTTAGGGTGTGGTGGCTTGGAAAACATCTTGAACCTAGTGATGAGCCTCCTAGAGTGGCTCATACTACTTCCTAGGCAAACAAGTCAAGCAGCAGATCAAGGCAACTCATCAGACAGCAGATCAAGGCAACTCATCTTATAAACTAAGCAAAACCACTACTGGGGTTACCATCAAGCTTAGCTGGAGGTAAGGATAGGTATTTTGAAAAGTTTGTAGTTGGAGTCAGGTGAGAGTCCTTGGTATCTCTACCAAGAGTAGAATTCAAATGCTTGAAAAGAGGTTTTGGGATAACTAGGGATAAGATTAGTTGAGGGTTCTGTCTTGAAAACATAAGGAGGTTATATTATATCTCTCTCCATAGTTTTGTCAATAGAAGCCACTAAAATAGTTTTGGTTGCATAGGCATCTTGGCTCATGTTTTTAAAATGCCAGAACATTTGAGAATATGTAAAATGAGCCAGGATAGTTTTGGTAAATAGCTTTTGTCAACAAATGGTGAGGTGAGGAGTATCATAGGGTATACATTCACAGGCTCAAGTACAAACACACAACAAGCAATACTGCAGTAATGAACAGGAAAAAAGTTTTTGTTCCCCCTGATTTTTGCATTCTGGACAACAAATCAGAGTTGCTGAAATTGGGATGTTACATCTTGAGAACTAGATGGTTCCAACAAACACCACAATTTCATAGAGACATCCAACTCCAAATATAACTCATAACAAGTATTTGTAATCTCTAGCCTAAGTGCCACCATGGTGTGCACACTGTCAACTTCACACACATGGGGAGAGCAAAGATCTATTAAAGCACTTGAGTAGCAAGGTAGATCTATAGATTACAAGCTCATGGTCTCAATAAGATCATGCATAGAGAGAGAGATAAACACATAGCTACCGGTAGAACCCTTAGCCTTGAGAGAGAACTACTCCCTCCTCATCTTGGGAATCAGCAAGGGTGATGGAGATGGCGGTGGAGATCGATGGAGATGGCTCTGGGGGCACTTCCTCGTCCCGGAAGGGTGCTGAAACAGAGACTTTCTGTCCCCCGAATCTCCCCTTCGGTGGCGGCGGCGCTGCGGAACTTTTCGTGGCTAGAGGCTGGATGATTTAGGGTTTTTGCATCGGGAGGCATCTTATAGGCAAAGAGGCAAAGTCGGTGGGCAGCCAGGGGGCCCACACCACCTGGTGGCGCAGCCAGGGCTAGCCCGCGCCACCATATGGTGTGGCCACCGTATGGCCCCTCTCCGTCTCGTCTTCTGGCTCCGTGAGTCTTCCGGTAAAATATCGACTTTGGCTTTTGTCTGGTCCAATTCCGAGAATATTGATTTTCTGACTTGTTAATAGGTTAGTCCAAGAAATCATATGAAAAGTACTCCAAAGTGTGGACAAAACATAAGAAAGTAGATAAAACCAAGCATGGAACATCAAAAATTATGGATACGTTAGCAACGTATCAACATCCCCAAGCTTAACTCCTGCTCGTCCTCGAGTAGGTAAGTGATAAAAAGAAAGAATAATTTTTTAGGTGACATGCACCATCATAAACTTGATCAAAGTATTTGTAAAACATGGATAGCTGGGATCATAGTACTTCAATCATAACATGAAAGATAAAGTTCTAACAATAAGTCAAAGCAACTATGTTGCAACATGAAAAGACACAAACAAAAGATTCATGAATAACAATGCTTTGCAAGACGTTTGTTTGTTTCACATAAAGAAAACATAGCATAGTGTCATTCAGCTTGTCCCTCATAGAGTAGTGATGACCCACAAGTATAGGGGGTGTATCGCAGTATTTTCGAGGGAAGTGAAACCCAATTTATTGATTCGACACAAGGGGAGCCAAAGAATATCTATAAGCCTTAACAACTGAGTTGTCAATTCAGCTGCACCTAGAAACAATCTTGCTCACAACAGTGTATGAGTAGCAACAGTTTTGTAGTAGGAATAGTAAAGTAACAACAGTAGTAAAGTAAAGACAGAAGTAACGATAGCAGAAAACAGTAGGATTCGAGTGCGGTAGGCATAGGGATGGATGGACGGGCATTGCATGGACAAGACAATTCACATAGCAATCAGAACATAGGGCAATTACAGATAAATAAGATAAATCATCCAAGTACTAGATAATCCTAGGCATGTGTTCCATATATAGCCATACGTGCTCGCAATGAGAACTTGCACAACATCTTTTGTCCTGCCAGCCCGTTTGCAGCGGGGCCTTAAGGGAACTACTAGAAATTAAGGTGCTCCTTTTAATAGAGCACCAGAGCAAAGCATTAACACTCCATGAACACATGTGATCCTCACATCAAAGCCATTCCCTCCGGTTATCCCGATTTCTGTCACTTCGGGGCCATAGGTTCCGGACAACAACGTGTGTATACAACTTGCAGATAAGACCATAAACAATACTACCATAATGAATCAATAACATGTTCTTATCTGAAATCATGGCACTCGGGCCCTAGTGACAAGCATTAAGCACAACAAGTCACAACAAAGTCATAAAGCACTAATAAAAGATACTAGGCACCATGCCCTAACAATCTGATGCCATTACATGAACGATCTCATCCAATACCTACCATCCCCATAGCCTACAGCGGGGGATTACTCACTCATAGATGGGGGAAACATGGATGGTCGATGGAGAAGCGATGGTGATGATCTCCTCCAATTCCCCATCCCGGTAGGGTGCCAGAACGGAGTTTCTGGTGTTGTTTCGTGGAATCTGGTGGTGGCGGCAAAGCGGAACTCCTTCTGGAAAAACGTTGACCCCCCCTGAGTTTTTAGGTCAGAAGACATCTTATAGGCAAAGAGGGAGACCGAGGGGGTGTCTTGGGCGGCCAGACCACCCCCTGGCGCGGCTAGGCCTAGCCCGCACGGCCAGGTGGTGTGGCTGGGCCCCAGCCCCACTCCGTCTCATATTCTGGCTCCGGGAGTCTTCTAGTGAAATAGGATTTTTGGCTTTTGTCCCGTCCAATTCCGATAATATTCATTTTCTGACTTTCCTGGAACCAAAAACAGCAGAAAACAAGCAGCTGGCACTGTGGCTCTTGTTAATAAGTTAGTCCAAGAAATCATATGAAAAGTACTCCGAAGTGTGGACAAAACACAAGAAAGTAGATAAAACCAAGCATGGAACATCAAAAATTATAGATACATTTGCAATGTATCAACATCCCCAAGCTTAACTCCTGCTCGTCCTCGAGTAGGTAAGCGATAAAAAGAAAGAATAATTTTTGAGGTGACATGCACCATCATAAAATTGATCAAAGTATTTGTAAAACATTCAAAGCTGGGATCATAGTACTTCAATCATAACATGAAAGAGAAAGTTTTAGCAATAAGACAAAGAAACTATGTTGCAACATAAAAAGGCATAAACAAAAGATTCATGAATAACAATGCTTTGCAAGACGTTTGTTTGTTTCACATAAAGAAAACATAGCATAGTAGTATTCAGCTTGTCCCTCATAGAGTAGCAAATATAAATGCATAGGACACCTCTAAAATTCATAAGAGTGACTAGATACAAATAGTTTAAAACAAGCAATATCAAGGTATGCATTAATCAACAAGTCTTGGGACAATGCACATAGAACTAAGAATGGCCACTATGCTCTCAAAGTAGGTGCATAAAGATAGAAGGTGGAGACTCAATATATGAGTGGAAGAAGGGCCTTCATAGAAGGAAGTAGGGATTCAAGACTCATAAAGAGCTTCCAAAAATTATGATACTTAATAGCTTTCAGCTCTCATTGACCCTATCATAAGCATCTTGAAGTGATTAAGGTTAAAGTGAACAAACTATGGTATACATGCTTGACGAAGTATAAGTTAGAAATCTCATGTCCCTTGAATACGAGGGCCGATCCTCATGCTACTCAAGTTTAGTTACCGGTAAGTTCTTGTCATCGTAAGTACATGTGTATCATAGAGAACCGCCAACGGGGTACCCCTTGCCCGATGATACGGAAGAATCCCCATATCAAAATGACAAGGCAAGCAGACAACGAGCATCTCAGCAATCTTCTTATTTACCATGGGAATATGGTGCTTTTTTCTCTCTTTCCTCTTTTCATATATCTCTTTTTTTCTTTTTCTCTTTTTTTCTCAATATCGGACTCTTTTTTTATAAGAAGAATGCTTCATAGACAGCTCATATGGTTACGCTGCAGGTTTCCACCATGTCAGCATGGATTAGACCAGCGGCCCAGGCATTTCTCTAACACATATACATAACTCCATGGACTTACAAGCTCCCCTTTCATTTCACACCGATGACATCCATATACAAAAGAGCATGATATCAACTAGGTACAAAGTACCCGTGCAATGTTGAAAGCGTTCCCCATGATAGCATGGTTCTGCTAATCCCCAACAAATAAGTGCAAGCATATATAACATAGACGACACAATGGTTGAAGTTTATTAAGGGCAAGAAAAGTAAAGTGTGCCATCAAGTTCGTGAGAGCTTTAATCACTAGTTTTCTCACAACAAGTTTAATTAGAAAGGTAAACAAAAGCATGAATATACTTGAAATAGCATATGCTAGTAGGTAGGTATGGTTGAATCTTTGGAATAACTTGGTTTTAGGAGTTGTATGCATGAGTGGAACTCATACTTGGTTGTGGAGGCTAGCAAAAGACTAGGAGCGACAAACTAAGAGAGCAATAATGGCCATAATCATGCAGAGCGACAAAACATCATTGATCAAAGCATAAAGTGATACTACAAGTTGAAAACTAAAGGATCATAAAGGCTATGGTGACTTGGGATAGTCCTAACATGGTGTGAGCATGCGCCAAGTCAACCCAAATAAAGCATCAAAGGAGAATACCACAATACTATGCTTTGATATGCTAAAACAACGCATGATCCTTCCAAGGAACATTAAGCAATCTCAATTGTTTATAACAAGTCATGCTATAGCAAATAATACTAAGCATAAAGCCAAAACAATATCAAGCATGGCATGACAAAGCATAGGCCACCGTCAAAAACAAGCTCTCTTTACCACTTAAGCATGAACTTTCCTACTCTTTTCCAAACCAAACCAAACTATTTGAAAACCAATGCATGAAAGAGGAGGTCCAACCAATTTATTCAGAAAACTAAGCAAACAAAGAAAACGAAAAACCAAAACAAAAACGAAAAATAAGACGCTCCAAGAACAACACAACTGTGCATGAAACAATAAAAATGAAGCGTTTGGAAGAAACCTGAGATTTTTATTAATGAAGAAGGGGATGCCTTGGGCATCCCCAAGCTTTGACGCTTGTACTTCTTGGATATTTCTTAGGGTGACACGCGTGGCATCCCCAAGCTTGAGCTTTAGTCCATCCTTCATCTCATTACTCATTCCTTCCATAGACCTGAAATTTTTCCTTCATACAAAACTTCACACAATCTTTATTAGCAACATTAGTGCACTCAAGATAATAGGTCTTTAGGTTCAGTTTAAACACCAATAAAACTTCCACTAGAACACAAGCTACTGTAGCACTCCCCTCAAAAATCTCAATTCCCCAAAAGAACTCAAAAAGGAACTAACAAGAAGCAAATGCAATTAAAGGCAGAAATCTGTCAAAACAGACCAGCAGGTAAAGAAGAATTTTTTCGAAGACCTTCTGTTGCTCAAATCAAAAAGTGTTGAACTAACGAAAGTTAGATAACAACCTGGGTCAGAAGCACAAAAATTCATGCCTCAAAAAGAAGTTAAGAGATTTTACACGAATTTTTACGGTGAAGCACAGAAATCTGTTTCGAGACAGCAACTTTCCCAATCATTACTTCTCTCTCATTAGAGGTTACTCTTGGCACAAAAAGCAAATAAAAAGGATAAGGAGTGGTTATTACTGAGGTAATAACTTCCAAGACTCATCTAAAACTTTTGGGTTATCTCCCAATAAGTACTTTTCTTTAACGCCTTTAAGTTAGGCATAAGCAAAAACTAAAATGGATAGAATAGAAGTAAGCGAAGATAATCATAGTGAACACATTGTTTTGTTCAATGAAATCCTTTTGTTAACAAGGTTGATCAGGTCTTGTTACCAAAACAATTCCATATGAGACAAACCTTTGTATTCCACTAATGATTATGTTACCTCAACCTTGATAGCAATGGTCCCAATCATAATGGTTTAAAAAAGTTCTTTTGGTATGGGACGATATATTTCTCCAACTTGAATGCCTTCAACATGTTCAATTGAATTCAAACCATAAGTCCTTTCAATCTTCTTGGGGAAATAGACAGTATGTTCCTTGCCATTAACATTGAAAGTCACCTTTCCTTGATTACAATTAATAACAGCTCCTACAGTATTAAGAAAAGGTCTCCCAAGAATAATAGACATATTATCATCTTCAGGCATTTGAAGCACCACAAAATCAGTTAAAATCAAGCAATTATGAGCCACTTGAACAGGTACATCCTCACATATACCAATAGGAATAGTGGTAGATTTATCAGCCATTTGCAAAGATATATTAGTTGGTATTAATTTTTTCTAGTTGAAGCCTCTTATAGAGAGAGAAAGGCATAACACTAACTCCAGCTCCCAAATCACACAAAGCAGTTCTAACATAACTATTTTTAATAGAGCAAGGGATAGTTGGAATCCCTGGGTCTCCAAGTTTCTTAGGAACCTTACCATTAAAGGAATAATTAGCAAGCAAAGTAGAAATTTCTTCATTAGGGATCTTCCTTTTATTCGAGACAATATCCTTCATATACTTTGAGTAAGGAGGCAATTTAATAGCATCAATCAAAGGAATTTGCAGGAATAAAGGTTTCATCCACACACAAAACTTATTATAGTGTTCATCTTCCTTTGACTTGTGTTTCTTATCAGGGAATGACATAGGTTTTTGGACCCAAGGTTCTCTTTCACTACCATATTTCTTAGCAATAAAATCTTCTTTGGTGTATTTAGTATTCTTAGTATGGTTTTCGGGTTCTTCTTCAACTTTTTCTTCATTTGGAACTTCATTTTCTTCATTACCACTTTCAGTTTCAGCATCAGAGATAGATATACTATTAGGATCTATAGCAGGTTCAGAGGGTTCTACAACAGTTTTATGTTTCTTTTTCCTTTTCTTACGAGTAGAACCACTATTTTCAGCTCGTTGAGAATCCTGCTCAATTCTTTTGGGATGCCCCTCAGGATAAAGAGGATCCTGGGTAGCAGCACCACTTCTAGTTCTAATTTCATAAGCATGTTTTTCTTTAGCAGCATTAACTAGCAAGTCTTTTTGCACTTTAGGGAGTTGATCTATTTGAGTTTGAACAATTTGAAAGTGTTTAACAATCATTTTAACATCATTAGAGGTTCTTTCTACAATATCTTTCAACTCAACAATAGGTCTCGTGTTTTCCATTAGATGATTTTGCACCCTTTTATTAAAATTATCTTGCTTAACAATAAAGATATCGAATTCTTCTAAGCATTGATCAGGAGGTTTAAAGTAAGGGATATCACCTTCATCAAAGTGTTGGAGAGAGTGTATCTCAATAGTGGATGAGTAGGGAATAGGCTTACATAATTCTTCTATAGGAGGTAAATTCTTGATATCTGTGGCTTTAATTCCCTTCTCCTTAAGACATTTCTTAGCTACCTTCATCACTTCATCATTTAATTCAATAACTCCCCTCTTCTTTGATGTTGGAATAGGCACCGAAATAGTAGGTTCAGGTACAATTACTTCAGGTATAGCTTGTTTCGGAGGAGTCCAATCTTCATAGTTCTTACTTATTTTAGCCATTAATTCCTCAGCTTCCTTAGGAGTCCTATTCCTGAAAACACAATCAACACAACTATCTAGGTATGTCCTAGATTCTTAGGTTAGTCCAATATAAAATATATCAAGAAGCTCATTCTTAGGTAATGGACTTCCAGCTTGTGCATGAATCAAAGCACAAAACCTTGCCCAAGATTTAGGCAATACATCTTTTTCTCCCTGTTTAAAATCAAAAAGTTCCTGCAAAATAGCATGTCTAGCACTAGGAGGAAAATATTTCTACAGGAAAGTACTAATCGAGCAATCAGGGCTATCAATAGATCCAGGAGGTAAATTACTAAACCAAGTTTTAGCTTCTCCTTTCAGTGAAAAGGGGAAAATCTTAGCAACAAAGTAATTACACACCTTAATATCATCAGAAAACAAGCCACTCATGGTAGAAAGTTCATTCATATGTGCTACCGCACTTTCATTCTTAGTCCCACAAAAATGTTCTTTCTCGATAATAGCTATGTAAGATATATCGAGAGAGAAATCATAATCTTCATCTATAATGTTTATGGGAGAGGCAGCAAACTTAGCAATAGGAGATAATTTGGGTCTAATAGTACGCCTCTCAAGGAGACTCTTAATAGCGCTCCTATCATGGGTGTTTTTACATTCTTTAATAAATTCATCGGTCATCTCAACATAACCATCTTCAATATCATAACTCTCACTAGACTCAGGTGAACTAACAGGTGTGGTAGTGTCATCATTAGGAGTTTTGATATTTCCAGCTATAGTTCTAGCAATCGTAGCATCTAGGAAAGGACCTAATGAACCACTCTTATCAAGCACAGTAGAAGCAGCATCATAAGCATCATAAGCATCAGAAGTTTCAGATTCAGCAATAGTAGTAGTGTGTGTAGCATGTGTATGTGGTGGTGTAACGAGCTTACTTATAACAGACGGTGAATCAAGAGAAATAGAGGTGTTCAGAACCGTACCTCTTCTTGTAGTGGATGGTAAAATAGGAAACTTGCCATCACGAGACTTACCCATGATGGATGGATAGCACCGAACAATAGAGAATCCAAGTGAACTTAATAAATAAAGCTATGCTCCCCGGCAACGGTGCCAGAAAATAGTCTTAATGACCCACAAGTATAGGGGGTGTATCGCAGTATTTTCGAGGGAAGTGAAACCCAATTTATTGATTAGACAGAAGGGGAGCCAAAGAATATCTATAAGCCTTAACAGCTGAGTTGTCAATTTAGCTGTACCTAGAAACAATCTTGCTCACAGCAGTTTATCAGTAGCAACAGTTCTGTAGTAGGAATAGTAAAGTAACAGCAGTAGTAAAGTAAAGACAGCAGTAATGATAGCAGTAATGTTGGGGGGTACCCCCGGGTAGGGTCACGCCGGGGTATAAAGGCCGAGTTAGCCGAGGTATGGCAAAGTCAAAGCGAATGCTGGCCGACTTACCTCAAGGCAGGCCGAATCTCGGGGTAACCCGGACCAAGGGGTGTCCACCTAACTGAGTCCCATCCGACTTAAGCAGTAAGCAGGATAGATGAATCTAACTTGTATGCAGGAACAGGTGTGACCGGATCCTCCACGATCCGGGTCATAGCAAGCTTCTAGCAGAAGGAAGGAATCTCGCTGGTCAAAAGTAACCCCGGTACGCACTGCATGAGCAAAGCGGACAGGGGCAGGACCACCGAGGCGTGGCCGACAGAGGTGACGACGCCCGTGTCAGCTGACGCAGGTGCGGCAGAGGCTCACATAGCCTCTGCATGGGTGACGCGGGGGAAAAGCACCCTGGTCGGTTTGCTATTTTGGGAGGAGGCATATTCCCTAGAATATGCCTCCACGTATGCCCTAAGTGGAGACCTAGCCACCCCTATATAAGGAGGGCTAGGGCCTCTGTAGAAGGGGTTGGGTTCGACTGGTTGATCTCTAGTTGGTCTTGTACGGGTTAGCCAGTGGTGAGAGTAAGAGAGTCCCTTCTTCCTCCTCTCCCCAATACAGCTCTAGGAGCACTTGTAATCTGTGAAGTGAATCGAATACAAAGCTTCTGTGTGAGGAATCACCTCACTATCCCTCCCTGGATTCCCCTAGTGCATTTAGTCCCCACCTTTAGCCTATCTATGGCATCTGCCGTGACACCACCACGACAGTTGGCGCCCACCGTGGGGCTAGCGGTGCTAGCAGGGGTCAAGATCCGGACGGGAAACCTCATCGGCACCGGCGAACGCATCGTCTCCGGGCTCGTTCAGCGCTTTGGAGCGCTGGACTTTGTCAGCGACAACGCTGGCTGCTTCGGCACGGGCCCACTTCCGTGCAACGGCCTCTTCGTCAAGCTTGGTGCGCACAAGGTCTACGTTGCTGTGGACGTATCTGTTGGAATTATGCCCTAGAGGCAATAATAAAGATGTTATTATTATAATTCTTGTTCATGATAAAGTTTATATTCCATGCTAGAATTGTATTAAGCGGAAACATTAATACTTGTGTGGTTTGTGAACAACACCGTGTCCCTAGTATGCCTCTATGGACTAGCTCATTGATCAATGATGGTTAAGGTTTCCTAACCATAGACATGAGTTGTCAATTGATAATGAGATCATATCATTGGGAGAATGATATGGTGGACAGACCCAAACTAAGCGAAGCAATTAGATCGTGTCATCGTGTTCGTCTTTGCGAAGCTTTTTCTTATGTCAAATATTGTATTCCTTAGACCATGAGATAATGCAACTCCCTGGTATCGGAAGAAAGCTTTGAGGTCATCAAACGTCATCCTATGAGAGGGTGATCATAAAGGTGTCTCTCAGGTGATCGGAAAGTATCTGTTGGGTTGTATGTATCGAGATGGGATTTATCCCTCCCAAGTCGGAGAGATATACTTCGGGCCCACTCGATAATCGATATCAACACCGCTTGCAAGCATATGGTTAAGGAGTTAATCACAAAGTGATATCGGATTACGGAACGAGTAAAGTACTTGCAGTGAACGAGATTGAACTAGGTATGACGATACCGACGATCGAATCTCGGGCAAGTAAAATATCGCGAGACGAAGGGAATATATATATGGGATTGATTGAATCCTGGCATCGTGGTTCATCCGATATGGTCATCGATGAATGTGTGGGAGTCAATATGGGTGCCCAGACCCCGCTGTTGATTATTGATAGAAGATCATGTCTGCATATTCTCGAACCCGCAGGGTCACACACTTAACGTGTCTCGACGCTAGGATAGATTGGATAATTGGTTTATGAATTTTTGTTCAGAGTCTCGGATGGGATCCGGGATATCACGAGAGGTTCCGGAATGGTCCGGAGAATAAGATTCATATAAGGCAGTGCAGTTTTTGGAGTTCGGAATTGTTCCGGATTAATCGGTATTGTACCGAAAGCTTCTAGAACCTTCCGGAAGGGGGCCAACGTGGTCCCACCTTCCGGGAGGGGGCATGGGCCTATGAGGGAGTGTCCTGGCCGCATTGGGCCAGGGGCACAAGGCCCCATAGGGCCCAGCAGATCCTAGATAAGTTTAAACTCGTTTAAACTAGAGATAGGATTTCTAGATAAGGGAGAGTTTAAATTGTTTAAACTAGAGATAGGATTTCTAGATAAGGGAGAGTTTAAATTGTTTAAACTAGAGATAGGCTTGGAGGATGGGCAAGGGCTGGCCGCACCCCCCCTCTATATATAGAGGGCTGGTGCGCCCCCTCCCCATAACCACACACCTTCCTCCAAACCCTAGTTGCCCTGCTGCCCTCCTCTCTCCCTCCCGACTGTTTGTGGGCGAAGCCCTGCTGCAGAAATTCTCCACCATATACACCACGCCGTCGTGTTGTAGATCCAATCTATCTCTCCACCCTACTTGCTGGTCCGAGGAAGGAGGAGACGTCGAGGTGCTGCACGTGTGCATCTCACGGAGGCACCGCCACTTGTGGTGCTAGATCGGATCGGATCGCGAGGAGGAGAAGCGAGTACGACTACATCATCCACGTTCCGACGAACGTTCGTTGTGCGAATCTTCAAGGGTATGAAGATCTAATCCAATCTCTCTCGTTGTTTGCATCTCCTAGATTAGATCTTGGCTTTCCCTCTGTTCGCTTCCGTAGAAAATTTTGATTTACTATGCTGCGAAACCCTTCAGTGGTATCAGAGCTAGATCTATGCGTAGATGTGTTTCACGAGTAGAACGCAACATGGTTGTTGCGGGCGTTGATGTTTTCTGTTGCAAGCCTCTTGTTTGTGTTCTTCTTATGGCGCGGGATAGTGAGATTGAAGCGGTCCAGGCCAACCTTACGCGACGTCGTTCGCGAGACCGGCTCCGCACTTGACGTGTGGCTTGTACCATACATGCGGCTGGTGGATGTCAGTTTCTCTCACTATAGTTGTCATGGGATTAACACCGGAGTTTGGCAACCATAATATCACCGTTGTGGCTTTCCGTAGGTAAGAATCGTTCTTAGCATCTACTCCCATAAGCCACGTAAAACATGCAACAACAAAGTAGAGGCGTCTAACTTGTTTTTGCAGGGAGTGTTTTCTATGATATGGTATGGCCCAAGATGTGATGTGTATAATGTATGCGATGATCATGTTTTGTAATGTTTCACGACTTGCATGTCGATGAGTACACAACCGGCAGGAGCCATATGGTTGTCTTTATAATTGTGTATGACCTGCGAGTCAACTTCTTATACGCCATGTAACAGCTTTACTTTATCGCTAAGTAGTTAGCAATAGTTGTAGTTGCTATTCGTGGTGGAGGCAATCATGGTGGAGTGATGGAGATCATGCCGTAACGCACAAGATGGAGATCATTGCGCGAAGATTGGCTATACCATGTCACATAAAGTTATATGCATGTGATGTTTATCCTTTTATGTATCTTATTATGCTTAGATCGCGACGGTAGCATTATAAGATGATTCCTCACTTAAAGATCAAGATAAAACTGTGTTCTCCCCAAGTATGCACCGTTGCGAAAGTTCGTCGTGTCCAAGCATCACGTGATGATCGGGTGCTATAGACTCTACGCTCACATACAACGGGTGCAAGCCAATTTTGCACACGCGGAAATACTTGGGTCTAACTTGACGAGCCTAGCATGTACAGACATGGCCTCGGAACACAAGAACCGAAAGGTTAAGCATGAGTCATATGAATGATATGATCGACACTTCGTTGTCCACCATTGAAACCACATCTCTTCTCGTGATGATCGGATTAGGTGTGGTGAATTTGGATCATGTTCGCTAAACAACTTGAGGGATGTTGAATTTAGTGGGAGTTCATCTAGTAATTTGATTAAAAGTTGAACTAGTTATCATGAACATAGTCTAATTTGTACTTGCAAATACTGTAGATCACATGGCCAAGTCCAACTTCAACTTCAACGTTTTTGCTGAGAAAGAAAAGCTTAGAAACAATGGGTCTAACTTCACCAACTGGTTCCGCAATCTAAGAATCATTCTGTCTGGCGGACAAAAGGACTATGTCCTTGAGAAAGCGTTAGGTCACCCCCCTGCTGCAACTGCGCCGGCTGATGAGAAAGCTGTCTATCAGTCGCGCAAAGATGATTATGGTGTGATTAAGAGCACCATGTTGTTTTCTATGGAACCGGAACTTCAAAATCGTTTTGAAAACTATCCCGGGCCCTTTGAGATTCTCGAGGAGCTGAAAACCATGTTTCAGACTCAGGCCCGTTCTGAGAGATATGAGATCTCTGAGAAGTTCTTTAACTGCAAGATGGAGGAAGGGAGTTCCGTTAGTGAGCATGCCATTAAGATGTCGGGCTACACTCAACGCCTTGAGCAACTGGACTGCAAGATTCCAGAGGAGCTCAAGATTGACAGGGTTTTGCAATCACTCCCTCCCAGCTACAAAAGTTTTGTAGTGACTCATAATCAGATTGGTTCCACTGATACGATCACCGAGCTCTTCGCAAAGCTGAAGGCTGCGGAGGTGGACATCAAGAAGGATAATCATGTGTTGATGGTCAACAAGCCCTCCTTTAAGAAAGGTAAGGGTGCAAAAAAGCCCTTCAAGAAAAGCGGCGGCAAGCGCGTTGCCCCTGCTGAGAAGAAGCTCAAGTCTGGTCCCAAGCCGGACACTGAGTGCTTCTATTGCAAGGACAAGGGTCACTGGAAGCGCAACTGTCCGAAGTACTTAGCGGACAAGAAGGCTGGCACCATCAAAGGTATATTTGATATACATGTTATTGATGTTTTCCTTACTAGCCCTCGTTGTAGTGCCTGGGTATTTGATACTGGTTCAGTTGCTAATATTTGTAACTCGAAACAGGAGCTACGGAATAGACGGCGGCTTGCGAGGGATGAGGTGACGATGCGCGTTGGCAACGGATCAAGAGTTGATGTGATGGCCGTCGGCACGCTCTCCTTAGTTTTACCTTCGGGATTAGTTTTAAACCTTAATAAATGTTATTATGTGCCTGCGTTGAGCATAAACATTATTTCTGGATCGTGTTTATTGCAAGACGGTTATTCATTTAAATCGGAGAATAATGGTTGTTCTATTTATATGAGTAACATCTTTTATGGTCATGCACCTCTTGTGAATGGTTTATTTCTACTAAATCTCGAAAGGGATGAAACACACATCCATAACATTGAGGCTAAGAGATGCAAAGTAGATAGTGATAATACTACTTATTTGTGGCACTGACGTCTAGGTCATATTGGTGTAAAGCGCATGAAGAAACTCCATTCTGATGGACTTTTGGAGTCTCTTGATTTTGAATCATTTGACACATGCGAACCATGCCTCATGGGCAAGATGATCAAAACCCCGTTCTCCGGTATGATGGAGCAAGCAACGGACTTGTTGGAAATCATACATACCGATGTATGCGGACCGATGAGTGTTTCGACGCGCGGTGGATATCGCTATTTTCTCACTTTTACCGATGACTTAAGTAGATATGGGTATATCTATTTAATGAAACATAAATCTGAAACGTTTGAAAAGTTCAAAGAATTTCAGAATGAAGTGGAGAACCATCGTAACAGAAAGATTAAGTTTCTACGATCCGATCGTGGGGTCGAATATTTGAGTTATGATTTTCTCACGCATCTCAAAGAAAGTGGAATCGTTTCACAACTCACGCCACCCGGAACACCATAGCGCAATGGTGTGTCTGAACGCCGGAATCGAACCCTATTAGATATGGTCCGATCGATGATGTCTCTTACTGATTTGCCGTTATCATTTTGGGGTTATGCATTAGAAACCGCTGCATTCACTTTAAATAGGGCTCCATCTAAATCCGTTGAGACGACACCGTATGCACTATGGTTTGGTGCTAAACCTAAGTTGTCGTTTCTTAAAGTTTGGGGATGCGAAGCTTACGTCAAGAAGTTGATGCCGGACAAGCTCGAACCCAAAGCGGAGAAATGCGTCTTCATAGGATACCCTAAGGAAACTATTGGGTATACCTTCTATCACAGAACCGAAGGCAAAGTGTTTGTCGCAAAGAACGGTTCCTTTCTTGAGAAGGAGTTTCTCTCGAAAGAAGTGAGTGGGAGGAAAGTAGAGCTAGACGAGGTTATTGAACCTTCTCTTGAATTGGAGAGTAGCGCAGCACCTGAAATTGTTCCAGTGCCGCCTGCACCAACAATAGAGGAAGCTAATGACAAGGATCATGAAGCTTCGGACGATGCTGCTACTGAACGTCGCAGGTCGACAAGGTCGCGTGCCCCTCCTGAGTGGTACGGCAACCCTGTCTTGACTGTCTTGTTAGTAGAAGACAGTGAACCTACGAACTATGAGGAAGCGATGATGAGCCCAGACTCTGAGAAATGGCTAGAAGCCATGAAATCCGAATTGGGATCCATGAGCGAAAACCAAGTATGGACTTTGGTGGACCCTCCTAGCGACCGAAAGGCCGTTGAGTGCAAATGGATCTTCAAGAAGAAAACAGACGCGGATGGTAATGTTACCGTCTATAAAGCACGGCTTGTTGCGAAAGGTTTTCGACAAGTTCAAGGTGTTGACTATGATGAGACTTTCTCTCCCGTAGCGATGTTTAAGTCCATTCGGATTTTATTAGCAATTGCTGCGTTTCATGATTATGAAATATGGCAAATAGATGTCAAGACTGCTTTCCTCAATGGCAACATTGATGAAGAGTTGTATATGATGCAACCCGAAGGTTTTGTCGATCCTAAGGATGCTGATAAAGTATGCAAACTTCAGTGTTCCATTTATGGACTGAAGCAAGCATCTCGGAGTTGGAACCTTCGTTTTGATCAAGTGATCAAGAGCTTTGGATTTGTTCCAAATTGCTACGAAGCTTGCATCTACAAGAAAGTGAGTGGGAGCTCGGTGACGTTTCTGGTACTATATGTGGATGACATATTGATTATTGGAAATGACATCAACATGCTTAACGATGTGAAGAGTTATTAGAACAAGTGTTTTTCAATGAAAGACCTAGGTGAAGCTGCTTATATATTGGGCATCAAGATCTATAGAGATAGACAAAGACGCCTGATAGCTTTAAGCCAGAGTACATACCTAGACAAAGTTCTGAAAAGGTTCAGAATGGATAAGGCATTGAAAGGTTCAGTGCCTATGTTGTCAGGTAAGATATTGAGCAAGGCTCAGTGTCCAGCTACGGTAAATGATAGGGAAGCTATGAGCAAAGTGCCTTATGCCTCGGCCATAGGTTCCATCATGTATGCCATGCTGTGTACTAGACCGGATGTGTCCAATGCTCTTAGTTTGACGAGCAGATATCAAAGTGATCCAGGAGTGGAACACTGGACAGCCGTAAAGAACATCCTAAGATACCTAAATCGGACTAAATAAATGTTCTTAGTCTATGGGGGTGATGAACAGCTCGTCGTAAAAGGTTACGTCGATGCTAGTTTTGACACCGACAAGGATGATTCTAAATCTCAGACAGGATACGTGTATATTTTGAATGGAGGAGCTGTGAGCTGGAGAAGCTGCAATCAAAGCGTGATCGCTGGATCTACAGTAGAAGCGGAATACATGGCTGCTGCAGAAGCGTCAAGTGAAGGAGTTTGGATCAGAAACTTCATCACTGAGCTTGGTGTGGTTCCAAGTGCATTGGACCCACTAGAGATATTGTGTGACAACACTGGCGCCATAGCACTTGCTAAGGAACCAAGATATCATCCAAAGACCAAGCATATCAACCGCAAGTTTCATATAATCCGAGATTATATAGCAGATGGAGATCTGAAGATCAGCAAAGTACATACAGATCTGAATATCGCAGATCCATTGACTAAACCTCTTCCACATGTAAAACATGATCAGCACCTCAGTGCCATGGGTGTGAGATTGTTGCCAAATGTAAACTAGATTATTGGCTCTAGTGCAAGTGGGAGACTGTTGGAATTATGCCCTAGAGGCAATAATAAAGATGTTATTATTATAATTCTTGTTCATGATAAAGTTTATATTCCATGCTAGAATTGTATTAAGCGGAAACATTAATACTTGTGTGGTTTGTGAACAACACCGTGTCCCTAGTATGCCTCTATGGACTAGCTCATTGATCAATGATGGTTAAGGTTTCCTAACCATAGACATGAGTTGTCAATTGATAATGAGATCATATCATTGGGAGAATGATATGGTGGACAGACCCAAACTAAGCGAAGCAATTAGATCGTGTCATCGTGTTCGTCTTTGCGAAGCTTTTCTTATGTCAAATATTGTATTCCTTAGACCATGAGATAATGCAACTCCCTGGTATCGGAAGAAAGCTTTGAGGTCATCAAACGTCATCCTATGAGAGGGTGATCATAAAGGTGTCTCTCAGGTGATCGGAAAGTATCTGTTGGGTTGTATGTATCGAGATGGGATTTGTCCCTCCCAAGTCGGAGAGATATACTTCGGGCCCACTCGGTAATCGATATCAACACCGCTTGCAAGCATATGGTTAAGGAGTTAATCACAAAGTGATATCGGATTACGGAACGAGTAAAGTACTTGCTGTGAACAAGATTGAACTAGGTATGACGATACCGACGATCGAATCTCGGGCAAGTAAAATATCGCGAGACGAAGGGAATATATATATGGGATTGATTGAATCCTGGCATCGTGGTTCATCCGATATGGTCATCGATGAATGTGTGGGAGTCAATATGGGTGCCCAGACCCCGCTGTTGATTATTGATAGAAGATCATGTCTGCATATTCTCGAACCCGCAGGGTCACACACTTAACGTGTCTCGACGCTAGGATAGATTGGATAATTGGTTTATGAATTTTTGTTCGGAGTCTCGGATGGGATCCGGGATATCACGAGAGGTTCCGGAATGGTCCGGAGAATAAGATTCATATAAGGCAGTGCAGTTTTTGGAGTTCGGAATTGTTCCGGATTAATCGGTATTGTACCGGAAGCTTCTAGAACCTTCCGGAAGGGGGCCAACGTGGTCCCACCTTCCGGGAGGGGGCATGGGCCTATGAGGGAGTGTCCTGGCCGCATTGGGCCAGGGGCACAAGGCCCCATAGGGCCCAGCCGATCCTAGATAAGTTTAAACTCGTTTAAACTAGAGATAGGATTTCTAGATAAGGGAGAGTTTAAATTGTTTAAACTAGAGATAGGATTTCTAGATAAGGGAGAGTTTAAATTGTTTAAACTAGAGATAGGCTTGGAGGATGGGCAAGGGCTGGCCGCACCCCCCTCTATATATAGAGGGCTGGTGCGCCCCCTCCCCCCAACCACACACCTTCCTCCAAACCCTAGTTGCCCTGCTGCCCTCCTCTCTCCCTCCCGACTGTTTGTGGGCGAAGCCCTGCTGCAGAAATTCTCCACCATATACACCACGCCGTCGTGTTGTAGATCCAATCTATCTCTCCACCCTACTTGCTGGTCCGAGGAAGGAGGAGACGTCGAGGTGCTGCACGTGTGCATCTCACGGAGGCACCGCCACTTGTGGTGCTAGATCGGATCGGATCGCGAGGAGGAGAAGCGAGTACGACTACATCATCCACGTTCCGACGAACGTTCCGCTGTGCGAATCTTCAAGGGTATGAAGATCTAATCCAATCTCTCTCGTTGTTTGCATCTCCTAGATTAGATCTTGGCTTTCCCTCTGTTCGCTTCCGTAGAAAATTTTGATTTACTATGCTGCGAAACCCTTCAGTATCATGCGTTCATCTGCGGCACGTCGTCGAGGCAGGGGAGCCACCCCTTAGCGTGGTTCACGGGGCGCGTATCACTCGCTCCCCGGACCGTGCTGAGGTGATGATGACTGCGCCAGGTGCAGGCGCAAGCAAGGATCCGGCACTAGATCCAGAGGTAACACCTAAGGCACCGAGGAAAAGTAGAGGTCCTCCACTAGAGAGGCCTGAGAATGTACTGAGAGAAGCTATGAATAGCTTGGCAAACCCGGTAGCAGCAGTGGTAGATCCGGCTCAGGCACAGGCCGAGCTAGAGGAAACTAGGCAGAAAATTCTAGAGGGAGCGAAAAAGATTGCTGCGGCTCAGCAGTCGTTGAACATGACGCTGCGTGAGTACGCAAAGGCAAATAAAGTAGATGATGTAAAAGTGAAAGGGAGAAATCTCACGAGTGAAATGAACAAAGAGGGTGATACTAGGATTGAGGAGTCAGAGAACTGTTTGTCCGTGGGGCTGCCGAAGTACAGTACCCTGGCAAAGAACCTCAGATCGGCGGATGTAGCTGCGTCCGAGTTAGAGGGTCTAACGGGTGAAACCCGTCAGAGACAGCAAGATAGGGTCAATGAGTTGGTTCGGATCGCGAATAGGCAAAATGAGGAGTTGCTCAGAGCTAACCCGGAGAGAGCTGGGGCCTCCAAGATCGTTCATT
This sequence comes from Avena sativa, assembly GCA_916181665.1. Taxonomy (NCBI): domain Eukaryota; kingdom Viridiplantae; phylum Streptophyta; class Magnoliopsida; order Poales; family Poaceae; genus Avena; species Avena sativa. Next base: position 318,388,284 of record OV702292.1, read on the forward strand.
CGGCAGTGGGTAACCCGGAGAAATCCGCTGGAGCCGCATCGTCTCCTCATGGTGGTCCTAGGAGAGAAGAGGTAGTAACCTCGACCAGGAGAAACAAGCGGATTGTTCCGTATGACCCGACAAGGGCAGGAAAAGCAAAAGAGGTACAGAGAAATGACGATCGTCGAAGTGTAAGCCGAGGTGAAGCTGGTCGAGGTAACCGTGACCAAGGCAATGCCGGCCAAGGAAACGCTGTTAATGGCAATGCCGGACAGCGCAACTCGGCAGGACAACCGCAGCAGCGGAATATACCAAGGCAAGAGCAAAGTGCCGGCCGAGGTATGCAACAAAGAGATGCGCCACGAGCGCGAGACCGGTATAACGATGGAGATTCAGAAATGGTGAATGCAGGATACCCGAGGCCGGACTATCATGTGATAGGGTGGAGATTGGGAAGCAAGGATCTGATGCCAGACGACGCCAGGTTGAAACTGGATCGGCTGTATAGGTCGGAGCAGATTGAAAGTCAAGGTCCTCCGGGTCCTGCGTGTTTTGGACCCCGAATCATGAAAGAACCACCGGTACCTAACTTCTAGTTACCCAGAGGCACGAAGACGTATGACGGCATCACTAAGCCAGAGGATTGGTTGATAAACTATGCTACGGCTGTGAAGATTGCTACAGGTCACTTGCGATGGGCTGTGAGATATGTACCCGAGATGTTGGAGGGGCCAGCAAGGGTATGGTTGAACAATTTGCCACCCGGAAGTATTAACTGCTGGATCAATTTTGAGGAAATGTTTATCAGCAATTTCTCAAGTACGTACCAAAGGCCAAATAGGCCACAGACCCTAGCTATGTGTAAGCAGAGACCGAACGAGACGGACCGGGAGTTCTTAACCCGGTGGTGTACCGTGCGAAACTCGTGTGAGGGTGTGATAGAGTCACAGGCCATAGCATGGTTTGCGCAGGGGTGCAGGTATGCAAGCGAACTGTGGCAGAAGTTGCAAAAGAAAATGCCAACCACTTTGGCAAAAATGATCCGGATTGCTGATTCGTACGCTTTGGGTGATCCGACTCAACCTAGGCTCGTGTCGAACGAGTCGAATGAGGAGTACTACCAGAGAGATGGAGCCAGATCATCCCGGAGGAATGATTACAGAGGTAAAAGGAGAGATGACATACCGGATCACCGGTATAGTTTGCAACAAGTTGCAGCTGTGAATCAAGATCAACCCGGAACAGGGAGCAATCAACGTCAGAAAACTGGAGGGAAACAATGGACACCAAGGAATGATGGCAAGAAAACTTGGACGCCAGAGCAGAAGAAACAATGGCAAGAAAAGAAGGACCGTCCGAGGTACACTTATGAGTCGATGTTGGATCAGCCGTGTAAATTTCACACGCCAAATCCGAGTAACCCAGCGGGTCATACAACGAGGCAATGTGAGTGGGTGCGTAAGATAGAACAAGGTGGTTCGGGGAATGCTTAGGCACCCCGGAATGATCAACCTCGGCAGGAGTTACCCTGGCAGCAATTGCTCTCCGGAGCAAACACGCAACAGCTAATGTGGCCTCCCCCTCCGCCGAGGTATGATAACCATGAGAGAAGGGATGCAGTGCATCAAGTAGAAAACCAGCATAAGCCGGATCAGAGGTACCCCAGAAATGAGGGGAGGAATGAGTACAGGGAGCACCATCAGAGTTACTGTGTGTTTACCACTGAGGAAACAGATAGGAAGAGCTTGCAGCGCCAACATATGGAGGTCAATGCGGTAATGCCCGCAGTACGAGGTATATGCCTTGGTCGGACCAGGAAATCACCTGGAACATCAAAGATCATCCCAAGCTTATGCCGAGTCCTGGTTCATATGCGTTAGTGCTGGATCCGACATTCATTGGGCCAAATATCAATGTGAGGTTCTCCAAGGTACTGATTGACAATGGCAGTAGCATTAACATCATGTATGCGGATACAATGCGCAAGTTGGGTATCTCGGAGAACATGCTCCAGGCTACAAGGACAACTTTCCATGGTATTGTACCAGGCATTTCTTGTGAGCCCATAGGCAAAGTTCGGGTTGACGTGTTGTTCGGCACGAGAGATAATTGCCGAACTGAGAATCTGGAGTTTGAGGTGGTGAACTTGGAAAGTGCGTACCACGCGTTACTCGGAAGACCAGCATTGAACAAATTCATGGCAAGCTGCCACATCAGTTATTTGAAGATGAAGTTGCCCGGGCCAAACGGAGTGATTACCATTGCTGGAGATTTCCGACATTCCATTGAGTGTGCCTCAGCCGGGTCTAACTTAGCTGAGTCACTTGTGATTGCACAAGAGAAAAGAAAAATCCAAGAGCTGGCGGCATTAGCTCAGTCCGCGCAGCAGTATATGCCGACGTTGAGTAACCCGCATGGTAGCGTTTTGTTCCAAGCCGCAAAGGATACTAAGAAAGTGCCTGTTGATGACATGTTCCTAGAGCACACCGTAACAATTGGTGCCGGGTTGAGTGATAAATAGGAAAGCGAGCTCGTCAACTTCCTCCGTGAGAATCGGGATATTTTTGCTTGGTCCACACAGGACTTGCAAGGTGTTCCGAGGGAGTTGGCCGAGCACTCTTTGAACGTGAGACCCGGAGCAAGGCCGGTGAAGCAACCTCTCCGCCACTTCGCCGAGGATAGGAGAAAAGTCATTGGAGATGAAATAGCTCGGTTACCAGCAGAAGGATTTATCATGGAAGTACTTTACCCGGATTGGCTATCTAATCCGGTGCTGGTGGAGAAGAAGAAAGATGATCCGAATGTGGCAGTGGTTTCGCGTATGTGTATCGATTACACGAACCTGAACAAGGCGTGTCCAAAAGATCCATTTCCACTGCCGAGGATAGATCAGGTCATAGACTCAACTGCTGGATGTGAACTGTTGTCATTCATTGATGCATATTCTGGTTTCCACCAGATACCTCTGAATCCGGATGATCAAATAAAGACTGCATTTATCACCCCGTATGGGGCTTATTGCTATCGCACCATGCCGTTTGGTTTATGTAATACAGGGGCAACGTACCAAAGATGTATGTAGAAATGTTTGCATGACCAAATAGGTCAAAATGTACAAGTGTATGTGGATGATGTGGTTATCAAGACCAAGGAAAGAAAAACGCTCCTTGACGACATCAGGCAGACATTCGCGAACTTAAGAAGGTTCCGAATGAAGCTTAACCCGGAAAAATGTACCTTCGGTGTCCTGGCTGGAAAATTACTCGGATTTCTCATCTCCAGCCGAGGTATCGAAGTTAATCCAACTAAGATCCGGGCCATTGAACGAATGGAACTACCGAAGTGTCTTAACGATGTCCAGAAGTTCACTGGTTGCCTGGCATCGTTAAGTCGGTTTGTATGTCGGTTGGGAGAAAAGGCATTTCCTCTCTACCAACTCATGAAAAATTCGGATAAGTTCGTTTGGACGCCACAGGTTGATGAAGCCTTTTCCCACTTAAAGAAGATGTTAGCCACTGCACTAGTGTTAGCCTCTCCACTATCAAAGGAGCCAATGTTGCTCTACATAGCCGCAACCAACCGAGTTGTAAGTGCAGTGATTGTGGTAGAGCGCGACGAAGAGGGTAAGTCGGTGCAAAGGCCACTGTATTACTTGAGCGAGGTATTATCTGCCTCAAAGAAGAACTACCCACACTATCAAAAGGTGGCATATGGTGTCTATATGGCAGCTAAGAAGTTAAAGCATTACTTTGAGGAGCATCCCATCAAAGTAATATGTGAAGCTCCCATATCCGAGATAATGAGTAACAAAGATGCGAGTGGCAGAATTGCAAAATGGGCAATCAAACTAGCTCCTTATGCGCCACAGTATGACAGAAGAGAAGCAATCAAGTCTCAGGCTGTGGCTGACTTTTTTGTGGATTGGGCCGAGGTACAATATGAACCACCGCCACCAGATCCGAACTACTGGAGGATGCATTTTGACGGGTCAAAAACAAAAACCGGGCTAGGCGCTGGAGTTGTGCTTACCTCACCAAAGATGGACCAGCTGAAATATGTGCTGTAGATCCATTTCACGGCATCAAACAATGTCGCTGAGTATGAAGCACTTGTGCATGGGCTCAAAGTGGCAAAAGAGATTGGGATACGTCGGATACTATGCTTTGGCGACTCGGATTTGGTAATACATCAAGTGTCAGGATTGTGGGACGCCATTGATCCAAACATGGCTCTGTACAGATTTCATGTGCAGAAGATATCTGGTTACTTCGAGGGATGTGAATTTCACCATGTACCCCGGGTGGAAAATGAGGCTGCCAACATGATGTCGAAGCTCGGATCAACCCGACAAGCAATTCCACCGGGTGTAGCATTGGAACACCTCAGAAAACCGTCCATCAGGCCGTCCCCAGGAACCGACTCAATCTATGTCCCGGAAGATACAGAATCCGGAGCTGTGCCCAAGGACATTGACATGGGAGGTAGTGCGCGAAACCCGGGGACTGCTTCAGCAAGCCCGGGGACTGCCTCAGCAAACCCGAGGACTGCCTCACAGGACCCGGGGACTGCTCAGCGTGATCCGGTTGAAGTTGTGCGAGCAATACCAGCTTGGGTACTACCTATATTTCAATTCCTGAAAGATGGAACGTTACCCATGAAGGAAATATGCCCTGAGAGGCAATAATAAAGTTGTTATTATGTATTCCTTGTATATGATAGATGTTTATTTTACATGCTATAATTGTATTGATAGGAAACATTAATACATGTGTGTTTAATAAACAAAAAGGGTTCCTAGTCATGTCTCTCTTATAGACTAGCTTGTTGATTAACAAGATGATCAAGGTTTCCTGATCATGGACATTGGATGTTGTTAATAACAAGGTCACACCATTGGTGGAATGATGTGATGAACATTCATCCGAAGTATAGCATTACGATCAACTCATTGTGTTTATATTGCTATAACATCATACAAAGTAATCTTTATCCTTAGACCATGAGATCATGTTAATTGCTAACACCAGAAGAGTATCTTGATAACATCAAACGTCACACCGTAACAGGGTGACTATAAAGATGGGTTCAGTGCTACGAAGGTGTTATGTTGAGGCTCATGGATCAAGAGTGGAATTTGTCAATCCAGATGATGGATAGATATACTCTAGGCCTTCTCGGTGATATCACATTAGGATAGCTTGCAAGCAAGTGATGTGATCACTAGAATGTTATATCACGGGAACGAGAAAAGAGTGCATGTCGGTAACGAGATCAAACTAGGTATGGAGATACCGATGATCGAATCTCGGACATGTAATACATCGAGAGACAAAGGGATTTAGTTACAAGCGTTAAAGGTTCTCATGATCACAGGAGTCATCGTTGAATGTGTAGGAGTCAGTACGGATCTCTAGGTCCCGCTGCTGATTATTGATCGGAGAAGGGTCTCAATCATGTCTGCATTATTCGCGAACCGTAGGGTGGCACACTTAAGAGTTACCGGACACCATTTTGGAGCACATATGTTTTAGACGAAAGAATTGCAAAGCGCAGGAATTGTTTCAATAGAAACCGGAAATTGTTTCGGGTGAAATTGCAGAAGGTGGTTCTGCATGTGATATTGAAATATTGCAAGGGGCTATATGTGAATGTTTGTTAATTAAAGTAATTAACAAAATTCTGAATAAATTTAAGAGTTTTATTAAATGAGAGAGCATTAAATTTGGAGAAACTTAATGCATTTAAAGTGGAGACTTTAAAAGGGAATGTGAAGAGGCATTTTAATGTGGAGGAGTTACCACCACATGAAAGGGGGAGGTGAGGGGTCACCCCCCATGCGCCGGCCATGGAGAGAGGAGGCACCCCCCCTCTGATATGGGGTGGCCCGATCTTGTCAGTTTGCGGATGGCGAAGATGTTGGTGGATGATAGATAACTAGTGCGTAGCTATGATCTCTCCCGCTCGATCCCTGATGCCAGCGCAACAGATCTCGAACCTTGTAGGATATTCACAACACCACACTCTTGCGCACGCAGCCGTGACCACGAACGGTAGTCTGCAATCTACTAATTCCCAATGGAACAATAGATCGCACTCAATTATAGTTGGTAGATTCGAACACAGGGTAATTCCAGAGGTTCTATGAAAGAAACAACTCCAAAATATTTTAACGTGGTCTAAAACCTAACTTGTGACGACTACGGAGGTTTATATGAGGGCTGGGGCGTCCTCCCCTCTAAACGGGCCTAAAAACAGCCATAACTTGGCCCAAACTGACTCGGTTCGACTCAAACTGATACATACCGATCCATACATGGGTTCGGCCTTATTGGCACGCAGTCCAAACGTCGTGGAACACCTCAAACATGTAATTCTTGGTGTGCCATCTCTCTCTCTTGCTCATACGTGATTTCCTCATTGCCTCCTAGTGCGCATGCCTCCCGCTCCTCCCTCGCGCACTTGTTGATATTGGAAATCAGCGCTTGTCCTTCTTGCTGCAACTCTCCTCCTCCTCGCGCAACGCTTGTGTTATCAATAAACCTGATCATACAAAGATGCATAGACTTAGGTAGTATAAAGTTCTCATTAAGTAAAACATCAGGTTCAATTAGGAATGAATTCACCTGATAGTCATTATTGATTTGACTCAATATTTCCTTCCAGTTCAGGCATTCAGAATCATCATAATCCCTGTATATATCCTCATCATCCTCCCTTTCTTCATGAAAAGCCGTCCTCGGCTTTAGGTAAGCTAAAAGTGGGAGAAACAAAAAGAACAACGTGTACGCAAAGTATATGTATATATAACATGTTGTATTATTGTTGTTCACATGAAAAGTATGTCCAGTATACATCAAGCAACTTAAATTGTAGGTATAAGTGAAGTACAAAGAATCATGATCATGGTGAAAAACAACTAAATAGATAGCCTTGTTCTTCAATATTAAATTCAGTTTTCTTAAAGAAGATCTATGATCAAATTTGTGGACAAGATCTAACCAATTCAATATGTGTGAAAACCAAATTGATTCACACCATGCTTCAACTGCGCTACTCTGATTAATATAAACATGATCATGTTGTCCAGTATGGAAGATGCAACTCAATTTGCAAATATAAGTGAAGTATAGAGCAGTAGCACAGCTAGACAAAGACTTTTGGGACAAACACATAGGATATGAAAACTTGGGTTCTATTCTAGCAAGATTACAATGATCCAACATAGGTAAAATTACGTGTGTTGGCTGTATTATATCAACTAGATCTGACTTTAGTTTCATACTATCACAAATTTCAGCATATGTCCCACAACAAGTCATCGACACACAACAAGTATGGCTGAAAACAGCATGTTTCAGTTCAGCGATTCTATCACAAGTAATGCATATGTGATCCATAAGAAAATTTTCATGCATGCTATATTCACCAATTAGATTGAAAGTGAAACAAGGAGAATATGTGCTAGAATTTAGACATGAAATTTCAGAAATCTTGTCCATAGCACAACTCATACTCATAGGTTCATTTAGCATGATGGAAAACACAATATCAGCAGGTGGTATTCGAGCAAGTATTTCTTTATGTGTAATCAGTACCACATGATCAAAATTGGAATTTGGTAAACTATCACATGGTGCTGAAACAATAGTGTAAGGCAAATCACAAGGAGGCTTTAGTAAAGGAATAGACTCACAATATGTCACACATGTTGGCTGAAGCTCCAAATTAGTACCAATGTCATCAACAATCTTCTCAGCTATAGTAGGTACTACGACATCCTCCTCAAGTGACAATACCAGATCGTGTGATGCAGGTTGTAAAATAGGCGGCTCCCTTTCTTCAAAAGCAACATGTACATCACAAGATACAACACTAGGAGTAGACATGATTACGTTAGTAGACAACTCACATGTCTCATTAGTGTCCACTCTCAAAATTTCTGGAATAGGCCATTTGTAGTTGTTCAAAAACATAGAACGTAGAAATTGCTTGAAATCTTCCCAAAGGATTTTTTACCCATGACACCATACACAATCCTTGCGTCCTTCCACCAACGAGCTACCTCTTCATCCACACGTCGGTGAGCAAGAATGTATTCTATATGGCTATTAAACTTGCTATCAAAAGTACGACATCTCGCAAAACCAAATTCCATATCAATTTCCCAAATCTGATATTCTGCGGGTGTGGCGGAACTTTCCAATCGCCACTTGATTGTAGTTGGATCATATGCCATGCCAACCACAATAGCTAAATAGTCATGGTAAACATCATCTGATTTCTGCATCACATCAACACTAGTAGAAATCATGATTAGTATGTTAGTGCAAAAACACAAAATATTTTTGGTGGCACACTCACAACTCACTCAAAAACTGACAAGAAAGCAGATCTTACCGTCCAAAGTGAATAGTGATTCTTACCAATTCGAAATCAAAGACTGATGCACTGATGTGATGAAGTGAATACCAAAGGTATAGAGAACGATCGCAAGGCACACAAGTTATTTATGGTGGAGCTGTAGGTATGGTATCCTAACTACACCGCAAACAAGTCCTAGTGTTGATCGTATGACAAAGACCCACGGAAACACACATGGTGGAGATAAAAGGGGCAATTGCAACTATGAAAATGAGCTCAGTAAAGTGAGGTATGTCGGAGGAACGCTCGTGTTGCAATGCACAAGGAGAGACGCTAGCAATGTCTCAACGAAATGGGCACAAGATTGCTAAACTGAGCAGCCCGCAGAGCACTAAGCACGCTAGTCTCGTAGGATAGTTTTAGACACAAAGAAAGGCTTACTAAGGCTCACAAGGATAGGTACGCTATGTGGACTCAGTTAAAAAATAAACAAAAAAGAAAAAATCCTGCCTAAAATCCTGCTGCGGTAGGAGGTCGGCAGACTCAAAAAAAATTCTCGTATGAGGGCAGACCGGTCTGAGGTAAGGCGACGGTCCAATTTTTTTATTATTATTCCGACTTGCCAAGTAGTACATAACTAGGACTCTTTACTTGGGTCGGATCTGACTTGATGGTAGCGGAAAAAGATGGTGGAAAACAACTAGAACAACTAGAAAACAAATCTACGAAGAACAGATCTAAATCTAATCTAATAGAGGAACTCGACCAGCAACTATTACTCAACTACGATGTAATCTAGGCTATGGCAACTCGTTTTGTGGGGATTTTTCTGTATAGGATGAAAAACACTCTCTAATCTATGGATGGATTGTGGATTGCTTACCGAGGCAACGAGGAAATCTGATACCAAGATGATATGGGGTGGCCCGATCTTCTCAATAAGCGGATGGCGATGATGTTGGTGGATGATAGATAACTAGTGTGTAGCTATGATCTCTCCCGCTCGATCCCTGATGCCAGCGCAACAGATCTCGAACCTTGTAGGATATTCACAATACCACACTCTTGCGCACGCAGCCGTGACCATGAACGGTAGTCTGCAATCTACTAATTCCCAATGGAACAACAGATCACACTCAATTATAGTTGGTAGATTCGAACACAGGGTAATTCCAGAGGTTCTATGAAAGAAACAACTCCAAAATATTTTAACATGGTCTAAAACCTAACTTGTGACGGCTACAGAGGTTTATATGAGGACTGGGGCATCCTCCCCTCTAAATGGGCCTAAAAACAGCCATAACTTGGCCCAAACTGACTCGGTTCGACTCAAACTGATACATACCGACCCATACATGGGTTCGGCCTTATTGGCACGCAGTCCAAACGTCGTGGAACACCTCAAACATGTAATTCTTGGTGCGCCATCTCTCTCTCTTGCTCATACGTGATTTCCTCATTGCCTCCTAGTGCGCATGCCTCCCGCTCCTCCCTCGCGCACTTGTTGATATTGGAAATCAGCGCTTGTCCTTCTTACTGCAACTCTCCTCCTCCTCACGCAACGCTTGTGTTATCAATAAACCTAATCATACAAAGATGCATAGACTTAGGTAGTATAAAGTTCTCATTAAGTAAAACATCAGGTTCAATTAGGAATGAATTCACCTGATAGTCATTATTGATTTGACTCAATATTTCCTTCCAGTTCAGGCAGTCAGAATCATCATCATCCCTGTATATATCCTCATCACCCTCCTCCTATAAAAGGCCACCCATTCCCTCCTTCATCCTCACACCTCCTTGTGAAGGTTCTCTCTCCCCCTCTAGAATTATTCCCCCATGGTCTCGGATTAGCGAGATACATGTTCCCGGTGGCATTTTGTCTGGAAGGAGTTGCTGCTTCCGCTGGATCGCTGGAGCGAGGAGGTGGAGGTTGTCCGGTGGCTTGAACGTGTGTGCGAGTGCGGATGCACTGCTGAGTTGCGGCGCTCAGACTTCCTCACGATCTTGAGATCGGCAAGTGTACGACTACATCAACCACGAGTTCCTACTCGTTAACAAAGCTCGTTGGCTTCGAGGGTAAGTTCTCTATGGATGTATGTCCACCCTTTTGCTTTGTACCTAGTAGATAGATCTTGGCGTGTAGTTCACACTGTAGGAATTTTTTTGTTTTCTATGCTGCGGACCCAACAGTGGTATCAGAGCCTGATCTATGCGTAGGTGCTTTGCACGGGTAGTACACATATGCTTATATGTGGGCGATGATGATCATGTTATTTCATCTTCTATGTACTTTGTATATTGGTGGCATAGTGGGATGAAGCGGCCCGGACCAACCTTATATGTCATCGTACATGAGACCGGTTCCACGATTGACATGCAACTTGTTTTGCATAAGTGGCTGGCGGGTGTCTGTCTCTCCTACTATAGTCAATATCTGATTTACAACGAGTTGCTAATAACTTGGTTATCCTCGTTGTGGTTCATGTTCGTAGGTTAGACAGGTTCTATCTCCGAAAGCCCTAAGCTACGTAAAACTTGCAATTGATAAATTAGAGGCGTCTAGTTTAGATCGTTGTTGGGCTAGTGTTTTGATATGGTATTGTTGTAAGTAGATGTATAATAGATACTCTTACAACTCACTTAACGTGTAAGTTCCATAGACCTTGGCCTTACACACAAAGGAATGATAGAGATCATACCACGATGCAAATGATAGAGATCAAATGCATGGACCATATCACCTCACTTCACACATTAGATGTTAGCATCTTATATTGCTAGTTTGGCGCGTTTGGTAGCATTATAAGATGATCCCTCATTTAGATATCAAGATAAAATGTGTTCTTCCTTAAGTATGCACCGTTTTGTGGATCGTGTTTTGAGGCATCACGTGATGATCGGGTGTTCTCAACTCTACGCTTTCATACAACGGGTGTAAGACAGTTTTACACACGCAAATACTAAGGTTCTTATTTGACGAGCCAAGCATGTACAGACATGGCCTCGGAACACGGACCGAAAGTTTAAGCATGAGTCATATAGTTGATATGATGCCCATATAGATGCTCGCCTTTGAAGCTACACCGACTCACGTGATGATCGGACTTGGTGTAGTGGATTTGGTTCATGTAATCACCAAAAGGACACGAGGGATGTCGTTTTTGAGTGGGAGTTCATTAGTAATTTGGATTAGTCGAACTCAATCTATCATAAACTTAGTCTAAATATACTTTACAAATTCTGTTGTAGATGGCACCACCTGCTTTTAATTTCAATGTGTTCATGGAGAAAGAGAAACTTGTTGCGAATGGTAGCAACTTCACCAACTGGGCTATGAATTTGAGGATTCTCCTCACTGCTGCACAAAAGCAATATGTGCTAGATGCGCCGCTAGGCCCCCCACCAGCTCCTGATGCCCCTAATGAGGAAAAGAACGTCTATATAACTCGTCAGGAGGACCACAACTTAGTTCATTGCGGCATACTGTATGGGCTAGAGCCAGAACTTCGAAAACGTTTTGAAAATGGCAATGCCTTTGATACCATGGGAGAATTGAAAATGATTTTCGATACCCATGCTGCCGTAGAGAGTTATAATGCTATAGAAAAATTATTTAGCTGCATGATGGAGGAAAACAGCTTCGTTAGTGAGCACGAACTCAAAATGTCTGGGTACGCCGATAAGCTTGTGTCCCTTGGAATAACGATTCCCATTGACTTAGGCATACATCGTGTTCTCCAATCTCTGCCACCTAGCTACAAGAGCTTCGTGATGAACTATAATATGCAGGGCATGAAGAAGTCTCTTCCCGACCAATGCTTAAGACTGCAGAAGTGGAGATTAGGAAATAACATCAAGTGTTGATGATCAATAGGACCACCGGTTTCAAGAAGGACAAGAAAGGCAAGCACATGGGAAAGAAGGGTGGCAAGTCTGTTGCCACGCCTGAAAAGAAACCCCGAGCTGGCCCTAAGTCTGACACCGAGTGCTACTATTGCAAGGGGACTGGCCATTGGAAGCACAACCGCCCCAAGTATTTGGCGGACAAGAAGTCCGGCAAGGCAAACAAAGGTATATGTGATATACATGTTATTGATGTGTACTTGACTAGTACTCGCAGTAGCACCTGGGTATTTGATACGGGATCGGTTGCTAATATATGTAACTCGGTTCAGGGGCTGCGGAACAAGCGACAACTAGCAAGGGATGAGGTCACGATGCGGGTCGGCAATGGATCAAGAGTTGATGTGATCGCCGTCGGAACGCTGCCTCTCCATATGCCATCGAGATTAGTTATAAACCTAAATAATTGTTATTTGGTGCCTGCACTGAGCATGAACATTGTATCCGGATCGTGTTTGATGCAAAGTGGTTATTCATTTAAGTCTGAAAACAATGGTTGTTCGATTTATATGAATAATATCTTTTATGGTCATGCACCTATGTTGAATGGTTTGTTTCTGTTGGATCTTGATAGTAGTATTACGCATATTCATAATGTTGATGCTAAAAGGATTAAACTTGATAATGATATATCTACATATATGTGGCACTGCCGTCTAGGTCATATTGGCGTTAAACGCATGAAGAAACTCCATTCTGATGGACTTTTGGAATCACTTGATTTTGAATCATTTGATACATGTGAGCCATGCCTTATGGGCAAGATGACTAGAACACCGTTTTCCGGTTCAATGGAACGGGTGACAGATCTATTGGAAATCATACATACTGATGTGTGTGGACCAATGAGTGTGTCAGCGCGAGGTGGATATCGTTATTTTGTTACTTTCACGGATGATTTGAGTAGATATGGGTATATCTATTTGATGAAACACAAGTCTGAAACTTTTGAAAAGTTCAAAGAATTTCAGAATGAAGTGGAAAATCATCGTAACAGAAAGATCAAATTTCTGCGGTCCGACCGTGGAGGAGAGTATCTTAGTTACGAGTTTAGCACACATATGAAAGACTGTGGAATAGTTTCACAACTCACGCCTACCGGAACACCACAACATAATGGTGTGTCAGAACGTCGTAATCGTACTTTATTGGATATGGTTCGATCTATGATGTCTCTGACTGACTTGCCACTGTCATTTTGGGGTTATGCACTAGAAACCGCTACATTCACTTTAAATAGGGCACCATCTAAATCCGTTGAAAAGACACCGTATGAATTATGGTTTGGAAACAAACCTAAGCTGTCATTTCTTAAAGTTTGGGGATGCGATGTTTATGTGAAGAAACTTCAACCGGATAAACTCGAACCCAAAGCGGAAAAATGCGTCTTCATAGGATACCCTAAGGAAACGATTGGGTATACCTTCTATCACAGATCCGAGGGCAAGGTCTTTGTTGCCAAGAATGGATCCTTTCTTGAGAAGGAGGTTCTCGCGAAAGGTGTGAGTAGTCGGAAGGTAGAACTCGAAGAGGTTATTGAACCTTCTCTTCATGAAATGGCGAGTAGCGCAACTCCAAAAGTTGTTTCGGAGTTGGCTTCACCTAATGAAGAGAGAGCTAATGATATTGATCATGAAACTCCGAAAGAGGACACTACCGAACCTCGCAGGTCAAGCAGGACACGTGCAGCTCCTGAACTGTACGGCAATCCTGTTATGAATTTCATGATTGATGAAATGGATGACCCTGCGACATATGAAGAAGCGATGATGAGATCGGATTCCAACAAATGGCTAGAAGCCATGAAATCCGAGATGGAATCCATGTACGAGAACCAAGTTTGGAACTTGGTGGACTTACCTCATGACCGAAAGGCTGTTGAGAATAAATGGATTTTCAAAAGGAAAACTGATGCTGATGGTAATGTGACCATCTATAAGGCTCGACTTGTCGCAAAGGGGTTTCGACAAATTCAAGGAGTTGACTACGATGAGACATTCTCTCCCGTAGCGATGCTTAAGTCGGTTAGGATTATGTTAGCAATTGCTGCATATTTCGATTATGAAATATGGCAGATGGATGTCAAAACTGCATTCCTCAATGGTAATATTGAAGAAGAGTTGTATATGATACAACCTCAGGGTTTTGTCGATCCTAAGGAAGCTAATAAGGTGTGCAAACTTCAGCGATCCATCTATGGACTGAAGCAAGCATCACGAAGTTGGAATCTCCGTTTTGATGAGGTGATCAAAGAGTTTGGATTTGTCCAAACTTATGGAGAGGCTTGTATTTACAAGAAAGTGAGTGGGAGCAATGTGGCATTTCTGATATTATATGTGGATGACATATTATTGATTGGAAATGATTTAGATCTTTTAAACAGTGTTAAAAGTTATCTAAACAGGAAATTTTCGATGAAGGACCTTGGTGGAGCTTCATATATATTAGGCATTAAAATCTATAGAGATAGATCAAGACGCCTAATTGGGCTATGGCAGAGTACATACCTTGATAAGATATTAAAGAAGTTTAATATGGACGGAAGTAAGAAGGGGTTCTTACCTATGTTGCAAGGCAAGACATTGTGTAAGACTCAAAGTCCGGCTACGGCGGAAGAAAGAGAGATAATGGATAGGATCCCCTATGCCTCAGCCATAGGCTCTATATTGTATGCCATGCTATGTACAAGACCGGATGTGGCACATGCTATTAGTTTGACTAGTAGGTGCCAATCTGATCCAGGTTCGGAACACTAGATAGCGGTCAAAAATATCCTTAAGTACTTGAGAAGAACTAAGGATATGTTTCTTATATACGGAGGTGAAGAAGAGCTAGTCGCTAAGTGTTATGTTGATGCTAGCTTTGACACTGATCCAGATGACTCTAAGTCTCAATCCGGATACATATTTCTCTTGAACAGAGCAGCAGTTAGTTGGAGGAGCTCCAAACAACCTGTGGTGGCTAGATCAACAACGGAGGCGGAATATGTTATTGCTTCAGAAGCGGCGCAGGAAGCGGTTTGGATGAAGGAGTTCATTACGGAACTGGGTGTGGTTCCCAGTGCGTTGGACCCGATGGTGATCTATTGTGACAACAATGGAGCCATAGCCAACGCCAAGGAACCAAGGTCTCACAAGAATTCCAAGCATATTAAGCGCCGATTTCACTCCATCCGCGAACATGTCAAGGATGGAGATATAAAGATTTGTAAAGTGCACACGGACCTGAATGTAGCAGATCCGTTGACTAAAGTACTCCCTAGGGAAAAACATGATCAACACCAGAACTCCATGGGTGTTAGATTTATCACTATGTTAACTAGATTATTGTCTCTAGTGCAAGTGGGAGACTGAAGGAAATATGCCCTGAGAGGCAATAATAAAGTTGTTATTATGTATTCCTTGTATATGATAGATGTTTATTTTACATGCTATAATTGTATTGATAGGAAACATCAATACATGTGTGTTTAATAAACAAAAAGGGTTCCTAGTCATGCCTCTCTTATAGACTAGCTTGTTGATTAACAAGATGATCAAGGTTTCCTGATCATGGACATTGGATGTTGTTAATAACAAGGTCACACCATTGGTGGAATGATGTGATGAACATTCATCCGAAGTATAGCATTACGATCAAGTCATTGTGTTTATATTGCTATAACATCATACGAAGTAATCTTTATCCTTAGACCATGAGATCATGTTAATTGCTAACACCGGAAGAGTATCTTGATAACATCAAACGTCACACCGTAACAGGGTGACTATAAAGATGGGTTCAGTGCTACGAAGGTGTTATGTTGAGGCTCATGGATCAAGAGTGGAATTTGTCAATCCAGATGATGGATAGATATACTCTAGGCCTTCTCGGTGATATCACATTAGGATAGCTTGCAAGCAAGTGATGTGATCACTAGAATGTTATATCACGGGAACGAGAAAAGAGTGCATGTCGGTAACGAGATCAAACTAGGTATGGAGATACCGATGATCGAATCTCGGACATGTAATACATCGAGAGACAAAGGGATTTAGTTACAAGCGTTAAAGGTTCTCATGATCACAGGAGTCATCGTTGAATGTGTAGGAGTCAGTACGGATCTCCAGGTCCCGCTGCTGATTATTGATCGGAGAAGGGTCTCAATCATGTCTGCATTATTCGCGAACCGTAGGGTGGCACACTTAAGAGTTACCGGACACCATTTTGGAGCACATATGTTTTAGACGAAAGAATTGCAAAGCACAGGAATTGTTTCAATAGAAACCGGAAATTGTTTCGGGTGAAATTGCAGAAGGTGGTTCTGCATGTGATATTGAAATATTGCAAGGGGATATATGTGAATGTTTGTTAATTAAAGTAATTAACAAAATTCTGAATAAATTTAAGAGTTTTATTAAATGAGAGAGCATTAAATTTGGAGAAACTTAATGCATTTAAAGTGAAGACTTTAAAAGGGAATGTGAAGAGGCATTTTAATGTGGAGGAGTTACCACTACATGAATGGGGGAGGTGACGGGTCACCCCCCATGCGCCGGCCATGGAGAGAGGGGGCACCCCCCTCCTCCTATAAAAGGCCACCCATTCCCTCCTTCATCCTCACACCTCCTTGTGAAGGATCTCTCTCCCCCTCTAGAATTATTCCCCCATGGTCTCGGATTAGCGAGATACATGTTCCTGGTGGCATTTCGTCTGGAAGGAGTTGCTGCTTCTGCTGGATCACTAGAGCGAGGAGGTGGAGGTTGTCCGGTGGCTTGAACGTGTGTGCGAGTGCGGATGCGGTGCTGAGTTGCGGCGCTCGGACTTCCTCACGATCTTGAGATCGGCAAGTGTAAGACTACATCAACCACGAGTTCCTACTCGTTAACAAAGCTCGTTGTCTTCGAGGGTAAGTTCTCTATGGATGTATGTCCACCCGTTTGCTTTGTACCTAGTAGATAGATCTTGGCGTGTAGTTCACACCGTAGGAAATTTTTTGTTTTCTATGCTGCGGACCCAACAACCCACTGAGGAGGTGTTATCCAGGCAAAGTCAGAGGAGAGCAAAGGCATACACAATCATCAATTCCAAGCTATACAAACGAAGTGTGACCAATGTCCTCCAGCGATGCGTTGACCCAGAAGAAGGGCTTGACATCCTCCGAGATATACATCAAGGGGAGTGCAGGCATCATGCCTCGTCCTGAGCCTTGGTGGCAAAAGCTTTCCGGCATGGATTCTACTGGCCAAGTACCTTAGAACAAGCAGAAGATCTGGTGAGAAAATGCAATGGTTGTCAGAGGTATGCTACCAAGACACATATGCCTATGTCAGAACTCAAAACCATACCAATCACGTGGCCATTTGCCGTATGGTGTTTGGATATGGTTGGCCCGTTCAAATCAGCAAGGGGGAATATGACTCACATTTTGGTCATGGTGGATAAGTTTACAAAATGGATTGAAGTGAAGCCTATAAGAAAATGTGATGGAGCTACGGCCATAACATTTGTCAAAGACATTATCTTGAGATACGGTTATCCTCACAGTATCATAACTGATAATGGCACAAATTTTGCTGAAGGAGCATTCGCGCGATTCTGCCAGGATAAGAAGATCCGGCTGGACGTTGCCTCGGTAGCCCACCCCGCATCAAATGGACAAGTGGAAAGATCCAACGGATTGGTATTATCCGGGATAAAACCTCAGCTCATTGAGCCTCTACAAAGATCAGCGGGGTGTTGGATAGAAGAACTACTAGCGGTACTATGGAGTTTAAGAACAAATCTGAATCGATCAACAGGCTATATGCCATTTTTTCTGGTATATGGGGCAGAAGCTGTATTGCCAGCCGACATAGAGCATGATTCGCCTAGGGTCACCCAATACACAGAAGCCAAAGTGCAAGAAGCCCGGCAAAATGATGTTGATCTGCTGGAAGAAGCGAGAGAATTGGCATTGTCCAGATCCGCCATATATCAACAAAATCTCCGACGCTATAATAGCCAGAAAGTGAGCCCCCGAGTTTTTTGGGAAGGCGATCTGGTGCTCCGATTGGTACAACGTACCGCTGGCATGCATAAGTTATCCCCCATGGGAAGGGCCGTTCTGTAGCATCCCATCTGTCTAACATCTGTAACGCTACATGGTCTAATAATAAAATGCTACTTCCTACATATAATTGTTGCACCATAATTATATCATGCTCATGTCATCATGCCGCCTTGCATTTGAGAATCATATAAAACCCTTTTCATTTGGCTCTTATCTCATATGCACTATTAATTTTATTTGCCTCTTGATATCTTGTATTTGGTTCTTGATAAATGCTTGATTCCCAAGTTGAGTTGGGGGCATATCTTTTATTAACTTCACCACCTTCACTTGTCACCACCTTATAATTCCAACATCCTAATTATACATGAGCTTTTACATTTTTCCTTTGGCATTTAAATCTAGCTCATGTGGGTTGGGATGGATCCACTTCTATTTCCACATGCTCTCACACTAGCATCATGTTGTTTTCACATTATTGATATGTGGAGACACCTTTGCATGCCTTGTGAGTGGTACCCCTTTTTCTAGCTTCCATATGGATTGTTATGGAATAGTTTCTCATGTTGAAATATTGTTGAGGATATTATACACCTAGTGGAATATACACACTAGCATGTCCAAATTACATTCAAATTTGAGCATCTCCACCTACCCCACATGGAACATCCTTTTAATTCTTTTGGTTTAGCCCTAGATCCATATTTTTGGAATGCATGTGAATCAAGGCCATGAGATTTTATTTTGTTTTCACAAGATTAAACATGGCACTTGATAAATATGCATGGGCCATGCAACAATCACCACCATCCTATTCTTTTGGGTTTTACTTGGCTTTTGAGTGAATCTTTTCTTTTGTTGAGCTCTACTCCCTTCTCTCTCAACCCTCACCATCTTGGTTGTTCTCTCCTTACCATGTGCCCACCAAATCTCAACCCTCACATGTGTGGCCATCTCAAACCTCCCCTTCAAACCCATCCCTCTCCATATCCATCTCACCCCTTGATGGGGCTTGATCTTGCCATGATCTAGGAAGGCATGTCAACCCCAAACCTCACCTCACCTTCCTCTACTTCCCACCACTCCATCCATGCATGATCAAGTGTGATCATAGCTAAACCCTAACCCTCCACCTTACCCCAACCCTAACCCATCTATCCCACCACCCTAACCAGCCCCATGCAGAGGCACCACCCCCATCCACCCCTTCTCAAACCCTAACCCTAGCCCGAGCCTCCCTTGCTCGACACCCCCATGCCATCTACCCCTCCCCTCTTGGTTCCCCTCTCTCTCTCGCTGCAAGCAGGTCCCAACCAAGCCTCCTGCCCTTCCTTCCTACCTGGCCCAGCTGCAGCCACCCCCTGACCCGAGCCACGTCGAGCACGTGAGGAGGAGGAGGAGAAAGGTGGCCACCCTACCACCTTTTCCACCGAGCCTTCCCACGGCATTCCGTCTCCCCTCTACTTTATCTACCCCCTCTCTCTCCTCCGCTGCACCTTCCCCAGGCCCCTGTGCCACAGCTCCTTCCCCATCTCCCCTGCCACCACCTCTTCCATCGCCGGCCACCAACCTCGGCATTGGCGTCCACCACATATCGAGGAGGCGGGCGTGGTTGTTGGGTTGTCGGGGAAGCCAGGAAGGTCCCCGGCGTCGCCCCTGTGCACGGAGCCGAGGAGGAGACGGTCCAGCCCGCAGCACGCCGTCAAGGCCGAGCCAAAACCCTAATTCGCCGGCCGCCAGCAATGTCGCCGATCCTCTGCGCTACCGGCCGAGCCATTACCACCAACGTCACCGCGGTGAGCCGCCCCATCTCCTTGACACCTCTTGGCCGTGTTCGCTTCCTGGACGCGCCACTCGTTTTGACGAACGCCTTCTGTGCGCCGGCGTTCGCGGTCGGTTTTCCTCGCTGTGGCGTCGCAGAAGGACAACTAGCCGCGCAGCCTTCCCCCAACACCAATCCCCATCCACCGCAGCGGTTGCCGCCGCCTGCGCGCGCGCGAGAGGTCGTGAGTTCGAGCCCCCGCTGCGCCGCGCCGCGCATCTCTGTCAGTTTCGTCAGTCATCCGTGAGAAGAAAAACAGTAGTTGGTGCACTTTTCCAGATAACCCCCACCTTTTTGCCGGCTCAACCCGCGCCTCCCCAGGACCCACATGTCATCGGCTGATGCCGTTTTACGAAAAGGCACCTCGGCTTTTGTGGTTTCACGCCTGCGCTTCCCCGTATCCCCCACGTGGCAGGCCCCCGCTGGCGCACCCGCGTGTGGGTCCGCTCGAACGCCGGTCCCGCTTGTTAGTTGTTGTGGCTGGCTGAGCGCGCGGTAAGAAAACTCCTTGTCGCACGCAGTGTCGCCAGCTCAGCACGGTACCACCTATCCGTGTCTGTGGCTAGATCCCTCTGGGTATAAAAGTGTCTGTTCTTTTCTGTTTTAAATAAAAACAATATCAGAAAATGTTCAATATGATTTTAAATCCAGAGTTTAATAACTTTTAATTGGTGATTCCAAATTTGACAAATAATATATGTTTTTGAACCAGAAAAATGGGAGGATTTCAAATCTTCCATCCAAAATAATGTTTGACTAATTTAAATTTTCTAAATTGTTTAAATGCAATAAAAATGCCTTTTCTCAATTAATTAATAACTTTAAATCTACAACTTCAATTTTGATAAATAATATGTCTAAATCGATCAGCGCGACGAGCCCGTTCTAACTATGCATTCCATGTTCTGAATTGCAGCATGCATCTTATAAATATAAAAGTATACAGCAATTTATTTGGGAGCAAAACATGACTAAAACTTAATAAAATGCTTTATTCTTGTACCCCACACCTCACCCATGCCATGCTACATTATTGCCATGTAAATTGTGCATCATTCATCATGGCATGCTTGTTTGCTTATCGCATTTTATTCATATGCTTGTGCACTTTATTTATGTTGGCCCTTGTTTGTTTGGTTCTTCTTCAAATAGACGCCGAGTAGGGGAAATATCAGGAATCCTAGGAGTACTATCCAGATCCGTCTCTCGCTTCAACTGAGCTGCCAAGCAAGCACTACCACATGCTTGCATACATATAGGACCTATTGCCTCTATCTTATTCTTGCATCATTGAGTCGCGTGACGACGTTTGATCTCGTTAATGCCCATTGTTATGGACTTGGGTTTTGGAGAAGATGGGGATGCTGGAGATCGTGGCACGGTTAACAGACAAGCAACCAGGGGACACGAGATTTACCCAGGTTCAGGCCCCCGGAGGGAAAACCCTACTCCTGCTTGTCTGCTCTTTTATTACGGCGGAACCGAAGGTTATAGGGTGCGCAGATTCGATCTGGCATGGATGCGTGTGTGAAAGTATGAGTCGAGGTGTTGCCCTAGGACGTGCCCTCCTGGCCTTTATATAGACTTAGGCAGGTCCCGGGCGTAGTCCTAGTCGGTTACAAGTTCTAGGGTTTTACCCCTTTGAATTTCCTATCTCCTCTAGTCTTGTTCTCCAAGGATCCGAAGACGTCATGGGCCTTGGCCACCCGAAAAACTTCACGGGCCAGCGTATGTCTGCCGTGGGCCTTCCATGGGCTGGACTAGGTATGCTGAAGTTACGTACCCGTAGGGTATAACCATGTCAGTAGTCCCCGAGTGATCAGTCGAATCGTAGATTTGGCTGAGGACTCTTCCATCCTTCGGGAGCAGCTATGTGTTAATAGTATATGTGTGTAGGGATTGTTGATGCGTGTGCCTGACTCACCCGACGGATCAGGGTCAGTTAACTGTCTTAGGACGAAACAACACGATCTTCTTCAGGTTCGGGTCCCTTAACCCGGACCTGGAACATATGCTGGCGTAATTCGACTCAGGCCGCGGAGGACTTACAGGAGTGGAATTCCAGTGATTTTAATTGGTGTACCCAACGCGTCCGTCGGGATTTTTCATCGTACCTGCTGGTACGGATTCATACTAGCAGAGCGTAGTCAGGTGCGTTGCCAGGCCATCAGATGATATCTGTAGGTCTTATCTTTGCGTCGCAGACGCAACATCCGAATGTTTATCACCGCGGAGGTGTTTCGGGTGGCCAAGGAGGATGTTACTCACTTAGCATTAATTGGGGCAGAGTTGCCGAAAAGTTTTGCGTGCTGATCCGAAAGATCGCAGTCGAATATTTCA
Source organism: Avena sativa (assembly GCA_916181665.1). NCBI lineage: Eukaryota > Viridiplantae > Streptophyta > Magnoliopsida > Poales > Poaceae > Avena > Avena sativa. Next base: position 318,410,723 of record OV702292.1, read on the forward strand.
TAGGGTGCGCGACCAGCGCTCCCTACGGGAGTAGCCCCCAAGTGTCTGTTCGAGTCGTAGACTCGAACGGAGACTTTTAGTTCAAGCATTGTTTCAAGCATAAGTCCGCAGGACTCGAAAATTTTCGGATGCTTAAATCCATCCTCCCTATGGGAGTAGCCCCCGAGTCCGTAGTGGAGTCGTAAAATCGACGTAGGACTCAGAGAAATAATTTTGTCCTCATTTGTCTGTCCCATAGGGTGCGGCAGCAGCTCGTCGCAGGGGTGAAGGCTGCCTTGTCTCTTGTGAGGGTGCACCGCCCTGATGTAGATTTGGCTGCTGTGGCGACTGGGCCACCTCCTCGACCAGATGGTGGCGAGTGGAATATGCGTCCGCACTACGCGGCTGTAAGGCAGTATGCCGAACAGATTGTAGATTTGTTTGAGCAGCGTGCTCAGGTTATTCTTCAGAATAGGTAGGGCCTGAAAATAAACAGATAGATGTAAAATTTGTATATTGCGGCTGGGCGTGTATGTGCCCTTTGTTTGTAAAGGTTTGCTTGTTTGCGAGCACGTAGTGCTTTGATTTAGTACGTGCCCTTTTTGTTTGCCTGACGTGGTCAACTACTCAGGTGTACACGTTTTGTCCTCAGTCGATGAAATCGTGAGGTGGGGGGAGCCCCCGAGTACGTGCCCTTTTGGTTTGCCTGACGTGGTCAGCTACTCAGGTGTACACATTTTGTCCTCAGTCGATGAAATCGTGAGGTGGGGGGATCCCCCGAGTGCGTATGTAGCATGTAGTTGCAGAAAATAGTCAACCGAGGGTTGGGGGCGAGGTACTTAGCTTTATTTATATCGTAATGGAGGAGGTACATGGTTCGGCTGAGTAGCCTTGGCTGGAAGCCTTATTGGAAGTAAAAGGGGGTAGGTTGCTACGAGTAGAATCGTCGCAGGTGCGAGACGTTCCACGGGTTGGAGTATGCGACTCCAGACTCCGCGTGCTTGAGGCGATAGGCGCCACCTGGGATGACTTCGGTGATGACATATGGTCCTTCCCATGGTGAATCGAATTTGCTCGGTCGCTTTTGCTTGAGTCGCAAGACGAGGTCTCCTTCGACGAAGGACCTTGGGCGCAGCCGGCGGCTGTGATAGTTGCGGAGACTCTGCTGGTACACCGCTGATCGAGCTGCTGCTATATCCCGTGCTTCATCGAGTGTGTCGACGGCGTCTTCGAGTGCAGCCGTGGACTCGGCTTCGCTGTAAGCGACGACTCGTGGAGCCTGGTGGCGTACTTCGGCTGGTAGCACGGCCTCAGCCCCGTGCACCATGAAGAACGGTGTGTAGCCGGTGGAGCTGTTTGGCGTAGTACGTAAGCTCCACAGGACAGACGGTAGCTCTTTCATCTAGTTTCCAGCTTTGTGCTCGAGTGAGCTCATGAGGCGCTTCTTGATGCCGGCGCCGATTAGGCCGTTGGCCTTTTCCACTTGCCCGTTTGTTTGCGGGTGTGCCACTGAGGCATACATGATGTTGATCCCGAGGCCTTCGCAGAAGTCCTGGAATTCTTCGGAGATAAAGTTCGATCCATTGTCGATGATGATGCTGTGCGGTACGCCAAACCTGTAGACAATGGATTCGAAGAACTTGACGGCGGTTTTGCCCTTTTGGTTGGTGACTGGCATGGCTTCGATCCACTTGGTGAATTTGTCGACTGCGACCAGGAGGAAGACGTGTCCTCCCTTCGAGGATTTTGGCAGTTTGCCGATCATGTCAAGGCCCCATTGGGCAAAAGGCCAGGCTATGGGTATGGGTCGAAGTTCGGACCCAGGTGCGTGCGGTTTGTCGGCGAACCGTTGGCACCCGTTGCATCTTCGGACAATGTCTTTCGCGTCGCTCATGGCCGTTGGCCAGTAGAATCCTGCTCGCAGAGCTTTGGCGACGAGGGATCGGCTGCCTGCGTGGTGGCCACAGATGCCCTCGTGGATATCTTGGAGTATGGCCTTGATGTCATTGATGGTGACGCACCGTTGTAGTACGCCCATAATGCTGCGTTTGTACAACTCGCCGTTGATGATGGTGAAGGCTTTTGACCGACGAGATACGCGCCGGGCATCTGTCGGGCTGTCTGTCAATTCTCCGTTTATCAGGAACTGGAGGTATGGACGTGTCCAAGTTTCTTCGACTGCCATGACCTGCATCAGGTTGATCATGGCGACTTTGGTATCCAACTTTTTGGGTCCTCCATGACCTTCGGGTAGCGTAGCCCCCGAGTGTTCTGCTTCTTCGGGTGATCCTTTGGGGAATTTTCGCTTGATGGATGGCACGCAGATCTGTTCGAGGAACACACCTGGTGGTACCTTTGAGCAAGTGGAGCCGATGTTGGCGAGTCTATCGGCCTCCTCGTTGCTCTCTCTTCCAACGTGCCGAAGTTCGCAGCCGTCGAATTCTCCTTCGAGTGCGTTGTATGGCGCGCGGTACGCGATCATGTTTTCGGCGTGTGCGTCGCACTCATTCATCGTCTGCTATACGACAAGGTTGGAGTCACCGTAGATGACCAGGCGCGTTGCGCCACATATTTTTGCCATCTTCATGCCATGGATGAGGGCTTCGTATTCGGCCTCGTTGTTGGAGGCTCTGAATTTCATCCGAAGGACGTACTTCATCTTGTCACCTTGCGGGGGAGGTCAGTATGACTCCTGCCCCTGCTCCGGCTTCGCGTTTGGAGCCGTCAAAATGCATTGTCCAGGACTGCGACATGTCTGGGGTGTCAGGCAGCTGCAGCTCCATCCAGTGCACCAGGAAGTCCGGAAGGACTTGAGATTTGATTGCGTGTCGCTTCTCGTAGATGATGTCCAGGGGTGATAGTTCAATGCCCCACAGGGCCACGCGCCTTGTGGCCTCTGGGTTATTCAGGATGCTGTTTAGGGGTGCCTCGTTGACGACCATCACCTGATGCTCCTGGAAGTAGTGGCTCAGTCGTCGAGCCGTCATGAACACGCCGTAGGCCAGCTTCTGGTAGTGCGGGTACCGCTGTTTTGTTGGAGTGAGAACCTCGCTGAGGTAGTAAATTGGGCGTTGTACCCCGTGGGTCTTGCCTCCTTCGGGTCGTTCGACCACGAGTACTGTGCTGACCACCTGGTGTGTGGCTGCTATGTACAACAACAGGGGCTCGCGCTCTTTTGGCGTGACCAAAACTGGCGAGGTGGAGAGGAGCCGCTTGAGGCTTTCGAATGCGTCGTTGGCTTCTGGTGTCCACTCGAACTTGTCTGCCTTGCGCGGCAGCTGGTAGAATGGTAGGGCCTTCTCGCCCAAGCGGCTGATGAACCTGCTTAGTGCCGCTACTCGCCCTGCGAGCTGCTGAACGCCCTTGAGGTTTTTCGGCTTCTCCATTGTCATGATAGCTTTGATTTTCTTCGGGTTCGCTTCGATCCCTCGTTGAGAGATGAAGTACCCGAGCAGCTGACCCGAGGGGATGCCGAAGGCGCACTTTTCTGGATTGAGCTTGATCCTGTAGCGATCAAGGTTGTCGAACGTCTCGCGGAGATCGTCGATAAGTGTTCTTGCCTCCTTGGTTTTTATGACTATGTCGTCGACATAGACTTGGACGTTGCAACCGATCTGGTCCTTGAGGCAGGCCTGCATGCATCGCTGGTACGTGGCACCCGCGTTCTTTAGCCCGAAGGGCATTGTGTTGTAGCAGTATACTCCGAACGGTGTGATGAATGCCGTTTTCTCTTGATCTTCGACCTTGAGTCGAATCTGGTTATAGCATGAGTAGGCGTCGAGGAAGGAGAGTTTCTCACAACCTGCAGTCGAATCGATGATCTGGTCGATTCGAGGAAGAGGGAAGTGGTCCTTAGGGCAGTGTTTATTTAGTGACGTGAAGTCCACGCACATCCGCAGGATGTCCGTGTCCTTCTTCGGGACCATCACCGTGTTTGCCAGCCACTCGCTTTCCTTGATTTCCCGGATGAAGTCTGCTGCGAGTAATCTGTTGATCTCCTTGCCGATAGCTTCGGCTTGTGGCTCCGACAATCTTCGGATGGAATGCTTGACTGGCTTGGTGTCTGGGAAGACATTGAGTGCGTGCTCGGCGAATTCCCTGGGAACTCCTGGCATGTCCGCAGGACACCAGGCGAAGATTTCCCAGCGCTCACGGAGGAATTCGACGAGCACGCCTTCCTATGCGGTGCTGAGGTCGTTGGCGATCAGCGCCGTCTTGGAGGCATCCGTTGGATGGACCTGCACTTTCTTGGTGTTGATGGTGGAGTCGAAAGACATGTCAGGTGCGTTCTGCTTTGTGACTGGGGGTAGTCCGTTGTCCGTCACCTCGCGGAGCTTGACAAGCTCGTCTTGCATGCCGAAAGACTGGGAGATTTTGTTGAAATCCCTGTCGCATTGGTCCGATCGGGTGAAGCTCCCGTGGACTGTGATGACGCCCCTTGGTCCTGGCATCTTGAGTAGTAGGTATGCGTAGTGTGGGACGGCCAGGAACCTTGCGAATGCTACACGTCCCAGGATGGCATGGTATTGCGACGGCCAGTTCACCACTTCAAATTCTAGGCGCTCCTGCCGAAAGTTGTTCGGCTTCCCGAAGATGACGTCGAGCCCTATTTTGCCCAGGGGGAAGATGCCCTTCCCTGGGACAATGTCGTGGAACGTTGTGTCTGATTGTTCCAAGCTGCATTGCGGGATCCGCATAGCTGCTAGAGTGCTTGCGAACATTAGGTTGATGCCGCTGCCACCGTCCATGAAGACGCGACTCATCTCGAAGCCTCCGATCTGCGCCTCCAGCACCAGGGCAGCATGACCTGGGCGAGGGATCTGGCAAGGGTGATCTGCGCGAGTGAATGTGATGCAGGACTCTGATCCGCTGAGGTACTCAGGGATTGCAGGCGGAGTTGCCATGGCCAAGTTGATTTGTCGGGTGATTTTCTTCTGCACCCTGTTGGTGGGGCGTCCCTTCTGGATCATATTTAGTGCTCCCTTTGGTGGGGGGTATGCGACCCCGGCGTTGTTTTGCGCTGGTGTGACTGGTTGATTTGGGCCTCCAATAGGTGGCGGTGGAGGAGCTCCGTGTGCTATTTCACCTGGCGCAGGTGCGTTTCCGAATGCAAGAATTGGAGCTTGTTGCCTCATCTGCATCATGCCTTCGCTGAGTTTCTGGAACTCGCGGCAGTCCTTGAGCATGTGGCTAGCTTTCTTTTTGCCATCTTGTTTGTCGATGTAGAAGTGGATGGTGCATGGACCCGAAAGTTTGTCGAATGCTGAGGGTCCGTTGTCGCGGTCGAGGCGTTGCCACGACTGCGTTGGTCGTCCGTTGTCGCGGAAGTTTCCGCTGCGGTATCCTCCGCTATTGCGGCTGTTGTCATTACGGCGGTCGGCGTAGCCGGCTGCGACCATGTCGGGTCCGTCGCGGTCCTCGTAGACGCGCGATCTCCTCTTGCTGCGGCGTTCGCGTCTTCGGCCGTAGTCGTCCTCTTCATCTGATTGCGCCCGCTGAATGCAATCTTCGCCGTCTGCCCAACTGTTGGCGATTTCCATGAGGTGGTCGAGTGTCTTGGGATTTACACGCCCAAGTTCCTCCTTGAAGTCTGGGTGCTTGACGCCGTCCCGGAAGGCATCGATGGCCCTTTCTTCGGAGATGTGTGCTGCGGAGTTCTTGGTTGTAGACCAACGTAGTATGTACGAGCGAATAGATTCACCTGTTCTCTGAGTGCAGGCTCGCAACTCTTCGATTGAGGCGGGCCTCTTGCTGGTGCCTTTGAAATTTCGAATGAAGCTATAAGCGAGCTCCTCCCAGCTTCGGATGGATCCTGATGATAGGCTGCTAAGCCAGACCCGCGCTGCGCCTGTTAGCTACAGCTGAAGGCATTGCATGGCGGTTTCTTTATTGCCTCCGTGAAGCTTGACGGATGACAGATGGTCACTGAGCCAGGACTTTGGATCTTGCGTGCCGTTGAACTTCGGAGTATCCGAAGGAAGCTTGAAGTTGCGTGGCATCTGTGTTCGCTGGAGGGATCTGCTGAAGCATCGATCCCCGCAGAGTTCTCCTTCGTCTTCATCCATCTCAGATTCAGACGAGCATGCGCGTTTGGCGCGTGCTTTGTTGATCTTGCGTTGTGTAAGCTTGTCTCTGGCGTCGTAGTCGTGTTTATGGCGGTGCGAGCTCTTCTTCCTTCGAGGAAGATCGTGTTCCTCTTCATCTTCGAATGAGGGAGTGGGGCTCCGGTCGCGCCTGGCCGGAGCTTTCTTCTTCGGCTCCGTAGGAGTGTCTTCGTGGAGCGCATCTCCGATTAGTCCTAGTCCGGTGAGTGCGGACCTATGCATGGCCCTTTTCGGGTCCTCCTCCGGAGGTGGGTGAGCCGCGAGATACACAGTGGCTGCCATGATCGCAACTTGTGGCGTTTTCGGGATGATGTTGCCGTCGGCGTCCATATCCATGAACGATGTATGGAGAGTTCGGGTCACGTCACGCCGCTCCTTCGGGTCCATGTTTTCCACCCGAGAGTGGTGCTTGTTTCCCTGGTTTCCGTTTGTGCTAGAGCCGGGTCCTTTGGCGGAGAGCGCAGCTCGTCGCGCGCTGGACTCGGAGGCTGCTTGCTTGCGTTTGTCGAGCGTCTCCTGCATCTTGACTTGTTTCTTGTGCTCCTCGATGAGGAGGTAGTGGTATGCCATCAGTAGGTCACGTGAGGAGTCCAGAGGTAGGACTATTTCGCCTGCGACGGCGCGGCGTGCTTCGACCCATCCTTCTTTGCTAAGTTGGATGAGGTGGCCCCTGTTTTCCCCGTTTTCGCCGTTTCCACCGTTTTCGCCATTTCTGTCCTGCGGGTTGGGGTTGGGCGGCGGGTTAGGCGTTTCTTCGCCGGTTTGGATGACTGCGGCGCACAGATAGCGCCTGCAGATTGGTTGGCTGCTGCCGCAGCTTTCGGATCCGGAACCGTAGGTCCTTTCATCCGAAGGTGGATCGCACAGATCGGAGTTGCACCAGCTGCTGCTGTAGAACTCATCTGTTGATGGTGACGTGCGTAGCACGGGGTGTGGAGCCCACGAAGCGGGCCTGATTGATGGCACGGGCACCCGTTCAGGGAGGCGGAGGGTGCCAGTTTGTCCCACCTGGAAGCAGAAACTCCCGAACAAGATTTCGAGTCCATCGCCTACGGGCTCGAAATCCTTCATGGTATCCGGCGAGTGGGCGGTGAAGTCGAAAGCGCCGAAGAGGAGGTGATTCTCCGTCGCCGCGGAGTTGTAGATCGATCGGGTCGGAACCGTCACGACCGCACAATCAGCAGCCCCAGTTCCCACAGACGGCGCCAATTGACGAGGTTTGATCTCGTCAATGCCCATTGTTATGGACTTGGGTTTTGGAGAAGATGGGGATGCTAGAGATCGTGGCACGGTTAACAGACAAGCAACCATGGGACACGAGATTTACCCAGGTTCAGGCCCCCGGAGGGAAAACCCTACTCCTGCTTGTCTACTCTTTTATTACGGCGGAACCGAAGGTTACAGGGTGCGCAGATTCGATCTAGCGTGGATGCGTGTGCGAAAGTATGAGTCGAGGTGTTGCCCTAGGACGTGCCCTCCTGGCCTTTATATAGACTTAGGCAGGTCCCGGGCGTAGTCCTAGTCGGTTACAAGTTCTAGGGTTTTACCCCTTTGAATTTCCTATCTCCTCTAGTCTTGTTCTCCACGGATCCGAAGACGTCATGGGCCTTGGTCACCCGAAAATCTTCACGGGCCAGCGTATTTCTGCCGTGGGCCTTCCTTGGGCTGGACTAGGTATGCTGAAGTTACGTACCCGTAGGGTATAACCATGTCATCGTGATTGCATTAAATTGAATCCCAAGAACTGCATAGCCTTCACTTTTAAACCCCACCGAAGCTTGTTCCTCCATCCCATGAGCCATTACTATAGGAGTTGTTTGAGCCATGCGAGTCGTAGAGCAGCATGTGTAGGGTATGTGAGTGTCTGATGGATAACAAGGTACCTAAACAACTTAAACTGAGTAGTAATGGGATAACTAATGAAAGAGGCACCGGTGGGCAATATCTGCTATTTGGTTATTCATGCTCACTTGTTTCCCATAGGACCCCGAGTACTTGATTCCTGTTCCTTGACTATTCGCACTATCCACATCCGGGAGGCCTTATGGACCCCCCCTGAGCCAGAGCTTGATTCATTTCTATTTCTTGGGGCCACAAAGTAGTTTGAGGCTTTATTACTATCCTGTACTTATGCCATGCTTTACTGCTTTATTTAAGATTGTGCGAGGAGCACCTATACTGTTTAAGAATGCGGAATGTTTTCGCGGTATCGACAGGCCCAGTCACATTTTCAGGTTCCCAGTCGTTTACAACCATTGTCGCAAACCCTGGGTCCATCTCGGAGCCGGCCAACTTCGTTGCAGGTAGCTTATTGGGGTGGCCCCCTGAAATATTTCTGAATCCTGTGATCGCTTTGTCGTGAATGCCTCGTTGGGTTTTGAGTTGGTTTTTCCGAGGTTGATCGAGTGTGTGTTGCTATTTGTGCACCCCTGCAGGGTAAATCTTTCTGAAAGCCGTGTCCGCGGTTATGGACGACTTGGAGCACAGTTTCTCGATCATAGACAAGTATAACTAAAGTACCGCTTTTAACCTGACTAAATACCTGACTAGTAAATAGTGCAATACTCATGGAATGGTTAATAAAACTGCCAACGGAGGGGTTGTTCGTCCGCTTTCTCGTTGGTAAGCGAGAAGGAGGATGGATCTGTTACTTATACTGTTATAACTGTTGTTTCTAATTAACGGACATCCGTCTATCATTGGTTAGGCGGATGGTTAGCGAGTATCTATAGACTTGTTAGTATTATCTTTTGCTGCAATTGCGTCACCCCAGGTTATGTCCCCTTTAGAGGCATAAAGACTTGCTGAGTACCCCTAGGGTCTCACACAATAAATTGTTTGATTCAGATGAACAGGTGTATTCGCAAGATGGATACTGGGTGGAGGAGACAGATGATGTTCGCAACGATCACGCGGTGTAGAGATTCCGGGGATGGGGATCCGCGAGATCTGTGGGCGGGATGTGTTTATTTATGTGGCATCTTTTGCCGATTTGCTTCTTATCCGTACTCGGATCTTGTTTTCCGCTTCCGCCTGATACTCTGATGGTTGATGTATGAGGAGCTATCCTAAACTATTATCTCTATCTAGGATATTTGGATCTTGCCGTATGGCGTTGCAATATTTCTATTTCCTTTAGATGGAATGGCTCTGAGAACTGTTGTATGGTAGCTTGCATACATACTCACTTGTGTATGTATTTGATCTCTTCGCATGTTGCCTACGCCGCTCGCTCTTGTCCCGATGTCTTGGAAGTGGTTAGGACGGCCGACGGGTCTACACGTGGGTGGCTCCTAGGCCCCCACTGTACTATTTTAACCACTTCCGGTTCATCCAGGCTTGAACTTAGAGCGTAGGGTCTGAGGTAGTTACAATTGGTATCAAAGCCATCCCGCCCTTCAAGGTCTCAGCCAAATGGTCGTTGTCAGTCTAGCAAATATTTTTGGTAGCTATGTATACTAGGGAAAAACAAAAACGTGAGAGTAGGACTGCTTCCATTTTTCTTCTTACCCACCCACCCTTTTCTGGTAAGGAAGTGTAACATTTTCAATCCTCTTCTAAAATTCAAACTAGGATTCACGTGTTCTGGGTTCCGTAGTACCATAGGTTGTGTGTGTGTGTGTGTAATTCCTTGTCTATCTGTTGCATCCAACTTGTTGTCGCTATCTGTCTTTTGGTTATCAACTGTCGGTACATTCCATATCGACAGGCTTTTGTAAACCGATGCGATCTATCTGATTCGTTGTATACCGACGCGATCTGTCTTACTCTTTGTTACCTGACGCTATCTTGTTAGGGGTGTTTGTTTTCCATAGTTGCTAATCTTTAGGTTCATCTTAAGAAGAAGGTGTTGGGATATGTGTTTTACTTATTCATGTGCGGAGTAATGATTTGAGTGCGGGATGGAGTCGCGACCATACCACTACTTTTATCATTCGCTCTTGTATATTGAATTGGTAGAGTTACTAATCTTGCTTCGTTAAGAGGTTTTGCGCATATAGTGGTATTTTAATGCCGAAATTTGCGATTTTTTTTCTTCGATAGCTTTGTGTACCACACTCCTTGTTCAGTCGTGTGCGATATGCTTAATATCCTCTAGGTGCTTTGAACTTTGTTGATATTTTAATATCATCTTAGTAATTTGTATCCTTTAATCTTGGTTAATTCCATTTTGGTACTATTTTGGATTATTATTATTCTCCATTATGGTACTGACTTGTGTTTTATATCAATCACAGGATAGCACCACCACGCCGTTCTGAGGAGGACATACCACCTGAACTGGGGGCTGCGTTGGCAAGTATTGCTAATGCCTTGGGAGCAATGCAGCAGAACCAACAGCGTTTTGAAGAAAGTGTCAGGAGGAATGAATTTGTTCCGCTACCTCCACCTCCCAAGCGAGGAGACATCAAGAGCTTTCTGAAGTTCAACCCGCGCCACTTTGAGGTGTCTGATCAGCCTCTGGACGCAGATGATTGGCTGCGTGAGATGTCAAGGTTGCTGATGACTACTGATGTTCCTGAGCAAGAATGGGTAAAATGTGCCACTCACCTTCTGAAGGGAGATGCAGCTCTGTGGTGGGAGAATTACCTGAAGGCAAACCACTCTGATTTTCAGCCTACTTGGGAGCAGTTCACTGGGGCATTCAAAGAGCAATATCTGTCAGAAATTGTCATGGAAAGGATGAAGGAAGTGTTTCTCAACCTCAAGCAGGGCAATGACAATGTCAATACCTATATCAGGAACTTCATGAACCTTTCTCGGTATGGTGGCGATGAGATCTCGGATGACAAGAAGAAGCAAAAGAGGTTCAGGCAAGGGCTCAATGCATCTATCAAATATGCAATCACTCATGCAAGGCCGGGGTCTTTTCTGGAACTCCAACATACAACTCTTCAGGAAGAAGCAAGTAGGCAACTATTTGAGGAGTCCAAGAAACACAGCCGTGACGTAGCAAGCTCTTCAGCTATGACAGCTCCTTCTAAGCGCCGCGTGTGGGTTCCTAACACCCCACAGTCGCTCCCGGCTCCACCAAGACCTTCAAGATACACGACAAGGCCACCAAACTCCTTCACTGCTGCTCCCAGGGCTACAACCACAACTACCCTGGAGCGCTTGGCGGAGTCCCTGGCTACGCTGCTCCACGTCCACCTGGTGCTTGCTACACTTGTGGAAACACTGGGCATCAACACTGGAGTTGTCCCATGAACAACAAAGCTCTTCCTCCACCACCTCCAAGACCTGCGGCAAGTCCTTCTATGGTTCGTGCACCTCCACCTCGGGCTCTCAACATCAACACCAAGCCCGGGTCTACTATTGCTCGTGCCAACTGTGTCAACGTTGCTCAAGCTGAGCATGCACCTGGAGTTGTGCTGGGTACGCTTCCTATTAACTCAGTCCCTGCATGAGTTTTATTTGATTCTAGAGCATCGCGTTCATTTGTATCCTTCAAGTTTGCTCAAGAGAATGGGTTGTCATCTGATTCGTTACCTAAAAAGCTGATGGTCCTTCCTCCTGGGGCAAGGATGTTAACTTCCAAGATCAGTTATGACAATCAGGTTCAAATTGGGGATTCTTTCTTTCCGGCCTCTTTGATCATTCTGGGCAACTCAGATATTGATGTCATTTTAGGCATGGATTGGCTAGCTGCAAATAAAGCTGTGATTGATTGTGCTGAACATTCGGTCTCTTTGAAAATTCTGAAGGCCATATAGTCCTCCAAGTCCGACTCCTGCAATTCAGCTTTTCTCTTTGGCGGCTCTGAATGATGATGCTATGGAGGCTATTCAGAGTGTTCCGGTGGTCTATGAGTTCCCAAATGTTTTTCCTGAAGAGTTACTGGGTATGCCTCCTGACCGAGAGGTCGAGTTTGTGATTGAGCTTGAACCTGGAACCGCTCCTATCTCCAAGCGGCCTTATAAAATGGGTCTTGCTGAGTTGGCTGAACTCAAACGTCAGCTTGATGAACAAGAGAAGTTGGGTTTCATTCAGCATAGTACTTCTTCTTGGGGTAGCCCAACCATCTCTGTGAAGAAGCGAGACAAGACTGATAGACTTTGTGTTGACTATCGGGCTCTCAATGCTAAAACCATCAAGAATAAATATCCCCTTCTATGGATTAATGATCTCTTCGATTAGCTAGCTGGAGCTGTGGTATTCTCTAAGCTTGACTTGAGAAGTGGATATCATCAAATCAAGATTCGCAAGGAAGATGTTCCCAAAACAGCTTTCACCACCCGCTATGGCCTGTACGAGTACACGGTCATGTCTTTCGGTCTCACCAAGGCACCTGCCACCTTCTCGAGGCTTATGAACTCGGTTTTCATGGAGTATCTTGATAAGTTCGTTGTGGTCTATCTGGATGACATCCTAGTCTATTCTAAGTCAAAGGAAGAACATGAAGAACACCTTCGGTGTGTCCTAAACAAACTTCGTGAGAACCGCTTGTATGCAAAGTTCTCCAAATGTGAGTTCTGGCTCCCTCAAGTCACCTATCTTGGTCACATCATCTCTGCCAAGGGCATTGCCATCAACCCAGAAACTGTAAAGACAATTGTTGACTGGCTTCCTCCTGTAAATGTCAAAGAAGTTTGGAGTGTCCTTGGTTTGGCTAGTTATTGCCGTCGCTTCGTGCAGAACTTCTCGAAGATTGCGAAGTCTCTTACCGATCTCCTCAAGAAAGGCAAGAAATACCTTTGGACTCCTGCATGTCAAGCAAGCTTCAAAACACTCAAAGAGAAGCTCACTTCCACACTAGTTTTGATTCCTCCAGATACATCAAAGCCTTTCCAGATATTCTGTGACGCCTCATTGCAAGGATTGGGTGCGGTCCTTATGCAAGAGAAACAAGTTGTTGCTTATGCCTCTCGATAGTTGAAGACGCATGAAATCAACTATCCTACACATGACCTCGAGCTCGCAGCAGTTGTCTTTGCTTTGAAAGTATGGAGGCATTACTTGCTTGGCAACCGTTGTGAAATCTTTTCTGATCACAAGAGTCTGAAGTATATCTTCACACAGCCTGATCTCAACCTTCGTCAGAGGAGGTGGATTGAAGCAATCAATGATTTCAATTTGACCATCAACTACACTCCGGGCAAAGCTAATGTCATGGCCGATGCTCTCAGCCGCAAAGCTTATGTCAACAATCTCATGGTGGAAGAACAACAGCCTCTCTTGTGCGAGGAATTCCGTCAGCTCAACCTTGAAATTGTGGATCAAGGGTATCTTCTGAACCTTCTGGCAACCCCTCTCTTGGAAGAAAAAGTTCGCTCCATTCAACTTGGTGAGCCTTACACTAAAAAGATCATCTCCAACATTCAGCTTCCGAAGTATGAGTCCTTCCACGTCGATGACCAAGGCGCTCTTTTCTTTGAACACCGGATGTTTGTTCCGAACTACCCGGGTTTAAGAGAGCAAGTTCTCAAGGTGGCGCATGATTCTGTTCTTTCTATCCACCCTGGCAGCACTAAGATGTACATGGACTTGAAAACACAGTATTGGTGGCCTGGGTTGAAACGATATTCTGCCAAGTATGTCTCGGAGTGCGATGTCTGCCGCAGAGTTAAAGCTGTCCATCAGAAACCTTCCGGTCTTCTACAGCCATTGAAGCCTCCGGAATGGAAATGGGAGAAAGTAGAGATGGACTTCATAACTGGTTTTCCAAGGTCGCAGAAGGGCAACAATGCAATCTTTGTTGTCATCGACAGGCTTTCTAAAGTGGCTCACTTCTTTCTCGTCAAGGAAACAATTTCTGCAATTTCAGTTGGCTGAGCTCTATATGAACAGAATTGTCTCTCTGTATGGGGTTCCTCTTGAGATCAGTTCAGACCGTGGAAGCATCTTCACTTCCAAGTTCTGGGGATGTTTCCAAAATGCTTTGGGAACAAAGTTGAACTTCAGCATAGCTTACCATCCTTAGTCGCAAGGACAAGTTGAAAGGATCAATCAGATTCTAGAAGATATGCTCCGTGCTTGCGTTATATCTTTCGGAATGAAGTGGGAAGAATGCCTTCCTTATGCTGAATTCTCTTACAACAACAGCTTCTAGAAAAGTCTAAAGATGGCACCATTTGAGGTTCTCTATGGTTGCAAATGCAGAACTCTGATTGGTTGGTCGGGCGCAGGTGAGAGAACATTGTTTGGCCCCGACATTGTAACTCAAGCGGAGGAGAAAGTTCACATCATTCTTGAAAACCTGAAGGTTGCTCAAAGTCGCCAGAAGAGCAACTATGACAGAAAGCACACGGATATGGAGTATGTCCCTGGTGATCTCGTTTACCTTCGTGTCACTCCCATGAGAGGCACGCACCGGTTTGGTATCAAAGGAAAGCTGGCTCCTAGATACATCGGTCCCTTCAAAGTTCGTGGAAGAAGAGGAGAAGTCGCTTATGCTCTTGAGCTCCCTGAAAAACTCAAGGTCCATGATGTTTTCCATATCTCTCAACTCAAGAAGTGCTTTAACGATCCCGTCAGGACTGTGGACCATGAACTCATCAATCTCCAAGAAGATCGGTCTTATCAAGAACACCCCATAAAAATCCTAGAAGTCGTAGAAAGAAGGACTCACAACAAGTCCATCAAGTTCTGCAAGGTGCAGTGGTCGCACCATTCCGTTGATGAAGCCACTTGGGAACGTGAGGATGAGCTCTGTGCCAAGTATCCTACCCTCTTCATGTCTTCTTCTTCTTCCTAGAATCTCGGGGCGAGATTCCTGTTTAGTGGGGGAGAGTTGTAGCATCCCATCTGTCTAACATCTGTAATGCTACATGGTCTAATAATAAAATGCTACTTCCTACATATAATTGTTGCACCATAATTATATCATGCTCATGTCATCATGCCACCTTGCATTGGAGCATCATATAAAACCCTTTTCATTTGGGTCTTATCTCATATGCACTATTAATTGTATTTGCCTCTTGATATCTTGTATTTGGTTCTTGATAAATGCTTGATGCCCAAGTTGAGTTGGCGGCATATCTTTTATTAATTTCACCACCTTCACTTGTCACCACCTTATAATTCCACCATCCTAATTATACATGAGCTTTTACATTTTTCCTTTGGCATTTAAATTAGCTCATGTGGGTTGGGATGGATCCACTTCTATTTCCACATGCTCTCACACTAGCATCATGTTGTTTTCACATTATTGATATGTGGAGCCACCTTTGCATGCCTTGTGAGTGGTACCCCTTTTTCTAGCTTCCATATGGATTGTTTTGGAATAGTTGCTCATGTTGGAATATTGTTGAGGATATTATACACCTAGTGTAATATACACACTAGCATGTCCAAATTACATTCAAATTTGAGCATCTCCATCTACCCCACATGGAACATCCTTTTAATTCTTTTGGTTTAGCCCTAGATCCATATTTTTGGAATGCATGTGAATCAAGGCCATGAGATTTTATTTTGTTTTCAAAAGATTAAACATGACACTTGATAAATATGCATGGGCCATGCAACAATCACCACCATCCTATTCTTTTGGGTTTTACTTGGCTTTTGAGTGAATCTTTTCTTTTGTTGAGCTCTACTCCCTTCTCTCTCAACCCTCACCATCTTGGTTGTTCTCTCCTTACCATGTGCCCACCAAATCTCACCCCTCACATGTGTGGCCATCTCAAACCTCCACTTTAAACCCATCCCTCTCCATATCCATCTCACCCCTTGATGGGGCTTGATCTTGCCATGATCTAGGAAGGCATGTAAACCCCAAACCTCACCTCACCTTCCTCTACTTCCCACCACTCCATCCATGCATGATCAAGTGTGATCATAGCTAAACCCTAACCCTCCACCTTACCCCAACCCTAACCCATCTATCCCACCACCCTAACCAACCCCATGCCGAGGCACCACCCCCATCCACCCCTTCTCAAACCCTAACCCTAGCCTGAGCCTCCCTTGCTTGACACCCCCCATGCCATCTACCCCTCCCCTCTCGGTTCCCATCTCTCTCTCGCTGCAAGTAGGTCCCACCCGAGCCTCATGCCCTTCCTTCCTACCTGGCCCAGCTGCAGCCACCCCTGGACCCGAGCCACGCCGAGCACGTGAGGAGGAGGAGAAAGGTGGCCACCCTACCACCTTTTTCCACCGAGCCTCCCCACGACATTACCTCTCCCCTCTACTTTATCTACCCCCTCTCTCTCCTCCGCCGCACCTTCCCTAGGCCCCTGCGTCACAGCTCCTTCCCCATCTCCCCTGCCACCACCTCTTCCATCGCCGGCCACCAACCTCGGCATCGGCGTCCACCACAGATCGAGGAGGCGGGCATGGTTGTTGGGTTGTCGGGGAAGCCAGGAAGGTCCCCGGCGTCGCCCCTCTGCACGGAGTCGAGGATGAGACGGTCCAGCCCGCCGCATGCCGTCAAGGCCAAGCCAAAACCCTAATTCGCTGGCCGCCAGCAACGTCGCCGATCCTCTGCGCTACCGGCCAAGCCATCACCACCAACGTCACCGCGGTGAGCCGCCGCATCTCCGTGACATCCTCTTGGCTGTGTTCGCTTCCTGGACGCACCACTCGTTTTGATGAACGCCTTCTGTGCGCCGGCGTTCGCGGTCGGTTTTCCTCGCCGTGGCGTCGCAGAAGGACAACTAGCCGCGCAGCCTTCCCCTAACACCAATCCCCATCCACCGCAGCGGTCGCCGCCGCCTGCGCGTGCGCCAGAGGTCGCGAGTTTGAGCCCCCGCTGCACCGCGCCGCGCGTCTCTGTCAGTTTCGTCAGTCATCCGTGAGAAGAAAACCAGTAGTCGGTGCACTTTTCCAGATAGCCCCCACCTTTTTGCCGGCTCAACCCACGCTCCCCAGGCCCCACCTGTCATCAGATGATGCCGTTTTACGAAAAGGCACCTCGGCTTTTGTGGTTTCACACCCGCGCTTCCCCGGATCCCCCACGTGGCAGGCCCCCCGCTGGCGCACCCGCGTGTGGGTCCGCATGAACGCCGTTCCCGCTTGTCAGTTGCTGTGGCTGGCAGAGTGCGCGGTAAGAAAACTCTCTATCGCGCGCAGTGTCACCAGCTCAGCGCGGCCCCACCTGTCCGTGTCTGTGGCTAGATCCCTCTGGGTATAAAAGTGTCTGTTCTTTTTACTATTTTAAAACAATATCAGAAAATGTTTAATATGATTTTAAATCCAGAGTTTAATAACTTTTAATTGGTGATTCCAAATTTGACAAATAATATATGTTTTTGAACCAGAAAAATGGGAGGATTTCAAATCTTCCATCCAAAATAATGTTTGACTAATTTAAATTTTCGAAATTGTTTAAATGCAATAAAAATGCCTTTTCTCAATTAATTAATAACTTTAAATCTACAACTTCAATTTTGACAAATAATATGTCTAAATCAATCAGCGCGACGAGCCCGTTCTAACTATGCATTCCATGTTCTGAATTGCAGCATGCATCATATAAATATAAAAGTATATAGCAACTTATTTGGGAGCAAAACATGACTAAAACTTCATAAAATGCTTTATTCTTGTACCCCACACCTCACCCATGCCATGCTACATTATTGCCATGTAAATTGTGCATCATTCATCATGGCATGCTTGTTTGCTTGTCGCATATTATTCATCTGCTTGCGCACTTTATTTATGTTGGACCTTGTTTGTTTGGTTCTTCTTCGAATAGACGCCGAGCAGGGGAAATATCAGGAATCCCAGGAGTACTACCCAGATCCGTCTCTCACTTCAACTGAGCTGCCAGGCAAGCAGTGCCACATGCTTGCATACATATAGTACCTATTGCCTCTATCTTATTCTTGCATCATTGAGTCGCGATTGCATTAAATTGAATCCCAAGAACTGCATAGCCTTTACTTTTAAACCCCACCGAAGCTTGTTCCTCCATCCCATGAGACATTACTACACGAGTTGTTTGAGCCATGCGAGTCGTAGAACAGTATGTGTAGGGTATGTGAGTGTCTGATGGATAACGAGGTACCTAAACAACTTAACCTGAGTAGTAATGGGATAACCAATGAAAGAGGCACCGGTGGGCAATATCTGCTATTTGGTTTTTCATGCTCACTTGTGTCCCGTAGGACCCCAAGTACTTGATTCCTATTCCTTGACTATTCGCACTATCCACATCCGGGAGGCCTTATGGACCCCCCTGAGCCAGAGCTTGATTCATTTCTATTTCTTGGGGCCACAAAGTAGTTTGGGGCTTTATTACTATCCTGTACTTATGCCATGCTTTACTGCTTTATTTAAGATTGTGCGAGGAGCACCTGTACTGTTTAAGAATGCGGAATGTTTTCGCGGTATCGACAAGCCCAGTCACATTTTCAGGTTCCCAGTCGTTTACAACCATTGTCACAAACCCTGGGTACGTCTCGGAGCCGGCCAACTTCGTTGCGGGTAGCTTATTGGGGTGGCCCCCTGAAATATTTCTGAATTCTGTGATCTCTTTGTCGTGAATGCCTCGTTGGGTTTTGAGTTGGTTTTTCCGAGGTTGATCGAGTGTGTGTTGCTATTTGTGCACCCCTGCAGGGTAAATCTTTCTGAAAGCCGTGTCCGCGGTTATGGACGACTTGGAGCACAATTTCTCGATCATAGACAAGTATAACTAAAGTACCGCTTTTAACCTGACTAAATACTTGACTAGTAAATAGTCCAATACTCATGGAATGGTTAATGAAACTGCCAACGGAGGGGTTGTTCGTCCGCTTTCTCGTTGGTAAGCAAGAAGGAGGATGGATCTGTTACTTATACTGTTATAACTATTACTTCTAATTAACGGACATCCGTCTATTATTGGTTAGGCGGATGGTTAGCGAGTATCTATAGACTTGTTAGTATTATCTTTTGCTGCAATTGCGTCACCCCGGGTTATGTCCCCTTTAGAGGCATAAAGACTTGCTGAGTACCCCTAGGGTCTCACACGATAAATTGTTTGATTCAGATGAATAGGTGTATTCGCAAGATGGATACTGGGTGGAGGAGACAGATGGTGTTGGCAACGATCACGCTGTGTAGAGATTCCGGGGATGGGGATCCGCGAGATCTGTGGGTAGGATGTGTTTATTTATTTGGCATTTTATGCCGATTTTCTTCTTATCCGTACTCGGATCTTGTTTTCCGCTTCCGCCTGATACTCTGATGGTTGATGTATGAGGATCTATCCTAAACTATTATCTCTATCTAGGATATTTGGATCTTGCCGTATGGCATTGGAATATTTCTATTTCTTTTAGATGGAATGGCTCTGAGAACTATTGTATGGTAGCTTGCATATATACTCACTTGTGTATGTATTTGATCTCTTCGCCTGTTGCCTACGCCGCTCGCTCTTGTCCTGATGTCTTGGAAGTGGTTAGGATAGCCGACGGGTCTACACGTGGGTGGCCCCTGGGCCCCCGCTGTACTATTTTAACCACTTCTGGTTCATCCAGGCTTGAACTTAGAGCATAGGGTCCGTGGTAGTTACACGTTCATTCTGAGGAAAGCATTGCACAATGCTTCTTATTATCTTATCGATGCAAAGCCACAGGAAAAGAACAAGGCGGACAGGTCCGGCGAGGAATCTAAGCGTCCATGGAATGTAGCTCTACTTCGTCCTTTCTACACTTAGCAGATAAGTGTATGTATCCGAATCTTCTCATATGTCGGTATGTATGCCGGGAATAAGCCTATCAATGAAATGTTGGCACCTCAAGCAGTAACTCGGGGACTGCTTAATAATATTTGTTGTCTTTTATTATTTATACGTCAGCTGGAGTAAGTTGTTCTACTTAACTCGGATTAGTAGTGTGTGAGCACCAAAAACCCAACTCTTCGACTTACTGCTGTCCAAAAAGAATTGGCTTCATGGCAAGCAAGAGAACAAGTTTGGAATTGCGTAGCACATGAAAAACGAGTAAGGAAAAGAACTTAATCGAGCCAACGTTTGTTTTTCGGACTAACCTTGTATTTACTTTCAAATTATTATGCTGAATTATTTTGAGCTAAGCCTAAAGTTTCTAAGTATTGTTAAAACAATATTTGAAGCTCGGATTCGTAAGTCGTAAAACCAAATCAAGGTAGACACGAACCGAGCCAGAAGATTGGACGAACAAGAAAATTAAACTCGGGGGCTACGCCCAAGTTGATCCGGCATAAAAACTTAGTAGCAAAATATCACATGTGTACTGGATACAATTCCACCCGGCACACCAGGGATCTAATAAATTTTAAAGTGTTTTCACTCAAGGAGCAGCAGGAGGAGGAAGTTCGGCGTCATCTTCGCCTTCTTTGATATCCGAGGCATCGTCCTCTTCACCCTCGTCTGAACCATCTTCTACGTTCTCAGCATTTTCATCACCAACAGCTTCTAGGAAGCTCGAACCATCAGTCCATTCATGAATGGGAGCATATTCAATGAGGCTATGGGCGCAAGCCTGGCGCCGAGCTACCCACTCCGGGTCATTGGTCCATTTGGATCCGGTGCGCAGGCGCGTTAGGAGGTTGAGGTCGATCTTCTCGTACCACGTGAGTATGTGGTGAAGAACGGTCTCAGCTGCGGCACGTCCAGCAGACTCCGTCCAAAGGTCGAGCTAGGTCTCGATTTCCATCAGCTTTTCAGCGAGAATTGCGGTTCTCTCCGGAGTGTCTTCGCCAGGCCAGAATGTGTTGAAGATTCGGACTGCAACGTCAAGGAGATCCTTGCCGTAGTTCTTGATGATTTCCACACGAGATGACAGGCTGACCAACAGGTCCTCCATGTCATAGGGAATGTCTTCACCGTCAGGAGCAACGGGAGTACCCCTATCTCGGTGGAAATTGGCAACGACGGCGCTCGCAATGGGAGTACCCTCTGGAAATTTGCCTAAAAACGGGACAAGAGAAGCAAGTAATGAAAAGACATGTGAGGTAACCCGGAGAAATATGCCGGATAAGGAAAAGGAACTTACGTAAAATGTGGCTGTGGATCCGGGTCAATTCCTTGGTGCAATCATCGCGTCTTTTGCGGAGTTGCACCAGTTCAACGTTCGCTGACTCAAGCTTGACGTCGGCCTCCTGGAGAAGTTCTCGGTCCTTGGCAATTTGGAGATTGAGGCGCTCACGCTCTTCGGTGTAGTCCTAGCCAGCCTTTTCAAGCTCGGTTTTGTGCTGCGCTTTCATCTTCTTCATTTCTGCCTTTAACTTGGCAATCTCGTCATCCTTGGTTCGGAGGAGGGCAAGCTCATCGTCTTTCTTCTTGAGCTCGGCCTGATGCTGCCCTGCTTGTTCGAGAAAATGCAGCATCATATCAGGCACGGGCACACTATCTTCCAGCGATACTGAAATAGTTTGTTAACCCGGCAAAGCTGAGGTATGAATGTTCGCCGAGCCAAGGAGAAAAGGAGATAGAAAGCAAGGCAAGGTCGGACAAAAGTAGCTTACCCTTAATCTGATCCAGATTTGTCCTCATAAGCCTGTTCTCAGCCTCCACCCCAGCTGCGAAAACCGAATGATGGATTAGTTCGGCAGGAAAAGATGAAGGAAAACAGAAAAATGTGAAGAAGAGAACTTACCCCTTTTCTCGTGCTCAGCGAGATGTGCATTGTGCTTTGCGAGCAGCATTTTGTGAGTGTCTAGGAGACGCTGGAACTCAGCGCTCCGGTGGTTGGTGGTCACCTGAAAAGAGTATAAAAATTTAGCTTAAGCCTTGTGCATATTCGAAGTGTACAAGATCCGGGCCAAGTGGAACTTAACCCGGCTCTATGTGTGTGCATATTCGAAGTGTACAAGATCCGGGCCAAGTAGAACTTAACCCGGCTCTAGGTGTGTGCATATTCGAAGTGTACAAGATCCGGGCCAAGTGGAACTTAACCCGACTCTAGGTGTGTGCATATTCGAAGTGTACAAGATCCGGGCCAAGTGGAACTTAACCCGGTTCTAGGTGTGTGCATATTCGAAGTGTACAAGATCCGGGCTAAGTGGAACTTAACCCAGCTCTAGGTGTGTGCATATTCGAAGTGTACAAGATTCGGGCCAAGTGGAACTTAACCTGGCTCTAGGTGTGTGCATATTCGAAGTGTACAAGATCCGGGCCAAGTGGAACTTAACCCGACTCTAGGTGTGTGCATATTCGAAGTGTGCAAGATCCGGGCCAAGTGGAACTTAACTCGGCTCTAGGTGTGTGCATATTTGAAGTTGTCAAGGAGCTACGTTAGTTTTCTAAGGAGCATCCGGCCGAGTAACAAGTTACTCCCCCGGAGGCTCGGGGACTAATGGTTATATCACTAATATCTACAGCATGCTAAGGAAAAGGTGAAGTAACGTACCTCCATCATCTGACCCGCGAGGTTAATCGCCTTAGCGGCTGTGTTCATCTGAGCAGAGAACTCGGCGGGACCGAACTTCTCCGGGAGATCATCGTTGTAGACGAACTCCGCCTTGTTCCAGTTGTTCATGAACTCGATCAAGGTCGGAGGATATCGCTCACCGCTGAGCATGTGGGGCTCCACCAAGCCCTTGGCATGCGCTTCCCTCCTCTCAACCTGAGCAAGGGCTGGGCTGGTGTGCAGAACAAGTTGCTGCGCATTAGCTGGCTTGGCAGGGGCGTCCTTCGGTGTTGGAGGCTTCTTGGCAAGCATGGATGCGAGGGTGCGCTGTCCAGACTCGACGGACGCTGCCCTGGTGGCGTCAGGGGCTTTCTTGCCTTTGAGCTACTGAGAGGAGGAAGTGGTTGCAGCAGATTTACCCTTGGGAGCTGCCTGGGTGCTTTCTCGCCGAGACTGAGAAGACTCGGACGAGGCGGAGGGACTCGGTGTTGCTGCTTTGGCTGCTGGCACTGGAGTTGGTGCTGGTGCTGGTGCTGTTTTCTTCTTCGGAGGAGGTACTGAAGTAGACTCGGTAGTGACTTGTTGCGGCGGAGCCGAAGTGGTGGATGCCGCTGCCTCGGCTAGGTCTGTCTCCCCCGCTCCAAGGTTGCCCCCCTCTTGACGAGGTGGGCTGGAACCCCGAGCAGCCGCTGAACCCTCCGGAATAGGGCTCAGCGGGCGTGATTCGTCGCCACGCGGGGGAGAAGGGCTGAGTCGGAGCGGCGAAGCGATGCTAGATCCACTCTGGGGGACCTCCACCGCAGCTCTGCCGAATTATATAATGTAAGATGAGAAACTATAACGATGCAAGAACAAGTGAATGGCGGAGGGAAAAGGAGGCTTACGCATCCGAGGTCAGCGGCTCCTTGGGCTTCCGAGCCCTTCGTGCTAGGGCCTTGGTTGCAGGCTTGGAGGCAGTCTTATCCCCGGACTTCTTTCGCCTTTTGGTTTGCTGAGAAGGTCCGGAGGATGAAGTGGATGCGGCTTCCCTTTTCTTCTTCGGCCCAACCAGAACAGGGTCACCCACGGCAAGGGGAGGGTCCTCGTGGATCTTCCCACCGGGGTTAGCTGATGCCGGAAAAGCATAAGAAAGGGGGACATCATCAAATGCTTCCATCACCTCAATATCCGAGTCATGTTCGTCGTCGGGCCAATCTCTAATAGAAGAGAGTTTACCGGTGGGTCGCTTGGTCGCGTCGGACATTGGGAGGAACATCTCCTGGTCCGGTTCTTCCTCGTCTGAGCTCTCCCGGTCAGGCGCACATTTGAGGGTGGGTCGGTGCCATCCTCGATAGTCTGCTGAAGGAATTGCTAAAGGAGAAAAAAGACAACGGAGTTAAAATACAACAACAACAGATATAAGATCTGATTCGGAGAGCGTATGTGGCACAAAGCTTACCACGGGAGGAAGCCTATCCCGACAATAGTGCTCAATTACCCACGTCCTCTCAGAAGAGAAGTCCTTGTGGGTGGTGAAGAGGGCCTTGACCCGGCGATAGATTTCTGTGTTGCTCAGCTCGATAGATGAAGTCCGGTTGGGGTCACGGCCCCAGCTCATGTGGCACACCTTGTGAGTGCGTTTCTGGAGAAGGGAGATCCGGTTGCGGACAAATGTGATCATGGCGTCCTCGTTGCGCAACCCGAGCTCCTTCAGCTCCATGAACCTTTTATTGACTTGGTTGGCCAAGACTGTGGGCTTCTTGGGGACAACGTCCCATAACTCCGGGTTAGGAGGACCCAGAGCATAGGGGCGAAGCCGGATCAAATCCTCAGTGCCTTCATTCCAAATATAGAAGAAGGTCTGGGCCCATCCTTTACAGGAATCCAGCCCGGTAACCCGGGGAAAGACGGAGAACCTCCGGGGTGAAATGGACGCAGCGCCGAACTGCGTAAGTTGTTTATCCTCCGGCTCTAGATCTACATTCGGAATTACATTACGACGAAGGCCAAAAAACCGGATCCATAGCTCCTTCGTGGGCCATAATCCGGCGTAGCCTTCGATCATGGAGGCAAAAGTAGAGAGAGAAGTGATGGCGTTGGCAGCAAGGTGATGCGGCTGGAGTTCATAGGTATTCAACCAATCGTGGAAAAAGTCGCTAACTGGTAAACCGAACCCCCGCTGGAAGTGTGACAAGAACACCACAAACTCACCCGGATTGGGTGAGGGGGCGAGTTCGGCAGAGGCAAGGTGCGCAGTGACTCTGGCGGGGATGCGCCTGGTGCGGTAGAGCCAGTCCAGGTCGTCCTGGCAGACCCAGGAGCCAGCCCACGCACCATGGTCCGCCGTCGCGGTGTCCTCCTCCATCTCCTGCTCAGCAACGATGAGCTCCTCTTCTGTCATCTCAAGTTCATTGCCCTCACTGTCGCTAGCGGCGGTGGGGGGCAGCGGCCTAGATTGATAGCGACCCATGGTGGAGGAGGTGCGCAGCGGCGACGGCGACGCAGATGCACGTGGAAACAGTGTGGCGGCAGCGCTGCTACTCAGATGCGCAGGCGGCGGCGCTATCGCGGGAGAAGATGAAGAAGGAGAACTAGAGGCAGAGGGGCGCAGAAGTGGGAAAAATCCCAAGGGGCGCACCCCCTCCCCTATTTAACCGCTCCATCGAGGAGAAAGTGGGATCGTGCTGTGCAGGTATGCCACACGGTGTGGACCAGAAGGGCCAATCAGCGAAGAGCCACACGGAAGACCACAAGGTGTAGCAAATCCCATGACGTGACGCATTGATGCAGTTAGCGAGGAGGCAGGCCAGACATGACGTGCGCCATAGTGATAACTGACAATTACTGCAACGGTTACTGTGGCTGGCCCTTAAAATGAGGCAACCTAATGATTAGCCTCCACGTGGGGAAGCGTACGAGAGAAGGAAAAACAACCCGGATGAGAACGTGGTGACCCGGCCAGCAAGTGAAAACTTGGAATGTGCCAAGGGAAAGTAAACCCATGGGATCCGAGATAAGGTGGTAACCCGGCCAGCGAGAGAAAACTTGGAATGTGCCAAGGGAAAGTAAATCCAAAGAATCCGAGATAAGGAGGAAACTCGGAGAAGGAGCGCAAAGCTCGGTGGAATTGAACCTGCTGTGGCCTTCGAGGCTAAGGCAACTAAGACCGCACCAGCTTCGGGGACTAATGTTGGGGGGATACCCCCGGGTAGGGTCACACCGGGGTATAAAGGCCGAGTTAGCCGAGGTACGGCAAAGTCAAAGCGAATGCTGGCCGAGTTACCTCAAGGCAGGCCGAATCTCGGGGTAACCCGGACCAGGGGTGTCCACCTAACTGAGTCTCATCCCACTTAAGCAGTGAGCCGGATAGATGAATCTAACTTGTATGCAGGAACATGTGTGACCGGATCCTCCACGATCCGGGTCATAGCAAGCTTCTAGCAGAAGGAAGGAATCTCGCTGGTCAAAAGTAACCCCGGTACGCACTGCATGAGCAAAGCGGACAGGGGTAGGACCACCGAGGCATGGCCGATAGAGGTGACGACGCCCATGTCGGCTGACGCAGGCGCCGCAGAGGCTCACGTAGCCTCTGCATGGGTGACGCGAGGGAAAAGCACCCCGGTCGGTTTGCTATTTTTGGAGGAGGCATATTCCCTGGAATATGCCTTCATGTATGCCCTAAGTGGAGACCTAGCCACCCCTATATAAGGAGGGCTAGGGCCTCTGTATAAGGGGTTGGGTTTGACTGGTTGATCTCTAGTTGGTCTTGTACGGGTTAGCCGGTGGTGAGAGTAAGAGAGTCCCTTCTTCCTCCTCTCCCCAATACAGCTCTAGGAGCACTTGTAATCTGTGAAGTGAATCGAATACAAAGCTTCTGTGTGAGGAATCACCTCACTATCCCTCCCTGGATTCCCCTAGTGCATTTAGTCCCCACCTTTAGCCTATCCATGGCATCTGCCGTGACACCACCACGACAAGTAAACAGTAGGATTCGAGTGCGGTAGGCATAGGGATGGATGGACGGGCGTTGCATGTACAAGACAATTCACATAGCAATCAGAACATAGGGAAATTGCAGATAAATAAGATAAAGCATCCAAATAGTAGATAATCCTAGGCATGTG
This sequence comes from Avena sativa, assembly GCA_916181665.1. Lineage (NCBI taxonomy): Eukaryota > Viridiplantae > Streptophyta > Magnoliopsida > Poales > Poaceae > Avena > Avena sativa. Next base: position 318,437,174 of record OV702292.1, read on the forward strand.
TTCCATATATAGTCATACGTGCTCGCAATGAGAACTTGCACACCATCTTTTGTCCTGCCAGCCCGTTTGCAGCGGGGCCTCAAGGGAACTACTGGCAATTAAGGTGCTCCTTTTAATAGAGCACCAGAGCAAAGCATTAACACTCCGTGAACACATGTGATCCTCACATCAAAGCCATTCCCTTCGGTTATCCCGATTTCTGTCACTTCGGGCCATTGGTTCCGGACAACAACGTGTGTATACAACTTGCAGATAAGACCATAAACAATACTACCATAATGAATCAATAACATGTTCAGATCTGAAATCATGGCACTCGGGCCCTAGTGACAAGCATTAAGCACAACAAGTCGCAACAAAGTCATAAAGCACTAATAAAAGATACTAGGCACCATGCCCTAACAATCTGATGCCATTACATGAATGATCTCATCCAATTCCTACCATCCCCATAGCCTACAACGGGGGATTACTCACTCATAGATGAGGGAAACATGGATAGTCGATGGAGAAGCGATGGTGATGATGATGGCGACGATCTCCTCCAATTCCCCGTCCTGGCAGGGTGCCAGAACGGAGTTTCTGGTGTTGCTTCATGGAATCTGGTGGTGGCAGTGGAGCGGAACTCCTTCTGGAAAAACATCGAACCCCCCCCCCCTGAGTTTTTAGGTCAGAAGACATCTTATAGGCGAAGAGGGAGACTGAGGGGGTGTCTGGGGCGGCCAGACCACCCCCTGGCACGGCTAGGCCCAGCCCGCCCGACCAGGTGGTGTGGCTGGGCCCTAGCCCCACTCCGTCTCATATTCTGGCTCCAGGAGTCTTCTGGTGAAATAGGATTTTTGGCTTTTGTCCCGTCCAATTCCGAGAATATTCATTTTTTGACTTTCCTGGAACCAAAAACAGCAGAAAACAGGCAGCTGGCACTGTGGCTCTTGTTAATAGGTTAGTCCAAGAAATAATATGAAAAGTACTCCAAAGTGTGGACAAAACACAAGAAAGTAGATAAAACCAAGCATGGAACATCAAAAATTATAGATACATTTGCAATGTATCAAGTAGCAAACATAAATGCATAGGACACCTTCAAAGTTCATAGGAGTGACTAGATACAAATAGTTTAAAACAAGCAATATCAAAGCTATGCATCAATCAACAAGTCTTGGGACAATGCACATAGAACTAACAATGGCCACTATGCTCTCAAAGTAGGTGCATAAAGATATAAGGTGGAGAATCAATATAAAAGTGGAAGAAATGCATTCATAGAAGGAAGCAGGGATTAAAGTTTCATAAAGAGCTTCCAAAAATTATGGTACTTATTAGCTTTCAGCTCTCATTGCCCCTATCATAAGCATCTTGAAGTGATTAAGGTTAAAGTGAACAAACTATGGAGTATATGCTTGACAAAGTATAAGTTGGAAATCTCATGTCTCTTGAATACGAGTGTTGCTCCTCATGCTACTCAAGTTTAGTCACCGGTAAGTTCTTGTCTTCGTAAGTACACGTGTATCATAGAGAACCGCCAACGGGGTACCCCTTGCCCGATGATACAGAAGAATCCCCATATCAAAATGACAAGGCAAGCAGACAACGAGCATCTCAGCAATCTTCTTATTTACCATGGGAATATGGTGATTTTTTCTCTCTTTCCTCTTTTCGTATATCTATTTTTTTCTTTTATTTTTCTCTTTTTTCTCAATATCTGACTCTTTTTTTATAAGAAGAATGCTTCATAGACAGCTCATTATGATTACGCTTCAGGTTTCCACCATGACAACATGGATTAGACCAGCGTCCCAGGTGTTTCTCTAACACATATACATAACTCCATGGACTTACAAGCTCCCCTTTCATTTCACACCGATGACGTCCATAGACGAAAGATCATGATATCAACTAGGTACAAGTACAAGTGCAATGTTGAAAGCGCTCCCCATGACAGCATGGTTCTGCTAATCCCCAACAAATAAGTGCAAGCATATACAACATAGATGACACAATGGTTCAAGTTTATTAAGGGCAAGAAAAGTAAAGTGTGCCATCAAGTTCGTGAGAGCTTTAATCACTAGTTTTCTCATAACAAGTTTAATTCGAAAGGTAGATAAAAGCATGAATATACTTGGAATAGCATATGGTAGTAGGTAGGTATGGTGGACTCTTTGGAATAACTTGGTTTTAGGAGTTGGATGCATGAGTGGAACTCATACTTGGTTATGGAGGCTAGCAAAAGACTGGGAGCGACCAACTAAGAGAGCAATAATGGCCATAATCATGCAAAGCGACAAAACATCATTAATTAAATCATAAGGTGATATTACAAGTCGAAAACTAAAGGATCACAAAGGCTATGGTGACTCGGGGTAGTCATAACATGGTGTCAGCATGTGCCAAGTCAATCGAAATAAAGCATCAAAGGAGAATACCACAATACTATGCTTTAATATGCTAAAACAAAGCATGATTCTTCAAAGGCACATTAAGCAATCTCAATTGTTCATAACAAGTCATGCTACAGCAAAGAATAGTAAGCATAAAGCCAAAACAATATCAAGCATGGCATAATAAAGCATAGGCCACAGTCAAAAACAAGCTCTCTTTACCACTTAAGCATGAACTCTCCTACTCTTTTCCAATCCAAACCAAACTATTTGAAAACCAATGTATGAAAGAGGGGATCCAACCAATTTATTCAGAAAACTAAGAAAACCAAGCAAACTAAAAACCAAAACTAAAACGAAAAAGAAGACGCTCCAAGAACAACTCAACTGTGTATGAAACAATAAAAATGAAGTGTTTGGAAGAAACCTGCGATTTTTATTGAAGAAGAAAGGGATGCCTTGGGCATCCCATGCTTTGATGCTTGTACTTCTTGGATATTTCTTGGGGTGACACGCGTGGCATCCCCAAGCTTGAGCTTTAGTCCATCCTTCATCTCATTACTCATTCCTTCGATACACATGGAATTTTTCTTCATACAAGACTTCACACAATCTTTATTAGCAACATTAGTGTACTCAAGATAATAGGTCTTTAGCTTCAGTTCCAACACTAATAAAACTTCCATTAAAACACAAGATACTATAGCACTTCCCTCAAAAAGCTCAATTCCACAAAAGAACTCAAAAAGGAACAAACAAGAAGCAAATGCAAATAATGGCAGAAATCTGTTAAAACAGACTAGCAGGTAAAGACAAATTTTTTCGAAGACCTTTTGTTGCTCAAATCAAAAAGTGTTGAACTAATGAAAGTTATATAACAACCTGGGGTAGAATCACAAAAATTCACACATCAAAAGGACATACAGAAATTTTACACGAATATTTACGGTGAAGCACATAAATCTGTTTCGGGACAACAACTTTCCCAATCATTACTTCTCTCTCATTAGAGGTTACTCTTGGCACAAAAAGCAAATAAAAAGGATAAGGAGAGGCTATTACTAAATTAATAACTTCTAAGACTCGTCTAAAACTTTTGGGTTATCTCCCAATAAGTACTTTTCTTTAACGCCTTTAAGTTAGACTTGATAGTTTGAGAAGATGCTCACATAAGAAATATGAACTGAAGTAAAAGAGAGCATCAAGAAGAAAATTCAAAGCACATTTAAGTCTAACCTACTTCCAATGCATAGGAATCTTGTAAATAAACAAGTCATGAAAGAACAAAGCAACAAGCATAGTAAAGCAAAACAAGTGCAACTTCAAGACTTTCAACATAAAGAGGGGAAACTTAATAATGTTGAGATACATAAGGCCATGTTTCCCTCTCTCATAATAACTTTCAGTAGCAACATGAATAAAATTAACAATATAACTATCGCATAAAACATTCTTATCATGAGCCACATGCATAGAAGAATTAATACTCCCCACATAAACATAGTCATTCTTATTGATTGTAGTGGGAGCAAATTCAACAAAATAGCTATCATTATTATTTTCATCACCATAATCATCAAATATAGGAGGCATATTGTAATCATAATTAATTTCCTCCTCAATAGTAGGTGGACTGAAAATATCATATTCATCATTGTAATCATCATATATTGGAGGTTTGGTATCATCATAAGCAATAGAATAGCTATCTTCCAAAGCCGGGGAACTAAAAAGATCATTTTCATAAAAACTAGCTTCCCCAAGCTTAGACTTTTCCATAGCATTAGCAATAATGGTGTCCAAAAATTTCATACTAACAACATTTCTATTAGCATGCAAATGAAGTTCCATAGGTTTTTTAATTTTCTCTTCAAACACTTCATGTCCTAACTCAAGATAAATACTATAAAGCTCTCTAATTTTGTTGTTGTTTTCCATTAAGCCTAACTAGTGAAAACAAGAAACAAAAAGACAAAATTGCAGAATCTAAAGGAAATAACTTCGAGCACTCACACACCAGCAATAGTGCTAGAAGATAGCTTAGTAGCCAAAGGATGTGAGTACCTTTTATCTTACCTCCCTAGCAACGGCGCTAGAAATAGCTTGATGTCTACACATTTCTATTCTTGTAGACAGTTGTTGGGCCTCCAAGTGCAGAGGTTTGTAGAACAGCAACAAGTTTCCCCTTAAGTGGATCACCCAAGGTTTATCGAACTCAGGGAGGAAGTGGTCAAAGGTATCCCCTCTCAAGCAACCCTGCGATCAAGATACAAGAAGTCTCTTGTGTCCCCAACACACCCAATACACTTGTCAGGTGTATAGGTGCACTAGTTCGGCGAAGAGATAGTGAAATACAAGTGGTATGGATAATTATAAGTGGTAACGGTGATAGAAAATAGCTTGATGGCGTTGAAAAGACTAAAGTAAAACTGAAATAAAGATGGCAGCAAGCAAACATGTAACAGATCTAATTGCAAATGGTGTTTTGATGCTTAGAAACAAGGCCTAGGGATCATACTTTCACTAGTGAACACTCTCATATAAATATATTCTTGTTTATGATACTACGCTGAACTGCTCTCCGGTTGGACACTCTAATCCATGGTAGGGCTATAACAACACACCTCAAAGTTCGCTTTCAGCATCTAGATAACCCCACACTGTCACCTTGAGCACTAGATGGTTCCAACAAACAACACAATTTCATAGAGACATCCAACTCCAAATATAACTCATAACAAGTATTTGTAATCTCGAGCCTAAGTGCCACCAATGTGTGCACACTGTCAACTTCACACACATGGGGAGAGCAGAGATCTATTAAAGCACTTGGGTAGCAAGGTAGATCTATAGATTACAAGCTCATGGTCTCAATAAGATCATGCATAGAGAGAGAGATGAACACATAGCTACCGGTAGAACCCTTAGCCTCGAGAGAGAACTACTCCCTCCTTATCATGGGAATTAGCAATGGTGATGGAGATGGCGGTGGAGATCGATGGAGATGGCTCCGGAGGCACTTCCCCATCCCGGCAGGGTGCCGGAATAGAGACTTTCTGTCCCCCGAATCTCCCCTTCGGTGGCGGCGGCGCTGCAGAACTTTTCGTGGCTGGAGGCTGGATGATTTAGGGTTTTTGCATCGGGAGGCATCTTATAGGCGAAGAGGCAAGGTCAGTGGGAAGCCAGGGGGCCCACACCACCTGGTGGCGCGGCCAGGGCTAGCCCGCGCCACCATATGGTGTGACCACCCTATGGCCCCTCTCCGTCTCGTCTTCTGGCTCTGTGAGTCTTTCGGTAAAATATCGACTTTGGCTTTTGTCTGGTCCAATTCCGAGAATATTGATTTTCTGACTTTCCTGGAACCAAAAATAGCAGAAAACAGGCAACTGGCATAGTGGCATCTTGTTAATAGGTTAGTCCAAGAAATCATATGAAAAGTACTCCAAAGTGTGGACAAAACATAAGAAAGTAGATAAAACCAAGCATGGAACATCAAAATTATGGATACGTTAGCAACGTATCAATATCCTCCTAAGATTTCTCAAGATGATGGAGAACTGGTCCCATTGCCGGAGACCCTTACCCGAAAGCGTAAGGCTCCGATAGTTTCCATTGGCATAAAGGAAGTGCCCGTTGTGAAGAGGTAACTTTCTTCACAAGGTCTATGTATTTTATTTCTTAATTCTTTCTGAAGTGTAACGATCTTTGTTCTATTACCTCCTCAGAGCTAAACAGATCTCCAAGGGAAAGGGGAAAGGAGGCTCGTCGAAGCCCCTGCGTCAGTCAAAGTTAAATTTGACTTCTCCTGCCACAGCGCCTCCGACTCCTGCCCGCGGCCTTCTACAACACCAAAGATTACTCCATCTCCGTACGTCGCAGAAGATCTGACTCTTCATTTTGAGCCAGTGAACCTTGGTTCGCAGACCGACGTCACCATGGGTGACTCGGTAGTTGATAAGGGTGAACCCTCAAAGGGTAATGATCCCTCGGAAGAGGTTTTTGCTGATAACCTTCTCAACAATCCGGGTATTGCCAAGCTTGGCATTACTCGAAAAACTGCAGAAGAGATACAAAGGCTGGCTCAGTAGTGCCTGGAGAGCCGAAATATCACCGTAGAGGAAGAGGCACAAGAAGCAGAGGACGTCAAGTACTCCGAACTTCTTGAGAAAATCCCTCTTTGCGACGAGAGGCTGAAAGCCGGTGTGGCTCCTCCACCACTAGTAATCCTGCTGACCCTCGCTGAGAAGGTTACCACGGAAGTGAACATGAGATTAAGCAAGCTTACTCATGAACAACATGTAAGTTGGATTTCCAACTCACCTTTTTTACTTTATTTCATATCATATCCTCTAGCCCCCAAGCATGAAGTTGGATAGACAATCCGGATTTATGCTTTCATAGGATGCGAAAGAATGAACTAGTATAGCCCCACAGGCTCGTGCTGATATTAGTTAAAATATTAGCCCGAGTCTTTAGTAGACTTCTGAATCTGGGTATTATTCTGACTTACAGAAAGTTAATGCTTATAACCAGGAATTATTGAAGAATATTTGTAACAAGCGGAGAGAGATCAGAGCTCTCCGGCTTGAAAATGCTTAATTAAAGGTATCACGAGATGAGGCTGAAGGTAATCATTTTAGTCCTTAACCCCGCTCTTTTTGATTTCATAGTCGAATTACCTATTCAACTGTTGTTCTTTTGCTTTCAGCACTGGTCAAACAATCATGTGCAATGGTTGAAGAGGCCGAGAATCTTAAGACCCTAGAGGTGGAGAATGTCGACTTATGTCGAGAGCTGAATAAGCTTAAGGCGGATCACGAGCGCAATATTGCACAAGTCCTCGAATCCTCCTCCGTGGCCACCGAAGAACATGATCGAAGGATCATGGCCCAGGATCAGAAAATCTCGGATATCAATGATGAATTATTCAGAGAAAAGGACATCAGTGAGGCACTCCGGGCTAAACTCTAGAGCCTTAGGGCGGAGAAGACCAAAGTTGACGATGTCATCTTTGGTATATTTCCTATTATCTGGTTTCTATTTTTCGACTTTAGGAGTTCGGATATATTTTCTGACCTTTGCTTTATATGTGAAGGTCCTCTAAACTTACTGGATTCTTCCTCCACCGAGTCTCGCACCAGCAAGCTTACACAAGTCGGCAACCCGCTTCACGATTTCCTCCAATCTTTGGAGGATATTGGCGAAGTACTCAAAGTTCCGGACATGAATAGATTGTCTAGCTTTGAGGTGCGAGACAAGGCCAAGGAGATGCCCTAGCTAATCTAGGACTGGAACATGTCCTATGCACGGACCGCAACATAGAATCCCCTCACCATGGTTATGAGTCACCATGGAAGCATGGAAATCTGGCAAGTAACCAAAGGATATTCGACTGCGGATGAAGACAGGAAGGAGCAAGATATCAAGGCCATCATGGACTCCTGTGCCGGATATGGATGTCATGTAGCTAATCTGACCAGCTATGACACTCCCTTCTTCACTCACGTGGAGACGCCTCCTCCGCCTGCCGAAGAAACAACCGAAGTCTCTAACGACGCAAACCGTTTTGGATTTGAACGTCTCGGAAAGATATCAAGGCGAAGGTGATGTCTCTAGTGATCCTTCAGCTCCTATCTCTTCTCTTGCATCGTAAAGTGCCAGAAAAAACAATGTGTTATTCTGAAACAATCAGATTGTAAATAAGTAGTGTAATACTTTTTGCTAGTGCTAAGATTTGCTACTTCTATTTTGCACTTTTGGCTTTATTTTGATGTGCCTTGAATGTTTACATAAGCCCTTTATATTTTGTCTATACTTATCGTTTATCTGGCTTTCTGCCTCGTCCCTTTCGTGAGCCGGCCAACCTTCAACACAGAAACTCTGCCGAGCAACATAGCTCAATTGCTAAACCAGTTTAAACTCGGAAACAAAGCCGACTTATAGTACCAACAATTCAGTACTCGGAAAATGCCTGCATCCGGTAATCAGATAAAGAACCAAAGTATAAACTAGGAAATTTAGATTTATACCCAAAGGTAACATTTTTAGAATCGGAAATCTAAACCAGAACAAACATGAGCATAAAGTACTTTCAAGTATTCTGGGAATTTTGACTGTGACATGATCATTTGGAAATAAGATGGCAATATAAAACTTCTCAGAATAATTTGATGCAACCAACACTTTATTTCTCATTGAACATGTACACATATATGATTACAAAGAATGAAAATTTAAGAATAAAAGGGACGTAGCTAAGCAATAGTACAAGGTCTGTCTAATTCTTCTAGGTCTGTACTGCCTCCAGCTCTCTTCCTTTTCTTAGTAGCAGGCCTTTCTTTGACTGTCCACATATCAGTTAGATAGTAAGAACCATTGTGCAATACTTGGCTAACTAAAAAGGGCAGTTCCCATACTGGGGAAAGTTTGTGCTTTCTTTTTTGCACAAACCGGAGAACCAAATTGCCCTTATTGAAAGACCGATTTCTGACTCTCTGACTATGATACTTGCATAACTTCTGCTGATAGGTTGTTGACCTCATCTCAGCAAAAAGTAAACTTCTTCGATTAAATCGAGATCATTTTGTCGAGAAATTTCAGCATCATTTTTGATATACGCAGCAACTCGGGGAGAAGTATGAATAAAATCACTAGGAAGAACCGCTTCTACACCATAGACCAAGAAGAAATGTGTGTATCCAGTTGACCTATTCGGAGTTGTTCGCAAACTCCATATCACAGAAGGTAATTCATCTGCCCAAGCCCCCGCAGCATGACGTAGTGGTGCTTCGAGTCTTGGTTTGAGACCTTGTAGGATTAAACCATTTTCTCTTTCAACTTTTCCATTAGCTTGTGGATGCACGACTAACGCAATGTCAAGCCAGATATTTTGTTCATCGCAGAATTCGGCAAGTTCTCCCATAGAAAATTACTCCCGTTGTCCGTGATAATACTATGTGGATAACCGTATCGGATTATAACATCCTCGATAAATCTTCTAGCTATTGCTCCATCACAACTAGTGGTTTAGCCTCAATCCATTTTGTGAATTTATCCACCATCACTAAGCGATGAGTAAATCCACTTGGAGCCCATTTGAATGGTCCTACCATGTCAAGCCCCCAGACCGCGAAAGGCCATGTTATAGGTATTGTTAACAGCTGATCAACCGGAACATGAGCTTGTTTGGCATACTTTTGGCAGCCTTTGCACGTTTTGACCAGCCGTTCGGCATCTGCCTTGGCTGTAAGCCAGAATAATCCGTGTCTAAGAGCTTTTGCCACTAAAGATTTGGCTGCAGCATGATGGCCGCATTCGCCTTCATGGATTTCTCGTAAGATTTCCACTCCTTCCGGAGATACGCAGCGCTAAATACCCTAGATACACTCCGCTTATAGAGCTCACCATTTATGATTTTATAGGTTTTTGCTCGTCGGACAATCTGCCGGCTCAGAACCTCATCTTCGGGTAATTTTCTATCTACCAAGAAATCAAGGTAGGGTTGAGTCCAGCTAGGAATTACAGCCAGAACTTCCACTAAAGGTGATTCGGATTTGGTCGGATATTCCTCATTTACTCCTTTTATAGAGGGAACTTTGAGGTGCTCTAGAAAAGAACCATCTGGGACCTTTTTTCGTGCAGAGCGTATTCTAGATAATGCATCTGCTTCCTCATTTTATGTTCGAGGGATGTGTTGAACCTCAAACCCTTCAAACGATTTAGATAGTTCATCCACAACAGCTCTATATGCTGCCATGTGTTTATTTGCATTACAGATATCTGACACTTGTTGGGCAACAAGATCCGAATCTCCATAACACATTAATTGTCGGATGCTGATATCCTTAGCAATTCGGATTCCATGCAGCAATTCTTCATATTCGGCAATGTTATTTGTGCCCGTGAAGTGGATCTGCAACACATAGAAGAGCTTATCTCCTTGGGGTGATTTGAGCACCACGCCAGCCCCGAGCCCCCGAGCGCCTTGGACGCGTCAAAATGAAAGGTCCAGTATTCCGACTCTGGGAGGGTCATATTTTTCGTTGTCTCTATCCAATCCGTGACAAAGTCAGAAAGGATTTGGGATTTGATTGTTGTATGAGGTTTGTACTCAATGTCGAAAGCTGAAAGCTCTATGCCCCATTTTGCGACACGTCCTGTAGCATCGCTATTGTTGATTATATATCTCATGGGAGTTGTGCTTACCACAGTAATTGGATGTTCCTGAAAGTAATGCCGTAACTTCCGGGATGCAAAGAACACACCGTAAGCCAGCTTTTGATAGTGTGGATACCGCTGCTTTGATTCAGTTTGATCTTCGCTGAGGTAATAAGTCAGACGCTACACCAGGTGTTCCTATTTTTCCTTTGGTCTCTCCACCACCATGACGACACTGACGACTCTGTTTGTCATAGCGAGATAGAGCAACATCGGTTCACGAGGTTCCGGTGCTGCAAGGATAGGAGCAGATGAGAGTACTGCTTTCAGGTTTTGTAGTGCAGCCTCAGCTTCATCATTCCAAACAAACTTATTAGTATTTTTCAGGAGCTTGTAGAGTGGTGTGGCTCTTTCACCGAGCCGGCTTACAAACCGACTGACTGTAGTAATGCAACCAGTTAGTATTTGAACGTATTTCAGGCGAGTCGGCCTGGAAATATTTATAGCCTTAATTTTGTCCCAGTTCACCTCTATGCCTCTTTGAGACACGATGAAACCTAGCAATTTGCCGGCTGGTATTCCAAAGAAACATTTCTTTGGGTTAAGCATTATGTTATATTTTTGTAGATTAGCGAATGTTTCCTCCAAGTTGGAAATTAAGGTTTCCTTCTTTGTGGACATCACCGCTATGTCGTCCACATATGCATGTACATTGTGTCCGATTTGATCGTGGAGGCAATGCTGCATAGTGCGCTGGTACATAGCTCCTGCATTCTTGAGCCGAAAGGGCATCGTAAAGAACAGAAGGTTCCAAGGGGGTTATGAATGAAGTTTTGACTTTGTCTGATTCCTTCATCCGATTGGTGATAACCGGAATATGCGTCGAGAAAACACAGGAGTTCCGAGTCTTCCATAGAATCAATAACTTGATCAATTCTAGGCAGAGCGAACGAATCTTTGGGACATGCCTTGTTCAAGCGCTATCTAAACCTACACCTATCTGGGTGACCTTAGAGGGGTCATCATCCTTCAACGGCATCGTCTTTATCTCTTCTGATGCCTTGAACTCCGGAGTCGGCTTTGTCACCTCTTTCTTCGTTGCGGGCATATCGGATGGGTCGATGGTCTTCTTCATCTACTAATACTCCTAGGTGTGCAGTACGGCTTCAGCAAAGGCGGCATTTCCGTCCTCGCATTCTCGTGCTTTCTTTGGGTCTCCCCTGATGGTGATCATGCCCTTCGGACCTGGAATTTTCATCATATTGTAAATGTAACATGGACAAGCCATAAAAGCCTAGTAGGCCGGACGTCCGAATATAGCGTGGTATGCGCTCTTGAATGGGACCACTTCGAAGGAAAGTCCTTCCGTCCGGTAATTCTTTGGAGTTCCCAAAGTAACATCCAAAGTGATCTCTCCTAGGTTATTTGCTTGTCTTCCTGGGACAACTCCGTGAAAGATCACAGAGCTATCATTCAGCTGAGTTTCTGAGATCCTCATCCGACATAGTGGTTTGATGTAGAGGATGTTGATGCTGCTGCCGCCGTCCACGAGAGTCTTCGAGAAACCATAGCCGTCGATAAGCAGATCGATGGCTAAGGTGTATGTTCCTCGCCTGTGCAACTTAGGCAGATGATCAACACGGTCAAAGGTGATTGTCACTTCCAACCAGTCCAAGAATTGAGGGATAGCCGGAACAGTTGCGTTGAGCTCATGCAAAACTGCCTTCTTGACCTTAGCTAGTTGAGACCCAAGGAAAGTGACATAAGTGTCTTTCTTTATTGGGAAGTTCTTCTTTCCATCCAACTTGGGATTTGAAGGTCAGCTTCCTCCATGTCGGAATCTTCCTTGGTCTCCTTTTCTTTTTTGGGATTCTTCTTTCCCTTCTTCCGCTTAGCCCTATAGCCAGCAGAATCGTCTTTCTTGATGTCGTCATTGAAAAGACACTCAACATTTGTATGTGACGAGCCCCCGTTGGCATCTAAGTGATGCACACATGGATTGTTGGCAATGTCGACCCAAGAGTAGGTTTTGCTAGGTTGCTGGTCTCCTCTACCCTGGACTCTTGACATCCCACGACCGCGTCCGTGGCCGCCTCCGTGCCCTCCTCGTCCTCTAGACCTGAAAGTAGCAGTGACAACTGCGGTTTTCGCATTGGGATTTTCTTCCGAGGTGTTCTTGTGCTTCTGAGCTTGTTGCTTCAGCTATTTTGCCGACTGTGGTATCGTCAGGATGTTTAGTAGTCCTTCTGCGTCATCATCGGCATCTGCATATTTGCTTGCCATTTCTATCATCTCTCCTAGATCAGTGACCTTGTCGCACTTCAAGCGGTGACGTAGTAAACCAATTGGGAGTCCTGAAATGAAAGCTTCAATCACAGTTTGATCATTTACCCCTTCGTAGGAGTTCTTGGTGTCGATCCATCATCCGAGGTAATCTCGGCAAGTTTCTCTGGCTTTCTGGGTGCAACGCTGTAGGTCTCCTACCATATAGGGCCTCCGATATGTGCCTTCAAAATTCGAAAAGAACACACTTTGCATGTCATACCAGTAATGAATGGTGTTCTCCGGAAGTTCCTTAAGACAGGATTGTGCCGTCTTTTGAAGCATAAGTGGGAGATATCGGGTCGCGACCAAGCTATTTCCGCCTTTGGTGATGCAGCAAGCTGTTAAAAATCCTAGAGCCAAGTATCTGGCCGGGCCACTCCATCGTAGGCTTAGATGTGTCTTGAGATAGCAAATCCTTCCGGGAAGTGTGTTTATCAAATTCATGGTCCAAACCACTTTGGGCCCACGTATATACCATCGTTCTCGTAGCGCCGCGCCTCTATGTTAGAGTTGATCCGGTGTCTCGTGTCACTTGGTGATAGGGAACGCCGTTTTGGTTGTTGGTTGTGGCTGCGTTGCCTTGGAGCCGGAGTTCTGCTTCTGCCACCACCTCCTCCGCCATGACGCCATCCTTGGCCTCCTAGAGAGCCGTTGTGATGGCTACTTGGTGGAGAGGGTGGTGCAGGTGAGTTGTTTCTGGCTGATCGCCGGCCTCCATCCAGGGCGTCATTATTCTGGTTCTGGGGAGGATCTTCATTACGACGAGCCCCCTGCCGGCTTGACTCGGCATGGTGTCCATCGTTCCTTCATCCGTCGTTCCCCCCACCGCAGTGGGGTTCAGCCGGATGGCTTGTATGTCTAGGAGGTGGCATCCTTTGTCGGTCCTCCTCCCGATGTTGCTCTTTGTTGTCTTCCTTGTGATTGGTCGACTCTCGCCGGGGAGGGTGTCTCAGAACGAGTGCCGCAACTGCGTCTCGCTCTGTGGCTGGAGCAACATTGCTCCAGTCACGTGCGCTTCTGTGCTGCTGCCCTAAAGATCCGGTTTTGAGTAGTTATCTTCCCGACGGTTGGAACGGTACTGTTGTTCCAGCACCCGTTGGGTCCTAATGTCATTCTAGGCTGGATCCGTGCAACATTGGTCATATTGAGAGACCAGTTTTCCGCTTCCGGATTTTGCGACCTTCTGTTGCTCTAGACCCTTGGTGAGCAGCTTCACACCCAACTGGACTTGATCTTGGTTTGGATTGTTTGCCAGGATATCTCGAGCTGTAGCAGTGTTTTCCATTGGCGTTCCATACACCAGATCTCCCTTGCTATCCAGGCGAGGTTCTCCTTTGACGGTGTCATCTCCCTCAAAGAGGGTCTTTTGGACTTCCGAATTTCTGTTAGCCTACACGGGGCCGTTCTGGGTCTTCTGATGCTGCAGGGAATTGAACTGCCCCGCAGACGCAATGCACTTCTTCTCTTCCATAAGGTTGTTAACCTCATCTAGGAGTACTTGACGACGGCCTTCTAGGGCTTGAGCCCTTTCTTCCAATTCTACAGGTGTAAGCTCTGCAACTGTAGGGATAGGCGTAGTTAACGTGGCATCGATGAGTTTACGGGCACCAGCGGTAACCATGTATCCATCCACCGGAGTTTCCTTTGGCTCGTCTAGGATTAGAGCTCCATCCAAGTCTTCTTCATATTCTTCGGCAATCACTTCCTCTACCGAAGGATCTTTCACCGGAGTCTTGTTCTTCTTGTTCGTCATCTTTGCCTTCTTGGCAGCACCGGTAGCAAAGATGGCTTTGGGTCCATTTCCTGGATTTAAGCTCTGATCGGTACTTTCGGACATCTAGACGTCGGGATTGACTCCGAGATCCATGTCATCCTACGCTTTGGGAGAGTTTTCTCCGAATCCTTCGTCCATGGCTTCTCCTTCTTCTGCAGCTTTGGAGTTGAACTCCTCTTCATATTCCACGGAGAACTTTCGGAAATCCTCTGATGTCATGGAATCATCCGAAGATGCCGCTAAGTCGGTGTTTGTTCCGATCTCCTCTAGCACCGAGTCTTTGTTGTCTCCAGCCTCGACAGAGCCAGATCTAGATCCAACATATCCGACAAAGTGCGATGCGTGCGTCCTGAGGTAGTTGTGGCTTTCCTCGTAGGCTTCCTCAAAATGCCGGATGGTCTTGAGAACCTCATCCACGCCTGAGCCTTGCAGCATTATGCGGCTCAATGTGTGCCTCAGGAAGGGTTGATCTGTTCCGGTATTGGCAGAGCCGGAACCAAAGTTGTTGTCTTGCTCCTCCTGGATTTCGACCTCGACAGGTAGGTCAATCTGGGATTTGGCTTCGCTAGGGAGATCCACTTTAGATTTGAGTTGCACCGCAAGATCAGCTTTCTCCACCATCTCCGCAATAGGTGCGGGCTAGGTGGGATTAGGGTTTTCCAAAATCCGAAACTCTGCCGCCTCCGCGGACAAAGTGTACCAGAAACTTCCTCTGCCTCTATCATCACCGCTAGGATGGATGGGGCAGGTTCAGCAAAACCAATGTGAACATTGATCTCACCAAAGGACATGATGTTGTAGGCAGTCACGGTCTCCCTAGTCGGAATCCAGGTCTCGTGAAGAACGGTGAGAGGGACGTCGCTGGCATAGAGGATGCGACCAACGACGATGGTCTCGCCGATTCCGATTCTTGCAGATTCTACTCAGAACACAGATCCGAAGCTCACTTGCCCCATGGTGGGTGCCAAATTTCATCAGACTGATGACAAGTACACCATGAGGGGGTCCTTGAGGCATGCGGGAGAGAGGGGTGTGAGACGTACGGTGTTCCGTGATGGTGAGCACACAAGTTTACCCAGGTTCGAATCCGCGAGCTTTGGACGGATCCTACTCCTGCTAGCAATCCAGTAATACGGCAGAGCCGGAATATGGGTTACAAGGGTTTTGCCTGTGCGAGTTGAGATTGTAGACTATTGTGAGGTGCCCTAAAGGCTTTCCATAGGATGGCTTATATAGATATCCGGCCTAGGGTTTACAGGAGAGACCTATCCAGCTACGACTAAGAGTCGGTTACAGAGTACATCTTGAACTACAAGTAACATAGCAGGCCTATGTCGGTAAGGCTTCTGGACCTTCCCGTAGCCGGACTGGACTCCATATCTTCTCCCTGACTGGGCTGCCCGTGAAGCAAAGCTCTAACCTGAAGTGGGCCACCCTGGTCAGTAAGGCACAGTGAGGATACCCGGAAAAGTATATCCCCAACATGCACCGTATACTCCGGTCGGGCCGGATACTCCGGGGTGTATTGGCCGGATAGTCCAGTTTTGCCTGTCGAAAATTTCTGCACTTCAAAACCCTAATGAGCAGCCTGTCGGAGCAAAGCAACTAGTCTCGTGGGTACATTCCTAGGCACATATGCTGTAGAGAGGCTGTGTCGATGGTATGCAAACAAAGGAACGTTATGTGGACTCGGACAAACGATGAAAGACTTGCGGAAACGGTGATGGTGGACATGGTGGAAAACAAGATCAAACCCTAACCCTAGACACAAACAAAAACAAGACTCCTACGAGAAAACCATGCAGATCGGATCTACGAGAAGATACAATCAGCAACTAAAACTCGAAAACAATGTCATCTAGTCTATGGCAAATCTTTTTGTAAGGCTTTTTATGTACGGGATGAAACACGAACTAATCTATGGATGGATTTGTGGATGCTCACCGAGTAAACGAGGAAATCTGATACCAAGATGATATGGGGTGGCCCAATCTTCTCAGCATGCACTTGTCGATGATGATAATGGGGGATAAATAACTAGCATGTAGTTTTGAACTCTCCCGCTCGAACCCTGATGCCAATGCAACAGCTCTCGTACCCAGTGGGATATTCACAACACCACGCTCTTGCGCACACAGCCGTCAACCACGAACGGAGTTTGCAATCTACTAATTCCCAGTGGAACAACAGATCACACTCAATTGCAGTAGTATAATTCGATCACAGTGTAATTCTAGAGGTTCTTTGAAAGAAAAAACTCCAAAGTAGTATAAACATGGTCTAAATCCTAACTAGGGGACGTCCCGGGGCTTATAAGGGTGGCTGGGGCGGCTAGAAACTAAAACTAAATGCGTTCAACTCAAACTGACACAAACCGACTTGGACCAAGTTCGGTCGGCGGCTGGACATTCCGGTGTAATCGGGTTGGATAGTCCAGTCGGGCCGGACACTCCGGGTGGAGTGTGCCGGACAGTCCGGTCTGGCCGGAAACTTCAGAGTTTCCAGGTAGTGTCCGGGTAGTGTCCGATTTGGGTCACAGATTGTCCGCACCAATTCTTTTCTCGGGCAGGCCGTATAGTTCGGGTGGATCTGACCGGACACTCTGGTTGATGCAGAGCTTTTGGCCTCCATCTTGATGATCTTCTCTTGCGCCTTCCTCTCGCTCCTCCCTCGCGCATCCTTGGGTGATCATCATGTTGGGATTCTCTTGTAGCCCTTCTCCTCCTTGCGCCATGCTTGTTTCTCCAACGAACCTGATCATACATAAATGCATAGACTTAGGTAGTATAAAGTTCTCATCAATTAAAGTACCATATTCGTTTAGGAGTTTATTCACCTGTTGTTCGAGTAGCTTAGCACAAGCTCTTGTAATGGGTCCAATTCTAATCTCATTGGACTGATTCTTCCTTGCAATAGTTGTATCATCTTCAGTAGTCATTGGGGTAGGTGTAATTGTAGGGATGTCCTCATCACTCACCGATGAGGCAGCGTTGGCGGCAGCGTACGGTAAGGGAGGTGGTGCTGGCGGCGGTTCAGGCGGAGGGTCAGCGAGATGCATGCGGAGATGGCGGTCACGGGGGTGGTCACGGGGTGGATCTTCTCTTCCTCGTGGGATGGGTACGGCGTTGGAGCGGCACGATGGCAATGGTACTTCAGCGAGGCCTCCTAGGCATCCTTGTTCTCCCACGGAGGGGGAAAACGGTCAGGGAGAGGCGGCACAATAGGGTTGAGGAGTACATGAGAAAAGTAAGGACGTGGGAGGACGGAGGCGACAAGCTCAACTTCAGTCTGCAACTCCAACGGTGGCGGCGACGTGAGCTCGATCTCGAGATGAGCTAGGGTTTCAAAAATCGGAAAAACGAGAGGATGAGGGGGCGCGGATGATTTTATTAAGTCTCTATGCGTTAGGTGGGGCAAGGAATTTGGAACGAGGCAAGCGAATTTCACGGAATCCCGCTGCGGATCAAAACCATGCTCGATGCGGTCTTTGCGCGCGAGGTTGAAGACGACAGCGTGGGGTCCACTGTCAGTGGCGGAAAGTGGGGTCGGCTGGCTGCTGGGCTGCTAGCTGCTTATCTACTGCGCGCGCGAGCGGGGAGCGGCGGGGTCGCTGGCTGCTGCTGCTCCGTGGGACGGCGCTGCTGCGGTTCCCGGGTGGGCTGGGCTAGTGCGGCTGCTGCCGAGTAGGTTAGTTTTGTTTTTTAAGTACTTTTTTTCCATTTTCTATTTATTTCTTTCCCTCATATCTCTCTCATATGAATTCCAAATGAACTCAAACTTGTTTTCAAATTTTTATAAATTCAAGTGGAACATATTAGGTTATTATTTAGCAGTGTTTGTTCTCTTAGCAATGATAGATACTTTAAACCTTACTTAATTCCCTTTAGGAATAAAGTGGCACATAGAATTTTAGGGTTTTTTCCTTTATTTCAATATGAATATTATGCATGATGCCATGATGTAATGCAATGCTCATGAATGACA
Organism: Avena sativa; assembly: GCA_916181665.1. Taxonomy (NCBI): domain Eukaryota; kingdom Viridiplantae; phylum Streptophyta; class Magnoliopsida; order Poales; family Poaceae; genus Avena; species Avena sativa. Next base: position 318,455,792 of record OV702292.1, read on the forward strand.
TGTAAGTGCAATTTTTTTCTAGTCCCAGTTTCTAAAATCTTGGGATGTCATGATGGCTATGATAATATAACACTTTTCATCAATATAAATTGTGTCATTTGCCTATCATATCATGGTCCATCTAACTATTGCTATGCCTGATATGGATGATTACTTGTTTTTATTAAATTCAATATGAGCTTTGGACATTTAGTAGTTTAGATATAATTTGATCCCTCTTCCTTGTCTTTGACATGTGTGTAGGTGTTGATGATGATTATGGATGAAACAAAGGCAAAAGGAACAAATAGAGCATAGTATGGAGGAGCTGCAGGGACCAGACTTAGCCATTTGAGGTGTTCGAAGAGTAAATTTTTCCAACTCCCCAAAATAAATATCCGAGACCACAGGGTTGTAGCCCTCAACGATACAAACTCAACGAGCCCAAGAACACCCAAAACAGAGTTCGTATAAGAAATGACGACCAAAATACTAATAAGTATAGACGGTTTAATGAGCCACTATACGAGTGGAGAAATAATTCCGGCCGTATAGTTGCGCCTGTATAGTTGTAAAAAAGGGTCGGAAACAATGGGATTTTGCCCCAGAGAAGCTCCAGAACCTTCCCTATGTCATATGACGATATTGGGGGAACCCTAGAGCACCCCCAAGGCCTATATAAAGGAGAGAGGACCCAAGGAAGCCACCACATATACACAATACACCATATACAAGATCTAGATCCCATCTACCGCCTCCACGGTGGCGCCCTACCATCGTGCCGCCTCCATAGCCTCTACAGCTCCACCAGGATCTAGATCTCTATCAACAACAACAATCCATCCAAGCAAGAAGAGGAGGATAAGGAGAACGCCGCCATCACCACGCTGACGCTACCATCACCATGCCGTCCTCACCATCTCCATCACCGCTACTCCTTCATTCTTCCCCATCACAATCTCCGTGATGGGTTGTAACATGGCTTGAACCCCCTTTATTAATGTTATGATGATTTGAGTAATTGAAGTGTGGTGTGTTCTTGTTAATTAATATGTTTGTGCTTTCTCTTTACATTGTTCTATTCATGACATTATTCTAGTGATTGGAGACGTCTAATCCATTGTTGAGGAATTTACTAGGGATTCACGGAGTGTCACAGAACTTATCATTAGTCTCTACTCGTCCATGGGCCTGACAAGTCCGTGGGTAGAACTAATAGGCTATTTGCTATAAGTGATTTGCGGAGGCAATAGCAGATTAGGATGCACCACCCATTAAGATTTAATTTGTCAAGATCACGCATGATATAGATACGTATAGTGTTGCGAATTGCTTGACCCCAAAGTGACATACGGGATATGTTTTGACTAACACACTTACTTAGGAGTACGGTTGTCCATAGAACTTAATGCATTTGCTCTGGTTTACCTTGATTGGTCTTGTTACCTTAATACACTATTCTCTTACGAGATGACCCATGTCCGAAGAGGGTGTGGAAAATTGAGTTGTCTAGTTGCCACTTACCAATGGTGGGAGACAACGGTATATGAGGGACCACCACAATTATAGGTAAAAGCTATTCCATAAGCACTTATCATGCACACCTATATACACAACATTACTTGAGGAATCTTAGCATTAATATTTCATCTCATTGCATTCACCTCTTTTTAGTTTTACTTTTGTTCTAGTTTTTTTCCAGTCCTAGTAGTAGTTATTACAAAACATCTTAAATTCATTTATCCTAGCAACTTATAGAATAGGCTATTTCCAAACCACGGTTTGGCTGCATTGACAACGTGGCTGCGGGGTCGTGTTCGCCGAGCTCCCATCGGGACAAACTCTTTAAATATTTGATGTTGCAAGTACTGCAATAACCCTGTTTTGGTGGAGGAACTCAGCCCATCAAATTGGCGATGTTGCCGAGGAGCAAAGCGTTCGGTTATCTACTCGCACATAGTTTATTTCCGTTTGTTTCTATTATCTTACTTCTTTCTTTTATATTCAAAACAATAAAAAAATTACAAAACCGAAAATTTATAAAAAATGGTTGCTACTAATCATGTCTTCCGAGATAAATTTTGTTCAAGAGATAATACAAGCATTGGAGGAGATAAAGGATTCAAGTTCATCAAGCTTGGTTGCTAGACATGAGCTGATGAAGAAATTGCTGGACCAATTGGAAAGGCATTCATTTTGGTTGCGTGCTAATGATGGATCTTACTGCACAATTTGTATAATAGATGACCACCTTAATTTTCAATGTAAGTATTCCAACAATCCTACTCTAGCAAATTATAATAGAGATAAATCCTATGCTAGTTTGGAAGTACTAGAATACATTATTTCCAAAGGTGCATCTGAAATGGTATTTAGACTAAGAAGTATTGATGTTGAAAGTGAAGCACTTGATGGATTTTTTAATTTAGTATACCTCATATTCCTCTTTTGCAAAAATAATTTAAGTGGAGAGGAAAAGGAGCACAAGGAAGAGGAGGAAAAACGGATTGATCACCCGCTCACACCTTCGACTCCTACTTTTGATTCTACCATTGCTATTAAAACAATAGTCGATAAAAAGGAGGAACAAAAAGGTGGGGTTGACAAAGAGAGTCACACTACAACTTTTATTTGTGATGCCTCTCACTCTAGTAGTGATTTTTATGATGCTAAAACTGTTGATATTTTTTCTGCGGAGGCCCTGTGCCTAGACACTCATATGGAGAGCATTAATAAAAATGAACTAGAGATAGAACCTTGCTATACTAACATGAAAGGTCCTGAATTCCCTGCTATGAAGGAAGAATACTATGAAGTGTTCCCCTACATAGGTAACCAAGGTAAAGATTTAAGAATTTTATATGAATCTCAAATCCTCTCATTGCAGCTATACATAGAGGCATATTCACCAAGCTTGGGTCATGAACACTCGCTTGGAAAGCGAGAACTTGTTCATCTACATGATGCCGATGCACTATAAGCGGGTACGACTCCGACCGAACTCTACTTCAAGATACTCCCTACTGGTATGTACAACCTCACCTCGAGTCGATATCCCTTGGGATCCAGGTGAGTAAAGTATGGAGCATCCTAGCCTGGCTTTATGGCTATAAAGAGAGCGCTTCCCGGGAGGCAATCCGGAAGTTACTAGGTGTCTTTCTTAGTTTTGTGTCTTGAGTCTAGTTGCATTCATGTTGCATTGGCACTTTTATTCTTCACATGTATTGCTATTAGAGTAATCTTGTGGTAGTTTTCAAAAGGTAGAATTTATTGTCACTGTATTATGCGTTGCATAAACTCGGTAAAAAGGAAGAGAAAACCAGTTTCAGGTGAATCCTTCAATTATATGTATATGTTGGTCGAAAATTTAAATTGTCATTTTTTTGTCAAAACATGGTGTTTCGCTAAATTTCAGAATAAGAAATAATTCTCGAAGAAATGGAAATTTTTTGATGGCTACAGAGAGTTTAACGACCAACTATACAGCGGGAATAAAAATTCTGGCCATATAATTCCAGCCGTATAGATATTTTTGCCATTGACAATTTTTATTTCATAAGTACTGATGGTTTAACGACCAACTATACATCGGGAATAAAAATTCTGGCCATATAGTTCCGCTCGTATATATATCGGTGCTTTTGTACAATTTCTTTTCTAGGTACAGAGGGTTTGACGACCAACTATACAGCGGGAACAAATTCTTCCGACCGTATAGTTTTGGCCGTATAGCTGCGCCACCAGGTGGAAATCCTAAAATTTTGACAGCATGCCAACTATACGGCGGGAACACATTGTTTCGACCGTATAGTTGCACCCGTATAGTTGGGAAAACCCCTCAAATGCCAACTGGAAGGTAACCATTGCTCAAAATTTCATTATTTCTTCTTCCTTCTTCTAAAAACCTCGAAACACCACCTAGGAGCTTCTCCCGTGTTTTAGAGAAGCCAAGCGTATTTAAACAATAAAGTTCTATCTCAGAAATTCCTTAAGTTGTAATTCTCTTTAGTAGTTCATGTTTTCTTTTTGTTTTCTTTCATTAGTTGGGTGAACGAACTTCGTTCGTACACCAAACCGTTGTCTTTTATTTTATGTGTTATTTTCGCAGGGACTTGAACCTTGTGTCATGATGTGTACGGTAGTGCCAACCGTGCAAATACTCGCATGAGCCACTTGGTTGCTTCAATTCAACGTTTTAACAACCAGTGTCTCGTAAAACCTTCCAACTCAAACCTCTTTTAAATAAGCACATAGGGGATGCACACTCATGTTTCATATTTTGTCTCACTTACACTTCATCACAATCTAGGAGAAGCGCACTTCTAGAATTAGTTTGTTGACTTAAGCGTGGTGTTTAGGTTGATGAACCGACTCACTAGGACTTGTATTTTTATCACTTGTGAGCCAAACCCGTGTCTTCAAAAACACAAAAATATTTTGTTTTCTTTATAGTCTTGTTCCTACCAGGTTCTTAAGGAATGCATACACAGAATCATGAAACATTCATTGAAACAAAGGTTCTTTGTCCATCGAAGTAGAGGTTAAAAGCACCTCAACGGTAAAGTGTCTCACCCTTGCTTTAACTTAAGCTTGGGGAGGTAACCACTTCTTATACTGTCTTTTGATAACTGCATTTTCTCTTTTGTTTTCATGATCTTCTCAAGTTTAGCTTGGGGAGGTTATTTTGCATGCGTAGAGTCTTGTGCAAAGTTCTTTATCTTAAAAAGTTTTCATGCTATTGTGTATCTCTCTGTTTTTGAATGCTTGCTTAGGTGAGATTTTGTTCATATTTATATAAGGAATATACTTGCTCATGTTAGGCCCCATAGGAGACAAGCCATAGCTTTGATGCACCTTATTCAACTTTTATCTAGCTTGTGAAAAATATTGTGATCCTCTAAATATACATTGCCATGTTCTCTACATTTTGAAAAATAAAAAAAATATAATAAAGAAGTTCTTCGAAACTTGCTAGTTGTCACTTTTCAGAAATGTCTTAAGTGAATGGTTATGGAGTAGCACGACCCCATAGTGTTGGAAATGATGGTCTTAATAGATGCTTATTGAGTGAGTTGTCAAATAAGAAATGATGTTTCAAAGTTTTGAGATTACATATGCCAAATTTTTTATTGGAAATCAAAGCGAGAAATTGCTTTATGCGTGTCTTGCGCCACTGTCGCACAACATGAGATGCTAACAACTCTGCTGGCCTTTGGACAATCCAAAAATAGGAAACACTTGGAGCTACCCAACATATGTAGCAAAAATGCTATATTTGGGTATGCATTGGTATTATCATGGGCCCGTGTTAAAAGCAAAAGTCGGAACACTCCTCTGACCGTTATGAGAAATCATTATACCGAAAAGGGAAACCTTGGTAATGGTCACGGGTGTCCTTCCTAGCCTACACAGTCTCCATTGAACATATACCACTCTTTTGACATGGTCTCGTTACTAAGAAATATATTTTCTATGAGATCAATAATCAAAGTTTGCACTTGAGAGACTTTAATAGATGGCATCAGTGGGCAACATTGGAAAACTCTATTTCTATTTATGGTTGACAACTAACCGTGTTCATCCTTGCCTTATACAAATAAAAATACAAAAATAAATAAAGTGCGTATAGAAGGATCGCGAGCTAGATTTAACTTTGACATGGGGCATAGAAGTTTTTGACTAATCTCTAGTGGTTTGGAATACTATAACTGAGCTTATATTGCCTTCTATGATTATGTGCTCTCTTACTTTGAGCTTGTAGGAAAAACAAGGATACGGTGCATTGATTTCCAATGATAAGCAAGATCACATCCATTAAGTTATCGATCCCTTTTACTCGAGGAAGAGCAAGATGTAGCTTGGGGAAGTTGATGGATGTGTACAACACTTTTTAGCAATATAAATTGTGTCATTTTCCTATCATATCATGCTCCATCTAACTATTGCTATGCCTGATATGCATGATTACTTGTTTTTATTAAATTCAATATGAGCTTTGGACATTTAGTAGTTTAGGTAGAATTTGATCCCCCTTCCTTGTCTTTGACATGTGTGTAGGTGTTTATGATGATTATGGATATAACAAAGAAAAAAGCAACAAATAGAGCATAGTATGGATGAGCTATAGGGACCAAACTTAGCCATTTGAGGTGTTGGAAAAGTGAATTTTTACAACTCCACAAAATAAAGATCCAAGACTACAGGGTTGTACGCCTCGACGATACGAACTCAATGAGCCCAAGAACACCCAAAACGGAGTTCGTATGAGAAATGGTGACCAAAATACTAAAAACTACAAATGGTTTAACGAGCAACTATACGTCCGGAGCAATAATTCCGGCCGTATAGTTGCGCCTGTATAATTGTAAAAAGGGTCGTAAACGACGGGATTTTGCCCCAGAGAAGCTCCAGAACCTTCCCTAAGTCATATGATGGTATTGGGGGAACCCTAGGGCACCCCCAAGGCCTATATAAAGGAGGGAGGACCCAAGAAAGCCACCACATATACACAATACACAATATACAAGATCTAGATCCCATCTACCGCCTCCACGGCGGCGCCATGCCGTCGTGCCACCTCCATAGCCTCTACAGCTCCACCAAGATCTAGATCTCCATCAACACCAACAAGCCATCCAAGCAAGAAGAGGAGGAGAAGGAGGACGCCTCCATCACCATGCGGACACCACCATCACTGCACCGTCATCACCATCTCCATCGCCGCTACTCCTTCATCCTTCCCCATCATGATCTCCGTGATGGGTTGTAACATGGCTTGAACCCCCTTTTATTAATGTTATGATGATTTGAGTAATTGAAGTGTGGTTTCTTATTGTTAATTAATATGTTTGTGCTTTCTCTTTACATTGTAATATTCATGATATTATTCTAGTGATTGGAGACGTCCAATCCATTGTTGAGGAATTTACTAGGGATCAATTTGGATCAACCTTTGACAAATATTATAAACACCTCAATTGAAGGCCCATGCGTTATCCATGTCAAATAATATTGGTTGCTAAAAACAACTGAATATTTTTAGGGAGAGCATGGAAGGGTAAACACACAGTGAGCTGTCCAAATGGTATTTTCCAAAAGACACTAGCGGCACCAAGGACAGGTCGACCATTATCGTCATCCAATCATTGATCGGGGTAAAGGGAGTGGGACCAAATGTGGAACACATCGCATGAAGTTGCCTGTCATCCAAGGCTAGCTCTTTGTGTCACTTACCAACCAGCGATTAACCCCAATTGGCATGACCGGAGAGTCGCCATCCATCGTGGATCAGTCCCCTTTTTGCCAGCACATGCCTAACTCCCATACAATGTGAAGGACACGAGTGAGTGGGGTATGAGGAGTACGTGTACTCTAGCAGTACATTTCTGAACCCATTAGATTCACAAGAGTGAGTGTTCACACCAGTGCCCCCAAGCCCCAACACTGGAGCTCTGAATGACACCTCAAGAGCTACCACTATGTAGAAATGTGGTTGAATCATCTGGTTAAGCTTGACATCACTAAAGCCTAAGACAAGGGGCGTCATGCTGCTGGAGGTGGGGGTGGAGTGGAGAAGAAGGCAGGCGGTGGCGCTTCAGGAGGGATACGACGACTCATGCCCGTTCTAAAAAAGAGCGTTTTCGCTCTAGCTATAGAAATACTACCTGTTTTCTCGCACTGAAGCTATAAGTTGTGTCAAAGCCCACATGTCACGATGGTCAACTAGAGTAATGTTATTCTTTCGGGCAACTAGAGCCCAATCCTCTCGGGTGAAGTACATTATTGATGAGTTTGAAGCTGTTATGGTTCAGTTAATCAATCCATCCAAATGCACCATATTATTTAGTCCTATTTATTCACAGGATGATCATGTGACCATTAGGACTACTTTACACTAGTATAGACCAAGACTTTGCACACAGTGGACATGTCCCTTCATACACGGTGAATCGAACCGTTGCTACCTGACGGTGGGTGATGAGCCTCTACAACGTTGAATGTTTCTATGACCGTATGCAACCTGTCACACAATTCGTAAAATCAAATCATCTGCAAATGTTTAGGCTTTCACATACACCTTTACTACTGATGAGGGGTGACCTCAAGGGTAGCCCGATCTTCACGGATCTCGTGGTCAAATCGATGGGGAAGCAAGGGGAAAGGGATAAGGTAGCGGAAGTGAACACACACCTCACGATGAACATGATGAACACATGCAAAACGCACACGATACAAGGCCAATTGCTCCCACTAGCGGCCACCGGTCTGATAGAATCCTCGCAAGGAAAGATCAGTCAACGTGCTCGCTTCAATCCCAAGTGGAGAGGGAAGAACACCTTGGAGAGGGTCTTGACAATATGCTCACGCACTCGCAAACGTAGGCCTTGTACAACGATGGATGCACGATGCAAAGTCCAAAAAGGTTGGTGACAATAGTCGGTCCCCTTGTTAAAGGGGATGAGGCAAAACTAGAGATTCCACAAAGGGGGTTGTCTTTAGTCTATCATCTATACCTAAGGGATACATAAGGGGTAGGGGCTCTATATATAGGCCAGCCACTTACATAGGGGTAGTTTGGGAATAGAACTAGGGTTGGAACATAATAAAGGGGTACATGGGTTGTGGCCTAGATCTAGAGCGCGCAAGCAATATGGTGACCGGTAGTACCGGTCCTCTGGTCCGGTAGTACCGGACACAAGCAGTAGCGGTAGCTCTGGCCTTCAGCTATTGACGAGCTCCAGGTGCGGTAGTACAGCTTGCAGGCGGTAGTGCTGCTAGTCGGTACCGTGGCAACCAGAGCCGTAGCACGCGTGTCCAGTAGTTTCCGGTAGTACTGTTCCCTCGGGTCTGGTAGTACCAGTGATGGCGCAGCATGGTCTCTATGTAGTAGGGACGATAGTACCGGTCAGGTCTTGTTTCTTCCTATTCTTCCAAGCATCTATATTGTTGGGCTTGATGCTCCGGGCTTCCTCCCTTGCCTCTGTACTTGTCCGTGTGAACCTATCATGATCATGGGACGGAATATGAAGTAGTATACCATCACATAGGGTAGGAAGGGGCTCGCATAGAGGATATGATTCACCTTGGGTGTCCATGACGACTTGGCATAAGTTGGAGACCTTGATGTGGTAACGACCGTAGGTCGGGCTGCATCATCTCTCCCCCCCTTCAAAATGAGTCATCCTTGACTCTACATGCTCATCACAAAGTGTTGAGGGCAAACCTCAAGGGTGGCCCGATCTTTCACGAATCCCATTCAAATCGAGGGTGGAGTGCGGGGGAAGGATAGGAGGATGAACACGATGAACTCACGCAGGAAGAACACGATGAACACATGCACATGCGAAGACACAATACACACCAATATCTCACGCTGGCGGTGACTGGTCCGACGCAATCCCTAGGATCGGCGTCGGGCGAAGGACTCTCTCTTGAATCGGTACGACGAGTAGGGAGACTCGATGAGATCTTGACTTCGAGGCAAAGGGACTCTGATGCCTACGCCTTGTACAAGGCGGAGGCATGATGCAAACTCCAACAAGGTTTGTGATATTTGGTGCTCCTTGGTCAAAGGAGCATGGGGCAAGAACTAGATAGATCCACAAGGGGTTTCCACTAATTCCGAATATCATGCCAAGGGTTTACAACGGTGGTGGGGGACTATATATAGGACAACCACTAGTTCAAGGGTACTTTAGGCATAAAAAGATAAAAACTGGGCGAAATAGGAATATTCTCGGGCATCAAACCCACGTAGGCATTCAGGTAGACGATTCCGACAATAAGGTTGGCGGCGCCGGAATTTCCTGTCACTGCTGGAAATTTTGGTCAAAACTGGAATGGCTCACAGAGATGTGTTTCGGCATGCGCCGGTTGGTTCCGGTTGATGCCGGAATTTCCGGTCCTGGCTCCGGTCCGCCGGTTTGTGCGCCAGGAATTCCAGCGAGAATTCCGGTCCGCCAGGCCTAGGGCCAGTCTGTCCTGGAGCTTCGTCTTGCGATGGCTTGGCTCCTTCTCTTGGCATTTCTCCATGGGGTTCATACCTGATGATGGATAAAGTATTGGCATGAAGTAGCAAGCCATCCAAGTATGTATCAAATCACATGAGACAAGGAGTGAATTCATCTTAGCTTGAAGAGCTTGGCTCGAGCACAGGTCATTGGTCCACTTGGGGGACTTGGTGGTGTAGATGTAGGAACATCCGTAGGATGGGCTGCATCAGCTCCCCCCTTGGGAAAGAGTCGTCCTCGACTCTTCATGGTTATCATCTTGAACATCTCCATGGTGGGGTGAAAGGTCCTTGAAATTGAATGTATTGCTTGCAAGGACTTGGTGGAGGAATGTTGATGATGTAGGCGTTGTTGTTGATTCTCTTTAGGACCTTGAAGGGACCATCTCCTCGAGGCTTGAGCTTGGAGTCGCATTCTTTGGGGAAGCGGTCCTTGCTTAGGTGTATCCACACAAGGTCACCTTCTTCAAAATCATATCCTTCTTGTCCTTGTTTAACCTTGAAGCTTGGCGAAGGACTTGTTGCTCGATTGTAGCTCTTGTTTATTTGTGAAGCTTCTTCGTAGCTTGGGCGCGGTTGTCGGCATCCATGTTGGTACGCTCATGAAGAGGTAGCGGTAGAATGTCGAGTGCTGTGAGGGGATCGAAACCATAGACGATCATGAAGGGACTCATCTTGGTTGTGGAGTGCTTGGCACGATTGTAGGCGAACTCGGCATGTGGAATGCATTCCTCCCAATCCTTAAGGTTTTTCTTGATCAACACATGAAGGAGAGTCCCGAGGCTTCGGTTGACAACTTCGGTTTGGCCATCGGTTTGACGATGTGATGCGGAGGAGAAGAGTAGCTTAACGCCGAGCTTGGCCATGAGGGTCTTCCATAAGTAGCTCATGAATTTTACATTGTGGTCGGAAACGATTGTTCTTGGCACACGTGAATACGGACGATTTCTCTAAAAACAAATCTGCAACATGTGAAGCATCGTCGGTCTTTTGGAATGGTATGAAGTGTGTCATTTTGGAGAAGTGATCCACCATAACAAATATAGAATCATGTCCATGCTTAGACCTAGGCAATCCTAACAGAAAATCCATGCTAATGTCAGACCAAGGTGTATGAGGAATAGACAAAGGCATATAAAGACCATAAGGGTTAGCTTGCGACTTAGCTTGAACACATGTCGTGCATCGTTGAACGTAGCGCTCCACGTCTCGTTTCATCCTGGGCCAATAGTAATGAGTGGAGAGCATGTCCAATGTCTTGTCACAGCCAAAGTTACCCATGAGGCCTCCACCAGGAGATTCTTGTAGAAGCAAAAGTTGGAGAGACGACTTTGGAATGCAAAGCTTGTTTTGTTTAAATAGAAAGCCCTTATGCAAATAGAAACCATCAACTCCTTTGTCAATGGAGCACTTTGAAAAAATTGGTTCAAATAATTGGTCGGAAGAATACAAAGTTTTGATTTCATCAAGACCCAACACGTTGATTTCAAGTCGAGTAAGAAGGTTTGTGTGCTTGCGAGACAAAGCGTCCGCAACTACATTATCTTTGCACTTCTTATTCTTGACAATGTAAGGAAACGACTCCATAAACTCGACCCACTTAGCATGTCTCTTACTCAAGTTGGCTTGGCCTTTGAGACATTTCAACAACTCATGGTCGGAATGTATGATAAATTCTTTAGGCCATAGGTAGTGTTGCCAAACTTGAAGAACACGAACTAAGGCAAAAAGCTATTTGTCATAAATTGGATAATTAAGGTGAGCACCATCAAGTTTCTCGCTATGGTAGGCAATAGGACATCCGTTTTGCATAAGGACTCCTCCAATGCCAATACCGCTAGCGTCACACTCTATCTCAAAAGTTTTTGTGAAATCCGGTAATGCAAGAAGAAGTGCTTCGGTGAGCCTCTTTTTAAGTACATCAAAGTATTTTTGTTGTGCTTTGCCCCACACTAAGGTGACATTCTTTTTCTTCAACTCGTTGAGAGGACAAGCAATGGTCGAAAAGTCTTTCACAAAGCAATGATAGAAACTGGCCAACCATGAAAACTTCGGAGTTCACTCACATTTGTTGTGATGGGACAATCTCGTATATCCTTTACCTTGGAAACATCAACTTCAATGCCCTTCGAAGAAACGACAAATCCAAGAAAAATTAACTTGTCTTTAGCAAAAGTGCAGTTGGGAAGATTAGCATATAGCTTTTCATGTCGAAGGATTTGCAAAACTTCCTTCACATGTGTAACATGGTCCTCAAGTGACTTGCTGTAAACAAGTATATCATCGAAATAGACAACGACACTCTTGCCAACGAGAGAACGCAATATATGATTGATGAGGCGCATGAAGGTGGATGGGGCATTAGATAAGCCAAAGGGCATGACCAACCATTCATAGAGACCAAGTTTGGTCTTGAAGGCAGTTTTCCACTCATCACCTTCCGCCATGTGTATTTGATGGTAACCACTACGTAGATCAATTTTCGAGAAAATAGTGGCTCCACACAACTCGTCAAGCATGTCATCAAGATGGGGTATAGGATGTCGATAAAGCATGGCGATAACATTGATTGGATGGCAGTCCATGCATAATCGTAGCATATAATCCGATTTTGGAACAAGAATCACGGGTACCGCACTTGGGCTAGTGCTTACTTGGATCAAACCTTTGGAGACGAGTTGGTTGATTTGATGTTCGGTCTCCTTCGTCTCCTCCGGGTTCATGCGGTAAGCAGCATGATTTGGAAGGGGTGCGCTAGGGATGAGGTCAATGCGATGTTCAATTCCATGAAGAGGAGGTAGTCCATGTGGAAGCTCTTCGGGAAACACATCCTTGAATTCCTGCAAAACAAACATCAAAGATGGAGGAACATTGGTTAAGTCATTAGTTCCTTGCGCTAGTCCCTTGCAAATGTGGACATAGTGCAAGCCAGATGGGTTGTTCTGCACATCTCTCATCTCACTTTTGGTGGCAAGGAGAATACTCTTATTTTTCCGACTCGAGTTTGGCTTGTGGCTCTCACTCACTATGAGGTGGTTCTCTCGCTCACCGCTCTTCTGACAAGTTTGTGTTGTGGTTTGCACCCTCGCTAAATCCTTTGCATTGTCCGCGATTATTTGGCTAGGAGTCATTGGTTGCAGAACACATGTTTTGTTGAGCCATTTGAAGGTGTACACGTTGGTGCGACCATCATGTAGAGCAGCCTTGTTGAATTTCCATGGTCGACCAAGTAGCATATGACAAACCATCATGGGAACAACATCGCATTCCACCATGTCTTTGTAAGGACCAATGGAGAAGGTTACCGATACGGTATGATTGATCTTCACGGACCCTTGGTCACTTAGCCATTGCACGTGGTAGGGGTTCTTGTGCGGATGGAGGGTGAGGTTGAGATTCTCACACAACTCAATGCTAGCAAGGTTGTGGCAACTCCCTCCATCGCTGATCACTTTGATAGATTTGCCATTGATACCGGCTCGTTTGTAAGATATTTGAGCGTTGGTCTTCATGATCTTGTGCTTGAGTGGTCAATATCCTTGTGATGACAAGCGATGGACTTGCATCATGTTCACACATGAGGAGTTCTTGGTCATCTTCCACTTGTTGCCTTGTCATTGCTTCCTTTACTCGGGTATCAAATTCATATTCACTCAAGTACTCTTCGTCGCCATTGTCATGGATACACAATAATTTCTTGTTTCCACACTCGGCCAACTTGTGTCCTTTGCCTCCACACTTGTAGCATTCACCGTTGAAAGGTGTATCACCCTTTGCTTGTTTGCCACTTGGGAGCAGTTTTCCTTGAGGAAGTGTGGGCTTGAAAGAAGGCTTGGAAGTACTTGAGGAACTTCCATTGAAGGTGGTTCGTGTAGCGGTTGAAGCTTGCTTGTAGTTGAAGTACGTATTGGGCTTGTTGTACTTGATGTCCTCTTGCACCTGATGCTCGGCTTTATTTGCGATGTGCACAAGATCAACCATGTCGTTGTATGTTTGGAACTCGACGATGCGCTTGATTGGGTGGTTCAAGCCAATGAGAAAATGTGCCATAGTTTGCTCCTTGCACTCTTCAATGTTGGCACGGATCATGTTGAGCTCCATTTCCTTGAAGTACTCTTCCACAGTCTTTGTCCCTTGACGCAGCGATTGAAGGTTGTTGAAGAGGTCGCGTGTGTAGTGCACGGGAACAAAACGGGATCTCATGTGAGCCTTCATGTCATGCCAAGTTGTGATTGGCGTCTCTCCTCTTGCGTCACGAGCAACTTGAACTTGTTCCCACCAAAGGTTGGCGTACTCGTCAAACTTAAGCAAATCCATGGCGACCATATTGTCGTTGCTATAATTGTGCACACGGAAGATCTTGTCGACTTTGAGTGCCCATGAGAGGTATTCTTCGGGGTCATTTGATCTAGTGAATTTGGGCATCGTGAACTTGAGCTTGCCAAATGTTTCTTCCTCATTGCGATCATTGTGGTGATGGTTTCCATGTTGATGACGGTCTTCATCTTCCATGCGATCATTGCGACGAGCTTATTGAGCTTGTTGATGTGCTTGCGGTGGAGGAGCCTCATTTGGAGGTGGATGAACTTGCTCTTTCTCTTGGCGTGGTTGTTGACAAGGAGGAGGCACTTGTGCTTCTTGACGTTGTTAAGGGTGCGGAGCCTCATGACATGGATGATGACAAAGAGGAGGCTTGTTCCTCGGTTGGTGATGTGGGTTAGGCACATGGGCCTCACGGCGAAGATCATGGTCTTGAGCCTCATGACGTGGTGGGCGTCGCTCAATATGTACCACTTGATGCTCCAAGTCTTGTTGTTGTAGAGGAGGCTCGTCATGGTGACCATGGTGTTAGTGTGGACGTGGGGAAGGTACATAGTTCGAAGAACTTCCATCTTTAACCACATGGGCATCATTGCGTCTTGGAGCACTTGGATGAAGATCTTGGTGAAAAGGAGCACGACGGCGCGAAGAGCTTGACGAGCTTGATGCACGTGATCGAGGTCTTGCCATTTCGTCATTGAGGCATCGGAGATTGTCATTTGTTTCATCGATGGAGCGTTGTAGCGTTTCATTTTGGTGGCCAAAGTTGTGATGCATTGCATGCATTTGTCGTTTGAGACATCAAGCGGTTTCGATGTTCTTGAACTCGTCTTGCATCTCGCCAAATTGTTCGTCTTGTTGCGTCTCAAGAGCTTGGCAACATTCACAGAACTCTTGTCGAACGATGAAGTGACTTGCGCGCGTCATGTATGCTCCATGTTCTTCTTCTTGGGGAGGTGGTTGGCTCGACTCACCGTGCCTATCCATCATGCAAAACACACAAGGATCATATATGGAAGTGGAATATGGTGGTGTTAGCCTTTTACCTCACCATGGGGATTGCACCAAACTATAAACCACAAGTGAGAGCTATAAGCATGCAAAGTGAAATCGCAAATAAACCTCACACTAAAGAAATAACTAACTCTCAAAAGATTTTGGTGGAAGGTTAGGGTTGCGGAAAACCGAACGAAACGATCCAAAGAAAAGGTTATTGTCAAAAGTGGTAGAGAACCAAAGATCAAAAGCAAAAAGGAAATGATCTACAAAACACAAGGATACACACACATGGAGACGGATGTAGTTAGCACGACTATAAAATGAGCACAAATGTCCGAAGACTACGCTCGGTGTCGTGCCAATGAAAGGAGAGACCAACACTCGTTCGCCAAAAGAGAAATAAGCACTGGATTTGTGCACTTGCCTTGGTCGCGCTCTATCTCTCTCTTTGCTTACAAGATTGAGACTCTCTTTGTATTGGGAGACTTTGTATTTTTCTATTTTTCTTTTTTTATTCTTTTTCTCCCTTTCTATACTACTATGTCAACTCTTGAATTTGTTTACACACTCTCACTATCCAAGGACAAGTGCACAATGCTTAGGCAAACACAAGATGAGTTGCTCTCATATGATAGATACACACAAGGAAGAAGGGTTAACAAGGTGGAGCAAGTTATTCCTTCGGTATTGACAACTTGCTACTGGTGTTGGGGTTGATGTTCGGCATCGCGGTGTCGAGGATCATAGTATGTGATGACTTGCGGAATCTTGAAGTTAGTTGGGGCGACACACACGAGGCACGAACAACACAAGTGAAAAACAGACAAAATTGGGTCAAATCAGTATTTCCGGCAGCCAAACCAGCGATGCCGAGCCTGGCGCCGGAATTTCTGGTCGCAATTCGGGTTCGTCGGAGCGTGCACCGAAATTTCCGGCGGTTGGGCTGGTCCGCCGAGCCTGGAGCTGGTTAGAGTTCATGACGAACTCCAAAAGTCAAATCTGTCAAAAAAATTTGGAAATTTGTCCAAATTGGGCTAGGGCAAGGTTCTAGGAAGGTAGATTAATACCCAAAGCAACAGATCCGTGGAACAAAACCACCTAAAACGCACCAAATCCAGAGATCGATCCAAAGGCAAATTTGGGGATTTTCAATTTTTTGGTGGATATAAGAGAAATTTGTGGGGCAATTCATGAGCAACGAAGCTTTTGATACCAATATGTTGTGGGCAAACCTCTAGGGTGGCCCGATCTTTCATGAATCCTTCTCAAATCATGGGTGGAGTGCTAGGGAAGGAGAGGCAGATGAACCCGATGACCTCACGCACGAAGAACACGATGAACACACGCACACGCGAAGACACAATACACACCAATAGCTCACGTCGGCGGTGAGCAGTCCGGCGCAATTCCTAGGATCAGGGTTGGGCGAAGGACTCTCTCTTGAACCGGCACAACGAGTAGGGTGACTTAGTGAGATCTTGACGTCTAGGCAAAGGGACTCTGATGCCTAGGTCTTGTACAACGCAGAGGCACGATGCAAACTCCAATGAGGTTTGTGATATTTGGTGCTCCTTAGTCAAAGGAGCATGAGGCAAGAACTAGATAGATCCACAAGGGGTTTCCACTAATCCAAATATCATGCCTAGGGTTTACAATGGTGGTGGGGGACTATATATAGGCCAGCCACTAGTTCAAGGGTACTTAGGCATAAAAAGGTAAAAACTGGGCGAAATAGGAATATTCTCGGGCATCAAACCCATGTAGGCATTTGGGTAGATGATTCCGGCAATAAGGTCGGTGGCGCCGGAATTTGCGCCGGCATTTCTGGCCGCCGCCTAAAATTCCGGTCGAAATCGAAATGGCTCACAGAGATGCGTTTCGGCATGCGCCGGTTGGTTCTGGTCGATGTCGGAATTTCCGGTCCTGGCTCCGGTCCTCCGGTTTGTGCGTCGGGAATTCCGGCAAGAATTCCGGTCCAACGGGCCTAGGGACGGTCTGTCCCAGAGCTTCGTGTTGCGATATCTTGGCTCCTTCTCTTGGCATTTCTTCATGGGGTTCATACCTGATGATGCATAAAGTATTGGCATCAAGTATCAAGCCATCCAAGTATGTATCGAAATCACATGAGACAAGGAGCAAATTCACCTCAGCTTGAAGGATATTGGCTCGAGCACGGATCATTGGTCCACTTGGTGGACTTGGTGGTGTAGATATAGGAACGTCCGTAGGGCGGGCTGCATCACAAAGTAGAGAGGCCGAGAGACATTATTGAGCCTAGGGTTCACCATATAGTCGTCCTTGGGAAGATTGATTAGACAACACTTCAATGTTCCTTCACTTTCCATGAAGCCTACAAAGCTCACAACAAAAGCAAAGCAACACTCAAAGAGTAGCCAATTCATGAAGATTATAGCATGAGTCCTCAAATAGAAGGAAGTCACCTTATGGCGTAGAGATAGCTTATAGAAGCTCATCCATATGTAACTCTCTACATTTCGTCTTGTCAACTTGTTGTTGGTAGAGGTTGACGTGTATGCAATCGTACCTTCACATAATAAAGACCAACCAAAAAAATCATGCGTGATAGAGGAGCATGTCATTTGTGGCATGTCCATTCTTGTTCACAACACTATTAGCACAATACAAGGATATCAAATGAAATGCACATGCAGGTTCGATGTGCATGGAAATCGCTTGAACATTTTCCAAATGTGGGAACTCCATATAACATCTTAGTGTGGCTCTTAAAGAATTGGACTAAAATTTTCATCAATATCTTTGATGCAAGAATAGGAGAATTTGTCAAAAACACATGAGGAAAAATATCAAAAATAACATCATTGTGTGTGCAAACCAACCATTGGAAAGAGAAATTGTTCAATATGTTGGATGCCATACACAAATCATGAAAAACAAATATCATGGGAATATGAGTATCACAAGTGGAGTCCAAAACAACATATTTGCAAACAAACCATATGAATACCAAATGTTCCTTATATTTGTTGCAACAACTATACGAGATACTTGAAATCTCTCATGACAATACATGCTCATAATGGCATTATGGTTGCACACAAAACATCGGAAAGAGAAATTGTTCAAGATTTTGTTGCAACACACTAATCATCAATATCCAATAGCAACAAAACACGATTGTCACAAGATGAAATGATACCATCAACATGCTTGCAAGCAAACCATAGGAAAGAGCAATTTTTCAACATGAAATATGCAAAGCATGCAAAAGGTATTAGAGCTGGGTTCGATCTTGAACTCACTTGGGGGATGCTCTCTAGAGCTATTTTTGTCAACTCGTGCTCAAGCGAGATTGACATTCTAGTGCGGGTACCTAAACACATCAAACACAAAAGGAAGAACGTGTGTGCATGGTAGAGTAACACATGATCCATCATGACATATCTCTTATTGTGCACATCACCATTAGTGTCAATCAAGTGTAACATCGATTCATGGTGAAAATGCAAGTGGGGAACATGTTTATCATGGCAATCATCAAAATCTCCAAAATTTGAGAAAGCTATGGTGGCCATCTCAATATAGAACATATAGAAGAGCAATTATTCATCTTATTGCAAGCAACAAGAGAAATTGAATAACTATCATGACAAAGCATGTCCAAAGCAATATCATGGTTGCCGACAAACATATGGAAAGAGAGATTATTCATCAAGTTTCTCGCATGATGGCATCAAACCTAGCCACTTTTCATTGGGACTCCAAGTGCAGAGTGTTGTAGCAAGCTTCTTTTCCCCACAAGAGTGACTTGAGGGTTTATATCAAACTCTCGGGAAATTGTGTCGATATTTGTCTTCTCCTCTTCAAGCAACATGTAAAGTCAAATAATTTGTCTTGTGTCCCCAACTCCACCAAGTGGTTGTCAAACAAAAGGTTTCGTATTAGTGATATGAAATAAAATATAAAACAAAGTAAATAAAGTAAAGGAATACAAACTAGATGATATGGAAGATAATAGAGTTGTTTTTGGGTTTTTATGAGTGATTACAAGTAAGGAAAGTATTTTTGTATTTTTGAAATAATAAATTACAGAATTATAAATGATAGTAGATGCAAAGGAAAGGTGTTTCTTATGATAAAAATTTGACCGGGGTTCATGGGTTAACTTGTCTACTCTCTTTTTAGGTTGTAGTGATCATAAAACAATTCATCAATGATAAAGATTCATGGAAATTCTATAAGTGCTTGATAAAAGGAATTAATATGGGCATCACATTCTAATATTGAGATGGAATACATCTCTCTCTTATACTCCTCAAGAAAGGGAAATCTCCATGCAATCTTGATTTAAGAACAAATCAGAGTATAGCTTTAAGCAATATTATATGATGTTTGAAATACAAATATGCTACTGTGATCTAGCAAGGTCATCACATTGTCACGTGATAACTATAGCACACATGATTTCACTTTATCCCTAGTGAGGAAGCAAAAGAAAGGTAAAAACCAAAGTAGATCTTGAATATTATGTGTCACAATTCAATCTCCACCCCCATGCTACTCCATCTAACACACACTTCTCCCCATACAAGTTCTTGCATACAAGTTGGACCAAAACAAGCAATGAAGAACGGGGTGCATGATATGCATCTATTAAAACATCTTACACAAAATAGATTCCAATCTCAAGTATCAAATCATAGAACAAATATCCACCACATAGGAATTACAAATATGACCATAATCATGTTGGGCAGCTCATATGGTACTAGATCTATGAAGATCAAGAGAGAAATAGATCAAGCTACGCCACAAATCCATAGCCCATAGGTGGACTACTCCCTCTTCATCATGGTGATGATGCTGGAGATGTTGGAGAGGGTGAAGATCTCCCCGGAGGTGGCTCCTGTGGAGTTTCCCCCTCCAATCTTCGCTGGATCTGACTCTATTTTGTGGTGTTTTCGTCTCTGGTGGCTTCTGGTGTCTCTTTTCTGAGGACGCCTCGGGGGGTCCTTATAGAGGTATTTTTAAGTCAAGAGAACTCCGTGCACGAAAGAATCAAGGCGATCAGATAGTCGAGGAAAAAACAAGCATGGGTGGTGCGCCCATCGAGAATATAATTTTGCGGCCCGAAAGTTGAGGTGCCAAGTTAAAGCGGTACCCAAGTTGCTTATAATCAGCCGTGTTGCCCACAA
Source organism: Avena sativa (assembly GCA_916181665.1). Lineage (NCBI taxonomy): Eukaryota > Viridiplantae > Streptophyta > Magnoliopsida > Poales > Poaceae > Avena > Avena sativa. The sequence continues at coordinate 318,476,273 of OV702292.1, forward strand.
TTGGTGGAAAAAAACTCAGGGGGTCTTTTACGGCACGAATTCAACTTAACGTTTGAATACAAGATATCAGGGTAATGCCCGTCAAGTTGGGCCCCCTGTCATTTTTCGCCGTTATGTCGCTATTGTCATGGCTTCCATGTAGGCTTGCAGCATTGGCGTATGCATCCATTACGCTTCTTCTTCCTTGGAGCGGAAATCTATGGTCATGGCCATGGTGCGGAGCTAGACATGGACGAACCTACTCGGCCCCGCTCACCTCCCCATCCCGAATCGTAGCTCGCCCTCACCATGGCCGCACCCATGGCATGGCGCAGGGACGAGCATTCATTCCCGAGTGAGATGTGTCACCATGCCAACCATGCTCGGTCCTGTTGTTGATGCAGCCCGTCATACGGACGCTTCTACATCTACACCAAAAAGTCCCCCAAGTGGACCCATGACTCATGCCCGAGCCAAACTCCTACAAGCTAAGGTGAACTCACTCCTCTCCTTGTGCCAATTTGATACTTTGGATGGCGTGCTACTTCATACCTCTACTCTGTGCATCATCAGGTACGAATCCCCGCCGCGTCGACCCACGGGCCCTGAAGCTGCACCTGAGCTGAAGCTACCTGAGCCGGAGTGTCCGCCCGAATCAAGCCGGAGTGTCCGGCGCAACCGGAGTGTCCGACGCGACTCAGCCGGAATGTCCGGCCTGCCCGAGCCCGGACCTGACGTGGACATTCAGAAGGTCAAATCGGACACTCCTCGGACACCACCTGGAGTGTCCGGTCACCCCGGACTGTCCGGCCGTGCCGACCCGGACTGTCCGGCCCAAGCGATGGGCCTGCGAGCCTAGCTGGGCCCTATGGCCCATGTACCCCTGTACTTTGCCTAGAACTCTACTTTAATGCCTGAATTACCCCTGAACTTGTGGATGGCCTATATATAGACCCCCACCTCCATTGTAAACCCTAGGATTGATATTGGAATTAGTGGAAACCCCTTTGTGGATCTATCTAATTCTCGCCTCATGCTCCTTGACTAAGGAGCACCAATATCCCCAAACCTCGTTGGAGTTTGCATCGTGCCTCTGCGTTGTACAAGGCCTAGGCATCGGTGTCCCTTTGCCTAGACGTCAAGATCTCACCGAGTCTCCCATATCGCCGTGCCGGTTCGAGAAAGAGTCCTCCGCCCGGCGCCGATCCTAGGGATTGCGCCGGACCGGTCACCGCTGGCGTAAGCTATTGGTGTTTATCATGGTCTTGCGTGTGTGTGTTCATCGCGTTCTTCGTGCGTGTGTTCGTCGTGTTCATCCTTCCCTCCTTCCCCCGCACTCCACCCTCGATTCGAAAGGGAATCGTGAAAGATCGGGCCACCCTAGAGGTTTGCCCTCAACATATTGGTATCAAGAGCTTCATTGCTCACGATTTCCCCCACACATTTTTCTTCTATCCACCAAAAATTTGAAAATCCCCACAAAAAAACAGCCCATATTTGCCTTTGGATCGATCTCTTTATTTGGAGTGTTATTTGTGGTTTTGATCCGACCAAACCTTATCTTAGGAGTTGGTCCAGCTTTATCCTGCGTTTCCCCAGCCTGATTTGGCCAGTTTCTCGCGGATTTGAGGCCCGAAGGCGAGGATTTCCGCTCAAGAAGACGAGTAGGAAACCCGCGCCGGAGTGTCCAGCTCGTACCAACCGGAGTGTCCGGCCCGACCGGAGTGTCCGGCCGAACCAGACCGGAGTGTCCGGCCCAGACAGACCGGAGTGTCCGGCCCAGACAGACCGGAGTGTCCAGCTGTAATGCCAGTTTTGACAATTTTGCCTCATTTTTCGCATTGGCTAATCTCCTTTGCTTGCGCGTGTCCCGTGTGTGTTTCAGCAACTACCAGCAAGCTTCCGCATCATCAACTTCCGCGCTCATCGACACCACGGACCACGAACACCATCCCGCACCACCGACGCCAAGTTCATCATCAAAGAAGGTATAACTTGCGTCACCTTGTTAACCCCCATCTTCCTTTGTGTGTAACTACCCCAATGGCTCATCTTGTGTTTGCTTGAGCATTGTGCATTTGTCCTTGGATAGTGAGAGTGCAAGGGCAATAGCAAGTGTGACTAGGTAGCACCAAGGGAGAGCGAAAAAAAACAGAAAAATATACAAAGAAAAATAGTCTTCCATTGCGAAAGAGAGTCTCAAAGCTTGTAATCAAGAGAGAAAGAAGTGCGCCCAAGGCAAGTGCACAAATCCGTTGCTCACTTTTCCTCTTTGCAAACGAGCCACGGTCTCTCCTTGCATTGGCACGACAACGAGCTTAGTCTTCGTTAGGACATTTGGTTTGCTCATTTTCATAGTCGTGTCAATCCCAACTTTCTCCACGTGTGTGTACATAGTCGTAGGTTCCCGTCACCCTTTTGAGTTATTGACCTTCGCCTTTGACTTGAGTTTTGTTGGATTTTTTCCACTTTTGACTATCCCTTTTCTTTTGGTTGGTTCTTTGGCTTTCCACAATCCTAACCTACCACCAACAAGCTTTTGAGAGTTAGTTCTTTCTTTAGTGTGAGTTTTCTTTGCAATTCCACTTTGCACACTAATAGCTCTCACTTGTGGTTTCTAGTTTGTTGCAATCCCCAAGGTGAGGTACAAGGCTAACACCACCATTTTCCACTTCCATATACAATACTTGTGTGTTTTGCATGATGGATAGGAACGGTGAGACGAGCCAACCACCCCCCCAAGAAGAAGATCAAGGTCCATACATGACGCGTGCAAGTCACTTCATCGTCCGCCAAGAGTTCCGTGAACGTTGCCAAGCACTTGAGATGCGACAAGATGAACAATTTGGCGAGACGCAAGCCGAGTTCAAGAACATCGACAACCGCTTCGACGGCCTCGAATGACAAATGCATGCAATGCATCACAACTTCGGCCACCAAAATGAAGCGCTCCAGCGCTCCGTCGCCAAAACAAATGACAATCTTCGACGCCTCATCGACGGCATGACAAGACCATGTTCACGCGCATCAAGCTCGACAAGTTCTTCGCATCGTCATGCACCTCTTCCATAAGATCTACATCAAAGTGCTCAAAGACGCAATGATGCCCCCGTGGTTGAAGATGGAATCTCTTCGAACTATGTACCTTCCCCACGGCACGCTGCGACGTCAAGCTATGATGGTGACCTCTCCTCAAGGCCACGAGCAAGGCAAGAAGCACACCGTCATCACGCAAGGGCACTAGTGATCCAACAAGAGCAACCACAAGAGGAACCGCAAGCGCAACCGCAAGTACAACCGCAAGTCTACCACCATCGCCCGCGACACATACTTGACACAACAAGTGATGACTCCAATTTGGAGAATCAAGCTCGTTATCGACGTGAAGCTCTCCAAGATCCTCCTCCTCGTCATCAACGTCATGAACGTCAACAACGACACCATGGTCATCACGCGGTGCCTCCTTCCCATCAACAAAACTTGGAGCGTCAAGTGATACAAGTTGAGCGAGGCCCACCACGTCAAGAGGCTCATGACCATGTTCTTCACCGTGAGGCCCAGGTGCCTAACCAACATCACCAACTAAGGAACGAGCCTCGTCTTCGTCATCAACCACGTCAAGAGGCTCCACACCTTTGCCACCATGAGGCCCAAGCGCCTCAACCACGTCAACAACCGCGCCAAGAGAAAGAGCAAGCTCTTCAACAACAATATCAAGAGCAAGCTCCGCAACAAGGACGCGAGAACCAAGTTCCACCTCCCCAAATACAAGATCATCAACAAGGTCACCAAGCTCGTCGCAATGACCGCAATGATGAAGAAACTTTTGGCAAGATCAAGTTCACAATGCCCAAGTTCACCGGATCCAATGACCCCGAAGAATACCTCTCGTGGGCACTCAAAGTCGACAAGATCTTCCGCATGCACAACTATAGCAACGAGAAGATGGTCGCCATGGCTTCGCTAGAGTTTGATGATTACACCAACCTTTGGTGGGAACAAGTTCAAGTTGCTCGTGATGCAAGATAAGAACCGCCAATCACAACTTGGCATGACATGAAGGCTCACATGAGATCCCGGTTCGTCCCCGCGCACTACACGCGTGACCTCTTCAACAACCTTCAAGCACTTCGTTAAGGGACAAAGACCGTGGAAGAGTACTTCAAGGAAATGGAACTCAACTTGATTCGTGCCAACATTGATGAGCGCACGGAGCAAACAATGGCACGTTTCCTTATTGGGTTGAACCACCCAATCAAGCGCATCGTCGAGTTCCAAACCTACAACAACATGGTTCAGCTTGTGCACATTGCAACAAAGGCTGAACGTCAAGTGCAAGAGGATATCAAATACAACAAGCCCAAGACGTACTTCACCTACAAGCAAGCTTCAACCGCTACACCAACAACTTTCAATGGTAGCTCATCAAGCACCTCCAAGCGTTCCTTCAAGCCCACACTTCCTCAAGGAAAACTGCCCCCAAGTGGCAAGCAAGCAAAGAGTGATACACCTTTCAACGGTGAATGCTACAAGTGTGGAGGTAAAGGACACAAGTTGGCCGAATGTGGAAACAAGAAAGTATTGTTCATTCATGACAATGGTGATGAAGAGTACTTGAGTGAAGATGAGTTTGATGCCCGTGTCAAGGAAGCAATGGCAAGGCAACGAGTGGAAGATGATCAAGAACTCCTCATGTGTGAACATGACGCAAGTCCATCGCTTGTAGTCACAAGTATCTTGACCACTCAAGCACAAGAGCATGAAGACCAACGCTCCAATATCTTCCAAACATGAGCCGGCATCAATGGCAAATCTATCAAGGTGATCATTGATGGAGGGAGTTGTCACAACCTTGCTAGCACCGAGTTGTGTGAGAAGCTCAACCTCACCCTCCATCCACACAAGCACCCCTACCACGTGCAATGGCTAAGTGACCAAGGGTCCGTGAAGATCAAGCATACTATATCGGTCTCCTTCGCCATTGGTCCTGACAAAGATACGGTGGAGTGCGATGTGGTTCCTATGACAGTTTGCCACATGCTTCTTGGTCGACCGTGGAAATTTGACAAGGCTGCTCAACATGACGGTCGCACCAACATATACACCTTCAAATGGCTCAACAAAACATGTGTTTTGCAACCGATGACTCCTAGACAAATAATTGCGGACAATGAAAAGGCTTTAGCGAGGGCGCAAAGCACAACACCTACTTGTGAGAAGAGCGGTGAGAGAGAGAACCACCTCATAGTGAGTGAGAGCCACAAGCCAAATTCGAGTGGAAAAACTAAGAGTGTTCTCCTTGCCACCAAAAGTGAGATGAGAGATGTTTGGAACAACCCATCCATCTTCCACTATGTCCTCCTTTGCAAAGGACTAGCGCAAGGAACTAACGAATTAACCAATGTTCCTCCATCTTTGATGAGTGTTTTGCAGGAATTCAAGGATGTGTTCCCTGAAGAGCTTCCACATGGACTACCTCCTCTTCACGGCATCGAACATCACATTGACCTCATCCCCGGTGCACCACTTCCAAACCGCGCCGCTTACCGCACGAACCCGGAGGAGACAAAGGAGATTGAACGTCAAATCAACCAACTCGTCTCCAAAGGTTTGATCCAAGTTAGCACTAGTCCAAGTGCCGTACCTATGATTCTTGTTCCAAAGATGGATGATACGTTACGGTTATGCATGGACTACTGTCCAATCAATGCTATCACCGTGCGTTATCGACATCCCATACCATGTCTCGGTGACATGCTTGATGAGTTGTGTGGAGCCACTATTTTTTCGAAAATTGATCTTCGTAGTGGTTACCATCAAATACGCATGGCTGAAGGTGATGATTGGAAAACCGCCTTCAAGACCAAACTTGGTCTCTATGAATGGTTGGTTATGCCCTTTGGTTTATCAAATGCCCCATCCACCTTCATGCGCCTTATGAATCACATCTTGCGTTCTTTCATTGGAAAAAGTGTTCTTGTCTATTTCGATGATATTCTTGTTTATAGCAAATCACTTGAGGACCATATAACACATGTCAAGGAAGTTTTGCAAATCCTTCGACATGAAAAGATTTATGCTGATCTTCCCAAGTGCACTTTTGCTAAAGACAAGTTGATTTTTCTTGGATTTGTCGTTTCTTCGAAGGGAATTGAAATTGATGTTTCCAAGGTAAAGGACATACGAGATTGGCCCATACCAACAAATGTTAGTGAACTCCGAAGTTTTCATGGGTTAGCCGGTTTCTATCGTGGCTTTGTGAAAGACTTTTCAACCATTGCTTGTCCCCTTAATGAATCGACCAAAAAGAATGTCACCTTCGTGTGGGGCAAAGCACAACAAAAAGCTTTTGATGAACTTAAAAAGAGGCTCACCGAAGCACCTCTTCTTGCTTTACCGGATTTCACAAAAACTTTTGAGATAGAGTGTGATGCTAGTGGTATTGGCATTGGAGGAGTCCTTATGCAAAACGGACGTCCTATAGCCTACCATAGCGAAAAACTTGATGGTGCTCGCCTTAACTATCCGATTTATGATAAAGAGCTTTTTGCCTTAGTTCGTGTCCTTCAAGTTTGGCAACACTACCTTTGGCCTAAGGAATTTATCATACATTCCGACCATGAGTCGTTGAAATATCTCAAAGGCCAAGCTAACTTGAGCAAGAGACATGCTAAGTGGGTTGAGTTCATGGAGTCTTTTCCGTACATTGTCAAGTATAAGAAGGGCAAAGATAATGTAGTTGCGGACACATTGTCTTGCAAACATACAAGCCTTCTTACGAGACTTGAAATCAACATGTTGGGTCTTGAGGAAATAAAATCTTTGTATGCTTCCGACCCGTTCTTTGAACCAATTGTCGCAAAGTGCTCCAATGACAAGGGAGTTGATGATTTCTATTTGCATAAGGGCTTTCTTTTTAAACAAAATAAGCTATGCATTCCGAAGTCGTCGCTTCAACTTTTGCTTCTCCAAGAATCTCATGGTGGAGGCCTTATGGGTCACTTTGGTCGCGACAAGACATTGGACATGCTCTCCAATCACTACTTTTGGCCCAAGATGAAGCGTGACGTGGAGCGCTATGTTCAACGATGCACGACATGTGTTCAAACTAAGTCGCAAGCTAATCCCTATGGTCTTTATATGCCATTTCCTATTCCTCATACACCTTGGTCCGACATTAGCATGGATTTCGTGTTAGGATTGCCTAGATCTAAGCATGGTCATGATTCTATATTTGTTGTTGTGGATCGTTTTTCCAAAATGGCACACTTCATACCGTGCCATAAGACCTACGATGCTTCACATGTTGCAAATCTGTTTTTCAGGGAAATCGTCCGTCTTCACGGTGTGCCAAGGACAATCGTCTCCGACCGCGACATCCAATTCATGAGCTACTTGTGGAAGACCCTCATGGCCAAGCTCGGCGTCAAGCTCCTCTTCTCATCCGCATCACATCCTCAAACTGATGGACAAACCGAAGTTGTCAACCAAAGCCTCGGAACTCTCCTTCGTGTGTTGATCAAGAAAAACCTGAAGGATTGGGAGGAATGCATTCCACACGCCGAGTTCGCCTACAATCGAGCCAAGCACTCAACAACCAAGATGAGTCCATTCATGATCGTCTATGGTTTCAAGCCCCTCACCGCGCTCGACATCCTACCACTACCTCTCCATGAGCGCACAAACATGGACGTCGAGAAGCGCGCACAAGCTATGAAGGAACTTCATGAAGAAACAAGAGCTACTATCGAACAACAAGTCCTTCGCCAAGCTTCAAGGTTAAACAAGGACAAGAAGGAGATGATATTTGAAGAAGGTGACCTTGTGTGGATACACCTAAGCAAGGACCGCTTCCCCAAGGAACGTGACTCCAAACTCAAGCCAAGAGGAGATGGTCCCTTCAAGGTTCTCAAACGAATGAACAACAACGCCTACATCATCAACATCCCGACCTCAAAGTACCTTGCAAGCAATACATTCAATGTCAAGGATCTCTCACCCTACCATGGAGATGTTCAAGATGATATCCATGAAGAGTCGAGGACGACTCTTTCCCAAGGGGGGGGAGCTGATGCAACCCGTCATATGGACGCTTCTACATCTACACCAACAAGTCCCCCAAGTGGACCCATGACTCGTGCCCGAGCCAAACTCCTACAAGCTAAGGTGAACTCACTCCTCTCCTCGTTCCAATTTGATACCTCCTTAGATGGCGTGCTACTTCAAACCTCTACTCTGTGCATCATCAGGTATGAATCCCCGCCACGTCGACCCACGAGCCCTGAAGCTGCACCTGAGCTGAAGCTACCTGAGCCGGAGTGTCCGCCCGAATCAAGCCGGAGTGTCCGGCGCAACCGGAGTGTTCGGCGCGACTCAGCCGGAATGTCCGGCCTGCCCGAGCCCAGACCTGGCGTGGACATTCAGAAGGTCAAACCGGACACTCCTCGGACACCACCTAGAGTGTCCGGTCACCCCGGACTGTCCGGCCCAAGCGATGGGCCTGCGAGCCTAGCTGGGCCCTATGGCCCATGTACCCCTCTACTTCGCCCAGAACTCTACTTTAATGCCTGAATTACCCCTGAACTTGTGGATGACCTATATATAGACCCCCACCTCCAACCCTAGGCTTGATATTGGAATTAGTGGAAACCCCTTTGTGGATCTATCTAATTCTTGCCTCATGCTCCTTGACTAAGGAGCACCAATATCCCCAAACCTCGTTGGAGTTTGCATCTTACCGAGTCTCCCATCTCGTCGTGCCGGTTCGAGAGAGAGTCCTCCGCCCGATGATGATCCTAGGGATTGCGCCGGACCGGTCACCGCCGGCGTGAGCTATTGGTGTTTATCGTGGTCTTGCATGTGTGTGTTCATCGCGTTCTTCGTGCGTGTGTTCGTCGTGTTCATCCTTCCCTCCTTCCCCAGCACTCCACCCTCGATTCGAAAGGGAATCGTGAAAGATCGGGCCACCCTAGAGGTTTGCCCTCAACAGTTGTCCTCCTCTAGAATCCAAGCTCGTCGTCGCCATGGTCATACCCGCACCAGCCACGGCGCCTTCCTCTCCGAACCCCAAGGCCACATCCACTCTGTTCGGCACAACACCAACAAGGTGAAATTCCATCCAGTTTTCTTCTTGTGATTATGGTAGAAGGACTTGTACAAATATGTTGTTTACTAGATTTTCATCTGAAATTAGTAGCTCCATGATGAAAAAATAGTGAGAACCTAAATGGAATGACGATGAAGACCATGGTATGTACTTTGCATTGCATCAACAAGGGATTGTTGACAAAGCATGTTACCAAGAGAGTGGAGTTCGTCAGCCATTGCTAAAATTATGGGAACAAATCCATGAGAGATTCAATGCAAATACGCGCAGAGAAGCAAGATCCATGTCATCAGTCATAAATACGTGGCACATTCTAGTGATGCGTTCAAATGCATACACCATGTATCATTCATAACAATAACACTAATGGCAGTGTTGCTAACTGTTTGTATGAGCTATTCATTTTATATGGTCATGGCACCTTATTTTCCTAGTTAGTAATCTTGAAACTGCAATTAACTTGAAGTGGTTGTTATCCAGAGCAAAATGTCTAGTATGCACATTAACTTCATCTGTTTTATGCTGCAATTCTGCTGTTATGGGCATGGAAAGAAAAGTTGGGCTTCACTGAATATTACGCAGTTAGGCCTAACTTAGTCTTACACAAATAAGCAAATCTTAGCTTTACACAAATAATCATAACTGAGTCTTGACCAAACAAGCATTTACTAGAAAGGAAACTAAAGATAAAGATAAATATAAATGGTTCATCGGATCTGATAGTTGAGCACTAGGTCCCTGGAGCTGGTGGTATCATCGGAACGAGCCAGAATGCTGTGTTTTGCTATCTCTCATTCTCTATCAAATTGTATGACCCCACTGATGTGACAATGGTAGGACCCTCCCCCGACGTGGATTCAGCTCCAGTTCAGATCTGGAGTGTCAACATTATAGGCGCGTGAGTGTGTAGCAAACACATAGTCTGCTATCAACACTGGAAGTGCTGGCACCTCAACAACAACACCAGCATGTTTTTCTGGACTCCGACAGCAGCCTCCGCAAGTATTTCGTCAGCTTCACCAGTAGCAAGATTAGCAAGTATTTCGTCAGCTTCACCAGCAGCAGCATCACCAAGTATTTTGTCAGCTTCACCAGCAGTAGCAACAGCTAGTTCTTTGCCAGCTCCACCACCACCACCAGCAGCATCAGGAGCCGGGGCTGTCTAAGCAATTACATGTACAACAGCTCCAGGGGCTTAGATGAAGAAAGGGTAGTTGATCGCAAGAAACAAAGATTGTCCCTTTAGATGTCAACTCTGCTCTAGACCTTTTCTACTTGGTCTTTGGGTGCACATGCGGACCTCGAGAAAACATGACATCGCAGCGAGGGGTATGAAGAAAGTTGTGTCCCCATATGTTCTATTGTATCACCAACACTGTTTAGTGCTCCCCTAATATGAATCCACATGAGTTCAACATCCTGTTCAATGTCACCTCCGAGAGGTGCTAGGAACCAGCGCCATGATCCAAGATCATCATCTGCTACTGCATCTTCGATCACCGGAGCTAGAATGATGGTGGGGCGGCGTATGTACCTGTCGTGTTACTTAAAGTCAGTAAGCAGAATTTTGAATGGAATGTTACATGCTATATGAAACCATGACTCACCCTAGGTGAACAGATCCCAAACACACACGTCACCGCTAGGTTCAGTGACCACGTAAATGCGTTGCGGGTAGCTAGAGGGTAAGACGGCGTCGACATACTTCTCCGACTGCAAGAAGTCGTCGCGCAAGACTGTCCATTCCTTGTCATCTAGGCAGCTAATGAATGTGATTACCTTGTCGAACACCGCTAAGAGGTCATACTCCCAATGCTGCCACCCCTGCCGAGGTCTATGTGGGAGCTGTACCTTTAGGACTCAAGTTCTGCCATGTTGAACCTGTAAGCGAATTCGGAGTTGGGTGGCGGCAACCCGTTGTTGAATACAGTAATGCCGACACCCTCCAATGATGGTAGTGTAAATCTCAACGATCTGTAGGTATTTTTGAGAGACCAAGTAGTCCCTCCCTAGATTAAAAGGACTAGCCACTTGTCGTTATCACCCACCCAGTTATGGTCATCTCCAAATTCCATCTCGTCTTCCTCCCTGATATTCACCACTACTGATTGTGACCACTTATCCAGCAACATCAGTTTTGCATGAATATTCTGCATAGTTTGTTGTCAATTGGTAGAATCACCTAGCATGGATTCCGTTGCAAATACAATTTGACAACTAGACCTTCAGATTAAAGTAATATTTACGACTGTATCCTCAGCTCTCGCCTATATTGTGCATGTGTCACTATGAAAATACCCATAATATTAAGTACGAGCAGGGCTCCGGAACAAACTCCTGACGGTGATCATAAACAACTAGGGACATAATAGTCTTAAATTGTCTAATTTGTTTATTTTTTAGAAAACAAAATATCATGTAGCAGACATTCCATTGTAAATCCAAATTGACAACTCATTTATCACCTAAATTAAGACTATATCACTACCAAAATACCAGAATATCAAGTATGAGCTTCCGTTGTACCGAATAGTCTTAAATGGTTCAATTTGATCAAACCGCGTGTGCACACAACACATTCGATAGAAGGAACATAGGATTCAGATGAAAGTTTAGTACATATGAATCAGCGATATGACTGAATCAATAAGCAAGATACATGAACTTACGTGGCTGTCGCGGTCATTTGGCCATTCGCTGGTATCAGGGTAAAGAAGGTCTAGCATGTCGAATGGGAGTTTGTCCATTTCCCAGATCGGCACTCGGTAGCCAGGGATGCAGCGAGCGACGCGACCTGTAGTGATGATGTCCAACCCCATGGAGATCATGTGCATGTCCACAGCACTGAGGTTTTGCCATCCCCAATCCTCACGGTGGAGGTCGCCATGGCCAGCCCCATCGTCGTTGCCTGCCTTACGCTTCAGCCTGCTGCTACCCCAAGCTCTACCCATAGCGGCAAATGGAGTCTAGAATCCGGCAGATTAATGGAGGCGGTGTGATCAGGAGGCAGATGGATTCGAGAGGGGATGGAATGAGGGAGGGGGTAGTTGTTCGAGTAGGGAGTGAGCCAGTGAGGAACCGCCGCCACCGGTTCTCGTCCGCATGGAAGACAAGGAAGGGGCGTAATTATTGAGGGCACGCACATGAACTGTCTAGAGGAAGTGAAAAAATTAATTGTAAGAGAGAAAAATGTAGGTTCCCACCTGTCAGTGAGTGAAGGTCAGCACTCGCAAACGTGACTATGTTTCACCTGGATTGTGCATGACAGACCTCGATTCCACTGCATGCAAGTGGCATAGAACAAATTTCAGGCAGCACTAGTGTCGACGTGTAAAACCGCCGTTTTTCTCCACCTTCGCCCTACTACGAACGGTTGTGCACCATTCCAGATATTAGGAAGGGCGGTTCCAATCTTGTAGTAAGTAGTTTAACTTCTCCATCTCCTTTCCTCCTCCACAGTCTCATTGTCTTCCTCCTCCATGGCCTCATCCATTTCCTCCCCCACGGCATCACCCTCTTTCTCTGTCTCCTTTCCCTCTTGCCTGCAGTAATGGACTTGCCGTATGTCCAAAACGACGGCATGCAAGTAACTGCGTACTTCAACATAGAAGTACATGGCGGGAAGAAGATCAATGTCTTCTACACCACCAACCCTCAGACGGTGATGCGCACTCTGATTAATTACGAGAATTGGATGTGGTTCGAAGAAAGTAGGTTCGTTGGTCTCAACCTCGAGTACAGCCATGATCAACGCATGATCGCCATGGTGCAACTCTCCATGAAGGGGCACGTCCTCGTATACCATCCTTTTTGCGAGAAGGGGATGATGGGAATAGGTAGACGTTGCTGTCTTTTTGTTCCTAAACCGTATGTTTGCAAAAGTTCTTGCGATATAATTTGGCTGACTTCATTTTCATGCAGGTGAGGCGAATGGATTAGGTTGCTCTTTTATGACTTTCTCGTGAGTCACCAGATAACATTTACTAGTGTTGACATCAGGAATAACACTCGCATGCTTGAAAGCCTGACTGTCAACATTATCATCCCAAAGGAGTACAAAGTGGACATCTAGAAATATTACTGGATCCTAGGAACGAGGGGCAGCAGGATTGGGATGACCGATCTTGCCACCGAATTCATCGACCCATGGTACGCTGACATGAAGGACAAATTACCAAAATGTTGGTGGAGGCGTTTAGGGCACGATTACTGGGAGGATAAGCCGCTTTCTGAACCTAACCTGAAGTACATTGTAATTGATGGGTATGTCAGCCATGAGATGTACTGCCAGATTGTATTGTTTTGTTCCAGGCATCGCACCATTGAACCACCACCAAGGCAAGTGGTTTGCCCCAGATGCTAGAGTGTAGAGGAATCTACAAGCCAGGGCAAGCGACCGAAGACATCCTAGGATCGGTCGCCTTCTCCGCCAACCATTCCATCAGGCTAGGATGTCCCATTTTAGTGCACCATTGTTGCATTTGTATGGGGCTTGTTATGTTTATGAAAACATGTTATTTCACAAGTACTATATGCGATAGCTATGTGTATGGGGCTTGTTATGATTTAGTACATGATTGTTATGTTTCAAACTATAATCTGAGCTTGTTTATGACTGTATCCTTCGGTATAATAGAAATTATGTCTATACCACTATAGCCAAGCACGATGTGTCAAGTTTGCGAGCATCTTATATTATGAATATGTCCTTAGATTGTACCCTTTTGTGGAGGACAACATCTCATCTTGTGGATCCCACCACATATTTAGTAGTAACCCAGCAGGAAATATCTAGTGATACCACACCTCACATGATACCATGATACCATTTATCAAAAATCAAATTTACATGTGTCAAAAAATTTGAAATAAATTTCTAGGTGTTCACAATGTGTCTTTACATTTCCTAAAATTTTCAGAACCAAATTCACAATATGCATAGAGAAATAAAAAAGACAAATTGCTATGTGAATAGTGCCATTTTTTTGCGACCTATTCATGTTTGGTTTGTATTTTTAGGTTCTCTACGTGTATCTCAAATTGGGTTCTGCAAACGCTAGGTATTGTAAACATACTTATTGTCAACATTCACAAATTTATTTTGAATTTTTTTGAGTATGCAAATTTGAATTATAAACAATGGTATCATGTGAGGTGTGGTATCATTAGATAGTTCCTAACCCAGGCGCTGCATGGCAGTTCTAGATTCTATCGCACGCAAAGGGCACAACCAGCATCTATAAGTATGAATGTTGAGCATATAAAAAGGGGAAATTTAATTCATACATGTTAACTACCTAATAGAACAGGGATCATATGAGCTCCCTTCTGACACACAAAATGCTTAGAAAATACAGGCGAGATAAAATACAGGCGAGATAAACTAGGAACGGAATGCGAACTAGTAGTGGTAAACATCACACTCGCTCGTCCACCAGATCCTATTGAGCATCTCGTAGCAGACGTATGCATCCCTGGCTGCATACCAGATCGCATCGTAATTCAGGTACCTCCACTCCCATCGCTTGTGTAGGTGCTTCGAGAACTCAACCTTCATGGCGACATACTCACGGTCAATGATGTCGGCAGTGAGTCTAGCCATGCTGGCTTTACCCGTATCGTCATAAAGGTACCTCCACACACGCTGGAGATCGACGTGATTGACGACGTGAACGAGGAGATCCCTCTCTAGCTTCGCAGTGTCATTCTTGATGTCAATGCTGGCGAAGTAGATCTTCCTCCTACGTAGGAACCCGCGAAGCTCTAGGCATACCCATTTGGCCCTGCATACGTGATATAGAAGGGAGTGGTTGCACATGGATAGCTGCAAAAGTGTCGCCCTCTTCCTATCGCTAGTATACTCCATGTCTAGGCCGACGATCTTGTACATGTCCACCACTCGTACATTGCGATGACCTTGGCCACCTCCGCTGATGCATTTGTGTGGACAACTGTCAGCTCGGTGGTGCCATGGGTGGTGATGGTGTACTCGTCGGTGAAGTTCCTCCCGTCATGAACACGCCGTACTCTGCATCCATGGCAGCAACTAATATGGAGGCGGTGTCCTAGCGTCAGTAGTGGTGGCTGGGACTGGGTGTGGCGGTGGAGAGATCTGTTGCGGTGGTATGGCGTGGCGGTGGCTGCGGCAGAAGGAGTTGGGATTTTTGCACGGTGTTGTGTAGTAGGGACGGCAGGCGATGCATAAAATGTGGGGTGCGCGTCGTAAATTGCATCTACCATAATTTCGGTCATACCCACTCAGAAGTACATTTTACCGGACGAGCATCGTTGGTTTCCAATCCTAGCGCTTAAATTGGGCGTCCGTGCCCGGTAGGCGATGGGACGGGTGAGCGACGTGGCAGATACCGGTCACGGAGAGAATCGTCCCGTTGCCGCTCTACAGTGGGTGCGTGGTGCTGACACGACATAACGTGATAGGACAGAACAAAGTGGACAGCTACTTGTGATCATTATGCCCAAGATATTTAAGGGACCTAGCATCCCTACACCAAGGGCACCCGCCCAGGCCTGCAGATTGTGCAATGCTTGCAAAAAAATAAATTCCTTTTTTGTGATTTTGTCCAGAATTTGGCAACTTAAACTTGTTTGCCCAGGCTTATAGAAGTTTCTAGGTTCGCCACTGGTGTAAGCATGCACGATCAAGAAACTTTGCAACACACTTGTTGGTACCATAGCTCAGGTTTCAACGCACCACATAGTTTCAGAGTCTAGAAAAGATAAGAGAATTAAACATTATTAGTGGTCGTGGCAGCACAGTCATGGGTTCATTGGCTAGAGGTTCCCAATTCCTAGGTAAGGGGACACCAGGCTGGTTTTGACATACTCCCTCAGGAATTTGCCATAAGCAACATGATTAGCCTTGGTCGCTAGCTTTTACCGATGCCAACCGCATGCGGAATCAAGCTGTCAATCCTCGGGTTGACTCCTTTCGTACAAAAAGGGCACCTGAGCTCCCCAAGTCGAGTGCGGAAAGGGATTCTCCCGCTCTTGAGCTTCTGCACGACATGGCGACTCTTGTTGTCCCTGTCCTCCTTGTCAGAGTCCACCTCACTAGAATCTACCTGTAATGTATAAATGCAAATAGAAATGAGCAAAATAATGAATAAATATTTGAACAACCATTCCAAGTTACTTTGAAAATAATATCATATTTATATAGTTTTAGTAGTTCATTATGGTTGTCTCCCTAGCTCGTTCCTAAATTAAGATTGTTTATGTTTTTGATAACTTATTAATAAATAAATAATGTGTAATCATTCAGAACAGACTAAATCTCTGCGTGCACCGGTTTGTATGGTGCATCTAATCCTTAGGACTAGATTAAGTAGCACATGAATAGATTAAGTAGTTCTTCTACAGATTAACAGGTACATCTATAGCCCGAGTAGAAAATATGAAACATGGAGAAATATATGTACCTCTAGTTACACAAGCGAAGCATGTTCGTCGAACTCCATGCCCTCGTTGGGGCCTCCGAAGTCGTCTGCACCGGCGATCACATAGTCCCCATGGGGGTCGAACTGCACGGCCTCCACGCCTTGGGCTATATGATGCTCCTCCAAATATTCCACAGGAAGCAGGAGCAACCACCCCGGTGGTGATGCCCGTAGACTCACCCCCACACACTAGTTTCATGGAGAAGGTTGGTGGCTGTACGGTGAGGATTGTGGGGTTTTGCTAGTTCAGGGAGAGGGAGGAGTGGATGAGTGTGAGTGGAGGACCCGATGAAGACGGTTGGGTTTTTAATGCGGGGATGTTTAGGTCTCCTCGACAGGCCCCGGTAGGCAGCTCTTCGGGCTCCGGCTGACGCGTGGAAGGTTTGTGCGGTGGGGGCCTGTTGGAAGTGAGATTGCAGCCGCGCTGCGTAAAAATGGGATAGCCAGCGGATGACCTGTTGCCATGTAGTGGAATAGTAGCCTTTGTAGACTAGATTAAACGTGACATGACCACTCATGGAATTATTTAATGTACGGCTCAATGTTCCTTCTCGTAGAAGTGTCGCTGAGAGGGACGAGACTGTAAAAAATCCAACGGATAAAATAGGGGGGCCAGATGGCAAGCGGACTTCCGTGTGTTCTCACGATGTAGTGTGAAGGGCATGACATCGTGCAGTGATCCGTGTTGGATCAGAGAGGATCAACGGTAGGCTCGAATGATCCGCGTGAGAACTGTGCCAACCAATCAACACGTAGCAGGCAAAGTGAGCACACGTTTGGGCTTTTGAGAGAGTTTGTGACTACGAAAGAGGGCAAAACTGAGTAGAATCAAAACACCAAGGGCAAAACAGACTAAGGTATTCAAATAGAAAATAGAAGCAGTTTTAAAGACAGAAAATTCATGTTTTTTCAAAATGAAATACATACTAGCATACGTCAAATTATCTATAACTGAAAAGACTATAAATAACTATGATATTATATAGATATGATGTGAAAATATGAATCCTGACATGTCACGGGGTATGCATGTGTCTAGGCAAAAAACACATGAATTTACATTAGTGGACCAGTGTGTCAAACCATGGTGACACAGACCAAAGACACATAGGAAAGCAGCTTCCATGTTGCATGTTGCACCAGTGTGGCAGAAGTTGCATCACATAATCCACTGGAGTGTGTGTTGTCTTGTGGATCAGTGTGCTTTAGGAAAAGAACACATGTAATCCGACTAGTGGATCAATATGGTCTAGGAAAAGAACGCATGCAATGACACTAGTGAATCAGTGTGTCAAACCTTGGTGACATAGACCAAAAACTGATAGGAAAGCAGCTTCCGTGTTGCGTTTTGCACCAATGTGGCAGAACTTGCATCACAAAATCTGCTGGAGTGTGTGTTGTCATGTGGATCCATGTGGTCTAGGAAAAACACATGCAATGACACTAGTGGATTAGTGTGTCAAACCTTGGTCACAGAGACCAAAAACACATAGGAAAGCAGCTTCCATGTTGCATGTTGTAGAACTTGCATCGTAGAATCCACCAGAGTGTCTGTTGTCATGTGGATCCATCTGGTCTAGGAAAATAACACATGCAATGGAACTAGGTGACCATTGTGGTATAGGAAAAGAACACATGCAATGACATCATGTGGATCAGTGTGTCAAACCATGGTGACACAGACTAAAAACACATAGGAAAGCAGCTTCCGTGTTGCATGTTGCACTAGTGTGGCAGAAGTTGCATCACAAAATCCACTGGAGTGGGTGTTGTCATATGGATCGGTGTGGTTTAGGAAAGGAACACATGCAATGCCACTAGTGGAACAATATGGTCTAGGAAAAGAACACATGCAATGTCACTAGTGGATTAGTGTGTCAAACCTTGGTCACAGACACCAAAAATAGATAAGAAAGCAGGTTCCACATTGCGTGTTGCACCAGTGTGGCAAAAGTTGCATCACATAATCCACTAGAGTGTGTGTTGTCATGTGGATCCCTGTGGTCTAGGAAAAGAACACATGCAATGACACTAGTGGATTAGTGTGTCAAAACCTTGGTCACAGAGACCAAAAACACATAGGAAAGCAGCTTCCATGTTGCATGTTGTACCAGTGTCGCAGAAGTTGCATCACAGAATCTGCTAGAGTGTGTGTTCTCATGTGATCCATGTGGTCTAGGAAAATAACACATGCAATGAAACTAGTCGATCAGTGTGTCAAGCCTTGGTCACAGAGTCCAAAAACAGATAGGAAAGTAGCTTCCGTGTTGCATGTTGTACCAGTGTGGCAGAAGTTGCATCACTGAATCCACTGGAGTGTGTGTTGGCATCTGGATCCATTTGGTCTAGGAAAAGAATACATGCAATGACACTAGTGCATCAGTGTGTGAAACCATGGTCACACAGACCAAAAACACATAGGAAAGCAGCTTTCACATTGCATGTTGCACCAGTGTGGCAGATGTTGTATCATAGAATCCACTAGACTGTGTGTTGTCATGTGGATCCATTTGCTCTAGGAAACAAACACATGCAATGGCACTGGTGGATCAATGTGGTCTAGGAAAAGAACACATGCAATTACACTAGTGGATTAGTCTGTCAAAGCTTGGTCACAAAGACCAAAAAATGATAGGAAAGCAGCTTCCACATTGCATGTTGCACCAGTGTGGAAGAAGTTGCATCATAGAATCCACTAGAGTGTGTGTTGTCATGTGGATCAATGTGTCTAGGAAAATAACACATGAAATGACACTAGTGGATCAATGTGGTCTAGGAAAAAGAACACATGCAATGTCACTAGTGGATTAGTGTGTCAAACCTTGGTTACAGACACCAAAAATAGATAGGAAAGCATGTTCCACATTGCGTGTTGCACCAGTGTGGCAAAAGTTGCATCACATAATCAACTAGAGTGTGTGTTGTCATGTGGATCCCTGTGGTCTAGGAAAAGAACACATGCAATGACACTAGTGGATTAGTGTGTCAACCCCGGGTCATACAGACCAAAAACAGATAGGAAAGCACCTTCCATGTTGCATATTGCACTAGTGTGGTAGAAGTTGCATCACAGAATCCACTGGAGTGTGTGTTGTCATGTGGATCCATGTGGTCTAGGAAAGAACACATGCAATGAAACTAGTGGATCATTGTGTCAAACCTTGGTCACAGAGACCAAAAACACACAGGAAAGTAGGATTCCTGGACATGGTTGGACACCACATGCTAGACTAGCATCATTGATGAGTTCTTTTCCAAAACCACGATGATGCACACTGATACACACACACATCTAGTGACTCGAGTGGATCCATGTGGTTTATGAAAATAACACACATGTAATGACATCTAGTAGACCCAAGTGGTTTTGGAAAAGAACACACATGCAATGACATCTTGTGGATCCATGTGATTTATGAAAAGAGCACACATGCAATAACATTAGTGGATCCATGTGGTTTATGAAAAGAACACACATGGAATGACATCAGTGGATCCATGTGGGGTTGGAAAAGAACACACATGCAATGTCATCTCGTGGATCCATGTGGTTTATGAAAATAACACACATGCTAGAGTGGCATCATTGAAGGAAATATGCCCAGAGAGGCAATAATAAAGTTGTTATTATGTTTTCCTTGTATATGATAGATGTTTATTTTGCATGCTATAATTGTATTTATAGGAAACATCAATACATGTGTGTTTAATAAACAAAAGGGTTCCTAGTTATGCCTCTCTTATAGACTAGCTTGTTGATTAACAAGATGATCAAGGTTTCCTGATCATGGACATTGGATGTTGTTAATAACAAGGTCACAGCATTTGTGAAATGATGTGATGAACATTCATCCGAAGTATAGCATTACGATCAAGTCATTATGTTTATATTGCTATAACATCATACAAAGTAGTCTTAGTCCTTAGACCATGAGATCATGTTAATTGCTAACACCGGAAGAGTATCTTGATAACATCAAACGTCACACCGTAACAGGGTGACCATAAAGGTGGGTTCAGTGCTATGAAGGTGTTATGTTGAGGCTCATGGATCAAGAGTGGAATTTGTCAATCCCGATGACGGATAGATATACTCTAGGCCCTCTCGGTGATATCACATTAAAATAGCTTGCAAGCAAGTGATGTGATCACTAGAATGTTATATCACGGGAATGAGAAAAGAGTGCATGTCGGTAACGAGATCAAACTAGGTATTTGGATACCGATGATCGAATCTTGGACATGTATTATATCATGAGACAAAGGGATTAAATTGCTGACGTTAAAGGTTCTCACGATCACAGGAGTCATCGTTGAATATTGAGGAGTCAGTATGGATCTCCAGGTCCCGCTTCTGATTATTAATCTAAGAGGAGTCTCAATCATGTCTGCATTATTTGCGAACCGTAGGGTGACACACTTAAGGCTGGCCGGACACCATTTATGAGCACATATGTTCCAGACAAAAGGTTTGCAAAGCGCATGAAATGTTTCGATAGAAACAGGAATTGTTTCGGGTGAAATTGCAGAAAGTGGTTCTGCATGTGATATTGAAAGTGGTTCTGCAGAAAGTGGGTTTTATGTGAATTTTTGTTAATTAAAGTAATTAACAAAATTCTGAATAAAATAAATAAAAGAGTTTTATTAATTGAGAGTTGCATTTAATTTGGTGGAAATTAAATACATGTGAGTGGGATTTTGGGTGGAGGCCATGTTTATGTGAGTGGAGGTTCACCACATGAATGAAGGAGGGGAGGAGTCCCCCCCTCATGCGCCGGCTATGGGAGGGGAGGGGTCTCCCTCCCTCCTATATAAAGCCCCCCTCTCCCCTCTCACAAAATCACACCTCCTCGTGAAGGATCTCTCTCCCCCTCTAGATATTCCCCCATGGTCTCGGATTAGCGAAATACATGTTCCTGGTGGCCTTGCGTCTGGAAGGAGTTGCTGCTTCCGCTGATTCGCTGGAGCGAGGAGGTGGAGGTTGTCCGGTGGCTTGAACGTGTGTGTGAGGACGGATGCGCTGCTGATTTGCGGTGCTCGGACTTCCACACGATCTTGAGATCGGCAAGCGTACGACTACATCAACCACGAGTTCCTACTCGTTAACAAAACACTCGTTGTCTTCGAGGGTAAGTTCTCCATGGATGTATGTCCACCCGTTGCTCTGTACCTAGTAGATAGATCTTGGCGTGTAGTTCACACCGTAGGAAAATTTTTGTTTTCCATGTTGCGGACCCAACAGTGGTATCAGAGCCAGGTTTATGCGTAGGTGCTTAGCACAGGTAGTACACATATGGTTGATATGTGGGCGATGATGATCATGTTATTGAATCTTCCATGTATTTTGGATATTGGTGGCATAGTGGGATGAAGCGGCCCGGACCAACCTTACATGTCATCATACATGAGACCGGTTCCACGACTGACATGCAACTTGTTTTGCATAAGTGGCTGGCGGGTGTCTGTCTCTCCTACTATAGTCAATATCTGATTTACAACGAGTTGCTAATAACTTGGTTATCCTTGTTGTGGTCCATGTTCATAGGTAAGACCGGTTCTATCTCCGAAATCCCTAAACCATGTAAAACTTGCAATTGATAAATTAGAGGCGTCTAGTTTAGATCGCTGCTGGGCTAGTGTCTTGATATGGTATTGTTGTAAGTAGATGTATGATAGATACTCTTACAACTCACTTAACGTGTAAGTTCCATAGACCTTGGCCTTACACACAAAGGAATGATAGAGATCATACCACGATGCAAATGATAGAGATCAAATGCATGGACCATATCACCTCACTTCACACATTAGATGTTAGCATCTTATATTGCTAGTTTGGCGCTTTTGGTAGCATTATAAGATGATCCCTCATTTAGATATGAAGATAAAATGTGTTCTTCCTTAAGTATGCACCGTTTTGTGGATCGTGTTTTGAGGCATCACGTGATGATCGGGTGTTCTCGACTTTACGCTTTCATACAACGGGTGTAAGACCGTTTTACATACGCGAATACTAAGGTTCTTACTTGACGAGCCTAGCATGCATAGACATGGCCTCGGAACATGGACCGAAAGGTTAAGCATGAGTCATATAGTTGATATGATGCCCATATAGATGCTCGCCTTTGAAGCTACACCGACTCACGTGATGATTGGACTTGGTGTAGTGGATTTGGTTCATGTAATCACCAAAAGGACACGAGGGATGTCGTTTTTGAGTGGGATTTCATTAGTAATTTGGATTAGTTGAACTCAATCTATCATAAACTTAGTCTAAATATATTTTACAAATTCTGTTGTAGATGGCACCACCTGCTTTTAATTTCAATGTGTTCATGGAGAAAGAGAAGCTTGCTGCGAATGGTAGCAACTTCACCAACTGGGCTATGAATTTGAGGATTCTCCTCACTGCTGCACAAAAGCAATATGTGCTAGATGCGCCGCTAGGCCCCCCACCAGCTCCTGATGCCCCTGACGAGGAAAAGAATGTCTATGTGACTTGTCAGGAGGACCACAACTTAGTTCATTGCGGCATACTGTATGGGCTAGAGCCAGAACTTCGAAAGCGTTTCGAAAATGGCAATGCCTTTGATACCATGGGAGAATTGAAAATGATTTTCGATACCCATGCTGCCGTAGAGAGTTATAATGCTACAAAAAAGTTCTTTAGCTGCATGATGGAGGAAAACAGCTCCGTTAGTGAGCACGTACTCAAAATGTCTGGGTACGCCGATAAGCTTGTGTCCTTGGGAATAACGATTCCCATTGACTTAGGCATACATCGTGTTCTCCAATCTCTGCCACCTAGCTACAAGAGCTTCCTGATGAACTATAATATGCAGGGCATGAAGAAGTCTCTTCCCGAGCTTCTGTCAATGCTTAAGACTGCAGAAGTGGAGATTAGGAAAGAACATCAAGTGTTGATGATCAATAAGACCACCGGTTTCAAGAAGGACAAGAAAGGCAAGCAGAAGGGAAAGAAGGGCGGCAAATCTGTTGCCGCGCCTGAAAAGAAACCCCGAGCTGGCCCTAAATCTGACACCGAGTGCTACTATTGCAAGGGGACTGGCCATTGGAAGCGCAACTGCCCCAAGTATTTGGCGGACAAGAAGACCGGCAAGGCAAACAAAGGTATATGGGATATACATGTTATTGATGTGTACTTGACTAGTACTCGCAGTAGCACCTGGGTATTTGATACGGGATTGGTTGCTAATATATGTAACTCGGTTCAGGGGCTGCGGAACAAGCGACAACTAGCAAGGGATGAGGTCACGATGCGGGTCGGCAATGGATCAAGAGTTGATATGATCGTCGTCGGAACGCTGCCTCTCCATATGCCGTCGGGATTAGTTATAAACCTGAATAATTGTTATTTGGTTCCTGCACTGAGCATGAACATTGTATCCGGATCATGTTTGATGCAAAGTGGTTATTCGTTTAAGTCTGAAAACAATGGTTGTTCGATTTATATGAATAATATTTTTTATGGTCATGCACCTGTGTTGAATGGTTTATTTCTGTTGGATCTCGATAGTAGTATTACGCATATTCATAATGTTGATGCTAAAAGGATTAAACTTGATAATGATATATCTGCATATATGTGGCACTGCCATCTAGGTCATATTGGCGTTAAACGCATGAAGAAACTCCATTCTGATGGACTTTTGGAATCACTTGATTTTGAATCATTTGATACATGTGAAGCATGCCTTATGGGCAAGATGACTAGAATGTTGTTTTACAGTTCAATGGAACGGGCGACAGATTTATTGGAAATCATACATACTGATGTGTGTGGACCAATGAGTGTGTCGGCACGAGGTGGATATCGTTATTTTGTTACTTTCACGGATGATTTGAGTAGATACGGGTATATCTATTTGATGAAACATAAGTCTAAAACCTTTGAAAAGTTCAAAGAATTTCAGAATGAAGTGGAAAATCATCGTAACAGAAAGATCAAATTTCTGTGGTCCGACCGTGGAGGAGAGTATCTTAGTTACGAGTTTAGCACACATATGAAAGACTGTGGAATAGTTTCACAACTCACGCCTACCGGAACACCACAACGTAATGGTGTGTCAGAACGTCGTAATCGTACTTTATTGGATATGGTTCGATCTATGATGTCTCTGACTGACTTGCCACTGTCATTTTGGGGTTATGCACTGGAAATCTCTGCATTCACTTTAAATAGGGCACCATCTAAATCTGTTGAAAAGACACCGTATGAATTATGGTTTGGAAACAAACCTCAGCTGTCATTTCTTAAAGTTTGGGATGCGATGTTTATGTAAAGAAAATTCAACCGGATAAACTCAAACTCAAAGCGGAAAAATGCGTCTTCATAGGATACCCTAAGGAAACGATTGGGTATACCTTCTATCACAGATCCGAGGGCAAGGTTTTTGTTGCCAAGAATGGATCCTTTCTTGAGAAGGAGTTTCTCGCGAATGGTGTGAGTAGTCGGAAGGTAGAACTCGAAGAGGTTATTGAACCTTCTCTTCATGAAATGGCGAGTAGCGCAGCACCGGAAGTTGTTTCAGAGTTGACTTCACCTAATGAAGAGAGAGCTAATGATATTGATCATGAAACTCCGAAAGAGGACACTACCGAACCTCGCAGGTCAAGCAGGACACGTACAGCTCCTGAACTGTACGGCAATCCTGTTATGAATTTCATGATTGATGAAATAGATGACCTTGCAACTTATGAAGAAGCGATGATGAGCCCTGATTCCAACAAATGGCTAGAAGCCATGAAATCCGAGATGGAATCCATGTACGAAAACCAGGTTTGGACCTTGGTGGACTTACCTCACGATCGAAAGGCCGTTGAGAATAAATGGATTTTCAAAAGAAAAACTGATGCTAATGGTAATGTAACCATCTATAAGGCTCGACTTGTCGCAAAGGGGTTTCGACAAATTCAAGGAGTTGACTACGATGAGACATTCTCTCCCATAGTGATGCTTAAGTCGGTTAGGATTATGTTAGCAATTGCTGCATATTTCTATTATGAGATATGGCAGATGGATGTCAAAACTGCGTTCCTCAATGGTAATATTGCAGAAGAGTTGTATATGATATAACCTAAGGGTTTTGTTGATCCTAAGGATGCTGATAAGGTGTGCAAACTTCAGCGATCCATCTATGGACTGAAGCAAGCATCCCGGAGTTGGAATCTCCGCTTTGATGAGGTGATCAAAGAGTTTGGATTTGTCCAACCTTATGGAGAGGCTTGTATTTACAAGAAAGTGAGTGGGAGCAATGTGGCATTTCTGATATTATATGTGAATGACATATTATTGATTTGAAATGATATTGATCTATTAAACAGTGTTAAAAGTTATCTAAACAGCAAATTTTTGATGAAGGACCTTGGTGAAGCTTCATATATATTAGGCACTAAAATCTATAGAGATAGATCAAGACGCCTAATTGGGCTATCGCAGAGTACATACCTTGATAAGATATTAAAGAAGTTTAATATGGACAGAAGTAAGAAGGGGTACTTACCTATGTTGCAAGGCAAGACATTGAGTAAGACTCAAAGTCCGGCTACGGCGGAAGAAGGAGAGATAATGGATAAGATCCCCTATGCCTCAGCCATAGACTCTATAATATATGCCATGCTATGTACAAGACCAGATGTGGCACATGCTATTAGTTTGACAAGTAGGTACCAATCTGATCCAGGTTCGGAACACTGGATAGCGGTCAAAAATATCCTTAAGTACTTGAGAAGAACTAAGGATATGTTTCTTGTATACGGAGGTGAAGAAGAGCTAGTCGCTAAGTGTTATGTTGATGCTAGCTTTGACACTGATTCGGATGACTCTAAGTCTCAATCCGGATACGTATTTCTCTTGAATGGAGCAGCAGTTAGTTGGAGGAGCTCCAAACAACCTGTGGTGGCTGGATCAACAACGGAGGCGGAATATGTTGATGCATCAGAAGCGGCACAGGAAGCGGTTTGGATGAAGGAGTTCATAATGGAACTAGGTGTGGTTCCTAGTGCGTTGTACCCAATGGTGATCTATTGTGACAATGATGGAGCCATAGCCAACGCCAAGGAACCAAGGTCTCACAAGAATTCCAAGCATATTAAGCGCCGGTTTCACTCCATCCGCGAGCATGTCAAGGATGGAGATATAAAGATTTGTAAAGTGCACATGGACCTGAATGTAGCAGATCCGTTGAATAAAGTACTCCCTAGGGCAAAACATGATCAACACCAGAACTCCATGGGTGTTAGATTTATCACTATATAAACTAGATTATTGTCTCTAGTGCAAGTGGGAGACTGAAGGAAATATGCCCTAAGAGGCAATAATAAAGTTGTTATTATGTATTCCTTGTATATGATAGATGTTTATTTTGCATGCTATAATTGTATTGATAGGAAACATCAATACATGTGTGTTTAATAAACAAAAGGGTTCCTAGTTATGCCTCTCTTATAGACTAGCTTGTTGATTAACAAGATGATCCAGGTTTCCTGATCATGGACATTGGATGTTGTTAATAACAAGGTCACAACATTTGTGAAATGATGTGATGAACATTCATCCGAAGTATACCATTACGATCAAGTCATTATGTTTATATTGCTATAACATCATACGAAGTAGTCTTAGTCCTTAGACCATGAGATCATGTTAATTGCTAACATCGGAAGAGTATCTTGATAACATCAAACGTCACACCGTAACAGGGTGACCATAAAGGTGGGTTCAGTGCTATGAAGGTGTTATGTTGAGGCTCATGGATCAAGAGTGGAATTTGTCAATCCTGATGACGGATAGATATACTCTGGACCCTCTCGGTGATATCACATTAAGATAGCTTGCAAGCAAGTGATGTGATCACTAGAATGTTATATCACGGGAACGAGAAAAGAGTGCATGTCGGTAACGAGATCAAACTAGGTATTTGGATACCGATGATCGAATCTCGGACATGTATTATATCATGATACAAAGGGATTAAATTGTTGATGTTAAAGGTTCTCACGATCACAGAAGTCATCGTTGAATATGCAGGAGTCAGTATGGATCTCCAGGTCCCGCTTCTGATTATTGATCTGAGAGGAGTCTCAATCATGTCTGCATTATTCGTGAACCGTAGGGTGACACACTTAAGGGTTGCCGGACACCATTTATGAGCACATATGTTCCAGACAAAAGGTTTGCAAAGCGCAGGAAATGTTTCGATAGAAACAGGAATTGTTTCGATAGAAACCGGAATTGTTTCAGGTGAAATTGCAGAAAGTGGTTTTGCATGTGATATTGAAATGTTGCAAGGGGTTTTATGTGAATGTTTGTTAATTAAAGTAATTAACAAAATTCTGAATAAAATAAATAAAAGAGTTTTATTAATTGAGAGTTGCATTTAATTTGGTGGAAATTAAATACATGTGAGTGGGATTTTGGGTGGAGGCCATGTTTATGTGAGTGGAGGTTCACCACATGAATGAAGGAGGGGAGGATTCCCCCCCCCCCCCTCATGCGCCGGCTATGGGAGGGGAGGGGTCTCCCTTCCTCCTATATAAAGCCCCCTCTCCCCTCTCACAAAATCACACCTCCTCGTGAAGGATCTCTCTCCCCCTCTAGATATTCCCCCATGGTCTCGGATTAGCGAGATACATGTTCCCGGTGGCCTTGCGTCTGGAAGGAGTTGGTGCTTCCGCTGATTCGCTGGAGCGAGCAGGTGGAGGTTGTCCGGTGGCTTGAACGTGTGTGCGAGGACGGATGCGCTGCTGATTTGCGGCGCTCAGACTTCGACACGATCTTGAGATTGGCAAGCGTACGACTACATCAACCACGAGTTCCTACTCGTTAACAAAAGTCGTTGTCTTCGAAGGTAAGTTCTCCATGGATGTATGTCAACCCGTTGCTCTGTACCTAGTAGATAGATCTTGGCGTGTAGTTCACACCGTAGGAAATTTTTTGTTTTCTATGCTGCGGACCCAACAATCATTGCACATGTTCTTTTCCAAAACCACAATGATGCACACTGATGCACACACATCCAAGTGGGTGTGGTGATGCAGTATCAAATTGGTGGTACGATGCATGCTGCAGTTGAATCCCAGCATGCTGCTAGGGTTCTTGGACATGGTTGGACACCACATGCTGGACTGACATCATTGCATGAGTTCTTTTCCAAAACCACAATGATACACACTGATACACACACAGATCCAATGACTCTAGTGGATCCATGTGGTTTATGAAAATAACACACATACAATGACATCTAGTGGACCCATGTGGTTTTGGAAAAGAACACACATGCAATGACATCTAGTGGATCCATGTGGTTTATGACAAGGACACACATGCAATGACATTGGTGGATTAGTGTGTCAAACCTTGGTCACAGAGAACAAAAAGAGATAGGAAAGCAGCTTCCACATTGCATGTTGCACTAGTGTGGTAGAAGTTGCATCAAAGAATCCACTTGAGTGTCTGTGTTGTCATATGGATCAATGTGGTCTAGGAAAGAACACATGAAATGACACTAGTGGATCAGTGTGTCAAACCTTGGTCAGAGAGACCAAAAACACATAGGAAAGCAGCTTCCATGTTGTATGTTGCACCAATGTGGCAGAAGTTGCATCACAGAAGCCACTGGATTGTGTGTTATCATGTGGATGCACGTGGTCTAGGAAAAGAACACATGCAATGACACTAGTGCATCAGTGTGTCAAACCGTGGTCACACAGACCAAAAACACATAGGAAAGCAGCTTCGACATTGCATGTTTCACTAGTGTGGCAGAAGTTGCATCACAGAATCCACTAGAGTCTGTGTTGTCATGTGGATCCATGTGGTCTAGGAAAATAACACATGCAATGGAACTAGTGGATCAGTGTGCAAACCATGGTGACACAGACCAAAAAACACATAGGAGAGCAGCTTCCACGTTGCATGTTGCACCAGTGTGGCAGAAGTTGCATCACATAATCCACTTGAGTGTGTGTTTTCATGTGGATTAGTGTGGTTTAGGAAAAGAACACATGCAATGCCACTAGTGGATCAATGTGGTCTAGGAAAATAACACATGCACTGACACCGATGGATTAGTGTGTCAAACCTTGGTCATATATACCAAAATCAGATAGGAAAGCAACTTACATGTTGCATGTTGCACCAGCGTGGCAGAAGTTGCATCATAGAATCCACTGGAGTGTGTATTGTCATGTGAATCCATGTGGTCTAGGAAAAGAACACATGCAATGACACTAGTGGAACAATGTGGTCTAGGAAAAGAACACATGCAATGACACTGTGGATCGATGTGGTCTAGGAAAAGAACAATTGCAATGACACTAGTCGATCAGTGTGTCAAACCATGGTGACACAGACCAAAAAAACACGTAGGAAAGCAGCTTCCATATTGCATGTTGCACCAGTGTGGTAGAAGTTGCATCACAGAATCCACTAGAGTGTGTGTTCTCATGTGGATCAGTGTGGTATAGGAAAAGAACACATGCAATGTCACTAGAGGATCAATGTGGTATAGTAAAAGAACACATGCAATGACACTAGTGGATTATTGTGTCAAACGTACATCACTGAAACCAAAAATAGATAGGAAAGCGGGTTCCACATTGCATGTGGCACCAGTGTGGCATAAGTTGCATCACAGAATCCACTTGAGTGTGTGTTGTCATGTGGATCAATGTGGTCTACAAAAAGAGAACATGCAATGACACTAGTGGATTAGTGTGTCAAACCTTGGTCACAGAGAGCAAAAACAGATAGGAAAGCAGGTTCCATATTGCATGTTGCACCAGTGTGGCAAAAGTTGCATCATAGAATCGACTGGAGTGTGTGTTGTCATTGGGATCCTTGTGGTCTAGGAAAAGAATACATGCAATACCACTAGTGGATCAGTGTGTCAAACCATGGTGACATAGACCAAAAAACACATAGGAAAGCAGCTTCCATGTTGCATGTTGCACCCGTGTGGCAGAAGTTGCATCACAGAAGCCACTGTAGTGTGTGTTGTCATTTGCAAATATAAGTGAAGTATAGAGAAGTAGCACAGCTAGACAAAGACTTTTGGGACAAACACAAAGGATATGAAAACTTGGGTTCTATTCTAGCAAGATTACAACGATCCAACATAGGTAAAATTACTTGTGTTGGCTGCATTATATCAACTAGATCTGACTTTAGTTTCATACTATCACAAATTTTAGCATATATCCCACAACACAAAGTCGTCGACACACAACATGTATGGATGAAAACAGCATGTTTCAGTTCAGTGATTCTATCACAAGTAATGCATATGTGATCCACAAGAAACTTTTCATGCGTGCTATATTCACCAATCAGATTGAAAGTGAAACAAGGAGAATATGTGCTAGAATTCAGAAATGAAATTTTAGAAATCTTATCCATAGCACAACTCATACTCATAGGTTCATTTAGCATGATGGAATACACAATATCAGCAGGTGGTATTCGAGCAAGTATTTCCTTATGTGTTATCAGTACCACATGATCAAAATTTGAATTTGGTAAACTATCACATGGTGATGAGCAGTTGAAGCATGGTGTGAATCAATTTGGTTTTCACACATATTGAATTGGTTAGATCTTGTCCACAAATTTGATCATAGATCTTCTTTAAGAAAACTGAATTTAATATTGAAGAATAAGACTATGTATTTAGTTGTTTTTCACCATGATCATGATTCTTTGTACTTCACTTATACCTGCAATTTAAGTTGCTTGATGTATACTGGACATACTTTTCATGTGAACAACAATAATACAACATGTTATATATACATATACTTTGCGTACACGTTGTTCTTTTTGTTTCTTCCACTTTCAGCTTACCTAAAGCCGAGGACGGCTTTTCATGAAGAAAGGGAGGATGATGAGGATATATACAGGGATTATGATGATTCTGACTGCCTGAACTGGAAGGAAATATTGAGTCAAATCAATAATGACTATCAGGTGAATTCATTCCTAATTGAACCTGATGTTTTACTTAATGAGAACTTTATACTACCTAAGTCTATGCATATTTGTATGATCAGGTTTATTGATAACACAAGCGTTGCGCGAGGAGGAGGAGAGTTGCAGCAAGAAGGACAAGCGCTGATTTCCAATATCAACAAGTGTGCGAGGGAGGAGCGGGAGGCATGCGCACTAGGAGGCAATGAGGAAATCACGTATGAGCAAGAGAGAGATATGGCGCACCAAGAATTACATGTTTGAGGTGTTCCACGACGTTTGGACTGCGTGCCAATAAGGCCGAACCCATACATGGGTCGGTATGTATCAGTTTGAGTCAAACCGAGTCAGTTTGGGCCAAGTTATGGCTGTTTTTAGGCCCGTTTAGAGGGGAGGAGGCCCCAACCCTCATATAAACCTCCGTAGCCATCACAAGTTAGGGTTTAGACCACGTTAAAATAATTTGGAGTTGTTTCTTTCATAGAACCTCTGAAATTACCCTGTGTGCGAATCTACCAACTATAATTGAGTGTGATCTATTGTTCCATTGGGAATTAGTAGATTGCATACTACCGTTCATGGTCACGGCTGCGTGCGCAAGAGTGTGGTGTTGTGAATATCCTACAAGGTTCGAGATCTGTTGCGCTGGCATCAGGGATCGAGCGGGAGAGATCATAGCTACGCACTAGTTATCTATCATCCACCATCATCATCCCCATCCGCTTACTAAGAAGATTGGGCCACCCCATATCACACTGATCCATTAGTGTCATTGCATGTGTTCTTTCCTAGACCACATGGATCCACATGACAACACACTCTAGTGGATTCTGTGATGCAACTTCTGCCACACTGGTGCAACATGCAACATGGAAGCTGCTTTCCTATATGTTTTTGGTCTCTGTGACCAAGGTTTGACACACTGATCCACTAGTGTCATTGCATGTGTTCTTTTCCTAGACCATAGGGATCCGCATGACAACACACACCAGTGGATTGTGGGATGCAACTTCTGCCACACTGGTGCAACATGCAACGAGGAAGATGTTTTCCTATCTATTTTTGGTCTCTGTAACCAAGGTTTGACACACTGGTCCACTAGTGTCATTGCTTGTGTTCTTTTCATAGACCACATGGATCCACATGACAACACACACTATAGTGAATTTTGTACTGCAACTTCTTCCACACTAGTGCAACATGCAATGTGGAACCTACTTTCCTATCAGTTTTTGTTCTCTATGACTAAGGTTGACACACTAATCCACTAGTGTCATTGCGTGTGTTCTTTTCCTAGACCACATTGATCCACTAGTGTCATTGCATGTGTTGTTTTCCTAGACCACATTGATCCACATGAGAACACAACCTCCAGCGGATTCTGTGATACCACTTTTGCCACACTGGTGCAACATGCAATGTAGAAGCTGCTTTCCTATCTATTTTTGGTCTCTGTGACCAAGGTTTGCCACACTAATCCACTAGTGTCATTGCATGTGTTATTTTCCTATAACACATTGAGCCACTAGTGGCATTGAATGTGTTCTTTTCCTAAACAACACTGATCCACATAACGGTAGTGCAAGGCAAATCACAAGGAGGCTTCAGTAAAGGAATAGACTCACAATATGTCGCACATGTTGGCTGAAGCTCCAAATCAGTACCAATGTCATTAACAATCTTCTGAACACATGCTGCAACATCCTTCCTCTCAGCAATAAGAGGATGCACTTCAACTGGCTTGTCACTAACAAGTTCCACTAGCTTGTCATCTATAGGCATAGCTGAAGCAATATCAACATTGTTGCACTATGCATCATGCTCTCCATCCTGCACCTTAGCTAGCCCAGATTTTGGCTTAGCCTTGCGCACCTTCTCCTTATGTACCACCAGCTCTATATCAGACTTTATGTCAACATCCTGCATAGGCTTCAAAGTCTGCTGTTTGCCACCATGCACAAAAGAATATGTATTTTCTCTTCCAGCATGTGTAGCGTTGCAATCATACTGCCATGGATGACCAAGTAACAGCCCACATACCTCCAATGGCAACACATCGCACTCAATCTCATCAACATAATCATCAACTGTAAATGGCACACGCACCTTATGAGTTACCTTCACCATACCGCAGCTATTGAACCACTGTAGATGCTTAGGTTCAGGAATACGCCATGTGGACAACCCCAACGCTGCCACCATTGCCTTGCTAATGCCATTAGTACAGCTTCCTCCATCAACAATCAACTTGCATGCTTTTCCTTTGATCATACACTGCGCCTAAAATAAATTCAAACGCTGGTCCTTGTCAACTGTCATGCAAACATCGTCTTGTAATTTCTTGAGTTGCAAATTCAGCCCACTCAATGGTACAACATCCTCTGGAGCAATCACCTTGTCCTCTATCTCTGATGGTGCCAAATATTTAGCACGTAAAAACTTTTTGTAGTCCTCCCAAACAGTATTTATTGAGATATCTCGCGTACGTGTGTCCACATTCCACCACCGGAAAATTCACGCATCCTCATGCCTTTTTGCAAGACGAAAAGCGATAGTGTCATCAAACTGCAGATCTGGAGAAAGATCAACACATAAGCGAAAACCAGCTTGCATTGTCTCTTCCCATATCTTGTATTCTGTCGAGGTTGCAGTATGTAGAAGCCTCCACTTCAATTTACTAGAATCCCAGCGCACACAATTTTTCAGGTCTAGATAATCATTGTAGACGTCTTGCACTGAAAAATCACTAACATTACCCTTAAGATCCATCTCTGAACTTTAGCAGAACTCTGACAAAAAAATCACACAACCGTTTTTTTTCAACTGACTCCACGCGGTCATTCTTTTATTTCAAAATCACAAAGATCTGTCTGTCCCCAGGCGTGCGAGCGAGCAACCTGGTACTCCAGGATTTTTTTTTAAACCGGAACCGATCCTGGTTCCTTGTCGATCGCCACAAGCCTCGCTCGAGGACAGAGGCATCTGTCCCTGGGCGTGCGAGACAGCAGCAGGCGACGCAGAGAGGCTGACAGGCGCGCGCGCGAGCGAGGATGGGTGCGCGAGCGAGGACTCTGTCGCTCCCTTTTGTTTTTTTTATCCCCGCGATCGGATCTGAGGGATGAATTGTAGATCGAAACGGAAAGACCTCCTCCTCGATCGACTAGCTGGAACCTCACGTCAAGAGAGAACACCAGCAACCCTCGCCTGAGATTGGAAATAGCATGACTGCCTGATCGTGTACTTCCCCCAATTAGAAAACCGCCCGGGTGAAGAATAATGAGCGGATCGATCAACAACAGCAATATATGAACACGGATCTGATCTAGCCCAAGAACTCACCTCCCAATCTCTTCCCCAAACACAACTGATATGTAAACTACTTGTAGAAAAATAGTCCACCGATGATCTAAAAACACGCTGTGATCAACGAAAGCTCTGATACCACCTGATACAGATCAGCCGATGATCCTTTGTTTGGTCCCGATCTTTCACAGCGAGTCAACCTGATAGATGATCTCCCAATAACGCCGATGAACGTCACCTGAAGAAGAGGAACGAATCCAGCAAGTAACATGATGAAGATCACCACGCCTTAAACCACAGCTCGATAATCCTTGATGCACACAAGAACCTTCGCAGCAATAATAATCTGATAAACGGTATCGCCGTCCCTAGAGGGATGATACACGGTGGAGCACAATATAGTTTTTAGACTAAACAACTGAACTCCTCCTAAACCCTAGGTGGCTGGCTCCTTTATATAGGAGGCTTGCAACTAGTCGGTTGGATAGAACCAAACCGAACACACAAACAGACTCGAACCTAACATGGACTCAGACTCAATAACATAGCAAAATATTTGACACAACCTTAGACTTATCATTACATATCGTAGGTCGTCCTGGTGTGCCAATCATCAATGGGATGCGCCCGCATCACCTAGCTTGGTGGAGTCCTAAAATTATGCTTCACATCCTCCTTCATGCCCATATCAACTTGTATTGCTTGGATTTTGGTGCATTCTTGAGAAAGCATATTTCTCGATTATGAAGCAAATGGAAGATAGTGAAAAACACGATGAGGATTCAAAACCCTGCATCAAAGTGTTGAGAAGCGCAACGGACAAGGTTCCTGAACGATTCTCTTTGCAAAGGAAAGAATCAATGATAATGATCACTGTGTTTTCCCCACTAGTGTTTTCACTACATGAAGTAGGATTCAAAATGTAATCCATATCTAGTATGGAGACATTTGTGAATCATTTGTCACGATTCTTAGAATATGACATACCTACAAACTAGTTAGGAAATAATGGTAAACTAGAATTATGAGAAATCCTGGAAGCAAAATTCACTTTAGATTAGAAAGCAATTCGTTGCTGAATTTCACAAGTAAAAGGCGGTTACTTGGAATTTTTCCAAATGACTGCAAAGCCATAGTGGAAAAGAGGTGAATGATAAAAGCACAATTTGTCATGTATTGGATGAATTCAAATGAATTTGATTCAAGTGTGCTAAATATCTAGTGGATTTAAGACTAGTAAAAGTACTAGTATCTCATAGTAAATCTCCAAGTTTGATATTTAATCAAAGATTTTGAAGTTGTTCAAAATAGTGAGTAGATATGCAATTTGCATGAAATTGAGTGGGAGCTATAAAAGTCTTCCTAAAACAATATGTGAATGACATATTTTTGAGTGGGAGCAATATAAGTCCCAAATTCAAATATGTAGGAACATAGTTTGAGTAAGAGTACTGACTCATACCCAAATATGGTAGGAACATATTTTGAGTGGGAGCTCTAGAGTAATTCTTAAATGTGTTAAGAATAAAAGCGCAAGTACCGATAAATAATGATTTATAAGGTGTAGAAGTTGATAATAAGTATATTATGATGTTCCTTAAGGGATTCTGAAAAGGGTTTCGGAATAGAAGTTAATTAAGGAACTGGTCCTTAGTAACTCAAATTGGGAATAGTATTAAGTTTAACATCAATGGTTGAAAGAAAGAATAGGATGATCATCATCCACTTTGTTGAGACATAGATTCTATCTTAGAAAAAAAACCATGATGATAACTTACCATAATATATGGTCCAATAAGGGACGTTTGAAAGTGATTAAGTTTGAATCACAGAACGTTGAGCTAAGTCGGTCCGTAGTGTCTAATAGAGAACTGCAGACATGTTTTCCAAATCCATAAAGGATGACATATCTTAAAACATAAAGGTTTATGTTATAAGGGAATATGTTGGAAACCCCCGTAATACCGATTAAAGTCAAGTAGGAAGCAAGGTGAACAAAACATCGAAAGTTGCACAGAGTGCACTCGTGTTTCGATGAATACATTTATAATAATAGATAATGGTACCATCTAAGTGTTGTATAATGTTATGGCAGGGCTAGTTCTCTTTTAACGTAGAATGATGTGTCCCAGGGCACAATGCCCATGAGAAAGCACTCGAGGTTGATCTAAAGTCACTGTAGGCTCCTGGAATCAGGCCTTGTTCTGCTGCCATAGAGACGATGCATACACACAGATGTTATCATGTGATGATAAAGTATTAATGTCAATCAAGGTGACATTAGTAAGTTGCAAAGGATTTGGGACTGTAAAGTACAGACCCAAGACTAAGCCTCTTCCATGAGCGAGCATGTTCAGGGTACCGGATATATGGTGCCAATGATTAAGAACAAATGCAGCTAGTGTATTTGTACTCTAGTGCAAGTGGGAGACTGTTGGAAATATAACCTAGAGACAAATAGTAATAAGGACTATTACCATATTTCATATATTTTATGATTAAGTTTTATATCATGCTATAACTGTATTGAATGGAAACATCAATACACGTGTGAAATACAAACAACCAGGGGTTCCTAGTGAAACTCTAGTCACTGGTTCATTAGTCAACATATGATCAAATTTCCCGATCATGTGGCATTTATGCTAGTTGGAAATGGAGTCAACTCATTCTGAGAATGAGATGATGAACCAATACCCAACCTAAACATCGTGACCCGATCATATCACGAAGTTCAAAGTTACGATGATTAGAAATGGATCCTCGTAGACTATTCCTTAGACCGTGAGGCTATATCAATCACTGTCTCCTGAGAGTGCTTAGATAGCATCAAGCGCCACTTGGTAATAAAGTGGTTATAAGGTGTGTTCAGGTACTCGAAGAGTGCTTAGATAGCGCAGCGTGTGATTTGATCACAGGGATATCGCTTGTCGAAACAACTCAAGTAGCATTGTTCGGTAACGAGATTGAACGAGACATGGTGATGTGATTGATCACATCTCAGGCAATGGAAGTATCGAGAGACAAAGGGAATAAGACACGACTGTCCCGGTTCAAACGACAAAAGATCTTCGTGGAACGCACAGGGATCACATGGCCATCTAGGTCCCTCTGTCGATCATTGGTACGGGAGTGTCCTGACCATGTCTAGAGTGTTCCCAAACCATGGGGTATCACGCTTAAGGGCTTGATTATGCTTAGAGAGTGTTTATAGGATCGGTAGAATCACCAAAGAATAGTAGAGATAAAACCGGAAGGGTTTCAGTAAGTCCGGAGGATGTCCGTAGTGGAGGTGGAAGGTGTTCCATAGCCACAGAGATTGAATAGTATATGAATGAATGTTAAATATTGATTTAATCATTTATTCATAATTATTTAATAAAGAGAAAATCAATTTAAAAGGTCAAAAGGCTTAATGGGCCAATTCCCGGAGGGGAGAGGGCCCATTAGGGAAAGGAGAGAGGAAGAAGGGGCAAGGGGGTGGCCGGATGGGCCTAGCCCCCCCCCCCCCCCCCCCCGCGCGGGGCCCACTAGGGCCGGCCAGCCTCTCCTTTAGTCCCACCCCGGGACTTTGAGGGAGGTAGTACCTCCTTTTCCCCTATATATAGTGGGGGTATTTGGCCAGATAAATACACACAATATTCAATAAAGGTCTGCTCACTTTTGGGAAGACCTCCAATTGATATTCTCTCTCTCTCTCTCTCTCTCTCTCTCTCTCTCTCTCTCTCTCTCTCTCTCTCTCTCTCATGACCGTGGTCCCAAGTTCGGACTGCGCGAACGAGAAACATCTTCACCGCGGAGCGCCGTCGCGCTGCGGGATTCGGATCCAGGAGCTCTACTTCCGCAACTGCTGCTGGATCGGGGAAGCATGAGTCATTGTCAGGCACCGGACGTGTGTAACTCCCCGTGAGGTGTCACACTTGAGGCACTCAAGTCGTTGGAGCCATTAGAGCGCAAGTACTTCATCACGACCTTGAGGCCAGTTTCGGCTCATCTACATCAACCACGCTCTCCTGAGCGTTGACAACGCTTTTCGATCTTCAAGGGTAAGTTCGCGAAAAGCCCCTCACGTTACTATATTACTAATAGGTAGGTCCTGGCAGCATCAGGGGTTCAGGGGCGTAGGGTAAAATTTATTGTTTTCATACGCGGAACCCCTACAAGTATGGCCTTTATTTTCTTCGGGTTGGCCTCAATCCCTCTCGTGGAGATGAGATACCCGAGCATCTGCCCAGATGGTACGCCAAAGGTGCATTTGTCCAGATTTAGTTTGATCTAGTAGTGGTCAAGGTTATCGAAGGTCTCGTGAGATTGTTGAGTAACGAGGCTTCCTCCTTGGTTTTGACGATGATGTCGTCGATGTAGACTTGGATGTTGCGACCAAGTTGGCTCTTGAGGCTGGCCTGCATGCACCGTTGGTAGGTGGCTCCTGCGTTTTTCAGCCCGAAGGGCATCGTTGTGTATCAAAAGACACTGAAAGGCGTGACGAACACTGTTTTATCCTGGTCCTCCTCCTTCATTCAAATTTGATGATAGACTGAGTAGGCATCAAGGAAGCAGAGACGCTTGCATCCCGCGGTGGAGTTGATTATTTGATCAATCCGTGGCAACGGGAAGTGGTCCTTTGGAAAATGCTTGTTCAGAGAGGTGAAGTCCACGCACATCCGTAGGATATCCATGTCTTTTTTGGGAACGAGCATGGGGTTTGTGACCTAGGTGCTTTCCTTGATCTCGCATATGAAATTAGCATCGAGGAGTCAGTTGACTTCCATACCGACTGCTTTTTCCCTTGGCTCCAATAGTTGCCAGATTGTTTGCTTGACTGGCCTTGCTTCAGGATTCACGTTGAGTGCATGCTCGGAGAATTCCCTAGGAACTCCTGGCATGTCCACTGGACACCAGGCGAAGATTTTCCAGTGCTCACGAAGGAATTTGACAAGTGCAAGTTCCTATGCGGGATTCAAGTTGTTGGCGATGAGGGTCGTCTTGGTTGGGTCTATTGGATGGACCTGGACTCTCTTGGTGTGCACCGACGTGTCGAAAGATTGGTCGGGTAAGCTTGGCCTGCTCGGGGGAGGCAGACTGTTGTCTGTCGACTCCTTCAACCTCGCCAGTTCCTCCTGCATGCCGAAAGACTGGGAGATTCTGTTGAACTCCCTATCACAGCTATCGGATCTCTCGAAGCTTCCGTTGACTATGATGATGCCGTTTGGGCCCGGCATTTTCATTTGTAGGTAGGCGTAGTGCGGCACTGCCATGAACCTCGTGAACGCGACACGTCTGAGGATGCAGTGGTATTGTGAGGGCTAGTCGACAACTTCAAATTCAATGTGCTCTCGCCGAAAGTTTTGCGGTGTTCCAAAGATGACATCGAGGCTGATCTTGCCCAGGGGGTACACGCCCTTCCCTGGATGATGCCGTGGAATGTTGTGTCTAAAACTTCAAGACATGTCAGAGGGATCCTCATTGCATGCAAGGTACTTGTGAACATGAGGTAAATGTCGCTTCCGCCATCCATGAAGACACAACTCATCTCGAAGCCTTCGATCTGCGCCTCGAGCACCAAGGGACAGTGGCCCGGGCGAGGTACTTGGCGCGGGTGGTCGCGCTTGTCGAAGGTGATGCAAGACTCACTTCCACTGAGGTACTCAGTGGTGGAGGGCAGAGAGTTAATCGCCAAATTGACTTGGCGAGTGATTGACTTCTGCACTCAATTTGAGGAGCGTCCCTTTTGGATCATCCCCATGTTTCCTAGCGTCGCGGTTATGGCTCGCCTCCATGGTTCTGGACAGGCGCAACCACAGGTGGTGCTGGACCGGGTGGTGGCGGAGGTGCTCCATGAGCCACAGCGCCCGGGGCAGCTCCGTAGCCCTAGTTGATTGTGTCAGGATTCATCTGGGCCAGGCCTTCGTGGAGCTTGAGGAACTCGCGACAGTCCTTGAGAAGGTGGCTGGACTTTTTCTTGCCGTCGTGCTTGTCGATGTAGAGGTGTACGTTGCATGGTCCGGACTACTTGTCCTGGATGGATATTCCGGGTGCCTCATCGCGAGTGCGGTGCTGCCACACTTGCGTGGTTTTTCCGCTGTCGCGGTATCCACCACTGCGGTATCCGCTATTGCGGTTGTCGTCGCGTTTGTTGGTGTATCCATCCGCGACCATGTCGACCTCTTCATGGTCCTCGTAGACGCGCATTCAACATTTCCCTCGGCGATCGCATCTGCGCCCTAGGTCGTCGTCGTCATTGGAGTAGGCACAGTTTTTCACCGAGTCCTCTCCATTGGCCCACCAATTCACGATCTCCATCAGGTGGTCGATTGTCTTGGGCTTCGAGCGGCCCAATGATACATTGCAAATGTATCTATAATTTTTGATGTTCCATGCTTGGTTTTATCCACTTTCTTGTGTTTTCTGCACACTTTGAAGTACTTTTCATATGATTTCTTGGACTAACCTATTAACAAGAGCCACAGTGCCAGCTGCCTGTTTTCTGCTATTTTTGGTTCCAGGAAAGTCAGAAAATGAATATTCTTGGAATTGGACGAGACAAAAGCCAAAGTGCCTATTTTTCCGAAAGTCATCAGATGCCAGAATACGAGACGGAGAAGGGCCAGAGGGCGGTCACACCACCTGGCCGCGCGGCCAGGCTTGGCCCGTGCCAGGGTGTGGTGTGGCCAACCCAGGCACCCCCTTGGCCTCTCCTTCCGCCTATAAGATGCCCTCGGGACGAAAACCCTAAGGACCCGATAAAAAAATCCACGAAAGAGTCTGTAGCCGCCGTCATCTCCATCCCTAGATCGGGAGGGATCTGAAGCTCTTCCCAGCACCCTGCCGAAGAGGGGAATTCACCCTGGAGGCCTTCTTCATCATCATGCAAGCCTCCGGTGTGATGCGTGAGTAGTTCACCTTTGGACTACGGATCCATGTAGTATCTAGATGGCTAGTTCTCCTCCTTTGTACTTTCATGTCTAGATCTTGTGAGCTCCGTTCATGATCAAGATCATCTATTTATAATTCTGCATGTTGTGTTTGCGGGGATCCGATGGATATTGAGATGCTATTTCAGATTGATTATTGATTATATCATGTCTTTGTTATTTGTGATCTTGCATGCTTTCCATTGTTAGTAGCTATCTTGGCCAAGTAGATGCTAGCAACTCCAAGAGTTAGTATTTATGCTCGATAGTGGGTTCATGCCTCTGGTAATCTGGGGAAGTGACAGAAATCTCTAAGGTACTAGATGTGCTATTGCTACTAGGGAGAAAACAACAATCCTTTGTTCATAGAACAATCGTATTGTTTACTTTACACGCAATTCGTAAAGCAATAATCTGTTTCTTGCAACTTAATACTAGAGGGGGTTCGGATGATAACCTGAAGGTGGATTATTAGTCTTAGATGCAGTTGGATGGCGGTCTATGTATAATGTTGTAATGCCCAATCAAGTCTCAAAGGAGTCAAGATGATTAGTATATGCATGTATTGCTTTCTCGATGTTTGTCAATTGCCCCCTGTAATTTGTTCACCCAGCATGTTATCTATATTAAGGAGAGCCACCTCTAGTGAACTATGGATCCCGGTCCTTTCTTTTACATACAATCTATAAACTGTTTACTGCTTTGTGTTTACTTTCTGCAAACTATTACTTCCTTCCATTCGATATGTTTAATCCTTTGTTTTCAGTAAAACCGGTGAGATTGACAACCTCTTCGCAAGTTGGGGACAGGGTTCTGTGGTTGTGTTGTGCAGGTCTCCACATTGCTGCTGGCACTGGTAGTGCGCCCAGCCAACGTTCAGCTAGCTACACCTTTGGGGTGTTTCCTTGCTCCTACTGGATTGATAACCTTGGTTTCGTACTGAGGGAAAACTTGCTGCTGTGCTCATCATACCTTCCTCTTGGGGTTCCCCAACGAGCTCGATATATTTTGGGCCATCACCCAACTCCTCCCTGAGATCTCTATGACGCACGCCGCCGTTAAACGCGTCGATTGCGCGATCCTCGGAGATGTCTTCTGCAGAATTCTTGATGATGGACCATCTCTAGATGTATGAGCGCAGTGACTCGCCAGACCTTTGGTGGCAGCCTCTTAATTCCTCGATTGATGCGGGCCTTTTGTAAGTGCCCTTGAAGTTTCGCACGAAGCTGTAGACCATCTCTTCCTAGATGCGAATTGATCCGCGCGGGAGATTGTTGAGCCATGTGTGGGGCGACGCCTTGCACCTTAGCTGGAGGCATTGCATTGCTGTGCTTGAGCTTCCGCCATGCATCCTAACAGAGGAGATGTGATCTTCCAGCCAGATTTTTGGGTCCTGCAGGCCATCGAATTTCGGGTTCTCCGATGGGAGTTTGAACCCCTTAGGCATTCGCTTCTGCCCGATGGCTCTGCTGAAGCATCTAGCGCCGCAGAGCTCTATTTCGTCATCCTCCGAGTCAGTCGAACGGGCGTGCCTCGCGCGCATCTTGTCGACCTTGCACTACGTGATGTCATCACGTGCATTGTAGACATGGTCGTGCCGCCGTGAGTGGCGCCGCCGAGACAAGTCGTGGCTATCATCGCTGGAGGAGGGGGATAGATAGCGCCTGGCCAGAGCTTTATTTTTCTTTTGCTCCGGTGTTGGTTCCTTGACGCGGGCAGCTTCGACTAGCCCTAAGTCCGCGATCATAGATCAGTGCATGGCAGCTCGCGGATCCCTAGCCGGTGGCTGGTTGTTGAGGAGGTACATGGTAGCCGCCGTCATCGCTGCTTGCGGTGTCTTTGGCAACACGTTGCCCCGTGTATCCACCGTCATGGAGCCGAAGTCGAGGACTCGCGTGGCTTCTTCTTGCTCCTTGTCGGTGAGGTGGGCTAGTTGAGAGCGCCATTTGGCGGCCACGTAGTCGTTGCCCTTGGAGGACGATCCTCC
This sequence comes from Avena sativa, assembly GCA_916181665.1. NCBI lineage: Eukaryota > Viridiplantae > Streptophyta > Magnoliopsida > Poales > Poaceae > Avena > Avena sativa. The sequence goes on from OV702292.1 coordinate 318,520,008, forward strand.
CATGGAAGAGAGCTGAGCCCGCCGAAGGCTCAACTTGTCCGCCGCCATTCTGCGCGCGTCGAGTTGCACGATTACTTGTTGTTGGTGCTTATACTCCTACTTGAGAAGCCAATGGTAACCCATCAGCTTCTCTTGTGATGAGTTTAGGGGCAGGGGATTACCCCGCAGAGCTTCTCAACAGCGGGCCCACTCGTTGTCACTGAGCTTGATCAGCACGCGCTCTTCGGTGCACTCATTCGCTGTGAGATGCGGGTCGCCTTCTGCCCCATTGTTGGTGGGTGCGCCGTTGGCAGGACCACCATTCTCGCCATTGGACGGAACAGTACTGGTGTTGTTGCGATTGACACCGGTGTCCCCTGTGTTGATGACGGCGCACATGAAGTGATTGGGGAAGCTGTTGCTTCCGCAGCTTTCAGATCTAGAGTCGTAGGTTCCATCTTCTATGGCCAGATCACCTAGATCGGATCCGCGACTGCTGTTGCTGTCCGTGCTCCCAACTGTTGTTGGGGCGTTGAGCTCGCTTAGGGTGCCGATTGGTGGTGGAAACCACGATGCTAGAGCAATCGCGGGAACCGTCGGCTGATCAGGGAGGCAAAGTGTGCCCAACTAACCAACTTGGAAGCATAAGCTTCCGATCACCAAGCCTATCCCATCGCCCACAGACTCGAAAGCCGGGCGAGTGGCTGGCGTGGGGACGGTGAAGTCGAAGGCGCTGAAGAGGAGGCGAATCTCAGCTATTGCAGAGTTGTAGATCGCGGTTGACGGGGCCGAAGAAGCCGCAACATCAGCACTCCCAGTTCCCACATATGGGACCAATTGACGAGGGTTAAACTCATCAATGCCCATTGTTACGGACTTGGGTTTTGGAGAAGGAGGGAGCGCTAGAGGCATCAATCGGCTAACAAACAAGCACATATGTGCTGCAAGGTTTACCCTGGTTCAGGCCTCGTAGAGGACCCTACTCTTGCTTGTCTGCTCTTGGAATTATCGAGGGAGTCGAAAGTTACAGGGGGTGCGCAGATGCAATCTGGCGCTGGTTGTGGAAACTAGGGTTGTGATTTTCCTCCTCGTAGCCCCCTCCTAGCCTTTATATAGATAGGCCAGGTCTCGAGTAGCAGGTCGAGTTGGTTACAAGTTAGGGTTTGTCCCTTTGAACTTTCTATCTTAAGCTTCGCATTACGCCACAAGCAATCGGAGTCTCCGTGGATCACCTGAATCCTGTATTGGGCCCTGGTAACGCCGTGGGCTTCTGCCAGACCTGGACCGTATATGCCAAGCTCGAGCACATGTAAGGTATGCCCACATCACCAACAGACAAAGAATCTCTTAGAGCATCTCCACTCGGGGGCCTCAAAGGCCCCCCATAGCATTTTGGGTGGGGGGCGAAATTTCGAGCCCAGCCGCGTGCCCCAATTTTTTTTGGCACCGGCGCGGCCCAATTATTTACCCGGCGGCCCCAGGCCAAACCCAATGTACAGGGAGGCGAGCGGGGGTGCCGGATGGACGCGTGGCAGGGCGGGTGGAGGGAAGAGAAGGAGGGAGTGCGCGCGCCAAACCTGCCCGATCAAAGCTGGCCCGCTTGGCAACCGCATAGAGCCGGTCTTCTTCCTCGCCATCAGCGCCAAGTAATGTCGCTGCTCGCTGTAGCCTTTCCAGCGAACGGCAGTGGGTGGTGCAGCCGACGCGTCCCGCCAATGGGGCATGGGTCGGCGTTAATGCCCACCGCTCGCCTCCCCCTCCTCCCCCATTATAAAAACCCGTGGTGGTTTCCATTTCCGCCGCACACACATTATCTCGACGGCGAGCTCCACCATCTCCTCCCCCAAGCTCTTCGTCTTCTTCTCCCTCGGCAATGGCGGACTACGATGGCGGCAGCCAACGGCTTTGGCCGCCTCTGGCTCCACGTCGATGAGGCGCAGGCGCTATGTAACGCCAGCTACCCCGTCCCGCCGGCTTTTCGGCTTCCGACGGGGTAGGCGTTGAGCCATGATAGCCTCCCTGTGCCACCCATCCCTACCGGCGCGGCCCATAGAGCCGCGATCTATGAGCACTACTTGGGGTCTCTCACCGACGAGGAGCGCAACAACCCCTAGTGGGATCCCGACAACCGCCAGGTGTGGGCAGCCTTCTTTGCACGGCAGCGCGAGGACCGCATTGAGGCCTACAACAGCACTGGCCCACCACCGGCGAACTTCAAGAGCGAAGGCTGGCGGCGATGGTGGAGCACTCCAGGGCGCACCCTCGCCTGGATCCTGTACCACATCGCCAACGCAACAACCCGCCATTAGCGATGCCGCCGTGTCCCCCGCAATCGCCAGCAGGCCGCCAGCAACTGGGGGCCTCGCCGCGCGTCGTCGGCCTCCTCCTCCTCCTCGCGCTCGTCGGCATCCCCAGCGTGGTACTCACCGTACTCCTCGTTGTCGCCGCGCTACCAGGGGATGCTCGTGCCAGTGAAGGACAAGCAGGCGAGCCCACTGCGCAGGTGCCGCATGCCTCCCTCGTTGCCTCGTGGCCGCCTCCGCTTGGGGAAGCCCAAGCCCGAGCCCAAGAAGAAGTGGACGCCACCACCGGAGTACAAGGCAGCAACTCTCCAACTGGCGGACGGCAAGGACCCGGAAGAATTTTTGGGCCAGAGGATGCTGGAGCGGACCACCGATGAGTTCGCGGACAGGTGGTCCGCGCAGGACTGGCAGCAGGAGCAGGCTGAGCACGCAAGGCACTACGGCCTCGTCGTCGACATTGACGGTGACGAGGGGGATGGTCCTTCCACGAGGCCGGTACGCAGGACCAGCGGCGAGGGGTACATCCGCCTACCACCGGCGAAGGACGAGCCGCTGATGGATGTGATATACAACATTTTTTAGCAATATAAATTGAGTCATTTGCTTATCATATCATGCTCCATCTAACTATTGCTATACCTGATATGCATGATTACTTGTTTTTTTAAATTCAATATGAGCCTTGCACATTTAGTAGTTTAGGTATAATTTTATCCCTCTTCCTTGTCTTTGACATGTGTGTAGGTGTTGTTGATGATTATGGACAAAACAAAGGCAAAAGGAACAATGAGAGCATAGTATGGAGGAGCTGCAGGGACCAGACTTAGCTATTTGAGAGGTTGAAACAGTGTTTTTTTAACTTCTCAAAATAAAGATCCAAGACCACAGGGTTGTAGCCCTCGATGATACAAACTCAACGAGCCCACGAACACCCAAAACGGAGTTCGTATGAAGGCATGGCGACCAAAATACTAAAAGCATCTGCAAGTTTAACGAGCAACTATATGGCCGGAACTATACTTTTGGTCGTATAGCTCCGCCCGTATAGTTGCCAAAAAGGTCAGAAACGACGGGATTTCGCCCTAGAAAAGCTCCAGAAGCTTCCCTAAGTCATATGACGGTATTGGGGGAACCCTAGGGCACCCCCAAGGCCTATATAAAGGAGGGAGGACCCAAGAGAGAGCCACCATGCCATAGCCCCTCAGAGGCGGAGCTCTGCCACCGCCGCCTCCCATCCGATCTCCATTGCGGTGGAGCTCTGCCTCAACCACACCTCCGAGATCTAGATCTCCCTCAACACCATCACCATCAAGGCATCCGAGCAAGAAGAAGGGGAGGAGAAGGAAGACATCACCACCACCACGCATCGATCTCCATCTCCATCATCATATCCATCTCCCTCTCTCTCTCTCTCTCTCTCTCTCTCTCTCTCTCTCTCTCTCTCTCTTTCTCTTGTGTTTAGTAATTATAAGATTGAACATGGTTGTGCTATCATTATATATTTATATATGTTTTGCTGTTCATCCATGTGTGAGTGATTGATTCAACTCTAGGTTGAGGTATGATCTAGTGCGGTAAGTTAGAATTAATTGTGATCTAAGATGAGTTTATGTGATCCTTTGGTCCAGAAGTGCCTTTGCCTTGCGGTGATGTGCGAGAACCATGCATAGTGCACACAGTGTGACAGTCCGGTAATCAATTGGAGAATGTTTATTTATCTGAGTAATCTCTTATAGATCACACATATATTTGCCCATCTAGTACTAGTGAGACCCAAGCCTAGAAGTCCTCTCTCATTCCATTCAATCTTACAACTACAATCTCCTTAATTCAGTTCATATTCCTGTTTACTTTCCATCTTAGTTTATTTTGTTCTTGTTAAAAGTTCTTTGTTATTAAATACTTCAAACCTCTCTCAATTATCGCTGTTCTAGTAACTTATAGAATAGGCTATTTCCAAACCACGGTTTGGATGCGAAACGTGGCCGCATTAACAACGTGGTTGCGGGATCGTGTTGTTTCTGTTCGACGATCTCCCATCGGGACAAACTCTTAAATATTTGTTGCTACAAGTACTGCAATAACCCTGTTGTTGGTGCAGGAATCCAGCCATCAGCCGCCTAGCGACGACGACGGGGAGGATGGCTTGTTCGACTACGCCGTGGCGATGTACCACCGGCTTGGGATCGGTCGTGGCCGCCATTTTTTTGCTTGTAAATTTTTGTTAAATTTAAACTATTCGTCTATGTTTCAGTGAATTTTGAACTGTTTGTCCAAATTTCTGCTAAATTTAAAATATTTAAATTTTGTTATGGGGGCACGGCTGGGAGCCGGTGCCCCCCCATTTGGCAACATCGCACCGGCACCCCCTCCCATACGGGCAAAAAAAAGGCCACGCCGAAGCCTGCATGAAGGTCACAAGTAGAGATGCTCTTAGGCCTACCAAATTTGCGCACGTGGAGGTTAGCTCAAGCCGCACCCCACCCACCCCCACCATGCAACCAGATTGCAAGACCTACCCACTTCGATCCAATCCCAACCATAATTCATACTCCTAAGACCATGTACTATGTGGAGCCGAATCAAAAAATAATGTGTCAGAGTTTGAACCGGTGGCCATTCTACAAGTGCGTATGGAATCGCTTTGCATGTAGGCATATGCCTAGAAGGTACAGGCATGCAGCTTTTCTCTTCCCATTATTCTCTCTAGCCATGTGGGCCATGCTTGCATATTGCTTGCTTTGAACCGAACCAATTTATTGGTTCGCTTTTGTTGTCAGAATCGATGGTGCGATTTCCTACTATGTGCAGAACCGGTTCAAAGGCCTCTTTGAACCGCTTTACACATACATAGTACATGGTCTAAGTCCGCTGCCGCCACCCATCCACCCACCCTCTGCGCCGATCCAATCCCCCACCGCGTCCCCAACAACCATGTTCCTCGCCATCTCTCCTCGATTCCCTCCCGCCGCATCGCCCTCCATCTGCCGCTCCTTCCCCCCTTAGCCGTCACCGTGTCTGATCTGGTGAGCAAGGCGACGCTGGGTTTCATCGACGAGGGTCTCATCCAGAGCTCGGTGCAGGGTGGCCACTCATAGTGCTGCATGGCGGAGCATGGACGTAGGACGAGCACGGCTCCAGATCAATGTGGCGCTCACGGTCGGCCTAAGGTGAGCACGACTCTAGCCTGATGTCGCGCTCACGGTCGGCGAGGAGGTTGTTGCCTGATCTGCGCCTTTCTTGTTCCTCGACTTGCATGAGAAGGGGTAGGATGAGGCAGATAGGGACTCCATGCAGCGCTAGGCCGCTGCAGCCAGGACTTCGCCAGGAGGCTCGAGTGCGCCTACGAATCTCCGGTGAGGCCAATCTCGGGATGCTCTTGTCTACCTATTCCTATACTAGAGCTATTTTTGTACTAGACCCAAAATCTCGGGATGCTCTTGTCTACCTATTCTTGTTACTCTCCTCCCGTACATGAACGTTCTAATTGTCAAGCCGTATAACTTTTCATGCAGTCTTGAAGGTTGTATAAAAGGATATACTGAATCTTTTCTTATGGCGAGTAAGGAACTCTGTGTGGAGTGGGAGCATGCCATATTGCTTATGAGTTATGATGCAACGACGTTACAAACTGAAGCGTTGGCATGTTCTAAGGCTTTACAAGAAGCTGCAGACTGAGCACGACTGGGATCAGGTAACATGCGTATGGCATGTCACGCTGAAACATGCGGCCTCCCATCTGTCGTTCACCTACTATCCAATGCACAACAACAACCCAATGCAAAAATGAACCCATCGAAGACTCGGAGCGTAAGGAAGAAAATCATGTGGTGGGAAAAGGGCATGGCGCCACAAAAATTCTGGCGGGCGAAGGCGGGGAATAGGAGGGCTTGGCGCCATGATTCGTCGGCCTCTCCTGTCTCGCGCCCTCGAGCAGCCGACCACCGCCGCCACCGAGGAAAGGCAACGCCCCGCGCCGCTGCGTGAACCTGGATGGAGCACCGCCATCGGGGCCGGGGACGAGCGCCGCCGCGGGAACCAGGACGAAGAGCCGCTGGGTCTAGGGATGAGCACCGCCGCAGGCCGGGAACGAGCTCCGCCGCCATCGGCCGGGGATGAGCACCAACAATGTGCCAATTGCTGACTGTTGCCTAGCTTACCTCTTCTCAGGTCCCTCTCCTCTTTCTTTACACTGCTATTTTCTTATGCATTCGAGACACAACTTCATTGAAATTAGTGTTTGGATTGGAATAGAGAAATCTTAATAGAAGTATAGTCAGAACAAATTACATGTGGTCTTAAATTTCAGTTTCTAACTTGTGTGATATGGTCTTAGTTCAGATTGTAGTATAAATTCAGTGCTACTTTGTTGTAAGAAATGTTCAGTGTTGCAACATTGTAAGATATACCTTGTTCCACTAATGTGTATACATTGTTTTCTAATTTGATAGAATTTCTTGTTCTGCAATTGCGAGTGTTGTGCAATGGGATCGATTGACAAGAAGATACCCAAAGTTGGTATGAGGTTTAGAGATTTGGATCAGGCTTGGGAGTTCTGGGTAGAATATGGTGGTCACGTCGGCTTTGATGTAAGGAAAAGAAACACCATCAAAAGCAGATGTGATGGAAAGATCACTTCACGCAGATTTGTTTGTTCCAATGAAGGCCATCGAAGACAAAGTCAAATAGATCATGAGCCAAAGCGTATTAGAGCTGAAACGAGAACCAATTGTAAAGTTTAGATGATTGTTTCATATGATCGAGTGTCCAAATTTTTTGAAGTCACAGAAGTTGATTTGGAACACAATCACCTCCTTCAATTGCCACAAACTCGGCACTTGTTGGCATCACAAAGGAAGATTTCAGAACTGCAAGCTTTCGAGATAGAAACATCCGATGATTCTGGAATTATGCCAAAATCTTCACATGAGTTTGCTTGTCGTCTAGTTGGAGGCCAGATTAACCTTGGTTACACTTGTCGTGACCAAAAGAATCATTTGCGAAGCAAGTGGCATCGGGAGTTAACCTATGGACAGGCTAGTAGTATGTTGAAGTTTTTTCTTGACAAGATAGTTGAGAATCCATCATTCCAATATCATTTGCAATTGGATTGTGAGGAGCATATAGCCAACATCTTCTGGGTTGATGCTAAAATGCTACTTGACTATGCACACTTTGGTGATGTTGTCATATTTGACACTACATTTGGCACAAACAAAGAGTATAGGCCATTTGGTATTTTTCTTGGGTTCAACCAGTTTAGAGAAATAACCATTTTTGGTGCTACATTGATGTTTGATGAAACATGCGACTCATTTATTTGGCTCTTTGAGACTTTTCTAGCCGCACATAATGGAAGGCAGCCTAGAGCTATCTATATAGATCAAGATGTAGCAATGGGAAAAGCCATAAAGAAAGTCTTTACGGAGTCATATCATGGATTGTGCACCTTTCATATAATGCAAAATGCTGTCAAACATTTAACTTGGGCGAAGGGTGATGAGAAAGATGAAGTGGAAGAGGGAGCTGAAGTGGAGGATGAAGTAAAAGAGCCTCATATTCTCACAGATTTTGGTGCTTGTATGTATGGTTATGAGGACATGGCGACATTTGAAGAAGCGTTTGACAATATGAGGCTCAAAGTGCATAAGCAAACTTGGTTAGATAGTATCTACAAGGTGAAAGAAAAATGGGCTGAATGTTATATGAGAGATGTCTTTAGCTTGGGAGTGAGAAGTAAACAATTAAGTGAGAGCTTCAGCAATGTATTGAAAAATCATTTGAAATCAGATTTTCATATTCTTCGATTCTTGATGCATTTTGAGAGGACGGTGGACGTAAAACGAATAAAGGAATTCGAATCTGAATTCAATGCAAGAAAGAAGATACCAAGAATTAAGATGTCCACTCCTATGATGGTGGAAGCAAGCAAAGTGTACACTCCGATAATTTTTGAATCTTTCCAAGCTGAGTATGAAAGATCAATGGCTGCATGTTGTAGAGTATTGGATGGAAATAACAGATTTGCTGTTGCTATTGCGAGTTGGCATGGTGATTTACACTTTGAGGAGGAGCGCACAGTGATAGGTGATCCTTTGACCAAAACAATATCATGCAGTTGTGGAATGTTCAATAGGACGGGGATATTGTGTGGACATGGTCTAAAAGTTCTTGATTTGATGAATATAAAAATATTACCGACACATTATGTCTTGAAGAGATGGACTAGAGAAGCTCGCAATGGAAGTATACAAGATACACAAGGAAGGAACGTGATAGAAAATCCAAAACTTGAAGCTCAACTTCGATCCAAGGATTTGTCTCATAAATTTCACAATATGGCACATAGAGCAGCCAACTCCCCACAATGGTGTTTTCTATTGGAAAGTGCACTTGATTCCGTTGCTCCTCACATAGAGGATTTACTCAATGCACCCACTAGTGCTATGGATGGACCATATAAGGACAAAGAGAATGTTGACCCAAATATGCAGCAAATAGATGAGTTGCTTAGATCAGCACGACTGGAGAAAAAAGAGGTTCCCTCAACAAAATTAAGGAGAAAGAAAACATGGCTTGATAAGTTACTCAAGGGGCGCAAACCATGTAAAGCTACCGCGCTGACCGAAAAGGGAACACATGTATGCTACAATTGGTACATGATATGTTCTTATTGTTCATTTGTAAACTAATTACTATAATTTTCATTGGCAGCAACAAAAGAAGAAGGACCGTGTGCAACAAAAGAAGAAGGACCGTGTACAGCCTGAAGTACAAGTGGATAAGTGTGATAACAACAAAGGAGTAAACTTGGAGATTCAAGATTGCAATAATATCATCAGTTTCACCCAGCTCTTGATGGCCCCACCTTGTGATGTTGATGATTTGTTCTAGCATGCAAGCTCATTATATAGTATTTTGGGCATAGTTAACTATAAGATTTTGGGCTAACTGTAGTATTTTGGGTCCTAAGTGTACAAGTCAAATGGCACTCAATTTGCTGTTAAGATGTTATTGAATGCAATGGAAAGTGGTACTGAAGTTTTTAACCCTGTGCTTCTGAATTTCTTGTGATGAAGTGGGTTGTCTGAATCTAAATATTACTAAATGACATGTGCAAATATCTCCTGAATATGAATGAAAACAATATATATAATTGTTGTTTGTATTGTTCAAGGACAAGGCTGGTGTTTGTAATGTGTACTGTTTAAAGCTAATGTTTATACTAAGGACTGAAATATTGCTCTCTATATAGTATATTGTTCTAAACAGTTAAGTCTAGAGAGTTATGTGCTAATTTTAGTGTTTAAAACCGTGAAGTCTGAAATAGTCTGGACATATGGAATCATTTTTGCCTTGGGATGTTGCTGTGCGTTGGATAGCAGGTGAACGGCATATGGGAGGCCGCATGTTTCAGCGTGACATGTCATACGCATGTCACCTAATCCCAGTCCGACTGGGCATGGGTAACATCCAAGTGGAGTTGGACTCGTAGAATTGGGTGGGTGTATTGTGTGGCTCAGATTTCGACCTTGCACCTGAAGGCGTGCTATTTCATGAAATTAGGTTCTTTATTCAGTTAAACTTCATTTATTGTGAGCGTTTATTTTCTCCAAGGTCTTGTAATAAAGTAGCGCATACTATGGAACATTTAGGTGTGGGGCAGCTGGATCATCGTCTGATCTCGCAAGACAATGTCCTGTTAGTGCTCTGGTGGCCAGCGTGTTAGTTGTGCCTGTTCAATGGAATCGTGGAGTTCCAATTCAAAAAAAAGGTTATATACAAGGATATACTGAATGTTTTCTTATGGTGTGAGCTTTCCGATTATTGTTTGAAACCAGATCTGAATACCTACACACAAAATCTTATTGTTCATCTGTTTTAAAGAATATGTTGCCTTTGTAAGAATATTATGTGATACTACTATCCATCTGTTTCAAGTATACCGAGATGTTTTTCTTCATCCTGCTCTTTAAATATTCCCAACAAGTGGTATTTGATTATTTATCATATTTTAGGTGTTTCTCTTCAAGAGATGCTTGCTCCTTGCTTCTTCAAGAGATGTTTTCTCTTCACCATCACACTCGCCTCCGACAGCAACCACGGTGGTATGCTCATGGTGTGGAACAGATGGGTAGAGCACGAGGTGTTGTGCGTCCTCGCATAAGGGGACACGATTGAAGCCCCTGATGCTCTGTTACTGTCTTAACTATGCATAGTTGTTCTTATATCTGTACTTTGCAATTGTGTAAGCTCCATGATTCTAATGTTGGGAAATAATCATGAATATTTTTGATACCGGATGCACTTAGTAGGAAAATCATGACATTAGTTCTTGATTTATCTAACTTTTGTTTCACAAATCATGGAAGAGCTCATATTTCCTTACAACAAAGTTTGTTGTGCTCTCTCGCTTAATGCATGACATGGTTTCGGCTGCTGGTCCTGTTAATTTCAATTTTATTGCTCATCTCTTGTTTATCTTTAAAACTGGTACAAAGTTTTCTTAGCTTGGAATTCTGAGCATCGGTTGAATACGAAAAGTTGACATATTAGTTAGAAATAGCTTTAATACAATGGATTTCAAACTGCAATTGTGATGCTATATTTTTTCAAATAGCTTTGCGATATTCTATTGCCCCAGTACTAGTCAGTCAAGAATTAGAGCTGGCTGCGTGGTCTTGTTCTTTCATATGCCGACTAAACTAGTCGATGTATCTCACTTTGTCATTGACGAGTATGATTTAAATGGGACTAAAACTAGAGGGCATAAGGCTGCTGGGTTGTAGGTGTTAGGTTTGCAGTATAAAAAACAAAAAAAATCATACGATGGGAACTATTGTACACCAAGATCTATCTATTAGATATAAGCAACGGGTGGATATACATCTATAGGGAACATATCCTCAAAGACCGACAAAGTGTAACGAGAATGAACTCGTGGATGATGTAGTCGAACGCTTGCCGATCTCAAGATCGTGTGGAAGTCCTAGCACCATAAATCAGGAGCGCATCCGTCCTCGCACACACGTTCAGGCCACCGAACAACCTCCTCGCTCCAGCGATGCAGCGAAAGTAGCAACTCCTTCCAGACGAAATGCCACCGGGAACATGTATCTCGCTAATCCGAGACCATGAGGGAATAATTCTAGAAGAGGAGAAAGATCCTTCACGAGGAGGTGTGCTTTGTGAGGGAGGAGAGGGAGGCCTTTAACTCCACTTAAAATCCCACTCACATGTATTAAATTTCCACCAAATTTAATGCAACTCTCATTTAATAAAAATCTTTTATTTATTTTATTCAGAATTTTGTTAATTACTTTAATTAACAAACATTCACATAAAACCTCCTACAACATTTCTATATCACATACAGAACCAATTTCAGCAATTTCACCCGAAACAATTTCAGTGTCGATTGAAATAATTCCAGCGCTTTGCAATTCTTTCGTCTAGAACATATTTGCTCCAAATGGTGTTGGCTACCCTTAAGTGGGGCTTGTTCGTCTGCGGTACCAAAGTTCGCAGGCCAGCACATGGCGGTACCTAAGTTGCCTGAAATTACCGCGTTTCGAAAAGTTGGACCGCCAACTACTGAGAGGGGCCATTTCGAGGCAAACTCATCTCACCCCTGCCAAATTCAAACATTCCGTTAAACTGCCCCGTGAAGTAGATGGTCGGGACCCTCATGTCGGTCATCTGTCCGTGACGCGGGCGCCAACGTGGCAACCTCTTAGGCAAATCGAGCAGCTAAGTGGAGTGGATGCGTTGAGCAATTTCACAAATCCATTCCCAGCTTTCCCCTAGCACCAGCGGCGTCGAAATCCACTCTCTAGGCAGGACGATCCCTTCGGACATTTGACTTCCGGCGCCAAGTTGCTGCGCCTAGTTGCTGCGCCCAGTCACTGAACCCGAGCTCTAATGGCGCATGTCGTAGCCGCCATTGCGAGGCTCTAGCCCGCCTCCGCAACCGACAAGCCGAGCAACTCGGAGGATGGCAGATCCTACTATCAAGAAAGAAGAAGTTCTGTCTATAAGCGGGTGATCTACCCTTCTCTTTGCTATTCACACTAGTTACAAATGCTAGCTGGCTACTGAACCTCAAATTGTTTGTTAGCCCAACGCTGACAAACATATTTTGTCCACGGTTTTCTGTCAAGTGGGATCTGCGCGGACCCCCCTTACCTGGTTACGGTAGTCCTCTATAGGTACGACTCTAAGGGCAAGAGGTATGGACACCATTGTTTCACGATGGAAGAAGCGCCTGCGCATATATGCACTATATCTGGTATGGTTGCTGCTCTGCGTAATCATGTTGAATTATGACCGAAGCAGACTGCAAAGTTCAGCTTCATGGATGAACGTGGCATCATGGTTCCTATAACGTGTGACAGCCAGCTAATTGGATTGATGAAAAGGTATGTTTCGGCTGCCATGTTTGAGCAGAAATGTGATGTACTGGTTGTGGAAGCTTCTGCAACTGGGAGTTGCCCTTCTATTTTTGGACAGGGTGGTTGCTCGAACCCAATTATCTCCTGGTAAGCAAAGGTCTCTTGGGGTTCGCATGTTTGTGCTAAATTGTAATTTTTGTTTTATTTACTCTGTAGATATTGGGTAGTTATGCAACAGTCTTGTTTCTTTGATAGGAAGCGCCGCAAGGTTAGAAACATGACTGCCGGGTCAGTCATTTTGCTGCCCGAAGAAATTAAAAACAAGTGGAAAGATGTCATTTTGCAGCCCGAAGAAATTAAAAACGAGTGGAAAGATGATGCTGGACACGATTCTGGTGCCCATTGTCCTGACGATGCAGAGTACGTGAAGCTAAGAAAATTGGCACCAAGGAAGAGGAAGAGGGCAGGAAATGAAGAAGCCATTGGACGTGAAGTCTTGGCACCCAGGCTGCGGAAGAAGGTTGCTGGCAATGAAGATGCATAGTAATATGTTGAACTTGAACCTATATATGTAATTCTGTTAAATTCTGATCGCTCTGTGTGTGGCACGTTGCTGGACGAAACAATCTACCCATATTCTCTGAGTAAAATGTACCGCGACTTAGGGTTTGGAAACGCCTGAGTCAGTAGTTGAATCCGAAATTGTGATTGTGCCACTGCTATCTGAAAACAAGGATCCACCTATTCAACGATTGCTGAGGGGCAGGAGGTCTCCAAATACGACAGAATGTAAGTGGCACAAAAATAAATTATTTAAGCTGCCACACTCCATGAAGCAGCAACTTATTTCAGATGCTGCACAACGACGTGGCAACATAAACAACAATGTTTTCACCGATAATGCCCAGATGAGGAGGAAATGGGTACCACTTTCTGGCCTAATCTTGAGCCCGTCTATCTCACCACCTCTCTGCTCCTGCATCCCCTGCATTTGGCGAAGCTCTCGGATCTCCAGTAACCGGGTGTACGTGCTTCCACTTTATAAATTGTGGTTTGCCATTTGCATGCGGCACAATCCATGTAGATTATGTTTAAACAAACCACCAATGTCAGAATACACTAGTAGAAAAGGTGTCTTTGGTCCACGGTCACATTCCCAATCCGGGACAGATATCTAAATCGAGGCAGAAATTGATCTAAATCACAAATTTTTTCACAAATTAATCGAGACAGAGATCTAAATCGAGGCATTTCATTACTTCAACCAAAAATTCTTCTAAACAAAGGTGCGATTTCACATCCTACATTAATTCAACCAACTAGTCAACAATTTCACTTCCGCTGCCACTGTCCTCTGAGCCGCCGGCTTCCTCGTCGCTGTCGGACGGAACCTCCATGATGTTCGCATTGTTCGTGAGACGGAGCACCTCTTCGCGTCGAGCGGCGGAGATGACGGTGTACTTGGTCCGTCCAGGGACGAACCAGAACCTCTCCCTCCCTTCTCGGTTGCGGAGATCCCGGTGCACCACGCGCCCGTCAACGATGCGGTTGCCAGTCTTGCCCTTCCGCTCCTTCTTGAACAGCGCCGGCCAGTACGGGCTGGCCGCCGTGTACCGGGGCAGCGCCCTCTTCCACGCGGGCATCTGGCGGCGGCGCGCCGCGATTTCGCTCTCCATCTCGGCTTGGCCAGGTAGCGAAGCCACCGGCACCCCCGCAGAGCTGATGCGCCATCCGCGGGGCACCTTCGCGGCTGGCGGCGCGAGGATGTCGAAGTTCGCGAACATCACCGCCTCGTACAAGTTCAGATCGGGCATCTCCATGGCGGCGCGGTGGAGATTGGAGAGGACGAGGGGATGGACGACGAAGCGACGCGCTGTGGCGCCTCCTATTTGTACACGAGGACGACGAAGTGACGGTCAGATAAAAGAAGTAATGCAGGGTCAGACAAAAGAAGTAATGCGGGGTCAGAGCAATTTTTTTCCTCCCTGGTATCCGGGACCAATAGTTCAGACCGCTAGGTCAACAAGTACAAAAATTACAACCTAAAAAGGCACGGAGCTTAAGCTAAATAGAACTAGTTATCACACATCTCCTTGCTCTTCCTAATCTTGGCCCGATGCGCATCTTCCTGCGAGAGCTAGGATCGAATTATCTGCTCCTTCCTTTTAGCATCTTCCTTGCACAGCTTCAATTGTTTCTCTGCATTTGTGCTCATGCACTTGGCAATACTCGTAGTTGTGTACTACAGGACTTTGGCCTGGTGGAGATCATTCCTTGCTTGAGTCAGTTCTTGCTCTGCTTTATCCTTTAGGGCCAACGCCGCGTCCTCTCCTTCTCGACTTTGATAACCTTGTCTTGCACCCACCTAAGATCTCGCTTATGCTTGGTCGTGTCAACTGGTTCCCATAGCTTCGTCTCAACACTGTCAAGAAGTGAGCTGAATACGGATTCTTTCAACTCGACAGTCATTTCCCATAGTTTGTCCAGCGTTTTCTGCATCGATTTGGGCCACTCTGGATCTACCCATTTGACAACACCGCAACTTCCGCCTTGTATCATTGCACGATGTCCTTGACACCGTAGAAACCTCCTACCTGCGTTTCGTCCTTCGAACGCTACAAATTTAGCGGGCACATATCCATGTTTACATACCAGAGGACTATCTTGATCCTCTAAACCGTGATAGTCGGAGTCATACATCGTCTGGTTGGCCTAACACATCATACGCGCATGAGTAAACAGATTAGATCTAGCTCAAAAAATAGATAACTGGCCACAGATGATAGAAATAGAGATGAGACGACTCACATCGAAATCACCGTCCCTGTCGTCACGACGCATTTCCTCGACGTCTCCCCTTGAACCCATGGCGAGAGGGGAGGGGGGTGGCTACCGGAGAGGGGATTGGGATGGAGGTGCCATCAACTTGCGGCTGCGGCAGAATGGGAGTGAAGTGGGGAAAGTGGCTTCGAGGGTAAGGAAGAGAAGTACGGGGAGGAAGAGAAGTAATGGGGACGTGACACTGGGATGTGGCCCACTGAACTCGTGAGACGTGACACTCGCAATAGGGAAGCGCCCAGTGTTGCCAGTTTGTCCAGAGCAATCGTGGCCAATCATGCCGCAGAACAGCCTACTCCCGAATCGCTCTCACGAAGACCATCCCAATCGTCCAAGCGCCCAAATCGAACGGTATGTAACAATCATCAAGCAGAACAACTATGTTAGGGCGTGCCTTCTAGAAGACTCGGTCTAACGGCTACCCATGCAATGACACTGGTGTATCCATGTGTGGTTTGTGAAAAGAACAGACATGCAATCCCACTAGGTGGATCCATATGTGGTTTATGGAAGTAACAGACATGCAATGACTCTAGCTGTGATTCATGAAAAGAACAGACATGCAATGACACTGGTGGATCCATGTGTGGTTCATGGGAAGAACACACATCCAATGACACTGGTGGACTCTAGCTGTGGTTCATGAAAAGAACAGACATGCAATGACACTGATGGATCCATATGTGGTTTGTTAGGAGAACACACATGCAATGACACTAGGTGTGGTTCATGAAAAGAACAGACATGCAATGACATTGGTGGATCCTTATGTGGTTTGTGAGAAGAACAGACATGCAATGACACTGGTGGATCCTTATGTGGTTCATGAAAAGAACTGACATGCAACGACACTGGGTGTGGTTCATGAAAAGAATGGACATGCAATGACACTAGGTGTGGTTCATGAAAAGAACAGACATGCAATGACACCGGTGGATCCATGTGTGGTTTATGGAAGTAACAAACATGTAATGACTCTAGATATGGTTCATGAAAAGAACAGACATGCAATGACACCGGGTGTGGTTCATGAAATAAACAGACATGCAATGATGCTAGGTGTGGTTCATGAAAAGAACAGACATGCAATGACTCTAGCTGTGGTTCATGAAAAGAACACACATGCAATGACACAGGGTGTGGTTCATGAAAAGAACATACATGCAATGACACTGGTGGATCCTTATGTGTGGTTCATGAAAAGAAGAAACATGCAATGACACCGGTGGATCCTTATGTGGTTTGTTTAGAGGAGCAAACATGCAATGACACCGGTGGATCCATGTGTGGTTCATGAGAAGAACACACATCCAATGACACTGGTGGATCCTTATGTGGTTTGTTTATAGGAACGGACATGCAATGACACCGGTGGATCCTTATGTGGTCTGTCTAGAGGAAAACACATGCAATGACACCGGGTGTGGTTCATGAAAAGAACAGACATGCAATGACTTATGTGGTTTGTTTAGCAGAACACACATGCAATGACATTGGGTGTGGTTCATGAAAAGAATAGACAGGCAATGACACTGGTGGATCCTTATGTGGTTTGTTTAGAAGAACACACATGCAATGACACTGGGTGTGGTTCATGAAAAGAACAGACACGCAATGACACTGGTGGATCCTTATGTGGTTTGTTTAGAGGAACAGACATGCAATGACACCGGTGGATCCATGTGTGGTTCATGAGAAGAACACACATCCAATGACACTGGTGGATCCTTATGTGGTTTGTTTATAGGAACGGACATGCAATGACACCGGTGGATCCTTACGTGGTCTGTCTAGAGGAAAACACATGCAATGACACCGGGTGTGGTTCATGAAAAGAACAGACATGCAATGACTTATGTGGTTTGTTTAGCAAAACACACATGCAATGACACTGGGTGTGGTTCATGAAAAGAATAGACAGGCAATGCACTGGTGGATCCTTATGTGGTTTGTTTAGAAGAACACACATGCAATGACACTGGGTGTGGTTCATGAAAGAACAGACACGCAATGACACTGGTGGATCCTTATGTGGTTTGTTTAGAGGAACAGACATGCAATGACACCGGTGGATCCACATGTGGTTCATGAGAAGAACACACATCCAATGACACTAGTAGATCCTTACGTGGTTCATGAAAAGAACAGACATGCAGTGACACTGGATGTGGTTCATGAAAAGAAAAGACATGCAATGAAACACGGTGTGGTTCATGAAAAGAACAAACATGCAATGACACTGGTGGATCCTTATGTGGTTAATGAAAAGAACATACATGCAATGACACTGGTGGATCCACATGTGGTTCATGAGAAAAACACACATGCAATGACACTGGTAGATCCTTATGTGGTTCATGAAAAGAACAGACATGTAGTGACACCGGGTGTGGTTCATGAAAAGAACAGACATGCACTGACACTGGGTGTGGTTCATGAAAAGAACAGACATGCAATGACTCTAGCTATGGTTCATGAAAAGAACACACATGCAATGACACTAGGTGTGGTTCATGAAAAGAATAGACATGCAATGACACTGGTGGATCCTTATGTGTGGTTCATGAAAAGAACAGACATGCAATGACACTGGTGGATCCTTATGTGGTTCGTTTGGAAGAACACACATGCAATGACACTGGATGTGGTTCATGAAAAGAACAGACATGCAATGCCACTGGTGGATCCTTATGTGGTTTGTTTAGAGGAACATACATGCAATGACACCGGTGGATCCACATGTGGTTCATGAGAAGAACACGCATCCAATGACACTGGTAGATCCTTATGTGGTTCATGAAAAAAACAGACATGTAGTGACACCGGGTGTGGTTCATGAAAAGAACAGACATGCAATGACACTGGGTGTGGTTCATGAAAAGAACAGACATGCAATGACTCTAGCTATGGTTCATGAACAGAACACACATGCAATGACACTGGGTGTGGTTCATGAAAAGAACAGACATGCAATAACACTAGTGGATCCTTATGTGTGGTTCATGAAAAGAACAGACATGCAATGACACTGGTGGATCCTTATGTGGTTTGTTTAGAAGAACACACATGCAATGACACTGGGTGTGGTTCATGAAAAGAAGGACATGCAATGACACTGGTGGATCCTTACGTGGTTTGTTTAGAGGAACAGACATGCAATGACACCGGTGGATCCATCTGTGGTTCATGAGAAGAACACACATCCAATGACACTCGTAGATCCTTATGTGGTTTGTTTAGAGGAACAGATATGCAATGACACCGGTGGATCCTTATGTGGTCTGTCTAGAGGAACACACATGCAATGACACCGGGTGTGGTTCATGAAAAGAATAGACATGCAATAACTTATGTGGTTTGTTTAGAAGAACACACATGCAATGACACTGGGTGTGGTTCATGAAAAGAACAGACAGGCAATGACGCCGGTGGATCCTTATGTGGTTTGTTTAGAAGAACACACATGCAATGACAATGGGTGTGGTTCATGAAAAGAACAGACACGCAATGACACTGGTGGATCCTTATGTGGTTTGTTTAGAGGAACAGACATGCAATGACACCGGTGGATCCACGTGTGGTTCATGAGAAGAACACACATCCAATGACACTGGTGGATCCTTATGTGGTTTGTTTAGAGGAACAGACATGCAATCACATAGGTGGATCCATGTGTGGTTTATGAGAAGAACACACATCCAATGAACTCTAGTGGATCTATCTTGGCAATTTGATGTATTCCATGATGTATTTCATTGTAAAGACTCGTTCCATTTTTATACTACTCAGTTTTGCCCTTGGTTTTATGTGGTACTACTTAGTTTTGCCCCCCTCTCTATCTTTCGTAGAAACCCAAACCTGTGCTCACCCTGTCTGCTACTCCCTGATTGGTTGTCGCAGTTGTCACACGGATCGTGCGCACCAACCGTTGATTCGGTGTGATCCAACTATGATCGTTGCGCACGTCGTTCCCTTCACAGTACAGCGTGAGACAGCACGGACGTCTCCCTCCGCGAGACTTCTACAGGAAGGAACACAATGCCGTCCATGGAAAAAGTCGTCGAGCGGTCATGTCAAGTTTAATCAAGTCTGAAAAGCCTACTACTGCTACTACAACATGCATAGGGAAACAGGGTCATCAAGTGCACGGTTGTTGACGGGACGCTGCAATTTATTGCCACTTGATTTTAATAAGACATGTCCCATTTTTACGCAGCGCTCTGATTCTCACTTCCAACTGGGCCCTACCGCTAGTAAATTCCATGAGTCGAGGGCCCCCCTCGAGTAGATCTAATGTTGCTAGAAATTAGTTCCACGCCACTTGCATGCAGTGGAATCGAGGTCTGCCATGAGCGTGTTTTCAATGCAGCTCTAAAGTGGAGACCCTGGCTGTTTCAAAAAAAAGGGGAACCGAAAAAAGGGTGGAGATCGTGGTAGCCCCCCGCCCACCACATGTGTCCACTCGAGGACTACGAACGGTCCGGTGTTTATAACCCCCCCTCGACCTTCTTCTTCCATGAGCTCGTGTCATTTCCCCCCAGTCTGTCTAGTCCCAAGACCCCAATCAACACCTGCCGCGCGCGCCGAAGCTCCCTCGTTTGCACTACCTCCTTCCCTTGGTGTGCCATGAAGCGTACGCATGGAGACGATCTGGAGGTGAAGCCACTTGAAGGCGCAACAACAGATGGCTTGGTCATCGCCAAGCAGGCGGAGGCGTCTTCTCTGGGCACGAATGCCACTCGTCGCTGCACCGTCGAGGGTGCGAACTCATCCGTCTAGCCAGTAGCCGTCGCTGCCGAGCAGCAGGTGGTAGCCATCGCCGCCGAGCAGCAGGTAGTAGCCGTTGCTGCCGAGCAGTAGGTGGCCGACAACGTCATGGCCGACAACCTCGTGGTGCCATCGATAGATATGGATGGGGGGCAGGCGGCAGGCGGAGGCAATCCGGTGATCTACATCGACAACCCCATCGTCGTTCAAGAATTCTTCGACGCAGTCGTGGAGAATGATGAGTTCGAGGAGGAGGTCCCTGATGAGGAGTCTGAGGTACTACATTGCTAGATTCTCTAGTCGTAGCCGCAGTTTTCACTATTCATACATAGGATTTGCTCAATCGTGTACAGATTCTTTTGCTCTTGAAGTAGGGTAGTATATATATGATTCGATCGGTTGATTGATGCATCTGCCATCTAGTCACAAAACCCCAATCTGTCTAGTCACAAAACCCCAATCTGCTCATCTGCCATCTAGTTGAGTTTGCTAGTTGAGTGTTGATTTCGATACACGGCAGACCTATAACATTACATTTCTATTCCTTACTGAGCCCAATGATTCAATTTTTCCCCAAAATAGTGCAAGGGCATCTGATGGTCTCGTTTTCTTAGGGATGGTTAGTGGCCCTGAGGCAGCAATGCACATAAACAATATAGGTTGTGTTGTTGGTATTTTGGTTCTTCGACTCCATCGCTGAAAAAAATGAGGCCCTAATTTTTTCTCTCATATGGAACCTAAATATATAATATTTGTATTGTTTCTGATCTATGAATGCGTTGTATGATGCATTTGTATATCCCTGAATATTGTTTTATACGATTACATTTCAATTTCTTATTGTGGCCAATGATTCAAATTTTCCCCAAAGAGAGGCAGACACATTGGTGTCAAAAATTTTCAGGGATGAGTGAGCGAACCTGGGGCCATGTACAAGATCAATATAAGTTGTGCAATTGTTACTTGGTTCGCTTATGCCATCTCTGTAGAAACTTATGATGCTGCAATCTTTATTCTACATTCACGGAACTATGATATTTGAATTATCTATTCCATGCATTCATAGTGTATAAGAATTATATTTTAGTTTGTCACCGAGGCCGATGATTGAAATTTGCCCCAAAATAGTTCAAGGGGAGACACGTATGATGGTGTCGTGTTTTAGGGATGGGTTGGTGAACCTGAGGCAACAATGCACACAAACAATATAGGTTGTGTTGTTGGTACTTTGGTTCTCCAACTCCATCTTTGAAACAAATTATGAGGCCCTTGATTTATTCTCATATGGAACTACATATATGATCCTTGAATTGTTTCTAATCTTTTAATGATTGGTATGATGCATATGTATATGAATGGTTTTGATCATAAGTATTTTTAACATGTACCCGAAGATTAATTGTTTGGTTTTTTATTTATAATTACAATATTTAGGCTTGTTTTTGTACCTGACTATGTATATCCCTAAATAATGTTTTGTACGATTACATTTCAATTTCTTAATGTGGCCAATGATTCAAATTTGCCCCAAAGAGAGGCAGGCACATTGGTGTCAGATTTTTTCAGGGATGAGTGAGCGAACCTTGGACCATGTACAAGAACAATATAAGTTGTGCAATTGTTACTTGGTTCTCTCACGCCATCCCTGAATAAACTTATGAGGCTGCAATCTTTATTCTACATTCATAGAACTATGATATTCGAATTATCTATTCCATGCATTCATAGTGTATACGAATTATATTTTAGTTTGTCACCGAGGCTGATGATTGAAATTTGCCCCAAAATAGTTCAAGGGGAGACACGTATGATGGTGTCGTGTTTTAGGGATGGGTTGGTGAACCTGAGGCAACAATGCACACAAACAATATAGGTTGTGTTGTTGGTACTTTGGTTCTCCAACTCCATCTTTGAAACAAATTATGAGGCCCTTGATTTATTCTCATATGGAACTACATATATGATCCTTGAATTGTTTCTAATCTTTTAATGATTGGTATGATGCATATGTATATGAATGGTTTTGATCATAAGTATTTTTAACATGTACCCGAAGATTAATTGTTTGGTTTTTTATTTATAATTACAATATTTAGGCTTGTTTTTGTACCTGACTATGTATATCCCTGAATAATGTTTTGTACGATTACATTTCAATTTCTTAATGTGGCCAATGATTCAAATTTGCCCCAAAGAGAGGCAGGCACATTGGTGTCAGATTTTTTCAGGGATGAGTGAGCGAACCTTGGACCATGTACAAGAACAATATAAGTTGTGCAATTGTTACTTGGTTCTCTCACGCCATCCCTGAATAAACTTATGAGGCTGCAATCTTTATTCTACATTCATAGAACTATGATATTCGAATTATCTATTCCATGCATTCATAGTGTATACGAATTATATTTTAGTTTGTCACCGAGGCTGATGATTGAAATTTGCCCCAAAATAGTTCAAGGGGAGACACGTATGATGGTGTCGTGTTTTAGGGATGGGTTGGTAAACCTGAGGCAACAATGCACACAAACAATATAGGTTGTGTTGTTGGTACTTTGGTTCTCCAACTCCATCTTTGAAACAAATTATGAGGCCCTTGATTTATTCTCATATGGAACTACATATATGATCCTTGAATTGTTTCTAATCTTTTAATGATTGGTATGATGCATATGTATATGAATGGTTTTGATCATAAGTATTTTTAACATGTACCCGAAGATTAATTGTTTGGTTTTTTATTTATAATTACAATATTTAGGCTTGTTTTTGTACCTGACTATGTATATCCCTGAATAATGTTTTGTACGATTACATTTCAATTTCTTAATGTGGCCAATGATTCAAATTTGCCCCAAAGAGAGGCAGGCACATTGGTGTCAGATTTTTTCAGGGATGAGTGAGCGAACCTTGGACCATGTACAAGAACAATATAAGTTGTGCAATTGTTACTTGGTTCTCTCACGCCATCCCTGAATAAACTTATGAGGCTGCAATCTTTATTCTACATTCATAGAACTATGATATTCGAATTATCTATTCCATGCATTCATAGTGTATACGAATTATATTTTAGTTTGTCACCGAGGCTGATGATTGAAATTTGCCCCAAAATAGTTCAAGGGGAGACACGTATGATGGTGTCGTGTTTTAGGGATGGGTTGGTGAACCTGAGGCAACAATGCACACAAACAATATAGGTTGTGTTGTTGGTACTTTGGTTCTCCAACTCCATCTTTGAAACAAATTATGAGGCCCTTGATTTATTCTCATATGGAACTACATATATGATCCTTGAATTTTTTCTAATCTTTTAATGATTGGTATGATGCATATGCATATGAATGGTTTTGATCATAAGTATTTTTAACATGTACCTGAAGATTAATTGTTTGGTTTTTTATTTATAATTACAATATTTAGGCTTGTTTTTGTACCTGACTATGTATATCCCTAAATAATGTTTTGTACGATTACATTTCAATTTCTTATTGTGGACAATGATTCAAATTTGCCCCAAAAGAGAGGCAGGCACATTGGTGTCAGATTTTTTCAGGGACGAGTTAGTGAACCTAGGGCGGTGTACAAGAACAATATAGGCTGTGCAATTGTTACTTGGTTCACTTACGCCGTCCCTGTAGAAACTTATGAGGTCTTAATCTTTATTCTGCATTCATAGAACTATGATATTCGAATTACCTATTCCATGCATTCAGTGTATAAGAATTACATTTTAGTTTGTCACCGAGGCCGATGATTGAAATTTGCCCCAAAAGAGTTCAAAGGGAGACACATGATGGTGTCGTGTTTTAGGGATGGGTTGGTGAACCTGAGGCAGCAATGCACACAAACAATATAGATGGTGTTGTTGGTAGTTTGGTTCGCCAACTCCATCTCTGAAACAAATTATGAGGCCCTAGATTTATTCTCATATGGAACTACATATATGATCCTTGAATTGTTTCTGATCTTTTAATGATTGGTATGATGCATATGTATATGAATGGTTTTGATCATAAGTATTTTTAACATGCACCTGAAGATTAATTGTTTCGTTTTTATTTATAATTACAATATTTAGGCTTGTTTTTGTACTCGACTTTGTATATCCCTGAATAATATTTTGTACGATTACATTTCAATTTCTTATTGTGGCCAATGATTCAAATTTGTCTCAAAAGAGAGGCAGACACATTGGTGTCAGATTTTTTCAGGGATGAGTTAGTGAACCTGGGGCGATGTACAACAATATTACAGGTTGTGCAATTGTTACTTGGTTCGCTGACTCCATCCCTGGAGAAACTTATGAGGCCGCAATCTTTATCCTACATTCACTCTGATGCAATTATTTGTCATTGTGTTGAGATGAAATGATATATGAACCGATCAAACTATTGCTGAGATGCTTTATCTTTGATATCCATGGATATATTGTCTTACATATACATGTTGTCAATTCTTGAGTTGTAATACAATTCAATCATATGTATGAGTTCTAAGTTATGTTCTTAAAAATCAACAGGAGGATGATGATGAAGTGGACGATAGCAAGGTATCCAGGGACAACAAGAGCCTCTACGTGCTGAGGCGGTTACGGTGTGGGCTAATCCGTTTCCACCGTAGGGGGGACTGTTTTACCCATTCTGTGGCAGAGCAATCAACATGGACCTCAACAGCATGATCCAGCACGCGGAGGGCGTTGGCAGAGGCGAAGGCAGAAGCCATAGGCCGATTACCTTGGCGCGGCACGCAGCCTACAACAAATTCCTCCGGGAGTATGTCAGGACTGGCCTGTATCCCATCGACTAGGCTGTCGCTGCCTCCTGCTGATAAACCCCTTCCCTGCTAGGCGTCTCCGTGTCCTGGCCTCCTACTGCAGCCCCTGCTTTTATTTTGTTCTAGTTAATTATTACCTGTGTGTGGCATGTAAGACAATATATCCGTGGTGTCTCTGGTGAACCTTCTATATTAATCTACTCCTTTATATGGAGTGCCTTAAAGTTTCTAGTGTTCAATTATATTTACTGATCATGCTCATGCACACTACAAAATATTTCTAGTGCTTGATTATATTATAATTGTCAAGAAATACATCAACAAGTTAAATTGGTCTAAATTTTGTATTGGAGTAACTAAATGTATCACACACATAATAAACTAGAAACTAAAATCTAGTTCAAACACATAATGTATCACCACCACTTGTTGTCGTCCTTGACTTGCTTCCCCTTCAGCCGCTTGATGTCGCCACCGTCCCAAGATCCCTTCTCGTCCTGAAACTGCTTTTTGTTCTCCTCGCGCTTCTTCTCCTGGGCTATCTTGCAACCAGGGCATAGCTCTCTCGCGAAAAAACCCCGCCTTAACCATCCCATCTTTCATGGTAATGAGCTTACTGTACAACTCGTACACCATGTAGTCGTCTCTGGCTGCATACTCGAGGCGCACCTGGCTCATCGGCTTCCACTCCTAGTAGTCGTGATCGAGTCGCTTCAATTTCTTCAGTTTTTCATAGGATTTATCGATGATTTCTGCTGCCAGATCACCCATGCCATCCTTTGCTGGGTATTGATTTGATCTTGTACAAATTTTGGATGTCGATGTGGTGCCCCTCTGGGATTTTTATCAATGCACGAGAAAGCATAATTGTGTCATTTGTGATATCCACGCTAGTGAAAGTTATCCCTTTCCTACACAAGAACTCAACCAGAGTCGGACAACGCATCTCAGTTGGTTTAATCCTGCACTTAGATGGTTCTAGGGATGTAAGGGAACAAGGGATGCAGAAGTGGTGATCTCAAATTTAAATTTCACATATCTGTAGAAGTGGTAAACGAGGACCTCCTCATGTATGGCGATTTGCACGACAGCGATCTCTTATGGAGGATTTTTTCGCTTATTTGCACGAGTGTACTCCAAGTCTAGCCCCACAAACTTGTGCTTCTCTTTCTCAAGCAATTGCTCAAACCTGGCGAGAGCTATCTCCATAGTCGCTTCATCATTTGTGTACACCACTGTCAAAGTCGTGGTGCCATGGGCAGGGACCAAGTGGGTCTCTGTTGTGCGTTTCCCATCGTCCATATCTGCAAGGAAATGGGTGAAAGGAAATGCCTACAAGGAATTGCCTGCGAGAGGAAGAAGAAGATGAACCGACGGTTCCAAAACAGAGGAAGAAGAAGCGCCCAGGAAAAACTACAGAGGAATGACTGAGGAAGAGGAATGACTGCAGAAGAAACGTGGTAATTGCAACTTTCGGTTCGAGAACTCACCGTGGTTACGTGGAGATCGTGGCAGTGCCGCCGGTTCAACAAGTGGGGCCAGTTCCTGCGAGAATATGAAATTAGCTATGCATTTTTCTATGCGAGAAATTGAGAGAAGTCATTTATATTTTGTCTTTCATAATTAAACACAATGAAGTTGGTACAGCCCAAGAGATTTGAACAAAAGAGATTTGCTAGTTTAACATACAACAACACTTATAGGCCCAACATGGCAGAACTTGGAGAGCCCCAGAACTTGAGCTACCAGAGAGACCTCGGCAGAGGTGGCAGAATTGGTGCGGGTGCAACCACGGCGACGGTGAGCTCGGATTCTAGAGGAGGAAAACAGAACCGAGCATGGTCGACGAGGTGATAGATCTCACCGGGAACCAATTCTCGTCCCCGACCGTGCCATGGGTGCGTCCATGGTGAGGGCGAGCTCTGACTCGGGATGGGGAGGAGAGCGGGGCCGAGCAACTTCGTCACTTCCCAGCTCTGCGCCATGGCCGCGACCACAGATTGCCGCTCCGGGGAAAAAGATGCGTAATGGATGCAGGCGCCAATGCTGCAAGCCTACAGGGAGGAGAGCTGGGCCGAGCAGGTTCGTCCACGTCCCAGCTTTGCATCATGGCTGCGACGCCCCACAGATTGCCGCTCCGGGGAAGAAGAAGACGCGTAATGGATGCAGGCGCCAACACTGCAAGTCTAATTGACACCTACGCGGCGGGAGCGACAGGAGCGACATAACGGCGAGAACTGACAGGAGGGGCCCAACTTGACCGCCATTAGCCTGATTTTTTGTATTGAAACGTAAAGTTGAATTCATGCTAAAAAGACCCTCTGAGTATTTGGCACACCAACTGTAGTCATCACGAATGATTTCAGGGAACTTGGGTACCGCGTTGCTTGGACACCCCAACTTTCGGGCCGCAAAATGATATTCTCCCTTAAGTGTGTCACCCTACGGTTTGCGAATAATGCAGACATGATTGAGACCCCTCTCAGATCAATAATCAAAAGCAGGACCTGAAGATCCATACTGACTCCCATACATTCAATGATGACTTCTGTGACCGGGAGAATCTTTAACGATAGTAACTAAATCCTTTTGTCTCATGATATATAACATGTCCGAGATTCGATCATCAATATCTCAATACCTAGTTTGATCTCGTTACCGACATGCACTCTTTTCTCGTTCCCGTGATATAACATTCTAGTGATCACATCACTTGTTTGCAAGCTATCTTAATGTGATATCATCGAGAGGGCCCAGAGTATATCTATCCGTCATTGGGATTGACAAATTCCACTCTTGATCCATGAGCCTCAACATAACACCTTCGGAATATCTGACCCCACCTTTATAGTCACCCTTTTACGGTGTGACGTTTGATGTTATCAAGTCACTCTTCCAGTGTTAGCAATTAACATGATCTCATGGTCTAAGGACTAAGATTACTTCGTATGATGTTATAGCAATATAAACATAATGACTTTGATCGCAATGCTATACTTCAGATGAATGTTCATCACATCATTCACCAATGTTGTGACCTTGTTATTAACAACATCCAATGTCCATGATCAGGAAACCTTGATCATCTTATTAATCAACGAGCTAGTTTATAAGAGAGGCATAACTAGGAACTCTTTATTTGTTTATTAAACACACATGTATTAACGTTTCCTTATAATACAACTATAGCATGCAAAATAAACATCTATCATATACATGGAATACATATAATAACAACTTTATTATTGCCTATCAGGGCATATTCCCTTCAGTTTCCCACTTGCACTAGAGACAATAATCTAGTTTACATAGTGAAAATCTAACACCCATGGAGTCCTGGTGTTGATCATGTTTTTCTCTAGGGAGAACTTTAGTCAACGGATCTGCTACATTTAGGTCTGTGTGTACTTTACAAATTTTTATATCTCCATCCTTGACATGCTCGCGGATGGAGTGAAATCGGTGCTTAATATGCTTGGAATTCTTGTGAGACCTTGGTACCTTGGTGTTGGCTATAGCTCCATTGTTGTCACAATATATCACCATTGGGTCCAACGCACTAGGAACCACACCTAGTTCCATTATGAACTCCTTCATCCAAACCGCTTTATGCGCCGCTTCTGAAGCAGCAACATATTCTACCTTCGTTGTTAATCCAGCCACCACAAGTTGTTTGGAACTCCTCCAACTAACTGCTGCTCCGTTCAAGAGAAATACGTATCCGGATTGAGACTTAGAGTCATCCGGATCGGTGTCAAAGCTAGCATCGACATAACACTTAGCGACCATCTCTTCTTCACCTCCGTATACAAGAAATATATCCTTAGTTCTTCTTAAGTACTTAAAGATATTCTTGACCGCTATCTAGTGTTCCGAACCTGGATCAGATTGGTACCTACTAGTCAAACTAATAGCATGCACCACATCTGATCTTGTACATAGCATGACATACATTATAGAGCCTATGGCTGAAGCATAGAGGATCTTATCCATTATCTCTCTTTCTTCCGTCGTAGCCGGACTTTGAGTCTTACTCAATGTCTTGCCTTGCAACATAGGTGAGAACCCCTTCTTACTTCCGTCCATATTAAACTTCTTTAATATCTTATCAAGGTCTGTACTTTGCGATATCCCATTAGGCACCTTGATCTATCTCTATAGATCTTAATGCCTAATATATATGATGCTTCACCAAGGTCCTTCATCGAAAATTTGTTGTTTAGATAACTTTTAACACTGTTTAAAAGATCTATATCAATTCAAATCAATATATGTCATCCACATATAATATCAAAAATGCCACATTGCTCCCACTCACTTTTTTTGTAAATACAAGCCTCTCCATAAGTTTGGACAAATCCAAACTCTTTGATCACCTCATCAAAGCAGAGATTCCAACTCTAGGATGCTTGATTCAATCCATAGATGGATCACTGAAGCTTGCATACCTTATCAGCATCCTTAGGATTGACAAAACCCTTAGGTTGTATCATATACAACTCTTCTTCAATATTACCATTGAGGAATATAGTTTTGACATCCATCTGCCATATTTCATAGTTGAAATATGCAGCAATTGCTAACATAATCCTAACCAACTTTAGCATAACTACGGGAGAGAATGTCTCATAGTATTCAACTCCTTGAATTTATCGAAACCCCTTTGCGACAATTCGAGCTTTATAGATGGTTACATTACCATCAACATCGGTTTTTCTTTTGAAAATCCATTTATTCTCGACGGCCTTTCGGTCGTGAGGTAAGTCCACCAAGGTCCAAACCTGGTTTTCGTACATGGATTCCATCTCGGATTTCATGGCTTCTAGCCATTTGTTGGAATTCGGGCTCATCATCGCTTCTTCATACGTTGCAGGGTCATCTATTTCATCAACCATGAAATTCATAATAGGATTCCCATACAGTTTAGGAGTTGCATGTGTCCTGCTTGACCTACGAGGTTCGGTAGTGTTCTCTTTCGGAGTTGCATGATCATTATCATTAGTTCCCTCTTCATTTGGTGAAGTCAACTCTAGAACAATTTCTGACGCTGCGCCACTTGCCATTTCATGAAGAGAAGGTTCAGTAACCTCTTCGAGTTCTACCTTGTGACTACACACGCCTTTCGCGAGAAACTCTTTCTCTAGAAATGATTCATTCTTGGCAACGAAAACCTTGCCCTCGGATCTGTGATAGAAGGAATACCCAATTGTTTCTTTAGGGTATCCTATGAAGATGCATTTTTCCGCCGTGGGTTCGAGTTTATCAGGCTGAAGTTTCTTCACATAAACATCGCAACCCCAAACTTTAAGAAATGACAACTTAGGTTTGTTTCCAAACCACAATTCAGACTATGTCATTTCAATGGATTTAGATGGTGCCCGATTTAAAGTGAATGCAGCGGTTTCCAATGCATAACCCCAAAATGACAGTGGCAAGTCAGTCAGAGACATCATAGATCGAACCATATCCAATAAAGTACAATTACAACGTTCCGACACACCATTACGTTGTGGTGTTTCGGCAGGCGTGAGTTGTGAAACTATTCCACAGTCTTTCATATGTGCGCTAAACTCATAACTAAGATACTCTCCTCCATAATGTTCCGACACACCATTACGTTGTGGTGTTGGCAACCCTTAAGTGTGTCACACTATGGTTCACGAATAATGCAGACATGATTGAGACCCCTCTCAGATCAATAATTAGAAGTGGGACCTAGAGATCCATACTGACTCCCACACATTCAACAATGACTTCTGTGATCGTGAGACCTTTAATGATAGTAACTAAATCCCTTTGTCTCGTGATATATCACATGTCCGAGATTCGATCATCAGTATTTCAATACCTAGTTTGATCTTGTTAGCGACATGCATACTTTTGTTATTCCCGTGATATAACATTCTAGTGATCACATCACTTGCTTGCAAGCAATCTTAATGTGATATCACCGAGAGGGCCTAGAGTATATCTATTCGTCATCGGGATTGACAAATTCCAGTCTTGATCTATGAGCCTCAACATAACACCTTCAGAGTATCAAAACCCACCTTTATAGTCAACCTTTTACGGTGTGACGTTTGATGTTAGGGATTTCTATTTTCATGCCCCTGGTTCGTTAGTTGTACTCAGTTTTCCCTAGCCGCTTAGTTTTTCCTCACTTTTCCCCTCCCTCCATTCTAAAACCCTCACATGCGCTCGGACGGGGGGATGCCGTCAGGTCAAAGGCTTGATCATTACATGCTGATAGGTGGGACCGCGTTGGGTGGGTCTTGCATTGAGCGTTATGTTACGTCGCCTCGACTGTTACATGCTGATAGGTGGGGTCGTGTTGGGACGGGTCCTGCATACGTGGTGAAGGGTGGGGCCGCATTGGGACGGGTCTTGCATATGCGGTGAAGGGTGGGGCCGTATGGAGACACGTCGGACCGGCCATTTTTGCTCCGAGGCTGGAACAGCTCCCACACCGCCCTCCGCTCTACTCCCCCGCTGTTGTGCCCTCCTACCTGAGAGCCCCTCCTACCTTATGTCATCCTCAGCCCCCGAGCCGCCCCTCCCCCTATCCGTGGAGCCTACTCCGGCTCCGCTTCCTCCCCTTCTAGATCTACCCCTTTCGTGGAACAGTATGCGACGCCGGCGGGTGTACCGGTCCTCCTCGTCGAGCGCGGAGAAGATTGGGTGGAATCGGAGGGATTTAACGCATGGACTCCATCTGGGTAAGTATTGTTTTTCTTTGTGGATTGATTATAGGCAGTAATTGAGCGCCTGGAGATTGGAAACCTCCATAACTCTTAGAGATTGGAAAGATAAAATATATTCTAAATTCCCCTGGAGCAATGGTGATTCAGTTGATTTGCAATATTTCAACATCAGCGAGCAAAGATTGCTCCCACTAACTAGCAAAGCTGATATGGTAATGCTTTTCTCTTTGAATGCTGCCGAACATTTTGGTCAAATTCGTCTTCATGTGCAACCTAAAGTTGAACACACGGGAAAGAGGGCTAAAGCATCATCTGGTGATCAAGCATCATCAAGTGGTCGGGCATCATGTGCCTCTGCTGCCTCTGCTAATAGTGTGCACCCCCACGCTCCTTATAGGTCCACATCAATACCATATGTTTGCACTGCGAGTGTAAGCCAAATCGCTCGTGCAGCCAATGTGGAGGACGAAGCAGAGCTTGCTGAGGGAGCGCCTCCACTAGATGATGAGGATGAGTTGATGTTTCCTGAATTGGTAGATAGATTCAGTAAATAGGAACTAGAGGATCAATACACGGAGGAATTGGCCCACGGTGCCAGATTTGATGACACTGATGACAAAGAGAACAAGGAGAACAATGACAGTTTTGTTTTAGCTGAGTACAATGGTGAGGACTTGCCAGTAATTGAGTGGGACAGGAACGATCCTAAGATTTCAGAAGGCACCATATTTGAAATGATGCGGGACTATCGTAATGCCCTTACTACATATTGCATCTACACCAATAATGATTATGTTGTTATTAAGAGTGAGCTAGCAAGGTTCATAGTGAAGTGCCCATACAAGAGGTGTAGGTGGAGGATGCACGCATCCACTATGCTCAGGAGTAGTTTGGTTCAGGTATTACAACTAGTTGTGTATTTTAGATCATTGTGTAGAATCTGTTAACTGTACCTGATATTTTCATTATGTTTCAGATAAAAGGTATCCGGTTCGAACATTCTTGTCCACCTCAAGGGGGACAGCTAAAGGACAAAACAAAACTAGCAAAGACTAGGTGGTTGGCAGATGCAATCATGGATTGGATGAGAGTGAACCCATCACTTGGTGCAACAACGCTCATAAAAAAAGTTTCTGAAAAGTTTAATATTACAGAACCTTATATGAGGATGTTCTATGCAAAGGAAATGGATCTTGATAGGATCAATGGTCCATGGAATGAAAGTTTTTAGTTGCTTTATAGCTTCAAAGCTGAAGTGGAGATGGCTAGTCCAGGTAGTGTCGTACAGATAGACATGCATACAGTTCAGTACAAAATAAGAGGGAAGACAATGGAGAAGGAGTGCTTTAGAAGGGCTTTTGTTTGTTTCAATGCTTGCTGGCAAGGGTTTCTGGATGGTTGCATGCCTTATTTGGCCGTGGATGCAATAGCTCTTCATGGTAGATTTAAAGGACAGCTAGTAGCTACTACTGCAGTTGATGGCCCCAATTGGATGTTCCCTGTTGCTTTTGGAGTTTTGGAGATTGAGTCATAGGAAAGTTGGACTTGGTTTCTGGAGAATTTGCGTGACCTTATATGTTATCCACCAGGACTTACTATCCACACGGATGCTTGCAAAGGTTTGGAGAAAGATGTAGAAGCAGTATTCCCCGGAGCGGAGCATAGGGAATGTATGCGACACTTAGTGCAGAATTTTACAAAGAAATTCAAGGGTAAAGTTTATACTAACAACCTATGCCCATCTTCATACACATGCAGCTTGAGGAAACATCTGTATCATTTGGAAGTGTTGTATAAACAAAAACCTGCATTGAAGGAGTACTTGGATGCACGTCATGGAATGGTGTGGTCAAGAAGCCAATTCAATGAAATTTGCAAGGTAGACTATGTGACAATTAACCTTGTAGAGAGTTTCAATGCAAAGGTCAAGTCATTGAAAGGGCTTATGTTGTGGCAAATATTTAGGAAGATGATCATGATAAAGATTGATTTGCATCAAAGAATTGGATCAACAGTATATGCTGGCCATCTCATCCTCCCATCTTTGATTAAGGCATTGCTTGCCAGGGCAAAAAAATTGAAGATGAAATGCATTAGAAAAGGAATGGAGGCTGACGTAACATACACTGATAGTAAAGATAGGCAATGGAGGTATCAAGTGAGTTTGGCTGATAGGACATGCCATTGCAGGCAATGGCCGCTCCGTGGGAAACCCTACATACATACATTGTTTTTCATGGGTGTTCTAGGAGGTGAAGAGGGTGAAGTTGATCAGTATGTGTTGGAGTTTTTCTCCGTTGCCAAATTTAGGGTAGCATATGCTCAGAATGTTCTAGCCTTGTTGGGAAAAGACCAATGGATGGAAGTGAATCCAGGCTTCAAGCTATACCCTCCAGTTTTTACTAGACCAGCAGGTAGGCCAAGGAAGAATAGGATGAGAGCTAGTGCAGAGGGTGGTGCACCACCTCAACGACGTAAGTGCAAACATTGTGGGATCCTAGGGCACATTGCTAGGCTTTGTAAAAATGCAGTGGATCCAGCTTATAGAATGGATGATCAGGCGGGAGCAGCAAATGCAGATGAGAATGAAGTATCTGAACGAGAGGAGAATGACGCAATGGATACGTTGCGGATTGAACCAACGGATCGAGAGGAGATTGAACCAGATGCAGGGAGATTGAACCAAATGCATGGGATATTGAACCAGATGCAGGGGAGATTGAACCAATGGATCGAGAGGAGATTGAACCAAATGAAGGGGAGATTGCACCAAATGCATGGGAGATTGAAGCAATTTATTCATTGGAAGCAGAGTTCAAAAGTAAAGGAATTACACAAGAGGATATTGATGAAATGATGCCAATGCGTTTTGAACCGTATGAACCAATGAATCGAAACATGGTTGAACCAATTGTACAATAGACTGAAGCACTTGATTCATTTGATGTAGAGAAAAAGAACAAAGGGAACAAACGGAAGAAGCCGATGGTGGACTCCGAGAATATTCCAGCCAGGATCACCCGGAGCAAGGTGGTGAACTTCGAGAATATTCCAGTGAAAAACACTAGGAGCAAGAAAAAAATGAATTTGAATTTGTCTGATGAATTTGAACTATTATCAATGTTTGTATTGAATTTGAACTACTGTCAATGTTTGTGACGCTTCCAAGTTTGTATGTTGGATAACCCCATAATGTATGTGTTATTGCAAGTTTCTATTGTCATGCACCTAGTTGCTTAGCACTGCTCAGTTTTGCCCTCGACATTTGGTCAACACATGGGGTTTAGCGAGTTCATGGCTTAAACCATAGCAAACATTGATCAACTGATCCAAAATTTGGCACACTTGTGTATCCTGGATTGATTTACCATATGAAATTGGAAATTTTGGATTTACTTGTAATCAGCCATATTTTTATTTTTCTAAGTGATTAAATTCAAATAAATGATTTTAGGGTTAGTTTAATTCAAAAAAGAAGTTAAAACATAGTGCAACCTTCGCATGGAGTCTTGTTATGTTAACTAAAACCTAGCATGAATAATAAAGGAAAAGGAAATAAAGAGAAATGGACTTCTCCCTTAAACCACTTCTTGGAATGAGCTACTATCTATGAAGATGCACGGCTTTCTACTCAGTCAACCTCCAAGATAACCCATCCCAAAACATATTTTGTCTAAATGAGGCCAAATTTGGCACACTTGTGTATCTTTGAGTTGCAAACAATATAATGTCGGCCAAGATGGATTATTTTGTTCAAATAACACATTTTCCATTTGTTATGCCAAAAGCTTGAATTTTCCTTAGTCATTTTTTATCTGAGCGCCCTTGTTTTCCTTAGCTCTACTTAGTTTTTCCCTCCTGCTAAACTTTTTCTTAGTTTTCCCCTCCTGCTAAAGTTTTCCTCACTTTTCCCCTCTTCCATGTCTAAGTTTGGCTAGCGCTCCGATTGGTTGAGATGTATGTCACACGGATCTTGGCCAACCACCGTTGGATACATCATGATCCGAGAGGCTGGAGGTTTCTCTCTCTCTCGATGGGCGCAACTAACCTTGTACGGCGAGGAGAGCCCAACAGGCTGGATGTCTCTCCCTCCATTTCCCTGTCACACGTATTCCAGCCGCATCAACTAGCGCTCAGTTTGGTTGCACTCTGATTGGTCAATATGCATGTCACACGGATCTTGGACCACCACCATTGGATACATCATGATCCGACGGGCTGGAGGACTCTCCCTCCCTTTCCCTGTCGCACATATACCAGCCACATCTTCCTCCCCTCCTATCGACGTATGGAGGCACGGACCTACGCATGGGGGCCGGAACGGCTTGCGGCAGCGGGGATCTAAGCGCGACTGCTAGAACAACATGCGGTGGTGAGGATCTAACCGTTTGAAATTTCTGTCTCTGTCTGTCTCACTTCCGTTCACATCCTCAGATCTGTTGCTGATGAAAGACAATAATGGAAGCCATCATCCGCAACATCAGTGTGACGGCGGTGGTGCCGACAATGGCCATCAATGAAAGACACCGACGGAAGACATCATCCATTCACATCTATGGCTGTGGTGCCGACAGTGGTCATCGATGTGACGATGATTGAAGCCATCATCCACAACATCACTGCGACGATGGAGATCAAGCCCTCGTGAATCGAAGCTGTGGGAGGCAAGCCGCGGCCGCGGCTGGCACGTCGAGGTGCATTCGACAGTGAAGGCCAGATGGGAGCACTTTGCCCGTACTTCTTGGAGTACACATACGGCAGGGAGGGCGTCTAGCTCACCGTCCACTTAAAATTGGGACAAACTTAAGCCCAATTTGAACCAAAATTCTGCGACTTAAAATATATGTATGATTTGAATAAATTTGACATGTATTTGAGCCGTGAGACCGGTGGATATGCTCTAAAGCTAATTCATAAGTAGGAGTACTTGCTTTGACAATCTCCGATGGGCTTTTATAAATTTGATCGAAATATGTATGTTTTATTTCAAAATTGATATGTATTTGAGTAGTGAGGATGGTGGATATGCTCTAACGCTGATTCATAAGTAGTACTCCCTCCGACCCAAATTAGTTGATTTAGATTTGACTAGATTCGATTGTATCTTGAGGAATTTGAGTCAGCTAACTTGGATTGACAATCTCAGTCACTAATTTGGAACGGGGAATGGATGCTGCCGCCAACGCTGCAACTCTACATGGCAGCCACGATGGCAGCGACAGAATAGTCAAAACCGATAGGCCCCAACTTGACCCTCTAGGCATTTGGCAAGCCAACTATGGGCAGCTAGATCCAATGGCAAGCAAATCGGGGCCCGCAATGCATTCTCTCGGCAACTTTGGGACCGCTAGATCCAATGGCAAGCAACTCGGGTACCACAATGCATTCTCTCGACCACTTTGAGACCCCTAGATCCAATGGCAAGCAACTTGGGCACCGCAATGCATTCTCTCGACAACTTTAGGACCGCAAAGTGACTAAATTAGCAGGAACTCACAACCATCTATTGAATAACAATTCTACTCTCTAAATTAGCTATCTATTTAACTAATCATTACACGTGCCACCCTTCACCACAATCGCATACTGTAACTGCTAGGACGTGGATGACAAATACTAAAACTGCCCACATGAATCTACTATCCCCCCCTCTTCACTTGAAGTTCATGTTTTAGATTTTCTACGACTTGATCAGATACGACAAGATCAACCTCATGTGTCAACTTCTCTTTGCGAATAAGGTCTGAATTCTTCCTCGACAGTACACTTTAGCTCAAATATCAACAGGTTTTTACGGGCCAATTCATCACTTAACTTGGTAACCATCTCCTCCAAATCCATCATATGGCTAGACCACTGAGTTGATTCATCTTGGTATGCAATGTACCATGGATCATCGGCCTGCATAACACACTGTAACAATCCCAAAACAAACTAAATTGGAATCTGTCCGATAGGCCATGTCAGCACTTGAAATTCAATGGTAGTACAAAGAGAAGGAGCTACATGCACTTCCGACGTGGTAGGAGAAGAAGAATGTGTCCACGACATGATCGATTCCCCACCCTCGCCGGTGTACCCGCTACGACCAGACATTGAGGACTAATTTGCACCTACAATATCGAGGAAATTATGGGAACCGAAACGATTAGGGTGGCGGAGCAGGAGCGGAGGTCTTAGCAAGCATTACTAGAAATTGCTGCGACTGTTCGTCGTGCTATGGCGGTGGAACCAAATCCTGGTCGTCATGGGCGGCGGACCTGCCTGCGGTCGGTACTGCATGTGGACGAAATAGGTGCCGGAGCCGTGGTTGAGGTGCAGCGCGACAGTCCGTCCGATACCGCCTTAGGACAGATCCGGCGACGCGCCGACCTGCCAACGATGGTTGCTCTGTCCGCCGGTGGGATAGGAGCTTCTCGGGGCTGGGGCTGGGAGCAGATGAGATAGAGACGACGTGTCATACACGACCCCACTTGTAAATTATTTCATATTTGCTAATTTTCATATCTGCCAAACCTTTTCTTTGAAATTTGCATATTTGCCACATGACCACCACATGCCCGTGACACACAAAATGGCAAATATGCAAGTTGCAAAGTAAAACGTGACAAATATGCAAATCCCCCCTCCAGCCCCACATGATGGCCCCACCGGTCATTGGCTACGATGGCCCCACAGAACGGCTCCACATAACGGCCCCATCGTTCATTGGCTTCGACGGCCCACATAATAGCCCCATTTGTCATTGGCTGCACCAGCCACACAATCGGGAAAAACAAGGCCCACAAGTCAGCGAGAGATGAATGCTGGTCTGCCGTGTATCCTGGCCCCACCTATCAGCATGTAACGGTCAAGGCGACATAACGTAACACTCAACGCAAGACCCGCCCAACACGGTCCCACCTGTCAGCATGTAACAGTCAAGCCTTTGACCTGACTGCATCCCCCCATCCGAACGCATGTGAGGGTTTCGGAATGGAGGGGGGGAGGGAAGTGAGGAAAAACTAAGCGGCTGGGGAAAACTGAGTATAACTAACGAACCAGGGGCACGAAAATAGAAATCCCTTGATGTTATCAAGTCAGTCTTCCGGTGTTAGCAATTAACATGATCTCATGGTCTAAGGACTAAGATTACTTCGTATGATGTTATAGCAATATAATGACTTTGATTGTAATGCTATACTTTAGATGAATGTTCATCACATCATTCACCAATGTTGTGACCTCGTTATTAACAACATCCAATGTCCATGATCAGGAAACCTTGATCATCTTGTTAATCAACAAGCTAGTTTATAAGAGAGGCATAACTAGGAACTCTTTATTTGTTTATTAAACACACACGTATTAAAATTTCCTTTTAATACAATTATAGCATGCAAAATAAACATCTATCATATACATGGAATACATATAATAACAACTTTATTATTGTCTCTCAGGGCATATTCCCTTCAGTAGGCTTGTAGCAGCATGATCACGTAGCTCGATGGCTAGGCTAATGCATCATTGTTGTTGTTAGTTTCCCCCCTGTTTTTTTGTTTCTACTAGTTCCTACTAGAGCTAAGTAAAACCACATATGCTTTTTGAATGGTTATTGACAGTTTGACACTTCATATGAGTATAAGCGTGTAGCCATCCTTTTGAATGTGTTATTGCTTGATTTCAAAAAATACTAGATGATGTTCAAAATCATCTCTCTCAAAACTAGAATAATAGTGTTATTGCTTGATTTCATATGAGTGTAAGCCTATAGCCACCATTTGTCAATTTGCATATTTGTTTTTAGTTTTATAAATACGTGTACATCTTTATTTCAAGTTTTAGTGTTTTGAGTGTGCAAGGTCGGAGTTCTTGTAGGTCACATGTTAATATCATTGTTTATTCATACTTATACACTTTTGTTTCATGGTTGTTTTGGTGTCAGATGGCATCTAAGCAAATGTTAAGATCATTGTTTATTTACTTCCTGTAGGTCACAAGGGCTGGTTCCTATTCTGATGAATGCTCACAAAATAAATCTACAGGTATAAAATGATGTTTGCTTTTCACTGTTGCATCAATTTTGTTGACATTTCATTGACCCTTCAACCTTTTTTAGGAGCTGGGCGTAATAATGATTGGAAGATATTATTGTGATGAGTTGTTTCAGAATAGTTGTGGGGTAGATGCTTATGTGCGTGGTGTGTTGGCTTGTAAAAAGGCAGCAAATGTTTAATTAAGATAAATTTGTGGTAAAGTAGTCTATGTTGGTCTGAAGGAATTGATTAAGTGTGCAGTAGCAAGTCTGGGAAGTACACCTGAACTGGCATATGTATCGTTTTATTTCTATATGCCACTAT
This sequence comes from Avena sativa, assembly GCA_916181665.1. NCBI lineage: Eukaryota > Viridiplantae > Streptophyta > Magnoliopsida > Poales > Poaceae > Avena > Avena sativa. Next base: position 318,560,102 of record OV702292.1, read on the forward strand.
CATGCATTATGATAGTCTGTTATGTGTTTTCCACAATCACTACTTCATGCGTACTTGGCAACACTAAGTAAAACCTCACATGCTTTAGAATGGATATTTGATACTTACCATTTGTATACTTCTTCACAAAATTACTTCATACAAGAATGTTTGCTACAAGTAGAAGAATAGTACTCCATATAAGAGACAACGATGGTAATATTAGCAGTAATATTGCAAGCATGTTCATATTATACTGCCATGAAAGAACTCTTTGTTTTGTTTTGTTCATAGATCCATTTTGCAATTATGTATACTGTTAAAATATATGAACCAAATGTATATCAATATTGACTATCCATTGGTGGTTCTGTGTTGTTTGGTTGTGGAGTTGTTTGGTTGTGGAGGAGCTCCTGGACTATGAGAAAGTCGACTAGAAAGTGTTAACTGGCGGCTCCACTGCCAAGGCTAGGGAAATAAATTTAAAGAAGCTCGTAGAACCAATCAGCAAAGAGCGGTGTTGCTCCGATGATGCTTCATATAGATCATTTTGGTACTTCTGGAGTTATTTGGAGGTTCGCTCCATTTTGGTACATTGGTGAACTGCGTTGGCCTAGTTATGTATACTAGTTATTTAAACTAGTGACTGACCTGTGAGATGGATGTGTGTATTTCCAGGAACTGTGAACATGTGATGATGTGTAAATATAGTTTACTTCTATTGATATGTGCTAAGATTATTTACTGTTATTTCACATGTGCTATTTCTCACGGGCTGGAAAAAGGCCCAAATATTACTAGATCTAATAAATGGACTATTAAAAGGCCTTGGCCCAAAAGAATATTTAGAAAATAAAATTATGAATTTTGAAATTTTAAATGATTTGTAATGTATTAGGACCAATGGCCTGAACTAAATTAATGGGCCGGATTTTTGGGGCTGAACTCTGTATAGAACTGGAGTGGGCTGGGCTGAATTTGCTGCCACGTCAGATTTCACGTGGGATTGGCTTATGTGGACATGCCAGATTACCGTGACCAAAATTTTGGTCATAGACTCCCTGACCATCTATTTTGGTCATAGTTGTCCATGGCCAATACAAAAAAGGTCGTGAACTATAGTGACGTTCGGTATGCGACCTACTCGTTTTGGTTAAAGAAACGACATAGATAGATTACTATGACTTTACTATGACCAATATTTGGGATCACCAGTTAACACATTTCTTGCAGTGCCTGATGTGCAAGAGCCATTATCAGATCAAACAAAAGAAGGCAGCAACAACCACGGGGAGAGCACAACGAGTATCAGCGGCGGAAGCATACACAGGTCAGCGAGAGGTGGTAGTACCGCATCATTTACTGAACCTCTTAGCATAAGATTCAGTTTCGAGGTGTGCCTTCTAGCCTTATGTGTATCTATTTAACATATTTTAGAGCATAGTGGTGGTTGATTCTAGTGAAGTTTGATGGTAGATATGTTTGCTCATGACTAAGACAAAGTTTCTTAATAAGATTAAGAACAAAGTGAATGCATCATTATCTTCTCCAATTTTACAGGTTATCCGTATCTACAATTCTTTACTGTTGTCCGTACCTGCAATATTTTTTAGTGTTTATAGGATCCGCCTAGCAGAAGGTGTCAGATGTAGACAACTAAATCGACGTGGTGGCACGCCGCGCCCATGTTGTCGTTGTTGTGAGATGTATTGCATGATGTATCCGTTACCATAATTTTAGTTGCCTACAACAGATTCTATAAAACAGTCTGCCTAGCAGAACGTGTCACAACTTAGTTTTTCAATAACTAAACCACAGTGGGTAAGGGAATGAAAATCATGTTATACACAAATGGAAAAAAGCTACTACTCCATCCGTCTCAAAATAGATGTCACAGATTTATCAAAATTTGGATGAATCTAGAAATTATTTAGTATATTGATTCATGTAAATTTTAACAAACTTACGATATCTATTTTAGGACGAAGGGTACATTATTTTTGATTACTGGCAGTCCGCTTATATCATGCTTGTTTCCATGTTCCTATTGCTTGGTCGGTTTTGTTAATGCTTGGTGCTCATTCCATTTTTTTATTTGGTGTAGGAGTAAGTAGTAAAAGGACAAGTTGAGGCATCTCCTTCTACAACATAGTTTTTTTCACCTGGTTCTTCTCTTTGCGCATGCCCCTCTTGCTCATGTTCCTCCTATCTCTGGCCAGAGATGGTCGATTTGTTCGTCATGATTCAGATATCAGTTAGTGTCTGATTGCTATGATTTGCTCCTAATAATATAGTGGAGATAACAAGAAGTACACCTTCACCACTCTTGGTTTTCATTTTTGTTTCATAGCGAGTACGACTGTTAGTTGTTACCTTATTCATTTGCAGAATGCAACTAACACATAGTACTTTGCAAACTAAAACAATTAATTGGTTATCAGTACAAGGTGATTTCTTACGTGGATACATTTGTAATCGATGAGTTTGCCATTGTTGTATATTAATTGGTTGTGGTTATTAGGTCATGTTGGTACACACTTGATTTTTTTTGAAAGGAGTGCCCCGAAGGGGCCAGAGGTTTCACTTAAATTCCAAGCGGTGAAAGTTGCAAATGATTACAAAGGACCCCATATAATAAGAAGAAACACATAGGTCCCTAGTATAAGTACAAAAAACCTCACTCGAAACAAACAAGTGACAAACTGGTTCTTTCTCTTCTCCACCACCGAGCTGGAAGGCAGGCACGCCACCATCATGCACAGGAGCGAGGACAAGACCACTTGCTCCTGAGCCAACGAGCAGTGCGGCAGCTGACTTCAAGCCTCACGAAGGAGGATAGAATAATGCCGGAACCCTTAACCGCCTTTTTGATAGGCCATGTGCTGACCTTGGATGTCAGACGGTTTAGACCCGCCGCCGAGGTGATGTTCAAGAAGATAGCCTCCCAACTCCACTGCTGCCTGGCACTAAAACTTGTAAAGAATGCCAGCAGCAGAGGGTTCTTCACCAAACCCGATGGTGCTACCCGGCCGACCGTCTCACCACACTTGCCACGGGCGGGAGACGGACAGCGAAGAAGATGAGCTTGGCGCAGAACCCACAAATCCTTCTTCAGACCTTCAGAAGTGCAGAACAGAAATTCAACTTGTACACACTTGATTGGGACACACTTAATCGTATTTGTTTCATTCCACACAAGATATTTCATAGCTGAGCTACACCACTTTTTTTTTAGTATATTCCAATAACTCACCTATGTTTTGGCCTCTCTTTTTATGATCATAGTTTTTGCTACTGCAAACCTGCTCGGTGCCTTCTTAGTCATATTATTTTACTCGGTACATCACCTGGTTTTGTACCTTAAAATAAGTTTCTTCAATTATGATTTTGGCTGCACAAGCTATATCAATAGAAAAATTAGAAAGCATGAACATTTAACCACCACTGCATCTCACTAGCACGTGCCGCCGCGCCGGTCACAGCTAGTTCAATAGATAGGGTTAATTGCATCTGATTTGGTCTGCTATTCAAGAGCGCTGATAGAAAAATATGCTTGTTATGATCGATGCTGCAGGTTGAAGGTTATCGACTAAAATGCTCCTACGTCAAGTAATTGGAATTTAGGCGGCGTGTATAACCTGAATTTTTCTTTCCTGGTAAAAAAGAAAAGCCTATCAAGCAGCATGTCTATGCATATTTGTGCCCGTGACATTTACTGTAATTTGTACGTTTTTGTAACTATTTGGTCTTAAGAATTATAAGATACTCAAGATCAAGCATCTGTAATGGCAGAGCAGCATTATGTTATAGGGGTGCAGCTATTGAAATATAAGTACTCATTCCGTTCGAAAATATAAGATGTTTTAGTATTTTTCTAAAACACATGTATCTAGACATATTTTAGTGTGTAGATTCACTCATTTTGGTCTGAACCTAGACACTAAAAGTCATCAAGATGTCGGTCTAGTAGTGCAACCTGTTTCTCTGAGAGATCCTCCCCCATTCCTCCTCTGGTTCTCCCTCAATAGGGCCGCTTGGCCCCTCCCCCATCCTCTCCGGCGTTCGCCATTGGCGTGATAGGGCGAGGGTCCCAACCGATGTACAGCTGTAGATCAATTAGGTAGTCTAGGGTTTGGTGTTTGTCCCTGGTGGCGTCTGCTGTTATGGCGTTTGAGGGTCGGTCAGAGGACTCCAGCGGCCAGTACATCTGCTTCTTGCGTTTCTCCTGCTGGATGGCGCCCCGCCGGTGGCAAGCGGTGGCGTCTTTGAGCTGGAGCCGCGCCTGCATCCCTCCCAATAAGGCCTGCTCTGGGTGCTTCGAGCCTGATCTTTTGGACTGCAGATGGCTCGCTGCGGGCCTTCTTTCCTTCGCTGCGGCGCTCCCATGGCGGGAGCCGAAGGTGGCGATGGTGAAGATCCCCGCTCACCTCTCCAATAAAGTCCTTGCAAGCAGCCTTCTCCTCCAACTCGTGGCAGGAGTTAGGAGTTTGATGAAGGCCAGTGCTCCCTGTAACAATGGTTGGTGGCTTGCGCGTCCGGCGAGGACAAGGTTCGTCTCGATCTCCTTCCTCTCCTTTGCATCCATCGAGCTGATGGTCAGGGCGTGGATTTGGGGTTTTTCGTTCTTGGCCCCCTTTGGTGGGGATATGCTGCTTCTCTTGGCAGAGATTCCAAGCGACGGCAAGCTCGTGCCACCGCTATCCTCGGCCTAGGTGGCCACTCCGTGCAGCGGTTTGCCAACTGTTGCTTCTTCAACCTCCGGTGGTGGAGGCCCTCTGGCGACTTCGTCACGCCAATCATCATCACACCTGCATAAAGTGGTTGTGTCCCCGGCGTTGCTGTTGCCGGCCGTCGTGTCGAAGACGCCATTGATTCTGGTGGAGAAGGACTGGGTTGCTTTTTTCATTTCTTTTGTAAGGTCCTTTTTGTAAAAGACCAAGGCTTGACTACAATTATGTTATTCTTTAAAGCCCTGTGTGTAACTTTACCTACTAATTAATGCAGCTCCTGGACCCTTCTAGGTCCTTCCCCTGTTTCAAAAAAGTCATCTAGATACATACAGTTTAGTAAAAGATTAAAACAACTTATATTTTGGAATGGAGCTGATTACCGCTCAGTTGAGGCAGATCTATCTTTTTAATACCAGAAAGTGCATTCTTGCTAAGTGATAGTTGTGATTATATGTCCAGTTGGTATACTCTATCTTGCTCAGTGACTAGAAGGTGGTATATAGTCTCGGATAATGTGTTGCGCTAAACAAACATTTTATATATAGGGCATCCTTATGATGTTTGTTTGAGCTCAAGGGTATGGTTAACGCTGGAATTAGCAATCTCTTAACAGAAACATACACCGTATGCACTAAAAATTACTGAGAGCAACATGCCAGGTTTTCCTTTTAGATGAATTATTAAAATAGTAAATTCCAGTTTTTATCCTCTAGTTTGAAATTTTTGACGCCAATTACCCTATTTAACATGTTTTCATCCATATTACGCCATTTAGCAAAAATTTTGTCAGATTTTACCCTTTTCAAAAGATTGAGAGCAAATTGCTACATCTCTCGTCTGTCAGGTACCTGCAGCGTTGCTCCTTTTCTCCTGCCGCCTTTTCATGCCAAAATATGTCTAATTGCTCAGCCGATTCCTTTTTGTCCTCATGGTGTAGGTGTACGTATGCATTGTTTTGACCCTACAATCGATCTGAGAGACGGAGGAAGCAAATCCCAAAGTAAGTGAGTACATATTCTAATGTCCAGCGGTGCATTTGGTCGATGGCAACAACACGATATGCGCAGCTGATTGCTCATTTGAAGTCACATAACTCCTACTAGCTAGCAAGCAACCCACGGGAGACGACGCAAAAATGTTCAGCCTTAGTCACATAGCTCCATGCGTATCACTTATTACTCTGTATTTCTTGCAACGTGACACGTGCACACGATTGTATATTGACATTGCTACGCGGAGACGTAACTCGGTGATGGAATCAAGTACAACTCGGCCAACACGCAAACACATGTCGTGATTATTTCTCACACCATGGCGGTTATGAACTTAACTTTTTGTGCCGAAAGTTTTATTCCGGTACGGGAAAAGGCAGGAGAAAGCCGCCGACAGAGAAATGTATGACAGATCATGTGCAAAATCTTATTAAGGGTAAAATTTGGCAAAACTTTCACTAAATGGAATAATGCGAATGAAAAGTTGTTAAACGGGATAACCAATGTTAAAAATGACAAACTAGGAGGTAAGATTTAGAATTTACTCTTATTAAAATATTGCTCTAAATTGATAGGTTTTTTTTTGTTTTTATTTCCAAGGCTTAGCTCTGCATAATCCGCCAAACCATGATTTTTATCGCACTATAAAAAATAGTTGTACAATACTTTTATAACTTTTCAGATTATTTGCGGTGACCCAGCATACCACTGCATGATATAATACACTATAGTCGTTGACATAATACCAATAAAACACCGTTCACTAGTATTACATCTCTTAGAGTGGTACAACAGAAACACAGCAGGTCCAAGACATGACTATAGATTACAACTTGACTCTTTACAAAAGATCCAGAGAACACTCTAGGTTAAAGAGGAAGAAATCAACTTCTTACAAAGAAGAACCGGAAATAATAACTCAGAACTATCTAACTAATAAGATTAGCATCTAAACTATCTAATTGCTGCTATTGCAATGCTCTACAGAAGTAGGGTTTATGGCTAGAGTATCTACTCCTATCTAATCAGGAATTTCATTTTCACTTCGGTTGATATATATGTTGACTTCATTGACTTTATTGAAGAACTTGAGCTATCGACGATGGTTTCTTGAGCATAATTTGGTGTTGACGTCGTCTTCAACGGCTTCGGAATCTAGCAAGGGTTAAGAAGGTACGGTTGAGTACGAGCGTACTCAGTAAGTTTACTAAAAAGGAGTGTTTGATGCACTATCTACAGCCACAGACCAAAGGTCATAGACAATGCAAGTTTTCGTAAACATTTCTTCAAAGGTTTCTTTTATTCTGAAAACTATGTCCGTCAGCCTTCACAGGTTTACCAGAACTTTCATGAAGTTTTTTTCCTACCGTGTTCGTAACTCCTTCCCGGAACAGGAAGTAACAAGTTATAGTTCTTACACTCTGCAGAGATGCGTTACTTTACCCATGAGAGACCTTAGCCTTGTTGCAGATCCGAGTTGCATTCTCGTCCACACTTCCTTGGTGTGGGGCCCAGTCTAAGATCCAAGCCAATCACTGCCCTTGTGCGCGACCCAGCATGAAGACACAATCCCCCAAGAAGGTTTACCACGAGTATAGTCCGGATAGCCTCTCGAAGACTCTATAAGCAGCTATTCCTGGTAGCCACCATCAGCTATGGTGAAGCTCCACCAAGACAGCTATGCACGGATAATCTAGACACCAATATCGTGGTGAACTGAGGGGTCCCACCCCTGTGCTGGATTATCCATAAGAAATCTACAGCTTCACGATAAGGTCATCCGTCCATGCGAAAGGAAGAAGATCCAACTGACTTCTCCGTCCCATTCCAAATCTCATGGTTGACGCATAATATATGGCGCTAGAATCACTGACGATATTGGTTGATTAAGTCCTAGATATTATGTTCCTTTACCACTAGAACTGTATCAATAGATTATTACCATTTGGTAAATAATCCATAATCATATTATTATGAAAATAGTGTTTTCTGACCTTTTTGAAATGCAGGTGATGACAATATTTGAGTTACACGTATTTGATAGAAAATAACCAAAGGACATGAGTAAGTGTGAACTTGCCTTTTGTGATTGCAAGATTATGCCATCACGATCTTCAAGACAATAGAAGATCTAAATTCTGTAAATAGCATCATTGGTCCGGTAAGGACTAATGTTTAAAGAAACAAGATGCAATTATGCATAAGTAATGTAATGCAATTTGATAAACACGAAACCCTGGACTAATCGTGTCTGATCTAGGGTTCGGAAACTGGGGATGGTTTCTTTATAATGTGTTTCCCTTTTATACCAGCTTCACACTTGTGCTTCTTATTAAGGCTTGTGAGAGTGTGTGAAACAATATGTAAAAACAACAAGTAGCATACAATATTAAAGCACACAAATGTGGAATGCTATGTAAAGACTTTTTATATAGAGATTGTTAACCAATCAGAGCTTTTATGGAAATGCTTATGTCTTGCTTTATAATGTATCTTAAAGTAATGACTTTTGAGGGAAATCTTACTTAAGTAAACAAAATCATTTAAACTTTAAATTAACACTTTAAGGTTTTCTTACTAGTTATGAGTATTAAAGAAGAAAACAATTAGCATTTTTGAATAACTATTCTACTAGAAGGTGGAGACTTATATATTTTGTAATATGACATCATATTACAGGTGGTTCACTTCTTAGGGTTTCGCAATAAGGGGAAATACAAGTAGTATTGCTTTTATGGGAGTGGTGTTTCTTAAGATTATAAGTGAATAGAATCACTTACTTATTTTAGAATTAATGCTTATATTTTATAATCATGAGAAAGGTATTACTTAAAATATTTAAGAACTTTTTTAGATTTTTAAGTGAATTCTTAGATAAAAGAAATAGTAGATATTATCTTGGTGATTTTTATAAATGAGGAGAATCCTCAAAACAAATAATATACTCTTTGTTAACGATTTTATAATTGATAAAATCTTATTAAGAAGATTAAGATACACTTAATTTATAAATGGTGATTTTAGGATATACATCTTAAAATGATTAGATCTATTTTTACTTCACTTGAACATCAATTGAACTTGTTATTACACTTTTAGACTTTAAACAAATAATGATAAAGATATACGCAACGTTTTATAGTTTTTATTCATTAAAATAAAAGAAATAGGTTTAATTCAAGTTATTAGAGGATTAGGTTTTTATTTACTTCAAAAGTGTAATATTATATTTTTAACTTGTAGTTATTATTTTTGTGAACATTTTGGTATATTATTAATATTTTTATGATTTATAAATAATAAGATATGATTTTTATAAGTTTTATCACTTTATAAAGACTTAATAAATAATAATATTTAGTTAAGTGACACAAAAATATATGAAACAAGTTTATAAATGTATATTTGTTTTTCTAAGAATTTTGACATCTTAAATTTATTTTTTTGAATTTTTAAATAATAGCATATGCTTATTTAAGATTTATCCTTAATAGGGTATTTACTAATTAATAATAATTATATTAGTTAAGTTGGAAATAAAGTATGATAATAGGTTTGGATTATAGGATTTATTTTTCTAAACATTTTGATATATAATATATACTTTTCTAAATTATAAATCAAAAGCTATTGAATTTACAAGATTTAATCATTTTATCTAATTTCTGGAAAATATTTATATTTGAATTTATAATGGTTTATATTTTTTTACTAAACATGGACATGTTTTTATCACCAAGTCCTAATCTAGCTAGGGTCACTGACCAGTGGGGATCGGGTTAAACACAGCAACATCGCGGGGAATGACGTGGGTCTGACGTCACCACGACGTTAGCCCGGCCTCCACCACCAGATCGTGCTTGCCGGCGGTGATCGACGGCATCCCCACACGCGCGGTTGGGTGCACTGGAAAGAGGACGATGCGGCGAGGCTAACTATGTGTGCGCCGCTACGATTTGGTCCTCGGAGCTTTGACATCGACATCGGCCGACAGCGGCAGACGGTGGGGCGCGGTGGTAGGGTAACTCAGGCCACTACAAAGAGCGAGAGGGGTATGTGAGGATGGAGGAGCTCACCATGAATGTCGTGGAGAGGTCGGTGAGGCCGGAGATGGTCGGGAGACGCCGAATCGACAACAATGGCCGCGGTGGCCGGCGGGATGCCGAGCTCGATTCCGCGCTGCTCACTATGTGCCTGCTTGCAAAGCTTGTCGAGGACAAACAAGGAGACATCGGCGCGTCCAGCGGTGGCTTCAGTGAGGCACGGGGTGCTCGGAAACAGCGAGGACGATGACCTCGGCGAGCTAGGGTTTTGTAAACCGAGTGTAACAGAGAGGAGGAGAGCAGATGTGCGGGAGGGAGTGAAGGGATGAGGATGGAGAGGCTCCACGGTAGCATTCTTATTTCCTTGGAAGACGACGGTGTGCATCACGGTGGTCCAAGCTTGCTGACGACGGCGGACGGCATCGCCGAGCACACACAGCTGCCTGTGTGTGTGAGGATGATGACGATGATGGCTTTTACATAAAACCCCCCACGGTCCACCTGTTGTACCACCTGTTTGTGAGACAGAAGGAGATGAACTGGTCTGATGTTTGGCCGAGATGGCTGCAACTAAGTGAGCGGGATTTTACTGCTATTGCTCGCGGGTGTTGGGGTTAAGCGGGAGTTGTTGGGCTGTGGACCGACTGATTCCTTTTTTTCCATTTCTATTTTCTGTTTGTTTACAAAACCATTTCAAATATGAATTTCTTCAAGGATTTAAATATCCAGAGAATTTGTAGGTCATGAATATTATTATATGAAGCAAGTATGACCCTCTTCTCCTCATTTCTTATTGTGCATAAAAGAAATATGCATAAATATATGAAGAATCCTTTTCATTAGGAAATATTAATAGGAATTAGGGTTTAAAGAATTACTTCTTATGTAAAGATCCCTTAAATATGATTTGTTTTTACTTGGTAATGGTAATGATTTACGATGGTCAATGATATATATAAAATTTGATTCCTACTTAACCTTATAAAGGAATTATATATATACATTATAAGGTATTAAACCTTATGGTTCATAATATGGTGGTTTGAATTTCATGGTTCTCCATATTTGGTGATTTCTCCTATTCAAACTCACTTAGTTTGTTGGGTTCAGAACTACCATAGAACAATCTTGGTTGAATCATTAAGCATGAATAACAACAATTATATTTAATGGTTTAAATTTAGGGTTCTTAAAGTTTGGAATTTCCTGTAATCAAGGTCCACTAAAATGTTATTCATAACCATCCTACTACTACCAAAAATAAGCATGCATCATTTCTTAAACTAGTTGTTCACTACTTTCTTAAGTGTGGTTAATGTTTTGATAGAAGTCTATTATATAATGGTGAACAACCATTCTCATTCATGGGGCACATGTGATCTCAATGCCCAACAACATTTACTTAGGGTTTATAATACCACACTTACTATGGACCCTAGAGGATACACTGCCCTCAAGTTTATTAATGAATGTTGCTAGGTATCAATATTTAAGGATTGATCCTGAATTTATAATCCTGAATGATGTATCAACTTAGAGTGAGCTATAAAGATTACTTCTTAATGTGGTCTTGATGATTCCTTGAGACTAGGTTCTTATTAGGCCTAAGAGAGTAAAATGGACAATACACTCATCAATACATTCTCTCGACAGGTATTCTAATTATCTTTTAGACACTTCCTTTGACTAAGAGATACTATTCATTGATTTCCTAAAAATAGGGATTGGTTGAACTACCCTCTTGACTCTAGTATTTTAAACAAAGAGGTAGACATGGATCTTGTCATGACTTGATATGATCTTGGTTAAGGCTTCTAAAGCATCCCTACCTTAATACCTCACTAAACATATCTTTAGTTAAGGAATTACTTTCCTAAATATACTTCTTTTGAATCTCTCATCTGCTTCATTAAGATCTCTTCTGTCTAAATGATCTAGTCATCTAGCTGCACCATATCCATCATCATATGATGACATGATCATGCCACTTCAACAATATTCCTCCTTCATTCTTACTCTAGTATGAAACTTTCATTGCTAAACTACCCTTGATGAAGTTATTCATCTAGTTAGTTATAACTTCATTGTTTCATTCTCCTAGCACTCTTCCTTTACTGCCTAACTTGCACTTCTTAACTACCCTTGATGAATCCGTCAAGGTAGTTGTTACTAACTCAATCCATTAACTCCTTTAAATCCATCTTGCAACTGCTTCCAGGGCTTACAAGATTACAATCCTCACTATATCACAAGTGATACCAATCCTTTGAAATGGGTAGGGTGTTACTCCCATAATACAAGGTTGTTCTTGTATTAGCTTGGTTAAGCTACTATGATTCCAACTACTCAATACAACTCATATGTTAGTTCATCATACTCTAGCTTGACTTCTCATGATCAAGCTAGATGATTCAGCTTACTAAGGTTTATCCTAATTTGGTATACTCGCAACTCTTCTTCAACACCTAGTCATCTATCCTCAAGTGACTTAAGAATAATGACCACCATTCCTTGATCATGCTAAACTTAGGCTTCAAACTGTCTGATCAAGATCTATTAACACTAGATAGTAGACTTGTACTAGTCTCTCTATAGTCTTATCTTGTTAAGGAAACTTACTTCAGGTTTATACCTACTTGGCTTAACAAGATTATCATTGGATTCTCTACTACTAGCTTTATCATAGCTCTATAATTACTATCTAAACTCTTGGGTTTAAATACTTCTTCTAGTTAACTCATGAGTGAGTGATACAATGCAAATGTATCTATAATTTTTTATGTTCCATGCTTGGTTTTATCCACTTTCTTGTGTTTTGTTCCAACTTTGGAGTACTTTTCATATGATTTCTTGGACTAACCTATTAACAAGAGCCACAGTGCCAGCTGCCTGATTTCTGCTATTTTTGGTTCCAGGAAAGTCAGAAAATGAATATTCTCGGAATTGGACGGGACAAAAGCCAAAATGCCTATTTTTCGGAAGGGATCAAGTGCCAGAATATGAGACGGAGAGGGACCAGGGGGCCACCACACCACCTGGCCACGCGGCCCAGCCTGTCCCGTGCTAGGGGGTGGTGAGGCCAGCCCTGGCACCCCCTCAGCCTCTCCTTCCGCCTATAAGTTGCCCTCGGGACGAAAACCCTAGGTGCCTGATAAAAAATCCACGAAAGAGTCTGTAGCCGCCGTCATCTCCATCCCTAGATCGGGAGGGATCTGAAGCTCTTCCCGGCACCCTGCCGGAGAGGGGAATTCACCCTGGAGGCCTTCTTCATCACCATGCAAGCCTCCGGTGTGATGCGTGAGTAGTTCATCCTTGGACTACGGATCCATGTAGTAGCTAGATGGTTGGTTTCTCCTCCTTTGTGCTTTCATGTTTAGATCTTGTGAGCTCCGTTCATGATCAAGATCATCTATTTGTAATTCATACATGTTGTGTTTGCGGGGATCCGATGGATATCGAGATGCTATTTCAGATTGATTATTGATTCTATCATGTCTTTGTTATTTGAGATCTAGCATGCTTTCTGTTGTTAGTAGCTATCTTGGCCAAGTAGATGCTAGCAACTCCAAGAGTTAGTATTTATGCTCGATAGTGGGTTCATGCCTCTGGTAATCTGGGGAAGTAACAGAAATCTCTAAAGTACTAGATGTGATGTTGCTACTAGGGAGAAAACAACAATCCTTTGTTCATAGAACAATCGTATTGTTTACTTTACACGCAGTTCGTAAAGCAATAATCTGTTGCTTGCAACTTAATACTGGACGGGGTTCGGATGATAACCTGAAGGTGGATTATTAGTCATAGATGCAGTTGGATGGCGGTCTATGTGTTATGTTGTAATGCCCAATCAAGTCTCAGAGGAGTCAAGATGATTAGTATATGCATGTATTGCTTTCTCGGTGTTTGTCAATTGCCCCGCTGTAATTTGTTCACCCAGCATGTTATCTATCTAAGGAGAGACACCTCTAGTGAACTATGGATCCCGGTCCTTTTACTTTACATACAATCTACAATCTTTTACCGCTTTGTGTTTACTTTCTGCAAACTTTTACTTCTTTCCATTCGATACATTTAATCCTTTGTTTTCCGCAAAACACGGTGAGATTGACAACCTCATCGCAAGTTGGGGACAAAGTTTTGTGGCTGTGTTGTGCAGGTCTCCACGTTGCTACTAGCACCGGTAGTGCGCCCTGCCAAAGCTCAGCTAGTAACACCTTTGGGGTGTTTCCTTGCTCCTACTGGTTCGACTAAACCTTGGTTTCGTAACTGAGGGAAAACTTGCTGCTATATTCATCGTACCTTCCTCTTGGGGTTCCCAACGAGCTCTACGTCGAAAGTCGAGCGCATCAGTGAGTTAACTCCTCCAACATCAAATGGTTTGATCACAACTAAGGATCTCATTCCATTGATGGTGGCTCCCTTCACCATAGCTAGTTCCTCCTCCTTATTAATTTACTTAAGGTGTTTGGAAGGTCAATATAATAGGTCAAAGGCTAAGAGTCAATAAGTGCTAGGTCAAGAATTGATCACTCAACATTGGGGATCAACTGGACACCAGGACTTGGTTAAATAGGAATGTCATCATTTAATATGATATTAAGGGTATGTGCTAGATGGTCTTGTCTTGACTTCCCTTTCTACTCTATTTGTGATAAGAGTTAATGTTTAAGAACTACCATGATACCATGGTAGGAATAACTATGGCAAGAAAGTGTATCAAAATTTAGTTATAGAGTTTCTTTACTTAAGTTATATACTTAACTTTGTATTCAGGGTTTGTGGTAGATAATACCTTGATATGATTTTTGGAATATTAAGTATTCATACTTGAGTTGTTGTATGGAATACCATGTAATGATCTCTAAAAGATCAGTACTCCTTATTAAGTAGTGTGTTGTGACTTAGTTTTATTACATTTGATCTACCCTTAGATCAAATTATATTACCCAAAGGTAAGGTTTTAGCAAAGATCATATTGAAACTTATCGCAATCAAATTGATGATCTACTTCAGTTCCACCAAGTTAAGAGAAGCTTCAATCACTTTGACAAGTTTTATTTAAAAGCGCGAAAATTATCCAGATTTTCTATGCATGAATGCAATGCACACACCTCATATCAGCTTATTTCTAAGCTCTAATGCTGGGATGTTACAGTCTCTCCCCCTTAAAATAAACTTCATCCCCGAAGTTCGCACTCTCTTGCGTTTCGGAATGAGGTATTTACTTGTATTGATCACGACATTTCTCAACTCCATTATGATCACATTTGGAGATAATTGTGGTATCCCATATCCATATCTTTTTCCTTGAATCCTCTTCATTTCGACAATATCCACTATCATTTCTAATTTAACATATAGTTCCTTTACTATATCTCTTTGGGTTTATGCCCTTAGAGTCCTATTTAGAATTGGTTATGGACACATTTTGTCCATTCCAATCTGGTTTTCCTATTACACTACACCGGTCGATTTTGGAATACTCTCTTTACTCTTAAGGACAACTTACGAGTTGTTTCCTTTTAAACTAGCCCACTGAGTTTAAAATTTTATGTCTACTTCGATCGTTCGTCCGGACATACTCCATCACCGACTACCTCCACCTACTGAAGACGGCAGTGGATGCCCTTGCAGAGGTCGGCGCGCCCCTGTCCAATGAGGACCTCGTCACCAACATCATCAAGGAGCTCCATGAACGCTTCGAAAATTTAGGTGACATCGCCCCTCCTCACTCCATACCCCTCCTTCCTTCATTTCTGGAACATGCTGCTCCTCCATGAGATGAAGGCATCTCGTCGCTCCAGCAACACCTCCGCCTCGACCTTCTACATCACCAAGGAGCCTGCCTCCACGCCTCCTCATGGTGGCGGCCAGTCCTCCGGGGCGGGGGGCGGCCAGCCATGGCGCCCCTCTACGAATGTCCACAACCCCCACGTCTCCGGCTATAGTAGGAACCGCAACAAGAACAAGGGGTACCGCCCCGCGGGTGGCGCTCCTCCCATGCCCACGTTGTTCAATCCTTGGACTGGCGCCATCCAGATGTGGCCCATGCAGCCCGGCACCAGCAGCCTCCTCGGAACGGGTCCGCCCCCTCGAGCCCACACCCACATGGTCACCGTCAACCACGGCTACAACGCCCCTCCTCCGGGATATGGCGCCCTACCATACGATGCCCCTACGACTAGCGTCGCCCCCCACAGCCATGCCCACTTTGCCGCGCCACCAACATCGGCGCCCTCATGGGATACCGCCGCCCTCTCACAACACTTCACTAACATGACTTTGTAGCAGACCCAACCCGAGTGGGTCATGGACAGTAGCACCACCTCCTACCTCTCATCAGACGCTGATATCCTCAACAATCTCTCTCCCCATCCCATGTACCAGCATGTTGTTGTTGGAGACTGTTCCATCGTCCCCGTCACCATGTCCGGCCATTCCTTCCTTCTATCCTTCATAATCACCCGCTTCATTTATGTCATATCTTAGTCACACCACGTATCATCAAAACGTTTATTTCTGTCCATCAATTCACTACTGATAATTCTTGTATTGTCGCGTTTGACCCTTTTGGTTTTTTTGTGAAGGACCTTCATTCCCGGCGCGAGATCCTTTAGTGCAATAGTATGGGGGAGATTTACACGCTATCCCAAACCTCGCACCCTCACCGCCACCACCGCCCCTCATTATGTTTGGCACTATCGTCTTAGTCATCCCGGACATGACGCGAACGATCGTCTCTCACAACATATTTTCCTCCTTTGTATTAAACAAATAAATCATAGTAATTTATGTCATGCATGTCAACTAGGACACCATGCACGTTTGCCTTTTTCTCATTCATCCACTCGTACCACCCATCCATTCATTGTGATATTTGGACATCGCCCATTCTGAGTGTTTCTGGCAATAAATATTTTCTAGTCATTCTTGATGATTTTTCGCATTTTTATGGACCATGCCACTTCACCAAAAATCCGACGCGTATGACTCGCTTGCGGCTTTTCGTTCGTTCGCTCACAGCCAGTTCAGTTTGCCTTTTATGTCCATACAATGCGATAATGGTTGTGAGTTCGATAATAAAAACCTCCACTCTCTTTTCGCTGCGCACAGCATCCACATACGCTTTTCTTGCCCATACACCTCTCAACAAAACAGTAAAGCCGAACATATCATTCACACTGCCAATGACATCGTGTGCACTCTCTTATTTCAGGCTAGTTTACCGCCACGTGTTGTCAACACCCGGATTTTTAATCCCAGATGCCCGTTATGCCATACCTCGCAATCCCAGGATTACCATTTTTGCGAGACATAACAGATTGGATATCACAGTACATCATCCATTACAAACCATACATAAGGTTTTACACAAATAAGGGTCTCATGATCCAGTCTTTAATACAACAAGCAGCGGAATTAAACGATAGCGTAGCGGTGGGGTCCATCTTCAGGGGCACAGGCAATGCTGACGAAGGCAGATAGTCCTAGTTATCATAGCCGTCCTGCTGACCATCATCTTGATAATCTCCTTCATAGTCTGGCCATGATAATAGCCAAGGACAAAAGCCATGAGTACTCTTTAAGTACTCGCAAACTACTACTAACAAGGGTTATAATTCTAAGTTAAAGTGCTGAATTTAAAGAATAACTATCAAGTTAAGTTTGAAACCTAAGCTGAGTTCTGAAGCAAGAAAAGATAAAGTAAAGTTCTAGAATCACTTAAGTTGGGAAGCTATTATCATCTACACAACCCTGTTGTGGTTAAGTCAAAGCTCATCATTCATTTCAAGTTATTTAGAAAACATCTGACAACGAAACAGTATGGCCATTCCAACTGTCCATAACCGCGGACACGGCTATTCGAATAGTTTGACACTCTACAGAGGTGGTACACTTTCACCACAAGATTCGATACATCTGTCAGGGATAACCCTGAATCATCATACTTAGTATGCAGATAATCAAACATAACATTCCCTTTACACACCCTAGTACAAGCACCTCTCCTATGAGCATGGCCTCCCAACCATGACCATCAGTCATCTTGGGCACTGCATAGGTGGACATCATTGAGAGGTAGCCTCAAGTCAAACCTCTCCCGTGAGGGAACTAATACTAATGCATATAAATTTCTAGCTAAGCCTTACCCAATTCAGGTAATGTGGTTGTACGGTAAATTTGGAATGGTATCGCATCTAAATCCAACCATCAGTTTTATAAAAGGGTTAAGGCTCATGCCTCATTATTTTCACCATCATAAATCAATTGTGTTTCTCAACACATGTCAAAACATCTCAATAGAATGACTCATCATTCCAAGGTTTTCACAACTCATTTTCACCAAGTGTTCCCATCTAAAGTGACTCAAGTTTTGATCTATTCTAAAACACTAGGTTAAGAGTGTTCACTAAGGTGGAAAGGTGGGATCAATCTCATGCCATAGAATGACATCTAAAGGTTTCTAAGTAGGTCAAGTTTTATACTCTTTATGCTACCTTCAAAATTAATTAAATAACTTGGTGTAACTAAGGGGGTAAAACTTGTTAATAAGACTTGAGGTACTAAGAGTTAAAGGGGTGTGATCAAAGTATGCTTAAGGCATCTTTACTAAACTATCTAGTTTTATTCTAGCTTGCTACAATAGCTTACTAAAGCATGTTTGCAAGGGTTAGCTTGCCACTAATAGCTTGCCTTGGTTGGTGAAGTGGTTGAAGTTTTCTTCTTCTTCTTCTTCTTGGTAGAACTCCTCCTCCTCGAAGGCTTGGTCGGTACTATCGTCTAGAAATACATAGGGAGTGCATAATCACCAAATAATCCTTAACTAGGCTAAGTATTATTCTAAACCACACAATTGATGATCTATTATCATCACAAGCATCACAAGTTTAATTCAATAGTTTCAACCTTTTTATTTTGGAAAAGTAATTTCTACTCATTGAAATATCAACTAAAATTTAATATTCAGCACTAAAATATGGGATCATGTGGACACATGTCCTCACCACATATTCTAACATGTGGGAATGATATTTAAAGGTTGGATCAATATTACTTTGGTTTAAGTTCATTATTTAATAATTTAAAGTGACTAGAAATGCCTATATAGCATTATTTTGGTACAAGTCCAAAGTCACTGCTTGTAAACCTTAATATTATTACATATTTGGATAGATATGATGAGATGTGATTTTTGAGAGTTGGAATCAACTCAAAAGCTAACTTGGTTGATTTTATAAAAATGTTTCAAGTTGCAAAAGCTTCTGTCTTCTTATTTTTATTAGGAGAAATCTATAACTCTAAATGAATTAAATCCAACGTGCTTGGATAGAGCATTTCAATACCTTTCAGAAAAAATTAGTTTCATGTAATTTGGATTTGTCAAACTCACAGAATTAAATTTTGAAACACTGGACAGAAACTATATTCTAACTAAAAAGAAAAACCTAGATTTGAATCTACGGGCTTGCGCGGGAAAGGAAATGGGCCGGCCCAGTGGCGCTACACGGCACGGGGCTCAGCTGACAGGGGGGTCCCACTTGTCAGCGACACTTAAAACGCGAAACGGTACGCGCGCTGTGGGCCGTGCGATTAGAGGCTAGATCTACGGCTGAGGGTCATCGTCGACGACAGACGGGTCACCGGCGAGCTCGAACCCTAGCGGTTCGGTGGGGGTCTACTGGGGGCGTACCAGGGCTCCAGCGGGGTCGGCGATGCGGGCGAACGAAGTGGAAGACGATAGTGAGGCGAGGCATGGTCGTGGCGGAGCTTGGGGTGGCCGGAATCAATGACACCCTTCTTCTCCAGAGGCGGCTCCGGCTCCAATTCCGGTAGGCTGCGGCTCCACTTGCTCCGGCGAGGGGTGGTTGAGGTTTAGAGAGGTGAGGGGAGTGGAATGGTGTGAGACTTTGGTGCTGGGGAGGGCTTCTTTTATAGGCTCGACGTTGAGACCGAGCGGGATGGGCGGTCGACGGTGGCGACATGGCTACGGCGAGCTAGCGGCATGGATGGGGATAGTGATCGGTGGGCGGTTCCCTGGCGGTGCTCTAGCGCTTCAATGCGGCCGTAGGGGCGGTGGTATGCGGTCGGGGCGAGGTGGTGCTCTACGCGGCCGAAGCGGCTGTGTCCACGGCGAGCGGTGGATGTGGGGCTTTGGGCGGCGAACGGAGGTGTCTGGGTGTTCTCCAGGTCGCGGCGGAGCGGTGGGCGCGGGCTGGTGTCGAGCGGTGGCTTGTGCACGCGGGGACAGTGCGCGCTCTTCGGGCGGCGTCGGCATGCTCGACAAGCTCCGGACGCGGGGGTTCCTGGCCGCTCTGCCCCCTGTCTCTGGCCTGGGGCTGGTTGGACGGTGGAGGTGGACCACTGTTTATCTCCAGGACACGGTGGATGGTGCTGGCGGCGGCTGTGGCTTTCTGTCGCCGGTGGGGTGCCCAAATGGGGGTTCGGCCTTAATGGCCATGACCATTTGGTCATGGCACAGTGTGGGGCTGGGCTAGAGAGGGTTAGGGGGAGTAGTGGAGAGGTTTTTGGTGGCAATTTGGGGAACAAGTTTGGCCAGAACACTATTTAAAATAGTGAAATTTGTTTAGTTTGTAATCTGCCTGCCAAGTGTTTGATGAAATGGCCGCAAGAGAAAAAGTTTTGAATTTTGAGTTCAAAATTTTTGGGTAATCTCCACTAGTGCTAGGTAGTCTCTGGTTGCAAGGGTTTTGAAAATGGAGCTCAAATACATGGTTTTTGAAATAGGGGTGATCTATGCATATGCATTAGATTCAATTTTAAACTGTCATTTAAAATAGTTAACAGAAGATTTTTAGTAGATAAAAAGGTGGGCCTTGGTACCTCATTATGTGTACTAGCAAGGGGTGCAAAGATCAAGAATTGTTTCTGTTAAGAATTGAGTACTAGGAATAGCCAAAGTAGGCATGAGAGTTAAATTTGTCCAAATGACCATTCCTTCATTTTAATTATTTTTGATTTGATTTCTTTTAGGAAAAGTTTGGGAATGATGTAGATGATGTTTAAATCACCTAAGAAACATTTTAGAAGCAAAGGAACACACAATCATGGCAATTCAAAACAACTCCTATTTTAAATGCACACATATATGAATGCTTTTATTTTAAATTTGGAAAAGTTTTTGTTAACCCCATTTTTGGATGACTTGATTTTGATAAGCTTGGATTGAAGTTTTGGGATGTTACAAACCTTCCCCCCTTAAATAAAATCTCGTCCCGAGATTTACAAGAAAACTAGGAACTAAAGAGATCTGGGAACTCTGTTCTAATGTAATCCTCGCGCTCCCAAGTGGCTTCCTCCTCGATATGGTTGCTCCACTGAATCTTGATAAACTTGATACTCCTGGTCCTGGTGGTTCTGTAGGCTTCTTCTAAGATACGAATGGGCACTTCCTGATAGGTCAGGTCATTGTTGATTTCTACTACTCTGTGATCGATATTCTTGAAAACTTCAGTCTTCTCAGGCACTTCCAAGCATTTGCGAAGTAATGAGATATGGAACACATTGTGGATGGCTGACATCTCTTCAGGCAATTCCAGCTGATACGATACTTCTCCTTGGCGGTTCAGAATCTTGAAAGGTCCGATATATCTGGGAGCTAACTTTCCCTTCAGACTAAAGCGTTGGGTTCCCTTCAATGATGAAACCTTGAGATATACGAAATCTCCGACATTGAAAGTCAGGTCTCTCCTCTTGTCAGCATAGCTCTTCTGTCTGGATTGGGCGGTCTTGAGGTGCTCACGAACTTTGTGAACTTTCTCTTCTGCTTCTCGGAGAATGTCGGGTCCAAAGATCTGACTCTCTCCTACTTGCGACCAATTCAAAGGGGTACGACACTTTCTTCCGTATAGGAATTCAAATGGCGCCATCTGCAAACTAGCTTGATAACTGTTGTTATATGAGAATTCTACGAAGGGCAGGCAGTCTTCCCATTTTGATCCGTATTCCAACACACAAGCTCTAAGCATATCCTCCAAGATCTGGTTGACTCTCTCAGTCTGTCCATCTATTTGCGGGTGATATGCGGTACTGAAGTTTAACTTGGTTCCTAATCCTTCTTGAACTTTCTGCCAAAATCTTGAAGTAAACTGGGTTCCTCGATCTGATACGATGGTCTTGGGGGTTCCATGCAGACTAACAATCCTAGCAATGTACAGCTCTGCTAGTTTTGCACTCTGGTAGGTTGTCTTGCCTGGTATGAAGTGGGCTACCTTGGATAGTCTATCAACTATGACCCAGATTGAGTCATTTCCCCTAATAGAAGTAGGTAAACCGGTGATAAAATCCATTTCGATGGAATCCCATTTCCATTCTGGAATCTGCAATGGTTGCAACAATCCTGCAGGTCTCTGATGCTCTGCTTTGACTCTTTGACATATGTCACATTTGGCGATGTAGCTTCCGATCTGATATGGGGTGGCCCGATCTTCTCAGTAAGCGGATGGCGATGATGATGGTGGATGATAGATAACTAGTGCGTAGCTATGATCTCTCCCGCTCGATCCCTGATGCCAGCGCAACAGAGCTCGAACCTTGTAGGATATTCACAACACCACACTCTTGCGCATGCAGCCGTGACCACGAACGGTAGTCTGCAATCTACTAATTCCCAATGGAACAACAGATCACACTCAATTATAGTTGGTAGATTCGAACACAGGGTAATTCCAGAGGTTCTATGAAAGAAACAACTCTAAAATATTTTAACGTGGTCTAAACCCTAACTTGTGATGGCTACAGAGGTTTATATGAGGGCTGGGGCTTCCTCCCCTCTAAACGGGCCTAAAAACAGCCATAACTTGGCCCAAACTGACTCGGTTCGACTCAAACTGATACATACCGACCCATATATGGGTTCGGCCTTATTGGCACGCAGTCCAAACGTCGTGGAACACCTCAAACATGTAATTCTGGGTGCGCCATCTCTCTCTCTCTTGCTCATACGTGATTTCCTCATTGCCTCCTAGTGCGCATGCCTCCCGCTCCTCCCTCGCGCACTTGTTGATATTGGAAATCAGCGCTTGTCCTTCTTGCTGCAACTCTCCTCCTCCTCGCGCAACGCTTGTGTTATGAATAAACCTGATCATACAAATATGCATAGACTTAGGTAGTATAAAGTTCTCATTAAGTAAAACATCAGGTTCAATTAAGAGTGAATTCACCTGTTGCTCAATCAGCTTTGCACGAGCTCTTGTAATGGGTCCAATCCTGATTTCATTGGATTTGTTCTTTGCAGCAACATCTTCATTGTGAATAGGAGTAGGAGATAGTGGAATAGTATGGATCTCCTCATCATCTCCCCCCCCCTTCAAAAGGCGTCGACCTCGACGCCCCAAGGTCTTCTCCAGCATATGGTGATAAATCAGCAACATTGAAGTTGTTGCTAGAACCACCAAACTCCTCAATAGGTATATCAACTGAGTAGGCATTATCATTAATTTTGGCTAGCACTTTGTAAGGACCAGCACCACGTGGCTTCAACTTGGACTTGCGAAGTAGTGGAAATCTGTCCTTGCGTAGATGCACCCAAACCATATCTCCAGGCTCGAACAACACTTCTTTTCTTGCTTGATTCCTTGCAGCAGCAATGTTCTTGCCTTTCTTCTCAATAGCCTCTCGAGTCTTCTCATGTATTTTCTTCACATAATCAGCATGTTTTGATGCCTCCATATCAACTCTCTCATGTAATGGTAGAGGCAACATATCAAGTGGCGTCAATGGCTTGAAACCATACACCACCTCAAAAGGACAAAGCTGAGTAGTTGAATGCACAACCCTGTTGTAAGTGAACTCAACATGTGGCAAACACTCTTCCCACTCCCGCAGATTCTTTTTAATCATGGTCCTTAGCAGCTGTGACAATGTTCTATTCACCACCTCCATTTGACCATCTGTTTGGGGGTGACATGTAGTACTGAACAGCAACTTCGTTCCTAGCTTCCCCCATAAGGTCTTCCAAAAGTAGCTCATGAACTTCACATCACGGTCAGAAACAATCGTCTTTGGTACTCCATGTAATCTCACGATGTCCCTGAAAAACAGGTTAGCAACATGCGACGCATCGTCGCTTTTGTGGCAGGCAATAAAATGAGCCATCTTAGAGAACCTATCCACTACCACAAATATAGAATCATGACCTCGCTGAGTTTTAGGTAGACCTAGCACAAAATCCATACTAATGTCTTCCCATGGAGTAGTAGGTGCAGAGAGAGGTGTATACAAACCGTGAGGCTTCAGCTTGGATTTCGACTTGTGGCAAGTAATGCATCTGCTCACAAATCTGTACACATCACGCCTCATCTTGGGCCAATAAAAATGATCAGCAAGCATGAGCAATGTCTTCTCACGCCCAAAGTGACCCATCAAACCACCAGCATGTGATTCCTGCACTAAGAACAAACGCAACAACGATTCTGGAATACATAGTTTGTTAGCTCGAAACAAATATCCATCATGTATATGATACTTATCCCATGCGTTTCTAAGAGCACATAAACGATATGGTTCAGCAAAATCATGGTCAGTTGCATAAAGTGCACGAATAGCTTCTAATCCAGGAATTTTAACATCAAGATTGGTAATAGCATGTTCTTCCTAGATAGAGCATCAGCAACAACATTCTCTTTTCCCTTCTTATAATTAATGATGTAAGGAAAAGACTCAATGAACTCAACCCATTTAGCTAATCTTCTATGCAAGTTTGATTGAGCTTTCAAGTATTTCAATGCTTCATGATCAGAATGTATGATGAATTCCTTTGGCCACAAATAATGTTGCCAAACTTCAAGTACTCTCACAAGTGCATACAATTCTTTATCATAGATTGAATAATTCAAACGAGCACCAGTCAATTTCTCAGAAAAATAAGCGATAGGCCGACCCTCTTGCATCAAAACGCCACCTATGCCTATACCACTAGCATCACATTCAACTTCAAATTGCTTTGAAAAATCAGGTAATGCAAGCAATGGTGCAGAAGTAAGCAAACGTTTCAAGGTATCAAATGCAATGTCTTGGGCCGCGCCCCATACAAAAGGAACACCTTTCTTTGTCAAATCATTTAATGGTGCAGCAATGGTGCTAAAATCTTTCACAAAGCGCCTATAGAAACCAGCGAGACCGTGGAAACTACGCACTTGACTTACATTCATTGGAGTAGGCCAATTCTGAATTGATTCAATTTTAGATTGATCTACCTCTACTCCATGCTTAGAAACAACAAATCCTAGGAATATGACCTTATCTTTTGCAAATGTACACTTCTCAAGATTAGCATACAGTTTATTATCACGTAACACTTGCAAAACTTGTCTAATATGAGTGCAATGTTCAGATTCGGTGTGGCTGTATATGAGTATATCATCAAAGTAAACAACCACAAAACGACCAATAAACTCTCTCAAAACATGATTCATCAAACGCATGAAAGTACTAGGTGCATTAGTAAGACCAAACGACATAACTAACCACTCATACAAGCCGAATTTAGTTTTGAAAGCAGTTTTCCATTCACCCCCTTCTTTCATCCTAATTTGATGATAACCACTACGCAAGTCAATTTTAGAGAAAACAGCAGCACCACTCAATTCATCGAGCATATCCTCTAAGGGTGGAATAGGATGACGATATCGAATAGTGATGTTATTAATCGCTCTACAGTCAACATACATGCGCCATGTACCATCTTTCTTAGGAACTAAAATAACAGGAACAACACAAGGGCTAAGAGAAACACGAATGTACCCTTTATCCAGCAACGCTTGTACTTGCTTCTGAATTTCCTTAGTTTCTTCGGGATTAGTCCTGTAGGGTGCACGGTTGGGAAGTGTGGCACCAGGAATCAAGTCCACTTGATGTTCTATACCACGCAATGGAGGTAAGCCTGCGGGTACATCTTTTGGAAACACATCCCCAAAGTCCTGCAAAACAGACGAGACACCAAGAGAAATAGGGGTCATGTCGTTAGAAACCAATACCTCGCCCTTATACATGAGCACAAGTGGCATGGCTGTAGGATCCTCACGAAATTCTCTCATATCTTCCTTAGTGGCTAATATCAATAAACCAGGCGCTCTCTCACTTTTCGTTATAGCACTCAATTTAGGCTCAATTACATCAGGAACAGCTGTCACGCAATCTCGCCGAGTGGTAGTATCTTCCTTCAAGTTCGCCTCTATCTTCTGGCGAGAATCATTCACAATTTCTTGTGGTGTCATTGGCTGCATAGTAATCTTCTTTCCTTTGAATTCCAAGTGATATGTATTGGCTCGGCCATTGTGTTGCACATGGCGATCATAGAGCCAAGGCCGACCCAATAGTAGGTGACAAACAGTCATAGGAACCACATCAAAATCAATAGAATCTTTGTATGGCCCTATTTGAAAGTTCACTCGTACCATATGATTTACCTTCATCTCACCATTGTTGCTCAACCATTGTATGTAGTATGTCTTGGGATGAGGTAAGTATGTCAAATTTAGTTTGGCACAAAGTTCCTTACTTGCAAGATTTCTGCAGCTACCTCCATCAATAATGACCTTGCAAGCTTTGTTTGGTCCAACTAGAGCTTTTGTTTGGAACAGGTTGCAACGCTGGGATTCCTCAACCGGTTGCACACTAAGTACACGTGAAGATACGACAATCGTGGGTGCACGCTCAGCATATGCATCAGCACCAACCTCGCCGTCATCAATATCATCATCAGAAGCTTCATCTCCACTTTCTACTTCACCTTGTTCATTAACAAACATAACCTTGCTGTTTGGACAATCCTTCTTGTAGTGACCTCTACCTCCACAAGTATGGCACACCACATCACGAGTACGTGCAGTAGACATGTTGGAACCCGAGCTAGCAGCTGGGGCAGCGGGTTTCCGAGCATTAGAACCAAACGAAGGTGTACTTGCTAGTTTGGCCGATGGTGTAAACGGAACAGCAGCTAGGGGCTTGACTATAGGAGGAATAGATCTGGCCGAATATCTGCTGGAGGATGGAAAACGAGCGCGTGACTTCACCTCTTCTGCCAACTGGGATTCAGCCTCTCTAGCATGGTGCAATAGCTCATTCATGGTCTCATACTTGTGATGACGCACTATGCTCTTGATTGGCAACTTCAGATTGTTTAGGAATCGTTGCATGGTCATCTCAATAGACTCGCGAACTTGAGCACGCTGCATAAGCATCTCCATCTCCATGTAGTACTCATCAACTATCATGGTGCCTTGCTTCAGTGGCGTCAATTTATCAAAAACTGATCGCAAGTAGTTGGTTGGTACGAAACGAGCTTTCATGATTTGTTTCATCTCGCGCCAATCCATCACAGGAAGTTCATTGTCCTCCCTCCTATGTTGCACAAGAGCATCCCACCAACGCAAAGCATAACCATCAAATTCAGATGCTGAAAGCTTGACCTTCTTATCTTCTGGATAGTCAAATAAGCGCCAGAGTTTCTCAATCTTCAACTCCCATGTGAGGTAGTCTTCAGGATCAATGGAACCATCAAACTGAGGAATTGAGAATTTTGGCTTGCCCAAACCATCATCAGCAGCTTGGTTAGGCACACGTTGAGCACGCCCAAGAGGGGCAAACCCACGGCCATGAGCAGGTGCATGGACAGGGGGAATAGCACGTCCCCTGCCAACATGTGGACCAGCATCCACAGCGCTACCCTCATCAAAATCATCAAAGGCATCATCATGTTGAGGATCTTCCCTTCTATGTAAGGCGGCTGTCAAACCCTCAATGGACTGCTGCAAAGCAGTGACATTGACATTGAGCGTAGCCACTTGCGTTTGAATAGTATCAACCGTTCCAACATGCTGATCCAATCTCATATTCATATCATGGAGATTCTTGTCAATGGCATCTGTCGTGTTAGTAAACACACGTGTCAAGTGGGACTTCAAAGCCTCATATTCACGCCAATTAACAAGCTCCTCATCCTTCTTTTTCTGCATCACAACATCATCATCACTAGAAGACATGATTAGTAGGTTAGTGCAAAAATCAAAATCTGTATGGTGGAACTCTCACAGCTCACTCACAACTAATAAGAAAGGAGATCTTACCGTTCCAAAGTGAATAAAGATGCTCTACTAAACAAAATCAAAACTGATGCACTGATGTGATGAAGTGAATATCAAAGGTATAGAGAACGATCACAGGGCACACAGGGTATTTATGGTGGAGCTGTAGGTATGGTATCCTAACTACACCGCAAACAAGTCCTAGTGCTGATCGTATGACAAAGACCCACGGAAACACACACGGTGGAGATAAATGGGGCAATTGCAACTATGAAAATGAGCTCAATAAAGTAAGGTATGTCGGAGGAATGCTCGTGTTGCAATGCACAAGGAGAGACGCTAGCAATGTCTCAACGAAACGGGCACAAGATTGCTAAACTAAGCACCCCGCAGAGCACTAAGCACGCTAGTCTCGTAGGATAGTTTTAGACACAAACAAAGGCTTACTAAGGCTCACAAGGATAGGTACGCTATGTGGACTCAGTAAAAAAAATAAACAAAAAAGAAATTTTTTTGACCTGAGAATTGGTCTCTGCCACGGCAGAAAAACGGCCTAAAATCCTGCCGCGGCAGAATTTTTTTTTCTCGTATGAGGGCAGACCGGTCTGTGGTGAGGCGACGGTCCAAATTTTTTTTCTTCACGCTGGAGCACAGACCTGTCTGCGGTCAGGCTTGAGGCAGCGAGCCAATTTTTTTTTTCGACTTGCCAAGCAGTACGCAACTAGGACTCTTTACTTGGTCGGATCTGACTTGATGGTAGCGGAAAAAGATGGTGGAAAACAACTAGAACAACTAGAAAACAAATCTACGAAGAACAGATATAAATCTAATCGAATAGAGGAACTCGACCAGCAACTATTACTCGATTATGATGTAATCTAGGTTATGGCAACTCGTTTTGTGGGGCTTTTTCTGTATAGGATGAAAAACACTCTCTAATCTATGGATGGATTGTGGATTGCTTACCGAGGCAACGAGGAAATTTGATACCAAGATGATATTGCTCACCGAGTAAACCCAGCGCTCTGATACCAAGATGATATGGGGTGGCCCGATCTTCTCAGTAAGCGGATGGCGATGATGATGGTGGATGATAGATAACTAGTGTGTAGCTATGATCTCTCCCGCTCGATCCCTGATGCCAGCGCAACAGATCTCGAACCTTGTAGGATATTCACAACACCACACTCTTGCGCACGCAGCCGTGACCACGAACGGTAGTCTGCAATCTACTAATTCCCAATGGAACAACAGATCACACTCAATTATAGTTGG
Organism: Avena sativa; assembly: GCA_916181665.1. Lineage (NCBI taxonomy): Eukaryota > Viridiplantae > Streptophyta > Magnoliopsida > Poales > Poaceae > Avena > Avena sativa. The sequence continues at coordinate 318,589,165 of OV702292.1, forward strand.
TAGATTCGAACACAGGGTAATTCCAGAGGTTCTATGAAAGAAACAACTCCAAAATATTTTAACGTGGTCTAAACCCTAACTTGTGACGGCTACAGAGGTTTATATGAGGGCTAGGACGTCCTCCCTTCTAAACGGGCCTAAAAACAGCCATAACTTGGCCCAAACTGACTCGGTTCGACTCAAACTGATACATACCGACCCATATATGGGTTCGGCCTATTGGCACGCAGTCCAAACATCGTGGAACACCTCAAACATGTAATTCTGGGTGCGCCATCTCTCTCTCTTGCTCATACGTGATTTCCTCATTGCCTCCTAGTGCGCATGCCTCCCGCTCCTCCCTTGCGCACTTGTTGATATTGGAAATCAGCGCTTGTCCTTCTTGCTGCAACTCTCCTCCTCCTCGCACAATGCTTGTGTTATCAATAAACCTGATCATACAAAGATGCATAGACTTAGGTAGTATAAAGTTCTCATTAAGTAAAACATCAGGTTCAATTAAGAGTGAATTCACCTGTTGCTCAATCAGCTTTGCACGAGCTCTTGTAATGGGTCCAATCCTGATTTTATTGGATTTGTTCTTTGCAGCAACATCTTCATTGTGAATAGGAGTAGGAGATAGTGGAATAGTATGGATGTCCTCATCACGATCTCTCTCTTCATCTTGTGCCACCAAAATTGCTCTTTCAAATCCTGATACATCTTTGTTCCTCCGGGGTGGATAGAATAAAGAGTATCATGAGCTTCCTTCATGATAATTTCCTTCAGCTCCGAATCTGCTGGCACACAGATACGTCCCTTGTACCACAGTACACCTTCTTCGTCTTTGGTGAAACCATGTACTTTGCCTGTACCAATACGATGTTTGATTCCGTCGATACTTTCATTCCCCTTCTGGGCCTCCTTGATTTGGCTAATCAAAGTGGGTTGAAGTTCAATGCTAGCTAGGAATCCTTTGCTAACTAACTCAGTCCTGAACTGCTCCAACTCCTCATACAAACTTGGTTGCTTCTCTTTGATCATGGTGTTCAGCCTACACGGCAATCTGCTAAGAGCATCCGCTACCACATTGGCTTTGCCGGGGTGATAGTGAATGTCAAGGTCATAATCCTTGATTAACTCTATCCATCTTCTTTGCCTCATATTCAACTCCTTCTGGGTGAAGATATACTTCAAGCTCTTATGATCTGAGTAAATCTCACAGCGATTACCCATCAAATAATGACGCCATGTCTTCAATGCTAGAACCACCGCTGCTAGCTCAAGATCATGGGTCGGATAGTTCTGCTCATGCTGCTTCAGTTGTCGAGACAGATACGCGATGACTTTGCCTTCTTGCATCAATACACATCCTAGACCAATCTTTGATGCATCACAATATACATCAAACGGCTTCTTGATGTCGGGCATGATCAAAATTGGGGCTGATATTAATCTCTTCTTCAGCTCCTGGAAACTAGCTTCACACTTGTCTGTCCATTCAAACTTCTTGTCCTTCTTCAACAATTGGTTCATTGGTCGGGCTATGCTCGAGAATCCTTCTACGAATTTGCGGTAATATCCCGCTAATCCGAGAAATGAACGAACTTGGGTTTGATTGGTTGGGGCTTCCCATTCTTCGACATCTTTGATCTTGCTGGGATCAACAGAGACTCCTCCGGCAGACACAATATGTCCTAGGAATCCTACTTCTTTCAGCCAAAACTCACATTTGCTGAACTTGGCATATAACAGATGCTCTCTCAGGGTTTCTAGGATGATTCTCAGATGTTGCTCATGCTCTTCTTCTGACTTGGAGTAGATAAGGATGTCCTCGATAAACACAACTACAAACTTATCTAGGAAATTCATAAAGATCTTATTCATGAGATTCATGAAGTAAGCAGGGGCATTGGTTAATCCAAAAGACATAACCGTATACTCGTATAGACCATAGCGAGTAGTAAAGGCGGTCTTCGGAATATCCGTTGCACGAATCTTAAGTTGGTGATGACCAGTCCTAAGATCAATCTTTCAGAATACCTGAGCTCCAGTCAACTGATCAAATAGATCCTCTATCTTTGGCAAGGGGTACTTGTTCTTGATGGTGACATCATTCAACTTTCTGTAGTCTGTACACAGACGGTTGCCTCCATCTTTCTTGTCGACTAATAACACTGGTGATCTCCATGGCGATGCACTTGGTTGAATCAAGCCGGTTGCTAACATGGCATCCAACTGCTTCTTCAGTTCTACTAACTCTGAGGGGTTCATGGTATAGGGTCTCTGGGCTATAGGTCCGGTTGTTCCTTGGTGCATATCCTGGTGAGGGGTTGGGACGGTACTTCTGGTGACTACTAGATCCAGACTGCTGCATCATATGACGCTTGCGGTTGTCGTTTGCCTGGTTAATCTTCCCTTCCATCTGAATGGCAGAGTCGACTAGCTCTTCAAGATCCTGGAAACGGATGTTGACGAGGACAGTCTGCATCTCATCATGCAGTCCGTTTAAGAATCTCTCTTTCTTCTTCGCCTCCGTGTTGATTTCATCCGGTGCATATCTGGCAAGTGACAAGAATTTGTCACGGTAATCTACTACAGTCAATCTTCCTTGCTTCAGTTCACGGAATTCATCTCTCATCCTGTTGACAAGACCTTGCGGCACGTGGGTGCGGCTGAACTTGACCTTGAATGCTTCCCAGGTCATCACCTGGCCATGGTTCATGTTGCGGACGCTATTCCACCAAGCTCTTGCATCTCCCGCCAGATAGTGGGTGGCGAAGAGAACTTTCTCATTCTCATCAACTCCTGCAACTTCGAGGTTGTTTTCCATGGTCTGTAACCAGTCATCAGCATCTAATGGGTTTTCAGATTGGTTGAAGATTGGGGGATTGGTGTTCTGAAAGTTTTTGAGTTTAGATCCATGGTGATCCTGATTTCCATGTCCTTGGTTGTTGAGAGCCATTTGGGCGATCTGCTGCAATGTCGCTAAGTTGGCTTGACGCTCGGCCCTGCTTGCTTCACGGTCCGCGATGAGATTCTGCAAGATCTGTAGCATTGGGTCCTGCGATGAGCTGCTCCCTCCTTGGTTTCCACGAGTCATCTGAAGATTGAGATAGATATAGGGGTAAGAGGGAAATTCTAAGGTTCATGGTTTTGGGTTTTCAAAGCTACAACTTTGAGTTAGACTCAGGTTTTTCAACTAACTTCATTCTCATTCATGCAAGCAAGCACACAATACAACACACACCACAACAATCAAAGGGGAAAACAGATGGTTTGAAGAACCATTCTGCAAACTACGATACAATGAGATGATACATCTCATGCTACGACAGTGCTCTAGTGCATCTACTCATCGTCAATGAAGTCGGAGTCTTCATCATCAGTGTAGAAGTCCACAGCATCCTCTGCTAGAAAATCATCATCGTTGCTGAGGTAAGAATCCATATCTCCCTGGATGTCTTCACCCTCATCATCTTCTTCTTTGGCGGCAAGCGAGCTTCCTGCTCCTTGACGGTCTTCTCGAGGTCAGACACCTTCTTGTGAAGACGGGCGATGGTGCGATCCTTCTTTGCACGCTGTCAACAGAGAGACTGGCGATCTTGGACGAGCAGTGCGAAAGTCTGGGCCTTCTGGTCAGCGATGGCACGGTTCTGGTTGGCTAACTCTCTGGCATTGTCCAGTTCCTGCTGTCGGTCATGAAGCAAGAAGTCAAGGTTCTCCACTTGACGCCTCAACTCTGGGTGACTTGGCATCTCCATCGGCATTCCCATGAAGTCACGTCTTGCATAGTGGGCAAAACGGGTTCCTTGAATCTTGTTGACGCTGAGGGCACATAGACGTGCGAGAGCTTCATGCATTGCCCTGGCTAATCCATCTAGCCAGTTGTTTTCTCTCACAGAGAACTGAATTCTTCCAGAAGTTGGTGCTTCAATGCTTCCTCGAAGATCTGCGGTGACTAGCCATTGTAGGTCTCCTCCTGGGGGTCCTGGAAGTTGAGCTCCAAGAAACTCCGGATGTGGGCGTCCCAGTAATTCTGATAGTGAATCCAGATCCCTCTCGAAGATTAGCTGACCTACGTTTCCCAACTGGTAAAACTTGTTGAACCGAGTCTCCATCTACAAGAATTTAGGATGAGGAAATTAGTGAAGTGATCAAGTGTGTCAAATTTTAAGTAGTAATGTATGAATTTTGAGGAACATGTATTTTTGAGAAAGAATGAGTTCACAAGGGTAAGAGGGGAAATAGTTTTTCATAAATACTCACTTAGGTTTTGAAGCTAAGTTTTTGGTTTGGACGTCCATTCTAACTAGGGTCTCCTATGGTCAGGATGGCTCTGATACCAACTTGTCAACACCCGGATTTTTAATCCCAGATGCCCGTTATGCCATACCTCGCAATCCCAGGATTACCATTTTTGCAAGACATAACGGATTGGATATCACAGTACATCATCCATTACAAACCATACATAAGGTTTTACACAAATAAGGATCTCATGATCCAGTCTTTAATACAATAAGCAGCGGAATTAAACGATAGCGTAGCGGTGGGGTCCATCTTCAGGGGCACAGGCAATGCTGACGAAGGCAGATAGTCCTAGTTATCATAGTCGTCCTGCTGACCATCATCTTGATAATCTCCTTCATAGTCTGGCCATGATAATAGCCAGGGACAAAATCCATGAGTACTCTTTAAGTACTCGCAAACTACTACTAACAAGGGTTATAATTCTAAGTTAAAGTGCTGAATTTAAAGAATAACTATCAAGTTAAGTTTGAAACCTAAGTTGAGTTCTGAAGCAAGAAAAGATAAAGTAAAGTTCTAGAATCACTTAAGTTGGGAAGCTATTATCATCTACACAACCCTGTTGTGGTCAAGTCAAAGTTCATCATTCATTTCAAGTTATTTAGAAAACATCTGACAACGAAACAGTATGGCCATTCCAACTGTCCATAACCGCGGACACGGCTATTCGAATAGTTTGACACTCTGTAGAGGTGGTACACTTTCACCACAAGATTCGATACATCTGTCAGGGATAACCCTGAATCATCATACTTAGTATGTAGATAATCAAACATAACCTTCCCTTTACACACCCTAGTACAAGCACCTCTCCTATGAGCATGGCCTCCCAACCATGACCATCAGTCATCTTGGGCACTGCATAGGTGGACATCATTGAGAGGTAGCCTCAGCTCAAACCTCTCCCGTGAGGGAACTAATACTAATGCATATAAATTTCCAGCTAAGCCTTACCCAATTCAGGTAATGTGGTTGTACGGTAAATTTGGAATGGTATCGCATCCGAATCCAACCATCAGTTTTATAAAAGGGTTAAGGCTCATGCCTCATTATTTTCATCATCATAAATCTATTGTGTTTCTCAACACATGTCAAAACATCTCAATAGAATGACTCATCATTCCAAGGTTTTCACAACTCATTTTCACCAAGTGTTCCCATCTAAAGTGACTCAAGTTTTGATCTATTCTAAAACACTAGGTTAAGAGTGTTCACTAAGGTGGAAAGGTGGGATCAATCTCATGCCATAGAATGACATCTAAAGGTTTCTAAGTAGGTCAAGTTTTATACTCTTTATGCTACCTTCAAAATTAATTAAAGAACTTGGTGTAATTAAGGGCGTAAAACTTGTTAATAAGACTTGAGGTACTAAGAGTTAAAGGGGTGTGATCAAAGTATGCTTAAGGCATCTTTACTAAACTATCTAGTTTTATTCTAGCTTGCTACAATAGCTTACTAAAGCATGTTTGCAAGGGTTAGCTTGCCACTAATAGCTTGCCTTGGTTGGTGTAGTGGTTGAAGTTTTCTTCTTCTTCTTGGTAGAACTCCTCCTCGAAGGCTTGGTCGGTACTACCGTCTAGAAATACATAGGGAGTGCACAATCACCAAACAATCCTTAACTAGGCTAAGTATTATTCTAAACCACACAATTGATGATCTATTATCATCACAAGCATCACAAGTTTAATTCAATTGTTTCAACCTTTTTATTTTGGAAAAGTAATTTCTACTCATTGAAATATCAACTAAAATTTAATATTCAGCACCAAAATATGGGATCATGTGGACACATGTCCTCACCACATATTCTAACATGTGGGAATTAGATTTAAAGGTTGGATCAATATTACTTTGGTTTAAGTTCATTATTTAATGATTTAAAGTGACTAGAAATGCCTACATAGCATTATTTTGGTACAAGTCCAAAGTCACTGCTTGTAAACCTTAATATTATTACATATTTGGATAGATATGATGAGATGTGATTTTTGAGAGTTGGAATCAACTCAAAAGCTAACTTGGTTGATTTTATAAAAATGTTTCAAGTTGCAAAAGCTTCTGTCTTCTTATTTTTATTAGGAGAAATCTATAACTCTAAATGAATTAAATCCAACAGGCTTGGATAGAGCATTTCAATACCTTTCAGACAAAATTAGTTTCATGTAATTTGGATTTGTCAAACTCACAGAATTAAATTTTGAAACACTGGACAGAAACTATATTCTAACTAAAAAGAAAAACCTAGATTTGAATCTACGGGCTTGCGCGGGAAAGGAAATGGGCCGGCCCAGTGGCGCTACGCGGCACGGGGCTTAGCTGACAGGGGGGTCCCACTTGTCAGCGGCACTTAAAACACGAAACGGTACACGCGCCGTGGGCCATGCGATTAGAGGCTAGATCTACGGCTGAGGGTCGTCATCGACGACGGACGGGTCGCCGGCGAGCTCGAACCCTAGCGGCTCGGTGGGGGTCTACTAGGGGCGTACCAGGGCTCCAGCGGGGTCGGCGATGCGGGCGAACGAAGTGGAAGACGACGGCGAGGCGAGGCGTGGTCGTGGCGGAGCTTGGGGTGGCCGGAATCAACGGCACCCTTCTTCTCCAGAGGCGGCGGCTCCGGCTCCAATTCCGGCGGGCTGCGGCTCCACTTGCTCCGGCGAGGGGTGGTTGAGGTTCAGAGAGGTGAGGGGAGTGGAATGGTGTGAGTCTTAGGTGCTGGGGAGGGCTTCTTTTATAGACTCGACGTTGAGACCGAGCGGGATGGGCGGTCGACGGTGGCAACATGGCTACGGCGAGCTAGCGGCATGGCTGGGGATTGCGATCGGTGGGCGGTTCCCTGGCGGTGCTCTAGCGCTTCAATGCGTCCGTAGGGGCGGTGGCATGCGGTCGGGGCGAGGTGGTGCTCTGCGCGGCCGAAGCGGCTGTGTCCACGGCTAGCGGTGGCTGTGGGGCTTTGGGCGGTGAACGGAGGTGTCTGGGGTGTTCTCCAGGTCAAGGCGGAGCGGTGGGCGCGGGCTGGTGTCGAGCGGCGGCTTGTGCATGCGGGGACAGTGCGCGCTCTGCGGGCGGCATCGGCATGCTCGACAAGCTCCGGGCGCGGGGGTTCCTGGCCGCTCTGCCCCCTGTCTGTGGCCTGGGGCTGGTTGGACGGTGGAGGTGGACCACTGGCTATCTCCAGGACACGGTGGATGGCGCTGGCGGCGGCTGTGGCTTGCTGTCGCTGGTGGGGTGCCCAAGTGGGGGTTCGGCCTTAATGGCCATGACCATTTGGTCATGGCACAGTGTGGGGCTGGGCTAGAGAGGGTTAGGGGGAGTAGTGGAGAGGTTTTTGGTGGCAATTTGGGGAACAAGTTTGGCCAGAACACTATTTAAAATAGTGAAATTTGTTTAGTTTGTAATCTGCCTGCCAAGTGTTTGATGAAATGGCCGCAAGAGAAAAAGTTTTGAATTTTGAGTTCAAAATTTTTGGGTAATCTCCACTAGTGCTAGGTAGTCTCTGGTTGCAAGGGTTTTGAAAATGGAGCTCAAATACATGGTTTTTGAAATAGGGGTGATCTATGCATATGCATTAGATTCAATTTTAAACTGTCATTTAAAATAGTTAACAGAACGTTTTTAGTAGATCAAAAGGTGGGCCTTGGTACCTCATTATGTGTACTAGCAAGGGGTGCAAAGATCAAGAATTGTTTCTGTTAAGAATTGAGTACTAGGAATAGCCAAAGTAGGCATGAGAGTTAAATTTGTCCAAATGACCATTCCTTCATTTTAATTATTTTTTATTTGATTTCTTTTAGGAAAAGTTTGGGAATGATGTAGATGATGTTTAAATCACCTAAGAAACATTTTAGAAGCAAAGGATCACACAATCATGGCAATTCAAAACAACTCCTATTTTAAATGCACACATATATGAATGCTTTCATTTTAAATTTGGAAAAGTTTTTGTTAACCCCATTTTTGGATGACTTGATTTTGATAAGCTTGGATTGAAGTTTTGGGATGTTACACGTGTTTAGGTAGAAGCGCTTCACACCGCCACTCACATCCTAAACCGTCTCCCCACCAAAACCATCACCGTCCCATCTCCCTACTTCGCCATCCATAACACTAATCCTGACTATTCATCAATTCATGTTTTTGGTTGCCTTTGCTATCCAAACATCGCCTCCACCATGTCCCTTAAATTATCCCCTCTGTCATGCTGGTGTCACTGCAGATGCTATAAGATGGCTAAAGTTGGGGCCGGATGGACGCTAGTGGATCCGAGGGGGGATAGCACGATGGATACCTGATGAGTGCATATTTGCATCATGTTTTATATTATTATTTTGCATTATAGATGTAGGATCTTGGAATTTTATGGCGCTCGTGCGCACATTTTATGTCTGTTTTCACCAGGATCAGGACAGATGATGGATCCAATGGATACAATTATTGAAGCAGATGTACTATGGAGAAAAGGAGTCAAAAACAACGTAAATTACTAGAAGAAAACCCAGAAGCGAACAAGGGAGGCAGAGATCCCAAAGACCAACTATACGGCAGGAGCAACTCTTCTGCCCGTATAGCCCCGGCCGTATAGTTAGCGCCGCCTCCGCCTCGTCAAATAGTTTCACCCCGTACAATTGGTTCAGAGAGACGACATACAGAACACCTAGAAATCGCAAAAACCTCACCTCCGGAAGGCATCTGGAGGGGGAACTCATCCGCAAGGGATCCATCTTTGCCCTGCGTAGATCCGGGAGGCTAAGGCATCGATCTTCATCATCCACCACTGCATCACCACCATCTCCATCCATCCCATCTACATCTTGTCTAGATCTTGTTGTAATTCCTATACTCGTTGTGGATTTATACAAGTACTATTCATCTATGATTGTTTCCATTATCATTACCATGATGTTGATTGCCTTCATGTCTAAGTAGATCATTAGTTCTTGGGGAGATGGAGAAACCCTAGTATGAGATTGAAATAAGATAAAGTCTATTATGATATTCATCACTGTGACCATGTGTTAGATTCTCTACATCTTGATGTTGAGAGAAGTCGACCTCTCAATATTTGCCTCTCATGGGGACTTGATGAAGGGAACTACTTGTTGGTAGACGGAGGCGTGCTAGCACTTACAATGACTATAAAGCTGTTGGCACTCCTTACATATCAACTTGGGAAATTGAGGACACTCACGGAACAGTATCCATGCCATGGGATACGTCCTACGGGATTACGTCCCTTAATAGCACAATAATTCGATTGATGTCGATTGCTGACTGTTGTGGTTATGAGGATGATGTGAGCAACGGTTATTTTCCTATTCGTCTAGATACGGAGTTCCTCCCACACATACATAGTTGAGAATGTTCATGATGATAATCTTTATCTTAAATCTTTACAATACTAGTGGTGTATCCGCTACTCCCTAAGAACACCATTTCCCTACTACAGTTCCAATCTTTCTTACATACGCGATACTTACTTTCTATATTAAGTTATTTTGCTTTACTTTATTATTGCTCTTATACCCAAAACCCCAAAACACCTTTTTACACAATACTCGCATTTTATCTTGTTACTTAGAACTTTATCTAGCATTTCTATTGCAATTTATATCTCAAGAATTATTAGACTTCAGACTCCTGCTCCCTGTGGGATCGATATCTTTATTTTGAAACTAGCTACAAACAATCTGTGCACTTGCAGTCATCAAGCTATTTTCTGGCGCTGTTGCCGGGGAGCTAAGCGCTGTAGGTTTTTTAGTTTTTGTTTATTTATTTTTGTCTTGCTAAATTTTGTTTTGAGTTATAGGTTTCCACCAACTTTATGGAGTTTGAGCAAATGACTAGTGCTAACCCACTCAACCACTCTGGGAAGCCTTATGATATTTATAAAAGAGACAACTCCAATAAGAAGATAAGGGGGTTTGAAATAAATCCTCTACTACTTAGTATTCTACACAAGAAGCAATTTACTCGAGATGAAGAAGATCCTGATCCATATGAGCATATTGCATGTATTAAAGATATATGTGGCACTTTTCTATTGACGGGATATACCGCTAATGAGGTAAGGGTTAAACTGTTTAGTCAAACTTTGACAAGTATAGCTCTCTCATGGTATAGATCTCTACCCCTTGAAGCCACTACTACTTGGGATAATTTAGCATGTGAATTTCTATCAAAACCTTTTGGAATCAGGCGTCTTATAATGACTTGGAAGAATCTTTCTAATGAAGGACTAGTAAGACCTCATATTAGATTTAAAGATTTACTACGACTATGTCCTCATCATGATTTGCCTGAATGGTATTTACTACATATCTTTTATGGCGGTTTAATTGAACCTAATAAAATTGAACTAGACTCTTTCGCGGAAGGAGCCTTTATGAATCTTCCTATACCTAAAGCTTGGGCTTTACTTAATAGAATTCGTGATCATAGAGTTTCATGGAATTTTGGACTAGGAAGTGAAGGAGGCGTAGAAATAGAGCATGATTGTATTCATGACTATAATAAAAAAGGCCATGTTAAAGAATTGTCTAAAAAACTTTATCTGGATTCAGATCTTGTGTTGCAAGTTGTTAAAGCTTTTATAGAACATATTAAAGCTCCAAAGGAGGGTCCAGTCAAGTATGATTCACCACCCAAACCAGAAAAGAAAAGAGAAGATTAAGCAACACTTGCCTCTGTAGAACCAATATATGAAGTGCCTTTCCCTAACACTGCACAAAAGCATATTTTTGAATATGGACAGGTCAAAGCAATACAGGAAAAGAGGGAAGAGGAAAGCATGCCAGAAGTTGTGGAACATCTGAAGGAAACCAAAGATGAAGAGGTAACCAAGGAAGCAATTATGGCTATATACTCACATTGTAACATAGTTGAACTTGATGTAGAGAATAAAACAAAGGTAAAAGATATGGGTAAGTGATGACCCACAAGTATAGGGGGTGTATCGCAGTATTTTCGAGGGAAGTGAAACCCAATTTATTGATTCGACACAAGGGGAGCCAAAGGATATTTATAAGCCTTAACAACTGAGTTGTCAATTCAGCTGCACCTGGAAACAATCTTGCTCACAACAGTTTATCAGTAGCAACAGTTTTGTCGTAGGAATAGTAAAGTAACAGCAGTAGTAAAAGCAAAGACAGTAGTAACAATAGCAGTAAACAATAGGATTCGAGTGCGGTAGGCATAGGGATGGATGGACGGGCGTTGCATGGACAAGACAATCCATATAGCAATCAGAACATAGGGCAATTGCAGATAAATAAGATAAAGCATCCAAGTACTAGATAATCCTAGGCATGTGTCCCATATATAGTCATACGTGCTCGTAATGAGAACTTGCACAACATCTTTTGTCCTGCCAGCCCGTTTGCAGCGGGGCCTCAAGGGAACTACTGGCAATTAAGGTGCTCCTTTTAATAGAGCACCGGAGCAAAGCATTAACACTCCGTGAACACATGTGATCCTCACATAAAAACCATTCCCTCCGGTTTTCCCGATTTCTGTCACTTCGGGGCCATTGGTTCCGGACAACAGCGTGTGTATACAACTTGCAGGTAACACCAAAAACAATACTATCATAATGAATCAATAACATGTTCAGATCTGAAATCATGGCACTCGGGCCCTAGTGACAAGCATTAAGCATAACAAGTCGCAACAAAGTCATAAAGCACTAATAGAAGATAATAGGCACCATGCCCTAACAATCTGATGCCATTACATGAACGATCTCATCCAATCCCTACCATCCCCATAGCCTACAGCGGTGGATTACTCACTCATTGATGGCGGAAACATGGATGGTCGATGGATAAGTGATGGTGATGATGATGGCGATGATCTCCTCCAATTCCCCGTCCCGGCAGGGTGCCAGAACGGAGTTTCTGATGTTGTTTCGTGGAATCTGGTGGTGACGGCGGAGCGGAACTCTTTCTAAAAAAATGTCGAACCCCCCTGAGTTTTTAGGTCAGAAGGCATCTTATAGGCGAAGAGGGAGACTGAGGGGGTGTCTGGGGCGGCCAGACCACCCCCTGGCGTGGCCAGGTCTAGCCCGCGCGGCCAGGTGGTGTGGCCTGGGCCCAGGCCCCCTCTGTCTCGTATTCTGGCTCCGGGAGTCTTCTGGTGAAATAGGATTTTTGGCATATTTTCTGGGATTTTTCCTGATAGTTGATTTTCTGCACAAAAACTAGACACCGAGGCAATTCTGCTGAAAACAGCGTCAGTCCATGTTAGTTGCATCCAAATCACACAAGTTTAGAGGAGAAACAATAGCAAAAGTGTTCGGGAAAGTAGATACGTTTTGGACGTATCAACTCCCCCAAGCTTAGCTTATTTCTTGTCCTCAAGCAATTCAGTTGAAAACTGAGTGCGATAAAAGAACTTTCACGAACACATTTGCTTCATATGATGTATATATTCTCAACATGTGATCAACTACTTAGACAATTCATAATAAGGAGTATACAACTAAGTTTACTTAATAGGCATTGCAAGCTATGAAGATATTCCAACTCAAAAATAATAAGTAGCATGAAACGTAAACATAAGGAACATTACAATGCTCATAACAAGGTATGATAGAGTGGTATCTCGCTTGCCTTTGATTATGAATGCCAAGGCACCTCTGGAGTTCAGGTGAAGACTAGAAGTAAAGATATTAAAGATACAAGCATCAAAGTCATCACACAAATAATCAAGTTTTGAGACAAGCACATTACACTAAGAATGACAACTATGCTCTCAAGAAGGTTCTCATAGAATATGTGGAGACTCAACAAGGAAATGAAACGGTTTTGAATAGTTTGAAAGGCTTCCAAATGTTGAAAGTATGGTACTCATTAGCTTTGAGCTCTCATTGCCCCTATCATAAGCATATTTAATATGGTTAAGGTGAAAGTGAGGTCCAATCTGAGTTATATGCTTGACAGACTATGAAGTGGAAATCCCATGTCCCTTGAGTACGAGGGTCGCTCCTCATGCTACTCAACTTTAGTTACCGGTAAGTTCTTGTCATCGTAAATACGTGCGTATCATAGAGAACCGCCAACGGGGTACCCCTTGCCTGATGATACGGAAGAATCCCCATATCAAAATGACAAGGCAAGCAGACAATGAGTATCTCAACAATCTTCTTATTTACCACGGGAAAATGGTGCTTTTTCTCTCTTTCCTCTTTTCTCAAATCTCTTTTTTTTCTTTTTCTCAATAGCTATCTCTCTCTTTTTTTATAAGAAGAATGCTTCATAGATACTTATTATGGTTACGCTGCAGGTTTCCACCATGACGGCATGGGGATTAGATCGGCGGCCCAGGCGTTTCTCTAACACACATACATAACTCCATGAACTTACAAGCTCCCATTTTATTTCACACCGACGACATCCACAAACAAAAGAGCATGGTATCAACTGGGTATATATTTACAAGTGTTCAAAGCGTTCCCCATGACAGCACGGTTCTGCTAATCCCCAGCCTATAATTTGCAAGCATATAACTTTTATGGACAGTCACAATGGTTCAGGTTTATTAAGTGCAGGAAATAAAGTGTGCCATCAAGTTCGTGAGAGCTTTACTAACTAACTTTCTCATAACAAGCAAGCATTTTATTCGAAAGAAAACAATGCATATTGAATATGCACGGAAAATAGCAAATGATGCTAATAGGTAGGTATGGTGGACATATTTGGCAATATTTGGTTTTAGGGAGTTGGAAACATGAGTAAAACATACTCAGTGTAAGTGAAGGCTAGGAACAGTAAGGGAGCGACAAACGAGAGAGCAATAGCTGTCATAATCATGCTTGCAACAAAACAGGACTAATCATGGCATGAAAGTGATTCAAGACCCTCAAGGAAAAATAGTTCATCGAGGCTTAACTGATTATTTCAGTCATATGCATGCATGAGCATGTGCCAAGTCAATTCAAATGAAACATTCAGAGGAGGATACCACGGTGTCATACCAAGTTATGAATAGAGTAATGCAAACAAACATTCATAAGACATGCTACAAACTATTAGCAAGCTGGAACTAATCATATGAAAGCAAGAACTACTAAGCATCCATAAATAACATACACCCTACATGAACAGACTAAGCATGCCCACAATGATGAGTATATGTACAAAAATGAAAACAAATAGATTTCGTTACCAGCCTCTTACCACACCTCAAGTTGTCATTAATCCTCATTATTGCCCTTCACTTGTGTGGCTTGAATAATAATATGAAACCAAATCCCACTGAGAACTGCTGAACCCTGCAACAAACTCACAAAATCAAAGAAGAACAACAAATATTTTTGGTGTTTTTCATTTTTAAAACAAGAACCAAAAAGGAAGAACAAGCACAGCAAAATCTTTTTGGGTTTTTCAAATAGTTCAAACAAAGCAAAAAGGGAAAAACAAACCAAGGCAAAAAGAAGAAGAAGCAAACAAAGAGAAACAACAGAAATATTTTTGGTCTTTTTTGTGTTTTAGAAAGAAAAAGCAAAGATAGAACGAAAACTAAAAGGAGAACGAAACATGAATATACAAAGTACCGACAAAACATGATAAGGAGATGAGTGCGATGTCGGTGTACCTCCCCCCAAGCTTAGGCTTTTGGCCTAAGTGGGTATCAATCCAGGTATGAGTAAGGGTTCCAAGCAGGCGGGTCATGATAAGAATGATCATAGTTGGGCCCTTGGGAGGAAGAAGAAGCTCTCCAATCATAGATAGGCTGCTGATATGAAGACTCCCCCACATTCGAGGGCTGGACCGAATCATCCGTGACCTCCCTTCTAGTATCCTGCTCCTGTTGGGAGAGCTCTCCCAAGTACGTATCAAACTCCTCCTCCGTGAGAGACCATCCTACCCTGTTATCAAGGTTAAACAAAACATGTGCAGGCAAAAGAACAACACGCTCGGACTTGCTTCTTCTCCAACCAGCTTTGAGAAAAGTTATTTCATAAGACAACTCACTCAAACTAGCCCACGAAGAAACAAATTTATGTTGTATCATGGAATTAAGATCAAGCCTTTCTATGGGAAATTGTAGGTCTAGATGATGAGGCACTAAACCATGCAATGCTAGTAAATGAGAAGCAATGAGGCCCCCACAAATTCCACCTTTCTCGCGGTTAGCAGCAAGACGGAAAGTTATCAAAGCACCCAAGTTGTAAGACCTATCTCGTTTAAGAGCAGCAGAGATGAATGCTAGATCATATGAAGATAACTTATTGGCAGTTTTCCTAGCAAGAACACACTTGGCAATAAAGTAGGCAAAGTAGCAAATGGAGGGGAGATGAATGTTACGGATTTTCCCACTCTCCTTCGAGAAGCTGCTCCCTTGGCAAATTTCTGCGTATAAATCCATGAGTGGTGCAGGTCGCTCTTTAATCCTTCCACGTGATCCCCACTAAGGTACCTTAATAGCTGCACAAAAGTCATCGAGAGAAAGGTCGATAGCAATATTGTAAATTTTGTAGTGGACCATGGGGTTAGGCAAAGAGTAACTAAATTGAAAGTCCTACACCACAGACATGGTTAGCTTCACAAATTGACAAGGTTCATCTTCCAAAAAGTGCTGCAATCCTGCATTAGAAACCAAAGTGTGGAAATCCTGGAGAATTCTTGCAGCTTTCATGAACTCAGAGCATGGATAAATGGAAGGAAAAACTTCCTACTCCCGGTGAACCTTCATAACCTCAGGCACCCATAGTTCACGTTGGTTTAGTTGATGCCCATTCATCTTCTATTCTGAAATTTAAACACCTATTAAACAAGTGATTGCAAAGTGAATATAATGAAGGGCACTACTCATAGGGACTTGTAAGAGGCCTAAACATGCATCAAAACTATATCTCTAAGAATCAAACAAGCTTACAAGCTCTCATAACATGTCACCTACATCAGCAAAATACTCAAGATATAAACCACTAAACACAAATCTACTTGGACAAGAGGAGGAGTCACATACCGAAGAACAAATGCTCCAAATTTCAGCAGCAAAGATGGGCTGAGCAAGGAGATCGAAAAATCAAGGGCAAGCACAGCAAGATCACAATTTTGAGCAATGGAATGGTGTTTGCTCGGGAGAGAGAAGAAAGTGGCAAGTGAGAGAGTGAGTGGAGGGCCAGGGGTGGCCCACACCATAGGCTGGCGCTCCCTAGGGCTGGCCGCGCCACCAGGTGGTGTGCCTGCCTAGTGGGCTCCCCTGGTACCTCCCAGGCACTCCTCTGCCGCTTTTTTCATGTAAAAATTTAATATGAATTTTCTGGAATTTTTCGAGACACTTTATTTTTGGGCAATTTTCAGGCATAGATGAATGATTTTCTGACAGAAAGATTTTTTTTTTGGAATGATGCAATGACAAAACAAGGCTAGAACTACAGAAGTTCTAAGACACTCTAATAATAAAGCAACTAACAACAGAAAAGAAAACTAAACGAAAGCAAAAACTAAAATGGATAGAAAAGAAGTAAGCGGAGATAATCATGGTGAAAACATTGTTTTGCTCAATGAAATCCTTTTTTTAATAAGGTTGATCAGGTCTTGTTACCAAAACAATTTTATATGAGACAAAACTTTATATTCCACTAATGATTATGTTACCTCAATTTTGATAGCAATGGTCCCAATCATAATAGTTTCAAATTTTTCTCTTGGTATGGGACAATATATTTCTCCAACTTGGATGCCCTCAACATGTTCAATTGAATTCAAACCATAAGTACTATCAATCTTCTTGGGGAAATAGACAGTATGTACCTTGTCATTAACATTGAAGGTCACCTTTCCTTGATTACAATTAATAACAGATCATGCAGTATTAAGAAAAGGTCTCCCAAGAATAATAGACATATTATCATCTTCAGGCATTTCAAGCACAACAAAATCAGTTAATATCAAGCAATTACGAGCCACTTGAACAGGTACATCCTCGCAAATACCAACAGGAATAGTGGTAGATTTATCAGCCATTTGCAAAGATATATCAGTTGGTATTAATTTTTCTAGTTGAAGTCTCTTATAGAGAGAGAAAGGCATAACACTAACTCCAGCTCCCAAATCACACAAAGCAGTTCTAACATAACTATTCTTAATAGAGCAAGGGATAGTTGGAATCCCTAGGTCTCCAAGTTTCTTTAGAACCTTACCATTAAAGGAATAATTAGCAAGCAAAGTAGAAATTTCTTCATTAGGGATCTTCCTTTTATTCGAGACAATATCCTTCATATACTTTGAGTAAGGAGACATTTTAATAGCATTAGTCAAAGGAATTTGCAGGAATAAAGGTTTCATCCACTCACAAAACTTATTATAGTGTTCATCTTCCTTTGACTTGTGTTTCTTATCAGGGAAAGACATAGGTTTTTGGACCCAAGGCTCTCTTTCACTACCATGTTTCTTAGCAACAAAATCTTCTTTAGTGTATTTAGTATTCCTAGTGTGCTTTTCAGGTTCTTCTTTAACTTTTTCTTCATTAGGAACATCATTTTCTTCATTACCACTTTTGGTTTCAGGATCAGAGACAAATATACTATTAGGATCTATAGCAGGTTCAGAGGGTTCTACAGTAGTTTTATGCTTCTTTTTTCTTTTCTTATGAGTAGTACCACTATTTTCAGCTTGTTGAGAATCCTGCTCAATTCTTTTGGGATGCCCCTCAGGATATAGAGGATCCTGGGTAGCAGCACCACTTCTAGTTCTAATTTCATAAGCATGTTTTTCTTTAGTAGCGTTAACTAGCAAGTCTTTTTGCACTTTAATAAGTTGATCTATTTGAGTTTGAACCATTTGAAAGTGTTTAACATTCATTTTAACATCATTAGAGGTTCTTTCCATAATATCCTTTAACTCAACAATAGCTCTAGTGTTTTCCATTAGATGATTTTGCACCCTTTTATTAAAATTATCTTGTTTAACGATAAAAATATCGAATTCTTCTAAGCATTGATCAGGAGGTTTAGAGTAAGGGATATCACTTTCATCAAAGTGTTGGAGAGAGTGTACCTCTATAGTGGATGAATGGGGAATTGGCTTACATAGTTCTTCTATAGGAGGTAAATTCTTGACATCTGTAGCTTTAATTCCCTTCTCCTTAAGACATTTCTCAGCTTCCTTCATCACTTCATCATTCAATTCAATAACTCCCCTCTTCTTAGATAATGGTATAGGCGCCGGTATAGCTGGTTCAGGTATAATTACTTCATGTATAGCTGGTTCAGGAGGAGTCCAATCTTCATAAGTCTTGCTTATTTTAGCCATTAATTCCTCAGCTTCCTTGGGAGTCCTATTCCTGAAAACACAATCAGCACAACTATCTAGGTATGTCCTAGATTCTTCGGTTAGTCCATTATAAAATATATCAAGAAGCTCATTCTTAGGTAATGGACTTCCAGCCTGTGCATGAATCAAAGCACAAAACCTTGCCCATGATTCAGGCAATATCTCTTTCTTTCCCTGTTTAAAATCGAAAAGTTCCTGCAAAATAGCATGTCTAGCACTAGGAGGAAAAATTTTCTGCAAGAAAATACTAATCAAGCAATCAGGGATATCAATAGATCCAGGAGGTAAATTACTAAACCAAGTTTTAGCTTCCCCTTTCAGTGAAAAAGGGAAAATCTTAGCAACAAAGTAAGTACGCATCTTAATATCATCAGAAAACAAGCCACTCATGATAGAAAGCTCAATCATATGTGTTACCGCACTTTCATTCTTAGTCCCACAAAAAGGTTCTTTCTCAACAATAGCTATGTAAGATAGATCAAGAGAGAAATCATAATCTTTATCTTTAATGTTTATGGGAGAAGTAGCAAACTTAGCAATAGGAGACAATTTGGGTCTAATAGTACGCCTCTCAAGGAGACTCTTAGCAGCGCTCCTATCATGGGTGTTTTTACATTCTTTAATAAATTCATCGGTCATCTCAACATAACCATCTTCAATACCATAACTCTCAGTAGACTCAGGTGAACTAACAGGTGTAGTAGTGTCTTCATTAGGAGTTTCGGTATTTCTAGCTATAGTTCTAGCAATCGTAGCATCTAGGAAAGGACCGAATGAACCACTCTTATCAAGCATAGTAGAAGTAGCATCATAAGTATCAGAAGTTTCAGATTCAGCAGTAGTAGCAGTGTGTGTAGCATGTGTATGTGGTGGTGTAACGAGCTTACTCATAACAGATGGTGAATCAAGAGCAACAAAGGTGTTCAGAACGTACCTCTTTTTGTAGTGGATGGTAAAATAGGAACCTTGCCATCACGAGACTTACCCATGATGGATGGATGGCAGCGAACAATAGAGAATCCAAGTGAACTTGATAATTAAAGCTATGCTCCTCGACAACGGCGCCGGAAAATAGTCTTGATGACCCACAGGTATAGGGGGTGTATTGCAGTATTTTCGAGGGAAGTGAAACCCAATTTATTGATTCGACACAAGGGGAGCCAAAGGATATTTATAAGCCTTAACAACTGAGTTGTCAATTCAGCTGCACCTAGAAACAATCTTGCTCACAATAGTTTATCAGTAGCAACAGTTTTGTAGTGGGAATAGCAAAGTAACAACAGTAGTAAAACCAAAGACAGTAGTAACAATAGCAGTAAACAATAGGATTCGAGTGTGGTAGGCATAGGGATGGATGGACGGACATTGCATGGACAAGACAATTCATATAGCAATCAGAACATAGGGCAATTGCAGATAAATAAGATAAAGCATCCAAGTACTAGATAATCCTAGGCATGTGTCCCATATATAGTCATACGTGCTCTTAATGAGAACTTGCACAACATCTTTTGTCCTGCCATCCCGTTTGCAGCGGAGCCTCAAGGGAACTACTAGCAATTAAGGTGCTCCTTTTAATAGAGCACCGGAGCAAAGCATTAATACTCCATGAACACATGTGATCCTCACATCAAAACCATTCTCTCCGGTTATCCCGATTTCTGTCACTTCGGGGCCATTGGTTTCGGACAACAACGTGTGTATACAACTTGCAGGTAACACCAAAAACAATACTATCATAATGAATCAATAACATGTTCAGATCTGAAATCATGGTACTCGAGCCCTAGTGACAAGCATTAAGCATAACAAGTCGCAACAAAGTTATAAAGCACTAATAGAACATACTGGGCACCATGCCCTAACAATCTGATGCCATTACACGAACAATCTCATCCAATCCCTACCATCCCCATAGCCTACATCGGGGGATTACTCACTCATAGATGGGGGAAACATGGATGGTCGATGGAGAAGTGATGGTGATGATGATGGTGATGATCTCCTCCAATTCCCCGTCCCGGCAGGGTGCCAGAACGGAGTTTCTGATGCTGTTTCATCGAATCTGGTGGTGGCGGTGGAGCAGAACTCTTTCTGGAAAAATGTCGAACCCCCCTGAGTTGTTAGGTCAGAAGGCATCTTATAGGCGAAGAGGGGGACCGAGGGAGTGTCTGGGGCGGCCAGACCACCCCTGGCATGGCCAGGCCTAGACCGCGCGGCCAGGTGGTGTGGCCTGGGCCCAGCCCCCCTCCGTCTCGTATTCTGGCTCCGGGAGTCTTCTGGTGAAATAGGAATTTTGGCATATTTTCCAGGATTTTTCCTGATAGTTGATTTTCTGCACAAAAATTAGACACCAAGGCAATTCTGCTGAAAACAGCGTCAGTCCGTGTTAGTTGCATCCAAATCACACAAGTTTAGAGGAGAAACAATAGCAAAAGTGTTCGGGAAAGTAGATACGTTTTGGACGTATCAGTAAGCCTATTCTTCCCTGCATATTTAAAGGAACCTCTCATTACGGTTTATGTGATCTTGGCACCGAAGTTAATGTTATATCTTATGATTTCTACCTTAGAATACTTTCCTTATAATTATGGTAGCCAATAAAAACCGGCTACAATTGAAAATACTGATATAACAATTATGCTAGCCAATAAAAACCTTAGAATTCCAATGGGAGTAGTTGACAATGCAATTGCCACAATTGGCAACAAAAACTTTCCTTCCGATTTTGTAGTTGTTGATATGCTAGCTAACACTTTTTGCCCTATTATATTTGGAAGAACCTTTTTGGGTGATATAGGTGCCTATGTTAATTTCAAGAAGGAGATTGTGTCTCTTAATCTTGGGGGAACGGAAAATAAATTCCATTTTTCCAAATATAAAGATAGACCTCCACAAATACAAGAAGAAGAGGAAGAGAGAACTACTGAGGAAATGGCGGCTCTTTTCTTTGGTAATCAGGAAGAAGAAATAAATGAAGATCCAAATTTCAAAGAAATAGTTATGGAGGATAAGTCCCTAGAAGAACTAGAAGATGAATTCGACTCACTTCCCATTTTGGGTCCTCCAATTGATGAGGCTTTTGAAGAGCCAGAAAAGAGAGGGGACGGGGAATTACCACCCCCAGAGTTGAAGACTCTACCAGATAATCTTAAATACAGGTTTTTAGATGATACCAATAAATTCCCTGTTATTATTAGTGCTAAACTTTCAGGTGAAGAAGAAGAAGAACTCATGACAATTCTTAAGGAGCATCGCCAAGCCTTTGGGTACTCAATGGATGACTTGAAGGGCATTAGTCCCATGATAGCCGTCCATCGAATATTCGTGGAAGAAGGTGCAAAACTAGTTGCAGAATTTAATAGAAGATTAAAGCCTAAAATGAAAGAAGTGGTAAGGAAATAAATTGTATGCCTACTGGACACAGGTATAATTTATCCTGTTAAAGAAGGTGATTGGATAAGTCTTGTTCATTGTGTCCCTAAGAAGGGCGGTTTTACTATTGTTCCTAATGAAAACAATGAACTAATACCTACTCGAACTATTGTTGGGCACATGATGTGCATAGACTTCAGGAAATTAAAGAAAAAAACTAGGAAAGATCACTATCCATTACCATTCATAGATCAAACTTTAAAAAGGTTAGGAAACCATAATCATTTTTGCTACTTGGACGGATACTCTGGTTTCTCTCAAATAGCTATTCATTCGGATGATCAACTTAAAACAACTTCCATAAGTCCATACGGTTTACATGCTTACCGACGTATGCCTTTTGGTCTATGTAATGCTCCAACTACTTTTCAATGATGTATGGGTGCTATTTTTGCAGATTTCATAGAACTTATAATGGAAGTATTTATGGATGACTTTTCTGTCTATGGAACTTCATTTACTAGTTGCTTGGATAATCTTAAGAGAGTTTTGAAGTTACTAATGCTCAAATGTCCCATTCATGAGCTCCCCAACAATATTATTATCAATAACTTTTATGCAAGTCTCCCTCTACATGATAAAGATTTATTGGATGCTT
The DNA here is from genome assembly GCA_916181665.1 of Avena sativa. NCBI lineage: Eukaryota > Viridiplantae > Streptophyta > Magnoliopsida > Poales > Poaceae > Avena > Avena sativa. The sequence continues at coordinate 318,611,764 of OV702292.1, forward strand.
CTTGTGCTGGATCATTCACTCACATGGAAGAAGAAGCTAAATGGGATCTTCTAGATCGTATTCAAGACAATGCTGAAGCTTGGGAGAATGACAAAGGTAGAAAGTCAGGTATAAATTATGATTATGAATGCATTGAATCTTTTATGGGAACTGATGACTTTCAAAATATTAAAAATGCTTATGGTCTAGACTCTCATGCTATTGCTTCTTATTTTAAGGCTTTTGCTTCCTATATTGAAGTGCCTAAAAAGAAGTGGAATAAGTATCATGAACCTTATAAAGATGTTGCTAAGAGTGTTCCTGCAAGAAATACTGAAGTTTATACTGCTAATCATGTTTTACCTGAACCTTATATTGAGAAAATGCCTTTTCCAGTTAAGGTAAAGGAACATTCTATGATGGCTAGTATGGTTGATGAAAGTATGAATAAGGCTATTGAACCTGATAAATAAATGGTTGATGAACCTATAATAGCAAGTGTGAAAGACTTTGTCACTAAGTATGAGGAAGAGGGACACTATATCCATTGTAAGGATACCTCTAATATTGTTTCACAAAGTAGTGTTATGAGAGCTAGTATTCCCGTGTTTATTGTTAGAATAAGTAATCATTGCTATGATAGTCCTTGTGATAGCTATATTGTTAAGTTTATGCATGATACTGAAAGTTATTATGAGAGAGGGAAAAGTGTTCTTATGCATCTCAATAATATCAAGTTTCCCTGTTTTATGTTGAAAGTTTTTATGTTGCACTTCTTTTGCCTTCTTATGCAAGTTGCCTTTGGTTTCAATAACTTGTTTGTTTACAAAATCCCCTTGCATAGGAAGTGGGCTAGACTTAAATGTGTGTGTTTTTGCTTCTTAATGCTCTCTTCCGCTTCAAATCATATCCCTATGAGAGCTTCTTCAAAATTATCATGCCCATCTTAATGGCTATAAAGAAAGAGCTTTATGGGAGACAACCCAATTTGTTTTTGCTTTCAGTTTGTTTTTGTTTATTTGAGTCTTTGAAGTTATTACTTCAGTAATAATGGCTCCTTATCCGTTTTGTTTGGTTTTTTGTGTCAAGATCAACCTCTAATGAGGGAGAAGTAAGATTTGGGGAAGTTGCTGTCCCGAAACAGATTTTTGTGCTTCACCGTAAAAATTCGTGAGAGATCTCTGTATGTCGGATTGAGCTGTAATTGTTTGTGCTTCTGCCCCAGGTTGTTATTTAACTTTCGTTAGTTTTGCACTTTTTGATTTGAGCAACAGAAGATTTTTGAAAAAATTGATCTTTACCTGCTAGTCTGTTTTGACAGATTTTGCCAATCTTGCATTTGCTTCTTTATTCGATTTCCTTTTTGAATTCTTTTTGGGTTTTCGGAAGGAGTTGCTACAGTAGATTTTTTTTATGGTTTTCAGTTGAAGTTGGACTCAAAAGGTTTTATCTCTTCACTTATACTAATGTTGCTAATGATAATTGTGTGAAGTTTTGTGTGAAAGAAATTTCCAGGAAGAGGAGACAATGGTGTAATAAGAAAGAGAAGGGTTTTATGATTCAAGTAATAAGTGTATAAAGATGAAGATATCAATGATATTGAAGTAATGACTCCGGAAGAATCTACTATATACAAACTTAGAGACCTGCAGAGTCCGTTTCCAAATAGGTAACAGTTCTGGTAAGAAAAGTTCCACGAAAATACAATCCAACTATATTTTGCAGTTTTCAGTCAATAAGGAAAGCTACGAAGCGAAAAAGGGACGAAACCGGAGCCAGGGTGGCCCACACCACCCCATGGAGCGGGCCCACCCCTGGCCGCGCCACCAGGTGGTGAGGCCACCCAGGACTCCGCCTCCGACTCGTTTTCTCCTAGTACCTTCCTTTTGATATGAAACTTCGTAATATATAACCCCCGGATCTCCCGAGGTTCGTATATCGTGTTTTCGCCGTGTTTTTGTTTAGATCTGTTTCTTGTAGGACATACTCTTTGAAGGTTTAGAAGCACAATGGTGTCCGCCAAGGATAAAGGGAAGGAGCCCATGGGGGAAGACCTCCAAAACCCCGGGAAGGAGAAGGAGATCAAGAGTGAAGGTGAAGAGGAGTAAGGCCAACATTCGCATACCGACACCACCATTGCAAGCATTGGAGTGGTGAAACCTTCCAAAATCAGAAGGACTGCACGGATGCAGACTGGGGGGAAAGCTCCTCGTCACAGTTTGGCTCCACGGTCACTTCCTCCACGCACCAGGAATCCTTTCCATACCCTTATCCATGAGCATCAATACCAGAATATGCCCAAGGAGAAATTACCCTCCAATTGGGACTTGCCTCGTTCTAGCCATGCAGGAAAAGAAGACTTCAAGGAGGAAGAGTGGGGAAAGAATAGCAAGAGCTGGAATTCTCAACCCGACATGATCATGAGCCGCATTGAGCAAAACTCGCAGCTTATTCGTAATCTCACTTTCGAGATTGAGGACTTGGGGAAACTGATCAGGGAGCTCATCGAGAGGATACCACCACCACCTAAGGAGTAATTCGTCATCAGGTTTGGCATCCCCTTGTTTGTTCCAAGCTTGGGGAGTGCCACGGTATCATATCACTATCTTCTATCTTTTTACCTTATTAGTAGAGTCATATCATGAATAGAGGAGTTATTTTGTAGTATGGTTTGCATTATGGAACCGTCCCCTCTCTCGTTAGATATGTATCCCTTGGTGTGAGTTGCCATTATGAAAGATTAATGAGAAGTTCTATCATTCACTCTTTTGCATAGCTTATGATAGTTTTCAATTCGTGGTTATATGATTGATCTTGTTGTTAGTATTGGTATCACTTTGGGATCATTGAGTTAATTTATTTGGTTTTGGCAAACCTGGCTCGGTCAGGAGCAACACTACTTTAGAGTTGAAAAGAAAAAGATAGAATTACTCTAAAGAAAACCTGTACTAAGAGGGTATTTTTCTTTCTTTAGAGTATATCATCCAGCCTGGGAGTGGTGTGGCCGCCCTGGCCTACTCCAGCCTCTCCCCTCTGGCGTATATCATCCCCACAAAACCCTAAGACTCGGGGGGCGACCACAGAAAGATTTCGCCGCCTCTGCGGGGCGGAAAACACCGAGAGAGAAAGATCTCTCTGGCAGACAGATTTCTGCCGAGGGAATTCCTTCCCGTAGAGGGGAGATCGTCGCCATCAACACCATCATCAAGTTGGACTTCATCGGGATCATCATCATCATCACCACCATCATCATCACCATCAGCACCATCAGCACCCTCATCACCATCTCCATATTGCTATAACAATTGGTTGAATCTTGCTATAGTTCATAGGGAAAACTTTCCCGGTGTTGATTACTCTTTGTAGTTGATGCTATTCAGTGAACCATTGAATTATTGTTTATGTTCAGATTGTTATACATCATTACTCCGTCTCTGATCATGATCCATATGATGTCTTGTGAATAGTTCGTTTTGTTCTCGAGGACATGGGAGAAGTCTTGTTGTTAGTAGTGGAGTTGCATTGAGAAAGATTCAATAGATTGTTATTTAAGTTATGGTGTACTTCTTCTAGTGGTGTCATGTGAATGTCGACTACATGACACTTCACCTATATGGGCCTAGGGGAATGCATTGTGTATTTGGCTACTAATCGTAGGGGTTGCCGGAGTGACAGAAACCTGAACCCCCGTTAGGAAACCATTGCACAAGGGACGTAAGGGTCTTAGAGTTTAAAGATGTGGTTAGGTTTCTACCTTAATTACTTTCTTGTACTTACGGATGTTTGCAAGGGGTATAATCACAAGTATGTATTAGTCTTGGATGCGGCGGTACATTAGCCCAGGTTCACCCACACAACACTTAGCAAGCTAAAGAAGATTAATCGACTATATGAAGCGAAAGCACTTGACAGTCTTCCCATGTGTCCTCGAGAACGTTTGGTCATCTTAAGTAATACAACCGACTTGTCCTTTGCTGCATAAAGGATTGGGCGACTTGCTGCATTTATTCCTACTGTCTTTTATTTACTCGTACTTTGTTTACTTGCTTTATCGAAAACCCCTAAAAATCCGTTTGCTAAGTATTTGCAGAGAATTCCTGATCCATACCCTTCTGCTCCTTGTTGGGTTCGACACTCTTACTTATCGAAAATACTGCGATACACCCCCTATACATGTGGGTCATCACCCCGCACCAGTCGACCTTGCCCGGCCATCGACCTCGCGCCCGCGTCGCCTGGCACTGCCCGCGACCACCGCCAGCAAGCCTGTGGCCAGCGACCAAGCCGCCGCCGCCTGCGCGTGGCCACGTGTTCTCCTCGCCTTCGGTCTGCAGGATTCCTGCCCGCCCCGTCGCCTTCTCATGTCTTCAAGGCCATGCCACCTCTGTCCTAGTGCCACCATCATCGACCAAACGCCGCCCCAGCGTCCTCCTCGTGAACCGCCAGCGTGTGCCCATCCCCTTCCGGCGTGGCTCCCTGCATATGATGACCGCGCCAGTGCTCCGTGTTCGACCCTGATTCCCTTACGGATCTACCGGTGCCCACACCCTCCAGCGTTTGCCATCCTCCTCCACCCGAGCCTCCAGTTTGCGTCATGCGCGTCTCCAGGCTGCTCTGACTCGGCCACCCCTCTGGTGCCTTTGTTCGATGTGGACGCCCTCATGCTGGAGACGCACGCCCACCACCATCTTCTACCTCATGCCTCATGATCTCTAGATGCCTATGTTACTGCATGTTGCTCCACTTGTTCCTATTGATGTGGTGGTCCGAGGCGATTCCTGCTGTTGGCAAAGACCAAGACCAAGTTCCTAACCCCAAGTGCCCTGATGGCCCAAAATATCTTGAGCTCGTTGGGGAACCCCAAGAGGAAGGTATGATGAGCACATCAACAAGTTTTCCCTCAGTTATGAAACCAAGGTTTATCGAACCAGTAGGAGCAAGGAAACACCTCCAAGGTGTTGCTAGCTGGACTTTGGCAGGACACACTACCGGCGCCAACAACAACGTGGAATCCTGCACAACACAACCACAGAACTTTGTCCCCAACTTACAGTGAGGTTGTCAATCTCACCGGTTTTGTTGAAAACAAAGGATTAAACGTATTGTGTGGAAGAAAGTAATTGCTTGCAGAAAGTAAACAGAAAGCAGCAAACAGTTGTAGATTGATGGTAAAAGAAAGGACCGGGGTCCATAGTTCACTAGTGGTGGCTCTCCTTAAGATAGGTGACATGTTGGGTGAACAAATTACAGTGGGGCAATTGACAAACATCGAGAGAGCAATCATGCATACACTACTCATATTGCCTCCTTTGAGATTTGATTGGGCATTACAACATTATACATAGACTGTAATCCAACTACATCTATGACTAATAATCCACCTTCAGGTTATCATCCGAACCCCCTCTAGTATTAAGTTGCAAGCAACAGATAATTGCATTATGCATTGCATGTAAAGTAAACAATATGATTGTTCTATGAACAAAGGACTGTAGTTTTCTCCCTAGTAGCAACAACACATCTAGTACCTTAGGGATTTCTGTCACTTCCCAAGATTACTAGAGGCATGAACCCACTATCGAGCATAAATACTAACTCTTGGAGTTGCTAGCATCTACTTGGCCAAGATAGCTACTAACAACGGAAAGCATGCAAGATTACAAATAACAAAGACATGATAGAATCAATAATCAATCTGAAATAGTATCTCAGTATCCATCGAATCCCCGCAAACACAACATGTAGAAATACATATAGATGATCTTGATCATGAACGGAGCTCACAAGATCTAAACATGATAGCACAAAGGAAAAGAACCATCCATCTAGCTACTACATGCACCCGTAGTCCAAGGATGAACTACTCACGCATCACACCGGAGGCTTGCATGGTGATGAAGAAGGCCTCCAGGGTGAATTCTCCCCTCCGGCAGGGTGCCGGGAAGAGCTTCAGATCCCTCCTGATCTAGGGATGGAGATGACGGCGGCTAAAGACTCTTTCGTGGAATTTTGATTGGGTCCTTAGGGTTTCTATATCGGAGGCATCTTATAGGCGAAAGGGGAGGCCGAGGGGGGGCCCTAGGTGGCCAGACCACCCCCTAGCGCGGGCCAGGCTTGGCCACGCGGCCATGTGGTGTGGCGGTCCCCTGGCCCCTCTCCGTTTCGTAATCTGGCTCCGTGTCCCCCTCGGTGAAATATTGACTTTGGCTTTTGTCCCATCCAATTCCGAGAATATTCATTTTCTAACTTTCTTGGAACCAAAATCAACAGAAAACAGGCAGCTGGCACTGTGGCTCTTGTTAATAGGTTAGTCCAAGAAAGTGTATAGAATGTACTCCAAAGTGTGGACAAAAGATAAGAAAGTAGATAAAACCAAGCATGGAACATCAAAAATTATGGATACGTTTGCAACGTATCAACATCCTCAAGCTTAACTCCTGCTCGTCCTCGAGTAGGTAAGTGATAAAAAGAAAGAATATTTTTTGAGGTGACATGCACCATCATAAACTTGATCAAAGTATTTTTAAAACAATGATAGCTGAGATCATAGTACTTCAATCATAACATGAAAGACAAAGTTCTAACAATAAGACATAGCAACTATGTTGCAACATGAAAAGGCACAAACAAAAGATTCATGAATAACAATGCTTTGCAAGACGTTTGTTTGTTTCTCATAAAGAAAACATAGCATTGTGGCATTCAGCTTGTCCCTCATAGAGTAGCAAACATAAATGCATAGGACACCTTTAAAGTTCATAAGAGTGACTAGATACAAATAGTTTAAGAACAAGCAATATCAAAGTTATGCATCAATCAACAAGTCTTGGGACAATGCACATAGAACTAAGAATGGCCACTATGCTCTCAAAGTAGGTGCATAAAGATAGAAGGTGGAGACTCAACATGAAAGTAAAAGAAAGGCCTTCATAGAAAGGAAGTAGGGATTCAAGTTTCATAAAGAGATTCCAAAAATTATGGTACTTATTAGCTTTTAGCTCTCATTGCCCCTATCATAAGCATCTGGAAGTGATTAAGGTTAAAGTGAACAAACTATGGAGTATATGCTTGACAAACTATAAGTTGGAAATCTCATGTCCCTTGAATACGAGGGCCGCTCCTCATGCTACTCAAGTTTAGTTACCGGTAAGTTCTTGTCATAGTAAGTACATGTGTATCATAGACAACCGCCAACGGGGTACCCCTTGCCCGATGATACGGAAGAATCCCCATATCAAAATGACAAGGCAAGCAGACAACAAGCATCTCAGCAATCTTCTTATTTACCATGGGAAAATGGTGCCTTTTTCTCTCTTTCCTCTTTTCTCATATCTCTTTTTTTTTCTTTTTCTCCTTTTTTTTCTCAATATCTGACTCTTTTTTTATAAGAAGAATGCTTCATAGATAGCTCATTATGGTTACGCTGCAGGTTTCCACCATGACGGCATGGATTAGACCGGCGTCCCAGGCGTTCCTCTAACACACATACATAACTCCATGGACTTACAAGCTCCCCTTTCATTTCACACCGACGACATCCATAGACAAAAGAGCACGAGATCAACTAGGTACAAAGTACAAGTGCAATGTTGAAAGCGTTCCCCATGACAGCATGGTTATGCTAATCCCCAACATATAAGTGCAAGCATATACAACATAGACAACACAATGGTTCAAGTTTATTAAGGGCAAGAAAAGTAAAGTGTGCCATCAAGTTCGTGAGAACTTTAATCACTAGTTTTCTCATAACAAGTTTTATTCGGAAGGTAGATAAAAACATGAATATACTTGGAATAGCAAATGCTAATAGGTAGGTATGGTGGACTCTTTGGAATAACTTGTTTTTAGGAGTTGGATGCACGAGTGGAACTCATACTTGGTTATGGAGGCTAGCAAAAGACTGAGAGCGACCAACTAAGAGAGCAATAATGGCCATAATCATGCAAAGCGACAAAACATCATTAATCAAAGCATAAAGTGATACTACAAGTCGAAAACTAAAGGATCATAAAGGCTATGGTGACTTGGGATAGTCATAACATGGTGTGAGCATGCGCCAAGTCAACCCAAATAAAGCATCAAATGAGAATACCACAATACTATGCTTTAATACGCTAAAACAACGCATGATTCTTCCAAGGCACATTAAGCATTCCCAATTGTTTATAACATGTCATGCTACAACAAAGATCACTAATCATAAATCCAAAACAATATCAAGCATGGCATGACAAAGCATAGGCCACAGTCAAAAACAAGCTCCTTTTACCACTTAAGCATGAACTTTCCTACTCTTTTTCCAATCCAAACCAAACTATTTGAAAACCAACGCATGAAAGAGGGGATCCAATCAATTTATTCAGCAAATTAAGAAAACCAACCAAACGAAAAACCAAAAACGAAAACGAAAAAGAAGACGCTCCAAGAACAACACAACTGTGCATGAAACAATAAAAATGATGTGTTTGGAAGAAACCTGGGATTTTTATTGATGAAGAAGGGGATGCCTTGGGCATCCCCAAGCTTTGATGCTTGTAACTCTTAAATATTTCTTGGGGTGACACGGGGTGGCATCCCCAAGCTTGAGCTTTAGTCCATTCTTCATCCCATTACATCATTCTCTCCATACACCTAAAAATTTTCCTTCATACAAAACTGCACACAATCTTTATTAGCAACATTAGTGCACTCAAGATAATAAGTCTTTAGGTTTAGTTTCAACACCAATAAAACTTCCATTAAAACACAAGCTACTGTAGCACTTCCCTCAAAAAGCTGAATTCCCAAAAAGAACTCAAAAAGGAACCAACAAGAAGCAAATGCAAATAATGGCAGAAATCTGTCAAAACAGACCAGCAGGTAAAATCCAATTTTTTCGAAGACCTTATGTTTCTCAAATAAAAAAGTATTGAACTAACAAAAGTTAGATAACAACCTGGGGCAGAAGCATAAAAATTCACGCCTCAAAACAACGTACAGAGATTTTACATGAATTTTTATGGTGAAGCACAGAAATCTGTTTCGGGACAGCAACTTTCCCAATCATTACTTCTCTCTCATTAGAGGTTACTCTTGGCACAAAAGCAAATAAAAGGATAAGGAGTGGTTATTACTGAGGTAATAACTTACAACACTCATCTAAAACTTTTGGGTTATCTCCCAATAAGTACTTTTCTTTAACGCCTTTAAGTTAGACATACGAAGCAAGAAAAAGAATCAAGTGTTCTCAAATGAAGAAGCATTAAGATTAATACTAGAAATATCTTCAGCAAGGCAAGGTATATCATCCAAATAAGTTCTAGAGGATCCTCTCTTAACGCTCTTGGGTTCACTATTTTCATCAAATGGGTTTTCAGGAACAATCCATTCAAGATTCTTTTCTATGGCTTCATGCATTGGTACAAGTTTGAAAGGTATTGGTATCTTAATTTTCTCCCCATTAGGTTCGGTTTTGTTCATCTTTTCTCATGTACCAATAACATCTACACATGAGCCTAGCATATTAAAATGTTCATAGACTTTTCTATCTTCCTTAGCAACATCATAGAATTCCTTAAGCAGGGTTTCCAGAATAAAATCTCTCTTTTCAGGGTCCTCAGTTTCCTTAAGTTTAAGAAACATTACTTGCATTAAGGGGTTAAGGTTAACAAACCTAGCTTCCAGCATGTGAACTAAAGAAGTTGCAGCAATTTCATAATTTGGAGCAAGTTCTACAAGGTATCTATCCTCAATATCCTCATGCTTACTAACATGATTAAAGAATTCTTCAATATTATCTTTTCCAATTATACAACCACTACCTATTGAAAGGTCTTTCAGGGTGAATTTAGGGATCAACATGGTGAGCTAAGAGGTAACAACTATAGAAAGACTATTTTTTGTGTGTTTTTAATAAAGAAAGCAAACTAGTACAACTAATTTTTTTGTGTTTTTGATAAAGAAACAAGCAAACAAAGCAGAAATAAACTAAGCAAAACAAAAATAACAAAGTAAAGAGATTGGTTATGAGAGACTCCCCTTGTGAAGATGTCCTTGACTCCCCGGCAACGGCGCCAGAAAAAGTCCTTGATGGCCTAAAATATCTCGAGCTCGTTGGGGAACCCCAAGAGGAAGGTATGATGAGCACAGCAGCAAGTTTTCCCTCAGTTATAAAACCAAGGTTTATCGAACCAGTAGGAGCAAGGAAACACCTCCAAGGTGTTGCTAGCTGGACTTTGGCAAGGCGCACTACCTGCGCCAGCAGCAACATGGAAACCTGCACAACACAACCACAGAACTTTGCCCCCAACTTACATTGAGGTTATCAATCTCGCCGGTTTTGCTGAAAACAAAGGATTAAACGTATTGTGTGGAAGAAAGTAATTGCTTGCAGAAAGTAAACAGAAAGCAGTAAATAGTTGTAGATTGATGGTAAAAGAAAGGATCGGGATCCATAGTTCACTAGTGGTGGCTCTCCTTAAGATAGGTGACATGTTGGGTGAACAAATTACAGCGGGGCAATTGACAAACATCAAGAAAGCAATCATGCATATACTACTCATCTTGACTCCTTTGTGATTTGATTCGGCATTACAACATTATACATAGACCATAATCCAACTACATCTATGACTAATAATCCACCTTCAGGTTATCATCTGACCCCCCTCCAGTATTTAAGTTGCAAGCAACAGATAATTGCATTACGCATTGCGTGTAAAGTAAACAATACGATTGTTCTATGAATAAAGGATTGCTGTTTTCTCCCTAGTAGCAACAACACATCTAGTACCTTAGAGATTTCTGTCACTTCCCCAGATTACTAGAGGCATGAACCCACTATCGAGCATAAATACTAACTCTTGGAGTTGCTAGCATCTACTTGGCCAAGATAGCTACTAACAACGGAAAGCATGAAAGATCACAAATAAAAAAGACATGATAGAATCAATAATCAATCTGAAATAGTATCTCAATATCCATCGAATCCCCGCAAACACAACATGTAGAAATACAAATAGATGATCTTGATCATGAACGGAGCTCACAAGATCTAAACATCATAGCACAAAGGAAAAGAACCAGCCATCTAGCTACTACATGCACCCGTAGTCCAAGGATGAACTACTCACGCATCACACCGGAGGCTTGCATGATGATGAAGAAGGTCTCCAGGGTGAATTCTCCCCTCCGGCAGGGTGCCGGGAAGAGCTTCAGATCCCTCCCGATCTAGGGATGGAGATGACGGCGGCTAAAGACTCTTTCGTGGAATTTTGATCGGGTCCTTAGGGTTTCTGTATCGGAGGCATCTTATAGGCGAAAGGGGAGGCCGAGGGGGGGCCCTAGGTGGCCAGACCACCCCCTAGCGCGGGCCAGGCTTGGCCATATGGCCATGTGGTGTGGCGGTCCCCTGGCCCCTCTCCGTATCGTAATCTGGCTCCGTGTCCCCCTCGGTGAAATATTGACTTTGGCTTTTGTCCCGTCCAATTCCGAGAATATTCATTTTCTGACTTTCTTGGAACCAAAAACAACAGAAAACAGGCAGCTAGCACTGTGGCTCTTGTTAATAGGTTAGTCCAAGAAAGTGTATAGAATGTACTCCAAAGTGTGGACAAAAGATAAGAAAGTAGATAAAACCAAGCATGGAACATAAAAAATTATGGATACGTTTGCAACGTATCAACATCCCCAAGCTTAACTCCTGCTCGTCCTCGAGTAGGTAAGTGATAAAAAGAAAGAATATTTTTTGAGGTGACATGCACCATCATAAACTTGATCAAAGTATTTTTAAAACAATGATAGCTGGGATCATAGTACTTCAATCATAACATGAAAGACAAAGTTCTAACAATAAGACATAGCAACTATGTTGCAATATGAAAAGGCACAAACAAAAGATTCATGAATAACAATGCTTTGCAAGACGTTTGTTTGTTTCTCATAAAGAAAACATAGCATAGTGGCATTCAGCTTGTCCCTCATAGAGTAGCAAACATAAATGCATAGGACACCTTTAAAGTTCATAAGAGTGACTAGATACAAATAGTTTAAGAACAAGCAATATCAAAGTTATGCATCAATCAACAAGTCTTGGGACAATGCACATAGAACTAAGAATGGTCACTATGCTCTCAAAGTAGGTGCATAAAGATAGAAGGTGGAGACTCAACATGAAAGTAAAAGAAAGGCCTTCATAGAAAGGAAGTAGGGATTCAAGTTTCATAAAGAGATTCCAAAAATTATGGTACTTATTAGCTTTTAGCTCTCATTGCCCCTATCATAAGCATCTGGACGTGATTAAGGTTAAAGTGAACAAACTATGGAGTATATGCTTGACAAACTATAAGTTGGAAATCTCATGTCCCTTGAATACGAGGGCCGCTCCTCATGCTACTCAAGTTTAGTTACCGGTAAGTTCTTGTCATAGTAAGTACATGTGTATCATTGACAACCGCCAACGGGGTACCCCTTGCCCGATGATACGGAAGAATCCCCATATCAAAATGACAAGGCAAGCAGACAACAAGCATCTCAGCAATCTTCTTATTTACCATGGGAAAATGGTGCCTTTTTCTCTCTTTCCTCTTTTCTCATATCTCTTTTTTTTTCTTTTTCTCCTTTTTTTTCAATATCTGACTCTTTTTTTATAAGAAGAATGCTTCATAGACAGCTCCTTATGGTTACGCTGCAGGTTTCCACCATGACGGCATGGATTAGACCGGCGTCCCAGACGTTCCTCTAACACACATACATAACTCCATGGACTTACAAGCTCGCCTTTCATTTCACACCGACGACATCCATAGACAAAAGAGCATGATATCAACTAGGTACAAAGTACAAGTGCAATGTTGAAAGCGTTCCCCATGACAACATGGTTATGCTAATCCCCAACATATAAGTGCAAGCATATACAACATAGACAACACAATGGTTCAAGTTTATTAAGGGCAAGAAAAGTAAAGTGTGCCATCAAGTTCGTGAGAGCTTTATCACTAGTTTTCTCATAACAAGTTTTATTCGGAAGGTAGATAAAAACATGAATATACTTGGAATAGCAAATGCTAATAGGTAGGTATGGTGGACTCTTTGGAATAACTTGTTTTTAGGAGTTGGATGCACGAGTGGAACTCATACTTGGTTATGGAGGCTAGCAAAAGACTGAGAGCGACCAACTAAGAGAGCAATAATGGCCATCATCATGCAAAGCGACAAAACATCATTAATCAAAGCATAAAGTGATACTACAAGTCGAAAACTAAAGGATCATAAAGGCTATGGTGACTTGGGATAGTCATAACATGGTGTGAGCATGCGCCAAGTCAACCCAAATAAAGCATCAAATGAGAATACCACAATACTATGCTTTAATACGCTAAAACAACGCATGATTCTTCCAAGGCACATTAAGCATTCCCAATTGTTTATAACATGTCATGCTACAGCAAAGATCACTAATCATAAATCCAAAACAATATCAAGCATGGCATGACAAAGCATAGGCCACAGTCAAAAACAAGCTCCTTTTACCACTTAAGCATGAACTTTCCTACTCTTTTTCCAATCCAAACCAAACTATTTGAAAACCAATGCATGAAAGAGGGGATCCAATCAATTTATTCAGCAAATTAAGAAAACCAACCAAACGAAAAACCAAAAACGAAAACGAAAACGAAAAAGAAGACGCTCCAAGAACAACACAACTGTGCATGAAACAATAAAAATGATGTGTTTGAAAGAAACCTGGGATTTTTATTGATGAAGAAGGGGATGCCTTGGGCATCCCCAAGCTTTGATGCTTGTACCTCTTAAATATTTCTTGGGGTGACACGGGGTGGCATCCCCAAGCTTGAGCTTTAGTCCATTCTTCATCCCATTACATCATTCTCTCCATACACCTGAAATTTTTTCCTTCATACAAAACTGCACACAATCTTTATTAGCAACATTAGTGCACTCAAGATAATAAGTCTTTAGGTTTAGTTTCAACACCAATAAAACTTCCATTAAAACACAAGCTACTGTAGCACTTCCCTCAAAAAGCTGAATTCCCCAAAAGAACTCAAAAAGGAACCAACAAGAAGCAAATGCAAATAATGGCAGAAATCTGTCAAAACAGACCAGCAGGTAAAATCCAATTTTTTCGAAGACCTTATGTTTCTCAAATAAAAAAGTATTGAACTAACAAAAGTTAGATAACAACCTGGGGCAGAAGCATAAAAATTCATGCCTCAAAACAACGTACAGAGATTTTACATGAATTTTTATGGTGAAGCACAGAAATCTGTTTCGGGACAGCAACTTTCCCAATCATTACTTCTCTCTCATTAGAGGTTACTCTTGGCACAAAAGCAAATAAAAGGATAAGGAGTGGTTATTACTGAGGTAATAACTTACAACACTCATCTAAAACTTTTGGGTTATCTCCCAATAAGTACTTTTCTTTAACGCCTTTAAGTTAGACATACGAAGCAAGAAAAAGAATCAAGTGTTCTCAAATGAAGAAGCATTAAGATTAATACTAGAAATATCTTCAGCAAGGCAAGGTATATCATCCAAATAAGTTCTAGAGGATCCTCTCTTAACGCTCTTGGGTTCACTATTTTCATCAAATGGGTTTTCAGGAACAATCCATTCAAGATTCTTTTCTATGGCTTCATGCATTGGTACAAGTTTGAAAGGTATTGGTATCTTAATTTTCTCCCCATTAGGTTCGGTTTTGTTCATATTTTCTCATGTACCAATAACATCTACACATGAGCCTAGCATATTAAAACGTTCATAGACTTTTCTATCTTCCTTAGCAACATCATAGAATTCCTTAAGCAGGGTTTCCAGAATAAAATCTCTCTTTTCAGGGTCCTCAGTTTCCTTAAGTTTAAGAAACATTACTGGCATTAAGGGGTTAAGGTTAACAAACCTAGCTTCTAGCATGTGAACTAAAGAAGTTGCAGCAATTTCATAATTTGGAGCAAGTTCTACAAGGTATCTATCCTCAATATCCTCATGCTTACTAACATGATTAAAGAATTCTTCAATATTATCTTTTCCAATTATACAACCACTACCTATTGAAAGGTCTTTCAGGGTGAATTTAGGGATCAACATGGTGAGCTAAGAGTTAACAACTATAGAAAGACTATTTTTTGTGTTTTTTTAATAAAGAAAGCAAACTAGTACAACTAATTTTTTTGTGTTTTTGATAAAGAAACAAGCAAACAAAGCAGAAATAAACTAAGCAAAACAAAAATAACAAAGTAAAGAGATTGGTTATGAGAGACTCCCCTTGTGAAGATGTCCTTGACTCCCCGGTAACGGCGCCAGAAAAAGTCCTTGATGGCCCAAAATATCTCGAGCTCGTTGGGGAACCCCAAGAGAAAGGTATGAGGAGCACAGCAGCAAGTTTTCCCTCAGTTATAAAACCAAGGTTTATCGAACCAGTAGGAGCAAGGAAACACCTCCAAGGTGTTGCTAGCTGGACTTTGGCAAGGCGCACTACCTGCGCCAGCAGCAACATGGAAACCTGCACAACACAACCACAGAACTTTGCCCCCACTTTAGAGTGAGGTTGTCAATCTCACTGGTTTTGCTAGAAACAAAGGATTAAACGTATTGTGTGGAAGAAAGTAATTGCTTGCAGAAAGTAAACTAAAAGCAGTAAATAGTTGTAGATTGATGGTAAAAGAAAGGATCGGGATCCATAGTTCACTAGTGGTGGCTCTCCTTAAGATAGGTGACATGTTGGGTGAACAAATTACAGCGGGGCAATTGACAAACATAAAGAAAGAAATCATGCATATACTACTCATCTTGACTCCTTTGTGATTTGATTCGGCATTACAACATTATACATAGACCATAATCCAACTACATCTAGGACTAATAATCCACCTTCAGGTTATCATCTAAACCCCCTCCAGTATTTAAGTTGCAAGCAACAGATAATTGCATTATGCATTGCGTGTAAAGTAAACAATACGATTGTTCTATGAACAAAGGATTGCTGTTTTCTCCCTAGTAGCAACAACACATCTAGTACCTTAGAGATTTCTGTCACTTCCCTAGATTACTAGATGCATGAACCCACTATCGAGCATAAATACTAACTCTTGGAGTTGCTAGCATCTACTTGGCCAAGATAGCTACTAACAACGGAAAGCATGAAAGATCACAAATAAAAAAGACTTGATAGAATCAATAATCAATCTGAAATAGCATCTCAATATCCATCGGATCCCTGCAAACACAACATGTAGAAATACAAATAGATGATCTTGATCATGAATGGAGCTCACAAGATCTAAACATCATAGCACAAAGGAGAAGAACCAGTCATCTAGCTACTACATGCACCCGTAGTCCAAGGATGAACTACTCACGCATCACACCGGAGGCTTCCATGGTGATGAAGAAGGCCCCTAGGGTGAATTCTCCCCTTCGGCAGGGTGCGGGAAGAGCTTCAGATCCCTCCTGATCTAGGGATGGAGATGACGGCGGCTACTGACTCGTTCGTGGAATTTTGATCGGGTCCTTAGGGTTTCTGTATCGGAGGCATCTTATAGGCAAAAGGGGAGGCCGAGGGGGTGCCCTAGGTGGCCAAACCACCCCCTGGCGCGGGCCAGGCTTGACCACGTGGCCGGGTGGTGTGGCGGCCCCCTGGCCCCTCTCCGTCTTGTATTCTGGCTCCGTGTCTCCCTCGGTGAAAAACTGACTTTGGCTTTTGTCCCGTCCAATTCCGAGAATATTCATTTTCTAACTTTCCTAGAACCAAAAACAGCAAAAAACAGGCAGCTGGCACTGTGGCTCTTGTTAATAGGTTAGTCCAAGAAAGTGTATAGAAAGTACTCCAAAGTGTGGACAAAACATAAGAAAGTAGATAAAACCAAGCATGGAACATTAAAAATTATGGATACGTTTGCAACGTATCATGCCCCGTCGTCTAGATTGGCTGCCAAGATCTCTGTTGACTGTCGGCGCCTACTCAAGTTTGCCATCGAGCCCGACATCAAACATCAAAGCCGTATCCCCAAGATCTTGGACATGGATCGCTAAGACCTTCCTCATGGATCCGAAGACCAGACTCGAAGTTCACCTCTTCGGACCGCAAATACCCTGATCCTGGAGTCCGAAGACCGAACTCGGTGCATTGTACTTCCTCCCAGATCTTTGGACATGTTTCTTTTAGTGTTTGCCTCTTCACGGATTAGGCCGCTGAGTTGATGCGAGTGTCGCCCCGTTCTTCGGATGAACCTTCGACAGTGTTTTCTTAGGCGAGCATTCTCCCCCTTTCTATTTATTTTGCATTTATAGTCTTTACTTCCTCTTGTTGATCTATTGCTATCCGTGTTGTGATGCTTTAGTTTTCCATACCATTGATATCCTGTGCAGCCTATATTGCCTTGGACACATCCTATTGCATGTTGTTTGGTAGACAGTTGGCCTTGCGGGTCATAGTTGCTTGCTCATGGTTTTAATTATGCTTATCAATTAAAATGCTGAAAATAGATATAATGCAGAGGCACCGTTGGGTAATAGATGTTATTTGGTTTTTACCCGCCCACTTGTGTCCACCTAGGACCCGAGTTCTTGACACCTGGTCCGAGACTGAGCACGCTAACCACATGTGGGGTGTCTGGTGTAACACCCCGTCCACTCCTGGGCCCGGGGGGTGTCACTCCTGGCAGCTTAATAGGATATCTAGACTGGCCCCATAGACCAGCACTAGTCTTTTCTGCGCACTTTGTCCTCACTCGTGTGCACACGGTTACCCACTTCCCGGTCGGTCACCCATCCTAGAATTGCTCTAGGCCAAGCACGCTTAACCTTAGAGTTCTTTTTGAATGAGCTTCCAGAAAAGAAGTTGCAACTTGTTGGTATGAGTATCCTATCAATCCTATTAAGCCATGTGCCTAATTCTGTTGATGAAGCCACTTGGGAACGCTAGGATGAGCTCCATGCCAAGTATCCTACCCTCTTCGTTTCTTCTTCTTCCTAGAATCTCAGGGCGAGATTCCTGTTTAGTGGGGGAGAGTTGTAGCATCCCATCTGTCTAACATATGTAATACTACATGGTCTAGTAATATAATTGCTACTTCTGACATATAATTGTTGCATCATAATTATATCATGCTCATGTCATCATGCCACCTTGCATTTGAGCATCATATAAAACCGTTGTTCATTTGGTTCTTATCTCGTATGCATTATTAATTGTATTTGCCTCTTGATATATTGTATTTGGTTCTTGATAAATGCTTGATGCCCAAGTTGAGTTGGGGGCATATCCTTTATTCAACTCCACCCTTTCTCTATGTCACCACCTTATAATTCCACATCCCAACATATTTGTGGGTTTTTGCATCTTCTCTTTTGGGTCTTGTCTAGCCACATCTATAAAGAGGGATCTCCTTCTAACCCACATTCCCCAATGGTGTTTGCTATTGTTTTCACAATACAAATGATGTGGTTCTACATGTGCGGATACTTCTTGATATGGGGTGGCCCGATCTTCTCAGCAAGCACTTTGTCGATGGTGAGGGTGGATGATAGATAACTAGCCTGTAGCTATGAACTCTCCTCCTCGATCCCTGATGCCAATGCAACAGCTCTCGAACCTTGTAGGATATTCACAACACCACGCTTTTGCGCACGCAGCCGTGACCACGAACGGTAGTCTGCAATCTACTAATTCCCAATGGAACAACAGATCACACTCAATTATAGTTGGTAGATTCGAACACAGGGTAATTCCAGAGGTTCTATGAAAGAAACAACTCCAGAATATTTTAACGTGGTCTTAACCCTAACTTGTGACGGCTACAGAGGTTTATATGAGGGCTGGGGCGTCCTCCCCTCTAAACGGGCCTAAAAACAGCCATAACTTGGCCCAAACTGACTCGGTTTGACTCAAACTGATACATACCGACCCATATATGGGTTCAGCCTTATTGGCACGCAGTCCAAACGTCGTGGAACACCTCAAACATGTAATTCTGGGTGCGCCATCTCTCTCTCTCTCTTGCTCATACGTGATTTCCTTATTGCCTCCTAGTGCGCATGCCTCCCGCTCCTCCCTCGCGCACTTGTTGATATTGGAAATCAACGCTTGTCCTTCTTGCTGCAACTCTCCTCCTCGCGCAACGCTTGTGTTATCAATAAACCTGATCATACAAAGATGCATAGACTTAGGTAGTATAAAGTTCTCATTAAGTAAAACATCAGGTTCAATTAAGAGTGAATTCACCTAATAGTCATTATTGATTTGACTCAATATTTCCTTCCAGTTCAGGCAGTCGGAATCATCATAATCCCTGTATATATCCTCATCATCCTCCCTTTCTTCATGAAAAACCGTCATCGGCTTTAGGTAAGCTAAAAGTGGGAGAAACAAAAAGAACAACGTGTACGCAAAGTATATGTATATATAACATGTTGTATTATTGTTGTTTACATGAAAAGTATGTCCAGTATACATCAAGCAACTTAAATTGCAGGTATAAGTGAAGTACAAAGAATCATGATCATGGTGAAAAACAACTAAATAGATAGTCTTGTTCTTCAATATTAAATTCAGTTTTCTTAAAGAAGATCTATGATCAAATTTGTGGACAAGATCTAACCAATTCAATATGTGTGAAAACCAAATTGATTCACACCATGCTTCAACTGCGCAACTCTGATTAATATAAACATGATCATGTTGTCCAGTATGGAAGATGCAACTCAATTTGCAAATATAAGTGAAGTATAGAGCAGTAGCACAGCTAGACAAAGACTTTTGGGACAAACACAAAGGATATGAAAACTTGGGTTCTATTCTAGCAAGATTACAACAATCCAACATAGGTAAAATTACTTGTGTTGGCTGTATTATATCAACTAGATCTGACTTTAGTTTCATACTATCACAAATTTCAGCATATGTCCCACAACAAGTCATCGACACACAACAAGTATGGCTGAAAACAGCATGTTTCAGTTTAGCGATTCTTTCACAAGTAATACATATGTGATCC
Source organism: Avena sativa (assembly GCA_916181665.1). NCBI lineage: Eukaryota > Viridiplantae > Streptophyta > Magnoliopsida > Poales > Poaceae > Avena > Avena sativa. The sequence continues at coordinate 318,631,737 of OV702292.1, forward strand.
ACAAGAAAATTTTCATGCATGCTATATTCACCAATTAGATTGAAAATGAAACAAGGAGAATATGTGCTAGAATTTAGACATGAAATTTCAGAAATCTTGTCCATAGCACAACTCATACTCATAGGTTCATTTAGCATGATGGAAAACACAATATCAGCAGGTGGTATTCGAGCAAGTATTTCTTTATGTGTAATCAGTACCACATGATCAAAATTGGAATTTGGTAAACTATCACATGGTGCTGAAACAATAGTGTAAGGCAAATCACAAGGAGGCTTCAGTAAAGGAATAGAGTCACAATATGTCGCACATGTTGGTTAGAGGTCCAAATTAGTACCAATGTCATCAACAATCTTCTCAGCTGTAGTAGGTACTACGGCATCCTCCTCAAGTGACAATACCAGATCGTGTGATGCAGGTTGTAAAATAGGCGGCTCCCTTTCTTCAAAAGAAACCTGTACATCACAAGATACAACACTAGGAGTAGACATGATTACGTTAGTAGACAACTCACATGTCTCATTGGTGTCCACTCTCAAAATTTCTGGAATAGGCCATTTGTAGTTGTTCAAAAACATAGAACGTAGAAATTGCTTGAAATCTTCCCAAAGGATTCTTTTACCCATGACACTATACACAATCCTTGCATCCTTCCACCAACGAGCTACCTCTTCATCCACACGTCGGTGAGCAAGAATGTATTCTATATGGCTATTAAACTTGCTATCAAAAGTACGACATCTTGCAAAACCAAATCCCATATCAATTTCCCAAATCTGATATTCTGCGGGTGTGGCGGAACTTTCCAATCGCCACTTGATTGTAGTTGGATCATATGCCATGCCAACCACAATAGCTAAATAGTCATGGTAAACATCATCTAATTTCTGCATCACATCAACACTAGTAGAAGTAATGATTAGTACATTAGTGCAAAAACACAAAATTGTTTTGGTGGCACACTCACAACTCACTCAAAAACTGATAACAAAGCAGATCTTACCGTTCCAAAGTGAATAGTGATGCTTACCAATTCGAAATCCAAGACTGATGCACTGATGTGATGAAGTGAATACCGAAGGTATAGAAAACGATCGCAAGGCACACAGGTTATTTATGGTGGAGCTGTAGGTATGATATCCTAACTACACCGCAAACAAGTCCTAGTGCTGATCGTATGACAAAGACCCACGGAAACACACACGGTGGAGATAAATGGGGCAATTACAACTATGAAAATGAGCTCAATAAAGTAAGGTATGTCGGAGGAATGCTCGTGTTGCAATGCACAAGGAGAGACGCTAGCAATGTCTCAACGAAACGGGCACAAGATTGCTAAACTGAGCAGCCCGCAGAGCACTAAGCACGCTAGTCTCGTAGGATAGTTTTAGACACAAAGAAAGGTTTACTAAGGCTCACAAGGATAGGTACGCTATGTGGACTCAGTAAAAAAAATAAACAAAAAAGAAAAAAATTTGACCTGAGAATTGGTCTCTGCCACGGCAGAAAAACGGCCTAAAATCCTGCCGCGGCAGGATGGCGGCAGAATTTTTTTTTCTCGTATGAGGGCAGACCGGTCTGTGGTGAGGCGACGGTCCAATTATTTTTTTTCACGCTGGAGCACAGACCTGTCTGCGGTCAGGCGTGAGGCAGCGAGCCAATTTTTTTTTATTCCGACTTGCCAAGCAGTACGCAACTAGGACTCTTTACTTGATCGGATCTGACTTGATGGTAGCGGAAAAAGATGGTGGAAAACAAATAGAACAACTAGAAAACAAATCTATGAAGAACAGATCTAAATCTAATCTAATAGAGGAACTCGACCAGCAACTACTACTCGATTACGATGTAATCTAGGCTATGGCAAGTCATTTTGTGGGGCTTTTTCTATATAGGATGAAAAACACTCTCTAATCTATGGATGGATTGTGGATTGCTTACCGAGGCAACGAGGAAATCTGATACCAAGATGATATTGCTCACCGAGTAAACCCAGTGCTCTGATACCAAGATGATATGGGATGGCCCGATCCTCTCAGCAAGCACTTTGTCGATGGTGAGGGTGGATGATAGATAACTAGCCTGTAGCTATGAACTCTCCTGCTCGATCCCTGATGCCAATGCAACAGCTCTCGAACCTTTTTTAGGATATTCACAACACCACGCTCTTGCGCACGCAGCCGTGACCACGAACGGTAGTCTGCAATCTACTAATTCCCAATGAAACAACAGATCACACTCAATTATAGTTGGTAGATTCGAACACAGGGTAATTCCAGAGGTTCTATGAAAGAAACAACTCCAAAATATTTTAACGTGGTCTTAACCCTAACTTGTGACGGCTATAGAGGTTTATATGAGGGCTGGGGCGTCCTCCCCTCTAAACGGGCCTAAAAACAGCCATAACTTGGCCCAAACTGATTCGGTTCGACTCAAACTGATACATACCGATCCATATATGGGTTCGGCCTTATTGGCACACAGTCCAAACATCGTGGAACACCTTAAACATGTAATTCTGGGTGCGCCATCTCTCTCTCTCTTGCTCATACGTGATTTCCTTATTGCCTCCTAGTGCGCATGCCTCCCGCTCCTCCCTCGCGCACTTGTTGATATTGGAAATCAGCGCTTGTCCTTCTTGCTGCAACTCTCCTCCTCCTCGCGCAACGCTTGTGTTATCAATAAACCTGATCATACAAAGATGCATAGACTTAGGTAGTATAAAGTTCTCATTAAGTAAAACATCAGGTTCAATTAAGAGTGAATTCACCTGATAGTCATTATTGATTTGACTCAATATTTCCTTCCAGTTCAGGCAGTCGGAATCATCATAATCCCTGTATATATCCTCATCACTTCTACATATTCATAGGGTTTACTTCTATATGAGTGGGCATATCTAAATATAAATGGGACCATATAATTATCTAGTGGCATACACACACTAGCTTTTCCATTATATTTACTCATGTTTATTTCATCAATTCTTGGACATATGGGGTTAGTTTTAACCATGTGTAAATTCCTTGTGCATGCATGTTATGGTGGTACCATTATTCATGTCGCATGAAATATAAGCTCCACATCTCCATCTTATTCTAGTTCTTCTATTTTGATGTTCTATTCAACCTCATCCAACCTTGTGCCTGGGCTTTATTCAAATGTGAGCACATGGGTCTAAATGGGGTCCTTTGAGTTTGTATTTGTTTTTCACAAATATAAGGTGGCTTATCTAAGGTTCATGCATGGCCACATGATCATATGGACACTTCCCCATCTATTTCATATGTGGGTTCTTTTATTCGTTTTTGGGGTTTCACTCATGGCCACACTCTAATTGGATGGTTCCATGATTAATCTTTCTTGCCTTTGTTGCATCAAATCAAATCATAGAACCTTGGGCTCACCTACATGCTCCCATGCATATGTCTAATTTGATTTCACAAATTAGAGCATGGGGTATGGTTTTAATGTTTTTGCATGGCCCATGCAACATATCCATTCCACCTAGTCTTCTTCTTCTAGTGCTTATGTGAGAGTTGTGGTTTTTGAACTTTTTGAGAGCTTGTGCTAAATCTTGTATAAACATTCTACTCTAAACTCCCCTTAATTCTACATACCCCACATCTACTCCTATTCTAACTCTCTTTCTTTTTCTAGCTAGCTAATCTCCCTCTCTCTCTTAAACCCTAAGCTAAACCTACCTCTTGGTTGGACTAAACCCAAACCATCTATCTCCACCGGCCCAAACCAGCCAGCTGACCCTCCCCCCTCTGGCCACATCGAGCAGGTCCAGCCCGACCCGTCCCCCTCTCTCTGCTGTCATGTTTCTCTTCTACCTGGCAGATCACGTGGGAGGCAGCCAAGGCAAGCCCGGCTCGCGTGCCCCTCTGCTCCGTTCCTTTAAGCAGCCAGCAGCAGGTAGCGTGTCCTCCCTGACCCATCCTTCCAACCTCTCCATCCTGCAGGTCGAGATCCATCGCCTCCCTTTCTTCCTTCCCAACCGAGCCATGTCGCTGTTCACCGGGCCGTCGTCGCCGCTCTACATCCTCGTCGCTTCCCGCTCGGCCTAGCTCGGCCAGCCCCGCGCGCGAGGTGAGCCTCTTCCCTTAACCCCATGTACCTCATCTCCTCGCCACGCCCTGGCCGCGACCGTCACCCCGCCGTAGCTAGGTCACTGCCACCGCTGCGTGCCAGCCGTGCTCTGCCGCTCACGTTCAACATCAGCAGCAGCGCACACGCAGGAGCGCTTGCAGCACCTCTGTTCCTAGATGATTTGCGAGTTACACGGACACCCTCAGACAAAGCCCCGTTGACCGAAGTTGTTATCTTTTGTCCCCTCTTCGCACTTGCGAAAGCCTCGCCCAAAACGAAGCACCACAGCCATGGGAATCTCTATCACCAGTTTGTTGCACCTCATGTTTTGTCTGACGAAATTTCAGTCCCACATCGACCTGTGTTTATCCGCTGTTCGTCACAAGATCTCGGCCAACCTGGTCCACCTCTTACGAAACCCCTAAGACGAAAGTTGTAGACCTTAGTCTCCCCTACACTTTTGGTTTTTGTGGCGTCGCGAGATTCTTGATGGTTTGCTCGCAATCGTCTCCGAAACATCGGTCCAGCTAGCTGTAGATCTGGTTCAGTTTCGACAGTTCATTTCATAGCCAGCCCGTTTTTCTAAAAACACCCCTAGGAGAAACCGACCGGCACAGACCAGTCCTCCCGTGCCCCGGCTTGCCCATGTGTCCAACGCCCGCTGGCCGCGCGCGCTGTGGCCCCGCCGCCCGGAGGCCCACCTGTCTTTCTCTGTGGCTAGGAAACCCCAAAGTGAGAAAAGTCTAGAGAACCCCCCCCACCTTACCCATCACCAGCTCACTACGCTGAGTCATGCTGGGCCCCGCGCGTTAGCGCCTGTGGCTAGGTTCAGTTGTGTGCGAAAAGTTCTGTGACCTTTTTTTCTATAATAAAAATAATTCCCGAATTTGTTTATATGATTTTAAAATCCAGAAATTAATATCTTTTGTTTTGTAATTCAATTTTTACATATGATATATGTTTTTGAATCAGAAAAATGTGAGAATTTCAAATATGCCATCCAAAATAATGTTTGAGCACTTTAATTTTCGAGATGATTAAAATTACAAGAAAATGTCCTTTTTCTTAATTAATAAATAACTTTGGTTTTATAACTCCAAATTTGACAAATAATATGTCTAAATCGATCAGCGTGACGAGCCCGTTCTATCTATGCATTCCATGTTCTGAATTGCAGCATGCATCATATAAATAATAAGTATACAACAAGTGTTATGAGAGCAAACCGGGCTAAAAACTTAATAAAATGCTTTAATCTCGTACCCCACACCTCACCCATGCCATGCTATATTATTGCCATGCAAATTGTGCATCATTCATCATGGCATGATTGTTTGCTTGTCACATTTTAATTATATGCTTGTGCACTCTATTTATGTTGGCCCTTGTTTGTTTGGTTCTTCTTTAAATAGACGCTGAGCAGGGGATATATCAGGAATCCCAGGAGCACTACCCAGATCCGTCCCTTGCTTCAACTGAGCTGCCAGGCAAGCACTACCACATGCTTGCATACATATAATACCTATTGCCTCTATCTTATTCTTGCATCATTGAGTCGCGATGGCGTTAAATTGAATCCCAAGTACTGCATAGCCTTTACTTTTAAACCCCACCGAAGCTTGTTCCCCCATCCCATGAGCCATTACTACAGGAGTTGTTTGAGCCATGCGGATCGTAGAACAGCATGTGTAGGGTATGTGAGAGTCTGATGGATAACGAGGTACCTAAACAACTTAACCTGAGTAGTAATGGGATAACTAATGAAAGTGGCATCGGTGAGCAATATCTGCTATTTGGTTCTTCATGCTCACTTGTGTCCCGTAGGACCCGAGTACTTGATTCCTGTTCCTTGACTATTCGCACTATCCACATCCGGGAGGCCTTATGGACCCCCCTGAGCCAGAGCTTGATTCATTCTTATTTCTCGGGGCCACAAAGTAGTTTGGGGCTTTATTACTATCCTGTACTAATGCCATGTTTACTGCTTTATTTAAGCTTATGCGAGGATCACCTGTACTGTTTAGGGATTGCGGCACGATTTCACGGTATCGACAAGCCTAGTCACATTTTCGGGATCCCAGTCGTTTACAGCCGTTCTCGCAGACCCTGGGTCCGTCTCGGAGCCGGCCAACTTCGTTGCGGGTAGCTTATTGGGGTGGCCCCCTGAAACATTTCTGAATCCTGTGATCGCTTTGTCGCGAATGCCTCGTTGGGTTTTAATTTGGTTTTTCCGAGGTTGATCGAGTGTGTGTTGCTATTTGTGCACCCCTGCAGGGTAAATCTTTCTGAAAGCCGTGTCCGCGGTTATGGACGACTTGGAGCACAATTTCTCGATCATAGACATGTATAACTAAAGTACCGCTTTTAATTTGACTAAGTATCTGACTAGTAAATAGTGCAACAGTCATGGAATGGTTAATAAAACTGCCAACGGATGGGGGGGTTGTTCGCCCGCTTCCTCGTTGGTAAGCGAGGAGGAGGATGGATCTATTAATTACTGTTATAACTGTTGTTATTAATTCACGGGCATCCGTCTACCTTTGGTTAGGCGGATGGTTAGCGAGTATCTATAGACTTGTTAGGTATTATCTTTTGCTGCAATTGCGTCACCCCAGGTTGTGTCCCCTTTAGAGACATAAAGACTTGCTGAGTACCCCTAGGGTCTCACACGATAAATTGTTTGATTCAGATGAACAGGTATACTCGCAAGATGGATACTGGGTGGAGGAGACGGACGATGTTGGCAACGATCACTCGGTGTAGATATTCCGGGAACGGGGATCCGTGAGATCTGTGGGCGGGATGTGTTTATTTATGTGGCACCTTATGCCGATTTGCTTCTTATCCATACTCGGATCTTGTCTTCCGCTTCCGCCTGATACTCTGATGTTTGATGTATGAGGAGCTATCCTAAATTATTATCTCTATCTAGGATATTTGGATCTTGCCGTATGGCGTTGCAATATTTCTATTTCTTTTTAGCTGGAATGGCTCTGAGGACTGTTGTATGTGGCTTGCATACATACTCATTTGTGTATGTAGTTGATCCCTTCGCCTGCCGATTACGCTGCTCGTTCTTGTCCCGATGTTCTGAAAATGGTTAGGACGGCCGAAAGGTCTACCTGTGAGTGGCCCTTGGCCCCACCGTACTATTTTAACCATTTTCGCTCATCCAGGCATGTAACTAAGAGCGTAATTCACCGAGGTAGTTACATCTGGGCACCCTATCGGCTTATTACCTGATTTCGAAGTACTGTACTGGGGGCCACAAACTAGTTTGAGCTTTATACGTTACCTAATGTACATATGCCATGTATGCCATGTTTATTACCTGTTGCTCGATGAGCATTTATTACTGTTACGTAGGTGCGACACTCTGTCACGGGAATATGTTGTCTATGGCGTCTTCTCGCATGACAAGTCCACGCAACCTCAGGGTCCATACGAGGAGGATTAGCTATACCTCATACGGGTAGATCTTTCGGGTGGCCCCCATGTACTTGCTTTGGGTCTGGGAAAGCATCGTGTCCAAAGCCCCGCCGACATACCGATGGAAGTATGTTAATTGATCTGGCAAAAAGGGTGGAAGTGCGTGTGGAAACTTTGGTGCATCCTTGCAGGGTTAAATCTTTTCGAAAAGCCGTGTCCGTGGTTATGGACGACTTGGAGCACAGTTTCTCGAGCATAGACAACTATAACTAAAGTTTACTATTATAATTTGACTTGTATCTGATATGACTCGTAAGTTGGATAACCACCATGGAAAGAATGAATAAAATTGCCAACCGTGTGAGTTTCCTCGGCAGGACTTCCTCGTTTGGTCTCGAGGGGGAAACACCAGGATGGATATGTTTGGTGGTCGTATCAGGATGGTTCCGAATAGGTCTTTCTTATCTCTCTCTGATAGCCGATAGCTGTACCGCGTCTCTATAGGTTGGTTAGTGCCTGCTGCGCCGCCGCTTCATTCCACCATACCTATGTAGGCGAGAGCCACCAAATTCTAGACTCGCCATGTACTGGTCTCAGTACTGACCGCTCTCTTTTTCCTTCGCCCTATGTCGGCACCCCTTTTGTTTTAGCAGGTTTGAGATCGATGTCGTTAGCAGGATTACCCTTCCGGCTTGGTTTGGGCAGGGTTATGGACGCCATTGGTTATTCTTCAGGTCTCTTAGCCCCATTTGTAGCTTATCTGTACTCGGATGTTGTATTGTTTTCAAGGTGATTTGGATCTTTGTACTGTATATCTGTATTCTTGACTCATGGAGTCACGGTTGTATATGTATGTCCTGTGGGTTCCATTGTGGACTATTGTGTAATGATATTACTTCATTTTCCACCCGCCCGCAAGTGCCTGGTGGGCATCTTTGAATCGTTTCTATGCGGGTTTGGCGGCAATCGATCAAACTTACATAGGGACGATTTGAGGGTGTTACATTCAAGCACCCTAGGAAGGAACGACCAGTCAGCTCCAGGTAAACCCTTTTTGCTGAGATAAATTTATGACTTTGTATTTCTTGTTTCTCTCTTTCTTTTCCTCTATTTGACTCTTTATTATCTCCATCTTATCACAGGGCTTCCTTGGATTCTTCCCAAACTACCTCTAGCAATGCCTCTCCAATCAATGTGCCACCTTCTCCTCCTCCTTGCGACACTTGGGTTCCCAGCCTGGTTAGAGCCAGTATTCCTCCGGCGCCAGATAAAAAATATTTCTTGGCCAAAGGGAGAGCCCAGGATTGGAGAGGGAGGTGGTGCCCCAGAGGATTAGGCCATGCCAGATCAGAGGGACGATATCCCGGTCCCTGATTGAGAAGTTGAAGATTTTGGCACCAACAATATAGGTGCCAAGACAACCTCATCCGAGATTCCACTAATTCCGGAGCCAATTCATCCCCAAGTACAACAGCAAGCACAAGAGCCAGTCCAAACCCAGCAGCAACAAACTCAGTAGCCTCAGCAGTCCCAACCTCAACCAACATCATCACAGCAGCCGGTAAACCCAACCGCCAAGCTGAAGAAACCAACTCAGGTGACTAAGGTAGTGCAGAAGAAAGCTGCAGCTGTGACCCAACAACCGTCAGTTGCCGCCATGCTAAAGAAACCCAGTGTTGCGCCTGGTTCGGCCCAGGATAAGCAACTAGCCTTGCATGTGAGCCCTACCACGGAAATGGATGGTTCCAAGAAATCTATTGCTGGGAAAGGTTTGGTCCTAACCCAGACTTTGAGTGACCAAAGCCTTGGTTCCCACACCCACTATGCTATAGACTAGAACAATGCTGAATATGATGAAGTGACATCTAGGAACCCTGAGCAGCAGAAATTTGGTCCTGCTAATGTCATGTAGAGGATGTTTACTGCCAGGATGGCTCTTGCTAAAGCTGATAAGATTCTAGAGGTAAATATCTCGGTTACACTTTTAATACTTGCAATAGATATACATATTACCCAGTCCCCGAGCTTCCGGGGGAGCAGGATATTACTCGGCCAGAAGCTTTTAGACCATACTTTCAACCTATAGATTTCTAGCTTCAAATTTCAGATTTATCCGAGATATGGGTCAAGTTACTATGACTTAGTCCAAATCAAAACTAGATTCAATATCCAGCCACCGAGATTTGAATCGAGTTTACTCGGCTGAAATCTAGATTAGATCAAATATCCAGCCACCGAGATTCGAGTCGAGTTTACTCCGCTTGAATCTAGACTATATCAAATATCCAACCACCGAGATTTGAGTCGAGTTTACTCAGCTTAAATCTAGACTAGATCAAATATCCAGCCATCAAGATTCGAGTCAAGTTTACTTGGCTCGAATCTGGACTAGGACAAAATATCCAGCCACCGAGATTTGAGTCAAGTTTACTCGGCTCAAATCTAGACTAGGATCAAATATCCAAACATCGAGATTCGAGTCGATTTTAATCGACTCAAATCTAGACTAGGATCAAATATCCATCCATTGAGATTCGAGTCAAGTTTACTCAGCACGAATCTAGACTAGGATCAAATATCCAGCCACCAAGATTTGAGTCAAGTTTACTCGGCTCGGATCTAGACTAGGATCGAATATCCATCCACCAAGATTCGAGCCGAGTTTACTCGGCTCAAATCTAGACTAGATCAAATATGCAGCCACCGAGATTCGAGTCGAGTTTACTCGGCTTGAATCTAGACTAGGATCAAATATCCAGGCACCAACATTAGAGGCAAGTTTACTCAACGACTAACATTTTATCCTTTTCAGCTCTCCTGCAACAAGCACATTGCGGAGTTCCAGAAACTACTCTTGGAGCACCGGAGCCTCTCTACCAAGGACAGGAAACTTCTGCTTGATATGAAGAGTAAAGGTATGTCCCTGCTGAGGTTGAGGCCGAAGCCTCTCATTCCAGTTTTGGTATTTCATTTGCCGACATAACCCTTGATGCAGTATTTGATAGCCGAGGTTGAGGCCTAGAATGAGGAGCTAAAAAATTGTCTTGCCGACATTGAAGATATCTGCCTCTTGCACTTCATCTTGTACTTGCCTCATTAGACTTTCAATATAATATTTATCTCGGCGTAGCCGGGAAAATAGATCTTGCAGTGGTGCATTAGGACTGTATATCCATGCCGGAACTGATGACTCATTTTCTCGAATAAGCCGGGGAACATCAAGCTTAGCTAAAAAAGCAGCAAGACGAGATATCTCGGCTCCATATCGAGAATGAAGAGCTGAAGAAGACTCACAAGGTTGAGCTTGACAAGATTGACCAGGGGTATGCTGAGGAGAAGAGCCGACCGACTAGCCAAATTGAGAAAGACCAACAACTTCTCAAAGATGCCGAGGTAATGATCTAGTTGCTTGGCTCTAAGATGGATGAACTCAAGAGCAAATCTTGCCAATAGTAGACCGAGCTTACCCGGATCAATCACATTATTGCCTGTAAGTTTGTTTATTAGATTCACCTCTTGGAATTATATATATCTTATTCCATGTGTGCCCAACTGATTTGCTTGCTTTCTATTCATTCTTTTTCGAATAACTTTCTCGAGTCAAAATCTCTCGCTTCCAGTGCTATGAAGAAATCTCGTTTGAAGAGAGCCGAGTCTGGTCCTATCTAGGACGAGCCTAGCATTGATGATCTCTTAGCCTCTCTTTCTGCCTGCCTTGAGCCGGTTAAAACTTTTGGAGTTGATCTGCTTAACACCGCCATCTGTGTATTCAAAGTGCTCTGGCCGAGAGAAATTATCCTGGAACATGTTGAGAAGCTGGGGGAGCGGTTGATGGAGTGCGAGAAGAGGTTGAGTCAGTGGCGTGAATCCGCTACTCGGGCTGGTGTTGATGGTTTTCGTACTATCATGGTATGAGAACATTAACTTGGATGTTCTCCAAACAATGCGCACCACGTCCAAGTGGACCACTAATCGGGAATTTGTCAAGCGGTGCCAAGCCTAGGCTCACCAATTTATCCAATATGCCAAGACCCACTCCTAGACTAAAGGTTTGAGTTTCCTCGATGATGAGGATGACGAAGAAAATGTTGAAGAGGAAGGTGAAATGATGCGGAGGAAGAGGAAGACATAGAAGATGACACCAAGGCCGAGACTGCTGCCCTGGGTAATGAAACATCTTCTCCAGCTGTTGATGCTCCTGATTCTAATCTTGCAGCCTCATAGTCTCAAAAACTTAAATTTGATTAAATCCCCGGTATGCCGGATGTAGATGTAATATATAGTTTAAGTCCATTTGTTACTATCAAACTTTTATGTCGGATTTCCCTAGGTGGAGTCCCTGAGTTTCTTTTCTTGTTTACTCAATCTTATGACCTTGGCCTATTGAAATGGATCATATGGGCACCTAGAGGGGGTGTGAATAGGTGCTACTCCAAATTTTAATTCTTTTTCAATTTTAGGCTTGACACAAAGGTAAATTCTCTAGATATGCAACTACGGAGAATTTCCCTATATGTAAACCTAACTACTAAGCGAGTAAAGGCGAGTAAAAGTGAGGAACAAAGAAACTGTAGTGGAGCACGCAGAGACACAGGATTTGTTTAACCGAAGTTCCTTCCTTGTTAAGGGAAGTATTCTACATTAGAGGGGTGGGCGGTACTAAGACCACCACGCCACAATAGGCCTCACCCCATTCTCCGATGGATCTCGCCACCAAAGGCCTGATCCACCTTTCCACTATTCGTACCCTTTGAGGCGGGAACCGGTGCCTTTACACAACTAGCTAGGCACACATCCACAATTGAATTGGAGGCTCCCATGATGGCAATAAGCTGCCACAAGAATAAGTATAATCAATAACCAAAATAAGATCTAGATATTCCCAAGAAATACTAGATCGATAATCCTCCAAGTGAATGGAGGGGAATGGATGCGCTTGATTGGTGTTGATGAAGATCGAAGCCTCCTCCTTTGATTCCCCAAAGATCGGAGCCTTTGGGTGGTTGAAGAGGGAGATCTTGGTTTAGAGCTTGGAGAAAAGTACTGCAATTTTTGAATGAATCAAGAGTTCTGGCAGGAGGGGTAATTGGGTATTTATACCCCCTGTCAAAACTCAGCCATTGGAGATTTTGGGGCTGGATTATCTGACCGGCACAAAAGCTCCGCCCCCTTACTTCATGACGCACGTTGGCTCCCTTTGCAAAAATTCTCGGGGGGGGGGGGGGGAGGGGGGATTATCCGGCCCGGGCAAAAACTCCGGCCTGGGCCAAACAATCCGAGGGAAAGTTCGCCCCCATACAGCATGACGCGCCTTGTCCACCTTTGTCGATTGAGATAGGGTGGATAATCAGGCCCTTGATAGGGGCAGATAATCCGCCCCCCAAACTCTGTTTTGGCTGCTTTTTATATGGACAATTATCTGCAACATTCAACACACATTAAATATTCCTTGGTATTGTTATCTAACACACAAAACACTAGAGATCGTGAAATATTCTTTTAATCTCCCCCTTTTTTGAAATAACGGTCCTACTAACAAGATCATTTCAAGAATAAAAAGACTCCCCCTAAATGTATGCATATAAGGAATTTGCGTTTGAATACAAATACACAGAAGTGGGTACAATGCTTTTCAATGAATTGGAAACTACAAACAAATGATGTGTTAGACAAAACATCATACCACCGAAGGGATGAAGTCCTCAATAATATATAGATAGCCAACATAATAATCACTTATTGAGACTCCGAAGCATAATACTATTTGGAAGCATCCATAGAGATAAAACCATAATTCCATAGCATCTAGATGGATTCATACTTCCCGAGAGATAAATCCATAAAAATAATTCCAATGATGACCGGGATAAATCCAAAGTGCCACACAAATCACATAGTCTCATACAAACCAAATAGCAAATTTAAAGTTCAACACTAAAATGGGCACAAGCAAGGATAAAATGAAACGATAAAAAGTGCAAATGCTTGCGCCCAACCCATGCAAATCCATGATAGCCTAATAGAACTACTTCAACCCCTTTGGCATCAAAACACCAAAAAGGACGAAGAGTGATGCTAACGCCCCAAGGAATCACTCCTCGTCCTCGTCCTCGCCATCATCATCCTACTCATCTTCATCTTCCTCATCATCATCAGCCGAAGGAGTAGGCTCCCTGTCAAAGGTGGGGAACAAGTGACGCTCAAGCTCTCCATAGTTGGTGCTGGAGGTGTTCCACTGAGCATACGGTGTGGGAGTTGTAGGAGTAGGAGGAGGGCCTGATGCCCCTGAGTCATGGTGGGGTATGACCTGCTGGGTGTGAGCTATATCATGGTGCTACCTGTAGGTCTCATACTGCCCTTGTGAGTGTCTATACCTATAACACCCTCGAATTGGCCCTATGCAAGTTTTAGCGATTCTCGCCAAACCCGCATAGAAACGATTCAAAGATGCCCACTAGGCACTTGCATGTGGGTGGAAAACGAAGTAATATCATTACACAATAGTCCATGATGGAACCCACAGAAAATATATACACATCAACGACTCAACGAGTCAAGAATACAAATATATACAGTACAAAGATCCAAATCACCGTGAAAACGATACAACATCCGAGTACGGATAAGAAGCAAATTGAGCTAAGAGCCCTGAAGAATAACCAATGGAATCCATAGCCCTGCCTAGGCCAAGCCGGAAGGGTAACCCTGCTAACGACGTTGAACTCATACTTGTCAGACAAAAGGGGTGCCGACAAAGAGCAAAGGAAAAGGGGAGCGGTCAGTACTGAGGCCAGTACACGGCGAGGCTAGAATTCAGCGGCTCTCGCCTACATAGGTATGGTGGACTGAAGCGGCAGCGAAGCATGCACTAAACAACCTATAGAGACTCGATAAACTATCGGCTATTAGAGAGAGATAAGTAAGACCTATTCGGAACCAACCTTATACTAACACCAATCATACCCATCCTGGTATTCCCCCTCGAGACCAAACGAGGAAGTCAAACCGAGGAACTCACATAGTTGGCAGTTTTATTCATTTCATTATAGTTGAAGCACCTACTAGTCAGATATAGATAGCATGAGTCATCCTGATAGCATAAGTAGTGGGCAGTTTTAGTTAACCATTCAGTTGTAGTTGCAGTACTTACTAGTCAGATACAATTAGCATGTGACATCCCAAACCCAGCAGTTGTTGACACTTTTATTTCATTCCATTGGAGTTGTGATACTTACTAGGAAGGTATAACAAGACACGATACACCCCAGTTCCACCAGTTGTTGGCATTTTTATTATCCATTCCATTGTAGTGAAGCTAATTACTAGTCACATATTAAGTCAAATTTATAGCACTACTTTAGTTATGCTTGTCTATGATCAAGATACTGTGCTCCAAGTCGTCCATAACCGCGGACACGGCTTTCAGAAAGATTTACCCTGCAGGGGTGCACAAATAGCAACACACACACGATCAACCTCGAAAAACCAAATCAAAACCCAGCGCGGCTTTCACGACAAAGCAATCACAGGATTCATAAAAGATTTCAGTGGGCCACCCCACTAAGCTACCCGCAACAAAGTTGGCTGGCTCCGAGATGGACCCAGAGTTTGCGTAGATGGCGGTAAACGACTGGGAACCCGAAAGTGTGACTGGGCTTGTCGATATAGCGAATACGTGTCACGATCCAAAACAGTACAGGTGCTCCATGCACAATCATAAATAAAAAAGTAAAGCATGGCATAGGTACATGATAGTAATAAAGCCCCAAACTAGTTTGTGGCCCCAAGAAATAAGAAATGAATCAAGCTCTGGCTAAGGGGATTCATGGTCCCACATGCGGATAGTGCGATAGTCAAGGAACAGGTATCAAGTACTCGGGGTCCTACGGGACACAAGTGAGCGTGGAAGAACCAAATAACATCTATTGCCACCGATGCCTCTGCATTAGTTATATCTATTCCCAGCAATTTAATAGTTGTATTTAAAGTCATGATACTCTCCACTATAAAGCATATGACAACATTCCAACAACTGTGTGGTACTTCACGACACGGGATCATACCTGAGTAAGCAACTACGACTCGCAAGACCATCTCTCTACCAAACAACAGGTAATAGGAGGTGTCCAAGGCAATATAAAGGCTGCACGGAATATATCTGGTACGGAACACTAAAGCATCACGACACGGATAGCAATAGATCAATAGGAGGAAATAAAGACTATAAATGCAAAATAGGTAGAAAGAGGGAGAATGCTCGCCTGAGAAACACTGCCGAAGAGACATTATCCGAAGGACTTTTCGATACTCACATCCACTCAACGGCCTAATCCGCGAAGAAGCAAACACTAAAAGAAACACCGGAGGCACTATTTAATACTACATCAAAAGATCCGGCATGATGTATGTATGATGCATGTCATGGCAAACATGCGGTGCAATTAGGCAATATTAAGCGGAACCAGGGTCCTGACAATTAATTAAGTGGTTCATGTTGTTTAGATACCCCGCATTTTAAATGTTGTCTTAACAAGACAAATATGGCATCGGTTCTCTACACAAATTTGAATAGAGCCATTATAAGACTAGAATAGAATGCATATGGTCTTCATATTTAATTTAGGTGAATAATATAAATACCCCAAACAACCACAATATGCATGCGAGTATGATTTAATATGCAACAACTATATATAGCATTTATAAAATAGGGATATTGGATAGGGGTCACACATAGGTTTCGACGATCTTGGGCTCCGAGGGTCTCGGGGTTCGAGTCTTCGGACTCCGGGATCGGGGCTTCGTCTCCGTGAAGGAGACCTTGACGCGTCTAGGGTTCAGTCTTCGGGGTTGAGGTCTGAAAAGGGTCTTGAGTGACACCATGTGCATCCCTCGGAACCATCGACATCGAGCCGGTCTTGACGGGCGAGGAAGATCTTGTCGTATGTTGGTCCTTGAAGTAGTTTGTTCGTGCATCACCGAGACCCCTTGTTCAACTTTGTCCACCGAGAGGTAGCCCATGTCAGCGTTAACCGTAGTCCCACGGTAGCCGATGATAGTCACATCAACACACATACACACATCACAATTTACCTCACCAGGGAGCCACAGATGAAGCGCTGGAGGTCCTGTAGAAGGCCCTGGTCAACAGGTACCAGCGAGGACACAACACAAACACCACCACGTGCAACACCACAAGCAACACCGGCATAGGGGAATGCTAAGACGGCGTCGCAGAACACGGAAGAGGAGAGGTTCATGGTGACAGGGGTTGAAGCGCAGGGGACGGTACCACGACAGCGGGGATCAGGGTCGACAGAGAGGAGGCGGGACGGAGCTCCGGGGAAGCAAGGTCGCGGACAGAGGCGGGCTATGGAGCTTGGAGAGGGTTGAGTGAGGCGCCCGCGGTAGTGGTTGCCGGCAGAGGCAAGGGCGGCGGCTCGGGATCCAGCGGCGGTGGAGCGCTTGCGAGGCGCGGGAGGCCTCGCTGGCGGTGGAGATAGGACTCCAGTGCAAAGCTTGCTGCGGGTCGGGCAGCAGAGGCCGGTGGCGAGCGGGGGATTCGCGGGGAGGCGAGCTCGGGGAAAACCGGGACGACGGCGAGGTCGGGGCCGCGCATGGTGAGGGTGAGGAGGCGAGGGAGGTGGCCGGCGACGGGGCCCGTGTCGACGATGGCGAGGAGCATGACGGCATGGAGCAGAGAAGCACGCAGGGGCGGCTGGCCAGATGCGGCGGAAGGAGGGAAATGGCCAGCGGACGACCCGGGGCGTCGACGCACACTGCTGGGCGGCCCGACGCTGGAGAAGCTCCAAGGGGCGGTGGCGCTCGCTCGAGGCCTCGGGGATGGGATCGAACATGGGTTGGTGGCGGGGTCGGCAAGGAAGGTGGGGAGCGATACGAGAGCGATGGGATCATCGGGGTGGGGCTGGCTCAAGATCGAAGCGTGACCGGGTCGTGCGGTGCGTGATGTGGTGTGTAACGAGTTGGTGGTGGGTCGGCCAGGGTGCGACGCAGGGTGCGGGTCTGGTCAAGGCGGCCGTTGGGGTTGCGTCACTGGCGAGTCAAGTGCGACGTGCCAGGTGCGCAGCGTGTGCATTGCGGCGCGCGGGCATGTTAGGTAGGCTGGCGGCGGAGGATTAGGTGTGAGGGTCTGGGTAGGCTAGGGTTTGGTTTAGGTTGGGTAGTAGGTGGCCGGTTGGGCCTTTTGGCCCTGGCCGGCTGCCTCCCCTAAAAAATACTTTTGTTTATTTATTTTATTTTAAAACACGTTTGCAAATAATTTTTAGATAAAAGAAAATATCCGAAGAGGCCGGGGTTTTTGATTTGAAATAAAGGTGGGGGATATTTAGAAAACAAAGATAGGATTTTAAAAAATAGTTTCAGGCAAACAAATGCATGATGACATGACGATGCTCAAATGCAATGTGGCATGATGATATGAGCATGCAGTCATGATGATGCATAAAACAAAAACACAGCAATTTTCTAGTAGTGGTTTTACCCGGGGTGCTACAATACCCATGCACATAATGTTCCACTAGAACCAATTGATCTACTTCACCTCATGGGCAGCAAACAGCACTAGGGGCCTACGCCCACTAGAACGAGCATCTCTCATGAAACCCTCTAGAGATGGAGAGGAATGGGAGGTCTTCCTAGACTTGTTATAAATCTTCTTCACTTTATGCTCACTATCATAGTTGAAGTTCTCAAGAGGAAGAAGATGCTTGATAATCATCATGATGTAAGGATCATAGGGAATGGAGAGCCTGTTGAACATGGCATTAGCCATCCCATGGTAAATAAAAGCCATCACATCCAGCCAGTAATTCACATGAGGATCTTCAGCGTTGGCACATCCATGAGCAAAAGCAAGCAGCTGAACAAGGTGGCCACATATGTTGTCATTGTTTCCCCTACTAGGCGTGATGGAGTCACGAAATACACTAACCATCTGAGCATAGAGAGGTTGGAGACTTGCAACCTTGCCTACAACACCATTGGGACCACAGCAGGGAGAGAGCAACATATCCTTGTTTGGCTTGATGGGAGTAATGATGCGATGTCCACAAGCATGATCACAGCCATTGAAAGGATAGCCAGAAATCAGCCTGAATAAGTGTGTTACCAGTCATCCACTTCATAGTGCATTGGTCATCACCACAAATCACAAGAGTGGAGAAGAATTGCTTCACCACTACGGAGTCATAGGAGCACTAAAGAGTCATAAGATGGTGTAGCCCCATCCGATCAGTCATAGCTAGAGAATCAACAAGTTGTGGCTTCTCCTTAGCCTCAGACATAACCATGGGAACCATAGGTCGGATCTTTAGAGTGGAATAGACGTCCTCAAAGATGAATTTTTGATCAGTGCACCAAAATCGGGAATCTCCAAGATCTTCATCACTCTCAGCCTCATCATACAGATTACGGTGGTGAATAGAAGAGTAAGTAATACTATCCATATTCTTATAGTTGACCCTGGTTTGCTTACCCTTCCTCTTGGAACCGGCCCCCGAGTGGCCTTTTCTTTCTTTGCACGTTCAGCCATCCTTTCAGCCTCTCTCTTGCGCCTGCGCAACTCAACCTCGTCAACAAGACCTCCTTCACCGTCGGATCTGAAATAGCAAGCACGAGGATGGTGCTTGTATGTTTGAGTAGCATGAGAGACACTCGTGAAGTGAATAAGATGGATATCCAGTAGATAAGCACACACACAAGTCCAGGAGGAATGCTAAAAATCCAAAAAGATCCACAAGGAACCAACTCTTCTCAAGGAAGAGACCGGTGCTCGAAGCCACCATGTTGGAGTGGATGGTATGACACCGCAAAGATATATCTTGGGTTCATGACCAATACTCATGAAATAAGCTCACATATCACAAAATGATATTAAGAGAGATGATTTATCTTGCTTTTGGCAATATGGGGGAGGGTTGGCCCAATAAATTAGGACCACACTCCCCCTATGTCTATGCCCACACCTAAACCAAATAAAGGAAGAGAAATAAGTGAATATGTAAGGGTAATCAAGTCAAGCTCCTTAAATCTATGATATTTAGCTCATTCCTCAAATAAAAAATCTTGATTCATCAAGTGGCTTCGTGAAAATATCAGCAGGTTGGTTCTTCATGCTCACAAAAGATAAGTCAATATCACCACGAGCAACACGATCCCGAATGAAGTGATTATGAATCTCAATATGCATTGTCCTTGTATGCTGCATCGGATTATAAGCAATTTTGATAGCACTCTCATTATCACATAAAAGAGTCACTTTGTCAGAATTGACACCGTATTCCTTTAAAGTTTGCCTCATCCATAGTAATTGAGTGCACGCACTAGTAGCAGCCACATACTCAGCTTCGACGGTGGATAGAGATATACAATTTTGTTTCTTCGAAGACCAACACATACCAAAGATCTTCCCAAGAATTGACAAGCTCCAGAAGTTGACTTCCTATCATCCTTATCACTAGCCCAATCGGAATGTGTATAACCACATAAGGATAAATTGGAGCCCTTGGGATACCATAGACTAAAATCCGGGGATTGAACCAAATATCAGAAGATTCTCTTGACCGCCACCAAGTGGCTTTCTTTAGGAGCCACTTGATACCTTGCACACACACAATCAACACAATATCGGGTCTAGATGCATAGAGGTAAAGAAGAGAGCCAATCATGGACCTATATACCTTTTGGTCCACCTCTTTACCATTGGGATTGAGCTCAAGATGGCATTTAGTTTGCATTGGTGTAGCAACGCCATTTAGATCCGTCATCTTGAACCTCTTGAGCATGTCTTGGATGTACTTTGCTTGATTTATGAAGGTTCCTTCTCTAAGTTGTTTGATCTCAAATCCTAGAAAGAACCTTAATTCCCCCATCATAGACATCTCAAACCTGTCGGTCATAAGCTTTGAAAATTCATCATTAAAAGCTTGATTAGTACAACCAAGATAATGTCGGTAGAGGACCATTGAGAAAATCACTCTTAACATCCATTTGCTCTAATTTAAAGTTATGATGAGCTGCATAAGCAAGAAGGATACAGATGGACTCAAGGCGAGCCATGGGAGCATAAGTTTCACCAAAGTCGATGCCTTCCACTTGAGATAAACCGTGTGCTACCAATATTGCCTTGTTTCTTATGACAATTCTATTGTTATCTTGCTTGTTCTTGAAAATACACTTGGTGCCGATAACATTGCGGCAATCTTTGGGCTTCTCCACTAATTTCCAAAACTTGTTGCGCTCAAAATTATTTAGTTCTTCATGCATAGCAACAACCCAATATGGATCTTCAAGGGCTTCAAAGACCTTTTTATGTTCCACCATAGATATATGAGCTTGATGATCACTGAAGCTTGCAAGCTCCCTTCTTGTGGACACCCTTCTTCTTAGGTCACCTACAACTTTATCAAGCGTATGCCCACGAAGTTCGAGATTTCTATCGGCATGAGCTTTGCGACGAATTTCAATCTCCTTGTTGTTTCTTGGAGGGATTTCTTCATCAATAGAGTCTTCGGCTACGAGTACGACTACTTCAACCACGTTCCCTGCAGAACGTTAACCCCATACGGTCTACAAGGGTATGTATTCTCTATGTATCGACCGTTACCGCATTACTACATAGATAGATCCTAGGAAGTTTTTGGGGTTACATCGTAGGAAATTTTTTGTTTTCTGCTGTGATCCCCAACACCTTCTTTTTAGGTCGCCTACAACTTTATCGAGTGTATGCCCTCGAAGTTCGAGATTTCTACTGGCATGAGCTTTGCGACGAATTTCAATCTCCTTGTTGTTTCTTGGAGGGATTTCTTCATCAATAGAGTCTTCGTCTTGACCTTGATCAACCGTATGTTTAGCACGGATAGGTGATGGAGAAGCATGCCCTTGATCTTGATTAGCAGCCATAACAGGAGGCTGTTATAGAGAGTTCTTAGGGACGGATAATCCGGCCGAGGGAGGGGCTGGATAATCCGGCCTGGGATTTTTTGCTCCCTCTTTAGTTTCCTAGATGTTCCTAGTAATTGATGGCGTTGGGCCGGATAATCTGGCCTCGGGTGGAAAATCTGGCCTAGGATTTTCTGCCACTTCCTAAGCTTCCTGCTCCTTCCTGGCAATTGATGGCGAAGGGCCGGATAATCCAGCCCGCGGTGGATAATCTGGCCTAGGACTCCCAGTTTCTTCATTTGAATGATGAACTTCAGGAGGTTGTTGTGTTGGTGCAGTAGTTTTTCCAGCAGGTGGAGCCTGTCGATCTTATGAAGATGAGGGCTCTACTTGAGTAGAGCATTGTCCTTCCCGATCCGCCACAAGGGGTTCCTCAATGGGGCAGAAAAATCCCATGCCCATTCTTCTTATGGCATCTTGGGATATTTCAACATATACATCACAAACATCAACTTGCGCCACATGGGATCCATCATTTTTCTTGAACCCCACACTACAAGATTCCACAACAGTTCCGGATAGCTTATTGTAGACTCTAGAAGTGTGGGATTCGGCACCATATACAACAAAAATACCTTCTAAAGCCTTAGACTCAAATTTAGATAAACTAACTCCTTTAGTGAGAAAGAAACACTTATAACCAAACACCTGGAAATATGAAATGTTGGGCTTGTTACCGGTAAGTATCTCATAGGTTGTCTTGCTCAAGATTTTGCGAAGGTAAAGCCGATTAGATGAGTGACATGTTGTGGATATAGCTTTAGCCAAAAAGTTGTATGGTGACTTGAATTTAGCCAACATAGACCTTGCCATGTCCATAAGAGTTCGGTTTTTCCTCTCGGCAACACCATTTTGTTGAGGAGTGTACACAGAGGATTATTGGTGTCTTATCTCCTCTTCACATAGAAATTCATGCAGATTGTAGTTCTTGAACTCAGAGTGGTTGTCGCTTATAATATCCAATATAGGGACATTGTGTTGATGTTGAACCTCGTTGGCAAAGTCAATGACTGTTTGTTGAGTCTCACTTTTTAGCTTGAAGAAGTAGACCCATGTATATCTTGAGTAATCATCAGCAATAACGAGACAATATTTCTTCCCACTGAGACTTGCATGAGATGTGGACAAAAGATATCCACATGTAGGAGTTCCAAAATCCTTTTTGATGAAATAATCGTCTTCCTTTGATGGGGAGAGTCGTGAATTTTTCCTTCAACACAAGCCCTATAAACATGATCTTTGGCAAAGGAAACATTTTATTTTAGTCCAAGAATGTGGCCACCCTTGTGAAGGCTTTGCAAAGTTCTCATATTACGTGGGCTATACGGCGATGCCATAACCAACCCGCGTCAGCCTTTCTGAATAGACACATCGGACCCACAGTGGTTCCCTGAAAAGTCCACCACATACAAGTCATTTTCGACGTGTCCAATGAAAGCAACCTTACCAAGGGAATGAACAGAAAGTAAATAGTAACCAAGGGTCTCAACAAGCATGACGTCCACGAGTGAGATATCGTGAGAAACCACAACCTTGCCAAGACCCAATACCTTTGACTTTGATTTATCACCATAGGAGATGGTTATTTGATCATGATTAGGCCTCATCTCCGTGATGATCTCCTTGCTTCCGGTCATATGACTTGTGTAGCCACTATCGAGCACCCATTTAGATCTAGCGGAAGCATAGCCCTACAAGAAAATTACTTCTTGGTTTTAGGTACCCATTTTTCAATGTGTCCTCTCATGTTAGTTACAAGGGTCTTTGGGATCCAAATAGACCAAGAAATATAATTATCAAAAGGACCAACATAGATAGCATAGACATCACCATAATAATCACGAAATACCTCATAATGAGGATTGTTAGACCCTGCAAAACCATAATAATTAGTTTTGTCCTTCATGATGTTCTTTTCTGTGGTGCTTGTCTTTGCTTGAACACTCTTGGCCTTCTTCTTCTTGTACTTGTTCTTCTTGGTCTTGGGGACATAACCAAGTCCCTCTTTTCCATTGTTTATCCTTTGCTTACCAAGGACCTCATCTAGAACTTCCATACCTTTGGGTAGGGAACCCTTGGAAAGCTTATCTTTCAACCTAGCATTTTCTTAAAGAAGTTCTTCATGTACACATGTTGGTGCAGACGTGCTAGGAACATCATACTTGTTCAATCGAGTTTGGAGCTGATCATGAGACTCATTGAGAATAGAGTGTTCACTCTCCAATGCCTTGTGAGCAATGTCAAGTTTCTCTAATTTCTCGTAGAGTCTAGCATGAGCATCCCCAAATTCGATCTTTTATTTCTTTAATTTCTTTACCTTGGAAATTGCATTATCACATTCATTTACGAGCTTGGCCACAACCTCGTCATGTGACTCCTCAGTTGACTCAAGTCTCTCCTAGAGAGACTTGAATCTCTTCTTCTTCTAGAGCATTCTTCAAAGATGCAATTTCCATTGCATCCTCTCTTTTAATTCTTCCCTTTTCTTCAAGGAGCTCTTCGGAGTGAGCAAGTTGACCCATGAGAGCCTCGAAATATAGTTTGTTCTCACCTTGCAAGTTAGTGATAAAATATTCCAAAGCAATAACTTCTTCCTTAACTTTAAGACTAGTGTGATCATCCATATCAACATTCATAGTAGTCTTAGGAAAGGAAGAGATGGAAGGTTATACATCGTAACCTCTTGCCATAAGGCAAGTGACATTCTTGTTGATGACATTATCGTTAGGAGAGTCGAAGAGAGATGTAGGTGTAGATGTGGTGGCCATTGCAGCCACCTCTCGTGAGTTATCATCATCCTCTTCGTCTTCACTTGCGGATGAGTACTCCTCTTGTGCTACCAAAACAATATTTGGTTGCTTCTTGTAAGGAGCATTTTCTTGACAAATGACTTTTTCCGTGGTGCCTTTGACTTTTCCTTGAGAATGAGCCTGCCCGCATTGTCTTATCTACTTTGATATGGACATTCAGCTACAAAGTGCAAACGATTTCCACAATTGTAACAAGTTCTCAGCTTTGGACCATTTTCCTTTCGCCCATTTGAACCATTCTTGCACTCAAGTTCAGATTTTGCTTTGGTTGGGTTCTTCCAAAAATTTCTTGCGTAGAAGGCCATGTACTCACCATCAGCTCCTCGGGACAGTTCATGGAGATAATGTCAAAACCCCTATCATCTTCCTCTTGCTCAATGACATTGGCCTTCAATGCTACATTCACGCCTTTTGCATTCCAATTGCTCGAGCACGAGCATCTTCGGCGTTCTTTGCTGCAACTTTGAATGCAGTCATTTCTTACATGACTTCATTGGAAGTCATTTGGTGATAGTTGTGTCGACCTTGTAAGCTCTTCAAATCAATGGGCTCAAATGGCATAAGAGCACTCACATACTTCCTATTGATCCATGTATCATCAACATGTGTGGCACCATGCTTTCTAAATGTAGTGGCAATGCCTTTGAGCCTTCTATACATGTCTTCATGATCCTCACCATCCAGCATATAAAACCCTTCGGCTTCATTGCTTAGAGCAACATACCTATTTCTTATCATGCTCTCATTTCCAATGAATAGGTCAGTGAGTGCATCCCGCGCTTCCTTGGCGGTGTTGAAGTGTTCAATGTTTGGCATGTCCTTGGGATCCACACCAAGATGAATCATGTGAAGAGCAGTCACATTGAGTTGGCTATCAATGACTTCTCTTCTTGTCAAGTTGTTGGAATCTCCAATGTGGAGGCCATCTTCAATGATCCTCCAAAGCTCAATGGACGAACTGCACACATGAGATTTCATTAAGAATTAACATTGATTAAATGAAGATGCAGTAAGCTTGGGTAGATCACCCCTATTATTTATATGATGGTGAGGGATTGGTGGGTTGGGTGAATATAAGTGAGATACCTCACTATAGTCCTCCTTACCACTTCCCTTTTTGGAGGAGGAGCCATTATTTTTATCACTCACCAACTTGTCTTCCTTGGAGTTAGCATTAGCTTTCTCCTTAGAGAGCGGAGTGGTAGCCTCAGAGGTAGATGGAGGTGGGGCTGTAGATGGAGAGAGACGAGCAATCATTAGATGCATCTCTTCCATTTTGGTCTCTATGGATTTTAGCAAGGTTCTTTCCAACATCTTGAGATCATTCATAGTGACCTTGTCCACAACCTCACTACCATCTCCGTTAGTACCCATACTCTCTTAGGCGGTAAAGCCCGGATAAAGAGCCGAGGCTCTAGTACCAATTGAAATGGATCGTGTGTGCACCTAGAGGGGGTGAATAGGTGCTACTCTAATTTTTAATTATTTTTCAATTTTAGGCTTGACACAAAGGTAAATTCTCTAGATATGCAACTATGGAGAATTTCCCTATATGTAAACCTAACTACTAAGCGAGTAAAGGCGAGTAAAAGTGAGAAACGAAGAAACCATAGTGGAGCACACGGAGACACATGATTTGTTTGACCGCAATTCCTTCCTTGTTAAGGGAACTACGTCTGCGTTGGAGTGGTGGGCGGTACTAAGACCACCACGACACAATAGGCCTCACCTTGTTCTCCGATGGATCTCGCCACCAAAGGCATGATCCACCTTTCCACTATTGGTACCCTTTGAGGCGGGAACCGGTGCCTTTACACAACTAGCGGGGCACACATCCACAACGGAATTGGAGGCTCCCGTGATGACAACAAGCTACCACAAGAACAAGTATAATCAATAACCAAAATAAGATCTAGATATTCCCAAGAAATACTAGAGCCTCCAAGTGAATGGAGGGGAATTGATGCGCTTGATTGGTGTTGGTGAAGATTGAAGCCTTCTCCTTCGATTTCGAGCTTGGAGAAAAGTAATGCACTTTTTAGAATGAATCAAGAGTTCTGACAGGAGGAGTAATTGGGGTATTTATACCCCCTATCAAAACTCAGCCGTTGGAGATTTTCTAGCCGGGGCAAAAGCTCCACCCTAGAGTCAAATTTTCGGGGGGGGATCCGCCCTTTTACCGCATGACACTCGTTAGCTCCCTTTGCAAAAAATCTTGGGGGGGAGGGCTTATTCGGCTCGGGCAAAAACTCAGGCCCTGGCCAGACAATTCGAGGGAAAGTCTGCCCCGCATATAGCATGACGCGCCTTGTCCACCTTTGTCGATTGAGCTAGGGCGGATAATCCAGCCCTTGAAAGGGGCAGATAATCCGCCCCCAAACTCTGTTTTGGCTGCTTTTTATATGGGAAATTATCTATAGCACTCCACACAAATTAAATATTCCTTGGTATTGTTATCTAACACACAAAACACTAGAAATCATGAAATGTTCTTTCACCCATGTCTACCATCTTTCGGCGTTCGACATATGAGTCACAAGGTCACAAAATTAAATTAACAATACTCGAAACAATCAAGAATTAGCTCAAAGTTATTCAATATTAGAAAAAACAATTTAAAAATAGGGGTTAGTAAGTATGGTCTCGGTTATTTTTCTTTCATTAGTC
This sequence comes from Avena sativa, assembly GCA_916181665.1. Classification (NCBI taxonomy): domain Eukaryota; kingdom Viridiplantae; phylum Streptophyta; class Magnoliopsida; order Poales; family Poaceae; genus Avena; species Avena sativa. The sequence continues at coordinate 318,658,697 of OV702292.1, forward strand.
GTTTTTCATGTGTGCAACACTCGCCATCTTTTGCTCTTTTTTGCCATGAAGCCGGGTTTCAGACAACAGCAAGTCGAAGAGTGGGCCTTTGGTGCCAACACATTACTAACACGACATAAAAGATAAGAAACTTAAGCCAGCTGACATAAAAAACTAAAGTTTTGAATTAACAATTACGATGAAGGCAGTCCCCAAGTTTCTGCTTGGGGTGTTGACATTCCATTCATAAGATCATTACCAGAATACACATCCAATATGTGAGAGTTCAAGATACATACACTTTTTCCTAAGTGTAAAATGGACGGAGTAATGCCACAACCTTTTACTTTCTTCACCGAACCTATCCACCTTGTTCTTCTCCTGTGCTTGAGCATCTATTAGATAGTATGCATCGTTGTGCAGAGCTTTGATCACAATAAATGGCCCTTCCCATGGAGGCAATAATTTTTCTGCATGCCAACAGTGTGTTGCACTAGCCGAAGCACTAGACCCCCTTCTCGAAATACTCGAGGGTGTACTTTCTGGCTATGGTAGCGTCGGAGATTTTGTTGATATATAGTAGATCTATACAATGCCAATTGTCGTGCTTCTTATAGAAAATCGACATCATTTTCCCGGGCTTCCTTTACCTCGGCCTCTATATATTGGGTGACTCTTGGTGAGTCATCCTCTATGTTAGCTGGTAATATAGCTTCTGCCCCATATACGAGGAAAAATGGCGTATAACCGGTTGAGCGATTTGGAGTTATCCTTAAACTCCATAGTACTGTTGGGAGTTCATCAATCCAGCATCCAGATGATCGCTGCAGCGGCTCAATGATCCGAGGTTTTATCCTGGACAGTACCAGTCCATTGGATCTCTCAACTTGCCCATTTGATTTGAGATGTGCGATCGATGCTACATTGAGTGTTATCCTCTTATCCATGCAAAATCGAGCAAAGGCTCCTTCGGAAAAGTTCGTGCCATTATCCGTTATAATGCTGTGCGGATATCCATATATCAAGATTATATCTTTCAGGAATGATACAGCTATGGGCCCATCACATTTTCTTATTGGTTTGAACTCAATCCATTTGGTGAATTTATCAACCATGACCAAGATATGAGGCATGTTGCCACGTGTCGGCTTAAATGTCCCCACCATATCCAAACACCACAGTGCAAATGGCCAAGTGATTGGTATGGTTTTGAGTGCAGAGGCTAGCATATGAATCTTGCTTGAATACCTCTGATACCCATTGCATTTTCTTACTAAGTCCTCATCTTCTTGTAAGGCACTTGGCCAATAAAATCCATGTCGGAATGCCTTGGCAACTAGGGCTCTTGATGAGGCATGATGCCCACATTCTCCCTGATGGATTTCCCGAAGGATTTCCAACCCTTATTCCGGGTCAACACATTGCTAAAGAACATCAGTTACACTTCTTTTGTATATCTTGCCATTGATAATGGTATAGGACTTCGCCCTTGTCTGCACTTGTTTGGCTATAATCGGTTGTGCCCAAGCTGGTACAACACGAGCCGGTAAAACAACTTCATCAATCAACATTGGTTCCACTAACATAATATCTGTCGGGTTTGGCTGCATAGTCATTAAGTTCTGCAAGGCAGTCCCCGGGTTTGTCGAAGAAGTCCCTGGGTTACTCGAAACACTCCCCATATCTATATCCATAGGGATAACCTCTAACTCTGGATTGGCCGGGATAAAGATTGACTTGGATTCAGGTGATGGTTTGATGGATGGTTTCTAGAGATGTTCGAGAGATATGCCCGGTGGGATTTACTATCGGGATGAACCCAGTTTGGATAACACATTAGCTGCTTCATTCTCGGCGCGAGGTACGTGATGGAATTCACATCCCTCGAAGTACCCACTAATTTGCTGAACGTGAAATATGTAAAAGGACATGTTAGCATCAAGTGCATCCCAATTACCCGAAACATGCTATATTACAAGTTCTGAATCACCAAAGCATTGAATCCAGTGAATACCAATTTCTTTTGCTACCTTGAGACCATGCACAAGTGCCTCATACTCGGCTACATTATTTTATGCTGCAAAGTGGATCTGCAGCACATATCTCAGCTGATCTTTGGGTGAGGTGAGACTATGTTGGCACCTAACCCATTTTTCATTTTGGATCCATCGAAGTGCATTCTCCAATAGTTGGAGTAAGGAAATGGTGGCTCATATTGCATTTCAGCCCAGTCGACAAAAAAGTCTATCAATTCCTGAGAATTGATGGCATCTCTCCTGTCGTACTGCAGTGCATATGGTGCTAACTCAATGACCCATTTGGCATCCCGGCCACTCACATCTTTATTACCCATGATCTCTGATATAGGAGCTTCACATATTACTCTTATAGGATGTTCTTCAAAGTAATGTTTGAGCTTTTTGGCCGCCATATAGACATCATATGTCATTTTCTGATAGTGTGGTAATTTTGCTTAGATCCTGAAAGCACTTCACTTCGGTAATATACTGGCCTTTGCACCGACTTACCCTCCTCGTCATGCTCCACCACTACCACGACACTTATGACTTGGTTCGTCAGTACTATGTAGAGCAACATCGACTCTTTGGATAGTGGTGAAGCTAACACTAGTGCAGAGGCTAACATCTTTTTTAGTTCATGAAATGCGCTATATGCCTGAGGTGTCCATATGAATTTATCATATTTTTTCATTAATTGATATAAGGGTAGTGCCTTCTCCCCCAGCCGACTAACAAAGTGACTTAATGATGCCAGGCAACCAGTAAACTTCTGGACATTGTTGAGACACTTCGGTAGTTCCATTCGCTCAATGGAACTGATCATAGTCGGGTTCGCTTTGATACCTCGGCTTAACAAGAGGAAACTAAGTAATTTTCTGATCGGGACACCGAATGTGCACTTTTTCGGGTTTAATTGCATTCGGAACCTTTTTAAGTTTGCAAATGTTTGCCTTACATCATCCAAGATAGTATGACCCTCCTTGGTTTTCATGACCACATCATCAACGTATACTTGCACATTTTTACCAATTTGGTCATGCCGACATTTTTGCATACACCTCTGATATGTTGCACCTGACTTTCTGAAACCAAAGGGCATGGTGCGAGAGCAATAAGCCCCATACGGGGTAATAAAGGTGGTCTATATTTGATCAGCTGGGTGATACATTGCAAATGTATCTATAATTTTTGATGTTCCATGCTTGGTTTTATCTACTTTCTTGTGTTTTGTTCCAACTTTGGAGTACTTTTCATATACTTTCTTGGACTAACCTATTAACAAGATGCCACAGTGCTAGTTGCCTGTTTTCTGTTGTTTTTGGTTCCAGGAACTCAGAAAATGAATATTCTCGGAATTGGACGGGACAAAAGCCAAAGTTTCTATTTTCCTGGAAGACTCACGGAGCCAGAAGGACAGTCGGAGAGGGGCCACAGGGTGGCTACACCACGCCTAGGCTCGGGAAACCCTAGGTCGTGCCAGGGCATGGTGTGGGCCCCCTGGCCGGCCACCAACCTTGCCTCCTTCGCCTATAAGAGCCTCCTGATACCAAAACCCTAGATCGTCAATCAGAAAGCCACGAAAAGTTCCACAGCACCGCCGCCACCGAAGGGGAGATTCAAGGGACAGAAAGTCTCTGTTTCGGCACCCTACCGGGACGGGGAAGTGCCCCCGGAGCCATCTCCATCGATCTCCACCGTGATCTCCATCACCATTGTTGATTCCCATGATGAGGAGGGAGTAGTTCTCTCTCGAGTCTAAGGGTTCTACCGGTAGCTATGTGTTCATCTCTCTCTCTATGCATGATCATATTGTGATCATGAGCTTTGTAATCAAGTAGATCTACCTTGCTACTCAAGTGCTTTAATAGATCTCTGCTCTCCCCGTGTGTGTGAAAGTGACAGCGTGCTCACCATGGTGGCACTTAGGCTAGAGATTACAAATACTTGTTATGAGTTATATTTGGAGTTGGATGTCTTTATGAAATTGTGCTGTTTGTTGGAACCATCTAGAGCTCAAGGTGACAGTGTGGGGTTATCTAGATAGGAAAGGCTTACTTTGAGGTGTGCTGTTATAGCCCTACCATCGATTAGAGTGTCCAACCAGAGAGTAGTTCAGCGTAGTATCATAAAGAAGAATATATTTATATGAGAGTGTTCACTAGTGAAAGTATGATCCCTAAGCCTTGATTCTAAGCACTGAAACAACCATTTGCTATTAGATCTGTTACATGTTTGCTTGCTTCCATCTTCATTTCAGTTTTACTTTAGTCTATTCCACACGCCATTAAGCTGTTTTCTATCACCGTTACCACTTATAATTATCCATACCACTTGTATTTCACTATATCTTCGCCGAACTAGTGCACCTATACACCTGACAAGTGTATTGGGTGTGTTGGGGACACAAGAGACTTCTTGTATCTTGATTGCAGGGTTGCTTGAGAGGGGATACCTTTGACCACTTCCTCCTTGAGTTCGATAAACCTTGGGTAATCCACTTAAGGGAAAACTTGCTGCTGTTCTACAAACCTCTGCACTTGGAGGCCCAACAACTATAAACAAGAATAGAAGTGCGTAGACATCAAGCTATTTTCTGGCGCCGTTGCCGGGGAGGTAAGGTAAAAGGTATTTACATCAGAGGATTAAAGAATAAGAACCTCCCACGGCAAACGCATTTTTCTGGCGCCGTTGCCGGGGAGGTAAGGTAAAAGGTACTCACATCCTCCGGTGTGAGTGCTCGAAGTTATTTCCTTTAGATTCTGCAATTTTGTCTTTTTGTTTCTTGTTTTCACTAGTTAGGCTTAATGGAAAACAACAACAAAATTAGAGAACTTTATAGTATTTATATTGAGTTAGGACATGAAGTGTTTGAAGAGAAAATTAAAAAACCTATGGAACTTTATTTTCATGCTAATAGCAATGTTGTTAGTATGAATTCTTTGGACACCATTATTGCTAATGCTATGGAAAAGTCTAAGCTTGGGGACACTAGTTTTTATGAAAATGATCTTTTTAGTTCCCCAGCTTTGGAAGATAGCTATTCTATTGCTTATGATGATACCAAACCTCCAATATATGATGATTACAATGATGAATATGATATTTTCAGTCCACCTACTATTGAGGAGGAAATTAATTATGATTATAATATGCCTCCTATATTTGATGATTATGGTGATGAGAATAATAATGATAGCTATTTTGTTAAATTTGCTCCCACTACAATTAATAAGAATAACTATGCTTATGTGGAGAGTAATAATGATTATATGCATGTGTCTCATGATAAGAATGTTTTATGTGATAGTTATATTGTTAATTTTATTCATGATACTACTGAAAGTTATTATGAGAGAGGGAAACATGGTTTTATGTATCTCAAGAATATTAAGTTTCCCCTCTTTATGTTGAAAACTTTGAAGTTGCACTTGTTTTGCTTTCCTATGCTTGTTGCTTTGTACTTTCATGACTTGTTTATTTACAAGATTGCTATGCATAGGAAGTGGGTTAGACTTAAATGTGTGTTGAATTTGCTTCTTGATGCTCTCTTTTACTTCAATTCATATTTCTTATGTGAGCATCTTCTCAAACTATCATGCCTAACTTGAAGGCATTAAAGAAAAGTACTTATTGGGAGATAACCCAAAAGTTTTAGATGGGTCTTGGAAGTTATTACTTCAGTAATAATCTCTCCTTATCCTTTCTATTTGCTTTTTGTGCCAAGAGTAACCTCTAATGAGAGAGAAGTAATGATTGGGAAAGTTGTTGTCCCGAAACAGATTTTTGTGCTTCACCATAAAAATTCGTGTAAAATCTCTGTATGTCCTTTTGAGGCGTGAATTTTTGTGCTTCTTCCCCAGGTTGTTATCTAACTTTAGTTAGTTCAACAATTTTTGATTTGAGCAACATAAGGTCTTCGAAAAAATTTGTCTTTACCTGCTGGTCTGTTTTGACAGATTTCTGCCATTTTCTGCATTTGCTTCTTGTTGGTTCCTTTTTGAGTTATTTTGGGGAATTGAGCTTTTTGAGGGAAGTGCTACAGTAGCTAGTGTTTTAATGGAAGTTTTATTGGTGTTTGAGCTGAACCTTAAAGACATATTATCTTGAGTGCACTAATGTTGGTAATAAAGATTGTGTAAAGTTTTGTATAAAGGAAAATTTTCAGGTGTATGGAAGGAATGAGTAATGAGATCAAGGATGGACTAAATCTCAAGCTTGGGGATGCCACGCGTGTCACCCCAAGAAATATCCAAAAAGTAAAAGCGTCAAAGCTTGGGGATGCTTGGGGAGGGCACAATGGGGAGGGCACACTCCCTCCGCCTATATAAAGGGGTGCCCATGCGTAGGATTAAACACACAATTAGAGAAGTCATTTGGTTAACTTTCTCCCTCCCTCTCTCTATACCTTGTGACCATGGCCCCAAGTATGGGTTGTGCGATCGAGGCACACCTGCAGATGCTGTTGTGCTGTAGGGATTCCTAGCCGGATATCAACTTCCGCACTCCCGGCGGGATCTGGGAGCTGGAGGTCTCATCGTGCACAGGATGTGTACGAAGACACGAGGCGCAACACTTGGGGTGCTTAAATGTCGTGAGCTGGAGAAGATCAAGAAGGAGCAAGGGGTGACCTGCGAGGAGCTTGGCGACCTTGAGGTCGGCTATGAGTACGACTTCTTCAACCACGTTCCCCGCGGAACGTTAACCACGTACGGTCTACAAGGGTATGTATTCTCTACGCATCGGCCGTTACTGTATTACTACATAGATAGGTCCTAGGCAGTTTTTGGGGTTACATCGTAGGAAATTTTTTGTTTTCTACTGCGATCCCCAATAGTGGAATTAGAGCCGATCTATGCGTAGGAGTGCTATACGGCCAGTACACACAAGTATTGTGCGGGCATTGATCCCTTAGTTGTTACCCTCTAACGTGTACTTGTTTATATCGCGGTATTGTTTGATGAAGCGGCCCGGACCGACCTTACGCGTATTCGTACGCGAGACTGGTTCCACGCTCAACATACGGCTTGTACCACATAAGTGGCTAGCGGGTGTCTGTCTCTCATTCGATAGTTGATATAGCATTTACAACGGAGGGTCCCGGAAGGGGTGTAATAGAGACAACTGTTGGATCCATGTTGTGGTTGGAAAGTTTGTAGTTTAGAAACAGTTCTAGTGCGAAAGCCCTAACAACCACATAAAACTTGCAATAGATAAAGTAGAGGCGTCTAACTTTATTTTGCAGGGGGGCATGTGATTATGATATGGCATTGGTCATTACGAAGGTAGAGTAGTTTACTTTTCTGTTACTAAGTAGTATAGTGATAGTCATTGTTCCGATGAACGAACTGGTGGAGGCGTCATGGACTTGGCGTCAAAACAAGGGCAAGATGGAGATCATGCCAGAGCGCTCGATGGAGATCAAGGCGTAATAAAGACCATATCATATCACATTATACATATGATGTTAACCAGTTTTTACATCTTATTGTGTGCTAGTATTTAGATACTCAACGGTAGCAAATAAGATAATCCCTATTTAATTCCAATATTTCGTGTTCCCCTTGTGTGTGCACCACCAAGAAAGTTCTTCGGTATGAGGTGCCCTGCGGTGAGTAGGGGTCAGACATATCTACGTTCGCATATAGTGGGTATAAGCCATGTTGCACAGCGAATACACAAAAGTTAGATTTGGCGAGCCTGGCACGTTACAGAGACGTGGCCTCGGAACACAAGAGATCGAAAGATCGAGCATGAGTCACTTGGATGATGTGATTGGCATTAGTGAATGTCTACCTTTGATAATGCACTAATGGCTGTGTAACACGGGGGAGGTGTAGAGGATAGGGATCATGCGATCAATAAAATCATCCAGGTGATGGCAATTTTAGTGGAGACCAATTATAAATTGATCTCTTATTATAAACTTAGTCTAGATGTCTATTTGCAAATATCTTAGTAGACCTTGGCCTATCCCATTGAGGTCCTTTGTGACCATGGGAATATATTGCTTAATTTGAAACTTAGCAAAAGGTTCCAACTTCATAGATTAATACCCACGCCTGAGGGGTATCCTCGTAAAAGGTGATCTTCTCTTCTTGATACAATAACCATTAGGAGATAATTCGATGACTCTGGATTGTTTGCAAAAACACTTAGTGATCTTGCATTAGAGTTGAGAACTTTTAGAAGGGCTTGATTGCAAATGGAGGTCATGGATGAAAAGGTATATGTTAGATATACAAAATTATAAATGTGGTTCTTGCAAAACCCGTTGCAGTTTGCAAAGTATTTGATACTTGTCCCGTTTTGTGAAAACAGGATGATCTGCTTGAGAATTGTTGGATTTGAGGCAATGTGGCTTGATGACGGCAACCAAAACAGTTGATGGCCGACATCACCACTTTCCTCAAAGTTTGTCATTTGGATTAGTGGACATGAATATAATTTTGTAATCCTTATTTGTGTGTCTTGCTTTTGGCGAGACGATTATTCATATGAACAAGTACAAGCCGGTTTGTACTATTCTTATGAACAATACCGTTAGGGTCACATTACGATTACAAACTAGTTATTCTCATCACTATGTTAATGATAATAGTTTAAACATTCACAAAGGATTAGAATGCTAAAAGATATCCAAAGTTTAATAATGAGATGACACTATAGTTTAAGTCATTTTGGTTGCTGCAGGTTCTTTATGAAAGATCGGGGTCCTAGATACTTAATCTAGAGACTTTGCAAAACCATGCCTCTTGGGCAGAATGACTAAAACTCCGCATTCTGGTAAAACGATGATATGCGAAGAAATGTTGAATCTTATACATAGTGATGTACTGTATTTTCAACAAATAGTGGAAATCATTAGTTAGTTGTGGACTTAAGTGAATAAGCGTATTTACTTAATGAAACATAAGTTTGAAATGATTTGAATTGTTCAAATGAGTTCATAACTAAATGGGATATTGAAATTAACAAGAATACGAAGTCTCTTCGATTTGATCGACATGACTAAAGTATTCAAGTCAAAGTTTAGCATAAAAGGAACTTGTGAAAGATGTTTCACAAATTATGATAATTGGGCGAATCAAAACTGTGTTGAAATGTCTAAACATCATAATCATTATGTATTAGATACATATGATATGATATTATCTCTTAAGGGGTTATATTTGTCATTTAGAGTTAGAGATCGAAATAAGCAAACACTCATTTGAAATACAAAGGAACATCTAAAGATTCGTGGAAACAACACCATAAGTGTTATGGCACGTTCGAGTTTCTGGAGATTTCGATAAGTCGAAATTGTGGCGAATAAACAAGTCTTTGTAGAGCATTCTTAAGAAGCTATGAATGCATCTTCCACAAAGGGGCAAACATGTTGTTGTCCTAAGTTCATGTGTCTTGATGAAGATACAGGTGGAAGAAAGTAAAAGATCAAAACAAGGTATTTGACCTTACCTCTGAATTGTTAAGTGGCGCAGCGGAATTTGCTTCATGAATCCAAACTCTACAAATAGAGGAGAAACTATTGATAATGATCATAAAGTTTCAGTTAATACTTTTACTAAATAAAGTAGGATTCGAATATATATTCTACAAGTTCGTGGAATTATATTGTTGATTCACTTGTTATGTTTTGAACAAGACATACCTACGAAATACAAAGAAGCATGATGGACCTAAGTGCGAGAAATGAATGGTCATTGAAATCTCTTTAGTGGAATTCTCGATTTGATGATGATCAAGGAATTTTGGAATGTCCAAGATTATCGAGAAGACCTGGTTTTGAGTGGGAGCTAAGTGAAATCCCTAGACCTCAAACATGAATGTCATATTTGAGTGGGAGCGTGAAATCATTCTATGATATGTGGACGACATATGTGAATGATGTGATCGGTGTTAATAATATTTAAGTTAGATAAATAAGCATGAAGTTGAAGTTATTAAACAATAAGATCTATCGAGATAGATTGGTAAGTTTAATAAGCACTGAATGTTGAATGCTTCCTGGACTAGATTCTGAAAGATGTTCAGAATGTCCTAAGACAAGATTCTGAAGAAGCTCAAAATGGAACAAGGTAAGAAAGTAGTTCTTACTATATGAAGCATTGAGTATTGCAACTATGGTTGAAAGAAAGAGATGCGTTGCATCTCCTATGCCTCAGTCATAGGTTCTTCCATATAACCATGTTGTATACTCGACGTAATGTGACCCGAAGTTCTGGTTGGTAGGACAAAGTCTTAACTGTAAGAACATGTCTTTAAGTGATTCCTGAGTTGATCACTAAAACCAGAATTAAGTTTGTACTTAAGTAGGAAGAAGCAATGTAAGTGGCATAGTTGCATTTCATGCACTAGGTAGAAGTATAAAAGCTCCATCTGATGTGATGTATAATGTTATGGTGGGGCTAGTTCGCTTTTAATGTAGAATGAAGTGTCCCAGGGCCCAGTGCCCATGAGAAAGCCCTCGAGGTTGATCTAAAGTCACTTTAAGCTCCTGGAATTTGGCCTCGTTCTGCTGCCATAACTATAGTATATACACAAAGGATAGCAAAATGTGTTTCGAAATTTAGATGACAACGCTGAAAACGACCGTCATCATAAACACTAGAAACAAAGTCTCACTTTGTCGCCAAACAAATACTTCGACCCATTATAAGATAATGGTGTGAATGTCAAAGTTAGGAAAACATTAACGATTTGCAAAATAAATAATGATCTAGTAAAACAGAACATGGACATGCCGTTTCCCATGAGCATGCATGATCTGTAAAAACATATGGTATATGGTTTATATGAGTAAAATGCGAGCTAGGTTATTTGTTCTCTAGTGCAAGTGGAAGACTGAAGGAGATATGCCCTAGAGGCAAATAATAAATAGGTTTTTATTGTCATATCTCAATTAGTTTATAATAGTTCCATATTGTGCTATAACTGTGCCAAGTAGAAACATTGGTACTGGTGTGGTATGAAACAACAAAGTCCCTAGTAGCCTCCATTCATACTAGTTCGTTGGTCACCAAGATGATCTGGGTTTCAAGATCATGGGCATTTATGCCGACTGACAACGGGATCATATCATTAGAGAATGATGTGATTGGACATTCCTCGAAGGATTGCAACACGATCAAGTCATATAGTTCATTGTTGCAACAGCTATACCTATACTCCTTCTCCTTAGATCGTGAGCTCATATTACTCACTGTTTCCCGAGGCTTCTTAGAGTGCATCAACCGTCATCTGGTAATACGGTGGCCATAAAGGTGTACGTTCGGTATTCCGAAGGAATAGTAGATGGCATGTGACTGCAAGACCGGGATTTGTTCACCCACATGACGGGTAAAGATACATACGGCCGGCTTGGTGAGACAACATCCATAAATGTTGCAACATGTGACTAGGTCACGGGGATGTAATATCACGGTAACAAGAAAACAGAACTTGTTGTGAACAAGATTGAACAAGGTATGGGATACCAATGATCGGATCTCGGACAAGTTGTATCGAGAAACAAAAGGAAGAGGATGCTACATTTAGCGATTCAAACGACATTGTCATCAGGAATGCACAGGGGTCACATGGATATCCCTGGTCCCTCTGTTGATCATTGATTTAGATCATGTCTAGAGCATTCCCGAGCCGTGAGAGGATACACTTAAGGGTACGATGAGAGCGGTCATTCGTAAGACGGAATCACAGTAGAGAAAGAGAGAAAGCCGGAATCGTTCCACAGAGAGATCCAAAGTTGTTCGGAGAAAGAATAAAGGAAAAGACCCTGAAATGTGTTTTCGGATAAATGGGAATTTAAATATATATTTATTATATGTTAATTATGAAATAATATATTCTAAATAATATTTAATTTAAGATTTATAATGGCAACTTTTATATTAGGCCAAATCCTGGAGGGAAAAAGGCCTAGAATAAAAGCTGCAGAAAAATAAATGGAAAAGGCAAAACAGCTAGCCCTGTGGGCGGCGGATAATCGCCACCGCACAGGGCGGCAGGTAACTGGGCCGCGACCGCGAGTCGGCCCACCCGGGCGCCAGCCGCCAGCTGCCGCGTGGGGCGCTAGGCGTGCTAGGCCGCGGGGGCAGTACCGGCCCACTCGGGCTCTGCCTCCGCTGGCTGCCGTTCGCGGGCCACCGCGCCAGGCAGGCCCACCGGGGGGTCGCCTCACCAGGCCGCCGAGCGGGCGCACGTGGGCTGTGGGGTGGGCAGCCGGCCCACTGGCTCCAGGCCACTGCGGGCGAGAGGCTGCTGGGCACGAGGTGGGCCGCGCCAAGGCCCACCCGGCCAGCCCCTGTCTGCTGCCTCTTTTCTTTTTATTGTTTATTTTCTGTTTGGCTATTGGGCTGAGTTCTTTTGGCCCATCCGGCCAGGTTGAAAATACGTGTTATTTTTCCTTTATGAATAGTCCCACATGGCTAACCCAACGGGGAGGGCACACCCCCTCCGCCTATATAAAGGGGTCCCCATGGGTGGGATTAAACACACAATTAGAGAAGTCCTTTGGTTGACTTTCTCCCTCCATCTCTCTATACCTTCTGACCATGGCCCCAAGTCTGGGTTGTGCGATCAAGGCACACCTGCAGTATGCCGTTGCGCTGCAGGGATTCCTAGCCGGATATCAATTTCCGCACTCCCGGCGGGATCGGGGAGCCGGAGGTCTCATCGTGCACCAGATGTGTACGAAGACACGAGGTGCAACACAAGGGGCGCTTAAATATTGTGAGTCGGAGCTGTTGCATGATGAAGATCAAGAAGGGGCAAGGGGTGACCTGCGAGGAGCTTCGTGACCTTGAGGTCAGCTATGAGTATGACTACTTCAACCGTGTTCCCCGCGGAACGTTAACCACGTACGGTCTACAAGGGTATGTATTCTCTATGCATCAGCCGTTATTGCATTACTACATAGATAGATCCTAGGCAGTTTTTGGGGTTACATCGTAGGAAAATTTTTGTTTTTTGCTGCGATCCCCAACACCTTCTTCTTAGGTCGCCTACAACTTTATCGAGTGTATGCCCTCGAAGTTCGAGATTTCTATCGGCATGAGCTTTGCGACGAATTTCAATCTCCTTGTTGTTTCTTGGAGGGATTTCTTCATCAATAGAGTCTTCGTCTTGATCTTGATCAACCGTATGTTTAGCACGGATAGGTGATGGAGAAGCATGCCCTTGATCTTGATTAGCAGCCATAACAGGAGGCTTCTGTAGAGAGTTCTTAGGGACGGATAATTCGGTCGAGGGAGGGGCTGGATAATCCGGCCTGGGATTTTTTGCTCCCTCTTGAGTTTCCTGGATGTTCCTAGTAATTGATGGTGTTGGGCCGGATAATCTGGCCTCGGGTGGAAAATCTGGCCTAGGATTTTCTGCCACTTCCTGAGCTTCCTGCTCCTTCCTGGCAATTGATGGCGAAGGGCCGGATAATCCAGCCTGCGGCGGATAATGTGGCCTAGGACTCCCAGTTTCTTTAGTTGAATGATGAACTTTAGGAGGTTGTTGTGTTGGTGCAGTAGTTTTTCCAGCAGGTGGAGCTTGTCGATCTTATGAAGATGAGGGCTCTACGTGAGTAGAGCATTATCCTTCCCGATCCGCCACAAGGGATCCATAATTTTTCTTGAACCCCACACTACAAGATTCTACAACAGTTCCGGATAGCTTATTATAGACTCTATAAGTGTGGGATTCAGCACCATATACAACAAAAATACCTTCTAAATCCTTAGACTCAAATTTAGATAAACTAACTCCTTTAGTGAGAAATAAACACTTACAACCGAACACCCGGAAATATGAAATGTTGCGCTTGTTACCGGTAAGTATCTCATAGGGTGTCTTGCTCAAGATTTTGCGAAGGCAAAGCCGATTAGATGAGTGACATGCTGTGGATATAGCTTCATCCAAAAAGTTGTATGGTGACTTGAATTTTGCCAACATAGACCATGCCATGTCCATAAGAGTCTGATTTTTCCTCTCGGCAACACCATTTTGTTGAGGGTGTATGCAGCGGATTATTGGTGTCTTATCTCCTCTTCACCTAGGAATTCATGCAGAATGTAGTTCTTGAACTCAAAGTTGTTGTCGCTTCTAATAGCCAATATAGGGACATTGTGTTGATGCTGAACCTCGTTGGCAAAGTCAATGATTGTTTGTTGAGTCTCACTTTTTAGTTTGAAGAAGTAGACCCATGTATATCTTGAGTAATCATCAACAATAACGAGACAATATTTGTTCCCACTGAGACTAGCATGAGATGTGGACCAAAGATATCCACATGTAGGAGTTCCAAAATCCTTTTTGATGAATAATCGTCTTCCTTTCATGGGGAGAGTCGTGAAATTTTCCTTTAACACAAGCCCTATAAACATGATCTTTGGCAAAGGAAACATTTTATTTTAGTCCAAGAATGTGGCCACCATTGTGAAGGCTTTGCAAAGTTCTCATATTGACGTGGGCTAGACGGCAATGCCATAACCAACCCGCGTCAGCCTTTCTGAATAAACACATCGGACCCATAGTGGTTTTCCCTGAAAAGTCCACCACATACAAGTCATTTTCGACGTATCCAATGAAAGCGACCTTTAGAGACTTGCTCAACAAGAGTATCAATAAATCATCATCAATGAAAACTACAAAGCCCATCTTACCAAGGGAATGAACAGAAAGTAAATTGTAACCAAGGGTCTCAACAAGCATAACGTCCATGAGTGAGATATCGTGAGAAACCACAACCTTGCCAAGACCCAATACCTTTGACTTTGATTTATCACCATCGGAGATGGTTATTTGATCATGATTAGGCCTCATCTCCGTGATGATCTCCTTACTTCCGGTCATATGACTTGTGCAGCCACTATCCAACACCCATTTAGATCCAGCGGAAGCATAGCCCTACAAGAAAATTACTTCTTGGTTTAGGTACCCATTTTTCAATAGGTCCTCTCATGTTAGTTACAAGGGTCTTTAGGATCCAAATAGACCAAGAAATATAATTACCAAAAGGTCCAACATAGATAGCATAGACATCACCATAATAATCACGAAATAACTCATAATGAGGATTGTTAGACCCTGTAAAACCATAATAATTAGTTTTGTCCTTCATGATGTTCTTGTCTGCGGTGTTTGTCTTTGCTTGAACACTCTTGGCCTTCTTATTGTTGTTCTTGTTCTTGTTCTTCTTGGTCTTAGGGACATAACCAAGTCCCTCTTTTCCATTGTTTATCCTTTTCTTACCAAGGACCTCATCTAGAACTTCCATACCTTTGGGTAGGGATCCCTTGGCAAGCTCATCTTTCAACCTAGCGTTTTCTTAAAGAACTTATTCATGTCCACATGTTGGTGCAGACGTGCTAGGAACATCATACTTGTTCAATCGAGTTTGGACCTGATCAAAGACTCATTGAGAATAGAGTGTTCACTCTCCAATTCCTTGTGAGCAATGTCAAGTTTCTCTAATTTCTTGGAGAGTCTAGCATGAGCATCCCCAAATTCAATATTTTCTTTCTTTAATTTCTTTACCTTGGAAATTGCATTATCACATTCATTTACGAGCTTGGCCACAACCCCGTCATGTGACTCCTCAATTGACTCAAGTCTCTCCTCTAGAGGGACTTGAATCTCTTCTTCTTCTAGAGCATTCTTCAAAGATGCAATTTCCATTGCACCCTCTCTTTCAATTCTGCCCTTTTCTTCAGGGAGCTCTTCAGAGTGAGCAAGTTGACCCATGAGAGCCTCGAAATATAGTTTGTTCTCACCTTGCAAGTTAGTGATAAAATAATCCAAAGCAATAACTTCTTCCTTAACTTTAAGGCTACTGTGATCATCCATATCAACATTCATAGTAGTCTTAGGAAAGGAAGAGATGGAAGGTTATTGAAATGGATCGTATGGGCACCTAGAGGGGAGGGTGAATAGGTGCTACACCAAATTTTAATACTTTTTCAATTTTAGGATTAGCATAAAGGGTAAATTCTGTAGATAAACTATTAGGTGGAATTTCCCTATATGCAAACCTAACTACTAGCGAGTAAAGAGCGAGTGGAAGAGGAACGGGTAAACCGTAGTGAAGCACGCGGAGACACAGGATTTGTTTGACCGCAGTTCCTTCCTTGTTAAGGGAAGTACGTCTGTGTTGGAGGGGTGGGCGGTACTAAGACCACCATGCCACAATAGGCCTCACCCTGTTCTCCGATGGATCCTGCCACCAAAGGCCTGATCCACCTTTCCACTATAGGTACCCTTCGAGGCGGGCACCGGCGCCTTTACACAACTAGCAGGGCAACAACTCCACAAACAACTTGGAGGCTCCCAAAATGACAACAAGCTGCCACAAGAACAAAGTTATCAAATACAATGAATAAGATCTAGGTATTGACAAGAATACTAGATCAGAGATTTCTCCAAGTGAATGGAGAGGAGTTGAAGCGCTTGATTCGATGATGATGATGAACTTATCCTCCTTCAATTCCCCCAAAGATCAAGACCTTCGGGTGGTTGAAGTGGGAGATCGAGACTGAGAGTTCTTGCACAATGTCTGGACAATTTCGAATGAATCAAGAGTTCTGAACGTTGGGGAAGAAAGGGTATTTAAACCCCCTTCAGAAACCAGCCGTTGGACACTTTGGGGCCGGATTATCTGGCACAAGTGAGGGCCGGATTATCCGGCCTGGGGAAAACACCGCCCCAGACTCGGAATATCCGGCAAATAATCCGCCCCCTATCTAAGCGTCGTGCCAAGCTTGCCCTTGATCAACTTCTGGGGGCCGAATTATCCGATCCTATGTGAAGGCCAGATTATCCGGCCTGGGGAGGAACTACGCCCTAGTTCGGATTTTCTGGGAGAAAATCTGTCCGGATACCGAGCAACGCGCCTTGGCTCCTTTTGCTCAAAAACTGGGGGCCGGATTATCCGGCTCATGCGACTGCCGGATTATCCGGCATGGGAAGGAAAAACCGCCCCAGTTCGGATTTTCCGGGAGAAAATCCGACCGGGTACTAAGCGACACGCCTTGGCTCCCTTTGGGAAATGAGGTAGGCCGGATTATCCGGCCCTTGGTGGGGCGGATTATCCGCCCCCCCTCAAAGCTTCCTGCACACTTAGCGCACATGAATAGTCTCCACAGTATTGTTATCTAACACGCAAAACATAGGAAAACATGAAATGTTCTTTCAATCTTCCCCTTTTTGGTGTTAGATGACAATACCAGGATTTGCAGGAAAAAGTCACAAGACAAGCAACAATAACCATGGAAGAGACTCCCCCTTAATGTGTGCATAATAGAGTTTTGCATTGGAATACAAATGCACACAAATAGGTGAATCTATTCCAAATACATATGAGCAACATAATCATACCACCGAGGTAGAGGGAAGGCATCCTTGACATAAGCCACAATTATTACTGGATAACCAATATAAGCTTCTTGAATAGATAGATCCATAAGCATAATCCATGAGATGAAATCCATAGGTAACCAGACAACCACATAGAGTCTCAAACAACCGCAAATAAATGGGCATAAGTAAGAAAATGACAACAAATAGAAAAATGAGAGTGCTTATGCCCGACCCATGCAAATCCATGAATATCCTAATAGAACTACTTCTCCCCCTTTGGTATCGAGACGCCAAAAAAGGGAGAAGAGCGATGCTAGCGCCCCACGGGATCACTCGTAGTCCTCGTCCTCGCCCTCGTCCTTGTCTTCATTCTCATCCTCATCCTCATCATCAAGCTCCTCGGTGTCACCTTCCTCATCCTCATCATCATCAGCAGGTGCAGAGGGGAACAAGTGACGCTCTAGCTCACCATAGTTCAACCCGGAGGAAGAGTTCCACCGAGCATACGGAGTGGGAGGTGTAGGAGCCGGAGGGTCACCCGAAGCACCGGACACATGGTGGAGAATGAGCTACTGGGAGTGAGCCCACTCATGGCGCTGCTTGTATGCCTCGTACTGACCCTTGCGCATGTCCACGCCCATGCACAGTATGTTACACTGGAACCAGTTCAGCTGCTTGATCTCACGGGCAACGGGAGGCACAGGGGGCCTGCGAGCATCCCTCATGAGGCCCTTAGGAGCAGAGGAGGGGTGAGAGGTCTTCCGAACCTTGTTGTAGATCTTCTTGGCCTTATGCACCGAGTCAATGTGGAACTCCTCAGTAGGAAGAAGGTGCCTGATGAGCATCATAATGTAGGGTGCATAGGGAATGGACAGACGGTTGAACATAGCATTAGTCAGCTCATGGTAAATGAAGTCCATGACATCCAGCCTGTACTGCACCGACTCGTCCTCGCAAGAGGCAACCTCATGAGAAAATTGAAGTAGCTGAACAAGGTGACTACGGATGCTGTCATTGTTGCCCCCACTTGGAGTAATGGTGTCACAGAAGAGACCCACTAAGGCAGCATATATGGGAGCAAGGCCAGCTAGAGATCCCAGAATGCCATTGTCCATAGTGCAAGGAGAGAGAGAGCTGCATCTTTGTTGGGCTTCAGTTGGGTGATGATGCGGTGGCCACTGGCTCTATCCCCGCTGCGGAAAGAGTATCGAAGAACCTCAGCAAACACATGAAAATCAGCAGTCATAGGCCTGTCATGAGTCATCCACTTCATAGTGCGACGCTCATCCCCACAAATAACCAAAGTGGAGAAGAACTGCTTCACCACCTCAGAGTCAAAGGAGCACTGGAGAGACATGAGATGGTGCAGCCCCATCCTCTCAGCCACAAACATCGCATCCACAAGATGAGCCTTCTCCAAAGCATCAACAAGAACCAGTGGGTGCATAGGCCTAATGCTCAGCCTGGCATACACATCTTCATAGATTCCCTTCTGTTCTGCACACCAAAAGCGAGTATCCCCCAGCTCATCATCACGAGGCAGCTCAGCAAACAAGTCACGGTGACGGATGGAGGAATAGGTGACCGCATCCAAAGTCATGTAGTTGATCTTGGGCTCCTTGCCCTTCCTCTTGGACACCCCCTGCCTAGTCCTCTTAGCTTGTTCAGCCATGCGCTTCTCTTCGTTCTTTCTTCTCCTCAACTCAACTTCGTCCACTAAGTTGCCCTGTCCATCGTCCCGAAAGTATTTGGCACCTGTGAGGAGAATAAGGGCGATAGCAAGGGGATAAGCATACACACAAGTCCAGGAGAGAACATGGAAAAAGTAGTCAAAAAGTTCATAGTGTTGGGTCCGCAGCATAGAAAACAAAAATTTTCCTACGGTGTGAACTACACGCCAAGATCTATCTACTAGGTACAAAGCAAACGGGTCGACATACATCCATAGAGAACTTACCCTCGAAGACAACGAGCTTTGTTAACGAGTAGGAACTCGTGGTTGATGTAGTCGTACACTTGCTGATCTCAAGATCGTGAGGAAGTCCGAGCGCCGCAACTCAGCAGCGCATCCGCACTCGCACACACGTTCAAGCCACCGGACAACCTCCACCTCCTCGCTCAAGCGATCCAGCGGAAGCAGCAACTCCTTCTAGACGAAATGCCACTGGGAACATGTATCTCGCTAATCCGAGACCATGGGGGAATAATTCTAGAGGGGGAGAGAGATCCTTCACAAGGAGGTGTGAGGATGAAGGAGGGAATGGGTGGCCTTTTATAGGAGGAGGGGGGTGCCCCCTCTCTCCATGGCCGGGGCATGGGGGGTGACCCCTCACCTCCCCCATTCATGTGGTGGTAACTCCCCCACATTAAAATGTCTCTTCACATTCCCTTTAAAGTCTCCACTTTAAATGCATTAAGTTTCTCCAAATTTAATGCTCTCTCATTTAATAAAACTCTTTTATTAAATTTATTCAGAATTTTGTTAATTACTTTAATTAACAAACATTCACATATAGCCCCTTGCAATATTTCAATATCACATGCAGAACCACCTTCTGCAATTTCACCCGAAACAATTTCCGGTTTCTATTGAAACAATTCCTGCGCTTTGCAATTCTTTCGTCTGAAACATATGTGCTCCAAAATGGTGTCCGGTAACTCTTAAGTGTGCCACCCTACGGTTCACGAATAATGCAGACATGATCGAGACGCTTCTCCGATCAATAATCAGCAGCGGGACCTGGAGATCCGTACTGACTCCTACACATTCAACGATGACTCCTGTGATCGTGAGAACCTTTAACGCTTGTAACTAAATCCCTTTGTCTCTCGATATATTACATGTCCGAGATTCGATCATCGGTATCTCCATACCTAGTTTGATCTCGTACCGACATGCACTCTTTTCTTGTTCCCGTGATATAACATTCTAGTGATCACATCACTTGCTTGCAAGCTATCCTAATGTGATATCACCGAGAGGGCCCAGAGTATATATCTATCCGTCATCTGGATTGACAAATTCCACTCTTGATCCATGAGCCTCAACATAACACCTTCGTAGCACTGAACCCATCTTTGTAGTCACCCTGTTACGGTGTGATGTTTGATGTTATCAAGATACTCTTATGGTGTTAGCAATTAACATGATCTCATGGTCTAAGGATAAAGATTACTTCGTATGATGTTATAGCAATATAAACACAATGACTTTATCGTAATGCTATACTTCAGATGAATGTTCAATCACATCATTCCACCAATGGTGTGACCTGGTTATTAACAACATCCAATGTCCATGATCAGGAAACCTTGATCATCCTGTTAATCAACAAGCTAGTCTATAAGAGAGGCATGACTAGGAACCCTTTTTGTTTATTAAACACACATGTATTGATGTTTCCTATCAATACAATTATAGCATGCAAAATAAACATCTATCATATACAAGGAATACATAATAACAACTTTATTATTGCCTCTCAGGGCATATTTCCTTCAGTCTCCCACTTGCACTAGAGACAATAATCTAGTTCACATAGTGATAAATCTAACACCCATGGAGTTCTGGTGTTGATCATGTTTTGCCCTAGGGAGTACTTTAGTCAACGGATCTGCTACATTCAGGTCCGTGTGCACTTTACAAATCTTTATATCTCCATCCTTGACATGCTCGCGGATGGAGTGAAACCGGCGCTTAATATGCTTGGAATTCTTGTGAGATCTTGGTTCCTTTGCGTTGGCTATGGCTCCATTGTTGTCACAATAGATCACCATCAGGTCCAACGCACTGGGAACCACACCCAGTTCCGTTATGAACTCCTTCATCCAAACCGCTTCCTGCGCTGCTTCTGAAGCAGCAACATATTCCGCCTCCGTTGTTGATCTAGCCACCACAGGTTGTTTGGAGCTCCTCCAACTAACTGCTGCTCCGTTCAAGAGAAATATGTATCCGGATTGAGACTTAGAGTCATCCGGATCAGTGTCAAAGCTAGCATCGACATAACACTTAGCGACTAGCTCTTCTTCACCTCCGTATATAAGAAACATATCCTTAGTTCTTCTCAAGTACTTAAGGATATTCTTGACCGCTATCCAGTGTTCTGAACCTGGATCAGATTGGTACCTACTAGTCAAACTAATAGCATGTGCCACATCCGGTCTTGTACATAGCATGGCATACATTAGAGAGCCTATGGCTGAGGCATAGGGGATCCTATCCATTATCTCTCTTTCTTCCGTCGTAGCCGGACTTTGAGTCTTACTCAATGTCTTGCCTTGCAACATAGGTAAGAAACCCTTCTTACTTCCGTCCATATTAAACTTCTTTAATATCTTATCAAGGTATGTACTCTACGATAGCCTAATTAGGCGTCTTGATCTATCTCTATAGATTTTAATGCCTAATATATATGAAGCTTCACCAAGGTCCTTCATCGAAAATTTGCTGTTTAGATAACTTTTAACACTGTTTAAAAGATCTAAATCATTTCCAATCAATAATATGTCATCCACATATAATAACAGAAATGCCTCTCCATAAGTTTGGACAAATCCAAACTCTTTGATCACCTCATCAAAGCGGAGATTCCAACTTCGTGATGCTTGCTTCAGTCCATAGATGGATCGCTGAAGTTTGCACACCTTATTAGCATCCTTAGGATCAACAAAACCCTTAGGTTGTATCATATACAACTCTTCTTCAAACTTACCATTGAGGAACGCAGTTTTGACATCCATCTGCCATATTTCATAATCGAAATATGCAGCAATTGCTAACATAATCCTAACCGACTTAAGCATCTCTACGGGAGAGAATGTCTCATCGTAGTCAACTCCTTGAATTTGTCGAAACCCCTTTGCGACAAGTCGAGCCTTATAGATGGTCACATTACCATCAGCATCAGTTTTCCTTTTGAAAATCCATTTATTCTCAACGGCCTTTCGGTCGTGAGGTAAGTCCACCAAGGTCCAAACCTGGTTTTCGTACATGGATTCCATCTCGGATTTCATGGCTTCTAGCCATTTGTTGGAATATGGGCTCATCATCGCTTCTTCATACGTCACAGGGTCATCCATTTCATCAATCATGAAATTCATAACAGGATTGCCGTACAGTTCAGGAGCTGCACGTGTCTTGCTTGACCTGCGAGGTTCGGTGGTGTCCTCTTTCGGAGTTTCATGATCAATATCATTAGGTCTCTCTTCATTAGGTGAAGTCAACTCCGAAACAACTTCTGGAGCTGCGCTACTCGCCATTTCATGAAGGGAAGGTTCAATAACCTCTTCGAGTTCTACCTTCCGACTACTCACACCTTTCGCGAGAAACTCCTTCTCAAGAAAGGATCCATTCTTGGCAACAAAAACCTTGCCCTCGGATCTGTGATAGAAGGTATACCCAATCGTTTCCTTAGGGTATCCTATGAAGATGCATTTTTCCGCTTTGGGTTCGAGTTTATCCGGTTGAAGTTTCTTCACATAAACATCGCATCCCCAAACCTTAAGAAATGACAGCTTAGGTTTGTTTCCAAACCATAATTCATACGGTGTCGTTTCAACGGATTTAGATGGTGCCCGATTTAAAGTGAATGCAGCTTTTTCCAGTGCATAACCCCAAAATGACAGTGGCAAGTCAGTCAGAGACATCATAGATCGAACCATATCCAATAAAGTATGATTACGATGTTCTGACACACCATTACGTTGTGGTGTTCCGGCACGCGTGAGTTGTGAAACTATTCCACAGTCTTTCATATGTGTGATAAACTTGTAACTAAGATACTCTCCTCCACGGTCAGACCGCAGAAATTTGATCTTTCTGTTACGATGATTTTCCACTTCATTCTGAAATTCTTTGAACTTTTCAAAAGTTTCAGACTTGTGTTTCATCAAATAGATATACCCATATCTACTCAAATCATCCGTGAAAGTAACAAAATAACGATATCCACCTCGCGCCGACACACTCATTGGTCCACACACATCAGTATGTATGATTTCCAATAGATCTGCCGCCCGTTCCATTGAACCGGAAAACGGCGTTCTAGTCATCTTGCCCATAAGGCATGGCTCACATGTATCAAATGATTCAAAATCAAGTGATTCCAAAAGTCCATCAGAATGGAGTTTCTTCATGCGTTTAACGCCAATATGACCTAGACGGCAGTGCCACATATATGTAGATATATCATTATCAAGTTTAATCCTTTTAGCATCAACATTATGAATATGCGTAATACTACTATCGAGATCCAACAGAAACAAACCATTCAACATAGGTGCATGACCATAAAAGATATTATTCATATAAATCGAACAACCATTGTTTTCAGACTTAAATGAATAACCACTTTGCATCAAACACGATCCGGATACAATATTCATGCTCAGTGCAGGCACCAAATAACAATTATTTAGGTTTATAACTAATCCCGATGGCATATGGAGAGGCAGCGTTCTGACGGCGATCACATCAACTCTTGATCCATTGCCGACCCGCATCGTGACCTCATCCCTTGCTAGTTGTCACTTGCTCCACAGCCCCTGAACCGAGTTACATATATTAGCAACCGATCCCATATCAAATACCCAGGTGCTACTGCGAGTACTAGTCAAGTACACATCAATAACATGTATATCACATATACCTTTGTTTGCCTTGCCGGACTTCTTGCCCGCCAAATACTTGGGGCAGTTGCGCTTCCAATGGCTAGTCCCCTTGCAATAGTAGCACTCGGTATCAGACTTAGGGCCAGCTCGAGGTTTCTTTTCAGGCGTGGCAACAAACTTGCCACCCTTCTTTCCCTTGTGCTTGCCTTTCTTGTCCTTCTTGAAACCAGTGGTTCTATTGATCATCAACACTTGATGTTCTTTCCTAATCTCCACTTCTGCAGTCTTAAGCATTGACAGAAGCTTGGGAAGAGACTTCTTCATGCCCTGCATATTATAGTTCATCACGAAGTTCTTATAGCTAGGTGGCAGAGATTGGAGAACACGATGTATGCCTAAGTCAATGGGAATCGTTATTCCCAAGGACACAAGCTTATCGGCGTACCCAGACATTTTGAGTACGTGCTCACTAACGGAGCTGTTTTCCTCCATCATGCAGCTAAAGAACTTTTCTATAGCATTATAACTCTCTACGGAAGCATGGGTATCGAAAATAATTTTCAATTCTCCTATGGTATCAAAGGCATTGCCATTTTCAAAACGCTTTCGAAGTTCTGGCTCTAGCCCATACAGTATGCCGCAATGAACTAAGTTGTGGTCCTCCTAACGAGTTATATAGACGTTCTTTTCCTCGTCAGGGGCATCAGGAGCTGGTGGGGGGCCTAGCGGCGCATCTAGGACATATTGCTTTTGTGCAGCAGTGAGGAGAATCCTCAAATTCATAGCCCAGTTGGTGAAGTTGCTACCATTCGCAGCAAGTTTCTCTTTCTCCATGAACATATTGAAATTAAAAGCAGGTGGTGCCATCTACAACAGAATTTGTAAAGTATATTTAGACTAAGTTTATGATAGATTGAGTTCGACTAATCCAAATTACTAATGAACTCCCACTCAAAAACGACATCCCTCGTGTCCTTTTGGTGATTACATGAACCAAATCCACTACACCAAGTCCGATCATCACGTGAGTCGGTGTAGCTTCAAAGGCGAGCATCTATATGGGCATCATATCAACTATATGACTCATGCTTAACCTTTCGGTCCGTGTTCCGAGGCCATGTCTGTACATTCTAGGCTCGTCAAGTAAGAACCTTAGTATTTGCGTGTGTAAAACTGTCTTACACCCGTTGTATGAAAGCGTAGAGTTGAAAACACCCGATCATCATGTGATGCCTCAAAACACGATCCACAAAACGGTGCATATTTAAGGAAGAACACATTTTATCTTGATATCTAAATGAGGGATCATCTTATAATGCTACCAAACGCGCCAAACTAGCAGTATAAGATGCTAACATCTAATGTGTGAAGTGAGGTGATATGGTGCATGCATTTGATCTCTATCATTTGCATCGTGGTATGATCTCTATCATTCCTTTGTGTGTAAGGCCAAGGTCTATGGAACTTACATGTTAAGTGAGTTGTAAGAGTATCTATTATACATCTACTTACAACAATACCATATCAAAACACTAGCCCAGCAACGATCTAAACTAGATGCCTCTAATTTATCAATTGCAAGTTTTACGTGGCTTAGGGCTTTCGGAGATAGAACCTGTCTAACCTACGAACATGAACCACAACGAGGATAACCAAGTTATTAGCAACTCGTTGTAAATCAGATATTGACTATAGTAGGAGAGACAGACACCCGCAAGCCACTTATGCAAAACAAGTTGCATGTCAGTCGTGGAACCGGTCTCATGTACGATGACATGTAAGGTTGGTCCGGGCCGCTTCATCCCACTATGCCACCAATATCCAAAGTACATAGAAGATGCAATAACATGATCATCATCGCCCACATATAAACATATGTGTACTACCCGTGCAAAGCACCTACGCATAGATCAGGCTCTGATACCACTGTTGGGTCCGCAGCATAGAAAACAAAAAATTTCCTACGGTGTGAACTACACGCCAAGATCTATCTACTAGGTACAAAGCAAACGGGTGGACATACATCCATAGAGAACTTACCCTCGAAGACAACGAGCTTTGTTAACGAGTAGGAACTCGTGGTTGATGTAGTCGTACACTTGCCGGTCTCAAGATCGTGAGGAAGTCTGAGCGCCGCAACTCAGCAGCGCATCCGCACTCGCACACACGTTCAAGCCACCGGACAACCTCCACCTCCTCGCTCAAGCGATCCAGCGGAAGCAGCAACTCCTTCCAGACGAAA
This sequence comes from Avena sativa, assembly GCA_916181665.1. NCBI lineage: Eukaryota > Viridiplantae > Streptophyta > Magnoliopsida > Poales > Poaceae > Avena > Avena sativa. The sequence continues at coordinate 318,684,890 of OV702292.1, forward strand.
TGCCACTGAGAACATGTATCTCGCTACCATGGGGGAATAATTCTAGAGGGGGAGAGAGATCCTTCAAAAGGAGGTGTGAGGATGAAGGAGGGAATGGGTGGCCTTTTATAGGAGGAGGGGGTGCCCCCTCTCTCCATGGCTGGCGCATGGGGGGGTGACCCCTCACCTCCCCCATTCATGTGGTGGTAACTCCCCCACATTAAAATGCCTCTTCACATTCCCTTTTAAAGTCTCCACTTTAAATGTATTAAGTTTCTCCAAATTTAATGCTCTCTCATTTATCTTTTATTAAATTTATTCAGAATTTTGTTAATTACTTTAATTAACAAACATTCACATATAGCCCCTTGCAATATTTCAATATCACATGCAGAACCACCTTTTGCAATTTCACCCGAAACAATTTCCGGTTTCTATTGAAACAATTCCTGCGCTTTGCAATTCTTTCGTCTGAAACATATGTGCTCCAAAATGGTGTCCGGTAACTCTTAAGTGTGCCACCCTACGGTTCACGAATAATGCAGACATGATCGAGACCCTTCTCCGGTCAATAATCAGCAGCGGGACCTGGAGATCCATACTGACTCCTACACATTGAACGATGACTCTTGTGATCGTGAGAACCTTTAACGCTTGTAACTAAATCCCTTTGTCTCTCGATATATTACATGTCCGAGATTCGATCATCGATATCTCCATACCTAGTTTGATCTTGTTACCGACATGCACTCTTTTCTCGTTCTCGTGATATAACATTCTAGTGATCACATCACTTGCTTGCAAGCTATCCTAATGTGATATCACCGAGAGGGCCCAGAGTATATCTATCCGTCATCCTATTACGGTGTGATGTTTGATGTTATCAAGATACTCTTTCGGTGTTAGCAATTAACATGATCTCATGGTCTAAGGATAAAGATTACTTCGTATGATGTTATAGCAATATAAACACAATGACTTGATCGTAATGCTATACTTCGGATGAATGTTCATCACATCATTCCACCAATGGTGTGACCTTGTTATTAACAACATCCAATGTCCATGATCAGGAAACCTTGATCATCCTGTTAATCAACAAGCTAGTCTATAAGAGAGGCATGACTAGGAACCCTTTTTGTTTATTAAACACACATGTATTGATGTTTCCTATCAATACAATTATAGCATGCAAAATAAACATCTATCATATACAAGGAATACATAATAACAACTTTATTATTGCCTCTCAGGGCATATTTCCTTCACATAGGACAAATCTACCCAATGCATATTCCACAGTGAAACTGAACCAGAATTGAATCTGTCAGGCCGGATTATCCGCCTAGGGCGGATAATCCGGCCCTGGCAGAAATGTTTGATTCCACCTAGATAGAATGCAAAAAAGTAGATCGGGACTAGAAACTGCAAGACTACGATTTCTATGCGAAAACACATCCTTCTAGACAACGTTCCACCCAACAAGTAACACATCTAGCCAAAGATGGGGAGAGAGGGAGTTACCCTCACTCATTGGAGGAAGAACGCGGAGGAGAAGGTACCCGGAGGCACGGAGAAGAAGATCTGGGGAGGCCCAGAAAATCCGGTGGCTGGAGAGGCTCCGGGGGGGTGGGGGACTGCAGGCGGCGGTTGAGGAGGAGGAGAGGGTTGGGGGAGAAGTGCTGCTCGTTATGAGCCCTTCCCCCCGAGCCCTTCCCTTTAAGACGAAATCCGCCAGGGCCGGATTATCCGGCCTACACTTGGGCCGGATTATCTGGCCTCAAATCTGGAATTCTGTTGGACACAGAACCAGGCCCGCGCATGCCCAAACAACACCCCCACAAGGTGTACAAGGGACTTGTGTGCTAGAATAGATGGCTTAGGGGTAGGGAAAGGCTTGGGATTAAGAGAGTTAAACTGAGATGGTACTAGACACTCAAAATTGCAAGATCCAAATCAAATAAAAGCCAAGATTGAGGTGTGATTCCCATAAGAACATGAGATAGCAAAGAACAGCCAAAAAGATCCAATTCTCCTCAAGGGAGAGGGCAGTGGCCGAAGCCACCTTGTTGGGGTGTATGGTGTGACACAGCGAAGATATATCTTGGGTTCACGACCACTACTCATCAATAAGCTCACATATCACAAAATGATATTAAGAGAAATGATTTATCTTGCTTTTGGCATTATGGGGGGAGGGTTAGCCCAATGAGTTAGGACCACACTCCCCCTATATCCCTGCCCACACCTAGACCAAAGAAGGATTGAGATGTACGAGTGAGTGCATGAGTAATCAAGACAAGCTCCTGGAATCAATGATATTTAGCTCATTCCTCAAGTAGCAGAATCTTGCTTCCTCAAGTGGCTTTGTAAAAATATCCGCAAGTTGGTTCTTCGTGCTCACAAAGCATAGATCAATATCGCCGCGAGCAACATGGTCTCGAATTAAATGATTCCGAATCTCAATATGCTTCGTCCTTGTGTGCTGAATAGGATTGTACGCAATTTTGATTGCACTTTCATTATCACATAAAAGAGGCACTTTGTCATAATTGTCACCGTATTCCTTTAAAGTTTGCCTCATCCACAATTATTGGGTGCAAGCGCTGGCAGCAGCAACATATTCAGCTTCGGCAGTGGAGAGAGATATATAATTCTGCTTTTTAGATGACCAACATACGAGAGATCTTCCCAAGAATTGACAAGCTCTAGAAGTATATTTCCAATTATCCTTATCACCAGCCCAATCTGAGTCAGTATACCCACATAAAGATAAATTGGAGCCCATGGGATACCAGAGACCAAAGTTAGGGGAATTAACCAAATATCGAAAGATCCTCTTGACCGCCACTAAGTGGCTTTCTTTAGGAGCTGCTTGATACCTTGCACACACTCCCACACTCAACACGATATCGGGTCTAGATGCGTAGAGGTAAATAAGAGAGCCAATCATGGACCGGTATACCTTTTGGTCCACATCTTTACCATGTGGGTTAAGTTCAAGATGACATTTTGTTTGCATCGGAGTGGCGACCCCATTTAGATCTGTCATCTTGAATCTCTTGAGCATGTCTTGGATGTACTTTGCTTGATTAATAAAAGTTCCTTCTCTGAGTTGATTGATCTCGAATCCAAGAAAGAACCGTAATTCCCCCATCATAGACATCTCAAACCTGTCAGTCGTAAGCTTTGAAAAATCATCATTAAAAGCTTTATTAGTAGAACCAAAGATGATATCGTCTACATATAGTTGGCATACGAAGAGCTCCCCCTTAACCTTCTTAGTAAAAAGAGTGGGATCGATTTGCCCAACTTCGAAGCCATGATCTAACAAAAGCTCTTTAAGGTGCTCATACCACGCACGTGGGGCTTGTTTAAGGCCATAGAGTGCCTTATCGAGTTTGTAGACATGGTTCGGAAAGTTAGGATCCTCAAAACCCGGGGGTTGCTTTACATATACCAACTCATGTAGAGGACCGTTAAGGAAGGCACTCTTGATGTCCATTTGCTACAACTTAAAATTGTTATGGGCAGCATAAGCAAGAAGGATACGGATGGACTCAAGGCGAGCCACTGGAGCATAGGTCTCACCAAAGTCAATGCCCTTAACTTGAGAGTAACCTTGTGCCACAAGTCTTGCCTTGTTCCTCACAACAATGCCATTCTCGTCTTGCTTGTTTTTGAATATCCACTTGGTGCCGATAACATTGCGGCAATCTTTGGGTTTCTCCACGAGTTTCCAGACTTTGTTGCGCTCGAAATTATTCAATTCTTCATGCATAGGAACAACCCAGTCTGGATCTTCAAGTGCTTCAAAGACCTTCTTAGGTTACACCATAGAGATATGAGCTTGATGCTCACCAAAGCTGGCCAATTCTCTTCTTATAGAAACCCTTCGTCGAAGATCACCAACAACCTTGTCGAGGGTGTGACCCCTCAACTCAAGGTTTCGATCAGCCCGAGCCTTGCGACGAAGTTCAATAAGTTTGTTGTCTCTTGGAGGAGTAGATTCATCACTTGAATCTTCATTGGAAGCATTTACTCGACCTTGATCAGGAACTGGAATATCAGCAGCAGGTGGTGGTGACACGTGCCCTTGAGGTGAGTCAGTAGCCGTAATAGGAGGTTGCTGAACCAGTGAGTCAGGGCCGGATAATCCGGCTAATGGAGAGGCCGTATAATCCGGCCTGGGAGTACTTGTATCAGCTTCATCCGGATGCATGGGGCTTGCTTGAACTGGCGAGGGGCCGGATAATCCGAGGCTTGCCGGAAAATCCGGCCTGGACCTTGCATTGATATCTTCACCACCAGGAGCAAAATAGTCAGCTGGAGCGGGGTGGCCGGATAATCCGGTGTCAATCGGATAATCCGGCCTGGAGTTTTCTGGAATGTCTTGACCTTCAGCAGTTGATGGAGATGGTGCAGGATTTGCTCCCATGGTGGGAACATGTTGTGCATGTGTAGATGAGGGCTCTTCATGGGAAGAGCATTGTCCTTCCCCATCCGCCACAAGGGGTTCCTCAATGGGGCGGAAAAATCCCACGCCAATTCTTCTTATGGCATCTTGGGGTATTTCAACATCTGCATCACAAACACCAACTTGCTCCGCATGGGAACCATCATTTTCCTCGAACACCACACTACAAGACTCTACAACAGTTCTAGAGAGCTTATTGTAGACTCTATAAGTGTGGGATTCGGCACCATAACCAACAAAAATACCTTCTAGAGCCTTAGATTCAAACTTAGATAAATGAACTCCCTTGATAAGAAAGAAACACTTACACCCGAATACCCGAAAGTATGAGATGTTTGGCTTGTTACTGGTAAGTATTTCGTACGGAGTCTTGTCCAAGATCTTGCAGAGGTATAATTGGTTGGATGAATGACAAGCAGTAGAGATTGCTTCAGCCTAGAAGTTATATGGAGATTTAAATTCGGCTAACATTGATCTTGCCATATCCATTAGAGTTTGATTCTTCCTCTCGGCTACACCATTTTGTTGAGGGGTATACGCAGCGGAATATTGATGCCTTATCCCCTCTTCACTTAGGAACTCATTTAAGGTGTAGTTCTTGAACTCAGAGTTGTTATCACTTCTTGTAGACAGAATGGGGACGTTGTGTTGACGCTGAACCTCGTTGGCAAAGTCGATGACTATTTGTTGAGTTTCACTCTTCAACTTGAAGAAATAAACCCAAGTGTATCTTGAGTAATCATCAACAATCACTAGACAATACTTCTTCCCACCGAGGCTTGCATGAGAAGGAGGTCCGAAGAGGTCCACATGAAGGAGCTCCAAAATCCTTTTTGATGAGATAATAGTTTTCCTTCGATGAGGTGAGTCATGCATTTTCCCTTCAACACACGCCCTGCAAATACAATCTTTGGCAAAGGAGACATTTTCTTTTAGTCCAAGGATGTGGCCACCCTTGTGGAGACTTTGCAAAGTTCTCATATTGACGTGGGCTAGTCGGCGATGCCATAGCCAACCCACGTCAGCCTTTCCGAAAAGGCACATCGGGCCTGTAGTGGTTTTCCCCGAAAAGTCCACCACATACAGGTCATTTTCGACGTATCCCACGAAAGCGACTTTTAGAGACTTGCTCCACAAGAGTACCACCAAATCAGCATCAATATAAACTGCAAAGCCCATCTTACCAAGGGCGCGAATTGAAAGTAAGTTGTACCCGAGGGTCTCAACAAGCATGACGTCCACGAGAGAGATATCTTGAGCCACCACAACTTTGCCGAGACCCAATACCTCAGATTTTGACTTGTCACCATAGGAGACGGTTATGTGATCAAGGTTTGGCCGCATCTCCGTGATGATCTCCTTGCTTCCGGTCATATGACTCGTGCAACCGCTATCGAGTACCCATTTAGAACCACCGGAAGCATAGCTCTGCAAGAAAATTACTTCTTGGTTTTAGGTACCCATTTTCAATGGGTCCTCTCATGTTAGTAACAAGGGTCTTGGGAACCCAAATAGACCAAGGAATGTAACAATCATAAGGGCCTACATAACTAGCATAAACATCACCATAATAATCGCAATATAGTTCAAAGTTAGGATTGTTGGCCCCTGCAAAACCATCATAATTAGTCTTGTCATTGGTAATATTGCTAGTCTTTGGTTGAGCAGTCTTGCTCTTCTTCTTCTTCTTGTGTTTCTTGTTCTTTGTCTTGGGGATGTAACCAAGACCTTCTTTACTATTGTTTGTCCTTTGCTTGCTCAGTATCTCATCAATAACTTCTTTACCTTTGTGTTGAGAACTTCTTGCAAGGTCTTCTTTTCCAGAGGATGAAGTAGAGGTACTTGGCACATCATACCGTTTCAATTGATTTTGGAGCTGGTCATGAGACTCATTTAAAGTAGAATGATCACTCTTCAATGCCTTGTGAGCACTTTCAAGATTATCAAACTTCTCCAAAAGTCTAGCATGAACAGCCCCAAAATCAATCTTTTCGTTCTTTAGTTTCTTTACCTTGGCAAGAGGATGGTCACGTTCTTTGATGAGCTGAGCCACAGCTTCTTCCTATGACTCCTCAATGGATTCGAGTGTCTCTTCCAAAGATACTCGAGCTTCCTCTTCTTCCAAGGCATTCTTCAAAGAAGTTATCTCCAAGGCATCTTCTCTTTCAATTCTGCCCTTTTCTTCAAGAAGATCTTCGGCTTGAGCAAGTTGACTCATAAGAGCATCAAAATGGAGTTTGTGCTCACCTTTTAGGTTAGTGAAAAAATTATCCAAAGCAATAACTTCTTCTATCATTTTAAGACTGTCATGATCATCCATATCCAAAATTATGTTAGTCTTAGGAAATGAAGAGCTAGAAGTTGATACCTCGGATCCTCTTGCCATTAGGCAAGTGGCGTTGTGGTTGATGACGTTCTCGTTTGGCGAGTCGAAGAGAGATGAAGGAGTCGATGTGGTGGCTATAGCAGCCACCTCGGATGAAGGAGTCGATGTGGTGGCTATAGCAGCCACCTCGGATGAAGGAGTCGATGTGGTGGCTATAGCATCCACCTCGCGGGAACTATCATCATCCTCTTCATCTTCACTTGTAGAGGAGTATTCTTCTTGTGCAACTAAGACGATCTTGGGTTGCTTCTTGAAGGGGCCATTCTTCTTAATAAATGGCTTCTTCTTAGGTGCTTTAGATTTCTCTTTAAGAATGAGCCTGCCACCATTGTCTTCTCTATTTTGATATGGACACTCGGCTACAAAGTGCATTCTATCTCCACAGTTGTAGCAAGTTCTCAATCTTGGGCCACTTTCTCTTCTTCCATTTGACCCGTTCTTGCGCTCAAGTTCCTACTTGGCTTTGGTAGGGTCCTTCCAAAAATTCCTTGCATAAAATGCCATGTACTCACCATGAGCATGTTTGACTTCATCGGGGCAGTCCATGGAGGCCCCCTCAAAAGCTCTGTCATCTTCCTCCTACTCAACAACATTGGCTTTAAGATCCACATTGACACCCTTTTGCATTCCAATGGCCCGAGCACGGGCATCTTCAGCATTCTTTGCTGCCACTTTGAATGACGCCATTTCTTGCATGACTTCATTGGATGTCATTTGATGGTAGTTATGTCTACCTTGCAGGCTCTTCAAGTCCGTTGGCTCGAAAGGCATTAAGGCACTCACATATTTACTTTTTATCCATGCATCATCAATGTGAGTGGCCCCATGCTTTCTAAATGTTGTTGCGATGCCCTTAAGTCTTCTATACATGTCCTCATGGTTTTCACCATCCAACATGTAGAATCCCTCAGCTTCATTACTAAGGGCATCATACCTGTTCCTTCTCATGCTTTCATTCCCAACAAAGAGATCTGTAATAGCATCCCAAGCCTCTTTAGCTGTGTTGATATGTTCAATGTGTGGCATGTCCTTAGGACCCACACCCAGCTGTATCATGTGGAGAGCGGTGGCATTCAACTGGATGTCCACAACTTCTCTTCTTGTTAGGTTGGTTTGATCTCCAATATGAAGACCCTCTTCAATAATCCTCCAAAGTTCAATAGAGGAGCTGCAAACATGAGATTTCACTAAGAATTGCCATTGATTGAAAGAGGATGTAGTGAGCTTGGGTGGATCACCCCTATTGTTTATACGAGGATGAGGGATAGGTGGGTCGGGGGAATATACGTGGCAAACGTCACTATATTCCTCCTTACCACTCCCCTTCTTGGAGGTGGAACCATTAAGTTTTTCACCTTCCACATCATCATCCTTGGATCCGGTGTTACCCTTTTCTTTAGATGATGGTGTGGCAGCCTCAGAGGAGGATGGAGATGGGGCTATGGATGATGTAAGGCGAGCAATCATTTGATTCATCTCCTCCATCTTGGCCTCAAAGGATTTCAACAAGGTTGTTTCCAACGACTTGAGATCATCCATTGTGACCTTATCCACAGCCTCATTCCCATCATCCTTGGTACCCATACTACTCTTAGGCGGTTAATCCCGAATTAAGAGCCGGGGCTCTAATACCAATTGAAATGGATCGTATGGGCACCTAGAGGGGGTGAATAGGTGCTACAGCAAATTTTAATACTTTTTCAATTTTAGGCTTAGCACAAAGGGTAAATTCTCTAGATAAACTATTAGGTGGAATTTCCCTATATGCAAACCTAACTACTAGCGAGTAAAGAGCGAGTGGAAGAGGAACGGGTAAACCGTAGTGAAGCACGCGGAGACACAGGATTTGTTTGACCGCAGTTCCTTCCTTGTTAAGGGAAGTACGTCTGCGTTGGAGGGGTGGGCGGTACTAAGACCACCACGCCACAATAGGCCTCATCCTGTTCTCCGATGGATCCCGCCACCAAAGGCCTGATCCACATTTCCACTATAGGTAACCTTCGAGGCGGGCACCGGCGCCTTTACACAACTAGCGGGGCAAAAACTCCACAAACAACTTGGAGGCTCCCGAAATGACAACAAGCTGCCACAAGAACGAAGTTATCAAATACAATGAACAAGATCTAGGTATTGACAAGAATACTAGGTCAGGGATTTCTCGAAGTGAATGGAGAGGAGTTGAAGCGCTTGATTCGATGATGATGATGAGCTTCTACTCCTTCAATTCCCCCAAAGATCAAGACCTTCGGGTGGTTGAAGTGGGAGATCGATACTGAGAGTTCTTGCACAATGTCTGGACAATTTCGAATGAATCAAGAGTTCTGAACGTTGGGGAAGAAAGGGTATTTATACCCCCTTCAAAAACCAGCCGTTGGACACTTTGGGGGTCGGATTATCCGGCCCATGTGAGGGCCGGATTATCTGGCCTGGGGAAACACCGCCCCGGACTCGGAATATCCGGCAAATAATCCGCCCCCTATCTGAGCGTCGTGCCAAGCTTGCCCTTGATCAACTTCTTGGGGCCGGATTATCCGGTCCTATGTGAAGGCCGGATTATCCGGCCTGGAGAGGAAAAACCGCCCCAGTTCGGATTTTCCGGGAGAAAATCCGCCCGGACACCGAGCGACGCACCTTGGCTCCTTTTGCTCAAAAACTAGGGGCCGGATTATCCGGCTCATGCGAGTGCCAGATTATCTGGCCTGGGGAGGAAAAACCGCCCTAGTTCGGATTTTTCGGGAGAAAATCCGACCGAGTACTGAGCGACGCGCCTTGGCTCCCTTTGGGCAATGAGGTAGGCCGGATTATCCGGCCCTTGGTGGGGCGGATTATCCGGCCCCCCTCAAAGCTTCATGCACACTTAGTGCACATGAATAGTCTCCACAGTATTGTTATCTAACACGCAAAACATAGGAAAACATGAAATGTTCTTTCAGTTATACCTCGGAACCTCTTGCCATAAGGCAAGTGACATTCTTGTTGATGACATTATCGTTAGGAGAGTCGAAGAGAGACGTAGGTGTAGATGAGGTGGCTATTGCAGCCACCTCTCGTGAGTTATCATCATCCTCTTCGTCATCACTTATGGATGAGTACTCCTCTTGTGCTACCAAAACAATATTTGGTTGCTTCTTGTAAGGAGCATTTTCTTAACAAATGACTTCTTCCATGGTACCTTTGACTTTTCCTTGAGAATGAGCATGCCCGCATTGTCTTCTCTACTTTGATATGGACATTCATCTACAAAGTGCAAACGATCTCCACAATTGTAACAAGTTCTCAGCTTTGGACCATTTTCCTTTGGCCCATTTGAACCATTCTTGCGCTCAAGTTCAGATTTTGCTTTGGCTGGGTTCTTCCAAAAATTTCTTGCGTAGAAGGCCATGTACTCACCATCAGCTCCTCGGGACAGTTCATGGAGATAATGTCAAAACCCCTATCATCTTCCTCTTGCTCAATGACATTGGCCTTCAATGCTACATTCATGCCTTTTGCATTCCAATTGCTCGAGCACGAGCATCTTCGGTGTTCTTTGCTGCAACTTTGAATGCAGCCATTTCTTACATGACTTTGTTGGAAGTCATTTGGTGATAGTTGTGTCGACCTTGTAAGCTCTTCAAATTAGTGGGCTCAAATGGCATAAGAGCATTCACATACTTCCTCTTGATCCATGTATCATCAACATGTGTGGCACCATGCTTTCTAAATGTAATGGCAATGCCTTTGATCCTTCTATACATGTCTTCATGATCCTCACCATCCAGCATATAAAACCCTTCGGCTTCATTGCTTAGAGTATCATACCTATTTCTTATCATGCTCTCATTTCCAATGAATAGGTCAGTGAGTGCATCCCACGCTTCCTTGGTGGTGTTGAAGTGTTCAATGTGTGGAATGTCCTTGGGACCCACACCAAGATGAATCATGTGAAGAGCAGTCGCATTGAGTTGGCTATCAACGACTTCTCTTCTTGTGAAGTTGTTGGAATCTCCAATGTGGAGGCCATCTTCAATGATCCTCCAAAGCTCAATGGACGAACTGCACACATGAGATTTCATTAAGAATTGCCATTGATTAAATGAAGATGCAGTAAGCTTGGGTAGATCACCCCTATTATTTATATGATGGTGAGGGATTGGTGGGTCGGGTGAATATAAGTGAGAGACCTCACTATAGTCATCATTACCACTTCCCTTTTTGGAGGAGGAGCCATTATTTTTATCACTCACCAACTCGTCTTCCTTGGAGTTACCATTAGCTTTCTCCTTAGAGAGCGGAGTGGTAGCCTCAGAGGTAGATGGAGGTGGGGCTGTAGATGGAGAGAGACGAGCAATCATTAGATGCATCTCTTCCATTTTGGTCTCTATGGATTTCAGCAAGGTTCTTTCCAACATCTTGAGATCATTCATAGTGACCTTGTCCACAACCTCACTACCATCTCCCTTAGTACCCATACTCTCTTAGGCGGTAAAGCCCGGATAAAGAGCCGAGGCTCTAGTACCAATTGAAATGGATCGTATGTGCACCTAGAGGGGGTGAATAGGTGCTACTCCAAATTTTAATTCTTTTTCAATTTTAGGCTTGACACAAAGGTAAATTCTCTAGATATGCAACTATGGAGAATTTCCCTATATGTAAACCTAACTACTAAGCGAGTAAAGGCGAGTAAAAGTCAGAAACAAAGAAACCATAGTGGAGCATGCGGAGACACAAGATTTGTTTGACCGTAGTTCCTTCCTTGTTAAGGGAAGTATGTCTGCGTTGGAGTGGTGGGTGGTACTAAGACCACCACGACACAATAGGCCTCACCTTGTTCTCCGATGGATCGCGCCACCAAAGGCCTGATCCACCTTTCCACTATTGGTACCCTTCGGGGCGGGAACCGGTGCCTTTACACAACTAGCAGGTCACACATCCACAACGGAATTGGAGGCTCCTGTGATGACAACAAGCTACCACAAGAACAAGTATAATCAATAACCAAAATAAGATCTATATATTCCCAAGAAATACTAGATCGAGAATCCTCCAAGTGAATGGAGGGGAATTGATGCGCTTGATTGGTGTTGATGAAGATTGAAGCCTCCTCCTTCGATTCCCCAAAGGTCGGAGCCCTCGGGTGGTTGAAGAGGGAGATCTCGGTTTCGAGCTTGGAGAAAAGTAATGCACTTTTTCGAATGAATCAAGAGTTCTGACAGGAGGGGTAATTGGGGTATTTATACCCCCTATCAAAACTCAATCGTTGGAGATTTTGGGGTCGGATTATCCGGCCCAAGTGGGGGCCGGATTATCCATCTGGGGTAAAAGCTCCACCCTAGAGTCAAATTTTCGGGGGGGGGATCCGCCCTCTTACTGCATTACACTCCTTGGCTCCCTTTGCAAAAATTCCTGGGAGGGGAGGGATTATTTGGCCCAGGCGAAAACTCAGGCCCTGGCCAGACAATTCAAGGGAAAGTCCGCCCCCCATACAACATGACGTGCCTTGTCCACCTTTGTCGATTGAGCTAGGGTGGATAATCCGGCCCTTGACAGGGGCGGATAATCCGCCCCCAAACTCTGTTTTGGCTGCTTTTTATATGGGAAATTATCTGTAGCACTCCACACACATTAAATATTTCTTGGTATTGTTATCTAACACAAAAAACACTAGATATCATGAAATGTTATTTCACCCATGTCTACCATCTTTCAGCATTCGACATATGAGTCACAAGGTCACAAAAAAATTAACAATACTCGAAACAATCAAGAATTAGCTCAAAGTTATTCAATATTAGAAAAAACAATTTAAAAATAGGGGTTAGTAAGTATGGTCTCGCTTATTTTTCTTTCATTAGTCGTTTTTCATGTGTGCAACACTCGCCATCTTTTGCTCTTTCTTGCCATGAAGCCGGGTGTCAGACAACAGCAAGTCGAAGAGTGGGCCTTTGGTGCCAACACATTACTAACACGACATAAAAGATAAGAAACTTAAGCCAGCCGACATAAAAAATTAAAAGTTTTGAATTAACAATTACGATGAAGGAAGTCCCCAAGTTTCTGCTTGGGGTGCTGACATTCCATTAATAAGATCATTACTGGAATACACATCCAATATGTGAGAGTTCGAGATACATACACTTTTTCCTAAGTGTAAAATGGACGGAGTAATGCCACAACCTTTTACTTTCTTCACCGGACCTATCCGCCTTGTTCTTCTCCTGTGCTTGAGCATCTATTAGATAGCATGCATCATTGTGCAGAGCTTTGCTCACAATAAATGGCCCTTCCCATGGAGGCAATAATTTTTCTGCATGCCGACAGTGTGTTGCACTAGCCGAAGCACTAGAACCCCTTCTCGAAATACTCGAGGGTTTACTTTTTCGCTATGGTAGCGTCGGAGATTTTGCTGATATATAGTAGATTTGTACAATGCCAATTTTCGTGCTTCTTATAGAAAATCGACATCATTTTCCCGGGCTTCCTTTACCTCGGCCTCTGTATATTGGGTGACTCTTGGTGAGTCATCCTCTATGTTAGCTGGTAATATAGCTTCTGCCCCATATACGAGGAAAAATGGCGTATAACCGGTTGAGTGATTTGGAGTTATCCTTAGACTCCATAGTATTGCTGGGAGTTCATCAATCCAGCATCCAGTTGATCGCTGCAGCGGCTCAATGATCCGAGGTTTTATCCTAGACAGTACCAGTTCATTGGATCTCTCCACTTGCCCATTTGATTTGAGATGTGCGATCGATGCTACATTGAGTGTTATCCTCTTATCCATGCAAAATCGAGCAAAGGCTCCTTCGGAAAAGTTTGTGCCATTATCCATTATAATGCTGTGTGGATATCCATATATCAAGATTATATCTTTCAGGAATGATACAGCTATGGGCCCATCACATTTTATTATTGGTTTGAACTCAATCCATTTGGTGAATTTATCAACCATGACCAAGATATGAGGCATGTTGCCACGTGTCGGCTTAAATGTCCCCACCATATCCAAACACCACAGTGCAAATGGCCAAGTGATTGGTATGGTTTTGAGTGCAGAGGCCAGCATATGAATCTTGCTCGAATACCTCTGATACCCATTGCATTTTCTTACTAAGTCCTCATCTTCTTGTAAGGCACTTGGCCAATAAAATCCATGTCGGAATGCCTTGGCAACTAGGGATCTTGATGAGGCATGATGCCCACATTCTCCCTGATGGATTTCCCGAAGGATTTCCAACCCTTATTCCGGGTTAACACATTGCTAAAGAACATCAGTTACACTTCCTTTGTATATCTCGCCATTGATAATGGTATAGGACTTCGCCCTTGTCTGCACTTGTCTGGCTAAGATCTCATCACTTGGAAAACTTCCATATTTCAGAAATGACATAATCGGTTGTGCCCAAGCTGGTACAACACGAGCCGGGAAAACAACTTCATCAATCAACATTGGTTCCACTAACATAATATCTATCGGGTTTGGATGCATAGTCATCAAGTTCTGCAAGGCAGTCCCCGGGTTTGTCGAAGAAGTCCTTGGGTTACTCAAAACACTCCCCATATCTATATCCATAGGGATAACCTCTAACTCATGATTGACCGGGATAAAGATTGACTTGGATTCTGGTGATGGTTTGATGGATGGTTTCTGGAGATGTTCGAGAGCTATGCCCGGTGGGATTGACTGTCGGGATGAACCCAGTTTGGATAACACATTAGCTGCTTCATTCTCAGCGCGAGGTACGTGATGGAATTCACATCCCTCGAAGTACCCACTAATTTGCTAAACGTGAAATATGTAAAAGGCCATGTTAGCATCAAATGCATTCCAATTACCCGAAACATGCTATATTACAAGTTCTGAATCACCAAAGCATTGAATCCGGTGAATACCAATTTCTTTTGCTACCTTGAGCCCATGTACAAGTGCCTCATACTCGGCTACATTACTTTATGCTGCAAAGTGGATCTACCGCACATATCTCAGCTGATCATTGGGTGAGGTGAGACTATGCTGGCACCTAACCTATTTTTCATTTTGGATCCATCGAAGTGCATTCTCCAATAGTCGGAGTCAGGCAATGGTGGATCATATTGCATTTCAGCCCAGTCGACAAAAAAGTCTGTCAATTCCTGAGATTTGATGGCATCTCTCCTGTCATACTGCGGTGCATATGGTGCTAACTCAATGGCCCATTTGGCATCCCGGCCACTCACATCTTTATTACCCATGATCTCTGATATAGGAGCTTCACATATTACTCTTATAGGATGTTCTTCAAAGTAATGTTTGAGCTTTTTGGCTGCCATATAGACATCATATGTCATTTTATGATAGTGTGGTAATTTTTCTTAGATGCTGAAAGCACTTCACTTCGGTAATATACTGGCCTTTGCACCGACTTACCACCACTACCACGACACTTATGGCTTGGTTCGTCAGTACTATGTAGAGCAACATCGAATCTTTGGATAGTGGTGAAGCTAACACTAGTGCAGAGGCTATCATCTTTTTTAGTTCATGAAATGCGCTATCTGCCTGAGGTGTCCATATGAATTTATCATATTTTTTCATTAATTGATATAAGGGTAGTGCCTTCTCCCCCAGCTGACTAACAAAGTGACTTAACGATGCCAGTCAACCAGTAAACTTCTGGACATCGTTGAGACACTTCGGTAGTTCCATTCGCTCAATGGAACTGATCATAGTCGGGTTCGCTTTGATACCTCGGCTTAACAAGAGGAAACCAAGTAATTTTCTGATTGGGACACCGAATGTGCACTTTTTCGGGTTTAATTTCATTCGGAACCTTTTTAAGTTTGCAAATGTTTGCCTTACATCATCCAAGATAGTATAACTCTCCTTGGTTTTGATGACCACATCATCAAGATATACTTGCACATTTTTACCAATTTGGTCATGCCGACATTTTTCCATACACCTTTGATATGTTGCACCTGCATTTCTGAAACCAAAGGGCATGGTGCGAGAGCAATAAGCCCCATACGGAGTAATAAAGGCTGTCTTTATTTGATCAGCTGGGTTTAAAGGTAACTAATGGAAACCAGAATATGCGTCTACAAACGATAACAACTCACACCTAGTAGTAGAATCAATCACTTATCAACCTAGGCAAAGAAAAAGGGTCCTTTGGATAAGCCTTGTTCAGATTTGTGTAATCGATACACATTTGCCACACCACAACAACGTTTGGGTCATCCTTCTTCTTCTCAACTAAAACCGGATTCGATAACCTATTCGGGTGCAACACTTCCATAATAAACCCGGCTACGAGAAGCCGAGCTATCTCATCACCAATAATTGTTCTCGTATCTTCGGCGAAGTGCTGGAGAGGTTGCTTCACCGGCCTTGCATTTGGCCTGACATGCAGAGAGTGCTCGTCCAGCTCCCTCGGAACACCCAGCAGGTCCTGTGTCGACCATGCAAAGATATCCCAATTCTCATGGAGGGAGTCGACGAGCTCGCTTTCCTATTTGCCAGTCAAGCCAGCACCAATTGTGATGGTGCACTCCGGGAACTGATCATCGATCTAAATCTTCTTAGTCTCCTTGATTTCCTAGAAAGATACACTGCCCTGCGTGTTATTCAGTGCCAACATATTCAGCTGAGTCGACTAAGCCAATGAAATAACATCATGGATCCTCTTCTTCTCTTGAGTGACCACCAATGACTCGGCCAGAGGGGATCCAGCCGAGGCACATTTCATGGAGCGCCTGAAATCGCCTACAACAGTTATGACCCCTTTCGACCCTGGTAACTTCATCTTCAGATAGCTTATATGGGTACTAGCCATGAACTTCGATATTTCCTGCCTACCAAGCAAAGCGTGGTAACAACTTGTGAGATCCACAACCTTGAACAACAGATTTTCTATCTGACAATTCTCCCTTGTGACGAATAAAACATCTATATGTACTTTGCCTATCAGCTCGCACGACAAACCCGACACAATACCATGGAAGGTGGTCTTTGTCGGCTGAAGCATATTCTCCATTATTCCCAACTTGTGCATTGTATTCTTGTATAGTATATTGATACTTTTGCCACCATCAATCATAACCTTAGAGAATTTGACATTTAGGTTGGGCCCAATGAAGGTCGGGTCTAACACCAAAGCATATGCCCCTGGACTCGGCAAGATCTTGGGGTGATCCTTAATGCTCCAAGTGATTTCCTAGTCAAACCAGTACATAAATTTCGGCACTGCCAGCATTACTGCATTCACTTCCATCTGGTGCCTTTATAGGCTCTGCTTGTCTGTTTCTTCTATCGTAAAGACAACATAGCTTTGGTGATGCTCTTTGTACTCGTTCTAACCTCCATGGCTGACATTGTCGTAATCTCCCTAATTCTGGTTTCCAACTTGATGCACTTCCCTTCTTTCTGGGTTCTCATATCTCGGTGATGGTGGTGGTAACATCAATGCCTGAGCATTTGCTCCTATAAGCAGTGGTTGGTGAGATGCTAGAGGTGGACCCATTTCTCCCTTTCCCGCTCATTGAAACAAAACACACTGCCGGGTGGTATGATCACCGTCTTACTCGGATTTGGCATGTGAAACTTACAAGGCTGATCCAAAATCATCTCATAAGTATACTTCAGCCTCTCTTGCCATAGTTTCTTTTGCTCATTACTCCATTATTTCTTGCCATCAGTCTTTTGTGTCCATTGTTGGCCACTACTTTTTTGGCACTGGCTATTGCTGGCACTAGGCTAATCCTGGTTCACTACTGCCACCTGATTTGACCCATACCGGTAATCTGGCCTCTCGTCTCTTCTTTTCCCACCAAAATCATTTCTTTTGGATGATCCGACCCCATCTCGGGAGTGGTACTACTCATTCGGCTCTGCCGACATAAGTAAGGGCTAGGTCGGATCACCCAAAGCATATGAATCTGCTATCTTGATTGTCTCGACCAAAGTAGTTGGCATATCTCTCTGCAATCTTTGCCATAGCACACTTGCAAGCTAGAAACCCTGTGCAAACCATGCTATGGCTTAGGACTCAATTATCCCCTCACATGAGTTACGCATATTATACCACCTGGTTAGAAACTCTCGGTCGGTCTCATTTGGTCTTTGCTTACACATTGCTAGCTGTTGAGGTCTGTTTGTCCTCTTATAAGTACTAGTGAAGTTGCTGACAACCTCAAAATATAACCAACAGTTTATGCTTCCTGCTAGCAGATTGTTCAACCATACTCTGGTCGGTCCCTCCAACATTTGCGGGACATATCTCACTGCGCATCTAAGGTTCCCTTGTGCAATGTGCACAGCGGTGGCATTGTATATCATCCAATCCTCTAGCTTGTTACTGCTGTCATATGTCTTTATTCCCCTTGCCAACTAAAAATTCTGCATTGTCGGTTCCCTCAGAATCCGAAGTCCAAAACATGCTAGACCTAGAGGACCCTGTCCTTCCATTATTTCTAGCATATAAATTCTATCCAATTTCAACCTTGCATCATTCGGCTACAAGTTCCTGTTTCCCATCTGAGATCCAAATGGGTTCCCCATCAACTGATGTTCCGGCCTCGGGAACCGGGCATTGGCCATGGTCGAGTAACCATCATTGTACCAGTTCTGCATTGGGTGAGCATTTTGGTGCTACACAACTGGTCCCTCGGTTTGCTGCTGCCGAGGTGGGTTCTGCATTTGATACTGAGGCTGATGCTGCTGCTACTACCCCCACCAGCCGAGTGATGACCTTGATGGTTTGGGTTATTCTGCCCGGCATTGCCGCGCCCAACATTCCCCTGAGTCACATTACCCTGGCCAGAATTTCCTTGGCCAGCATTCCCACGTCTGACACTTCCTTGCCCGGCATTTCCTTTCTCGACTACATTCGGGTCATAAGCCACCAACTGCTTTTTCATTTTGCTGGAGTTCACACTCCCTTCTCTCCTAGGAGCTGCAGGGGGCGCATGAGGTGATGATGCTGCCCCAATAGATTTTGCAGGAGTGCCCCTAGCCAAATGAACAACATGGGAGCCACCAGCTCTAGCCAGGTTTGCTTTGAGGAGATCCTCATTCTGTTGGTTTGCGATGCGCACCAACTCATTGATCCTATCATGATGCCTACGCCGGGCTCACCGGATAAGGCTGGTATCTCGGCTGCTACCGCATTCGCGACTCTAAGGTTCTTAGCCCGACTGCTGTATTTCGACACACCTATCAACAAAGGGTTACCCGATGTTGTAGACTTGGTTCTACACTCCTTATCTATCTCAGTAATGAGGTTCTTTCCCCTATTCCTCACACCATCTAAACGAGTTGGACTCGTAGTAAACTTATGAGACTTATTATACTCGCGGAGAGTGATAGTCAACTCCTGCCGAGCACGAGCCACCTGCATTGCCCTCTCGAGAACACATTTCCAGGTCTGCTCTAGCTCAGCCTGTGCCTGAGCCGGATCTACTATAGGAGATCATAGCATTGTCAGTTTCTCTATGGCCCGCTAAAGAATGTTTTCAGGCTTTTCCAACGGAGGACCCCTTGATCTGGGAGCCTTGGGAGTTGTCTCCACCTCCTCCACATGATCTTTACCTGTTGGGTCTGCAGCATAGAAAACAAAAATTTTCCTACGGTGTGAACTACACGCCAAGATCTATCTACTAGGTACAAAGCAACAGGTGGACATACATCCAACAAGAACTTACCCTCGAAGACAACGAGTTTTGTTAACGAGTAGGAACTCGTGGTTGATGTAGTCGTACACTTGTCGATCTCAAGATCATGAGGAAGTCCGAGCGCCGCAACTCAGCAGCGCATCCGTACTCGCACACACGTTCAAGCCACCGCACAACCTCCACCTCCTCGCTCCAGCGATCCAGCGGAAGCAGCAACTCCTTCCAGACGAAATGCCACCGGGAACATGTATCTCGCTAATCTGAGACCATGGGGGAATAATTCTAGAGGGGGAGAGAGATCCTTCACAAGGAGGTGTGTGGATAGAGGGAATGGGTGGCCTTTTATAGGAGGAGGGGGTGCCCCTCTCTCCATGGCCGGCGCATGGGGGGTGACCCCTCACCTCCCCCATTCATGTGGTGGTAACCCCTCCACATTAAAATGCCTCTTCACATTCCCTTTTAAAGTCTCCACTTTAAATGCATTAAATTTCTCCAAATTTAATGCTCTCTCATTTAATAAAAATCTTTTATTAAATTTATTCAGAATTTTGTTAATTACTTTAATTAACAAACATTCACATATAGCCCTTTGCAATATTTCAATATCACATGCAGAACCTCTTTCTGCAATTTCACCCAAAACAATTTCCGGTTTCTATTGAAACAATTCCTGCGCTTTGCAATTCTTTCGTCTGAAACATATGTGATCCAAAATGGTGTCCGGTAACTCTTATGTGTGCCACCCTATGGTTCGCCAATAATGCAGACATGATCAAGACCCTTCTCCGATCAATAATCAGCAACGGGACCTGGAGATCCGTACTGACTCCTACACATTCAACGATGACTTCTGTGATCGTGAGAACCTTTAACTCTTGTAACTAAATCCATTTGTCTCTCGATATATTACATGTCCGAGATTCTATCATAGGTATCTCCATACCTAGTTTGATCTCGTTACCGACATGCACTCTTTTCTCGTTCCCGTGATATAACATTCTAGTGATCACATCACTTGCTTGCAAGCTATCTTAATGTGATATCACCGAGAGGGCCCAGAGTATATCTATCCGGCATCGGGATTGACAAATTCCACTCTTGATCCATGAGCCTCAATATAACACCTTTGTAGTACTGAACCCATCTTTATAGTCACCCTATTACGGTGTGACGTTTGATGTTATCATGATACTCTTCCGGTGTTAGCAATTAACATGATCTCATGGTCTAAGGATAAAGATTACTTCGTATGATGTTATAGCAATATAAACATAATGACTTGATCGTAATGCTATACTTCGGATGAATGTTCATCACATCATTCCACCAATGGTGTGACCTTGTTATTAACAACATCCAATGTCCATGATCAGGAAACCTTGATCATCTTGTTAATCAATAAGCTAGTCTATAAGAGAGGCATAACTAGGAACCCTTTTTGTTTATTAAACACACATGTATTGATGTTTCCTGATCAATACAATTCTAGCATGTAAAATAAACATCTCATATATAAGGAATATATAATAACAACTTTATTATTGCCTCTCAGGGCATATTTCCTTCACTACCAGCATCGGCTCCTGGCGCCGACATCATCACCTCCATGCTCCTAGCAGGGTGATCAGTACGCCGGCCGTGAGCCACGCAGAGAGGAGGATCCGCAACAATGACGACCCGCTGTGGTAACTTGCATGAGATGTTGACCACAACGTAGACCTTGTGCATGCCCAAGCTGACGAACTTGTCATTGTGTAGGAAGGGTCGGTTGCCGAAGTTGCTGACGTTGTCGCTGATGAAGTCTAGCGAGCCGAATTGCTAGACTAAGTCAAAGACGACGCGCTCGCCAGAAGCGATGAGGTTTCTCGTCCGGATGAACACACCAGCTAGCGCCGCTCCTGGCCCCATGGTGGGTGCCAACTGTCATGGTGGTGTCATGGCAGATGCCATAGGATGGCTAAAATTGGGGCCGGATGGACGCTAGTGGATCTCGAGAGGGATAGCACAGTGGATACCACACATAGAACACATGATATACCTAGATTTAGGGCTCTCCTATTGAGATAAAAAAAACCTACTCATGCATGCTAGATCTCATAATATGATTAACACAAGCTATGTTGCTTCCTTGAGCTGTATCGAGAGGAATAAGAAGAAGGAGCTTCTGCGTCTCTCTACTAGTCACTCTCAACTAGTATGCAAATGAACCGACCCCCTTCTAGGAGGTCCTGGTGCACCTTATAAAGGGGTTCCCATGTTACACTTAGGGCTGAGGTGGCCCAATTATTCCTCGTAGATCCTACACTAGTGGTGCACAAAGTCATTGCCTAGGCCCAGATGCTCTTCCCATCGTGGGGTCACCCCTGGATACCCTCGATGGGACTTGACGCGCCTATCCCTTCAGATCATTAGCCTTCTGACATTGTCTCCTCCAGAAAACCCTCTACAGGACCTTGCTCTGGGATTTAGGGGCACGCTTGACTTGAGCATGCTTATCTCCTCCGGGAATCTCGGGAGAGATAGAGGCGCTGACCTTAAGGCCAGCATACACCCATATGGCGTATGCCAACCCCTATGTCGCCCTCAATCTAGATAACTCGGTCTGGAGGAACCTGCATAGAAGAGACATCATATATGTTATGGTGACATACAAAGTATGTCGGCCAAGTCTTGCCATGTTAACCTTGCTTGGGTATCTCAGCCTTAGTCGGCCAACCCACAATCATTAACCTTACTTTTGGTCAATCTTATCTTTATACATTAGCTTGACCCTACTAGGGGTCATCCCCCTGACACCCTCGCTCCAGCGCGTGTGCTTTTCTCGACTACTCTTCCCATCATAAGGGTTATCGCTGCATGGACCTTACCACTTGTCACATTGTTATTTCTCATCATGGTTTTTTTTATGAGATGACTTTTCCTTTTGCGTCTCCACAACCTACAACAGCTTCCACGTACGACTTTCTCGATGACGAGGACACCCCACCTATGACCATACCTCCCACCCCACCTGCAGCGCCTGCCCCTTCCTCACCACGCGCACCTCCCTCCCTGCCCGCCCCTACCTCACCGCGTGTGCCCTTGCCGCCCGCCCCTCCTTCCCCGTCTTCCGCGCCCGTGCCTCCTCATCGCACTCGCAGCACCTCCGGCATCCACAACGGCCCCAGCGAGCGGCTTAACCTGCATGTTTCATCTTTAGCAAGTACCCAATGGTTCCCACCTCGGCACGTGCGGCTCTCAAGGATCCTAGTTGGCTTGATGCTATGACCACGGAATACCACGCTCTCCTCAGCAACAACACTTAGGATCTCATGCCTCCTCATCGGAACACCAACATCGTCACCGGCAACTAGGGGTGGGCATATAAACCGAGGAACGAAAACCGAACCCAAATTAACCGACACCGAAGCCGAATTGACCGAAACCAAGAAAGCGGTCGCTAACTGGGTTCTCAATTTCTAGAAACTGAATATGCTTCGGTAGTTTTGGTTTTAGGCCTCGGTTGACCAAAGTGACTATGTGGACCGAATATACATGCAAATATGATTATCAGCCCATCCTAGTGCCTAGTCCCTAAGGCCCATCAAGCTCCTAACCACCCAGCAGCCCCACGATCTCATATCTCCCAACTCACATTAGCAACCAAGCGACCCAGCTGTCATATGTCCTGTATCCCCTAAATTCTCGAACCACTCCTTACTTTCTAACCCTAGGTGCCGCCCCAATGCACGCGCACCACCGATGACCTCTCCTCTAATTCACTCCACCTCAGCAAGCAGCGGCACTCAGCCTTGCAGTAAATCCATGTTGGCTTGGCCAATTGTGGTGAGGACCACCCCCCTTGTCATGCCCGACTACATGTTGCCCAAGGTAGGAGGTCTGAGAGACCAATCTTGGCGACACCCTTGGTCAATGGCGCGAAGAGGAGGCACGCGAGCAGAGTGGGTCCTGCATCTTTTGCGCATTTTGTCTCCTGATGTTTGTGGATCCTTTTTCATTCGATTCTACTCAGTCCGTTCGGTCAAAACCGAAGCCAAACCAAAATTTCTGGTGGACCGAAATGTCGGATTTTGTTTTCTGGCAACACCGACCGGTCATCATTCTCAGCAAACCAAAATTTATGAAAACCTAAGGAACCGAACCGTTCGGTTTGGTTAGACCGAATGCCCATGCCTACCAGCAAGTGGGTGTTTCCACAAGCTCAAACCTGATGGCTCTCGCGACCGATACAAAACACGGTGGGTGCTTCATGGTTCTCTCAAGAGCAAGGCGTGGACTTCGATGAGACTTTCAGTCCGGTTGTGAAACCGGCCATGGACTTTGACGAGACTGTCATCCTCTCCATCAAGCTCTCCCTCAAATGGGAGGCCCGCTAGCTCGACATCAAGAATGCCTTCCTCCACGGCAATATCGCCGACATCGTCTACTATCGCCAAATCATCGGCTGCATCGACTCTACTCGCCCCGAGCACGTCTATCGACTGAACTGTTCCCTATACAGTCTTAAGCAGGCTCCTCGAGCGTGGTACCAATGCTCCGCAACATTCATCACCTCCACTGGCTTCACTTGTTTGCATTCGGACACCTCATTGTTCGTACTACAGTGTGCGGAGGGCACGACCTTCCTCCTCCTCTACGTGGATGACATCGTCCTCACCGCCTATTCGACAAGATTACGACTTCTATCTGCTCTAAGTTTGCCATGACTGACATGAGCAGCCTCCACTATTTCCTCGGCATCGCGGTTACCCGCGACTCCTCCGGCATGCACCTCTCGCAAGCCAAGTACGCCGCAGAGATTCTGGACCGCGTCGGCATGACAGGTTGCAAGTCTGCCACGATGTCTGCCGACACGAGCCCCAAGCTCACCGCTACTGCTGGCCCTCCCGTGGCCGATCCCACTGAGTACAGGAGTCTTGCTGACGCTCTGCAGTACCTCACCTTCACGTCACCCGACATCGCGGATGCCATTCGGCAGGTGTGTCTCCACATGCATGATCCTCGCAAGCAGCACCTTACGGCCATCAAGTGCATCCTTCGCTACATCAAGGGTACGCTCTCTCATGGACTCCATCTCTACTCGTCATCGCCAGACTCCATGATCACCTACACCGATGCCGACTGGGCAGGTAGTCCAGACACTCGCCACTCCACGTTGGGCTTATGTGTCTACCTCGGAAACAACCTTGTCTCTTGGTCGTCCAAGCGCCAGAACATGGTATCTCGCTTGAGCATCGAGGCTGAGTATCCTGCTATTGCCAACACCATCGCCGAAGCGAGTTGGACCCGGCAACTCCTTCACGAGTTTCATTGACCATCACCTCCTTCTACGGTCGTGTTCTGTGACAATGTCACTGCCGTCTACATGTTTACGAACCCCGTCCATCATTAGCGCACGAAGAACATGGAGATCGATCTCCATTTTGTTCACGACTGTGTTGCCATGGGCTAGGTCTGCGTGCTCCACGTTCCCTCATGTCGCCAGTTTGCCGACATCCTGATGAAGGGACTCCCGTCGCTGTTGTTTCTGGATTTTCTGTCCAGTCTGAATGGCCGCTCTGCTCCCGTTGTGACTGCAAGGGAGTGTTAGACTAATATGTCACGTATCATGACATATCTCTGATTGTCGTATATCGCGGAGTTGTAATTAGCATATCTCCCATTATGGATAGGATTATTCTCTCATTATTTCTAGAATTATTATTTCTAGAATTGATTGTAAATCGTCCTATATATTGAAAGCAATAGAATGGTCCAAGTGTGGCAAATATTTCCCCATTCTCTCTTTCTCACACTTAAGACAAGGAAAAACCATCCCATACAATGCACACATTTTTTTGCTGAAATGGAGGTGATACTCTCTCCTCTTCGTCAAAAAGGATGCACATAGGATTATTTATTATTCAATAAAATCTTACCAAAATAATACATAGATCAACCCAAAGACACCTCTCCAACGACAACAATCACAACTCCTACAACCTAGATAGAGGGAATGGTCAGGTCGGAGCCAACACTCTGACCGCACACCTACGTACATCATCACAAATCTAGAAGCCCCATCCGACTGCCCAACAACTAGCCGGGGGCACAAACCAGTCCGACAGATCTTCAACGTGCACTAGCGCACGCGCTCCAGAAGTCGCCACCATCATCTACCACAAACCATCTTCGAGATAGGGTTCTAGGCATTAACCTTTCCAGGCCTGCCGTGGACACCACCATGGCGCCAGAAAGCGCCTTCGTCTTGCGCGAGTCCATCAAGTCACCTCTTTCACCGAGTCCCCGCTACGCCACGCCGTTGAGACTCACCGTCAATGACGTGGTAGATGCAACACCGTTCCACCTCTAGTCTCCATCATACCCAGTACCCGCTCCAAATAGATCCCTCAGGAGAGAGAGCGACGCCAAAGTGCTGCCATCGTTATCTAGGGTTTTCCCTGGAAACCCTCGCGAGTAGACGGTGGGTGCAAAGATGATGCCTTTAAAAAGGAAATGACGCCTCAATGCCGCCATCGCCCGCCGGAGCTATGTTTGCACCGGCATCCATGTCGATCTCACGCCCGTGACTAGGTGTGTGACGAGCCCCACGAGCCTTAGCCTCGTTCCAAACATTCGACTCTACCTCGTTCAATATGTTCCTGCAAATGTGACGTTAGATTATGAGTGTCAGCGCCGAGTGTTTCTCAAAAGTTTCAGTATGTCTTCCAAACCGTAATATTTTCTTCACCGGGATTAGTTTAGTGTCTTCAAAGTTTAATTTTATTATCCATGAACGTAGCGATATTATTGGATTCTCCGATACCTCCATGTTTCCCTTTTTATGGTTTCTTATTTTATATATTTTTAACTTTTATTTCATCTTATCTCTTTCATTGTTCTTGTTGTTTCCATATATCCTAAAGTTTTATTTATGTATCTGTATCTATCTATATCTAATAATAAATGACGGATTGTTTCTTCCGGTCCAATAATTTTTTAGACTTTTTTATCCTTCCACCTGACACAAAATCACCCATCAGTGCCACCGGTAAGTAATAATCTATCGTCTTTTTGTTTGCACGTACGCAAGGCAGTGTGGCTTTCAGAAACTGGATTTGTCTCCCCTTCACCGCGACGTGGAAGAGTATTGCCGGTGACGTCGGCCTGGATGGAAGGCGCACACTGTGGCGGTGACGTCGGCCGGGATGGAACGAAGGCGTGCTGCGGCGTTGCCCTGGTGGCGAGCGGCCGGGCGTGGACGGCGGAGATAGACTGGTGTCTATAGGAGGCAGAGCAACTGCCTGTCGATGGACAGGCGCACTGCGGGGTTGCCTTGGTGGCGAGCAGCGGCCGTCTGGTGCAATTGGAGCAAGATAAGTCAGGACGGACCCGCGACGGAGGCAGTAGAAATGACCGGCATCGGCGGCGCTCATGGATTTGTCTCGTCGGCGGCACGCATGGATTTAACTAGGAGGCACGCGGTTGTGTGCTTGGGGTGTCATCTCTGCTCCCGTTTGCTGCACAGCAAGGTGATTTAGAGACTCTTTCATCAAATCAAGATATGTAAAGGTCGATGAAAGAGACAGCTCGTGCTTAAAGCCGACGAGCATGTACGTGCTCGCGCCTGATCCCTAATTGGTGAGGTCAGCTCAAAATCCAATTGATGGAATGGGATGAGCCGTGGATTAGGGTTTCTAATTTGAATTTTATCTTGATTTGATACATAATTTGGTGTCTAATTTCAATGTTCGGAGAGATTGAGAGACAGCGGAGAGAGAATTTGAGGGAAGAAGACGACCGTCACGCAGGACCGAATTAGGATGAAGCCCGGTTTTTTTAGAGATTGTGGACGTGGTCTCCTGGATGGCCTCTTGGCCTGGTCTAGCTGGGCCGTTCAGGGTCCAAGGATGCACCGAGTCTTCAAAAAAGATTTATAAGTAAATAAGAGAGAAGTCGCATGGATATTTCGGGTGAATAGTCCCACCTTTTTTTTTAAAGGAGTATCACCGATTTATATACGTTAAAAAATTTCCTATAAGCAAGGAGCAATAAAGTTGATTAGTGTGAAAATTACTAATCAAAGTGGGAATAAAATTCCCAAGTAAAGACGATGGAAAAAAAATAGACAGGGAGTATGGGACTATGTCGGACTGAAACGGGACTATTTGGACTGAAAATAAAAGGAGTACGCGGCAAAGGGTAAATGGAACTGTGTTGTGTGGCTAAAATAATTAAGCAAGCTGGGGAGGATAAAAGGCGGTATTGTGTGGCTAAAATAATTAAACAAGCTAGGGGAGTATAAAAAAGTTTAGCATGTGGGCTTCAGCTTATGGCCCTACGATTCAAAAATACTAAATTAGTAAAAACGAAACTGACAATGCTTGTCTAATTCAGACTGTGGATTAGCTATTAATCGATAGTGAAATTAGATAATCGGTTTCCAGATCTGAGTTTGCTACCTTCATGTTTTTTAAATTCATATAGACATTACTATATCTGAATGCAGTCTGCCGTGTTCAAATGAAAAGGCTCGGCCCGGCCTAGCTTGTTTTGATCGTGTAATTAAACTTGGTACCATGTGTTTAGTTCCACTCTGCTGCATTATAAGGAGATTGTGCGGGCTGATAATCTATAATAACTAAATAGGTGATCCCCACTAAGTCTAATTCTCTCAACATGCAAGCTATCCACCTAAGCGAGTTGCCACCTCAGCAAAAAATGCCATCTCATCCTTCTATTTTTATCAGAATAAATCATCTATTTTGGTTATGCCCTGTCATCTTCTCCACAATAATTTTGTTTGCCCGCAGCAATCCAGCTCCACCATCTCTCTGTCTTCTCCACGTTTAATTCGCCACAATCTCTTCTTATTCTCTACTATTACTCCCATAAATTAATGGGCGCATGATCAAACTGATGGTGGCTACTAAAGCATCTAGCATCTGTCCCGGTTGTCATTTTTCAACAGGCCTCACGTGAAGCTCTTTTGCTTCCTTTCTCATTTATCTCATTTTTCTTCTGAAAACTGACGGCAACGACATGTTCCTTTCATCGCCTTTTCTCATGCGCTCTATTTACCCGTTCCTCTTTCATGATCCTTCCTCTCTTGGATTAGGGCGCCGCAGCCATGATCTTAAGACCATCAATACCATCCCGCACTACACTCAGGTAAGCTGCAACCCCTTTCCTCTTCTATTTTCTTCTAGTTCTAAATTTCTCTTTGGATGCTCTCTGTCTATCATCTCTCTGTTGTAGCGTATCTCCGTCTCATGGGAATTTCTCAGGTGATAGAGTCAAAAATGGTATCTGAGTAAGATGATATGATTTTTTGGTGGGTGGTAGACCAACTTTTGTTTCTTCATGTGCTCCAGCTGATGACTACCTCTCGGTCCTGTACTTCTGCGTACATCTTGTGATCAGGGTCTTGGATCTACTAGGAGTCAAGAAAATAACATTTTATGTTCTCTTCTTTTGTTGAGATTTATTCCTACGATATACTGCAGAGTAATACCATTCCAAATGTATGCTTAGTTGCTAACATTTTTTTGTTCGCTTACTCATGTTGATGCAGCTAAAATGAAGATTCATTAATTGGATCATTGCTATTCTAATTAATCAACTTCAAGAATGCACTCTATTCTTACTACCAGCAGCCACTTTTGCTTCAGCTTCTCCTGTAATTGGTCAGACGAACCCTTTTTTTTTGTCTAAAATGAGGAGTCACTAATTGGATCATTGTTATACTGATTCATCAATTTCACGAACCTATATCTAGATAGGAGCCTCCCACTATCTTATTTCTCTGCTCTCACCTTATTCCACGTCACTACATTTGATGAATACGTTAACTTTACCTATTTCCGTGCAGGTCTAAGAAATTGCATTTGAACTATCGGCTCAACTGTTTTTCTTCGTCTCCTAAAGGTTCAGAGAGCTTATCAATTCCACAACCTGAGTCAGTTACATACAAGCCAGGCGAGCAGGCATCGTCTTATATTCTTCTCCATTCGCAAACTTCGTGCCTGTATAAATGTCCTACTCCACCAAGCCAAGGAGTTCTTCTCTCCCCTTCAGCTGGCCTCCTCCCATTCTAGGCCACCATCAGCACCCACAAACACACCATAGCCAGACCTCCGTGTTGTTGTGCACTTGCATTCCCGGTTGCTCTCCAGGCCCCACTGAAAGGCCAGCACCACCGTGCCGCAAGCGTCCAACGCCAGCGAGTCCGTGATCCAGGCTGTCTGACTTCAGGATAGAATTTTTTAAGAAGCGGAGGTAGCAGATTTATTCCAACCCTGGACATATTCTCATTCATGCTTCCTACATCTCCCCAGGCATGGCCGAATTGTGCTACTGCCTCTGTAAGTTTAATTTTATAAGTATGCTGGCTAATGGATGTTCATGTTGCATTTGAAAGCAGACCTGAAGAGCTAGAGGAAGAGGCGCACAACTGCACATTGTTAGGAATAGACAAGTTATATTCCTCTGGGGCCAAAAGGCCACAATATATAGTACAAGTACAGGGCAATATGCAGGAAGCCCCCTAACATATGGGGGAAATACAATATACAGATATATACATCTAACACCCCCCCTCAAACTCATGGTGGATCCACAACACTGAGTTTGGAGAGTAAGAAATCATGCTGCGCTCTGGTCTGGGCCTTCGTGAAGAAGTCCGCCAACTGTAAATCTGAAGGCACATACTGAAGCGCAACAACCTGAGCCTGCACCTGAGCACGTGTATAGAAAGCATCAACACCAATATGCTTGGTAAGCTCATGCTTGACCGGATCACGTGCAACACTAATAGCACCTGTACTGTCAGACAAAACCAGACTGGGTGTGGTAATCGAGACCCCAAAATCCGCAAGTAACCACCGTAACCAGGTCACCTCAGCAGTCAACAAGGCCATAGCACGCAACTCAGCCTCAACACTCGAACGGGAAACCGCTGTCTGTTTCTTCGTCTTCCAAGCAATGAGCGAACCACCAAGAAACACACAGTAAGCAGAAAGGGAACGGCGATCCGAAGGATCACTCGCCCACGTAGCGTCCGAATAGCACTGGAGCTGGAGAGAGCTGGAACGAGGAAAGAAAAGACGACGAGTGATCGTACCACGAAGATAACGAAGAACACGAAGAAGATGACTATAGTGAACAGTGGTAGGAGCAGAAACAAACTGACTCAGAATATGAACAGGATAAGAGATGTCAGGACGAGTGACAGCAAGATAAACAAGGCTCCCAACAAGATGACGATAACGCGTCGGATCAGAAAGAGGATCACCATCAGTAAGTTGAAGCTTAACATTAAGCTCCATAGGGGTCTCAATAGTGCGCTCATCCCCAAGAGCAGCACGAGCAAGAAGATCCTGAATATACTTTTCCTGAGAGATGTAAAAGCCATCAGAAGTGGAGGAAACCTCAATCCCAAGAAAGTATCGAAGAGGACCAAGATCAGTCATAAGAAACTGATCACGAAGACGAGCCTTAACAAAGGCTATATACTCAGGATCATCACCGGTAATGATCATATCATCAACATAGAGAAGAAGAAGAGTGCGTCCACGAGGAGAAGTGTGAACAAACAACGCTGGATCATGAGCACTAGGAGAGAAACCAGCAGCTGTCACTACAGAAGCAAAGCGCTCAAACCAGGCACGAGGGGCCTGTTTGAGACCATAAAGAGAACGTCGAAGGCGACAAACCATCCCCTCAGGAACAGAGTACCCAGGAGGAGGCTGCATATAAACCTCCTCACTCAACTCACCATTGAGAAAGGCATTCTGAACATCAAGCTGAGACACAGACCAGTGACGAACAGAAGCAACAGCAAGAAGAGTACGCACAGTGGTCATATGAGCGACAGGAGCAAAGGTCTCATCATAGTCACGACCATGCTCCTGCTGAAAACCACGAGCCACAAGACGCGCTTTATAGCGCTCAAGAGATCCATCAGAGCGAGTCTTAATCTTATAGACCCACTTACACGTGATAGGACGAACACCAGGAGGAGGAGAAACAAGATCCCAGGTGCCAGTGCGCTCAAGCGCAGCAATCTCCTCGGCCATGGCCAGCTGCCATTCAGGATGATGCTCAGCATCCCGATAAGAGGTCGGCTCGGAGGCAACAGAAAGACCATACTGACTAGGAGAGTAACGGTTGGGGGCACGACGCTGACGAACAGGGCGAGTAGAGGGAAGATCATCAGAGGAAGATGACACAGGAGACGACGATGAAGAAGAGGGAATAGAAGAGAAAGACTCCAGAGAACGAGGAGAACTAGGAGAACTAGACAGAGAAGAAGAGGACGGTGTCGAAGAAGAGACATCAGGGGGAGGAGATCCTGAAGAGGACACAATAGGAGTAGAAGGAGGTGTGTCAGGAAAGAGAAGAAAAGAGATATCTTCCACCGGGTAAGTACCAGCGGTGGGACGAGGATAGAAAGGACGCGTCTCATCAAAAGTAACATCACGAGAGATACGCATCCGACGACCAACAGGGTCCCAACAGCGATAGCCCTTATGCTCATCACTGTATCCGAGGAAAACACACTCAACAGACTGAGCGGTCAGTTTGGTGCGTTCGCGAGGAGCAAGGAGAACATAGCAAACACAACCAAACAAGCGAAGCATGGAGTAAGCTGGAGACTGTCCAGAAAGGCGCTCAAGAGGGATACCACCCTGCAAGGCAGCAGAAGGCTGAATATTGATGAGGTAAGCCGACGTAGCGACAGCCTCAGCCCAGAAATGCGGCGGAAGAGAAGAAGCAATCATCATAGCGCGAGTGGTCTCAAGAAGATGGCGATGCTTACGCTCAGCAACACCATTCTGGGCATGTGCGCCAGGACAGGAGAACTGAGCAAGAGTGCCCTGGTCAGCAAGAACACCTCGCAACATCTGGGAGATATACTCACCAGCAGAATCAGCACGAAACACACGGATGGGGGTAGAATATTGAGTACGGACCATGGCCGCAAAACGCTGATATATGGAGAGCACCTCACTACGAGAGCGCATAAAATACAACCAAGTGTACCGAGAAAAATCATCGATGAATAAAATATAGTAGCGATGGCCCCCTTTCGAAGCGAAAGGAGCCGGACCCCAAACATCGGAATGAACTAAATCAAAAGGTCGCTGAGATACAGACGCGCTAGTAGGATAGGGAAGCTGAATCTGTTTACCCAACCTACAGCCCTGACAATGCAAAGACCCATCTCCTGAGACAGACCCCAGAAGACCACGATGAACTAAGGACGACAGGCGAGAGTCACAGAGGTGACCAAGACGATGATGCCACTGCTGAAACGAGCTGGTAGTAGAGGCGACAACCGGAGAAGAACTGGCGGATGAGGTGGCAGCGGAAGGAACGCGAAGCCAGTCTAACTCCCAAAGTCCGGAAGAATCACGGCTGCGAGGGCCAGCTCCAACCAGGACCTGGGTGCGACGGTCCTGAACAATACAAGAATCAGCATCAAGAATGACGCGACAACCAGAGTCAGTAAGCTGGCTAGCAGAGAACAGATTCATCTTAAGAAGAGGGACATGAGAGATATCAGGAACAAAAAAAGAAGAAGTAGAAAGGGTGCCCCGACTAGAAACAGGGAGAGAGGTACCATCAGCCGTAAAAACACGGACAGGAGAAGGGAGAGAACGAAGAGCGGACAGAGAAGAAGACTCAAATGTCATATGAAAAGAAGCTCCAGAATCCAGATACCACGGAGACGTACCTGACTGTGTAGAAGGTGGTGGTCGCACAGTGCCTGAAGAGTCAGTCACAGAACCAACAGTGCCCGTCGAAGAAGAGCCTGTAGCCGCAAGTAGACCGCGAAGACTCCTGATAATGTCCTGATCAGAGAGAGCCACTGCGGAAGACCCGGAAGGAGCCGACTGTCCACGAGCCTGGTGCTGCTGACGTAAACTGGGGTCCCGTGTATAACAGGTGGCCCAAGTGTGACCATCCCTGTTGCAGTAAGAGCAGTGACGAAGAGAACCACGGCGACCCTGACCACGAGGCTGCTGGGGCTGACTCGGACCCGGAGACTGCTGGTGCTGAAGCTGACCCGGACCCTGACCTGGAGGAGTGGGTAGTATCGGTGGCGGCGGTACACAAGACCGCGGCTGAGTCGAGGGAGCAGGCGGCAAAGGAGCACCGCGAGTAGCAAGCGCAGAGGGAACCGCAAGAAGACCAGCACCACGGAGACGGGTCTCCTCAGCCCGAAGCTCAGACAACACCTCAGAGAGCGGAACTCGACCACGAGCATTCAACTGAGCACGCCGGGGCTCAAACTCCTGGCGAAGCCGAGACAGAAACTCATAGATGCGGTGAAACTCCAAGTCCGAGCGCACAATCTGGCAGCACGAGCATGTGCCACAAACAGCAGTACGGAGAGAATCAAGCTGACGCCAGATAGCAGCACTCTGAGTATAAAACTCATCAATAGTGGAATCCCCCTGCTGAAGAGCATGCTCCTGACGAACCACAGACAGGTAAAGAGCATCCCCAGACGGCTGATAGCGCTGACGAAGATGGGCCCACTGAGCAGCAACAGTGGGGAGACTCATGAACTCAGCAGCATACTGAGGCAGAACACTGGAGGTGAGAACAGCAGCAGCACGAGCATCCTCATCGACCCACTGAGTGTAGGTAGTCAGGGCGTGGCGATAGGACTCGAGATCAGCAGAATATTGCTTGAACTTCAGGTCATAGGCAGCAACAGCAATATCATCAGCGCTCTGAGCAGCATCCTTGGCCTCCTGAGAAGCATCAGCAGCAAGCACAATCGGTGTCGGAGGCAGAGGAGCCAAAGGAGCAGGGGGGCACGGCGGACAGGGGACCTCGCCAGAGAGCACACCCCAAAGACGGAGACCTCGCATGTGAACGCGCATGAAGGCAGCAAAATCAGAATAATTCGCGCCATCGAAAATCACCGGGCAGCGAGGAATCGCAACGTAGCCCGATGCAGAAGACATCTCTCTCAATTTTTTTTTTTTTTTTAATCAATACTCAGATCCAATCAGGAAAAAGGGGCCCAGATCCAATCGAGACAAGCTTCGCGTCAGGAGGTACTTGGTCAGTCAAGAATCAATCCAAGCAGAAATCAGGAGGCAGCAGTACGGGTACTCTGCAGGGCGACAGGCAGCAGTACAGTAGTCAAGAATCAATCCAAGCAGGCAGTCAAGAATCGATCCAAGAAATCAGCAGAGAGCCAGAAGCTGGCAGACAGGAGTTGGGCGTCAGCTGTCGCGCGTGGGCGCGCAGGAGTGCGGTCGCGTCCCACCTGCTGTACTCCACGCGGCCAAGGAGCCAGGCTGTGCGCGTCCGCTCAGGGCGTCAGGCTCCGAGCGACAGGATGGCGTCAGGTGTGGTTCTCTCTGATCAGCTGTCACGCGGTGCAGTGGAGGGCGTCAGGCGAGTGGAGGGACGTCGCGTTCCGCGCGGCAGGGGCTCCGCGCGACAGGTCGACAGGGGAACTCCGCGCGTCAGCGCGTCCGCGCAGGGCGTCAGGCTCCGAGCGACAGGGAAACTCCGCGCGTCAGGGGCTCCGCGCGTCAGTGACCAGCGACCAGACGGAGGACGGCCAATAAAAGTGATCGGATCAAGCGAAAGAGATGGCAGCGGCGGCCGGACGCGGCGGCGGAACGATAGGAGAGGAGCGAACCCTAAGGCTCTGATACCATGTTAGGAATAGACAAGTTATATTCCTCTGGGGCCAAAAGGCCACAATATATAGTACAAGTACAGGGCAATATGCAGGAAGCCCCCTAACATATGGGGGAAATACAATATACAGATATATACATCTAACACACATCATGTGGTCATATTGCTATATTACCCCACTGCAAACAACCGGACAGTGGAATTGGATGTTTTTGTCTATTCTCTGCCATACCTGTCATCTCAAATATAAAAAAACCAAATGATAGATGCATCCGAGTATGGAAGTGTACCTCAGGTAACTGTTATAGTTTTTCATCTTTGGTTGATCTAGAAGTGCTTCCATCCTAGATCTTTAATCTTATTATATTCACTTTGCATAGTTGTTAAGATCCTCTTCACTTATCAGCATTCATTGTCATAGTGTAGTTCTAAGAAAAAATATAAATGATTGTCTATGGGACTGTGTCTAACCTGACTTTCCCAACTCTAAGACTTCATACCGTGTTACCTGCAATAGAATCATGCAAATTATTAAAATATTTTGTGTACTCTCTATTGGTTGGCCATGCTTTATTCATATTTTATTCAGTCAATTTGTATCACTAATTTATTTAACCATGGAAACTTATTTTGTCACTGATTTCTATATTTTCAGTTAACTCAAATGTCATGGATTTGTATAGACGTGGTGAAATATTGCACAAACTAAATTTTTTTTTTACGGATTGATGAAGTATACGTTTATAGTATTTCATGTATAGTTTGTTGTGATCAGCTAGCTGGGTTAGTCTACAAATAGGTGTTGATGATTTTAGGATTAATCTTTTATTATTTGTTTTCCATGTGATTGACCGACACTGTATATCTAACATTATACTTCCTAGATTATATTTAGCAAGGTGAAAAGACTTTGCTCAACCATTTATGTACGATATGTCATTAATATTATACTAGAAACATTTCACCACGCAACGTCGTATTTTTCTCACTTCTCTGGTAAATCGCTTTTATTTGCAATGATCCAGTGTGTACACGGGCCACAACCGTTGATATGTTCAAATTTCTACTCCAATGCACACGCCTTATATTTCCTTCCAATTTCACATTGATCAATCTCATGAAATAGCTTACATTTTGGTGACACAGGTTGTGGTACCTTACCATGGATAATCAAATTATTTATTATCCATTAGTCTAATATATTCATCTTTTTTACCATAAATCCTGCCGCAACGCGCAGAGTATCG
Source organism: Avena sativa (assembly GCA_916181665.1). Taxonomy (NCBI): domain Eukaryota; kingdom Viridiplantae; phylum Streptophyta; class Magnoliopsida; order Poales; family Poaceae; genus Avena; species Avena sativa. The sequence goes on from OV702292.1 coordinate 318,721,260, forward strand.
TCTAGTAAACTAAATGCTTGGGCTAATTAAACGAGATGGTGCCAGCCAGAGCCGGCAGCGGCGCATTTCACGAGGAGATGAAAGGGAAGCACACTAAGGAAGTGGAAGAGGGGGTTTGGAGAAAGGAAATATGAGGAAATATTCTACTTGCGAATTGGCACAATCAATTGATCGGAAGATGATATCACCGAGCAAGTTAAATAAACTGTCTATGCTACAACGTTCCACCGATTTTTTTAAAAGCTCACCACCGGCACTACAATGACTAACTTTTTCCCCTGCAACGCGCGGGCATTTTGCTAGTACCTAATAATAAAAGGTCTAAAGTTTCTCTCTTCGTCCGTGCAAGTGCGCCTTCGTCCGTCCGTTTATGCGCTTTTATAAGTCGTGCGTCTACGTGCGTCCAGGTAGAGCCGCACGTGTGCGTGTTGGTTTTGTTAGAGTATATATTTATATATTGTAGTTTCCCCATATGTTAGGGGGCTTTCTGTATATTTGCACCTATATATGTACTATATATTCTGGTCTTTAGTCCTTGGTAATACAAGTATCTATTATCCTAACATGGTATCAGAGCCGTAAGGATTTTTTTTTCCTCGCTGCCGCCGCCGCTCGCCCCGGCATCCCGCCGCCGCTCCCCTCGCAGCCACCGCCTCCGCTCGCCCCGGCGCCCCGCCGCCGCCTCCTCCGCCCGGCCGCTCCGTCCCCCGCCGTCCTTCTCCATCCCGGCACCCCGCCGCCGCGCCCGGCCGCTCCGTCCCCGGCCGCCCGTCTCCGGCCCGTCCCCGGCCACCTCCAGGCCGCCTCGGATCCGACCCGCCGCCGCTCGCCCTAGCTCTCCGCTGCCGCGTCCGGCCGCCCCGTTTCTGTCCGATCTCGATCTGTTCTGAAAAAGAAAAAAAATCGACAGAGCTATGTCTTCCTCATCGGGCTATGTTGCGATTCCTCGCTGCCCGGTGATTTTTGATGGCGCGAATTATCCTGATTTCGCTGCCTTCATGCGCGTCCACATGTGCGGTCTTCGCCTTTGGGGTGTGCTTTCCGGTGAGGTCTCTTGTCCACTGCGCCCCGTTGCACCTACGGCGCCTATTGCACCGACGCCCGTTGCCCTTGTCGTCGGATTGATGACAAGTACGTCATGAGGGGGTCCTCGAGGCGTGCGGAAGAGAGGGGTGTGAGACGTACGGTGTTCCGGGACGGTGAGCACACAAGTTTACCCAGGTTCGAATCCGCCGGCTTTGGACGGATCCTACTCCTGCTAGCAATCCAGTAATACGGCAGAGCCGGAATATGGGTTACAAGGGTTTTGCCTGTGCGAGTTGAGGGTCTAAAGTATTGGTTGCCCTAAAGGCTCTCCCTAGGACGGCTTATATAGATATCCGGCCTAGGGTTTGCAGGAGAAATATATCCGGCTACGTCTAAGAGTCAGTTACAGAGTACATCTTAAACTACAAGTAACATTATGGGCCTAAGTCGGTAAGTCTTCTGGGCCTTTCCGTAGCCGGACTGGACTCCGTCTCTTCTCCCTGACTGGGCCGCCCGTGAAGCAAAGCTCTAACCCGAAGTGGGCCACCCTGGTCAGTGAGGAACTGTGAGGATACCCGGAAAGTATATCCCCAACAGCAGCCCCCGGAGGCCTCCAAGATCCAAAGTCAGATTTATTATCGTCTAGCTTAATCTTCGTCTTGCAGAATCTTGAAGGGTTCCTAAAACTTCACAACAAAAGATACGATCCAGGTCTTAAAAAATAAGTCGGACCTTTCAGTTGGTTACCTGGATTTTCCAGCTCGTTTTTAAACTAAGCCGGAACTTGGTCTCTAACGCCACCTGACACAAGCATGGTCAAGTCACGTCATCTGACAGGCGTTCCGTCAGCACGACCGTTGGTGGGTCCGCGGAATCGAGGCGCCATTTCAATGCGTGCGTGGAGATCGAGGCGACGCAATCATCGCGCGGGCCCTTCCCAGTTCTTTCCACGACGCGTGGCGGTTACACTGTAGCGTTTGCACGAATCTTGGCGTAGGTAGGTGGATATAAGTGGTTCAGATTTCTTCTTCTCCTTTCCACCAGTCCTTTGCCGTTTCCTTCCTTCCCAATCCTCCTGCGTGCACAGAGCCTCCTCGTCCTTCCCTCACAGAAACTCCCAGCGCCGCCCCTTTAAGGTCACTTTCTCACCGGAGAAAAATGGCTTCTTCATCTTCTTCCTCTGGCTTGGTGGCAGCAGCGGCGGCGAAGGCGGAAGCTGCAGCGGAGAAGGAAAGGTACAGAGGAATCTGGATCCCCTGCGCCCTCGACGAAGCAGGCCTCAAGAACGTGGAGAAGGAGGGGCTGCTCGTCGCCGGCGTCTGGCGGAGCGGCTCCGGCGAAACCGTCCCCAACCCACACGAGGGCGAGCGAGTCCACTGCGGCACTCATCTGGACCGAGGTCTGTCTTTTCCTCCCTCGGAGTTTTTCTCCGAGGTGATAGATCACTATGGAGTTCAACTCCACAATCTTCCTCCCAATTCTCTTCTAGAAATGAGCGCATATGCTGCGCTTTGCGAGGGCTTTCTTGGCATTAGGCTGAGTTTGCTTCTCTTCCGGTTTTACTTTCATGTCCGGAGGAATTCCATTACTGCCGGTGTTCCTTACATCACCGGCACCATTAGTTTTTCTCTTAGACGAGACCGGGCATATCCCAAAATTTCTGCCAGTGACTCGGTCAAACAATGGCCAACCACTTTTTTCTACCATAGGGATATTCCGGCTGCCGGCAAAGATACTGCTTTGCCGGTTTTGTTGACGGAGCCGCCACGGCCCAGCCTTCCTGGGACGAGGCTGCTCCGGCTCTCACAGATGATCTGATCCTCGCTAAGAGGCGGATCAAATAACTGATCAAGCATAATGGTCTGAAGGGATCCGACTTGATCCAGTGCTGGGTCTCACGCCGGATCCAGCCACTTCAGTACCACGGGGATAGACTGATGCACTCCGTCACGTCTTCTCTGACCGACTCCCTCCGCATCAGCCCCAAGGCCTACACCACTCAAGGCTACATAAGCCAAATCAAGTGGCTGATCAAGGAGCGGATCGAAAGGCGGATTCCAGAGGTTTCTCTGGACATGCACACGGCGGAAAACCCCATGGTCCCGGTAAGCTTTTATCATCACATCTTTTATGTGTTTCTATCTTTGAGTTATATTGCAATACTGATATGTTTTCTTATTTTCAGCTTGCTGACATCCCTGAGTCGGAACTCGCTCCGCTCGAAGGATACCCTCCGGAGTTTTCTCAGGAGGTGGAAGTAGTTCCACTGCCGGATCTTGCGCTCAAGAAGCGCAAAGCTCCGACAGTAGCGGTTGGCACAAAGGAGGTGCCTGTCGTGAAGAGGTATCCTTTCCGTCACAACTTTTCCGTCTTTGTGCTTTACTTAAACTTCTTTCCGAGATGTAACGTTTCCAACTTTTTTACCTTCTCAGAGCAAAATCGATCATCAAGGGCAAGGGGAAAGGGATTTCTTCGAAGCCCTTACGCTAGACGAAGCTTACCATAGCTTCGCCTACCGTAGCTCCTCTGACTCCGGCCCCTCAACCTTCTGCAACTCCGGTTATCTCGTCGGATGCTGCAGAAGATCCGGCTCCTCAAACGGAGCCTGTGATCCTTGGGTCGCAAACTGACGCCACTGTGGGTGCGTCAGGTCAAGTTAAGGGTGAACCCTCTTCGGGTAATGATCCCTCGGCTGAAGTCTTCGCCGAAAACCTCCTCAACAATCCGGGTCTTGCCAAGTTTGGCCTGACCCAGAAATCTGCAGAGGAGATCCAGCGGCTAGCTAGGCAAGTCCTAGACAAAAGCCATCTATCCCCCGAAGAGGAGGCGCAAGAAGCAGAGGACGTCAAGTTCTCTGACCTTCTCACTCAAGTCCGCCTTCGCGACGAGAGGATCAGGACTGGCGATCTTCCAACAGCCCCAGTGATCCCTCTTACTCTCGCCGAGAAGGTGGCAGCTGAAGTGAACATGGGTTTAGACAAACTCACCCGCGAGCAATATGTAAGTCGGAATTCCAACTCTTGTTTTTACATTATGTTATATCATATCCTCTAGCCCCAAGCATGTAGTAGGATATAGAATCTGAGTTTATGCTTTCATTAGGATGCCAAAGAACGAACTAGGGTAGCCCCCAAGGCTCGTGCTAATATTTAGCAAAAAATATTAGCCCGAGTCTTAAGTAGCTTTCTGACTTTGGGTATTCTGACTTACAGAAAGTATGTTCCTATAATCAGGAATTGTTGTCTAATGTCTGTAATAAGCGGAGAGAGATCAAAGCTCTCCGGCTTAAAAATGCTGAGCTCAAGGTAGCCAAGGATGAAGCCAAAGGTAAACATTTCGAGATTCAAACCTTGTCTTTTGCTTTTTCTATGTCAAATTTTTCTGAACTGTTGTTCTTTTTTGTCTTACAGCGTTGGTGAAACAATCCATCGCTATGATTGAAGAGGCCGAGAACCTCAAAACCCTGGTGGTGGAAAACAAGGGACTTCGCCAAGAGCTGGATAAGCTCAAGGCAGATCATGAAACGAGCATAGCTCAAGTCCTGGAATCCTCCTCCATGGCCACTGAAGAGCGCGATCGCAAGATTGCCGCTCAAGATAAAGTAATCTCGGACCTCAAGAATGAGCTTGGCAGAGAGAAGGACATATCCCAGGCGCTCCGGGCTGAACTCCAGAGTCTCCGAGAGGAGAAGACCAAGATTGACGACGTCATTTTTGGTATGTTCCACCTCTCTGACTTATCTTTTCTTCGACTTTTATCAAGTCGGTTTTTTCTTGACTTGTTTTGTGTATAGGTCCTCTAAAGTTGACGGACTCTTCCTCGTCCGAGCCCCGCACTCACCGGCTTACCTAAGTCGGTGATCTTCTTCATGACTACCGCCAGTCCCTTGAGGACATTGGCGAGTCTCTCAGGATTCCAAACATGCCAAGCATGTCGGATTTTGAGGTGCAGGACAGGGCCAAGGAGATGCCACAGCTTGTTCGGGACTGGAACATGTCCTACGCGCGGACTGCCGCGCAGAACGCCCTCTCCATGGTCATGAGCCATCATGGAAACATGGAAATATGGCAAGTGACTAAAGGGTACTGCAAGGTAGATGAAGACGGCCAGGAGCAAGACCTTCAAGCCATCATGCAACTCTTGCGCCGGATACGGGTGCCACGTAGCTGATCTGACCAGCTACGAGATCCTCTTCTTCACCCGCGTGGATACTCCGCCTCCTCCTGCAGAAGAAGCCGAAGAAGTTTCCGACGATGAACGCACCAACTTGGATGCGGACATCTCGGAACGATATCAAGGCGGAGTGACCAGCGAGCCAGTAGATCCTTCATCTTCTCCTGCATTATAGACCAGAAATTTATGTATTATTCTGGAAAAACTGATTTGATTGTAAATATTAAGTACTATTTATCTTTGCAAGTGCTAAGCTTTTGATCTATTCAGCACTTTTGACCTTTGAAATTTTTGCGTGCCTGAAATGTTTACACAAGCACTTATATTTTTTCGTCTCTACTTATCGTTTATCTGGCTTTCCGCCTCGTTCCTTTCGTGAGCCGGCTAAACCTTCAGCCGGAAACTTTGCCGAGCAACGGAGCACAATTACTAAACCAGTTTAAACTCGGAAACAAAGCCGGCTTCCAGTACCAACAATTCACTACTCGGAAAATGCCCGCATCTAGCAATCAGACAAATAACCAAAGTAAGACTAGAAATTTTAGAGTTATACCCGAAGGTAGCAGTTTAAGAATCGGAAATCTAGACCAGAACGAACATGAGTATAAATTACTTTCAAGCATTCTAGGATTTTTGACTATGACATGATCATTCGGAAATAAGATGGTTTAAGAACTTCTCAGAAAAAACTTGAGGCAACCAAAACTTTTATTTCTCACAGAACATGTACATATGTATGTTTACAAAGAAGGATAAACTAAGAATAAAAGGGACGTAGCTGAGCAATATTCCACGGTCTGTCTAACTCGTCCGGATTTATACTGCCTCCAGCTCTCTTTCTCTTCTTAGTAGCAGGTCTTTCTTTGACTGGCCTAATGTCAGTTAAGTAGTACGATCCATTGTGCAATACTCGACTAACTAAAAAGGGCCCTTCCCATACTAGGGAAAGTTTGTGCTTTCTTTGTTGCACAAGCCGGAGAACCAAATCACCTTTATTGAAAGATCTATTTCGGACTCTCTGGCTATGATACTTGCGTAACTTCTGCAGATAGGCTGTAGATCTCATTTCAGCAACGACGCGAACTTCTTCGACTAAGTCAAGATCATTTTGTCGAGAAATCTCGGCATCTTCTTCGATATACGTGGCCACTCTAGGAGAAGTATGAATTAAATCACTAGGAAGAACTGCTTCTGCGCCATAGACTAAGAAGAAAGGTGTGTATCTTGTTGACCTGTTCGGAGTTGTTCGTAAACTCCAAATCACAAGGGGTAGTTCCTCTGCCCAAGCCCCTGCAGCACGTCGTAGTGGTGCTTCGAGTCTTGGTTTCAGGCCTTGTTGAATTAAACCATTTGCTCTTTCGACTTGTCCGTTAGCCTGTGGATGTGTGACTGATGCAATGTCAAGTCGGATATTTTGCTCATCGCAGAATTCAGCCAGTTCTCCCATAGAAAAGTTACTCCCGTTGTCCCTGATAATGCTATGCGGATAACCATACCGGATTATAACATCCTCGACAAATCTTTTGGCTGTTGCTCCATCACAACTAGTGACAGGTTTAGCCTCGATCCACTTGGTGAATTTATCCACCATCACTAAGAGGTGGGTAAATCCACTTGGAGCTCGTTTAAAGGGTCCTACCATATCAAGCCCCCAGACCGCAAAAGGCCATGTTATAGGTATTGTTCGCAGCTGATTAGCCAGAACATGAGCTTGCTTGGCATACTTTTGGCAGCCTTTGCATGTCTTGACTAATTGTTCGGCATCTGCCTGAGCTGTAAGCCAGAAAAATCCATGTCGAAAAGCTTTTGCCACTAGAGATTTGGCTGCAGCGTGGTGACCACACTCGCCTTCGTGGATTTCCCTTAAGATTTCCACTCCTTCTTCCGGAGATACACAGCGCTGAAAAACCCTAGAAACACTCTGTTTATGGAGCTCACCCTTAACAATAGTATAGGCTTTTGCTCGTCAGATAATCTGCCGGCTCAGCACCTCGTCTTCGGGTAATTTGCCATCTACCAAATAATCAAGGTAGGGTTGAGTCCAACTGGGAATTACAGCCAGAACTGCTATTAAAGGTGAGTCGGATTTGGTCGGATATTCCTCATCTACTCCCTTTATCGAGGGAACTTTGAGGTGCTCTAAAAATGCGCCATCCGGGACCTCTTTCCGCGCAGAGCCTATTCGAGATAGTGCATCTGCTTCCTCATTTTCTGCTCGAGAGATGTGTTGAACTTCAAACCCTTCGAACGATTTAGATAGATCATCCACGACGGCTTTATATGCTGCCATGTGCTTATTTGCATTACAAATATCCGCGACTTGCTGAGCAACAAGATCCGAATCTCCGTAACACATCAAACGTCGGATGCCAATATCCTTGGCAATCCGGATTCCATGCAGCAGTGCTTCATACTCGGCAATATTGTTTGTCGCTGTCAAGTGGATCTGCAACACGTATAATAGTTTATCTCCTTGGGTGATTTGAGCACCACGCCAGCCCCTGAGCCCCCTCGAGCCTTAGACCCATCGAAAAAGAGGGTCCAGTATTCCGACTCAGGGAGGACCATGTTCTCCTTCGTCTCTGTCCAATCAGCGACAAAGTCGGCAAGGATCTGGGATTTGATTGTTGTCCGAGGTTTATACTCAATATCGAAAGCTGAGAGCTCTGCCCCATTTGGCGACACGTCATGTGGCATCGCTATTGTTGATTATGTCTCTCATGGGAGCTTTGCTCACCACGGTAATTGGATGCTCCTGAAAATAGTGTCGTAACTTACGAGATGCTAGGAAAACACCGTAAGCCAACTTTTGATAGTGCAGGTATCGCTGTTTTGATTCTGTCAAGACCTCGTTGACAAAGTAAGTCGGACACTGCACCAAGTGTTCCTGATTTTCCTCTGGTCTCTCCACCACCATGACGATACTAACGACCTTATTTGTCGCAACAATATAAAGCTACATCGGTTCCTGAGGTTCCGGCGCTGCAAGGATAGGAGCAGATGAGAGTACTTTCTTCAGGTCTTGTAGTGCAGCTTCAGCTTCGTCAGTCTAGACAAAATCCTTGGTCTTATTCAGGAGTTTGTATAATGGTGTGGCTCTTTCACCAAGCCGGCTTACAAATCGACTGACCGCAGCAATGTAACCAGATAGTCTTTGTACATCCTTCAGGCGAGTTGGCCTGGAAATATTGAGTATAGCCTTGATTTTGTCGAGGTTCACCTCTATGCCTCTTTGAGACACGATGAAACCTAACAATTTTCCAGCTGGTATTCCAAAGAAGCATTTCTTTGGGTTAAGCATGATGTTGTATTTTCGTAGATTGGCGAACATTTCCTCTAAGTCGGAAATGAGTGTTTCCTTCTGACGAGGGTTTAACTCATCAATACCCATTGTTATGGACTTGGGTTTTGGAGAAGGAGGGAGCGCTGGAGACATCTATCGGCTAGCAAACAAGCACACAGGGGACAAAGGATTTACCCAGGTTTAGGCCTCGTAGAGGTCCCTACTCCTGCTTGTCTGCTCGTGGAATTATTGAAGGACTCGAAAGTTACAATGGTGCGCAGATGTAATCTAGCGAAGGTTGTGGAAACTAGGGTTGCGCGTGTTCTCCTCGCTGCACCCTCCTAGCCTTTATATAGATAGGCTAGGTCTCGGGTAGCAGGTCGAGTCGGTTACAAGTTAGGGTTTTCCCCTTCAAACTTTCTATCTTTAGCTTTTTCTTGATCTTCAAGCAATCGAGAGTCCGCAGGTTACTCGAGTCCTTCCATCTGGGCCTTGGCGACACCGTGGGCCTATACGTATTTGGACCGTATATACCAAGCTCGAGTACCTGTAGGGTATACCCATGTCAGTAGCCCCCGAGTGTCTAGTGGAATCGCAGATTCGACTGGAGACTTTTTTGAAGTCTTTGAGTGCCTGAATGAGTACATTTTCGACTGCTTTTATTATGTCATAGGGATTGTTGATATACGTGCCTGATGTAACCAAAGTATCGGTATCAGTTAACCACCTTAGGGTGAAACAACGCAATCTACTCAAATTCGAGTCCCCGGACTCGAATCCGGAAGAGTGCTGGTGTAATTCGACTCAGGCCGCGGAGGTCTTACAGGAGTCGAATTCCAGTTATATGGGTGTGATCACTCGACGCGTCCATCAAGGCATGTTCGTCGTGCCTGCAGACACGGATATATTTCTGGTAGTGCGCAGTTAAATGCGTTGCTAGGCCTTATTCAGTTCTTACCTTCACGCTGTAAGCGCGGCATCCGAATTTTATCATCGCGGAGACGATTCGGGCGACCCAGGAGATGTAGTCTCTTTGTAGGGAAAATTATGAGGCGGTGTCGCCATGATCTGCGAGTGTGGATGTTATCAACACACAGTTTTTGTGCAAATAATCATAGGGTGCGCGGCCAGCGCTCCCTATGGGAGTAGCCCCCGAGTGCCTGGTTGAGTCGGAGACCCGGGCAGGGACTAAAGAACTTTTACGACTACTGTCGTCTTTGCTTGTTTGTTTCAGTCGAAGACTCAGGCAGGGATTAAAACACTTTTGCGACTGCTGTCGTCTTTTGCTTGCTTGTTTCAGTCGAAATTGTTTTCGGTGCTCCCTATGGGAGTAACCCATGTCCATAGTCGAATCGTGATTCGAGTGGTTGGGTTTGATTGTGATTGCCTATATCCCTGCAGTAAGAAAAGAAAAAATCGTAGGGTGCGCGGCCAGCGCTCCCTATGGGAGTAGCCCCCGAGTGCTTGGTGGAGTCGAAGACTCCAGCAAGGACTAAAGTAGCCTTTGATGATGTCAGTGCTGACGCTTGCATGACCTCAGTTGTCCGTGTGAGCGATTTTGACGGGACGTGACGAGCGGTGGGTCCCACTTTCTGACTTTGATTTGACTGTGCGTGCGTAATCTTATTATTAACTGCGCCTCCTCGATTTCCGCGCGTAATGGGAGTAGTGGAGGGACGGTTTCGCGCTTCCTCTTCTCCACGTGTCGAGCGTGATGCGTGCCATGCGTCTAGTAGGGTTTTTGTGAGCCGTTGGATTGCATCTCCTAGGGGTTAAGTAGCGGTGCTACGGCGGTAATTTTCCATCTGCACTCTTTTCTTCCTCGCTGCCATCGCCATTGCTACTACTCATCTGCTTTTCCCTGCGCTCATCTTCTCCTCAACTCTGGACCACCTCCGTTCGTTTCCAAGTTATTTTCTGCGCTCTCATCACCGCCGCGCAATGGGAAAGAAGAAAGGAGGCGCTGCCGCTAAAGCCGCGGCCACCGTTGCCGTGACGAAGAAGAAGGGTGGCCCCGCTGCTACGGGCACCAGTGCCGCCGCCGGCAGGAAAAAGAAGGCCGCGGGTACCCGTGTGACCAATGGCGCATGGCGCCCTTCTATCATCAAGGCGTCGGATCTCCGTCTTCTTCGCCAAGACGGAGTTATTTCTGCAGCAGTCGCCGATTCGCGCGTCCCCAGCGGTGAGACCATTCCTGTGCCTCCCGCTGGTTTTCGAGTGATGTTTCTTGCATTCGTCATTCGCGGCCTTTCTTTGCCTCTCCACCCCTTTCTTCGGGGTCTCCTTTGTTTCTACGGGCTCCAGCTCCATCAGCTGTCCGCAAACTCGATTCTCCACATCACCTATTTCATTACTCTTTGCGAGTGCTGGCTCGGAATCGAGCCGCACTTTGGCCTTTTCAAGCGCTTGTTTAAATTGAAGCGCCAGTCCGCCTCTGGCTCTTTAGTTTATGACGTAGGTGGTTGCGGTATCCATGTCGACCCATCCGCCACCTACTTCGACATCAAGCTTACCAAGTTCGTCCAGGGATGGAGGGACAAATGGTTCTATGTCCGTGATCAGAAGGCCAAAGATGAGCACTTTGGACTTGCGCCCTTCGATCCGACGACTCCCTGCAAGAAGATGCGTTCTTGGAAGAACGTAGTTATGCCTGGCGAACTCGCGGATACGGACATGCTGTATCAGCACGTCTGCGACCTCGAAAGTCGCATAGGCGTAGAAGAGGGACGTTGTGCTCTTATCAGGACTTGGTTGCGCCGTTGCGTCCAGCCTCGCCAAGCTAGAGTCCATCCCATGTTTCAATGGAGCGACCCTGATGATGCCACTCGCGTGTCTGCCGATGGCATGTCCGTGAGTGAGGTGGATAAGAGGATTCGACTGGTTACGAAGTGCACTGTTAAGGATGTGCTTCCAAGCGAACCAGTTGTTCCTCCTTTTGATGCTTCGAATCGTCCTCTTGGGGTATAGTTATGCTACGCAGTAGCTTATTTTCATGATTGCTTTTCTGTTTGCTTACTTGTTCTGTTTGTATGCAGGATTGGGCGGTGTCGCCTTGTATGCCTCCTCTTCCTGAGGGGGTTATTCCTCGTGAAGCTTTGGAAGAGGACGAGTCTGAGTCGACTGTCCCTTCTGATGTGGAAGAGGAAGCCCCTGAGTCCAAGAGTCCGGATACTCGCAAGCGTTCGCGTAGCGAGGACTCCGACGCGTCGACTCCTTTGACTCCAGGTGGCACGGCTGTTGGCGCGGAGTCGCCAATTCCAGCCGTTCCTGTGAGGACTGTGGCACCGACTTCTCGCAAGAAGATGCGATTGCCCAAGGAGTCTTCGTCGGAATCGGTGGCTGCCACGTTTGATCTTGACAACTTTAACTGGTAAGTTTGCTGGGTCATTCATTCTTTGCTGTTTTCTTCTTGTTGGCTTTGTCCTGGAGTTTGCCCTTTTCTCAATGTGGACTTGGTCTTGTAGTCAAGAGGCGTCATCATCTTCTGGCGACGTCGAGTTTTTGAAAGAATCGGGAGTCGCAATTTCAAGGGCCAAGGGAGAGGTCGAGCGCGCTCCTTCTCCTCTGGCGGCGGCCCACTCCGGGCACAATTCTTCGAGCTCTCCTCATGTAGGGGAGCATCGAATGGTTGCTCGGATGACGGTTCAGCAAGCTTCTTCGGAGTCGCTAGAGGACCATGTAAGTATATCTTCCCTTCTTTTTTAATATGGCAGTCAACGCCTTCTGCTGCCCTCTTTTGACTCCTTGTTTTGTGTGACAGCTCCTTGTATCCAGCATGCAATGCTGGAGACGCGTCACCGCGTGGTTGAAAGTGAGTGCTCTACACATATTCTTTTCGTCTTCTCTCTGTTTTGATATAATCGACTGATAGCCAATTATTGACTGCCATGGAGCTGAGCATAACGCTTTACTGTGCAATGTCGCCACGTTGGAGAAAACACTTGCGCAAGCCTAGAAGCGCGAAGAGGATCTGTGCGCCTCCTTTGCGGCCAGGGAAAAGTTGTTTGAAGAGCAACTGTTCTCAGTCGCCAAGGCCCTCTCAGGTACCTTTACCGGTAGATATTTTATTGATGTTCCTCTCTACATCTAGAGGTTTTGCCGGTGGCGCTATAGATTTCATCCATGTGTGGGTTTTCTGTGCAGATGCTGGCGATTTGAGCTTTGACCCGCAAGCCCTTTGTCGTGATGACCCTCTGGCGGGCACGGTGTCTGCGGTTGAGGATCGTAGCGCCGCTGTCCAAAATACATTGTCCAAGGCCAAGGTCACTCTTAGTCGCCTCTGGGAGGAGTTGATGCCGAAGGCGGAGCTAGTCGACAATGTGGAAGAGATGGTGGAGTCGCTCGCCGAGGGTGTGCCTGCCACGTACAAGAACTCCCTCCGCGCGGCTAGCGCGACCATGTCACTTGCCATGGTGCAAGCCCACAGAGTCGAAATAGATCCCTCTGCTGTGTCGAAGACGATGCCTGTTGGTGCGGATGCTCAGCAGGTAGTCTTCGCTCCCATTGCGACTGCTTGCGCCAAATATGGCCATTCCTTGATAAATACTGTTGCCAAGTATTCGGAGGAGCTCCAACGTGCGAAGAAGGCGGCGAAAGCTTCGGCCTCAGGGGCTGGCGGAAAGTCTATGGCATCTGATACTGCCACGGACTTGATGAAGCCCCTGAAGCCGTCGAAGTCGAAGAAGCCTGCTGCTCCATAGTTAACTTGTTGTAATAATTGATCAGTTGCCCTTTTAGTCTAAGGACGTGTCTGCTGGCGAGTGTGTTTGTAAACACTTATGCTTATCTTGAATGCGTCCGTTCTCCTTGCCTTTGTGTTGATTTGATTGCCTTATTTGCTTTTGTCTTGACTTGTGGTAGGGCACATCGAGTGGTCCTGTGGGGGAAAACCAGGATCCGCCATCTCTTGATGAGACAGTGGCACCACTGCGCTCCAGGGTAGAGGAGCTATCCTTGCTGTCGCGACTTCGTGATCGCGTGAAGCAGCTGGAGCGTGAGTTGCCCCTGATCCGTGGTAATGCGGACGTGTGGAAGTCGAAGGCGGAAAAATCCACCGCCCGCGAGCAATATCTGCTTGGCGAGGTGATGCGGCTGGGCGACCAGTTTAAGTGTTAGTTTGCTCGTCCTCATCTTTTCCTTTGTAGTTAGTCGCAATGGTACGTTGTACTCATGCTGTTGGTGCTGCTTCGTGTAGTTGTTAGCGCACGCCGTCCGCAGGAGGAGAGGGATAGGATTGCCATCCGCCTTCATGATCTCACCCAGGAGCAACTTCAAGAGAGTGGATACTTCTGGGTAGATCACGATCGTGCGACTGCATTGGCGACCCTGCGGGATCGCGCTTCGCGAGTGCTGCTCTTCCTGAAGAAGTCGCAGTCGTGTTTGAAGAACATCTATCGGGCGATGTTCCCGTTGGATGACACTCCATCAAGCCTGCTGGCTCTCCTGGCCAAATTTCAAGATACGTCCGTGGTTCGCGAGTGCGTGAGGCAGCAGTTGGTAGCTGGTGCCAAGGCTGCGCTCTCAATGGTGCGTTTACACAGGCCTGACGTGGATGTCGCCGCCATTGCCTCTGGGCCACCAGCAGGATCTTCCTGGAATATGGTGCCGCATTATCAGGCGGTGGACCACCCCGCCGAGGAGATCGTCGACTTCTTCGAGGAACAAACTAATGTTCTTCTGTTGCAAGGGTAGCCAAATATGTATCCTGCACATAAGTGTACTTGTGTTGTAAAGTTCATATGTATTTATAGATAATTTATTGTTGAATGTGTACAAACAACTTTGTCAGCGTTAGGTGCGTTGCACTATGCGATTCCTTTTTGTTAGCCTGGCCATCCCATTGTCAACCTGCCAGGCGCGTTGCGGCTGGGTTGAGTTTGCGTTAAGGGGTTCGATTGATGTGCCATCTACTCAGGATATCGCGTTTATTGGTTCGAAGAACAGATGTAGGTAGGGTGGCGTAGCCCCCGAGTATAAAATTGACAAAAGTGAAAGAAAAACACAGAGTTTTGGGGCACTTAGCTTTTATTTATTTGAAGAGCAGTACAAGGTATAATGTGTGGCTAAGTAGCCTTGGCTGAGTAGCCTTATTTGTGATGTAAAAAGTAAAACAACTAGGGGTAGAAGCGTCGCAGTTGTGCGACGTTTCAAGGGTTGGAGTATGCGACTCCTGTCTCTAAGTCTTGAAGGCGATATGCGCCACCTGGGATTACTTCTATAATCACGTACGGTCCTTCCCAGGGGGATTCGAGCTTGAGATGCCCCTGCTGCTTCAGTCGCAGGACCAGGTCACCTTCGACGAAGGATCTGGGGCGAAGCCTTCTACTGTGGTAGTTGCGCAGGTTCTGCTGGTAGATCGTGGATCTTTCTGCGGTGATTTCTCTTGCCTCGTCAAGGAGGTCAATGGAGTCTTCGAGTGCAAGAGAGGACTCTTGTTCGCTGTAAGCGACTACGCGCGACGCCTTGTACCTAACTTCGGCGGGTAGTACTGCTTCTGCTCCGTGCACCATAAAGAATGGCGTGTAGCCCGTGGCGCTGTTTGGAGTTGTACGTAAGCTCCAGAGTACGGATTGGAGCTCATCTGGCCAGCAACCTGTGGCTTGTTCGAGTGGTCGAAGGAGTCGCTTCTTGATGCCGCTGCAGATGAGCCAGTTTGCTTTTTCCACCTTACCGTTGGTCTGTGGATGCGCGACTGAGGCGTAACTGATGTTGATCCCCAGGTTTCCACGGAATTCTTGGAACTCCTTGGATGTGAAGTTCATCCCGTTGTCAGTGATGATGTTGTGCGGCACGCCGAAGCGGTACACAATGGACTCGAAGATCTTGACCGCACTATGGCCTGATTGTTTGGTCACTGGCGTGGCCTATATCCACTTGGTGAACTTGTCGACTGCGACCAAGAGGTAGACGTAGCCTCCTTGCGAGGACCTTGGGAGCTTGCCCACCATGTCGAGCCCCCATTGTGCGAAGGTCCAGGCCAATGGAATAGGCCGTAGTTCTGTGCCTGGTGCATGTGGCTTGTCCGCGAATCGCTGACAAGCGTTGCACTTTTGGACTATCTCCTTGGCGTCGCGCATGGCCGTGGGCCAGTAAAATCTAGCTCGTAGAGCTTTGGCAACGAGGGTGCGACTGCCGGCGTGGTGCCCGCAGATCCCTTCATGGATGTCGAGGAGGACTGCTCTTCCATCGGCTAGGGAGACGCATCGTTGTAGCACTCCTGTGATGCTGCATTTATACAGTTCGCCGTTGAGAACGGCGAATGCCTTGGAGCGCCGGGCGATGTGTCGTGCATCTGTCGGATCGTCCAGTAGTCTCTTGCTGAGGAGGTATGTAATGTACGGCTGCATCCAAGATTGTTTGATCATCATGACGCTCATTGGTCCCTCGAGTCCTGTGTCTAGCTCCAAGTCATCAAGTGCCATTGGCTCACTGGGTGGTGTAGCCCCCGAGTCCATTGCTGTGCTTGTTTTCTTCTCTGCGGCCTTTGGCTTGATGAAGCATTCGCATATCCGCTCGAGAAATACCCCAGGTGGTATGGGGGCACAGGTAGAGCCTATGTTGGCGAGTGTGTCCGCCTCCTCGTTGCTTTCGCGACCTATGTGTCGCAACTCGCAACCATTGAAGTCTCCTTCGAGTGTGTCGTAGAGGTCGCGGTACGCGATCATGTTGTCGTTCAGTGCGTCGCACTCGTGCATTGTTTGATTTACGACCAACTTGGAGTCGCCATATATGATGAGCCTTTTGGCGCCACATGCTTTTGCCATCCTCATCCCATGTAACAGGGCCTCGTATTCAGCCTCGTTGTTTGAGACTGTGAACTGCATTCGCAGGATATATTTCAGCTTGTCCCCTTGAGGTGATGTCAATAGGACACCTGCGCCTGCTCCATCTTTCCGTTTGGACCCATCGAAGTGCATTTCCAGAGGTAGGACATATCTGGCTTCTCCGGGAGTTGGTTCTCCATCCAGTGCACGAGGAAGTCAGGGAGCACTTGCGACTTGATGGCATCGCGCTTTTCGTATGTGATGTCTCGTGGTGACAGCTCTATTCCCCAAAGCGCGACTCGCCCCGTGGCGTCGGGGTTATTGAGGATATGCCTCAATGGGGCGTCGTTGACTACCACGATTGGGTGTTCCTAGAAGTAGTGGCGCAGTCGCCGGGCGGTCATAAAGACGCTGTACGCCAGCTTCTGGTAATGCGGGTACCGCTGCTTTGTTGGCGTGAGGACCTCGCTGAGGTAGTATACTGGGCGTTGTACGCCGTGGATTTTGTTTTCCTCGGCTCGCTCGACGACGAGCACCATGCTCACCACCTGGTTGGTGGCAGAGATGTACAGCAACAGTGGTTCCCTTTCTCGTGGAGTCACCAGTACCGGCGAAGTGGATAGCAAGCGCTTGAGATCTTCGAATGCTTCTTGTGCTTCATTGGTCCACTCGAATTTTTCGGTTTTGCGGAGGAGCTGGTAGAAGGGCAGTGCCTTTTCACCCATCCGACTGATAAATCGACTGAGGGCCGCGATTCATCCGGCCAGTTGCTGGACGCCTCTTTTGTTCTTCGGCTTCTCCATGGCCAGTATGGCTTTTATCTTCTTCGGGTTCGCCTCGATCCCCCTCATGGAGATGAGGTATCCGAGTAGCTGCCCAGATGGTACATCGAAGGCGCATTTGTCCGGATTGAGCTTGATCCGGTAGCGATCGAAGTTGGCGAAGGTTTCACGCAAATCATCGATTAGAGAGGCTTCCTCCTTGGTATTGATTACTATGTCATCGACATAGACTTGGATGTTGCGACCTAGTTGTTCCTTGAGGCAAGCCTGCATGCATCGCTGGTAGGTGGCTCCCGTGTTTTTTAGCCCGAAGGGCATTGTGTTGTAGCAGAACACACCGAAGGGCGTTGTGAACACGTTCTTCTCCTGGTCTTCCTCCTTCATTCGAATTTGGTTATAGCCTGAGTAGGCATCGAGGAAGCAGAGGCGCTCGCATCCAGCGGTGGAGTCGATGATTTGATCGATCCGTGGTAGCGGGAAGTGATCTTTTGGGCAGTGCTTGTTTAAAGAAGTGAAGTCCACGCACATCCGTAGGATATCTGTGTCCTTTTTTGGCACCAGCACCGTGTTGGCGAGCCAAGTGCTTTCCTTGATCTCGCGTATGAATTTGTCCTCAAGGAGTCTGTTGATCTCCATTCCGACTGCCTGCGCTCGTGGCTCAGACAGTTGCCTGATTGTTTGCTTGATTGGCCTTGCGTCGGGGTTGATGTTGAGTGCGTGCTCGGCGAATTCTCTGGGAACTCCTGGCATGTCCGCAGGACACTAGGCAAAAATTTCCCAGTGCTCACGAAGGAATTCGACGAGCGCGAGTTCCTATGCGGGACTCAAGTTGTTGGCGATGAGGGCCATTTTGGCGGGATCTGATGGATGGACCTGCACCTTCTTTGTGTGCAGAGATGAGTCAAAGGAGAGATAAGGTGAGCTTGGCCTAGTCAGGGGAGGCAGACTGTTGTCTGTCGTCTCTTTCAGTCTTGCGAGTTCCTCCTGCATGCCGAAGGACTGGGAGATTCTGTTGAATTCCCTGTCGCAAGCGTCAGATCGCTCGAAGTTCCCGTTGATCGTTATGACGCTGTTGGGACCTGGCATTTTCATCTACAGGTAAGCGTAGTGGGGTACTGCCATGAACCTGGCGAATGCGACGCGCCCAAGGATGCAATGGTATTGTGAGGGCCAGTCGACGACCTCAAAGTCGATGCGCTCGCGCCGGAAGTTCTTCGGCGTGCCAAAGATGACGTCCAGGTTGATTTTGCCCAGGGGGTATACGCCTTTCCCTGGGATGATGTCGTGGAACGTTGTGTCCGATGCCTCCAAGCAGGTTAGAGGGATCCTCATTTCTCACAAGGTACTCGCGAATATGAGGTTGATGCCGCTTCCGCCGTCCATGAAGACGCGACTCATGTCGAAGCCTCCAAGTTGCGCCTCGAGTACGAGGGGGCAATGACCTGGGCGAGGTATTTGGGGCGGGTGGTCATGTTTGTCGAAGGTAATGCACGACTCACTGCCACTGAGGTACTCAGTGGTGGATGGTGGCGAGTGCATGGCCAAGTTGACTTGGCGAGTGATGGCCTTCTGCACCCTATTGGAGGGTTGCCCCTTTTGGATCATCATGGTACCCATGGTCCGTGGGTATGGTTCGCCTCCGTGGTG
This sequence comes from Avena sativa, assembly GCA_916181665.1. Lineage (NCBI taxonomy): Eukaryota > Viridiplantae > Streptophyta > Magnoliopsida > Poales > Poaceae > Avena > Avena sativa. Next base: position 318,739,934 of record OV702292.1, read on the forward strand.
CTGGTCCGGTGCAGCTCCGTTTGGGGGTGGCCCAGGTGGTGGTGGTGGTGCGCCATGTGCCACGGCGCCTGGAGCGGCTCTGTAGCGTCTTTCGACTGCATTGCGGTTCATCCGAACCAATCCCTCGTGTAGCTTGAGGAACTCTCGGCAGTCCTTGAGGAGGTGGCTGGACTTTCTCTTGCCATCATGCTTGTCGATGTAGAAGTGCACCGTGCATGGCCCGGACAGTTTGTCCTCGATGGAGGTCGCGGGTGCTTCATCGCGAGTGCGGCATTGCCATACTTGCGTGGTGTTCCCGGAGTCACGGTATCCGTTGTTGCGGTTATCGTCGCGTCTATCAGCGTAGCCAGCTGCGACCATGTTGACGTCATCGCGATTGTCGTAGACGCGCATGCGACGCTTACTCCGGCGGTCACGTCTTCGTTCGAGTTCTGCCTCCTTGTCAGAGTGAACGCGATTCTTCACCGAATCTTCTCCATCGGCCCACCGATTCGCGATCTCCATCAGGTGGTCGATGGTCTGGGGCTTTGAGCGGCCTAGCTCCTCCCTGAGTTCCATGTGGCGAACATCACCGTTGAATGCATCAATCGTGCGGTCTTCTGAGATGTTCTTCGCGGAGTTCTTGATGATGGACCACCTTTGAATGTAAGAGCGCAGCGATTCGCCAGATCTTTGCTAGCAGCATCTCAGTTCTTCGATTGAGGCGGGGCGTTTGTACGTGCCCTTAAAGTTGCGCACGAAGCTGTAGACTAGCTCATCCCAACTGCGAATGGATCCACGTGGGAGGTTATTGAGCCATGCCCGGGCGGCGCCCTGCAGCTATAGCTACAAGCATTGCATGGTAGTACTTTGACTGCCTCCATGTAGCCTGACAGAGGAGATGTGATCCTCCAGCCAGATCTTGGGGTCCTACAGACCGTCAAATTTCGGGTTCTCCGATGGGAGTTTAAACCCTTTAGGCATTCGCTTTTGCCTGATGGATCTGCTGAAGCATCTGGCACCACAGAGCTCCCCATCTTCATCTTCTGAATGAGTCGACCGAGCACGTCGTGCCCCTGACTTGTCGATCTTGCGCTGCGTGAGTTCATCGCGTGCATCGTAGTCGCGATCGTGTCGCCGTGAGCGGCGGCGTCGAGACAGGTCGTGACTATCATCGCTGGACGAGGGTGAGGAGTAGCGCTTTGCTAGTGCTTTGCCCTTTTTTGGGTCTGGTACCGGTTCCTTGTTGAGGGCGGCCTTGATTAGCCCCAGGCCCACGATCGTAGATCGGTGCATGGCCGTTCGGGGATCTCCAGCTGGCGGCTGGTTATTGAGGAGGTACATGGTGGCTGCTGTTACCGCGGCCTGCGGTGTCCTGGGAACCACGTTGCCTCTCGTGCTGACCGTCATAGAACCGAAGTCGAGGACTTTCGCGGCATCTATGCGCTCTTGTTCGGTGAGGTGAGCCATCCGCGACTGCCTCTTCTTGGCGAGGTACTCGTTGCCTCTTGAGGAGGATCCTCCGTAGGAGGAGAGCCCAGCGCGACGAAGGCTTGATTCGTCCGCTGCCTTTTTACGCGCCTCAAGTTGCACGATTGCTTGTTTTTGGCGCTTGAATTCCTCTTTTAGGAGCCAGTGGTAGCCCATCAGCAGTTCCTGCGGGGACCCGAAGGGTAGAGGTGCACCTCGTAGGGCTTCGCAGCAGCGATCCCACTCTTGCTCGTTGAGTCTGATCACGATGCGTTCGCCGGTTTGCTCGTTGATCATGCTAGGAGGTTCGACTGCTCCTCCGTTGCCACCGTTACCGCCGTTGCCACCATTGCCGGCGTTGGGTGAGTCGGTGTCGTTGCCGGTGTTACCACCATTGCCGCGATTGGGTGGATCGGTGTTGTTGCCGGTGTTGCCACCGTTACCGCGATTGGCAGAGGTGTCACCCGCGTTGATGACAGCGCACATGAAGTGATTAGGGAAGTTGTTGCTTCCACAACTTTCAGATCCAGAACCGTAGGTTCCATCTTCAGTGGCCAGATCGCTTAGATCGGAGTCGTGACTGCTGTCGCTGACCGTGTTCTCGAATGCCACCGGAGCGTTGAGCTCGCTGAGGGTGCCAATCGATGGAGGGAACCATGATGCCGGGGCAATCGCCGATGTTGTCGGCTGATTAGGCATGCGAAGCGTGCCCATCTGACCAACTTGGAAGCGGAAGCTCCCAATTGCCAGGCTGACTCCATCGCCCACGAACTCGAAGGCCGGGCGAGTGGCTGGCATGTGGACGGTGAAGTCGAAGGCGCCGAAGAGCTGGCGGATCTCCGCTGTTGCGGAGTTGTAGATCGCAGTTTATGGGGCCGAAGAAGCCGCAACATCAGCACTCCCAATTCCCACAGATGGCGCCAATTGACGAGGGTTTAACTCATCAATGCCCATTGTTATGGACTTGGGTTTTGGAGAAGGAGGGAGCGCTGGAGACATCAATCGGCTAGCAAACAAGCACACAGGGGACAAAGGATTTACCCAGGTTCAGGCCTCATAGAGGTCCCTACTCCTGCTTGTCTGCTCGTGGAATTATTGAAGGAGTCGAAAGTTATAATGGTGCGCAGATGTAATCTGGCGAAGGTTGTGGAAACTAGGGTTGCGCGTGTTCTCCTCGCCGCCCCCTCCTAGCCTTTATATAGATAGGCTAGGTCTCAGGTAGCAGGTCGAGTCGGTTACAAGTTAGGGTTTTCCCCTTCAAACTTTCTATCTTTAGCTTTTTCTTGATCTTCAAGCAATCAAGAGTCCGCAGGTTACTCGAGTCCTTCCATCTGGGCCTTGGTGACACCGTGGGCCTATACGTATTTGGACCATATATACCAAGCTCGAGTACCTATAGGGTATACCCATGTCACCTTCTTTTTGGACATCACCGCGATATCATCCACGTATGCATGTACATTGCGTCCGAGTTGGTCGTGGAGGCAACGCTACATCGTGCACTGGTACGTAGCTCCTGCGTTCTTCAGCCCAAAGGGCATCGTAACAAAACAGAAGGTTCTAAAGGGGGTTATGAATGAAGTTTTGACTTTGTCAGATTCCTTCATCCGGATTTGGTGATAAGCGGAATATGCGTCGAGAAAACAGAGGAGTTCCGAACCTGCCATAGAATCGATAACTTGATCAATTCTAGGCAGAGCGAACGGATCTTTTGGACAAGCCTTGTTCAAGGCAGTATAATCAACACACATCCTTAAATCAGTGGTGTCCCTTTTAAGGACCATTACAGGATTGGCCGACCACTAAGCGTGGATGACCTCTTCTATGTATCCGGCTAACTCGAGTCGTGCTAGTTCCTTAGCTATTGCCTTACGCTTTTCGTCGCTAAACCGTCGTAAAGACTGTTTGACGGGTTTAGCGTTCGGGTTTACATTTAGAGAGTGCTCGGCAAGTTCCCTAGGTACTCTGGTCATGTCAGATGGCTGCCATGCAAAGATATCTTGATTTGCTTGGAGGAACCTGACGAGCGCGCTTTCCTATGCGCTATCTAGGCCTACGCCTATCTTGGTCACCTTGGAGAGGTCATCATCCTTCAATGGCGCTTTCTTCGTCTCTTCTGATGCCTTGAACTCCGGATTTGGCTTGGTAACCTCCTTTGTTGCGGGCATCTCGGACGGATCTATGCTCTTCTTGATCTCCTAGTACTCCTAGGCGTGCAACACGGCTTTAGCAAAGGCGGCATTTCCATCCTTGCACTCTAGCGCTTTCTTCGGGTCTCCCCTGATGGTGATCACGCCATTGGGACCTGGAATTTTCATCATATTGTAAATGTAACACGGACGAGCCATAAAAGCCCAGTAAGCCGGACGTCCGAATATAGCGTGGTATGTGCTCTTGAACGGGACCACTTCGAATGAAAGTGCCTTCGTCCAATAATTCTTTGGAGTTCCAAAGGTAACATCCAAAGTGATCTCTCCTAGGGAATTAGCTTGTCTTCCTGGGACAACTCCGTGAAAAATCACAGAGCTATGGTTTAGCTGGGTTTCCGAGATCTTCATCCGGCGTAGCGTTTCGACATAGAGAATATTGATGCTGCTACCACCGTCCATGAGGGTCTTGGAGAAACCATAACCGTCAATAAGCAGGTTAACGATTAAGGCGTATTTTCCTTGCCTGTGTAACTTAGGCGGATGATCATCACGGTCAAACGTGATTGCCACTTCTGACCAGTCCAAATACTGGGGGACAGCCGGAACTGTTGCATTGATCTTGTGTAGAACTACTTTCTTGACCTTTGCTGGTTGAGATCCGAGGAAGGTGACATAAGTGTCCTTCTTGGTGGGAAAAGTCTTCTTCCCTTCCGACTTGGGATTTGAAGCATCAGCTTCCTCCATGTCGGAATCTTCCTTGGTCTCCTTGTCTTTTTCGGGATTTTTCTTTCCCTTCTTCCTCTTAGCTTTGTAGCCCGCGGTGTCATCTCTTTTGATGTCGTCATTAAAACGACATTCAGCGTTGGTGTGGGACGAGCCCCCATTGGCGTCTAGGTGATGCACACATGGGTTATTGGCAATGTCGGCCCAAGAGTAGGTTTTTCCTGGTTGTTGTTCTCCTCTACCTTGGACTCTTGATGTCCCACGGCCACGCCCGCGGCCTCCGCCACGTCCTCCTCGTCCTCCAGACCCGGAAACAGTAGTGACTACCATGTTTCCGTGTTGGGTTTTTCTTCCGAGGTGTTTTTGTGCTTCTGAGCTTGTTGCTTTGGTTGTTTTACCGACTGAGGCACAACTAGGGCATTGAGTAGTCCTTCTGCATCGTCGTCAGCATCTGCATACTTGCTCGCTGTTTCTATCATCTCTCCCAAATCGGTAACCTTGTCACATTTTAAGCGATGGCGTAGTAAACCAATAGGGAGACCTGCGATGAAAGCTTGAATCGTAGTTTGATCATTTACTCCTTCGCAGGAGTTCTTGGTGTCGATCCATCGTCCGAGGTAATCCCGGCAAGTTTCTCCGGCTTTCTGGGTGCAACGCTATAGGTCTCCAACTGTACAGGGCCTCCGATATGTGCCTTCGAAATTCCGAAAGAACGCGCTTTGTCAATCATACCAGTTATGGATGGTGTTTGCCGGAAGTTCATTGAGCCATGATCGTGCCGTCTTCTGCAACATAAGTGGGAGATATCGGGTTGCGACCAGGCTGTTTCTGTCTTTGGCAATGCAGCAAGCTTGGAAGAAATCCTATAACCAGGTGTCTGGCCAAGCAATGCTGTCGTAGGCTTGGATATGTCTTGAGATAGCAAATCTTCCGGGAATTTTGTATCTCTGATGCATGGACTGAAGCACTTTGGGCCCACGTACATGTCATCGTTTTCATAGCGCCGAGCCTCTATGTTGGAGTTGATCCTGTGCCTTGCGTCGTTTGGGGATAGAGATCGTCCCGAATGTCGGCTGTGGCTGCAGTGCCGTGGAGCCGGACTTCGTCTTCTGCCACCACCTCCTCCGCCATGTCGTCCTCCTTGCCCTCCATTGGAGCCGTTGTGATGACTGTGTGGTGGAGAGGGTAGAGCAGCTTGACTACGACGAGCCCCCTGCCGGCTTGTACCGGCATGGTTTCCGTCGTTTCTTCGTCCGTCGTTCTCACCATGGTGAGGCTCAGTCGAACGGTTCTCATGTCTAGGAGGTGGCATTATCTGACGATCCTCCTCTCGACGTTTCTCTTTATCTTCTCCCTTCAATCCTTAGATTCTCGTTAGGGAGGGTTCGTCGGATTCAGGACAGGGATGGCGTCTTTCTCGGCCACTGGGGCGACGTTGCTCCAGTTACGTGAAGTTTTGTGATGTTGTCCTGAAGATCCGGTTCTTGAAAGTTGTCTTCCCTGCGTTCGGGGTCATGATACTGCGCCCGGACGTAATGGGATCTTACGCCAGCCCATGCCAGATCTGTGCGACATTGGTTAGCATCTAAGACCAGTTTTTGACTTCCGGACAGGGCGACCTTTTGTTGCTCCAGTCCCTTATTGAGTAGCTTGATACCCAAACGGATCTCCTCTGGTCCTGGATTAGCCGATAAAATTTCTCGGGCTGCCACGGTATTTTGTACTGGCGTTGGGTATACTCAATCTCCGTTGCTATCTTTCCGTGGTTTCCCCATCTCATCTCCTAAAAGGACGGCATGGACACGTGGGAATTGGTTGTCATCTATGTGACGCTTCCTTGTCTTCTGATGCAGACGAGACATGTACTCCTTGTTCGACATGCGTTTCTTCTCCACCTCGATGTTTTTGGCTTCATCGAGGAGTTGTTGACGATACGCTTCTAGGGCTTGCGCCCTTTCATCCAGCTCATCTGCAGTAAGTTCTGCAGATGTAGGGATAGGTGTGGTTAATGCGGCATCGATGAGTTTACGCGCACCTTCAGTGATCACGTGTCCATCCACCGATGCTTCTTTTTTCAGCTCGTCTAGGATAAGTGCTCCATCCGAGTCTTCTTCGTATTCCTCGGCAATCACCTCCTCTGTCCGAGGGTCTTTTGCCGGGGTCTTGTTTTTCTTGTTCTTCTTCTTTGCCTTCTTGGCAGCTCCGGTAGCAAAGACGGCTTTGGGTCCGTTTCCCGGAGTCAAGCTCTGATCGGTACTTTAGGACATCTGGACCTCGGGATTATCTCCGACGTCCATGTCATCCTGCGTTTTGGGAGAGTGTTCCCCGGATCCTTCATCCATGGCTTCTCCTTCTTCTGCAGCTTTGGAGTTATACTCCTCTTCATATTCCACGGAGAACTTTCGGAAATCTGCTAACGTCATCGACTCATCCGAGGATGCGGGTACGTCGACGTTTGTTCCGATTGCCTCCAGCATCGAGTCGGCATTTTCTCCAGCATCGGCAAAGCCGGATCCGGATCCTACGTATCCGACAAAGTGCAACGCGTGCTTCCTAAGGTACCTGCGGCTTTCGCGATCAGCCATATCGAAACTTTGGATGGTCTCGAGGATTGCATCTGCGCTTTCGCCTTGCAGTATCATACGTCGTAGTGTGTACCTTAGGAAAGGCATGTCTATTCTGGCATCATCAGAGCCGGAATCAGTGTCATTGATATGCTCCTCCTGGATTTCGACTTCCACGGGTGGGTCGATCTGGGATTCGGCTCCTCCGGGGAGATCCACTCCAGATTCGACATTGACCGCTAGGTCTTCTTCAGGTTTGGGTTTCTCCACTATCTTCGCAACTGGTGTGGGCTGGGTGGGATTAGGGTTTTCTGAGATCCGGAACTCTACCGCCTCCACGGACAAAGGGGACCCGGAAAATTCTTCTGCCTCTATCATCACCGCTGGGGTGGGTTGGGCAGGTTCAGCGAAACCGATGTAAACATCGATCTCGCCAAAAGACATGATTGTGTAGGCAGTCACGGCCTCCCTTGCTGGAATCCAAGTCTCGTCAAGAACGATGAGAGGGGCGTCGCTGGCGTAGAGGATGCGACCGACGGTGATAGTCTCGCCGATTCCAATTCTTGCAGATTCCACTCAGAACGCAGATCCGAAGCTCACTTGCCCCACGGTGGGCGCCAACTGTCATCAGATTAATGACACGTACGCCATGAGGGGGGACTCGAGGCGTGCGGAAGAGAGGGGTGTGAGATGTACGGTGTTCCGGGACGGTGAGCACACAAGTTTACCCAGGTTCGAATCCGCCGGCTTTGGACGGATCCTACTCCTGCTAGCAATCCAGTAATACGGCAGAGCCGGAATATGGGTTACAAGGGTTTCTCCTATGCGAGTTGAGGGTCTAAAGTATTGGTTGCCCTAAAGGCTCTCCCTAGGACGGCTTATATAGATATCCGGCCTAGGGTATGCAGGAGAAATCTATCCGGCTACGTCTAAGAGTCAGTTACAGAGTACATCTTGAACTACAAGTAACATTATGGGCCTAAGTCGGTAAGTCTTCTGGGCCTTCCCGTAGCCGGACTAGACTCCGTCTCTTCTCCCTGACTGGGCCGCCTGTGAAGCAAAGCTCTAACCTGAAGTGGACCACCCTGGTCAGTGAGGAACTATGAGGATACCCGGAAAGTATATCCCCAACAGCCCTTGCCCCCGATGCCACTCAGGCGGTCAAGGATGCAGCCCAGAGTGCTGATGATACTGCTCGGGATGATTATGATCGGAAGGTCCAGGAGCATTCTACTGCTATTGCGACCTACTGGCTGGATCTGGATGACTACACTCAGTGGATAGATGAGGATGCTCGTGCTGCTGCTGTTCTCACTTCCAGTGTTCTGCCTCAGTATGCTGCTGAGTTCATGGGTCTTCCCACTGCTGCTGCTCAGTGGGCTTTTCTTCGTCAGCGCTATCAGCCGTCTGGAGATGCTCTTTATCTGTATGTGGTTCGTCAGGAGCATGACCTAAGGTAGGGTGATTCCACTATTGATGAGTTCTATACTTAGAGTGTTGCTATTTGGCGTCAGCTTGACTCCCTTCGTACAGCTGTGTGTAACACCTGTCCCTGCTGTCTGATTGTGCGCGTGGATCTAGAGTTTCAGCGCGTCTTTAAGTTCTTGTCGTGGCTCCGCAAGGAGTTTGAGCCGCGCCGTGCCCAGCTGCTTGCCCGTGGTCGTGTTCCGCTCTCTGAGGTACTGGCTGAGCTTCGTGCTGAGGAGACTCGTCTTCGTGGTGCTGGTCTTCTTGAGGTTCCATCTGTTCTTGCTTCTCGTGGTCCCCCCGTGCCGCCGGCTTCGTCGCGGTCTCTAGCACCGCCGCTACTCTCTGCTCCGCCAGCCCAGGGTCAGAGTCAGCCTCGGCAGCCTCATGGTTCTCGTCCTCCCTGCGCCCACTGTGGCAAGCCTGGCCACGATATCTCTGGCTGCTGGACGAGGGATCCCCGCTTACGTCAGCAGTACCTTGCTCGTCGGCATGTTGGTTCTTCAGGATCTTCTGCCGTTGCTTCTGGACCTCCTGCTGGTGCACTGTCTGATCAGGATATTATTCGTGGTCTTCATAGTCTGCTCGCTGCTACAGGCTCTTCCTCCTCGGGTACTGCTGGTTCTGTGCCTAGCTCTTCTGGCACCATGCGACCATCACCTTCTACACAGTCAGGTACGTCATCCCCGTGGTATCTGGATTCTGGAGCTTCTTTTCATATGACTTCTGCGTCTTCTATTCTTTCTGCTCTTCGCTCTCTTATTTCTCCTGTCCGTGTTATCACGGCTGATGGTACCTCTATTCCTGTTTCCAGTCGAGGCACCCTCTCTACTTCCTCTTTCTCTGTTCCTGATGTTTCTCATGTTCCCAGTCTTAAGATGAACCTTTTCTCTGCTAGTCAGCTTACTGATTCTGGTTGTCGTGTCATTCTTGATGCTGATTCTTGTGCTGTTCAGGACCGTCGTACACAGGCTCTGGTTGGAGCTGGCCCTCGCAGCCTTGAGTCTCCGGGGCTATGAGAGTTAGACTGGCTTCGCGTTCCTTCCGCTGACACTTCCTCTGCCAGTTCTCCTGTGGTTGCTGCTTCTGTCACCGGCTCGTTTCAGCAGTGGCATCATCGGCTGGGTCATCTTTGTGGTTCCCGTTTATCGTCATTATTTCGTCGTGGTCTTATGGGGCCTGTCTTAGGAGATGTGTCTTTACATTCGTGTCAGGGTTGTAGGTTAGGCAAACAGATTCAGCTTCCCTATCCTACTAGTGTGTCTGTATCTCAGCGACCTTTTGATTTAGTTCATTCAGATGTTTGGGGTCCAGCTCCCTTTGCTTTGGAAGGGGGCCATCGATACTATATTTTGTTCATTGATGATTTTTCACGGTACACCTGGTTGTTTTTTATGCGCTCTCGCGGTGAGGTGCTTGCTATTTATTAGCGCTTTGTGGCCATGGTTCGTACTCAGTATTCCACTCCTATTCGTGTGTTTCATGCTGATTCTGCAGGAGAGTATATCTCCCAGCACCTGCGTGGCATGTTTGCTGAGCAGGGCACCCTCGCTTAGTTCTCGTGTCCCGGCGCCCATGCTCAAAATGGTGTCTCCGAGCGTAAGCATCGTCATATTCTTGAGACTACCCGTGCTATGATGATTGCTTCCTCTCTTCCGCCGCATTTCTGGGTTGAGGCTGTCGCTACGTCGACTTACCTCATTAACATCCAGCCTTCTGCTGCTCTTCAGGGTGGCATTCCTATCGAGCGTCTCTCTGGTACATGTCTAGACTACTCGACTCTTCGTTTATTTGGTTGCGTCTGCTATGTCCTTCTTCCTCCTCGCGAACGCACCAAACTGACCGCTCAGTCTGTTGAGTGTGTTTTTCTCGGCTACAGTGATGAGCATAAGGGTTATCGCTGTTGGGACCCCGTTGGTCGTCAGATGCGCATCTCTCGTGATGTCACATTCGATGAGACGCATCCTTTCTATCCTCGCCCCACCTCTGGTACTTATCCGGCGGATGATCTCTCTTTTCTTCTTTTTCCTGATACACCTCCCGCTGTTCCTTCTCCTCCACCTCCTCCTTCTAATGCGCCTCCTTTGTTTTCGGCGCCATCCTCTCCTCCGTCTAGTTCCCCTAGTTCTCCCTGTTCTCCGGCTTCGGACCCTTCCTCCGATGTTTTTTCTTCCTCCTCTTCTGATGAGTCATCTTCCGCGGATGAGCTTCCTTCTTCACGGCCTGTTCGTCAGCGTCGTGCTCCAGACCGTTACTATCCTAGTCAGTATGGTCTCTCTATCGTCTCCGAGCCGACTTCTTATCGGGATGCCGCGGGTCATCCTGAATGGCAGCTTGCCATGGCTGAGGAGATCGCTGCGCTTGAGCGCACTGGCACCTGGGATCTTGTTTCTCCCCCTTCTGGTGTTCGTCCTATCACGTGTAAGTGGGTCTATAAAATTAAGACCCGCTCTGATGGATCTCTTGAGCGCTATAAAGCGCGTCTTGTGGCTCGTGGCTTTCAGCAGGAGCACGGCCGTGACTATGATGAGACTTTTGCCCCTGTGGCCCATATGACCACTGTGCGTACTCTTCTTGCTGTTGCTTCTGTTCAACGCTGGTCTGTGTCTCAGCTTGATGTTCAGAACGCTTTTCTTAATGGCGAGTTGAGTGAGGAGGTTTATATGCAGCCTCCTCCTGGGTATTCTGTTCCCGATGGGATGGTTTGTCGTCTCCGACGTTCCCTTTATGGCCTGAAACAGGCCCCTCGTGCCTGGTTTGAGCGTTTTGCCTCTATGGTGACTGTTGCTGGTTTCTCTCCTAGTTTTCATGATCCAGCGCTTTTTGTCCACACTTCTCCTTGTGGACGCACTCTTCTCCTTCTCTATGTTGATGATATGATCATTACTGGTGATGATCCTGAGTATATTGCCTTTGTCAAAGCTCGTCTCCGTGATCAATTTCTTATGACTGATCTTGGTCCTCTTCGCTACTTTCTTGGGATTGAGGTTTCCTCCATTTCTGCTGGCTTTTCTATCTCTCAGGAAAAGTATATTCAGGATCTTCTTGCTTGGGCTGCTCTTGCGGATGAGCGCACCGTTGAGACTCCTATGAAGCTTAATGTTAAGCTTCGTACTACTGATGGTGATCCTCTTCCCGATCCCACTCGTTATCGCCACCTTGTTGGGAGTCTTGTTTATCTTGCTGTCACTCGTCTGATATCTCTTATCCTGTTTATATTCTGAGTCAGTTTGTCTCAGCTCCTAACACTGTTTACTACAGTCATCTCCTCCGTGTCCTTCGTTATCTTCGTGGCACGATTACTCGTCGCCTTTTCTTCCCTCGTTCCAGCTCTCTCCAGCTCCAGTGCTACTCGGATGCTACGTGGGCGAATGATCCTACGGATCGTCGTTCACTTTCTGCTTACTGCGTGTTTCTTGGTGGTTCGTTTGTTGCTTGGAAGACGAAGAAACAGGTAGCGGTTTCCCGTTCGAGTGTTGAGGCTGAGCTGCGGGCTATGGCTTCGGTGACTGCTGAGGTGACCTGGTTACGGTGGTTCCTTGCAGATTTTGGGGTCTCTGTTACGACACCCACTCCACTTTTGTCAGACAGTACAGGTGCTATCAGTATTGCACGTGATCTGGTCAAGCATGAGCTGACCAAGCATATTGGTGTTGATGCTTTTTATACACGTGCTCAGGTGCAGGATCAGGTTGTTGCGCTTTATTATGTGCCTTCAGACTTGCAGTTGGCAAATTTCTTTACAAAGACACAAACTCGCGTACAGCATGATTTCTTACTCTCCAAACTCAGAGTTGTGGATCCATCATGAGTTTGAGGAGGGGTGTTAGAGTATATATTTGTATATTGTAGTTTCTCCATATGTTAGGGGGCTTTTTATATATTTGCACATGTACATGTACTATATATTCTAGCCTTTGGCCCTCTGGTAATACAAGCATCTATTACCCTAGCAGGTTTCTATACGGCCCTGTGTCCGGGTAGAGCTAGAGTCCATCTCCAATTCCTTCCTGGCGTACACGGGTGTGTCCGGGTAGGGTAGAGCCAGAATGCATCGCCCCTATTCCTTCTTTGAGATGCGGGCATACATATACATATCTTTGTAAGCCACACCAAGGAGCCGGTTGGCGATCCAATCAGCGCGTGGCTTAGTACCAGCAGCTAATCCATTAATCGTTTAAGGCTAGCTTGGCTTGGAGAACTTGTGCATATCGGCGAAGCGTAAGATTGGTGTACTGTATCCCGGCTCTGATTTTTGCGTGTGTGAGTAGAATACCAGCTAATCCATTGATAGATTAAGGCTATCTTGGATGGAACATGCTGCATCGGAGCTGACCTCGGCAAAGCCTGGCGCATTGGCACCGTCGGCACCGTGGAGAAGATTTCTCCATGATATCGCAGGTTGACCCGAACTATTGTCTGTCGTGTACGTGGCATCACTTTGGTTGTATTATGTTAATAGACAGCACACCGTGGAGGACGCACGGTCGGTACTCATTGCTGGTGTTGCGGGAGAATCTTTTGGGCCCTAGCAGGGAGGACCAGCCTACCAATCCAAAGTCGAGAGGTAACGGCGATGAGCGGGGACCGATAGTGAAACACGCGCAGGTGGGCGGGATCGCGATGGCTAGCAGATAAGGTCGTGGTGAGTTTTACCTTCTTCACGTTACATGATATGGTTTGATTCAGTAGATTCTCGACTGAATTCGTGTACTTATTTTGTCATGCATTTGGTTAACATGCGACATGTGCATGCAGGAATTAAGGAACAACATTGTATTTCCATCGTTGATCCATGACAAACTAGATTAAAAGAATTACACTTCCTTCATGCACTATAGGATAAAAGCGATTCAATCTGAAGCAAAATTCAATGTACATCGAGCATGGCATTGACGATTTCTTGAAAAAAAAAGATGGTAGTGTGTACGGTGGATTACACTAGCTATAAGATGAAGGAATTAAAGGCTCATCGGAGCGTCACCTGAAGACTGACGAGGTTAGGCTAGGGCGTGCATGTTTCTGCGACAAACTCCTGCCTAAATAATAGCTCCATCACTCCATGCCAGGAGGCGTAGTGCCGGAGGTCTCTCGACCGGGGGTTCGTTGCCACGCACCTGAGCGTGAGCGCACCGCCAGCAGGGTTCACCGTGTCCCTGAACCACTGCCGCGTTGCGTTGGAGGACGCCGACGAGGAACGCCTGGACGCGCCATGCCAAGAGGCATAGTGCTAGAGGTCTCTTGACCAGGGGTTTCGTTGCCACGCGGCTGAGCGTGAGCGCACCACCGCCGGGTTTGCCGTGCCCCTGAACTACCACCGCGTTGCGTTGGAGGATGCCTGCGAGCAACAGCTGGCAATGCCGCTGAAGTGCCAGAGGGTTGTGCCTTTGTCTTGATGGCGAGAGCGCTATGGACGGTGCTACCATGGCGCAGTGAGTTCTCTCCGGTAGTAGTGGCGCCCGCTGTACCGGTCGCTGCTCCCGCTGCTGGCCCGGAGTTAATCGCCATCTCTTGGCGCTGATGGCCTCTGTCACCTGTCGATGAGAGCTGTTTTGTCTCCATGCGTTTGAGAGACCCGTCGTCGTGTTGGGCCGCATACTGTGGCAGACTATTGCTATTAGCTGCTATATATGTAGAAAAGCAATTTGATTTCCTTTCCATTTTTTAATTCACGTTTCCATGTGCTTGTTATAGATTTGATTATGAGCTAAATCATGGCATAGACCGTAGACAATCGATTTGATATTTAGTTTCGATCAATTGTTTATGTAGCCGTGAGAAGATCACACCATAAAACATAACATAGCTCAACTCTAGAGTCGTAAATTTGATGCATGTGCAAATATTTGACATGTTCAGGGTTGCTGCCTACCAAAATGAGTTGATGAGTTGTAGAAGCCCATGGCCTTGTGATTTTTTGGCATGCGTTTGTCTATGTTTTATGGGCATCCTTTTTGTTTTGGTCTAATCAGGTCGTAGTTGTATCTTGGTGTAGAGGAAGAGTGGCAGTGCAGTAATTATTTGATATTGCTGGAGTAATTTGGAAATTCAATTAGATATCTTTGTATAATTTCGAATTTGAATCCTTTCTATAGTGTATGCTTATCAAATGTTGTTTTTCCCATCTTAATGTTTTGTTAACATATCAGTTTTGTTCCGTAAGGAAGCTAGCTACAGAGTCATCTAACTGATTAGAGAATGCATTGTCCACAATATCTCATGTTTATATTTTGGTTAGTCAACCATTGCTCAACAAGGATTTTTTTTCAAGTTTATTTTCTGGCTTACGGTAATGGAATGGTAATTACAAATATATGCGTTAAGGCAGTATAATGATTCAAGTAGAACTAAATAACTAGCTCATGTCCTTTTTGTTGCATAGAATGATCATAATATTTATTAACACAACAGTCAACAGTTCACTTTGAACGGTCTTTTCTTTAGAATGTACTTAGATCTGTTATTATTCAACTGAACACAGGATATCTCGTCTATATGGCAACATGATTCTATTGAGTTTCAGTGAGGAGTTGTCTTTGGTGTCGGCTTGATTTGCTTCTTCGTGGCAAAGGGACTATAGGCATGTATTTACACTATTGCACAATACAAAAGACAGGTTAGTCAAGGACTCCATCAATTTGGATTCGACTGACGTGTGGATTTAACAAATCAATTGTTATTCATCAGATTCAATCATATTTATTGTGGCGCTGTAGCAACGCACAGGTTTTGTGCAATTAACTCCAAAAATTTGGATTATGTCACCTGCACTTTTTCCTATATACAGTGACATCATGCCAACAAAAAAGAAGACGATGGGGACATCAGTCAACAAAACTACTTATATTTGTTAGAAGGGGAGGAGGAGAACTGTGAAGTGTAGAAGATTTTGAGAGTTGAGCGGTGTCTTCGAAATAGGCTGAGCATTGGCAGCACCAGTTTTTCTAGGGTTTTCCTAATGCTCTGGGGATTGGTGATCTAGGAACTTCGTGGCTTTGTCTAGTGCCCATGAGTCCATCTCGATGGTGCATCTAATCATGGCATGTATTCTCCGATTCACCGCATCTCCTCATCCCTGTTATTCTCTCTAGGGTTTTGGATTCATATTTGTTCGGGGTGATCTAGGGGAAAACCTTGTTTGCTTCCCACCCTCGGCGACGTGTGGATCCGATCTTGGGAGTGGGACAATGGCGGGTGATCAGAACACGGTCGAAAGGGATGGATCTAGTGCTGGGTCTGGAAGCAATTCGGGCACGGCGATCTCTACAGCGGAGGCTACAACGAAGGGAAAGCAATCTAAGGAGATGGACATCCCCGAGTCCAGCACTAATGATTGTGTTGAAGCAATGATGTACCGCCTTCATTTTATGGCAAAGAAATCAAAAACCTTCGTACTAACGGAGGAGATGGACGATGCTCATGGTTGTCCGGAGTAGGCGATCGAGGGGAAAGTTCTTTCACCAAATACCCTGCACGTCGAGATGATCAAGGTGGTTATTCGCTCTGCATGGGGAAACACTAGAGGTATGGAGTTGTGATCGTGAGATCCCAATACGTTTCTTGTAGAGTTTGCATCAAAGAATGATATGATGGGCGTCATGAATGGATCACCTCGGGTTGTGGGGAAGAATGCGGTCTTTTTGAAGGAGTTCGATCAAAAAATGAAACCTGCTGATGTGATATTTGACCAACTGCTACTGGGGGTTAGGATTTACGACCTCCCTTAGAGCATCTCTAGTAAATACCGTATCCGGCTCGTCTCGCAAATTAACCGCCAGTTTGTGGTACGAGGCAGAAATAGTGGCCATTCCAGATACCCTAAAACATCCCGCATCCGATTTTTTTTGCGGTTCACCACAAAAGCTCGCTTTTGTGCCGCATATTTCCCGTACCAAGGGTTGCGGATGCGGTGAACTGCATCCTACCTTTCGCTTGGCGCCAGGGACATTTCCGTCCCTGCCACCACCGCCGCCACCACCACCACCATTTTCCGATCTCCTCGTCCTCGTGCCTCTAGACTTTCCCCACCGCACCGCCGCCCACCGCCGCTGTCATGAACACTCCCGAGCCTCAGCGGACCGATCCCATGGAGAAAGCCTAGCTGACAACCCCTCCTGTCGCGGATGTCGTCGATGACATCCTTGCACTTGCGCTGGTGGTGAAACCTACGAGGAAGCGACTAGGAGCACAGCCTCGCGCCGCCAGTGGTTTGATTGGACCCATACAGCCCTCCGGCGATCGGAAGAAAATCATCCAAGCTTCCCGTTGGCCCAAATCCGACGAGAACCATTAGCCGGAAGCCCCTCTCGGCATGCACGCCGGTGACGGTGCCTCTCCCGCGACCGACCTCCAATTCGCCCCTGTTCCTGGAAGGTATGTTTCCGTGTAGATTTGATTGCAATCAAATTCTCCCTAAATATGTCGCAGATGCCGTGTAGAAATTAATTTCCTGAAAATCACCATATTTTGGGTGTTAGTAGTGAGGATCTTCTCTCGGTTCCATGTTCGTTCGTTGACATGCTAAACGATGCCTGGGTGAACATCAACGGAGGTCTGCCCCTACCTGACGAGCCTAGTACTGCTGCTTCCAGCAACGTCGGTGAGGAGGAAGGAGTTCGAGAGACCGATGACTGGGAAGATGATGAACTAGAATAGGTGGACAAGGAGGCGTTCGATGCTGCCCAAGAGAAGGTGAAATCTAAGAGATCTGCCAACTACACCATGGACGAAGATACGACATTGATCCGGGACTTGGGAGGGTGTGTTCATGGATGTTGTCACCGGGAGTGACCAGTCTCGAAAAAAGTGATGGGGTTCGCTGCATAGAAAACAAAAAAATTCCTAGAGTTTGCAACTGCCAAGATCGAATCTAGGCAATACTTTGTACCAGTTATAGATGGACTCACCCTCGTAGAGCATAAGCGGGATAACGTTCCCGCAAACAAACATGGTTGATGTAGATGGTACACGACTGTCCTCAAGGACATGCAGACGATCAACATCATAGACGGGCAGCGCCTCCGTAATCGGTCACACGTTCGGTGTGCCGACGACTTCCGATTCCTTGCTCCAAGCGGGCAGCAGAAGTAGCGGATCCCCAGGAACTCCAACAGCGCTACGCCATGCTAGTGGTGGTGGAGGGTAAGGTTTAGAGCAGGGCTTCGCCGAGCACCTTTTCTAGTGGCAATGGACAAGGCAAGCAAGGGGGAGAGGATGCCAACCTTGGGGCATATGAGAGAGCTTGTGAGAGAGTGTATGGAGTGGAGGAGGAGGTCACCTCCTTTTATAGGCGCCATGGGGCTGCCCCCTCCCCTCCTCTTATTCAATCTCCATTAAAGCACTTTAATTCCTTTAAAGGTTTGTCCATTAAAGCACTTTAATTCCCTTAAAGGTCTTTCCATTAAAGTACTTTAATTCCATTTTAATGCAACTCAATTTAATGAACACTTCATTTAATGAGTACTTCATTTAATGAACACATTAAAATTTTGACCTCTTGCTTTGTTTTGATAACCTGAAACTATTTCGGTAGAATCGACAAAACAATTTTTTGCAGCAGAACATTTTTCTGCGATGTCCATTGACTTTTGGTGTGTTCCTTATCCGCTCAAACGTGTTGGTTAACCTTAAGTGTGTCTCCTATGGGCTCGAGAACTATATAGACATGATCGAGACTTTCTCCAATCTATAATCATTAACGGGACCTGGAGATCCATAACGACTCCCACTAGTTCCATGCAAATCGGATGATCGTCTGAACCTCTTTTGCTGCAATCAAATTCCTTTTGTCTTGCAATATATTATTTGTCCGAGATTCGATCACTTAGTATCATCTATACCTTGTTTAATATCGTTCCCGACAAGTACTCTTTTTCTCATTCATGTGATATAACATTCTAGTGATCTAATCACTTGCTTGCAAGACTATGTCAATGTGATATCACCGAGAGGGCCCTGAGTATATCTCCCCGTCATCCGAATGGACAAATCCCAATCTTGATCCACGATCCTCAACTGACACTTTCCAAATACCTGATGACACCTTTATAATCACCCTATTATAGTGTGACATTTGATGTAATCAAAGTACTTTTCTGGTGAAAGTGATTGACGTGATCTCATGGTTTAAGGACACTAAGTTAGTACGAATGCGATAGCAATTTAAACTTGATGACGTGATCATATTGCTACATCTACTACGGGTGACTGTTCATCATATCGTTCTCTAATTATATGACCCTGTTATTAACAACATCCAATGTTCATGATCAAGAAACCTTTGATCATCTGTTAATCAACAAGCTAGTATAAAGAGATGCTTTACTAGGAACCTTATCTATTTATAATTCACACATGTATTAATGTTTCCTTATTAATACAATTCTAGCATGAAAAATAAACATTTGTTATAAACCTGAAATAGCATAATAACCACTTTATTATTGCCTCTCGGGCATATTTCTTTCAGTCTCCCACTTGCACTAGAGTCAATAATCTAGTTTACATAGTCATGAATCTAACACCCATAGAGTCTGGTGCTGATCATGTTTTCCCCTTGGGAGAGCTTTAGTCAACAGATCTGCAACATTCAGATCCATATATACTTTCCAAATATCTACATCTCCATCTTAAACATGTTCCTAGATGGAGTGAAAACGGCGATTTATATGCTTGGAATTCTTGTGAGACCTTGGTTCCTTAGCATTGTCTATGGCACCATTGTTGTCACAATAGATCACCATAGGATCCAAAGCACTTAGAACTACACCCAGTTTAGAAATGAACTTCATCCAAACTGCTTCCGCCACTGCTTCCGAAGCAGAGATATATTCCGCCTCCATTGTAGATCTAGCAATCACTGGTTTCTTGGAGCTCCTCCAACTCACCGCTGCACCAATCATGAAAAATACATATCCATATTGTGACTTAGAGTCATCAGGATTGGTGTCGAAGCTAGCATCGACGTAACACCTTGCGGCGAGCTCTTCTTTGCCTCCATATACGAGAAACATGTCTTTAGTTCTTCTTAAGTACTTAAAGAAATCCTTGATTATCTTCCAGTGTTCTGAACCTGGATCAGATTGGTAACTGCTAGTCAACTAATAGCATGTGCCACATCTGGCCTTGTACATAACATAGCATACATAAGAGAACCTATGGCGGAGGCATAGGGGACACGGTCCATTATTTCTCTATATGTTGCTGCCGCTGGACTTTGAGTCTTACTCAAAACCATTCCTTGCAACATCGGTAAGAACCCCTTCTTACTTCCATCCATTTTGAACTTCTTCAAAATCTTGTCAAGGTATGTACTCTGTGGCAATCCTATTAAGCGTCTTGATCTATCTCTATAGATCTTGATGCCTAATATGTATGCAGCTTCACCAAGATATTTCATTGAAAACTTACTATTTAAGTAATCCTTTATGCTTTTCATAAGTTCTATGTCATTTCCAATCAACAATATGTCATCCACATACATGATTATAAATACAATAGAGCTCCCACTCACTTTCTTGTAAATACAAGCTTCTCAGATGGTTTGGACAAATCCAAAACCTTTGATTACTTGATCAAATCGGAGATTCCAACTTCGGGATGCTTGCTTCAATCCATAAATGGATCGCTAAGTTTGCATACCTTGTTAGCATCCTTAGGATCGACAAAACCTTTTGGTTGTATCATATACAACTCTTTCTCAATGTTTCTGTTAAGGAACATTGTCTTGACATCCATCTACCAGAATTCATAATCGAAAGATGCAGCTATTGCTAACATAATCCTAACAGACTTTAGCATCGCTACCGATGAGAAAGTCTCATCGTAGTCAACTCCTTGAATTTGTCGGAACCCTTTCGCGACAAGTCGAGCTTTATAGACGATCACATTATTGTCAGTGTCCATTTTCTTTTTGAAAATCCATTTATCCACAATAGCCTTTTGGTCGTGAGGTAAGTCTACCAAAGTCTAAACTTGGTTATCATACATGGATTCCATCTCGGATTGCATGGCTTCTAGCCATTTTTGGGAATCTGGGCTCATCATCGCTTCATCATACATCGTACGGTCATCACTTCCATCTATCATGAAATTGAGGACTAGATCACCGTATAGTTCAAAAGATGTACGTATCTTGCCCGACCTACAAGATTTGGTAGTACTCTCTCTCTCTCTCTCTTGGAGTTTCATGAGGAGGGGTGGGTACCTCATCATCATTTCCTTCTTCCATGGGTGGACTCAACACTAGAACAGATTCTGGCGTTGTGCTACTTGCCACTTCTAGAAGAGAAGGTTAAATAATCTCGTCGAGTTATACCTTCCTACTACTCACACCTTTCAAGGGAAACTCTTTTTCTAGAAATGATCCATTCTTGGCGATAAACACTTTGCCTTTGGATTGGTGATATAAGGTGTACCCAATTGTTTCTTTAGGGTATCCTATGAAGACGCATTTTTCCGCTTTGGGTTCGAGATTATCAGGTTGAAGTTTCTTCACATAAGCATCACATCCCCAAACTCTTAGAAATTACAACTTAGGTTTGTTACTAAACCGTAATTCATACGGTGTCGTTCCAATGGATTTGGATGGTGCCTTATTTAAAGTAAATACAACAGTCTATAATGCATGACCCCAAAATGACAATGGAAAATCTATAAGGGACATCATAGATTGTACCCTATCCAATAAGGTTCGATTACGATGTTCGGATACACCATTACACTATGGTGTTCTAGCGGGAGTCAGTTGTGAAACAATTCCACATTGTCTCATGTGTGTGACAAACTCGTAACTAAGTATTCTCCCCCACGATCAGATCGTAGAAACGTGATCTTATGGTTATGATGATACTCTACTTCACTCTGAAATTCTTTAAACTTTTCAAATGTTTCAGACTTGTGTTTCATTAAGTTAATATACCCATATCTACTTAAATCATCCGTGAAGGTTACAATATAACAATATCTGCCATGTGCCGACACACTCATCGGACCATATTGATATCTGTGAGATTCGACACATTTTTTATGGCTTTTTTTGATGGTTTTCTCTCGGATTTGATCGTTTTTTGACTTTACCTAACGCTAATAATTCGATAGCAAAGAAACCTTGGATTTTAATGTGTGTTTCAGGTTCTGGACGTCAACAGAAGGATTTAACTAGAGAAATACAATATTCTAGAGAAAACAAGCAAGTCCCACTTTGGAAGCACGCGAGGGGAGCTCACAAACGGTTTAATGACCAACTATACAGCGGGAATGACCGTATAGTTCCCGCCGTATAGCTGTCGCTGCCTCTGTCTTGTCAAAAGGGACAACTTCCATGAAGGGACGGGGGACAAAAACACAAAGAAGTAGCCGCCACACCATCCAGAAGGGAGAAAGAAGGGATCCGGAGAAGAAGGAGAAGACATTCTTCATCTCGCTCCACGATCTTTGACCTCCTAGCCAATACACCTCCATAGCCACTACTTGTACTAGAGAGAGGGAGGGGGATCTCCACCTTGCAAGATTAGGGTTTGAGATTGTTTCTTCCCATCTTGAATTGTGTTCGATATTTTTCTATTCTTATTATGGATCTCCACGGTAATACCAAGAAGAATTCCCTTTATTTGATTATATTGATGATCCGTTCTTCTCTCATGTGTGAGTAATTCCCTTGGGCATGGGAGATGTAGGGGATTGGTGAGATGTGATGTGCCTTCATATATTTTCCATTAGTATTGTGATTGATTCTAATTACTATATTATGTGTGCTTGATTATCTCTGGGATGCTTAATTCTTGTTGTCCAATTAAGGGTCCAGACAACATGATACCTTGTTCTACACAGATAAGATCTTGCTCGCTAGTGGACCGGCGACCCCTGGGTGACACAGGGATATCAACGGAAAGCTAGTTGACTCGAGGATAACGAGTAATCACTGTGCTTATTGCATTAGTCCGATCCAAGGAGCTTAATCGCTAAGCAACCTGAAGGGTCTTAATCGTCTAGTGTCTGACCATGGTTTTCGTAGCTGGCTAGTAGGATTATTGAAGTTGGGATAAAATCTACCAAGAGGAGTTTCGGCTAATTATGGGTTGCTCGCCTACACATATATCTATAAGATTATAATTGTTACATTCATACTCGTCCACCTGGCACATTCATTATCACCATGAACTGAATCTCCCCGCGCCTACTTTCGCCATCTGCAGAAACCAACAAACAAACAAAGTAATTGTTTACTTTTATGCATTTTATTTCTGAAGTTTATATTTTAGTTCTATTTAAATCTATCGCATTTAATCAAAACCCCATTCTTATTTCAACGCTTGCATTCAATTCACTCGAAGACCTATGACAACTTCGGGTGTGATAGAGACTTCACCAATAAACACTTACCTTTGGGCTCCCTGTGGGATCGATATCTGAAATTCGAAACTAGCTACAAACGGTCTGTGCACTTGCAGACATCAAGCTATTTTCTGGCATCGTTGCCGAGGAGCTAAGCGCTAAGTATTTGTCTTTTGACATTTCAGGTGTTGTTACTACAAAATATTCTCCTGATACAAAGGGTCTACACGTTCTGGTAGGACCTACCTACCGGATTATATTGAGCACGTGCCTTCTCAGAGGCGCGAAGAAATTATTGAAAAACTTTTAAGATCAAATAAAGTTGAAGTTGAAAACCTGAGTGATATTATGGAAATCATGTCTATTTATAGGACAACTCCTCTGAAACCTGAGAAAACTCTCAGGGAATACAGTGCTCCAATTTCTGAATTTCTTAAACGACCAATAGAGTTCCCAATCCTGGAGTTAGAGAATATCAATTTGATGGTGGAATTATTAAAAATTTGTAGGAAAAAGCTTTCAGCGGAAGGGAAGATGAAGATCCAGGAAGGCATATAAGAGAGTTTGACGATGTGATAACATCGCTTTGACCAAAAGGTTTGCCAAGAGACTTCTCTCGTCTTAAATTATTTCGATGGTCTCTTAAAGATAAAGCTCTAGACTGGTTATATTCTCTCCCTCGCCATTACATTAAATGTTGGGAAAACTGCATTACTAAATTCATAAACAGGTTTCTTCCTTTTAAAAAGGTAACTGAACTAAGAAAGGACATAGGCAACTTTAGTCAGAAAGTGCGAGAAAACTACCCACAAGCCTGGGAGAGATCCTTTGAAATGATCAATAGTATTCCTAAGCATGGCTATTCTGCACTAACAATTTTCCATTTATTTTACCATGGTCTCAATACTCAATGTAGAGAACTTCTTGACTTCTCAATAGGAGGATCAATAAATACCGTGACTATTAAAGAGTGTTTGGAATTAATGTCTACTAGGACTAAGAATGATTCTTTATATAATCCTGATTTTGGCATTAAGCCGGAAAAAGGGATGCTTCGAATAACCCCTAATCTTATGCCTGAGGTACGTAAAACTATGAAAGAAAAAGGTATACCTTCTGAACTTGCTAAAGAAAATAAAGAGGATTTGTTACAAGTCTTAACTGAAGAAGATGAAACTATAAAAGTTTTTCAAGAATTAAAACATCGATTCCAAAAACACAAAACGATTTTGTCAGAACTCACTGAAAATTATGATGAGATTGGCCAAGAAATAAAACTATTTCATAAGTATCTTAGTATGATTGAAACCCAGTGTGAACAAATAGCATCTGGTTATCAAATTTTTCTCTGTGACGATAAAGATATTCCTGTTTCTACTAATGTTGTCACAAGAAGGGGTGCAGTTGTCACAGGACCCTTAGGACCACCGGAATACGAAGCTGAAAAGGAGCGTAAGGAAAAAGCCTTGCTTGAAGCAAGTCAAGAAGATGATACGTTGGTAGATCCTCAAGATGAAACTGGGACGCCAGAGCAAACCCAGGAGGATCACAATGATGCACAGGAAGATCATTATGACTCTCATGCAGAAACGGTTGATCCAAGAGAAGATAAAGAAATAGGTAAGGAAGATGAAGTTGTTGTGGTAGTGACGAGGGTTTAACTCATCAATGCCCATTGTTATGGACTTGGGTTTTGGAGAAGGAGGGAGCGCTGGAGACATCTATCGGCTAGCAAACAAGCACACAGGGGACAAAGGATTTACCCAGGTTTAGGCCTCATAGAGGTCCCTACTCCTGCTTGTCTACTCGTGGGTTGAAGGAGTCGAAAGTTATAATGGTGCGCAGATGTAATCTGGCAAAGGTTGTGGAAACTAGGGTTGCACGCGTCCTCCTCGCCACCCCCTCCTAGCCTTTATATAGATAGGCTAGGTCTCGGGTAGCAGGTCGAGTCGGTTACAAGTTAGGTTTTTCCCCTTCAAACTTTCTATCTTTAGCTTTTTCTTGATCTTCAAGCAATCGAGAGTCCGCAGGTTACTCGAGTCCTTCCATCTGGGCCTTGGCGACACCGTGGGCCTATACGTATTTGGACCGTATATACCAAGCTCGAGTACCTATAGGGTATACCCATGTCAGTAGCCCCCGAGTGTCCAGTGGAATCGCAGATTCAACTGGGGACTTTTTTGAAGTCTTTGAGTGCTTGAATGAGTATATTTTCGACTGCTTTTATTTATGTCATAGGGATTGTTGATATACGTGCCTGATGTAACCGAAGTATCGGTATCAGTTAACCACTTTAGGGTGAAACAACGCAATCTACTCAAATTCGAGTCCCCGGACTCGAATTCGGAAGAGTGCTGGTGTAATTCGACTCAGGCCGCAGAGGTCTTACAGGAGTCGAATTCCAGTTATATGGGTGTGAGCACTCGACCGTCCGTCAAGGCATGTTCATCGTGCCTGCATGCACGGATATATTTCTGGTAGTGCGCACTTAAATGCGTTGCCAGGCCTTATTCAGGTCTTACCTTCACGCTGTAAGCGCGGCATCCGAATTTTATCATCGCGGAGACGATTCGGGAGACCCAGGAGATGTAGTCTCTTTGTAGGGAAAATTATGAGGCGGTGTCGCCATGATCTGCGAGTGTGGATGTTATCAATACACAGTTTTTGTGCAAATAATCATAGGGTGCGCGGCCAGCGCTCCCTATGGGAGTAGCCCCCGAGTGCCTGGTTGAGTCGAAGACTCAGGCAGGGACTAAAGAACTTTTGTGACTGTTGTCGTCTTTGCTTGTTTGTTTGAGTCGAAGACTCAGGCAGGGATTAAAACACTTTCGCGACTACTGTCGTCTTTTGCTTGCTTGTTTCAGTCTGAATTGTTTCCGGCGCTCCCTATGGGAGTAACCCATGTCCATAGTCGAATCATGATTCGAGTGGTTGGGTTTGATTGTGATTGTCTATATCCCTGCAGTAAGAAAAGAAAAAAAATCGTAGGGTGCGCGGCCAGCGCTCCCTATGGGAGCAGCCCCCGAGTGCTTGGTGGAGTCGAAGACTCCAGCAAGGACTAAAGTAGCCTTTGATGACGTCAGTGCTGACGCTTGCATGACCTCAGTTATCCGCGTGAGCGATTTTTACGGGACGTGACGAGCGGTGGGTCCCGCTTTCTGACTTTGATTTGACTATGCGTGTGTAATCTTATTATTAACTGTGCCTCCTCGATTTCTGCGTGTAATGGGAGTAGTGGAGGGACAGTTTCGCGCTTCCTCTTCTCCACGTGTCAAGCATGATGCGCGCCACGCATCCAGTAGGGTTTTTGTGAGCCGTTGGATTGCATCTCCTAGGGGTTAAGTAGCGGCGCTACGGCGGTAATTTTCCATCTGCACTCTTTTCTTCCTCGCTGCCATCGCCATTGCTGCTGCTCATCTGCTTTTCCCTGCGCTCATCTCCTCCTCAACTCTGGACCACCTCCGTTTGTTTCCAAGTTATTTTCTGCGCTCTCATCGCCACCGTGCAATGGGAAAGATGAAAGGAGGCATTTTCGCTGAAGCCGCGGCCACCGTTGCCGCGACGAAGAAGAAGGGTGGCCCCGCTGTTACGGGCACCAGTGCTGCCGCCGGCGGGAAAAAGAAGGTCGCCGGTACCCGTGAGACCAATGGCGCATGGCGCCCTTCTATCATCAAGGCGTCGGATCTCCGTCTTCTTCGCCAAGACGGAGTTATTTCTGCAGCAGTCGCCGATTCGCGCATCCCCAGCGGTGAGACCATTCCTGTGCCTCCCGCTGGTTTTCGAGTGATGTTTCTTGCATTCGCCATTCGCGGCCTTTCTTTGCCTCTCCACCCCTTTCTTAGGGGTCTCCTTTGTTTCTACGGGCTCCAGCTCCATCAGCTATCCCCAAACTCGATTCTCCACATCACCTGTTTCATTATTCTTTGCGAGTGCTGGCTCAGAATGGAGCCACACTTTGGCCTTTTCAAGCGCTTGTTTAAATTGAAGCGCCGGTCCGCCTCTGGCTCTTTAGTTTATGACATAGGTGGTTGCGGTATCCATGTCGACCCATCCGCCACCTACTTCGACATCAAGCTTACCAAGTCCGTCCAGGGATGGAGGGACAAATGGTTCAATGTCCGTGATCAGAAGGCCAAAGATGAGCACTTTGGACTTGCGCCCTTTGATCCGGCGACTCCCTGCAAGAAGATGCGCTCTTGGAAGAACGTAGTTATGCCTGGCGAACTCGCGGAGACGGACGTGCTGTATCAGCGCGTCTGCGACCTCGAAAGTCGCATAGGCGCAGAAGAGGGAGGCTGCGCTCTTATCAGGACTTGTCTGCGCCATCGCGTCCAGCCTCTCCAAGCTAGAGTCCATCCCATGTTTCAATGGAGTGTCCCTGATGATGCCACTCGCGTGTCTGCCGATGGCATGTCCGTGAGTGAGGTGGATAAGAGGATTCGACTGGTTACGAAGTGCACTATTAAGGATGTGCTTCCAAGCGAACCAGTTGTTCCTCCTTTTGATGCTTCGAATCCTCCTCCCGAGGTATAGTTATGCTACGCAGTAGCTTATTTTTACGATTGCTTTTCTGTTTGCTTACTTGTTCTGTTTGTATGCAGGATTGGGCGGTGTCGCCTTGTATGCCTCCTCTCCCTGAGGGGGTTATTCCTCGTGAAGCTTTGGAAGAGGACAAGTCTGAGTCGACTGTCCCTTCTGATGTGGAAGAGGAAGCCCCCGAGTCCGAGAGTCCGGATACTCGCAAGCGTTCGCGTAGCGAGGACTCCGACGCGTCGACTCCTTCGACTCTAGGAGGCGCGGCTGTTGGCGCGGAGTCGCCAATTCCAGCCGTTCCTGTGAGGACTGTGGCACCATCTTCTCGCAAGAAGATGCGACTGCCCAAGGAGTCTTCGTTAGAATCGGCGGCTGCCACGTTTGATCTTGACAACTTTAACTGGTAAGTTTGCTGGGTCATTCATTCTTTGTTGTTTTCTTCTTGTTGGTTTTGTCCTGGAGTTTGCCCTTTTCTCAATGTGGACTTGGTCTTGTAGTCAAGAGGCATCGTCATCTTTTGGTGACGTCGAGTTTTTGAAAGAATCGGGAGTCGCAACTTCAAGGGCCAAGGTAGAGGTCGAGCGCGCTCCTTCTCCTCCGGCGGCGGCCCACTCCAGGCACAATTCTTCGAGCTCTCCTCACGTAGGGGAGCATCGAATGGTTGCTCGGATGACGGTTCAGCAAACTTCTTCGGAGTCGCTAGAGGACCATGTGAGTATATCTTTCCTTCTTTTTTAATGTGGCAGTCAACGCCTTCTACTGCCCTCTTCTGACTCCTTGTTTTGTGTGACAGCTCCTTGTAAAGGAAGCCGCGCAGGTAGCGGAGCAGGTGATGGCGATGGGTCGCCAGCATGCAATGCTGGAGACGCGTCACCGCGTGGTCAAAAGTGAGTGCTCTACACTTATTCTTTTCGTCTTCTCTCTGTTTTGATATAATCGACTGATAGCCAATTATTGACTGCCATGTAGCTGAGCATAACGCTTTACTGCACAATGTCGCCACGTTGGAGAAAACACTAGCCGCAGCTGTGAAGGGGCGCGACGAGGCAATCGCGGCTCGTGACGATGCCCAGAAGCGCGAAGAGGATCTGCGCGCCTCCTTTGTAGCCAGGGAAAAGTTGTTTGAAGAGCAACTATTCTTAGTCGCCAAGGCCCACTCACGTACCTTTACTGTAGATATTTTATTGATGTTCCTCTCTACATCTAGAGTTTTTGCCGGTGGTGCTACAGACTTCATCCATGTGTGGGTTTTTTGTGCAGATGCTGGCGATTTGAGCTTTGACCCGCAAGCCCTTTGTCGCGATGACCCTCTGGCGGGCGCGGTGTCTGCGGTCGAGGATCGTAGCGCCGCTGTCCAAAATACGTTGTCCAAGGCCAAGGTCACCCTTAGTCGCCTCCGGGAGGAGTTGATGCCGAAGGCGGAGCTAGTCGACAATGTGGAAGAGTTGGTGGAGTCGCTCGCCGGGGGTGTGCCTGCCACATACAAGAACTCCCTCCGTGCGGCTGGCGCGACCATGTCACTTGCCATGGTGCAAGCCCACGAAGTCGAAATAGATCCCTCTGCGGTGTCGAAGACGATGCCTGTTGGCGCGGATGGTCAGCAGGTAGTCTTTGCTCCCTTTGCGACTGCTTGCGCCAAATATGGCCATTCCTTGATAAATACTGTTGCCAAGTATTCGGAGGAGCTCCAACGTGCGAAGAAGGCGGCGAAAGCTTCGGCCTCAGGGGCTGGCGGAAAGTCTGTGGCATCTGATACTGCCACGGACTTGATGAAGCCCCCAAAGCCGTCGAAGTCGAAGAAGCCAGCTGCTCCATAGTTAACTAGTTGTAATAATTGATCAGTTGCCCTTTTAGTCTAAGGACGTGCCTGCTGGCGAGTGTGTTTGTAAACACTTATGCTTATCTTGAATGCGTCTGTTCCCCTTGCCTTTGTGTTGATTTGGTTGCCTTATTTGCTTTTGTTTTGACTTGTGGTAGGGCACATCGAGTGGTCCTGTGGGGAAAACCAGGATTCGCCATCTCTTGATGAGATAGTGGCACCACTGCGCTCCAGGGTAGAGGAGCTATCCTTGCTGTCGCGACTTTGTGATCGCGTGAAGCAGCTGGAGCATGAGTTGCCCCTGATCCGTGGTAATGCGGACGTGTGGAAGTTGAAGGCGGAAAAATCCGCCGCCCGTGAGCAATATCTGCTTGGCGAGGTGACGCGGTTGGGCGACCAATTTAAGTATTAGTTTGCTCGTCTTCATCTTTTCCTTTGTAGTTAGTCGCCATGGTACGTTGTACTCATGCTGTTGGTGCTGCTTCGTGTAGTTGTTAGCGCACGCCATCCGCAGGAGGAGAGGGATAGGATTGTCATCCGCCTTCATGATCTCACCCAGGAGCAACTTCAAGAGAGTGGATACTTCTAGGTAGATCACGATCGTGCGACTGCATTGGCGACCCTGCAGGATCGCGCTTCGCGAGTGCTGCTCTTCCTGAAGAAGTCGTAGTCGTGTTTGAAGAACATCTATCGGGCGATGTTCCCGTTGGATGACACTCCTTCAAGCCTGCTGGCTCTCCTGGCCAAATTTCAAGATACGTCCGCGGTTCGCGAGTGCGTGAGGCAGCAGTTGGTGGCTGGTGCCAAGGCTGCGCTCTCAATGGTGCGTTTGCACAGGCCTGACGTGGATGTCGCCGCCATTGCCTTTGGGCCACCAACGCCACCAGCAGGATCTTCCTGGAATATGGTGCCGCATTATCAGGCGGTGGACCGCCCCGCCGAGGAGATCGTCGACTTCTTCGAGGAACAAACTAATGTTCTTCTGTTGCAAGGGTAGCCAAATATGTATCCTGCACATAAGTGTACTTGTGTTGTAAAGTTCATATGTATTTGTAGATAATTTAAATTGTTGAATGTGTACAAACAACTTTGTCAGCGTTAGGTGTGTTGCACTATGCGATTCCTTTTTGTTAGCCTGGCCATCCCATTGTCAACCTGCCAGGCGCGTTGCGGCTGGGTTGAGTTTGCGTTAAGGGGTTCGATTGATGTGCCAGCTGTTCAGGATATCGCGTTTATTGGTTCGAAGAACAGATGTAGATAGGGTGGCGTAGCCCCCGAGTATAAAATTGACAAAAGTGAAAGAAAAACACAGAGTTTTGGGGCACTTAGCTTTTATTTATTTGAAGAGCAGTACGACGTACAATGTGTGGCTGGGTAGCCTTATTTGCGATGTAAAAAGTAAAATAACTAGGGGTAGAAGCATCGCAGTTGTGCGACGTTCCAAGGGTTGGAGTATGCGACTCCTGTCTCTAAGTCTTGAAGGCGATAGGCGCCACCTGGGATTACTTCTGTAATCACATATGGTCCTTCCCAAGGGGATTCGTGCTTGAGATGTCCCTGCTGCTTCAGTCGCAGGACCAGGTCACCTTCGACGAAGGATCTGGGGCGAAGCCTTCTACTGTGGTAGTTGCACAGGTTCTGCTGGTAGATCGTGGATCTTTCTGCGGCGATTTCTCTTGCCTCTTCGAGGAGGTCGACGGAGTCTTCGAGTGCAAGAGAGGACTCTTGTTTGCTGTAAGCGACTACGCGCGGCGCCTTGTACCTCACTTCGGCGGTAGTACTGCTTCTGCTCCGTGCACCATAAAGAATGGCGTGTAGCCCGTGGCGCTGTTTGGAGTTGTACGTAGGCTCCAAAGTATGGATTGGAGATCATCTAGCCAGCAACCTGCGGCTTTTTCGAGTGGTCGAAGGAGTCGCTTCTTGATGCCGCTGCAGACGAGCCCGTTTGCTTTTTCCACCTTACCGTTGGTCTATGGATGCGCGACTGAGGCGTAACTGATGTTGATCCCTAGGTTTCCACAGAATTCTTGGAACTCCTTGGATGTGAAGTTCGTCCCGTTGTCAATGATGATGCTGTGCGGCACGCCGAAGCGGTACACAATGGACTCGAAGAACTTGACCGCATTGTGGCCTGATTGTTTGTTCACTGGCGTGGCCTCAATCCACTTGGTAAACTTTTCGACGGCGACCAAGAGGTAGACGTAGCCTCCTTGCGAGGACCTTGGGAGCTTGCCCACCATGTCGAGCCCCATTGTGCGAAGGGCCAGGCCAATGGAATAGGCCGTAGTTCTGCGCCTGGTGCATGTAGCTTGTCCATGAATCGCTGACAAGCGTTGCACTTTTGGACTATATCCTTGGCGTCGTGCATGGCCGTGGGCCAGTAAAATCCAGCTCGTAGAGCTTTGGCAACGAGGGCGCGACTGCCGGCGTGGTGCCCGCAGGTCCCTTCATGGATGTCGAGGAGGACTGCTCTTCCATCGGCCAGGGAGACGCATCGTTGTAGCACTCCTATGATGCTGCGTTTATACAGTTCGCTGTTGAGAACGGCGAATGCCTTGGAGCGCCGGGCGATGTGTCGTGCATCTGTCGGATCGTCCGGTAGTCTCTTGCTGAGGAGGTACGTAATGTACGGCTGCGTCCAAGATTGTTCGATCATCATGACACTCATTGGTCCCTCGAGTCCTGTGTCCAGCTCCAAGTCATCGAGTGCCATTGGCCCATTGGGTGGTGTAGCCCCCGAGTCCGTTGCTGCGCTTGTTTTCTTCTATGCGGCCTTTGGCTTGATGGAGCGTTCGCATATGCGCTCGAGAAATACCCCAGGTGGTATGGGGGCGCAGGTAGAGCCTATGTTGGCGAGTGTGTCCGCCTCCTCGTTGCTTTCGTGACCTATGTGTCGCAACTCACAACCATCGAAGTCTCCTTCGAGTGTGTCGTAGAGGTCGCGGTACGCGATCATGTTGTCGTTCAGTGTGTCGCACTCGTGCATTGTTTGATTGACGACCAACTTGGAGTCGCCATATATGATGAGCCTTTTGGCGCCACAGGCTTTTGCCATCCTCATCCCATGTAACATGGCCTCGTATTCAGCCTCGTTGTTTGAGGCTGTGAACTGCATTCGCAGGATATATTTCAGCTTGTCCCCTTGAGGTGATGTCAATATGACACCTGCGCCTGCTCCATCTTTCCGTTTGGACCCATCGAAGTGCATTGTCCAGAGGTAGGACATATCTGGCTTCTCCAGGAGTTGGTTCTCCATCCAGTGCACGAGGAAGTCAGGGAGCACTTGCGACTTGATGGCGTCGCACTTTTCCTATGTGATGTCTCGTGGAGATAGCTCTATTCCCCAAAGCGCGACTCGCCCCGTGGCGTCGGGGTTATTGAGGATATGCCCCAACGGGGCGTCGTTGACTACCACGATTAGGTGTTCCTGGAAGTAGTGGCGTAGTCACCGGGCGGTCATAAAGACGTCGTACGCCAGCTTCTGGTAGTGCGGGTACCGCTGCTTTGTTGGCGTGAGGACCTCGCTGAGGTAGTATACTGGGTGTTGTACGCCGTGGATTTTGTTTTCCTCGGCTCGCTCGATGACGAGCACCGTGCTCACCACCTGGTTGGTGGCAGAGATGTACAGCAACAGTGGTTCCCTTTCTTGTGGAGTCACCAGTACCGGCAAAGTGGATAGCAAGCGCTTGAGATCTTCGAATGCTTCTTGTGCTTCATTGGTCCACTCGAATTTTTCGGTTTTGCGGAGGAGCTGGTAGAAGGGCAATGCCTTTTCACCCATCCGACTGATAAATCGACTGAGGGCCACGATTCGTCCGGCCAGTTGCTGGACGCCTCTTATGTTCTTCGGGTTCTCCATGGCTAGTATGGCTTTTATCTTCTTCGGGTTCGCCTCGATTCCCCTCGCGGAGATGAGGGAAGTGATCTTTTGGGCAGTGCTTGTTTAAAGAAGTGAAGTCCACGCACATCCGTAGGATATCTGTGTCCTTTTTTGGCACCAGCACCGTGTTGGCGAGCCAAGTGCTTTCCTTGATCTCACGTATGAATTTGGCCTCGAGGAGTCTATTGATCTCCATTCCGACTGCCTGCGCTCGTGGCTCAGACAGTCGCCTGATTGTTTGCTTGACTGGCCTTGCGTCGGGGTTGACATTGAGTGCGTGCTCGGCGAATTCTCTGGGAACTCCTGGCATGTCCGCAGGACACCAGGCAAAAATTTCCCAGTGCTCACGGAGGAATTCGACGAGCACGAGTTCCTATGCGGGACTCAAGTTGTTGGGGATGAGGGCCGTTTTGGCGGGATCTGATGGATGGACCTGCACCTTCTTTGTGTGCAGAGATGAGTCGAAGGAGAGATCAAGTGAGCTTGCCCTACTCAGGGGAGGCAGACTGTTGTGTGTCGTCTCTTTCAGTCTTGCGAGTTTCTCCTGCATGCCGAAGGACTGGGAGATTCTGTTGAATTCCCTGTCGCAAGCATCAAATCGCTCGAAGTTCCTGTTGATCGTTATGACGCCGTTGGGACCTGGCATTTTCATCTGCAGGTAGGCGTAGTGGGGTACTGCCATGAACCTAGCGAATGCGACGCGCCCAAGGATGCAATGGTATTGTGAGGGCCAGTCGACGACCTCAAAGTCGATGCGCTCGCGCCGGAAGTTCTTTGGCATGCCAAAGATGACGTCCAGGTTGATTTTGCCCGGGGGTATACGCCTTTCCCTGGGACGATGCCGTGGAATGTTGTGTCCGATGCCTCCAAGCAGATTAGAGGGATCCTCATTGCTCTCAAGGTACTCGCGAATATGAGGTTGATGCCGCTTCCGCCGTCCATGAAGACGCGACTCATGTCGAAGCCTCCAATTTGCGCCTCGAGTACGAGGGGGCAATGACCTGGGCGAGGTATTTGGGGAGGGTGGTCGTGTTTGTCAAAGGTAATGCACGACTCAATGCCACTGAGGTACTCAGTGGTGGATGGTGGCGAGTGCATGGCCAAGTTGACTTGGCGAGTGATGGCCTTCTGCACCCTATTGGAGGGGCGCCCCTTTTGGATTCACATGGTACCCATGGCCCGTGGGTATGGTTCGCCTCCGTGGTGCTGGTCCGGTGTAGCTCTGTTCGGGGGTGGCCCAGGTGGTGGTGGTGGTGCGCCATGTGCCACGGCGCCTGGAGCGGCTCAGTAGCCTCTTTCGACTGCATTGTGGTTCATCCGAACCAATCCCTCGTGTAGCTTGAGGAACTCGCGGCAGTCCTTGAGGAGGTGGCTGGACTTTCTCTTGCCATCATGCTTGTCGATGTAGAAGTGCACCGTGCATGGCCCGGACAGTTTGTCCTTGATGGAGGTCGCGGGTGCTTCATCGCAAGTGCGGCGTTGCCATACTTGCGTGGTTTTCCCGGAGTCACGGTATCCGCCACTGCGGTATCCGCTGTTGCGGTTATTGTCGCGTCTATCGGCGTAGCCAGCTGTGACCATGTTGATGTCATCGCGATCGTCGTAGATGCGCATGCGACGCTTACTCCGGCGGTCACGTCTTTGTTCGAGTTCTGCCTCCTCGTCAGAGTGAACGCGATTCTTCACCGAATCTTCTCCATCGGCCCACTGATTCGCGATCTCCATCAGGTGGTCAATGGTCTGGGGCTTTGAGCGGCCTAGCTCCTCCCTGAGTTCCATGCGGCGAACACCACCGTTGAATGCATCAATCGCGCTGTCTTCCGAGATGTTCTCTGCGGAGTTCTTGATGATGGACCACCTTTGGATGTAAGAGCGCAGCGATTCGCTAGATCTTTGCTGGCAGCATCTCAGTTCTTTGATTGAGGCAGGGCGTTTGTACGTGCCCTTAAAGTTGCGCACGAAGCTGTAGACTAGCTCATCCCAACTGCGAATGGATTCGCGTGGGAGGTTATTGAGCCATGCCCGAGCGGCGCCCTGCAGCTGTAGCTGCAAGCATTGCATGGCAGTACTTCGACTGCCTCCATGTAGCCTGACGGAGGAGATGTGATCCTCTAGCCAGATCTTGGGGTCCTGCAGACCGTCAAATTTCGGGTTCTCTGATGGGAGTTTAAACCCTTTAGGCATTCGCTTTTGCCTGATGGATCTGCTGAAGCATCTGGCGCCGCAGAGCTCCCCATCTTCCTCTTCCGAATCAGTCGACCGAGCATGTCATGCCCTTGACTTGTCGATCTTGCACTGCGTGAGTTCGTCGCGTGCATCGTAGTCGCGATCATGTCGCTGTGAGCGGCAGCGTTGAGATAGGTCGTGACTGTCATCGCTGGACGAGGGCGAGGAGTAGCGCTTTGCTAGTGCTTTGCCCTTTTTTGGGTCTGGTACCGGTTCCTTGTCGAGGGCAGCCTTGATTAGCCCCGGGCCCAGGATCGTAGATCGGTGCATGGCCGTTCGGGGATCTCCAGCTGGCGGCTGGTTATTGAGGAGGTACATGGTGGCTACTGTTACCGCGGCATGCGGTGTCCTGGGAACCACGTTGCCTCTCGTGTCGACCGTCATAGAACCGAAGTCGAGGACTTTCGCGACATCTATGCGCTCTTGTTTGGTGAGGTGAGCCATCCGCGACTGTCTCTTCTTGGCGAGGTACTCGTTGCCTCTTGAGGAGGATCCTCCATAGGAGGAGAGCCCAGTACGATGAAGGTTTGATTCGTCCGTTGCCTTTTTACGCGCCTCAAGTTGCGCGATCTCTTGTTTTTGGCACTTGAACTCCTCTTTTAGGAGCCAGTGGTAGCCCATCAGCAGTTCCTGCGGGGACCCGAAGGGTAGAGGTGCACCTCGTAGGGCTTCGCGGCAGCGATCCCACTCTTGCTCGTTGAGCCTGATCACGACGCGTTTGCCGGTTTGCTCGTTGATCATGCTAGGAGGTTCGACTGCTCCTCTGTTGCCACCGTTGCCGGCGTTGGGTGGGTCAGTGCCATTGCCGGTGTTACCACCGTTGCCGCGATTAGGTGGATCGGTGCCGTTGCTGGTGTTGCCACCGTTACCGCGATTGGCGGAGGTGTCGCTCGCGTTAATGATGGCGCACATGAAGTGATTAGGGAATCTATTGCTTCCACAACTTTCAGATTCGGAACCGTAGGTTCCATCTTCAGTGGCCAGCTCGCTTAGATCGGAGTCGCGACTGCTGTCGCTGACCGTGTTCTCGACTGCCACCGGAGCGTTGAGCTCGCTGAGGGTGCCAATCGATGGAGGGAACCATGATGCCGGGGCAATCGCCGGTGTTATCGGCTGATTATGCATGCGAAGCGTGCCCATCTGACCAACTTGGAAGCGGAAGCTCCCAATTGCCAGGCTGACTCCATCGCCCACGGACTCGAAGGCCGGGCGAGTGGCCGGCGTGTGGACGGTGAAGTCGAAGGCGCCGAAGAGCTGGCGGATCTCCGCTGTTGCGGAGTTGTAGATCGCAATTGATGGGGCCGAAGAAGCCGCAACATCAGCACTCCCAATTCCCACAGATGGCGCCAATTGACGAGGGTTTAACTCATCAATGCCCATTGTTATGGACTTGGGTTTTGGAGAAGGAGGGAGCGCTGGAGACATCTATCGGCTAGCAAACAAGCACATAGGGGACAAAGGATTTACCCAGGTTCAGGCCTCGTAGAGGTCCCTACTCCTGCTTGTCTGCTCGTGGAATTATTGAAGGAGTCGAAAGTTACAATGGTGCGCAGCTGTAATCTGGCGAAGGTTGTGGAAACTAGGATTGCGCGCGTCCTCCTCGCTGCCCCCTCCTAGCCTTTATATAGATAGCTAGGCTCGGGTAGCAGGTCGAGTCGGGTTACAAGTTAGGTTTTTCCCCTTCAAACTTTCTATCTTTAGCTTTTTCTTGATCTTCAAGCAATCGAGAGTCCGCAGGTTACTCGAGTCCTTCCATCTGGGCCTTGGCGAC
Organism: Avena sativa; assembly: GCA_916181665.1. Classification (NCBI taxonomy): domain Eukaryota; kingdom Viridiplantae; phylum Streptophyta; class Magnoliopsida; order Poales; family Poaceae; genus Avena; species Avena sativa. The sequence continues at coordinate 318,776,850 of OV702292.1, forward strand.
ACCGTGGGCCTATACGTATTTGGACCATATATACCAAGCTCCAGTACCTGTAGGGTATACCCATGTCAGGTAGAAAAGAAGAAAAGCAATAAGCAACAACAAAAGAAAGATACAAAAGATCCTGACCCCCCAAAAAAGGTAAAATACAAGAGTAAGTCAGGTGAGAAAAAGCTTCCTTATCTAGATCAAAAAAAGAAAGCACCGGATGAGGTAATTTATAATTCTTTTACAAAGGCACTTAGTGACCTTCGTCTGGAAATTCCATTTGCGGATGCAATAAAAGTCCCCACTTATGGTAAATTCCTTCGTGATATTCTCAGTAGAATGAAAGAAATAATTGAAACTGTTGCTATGGTAACTAGCTATCCTACTAACGGGAAACTATTATCTAAGTCTGGAGATCCTGGAATACCAACTATATCATGCTCAATAGGTAAAACAGATATTCATAATGCCTTATGTGACCTAGGAACAGGAGTTGGTGTAATGTCATACTCCCTCTATAAAAGATTAGGATTAGGGGAGTATTCTCCTACTACTATCACTTTACAAACGGTTGACAAGTCCACTAAACAACATGTTGGTATGATTGAGGATGTCTTACTTAGGATAGATGGGCATGTTATTCCCACTAATTTTATCATTCTTGAAATGCCAGAAGATGAAAGATTATCTATAATACTTGGAAGACCCTTCCTTGGTACTGCAGGTGCGTCAGTAGATTGTGCAGAAGGGAAGATAATATTCAATGTTTATGATGCTGAAATCATCCGGTATTTTCCAAAGAAGCTAGAAGTAGGGTAAAGATATGTTCCGTCGGCAAAACGAGTTCATGTGGTAAGTACCATTGATAAGGGGCAACCAAATGTAAGAATTCGAGAAGAGAGAAAGGGTTGAGTTATTCAACCACTCTTAATAAATGCTTGATGGGAGTCAACCCATTTTCATCAATTTAGTAGATTAGAGAATAAAAAGTTCATCGTATTCCCACCACTTTTTCACAGACATTCTTGCGGAAGCGCGCCCGTGAAGATGAAGCTGTAAAAAAGTAGTAGAAATGTCGATTGAATGAGTAGAGAATAATAGTACGAATAAAAGTTTGAGTTTTCTATTTATAGAAGCTAATTTTTTTTTAATATGCTAATGTTGGTCGACAGTTTTTACTATTAATTTCTGTTAAAATTTTGGTATTTCGCTAAGTTATGGGATAAGAAGATATCCTCGAAGAAACAGAATTTTTTTGATGATTACTGATGGTTTAACGACCAACTATACGGCGAGAATAAAAATTCCGGCCGTATAGCTCTTGTCGTATAGTTATCTTTGCCATCAACAAATTTTCTTCGAAGACACAGACAGTTTAACGACCAACTATATGGTGGGATAAAAATTCCGGCCGTATAGATATCGATGCCTTTGTAGAATTTATTCCAAAGGTATTGAGAGTTTAACGACCAACTATACGGCGGGAATAAAAATTCCGGCCGTATAGATATCGATGCCTTCGTAGAATTTTATTTCAAAAGTACTGGGAGTTGAACGACCAACTATATGGCTGGAATAAAAATTCCGGCTGTATAGATATCAATGTTAGTTTTAGAAATCTATCTCGAGAGACAGACAGTTTAACGACCAAATTACGGCGGGATCAATTTAATCCAGCCGTATAGTTGCGTCCGTATAGTTGTTTCCCTATATCAAGAAATCCTGGTTGGCGGCACCGCCGCAACTACACGGGCGGAGCACCATCACCCGCCCGTATAGTTCCGGCCGTATAGTCCGGTGCGACCACAAAATCACACCAGGATGGCTAGGTATTCCTCCTCTCCTTATTATTTCTCTCATATTCCCTCTCCAAACCTCTCAAAATCCACCTAGAACTCTTGATTCTTCGCGGATTTCGTTTGTTTGAGTGGGGGAATCAATAGATCGGTATGTTTCTCTTCCTATCCATGCTTTATTTTCATATTTCCATGGTTAAAACTCTCACATTGATCTAGTGGATGAACTCAAGCTTATTTACTTTTCCCTATTAATTTATCATGTTAGGATTGAATTTTTCCACGTAGAATCATTCATATATTATATAGGAACTATATGCCTAAGGTTTTATGGTGAAATTTTTCAGTGCATCACGATGAACAAAATCGTTAGCCTTTTTGTTCGAGCAAGCGCCAACGGAGAGAGGGCTCAAGTTCGGGAGCCCAATCCCCGCGTAACTCCAAGATGGACATTGTCGCATCAAGGAGGGTGCTGCCCACACGTTGGGTCGACCACAACTTTCTCACCACGACAGGGTTGAAGACGGACTTTGACCTCATGTGCAGTAGGTCGGGGTTGGCGGTGATCAGCTTCGCAAGCCACAACAGCTACGCCAAGCTCACCCATGAGTTCCTTGCCTCCTTCTATGATGATCACAAGGAGAAAGGTAACATGTGCACCATCAGCTTCAACATGATATAAGCTTCGAACAATTCTGCGATGCCTTTAGTCTCCCTCGTACTGGGGAGCCCAATATTACTAACCTCTACAGCGTCACGAGTGGAGAGACCTAGGAGGTTGTTTCTATCAATGGTGGCAGACACTTCTATCAGAAGAAGATGTCCACCATTCAGAACCCAGCCATTCGCTACTTTGCTTTGTTCCTCGCCAACACAATGTTGGGAATGGGTGATACTGGTTCCATGGCCAATGCGGACATGGCAATGATCACCAAGGCTCTCTTCCGCACTGCAATGCAAAGCCTCTGTCCTGTAGTTCTACTCATCCAGCACTTCCTCCACCAGAGCAACAAAACCAAAGGTGATATTCGCATTGGTGGATTGGTAACCCACCTTGCCTATGCATTGAACATTGTACTACCTGTTATGGAACCTGTTGACGGCTCCAAACTTATGGACGTCAAATATTTGACTGCTTGTGGCTTCCTTGGTCTTTACCATACTAACCGGAGGTTCCGAGCATATCAATTTAGTTATCTTGATGATACACAGATTGAGCAGGTTCAGGTGCCATGCCCCGAGGCCTTCTCGATTGTGGAGAAGGACACTTGGATCCTCACCAAGGACCAAGTGACGGAGATCTTGGCCGCGCACCAGGCCGAGGAGGAGGAAGATGAAGGGCAGCAGGATGTGCAGGAGCAGGAGTAGGAAGGAGAGTAGGGACACAACCCTGCTTGGGAAGGACAGTAGCAGCAGCCGGGAGGAGCCTGGGAACCGTGGCATAACCAGCCACAGCAGGGGTACGCCTACGTCCCCTATCAGGAGTTCCAGCAGCTCAACTAGCGCGTTGGGGAGATCGACCACACTCTTCAGGATGTGAATGAAGATGTGAACACTTTGACTCACAACTTCAGTCACTTCATGACACACTTCCCCGACTTCTACCAGTAGTACTCGCACCAGCCGCCAAATGACGGCAACAACTGAGCATGGCAACAACCTAAGCTTGGGGGAGGTTTGAAAACCTCAGAAACTTTGCATTCATGTTTTTATTTCTTCTTTTGATTTATTTTGTTCAAAAATTGCATGTTTATTTTCAGTTTTGCATTCCTAAACCAAAAATACAAAAAAATTAGTTGTAATCTTATTTGCAAGTTTGTTTCTTTGTTTCTCTCGGAGATTGCTTGATTTCAGGTGATTTGGCAATATGGAAATATAGGAGAGGTTCGACTCGAATACAAGAACAAAGCAAGAAAGAGGAGGTATCACATTCCTTTCATCACACTCCTTGCAACCTTAAATTGTTCCTACAAATATTTACTTGTTTGCACTAGAGTCACTCCCCACTTAGCTTGTTATCCTAGAAATTATATTTCTTTGCTAGTGTCTCCTTTTTAGCTTTGAAACAATGAGCAATGAACTTGGTCAAAATACTTCCTACATTTTTACAACAAGAAAAATCATCTAAAAGATGACTTGAGTCCATGTTTATCTCAAAGAATTTGATTTTAGAACTACTCCATCCCAATTGTGCTTAATATAAATGGACTCGATAGTACCCTTGATTGAAAGTGTTTGATTAAATGGATGCTTCGAAGTAGTAGAAATTATGCCACTACTTTTTCTAATAATTACCGTAAGATATTGCTTTACGTGTGTCATTACAACTCTATCATGCTCCATAGGGAACTATTAACTCCGCTGGCCAACGAACGATCTAAATGTGGGAAACCACTTGATTTCGGCTATTGAGTTATGTAAACGTCTGTAGCAGCAATGCTATGACGTGTAAATTTTTTATTCTCCTCATGGTTTCATGTTCCAAGTAAAGTTGTAGTACTCCTCTGACCCATTATTGCTAAACATTATTTATTGGCATACTCACGAGTGCACAACACATCCCCAATTAACATGTTAAAAATAGTGGCATGATTTCTCTATGAAAGAACTGAAGTTTTTGAAAGTCAAGCGAAAGAAAAAGGTGCTTTGAGAGTCTTGAAATTTTGACATGGGAGTAGATAAGTTGTTCTTAAATTAAATATTTTGATGCCAACTTGAGTACTCTTAATTGGTTAATTGAGCAAGAACAAAAAGTTTTCATCTCTAAACAAAGAGAGGCACCAAAAGAATTTGTCTTGCCTTCCTAGCTAAAACTTCTGACACTTGCTTGGGCATATGATTTATTTGCTAGCAAGATATACGTGGTTAGGAAGTGGAGTCAGTGCAATCTTGTGAATACTTGTATGATCATATTTAAGATTGCAAGAATTGTGAAGAAAAGAATTTGACACCAATTCAAACTTGTGAGTTCCTTTATTTTTAGTCTCGAATCTCTACTATTCTTCTTTATTTCCTTGTCACTCGAGGGTTAGCAACATCTAAGCTTGGGGAGTTGACAGCTGTGAGATTCGACACATTTTTTATGGTTTTTATTGATGGTTTTCTCCCGGATTTGATCGTTTTTTGGCTTTACCTAACGCTAATACTTCGGTAGCAAAGAAAACTTGGATTTTAATGTGTGTTTCTGGTTCTAGATGTCAACAGAAGGATTTAACTAGAGAAATACAATATTATGGAGAAAACAAGCAAGTCCCACTTTGGAAGCACGCGAGGGGAGCTCACAGACGGTTTAATGACCAACTATACGGTGGGAATGACCGTATAGTTCCTGCCGTATAACTGTCGTCACCTCTGTCTTGTCAAAAGGGTTAACTTCCATGAAGGGACGGGGGACAAAAACACAATGCAGCAGCCGCCAAACCATCCAGAAGGGAGAAAGAAGGGATCCGAAGAAGAAGGAGAAGACGTTCTTCATCTCGCTCCACGATCTTCGACCTCCTAGCCAATACACCTCCATAGCCACTACTTGTACTTGAGAGAGAGAGGGATCTCCACCTTGCAAGATTAGGGTTTGAGATTGTTTCTTCCCATCTTGAATTGTGTTGGATATTTTTCTATTCTTATTATGGATCTCCACAGTAATACCAAGGCGAATTCCCTTTATTTGATTATATTGATGATCCGTTCTTCTCTCATGTGTGAGTAATTCCCTTGGGCGTGGGAGATGTAGGGGATTTGTGAGATGTGATGTGCCTTCATATATTTTCCATTAGTATTGTGATTGATTCTAATTACTATATTATGTGTGCTTGACTATTTGTGGGATGCTTAATGCTTGTTGTCGAATTAAGGGCCCAGACAACATGATACCTTGTTCTACACAGATAAGATCTTGCTCGCTAGTGGACCGGCGACCCCTGGGTGACACAGGGATATCAATGGAAAGCTAGTTGACTCGAGGATAACGAGTAACCACTGTTCTTATTGCATTAGTACGATCCAATGAGCTTAATCGCTAAGCAACCTGAAGGGTCTTAATCGTCTAGTGTCTGGCCATGGTTTTGGTAGCAGGCTAGTAGGATTATTGAAGTTGGGATGAAATCTACCAAGAGGAGTTCCGGCTAATTATGGATTGCTCGCCTACACATATATCTATAAGATTATAATTGTTACATTCATACTCGTCCACCTGGCACATTCACTATCACCATGAACTGAATCTCCCCGCGCCTACTTTCGCCATCTGCAGAAACCAACAAACAAAAAAGTCATTCTTTACTTTTATGCATTTTATTTCTGAAGTTTACATTTTAGTTCTATTTAAATCTATCGCGTTTAATCAAAACCCCATTCTTATTTCAACGCTTGCAGTCAATTCACTCGAAGGCCTGTGACAACTTCGGGTGTGACAGAGACTTCACCAATAAACACTTACCTTTGGGCTCCCTGTGGGATCGATATCTGAACTTCAAAACTAGCTACAAACGATCTGTGCACTTGCATACATCACACATACATCGGTATCTATTATTTCCAACAAGTCAGTCGCACGGCTCCATTGTTCCGGAGAACGGAGTTGTAGCCAGCTTGCACATAAGTCATGGTTCACATGTTTCAAATTATTCATAATCAAGTGATTCAAGCAGTCCATCAGAATGGAGCTTCTTCATGCGCTTTACACCAATATGACCCAAACGGCAATGCCACAAGTATGCAGCTATATCATCATTCAACTTAATTCTTTTGGCATTCACATTATGAATATGTGTACTACTAATATCAAGATTCAATACAAATAAACCATTCAACAAAGGTGCGTGACCATAAAAGATGTTATTCATATAAAAGGAGCAACCATTATTCTCCGATACAAATGAATAACCGTCTTGCATTTAACATGATCCATACATGATGTTCATGCTCAACGCAGGCACATAATAACAATTATTAAGGTTTATTGTCAATCCCGATGGTAGATGAAGTGGCAGCGTCCCGACGGCGATCACATCAACCTTCAATCCATTGCCTACGCACATCGTCACTTCACCCTTAGCTAGTGGTCGACTATTCGTTAGTCCCTGTTTCGAGTTACATATATTAGCAATCGAACCGGTATCAAATACCTAGGTACTACTTCGACTACTAGTAAGGTACACATCAGTAACAAGTATATCATATATACCTTTGTTCACTTTCCCAGCCTTCTTATCTGCCAAGTACTTTGGACAGTTCCGCTTCTAGTGACTAGCCTCCTTGTAGTAAAAGCACTCAGTATCAGGCTTAGGGCCTCCCTTGGTTTTCTTCACAGGCCCAACAACATTATTATTGTCCTTCTTGAAGTTACCTTTGGGCTTGCCCTTTTCTTCAGAGTTCATAATATTATTACCCATCAACTCATGATGCCTTTTCTTTATGTCTACTTCGGCAGCCATTAGCATGGCATCGAGTTTAGTGAGCGATCTAATCGCATCACTCATCTTGTAATTCAGCACAAACTCTTCGAAACTGGTTGGGAGCAACTGCAGAACTCTATCCGTCGCAAGATCAACTGGGATATCACATCCTAGTGCCTTAAGACGTTGAACATAGCCTATCATCATCATGATGTGCTCGTTCACAGACTTGTGTTCCTTCATCTTTGCACTAAAGAACTTGCTAGAAATCATATATTTCTCTACATGGATCTGGACCTCAGACATAGTTTTGAGTTCCTTCACCATAGCATCAACATTGCTAAGTTCAAAGCGCTTTTGGAGTTCAGCCTCCAGCGACTGAAGGATCGCACACCGCACAAGAGTGTAGTCATCACGCTTTGTGCCATACACATTGCGCTCATCCTGAGATGCAATATTTACAGGAGCGTCACCTAGTAGACCAACCAGCACATAGGACTTCTTTATGCCTATGAGGAAAATCCTCAAGTTGCGATACCAGTTGGTGAAATTAGACCCATTGTCTAGCGGTTTTTATTTCTCAAGGAATGCATTGAAATTGAATGCAGGGGGTGCCATGATCTACAAAGTATTTGGAAAGACTATTTAGACTAGGTTTATAACATATAGAGTTCAAGATAATTCAAAATTACTTATGTGAACTCCCACTCAAAGTGACATCCCTCTAGTCATTTTAGTGATTACACGAACCAAATTTACTACGCCATGACCGATCATCACGTGTGGTGGCGCAACTCCAATGACGAGCATCGTATGGGTTACCATATCTCCATATGACTCGTGCTTTACCTTTTGGTTCATGTTCCGATGCCATGTATGTACATGCTAGGCTCTTCAAGTAAGAACCTTAGTATTCGCGTGTGTAAAACTGTCTTACACCTGTTGTATGCGAACGTAGAATCTATCACACCCGATCATCACGTGGTGCTTCGAGATGACGAACTTTTTTAACGGTGCATACTAAGGAAGAACATATTATTATCTTAATATTTAGTGGGAGGGATCATCTTATAGTGCTACCAAGACAATTAAATACTACCTAGGCGATCAAATCAACGCAAAATAAGATGAATCAAAGGATAAACATCACATGCATATATAATGTGATATGATATGGTCCTTCTCGCATTCGATCTCCATCTCGTGCGTCATGGCATGATCTCCATCATTCCACCGGCGTGTCACCAAGGTCCATGGCACCACCATCAAGGTTGTTCTCCACTAATCTAATTAAATGGATTTCCATTTTCTGGCACGCAGGCCATAAAATAAAATAACAACCATATGGCTCCTGCTGGTTGTTTTACAATAAAACACATTGCATACAATAACATTTGTATCACAGACCATATCACATCACATGCCCTGCAAAAACAAGTTAGACACCTCTAATTTATTTTTGCATATTTTACGCGATTGTGGGCTTTCTAGGATAGAACTGTTCTACCTACGAACTTCAGCCACAACGGTGATAACCAAGTTATTAAGCAGACCGTTGTAAATCAGATACCGACTATAGTGGGAGAGACAGACACCCGCTAGCCACTTATGCAAAACGAGTTGCATGTCAAACATGGAACATGTCTCATGTGCGAGGACATGTAAAGTTTGTCTGGCCCACTTCATCTCACTATGCCACCAATATTCGAAATACAAGAGATTTACAATAACAAGACTTATCAACACCCACATATCCATGTGTTATAACCATACAAAGCATCTACGCATAGACATAACTCTGATACCACTGATGGGGTTCGTTGCATAGAAAACAAAAAATTCCTACGGTTTGCAACTACCAAGATCGAATCTACGCGATACTTTGTAATGGTTATAGATGGACTCACCCTCATAGACTATAAGCGGGATAACCTTCTCGCAAACAAATGTGGTTAATGTAGATGGTACATGACTGTCCTCAAGGACGTGCAGATGATCAGCGCCACAGACGGGCAGCGCCTCCGTAACCGGTCACATGTTCGGTGTGCCGATGACTCCTGATCCCTTGCTCCAACCGGGCAGTGGAAGTAGCGGATCCCCGGGAACTCCAACAGTGCTATGCCTAGGGTTTAGAGCAGGGCTTCGCCGAACACCTTTTCTAGTGGCAATGGACAAGGCAAGGAAGGAGGAGAGGATGCCAACCTTGGGGCATATGAGAGAGCTTGTGAGAGAGTGTGTGGAGAGGAGGAGGAGGCCACCTCCTTTTATAGGCACCATGGGGCTGCCCCCTCCCCTCCTCTCATTCAATCTCCATTAAAGCACTTTAATTCCCTTAAAGGTCTATTTATTAAAGCACTTTAATTCCCTTAAAGGTCTTCCCATTAAAGCACTTTAATGCCATTAAAGCACTTTAATTCCCTTAAAGGTATTTCCATTAAAGCACTTTAATTCCATTTTAATGCAACTCAATTTAATGAACACTTCATTTAATGAGTACTTCATTTAATGAACATATTAAAATTTTGATCCCTTGCTTTGTTTCGATACCTTGAAACTATTTCGGCAGAATCGGTAGAACAATATTCCGCAGCAGAACAATTTTCTGTGATGTCCATTGACTTTCCCTGTGTTTCCTATCCGCTCAAACGCGTCGGTTAACCTTAAGTGTGTCTCCCTATGGGTTAGATAACTATGTAGACATGATCGAGAATTTCTCCGATCAATAATCATTAGCGGGACCTAGAGATCCATAACAACTCCCACTAGTTCCACGAAAATCAGATGGTCATCTAAACCTCTTTCGATGCAATCAAATTCCTTTTGTCTCGTGATATTCTACTTGTCTGAGATTTGATCACTCGGTATCATATATACCTTGTTTAATCTCGTTCTTGACAAGTACTCTTTTTCTTGTTCCTGTGATATGACATTCTAGTGATCTAATCACTTTCTTGCAAGGCTATGTCAATGTGATATCACCGAGAGGGCCTGAGCATATTTCTCTGTCATTCGGATGGACAAATCTCAATCTTGATCCATGAGCCTCAACTGACACTTTTCAAATACCTGACGACACCTTTATAATCACCCTGTTAAGGTGTGACGTTTGATGTAATCAAAGTACTCTTCCGGTGAAAGTGATTGATGTGATCTCATGGTTTAAGGACATTGAGTTACTACGAATGCGGTAGAAATTTAAACTTGATGACATGATCGTATTGCTACATCTACTGCGGGTGACTGTTCATCATATCATTCTCTAATGATATGACCCTGTTATTAACAACATCCAATGTTCATGATCAGGAAATCTTTGATCATCTTTTAATCAACAAGCTAGTATAAAGAGAGGCTTTACTAGGAACCTTATCTGTTTATAATTCACACATGTATTAATGTTTTCTTATTAATACAATTCTAGCATGAAAAATAAACATCTGTTATAAACCTGGATTATCATAATAACCACTTTATTATTGCCTATTGGGCATATTCCTTTCAAGAAGTATTGGCAGCGCATTGAGGACAATTTTTTCAAGCTTGTGCCGAAAGGAAACACTCGCACATTGAGATCTCTCCAAGGCCGGTGGAATACAATAAAACAATCTTCCAGTCATTGGAGTGCCGCCTACGAGCAAGTGAAGACTCATCCCCCAAGCGGCGTCAACATTGACGAATATGACAAGATTGTACAATTTAGGTACAAGGACATGGCCGCATCGAGGAACAAACGATTCGATCTCCATCACTGCCGGGACTTTCTCTAGGACAGTGAGAAGTGGAGGGTACGGGATCGAGAGGCACCACCTCTGAGAAACGACTCGGCAATAAACTTGGAGGAAGAAGTTGAAAGGAAGACGATGAACTGAAAGCCAAAAGAAAAAGGCCAGATGGTACGAAGATGGTGAAAGAAGAGCTGAAGAGAAAGGTTGAGCACAAAAACTTGAGGGACAAGATGGATGAAATGATGAAGCACAAGTCGCTAATAGCACAACAACAAATGAAAACCAAGCTCAAGATGGCTGACAAGGGAGAAGATACCAAGATGAAAATGTGGTTTGCAACTCGTAAAGATGAGAAGCACAAAGCTAATTTTGAGGAGCGGATGATTCATTTCGAAGAGGAAAAGGCTAGGGCAGTACTGATTGGAGATGAAACACGAGTGATGACTATAGATCCTGACAAGATAGATCCGATCATAAAAGAATGGTGGGAAGATATAAGGTTGGAGATCCTCGAGGCAAGGAAAGCTCGTAGAGCTGCTGCAAGTGCTGCTACGAATGGTGGAGCTGATCATCAAGAAGCCTAGTATGTTTATTTTCCGTTCGTTTGTGCAGTTGTAAATTTTGAAAATTCTGAATTGGTTCGAGATGTTGGTTTGTAGAATCTGATTTGCGGTATACTTTTTTTTGCAGTACACGCGACAGGGCGGAACAGATGCCGCATAACTAAACCAAAAATGGAATATTCTGTTTTGCGGTACAACTATGTGGCATCTGATCCGCCCCACCCTTTTTCGCACTGCAAAGTTGAGTTGCAGTTTACCGCGTACGCATTTTGCGGTGTGGAGGGATGCGGTATCTGCTAGAGTTGCTCTTACCCCTTCATGAATGCTGAAAGGGGTACTCCGCTCGCTGAGTTGATTGGGGTTGTCGACCACTTGGATGTGGATGAAACTGGCAGGGCTTGGGGTATTTACCTTCGAGCTCATATCAATTTTGAGGTTAATGAACCTTTAATGCGATTTATCACTATGGAGTCATCTGGTCTGAATAATACGATCTACTATGAAGTGAAATATGAGAATCTTCCCATGTATTGTTTCTCATGTAAGATGATATGGCACTCATCTCTAGTATGTGCTACACTGGCAGAGAGGGATGTTGAAGGCAAACTACCTTGGCATAGTGACATGGTTTGTGTTCCTGAGGAGAGGAAGACAGAGGCACGGTCCTCGTTTGTCCATGGGTCAAATTTTGGATAAGGATCTCTAATCCTGTTGCTAAAGAGAAAAAAGAGTGGGGAGGTCACCTCTCCTACCAAACCTCGTAAACCTAGAGCGAGGAAACAACCTACAGTGGTAGGAAAGGATAGTTCCGCATGAAAGGATATTGTGCCTGCTGATGGTGTTCGGTCAGTGGGTCAGAAACACAAGCAAATCTTGGTGTATGGCACTATCCATCGAGAACTCGACTGCTGCCATGACTACCCGTCTCATGACACTATCGAGGTGGATATTGGGAGGGAGGATTCTAGTGATGATTCTAACAAGAAGCAGAAGGATAGTGAATTTGGCTCTACTTTCCGGTTGGTGGATCTGGCAAGGCTAGAGACCAGCCCCGCCATTCGCAATGGTCGGCATGAATGTAATGAGTCTAGCACATATCTTAGCCCGCTTAACGGAGAGTTTTATTTCTTCTACCTTTAGAAACTTTGTTTCGGAGTGTATCCGGAAGACTTTATATTTATATTATGATTTGCTGTGATCAATAAAGTGGGGCATTCCCTCAAAAAAAAACATAGGCTAAGCATTGAACTAGAAAGAAAATCATAGAGTAGTTTCTATAAGGTTTCCTTTGTACATTCAGGAGGAGATAATTACAGTTTTGTCTGGTAGTGTGGTACCAATCAACAAGGTCGTTAGTACCACAAGTACCACCCTGAAATTACTGAACACTAGTTGAATGCTCGTGCGTTGCCATGCTCTCTAATTTTTTTCTCATAGCATGTGAAAATTATGGTGTCATAGAATATATGCGAACAAATAAAGCTTTTTAATCAATATTTCAAGAACAACACAATCCATCAGAGAAGATCATGCAATTTGGATTACACAAACTAAATGGCATGCTTTTGCATCGCAAAAAAATTAGAGGGATGTTGCTATCACGTTTCATTTGATGTTTGTCATTGGTTCACAAGTGCAAGAACTATAAGAAAAATGTGTATTCTAGGTTTTCGGAAAATTTGTATACCATTTTCTTATTCTCTTGATTCTTTCTTAGAACTTTGGTAAATGAGAAAATTTGTTTTCTAGAACTTCAATATCTAATTTTTGGTTGTTTCTCAATACCTTTTCTATTCTTTTACTTGTTACTGTATTACTTATATTCTCTAAATTAATATCTAGTGATGTGATTTACATAGACATCACGATGGACAACACAACTCAGATGGACCAAAAGCTATGAAAAACAATGATAATAAGAGATATATACTCAAATTGTCTCAATTCCTCTATCTCAAGTGACATGTGTGTTTCTACGAAAAGAACAATGTACATAGATTTTTTTAAATGTACTATGATGTCTGCACTCGTGTGTCAAGACATGTAATTTTCCCTTATCATGCCATCTTAGTCTTACATGTCTCCTACGCTCTTTTGACCATTCACCCTAACGACTCGCTTCTTCTCGGTTTGGCCATCTCATACCACAAGATAAACTTATGTAGTCTTCCACCTCCACTCGACACTCACTATTTGCCGGATTTGCCTCTAGGTTGTATCTCCAATTTTTGTTGCTCCGCGTTCTTTACCGAAATCATTTCATACTAATACAACACATAAAAAAGATGCAAAAAAGAGGCTACAGTTTAACAATGAATTAATGAAAACACATATACACACTGCAAAGGATGAGGATACAAATCCTTGTATCATTTCGGTAAGTATAGTCAATCTTTACTATTGAGTGGGCCACAAACGTATGTCCCTAATCTGTAATAAGGATAGCTAGCTCCTAGTAAACACGATTTTTATTTTATGGTAATAGTAAGAGTGAATATTGCTAATGTGTTACCCAAAACAAACTCACCAACTTGTAATTATGAATTGATAATGTGAAAATATGTATTGGGAGTGATGCACAGACCAACTATGGGCGATCCTGCTGAGGGTATGTATAGTATGAGGGTAAGATAGATAAGGAGACACAATGCTCAAATTTTGAAGTGCCCTTTTTATTTTCTTTCAAGGAAATAACTATTCTGATCATAAATTCGCTACATTCCGGGAACTTGCTTGGCTCCATAAGTTTCAGAAAGAAACATAATAATATTATCTGACATGAAACACCACAAATCAATATGGCTCATATATAGGACAGTCTTTTTATGGTGCAAAATAAATAAATGCAGTAAGGTAAGAAAGTTGTACAATAGATCCAAGGTAGCAAAAAAAAAGTGTTATCTAGTGCAACAAATTATCAGAGTTCCTAATTTTTAGCACTCACCATATTTCATACCTGAACTTTTGCTTTCTAATGGCTACATATACAATTCCATAGTGATAAAAATTAATGACTTCATGGTGCATACCACCAGACTTGGATTTCTTAGTCGGAGTCATACGGGTAGTTGATGATGACATTTTATTTGCTCCCATGGCGAACATCACATTGCCTTTTTGTCTTAATGCTTAATCAGGTTCAACTATTCACCCCTACTATTTCTTAGGTTGGAAAATCCAAAAATATAATGAATGCATGGTGTGCAAATACACAGATAAATAAACAATCCATCCTTTAGTTAGTTAACATCCACAGAATTTTCATGTTTTCCTTTATAAAATGTAATTTGCTTCATCTCTAAGTGAAGCATTTTCCTTCTTTGAGGAATCAACAACCTCCTAACATTCAACCTGCAAGAAGAGACGAAATATTTCACTGGCCTAACAACGCCAAAATGGGATATAGAGAATGATTCAGTAAGCATAGTAGCATTCGGCACCCCAGTCGATCTCCAGCTTCCTAGTAGCCTAGTAACATCCATCTCATCTGCTAGCAGAAAACAACAATACTATTTACACCATATTAACTTGATTCTTACACTCAAGTTCCTCTCTCAATATTGATTCCATTTAAGATAAACACTATCTAAATCAAATAGTGGTGCATATCTTAGCCCGCTTAACGGAGAGTTTTATTTCTTCTACCTTTAGAAACTTTGTTCCGGAGTGTATCCGGAAGACTTTATATTATGATTTGCTGTGATCAACAAAGTGGGGCATTCCCTCAAAAAAAAAACACAGGCTGAGCATTGAACTAGAAAGAAAATCATAGAGTAGTTCCTATAAGGTTTCCTTTGTACATTCAGGAGGAGATAATTACAGTTTTGTCTGGTAGTGTGGTACCAATCAACAAGGTCGTCAGTACCACAAGTACCACCCTGAAATTACTGAACATACGCTACAGCAACTCCATGCAGTACACACGATGTTAATTCTGAACTCAGATCAAAGCACATGGGCATGGCTACATTCTGTCGTAGTTCTGCAAATTCTATATATCCTCAACTCCATATACAGTTACGGTTTTGTGCAAGCATGACCAGGATTCAGCTCACAATCCATCAAGCTTTCCTCGCTGGAAGCTGAAATTTGTTTTTTCCAGGTCCAGCTAGGCCAGGGCTCAAAACCTTTGGCTCTCACTAACGATCTGCACCGTTGATGATCAATGACCGATAAGGCACTCTTTTGATATCAACGAATGTCGAATACTCGGCACTCAGTGGTTGCTTCCATGGCTCCCCATCCATTTGCATGTATGCATCCCTCCATTGGCCACCTTTGATCTCTAACCGGATTGCTGCTGCCTGAAATAGCACATTTCGAACAATTATAACACGAAGTCAACAGGGTGTGGTCAACACAACAATAGTGATGCCGATGTGTGTTTCTTCCTTCAACTTTTTATTTGCATCTTCTTACAGGAGTAAAAGTAACACACCACTGTGATCACATATTTTCAGTGTTAACGGAGTTGGAATTGAACTGTACTGCGTAGTTAATCATTTGGCATTAATGTTATGCTTTCAAAGTTTCGGGTGTTTAGTCAATTCTGAAAGCTTGGTGTAGCTAGAGTTTTGGTGTCATGTATCCATGCAGCATTAACCTGTCACCGTGATAATACGCCAAGTTGTTTTCTACTTAGCAGCTCTACATGCCACAAAACCATATTTTTCTGTAGCGATCAACAAAATGTATCGGAAGCTATTCCAATAGATATTGATCATTTCATATGAGTACGTACTAATTTTTATGTACAGAAATACCTGAGCAATGTGTTTGGCAGATATAAGTTCAACCATCACGAGGGATGCATGCCACCCTTGCTTCAACCCGAATATTTCAAGAAGGCCATCATCTGATTGGGCTTCGACAAATCCTTTCTATTGACATAAGGGCAAAAATGTTTGTAAACAGAAAAAAAATTCATATTAATGTATTCATCGCACCTTTTCCAAGTATTCAGGTTTCAAATTTCCCCATGGGTTCCTTCCACTCGCATAGTTGTGAAGGTTTAACGCAACAATAGCCCTTACACTGCATCACAACATTTTTCTGAATTGTAATTACATTGAATATATTTGTGCTAAGAGTGATATCTAGCTAACCTTGACACAATGCATATTAGTTTTGCCGAAACATATGTGTCCATACTTGTCTCAGATATACCACGGCTAATCCTGGGGATGGTTTTCATTTAACCGGGTGTCTTGGTTCTGGTTCTGCATGTGGGCTTGTTTAGTTTAGGTGCTAATGGGCTTAGGCAGGGAACAGTCCAATTTAGTTCGGTTTTGTCTAAATATAGTTTGGGTGTGGTTAGGTCTGGCTCGAATCGGGTTCAGTTCCAAACAGGCTGGAACTGTGGTTTCCAACCGGTTCGTGAAATTGGTTCCTAGGCTCTCTTCCCATTCCTCTGTGTCCCGTGAAGCCGCCTCTTTCTCTACGACCGCAGCCGCCGCAGCTCACGGCTCACCTTGCCAGCCCTCGCGGCAGCAACCACACTGTTTGCAGCTCGACACACACGCCCTCGTGACAGCTTCGTCCACCAATCGCCTCAACCTTGCCTAGATCTCTGACGGTCTCAAACATGGTGGCTTCGCCATGTCCGCTAGAAACGCCACCGCCTATCTCGTCAGGCTGGAGACTGTCTGAGGCGGCGAAGTGCCGGCATGTGCGAGCCGCGGTCTGGACGTGCTACGGAAGTAGTGGGAGCGGCACGTCGCGAGGCAGCGTGGCATCTTCACGCAGGCGCCTCTGCCATTGACGTGGTTGGCTGATCTGCCATTTTTGTTCGAGCCTCAACACCATTGACCACGTCCCAGTCGCTCTTTCCATGAGATGCAGCCGTTCTGGTTCACAATACACAAAAAACGAGCTAGCCTGTGCACGATAGGAATTTGATTTGGTTTCAACCCAAAAATAGGAACCGGGTTGAACCCATAGATCCATGAGCGGTTTTGGTTTTGGTTTGGGTGGACAAATCATACGGTTTGGTTTAGTTTTGGTTATGCCGGACAATTCGTGGTGTTGTTTAGTTCTAGTTCTGAACCTCACGTTGACTGGATATGGTCCAGGTTTGGTTTAGTTTTGGAACCATTGCCAGGTTTAACCATGGCAATTCATCACACAATCATGTTTGCAAAAGAAGGAGAAGAGTAATGTATTCTACCTTTTGGTGTGATGGTCCCAATGTTTCCTATAACTAAGTAGTGCTGAGATCAATTTCAAATATGCAAACCAAATTTTTTCCACTGATAGCAAGAAACTGTCAACTTGCCTTGATGGTACAGGGATGTGCTCCCACTCAGAACTGTCCATCTTCTTTATTGATACACGGATAATGTTCGTCAATCCCCTGATATGACAAACAATGGACATAATAAGAGGCTTCCACACTTGTGTTATTCTAGCCTGAGCGTTAATCTGCAGATGACTGAAATCCTTATCTGGAACCCTATGGGTTAACCACTACTTTACTGCTCTAATCTAGCTTAGAAAAATCCACAGTTAAGGATGAGTTTGACTTGGTCATTTGGACATTTCATAATGGAATCAGAGAAACTGAACAAAACTAAAATAAATTCCGAAATAATAAATTTGCAAAACTGGAGCAGCGGTGAATGACTGCTATAATTATGGGCATTTAAACTCTAAACTCAACCAATCAGTTACTGCCTGTAACTGGATACTAATTGATACTGGCATTTACTGTAAACTAGCACAATGTTTCCAAAATCATGTTCTTGAATCACATACGTAACCATTTTAACATGCTGATCTTTGTACAGAAATCACATTATATACTTATTGGCTCATTTTTTCAAATGAAAGCAGATAGCAGAAATATGAAAATAATCACTTGATTGATGGTGTTCACAGATTTCCAGATATTAGTAATAGACATCATACTAATGTAAGTAAAGTATATTGTACCGTAGTTCAGGGTCACTAATACACTGCGTAAAGAACCATCCTTGCTTGCAGGTATATCCTGCGTAAATTAACTGTCATAAAATCAGCTAATCAGTAATTTAGTTATCGGGGTTCACTCTAAAATCTTGTTACAAGAACTATAGGTAAGTATGTTTGTTAACTAGACTAGATTCACAAACTTGAAACTATCATCATCCCCTACAAAAATAGAACTATCCTCTAGTAGTTAAAGTATTCATCAATCTATGCAAGAAAAAATAAATTCTGAATTATTTCTGTAGCCATCCATTTTAGGTTTTGATGCAGTTCACAGACAATTAACCAAATGTTTTTGTAAATAATAGCTTGCAAAAACAGAAGCAACCTCCCTTATTCGTTTGTTTTTCCTTTTTCTCATAAAAAAGTTGTATCACCAATGGTCGAAACTTTAACTATAAATAACAGCTTCAGAAGATGTCTTGTAGTCTCTGGACAGTAACGATGATTCTACTCCAAGTCAACATTATGAGTATAGAACCAAAAACGACATAAAACTTGAACAGACAAAGCTATATCAGAGAGTTTAGGCCAGAGAGCTACAGAATTCTTATTATCGAAGGAAATGGTGTCAGTAAGTTGCATACCTTATTAGATAAAGGACCACTAGCAAGGAATGGCTTGTCGTCACGTAGCTGATGAAATCCATAAGCCACTTGAGCATCCATCCCTGCATTTCAGATCAAGTGCACAGTGAAGGCCTATTTTTTTTGGAAAGATACCTACGCGCTAGAAAAATTAGAAACAACAAGACAAGCTCCATGTATGCACATTAGGTTCTATGTATCATTTTGTCTGACGCTGGTATGAATGCCGGGGGTTGGCAAAAATAACTCCATAGAGATGATTCATCTCATTATTTCCAAGGTAGTACAAACAAATGTGTTATTACTTTCCTTTAATTATTATAAATAGCATAAAAGCGAACAAACTTATCACCCAGGAACAATATAAAGAAATATGCTCGAATTTTTAGAAGACAGTGAGCCAAGGAGTTTGCTCAAGTTTAGAACGATTTGTAACATGTTTGTTAGATATATATATATATATATATAGAGAGAGAGAGAGAGAGAAACCCTATTCAGCATCCAGGGTGCAGAATAGTTATTTTACACCCCACATATTTTTATGTTCTAACATTCAGAAATTTATGTTTTGTATGCTAATAATTATGTTCATATTTATTAGAAATGCAAAAAAATCGACATAAAAATACAATTTTTGAGTCATTATATATATATAGAGAGAGAGATAGGAAGATGGATAAAGTGAAATAAGTTTAAGATGGATAAAGTGAAATAAGTTTCTTCGGTACTCTTTCACCTAGAAGAAGACACTGTAAAGATATAACCAAGATTATTCCAACAAGAGTCCATCTATTTTTTTTTATTAGGAGATACTATCAAATACGTTCTTAAGTAATGAAGACAAAATACAAGCAATGCAACTACAAGTTGACATGTCAAGAAAGAAAGTACCTATACTGAAGTAATTATAGAAGACGCCATCAAAGCATAAAATAGTCTCAGGCAACTCTCCCTCAGCAGTGCCGTCCTGCAGGACAGATTATTACATTCATGTGGAGTGTGGGCTGCACTGTGTTAAACATTGCTATAATAGAGTCCATAAGAAGTACATCATAAAATGTACACTCTCCAAGGTGCCTAAGGGAGTGGGGAAGATCCAGTTCTTGTTCTTCCTCTCCTTCTGGCATAGAAACAACGACGTGCCAACTGCAAAAGGCAACTATGCTACTAAACAACTGAAGTGACCAATTCTGGAGGTATGAAATATACCTACTAAAGAAGGAACTTGATTAAATAGTTCTGCAGCTATAGTACTATAGCTGGCACACACACAAAATAACACATCATGCAAGAACAGTGGATGAACACAATGTACCAAGTTCATTGACCAGCTATACTGATGGCATAGATCACTTGAAGCATGAGCATCTTTTGTACAAAGGAAACCTTAATGGCATTAATATGGACACGGAACCTTTCAGGATAGCTATGATGGTATGGATTTTCAGTTACTGCATGCTCTGTTAAACAACAGCAACACCTCTAAAGCCGATGCATATTATCAACAGCTGCAGTGGCTACCATAAAACAAGACCATCTGATATACAGACCTGACAGATCACCAGGATCATATTCCTCTTAACATGAGAAATTCCATGAAGATGAGCACATGTAGCACTTAGTGGAGTTGATATTATTTGGATTAACCACTAGTATAATTAAGTCCAAACTCCAAAATACTATATATCACAGTTGCTACAATCGTACACCTAGGGCCAGCAGACGGTGCGCCACATGACAGTAACTCCCTCATTTCCAAATAGATGTCATTCACAAATGGTGTAATCGAAATTTTATAACTTCATTTTAAATATGAAATTAGTAGATTTAACGTCAAATGTACTTGAAGTAGTTTTTCTTCTTGTAACTTCTGCTAACATGGAAGTAGGAAAATGTAATGGTCAAATGTGTGTTTCGGAGATCGCCTTCATGTCTGAAACGGTACACATTTGGACAGACCCTATACATTTCAAGGACAATGCTAGTCCTTTTTTGTTATGGGCGCGTGGCTAGCTAAGGTGTGGGCCCATGAAGTAATGCACAGGCAGCCATGGGCAGCTATCTTTTAAATCAGGTTTAGGATTGCTTTCGCTGCAGACTAAATTAGTTAATACTCCTACTTAATACATATGCATCATATTTACTAAATTAAAATCAGAATGTGCAGAAAGATCTTAACAACTTTACTATTAGATCAAAAAGAATAACCTGTCTAAACAAGAAACTGTGCCCAAAATAGCCTTGTAGAGAGATCGTTTAGCAGCTGCTTTCCATGAGAAAGGAAATGAAGCACCCTGAAAATAACTGTTAAGTGATGAAAACTTGCAGTAAGTATCATTGGGTGACTATAAGAACGAAAAAAGAGATCCTTTTACCCAACCAAAGCTCCTGGAAAGATCATTTCCTGTTCCAAGTGGTATGACAGCAACAGGCGGAACAGGTTCCCGGTTCTGAACATATAGTTCTCCTAAGCATCCCAACACCCAACCTACTGTACCATCACCTCCTGCTACCTAGTTAGGTAAATCACAGAAAATATTTAGAAGCTTTTGAAGAATATAAAAGGTTGTTGCCAACTACTGTGTGTGTCATTGGATGAAACAGTGAAACAATATACTTCTTGTCCATAATTTAGTCAGAATACCTATTTCTAAATTCAAAATACTTAGCATCAACTACTATAATAATAACTGCAAGGTAGTGATGTCACTACTCAGTAGTACTCCCTCCGTTTCAAAATATAAGATGTTTTAGCTTTGTGAAGGGAGTGTATCTAGATCCCTTTTATTATCTAGGTTCACTCCAAACCTAGATGAACCTACACACTAAAAGAGGTCTAGATACACTTCATTCACAAAGCTAAAACATCTTATATTTTGAAACGGAGGGAGTACCTTCAAATGCATATATTAAAGTAAAACTAAGAGAAAAGCATACCCAATGTAATGATCCTTGCTGTTTACAGTTACTGCATCTAACAAAATTAGTACAAACATACCATGATTCTCAGGTTATGGCGAACTGATCTTGCACTATGATCCCCAGAACCAGCAAGTTGCTCCAAACAACCCAGAGCATACTCCACAAATTCAGAAGGCTTGACGACCGTAATATCAAAAACCTGGAGTCGAAAAAGCTGGTGTCAGTAACAGGCATTTACTGGTAAAATCTCTTTCTATCTTTTAAAAATAGAAGGCCCTGCTTGTTTTACTGTAATTTAGCCCAAAACGACTGTTTTAGTGGGAGCCGGTTAAATTACAGCCCAACACCAGTTTTGGCACTTGGTTG
Organism: Avena sativa; assembly: GCA_916181665.1. Classification (NCBI taxonomy): domain Eukaryota; kingdom Viridiplantae; phylum Streptophyta; class Magnoliopsida; order Poales; family Poaceae; genus Avena; species Avena sativa. The sequence goes on from OV702292.1 coordinate 318,799,153, forward strand.
GCTGTTTTTTTGTCCCCTCCGAATTATTTCTGGCCTATTTACAGACGTAAGTTTCACAGACATGCGGGGGTCTGTTTCATTTCCGGCCCATTTACTCGGAACGGACCGTGCACGTCCGAATCCCCCCGTGAGCAACCTGGAGCAGGAAAGCAAACTAGACTCCCAAGCGGGGCCGAATGGTCAAAAAAATTAAAGAAATGGCATGTTGATCAACATTCCCACACTTCATCTGAATATAAGTACAAAGAGTGCTCGTATAAATTACAGTAACAGAGGAAGACATGTACAAGAACTATTTGGGACATCCACAGGACTAAGAATGCTAGAATCTTCGATGTAAATCCTAGTCTGAATTCTTGTTCCTGACAATTTGGGCTACACCCTCTTCCCCTCTCTTAATAAAAATTTACTGCCGAGGCCTCCCCTACAGCTAAGAGCATCTCCACTAGCATTCCCAGGAGGGCGATCCCAGGCCCATTTTTTCATCCGGACGGCGAAAATTCGCCCAGCCGCGTTCCCAGGCGCCCACTCATCGCAACCGTGGCGCTGCGGCGATGCCGGCCAGGGCAGCACTCGTCCTCCGCAGCCGCCCAGCGACGACGGCGCACAGGACGCCGACTACACGTCGTTCTACCGCCACTTCGGCATGTGAACGGCGTCGGGCGGCATCGGCATCGCGTAGTAGTTAATTCTATGTTTCTTTAAAGTTTTTTAGCCTACTGCAGTCAAAATTTGGGTATATGTCCGAATTTGACATAATATGTATGAAATTGGCTATATTTTAATGAAATCGCCTATATTCGTTTAAATTTCGCCGTGTTGTTTAAATTTTGGCCAAACACAGAACTCGGCCTGGGAACGCGAGTGGGAAACTGGGCGTTCCCAGGCCGAATGTTACATCCGTCCGGCACTAAAAAGCGCCGGAATTGGGCCTGGAACGCCGAAGGAGTGAGGTTGCCCTAAAGAAGAAGGAACTGGAAAGGTGAGAGTTTTCTAATTTGAGTGATATCCTGCCACTTTATACTCTGACAAATTTCTTTGTTCCCTGTAAATAAGGGACAGGTAGTAAGTAAGACTTTGCACAACAGAGCTAATTCAGATTTATATGAAATAAAACAAAATAAACAACTTTAATGCAATTCGGATTGTAACGCGAAAGGCTGTGGCAGTGTTCTTTATGTGCTGTAAGAATATTCATGTATTTGTGTCACTCGTGAGAACTAACGACTCCGGTTTTCCTTAGCAGAGAAAAACCTTGAACTTATTTGTACCCCATGCACTGATGTATCATGAGTGACAATTCTTTTGGGGCCCAGAGTTGTCGACGCTCTATAATGAGGCAGGTACAGCTGTTAGTACACATCTTAGTAACTACCAATAGTCCTTGCACGAACAGATTCCATCTTTAAACAAATGGAAACGCGTTCGATCTCTGACAACAATTTCTCTCCCATATACTTTGGATATAAGTTTGGTGACATGATGGCAATCTTGGCAGACTCTGAGGTTCTTGACAATCCGAATGGGCATATTATCACTTGTACCGATCAACGCAAATGCAATCGCCAGCTTCTCACTGTGGCGGCTGAGCGCACCATCCTTCTCTTCTTCTTCAATGTCAAGTAAAACTTCTTTCTTGTCAGGGACATAACCTTCCTCTAACCTTATCCTACTATCAATCTCATACCACTTTGTCAAAATATCTTTGATGCAAGGATGAGACAGATCTCCAACAATGAATTGATGGATAACTCCTTTAATCTCCACATTGCTACATCCAGGTATCTTCTCAACTCCCTTATCACGCATTACGTGCCTAATTTCCCTCGCAGAAGCATGCCTACCAGAGGCAGAATATATGTTAGCTAAAAGTACATAAGCACCACTTTTGTCTGGCTCCAATTTAATCCAATGCTTTATAACATACTCAGCCAACTCTACATTCTTGTGAAACCTGCAACCAGCCATTAGAGCTCCCCAGATTAAGGCATCAGGTTTCATGGGCATTTTCTCAACCATCTCCCTGGCCTCGCTAAGCAATCCATTCCGTGCCAGGAGGTCTACCATGCATCCATAATGCTCAATCTTCGGTTTAATGCCATACTTGTTCACCATGGAATTGAAAAGCTCACGGCCCTTGCAAACCAATCCAGTGTGTGTGCACGCGCACAATGCACCAATGAAGGCAATGTCATCCGGCTTAACATCTAAGCTCTCCATCCGGGAGAAGAGCCTCAATGAATCCGAGCCTCGGCCGTGCATCGCCAGGCCCTTTATCATAGTAGTCCAGGTCAGCACGTTCTTGTCCTCCATTCCCTCAAACACCTCCATTCCAAGCTGTACCTCACCACATTTGGCATACATATCAACCAACGCGGTGCCGAGAAAGACGGTGATCCTAGTACAGGTTGTTTTGAGGTAACCATGTACCCACTTCCCCTGCTCCAGAGCCCCCAGTTGCGCACAAGCAGCAAGCACCCCAACAAGAACCGTGTCATCTGGGCAGACACCTTCGGCCTGCATCCGAGAGAACACCAACAGCGCCTCCCTCCCATCTCCCGCCTGCACGTACCCATTCACCATGGCACTCCACGAGACAGCATTCCTTGTAGGCATTTCGTCAAACAGCGAGCGAGCGTCGGCGACCCGCCCAGCCCTGGCGTGCGCCGTGATGAGCGTGTTGAACGTGGAGGCATCCACGGAAGCCGAGGTGCGCAGCAGAAGGTGCGCGTCGGGTAGGCGGCCGAGGAGACCCGCGTGGACGCGGATGAGCGCGTTGTTCACGAGGAGGAACCCCGTGAGGCCGAGCCTGACAGCCTGAGCGTGGACGGCAAGCGCAAGGCGTCGCGCGCCGGGGACGGTGGGGGAGAGGGCGAGCGATTTAAAGAGAGAGGGGAGGGTGTGCGGGGTGGGGAGGAGGCCCGCGCGGAGGAGGTGGGCGTATAACGGGAGCGCGGCGTGCGGCCTCCCGGAGCTCGCGAGCGCCCGGATGAGCGCGTCATGGAGCTCCACGCTGCACCGAAGCAGACCCGACGTGATCAGCGCCGCCTGGATCCGCGCGACCGGGCGCGCGTCCCCGCCGCCGCGGCACCGCGACAGGAGCTCCAGGTAGCGTCCGACGACGGCCATCTCATCACGTAGTGGTATGTTCCCCTCACTCAGGCAACGCCACGCAAGGCGAAACGGATATTCATATGAGAGAGAGAGAGAGAGAGAGAGAGAGAGAGAGAGAGAGAGAGAGAGAGAGAGAGAGAGAGGTGGTTTGACCTGGTCTTCGCCAATGAGCTCCTGGAGGCGGGTCTTGAGGACGGGGCCGAGGCGGCCGCCACTGCGCGGGTTGACAAACGCGACGAGGGGGTTCTCAGGGGCGTCTTCGGGCTCGAGGCCGAACCACGGGTTGGCCGGAGCACCGACCCCCAGGGCTTCCGCCAACGCGAATGCGCCCGCAGACGGGTTGCGCGCCTTCAGCGCGGCGTGCAGGGCGTCTCGGAGGCGCTGCGGGAGCGTGGCGCGGAGGCGAAGGTCCTCCTTCTCGAACGCCGATGACGCGGCACGGCCGAACCCGCAGCTCCGGAACGAGAGCGACTCGATCAGCGCTCCCACCAGCGGCGGAGGCGCGGCGGCCGGCGGCGAGCGCGGCGCGCGCAGCGCCTCCCGCTCGGCGGGCGACGGCGCCGCCGACAGCGATATGGACATCTCCGAGCATGACCGCGACCGCGATCGCATCGCGATCGGGGGTTAGGATCCGGGCCGGAATGCGTTTCCAGGTACGTGCGGGAAGAGAACAATCGATGCGGCGGTTGGAACGGAGGAGGGAGGAGGTGGCGGAGTTTTGTACGGTCGGTTTTTCCCGCGGTGGGAAGGAGCTGGCTGCACCGCTCCTCACCGGGCAAGGAAAACGTAAAAAATAGCTAAGACTTGAGCTGGAAAGGAGCCATGGAGATCGCCAGGGGGTGGGAACGAGAGCAAATTGCATTTCGCGGGAGTTACAAAATTTCACTTTGCGTCGTGTATTATTTGTGCCTCTCGATTCACCGTTGAATGAACTACCTTGAAGGAATATGTCAGTTTTGGACTAGGATTTTGCTACCCGACCGGTCTTCAAATGACAAATCTTGACGGACACGCTAGATAGATCTGCATGCAAATAAAATCAAAACTGCTGATGTCAGCGGCACTAAATACAAATACTAAAATTTCAAAATGTTTTATATTTTAAATTATTTATTCGATTGATGATCCGTTTTCACCGTTGAGCTAGTCGCGACGAGATCTTCGAAACTAGATTCCATAATGATATGTTTTGAAAACTTTTTTTTCAGACAAAAAGGTTATCCACATGTAATACATAAGTAATCTAGACTGTACTATGTAACTTACCCACTAGTTAACACATAAGTTATCCATCCTACGAACAGGTTATGTATATAAATTTTTGTATATGCGCGAAAACACAAATATGAATTCCTCCGATCTGGGATCCTCGTTCGGCGAGTCGACATAATAAATAAAGTATTATACCTCACCCAACCACCATCCTAAGTCGTAGTGAACAAACATAACACGCAACAAGTAGTCTAGCGACTCAGCTTCATCATCCGTCCTCGCTAACGCATCGACAGCGATGAAATCTTGGTATCCTAACACTTAGACTATCGTGTCTCGATTAAATTAGCTTATAGCCCATATTTAATTAACTAAACTAAAATACATGGGGCAGCCAAGATTTTATAAGGCGAAAATATATAAAAGTTACCCACATAAGAAATACGAGAACGTCTCCACCCAACCCATTTATATGGTGGGTAACTTATATGTATCGGGATGAATAACTTAACTATTATGACATAGATAAGTCGCATGTTAGGGGTGGATAACATGACTTTGTTTGTCCCAAAAGTTATCCACCAGTAATACCAGAGTTATCCAGGCTTCAGTATGTAAGTATACCCACATATAGAATATAAAATTTATTCTAGCGACCACTCGCGCACGCGGCGGGGAAAGCGAGCTCCATTAGTCGTTATCGGAGTCGGCTTGAGGAGCTTCCACCGTGGCGGGGACGGCGGGTCCATGCGAGGAGCTCCCACCGCGGTATGAGCCCTCACCGACCGCACGAGCACGCGCGGAGATGAATCCCGGGGGCGCATACACGCGGAGCTTCGGCGGCAGCGACTCCTCGTGGTTCGTCCAACGTCGAGCCGCCCACTTCTTGGCGGCCTCTGAGCGGACAAAAGCGTCGCGAGCCGCCTCGTCGACGAAGCGGCGAGCTCCCCTGCCTCCAGATCGGCGCCCCCCAAGCCAATAGTTGTGGTTGTGGCTCGACATCGTCGGGACTTGCTCGTCGGAGCGGTGGGCTGGTGGCGGCGGCGCTAGGGTTGGGACGACGGAGGAGTGGGGGTTTGGACCCTCACTCGCTCACGCGTGCCCTATATTTACCGGCCACGAAAAGTGCTAAAGGGTCGCGGTAAAAGTTTTACAGGACGGCCGCGTATACGGCCTCCCTAGAGCGGCACGATTCGCAAGGGTCTGAAAACTAGTCAGAATTTTATAGTTCTGGACGGTTTACAGGCATTATTAGAGTTACTCTTAGGATACTGAGTCTTCATCGCTCGACTATGCTAAACATCGATAGCGGTAAAGTCTCGATACCCTAACACCTAGGCTATCGCGTTTTAATTAAATTTGCTCAACACGTATGCGAGAATACCTCTACCTAATACGTTTATATGGGGGATAACTTATATGTTATAGGGTGCATAACTTACATATTATGATATGGATAACTCATGTGTTAGTGGTGGTTAACTGTTTGGTTCGAAATTTATTTCATCAGAACATATCAATATGGGATCTAGTTTTAAAGATCTCGTCGTGACTAGTACAACGGTGAAACGGATCTTAAATCGGACAAACGGTTCGATCTATAAGACATTTTAAATTTTTGATTTCATCCTAAGCTGACTGACACAGCGCGTTCACATCTTCCGCCAGGTTTTGGCCAACTACCGACTGGTTTGAGAATAGATTTTCCCAAGATATATACATATACCTATATGCTTTGTAGTAGACGTGCAAACTTGGGCAGAATAGATTTTCCCAAGATATATACATATACCTATATGCTTTGTAGTAGACGTGCAAACGTGGGTAGAGGTCGTGGAACGCTCGACCAGTGCTGCGAGACCACAATGAGGCCGGTGTTAGAGCATTGGTGCCCCTCATGTATTTTTTTAAACAAAACAGGCAAATTTACGTCATTCTTATTTAAAAAAGTCGAAGAGAAATGATCGGTTCATTTGCAAGGGAACCGGCTGAAAACTCGTACAAATACACCAATGCTGTCATGGAACACGACCACAACCAATCTAGCTACCCACACGAAACACATACGCACAAGAAGACCCACGTTGTCATCGTCATCACTCCTCCACGAGCCCGCGACTCCGACTTCACCAGCGACTCCCAAAACATAGCTTCACAGCCGGCGCCAGAAACCATGTCGGTCTATGCCATCAATTGGCTACACGCGCCAAGGAGAGACATCTCCGACTTAGACGACAAGCTTCATAAAGGAATTATGCTGATCTTGCGCCGACCGAGAACCTGCAGAGACCATCGGCGGCCGGTCACTGTCACCGCCTGGACATGCTCAACTGCAGTTCCGACTCCACAACAACACAGCGAAGCAGGAAAACCCATCGGACACGCCAGGAAAGCCGGCTATCAAAGATCAGCCGCGACCCGACCTCCGCTCGAGGCATCATCTTTACCGAACTTCACCCTTGGACCTAGCATAACCGCCCGACAACAATCCTCCTTCATCGAACCCTTGGCCGTAGGCAACTCCGAGACGATGCCCCCCAAGAAGGTAAGAGACGCAGAAGCGCCCCCATCGCCCGATCCCAAATCTAAGGTTTCCCTCCGGAGTCAAGGCCACAAGGGAGGAGAATATAATTTTGCGGCTCAAAAATTGAGACACCAGTGCATCGCGGTATTCAAGTTGATTTTAATCACCGCGATTCGAAAATTTGGGGCGCTAATTGCTGAGAGGGGTGTTTCGAGTGAATGATGACCAAACCCAATATTTTCAAATCGCATCTGTTAAGTTAGGATATTCCGTTACACTAGTTCCTATTGTGCCCCTTCTTTGCTGGTCTGTCTTCTTAGCCACCCTGCATGTGTCGTAGGGGCAAATCCACTACTATACTTTCCTAACTCCCGACACTAAATCTGGATGCGGCGGCGGTGGTCCTTTTTCTTCCCTTCCCCAACCCTGAATCTGGCAGCATCGGAGGTCCTTTTTTCCCTCCCCTGACATTGAATCCGGCAGCGTCCCAGCATGTCTTGCAAGGCGAAGGTTGTAGCTACGTCGTCGACTGATTCGGGTCCGTCAGGGCCAGAGTCAGGGGCTCAACGTGAAGCAGCGATGAGGTCTTCAGGCCCGGTTAGCGAGGAGGTCAGCAAGGATTCTGCTCCCAAGGTACCTACGAGCAGCGGGTTGAAGAGAAAAGCAAGGTCGGCGGCGGATTGTTCGGCTCCAATGGGTGGATGCGGCACCCAGATCTCGAAGAAAAAACCTGGGAGAAGAGCGAGTGGTGAATTTTTCTTATCTGTGCCTTATCTTACAAGTAGATTAGTTACGGCATAATTGAATCGAATGAACTGAAAAGTTCCCCCTTTTAATCAAATTAGGAACAATTTCGATACAAGGGACCAATATGAGTTCATAGTTGATGTTCGCCAGTGCACTTCAAAACTAGATTTTGGTTGCGGGAGGGTTGTATTCGGGCACGATGTGCATCTACTTGTGAATTGCAAAGAGGTTGTGTCTGTTTCGCAGCTGGTAGATATGCTTCATGCTAGGATTCCCTGGGGTTCTAGACAGAGGAAAAAATTGGTGTGGCGCAACATGAACGATACCTATATGCAAATTGAGCACTCCCATGAGCTTCAGATGGTTTGAGAGTGTTATGCAGCTGATCATAAGGTGAAAGTTGAAGCGATGATTAATGATATATATGCAGATGTTGGAGATCTTGCTGCCAGAGCTTTGGCTCCTAGAGACTACGGATCAATAGATGCTAATCTAGATAAGTTTAGTATACACTTAGAGGTGGATTCATACATGGCAAAACTTGATGAGGGAGTTAATAAGCCAGTTTTGTCATGTACTGTGGAAATCACTGTCGATTCTAAAAACATAACTCTTGATGAAATGAGAGAGATGATCGGTAAAGAAATCAGTATTGGCCCTAAGCAGATGGCACGAATCCGGTGGTGGCATCATAAGAAGCAGGAATTTATAGAGGTTTTGGATACTGAAGATCTTATGCATATTATGTGACCAAAGAAGCGAACCAGGAAAGTGTTCTTCCTGGGTACCATTTCTGATGTTGTTGAACAGGTTATAGTGGATGTAGAGGCCCCTGTAGTGGCTGAATAGAATGAGGTGATCGACATTGATGAGATCTGATGAGATATGCTACCCTAGGCTTGTCATATGGACCGCGGGGTTCCCCTGCCTGTATTTGTAACATTGACTATTGTTGCATTTAGACCATGTTTCTGTGATTATGTTTGTTGAGAGATTGTTATTTAATGTTGTGCGAGCTGTTGAGATTTTTGGACATGTCACTCACTGAAACCATCGTTGTTGTTATAAGACATAAGTACATTGTAGTTGACATGATTATGTTTCTTGAGATGACGTACTATACTTGTTTCTGTTATTATGTTTGTTGAGAGATTGTAATGTAATATTTTGTGAAACCATGACTGGACAAGTGATGCATAAATATATTGTAGTTGACATGATTATGTTTCTTGAGATGATGTACTATACTTGTTTTTGTTATTTTGTTTGTTCAGAGATTGTAATGTAATGTTTTGTGAAACCATGACTGGACAAGTGATGCATAAGTACCTTGTAGTTGACATGATTTTGTTTCTTGAGTTGATGTAATATACTTGTTTCTATGATTATGTTTGTTGAGAGATTGTAATGTAATGTTTTGTGAAACCATGACTAAACAAGTGATGCATAAGTACCTTGTAGTTGACATGATTTTGTTTCTTTAGATGATGTAATATACTGGTATGTTTTCCTTAGGCAATGAAATTGGGATGGAGGGAGTACATGTTTAATATTTGAAATAAGAATGTATGAAGAGAAACCCTATTAGGCAGGAGACAGTAATCCAGGGTAAGGGCATGGTATCCATTAAACTATTGTAACATGCCAATTTAGTCATTGTTGCAACGGTGACACACTTCACTTTCCCTACTCTTTCGTTCTCTCTCAAACTCTCTCTCTCCCTCTCCCCTCACCATCACCGACACCAACGCATTCGCCATGCTGTCCTAGAACGACAAGGACGACCAGTCGAGCAGCAACAGCCTTCTCTCCAACATCGAGTATTCTTTCAACGATGTGAGTTCCTCTATTTTCTTGGTCTAGAGTGAGACATTGGTAAATCCCTCGATCTGAGATCCATATGTGCATGGAATCATGTTTAATTCTAGCTTTGCGTTTCCTTATAGGTACCATGGACAATCTACGACTCCGAATGGGAGGGCCTAGATCTCGATGGAGAAGTACCATGTGACCATGGGCTAAAACTGAGGAGATATGTTGCATTCGAAGGCAGTAACACTGGGAGAAGATTTTTGGGCTGTACAAATCAGGTTTGTTTACATTATGTGCAATGGTGACATGAAGAAAAATGTATCGTGTATGTTCATAACATGATAGTGTGTGTTTTTAGGTTGGCCTGGTGTGTAAAGCAGTAGAGTGGGTGGATCTTGAGTGGCCAGATGCACTTAAGAAATGTTTGGCCCGGTTATGGGAGATGTATGAGTTGGAAAGGTCAGGGAGATTTACTGATGCTTGTAATGCAGCTGAAAAAATTACAAGTTGTCGGTACAAAATAAGGAGCTGGAACAAGAAATCGAGAATTTGGAGTCAGAACTAAGTGCCAGAATCAATGGGAGCTTGGTTGTTGGAACTGCAAAGAAGCTTTAGGATAGTCACAGGTTGCGGATTCATAATGCAGAAAAGGAGAGGGATCAACTCAGGAAAGACAAGAAGAAGTTAGAGTACTACATTGCGGATCTATTAAAGGAACTAAAGAAGGTGCGTGAGGGTGAATATGGATAGACCACAGAGGATAAAGGAAATTCTAGATGAATAATTTATGTCGTGCCAATGCCTGGAACTAGTTAACTGTAAGACTTGTAGTTGCGCTTTCTTAACTAAGCCAAACTCAATCCTTGAGCAAATTAATTTCATACGAACACATATCAGGCATAGAGTTAAGTTCACGTTTACAAAATCACCACTACAGAGGATAAAATAGGTAGTTCGGTACTAAATATACATATGCTGGGTTCAAGCGAGCCTGGCCCGGAGCTGCTCATTTTTCTCCCTAAGATCGGCCAGCTCCTTCAGTACTTTGTCGTGCGCCTTCTACAAATTCCAGCGCTTCGTCAGGGATTTGAGAAGTTGGTCCGTAACCATACGATTTTCCTTCATGAGCCCATTCATGATCTTTGTCTGCTTACTAGCCGAGGTGTGACATTCCCTGTGAAGTTTCTTCCAGCCAGCGTTTACCTCCTACAATTTCTGGCACTTGTCAAAAAGGACCACGACTTCAGAGCGCAGGTGGTCAAAGGCCAGCTTTTGGGAATAATGCTTCTCCCTTTGGATGGCTATCTTTTCATTGAGCTTTTGCCTCTTTCCCTGCAACAAAAATATATAGTATGATTTGTTCAGTTCACCAGGACAATGTGGTTAGTTTCCATAATTAACTGAATCGACTAGTGGCACTGTCATAATTTCAAGGAAGAAGAAATATAGGACTAATCAGCATTTTATGAATCGACTAGTGGCACTGTCATATTTTCAATTTCAAGGAAAATAAGGTTTATCTGCAGTTTAGTGTCACCAAATAGTAGTGGCAAACTCAGAATGCAGAAACCCATGTCCATATACATAATAGAAAGAGCTCATGGTGTCCATTCATGAACATGAACACCTAGACATGTCCAGATAGATAAGGAGTTGCCCTAGGATTCTTCTTGCACCCTATAACGGGAATCGGACTTAGGCATTACTCCCTGAACCCTAAATATTACAAAAAGAGTGGAGCACGAACTGATATTCGTGCGCCCTCTAATGGGAATCAGACTTGGGCAATGCTCCGATACGCCTCCAGACAAGCCCTTAGCTCCTTGTTCCCTTTCCAAACACCCTCGAGTATGGTGATCCCTCTACTCATGTCCTCCTTCATCTCTTTCACTGCATCCAGGCAACGGTTCCTGTCATGGTAGGCTCGGATGACAGCCTTGGTTTCCTCGACGTGTCCTCTGAGTCTCAATGACTTCGTCCTGTAGGAGGGTGCACCTTATCTCGAGATTATTATTCTCCTCCATGAGCTCGTTGATTATCTTGATGGCCTATTCTTTCCTATTCAAGTTACGGTCGAGCACTTTCTGTAGCCTCATGATGTCACGTGCAAAATCTAGCAAGATCTCCTTCTGCATAGATAAACGCTTGAGTAGGCTCTCATTAGCTTAGGTGAGGGAGCATGCAAGCTCTTGTTGGTTGTCAATCTTGCCACTGATCGCGGCCACCTTATCACGATACTCGGACTTCGATCGTTGCATCATTCATGTTAATTGAAATAGAAATTCTATAATTACACTCCAGGTTCCGGGTGAATACTAATACAAATCACAAAATCCCCATTGAATCTATGGACAGTAGTATTAAAAATAGACCTAGAGATCCAGTCATAATCATGATAAACTAATCCTAATCACAAAATCCCCATTGAATCTATGAACAGCGGTGATACGTCCAAAACGTATCTACTTTTCCGAACACTTTTGCTATTGTTTCTCCTCTAAACTTGTGTAATTTGGCTATAGCTAACACGGACTAATGCTGTTTTCAGCAGAATTATCTCGGTGTCTAGTTTTTTTGCAGAAAATCAACTACCAGGAAAAATCCCGGAAAATATACCAAAAATCCTATTTCACCAGAAGACTCACGGAGCCAGAAGACGAGACAGAGGAGGGCCACGAGGGGCCCACACCCCCTGGTCGTACGGGCCAGCCCAGGCCGCGCCTGGGAGGGGTGCGGCCGCCTCGGGCACCCCTTTGGCCTCCCTCTTCGCCTATAAGATGCCCCTTGACCTAAAAACCCAGGGGATTCAACGTTTTTCCAGATAGAGTTCCGCTGCGCCACCACCACCAGAAACCACGATTCGGAACCAGAAACTCCGTTCTGGCACCCTGCTGGGACGGGGAATTGGAGGAGATCATCGCCATCTTCATCACCATCGCTTCTCCATCAACCATCCATGATTGCCCCATCCATGAGTGAGTAATCCCCCATTGTAGGCTATGGGGATGGTAGAGATTGGATGAGATCGTTCATGTAATGGCATTAGATTGTGAGGGCATGGTGCATAGTATCTATTATTAGTGCTTTTTGACTTTGTTGCAACTTGATATGCTTAATTCTTGTCACTAGGGCCCGAGTGCCATGATTTCAGATCTGAACATGTTATTGATTCATGATGATAGTTTTGTTTATGATCCTACCTGCAAGTTGTATACACATATTACTGTCCGGAACCAAAGGCCCCGAAGTGACAATAATCAGGATAACCGGAGGGGATGGCTATGATATGAGGATCACGTGTGTTCACGGAGTGTTAATGCTTTGCTCCGGTGCTCTATTAAAAGGAGCACCTTAATTGCTAGTAGTTCCCTTGAGGCCCCGCTGCAAACGTGCTGGCAGGACAAAAGATGTTGTGCAAATTCCCATTACGAGCATGTATGACTATATATGGAACACATGCCTATGATTATTTAGTACTTGGATGCTTTACCTTATTTATCTGCAAATTCCCTATATCTTGATTGCTACATGAATTGTCTTGTCCATGCAGCGCCCGTCCATCCATCCCTATGCCTACCGTGCTTTAATCCTATTGTTTACTACAATTGTTACTACTGTCTTTACTTTTACTACTGCTATTACTTTGCTATTGCTATTATAAAAATGTTGCTACTGATAAACTATTGTGAGCAAGATTGTTTCTAGGTGCAGCTGAATTGACAACTCAGTTGTTAAGGCTTATAAATATTCTTTGGCTCCCCTTGTGTCAAATCAATAAATTGGGTTTTACTTCCCTCGAAGACTGTTGCGATCCCCTATACTTGTGGGTCATCAAGACTATTTTCTGGCGCTGTTGCCGGGGAGCATAGCCCTATTTATCAAGTTCACTTGGAATCACTATTGTTCGCTGCCATCCATTCATCATGGGTAAATCTCGTGATGGAAAGGTTCCTATATTACCATCCACTACAAGGAGAGGTACGGTTCTGAACACCTATGTTGCTCTTGATTCACCATCTGTGATGAGTAAGCTCCTTACACCACCACCACACACACATGCTACACATACTGCTACTTCTGCTGAATCTGAAACTTCTGATACTTATGATGCTACTTCTACTGTGCTTGATAGGAGTGGTTCATTAGGTCCTTTCCTAGATGCTACGATTGCTAGAACTATAGCTGGAAATATTGAAACTCCTAATGAAGACACTACTACACCTGTCAGTTCACTTGAGTCTATAGAGAGCTATGATATTGAAGACGGATATATAGAAATGAATGATGAATTTATTAAAGAATGCCAAAATACTCATGGTAAAAGTTCTATTAAGAGTCTCCTTGAGAGGCGTACTATAAAACCCAAATTATCTCCTAATACTAAGTTTGCTACATCTCCCATAACCATTAAAGATAAAGATTATGATTTCTCTCTTGATTTATCTTACATAACCATTGTTGAGAAATAACCTTTTTGTGGGACTAAGAATGAAAGTGCGGTAGCACATATGACTGAGCTTTCTACCATGAGTGGCCTATTTTCTAATGATATTAAGATGCGCACCTACTTTGTTGCTAAATTTTCCTTTTTATGCTGAAAGGAGAAGCTAAGGCTTGGTTTAATAATTTACCTCCTGGATCTATTGATAGCCCTGATTGCTTGATTACTACTTTCCTTCAGAAATATTTCCCTCCTAGTGCTAGACATGCCATTTTGCAGGAACTTTTTGATTTTAAACAGGGAGAAAAGGAGATATTGCCTGTATCATGGGCAAGGTTTTGTGCTTTGATTCATGCACAGGCTAGATGTCCATTACCTAAAAATGAGCTTCTTGATATATATTATAATGGACTAACTGAAGAATCTAGGACATACCTGGATAGTTGTGCTGATTGTGTTTTCAGGAAGAGAACTCCCAAAGAAGCTGAGGAATTAATGGCTAAAATAAGCAAGAATTATGATGACTGGACTTCACCTGAGTCAACTACACCTGAGTTAACTGTGCTTAAGCCAACACCAACACCAAAGAAGAGGGGAGTGATTGAACTAAATGATGAAGTGATGAAGGAATCTAAGAAATGTCTTAAGGAGAAGGGTATTAAATCTGAAGATGTGAAGAATTTACCTCCTATAGAAGAAATATGTAAGCCAATCTCCCATTCATCCACTATTGAGGTACTCTCTCTCCAACATTTTGATGAAGGTGATATTCCTTATTCTAAACCTCCTGATCAATGCTTAGAAGAATTTGATATTTTTATTGTTAAGCAAGATAATTTTAATAAAAGAGTGCAGAATCATTTGATGGAAAACTCTAGAGCTATTATTGAGTTATAGGATATTGTAGAAAGAACCTATAATGATGTTAAAATGCTTGTTAAACATTTCCAAATGGTTCAAACTCAAATTGATCAGCTTATTAAGGTACAAAAAGACTTGCTAGTTAATGCTCCTAAGGAAAAACAAGCTTATGAAATTAGAACTAGAAGTGGTGCTGCCACCCAGGATCATCTATATCCTGAGGGGCATCCTAAAAGAATTGAGCAAGATTCCCAACAAACTGAAGATAGAGATACTTCTTTTAAGAGAAAGAAAAAGAAACTTAAAATAGTTGTAGAATCTTCTGAACCAGCTAAAGATCCTAATAGTATATCTGTCTCTGATGCTGAACCAATGCCTTTTCCTTATAAGAAACACAAGTCAAAGGAAGACGAACACTATAATAAGTTTTGTGAGTGGATGAAACCTTTATTTTTGCAAATTCCTTTAACTGATGCTATTAAATTGCCTCCTTATTCAAAGTATATGAAGGATTTTGTCTCTAATAAAAGGAAAATTCCTAATGAGGAAATTTCCACTTTAGTTGCTAATTATTCCTTTAATGGTCAGGTTCCAAAGAAACTTGGAGACCCAGGGATTCCAACTATTCCATGTTCTATTAAAAATAGTTATGTTAGAACTGCTTTGTGTGATTTGGGAGCAGGAGTTAGTGTTATGCCTTTTTCTCTCTACAAGAGACTTCAATTGGAGAAATTAATACCAACTGATATATCCTTGCAAATGGCTGATAAATCTACCACTATTCCTATTGGTATATGTGAGGATGTACCTGTTCAAGTGGCTCATAATTGCTTGATATTAACTGACTTTGTTGTGCTTGAAATGCCTGAAGATGACAATATGTCTATTATTCTTGGGAGACCTTTTCTTAATACTGCAGGACCTGTTATTAATTGCAATCAAGGAAAGGTAACTTTTAATGTTAATGACAAGGAACATACTATCTATTTCCCAAAGAAGATTGATAAGAATTATGGCTTAAATTCAATTGAAAATATTGAGGGCATTCAAGTTGGAGAAATATATTGTCCCATACCACGAGAAAAATATGAAACTATTATGATTGGGACCATTGCTATCAAGGTTGAGGTAACATAATCATTTAGTGAAATACAAAGTTTTGTTTCATATAAAATTGTTTTGGTAACAAGACCTGATCAACCTTGTTAACAAAAGGATTTTAATGAACAAAACAATGTTTTCACCATGATTATCCTTGCTTACTTTCATTTTTACCCATTTTAATTTTTGTTTTCACTTAGTTTACTTTTCTATTGCTAGTTGCTTGCATATTAGAGTGTCTTAGAACTTCTGAAGTTTTAGTTTGGTTTTGCTATTGCATCATTCCAATATTATCTTTCTGCCGGAAAATTATTCATCAATGCCTGAAAATTGCTAAAAAATAAAGTGTCTCGAAAAATTCCAGAAAATTCATATTAAATTTTTATGTCAAAAGAGGGGCAGAGAAGTACCTGGAGTGACCCAGGGGGCCCACCAGGCAGGCACACCACCTGGTGGTGCAGCCACCCTAGGGGCACGCTTGGCCATGGTATGGGCCACCCCTGGCCCTCCACTTACTCTCCCTCCTACCACTTCTTTCTCTCTCCCAAGAAAACACCAGTTCATTGCTCAAACTCGCATTCCTGCTGTTCTTTCTCGTGATTTTTCGATCTCCTTGCTCAGCCCATCTTTGCTGCTGAAATTTGGAGCATTTGTTCTTCGGTATGTGACTCCTCCGCTTGTCCAAGTAGATTTGTGTTTAGTGGATTATATCTTGAGTATTTTGCTACTATAGGTGATAGGTTATGTGAGCTTGTAAGCTTGTTCAATGCTTAGAGAAATTGTTTTGATGCATGTTTAGGCCTCTTACAAGTCTTTATAAGTGGTTCCTTTCATTATGTAATCACTTTGCAATCACTTGTATGATGGTTGTCCAAAAATTTCAGAAAAGAAGATGAATGAACACCAACTCAAGCAACATGAATTAAGGGTGCCTGCAGTTATGAAGGTTCACCGTGAGGAGGAAGTCTTTCCTTCTATCTATCCATGCCCCGAATTCATGAGGGCTACATGGGTTTCTCAAGATTTCCATACTTTAATTGCTAATGCAGGATTGGAGCATTTTGTGGGAGATGAACCTTACCAATATGTGAAACTAACTATGTCTATAGTGCAGGATTTCCGATTTAGTTGCTCCTTGCCTAACCCCATGGTCCACTACAAAATTTACAATGTAGCTATCGATCTCCCATTTGATGATTTTTGTGCAGCTATTAAAGTACGACAGTGGGGTTCATGTGAAAGGATTAGAGAGCAACCTACACCACTCATGGACTTGTACGCAGAGATTTGCCAGGGGAGCAGCTTCTCAAAGGAGAATGGTAAAATTCGTAATATTCATCTCCCGTCTATTCGATACTTTGCCTACTTTATTGCCAAGTGTGTTCTCGCTAGGAGAACTGCTAGTAAATTATCCTCATATGATCTAGCCTTCATCTCAGCTGCCTTAAAACGAGATAGGACTTATAATTTGGGTGCCTTGATAGCTTTCCTTCTTGCTGCTAGCCGCGAGAAAGGTGGAATTTGTGGAGGCCTCATCGCTTCTCGTTTATTAGCTTTGCATGGTGTAGCGCCTCATCATTTAGACTTACAGTTTCCCATAGAGAGTCTTGACCTTAATTCCATGATACAGCATAAATTCATTTCTTCTTGGGCTAATTTGAGTGATTTATCTTATGAAATAACCTTCCTCAAGGCTGGTTGGAGAAGGGGTAAGTCCGAGCGTGTTGTTCTTTTGTCTGCGCCTGTTTTGTTTAACCTTGATACCAGGGTAGGATGGTCACTCACTGAGGAAGAGCTCGATACATATCTAGGGGAGCTCTCCCAGCAAGAGCAGGATACTGGAAGGGGGGTTACAGATGATTCGGTCTAGCCCTCGAATGAGGGGGGTCCTCGTACCAACATCCTGCCTATGACTAGGGAGTTTCTTCTTCTTCGCAAGGGCCTAACTGCGATCATTCTTATGATGACCCGCTGGCTTGGAGTTCCTACCAGTGTTGGGGTTGATACCCACTTAGGCCAAAGCCTAAGCTTGGGGGGAGGTACACCGACATCACACTCATCTACATATCATGTTCAGTCGGTACTTTGTATGTCCATGTTTCGTTTTCTTTTTTAGTCTTTGTTATTGCTTTATTTCTGCTTTCCAAAACACAAAAAGACCAAAAATATTTTTGTTATTTCTCTTTGCTTGCTTCTTTATCTTTTTGCCTTAGTTTGATTCTTTCTTTTAGCTTTGTTTTGATTATCGAAAAAACCAAAAAGATTTCGCTTTGCTTGTTCTTCCTTTTGGTTCTTGCTTTTAAAAAAGAAAACACCAAAAATATTTGCTGTTCTTCTTTGGTTTTGTGAAGTTCGTTGCAGGGTTTAGCAGTCCTCAGTGGAGTTTGGTTTCATGTTATTATTCAAGCCACACAAGTGAAGGGCAATAATGAAGATTAATGACAACTTGAGGTGTGGTAAGAGGCTGGTAATGAACTCTATTTGTTTTCATTTTTGTACATATACTCATCATTGTGGGCATGCTTAGTCTGTTCATGTAAGGTGTATGTTATTTATGGATGCTTAGTAGTTCTTGCTTTCTTATGATTAGCTCCAGCTTGCTAATGGTTTGTAGCATGTCATATGAATGTTTGCTTGCATTGTTCTATTCATAACTTGGTATGACATTGTGGTATCCTCCTCTGAATGTTTCATTTGAATTGACTTGGCACATGCTCACGCATGCATATGACTGAATTAGTTAAGCCTCGATGAATTATTTTGCCTCAGGGTTCTTGAATCACTTTCATGCCATAATTAGTCATGTTTTGTTGCAAGCATGATTATGACAGTTATTGCTCTCTCATTTGTTGCTCCCTTTCTATTGCTGGCCTTCACTTGCACTGAGTATGAGCTCTACTTGTGTTTCCAACTCCCCAAAACCAATATTGCCAAAAGTGTCCACTATACCCACCTATTAGCATCATTTGCTATTCCGTGCATATTCAGTATGCCTTGTTTTCTTCCGAATAAAATGTTTGCTTGTTATGAGAAAGTTAGTTAGTAAAGCTCTCACGAACTTGATGGCACATTTTATTTCTTGCACTTAATAAACCTGAACTATTGTGATTGTCCATGAAAGTTATATTCTTGCAAACTATAGGCTGGGAGTTAGCAGAACTGTGCTGTCAAGGGGAACGCTTTCAACACCTGTAAATATATACCCAGTTGATATCATGCTCTTTTGTTTACGGAAGTCGTTGATGTGAAATAAAAGGGGAGCTTGTAAGTCCATGGAGTTATGTATATGTGTTAGAGAAACGCCTGGGCCGCTAGCCTAAGCCATGCCTAATCATGGTGGAAACTTGCAGCATCACCATAATGAGCAATCTATGAAGCATTCTTCTTATAAAAAAAGAGATAGAGATTGAGAAAAAGAAAAAAAGGGGATGAGAAAAGAGGAAAGAGAGAAAAAAGCACCATTTTCCCATGGTAAATAAGAAGATTGCTGAGATGCTCATTGTCTGCTTGCCTTGTCATTTTGATTATGGGATAGCTCCTGTATCATGTGCAAGGGGTACCCTGTTGGCGGTTCTCTATGATATGCATGTATTTACTATGACATGAACTTACCGATAACTAAAGTTGAGTAGCATGAGGAGCGGCCCTCGTACTCAAGGGACATGAGATTTCCAGTTTATGGTCTGTCAAGCATATAACTCAAATTGGACCTCACTTTCACCTTAACCATTTAAAGATGCTTATGATAGGGGCAATGAGAGCTCAAAGCCAATGAGTACCATACTTTCAACATTTGGAAGCCTTTCAAACTTTTCAAAACCTTTTCACTTCCTTGTTGAGTCACCACTTATTCTATGAGCACTTTCTTGAGAGCATAGTTGTCATTCTTAGTGTAATGTGCTTGTCTCAAAACTTGGTTAATTGTGTCATGACTTTGATGCTTGTATCTTTTGATATCTTTACTTCTAGTCTTCACTTGAACTTGAGAGGTTCCTTGGCATTTATGTTTGCTCTACAATCAAAGGCAAGCGAGATACCACTCTATCATACCTTTTTATGAGCATTGCAATATTGCTTATGTTTATGTTTCATGCTACTTATTATTTTTGAGTTGGAATCTCTTCATAGCTTGCAATGACTATTAAGTAAACTTATTTGCATACTCTTTATTATGAATTGCCTAAGTATTTGATCATATGCTAAGAATATATACATCTTATGAAGCAAATGTGTTCATGAAAGCTCTTTTATCGCACTCAGTTTTCAACTGAATTGCTTGAGGACAAGCAATAAGCTAAGCTTGGGGGAGTTGATACGTCCAAAACGTATCTACTTTCCTGAAGATGTTTGCTATTGTTTCTCCTCTAAACTTATGTGATTTGGCTACAACTAACACGAACTGACATTGTTTTCGGCAGAATTACCTTGGTGTCTAGTTTTTGTGCAGAAAATCAACTATTAGGAAAAATCTCGGAAAATATGCCAAAAATCCTATTTCACCAGAAGACTCATGGAGCCAGAAGACGAGAGGGAGGAGGGTCACGAGGGGCCCACACCCCCTGGCCGCGCAGGCCAGCCCAGGCCGCGCCTTAGAGGGGTGTGGCCGCCTCGGGCACCCCTTCGGCCACCCTCTTCGCCTATAAGATGCCCCTTGGTCTAAAAACCCAAGGGGGGTCAATGTTTTTCTAGATAGAGTTCCGCTGTGCCGCCACCACCAGAAACCGCGATTCGGAACCAGAAACTCCGTTCTAGCACCCTGCCGGGACATGGAATTGGAGGAGATCATCGCCATATTCATCACCATCGCTTCTCCATCAACCATCCATGATTCCCCCATCCGTGAGTGAGTAATCCCTCGCTGTAGGCTATGGGGATGGTAGGGATTGGATGAGATTGTTCATGTAATGGCATCATATTGTTAGGGCATGGTGCCTATTATCTATTATTAGTGCTTTTTGACTTTGTTGCAACTTGTTATGCTTAATGCTTGTGACTAGAGCCCGAGTGCCATGGTTTCAGATCTAAACATGTTATTGATTCATGATGATAGTTTTGTTATGATCCTACCTACACACTACAAGAAATCTGCTCACTAGTGACCTTTTTTTCATGACCACGCATTTTTTGGTCATAGATCTATGACCATTCTGAGCCAATTGGTCGTAAGCCATTTGGAAGGGTACAAATCTTGAAAAACAGCAACCTTTTATGTCGGGAAGTTCATAATTTGATTACACCAATTGGTCATAACGTAGACAACATGGTCTATGAGCTTAATTTTAGGCGAATGCGACCAATTTAAATGGTTGTTACTTCTAATAAATGATTCATTGAAATAACCGGACTGCCAACTAACCAGTTTCACCTATGTGTCATTTCCACGTGTCAATTTTTGCCTATGTGTCATATCCACGTGTCATGTGCAGGTGTCAATTTTAGGCTTACATGTGGGCCCTAGACCGTGACCTGGCAGGATCCACCGCGACCTACAGGTGGGACCCAGCATATGGCCCATACTACGACCTACAAGCGGGACCCACCGCGCAGCTCCCACTCGTCGGGAATAACACAAAAAGGAGCAGCGAGGGGGAGTCGAACCCACGACATCCCTCCTTACCGTGAGATGCTAACCACCATAGCAAGTCATGCTTCTATGCAAGATATGCACACGAGCCCTATACATTTATAACTTCGGTGGTGGGCTTGGGCCTCGGGTATACACGGACTCCGACCTTCGGCTAGTTGGACTGCTCCTAGGCTGGCCTTGGGCCAACCACGGTGTGTGAGCGTGCACAGATTCAGGGCTAGGTCGTAATTGCTGGCAGGTCAGGCCGCCTCCAGCTTTTTTCTCTTTATTCTTTTGTATCTTTTTATTCATAACTCTAAATTAAGTCAAACAAAATTCAGAGAACTTGTAAATTTCAGAGAATATTTTAAGGATATTATGGAACACTTCTAATTTCCAATAAAAATACAAGGACACATTATTCATAAAAAACGTCAATAGGTGTAAATAGAGATTCTGAATCATGGCTTTGACAATAGGGGTTTGAAATTAACAAATCATCTACAGGTTGAGTCTTGCTAAAAATTTTGAGGATCCCTGATAAAACAACATATTGTGAGTCTAAAAATAAATTTTTCAAAAAATCATGAGCAACAAATCATGTACCTGTAGTTCAAATCAGACTCGCTTCTTACCGATTCGGTAAGAATTTGTCTTTTTTGCTAGGGGTGGAACGAAAGGTTTTAGATACCCTAGTTGGGACATAGTTCATATAAGATGGTCTAGTATTTTTAAAAAATAGGGTGGTACCATTTTAAAACGGTCACTTGGTAGTTGTTTAACAAAACGCCCCGTTTTTTATACTCGGAACATAGAAAATGGCTTTTCTGTGCGGCAAAAAGGAAAACTTCCTCTCGCCGTCCTAAGATACACATGTGTGCACAATACGGGCACATTAACACAAACTATGCCGCGATTCAGGCCATAACATTGGTCTTTTGACCTGAAAGCCATGAAACCTCAAACATGATAGGTCATTTTTGAGAAGTTTTTTTGAGATATCTACAATATACCAAGTCTGGTATTTTTCCTAATAAATATGTCACATAATATGATGTCACGCGAAGGATTCACGTCGTTTGGACGGTTTTTGAATTTCTTATACCCGTTTCAAACTATTATCAAAACGACAGGCATGAAGATTCTTAGCTAAGGGATGAGCCTCGCTAAACTTGCATTGGATCTGTGATAAAACAACATATTGTGAGTCTAAAAATTATTTTTGCAAAAAATTATGAGCATTAGATAATGTACCTGTAGTTCAAATCGGACACACTTCCTACTGATTCGGCAGGAATTTTTCTTTTTTGCCAGGGGTGAACGAAAAGGTTTTAGATACCCCAGTTGGGACATTTACCATGTAAAGTGGTCTAGTATTTTAAAAAAATAGGGTGGTACCATTTTGAAATTGTGACTTGGTAGTTGCTTAACAAAACGACACGTTTTTGGCACTCGAGAAATAGAAAATGGCTTTTCTGTCCGGCGAAAAGGAAAACTTCCTTCTACAATATTATTCTCCGTGCCAAGATACACGTGTGTGCACAATACGGACATATTATCACAAACTATGCCGCGATTTAGGCAATAACATTGGTCTTTTGACTTGAAAGCCATGAAACCTCGAACATGATAGGTCATTTCTGAGAAGGTTTTTCCGAGATATCTACAATATACCAAGTTTGGTATTTTTCCTTGCAACTATGTCACATAATATGATGCCACGCGAAGGATTCACGTCGTTTGGATCGTTTTTGAATTTCTTATGCCGTTTCAAACTATTGTGCAAACGGTAGGCATGAAGTTTCTTAGCTAGAGGATGAGCCTCGCTAAACTTGCATCGGATTTCTGATAAACCAACATATTGTGAGTCTAAAAATGATTTTTTGAAAAAATCATGAGCATTAGATAATGTACCTGTAGTTCAAATCGAACCCACTTCCTACCGATTCGGCAGAAAATTGTCTTTTTCACCAAGGGTGGACGGAAAGGTTTTAGATACCCCAGTTGGGACATTTTCCATGTAAGGTGGTCTAGTATTTTTTAAAAATAGGGTGGTACCATTTTGAAACTGTGATTTGGTAGTTGGTTAACAAAACGCCCCGTTTTTGGCACTCGAGAAATAGAAAATAGCTTTTCTGTGCGGAGAAAAGGAAAACTTCCTCCTACGACATTGTTCTCTGTCCCTACACGTGTGTGCACAATATGGACATATTATCACAAACTATGCCACGATTCAAGCCATAACATTGGTCTTTTGACCTGAAAGCCATGAAACCTCCAACATGATAGGTCATTTCTGAGAATGTTTTTTTGAGATATCTACAATATACCAAATTTGGTATTTTTCCTTGCAACTATGTCACATAATATGACGCCATGTGAAGGATTCACCTTGTTTGGACCGTTTTTGAATTTCTTATGCCGTTTCAAACTATTGTCAAAATGGCAGGCATGAAGGTTCTTAGCTAGGGGATGAGCCTCGCTAAACTTGCATCGAATCTCTGATAAAATAACATATTGTGAGTCTAAAAATGATTTTTGCAAAAAATCATGAGCATTAAATAATGTACCTGTAGTTCAAATCGGAACCACTTCCTACCGTTTCGGTAGGAATTTGTCTTTTTCGCCAGGGGTGGAAGGAAAGGTTTTAGATACCCCAGTTGGGACATTTGCCATGTAAGGTGGTCTAGTATTTTTGAAAAATAGGGTGGTACCATTTTGAAACTGTGACTTGGTAATTTCCTAACAAAACGCCCCGTTTTTAGCACTCGATAAATAGAAAATGGCTTTTCTGTGCGGCGAAAAGGAAAACTTCCTCCTACAACATTGTTCTCCGTCCCAAGATACACGTGTGTGCACAATACGGGCATATTATCACAAACTATGCCACGATTCAGGCCATAACATTGGTCTTTTGACCTGAAAGCCATGACACCTCGAACATGGTAGGTCATTTGTGAGAAGGTTTCCCGAGATATCTACAATACACCAAGTTTGGTATTTTTCCTTGCAACTATGTCACATAATATGACGCCACGCGAAGGATTCACCTCGTTTGGACCTTTTTGAATTTCTTATTCCGTTTCAAAGTATGGTCAAATGGCAGGCCAATCAGAAGAGAGAATAGGGCTACCCACGGATCAACCCAATGAAGCAGATCTCAACCATTCAGATGCCCTCCATCCAACAGCGCAAAGTGTTGCACATTAGAAGTGGACAAGGGTAGTTTAGTAAAATCACAGGCAATTGAGAGGGAACATCCACGCGGACCACGCCCCCAAACCCTAGAATTCTTCCTCTCCCTTCACGCGCGAGACCCCGCCTCCTCTCTTGGTCTCTCTAGATCCCCGCCAAACCCTAACCCTAGAAATCGCTCGATCCTGCCGAACCCCACTGCCGTTCCGGCACCGGGACGTCCCGCCGCCTTCTCGCTAAACACCACCGCCTTGCTAACCCTAGCCCTAGCTCACCCCTAGGACGGTGTCAACAACAACGGGGCTAGGCCTCGTGCTGGGAGTGGTCTTCTGCCGGTTCTGGACATGCCGGATCCACGACGGCCGCAGCTGGCTTGGTCGCTAGCACGCGCGTGCATCGCTAGGACGATGCGCGGTGCTCCGTCGAGCTCTCCTACCAGCGTCCTTGGCACCGATGGCTGCAAGATCTGGCCAGGGATGGAGGGATGGAGGAGACGGCGGCCGCTTCCTTCGCCACCGCCAGGCTCCTCGCGCCGGTGGCCTCGAGATCCAGCACCGCCCTCCTTCCGCACGTCCTCAATCCCACATCAGGCCACATCTCTGCCGCAGCTGCCCGTCAACTCTGACCACCTCTCCTCCCGCCATGACACAGGTCCTGCTTCTCCCCTCCAACTACACCTCCTTTTCGATCTGCTCCGCTACCTAGGATTTTGATGCTCCAACAGTAGTATATGTGTAATTCTTGTGAAATGTGCATTCTGGGAGGAACAGATGACTATGTTATTTAGTATATGTGTAATTATATTGTTAGTATTCATTAAATTCCTATTTAAGTAAGATCTATAGTTCTAGATTTATGAACACAGTAACATGTCCAAGTTAGGTTACTCCAGAGCATTCGGGGTGGATCTGTCCCCTGATAATGTGGCTGCTGCCACTGTTTATTTTGTGCAAGGAGTTTTAGGTTAGTCCAAAGACTAAACTTGATATCTTTGTGTATTATTGGTTGCAATTACAACTGGCTTTGCATGTTCTGAAATGAACTATTATGCTTGTGTGTTGGATCTGGTAGAGGTTTGGTTGTTAGTTGCCTCATTAGATTGTGTTCCATAGAAGAACATCATTTTAATTGAATGTTGTTCCTGCCATTCTTTGTAGGAGTATTCATAGTCTAGGATGAATGACCAGGTTCACAACTTCTTTTGATGGATGATTGCTTGCCGATGACTGGATATTATATGTACTTGTGATGATACTTTATTGCTGCACTTCATTCTGACCAAAGGTACTACATGCTTGATGCTTAACATAGTACATATGTGCGATACATGATAATATTTAAGCATGTATTCCTCTCTTTGCTTGTATAGCTCTGTGAATATACATGCTCCATGTTCTATTTCTTCTTCCTTCTCTTTCAGTACATTTCTAGTGCATGATTTCTTGTGTATTTTTGGCACACCTGATATTATAACTGAAACTAAGATAATAGTATCGCATACAGTTACAGTGCTAGTGTGCTTACTAACATGGTTATGCAGTTCAGTACTAAGTGATAGTATTTAGACTAGAAGATGGTTCTTTCAATGGGTCTGCATAAATTTAAAACTAATGTTTCTACAGTAAGGTCATCACATTTGAAGTATCTTTCACTCTTAATTTGACTTATGAAGTAAAATTTGAGTGGAGCATTCCATTCTTAAGCTCTGTACATTATTATTGCACATGAAGTGAATTAATTCTCACATAAGTTGTTTGTTTCTTCAGTTGGATTCATAGTTGGCACATATTCTTTAATTCTGGTATGATGATCTAACTTAGTGAGTGTAACTATATACTGTGATTCCGTCCAGGTGCACTACTGCTAGGAGATCACGATGACGAGCATGGCGGCGAGCTGTAGAGCTGTTACTAGGAGATCACGACGACAAGCACGATGAGCTATGGAGCTAGTGCTAGAGATCATGATGACGAGCACAGCAAGCTGCTGCTGGACATCACTATGTGGGGACAAGCTATGAAGCTACTTCTGGTGATCATTTGCATGTGTATTCAAAGTCTGGGATGAATGACAGGGTTCACGACTTCTTTTGATGGATAAATGATTGCTGATGACTGTATATTAGATGTACATGTGATGATCTGGCTATCATGTAGTATGATAGTCTTATGTTTTGACCTTCTTTATGTACTGGTTGTGTAATAGAGTAATTTGACGGTTGAGTCTAAATGATGTAGTTTAGACTGTTCAATTAACCTGTAAATTATATTGATTGAAACATTGTTGTGCTGATTTTGGGTCTTTCTCTTAAAAAGGCCCTGGGAACTGTAGTGTATCTTACAGAGGCCTTGGCCCAGACATGGATGGACCGAAATAGTCTACCTAGAAAAAACTAGAACAAAATGGATTAGAAAGGGCCATAAATAGACGGTAAAATGGGTTGTAAAGAGGCCAAAGCCCATGAATGAAATTATTGTAACAAGGCCTAGGCTCAATAAGAAATGCATGATAAAAGGCTGAAATAGATGGGCTTGGCCCATGTAGATGGCCGAACTGGACCAGGCTGATTTCAGTTTAGGACCATTTGGTTTGGTCACAGATTTGCGACGTAGGATCGACCACTTAGGATCTGACGTGGACAGGGTAGATGGTCTACGACCAATACAGTTGGTCATAGAATCTGTGACCAACTGAATTGGTCGTAGACGTCTATGACCAATTCAGAAAAAAGCTCGTGGTGTTTAACTAGTGACACTCAGCTTTTGACCTTCTGTATTTGGTCACAAAAGGTTACAAATTAAAAACTATGACCTTTCGATGATCAATATGGAGGGTCATGTATCACCAGATTTCTTGTAGTGGCAAGTTGTATACACATATTACTATCTGGAACCAAAGGCCCTGAAGTGACACTAATCAGGATAACCGGAGGGGATGGCTGTGATATGAGGATCATGTGTGTTCACGAAGTGTTAATGCTTTGCTCCGGTGCTCTATTAAAAGGAGCACCTTAATTGTCAGTAGTTCCCTTGAGGCCCCGCTGCAAATGGGCTGGTAGGACAAAAGATGTTGTGCAAGTTCTCATTACGAGCACGTATGACTATATATGGAACACATGCCTATGATTATTTAGTACTTGGATGCTGATGACCCACAAGTATAGGGGGTGTATCGCAGTATTTTCGAGGGAAGTGAAACCCGATTTATTGATTCGACACAAGGGGAGCCAAAGAATATATATAAGTCTTAACAACTGAGTTGTCAATTCAGCTGCACCTGGAAACAATCTTGCTCATAGCAGTTTATCAGCAGCAACAGGTTTGCAGTAGGAATAGTAAAGTAGCAGCAATAGTAAAGTAAAGACAGTAGTAACAATAGCAGTAAACAGTAGGATTCGAGTGCGGTAGGATAGTGATGGATGGATGGGCGTTGCATGGATAAGACAATTCACATAGCAATCAGAACATAGGGCAATTACAAATAAATAAGATAAAGCATCCAAGTACTAGATAATCCTAGGCATGTGTCCCATATATAGTCATACGTGCTCGCAATGAGAACTTGCACAACATCTTTTGTCCTGCCAGCCCGTTTGCAGCGGGGCCTCAAGGGAACTACTAGCAATTAAGGTGCTCCTTTTAATAGAGCACCGGAGCAAAGCATTAACACTCCATGAACACATGTGATCCTCACATCAAAGCCATTCCCTTCGGTTATCCCGATTTCTATCACTTTGGGGCCATTGATTCCGGACAACAACGTGTGTATACAACTTGCAGGTAAGACCATAAACAATACTATCATAATGAATCAATAACATGTTCAGATCTGAAATCATGGCACTCGGGCCCTAGTGACAAGCATTAAGCATAACAAGTCGCAACAAAGTCATAAAGCACTAATAGAAGATACTAGGCACCATGCACTAACAATCTAATGCCATTACATGAACAATCTCATCCAATCCCTACCATCCCCATAGCCTACAGCGGGGGATTACTTACTCATAGATGGGGGAAACATGGATGGTCGATGGAGAAGTGATGGTGATGATGATGGCGATGATCTCCTCCAGTTCCCCGTCCTGGCAGGGTGCCAGAACGGAGTTTCTGGTGCTATTTCGTGGAATCTGATGGTGGTGGCAGAGCGGAACTCCTTCTGGAAAAACGTCGACCCCCCCTGAGTTTTTAGGTCAGAAGGCAACTTATAGGCAAAGAGGGAGACCGAGGGGGTGTCTGGGGCGGCCAGACCACACCCTAGCGCGGCCAGGCCTAGCCCGCGCGGCTAGGTGGTGTGGCCTGGGCCCAGCCCCCCTCCGTCTCGTATTCTGGCTCCGGGAGTCTTCTGGTGAAATCGGATTTTTGGCATATTTTCTGGGATTTTTCCTGATAGTTGATTTTCTGCACAAAAACTAGACACCAAGGCAATTCTGCTGAAAACAGCATCAGTCCGCGTTAGTTGCATCCAAATCACACAAGTTTAGAGGAGAAACAATAGCAAAAGTGTTCGGGAAAGTAGATACGTTTTGGACGTATCAACTCCCCCAAGCTTAGCTTATTGCTTCTCCTCAAGCAATTCAGTTGAAAACTGAGTGCGATAAAAGAACTTTCACGGACACATTTGCTTCATATGATGTATATATTCTCAGCATGTGATCAACTACTTAGACAATTCATAATAAAGAGTATGCAACTAAGTTTACTTAATAGGCAATGCAAGCTATGAAGAGATTCCAACTTAAAAATAAAAAGTAGCATGAAACATAAACATAAGCATCATTACAATGCTCATAACAAGGTATGATAGAGTGGTATCTTGCTTGCCTTTGATTATGAATGCCAAGGCACCTCTGAAGTTCAGGTGAAGACTAGAAGTAAAGATATCAAAGATACAAGCATCAAAGTCATAACACAAATAATCAAGTTTTGAGGCAAGCACATTACACTAAGAATGACAACTATGCTCTCAAGAAGGTGCTCATAGAATATGTGGAGACTCAACAAGGAAAATGAAAAAAGGTTTTGAAAAGTTTGAAAGGCTTCCAAATGCTAAAAGTATGGTACTCGTTAGCTTTGAGCTCTCATTGTCCCTATCATAAGCATTTTTAAGTGGTTAAGGTTAAAGTGACACAACTAAGAGGATATGCTTGACAAGTTATAAATCGAAGTCTCATGCCCCTTACTTACGAAGACCGATCCTCATGCTACTCAACTTCAGTCATGAGTAAGCTCTTGTCATTGTAAGTATATACGTATCATAGAGAACCGCCAACGGGGTACCCCTTGCACATGATATAGGAGCTATCCCATAATCAAAATGACAAGGCAAGCAGACAATGAGTATCTCAGCGATCTTTTTATTTACTATGTGCATAGATTTTTATTAAGGATGCTTCATAGAATGCTCATTATGGTTATGCTGCAAGTTTCCACCATGATTAGGCATGGTTTAGGCTAGCGGCCTAGGCGTTTCTCTAACACACATACAAACTCCATGATCTTACAAGTTCCACTTTTATTTCACACCACCGGGATCCGTAGGCAAAAGAACATGATATCAACGAGGTACTAAGTACCAGTGCAATGTCGAAAGCGTTCCCCATGATACATGTTTCTGCTAACTTCAACTTATAAAGCGCAAGCATATACGCAATAAAGAAGGACGCAATGCTTCAGGTTTATTAAGTGCAAGAAAATAAAGTGTGCCATCAAGTTCGTGAGAGCTTTACTAACTAACTTTCTTATAACAAGCAAACATTTTATTCGGAAGAAAACAAGGCATATTGAATACGCACGGAACAACAAATGATGCTAATAGGTAGGTATGGTGGACACTTTTGGCAATCTCTGGTTTTAGGGAGTTGGAGACATGAGTAAAACATACTCAGTGTAAGTGCATGCTAGCAATAGTAAGGGAGCGACAAACGAGAGAGCAATAGCTGTTATAATCATGCTTGCAACAAAATAGGACTAATCATGGCATGAAAGTGATTCAAGACCCTCTAGGCAAAATAATTCATCGAGGATTAACTAATTATTTCAGTCATATGCATGCGCGAGCATGTGCCAAGTCAATTTAAATGAAACATTCAGAGGAGGATACCACGGGTCATACCAAGTTATGAATAGAGTAATGCAAGCAAACATTTATATGACATGCTACAAACTTTTAACAAGCTGGAACTAATCATATGAAAGCAAGAACTACTAAGCATCCATAAATAACATGCACCCTACACGAACAGGCTAAGCATGCCCACAATGATGAGTATATGTACAAAAAATGAAAACAAATAGAGTTCATTACCATCCTCTTACCACTTCTCAAGTTGTCATTAATCCTCATTATTGCCCTTCACTTGTGTGGCTTGAATAAAATCATGAAACCAATATCCACTGAGGACTGCTGAACCCTGCAACAAACTCACAAAACCAAAGAAGAACAACAAATATTTTTGGTGTTTTCGATTTTTAAACAAGAACCAAAAAGGGAAAAACAAGCAAAGCAAAATCTTTTTGGGTTTTTCGAATAGTTCAAATAAAGCAAGCAAACCAAGGCAAAAAGGAAGAAGAAAACCAAAGAGAAACAACAGAAATATTTTTGGTCTTTTTGCGTTTTAGAAAGCAAAACCAAAGAAAGAACAAAAACTAAAAAGAGAACGAAACATGATATACAAAGTACCGACACAAAATGATATGGAGATGAGTGCGATGTCGGCGTACCTCCCCCCAAGGTTAGGCTTTTGGCCTAAGTGGGTATCAATCCCAAGCTGGCCAAGATGAAGTGTCTCTGTGGTACGACGAGGAAGTACCCTCGTCCTGGTACGAGATCGAGTACGTCCCTCCGTAGTGCATGGAGTAATGGTAGGAGGGCACATCCTCCTGGTGCTGCCCGTGGAAACCTAGCAAGCGGAGCTGCTCATCCAACTCCTCCTTGGAGCGCGACCATGGTCTCCTATGAACACGGAACAAAGTAGACTGTGGCAAAGGGATCTCCCTCTCATCCCCGTCAGTAAACAGCATCCTATATACTAGACCATCCAAATCAGAATCAGCAGTGACAAAATGATGAGTTTTCATAGCAACAAGGTCAAGCCTTTGTGGTGCCAATATAGTATCATTGGGGTCTACTGAAAGCCCTAATGCATTGACCATACGTGAGGCAATGATGCCCCCATAGATAGGCCCCCTAGCAGCTAGGCGGCGAGCAATAAGCGAACCAAGGTTGTACCGAGTGTCATTGTTAAGCGCAGCAGCAAGGAAGGCTAAATGATAGTTGGAGATATTACTCGTATTCTCCCTACCAAGAACGCTAGTAGCAATATAGTATGCAAAGTATCTAAGAGCAGGGAGTTGGATGTTTCTTATCTTTCCGCGCCGAGCCACGTGGTCATCATCATTGGTCACTCCTCGATAAAGCTCCAGCAAATCAGCGGGTCGCCCTTGAATCTTCTTCATGGTCCCTGTCATGCTTACACCTACAACACTGCAAAATCTTTCCAATGACATGGTAACGGGCAGATTATAAATTTTAAAAGAGACAGTTGACTGATAGGGCGTGTTAGTAAACACGAAGCTCTCAACAAAAGTTTTGGTGAGCATAGCGTATTTCTCACTCTCATCTTGCATATATGAGGTCAAACCAACCCTCTGAATCAGTAGCAAGAAATCATCAAGAATCCCTGTAGCTTGTAATAAAGTAAAACAAGGAAAAGTGGATGGGTGAGCATCCCCATCATCTCCTTCATTACCAATGCGAGGTGCAATGAGTTCTTCGTTGTATGATGGCGTAAACTGAGAGGCTGATCTTGAGGGCCTCGACCTCCTAGGTGCATCCCTCTCAAATATCTCTCCAAAGGTATGGTTGTTCATGCTTGATATTCTGAAATTTAAACACCTATTAAACAAGTAATTGCAAAGTGAATATAATGGAGGGCACTACTCATAGGGACTTGTAAGAGGCCTAAACATGCATCCAAACTATATCTCTAAGTATCAAACAAGCTTACAAGCTCTCATAACCTGTCACCTATAGCAGCAAAATACTCAAGATATAAACCACTAAACACAAATCTACTTGGACAAGTGGAGGAGTCACATACCGGAGAACAAATGCTCCAAATTTCAGCAGCAAAGATGGGCTGAGCAAGGAGATCGAAAAATCGAGGGCAAGCACAGCAAGAACGCGATTTTGAGCAATGAACTGGAGTTTACTCGGGAGAGTGAAGAAAGTGGCAAGTGAGAGAGTGAGTGGAGGGCCAGGGGTGGCCCACACCATGGCATGGCGCCACCCAGGGCAGGCCGCGCCACCAGGTGGTGTGCCTGCCTGGTGGGTCCCCTTGGTACCTTCCAAGCACTCCTCTGCTCCTTTTTTCACGTAAAAGTTGAATATGAATTTTCTGAAATTTTTCGAGACACTTTATTTTTGAGAAATTTTCAGGTATAAATGAATGATTTTCTGACAGAAAAAGATTTTCTGGAAATGATGCAATGACAAAACAAGGGTAGAACTACAGAAGTTCTAAGACACTCTAACATGCAAGCAACTAACAACAAAAAGAAAACTAAACGAAAGCTAAAACTAAAATGGATAGAATAAATGTAAGCGGAGATTATCATGGTGAAAACATTATTTTGTTCAATGAAATCCTTTTTTTAACAAGGTTGATCATGTCTTGTTACCAAAAAAATTTCATATGAGACAAAACTTTGTATTCCACTAATGATTATGTTACCTCAACTTTGATAGCAATGGTCCCAATCATAATAGTTTCAAATTTTTCTCTTGGTATGGGACAATATATTTCTCCAACTTGAATGCCCTCAACATGTTCAATTGAATTGAAACCATAAGTCCTATCAATCTTCTTGGGGAAATAGACAGTATGTTCCTTGTCATTAACATTGAAAGTCACCTTTCCTTGATTACAATTAATAACAGCTCCTGCAGTATTAAGAAAAGGTCTCCCAAGAATAATAGACATATTATCATCTTCAGGCATTTCAAGCACAACAAAATCAGTTAATATCAAGCAATTATGAGCCACTTGAACAGGTACATCCTCACATATACCAACGGGAATAGTGGTAGATTTATCAGCCATTTGCAAAGATATATCAGTTGGTATTAGTTTTTCTAGTTGAAGTCTCTTATAGAGAGAGAAAGGCATAACACTAACTCTAGCTCCTAAATCACACAAAGCAGTTCTAACATAACTATTCTTAATAGAGCAAGGGATAGTTGGAATCCCTGGGTCTCCAAGTTTCTTAGGAACCTTACCATTGAAGGAATAATTAGCAAGCAAAGTAGAAATTTCTTCATTAGGGATCTTCCTTTTATTCGAGACAATATCCTTCATATACTTTGAGTAAGGAGGCAATTTAATAGCATCAGACAAAGGAATTTGCAGGAATAAAGGTTTCATCCACTCACAAAACTTATTATAGTGTTCATCTTCCTTCGACTTGTGTTTCTTATCAGGGAAAGGCATAGGTTTTTGGACCCAAGGCTCTCTTTCACTACCATGTTTCTTAGCGACAAAATCTTCTTTAGTGTATTTGGTATTCTTAGTGTGCTTTTCAGGTTCTTCTTCAACCTTTTCTTTATTAGGCACATCATTTTCTTCATTACCACTTTCAGTTTCAGCATCAGAGACAAATATACTATTAGGATCTATAGTAGGTTCAGAGGGTTCTACAATAGTTTTATGTTTCTTTTTTCTTTTCTTACGAGTAGAGCCACTATTTTCAGCTTATTGAGAATCCTGCTCAATTCTTTTGGGATGCCCCTCAGGATATAGAGCATCCTGGGTAGCAGCACCACTTCTAGTTCTAATCTCATAAGCATGTTTTTCTTTGGCAGCATTAACTAGCAAGTCATTTTGCACTTTAATAAGTTGATCTATTTGAGTTTGAACCATTTGAAAGTTTTTAACAATCATTTTAACATCATTAGAGGTTGTTTTCACAATATCCTTTAACTCAACATTCGCTCTAGTGTTTTCCATTAGATGATTTTGCACCCTTTTATTAAAATTATCCTACTTAACAATAAAAATATTGAATTCTTATAAGCATTGATTAGGAGGTTTAGAGTAAGGGATATCACCTTCATCAAAGTGTTGGAGATAGTGTACCTCAATAGTGGATGAGTAGGGGATAGGCTTACATAATTCTTCTATAGGAGGTAAATTCTTGACATCTGCAGCTTTAATTCCCTTCTCCTTAAGACATTTCTTAGCTTCCTTCATCACGCATCATTTAATTCAATAACTCCCCTCTTCTTTGATGTTGGAATAGGCACAGGAATAGTTGGTTCAGGTATAGTTGTTTCAGGTATAGCTGGTTCAGGAGGAGTCCAATCTTCATAATTCTTGCTTATTTTAGCCATTAATTCCTCAGCTTCCTTGGGAGTCCTATTCCTGAAAACACAATCAGCACAACTATCTAGGTATGTCCTAGATTCTTCGGTTAGTCCATTATAAAATATACCAAGAGGCTCATTCTTAGGTAATGGACTTCCAGCCTGTGCATGAATCAAAGCACAAAACCTTGCCCATGATTCAGGCAATATGTGTTTTTCTCCCTGTTTAAAATCAAAAAGTTCCTGAGCATGTCTAGCACTAGGAGGAAAATATTTCTGCAGGAAAGTACTAATCAAGCAATCAGGGCTATCAATAGATCCAGGAGGTAAATTACTAAACCAAGTTTTAGCTTCTCCTTTCAGTGAAAAGGGGAAAATCTTAGCAACAAAGTAAGTACGCATCTTAATATCATCAGAAAACAAGCCACTCATGGTAGAAAGCTCAGTCATATGTGCTACCGCGCTTTCATTCTTAGTCCCACAAAAAGGTTCTCTCTCAACAATAGCTATATAAGATAGATCGAGAGAGAAATCATAATCTTCATCTATAATGTTTATGGGAGAAGCAGAAAACTTAGCAATAGGAGACAATTTGGGTCTAATACTACGCCTCTCAAGGATACTCTTAGCAGCGCTCCTATCAAGGGTGTTTTTACATTCTTTAATAAATTCATCGGTCATCTCAACATAACCATCTTCAATATCATAGCTCTCACTAGACTCAGGTGAACTAACAGGTGTGGTAGTGTCTTCATTAGGAGTTTCGGTATTTCTAGCTATAGTTCTAGCAATTGTAGCATCTAGGAAAGGACCTAATGAACCACTCTTATCAAGCATAGTAGAAGCAGCATCATAAGCATCAGAAGTTTCAGATTCAACAGTAGTAGCAGTGTGTGTAGCATGTGTATGTGGTGGTGTAACGAGCTTACTCATAACAGATGGTGAATCAAGAGCAACAAAGGTGTTCAGAACCGTACCTCTCCTTGTAGTGGATGGTAAAATAGGAACCTTGCCATCATGAGACTTACCCATGATGGATGGATAGCAGCGAACAATAGAGAATCCAAGTGAACTTGATAAATAAAGCTATGGTCCCTGACAACGGCGCCAGAAAATAGTCTTGATGACCCACAAGTATAGGGGGTGTATCGCAGTATTTTCGAGGGAAGTGAAACCCAATTTATTGATTCGACACAAGGGGAGCCAAAGAATATTATAAGTCTTAACAACTGAGTTGTCAATTCAGCTGCACCTAGAAACAATCTTGCTCACAGCAGTTTATCAGTAGCAACAGTTTTGCAGTAGGAATAGTAAAGTAGCAGCAATAGTAAAGTAAAGACAGTAGTAACAATAGCAGTAAACAGTAGGATTCGAGTGCGGTAGGCATAGGGATGGATGGACGGGCGTTGCATGGATAAGACAATTCACATAGCAATCAGAACATAGGGCAATTGCAGATAAATAAGATAAATCATCCAAGTACTAGATAATCCTAGGCATGTGTCCCATATATAGTCATACGTGCTTGCAATGAGAACTTGCACAACATCTTTTGTCCTGCCAGCCCGTTTGCAGCGGGGCCTCAAGGGAACTACTGGCAATTAAGGTGCTCCTTTTAATAGAGCACCGGAGCAAAGCATTAACACTCCATGAACACATGTGATCCTCACATCAAAGTCATTCCTTCCGGTTATCTCGATTTCTGTCACTTTAGGGCCATTGGTTCCGGATAACAACGTGTGTATACAACTTGTAGGTAAGACCATAAACAATACTGTCATAATGAATCAATGACATGTTCAGATCTGAAATCATGGCACTCGGGCCCTAGTGACAATCATTAAGCATAACAAGTCGCAAAAAAGTCATAAAGACTACAATGGGGGATTACTCACTCATAGATGGGGGAAACATGGATGGTCGATGGAGAAGCGATGGTGATGATGATGGCGATGATCTTCTCTAATTCCTCGTCCTGGCAGGGTGCCAGAATGGAGTTTCTGGTGCTGTTTCGTGGAATCTGATGGTGGCGGCGGAGCATAACTCCTTCTGGAAAAACGTCGAACCCCCCCTAAGATTTTAGGTCAGAAGGCAACTTATAGGCGAAGAGGGAGACCGAGGGGGTGTCTGGGGCGTCCAGACCACCCCCCTGGCGCGGCCAGGCCTAGCCCGCACGGCTAGGTGGTGTGGCCTGGGCCCAGCCCCCCTCCATCTCGTATTCTGGCTCCGGGAGTCTTCTGGTGAAATAGGATTTTTGGCATATTTTTCGGCATTTTTCCTGATAGTTGATTTTCTGCACAAAAACTAGACACCAAGGCAATTCTGCTGAAAACAGCGTCAGTCCATGTTAGTTGCATCCAAATCACACAAGTTTAGAGGAGAAACAATAGCAAAAGTGTTCGGGAAAGTAGATACGTTTTGGACGTATCAGATGCTTTACCTTATTTATCTGCAAATTCCCTATATCTTGATTGCTACAGGAATTGTCTTGTCCATGCAACGCCTGTCCATCCATCCCTATGCCTACCGCGCTTTAATCCTAATGTTTACTACAATTGTTACTACTGTCTTTACTTTTACTACTGCTATTACTTTACTATTGCTATTATAAAACTGTTGCTACTGATAAACTACTACGAGCAAGATTGTTTCTAGGTGTAGCTGAATTGACAACTCAGTTGTTAAGGCTTATAAATATTCTTTGGCTCCACTTGTGTTGAATCAATAAATTGGGTTTTACTTCCCTCGAAGACTATTGCGATCTCCTATACTTGTGGGTCATCAAGCGGTATTAAGGAAAGACCAAGAGATCCAGTCATAATCATGAAAACTAATACAACTCGCAAAAAAAACCAATGCGGGGTGGACACGATCTAATAAATCCACATTACAACTCAGAGAAATAACATTGTGGAGATTTGCTACTTCGCTGAGACGTGGAACGGGACCGAACGGGTCCTGCAACACCGCCATCATGGTGGATTCTGGTTCCACGACCGACCTGTAATACGTAGAAGAGGAAGAGAAGGAAGAAGAAGAAAAACAAGAAGACGCATAATAAAATCATGATGGAGAAGAAGTAGAACAAGAAGACTGTACCGGGAGGATCCCTCGCCTGCTAGAACATTCGACGCCATTGTCGGGAGATATTGGGCCTTAGTAAGAGGGGGGCTTGAGGGGATGGTAGAGAAAGAACTTCCTGGCAGCGAGCTCTCTCCTTTTTCTCCGTGAGGATGGTCGACCAGACTCTCCTCAGGGGAGCCATGGCTTGTAGGGGGAGGGAGGTAGCGGCACGAGGAAGAAGAGAGTGATTAGTGTGGGAGAAGAGTCAAAGAGTGCATGTCATGGTCAGTAGTACTACTACTATTATACAAGACCACCATCTATGGTCTACCTTCTCAAAGAATCCAGGGATAGGGAATCGATGGGACTTGTCTTTATTGCGATGGACAGTTCGATGGTCTTCGGCGCCGCCTAAAATCCAGTATATAATAAAAGGAGTGTGATCTTACCCTTAAAAAATGAGTGGGGCCGAGTGGTAATCACGGGCATCGGCGTGCAAGTCCCGCATGCGTGTGTCACGTGTTGACGGGGCAATGACGTGTGCAACTGCTGCACGATCACGTCGACACGTCGAACTCCACGTCGATTGAACGCATGTTGAACTCCATGTCGATAGGAATGCACGGATATGCTATGCCACTTTTGTTGTGATCAAATTATGTTCAGTACGCGAGATAATACATTTTTTAATAATCGACAAATGCATCCGTGTACACGATGCACGAAACCTAGGCTCGCCCCTTGATCAGATCGGGACCCAACTCTATGTACCCGCCATCACTCCCGAACAACTTTCTCGAGCACGATGGCCCCTCGCCGTGGCAATGGCAGATCCAAGCCGGCCACTAACCATCCTACTTCCCCTGCTCTTCGCGGCATCATTCGCGCTTGCGAGTTGCCTACTAAGGAAGCACGTCGTATCCGACCGCGCTAGGATCCATCGACATCGGCACTCGAGAACACCGCAACGTCGAATTTCATACCGGCCACGCAGGAGGAGAATGGGGTACCTGCATCGAAGGACGAGTGCAAAGCAGTAGCCAGGACGGGGTCGCGTGTTGTACCAGTGAGTACAGACAAGAAGAGGAATGAGAGAAAGACCAGGAAGAAGAGAGGAGACAACTATTTGGATGACTCCAACTCGGCCAACGAGGAGGCGCTCATAGATCAGTTGGAGGCAGAATGGAGGAGAGTGACGTGGACCCATGGGACTACAAAGAGGAGGAGGACTCTGATGTCTACGCACTTCTATTCTTGTAGACAGTTGTTGGGCCTCCAAGTGCAGAGGTTTGTAGAACAGCAGCAAGTTTTCCCTTAAGTGGATCACCCAAGGTTTATCGAACTCAGGGAGGAAGTGGTAAAAGGTATCCCCTCTCAAGCAACCCTGCAATCAAAATACAAGAAGTCTCTTGTGTCCCCAACACACCCAATACACTTGTCAGGTGTATAGGTGCACTAGTTCGACGAAGAGATAGTAAAATACAAGTGGTATGGATATAAGACAATGGTGCTAGAAAATATCTTGATGGCGTGAAAGAGACTAAAGGCAAACTGAAATAAAGATGGAAGCAAGCAAACATGTAACAAGTCTGATTGCAAACGATGTTTCAATGTTTAGAAACAAGGCCTAGGGATCATAATTTCACTAGTGAACACTCTCATATAAATACCTTCTCTTTATGATACTACTCTTCACTACTCTCCAGTTGGACACTCTAATCCATGGTAGGGCTATAACAACACACCTCCAAGTCCGCTTTCCCCATCTAGATAACCCCACATGTCACCTTGAGCTCTAGATGGTTCCAACAAACACCACAATTTCATAGAAACATCCAACTCCAAAGATAACGCATAACAAGTATTCATAATCTCTAGCCTAAGTGCCACCATGGTGTGCACGCTGTCACTTTCACACACATGGGGAGATCAGATATCTATTAAAGCACTTGAGTAGCAAGGTAGGTCTACTTGATTACAAAGCTCATGATCACAATATGATCATGCATAGAGAGAGAGAGATGAACACATAGCTACCAACAGAACCCTTAGCCTCCAAAGAGAACTACTCCCTCCTCATCATGGGAATCAGCAATGGCGATGAAGATGGTGGTGGAGATTGATGGAGATGGCTCCCGGGCACTTCTCCGTCCCGAAAGGGTGCCGGAACAGAGACTTTCTGTCCCCCGAATCTCCCCTTCGGTGGCGGCGGGGCTGCGGAACATTTCGTGGCTGGAGGCTTAACGATTTAGGGTTTTTGCATCGAGGGCTTCTTATAGGCGAAGGGGCAAGGTCGGTGGCCGTCCAGGGGGCCCACACCATGCCCTAGCGCGGCCTAGGGCTGCCCACGCCAAGGGGTGGTGTGGCCCCCCTTCGTCTCTCCTTCGGACTCCATGTGTCTTCCGGTAAAATATTGACTTTGGCTTTTGTCCCGTCCAATTCCGAGAATATTGATTTTCTGCCTTTTCTGGAACCAAAAACAGAAGAAAACAGGCAACTGGCATTGTGGGATCTTGTTAATAGGTTAGTTCCAGAAAATGTGTAAAAGTACTCCAAAGTGTGGACAAAACATAAGAAAGTAGATATAAAACAAGCATGGAACATCAAAAATTATAGATATGTTAGCAACGTATCAACATCCCCAAGCTTAACTCCTGCTCGTCCTCGAGTAGGTAAGTGATAAAAAGAAAGAATAATTTTTGAGGTGACATGCACCATCATAAACTTGATCAAAGTATTTGTAAAACATTGATAGCTGGGATCATAGTACTTCAACATAGCATGAAAGATAAAGTTCTAACAATAAGACATAGCAACTATGTTGCAACATGAAAATGCACAAACAAAAGATTCATGAATAACAATGCTTTGCAAGACGTTTGTTTGTTTAAGATAAAGAAAACATAGCATAGTGGCATTCAGCTTGTCCCTCATAGAGTAGACAATATAAATGCATAGGACACCTTCAAAGTTTATAAGGGTGACTAGATACAAATAGTTTAAGAACAAGCAATATCAAAATTATGCATCAATCAACAAGTCTTGGGACAATGCACATGGAACTAAGAATGGCCACTATGCTCTCTCAATAGGTGCATAAAGATAGAAGGTGGAGACTCAACATAAAAGTAAAAGAAAGGCCTTCATAGAAGGAAGTAGGGATTCAAGTTTCATAAAGAGCTTCCAAAAATTATGGTACTTTTTAGCTTTCAGCTCTCATTGCCCCTATCATAAGCATCTTGAAGTGATTAAGGTTAAAGTGAACAAACTATGGCATATATGCTTGACAAAGTATAAGTTGGAAATCTCATGTCCCTTGAATACGAGGGCCGCTCCTCATGCTACTCAAGTTTAGTTACCGGTAAGTTCTTGTCATAGTAAGTACATGTGTATCATAGAGAACCGCTAATGGGGTACCCCTTGCCCGATGATACATAAGAATCCCCATATCAAAATGACAAGGCAAGCAGACAACGAGCATCTCAGCAATCTTCTTATTTACCATGGGAAAATGGTGCTTTTTTTCTCTATTTCCTCTTTTCTCATATCTTTTTTTTTCTTTTTTTTTCTCAATATCTGACTCTTTTTTTAATAAGAAGAATGCTTCATAGACAACTCATTATGGTTAGGCTGCAGGTTTCCACCATGACGGCATGGATTAGACCAGTGGCCCAGGCGTTTCTCTAACACACATACATAACTCCATGGACTTACAAGCTCCCCTTTCATTTCACACCGACGACATCCATAGACAAAAGAGTATGATATCAACTAGGTACAATGTACAAGTGCAATGTTGAAAGTGTTCCACATGACAGCATGGTTCTGCTAATCCCCAACATATAAGTGCAAGCATATACAACATAGATGACACAATGGTTCAAGTTTATTAGGGGCAAGAAAAGTAAAGTGTGCCATCAAGTTCGTGAGAGCTTTAATCACTAGTTTTCTCATAACAAGTTTAATTCGGAAGGTAGATAAAAACATAAATATACTTGGAATAGCAAATGCTAATAGGTAGGTATGGTGTACTCTTTGGAATAACTTGGTTTTAGGAGTTGGATGCATGAGTGGAACTCATACCTGGTTATGGAGGCTAGCAAAAGACTAGGAGCAACCGACGAAGAGAGCAATAATGACCATAATCATGCAAAGCAACCAAACATCATTAATCAAAGCATAAAGTGATATTACAAGTCGAAAACTAAAGGATCATAAAGGCTATGGTGACTTGGTATAGTCATAACATGGTGTGAGCATGTGCCAAGTCAACCCAAATAAAGCATCAAAGGAGAGTACCACAATACTATGCTTTAATATGCTAAAACAACGCATGATTCTTTCAAGGCACATTAAGCAATCTCAATTGTTTATAACATGTCATGCTACAACAAAGATCAATAAGCATAAAGCCAAAAAAATATCAAGCATGACATGATAAAGTCTAAGTCACAGTCAAAAACAAGCTCCTTTTTACCACTTAAGCATGAACTTTCCTACTCTTTTCCAACACCAAACCAAACTATTTGAAAACCAATGCATGAAAGAGGGGGTCCAACCAATTTATTCAGCAAACTAAGCAAACCAAGCAAACGAAAACAAAGACGCTCCAAGAACAATACAACTGTGCATGAAACAATAAAAATGAAGTGTTTGGAAGAAACCTGGGATTTTTATTGATGAAGAAGGGGATGCCTTGGGCATCCACAAGCTTTGACGCTTGTAGTTCTTGGATATTTCTTGGGGTGACATGCGTGGCATCCCTAAGCTTGAGATTTAGTCCATTCTTCATCTCATTACATCATTCTCTCCATACACCTGAAAATTTTCCTTCATACAAAACTTCACACAATCTTTATTAGCAACATTAGTGCACTCAAGATAATAAGTCTTTTGGTTCGGTTTCAACACCAATAAAACTTCCATTAAAACAAAAGCTACGGTAGCACTTCCCTTGAAAATCTCAATTCCCAAAAGAGAACTCAAAAAGGAATCAACAAGAAGCAAATGCAAATAATGGCAGAAATCTGTCAAAACACACCAGCAGGTAAAAACCAATTTTTTCGAAGACCTTCTATTGCTCAAATCGAAAAGTGTTGAACTAACGAAAGTTAGATAACAACCGAGGGCAGAAGCACAAAACTTCATGCCTCAAAACAAAGTACAGAGATTTTACACGATTTTTTACAGTGAAGCACAAGAATCTGTTTCAAGACAACAACTTTCCCAAGCGTTACTTCTCTCTCATTAGAGGTTACTCTTGGCACAAAAAGCAAATAAAAAGGATAAGGAGCGGTTATTACTGAGGTACTAACTTCCAAGACTCATCTAAAACTTTTGGGTTATCTCCCAATAAGTACTTTTCTTTAACGCCTTTAAGTTAGGCATGATAGTTTGAGAAGATGCTCACATAAGAAATATGAATTGAAGTAAAAGAGAGCATCAAGAAGCAAATTCAAAGCACATTTAATTATAACCCACTTCCTATGCATAGGAATCTTGTAAAGAAACAAGTCATGAAAGCACAAAGCAACAAGCATAGTAAAGCAAAACAAGTGCAACTTCAAGACTTTCAACATAAAGAGGGGAAACTTAATATTATTGAGATGCATAAAACCATGTTTCCCTCTCTCATAATAGCTTTCAGTAGCATCATGAATAAAATTAACAATATGACTATCACATAAAACATTCTTATCATGAGCCACATGCATATAGTAATTATTACTCTCCACATAAGCATAGTCGTTCTTATTAATTATAGTGGGAGAAAATTCAACAAAATAGCTATCATTATTATTCTCATCACCATAATCATCAAATATAGGAGGCATATTGTAATCATAATTGATTTTCTCCTCAACAGTAGGTGGACTGAAAATATCATATTCATCATTGTAATCATCATATATTGGAGGTTTGGTATCATCATAAGCAATAGAATAGCTATCTTCCAAAGCTGGGGAACTAAAAAGATCATTTTCATAAAAAACTAGCTTCCCCAAGCTTAGACTTTTCCATAGCATTAGCAATAATGGTGTTCAAAGAATTCATACTAATAACATTGATATTAGCATGCAAATAAAGTTCCATAGGTTTTTTAATTTTCTCTTCAAACACTTCATGTCCTAACTCAAAATAAATACTATAAAGATCTCTAATTTTGTTGTTGTTTTCCATTAAGCCTAACTAGTGAAAACAAGAAACAAAAAGACAAAATTGAAGAATCTAACTCCAAATATAACTCATAACAAGTATTTATAACCTCTAGCCTAAGTGCCACCATGGTGTGCACGCTGTCACTTTCACACACATGGGGAGAGCAGAGATCTATTTAAGCACTTGAGTAGCAAGGTAGATCTACTTTATTACAAAGCTCATGATCACAATATGATCATGCATAGAGAGAGAGATGAACACATAGCTACCGG
This sequence comes from Avena sativa, assembly GCA_916181665.1. Classification (NCBI taxonomy): domain Eukaryota; kingdom Viridiplantae; phylum Streptophyta; class Magnoliopsida; order Poales; family Poaceae; genus Avena; species Avena sativa. The sequence continues at coordinate 318,843,582 of OV702292.1, forward strand.
TAGAACCCTTAGCGTCGAAAGGGAACTACTCCCTCCTCATCATGGGAATCAGCAACGACGATGGAGATGGTGGTGGAGATCGATGGAGATGGCTCCAGGGGCACTTCCCCGTCCCGGCAGGGTGTCGGAAGAGAGACTTTCTTTCCCCCGAATCTCCCCTTCGATGGCGGCGGCGCTGCGGAACTTTTCATGGCCGGAGGCTTGACGATTAAGGGTTTTTGCATCGGGGGCTTCTTATAGGAGAAGGGGAAAGGTCGGTGGCCGGCCAGGGGGCCCACACCATGCCCTGGCGTGGCCTAGGGTTTCCCGCACCAAGGGGTGGTGTGGCTGCCCTGTGGCCCCCCTTCGTCTCTACTTCGGACTCCATGTGTCTTCCGGTAAAATATTGACTTTGGCTTTTGTCCCGTCCAATTCCGAGAATATTGATTTTCTGCCTTTTCTAGAACCAAAAATAGAAGAAAACAGGCAACTGGCACTATGGCATCTTGTTAATAGGTTAGTTCCAGAAAATGTGTAAAAGTACTCCAAAGTGTGGACAAAACATAAGAAAGTAGATATAAAACAAGCATGGAACATCAAAAATTATAGATATGTTAGCAACGTATCAGACTCCAACGAGGAGATAGCACGCTTATACGAAGAAGGGGGTGTTGACGAGTCTTCAGAGCTGGACACCGACGGCGGCGATGGCAAGGACCATGACGGCGACGAAGACGACGATGAGAGCTTCTTCGAAATATGATCATTTATTTTATTTATATTTTGACATGGTTTTCATTTGTTTATGGAGGTAAAGTTTAGGTGGCACGGATAGAGAGGTGGCACGGATAGACCCTACAAAAAAGAGGAGGAGGGAGGGATTATCCTGCCCGTTGGATCACAAAGGATCAACGGTTGGTGGGCACGATCCGCGTGACATCTGTGTCAGCCAATCAGGGCATAGCAGCCAGAGTGAGCACACGTTTGGTCTTTTGTGAGATTTGTGACCGAGAGAGAGGGCAAAACTGAGTAGTATCAACAAACCAAGGGCAAGACAGACTAAGGGATTCAAATAGAAAATAGAAAGAATAGGCATGTGTGTTCCTTTGAAAAATGGAAAATGCATGTTTCAAACTAAACAACATGGATCCACCAGTGTCATTGCATGTGTGTTCCTTTCCTAAATCACATGGATCCACCAGAGTCATTGCATGTGTGTTCTTTTCCTTAACCACCACCATAGTCATTACATGTGCCTTCCTTTCCTAAATCACCACTAGAGTCATTGCATGTGTGTTCCTTTCCTAAACCTAATTGATCCACCAGAGTCATTGCATGTGTGTTCTTTTCCTAAACCACATGGATCCACTAGAGTCATTGCATGTGTGTTCCTTTCCTAGACCACATTGATCCACCAGAGTCATTGCATGTGTGTTATTTTCCTAAACCACCACCAGATGTCATTGCATGTGTGTTCCTTTCCTAAACCACCACTAGAGACATTGCATGTGTGTTCTTTTCCAAAACTACATTGATCCACTAGAGTCATTGCATGTGTGTTATTTTTCTAAACCACCACCAGAGTCATTGCTTATGTGTTCCTTTTCTAGACGACATGGATCCACCCGAGTCATTGCATGTGTGTTCCTTTCCTAAATCACATGGACCCACCAGAGTAATTGCATGTGTGTTCTTTTCCTAAACCACCACCATAGTCATTGCATGTGTCTTCCTTTCCTAAACCACCACCAAAGTCATTGCATGTGTGTTCCTTTCCTAAACCACATTGATCAAACAAAGTCATTGCATGTCTCTTCTTTTCCTAAACCACCACCAGAGTCATTGCATGTGTTTTCCTTTCCTAAATCACATGGATCCACCAGAGTCATTGCATGTGTCTTCTTTTCCTAAACCACCACCATAGTCATTGTATGTGTCTTCCTGTCCTAAATTACCACTAGAGTCATTTCATGTGTGTTCCTTTCTGAAACCACATTGATCCACCAGAGTCATTGCATGTGTGTTCTTTTCCTAAACCACATGGATCCACTAGAGTCATTGCATGTGTGTTATTTCCTAGAGCACATTGATCCACCAGAGTCATTGCATGTGTGTTCTTTTCCTACACCACCACTACAGTCATTACATGTGTGTTTCTTTCCTAGACCACATGGATCCACCAGAGTCATTGCATGTATCTTCTTTTCCTAAACCACATGGATCCAGTAGATGCTATTGCATGTGTGTTATTTTGCTAAACCACATTGATCCACTAATAACATTGCATGTGTGTCCTTTTCATAAACCACATGGATCCACTAGATGTCATTGCATGTGTGTTCTTTTCATAGACCACATGGATCCACTAGATGTCATTGAATGTGTGTCCTTTTCATAAACCACATGGATCCACTAGATGTCATTGCATGTGTGTTCCTTTCCTAGACCACATGGATCCACTAGAGTCATTGCATGTATGTTCCTTTCCTAAATCACATGGATCCACCAGAGTCATTGCATGTGTTTTCTTTTCCTAAACCACCACCATAGTCATTGCAGGTGTCTTCCTTTCCTAAACCACCACTAGAGTCATTGCATGTGTGTTCCTTTCCTTAACCACATTGATCCACCAGAGTCATTGCATGTGTCTTATTTTCCTTAACCACCACCAGAGTCATTGCATGTGTCTTCTTTTCCTAGACCACATGGATCCACCAGAGTCATTGCATGTGTGTTCCTTTCCTAAACCACCACACAAGTCATTGCATGTGTCTTCTTTTCCTAAACCACATGGATCCACCATAGTCATTGCATATGTGTTATTTTCCTAAACCACCACAAGAGTCATTGCATGTGTCTTCCTTTCCTAAACCACCACTAGAGTCATTGCATGTGTGTTCCTTTCCTAAACCACATTGATCCACCAGAGTCATTGCATGTGTCTTCTTTTCCTAAACCACCACCAGATGTCATTGCATGTGTGTTCCTTTCCTAAACCACCACCAGAGTCATTGCATGTGAGTTCCTTTCCTAAACCACATTGATCCACTAGAGTCATTCCATGTGTGTTGTTTTCCTAAACCACCACCAGAGTCATTGCATGTGTGTTACTTTCCTAGACCACATGGATCCACCAGATTCATTGCATGTGTGTTCCTTTCCTAAACCACATTGATTCACTAGAGTCATTGCATGTGTGTTCTTTTCCTAAACCACCACCATAGTCATTGCATGTGTCTTCCTTTCCTAAACCACCATTAGAGTCATTGCATGTGTGTTCCTTTTCTAAACCACATTGATCCACCAGAGTCATTGCATGTGTCTTATTTTCCTTAACCACCACCAGAGTCATTGCATGTGTCTTGTTTTCCTAGAGCACATGGATCCACCAGAGTCATTGCATGTGTGTTCCTTTCGTAAACCACCACTAGATTCATTGCATGTGTGTTCTTTTCCTAAACCACATGGATCCACCAGAGTTATTGCATGTGTGTTCTTTTCCTAAACCTCCACCATAGTCATTGCATGTGTCTTATTTTCCTAAACCACCACTAGAGTCATTGCATGTGTGTTCTGTTCCTAAACCACATTGATCCACCAGAGTCATTGCATGTGTGTTCTTTTCCTAAACCACCACCAGATGTCATTTCATGTGTGTTCCTTGCCAAAACCACCACCAGAGTCATTGCACGTGTGTTCCTTTCCTAAACCACATTGATCCACCAGAGTCATTACACATGTGTTCTTTTTCTAAACCACCACCAGAGTCATTGCATGTGTCTTCTTTTCCTAAACCACATGGATCCACTAGAGTTATTGCATGAGTGTTCCTTTCCTAAACCACCACCAGAGTTATTGCATGTGTGTTCCTTTTCATAAACCACATGGATCTACTAGATGTCATTGCATGTGTTTTTTTCATAAACCACATGGATCCACCAGAAGCCATTGCATGTGTATTCTTTTCATAAACCACATGGATCCACTAGATGACATTGCATGTGTGTCCTTTTCATAAACCACATGGATCCACTAGATGCCATTACTTGTGTGTTATTTTCCTAAAGCACATAGATCCACTAGATGTTATTGCGTGTGTGTTCTTTTCATAGACCACATGGATCCACTAGATGTGGTTGCATGTGTGTTCTTTTCATAAACCACATGGATCCACTAGATGCCATTGCTTGTGTGTTCTTTTCCTAAACCACATGGATCCACTAGATGTGGTTGAATGTGTGTCCTTTTCATAAACCACATGGATCCACTAGATGTGGTTGCATGTCTGTTCTTTTCCTAAACCACATGGATCCAGTAGATGTCATTACGTGTGTGTTCTTTTCATAAACTACATTGATCCACTGATAACATTCCATGTGTGTTCTTTGCATAAACCACATGGATCCACTAGATGTCATTGAATGTGTGTTCTTTTCATAGACTACATGGATCCACTAGATGTCATTGCATGTGTGTCCTTTTCATAAACCACATGGATCCACTAGATGTCATTGCATGTGTGTTCCTTTCCTAGACCACATGGATCCACTAGATGTCATTGCATGTGTGTTCCTTTCCTAAACCACATTAATCCACTAGAGTCATTGCATGTGTGTTCCTTTCCTAAACCACACTAATCCACCGGAGTCATTGCATGTGTGTTCTTTTCCTAAACCACCACCATAGTCATTGCAGGTGTCTTCCTTTCCTAAACCACCACTAGAGTCATTGCATGTGTGTTCCTTTCCTTAACCACATTGATCCACCAGAGTTATTGCATGTGTCTTATTTTCCTTAACCACCACCAGAGTCATTGCATGTGTCTTATTTTCCTAGACCACATGGATCCACCAGAGTCATTGCATGTGTGTTCCTTTCCTAAACCACCACCAGAGTCATTGCATGTGTCTTCTTTTCCTAAACCACATGGATCCACCATAGTCATTGCATATGTGTTATTTTCCTAAACCACCACCAGAGTCATTGCATGTGTCTTCCTTTCCTAAACTACCACTAGAGTCATTGCATGTGTGTTCCTTTCCTAAACCACATTGATCCACCAGAGTCATTGCATGTGTCTTCTTTTCCTAAACCACCACCAGATGTCATTGCATGTGTGTTCCTTTCCTAAACCACCACCAGAGTCATTGCATGTGAGTTCCTTTCCTAAACCACATTGATCCACTAGAGTCATTCCATGTGTGTTGTTTTCCTAAACCACCACCAGAGTCATTGCATGTGTGTTACTTTCCTAGACCACATGGATCCACCAGATTCATTTCATGTGTGTTCCTTTCCTAAACCACATTGATTCACCAGAGTCATTGCATGTGTGTTCTTTTCCTAAACCACCACCATAGTCATTGCATGTGTCTTCCTTTCCTAAACCACCATTAGAGTCATTCCATGTGTGTTCCTTTTCTAAACCACATTGATCCATCAGAGTCATTGCATGTGTCTTATTTTCCTTAACCACCACCAGAGTCATTGCATGTGTCTTGTTTTCCTAGAGCACATGGATCCACCAGAGTCATTGCATGTGTGTTCCTTTCGTAAACCACCACCAGATTCATTGCATGTGTGTTCTTTTCCTAAACCACATGGATCCACCAGAGTTATTGCATGTGTGTTCTTTTCCTAAACCTCCACCAGAGTCATTGCATGTGTCTTATTTTCCTAAACCACCACTAGAGTCATTGCATGTGTGTTCTGTTCCTAAACCACATTGATCCACCAGAGTCATTGCATGTGTGTTCTTTTCCTAAACCACCACCAGATGTCATTTCATGTGTGTTCCTTGCCAAAACCACCACCAGAGTCATTGCACGTGTGTTCCTTTCCTAAACCACATTGATCCACCAGAGTTATTGCATGTGTGTTCTTTTTCTAAACCTCCACCAGAGTCATTGCATGTGTCTTATTTTCCTAAACCACCACTAGAGTCATTGCATGTGTGTTCTGTTCCTAAACCACATTGATCCACCAGAGTCATTGCATGTGTGTTCTTTTCCTAAACCACCACCAGATGTCATTTCATGTGTGTTCCTTGCCAAAACCACCACCAGAGTCATTGCACGTGTGTTCCTTTCCTAAACCACATTGATCCACCAGAGTCATTACACGTGTGTTCTTTTCCTAAACCACCACCAGAGTCATTGCATGTGCCTTATTTTCCTAAACCACATGGATCTACTAGAGTTATTGCATGAGTGTTCCTTTCCTAAACCACCACCAGAGTTATTGCATGTGTGTTCCTTTTCATAAACCATATGGATCTACTAGATGTCATTGCATGTGTTTTTTCATAAACCACATGGATCCACCAGAAGCCATTGCATGTGTATTCTTTTCATAAACCACATGGATCCACTAGATGACATTGCATGTGTGTCCTTTTCATAAACCACATGGATCCACTAGTTGCCATTACTTGTGTGTTATTTTCCTAAAGCACATAGATCCACTAGATGTTATTGCGTGTGTTTTCTTTTCATAGACCACATGGATCCACTAGATGTGGTTGCATGTGTGTTCTTTTCATAAACCACATGGATCCACTAGATGCCATTGCTTGTGTGTTCTTTTCCTAAACCACATGGATCCACTAGATGTGGTTGCATGTGTGTCCTTTTCATAAACCACATGGATCCACTAGATGTGGTTGCATGTCTGTTCTTTTCCTAAACCACATGGATCCAGTAGATGTCATTACGTGTGTGTTCTTTTCATAAACTACATTGATCCACTGATAACATTCCATGTGTGTTCTTTGCATAAACCACATGGATCCACTAGATGTCATTGAATGTGTGTTCTTTTCATAGACTACATGGATCCACTAGATGTCATTGCATGTGTGTCCTTTTCATAAACCACATGGATCCACTAGATATCATTGCATGTGTGTTCCTTTCCTAGACCACATGGATCCACCAGAGTCATTGCATGTGTGTTCCTTTCCTAAACCACATTAATCCACTAGAGTCATTGCATGTGTGTTCCTTTCCTAAACCACACTAATCCACCGAAGTCATTGCATGTGTGTTCTTTTCCTAAACCACATGGATCCACTAGATGTGGTTGCATGTGTGTTCTTTTCATAGACCACATTGATCCACTGATGTCATTGCATGTGTGTTGTTTTCATAAACCACATGGATCCACTAGATTCCTGAGGAGATGGGAATCCAAGGGAGATGGGAACTAGTGGCTGCGTCCATCCACAGGTAAAAAATTAATGTAATAATATTTTAAAAGTTGTAATCTGGTCCATCTGACCCCATCACAGACACGTTGCACGCGCCAGATATAAATAAAGACGACACGACTAGTTTAGTTTAAATGATAATTCAAGAAACGACGTTAGTGTGCCCGCTTCTTTCTGCTCCTCTTATTAGTCTGCTAGCCCCCGCTGCATTAAGAAAAAGTTGATGAGGATGAAAAAAAATGATCAAATGGCAAATAAAACAATTTTTAAGCTTACCTTTCATCTGGAGAATCTTACAGAGATGAAATTGGCAGGGATTTATTATTTCTCAAGCAGTTAGTCAAAAGATCCTCAAGGACATCCTCAATCACCCCTACAACTTCTTCATATTCTAATACACCTCCATTATTTTCCTTTTCCTTCCTATTCCGCTTACCCTTTTGTTTCTTTTCAGACCCTTTCCTCGCCGGAACCTCCGCTTCTTCATAAATTTGATGCTTACCTATGTTTTCCTTCGAGTGCTCATCACCGATTTCCTCCACCTACTGCACTTCCTCAAGTTCTTCGTATTCGCGCTGCTCTTCCTCCAGTTCTGGCTGAGAAGCCTCATTTTCTGCCACCAGGGTGTGAACATGGACAAGATCATGTGGAACTGGGTTTTTGCACAACCTCTTGATATGGCCGAATCCTCCACACCGTTTGCATTTCCTTTTCTTAGCTCCTAGCCTTGAACCTTTATTAGTGGAGGATTCGATCCTTAGCTTTCTAGGCCTCCCAGGTGGCCTCCTAAGAACTGGTGGTTGAAGTTTGAACCCTGGATCGACAATCTCCCAATCATTTTCATCAGCCATAGATGGTATGTTTTCTGCATAAGTTACAACAAACTTGTCCATAGAGAAATTGTTGTCAACATAGTTCTCTATTTAAGCTCTACTACCTCTAAGCTTTAACATGAAGTATAGTGCATGGTGACATGGAAGACTAGTAATCTGCCACTTCCTGTATGAACAAGTCTTGTTTCCAATGTCTACAGTGTACCTCCGTTTAGTTCCATGCTTGTATTCTGCATAAACCTCAGCCAATGTACTGGAACTTCTAACCATCCTCATATTTATCATTCTCATTACCCTGGTTCTTGCATTCAGTAACATAACCACCTTTGGAACTATTTTATGGCCTACAAATTTTCTTGCACAAATTCTTTGCCTTAAATCTATCTTCACCATTATGCACTGTCTTATTGCATCCCACAAAATAACAATTGCAAGTGTCTTCATGCTCGAAATCTTAGCATTGAAACTCTCCACCAAATTATTGCAAACAAAATCCACCTTGCTTAACTCACCAAACTTGCTTCTGGCCCATAGCTTGGTGTGATGTTCTTCAAGGTATTTTTCACCTTTGGCACTACATACATGTTCTACAAATAAGTAGCATGTGTGCTTGGGGTGTATGTGTATGCTAATCTCCACAAGTCCTCTTCAAAGATCTTTCCTTTGAACTTCTTCGTGAAGTTAGTAGCGAGGTGCCGCATGCATTCCCTATGCTCAACCCCAGGAAACACAACATCAACATCATTCTCAAGACCCTTGCATGCACCAGTGTATATCACCAAGCCTTCAGGGTGACAAATTACTGCCAGTAGTCTCCGCATGAACCATGTCCAGCTTTCATTTGATTCACCCTCAAGAACAACAAATAAGCTACGGGTAGAAGCCAATTATGCACGTCCAAAGCACAAGCAGAAGAAACATGTCCCTAGAACTTCCTTGTTAAAGAAGTTGCTTCTATTGCCAAGTATGGTCTGCAGCCGTCTAGGAACCCCTTCCAGCATGCCTTCAGGCAGACAAAACATCTCCTGAAGCATTTCTTATCTACCTGCTTATACTTGACCCCCTTGAGACCTCTTCTCTTCCTTTCACCACCTCGTAATCGATGTCAACAACACTACCAGGTGATGCTTTCTCTACCTTAGCTTTGAAACTATACAACATGTGAAAACTGTCATTCCACGTGCCTTGAATGAAGTCTGGAGCCATCTCCTTCGCATCAAAGACTCTGTGGTAAGGAATCAGAACGTTAAACTTTTTGCTAATCTTTGCTCTGAGTTCAGCAGGTCCAATGTTATGATCCTGCCTCACCCAGTCAAGTATAGTAGCAGCAATCGACTTGGTAGTCTCCGGTCTAATTTTATCACTTAAAGAAGTATAAGGGAAGTTCTGTTTCTTCGTGTTTATTTTGATCTGCATTCGATAAGAATCCAAATAAATCAGAGATAATTTATCAGTAGAATAAATATGAGAAAGACTAAAACTAAATGTAGTTATTGCACCTGAAATGGGTGTCCACCCCGCATTGTAGATGCATGTAATATCCATTTACGCACATTACTTTCCCTACAATGCACCCTAAATCTCTTTTGGTCTCTATTTTCAATGATAATTTCGAACCCAACTCTAATTGCATAGGTGGCAACTGCATATCTACAGTTCTCCACAGTCTCAAAGACAGTCCCCTCATCAATTGTAGGATTGTCCCTATCAAAGTATATCACTGGCCTGTCCTCGTCTTCGTCATCGTATCTGCATCCCATTTCCACATCTTCACATTCCTCTTCCTCATCAGTCCCATATCCAGGCTCAAAGTTCGAATCAACCAAATAATCCCTACTCTCCATCCTATCAGGATCAGCAACGACATCTGGATATGCTTTCTCACATCATCCGCACTGCCACACATTTTAGTGTCTTCATGCTCGCTTGACAAAGCATCATGCTCAAGGACAAGCTGTACAGACGTCCTATGGTTACCAACACATATCCTTGCCATCACCACGGGACTAGAAACGCTAATTGGGGTATGCAGAAAAGGAATCATAGTTCTTACCCTTCAATGAGGACGTACGACACCTTCTCCGGGCTCCATACCTCCAAAGCTTTGCACCCACTTCCTCTTCCCCTGTTTCGTTCTCCTCTATGCTCTCCAAACTTGAAGGAGATTCCGTGTTCTCTAGCCGCGCAGGACCCATCTCCATGTTCTCAAGCCACGTAGGATCCATCTCCGAGTGGGATCTGGATCACCAACGTCGTTGGGCGCCTAACCCAACTCCCGACTCTTGGTTTTCGTTTCCAGACGCGCTTGGCGATGGACGGTGGCAAGGAGATAAGGCAGGGAGGGGAGGGGAGGAGACGTGAGGGGATGGCAGTGAGGGGAGGGCGGGAGGACGATGACCCAAGGGGAGGACGAGAGCGGTGCACGACTGAACAGAGTGGCGACGGCAGGACCAGAGGAGCGGAGCGGAGATGGTTGCGACAAAACATGGAAAATTGCACAATAATGTGTTCGTGGCAGCACTAGTCCTCAAACCTGGGATGCGCACCGTCAAAGGTGGGGGGGGCGCCAGTAAGAAAACATGCCACGTCATCATCCCTTGTTTCTGATGCCCTTTAAAAAAAGGAAACATGCCACGTCATCATCCCCTGTTTCTGATGGTGTTGCTACAATTTGACGGTACATAGTAGCACATAAATAATATCTTATAAACATAAGGGCACAGTCGTCAATATGTTTAAAATGGAACCCGGTTTGTTTGGTCTCCTACCTGTCCTGGTACAGTGCCTGCTTAGGTGGATAGCCACGACCAAAATTTTTAATATGTTCGCACTCTTATGATGAGAAGGGAAATAAAGATTGAGCGGTTAATGCAACGAGTGTCGAATTAGTACCCTCTCAGGAATTGGGAGATGATTATTTTCATGCGTGTCCGGAGTCCAAACCTACCGTCAGTCTGTCACTCCCCTTCTCCGGTAAACCACAGTTCCCCTCGCAGCTCCGCCACAACGCACCTCCTAGGATAACATCGCCCCGCTTAAGCAGGCGCCTTCGTCGCCGCGGCAGCCGCCGAAACTGGGGTATTGAGCCCCTCTAAGGCAGGCCATGAAGCTCCACTTCAAGGCCGGTCTCCCATTGCCCTTCCAGGCGGACGATTTTGTCGAATGTGCAGAATCGGCTGCGGCGGTGGCAGTGTCATCATCGGCGGCTAAAGCGAGCAGGGCCAAGAGAGCGTTGTGGAGAAAGCGCGCGAATGCATTATGGTGGGCTCTACGTAGGGGGAACAAGGTACATGTCAAATCGTTCATCAGAGCATGCCGCCGAGGGTACACACCCTCAAACAAGGCAACACCAAGGTCTAGGAATTCTCGCGTCCATGCTTTGGCGCGGGCTACCTTACCGTAGTGGGGGAGGCTGGGAACAGGCTGTTTGCGGCAAAGCCGCTCCATCCAATGCACTGTCGGAGGCCTTACCATGGTGGCGACCAAGCTTCTACACTCAGCCTATTGGATTGTTCGACAGCTAGAGCCGGTGGCGGGCAATAGCTCAGCACCGGAATTCAGGTTCCAGTTCACATAGATCTACGATCCCTATAAGGAGATGCCGAATTTCAGGTTCGAAGAAATCATTGCGGCGGCGCTGATGGTCCTACTGAACTAGAATTGGCGCAAGCAAAGCGGTCATGCATGAACGATGCAGATTTCTTGTAGTTTGGCGGGAAGGCAATAAAATCATTTGGGGTTATATGATCAATGCACTTACATCCTCTCAAGGAAATTGGCCAGCCAACTTTTCTGGTGGAGATCTGTAGTTTCTTCAGTGTAGAATAGTTAAGTTCAGAGTGAAGAATGGCTTTTGTAGATGAAATGCTGATGCATTGTTCTATAAACTAGTAGGAAGTTTAGGCCACTTTTGTGCAGATATAAGACCCTTTTGTATGGAAGTACTACTGATGTAAACAAATACTACCAAGTATCCAGTTCCTTCAATTACTACTTGTGGTTAAATCCAGTTAACTGTCATTTTTTTATCCCAGATAGCTAAAATTCAGACGACAATTTATTTACAGATTTTGCGTCTGCTGTTTGTGTTGTAAACCATTTTTCATTTGTCTTGTGTTGTCTGCAAAATGGTCCTACAGTTCACCGTGTTACAAAACCAGTAGATAGTGTTATAAGGATCATCAGGTAATCTTCATTTGAAACAACAATCATTTATTGCCTTCCAGATCTCTTATCACTTGGCACAATAATGTAGCTACCTTGTACTTGAAGAGGAGATGAACTACATTTTCATGGCATTCACAGAATTGACATTGCTCATTGCTAGTCCACCATATTTTCATGAGGTTGTCCTTGGTTATTCACATAAATTATAAAGCATAGTGTTTGATACAGATGCATTAGACACACATACTTCAAATTCATTACCCACACCTACTACATCGATTCAAACTATTACATATTTTTAGTCCATGCTAACTTCCTTCTACGCTCGCCATACTACAAATTCATTAGCCACACATACTACAACAATTCACTCGAGCTCTGTCTTAACTCGAGGGAAATCAGAACCACCATCTTGTCCACACCTAGTTCCCCCATCGAAACTGTGTGCGCCATCGCGAAATGGTGGTGGTCCTATGCCATCGATCCTTCCAGGCCAACACTGCTGGTGACGAGGATGATTTTTGGCCACCTCTTCGGGGTCCTGAATGCCATGTACTGATTCCAGAACCTCCAGGTGGGTGATGACCGGGTGCTTCCAGTAAAGCTGTCGCCCTGCCTTTCTTAGAATCTGGACCTCGTACATCTTAGGAGCAGCGTCAGGATCTTTCAGCCACGCCTTTACCTCGATGATCCATCTGTCGCTCAGTGGCAGATCTCCACCAGCTCGCCGCCAAGGCTACTGACGACCTGCTTGAGGGCCTCCGGCTCCCAAGCATCCAATGGGAGGCCGTCAAAGCCGAGTTTGGAGAAGAAACAAAGCTGCCCCAAGCAATCGTCCCACCCATAGGCGTGATGCCAACACATGAAGCTCATTTTCTCCCCGTAGCACTCGAAAGAACGAGAATTATGCAGAACATGCTCGGTGTCTGAGTTGTGCTCGAACCGGATTAAAAAATTGAATGGCGGCGTGCATACCTCAATCTTGACCTCATTTCGTCTGATCCCAAAATGAGACCTAAAAGCCGACAGCAAGTCTACCAGCGACACGACGGGATGAATTCCTAGCATGGTGGCCATGAGAGCGTGGTCGTCTAACTGTTGTGCTAGGGCTACCATGCCTGGGGTGCACGATAGCACGCAACTTCCCAAGGCCGGTTGCTGGCTAGGATCGCTCGACGGGACGTGCTCCGCCGTGCGAGAAGGACTATCCAGATAAGAGATACTAGTCTGGGGATGCAAAGCTCCGAAACGGCAGACGATGCAATGACGATTGCCGCGAGCTTCGATTAGGGGCGTGGGAGGTTGAGCGGACATGGCGGGGATGCAAGGAGAGCAAGTGCAAGCTCCGATCTGAGACGAGCATCCGGACCTGAGCAAAGGTTATGGGGAGGGGAGCAGGAGAGAAGAGCAGCGCAGAGCAAAGAAATAGATCTGGTCCACGCAGGGGTAAACTAGTCCATGATAGAAAAGGATAACGAGTAATACTCACAGGGCGGGCCAAGAAGAGTTAACCTAACAGCGGTATTTGAGTTCAACCATTTTTCGTCTGGTTCAAATGACCGTTTGGCTGTTAGATTTGTATTTACCCCCATTTGGCCCCTTTGGACAATTGGCGATTCTACTTCGGCCCCTTCGCGAGATTATAGGCATCTCGGGTACCGGGATGCACTCGCACGGGAACTTTCGGGCCGCAAACCAACAAGCCCATAGGGGAGGGGCGAGCACACCTCATGATGATGCTTCTAGGAAACTCCGAGACACCCTCGGGCGTCACCATCGCTGGCTCTGGCCAACGCGGAGCAAGGATTTGTCCCAGAGATGCTCAACAACACTCACCCTAAAACGGTCACCCACAAGCCACCACCATGCGCAGAATCCCGCCGACCATCGCTCTCGCCACAAACAACTCGCACCACCAGGCCAAGAACGCCGCCGCACCACCGAGCTGCCCCCAGAGCACTGAGACGCAGCAAGAAGCAATGCACCGGAATCCTCACCACGCTGCCAAGCCCAAGCAGCCCAACAGCACACCACCACCACCGCTGCCCTCTCCTGCTCATCTAGCTCCGCCGCACCTGTAGGATGCTGCCGCGATGAACTAGCACAACATCACGAAGCCCGCCGAGCCGCAGCCCTGGGAGCCCAAATCAGGCCCAGATGGGCCCGAGCACTCGCCACAGAAGCTCAGGTGTGTCGCCGTGGTGGTGCCTGCTCCACCACAACTCCTTGGCCGCCTTCCTGTCGACCTACAGCATAGCAACCACCGGCATTGCCGCCCGGCCATCGTGCCGGATTTCCGCGTCCATAGACGCCACGTCCCCTGCTTCTCTCTCACGCCACCTTCGGAGGTGGGGGCCGCCGCCACTGCGGAGATGCCAGTGGCAGCGGCGGTAGGGAAGAGGGGGAGGTGGGGGATCTAAAGGCGGTGGTGGTGGTTTCCCTCGGGCCTCCACAAGGGACAACACGCGGGACAAGAGCGTGTTACTTGTTCTTTTGGACAAGAGATGCACCGACCCACTCCACCCGTTCGACAGACACGTCTTTTCACCCGCTTGGGGTTGCGCTGGCCAAAATCGGCGTGCAGGGGGTGAAATTTGCCAGCCATACTGTGTCTTATTGACCTCCCGATTCGCGAACGTTTGTACACCTGGTCAAACCGCCGCGATCGTCCTACTCATGTCCGCCTCGATGTTTTTTCATCAATAATAATGCCTGTAACTCAACCTACGTTTGTAACCCTTAACAACTGAGTTGTCAATTCAGTTGCACCTGGAAACAATCTTGCTCACAATAGTTTATCAGTAGCAACAGTTTTGTAGTAGGAATAGCAAAGTAGCAACAGTAGTAAAATAAAGACAGCAGTGACAATAGCAGTAAATAGTGGGATTCGAGTGCGGTAGGCATAGGGATGGATGGACGGGCGTTGCATGGACAAGAAAATTCACATGGCAATCAGAACATAGGGCAATTGCAGATAAATAAGATAAAGCATCCAAGTACTAGATAATCCTATGCATGTGTTCCATATATAGTCATACGTGCTCGCAATAAGAACTTGCACAACATCTTTTGTCCTGCCAGCCCGTTTGCAGCGGGGCCTCAAGGGAACTACTGGCAATTAATGTGCTCCTTTTAGTAGAGCACCAGAGCAAAGCATTAACACTCCATGAACACATGTGATCCTCACATCAAAGCCATTCCCTCCGGTTATCCCGATTTTTGTCACTTCGGGGCCATTGGTTCCGAACAACAACGTGTGTATACAACTTGCAGATAAGACCAAAAACAATACTATCATAATGAATCAATAACATGTTCAGATCTGAAATCATGGCACTCGGGCCCTAGTGACAAGCATTAAGCACAACAAGTCGCAACAAAGTCATAAAGCACTAATAAAATATACTAGGCACCATGCCCTAACAATCTGATGCCATTACATTAACGATCTCATCCAATCCCTACCATCCCCATAGCCTACAGTGGGGGATTACTCACTCATAGATGGGGGAAACATGGATGGTCGACGGAGAAGCGATGGTGATGATGATGGCGATGATCTCCTCCAATTCCCTATCCCGGCAGGGTGCCAGGACGGAGTTTCTGGTGTTGTTTCGTGGAATCTGGTGGTGGCGGTGGAGCGGAACTCCTTCTGGAAAAACGTCGAACCCCCCAAAGTTTTTAGGTCAGAAGGCTCCTTATAGGCGAAGAGGGAGACCAAGGGGGTGCCTAGGGGGCCCACACCACCCCCTGGCGTGGCCTGGCCTGGCCCGCGCCAGCAGGTGGTGTGGCCACCCCTGGCTCTTCTCCGTCTCGTATTCTGGCTCCTGGAGTCTTCGGGTGAAATAGGATTTTTGGCATATTTTCCCGGATTTTTCCTGATAGTTGGTTTTCTGCACAAAAAGTAGACACCAAGGCAATTCTGCTGAAAACAGCGCCAGTCCGCGTTAGTTGTATCCAAATCACAGAAGTATAGAGGAGAAACAATAACAAAAGTGTTTGGGAAAGTAGATACGTTTTGGACGTATAAACTCCCCCCAAGCTTAGCTTATTGCTTGTCCTTAAGCAATTCAGTTGAAAACTGAGTGCGATAAAGAACTTCCACAAACACATTTGCTTCATATGATGTAAATATTCTCAGCAATGTGATCAACTACTTAGACAATTCATAATAAAGAGTATGCTACTGAGTCTACTTAATAGTCATTGCAAGCTATGAAGAGATTCCAACTCAAAAATAATAAGTAGCATGAAGCATAAACATAAGCAACATTACAATGCTCATAAAAAGGTATGATAGAGTGGTATCCCGCTTGCCTTTGATTATGAATATCAAGGCACCTCTGAAGTTCAAGTGATGACTAGAAGTAAAGATAGCAAGGATACAAGCATCAAAGTCATAACACAAATAATCAAGTAATGGGACAAGCACAATGAATGACAACTATTCTCTCAAGAAGGTGCTGAAAGAATAAATGGAGACTCAACAAGTAAAGGAAAAGGTTTTGAATAATTTGAAAGGCTTCCAAATGCTGAAAGTATGGTACTCATTAGCTTTGAGCTCTCATTGCCCCTATCATAAGCATCTTTAATGTGGTTAAGGTGAAAGTGAGGTCCAATCTAAGTTATATGCTTGACAGACTATAAACTGAAAATCCCATGTCCCTTGAGTACGAGGGCCGCTCCTCATGCTACTCAACTTTAGTTACTGGTAAGTTCTTGTCATTGTAAATATGTGCGTATCATTGAGAACCGCCAACGGGGTACCCCTTGCCCGATGATACGGAAGAATCCCCATATCAAAATGACAAGGCAAGCAGACAATGAGTATCTCAGCAATCTTCTTATTTACCATGGGAAAATGGTGCTTTTTACTCTCTTTCCTCTTTTCATAAATCTCTTTTTTTTCTTTTTCTCAATAGCTATCTCTCTCTTTTTTATAAGAAGAATGCTTCATGGATATCATTATGGTTGCGCTGCAGGTTTCCACCATGTCAGCATGGATTAGAGCAGCGGCCCAGGTGTTTCTCTAACACACATACATAACTCCATGGACTTACAAGCTCCCCTTTTATTTCACACCGATGACATCCGCAAACAAAAGAGCAAGGTATCAACTGGGTATATATTTACAAGTGTTGAAAGCGTTCTCCGTGACAGCACGGTTCTGCTAATCCCCAGCCTATAATTAGCAAGCATATAACTTTCATGGAGAGTTCACAATGGTTCAGGTTTATTAAGTGTAGGAAATAAAGTGTGCCATCAAGTTCATGAGAGCTTTACTAACTAACTTTCTCATAACAAGCAAACATTTTATTCGGAAGAAAACAAGACATATTGAATATGCACGGAAGTAGCAAATGATGCTAATAGCTAGGTATGGTGGACACTTTGGAAAATTTTGGTTTAAGGGAGTTGGAAACATGAGTAAAACACTCAGTGGAAATGACGGCTAGCAATAGTAAGGGAGCGACAAACGAGAGAGCAATAGCTGTCATAATCATACTTGCAACAAAATAGGACTAATCATGGCATGAAAGTGATTCAAGATCCTCAAGGCAAAATAATTCATCAAGGCTTAACTGATTATTACAGTCATGTGCATGCATGAGCATGTGCCAAGTTAATTCAAATAAAACATTCAGAGGAGGATACCCCAGTGTCATACCAAGTTATGAATAGAGCAATGCAAGCAAACATTCATAAGACATGCTACAAACTATTAGCGAGCTGGAGCTAATCATAAGAAAGCAAGAACTACTAAGCATCCAAAGGAAACATACACTCTACATGAATGGACTAAGCATGCCCACAGTGATGAGTATATGTACAAAAATGAAAACAAATAGAGTTCGTTACCAGCCTCTTACCACGCCTCAAGTTGTCATTAATCCTTATTATTGCTCTTCACTCGTGTGGCTTGAATAATAATATGAAACCAATATTCCACTAAGGACTGCCGAACCCTGTAGCAAACTCACAAAAACCAAAGAAGAACGACAAATATTTTTACTGTTTTTTGATTTTTAAATCAAGAACCAAAGAGGAAAAACAAGCAAAGCAAAATCTTTTTGGATTTTTCAAATAGTTCAAACAAAACAAGAAAGGGAAAAACAAACCAAGGCAAAAAGAAGAAGCAAACCAAAGAGAAACAACAGAAATATTTTTGGTCTTTTTGTGTTTTAGGAAGCAAAAGCAAAGAAAGAATGAAAACTAAAAAGAGAACGAAAACATGAATATACAAAGTACCGACGCAACATGATATGGAGATGAGTGCGGTGTCGGCGTACCTCCCCCCAAGCTTAGGCTTTTGGCCTAAGTGGGTATCAATCCCACGCTGGCCAGGATGAAGTGTCACCCTGGTACGATGAAGAGGTCCCCTCGTCCTGGTGCGAGCTCGAGTACGTCCCTCCGTAATGCGCAGAGTAATCATAGGAGGGCACATCCTCCTGGTGTTGCTCGTGGAAACCCAGCAAGCAAAGCTGCTCCTCCACCTCCTCCTTGGAGCGTGACCACGGTCTCCGGTGAACACTAAACAAAGAAGGCTGTGGCAAAAGGATCTCCCTTTCATCCCCATCAGTGAAAAGCGTCCTATATACTAGACTGTCCAAATCAGAAGTAGCAGTGACAAAGTGATGAGTTTTCATAGCAACAAGGTCAAGCCTCTGTGGTGCCAGCATATCATCATTGGGATCCACTAAAAGACCTAATGCATTGACTATACGCGAGGCAATGATGCCCCCATAGATAGGCCCCCTAGCAGCTAGGCGGCGAGCAATAAGCGAGCCAAGATTGTACTGAGTATCATTGTTAAGCGTAGCAACAAGGAATGCTAAATGATAGTTGGATATATTACTTGTGTTCTCCCTACCAAGCACGCTAGTAGCAATATAATATGCGAAGTATCTAACAGCAGGGAGTTGGATATTTCTTATCTTTCCGCGTTGCGCCACACGGTCATCATCATTGGTCACCCCTCGGTAAAGCTCCAACAAATCAGCAGGTCGCCCCTGAATTTTCTTCACGGTCCCTGTCATGAGTACACCTACAATACTGCAAAATCTCTCCAAAGGCATGGTGAAGGGCAGATTATAGATTTTAAAAGAGACAGTCGACTGATAGGATGTGTTAGTAAACGTGAAGGTCTCAACAAAAGTTTTGATGAGCATAGCGTATTGTGCACTCTCATCTTGCATATATGAGGTCAAACCAACCCTCTCAATCAGTAGCAAGAAATCATCAAGAATACCTGTAGCTTGTAAGAAAATAAAACAAGGAAAAGAGGATGGGTGAGCATCCCCATCATCCCTTTCATTACCAATACTAGTTGCAATGAGATCTTTGTTGTATGATGGCCTAAACTGAGAGGCAGATCTTGAGGGCCTCGACCTCCTAGGTGCATCACTCTCAAATATCTCTCCAAAGGTATGGTTGTTCATGCTTGGTATTTTGAAATTTAAACACCTATTAAACAAATCATTGCAAAGTGAATATAATGAAGGATTCTACTCATAGGGACTTGTAAGAGGCCTAAACATGCATCAAACTATATATCTAAGCATCAAACAAGCTTACAAGATCTCATAACTAGTCACCTACAGCAGCAAAATACTCAAGATATAATCCACTAAACACAAATCTACTTGGACAAGGGGAGGAGTCACATACTAGGGAACAAATGCTCCAAATTTCAGCAAGAAAGATGGGCTGAGCAAGGATATCGAAAAAATCGAGAGCAAGCACAGTAAGAACGCGATTTTGAGAAATGAACTAGAGCTTACTCGGGAGAGAGAAGAAAGTGGCAGGTGAGAGAGTTAGTGGGGGGCCAGGGGTGGCCCACACCAGGGCATGGCGCCACCTAGGGCTGGCCGCGCCACCATGTGGTGTGCCTACCTGGTGGGCCCCCCTGGTACCTCCCAGGTACTCCTCTGCCCCTTTTTTCATGTAAAAATTTAATATGAATTTTCTAGAATTTTTCGAGACACTTTATTTTTGGGCATTTTTCAGAAATAGAAGAATGATTTTTTTGACAGACAGATTTTTTTGGAAACATGATGCAAGGACAAAACAAGGCTAGAACTACAGAAGTTCTAAGACACTCTAACAAGCAAGCAACTAACAACAAAAAGAAAACTAAACAAAAACAAAAACTAAAATGCATAGGATAGAAGTAAATGAAGATAATCATAGTGAAAACATTGTTTTGTTCAATGAAATCCTTTTGTTAACAAGGTTGATCAAGTCTTGCTACCATAACAATTCCATATGAGACAAAACTTTGTATTCCACTAATGATTATGTTACCTCAACCTTGATAGCAATGGTCCCAATCATAATAGTTTAAAATTGTTCTCTTGGTATGGGACAATATATTTCTCCAACTTGAATGCCTTCAACATGTTTAATTGAATTCAAACCATAAGTCCTTTCAATCTTCTTGGGGAAATAGACAGTATGCTCCTTGGCATTAACATTGAAGGTCACCTTTCCTTGATTACAATTAATAACAGCTCCTGCAGTATTAAGAAAAAGGTCTCCCAAGAATAATAGACATATTATCATCTTCAGGCATTTCAAGCACAACAAAATCAGTTAATATCAAGCAATTGTGAGCCACCTGAACAGGTACATCCTCACATATACCCACAGGAATAGTGGTAGATTTATCAGCCATTTGCAAAGATATATCAGTTGGTATTAATTTTTCTAGTTGAAGCCTCTTATAGAGAGAGAAAGGCATAACACTAACTCCAGCTCCCAAATCACACAAAGCAGTTCTAACATAACTGTTCTTAATAGAGCAAGGGATAGTTGGAATCCCTAGGTCTCCAAGTTTCTTAGGAACCTTACCATTGAAGGAATAATTAGCAAGCAAAGTAGAAATTTCTTCATTAGGGATCTTCCTTTTATTCGAGACAATATCCTTCATATACTTTGAGTAAGGAGGCAATTTATTAGCATCAGTCAAAGGAATTTGCAGGAATAAAGGTTTCATCCACTCACAAAACTTAATATAGTGTTTATCTTCCTTTGACTTGTGTTTCTTATCAGGGAAAGGCATAGGTTTTTGGACCCAAGGTTCTCTTTCACTACCATGTTTCTTAGCAATAAAATCTTCTTTGGTGTATTTAGTATTCTTAGTGTGGTTTTCAGGTTCTTCTTCAACTTTTTCTTCATTAGGAACTTCATTTTATTCATTACCACTTTCAGTTTTAGCGTCAGAGATAGATATACTATTAGGATCTATAGCAGGTTCAGAGGGTTCTACAATAGTTTTATGCTTCTTTTTTCCTTTTCTTACGAGTAGAACCGCTATTTTCAGCTTGTTGAGAATCCTCCTCAATTCTTTTGGGATGCCCCTCAGGATATAGGGGATCCTGGGTAGCAGCTCCACTTCTAGTTCTAATTTCATAAGCATGTTTCTCTTTAGCAGCATTAACTAGCAAGTCGTTTTGCACTTTAAGGAGTTGATCTATTTGAGTTTGAACCATTTGAAAGTGTTTAACAATCATTTTAACATCATTAGAGGTTCTTTCCACAATATCTTTCAACTCAACAATAGCTCTAGTGTTTTCCATTAGATGATTTTGCACCCTTTTATTAAAGTTATCTTGCTTAACAATAAAGATATCAAATTCTTCTAAGCATTGATCGGGAGGTTTAGAGTAAGGGATATCACCTTCATCAAAGTGTTGGAGAGAGTGTACCTCAATAGTGGATTAGTAGGCAATAGTCTTACATAATTCTTCTATAGGAGGTAAATTCTTGACATCTGCAGCTTTAATTCCCTTCTCCTTAAGACATTTCTTAGCTTCCTTCATCACTTCATCATTTAATTCAATAACTCCCCTCTTCTTTGATGTTGGAATAGGCACAGGAATAGTAGGTTCAGGTACAATTACTTCAGGTATAGCTTGTTTAGGAGGAGTCCAATCTTCATAGTTCTTGCTTATTTTAGCCATTAATTCCTCAGCTTCCTTAGGAGTCCTATTCTTGAAAACACAATCAGCACAACTATCTAGGTATGTCCTAGATTCTTCAGTTAGTCCATTATAAAATATATCAAGAAGTTCATTCTTAGGTAATGGACTTCCAGCCTATGCATGAATCAAAGAACAAAACCTTACCCAAGATTCAGGCAATACCTCTTTTTCTCCCTGTTTAAAATCAAAAAGTTCCTGCAAAATAGCATGTCTGGCACTAGGAGGAAAATATTTCTGTAGGAAAGTAATAATTAAGCACTCAGGGCTATCAATAGATCCAGGAGGTAAATTACTAAACCAAGTTTTAGCTTCTCCTTTCAGTGAAAAGGGGAAGATCTTGGCAACAAAGTAAGTACGCATCTTAATATCATCAGAAAACAAGCCACTCATAGTAAGAAGTTCATTCATATGTGCTACCGCACTTTCATTCTTAGTCCCACAAAAAGGTTCTTTCTCGACAATAGCTATGTAAGATAGATCGAGAGAGAAATCATAATCTTCATCTATAATGTTTATGGGAGAAGCAGAAAACTTAGCAATAGGAGACAATTTGGGTCTAATACTACGCCTCTCAAGGATACTCTTAGCAGCGCTCCTATCAAGGGTGTTTTTACATTCTTTAATAAATTCATCGGTCATCTCAACATAACCATCTTCAATATCATAGCTCTCACTAGACTCAGGTGAACTAACAGGTGTGGTAGTGTCTTCATTAGGAGTTTCGGTATTTCTAGCTATAGTTCTAGCAATTGTAGCATCTAGGAAAGGACCTAATGAACCACTCTTATCAAGCATAGTAGAAGCAGCATCATAAGCATCAGAAGTTTCAGATTCAACAGTAGTAGCAGTGTGTGTAGCATGTGTATGTGGTGGTGTAACGAGCTTACTCATAACAGATGGTGAATCAAGAGCAACAAAGGTGTTCAGAACCGTACCTCTCCTTGTAGTGGATGGTAAAATAGGAACCTTGCCATCACGAGACTTACCCATGATGGATGGATAGCAGCGAACAATAGAGAATCCAAGTGAACTTGATAAATAAAGCTATGGTCCCCGGCAACGGTGCCAGAAAATAGTCTTGATGACCCACAAGTATAGGGGGTGTATCGCAGTATTTTCGAGGGAAGTGAAACCCAATTTATTGATTCGACACAAGGGGAGCCAAAGAATATTTATAGTTGTCAATTCAGCTGCACCTGGAAACAATCTTGCTCACAGCAGTTTATTAGTAGTGACAGTTTTGTAGTAGGAATAGCAAAGTAGCAATAGTAGTAAAATAAAGACAGTAGTGACAATATCAGTAAACAGTGGGATTCGAGTGCGGTAGGCATAGGGATGGATGGACGGGCGTTGCATGGACAAGACAATTCACATGGCAATCAGAACATAGGGCAATAGCAGATAAATAAGATAAAGCATACAAGTACTAGATAATCCTAGGCATGTGTTCCATATAGTCATACGTGCTCGCAATGAGAACTTGCACAACATCTTTTGTCCTGCCAGCCCGTTTGCAGCGGGGCCTCAAGGGAACTACTGGCAATTAATGTGCTCCTTTTAGTAGAGCACCAGAGCAAAGCATTAACACTCCATGAACACATGTGATCCTCACATCAAAGCCATTCCCTCCGGTTATCCCGATTTTTGTCACTTCGGGGCCATTGGTTCCGAACAACAACGTGTGTATACAACTTGCAGATAAGACCAAAAACAATACTATCATAATGAATCAATAACATGTTCAGATCTGAAATCATGGCACTCGGGCCCTAGTGACAAGCATTAAGCACAACAAGTCGCAACAAAGTCATAAAGCACTAATAAAATATACTAGGCACCATGCCCTAACAATCTGATGCCATTACATTAACGATCTCATCCAATCCCTACCATCCCCATAGCCTACAGTGGGGGATTACTCACTCATAGATGGGGGAAACATGGATGGTCGACGTAGAAGCGATGGTGATGATGATGGCGATGATCTCCTCTAATTCCCCGTCCTGGCAGGGTACCAGAACGGAGTTTCTGGTGCTGTTTCGTGGAATCTGGTGGTGGCGGCGGAGCGAAACTCCTTCTGGAGAAACGTCGAACCCCCCGAAGTTTTTTAGGTCAGAAGGCTCCTTGTAGGCGAAGAGGGAGACCAAGGGGGTGCCTAGGGGGCCCACACCACCCCCTGGCGCGGCCTGGTCTGGCCCGTGCCAGCAGGTGGTGTGGCCACCCCTGGCTCTTCTCCGTCTCGTATTCTGGCTCCTGGAGTCTTCGGGTGAAATAGGATTTTTGGCATATTTTCCCGGATTTTTCCTGATAGTTGGTTTTCTGCACAAAAAGTAGACACCAAGGCAATTCTGCTGAAAACAGCGTCAGTCCGCGTTAGTTGTATCCAAATCACACAAGTATAGAGGAGAAACAATAGCAAAAGTGTTCGGGAAAGTAGATACGTTTTGGACGTATCAACTCCCCCCAAGCTTAGCTTATTGCTTGTCCTCAAGCAATTCAGTTGAAAACTGAGTGCGATAAAAGAACTTCCACAAACACATTTGCTTCATATGATGTAAATATTCTCAGCAATGTGATCAACTACTTAGACAATTCATAATAAAGAGTATGCTACTGAGTCTACTTAATAGTCATTGCAAGCTATGAAGAGATACTATGAAAAGAGGAAAGAGAGAAAAAGCACCATATTCCCATGGTAAATAAGAAGAATGCTGAGATGCTTGTTGTCTGCTTGCCTTGTCATTTTGATATGGGGATTCTTCCGTATCATCGAGCAAGGGGTACCCCGTTGGCGGTTCTCTATGATACACATATGCTTGCGATGACAAGAACTTACCGGTGACTAAACTTGAGTAGCATGAGGAGCGGCCCTCGTATTCAAGGGACATGAGATTCTCAATTTACAACTTGTCAATGCATATCCTCATATTTGATCATTTTAACCTTAATCACCTAAAGATGCCTATGATAGGGGCAATGAGAGCTGAAAGCTAGTAAGTATCATAATTTTTGGGAGCTCTTTATGAGACTTGCAATCCCTGGTTCCCTCTTTGAAGGGCCTTTCTTTTACTTTTTAGTTGAGTCAGTAAACCTATTCCCTTCCATCTCAGCAAGTATTTTGAGTTGATGTGTTTCATTCATTCATATGATTTATGCAATCATGTCTTATGTTCCTTGTTTTGCACATTGCTCTTATCTTGATGTTTACTACTTTGAAAGCTATCATTGAAAAACCAGTTATTTGTGAACTCCAGCAAATTATCAACTATTCTTCGACCAAGAGCTAAGTTTGCCATTACCAATTATGATTCACTTTATGTATCTTTATTGTGTTTCCTTTACTCATTACAAGTTGAGTTATATAATAGTGAGTTGTCTTCTATTATGATCTGTGTATTTGATGAATGTGATGCTTCTTGTCCGTATTCTTTTATCGACTCTTCACTCCATAAACCCGAGGTCATGTTTATTGAGCTCATTTTCGCTTGGGGACAAGCGAAGTCTAAGCTTGGGGGGAGTTGATACGTCCATTTCGCATCACTATTCTATGTCATAATTCACTATTATTCATTGATATATTTCGTATTGAGAGGTGATACTTATGTTATTTCATCTGTTTTTGCATGGTTGATGACTTTTGGAGCATGGACCGCTGCAGTCAGGATTCTGATGGAAAAGGTCCTATTTGGAGGCAAAATTCGCGAAGATAAGAAAATCCGGGAAAATATACGGAAAATTCTATTTTTCTAGAAGACAAAGGAAGCCAGAAGGGGGGCTGGAGATGGGCCACAGGGGGCCCACACCACCCCCTGGCGCGGGCAGCCCTAGGCCACGCTAGTAGGTGGTGTGGCCACCCTGGCCCACTCCAGGCACTCCCCTCTAGCGTATATCATCCTCCTGAAACCCTAAGACTCGGGGGGCGACCACAGAAAGATTCCACCGCCTCTGCGGGGCAGAAAACACCGAGAGAGAAAGATCTCTCCGACAGACAGATTTCTACCGGGGGAATTCCTTCCCGGAGAGGGGAGATCGTCGCCATCAACACCACCATCAAGCTGGACTTCATCGGGATCATCATCATCATCACCACCATCATCACCATCAGCACCCTCATCACCATCTCCATATTGCTGTAAAAATTGAGTTGAATCTTGCATAGTTCATAGGGGAAACTTTCCCGGTGTTGATTACTCTTTGTAGTTGATGCTATTGGGTGAACCATTGAATTATTGTTTATGTTCAGATTGTTATACATCATTATTCCATCTCTGATCATGATCCATATGATGTCTTGTGAGTAGTTCGTTTTGTTCTTGAGGACATGGGAGAAGTCATGTTGTTAGTACTGGTGTTGTGTTGAGAAAGATTCAATAGTTTGATATTTAAGTTGTGGTGTACTTCTTCTAGTGGTGTCATGTGAATGTCGACTACATGACACTTCACCTATATGGGCCTAGGGGAATGCATTATGTATTTGGCTACTAATCGTAGGGGTTGCCGAAGTGACAGAAACCTGAACCCCCGTTAGGAAACCATTGCACAAGGGACGTAAGGGTCTTAGAGTTTAAAGCTGTGGTTAGGTTTCTACCTTAATTACTTTCTTGTACTTACGGATGTTTGCAAGGGGTATAATCACAAGTATGTATTAGTCCTAGGAAGGTCGGTACATTAGCACAGGTACACCCACACAACACTTAGCAAGCTAAAGAAGATTAATCAACTATACGAAGCGAAAGCACTTGACAGTCTTCCCATGTGTCCTCGAGAACATTTGGTAATCTTAAGTAATACAACCGGCTTGTCCTTTGCTGCATAAAGGATTGGGCCACTTGCTGCATTTATTCCTACTGTCTTTTATTTACTCGTACTTTGTTTACTTGCTTTATCAAAAACCCTTAAAAATCCGTTTGCTAAGTATTTGTAGAGAATTCCTGATCCATACCACTAGCCAGCACCTTCTGCTCCTTGTTGGGTTCGACACTCTTACTTATCGAAAATACTACGATACACCCCCTATACTTGTGGGTCATCAGCTTGCTAAGTGTAATACTTGCAAGTGTTAGCTTGCCTTGGTTGGTGCAGTGGTTGAAGTTTTCTTCCTCCTCTTGATAGAACTCCTCCTCGAAAGCTTGGTCGGTACTATCGTCTATAAATACATACGGAGTACACAATCACCAAATAATACTTTGCTAGTCTAATTAGCACTCTAAGGCACACATTTGATGATCTATTATCATCACAAGCATCACAAGTTTTATTAACTAGTTTCATTCTTTTTATTTAAGAAAAGTAATTTCTACTCATTGAAAAATTAACTAAGATTTAATATTCACCACTTAAAATATGGGATCATGTGGACACATGTCATCACCACATATTCTAACATGTGGGAATGTGATTTATGGGTTGGTTCATAATTACTTTGGTTTAAGTTCATTATTTAATGATTTAAAGTGACTAGAAATGCCTATATAGCATTATTTTGGTACTAGTCCAAGTCACTGCATGTAAACCTTAATATTATTACATATTCATATAGGTATGGTGAAATGTGATTTTTTGAGAGTTGGAATCAACTCAAAAGCTAACTTGGTTGATTTTATAAAAATGTTTGAATGTGCAAAAGCTTCTGTCTTGTTATTTTTACTAGGAGAGATCTCTAACTCTAATTGAATTAAATCCAACGGGCTTGGGTAGATCTTTTCAGTAGCTTTCTAACAAAATTTGAATCACTCCATTTGGATTTGTAAACCTCTCTGAATTGAATTTCAAAATAGAAAAATCCTAATTGAAACTAAATGGGTCGCGCGGGAAAGCTAATGGGCCGGCCTAGTGACACTACGCGGTACGGGGCACAGCTGACAGTGGGTCCACCGGTCAGTGGCTCATTACACGCGAAGCGGCATAGGGCGATGTGGGCCGTTAGATTAGAAATAGGATCAACAACTGGGGCTTGTCGTCGACGACGAGCAATACGCCTGCGAACTCTAACCCTAGCGGCTCGGTGGGGGTGCTCAGGGGGCGTACCAGGGCTCCAGCGACGACGGCAAGGCGGGCAAACGGACTGGTAGACGACGGCGAGCTCAGGGGTGGTCGAGGTAGCTCCAGGGGTGGTCACAATCAGTGGGGCCCTTCTCCTCCAGAGGCGGCCAACTCTGGTGAAATTCCGGCGACTACGAGCTCGAGCGGCTCCGGGGAGAAGTGGGGACTGGTCAGTGGCAAGAGGGGAGGTGAGTGGTGTGCCGAATGGGGATGGGGTGGCCTCCTTTTATAGGCTCGACGGCGGGACAGCGTGGCGTGGCCAGGCGACGGTGGCGACATGGCTACAGGCTGCTAGCGGCATGGCTGCGAGCGGCGATCGATGCACGGTCTCCTGGCGGTGCTCTATGGGGTAAATGCGGGCTTAGGGATGGTGGTATGCGGTCGGGCGGTGCGCACGCTCTGAGTGGCAGAGGCGGCGGTCTTCACGGCAAGCGGTGGCTGTGGTGCATTTGGCAACGAACGGGCATGTCTGCGGTGTTCCTGGGGTCAAGGCGACGCGGTGGACGCGGGCTGCGGTCGAGGGGCGAAGTGTGCACGCGTGTCGGGCGTGGCGCTCTGCCGCGTGCTCGGCATGGCGTAGACACTCAGTGCGCGATGCTCAGCTGGTGGTCCACGGCTTGGCCTGGCTCGGGGAGGGGACAGAGAGTGGCGGTGAGGTCTGGGCTAGCTCGTAGACATGGCGAGAGAGAGAGGGGCGGTCTGCTGCAGCGAGGCAAGGTTTGGCCGGCGACTAGGTGCTCGAGTTGGCATGGCACTGCTGCTAGGGGGTAGGGGATGGGGTGCTAATGGCCTGGTTAGATCATTTGGAGACAGAGGGAGTAAATGGGGATCAATTGGGGGCAAAACCCTGTACAAAACAATGAGCTAGGATTAGAGTTAGATTCTTGCCTGCCAAGTGTTTGTGGAAATGGCCGCAAGAAAAATAGTTTTGAATTTTGAAAAGATTTTTGGTGGGTGTGCTAGTATTAAGCTTGAGACTCTGTGGGTGCTTGGGTTTTGAAAATTGAGCTCATTTGAGTGGTTTTTGAAATAGTGGGATCTTCCCATATGAACTAGATTCAATTTTCAAATGCCATTTAAAATTAGTGTTTGAATGTTTTTGGCAGATCACAAAGTGGGCCTTGGTACATTATTATGTGTACTAGCAAGGGGTGCAAAGGTCCACATTTATCTCTGTTAGGTTTTGAGTACTAGGAATAGCCAAAGTAGGCATGTTGATTAAAATGGCACAAATGACCATTCACTTCTTTTATTCATTTTGATTTGTTTTTCTTTGGGATTTGTTTGGGAATGATCTAGATGATGTTTATTTCACCTAAGAATCACTTTACAAGCAATGGATC
Source organism: Avena sativa (assembly GCA_916181665.1). Taxonomy (NCBI): domain Eukaryota; kingdom Viridiplantae; phylum Streptophyta; class Magnoliopsida; order Poales; family Poaceae; genus Avena; species Avena sativa. Next base: position 318,873,136 of record OV702292.1, read on the forward strand.
ACTTAATCATGGCAATTCAAATCAACTCCTATTTTAAATGCACACACATATGAATGATTTAATAATTTGATTTGGAAAAGTTTTTGTTAACCCTATTTTTGATGATTTGGATCTTAATAACCTTGGATTTAAGTTTTGGGATGTTACAAAAGCTATCGTGGGGTCTCGATCCCCTGTGTGCTGGACAACGAGAAGCTCCGCGGCGTGGAGAAAGAAGGGCTCCTCCGCTCCGGCGACTGGCGGAGCGGCTCCGGCGAGACCATCCCCAACCCGCGCGCCAACGAGCGGGTACACTTCGGCACCCACCTCGATAGAGGATTGTCATTTCCTCCCTCAGAATTCTTTTCCGAGGTGATAGATCACTATAGTGTTCAACTCCACCATCTTCCTCCCAACTCCCTCCTAGAGATGAGCGCCTATGCGGCTTTGTGCGAGGAATTTCTCGGCATTAGGCCGAGTCTTACCTTATTCCGGTACTACTTCCATGTCCGGAGAAATTCTATCACGGCCAGCAATCCTTATATTACCGGTACAATTAGCTTTTCGGTTAGGCGTGATCGCGCCTATACAAATATTCTAGCCAGTGACTCGGTCAAACAATGGCCAACCACCTTCTTTTACCACAAAGATGTTCGAGCTCCCGGGAAAGCCACTGCTTTGCCGTCTTTCATCGACGGAGCCACCACGGCCCAACCATCTTGGGACGAGGCACCTCCGGCTCTCAGTGACGATCTAATCCTCGCTAAGAGGCGGATCGAATATCTGATTAAACACAAAGGACTAAAGGGATCCGACTTGGTCCAATGCTGGCTGTCACGTCGGATCCAACCCCTTCAGTACCACGGAAAACGACTGATGCACTCCATCACGTCATCCAAAAAGGATTCCCTCTGCATCAGCCCCAAAGCCTATACCTCGCAAGGTTATATAAGCCAGATTAAATGGCTGATAAGGGAGCGGATCGAGAGGAGAATCCTAGAGGTTTCTCTGGATATGCACACAGCGAAAAACCCCATTGTGCCGGTAAGCTCTTAACAATAAACCTTTTTATGTGTTTCATTCTTTAAGTTATACTGCAATACTGATATATTTTCTTCTTTTTAGCTTGCTGACCTCCCTGAGTCGGAATTTGCTCTGCTCGAGGGATATCCTCCCGAGTTTTCTCAGGAGGCTGAATTGGTCCCATTGCCGGATATTGTGCCCAAGAAGCGTAAGGCTCCGACAGTGGCTGTTGGCACAAAGGAGGTGCCCGTCGTGAAGAGGTAACTTTCAACACAACTTTTCTCCTTTGTACCTTTCTCGAATTTTCTTCCGAGATGTAATGTTTTCGACTCTGTTACATTCTTAGAGCTAAGTAGCTCATCAAGGGCAAGGGGAAGGGAACTTCTTCGAAGCCCCTGCGACAGATGAAGCTGACCATAGCTTCCCCTGCCGTGGCTCCTCCGACTCCTGCCCCCAATCCTCTGCAATGCCCGTGATCACTCCTTCGCCGAATGTCGCAGAAGATTCGGCTCCTTCAACGGAGCCAGCGATTCTTGAATCGCAAACTAATGTCACCATGAGTGAGTCAGGTTTAGATAAGGGTGAACCCTCTTCGGGTAATGATCCCTTGGCAGAGATCTTTGCCGAAAACCTTCTCAACAATCCGGGTCTTGCCAAGTTTGGCTTGTCCCGGAAATCTGCGGAAGAGATCCAGCGGCTAGCCAGGCAATGCCTGGAGAAGAGAAATCTCTCTGCCGAAGAAGAAGCACAAGAGGCGGAAGACATCAAGTACTCCGACCTTCTTGAATAAGTTCGCATTCGCGACGAGGGACTTAGAGCTGGTGTGCTTCCACCACCTCCGATTATTCCACTCACCCTCGACGAGAAAGTTTCCACCGAGGTGAACATATGTCTGAGCAAGCTCACACATGAACATCATGTAAGTCGGAATTCTAACTCACGTTTTTCTTTATTGTATATCATATCCTCTAGCATGAATACTAGGAATAGCCAAGCATGAATTAGGATATTTAATCCGAGTTTATGCTTCCTTAAGATACCAAAGAATGAACTAGTGTAGCCCCCAAGGCTCGTGTTGATATTAGTAACAATATTAGCCCGAGTCTTCAGTAGACTTCTGACTCTGGGTATTCTGACTTACAGAAAGTTAATTCATAGAACCAGGATTTGTTGAAGAATATCTGCAACAAGCGGAGAGAGATCAGATCTCTCCAACTTGAAAATGCTGAGCTGAAGGTCTCCAAGGATGAGGCCGAGGGTAAACATTCCGAGACTCAAACCTTGTCTTTCATGTTTTCACAGTCGAATTTTTCCCTGAACTATTGTTCTTTTTTGACTTACAGCGCTGGTGAAACAGTCCTGCGCTATGATTGAAGAGGCTGAGAACCTCAAAACCTTGGTGGTGGAGAACAAAGAACTTCGCCAAGAGCTGGATAAGCTCAAGGCGGATCATGAGAAGAGCATCGCTCAAGTTATCGAATCCTCCTCCATGGCTACTGACGAGCGTGATCGCAAGATTGCTGCTCAAGATCAGAAAATCTCGGACCTCAATAATGAGCTGTGCAGAGAGAAGGACCTTTCCGAGGAGCTCCGGGCTGAACTCCAGAGTCTTTGGGAAGAGAAGACCAAAGTTGACGATGTCATCTTCGGTATGTTCCATCTGTCTAATTTGTCTATTTTCTTCGACTTCTTTCAATGTCGGATTTCTGTTTTTGTGTATAGGTCCTCTGAACTTGACGAACTCCATTTGTGCCGAGCCTCGCACCCACCGGCTTACCCAAGTCGGTGATTTGCTTCATGACTTCCGCCAATCCCTTGAGGATATTGGCAAAGCTCTCAAGATTCCGGATATGCATAGCCTGTCGGATTTTCAGGTGCGGGACAAGGCGAAGGATATGCTGCAGCTTGTCTAGGATTGGAATATGTCCTACGCGCGATCCGCGGTGCAGAACGCACTCCCCATGGTCATGAGCCACCATGGAAGCATGGAGATATGGAAAGTGACCAGAGGGTATTCTACAGTGGATGAAGACGGTCAGGAGCAAGACATCAAGGCGATCATGGACTCCTGCACCGGATATGGGTGCCATGTAGCTGATCTAACCAGCTACGACACTCCCTTCTTCACCCGCATGGACACGCCGCCTCCGCCTCCCGAAGAATCAGCAGAAGGTTCCGACGATGAACAGACCGTATCGGATCTAGACATCTCGGAATGATATCAAGGCGATGTATCCAGCGAGCCGGAAGCTCCTTCCTCTCCTCCTGCATCATAGATTGCTAGAAACAATTGTACTATTCTGAAAAACATGATGGGTCTGTAAATATGCAGTACTTATAATTTTGCTAGTGCTAAGCTTCTGATCTATTCAACACCTTTTGGCTTTAATTTTTCGTGTGCCTGAAATGTTTACATAAGCACATATACTTTTTCGTCTATACTTATCGTTTATCTGGCTTTCCGCCTCGTCCCTTTCGTGAGCCGGTTAAGCCTTCTACACGGAAACTTTGCCGAGCAACGGAGCTCAATTGCTAAACCAGTTTAAACTCGGAAACAAAGCTGGCTTCTAGTACCAACAATTCACTACTCGGAAAATACCCGCATCCGGCAATAAGACAAATAACCAAAGTATAGACTAGAAACTTTAGAGTTATACCAGAAGGTAGCATTTTTAGAATCGGAAATCTAAACCAGAACAAACATGAGCATAAAGTACTTTCAAGTATTCTGGGATTTTCGACTATGACATGATCATTCGGAAATAAGATGGTAAAACTTCTCAGAAAAAACTTGAGGCAACCAAGACTTTTATTTCTCACAGAACATGTACATATGTATGATTACAAAGAAGGATAAACTAAGAATAAAAGGGACGTAGCTAAGCAATATTCCATGGTCTGTCTAACTCATCCGGATTTGTACTGCCTCTAGCTCTCTTTCTCTTCTTAGTAGCAGGTCTTTCTTTGACTGGCCTCATGTCAGTTAAGTAGTACGAACCATTGTGCAATACTCGACTAACTAAAAAGGGCCCTTCCCATACTGGGGAAAGTTTGTTCTTTCTTTGCTGCCCAAGCCGGAGAATCAAATCACCTTTATTGAAAGATTTGTTTCTGACTCTCTGGCTATGATACTTACGTCACTTCTGCTGATAGGCTATTGATCTCATCTCAGCAACGACACGAACTTCTTCGACCAAGTCGAGATCATTTTGTCGAGAAATATCGGCATCCTCTTAAATATACGCGGCCACTCTAGGAGAAGTGTGAATCAAATCACTAGGAAGAACTGCTTCTGCGCCATAGACCAAGAAGAAAGGTGTGTATCCGGTTGACCTGTTCGAAGTTGTTCATAAACTCCATATTACAGAGGGTAATTCCTCTACCCAAGCCCCTGCAACACGTCATAGTGGTGCTTCGAGTCTCGGTTTTAGGACTTGTAGGATTAAATCATTAGCTCTTTCAACTTGTCCGTTAGCCTGTGGATGTGCGACTGACGCAATGTCAAACTGGATATTTTGCTCATTGCAGAATTCAGCCAATTCTCCCATAGAAAAGTTACTCCCGTTGTCCATGATAATGCTATGCGGATAACCATACCGGATTATAACATCCTCGACAAATCTTTTGGCTATTGCTCCATCACAACTAGTGACGGGTTTAGCCTCGATCCACTTTGTGAATTTATCCACCATCACCAAGAGGTGAGTAAATCCACTTGGAGCATGTCTAAATGGTCCTACCATATCAAGCCCCCAGACCGCAAAAGGCCATGTTATAGGTATTGTTCGCAACTGATCAACTGGAACATGAGCTTGTTTGGCGTACTTCTGACAGCCTTTGCACGTCTTGACTAATCGTTCGGCATCTGCCTGAGCTGTAAGCCAGAAAAATCCGTGTCTAAAAGCTTTTGCCACTAAAGATTTGGCTGTAGCGTGGTGACCACACTCGCCTTCGTGGATTTCTCATAAGATTTCCACTCCTTCTTCCGGAGATACGCAATGCTGAAAAACCCTAGAGACACTCCGCTTATAGAGCTCACCTTTAACTATAGTATAGGCTTTTGCTTGTCGGATAATCTACCGGCTCAGGACCTCGTCTTTGGGTAATTTGCCATCTACCATATAATCAAGGTAGGGTTGAGTCCAGCTGGGAATTACAGCCAGAACTGCTATTAAAGGTGAGTCGGATTTGGTCGGATATTCCTCATCTACTCCCTTTATCGAGGGAACTTTGAGGTGCTCTAAAAATGCGCCATCTGGGACCTCTTTCCGCGCAAAGCCTATTCGAGATAATGCATCTGCTTCCTCATGTTCTGCTCGAGGGATGTGTTGAACCACAAACCCTTCGAATGATTTAGATAAATCATCCACGACAGCTTTATACGATGCCATGTGCTTATTTGCATTACAAATATCCGAAACTTGCTGAGCAACAAGATCCGAATCTCCATAACACATCAAACGTCAGATGCCAATATCCTTAGCAATCCGGATTCCATGCAGCAGTGCTTCATACTCGGCAATATTGTTTATCGCTGTGAAGTGGATCTGCAACACGTATAGAAGTTTATCTCCTTAGGGTGATTTGAGCACCACGCCAGCCCCCGAGCCCCCTCGAGCCTTAGACCCGTCAAAGTAGAGGGTCCAATATTCCGACTCAGGGAGGGTCATATTCTCCTTCGTCTCTGTCCAATCAGCGACAAAGTCGGCAAGGATTTGGGATTTGATTGCTGTCCGAGGTTTATACTCAATATCAAAAGCTGAAAGCTCTATGCCCCATTTGGCGATGCGTCCTGTGGCGTCACTGTTGTTGATTATATCTCTCATGGGAGCTGTGCTCACCACGGTAATTGGATGCTCCTGAAAATAATGCCGTAGCTTACGAGATGCCAGAAAAACACCGTAAGCCAACTTTTGATAGTGCGGATACCGCTGTTAGGATTCTGTCAGGATCTCGCTGACAAAGTAAGTCGGGCGCTGCACCAGGTGTTCCTGATTTTCCTCCAGTCTCTCCACCATCATGACGATACTAACGACCTTGTTTGTCACATCAAGATAGAGCAACATCGGTTCCTGTGGTTCCGGCCCAGCAAGGATAGGAGCAGATGAGAGTACTTTCTTCAGGTCTTGTAGTGCAGCTTCAACTTCGTCGGTCCAAACAAAATCCTTGGTCTTTTTCAGGAGTTTGTATAATGGTGCGAATCTTTCACCAAGCCGGCTTACAAACGACTGACTGCAGCGATGCAACCAGTTAGTCTTTGTACATCCTTCAGGCGAGTTGGCCTGGAAATATTGAGCATGGCCTTGATTTTGTCCTGGTTCACCTCTATGCCTCTTTGAGACACGATGAAACCTAACAATTTTCTGGCTGGTATTCCAAAGAAGCATTTCTTCCATGATGTTGTATCTTCGTAGATTGGCGAACGTTTCCTCCAAGTCGGAAATCGGTGTTTCCTTCTTTTTGGACATCACCGCGATATCATCCACGTATGCATGTACATTGCGTCCGAGCTAGTCGTGAAGGCAACGCTGCATTGTGCGCTGGTAGGTAGCTCCTATGTTCTTCAGCCCAAAGGGCATCGTAACAAAACAGAAGGTTCCGAAAGGGGTTATGAATGAAGTTTTGACTTTGTCAGATTCCTTCATCCGGATTTGGTGATAACCGGAATATGCGTCGAGAAAATAGAGGAGTTCCGAGCCTGCCGTAGAATCGATAACTTGATCAATCCTAGGCAGAGCAAACGGATCTTTTGGACAAGCCGTGTTCAAGGCAGTATAATCAACACACATCCTTAATTCAGTGGTGTCCTTTTTAGGGACCATTACAGGATTGGCCGACCACTCAGTGTGGATGACCTCTTCTATGAATCCGGCTAACTCAAGCCGTGCTAGTTCCTTAGCTATTGCCTTACGCTTTTCATTGCCAAAACATCGTAAGGACTGTTTGACGGGTTTAGTGTTCAGGTTTACATTTAAAGAGTGCTCGACAAGTTCCCTAGGTACTCCAGTCATGTCAGATGCCTGCCATGCAAAGATATCTTGATTTTCTTTGAGGAACTTGACGAGCGCGCTTTCCTATGCGCTATCTAGGCCTACGCCTATCTGGGTCACCTTGGAGGGGTCATCATCCTTCAACGGTGTCTTCTTCGTCTCTTCTGATGCCTTGAACTCCGGATCTGGCTTGGTCACCTCCTTCTTCGTTGCGGGCATCTCGGACGGATCTATGCTCTTCTTGATCTCCTGGTACTCCTGGGCGTGCAGCACGGCTTCAGCAAAGGCGGCATTTCCATCCTTACACTCTTGCGCTTTCTTCGGGTCTCCCCTGATGGTGATTACGCCGTTGGGACCTGGAATTTTCATCATATTGTAAATGTAACACAGACGAGCCATAAAAGCCCAGTAAGTCGGACGTTCGAATATAGCGTGGTACGCGCTCTTGAACAGGACCACTTCGAAGGAAAGTGCCTCCGTCCGATAGTTCTTTGGAGTTCCAAAGGTAACATCCAAAGTGATTTCTCCTAGGGAATTAGCTTATCTTCCTAGGACGACCCCGTGAAAGATCACAGAGCCTCCGAGATCTTCATCCGGCAAAGTGTTTCGACATAGAGAATATTGATATTGCTGCCACCGTCCATACAGTCTTGTAGAAACCATAACCGTCAATAAGTGGATTGACGATTAAGGCGTACTTTCCTCACCTATGTAGCTTAGGCGGATGATCAGCGCGGTCAAATGTGATTGCCACTTCCGACCAGTCCAGGTACTGAGGGACAGCCGAAACTATTGCGTTGAGCTCATGTAGAACTGCTTTCTTGACTTTTTCTAGTTGAGATCTGAGGAAGGCGACATAAGTGTCTTTCTTGGTCGGAAAATTTTCTTCCCTTTCGGCTTGGGATTTGAAGCATCAGCTTCCTTCATGTCAGAATCTTCCTTGGTCTCTTTATCTTTTTCGGGATTCTTCTTTCCCTTCTTCTGCTTAGCTCTGTAGCCAGCGGTATCGTCTCTTTTGATGTCGTCATTAAAATGACACTCAGCGTTGGTGTGGGACAAGCCTCCATTGGCATCTAAGTGGTGTATGCAAGGGTTATTGGCAATGTCGGCCCAGGTGTAGGTTTTGCCTGGTTGCTGATCTCCTCTACCCTGAACACTCGAAGTCCTGGCCTCCGCCACGTCCTCCTCGTCCTCCAGACCTGAAAGTAGCAGTGACCACTGTCGTTTCCGTGTTGGGTTTTTCTTCCGAGGTATTTTTGCGCTTCTGAGCTTGTTGCTTTGGTTGTTTTGCCGACTGTGGCATAGCTAGGGCGTTGAGTAATCCTTCTGTGTCGTCGTCAGCGTCTGCATACTTGCTCGCTGTTTCTATCATTTCTCCCAAATCAGTGACTTTGTCGCACTTCAAGCGATGACGTAGTAGACCAATTGGGAGACCTGCAATGAAAGCTTCAATCACAGTTTGATCATTTACTCCTTCACAGGAGTTCTTGGTGTCGATCCATCGTCCGAGGTAATCCCGACAAGTTTCTCCGGCCTTCTGGGTGCAACACTGCAGGTCTCCGACCGTACAGGGCCTCCGGTATGTGCCTTCGAAATTCCGAAAGAACGCACTTTGCATGTCATACCAGTTGTGAATGGTGTTCTCCAGAAGTTCATTAAGCCATGATCGTGCCGTCTTCCGCAACATGAGTGGGAGATATCAGGTTGCGACCAGGCGGTTTCTGCCTTTGGCGATGCAGCAAGCTTGGAAGAAATCCTGTAGCCAGGTATCTGGCCGAGCAATGCCGTCGTAGGCTTGGATATGTCTTGAGATAGCAAATTCTTCCAGGAATCTTGTAGCTCTGATGCGTGGACTGAAGCATTTTGGGCCCACGTAGATATCATCGTTTTCGTAGCGCCGCGCCTCTATGTTGGAGTTGATCCTGTGCCTTGCGTTGTTTGGGGATAGAGATCGTCCCGAATGTCGGCTGTGGCTGTGGTGCCTTGGAGCCGGACTTCGGCTTCTGCCACCACCTCCTCCACCATGACGCCCTCCATTGCCTCCCTAGGGGCCATTGTGATGGCTACTTGGCAGAGAGGGTGGAGCAGCTGGGTTTTTCCGGCTGATCGCCGGCCTCCGTCTGGAGCGTCATTATTCCGGTTCCGGGGAGGGTCTTCATCATGACGAGCCGCCTGCCGGCTTGTCCCAGCATGGTGTCCGTCGTTCCTCCGTCCATTATCCGGACGACTTTCATGTCTAGGAGGTGGCATCCTTTGTCGGTCCTCCTCCCGACGTTTCTCCTTATCATCATCCATGCGGTCTTTCGACTCTCGCTAGGGCAGGCTCATCGGATTCAGTGCAGCAATTGCCTCTTGCTCTGCAACTGGGTTAACATTACGCCAGCCATGGGCAGCTTTGTGGTGCTGTCCTGAAGATCTGGTTCTTGAGTAATTATCTTCCCTGCGATCGGGGCGGTGGTGCTGCTCCGGAACGCGTTGGGGTCTTACGTCAGCCCATGCCAGATCTGTGCGACATTGGTCAGAATCAGAGACCAGTTTTTGACTTCTGGACATGGTGACCTTTTGTTGCTCCAGTCCCTTGTTGAGTAGTTTGATTCCCAACCGGATCTCCACCGGTCCTGGATTAGCCGATAGAATTTCTCGGGCCGCCACGATATTCTGTACCGGGGTTGGATATACCCAATCCCCTTTGCTATCTTTCCGAGGCTTCCCCATCTCTTCTCCGAAAAGGACGGCGTGAATCTGCGGGAATTGGTTGTCATTGGTATGAAGCTTCCTGGTCTTCTGGTATTGCCTGGAGTTGTACTTCTCCGCAGATGCTAGGCGTTTCTTTTCCTCCTCAATGTTTTTGGCTTCATCGAGGAGTACTTGACGACACGCTTCTAGGGCATGTGCCCTCTCATCCAGTTGTTCAGCAGTAAGCTCTGCAGCTGTAGGAATAGGTGTGGTTAAAGCAGCATTGATGAGTTTAAGCGCACCTTCAGTGATAACGTGTCCATCCACCGATTCTTCTTTTTTGGGCTCTTCTGGGATAAGTGCTCCATCCGAGTCTTCCTCATATTCCTCGGCAATCACCTCTTCTGCCAGAGGGTCTTTTGCCGGGGTCTTGTTCTTCTTGTTCTTCTTCTTTGCCTTCTTGGCAGCGCCGGTAGCAAAGACGGCTTTGGGTCCATTTCCTGGAGTCAAGCTCTGATCGGTACTTTCAGACATCTAGACTTCGGGATTATCTCTGTTTTCCATGTCGTCCTGCGCTTTGGGAGAGTGTTCCCCGGATCCTTCATCCATGGATTCTCCTTCCTGTGCAGTTTTGGAGTTATACTCCTCTTCATATTCCGCGGACAACTTTCGGAAATCTGCTGACGTCATCGATTCATCTAAGGATGCGGGTATGTCGGCGTTTTTTCCGATTGCCTCCAGCACAGAGTCGGTGTTGTCTCCAGCATCGGCAGAGCCGGATCCGGATCCCACATATCCGACGAAGTGCGATGCATGCTTCCTGAGGTACCTGCGGATCTCGCGATCAGCTTCGTCGAAACTTTGGATGGTCTCGAGAATTGCATCTACGCTTGAGTTTTGCATTATCATACGTCGCAGCATATACCTTAGGAAAGGCATGTCTGTCCTGGCGTCATCAGAGCCGGAATCAGAGTCGTTGATATGCTCCTCCTGGATTTCAACTTCAGCGGGTGGGCTGATCTGGGATTCAGCCTCTCCAAGGAGATTCACTTCAGATTCGACTTGGGCCGCTAGGTCTTCTTCAGGCTCAGATTTCTCCACTATCTCCGCAACTGGTGCGGGCTGGGTGGGATTAGGGTTTTCTGAGATCCGGAACTCTGCCGCCTCCGTGGACAAAGGGGACCCAGAAGATTCTTCTGCCTCTAACATCACCGCCGGGGTGGGTGGGATAGGTTCAGCAAAACCGATGTAAACATCGATCTCGCCAAAAGACATGATTGTTTAGGCAGTCACAGCCTCCCTAGACGGAATCTAGGTCTCGTCGAGAACGATGAGAGGGACGTCGCTGGCATAGAGGATGCGACCGACGGTGATAGTCTCACCGATTCTGATTCTTGCAAATTCCGCTCGGAAGGCAGATCCAAAGCTCACTTGCCCCACGGTGGGCGCCAACTATCATCGGATTGATGACAAGTACGCCATGAGGGGGTCCTCGAGGCGTGCGGAAGAGAGGGGTGTGAGACGTACGGTGTTCCGGGATGGTGAGCACACAAGTTTACCCAGGTTCGAATCCGCCGGCTTTGGACGGATCCGACTCCTGCTAGCAATCCAGTAATACGGCAGAGCCAAAATATGGGTTACAAGGGTTCGCCTGTGCGAGTTTGTAGACTATGAGGGTAGGTGCCCTAAAGGCTCTCCCTAGGACGGCTTATATAGATATCCGGCCTAGGGTTTACAGGAGAGATCTATCCGGCTATGACTAAGAGTCGGTTACAAAGTACTTCTTGAACTACAAGTAACACTATGGGCCTAAGTCGGTAAGTCTTCTGGGCCTTCCCGTAGCCGGATTGGACTCCGTCTCTTCTCCCTGACTAGGCCACCCGTGAAGCAAAGCTCTAACCTGAAGTGGGCCACCCTGGTCAGTGAGGAACTCTGAGGATACCCAGAAAGTATATCCCTAACAGACGTTTTGACTGGCCTAGGCCCATGTCGAGTGGGCCTGCAGGACGGCGACTAGAAAGCGACTAGAAGAGACTCCTGGCGACTGGAAGCTGGAGGCCCAGAAGCGTAGATAGGCCTAGTCAGATTAGGTCAAATCCTTCGAAGCCTTAACTGTTTCGGTTGTAATCCTGTAAACCCTAGCGAGGTACCCCTATATAAACCTCCCTACGGTACTCTCTATACTCACGTTCCATCATACAAACCATCCAAGTGACTCGCTGCCTAGCCACCGAGATCGCCACCCTTGTAACTCACTCGTCGATAATACAATCTAGCAGGAGTAGGTATTTACGCTATGGGGGGTCGAACCTGGGTAAATCCCTGTGTCTTTGCCCTCAATCTCACACCAAAGATGGTGACTCGCTCTTGCCCCAAATCTTTCCAATTGCTACCCCTGGTAGCGATTTCCATGGTCATTCCCACAACAGTGGTGCCCACCATGGGGCATAGCCGGTCAAGCCCGAGTTCTACGGCGAGACCCTACTCTCCAATCGATCGGCCAATCGCCAACGGCCGCATGATCGCAAGCGGTGAGATCAGTCAGATCCTACCCAGGAGCTACATCCCGATGTCGTGCCCGATCACGCACAACACGGCGATGCCGGTCAGCACCATGAACCTCTTCATCGGGTTCACGGACGCTGTCGACCTGATGGAAACGGCGATCGTTAGTGGGTCACCGCCACATCATGATCTACTCTCGGAAGGCCAGATCTGCTCCATCACCCACCTCGCCTCCGAGTACGACTCGGCCACCAGCAATGCGGCCGGGAGCAATGCAGCCACAAGTGACACGGCCCTCCACGATGACACCGATCCGGTGACCCCTACCTCGGACACCGAGTGCATCACTGCTGCATCACACGAGGACTCCATCACTCGATTCTCCAATGCTGAGGACTTCGAAGATCCCTCCATTCTCGGAATCTTTGACTCTGACTCTAGATCGGAGTCTCCTGATGACTTCCGTGCCAGATCCAATCGCTTCAACGCCACATACATAGAGGGAAGCATCACCCGCCACCGGATCCCTTCTCCACACCCCTCCCGCCAACCGCAACAGCAACGAAGATCGAGGATTACCGCCAGCAGCTAGAGGCGGCCAAGGTCAGAGAACAAGCTGCTAGCTCGTGGTGGATGTCGAGCTCGTTGGGGAACCCCAAGAGGAAGGTATGATGAGCACAACAGTAAGTTTCCCTCAGTTATGAAACCAAGGTTATCAATCCAGTAGGAGCAAGGAAACACCCCAAAGTGTAGCTAGCTGAACGTTGGGAGGGTGCACTACCAGTGCCAACAGCAACGTGGAGACCTGCACAACACAACCACAGAACTTTGTCCCCAACTTGCGATGAGGTTGTCAATCTCACCGATTTTGCTAAAAACAAAGGATTAAACATATCGAATGGAAGGAAGTAATAGTTTGCAGAAAGTAAACACAAAGTAGTAAACAGTTGATTGTAGATTGAATGTAAAAGGAAGGACCGGGTTCCATAGTTCACTAGAGGTGGCTCTCCTTAAGATAGATAACATGCTGGGTGAACAAATTACAGCGGGGCAATTGACAAACATCGATAAAGCATACAAGCATATACTAATCATCTTGAATCCTTTGAGACTTGATTGGGCATTACAACATTATACATAGACCACCATCCAACTGCATCTATGACTAATAATCCACCTTTAGGTTATCATCCGAAACCCCCTCCAGTATTAAGTTGCAAGCAACAGATTATTGCTTTACGAATTGCGTGTAAAGTAAACAATACGATTGTTCTATGAACAAAGGATTTTTGTTTTCTACCTAGTAGCAACAACACATCTAGTACCTTAGAAATATCTGTCACTTCCCCAAATTACCAGAGGCATGAACCCACTATCGAGCATAAATACTAACTCTTGGAGTTGCTAGCATCTACTTGGCCAAGATAGCTACTAACAACAGAAAACATGCAAGATCACAAATAACAAAGACATGATAGAATCAATAATCAATCTGAAATAGCATCTCAATATCGATCGGATCCCCGCAAACACAACATGCAGAATTACAAATAGATGATCTTGATCATGAATGGAGCTCACAAGATCTAAACATGATAGCACAAAGGAGTAGAACCAGCCATCTAGCTACTACATGGACCCGTAGTCCAGAGATGAACTACTCACGCGTCACACCGGAGGCTTGCATGATGATGAAGAAGGCTTCCAGGGTGAATTCCCCTCTCCGGCAGGGTGCCGGGAAGAGCTTCAGATCCCTCCCGATCTAGGGATGGATATGACGGCGGCTACAGACTCTTTCGTGGAATTTTGATCGGGCCCTTAGGGTTTCCGTATTAGAGGCAATATATAGGCGGAAGGAGAGGCCAAGGGGGTGCCTGGGTTGGCCACACCACCCCCTGGCGCGGGCCAGGCCTGGCCGCGCGGCCAGGTGGTGTGGCCGCCCTTTGGCCCTTCTCCGTCTCGTATTCTGGCTCCAAGTGTCCCCCGGTAAAATAATAACTTTGGCTTTTGTCCCGTCCAATTCCGAGAATATTCATTTTCTGACTTCCTGGAACCAAAAACAGCAGAAAACAGGCAGTTGGCACTGTGGCTCTTGTTAATAGGTTAGTCCAAGAAATCATATGAAAAGTACTACAAAGTGTGGACAAAACATAAGAAAGTAGATAAAACCAAGCATGGAACATCAAAAATTATAGATACATTTGCAATGTATCAACATCCCCAAGGCTAACTCCTGCTCGTCCTCGAGTAGGTAAGTGATAAAAAGAAAGAATAATTTTTGAGGTGACATGCACCATCATAAACTTGATCAAAGTATTTGTAAAACATTCAAAGATGGGATCATAGTACTTCAATCATAGCATGAAAGACAAAGTTCTAGCAATAAGACAAAGAAACTATGTTGCAACATGAAAAGGGACAAACAAAAGATTCATGAATAACAATGCTTTGCAAGACGTTTGTTTGTTTCACATAAAGAAAACATAGCATAGTAGCATTCATCTTGTCCCTCATAGAGTAGAAAATATAAATGCATAGGACACCTTCAAAGTTCATAAGAGTGACTAGATACAAATAGTTTAAAACAAGCAATATCAAGGTATGCATCAATCAACTAGTATTGGGACTATGCACATAGAACTAAGAATGGCCACTATGCTCTCAGAGTAGGTGCATAAAGGTAGAAGGTGGAGACTCAATATAATGGTGGAAGAAAGGCCTTCATAGAAGGAAGCAGGGATTCAAGTCTCATAAAGAGCTTCCAAAAATTATGGTACTTATTAGCTTTCAGCTCTCATTGCCCCTATCATAAGCATCTTGAAGGTGATTAAGGTTAAAGTGACACAACTAAGAGGATATGCTTGACAAGTTATAAACCAAAATCTCATGCCCCTTACTTACGAAGACCGAACCTCATGCTACTCAACTTTAGTCACGAGTAAGCTCTTGTCATTATAAGTACATATGTATCATAAAGAACCTCCAATGGGGTACCCCTTGCACATGATACAGGAGCTATCCCATAATCAAAATGACAAGGCAAGTAAAAAATGAGCATCTCAGTGATCTTTTTATTTGCTATTTGCATAGGTTTGTATTGAGGATGCTTCATAGAGTGCTCATTATAGTGATGCTGCAAGTTTCCACCATGATTAGGCATGGCTTAGGCTAGTGGCCTAGGCGTTTCTCTAACACACATAAAAACTCCATGATCTTACAAGTTCCACTTTTAATTCACACCGCCGGGATCCATAAGCAAAAGAACATGATATCAACGGGGTACAAAGTACAAGTGCAATGTTGAAACGTTCCCTATGATACATGGTTCTGCTAATTTCAACTTATAAAGCGCAAGCATATACGCAACAAAGAAGGACCCAATGGTTCAAGTTTATTAAATGCAAAAAGGTAAAGTGTGCCATCAAGTTTGTGAGAGCTTTAATCACTAGTTTTCTCATAACAAGTTTAATTCGGAAGGTAAACAAAAACATGAATATACTTGGAATAGCATATGCTAATAGGTAGGTATGGTGGAATCTTTGGAATAACTTGGTTTAAGGAGTTGGATGCATGAGTGGAACTCATACTTGGTTGTGGAGGCTAGCAAAAGACTGGGAGCGACAAACTAAGAGAGCAATAATGGCCATAATCATGCAGAGCAACAAAACATCATTGATCAAAGCATAAAGTGATACTACAAGTTGAAAACTAAAGGATCATAAAGGCTATGGTGACTTGGGATAGTCATAACATGGTGTGAGCATGCGCCAAGTCAACCCAAATAAAGCATCAAAGGAGAATACCACAATACTATGCTTTAATATGCTAAAACAACGCATGATTCATCCAAGGCACATTAAGCAATCTCAATTGTTTATAACAAGTCATGCTACAGCAAAAAATACTAAGCATAAAGCCAAAACAATATCAAGCATGGCATGACAAAGCATAGGCCACAGTAAAAAACAAGCTCTCTTTACCACTTAAGCATGAACTTTCCTACTCTTTCCAAACCAAACCAAACTATTTGAAAACCAATGTATGAAAGAGGGGGTCCAACCAATTTATTCAGGAAACTAAGCAAACAAATCAAATGAAAAACCAAAACAAAAACGAAAAAGAAGACGCTCCAAGAACAACACAACTGTGCATGAAACAATAAAAATGAAGCGTTTGGAAGAAACCTGGGATTTTATTGATGAAGAGGGGGATGCCTTGGGCATCCCCAAGCTTTGATGCTTGTACTTCTTGGATATTTCTTGGGGTGACACGCGTGGCATTCCCAAGCTTAAGCTTTAGTCTATCCTTCATCTCATTACTCATTCCTTCCATACACCTGAAATTTTTCCTTCATACAAAACTTCACACAATCTTTATTAGCAACATTAGTGCACTCAAGATAATAAGTCTTTAAGATTCAGTTCTAACACCAATAAAACTTCCATTAAAACACAATCTACTGTAGCACTTCCCTCAAAAAGCTCAATTCCCCAAAAGAACTCAAAAAGGAACCAACAAGAAGCAAATGCAGAAAATGGCAGAAATCTGTCAAAACAGACCAGCAGGTAAAGACGATTTTTTTCGAAGATATTCTGTTGCTCAAATCAAAAAGTGTTGAACTAAAGAAAGTTAGATAACAACCGGGGTCAGAAGCACAAAAATTCACGCCTCAAAAGGACGTACATAGATTTTACACAAATTTTTACGCTGAAGCACAGAAATATGTTTCAGGACAGCAACTTTCCCAATCATTACTTCTCTCTCATTAGAGGTTACTCTTGGCACAAAAAGCAAATAAAAAGGATAAGGAATGGTTATTACTGAAGTAATAAGACTCATCTAAAACTTTTGGGTTATCTCCCAATAAGTACTTTTCTTTAACGTCTTTAAGTTAGGCATAAGAAGCAAGAAAAAGAATCAAGTGTTCTCAAATGAAGAAGCATTAAGAGGAAATTTTGTTTTCATAGGAGAGGCAAAATAAATATTCTCTCTCTTAGGGAAGTGTTCTATACCTTTCTTGAGTGGGAGTTGATATTTAATGGTGCCTTCTTTCATATCAATAATGGCACCAACAGTTCTAAGAAAAGGTCTTTCCAAAGTAATAGGACAAGAAGCATTGCATTCAACATCCAAAACATAGAAATCAACAGGGACATAGGCATTGTTAACCATAATAAGAACATCATTAATACTCCCCATGAGTTTCTTTTTAGCATTATCATCAAGTGGGACATTCAAATAACAATCTTCAAGTGGTGGCAAATCAAGCATATCATAAATCCTTCTAGGCATAATAGAAACACTACTATCAAGATCACATAAAGCTTTGAAATCAAAATCATTCACTTTCATAGTAATGATGGGTTCCCAACCATCTTCTTGTTTTATAGGACTAGAAGCTTTATGTTTCATCTTTTCTTCTTTAATCTTTATGAGAGCATTAGTAATGTGTTTTGTAAAGGCCATGTTCATAGCACTAGCATTAGGACTTTTGGCAAGCTTTTGTAGGAACTTAATAACTTCAGAGATGTTGCAACCATCAAGATCAAAATCAAATTTATCATCTAAGATAGTAGAACTTTTACTAGCCTCAACACTAGTGGTGGTGATAGTAGAAACACTAATGTTTCTAGCAAGTTCATCTTCTCTTTCCCACTTAGCATGCAATTCAGCTAATAGTCTAACATTTTCATCAATTCTTACTTGTATGGCATTAGTAGCTGCAAAAGGATTATCAATAGTTTCAGGTTTAGGAGCCATTTTATTCAAAGAAGTTTGAGCTTCAGCCAAAGATGCTATATTTCTTTCAGCATTAGAGAGTTTTTCCTCAACAGTTTTATTGAAAGAAGTTTGTTTACTAATAAAGTCTTTAAGCATAACTTCAAGTTCAGAGGGAGCACTCATATTATTGTTGTAAGAATTTCCATAAGCATTACCATTGTTGGGAGGATAAGGCTTATAATTGTTGTTACCAAAATTATTCCTGTAGGCATTGTTGCTAAAATTGTTATTTCTTATAAAGTTCACATTAACTTGCTCTTCTTGAGCAACTAAAGAGGCTAAGGGAACATTATTTGGATCAATATGGGCTTTCCCATTAACAAGCATAGACATAATAACATCAATCTTATCACTCAAGGAGGAGGTTTCTTCAACAAAATTTACCTTCTTACCTTGTGGAGCTCTTTCAGTATGCCATTCAGAATAGTTAACCATCATATTATCCAGAAGCTTTGTTGCAACACCCAAAGTAATGGTCATAAAGGTACCTCCAGCAGCAGAATCCAATAGGTTCCTTGAGGAATAGTTCAATCCTGCATAAAAGGTTTGGATGATCATCCAAGCAGTCACTCCATGAGTGGGACAATTCTTTACCAAAGATTTCATTATTTCCCAAGCTTGAGCAACATGTTCATTATCAGATTGTTTAAACTTCATTATTTCACTTCTCATAGATATAATCTTAGTAGGAGGATAGTATTTTCCAATGAAAGCATCTTTGCATTTAGTCCAAGAATCAATACTATTCCTAGTTAAGGAATTCAACCATTCTTTAGCTTTTCCTCTCAAAGAGAAAGGAAACAATTTCAGTTTAATAATATCTCCATCTATATCCCTATGCTTTTGCATCTCACAAAGTTCAACAAAGTTATTTAGATGGGCAGCAGCATCTTCATTACCAATACCAGAAAATTGTTCTCTCATAACAAGATTGAGTAAAGCAGGTTTTATCTCAAAGAAAGTAGCTTCAGGAACAAGTGGAGCAATAGGTGTGCTCATAAAATCATTGTTGTTGGTGCTAGTGAAGTCACACAACTTAGTGTTTTCAAGAGTAATCATTTTTTTGTGTTTTTAATAAAGAAAGCAAACTTGTAAAACTAATTTTTGTGTGTTTTTGATAAAGAAACAAGCAAACAAAGCAAAAGTAAACTAAGCAAAACAAAAATAACAAAGTAAAGAGATTGGTTATGAGGGACTCCCCTTGTGAAGATGTCCTTGACCCCCGGCAACGGCGCCAGAAAAATACTTGCTGGATCATGGTTGATGTCGAGCTCGTTGGGGAACCCCAAGAGGAAGGTATGATGAGCACAACAGTAAGTTTCCTCAGTTATGAAACCAAGGTTATCAATCCAGTAGGAGCAAGGAAACACCCCAAAGGTGTAGCTAGCTGAATGTTGGCAGGGCGCACTACCGGTGCCAGCAGCAACGTGGAGACCTGCACAACACAACCATAGAACTCTGCCCCCAACTTGCGATGAGGTTGTCAATCTCACCGGTTTTGCTGAAAACAAAGGATTAAACGTATCGAATGGAAGGAAGTAATAGTTTACGGAAAGTAAACACAGAGCAGTAAACAATTGATTTAAGATTGAATGTAAAAGAAAGAACCGGGATCCATAGTTCAGTAGAGGTGGCTCTCCTTAAGATAGATAACATGCTGGGTGAACAAATTACAGCGGGGCAATTGACAAACATCAAGAAAGCATACAAGCATATACTAATCATCTTGACTCCTTTGAGAATTGATTGGGCATTAGAACATTATACATAGACCGCCATCCAACTGCATCTATGACTAATAATCCACCTTCAGGTTATCATCCGAACCCCCTCCAGTATTAAGTTGCAAGCAACAGATTATTGCTTTACGAATTGCGTGTAAAGTAAACAATACGATTATTCTATGAACAAAGGATTGTTGTTTTCTCCCTAGTAGCAACAGCACATCTAGTACCTTAGAGATTTCTGTCACTTCCCTAGATTACCAGAGGCATGAACCCACTATCGAGCATAAATACTAACTCTTGGAGTTGCTAGCATCTACTTGGCCAAGATAGCTACTAACAACGGAAAGCATGCAAGATCACAAATAAAAAAGACATGATAGAATCAATAATCAATCTGAAATAGCATCTCAATATCCATCGGATCCCCGCAAACACAACATGCAGAATTACAAATAGATGATCTTGATCATGAACGGAGCTCACAAGATCTAAACATGAAAGCACAAAGGAGGAGAACCATCCATCTAGCTACTACATAGACCCGTAGTCCAGAGGCTTGCATGATGATGAACTACTCATGCATCACACCGGAGGCTTGCATGATGATGAATAAGGCCTCCAGGGTGAATTCCCCTCTCTGGCAGGGTGCCAGGAAGAGCTTCAGATCCCTCCCGATCTAGGGATGGAGATGACGGCGACTACAGACTCTTTCGTGGAATTTTGATCGGGCCCTTAGGGTTTCCGTATCGGAGGCAATATATAGGCGGAAGGAGAGGCCGAGGGGGTGCCTGGGCTGGCCACACCACCCCCTGGCGCAGGCCAGGCCCGACCGCGTGGCCAGGTGGTGTGGCCGCCTTCTGGCCCTTCTCCGTCTCGTATTCTGGCTCCAAGTGTCCCCCGGTAAAATAATAACTTTGGCTTTTGTCCCGTCCAATTCCAAGAATATTCATTTTCTGACTTCCTGGAACCAAACACAGCAGAAAACAGGCAGCTGGCACTGTGGCTTTTGTTAATAGGTTAGTCTAAGAAATCATATGAAAAGTACTCCAAAGTGTGGACAAGACATAACAAAGTAGATAAAACTAAGCATGTAACATCAAAAATTATAGATACATTTGCAATGTATCACAAGCCGAGCGCGAAAAGTTCCACCTTGAGCAGCAAACAACATAGGAGTTGTCTCTCTACCACCATAGTCGTATCAGGAGTCACCTGAAGTCCAACGTCTTGGGCTGCGCTTTGAACTTCGACGATGAGCATGACCCTGCTCGCGCGGCCGAGTGCGAAATCTGCCACAACGCGCCGCCTAGCGGCAGAAACCGCCCACCACCCGGGGCACCTATGACTAGAGCTCCACCACCACCACCACCACCCCGCCGCACGCCCCCTCCATAGCAGCCACGGATCATATTCTCTCCGCAAGTGCGTGACTCCAATGGACTCCCTCTTTAATCCACCCCGAAAGAAAACGTCATCTTGGGGCAGGCCATAGTCGCCAACCACAACATCACGAGAGAGGGCGCGCTGCAGGTCAAGTACGCCCAGGCCCTACTCGTCAGGGTTGTTGAGCAGCAAGCTACGGGAGTCGACCTACAAGGATGAATGTACTCCTGCTCATCCGGGAGCCGCGCGGCCTCAAGTGTCCGCCCAACAGTCGCCATTACCCTCGACGCCCCCACCCAATCACCAACTCTAACCTTGGGCAGCAAACCCCACACTCTCCACCAATGAGCCGTGACCGGCCAACACCATGGTCACTGCCAACAGACAGCCGATCGAGCGAGGACCCACATCCTCAACAACCAAAGCTGGCGCGCTCGCCAGCCAAACGACTAGAGGAACACCCTCACCAACCGCAGCGAGCCCGAGCCAAGGGGCTCCCTCAGCCGAGTCAGCCTACAGTGCTTTAGACAAATGATCCGAGGCGAGAAGTATCCCTCCACCTTCAAAGCGCCAATGGACATCGATAAGTACAATCCCACTTACGATCCGGCAGTGTGGATTGACACATATCTCATGGCGATGGGGATTGCTAGCCACACCGACCTGCTTGCCGCTCGCTACCTCCCCCTGATGATGGAGGGAGTGACCCGGCAATGGATCAACACCCCCCCTGGGGACAACATCGAATCGTGGGAGGACATGCGAGAGGCCTTCATCAGGCACTTCGACGGTTCCTACACTCGCGCTACCACCATCAAGGACCTAGAGCACTGCATCTAGGGACAGCGCGAGTCGACCCGCCACTGGGTGTAGCGGTGGTAGGACCTGTGGATCAGTGCCTCTGGCATCCACCCGGACACGGCGATCCACTGCTTCAAGAATGCGTGCCGGTATGAATCTCTGGTCACCAAGATCAAGAGGGTCTATCGGACGCTCGACAACATCCCCGACCTCCTCTAGATCACCAAGCGCTACACGGAGGAGGACCCAACCAAGACTCGCCACGGTCATGACAATGGCAGACAACGCGAGATGCGCTACTGTAACACTCGCCTCACAGGCAAGCGCCACGGTGATGGGCGACTCGAATTTGTCGCCAACACCGGCTATGGGCAGCGCGACCTGAAGAACTTCTGCCACAATGGAGGCAACTAGCGTGATAGCGGAAACTACCGCGCCAACAATGCGATAAGGCCGAAATTCGACCCCGCCGTCCTACTCAACCAACCCTATGTCTACCACAGCAAGGAGGGGTGCCCCGCCACTTGGACCACCACTGACTGCCACTCTCTAAAGGAGATCGACAAGGCAAGGAGAGCAAGGGAAGGCCCCAAAAATGACCCGCCAAGGGACAACAGCAATACCAGTGGGTTCAGAAACGACGTCAGCTCGCTGCATACATTCACCGGACTTGGTACCAAACGCGAAAAGAAGGTGCTCACTTGCGCAACCACCATGAACAAGGTGACTCAAGTCAACATCCCCCGCTTCCTCAACTAGTCCAAACAAAGCATTACCTAGAGCCACGAGGACCACGTGCCGCAGATCGAGTACCCTGGGCGAGTTGCCCTAGTGGTCAAGCCCAAAGTGGATGACTACTGGCTCCCCAAGACCTTGATGTATGGTGGAAGCTCCATCAACATCCTCTACCTAGACACATTCAAGAGGCTGCAGCTCCCGCAGTCGATGGTCGAATCGACCCTAACCACATTCCACAGGATCGTCCCCGGTCAGAAGGCGTACCCGATCAGCAAGGTGACGCTGCCAGTCACCTTCGGCACGCCAGCCAACTTCCGCACCGAGTGGATCATTTCGATCTAGTGAACTTCCGCAGTCCCTACCACTTTGTCCTAGGGAGACAGGCATTCACAAAGTTCATGGCAGTCCCCCATTACGCGTACAACATGACAACCCCGACATGGTCATGGAATGCAAGGACAACGGCGCCAAGCTCGCTGAGACCGTCATCACTAAGGAAGCCAACCACGCCGACGAGCTCGCCAAATATGCAAGCGGCATCGAATAGCACGACCCCAGGATCCTGAAGAAACCCAACGTGGAGAACGGTAGGTCAACAACATTCGAGGCCTCCACACACACCTGGACCGTCGAGCTCGTCCCGGGCGACTCAAGCCAAAAGGTCACCATAGGGACCAACATGAGCCCCGCATAGGAAAGTGCGCTCATCGAGTTCCTGCGTGAGAATCGTGACATCTTCGCATGGAAGCCATATGACATGCCTGGTGTCCCAAGGGAACTCGCTGAGCAGAAACTCAACACCGATCCCAAAGAGCGACCCGTGAAGCAGTCGTTGTGGCCCTTCAATGAAGAGCGCCGCCGAGCAATCACCGAAGAAGTATTGCGCCTACTCGCTTTAGGCTTCATCCAGCCAATCAAGTACTCCAAGTGGCTGGTAAACCTAGTCCTAGTTCTGAAGAAGAAGAACACTTGGAGAATGTGCATCGACTACACTGTAACTACCTTGGTGAATTACGCTCTTAGTTACATGCCTGGATGAGCGAAAATGGTTAAAATAGTACGGTGGGGCCAAGGGCCACTCACAGGTAGACCTTTCGGCCGTCCTAACCATTTTCAGAACATCGGGACAAGAACGAGCGGCGTAATCGGCAGGCGAAGGGATCAACTACATACACAAATGAGTATGTATGCAAGCCACATACAACAGTCCTCAGAGCCATTCCATCTAAAAATAAATAGAAATATTGCAACGCCATACGGCAAGATCCAAATATCCTAGATAGAGATAATAATTTAGGATAGCTCCTCATACATCAAACATCAGAGTATCAGGCGGAAGCAGAAGACAAGATCCGAGTACGGATAAGAAGCAAATCGGCATAAGATGCCACATAAATAAA
Source organism: Avena sativa (assembly GCA_916181665.1). Lineage (NCBI taxonomy): Eukaryota > Viridiplantae > Streptophyta > Magnoliopsida > Poales > Poaceae > Avena > Avena sativa. The sequence goes on from OV702292.1 coordinate 318,897,139, forward strand.
CTCATCCCGCCCACAGATCTCACGGATCCCCGTTCCCGGAATCTCTACACCGAGTGATCGTTGCCAACATCGTCCGTCTCCTCCACCCAGTATCCATCTTGCGAGTATACCTGTTCATCTGAATCAAACAATTTATCGTGTGAGACCCTAGGGGTACTCAACAAGTCTTTATGCCTCTAAAGGGGACACAACCTGGGGTGACGCAATTGCAGCAAAAGATAATACCTAACAAGTCTATAGATACTCGCTAACCATCCACCTAACCAAAGATAGACAGATCCATCCTCCTCCTCGCTTACCAACGAGGAAGCGAACGAACAATCCCCCCATCCATTGGCAGTTTTATTAACCATTCCATGAGTGTTGCACTATTTACTAGTCAGGTACTTAGTCAAATTAAAAGCGGTGCTTTAGTTATACTTGTCTATGATCGAGAAACTGTGCTCCAAGTCGTCCATAACCGCGGACACGGCTTTCAGAAAGATTTACCCTGCAGGGGTGCACAAATAGCAACACACACTCGATCAACCTCGGAAAAACCAAATTAAAACCCAACGAGGCATTCGCGACAAAGCGATCACAGGATTCAGAAATGTTTCAGGGGGCCACCCCAATAAGCTACCCGCAACGAAGTTGGCCGGCTCCGAGATGGACCCAGGGTTTGCGAGAACGGCTGTAAATGACTGGGAACCCGAAAATGTGACTGGGCTTGTCGATACCGCGAAATCGTGCCACGATCCCTGAACAGTACAGGTGCTCCTCGCACAATCTTAAATAAAGCAGTAAACATGGCATAAGTACAGGATAGTAATAAAGCCCCAAACTACTTTGTGGCCCCGAGAAATAAGAATGAATCAAGCTCTAGCTCAGGGGGGTCCATAAGGCCTCCCGGATGTTTGGGGCCGGTGGAGATAGATGGTTTAGGTATAGTCCAACCAAGATGTAGGTTTAGCTTAGGGTTTAAGAGAGAGAGAGGGAGATTAGCTAGCTAGAAAAAGAAAGAGAGTTAGAATAGGAGTAGATGTGGGGTATGTAGAATTAAGGGGAGTTTAGAGTAGAATGTTCATACAAGATTTAGCACAAGCTCTCAAAAAGTTCAAAAACCACAACTCTCACATAAGCACTAGAAGAAGAAGACTAGGTGGAATGGATATGTTGCACGGGCCATGCAAAAACATTAAAACCATAACCCATGCTCTAATTTGTGAAATCATATTGGACATACGCATGGGAGCATGTAGGTGATCCCAAGGTTCTATGATTTGATTTGATGCAACAAAGGCAAGAAAGATTAATCATGGAACCATCCAATTAGAGTGTGGGCATGAGTGAAACCGCAAAAACGAATAAAAGAACCCACATATGAAATAGATGGGGAAGTGTCCATATGATCATGTGGCCATGCATGAACCTTAGGTAAGCCACCTTATATTTGTGAAAAACAAAAAAACAAACTCAAAGGACCCCATTTAGACCCATGTGCTCACATTTGAATAAAGCCCAAGCACAAGGTTGGATGAGGTTGAATAGAACATCAAAATAGAAGAACTAGAATAAGATGGAGATGTGGAGCTTATATTTCATGCGACATGAATAATGGTACCACCATAACATGCATGCACAAGGAATTTACACATGGTTGAAACTAACCCCGTATGTCCAAGAATTGATGAAATAAACATGAGTAAATATAATGGAAAAGATAGTGTGTGTATGCCACTAGATAATTATATGGTCCCATTTATATTTAGATATGCCCACTCATATAGAAGTAAACCCTATGAATATGTAGAAGTATCCCCACATGTAGACCCACATCATTTGTATTGTGAAAACAATAGCAAACACCATTGGGGCATGTGGGATAGAAGGAGATCCCTCTTTATAGATGTGGCTAGACAAGACCCAAAAGAGAAGATGCAAAAACCCACAAATATGTTGGGATGTGGAATTATAAGGTGGTGACATAGAGAAATGGTGGAGTTGAATAAAGGATATGCCCCCAACTCAACTTGGGCATCAAGCATTTATCAAGAACCAAATACAATATATCAAGAGGCAAATGCAATTAATAATGCATACGAGATAAGAACCAAATGAACAAGGGTTTTATATGATGCTCAAATGCAAGGTGGCATGATGACATGAGCATGATATAATTATGATGCAACAATTATATTTAGGAAGTAGCAATTATATTACTAGACCATGTAGCATTACATATGTTAGACAAATGGGATGCTACAACTCTCCTCCACTAAACAGGAATCTCGCCCCGAGATTCTAGGAAGAAGAAGAAACGAAGAGGGTAGGATACTTGGCATGGAGCTCATCCTCGCGTTCCCAAGTGTTTTCATCAACAGAATGGTGCGACCACTGCACCTTGCAGAACTTGATGGACTTGTTGCTAGTCCTTCTTTTCTGCGACTTCAAGGATTTTTGTGGGGTGTTCTTGATAAGACAGGTCTTCTTGGAGATTGATAAGCTCATGGTCCACGGTCCTGCCGGGATCCTTGAAGCACTTATTGAGTTGAGAGATGTGGAAAACATCATGGACTTTGAGTTTTTCAGGGAGCTCAAGAGCATATGCAACTTCTCCTCTTCTTCCATGGATTTTGAATGGACCGATGTATCTAGGAGCCAGCTTTCCTTTGATACCAAAACGGTGTGTGCCTCTCATGGGAGTGACACGAAGATAAACGAGATCACCAGGGACATACTCCATGTCCGTGTGCTTTCTGTCATAATTGCTCTTCTGGTGACTTTGAGCATCCTTCAGATTTTCAAGAATGATGTGAACCTTCTCCTCCGCTTGAGTTACAATGTCGGGGCCAAACAATGTTCTTTCACCTGTGCCCGACCAACCAATCGGAGTTCTGCATTTGCGGCCATAGAGAGCCTCAAATGGTGACATCTTTAGACTTTTCTGGAAGCTGTTGTTGTAAGAGAATTCAGCATAAGGAAGACATTCTTCCCACTTCATGCCGAAAGAGATGACGCAAGCACGGAGCATATCTTCTAGAATCTGATTGATCCTTTCAACTTGTCCTTGCGACTGAGGATGGTAAGCTGTGCTAAAGTTCAATTTTGTTCCCAAAGCATTTTGGAAACTTCCCCAGAACTTGGAAGTGAAGATGCTTCCACGGTCTGAACTGACCTCAGGACCCCATACAGAGAGACAATTCTGTTGATACAGAGCTCCGCCAACTGAATTGCAGAAATTGTTTCCTTGACTGGAAAGAAGTGAGCCACTTTGGAAAGCCTGTCGATGACAACAAAGATTGCATTGTTGCCCTTCTGCAACCTTGGAAAGCCAGTTATGAAGTCCATCTCTACTTTCTCCCATTTCCATTCCAGAGGTTTCAATGGCTGTAGAAGACCAGAAGGTTTCTGATGGACAGCTTTAACTCTGCGGCAGACATCACACTCCGATACATACTTGGCACAATATCGTTTCAACCCAGGCCACCAATATTGTGTTTTCAAGTCCATGTACATCTTTGTGCTGCCAGGGTGGATAGAAAGAACAGAATCATGCACCTCCTTGAGAACTTGCTCTCTCAAACCCGGGTAGTTCGGAACAAACATCCGGTGTTCAAAGAAAAGAGTGCCTTGGTCATCGACGTGGAAGGACTCATACTTCAGAAGTTGAATGTTGGAAATGATCTTTTTAGCGTAAGGATCACCAAGTTGAATGGAGCGAACCTTTTCTTCCAAGAGAGGGGTTGCCAGAAGGTTCAGAAGATACCCTTGATCCACAATTTCAAGGTTGAGCTGACGGAATTCCTCGCACAAGAGAGGCTATTGTTCTTCCACCATGAGGTTGCTGTCATAAGCTTTGCGGCTGAGAGCATCGGCCATGACATTAGCTTTGCCCGGAGTGTAGTTGATGGTCAAATCGAAATCATTGATTGCTTCAATCCACCTCCTCTGACGAAGGTTGAGATCAGGCTGTGTGAAGATATACTTCAGACTCTTGTGATCAGAAAAGATTTCACAACGGTTGCCAAGCAAGTAATGCCTCCATACTTTCAAAGCAAAGACAACTGCTGCGAGTTCGAGGTCATGTGTAGGATAGTTGATCTCATGCGTCTTCAACTACCGAGAGGCATAAGCAACAACTTGTTTTTCTTGCATAAGGACCGCACCCAATCCTTGCAAAGATGCGTCACAGAATATCCGGTAAGGCTTTGATGTATCTGGAGGAATCAAGACTGGTGTGGAAGTGAGCTTCTCTTTGAGTGTTTCAAAGCTTGCTTGACATGCAGGAGTCCAAAGGTATTTCTTGCCTTTCTTGAGGAGATCGGTAAGGGGCTTCGCAATCTTCGAGAAGTTCTGCACGAAGCGACTGCAGTAACTAGCCAAACCAAGGAAACTCCGGACTTCTTTTGACATTTACAGGAGGAAGCCAGTCAACAATTGTCTTTATAGTTTCTGGGTTGATGGCAATGCCCTTGGCAGAGATGACGTGACCAAGATAGGTGACTTGAGGCATCCAAAACTCACATTTGGAGAACTTTGCATACAGGCGGTTCTCATGAAGCTTGTTTAGGACACACCGAAGGTGTTCTTCATGTTCTTCCTTTGACTTAGAATAGACTAGGATGTCATCCAGATAGACCACAACGAACTTATCAAGATACTCCATGAAAACCGAGTTCATAAGCCTCGAGAAGGTGGCAGGTGCGTTGGTGAGACCGAAAGACATGATCGTGTACTCATACAGGCCATAGCGGGTGGTGAAAGCTGTTTTAGGAACATCTTCCTTGCGAATCTTGATTTGATGATATCCACTTCTCAAGTCCAGCTTAGAGAATACCACAACACCAGCTAGCTGATCGAAGAGATCATTAATCCGTGGAAGGGGATATTTATTCTTGATGGTTTTAGCATTGAGAGCCCGATAGTCAACACAAAGTCTATCAATTTTGTCTCTCTTCTTCACAAAGATGGTTGGGCTACCCCAAGAAGAAGTACTGTGCTGAATGAAACCCAACTTCTCTTGTTCATCAAGTTGATGTTTGAGTTCAGCCAACTCAGCAGGACCCATTTTATAAGGCCGCTTGGAGATAGGAGCGGTACCAGGTTCAAGCTCAATCACAAACTCGACCTCTCGGTCAGGAGGCATACCCGGTAACTCTTCAGGAAAGACATCTGGGAACTCACAGACCACCGGAACACTCTGAATAGCTTCCATAGCATCATCATTCAGAGCCGCCAAAGAGAAAAGCTGAATAGCAGGAGTCAGACTTGGAGAATAGACTATATGGCCTTCAGGAATTTTCAGAGAAACCGAGCGTTCAGCACAATCAATCACAGCTGCATTTGCTGTCAACCAATCCATGCCCAAGATAACATCAATGTCAGAATTGCCCAATTCAATGAGGGATGCCAGAAATTTTTTGTTTCCAATTTCAATTTGGTTCCCATGGCTTATTTGAGAAGCCTTCATAGTTGTCCCCGGTGATTGCACCCTAAGAACCTTGGACAATGATTGAAGCGGAAGACCTTGTTGCTGAGAGAGCCTTTGAGACACAAAAGAATGCGATGCACCAGTATCAAATAACACTCGTGCAGAAACTGAGTTAACAGAAAGCGTACCCAGCATAACTCCAGGTGCATGCTCAGCTTGAGCGACGTTGACACAGTTGGCATGAGCAATAGCAGACCCGGGCTTGGTGTTGATGTTGAGAGCCCGAGGTGGTGGTGCACGAACCGTAGGAGAGCTTGCCGCAGGTCTTGGAGGTGGTGGAGGAAGAGCTTTGTTGTTCATGGGACAGTTCCAGTGTTGATGCCCAGTGTTTCCACAAGTGTTACAAGCACCAGGTGGATGTGGAGCAACGTAGCCAGGGACTCCGCCAGGCGCTCCAGGGTAGTTGTGGTTGTAGCCCCTGGGAGCAGCAGTGAGGAAGTTTGGTGGCCTTGCCGCGTAGCTTGAAGGTCTTGGTGGAGCCGGGAGCGACGGTGGGGTGTTAGGAACCCAGACACGACGCTTAGAAGGAGTTGACATAGTTGAAGAGCTTGCTGCATCACGGTTGTGTTTCTTTGACTCCTCAAACACTTGCCTACTTGCTTCTTCCTGCAGAGCTGTATGTTGGATTTCCAGAAAAGACGCCGGCCTTGCATGTGTGATTGCATATTTAATTGATGCATTGAGCCCTTGTCTAAACCTCTTTTGCTTCTTCTTGTCATCAGAGATCTCATCGCCACCATACCGAGAAAGGTTCATGAAGTTTCTGATATAGGTATTGACATTGTCATTGCCTTGCTTGAGGTTGAGAAACCCTTCCTTCATCCTCTCCATGACAATTTCTGACAGATATTGCTCTTTGAAAGCTCCAGTGAACTGTTCCCATGTAGGCTGAAAACCAGTGTAGTTTGCCTTGAGGTAATTCTCCCACCACAGAGCTGCATCTCCCTTCAGAAGGTGAGTGGCACATTTTACCCATTCTTGCTCAGGAACATCAGCAGTCACCAGTAACCTTGACATCTCACGCAACCAATCATCAGCATCAAGTGGTTGATCAGACACATCAAATTGGCGTGGGTTGAACTTCAGGAAGCTTTTGATGTCTCCTCGCTTGGGAGGTGGAGGTAGCGGAACAAACTCATTCCTCCTGACACTTTCTTCAAATCGCTGCTGGTTCTGCTGCATTGTTGCTAAGGCATTGGTGATGCTTGCCAACGCAGTCCCCAGTTCAGGTTGTATGTCCTCCTCAGAACAGCGTGGTGGTGCCATCCTGTGATATATATAAAACACAAGTTAGTACAATAATGGAGAATAATAATAATCCAAAATAGTACCAAAATGGAATTAACCAAGATTTAAAGGATACAATTTACTAAGATGATATTAAAATATCAACAAAGTACAAAGCACCTAGAAGATATTAAGCATATCGCACATGACTGAACAAGGAGTGTGGTACACAAGCTAACAAAGAAAAAAAATTCCGCAAATTTCGGCATTAAAATACCACTATATGCGCAAACCACTTAACGAATCAAGATTAGTAACTCTACCAATTCAATATACAAGAGCGAATGATAAAAGTAGTGGTATGGTCGCGACTCCATCCCGCACTTAAATCATTACTCCACACATGAATAAGTAAAACACCTATGCCAACACCTTCTTCTAAAGATGAACCTAAAGATTAGTAACTACGGAAACGAACACCCCAAACAAGATAACGTCGGATAACAAAGAGTAAGACAGATCGCGTCGGTATACAATAAATCAGATAGATCGCGTCGGTTTGCAAAAGCCTGTCGGTATGGAATGTACCAACAGTTGATAACCAAAAGGCAGATAGTGATAACATGTTGGATGCAACAGATAGACAAGGAATTCACACACACACACAACCTATGGTACTACGGAACCCAGAACACGTGAATCCTAGTTTGAATTTTAGAAGAGGATTGAAAATGTTACACTTCCTTACCAGAAAAGGGTGGGTGGGTGGGTAAGAAGAAAAGTGGAAGCAGTCCTACTCTCACGTTTTGTTTTTCCCTAGTATACATAGCTACCACAATATTTGCTAGACTGACAACGACCATTTGGCTGAGACCCTGAAGGGCGGGATGGCTCTGATACCAATTGTAACTACCTCGGTGAATTACGCTCTTAGTTACATGCCTGGATGAGCGAAAATGGTTAAAATAGTACGGTGGGGCCAAGGGCCACTCACAGGTAGACCTTTCGGCCGTCCTAACCATTTTCAGAACATCGGGACAAGAACGAGCGGCGTAATCGGCAGGCGAAGGGATCAACTACATACACAAATGAGTATGTATGCAAGCCACATACAACAGTCCTCAGAGCCATTCCATCTAAAAAGAAATAGAAATATTGCAACGCCATATGGCAAGATCAAAATATCCTAGATAGAGATAATAATTTAGGATAGCTCCTCATACATCAAACATCAGAGTATCAGGCGGAAGCGAAAGACAAGATCCGAGTACGGATAAGAAGCAAATCGGCATAAGATGCCACATAAATAAACACATCCCGCCCACAGATCTCACGGATCCCCGTTCCCGGAATCTCTACACCGAGTGATCGTTGCCAACATCGTCCGTCTCCTCCACCCAGTATCCATCTTGCGAGTATTCCTGTTCATCCGAATCAAACAATTTATCGTGTGAGACCCTAGGGGTACTCAGCAAGTCTTTATGCCTCTAAAGGGGACACAACCTAGGGTGACGCAATTGCAGCAAAAGATAATACCTAACAAGTCTATAGATACTCGCTAACCATCCGCCTAACCAAAGATAGACGGATGCCCGTGAATTAATAACAACAGTTATAACAGTAATTAACAGATCCATCCTCCTCCTCGCTTACCAACGAGGAAGCGGACGAACAACCCCCCCATCCGTTGGCAGTTTTATTAACCATTCCATGAGTGTTGCACTATTTACTAGTCAGGTACTTAGTCAAATTAAAAGCGGTGCTTTAGTTATACTTGTCTATGATCGAGAAACTGTGCTCCAAGTCGTCCATAACCGCGGACACGGCTTTCAGAAAGATTTACCCTGCAGGGGTGCACAAATAGCAACACACACTCGATCAACCTCGGAAAAACCAAATTAAAACCCAACGAGGCATTCGCGACAAAGCGATCACAGGATTCAGAAATGTTTTAGGGGGCCACCCCAATAAGCTACCCGCAACGAAGTTGGCCGGCTTCGAGACGGTCCCAGGGTTTGCGAGAACAGCTGTAAACGACTGGGAACCCGAAAATGTGACTGGGCTTGTCGGTACCGCGAAATCGTGCCGCGATCCCTAAATAGTACAGGTGCTCCTCGCACAATCTTAAATAAAGTAGTAAACATGGCATAAGTACATGATAGTAATAAAGCCCCAAACTACTTTGTGGCCCCGAGAAATAAGAATGAATCAAACTCTGTCTCAGGGGGGTCCATAAGGCCTCCCGGATGTGGATAGTGCGAATAGTCAAGGAACAGGAATCAAGTACTCGGGGTCCTACGGGACACAAGTGAGCATGAAGAACCAAATAGCAGATATTGCTCACCGATGCCACTTTCATTAGTTATCCCATTACTACTTAGGTTAAGTTGTTTAGGTACCTCGTTATCCATCAGACTCTCACATACCCTACACATGATGTTCTACGACCCGCATGGCTCAAACAACTCCTGTAGTAATGGCTCATGGGATGGGGGAACAAGCTTCGGTGGGGTTTAAAAGTAAGGCTATGCAGTACTTGAGATTCAATTTAATGCCATCGCGACTCAATGATGCAAGAATAAGATAGAGGCAATAGGAACTATATGTATGCAAGCATGTGGTAGTGCTTGCCTGGCAGCTCAGTTGAAGCGAGGGACGGATCTGGGTAGTGCTCTTGGGATTCCTGATATATCCCCTGCTCAGCGTCTATTCGAAGAAGAACCAAACAAACAAGGGCAACATAAATAGAGTGCACAAGCATATAATTAAAATGCGACAAGCAAACAATCATGGCATGATGAATGATGCACAATTTGCATGACAATAATGTAGCATGGCATGGGTGAGGTGTGGGGTACGAGATTAAAGCATTTTATTAAGTTTTTAGCCCGGTTTGCTCTCATAACAGTTGCTGTATACTTATTATTTATATGATGCATGCTGCAATTAAGAACATGGAATGTATAGATAGAACGGGATCGTCGCGCTGATCGATTTAGACATATTATTTGTAAAATTTGGAGTTATAAAACCAAAGTTATTAATTAATTAAGAAAAAGGGCATTTTCTTGTAATTTTAATCATCTCTAAAATTAAAGTGCTCAAACATTATTTTGGATGGAATATTTGAAATCCTCACATTTTTCTGATTCAAAAACATATATCATATGTAAAAATTGGAATTACAAAACAAAAGATATTAATTTCTAGATTTTAAAATCATATAAACAAATTCAGGAATTATTTTTATTATAGAAAAAAGGTCACAGAACTTTTCGCACACAACTGAACCTAGCCACAGGCGCTAACGCGCGGGGCCCGGCATGACTCAGCGTAGTGAGCTGGCGATGGGTAAGGTGGGGGGTTCTCTAGACTTTTCTCACTTTGGGGTTTCCTAGCCACAGAGAAAGACAGGTAGGCCTCCGGGCGGCGGGGCCACAGCACGCGCGCAGCCAGCGGGCATTGGACACGTGGGCAAGCCGGGGCGCGGGGGGGACTGGTCTGTGCCGGTCGGTTTCTCCTAGGGGTGTTTTTAGAAAAAGGGGCTGGCTGTGAACTGAACTGTCGAAACTGAACCAGATCTGCAGCTAGCTGGACCGATGTTTCGGAGACGATTGCGAGCAAACCATCAAGAATCTCGCGACGCCACAAAAACCAAAAGTGTAGGGGAGACTAAGGTCTAGAACTTTCGTCCTAGGGGTTTCGTTAGAGGTGGAACAGGTTGACCGAGATCTTGTGACGAACAACGGCTAAACACAGGTCGATGTGGGACTGAAATTTCGTCAGACAAAACATGAGGTGCAACAAACTGGTGATAGAGATTCCCATGGCTGTGGTGCTTCGTTTTGGGCGAGGCTTTCGCAGGTGCGAAGAGGGAACAAAAGAGAACAACTTCAGTCAACGAGGCTTTGTCTGAGGGTGTCCGTGTAACTCGCAAATCATCTAGGAACAGAGGTGCTGCAAGCGCTCCTGCGTGTGCGCTGCTGCTGATGTTGAACGTGAGCGGCAGAGCACGGCTGGCACAAAGCGGCGACAGTGACCTAGCTACGGCGGGGTGGCGGTCGCGGCCAGGGCGTGGCGAGGAGATGAGGTACAGGGGGTTAAGGGAAGAGGCTCACCTCGCGCGCGGGGCTGGCCGAGCTAGGCCGAGCGGGAAGCGACGAGGATGCAGAGCGGCGACGACGGCCCGGTGGACATCGACATGGCTCGGTTGGGAAGGAAGAAAGGGAGGCGATGGATCTTGACCTGCAGGATGGAGAGGTTGGAAGGATGGTTCAGGGAGGACACGCTACCTGCTGCTGGCTGCTTAAAGGAATGGAGGAGAGGGGCACACGAGCCGGGCTTGCCTTGGCTGCCTCCCGCGTGATCTGCCAGGTAGAAGAGAAACAGGACAGCAGAGAGAGGGGGACGGGTCGGGCTGGACCTGCTCGATGTGGCCAGAGGGGGGGTGTCAGCTGGCTGGTTTGGGGCCGGTGGAGATAGATGGTTTGGGTTTAGTCCAACCAAGAGGTAGGTTTAGCTTAGGGTTTAAGAGAGAGAGAGGGAGATTAGCTAGCTAGAAAAAGAAAGAGAGTTAGAATAGGAGTAGATGTGGGGTATGTAGAATTAAGGGGAGTTTAGAGTAGAATGTTTATACAAGATTTAGCACAAGCTCTCAAAAAGTTCAAAAACCACAACTCTCACATAAGCACTAGAAGAAGAAGACTAGGTGGAATGGATATGTTGCATGGGCCATGCAAAAACATTAAAACCATACCCCATGCTCTAATTTGTGAAATCAAATTAGACATATGCATGGGAGCATGTAGGTGAGCCCAAGGTTCTATGATTTGATTTGATGCAACAAAGGCAAGAAAGATTAATCATGGAACCATCCAATTAGAGTGTGGGCATGAGTGAAACCCCAAAAACGAATAAAAGAACCCACATATGAAATAGATGGGGAAGTGTCCATATGATCATGTGGCCGTGCATGAACCTTAGGTAAGACACCTTATATTTGTGAAAAACAAAAAAACAAACTCAAAGGACCCCATTTAGACCCATGTGCTCACATTTGAATAAAGCCCAAGCACAAGGTTGGATGAGGTTGAATAGAACATCAAAATAGAAGAACTAGAATAAGATGGAGACGTGGAGCTTACATTTCATGCGACATGAATAATGGTACCACCATAACATGCATGCACAAGGAATTTACACATGGTTGAAACTAACCCCATATGTCCAAGAATTGATGAAATAAACATGAGTAAATATAATGGAAAAGCTAGTGTGTGTATGCCACTAGATAATTATATGGTCCCATTTATATTTAGATATGCCCACTCATATAGAAGTAAACCCTATGAATATGTAGAAGTATCCCCACATGTAGACCCACATCATTTGTATTGTGAAAACAATAGCAAACACCATTGGGGCATGTGGGATAGAAGGAGATCCCTCTTTATAGATGTGGCTAGACAAGACCCAAAAGAGAAGATGCAAAAACCCACAAATATGTTGGGATGTGGAATTATAAGGTGGTGACATAGAGAAAGGGTGGAGTTGAATAAAGGATATGCCCCCAACTCAACTTGGGCATCAAGCATTTATCAAGAACCAAATACAATATATCAAGAGGCAAATGCAATTAATAATGTATACGAGCTAAGAACCAAATGAACAAGGGTTTTATATGATGCTCAAATGCAAGGTGGCATGATGACATGAGCATGATATAATTATGATGCAACAATTATATATAGGAAGTAGCAATTATATTACTAGACCATGTAGCATTACATATGTTAGACAAATGGGATGCTACACCCCGTCCACTCCGGGCCACACGCGCCCTGCTCCACATGTCCCACCACTGACCCGCACACACCCATGTAATCGCAAGGGTCGGCTCTGATACCACTTATAACACCCCGTCCACTCCTGGGCCCGGGGGGTGTCACTCCTGGCAGCTTAATAGGATATCTAGACTGGCCCCATAGACCAACACTAGTCTTTTCTGCGCACTTTGTCCTCACTCGTGCGCACCCGGTTACCCACTTCCCGGTCGGTCACCCATCCTAGAATTGCTCTAGGCCAAGCACGCTTAACCTTAGAGTTCTTTTCGAATGAGCTTCCGGAAAAGAAGTTGCAACTTGTTGATATGAGTATCCTATCAATCCTATTAAGCCATGTGCCAGATCTCACATACACCAACCTCAATAGCGCCTCCCCGAAGGAGGAGTTTGTCCTCCCATGCATTGACCATATCATCGACTCAACCGTGGCGTCAGAGTCGTTATGCTTCCTTGACACATATTCCGACTACAACCAGATATAGATGGCGGTTGAGGACGAGGATAAAATGGTGTTCATAACACTATTAAGTGCCTTCTACTACACCACAATGACGTTCGGCCTCAAGAACGCTGGCGCGAGCTACCAACAGTGCATGAAGGAGTGTCTCGCGAGCCAAATTGGCCGCAACATCCACGTCTACATCGATGACGTGGTGGTGAATTCGAATCGCCAGAGCGACCTACTCGCCAACCTGGCCGAACTTTCGCCAATCTGCAGAAATACAAGATCAAGCTCAACCCAGGGAAATGCACTTTTGGCGTGCCCACCAGATAACTCCTAGGGTATGTGGTCTATAAAACGAGGCATCAAAGCAAACCCATCCAAGATCGACACCATCGCGAGACTCGGAAAGCTTGAGAGCCTGCGCAATGTCCAGAAGCTGGCCGAGTGAGTCGCGGCTCTCAGTCGTTTCATCCCCCCGGCTCGGTGAGAAGGCAATGCCTCTCTACCGATTTATGCGGAAGGACCCCACATTCACGTGGGACGACAAAGCAGACAACATGCTCAAAGTGCTAAAGGAGGTGCTACACGCGGCACCAGTACTCGCTTCCCCCATGGACAAAGAACCAATGCTCGTCTATGTCGCTGAAGGGAATATGCCCTAAGAGGAAATAATAAAGTTGATATTATCATATTCCAAGTATATGATAGATGTTTATTTTGCATGCTATAATTGTATTGATTGGAAAGGTTAATACATGTGTGTTTAATAAACAAATAAAGGGTTCCTAGTTATGCCTCTCTTATAAACTAGCTCGTTGATTAACAAGATGATCAAGGTTTCTTGATCATGGACATTGGATGTTGTTAAATAACGAGGTCACAACATTGGTGGAATGATGTGATGAAGATTCATCCGAAGTATAGAATTACGATCAAAGTCATTGTGTTTACATTGCTATAACATCATATGAAGTAATCTTAGTCCTTAGAACATGAGATCATGTCAATCACTAACACTAGAAGAGTAACTTGATAACATCAATCATCACACCGTAACAGGCTGACTATAAAGGAGGGTTTAGATACTCCGAAGGTGTTATGGATCAAGAGTGGGATTTGTCCATCCCTATGACGGATAGATATACTCTGTGCCCTCTCGGTGATATCACATTGAGATTGCTTGCAAGCAAGTGATGTGATCACTAGAATGTTATATCACGAGAATGAGAAAAGAGTGCATGTCAGTAACAAGATCAAACAAGGTATTGAGATACCAATGATCGAATATCAGACATGTAATATATCGCGAGACAAAGGGATTTAGTTACTAGCGTTAAAGGTTCTCACGACCACTGAAGTCATCGTTGAATGTGTGTGAGTCAGTATAGATCCCTAGGTCCCGCTACTGATTATTGATCAGAGAAGGGTCTCGTTCATGTCTGCATTATTCGCAAACCGTAGGATGACACACTTAAGGGATATCGACACCATTTGGAGCAAATGTGTTCCATAGAAAAGATTTACAAAGCTCTGGAATTATTTCAATGGACACCGAAATTGTTTCTGGTGAAATTGCTGAAATTGGTTCTGCATGTGATATTGAAATGTTGCAGGGTTTTTTATGTGAATGTTTGTTAATTAAAGTAATTAACAAAATTCTGAATAAAATAAATCAAAGATTTTTATTAAATGAGAGTTGCATTAATTTTGGTGGGAAATTAATGCATGTGAGTGGACTTTTGAGTGGAGGCATGTTTATGTGAGTGGAGCTTCCACCCACATGAATGAAGGAAGAGGTGGGGGCACCTCCATGGCCGCCGGCCATGGGAGGGGGCTGCCCCCTCTCCCTATAAAATCCCCCCTATCCTCCTCACAAAAAACATCTCCTCGTGAAGGATCTCTCTCCTCCTCTAGAATTATTCCCCCATGGTATCAGATTAGTGAGATACATGTTCCTAGTGGATTTTCGTCTAGAAGGAGTTGCTGCATCGCTGGAGCGAGGAGGCGGAGGTTGCTCGGTGGACTGTACGTGTGTGCGAGCATGGATGCGCTGCTAATTTGCGGCGCTAGGACTTCCTCTCGATCTTGAGATCACCAAGCGACCGACTACATCATCCACGAGTCCAATCTCGTTACACTTTGTCAGTATTCAAGGGTATGTTCTCTATGGATGTATATCCACCCGTTGTTTGTATCTAGGTAGATAGATCTTGGTGCTTAGTAGTTCCCATCATAGGAATTTTTTTGTTTTGTATGCTACGAACCCAACAGTGGTATCAGAGCCCGATCTATTCTTAGATGCTTTGCACGGGTAGTACATATAAGAGTATGTGGGCGATGATGATCATGTTATTGCATCTTATATGTATTTTGGATATTGGTGGCATAGTGGGATGAAGCGCCCAGACTAACTTTACATGTCCTCGCACATGAGACCTGTTCCACGCTTGACATGCAAATAGTTTTGCATAAGTGGCTAGCGGGTGTCTGTCTCTCCTACTATAGTCAATATCTGATTTACAACGAGTTTCTAATAATTTGGTTATCATCGTTGTGGTTCCATGTTCGTAGGTAAGACCGGTTCTATCTTCAAAAGCCCTAAGCCACGTAAAACTTGCAATTGATAAATTAGAAGCATCTAGTTTAGGTTGTTGCTGGGCTAGTGTCATGATATGGTAATGTTATAATTTGAAGTATAGCTGATACTCTTAGAAATTATAGCATACCTAACATGTAAGTTCCATATAAATTGGCCTTACACACAAAGGAATGATAAAGATCATACCACAATGCACATGATAGTGATCAAGTGCAAGAACCATATCATTTCACTTTTTGCATATGATGTTTGCATCTTATATTGCTTGTTTGGCGTTTTAGTAGCATTATAAGATGATCCCCCATTTAGATATCAAGATAAAAATGTGTTCTTACTTAAGTATGCGCCGTTAAGGAAGTCCGTCGTTTCAAGACATCACGTGATGATCGGGTGTTTTGACTCTATGCTTTCATACAACAGGTGTAAGATAGTTTTGCACACGCGAGTACTAAGTTTCTTACTTGGCGAGCCTAGCATGTAAAGACATGGCCTCGGAACATGGACCGAAAGGTTAAGCATGAGTCATATAGTTGATATGATGCCCATATAGATGCTCGCCTTTGAAGCTACACCGACTTACGTGATGATCGGACTTGGTGTAGTGGATTTGGTTCATGTAATCACCAAAAAGACACAAGGGATGTTACTTTTGAGTGGGAATTCATTCATAATTTGGATTAGTTTAACTCGATCTATCATAAACTTAGTCTAAATAAAGTTTACAAATTCTATTTTAGTTTCAATGTGTTCATGGAGAAAGAGAAACCTGTGATGAATGGTAGCAACTTTACCAACTGGGCCCCGAATTTGAGGATTCTCCTCACTGCTGCACAAAAGAAATATGTGCTAGAAGCACCGCTAGGCCCCCATCAGCTCCTGATGCCCCTGACAAGGAAAATAATGTCTATTTGACTCGTCAGTAGGACCAGAACTTAGTTCATTGCAGCATACTGTATAGGCTAGAACCAGAACTTTGAAAGCATTTTGAAAATGGCAATGATTTTTGTTACCCATGCTGTCGTAGAGAGTTATGACGCTTCTGAAAAATTTATTTAGCTGCATGATGGAAGAGAACATCTCCATTAGTGATCATGTACTCAAAATATCCGGGTACGCTCATAAGCTTGTGTCCTTGGGAATAACGATTCCCATTGAATTAGGCATACATCATGTTCTCCAATCTCTGCCACCTAGCTACAAAAGCTTCGTGATGAATTATAACATGCAGGGCATGAAGAAGTCTCTCCCCGAGCTTTTGTTAATGCTTAAGTCTGCAGAAGTGGAGATCAGGAAAGAGCATCAAGTGTTGATAATCAATAAGACCACCAGTTTCAAGAAAGACAAGAAGGGTAAACAGAAGGGAAAGAAGGGCAGCAAATCTATTGTTGTGCCTGAAAAGAAATCCCTAGCTGTCCCTAAGTCTGATACCGAGTGCTATTATTATAAGGGGACTGGCCATTAGAAGTGCAACTGCCCCAAGTATTTGCCGGACAAGAAGGCCGACAAAGCAAACAAAGGTATATGTGATATACATGTTACTGATGTGTACTTGACTAGTACTCATAGTATCACTTGGGTATTTGATAGGTTGCTAATATATGTAACTCGAATCAGGGCTTGCGGAACAAGCGAAATCTAGCAAGGGATGAGGTCACTATGCGTGTCGGCAATGGATCAAGAGTTGATGTGATCGCCCTTGGAACACTGCCTCTCCATATGCTGTCGGGATTAGTTATAAATCTGAATACTTGTTATTTGGTGCTTGCACTAAGCATGAACATTGTATCCGGATCGTGTTTATTGTGAAGTGGTTATTTGTTTGAATCCGAAAACAATGGTTGTTCGATTTATATGGATAATATCTTTTAGGGATTTCTATTTTCGTGCCCCTGGTTCATTAGTTTTACTCAGTTTTCCCCATCCGCTTAGTTTTTCCTCACTTTTCCCCTCCCTCCATTCTAAAACCCTCACATGCGCTCGGACGTGTGGATGCCGTCAGGTCAAAGGCTTGACCGTTACATGTTGACAGGTGGGACCACATTGGGCGGGTCCTACGTTGAGCGTTATGTTATGTCGCCTCGACCGTTACATGCTGACAGGTGGGGCCGTGATACATGGCAGACCAGCCATCCATCTCTCGCTGACTTGTGGGCCCGTTTTTCCTGATTATGTGTGAAGGGAATATGCCCGAGAGGCAATAATAAAGTGGTTATTATCTTATTCCATGTTTATGATAAATGTTTATTTTGCATGCTATAATTGTATTGATTGGAAACGTCAATACATGTGTGCTTAATAAATGTAACACCCTCAAATCGGCCCTATGCAAGTTTTAGCCCTTTCCGCCAAACCCGCATAGAAACGATTCAAGGATGCCCACCAGGCACTTTCGTGCGGGTGGAAACGAAGTAATACCATTACACATCAGTCCTCGATGGGACCCACAGAACAGATATATACAACACGACTCCATGAGTCAGGAATACCGATATACAATACAAAGATCCAAATCACTTTGAAAACGCTACGACGTCCGAGTACGGACAAAATGCAAATGGGGCGAAGAGCCCTGAAGAATAACCAATGGCGTCCATAACCCTGCCCAGGCCAAGCCGGAAGGGTAACCCTGCTAACGACGTCGATCTCAAACCTGGTAAAACAAAAGGGGTGCCGACAAAGGGCAAAGGAAAAAGAGGAGCGTCACTACTGAGGCCAGTACACGGCGAGGATAGAATTCGGCGGCTCTCACCTACATAGATATGGTGGACTGAAGCGGCAGCGCAGCAGCACTAAACAACCTATAGAGACTCAGTATCACTGGTGGCTATTAAAGAGGGGTAAGAAAGACCTATCCGGATCCAACCTGAAGCTAACACCAGATAATCCCATCCTGGTATTTTCCCCCTCGAGACCAAACGAGGAAGTCGGACCGAGGAACTCACACAGTTGGCAATTTTACTCATTCCGTTATAGTTGCAGCAATTACTAATCAGATATAGATAGCATGAGTCATCCTGAAGCATAAGTAGTGGGCAATTTTAATCACCATTCCGTTATAGTTGGAACATTTACTAGTCAGATATAATTGTCTTGAGGAATCCCAAAACCCAATAGTTGTTGGCACTTTTACCACATTCCATTGGAGTTGCAATACTTACTAGGCAGGTATAGTATGACACAGATCACCACAGATCCACCAGTTGTTGGCATTTTTATTATCCATTCCATTGTAGTGAAGCTGAATTACTAGTCACATATTAAGTCAAATTTATAGCACTACTTTAGTTATGCTTGTCTATGATCGAGATACTATACTCCAAGTCGTCCATAACCACGGACACGCCTTTTAGAAAGTTTTACCCTGCAGGGGTGCACAAATAGCAACACACACTCGATCAACCTCGGAAAAACCAACTCAAAACCCAACGAGGCTTTCACGACAAAGCAATCACAGGATTCATAAATATTTTAGGGGGCCACCCCACTAAGCTACCCGCAAAGAAGTTGGCCGACTCTGGAACGGACCTAGGGTTTGTGTGGACGGCTATAAACGACTGGGAACCCGAAAGTGTGACTGGGCTTGTCGATACAGCGAAAATGTGTCACGATCCTAAACAGTACAGGTGCTCCAAGCATAATCTTAAATAAAGCAGTAAAGCATGGCATAAGTACAGGATAGTAATAAAACCCCAAACTAGTTTGTGGCCCTAAGAAATAGAAATGAATCAAGCTCTGGCTCAGGGGGGTCCATAAGGCCTCCCGGATGTGGATAGTGCGAATAGTCAAGGAACAGGTATCAAGTACTCGGGGTCCTACGGGACACAAGTGAGCATGGAAGAACCAAATAACAACTATTGCCCACCGATGCCTCTGCATTAGTTATATCTAGCATTTTAATAGTTGTATTTAGAGTCATGATCAACTCCACCATAAACATCTGCCAGCATTCCAACAACTGTGGTACTTGACAACACGAGATCGCACCTGAGCAAGCAACTACGACTCGCAAGACCAGCTATCTACCAAACACAGGTAATAGGAGGTGTCCAAGGCAATTTAGAGGTTGCACGGGATATATCAGGTACGGAACTAAAGCATCGCAACACGGATAGCAATAGATCAACAGGAGGAAATAAAGACTATAAATGCAAAATAGGTAGAAGGGGGAGAGATGCTCGCCTAGAAAACACTGCTGAAGGTTCATATCCGGAGAACTTGTCGATACTCGCATCCACTCATCGGCCTAGTCCGCGAAGAAGCAAACACTAGAAGAAACACCGAATGCAATATTTAATACTACGGCAGAAGATCCGGCATGATTATGATATGATGCATGGCATGGCACAGATGCGATGCGACTAGGCAATGTTAAGCGGAACCGGGGTCCCGATAATTAATTAAACGGTTCGAGTTGTTTAACTACCCCGCAATTTAAATTTTGTATTAACAGGGCGAAACATGGCATCGGTTTGCTACACAGATTTAAATGGAGTCCGGAATAAGACAAAAGTATCCCGCATATTGACTCCATATTTAATTATGAGGTGAATCGGCATAATGCCCCCATACCCACAAATATGTATGCAAGCATGAACAATTTAATATGCGACAGTTATATATATAGCATTTATAATATAGGGGCTCGAGAAAGGTTCACACATCTGGGTTCAGAAGATCTTGGGTTCCGGGGGTTCGAGGGTTCGGTCTCAGGGTTTGACGGGGACGGCGAGGTTCGGATACAAGATGGAGAACTTGTCATGTCGTGACGTAGAACTTGGGTGCCAAGCGGTCGATCTTGTCGTCGATGGCGAACTTGAGTGGATCGGGTACCAGGGTCTTCGAATCCGTGTAGACGGTCATGGCGTCCGGGATGAGGAACTTGGCGTATCTGGCGGTGATCTTGGCGGTCTTCGGGTTCGGGCCTTGGCGTCCGAGAGGAAGTACTTGGTGGTTCCGAGAAGGAGGTCTTGTCGCATCCGACGGATCGGTCCTTGGGTTCGAAGGACTTGGCGCGCCAGGGTTTGGTCTTCAGATCCGTGTAGGAGTGCTTGATGGTCCGAGAGGGAGAACACGGGGTCGGCATCTTCATAGTCGGCGTCATACACGGTTTCGGCTCCGGGGATCGGTCTTCGGAAGAACTTGACATTAGACGATACTCGTCGGTGTTGGAATAGCCGAACATCACCGACCCGTATCATATATCATCACATGGGCATCACACCGATGTGCTCTCTGCGTGTCTGCATGGAGACAGAACAAGCACCGCTACGTGCATGCGGGATGCTCCCAGAGACGCTCGCATGTGCAGCTAGCGAGAGGAAGGATACCGCCGGGGACGCTGCTAGCGGCGGAGTGGAGAACTGACGGAGGGGGTCGCGGAAGGGAGCGGGTCGCGCTGCCGGGCAGCTCCGGCGAGGCGGGAGAGTAAGGCGACGATGGGGCGGAGCTTGCACAAGGGGAGACCAGTGGGGACGAACAGGACGGCGGCTCGGGGTCGCAGCCTGCGGCGAGGGCGCGACCTGCAGGGAGAGGAGGCGAGGCGAGGTGGTCGAGGGGGTCACGACGACGGCGACCCGTGGAGGAGGTTGCTGGCGGCGAGCAGAGGCGACGAGGTCCTGGGGTGGAGGAAGGAGACGGGGGAAGAGAGACGGCCGAGGTGGCGCGGGAGGGCGCGCCGGGGCGGCCGCGGGGCTCAGCAGGGCAGGCCTCGCTCGCGGGAAAGGGAGGCGGCACAGGCGGGGAGCTCCGGGAAGGAAGCGAGGGAGCCATAGGAGGAGGCGGCGAGGAACGAGGCCGGCTTGGGGACGCGACCTGCGCGGTCGGGGTCGCTGGGCCGACGGCCAGCAGAGGCCGATGGCGACGGAGGAGGAACGAGGCGAGGCGACACCGAGCGATGCTGGCGGTGGCCGGAGGGAACGGAGCCGCGAGGGAGCAGGCCGGGGAAGCGAGGCGGAGCAGACGGCGGCGCGACCGGGGCCCGCTCGCGGCGGCGGCCGGATGCGGGTGAGCGGTGATGCGATGTGGGAGTTGGGTGCGCGTGGCTCAGGAGAGGTGGAGCGTGGGACGCGGAGTGGTGGGGCTGGGGTGTGGTTGGTGAGAGGCCGAGAGATCGAGGCCGGGTGCGGGCTGTCTGTGGGGTGGGGCCAGGTGGGGTAGGTGGCGATCGGTGGGAGGAGGGAAGCGACCAGGTGGGGTGGGGGGCTGTGCAGGTGGCGGCAGCATGTGGAAGGGAGAGGCGGGAGATGGTGTAGGGAGTGGCTGGTGGGCGGGAAAGCGGCAGGTGGAGGAAGTGTGGTGGCGGCAGGGTGGGTCTGGGTAGGTTTAGGGTTAGGTGGTGTTAGCTGGTTAGGGTTTGATTAAAACGGGTTGGGCCAGCCGGGGTGGTAGGTGGCCTAGCCTATGGGCTGGGCTG
The DNA here is from genome assembly GCA_916181665.1 of Avena sativa. Taxonomy (NCBI): domain Eukaryota; kingdom Viridiplantae; phylum Streptophyta; class Magnoliopsida; order Poales; family Poaceae; genus Avena; species Avena sativa. The sequence goes on from OV702292.1 coordinate 318,919,138, forward strand.
CCTCCCCCGGTATAAAATAGTTTTATTATTTTATTTTATTTTTAAACCTTTTTCAAATAGTTTTTAGCCAAATAAAAGATCCGGAAGAGACCGGGGTTTGATTTGAAATAAAGATGGGGGTATTTAGAAAACAAAGATAGGCTTTTAGAGAAATAGTTTTAGGCAAACAAATGCATCATGTCATGACGATGCTCAAATGCAATGTGGCATGATGACATGAGCATGTTGTCATGATGATGCAATGCACAAAACACAGCGATTTTCTAGTAGTGGTTTTTGCGGGATGCCACAATAAACAAATAAAAGGTTCCTAGTTATGCCTCTCTTATAGACTAGCTCGTTGATTAACAATATGATCAAGGTTTCCTGATCATGGACATTGGATGTTGTTAATAACGAGGTCACAACATTGGTGGAATGATGTGATGAACATTCATCTGAAGCATAGCATTACGATCAAAGTCATTATGTTTATATTGCTATAACATCATACGAAGTAATCTTAGTCCTTAGACCATGAGATCATGTTAATTGGTAACACCAGAAGAGTATCTTGATAACACCAAACGTCACACCGTAACAGGGTGACTATAAAGGTGGGTTCAGTGCTACAAAGGTGTTATGTTGAGGCTCATGGATCAAGAGTGGAATTTGTCAATCCCAATGATGTATAGATATACTCTGGGCCCTCTCGGTGATATCACATTAAGATAGCTTGCAAGCAAGTGATGTGATCAGTAGAATGTTATATCACGGGAACAAGAAAAGAGTGCATGTCAGCAACGAGATCAAACTAGGTATGGAGATACCGATGATCGAATCTCGGACATGTAATATATCATGAGACAAAGGGATTTAGTTACTAGCGTTAAAGGTTCTCACGATCACAGAAGTCATCGTTGAATGTGTAGGAGTCAGTATGGATCTCCAGGTCCCGCTTCTGATTATTGATCTGAGAGGGGTCTCGATCATGTCTGCATTATTCGCGAACCGTAGGGTGACACACTTAAGGGATACCGACACCATTTGAAGCAAATATGTTTCAGATAGAGATTTAAGAAAGCACTGGAATTATTTCAATAGACACCGAAACTGTTTCGGGTGAAATTGCTGAAATTGGTTCCGCATGTAATATTGAAATGTTGTAGGGGTTTTTATGTGAATGTTTGTTAATTAAAGTAATTAACAAGATTCTGAATAAAAATAATAAAAGAGTTTTATTAAATGAGAGAGCATTAAATTTGGAGAAATTAATGCATTTAAAGTGGGGACTTTAAAAGGGAATGTGAAGAGGCATTTTAATGTGGAGGGGTTACCACCACATGAATGGAGGAGGTGAAGGGTCACCTCCCCCATGCGCCGGCCATGAAGGAGGGGCACCCTCCTCCTCCTATAAAAGGCCACCCTCTCCTCACTTTTCACTCACACCTCCTTGTGAAGGATCTCTCTCCCCCTCTAGTATTATTTCCCCATGGTCTTGGATTAGCGAGATACATGTTCCCGGTGGCTTTATCTGGAAAGGAGTTGCTGCTTCCGATACTTTGCTGGAGCGAGGGACGGAGGTTGTCGGGGTACCGGACGTGTGTGCGATCACGGATGCACCGCTGCTTTGCGGTGCTGGAATTGGTGGTGCTGGAGCTGGATCTGATGGACGTGCTGGAGCCGGACCAGCTAGAGTTCATCACGATCTTGAGATCGGCAAGTGTACGACTACATCAACCACGAGTTCCTACTCGTTAACAAAACTCGTTGTCTTCGAGGGTAAGTTCTCGATGGATGCATGTCCACCGGTTGCTCTGTACCTAGTAGATAGATCTTGGCGTGTAGTTCTCATCATAGGAAATTTTTTGTTTTCTATGCTGCGGACCCAACAATGTGGCCGGTGCAGCCAATGACAAATGGGGCCATTATGTGGGGCCATCGAAGCCAATGAATGATGGGGGCGCTATGTGGAGCCGTTCTGTGGAGCTTTCGTAGCCAGTGACCGGTGGGGCCGTCATGTGGGGCTAGAGAGGGGATTTGCATATTTGCCATGTTTTACTTTGCAACTTGCATATTTGCCATTTTGTGTGTCACTGGCATGTGGTAGTCACGTGGCAAATATGCATATTTCAAAGAAAAAATTTGGCGGATATGCAAAATTGGCAAATATGAAATAATTGATAGGTGGGGTTGTGTATGACACGTCGGCTCTCTCTCTCTCATCCACTCCCAGCCCCTAGCCCCGAGAAGCTCCTATCCCACCAATGGACAGAGCAGCCATCATCGGTGCGTCGCTGGATCTGTCTTAAGGGGGTATCGGACGGACTGTCGCGCTGCACCTGAACCACGGCTCCGGCACCTGTTTTGTCCGCATGCATTGTACGTTGGGGCAGTACCGATCGCAGGCAGGTCCGCTGCCCACGACAACCTGGATTTGGTTTCGCCACCATAGCTCGACGAACAGTCGCAGCAATTGCTAGTAGTGCTTGCTAAGACCTCTGCTCCAGCTCCGCCCACTCTAATCGATTCGGTTCCCGTAATTTCCTAGATATTGTAGGTGCAAATTAGTCCTCAATGTCTGGTCATAGCGGGTACACCGACGAGGGTGGGGAATCGATCATGTCATGGACACATTCTCCTTCTCCTACCACGTCGGAAGTGCATGTATATCCTTCTCTTTGTACTACCGTTGAATTTAAAGTGCTAACATGGCCTGTCGGACTGATTCCAATTTAGTTTGTTTTGGGATAGTTACAGTGTGCTATGCAGGCCGATGATCCATGGTACATTGCATACCAAGATGAATCAACTTAGTTGTCTAGCCATAGGATGGATTTAGAGGAGATGGTTGCTAAGTTAGGTGATGAATTGGCCCGTAAAAACCTATTGATATTCGAGCTGAAGCGTACCATCGAGGAAGAATTCAGAGCTTATTCGCAAAGAGAAGTTGACACCTGAGGTTGATCTTGTCATATCTGATCAAGTCGTAGAAAATCTAAAACATGAACTTCAAGTGAAGCGCGCAGGAGGGGGGGTAGTAGAGAGTAGAACTGTTATTCAATAGATGGTTGTTAGTTCCTGCTAATTTAGTCACTTTGCGGTCCTAGAGTTGTTGAGAGAATGCATTGCGGTGCCCGAGTTTCTTGCCATTAGATCTAGCGGTCCCAAAGTGGTCGATAGAATGCATTGCGGTACCCGAGTTGCTTGCCATTGGATCTAGCGGTCCCAAAGTTGTCGAGAGAATGCATTGTGGGGCCTGAGTTGCTTGCCATTAGATCTAGATGCCCATAGTTGAAGTGCCAAATGCCTAGAGGGTCAAGTTGGGGCCTATCAGTTTTGACTGTTCTGACGCTGCCATCATGGCTGCCAGGTAGAGTTGCAGCGTTGGCGGCAACATCCATTCCCCGTTCCAAATTAGTGGCTAAGATTGTTAATCCAAGTTAGTTGACTCAAATTCATCAAGATGCAACCAAATCTAGTCAAATCTAAATCAACTAATTTGGGTTGGAGGGAGTACTACTTATGAATCAGCTTTAGAGCATATCCAACATCCTCACTGCTCAAATACATATCAATTTTGATTCAAATCATACATATTTCGATCAAATCTATACAAGCCCACCAGAGATTGTCAAAGCAAGTACTACTACTTATGAATCAGCTTTAGAGCATATCCACCGGTCTCACGGCTCAAATACATGTCAAATTTATTCAAATCATACATATGTTTTAAGTCATGGAATTTTGGTTCAAATTGGGCTTAAATTTGTCCCAATTTTAAGTGGATGGTGAGCTAGCCTCCCTTCCCGCCGTATGTGTACTCCAAGAAGTACAGGAAAAGTTCTCCCATCCGACCTTCACCGTCGAATGCACCTCGATGTGCCGGCTGCGGCCACGGCCTGCCTCCCACAGCTTCGGTTCACGAGGGCTTGATCTACGCCGTCACAGTGATGTTGCGGATGATGGCTTCAATTGTATTCGCATCGATGACCATTGTTGGCACCACAACTGTAGATGTTGCGGATGATGGCTTCAATCATCGTTGCATCGATGACCACTGTCGGCACCACAGCCGTAGATGTGAACGGATGATGGCTTCCATCGGTGTCTTTCATTGATGGCCACTATCGGCACCACCGCCGTCGCACTAATGTTGCAGATGATGGCTTCCATTGTTGTCTTTCAGATGGTTAGATCCTCACTGCTGCATGTCATTCTAGCATCCGTGCTTAGATCCACGCCGCCGCAAGCCGTTCCGACCCTCATGTGAAGGTTCGTGCCGCCGTACGTCGATAGGAGGGGAGGTAGATGTATCTGGTATACGTGTGACAGGCAAAGGGAGGGAGAGACCTCCAGCTCATCGAATCATGATGTATCCAATGGTGGTTGTCCAAGATCCGAGTGACATACATCTCGACCAATCAGAGCGCAGCCAAACTGAGGCTAGTTGATGCGGCTGGTATACGTGCGACAGGGAAATGGAGGGAGAGACATCCAGCCTGTCGGGCTCTCCTCACCGTACAAGGTTAGGTGCACCCATCGGGAGAGAGATACCTCCATCCCGTCGGATTATGATGTATCCAATAGTGGTTGGCCAAGATCCGTGTGACATACATCTCGACCAATCAGAGTGCTAGGCAAACTGAGACGTGAGAGAGGGGAAAAGTGAGGAAAACTTTAGTGGGAGGGGAAAACTGAGGAAAACTTTAGCAGGAGGGGAAGAGTGAGTAGAGCTAAGGAAAACAAGGGTGCTTAGATAAAAAAATGACTAAGGGAAATTCAAGCTTTTGGCATAACAAATGGAAAATGTGTTATTTGAACAAAATAATCCATCTTGGCCAACATTATATTGTTTGCAACTAAAAGATACACAAGTGTGCCAAATTTGGCCTCATTTAGACAAAGTATGTTTTGGGATGGGTTATCTTGGAGGTTGAATGAGTAGAAAGCCATGCATCTTCATAGCTAGTAGCTCATTCCAAGCAGTGGTTTAGGGGAGAAGTCCATTTCTCTTTATTTCCTTTTCCTTTATTATTCATGCTAGGTTTTAGTTAACATAACAAGACTCCATGCGAAGGTTGCACTATGTTTTGACTTCTTTTTTGAATTAAAATAACCCTAAAACCATTTATTTGAATTTAATCACTTAGAAAAAGAAAAATGTGGCTGACTACAAGTAAATCTAAACTTTCCAATTTCATATGGTAAATGAATCCAGGATACACAAGTGTGCCAAATTTTGGATCAATTGGTCAATGTTTGCTTTGGTTTAAGCCATGAACTAGCTAAACCCCATGTGTTGACCACATGTCGAGGGAAAAAATGAGCAGTGCTAAGCAACTAGGTGCATGACAATAGAAACTTGGAATAACACTTACATTATGGGGTTATCCAACATACAAACTTGGAAGCGTCACAAACATCGACAGCAGTTCAAATTCAATACAAACATTGACAGTAGTTCAAAATTCATCATACAAATTCAAATTCATTTTTTTCTTGCTCCTAGTGTTTTTTGCTGGAATATTCTCGGAGTTCACCACCTTGCTCCAGGTGATCCTGGCTGGAATATTCTCGGAGTCCACCATCAGCTTCTTCCGTTTGTTCCCTTTGTTCTTTTTCTCTGCATCAAATGAATCAAGTGCTTCAGTCTGTCGTATAATTGGTTCAACCATGTTTCGATTCATTGGTTCATACGGTTCAAAACGCATTGGCATCATTTATTAAATATCCTGTTGTGTAATTCCTTTACTTTTGAACTCTTCTTCTAATGAATAAATTGCTTCAATCTCCCATGCATTTGGTGCAATCTCCCCTTCATTTGGTTCAATCACCTCTTGATCCATTAGTTCAATCGCCCCTGCATCTGGTTTAGTCTCCCCTGCATTTGGTTCAATCTCCCTGCATCTGGTTCAATCTCCTCTCGATCCGTTGGTTCAATCTGCAATGTATCCATTGCTTCATTCTCCTCTCGTTCAGATACTTCATTCTCATCTGCATTTGCTACTCCCGCCTGATCATCCATTCCATAAGCTGGGCCCACTACATTTTTACAAAGCCTAGCAATGTGCTCTAGGATCCCACAATGTTTGCACTTACATCGTCGAGGTGGTGCACCACCCTCTGCACTAGCTCTCATGCTATTCTTCCTTGGCCTACCTGCTGGTCTAGTAAAAACTCGAGGGTATAGTTTGAAGCCTGGATTCACTTCCATCCATTGGTCTTTTCCCAACAAGGCTGGAACATTCTGAGCATATGTTGCCCTAAATTTGGCAATAGAGAAATACTCTGACACATACTAATCAACTTCACGCTCTTCACCTCCTAGAACACCCATGAAAAACAATGCATGTATGCAGGGTTTCCCATGGAGCTGCCATTGCCTGCAATGGCATGTCCTATCAGCCAAACTCACTGGATACCTCCATTGCCTATCTTTACTATCAGTGTACGTTACCTCAGCCTCCATTCCTTTTTAATGCATTTCATCTTCAATTGTTTTGCCCTGGCATTCAATGCCTTAATCAAAGATGGGAGGATGAGATGGCCAGCATATATTGTTGATGCAATTCTTTGACGCAAATCGATCTTTATCATGATCATCTGCCTAATCTTATCAAATATTTGCCACAACATAAGCCCTTTCAATGACTTGACCTTTGCATTGAAACTCTCTGCAAGGTTACTCGTCACATAGTCTACCTTGCAAATTTCATTAAATTGGCTTCTTGACGACACCATTCCATGTTGTGCATCCAAGTACTCCTTCACCGCAGGTTTTTGTTTATACAACACTTCCAAATGATACAGATGCTTCCTCAAACTGCATGTGTATGAATCTGGCCATAGGTTGTCAGTATAAACTTTACCCTTGAATTTCTTTGTAAAATTCTGCACTAAGTGTCGCATACATTCCCTATGCTCCACTTCGGGGGTTACTGCTTCTACAGCTTTCTCCAAACCTTTGCAAGCAACCGTGTGGATAGTAAGTCCTGGTGGATGACCTATAAGGTCGCGCAAATTCTCTAGAAACCAAGTCCAACTTTCCTCTGACTCAATCTCCCAAACTCCAAAAGCAACAGGGAACATCCAATTATGGCCATCAACTACAGTACCAGCTACTAGCTGTCCTTTAAATCTGCCATGAAGAGTTGTTGCACCCACGGCCAAATAAGGCCTGCAACCATCCGGAAACCCTTACCAGCAAGCTTTGAAACAAACAAAACCCCTTCTAAAGCACTCCTTCTCCATTGTCTTCCCTCTTATTTTGTACTGAACTATATGCCTGTCTATCTGTACAACACTACCTGGACTAGCCATCTCCACTTCAGCTTTGAAGCTGTAAAGCAACTGAAAACTTTCATTCCATGGACCATTGATCCTATCAAGAGCCATTTCCTTTGCATAGAACATCCTCATGTAAGGTACTATAATATTAAACTTTTCAGAAACTTTTTTTATGAGTGCTATTGCACCAAGTGATGGGTTTGCTCTCATCCAATCCATGATTGCATCTGCCAAGCACCTAGTCTTTGCTCGTATTAAGTTGCAAGCAACAGATAATTGCATTAAGCAAAGTGTGTAAGGTAAACAATATGATTGTTCTATGAACAAAGGATTGTTGTTTTCTCCCTAGTAGCAAGATCACATCTAGTACCTTAGAGATTCCTGTCACTTCCCCAGATTACTAGAGGCATGAACCCACTATCGAGCATAAATACTCCCTCTTGGAGTTGCTAGCATCTACTCGACCAAGATAGCTACTAACAACGGAAAGCATGCAAGATCACAAATAACATAGACATGATAGAATCAATAATCAATCTGAAATAGCATCTCAATATCCATCGGATCCCCGCAAACACAACATGTAAGATTACAAATAGATGATCTTGATCATGAACAAAGCTCACAAGATCTAAACATGGTAGCACAAAGGAGAAGAACAAACCATCTAGCTACTACATGGGCCCGTAGTCCAGGGATGAACTACTCACGCATCACACCGGAGGCAGTCATCATGATGAAGAAGGCCTCCAGGGTGATCTCTCCCCTCCGGTAGGGTGCCGAGAAGAGCTTAAGATCCCTCTCGATCTAGGGATGGAGATGGCGGTGGCTACAGACTCTTTCGTGGAATTTTGATCGGGTCCTCAGGGTTTTCGTCCCGAGAGACTTTTATAGGCGAAGGGGCAAGGTCGGTGGAGCGCCAGGGGCCAGACCAGGTGGCGGCACGCCTAGGGCTGGCCGCGCCACCCTAGGGTGTGCCCGCCCTGGTACCCCTCTTCGGCCCCCCTCCGGACCCCGTGTTCCTTCTGGTGAAATATTGACCTGGGCTTTTGTCTGGCCCAATTCCGAGAATATTTTCTTACTGGCTTTTCTGAAACCAAAAACAGGAGAAAAATGGCAACTAGCACTGTGGCATCTTGTTAATAGGTTAATTCCAGAAAATGTGTAAAAATACTCCAAAGTGTGGACAAACATAAGAAGTAGATATAAAACAAGCATGGAACATCAAAAATTATAGATACATTTGCAACATATCAACATCCCCAAGCTTAACTTTTGCTCGTCCTCGAGTAGGTAAGTGATAAAAAAGAATAATTTTTGAGGTGACATGCACCATCATAATCTTGATCAAGGTATTTGTAAAACATTGATAGCTAGGATCATAGTACTTTAACACAACATGAAAGATATAATTCTAATAATAAGACATAGCTACTATGTTATAACATGAAAAGGTACAAACAAAAGATTCATGAATAACAATGCTTTGAAAGACGTTTGTTTGTTTTGCATATAGAAAACATAATGAGAATGGTATTCATCTTGTCCCTCATAGTGTAGAAAAACATAAATGCATAGGACACCTTCAAAGTTCATAAGGGTGACTAGATACAAGTAGTTTAAGAACAAGCAATATCAAAGTTATGAATCAATCAACAAGTTTTGGGACAATGCACATTAAACTAAGAATGACCACTATGCCCTCTCAATAGGTGCATAAAGATATACGATGGAGACTCAACATAAAAAGTTAAAGAAAGGCCCTTCATAGAAGGAAGCAGGGATTCAAGTCTCATAAAGAGCTTCCAAAAATTATGGTACTTATTAGCTTTCAGCTCTCATTGCCCCTATCATAAGCATCTTTAGGTGATTAAGGTTAAAGTGAACAAATATGAGGATATGCTTGACAAGTTATAAGTTGAAATCTCATGCCCCTTACTTACGAAGACCGAACCTCATGCTACTCAACTGTAGGCACGAGTAAGTTCTTGTCATTGTAAGTACATGTGTATCATAGAGAACCGCCAAAGGGGTACCGCTTGCCCGATGATACGGAAGCATTCCCATATCAAAATGACAAGGCAAGCAGACAATGAGCATCTCAGCAATCTTTTTATTTGCTATCTGCATCAGTTTTTATTAAGGATGCTTCATAGATTGCTCATTACGGTTATGCTGCAAGTTTCCATCATGATTAGGCATGGCTTAGGCTAGCGGCCCAGGCGTTTCTCTAACACATATAAAAACTCCATGAGCTTACAAGCTCCCCTTTTATTTCACACCGCTAGGATCCATAAGCAAAAGAATCATGATATCAACTAAATAAAGTGCAATGTTGAAAGCGTCCCCCATGGTAACATGGTTCTGCTAATTCACAACTTATAAAGCGCAAGCATATACGCAACATAGATGGGCACAATGGTTCAAGTTTATTAAGTTCAAGAAAAGTAAAGTGTGCCATCAAGTTTGTGAGAGCTTTAATCACTAATTTTCACATAACAAGTTTAATTCGGAAGGTAGATAAAAACATGAATATACTTGGAATAGCAAATGCTAATAGGTAGGTATGGTGGACTCTTTGGAATAACTTGGTTTTATTTGGAGTTGTATGCATGAGTGGAACTCATACTTGGTATGGAGGCTAGCAAAAGACTAGGAGCGACCAACTAAGAGAGCAATAATGGCCATAATCACGCAAAGCGACATAACATTATTAATTAAAGCATAAAGTGATATTACAAGTAGAAAACTAAATGATCATAGAGGCTATGGTGACTTGGTGTAGGCTTAACATGGTGTGAGCATGCGCCAAGTCAACCCAAATAAAGCATCAAAGGAGAATACCACAATATTATGCTTTTATATGCTAAAACAATGCATGATTCTTTCAAGGCACATTAAGCAATCTCAATTGTTTGTGACAAGTCATGCTACAGCAATAATCACTAAGCATAAAGCCAAAACAATATCAAGCATGACATGATAAATTCTAAGTCACAGTCAAAAACAAGCTCCTCTTATACCACTTATGAACTTTCCTACTCTTTTCCAATCCAAATCAACCTATATGAAACTATGTATGAATGCGGGGGTACAATCAATTTATTCAAGCAAACTAAGCAAACGAAAACTAAAAATCAAAAACAAATACGCTCGAAGAACAACACAATTGTGCATGAAACAATAAAAATGAAGTGTTTAGAAGAAACCTGATATTTTTATTGATGAAGAAGGGGATGCCTTGGGCATCCCCAAGCTTTGACGCTTGTACTTCTTGAATATTTCTTGGGGTGACACGGGTGGCATCCCCAAGCTTGATATTTTGTCCATACTTCATCTTATCACATTACTCTTCCCTACACTTTAAAATTTCCCTCATACAAAACTTCACACAATCTTCATTAGCAACATAAGTGTACTCAAGGTAATAAGTATTTAGGTTCAATCTCAACACAAGTAAAATTTCCATTAAAACATAAGCTACTGTAGAACTTCCTTTAAAAAGTTCAAATGATCAGAGAGAACTCAAAGAGAAAGAGATTAAGAGGGAAATGCAAATAATGGCAGAAATGTGTCAAAATAGACAAGCAGGTAAGAACATATTTTTTTCGAAGACCTTCTATTCCTCAAATCGAAAAGTGTTGAACTAACTAAAGTTGGATAACAACCTGGGGCAGAAGCACAAAAAATTACAGCTCAATCCGACGTACAGAGATTTTTCACGAATTTTTACAACGAAGCACAAAAATCTGTTTCAGGACAACAACTTTCCCAAATCTTACTTCTCTCTCATTAGAGGTTACTCTTGGCACAAAAACCACACAAAAATGATAAGGAGAGGTTATTACTGAAGCAATAACTTCTAATACTCAACAAAAGATTCCTAACGAAATTTGGGTTGTCTCCCAATAAGTGTTTTTCTTTAACGTCTTTGAGCTAGGCATAAGAAGCAAGAATAGAATCAAGTATTCTCAAATGATGAAGCATTAAGAGAAAATTTTGTTTTAATAGGAGAGGCAAAAGGAATCTTCTCTCTCTTCTTAGGGAAGTGTTCTATACTTTTCTTGAGTGGGAATTGATATTTAATGGTGCCTTCTTTCATATCAATAATGGCACCAACAGTTCTAAGAAAAGGTCTTCCCAAAATAATAGGACAAGAAGCATTGCATTCAACATCCAAAACATAGAAATCAATAGGGACATAGGCATTTTTAACCATAATAAGAACATCATTAATACTCCCCGTGAGTTTATTTTTAGCATTATCATCAAGTTGGACATTTAAATAACAATCTTCCAATGGTGGTAAATCAACCATTTCATAAATTTTTCTAGGCATAATAGAAACACTACTATCAAGATCACATAAGCTTTGAGATCAAAATCATTCACTTTCATATTAATGATGGGTTCCCAACCATCTTCTAATTTCATAGGAATAGAAGTTTTATGTTTCATCTTTTCTTCTTTAATTTTTATGAGAGCATCAGTAATGTGTTTTGTAAAGGCCATATTCATAGCACTAGCATTAGGGATTTTAGAAAGCTTTTGTAGGAACATAATTACTTCAGAGATATTGCAATCATCAAGATCAAAATCATAATTACCATCTAATGTAGTAGAGCTATTGTTTCCCATATTTCGAAGAATTTCAGCATTTTTATTAGAAAAGGTTCCATTGGTTTTAGGTATTGTTGCAGAAGGAACTTCATGTGGTTTGCTAGCATTAATATTAGTGCTGGTGATAGTAGAAATACTAATATTTCTAGAAATTTCATCTTCACTTTCCCACTTAGCATGCAATTCAGCTAACAATCTAACATTTTCATCAATTCTAACTTGTATGGCATTAGTAGCAACAAAGGGATTTTCGATAGTTTCAGGTTTAGCAACTATTTTATTCAAAGAAGATTGTGCTTCAGACAATGATGCTATATTTCTTTCAGCATTAGAGAGTTTTCCTCAATAGTTTTATTGAAGGCAGTTTGTTTACTAATAAAGTCTTTAAGCACGACTTCAAGTTTAGAGGGTGCACTTATATTATTGTTGTAGGAATTTCCATAAGCATTACAATTATTGGGAGGATATGGCCTATAATTGTTATTACCAAAATTATTCCTGTAGGCATTGTTGCTAAAATTATTATTTCTAATAAAGTTCACATCAACTTGCTCTTCTTGAGCAACCAAAGAGGCTAAGGGAACATGATTTGGATCAATATGAGCTTTCCCATTAACAAGCATAGACATAATAACATCATTTTTATCACTCAAGGAGGAGGTTTCTTCAACATAATTTACCTTCTTACCTTGTGGAGTTCTCTCAGTGTGCCATTCAGAATAGTTAACCATCATATTATCCAGAAGCTATGTTGCAACACCCAAAGTAATGGTCATAAAGGTACCTCCAGCAGCAGAATCCAGTAGATTTCTTGAAGAATAATTCAGTCCTACATGAAAGGTTTGGATAATCATCCAAGCAGTCAGTCCATGAGTGGGACAATTCTTTACCAAAGATTTCATTATTTACCAAAGGTTTCATTCTTTCCCAAGCTTGAGAAACATGTTCATTATTAGATTGTTTAAATTTCATTATTTCACTTCTCATAGATATAATCTTAGAAGGAGGATAGTATTTTCCAATGAAAGCATCTTTGCATTTAGTCCAAGAATCAATACTATTTCTAGTTAGGGATAACAACCATTCTTTAGCTTTTCCTCTCAAAGAGAAAGGAAACAATTTAAGATTAATAATATATCCATCTATATCCCTATGTTTTTGCATCTCACAAAGTTATTAAGGTGAGCAGCAACATCTTTAGTACCAACACCAGAAAATTGTTCTTTCATAACAAGATTGAGCAAAGCAGGTTTAATTTCAAAGATAGTAGCTTCAGGAACAGGTGGAGCAATAGGTGTGCACATGAAATCATTGTTGTTGGTGCTAGTGAAGTCACACAACTTAGTGTTTTCAAGAGTATTCTTTTTTTTGTGTGTTTTAATATAAAGAAGCAAACTAGTATAACTAATTTTTTTGTGTTTTTGATAAAAGAAACAAGCAAACAAAGCAGAAATAAACTAAGAAAAACAAATAAAACAAAGTAAAGAGATTGGTTATGAGGGACTCCCCTTGTGAAGATATCCTTGACTCCCCGGCAATGACGCTAGAAAAAGTGCTTGATGGCTCAAAATATATCGAGCTCGTTGGGGAATCCCATGAGGAAGGTATGATGAGCACAACAGCAAGTTTTCCCTCAGTTATGAAACCAAGGTTATCTAACCAGTAGGAGCAAGGAAACACCTCCAAGGTGTTGTTTCCAACTTGGAATCCTGCACAACACAACCACAAAACTTTTCCCCAACTTACAGTAAGGTTGTCAATCTCACCGGTTTCGCTGAAAACAAAGGATTAAACGTATTGTGTGTAAGATAGTAATCGCTTGTAGAAAGTAAACAGAAAACAGTAAATAGATTTTAGATTGATGGTAAAAGAATGGACCAGGGTCCATAGTTCACTAAAGGTGATTCTCCTTAAGATAGATGACATGTTGGGTGAACAAATTACAGTGGGGCAATTGACAAACACCGAGAAAGCATACATGCATATACTAATCATCTTGACTCCTATGAGATTTGATTGGGCATTACAACATGATACATAGACCGTAATCCAACTGCATCTATGACTAATAATCCACCTTCAGGTTATCATCCGAACCCCCTCCAGTATTAAGTTGCAAGCAACAGATAATTGCATTAAGCAAAGTGTGTAAAGTAAATAATATGATTGTTCTATGAACAAACGATTGTTGTTTTCTCCCTAGTAGCAACATCACATCTAGTACCTTCGAGATTTCTGTCACTTCCCCAGATTACTAGAGGCATGAACCCACTATCGAGCATAAATACTCCCTCTTGGAGTTGCTAGCATCTACTTGACCAAGATAGCTACTAACAACGGAAAGCATGCAAGATCACAAATAACATAGACATGATAGAATCAATAATCAATCTGAAATACAACATGTAAGATTACAAATAGATGATCTTGATCATGAACGGAGCTCACAAGATCTAAACATGGTAGCACAAAGGAGAAGAACCAACCATCTAGCTACTACATGGGCCCGTAGTCCAGGGATGAACTACTCACGCATCACACCGGAGGCAGTCATGGTGATGAAGAAGGCCTCCAGGGTGATCTCTCCCCTCTGGCAGGGTGCCGGGAAGAGCTTCAGATCCCTCTCGATCTAGGGATGGAGATGGCGGCGGCTACAGACTCTTTCGTGGAATTTTGATCGGGTCCTCAGGGTTTTCGTCCCCAGGAGACATTTATAGGAGAAGGGTCAAGGTCGGTGGAGCGCTAGGGGGCCCGCACCATGTGGCGACGCGCCTAGGGCTGGCCGTGCCACCCTAGGGTGTGGCTGCCCTCATGCCCCTCCGGACTCCGTATTCCTTCTGGTGAAATATTCACCTGGGCTTTTGTCCGGTCCAATTCCGAGAATATTTCCTTACTAGATTTTCTAAAACCAAAAATAGCAGAAAACAGGCAACTGGCACTGTGGCATCTTATTAATAGGTGATATGTTGCAAACATATCTATAACTTTTGATGTTCCATGCTTGTTTTATATCTACTTTCTTATGTTTTGTCCACACTTTGGAGTATTTTTTACACATTTTCTGGAACTAACCTATTAACAAGATGCCACGGTGCCAGTTGCCTGTTTTCTGCTGTTTTTGGTTTCAGAAAAGCTGTAAAAGAAATATTCTCGGAATTGGACCGGACAAAAGCCAAAGTCAATATTTTACTGGAAGACTCACGGAGCCAGAAGATGAGACGGAGAGGGGCCAGGGGCTGGCCACACCATGTGGTGGCACGGGTCCCCCTGGCAGCGCCACCAAGTGGTGTGGGCCCCTGGTCCACCCTCTGACATCGCCCCTTCACCTATAAGAAGCCCCATGGGACAAAAACCCTAAATAATCCAGCCTCCATCCATGAAAAGTTCCACAGCGCCGCCGTCACCGAAGGGGAGATTCAGGGGACAGAAAGTCTCTATTCCGGCACCCTGCCGAGACGGGGAAGTGCCCCCGGAGCCATCTCCATCGATCTCCACCACCATCTCCATCGCTGTAGCTGATTGACATGATGATGAGAGAGTAGTTCTTCCTCGAGGCTAAGGGCTCTACCGATAGCTATGTGTTCATCTCTCTCTCTATGCATGATCTTATTGAGATCATTAGCTTTGTAATCTATATATCTATTCTGCTACTCTAGTGCTTTAATGAATCTTTGCTTATCCCCACGTGTGTGAACTTGACAGTGTGCACACCGTGTGGCACTTTGGCTAAGGTTACATAAATACTTGTTATGAGTTATATTTGGAGTTGGATGTCTCTATGAAATTGTGGTGTTTGTTGGAACCATCTAGCGCTCAAGGTGACAGTGTGGGGTTATCTAGATGGGGAAAGGGGACTTTGAGGAGTGCTATTATAGCCCTACCATGGATTAGAGTGTCCAACCGGAGAGTAGTTCAGAATAGTATCATGAAGAGAAAATATTTATATGAGAGTGTTCACTAGTGAAAGTATGATCCCTAGGCCTTGTTTCTAAACATTGAAACACCGTTTGCAACTAGATCTGTTACATGTTTGCTTGCTTCCATCTTTTTGCCTTTAGTCCTTTCCTCCCATCAAGCTATTTTCTGGCACCATTGTCTTATATCCATACCACTTGTATTTCACTATCTCTTCGCCGAACTAGTGCACCTATACACCTGACAAGTGTATTGGGTGCATTGGGGACACAAGAGACTTCTTGTATCTTGATTGCAGGGTTGCTTGAGAGGGATACCTTTGACCACTTCCTCCCTGAGTTCAATAAACCTTGGGTAATCCACTTAAGGTAAATTTGCTGCTGTTATACAAACCTCTGCACTTGGAGGCCCAACAACTCTCTACAAGAATAGAAGTGCGTAGAGATCAAGCTATTTTCTGGCGCTGTTGCCGAGGACTGAAGAAGAAGAAGCTCCCACGTCAACCACGCGCCATCAAAGCTATTTTTTTGGCGCCGTTGCCGGGGAGGTAAGGTAAAAGGTACTCACATCCTCTATCTACTAAGCTATCTTCTAGTACTATTGCTGGTGTGTGAGTGCTCAAAGTTATTTCCTTTAGATTTTGCAATTATATCTTTTTGTTTCTTTTTTTTTATTTTCACTAGTTAGGCTTAATGGAAAACAACAACAAAATTAGAGAGCTTTATAGTATTTATCTTGAGTTAGGACATGAAGTGTTTGAAGAGAAAATTTAAAAACCTATGGAACTTTATTTGCATGTTAATAGCAATGTTATTAGTATGAATTCTTTGAACACCATTATTGCTAATGCTATGGAAAAGTCTAAGCTTGGGGAAGCTAGTTTTTATGAAAATGATCTTTTTAGTCCCCCAAGCACGGAGGAGAAAATTTACTTTGATGATATTATGCCTACAATATATGATGATTACAATGATGAATATGATATTTTCAGTCCTCCTACTATTGAGGAGAAATTAATTATGATTACAATATGCCTCCTATATTTGATGATTATGGTGATGAGAATAATAATGATAGCTATTTTGTTAAATTTGCTCCTACTACAATTAATAAGAATGACTATGTTCATGTGGGGAGTATTAATTCTTTTATGCATGTGGCTCATGATAAGAATGTTTTATGTGATATTTATATTGTTAATTTTATTCATGATGCTACTGAAAGTTATTATGAGAGAGTGAAACATTATTTTATACATCTCAATAATATTAGGTTTCCCCTCTTTATGTTGAAAGTCTCGAAGTTGCACTTGTTTTGCTTTACTATGCTTGTTGCTTTGTGCCTTCATGACTTGGTTCTTTACAAGATTCCCATGCATAGGAAGTGGGTTAGACTTAAATGTGCTTTGAATTTGCTTCTTGATGCTCTTTTTTACTTCAATTCATATTTCTTATGTGAGCATCTTCTCAAACTATCATGCCTAACTTAAAGGCGTTAAAGAAAAGTACTTATTGGGAGATAACCCAAAAGTTTTAGTTGAGTATTGGAAGTTATTACCTTTGTAATAACCTCTCCTTATCCTTTTTGTTTGATTTTTGTGCCAAGAATAACCTCTAATGAGACAGAAGTAAGACTTGGGAAAGTTGTTGTCCCGAAACAGATTTTTGTGCTTCGCTGTAAAAATTCATGAAAAATCTCTGTATGTCGTATTGAGCTGTAATTGTTTGTGCTTCTGCCCTAGGTTGTTATCTAACTTTCGCTAGTTCGACACTTTTCGATTTGAGCAAAAGAAGGTCTTTGACAAAATTGGTTTTTACCCGCTGGTCTGTTTTGACAGATTTCTGCCATTATTTGCATTTGCCTCTTAATCTCTTTCTCTTTGAGTTCTCTTTGATCATTTGAACTTTTTAAAGGAAGTGCTACAGTAGCTTTTGTTTTAATGGAAGTTTTACTCGTGTTGAAACTGAACCAAAAGACTTATTATCTTGAATGCACTAATGTTGCTAATGAAGATTGTGTGAAGTTTTGTATGAAGGAAATTTTCAGGTGTGGGGAAATAATGATGTAATGAGATGAAGAATGGACAAAAGCTCAAGCTTGGGGATGCCACCCCGTGTCACCCCAAGAAATATTCAAGAGGTACAAGCGTGAAAGCTTGGGATGCCCAAGGCATCCCCTTCTTCATCAATAAAAGTTTCAGGTTTCTTCCAGACACTTCAGTTTTATTGTTTCATGCACAATTGTGTTGTTCTTGGAGCGTCTTCGTTTTCTTTTTTAGTATTCGTTTGCTTAGTTTGCTTAAATAAATTGGTTGGACCCCCTCATTCATACATAGTTTCAAATAGGTTGATTTGGATTGGAAAAGAGTTGGAAAGTCATGCTTAAGTGGTATAAAAGGAGCTTGTTTTTGACCGTGACTTAGACTTTATCATGTCATGCTTGATATTGTTTTGGCTTTATGCTTAGTGATTATTGTTGTAGCATGACTTGTTACAAATAATTGAGATTTCTTAATGTGCCTTGGAAGAATCATGCGTTGTTTCAGCATATAAAAGCATAATATTGTGGTATTCTCCTTTAAATGCTTTATTTGGGTTAATTTGGCGCATGCTCACACCATTTTAAGACTACAAGGTCACCATAGACTCTATGATCATTTAGTTTTCGACTTGTAATATCACTTTATGCTTTAATTAATGATGTTTTGTCGCTTTGCATGATTATGGCCATTATTGCTCTCTTAATTGGTCGCTCCCAGTCTTTTGCTAGCCTCCATACCAAGTATGAGTTCCACTCATGCGTCCAACTCCAAATAAAACCAAGTTATTCCAAAGAGTCCACCATACCTACCAATTAGCATTTGCTATTCCAAGTATAATCATGTTTTTATCTACCTTCCGAATTAAACTTGTTATGAGAAAATTAGTGATTAAAGCTCTCATGAACTTGATGGCACACTTTACTTTTCTTGCCCGTAAATAAACTTGAACCATTGTGTCATCTATGTTGTATATGCTTGCACTTATACATTGGGAATTAGTAGAACCATGCTGTCATGGGGAACGCTTTCAACATTGCACTTGTACATTGTACCCAGTTGATATCATGCTCTTTTGTTTATGGATGTCGTCGGTGTGAAATAAAAAGGGAGCTTGTAAGTCCATGGAGTTATGTATGTGTGTTAGAGAAACGCCTTGGCCGCTATGCCTAATCATGGTGGAAACTTGCAGCATCACCATAGTGAGAAATCTATGAAGCATTATTCTTATAAAAAAAGAGAGATAGAAAAAAGAGAGATTGAGAAAAGAAAAAAAGAGATGAGAAAAGAGGAAAGAGAGAAAAAGCACCATTTTCCCATGGTAAATAAGAAGATTGCTGAGATGCTCATTGTCTGTTTGCCTTGTCATTTTGATATGGGATAGCTCCTGTATCATGGGGCAAGGGGTACCCCATTGGCGGTTCTCTATGATACACATGTACTTACTATGACAAGAACTTACCGGTAACTAAAGTTGAGTAGCATGAGGAGCGGCCCTTGTACTCAAGGGACATGAGATTGCCAGCTCTTATACTTTGTTAAGCTTATACTCCATATTTTGTTCACTTTAACCTTAACCACCTAAAGATGCTTATGATAGGGGTAATAAGAGCTGAAAGCTAATAAGTACCATAATTTTTGGAAGCTCTTTATGAGACTTGAATCCCTGCTTCCTTCTATGAAGGCCTTTCTTTTACTTTTATATTGAGTCTCCACCTTCTATCTTTATGCACCTATTGAGAGAGCATAGTGGCCATTCTTAGTTTAATATGCATTGTCCCAAAACTTGTTGATTGATTCATAACTTTGATATTGCTTGTTCTTGAACTATTTGTATCTAGTCACCCTTATGAGATTTGAAGGTGTCATATGCATTTATGTTTTGCTACTCCATGAGGGACAAGTTGAATGCCACTATGCTATGTTTTCTATATGTGAAACAAACAAACATCTTTCAATGCATTGTTATTCATGAATCTTTTGTTTGTACCTTTGCATGCTACAACATAGTTGCTAGGTCTTATTGTTAGAACTATATCTTTCATGTCTATGTTAGAGTACTTTGATCCCAGCTTTCAATGCTTGCAAATGGTTTGATCAAGATTATGACGGTGCATGTCACCTCAAAAATTATTCTTTTTTATCACTTACCTACTCGAGGATGAGCAGGAGTTAAGATTGGGGATGTTGATACATTCTAAACGTATCTATAATTTTTAATGTTCCATGCTTGTTTTATATCTACTTTCTTATGTTTTGTCCACACTTTGGAGTATTTTTACACATTTTCTGGAACTAACCTATTAACAAGATGCCACAGTGCCAGTTGCCTGTTTTCTGCTGTTTTTGGTTTCAGAAAAGCTGGAAAAGAAATATTCTCAGAATTGGACCGGACAAAAGCCAAAGTCGATATTTTACCAGAAGACTCACGGAGCCAGAAGACGAGACAAAGAGGGGCCAGGGGCTAGCCACACCATGTGGTGGCGCGGGTCCCCTGGCTACGCCACCAGGTGGTGTGGGCCCCTGGTCCACCCTCTGACATCGCCCCTTCGCCTATAAGAAGCCCCTCGGGACGAAAACCCTAAATAATCCAGCCTCCAGCCACGAAAAGTTCCACAGCGCCACCGCCACCGAAAGGGAGATTCAGGGGACATAAATTCTCTATTCCGGCACCCTGCCGAGATGGGGAAGTGCCCCCGGAGCCATCTCCATCGATCTCCACCACCATCTCCATCGTCGTAGCTGATTTACATGATGATGAGGGAGTAGTTCTTCCTCGAGGCTAAGGGATCTACTGGTAGCTATGTGCTCATCTCTCTCTCTATGCATGATCTTATTGAGATCATGAGCTTTGTAATCTATAGATCTATTCTGCTACTCAAGTGCTTTAATGAATCTCTGTTTATCCCCACGTATGTGAAGTTGATAGTGTGCACACCGTGTGGCACTTTGGCTAAGGTTTAATAAATACTTGTTATGAGTTATATTTGGAGTTGGATGTCTCTATGAAATTGTGGTGTTTGTTGGAACCATCTACCGCTCAAGGTGACAATGTGGGGTTATCTAGATGGGGAAAGTGGACTTTGAGGAGTGTTGTTATAGCCCTACCATGGATTAGAGTGTCCAACCGGAGAGTAGTTTAGAATAGTATCATGAAGAGAAGATATTTATATGATAGTGTTCACTAGTGAAAGTATGATCCATAGGCCTTGTTTCTAAACACTGAAACACCATTTGCAACTAGATATGTTACATGTTTGCTTGCTTCCATGTTTTTGCCTTTAGTCTTTTCCTCCCGTCAAGCTATTTTCTGGCACCGTTGTCTTATATCCATACCACTTGTATTTCACTATCTCTTTGCCGAACTAGTGCACCTATACACCTGACAAGTGTATTGGGTGTGTTGGGGACACAAGAGACTTCTTGTATCTTGATTGCAGGGTTGCTTGAGAGGGATACCTTTGACCACTTCCTCCCTGAGTTTGATAAACCTTGGGTAATCAACTTAAGAGAAACTTGCTGCTGTTCTACAAACCTCTGCACTTGGAGGCCCAACAACTGTCTACAAGAATAGAAGTGCGTAGACATCAATAGGTTAGTTCTAGAAAATGTGTAAAAATACTCCAGAGTGTGGACAAAACATAAGAAAGTAGATATAAAACAAGCATGGAACATCAAAAATTATAGATACGTTTACAACGTATCAACATCCCCAAGCTTAACTCATGCTCGTCCTCAGGTAGGTAAGTGATAAAAATAATAATTTTTGAGGTGACATGCACCATCATAATCTTGATCAAGGCATTTGTAAAACATTGATAGCTGGGAATAGTACTTTAACACAGCATGAAAGATACAATTCTAACAATAAGACATAGCAACTATGTTATAACATGAAAAGGTACAAACAAAAGATTCATCAATAACAATGCTTTGAAAGACATTTGTTTGTTTCACATATAGAAAACGTAATGAGAATGGTATTCAGCTTGTCCCTCATAGTGTAGCAAAACACAAATGCATAGGACACCTTCAAAGTTCATAAGGGTGAGTAGATACAAGTAGTTTAAGAACAAGCAATATCAAAGTTATGAATAAATCAACAAGTTTTGGGATAATGCACATTAAACTAAGAATGACCACTATGCTCTCTCAATAGGTGCATAAAGATAGAAGATGGAGACTCAACATAAAAAGTAAAAGAAAAGACCTTCATAGAAGGAAGCAGGGATTCAAGTCTCATAAAGAGCTTCCAAAAATTATGGTACTGATTAGCTTTCAGCTCTCATTGCCCCTATCATAAGCATCTTTAGGTGATTAAGGTTAAAGTGAACAAATATGAGGATATGCTTCACAAGTTATATGTTGAAATCTCATGCCCCTTACTTACGAAGACCGAACCTCATGCTACTCAACTTTAGTCACGAGTAAGTTCTTGTCATTGTAAGTACATGTGTATCATACAGAACCACCAACGGGGTACCTCTTGCCCGATGATACGTAAGCATTCCCATATCAAAATGATAAGGCAAGCAGACAATGAGCATCTTAGTGAAATATTGACCTGGGCTTTTGTCCGGTCCAATTCCAAGAATATTTCCTTACTATCTTTTCTAAAACCAAAAACAGCAGAAAACATGCAACTAGCACTGTGGCATCTTGTTAATAGGTTAGTTCCAGAAAATGTGTAAAAATACTCCAAAGTGTGGACAAAACATAAGAAAGTATATATAAAACAAGCATGGAACATCAAAAATTATAGATACGTTTGCAACGTATCACCGACCACCTGATGATGCCTGACCACCAAATGATGCTTTAGACCTCTTTTCCGTATGTTCAACTTTAGGTTGCACATGAAGGCGAATTCGACCAAAACATTTGACAGCATTCAAATAAAAAAGCATTACCATATCAGCTTCACTAGTTAGTGAGAGCAATATTTGCTCGCTAATGTTGAAATACTGCAAATCAACTGAATCGCCATTGCTCTAGGAGAATTTAGAATATATTTTATCTTTCAAATCTCTGAGAGGTATGGAGGTTGCAACCACCGCTGGGAAGTAAAATCTAGAGAGATACCATTCACAACCACGAATTACGCTAGTATCCAGTTTAACCGCTAGCCGAAATGCTAGTGTTGGATCAATCCTATTAGAAAAGCAAGGCAGTTAGCTGAGCACCGGCGATTCACGCTCAATTACTGCCTATAATCAATCCACAAAGGGAAACAATACTTACCCAGATGGAATCCATGCGTTAGATCCCTCCGATTCCACCCAATCTTCTTTGCGCTCGACGGAGAGGACCGGTACACCCACCAGGATCGCATACAATTCCGCGAAAGGGGTAGATCTAGATGGGGAGGAAACGGAGCCGGAGTGGGCTTCACGGCTAGGGGGAGGGGTGGCTCAGGGGTCGAGGACGACATAAGGTAGGAGGGGCTCTCAGATAGGAGGGCACGGCAGTAGGGGAGCGGAGCGGAGGGGCGGTGTTCCAGGCTCGGAGCGAGAATGGCCGGTCCGACGTGTCTCCATGCAGCCCCACCCTTCACCACATATGCAAGACCCGTCCCGACACGGCCCCATCCTTCACCACGTATGCAGGACCTGTCCCAACACGGCTCCACCTGTCAGCATGTAACGGTCAAGGCAACATAACGTAAAGCTCAACAAAGGACCCGCCCAACGCGGTCCCACCTGTCAGCATGTAACGGTCAAGCCTTTGACCTGACGGCATCCACCCGTCCGAGCGCATGTGAGGGTTTTAGAATGGAGGAAGGGGAAAAGTGAGAAAAAACTAAGTGGCTGGGGAAAACTGAGTACAACTAACGAACCAGGGGAACGAAAATAGAAATCCCTATCTTTTATGGTCATGCACCTGTGATGAATGGTTTATTTCTGTTAAATCTTGATAGTAGTGATACACATATTCATAATGTTGATGCTAAAAGGATTAAACTTGATAATGATATATCTGCATATATGTGGCACTGCCGTCTAGGTCGTATTGGCGTAAAATGCATGAAGAAGCTCCAT
Source organism: Avena sativa (assembly GCA_916181665.1). NCBI lineage: Eukaryota > Viridiplantae > Streptophyta > Magnoliopsida > Poales > Poaceae > Avena > Avena sativa. The sequence continues at coordinate 318,943,018 of OV702292.1, forward strand.
TCTGATGGACTTTTGGAATCACTTGATTTTGAATCATTTGATACATGTGAGCCATGCCTTATGGGCAAGATGACTAGAACCCCGTTTTCTGGTACAATGGAGCGGGTGAAAAATTTATTGTAAATCATACATACTGATGTATGTGGTCCAATGAGTGTGTCGGCGCGAGGTGGATATCGTTATTTTGTTACTTTCACGGATGATTTAAGCAGATACGGGTATATCTATTTGATGAAATACAAGTCTAAAACCTTTGAAAAGTTCAAGGAATTTCAGAGTGAAGTGGAAAATCATCATAATAGAAAGATTAAATTTCTATGGTCCGACCGTGGAGGTGAGTATCTAAGTTACGAGTTTAGCACACATATGAGAGAGTGTGGAATAGTTTCACAACTCACGCCTGCCGGAACACCACAACGTAATGGTGTGTCGGAGCATCATAATCGTACTTTAGGTAATGCGACCATGGATAGCTAGTTTTTGAATTTGCTTGTAGTAGTTAAGTAAAAGAGACATGGGAATCTGTACCAGGTGCATGTCAATATACTTTTGTACTGTTGTGTAGAATGTATTTGGTGTCATTTACTTTTCTTATGAATTTAGTTCATTAGATCATCTGATCACTTTATACTGAGCTAAATATACCTAGTCTATGTACTCATAGTCAGAGTGTCTGCCTTGGTAATTTGCTAGTCTTTTGAAATGCTTGTCTCACATAGAACATATGGTTCTAGTACATTCATGATAGTTGTTTTGTATTTGTATTTGTAAAATATTTGTAACATATCAAGAATTTGTGTAGTTGCAGTTTTGGAGCTGAAAGTTTATGTGTTTTATTACAGATGCATAAATTCCTGGTTGTAGTACTGTTAGTAACAGTTGATGTTGTCTTGCTTCATTGGTTTATTATTTTTGTTGCACTACTACTTTCAGTAGCTGTTTTCTTATGGTCCACACATAAGTTGGTAGTTACTGCTGATGTGATCTAGCTTAAGATTATTACGTGTGATACAACATTCTGCTTCATAAGATTATAATATTTACTGCACTACTGCTTTCAGCACATGGGTTGTTCTGCTACAAACTTAAGTTGGTATTTAATGCTGCAGTGATACAATTTAAGATTAATAAGTCTGATAGATCAATATGCTTGTAAGGCATAATTTTTTGTTGCACTAATGCTTCCAGCATGTTTTGTTTTGCTGCACACATTTGATTTGTACATAATGCTGCTCTAATCTAACTTCATACGTGTGACATATCAACTACTCTGTTGTGATTTTTAAATGTTCAATTAAAAAGCAATTGTCCAAGTTTCCCGTTGTATAATATGTCGCACATATATTCTTATTTCACAGAGTAATTATTGTAAGCCTTATTTCATTTCACAAATTTCCATAGGAGTCAGACGGTGTTAGGAGTGACATGGAGGATAGGGACCGCAAGAACCGTGTTGTGCTAAAGAAGCTCAAGGTTGGGGACATCCCCTATCTTCTAGGCCCAGGGGAGTACAAGTGCCCGTGGTGCTTTCGGAAGGAGATGCCGAAGGACTACCTGGGAATGCTGCAGCATGCTACCTACTATGGATCTGGCAGCCAAAAGCATAAGCCGCACCTAAAGGCCAAACACGCCGCTTATGGCGTGTTCCCGCTGAAGCACCTCCCCCAGGCGTAGATTGTGTCGTGTGTGTCTCTTTGCTAATCTGGTTGTTATGTTTGGACTATGTTTATCTATGCTGTGTTGAACTTGATCCAGTTCGTTAATTACTATGGTTGAACTTGTGTTTGAACAATCTAATGTTTGTGCTCAAGAAGGTTGTTTCATGTTTAACCTGGTTTGTTCCTGATATTTTTAATCCTATGCATATGTACTCTGGTTGTGTATTTGCGGGAAATGGTGGCATAAAGGGAGAAAAAGGAAATCTAAGGAATGTATATGTATTTGGGTTTCTTTAGCTAGTTGATAATGGGTTAAATTAAATGATTAGCTGCATTACATTGATTAAAGTTTCACTTTTAGTGTAGCATCAACGGTGCATTTGTGGTAACAGTATTATGTGAGACTCTAGATGATAGTAAGATTAGTCGGCGGTGGTAACCCTGGTTTATAGAAATGTATGTCAGTGCAGGGATAGCGTTTGGGTTTTATAAGAGGAATACAACTATGAAGGCTGGCCCAATAAGACACCCAGGTAATGCGGCCTGGCTATTTATAAGAGAAACAGAAACCCTAACTTCCTCTCACTGCCTTCCCAAAATAATTATGGCGCTGTCGCCGGAGCCATCTACCGTCGGAGTTGTCGCCCTGATCGGGATCCTTAGTGGCCACCATTCTATTTCAAAGTCGTCCCGCACATCGCATAATCGGCACCATCCGCCCTACATTTCCCTAGTTCACTGCTCCGACTGTGGCGTCATCGTCAATAGGCATGTCTCCGGCACCGATGACCATGATGGCTGGATCTTTTACAAGTGCAAAACTCATGGGGTAACATTCTGGTTTGATTTTCATGCAGTTGATGGCGCACGTAGCTACAATATGAGCAGTGTTCATACAAAATTCAATGTTTGATATTCAGTGTTCCTAATTTTACAGGCTGAATGCAATTTTTGGCGGTGGGATCTGAAGTACGTGGAGTACTTGTGTGAGAACGGTATTCTGACTGGTGATGCGGCAATAGATGCTTATGGATGGGTAGAGGAGAGGAGGGAAACTCTGGAGCTAAGGAAAAAAGAAAGAGCAGCATTAGAGCCTAGGAATGAGGAACTGGTACTGATGAAGTAGGTCTCTACGGTTGATCTGCTTACAGAAGCAGTGCTTCTTCTAAAATGCGTAATAGGGTTGTTAGTTGTCTTTGTCTGATGCTTATTCAGCAGAAATGAAAATCCATGTGCGTTGCTGATGTAATGGTATATCCTCTGTGTGTGTCTGCTGTATCCGTGTGTTGAATATTTTTAAAGTAAGTGAACGTACCTCTGTGCTGTCTCTGTTGTATCTATTTGCTGATGTAATGGTATATCCTCTGCCTTCGGCACGGTAGACGGCTAAAATTTAGGGTTTTAGGGGTGTTTTGGACAAGTACAGACGAATCGTCAGGCCAAGTGTTCAAGGAATGTGCTCTCCTTTTGCACATTGCTCCACCATGCCCTCACAAACACTCACGTCCCTTGTTTTACAAACTAGATGGTGCTTTGCCATGCACTTCCCACACTGGCCAGCTTCGGTCTAGGGTAGTAGGGTGTAACGCGTCTACCCATCGGGATAGCGGCAGGACTATTGAGGAATGGCCTCAAACTTGGCACAATGGCTCACAATGACACACCACACACTCATATCAATTCAATGAGCAGTGATGGCATGCTTGGGCATGCCTTCGGCACGATAGACGGCTAAAATCTACGGTTTTAGGGGTGTTTTGGACAAGTACGGAGGAATCGTCATGCCAAGTGTTCAAGGAATGTGCTCTCCTTTTGCACATTGCTCCACCATTCCCTCACAAACACTCACATCCCTTGTTTTACAAACAAGATGGTGCTTGGCCATGCACTTCGCACACTGGCCAGCTTAGGTCTAGGGTAGTAGGGTGTAACGCGTCTACCCGTCGGGATAGCGGCAGGACTATTGAGGAATGGCCTCAAACTTGGCACAATGACACACCACACACTTATATCACTTCAATGAGCAATGATGGCATGCTTGAGCATGCCTTCGGCACGGTACATGGCTAAAATCTGGGGTTTTAGGGGTGTTTTGGACAAGTACTAACGAATCATCAGGCTAAGTGTTCAAAGAATGTGCTCTCCTTTTGCACATTCCTCCACCATGCCCTCACAAACACTCACATCCCTTGTTTTACAAACAAGATGGTGCTTGGCCAAGCACTTCCCACACTCGCCAGCTTCGGTCTAGGGTAGTAGGGTGTAACGCGTCTACCCGTCGGGATAGCGGCAGGACTATTGAGGAATGGCCTCAAACTTGGCACAATGGCTCACAATGACACACCACATACTTATATCACTTGAATGAGCAGTGTTGGCACGCTTGGGCATGCCTTTGGCACGGTAGACGGCTAAAATCTAGGGTTTTAGGGGTGTTTTGGACAAGTACGAACGAATCGTCAGGCCAAGTGTTCAAGGAATGTGCTCTCCTTTTGCACATTGCTCCACCATACCCTCACAAACACTCACATCCCTTGTTTTACAAACAATATGGTGCTTGGCCATGCACTTCCCACACTGGCCAGCTTCGGTCTAGGGTAGTAGGGTGTAACTCGTCTACCCGTCGGGATAGCGGTAGTACTATTGAGGAATGGCCTCAAACTTGGCACAATGTCTCACAATCACACACCAGACACTTATATCACTTCAATGAGCAATGATGGCATGCTTGAGCATGCCTTCGGCACGGTAGACGGCTAAAATCTAGGGTTTTATGCGTGTTTTGGACAAGTACGGACGAATCGTCAGGCATATTGTTCAAAGAATGTGCTCTCCTTTTGCACATTTCTCCACCATGCCCTCACAAACACTCATATCCCTTGGTTTACAAACAAGATGGTGCTTGGCCATGCACTTCCCACACAACCCAGCTTTGGTCTAGGGTAGTAGGGTGTAACGCGTCTACCCGTCGGGATAGCGGTAGGACTATTGAGGAATGGCCTCAAACTTGGCACAATGGCTCACAATGACACACCACGCACTTATATCACTTCAATGAGCAGTGATCGCACGCTTAAGCATGCCTTCGGCACGGTAGACGGCTAAAATCTAGGGTTTTAGGGGTGTTTTGGACAAGTACGGACGAATCGTCAGGCCAAGTGTTCAAGGAATGTGCTGTCCTTTTGCACATTGCTCCACCATGCCCTAAAAAACACTCACATCCCTTGTTTTACAAACAAGATGGTGCTTGGCCATGCACTTCCCACACTGGCCAGCTTCGGTCTAGGATAGTAGGGTGCAACGCGTCTACCCGTCGGGATAGCGGTAGTACTATTTAGGAATGGCCTCAAACTTGGAACAATTGCTCACAATGACACACCACACACTTATATCACTTCAATGAGCAATGATGGCATGCTTGAGCATGCCTTTGGCACGGTAGACGGCTAAAATCTAGGGTTTTATGGTGTTTTCGACAAGTATGGACGAATCGTCAGGCATTTTGTTCAAAGAATGTGCTCTCCTTTTGCACATTTATCCACCATGCCCTCACAAACACTCACATCCCTTGGTTTACAAACAAGATGGTGCTTGGCCATGCACTTCCCACACTGGCCAGCTTTGGTCTAGGGTAGTAGGGTGTAACGCGTCTACCCGTCGGGATAGCGGTAGGACTATTGAGGAATAGCCTCAAACTTGGCACAATGGCTCACAATGACACACCACACACTTATATCACTTCAATGAGCAGTGATCGCACGCTTGAGCATGCCTTCGGCACGGTAGACGGCTAAAATCTAGGGTTTTATGGGTGTTTTGGACAAGTATGGACGAATCGTCAGGCGAAGTGTTCAAGGATTGTGCTCTCCTTTTGCATATTGCTCTACCATGCCCTCAAAAACACTCAAATGCCTTGTTTTACAAACAAGATGGTGCTTGTCCATGCACTTCCCACACTGGCCAGCTTCGGTCTAGGGTAGTAGGGTGTAACGCGTCTACCCGTCGGGTTAGCGGCAGGACTATTGAGGAATGGCCTCAAACTCGGCACAATGGCTCACAATGACACACCACACACTTATATCACTTCAATGAGCAATCATGGCATGCTTGGGCATGCCTTTGGCATGGTAGACGACTAAAATCTAGGGTTTTAGGGGTGTTTTGGACAAGTACGGACGAATCGTCAGGCCAAGTGTTCAAGGAATGTGCTATCCTTTTGCACATTACTCCACCATACCCTCACAAACACTCACATCCCTTGTTTTACAAACAAGATGGTGCTTGGCCATGCACTTCCCACACTGGCCAGCTTCGGTCTAGGGTAGTAGGGTGTAACGCGTCTACCCGTCAGGTTAGCGGCCGTACTATTGAGGAATGGCCTAACACCATTGAACAATGGCTCAAAATGACACACCACACACTTATATCACTTCAATGAGCAGTGATGACACGCTTGAGCATGCCTTCGGCACGGTAGACATCTAAAATCTAGGGTTTTAGGGGTGTTTTGGACAAGTACGGACGAATCGTCAGGCCAAGTGTTCAAGGAATGTGCTATCCTTTTGCACATTTCTCCACCATACCCTCACAAACACTCACATCCCTTGTTTTACAAACAAGATGGTGCTTGGCCATGCACTTCCCACACTGGCCAGCTTCGGTCTAGGGTAGTAGGGTGTAACGCGTCTACCCGTCGGGATAGCGGTAGGACTATTGAGGAATGGCCTCGAACTTGGCACAATGTCTCACAATTATACACCACACACTTATATCACTTCAGTGAGCAATGATGGCATGCATGAGCATGCCTTCGTCACGGTAGACGGCTAAAATCTAGGGTTTTAAGGGTGTTTTGGACAAGTACGGACGAATCGTCAGTCATATTGTTCAAATAATGTGCTCTCCTTTTGCACATTTCTCCACCATGCCCTCACAAGCACTCACATTCCTTGTTTTACAAACAAGATGTTGCTTGGCCATGCACTTCGCCCACTGGCGAGCTTCGGTCTAGGGTAGTAGGGTGTAACGCGTCTACCCGTCGGATTAGCGGCAGTACTATTGAGGAATGGCCTAAAACCATTGAATAATGGCTCAAAATGACACACCACAAAATTATATCACTTCAATGAGAAGTGATGACACGCTTGAGCATGCCTTCGGCACGGTAGACGGCTAATATCTAGGGTTTTAGGGGTGTTTTGGACAAGTACGGACGAATCGTCAGGCCAAGTGTTCAAGGAATGTGCTCCCCTTTTGAACATTAATCAACCATGCCCTCACAAACACTCACATACCTTGTTTTACAAACAAGATGGTGCTGGGCCATGCACTTCCCACACTGGCCAGATTCGGTCTAGGGTAGTAGGGTGTAACGCGTCTACCCGTCGGGATAGCGGCAGGACTATTGAGGAATGGCCTCAAACTTGGAACAATGGCTCACAATGACACACCACACACTTATATCACTTCAATGAGCAGTGTTGGCATGCTTGGGCATACCTTCGGCACGGTAGACGGCTAAAATCTAGGGTTTTAGGGGTGTTTTGGCAAAGTTTGGATGAATCGTCAGTCCAAGTGTTCAAGGAATGTTCTCTCCTTTTGCGCATTGCTCCGATATGCCGTCACAAACACTCACATCCCTTGTTTTACAAACAAGATGGTGCTTGGCCTTGCACTTCCCACACTGGCCAGCTTCGGTCTAGGGTAGTAGGGTGTAACGTGTACCCGTCGGAATAGCGGAGGACTATTGAGGAATGGCCTCAAACTTGGCACAATGGCTCACAATTACACACCACACACTTATATCACTTCAATGAGCAATTATGGAATGCTTGAGCATGCCTTCAACACGGTAGACGGCTAAAATCTAGGGTTTTAGGGGTGTTTTGGACAAGTACGGACGAATCGTCAGGCCAAGTGTTCAAAGAATGTGCTCTCATTTTGCACATTGCTCCACAATTCCATCACAAACACTCACATACCTTGTTTTACAAACAAGATGGCGCTTGGCCATGCACTTCCCACACTAGCCAGCTTCGGTCTAGGGTAGTAGGGTGTAACACGTCTACCCAACAGGTTAGAGGCAGGACTATTGAGGAATGGCCTCAAACTTGGCACAATGGCTCACAATGACACACCACACACTTATATCACTTCAATGAGCAGTGTTGGCAAGCTTGGGCAAGCCTTCAGCACGGTAGACGACTAAAATCTAGGGTTTTAGGGGTGTTTTGGCAAAGTATGGACGAATCGTCTGGCCAAGTGTTCAAGGAATGTGCTCTCCTTTTGCACATTGCTCCACCATGCCCTAAAAAACACTCACATCCCTTGTTTTACAAACAAGATAGTGCTTGGCCATGCACTTCCCACACTGGCTAGCTTCGGTCTAGGGTAGTAGGGTGTAACGCGTCTACCCGTCGGGTTAGCGGCAGGACTATTGAGGAATGGCCTCAAACTTGGCACAATGGCCCACAATGACACACCACACACTTATATCACTTCAATGAGCAATCATGGCATGCTTGGGCATGCCTTCGGCATGGTAGACGGCTAAAATCTAGGGTTTTAGGGGTGTTTTGGACATGTACGGACGAATCGTCAGGCCAAGTGTTCAAGGAATGTGCACGCCTCTTGCACATTGATCCACCATGCCCTCAAAAACACTCACATCCCTTGTTTTACAAACAAGATGGTGCTTGGCCATGCACTTCCCACACTGGCCAGCTTCGGTCTAGGGTAGTAGGGTGTAACACGTCTACCCGTCGGGTTAGCGGCAAGACTATTGAGGAATGGCCTCAAACTTGGCACAATGGCTCACAATGACACACCACACACTTATATCACTTCAATGAGCAATCATGGGATGCTTGGGCATGCCTTCGGCAAGGTAGACGACTAAAATCTGGGGTTTTAGGGGTGTTTTGGACAAGTACGGACGAATCGTCAGGCCAAGTGTTCAAGGAATGTGCTCTCCTTTTGCACATTTCTCCACCACGCCCTCACAAACACTCACATCCCTTGTTTTACAAACACGATGCTGCTTGGCCATGCACTTCCCACACTGGCCAGCTTCGGTCTAGGGTAGTAGGGTGTAACGCGTCTACCCGTCGGGATAGCGGTAATGGCCTCAAACTTGGCAAATTGCTCACAATGACACACCACACACCTATATCACTTCAATGAGCAATGATGGCATGCTTGAGCATGCCTTCGGCACGGTAGACGGCTAAAATGTACGGTTTTAGGGGTGTTTTGGACAAGTACGGACGAATCGTCAGGCCAAGTGTTCAAGGAATGTCCTCTCCTCTTGCAAATTGCTCAACCATGCCCTCACAAACACTCACATCCCTTGTTTTACAAACAAGATGTTGCTTGGCCATGCACTTCGCCCACTGGCCAGCTTCAGTCTAGGGTAGTAGGGTGTAACGCGTCTACCCATCGGATTAGCGGCAGTACTATTGAGCAATGGCCTAAAACCATTGAACAATGGCTCAAAATGACACACCACAAAATTATATCACTTCAATGAGAAGTGATGACACGCTTGAGCATGCCTTCGGCACGGTAGACGACTAAAATCTAGGGTTTTAGGGGTGTTTTGGACAAGTACGGACGAATCGTCAGGCCAAGTGTTCAAGGAATGTGCTCCCCTTTTGAGCATTACTCAACCATGCCCTAAAAAACACTCACATCCCTTGTTTTACAAACAAGATGGTGCTGGGCCATGCACTTCCCACACTGGCCAGCTTCGGTCTAGGGTAGTAGTGTGTAACGCGTCTACCCGTCGGGATAGCGGCAGGACTATTGAGGAATGGCCTCAAACTTGGAACAATGGCTCACAATGACACACCACACACTTATATCACTTCAATGAGCAGTGTTGGCATGCTTGGGCATGCCTTCGGCACGGTAGACGGCTAAAATCTAGGGTTTTAGGGGTCTTTTGGCAAAGTACGGATGAATCGTCAGGCCAAGTGTTCAAGGAATGTGATCTCCTTTTGCGCATTGCTCCAATATGCCGTCAGAAACACTCACATCCCTTGTTTTACAAACAAGATGGTGCTTGGCCTTGCACTTCCCACACTGGCCAGCTTCGGTCTAGGGTAGTAGGGTGTAACGCGTACCCGTCAGAATAGCGGAGGACTATTGAGGAATGGCCTCAAACTTTTCACAATGGCTCACAATTACACACCACACACTTATATCACTTCAATGAGCAATTATGGCATGCTTGAGCATGCCTTCAACACGGTAGACGGCTAAAATCTAGGGTTTTAGGGGTGTTTTGGACAAGTACGGACGAATCGTCAGGCCAAGTGTTAAAAGAATATGCTCTCCTTTTGCACATTGCTCCACCATTCCATCACAAACACTCACATACCTTGTTTTACAAACAAGATGGCGCTTGGCCATGCACTTCCCACACTAGCCAGCTTCGGTCTAGGGTAGTAGGGTGTAACGCGTCTACCCATCGGGTTAGAGGCAGGACTATTGAGGAATGGCCTCAAACTTGGCACAATGGCTCACAATGACACACCACACACTTATATCACTTCAATGAGCAGTGTTGGCATGCTTGGGCATGCCTTCAGCACGGTAGACGACTAAAATCTAGGGTTTTAGGGGTGTTTTGGCAAAGTATGAACGAATCGTCAGGCCAAGTGTTCAAGGAATGTGCTCTCCTTTTGCACATTGCTCCACCATGCCCTCAAAAACACTCGCATACCTTGTTTTACAAACAAGATAGTGCTTGGCCATGCACTTCCCACACTGGCTAGCTTCGGTCTAGGGTAGTAGGGTGTAACACGTCTACCCGTCGGGTTAGCGGCAGGACTATTGAGGAATGGCCTCAAACTTGGCACAATGGCCCACAATGACACACCACACACGTATATCACTTCAATGAGCAATCATGGCATGCTTGGGCATGCCTTCGGCATGGTAGACGGCTAAAATCTAGGGTTTTAGGGGTGTTTTGGACAAGTACGGACGAATCGTCAGGCCAAGTGTTCAAGGAATGTGCACTCCTCTTGCACATTGATCCACCATGCCCTCACAAACACTCACATCCCTTGTTTTACAAACAAGATGGTTCTTGGCCATGCACTTCCCACACTGGCCAGCTTCGGTCAAGGGTAGTAGGGTGTAACGCGTCTACCCGTCGGGATAGCGGCAGGACTATTGAGGAATGGCCTCAAACTTGGAAAAATGGCTCACAATGACACACCACACACTTATATCACTTTAACTAGCAGTGTTGGAATGCTTGGGCATGCCTTCGGCACTGTAGACGGCTAAAATCTAGGGTTTTAGGGGTGTTTTAGACAAGTACGGACGAATCGTCAGACCAAGTGTTCAAGGAATGTGCTCCCCTTTTGCACATTGCTCCACCATGCCCTCACAAACACTCACATCCCCTGTTTTACAAACAAGATGGTGCTTGGCCATGCACTTCCCACACTGGCGAGCTTTGGTCTAGGGTAGTAGGGTGTAACGCGTCTACCCGTCGGGTTAGCGGCAGTACTATTGAGGAATGACCTAAAACTTGGCACAATATCTCACAGTGACACACCACACACTTATATCCCTTCAATAAGCAGTGATGGCACGCTTGGGCATGCCTTCAGCACGGTAGACGGCTAAAATCTAGGGTTTTAGGGGTGTTTTGGACAAGTACAAACGAATCGTCAGACCAAGTATTCAAAGAATGTGCTTTCCTTTTGAACATTGCTCCACCATGCCTTCACAATTACTCACATCCCTTGTTTTACAAACAATATGGTGCTTGGCCATGCACTTCCCACACTGGCCAGCGTCGGTCTAGGGTAGTAGGGTGTAACGCGTCTACCCGTCGGGTTAGCGGCGGGACTATTGAGGAATAGCCTCAAACTTGGCAAAATGGCTCACAATGACACACCACACACTTATATCACTTCAATGAGCAGTGTTGGCATGCTTGGGCATGCCTTCGGCACGGTAGACGGCTAAAATGTAGTGTTTTAGGGGTGTTTTGGACAAGTGCGGACGAATTGTCAGGCCAAGTGTTCAAGGAATGTGCTCTCCTTTTGCACATTGCTCCACCATGCCCTCAAAAACACTCACATCCCTTGTTTTACAAACAAGATGGTGCTTGGACATGCACTTCCCACACTGGCCAGCTTCGGTCTAGGGTAGTAGGGTGTAACGCATCTACCCGTCGGGTTAGCAGCAGGACTATTGAGGAATGGCCTCAAACTTACCACAATGGCTCACAATGACACACCACACACTTATATCACTTCAATGAACAATCATGGCATGCTTGGGCATGCCTTTGACATGGTAGACGGCTAAAATCTAGGGTTTTAGGGGTGTTTTGGACAAGTACGGACGAATCGTCAGGCCAAGTGTTCAAGGAATGTGCTGTCCCTTTGCACATTGCTCCACCATGCCCTCAAAAACGCTCACATCCCTTGTTTTACAAACAAGATGGTGCTTGGGCATGCACTTCCCACACTGGCCAGCTTCGGTCTAGGGTAGTAAGGTGTAACCCGTCTACCCGTCGGGATAGCGGCATGACTATTGAGGAATGGCCTCAAACTTGGCACAATGTCTCACAATGACACACCACAAACTTATATCACTTCAATGAGCAGTGTTGGCATGCTTGGGCATGCCTTCGGCACGGTAGACGGCTAAAATCTAGGGTTTAAGGGGTGTTTTGGACAAGTACGGACGAATCGTCAGGCCAAGTGTTCATGGAATGTGCTCTCCTTTTGCACATTGCTCCACCATGCCCTCACAAACACTCACATCCCTTGTTTTACAAACAAGATGGTGCTTGCCCATGCACTTCCCACACTAGCCAGCTTCGGTCTAGGGTAGTGGGGTGTAACGCGCCTACCCTTTCGGGATAGCGGCAGGACTATTGAGGAATGGCCTCAAACTTGTCACAATGGCTCACAATGACACACCACACACTTATATCACTTCAATGAGCAGGGTTGGCATGCTTGGGCATGCCTTCGGGACGGTAGAAGGCTAAAATCTAGGGTTTTAGGGGTGTTTTGGACAAGTTCAGACGAATCGTCAGGCCAAGTGTTCAAGTAATGTTCTCTCCTTTTGCACATTGCTCCACCATTCCCTCACAAGCACTAACTTCCCTTGTTTTACAAACAAGATGGTGCTTGGCCATGCACTTCCCACACTGGCCAACTTCGGTCTAGGGTAGTAGGGTGTAACGCGTCTACCCGTCGGGTTAGCGGCAGTACTATTGAGGAATGGCCTAAAACCATTGCACAATGGCTCACAATGACACACCACACACTTATATCACTTCAATAAGCAGTGTTGGCATGGTTGGGCATTCCTTCGGCACGGTAGACAGCTAAAATCTAGGGTTTTAGGGGTGTTTTGGACAAGTACGGACGAATTGTCAGGCCAAGTGTTCAAGGAATGTGCTCTCCTTTTGCATATTGCTCCACCATCATCCGTCTCCTCAACCCAGTAACCTTCCTGAGAGTATACCTGTCCATCTGAACCAAATATTTATCGTGTGAGACCCTAGGGGTACTCAGCAAGTCTTAATGTATCTAAAGGGAATAACCTGGGGGTGACGCAACTGCAGCGAAAGATAATATCTACAAAGAGCTATAGAGACTCGCTACACATCTGCCCAACCAGAGATGGACGGACGCCCGTTAATTAATAGCAACAGTTATATAAGCAACATAAATAACCTCGCTCGTCCTCCTTCTCGCTTATCGACGAGAAGGCGGAAGAACAACCCATCCGTTGGCAATTTTATTAACCATTCCATGAGTGTTGTACTAATTACTAGTCATGTCTTAGTCAAATTAAAGGCGGTACTTTAGTTATGCTTGTCTATGATCGAGAAACTGTGCTCCAAGTCGTCCATAACCGCGGACACGACTTTCGGAAAGATTTACCCTGCAGGGGTGCACAAATAGCAACACACACATGATCAACCTCGAGAAGAACCAAATAATACGCAACAAGGCCTCACGACAAAGCATTCACAGGATTCATAAATCATTTCAGGGGGGCACCCTACTAAGCTACCCGCAACGAAGTTGGCCGGCTCCGAGATGGACCCAGGGTTTGTGTCAATGGCTGTAAACGACTAGGAACCCGAAAGTGTGACTAGGCTTGTCGATACCGCGAAAACATTCCATGTCCCAAAACAGTACAGCTGCTCCACGCACAATCGTAAATAGAGCGGTAAAGCATGGCATAAGTACAGGATAATAATAAAGCCCCAAACTACTTTGTGGCCCCAAGAAATAAAGTGCGAATCAAGCTCAGGCAAAGGGGATTCATAGAGTCTCCCGTATGTGGATAGTGCGAATAATCAAGGAACAAGAATCAAGTACTCGGGGTCCTACGGGACACAAGTGAGCTTAAAGAACCAAATAGCAGATAATGCTCACCGATGCCTCTTTCATTAGTTATCCCATTACTACTCAGATTAAGTTGTTTAGGTACCTCATTATCCAAAGACTCGTACAAACCCTACACATGCAATTCTACGACTTGCATGGCTCAAACAACTCCTACAGTAATGGCTCATGGGATTGAGGTACAAGCTTCGGTGGGGTTGAAAAGTAAAGGCTATGCAATACTTGGGATTCAATTTAATGCAATCGCGACTCAATGATGCAAGAGTAAGATAGAAGCATAGGTAATATATGTATGCAAGCATGGGGAATTGCTTGCCTGGCAGTTTTGTTATCGAATAGGAAGGATCTGGGTAATACTCCTGAGGCTCCTGGTATTCTTCTTGCTCAGTGTCTATCCGGATAAAAACTAAACACACAAGGAGCCAAAAATAAATACATTGCACAATCATATAAATAATATGCAACAAGCAAACAAGTATGCCATGATGGAATGATGCACAATTTACATGGCATAGCATAGCATGGCATGGTTGAGGTGTGGGGTACAAGAACAAAGCATTTTATTAAATTTTTAGTCATGTTTTGCTCCCATAAACATTGTTGTATACTTAATATGTATATGATGCATGCTACAATTCATATTATGGAATGCATAGTTAGAACAGGCTCGTCGCGCTGATCGATTTAGACATCTTATTTGTCGAATCAGGAGTTACGGATTTAAAGTTATGGATTTATTAAGAAAAGGCATTTATTGAAATTTTGTACTCATGGAAAACTAGCCACGGTCGCTGACGGTGGGGCCAACGCTGTTGACTGGTCAGAGGTGGAACTGGGGTGACTGACAGTGGGGCTTGCTTGTCAGCTGGGTTTAAAGGTAAAAAGGAAAAAAAGGAAGGGATTCGAACCCGCAACCTTAGCAGCAACCCAGTTAGCACGGACCAGGTAACCAATTGGACTAGGAAGGTTTCATGTCTGGAAGGGGGTTGCGAAATAACATAACACGAATACTGATGCAGATAACTCTGAAGAAAAACGACAGCGCGAGCTGAACTCGCCGGCGTTACTGCGAGACCTGGCCGGGTTGCGAGGAAGATTACCATCGATCTACTGCACCAAGACGAGCATGTGATAGCTTGATGGAAAGCTTGGACTACAGGGTACAACGGAGGTTCATCTGGAGCGGCCGGCTTGGTCTGTGCGTGACGCGGGCTTGCACAGAACAAAGGCTCACACAAACTGGCGACCGGCGACAAAACTCGACAGAAAACTGCAGAAACACGCTGGCTTACGGGGATGATTGCGGGCGGCTCGCTGCATCATTTTGCGTGTTCAGGTACTCTAATCGAAGAGGGGAACCAGGGCTACGCCTTGGCACAGACGGCTTGGACTGAAGTGAACTCTGCGCTCGTCTAGGACGATGGGAATAGGGAACCAGAAACTGGCAGCACAGACCTACGCGGTGGCCGGACTCTGCGAGGTTAGTGGCGAACTCGATACTGGGCCAAAACAAGCATGAACCTGCTTGTTGGAAAGAGGGGATCCGGGGCTATCCAACAGTGTAGGGTATTTGGCCAGAGGCGAATCATAGCATCGACTCGGATGTGCTAAACTTGAGGTCATCTCACTGTATGTTAGTGCCCGTGCGGCGGTGAACGCGCACGACGGCGAGGTTGCCGGCGATGCATGAAGATATGGCGAGGCAGGACGAAGGTGCAGAAGGCCGGGTACTCGCTCACCTAGCGCTCGTCTGCAAGCCAAGCAGGCCGGA
This sequence comes from Avena sativa, assembly GCA_916181665.1. Lineage (NCBI taxonomy): Eukaryota > Viridiplantae > Streptophyta > Magnoliopsida > Poales > Poaceae > Avena > Avena sativa. The sequence continues at coordinate 318,958,845 of OV702292.1, forward strand.
GCGGGGAGCGGAGGGGAAGCAGTGGCCGGCGCGGTGCTCTGCGTGTGCGGTGCCCAGTGACGGCGTAGATCCCCTGGGGCTTCTCCTCAGCGTCCAGGAGGATGAGAAGGTTCAACAGCTTCAGACGCGCCTCCCGGACAAGATGGCTCGATGGCGACGGCAGCAGGACGATGATGGGGTCGGGGTAGAAGGCGGCTGGGTTTAGTGGCCACTGCCAGGGTTTCTAGAGGTAGGATATGGAGGAGAGATGGATCTCGATCCAGATGGAGCGGGGAGGGGGTAGTTGAAGATGAGGCTATGTCTCTGCTACTGCTTTATGCCCTGGAGGTAGGTTGGAGAGAGGAACACGCGAGGGGGGGGGGAGTTGTGTCCTGGTTGCCTCACACGTGATCTGGTAGGTAGAAGAAAAATAGGACAAGCGTGTGGAGTGCAGAGAAGGGGTTTAGGGGTTCGGCTTGACCTGATCGATGTTGCAAGAGGGGGTCAACTGGCTGGTTTGGGCCGGTAAAGCTAGCTGGTTTGGTAACACATGAATGATAAAGAAAGAGAACAATTGCCATTGAAATCCAAAACCCAACAAGGAGGAGGGGATGGTTAGGAAAGGGGTATGGTTGCATGGGGCATGTATTACATTTAATGCACTCCCTAAGAGGATGTATAAGATATAAGTGAGAAGACGACCATATGAGATTGAGTTAAGATTCAAATGAAAAGAGACACCCATATGTAGAGAATTAGAATTGAAACAAGGAATGATGTTAACATGTTAGGGGTGAGGGAAAGAATAAGAGAGATGGCCTCAACTCAAATTGGGCATTTAACAATAATCAAGAAACAAATACAATATATCAAGAAGCAAATTGTTAATGAGACAATGCAATGTGAAGAGAAGAATCAAATGAAATAGGTTTTAATATGATGCTCAAATGCAATGTGGCATGATGACATGAGCATGATATTATGATGATGCATTAATCATTATGTAGGTGTAGTATTATATTGATTGAAACCATGTAGCATTACAATGTTAGACATTTGGGAGGCTACAACTCTCCCCCACTAAACAAGAATCTCGCCCCGAGATTCTAGGAAGAAGAATACTCAAAGAGGGCAGGATACTCGGAACGGAGGTCATCCTCACGCTCCCAAGTAGCTTCATCGACAGAATGGTGCAACCACTTCACCTTGCAGAACTTGATAGACTTGTTGCGAGTCTTCCGGTCTGCGACTTCAAGAATTTTGATGGGGTGTTCTTTATAGGAGAGATCCTCTTGGAGGTTGATGAGCTCGTGATCCACGGTCCTGCCGGGATCCATGAAGCACTTCTTCAGTTGTGAGATGTGGAAGACATCATCAACCTTGAGTTTTTCAGGAAGCTCGAGAGCATAAGGCACTTCTCCTCTTTTTCCACGGATTTTGAACGGACCGATGTATCTAGGCGCAAGCTTGCCTTTGATACCAAAGCGATGGGTGCCTCTCATGGGAGTGACACGAAGGTAGACAAGATCACCAGGAACATACTCCATGTCCGTGTGTTTTCTGTCATAGTTGCTTTTATGACGACTCTGAGCAATTTTCAAGTTCTCAAGAATGATAAGAATCTTCTCTTCTGCTTGAGTGACAATGTCGGGGCCAAAGAATTTTCTTTCACCTGCGCCCGACCAACCAATCGGAGTTCGGCACTTGCGGCCATAGAGAACCTCAAATGGTGACATCTTGAGACTCTTCTGATAGCTGTTGTTGTAAGAGAATTCAGCATATGGAAGGCACTCTTCCCACTTCATTCCGAAAGAAATGACGCAAGCACGGATCATATCTTCTAGAATCTGATTGATCCTTTCAACTTGCCCTTGCGACTGAGGGTGGTAAGCTGTGCTGAAGTTTAGCTTTGTTCCCAAGCCTTGTTGGAAACTCTCCCAGTACTTGGAGGTAAATATACTCCCACAGTCTGAGCTAATTACGAGAGGAACCCCAAACAAAGAGACAATTCTGTTGATATAGAGCTCGGACAGCTGACTACCAGAAATTGTTTCTTTGACTGGAAAGAAGTGAGCCACTTTAGAAAGCCTGTCGATGACAACAAAGATTGCATTGTTGCCTTTCTGCGACCTTGGAAAGCCAGTTATGAAGTCCATTTCCACTTTCTCCCATTTCCATTCTAGAGGCTTCAATGGTTGAAGAAGGCTAGAAGGTTTTTGATGAACAACTTTCACTCTGCGGCAGACATCACACTCGGAGACATACTTGGCACAATATCATTTCAATCCAGGCCACCAATATTGTGTTTTCAGGTCCATGTACACCTTAGTTCTTCCAGGGTGGATAGAAAGAACAGAATCATGAGCTTCTTTAAGAACTTGCTCTCTCAAACTCGGATACTTCAGAATGAACATCCGGTGCTTAAAGAATAGAGTGCCTTGGTCATCAAGGTGGAAAGGTTCATACTTCAGAAGCTGAATCTTGGAGATGATGTTTTTAGTGTAAGGATCACGAAGTTGAATGGAGTGAACTTTTTCTTCCAAGAGAGGGGTAGCTATCAAGTTATGAATATAGCCCTGAGGTACAAGCTCGAGGTTGAGTTGACGGAATTCCTCGCACAAGAGAGGTTGTTGTTCTTCCACCATGAGGTTGTTCACATATGCCTTATGACTGAGGGCATCGGCCATCACATTTGCTTTGCCCGGAGTGTAGTTGATCGAAAGATCAAAGTCGCTGATGGTTTCAATCCATCTCCTTTGGCGAAGGTTGAGGTTCGGCTGAGTGAAGATATATTTCAGGCTTTTGTGGTCAGAAAAGATCTCACAACGGTTTCCAAGCAAGTAGTGCCTCCATACCTTCAGAGCGAAGACAACCGCTGCAAGTTCAAGATCATGTGTTGGATAGTTGAGCTCATGAGTTTTCAACTGACGGGAAGCATAAGCAACGACTTGCTTGTCTTGCAAGAGGACCGCACCAAGTCCTTGGAGAGAGGCAGCACAAAAGATCTGAAACGGTTTTGATGTATCTGGAGGAATCAAGACAGGTGTGGAGGTAAGATTTTCCTTGAGAGTTTCAAAGCTTGCTTGACACGCCGGTGACCAAAGAAATTTCTTCCCTTACTTGAGGAGATCAGTAAGAGGCTTAGCAAGTTTTGAGAAGTTCTGAACGAACCGACGGCAATAACTAGCCAATCCAAGGAAACTCCGGACTTCTTTCACATTTTTGGGTGGAAGCCACTCAACAATTGTCCGAACAGTTTCTGGGTTGACAACAATGCCCTTAGCAGAAATGACATGTCCCAGATAGGTGACTTCATGTAGCCAACATTTGCACTTGGAGAACTTTGCATACAGACGGTTCTCACAAAGCTTTGTAAGAACACAACGGAGATGATCTGCATGCTCTTCTTTTGACTTGGAATAAACCAGAATATCATCAAGATATACCACCACGAACTTATCAAGATACTCCATGAAAACCGAGTTCATAAGCCTTGAGAAAGTAGCGGGAGCATTGGTGAGGCCGAAGGACATGACCGTGTACTCGTACAGGCCATAGCGAGTGCTGAAAGCTGTTTTAGGAACATCTTCCTTACGAATCTTGATCTGATGATATCCACTTCTCAAGTCAAGCTTGGAGAATACCACTGCTCCTGCAAGCTGATCTAAGAGGTCATTGATCCGCGGAAGGGGATATTTATTCTTGATGGTTTTTGCATTGAGAGCTCGGTAGTCAACACAAAGTTGATCAGTCCGGTCTCGCTTCATCACAAAGATTGTTGGGCTACCCCAAGAGGAAGTACTGTGCTGAATAAAACTCAACTTCTCTTATTCATCAAGCTGACGTTTGAGTTCGGCCAACTCAGCAGGACCCATTTTATAAGGCCGCTTGGAGATAGGAGTGGTGCCAGGTTCAAGATCAATCACAAACTCGACCTCTCGGTCAGGGGGCATGCCTGGTAACTCTTCTGGAAACACATCTGGAAACTCACAAACCACAGGAACATTTTGCAAGGCTTCCATAACATCAACGTTTTGGACACCCAAAGAGTAGAGATGAATAGAAGGAGTTTGCCTTGGAGAATAGACTATGTGGCCTTCAGGAATTTTCAAAGAAACCGAATGTTCAGCACAATCAATCACAACTTTATTTGAAGCCAACCAATCCATGCCCAATATGACATCAATATCTGAACTACCAAGAACAATCAAGGAAGCCAGAAATGAAGACCCACCAATTTGAATTTGGTTGCCATGACTGATCTTGGTAGATAGCATTCTTGCCCCGGGAGAAAGAACCATTAACTTTTTATCTAGCGGGTCTATAGCTAGCTCATGCTCATTTGCAAACTTGTGAGACACAAATGAATGTGATGCACCAGAATCGAATAAAACTCGTGTAGAAACTAAGTTAACAGGAAGCATACCCAACACAACTCCAGGTGCATGTTCAGCTTGAACCATGTTGATGTTGTTGGTGCGAGCAACAGTGGACCCGGGCTTAGTGTTGATGTTGAGAGCCCGTGGTGCAGGTGCGCGAGGAGCAATTGTCGAAGCAGGTCTTGGAGGTGGAGGAGGAAGAGCCTTGTTATTCATAGGGCAATTCCATTGTTGATGCCCAGTGTTCCCGCAAGTGTAGCAAGCACCAAACAGACGCGGAGCAGAGTAGCCAGGGACTCCACCATACGGCGCTCTAGGGTAGTTGTGGTTGTATCCCCTAAGAGCGGCGTTGAAGGAGTTTGGTGGCCTTGTCGAGTAGCTTGAAGGTCTTGGCGGAGCAGGGAGCTGCGGTGCAGTATTAGGAACCCACACACGGGCTTAGAAGGAGTTGCCATTGCTGAAGAACCAGTTGTGTCCCGACTGTGTTTCTTGGAATCATCATATGCTTGTTTACTTGCCTCCTCTTGAAGAGCTGCTTGCTGAAGCTTGAGCAATGAGCCTAGAGTGGTATGAGTGAGAGCATATTTGATCGAAGCATTTAGCCCTTGAGGGAACCTCTTCTGTCTTTTCTTATCATCAGAGACCTCATCACCCCCATAGCGAGATAAGTTTGCAAAGTTTTTGATGTAGGAGTTGACATTGTCATTGCCCTGCTTAAGATTCAAGAACACCTCCTTCCTGCGTTCCATGACAATTTCAGGCAGGTACTGCTCCTTGAAAGCATCAGTGAATTCCCCCATGTTGGTTGGAATCCAGGAGGACTTGCCCTCAGATAGCTCTCCCACCAAAGAGCGGCTTCCCCACGCAAAAGGTGAGTAGCGCACTTGACCTTGTCGTGCTCAGCAACATCTGCGGTATCCAACAACCTCGTGGTCTCCCGGATCCAATCGTCGGCATCCAGCGGCTCGACGGTCACCTCGAAGTGCCGTGGGGCAAACTTCAGAAAGTCCTTCAAGCTGCCACGCTGGGGAGGTGGTGGAGGTGGTACGAACTCATTCCTCCTGACGCTCTCCTTGAATCTCTACTGGTTTTGCTGCATAGCTCCTAGAGTATTCGCCAAACTGACAAGCGCAGCACCTAGCTCTAGCAAACCCTGGACATCATCATTGCGGCGAGGCATCCTGTTATTGATGGAAAAACTTGCGTTAGTACCATAATGGAGAAATATTAATAATCCAAAATAGCACTAAAACAGAATTAACCGAGATTAAATGATACAATTTACTAAGATGATATTAAAATATCAAACAAAGTTCATAGCACCTAGAATATAGTTAGCATATCGCACACGACTGAAAAGGAGTGTGGAACACAAATCTACCAAAGAAAAAAATTCCGCAAATTTCGGCATTAAAATACGAACTAGATGCGCAAAACCACTTAACAGCTAGAGCTTAGCAGCTTCACCCATTCAATGTACAAGAGCGAAAGATAAAAGTAGTGGTATGGTCATGACTCCATCCCGCACTCAAAGCATTACTTCGTACACGAGTAGGAAAAACGTGCAACCCAACTTTTATCCTTGTTATGAACAACTGAAAGAGATTAACAAATAAAGGACGAACACCCCTAACTATATCGCGTCGGTTAACAAAGAGTCGGATAGATCGCGTCATTTTACAAAAGCCTGTCAGTATGGAATGTACCAACAGTTGATAACCAAAGGCAGATTGCGACAACAAGATTGGATGCAACAGATAGACAAAGAATTACACACACATCCTATGGTACTACGGAAACCCCAAACATGTGAATCCTAGTTTAAATTTTTAGAAGAGGATTGATAAACATTACACTTCCTTACCAGAAAAAGGGTGGGTGGGTAAGAAGAAAAATAGAAGCAATCCTACTCTCACGTTGAGTTTTTCCCTAGTATACATAACTACCAAAATATTTTCTAGACTGACAATGACCATCTTGGCTGACACACTGAGGGGTGGAATGGCTCTGATACCAATTGTAATACCTCGGACATTACGCTCTAAGTTCAAGACTGGACGAACCAAAAGTGGATAAGTGACTCTACCGCGGAGGCCCAAGGCCACCCACATGTAGGCCCACCGACCTACCACCTTATCCACTTTCAAGAACATCAGGACAAGAGCGAGCGGCATAAGCGATAGGTAGCGCGACCACGACATACACAAATGAGTATGTATGCCTGCGACTTACAATAGACATCAGAGTCACACCATATAAAAGAAATAGAAATATTGCAACACCATACGGCAAGATCCAAATATCCTAGATAGATATAATATTTTAGGATATCTCCTCGTACATCAAGCAACAGAGTATCAAGTGGAAGCGGAATACAAGATCCGAGTACGAATAAGAAGAAAATCGGCATAAGATGCCACAGAACGAAGCACTTCCCGCCCACAGATCTCACGGATCTCCAACCCCGGAATCTCTACACCAGATAGTCATTGCCACCATCATCCGTCTCCTCAACCCAGTAACCTTCCTGAGAGTATACCTGTCCATCTGAACCAAATATTTATCGTGTGAGACCCTAGGGGTACTCAGCAAGTCTTAATGCATCTAAAGGGAACAACCTGGGGGTGACGCAACTGCAGTGAAAGATAATATCTACAAAGAGCTATAGAGACTCGCTACACATCCACCCAACCAGAGATGGACGGACACCCGTTAATTAATAGGAACAGTTATATAAGCAACATAAATAACCTCGCTCGTCCTCCTTCTCGCTTACCGACGAGAAGGCGGAAGAACAACCCATCCGTTGGCAATTTTATTAACCATTCTTGAGTGTTGTACTAATTACTAGTCATGTCTTAGTCGAGAAACTATGCTCCAAGTCGTCCATAACCGCGGACACGGCTTTCAGACAGATTTCCCCTGCAGGGGTGCATAAATAGCAACACACACACGAGCAACCTCGGGAAGAACCAAATAAAACACAACGAGGCCTCACGACAAAGCATTCACAGGATTCATAAATCATTTCAGGGGGCCACCCCACTAAGCTACCTGCAACGAAGTTGGCCGGCTCCGAGACGGACCTAGGGTTTGTGTTAATGGCTGTAAACGACTGGGAACCCGAAAGTGTGACTGGGCTTGTCGATACCGCGAAAACATTCCACGTCCCAAAACAGTACAGGTGCTCCACGCACGATCGTAAATAAAGCAGTAAAGCATGGCATAAGTACAGGATAATAATAAAGCCCCAAACTACTTTGTGGCCCCAAGAAATAAAGTGTGAATCAAGCTCAGGCAAAGAGGGATTCATAGAGTCTCCCGTATGTGGATAGTGCGAATAATCAAGGAACAGGAATCAACTACTCAGGGTCCTACAGGACACAAGTGAGCTTAAAGAACCAAATAGCAGATAATGCTCACCGATGCCTCTTTCATTAGTTATCCCATTACTACTCAGATTAAGTTGTTTAGGTACCTTGTTATCCAAAGACTCGCACAAACCCTACACATGCAATTCTACGACTCACATGGCTCAAACAACTCCTGCAGTAATGGCTCATGGGATTGAGGTACAAGCTTCGGTGGGGTTGAAAAGTAAAGGCCATGCAATACTTGGGATTCAATTTAATGCAATCGCGACTCAATGATACAAGAGTAAGATAGAAGCATAGGTACTATATGTATGCAAGCATGGGGAATTGCTTGCCTGGCAGTTTTGTTGTCGAATAGGAAGGATCCGGGTAATACTCCTGAGTCTCCTGGTATTCTTCTTGCTCAGTGTCTATCCGGATAAAAACCAAACACACAAGGAGCCGAAAATAAATACATTGCACAATCATATAAATAATATGCAACAAGCAAACAAGTATGCCATGATGGAATGATGCAGAATTTACATGGCATAGCATAGCATGGCATGGTTGAGGTGTGGGGTACAAGAACAAAGCATTTTATTAAATTTTTAGTCATGTTTTGCTCCCATAAACATTGTTGTATACTTAATATTTATATGATGCATGCTACAATTCATATTATGGAATGCATAGTTAGAATGGGCTCGTCGCGCTGATTGATTTAGACATCTTATTTGTCGAATTTGGAGTTATGGATTTAAAGTTATGGATTTATTAAGAAAAGGCATTTATTGACATTTTAAATAATTTTGAAAATTTTAATTTGCTCAAAAATTATTTAGGATGACATATTTGAATTCCTGACATTTTCTCATCAAGAAACATATATCACATGATGTATTTAAATTTACCAATATTAAGTTATTTCATATATGCAATATATATCATATTAATTATTTTCTGAAAAATAATCCAAAAGAAACCCAAAACCTTATTGTACTCATGGAAAACTAGCCACGGTCGCTGACGGTGGGGCCAACGATGTTGACTAGTCAGAGGTGGAACTGGGGTGACTGACAGTGGGGCTTGCTTGTCAGCTGGGTTTAAAGGTAAAAAGGAAAAAAAAAGAAGGGATTCGAACCCGCAACCTTAGCAGCAGCCCAGTTAGCACGTACGAGGTAACCAATTGGGCTAGGAAGGTTTCACGTCTGGAAGGGGGTTGCGACGTAACATAACACGAATATTGACGCTGATAACTCTGAAGAAAAACGACAACGCGAGCTGAACTCGCCGGCGTTACTGCGAGATCTGGCCGGGTTGTGAGGAAGATTACCATCGATCTACTACACAAAGACGAGTGTGTGATAGCTTGATGGAAAGCTTGGACTACAGGGTACATCGGAGGTTCATCTGGAGCGGCCGGCTTGGTCTGTGCGTGACGCAGGCTTGCAAAGAATAGAGGCTCGCACAAACTGGCGACCGATGACAAAACTCGACAGAAACACGCTGGCTTACGGGGATGATTGCGGGCGGCTCGCTGCATCATTTTGCGCATTCAGGTACTCTAATCGAAGAGGGGAACCAGGGCTACGCCTTGGCACAGATGGCTTGGACTGAAGTGAACTCTGTGCTCGTCTAGGACGACGGGAACAGGGAACCCGAAACTGGTAGCACAGACCTACGCGGTGGCTGGACTCTGCGAGGTCAGTGGCGAACTCGATACTGGGCCAAAACAAGCATGAACCTGCTTGTTAGAAAGAGGGGATCTGGGGCTATCCAACAACGTAGGGTATCTGGCCGGAGACGAAGCATAGCGTCGACTCGGATGTGCTAAACTTGAGGTCATCTCACAGTATGTTAGTGCCTGTGCGGCGGTGAACGCGCACGACAGCGAGGTCGCCGGTGATGCAGGAAGATATGGCGGGGCAGGACGAAGGTGCAGAAGGCCGGGTACTCACTCACCTGGCGCTCGTCAGCAAGCCGAGCAGGCCGGAGTGGGGAGCGGAGGGGAAGCAGTGGCCGGCGCGGTGCTCTGTGTGTGCGGTGCCCAGCGACGGCGTAGAGCCCCTAGGGCTTCTCCTTAGCGTCCAGGAGGATGAGAAGGTTCAGCAACTTCAGATGCGCCTCCCGGACAAGATGGCTCGGTGGCGACGGCAGCAGGATGACGACGGGGTCAGGGTAGAAGGCGGCTGGGTTTAGTGGCCACTTCCAGGGTTTCTAGAAGTAGGAGATGGAGGAGAGATGGATCTCGATCCAGATGGAGCGGGGAGGGGGTAGTTGAAGATGAGGCTATGTCTCTGCTGCTGCTTTATGCCCTAGAGGTAGGTTAGAGAGAGGAACACGCGAGGGGGGGGGGGGGGGGTTGTGTCCTGGTTGCCTCACACGTGATCTGGTAGGTAGAAGAAAAATAGGACAATTGTGTGGAGTGCAGAGAAAAGGGGTTCAGGGGTCCGGCTTGACCTGATCGATGTTGCAAGGGGGGGGGGGGTCAGCTGGCTGGTTTGGGCCGGTAAAGCTAGATGGTTTGGTAACACATGAGTGATTAAGAAAGAGAACAATTGCCATTGAAATCCAAAACCCAACAAGGAGGAAGGGATTGTTAGGAAAGGGGTATGGTTTCATGGGGCATGCATTACATTTAATGCACTCCCTAAGAGGATGTATAAGATATAAGTGAGAAGACGACCATATGAGATTAAGTTAAGATTCAAATGAAAAGAGACACCCATATGTAGAGAATTAGAATTGAAACAAGGAATGATGTTAACATGTTAGGGGTGAGGGAAAGAATAAGAGAGATCTAGGGTTGAAACAAGGAATTGAAACAAGGAATGATGTTAACATGTTAAGGGTATGCCTTCGTCTCGGTAGACTGCTAAGATCTAGGGTTTTGGGGGTGTTTTGGACAAGTACAGACGAATCGTCAGGCCAAGTGTTCAAGGAATGTGCTCTCCTTTTTCACATTGCTCCACCATGCCCTCACAAACATTCACATCCCTTGTTTTACAAACAAGATGGTGCTTGGCCATGCACTTCCCACACTGGCCAGCTTTGTTCTAGGGTAGTAGGGTGTAACGCGTCTACCCGTCGGGTTAGCGGCAGTACTATTGAGGAATGGCCTCAAACTTGGCACAATGGATCAAAATGACACACCAAAAACTTATATCACTTCAATGAGCAGTGTTCGCATGCTTGGGCATGCCTTCGACACGGTAGACGGCCCAAATCTAGGGTTTTAGGGGTATTTTGGACAAGTACGAACGAATCGTTAGGCCAAGTGTTCAAGGAGTGTGCTCTCCTTTTTCACATTGATCTACCATGATCTAACAAACACTCACATCCCTTGTTTTACAAACAAGATGGTGCTTGGCCATGCACTTCCCACACTGGCCAGCTTCGGTCTAGGGTAGTAGGGTGTAACGCGTCTACCCGTCAGGTTAGCAGCGGTACTATTGAGGAATGGCCTAAGACTTGGCACAATGGCTCACAATGATACACACCACACTTATATCACTTCAATGAGCAGTGATGGCATGCTTGGGCATGCCTTCGGCACGGTAGACGGCTAAAATCTAGGGTTTTAGGTGTGTTTTGGACAAGTACGGATGAATCGTCAGGCCAAGTGTTCAAGGAATGTGCTCTCCTTTTGCACACTACTCCACCATGACCTCAAAAACACTCACATCCCTTGTTTTACAAACAAGATGGTGCTTGGCCATGCACTTCCCACACTGGCCAGCTTCGGTCTAGGGTAGTAGGGCGTAACGCGTCTACTCGTCGGGATAACGGCATGACTATTGAGAAATTGCCTCAAACTTGGCACAATGGATCACAATGACACACCACACACTTATATCACTTCAATGAGCAATGATGGCATGCTTGAGCATGCCTTCGGCACGGTAGACGGCTAAAAGCTAGGGTTTTAGGGGTGTTTTGGATAAGTACGGACGAATCGTCACACAAAGTGTTCAAAGAATGTGCTCTCCTTTTGCACATTGATTCACCATGCCTTCACAAACACTCACATCCCTTGTTTTACAAACAAGATGGTACTTTGCCATGCACTTCCCACACTGGCTAGGTTCGGTCTATGGTAGTAGGGTGTAACGCGCCTACCCGTCGGGATAGTGGCAGGACTATTGACGAATGGCCTCAAACTTGGCACAATGACTCACAATGACACACCACACACTTATATCACTTCAATGATAAGTGTTGGCATGCGTGGGCATGCCTTCGTCTCGGTAGACTGCTAAGATCTAGGGTTTTAGGGGTATTCTGGACAAGTACGGATGAATCGTCAGGCCAAGTGTTCAAGGAATGTCCTCTCCTTTTGCACATTGCTCCACCATGCCCTCACAAACACTCACATACCTTGTTTTACAAACAAGATGGTGCTTGGCCATGCACTTCCCACACTGGCCAGCTTCGGTCTAGGGTAGTAGGGTGTAACGCGTCTACCCGTCTTGTTAGCGGTAGTACTATTGAGGAATGGCCTCAAACTTGGCACAATGGATCACAATGACACACCAAAAACTTATATCACTTCAATGAGCAGTGATGGCATGCTTCGGCATGCCTTCGGCATGGTAGACGGCTAAATTCTAGGGTTTTAGGTGTGTTTTGGACAAGTACGGACGAATCGTCAGGCCAAGTGTTCAAGTAATGTGCTCTCCTTTTGCACATTGCTCCACCAATCCCTCACAAACACTCGCATCCCTAGTTTTACAAACAAGATGGTGCTTGGCCATGCACTTCCCACACTGGCCAGCTTTGGTCTAGGGTAGTAGGGCATAACGCGTCTACCCGTCGGGATAGCGGCAGGACTATTGAGAAATTGACTCAAACTTGGCACAATGGCTCACAATGACACACGACACACTTATATAACTTCAATGAGCAATGATGGCATGCTTCAGCATGCCTTCGGCAAGGTAGACGGCTAAAATCTAGGGTTTTAGGGGTGTTTTGGATAAGTACGGACGAATCGTCAGGCAAAGTGTTCAAAGAATGTGCTCTCCTTTTGCACATTGCTTCAACATGCCTTCACAAACACTCACATCCCTTGTTTTACAAACAAGATGGTACTTTGCCATGCACTTCCCACACTGGCTAGGTTCGGTCTAGGGCAGTAGGGTGTAACGCGCCTACCCGTCGGGATAGTGGCAGGACTATTGACGAATGGCCTCAAACTTGGCACAATGACTCACAATGACACACCACACACTTATATCACTTCAATGATAAGTGTTGGCATGCTTGGGCATGCCTTCGTCTCGGTAGACTGCTAAGATCTAGGGTTTTAGGGGTATTCTGGACAAGTACGGATGAATCGTCAGGCCAAGTGTTCAAGGAATGTCCTCTCCTTTTGCACATTGCTCCACCATGCCCTCACAAACACTCACATACCTTGTTTTACAAACAAGATGGTGCTTGGCCATGCACTTCCCACACTGGCCAGCTTCGGTCTAGGGTAGTAGGGTGTAACGCGTCTACCCGTCTTGTTAGCGGTAGTACTATTGAGGAATGGCCTCAAACTTGGCACAATGGATCACAATGACACACCAAAAACTTATATCACTTCAATGAGCAGTGATGGCATGCTTCGGCATGCCTTCGGCATGGTAGACGGCTAAATTCTAGGGTTTTAGGTGTGTTTTGGACAAGTACGGACGAATCGTCAGGCCAAGTGTTCAAGTAATGTGCTCTCCTTTTGCACATTGCTCCACCAATCCCTCACAAACACTCGCATCCCTAGTTTTACAAACAAGATGGTGCTTGGCCATGCACTTCCCACACTGGCCAGCTTTGGTCTAGGGTAGTAGGGCATAACGCGTCTACCCGTCGGGATAGCGGCAGGACTATTGAGAAATTGACTCAAACTTGGCACAATGGCTCACAATGACACACGACACACTTATATAACTTCAATGAGCAATGATGGCATGCTTCAGCATGCCTTCGGCAAGGTAGACGGCTAAAATCTAGGGTTTTAGGGGTGTTTTGGATAAGTACGGACGAATCGTCAGGCAAAGTGTTCAAAGAATGTGCTCTCCTTTTGCACATTGCTTCACCATGCCTTCACAAACACTCACATCCCTTGTTTTACAAACAAGATGGTACTTTGCCATGCACTTCCCACACTGGCTAGGTTCGGTCTAGGGCAGTAGGGTGTAACGCGCCTACCCGTCGGGATAGTGGCAGGACTATTGACGAATGGCCTCAAACTTGGCACAATGACTCACAATGACACACCACACACTTATATCACTTCAATGATAAGTGTTGGCATGCTTGGGCATGCCTTCGTCTCGGTAGACTGCTAAGATCTAGGGTTTTAGGGGTATTCTGGACAAGTACGGATGAATCGTCAGGCCAAGTGTTCAAGGAATGTCCTCTCCTTTTGCACATTGCTCCACCATGCCCTCACAAACACTCACATACCTTGTTTTACAAACAAGATGGTGCTTGGCCATGCACTTCCCACACTGGCCAGCTTCGGTCTAGGGTAGTAGGGTGTAACGCGTCTACCCGTCTTGTTAGCGGTAGTACTATTGAGGAATGGCCTCAAACTTGGCACAATGGATCACAATGACACACCAAAAACTTATATCACTTCAATGAGCAGTGATGGCATGCTTCGGCATGCCTTCGGCATGGTAGACGGCTAAATTCTAGGGTTTTAGGTGTGTTTTGGACAAGTACGGACGAATCGTAAGGCCAAGTGTTCAAGTAATGTGCTCTCCTTTTGCACATTGCTCCACCAATCCCTCACAAACACTCGCATCCCTTGTTTTACAAACAAGATGGTGCTTGGCCATGCACTTCCCACACTGGCCAGCTTTGGTCTAGGGTAGTAGGGCATAACGCGTCTACCCGTCGGGATAGCGGCAGGACTATTGAGAAATTGACTCAAACTTGGCACAATGGCTCACAATGACACACGACACACTTATATAACTTCAATGAGCAATGATGGCATGCTTCAGCATGCCTTCGGCAAGGTAGACGGCTAAAATCTAGGGTTTTAGGGGTGTTTTGGATAAGTACGGACGAATCGTCAGGCAAAGTGTTCAAAGAATGTGCTCTCCTTTTGCACATTGCTTCAACATGCCTTCACAAACACTCACATCCCTTGTTTTACAAACAAGATGGTACTTTGCCATGCACTTCCCACACTGGCTAGGTTCGGTCTAGGGCAGTAGGGTGTAACGCGCCTACCCGTCGGGATAGTGGCAGGACTATTGACGAATGGCCTCAAACTTGGCACAATGACTCACAATGACACACCACACACTTATATCACTTCAATGATAAGTGTTGGCATGCTTGGGCATGCCTTCGTCTCGGTAGACTGCTAAGATCTAGGGTTTTAGGGGTATTCTGGACAAGTACGGATGAATCGTCAGGCCAAGTGTTCAAGGAATGTCCTCTCCTTTTGCACATTGCTCCACCATGCCCTCACAAACACTCACATACCTTGTTTTACAAACAAGATGGTGCTTGGCCATGCACTTCCCACACTGGCCAGCTTCGGTCTAGGGTAGTAGGGTGTAACGCGTCTACCCGTCTTGTTAGCGGTAGTACTATTGAGGAATGGCCTCAAACTTGGCACAATGGATCACAATGACACACCAAAAACTTATATCACTTCAATGAGCAGTGATGGCATGCTTCGGCATGCCTTCGGCATGGTAGACGGCTAAATTCTAGGGTTTTAGGTGTGTTTTGGACAAGTACGGACGAATCGTCAGGCCAAGTGTTCAAGTAATGTGCTCTCCTTTTGCACATTGCTCCACCAATCCCTCACAAACACTCGCATCCCTAGTTTTACAAACAAGATGGTGCTTGGCCATGCACTTCCCACACTGGCCAGCTTTGGTCTAGGGTAGTAGGGCATAACGCGTCTACCCGTCGGGATAGCGGCAGGACTATTGAGAAATTGACTCAAACTTGGCACAATGGCTCACAATGACACACGACACACTTATATAACTTCAATGAGCAATGATGGCATGCTTCAGCATGCCTTCGGCAAGGTAGACGGCTAAAATCTAGGGTTTTAGGGGTGTTTTGGATAAGTACGGACGAATCGTCAGGCAAAGTGTTCAAAGAATGTGCTCTCCTTTTGCACATTGCTTCACCATGCCTTCACAAACACTCACATCCCTTGTTTTACAAACAAGATGGTACTTTGCCATGCACTTCCCACACTGGCTAGGTTCGGTCTAGGGCAGTAGGGTGTAACGCGCCTACCCGTCGGGATAGTGGCAGGACTATTGACGAATGGCCTCAAACTTGGCACAATGACTCACAATGACACACCACACACTTATATCACTTCAATGATAAGTGTTGGCATGCTTGGGCATGCCTTCGTCTCGGTAGACTGCTAAGATCTAGGGTTTTAGGGGTATTCTGGACAAGTACGGATGAATCGTCAGGCCAAGTGTTCAAGGAATGTCCTCTCCTTTTGCACATTGCTCCACCATGCCCTCACAAACACTCACATACCTTGTTTTACAAACAAGATGGTGCTTGGCCATGCACTTCCCACACTGGCCAGCTTCGGTCTAGGGTAGTAGGGTGTAACGCGTCTACCCGTCTTGTTAGCGGTAGTACTATTGAGGAATGGCCTCAAACTTGGCACAATGGATCACAATGACACACCAAAAACTTATATCACTTCAATGAGCAGTGATGGCATGCTTCGGCATGCCTTCGGCATGGTAGACGGCTAAATTCTAGGGTTTTAGGTGTGTTTTGGACAAGTACGGACGAATCGTAAGGCCAAGTGTTCAAGTAATGTGCTCTCCTTTTGCACATTGCTCCACCAATCCCTCACAAACACTCGCATCCCTTGTTTTACAAACAAGATGGTGCTTGGCCATGCACTTCCCACACTGGCCAGCTTTGGTCTAGGGTAGTAGGGCATAACGCGTCTACCCGTCGGGATAGCGGCAGGACTATTGAGAAATTACCTCAAACTTGGCACAATGGCTCACAATGACACACCACACACTTATATAACTTCAATGAGCAATGATGGCATGCTTCAGCATGCCTTCGGCAAGGTAGACGGCTAAAATCTAGGGTTTTAGGGGTGTTTTGGATAAGTACGGACGAATCGTCACGCAAAGTGTTCAAAGAATGTGCTCTCCTTTTGCACATTGCTTCACCATGCCTTCACAAACACTCACATCCCTTGTTTTACAAACAAGATGGTACTTTGCCATGCACTTCCCACACTGGCTAGGTTCGGTCTAGGGTAGTAGGGTGTAACGCGCCTACCCGTCGGGATAGTGGCAGGACTATTGACGAATGGCCTCAAACTTGGCACAATGACTCACAATGACACACCACACACTTATATCACTTCAATGATAAGTGTTGGCATGCTTGGGCATGCCTTCGTCTCGGTAGACTGCTAAGATCTAGGGTTTTAGGGGTATTCTGGACAAGTACAGATGAATCGTCAGGCCAAGTGTTCAAGGAATGTCCTCTCCTTTTGCACATTGCTCCACCATGCCCTCACAAACACTCACATACCTTGTTTTACAAACAAGATGGTGCTTGGCCATGCACTTCCCACACTGGCCAGCTTCGGTCTAGGGTAGTAGGGTGTAACGCGTCTACCCGTCTTTTTAGCGGTAGTACTATTGAGGAATGGCCTCAAACTTGGCACAATGGATCACAATGACACACCAAAAACTTATATCACTTCAATGAGCAGTGATGGCATGCTTCGGCATGCCTTCGGCATGGTAGACGGCTAAATTCTAGGGTTTTAGGTGTGTTTTGGACAAGTACGGACGAATCGTCAGGCCAAGTGTTCAAGTAATGTGCTCTCCTTTTGCACATTGCTCCACCAATCCCTCACAAACACTCACATCCCTTGTTTTACAAACAAGATGGTGCTTGGCCATGCACTTCCCACACTGGCCAGCTTTGGTCTAGGGTAGTAGGGCATAACGCGTCTACCCGTCGGGATAGCGGCAGGACTATTGAGAAATTGCCTCAAACTTGGCACAATGGCTCACAATGACACACCACACACTTATATAACTTCAATGAGCAATGATGGCATGCTTCAGCATGCCTTCGGCAAGGTAGACAGCTAAATCTAGGGTTTTAGGGGTGTTTTGGATAAGTACGGACGAATCGTCACGCAAAGTGTTCAAAGAATGTGCTCTCCTTTTGCACATTGCTTCACCATGCCTTCACAAACACTCACATCCCTTATTTTACAAACAAGATGGTACTTTGCCATGCACTTCCCACACTGGCTAGGTTCGGTCTAGGGTAGTAGGGTGTAACGCGCCTACCCGTCGGGATAGTGGCAGGACTATTGACGAATGGCCTCAAACTTGGCACAATGACTCACAATGACACACCACACACTTATATCACTTCAGTGAGAAGTGTTGGCATGCTTGGGCATGCCTTCGTCTCGGTAGACTGCTAAGATCTAGGGTTTTAGGGGTATTCTAGACAAGTACGGATGAATCGTCAGGCCAAGTGTTCAAGGAATGTCCTCTCCTTTTGCACATTGCTCCACCATGCCCTCACAAACACTCACATACCTTGTTTTACAAACAAGATGGTGCTTGGCCATGCACTTCCCACACTGGCCAGCTTCGGTCTAGGGTAGTAGGGTGTAACGCGTCTACCCGTCGGGTTAGCGGTAGTACTATTGAGGAATGGCCTCAAACTTGGCACAATGGATCACAATGACACACCAAAAACTTATATCACTTCAATGAGCAGTGATGGCATGCTTCGGCATGCCTTCGGCATGGTAGACGGCTAAATTCTAGGGTTTTAGGTGTGTTTTGGACAAGTACGGACGAATCGTCAGGCCAAGTGTTCAAGTAATGTGCTCTCCTTTTGCACATTGCTCCACCAATCCCTCACAAACACTCGCATCCCTTGTTTTACAAACAAGATGGTGCTTGGCCATGCACTTCCCACACTGGCCATCTTCGGTCTAGGGTAGTAGGGTGTAACGCGTCTACCCTTCGGGTTAGCGGCAGTACTATTGAGGAATGGCCTCAAACTTGGCACAATGGCTCACAATGACACACCGCACACTTATATCACTTCAATTAGTAGTGATGGCATTCTTGGGCATGCCTTCGGCATGGTAGACGGCTAAATTCTAGGGTTTTAGGGGTGTTTTGGACAAGTACGGATGAATCGTCAGGCCAAGTGTTCAAGGTATGTGCTCTCCTTTTTCACATTACTCCACCATGCCCACACAAACACTCGCATCCCTTGTTTTACAAACAAGATGGTGCTTGTCCATGCACTTCCCACACTGGCCAGCTTCGGTCTTGGGTAGTAGGGTGTAACACGTCTACCCGTCGGGATAGCAGCAGTACTATTGAGGAATGTCCTCAAACTTGGCACAATGGCTCAGAATGACACACACACTTATATCACTTCAATGAGCAGTGATGGCATTCTTGGGCATGCCTTTGGCACGGTAGACGACTAAAATCTAGGGTTTTAGGGGTGTTTTGGACAAGTACGGACGAATCGTCAGCCCAAGTGTTCAAGGAATGTTCTCTACTTTTGCACATTGCTCCACCATGCCCTCAGAAACACTCACATCCCTTGTTTTACAAACAAGATGGTGCTTGGCCATGCACTTCCCACACTGGCCAGCTTCGGTCTAGGGAAGTAGGGTGTAACGCGTCTACCCGTCAGGATAGCGGCAGTACTATTGAGGAATGGCCTCAAACTTGGCACAATGGATCACAATGACACACCACACACTTATATCACTTCAATGAGCAGCGTTGGCATGCTTGGGCATGCCTTCGGCACGGTAGACGGCTAAAATCTAGGGTTTTAGGGGTGTCTTGGACAAGTTCAGACGAATTGTCAGGCCAAGTGTTCAAGGAATGTTCTATACTTTTGCACATTGCTCCATCATTCTCTGACAAACACTCACTTCCCTTGTTTTATAAACAAGATGGTGCTTGGCCATGCACTTCCCACATTGGCCAACTTCGGTCTTGGGTAGTAGGGTGTAACGCGTCTACCCGTCGGGTTAGCGGCAGTACTATTGAGGAATGGCCTAACACTTGGCACAATGGCTCACAATGACACACCACACACTAATATCTCTTCAATGAGCAGTGATCGCATGCTTGGGCATGCCTTCGGCACGGTAGACGGCTAAAATCTAGGGTTTTAGGGGTGTTTTGGACAAGTACGGACGAATCGTCAGGCCAAATCTTCAAGCAATGTGCTCTCCCTTTGACCATTGCTCCACCATGCCCTCAAAAACACTCACATCCCTTGTTTTACAAACAAGATGGTGCTTGGCCATGCACTTCCCACACTGGCCAGCTTCGGTCTAGGGCAGTAGGGCGTAACGCGTCTACCCGTCGGGATAGCGGCAGGACTATTGAGGAATGGCCTCAAACTTGGCACAATGGCTCACAATGACACACCACACACTTATATCACTTCAATGAGCAGTGATCACATGCTTGGGCATGTCTTCGGCACGGTAGATGGCTAAAATCTAGGGTTTTAAGGGTGTTTTGGACAAGTACGGACGAATCGTCAGGCCAAGTGTTCAAGGAATGTGCTCTTTTTTTGCACATTGCTGCACCATGCCCTCAAAAACACTCATATCCCTTGTTTTACAAACAAGATGGTGCTTGGCCATGCACTTCCCACACTGGCTAGGTTCGGTCTAGGGTAGTAGGGTGTAACGCGCCTACCCGTCGGGATAGTGGCAGGACTATTGAGGAATGGCCTCAAACTTGGCACAATGACTCACAATGACACACCACACACTTATATCACTTCAATGAGCAGTGTTGGCATGCTTGGGCATGCCTTCGTCTCGGTAGACTGCTAAAATCTAGGGTTTTAGGGGTATTTTGGACAAGTACGGACGAATCGTCAGGCCAAGTGTTCAAGGAATGTGCTCTCCTTTTGCACATTGCTCCAACAGTCCCTCACAAACACTCACATCCCTTGTTTTACAAACAAGATGGTGCTTGTCCATGCACTTACCACACTGGCCAGCTTCGGTCTTGGGTAGTAGGGTTTAACGCGTCTACCCGTCGGGATAGCGGCAAGACTATTGAGGCATGGCCTCAAACTTGTCACAATGGCTCACAATGACACACCACACACTTATATCACTTCAATGAGCAGTGATGGCATGCTTGAGCATGGCTTCGGCACGGTAGACGGCTAAAATCTAGGGTTTTAGGGGTGTTTTGGACAAGTATGGACGAATCGTCAGGCCAAGTTTTCAAGGAATGTGCTCTCCTTTTGCACATTGCTCCACCATGCCCTCACAAACACTCACATCCCTTGTTTTGCAAACAAGATGGTGCTTGGCCATGCACTTCCCACACTGGCCAGCTTCGGTCTAGGGTAGTAGGGTGTAACGCGTCTACCCGTCGGGATAGCGGTAGGACTATTGAGGAATGGCCTCAAACTTGGCACAATGGCTCACAATGACACACCACACATTTCTATCACTTTAATGAGCAATGATGGCATGCTTGAGCATGCCTTCGGCACGGTAGACGGCTAAAATCTAGGGTTTTAGGGGTGTTTTGGATAAGTACGGACGAATCGTCAGGCCAAGTGTTCAAAGAATGTGCTCTCCTTTTGCACATTGCTCCACCATGCCCTCATAAATACTCGCACCCCTTATTTTACAAACAAGATGGTGCTTGGCCATGCACTTCCCACACTGGCTAGGTTCGGTCTAGGGTAGTAGGGTGTAACGCGCCTACCCGTCGGGATAGTGGCAGGACTATTGAGGAATGGCCTCAAACTTGGCACAATGACTCACAATGACACACCACACACTTATATCACTTCAATGAGCAGTGTTGGCATGCTTGGGGATGCCTTCGTCTCGGTAGACTGCTAAAATCTAGGGTTTTAGGGGTATTTTGGACAAGTACGGACGAATCGTCAGGCCAAGTGTTCAAGGAATGTGCTCTCCTTTTGCACATTGCTCCACCATGCCCTCACAAACATTCACATCCCTTGTTTTACAAAAAAGATGGTGCTTGGCCATGCATTTCCCACACTGGCCAGCTTCGGTCTAGGGTAGTAGGGTGTAACGCGTCTACCCGTCGGGTTAGCGGCAGTACTATTGAGGAATGGCCTCAAACTTGGCACAATGGATCAAAATGACACACCAAAAACTTATATCACTTCAATGAGCTGTGATGGCATGCTTGGGCATGCCTTCAGCACGGTAGACGGCTAAAATCTAGGGTTCTAGGTGTGTTTTGGACAAGTACGGACGAATCGTCAGCCCAAGTGTTCAAGGAATGTGCTCTCCTTTTGCCCATTGCTCCACAATTCCCTCACAAACACTCGCATCCCTTGTTTTACAAACAAGATGGTGCTTGGCCATGCACTTCCCACACTGGCCAGCTTTGGTATAGGGTAGTAGGGTGTAACGCGTCTACCCATCGGGTTAGCGGCAATACTATCGAGGAATGGCCTCAAAAATGGCACAATGGCTCACAATGACACACCGCACACTTATATCACTTCAATGAGCAGTGATGGCATTCTTGGGCATGCCTTCGGCACTGTAGACGGCTAAAATCTAGGGTTTTAGGGGTGTTTTGGACAAGTACGGACGAATCGTCAGGCCAAGTGTTCAAGGAATGTGCTCTCCTTTTGCACATTGCTCGACCATGCCCTCACAAACACTCACATCCCTTGTTTTACAAACAAGATGGTGCTTGGCCATGCACTTCCCACACTGGCTAGGTTTGGTCTAGGGAAGTAGGGTGTAACGCGTCTACCCGTCGGGATAGCGGCAGGACTATTGAGGGATGGCCTCAAACTTGTCATAATGGCTCACAATGACACACCACACACTTATATCACTTCAATGACCAGTGTTGGCATGCTTGGGCATGCTTTCGACACGGTAGACGTCTAAAATCTAGGGTTTTAGGGGTGTTTTGGACAAGTTCAGACGAATCGTCAGGCCAACTATTCAAGGAATGTTCTCTCCTTTTGCACATTGCTCCACCATTCCCTCAGACACACTCACTTCCCACGCTGGCCATAAACTTTGCTTGGTCATAAACTTCCCACGCTGGCCAACTTTGGTTTAGGGTAGTAGGGTGTAACGCGTCTACTAGTCGGGTTAGCGGCGGTACTACAATGGCTCACAATGACACACCACACACTTATATCACTTCAATGAGCAGTGATGGCATGCTTGGCCATTCCTACGGCACGGTAGACGGCTAAAATCTAGGGTTTTGGGGGTGTTTTGGACAAGTACGGACGAATCGTCAGGCCAAGTGTTCAAGGAATGTGCTCTCCTTTTGCACATTGCTCCACCATGCCATCACAAACACTCACATCCCTTGTTTTACAAATAAGATGGTGCTTGGCCATGCATTCCCACACTGGCCAGCTTCGGTCTAGGGTAGTAGGGTGTAACACGTCTATCCGTCGCGTTAGCGGTAGGACTATTGAGGAATGGCCTCAAACTTGGGACAATTCCTCACAATGACACACCACACACTTATATCACTTCAATGAGCAATGATGGCATGCTTGAGCATGCCTTCGGCACGGTAGACGGCTAAAATCTAGGGTTTTAGGGGTGTTTTGGACAAGTACGAACGAATCGTCAGGCCAAGTATTCAAGGAATGTTCTCTCCTTTTTCACATTGCTCCACCATGCCCTAAAAACAATCACATCCCTTGTTTTACAAACAAGATGGTGCTTGTCCATGCACTTCCCACACTGGCTAGCTTCGGTCTAGGGTAGTAGGGTGTAACGCGTCTACCCGTCGGGATAGCGGCAGTACTATTTAGGAATGGCCTAAAACCATTGCATAATGGCTCACAATGACACACCACACACTTATATCACTTCAATGAGTAGTGATGACACGCTTGGGCATGCCTTCGACACGGTAGAGGGCTAAAATCTAGGGTTTTAGGGGTGTTTTGGACAAGTACGGACGAATCGTCAGGCCAAGTGTTCAAGTAATGTGCTCTCCTTTTGCACATTGCTCCACCAATCCCTCACAAACACTCGCATCCCTTGTTTTACAAACAAGATGGTGCTTGGCCATGCACTTCCCACACTGGCCAGCTTTGGTCTAGGGTAGTAGGGCATAACGCGTCTACCCGTCGGGATAGCGGCAGGACTATTGAGAAATTGCCTCAAACTTGGCACAATGGCTCACAATAACACACCACACACTTATATCTCTTCAATGAGCAGTGATCGCATGCTTGGGCATGGCTTCGGCATGGTAGACGGCTAAAATCTAGGGTTTTAGGGGTGTTATGGACAAGTACGGACGGATCGTCACACCAAGTGTTCAAAGAATGTGCTGTCCTTTTGCACATTGCTTCACCATGCCCTCACAAACACTCACATCCCTTGTTTTACAAACAAGATGGTGCTTGGCCATGCACTTCCCCCACTGGCCAGCTTCGTTCTAGGGTAGTAGGGTGTAACGCGTCTACCCGTCGGGATAGTGGCAGGACTATTGACGTATGGCCTCAAACTTGGAACAATGACTCACAATAACACACCACACACTTATATCACTTCAATGAGCAGTGATGGCATTCTTGGGCATGCCTTCGGCACGGTAGACGGCTAAAATCTAGGGTTTTAGGTGTGTTTTGGACAAGTACGGACGAATCGTCAGGCCAAGTGTTCAAGGAATGTGCTCTCCTTTTCCACATTGCTCCACCACGCCCTCACAAACACTCACATCCCTTGTTTTACAAACAAGATGGTGCTTCGCCATGCACTTCCCACACTGGCCAGCTTCGATCTAGGGTAGTAGGGTGTAATGCGGCTACCCGTCGGGCTAGCGGCAGTACTATTGAGGAATGGCCTAAAACTTGGCACAATGGGTCACAATGACACACCACACACTTATATCACTTCAATGAGCAGTGATGGCATGCTTGGGCATGCCTTCGACACGGTAGACGGCTAAAATCTAGGGTTTTAGGTGTGTTTTGGACAAGTACGGATGAATCGTCAGGCCAATGTTCAAGGAATGTGCTCTCCTTTTGCACATTGCTCCACCATGCCCTCACAAACATTCACATCCCTTGTTTTACAAACAAGATAGTGCTTGTCCATACACTTCCCACACTGGCCAGCTTCGGTCTAGGGTAGTAGGGTGTAACGCGTCTACCCATCGGGATAGCGGCAGGTCTATTGAGAAATGGCCTCAAACTTCGCACAATGGCTCACAATGACACACCACACACTTATATCACTTCAATGAGCAGTGATGGCATGCTTGGGCATGCCTTCAGCACGGTAGACGGCTAAAATCTAGGGTTCTAGGTGTGTTTTGGACAAGTACGGACGAATCGTCAGCCCAAGTGTTCAAGGAATGTGCTCTCCTTTTGCCCATTGCTCCACAATTCCCTCACAAACACTCGCATCCCTTGTTTTACAAACAAGATGGTGCTTGGCCATGCACTTCCCACACTGGCCAGCTTTGGTATAGGGTAGTAGGGTGTAACGCGTCTACCCATCGGGTTAGCGGCAATACTATCGAGGAATGGCCTCAAAAATGGCACAATGGCTCACAATGACACACCGCACACTTATATCACTTCAATGAGCAGTGATGGCATTCTTGGGCATGCCTTCGGCATTGTAGACGGCTAAAATCTAGGGTTTTAGGGGTGTTTTGGACAAGTACGGACGAATCGTCAGGCCAAGTGTTCAAGGAATGTGCTCTCCTTTTGCACATTGCTCGACCATGCCCTCACAAACACTCACATCCCTTGTTTTACAAACAAGATGGTGCTTGGCCATGCACTTCCCACACTGGCTAGGTTCGGTCTAGGGAAGTAGGGTGTAACGCGTCTACCCGTCGGGATAGCGGCAGGACTATTGAGGGATGGCCTCAAACTTGTCATAATGGCTCACAATGACACACCACACACTTATATCACTTCAATGACCAGTGTTGGCATGCTTGGGCATGCTTTCGACACGGTAGACGTCTAAAATCTAGGGTTTTAGGGGTGTTTTGGACAAGTTCAGACGAATCGTCAGGCCAACTATTCAAGGAATGTTCTCTCCTTTTGCACATTGCTCCACCATTCCCTCAGACACACTCACTTCCCACGCTGGCCATAAACTTTGCTTGGTCATAAACTTCCCACGCTGGCCAACTTTGGTTTAGGGTAGTAGGGTGTAACGCGTCTACTAGTCGGGTTAGCGGCGGTACTACAATGGCTCACAATGACACACCACACACTTATATCACTTCAATGAGCAGTGATGGAATGCTTGGCCATTCCTACGGCACGGTAGACGGCTAAAATCTAGGGTTTTGGGGGTGTTTTGGACAAGTACGGACGAATCGTCAGGCCAAGTGTTCAAGGAATGTGCTCTCCTTTTGCACATTGCTCCACCATGCCATCACAAACACTCACATCCCTTGTTTTACAAATAAGATGGTGCTTGGCCATGCATTCCCACACTGGCCAGCTTCGGTCTAGGGTAGTAGGGTGTAACACGTCTATCCGTCGCGTTAGCGGTAGGACTATTGAGGAATGGCCTCAAACTTGGGACAATTCCTCACAATGACACACCACACACTTATATCACTTCAATGAGCAATGATGGCATGCTTGAGCATGCCTTCGGCACGGTAGACGGCTAAAATCTAGGGTTTTAGGGGTGTTTTGGACAAGTACGAACGAATCGTCAGGCCAAGTATTCAAGGAATGTTCTCTCCTTTTTCACATTGCTCCACCATGCCCTAAAAAACAATCACATCCCTTGTTTTACAAACAAGATGGTGCTTGTCCATGCACTTCCCACACTGGCTAGCTTCGGTCTAGGGTAGTAGGGTGTAACGCGTCTACCCGTCGGGATAGCGGCAGTACTATTTAGGAATGGCCTAAAACCATTGCATAATGGCTCACAATGACACACCACACACTTATATCACTTCAATGAGTAGTGATGACACGCTTGGGCATGCCTTCGACACGGTAGAGGGCTAAAATCTAGGGTTTTAGGGGTGTTTTGGACAAGTACGGACGAATCGTCAGGCCAAGTGTTCAAGTAATGTGCTCTCCTTTTGCACATTGCTCCACCAATCCCTCACAAACACTCGCATCCCTTGTTTTACAAACAAGATGGTGCTTGGCCATGCACTTCCCACACTGGCCAGCTTTGGTCTAGGGTAGTAGGGCATAACGCGTCTACCCGTCGGGATAGCGGCAGGACTATTGAGAAATTGCCTCAAACTTGGCACAATGGCTCACAATAACACACCACACACTTATATCTCTTCAATGAGCAGTGATCGCATGCTTGGGCATGGCTTCGGCATGGTAGACGGCTAAAATCTAGGGTTTTAGGGGTGTTATGGACAAGTACGGACGGATCATCACACCAAGTGTTCAAAGAATGTGCTGTCCTTTTGCACATTGCTTCACCATGCCCTCACAAACACTCACATCCCTTGTTTTACAAACAAGATGGTGCTTGGCCATGCACTTCCCCCACTGGCCAGCTTCGTTCTAGGGTAGTAGGGTGTAACGCGTCTACCCGTCGGGATAGTGGCAGGACTATTGACGTATGGCCTCAAACTTGGAACAATGACTCACAATAACACACCACACACTTATATCACTTCAATGAGCAGTGATGGCATTCTTGGGCATGCCTTCGGCACGGTAGACGGCTAAAATCTAGGGTTTTAGGTGTGTTTTGGACAAGTACGGACGAATCGTCAGGCCAAGTGTTCAAGGAATGTGCTCTCCTTTTCCACATTGCTCCACCACGCCCTCACAAACACTCACATCCCTTGTTTTACAAACAAGATGGTGCTTCGCCATGCACTTCCCACACTGGCCAGCTTCGATCTAGGGTAGTAGGGTGTAATGCGTCTACCCGTCGGGTTAGCGGCAGTACTATTGAGGAATGGCCTAAAACTTGGCACAATGGGTCACAATGACACACCACACACTTATATCACTTCAATGAGCAGTGATGGCATGCTTGGGCATGCCTTCGACACGGTAGACGACTAAAATCTAGGGTTTTAGGTGTGTTTTGGACAAGTACGGATGAATCGTCAGGCCAATGTTCAAGGAATGTGCTCTCCTTTTGCACATTGCTCCACCATGCCCTCACAAACATTCACATCCCTTGTTTTACAAACAAGATAGTGCTTGTCCATACACTTCCCACACTGGCCAGCTTCGGTCTAGGGTAGTAGGGTGTAACGCGTCTACCCATCGGGATAGCGGCAGGTCTATTGAGAAATGGCCTCAAACTTCGCACAATGGCTCACAATGACACACCACACACTTATATCACTTCAATGAGCAGTGATGGCATGCTTGGGCATGCCTTCAGCACGGTAGACGGCTAAAATCTAGGGTTTTAGGTGTGTTTTGGCAAGTACGGACGAATCGTCAGCCCAAGTGTTCAAGGAATGTGCTCTCCTTTTGACCATTGCTCCGCCATTCCCTCACAAACACTCGCATCCCTTGTTTTACAAACAAGATGGTGCTTGGCCATGCACTTCCCACACTGGCCAGCTTTGGTATGGGGTAGTAGGGTGTAACGCGTCTACCCATCAGGTTAGCGGCAATACTATCGAGGAATGGCCTCAAACATGGCACAATGGCTCACAATGACACACCGCACACTTATATCACTTCAATGAGCAGTGATGGCATTCTTGGGCATGGTAGACGGCTAAAATCTAGGGTTTTAGGGGTGTTTTGGACATGTACGGACGAATCGTCAGGCCAAGTGTTCAAGGAATGTGCTCTCCTTTTGCACATTGTTCGACCATGCCCTCACAAACACTCACATCCCTTGTTTTACAAACAAGATGGTGCTTGGCCATGCACTTCCCACACTGGCTAGGTTCGGCCTAGGGAAGTAGGGTGTAACGCGTCTACCCGTCGGGATAGCGGCAGGACTATTGAGGGATGGCCTCAAACTTGTTATAATGGCTCACAATGACACACCACACACTTATATCACTTCAATGACCAGTGTTGGCATGCTTGGGCATGCCTTCGGCACGGTAGACGTCTAAAATCTAGGGTTTTAGGGGTGTTTTGGACAAGTTCAGATGAATCGGCAGGCCAACTGTTCAAGGAATGTTCTCTCCTTTTGCACATTGCTCCACCATTCCCTCAGAAACACTCACTTGCCTTGTTTTACAAACAAGATGGTGCTTGGTCATAAACTTCCCACACTGGCCAACTTCGGTTTAGGGTAGTAGGGTGTAACGCGTCTACCCGTCGGGTTAGCGGCAGTACTACAATGGCTCACAATGACACACCACACACTTATATCACTTCAATGAGCAGTGATGGCATGCTTGGCCATTCCTACAGCACGGTAGACGACTAAAATCTAGGGTTTTGGGGGTGTTTTGGACAAGTACGGACGAATCGTCAGGCCAAGTGTTTAAGTAATGTGCTCTCCTTTTGCACATTGCTCCACCATGCCATCACAAACACTCACATCCCTTGTTTTACAAATAAGATGGTGCTTGGCCATGCATTCCCACACTGGCCAGCTTCGGTCTAGGGTAGTAGGGTGTAACCCGTCTATCCGTCGGGTTAGCGGTAGGACTATTGAGGAATGGCCTAAAACTTGGCACAATGTTTCACAATGACACACCACACACTTATATCACTTCAATGAGCAATGATGGCATGCTTGAGCATGCCTTCGGCACGGTAGACGGCTAAAATCTAGGGTTTTAGGGGTGTTTTGGACAAGTACGAACGAATCGTCAAGCCAAGTATTCAAGGAATGTTCTCTCCTTTTTCACATTGCTCCACCATGCCCTCAAAAACACTCACATCCCTTGTTTTACAAACAAGATGGTGCTTGTCCATGCACTTCCCACACTGGCCAGCTTCGGTCTAGGGTAGTAGGGTGTAACGCGTCTACCCGTCGGTATAGCGGCAGTACTATTGAGGAATGGCCTAAAACCATTGCATAATGGCTCACAATGACACACCACACACTTATATCACTTCAATGAGTAGTGATGGCACGCTTGGGCATGCCTTCGGCACGGTAGAGGGCTAAAATCTAGGGTTTTAGGGGTGTTTTGGACAAGTACGGACGAATCGTCAGGCCAAGTGTTCAAGGAATGTGCTCTCCTTTTGCAAATTGCTCCACCATGCCCTCACAAACACTCACATCCATTGTTTTACAAACAATATGGTGCTTGGCCATGCAGTTCCCACTTTGGCCAGCTTCGGTCTAGGGTAGTAGGGTGTAACGCATCTACCCGTCGGGATAGCGGCAGGACTATTGAGAAATTGCCTCAAACTTGGAACATTGGCTCAAAATGACACACCACACACTTATATCACTTCAATGAGCAGTGATCGCATGCTTGGGCATGGCTTCGGCACGGTAGACGGCTAAAATCTCGGGTTTTAGGGGTGTTTTGGACAAGTACGGACCAATCGTCAGGCCAAGTGTTCAAGGAATGTGCTCTCCTTTTGCAAATTGCTCCACCATGCCCCAAAAACACTCACATCCCTTATTTTACAAACAAGATGGTGCTTGTCCATGCACTTCCCACACTGGCCAGCTTCGTTCTAGGGTAGTAGGGTGTAACGCGTCTACCCGTCGGGATAGTGGCAGGACTATTGAGGAATGGCCTCAAACATGGCACAATGACTCACAATGACACACCACACACTTATATCACTTCAATGAGCAGTGTTGGCATGCTTGGGCATGCCTTCGGCTCGGTAGACAGCTAAAATCTAGGGTTTTAGGGGTATTTTGGACAAGTACGGACGAATCGTCAGGCCAAGTGTTCAAGGAATGTGCTCTCCTTTTGCACATTGCTCCACCATGCCCTCACAAACACTCACATCCCTTGTTTTACAAACAAGATTGTGCTTGGCCATGCACTTCCCACACTGGCCAACTTCGGTCTAGGGTAGTAGGGTGTAACGCGTCTACCATTCGGGATAACGGAAGGACTATTGAGGAATGGCCTGAAACTTTGAACAATGGCTCACAATGACACACCACACACTTATATCACTTCAATGAGCAGTGATCGCATGCTTGGGCATGTCTTCGGCACGGTAGACGGCTAAAATCTAGGGTTTTAAGGGTGTTTTGGACAAGTACGGACGAATCGTCAGTCCAAGTGTTCAAGGAATATGCTCTCCTTTTGCACATTGCTCCACCATTTCCCTCACAAACACTCATGTCCCTTGTTTTACAAACAAGATGGTGCTTGGCCATGCACTTCCCACACTGGCCAGCTTCGGTCTAGGGTAGTAGGGTGTAACGCGTCTACCCGTCGGGATAGCGGTAGGACTATTGAGTAATGGCCTCAAACTTGGCACAATGGCTCACAATGTCACACCACACACTTATATAACTTCAATGAGCAATTATGGCATGCTTGAGCATGCCTTCGGCACGGTAGACGGCTAAAATCTAGGGTTTTAGGGGTGTTTTGGATAAGTACGGACGAATCGTCAGGCCAAGTTTTCAAAGAATGTGCTCTCCTTTTGCACAGTGCTCCACCATGCCCTCACAAACAATCACATCCCTTGTTTTACAAACAAGATGGTGCTTGGCCATGCACTTCCCACACTGGCCAGCTTCGGTCTAGGGTAGTAGGGTGTAAGGCGTCTACCCATCGGGTTAGCGGCAGTACTATTGAGGAATGGCCTCAAACTTGGCACAATGGATCACAATGACACACCAACAACTTATATCACTTCAATGAGCAGTGATGCCATGCTTGGGCATGCCTTCGGCACGGTAGACGGCTAAAATCTCGGGTTTTAGGTGTGTTTTGGACAATTACGGACGAATCGTCAGGCCAAGTGTTCAAGGAATGTGCTCTCCTTTTGCACATTGATCCACCATTCCCTCACAAACACTCGCATCCCTTGTTTTACAAAGAAGATGGTGCTTGGCCATGCACTTCCCACACTGGCCAGCTTCGGTCTAGGGTAGTATGGTGTAACGCGTCTACCCGTCAGGTTAGCGGCATTACTATTGAGGAATGGCCTCAAACTTGGTACAATGGCTCACAATGACACACCACACACTTATATCACTTAAATGAGCAGTGATGGAATTCTTGGGCATGCCTTCGGCACGGTAGAAGGCTAAAATCTACGGTTTTAGGGGTGTTTTGGCCAAGTACAGACGAATCGTCAGGCCATGTTCAAGGAATGTGCTCTCCTTTTGCACATTGCTCCACCATGCCCACACAAATACTCGCATCCCTTGTTATACAAACAAAATGGTGCTTGGCCATGCACTTCCCACACTGGCCAGCTTCGGTCTAGGGTAGTAGGGTGTAACGCGTCTACCCGTCGGGATAGCAGCAGTACTATTGAGGAATGGCCTCAAACTTGGCAAAATGGCTCACAATGACACACCACACACTTATATCACTTCAATGAGAAATAATGGCTTGCTTGGGCATGCCTTTGGCATGGTAGACGGCTAAAATCTTGGGTTTTAGCGGTGTTTTGGACAAGTACGGACGAATCGTCAGGCCAAGTGTTCAAGGAATGTGCTCTCCTTTTGCACATTGCTCCACCATGCCCTCAAAAACACTCACATCCCTTGTTTTACAAACAAGATGGTGCTTGGCCATGCACTTCCCACTCTGGCCAGCTTCGGTCTAGGGTAGTAGGGTGTAACGCGTCTACCCGTCGGGATAGCGGCAGGACTATTGAGGAATGGCCTCAAACTTGGGACAATGGCTGACAATGACACACCACACACTTATATCACTTAAATGAGCAGTGTTGGCATGCTTTGGCATGCCTTCGGCACGGTAGACGGCTAAAATCTAGGGTTTTAGGGGTGTTTTGGACAAGTACGGACGAATCGTCAGGCCAAGTGTTCAAGGAATGTGCTCTCCTTTTGCACATTGCTCCACCATTCCCTCACAAACACTCACATCACTTGTTTTACAAACAAGATGGTGCTTGTCCATTGATACATTGCAAATGTATATATAATTTTTGATGTTCCATGCTTGGTTTTATCCACTTTCTTGTGTTTTGTCCACACTTTGGAGTACTTTTCATATGATTTCTTCGACTAACCTATTAACAAGAGACACAGTGCCAGTTGCCTGATTTCTGCTGTTTTTGGTTCCAGGAAAGTCAGAAAATGAATATTCTCGGAATTGGACGGGACAATAGCCAAAGTGCCTATTTTTCCAGAAGACTCCAGGAGCCAGAATACGAAACGGAGGAGGGCCAGGGGCTGGCCACACCCCCCAGGCGCGGGTTGGGCCTGACCACGCCAGGGCATGGTGTGGTGGCCTTAGGCACCCCCTCGGTCTCCCTCTTCGCCTATAAGTTGCCTTCTGACCTAAAAACTCCGGGGGGTTCGACGTTTTTCCAGAAAAAGTTCTGCAGCGCCACCACCACCGAAGGGGAGATTCGAGGGATAGAAAGTCTCTGTTCCGGCACCCTGCCAAGACAGGGAAGTGCCCCCGAAGCCATCTCCATCGATCTCCACCATCATTTCCATTGACCATCCATGTTTCCCCCATCTATGAGTGAGTAATCCCCCGCTGTAGGCTATTTGGATGGTAGGGATTGGATGAGATCGTTCATGTAATGTCATCAGATTGTTAGGGCATGGTGCCTAGTATCTTTATTAGTTCTTTATGACTTTGTTGCGACTTGTTGTGCTTAATGCTTGTCACTCGGGCCCGAGTGCCATGATTTCAGATCTGAACATGTTATTGATTCATTATGATAGTATTGTTTCTGGTCTTATCTACAAGTTGTATACACGCATTGTTGTCTGGAACCTATGGCCCCGAAGTGATAGAAATCAGGATAACCGAAAGGGAAAGGCTTTGATGTGAGGATCACATGTGTTCATGGAGTGTTAATGCTTTGCTCCGGTGCTCTATGAAAAGGAGCACCTTAATTGCTAGTAGTTCCCTAGAGGACCCACTGCAAACGGGCTGGCAGGACAAAAGATGTTGTGCGAGTTCTCATTGTGAGCACGTATGACTATATATGGAACACATGCCTAGGATTGTCTAGTACTTGGATGCTTTATCTTATTTATCTGCAATTGCCCTATGTTCTGATTGCTATATGAATTGTCTTGTCCATGCAACGCTCGTCCATCCATCCCTATGCCTACCGCACTCGAATCCCACCGTTTACTTCTTTTGTTACTACTGTCTTTGCTTTACTACTGTTGTTGCTTTACTATTCCTACTACAAAAGTGTTGCTACTGATAAACTGCTGTGAGCAAGATTGTTTCCAGGTGCTGCTGAATTGACAAATCAGTTGTTAAGGCTTATAAATATTCTTTGGCTCCCCTTGTGTCGAATCAATAAATTGGGTTTCACTTCCCTCGAAAATACCGCGATACACTCCCTATACTTGTGGGTCATCAAGGCTATTTTCTGGCGCCGTTGCCGGGGATCATAGCTTTATTTATCAAGTCCACTTGGATTCACTATTGTTCAAGCTAAGTTTATTTTCTCCTTGTTTGCTTGTTTCTTTATCAAAAATACAAAAAAAAATTCCTACTCTAGTTGTTATTTTCGTTGGTCTGTTATTGTCTTGGTTTGTCATGCTTGTTGTCAATGGTTGGTTTCTTTGAAACTGAAGCTTATTGGCAAGGTGGGTTCACGGAAGATCAAAAATATTATTATAAGGAACACCGCTTGTCACAAAAAGGGAAACACTTATGGGAACAAATTGATAGATTGTATACCATTGCTAGAAACGTGTGCTCTACTTATAATGTTACTTATTGTTGTGATGAATCTCGTTGTAGAAAGAGGTATAAACACCTCCCTTTTCAATGTGAGTATAATGATAATGATACCATATCTTCCTACTCTAAAGGAATTTATGACTTTTATGATGCGGAACAAATTGAAGAATTTATTGCTTGGAAGGGTGCTTTTGAACTTGCTAGTTTGCTTGAAAATATTGATGATTCACCTTATAAGTATTGAGGAATGGCATCAAACTTGGCACAATGGCTCACAATGACACGCGGCACACTTATATCACTTCAATGAGCAGTGTTGGCATGCTTGGGAATGCCTTCGGCACGGTAGACGTCTAAAATCTAGGGTTTTAGGGGTGTTTTGGACAAGTACGGACGAATCATCAGGCCATGTGTTCAAGGAATGTGCTCTCCTTTGGCACATTGCTCCACCATGCCCTCACAAACACTCACATCCCTTGTTTTACAAACAACATGGTGCTTGGCCATGCACTTCCCACACTGGCCAGGTTCGGTCTAGGATAGTAGGGTGTAACGCGTCTACCTGTCGGGTTAGCGGCAGGACTATCGAAGAATGGCCTCAAATTTGCACAATGGCTCACAATGACACACCGCATAGTTATATCACTTGAATGAGCAGTGATGGCATGCTTGGGAATGCCTTCAGCACGGTAGACGGCTAAAAACTAGGGTTTTAGGGGTGTTTGGACAAGTACGGACGAATCGTCAGGCCAAGTGTTCAAGGAATGTGCTCTCCTTTTGCACATTGCTCCACCATGAATTCACAAACACTCACATCCCTTGTTTTACGAACAAGGTGGTGCTTGGCCATGCACTTCCCACACTGGCTAGCTTCGGTCTAGGGTAGTAGGGTGTAATGGGTCTACCCGTCGGGATAGCAGCAGGACTATTGAGGAATGGCCTAAAACTTGTCACAATGGCTCACAATGACACAGAGCACACTTATATCACTTCAATGAGCAGTGATGGCATGCTTGAGCATACCTTCAGCATGGTAGACGGCTAAAATCTAGGGTTTTAGGGGTGTTTGGACAAGTACAGACGAATCGTCAGGCCAAGTGTTCAAGGAATCTGCTCTCCTTTTGCACATTGCTCCACCATGCCCTCACAAACACTCACATCCCTTGTTTTACAAATAATATGGTGCAATGCCATGCACTTCCCACACTGGCCAGCTTCGGTCTAGGGTAGTAGGGTGTAATGCGTCTACCCATCGGTTTAGCGGCAGGACTATTGGGGAATGGCCTCAAACGTGTCAAAATGACTCACAATGACACACCACACACTTATATCACTTCAATGAGCAGTGATGGCATGCTTGGGCATGCCTTCGGAATGGTAGACGGCAAAAATCTAGGGTTTTAGGGGTGTTTTGGTCAAGTATGGACGAATCATCAGGCCAAGTGTTCAAGGAATGTGCTCTCCTTTTGCACATTGCTCCACCATGCCCTCACAAACAATCACATCCCTTGTTTTACAAACAAGATGGTGCTTGGCCATGCACTTCCCACACTGGCAAGCTTCGGTCTAGGGTAGTAGGGTGTAACGCGTCTACCCTTCGGGTTAGCGGCAGTACTATTGAGGAATGACCTCAAACTTGGCACAATGGATCACAATGACACACCACACACTTATATCACTTCAATGAGAAGTGTTGGCATGCTTGGGCATGCCTTCGGCACGGTAGACGGCTAAAATCTAGGTTTTTAGGGGTGTTTTGGACAAGTACGACGAATCGTCAGGCCAAGTGTTCAAGGAATGTTCTCTGCTTTTGCACATTGCTCCACCATGCCCTCACAAACACTCACATCCCTTGTTTTACAAACAAGATGGTGCTTGGCCATGCACTTCCCACACTGGCCAGCTTCGGTCTAGGGTAGTAGGGTGTAACGCGTCTACCCGTCGGGTTAGCGGCAGGACTATCGAAGAATGGCCTCAAATTTGCACAATGGCTCACAATGACACACCACACACTTATATCACTTGAATGAGCAGTGATGGCATGCTTGGGCATGCCTTCAGCACGGTAGACGGCTAAAATCTAGGGTTTTAGGGGTGTTTGGACAAGTACGGACGAATCGTCAGGCCAAGTGTTCAAGGAATGTGCTCTACTTTTGTACATTGCTCCACCATGCCTTCACAAACACTCACATCCCTTGTTTTACAAACAAGATGGTGCTTGGCCATGCACTTTGCACACTGGCAGCTTCGGTCTAGGGTAGTAGGGTGTAATGCGTCTACCCATCGGGTTAGCGGCAGTACTATTGAGGAATGGCCTCAAACTTGCACAATGGATCACAATGACACACCAAACACTTATATCACTTCAATGAGTAGTGATGGCATGCTTGAGCATGCCTTCGGCACGGTAGACGGCTAAAATCTAGGGTTTTAGGGGTGTTTTGGACAAGTACGGACGAATCGTCAGGCCAAGTGTTCAAGGAATGTGCTCTCCTTTTGCACATTGCTCCACCATGCCCTCATAAACACTCACATCCCTTGTTTTACAAACAATATGGTGCAATGCCATGCACTTCCCACACTGGCCAGCTTCGGTCTAGGGTAGTAGGGTGTAATGCGTCTACCCATCGGTTTAGCGGCAGGACTATTGAGGAATGGCCTCAAACATGTCAAAATGACTCACAATGACACACCACACACTTATATCACTTGAATGAGCAGTGATGGCATGCTTGGGCATGCCTTCGGAATGGTAGACGGCTAAAATCTAGGGTTTTAGGGGTGTTTTGGTCAAGTACGGACGAATCGTCAGGCCAAGTGTTCAAGGAATGTGCTCTCCTTTTGCACATTGCTCCGCCATGCCCTCACAAACAATCACATCCCTTGTTATACAAACAAGATGGTGCTTGGCCATGCACTTCCCACACTGGCCAGCTTCGGTCTAGGGTAGAAGGGTGTAACGCGTCTACCCTTCGGGTTAGCGGCAGTACTATTGAGGAATGACCTCAAACTTTGCACAATGGATCACAATGACACACCACACACTTATATCACTTCAATGAGAAGTGTTGGCATGCTTGGGCATGCCTTCGGCACGGTAGACGGCTAAAATCTAGGTTTTTAGGGGTGTTTTGGACAAGTACGGACGAATCGTCAGGCCAAGTGTTCAAGGAATGTTCTCTGCTTTTGCACATTGCTCCACCATGCCCTCACAAACACTCACATCCCTTGTTTTACAAACAAGATGGTGCTTGGTCATGCACTTCCCACACTGGCCAGCTTCGGTCTAGGGTAGTAGGGTGTAACGCGTCTACCCGTCGGGTTAGCGGCAGGACTATCGAAGAATGGCCTCAAATTTGCACAATGGCTCACAATGACACACCTCACACTTATATCACTTGAATGAGCAGTGATGGCATGCTTGGGCATGCCTTCAGCATGGTAGACGGCTAAAATCTAGGGTTTTAGGGGTGTTTGGACAAGTACGGACGAATCGTCAGGCCAAGTGGTCAAGGAATGTGCTCTCCTTTTGCACATTGCTCCACCATGCCTTCACAAACACTCACATCCCTTGTTTTACGAACAAGGTGGTGCTTGGCCAGACACTTCCCACATTGGCTAGCTTCGGTCTTGGGTAGTAGGGTGTAATGGGTCTACCCGTCGGGATAGCAGCAGGACTATTGAGGAATGGCCTAAAACTTGTCACAATGGCTCACAATGACACAGAGCACACTTATATCACTTCAATGAGCAGTGATGGCATGCTTGAGCATACCTTCAGCACGGTAGAAGACTAAAATCTAGGGTTTTAGAGGTGTTTGGACAAGTACAGACGAATCGTCAGGCCAAGTGTTCAAGGAATGTGCTCTCCTTTTGCACATTTCTCCACCATGCCCTCACAAACACTCACATCCCTTATTTTACAAACAAGATGGTGCTATGCCATGCACTTCCCACACTGGCCAACTTCGGTCTAGGGTTGTAGGGTGTAATGCGTCTACCCATCGGGTTAGCGGCAGGACTATTGAGTAATGGCCTCAAACTTGTCAAAATGACTCACAATGACACACCACACACTTATATCACTTCAATGAGCAGTGATGGCATGCTTGGGCATGCCTTCGGCACGGTAGACGGCTAAAATCTAGGGTTTTAGGGGTGTTTTGGACAAGTACGGACGAATCGTCAGGCCAAGTGATCAAGGAATGTGCTCTCCTTTTGCACATTGCTCCACCATGCCCTCACAAACAATCACATCCCTTGTTTTACAAACAACATGGTGCTTGGACATGCACTTCCCACAGTGGCCAGCTTCGGTCTAGGGTAGTAGGGTGTAACGCGTCTACCCTTCGGGTTAGCGGCAGTACTATTGAGGAATGACCTCAAACTTGGCACAATGGATCACAATGACACACCACACACTTATATCACTTCAATTAGCAGTGATGGCATGCTTGAGCATGCCTTCGGCACGGTAGACGGCTAAAATCTAGGGTTTTATGTATGTTTTGGACAAGTACGGACGAATCGTCAAGCCAAGTGTTTAAGGAATGTGCTCTCCTTTTGCACATTTCTACAACATTCCTCACAAACACTCACATCCCTTTTTTACAAACAAGATGGTGCTTGGCCATGAACTTCCCACACTGGCCAGCTTCGGTCTAGGGTAGTAGGGTGTAATGCGTCTACCCATCGGGTTAGCGGCAGGACTATTGAGGAATGGCCTCAAACTTGTCAAAATGACTCACAATGACACACCACACACTTATATCACTTAAATGAGCAGTGATGGCATGCTTGGGCATGCCTTTGGCACGGTAGACGGCTAAAATCTATGGTTTTAGGGGTGTTTTGGACAAGTACGGTCGAATCGTCAGGCCAAGTGTTCAAGGAATGTGCTCTCCTTTTGCACATTGCTCCACCATGCCCTCACAAACAATCACATCCCTTGTTTTACAAACAACATGGTGCTTGGACATGCACTTCCCACAGTGGCCAGCTTCGGTCTAGGGTAGTAGGGTGTAACGCGTCTACCCTTCGGGTTAGCGGCAGTACTATTGAGGAATGGCCTCAAACTTGGCACAATGGATAACAATGACACACCACACACTTATATCACTTCAATTAGCAGTGATGGCATGCTTGAGCATGCCTTCGGCACGGTAGACGGCTAAAATCTAGGGTTTTATGTGTGTTTTGGACAAGTACGGACGAATCGTCAGGCCAAGTGTTTAAGGAATGTGCTCTCCTTTTGCACATTTCTACAACATTCCTCACAAACACTCACATCCCTTTTTTACAAACAAGATGGTGCTTGGCCATGAACTTCCCACACTGGCCAGCTTCGGTCTAGGGTAGTAGGGTGTAATGCGTCTACCCATCGGGTTAGCGGCAGGACTATTGAGGAGTGGCCTCAAACTTGTCAAAATGACTCACAATGACACACCACACACTTATATCACTTAAATGAGCAGTGATGGCATGCTTGGGCATGCCTTTGGCATGGTAGACGGCTAAAATCTAGGGTTTTAGGGGTGTTTTGGACAAGTACGGACGAATCGTCAGGCCAAGTGTTAAAGGAATGTGCTCTCCTTTTGCACATTCCTCCACCATGCCCTCACAAACAATCACATCCCTTGTTTTACAAACAAGATGGTGCTTGGCCATGCACTTCCCACACTGGCCAGCTTCGGTCTAGGGTAGTAGGGTGTAACGCGTCTACCCTTCGGGTTAGCGGCAGTACTATTGAGGAATGGCCTCACACTTGGAACAATGGATCACAATGACACACCACACACTTATATCACTTCAACGAGCAGTGATGGCATGCTTGAGCATGCCTTCGGCACGGTAGACGGCTAAAATCTAGGGTTTTATGTGTGTTTTGGACAAGTACGGACGAATCATCAGGCCAAGTGTTTAAGGAATGTGCTATCCTTTTGCACATTGCTACAACATTCCCTCACAAACACTCACATCCCTTTTTTACAAACAAGATGGTGCTTGGCCATGAACTTCCCACACTGGCCAGCTTCGGTCTTAGGGTAGTAGGGTGTAACGCGTCTACCCGTCGGGATAGCGGCATGACTATTGAGGAATGGCATCAAACTTGGCACAATGGCTCACAATGACACACGACACACTTATATCACTTCAATGAGCAGTGTTGCCATGCTTGGGCATGCCTTCGGCACGGTAGACGGCTAAAATCTAGGGTTTTAGGGGTGTTTTGGACAAGTACGGACGAATCGTCAGGCCAAGTGTTCAAGGAATGTGCTCTCCTTTTGCACATTGCTCCACCATGCCCTCACAAACACTCACATCCCTTGTTTTAGAAACAACATGGTGCTTGGCCATGCACTTCCCACACTGGCCAGCTTCGGTCTAGGGTAGTAGGGTGGAACGCGTCTACCCGTCGGGTTAGCGGCAGGACTATCGAAGATTGGCCTCAAATTTGCACAATGGCTCACAATGACACACTGCACACATATATCACTTGAATGAGCAGTGATGGCATGCTTGGGCATGCCTTCAGCACGGTAGACGGCTAAAATCTAGGGTTTTAGGGGTGTTTGGACAAGTACGGACGAATCGTCAGGCCAAGTGTTCAAGGAATGTGGTCTCCTTTTGCACATTGCTCCACCATGCCTTCACAAACACTCACATCCCTTGTTTTACGAACAAGGTTGTGCTTGGCCATGCACTTCCCACACTTGCTAGCTTCGGTCTAGGGTAGTAGGGTGTAATGGGTCTACCCGTCGGGATAGCAGCAGGACTATTGAGGAATGGCCTAAAACTTGTCACAATGGCTCACAACGACACAGAGCACACTTATATCACTTCAATGAGCAGTGATGGCATGCTTGAGCATACCTTCAGCACGGTAGACGGCTAAAATCTAGGGTTTTAGGTGTGTTTTGGACAAGTACAGACGAATCGTCAGGCCAAGTGTTCAAGGAATGTGCTCTCCTTTTTCA
This sequence comes from Avena sativa, assembly GCA_916181665.1. Taxonomy (NCBI): domain Eukaryota; kingdom Viridiplantae; phylum Streptophyta; class Magnoliopsida; order Poales; family Poaceae; genus Avena; species Avena sativa. Next base: position 319,000,304 of record OV702292.1, read on the forward strand.
CATTACTCCACCATGCCCTCATAAACACTCACATCCCTTGTTTTACAAACAAGATGGTGCTTGGCCAAGCACTTCCCACACTGGCCAGCTTCGGTCTAGGGTAGTAGGGTGTAATGCGTCTACCCGTCGGGAGAGCGGCAGGACTACTGAGGAATGGCCTAAAACTTGGAACAATGGCTCACAATGACACACCACACACTTATATCACTTCAATCAGCAATTATGGCATGCTTGGGCATGCTTCGGCACGGTAGACGGCTAAAATCTATGGTTTTAGGGGTGTTTTGGACAAGTACGGACGAATCGTCAAGCCAAGTGTTCAAGGAATGTGCTCTCCTTTTGCACATTTCTCCATGATGCCCTCACAAACACTCACATCCCTTGTTTTACAAACAAGATGGTGCTTGGCCATGCACTTCACACACTGGCCAGCTTCGGTCTAGGGTAGTAGGGTGTAACACGTCTACCTGTCGGGTTAGCGGCAGGACTATTGACGAATGGCCTCAAACTTGTCACAATGGCTCACAATGACACACCACACTATTATATCACTCCAATGAGCAGTGATGGCATGCTTGGGCATGCCTTCGGCAAGGTAGACGACTAAAATCTAGGGTTTTAGGGGTGTTTTGGACAAGTACGGACGAATCGTCAGGCCAAGTGTTCAAGGAATGTTCTCTCCTTCTGCACATTTATCCACCATGCCCACACAAACACTCACATCCCTTGTTTTCCAAACAAGATGGTTCTTGGCCATGTACTTCCCACACTGGCCAGCTTCGGTCTAGGGTAATAGGGTGTAACGAGTCTAGCTATCGGGATAGCGGCAGGTCTATTGAGGAATGGCCTAAAACTTGGCACACTGGCTCACAATGACACACCACACACTTATATCACTTCAATCAGCAATTATGGCATGCTTGGGCATGCCTTCGGCACGGTAGACGGCTAAAATCTAGGGTTTTAGGGTTGTTTTGGACAAGTACAGACGAATCGTCAAGCCAAGTGTTCAAGGAATGTGCTCTCCTTTTGCACATTTCTCCACCATGCCCTCACAAACAATCACATCACTTTCTTTACAAACAAGATGGTCCTTGGCCATGCACTTCCCACACTGGCCAGCTTCGGTCTAGGGTAGTAGGGTGTAACACGTCTACCCGTCGGGATAGCGGCAGGACTATTGAGGAATGGCCTCAAACTTGGCACAATGGCTCACAATGACACACCACACACTTATATCACTTCAATTAGCCATCATGGCATGCTTGGGCATGCCTTCGACACGGTAGACGGCGAAAATCTAGGGTTTTAGGGGTGTTTTGAACAAGTACGGACGAATCATCAGGCCAAGTGTTCAAGGAATGTGCTCTCCTTTTTCACATTGATCCAACATGCCCTCACAAACACTAACATCCCTTTTTTACAAACAATATAGTGCTAGGCCATGCAATTCCCACACTGGCCAGCTTCGGTCTAGGGTAGTAGGGTGTAACGCGTCTACCCATCAGGATAACGGCAGGACTATTGAGGAATGTCCTGAAACTTGACACAATGGCTCACAATGACACACCTCTCACTTATATCACTTCAATGAGCAGTGATGGCATGCTTGGGCATGCCTTCAGCACGGTAGACGGCTTAAATCTAGGGTTTTAGGGGTGTTTGGACAAGTACGGACGAATCGTCAGGCCAATTGTTCAAGGAATGTGCTCTCCTTTTGCACATTGCTCCACCAATGCCTCACAAACAATCACCTCACTTGTTTTACAAACAAGATGGTTCTTGGCCATGCACTTCCCACACTGGCCAGCTTCGGTCTAGGGTAGTAGAGTGTAACGCATATACCCGTCGGGATAGCGGCAGGACTATTGAGAAACGGCCTCAAACTTGGAACAATGGCTCACAATGACACACCGCACACTTATATCACTTAACTGAGCAGTGATGACATGCTTGGGCATGCCTTCGGCATGGTAGACGGCTAAAATCTAGGGTTTTAGGGGTGTTTTGGACAAGTACGGACGAATCGTCAGCCCAAGTTTTCAAGGAATGTGCTCTCCTTTTGCACATTGCTCCACCATGCCCTCATAAACACTCACATCCCTTGTATTACAAACAAGATGGTGCTTGGCCATGCACTTCCCACACTGGCCAGCTTCGGTCTAGGGTAGTAGGGTGTAATACGTCTACCTGTCGGGTTCGCGGCAGGACTATTGAGGAATGGCCTCAAACTTGTCACAATGGCTCACAATGACACACCACACAATTATATCACTTCAATGAGCAGTGATGGCATGCTTGGGCATGCCTTCGGCAAGGTAGACGACTAAAATCTAGGGTTTTAGGGGTGTTTTGGACAAGTACGGACGAATCGTCAGGCCATGTGTTCAAGGAATGTGCTCTCCTTTTGCACATTTCTCCACCATTCCCACACAAACACTCACATCCCATGTTTTACAAACAAGATGGTTCTTGGCCATGCACTTCCCACACTGGCCAGCTTCGGTCTAGGGTAATAGGGTGTAACGAGTCTTGCTATCGGGATAGCGGCAGGACTATTGAGGAATGGCCTCAAACTTGTCACAATGGATCACAATGACACACCACACACTTATATCACTTCAATGAGCAATCATGGCATGCTTGGGAATGTTTTTGGCACGTTAGACGGCTAAAATCTAGGGTTTTAGGGGTGTTTTGGACAAGTACGGACGAATCATCAGGCCAAGTGTTCAACGAATGTGCTCTCCTTTTGCACATTGATCCAAGATGCCCTAACAAACACTAACATCCCTTTTTTTACAAACAATATAGTGCTTGGCCATGCAATTCCCACACTGGCCAGCTTCGGTCTAGGGTAGTAGGGTGTAATGCGTCTACCCATCGGGATAACAACAGGACTATTGAGGAACGGCCTCAAACTTGGCACAATGGCTCACAATGACACACATCACACTTATATCACTTCAATGAGCAGTGATGGCACGCTTGGGCATGCCTTCGGCACGGTAGACGGCTAAAATCTACGGTTTTAGGGGTGTTTGGACAAGTACGGACGAATCGTCAGGCCAAGTGTTCAAGGAATGTGCTCTACTTTTGCACATTGCTCCACCATGCCCTCACAATAACTCACATACTTTTTTTACAAACAAGATGGTGCTTTACCATGCACTTCCTACACTGGCCAGCTTCGGTCTAGGGTAGTAGGGTGTAACGCGTCTACCCGTCGGGATAGCGACAGGACTATTGAGGAATGGCCTCAAACTTGGCACAATGGCTCACAATGACACACCACACACTTATATCACTTCAATGAGCAATAACGGCATTCTTGGGCATTCTTTCAGCATGGTAGACGGCTAAAATCTAGGGTTTTAGGGGTGTTTTGGACAAGTACGGACGAATCATCAGGCCAACTGTTGAAGGAATGTGCTCTCCTTTTGCACATTGCTCCACCATTCCCTCACAAACACTCAATTCCCTTGCTTTACAAACGAGATGGTGCTTGGCCATGCACTTCCCACACTAGCCAGCTTCGGTCTAGGGTAGTAGGGTGTAACGCGTCTACCCGTCGGGATAGCGGTAGGACTATTGAGGAATGGCATCAAACTTGGCACAATGGCTCACAATGACACACCACACACTTATATCACTTCAATGAGCCATCATGGCATGCTTGGGCATGCCTTTGACACGACAGACGGCTAAAATGTAGGGATTTAGGGGTGTTTGGACAAGTACGAACGAATCGTCAGGCCAAGTGTTCAAGGAATGTGCTCTCCTTTTGCACATTGATCCACCATGCCCTCACAAACACTCACATCCCTTGTTTTACAAACAAGATGGTGCTTGGCCATGCACTTCCAACACTGGCCAGCTTCGGTCTAGGGTAGTAGGGTGTAACGCGTCTACCCGTCGGGATAGCGGCAGGACTATTGAGCAACGGCCTCAAACTTGGCACAATGGCTCACAATGACAAACCGCACACTTATATCACTTAACTGAGCAGTGATGACATGCTTGGGCATGCCTTCGGCATGGTAGACGGCTAAAATCTAGTGTTTTAGGGGTGTTTTGGACAAGTACGGACGAATCGTCAGCCCAAGTTTTCAAGGAATGTGCTCTCCTTTTTCACATTGCAACACCATGCCCTCACAAACACTCACATCCCTTGTTTTATAAACAAGATGGTGCTTGGCCATGCACTTCCCACACTGGCCAGCTTCGGTCTAGGGTAGTACGGTGTAACACGTCTACCTGTCGGGTTAGCGGAAGGACTATTGAGGAATGGCCTCAAACTCGTCACAATGGCTCACAATGACACACCACACAATTATATCACTTCAATGAGAAGTGATGGCATGCTTGGGCATGCCTTCGGCAAGGTAGATGGCTAAAATCTAGGGTTTTAGGGGTGCTTTGGACAAGTACGGACGAATCGTAAGGCCAAGTGGTCAAGGAATGTGTTCTCCTTTTGAAAATTGCTCCACCATGCCCTCATAAACACTCACATCCCTTGTTTTACAAACAAGATGGTGCTTGGCCATGCAATTCCCACACTGGCCAGCTTCGGTCTAGGGTAGTAGGGTGTAACGCGTCTACCTGTCGGGATAGCGGCAGAACTATTGAGGAATGGCCTAAAACTTGGAAAAATAGCTCACAATGACACACCGCACACTTATATCACATCAATGAGCAGTGATGGTATGCTTGGGCATGCCTTCGGCACGGTAGACGGCTAAAATTTAGGGTTTTAGGGGTGTTTTGGACAAGTACAGACGAATCGTCAGGCCAAGTGTTCGAGGAATGTGTTCTCCTTTTGCAAATTACTCCACCATGCCCTAATAAACACTCACATCCCTTGTTTTACAAACAAGATGGTGCTTGGCCATGCACTTCCCACACTGGCCAGCTTCGGTCTAGGGTAGTAGGGTGTAACGCGTCTATCCGTCGGAATAGCGGCAGGACTATTGAGCAACGGCCTCAAACTTGGCACAATGGCTCACAATGACACACCACACACTTATATCACTTAACTGAGCAGTGATGACATGCTTGGGCATGCCTTCGGCATGGTAGACGGCTAAAATCTAGGGTTTTAGGGGTGTTTTGGACAAGTACGGACGAATCGTCAGCCCAAGTTTTCAAGGAATGTGCTCTCCTTTTTCACATTGCAACACCATTCCCTCACAAACACTCACATCCCTTGTTTTACAAACAAGATGGTGCTTGGCCATGCACTTCCCACACTGGCCAGCTTCGGTCTAGGGTAGTAGGGTGTAACACGTCTACCTGTCGGGTTAGCGGCAGGACTATTGACGAATGGCCTCAAACTTGTCACAATGGCTCACAATGACACACCACACAATTATATCACTTCAATGAGTAGTGATGGCATGCTTGGGCATGCCTTCGGCAAGGTAGACGACTGAAATCTAGGGTTTTAGGGGTGTTTTGGACAAGTACGGACGAATCGTCAGGCCAAGTGTTCAAGGAATGTTCTCTCCTTCTGCACATTTATCCACCATGCCCACACAAACACTCACATCCCTTGTTTTCCAAACAAGATGGTTCTTGGCCATGCACTTCCCACACTGGCCAGCTTTGGTCTAGGGTAATAGGGTGTAACGAGTCTAGCTGTCGGGATAGCGGCAGGACAATTGAGGAATGGCCTCAAACTTGTCACAATGGCTCACAATGACACACCACACAATTATATCACTTCAATGAGCAGTGATGGCATGCTTGGGCATGCCTTCGGCAAGGTAGATGGCTAAAATCTAAGGTTTTAGGGGTGTTTTGGACAAGTACGGACGAATCGTCAGGCCAAGTGGTTAAGGAATGTGTTCTCCTTTTGAAAATTGCTCCAGCATGCCCTCATAAACACTCACATACCTTGTCTTACAAACAAGATGGTGCTTGGCCATGCACTTCCCACATTGGCCAGCTTCGGTCTAGGGTAGTAGGGTGTAACGCGTCTACCCGTCGGGATAGCGGCAGGACTATTGAGGAATGGCCTAAAACTTGGAAAAATGGCTCACAATGACACACCACACACTTATATCACATCAATGAGCAGTGATGGCATGTTTGGGCATGCCTTCGGCACGGTAGACGGCTAAAATTTAGGGTTTTAGGGGTGTTTTGGACAAGTACAGACGAATCGTCAGGCCAAGTGTTCAAGGAATGTGTTCTCCTTTTGCAAATTACTCCACCATGCCCTCATAAACACTCACATACCTTGTTTTACAAACAAGATGGTGCTTGGCCATGCACTTCCCACACTGGCCAGCTTCGGTCTAGGGTAGTAGGGTGTAACGCGTCTACCCGTCGGGATAGCGGCAGGACTATTGAGGAATGGCCTAAAACTTGGAACAATGGCTCACAATGACACACCACACACTTATATCATTTCAATGAGCAGTGATGGCATGCTTGGGCATGCCTTCGGCAAGGTAGACGGCTAATATTTAGGGTTTTAGGGGTGTTTGGGACAAGTACAGATGGATCGTCAGGCCAAGTGTTCAAGGAATGTGCTCTCCTTTTGCACATTTCTCCACCATGCCCTCATAAACACTCACATCCCTTGTTTTACAAACGGGATGGTTCTTGGCCATGAAATTCCCACACTGGCCATCTTCGGTCTAGGGTAGTAGGGTGTAACGCGTCTACCTGTAAGGTTAGCGGCACGACTATTGAGGAATGGCCTAAAACTTGGCACAATGGCTCACAAACACACCACACACTTATATCACTTCAATGAGCAATCATGGCATGCTTGGGAATGCCTTCGGCACGGTAGACGGCTAAAATCTAGAGTTTTAGGGGTGTTTTGGACAAGTACGGATGAATCGTCAGGCCAAGTGTTCAAGGAATGTGCTCTCCTTTTGCACATTGCTCCACCATTCCCTCACAAACACTCACATCCCTTGTTTTACAAACCAGATGGTGCTTGGCCATGCACTTCCCACACTAGCCAGCTTTGGTCTAGGGTAGTAGGGTGTAACGCGTCTACCCGTCGGGATAGCGGCAGGACTGTTGAGGAATGGCCTCAAACTTGTCACAATGGCTCACAATGACACACCACAGACTTATATCACTTCAATGAGAAGTGATGGCATGCTTGGGCATGCCTTCGGCACGGTAGACGGCTAAAATCTAGTGTTTTAGGGGTGTTTTGGACAAGTACAGAGGAATCGTCAGGCCAAGTGTTCAAGGAATGTGTTCTCCTTTTGAAAATTGCTCCACCATGCCCTCATAAACACTCACATCTCTTGTTTTACAAACAAGATGGTGCTTGGCCATGCACTTCCCACACTGGCCAGCTTCGGTCTCGGGTAGTGGGGTGTAACACGTCTACCCGTCGGGATAGTGGCAGGACTATTGAGGAATGGCCTAAAACTTGGCACAATGGCTCACACTGACACACCACACACTTATATCACATCAATCAGTAGTGATGGCATGCTTGGGCATGCCTTTGGCACGGTAGACGGCTAAAATTTATGGTTTTATGGGTGTTTTGGACAAGTACAGACGAATCGTCAGGCCAAGTGTTCAAGGAATGTGCTCTCCTTTTGCACATTGCTCCACCATGCCCTCATAAACACTCACATCCCTTGTTTTACAAACAAGATGGTTCTTGGCCATGAAATTCCCACACTGGCCAGCTTCGGTCTAGGGTAGTAGGGTGTAACGCGTCTACCCGTCGGGATAGCGGCAGAACTATTGAGGAGTGGCCTAAAACTTGGAACAATTACTCACCATGACACACCAAACACTAATATCACTTCAATGAGCAATTATGGCATGCTTGGGCATGCCTTCGGCACGGTAGACGGCTAAAATCTAGGGTTTTAGGGGTGTTTTGGACAAGTACGGACAAATCGTCAGGCCAAGTGTTCAAGGAATGTGCTCTACTTTTGCAAATTACTCCACCATGCCCTCACAAACACTCACATCCCTTGTTTTACAAACAAGATGGTGCTTGGCCATGCACTTTGCACACTGGCAGCTTCGGTCTAGGGTAGTAGGGTGTAACACGTCTACCCGTCGAGATAGCGGGAGGACTATTGAGGAATGGCCTCAAACTTGGCACAATGGCTCACAATGACACACCACACACTTATATCACTTCAATGAGCCATAATGACATGCTTGGGCATGCCTTCGGCATGGTAGACGACTAAAATCTATGGTTTTAGGGGTGTTTTGGACAAGTACGGACGAATCGTCAGGCCAAGTGTTCAAGGAATGTGCTATCCTTTTGCACATTGATCCACCATGCCCTCAAAAACACTCACATCCCTTTTTTTACAAACAATATAGTGCTTAGCCATGCACTTCCCACACTGGCTAGCTTCGGTCTAGGGTAGTAGGGTGTAACGCGTCTACCCGTCGGGATAGCGGCAGGAGTATTGAGTAATGGCCTCAAACTTGGCACAATGGCTCAAAATGACACACCACACACTTATATCACTTCAATGAGAAATGATGGCATGCTTGGGCATGCCTTCGGCACGGTAGAAGGCTAAAATCTAGGGTTCTAGGGGTGTTTTGGACAAGGACGGACGAATCGTCAGGCCAAGTTTTCAAGGAATGTTCTATCATTTTGCGCATTGATCCACCATGCCCTCATAAACACTCACATCCCTTGTTTTACAAACAAGATGGTGCTTGGCCATGCACTTCCCACACTGGCCAGCTTCGGTCTAGGGTAGTAGGGTGTAACGCGTCTACCCGTCGGGATAGCGGCAGGACTATTGAGGAATGGCCTCAAACTTGGCAGAATGGCTCAAAATGACACACCACACACTTATATCACTTCAATGAGCCATCAGGGCATGCTTGGGCATGCCTTCGGCATGGTAGACGGCTAAAATCTAGGGTTTTAGGGGTGTTTTGGACAAGGACGGACCAATCGTCAGGCCAAGTTTTCAAGGAATGTGCTCTCCTTTTGCACATTGATCCACCATGCCCTTATAAACACTCACATCCCATTTTTACAAACAATATAGTGCTTGGCCATGCAATTCCCACACTGGCCAGCTTCGGTCTAGGGTAGTAGGGTGTAACGCGTCTACCCATCGGGATAGCGACAGGATTATTGAGGAATGGCCTCAAACTTTGCACAATGGCTCACAATGACACACCTCACACTTATATCACTTCAATGAGCAGTGATGGCATGCTTGGGCATGCCTTTAGCACGGTAGACGGCTAAAATCTAAGGTTTTAGGGGTGTTTGGACAAGTACGGACGAATCGTCAACCCAAGTTTTCAAGGAATGTGCTCTCCTTTTGCACATTGCAACACCATGCCCTCACAAACACTCACATCCCTTGTTTTACAAACAAGATGGTGCTTGGCCATGCACTTCCCACACTGGCAAGCTTCGGTCTAGGGTTGTAGGGTGTAACACGTCTACCTGTCAGGTTAGCGGCAGGACTATTGAAGAATGGCCTCAAACTTGTCACAATGGCTGACAATGACACACCACACAATTATATCACTTCAATGAGCAGTGATGGCATGCTTGGGCATGCCTTCGGCAAGGTAGACGGCTAAAATCTAGGGTTTTAGGGTTGTTTTGGACAAGTACGGACGAATTGTTAGGGCAAGTGTTCAAGGAATGTGCTCTCCTTTTGCACATTTCTCCACCATGCCCACATAAATACTCACATCCCTTGTTTTAGAAACAAGATGGTTCTTGGCCATGCACTTCCCACACCGGCCAGCTTCGGTCTAGGGTAGTAGGGTGTAACGAGTCTAGTTGTCGGGATAGCGGCAGGACTATTGAGGAATGGCCTCAAACTTGTCACAATGGATCACAATGACACAACACACACTTATATCACTTCAATGAGCAATCATGGCATGCTTGGGAATGCCTTCGGCACGGTAGACGTCTAAAATCTAGAGTTTTAGGGGTATTTTGGACAAGTACGGATGAATCGTCAGGCCAAGAGTTCACGGAATGTGCTCTCCTTTTGAACACTGGTCCACCATGCCGTCACAATAACTCACATACCTTTTTTTACAAACAAGATGGTGCTTGACCATGCACTTCCCACACTGGCCAGCTTCGCTCTAGGGTAGTATGGTGTAACGCGTCTACCCGTCGGGATAGCGGTAGCACTATTGAGGAATGGCCTCAAACTTGTCACAATGGATCACAATGACACAACACACACTTATATCACTTCAATGAGCAATCATGGCATGCTTGGGAATGCCTTCGGCACGGTAGACGTCTAAAATCTAGAGTTTTAGGGGTGTTTTGGACAAGTACGGATGAATCGTCAGGCCAAGTGTTCACGGAATGTGCTCTCCTTTTGAACATTGGTCCACCATTCCCTAACAATAACTCACATACCTTTTTTTACAAACAAGATGGTGCTTGACCATGCACATCCCACACTGGCCAGCTTCGCTCTAGGGTAGTAGGGTGTAACGCGTCTACCCGTCGGGATAGCGGTAGCACTATTGAGGAATGGCCTAAAACTTGGCACAATGGCTCACAATGACACACCACACACTTATATCACTTCAATGAGCAATGATGGCATGCTTGGGCATGCCTTCGGCATGGTAGACGGCTAAAATCTAAGGTTTTAGGGGTGTTTTGGACAAGTACGGACGAATCGTCAGGCCAAGTGTTGAAGGAATGTGCTCTCCTTTTGCACATTGCTCCACCATTCCCTCAAAAACACTCACATCCCTTGTTTTACAAATGAGATGGTGCTTGGCCATGCACTTCCCACACTAGCCAGCTCCGGTCTAGGGTAGTAGGGTGTAACGCGTCTACCCGTCGGGATAGCGGCAGGACTATTGAGGAATGGCCTAAAACTTGTCACAATGGCTCACAATGACACACCACACACTTATATCACTTCAATGAGCAGTGATGGCATGCTTGGGCATGCCTTCGGCACGGTAGACGGCTAAAATCTAGGGTTTTAGGGGTGTTTTGGACAAGTACAGACGAATCGTTAGGACAAGTGTTCAAGGAATGTGTTCTCATTTTGCACATTGCTCCACCATTACCCTCATAAACACTCACATCCCTTGTTTTACAAACAAGATGGTGCTTGCCCATGAACTTCCCGCACTGGCCAGCTTCGGTCTAGGGTAGTAGGGTGTAACGCGTCTAGCCGTCAGGATAGCGGCAGGACTATTGAGGAATGGCCTAAAACTTGTCACAATGGATCACAATGACACAACACACACTTATATCACTTCAATGAGCAATCATGGCATGCTTGGGAATGCCTTCGGCACGGTAGACGGCTAAAATCTAGAGTTTTAGGGGTGTTTTGGACAAGTACGGATGAATCGTCAGGCCAAGTGTTCAAGGAATGTGCTCTCCTTTTTAGCATTGGTCCACCATGCCCTCACAATAACTCACATACCTTTTTTCACAAACAAGATGGTGCTTGGCCATGCACTTCCCACACTGGCCAGCTTCGCTCTAGGGTAGTAGGGTGTAACGCGTCTACCCGTCGGGATAGCGGTAGCACTATTGAGGAATGGCCTCAAACTTGGCACAATGGCTCACAATGACACACCACACACTTATATCACTTCAATGAGCAATGATGGCATGCTTGGGCATGCCTTCGGCACGGTAGACGGCTAAAATCTAAGGTTTTAGGGGTGTTTGGACAAGTACGGACGAATCGTCAGGCCAAGTGTTCAAGGAATGTGCTCTCCTTTTGCACATTGCAACACCATGCCCTCACAAACACTCACATCCCTTGTTTTACAAACAAGATGGTGCTTGGCCATGCACTTCCCACACTGGCCAGCTTCGGTCTAGGGTAGTAGGGTGTAACACGTCTACCTGTCAGGTTAGCGGCAGGACTATTGAGGAATGGCCTAAAACTTGGCAAAATGGCTCGCAATGACACACCACACACTTATATCACATCAATGAGCAGTGATGGCATGCATGGGCATGCCTTCGGCACGGTAGACGGCTAAAATTTAGGGTTTTAGGGGTGTTTTGGACAAGTACAGACGAATCATCAGGCTAAGTGTTCAAGGAATGTGCTATCCTTTTGCACATTGCTCCACCATGCCCTCATAAACACTCACATCCCTTCTTTTACAAACAAGATGGTTCTTGGCCATGAAATTCCCACACTGGCCAGCTTCGGTCTAGGGTAGTAGGTTGTAACGCGTCTACCCGTCGGGATAGCGGCAGAACTATTGAGGAGTGGCCTAAAACTTGGAACAATTGCTCACCATGACACACCACACACTTATATCACTTCAATGAACAATTATGGCATGCTTGGGCATGCCTTTGGCACGGTAGATGGCTAAAATCTAGGGTTTTAGGGGTGTTTTGGATAAGTACGGACGAATCGTCAGGCCAAGTGTTCAAGGAATGTGCTCTCCTTTTTCACATTGCTCCACCATGCCCTCACAAACACTCACATCCCTTGTTTTACAAACAAGATGGTGCTTGGCCATGCACTTCCCACACTGGCCAGCTTCGGTCTAGGGTAGTAGGGTGTAACGCGGCTACCCGTCGGGATAGCGGCAGGACTATTGAGCAACGGCCTCAAACTTGGAACAATGGCTCACAATGACACACCGCACACTTATATCACTTAACTGAGTAGTGATGACATGCTTGGGCATGCCTTCGGCATGGTAGACGGCTAAAATCTAGGGTTTTAGGGGTGTTTTGGACAAGTACGGACGAATCGTCAACCCAAGTTTTCAAGGAATGTGCTCTACTTTTGCACATTGCAACACCATGCCCTCACAAACACTCACATCCCTTGTTTTACAAACAAGATGGTGCTTGGCCATGCACTTCCCACACTGGCCAGCTTCGGTCTAGGGTAGTAGGGTGTAACACGTCTACCTGTCAGGTTAGCGGCAGGACTATTGAGGAATGGCCTCAAACTTGTCACAATGGCTCACAATGACACACCACACAATTATATCACTTCAATGAGCAGTGATGGCATGCTTGGGCATGCCTTCGGCAAGGTAGACGGCTAAAATCTAGGGTTTTAGGGGTGTTTTGGACAAGTACGGACGAATCGTCAGGCCAAGTGTTCAAGGAATGTGCTCTCCTTTTGCACATTGATCCATAATGCCCACATAAATACTCACATACCTTTTTTTACAAACAAGATGGTGCTTGACCATGCACTTCCCACACTGGCCAGCTTCGCTCTAGGGTAGTAGGGTGAAACGCGTCTACCCGTCGGGATAGCGGTAGCACTATTGAGGAATGGCCTCAAACTTGTCACAATGGATCACAATGACACAACACACACTTATATCACTTCAATGAGCAATCATGGCATGCTTGGGAATGCCTTCGGCACGGTAGACGTCTAGAATCTAGAGTTTTAGGGGTGTTTTGGACAAGTACGGATGAATCGTCAGGCCAAGTGTTCACGGAATGTGCTATCCTTTTGAACATTGGTCTACCATGCCCTCACAATAACTCACATACCTTTTTTGACAAACAAGATGGTGCTTGGCCATGCACTTCCCACACTGGCTAGCTTCGCTCTAGGGTAGTAGGGTGTAACGCGTCTACCCGTCGGGATAGCGGTAGCACTATTGAGGAATGGCCTCAAACTTGGCACAATGTCTCACAATGACACACCACACACTTATATCACTTCAATGAGCAATGATGGCATGCTTGGGCATGCCTTCGGCACGGTAGACGGCAAACCTCTAGGGTTTTAGCGGTGTTTTGGAGAAGTACGGACGAATCGTCAGGCCAAGTGTTCAAGGAATGTGTTCCCATTCTGCAAATTGCTCCACCATGCCCTAATAAACACTCACATCCCTTGTTTTACAAACAAGATGGTGCTTGGCCATGCACTTCCCACACTGGCCAGCTTCGGTCTAGGGTAGTGGGGTGTAACGCGTCTACCCGTCGGGATAGTGGCAGGACTATTGAGGAATGGCCTAAAACTTGGCACAATGGCTCACAATGACACACCACACACTTATATCACTTCAATGAGAAGTGATGGCATGCTTGGGCATGCCTTCGGCACGGTAGACGGCTAAAATCTAGGGTTTTAGGGGTGTTTTGGACAAGTACAGACGAATCGTCAGGCGAAGTGTTCAAGGAATATGCTCTCCTTTTGCACATTTCTCCACCATGCCCTCATAAACACTCACATCCCTTGTTTTACAAACAAGATGGTTCTTGGCCATGAAATTCCCACATTGGCCAGCTTCGGTCTAGGGTAGTAGGGTGTAACGCGTCTACCCTCGGGATAGCGGCAGAACTATTGAGGAGTGGCCTAAAACTTGGAACAATTGATCACCATGACACACCACACACTTATATAACTTCAATGAGCAATTATGGCATGCTTGGGAATGCCTTCGGCACGGTAGACGGCTAAAATCTAGGGTTTTAGGGGTGTTTTGGACCAGTACAGACGAATCGTCAGGCCAAGTGTTCAAGGAATGTGCTCTCCTTTTGCACATTGCTCCACCATGCCCTCACAAACACTCAAATCCCTTGTTTTACAAACAAGATGGTGCTTGGGCATGCACTTCCCACACTGGCCAGCTTCGGTCTAGGGTAGTAGGGTGTAACGCGTCTACCCGTCGGGATAGCGGCAGGTCTATTGAGGAATGGCCTCAAACTTGGCACAATGTCTCACAATGACACACCACAGACTTATATCACTTCAATGAGCCATCATGGCATGCTTGGGCATGCCTTCGGCATGGTAGACGGCTAAAATCTATGGTTTTAGGGGTGTTTTGGACAAGGACGGACCAATCGTCAGGCCAAGTTTTCAAGGAATGTGCTCTCCTTTTGCACATTGATCCACCATGCCCTCATAAACACTCACATCCCTTTTTTTACAAACAATATAGTGCTTGGCCATGCAATTCCCACACTGGCCAGCTTCGGTCTAGGGTAGTAGGGTGTAACGCGTCTACCCATCGGGATAGCGACAGGACTATTGAGGAGTGGCCTCAAACTTTGCACAATGGCTCACAATGACACACCTCACACTTATATCACTTCAATGAGCAGTGAGGGCATGCTTGGGCATGCCTTCAGCACGGTCGACGGCTAAAATCTAAGGTTTTAGGGGTGTTTGGACAAGTACGGACAAATCGTCAGGCCAAGTGTTCAAGGAATGTGCTCTCCTTTTGCACATTGCAACACCATGCCCTCACAAACACTCACATCCCTTGTTTTACAAACAAGATGGTGCTTGGCCATGCACTTCCCACACAGGCCAGCTTCGGTCTAGGGTAGTAGGGTGTAACGAGTCTAGCTGTCGGGATAGCGGCAAGACT
This sequence comes from Avena sativa, assembly GCA_916181665.1. Lineage (NCBI taxonomy): Eukaryota > Viridiplantae > Streptophyta > Magnoliopsida > Poales > Poaceae > Avena > Avena sativa. Next base: position 319,015,616 of record OV702292.1, read on the forward strand.
ATTGAGGAATGGCCTCAAACCTGTCACAATGGATCACAATGACACAAGACACACTTATATCACTTCAATGAGCAATCATGGCATGCTTGGGAATGCCTTCGGCACGGTAGCGGCTAAAATCTAGAGTTTTAGGGGTGTTTTGGACAAGTACGGATGAATCGTCAGGCCAAGTGTTCACGGAATGTGCTCTCCTTTTGAACATTGGTCTACCATGCCCTCACAATAACTCACATACCTTTTTTTACAAACAAGATGGTGCTTGACCATGCACTTCCCACACTGGCCAGCTTCGCTCTAGGGTAGTAGGGTGTAACGCGTCTACCCGTCGGGATAGCGATAGCACTATTGAGGAATGGCCTCAAACTTGGCACAATGGCTCACAATGACACACCACACACTTATATCACTTCAATGAGCAATGATGGCATGCTTGGGCATGCCTTCGGCATGGTAGACGGATAAAATCTAGGGTTTTAGGGGTGTTTTGGACAAGTACGGACGAATCGTCAGGCCAAGTGTTGAAGGAATGTGCTCTCCTTTTGCACATTGATCCACCATTCCCTCACAAACACTCACATCCCTTGTTTTACAAATGAGATGGTGCTTGGCCATGCACTTCCCACACTAGCCAGCTCCGGTCTAGGGTAGTAGGGTGTAACGCGTCTACCCGTCAGGATAGCGGCAGGACTATTGAGGAATGGCCTAAAGCTTGTCACAATGGCTCACAATGACACACCACACACTTATATCTCTTCAATGAGCAATCATGGCATATTTGGGCATGCCTTCGGCACGGTAGACGGCTAAAATCTAGGGTTTTAGGGGTGTTTTGGACAAGTACAGACGAATCGTCAGGACAAGTGTTCAAGGAATGTGTTCTCCTTTTGCACATTGCTCCACCATTACCCTCATAAACACTCACATCCCTTGTTTTACAAACAAGATGGTGCTTGCCCATGAACTTCCCACACTGGCCAGCTTCGGTCTAGGGTTGTAGGGTGTAACGAGTCTAGCTGTCGGGATAGCGGCAGGACTATTGAGGAATGGCCTCAAACTTGTCACAATGGATCACAATGACACAACACACACTTATATCACTTCAATAAGCAATCATGGCATGCTTGGGAATGCCTTCGGCACGGTAGACGGCTAAAATTTAGAGTTTTAGGGGTGTTTTGGACAAGTACGGATGAATCGTCAGGCCAAGTGTTCAAGGAATGTGCTATCCTTTTGAACATTGGTCCACCATGCCCTCACAATAACTCACATACCTTTTTTTACAAACAAGATGGTGCTTGGCCATGCACTTTCCACACTGGCCAGCTTCGCTCTAGGGTAGTAGGGTGTAACGCGTCTACCCGTCGGGATAGCGGTAGCACTATTGAGGAATGGCCTCAAACTTGGCACAATGGCTCACAATGACACACCACACACTTATATCACTTCAATGAGAAATGATGGCATGCTTGGGCATGCCTTCGGCACGGTAGACGGCAAACCTCTAGGGTTTTAGGGGTGTTTTGGAGAAGTACAGACGAATCGTCAGGCCAATTGTTCAAGGAATGTGTTCCCATTCTGCAAATTGCTCCACCATTCCCTAATAAACACTCACATCTCTTGTTTTACAAACAAGATGGTTCTTGGCCATGCACTTCCCACACTGGCCAACTTCGGTCTAGGGTAGTGGGGTGTAACACGTCTACCCGTCGGGATAGTGGCAGGACTATTGAGGAATGGCCTAAAACTTGGCACAATGGCTCACAATGACACGCCACACACTTATATCACGTCAATGAGCAGTGATGGCATGCTTGGGCATGCCTTCGGCACGGTAGACGGCTAAAATTTAGGGTTTTAGGGGTGTTTTGGACAAGTACAGACGAATCTTCAGGCCAAGTGTTCAAGGAATATGCTCTCCTTTTGCACATTTCTCCACCATGCCCTCATAAACAATCACATCCCTTGTTTTACAAACAAGATGGTGCTTGGCCATGAACTTCCCACACTGGCCAGCTTTTGTCTAGGGTAGTAGGGTGTAACGCGTCTACCCGTCGAGATAGCGACAGGACTATTGAGGAATGGCCTCAAACTTGGCACAATGGCTCACAATGACAAACCACACACTTATATCACTTCAATGATCCATCATGGCATGCTTGGGCATGCCTTCGGAATGGTAGACGACTAAAATCTAGGTTTTAGGGGTGTTTTGCACAAGTACGGACGAATCGTCAGGCCAAGTGTTTAAGGAATGTGCTATCCTTTTGCACATTGATCCACCATGTCCTCACAAACACTCACATCCCTTTTTTAAAAAAACAATATAGTGCTTGGCCATGCACTTCCCACACTGGCCAGCTTCTGTCTAGGGTAGTAGGGTGTAACGCGTCTACCCGTCAGGATAGTGGCAGGAGTATTGAGTAATGGCCTCAAACTTGGCACAATGGCTCAAAATGACACACCACACACTTATATCACTTCAATGAGAAATGATGGCATGCTTGGGCATGCCTTCGGCACGGTAGAAGGCTAAAATCTAGGGTTTTAGGGGTGTTTTGGACAAGGACGAATGAATCGTCAGGCCAAGTTTTCAAGGAATGTGCTCTCATTTTGCACATTGATCCACCACGCCCTCAAAAAAACTCACATCCCTTGTTTTACAAACAAGATGGTGCTTGGCCATGCACTTCCCACACTGGCCAGCTTCGGTCTAGGGTAGTAGGGTGTAACGCGTCTACCCGTCGGGATAGCGGCAGGACTATTGAGGAATGGCCTCAAACTTGGCACAATGGCTCACAATGACACACCACACACTTATATCACTTCAATGAGCCATCATGGCATGCTTGGGCATGCCTTCGGCATGGTAGACGGCTAAAATCTATGGTTTTAGTGGTGTTTTGGACAAGGACGGACCAATCGTCAGGCCAAGTTTTCAAGGAATGTGCTCTCCTTTTGCACATTGATCCACCATGCCCTCATAAACACTCACATCCCTTTTTTTACAAACAATATAGTGCTTGGCCATGCAATTCCCACACTGGCCAGCTTCGGTCTAGGGTAGTAGGGTGTAACGCGTCTACCCATCGGGATAGCGACAGGACTATTGAGGAGTGGCCTCAAACTTTGCACAATGGCTCACAATGACACACCTCACACTTATATAACTTCAATGAGCAGTGAGGGCATGCTTGGGCATGCCTTCAGCACGGTAGACGGCTAAAATCTAAGGTTTTAGGGGTGTTTGGACAAGTACGGACGAATCGTCAGGCCAAGTGTTCAAGGAATGTGCTCTCCTTTTGCACATTGCAACACCATGCCCTCACAAACACTCACATCCCTTGTTTTACAAACAAGATGGTGCTTGGCCATGCACTTCCCACACAGGCCAGCTTCGGTCTAGGGTAGTAGGGTGTAACACGTCTACCTGTCAGGTTAGCGGCAGGACTATTGAGGAATGGCCTCAAACTGGTCACAATGGCTCACAATGACACACCGCACACTTATATCACTTAACTGAGTAGTGATGACATGCTTGGGCATGCCTTCGGCATGGTAGACGGGTAAAATCTAGGGTTTTAGGGGTGTTTCGGACAAGTACGGACGAATCGTTAGGCCAAGTGTTCAAGGAATGTGCTCTCCTTTTGCACATTTTGTCCACCATGCCCACATAAACACTCACATCCCTTGTTTTACAAACAAGATGTTTCTTGGCAATGCACTTCCCACACTGGCCAGCTTCGGTCTAGGGTAGTAGGGTGTAACGAGTCTAGCTGTCGGGATAGCGGCAAGACTATTGAGGAATGGCCTAAAACTTGTCACAATGGATCACAATGACACAACGCACACTTATATCACTTCAATGAGCAATCATGGCATGCTTGGGAATGCCTTCGGCACGGTAGACGCCTAAAATCTAGAGTTTTAGGGGTGTTTTGGACAAGTACGGATGAATCGTCAGGCCAAGTGTTCACGGAATGTGCTCTCCTTTTTAACATTGGTCCACCATGCCCTCACAATAACTCACATACCTTTTTTTACAAACAAGATGCTGCTTGACCATGCACTTCCCACACTGGCCAGCTTCGCTCTAGGGTAGTAGGGTGTAACGCGTCTACCCATCGGGATAGCGGTAGCACTATTGAGGAATGGCCTCAAACATGGCACAATGGCTCACAATGACACACAACACACTTATATCACTTCAGTGAGCAATGATGGCATGCTTGGGCATGCCTTCGGCATGGTAGACGGCTAAAATCTAGGGTTTTAGGGGTGTTTTGGACAAGTACGGACGAATCGTCAGGCCTTGTGTTGAAGGAATTTGCTCTCCTTTTGCACATTGCTCCACCATTCCCTCAAAAACACTCACATCCCTTGTTTTACAAATGAGATGGTGCTTGGCCATGCACTTCCCACACTAGCCAGCTCCTGTCTAGGGTAGTAGGGTGTAACGCGTCTACCCGTCGGGATAGCGGCAGGACTATTGAGGAATGGCCTAAAACTTGTCACAATGGCTCACAATGACACACCACACACTCATATCACTTCAATGAGCAGTGATGGCATGCTTGGGCATGCCTTCGGCACGGTAGACGGCTAAAATCTGGGGTTTTAGGGGTGTTTTGGACAAGTACAGACGAATCGTTAGGACAAGTGTTCAAGGAATGTGTTCTCCTTTTGCACATTGCTCTACCATGCCCTCATAAACACTCACATACCTTGTTTTACAAACAATATGGTGCTTGCCCATGAACTTCCCACACTGGCCAGCTTCGGTCTAGGGTAGTAGGGTGTAACGAGTCTAGCTGTCGGGATAGCGGCAGGACTATTGAGGAATGGCCTCAAACTTGTCACAATGGATCACAATGACACAACACACACTTATATCACTTCAATGAGCAATCATGGCATGCTTGGGAATGCCTTCGGCACGGTAGACGGCTAAAATCTAGAGTTTTAGGGGTGTTTTGGAAAAGTACGGATGAATCGTCAGGCCAAGTGTTCAAGGAATGTGCTCTCCTTTTGAAAATTGGTCCACCATGCCCTCAAAATAACTCACATACCTTTTTTTACAAACAATATGGTGCTTGGCCATGCACTTCCCACACTGGCCAGCTTCGCTCTAGGGTAGTAGGGTGTAACGCGTCTACCCGTCGGGATAGCGGTAGCACTATTGAGGAATGGCCTCAAACTTGGCACAATGGCTCACAATGACACACCACACACTTATATCACTTCAATGAGCAATTATGGCATGCTTGGGCTTGCCTTCGCCATGGTAGACGGCTAAAATCTAGGGTTTTACGGGTGTTTTGGACAAGTACAGACGAATCGTCAGGCCAAGTGTTGAAGGAATGTGCTCTCCTTTTGCACATTGCGCCACCATTCCCTCACAAACACTCACATCCCTTGTTTTACAACCGAGATGGTGCTTGGCCATGCACTTCCCACACTAGCCAGCTTTGGTCTAGGGTAGTAGGGTGTAACGCGTCTACCCGTCGGGATAGCGGCAGGACTATTGAGGAATGGCCTAAAACTTGTCACAATGGCTCACAATGACACACCACACACTTATATCACTTCAATGAGAAGTGATGGCATGCTTGGGCATGCCTTCGGCACGGTAGACGGCTAAAATCTAGGGTTTTAGGGGTGTTTTGGACAAGTACAGATGAATCGTCAGGCCAAGTGTTCAAGGAATGTGTTCTCCTTTTGTGAATTGCTCCACCATGCCCTCATAAACACTCACATCCCTTGTTTTACAAACAAGATGGTGCTTGGCCATGCACTTGCCACACTGGCCAGCTTCGGTCTAGGGTAGTAGGGTGTAACGCGTCTACCCGTCGGGATAGCGGCAGGACTATTGAGGAATTGCCTAAAACTTGGCACAATGGCTCACAATGACACACCACACAGTTATATCACATCAATGAGCAGTGATGGCATGCTTGGGCATGCCTTCGGCACGGTAGACGGCTAAAATTTAGGGTTTTAGGGGTGTTTTGGACCAGTACAGACGAATTGTCAGGCCAAGTGTTCAAGGAATGTGCTCTCCTTTTGCACATTGCTCCACCATGCCCTCATAAACACTCACATCCCTTGTTTTACAAACAAGATGGTTCTTGGCCATGAAATTCCCACACTGGCCAGCTTCGGTCTAGGGTAGTAGGGTGTAACGCGTCTACCCATCGGGATAGCGATAGAACTATTGAGGAATGGCCTAAAACTTGTAACAATTGCTCACCATGACACACCACACACTTATATCACTTCAATGAGCAATTATGGCATGCTTGGGCATGCCTTCGGCACGGTAGACGCCTAAAATCTAGGGTTTTAGGGGTGTTTTGGACAAGTACGGACGAATCATCAGGCCAAGTGTTCAAGGAATGTGCTCTCCTTTAGCACATTTCTCCACCATGCCCTCACAAACACTCACATCCCTTGTTTTACAAACAAGATGGTGCTTGGCCATGAACTTCCCACACTGGCCAGCTTCTGTCTAGGGTAGTAGGGTGTAACGCGTCTACCCGTCGAGATAGCGGCAGGACAATTGAGGAATGTCCTCAAACTTGGCACAATGCTCACAATGACACACCACACACTTATATCACTTCAATTAGCAATCATGGCATGCTTGGGCATGCCTTCGGCACGGTACACGACTAAAATCTAGGGATTTAGGGGTGTTTTGGACAAGTAGGGACGAATCGTCAGGCCAAGTGTTCAAGGAATGTGCTATCCTTTTGCACATTGATCCACCATGCCCTCACAAACACTCACATCCCTTTTTTTACAAACAATATAGTGCTTGTCCATGCACTTCCCACACTGGCCAGCTTCGGTCTAGGGTAGTAGGGTGTAACACGTCTACCCGTCGGGATCGCGACAGGAGTATTGAGTAATGGCCTCAATCTTGGTACAATGGCTCAAAATTACACACCACACACTTATATCACATCAATGAGCAATGATGGCATGCTTGGGCATGCCTTCGGCATGGTAGAATGCTAAAATCTAGGGTTTTAGGGGTGTTTTGGACAAGCACAGACGAATCGTCAGGCCAAGTTTTCAAGGAATGTGCTCTCCTTTTGCACATTGATCCACCATGCCCTCATAAACACTCACATCCCTTGTTTTACAAACAAGATGGTGCTTGGCCATGCACTTCCCACACTGGCCAGCTTCGGTCTAGGGTAGTAGGGTGTAACGCGTCTACCCGTCGGGATAGCGGCATGACTATTGAGGAATGGCCTCAAACTTGGCACAATGGCTCACAATGACACACCACACACTTATATCACTTCAATGAGCCATCATGGCATGCTTGGACATGCCTTCAGCATGGTAGACGACTAAAATCTAGGGTTTTAGGGGTGTTTTGGACAAGGACGGATGAATCGTCAGGCCAAGGTTTCAAGGACTGTTCTCTCCTTTTGCACATTGATCCACCATGCCCTCATAAACACTCACATCCCTTTTTTTACAAACAATATAGTGCTTGTCCATGCAATTCCCACACTGGCCAGCTTCGGTCTAGGGTAGTAGGGTGTAACGCGTCTACCCGTCGGGATAGCAACAGGACTATTGAGGAATGTCCTCAAACTATGCACGATGGCTCACAATGAGACACCTCACACTTATATCACTTCAATGAGCAGTGATGGCATGCTTGGGCATGCCTTCAGCATGGTAGACGGCTAAAATCTAAGGTTTTAGGGGTGTTTGGACAAGTACGGACGAATCATCAGGCCAAGTGTTCAAGGAATGTGCTCTCCTTTTGCACATTGCTCCACCATGCCCTCACAAACACTCACATCCCTTGTTTTACAAACAAGTTGGTGCTTGGCCATGCACTTCCCACACTGGCCAGCTTCGGTCTAGGGTAGTAGGGTGTAACGCGTCTACCCGCCGGGATAGCGGCAGAACTATTGACGAATGGCCTAAAACTTGTAACAATTGCTCACCATGACACACTAGACACTTATATCACTTCAATGAGCAATTATGGCATGCTTGGGCATGCCTTCGGCACGGTAGACGGCTAAAATCTAGGGTTTTAGGGGTGTTTTGGACAAGTACGGACGAATCGTCAGGCCAAGTGTTCAAGGAATGTGCTCTCCTTTAGCACATTTCTCCACCATGCCCTCACAAACACTCACATCCATTGTTTTACAAACAAGATGGTGCTTGGCCATGAACTTCCCACACTGGCCAGCTTCTGTCTAGGGTAGTAGGGTGTAACGCGTCTACCCGTCGAGATAGCGGCAGGACTATTGAGGAATGTCCTCAAACTTGGCACAATGCTCACAATGACACACCACACACTTATATCACTTCAATGAGCAATCATGGCATGCTTGGGCATGGCTTCGGCACGGTACACGACTAAAATCTAGGGATTTAGGGGTGTTTTGGACAAGTACGGACGAATCGTCAGGCCAAGTGTTCAAGGAATGTGCTATCCTTTTGCACATTGATCCACCATGCCCTCACAAGCACTCACATCCCTTTTTTACAAACAATATAGTGCTTGGCCATGCACTTCCCACACTAGCCAGCTTCGGTCTAGGGTAGTAGGGTGTAACACGTCTACCCGTCGGGATCGCGGCAGGAGTATTGAGTAATGGCCTCAAACTTGGCACAATGGCTCAAAATGACACACCACACACTTATATCACTTCAATGAGCAATGATGGCATGCTTGGGCATGCCTTCGGCACGGTAGAAGGCCAAAATCTAGGGTTTTAGGGGTGTTTTGGACAAGGACAGGTGAATCGGCAGGCCAAGTTTTCAAGGAATGTGCTCTCCTTTTGCACATTGATCCACCATGCCCTCATAAACACTCACAACCCTTGTTTTACAAACAAGATGGTGCTTGGTCATGCACTTCCCACACTGGCCAGCTTCGGTCTAGGGTAGTAGGGTGTAACGCGTCTACCCGTCGGGATAGCGGCAGGACTATTGAGGAATGGCCTCAAACTTGGCACAATGGCTCACAATGACACATCACACACTTATATCACTTCAATGAGCCATCATGGCATGGTTGGGGATGCCTTCAGCATGGTAGACGACTAAAATCTGGGGTTTTAGGGGTGTTTTAGACAAGGACGGACGAATCGTCAGGCCAAGGTTTCAAGGAATGTTCTCTCCTTTTGCACATTGATCCACCATGCCCTCATAAACACTCACATCCCTTTTTTTACAAACAATATAGTGCTTGGCCATGCAATTCCCACACTGGCCAGCTTCGGTCTAGGGTAGTAGGGTGTAACGCGTCTACCCGTAGGGATAGCGACAGGACTATTGAGGAATGGCCTCAAACTATGCAAAATGGCTCACAATGACACACCTCACACTTATATCATTTCAATGAGCAGTGATGGCATGCTTGGGCATGCCTTCAGCACGGTAGACGGCTAAATCTAAAGTTTTAGGGGTGTTTGGACAAGGCGGACGAATCGTCAGGCCAAGTGTTCAAGGAATGTGCTCTCCTTTTGCACATTGCTCCACCATGCCCTCACAAACACTCACATTCCTTGTTTTACAAACAAGTTGGTGCTTGGCCACGCACTTCCCACACTGGCTAGCTTCGGTCTAGGGTAGTAGGGTGTAACGCGTCTACCCGTCGGGATAGCGGCAGGACTATTGAGCAACGGCCTCAAACTTGGAACAATGGCTCACAATGACACACCGCACACTTATATCACTTAACTGAGCAGTGATGACATGCTTGGGCATGCCTTCGGCATGGTAGACGGCTAAAATCTAGGGTTTTAGTGGTCTTTTGGACAAGTACGGACGAATCGTCAGGCCAAGTGTTCAAGGAATGTGCTCTCCTTTTGCAAATTCATCCACCATGCCCACAGAAACACTCACATCCCTTGTTTTACAAACAAGATGGTTCTTGGCCATGCACTTCCCACGCTGGCCAGCTTCGGTCTAGGGTAGTAGGGTGTAACGAGTCTAGCTGTCGGGATAGCAGCAGGACTATTGAGGAATGGCCTCAAAATTGTCAAATGGATTAAAATGACACACCACACACTTATATCACTTCAATGAGCAATCATAGCATGCTTGGGAATGCCTTCGGCATGGTAGACGGCTAAAATCTAGAGTTTTAGGGGTGTTTTGGACAAGTACGGATGAATCGTCAGGCCAAGTGTTCATGAAATGTACTCACCTTTTGCACATTGGTCCACCATGACCTCACAATAACTCACATACCTTTTTTTAGAAACAAGATGGTGCTTGACCATGCACTTCCCACACTAGCCAGCTTCACTCTAGGGTAGTAGGGTGTAACGCGTCTACACGTCGGGATAGCGGTAGGACTATTGAGGAATGGCCTCAAACTTGGCACAATGGCTCACAATGACACACCACAGACTTATATAACTTCAGTGAGCAATGATGGCATGCTTGGGCATGCCTTCGGCATGGTAGACGGCTAAAATCTAGGGTTTTAGGGGTGTTTTCGACAAGTACGGACGAATCGTCAGGCCAAGTGTTCAAGGAATGTGCTCTCCTTTTGCACATTGCTCCACCATTCCCTCACAAACACTCACATCCCTTGTTTTACAAATGAGATGGTGCTTGGCCATGCACTTCCCACACTAGCCAGCTTCGGTCTAGGGTAGTAGGGTGTAACGCGTCTACCCGTCGGGATAGCGGCAGGACTATTGAGGAATGGCCTAAAACTTGTCACAATGGCTCACAAAGACACACCACACACTTATATCACTTCAACGAGCAGTGATGGCATGCTTGGGCATGCCTTCGGCAAGGTAGACGGCTAAAATCTAGGGTTTTAAGGGTGTTTTGGACAAGTACAGACGAATCGTCAAGCCAACTGTTCAAGGAATGTGTTATCCTTTTTCACATTTCTCCACAATGACCTCATAAACACACACATCCCTTGTTTTACAAACAATATGGTGCTTGGCCATGCACTTCCCACACTAGCCAGCTTCGGTCTAGGGTAGTAGGTTGTAACGCGTCTACCCGTCGGGATAGCGGCGGGACTATTGATGAATGTCCTCAAACTTGGCACAATTGCTCACAATGACACACCACACACTTATATCACTTCAATGACAAATGATGGCATGCTTGGGCATGCCTTCGGCATGGTAGACGGCTAAAATCTAGGGTTTTAGGGGTGTTTTGGACAAGTACGGACGAATCGTCAGGCCAAGTGTTGAAGGAATGTGCTCTACTTTTGCACATTGCTCCACCATTCCCTCACAAACACTCACATCCCTTGTTTTACAAACGAGATGGTGCTTGGCCATGCACTTCCCACACTAGCCAGCTTCGGTCTAGGGTAGTAGGGTGTAACGCGTCTACCCGTCGGGATAGCGGCAGGACTATTGAGTAATGGCCTAAAACTTGTCACAATGGCTCACAATGACACACCACACACTTATTTCACTTCAATTAGCAGTGATGGCATGCTTGGGCATGCCTTCGGCACGGTAGACGTCTAAAATCTAGGGTTTTAGGGGTGTTTTGGACAAGTACAGACGAATCGTCAGGCCAGGTGTTCAAGGAATGTGTTCTCCTTTTGCACATTGGTCCACCATACCCTCATAAACCCTCACATCCTTTGTTTTACAAACAAGATGGTGCTTGGCCATGAACTTCCCACACTGGCCAGCTTCGGTCTAGGGTAGTAGGGTGTAACGCGTCTACCCGTCAGGATAGCGGCAGGACTATTGAGGGATGGCCTCAAACTTGGCACAATGGCTCACAATGACACACCACACACTTATATCACTTAAATTAGCCATCATGGCATGCTTGGGCATGCCTTCGGCATGGTAGACGGCTAAAATCTGGGGTTTTAGGGGTGTTTTGGACAAGTACGAACGAATCATCAGGCCAAGTGTTCAAGGAATGTGCTCTCCTTTTGCACATTGATCCACCATGCCCTCACAAACACTCACATCCCTTTTTTACAAACAATATAGTGCTTGGCCATGCAATTCCCACACTGGCCATCTTCGGTCTAGGGTAGTAGGGTGTAACGCGTCTACCCGTCGGGATAGCGACAGGACTATTGAGGAATGGCCTTAAACTTTGCACAATGGCTCACAATGACACACCTCATACTTATATCACTTCAATGAGCAGTGATGGCATGCTTGGGCATGCCTTTAGCATGGTAAACGGCTAAAATCTAAGGTTTTAGGGGTGTTTGGACAAGTACGGACGAATCGTCAGGCCAAGTGTTCAAGGAATGTGCTCTCCTTTTGCACATTGCTCCACCATGCCCTCACAAGCACTCACATACCTTGTTTTACAAACAAGATGGTGCTTGGCCATGCACTTCCCACACTGGCCAGCTTCGGTCTAGGGTAGTAGGGTGTAACGCGTCTACCCATCGGGATAGCGGCAGGACTATTGAGAAACGGCCTCAATCTTGGAACAATGGCTCACAATGACACACCGCACACTTATATCACATAACTGAGCAGTGATGACATGCTTGGGCATGCCTTCGGCATGGTAGACGGCTAAAATCTAGGGTTTTAGGGGTGTTTTGGACAAGTACGGACGAATCGTCAGCACATTGCAACACCATGCCCTCACAAACACTCACATCCCTTGTTTTACAAACAAGATGGTGCTTGGCCATGCACTTCCCACACTGGCCAGCTTTGGTTTAGGGTAGTAGGGTGTAACACGTCTACCTGTCGGGTTAGCGGCAGGACTAATGAGGAATGACCTCAAACTTGTCACAATGGCTCACAATGACACACCACACAATTATATAACTTCAATGAGCAGTGATGGCATGCTTGGGCATGCCTTCGGCAAGGTAGACGGCTAAAATCTAGGGTTTTAGGGGTGTTTTAGACAAGTACGGACGAATCGTCAGGCCAAGTGTTCAAGGAATGTGCTCTCCTTTTGCACATTTCTCCACCATGCCCACAGAAACACTCACATCCCTTGTTTTACAAACAAGATGGTTCTTGGCCATGCACTTCCCACACTGGCCAGCTTCGGTCTAGGGTAGTAGGGTGTAACGAGTCTAGCTGTCGGGATAGCAGCAGGACTATTGAGGAATGGCCTCAAACTTGTCACAATGGATCACAATGACACACCACACACTTATATCACTTCAATGAGCAATCATGGCATGCTTGGGAATGCCTTCGGCATGGTAGACGGCTAAAATCTAGAGTTTTAGGGGTGTTTTTGACAAGTACGGATGAATCGTCAGGCCAAGTGTTCACAGAATGTACTCTCCTTTTGCACATTGGTCCACCATGCCCTCACAATAACTCACATACCTTTTTTTACAAACAAGATGGTGCTTGACCATGCACTTCCCACACTAGCCAGCTTCGCTCTAGGGTAGTAGGGTGTAACGCATCTACCCGTCGGGATAGCGGTAGGACTATTGAGGAATGGCCTCAAACTTGGCACAATGGCTCACAATGACACACCACAGACTTATATAACTTCAATGAGCAATGATGGCATGCTTGGGCATGCCTTCGGCATGGTAGACGGCTAAAATCTAGGGTTTTAGGGGTGTTTTGGACAAGTACGGACGAATCATCAGGCCAAGTGTTCATGGAATGTGCTATCCTTTTGCACATTGATCCACCATGCCATCACAAACACTCACATTCCTTTTTTACAAACAATATAGTGCTTGGCCATGCAATTCCCACACTGGCCATCTTCGGTCTAGGGTAGTAGGGTGTAACGCGTCTACCCGTCGGGATAGCAACAGGACTATTGAGGAATGGCCTCAAACTTTGCACAATGGCTCACAATGACACACCTCATACTTATATCACTTCAATGAGCAGTGATGGCATGCTTGGGCATGCCTTTAGCACGGTAGACGGCTAAGATCTAAGGTTTTAGGGGTGTTTGGACAAGTACGGACGAATCATCAGGCCAAGTGTTCAAGGAATGTCCTCTCCTTTTGCACATTGCTCCACCATGCCCTCACAAGCACTCACATACCTTGTTTTACAAACAAGATGGTGCTTGGCCATGCACTTCCCACACTGGCCAGCTTCGGTCTAGGGTAGTAGGGTGTAACGCGTCTACCCATCGGGATAGCGGCAGGACTATTGAGCAACGGCCTCAATCTTGGAACAATGGTTCACAATGACACACCGCACACTTATATCACATAACTGAGCAGTGATGACATGCTTGGGCATGCCTTCGGCATGGTAGACGGCTAAAATCTAGGGTTTTAGGGGTGTTTTGGACAAGTACGGACGAATCGTCAGCCCAAGTTTTCAAGGAATGTGCTCTCCTTTTGCACATTGCAACACCATGCCCTCACAAACACTCACATCCCTTGTTTTACAAACAAGATGGTGCTTGGCCAGTCACTTCCCACACTGGCCAGCTTTGGTCTAGGGTAGTAGGGTGTAACACGTCTACCTGTCGGGTTAGCGGCAGGACTAATGAGAAATGACCTCAAACTTGTCACAATGGCTCACAATGACACACCACACAATTATATAACTTCAATGAGCAGTGATGGCATGCTTGGGCATGCCTTCGGCAAGGTAGACGGCTAAAATCTAGGGTTTTAGGAGTGTTTTAGACAAGTCCGGACGAATCGTCAGGCCAAGTGTTCAAGGAATGTGCTCTCCTTTTGCACATTTCTCCACCATGCCCACAGAAACACTCACATCCCTTGTTTTACAAACAAGATGGTTCTTGGCCATGCACTTCCCACACTGGCCAGCTTCGGTCTAGGGTAGTAGGGTGTAACGAGTCTAGCTGTCGGGATAGCAGCAGGACTATTGAGGAATGGCCTCAAACTTGTCACAATGGATCACAATGACACACCACACACTTATATCACTTCAATGAGCAATCATGGCATGCTTGGGAATGCCTTCGGCATGGTAGACGGCTAAAATCTAGAGTTTTAGGGGTGTTTTTGACAAGTACGGATGAATCGTCAGGCCAAGTGTTCACAGAATGTACTCTCCTTTTGCACATTGGTCCACCATGGCCTCACAATAACTCACATACCTTTTTTTACAAACAAGATGGTGCTTGACCATGCACTTCCCACACTAGCCAGCTTCGCTCTAGGGTAGTAGGGTGTAACGCATCTACCCGTCGGGATAGCGGTAGGACTATTGAGGAATGGCCTCAAACTTGGCACAATGGCTCACAATGACACACCACAGACTTATATAACTTCAATGAGCAATGATGGCATGCTTGGGCATGCCTTCGGCATGGTAGACGGCTAAAATCTAGGGTTTTAGGGGTGTTTTGGACAAGTACGGACGAATCATCAGGCCAAGTGTTCATGGAATGTGCTCTCCTTTTGCACATTGATCCACCATGCCATCACAAACACTCACATTCCTTTTTTACAAACAATATAGTGCTTGGCCATGCAATTCCCACACTGGCCATCTTCGGTCTAGGGTAGTAGGGTGTAACACGTCTACCCGTCGGGATAGCAACAGGACTATTGAGGAATGGCCTCAAACTTTGCACAATGGCTCACAATGACACACCTCATACTTATATCACTTCAATGAGCAGTGATGGCATGCTTGGGCATGCCTTTAGCACGGTAGACGGCTAAGATCTAAGGTTTTAGGGGTGTTTGGACAAGTACGGACGAATCATCAGGCCAAGTGTTCAAGGAATGTCCTCTCCTTTTGCACATTGCTCCACCATGCCCTCGCAAGCACTCACATACCTTGTTTTACAAACAAGATGGTGCTTGGCCATGCACTTTCCACACTGGCCAGCTTCGGTCTAGGGTAGTAGGGTGTAACGCGTCTACCCATCGGGATAGCGGCAGGACTATTGAGCAACGGCCTCAATCTTGGAACAATGGTTCACAATGACACACCGCACACTTATATCACATAACTGAGCAGTGATGACATGCTTGGGCATGCCTTCGGCATGGTAGACGGCTAAAATCTAGGGTTTTAGGGGTGTTTTGGACAAGTACGGACGAATCGTCAGCCCAAGTTTTCAAGGAATGTGCTCTGCTTTTGCACATTGCAACACCATGCCCTCACAAACACTCACATCCCTTGTTTTACAAACAAGATGGTGCTTGGCCATGCACTTCCCACACTGGCCAGCTTTGGTCTAGGGTAGTAGGGTGTAACACGTCTACCTGTCGGGTTAGCGGCAGGACTAATGAGGAATGACCTCAAACTTGTCACAATGGCTCACAATGACACACCACACAATTATATAACTTCAATGAGCAGTGATGGCATGCTTGGGCATGCCTTCAGCAAGGTAGACGGCTAAAATCTAGGGTTTTAGGGGTGTTTTAGACAAGTACGGACGAATCGTCAGGCCAAGTGTTCAAGGAATGTGCTCTCCTTTTGCACATTTCTCCACCATGCCCACAGAAACACTCACATCCCTTGTTTTACAAACAAGATGGTTCTTGGCCATGCACTTCCCACACTGGCCAGCTTCGGTCTAGGGTAGTAGGGTGTAACGAGTCTAGCTGTCGGGATAGCAGCAGGACTATTGAGGAATGGCCTCAAACTTGTCACAATGGATCACAATGACACACCACACACTTATATCACTTCAATGAGCAATCATGGCATGCTTGGGAATGCCTTCGGCATGGTAGACGGCTAAAATCTAGAGTTTTAGGGGTGTTTTTGACAAGTACGGATGAATCGTCAGGCCAAGTGTTCACAGAATGTACTCTCCTTTTGCACATTGTTCCACCATGCCCTCACAATAACTCACATACCTTTTTTTACAAACAAGATGGTGCTTGACCATGCACTTCCCACACTAGCCAGCTTCGCTCTAGGGTACTAGGGTGTAACGCATCTACCCGTCGGGATAGCGGTAGGACTATTGAGGAATGGCCTCAAACTTGGCACAATGGCTCACAATGACACACCACAGACTTATATAACTTCAATGAGCAATGATGGCATGCTTGGGCATGCCTTCGGCATGGTAGACGGCTAAAATCTAGGGTTTTAGGGGTGTTTTGGACAAGTACGGACGAATCATCAGGCCAAGTGTTCATGGAATGTGCTCTCCTTTTGCACATTGATCCACCATGCCATCACAAACACTCACATCCCTTTTTTTACAAACATTATAGTGCTTGGCCATGCAATTCCCACACTGGCCATCTTCGGTCTAGGGTAGTAGGGTGTAACGCGTCTACCCGTCGGGATAGCAACAGGACTATTGAGGAATGGCCTCAAACTTTGCACAATGGCTCACAATGACACACCTCATACTTATATCACTTCAATGAGCAGCGATGGCATGCTTGGGCATGCCTTTAGCACGGTAGACGGCTAAGATCTAAGGTTTTAGGGGTGTTTGGACAAGTACGGACGAATCATCAGGCCAAGTGTTCAAGGAATGTCCTCTCCTTTTGCACATTGCTCCACCATGCCCTCACAAGCCCTCACATACCTTGTTTTACAAACAAGATGGTGCTTGGCCATGCACTTCCCACACTGGCCAGCTTCGGTCTAGGGTAGTAGGGTGTAACGCGTCTACCCATCGGGATAGCGGCAGAACTATTGAGCAACGGCCTCAATCTTGGAACAATGGTTCACAATGACACACCGCACACTTATATCACATAACTGAGCAGTGATGACATGCTTGGGCATGCCTTCGGCATGGTAGACGGCTAAAATCTAGGGTTTTAGGGGTGTTTTGGACAAGTACGGACGAATCGTCAGCCCAAGTTTTCAAGGAATGTGCTCTCCTTTTGCACATTGCAACACCATGCCCTCACAAACACTCACATCCCTTGTTTTACAAACAAGATGGTGCTTGGCCATGCACTTCCCACACTGGCCAGCTTTGGTCTAGGGTAGTAGGGTGTAACACGTCTACCTGTCGGGTTAGCGGCAGGACTAATGAGGAATGACCACAAACTTGTCACAATGGCTCACAATGACACACCACACAATATATAACTTCAATGAGCAGTGATGGCATGCTTGGGCATGCCTTCGGCAAGGTAGACGGCTCAAATCTAGGGTTTTAGGGGGTTTTTAGACAAGTACGAACGAATCATTAGGCCAAGTGTTCAAGGAATGTGCTCTCCTTTTGCACATTTCTCCACCATGCCCACAGAAACACTCACATCCCTTGTTTTACAAACAAGATGGTTCTTGGCCATGCACTTCCCACACTGGCTAGCTTCGGTCTAGGGTAGTAGGGTGTAACGAGTCTAGCTGTCGGGATAGCAGCAGGACTATTGAGGAATGGCCTCAAACTTGTCACAATGGATCACAATGACACACCACACACTTATATCACTTCAATGAGCAATCATGGCATGCTTGGGAATGCCTTCGGCATGGTAGACGGCTAAAATCTAGAGTTTTAGGGGTGTTTTTGACAAGTACGGATGAATCGTCAGGCCAAGTGTTCACAGAATGTAATCTCCTTTTGCACATTGGTCCACCATGCCCTCACAATAACTCACATACCTATTTTTACAAACAAGATGGTGCTTGACCATGCACTTCCCACACTAGCCAGCTTCGCTCTAGGGTAGTAGGGTGTAACGCATCTACCCGTCGGGATAGCGGTAGGACTATTGAGGAATGGCCTCAAACTTGGCACAATGGCTCACAATGACACACCACAGACTTATATAACTTCAATGAGCAATGATGGCATGCTTGGGCATGCCTTCGGCATGGTAGACGGCTAAAATCTAGGGTTTTAGGGGTGTTTTGGACAAGTACGGACGAATCATCAGGCCAAGTGTTCATGGAATGTGCTCTCCTTTTGCACATTGATCCACCATGCCATCACAAACACTCACATCCCTTTTTTTACAAACAATATAGTGCTTGGCCATGCAATTCCCACACTGGCCATCTTCGGTCTAGGGTAGTAGGGTGTAACGCGTCTACCCGTCGGGATAGCAACAGGACTATTGAGGAATGGCCTCAAACTTTGCACAATGGCTCACAATGACACACCTCATACTTATATCACTTCAATGAGCAGTGATGGCATGCTTGGGCATGCCTTTAGCATGGTAGACGGCTAAGATCTAAGGTTTTAGGGGTGTTTGGACAAGTACGGACGAATCATCAGGCCAAGTGTTCAAGGAATGTCCTCTCCTTTTGCACATTGCTCCACCATGCCCTCACAAGCACTCACATACCTTGTTTTACAAACAAGATGGTGCTTGGCCATGCACTTCCCACACTGGCCAGCTTCGGTCTAGGGTAGTAGGGTGTAACGCGTCTACCCATCGGGATAGCGGCAGGACTATTGAGCAACGACCTCAATCTTGGAACAATGGTTCACAATGACACACTGCACACTTATATCACATAACTGAGCAGTGATGACATGCTTGGGCATGCCTTCGGCATGGTAGACGGCTAAAATCTAGGGTTTTAGGGGTGTTTTGGACAAGTACGGACGAATCGTCAGCCCAAGTTTTCAAGGAATGTGCTCTCCTTTTGCACATTGCAACACCATGACCTCACAAACACTCACATCCCTTGTTTTACAAACAAGATGGTGCTTGGCCATGCACTTCCCACACTGGCCAGCTTTGGTCTAGGGTAGTAGGGTGTAACACGTCTACCTGTCGGGTTAGCGGCAGGACTAATGAGGAATGACCTCAAACTTGTCACAATGGCTCACAATGACACACCACACAATTATATAACTTCAATGAGCAGTGATGGCATGCTTGGGAATGCCTTCGGCAAGGTAGACGGCTAAAATCTAGGGTTTTAGGGGTGTTTTAGACAAGTACGGACGAATCGTTAGGCCAAGTGTTCAAGGAATGTGCTCTCCTTTTGCACATTTCTCCACCATGCCCACAGAAACACTCACATCCCTTGTTTTACAAACAAGATGGTTCTTGGCCATGCACTTCCCACACTGGCCAGCTTCGGTCTAGGGTAGTAGGGTGTAACGAGTCTAGCTGTCGGGATAGCAGCAGGACTATTGAGGAATGGCCTCAAACTTGTCACAATGGATCACAATGACACACCACACACTTATATCACTTCAATGAGCAATCATGGCATGCTTGGGAATGCCTTCGGCATGGTAGACAGCTAAAATCTAGAGTTTTAGTTGTGTTTTTGACAAGTACGGATGAATCGTGAGGCCAAGTGTTCACAGAATGTACTCTCCTTTTGCACATTGGTCCACCATGCCCTCACAATAACTCACATACCTTTTTTTACAAACAAGATGGTGCTTGACCATGCACTTCCCACACTAGCCAGCTTCGCTCTAGGGTAGTAGGGTGTAACGCATCTACCCGTCATGATAGCGGTAGGACTATTGAGGAATGGCCTCAAACTTGGCACAATGGCTCACAATGACACACCACAGACTTATATAACTTCAATGAGCAATGATGGCATGCTTGGGCATGCCTTCGGCATGGTAGACGGCTAAAATCTAGGGTTTTAGGGGTGTTTTGGACAAGTACGGACGAATCATCAGGCCAAGTGTTCATGGAATGTGCTCTCCTTTTGCACATTGATCCACCATGCCATCACAAACACTCACATCCCTTTTTTTACAAACAATATAGTGCTTGGCCATGCAATTCCCACACTGGCCATCTTCGGTCTAGGGTAGTAGGGTGTAACGCGTCTACCCGTCGGGATAGCAACAGGACTATTGAGGAATGGCCTCAAACTTTGCACAATGGCTCACAATGACACACCTCATACTTATATCACTTCAATGAGCAGTGATGGCATGCTTGGGCATGCCTTTAGCACGGTAGACGGCTAAGATCTAAGGTTTTAGGGGTGTTTGGACAAGTACGGACGAATCATCAGGCCAAGTGTTCAAGGAATGTCCTCTCCTTTTGCACATTGCTCCACCATGCCCTCACAAGCACTCACATACCTTGTTTTACAAACAAGATGGTGCTTGGCCATGCACTTCCCACACTGGCCAGCTTCGGTCTAGGGTAGTAGGGTGTAACGCGTCTACCCATCGGGATAGCGGCAGGACTATTGAGCAACGGCCTCAATCTTGGAACAATGGTTCACAATGACACACCGCACACTTATATCACATAACTGAGCAGTGATGACATGCTTGGGCATGCCTTCGGCATGGTAGATGGCTAAAATCTAGGGTTTTAGGGGTGTTTTGGACAAGTACGGACGAATCGTCAGCCCAATTTTTCAAGGAATGTGCTCTCCTTTTGCACATTGCAACACCATGCCCTCACAAACACTCACATCCCTTGTTTTACAAACAAGATGGTGCTTGGCCATGCACTTCCCACACTGGCCAGCTTTGGTCTAGGGTAGTAGGGTGTAACACGTCTACCTGTCGGGTTAGCGGCAGGACTAATGAGGAATGACCTCAAACTTGTCACAATGGCTCACAATGACACACCACACAATTATATAACTTCAATGAGCAGTGATGGCATGCTTGGGCATGCCTTCGGCAAGGTAGACGGCTAAAATCTAGGGTTTTAGGGGTGTTTTAGACAAGTACGGACGAATCGTTAGGCCAAGTGTTCAAGGAATGTGCTCTCCTTTTGCACATTTCTCCACCATGCCCACAGAAACACTCACATCCCTTGTTTTACAAACAAGATGGTTCTTGGCCATGCACTTCCCACACTGGCCAGCTTCGGTCTAGGGTAGTAGGGTGTAACGAGTCTAGCTGTCGGGATAGCAGCAGGACTATTGAGGAATGGCCTCAAACTTGTCACAATGGATCACAATGACACACCACACACTTATATCACTTCAATGAGCAATCATGGCATGCTTGGGAATGCCTTCGGCATGGTAGACGGCTAAAATCTAGAGTTTTAGGGGTGTTTTGGACAAGTACGGATGAATCGTTAGGCCAAGTGTTCACAGAATGTACTCTCCTTTTGCACATTTGTCCACCATGCCCTCACAATAACTCACATACCTTTTTTGACAAACAAGATGGTGCTTGACCATGCACTTCCCACACTAGCCAGCTTCGCTCGAGGGTAGTAGGGTGTAACGCGTCTACCCGTCGGGATAGCGGTAGGACTATTAAGGAATGGCCTCAAACTTGGCACAATGGCTCACAATGACACACCACAGACTTATATAACTTCAATGAGCAATGATGGCATGCTTGGGCATGCCTTCGGCATGGTAGACGGCTAAAATCTAGGGTTTTAGGGGTGTTTTGGACAAGTACGGACGAATCGTCTAGCCAAGTGTTGAACGAATGTGCTCTCCTTTTGCAAATTGCTCCACCATTCCTTCACAAACACTCACATCCCTTGTTTTACAAATGAGATGGTGCTTGGCCATGCACTTCCCACACTAGCCAGCTTCGGTCTAGGGTAGTAGGGTGTAACGCGTCTACCCGTCGGAATAGCGGTAGGACTATTGAGGAATGTCCTAAAACTTGTCACAATGGCTCACAATGACACACCACACACTTATATCACTTCAATGAGCAGTGATGGCATGCTTGGGCATGCCTTCGGAATGGTAGACGGCTAAAATGTAGGGTTTTAAGGGTGTTTTGGACAAGTACAGACGAATCGTCAGGCCAACTGTTCAAGGAATGTGTTCTCCTTTTGCACATTGCTCCACCATGCCCTCATAAACACTCACATCCCTTGTTTTACGAACAAGATGGTGCTTGGCCATGCACTTCCCACACTGGCCATCTTCGGTCTAGGGTAGTAGGGTGTAACGCGTCTACCCGTCGGGATAGCGGCGGGACTATTCATGAATGTCCTCAAACTTGGCACAATGGCTCACAATGACACACCACACACTTTTATCACTTCAATGAGCAATGATGGCATGCTTGGGCATTCCTTCGGCACGGTAGACGGCTAAAATCTAAGGTTTTAGGGGTGTTTTGGACAATTACAGACGAATCGTCAGGCCAAGTGTTGAACGAATGTGCTCTACTTTTGCACATTGCTCCACCATTACCTCACAAACACTCACATCCCTTGTTTTACAAACGAGATGGTGCTTGGCCATGCTCTTCCCACACTAGCCAGCTTCGGTCTAGGGTAGTAGGGTGTAACGCGTCTACCCGTCGGGATAGCGGCAGGAGTATTGAGGAATGACCTAAAACTTGTCACAATGGCTCACAATGACACACCACACACTTATATCACTTCAATGAGCAGTGATGGCATGCTTGGGCATGCCTTCGGCACGGTAGACGGCTAAAATCTAGGGTTTTAGGGGTGTTTTGGACAAGTACAGACGAATCGTCAGGCCAAGTGTTCAAGGAATGTGGTCTCCTTTTGCACATTGCTCCACCATTCCCTCATAAACCCTCACATCCCTTGTTTTACAAACAAGATGGTGCTTGGCCATGAACTTCCCACACTGGCCAGCTTCGGTCTAGGGTAGTAGGGTGTAACGCGTCTACCCGTCGGGATAGCGGCAGGACTATTGAGCAACGGCCTCAATCTTGGAACAATGGCTCACAATGACACACCGCACACTTATATCACTTAACTGAGCAGTGATGACATGCTTGGGCATGCCTTCGCCATGGTAGACGGCTAAAATCTAGGGTTTTAGGGGTGTTTTGGACAAGTACGGACGAATCGTCAGCCCAAGTTTTCAAGGAATATGCTCTCCTTTTGCACGTTGCAACACCATGCCCTCACAAACACTCACATCCCTTGTTTTTCAAACAAGATGGTGCTTGGCCATGCACTTCCCACACTGGCCAGCTTTGGTCTACGGTAGTAGGGTGTAACACGTCTACCTATCGGGTTAGCGGAAGGACTATTGAGGAATGGCCTCAAACTTGTCACAATGGCTCACAATGACACACCACACAATTATATAACTTCAATGAGCAGTGATGGAATGCTTGGGCATGCCTTCGGCAAGGTAGACGGCTAAAATCTAGGGTTTTAGGGGTGTTTTGGACAAGTACGGACGAATCGTCAGGCCAAGTGTTCAAGGAATGTGCTCTCCTTTTGCACATTTCTCCACCATGCCCACACAAACACTCACATCCCTTGTTTTACAAACAAGATGGTTCTTGGCCATGCACTTCCCACACTGGCCAGCTTCGGTCTAGGGTAGTAGGGTGTAACGAGTCTAGCTGTCGGGATAGCGGCAGGACTATTGAGGAATGGCCTCAAACTTGTCACAATGGATCACAATGACACACCACAGACTTATATCACTTCAATGAGCAATCATGGCATGCTTGGGAATGCCTTTGGCACGGTAGACGGCTAAAATCTAGAGTTTTAGGGGTGTTTTGGACAAGTACAGATGATCGTCAGGCCATGTGTTCAAGGAATGTACTCTCCTTTTGCACATTGGTCCACCATGCCCTCACAATAACTCACATACCTTTTTTTAGAAACAATATGGTTCTTGACCATGCACTTCCCACACTAGCCAGCTTCGCTCTAGGGTAGTAGGGTGTAACGCGTCTACCCGTCGGGATAGCGGCAGGACTATTGAGGAATGGCCTCAAACTTGGCACAATGGCTCACAATGACACACCACGGACTTATATAACTTCAATGAGCAATGATGGCATGCTTGGGCATGCCTTCGGCATGGTAGACGGCTAAAATCTAGAGTTTTAGGGGTGTTTTAGACAAGTACGGACGAATCGTCAGGCCAAGTGTTCAAGTAATGTGCTCTCCTTTTGCACATTTCTCCACCATTCCCTCACAAACACTCACATCCCTTGTTTTACAAACGAGATGGTGCTTGGCCATGTACTTCCCACACTAGCCAGCTTCGGTCTAGGGTAGTAGGGTGTAACGCGTTTACCCGTCGGGATAGCGGCAGGACTATTGAGGAATGGCCTAAAACTTGTCACAATGGCTCACAATGACACACCACACATTCATATCACTTCAATGATCAGTGATGGCATGCTTGGGCATGCCTTCGGCACGGTAGACGGCTAAAATCTAGGGTTTTAGGGGTGTTTTGGACAAGTATAGACGAATCATCAGGCCAAGTGTTCAAGGAATGTGTTCTCCTTTTGCACATTGATCCACCATGCCCTCATAAACACTCACATCCCTTGTTTTACAAACAAGATGGTGCTTGGCCATGCACTTCCCACACTGGCCAGCTTCGGTCTAGGGTAGTAGGGTGTAACGCGTCTACCCGTCGAGATAGCGGCGGGACTATTGAGGAATGGCCTCAAACTTGGCACAATGGCTCATAATTACACACCACACACTTATATCACTTCAATGAGCAATGATGGCATGCTTGGGCATGCCTTCGGCACGGTAGACGGCTAAAATCTACGGTTTTAGGGGTGTTTTGGACAATTACAGACGAATCGTCAGGCCAAGCGTTGAAGGAATGTGCTCTCCTTTTGCACATTGCTCCACCATTCCCTCACAAACACTCACATCCCTTGTTTTACAAACGAGATGGTGCTTGGCCATGCACTTCCCACACTAGCCAGCTTCGGTCTAGGGTAGTAGGGTGTAACGCGTCTACCCGTCGGGATAGCGGCAGGACTGTTGAAGAATGGCCTAAAACTTGTCACAATGGCTCACAATGACACACCACACACTTATATCACTTCAATGAGCAGTGATGGCATGCTTGGGCATGCCTTCGGCACGGTAGACGGCTAAAATCTAGGGTTTTAGGGGTGTTTTGGACAAGTACGGACAAATCATCAGGCCAGGTGTTCAAGGAATGTGTTCTCCTTTTGCACATTGCTCCACCATGCCCTCATAAACACTCACATCCCTTGTTTTACAAACAAGATGGTGCTTGGCCATGCACTTCCCACACTGGCCAGCTTCGGTCTAGGGTAGTAGGGTGTAACGCGTCTACCCGTCGGGATAGCGGCGGGACTATTGAGGAATGGCCTCAAACTTGGCACAATGGCTCACAATGACACACCACACACTTATATCACTTCAATGAGCAACGATGGCATGCTTGGGCATGCCTTCGGCACGGTAGACGGCTAAAATCTACGGTTTTAGGGGTGTTTTGGACAATTACAGACGAATCGTCAGGCCAAGTGTTGAAGGAATGTGCTCACCTTTTGCACATTGATCCACCATTCCCTCACAAACACTCACATCCCTTGTTTTACAAACGAGATGGTGCTTGGCCATGCACTTCCCACACTAGCCAGCTTCGGTCTAGGGTAGTAGGGTGTAACGCGTCTACCCGTCGGGATAGCGGCAGGACTATTGAGGAATGGCCTAAAACTTGTCACAATGGCTCACAATGACACACCACACACTTATATCACTTCAATTAGCAGTGATGGCATGCTTGGGCATGCCTTCGGCACGGTAGACGGCTAAAATCTAGGGTTTTAGGGGTGTTTTGGACAAGTACGGACAAATCATCAGGCCAGGTGTTCAAGGAATGTGTTCTCCTTTTGCACATTGCTCCACCATGCCCTCATAAACACTCACATCCCTTGTTTTACAAACAAGATGGTGCTTGGCCATGCACTTCCCACACTGGCCAGCTTCGGTCTAGGGTAGTAGGGTGTAACGCGTCTACCCATCGGGATAGCGGCGGGACTATTGAGGAATGGCCTCAAACTTGGCAAAATGGCTCACAATGACACACCACACACTTATATCACTTCAATGAGCAATGATGGCATGCTTGGGCATGCCTTCGGCACGGCAGACGGCTAAAATCTACGGTTTTAGGGGTGTTTTGGACAATTACAGACGAATCGTCAGGCCAAGTGTTGAAGGAATATGCTCTCCTTTTGCCCATTGCTCCACCATTACCTCACAAACACTCACATCCCTTGTTTTACAAACGAGATGGTGCTTGGCCATGCACTTCCCACACTAGCCAGCTTCGGTCTAGGGTAGTAGGGTGTAACGCGTCTACCCGTCGAGATAGCGGCAGGACTATTGAGGAATGGCCTAAAACTTGGCACAGTGGCTCACAATGACACACCACACACTTATATCACATCAATGAGAAGTGATGGCATGCTTGGGCATGTCTTCGGCACGGTAGACGGCTAAAATCTAGGGTTTTAGGGGTGTTTTGGACAAGTATAGACGAATCGTCAGGCCAAGTGTTAAAGGAATGTGCTCTCCTTTTGCACATTGCTCCACCATGCCCTCATAAACACTCAAATCACTTGTTTTACAAACAAGATGGTTCTTGGCCATGAAATTCCCACACTAGCCAGCTTCGGTCTAGGGTAGAAGGGTGTAACGCATCTACCCGTCGGGATAGCGGCAGAACTATTGAGGAATGGCCTAAAACTTGGAACAATTGCTCACCATGACACACCACACACTTATATCACTTCAATGAGCAATTATGGCATGCTTCGGCATGCCTTCGGCATGGTAGACGGCTAAAATCTAGGGTTTTAGGGGTGTTTTGGACAAGTACGGATGAATTGTCAGGCCAAGTGTTCAAGGAATGTGCTCTCCTTTTGCACATTGCTCCACCATGCCCTCACAAACAATCACATCCCTTTTTTTACAAACAAGATGGTGCTTGGCCATGAACATCCCACACTGGCCAGCTTCTGTCTAGGGTAGTAGGGTGTAACGCGTCTACCCGTCGAGATAGCGGCAGGACTATTGAGGAATGGCCTCAAACTCGGCACAATGTCTCACAATGACACACCATACGCTTATATCATTTCAATGAGCCATCATGGCAGGCTTGGGCATGCCTTCGGCACGGTAGACGGCTAAAATCTAGGGTTTTAGGGGTGTTTTGGACAAGTACGGACGAATCGTCAGGACAAGTGTTCAAGGAATGTGCTCTTATTTTGCACATTGATCCACCATGCCCTCACAAACACTCACATACCTTTTTTACAAACAATATAGTGCTTGGCCATGCACTTCCCACAGTAGCCAGCTTCGGTCTAGGGTAGTAGGGTGTAACGCGTCTACCCGTCGGGATAGTGGCAGGAGTATTGAGTAATGGCCTCAAACTTGGCACAATGGCTCAAAATGACACACCACACACTTATATCACTTCAATGAGCAATAATGGCATGCTTGGGTATGCCTTTGGCACGGTAGACGGCTAAAATCTAAGGTTTTAGGAGTGTTTTGGACAAGGACGGACGAATCGTCAGGCCAAGTGTTCAAGGAATGTGCTCTCCTTTTGCATATTGATCCACCATTCCCTCACAAACACTCACATCCCTTGTTTTACAAACAAGATGGTGCTTGGCCATGCACTTCCCACACTGGCCAGCTTCGGTCTAGGGTAGGAGGGTGTAACGCGTCTACCCGTCGGGATAGCGGCAGGACTATTGAGGAATGTCCTAAAACTTGTCACAATTGATCACAATGACACACAACACACTTATATCGCTTCAATGAGTAGTGATGGCATGCTTGGGCATGCCATCGGCACGATAGACGACTAAAACCTAGGGTTTTAGGGGTGTTTTGGACAAGTACGGACGAATCGTCAGGCCCAGTGTTCAAGGAATGTGCTCTCCTTTTGCACATTTCTCCACCATGCCCACACAAACACTCACATCCCTTGTTTTACAAACAAGATGGTGCTCGGCCATGCACTTCCCACACTGGCCAGCTTCGGTCTAGGTTAGTAGGGTGTAACGTACCCATCGGGATAGCGGCAGGACTATTGAGGAATGGCCTAAAACTTGGCACAATGGCTCACAATGACACACCAAACACTTATATCACATCAATGAGCAGTGATGGCATGCTTGGGCATGCCTTCGGCACGGTAGACGGCTAAAATCTAGGGTTTTAGGGGTGATTTGGACAAGTACAGACGAATCGTCAGGCCAAGTGTTGAAGGAATGTGCTCTCCTTTTGCACATTTCTCCACCATGCCCTCGTAAACCCTCACATCCCTTGTTTTACAAACAAGATGGTTCTTGGCCATGCACTTCCCACAGTGGCCAGCTTCGGTCTAGGGTAGTAGGGTGTAACGCGTCTACCCGTCGGGATAGCAGCAGAACTATTGAGGAATGGCCTAAAACTTGTCACAATGGATCACAATGACACACAACACACTTATATCACTTCAATGAGTAGTGATGGCATGCTTGGGCATGCCTTCGGCATGGTAGACGGCTAAAATTTAGGGTTTTAGGGGTGTTTTGGACAAGTATGGACGAATCGTCAGGCCAAGTGTTCAAGGAATGTGCTCTCCTTTTGCACATTGCTACACCATGCCCTCACAAACACTCACATCCCTTGTTTTACAAACAATATGGTGCTTGGCCATGAACTTCCCACACTGGCCAGCTTCGGTCTAGGGTAGTAGGGTGTAACGCGTCTACCCGTCGAGATAGCGGCAGGACTATTGAGGAATGGCCTCAAACTTGGAACAATGGCTCACAATGACACAACACAGGCTTATATCACTTCAATGAGCCATCACGGCATGCTTGGGCATGCCTTCGGCACGGTAGACGGCTAAAATCTAGGGTTTTAGGGGTGTTTTGGACAAGGACGGACGAATCGTCAGGCCAAGTGTTCAAGGAATGTGCTCTCCTTTTGCATATTGATCCACAATTCCCTCACAAACACTCACATCCCTTGTTTTACAAACAAGATGGTGCTTGGCCATGCACTTCCCACACTGGCCAGCTTCTGTCTAGGGTAGTAGGGTGTAACGCGTCTACCCGTCGAGATAGCGGCAGGACTACTGAGGAATGGCCTCAAACTCGGCACAATGTCTCACAATGACACACCATACGCTTATATCATTTCAATGAGCCATCATGGCAGGCTTGGGCATGCCTTCGGCACGGTAGACGGCTAAAATCTAGGGTTTTAGGGGTGTTTTGGACAAGTACGGACGAATCGTCAGGCCAAGTGTTCAAGGAATGTGCTCTCCTTTAGCACATTTCTCCACCATGCCCTCACAAACACTCACATCCATTGTTTTACAAACAAGATGGTGCTTGGCCATGAACTTCCCACACTGGCCAGCTTCTGTCTAGGGTAGTAGGGTGTAACGCGTCTACCCGTCGGGATAGCGGCGGGACTATTGAGGAATGGCCTCAAACTTGGCAAAATGGCTCACAATGACACACCACACACTTATATCACTTCAATGAGCAATGATGGCATGCTTGGGCATGCCTTCGGCACGGTAGACGGCTAAAATCTACGGTTTTAGGGGTGTTTTGGACAAGGACGGACGAATCGTCAGGCCAAGTGTTCAAGGAATGTGCTCTCCTTTTGCATATTGATCCACCATTCCCTCACAAACACTCACATCCCTTGTTTTACAAACAAGACGGTGCTTGGCCATGCACTTCCCACACTGGCCAGCTTCGGTCTAGGGTAGTAGGGTGTAACGCGTCTACCCGTCGGGATAGCGGCAGGACTATTGAGGAATGTCCTAAAACTTGTCACAATTGATCACAATGACACACAACACACTTATATCGCTTCAATGAGTAGTGATGGCATGCTTGGGCATGCCTTCGGCATGATAGACGACTAAAACCTAGGGTTTTAGGGGTGTTTTGGACAAGTACGGACGAATCGTCAGGCCCAGTGTTCAAGGAATGTGCTCTCCTTTTGCACATTTCTCCACCATGCCCACACAAACACTCACATCCCTTGTTTTACAAACAATATGGTGCTCGGCCATGCACTTCCCACACTGGCCAGCTTCGGTCTAGGTTAGTAGGGTGTAACGTACCCATCGGGATAGCGGCAGGACTATTGAGGAATGGCCTAAAACTTGGCACAATGGCTCACAATGACACACCAAACACTTATATCACATCAATGAGCAGTGATGGCATGCTTGGGCATGCCTTCGGCACGGTAGACGGCTAAAATCTAGGGTTTTAGGGGTGATTTGCACAAGTACAAACGAATCGTCAGGCCAAGTGTTGAAGGAATGTGCTCCCCTTTTGCACATTTCTCCACCATGCCCTCGTAAACCCTCACATCCCTTGTTTTACAAACAAGATGGTTCTTGGCCATGCACTTCCCACAGTGGCCAGCTTCGGTCTAGGGTAGTAGGGTGTAACGCGTCTACCCGTCGGGATAGCAGCAGAACTATTGAGGAATGGCCTAAAACTTGTCACAATGGATCACAATGACACACAACACACTTATATCACTTCAATGAGTAGTGATGGCATGCTTGGGCATGCCTTCGGCACGGTAGACGGCTAAAATTTAGGGTTTTAGGGGTGTTTTGGACAAGTACGGACGAATCGTCAGGCCAAGTGTTCAAGGAATGTGCTCTCCTTTTGCACATTGCTACACCATGCCCTCACAAACACTCACATCCCTTGTTTTACAAACAATATGGTGCTTGGCCATGAACTTCCCACACTGGCCAGCTTCGGTCTAGGGTAGTAGGGTGTAACACGTCTACCCGTCGAGATAGCGGCAGGACTATTGAGGAATGGCCTCAAACTTGGAACAATGGCTCACAATGACACAACACAGACTTATATCACTTCAATGAGCCATCACGGCATGCTTGGGCATGCCTTCGGCACGGTAGACGGCTAAAATCTAGGGTTTTAGGGGTGTTTTGGACAAGGACGGACGAATCGTCAGGCCAAGTGTTCAAGGAATGTGCTCTCCTTTTGCATATTGATCCACAATTCCCTCACAAACACTCACATCCCTTGTTTTACAAACAAGATTGTGCTTGGCCATGCACTTCCCACACTGGCCAGCTTCTGTCTAGGGTAGTAGGGTGTAACGCGTCTACCCGTCGAGATAGCGGCAGGACTATTGAGGAATGGCCTCAAACTCGGCACAATGTCTCACAATGACACACCATACGCTTATATCATTTCAATGAGCCATCATGGCAGGCTTGGGCATGCCTTCGGCACGGTAGACGGCTAAAATCTAGGGTTTTAGGGGTGTTTTGGACAAGTACGGACGAATCGTCAGGACAAGTGTTCAAGGAATGTGCTCTTATTTTGCACATTGATCCACCATGCCCTCACAAACACTCACATACCTTTTTTTAAAAACAATATAGTGCTTGGCCATGCACTTCCCACACTAGCCAGCTTCGGTCTAGGGTAGTAGGGTGTAACGCGTCTACCCGTCGGGATAGCGGCAGGAGTATTGAGTAATGGCCTCAAACTTGGCACAATGGCTCAAAATGACACACCACACACTTATATCACTTCAATGAGCAATAATGGCATGCTTGGGTATGCCTTTGGCACGGTAGACGGCTAAAATCTAACGTTTTAGGGGTGTTTTGGACAAGGACGGACGAATCGTCAGGCCAAGTGTTCAAGGAATGTGCTCTCCTTTTTTCATATTGATCCACCATTCCCTCACAAACACTCACATCCCTTGTTTTACAAACAAGATGGTGCTTGGCCATGCACTTCCCACACTGGCCAGCTTCGGTCTAGGGTAGTAGGGTGTAACGCGTCTACCCGTCGGGATAGCGGCAGGACTATTGAGGAATGTCCTAAAACTTGTCACAATGGATCACAATGACACACAACACACTTATATCGCTTCAATGAGTAGTGATGGCATGCTTGGGCATGCCTTCGGCACGGTAGACGACTAAAATCTAGGGTTTTAGGGGTGTTTTGGACAAGTACGGACGAATCGTCAGGCCCAGTGTTCAAGGAATGTGCTCTCCTTTTGCACATTTCTCCACCATGCCCACACAAACACTCACATCCCTTGTTTTACAAACAAGATGGTGCTCGGCCATGCACTTCCCACACTGGCCAGCTTCGGTCTAGGTTAGTAGGGTGTAACGTACCCATCGGGATAGCGGCAGGACTATTGAGGAATGGCCTAAAACTTGGCAAAATGGCTCACAATGACACACCACACACTTATATCACTTCAATGAGCAGTGATGGCATGCTTGGGCATGCCTTCGGCACGGTAGACGGCTAAAATCTAGGGTTTTAGGGGTGATTTGGACAAGTACAGACGAATCGTCAGGCCAAGTGTTGAAGGAATGTGCTCTCCTTTTGCACATTTCTCCACCATGCCCTCGTAAACACTCACATCCCTTGTTTTACAAACAAGATGGTTCTTGGCCATGCACTTCCCACAGTGGCCAGCTTCGGTCTAGGGTAGTAGGGTGTAACGCGTCTACCCGTCGGGATAGCAGCAGAACTATTGAGGATGGCCTAAAACTTGTCACAATGGATCACAATGACACACAACACACTTATATCACTTCAATGAGTATTGATGGCATGCTTGGGCATGCCTTCGGCACGGTAGACGGCTAAAATTTAGGGTTTTAGGGGTGTTTTGGACAAGTACGGACGAATCGTCAGGCCAAGTGTTCAAGGAATGTGCTCTCCTTTTGCACATTGCTACACCATGCCCTCACAAACACTCACATCCCTTGTTTTACAAACAATATGGTGCTTGGCCATGAACTTCCCACACTGGCCAGCTTCGGTCTAGGGTAGTAGGGTGTAACGCGTCTACCCGTCGAGATAGCGGCAGGACTATTGAGGAATGGCCTCAAACTTGGAACAATGGCTCACAATGACACAACACAGACTTATATCACTTCAATGAGCCATCATGGCATGCTTGGGCATGCCTTCGGCACGGTAGACGGCTAAAATCTAGGGTTTAGGGGTGTTTTGGACAAGGACGGACGAATCGTCAGGCCAAGTGTTCAAGGAATGTGCTCTCCTTTTGCACATTGCTCCACCATTCCCTCACAAACACTCACATCCCTTGTTTTACAAACAAGATGGTGCTTGCCCATGCACTTCCCACACTGGCCAGCTTTGGTCTAGGGTAGTAGGGTGTAACGCGTCTACCCGTCGGGATAGCGGTGGGACTATTGAGGAATGGCCTCAAACTTGTAAAAATGACTGACAATGACACACCACACACTTATATCACTTCAATGAGCAATGATGGCATGCTTGGTCATGCCTTCGGCACGGTAGACGGCTAAAACTAGGGTTTTAGGGGTGTATTGGACAAGTACGGACGAATCGTCAGGCCAAGTGTTCAAGGAATATGCTCTCCTTTTGCACATTGCTCCACCATGCCCTCACAAAAACTCACATCCCTTGTTTTACAAACAAGATGGTGCTTGGCCATGCACTTCCCACACTAGCCAGCTTTGGTCTAGGGTAGTAGGGTGTAACGCGTCTACCCGTCGGGATAGCGGCAGGACTATTGAGGAATGGCCGAAAACTTGTCACAATGGCTCACAATGACACACCACACACTTATATCACTTCAATGAGAAGTGATGGCATGCTTGGGCATGCCTTCGGCACGGTAGACGGCTAAAATCTAGGGTTTTAGGGGTGTTTTGGACAAGTACGGACAAATCATCAGGCCAAGTGTTCAAGGAATGTGCTCTCCTTTTGCACATTGCTCCACCATTCCCTCACAAACACTCACATACCTTGTTTTACAAACAATATGGTGCTTGGCCATCCACTTCCCACACCGGCCAGCTTCGGTCTAGGGTAGTAGGGTGTAACGCGTCTACCCGTCGGGATAGCGGCAGGACTATTGAGGAATGGCCTCAAACTTGTCACAATGGCTCACAATGACACACCACACACTTATATCACTTCAATGAGCAATGATGGCATGCTTGGGCATGCCTTCGGCACGGTAGACGGCTAAAACTAGGGTTTTAGGGGTGTTTTGGACAAGTACGGACGAATCGTCAGGCCAAGTGTTCAAGGAATATGCTCTCCTTTTGCAGATTGCTCCACCATGCCCTCACAAACTCTCACATCCCTTGTTTTACAAACAAGATGGTGCTTGGCCATGAACTTCCCACACTAGCCAG
This sequence comes from Avena sativa, assembly GCA_916181665.1. Classification (NCBI taxonomy): domain Eukaryota; kingdom Viridiplantae; phylum Streptophyta; class Magnoliopsida; order Poales; family Poaceae; genus Avena; species Avena sativa. Next base: position 319,050,337 of record OV702292.1, read on the forward strand.
CTTCGGTCTAGGGTAGTAGGGTGTAACGCGTCTACCGTCGGGTTAGCGGCAGGATTATTGAGGAATGGCCTCAAACTTTGCACAATGGCTCAAAATGACACACTAGACACTTATATCCATTCAATGAGCAATTATGGCATGCTTGGGCATGCCTTCGGCACGGTAGACGGCTAAAATCTAGGGTTTTAGGGGTGTTTTAGACAAGTACCGACGAATCGTCATGCCAAGTGTTCAAGGAATGTGCTCTCCTTTTTGCACATTGCTCCACCATTCCCTCACAAACACTCACATCCTTTATTTTACAAACAATATGGTGATTGGCCATGCACTTCCCACACTGGCCAGCTTCGGTCTAGGGTAGTAGGGTGTAACGCGTCTACCCATGGGGATAGCGGTAGGACTATTGAGGAATGGGCTAAAACTTGGCACAATGGCTCACAATGACACACCACACACTTAGATCACTTCAATGAGCAATGATGGCATGCTTGGGCATGCCTTCGGCACGGTAGACGGCTAAAATCTATGGTTTTAGGGGTGTTTTGGACAAGTACGGACGAATCGTCAGCCCAAGTTTTCAAGGAATATGCTCTCCTTTTGCATGTTGCAACACCATGCCCTCACAAACACTCACATCCCTTGTTTTACAAACAAGATGGTGCTTGGCCATGCACTTCCCACACTGGCCAGCTTTGGTCTAGGGTAGTAGGGTGTAACACGTCTACCTATCGGGTTAGCGGTGGGACTATTGAGGAATGGCCTCAAACTTGTCACAATGACTCACAATGACACACCACACAATTATATAACTTCAATGAGCAGTGATGGCATGCTTGGGCATGCCTTCGGCAAGGTAGACGACTAAAATCTAGGGTTTTAGGGGTGTTTTGGACAAGTACGGACGAATCGTCAGGCCAAGTGTTCAAGGAATGTTCTCTCCTTTTGCACATTTCTCCACCATGCCCACACAAACACTCATAGCCCTTGTTTTACAAACAAGATGGTTGTTGGCCATGCACTTCCCACACTGGCCAGCTTCGGTCTAGGGTAGTAGGGTGTAACGAGTCTAGCTGTCGGGATAGCGGCAGGACAATTGAGGAATGGCCTCAAACTTGTCACAATGGATCACAATGACACACCACAGACTTATATCACTTCAATGAGCAATCATGGCATGCTTGGGAATGCCTTCGGCACGGTAGACGGCTAAAATATAGAGTTTTAGGGGTGTTTTGGACAAGTACGGATGAATCGTCAGGCCATGTGTTCAAGGAATGTACTCTCCTTTTGCACATTGGTCCACCATGCCCTCAAAATAACTCACATACCTTTTTCTGGAAACAATATGGTGCTTGACCATGCACTTCCCACACTAGCCAGCTTCGCTCTAGGGTAGTAGGGTGTAACACGTCTACCCGTCGGGATAGCGGCAGGACTATTGAGGAATGGCCTAAAACTTGGCACAATGGCTCACAATGACACACCACAGACTTATATAACTTCAATGAGCAATGATGGCATGCTTGGGCATGCCTTCGGCATGGTAGACGGCTAAAATCTAGGGTTTTAGGGGTGTTTTCGACAAGTACGGACGAATCGTCAGGCCAAGTGTTCAAGGAATGTGCTCTCCTTTTGCACATTTCTCCACCATTCCCTCACAAACACTCACATCCCTTGTTTTACAAACGAGATGGTCCTTGGCCATGTACTTCCCACACTAGCCAGCTTCGGTCTAGGGTAGAAGGGTGTAATGCGTTTACCCGTCGGGATAGCGGCAGGACTATTGAGGAATGGCCTAAAACTTGTCACAATGGCTAAAAATGACACACCACACACTTATATCACTTCAATGAGCAGTGATGGCATGCTTGGGCATGCCTTCGGCACGGTAGACGGCTAAAATCTAGGGTTTTAGGGGTGTTTTGGACAAGTATAGACGAATCGTCAGGCCAAGTGTTCAAGGAATGTGTTCTCCTTTTGCACATTGATCCACCATGCCATCATAAACACTCACATCCCTTGTTTTACAAACCAGATGGTGCTTGGCCATGCAGCTCCCACACTGGCCAGCTTCGGTCTAGGGTAGTAGGGTGTAACGCGTCTACCCGTCGGGATAGCGGTGGGACTATTGAGGAATGGCCTCAAACTTGTCACAATGGCTCACAATGACACACCACACACTTATATCACTTCAATGAGCAATGATGGCATGCTTGGGCATGCCTTCGGCACGGTAGACGGCTAAAATCTACGGTTTTAGGGGTGTTTTGGACAATTACAGACGAATCGTCAGGCCAAGTGTTGAAGGAATGTGCTCTACTTTTGCACATTGCTCCACCATTCCCTCACAAACACTCACATCCCTTGTTTTACAAACGAGATGGTGCTTGGCCATGCACTTCCCACACTAGCCAGCTTCGGTCTAGGGTAGTAGGGTGTAACGCGTCTACCCGTCGGGATAGCGGCAGGACTATTGAGGAATGGCCTAAAACTTGTCACAATGGGTCACAATGACACACCACACACTTATATCACTTCAATTAGCAGCGATGGCATGCTTGGGCATGCCTTCGGCACGGTAGACGGCTAAAATCTAGGGTTTTAGGGGTGTTTTGGACAAGTATAGACGAATCGTCAGGCCAGGTGTTCAAGGAATGTGTTCTCCTTTTGCACATTGCTCCACCATGCCCTCATAAACACTCACATCCCTTGTTTTACAAAGAAGATGGTGCTTGGCCATGCACTTCCCACACTGGCTAGCTTCGGTCTAGGGTAGTAGGGTGTAACGCGTCTACCCGTCGGGATAGCGGCGGGACTATTGAGGAATGGCCTCAAACTCGGCACAATGGCTCACAATGACACTCCACACACTTATATCACTTCAATGAGCAATGATGGCATGCTTGGGCATGCCTTCGGCACGGTAGACGGCTAAAATCTACGGTTTTAGGGGTGTTTTGGACAATTACAGACGAATCGTCAGGCCAAGTGTTGAAGGAATTCGCTCTCCTTTTGCCCATTGCTCCACCATTCCCTCACAAAAACTCACATCCCTTGTTTTACAAACGAGATGGTGCTTGGCCATGCACTTCCCACACTAGCCAGCTTCGGTCTAGGGTAGTAGGGTGTAACGCGTCTACCCGTCGGGATAGCGGCAGGACTATTGAGGAATGGCCTAAAACTTGGCACAATGTCTCACAATGACACACCACACACTTATATCACATCAATGAGTAGTGATGGCATGCTTGGGCATGTCTTCGGCACGGTAGACGGCTAAAATCTAGGGTTTTAGGGGTGTTTTGGACAAGTATAGACGAATCATCAGGCCAAGTGTTAAAGGAATGTGCTCTCCTTTTGCACATTGCTCCACCATGCCCTCATAAACACTCAAATCACTTGTTTTACAAACAAGATGGTTCTTGGCCATGAAATTCCCACACTAGCCAGCTTCGGTTTAGGGTAGTATGGTGTAACGCGTCTACCCGTCGGGATAGCGGCAGAACTATTGAGGAATGGCCTAAAACTTGGAACAATTGCTCACCATGACACACCACACACTTATATCACTTCAATGAGCAATTATGGCATGCTTCGGCATGCCTTCGGCACGGTAGACGGCTAAAATCTAGGGTTTTAGGGGTGTTTTGGACAAGTACGGACGAATCGTCAGGCCAAGTGTTCAAGGAATGTGCTCTTATTTTGCACATTGATCCACCATGCCCTCACAAACACTCACATCCATTTTTTTGAAACAATATAGTGCTTGGCCATGCACTTCCCACACTAGCCAGCTTCGGTCTAGGGTAGTAGGGTGTAACGCGTCTACCCGTCGGGATAGCGGCAGGATTATTGAGTAATGGTCTCAAACTTGGCACAATGGCTCAAAATGACACACCGCACACTTATATCACTTCAATGAGCAATAATGGCATGCTTGGGTATGCCTTTGGCATGGTAGACGACTAAAATCTAGGGTTTTATCGGTGTTTTGGACAAGGACGGACGAATCGTCAGGCCAAGTGTTCAAGGAATCTGCTCTCCTTTAGCATATTGATCCACAATTCCCTCACACACTCACATCCCTTGTTTTACAAACAAGATGGTGCTTGGCCATGCACTTCCCACACTAGCCAGCTTCGGTCTAGGGTAGTAGGGTGTAACGCGTCTACCCGTCGGGATAGCGGCAGGACTATTGAGGAATGTCCTAAAACTTGTCACAATGGATCACAATGACACACAACACACTTATATCGCTTCAATGAGTAGTGATGGCATGCTTGGGCATGCCTTCGGCACGGTAGACGACTAAAATCTAGGGTTTTAGGGGTGTTTTGGACAAGTACGGACGAATTGTCAGGCCCAGTGTTCAAGGAATGTGCTCTCCTTTTGCACATTTCTCCACCATGCCCACACAAACACTCACATCCCTTGTTTTACAAACAAGATGGTGCTTGGCCATGCACTTCCCACACTGGCCAGCTTCGTTCTAGGTTAGTAGGGTGTAGCGCGTCTACCCGTCGGGATAGCGGCAGGACTATTGAGGAATGGCCTAAAACTTGGCACAATGGCTCACAATGACACACCAAACACTTATATCACATCAATGAGCAGTGATGGCATGCTTGGGCATGCCTTTGGCATGGTAGACGGCTAAAATCTAGGGTTTTAGGGGTGTTTTGGACAAGTACAGACGAATCGTCAGGCCAAGTGTTGAAGGAATGTGCTCTCCTTTTGCACATTTCTCCACCATGCCCTCGTAAACACTCACATCCCTTGTTTTACAAACAAGATGGTTCTTGGCCATGCACTTCCCACACTAGCCAGCTTCGGTCTAGGGTAGTAGGGTGTAACGCGTCTACCCGTCGGGATAGCAGCAGAACTATTGAGGAATGGCCTAAAACTTGTCACAATGGATCACAATGACACACAACACACTTATATCACTTCAATGAGTAGTGATGGCATGCTTGGGCATGCCTTCGGCACGGTAGACGACTAAAATTTAGGGTTTTAGGGGTGTTTTGGACAAGTACGGACGAATCGTCAGGCCAAGTGTTCAAGGAATGTGCTCTCCTTTTGCACATTGCTACACCATGCCCTCACAAAAACTCACATCCCTTGTTTTACAAACAATATGGTGCTTGGCCATGAACTTCCCACACTGGCCAGCTTCGGTCTAGGGTAGTAGGGTGTAACGCGTCTACCCGTCGAGATAGCCGCAGGACTATTGAGGAATGGCCTCAAACTTGGAACAATGGCTCAAAATGACACAACACAGACTTATATCACTTCAATGAGCCATCATGGCATGCTTGGGCATGCCTTCGGCACGGTAGACGGCTAAAATCTAGGGTTTTAGGGGTGTTTTGGACAAGGACGGACGAATTGTCAGGCCAAGTGTTCAAGGAATGTGCTCTCCTTTTGCACATTGCTCCACCATTCCCTCACAAACACTCACATCCCTTGTTTTACAAACAAGATGGTGCTTGCCCATGCACTTCCCACACTGGCCAGCTTTGGCTAGGGTAGTAGGGTGTAACGCGTCTACCCGTCGGGATAGCGGTGGGAATATTGAGGAATGGCCTCAAACTTGTCACAATGACTCACAATGACACACCACACACTTATATCTCTTCAATTAGCAATGATGGCATGCTTGGGCATGCCTTAGGCATGGTAGACGGCTAAAACTAGGGTTTTAGGGGTGTTTTGGACAAGTACGGACGAATCGTCAGGCCAAGTGTTCAAGGAATATGCTCTCCTTTTGCACATTGCTCCACCATGCCCTCACAAACACTCACATCCCTTGTTCTACAAACAAGATGGTGCTTGGCCATGCACTTCCCACACTAGCTAGCTTTGGTCTAGGGTAGTAGGGTGTAACGCGTCTACCCGTCGGGATAGCGGCAGGACTATTGAGGAATGGCCTAAAACTTGTCACAATGGCTCACAATGACACACCACACACTTATATAACTTCAATGAGAAGTGATGGCATGCTTGGGCATGCCTTCGGCACGGTAGACGGCTAAAATCTAGGGTTTTAGGGGTGTTTTGGACAAGTACGGACAAATCATCAGGCCAAGTGTTCAAGGAATATGCTCTACTTTTGCACATTGCTCCACCATGCCCTCATAAACACTCAAATCACTTGTTTTACAAACAAGATGGTTCTTGGCCATGAAATTCCCACACTAGCCAGCTTCGGTCTAGGGTAGTAGGGTGTAACGCGTCTACCCGTCGGGATAGCGGCAGAACTATTGAGGAATGGCCTAAAACTTGGAACAATTGCTCACCATGACACACCACACACTTATATCACTTCAATGAGCAATTATGGCATGCTTCGGCATGCCTTCGGCACGGTAGACGGCTAAAATCTAGGGTTTTAGGGGTGTTTTGGACAAGTACGGATGAATTGTCAGGCCAAGTGTTCAAGGAATGTGCTATCCTTTTGCACATTGCTCCACCATGCCCTCACAAACAGTCACATCCCGTGTTTTACAAACAAGATGGTGCTTGGCCATGAACTTCCCACACTGGCCAGCTTCTGTCTAGGGTAGTAGGGTGTAACGCTTCTACCCGTCGAGATAGCGGCAGGACTATTGAGGAATGGCCTCAAACTCGGCACAATGTCTCAGAATGACACACCATACGCTTATATCACTTCAATGACCCATCATAGCAGGCTTGGGCATGCCTTCGGCACGGTAGACGGCTAAAATGTAGGGTTTTAGGGGTGTTTTGGACAAGTACGGACGAATCGTCAGGCCAAGTGTTCAAGGAATGTGCTCTTATTTTGCACATTGATCCACCATGCCCTCACAAACACTCACATCCATTTTTTTAAAACAATATAGTGCTTGGCCATGCACTTCCCACACTAGCCAGCTTCGGTCTAGGGTAGTAGGGTGTAACGCGTCTACCCGTCGGGATAGCGGCAGGAGTATTGAGTAATGGTCTCAAACTTGGCACAATGGCTCAAAATGACACACCACACACTTATATCACTTCAATGAGCAATGATGGCATGCTTGGGCATGCCTTCGGCACGGTAGACGGCTAAAATCTACGGTTTTAGGGGTGTTTTGGACAATTACAGACGAATCGTCAGGCCAAGTGTTGAAGGAATGTGCTCTACTTTTGCACATTGCTCCACCATTCCCTCACAAACACTCACATCCCTTGTTTTACAAACGAGATGGTGCTTGGCCATGCACTTCCCACACTAGCCAGCTTCGGTCTAGGGTAGTAGGGTGTAATGCGTCTACCCGTCGGGATAGCGGCAGGAGTATTGAGTAATGGCCTCAAACTTGGCACAATGGCTCAAAATGACACACCGCACACTTATATCACTTCAATGAGCAATAATGGCATGCTTGGGTATGCCTTTGGCATGGTAGACGGCTAAAATCTAGGGTTTTATGGGTGTTTTGGACAAGGACGGACGAATCGTCAGGCCAAGTGTTCAAGGAATCTGCTCTCCTTTTGCATATTGATCCACAATTCCCTCACAAACACTCACATCCCTTGTTTTACAAACAAGATGGTGCTTGGCCATGCACTTCCCACACTAGCCAGCTTCGGTCTAGGGTAGTAGGATGTAACGCGTCTACCCGTCGGGATAGCGGCAGGACTATTGAGGAATGTCCTAAAACTTGTCACAATGGATCACAATGACACACAACACACTTATATTGCTTCAATGTGTAGTGATGGCATGCTTGGGCATGCCTTCGGCACGGTAGACGACTAAAATCTAGGGTTTTAGGGGTGTTTTGGACAAGTACGGACGAATCGTCAGGCCCAGTGTTCAAGGAATGTGCTCTCCTTTTGCACATTTATCCACCATGCCCACACAAACACTCACATCCCTTGTTTTACAAACAAGATGGTGCTTGGCCATGCACTTCCCACACTGGCCAGCTTCGGTCTAGGTTAGTAGGGTGTAACGCGTCTACCCGTCGGGATAGCGGCAGGACTATTGAGGAATGGCCTAAAACTTGGCACAATGGATCACAATGACACACCAAACACTTATATCACCTCAATGAGCAGTGATGGCATGCTTGGGCATGCCTTTGGCATGGTAGACGGCTAAAATCTAGGGTTTTAGGGGTGTTTTGGACAAGTACAGACGAATCGTCAGGCCAAGTGTTCAAGGAATGTGCTCTCCTTTTGCACATTTCTACACCATGCCCTCACAAACACTCACATCCCTTGTTTTACAAACAATATGGTGCTTGGCCATGAACTTCCCACACTGGCCAGCTTCGGTCTAGGGTAGTAGGGTGTAACGCGTCTACCCGTCGAGATAGCGGCAGGACTATTGAGGAATGGCCTCAAACTTGGAACAAAGGCTCAAAATGACACAACACAGACTTATATCACTTCAATGAGCCATCATGGCATGCTTGGGCATGCCTTCGGCACGGTAGACGGCTAAAATCTAGGGTTTTAGGGGTGTTTTGGACAAGGACGGACGAATCGTCAGGCCATGTGTTCAAGGAATGTGCTCTCCTTTTGCACATTGCTCCACCATTCCCTCACAAACACTCACATCCCTTGTTTTACAAACAAGATGGTGCTTGCCCATGCACTTCCCACACTGGCCAGCTTTGGCTAGGGTAGTAGGGTGTAACGCGTCTACCCGTCGGGATAGCGGTGGGAATATTGAGGAATGGCCTCAAACTTGTCACAATGACTCACAATGACACACCACACACTTATATCTCTTCAATTAGCAATGATGGCATGCTTGGGCATGCCTTAGGCATGGTAGACGGCTAAAACTAGGGTTTTAGGGGTGTTTTGGACAAGTACGGACGAATCGTCAGGCCAAGTGTTCAAGGAATATGCTCTCCTTTTGCACATTGCTCCACCATGCCCTCACAAACACTCACATCCCTTGTTCTACAAACAAGATGGTGCTTGGCCATGCACTTCCCACACTAGCTAGCTTTGGTCTAGGGTAGTAGGGTGTAACGCGTCTACCCGTCGGGATAGCGGCAGGACTATTGAGGAATGGCCTAAAACTTGTCACAATGGCTCACAATGACACACCACACACTTATATAACTTCAATGAGAAGTGATGGCATGCTTGGGCATGCCTTCGGCACGGTAGACGGCTAAAATCTAGGGTTTTAGGGGTGTTTTGGACAAGTACGGACAAATCATCAGGCCAAGTGTTCAAGGAATGTGATCTACTTTTGCACATTGCTCCACCATTCCCTCACAAACACTCACATCCCTTGTTTTACAAACAATATGGTGCTTGGCCATGCACTTCCCACACCGGCCAGCTTCGGTCTAGGGTAGTAGGGTGTAACGCGTCTACCCGTCGGGATAGCACCAGGACTATTGAGGAATGGCCTCAAAATTGTCACAATGGCTCACAATGACACACCACACACTTATATCACTTCAATGAACAATTATGGCATGCTTGGGCATGCCTTCGGCACGGTAGACGGCTAAAACTAGGGTTTTAGGGGTGTTTTGGACAAGTACGGACGAATCATCAGGCCAAGTGTTCAAGGAATATGCTCTCCTTTTGCACATTGCTCCACCATGCCCTCACAAACACTCACATCCCTTGTTCTACAAACAAGATGGTGCTTGGCCATGAACTTCCCACACTAGCGAGCTTCGGTCTAGGGTAGTAGGGTGTAACGTGTCTACCGTCGGGTTAGCGGCAGGATTATTGAGGAATGGCCTCAAACTTTGCACAATGGCTCAAAATGACACACTAGACACTTATATCCCTTCAATGAGCAATTATGGCATGCTTGGGCATGCCTTCGGCATGGTAGACAGCTAAAATCTAGGGTTTTAGGGGTGTTTTAGACAAGTACCGACGAATCATCATGCCAAGTGTTCAAGGAATGTGCTCTCCTTTTTGCACATTGCTCCACCATTCCCTCACAAACACTCACATACTTTATTTTACAAACAATATGGTGATTGGCCATGCACTTCCCACACTGGCCAGCTTTAGTCTAGGGTAGTAGGGTGTAACGCGTCTACCCATGGGGATAGCGGCAGGACTATTGAGGAATGGCCTAAAACTTGGCACAATGGCTCACAATGACACACCACACACTTATATCACTTCAATGAGCAATGATGGCATGCTTGGGCATGCCTTCGGCACGGTAGACGGCTAAAATCTTGGGTTTCAGGGGTTTTTGGACAAGTACGGATGAATCGTCAGGCCAAGTGTTCAAGGAATGTGCTCTCCTTTTGCACATTGCTCCAACATGCCCACACAAGCACTCACATCCCTTGTTTTACAAACAAGATGGTGCTTGGCCATGCACTTCCCACACTGGCCAACTTCGGTCAAGGGTAGTAGGGTGTAACGCGTCTACCTGTTGGGATAGCGGCAGGACTATTGAGGAATGGCCTAAAACTTGGCACAATGGCTCACAATGACACACCACACACTTATATCACTTCAATGAGCAATTATGACATGCTTGGGCATGCCTTCGGCACGGTAGACGGCTAAAATCTGGGGTTTTAGGGGTGTTTTGGACAAGTACGGACGAATCGTCAGGCCAAGTGTTCAAGGAATGTGCTCTCCTTTTGCACATTTCTCCACCATGCCCTCACAAGCACTCACATCCGTTGTTTTACAAACAAGATGGTGCTTGGCCATGAATTTCCCACACTGGCCAGCTTCGGTCTAGGGTAGTAGGGTGTAATGCGTCTATCCGTCGGGAGAGAGGCAGGACTATTGAGGAATGGACTCAAACTTGGAACAATGTATCACAATGACACACCACACGCTTATATCACTTCAATGAGCAATCATGGCATGCTTGGGCATGCCTTCGGCACGGTAGACGGCTAAAATCTAGGGTTTTAGGGGTGTTTTGGACAAGTACGGATGAATCGTCAGGCCAAGTCTTCAAGGAATGTCCTCTCCTTTTGCACATTGATCCACCATACCCTCACAAACACTGACCTCCCTTTTTTACAAACATTATAGTGCTTGGCCATGCACTTCCCACACTGGCCAACTTCGGTCTAGGGTAGTAGGGTGTAACGCGTCTACCCGTCGGGATAGCGGCAGGAGTATTGAGGAATGGCTTAAAACTTGTCACAATGGCTCAAAATGACACACCACACACTTATATCATTTCAATGAGCAATGATGGCATGCTTGGGCATGGCTTCGGCACGGTACACGGCTAAAATCTAGGGTTTTAGGGGTGTTTTTGACAACTACGGACGAATCGTCAGGCCAAGTGTTCAAGGAATGTGCTCTCCTTTTGCACATTGCTCCAAAATTCCCTAACAAACACTCACAACCCTTGTTTTACAAACAAGATGGTGCTTGGCCTTGCACTTCCCACACCGGCCAACTTCGGTCTAGGGTAGTAGGGTGTAACGCGTCTACACGTCTTAGCGGCAGGATTATTGAGGAATGGCCTCAAACTTTGCTAAATGGCTCAAAATAACACACCAGACACTTATATCCCTTCAATGAGCAATTTTAGCATTCTTGGGCATGCCTTCGGCACGGTAGACGGCTAAAATCTATTGTTTTAGGGGTGTTTTAGACAAGTACAGACGAATCGTCATGCCAAGTGTTCAAGGAATGTGCTCTCCTTTTGCACATTGCTCCACCATTCCCTCACAAACACTCACATCCTTTATTTTACAAACAATATGGTGATTGGCCATGCACTTCCCACACTGGCCAGCTTCGGTCTAGGGTAGTAGAGTGTAACGCGTCTACCCGTGGGGATAGCGGTAGGACTATTGAGGAATGGCCTAAAACTTGGCACAATGGCTCAAAATGACACACCACACACTTATATCACTTCAATGAGAAATGATGGCATGCTTGGGCATGCCTTCGGAATGGTAGACGGCTAAAATCTAGGGTTTTAGGGGTTTTTGGACAAGTACGGACGAATCGTCAGGCCAAGTGTTCAAGGAATGTGCTATCCTTTTGCAAATTGCTCCACCATGCCCACACAAACACTCACATACCTTGTTTTACAAACAAGATGGTGCTTGGCCATGCACTTCCCACACTGGCCAGCTTCGGTCATGGGTAGTAGGGTGTAACGCGTCTACCTGTTGGGATAGCGGCAGGACTATTGAGGAATGGCCTAAAACTTGGCACAATGGCTCACGATGACACACCACACACTTATATCACTTCAATGAGCAATTATGGCATGCTTGGGCATGCCTTCGGCACGGTAGACGGCTAAAATCTGGGGTTTTAGGGATGTTTTGGCCAAGTACAGACGAATCGTCAGGCCAAGTGTTCAAGGAATGTGCTATCATTTTGCAAATTTCTCCACCATGCCGTCACAAACATTCACATCCCATGTTTTACAAACAAGATGGTCCTTGGCCATGAACTTCCCACACTGGCCAGCTTCGGTCTAGGGTAGTAGGGTGTAACGCGTCTACCCGTCGGGATAGCGGCAGGACTATTGAGGAATGGCCTCAAACTTTCTCACAATGACACACCACACACTTATATCACTTCAATGAGAAGTGATGGCATGCTTGGGCATGCCTTTGGCACGGTAGACGGCTAAAATCTAGGGTTTTAGGGGTGTTTTGGACAAGTACGGACAAATCGTCAGGCCAAGTGTTCAAGGAATCTGCTCTCCTTTTGCACATTGCTCCACCATTACCTCACAAACACTAAAATCCCTTGTTTTACAAACAAGATGGTGCTTGGCCATGCACTTCCCACACTAGCCAGCTTCGGTCTAGGGTAGTAGGGTGTAACGCGTCTACCCATCGGGATAGCGGCAGGACTATTGAGGAATGGCCTAAAACTTGGCACAATTGCTCACAATGACACACCACACACTTATATCACTTCCATGAGCAGCGATGGCATGCTTGGGCATGCCTTCAGCACGGTAGACGGCTAAAATCTAGGGTTTTAGGGGTGTTTTGGACAAGTACAGACGAATCGTCAGGCCAAGTGTTCAAGGAATCTGCTCTCCTTTTGCACATTGCTCCACCATGCCCTGATAAACACTAAAATCCCTTGTTTTACAAACAAGATGGTGCTTGGCCATGCACTTCCCACACTAGCCAGCTTCGGTCTAGGGTAGTAGGGTGTAACGCGTCTACCCATCGGGATAGCGGCAGGACTATTGAGGAATGGCCTAAAACTTGGCACAATGGATCACAATGACACACCACACACTTATATCACTTCAATGAGCAGCGATGGCATGCTTGGGCATGCCTTCGGCACGTTAGATGGCTAAAATCTAGGGTTTTAGGGGTGTTTTGGACAAGTACGGACGAATCGTCAGGCCAAGTGTTCAAGGAATGTGCTCTATTTTTGCACATTGCTCCACCATGCCCTGACAAACACTCACATCCCTTGTTTTACAAACAAGATGGTGCTTGGCCATGCACTTCCCACACTGGCCAGCTTCAGTCTAGAGTAGTAGGGTGTAACGCGTCTACCCGTCGGGATAGCGGCAGGACTATTGATGAATGGCCTCAAACTTGGCACAATGGATCACAATGACACACCACACACTTATATCACTTCAATGAGCAGTGTTGGCATGCTTGGGCATGCCTTCGGCACGTTAGACGGCTAAAATCTATGGTTTTAGGGGTGATTTGGACAAGTACGGACGAATCGTCAGGCCAAGTGTTCAAGGAATGTGCTATCCTTTTGCACATTGCTCCACCATTCCCTGACAAACACTCACATCCATTGTTTTACAAACAAGATGGTGCTTGGCCATGCACTTCCCACACTGGCCAGCTTCAGTCTAGAGTAGTAGGGTGTAACGCGTCTACCCGTCGGGATAGCGGCAGGACTATTGAGGAATGGCCTCAAACTTGGCACAATCGCTCACAATGACACACCACACACTTATATCACTTCAATGAGCAGTGTTGGCATGCTTGGGCATGCCTTCGGCACGGTAGACGGCTAAAATCTAGGGTTTCAAGGGTGTTTTGGACAAGTACGAACGAATCGTCTAGCCAAGTGTTCAAGGAATGTGCTATCCTTTTGCACATTGCTCCACCATTCCCTCAAAAACACTCACATCCCTTGTTTTACAAACAAGATGGTGCTTGGCCATGCACTTCCCACACTGGCCAGCTTTGGTCTAGGGTAGTAGGGTGTAACGTGTCTACCCGTCGGGATAGCGACAGGACTATTGTGGAATGGCCTCAAACTTGGCACAATCGCTCACAATGACACACCACACACTTATATCGCTTAAATGAGCAGTGTTGGCATGCTTGGGCATGCCTTTGGCAGGGTAGACTGCTAAAATCTAGGGTTTTAGGGATGTTTTGGACAAGTACGGACGAATCGTCAGGCCAAGTGTTCAAGGAATGTGCTCTACTTTTGCACATTGCTCCACCATGCCATCACAAACACTCACATACCTTGTTTTACAAACAAGATGGTGCTTGGCCATGCACTTCCCACACTGGCCAGCTTCGGTCTAGGGTAGTAGGGTGTAACACGTCTACCCGTCGGGATAGCGGCAGGACTATTGTGGAATGGCCTCAAACTTGGCACAATGGCTCACAATGACACACCACACACTTATATCGCTTAAATGAGCAGTGTTGGCATCCTTGGGCGTGCCTTCGGCACGCTAGACGGCTAAAATCTAGGGTTTTAGGGGTGTTTTGGACAAGTACGGACAAATCGTCAGGCCAAGTGTTCAAGGAATGTGCTCTCCTTTTGCACGTTGCTCCACCATTACCTCACAAACACTCACATCCCTTGTTTTATAAACAAGAGGGTACTTGGCCATGCACTTCCCACACTGGCAAGCTTCGGTCTAGGGTAGTAGGGTGTAACGCGTCTACCTGTCGGGATTGCGGCAGGACTATTGAGGAATGCCCTCAACCTTGGAACAATGGCTCACAATTACACACCACACACTTATATCACTTCAATGAGCAATGATGGCATGCTTGGGCATGCCTTTGGCATGGTAGACGACTAAAATCTAGGGGTTTAGGGGTGTTTTGGACAAGTACGGACGAATCGTCAGGCCAAGTGTTCAAGGAATGTGCTCTATTTTTGCACATTGCTCCACCATGCCATCACAAACACTCACATCCCTTGTTTCACAAACAAGATGGTGCTTGGCCATGCACTTCCCACACTGGCCAGCTTCGGTCTAGAGTAGTAGGGTGTAACGCGTCTACCCGTCGGGATAGCGGGGGGACTATTGAGGAATGGCCTCAAACTTGGCACAATGGCTCACAATGACACACCACACACTTATATCACTTCAATGAGTAGTGGTGGCACGCTTGGGCATGCCTTCGGCATGGGAGACGGCTAAAATCTAGGGTTTTAGGGGTGTTTTGGACAAGTACGGATGGATCGTCAGGCCAAGTGTTCAAGGAATGTGATCTCCTTTTGCACATTGCTCCACCATGCCCTCAAAAAAACTCACATCCCTTGTTTTACAAACAATATGATGCTTGGGCATGCACTTCCCACACTGGCCAGCTTCGTTCTAGGGTAGTAGGGTGTAACGCGTCTACCCGTCGGGATAGCGGCAGGACTATTGAGGAATGGCCTAAAACTTGGCACAATGGCTCACAATGACACACCACACACTTATATCGGTTAAATGAGATGTGTTGGCATGCCTTCGGCACGGTAGACGGCTAAAATTTAGGGTTTTAGGGTTGTTTTGGACAAGTACGGACGAATCGTCAGGCCAAGTGTTCAAGGAATGTTCTCTATTTTTGCACATTGCTCCACCATGCCATGACAAACACTCACATCCCTTGTTTCACAAACAAGATTGTGCTTGGCCATGCACTTCCCACACTGGCCAGCTTCGGTCTAGAGTAGTAGGGTGTAACGCGTCTACCCGTCGGGATTGCGGCAGGACTATTGAGCAATGGCCTCAAACTTGGCACAATGGCTCACAAGGACACACCACACACTTATATCACTTCAATAAGCAGTGTTAGCATGCTTGGGCATGCCTTCGGCACGGTAGACGGCTAAAATCTAGGGTTTTAGGGGGTTTTGGAAAAGGACGGATGAATTGTCAGGCCAAGTGTTCAAGGAATGTGCCCTATTTTTTCACATTTCTCCACCATGCCCTCACAAACACTCACATCCATTGTTTTACAAACAAGATGGTGCTTGGCCATGCACTTCCCACACTGGCCAGCTTCGGTCTACAGTAGTAGGGTGTAACGCGTCTACCTGTCGGGATAGCGGCAGGACTATTGAGGAATGGCCTCAAACTTGGCACAATGGCTCACAATGACACACCACACACTTATATCACTTCAATGAGCAGTGATGGCATGCTTGCGCATGCCTTCGGCACGGTAGACGGCTAAAATCTAGGGTTTTAGGGGTGTTTTGGACAAGTACGGACAAATCGTCAGGACAAGTGTTCAAGGCATGTGCTCTCCTTTTGCACATTGCTCCACCATTACCTCAAAATCACTCACATACCTTGTTTTATAAACAAGATGGTGCTTGGCCATGCACTTCCCACACTGGCCAGCTTCGGTCTAGAGTAGTAGGGTGTAACGCGTCTACCCGTCGGGATAGCGGCAGGACTATTGAGGAATGGCCTCAAACTTGGCACAATGGCTCAAAATGACACACCACACACTTATATCGGTTAAATGAGCAGTGTTGGCATGCTTGGGCATGCCTTCGGCATGCTAGACGGCTAAAATCTAGGGTTTTAGCGGTGTTTTGGACAAGTAAGGACAAATCGTCCGGCCAAGTGTTCAAGGAATGTGCTCTCCTATTGCACATTGCTCCACCATGCCCGCACAAACACGCACATCCCTTGTTTTACAAACAAGATGGTGCTTGGCCATGCACTTCCCACACTGGCCAGCTTCGGTCTAGGGTAGTAGGGTGTAACGCGTCTACCCGTCGGTATAGCGGCTGGACTATTGAGGAATGGCCTCAAACTTGGCACAATGTCTCACAATTTCACACCAAACACTTATATCACTTTAATGAGCAATCATGGCATGCTTGGGCATGCCTTCGGCACGGTAGACGGCTAAAATCTAGGGTTTTAGTGGTGTTTTGGACAAGTACGGACGAATTGTTAGGCGAAGTGTTCAAGGAGTGTGCTCTATTTTTCACATTGCTCAACCATGCCCTCACAAACACTCACATCCATTGTTTTACAAACAATATGGTGCTTGGCCATGCACTTCCCACACCGGCCAGCTTCGGTCTAGAGTAGTAGGATGTAACGTGTCTACCTGTCGGGATAGCGGCAGGACTATTGAGGAATGGCCTCAAACTTGGCACAATGGCGAGCAATGACACACCACACACTTATATCACTTCAATGAGCAGTGATGGCATGCTTGGGCATGCCTTCGGCACGGTAGACGGCTAAAATCTAGGGTTTTAGGGGTGTTTTCGACAAGTACGGACGAATTGTCAGGCCAAGTGTTCAAGGAATGTGCTCTACTTTTGCACATTGCTCCACCATGCCCTCACAATAACTCACATACCTTTTTTACAAACAAGATGGTGCTTGACCATGCACTTCCCACACTGGCCAGCTTCGCTCTAGGGTAGTAGGGTGTAACGCGTCTACCCGTCGGGATAGCGATAGCACTATTGAGGAATGGCCTCAAACTTGGCACAATGGCTCAAAATGACACACCACACACTTATATCACTTCAATAAGTAGTGCTAGCATGCTTGGGCATGCCTTCAGCACGGTAGACGGCTAAAATCTATGGTTTTAGGGGTGTTTTGGACAAGTACAGACGAATCGTCAGGCCAAGTGTTTAAGGAATGTGCTCTCCTTTTTCACATTGCTCCACCATGCCCTAAAAACACTCACATCCCTTGTTTTACAAACAATATGGTGCTTGGGCATGCACTTCCCACATTGGCCAGCTTCGGTCTAGGGTAGTAGGGTGTAACGCGTCTACCCATCTGGATAGCGGCAGGACTCTTGAGGAATGGCCTCAAACTTGGCACAATGGCTCACAATTACACACCACACACTTATATCGCTTAAATGAGCAGTGTGGGCATGCTTGGGCATGCCTTCGGCACGCTAGACGGCTAAAATCTACGGTTTTAGGGGTGTTTTGGACAAGTACGGACAAATCATCAGGCCAATTGTTCAAGGAATGTTCTCTCCTTTTGCACATTGCTCCACCATTCCATCACAAACACTCACATCCCTTGTTCTATAAACAAGATGGTGCTTGGCCATGCACTTCCCACACTGGCCAGCTTCGGTCTAGAGTAGTAGGGTGTAACGCGTCTACCCGTCGGGATAGCGGGGGGACTATTGAGGAATGGCCTCAAACTTGGCACAATGGCTCACAATGACACACCACACACTTATATCACTTCAATGAGTAGTGGTGGCACGCTTGGGCATGCCTTCGGCATGGGAGACGGCTAAAATCTAGGGTTTTAGGGGTGTTTTGGACAAGTACGGATGGATCGTCAGGCCAAGTGTTCAAGGAATGTGATCTCCTTTTGCACATTGCTCCACCATGCCCTCAAAAACACTCACATCCCTTGTTTTACAAACAATATGATGCTTGGGCATGCACTTCCCACACTGGCCAGCTTCGTTCTAGGGTAGTAGGGTGTAACGCGTCTACCCGTCGGGATAGCGGCAGGACTATTGAGGAATGGCCTAAAACTTGGCACAATGGCTCACAATGACACACCACACACTTATATCGGTTAAATGAGATGTGTTGGCATGCCTTCGGCACGGTAGACGGCTAAAATTTAGGGTTTTAGGGTTGTTTTGGACAAGTACGGACGAATCATCAGGCCAAGTGTTCAAGGAATGTTCTCTACTTTTGCACATTGCTCCACCATGCCCTCACAAACACGCACATCCCTTGTTTTACAAACAAGACGGTGCTTGGCCATGCACTTCCCACACTGGCCAGCTTCGGTCTAGGGTAGTAGGGTGTAACGCGTCTACCCGTCGGTATAGCGGCTGGACTATTGAGGAATGGCCGCAAACGTGGCACAATGTCTCACAACGACAGACCGCACACTTATATCACTTCAATTAGCAATCATGGCATGCTTGGGCATGCCTTCGGCACGGTAGACGGCTAAAATCTAGGGTTTTAGGGGTGTTTTGGAAAAGTACGGACGAATTGTCAGGCCAAGTGTTCAAGGAATGTTCCCTATTGTTTCACATTGCTCCACCATGCCCTCACAAACACTCACATCCATTGTTTTACAAACAAGATGGTGCTTGGCCATGCACTTCCCACACTTGCCAGCTTCGGTCTAGAGTAGTAGGGTGTAACGCGTCTACCTGTCGGGATAGCGGCAGGACTATTGAGGAATGGCCTCAAACTTGGCACAATGGCTCACAATGACACACCACACACTTATATCACTTCAATGAGCAATGCTGGCATGCTTGGGCATGCCTTCGGCACGGTAGACGGCTAAAATCTAGGGTTTTAGGGATGTTTTGGACAAGTACGGACAAATTGTCAGGCCAAGTGTTCAAGGAATGTGCTCTCCTTTTGCACATTGCTCCACCATGCCCTCAAAAACACTCACATCCCTTGTTTTACAAACAAGATGGTGCTTGGCCATGCACTTCCCACACTGGCCAGCTTCGGTCTAGGGTAGTAGGGTGTAACGCGTCTACCCGTCAGGATAGCGGCAGGACTATTGAGGAATGGCCTCAAACTTGGCACAATGGCTCACAATGACACACCACACACTTATATCGGTTAAATGAGCAGCGTTGGCATGCTTGGGCATGCCTTCGGCATGCTAGACGGCTAAAATCTAGGGTTTTAGCGGTATTTTGGACAAGTACGGACAAATCGTCAGGCCAAGTGTTCAAGGAATGTGATCTCCTTTTGCACATTGCTCCACCATGCCCTCACAAACACACACATCCCTTGCTTTACAAACAAGATGGTGCTTGGCCATGCACTTCCCACACTGGCCAGCTTCGGTCTTGTGTAGTAGGGTGTAACAGGTCTACCCGTCGGTATAGCGGCTGGACTATTGAGGAATGGCCTCAAACTTGGCACAATGTCTCAAAATTACACACCAAACACTTATATCACGTTAATTAGAAATCATGGCATGCTTGGGCATGCCTTTGGCAGGGTAGACGGCTAAAATCTAGGGTTTTAGGGGTGTTTTGGACAAGTACGGACGAATTGTCAGGCCAAGTGTTCAAGGAATGTGCTCTATTTTTTCACATTGCTCCACCATGCCCTCACAAACACTCACATCCATTGTTTTACAAACAAGATGGTGCTTGGCCATGCACTTCCCACACTGGCCAGCTTCGGTCTAGAGTAGTAGGGTGTAACGCGTCTACCTGTCGGGATAGCGCCAGGACTATTGAGCAATGGCCTCAAACTTGGCACAATGGCTCACAATGACACACCACACACTTATATCACTTCAATGATCAGTGATGGCATGCTTGGGCATGCCTTCGGGACGGTAGACGGCTAAAATCTAGGGTTTTTTAGGGGTGTTTTCGACAAGTACGGACGAATCGTCAGGCCAAGTGTTCAAGGAATGTTCTCTATTTTTGCACATTGCTCCACCATGCCATGACAAACACTCACATCCCTTGTTTCACAAACAAGATTGTGCTTGGCCATGCACTTCCCACACTGGCCAGCTTCGGTCTAGAGTAGTAGGGTGTAACGCGTCTACCCGTCGGGATTGCGGCAGGACTATTGAGCAATGGCCTCAAACTTGGCACAATGGCTCACAAGGACACACCACACACTTATATCACTTCAATAAGCAGTGTTAGCATGCTTGGGCATGCCTTCGGCACGGTAGACGGCTAAAATCTAGGGTTTTAGGGGGTTTTGGAAAAGGACGGATGAATTGTCAGGCCAAGTGTTCAAGGAATGTGCCCTATTTTTTCACATTTCTCCACCATGCCCTCACAAACACTCACATCCATTGTTTTACAAACAAGATGGTGCTTGGCCATGCACTTCCCACACTGGCCAGCTTCGGTCTACAGTAGTAGGGTGTAACGCGTCTACCTGTCGGGATAGCGGCAGGACTATTGAGGAATGGCCTCAAACTTGGCACAATGGCTCACAATGACACACCACACACTTATATCACTTCAATGAGCAGTGATGGCATGCTTGCGCATGCCTTCGGCACGGTAGACGGCTAAAATCTAGGGTTTTAGGGGTGTTTTGGACAAGTACGGACAAATCGTCAGGACAAGTGTTCAAGGCATGTGCTCTCCTTTTGCACATTGCTCCACCATTACCTCAAAATCACTCACATACCTTGTTTTATAAACAAGATGGTGCTTGGCCATGCACTTCCCACACTGGCCAGCTTCGGTCTAGAGTAGTAGGGTGTAACGCGTCTACCCGTCGGGATAGCGGCAGGACTATTGAGGAATGGCCTCAAACTTGGCACAATGGCTCAAAATGACACACCACACACTTATATCGGTTAAATGAGCAGTGTTGGCATGCTTGGGCATGCCTTCGGCATGCTAGACGGCTAAAATCTAGGGTTTTAGCGGTGTTTTGGACAAGTAAGGACAAATCGTCCGGCCAAGTGTTCAAGGAATGTGCTCTCCTATTGCACATTGCTCCACCATGCCCGCACAAACACGCACATCCCTTGTTTTACAAACAAGATGGTGCTTGGCCATGCACTTCCCACACTGGCCAGCTTCGGTCTAGGGTAGTAGGGTGTAACGCGTCTACCCGTCGGTATAGCGGCTGGACTATTGAGGAATGGCCTCAAACTTGGCACAATGTCTCACAATTTCACACCAAACACTTATATCACTTTAATGAGCAATCATGGCATGCTTGGGCATGCCTTCGGCACGGTAGACGGCTAAAATCTAGGGTTTTAGTGGTGTTTTGGACAAGTACGGACGAATTGTTAGGCGAAGTGTTCAAGGAGTGTGCTCTATTTTTCACATTGCTCAACCATGCCCTCACAAACACTCACATCCATTGTTTTACAAACAATATGGTGCTTGGCCATGCACTTCCCACACTGGCCAGCTTCGGTCTAGAGTAGTAGGATGTAACGTGTCTACCTGTCGGGATAGCGGCAGGACTATTGAGGAATGGCCTCAAACTTGGCACAATGGCGAGCAATGACACACCACACACTTATATCACTTCAATGAGCAGTGATGGCATGCTTGGGCATGCCTTCGGCACGGTAGACGGCTAAAATCTAGGGTTTTAGGGGTGTTTTCGACAAGTACGGACGAATTGTCAGGCCAAGTGTTCAAGGAATGTGCTCTACTTTTGCACATTGCTCCACCATGCCCTCACAATAACTCACATACCTTTTTTACAAACAAGATGGTGCTTGACCATGCACTTCCCACACTGGCCAGCTTCGCTCTAGGGTAGTAGGGTGTAACGCGTCTACCCGTCGGGATAGCGATAGCACTATTGAGGAATGGCCTCAAACTTGGCACAATGGCTCACAATGACACACCACACACTTATATCACTTCAATAAGTAGTGCTAGCATGCTTGGGCATGCCTTCAGCACGGTAGACGGCTAAAATCTATGGTTTTAGGGGTGTTTTGGACAAGTACAGACGAATCGTCAGGCCAAGTGTTTAAGGAATGTGCTCTCCTTTTTCACATTGCTCCACCATGCCCTAAAAACACTCACATCCCTTGTTTTACAAACAATATGGTGCTTGGGCATGCACTTCCCACATTGGCCAGCTTCGGTCTAGGGTAGTAGGGTGTAACGCGTCTACCCATCTGGATAGCGGCAGGACTCTTGAGGAATGGCCTCAAACTTGGCACAATGGCTCACAATTACACACCACACACTTATATCGCTTAAATGAGCAGTGTGGGCATGCTTGGGCATGCCTTCGGCACGCTAGACGGCTAAAATCTACGGTTTTAGGGGTGTTTTGGACAAGTACGGACAAATCATCAGGCCAATTGTTCAAGGAATGTTCTCTCCTTTTGCACATTGCTCCACCATTCCATCACAAACACTCACATCCCTTGTTCTATAAACAAGATGGTGCTTGGCCATGCACTTCCCACACTGGCCAGCTTCGGTCGAGGGTAGTAGGGTTGTAACGCGTCTACCC
This sequence comes from Avena sativa, assembly GCA_916181665.1. Classification (NCBI taxonomy): domain Eukaryota; kingdom Viridiplantae; phylum Streptophyta; class Magnoliopsida; order Poales; family Poaceae; genus Avena; species Avena sativa. Next base: position 319,073,440 of record OV702292.1, read on the forward strand.
GCGGGTTAGCGGCAGGACTATTGAGGAATGGCCTCAAACTTGTCACAATGGCTCACAGTAACACACCACACACTTATATCACTTCAATGAGCAATAATGGCATGCTTGAGCATGCCTTTGGCATGGTAGTCGGCTAAAATCTAGGGTTTTAGGGGTGTTTTGGACAAGTACGGACGAATCGTCAGGCCAAGTGTTCAAGAAATGTGCTCTCCTTTTGCACATTGCTCCACCATGCCCTTAAAAACACTCACATCCCTTGTTTTACAAACAATATGGTGCTTGGCCATGCACTTCCCACACTGGCCAGCTTCGGTCTAGGGTAGTAGGGTGTAACGCGTCTACCCGTTGGGATAGCGGCAGGACTATTGAGGAATGGCCTCAAACTTGGCACAATGTCTCACAATGACACATCACACACTTATATCGCTTAAATGAGCAGTGTTGGCATGCCTTCGGCACGGTAGACGGCTAAAATCTAGGGTTTTAGGGGTGTTTTGGACAAGTATGGACAAATCGTCAGGCCAAGTGTTCAAGGAATATGCTCTCCTTTTGCACATTGCTCCACCATGCCCTCATAAATACATCGCTTGTTTTACAAACAAGATGGTGCTTGGCCACGCACTTCCCACACTGGCCAACTTCGGTCTAGGGTAGTAGGGTGTAACGCGTCTACCCGTCGGGTTAGCGGCAGGACTATTGAGGAATGGCATCAAACTTGGCACAATGGCTCACAATGACACACCACACACTTAGATCACTTCAATGAGTAGTGGTGGCACGCTTGGGCATGCCTTCGGCATGGGAGACGGCTAAAATCTAGGGTTTTAGGGGTGTTTTGGACAAGTACGGACGGATCGTCAGGACAAGTGTTCAAGGAATGTGCTCTCCTTTTGCACATTGCTCTACCATGCCCTAAAAACACTCACATCCCTTGTTTTACAAACAAGATGGTGCTTGGCCATGCACTTCCCACACTGGCCAGCTTCGGTCTATGGTAGTTGGGTGTAACGCGTCTACCCGTCGGGATAGCGGCAGGACTATTGAGGAATAGCTTCAAACTTGTCACAATGGTTCACAATGACACACCACACACTTATATCACTTCAATGAGCAATCATGGCACGCTTGGGCATGCCTTCGACACGGTAGACGACTAAAATCTAGGGTTTTAGGGGTGTTTTGGACAAGTACGGACGAATCGTCAGGCCAAGTTTTCAAGGAATGTTCTCTCCTTTTGCACATTGCTCCACCATGCCCTCAAAAACACTCACATCCCTTGTTTTACAAACAATATGGTGCTTGTCCATGCACTTCCCACACTGGCCAGCTTCGGTCTAGGGTAGTAGGGTGTAACGCGTCTACCTGTCGGGATAGCGGCAGGACTATTGAGGAATAGCCTCAAACGTGTCAGAATGGCTCACAGTGACACACCACACACTTATATCACTTCAATGAGCAATCATGGCATACTTGGGCATGCCTTCGGCACGGTAGACGGCTAAAATCTAGGGTTTTAGTGGTGTTTTGGACAAGTATGGACGAATTGTCAGGCCAAGTGTTCAAGGAATGTGCTCTCCTTTTGCACATTGCTCCACCATGCAGTCAAAAACACTCACATCCGTTTTTTTACAAACCAGATGGTGCTTGGGCATGCACTTCCCACACTGGCCAGCTTCGGTCTAGGGTAGTAGGGTGTAACGCGTCTACCCGTCGGGATAGCGGCAGGACTATTGAGGAATGGCCTCAAACTTGGCACAATGGCTCACAATGACACACCACAAACTTATATCGCTTAAATGAGCAGTGTTGGCATGCTTGGGCATGCCTTCGGCACGCTAGACGGCTAATATCTAGGGTTTTAGGGGTGTTTTGGACAAGTACAGACAAATCGTCAGGCCAAGTGGATGTGCTCTCCGTTTGCACATTACTCCAACATGCCCTCATAAACACTCACATCCCTTGTTTTACAAAGAAGATGGTGCTTGGCCATGCACTTCCCACACTGGCCAGCTTCGGTCAAGGGTAGTAGGGTGTAACGCGTCTACCCGCGGGTTAGCGGCAGGACTATGGAGGAATGGCCTCAAACTTTGCACAATGGCTCACAATAACACACCACACACTTATTTCACTTCAATGAGTAATAATGGCATGCTTGAGCATGCCTTTGGCATGGTAGACGGCTAAAATCTAGGGTTTTAGGGGTGTTTTGGACAAGTACGGACGGATCGTCAGGCCAAGTGTTCAAGGAATGTGCTCTCCTTTTGCACATTGATCCACCATGCCCTCACAAACACTCACATCCCTTGTTTTACAAACAAGATGGTGCTTGGCCATGCACTTCCCACACTAGCCAGCTTCGGTCTAGGGTAGTAAGGTGTAACGCGTCTACCTGTCGGGATAGCGGCAGGACTATTGAGGAATAGCCTCAAACTTGTCACAATGGCTCACAATGACACACCACACACTTATATCACTTCAATGAGAAATCATGGCATGCTTGGGCATGCCTTCGACACGGTAGACGGCTAAAATCTAGGGTTTTAGGGGTGTTTTGGACAAGTACGGACGAATCATCAGGCCAAGTGTTCACGGAATGTGCTCTCCTTTTGCACATTGCTCCACCATGCCCTCACAAACACTCACATCCCTTGTTTTACAAACAATATGGTGCTTGTCCATGCACTTCCCACACTGGCCAGCTTCGGTCTAAGGGTAGTAGGGTGTAACGCGTCTACCTGTCGGGATAGCGGCAGGACTATTGAGTAATGCCCTCAAACTTGGAACAATGGCTCACAATTACACACCACACACTTATATCACTTCAATGAGCAATGATGGCATCCTTGGGCTTGCCTTTGGCATGGTAGACGGCTAAAATCTAGGGTTTTAGGGGTGTTTTGGACAAGTACGAACGAATCATCAGGCCAAGTGTTCAAGGAATGTGCTATCCTATTGCACATTTCTCCACCATGCCCTCACAAACACTCAAATCCATTGTTTTAGAAACAAGATCGTGCTGGGCCATGCACTTCCCACACTGGCCAGCTTCGGTCTAGGGTTGTAGGGTGTAACGCGTCTACCCGTCGGGATAGCGGCAGGACTATTGAGGAATGGCCTAAAACTTGGCACATTGGCTCACAATGACACACCACACACTTATATCACTTCAATGAGCAGTGATGGCATGCTTGGGCATGCCTTCGGCATGGTAGACGACTAAAATCTAGGGTTTTAGGGGTGGTTTGGACAAGTACGGACGAATCATCAGGCCAAGTGTTCAAGGAATGTTCTCTCATTTTGCACATTGCTCCACCATGCCCTCAAACACACTCACATCCCTTGTTTTAGAAACAATATGGTGCTTGGACATGCACTTCCCACACTAGCCAGCTTCGTTCTAGGGTAGTAGGGTGTAACGCGTCTACCCGTCGGGATAGTGGCAGGACTATTGAGGAATGGCCTCAAACTAGGCACAATGGCTCACAATGATACACCATACACTTATATCACTTCAATGAGCAGTGATGGCATGCTTGGGCATGCCTTCGGCATGGTAAACGGTTAAAATCTAGGGTTTTAGGGGTGTTTTGGACAAGTACGGACGAATCTTCAAGCCAAGTGTTCACGGAATGTGCTCTCCATTTGCACATTAGTCCACCATGCCCTTACAAACACTCACATCCCTTGTTTTACAAAAAATATGGTGCTTGGCCATGCACTTCCCACACTGGCCAGCTTCGGTCTAGGGTAGTAGGGTGTAACGCGTCTACCTTTCGGGATAGCGGTAGGACTATTGAGGAATGGCCTCAAACTTGGCACAATGGCTCAAAATGACACACCACACACTTATATCCCTTCAATGAGCAGTGATATTATGCTTGGGCATGCCTTCGGCACGGTAAATGGCTAAAATCTAGGGTTTTAGGGGTGTTTTGGACAAGTACGGACGAATCGTCAGGCCAAGTGTTCAAGGATTTTATCTCTCCTATTGCACATTGCTCCACCATGCTCTCACAAACACTCAAATCCCTTGTTTTACAAACAAGATGGTGCTTGGCCATGCACTTCCCACACTGACCAGCTTCGGTCTAGGGTTGTAGGGTGTAACGCGTCTACCCGTCGGGTTAGCGGCAGGACTATTGAAGAATGGCCAGAAACTTGGAACAATGGCTCACAATGACACACCACACAATTATATCACTTCAATGAGAAGTGATGGCATGCCTGGGCATGCCTTCGGCATGGTAGACGGCTAAAATCTAGGGTTTAGGGGTGTTTTGGACAAGTACGGACGAATTGTTAGGCCAAGTGTTAAAGGAATGTACTCTCATTTTGCACATTGCTCCACCATGCCCGCACAAACACTCACATCCCTTGTTTTACAAACAAGATGGTGCTTGGCCATGCACTTCCCACACTGGCCAGCTTCGGTCTAGGGTAGTATGGTGTAACGCGTCTACCCATCGGGATAGTGGCATGACTATTGAGGAATGGCCTAAAACTTGGCACAATGGCTCACAATGACACACCACACACTTATATCACTTCAATGAGGAATGATGGCATACTTGAGAATGCCTTCGGCACGGTAGACGGCTAAAATCTAGGGTTTATGGGTATTTTGGACAAGTACGACCGAGTCATCAGGCCATGTTTTCAAAGAATGTGCTCTCCTTTTGCACATTTCTCCACCGTCACCTCACAAACACTCACATCCCTTGTTTTACAAACAAGATGGTGTTTGGCCATGCACTTCCCACACTGGTCAGCTTCGTTCTAGGGTAGTAGGGTGTAACGCGTCTGCCCGTCGGGATAGCGGCAGGAGTATTGAGGAATGGCCTAAAACTTGGCACAATGGCTCACAATGATACACCACACACTTATATCATTTAAATGAGCAGTGTTAGCAAGCTTGGGCATGCCTTTGGCACGGTAGCCGGCTAAAATCTAGTGTTTTGGACAAGTACGGACGAATCGTCAGGCCAAGTGTTCAAGGAATGTGCTCTCCTTTTGCATATTGCTCCACCATGCCCTCACAAACACTCACATCCCTTATTTTACAAACAAGATGGTGCTTGGCCGTGCACTTCCCACACTGGCCAGCTTCGGTCTAGGGTAGTAGGGTGTAACGCGTCTACCCGTCGGGTTAGCAGCAGGACTATTGAGGAATGGCCTCAAACTTGGTACAATGGCTCACAATGACACACCACACACTTATATCACTTCAATGAGCAGTGATGGCATGTTTGGGCATGCCTTTAGCACGATAGACGGCTAAAATCTAGGGTTTTAGAGGTGTTTTGGACATGTACGGATGAATCGTCAGGCCAAGTTTTTAAGGAATGTGCTCTCATTTTGCACATTTCTCCACCATGCCCTCACAAACATGTACTACAAAATTTAGGCAATTTTAAGATTATTGAAAAAATCACATGTCTACAAAATAGACCGTTTATGCCTACCTGAAATATTCAATTGAAAAAATCACATGTCTACAAAAATCACATGTCTACAAAATAGTCAAGATTTTCAATTATTTTTAAATATTCTAAAAAAAATACTTGAAAATGTCCGTATTATTAGAAACACAACCGTATATTTTTTTGTCATTTTTGAACATATGGTTATACGATTTATATTTAAATTTAAAATTTAATATATTAGGTTGGGCCGGCCCACTGGGAGGATCCTAAGGTAAACTCGGCCATTAGGGTAACTTCCTTATTAAACCAGGACTATTTACCTCCCACATGTACACATTCCCTTAGATCTACCTATCACTTCATCACATCGCCTCGTCTCATCTGAAACTGGACGGGAGAGAGCTTCATCAACGACGGTCGCTAGGAGGTAGTTTCGGAGATCCTCGGTCGCCATGGCGCAGGTACATAAAATCGAAGCCCTATCAACGATCTATATTTAGGTTAACTTACTGTCCACGGACAGCACGGACAGGCGATAGATCTAAGAGGACGTAGATCTAATCCTCTCAATTTTTTTTTCGTCGTGAAATATTCAGATTTATAATTACCTGAATTGTTCGAAAATACAGATCTAAATGTGTTCGTCATAGATCTAGTCTAGGCTGATCATGCAGATGCGTTTTAGCGTCGACGCAATTTTAGCCGCCAGCCGCTCCGTCTCCTTTTCCACGTAGGCGAATGGTCGGTGTTATCGCATGCGGACAGTGTTCTAGGGAGCGAAAATCAATTGGGCGATGGGCTGCTCGGCTATTTTTGATTTTCAATTCGTACTGTTTGTATCTCTTAGCGTGCATGTAAAAGTTTAGCATTATTCATGTGGTAATATGACATGTGATTTAATTATTCTTCTATATTCCGTCAGGTTCCATTACGTGTTACGCTGCTGAGATCCGTGCTATAACCAAAAGGAAGAAAAAGGTTGTTTTTGTCAAGGGTAAGCATTTTGTGCCAATTTTATTTCGTAAGCAATTGATATATTAGATGTCCCTAATGTGTGCAAAAATTACACTAAGGTCCTGAAATAAAAAGCGAGCACGATTTTGAAGCTTTCCTTAAGTTTGGAAATCCCGTGAAGATGACTGAGGAAGAATTTGATTAACTTGAGCGACTAGTCAAGGCTCACATGCCAAAAGACCCGTTTTATGTATGCACCATCAAAAATCCAACAAAGTGAAAAATAAAGATAAAATGCTAAACTATTCCGTACATACGAACTTTTCACATTTATTTGTTTGCGTAAATGTGAAATAATTTGTATAACTGGTTTGTCAAATCTATGTGTAGTACTTTTCAAGGAGCTTCACCATGAAGCATATTGTTACAAACATTCAATTGTCAGCAGTTATAAAAGCCCATTCCCGAGATGGAAAAGTTGCACACGTTAAGTTGGTGATGAACAAGTCCCAAGTGAATGGAGTACCTAAAGGAGGTGCCATGATTACAACAAACTGGATGGATATTGTTAGGCAGAATGGTATGAGAGTTAACCAGAAATTCGTGTTCTGGTTCCGTCGTGGGGATGATGGTACTACGAACTACTAGTTGATCAAGTGTGAAATCAACCTCAAATTTATGTTCTAGTTCTATATTGTGCTTATGTACTCTCAAGTTTGTGAAACACTTATATAACGATTATGGCTTACTTAGTTCGATCTATATAAAATTATTAAGTAATCATCATTTCATGTTATGTTCACAATTGTTGATGCTTCATTTGGGTTTGTTGTCGTGAACCCATGTTATGGTTTTGCATCTGGGTTTATCCAAACCTTTTCTTATGTCGCTGATCTTTTATTTGGGGTTTCTCGCCGTGAACACATGTCGGTGATCCTTCGGTAGGACTCGTGTGCGCCATATACATCCTTCGCGATGTACGTATTAAAAGTTTTTTAAAGATAGGAGCAACACTCCCATCGTATGGAGCTGATTCGATCTATTTATTAATTAAAGTTCGTATTGTTCATATCAAATTTGGAAAAACCCTAAATATGATAAGACATTAAAGAATATAATAAAATACTTAAAACTACGAAAAAACGCATAAAAATAGAAAAAACAAGACACTAAAAAGTAATAACCCTGTAGGCCCAATTAACTACCTACAACTGGCCCAACATCGCTGTAATCACGGAGGGCATAGTTATCGGCACGTCGATCGTCCATCAACCCACAACTCAACCTAGGTAGGCCGCCTCTCACCACTGCCTTCATTATGAGCCGCCCTCGCCGTCCCACATTGCCGCCTCAATTCTCCACCCCTCCCGCCTGTCGTCTAGGGATCGACGCCTCCTGTCACCACTTCATCCTCGCAGGACTCCCTTTCGCCGTCTCTCATTCGTGCCACCCTTCTTCGCCTCTTCACATCTGTCGTCCAGGTAATGATTCCATGTCTCATCGATTCTTTGTCGTGTATACAAGATGCTCATATAGGTTTGTGGGAATCTTCTGTAGATTTAGATGGAGAAACATTAACACATTCTCTAAATGATTCATGCAGAATGGAAGATTTAGATGGGGATATATTTTGTAACTACATAAGATGGGCAGATTTGGTAGCCGACTTTACAAGCGCACAACGTGCAAGATTTACCAGCACTACTTTGCGGCCGATGTTGGACGTTCCACGAATCACGATGCGGGAAAACTTAATCAGATTCATCATTGAGTTGTTCAATCCATCGTCTAGCACTTTCGTCATAAAACAAGGATCAGAAGAAATAGTAGGAACTTGTGAGGATGTAGAACATATTTATGGTTTACGTAACCAATGTTATTCTGCATTTCAAATTATAAAGGAAGATGGTCAAACTAATATGCATAACATACCCCCATGTTTTCTCAACAAGTCAAGTGATAATATAGTGATAAGAGATTTGATTAATGACATAAAGACTGAGAAGGCATCTGATGACAACTTCGTCCGCAAAGCGATGCTTGCACTAATTGGTTTTGTCATAGCCCCATCGAGTAACGTAACTGTACCTAAGACCTTCTACTATTTAGTGGAAGACGTTCCTCGTATTTTTCAGATTAACTGGAATTACTTCACACTGAAGTTTCTCATAGATAGTTTGAAGGATAGCTTTGTAGGATCTACTATGAGAGCATGACTCAAAGGAAATCTAGGTCTAACACATGTATATATGTTAAGTCAAACAACCATTAGTTTTTATGTTCAGCTCTCGATGTAAAACTAAATTTATTTGTCTGCACAATTTGTTTGCAGTTTCTTTACTGGGAGAAGTTGGTGATCATTGATGATCTTCCTTATATTCCCTTTGTGTCCATTCGGCCACTAATGAAAAAATGGATAGAAGATGAATCAGAAAGGAGATGTTGCTATGATTATAAGAATGATCGAGGCCTCAGAAACAATGCTAAAGTGATGGTAGTCAGTTTAATCATTCTTTTGATATGACACCATACATAGCTCGTGTTTGTATTTGTAATTTGTATAATTTGTTTATTTTTAACATGCAGATCCATAATAATATTGGGGAGCAATATAAGAAAAAGAGTGTGCAAAAACCATCAACGAATGGTGAACAGTCAAGTTCAAACAAATGGGTCAGTAACATGGACTTCCTATTCGAACGTATGATGACAGATTTAAAAAATCAAATGGACATGAAGATAGCACTTATACCACAGATATGTGCAGAGGTGATATGATACATATTTTATGTGTTGTTTTATGTTGATGATAACGATACTACACTATGAATGAAAACTCAGTACTTAATATTTTTTGTTATGCAGGAGGTTCTAAAATTGTTAAATACAAATGGTGTCATGTACAAACCAACTGAAGCATCACAGTCGGACAAAGGAGGAGATGGTGAAGATGTAAAATCTGTTTCCAGTAAATCACAATCAGGCAAAGAATTTGTCTATAAACATGGTAATAAAGAAGCCAAGCTTGATGACATTCTAAGAAAAACGTCGGCTAATTCTGAAGCAGCCATTGCGGATGATCCATTTGGTGGTGACAGTTACGTTACACCCTTGAAGAAAAACGTATGCCGACGACTGCTGTTGACATGTCAATGAACACACCAGACCACCTTCAGAAGATGGATGGTACAAAAGAGAATCTGTGGAACGTAAATGAAAATACCAAGTTTGCGTCATCATCGAAGGTACCATCATGCATTCTTGGTACTCAGAAGGATACACCAAATGGTGCATAGAGCGGTGTCGTGCAGAATGATGCACGCAATGATATGACTTCTACCGCGAGGAAGGAAGATGCAACAAAATGTGGTAATTCTATTGATAGCGGCAAAAAGAAAATTGACAATGGTCTAGGCAAAAGGAAACGTGTACCCAAGGATAATAGTAAGTATGGCTACCCATTATTTGAGCGACAGAAACAACCGAAACGTAAATCAAAAAATACAAAAGGTATAATGCTTTATAGATTTCATTAATTATTTTTATTCAGCAAATAAAATGGTTAAACAGGATAACTTGTGTGTTTTCATAAATGTTATGCAGCGATGTTATTTGAGCAACATGATATTGGGGAATGTTACACTATGTTAACACCTGCTGAAATAGAAGGTGTTGTGAAATATGTTTCAACTTTGGCGAAGATCCCTAAAGAAGCTGTAAAAAGGGCGTACTAGAACACAGATGAGGCCATCTTGTCTTCGAAAAATCTTAATGATGTCCTTATAAAAGAATGGCTTAGTACTGCTGTAAGTAATTCGCTAACCTATTATTGTTATTTTACAACAAAGCAGTATGAACATGCAATCATTGTACAACTATTATTTTCAAATACTTTATGCCTACATTCTAGAGCTGGCTCCCTGTCTTGACTATGATCAGCACATATATGGACCATTGAGGTCAACCTATCTTATCAATGAAGCCATTAATATGTACAAAACGAAAAAAAACTTGAAAAAGTTTGACGTAGAAGAGGTGCCAAGACCAGGAGTTGTAGGGAAGGGTTATGAATGAATATTTTGCGCATGACAAGATAAACAGTGTTGTTTTATAAAGTTAATGTTGTTGTTAACTATTTGGAATCCTACATAGTACATGCTAGTGATCTTATTTTGTAGGCATATTTCCCTCTGAATATTCATGGAGATTATTATGTGACAGTTGCAATGCATAACATCAAGAAGGAGTTCCAAGTCCTTGACCCTAAGTACAATTTAACCTATTCGCATGCAGTGATGGATGACTTGGTATTATCTACTTTTCTCATCAAAACCGTGTTATCTTTTGGCGTTTCACTAACTCTTAATCTTTTGCAGAAAGGACAAATTGCACTAGACATATGGTGGACAAACAAAACTACACCCAAACAATTTCCTGATGTCGATACTTGGCCTATTAAAAAATATGAAATTGGAAAGCAAGATGATGCGTAAGTACTTGTGAATCATATCACTTTTGCACTACTAATGTCGTAAATGAATTTTATTTCATCCTATATGGCAGCAACTCATGCGGATTATGGGTATTGCAATGTCTAGAGCAATGGGACGGAGATCGTATGACTAAGAACATTTCTCAGGTCTGTACACTATTCCTTTGTATAGTCGCAAAATCAATATGGTTACAATTCAATTTATAAACTCTTCTATATGGTACTGTAGACAACAATCGAGGAATCAAGAGGACCTACCGTTGCAATGATTCTCCTGTCTAGAAGATACAAGCTAGAGGCTGTGAAAAGGAAAGTCAAATCAGTGATTAATAACAGTGTACCTTGAGAATTTACTAGTCCCTGTAGGTTTTCATACCTGGTAAATTCATATTGATTTGTAAAACAGTTTATTATTTGCATTTTATGACAACAGTCCATATCCTGTTGTGTCGGGTCAACTCAAAACTAAGAAATGGTTTGGTTGTTTAACTTGTTTGTTTCGACCCAAATTAGTTGTTCACATTGAAAAACTAGTTCTTTTCTTTCAACCAAGCACCTTTTAATATACATAGCGTGCACTGCATATTTTAATATATTTAGCTTGATCTGCATATTTCAGTGAAATCAAACTAGAAGGACACGAACAAAGTATAAAAACAACGAGATAGATATAATATAGGAGGGAGCATCCCTTACAACATAGAAAACATACATAGAGGGGCATATATGCCTAAGCAAAAAACATGAAAATAAACACTATAGATGGTAGTGAACCCTAGCACAACAGTGGTTCTCTACTTGGACTCTCTTCTCCCTCTTTCTCTTGCTCCCCTCCTCGATCCCATCTCCTCGGCGCTGCCCCAGCCCTCACTCTTCCTCATCATTGTACGGGAGAGTGTGCATCCTGTTGATGGTGGGGAAGGTATTGTCGAAGTTCGTGAAGATGTTGAAGGTGGTGAAGAAGATCGACTCGCACCCACACCAGTAGACCTTGCCGAGGAGAAGATATGCATCATACTGGTTGGTGAAGTGCACCATGAGCCCTACCACAAGCCCTCCGAGGGCATAGTGATTTTTGAGGCGGAACATGGCCGGAGAGCCGGGTCGGAGGTGGCGATAGCTGGCTCTAAGGAAGGCATGGGCCAACTCCCTCGGGGACCTCAAGCTGGAGTTCTCCCATGCTCGGAGGGACCCCTCAACAACGACCCCGGCGGGGTAGGTCATCTCCGGCACGGTGCGAGGCGGACGGAAGGTAGCACCGTTGAACTACATGGTGGCGGCGGGCGATGGATCTTGCTAGGTGGCGGACGGTGGACCTTAGTGAAGAAGAAGGGCTTGGCAGATGGATGTGGTGGAGTGTGGGAGAGGATGCTGTGGAGATATGGCAGTTTAAATAGCCTGGAGCGCCGCTTGAACAAGATCGGTGAGTAACCGCACGACGCGTCGGATACTCTGCACATGTATTGGTGTGAAACAAGGTGTGGTCGTATCCATCACGCTCGTCATCTCGGTTTCCATGCTCTCTGAATCGCTGCGTCGCTAATTGATGCACTGATTCAACGAGTCTGAAACGAGTGCAGTCGCTATGTCGTAAAGTATGAAATGAGCACTGCATGCTACGTCGATCGACGTGTCCGCTCAGCTGTGTGCCCATGCATGCATCCATGGTGGGGACATGGCCTAATCAGGAATCCCACGGCCCAACGGTCCAACGACCGCTCCATTTCAACGTGTATTAATAAGGTGGGCCTTTTCCATGCATGCGCCATGCAGCATCGTAGCAGTCTATTGCACATCGCCGTAGCCTCGTAGCCTAGCTACTTGCACATCTTTTTTTGCTGCGAATTCACATGGGCGTGTTGCTCGGTCGGTCACGCGCCAAACAATTTCACACGAGGCGCAGCTTTCCGTCACACGCCTGTGGAAAAGAGTCAATGCTCCTCGATACCGTGCGCCCACGCCTCCTCGATACCGAGCGCCCGCGTCTCCTCGAAACAGTGCGCCTTAAACACGAGGGGAGAAGAAGCGACCATGACGCGCCCATATATCTGCCTCTCGACATCTCCCTCTCCCACTCGCTCGCACCCATCCATCTAATCGCTAGCCGCCGAGCCCTGCCACCACTCAAGCAACCTCTAGCCGCCGTGTCCTGCCGCCACTCAAGCAAGTGCTCGCCGCCCCCGCCCCGGCCAAGATGCAGTTCAACGGCCCGACGTACCGCCGCCCCGCCACCGTGCGGGAGACAGAGTGACCGCACAGCCGGGTTGTGGAGAACCGCCTCCGCATCTGGGCCATCTCGAGGTGGAGGGGACCACTAGAGCTGGTCCGCTTCTTCCTTGCCACCGGCTACCGCCACCTCCCTCTCGGCACTCCACCCATGTTCCAGATCGAGCAGTAGTTCGACGGTGCCAACGGCAACAACAACTTCTGCATCGGTCTCTTCTTCACCTTGGTCAACCACTATGACGCCTACCACCTCCTCGGCCAAGTGTTCTGGCGTGGATGCGAGTTCACCCTGTTCACGATGTACAATGTCTTCACCGACTTCCACGGCATCTTCTCCATCAACAACGCGGCCCACTCTCTCCCGTACATCATAGCGGAGGATGATGAGGGGTATGACGCGTAAGGAGTGGCCAAGGAGGAGCCAGGGAGCGGCCGAGCCTGAGGAAGAAGAAGACAGTGTCGTGTCCGCGTTGTGTCGTGTCTATTCATGTCATGTCGTGTATGGTTGGACTTGCTTTTCTACTATGTAATGGTTGCTAATCGTGTTTTATTAATATATGTGCTTATAGTTCGTGCAAAAACACACTTGTGCATACTACCAAAATGGGTATACAAGTGCATAAAACAAAAGGCTCAAAATGTGATAACAGCTCGTGTATCAAAAGGTTGGAAAAAATATCGCTACAATTATCATCAAAAAGGAACTACACAAGTGCATAAAACAAAACTGGCAGTGGGTTTTTTCTTAACACTGACGAACTGAAGAAGCAAAACAGAGCAGCTAATAATAATTTGCCTGATTTCGAGTTGATTTTATTCAAGCCAAAGCCATAGACCATAACATCCATGTCAGTGGGTTGTAGGATAACAAAGCATCACAATTTTTCCTCGAACACTGATTGCGTTGTCTAACGACCAATGATCAGGAGATAAACAAAACTGAGAGAAATTACAAGGACGTCGCTCTCCTTCCAATTCTATGAAAAACGTCACACAGGAGCTATTTGCCCGAACAAACATCAACAGACTATAAATGTACATCACAAATACATATTTTCACATGAACTGTCTAAAAAATAATTTCCATGTATGATACTTGAAAAATGACTATCCTTACTGTTGTAGGACATTCCTGCACGAGATAACACACAATATTAGATAATAAAGTCTAATAAAAATGTAGGAAATATATCAAGCTAATTTTCAAAACCGTACTTGGGATGATATATGCATTTTGGGTTCTTCCTGTTTTGTCCCTCCTGTTGGCAAGCGCTGCACACCCGTTTCTTCCACTCTTTGTATCCTAGCGGTCGACCGTTTTTGGTCATGGGAGATTGTTTCTCGACTGGAACTTTCTTGTTTTGCTTAGGCGCGCCCTTAGTGGACAATTTTTTAGGATCACCAATATCAAACTAGCTTGCTTGACTTGCATCTGCATTTTCATTAACTGAACTACGAGGACCATATGCTCTGCATTTATCATACCCTTGTCTTCTAGAAATAATTCTATCGATGGTACTCTTCAGAAAATCGTACTCCGCTGTGTCATTGCATGCAATATGCATAGCTCGTGAGGCCAACACATTTATACTGCTGAATTTTTTCCACTCCTCTGGCCCAAACCAACCCCAACCAAACATATCGCTCGTGCGTCTAGCAGGCAACCCAAACCTGGCATTTTTAGTGAAACTCCGCAGAGCATAGCAGTCTGGTATTGCAGTAAATTTTAAGTGATTGAGCACGCGCAGTATGTGCTTTTAAGGGATCCCTTTGCGAATCATCCTTCGGCAGCTGAACCTTATAATTTCTGACGAGTTGGGAGTGTATTCGACGTAAAACTTGCTGTCAAGATTATTTTTCCATGCAACAACAAAGGTGTACGAATCAGATCCTAGCTTTCTTTCTAAAATCTGCATGCCACCAATCTTCGAAATGTCACCTTGCAAAATATAGATCATAGGTGGAGTGAATACTGTCGCAGCAGCTACCTCTAGTTCTTTGAAATCAGTAACTAGCACCAGAAATGTCTGTGAAGCCGTGCAGTCATCTTTGGCCTCCTTCTCACGGAGACGTGCGATGGCATTCTCATAGTGACTAACCATGTCCACCAAGTTCATTTCCCCATCAAGGTGGAGGTGAAGAGACGAGTTTAAACTTTCACTCCTCTGGTTGCTTTTCATACCCAGCCAGAACCCTTCTGAAAGATACGCGGCGGCCCATAATCTCTTCTTCGTGTACATTCTCTTAAACCAATTTGTAGTTTTGGGTGACGTCCACTTCCTAACAAAAGCGTACCATCGCTTCTCGAATACTTGCTCCAACGTGGTGTAATATAGAAGAGTCCTAAACTCGTTTAGTGACTTGTTAGGTAGGTGCATCTCCATATTTTTTTCAATGTGAAAGCTGCAAATACGATGGTATACACCAGTAAGTACTTCATCCACAGCGGAGATCATCGCGGCATCTGCATCCGTGATTACTGCCTTTGGCTTCTGCTAGCACATTGCTTTCAAGAAAGTCCTAAGCAGCCAAGCATATGTTTCTTCGGTCTCGTTTGATAGGATGGGACATCCAAATACCATTGTTTTACGGTGATTGTTCAAGACGACAAAGGGAACAAATGGCATTCTATACTTATTCATCTTGTATGTGCTGTCAAACACAACAACTTTGTTGTAGTCCTGGTAGTCCTGACGTGATTGAGAATTGCACCAGAACAAGTGCTGCAGACGGCCTTCATCTAGCGTGTAATCATAAAATAATTCAGGGTCCCTCTTTTTTCTCTCCGCCATGATGCCCAAGGTTGTGTTAGCATCACCCTTATACAACTTCCTCTTCTCCCTTGAGCACATGTTATACAAATCCTTCCTTGTAAATCCCACATCGGCAAATGAACCACCAGAGTTGCTAATCATTGATCGCATAATGATATGCTTCCTAACCCCCATGTTACGCTATGATAATATATCAGCTCTTTGGGAGTCGTTGATATTCCTATGGGACCAAAGAAAATGGACTTCATCCGGTCTCGCTAACACATGATTGTGAGTGTCATCAAAACTCTGAACGATCCAAAGACCAGTTTTTCCATCAAACTTCACCAGCATATGTGCCTTATAGTTGCACCTAGACTCACCTCTGAGCCTCTATCTATGGCATTCCATTGTCAGTAACTTCTTGTCACGTTTCCCTTGCTTGCAACACACAAAGCGCCTTAGACGAACAAGTCCATCATCAAACCCCCTCACTTGGTGCTTCCTAATGCCGAACCCATGATCTTTGGCATATCTGTTGTAGAAAGAATAGGCTGCTGCTTCACTATCAAATGTCATTTCCATTATCTTGCAGTATAGTTCTCTCTTATCATCAGGATACCCAGTGTCATTGCTACATTTATTTGAACTCTTAGTCTGATTAGATGGTGCCTACGACGAATTCAAAACCTAGCCATTAGAACTATAGTAGTATGCATGTCAGTTCGTTGATTGCTAAAAAACAGCCTATAAATAATACCTCACTCGTGTCAACAAACATATCAAAATTTGGTGCATCTTCACAGTCATCATAATTACCCATATCCAAGTCTGATTCACCCAAATAGTCATACTCCATACTAGAGTCATTTGTTACCTGAACAATTTAGCAATATTTAGTATACAATTGCATCATACGGTGCATGACATATAAAATTTTACACCACTACACATACCTCAGTATTAACAAACATGTCCGTTTCTTCATGAGTGTCAAGGCCATTGTGGAAATCGTTGTCATAGACAATCTAAATAAATCAAGCCATGAGATATCATATATTATTTAATTTAACATTTAAATATCAAAGAAGAAGCTAATGTGTCCTCACATCAAACTCTTTGCTCCAGCCGTCTTCGGGATGCATATTGGCGGAAATGGAATCATCACCGACATGCCCGATTTGATCATCTTTCATATTAGATCTAGAGTCCTCCATCTCCTCTATCAGTTATTGCGCCACATTGTTAGAATCACCAATGCTATGTGTATCTAACAATTAATAGAGACGAAGCATGATCATCAGGTGAACTTAGAAGATCGGAAGATAAAGCCGACGATTTGGATTAGAAACCCTAGTGACGAATACGCTGAGCCACTAGGGCGCCTTCTACCTTCGAGGATCTGCGGTGGCGGACGCGAGGATCTGCAGCGGCAGACGCGAGGATCTGCGGCGGCGGACGCGGGGTAGATCGGCGACACCGAGGGGAAGCAGATCTGCGGGTACGAGCGACCGAGTTTTACCAGGCGGTAGAGAAGAGAAAGCTTCAGTTACACCGAACAATGGTGCATGCATGGACATGGGAGATAATCATGGTGATTAGGTCTAGGTGGACCCCACGTGGGGTCGTGCCGTACGGCGGCGTCAGTCCTTGTATACAGATACGAGACTATACTAGGCTTGGATATGGGTTCCGCCTGGGCCAAAAAAACAACGAAGCCAACAAAACGCACCGGACTAATCTGCCCCTAGCAGTTCGAACTTCCTCCTAAACGACGGTGCGCACTGAAGCACTCCACTTATATTCATTAAGACATAAAAATGATAACTTGTTCGTTGTATCTCAATATGGGCCAGTTTGACTCGCTAAAATCTTTAATCGAATCCGTGTAAGTTAGAATAGCATCACCATGCTCATGACAAGTGAAACCGAGTCATTAGCCGACTTTCACATTAGTCTAAGTTGTGTGTCCAGCACAACCTCAATGACCAAGGACATCTAGTATGAACAATATGAATATATAGTTCCACAACCGAATCACATATTCAATGATTTATATCAGTAGTTCATACAAGGACAATACAATAACTTTATGAATATATCAGGAATAACATCATACATGATTGCCTCTGGGCCATATTCGCAACAACAGCATCGCGCAGTACACTTGTAGGCGGTAGGGAATCTTCCCCTTGGAACGCAGCGGGTCCGGCCTCCCGGGATAGTAGGGCTTCATTGTGACATCACGATATGTCCTCTCCATCATCCATCCGATGGCCAAAAAGAATCGGGATGACATGGATAACAGTTTGAGCCGAAACAATCTAGCGCTATTATTTACTCTGATGTGGTTCTATGGTGGTAACACAGGAACGTCGACTCTGTGTTACTTCACCTGTATGGGCTGATATGATTGCACCTTGTTGTAATGAGTATGGATGGCAGGAGATGATAGAAACCGGGAGGCAGCTGGGGGCATCGATGCTCTCTTTTCTCCTATTCTAGCACACGCGTCAGTCAAGAAGACATCAATACCATACCCCACCTACCACTACTCTCTTCTCTCTTCCCGCGTAGTACTAGTACTCTCCTGGCTCTCCTCCACCATGTCGATGTCCACCATCGCCAGCATATCAACGACGAGCTGCAAAGCGAGTGGTGTGACCTCTCAGCACGGAAGGTGCGGATGGTGACAAGGCTTGGGCCATGGATAGTGGCAAAGCGTTGAACTTGGAGTGGTCCTGCTAGAGCTACTCGGTGACCTCCAGGGCGAGCTCCAGCGGGTTGAGCCCCAACCTCATCGCTAGGCATCTCCCATTGCTGCCTGGCTTGGTGGAACTCGCGCACTAGGGCGAGTTTGACCAAGCACGTGCAACTCGTCGGAGGCGCTCATGGCCATATTGCTCTTCTTGGACGATGTCCTGATGTGCAAACCAGTCGTGCAGGAGGCACGACGCTCCTTCAACCTTCACTTAGTCGGCCTCTAGGAGGTGTTCGACTCCATGCCCTTTCCACCCGAGGCGGAGACGTATGGCATCCCAGTGAGCCTTCATTTCCCGGCCAGATAACCACCTCCGCTTATCAACCGCGGGCTAGGGCCAACCTGCCATCTCTCGGCTCCGGGGCCATGGACGACCTCCTGTAGATCGGGAGGACGATGTGCAACCAGGAGTCGATGGCACTGGCGCCATGCTCTATGGTGGCCGACGGTACTATCTCTCTGACGCAAGACAGTTCAGCATCTCCCGCGGGATGGCTCCGATGTGATGGACGACGAAGTCATGTCGTAGCACGCGCAGCTCGTTCGAGGCAGATCATGCCGGCATGCGGGTGGATCCCTAAAGGAGGCAGCGAGAAAGTTCCCAACACTTTCCATAAGTTGTTCGTTGTAATAATGAAAAAAGGATGGTGCGCACTAAAGCAGAAACGTCAATATAATCCTTAGACCTAAGGTTGTTGCAAAATCCGAGTTGTGGATCCCCGACATAGGTTCTATCAAATGTTATTCTGTCAAAGGGACGACTGAGAATCAAGCTGTGTGATGTGGATGACCAATATCAGATTTTGCCACTCCAACTGGACAGATACTCTCTGGGCCGTCTCCGAAAATATGATTCGGAAAGCATGGCCATGGATGACTCGGTTAAGTGTTAACCGAGGCGATCTACTAAGAGTTAGTCGGATGAATCACTTATCTCGAATCGAGAAGAGAGTTGAGATATTTGAAGGATGGCGATTATTCACCTATAGCTTGACAAGATATATCATGAGGCAACAGGGACTCAGACGCAAGTCACATTGGAAGGTATGTCGTCATGACTTTTTGGTACTTGGGAGTCGGCACGTTCTGCTACGATCCGCTACCGACTGATCGATTACGAGTGAGACTCGAATCATATCTGAGTGACCATGAGCCTGTCGGGTCACACACTTAAGAGCGGGAGTAAGTTTGGCTTAGACCCGAACCGGAAATCTATTTGGGTTGGATCTGAATAAGACACAGACTGAGTCTGTGAGTTGGACTCATAGTGACTAATATAGGCCTTTTAGTGAATGGACCACAAGTGAGTGGAGCCCACTTTCACTCCCTATATATACTGTGGCACAGATACCCAAGGGGAATGGTTAGGTAATTCTATGCATTTGAAACCCTATCTCTAGTTAAGTCCAGCCCGTATTAGACCTAGAAGTCCATGACCGGCGCTCCTCCTCGTACATGTGGATACTGGTAGAGGTGTTGTACATTAAGCACTTCGATGATCGTGGATTGTATTGGATCAGATTGTGAGGACTTCACTGCATCAAGTGACGTGCTTCATCAGTAATCCACAACTGTGTGTCTAGTCGTAATGCTCGTGGCCTTCTACCCCAGCTAGATCTTGGGATCATCGCATATGAAATTTTGTTTTATCTCTACGTGGCTCAACACATATGTCACTGATAATTGTCATGTTTCATTGTTGTCAATAGTTCCCTATGTTCCTGAGGGCATAATATGCATTATTTATGATTTTTATATAGTATGCTATGAGAATTTGGTCTAAGTTTTATGTTTTACTAGACTCCTCTCTGCGCCTTCCAGGGGCGCGACTAATAGGAAGAACGCTTCATGATATGATCGTGCTACATATATGCATATCTGTGCTTCTCTATGTGCCTCCCCGGGGCAAGGCATTCAGGTCCTCTACTCATTTTTCACGATATACGTTTACTGACCTACGTCGAGAGAGAGAATGTTGTGGTGAGTCATTGCTAATAGTACATTTGTCGATCAAGGAGGGAACGGGAGAACATGTCGCTTTGCACAAACGTGTCGACACGACTCTCCATATGCTTGACTCAGATACGATGGGCCACACAAAATAGAAAAATCACCGTAACCAAAGATAAGTATAATGTGAGGTGTCATACAAAGAGAAGCAAGAAACAACCACCGTAAGCATTGCGCAGATTTTCTACGGCAAGGAGATAGTCCGGTGTGGTTGTGAGACATTCCTTGAGTTTAAGGCTACAACCATCACACAGATTTGCAACGTGAGGAAAGATTCTGGCGTGATTATTAGACATGTTTTAAGTTTAAGGTTAGAATACCTAAACCCACGGTTGTGTAGGGAAGAGCTATACAAAATTTTCTAATATTTATATATAATAAATAAATATAGTCTTATTACAAAGCAAATAAGAGCAAGGACAATAATTATTATGACATACGTTCAAACACTAAGGATGACAGGTAAAAATTTGTTTTCATACAAGATAATAACATTTACCGGCACAAATGAAATGTATAACATATCTAGAATCTAAAACTAAAAAGTAAAACCAAGAAAATAAACCTAAACTACCGCGCCACTGAGATGGAGTGAGCGGAGAAACCTACTCGTCGCTCTCGTCAGCGAGGTCAACCAGCACCAGACGCGTTTTACATCTGGTTCCATGCGTGTGCCTGGGCAGCAGACACTACTAGCGGCGATGGCGAAGCTGACAATACGATGGTGGCAGGTGGCGGCATCGTAGGGGGCGCTTGCGCATCCCGTGTGGCCATGGAAGACTCGTGGAGGGCACAAAAAGTGCCAACCCAATGCTCCTCTTATTCAAGCGTCGCACGCTCGTGTGCTTTGCGTGACACATGCTCCTACAATTCGCACAGTGCCAGCGCTTCTTCTAAATCGAGGTCTGGCGGCATGATGTCCGCACGGAACTCCTCCCGCATTAGGCCCCACTACCAACATGCTACTCCGATGGAATCGTGCTCCACCTGGTAGTAGGTGTCATGGTCGGGGAACTCCTCACTGGTGTTCTCTTCATCATGAAAACAGTCATTGTCGTGATGGTCGTCCTTGTCCTTCACCAGCAATGGTGACTGTGGCAAGTTGCAGGAAGATGGCCTGCATGCACCACGCACTGGTCGTGTGCGTGATGTCGTGGTTCTCCATGGTGGAGAAGAAGGTGGAGCCGTCAAGCATGGTCTGACGAAGAAGCTGGGATGGCATCGCTCATTGCAACGGTACCCACGCTGGTCCAATACCTCCTCGGCGTCGAGTCTGTCCTAATACTCATGGTGGCCGGCCATGTTCAATGTGCCACCGCACAAGATGGCTGAAGGAAATATGCCCTGAGAGGCAATAATAAAGTTGTTATTATGTATTCCTTGTATATGATAGATGTTTATTTTGCATGCTATAATTTTATTGATAGGAAACATCAATACATGTGTGTTTAATAAACAAAAAGGGTTCCTAGTTATGCCTCTCTTATAGACTAGCTTGTTGATTAACAAGATGATCAAGGTTTCCTTATCATGGACATTGGATGTTGTTAATAACAAGGTCACAACATTTGTGAAATGATGTGATGAACATTCATCCGAAGTATAGCATTACGATCAAGTCATTATGTTTATATTACTATAACATTATATGAAGTAATCTTTATCCTTAGACCATGAGATCATGTTAATTGCTAACACCGGAAGAGTATCTTGATAACATCAAACCTCACACCGTAACAGGGTGACTATAAAGATGGGTTCAGTACTACGAAGGTGTTATGTTGAGGCTCATGGATCAAGAGTGGAATTTGTCAATCCATATGACGGATAGATATACTCTGGGCCCTCTCGGTGATATCACATTAGGATAGCTTGCAAGCAAGTGATGTGATCACTAGAATGTTATATCACGGGAACGAGAAAAGAGTGCATGTCGGTAACGAGATCAAACTAGGTATGGAGATACCAATGATCGAATCTTGGACATGTAATATATCGAGAGACAAAGGGATTTAGTTACAAGCGTTAAAAGTTCTCACGATCACAGGAGTCATCGTTGAATGTGTAGGAGTCAGTACGGATCTCCAGGTCCCGCTGCTGATTATTGATCGGAGAAGGGTCTTGATCATGTCTGCATTATTCGCGAACCGTAGGATGGCACACTTAAGAGTTACCGGACACCATTTTGGAGCACATATGTTTCAGACGAAAGAATTGCAAAGTGCAGGAATTGTTTCAATAGAAACCGGAAATTGTTTCGGGTGAAATTGCAGAAGGTGGTTCTGCATGTGATATTGAAATATTGCAAGGGGCTATATGTGAATGTTTGTTAATTAAAGTAATTAATAAAATTCTGAATAAATTTAATCAAAAGAGTTTTATTAAATGAGAGAGCATTAAATTTGGAGAAATTTAATGCATTTAAAGTGGAGACTTTAAAAGGGAATGTGAAGAGGCATTTTAATGTGGAGGGGTTACCACCACATGAATGGGGGAGGTGAGGGGTCACCCCCCCATGCGCCGGCCATGGAGAGAGGGGGCACACCCCCTCCTCCTATAAAAGGCCACCCATTTCCTCCTTCATCCTCACACCTCCTTGTGAAGGATCTCTCTCCCCCTCTAGAATTATTCCCCCATGGTCTCGGATTAGCGAGATACATGTTCCCAGTGGCATTTCGTCTGGAAGGAGTTGCTGCTTCCGCTGGATCGCTGGAGCGAGGAGGTGGAGGTTGTCCGGTGGCTTGAACGTGTGTGCGAGTACAGATGCGCTGCTGAGTTGCGGCGCTCGGACTTCCTCACGATCTTGAGATCGGCAAGTGTACGACTACATCAACCACGAGTTCCAAAGCTCGTTGTCCTCGAGGGTAAGTTCTCCATGGATGTATGTCCACCTGTTGCTCTGTATCTAGTAGATAGATCTTGGCGTATAGTTCTCATTGTAGGAAATTTTTTGTTTTCTATGTTGCGGACCCAACAGTGGTATCAGAGCCTGATCTATGCGTAGGTGCTTTGCACGGGTAGTACACATATGTTTATATGTGGGCGATGATGATCATGTTATTGCATATTCTATGTACTTTGGATATTGGTGGCATAGTGGGATGAAGCGGCCCGGACCAACCTTACATGTCATCGTACATGAGACCGGTTCCACGACTGACATGCAACTAGTTTTGCATAAGTGGCTAGCGGGTTACATTGTCTCTCCTACTATAGTCAATATCTGATTTACAACGAGGTGCTAATAACTTGGTTATCCTTGTTGTGGTTCATCTTCGTAGGTTAGACCGGTTCTATCTCCGAAAGCCCTAAGCCACGTAAAACTTGTAATTGATAAATTAGAGGCGTCTAGTTTAGATCGTTGCTGGGCTAGTGTTTTGATATGGTATTGTTGTAAGTAGATGTATGATAGATACTCTTACAACTCACTTAACGTATAAGTTCCATAGACATTGGCCTTACACACAAAGGAATGATAGAGATCATACCACGATGCAAATGATAGAGATCAAATACATGGACCATATCACCTCACTTCACACATTAGCATCTTATATTGCTAGTTTGGCGCTTTTGGTAGCATTATAATATGATCCCTCATTTAGATATCAAGAAAAAACATGTTCTTCCTTAAGTATGCACCGTTTTGTGGATCGTGTTTTGAGGCATCACGTGATGATCGGGTGTTCTCGACTCTACGCTTTCATACAACGGGTGTAAGACAGTTTTACACACGCAAATACTAAGGTTCTTACTTGACGAGCCTAGCATGTACAGACATGGCCTCGGAACACGGACCGAAAGGTTAAGCATGAGTCATATATTTGATATGATGCCCATATAGATGCTCGCCTTTGAAGCTACACCGACTCACGTGATGATCGGACTTGGTGTAGTGGATTTGGTTCATGTAATCACCAAAAGGACACGAGGGATGTCGTTTTTGAGTGGGAGTTCATTAGTAATTTGGATTAGTTGAACTCAATCTATCATAAACTTAGTCTAAATATACTTTACAAATTCTGTTGTAGATGGCACCACCTGCTTTTAATTTCAATGTGTTCATGGAGAAAGAGAAACTTGCTGCGAATGGTAGCAACTTCACCAACTGGGCTATGAATTTGAGGATTCTCCTCACTGTTGAACAAAAGCAATATGTGCTAGATGCACCGCTAGGCCCCCCACCAGCTCCTGATGCCCCTGACGAGGAAAAGAATGTCTATGTGACTCGTCAGGAGGACCACAACTTAGTTCATTGCGGCATACTGTATGGGGTAGAGCCAGAACTTCGAAAGCGTTTTGAAAATGGCAATGCCTTTGATACCATGGGAGAATTGCAAATTATTTTCGATACCCATGCTTCCGTAGAGAGTTATAATGCTACAGAAAAGTTCTTTAGCCGCATGATGGAGGAAAACAGCTCCATTAGTGAGCACGTACTCAAAATGTCTGGGTACACCAATAAGCTTGTGTCCTTGGGAATAACGATTCCCATTGACTTAGGCATACATCGTGTTCTCCAATCTCTGCCACCTAGCTACAAGAGCTTCGTGATGAACTATAATATGCAGGGCATGAAGAAGTCTCTTCCCGAGCTTCAGTCAATGCTTAAGACTATAGAAGTGGAGATTAGGAAAGAACATCAAGTGTTGATGATCAATAAGACCACCGGTTTCAAGAAGGACAAGAAAGGCAAGCAGAAGGGAAAGAAGGGCGGCAAATCTGTTGCCGCGCCTAAAAAGAAACCCCGAGCTAGCCCTAAGTCTGACACCGAGTGCTACTATTGCAAGGGGACTGGCCATTGGAAGCGCAACTGCCCCATGTATTTGGCGGACAAGAAGGCCGGCAAGGCAAACAAAGGTATATGTGATATACATGTTATTGATGTGTACTTGAGTAGTACTCGCAGTAGCACCTGGGTATTTGATACGGGTTTGGTTGCTAATATATGTAACTAGGTTCAGGGGCTGCGGAACAAGCGACAACTAGCAAGGGATGAGGTCACGATGCGGGTCGGCAATGGATCAAGAGTTGATGTGATCGCCGTCGGAACGCTGCCTCTCCATATGCCGTTGGGATTAGTTATAAACCTGAATAATTGTTATTTGGTGCCTGCACTGAGCATGAACATTGTATCTGGATCGTGTTTGATGCAAAGTGGTTATTCGTTTAAGTCTGAAAACAATGGTCGTTCGATTTATATGAATAATATCATTTATGGTCATGCACCTGTGTTGAATGGTTTATTTCTGTTGGATCTCGATAGTAGTATTACGCATATTCATAATGTTGATGCTAAAAGGATTAAACTTGATAATGATATATCTACATATATGTGGCACTGCCGTCTAGGTCATATTGGCGTTAAACGCATGAAGAAACTCCATTCTGATGGACTTTTGGAATCACTTGACTTTGAATCATTTGATACATGTGAGCCATGCCTTATGGGCAAGATGACTAGAACGCCGTTTTCCGGTTCAGTGGAACGGGCGATAGATATATTGGAAATCATACATACTGATGTGTGTGGACCAATGAGTGTGTCGGCGCGAGGTGGATATCATTATTTTGTTACTTTCACGGATGATTTGAGTAGATACGGGTATATCTATTTGATGAAACATAAGTCTGAAACCTTTGAAAGGTTCAAAGAATTTCAGAATGAAGTGGAAAATCATCGTAACAGAAAGATCAAATTTCTGCGGTCCGACCGTGGAGGAGAGTATCTTAGTTACGAGTTTAGCACGCATATGAAAGACCGTGGAATAGTTTCACAACTCACGCCTGCCGGAACACCACAACGTAATGGTGTGTCAGAACGTCGTAATCGTACTTTATTGGATATGGTTCGATCTATGATGTCTCTGACTGACTTGCCACTGTCATTTTGGGGTTATGCACTGGAAACCGCTGCATTCACTTTAAATAGGGCACCATCTAAATCCGTTGAAAAGACACCGTATGAATTATGGTTTGGAAACAAACCTAAGCTGTCATTTCTTAAAGTTTGGGAATGCGATGTTTATGTGAAGAAACTTCAACCGGATAAACTCGAATCCAAAGAGGAAAAATGAGTCTTCATAGGATACCCTAAGGAAATGATTGGGTATACCTTCTATCACAGATCCGAGGGCAAGGTCTTTGTTGCCAAGAATGGATCCTTTCTTGAGAAGGAGTTTCTCGCGAAAGGTGTGAGTAGTCGGAAGGTAGAACTCGAAGAGGTTATTGAACCTTCTCTTCATGAAATGGCGAGTAGCGTAGCTCCAGAAGTTGTTTCGGAATTGACTTCACCTAATGAAGAGAGATCTAATGATATTGATCATGAAACTCCGAAAGAGGACACTACCGAACCTCGCAGGTCAAGCAGGACACGTGCAGCTCCTGAACTGTACGGCAATCCTGTTATGAATTTCATGATTGATGAAATAGATGACCCTACGACGTATGAAGAAGCGATGATGAGCCCTGATTCCAACAAATGGCTAGAATCCATGAAATCCGAGATGGAATCCATGTACGAAAACCTGGTTTGGACCTTGGTGGACTTACCTCACGATCGAAAGGCCGTTGAGAATAAATGGATTTTCAAAAGAAAAACTGATGCTGATGGTAATGTAACCATCTATAAGGCTCGACTTGTCGCAAAGGGGTTTCGACAAATTCAAGGAGTTGACTACGATGAGACATTCTCTCCCGTAGCGATGCTTAAGTTGGTTAGGATTATGTTAGCAATTGCTGCATATTTCGGTTATGAAATATGGCAGATGGATGTCAAAACTGCGTTCCTCAATGGTAATATTGAAGAAGAGTTGTATATGATACAACCTAAGGGTTTTGTCGATCCTAAGGATGCTGATAAGGTGTGCAAACTTCAGCGATCCATCTATGGACTGAAGCAAGCATCCCGGAGTTGGAATCTCCGCTTTGATGAGGTGATCAAAGAGTTTGGATTTTTCCAAACTTATGGAGAGGCTTGTATTTACAAGAAAGTGAGTTGGAGCAATGTGGCATTTCTGATATTATATGTGGATGACATATTATTGATTGGAAATGATATAGATCTTTTAAACAGTGTTAAAAGTTATCTAAACAGCAAATTTTCAATGAAGGACCTTGGTGAAGCTTCATATATATTAGGCATTAAAATCTATAGAGATAGATCAAGACGCCTAATTGGGCTATCGCAGAGTACATACCTTGATTAGATATTAAAGAAGTTTAATATGGACGAAAGTAAGAAGGGGTACTTACCTATGTTGCAAGGCAAGACAGTGAGTAAGACTCAAAGTCCGGCTACGGCGGAAGAAAGAGAGATAATGGATAAGATCCCCTATGCCTCAGCCATAGGCTCTATAATGTATGCCATGCTATGTACAAGACCGGATGTGGCACATGCTATTAGTTTGACTAGTAGGTACCAATCTGATCCAGGTTCGGAACACTGGATAGCGGTCAAGAATATCCTTAAGTACTTGAGAAGAACTAAGGATATGTTTCTTGTATACGGAGGTGAAGAAGAGCTAGTCGCTAAGTGTTATGTCGATGCTAGTGTTGACACTGATCCGGATGACTCTAAGTCTCAATCCGGATACGTATTTCTCTTGAACGGAGCAGCAGTTAGTTGGAGGAGCTCCAAACAACCTGTGGTGGCTGGATCAACGACGGAGGCGGAATATGTTGCTGCTTCAGAAGCAGCGCAGGAAGCGGTTTGGATGAAGGAGTTCATAATGGAACTAGGTGTGATTCCTAGTGCGTTGGACCCAATGGTGATCTATTGTGACAATAATGGAGCCATATCCAACGCCAAGGAACCAAGGTCTCACAAGAATTCCAAGCATATTAAGCGCTGGTTTCACTCCATCCGCGAGCATGTCAAGGATGGAGATATAAAGATTTGTAAAGTGCACACGGACCTGAATGTAGCAGATCCGTTGACTAAAGTACTCCCTAGGGCAAAACATGATCAACACCAAAACTCCATGGGTGTTAGATTTATCACTATATAAACTAGATTATTGTGTCTAGTGCAAGTGGGAGACTGGAGGAAATATGCCCTGAGAGGCAATAATAAAGTTGTTATTATGTATTCCTTGTATATGATAGATGTTTATTTTGCATGCTATAATTGTATTGATAGGAAACATCAATACATGTGTGTTTAATAAACAAAAAGGGTTCCTAGTTATGCCTCTCTTATAGACTAGCTTGTTGATTAACAAGATGATCAAGGTTTCCTGATCATGGACATTGGATGTTGTTAATAACAAGGTCACAGCATTTGTGAAATGATGTGATGAACATTCATCTGAAGTATAGCATTACGATCAAGTCATTATGTTTATATTGCTATAACATTATACGAAGTAATCTTTATCCTTAGACCATGAGGTCATGTTAATTGCTAACACTGGAAGAGTATCTTGATAACATCAAACCTCACACCATAACAGGGTGACTATAAAGATGGGTTCAGTATTACGAAGGTGTTATGTTGAGGCTCATGGATCAAGAGTGGAATTTGTCAATCCATATGACAGATAGATATACTTTGGGCCCTCTCGGTGATATCACATTAGGATAGCTTGCAAGCAAGTGATGTGATCACTAGAATGTTATATCACGGGAACGAGAAAAGAGTGCATGTCGGTAACGAGATCAAACTAGGTATGGAGATACCAATGATCGAATCTTGGACATGTAATATATCGAGAGACAAAGGGATTTAGTTTTACAAGCGTTAAAGGTTCTCACGATCACAAGAGTCATCGTTGAATGTGTAGGAGTCAGTACGGATCTCCAGGTCCCGCTGCTGATTATTGATCGGAGAAGGGTCTCGATCATGTCTGCATTATTCGCGAACCGTAGGGTGGCACACTTAAGAGTTACCGGACACCATTTTGGAGCACATATGTTTCAGATGAAAGAATTGCAAAGCGCAGGAATTGTTTCAATAGAAACCGGAAATTGTTTCGGGTGAAATTGCAGAAGGTGGTTCTGCATGTGATATTGAAATATTGCAAGGGGCTATATGTGAATGTTTGTTAATTAAAGTAATTAACAAAATTCTGAATAAATTTAATAAAAAGAGTTTTATTAAATGAGAGAGCATTAAATTTGGAGAAATTTAATGCATTTAAAGTGGAGACTTTAAAAGGGAATGTGAAGAGGCATTTTAATGTGGAGGGGTTACCACCACATGAATGGGGGAGGTGAGGGGTCACCCCCCCATGCGCCAGCCATGGAGAGAGGGGGCACCCCCTCCATCTATAAAAGGCCACCCATTCCCTCCTTCATCCTCACACCTCCTTGTGAAGGATCAATCTTCTCCTCTAGAATTATTCCCCCATGGTCTCGGATTAGCGAGATACATGTTCCCGGTGGCATTTTGTCTGGAAGGAGTTGCTGCTTCCGCTGGATCGCTGGAGCGAGGAGGTGGAGGTTGTCCGGTGGCTTGAACGTGTGTGCGAGTGCGGATGCGCTGCTGAGTTGTGGCGCTCGGACTTCCTCACGATCTTGAGATCGGTAAGTGTACGACTACATCAACCACGAGTTCCTACTCGTTAACAAAGCTTGTTGTCTTCGAGGGTAAGTTCTCCATGGATGTATGTCCACCCGTTGCTCTGTATCTAGTAGATAGATCTTGGTGTATAGTTCCCATCGTAGGAATTTTTTTGTTTTCTATGCTGCGGACCCAACAATGGCGTCCCGCTTCACCGGCTCCTCGCACTCATGCTGGAGGAGCGACGTCCATCACGCCTCATCATTCCAGACTAGATCTTGCTGGACGTTTTCCGGTAGCAGGGACTGTCGGTACTCCATGACCACGTGAAGGCCTTCATTGTGTGGAAGCAGTGGGATGGTGTTGCCATCGTGGGTGAGGTCCTAGCCGCTGGGCAGATGCTAGTAGGGCAGCACGAGGAGGCTGGCCTCAAACAACACAGTTGCCCAATTGACACTAAGGTTTCTTAGCTCGAAGCCGACGTGCTTGCCGTTGCTCCCGCCAGCTTCCTGTTCGTGGCGGCTCAACGTCGTCGCAGACCGCCTGATTTCTGCGTGAAGGAAGTATGAGGTGGGTAAAGGTGGGTGCACTAGTGGAGTATGGCGTGCGGGTATTTTATAGGTGTCGTTGCCTGGCGAAATGGACACGGCACCATTAACTACGGATCATCGGGAGATAGGCCGTCATGCGTAGACTCCTGTGCACTGGCATCTGAACCTGGCGCGGCGGCCAGTACAGGTAATCGCAACACTTATTATGTTTGACTGGCTATTCAAGCATCATCGATGTCTTTTATAAACAAATGAGATGGTAAGATGGCTTGAGAGGCAAGCTAACAGTACACTCCATGAGAACCCATGGGTGCCTACGGTCTCAGTCATGAAACCTGGTCTGGACGGAACCCACAGTAGGATCTGACCGCGATCAATTTAAACCGCGTACCTCTACATTGCCAGCATGTCTACACGCTCGCGATAACCCGCGTTGTCTACAATCTATACTGACAGATGGCATGGGTTTATACTGCCACATCGTCTCTACACGGGCCCCACGACCGCGAGGAACCACGGACAACATGGGATTACGGCGCCATGTCAACTTTTAGCGGGCCCATGTCTGCGATAAACTGTGCCCGACATGGGTTTACGCCGCCACATTGTCTCTACACGGGCCCCACGGCCATGAGGAACCATAGACGGCATGGTCTTATAGCACCATGTCGACCTTTAGCGGGCCCATGCCCATGATAAATCGCGCCCAACATGGGCTCACAGCGCCATGCCGCCACCCGGCGGGTGCGAAGGCGTGTTGTGGCGGGAACTCCACTCACGCAGCGCGATATAACCCGGGGACTCTGACGGCAGGCCTATGGCACGCAGGCCATAGTCCTGCGACGCGGGGTACATCTGTTGGGCCACGTAGAGATAAAACAAAATTTCCTATGTGGTGGTCCCAAGATCTAGCTGAGGTAGAAGGCCATGAGGATTACCACTAAACCCGTAGTTGCGGATTACTGATGAAGCGTGTTGCTTGATGCAGTGATCCGATCCGATCCAATCCATGATCATCGAAATGCTAAACATACAACACCTCTGCCAGTATCCACATGTACGAGGAGGAGCACCGGCGGTGGACTGCTAGGTCCGATACGGTGGCTGGACTGAACTGGAGCTAGGGTTTCTAACGCATGGAATGACCTAACCGTGCACCTAGGCATATGCTCCCCAGTATATATAGGGAGTGAAAGTGGGCTCTACTCACTTGTGGCCCATTCACTATAAAAGGCCTATATTAGTCACTGTGATTCCAACTCACTGACTCAGTCCATGTATTATTCGGGTCCAACCCAAATAGATTTCCGGTTTGGGTCTAACCCAAACTTGTTCCCGCTCTTAAGTGTGTGACCCAACAGGCTCATGGTGACTCGGACATGATTCGATTCTCACTCGTAATCGATCAGTCGATAGCGGCTCCTAGCAGAACGTGCCGACTCCCAAGTACCAAAGAGTGATGATGACATACCTTCCAATGTGACTTGCGTCTGAGTCCCTTTTGCCTCACGATATATCTTGTCAAGCTATGGGTGAATAATCATCATCCTTCAAATAGCTCAACTCTCTTCTCGATCCGAGATAAGTGATTCATCCGACTAACAATTAGTCGATCGCCTCGTTAGCACTTAACCGAGTCGTGCATGGCCATGCTTTCTGAATCATATCTTTCAAGAGGGCCCAAAGAGTATCTCTCCAGTTGGAGGGAAAAATCCCATTTTGATCATCCACATAATGCAGCTTGATTCTCAGTCAACCCAAACTCTGTATTTATAACTTCCCTTTGACGGGATAACGTTTGACAAAACCTAAGTAGGTGATCCACAACTCGAATTCTGCTACAACCTCAGGACTAAGGTTTACATTGATTGAGACATACAAATGATGACTTGTTCGTTGTATTTCAATATGGGTCAGTCCGACTCGCTAAACTCTTTAGCCGAATCCGTGTAAGTCGGAATAGCATCACCATGCCCATTACAAGTGGAACCGAGTCATCAGCCTACTTTCACATTAGTCTAAGTTGTGTGTCCAGCATAACGTGAATGACCAAAGACATCTAGTATGAACACCATGAATATATAGTTCCACAACCGAATTTCATATTCACTGATATATATATCAATAGTTCATACAAGGACAATATAATAACTTTATGAATACATCGGGAATAACATCATGCATGATTGCCTCTAGGGAATATTCCCAACAGTCTCCCACTTGCACTAGAGTCAATCATCTAACATCACATGTCTAGGCATCTAACACCCATAGCTCTCAGGTGCACCTCATGTTTCGGATGTGGTATCGGCTTTGTCAATGGATCTGCAATATTTGCATCCGTGTGTACCTTGAATAACTTGATATCACCTTGATCCACAAACTGGTGAATCAGGTGGTACCGTATGAGTATATGTTTGTTTTTCTAGTATTGTCTAGGTTCCTTAGATTGTGCAATAGCATCATTGTTGTCACAATACACGTCTAACGGATTGGACGAGCCCTGAACCACACCAAGATCCATGAGGAAATTCATCATCCAAACGGCTTCCTTTGCCGCCTCCAAGGCAGCAATATACTCAGCCTCTATTGAACGCAAACACAGTCTCTTGCTTGGAACTCTTCCAGATCATAGTCCCTCCATTTATAACAAACACATATCCAGACTGCAAACAAGAATTAGCCGAGTTAGTAAGATAACTCACATATGTGTAACCCTTTACATTGGGTTCATCCTCACCTCCATAAACTAGGAACATATCCTTAGTTCTTCTCAAGTACTTAAGGATATTTTTAGCCGCTGCCTAGTGGATTTCTCTAGGGTTAGCCTGATATCTTCTCACAACACTCAGACCACCGGAAACATATGGCCTTGTACAAATCATAGCATAGATGATGGATCCGACTATAGAAGCATACAGAATCGCACTCATCTGACTTTGATCATCAGTTGTCGAAAGGACATTGAGTCTTTCTAAGTTTCACACCATGGGACATCGGTAAGAACCCCTTCTCAGACGATTCCATGTTGCACTTCTTCAACACTTTGTCCAAATATGTACTCTGACTCAATCCAATGAGTAGCCTTGATCTATCTCTATAGATCTGAATTCCTGGTATGTATGTCGCCTCACCCAAGTCCTTCATCGAAAAAATCTTTTCCAATGATTCCTTGGTTTTTTGCAACATCTGGACATTATTTCCAATCAGTAATATGTCATCCACATATAAGATCAGAAAGTTTACTTTGCTCCCACTAAACTTCTTGTATAAACAAGAATCATGATCACTGTTAGAGTCCTAGCACACGGGGTACCACGATCCCACAGCCGGTGGGCCCACTGTTAGGGCCGTTCTAGAGGCGAAGGTGCGAGGAAGGAGACCTCTGGAGGGAGGATCGAGGCTGCCGCCTCTAGAGGGGGACTCACTCGATTTCACCCATGTAGAATCCCAAATGTCTAACATTGTAATGCTACATGGTTTATTCTATATAATGCTACTTCCTATATATCATTATTGCATCATCATAATATCATGCTCATGTCACCATGCCACATTGCATTTGAGCATCATGTTAAAACCTCTTTATTTTGGGTTTTCCCTAATATGCATTTACTTTATTAATTGTATTTGCCTCTTGATATATTGTATTTGGTTCTTGATATATTGCTTAATGCCAAAATTGGGTTGAGGCTTATATCTTTAATTCCTTCTATCTATAAATATGTCAACTTACTTAAAATACCACTGTACTTCTACCATATATATGAGTATGGCCATCCTATTTTGTTCTTGAGTTTTAATTCAAGCCACCCATATAAATATGGCTCCAATTCTATTTGTACACATGCACACATATGGGTTTGATCCAAACCTAGCTTTCATATGTCATGTATCATGTCCTTATGAATTCTTGGATTATTTGCAAATCTTTTTTTGCCCTTATACCTCATACATGCATATGCATTTTTGTCTTCACAAAAATGCGACCCACATGCATGTATATGTGCTTTTGCTTCACATGCAATAACAAACTCATGTGATAATGCCCTCTTCTTTTGAATAATTTTGTTTTGCCTTTTCATTTAAATTAATTCAAACTTGACCTTCATCAAGCTTCCTAGCTAACCTAATGTGTTTTACACACATACACATACACATACACTTACACCATCCCACCACACCTAAACCCCAGTACGGATACACCCCATGCACATGGGCATGTGAGAACCATGCTACAATTAACCATTATCCCTCCACCTCTACCCTTCCTCGTTGTCTTGGTGCTCATGAAGATCAGCATGGATAGCTACGAGGCCTCCCTCTAGTCTCCTCCCCTCTCTCTCAAGTTGCAAGCTGGACAAGAAAGAGAGAGGAGACCTAGCTCGACCCTTCCTCCACCTCACCTTTTGCAAAGACCAACCACATCCATGTGATGGCCCTGCCCTTCTTATGTACCCAGCACCTACCTAGGCTCCAAATCGAGATCTGAGACCCTTGGGAACCCCTCTCCCTCCTCCCTCCTTCCCCAAACTTGGCCATGGTCACCTCCATGCCTCCTCAAATCCCTAGCCTCATCTACTTCCTGTCCTCGTCATTCTGGTAATCTTGAAGATGATCCAGGAGTTCCAGGAGCTTGGCCTGCTTCCTCTTCTTTGCCCTGAACCGTCGGAACCCGCTGGAGCACGCCGAAGAAGGAGCATCGGCGCCGCGTCCGAAGCAAGCAAGAGCAGGTACAACACAAGTTTCCCCATAGATCGTGACCGCCCCGAGCCCTTCCACCTACACCGACAACCTCTTGGTGAGCTCCTAGTTCCACCAGACATGCCCGCCTCCTTCCTCTCTTCCTCTAGCTTGCCGTCTTTTCGTCAAAGAACCTCCATGTGCCACCATGAGCGCCAGCTACCTTGCAGACCGCTTACCACCAGCCTCCTCATGCGTGCCCAGGCACACCTGGTGATGCGACCTAGTTCCCTGCTCCTCCCGGACACCTCCCCTAGCACCAGCACCCCCTACAACGTCGCCTCCGATGAGTTCCTGTGCCGCTGGACCATGTAGTGCGCCGCGATTCCTTTGGCCTCTGTTCTTTGCTTGCTCGCTTCGCGTGCAGATAGTCCCAGCCCGAGAGATTCACACCACTGCGTAGCCCTTTGTTTCCTATTTAATTCAAGTACGTACACGCTCAGATCGATGCCTTGAGCGTGTCGCAAACTTCACCCGAAGTTCGACTTGGATCCCTATCCGCGGCTGTTCCTCCATCAGATTCAGACTCACAGCAACCTATTGTTCATTAGTATTAGCAGCAGTAAGAGATACTTATAGCAGCAAGGTGGTAATTTAATAACTACCCAAGCCTCGCCCAATGGTCATGTCCTCATGTTTAATCGGCCCACGACAAAGTTGTCGCGAGTTCAATCCCCACCGGCTCCTTTTCTTTTGACCCCCAGACGTAGGTCGTCCCCACCTGTCAGCCTAGCGGCCTCAATTGCCACATGGGCCCGCTAGTCATGGTCTGAGGCTAGATCTACCCTGCGTGAGAAAGTGCCAGGCAGAAATTCTAAATCAAATAAAATTCCAGAATATGTTTATAATTCATATCTTTTAAAATAATTTGAATTTGACGGAACTTATAAAATGAAATATGAATTATTTTCAAATATAAATTCAAACATAATTTCAAATTTGACCACAGTTGACTACACCTAGTTAAACCTTTGACTTTGAGCCCTCTTAAAATTGTTTTGCATTTAAATAATGTTTTAATTCATAAATTCAAAGAATACAAATGATATATGTTTTCTTATGAGAAAAATGCGAGGAATTTGAATATGCAATTTAAAACAATTTCTGGGTAATTAAAATTTTCAAATTAATTAAATAGCAATATTTTTTTAATAAAATCATAACTTTAATTCCGGAATTCCAAATTTGACAAATAATATGTCTAAATCGATCAGCGTGACGGCCCGTTCCAACTATGCATTCCATGATATCAATTGAAGCGTGTATCATATAAATATTAAATAGGCAGCAAGGTTTATAGAAGCAAAACATGACTAAATAATTAATTAAAATGCTTTATTATTGTTCTTACACCTTATCCATGCCATGCTATGTTATACCATGCTTTTGTGCATCATTCCATCATGGCATACCTTGGTTTCATTGTTGTTTATGTTTCATATGATTGCACACTTTATTTATTATGACCCTTGTGTGTTTGGTTTTTATCTGGATAGACGCCGAGCGAGGGAGTTATCATGAGACTCAAGAGTACTACCAGGATCCTGGTTATCCTACTGCTAAGCTAACATGCAAGAAATTCTCCATGCTTGTACTACATATATCACCTGTGCCTTTATCTTTATTCTTGCATCATTGTGTCATGATTCGCATTAAATTGAAATCCCAAGTACTGCATAGCCTTTACTTTTAAACCCCACAGAAGCTTGTATCCTTAATCCTACGAGCCATTACTATAGGAGTTGTTTAAGTCATTTGAGTCGTAGAATTGCATGTGTAGGATTTGTGCGAGTCTGATGAATAATGAGGTACCTAAACAACTTAAACTGTGTAGTGATGGGATAACTAAAGAAGGAAGCACAATGGGCAATAACTGTTATTTGGTTCTTCCATGCTCACGTGTGTCCCGTAGGACCCGAGTAATTGATTCTTGTTCCTTGACTATCGCGCTATCCGCATGTGGGACCATGAATCCCATTCGTCTGAGCTTGATTCACATCTTATTTCTTGGGGCCACAAACTAGTTTTGGGTGTTATTATTATCATGTACTTATGCCATGCTTTACTACTTTATCTACTATTGCGCTTAGAGCGTAAGTACTGTTTTGGAACATGGAATATTTTCACGGTATCGACAAGCCCAATCACACTTTCGGGTTCCCGGTCATTTACAGCCATTGAAACCAACTGTGGGTCCTTCTCAGAACCGACCAACTTCGCTGTGGGTAGCTTAGTGGGGTGCCCCCTGAAATTATTTTTGAATCTTGTGAATACCTTGTCGTGATGCCTCGTTGCTTTTCATTTGGTTCTTCCCGGGGCTGATCGTGCGTGTATTGCAATTTATGCACCCCTGCAGAGTTAATCTTTCTGAAAGCCGTGTCTGCAGTTATGGACGGCTCGGAGCACAGTTTCTCGATCATAGATAACTATAACTGAAGTACCATGTTTAATTTGACTAAAACATGACTAGTAATTAGTGTAATACTCATGGAATGGTTACTAAAATTGCCAACGGATGGGATGTTCTTCCGCCTTCTCGTTCGGTAACCGAGAAGGAGGACGAGCGATGTTTATTTATGCTACTTATATAACTGCGGGTTCTAAATAACGAGCGTCCATCCATATCTGGTTGGGCAGATGTGATAGCGTGTCTCTATAGAACTGTTTAGCTATTTATCTTTTGTTGCAATTGCGTCACCCCCAGGTTGTTCCCTTTAGATGCATAAAGACTTGATGAGTGCCCTAGAGTCTCACACCATAAACATTGATTAGGTTGTCAGGTACATCCATATGGAGGCTACTACGTCGATGAGGCTGATGATGGAGGCAACGACCCTCTTGCATAGAGATTTCGGGGATGGAGACACTACATGAAAAGTTTCCTTGCGTAACGACTTTGCCTGACGATCGTCGTAGAAGGCGCGTCTTTCGCGATGAATTTCTCGGCTCGGCCGTGGCCGATGGAAAACTTTTTTTTCGTTTCGCAGCCCTCTACTACGAGGAAACATGGAGGAAGCTCGGCCAGCGCGTGGCAGAAGAAAGATTTTCGTTTCCTCACGCGTGTGGGTCCCGAATATCAGTGTCTCTAGCGGACCATACTTTTTGGTTGCGCCTCCTTGATTTGAACTTGATAACGTTGCTCGATGCGTCTGCCGTTTAGTCAGGCTGCTAGGTCCCACATGTCAGCCTCTCATTAGAAGAATCGTGTGTATGATGGATTTTTTCCTTCGCTCGCGCCACCCTATTCCGAAGTTGATAGCGCTGCTCGATGCATCTACCATTTAATCAACCTCCTGGGACCCACATGTCATCCTCTCATTAGAAGAAACATGTGTATAATGGCATTTTTTCCCTTGGCTATTACCTCCCTAATTTCAACTCGATAATGTTGCTCGATCTATCTATCGTCTAGTGACGCTGTTGGGTCCTCCATGTCAGCCTCACATTATAAGAACGTGTGTATGATGGAATTTTTTCTTCACTCGCGCTACCCTGTTCCAAACTTGATAGCGCTGCTTGATGCATCAACCGTTTAATCAAACTCCTGGACCCCACATGTCATCCTCTCATTAGAAGAAACGTGTGTATGCTAGAATTTTTTCCCCTCGGTCGTGCCTCCGTGTTCCGAACTTGATAGCGTTGCTAGCTGCATCTACCGTTTAATCATTATGCAGGGCCCCACATGTCATCCACTCATTAGAAGAAACATGTGTATGATAGAATTTGTGCTCTCGGTCGTGCCTCCGTGTTTTGAACTTGATAGTGTTGCTCAATGCATCAGCCATTTTTCAAGGCTATTGGGTCCCCCATGTGAGCCTCTCATTAGAAGAAACATGAGCATGGTGGACTTTTTTCTTGCTCGCGCCTTCCTATTTCGAACTTGACAACGTTGCTCGAGGCAGCACCTGTATAAGGTCGCGCTACTGGGTCCCACATGTCGGTCTCTCTGTAAATGAATCATGTGTATGATGGCCTTTTTTGGCCGCGTCTGCTGTTTTGACCTTGGCAACGTTGCTCGATGCGGCAGCCGTGTATGGTCTTACTGCTGAGGCCCCCATGTGAGGCTCTCTGGTATGTTCTAGCTTGTGGGTCCCAAATGCAGCCTGTATGTTCTGGCGGATGGGTCCTAGATGCCAGCCTCTCTACAAGTATTTAACTTTTTTTCAAACCCGACCATTAAACTCGAGGGATGTTGCAGGCTGGTAGGTCCGCGATGTCAGCCTCTCCGTAATGTGATATTAAAAAGTAAATACTTTCTCAAAAAAGTAAACCCAAGATATATATAAATATGTACACAGGGGATTCGAACTAAAGACCTTCAAATCAAATCAAATAGACATAAATTGAGTGTTTTTCCACTACACCAAAGATATTCATAGAAATTGAATCATTAAACATGTATTAGTACTACAACTTATGTATCGGTCTTCTAAAAAATATTTTGTGTGTCCATGTTATCTTTCTTAAAATAAAAGGGCAGTGCTACTAGAACCTCGATTTATAAAAAGCCACATAATGGATTAGTTTCTTAAAAACATGGGTAGGCAGAGTTTTTTTAGAGGTGGGGGCCAATGCCAAAAAGGCCAAATTAAAAAGTTTTTGGGCTATGGTCAATGGGCTCCTATCTCAAATTTCACGGGGTTGTGGCTTGCTAGATTCAAACACAGACCTCATCGAGGGAGGAAAAAAGCGATAATTCCTTTGACATATATTCATGTAAAAATATCTAATGAACACACACCACATGCGCCAAAACAGGGATAGTATCCAATGACTTCACTTAGTGAAATCACACTGTATATCTTTACCCTCTCATCTCTATCCAAAATGCATTCAACAGTTTCGATGACACAAAGGCAAAAGCTCTAGAGCAAGTAGCCAGCAGCAATGACAGAACTTTTGACAAATTCAATACCATTTGAAAGAGTAAGGAGCACATAATAATAAGACATAAAAAATCGGCAGATTCCTAGTTCATATTCAGCAGCACTTGACCAATTCAAAAGCATTTCAAAGTGACTGATTCAGCAATACAGACACTGAAATTCAATATCAGTACATAGATAGACAGTTCTTGTTTCAGCTATAAAAACCACGCCACGCGATCAATTTTCCCTTTTCTGCAAACACACTCGATCACTAGAACACAATCATTGTCATAATATTTGGTCATATAGGGAACCGTCATATAGATACAGATATACCATACCAATACGTACTAGTCATAGCTCCAATCCAGCAAAAGGTTATCATAGTTTTACCACCCATATATGATCAATGGAGATAAGACAACCACATAATTAATTACAATAGCATACGGCCAAAGAGCTAGACAACTAGGAAGTTCATGAACAACATGCAACATTTAGGACAGCCATATACATCGACCTTGACCGTTCTTCCAATAGTAAGTTTGGTTGCTTTCCGGAACTTGATCCACCTAGAAGTAGCTGCCAAGCGCCCATCAGTCGATTTAATGGCGTAGCGTCCCTCGATTTGCAATCCTTTGCTCTGCATCATGAAGACTATTGTGCCATTTCGTCTGGCCTAGAGTTGCTTTGTGGCACTCTTAGCCAATTTCTAAGAGCAATGCACTGAATCATGTGAAACTTGAGAAGACATTCAGAGCAATTTATCTGCCTCCATATACTCACAAACATAATCCAGTGCGACCTTGGGATGACACATGTGTAGGATATGGTATGACAAGGTGCTGCCCGGGGTGATGAAGGAGCTTGTGCCGGTTCCTGTCCTGGGGCTGGTGCGGTAGCTGGTGCTGATGCAGGAGATGGTGCCGCTAATTGTAGAGGGGATGGTGCAGGAGCCAGAAGGCCCAGAACCGGTGCCGCCGCCAACAACTTGATGCTAGATTCCTTCTGAGGGATGGTAGAGGCAGATGAGAAGTGTACAAGCAAAATGGTCTCTTATACAATAGTTACTCACAAGACAATGATCAGAGGATATGATGAGTATACAAGCAAATTAAGTTACTACCTCTATTCTTTCTCCCTAGGTCAATAGGTGCCGGAGAAGGAACTAGGGCCAGTGTCGTTGCGTGTGCTAGCAGCTTGACGCTGGTTACCTTCTGGGGGGTACGTAAGGGGACTGCAGGAGTGGTCAGAGAGGCATATGAGATGTGTACAAGGAAAATGGTTTCTTATACAACAGTAACTCCTAGACAGATATGAGAGTATACAAGAAAATTAAGTTACTACCTCTATTCTTTCTCCTACTGAGGTCAACAGGTGCCATTGCAGGAACTGGTGTTGGTGCTAGCAGCTTGATGTTGGCACCCTTCTGGGTGGTACATAAGGGGAAGCGGACTACAGAAGTGGTCAGGGTCATATGATGAGTAAAGACAATGGTGCAGAACAGTTAGTCGCAAGAAAATCATTAGAGGTTCTGATGAGTACAAAACAAAATTAATTAGTACTACCTATGTTCTTGGTCCTTTGATCAATAGGTATACGATGGCGTACAAGTATCTTCCCAGGCTTGCTAAAATCGAATGTCTCTCGTCCCCTGCTTCAGACTATTCTCACGGACATACTTGGACCAACCTCGGCCACCCAAATAGGTGGTGGCCATCATCTAGGAGACATCCACATCATATAGTTGTTGCATGCCTTTAGGGCCCTTGCTATATAGAGTTAGAAACTTGTCATTTCCGAACATCTTGTTTATAATGGGGCGAGCGACACAAGGGACAACCTTCGTGAGAAAATTGATAGAGAAGTAAGGCGACAACAAAAAAAGTGATATACAAGATCTTACATCAAGTCGGTCTAAACCACTTGGAATCAATACATGATACCATAGGTACCCTTTGCGAAGGGTGGTCATGCACCATTTTTCTTCCCTCTGCCTTTGGAAGGGCATACAAGGGCCCCCTTTCAATCCACAAGCTTAACAAGAGGAGATAGCAGAAAGGGTTGAGGAGCTGGTGCGTGGTACTGATTGAACTTAAGTGGAAAGGTTAAATTATGTAAAGAGCAAGTAAATCTAATGCCTGTAAAGAAAATAGATTTGATTTTTGTGAACTTCTGATGAGCATAAACATATAGTACTAGTTGATAACAACAACATGGAAAATCATAACATGTGAAATTGCGGATTTCCAAATTATACCCACTTCTTAGAGAGGTCACTGCCCACCTTGGTACTGTGTTGGCGCTTCCTCATTGTGTAGAGGATGTCCTCTTTTGGTGCGGGCATCAGAAATCTACTAGCCTCTACAGCAGCCTCTACCTCCACAACATCACCTTCAATCTGCATAAATAGCAACAGAGCTCAATAGTTTAATACTATGCAAAGTTTGACCATGTTTTTGGAAAAAAAGGTTATAATATGAATTATATATCCTTGGATACATCATAAAACATATATTCACGTCGTATGTCTATAATATCATAGTTCTTGATAGTTTTTGACTTTTTTAAAAGTTTGGTCAAACTTTTTGTAGCTTGACTTTTCAAAAAAAATGCCTTAAGCCTTGGGACGGAGGGACTACAGTACATAGTAGTCATATACTGACTGTATGAGACAGTCAGACAGATCCAGATCTAGATTCACATAAACACAGTGCCAGAATTAATAAAATCACACATATGTTTCTGAACATTTGATAAGCATGCATGACACCAAGCAGGTAATACTTAAATCTGAGTACACCATGGTAATAACGGTATTAAGAAAAAATACCTTTATCTTTAAGTTGGGCTTCCCAGCTGGTCGGTGGCCTTGCGCTTGTTTTGTGAGTAGTGGTACTGGCCAGATCATGTGGCATGTGGGGGTACCATCCTGTTTGCCGCACCAGGAGCGCCGCACGTTCGTAGGTATGTACCACCATGCTATAGTAAATGAAGAAGATATGGTGTCACAGAGGCTTCCACAAAAACAAGATGCAAACAGAGACAACTTTTAGCACATGGATACATCTAGGTTGCAGCCAACCACTTTCAGTATTGGAAAGAATGGAAGAATGCAATCAATATACTGCTACATTACCTTTTTAGGCAACTTTTAAGGGAACTGACAGGACCATCCCTATCCGTAGTGGCCATGCGTGCCACTAACCCATGGTTCTCCATACAGAATCTGACGCAAAATCCATTGCACATTACGAGTAGCAACTAAAGGTTACAGAAGTGAAGAACACCGAAATCGAACCTGACCAAATGCCCCAATCAGAACAGCGGTGACCATGCCCTGATCCCGAATCGATACGAAATTAGTACCACCTCCCCCCACCCCCACCCCCAACCCTCACCACCACCACCACCCCACCCAAATGACCCAATTGATTAGAGAAGAGGAAAAATATCCTGTTTAGGTGATTCCGAGGTGAGCAATAAGCAAGAACTCCACAATCAAAGCATACCGAATACTACTACTCCTAGTACTAATAGTACCCCCAATGGCCCAATTGGAAGCAAATTAAGCAAAGCCAGATTTCAAGGTGAGAAAATACACCCACCTATTTCAACAAGAACTCCCCAATCAGAGATTGCACCAGTTCCAACAGTTGCTTGCTAGATGGAGCTAGCTAGTGATGGTTTCTTGTCTTGTCATCGGTAGAAAGGCATGGGCAGGGGAGTAATAGTACTAGTAGTAGGGCTGGACAGTACACTTTTTCTATAGTAAGTATTTTTAAGTGGCAGTGGCAGGAACATTTTGCCGGGAGAGAATCCCGAA
This sequence comes from Avena sativa, assembly GCA_916181665.1. Taxonomy (NCBI): domain Eukaryota; kingdom Viridiplantae; phylum Streptophyta; class Magnoliopsida; order Poales; family Poaceae; genus Avena; species Avena sativa. Next base: position 319,117,549 of record OV702292.1, read on the forward strand.
GTTTTTATCCCAGCTATCACGTGGTGGCCTACAACTGTTTCAAGCTAGAACCGCGTCAGGGATGAGTTAAAGCGGGTCCCACATCAAGTGGGTGAGATAATTGACCGAGCCAACCTCCTCCTTCCCTTGGTACTAGTACTAGTTCTCCTAGGTTCCTCTCCAAGGATAGAGAAAATCGCCCCTCTTCGAATCAAATTGATCCCAGCTTATTATCCTTTTGCTGATTCGTCTCACAGAGCAGTGGACAAGATGGCGGTAGTTGCAGCATAGGGCACCAGCGTTGGGGCGTCAAAACAGTTTAGAAGTAGACTAGAAACACACACAAACACACATATATATACTAATATACGGAATATTTTCCAATTACAGTTCTACTAACAAAGGCCTAGAAATCACAAGGTAGCTCCATATTACAGAACTACGACAGTATCGAACAAATCATGGGATATCTCTACACCCTAAGAATTCTGCAGCTGGGCTAGTGGTCATGAGACAACCCAGACGGCACCAAAAGTACACCCCTGATGATTAGCAACCCTGCATCAAATCCATCCAGAAGCAGTGTACCTGATCCACAACCTGAGGTGCAGGCTCATCAATGAACAGGTGGTCATCGTCATTACCATCAAAGTCCTCTTCGGTCATCTGCTTCTGTGATTAGTAGATTAATAGATACGTTTATAGAGAAACATCAAAGACACACAACCTGAACATTTGTTGTTCTATAGATACACCTTGTCATCTGGCATAGCGGTAGTACCAGAAATGAAACCCGTTTCATGCAGCTTGCGCTTTTTCTCTCCTCCCCCTTCTCCAAGTTGATCTAGATGCTCAGGAGCTTCCTCTGTCAGTTGATCTAGTTGATCAACATCTGCTTCCGCTACTTGATCTTGATGATAAAGATATGCTTCCTCGGTTCATATGGAGGATCATATGGTTCACCATGAAATACCCATCTAACATATGTGCTTAGCATCCCAAATGTAAAAATATGGTCTTCCACTATACTTTGAGGCAGCACCCTATGATTCACACACAACCAGCAGGGGAAGTGTACTTTTGAGTTGTCACAATGAGCTCTAACAAATCCCATAAATCGTAGAACACCAAGGATACGTTTAGTGCTGCCTAATGGAGCAATCTCTATCCAAAATCTGCCCATCTGTTTAATTATGACATACAAGGTTGGTTATTATTAAAAGAAAAGGAGGAAACATATAGATGGAGTACAAAAACTATGTATGCCTATGTGATTTAGCAAACATATTGGCAGCAAAAATCACCGAAGGTATTTAGGATCACAGATCTAGCGCATTATAAACTATGACCATGCAGATTGAGGACAAATTAAACTACGTATTTGAGAAGGTAGATCGGGTGAAAGGGCAATAAAATTCCAACCAGATCGAGCTAGAGATAGAAGGACTACCATGGGATCGACGTGCCCACCGGTGCATCTCAAGAAGACTGATGGGGAGGGAAAGCTTCTTCGCGCACGGTGGTGATGAGGAGCGGCCGTAAGTGCGTCTGTTTTGTGGGGAAGGGGTGAGGGCCTAGGCGGTGGAGGGTGGAAGTTAATACACAGCTCGAAGGGGTGCGGAGAGATATCTTTGGAAATTCTTACCTACCCTGCTTTGGGCACCACCATATACGTGGCCCATCTGCCAGTCACCATAGATCAAAATTGATCCAAAATAGGTGAAACACAAGTTTATGTTTTACCATGGAAACTAGTGCACATAGCATTGCACTTTGCGAAAAAATGGCTTTATTTAAACATATATTTAATTTCGTCCCTAATGTTCATTAATTTCGGTAGATGTCTATAAACTCATTAAATGCTGGAAAGCATACACGCCAGTGGGTCTATCTGACGGGGACATCATCCCAAGTGGGAGTAGCATACCTTAGAAGCTTCAACTTCAAAATTCCGGTAGAGCACCGATATATCCCGCCCACCCATTCAAACATCCCGCCCATCCATTCAAACATCCCACCCCAAAAATTATTTTATTGCACAAATTTAGCCAGGAGGCTTGAAAGGGCGTTATACATTGTGTGAAAAAAGGGGGCGGTGGCATTTTGAGCCATCATCTTTGTAGTTGCTTCACAACAACATACATTGTTGTTACTTGGAAATTTGAAAACAAACTTCAAATTTGGAACTAGACATATTGGTTGATTTGCAAAGATGCACTGATCTACCAAATACGGATACGTCATCATAAACTATTTCCATGACCTTGGTCACCTTTTTTTTGGATGATGGTCATCTTCTTGAAAGCCTTAAATTGTTCGAAAATTTCAGAAAATGCCTAGAAACTCGTTTAAATGCTGGGAAGTAACTCTTGATAGCGTGTGGGTCTAGATCGTGACAGCGCCTCTGAGAGGCCCCACGCTGGAGTAGCGTATGCTAGAAGCTTCGACCTCAAAATTTTGGTACGGTGCCCAAACATCGCACCCATCCATTAAAACATCCCATGCATCCATTCAAACATGCTTCACCTCTTTCTAGAATGCAAAATTCCTCTTCTATCCCTGCTCCAGAAACAAGAATCTGAGGGAGCACTGCAATAACAGAGGGATATAGGTGGTAAATTTGTGTTCTCCCAAGTGCATCACCCCATCGACTTTTCCCAGACTTTCTTCAATATTTACCTGCCCGCCCACTTCGACCTACATTGACTTTTTGGACCCACTATGCAAGTGACCCACATGTCAGTGAGCCAGAATTACGGGAAGTAGAGATTCCCATCGCTTGTTATTCAAAATTCTAACATTTTTTGCTAAACCGAGATAAACTCGTTAAAATCATCCAACCTATCTTATACTATCATTCCACTATGTCAGAGTAAAAGCTAAAAAAACAAAGCCAAAAACACATTCCTGGCTTGATGAGCCAAAAATCAAAAGCCAGAATTAGAGCCCAACCAAACAACGCCTAAATCTCAAGGAACTCTTGGTGTTTCTCCCTTGTTTTAGTACTTGGGTACTTTCAATTTTATTTAACAAAAAATATGACCAAGCAGGGTATCATCGACTTGTAGATCAATTTTTTAGATACTTTCATTAAATTGCGGTAACACCATTCTGTTCCACGAATATATATAACCACAAAGTTTGTACATTTTATTGAGAATTCACGGAATCCTAAACCATAAAATCTAAACCCCTAAACCCTGACCTAGTAGGTATCGTACAACTATAGATCAAAATTTGAGATACTTTCGTTAAATTGGGTAACACCATTCTATTCCACGAATATAAGCATAAAGCTTAAACATTATTGAAAATTCCCGAAACCATAAACCCGTAAACCCCTAAAACCCAAATCCTAAACCCGTAAACCCTATAACCCTAAACCCTCACCAAGCACGTAGCATGCACTTATAGATCAAAATTTAAGATAATTTCATTAAATTGGGTAACGCCATTCTATTTGACGAATAAAAGCATAAATCCTATGCAATATCAAAAATTCCCTAAACCCTAAACAACCCCTAAAACTTAAACTCTAAACCCTCATCCATACACCCTAACCAAGCAGGTGTCATGCACACATTGATAAAAATTTGAGATACTTTCATTAAATCAGCTAACACCACTCTGTTATATGAGTATAAGCATAAATCTTGAGCATTATTGAAAATTCGCTAAACCCTAAACCCTAAACAACCCATAAAACAAAACCATAAAAACCTATAACCCAAAACCCTCGACCCATAAACCCTAACCAAAGCAGGTATCGTGCACTTATACATCAAAATTTGAGATACTTTCAATAAATTAATGTAATGCCATTCTATTCCACGAATATAAGCATAAAGCAACTTGAACATTATTGAAAATTCCTGAAACCCTAAACCCCTAAAACCTGAAACCCTAAACCCTAACCAAGCACGTAGCATGCACTTATAGATCAAAATTTGATACACTTTTGTTTAATTTGGTAACGCCATTTTATTCGACGAATATAAGCATAAATCTTGAGAATTATCAAAAATTCCCTAAACCCTAAACCCTAAACAACCCCTAAAACCCCAAACCCTCAACCCATAAACACTAACCAAGCAGGTATCATGCACTTTATAGATCACAATTTGAGATACTTACAATAAATTAGGTAACGCCATTCTATTCGACGAATATAACCATAAAGCTTGAGCATTATTCTAAATTCGCTAAACCCTAAACCCTTTACAACCATAAAACCTAAATTTTGAACCCTAAAACCCAAAACCCACGACCCATAAACGCTAACCAAGCAGGTATCACGCACTTATAGATCAACATTTGAGATACTTTCATTAAAGCAGGTAATGCCATTCTATTCGACGAATATAAGCATAAATCATTGAGAATTATTGAAAATCGCTAATCCCTAATCCCTAAACAACCCATAAAACCTACACCATAAAACCCTAAATCCTCGACCCATAAACCCTAAACCAAGCAGGTACCATGCACTTATAGATCAAAATTTGAGATACTTTCATTAAATTGCGGTAATGCCATTCTATTCCATGAATATAAGCATAAATCTTGAAAATTATTGAAAAACAAAAATCCTTAACCATAAACCCTAATAACCTCCTAACCCTAGAACCCTAACTTCCTAACCCTACAACCCTAAACACTTACAAAGGAGGTATAATACACTTATAGATCAAAATTTGAAATACTTTTATTAAATTACGATAACGCCATTCTATTCCATGAATATAACCATATATATAAAGCTTGAACATTATTATTGAAAATTCCCTAAACCCTAAAACCTAAACAATCATAAACCCTAAAACCCTGAACAACCTTAAACCCTAAATCATGAACCCTAAACCCCTAAACCCTAAAAGCCTAAACCCTAAAATCCTAAACCATAAACCATGAACCCTTAAACCCTCAACCCAAAATAAAACCCCGAACCCTAAACTTAACCCTAGGCTATATATACATTGAGTGAAAATTGGGGCAATGGGATTCTAAGCCAGTAGTAGCTTCATGAGAAAAGCTATTATTGTGCCTTAGAAAATTGAAATAACTTCCAATTCGGAAGCTTCCTTTGTAAATAATATTTTAAATGCCAATACGCACCAACTAGAAAATATGGATAGGTTATTATAAACTATAGAAAAGATATGGCCAGGACCTTCGTCATCTGGTTTTGAAGCCATGCATATTCTTACATGGTACTCCATATATTGTGATACAATTTTTTCTCAAAAGTTATCAAATTTTAAGATTATATTTTTCCATGGAAACTAGCTAGTGCACATAGTGAGACACGAAGAGAGAAAATAATGGATGTATTTCTTTTTATATTTTGTTTCTTTGTATTTTTTTAAAATTGCCGAAATTAGGTGTCATTACCATTCATATCAAAAGGTTGAATTTTGTGAAACTCTCGGTGGTTCTCTAATATTTGAATACTTGGTATCTTTGAATTATTTTAAAAAGTCAAGAGCAAGGTATATCACACACTTTCTAGTTCGAAATTAGACATACTTATTTCAGATTGTCAAAAACTCATTTTATTGCATAGATTTAGCTAGAAAGTTTTGGAAATTCATGAAAGTTGGGCATTATCCATCAAATCTAGAATCTTCTTTTGAAATGCCAAGATGCAGCAATCTACCAGATATGGAACGCTATCATAAACTATAATAGAGATATGGCAGTGACCTTGGTCATATTGTATGAAAGCCTTTAGCAAATGTGTGGAAACTCATTTATATGTTGGTAAGCATACTGTTGCTAGCGTGTGGGTCTAGACGGGGCCAACACGTGAGAGCGGCCGCGTCGGAGTAGCATACGTCAGAAGCTTCAACCTCAAAATTTTCGCATGGCGCCGAAACATCCCACGCACATCTATTCAAATATCCCGCGCATCTATTCAAATATCTCGCCCCGATTTTTCAAATGCAAAATTCCTCTTCTATCCCTTCTCCGGAAACAAAGACCGTGGGAGTACTGCAATAATAGAGGGGTATAGGTGGTAAATGTGCATCATCCCACCTATATTACCCCCATCGTCTCTTCCCCGCCCACACCCCTCCAACCTCGACCTTCCTCCAACTACTTCACCGCCGACCCTCTCTTCCACACCGGAGCTCTTCCACTACCGGCGCTCTTCACCGGAACTATTTCACCGAGTCCCTCGTTGCACCGGATATCCTTCGCCAACACCGTTGTCTACCCTACCAGGGTTGCTTCACTGAATCATTCGTTCCTGACCCCAAAATGCCGAGCCTCTGCCGCGGCTGCCCTCTTGCCCGTCCCACCCATCCTCGCCACATAGCGGTAATTTCTCTTACCCGTTTACTATATTTTTGGTACTCGTAAGCTACAAAATTGTTAGGATGTTGCTCAATATCCTGGATGTTATTGCCATTTCGTTTGCACCCTTCATCTTGTAGGTCCTATCCACATCATTAGCTTCTCGCTTTTATTCCCTTTCTTACATTCTCACGTTATCAGTTTAATCCTCCAACACCAACTCATAGATGCTATTCTTTCCGAGCGCTCGCACGGGTCATGCAAATAGCTCATAGAGGATCCAACACTAACAATCTGACACCCAGCAAGGCTGAATCATGAGGTTTCCTTGTGTTACTTAGGCTAGTTTCTTGTCATGTTAAGTTGTATAACCTGCATGCCTAATAAGTTAATAAGTCATTCTACCTAAGACCTTGGCATGACATTTGCATTCATGTTCTATTGTGTTTCTATCTGCGAATTCTTAATTAGGAAAATGTCCATCTAGTTTGAATGATATATCTGGTTATTTTTAATGTTATATGTTGGTGTTTTCACCTGATTTCATCCTTCCAAACCAGCTATCTAGTTTGAAACATACATCTGGTAATTTTAATGCTATGTTTTTGGTGTTTTTCAAGAGTTTTCATCCTTCCAAACTAGCTAACTTCGTTTCAAATGTCATGCAGAGAAATGACAATGGAGTACAAGGACTAGAGTTCCAACTGCTCAGCTTAGATTCTTCTAGCAGACTAACTAGGAGTCGCACCTGCTCGAGAAGGAGCTACTATCAGCCTGGACGTGCTACTATAAGTTCATACTTACTTTTAATGATATCTACTTTATATAATACTACTTGTTTCCCATGTTCTTTATTTTAACCTCTTTCACCATATCTTAGCAGACTGAAGTTAAAACCCAGCAGGAGTCCTTGGAAGGCAGAACTGAAAGTTGTGATTCCTCTTCCCATTCATCCTCCCATTGCATTTCCGAAGCAAACATCTTACTTAACAGTCCACCTAGAACAACTTCTACACGAGATAAATATATAAACATTGTATTGCATGTAGAACGAAAGGGTGTACCTGCTCTTAGATCTATAGCTGAAATGTTGAAGAAGAGGATAGGTGATACATTGAAACAAATCGCCATGTACTGATCTCTTATTGATGGTACTTACACATTGTAATCTTTCAGAATTACGATCTTGTTGTATAACCTATTGTAACAAACTTTCATTGTTGTGTAATAAGTAGTTTTAATTTGTGCGTACTTATTAATTGATGTCTTGACATTCACCTATTTTACCAAAAGTAGGCGCTAGCAAAAAAGGCCAAAACAGTAACAGGTCAGAGCAGTAGCATGCTGAACGTTAAAACAACATGTGCATGGATGGCCCAAAACGACCAGAACAGTGGAAGGCCAGAACGGTAGAAGGCCAATACAGTAAAAGGCCAGTATAGTAAAAATACAGAATAATATAAGGCAATAATAGTAAAAGACCAGAACCGTAAAAGGCCAGAACAGTAAGGGCCATAGCAGTAAAAGGGCGAAACGGTAAAATGGCCAGAACAGTAAAAGGCCAGAAGAGTAGAAGGCCAGAATAGTATAAGGCCAGAGCAGAGAAAAGGCCAGAACAGTGAAAGGTCGGAACCACGAATGGTCTCAGTAGTAAATGGCCAGAACAGTAAACGTCCAAAAAAGTAAAAGGCTAGTACAGTGGTAGGCCAGTACAGTAACGGGCCGAACAGTGCCGGCATGAATGGGCAAAAGCCCAAACACTAAAGGGCCTAAATAGTAACGTGGCGAAATTCCTAAAAGGTTGGAACAGTAATAGGACTAAACAGTAAAAGGTTTGTGGGCCGGCACAAGAAAGATTTGGCCCAATGCAAATTTCCTCTCTTGGTTCAAGGCTTGTGGGCCAGCACAGGAAGTGAAGACAACCTTTTCGGCGGCTGATTTCTCGCATTTCCCTCGCCTGAGGAGCTTCTCTTCCTCGCCTCCTCGTCTTCCTTTGCTCCTGGCTCCTCCAACTCTGCTCCTTCAACTGCTACAGTTCCTGTCGATTCCTCATCTGCGGCTATGGCCAACATCCCCATCGACCCGAGGACTTTTCTCCCCCATGGCTTCGACATCCAGGAAATTGAAGGAAGAACCTCATTCAAAAGGGTGGTGGTGTAGCGCCGACCCATAGAACATGAACAGTATGCAATCGCTTCTATCCATCCTCTGCTTCCAGGTGAGACCCCTTTGCAAATGTCAGAGATGTGCTGCAAAATTTTCTCCACAACTCAGCTCGGGTGGGCTTCATTGCTATCCAGGATTGTCCATTTGGGGAAGCTTATGTTCAGTTGTCACATGTCAGTGACCGTGATAGACTGATTAGGAACATCCCTATTCCCTTTGAAGATGTGCACATTTCCTTTGTCAAGCACAATGAGGGGGCTAACTAGAGGAGGGCACAATTCAATACAGAATGTTGGGTGTTGTTGGTTGGTCCTCCCTTGGATCATTGCTGTACTGAGGACCTTAATACAGTTTTTGCTGACATTGGTAAACTGCTATTATGGGAGAGGGATTCAACCAGAAAAGGTAGAATCCTTGCTAAGCTGCAAGTCACTGATCTTATTGATATACCTAAAAGTTTCAGAGTCACTGAAGGGGACAGTGCTGACTCTGAATCTTGGACATTCTCTATTGAAGTCCTATTCAATAAACTATTGGGTGGTGGACCTGCAGATGAAGATCCTTTACCTGATGAGGGTATGGACCCACACCCACTACCTGCAAATGGAATGAATAATGGTTTTAACTTGTAGCCTCCCCCTCCAATCCAACCAGAAAACAATAACAATGAGGAGGGATGGGACCATTGGTGTAACACCCTCGAATCGGCCCTATGCAAGTTTTAGCGCTTCCCGCCAAACCCGCATAGAAACGATTCAAGGACGCCCACCAGACACTTTCATGCGGGTGGAAAACGAAGTAATACCATTACACATTAGTCCACGATGTAACCCACAGAACAGATATATATACAACACGACTCCACGAGTCAAAAATACAGATATACAATACAAAGATCCAAATCACCTTGAAATCGATAGGGCGTCCGACTACGGACAAGATGCAAATGGGGCTAAGATCCCTGAAGAATAACCAATGGCGTCCATAACCCTGCCCAGGCCAAGCCGGAAGGGTAACCCTGTTAACAACGTCGATCTCAAACCTGCTACAACAAAAAGGGTGCCGACAAAGGGCAAAGAAAAAGAGGAGCGTCAATACTGAGGCCAATAGACGGCGAGGCTAGAATTCGGCGGCTCTCGCCTACATAGGTATGGTGGGCTGAAGCGGCAGCGCAGCGGCAGCGCAGCGGCACTAAACAACCTATAGAGACTCGATACAACTGGCAGTTATTAGAGAGGGATAAGAAAGACCTATTCGGATCCAACCTGATACTAACACCAAACATACCCATCCTGGTATTCCCCCTCGAGACCAAACGAGGAAGTCAAACCGAGGAACTCACACAGTTGGCAGTTTTATTCATTCCGTTATAGTTGCAGCAGTTACTAATCAGATATAGATAGCATGAGTCATCCTGAAGCATAAGTAGTGGGCAGTTTTAGTTAACATTCCGTTGTAGTTAGAACAAATACTAGTCAGATATAGTTGTCCTGAGGAATCCCAAAACCCAGCAGTTGCTGGCACTTTTATCACATTCCATTGGAGTTGCAATACTTACTAGGCAGGTATAGTATGACACCGATCACCACAGATCCACCAGTTGTTGGTATTTTTAATATCCATTCCGTTATAGTTGAATCTGATTACTAGTCATATATTAAGTCAAGTTTATAGCACTACTTTAGTTATGCTTGTCTATGATCGAGATACTGTGCTCCAAGTCGTCCATAACCGCGGACACGGCTTTCAGAAAGTTTTACCCTGCAGGGGTGCACAAATAGCAACACACACTCGATCAACCTCAGAAAAACCAACTCAAAACCCAATGAGGCATTCATGACAAAGTGATCATAGGATTCATAAAATATTTCAGGGGACCACCCCACTAAGCTACCCGCAAAAAAGTTGGCCGGCTCCGGAACGGACCCAGGGTTTGTGACAATGGTTGTAAACGACTGGGAACCCGAAAGTGTGACTGGGCTTGTCGATACCGCGAAAACATTCCACGATCCAAGACAGTACAGGTGCTCCACGCACAATCTTAAATAAAGCAGTAAAGCATGGCATAAGTACATGATAGTAATAAAGCCCCAAACTACATGTGGCCCCAAGAAATAGAAATGAATCAAGCTGTGGCTCAGGGGGGGTCCAGAAGGCCTCCTGGATGTGGATAGTGCGAAAAATCAAGGAACAGGTATCAAGTACTCGGGGTCCTACGGGACACAAGTGAGCATGGAAGAACCAAATAACATCTATTGCCCACCGATGCCTTTGCATTAGTTATATCTAGCATTTTAATAGTTGTATTTAAAGTCATGATCATCTCCACCAGTAAGCATCTCCACCAATAAGCATCTGCCAGCATTTCAACAACTGTGGTACTTGACAACACGAGATTGCACCTAAGCAAGCAGCTACGACTCGCAAGGCCAGCTATCTACCAAACACGGGGGATAGGAGGTGTCCAAGGCAATATAGAGGCTGCACGGGATATAACTGGTGTTCGGAAACTAAAGCATCAAGACACGGATAACAATAGATCAACAGGAGTAAATAAGGACTATAAATGCAAAATAGGTAGAAGGGGGAGAGATGCTCGCCTGGGAAAACATAGCCGAAGGTTCATATCCGGAGAACTTGTCGATACTCGCATCCACTCATCAGCCTAATCCGCGAAGAAGCAAACACTAGAAGAAACACCGGGTGCAATATTTAATACTACGGCAGAAGATCCGGCATGATTATGAGATGATGCTGATGCGGTGCAATTAGTCAATATTAAGTGGAACCAGGGTCCCGACAATTAATTAGAGGGTTCATGTTATTTAGCTACTCCGCAATTTAAATGTTGACTTATCCATGCAAAGCATGTCATCGGTTCGCTGTGAAAATTTAAATGGAGGCGATATGAGACAAAAATAGCCCGCATATAGACTCCATACTTAATTATGAGGTGAATCGGCATAATGCCCCCAAACCACAAACAGGTATGCATGTATGAACAGTTTATTATGCGACAGTTTTATATATAGCATTTATGAAATAGGGGCTCGGAAAAAGGTTCACACATCTGGGTTCAGAAGATCTTGGGTTCCGGGGGTTCGGGGTCGGACTCAGGGTTCGACGGGGAGCGGTTCGATGGGATCGGTCTCAGACAACGGAAGGAGAGCTTAGCGTTCCAGGAAGAAGGACTTGGTTTGGCGTCGGAGGATCATCAGATCCGCCCTGGTTGGTGTCGATCTTGTCGTCGCGAAGATCTTGTCAGGTCCGTGCCATGGAGTTGGTCTTGGCGTGCGGGATGCAGAACTTTGCGACCTTGTCAGATTTCTCGGGTGACGTTGTCGGTCTTAGGTTCGGTGCCGGGAGATCTTGGCGATCCTGCGCATCAGATCCAGGATGGAGAACTTGTTGTTCCGAGGGTTCTGCGTCGAGGGTTCATCAGGTGCGGGCCTCTAACTCCAGGATCGGTCTTCGGGTGTTTGTCTTGGTCCTTCGGGTGACTCAGAAGATCTTGTCATGGTATTCTTGCCGGTGGTTGTTTGAGCGGCACCACTCCATCACGTACCATCATGCACAACATCTGTATCTCACCCCCTGGATAACTAGCACAACTCCCACACTAGCAACACACAAAAACAGGAGACAAAGTCCTAGAGCAGCAAGGCGGATGACTGTTGCCAACCACGTCAGAGCAAAGGGTTTCACTTGCAACGGGGGATGGAGGCTGACAGGGTCGCTGCTAGGGCTTGACGCGGCGGCGGCGAGGTCCTGGCAGGCGCGTGGTGGTGCTCGGGACGGCGGGGTCAAGCTGGAAGGGACGATAGGGACGTGGCAGAGCCAGGAAGGGCGCGTCTTAGACAGCACGGCCAGAGAGGAAGGAGGCGCTGGCCGGCGGTGCCATGGCGAACTCGAGGTGCGGCGAGCTCGAGGTGACGCGGGGACGAGGCTGGCAGAGGAAGGCCGGTCGAGGTCGAGCCGGTCGGCGCCAGAGGAGCGCAGAGGCGAAGGTGAGCCTCGCGCGGGGCTGGGGCACGGAGAAGGGGCGGCCTGGGTGTTGGTGCAGACCAAAGGTGTCGGGGATGGCTGGGGGCGAGGACGACCGGTGCGAGGACCGGCTGGGGAAGCTCCTGCGGGCGGCAGCTCGCTGGTCGAGCTCGGGGAGGCGGAGGAAGCTGGGGGATGGAGGTGGAAGGTGTAGAGCAGATGGAGGGGATCGAGGTAGGCGGCGGCGGATGGGCCGCGAGCCAGGGGAGGGAGGAGACGGGGTCGGGTGATGCGGTCTCGGGCCGGGGATGTGTCGCCGGCGGCGGCTACCGACTGGGAGGAAGGAGCCGAGCGAGGGGGTAGGTGGGCGATACAGGGAGCAAGCGGGGAAGGGGAGAGGAGACTGCGTACGGGAGGGAGAGACTGAGGGAGGTGGGACCGGGCTCGGTGGTGGCGATGCGTGTGTGGGGATCGGGCCAGGCAGGCGCATCGGGAGGGTCTGGCGTGCAACGTGAGGTGGTGGGGCCTGGGGAACAGGTGGCGGTGGCGGTGGAAGGTGGTAGGCGGGAGTGTGCACAGAGCACACGTGTGTGTGCTGCCTGTGTGTGTTGGAGAGGAGGTGGAGGGAGATTAGGGAGGGGGTTGGTGAGGTGGAGAGCTGTGAGTGGTCGGGGTGAGGTGGAGGGGTGGTAGGTGGCTGAGGGTTAGTTCTGATTCGGTTTGTTTACTGGGGTGGCCGGCTGGGTCGGTTCGACCCGGTACGGCTGCCCCCTAAAAATAATATAAACTTTTATTTCATTTAACATAGACTTTCGTAAATAATTGTTAGACAAATAAAATTATCCGGAAGAGATCGGAGTTTTGATTTGAAATAAAGACGGGGCATTTAGAAAACAAAACCAGGCTTGTCGTAAATAGTTTTTTAAACAAACTATCCAAGATGATGACGATGCACAAATGCAATGTGGCATGATGACATGAGCATGCAGTCATGATGATGCAATGCACAAAAACAACGCGATTTTCTAGTAGTGGTTTTAGCGGGATGCCACAATTGGGCCATGGGAAATAATGTGAAATAGAATGCTCCTAAGAATGTTGAAGATGAAATTGTGGAGCCCCTGTTGCTATGTAGATTGATCCTCTGAACTTACCACCACAAGAAAATAGTGGGATCACTGCTAGCTCTGACAGTACTAGCTCTATTTATGAGGTGGCAAATAATAATAATGAGGTTGTTGTTGAGCAACTTGGTTTGCCTGCTTTCTTAGCAGAGGGTTTAAACAACATTCTGCAAGCTTACCAGGAGGAGGATGATGAGCTGGATGTGGATGTTGATCAGGCTGGTGTCATTGAAGAGAACAATGATGGTATGCTGGAAGATGTGGGGTTAGAGTCACCAAACATTGCTCATATTCAGCTTCAACTTGGGATGGTTCAGAGCCTTTTCTTCCAAATCCCTAAAGAGCATGCCATGCTATAAACTTTCTCATCTCAAGGAATCAGCCTCTACAAGAGGTTCTTTGATCCACACACCAAGAAATTGAATTGTGACAACACTATCTGTCAGATTCCTATAAGTTGGCTCCACTTTATAACCTTAATGTTATTGACACTTAAAAGTTTGATTGGACAAGAAACTTCTTGAAATCTACTCTATGGAATTTGATTACTGAACCAATTGGTTATGAAGAGACTATATCTTTCTTGATTCCTGGTAAATTCTCAACCACCATTGCTCCTTCTTGTCTGCTTTCTGATGGCACTAAGTATTCTTTTCAGCCTGCAAGCAACCTCTCTTCACCAATTACCCCAAAAATGAATAGAAAGGGATTTGGGTCTTCTTCGGTGGAATCTGAGGTGAGAAGAATCCTTAGAATCATTGAACTTAATGGTGGCTTTAAGAGTCATGCTTATTGTTCTGACAAAAAACGCCTATCCTGTCATGCTGCTCCACCTGACATAAACCCTGGCATTGTTAAAAATCTTGCTATATCTTTCTGTAAGGAGGCAGAGGAAGGCCTAGAAAACAAGCTACTAAAGAACAATAAGATCTTGGAGAAGAGCAAAAAGGAACATGGTCCAGGCACCATGATGAAGGGAAAAGGGAAGGAACCTACAAAACCTGCACAAGTTGCTGTCAAGAAAGGAGTTGTTGGATCTTGTGCACAACAAGCAAAAAATAAAATGCCTAAATAAGTTTTCTTAATGTTGCCACAAACTAAGTATTTTGGCTGCCATGATGGCAAGACATTTCTGTATGACACTTACTATGTTCTAGTATGGCTGTCTAGAGAATTTATTTTGTAACTGATATGGTGAGACATTACCTTTATGATGAATGGGCGCTGGCAATCTAGATTTGGCTCTTTTATATATTTGGCCTTTGGTGGAAAGCATATTTTGTTTCTACCATAAAACAAACAACATCATAGTTTTCCATGAATAATACAAAAAGATGGAAAATAATGAACTGGAATATTAGGGAGATTAACTCTACAAAGAAATGGCTAGCGCTAGCTAGTAAGATTGATGAAGCTGGTTGTGACATTATTTGCCTTCAATAAACAAAAAGAGAATTCTTTGATTTGGATTATCTAAAACAATTCTTTCCTAAAAAATTCAACAAG
The DNA here is from genome assembly GCA_916181665.1 of Avena sativa. Lineage (NCBI taxonomy): Eukaryota > Viridiplantae > Streptophyta > Magnoliopsida > Poales > Poaceae > Avena > Avena sativa. Next base: position 319,132,605 of record OV702292.1, read on the forward strand.
TTTGAGTTTATCCCTTCAGTGGGGGCCTCTAGTGGTATAATTACATGGATTTTGCTTTGTCCATGAAGTTCACTTGTAAACTCTCTGACAACACATGGTTTCTCAGTAATATTTATGGGCCATGTACTCCTGAAAGGAAATCTGTATTTCTGGATTGGTTTGGGAACATTGATATTGCTGATGATGTGGATTGGCTGATAGTAGGATATTTCAACTTGATAAGAAAAGCCTCTGACAGAAACAAGGGGGGTGGTGATGTCAATAAAATGCTCTTATTCAATGAAGCTATAAGCAACCTTGGTTTAATTGAGCTACCACTCAAAGGGAATAAGTTCACTTGGAGTAACATGCAAAAGGATCCCCTTCTTGAGAGTAACCCTACTTCTAACCATCTCCCTTGCATCATCTCCATTGGAACCAAAATCCCTAAGGAAAGAATCTTCAGATTTGAAAATTACTGGTTGCAACATTGTGACTTTAAGCAAATTGTGCAAAATGCTTGGAATATCCTAGTTGGCTTTGCAGATAGTGCAAAAAGAATTAATGCAAAATTGAAGAATGTTAGAAGAGTCATTAAGCTTTGGGCAAAAAATTTACCTTGTCTAAAATCTCTTATTACCAAGGTAAATGATGTTATTGAATTACTTGATAACATGGAGGAGTTTAGATCACTCAGTATTCTAGAATGGAATCTCAGAGACATTTTGAAATCACATATCATTACCCTGCTTCAAAATCAGAAGGCATACTAGAAGCAAAGAGGGAAAATAAATTGGCTCAAGCTTGGATATGCAAATACAAAATTCTTTCATACAAAAGCAACAATCAACTATAGACATAACTTCATATCCATGTTAAAAGACAACAACAATGTGGAGGTTACTGATCATGAAGGAAAGGCTGAAATCCTTTGGACTGCTTTCAAAGAAAGAATGGGAAAGTCTGACAATCCTTCCATGCATTTTAACTTACATGATTTCTATGGTAATGGCATGGATCTTGATGCAAGCAATGGCCTTGAAGCCCCTTTCACTATTAAGGAGATTGAAAGTGTGATCAATGAGCTGCCTAATGATAAGTCTTCCAGGCCTGATGGTTTTAATAATGAATTCATCAAAAATCGCTAGAAAATAATCAAAGATGACATCATTTCCCTCATCCAAGACTTCTATGATGGAAACCTTGCCACAGAAAACATTAATTCTTCTCTGATCACCCTGATACCTAAAACTGAATGTCCAAGGAATCCTGGTGATTTTAGACCTATCTCACTATTAAACAGTGTGCTGAAGCTTGTGATAAAAATTATTGGCAAATAGGCTACAAGGAATTATTCTGGACTTGGTGCACAAGAATCAATATGGTTTTCTCCAACAAAGATCAATTCAAGATTTCTTAGGATGGGCTTTTGAGTATCTTTTCCAGTGCCATCAATCCAAAAAGGAAATACTCATTCTCAAGTTGTACTTCGAAAAGGCCTTTGATAAAATTGAACATAGCACTATCCTTGATATCCTTAAGGCTAGAGGATTTGGAGAGAGATGGATCAAATGGATAAAATTAATCCTCACTTTTGGTACTTCTTCTGTTTTGCTAAATGGGGTACAAGGAAAAAGATTTTTCTGCAAGAGGGGTGTTAGGCAAGGGGATCCTCTCCCCCATGTTATTTGTGTTAGCTCCAGACCTCCTCCAATCCATGCTCAATAAGGCTATGCAAAAAGGTCTTCTGTCTGCACCTCTAAACTGTCCTGCATGCCCAGATTTTCCTGTTATCCAATATGCAGATGATACTCTACTTTTGAACTCTACTTTGTGGAATTGCTAATTTCCTCAATTATGGAGGCAAGCCTGAAATGGTTGCATCTGTCTTATCTTCTCTATCATTATTTTACATGTGCTGCCTTGATGTGTACCCATCACCATCATGAATCAAGTGATCAAATATCTGCGACATTGTCTCTGGAGGAAAATGGATATTGAAGTACATACTAGAGGATCTACACTAATTTCTTGGTCAAAAATTTGCAGACCAAAAGAATAAGGAGGTCTTGGAGTGTTAAACTTGAGCATTCAGAACAATTCCTTACTTCTAAAGAACTTGGAAAAATTCTACAATAATCATGATATTCCTTGGGTCAAGATGGTGAGGCATTCTTATTACATCAATGGCATCTTACCTGGAAATGACATGGAAGGCTCATTCTGGTGGAAAGCACATTCGAAGCTTCTGGATATTTACAAAGGAATGGTAAAAGGTGTGTTGGGTGATGGGAGAAACATTTCGTTCTGGATTGACCTGTGGCAAGATTCTTGTATGCAACATAAATTTCCTCACCTACTTTCTTTTGCCAAAAAATCTGACATGAGCATACATGAATTTGTGAATACTAAATTCGTGCAAGATCTTTTCCATCTGCCACTTTCACACCAAGCTCATGAGGAATTCCTTCAAGTTGAAGAGATATGTGAGAAGACTATTTTACAAATTGTTGAAGGTAACACTGATTCTTGGAGTTGCATTTGGGGATCAAATGTCTTCACTAGATAAAAAGCTTACAAGGTCATGATTGGACAAAACTCTGCTCCTCCTCATTGTGCTTGGATATGGGATACTTCTTGTCAGACAAAACACAAGTTCTTCTTTTGGATGGTGCTGCTGGATAGATTGAACACAAGAAACTTGCTGGGAAGGAAAAATATGCATCTGCCATCTTATTTCTGTATCATAAGAGATTGTATGCAAGAAGAGACTCTCATTCATCTTTTCTTCACTTTCCCTTTCTCTGGGAACTGATGGGATCATATCTGTCCTCAAAGAACTCGAGGCCTTTCTGTTTTGGAATCAATCAGGGATATCAAACATAAACTTAAAACACCTTTTGCAATGGAGATCATTATCCCGGCAACTTGGAGCATCTGGATAGTAAGGAATAATAAACTCTTCAATCAATAGAGACCTAGCTTTAAGAGATGGAAAGAGATTTACAAACAAGAATTAAGCTTGGTTAGTTATAGAATGAAGAAAAAATATGCAGAAACATTCATGGAATGGCTGCAATCCCAAGTTTAGATCTTCTGTAAAATCCTTGGTTATATTCTTTAATTTTTCTTGTGCTTGTACATAATTTGTAAGCTAGACTACTTATTACATATGTAAAAATTGCAGTGGGATTCTATCCCACTGTTTCTCCCTAAAAAACAGTAAAAGGCTAGATTGGCAACATGCTTGAAAAGTGTCGGGCCATCTTTGTTGGGTCCGCAGCATAGAAAACAAAAATTTTCCTACGAAGAGAACTATACGCCAAGATCTATCTACTAGATACAGAGCAACGGGTGGACATACATCCATGGAGAACTTGCCCTCGAAGACAACGAGCTTTGTTAACGAGTAGGAACTCGTGGTTGATGTAGTCGTACACTTGCCGATCTCAAGATCGTGAGGAAGTCCGAGCGTCGCAACTCAACAGCGCATCCGCACTCGCACACACGTTCAAGCCACCGGACAACCTCCACCTCCTCGCTCCAGCGATCCAGTGGAAGCAGCAACTCCTTCCAGACGAAATGCCACCGGGAACATGTATCTCGCTAATCCGAGACCATGGGGGAATAATTCTAGAGGGGGAGAGAGATCCTTCACAAGGAGGTGTGTGGATGAAGGAGGGAATGGGTGGCCTTTTATAGGAGGTGGGGGTGCCCCCTCTCTCCATGGCCGGCGCATGGGGGGTGACCCCTCACCTCCCCCATTCATGTGGTGGTAACTCCTCCACATTAAAATGCCTCTTTACATTCCCTTTTAAAGTCTCCACTTTAAATGCATTAAATTTCTCCAAATTTAATGCTCTCTTTTATGAAATTTATTCAGAATTTTGTTAATTACATTAATTAACAAACATTCACATATAGCCCTTGCAATATTTCAATATCACATGCAGAACCACCTTCTGCAATTTCACCCGAAACAATTTCCGGTTTCTATTGAAACAATTCCTGCGCTTTGCAATTCTTTCGTCTGAAACATATGTGCTCCAAAATGGTGTCCGGTAACTCTTAAGTGTGCCACCCTATGGTTCGCGAATAATGCAGACATGATCGAGACCCTTCTCCGATCAATAATCAGCAGCGGGGCCTAGAGATCCGTACTGACTCCTACACATTCAGCGATGACTCCTGTGATCATGAGAACCTTTAATGCTTGTAACTAAATCCCTTTGTCTCTCGATATATTACATGTCCGAGATTCGATCATCGGTATCTCCATACCTAGTTTGATCTCGTTACCGACATGCACTCTTTTCTCGTTCCCGTGATATAACATTCTAGTGATCACATCACTTGCTTGCAGGCTATCCTAATGTGATATCACCGAGAGGGCCCAGAGTATATCTATCCGGCATCTGGATTGACAAATTCCACTCTTGATCCATGAGCCTCAACATAACACCTTCGTAGTGCTGAACCCATCTTTATAGTCACCCTGTTACAGTGTGACGTTTGATGTTATCAAGATACTCTTCCAGTGTTCACAATTAACATGATCTCATGGTCTAAGGATAAAGATTACTTCGTATGATGTTATAGCAATATAAACATAATGACTTGATCGTAATGCTATACTTCGGATGAATGTTCATCACATCATTTCACAAATGTTGTGACCTTGTAATTAACAACATCCAATGTCCATGATCAGGAAACCTTGATCATCTTGTTAATCAACAAGCTAGTCTATAAGAGAGGCATAACTAGGAACCCTTTTTGTTTATTAAACACACATGTATTGATGTTTCCTATCAATACAATTATAGCATGCAAAATAAACATCTATCATATACAAGGAATACATAATAACAACTTTATTATTGCCTCTCAGGGAATATTTCCTTCAGTCTTGGTGCAGGCCTCAAGTAACAGCACAGTGTTGGGCTAACCTGGGGTTTAAATAGGCTAAAACAGTGTCGGGATCGAAAGTGTACGGGCTGCTGCTGGCTACAGTACTGCGCCGATTCCAGACAGTGAAGGATGAAATAGTAAAGGGCCGTGTTCCTATTGGGCTCTCCACATGGGCGGCCCATTTAATTATTAGCAGTTCTTGGCTGGGCCTAGCTTCCACCACAGTTTATGTGACTGTTAACGGTGGTAACTGGATGTTAACGGCGGCTGCCACGTGGCAGGTTGCGTGACATCAGTAGTCAGTGCAGCTGGCGAACAGATCTACGACGGAACATGTTTTCGTGGCTGAAGGGTGCGATCCTCCACGGTCGGAAAAAAACTTTGGTTGATTCATTTGTGACGGGGCTTTTACCACGAAGGGTATCGATCGTGGAAGACTTTTTATCCACGAAAAACGGGCCTTCAACCATGAAAATTGTCTATTGTAAAAGCCAACTTTTCTTGTAGTGAAATCTCTGAGATCTGTGGGCAGGAATGTGCTTATATATTTTTATGGCATCTTATGCCGATTTGACTCTTAATCCATACTTGGATCTGTGTTTCCACTTCCGCTTGATGATTTGTTGAGTGATGTATTAGGATATAATCCTAAAATATTATTACTACTATCTATATAATTTGTTTCTTACCGTAATGGCGTTGCAATATATTTCTATTTCTTTTAGATGGAATTGCTCTGATGTACTCTTGTATGTCGCTGGCATACATACTCACTTGTGTACATTAGAATCGCAGCTAGCCGGTCACGGTTCTCGCACTCGAAGCTATAACCATGAATTTTGGGGTAGATAGTTGGGAGGTACCATGCCCTGCCATTGTGGCCTGCTTGTGGGCGGCCTCGCGGCCTCCACGATAGTATGTCCTCCCTATATTCAGGTCATAATGGCTTGTGATTTAGAAACATGATGTCCAGGGATTACAACCCATCTGTTGTCATGAAGCGCCGACTCGCTCGGGTGCCCTTACGGGCCTCGGATTCCTTGGAGCAGACCACGGTGGCATGTTTGTAATCTCATCACGAAGAAGAAAAGGACAAGCCCAGTGGGAAAGACTAGGACCGGGTGGACCACCTCGGTAAAGAAAGGATGGACCGCCCACCTTCTAGTGCAAATATGCTGAGGATGTCATTGGAGTCAAGGAAGTTGTCGCTTACCTCTTTGGTGCCAAGGGGACAAGGGAGGCGTCGGATAGCAAAGGACGGTGCCAGGAAGCCTATCTTTGGGAAGGACTAGAGGGCGACCAAGACGAGATGACCGAGTCCACCAAAGGTAGTCTTGTAGACCGGGCCTTCGAGGGTGGCAGTGTGGTGACCCTTCCCGTCCAGCATTTAGGTGGAAGAGGTCCACCCGCCCTATATAATTAGACCTTATCCTACCTTAGAGGAGACCGATCCCAGCAATTTGTAACCCTAGACACCATTGTACCCTTGCGAGGCACGACGAGCAATACAACCAAGCATGAGTAGGGGATTTAACTCCTCATTAGGGTCCCAATCCTGGGTAAAAAAACCCATGGCAACCTCTCTGTCATGTCCGTGCGCCGCCGCTTTCACCGTCTTTGAGAAGCTTGGAACGCGTGATTCAGCCCCCTCTTGAACTCAGGGCTTGTTGGACCCCTTGTTCCAACGCGGGAATCTTTTTCCCACTTTTGGCGTGCTAGGTAGGGGGCTAGGGCATGTTTTGAATACCTTCGCCAACTCCGTCGGCATGTCGGATCGCACCGAGACACGGGCGGAGCACGCTCTACGCCGCTTGGCGAGTCGGGCTCAGATGGAGGCCGGCCCCGACGCACATCACCGGAGCCGTCCTCATGGATGGAGGACGAGCATGTCTCCTCCTTCTGCCCATCATGGGAGCTCCTGCTCTCCTCCCACGGCAACACGTCGCTCTCCCGCGGCCAGCCGAACCAACCCACCCCGGAGGCCGCCAAGCGCATGGTACACGAGCTGCTCAACCACCCATCAGCGGAGCTGAGACATGTGAAGTGGTGCGAGCGTCTCGCCGAACTCCTCGACATCTGATGGCTGTGAAATACCACCTCTTTTAGCCATATAAAACGTGCCATTTATCTCACATATCATGTTTCTTCCAGCTATAGCTATGCCTTATATGCATGACTTCTAGTTCTCATTTACTTTCATATGAGATTTGCACATTTAGTAGTTTAGGTAGAATTTTACCACTTTCCTGGTCTATGACATGTGTGTAGATGTTGGTGAAGATTATGGATAAAAAGGAACAAAGGGAGCATAATATGGAGGAGCTGCAGGGACTAGACTTAGCCATTTAAGGGGTTGGAAAAGTGAATTTTTCCAACTTCTTAAAATAAATATCCATGACCATAGGGTTCTAGCCCTTGATGAGAAGAACACAACGAGCCCAAGAACACCCAAAATGGAGTTCGTATGAAGAAATGGCGACCAAAATACTAAAGGATCTGCAAGTTCAACGACCAACTATACAGCCAGAACTAAAAGTTCCCACCGTATAGTTTGGCCGTATAGTTGGTAAAAAGGTCGCACACAATGAGATTTCGCCCTAGAGAAGCTCCAGAACCTTCCCTAAGTCATATGACAGTATTGGGGGAATCCTAGGGCACCCCCAAGGCCTATATAAAGGAGGGAGGACCCAAGAGAGAGCCACCAAGCCATATTCTCCATCAAGGCAGAGCCCTACCACCGTGCCACTGCCATAGCCGCCTCCAATCAGATCCACACCATCACCATCACACAAGAGGAGAAGGGACTAGGATCTTGAATGCCTCCACATTGATCTACATCGTCATCTTCATCAACAACATCTCCATCACCGATCCCCTTTGGTTACTTGTTGTAATTTTAGATTGAATCTTGGATTTGCACTTGTCTTCAATTGTATCATCATACTTCATCCATATTATATCCATGATGTTGATTGCCTTCATGTGTGAGTAGTTTCCTTTGTTCTTGGGGAGATGGAGAAACCCTAGTATGTGATTGAATTGAGGTAAAGATTATTATGTTATATTGTTCATTATGTGTCTGTGTTAGATTTCCTTCATCTTGATGTTGGGTGAAGCGCGCCACTCAATATTTGCCTCACTGAGGAGTAGATGGGGGAACTACTTGTTGGTAGACGGAGGGATGATAGCACTTACGGTGACTATAAAGCTGTTGTCATTCCTTACGTATCAACTTGGGAACCGAGGAGAACTCACAGAACATTGTCCATGCCATGGGATACATCCTATGGGGCAAAGTCCCTCAATAGCGCAGTAATTCGATTAATGTCGATTGCTGTCTGCTGTGGTTATGACGGATGATGTGTGCAGTGGTTGCTGCCTATTCGACCATATATGGAGCTCCTCCCACACATATCATAAATGGTCTTATTCATTATAATAATTTTGATCACTCTTTCTAATTACTAGCGGTGGAGACACTACTCCCTGAGAACTCTTTCCATCATCTTGCAGACTTTCGTAATCATACTTTCATGCTCTTGTTTACTTACAGCTTTAGTTTACTTATTGTTCTCTTATTTGAAAACCCAAAATATCTTTTACACAAAACTTGCATTTTATCTTGTTACTTAGAACGTTATTTAGCATTACCACTTCAGTATTTAGTTCAAAGAGTTATTAGACTTCAAACTCCTCCTTGTGGGATCGATATCTTTATTTCGAAACTAGCTACAAACAATTTGTGCACTTGCAGTCATCAACATTGTCCCCTCGCCCCTAAGCGTCAGGGGCTAAGATCGAGAACAAGGCACCGGGGGTGTCAGCCAGCCTTCGTCCCGGGGATCTGGCAGGGCCCCCAAGGTCGGCGATGCTGCGTTCCGCCCCAGCCATAGCTGTCAGATCATCTCCCCTCCTTCGTCTGCCGCTGTTCGAGCCGCCATGCTCCCACCCGGGCGAGAGGACCGCATCATCAAGGAGATTGTCGTGGCAGGACAGCAGAGCCATGCTGCCCTCGCCAACGGCAAAGAAGTGCAGGGCAACGGATGCCTCGCCTTCACCAAGGAGCTCTGACGCATGGTGTGGCCGTGCAAGTTGCCCCCGAGATACCATCGTGCTACGATGGAACCGCAAACCCCTGCGAGTTTCTGCAGCTCTACACCACGGGCATCGAGGCAGCGGGGGCGACGACCACGTCATAGCGAACTGGTTCCCACTGAGTCTCAAGGACACGACATGAACCTGGTTGATGAACCTCCCCGAGGAATCCATCGGCTGATGGTCCACCCTCTACTCTCTCTTCGTCGCCAATTTCAAGGGAACCTACGAATGCCCACTCGCCTACTATGACCTTTGCCAGGTTCGTCAGCATCCTGGCGAGACCCTCTTCAAGTTCCTGCAGAGGTTCATGCAGATCTGCAACAAAATCCCCAAGATCTCGGACTCCAACATTATCACCGCCTTCTCCGAGGGGGTCAAGGACGACTAGTGTGAGGGAAAAGATAGGCATCCATGTGGAGAGCCTCATCACGGCTGCCGAACTATTCGTCATGGCGGAGAAGTGCGCCAAGGCTGAGACGGGGTGGATGTTTGGCCTTGCCGAGGCAGAGGGCACCCCAAGCCCTCGAGCGCCTCCAAGGGCACGATCAAGGACCCCACGCAAAAGCCTGTCGCCGTCCTTGCTGCCAAACCTGAGCCAAAGAGCCCCTGCGAAGGTGGCGGCGAGAGGGAGCGTGATGACCACTCGTACTACGTTTTCCACAAGAAGCATGGGCATCCCACAGACGATTGATATGAGCTTAAGAAGCTTCGCGACCAACACAACAACCAGAGGAAGGGAAGATGGTAAGGTGAGCATGAGAGCAACCAGAGTGGAAATCGAGGCGGGGGGTGTTGAGACAACAACCACAATGTCCAAGGTGCGTCCCATGCGGAACACCAAGACACCGCTGCCCAGTAGCCCACCCGCGCTCACGAGAAGGTCGAAGGGAGCGCCTGTGGCTATCAGGATCTGGAAGGCACCATAGCCTGCATCCTCGGTGGCTCCCAGGCCCTAGCTTCCAGCATGCACTTTACGCAACTCACCTATGAGGTCGCCGCTACTCAGCCTGGGGCCCTGTCCCCCAGGCTCAAGTGGTTGTAGTACCCCATTACCTTCGACACGGAGGACCACCCTATCTCCACCAAGGTCGTGGGAGCTCTGCCCATGATCTGCACACCCACCATCAACAACATCACGGTCGCCAAGACGCTCATCAATAGTGGGGCTAGACTGAACGTAATCTCCACCGAGATGTTGTCCAAGCTACAAGTGCCGTACGACCGGATGATGTCGACCATGCCTTTTTATGGGGTCACGAACGACACTACGATACCCATTGGGCAGGTGCGCCTCTCTGTCATGTTCAGGTCTCGTGAGAACTACCAGACGGAGCTCATCAACTTCGATGTGGTGCATATCAGCCTCCCCTACAACGTCATCTTAGTCTACCCTGCCCTCGCCAAGTTCATGGCAGCCACTCACCACGCCTACAACGTCGTCAAGATGTTGGGAGGCAACGGCGAGGTCATCACCATCCGGTGCGACAAAAAGGAGGCCTTAGGCTCTCTCGAGTACGCCTATAAAACCAGGGCCACCGCCTACCTGGAGGACATGGATGCTCTCGATTACATCGGGGGTACCACGAGGAAAAAGCAAATGATGGCTCAGGAGAACGCGCTGGCAAAGAGGGTGGCCGCCACATTGTACCCATCTAACAAGGTACACACTACGGCCACCTCTCGTAGCAACAAGAGACCCTTGGGGAAGGCTCGCCCCACCCTCATCAGCATCAGTGGGGCTCGCGAGGGTGACGGGAACGCTGGGACGCTCGACTTCCTGGTGGACTGTACCCAGCGTGCGCTCGATCCCAACTCCTTCCCCGATGATGATTGAAGGGCGTCTAGGGGTACCAGGCATCAGGAGGGGCTTACAAGCCCCCCTCTCTCATGCAGAGGACAGCTAGCTACCTGCCCGTTTTGAAGGTGATGCTCTAAACTCCCATCCTCTGCAGCCTTACTCATCGTAAGACCCCGTGCGGGTCAAGGCGGTATTGTAATAATTCAGACCTTCTTGGCACTCCCCTATTTGGGGTTTGCACCTAGCACCAACTCTACCACTTGTTTTTTTCCTTTGAGAAAATGGTTTTGAAAGCTGCGCGTTGCTAGGATTCCTCGTTAGGTCCCACATGAGCGGGGGGCGGGGCATGATGTCTACCGCTGGGCCACCTCTCGGCAACCCAGGGGATAAAGTGTCAAGCTCCGAACTTACAGACTAGCTTCATCCATGAGTCAACTCACCCATCGTGCCTGGTGCTTTGGACCCTCGCGAGACACTTGTAGGGCAAATCGGCCACATACATTTTTTGCTCTGCGATCCCCTCCATGGTGTCTACCGCCGGGCCACAACCTAGGGCTTAAAGTGTCGAGCTCTAAACTTTCGGACTAGCTCCGGCCACGAGTCAACTCACCCACGGTGCCTGATGCTTGGGACCATCGCGTGACACATTTAGGGAAATTGGCCCTTGCGTTTTTGGTGGCCCTCTCCATGGTGTTTACCTCCGGGCCGCCGTGTGTTGACCCAGGGCCTAAGGTATCGAGCTCTAACTTACGGACCAGCTCTAGCAACAAGTCACCTTACCCATGGTCCTTGGAGCTCAAAAGGGACGACTTCGGCAACAAGTCAACTCACCCATGCTACCTGGTGCTCGAAAGAGTCATTCCCCGTTGACCTAGAGTCTAAAGTGTCAAGATCTCAACTTAAAGGTCAGCCCCGGCGATAAGACACCCGCGTCTCTTAGCACTCGAAAACCTCGCGAGACACCTGCAGGGAGCCCCAACAGCGCATGTTTTGCCCTACGGTCTCCTCCTCGAGGGACCGACCGGCTGAGCGCTGCTCGATGGTGCTCTCCTCGGGAGCCTCACGGGGCGGCTCATGAGGGTACCCCCTCCATCGGACAAACCTCGCGTGACCCCTACAGCCTCTTTCATAGGGGACCACAAGGATACGCACAACACTAAGGCTTTCTCCTCGAGAGGGTTATAGGGCGGCTCGTGAGGGTACCCTCCGCCAGTGGAAAAACCTCATGTTGCGCCCACGGTCCCCTCCTGGGAAGGCCGGTAGGATAAGCGATCCACGGGGACATGCTCTCATGCTAGGCCTCTCCTCCGGGAGCCCTTCAAGTGGTGCGTAGACCTATGGCCCCTCCTCAAGAGACCTACATGAGGCTCGTGGGGGCTTCTCCCTGTGGCAACAAAGACCCGCACGAAACCTATTAATTCACCCACAAGGGGCCCATATCGCTTCCTCTCTTGAGCCATGGTTCGGCCGCCTGACTCAGGGGCTGGTGACTCTCGACACGGCCTGACAAGGTGCGCAAAAAAAGCAATCACAGGAGGAAACAACTGGAAGGAGTTCATTACAAGTCGTACTGATGACTGCAAGTGAACAGATCGTTTGTAGCTAGTTTCGAAATAAAGATATCCATCCCACAGGGAGCACGAGTCTGAAGTCTAATAACTCTTGAAATAAATATTACACTAGTAATGCCAAATACAAGATAAAATACGAGAATTGCGTAAAAGGGTGTTTTTGGGGTTTTGGTATAAGAGCAATAATAAGCAAAGTAAAACAGCTGAATAAAGAAAGTAAGTATCGCGTATGTAAGAGAGATTGGAACTGCAATAGGGAAAAAGCATTCTCAGGGAATAGCGGATTCACCACTCGCATTATAAGGAGCTAAGGTAAAGATTATTATTATGAACATTCTCAACTATGTATGTGTGGGAGGAACTCCCTATTTGGACAAATATGCAGCAACCGCTGCTCACATCATCCTCATAACCACAGTAGTCAGCAATCGACATCAATCGAATTACTGCACTATTAAGGGATGTAATCCCGTAGGACATATCCCATGGCATGGATAGTGTTCTGTGAGTTTCCTCGGTTTCCCAAGTTGATACGTAAGGACTGCCAACAACTTTATAGTCACTGTAAGTGCTAACACACCTCGGTCTACCAACAAGTAGTTCCCTCCATCAAGTCCCCATGAGAGGCAAATATTGAGAGGTCGACTTCTCTCAACATCAAGATGAATACAATCACACATGGTCACAATGATGAATATCATAATAAACTTTATCTTATTTCAATCTCAAACTAGGGTTTCTCCATCTCTCCAAGAACTAATGATCTACTCAGACATGGAGGCAATCAACATCATGGTAATAACAATGGAATCTATCATAGATGAATAGTACTTGTATAAATCCACAACGATTATGGAAATTACAACAAGATCTAGACAAGATGTAGATGGGATGGATGGAGATGGTGGTGATGCAGCGGTGGATGATGAAGATCGATGCCTTAGCCTCCCGAATCTGCACAGGGCGAAGATGGATCCCTGGTGGACGAGTTCCCCCTCTAGATGCCTTCCGGAGGTGAGGTTTCTACGATTTGTACGTGTTCTGTATGCCGTCTCCCTTATCCAGTTGCACGGGGTGAAACTATTTCAGGAGGTGGTGGCGGCACCAACTATACGGCGGGAAGTATATGGCTAGAAAATTTATTCCCGCCATATAGTTGGTTGTTAAACCGTCTGTCTCCCTTGATCGCTCCGGGTTTTCTTCTGGTATTATTAATATTTCCCAAATAAGCGATTTGCGTTGTTTTTTACTCCTTTTCTCCCTAGTATAACTGCTTTAAGAATTGTGTCCATTGTATCCATCATCTGTCCTAATCCTGGTGAAAACATACATAAAATGTGCACGGGAGCACCGTAAAATACCAAGATCCTACATCTACAATGCAAAATAACTATATAAAACATGATGCAAATATGCACTCATCAACTTCCCCAAGCTTAGACTCTTGCTCGTCTCGAGCAAGTTTAGCTTAATCGATGTGATCCTGATATTCATAAAGTTGAGTCGATAAAATAAAGGAGGCGGTTGCAGCATGTCTTTATCATATACGATACATACGAATAAGTTCATGAATAGTACCTTACTAGAACCATTTGAATAGTATTAGCAGGCTTGCACACCTTAGTGATCAATAGTTCACGAAAGGTGAATCTCGACATAATGTAAAAGTATCCAGTTCAACCGAATGAGTTAGTGAGGTAGTCCCAAGTGTTTTAGGATTAACATATTCACTTGGGATTCAAAATCTCAAAAGTGTCTCTTTGTCATACTACAATATAGTGGTGTATGCCTATTTGCTCTATGCACATTCGCTCTTTTTCTTTTATATATGCCCACACTTTTGTTTATGTGTTGTGCAAAGGAGCTAGCCATACATTCCACTTCATGTAGGAATTCAAAGTTTAACGATCTCAATTATCAAATTCCAATTGTATATGAAGCATCTTCATGACTTGAATATTCTACCTCGACTTGTTCTCACTCTATTTTTGATAGCACACTTTATTTTACTTTGTTCAAGGTTTTCTTTTTCAACTCAACATATTAGATAATTTTTCTTTCTTTGTAAATCAAACCATGTACTTACAACATATTAACCAAATTATCTTTGTATGTTCCATTAATACCAATGGTGTGGAAGACTCCTATTGCTATCATCAAGTGCAAGCAAAATTATACTCAAGCCATTCATATATCCAATAAGACAAACACAAACTCAAAATTGCTCCATATATAATAATAAACTCGGAATTTCATAAAAGGGATGGACTATTCCTGAAGGGAATTCTAATGATGCAAACTTATTTCTAGTTTGAACTAATGCAAAAATAGTAATAAAAACTTATAAGATAGATTACAAGGTCTTAAAGATCTCCCCAAGCTTGGAATCAAGCCATGCGGGATCAAATAATCCCTTGCGATTATTTGATACCGTGATTGTTGTAGATCACTGTGGCGCCATGGCATGTAACACTGCAGCTTCTTGTTGGTATCCTCTAGAGCAATGATGCGGCTGTAGCACCTGCGCAAATCAGATTGCAGCGTGTCCACTCAATCTGTGAGCTTAGTCACCAATGGGAGGAGATCATCCTTCTTCTCTATCTCCTTGAGATGGTGGCGGACTTCGACGTGATGAAGTAGTTCTTGCTTCTGATATATCTCAAGTACTCTCACGTGATCCTTGGTCTTGGGAATAGCTTCCTCTTCCTCATCCATGATTGATGGACCAGGGAAGTATAAACCGTTCTTCCACTCTTCTTGAGGCTTCACCCTCATACGAGCACCAATAGTAGGCTTCAAGAGTGGCGCTATCGCTCCATTGCTAGCACCTGCACCAGTATTAGGAATTTCCTTACGCTTATGCGGCCTAGGGTCCGTGGTGATGAACTTGACCGTCTCCACACGCCCTTTTCCATGTGGCTTGGGACCTTCTCTCTCTTCTCGAGCTCTCTTCATCGCTGCCCAGTTGATCTTAGGTGGATCATAGACATCACGGTAGATGCATATGTCACTCCAATCTTCGTCGGAATCGTTGTTGTAGAAGCTTGGCTCGGCGTACTCCTTGTACCTTGGGCTAAACCTCTCCACTTCCTCGTCATCGTCCTCCATGGACGGGCTACTAGAGCGATCCCTGGAAGGAGCGACGAGACCCAAGGGGGAAGGAGGGATGAGACCCAAGGGTTTTCCACGGCCTAGGGCGAGATAGCGCATTGCTAGATTGGTTCCTGGAGATTATGATTAGGGAGAGACAATGGCAGTATATAAGGGGGGTTAGAGGTCGGTAAAACTCGCGAGAAACACCAAATTGTTGCCCAAGAAAAGAATCTTAACGAAACAGGGAAAGAAATCACGGATATGGAAGAGTCCTGCCGCGTAACGACCAACTATATGGGCGTGGCCCATATAGCTCCGCCCGTATAGTTGGTTCCGGGAAGATATTTCCAAATATCTCAAGTCCAGGTCGGTTAAGTTACGACTCGGAACCGACAATAACGTTTTTTTTTCAGATAATAACAAAAAGGCAAACGAAAAACGTCTGATAGTTTAACTACCAACTATTTGGCTGGAATATTGGCTCCGGTCGTATAGTTGCGACCATATAGATACAGACACCAAAAATTAAAAGTGCCTGAGAGTTCAACGACCAACTATACAGCCGGAATTATTTCATCCGGTCGTATAGTTGTGTCCGTGTAGTTCCAGACATCAAAAACAATTCACAAAGAAGATACAAAGAGTTTAACGACGGGATCTTCCTCTCCGGTCGTATAGTTCTGCCCGTATAGTTGGTAAAAACCCTCAAAAACTTTAGAAAAACACAAGGAATTCAAAGGCAGATTTTTTAGGAGTAAAATCTGTGAAAATAAATCACTTATTGGAGAAAGAACACTTACCTTGATCTTATTGTTTACTTATTCAGGGATGAAAAACTCCTCTAACAACAAAGACTTCTTCTCTTTTGAAGGAATTGACCCTAGTTCATTGGATAATTCTCGTAAATGAAAATCACCAGCACTAAAGTTCCTCTCAATAAGATTGGTGTCTTGCTGGGCAAACATGGACACTACATTCAACATCTTTATTTCCGGCCTCTACATAATTTGCAACTCAAATTCTTGAATTAAAAGAATCCAACGGATTAGTCTTGGCTTATGGTGTTTCCTCTGAAGGAGTTCTTTTAAACCATTGCGATCCGTATGAACTCTCACTTTTGCATCAACTATATAAGAACAAAATTTATCACAATAGAAAATACAGCGAAAAGTTCCTTTTTTTCCTTAGGATAATTCTTTTGAGAACCATTAAGAGTTCTACTAGCATGATGTATAATTTTAAATCTACGACCAATGTGTTGTCCCAGAGTTACTGTTGCGACCTCGGATCGTTAAGGATCCTAAGTCTCTGTGATTAACATGCCAGTCCTTAGATCAATAGCTAGCACTTCACAGTCGATGAATATCATGTAAAACACAAGTCATTATTACACGAATAATCCAGAGTATAATTATTACAACTTGCATAGCTTATAGCTAGCTCAAATAAAACAGCGGAAACTAAGTAAAACTTGAGTCCATCAACGCCTCAGGCTAGTTGCGTGAAGACCCGCGATCCCTACGCACCTTTCAGTCTTCAGATTCTGCACATAAGACGTGCAGCCAACAAGTTGGGTCAATACTTTGAATGTATTGGCAAATTACACCAAGGAAAGAGTAAGTCTATCTCTACATGCAAGGCTAAGAGAAGGCTTTGGGGTTTATTTGTAGAAAGCCAATTTTCTCAATGTAAGATGAAAAGAGGAGGAGATTTCTCTACTTTGTAAACTTTGATAAGTAGTATATGGTCGAATGGAACACGTGGATATTACTCACCAAGTGCCCAATCAACCTAACACTTGGATATTACGCACCAAGTTCCCAAAATCCCACCCAATGGCGATATTACTCACGCCTTGGGGTTTATAAAACGTTAAGTTTGGAAAAGAGAGAGGAAGATCTTTCAGAGGCTCCATCCTTCAGATGCTCAATGTTGTTCTGTTTCCGTGAACATGGCTGATCGATCAGATTGTAATACTCTCGAGAGGTTGTGCACTCTCCCCACAATCCACGATCAAGTCCTTTTACAGACATGACCATGGCGAAGCCTTCCCTTAGTAGCCCCTCTACCAGCTGGATCCAACCGTGCCAAGAACCTCCAAATGTTGGTACCCCGGTGAGGTTTCCCACTAAGTACTAAGCCAAGACAGAGCCCATATGTATTGTGGTTGCACGGGAAGCTTCTGAATTCTGAAACATGGCAGACTTCTTTGATACCTGGGCGGCCGTCCTCCACCAAATTCCACTCATTGACCCGACAACCATTCTGCCCAGAAGAAAACTTAGTTTTATTTTGAGGAGGTTTTGAGAGGAAAAAGGTTCGCTCGAGAGAGCTTTTATACTTAGAAAATTTTCAGTCTTTCGAACCCTCCCAACGGTACTTGATATATATAAGTATATATCATAGCAAGCATAACTTAGAAAAACAGGATAACCTATTGGGATGGAAAATCCTAGGCATAGAGCTACTCATGGCATACTACAAAACCGCACTTGCAAAATAGTACTAAGAAAATCTACCAAAAACCTACACATGCATACTACAAGATTTGAAGAGTAAAACATGCATAGTTAAAAACTGGGGCATAATATGTACAAGTGGTGTAACTTGCCTTGATTCGAGCAGCACTCTACACAACAGTACTCCTCAGCGCACTCCGAGCAATCTAACGAAGCACAAACATAGATCCAATCATAATTTGCACAAAACAATGTCACAAGGGTGAATATGCATGCATGCAACATGGTAATATGCAAGGTGGATTCGATTTCGACCAAGGGTTTTATTCGGGTTTTTTTTTGAGTTGGGGATGTCATTAGAATCAATTCCCCACGGATTTTAAGTATTTTGGGTTAAACCCTAAATAATCAAGCTCAAAACTAGATCTACAACTCCAATCTACCTCGAGACAGATCTGAACACTCTAAGCAAGTTATAACAATTTTCTACAGAAGGTCTCGTAGATACAAAGCCAACGAAACAAGAATCAACTAAAATGGATCTACGGATAATTTGCTAGAATTAAAATACTCTAATCTAAACTTTAAATCCTACTGCAAGATTACTTCAGTAAACTAGCAATATTATTGTAGATCCGTGTTCTACTCAATTTTGCGAATCCAACGGTATATTATTTTCTAAATTTGGACATGTAGATATTTTACTACGAATTTTCAAAGTTTTAATCAATTTCTGTCTTTTTATTTCTATTTTAAATTATAAATCTGCGCTGACTAGCACTGACCTGCTAACTTGGCACGACGTGGACTTTGACTGGGCACTGACGGGGCGAGGCTGACGAGGAGGGACAAGTGGCTCGCTCTGATTGGTGGATACCCCTTCGTGGGATCGGTCTATCTGGAGCGTTAGATGGGAATCCAACGACCTGGGCCTAGAGCACCCTCGACCTCGTCGGAGATGACGTCCCCGGTGGCGGCGGACGGTCTGGCAGCAACGGTGGCAGGGGCTCTAGTGGTTCGCCGGGGTGGTGAAGCGGTCGACGCGATGCGGGGAAGGACGGCAAGCTCGACGGGGGTCTCGTCATCGTGTTTTCCTTCCTGGAACGATGGCAATGAGCGGACAGAGGCGTTCGGCAGCGATGTACTCCGGCGGTGTCGGGCGGCCGTCCTGGTGCTCTGCAGTGGAGGAGAAGGGGTCAGGAGGATGGGGTACACCACGGAGAAAAGGAACAATGGAAAAAGGAGGGTGCGGGGAGGCTGGCGCGTGCTCGACCTCGAGCTCCCGAGCTTCGGCAATGGCGGCGGCGGTGCAGATCGAAACTTCGTGCTCCAACAACCTTGAGGCAACCCTCTAGGGTTTTTTCTTTAGGGTTTTTGAAGAGAGGGTCGAAGGCTATTTATATGCGGCGGAAATCATGGAGGAGGGCACGAATCAGAACCGAATCGAGAGATAACCATGGCCAGTTCGTCGTGTTCATCAGGGAGTTCGTCCCGACCAAGGAGAAGGATGGTGGGCCCCGCGTGTCGGTGAGAGAGGGGGAAGCGGGCTGGGGGGAGTTGCGGGCCGGCCCAGCTAGGTGACCGCGGTGTGCGCCGCTCGCTCGCGGGCGTGCGCGGTAAATAGTTGCGGGCTGGCTTCGGCTGGCCCGCTTAGGTTAGACCCCTTTTTTTCTAATTATTCTTTTTATTTTATGTTTCACTATTTGTCTAATAGCTTTCGCAAACGAACTCCAAATTAAGTGAGACCGGTCTCTAAAATTTTGTAAAAAGAAGAGGATTTGAATGGTATTACAAAATAACACTTTTGCAAAGGTTTAGGAGGTTAGATTTTGTTTTACCCCTTTTTAGTCTTTATATGACTATGGGGTTTAGGTAAATATCCGATGCAATTTTTATTATGTGATGCCATGATGCAAGGATGTGATGCATGCTTCTAGTAACATCTGCAATTGTAAAATTTGGGATGTTACAAACCTACCCCCCTTAAGAAGAATCTCGTCCCCGAGATTCAGGTTGGTTAGCAAATAGGTGTGGGTGTTCTTTCTTCGGGTCTTCTTCACGTTCCCACGTGGCCTCTTCCTCGGAATGGTGATTCCATTGAACTTTGCAAAACCTGATAGTCTTGGTACGAGTAATTCTCTCAGCTATTTCCAGAATCCTGGTGGGTCTTTCCCCATAGGTGAGATCGTTTTCCAATTGAACCTCGTCCAACGGAACCGTATCCTTTAGTGGTGTTTTAGCCATTTCTGGGTGACACTTCTTTAGTTGTGACACATGGAAAACATCATGAACAATTAACACTTAGGGAAATTCCAACTGATAGGCAACCTCTCCTCTATGACCCAAGATCTTGTAGGGCCCTATGTATCGGGGTGCTAACTTACCCTTGATTCCAAATCTCTTAACTCCTCGTAGTGGTGAAACTCGGATATATGCACGGTCTCCCACTTCGTAAGTTACATCCCTGCGCTTGGAATCGGCATAACTCTTTTGTCTGGATTTGGCTACTTTTAACATGTCTTGAATCTGTCTTACTTTTTCTTCGGCATCCTTGATCAGTTCAGGTCCAAACAAACTACGTTCTCCAACTCCACTCCATAGCAGCGGAGTTCTACACTTTCTGCCATATAGAACTTCAAATGGAGCCATCTTGATACTAGTTTTGGTAACTGTTATTGTATGAGAATTCCACATATGGCAAGTTATCATCCCAACTAGACCCATAGTCTAGCGCACATGCTCTTAACATGTCCTCCAAGATCTGATTAACTCTTTCCGTTTGTCCATCTGTTTGTGGGTGGAAAGCAGTACTAAACTCTAGTCGTGTCCCTAGAGACTCGTGTAGCTGTCACCAAAACTTCAAGGTGAATTGGGTACCTCTATCAGAGACAATCCCCTTGGGTACACCATGAAGACTTACGATTCTTGACATATAAATCTTGGCAAGTTTAGCACTTGTATAGGTGGTCTTTACGGGAATAAAGTGGGCCACCTTTGTGAAGTGATCGACCACTACCCAGATTGAGTCATACCTAGAACGGGTCCGGGGTAGTCCTGTGATAAAATCCATGCCTACCTTGTCCCACTTCCAATCGGGCATAGGTAATGGCTGTAGCAGCCCTGCTGGTTTTTGATGTTCGGCTTTGACTCTGTTGCACACGTCACACAAGGAGATGTATTCGGCAATTTCTCTTTTCAAGTTATTCCACCAGAATCTGTCCTTCACATCCATGTACATCTTCGTATTACCCGGATGAATTGAGTAGGGCGAATCATAAGTTTCCTGAAGAATTAACTTCCTGATATCGGGGTCATTGGGAACGCACAAACGCTTCTCATACCAAAGTGTTCCTTGTTCATCCGTATGAAACCCTTTTGCTTTGCCCTTGCTTATATTAGCTCTTATCTCTTCCAACTCTTTGTCCCCCTTCTGGGCCTCTTTGATTTGGTCCAGAAGTGTTGGCACTATCTCCATAGTTGCTAAGTATCCCTCCAGAACTATTTCCAACCTGAGATCCTTGAATTGTTCACACAAATCATTTGGAAGTTCTGAAGGAAATATGCCCTGAGAGGCCATAATAAAGTTGTTATTATGTATTCCTTGTATATGATAGATGTTTATTTTGCATGCTATTATTCTATTGATAGGAAACATCAATACATGTGTGTTTAATAAACAAAAGGGTTCCTAGTTATGCCTCTCTTATAGACTAGCTTGTTGATTAACAAGATGATCAAGGTTTCCTGATCATGGACATTGGATGTTGTTAATAACAAGGTCACAGCATTTGTGAAATGATGTGATGAACATTCATCCGAAGTATAGCATTATGATCAAGTCATTATGTTTATATTGCTATAACATCATACAAAGTAGTCTTAGTCCTTAGACCATGAGATCATGTTAATTGCTAACACCGGAAGAGTATCTTGATAACATCAAACGTCACACCGTAACAGGGTGACCATAAAGGTGGGTTCAGTGCTATGAAGGTGTTATGTTGAGGCTCATGGATCAAGAGTGGAATTTGTCAATCCCGATGACGGATAGATATACTCTGGGCCCTCTCAGTGATATCACATTAAGATAGCTTGCAAGCAAGTGATGTGATCACTAGAATGTTATATCACGGGAACGAGAAAAGAGTGCATGTCGGTAACGAGATCAAACTAGGTATTTGGATACCGATGATCGACTCTCGGACATGTATTATATCATGAGACAATGGGATTAAATTGCTGACGTTAAAGGTTCTCACGATCACAGAAGTCATCGTTGAATATGCAGGAGTCAGTATGGATCTCCAGGTCCCGCTTCTGATGATTGATCTGAGAGGAGTCTCAATCATATCTACATTATTTGTGAACCGTAGGGTGACACACTTAAGGGTTGCCGGACACCATTTAGGAGCACATATTTTCCAAACAAAAGGTTTGCAAAGCGCAGGAAATGTTTCGATAGAAACAGGAATTATTTCGATAGAAACCGGAACTGTTTCGGGTGAAATTGCAGAAAGTGGTTCTGCATGTGATATTGAAATGTTGCAAGGGGTTTTATGTGAATGTTTGTTAATTAAAGTAATTAACAAAATTCTGAATAAAATAAATAAAAGAGTTTTATTAATTGAGAGTTGCATTTAATTTGGTGGAAATTAAATACATGTGAGTGGGATTTTGGGTGGAGGCCATGTTTATGTGAGTGGAGGTTCACCACATGAATGAAGGAGGGGAGGAGTCCCCTCCTCATGCGCCGGCTATGGGAGGGGAGGGGTCTCCCTCCCTCCTATATAAAGCCCCCCTCTCCCCTCTCACAAAATACACCTCCTCGTGAAGGATCTCTCTCCCCCTCTAGATATTCCCCCATGGTCTCGGATTAGCGAGATACATGTTCCCGGTGGCCTTGCGTCTAGAAGGAGTTGCTGCTTCCGCTGATTCACTGGAGCGAGGAGGTCAAGGTTGTCCGGTGGCTTGAACGTGTGTGCGAGGACGGATGCGCTGCTGATTTGTGGCGCTCGGACTTCCACACGATCTTGAGATCGGCAAGCGTACGACTACATCAACCACGAGTTCCTACTCGTTAACAAAACTCGTTGTCTTCGAGGGTAAGTTCTCCATGGATGTATGTCCACTCGTTGCTCTGTATCTAGTAGATAGATCTTGGCGTATAGTTCTCATCGTAGGAAATTTTTTGTTTTCTATGCTGCAGACCCAACAGTGGTATCAGAGCCTGATCTATGCGTAGGTGCTTTGCACCGGTAGTACACATATGTTTATATGTGGGCGATGATGATCATGTTATTGCATCTTCTATGTATTTTGGATATTGGTGGCATAGTGGGATGAAGCGGCCCGGACCAACCTTACATGTCATCGTACATGAGACCGGTTCCATGACTGACATGCAACTTGTTTTGCATAAGTGGCTGGCGGGTGTCTGTCTCTCCTACTATAGTCAATATCTGATTTACAACGAGTTGCTAATAACTTGGTTATCCTCGTTGTGGTTCATGTTTGTAGGTAAGACCGGTTCTATCTCCGAAAGCCCTAAGCCACGTAAAACTTGCAATTGATAAATTAGAGGCGTCTAGTTTAGATCGTTGCTGGGCTAGTGTCTTGATATGGTATTGTTGTAAGTAGATGTATGATAGATACTCTTACAACTCACTTAATGTGTAAGTTCCATAGACCTTGGCCTTACACACAAACGAATGATAGAGATCATACCACGATGCAAATGATAGAGATCAAATGCATGGACCATATCACCTCACTTCACACATTAGATGTTAGCATCTTATATTGCTAGTTTGGCGCTTTTGGTAGCATTATAAGATGATCCCTCATTTAGATATCAAGATAAAATGTGTTCTTCCTTAAGTATACACCGTTTTGTGGATCGTGTTTTGAGGCATCACGTGATGATCGGGTGTTCTCGACTCTACGCTTTCATACAACGGGTGTAAGACAGTTTTACACACGTGAATACTAAGGTTCTTACTTGACGAGCCTAGCATGTACAGACATGGCCTCGGAACACGGACCAAAAGGTTAAGCATGAGTCATATAGTTGATATGATGCCCATATAGATGCTCGCCTTTGAAGCTACACTGGCTCACGTGATGATCGGACTTGGTGTAGTGGATTTGGTTCATGTAATCACCAAAAGGACACGAGGGATGTCGTTTTTGAGTGGGAGTTCATTAGTAATTTGGATTAGTTGAACTCAATCTATCATAAACTTAGTTTAAATATATTTTACAAATTCTGTTGTAAATGGCAGCACCTGCTTTTAATTTCAATGTGTTCATGGAGAAAGAGAAGCTTGCTGCGAATGGTAGCAACTTCACCAACTGGGATATGAATTTGAGGATTCTCCTCACTGCTGCACAAAAGCAATATGTGCTAGTGGCGCCGCTAGGCCCCCCACCAGCTCCTGATGCCCCTGACGAGGAAAAGAATGTCTATATAACTCGTCAGGAGGACCACAACTTAGTTCATTGCGGCATACTGTATGGGCTAGAGCCAGAACTTCGAAAACGTTTCGAAAATGGCAATGCCTTTGATACCATGGGAGAATTGAAAATGATTTTTGATACCCATGCTGCCGTAGAGAGTTATAATGCTTCTGAAAAGTTCTTTAGCTGCATGATGGAAGAGAACAACTCCGTTAGTGAGCACGTACTTAAAATGTCTGGGTACGCCGATAAGCTTGTGTCCTTGGGAATAACGATTCCCATTGACTTAGGCATTCATCGTGTTCTCCAATCTCTGCCACCTAGCTATAAGAGCTTCGTGATGAACTATAATATGCAGGGCATGAAGAAGTCTCTTCCCGAGCTTCTGTCAATGCTTAAGACTGCAGAAGTGGAGATTAGGAAAGAACATCAAGTGTTGATGATCAATAAGACCACCGGTTTCAAGAAGGACAAGAAAGGCAAGCAGAAGGGAAAGAAGGGCGGCAAATCTGTTGCCGCGCCTGAAAAGAAACCCCGAGCTAGCCCTAAGTCTGACACCGAGTGCTACTATTGCAAGGGGACTGGCCATTGGAAGCGCAACTGCCCCAAGTATTTGGCGGACAAGAAGGCCGGCAAGGAAAACAAAGGTATATGTGATATACATGTTATTGATGTGTACTTGACTAGTACTCGCAGTAGCACCTGGGTATTTGATACGGGATCGGTTGCTAATATATGTAACTCGGTTTAGGGGCTGCGGAACAAGCGACAACTAGCAAGGGATGAGGTCACGATGCGGGTCGGCAATGGATCAAGAGTTCATGTGATCGCCGTCGGAACGCTGCCTCTCGATATGCCGTCGGGATTAGTTATAAACCTGAATATTTGTTATTTGGTGCCTGCACTGAGCATGAACATTGTATCCGGATCGTGTTTGATGCAAAGTGGTTATTCGTTTAAGTCTGAAAACAATGGTTGTTCGATTTATATGAATAATATCTTTTATGGTCATGCACCTGTGTTGAATGGTTTATTTCTGTTGGATCTCGATAGTAGTATTACGCATATTCATAATGTTGATGCTAAAAGGATTAAACTTGATAATGATATATATGCATAGATGTGGCACTGCCGTCTAGGTCATATTGGCGTTAAACGCATGAAGAAACTCCATTCTGATGGAGTTTTGGAATCACTTGATTTTGAATCATTTGATACATGTGAGCCATGCCTTATGGGCAAGATGACTAGAACGCCGTTTTTCTGGTTCAATGGAACGGGCGACAGATTTATTAGAAATCATACATACTGATGTGTGTGGACCAATGAGTGTGTCGGTGCGAGGTGGATATCGTTATTTTGTTACTTTCATGGATGATTTGAGTAGATACAGGTATATCTGTTTGATGAAACATAAGTCTGAAACCTTTGAAAAGTTCAAAGAATTTCAGAATGAAGTGGAAAATCATCGTAACAGAAAGATCTAATTTCTGCGGTCCGACCGTGGAGGAGAGTATCTTAGTTACGAGTTTAGCACACATATGAAAGACTGTGGAATAGTTTCATAACTCACGCCTGCCGGAACACCACAACGTAATGGTGTGTCAGAACGTCGTAATCGTACTTTATTGGATATGGTTCGATCTATGATGTCTCTGACTGACTTGCCACTGTCATTTTGGGGTTATGCACTAGAAACCGCTGCATTCACTTTAAATAGGGCACCATCTAAATCCGTTGAAAAGACACCGTATGAATTATGGTTTGGAAACAAACCTAAGCTGTCATTTCTTAAAGTTTGGGGATGCGATGTTTATGTGAACAAACTTCAACCGGATAAACTCGAACCCAAAGCGGAAAAATGCGTCTTCATAGGATACCCTAAGGAAACGATTGGGTATACCTTATATCATAGATCCGAGGGAAAGGTCTTTGTTGCCAAGAATGGATCCTTTCTTGAGAAGGAGTTTCTCGCGAAAGGTGTGAGTAGTCGGAAGGTAGAACTCGAAGAGGTTATTGAACCTTCTCTTCATGAAATGGCAAGTAGCGCAGCACCGAAAATTGTTTCGGAGTTGACTTCACCTAATGAAGAGAGAGCTAATGATATTGATCATGAAACTCCGAAAGAGGACACTACCGAACCTCGCAGGTCAAGCAGGACACGTGCATCTCCTGAACTGTACGACAATCCTGTTATGAATTTCATGATTGATGAAATAGATGACCCTACGACGTATGAAGAAGCGATGATGAGCCCTGATTCCAACAAATGGCTAGAAGCCATGAAATCCGAGATGGAATCCATGTACGAAAACCAGGTTTGGACCTTGGTGGCCTTACCTCACGATCGAAAGGCTGTTGAGAATAAATGGATTTTCAAAAGAAAAACTGATGCTGATGGTAATGTAACCATCTATAAGGCTTGACTTGTCGCAAAGGGGTTTCGACAAATTCAAGGAGTTGACTACGATGAGACATTCTCTCCCGTAGCGATGCTTAAGTCGGTTAGGATTATGTTAGCAATTGCTACATATTTCAATTATGAAATATGGCAGATGGATGTCAAAACTGCGTTCCTCAATGGTAATATTGAAGAAGAGTTGTATATGATACAACCTAAGGGTTTTTTCGATCCTAAGGATGCTGATAAGGTGTGCAAACTTCAGCGATCCGTCTATGGACTGAAGCAAGCATCCCAGAGTTGGAATCTCCGCTTTGATGAGGTGATCAAAGAGTTTGGATTTGTCCAAACTTATGGAGAGGCTTGTATTTACAAGAAAGTGAGTGGGAGCAATGTGGCATTTCTGATATTATATGTGGATGACATATTATTGATTGGAAATGATATAGATCTTTTAAACAGTGTTAAAAGTTATCTAAATAGCAAATTTTCGATGAAGGACCTTGGTGAAGCTTCATGTATATTAGGCATTAAAATCTATAGAGATAGATCAAGACGCCTAATTGGGCTATCGTAGAGTACATACCTTGATAAGATATTAAAGAAGTTTAATATGGACGGAAGTAAGAAGGGGTACTTACCTATGTTGCAAGGCAAGACATTGAGTAACACTCAAAGTCCGGCTACGGCGGAAGAAAGAGAGATAATGGATAAGATCCCCTATGCCTCAGCCATAGGCTCTATAATGTATGCCATGCTATGTACAAGACCGGATGTGGCACATGCTATTAGTTTGACTAGTAGGTACCAATCTGATCCAGGTTCGGAACACTGGATTGGGGTCAAGAATATCCTTAAGTACTTGAGAAGGACTAAGGATATGTTTCTTGTATACGGAGGTGAAGAAGAGCTAGTCGCTAAGTGTTATGTCGATGCTAGTTTTGACACTGATCCGGATGACTCTAAGTCTCAATCTGGATATGTATTTCCCTTAAATGGAGCAGCAGTTAGTTGGAGGAGCTCCAAACAACCTGTGGTGGCTGGATCAACGACGGAGGCGGAATATGTTGCTGCTTCAAAAGCAGCGCAGGAAGCAGTTTGGATGAAGGAGTTCATAACGGAACTAGGTATGGTTCCTAGTGCGTTGGACCCAATGGTGATCTATTGTGACAATAATGGGGCCATAGCCAACGCCAAGGAACCAAGGTCTCACAAGAATTCCAAGCATATTAAGCGCCGGTTTCACTCCATCCGCGAGCATGTCAAGGATGGAGATATAAAGATTTGTAAAGTGCACACGGACCTGAATGTAGCAGATCCGTTGACTAAAGTACTCCCTAGGGCAAAACATGATCAACACGAGAACTCCATGGGTGTTAGATTTATCACTATATAAACTAGACTATTGTCTCTAGTGCAAGTGGGAGACTGAAGGAAATATGCCCTGAGAGGCAATAATAAAGTTGTTATTATGTATTCCTTGTATATGATAGATGTTTATTTTGCATGCTATAATAGTATTGATAGGAAACATCAATACATGTGTGTTTAATAAACAAAAGGGTTCCTAGTTATGCCTCTCTTATAGACTAGCTTGTTGATTAAAAAGATGATCAAGGTTTCCTGATCATGGACATTGGATGTAGTTAATAACAAGGTCACAGCATTTGTGAAATGATGTGATGAACATTCATCCGAAGTATAGCGTTACGATCAAGTCATTATGTTTATATTGCTATAACGTCATACAAAGTAGTCTTAGTCCTTAGACCATGAGATCATGTTAATTGCTAACACCGGAAGAGTATCTTGATAACATCAAACGTCACACCATAATAGGGTGACCATAAAGGTAGGTTCAGTGCTATGAAGGTGTTATGTTGAGGCTCATGGATCAAGAGTGGAATTTGTCAATCCCTATGATGGATAGATATACTCTGGGCCTTCTCGGTGATATCACATTAAGATAGCTTGCAAGCAAGTGATGTGATCACTAGATTGTTATATCACGGGAACGAGAAAAGAGTGCATGTCGGTAACAAGATCAAACTAGGTATTTGGATACCGATGATCGAATCTCGGACATGTATTATATCATGAGACAATGGGATTAAATTGCTGACGTTAAAGGTTCTCACGATCACAGAAGTCATCGTTGAATATGCAGGAGTCAGTATGGATCTCCAGGTCCCGCTTCTGATGATTTATCTGAGAGGAGTCTCAATCATATCTGCATTATTTGTGAACCGTAGGGTGACACACTTAAGGGTTGCCGGACACCATTTAGGACATATTTTCCAAACAAAAGGTTTGCAAAGCGCAGGAAATGTTTCGATAGAAACAGGAATTATTTCGATAGAAACCGGAACTGTTTCGAGTGAAATTGCAGAAAGTGGTTCTGCATGTGATATTGAAATGTTGCAAGGGGTTTTATGTGAATGTTTGTTAATTAAAGTAATTAACAAAATTCTGAATAAAATAAATAAATGAGTTTTATTAATTGAGAGTTGCATTTAATTTGGTGGAAATTAAATACATGTGAGTGGGATTTTGGGTGGAGGCCATGTTTATGTGAGTGGAAGTTCACCACATGAATGAATGAGGGGAGGAGTCCCCCCCCCTCATGCGTCAGCTATGGGAGGGGAGGGTTCTCCCTCCCTCCTATATAAAGCCCCCTTCTCCCCTCTCACAAAATACACCTCCTCGTGAAGGATCTCTCTCCCCCTCTAGATATTCCCCCATGGTCTCGGATTAGCGAGATACTTGTTCCCGATGGCCTTGCGTCTGGAAGGAGTTGCTGCTTCCGCTGATTCGCTGGAGCGAGGAGGTGGAGGTTGTCCAGTGGCTTGAACGTGTGTGCGAGGACGGATGCGCTGCTGATTTGCGGCGCTCGGACTTCCACACGATCTTGAGATCTGCAAGCATACGACTACATCAACCACGAGTTCCTACACGTTAACAAAACTCATTGTCTTCGAGGGTAAGTTCTCCATGGATGTATGTCCACCCGTTGCTCTGTATCTAGTAGATAGATCTTGGCGTATAGTTATCATCATAGGAATTTTTTTGTTTTCTATCCTGCGGACCCAACAAGTTCTCCCACGGTAAGTCCATTTACATAGACCTTCCTGCTTTGGGCGTCAGCCAAAACATTGGCCTTTCCAGGATGATACTGCAGGTCCAAGTCATAGTCCTTGATGACCTCAAGCCATCTCCTTTGCCTCATATTTAATTCCTTTTGAGTGAAGATGTATTTAAGGCTTTTGTGATCCGTGAACACATCACAATGTTTGCCCATGAGGTAATGTATCCATACCTTGAGCGCATGCACAACTGATGCTAGTTCCAAATCATGCATGGGGTAGTTATTCTCATGGTTTTTAAGTTGCCGAGAGGCGTAAGACACTACTTTTCCATCTTGCATCAGTACACTACCAAGTCCTTGTCGAGAAGCGTCGCAATAGACTTGAAAATCCTTTTGGATGTCAGGAAGACACAAAACAGGTGTTGTTACTAGGCGCTTCTTCAATTCTTGAAAGCTTGCTTCACATGCCTCGGTCCATTGGAAATTCTTTTCCTTCTTCAACAATTCTGTCATAGGCTTTGCTATCTTGGAAAAAATTTCAATGAACCTTCGGTAATATCCCGCAAGGCCCAGGAAACTCCTGATATCCCACATTCTTAGGGGACTCCCATTCTGTCACGGATACTACCTTACTTGGGTCCACGGCAAATCCTTTAGCTGACACAATATGACCAAGGAATCGCACTTCTTTCAACTAGAACTCACATTTACTAAACTTGGCATACAACTTGTGTTCCCTTAACTTCTCCATAATTAGGCGCAGATGCCTCTCATGTTCTTTCTCGTCCTTGGAGTATATGAGTATGTCATCGATGAATACCACAATAAACTTATCCAAGTACTCCATGAACACCTTGTTCATCATAGTCATGAAGTACGCTGGGGCATTGGTTAAGCCAAACGACATCACGGTGTACTCGTACAATCCGTATCTTGTGGTGAAGGCTGTCTTGGGTACATCCTGTTCCAGGATCTTTAGCTGGAAATAACTTGATCGGAGATCAATCTTAGAGAACACACTAGCTCCCTTTAATTGATCGAACAGGTCGTTGATATTGGGTAGAGGGTACTTGTTCTTGATTGTCACTTCATTCAACGACCGGTAGTCCATGACTAGTCTCTTGGTTTTATCCTTCTTCTCCACGAATAAGATAGGCGCTCCCCAAGATGACGCACTTGGTTGACTGAAGCCTTTGTCCAATTGTTCTCTAAGCTGTTTCTTAAGTTCCTTCAACTCTTCCACATCCATCTTGTACGGTCTCTTTGCTATTGGTCCAGTACCAGGCATCAAGTCAATGAGAAACTCGATGTCTCGGTCGGGAGGCATCCCTGGAAATTCTTCCGGAAACACATCTGGGTACTCCTTCACAATTGGCACATCCTCCAAGCTAACCCCCTTAAGAGAGTTCACTATACTTCCTTTGAGTGCGAAAGCTGACTTAAAGCGGATCCTTTTTTTGTCCGGAGTCATCAGTGTGATAGTCCTTTTGGCACAATCTATGACTCCCTCATATTCGGTCATCCAATTCATGCTCAAAATTATGTCTAAGCCTTGTGACTCCAGAACAACTAGGCTAGTCGGAAAGATGTGTGCCCCAATCCTTAGTTCTAACCCACGGCATCCAGGGTTTGCCACTATTTCTCCACCAGGAGAACTTACCCTTAGGGGAGTACTAATAGTCTCCATAGGTATCTTGCCTCTATCCACAAATAACCTTGATATGAATGAATGCGATGCACCAGTGTCAAAAAGTACAACTGCGGGGGTGGAGTTAAGCTTGAACTTACCAATCACGGAGTCAGGTGCCTCACGAGCATCCTCCACGGAGACATGATTCACCGTGGCTTTGACGAATGGATTCGGCTTCTTCCCATTTCCATTACCATTACCATTGCCATGGTTGTGTCTGTTGCCGTTCCCATTCTTCATCTTTTCGGGGCAAGTAGTTGCATAATGCCCTGTCTTGTTGCACTTGAAGCATGTCACTTCACTCAGATCCTTCCCATTGCCATTTCCATTGCGGTGTTTATGGCCATTGTGGTTATGTCCTCCATGACGATGACCATGTGGTTGTGGCCATTGTGGTGGTGTGGTGGTGGTGACGAAGTGTGTTGCTTCTGATATGGGGCTGAGTTGTGCTTGTGATATGGGGCTTTGGGGTTTATTTGCAGAAAGCCAATTTTCTCAATGTAAGAAGAAAAGAGGAGGAGATTTCCCTACTTTGATAAGTAGTATATGGTCGAATGGAACACGTGGATATTACTCACCAAGTGCCCAATCAAGTTAACACTTGGATATTACGCACCAAGTTCCCAAAATCCCACCCAATGGCGATATTACTCACGCCTTGGGGTTTATAAAACGTTAAGTTTGGAAAAGAGAGAGGAAGATCTTTCAGAGGCTCCATCCTTCAGATGCTCAATGTTGTTCTGTTTCTGTGAACATGGCTGATCGATCAGATTGCAATACTCTCGAGAGGTTGTGCACTTTCCCCACAATCCATGATCAAGTCCTTTTACAGACAAGACCATGGCGAAGCCTTCCCTTAGTAGCCCATCTACTAGCTAGATCCAACCGTGCCAAGAACCTCAAAATGTTGGTACCCCGGTGAAGTTTCCCACTAAGTACTAAGCCAAGACAGAGCCCATATGTATTGTGGTTGCACGGGAAGCTTCTAAATTCTGAAACATGGCATACTTCTTTGATTCCTGGGCGGCCGTCCTCCACCAAAATCCACTCATTGACCCAACAACCATTCCGCCCAGAAGAAAACTTAGTTTTATTTTAAAGGAGGTTTTGAGAGGAAAAAGGTTCGCTCGAGAGAGCTTTTATACTTAGAAAATTTTCAGTCTTTTGAACCCTCCCAACGGTACTTGATATATATAAGTATATAGCATAGCAAGCATAACTTAGAAAAACAGGATAACCTATTGGGATGGAAAATCCTAGGCTTAGAGATACTCATGGCATACTACAAAACCGCACTTGCAAAATAATACTAAGAAAATCTACCAAAAACCTACACATGCATACTACAAGATTTGAAGAGTAAAACATGCATAGTTAAAAACTGGGGCATAATATGTACAAGTGGTGTAACTTGCCTTGATCCGAGCAGCACTCTACACAACAGTATTCCTCAGCGCACTTCGAGCAATCTAACAAAGCACAAACATAGATCCAATCATAATTTGCACAAAACAATGTCACAAGGGTGAATATGCATGCATGCAACATGGTAATATGCAAGGATGGATTCGATTTCGACCAAGGGTTTTATTCGGGGGTGTTGTTGAGTTGGGGATGTCATTAGAATCGATTCCCCACGGATTTTAAGTATTTTGGGTTAAACCCTAAATAATCAAGCTCAAAACTAGATCTACAACTCCAATCTACCTCGAGACAGATCTGAACACTCTAAGCAAGTTATAACAATTTTCTACAGAAGGTCTCGTAGATACGAAGCCAACGCAACAAGAATCAACTAAAACGGATCTACGGATAATTTACTAGAATTAAAATACTCTAATCTAAACTTTAAATCCAACTGCAAGATTACTTCAGTAAACCAGCAATATTATTGTAGATCTGTGTTCTACTCAATTTTGCGAATCCAACGGTATATTATTTGCTAAATTTGGACATGTAGATATTTTACTACGAATTTTCAAAGTTTTAATCAATTTCTGTCTTTTTATTTCTATTTTAAATTATAAATCTGCGCTGACTGGCACTGACCTGCTGACTTGGCACGACGTGGACGTTGAATGGGCACTGACAGGGCGAGGCTGACGAGGAGGGACAAGTGGCTCACTCTGATTCGTGGATACCCCTTTGTGGGATCGGGCTATCTGGAGCGTTAGATGGGAATCCAACGGCCTTGGCCCAGAGCACCCTCGACCTCGTCGGAGATGACGTCCCCGGCAGCGGCGGACGGTCTGGCAGCAACGGTGGCAGGGGTTCTAGGGGTTCGCCGGGATGGTGAAGCGGTCGACGCGATGCGGGGAAGGATGGCAAGCTCGACGGGGGTCTCGTCGTCGTGTTTTTCTTCCTGGAATGGTGGCAATGAGCGGACGGAGGCGTTCGGCAGTGGTGTACTCCGCCGGTGTCGGGCGGCCGTCCTAGTGCTCTGCAGTGGAGGAGAAGGGGTCAGGGGGATGGGGTACACCACGGATAAAAGGAACAACGGAAAAAGGAGGGTGCGTGGAGGCTGGCGCGTGCTCGACCTCGAGGTCCCAGCTTCGGCAATGGCGGCGGCGGCGCAGATCGAAACTTCGTGCTCCAACAACCTTGAGGCAACCCTCTAGGGTTTTTTTCTTTAGGATTTTCGAAGAGAGGGGCGAGGGCTATTTATATGCGGCGGAAATCATGGAGGGGGGCACGAATCGGAACCAAATCGAGAGATAACCACGGCCAGTTCGTCGTGTTCATCAGGGAGTTCGTCCTGACCAAGGAGAAGGATGATGCGCCCCGCGTGTCGGTGAGAGAGGGGGAAGCGGGATGGGGGGTGCGGGCCGGCCCAGCTAGGCGACCGCGGTGTGTGCCGCTCGCTCGCGGCCGTGCGAGGTAAATAGTTGCGGGTTGGCTTCGGCTGGCCCGCTTAGGTTAGATCCCTTTTTTTCTAATTATTCTTTTTATTTTCTGTATAACTATTTGTCTAATAGATTTTGCAAACGGACTCCAAATTAAGTGAGACTAGTCTCTAAAATTTTGTAAAAAGAAGAGGATTTGAATGGTATTATAAAATAACACTTTTGCAAAGTTTTAGGAGGTTAGATTTTGTTTTACCCCTTTTTAGTCTTTATATGACTATGGGGTTTAGGAAAATATCCGATGCAGTTTTTATTATGTGATGCCATGATGCAAGGATATGATGCATGCTTCTAGTAACATCTGCAATTGGAAAATTTGGGATGTTACAGTTACTCCTACAGCATCATCACTAGCTTCACATGTTAAGTCAAAAGTCGTATCCCAAATAGGAGGTTTAATAATAGGAGCACGGGATAAAGCATTCTTGAGTTTATCAAACGCTATAAGACATTTATCATCAAAATTAAATCTTACTCCCTTTTGTAGGAGGTTAGTCAAAGGTTTAGATATTCCAGAGAAATTTCTAATGAACCTTCTATAAAAACCCGGATGACCAAGGAAACTTCTTATACCCTTAATATCTCTAGGTTGTGGCATTTTCTCTATGGCCTCAACCTTAGCTCTATCCACTTCAATTCGCTTACTTGATACCATATGTCCAAGGACTAGACCTTCTTTTACCATAAAATGGCACTTCTCCTAGTTTAGGACAAGATTGGTTTCTTCGCAACGCTGCAAAACTCTTTTGAGATTATCCAAGAAACTAGTAAACGAAGTTCCATAGATAGAAAAGTCATCCATAAATACTTCCATTACCAGTTCTATAAAATCCGCAAAAATAGCAGTCATGCATCTTTGAAAAGTAGCTGGAGCATTACATAAACCAAAAGGCATACGTTGGTAAGCATGTAAACCATAAGGACTAATGAAAGTTGTTTTAGGTTGGTCATCCGGATGAACAACTATTTGAGAAAAAACAGAGTATTTGTCCAGGTAGCAAAAATGAGTGTGGTTTGCTAACCTTTCTAAAGTTTGATCTATGAACGGTAAAGGATAGTGATCTTTCCTAGTTTCTTTATTCAGTTTCCTGAAGTCTATACATCCTATGCCCAACAATAGTTGTAGTAGGTGTCATGTGACAGACCCCGGGATCAGGGTTAAACAAATCCAGACCTTAGCCTGACATAAGCTTAACCTAGAGCTCGAGGATATCCAGTGAGAAATCGGCAACACAATAGTAACCCTGCGACACAAAAATTATTACAGCCAGCTCATAACTGAGTGAAGAACCAAAATATAACAAGCAGAGGTCACTAACCATAAACATCAAACAACGGAAGGGAAATTATGCTATTAAGTATAGCGAACTTAACAAATGGCCTAAGAGCCCTGAAGCATAACGATGACGTCCCAACCCATAGATTCCAGGCTGCCGGCCGAGAACCCAAAGCTACTCATCGGTGTCGATGTCATACTGAACTCATCTTCAGGGGACCACTTATTCTGCTTCAAAAGTATCAACAAAGCAAGGGTGAGTACAGGGTGTACTCCGCAAGACTTATGGCTGGTGGGGTTATTTTGCATAAACCCATCTTTGTTTATAAAATGAAAGGGAGAAGAAGATCGTCTAATCAGAATATTTTAAAAGGGGATAAATGAGCGACATCTGTGAAGAATTGATCATCATCTTGATATCCACCAAAGTAATCCTCATCTCACAACTAGGATGACCCCCTCGTACCCTAAGGAAGCATCCTTAAGCACACATTGAACCTCCAAGTTTTACGATTAGGTTA
Source organism: Avena sativa (assembly GCA_916181665.1). Taxonomy (NCBI): domain Eukaryota; kingdom Viridiplantae; phylum Streptophyta; class Magnoliopsida; order Poales; family Poaceae; genus Avena; species Avena sativa. Next base: position 319,168,846 of record OV702292.1, read on the forward strand.
ATGTTCTCTACGATCTTAGAATTCGGTCACCAAGCGTTCATAACCGTGAACACGGCTTTTCAAAAAGATTTAACCCTGCATAGGTGTACAACTTTACCCACACGTAACAACCGACTCTTAATACCACTAGTAATAACCCTCTTCCTTGGAAGGCCGGTAGAGGGTGGTTGGACACGACCTTTACCTTGCTTTTGCCGAGACCATGAGTCACGCCCTAAGTATGGTTCCGCTGTAACGGGTCAAATCCCAAAGTCGGTCCCTAGAGATGTGTGTCGAGGTTGGTTTACCAGGGGCTCCATCGACCCCAAGCAACCCCGGCCACGCTTACCTACCTGTATGAATGCACCTCCTTCACCGCCTTCGAGAACAACCAGAATGCATATGTCGAATGGAATTCCCGAACTATGTGACTCATGGAATCTAGTAGGAAAGTTAGTTACTCGTGAGGTTTTCCAGGCCCCATGTGGGTGTACGCTTGTCTCGGTTCCAAAGGCAAGAACTCAGTTCCTAGTAGTGGCGAGCATGGGACTACAAAAACCACATCCCACTGTGGCCTCCCATACAAGCCTTAGCATGTTTAACCTTTACCACTAATCTTACCTCATCAATATACCTTGTTCTCCTGTCATACTACATTCTCTGCATTTGGTACATCATCTGGATGAACCAGGACTGACAGTTAAGCATGCTAAGCAAGAAACAGATAAGCTCTAGTAGTGCACACAAGCCAAACTTAGTTATGCTAGGAGCAGTGGATCAGGTAATATAATCTCAAAGAGAGTAATGCAACAGATAGGATACTCTATATGTCGATAAAAGCCATAGTACAATCGTATGCAGCATGGCAAGAATTGAAATGCTTTCGAAATCACAGGATTGTATAATGGTGGGGCTATGCTTCCCTTGTTTGTTGATACCCAAATATAGATCTTCCGGAGGCTTGTACTTGACTTGATTGCAGTTGGTCAAGTATTGTTCGTCGATCTTTGATGGTGTTAACCTCGATCTTCTATCTTGGAGTCGGTATCATATTCTACCGGAAAGAACTAAACACCGGAAAGAAAGGGGAAACAACAATCAACACATGGCATCGATGCAATGCTCGAGCAAGGATGATGATATGACAAGTTTAATAGAGCTTAAAATGTAATCCTAAAACATGCTTGACAATTTAAGCGGTGTCCGAGGGGTGCAAACCCTAATACAGGAGAGACCAAGGAATCACCTGCGAGGTTCAATTGATTCTTCTAATTAAACTTGTAATTAAAATTGTTGAGCAATGCATAATTATGAGTCTATTGTGTAGATCTTGTTTTTCTGACCATTTTGATATATTATACATATTTTTCTGACTTATAAATAATTAGTTATTGAATTTATAAGATTAACTCAATTTCTGAAAATATTAAAACAATTAAAAGCTTTACTGTGTCATTATGACGTCAGCACAGGGGTGGTGGTTGTTTTACACCGTGGCTGGGGCTAGCCACTGTGGCTGACCTGTGGGCCAGGGGCCACGTCAGACCCACGCGGCGGCCACGCGGACTCCACACGGGAGCCACGTCTGCTCACCGGAGAGCATACCAGACAGTGGCGCGAGGAGGGGATAGAGGGCGTGCAGGGCAGCGAGAAAAGGCTCGTTCGATGCCGCGCGTCACATGCTACCTATTAGGGGCGGCACCGCTAGCGGGAGGTCGCCAGAGCTTGGCCGAAGGCAAGAAACTGCGGCGGCGCTCGGTGGCGTTCGACCACAGGGTGAACCAGAGGAAGGGGAAGTGCGGGATGGTGCCTGAGCACCGCATGCTCACCAGAAGCACGAAGAGGCGGTCGGTGAGGCGGGGCGCGGTCGGGAACGGAGGCGATTGACGATGATGGTGGTGGTCGAGGTCAGAGAAGAAACGGATGGCAACGTCATTTTATGCATCCCTAGCTTGATTCCGTTGGCAGAGTAGAAGAGGACGGCGAGGCAGATCCTACGGTGGCCTCAGCAAAGCCTCGGGCGGCCAGAGATGGCGTCGTCTAGTGGCGGCCGTATGGCTAGGGTTTCGGTGAGATGCACGCGAGAGAGAGGGCACGGGGAAGGGAGTGAGAGCCAGGATGAGGTTGAGGGCGTCGGCGCGGTCTTATCCATGCTACATAGCAGTGAGCGGCGAGGATCACAGCAGCGACGACAGATGGCATCGTGGCGGCCACCGAGCTGCTTAACATCATCGTCAAAGAGGACGAAAGCAACGGGGCTGAAGCTGTATGGGCTGGTTGGGCCACGAACGGGCCAGAAGTGGGCTGTAGCAAAGCAAGCGGAGCAGGCTGCTGCAGGGCGCACGAGGGCGACAGTTAGAGAGAAGAGAAGCTATGGACCGGCCTGTTAGGGTTAGCTGGCTCCATTTTTTCCCTATAAAACATTTTACAAATCTGTTTTTCTTTTTCTCTTTGTATTTCCAATTTCAAATCTGTTTTAGGTATTTCAAAAGTACTAGAAGATTTGTAAAATATGGAAATACTACAGGGGCCCTTCAATCAATTTGGGCTCCATAAGTTTTTGAGTTTTCAAAAATATTCAAAACCTTTTGAATTCATTTTATAGAGAGGGGAAAATAGCTACGGTTAGGGTTTTGCATTAATTTTCTTTGCATGCATTTTAAAAGATGATGCTCATGATGCACAAACAACCCTAATTAAATATTAACTAAAACTAGGGCGTTACAGCTCTATCCCCCTTACGAGAATCTCGACCCGAGATTCCGTAGGTAGGAAGAAGGAAGAGAAACAGGGTCACTTCTAAGGATAAGAGGGAAACACACTACAACACACAGAGTATCTCAGGGTCAACTCATGAAAGAGTGTTCATAAACAACTCTGAGATGACGGACATGAAACACGTCAAGGTAACAGAGGAAACAAGAGGAGATGGTTTCAAATTGTTAGATAGATTGTCTTCATAAGGATTGTGACCATGGAGCTTCAAAAGGGTTTAAGCTTCTGAAAAGGAAAGCTTACGACAGAAAGAGCGTAACCACCGACTTCGGGAGATATGAAACTCTACTGGGTGGCTTAAGTAGAGCTTCTAGTTATACATAAATATAGATAACCAAGTTGTTGAATTACTTTTGATACAGAAGGATCACTTTGTTCAACAGAAGGTTAGGACAGAAAGGTGTTTTGTGGCGAGGACTCATAAGAGTCACAAAGAACATGTAACAAGAGGTACTTTTGTTTACCAAAATCATCGTCACTCTTGAACATGATCGAGATATGAAGGAAACTCTTTATTCATCTAGGTTTATCAAAATTTTTGTCAAAGATCATGATACCACTTTACACCAACAGATGAATAGGTAAGAAGATTCCTAATGACACGAGGAAAAATAAACTTCATTCTCAGACTTCAATTACTTGGCACAAGGGAAGTCTTGTGAACATAAAAGGGTCTGGAGGATCGACCGAGAAACATTTAGCAACACTACTTTGAATGTTCTCTTTGATGTTTGAAAAGGCAGACATCAAGTAAAGGTTGGACTTTGGATACAAGCAAAACCATAAGCACAACTCCTATAATAAAATCATAGAAGGAGCCTCACGAAGAGTGGTTGTAATTGCTGAATCAAGAGAATGTGGCAATAGGTCTTCCGACTAATTGTGTCAACCATTACATCAATCTTGCCGGGTTTACAAGGATACCTATGTCAAAACCTTGAAGATCACAAACCATCATATCTTCTTGAGATTCAGATTTGGTTAGGTGAGATGATACTTCAGACTCAGCATGTCCGAATAGAAAGTTTGCAACATTTACCACGAAGGTAAAGTTACTAGATTCTCAAGACATGGACTACAGTGTTAAGCTCCAATAGACTGAGCGAAATTACTAGACCCATGTATTAACAACTTGTCCAAGGATAACTTCTCATACATCGATTACTTGCAACAAAATACAACTGTGTCCTTAAGATACAGAGCTAACTCTACTCGAATCCATGGCGACATCTTTCGACAATTGCCTGTGAATCAGAGAAGGTTACTTCTAACATCCAAAACACATACTTCATGATAACCCGAAGATGGTTCTCAAAAGTTCCCAACATTAATGCCAAATGTTTCATATGATTCTATTTTAGCTTGGAGAGGATAAGGATGTTATCGATGGGTTCAATAACAAACTTATCGAGATACTCCAAGAAGATAAACTCATATGTTGTATAATCAAGGCAGAAATACTGGTCAGACCCAACGGACATGAGGATGTGGTCAAGTGAAACATCACAAGTAGCAACATCGTCAAGATAGTCCTTGGAACTGAGTTTGATTTGACGATAACCCAAATCAAATCAAATGCGGGGGAAGATAACATATCCATGAAGGAGATACTATATTTCTTCAGCACGAACAAAACTAGACATCCCGTTAAGATGAACTAAGTCAGATAGAACTTTTGTCTTACGACTCTCCAAGTTGTTGTTTAAGCTCAATCAACTAATTCAGGGTATCCAATATGGATCCTTGGAGAAAGGAGCAGTTCAAAGAACTTGCTTACGCAAGAACTTGACAACACGGTCATGTGGCGACATGGCAATACTTCTAGTAGACATCCAGAATATCACGGACCACCGATATTACACTTAGTTCGAGAGGAAACTTGCTTGATAAGGCAAGAAGACATAGGCTTAGAGTTTTGGCATGAGACTAACTCTTTGACCGAAGAGAGTGTACCAGAGTATCGGACTTGTTAGCACATTCAAACTTCGCTTAATGATAGGGTTAACCATCACGCTAAGAATGACACAAATGTCCTTGTTGAGGTCCAAAGCAATAATGGTTGCTAAGAATCTCAGATGGCCATATTATTACGCACACACATCATTCACGAGCACGAAAGCTCAAAGGAAGGGTGGGTAATTATGTGTAAGAGCATCACTTCATTAAGAAGGTCATGAAACTCAACACAACCTCTTAGTGTAAAAGGCTGTGATACTCTAAGGTAGAACAGATAGAAGCTAATCAATGCTTCTTAATCTGTGGATTACAACACTTTGACCTGGTCCTAGATATGACAAGGTACTGGAGTTTGTTTCTCCTGACATCCCGAAATGGTTTGTCATGATGGACCACAGGAGTATATTGCATGGAAAGACACCAATGCACATTACTACTTGGCTACCAACTGATAGACAAAGGTTGAAAACAACAAGGGGAAAAGGAACATGCTTAGGATAGAATCCCGAGATGTGGATGCATAAGTCAACAATCTTCCGAAGATCGATGCAGGAAAGGGAGGTGTGGCAGAGTCACGGGTACAGATGTGAGACTCACGAGGAGTACTCTTGTCGTGATCTATTTGGTTCCATTAAAGAACATCTGCCATAGATAGTGGTAGGGGAAGTCCTTGATTGTCAACATTTAATCCCGACAATAACCACAAGCTTGAAGGCTAGAATTGTAGTACCAGCCATCCTGGGGTAATGCTTGAACATTAACAGCAGAGTTCAATAGAATGGACCTTGGGTTAAAGATCAGCTTCATGTACAAGATTCACAACACCAGAATCAAGCACAATCCAGGATCTTCGGTTTAAGTCCAAGGGTTAGAACCCGAGAAAAGAGTAACTACTACTTGAGTGACACAACATACACTCCAAGGTAGTAATCACGAGGTAACTTTCAAAAGAAGAAAGGACTTCTAAAGTACCCAAACAAACAAAAAGGAGGCATACGAGGCAAAGGGAAACCTCGAAGCCTAGAACAGAAAACTATGGATCCTACAATATAATATTGTGGGCCCATAGGACAGAGAGATCATGATGGAAAGGAATCTCTCAAACGAAACAGAGCAAGAGGAAACAAGGAACATAACACACACACTGACTCTAGAGAACTCTACACTAGGTAAACTGGCTGAGAAACGACATGCCCAGAAGGCACCTAAGTTTTGAAAGACTAGAAGAGATATCAAAACTTTTCCAAAGTCAACACAAGATAAGATGACCCAGAGCTAGAGCGATATTGGATAAGGAGAAAAACAAACATACTAGAGTTTTCACAAATACCTTTTAGGTTTAAAATAGTTTTCACAAGCACTAGACTCAACATCGACCAGTAGCAAGGTTTTCCTACGGTCGGTACTGCTATGATACCAAGAACTGTGACACCCCCGGGATCAGGGTTGAACAAATCCAGACCTTATCCTGACATAAGCTTAACCTAGAGCTCGAGGATATCCAGTGAGAAATCGGCAACACAACAGTAACCCTATGACACAAAAATTACTAGAGCAAGCTCATAACTGAGCGAAGAACCAAAATATAACAAGCAGAGGTCACGGACCACAAACATCAAACAATGGAAGGCAAATTATGCTATTAATTATAGCGAACTTAACAAATGGCCTAAGAGGCCTGAAGCATAACGATGACGTCCCAGCCCATAGATTCCAGGCTACCGGCCGGGAACCCCAAGCTACTCATCGGTGTCGATGTCGTATGGAACTCGTCTTCAGGGGAACACTTATTCTGCTTCAAAAGTATCAACAAAGCAAGGGTGAGTACAGGGTTTACCCTGCAAGACTTATGGCTGGTGGGGTTATTTTGAAATGAGAGGACGAAGAAGCTCGTCTAATCAGAATATTTTAAAAGGGGATAAGAGAGTGACATCTCCGGAGAATTGATCATCATCTTGATATCCACCAAAGTAATCCTCATCTCACAACTAGGATCAGCCCCTCGTACCCTGAGGAAGCATCCTTAAGCACACATTAAACCTCCAAGTTTTACGATTAGGTTAATGTTCTCTATGATCTTAAAATTCGGTCACCAAGCGTTCATAACCGCGAACATGGCTTTTCGAAAAGATTTAACCCTGCAGGGGTGTACAACTTTACCCACACGTATCAACTGACTCTTAATGCCACTAGTAATAGCCCTCTTCCTTGGAAGGCCGGCAGAGGGTGGTTGGACATGACCTTTACCTTGCTTTCGCTGAGACCATGAGTCACGCCCTAAGGATGGTTCCACCATAACAGGTCAAATCCCGAATCCGGTCCCTAGAGATGTGTGTCGAGGTTGGTTTACCAGGGGCTCCATCGACCCCAAGAAAACCCGGCCACTCTTACCTACGTGTATGAATGCACCTCCTTCACCGCCTTCGAGAACAACCAGCATGCATATGTCGAATGGAATGCCCGAACTATGTGACTCATGGAATCTACTAGGCAAGTTAGTTACTCATGAGGTTTTCCAGGCCCCGTGTGGCTGTACGCTCGTGTCGGTTCCAAAGGCAAGAACTCGGTTCCTAGTAGTGGCGAGCATGGGACTACAAAAACCACATCCCACTATGGCCTCCCATACAAGCCTTAGCATGTTTAAGCTTTACCACTGATCTTACCTCATCAGTATACCTCGTTCTCCTGTCATACTAGATTCTCTGCATTTGGTAGATCATCTGGATGAACCAGCACTGACAGCTAAGCATGGCTAAGCAAGACACAGATAAGCTCTAGCAGTGCACACAAGCCAAACCTAGTTATGCTAGGAGCAGTGGATCAGGTAATATAAGCTCAAAGAGAGTAATGCAATAAATACGATACTCTATCTATCGATAAAAGATAACATTATAATCGTATGCAGTATGGCAAGAATTGAAATGATATCGAAATCATAGGATTGTATAATGGTGGGGCTATGCTTGCCTTGTTTGTTGACACCCAAATATAGATCTTCTGGAGGCTTGTACTTGACTTGATTGCAGTTGGTCAAGTATTGTTCGTCGATCTTTGATGGTGTTAACCTCGATATTCGATCTTGGAGTCGCTATCGTATTCTCCCGGAAAGAATCAAACACCGGAAAGAAAGGGGAAACAACAATCAACACATGGCATCGATGCAATGCTCAAGCAAGGATGATGATATGACAAGTTTAATAGAGCTTAAAATGTAATCCTAAAACATGCTTGGCAATTTAAGCGGTGTCCGAGGGGTGCAAACCCTAATATAGGAGAGACCCCGGAATCACCTACGAGGTTCAATTGATTCTTCTAATTAAACTTGTAATTAAAATTGTTGAACAATGCATGATTATGAGTCTATTGTGTAGATCTTGTTTTCTGAACATTTTGAAATATTATACATATTTTTCTGACTTATAAATAATTAGTTATTGAATTTATAAGATTAACTCAATTTCTGAAATTATTAAAACAATTAAAAGCTTTACTGCGTCATTATGATGTCAACACAGGGGTGGGGGTTGTTTTACACCGTAGCTGGGGCTAGCCACTATGGCTGACCTGTGGGCCAAGGGCCACGCCACACCCACGCGGCAGCTATGCAGACTCCACATGGGAGCCACGTCGGCTCGCCGGAGAGCGTACCATACAGTGGCGCGGAGCGGGGATAGAGGGCGTGCAGGGCTGCGAGAAAAGGCTCGTTCGATGCAACACGTCACATGCTACCTATTAGGGGCGGCGCCGCTAGCAGGAGGTCGCCGGAGCTTGGCTGGAGGCAAGCAACTGCAGCGGCGCATAGTGGCGTTCGACGGCAGGGTGAACCAGAGAGGGAGGGGAATCACGGGATGGTGCCTGAGCACCACATGCTCACCAGAAACCCGAAGAGGCGGTCGGCGAGGCGGGGCACGGTCGGGAAGAAAGGTGGGGCACGACGGTGGTGGTCGGGGTCGGAGAAGAAATGGATGGCAGCATCGTTTTACGCATCCCCAACTCGATTCTGTTGGCGGAGTAGAAGAGGACAGCAAGGCGGATCGTACAGTGGCCTCAGCAGAGCCTTGGGCGGCCGGAGACGGTGACGTCCAGTGGCGGCCGTACGGCTAGGGTTTTGGTGAGGCGCACGCGAGAGAGAGGGAACGGGGAAGGGAGTGAGAGCCAGGATGAGGTTGAGGGTGTTGACGCAGTCTTATCCACACTATAGAGAAGCGAGCGGCGAGGATCGCAGCAGCGATGGCGGATGGCATTGCGGCAGGCACCGAGATGATTAACGTCGTCGTCGAAGACGACGAAAGTGACAGGACCGAAGCGGTATGGGCTGGCTAGGCCGCTAACAGGCCAAAAGTGGGCTGCATCAAAGCAAGCGGAGCAGGCTGCTTCAGAGCGCGCGAGGGTGGCAGGTAGAGAGAAGAGAAGCTATGGGCCGGCCTGTTAGGGTTAGCTGGCTCCATTTTTTTCCTATAAAACATTTTGCAAATCTGTTTTTGTTTCTCTCTTTGTATTTCCAATTTCAAATCTATTTTAGGTATTTCAAAAGTACTAGAAGATTTGCAAAATATGGAAATACTACAGGGGCCCTTTAATCAATTTGGGCTCCATAAGTTTTTGAGTTTTCAAAAATATTCAAAACCTTTTGAATTCATTTTATAGAGAGGGAAAAATAGCTAGGTTTAGGGTTTTGTATTAATTTTCTTTGCGTGCATTTTAAAAGATGATGCTCATGATGCATAAACAACCCTAATTAAAGATTAACTAAAACTGGGGCGTTACATATCAATTCATTGTTTTCATTAGGAACAATAGTAAAACCGCCCTTCTTAGGGACACAATGAACATGACTTACCCATTCACTTTCTTTATCAGGATAGATTATACTTGCGTCCAATAGGCTTACAATTTCTTTCCTTGCCACTTCCTTCATTTTAGGCTCCAATCTTGTATTAAATTCCACAACTATTTAGTACCTTCTTCCATGAATATTCGATGGACGGTTATCATGGGACTAATGCCCTTCAAATCATCCATTGAGTACCCAAAGGCTTTGCGATGCTACTTGAGTATTTTCATGAGTTCTTCTTCTTCTCCTAAAAGCTTAACACTAATAATAATAATAGGAATTTTATTTGTATCATCTAAAAACCTGTATTTAAGATTATCTGGTAGAGTCTTCAACTCTGGGGGTGGTAATTCCTCGTCCCCTCTATATTCTGGCTCTTCAAAAGCCTCATCAGTTGGAGGCCCTATAGTGGGAAGTGAATCGAGTTCATATTCTAGTTCTTCTAGGGACTTGTCCTCCATAATTATTTCTTCATAATTTGGGAATTCATTTATTTCTTCTTCTTGATTATGAAAGAAAAGAGCTGACATTTCCTCGATAGTTTCCTCTTTCTCTTCTTGTATTTGTGGAGGCATGTCTTTAAATTTGGAAAAGTGGAATTCCTTTTCCGCTCCCCAATCTTAAGAGACACTATATCCTTTTAAAAATCAAGATAGGCACCTATAACACTCAAAAAGTTCCTTCCAAATACAATTGGGCAAACAGTGTCAGCTGGCATATCAACAACTACAAAATCGATAGGAAAGTTTTTGTTGCCAATTGTGATAGTTGCATGTTCAACTACTCCCATTGGAATTCTAAGATTTTTATTGGCTAACATAATTGTCATATCAGTATTTTCAATTGCAGCCAGTTCTATTTCTTCTTTTATTTCTAAATAGAAATCATAAGATATAACATTAAATTCGGTGCCAAGATCACATAAACCATAATGCGTGGTCTCTTTAAATATACATGGAAGAATAGGCTTACCCACATCTTTTACCTTTGTCTTACCTTCAACCAATACGAAAGTCTCATCATCAAGTTCAATTATGTTATAATGCACGTACATAGCCATAATTGCTTCCTTGGTTGCCTCTTCATCTTTGGTTTCTTCCAGACGTTCCAAGACTTCTGAATACTTTCCTCTTCTTTCTTTTCATGTGCTTCTTTCACCTGTTCATATTCAAAAATATGCTTATGTGTGGTGTTAGGGAAATTATGTCATATGTTGGCTCTAGGGAGGCTAGTGTTGCTTTAACTTCTGTTTTCTTCTCAGGTTCGGGTGGTGGATCATACTTGACAAAACCCTCTTTTGGAGATTTGATATGTTCTGTAAAAGCTTTAAAAACTTGCAACACAAGATCTGAATCCAAATAAAGTTCTTTGGATAACTCCTTAACATGGCCTTTTTTATTATAGTCATGAATACAATCATGTTCTATTTCTACGCCTCCTTCACTTCCTAGACCAAAACTCCATGAAACTCTACGATCGCGAATTCTATTAAGTAAAGTCCAAGCTTTAGTTATAGGAAGATTCATAAAGGCTCCTTCCGCGAAAGAGTCTAGTTCAATTTTATTAGGTTCATTTAAACCGCCATAAAAAATATGCAATAAATACCATTCGGGCAAATCATGATGAGGACATAGGCGAAGTAAATCTTGAAATCTGATATAAGCTCTTACTAGTCCTTCATTAGAACGGTTCTTCCAAGTCATTATAAGACGCCCGATTCCAAAAGATTTTGATAATGGTTAATATTTTGCTAGAAATTCACAAGCTAGATTATCCCAAGTAGTAGTGGCTTCTGGGGGTAAAGATCTATACCATGAGAAAGTTGTACTAGTCAAAGTCTGACTAAAAAGTTTAACCCTTACCTCATTAGCAATATATCCCGTCAATTGAAAAGTGCCACATATATCTTTGAAACATGCAATATGCTCATATGGATCATGATCTTCTTCATTTCCAGTAAATTGTTTCTTGTGTAGAATACCAAGTAATAGAGGATTTATTTCAAACCCCATGTCTTCTTATTGGAGTTGTCTCTTCTATAAATATCATAGGGCTTTCCAAAATGGTTGAGTGGGTTAGCACTAGTCATATGCTCAAACTCCATCATGTTGGTGGAAACCTGTAACTCAAAACAAAACTTAGCAAGACCAAATTAAATAAGCAAAAACTAAAAGACCTACATCGCTTAGCACCCCGGCAACGGTGCCAGAAAATAGCTTGATGACTGCAAGTGCACAGATCATTTGTAGCTAGTTTCGAAATAATGATATCGATCCCACAGGGAGCAGGAGTCTGAAGTCTAATAACTCTTGAAATAAATATTACACTAGTAATGCTAAATAAGGTTCTAAGTGACAAGATAAAATACGAGTATTGCGTAAAAGGGTGTTTTGGGGTTTTTGGTATAAGAGCAATAATAAGTAAAGTAAAACAGCTAAATACAGAAACTAAGTATTATGTATGTAAGAGAGATTAGAACTGCAATAGGGAAAGAGCATTCTCAAGGAGTAGCGGATTCACCACTAGTATTATAAGGAGTTAAGGTAAAGATTATTATGATGAACATTCTCAACTATGTATGTGTGGGAGGAACTCCGTATTTGGACAAATAGGCAGCAACCGCTGCTCACATCATCCTCATAACCACAGAAGTCAGCAATCGACATTAATCAAATTACTGCACTATTAAGGGATGTAATCCCGTAGGACGTATCCCATGGCATGGATAGTGTTCCGTGAGTTTGCTCAGTTTCCCAAGTTGATACGTAAGGAGTGCCAACAGCTTTATAGTCACTGTAAGTGCTAACAGACCTCCGTCTACCAACAAGTAGTTCCCTCCATCAAGTCCCCATGAGAGGCAAATATTGAGAGGTCAACTTCTCTCAACATCAAGATGAAGACAATCTAACACATGGTCACAACGATGAATATCATAATAAACTTTATCTTATTTCAATCTCATACTAGGGTTTCTCCATCTCCCAAAGAACTAATGATCTACTCAGACATGGAGGCAAACAACATCATGTCAATAACAATGGAATCTATCATAGATGAATAGTACTTGTATAAATCCACAACGAGTACGGAAATTACAACAAGATCTAGACAAGATGTAGATGGGATGGATGGAGATGGTGGTGATGCAGCAGTGGATGATGAAGATCGATGCCTTAGCCTCCTAGATCTGTGCAGGGAAAAGAAGGATCCCTGGTGGACGAGTTCCCCCTCCAGATGCCTTTCAGAGGTGAGGTTTTTGCGATTTCTGGGTGTTCTGTATGTCGTCTCCCTGATCCAGTTGCACAGGGTGAAACTATTTGAGGAGGCAGTGGTGGCGCCAACTATACGGCCAGAAAATTTATTCCCGTCGTATAGTTGGTCGTTAAACCATCTGTCTCCCTTGATCGCTTCGGGTTTTCTTCTGGTATTATTAATATTTCCCAAATAAGCAATTTACGTTGTTTTTGACTCCTTTTCTCCTCAGTACAACTTCTTCAAGAATTGTGTCCATTATATCCATCATCTGTCCTAATCCTGGTGAAAACAGACATAAAATATGCGCGGGAGCGCCATAAAATACCAAGATCCTACATCTACAATGCAAAATAATAATATAAAACATGATGCAAATATGCACTCATCACGTGCCTACAAAAACAAAAGGCCAAAAGTGCTACGACCGGATGACCCACCATGGTAGGCACACCGCTCTCCAGCGGCGCGCCCTCCGCCACACCTAGAGATCCTACACACTCTAGAGGTGGCGAGGATAGTCCACACGGCACAATTGCGGGTCGAATGTCAACACCTAGAAGCCCTCCTCTCGCAAGTAGCGGAACGTCATCACGGAGCCACGCATGATGGCGTGGTGGGTGGTGAAGCAATCCTAGCCGGTGGTGAAGTACATCTCCCCACAAGGGGGCATCAACGGTCACGGTCTAGATATTGCTGCCACCAGAATGCTTCACCTGCATGTTTCTAGGCATGTCCCCTATGACTTCAAGCGAAAAGCGCATGGGCGGCCCCACCCCTGTGTCCCAGTCGGCATCCTAGAGGATGAGGACGAAGTCCATGACCTTCTTAGGCTCGGTTCCCTCCTCGATCTTGATCATGACCACATAAGAGGGAGGTAAGGGGAAATCCACGGGAATGGAGCCACCACCCCCTCCGTCACCATGCTCCCTGCATCATCCTCAAGTGCCCCCGCGAGGCTGGTCACTCCCGCGTCTTGCTAGCAGGTTCCCTCCAGCCACCTCGAAAGCACCAGAGGAGGAGGCGACGTCCCGGCCGGGGCTTCAACCCCCGCGCCCTGTGTGGTTGCTCCCACGAGGACGAGAATATCATTTTGCGGCCCAAAAGTTGGGGTGTACAGGCAACGCGGTACCCAAGTTTCCTGAAATCAGCTGGGATGACTACAGTTGGTGTGCCAAATACTCAGAGGGTCTTTTTCGACACGAATTCAACTTTACGTTTTAATACAAAAAATCAGGCTAACGGGCGTCAAGTTGGGCCCCCTGTCAGTTCTCGCCGTTATGTCGCTCCCCTCGCTTAGGCGGGGTGGCTGTCACGTAGCCTTGCAACGTTGACACAGTGGATAGGATAACCCCCCCCTACCCAGTGTATTGACGTGACAAAACAGGGCCCATGTATCGGCGTTATAATTATTTTTTCTTTACTCAGAAGCTGGAATGGCCACCGCCACGCGTCTCTCCTTGGACTTCCGTCCCAATCGTTAACCCATACCATAAAAGCGCATTGACTGTTCCACCGTTCCCCTGCCTCGCAGAAACCACTCTTCTTCTTCCTGACATCTACTATCTTCTTCCCGTCTTCTCCTTGTCGCCATGGAAGGTCTACGCACTCTATAAATATGAGGCCACAACGCTCGCTTTCGTCATCGCATCGGTCTCTCTGCAGTCCATCTCCACCCACCCCTTTAGCCATCGCCTCTCTACCATGCCGTCGTCTCGCCTCCCCTTCCTCTCCAATCTCCACCACGCCGCCATGGTAGTGTCCACGCTCAACCACTACGAGTCGGCGATGTTTGCGTACTATGGCATCCTCGCACCACTGCGCACGACCGTGCACGCCGGATTTCGCATCAGCGAGGCGGGTGTGTCGGTGGCTCCGCTCCTCAACCCCCGCGGATACGAGATAGAGTGCGTCATCGCGGAGCGTCGCCGCCAGCTGCCCGCATGCATGAGGGCGTTGCCCCGGTACGCGGCGGCCAACGAGTACTGACCCCGGCTATTCAAGAAGGAGCAGAAGGCCCAGCTTGGCAACCGTATCGTGGACGGGCTCCTAGTGCACCCGGATCGCCGCAACCAAGAAGGGCGGGAGATGTTCTGGTCCGTCCCTAGACGGACCATCTACACCGCGATCGACGCCGCTAGCCGCGCAGAGGAGCTCTGTCTCCCGAACAATGCCGAAATCGTGGAGATTTTGTCCGACGATGACGAGGAAGCTGGCGGCTCGGAGGACAGCGGCAGCGGAAGTTTTGTTGACTAGGAAAATTTGTAAAGTCGCATCTTTGTATGGAAAAATTTGTGGTCGAATAATAAAATGTCTCAATTTAGATCTTTGTCTCGATTATTTTGTGAAAGATTTTTTCAAAAATACTGATCAATTCAATTTCTACCTCGAATTAATATCTGCCCCGAATTAATTTACATTAATTGTCCTGGACTGCTGACCGTCGCGGGGTTTTTGGTCCCGGTTCGTGGCATGGTCCCGATTATGGAAACGAACCGGGACCGATGGAATTTGGGCGCTTGACCAAAGACCCTCTTTCTACCAAGTGCTAGAGACAAGCTTCACTACCCATGACAACAAGAAGATAGACGTTGTCTACACCAACGAGGAGGAGACAGTGGTGCGTGTCCTGAGGATGTACGAGGGTTGGCTTGGGATAGACAAGGACAAGTTTGTGGGATTGGACCTCGAGTACACCCCGGAGCACCCATATGAAGGGAGTGAAGTCGTCGTCGTTCAACTAGCCATGCGGAAACACGTCCTCGTCTACCACCTCTCCCAGTTTGTAGATCTGCTCTCTGTAGCTAACTGCTTTTAGGGTTTTCTCCTCTTGTTCTTTATCCACTTGCTCATCTTGCAACTACTGGATTTTATTTAGGACCAAATAAATTAGGGTTTGCCTATGTCTCAATCGACTGAGATTTTCTTTAGTCTCAATCACCTATGAAAAGTGCAACCGTAGTTAAAAGAAATGTGCAACTCGTTCAGTCGACTGAGAAATAGCAAAACCGAATAAATTATGACAATACAATGTTGAGAGTCTTGATCTTGTATTTACTAAACTTTTCAAAATTATATTGAGATGATGATATTGCATTGACAAAATATTTGTAGTTACAAATTTTGGTGATGACAAACTACATACTTTCTGGACTGACAGGAAATGTCCGGCACTGCGCCAGTTCCTTGAAAAATTGGAATTTTTTTCTGCACTATCGACACAACAACTGATTTTTCGAAATTGTATCAAGAGGAAATTATAATTCCTGCGCACAACTGGATCGATATTCAGCATCTTGTCAAGATCCTAGGGGGCAGGAAGAAGGATGGAATGGCATCACTCGCAACTAGAATCCTCGATGAGTCGTATGTCAGAATGAAGGAAGATTTCTCTATGGATAGGCACGATTTCTAGAACGAGTGGCCGTTGTCTGATATAAACCTGAAGTATGCAGCCATAGATGCTTACGTGACCTACCAGCTGTACAAGAAGATCCATTTTTTTCAATGTTACCTCGTGTTTTGCCCTATTTGCAAGAGGGAAGACGAGCTTAGGGGAGCCCTTTGTAGAAAATGCCGAATAGCTGAGTTCGAAGTTGAATATGCAAAGAAATTGGCTGCATCTGAAGCAGCTAACAGAGAGGCTGCAGAAGCAGCTGAAAGAGAGCTTGCAGCTGAACAAGCAGCTAAAAGAGAGCTTGCAGATGAACAAGCAGCTGACAGAGAGGTCGCAGCTAAAGCGGCAAACAGAGAGGCGGCATCTTCTAGCGGCAACAATCAGGACTGTGATGCACCGCTAATTGTTCCGCAGGACGCTGAAGATAGGAAAGCCAAGTCAGATGCCATTTGAGACAAAGCAGTTCGTCGGATGTGGAGTACCTGTAATGATGGCAAGCGTGTCAAGTGGTCTGATGAGGAGTGAATTAAATTTTACTTGTCAGTGTTATGTTTCTGTTTTGTGGAACTCAATTAGCTTGCCAAGATGTCTAGCGCATCAAGTGATACTAGTAAAATAAATTTAACCCTCATTGTGTTATGTTTATGTATGTGTCTTGTAGCTTATCAAGATGGTAGCTTCTTAACTTGCAGTATGAAACAGTGCCCTTTTCCTCTCTCGCTAAACATATATGTTTCATTTTTCCCAAATTGGTAGCAAGCCTAGAGAAGATTCTCACTTCGATATTTCGTTCCCTTTTGGACCTCTTTTTGCCTCCGAACATGTAGCAAATCTAGAGCAGCAAACCACACCAGGCAGAATACATTCATTTAGAAAACAAAACAAATGTAGATATAGTTGTGTGCAGCTAAATAGGATATATCGATAGAAAGTAGGTTGCTTAACGAGGTTCGATGCATTCAGCCAGAAATAGGATATAGCTAGAAAGGAGCTGCTGGGCAGCAGGGGCAGCCGCCGCAGCTCCAGGCACATCCTGCAAGCGCCCGCGCCTCTGCCATCTCCCTCTGCTGCTTCCGCCACTTCTTGCTACCCAGCTTCTTGGACTTGGGGGCCTTGGGCCTGATTGGAGGCATGCGACCCTCTTTGATGGCCAGCCGCTGGAGGTTTCGGAGGTGAATGCAGAGAGCACGATGTTCAGCGATGTAGGCGTTGATGTTCGCGGGCTCGGGCTTGCCGCTTTTGTGGATGCTAGAACCCGCCGCCTCTGCATGCTTCAGTAAGGTGTTCAAGACGGTGCCGCCGGCGGCGCGACTCGTCAAGCAGTAGACGCCCCCCTTGCAGAAGGGGCAGCTGTAGGGGTCCCTGAGGAAGCCGTCGTACTTGCCGGCCAGCAGCCTCCTCAGTACCTAACGAGCCTTGGTGTGAATGGACTCATCATCGCTGCAGACGTCGCTGCCGGAAACCTATTGGAAGAAAGGGAAAATGGGGGAGTAGATAGTGTAAGAAGATCGAGCAATCGAAATGCGAACATGCGAATCCTAATAAACCAAGATCTAGCATCCAACGATGGGAACAGTGTTGGATAATTAGTCACAATTTCCATGATTAATTCCAGAATATTAAACATGACAATACCAGCTAAATTTTAAATAGATTAGCCCATTATTTCTAACAAACGGTAGAAGGACCAGGGGAGGGGAGTAAACCCAAGTTACCTCCGACCATAGGTCGTCGATGCCAGTGTCGTAGGGGTTCAGCGGAGTGATATACTTATCTAGATCATAGGTGCCCAAGAAGTGTGTGATCTGCTTGTGACCGGCGGGGGCCTCCTCGCCGGCGGGAGGCTCCTCTTCGGCGTCTCCGTCGGTAGCTGGGACGGGGGCCTGGACGGGAGCGGCGCTGCCATCGATGCCTCCACTGGGGCCTGGACAGGGACAGCGGCTGCTTTCAATGCATCGAGGGGGACCGGCGAGGAGACAGGGGCCTCCTCGTCGACGGCCACGGAGGCGACGATGGCCACCTTATCCTCCTCGGCCATCGCCGGCACGGATGGGGTATTCTCGGGAGTTTGCAGATGCTGGTGAGACAATGGAGAGGGTTGCGTGGGGACAGTGAGCGAGAGTGGGAGTGGGTGTGCGGAGAGGGGCTCTATAGCTAAGGTGGATAGAAGCAAGGCATGTTTCATTGCACCACCGTGCAACGCGCCGTGCAGTCGACTGCACCGTGCATCGTGACACGCGCACGGTATGTCACGTTTATTCCCGGGCTATTCATGGCAGTTCTGTATTGAGCCGCATGCAAAGGGCGCACACACAATTTCTATGTACGAAGTTTGACATGGCCCTAAAATTGGCGATTGAGAGCCGCTGCGTAAAAAATGGGATATGTCTTATTAAAATCAAGTGGCAATAAATTGGAGCTGTCCATCGACGACCGTACACTCGATGACGCATGTATTGTAGCGTAGTAGTAGCAGTAGTAGGCTTTTGAGACTTGATTAAACATGACATGACTGCTCGACGACTTTTTCCATGGACGGCATCGTGTTCCTTCTTGTAGAAGTCTTGCTGAGGGAGACGTTTGTGCTGTCTCGCGCTGTACTGTGAAGGGCACGACGTGTGCAACGATCATCGTTGGATCGCACAGAATCAACGGCTGGTGCGCACGATCCGCGTGACAACTGTGATAACCAATCAGGGAGTAGCAGACAGGGTGAGCACAGATTTGTGCTTCTACAAAAGATAGAGAGGGCGGAGGCAAAACTGAGTAGTACCACATAAAACCAAGGGCGATACTGAGTAGTATAATAATGGAAAGTGAGTGACTTGCACAATGAAATACATCGTGGCATACATCAAATTATGCCAAGATAGATCCACAAGAGTTCATTGGATGTGTGTTCTTCTCATAAACCACTCATAAACCACGTAGGATCCACTAGAGTCATTGGATGTGTGTTCTTCTCACAAACCATATCATGAACCACACCCAGTGTCATTGCATGTGTGTTCTTCTCACAGACCACACGTGGATCCACCAGTGTCATTGCATGTGTGTTCTTCTCACAAACCATATCATGAACCACACCCAGTGTCATTGCATGTGTGTTCTTCTCACAAACCATATCATGAACCACACCCAGTGTCATCGCATGTGTGTTCTTCTCATGAACCACACATGGATCCACCGGTGTCATTGCATGTCTACCCTTTTCACAAACAACAGCTAGAGTCATTGGATGTGTGTTCTTCTCACAGACCATATATCACCAGTGGCATTGCATGTGTGTTCTTCCCAAAGACCACACATGGATCCACCAGTGTCATTGCATGCATGTTCTTCTCACAAACCATATCATGAACCACACCCAGTGTCATTGCATGTGTGTGCTTCCCAAAGACCACACATGGATCCACCAGTGTCATTGCATGTGTGTTCTTCTCACAAACCATATCATGAACCACACCCAGTGTCATCGCATGTGTGTTCTTCCCATGAACCACACATGGATCCACCAGTGTCATTGCATGCCTGCTCTTTTCATGAACCATAGCTAGAGTCATTGGATGTGTGTTCTTCTCACAGACCACATATCACCAGTGTCATTGCATGTGTGTTCTTCCCAAAGACCACACATGGATCCACCACTGTCATTGCATGTGTGTTCTTCTCACAAACCATATCATGAACCACACCTAGTGTCATTGCATGTGTGTTCTTCTCACAGACCACACATGGATCCACCAGTGTCATTGCATGTGTGTTCTTGTCACAAACCACACATGGATCCACAGGTGTCATTGCATGTCTTCTCTTCTCATTAACCAGACCTAGAGTCATTGCATGTGTGTTCTTCTCACAAACCACATATCACGAGAGTCATTGCATCTGTGTTCTTCCCATGAACCACACATGGATCCACCGGAGTCATTACATGTGTGTTCTTCTCACAAACCACACGTAGATGCACCCGGTGTCATCGCATGTGTGTTCTTCCCATGAACCACACATGGATCCACCAGTGTCATTGGATGTCTTCTCTTTTCATGAACCACAACTAGAGTCATGAGATGTGTGTTTTCTCACAGACCACACATGGATCCAGTGTCATTGCATGTGTGTTCTTCCCAAAGGCCACACATGGATCAACCAGTGTCATTGCATGTGTGTTCTTCTCACAAACCATATCATGAACCACACCCAGTGTCATTGCATGTGTGTTCTTCTCACAGACTACACATGGATCCACCAGTGTCATTGCATGTGTGTTCTTCTCACAAACCATATCATGAACCACACCCAGTGTCATTGCATGTGTGTTCTTCCCATGAACCACACATGGATCCACTGGAGTCATTGCATCTGTGTTATTCTCACAAACCACACATGGATCCACCCAGTGTCATCGCATGTGTGTTCTTCCCATGAACCACACATGCATCCACCAGTGTCATTGCATGTCTGCTCTTTTCATGAACCACAGCCAGAGGCATTGGATGTGTGTTCTTCTCACATACCACACATGGATCCAGTGCCATTGCATGTGTGTTCTTCCCAAAGACCACACATGGATCCACCAGTGTCATTGCATGTGTGTTCTTCTCTCAAACCATATCATGAACCACACCCAGTTTTATTGCATGTGTGTTCTTCTCAAAGACCACACATGGATCCACCAGTGTCATTGCATGTGTGTTTTTCTCACAGACCATATCATGAACCACACCAGTGTCATTCGATGTGTGTTCTTCCCATGAACCACACATGGATCCACCAGTGTCATTGCATGTATACTCTTCCCACATACCACACATGGATCCACCAGTGTCATTGCATGTGTTTTCTTCTCAGAGACCACATATCGCCTGCGTCATTGCATGTGTGTTCTTCCCATGAACCAAACATGGATCCACCAGTGTCATTGCATGTGTGTTCTTCCCACAGACCACACATGGATCCACCGGTGTCATTCCATGTGTGTTCTTCCCATGAACCACACATGGATCCACCAGTATCATTGTATGTCTGCTCTTCCCATGAACCACACATGGATCCACCGGTGTCATTGCATGTCTGCTCTTCTCATTAACCACAGATAGAGTCATTGCATGTTTGTTCCTTTCACAAACCACATATCACTAGAGTCATTGCATGTGTGTTCTTCCCATGAACCACACATGGATCCACCGGTGTCATTGCATGTGTGTTCTTATCACAAACCACACATGGATCCACCCGGTGTCATTGCATGTGTGTGCTTCCCAAAGACCACACATGGATCCACCAGTGTCATTGCATGTGTGTTCTTCTCACAAACCATATCATGAACCACACCCAGTGTCATTACATGTGTGTTCTTCCCAAAGACCACACATGGATCCACCAGTGTCATTGCATGTGTGTTCTTCTCAAAAACCATATCATGAACCACACCCAGTGTCATTGCATGTGTGTTCTTCTCACAGACCGCACATGGATCCACCAGTGTCATTGCATGTGTGTTTTTCTCACAGACCATCTCATGAACCACACCTAGTGTCATTGCATGTGTGGTCTTCCCATGAACCACACATGGATCCACCGGTGTCATCGCATGTGTGTTCTTCCCATGAACCACACATGGATTCACCAGTGTCATTGCATGCGTGCTCTTTTCACAAACCACAGCTAGAGTCATATGATGTGTGTTCTTCTAACAGACCACATATCACCAGTGTCATTGCATGTGTGTTCTTTCCAAAGACCAGACATGGATCCACCAGTGTCATTGCATGTGTGTTCTTCTCACAAACCATATCATGAACCACACCCAGTGTCATTGCATGTCTGTTGTTCTCACAGACCACACATGGATCCACCAGTGTCATTGCATGTGTGTTCTTCTCACAAGCCATATCATGAACCACACCCAGTGTCATTGCATGTGTGTTCTTCCCATGAACCACACATGGATCCACCAGTGTCATTGCATGTCTGCTCTTCTCGTGAACCACACATGGATCCACCTAGTGTCATCGCATGTGTGTGCTTCCCAAAGACCATACATGGATTCACCAGTGTCATTGCATGTGTGTTCTTCTCACAAACCATACAGTGAACCACACCCAGTGTCATTGCATGTGTGTTCTTCCCAAATACCACACATGGATCCACCAATGTCCTTGCATGTGTGTTTTTCTCACAAACCATATCATGAACCACACCCAGTGTCATTGCATGTGTGTTCTTCCCATGAACCAGACATGGATCCACCGGTGTTATCGCATGTGTGTTCTTCCCATGAACCACACATGGATCCACCAGTGTCATTGCATGCGTGCTCTTTTCAAAAACCACAGCTAGAGTCATTGGATGTGTGTTCTTCTCACAGACCACATATCACCAGTGTCATTGCATCTGTGTTCTTATCAAAGACCACACATGGATCCACCAGTGTCATTGCATGTGTGTTCTTCTCACAAACCATATCATGAACCACACCCAGTATCATTGCATGTGTGTTCTTCTCACATACGACACATGGATCCACCGGTGTCATTGCATGTGTGTTTTTCTCACAGACCATATCATGAACCATACCCAGTGTCATTGCATGTGTGTTCTTCCCATGAACCACACATGGATCCACCGGTGTCATCGCATGTGTGTTCTTCCCATGAACCACACATGGATCCACCGGTGTCATTGCATGCGTGCTCTTTTCACAAACCACAACTAGAGTCATTGGATGTGTGTTCTTCTCACAGACCACATATCACTAGTGTCATTGCATGTGTGTTCTTCCCAAAGACCACACATGGATCCACCAGTGTCATTGCATGTGTGTTCTTCTCACAAACCATATCATGAACCACACCCAGTGTCATTGCATGTGTGTTCTTCTCACAGACCACACATGGATCCACCAGTGGCATTTCATGTGTGTTCTTCTCACAAACCATATCATGAACCACACCTAGTGTCATTGCATGTGTGTTCTTCCCATGAACCACACATGGATCCACCAGTGTCATTGCATGTCTGCTCTTCTCATGAACCACACATGGATCCACCCAGTGTCATCGCATGTGTGTTCTTCCCATGAACCACACATGGATCCACCAGTGTCATTGCATGTCTGCTCTTTTCATGAACCACAGCTAGAGTCATTGGATGTATGTTCTTCTCACATACCACATATCACCAGTGTCATTGCATGTGTGTTCTTCCCAAAGACCACACATGGATCCACCAGTGTCATTGCATGTGTGTTCTTCCCACAAACCATATCATGAACCACACCCAGTGTCATTGCATGTGTGTTCTTCTCACAGACCACACATGGATCCACCAGTGTCATTGCATGTGTGTTCTTCTCATAAGCCATATCATGAATCAAACCCAGTGTCATTGCATGTGTGTTCTTCCCATGAACCACACATGGATCCACCGGTGTCATCGCATGTGTGTTCTTCCCATGAACCACACATGGATCCACCAGCGTCATTGTATCCGTGCTCTTTTCACAAACCACAGCTAGAGTCATATGATGTGTGTTCTTCTCACATACCACATATCACACCAGTGTCATTGCATGTGTGTTCTTCCCAAAGACCACACATGGATCCACCAGTGTCATTGCATGTGTGTTCTTCTCACAAACCATATCATGAACCACACCCAGTGTCATTGCATGTGTGTTGTTCTCACAAACCACACATGGATCCACCAGTGTCATTGCATGTGTGTTCTTCTCACAAGCCATATCATGAACCACACTCAGTGTCATTGCATGTGTGTTTTTCCCATGAACCACACATGGATCCACCAGTGTCATTGCATGTCTGCTCTTCTCATGAACCACACATGGATCCACCTAGTGTCATCGCATGTGTGTGCTTCCCAAAGACCACACATGGATCCACCAGTGTCATTGCGTGTGTGTTCTTCTCACAAACCATATAATGAACCACACCCAGTGTCATTGCATGTGTGTTCTTCCCAAATACCACACATGGATCCACCAGTGTCATTGCATGTGTGTTCTTCTCACAAACCATATCATGAACCACACCCAGTATCATTGCATGTGTGTTCTTCTCACATACGACACATGGATCCACCAGTGTCATTGCATGTGTGTTTTTCTCACAGACCATATCATGAACCACACCTAGTGTCATTGCATGTGTGTTCTTTCCATGAACCACACATGGATCCACCGGTGTCATCGCATGTGTGTTCTTCCCATGAACCACACATGGATCCACCAATGTCATTGCATGCGTGCTCTTTTCACAAACCACAACTCGAGTCATTGGATGTGTGTTCTTCTCACAGACCACATATCACTAGTGTCATTGCATGTGTGTTCTTCCCAAAGACCACACATTGATCCACCAGTGTCATTGCATGTGTGTTCTTCTCACAAACCATATCATGAACCACACCCAGTGTCATTGCATGTGTGTTCTTCTCACAGACCACACATGGATCCACCAGTGGCATTTCATGTGTGTTCTTCTCACAAACCATATCATGAACCACACCTAGTGCCATTGCATGTGTGTTCTTCCCATGAACCACACATGGATCCACCAGTGTCATTGCATGTCTGCTCTTCTCATGAACCACACATAGATCCACCCAGTGTCATCGCATGTGTGTTCTTCCCATGAACCACATGGATCCACCAGTGTCATTGCATGTCTGCTCTTTTCATGAACCACAGCTAGAGTCATTGGATGTGTGTTCTTCTCACATACCACATATCACCAGTGTCATTGCATGTGTGTTCTTCCCAAAGACCACACATGAATCCACCAGTGTCACTGCATGTGTGTTCTTCCCACAAACCATATCATGAACCACACCCAGTGTCATTGCATGTGTGTTCTTCTCACATACCACACATGGATCCACCATTGTCATTGCATGTGTGTTCTTCTCACAAGCCATATCATGAACCAAACCCAGTGTCATTGCATGTGTGTTCTTCCCATGAACCACACATGGATCCACCGGTGTCATCGCATGTGTGTTCTTCCCATGAACCACACATGGATCCACCAGTGTCATTGCATCCGTGCTCTTTTCACAAACCACAGCTAGAGTCATATGATGTGTGTTCTTCTCACATACCACATATCACACCAGTGTCATTGCATGTGTGTTCTTCCCAAAGACCACACATGGATCCACCAGTGTCATTGCATGTGTGTTCTTCTCACAAACCATATCATGAACCACACCCAGTGTCATTGCATGTGTGTTGTTCTCACAAACCACACATGGATCCACCAGTGTCATTGCATGTGTGTTCTTCTCACAAGCCATATCATGAACCACACTCAGTGTCATTGCATATGTGTTTTTCTCATGAACCACACATGGATCCACCAGTGTCATTGCATGTGTGCTCTTCTCATGAACCACACATGGATCCACCTAGTGTCATCGCATGTGTGTGCTTCCCAAAGACCACACATGGATCCACCAGTGTCATTGCGTGTGTGTTCTTCTCACAAACCATATAATGAACCACACCCTGTGTCATTGCATGTGTGTTCTTCCCAAATACCACACATGGATCCACCGGAGTCATTACATGTGTGTTCTTCTCACAAACCACACGTAGATGCACCCGGTGTCATCGCATGTGTGTTCTTCCCATGAACCACACATGGATCCACCAGTGTCATTGGATGTCTTCTCTTTTCATGAACCACAACTAGAGTCATGAGATGTGTGTTTTCTCACAGACCACACATGGATCCAGTGTCATTGCATGTGTGTTCTTCCCAAAGGCCACACATGGATCAACCAGTGTCATTGCATGTGTGTTCTTCTCACAAACCATATCATGAACCACACCCAGTGTCATTGCATGTGTGTTCTTCTCACAGACTACACATGGATCCACCAGTGTCATTGCATGTGTGTTCTTCTCACAAACCATATCATGAACCACACCCAGTGTCATTGCATGTGTGTTCTTCCCATGAACCACACATGGATCCACTGGAGTCATTGCATCTGTGTTATTCTCACAAACCACACATGGATCCACCCAGTGTCATCGCATGTGTGTTCTTCCCATGAACCACACATGCATCCACCAGTGTCATTGCATGTCTGCTCTTTTCATGAACCACAGCCAGAGGCATTGGATGTGTGTTCTTCTCACATACCACACATGGATCCAGTGCCATTGCATGTGTGTTCTTCCCAAAGACCACACATGGATCCACCAGTGTCATTGCATGTGTGTTCTTCTCTCAAACCATATCATGAACCACACCCAGTTTTATTGCATGTGTGTTCTTCTCAAAGACCACACATGGATCCACCAGTGTCATTGCATGTGTGTTTTTCTCACAGACCATATCATGAACCACACCAGTGTCATTCGATGTGTGTTCTTCCCATGAACCACACATGGATCCACCAGTGTCATTGCATGTATACTCTTCCCACATACCACACATGGATCCACCAGTGTCAGTGCATGTGTTTTCTTCTCAGAGACCACATATCGCCTGCGTCATTGCATGTGTGTTCTTCCCATGAACCAAACATGGATCCACCAGTGTCATTGCATGTGTGTTCTTCCCACAGACCACACATGGATCCACCGGTGTCATTCCATGTGTGTTCTTCCCATGAACCACACATGGATCCACCAGTATCATTGTATGTCTGCTCTTCCCATGAACCACACATGGATCCACCGGTGTCATTGCATGTCTGCTCTTCTCATTAACCACAGATAGAGTCATTGCATGTCTGTTCCTTTCACAAACCACATATCACTAGAGTCATTGCATGTGTGTTCTTCCCATGAACCACACATGGATCCACCGGTGTCATTGCATGTGTGTTCTTATCACAAACCACACATGGATCCACCCGGTGTCATTGCATGTGTGTGCTTCCCAAAGACCACACATGGATCCACCAGTGTCATTGCATGTGTGTTCTTCTCACAAACCATATCATGAACCACACCCAGTGTCATTACATGTGTGTTCTTCCCAAAGACCACACATGGATCCACCAGTGTCATTGCATGTGTGTTCTTCTCAAAAACCATATCATGAACCACACCCAGTGTCATTGCATGTGTGTTCTTCTCACAGACCACACATGGATCCACCAGTGTCATTGCATGTGTGTTTTTCTCACAGACCATCTCATGAACCACACCTAGTGTCATTGCATGTGTGGTCTTCCCATGAACCACACATGGATCCACCGGTGTCATCGCATGTGTGTTCTTCCCATGAACCACACATGGATTCACCAGTGTCATTGCATGCGTGCTCTTTTCACAAACCACAGCTAGAGTCATATGATGTGTGTTCTTCTAACAGACCACATATCACCAGTGTCATTGCATGTGTGTTCTTTCCAAAGACCAGACATGGATCCACCAGTGTCATTGCATGTGTGTTCTTCTCACAAACCATATCATGAACCACACCCAGTGTCATTGCATGTGTGTTGTTCTCACAGACCACACATGGATCCACCAGTGTCATTGCATGTGTGTTCTTCTCACAAGCCATATCATGAACCACACCCAGTGTCATTGCATGTGTGTTCTTCCCATGAACCACACATGGATCCACCAGTGTCATTGCATGTCTGCTCTTCTCGTGAACCACACATGGATCCACCTAGTGTCATCGCATGTGTGTGCTTCCCAAAGACCATACATGGATCCACCAGTGTCATTGCATGTGTGTTCTTCTCACAAACCATACAGTGAACCACACCCAGTGTCATTGCATGTGTGTTCTTTCCAAATACCACACATGGATCCACCAATGTCCTTGCATGTGTGTTCTTCTCACAAACCATATCATGAACCACACCCAGTGTCATTGCATGTGTGTTCTTCGCATAGACCATACATGGATCCACCAGTGTCATTGCATGTGTGTTTTTCTCACAGACCATATCATGAACCACACCCAGTGTCATTGCATGTGTGTTCTTCCCATGAACCAGACATGGATCCACCGGTGTTATCGCATGTGTGTTCTTCCCATGAACCACACATGGATCCACGAGTGTCATTGCATGCGTGCTCTTTTCAAAAACCACAGCTAGAGTCATTGGATGTGTGTTCTTCTCACAGACCACATATCACCAGTGTCATTGCATGTGTGTTCTTATCAAAGACCACACATGGATCCACCAGTGTCATTGCATGTGTGTTCTTCTCACAAACCATATCATGAACCACACCCAGTATCATTGCATGTGTGTTCTTCTCACATACGACACATGGATCCACCAGTGTCATTGCATGTGTGTTTTTCTCACAGACCATATCATGAACCACACCCAGTGTCATTGCATGTGTGTTCTTCCCATGAACCACACATGGATCCACCGGTGTCATCGCATGTGTGTTCTTCCCATGAACCACACATGGATCCACCGGTGTCATTGCATGCGTGCTCTTTTCACAAACCACAACTAGAGTCATTGGATGTGTGTTCTTCTCACAGACCACATATCACTAGTGTCATTGCATGTGTGTTCTTCCCAAAGACCACACATGGATCCACCAGTGTCATTGCATGTGTGTTCTTCTCACAAACCATATCATGAACCACACCCAGTGTCATTGCATGTGTGTTCTTCTCACAGACCACACATGGATCCACCAGTGGCATTTCATGTGTGTTCTTCTCACAAACCATATCATGAACCACACCTAGTGTCATTGCATGTGTGTTCTTCCCATGAACCACACATGGATCCACCAGTGTCATTGCATGTCTGCTCTTCTCATGAACCACACATGGATCCACCCAGTGTCATCGCATGTGTGTTCTTCCCATGAACCACACATGGATCCACCAGTGTCATTGCATGTCTGCTCTTTTCATGAACCACAGCTAGAGTCATTGGATGTATGTTCTTCTCACATACCACATATCACCAGTGTCATTGCATGTGTGTTCTTCCCAAAGACCACACATGGATCCACCAGTGTCATTGCATGTGTGTTCTTCCCACAAACCATATCATGAACCACACCCAGTGTCATTGCATGTGTGTTCTTCTCACAGACCACACATGGATCCACCAGTGTCATTGCATGTGTGTTCTTCTCATAAGCCATATCATGAACCAAACCCAGTGTCATTGCATGTGTGTTCTTCCCATGAACCACACATGGATCCACCGGTGTCATCACATGTGTGTTCTTCCCATGAACCACACATGGATCCACCAGCGTCATTGTATCCGTGCTCTTTTCACAAACCACAGCTAGAGTCATATGATGTGTGTTCTTCTCACATACCACATATCACACCAGTGTCATTGCATGTGTGTTCTTCCCAAAGACCACACATGGATCCACCAGTGTCATTGCATGTGTGTTCTTCTCACAAACCATATCATGAACCACACCCAGTGTCATTGCATGTGTGTTGTTCTCACAAACCACACATGGATCCACCAGTGTCATTGCATGTGTGTTCTTCTCACAAGCCATATCATGAACCACACTCAGTGTCATTGCATGTGTGTTTTTCCCATGAACCACACATGGATCCACCAGTGTCATTGCATGTCTGCTCTTCTCATGAACCACACATGGATCCACCTAGTGTCATCGCATGTGTGTGCTTCCCAAAGACCACACATGGATCCACCAGTGTCATTGCGTGTGTGTTCTTCTCACAAACCATATAATGAACCACACCCAGTGTCATTGCATGTGTGTTCTTCCCAAATACCACACATGGATCCACCAGTGTCATTGCATGTGTGTTCTTCTCACAAACCATATCATGAACCACACCCAGTATCATTGCATGTGTGTTCTTCTCACATACGACACATCGATCCACCAGTGTCATTGCATGTGTGTTTTTCTCACAGACCATATCATGAACCACACCCAGTGTCATTGCATGTGTGTTCTTCCCATGAACCACACATGGATCCACCGGTGTCATCGCATGTGTGTTCTTCCCATGAACCACACATGGATCCACCAGTGTCATTGCATGCGTGCTCTTTTCACAAACCACAACTCGAGTCATTGGATGTGTGTTCTTCTCACAGACCACATATCACTAGTGCCATTGCATGTGTGTTCTTCCCAAAGACCACACATTGATCCACCAGTGTCATTGCATGTGTGTTCTTCTCACAAACCATATCATGAACCACACCCAGTGTCATTGCATGTGTGTTCTTCTCACAGACCACACATGGATCCACCAGTGGCATTTCATGTGTGTTCTTCTCACAAACCATATCATGAACCACACCTAGTGCCATTGCATGTGTGTTCTTCCCATGAACCACACATGGATCCACCAGTGTCATTGCATGTCTGCTCTTCTCATGAACCACACATAGATCCACCCAGTGTCATCGCATGTGTGTTCTTCCCATGAACCACATGGATCCACCAGTGTCATTGCATGTCTGCTCTTTTCATGAACCACAGCTAGAGTCATTGGATGTGTGTTCTTCTCACATACCACATATCACCAGTGTCATTGCATGTGTGTTCTTCCCAAAGACCACACATGAATCCACCAGTGTCATTGCATGTGTGTTCTTCCCACAAACCATATCATGAACCACACCCAGTGTCATTGCATGTGTGTTCTTCTCACATACCACACATGGATCCACCAGTGTCATTGCATGTGTGTTCTTCTCACAAGCCATATCATGAACCAAACCCAGTGTCATTGCATGTGTGTTCTTCCCATGAACCACACATGGATCCACCGGTGTCATCGCATGTGTGTTCTTCCCATGAACCACACATGGATCCACCAGTGTCATTGCATCCGTGCTCTTTTCACAAACCACAGCTAGAGTCATATGATGTGTGTTCTTCTCACATACCACATATCACACCAGTGTCATTGCATGTGTGTTCTTCCCAAAGACCACACATGGATCCACCAGTGTCATTGCATGTGTGTTCTTCTCACAAACCATATCATGAACCACACCCAATGTCATTGCATGTGTGTTGTTCTCACAAACCACACATGGATCCACCAGTGTCATTGCATGTGTGTTCTTCTCACAAGCCATATCATGAACCACACTCAGTGTCATTGCATATGTGTTTTTCTCATGAACCACACATGGATCCACCAGTGTCATTGCATGTGTGCTCTTCTCATGAACCACACATGGATCCACCTAGTGTCATCGCATGTGTGTGCTTCCCAAAGACCACACATGGATCCACCAGTGTCATTGCGTGTGTGTTCTTCTCACAAACCATATAATGAACCACACCCAGTGTCATTGCATGTGTGTTCTTCCCAAATACCACACATGGATCCACCAGTGTCATTGCATGTGTGTTCTTCTCACAAACCATACCATGAACCACACCCAGTGTCATTGCATGTGTGTTCTTCGCATAGACCACACATGGATCCACCAGTGTCATTGCATGTGTGTTTTTCTCACAGACCATATCATGAACCACACCCAGTGTCATTGCATGTGTGTTCTTCCCATGAACCAAACATGATCCACCGGTGTTATCGCATGTGTGTTCTTCCATTGAACCACACGTGGATCCACCAGTGTCATTGGATGCGTGCTCTTTTCACAAACCACAGCTAGAGTCATTGGATGTGTGTTCTTCTCACAGACCACATATCACCAGTGTCATTGCATGTGTGTTCTTCCCAAAGACCACACATGGATCCACCAATGTCATTGCATGTGTGTTCTTCTCACAAACCATATCATGAACCACACCCAGTATCATTGCATGTGTGTTCTTCTCACATACGACACATGGATCCCCCAGTGTCATTGCATGTGTGTTTTTCTCACAGACCATATCATGAACCACACCCAGTGTCATTGCATGTGTGTTCTTCCCATGAACCACACATGGATCCACCGGTGTCATCGCATGTGTGTTCTTCCCATGAACCAAACATGGATCCACCTGTGTCATTGCATGCGTGCTCTTTTCACAAACCACAACTAGAGTCATTGGATGTGTGTTCTTCTCACAGACCACATATCACCAGTGTCATTGCATGTGTGTTCTTCCCAAAGACCACACATGGATCCACCAGTGTCATTGCATGTGTGTTCTTCTCACAAACCATATCATGAACCACACCCAGTGTCATTGCATGTGTGTTCTTCTCACAGACCACACATGGATCGACCAGTGTCATTTCATGTGTGTTCTTCTCACAAACCATATCATGAACCACACCTAGTGTCATTGCATGTGTGTTCTTCCCATGAACCACACATGGATCCACCAGTGTCATTGCATGTCTGCTCTTCTCATGAACCACACATGGATCCACCCAGTGTCATCGCATGTGTGTTCTTCCCATGAACCACACATGGATCCGACAGTGTCATTGCATGTCTGCTCTTTTCATGAACCACAGCTAGAGTCATTGGATGTGTGTTCTTCTCACATACCACATATCACCAGTGTCATTGCATGTGTGTTCTTCCCAAAGACCACACATGGATCCACCAGTGTCATTGCATGTGTGTTCTTCTCATAAACCATATCATGAACCACACCCAGTGTCATTGCATGTGTGTTCTTCTCACAGACGACACATGGATCCACCAGTGTCATTGCATGTGTGTTTTTCTCACAAACCATATCATGAACCACACCCAAAGTCATTACATGTGTGTTCTTCCCATGAACCACACATGGATCCACCGGTGTCATCGCATGTGTGTTCTTCCCATGAACCACACATGGATCCAGCTGTGTCATTGCATGCGTGCTCTTTTCACAAACCACAACTAGAGTCATTGGATGTGTGTTCTTCTCACAGACCACATATCACCAGTGTCATTGCATGTGTGTTCTTCCCAAAGACCACACATGGATCCACCAGTGTCATTGCATGTGTGTTCTTCTCACAAACCATATCATGAACCACACCCAGTGTCATTGCATGTCTGTTCTTCTCACAGACCACACATGGATCCACCAGTGTCATTTCATGTGTGTTCTTCTCACAAACCATATCATGAACCACACCTAGTGTCATTGCATGTGTGTTCTTCCCATGAACCACACATGGATCCACCAGTGTCATTGCATGTCTGCTCTTCTCATGAACCACACATGGATCCACCCAGTGTCATCGCATGTGTGTTCTTCCCATGAACCACACATGGATCCACCAGTGTCATTGCATGTCTGCTCTTTTCATGAACCACAGCTAGAGTCATTGGATGTGTGTTCTTCTCACAGACCACATATCACCAGTGTCATTGCATGTGTGTTCTTCCCAAAGACCACACATGGATCCACCAGTGTCATTGCATGTGTGTTCTTCTCACAAACCATATCATGAACCACACCCAGTGTCATTGCATGTGTGTTCTTCTCACAGACGACACATGGATCCACCAGTGTCATTGCATGTGTGTTTTTCTCACAGACCATATCATAAACCACACCCAGTGTCATTGCATGTGTGTTCTTCCCATGAACCACACATGGATCCACCGGTGTCATCGCATGTGTGTTCTTCCCATGAAACACACATGGATCCACCTGTGTCATTGCATGCGTGCTCTTTTCACAAACCACAACTAGAGTCATTAGATGTGTGTTCTTCTCGCAGACCACATATCACCAGTGTCATTGCATGTGTGTTCTTCCCAAAGACCACACATGGATCCACCAGTGTCATTGCATGTGTGTTCTTCTCACAAACCATATCATGAACCACACCCGGTGTCATTGCATGTGTGTTCTTCTCACAGACCACACATGGATCCACCAGTGTCATTTCATGTGTGTTCTTCTCACAAACCATATCATGAACCACACCTAGTGTCATTGCATGTGTGTTCTTCCCATGAACCACACATGGATCCACCAGTGTCATTGCATGTCTGCTCTTCTCATGAACCACACATGGATCGACACAGTGTCATCGCATGTGTGTTCTTCCCATGAACCACACATGGATCCACCAGTGTCATGGCATGTCTGCTCTTTTCATGAACCACAGCTAGAGTCATTGGATGTGTGTTCTTCTCACAGACGACATATCACCAGTGTCATTGCGTGTGTGTTCTTCCCAAAGACCACACATGGATCCACCAGTGTCATTCCATGTGTGTTCTTCTCACAAACCATATCATGAACCACACCCAGTGTCATTGCATGTGTGTTCTTCTCACAGACCACACATGGATCCACCAGTGTCATTGCATGTGTGTTCTTCTCACAAACCATATCATGAACCACACCCAGTGTCATTGCATGTGTGTTCTTCTCACAGACGACACATGGATCCACCAGTGTCATTGCATGTGTGTTTTTCTCACAGACCATATCATAAACCACACCCAGTGTCATTGCATGTGTGTTCTTCCCATGAACCACACATGGATCCACCGGTGTCATCGCATGTGTGTTCTTCCCATGAAACACACATGGATCCACCTGTGTCATTGCATGCGTGCTCTTTTCACAAACCACAACTAGAGTCATTAGATGTGTGTTCTTCTCGCAGACCACATATCACCAGTGTCATTGCATGTGTGTTCTTCCCAAAGACCACACATGGATCCACCAGTGTCATTGCATGTGTGTTCTTCTCACAAACCATATCATGAACCACACCCGGTGTCATTGCATGTGTGTTCTTCTCACAGACCACACATGGATCCACCAGTGTCATTTCATGTGTGTTCTTCTCACAAACCATATCATGAACCACACCTAGTGTCATTGCATGTGTGTTCTTCCCATGAACCACACATGGATCCACCAGTGTCATTGCATGTCTGCTCTTCTCATGAACCACACATGGATCGACACAGTGTCATCGCATGTGTGTTCTTCCCATGAACCACACATGGATCCACCAGTGTCATGGCATGTCTGCTCTTTTCATGAACCACAGCTAGAGTCATTGGATGTGTGTTCTTCTCACAGACGACATATCACCAGTGTCATTGCGTGTGTGTTCTTCCCAAAGACCACACATGGATCCACCAGTGTCATTCCATGTGTGTTCTTCTCACAAACCATATCATGAACCACACCCAGTGTCATTGCATGTGTGTTCTTCTCACAGACCACACATGGATCCACCAGTGTCATTGCATGTGTGTTCTTCTCACAAACCATATCATGAACCACACCCAGTGTCATTGCATATGTGTTCTTCCCATGAACCACACATGGATCCACCGGTGTCATTGCACGTCTGGTCTTTTCATGAACGACAGCTAGAGTCATTGCATGTGTGTTCTTGTCACAAACCACATATCACTAGAGTCATTGCATGTATGTTCTTCCCATGAACCAGATATGGATCCACCAGTGTCATTGCATGTGTGTTCTTCCCACAGACCACACATGGATCCACCAGTGTCATTGCATGTGTGTTCTTCTCACAAACCATATCATGAACCACACCCAGTATCATTGCGTGTGTGTTCTTCTCACATACGACACATGGATCCACCAGTGTCATTGCATGTGTGTTTTTCTCACAGACCATATCATGAACCACACCCAGTGTCATTGGATGTGTGTTCTTCCCATGAACCACACATGGATCCACCGGTGTCATCGCATGTGTGTTCTGCCCATGAACCACACATGGATCCACCGGTGTCATTGCATGCGTGCTCTTTTCACAAACCACAACTAGAGTCATTGGATGTGTGTTCTTCTCACAGACCACATATCACTAGTGTCATTGCATGTGTGTTCTTCCCAAAGACCACACATGGATCCACCAGTGTCATTGCATGTGTGTTCTTCTCATAGACCACACATGGATCCACCAGTGGCATTTCATGTGTGTTCTTCTCACAAACCATATCATGAACCACACCTAGTGTCATTGCATGTGTGTTCTTCCCATGAACCACACATGGATCCACCAGTGTCATTGCATGTCTGCTCTTCTCATGAACCACACATGGATCCACCCAGTGTCATCGCATGTGTGTTCTTCCCATGAACCACACATGGATCCACCAGTGTCATGGCATGTCTGCTCTTTTCATGAACCACAGCTAGAGTCATTGGATGTGTATTCTTCTCACATACCACATATCACCAGTGTTATTGCATGTGTGTTCTTCCCAAAGACCACACATGGATCCACCAGTGTCATTGCATGTGTGTTCTTCTCACAAACCATATCATGAACCACACCCGGTGTCATTGCATTGTGTTCTTCTCACAGACCACACATGGATCCACCACTGTCATTTCATGTGTGTTCTTCTCACAAACCATATCATGAACCACACCTAGTGTCATTGCATGTGTGTTCTTCCCATGAACCACACATGGATCCACCAGTGTCATTGCATGTCTGCTCTTCTCATGAACCACACATGGATCGACACAGTGTCATCGCATGTGTGTTCTTCCCATGAACCACACATGGATCCACCAGTGTCATGGCATGTCTGCTCTTTTCATGAACCACAGCTAGAGTCATTGGATGTGAGTTCTTCTCACAGACGACATATCACCAGTGTCATTGCGTGTGTGTTCTTCCCAAAGACCACACATGGATCCACCAGTGTCATTGCATGTGTGTTCTTCTCACAAACCATATCATGAACCACACCCAGTGTCATTGCATGTGTGTTCTTCTCATAGACCACACATGGATCCACCAGTGTCATTGCATGTGTGTTCTTCTCACAAACCATATCATGAACCACACCCAGTATCATTGCGTGTGTGTTCTTCTCACATACGACACATGGATCCACCAGTGTCATTGCATGTGTGTTTTTCTCACAGACCATATCATGAACCACACCCAGTGTCATTGGATGTGTGTTCTTCCCATGAACCACACATGGATCCACCGGTGTCATCGCATGTGTGTTCTTCCCATGAACCACACATGGATCCACCGGTGTCATTGCATGCGTGCTCTTTTCACAAACCACAACTAGAGTCATTGGATGTGTGTTCTTCTCACAGACCACATATCACTAGTGTCATTGCATGTGTGTTCTTCCCAAAGACCACACATGGATCCACCAGTGTCATTGCATGTGTGTTCTTCTCATAGACCACACATGGATCCACC
This sequence comes from Avena sativa, assembly GCA_916181665.1. Classification (NCBI taxonomy): domain Eukaryota; kingdom Viridiplantae; phylum Streptophyta; class Magnoliopsida; order Poales; family Poaceae; genus Avena; species Avena sativa. The sequence goes on from OV702292.1 coordinate 319,206,116, forward strand.
AGTGGCATTTCATGTGTGTTCTTCTCACAAACCATATCATGAACCACACCTAGTGTCATTGCATGTGTGTTCTTCCCATGAACCACACATGGATCCACCAGTGTCATTGCATGTCTGCTCTTCTCATGAACCACACATGGATCCACCCAGTGTCATCGCATGTGTGTTCTTCCCATGAACCACACATGGATCCACCAGTGTCATTGCATGTCTGCTCTTTTCATGAACCACAGCTAGAGTCATTGGATGTGTATTCTTCTCACATACCACATATCACCAGTGTTATTGCATGTGTGTTCTTCCCAAAGACCACACATGGATCCACCAGTGTCATTGCATGTGTGTTCTTCTCACAAACCATATCATGAACCACACCCGGTGTCATTGCATTGTGTTCTTCTCACAGACCACACATGGATCCACCACTGTCATTTCATGTGTGTTCTTCTCACAAACCATATCATGAACCACACCTAGTGTCATTGCATGTGTGTTCTTCCCATGAACCACACATGGATCCACCAGTGTCATTGCATGTCTGCTCTTCTCATGAACCACACATGGATCGACACAGTGTCATCGCATGTGTGTTCTTCCCATGAACCACACATGGATCCACCAGTGTCATGGCATGTCTGCTCTTTTCATGAACCACAGCTAGAGTCATTGGATGTGAGTTCTTCTCACAGACGACATATCACCAGTGTCATTGCGTGTGTGTTCTTCCCAAAGACCACACATGGATCCACCAGTGTCATTGCATGTGTGTTCTTCTCACAAACCATATCATGAACCACACCCAGTGTCATTGCATGTGTGTTCTTCTCACAGACCACACATGGATCCACCAGTGTCATTGCATGTGTGTTCTTCTCACAAACCATATCATGAACCACACCCAGTGTCATTGCATATGTGTTCTTCCCATGAAACACACATGGATCCACCGGTGTCATTGCATGTCTGCTCTTTTCATAAACGACAGCTAGAGTCATTGCATGTGTGTTCTTGTCACAAACCACATATCACTAGAGTCATTGCATGTGTGTTCTTCCCATGAACCACATATGGATCCACCAGTGTCATTGCATGTGTGTTCTTCCCACAGACCACACATGGATCCACCAGTGTCATTGCATGTGTGTTCTTCTCACAAACCATATCATGAACCACATCCAGTATCATTGCATGTGTGTTCTTCTCACATACGACAAATGGATCCACCAGTGTCATTGCATGTGTGTTTTTCTCACAGACCATATCATGAACCACACCCAGTGTCATTGCATGTGTGTTCTTCCCATGAACCACACATGGATCCACCGGTGTCATCGCATGTGTGTTCTTCCCATGAACCACACATGGATCCACCTGTGTCATTGCATGCGTGCTCTTTTCACAAACCACAACTAGAGTCATTGGATGTGTGTTCTTCTCACAGACCACATATCACTAGTGTCATTGCATGTGTGTTCTTCCCAAAGACCACACATGGATCCACCAGTGTCATTGCATGTGTGTTCTTCTCACAAACCATATCATGACCCACACCCAGTGTCATTGCATGTGTGTTCTTCTCACAGACCACACATGGATCCACCAGTGGCATTTCATGTGTGTTCTTCTCACAAACCATATCATGAACCACACCTAGTGTCATTGCATGTGTGTTGTTCCCATGAACCACACATGGATCCACCAGTGTCATTGCATGTCTGCTCTTCTCATGAACCACACATGGATCCACCCAGTGTCATCGCATGTGTGTTCTTCCCATGAACCACACATGGATCCACCAGTGTCATTGCATGTCTGCTCTTTTCATGAACCACAGCTAGAGTCATTGGATATGTGTTCTTCTCACATACCACATATCACCAGTGTCATTGCATGTGTGTTCTTCCCAAAGACCACACATGGATCCACCAGTGTCATTGCATGTGTATTCTTCCCACAAACCATATCATGAACCACACCCAGTGTCATTGGATGTGTGTTCTTCTCACATACCACACATGGATCCAGTGCCATTGCATGTGTGTTCTTCCCAAAGACCACACATGGATCCACCAGTGTCATTGCATGTGTGTTCTTCTCTCAAACCATATCATGAACCACACCCAGTTTTATTGCATGTGTGTTCTTCTCAAAGACCACACATGGATCCACCAGTGTCATTGCATGTGTGTTTTTCTCACAGACCATATCATGAACCACACCAGTGTCATTCGATGTGTGTTCTTCCCATGAACCACACATGGATCCACCAGTGTCATTGCATGTATACTCTTCCCACATACCACACATGGATCCACCAGTGTCAGTGCATGTGTTTTCTTCTCAGAGACCACATATCGCCTGCGTCATTGCATGTGTGTTCTTCCCATGAACCAAACATGGATCCACCAGTGTCATTGCATGTGTGTTCTTCCCACAGACCACACATGGATCCACCGGTGTCATTCCATGTGTGTTCTTCCCATGAACCACACATGGATCCACCAGTATCATTGTATGTCTGCTCTTCCCATGAACCACACATGGATCCACCGGTGTCATTGCATGTCTGCTCTTCTCATTAACCACAGATAGAGTCATTGCATGTCTGTTCCTTTCACAAACCACATATCACTAGAGTCATTGCATGTGTGTTCTTCCCATGAACCACACATGGATCCACCGGTGTCATTGCATGTGTGTTCTTATCACAAACCACACATGGATCCACCCGGTGTCATTGCATGTGTGTGCTTCCCAAAGACCACACATGGATCCACCAGTGTCATTGCATGTGTGTTCTTCTCACAAACCATATCATGAACCACACCCAGTGTCATTACATGTGTGTTCTTCCCAAAGACCACACATGGATCCACCAGTGTCATTGCATGTGTGTTCTTCTCAAAAACCATATCATGAACCACACCCAGTGTCATTGCATGTGTGTTCTTCTCACAGACCACACATGGATCCACCAGTGTCATTGCATGTGTGTTTTTCTCACAGACCATCTCATGAACCACACCTAGTGTCATTGCATGTGTGGTCTTCCCATGAACCACACATGGATCCACCGGTGTCATCGCATGTGTGTTCTTCCCATGAACCACACATGGATTCACCAGTGTCATTGCATGCGTGCTCTTTTCACAAACCACAGCTAGAGTCATATGATGTGTGTTCTTCTAACAGACCACATATCACCAGTGTCATTGCATGTGTGTTCTTTCCAAAGACCAGACATGGATCCACCAGTGTCATTGCATGTGTGTTCTTCTCACAAACCATATCATGAACCACACCCAGTGTCATTGCATGTGTGTTGTTCTCACAGACCACACATGGATCCACCAGTGTCATTGCATGTGTGTTCTTCTCACAAGCCATATCATGAACCACACCCAGTGTCATTGCATGTGTGTTCTTCCCATGAACCACACATGGATCCACCAGTGTCATTGCATGTCTGCTCTTCTCGTGAACCACACATGGATCCACCTAGTGTCATCGCATGTGTGTGCTTCCCAAAGACCATACATGGATCCACCAGTGTCATTGCATGTGTGTTCTTCTCACAAACCATACAGTGAACCACACCCAGTGTCATTGCATGTGTGTTCTTTCCAAATACCACACATGGATCCACCAATGTCCTTGCATGTGTGTTCTTCTCACAAACCATATCATGAACCACACCCAGTGTCATTGCATGTGTGTTCTTCGCATAGACCATACATGGATCCACCAGTGTCATTGCATGTGTGTTTTTCTCACAGACCATATCATGAACCACACCCAGTGTCATTGCATGTGTGTTCTTCCCATGAACCAGACATGGATCCACCGGTGTTATCGCATGTGTGTTCTTCCCATGAACCACACATGGATCCACGAGTGTCATTGCATGCGTGCTCTTTTCAAAAACCACAGCTAGAGTCATTGGATGTGTGTTCTTCTCACAGACCACATATCACCAGTGTCATTGCATGTGTGTTCTTATCAAAGACCACACATGGATCCACCAGTGTCATTGCATGTGTGTTCTTCTCACAAACCATATCATGAACCACACCCAGTATCATTGCATGTGTGTTCTTCTCACATACGACACATGGATCCACCAGTGTCATTGCATGTGTGTTTTTCTCACAGACCATATCATGAACCACACCCAGTGTCATTGCATGTGTGTTCTTCCCATGAACCACACATGGATCCACCGGTGTCATCGCATGTGTGTTCTTCCCATGAACCACACATGGATCCACCGGTGTCATTGCATGCGTGCTCTTTTCACAAACCACAACTAGAGTCATTGGATGTGTGTTCTTCTCACAGACCACATATCACTAGTGTCATTGCATGTGTGTTCTTCCCAAAGACCACACATGGATCCACCAGTGTCATTGCATGTGTGTTCTTCTCACAAACCATATCATGAACCACACCCAGTGTCATTGCATGTGTGTTCTTCTCACAGACCACACATGGATCCACCAGTGGCATTTCATGTGTGTTCTTCTCACAAACCATATCATGAACCACACCTAGTGTCATTGCATGTGTGTTCTTCCCATGAACCACACATGGATCCACCAGTGTCATTGCATGTCTGCTCTTCTCATGAACCACACATGGATCCACCCAGTGTCATCGCATGTGTGTTCTTCCCATGAACCACACATGGATCCACCAGTGTCATTGCATGTCTGCTCTTTTCATGAACCACAGCTAGAGTCATTGGATGTATGTTCTTCTCACATACCACATATCACCAGTGTCATTGCATGTGTGTTCTTCCCAAAGACCACACATGGATCCACCAGTGTCATTGCATGTGTGTTCTTCCCACAAACCATATCATGAACCACACCCAGTGTCATTGCATGTGTGTTCTTCTCACAGACCACACATGGATCCACCAGTGTCATTGCATGTGTGTTCTTCTCATAAGCCATATCATGAACCAAACCCAGTGTCATTGCATGTGTGTTCTTCCCATGAACCACACATGGATCCACCGGTGTCATCACATGTGTGTTCTTCCCATGAACCACACATGGATCCACCAGCGTCATTGTATCCGTGCTCTTTTCACAAACCACAGCTAGAGTCATATGATGTGTGTTCTTCTCACATACCACATATCACACCAGTGTCATTGCATGTGTGTTCTTCCCAAAGACCACACATGGATCCACCAGTGTCATTGCATGTGTGTTCTTCTCACAAACCATATCATGAACCACACCCAGTGTCATTGCATGTGTGTTGTTCTCACAAACCACACATGGATCCACCAGTGTCATTGCATGTGTGTTCTTCTCACAAGCCATATCATGAACCACACTCAGTGTCATTGCATGTGTGTTTTTCCCATGAACCACACATGGATCCACCAGTGTCATTGCATGTCTGCTCTTCTCATGAACCACACATGGATCCACCTAGTGTCATCGCATGTGTGTGCTTCCCAAAGACCACACATGGATCCACCAGTGTCATTGCGTGTGTGTTCTTCTCACAAACCATATAATGAACCACACCCAGTGTCATTGCATGTGTGTTCTTCCCAAATACCACACATGGATCCACCAGTGTCATTGCATGTGTGTTCTTCTCACAAACCATATCATGAACCACACCCAGTATCATTGCATGTGTGTTCTTCTCACATACGACACATCGATCCACCAGTGTCATTGCATGTGTGTTTTTCTCACAGACCATATCATGAACCACACCCAGTGTCATTGCATGTGTGTTCTTCCCATGAACCACACATGGATCCACCGGTGTCATCGCATGTGTGTTCTTCCCATGAACCACACATGGATCCACCAGTGTCATTGCATGCGTGCTCTTTTCACAAACCACAACTCGAGTCATTGGATGTGTGTTCTTCTCACAGACCACATATCACTAGTGCCATTGCATGTGTGTTCTTCCCAAAGACCACACATTGATCCACCAGTGTCATTGCATGTGTGTTCTTCTCACAAACCATATCATGAACCACACCCAGTGTCATTGCATGTGTGTTCTTCTCACAGACCACACATGGATCCACCAGTGGCATTTCATGTGTGTTCTTCTCACAAACCATATCATGAACCACACCTAGTGCCATTGCATGTGTGTTCTTCCCATGAACCACACATGGATCCACCAGTGTCATTGCATGTCTGCTCTTCTCATGAACCACACATAGATCCACCCAGTGTCATCGCATGTGTGTTCTTCCCATGAACCACATGGATCCACCAGTGTCATTGCATGTCTGCTCTTTTCATGAACCACAGCTAGAGTCATTGGATGTGTGTTCTTCTCACATACCACATATCACCAGTGTCATTGCATGTGTGTTCTTCCCAAAGACCACACATGAATCCACCAGTGTCATTGCATGTGTGTTCTTCCCACAAACCATATCATGAACCACACCCAGTGTCATTGCATGTGTGTTCTTCTCACATACCACACATGGATCCACCAGTGTCATTGCATGTGTGTTCTTCTCACAAGCCATATCATGAACCAAACCCAGTGTCATTGCATGTGTGTTCTTCCCATGAACCACACATGGATCCACCGGTGTCATCGCATGTGTGTTCTTCCCATGAACCACACATGGATCCACCAGTGTCATTGCATCCGTGCTCTTTTCACAAACCACAGCTAGAGTCATATGATGTGTGTTCTTCTCACATACCACATATCACACCAGTGTCATTGCATGTGTGTTCTTCCCAAAGACCACACATGGATCCACCAGTGTCATTGCATGTGTGTTCTTCTCACAAACCATATCATGAACCACACCCAATGTCATTGCATGTGTGTTGTTCTCACAAACCACACATGGATCCACCAGTGTCATTGCATGTGTGTTCTTCTCACAAGCCATATCATGAACCACACTCAGTGTCATTGCATATGTGTTTTTCTCATGAACCACACATGGATCCACCAGTGTCATTGCATGTGTGCTCTTCTCATGAACCACACATGGATCCACCTAGTGTCATCGCATGTGTGTGCTTCCCAAAGACCACACATGGATCCACCAGTGTCATTGCGTGTGTGTTCTTCTCACAAACCATATAATGAACCACACCCAGTGTCATTGCATGTGTGTTCTTCCCAAATACCACACATGGATCCACCAGTGTCATTGCATGTGTGTTCTTCTCACAAACCATACCATGAACCACACCCAGTGTCATTGCATGTGTGTTCTTCGCATAGACCACACATGGATCCACCAGTGTCATTGCATGTGTGTTTTTCTCACAGACCATATCATGAACCACACCCAGTGTCATTGCATGTGTGTTCTTCCCATGAACCAAACATGATCCACCGGTGTTATCGCATGTGTGTTCTTCCCATGAACCACACGTGGATCCACCAGTGTCATTGGATGCGTGCTCTTTTCACAAACCACAGCTAGAGTCATTGGATGTGTGTTCTTCTCACAGACCACATATCACCAGTGTCATTGCATGTGTGTTCTTCCCAAAGACCACACATGGATCCACCAATGTCATTGCATGTGTGTTCTTCTCACAAACCATATCATGAACCACACCCAGTATCATTGCATGTGTGTTCTTCTCACATACGACACATGGATCCCCCAGTGTCATTGCATGTGTGTTTTTCTCACAGACCATATCATGAACCACACCCAGTGTCATTGCATGTGTGTTCTTCCCATGAACCACACATGGATCCACCGGTGTCATCGCATGTGTGTTCTTCCCATGAACCAAACATGGATCCACCTGTGTCATTGCATGCGTGCTCTTTTCACAAACCACAACTAGAGTCATTGGATGTGTGTTCTTCTCACAGACCACATATCACCAGTGTCATTGCATGTGTGTTCTTCCCAAAGACCACACATGGATCCACCAGTGTCATTGCATGTGTGTTCTTCTCACAAACCATATCATGAACCACACCCAGTGTCATTGCATGTGTGTTCTTCTCACAGACCACACATGGATCGACCAGTGTCATTTCATGTGTGTTCTTCTCACAAACCATATCATGAACCACACCTAGTGTCATTGCATGTGTGTTCTTCCCATGAACCACACATGGATCCACCAGTGTCATTGCATGTCTGCTCTTCTCATGAACCACACATGGATCCACCCAGTGTCATCGCATGTGTGTTCTTCCCATGAACCACACATGGATCCGACAGTGTCATTGCATGTCTGCTCTTTTCATGAACCACAGCTAGAGTCATTGGATGTGTGTTCTTCTCACATACCACATATCACCAGTGTCATTGCATGTGTGTTCTTCCCAAAGACCACACATGGATCCACCAGTGTCATTGCATGTGTGTTCTTCTCATAAACCATATCATGAACCACACCCAGTGTCATTGCATGTGTGTTCTTCTCACAGACGACACATGGATCCACCAGTGTCATTGCATGTGTGTTTTTCTCACAAACCATATCATGAACCACACCCAAAGTCATTACATGTGTGTTCTTCCCATGAACCACACATGGATCCACCGGTGTCATCGCATGTGTGTTCTTCCCATGAACCACACATGGATCCAGCTGTGTCATTGCATGCGTGCTCTTTTCACAAACCACAACTAGAGTCATTGGATGTGTGTTCTTCTCACAGACCACATATCACCAGTGTCATTGCATGTGTGTTCTTCCCAAAGACCACACATGGATCCACCAGTGTCATTGCATGTGTGTTCTTCTCACAAACCATATCATGAACCACACCCAGTGTCATTGCATGTCTGTTCTTCTCACAGACCACACATGGATCCACCAGTGTCATTTCATGTGTGTTCTTCTCACAAACCATATCATGAACCACACCTAGTGTCATTGCATGTGTGTTCTTCCCATGAACCACACATGGATCCACCAGTGTCATTGCATGTCTGCTCTTCTCATGAACCACACATGGATCCACCCAGTGTCATCGCATGTGTGTTCTTCCCATGAACCACACATGGATCCACCAGTGTCATTGCATGTCTGCTCTTTTCATGAACCACAGCTAGAGTCATTGGATGTGTGTTCTTCTCACAGACCACATATCACCAGTGTCATTGCATGTGTGTTCTTCCCAAAGACCACACATGGATCCACCAGTGTCATTGCATGTGTGTTCTTCTCACAAACCATATCATGAACCACACCCAGTGTCATTGCATGTGTGTTCTTCTCACAGACGACACATGGATCCACCAGTGTCATTGCATGTGTGTTTTTCTCACAGACCATATCATAAACCACACCCAGTGTCATTGCATGTGTGTTCTTCCCATGAACCACACATGGATCCACCGGTGTCATCGCATGTGTGTTCTTCCCATGAAACACACATGGATCCACCTGTGTCATTGCATGCGTGCTCTTTTCACAAACCACAACTAGAGTCATTAGATGTGTGTTCTTCTCGCAGACCACATATCACCAGTGTCATTGCATGTGTGTTCTTCCCAAAGACCACACATGGATCCACCAGTGTCATTGCATGTGTGTTCTTCTCACAAACCATATCATGAACCACACCCGGTGTCATTGCATGTGTGTTCTTCTCACAGACCACACATGGATCCACCAGTGTCATTTCATGTGTGTTCTTCTCACAAACCATATCATGAACCACACCTAGTGTCATTGCATGTGTGTTCTTCCCATGAACCACACATGGATCCACCAGTGTCATTGCATGTCTGCTCTTCTCATGAACCACACATGGATCGACACAGTGTCATCGCATGTGTGTTCTTCCCATGAACCACACATGGATCCACCAGTGTCATGGCATGTCTGCTCTTTTCATGAACCACAGCTAGAGTCATTGGATGTGTGTTCTTCTCACAGACGACATATCACCAGTGTCATTGCGTGTGTGTTCTTCCCAAAGACCACACATGGATCCACCAGTGTCATTCCATGTGTGTTCTTCTCACAAACCATATCATGAACCACACCCAGTGTCATTGCATGTGTGTTCTTCTCACAGACCACACATGGATCCACCAGTGTCATTGCATGTGTGTTCTTCTCACAAACCATATCATGAACCACACCCAGTGTCATTGCATGTGTGTTCTTCTCACAGACGACACATGGATCCACCAGTGTCATTGCATGTGTGTTTTTCTCACAGACCATATCATAAACCACACCCAGTGTCATTGCATGTGTGTTCTTCCCATGAACCACACATGGATCCACCGGTGTCATCGCATGTGTGTTCTTCCCATGAAACACACATGGATCCACCTGTGTCATTGCATGCGTGCTCTTTTCACAAACCACAACTAGAGTCATTAGATGTGTGTTCTTCTCGCAGACCACATATCACCAGTGTCATTGCATGTGTGTTCTTCCCAAAGACCACACATGGATCCACCAGTGTCATTGCATGTGTGTTCTTCTCACAAACCATATCATGAACCACACCCGGTGTCATTGCATGTGTGTTCTTCTCACAGACCACACATGGATCCACCAGTGTCATTTCATGTGTGTTCTTCTCACAAACCATATCATGAACCACACCTAGTGTCATTGCATGTGTGTTCTTCCCATGAACCACACATGGATCCACCAGTGTCATTGCATGTCTGCTCTTCTCATGAACCACACATGGATCGACACAGTGTCATCGCATGTGTGTTCTTCCCATGAACCACACATGGATCCACCAGTGTCATGGCATGTCTGCTCTTTTCATGAACCACAGCTAGAGTCATTGGATGTGTGTTCTTCTCACAGACGACATATCACCAGTGTCATTGCGTGTGTGTTCTTCCCAAAGACCACACATGGATCCACCAGTGTCATTCCATGTGTGTTCTTCTCACAAACCATATCATGAACCACACCCAGTGTCATTGCATGTGTGTTCTTCTCACAGACCACACATGGATCCACCAGTGTCATTGCATGTGTGTTCTTCTCACAAACCATATCATGAACCACACCCAGTGTCATTGCATATGTGTTCTTCCCATGAACCACACATGGATCCACCGGTGTCATTGCACGTCTGGTCTTTTCATGAACGACAGCTAGAGTCATTGCATGTGTGTTCTTGTCACAAACCACATATCACTAGAGTCATTGCATGTATGTTCTTCCCATGAACCAGATATGGATCCACCAGTGTCATTGCATGTGTGTTCTTCCCACAGACCACACATGGATCCACCAGTGTCATTGCATGTGTGTTCTTCTCACAAACCATATCATGAACCACACCCAGTATCATTGCGTGTGTGTTCTTCTCACATACGACACATGGATCCACCAGTGTCATTGCATGTGTGTTTTTCTCACAGACCATATCATGAACCACACCCAGTGTCATTGGATGTGTGTTCTTCCCATGAACCACACATGGATCCACCGGTGTCATCGCATGTGTGTTCTGCCCATGAACCACACATGGATCCACCGGTGTCATTGCATGCGTGCTCTTTTCACAAACCACAACTAGAGTCATTGGATGTGTGTTCTTCTCACAGACCACATATCACTAGTGTCATTGCATGTGTGTTCTTCCCAAAGACCACACATGGATCCACCAGTGTCATTGCATGTGTGTTCTTCTCATAGACCACACATGGATCCACCAGTGGCATTTCATGTGTGTTCTTCTCACAAACCATATCATGAACCACACCTAGTGTCATTGCATGTGTGTTGTTCCCATGAACCACACATGGATCCACCAGTGTCATTGCATGTCTGCTCTTCTCATGAACCACACATGGATCCACCCAGTGTCATCGCATGTGTGTTCTTCCCATGAACCACACATGGATCCACCAGTGTCATGGCATGTCTGCTCTTTTCATGAACCACAGCTAGAGTCATTGGATGTGTATTCTTCTCACATACCACATATCACCAGTGTTATTGCATGTGTGTTCTTCCCAAAGACCACACATGGATCCACCAGTGTCATTGCATGTGTGTTCTTCTCACAAACCATATCATGAACCACACCCGGTGTCATTGCATTGTGTTCTTCTCACAGACCACACATGGATCCACCACTGTCATTTCATGTGTGTTCTTCTCACAAACCATATCATGAACCACACCTAGTGTCATTGCATGTGTGTTCTTCCCATGAACCACACATGGATCCACCAGTGTCATTGCATGTCTGCTCTTCTCATGAACCACACATGGATCGACACAGTGTCATCGCATGTGTGTTCTTCCCATGAACCACACATGGATCCACCAGTGTCATGGCATGTCTGCTCTTTTCATGAACCACAGCTAGAGTCATTGGATGTGAGTTCTTCTCACAGACGACATATCACCAGTGTCATTGCGTGTGTGTTCTTCCCAAAGACCACACATGGATCCACCAGTGTCATTGCATGTGTGTTCTTCTCACAAACCATATCATGAACCACACCCAGTGTCATTGCATGTGTGTTCTTCTCATAGACCACACATGGATCCACCAGTGTCATTGCATGTGTGTTCTTCTCACAAACCATATCATGAACCACACCCAGTATCATTGCGTGTGTGTTCTTCTCACATACGACACATGGATCCACCAGTGTCATTGCATGTGTGTTTTTCTCACAGACCATATCATGAACCACACCCAGTGTCATTGGATGTGTGTTCTTCCCATGAACCACACATGGATCCACCGGTGTCATCGCATGTGTGTTCTTCCCATGAACCACACATGGATCCACCGGTGTCATTGCATGCGTGCTCTTTTCACAAACCACAACTAGAGTCATTGGATGTGTGTTCTTCTCACAGACCACATATCACTAGTGTCATTGCATGTGTGTTCTTCCCAAAGACCACACATGGATCCACCAGTGTCATTGCATGTGTGTTCTTCTCATAGACCACACATGGATCCACCAGTGGCATTTCATGTGTGTTCTTCTCACAAACCATATCATGAACCACACCTAGTGTCATTGCATGTGTGTTCTTCCCATGAACCACACATGGATCCACCAGTGTCATTGCATGTCTGCTCTTCTCATGAACCACACATGGATCCACCCAGTGTCATCGCATGTGTGTTCTTCCCATGAACCACACATGGATCCACCAGTGTCATTGCATGTCTGCTCTTTTCATGAACCACAGCTAGAGTCATTGGATGTGTATTCTTCTCACATACCACATATCACCAGTGTTATTGCATGTGTGTTCTTCCCAAAGACCACACATGGATCCACCAGTGTCATTGCATGTGTGTTCTTCTCACAAACCATATCATGAACCACACCCGGTGTCATTGCATTGTGTTCTTCTCACAGACCACACATGGATCCACCACTGTCATTTCATGTGTGTTCTTCTCACAAACCATATCATGAACCACACCTAGTGTCATTGCATGTGTGTTCTTCCCATGAACCACACATGGATCCACCAGTGTCATTGCATGTCTGCTCTTCTCATGAACCACACATGGATCGACACAGTGTCATCGCATGTGTGTTCTTCCCATGAACCACACATGGATCCACCAGTGTCATGGCATGTCTGCTCTTTTCATGAACCACAGCTAGAGTCATTGGATGTGAGTTCTTCTCACAGACGACATATCACCAGTGTCATTGCGTGTGTGTTCTTCCCAAAGACCACACATGGATCCACCAGTGTCATTGCATGTGTGTTCTTCTCACAAACCATATCATGAACCACACCCAGTGTCATTGCATGTGTGTTCTTCTCACAGACCACACATGGATCCACCAGTGTCATTGCATGTGTGTTCTTCTCACAAACCATATCATGAACCACACCCAGTGTCATTGCATATGTGTTCTTCCCATGAAACACACATGGATCCACCGGTGTCATTGCATGTCTGCTCTTTTCATAAACGACAGCTAGAGTCATTGCATGTGTGTTCTTGTCACAAACCACATATCACTAGAGTCATTGCATGTGTGTTCTTCCCATGAACCACATATGGATCCACCAGTGTCATTGCATGTGTGTTCTGCCCACAGACCACACATGGATCCACCAGTGTCATTGCATGTGTGTTCTTCTCACAAACCATATCATGAACCACATCCAGTATCATTGCATGTGTGTTCTTCTCACATACGACAAATGGATCCACCAGTGTCATTGCATGTGTGTTTTTCTCACAGACCATATCATGAACCACACCCAGTGTCATTGCATGTGTGTTCTTCCCATGAACCACACATGGATCCACCGGTGTCATCGCATGTGTGTTCTTCCCATGAACCACACATGGATCCACCTGTGTCATTGCATGCGTGCTCTTTTCACAAACCACAACTAGAGTCATTGGATGTGTGTTCTTCTCACAGACCACATATCACTAGTGTCATTGCATGTGTGTTCTTCCCAAAGACCACACATGGATCCACCAGTGTCATTGCATGTGTGTTCTTCTCACAAACCATATCATGACCCACACCCAGTGTCATTGCATGTGTGTTCTTCTCACAGACCACACATGGATCCACCAGTGGCATTTCATGTGTGTTCTTCTCACAAACCATATCATGAACCACACCTAGTGTCATTGCATGTGTGTTGTTCCCATGAACCACACATGGATCCACCAGTGTCATTGCATGTCTGCTCTTCTCATGAACCACACATGGATCCACCCAGTGTCATCGCATGTGTGTTCTTCCCATGAACCACACATGGATCCACCAGTGTCATTGCATGTCTGCTCTTTTCATGAACCACAGCTAGAGTCATTGGATATGTGTTCTTCTCACATACCACATATCACCAGTGTCATTGCATGTGTGTTCTTCCCAAAGACCACACATGGATCCACCAGTGTCATTGCATGTGTATTCTTCCCACAAACCATATCATGAACCACACCCAGTGTCATTGCATGTGTGTTCTTCTCACAGACCACACATGGATCCACCAGTGTCATTGCATGTGTGTTCTTCTCACAAGCCATATCATGAACCAAACGCAGTGTCATTGCATGTGTGTTCTTCCCATGAACCACACATGGATCCACCGGTGTCATCGCATGTGTGTTCTTCCCATGAACCACACATGGATCCACCAGTGTCATTGCATCCGTGCTCTTTTCACAAACCACAGCTAGAGTCATATGATGTGTGTTCTTCTCACATACCACATATCACACTAGTGTCATTGCATGTGTGTTCTTCCCAAAGACCACGCATGGATCCACCAGTGTCATTGCATGTGTGTTCTTCTCACAAACCATATCATGAACCACACCCAGTGTCATTGCATGTGTGTTGTTCTCACAGACCACACATGGACTCACCAGGGTCATGGCATGTGTGTTCTTCTCACAAGCCATATCATGAACCACACTCAGTGTCATTGCATGTGTGTTTTTCCCATGAACCACACATGGATCCACCAGTGTCATTGCACGTCTGCTCTTATCATGAACCACACATGGATCCACCTAGTGTCATCGCATGTGTGTGCTTCCCAAAGACCACACATGGATCCACCAGTGTCATTGCGTGTGTGTTCTTCTCACAAACCATATAATGAACCACACCCAGTGTCATTGCATGTGTGTTCTTCCCAAATACCACACATGGATCCACCAGTGTCATTGCATGTGTGTTCTTCTCACAAACCATACCATGAACCACACCCAGTGTCATTGGATGTGTGTTCTTCGCATAGACCACACATGGATCCACCAGTGTCATTGCATGTGTGTTTTTCTCACAGACCATATCATGAACCACACCCAGTGTCATTGCATGTGTGTTCTTCCCATGAACCAAACATGGATCCACCGGTGTTATCGCATGTGTGTTCTTCCCATGAACCACACGTGGATCCACCAGTGTCATTGGATGCGTGCTCTTTTCACAAACCACAGCTAGAGTCATTGGATGTGTGTTCTTCTCACAGACCACATATCACCAGTGTCATTGCATGTGTGTTCTTCCCAAAGACCACACATGGATCCACCAATGTCATTGCATGTGTGTTCTTCTCACAAACCATATCATGAACCACACCCAGTATCATTGCATGTGTGTTCTTCTCACATACGACACATGGATCCCCCAGTGTCATTGCATGTGTGTTTTTCTCACAGACCATATCATGAACCACACCCAGT
This sequence comes from Avena sativa, assembly GCA_916181665.1. Lineage (NCBI taxonomy): Eukaryota > Viridiplantae > Streptophyta > Magnoliopsida > Poales > Poaceae > Avena > Avena sativa. The sequence continues at coordinate 319,222,262 of OV702292.1, forward strand.
GTCATTGCATGTGTGTTCTTCCCATGAACCACACATGGATCCACCGGTGTCATCGCATGTGTGTTCTTCCCATGAACCAAACATGGATCCACCTGTGTCATTGCATGCGTGCTCTTTTCACAAACCACAACTAGAGTCATTGGATGTGTGTTCTTCTCACAGACCACATATCACCAGTGTCATTGCATGTGTGTTCTTCCCAAAGACCACACATGGATCCACCAGTGTCATTGCATGTGTGTTCTTCTCACAAACCATATCATGAACCACACCCAGTGTCATTGCATGTGTGTTCTTCTCACAGACCACACATGGATCGACCAGTGTCATTTCATGTGTGTTCTTCTCACAAACCATATCATGAACCACACCTAGTGTCATTGCATGTGTGTTCTTCCCATGAACCACACATGGATCCACCAGTGTCATTGCATGTCTTCTCTTCTCATGAACCACACATGGATCCACCCAGTGTCATCGCATGTGTGTTCTTCCCATGAACCACACATGGATCCACCAGTGTCATTGCATGTCTGCTCTTTTCATGAACCACAGCTAGAGTCATTGGATGTGTGTTCTTCTCACATACCACATATCACCAGTGTCATTGCATGTGTGTTCTTCCCAAAGACCACACATGGATCCACCAGTGTCATTGCATGTGTGTTCTTCTCATAAACCATATCATGAACCACACCCAGTGTCATTGCATGTGTGTTCTTCTCACAGACGACACATGGATCCACCAGTGTCATTGCATGTGTGTTTTTCTCACAAACCATATCATGAACCACACCCAAAGTCATTGCATGTGTGTTCTTCCCATGAACCACACATGGATCCACCGGTGTCATCGCATGTGTGTTCTTCCCATGAACCACACATGGATCCAGCTGTGTCATTGCATGCGTGCTCTTTTCACAAACCACAACTAGAGTCATTGGATGTGTGTTCTTCTCACAGACCACATATCACCAGTGTCATTGCATGTGTGTTCTTCCCAAAGACCACACATGGATCCACCAGTGTCATTGCATGTGTGTTCTTCTCACAAACCATATCATGAACCACACCCAGTGTCATTGCATGTCTGTTCTTCTCACAGACCACACATGGATCCACCAGTGTCATTTCATGTGTGTTCTTCTCACAAACCATATCATGAACCACACCTAGTCATTGCATGTGTGTTCTTCCCATGAACCACACATGGATCCACCAGTGTCATTGCATGTCTGCTCTTCTCATGAACCACACATGGATCCACCCAGTGTCATCGCATGTGTGTTCTTCCCATGAACCACACATGGATCCACCAGTGTCATTGCATGTCTGCTCTTTTCATGAACCACAGCTAGAGTCATTGGATGTGTGTTCTTCTCACAGACCACATATCACCAGTGTCATTGCATGTGTGTTCTTCCCAAAGACCACACATGGATCCACCAGTGTCATTGCATGTGTGTTCTTCTCACAAACCATATCATGAACCACACCCAGTGTCATTGCATGTGTGTTCTTCTCACAGACGACACATGGATCCACCAGTGTCATTGCATGTGTGTTTTTCTCACAGACCATATCATAAACCACACCCAGTGTCATTGCATGTGTGTTCTTCCCATGAACCACACATGGATCCACCGGTGTCATCGCATGTGTGTTCTTCCCATGAAACACACATGGATCCACCTGTGTCATTGCATGCGTGCTCTTTTCACAAACCACAACTAGAGTCATTAGATGTGTGTTCTTCTCGCAGACCACATATCACCAGTGTCATTGCATGTGTGTTCTTCCCAAAGACCACACATGGATCCACCAGTGTCATTGCATGTGTGTTCTTCTCACAAACCATATTATGAACCACACCCGGTGTCATTGCATGTGTGTTCTTCTCACAGACCACACATGGATCCACCAGTGTCATTTCATGTGTGTTCTTCTCACAAACCATATCATGAACCACACCTAGTGTCATTGCATGTGTGTTCTTCCCATGAACCACACATGGATCCACCAGTGTCATTGCATGTCTGCTCTTCTCATGAACCACACATGGATCGACACAGTGTCATCGCATGTGTGTTCTTCCCATGAACCACACATGGATCCACCAGTGTCATGGCATGTCTGCTCTTTTCATGAACCACAGCTAGAGTCATTGGATGTGTGTTCTTCTCACAGACGACATATCACCAGTGTCATTGCGTGTGTGTTCTTCCCAAAGACCACACATGGATCCACCAGTGTCATTCCATGTGTGTTCTTCTCACAAACCATATCATGAACCACACCCAGTGTCATTGCATGTGTGTTCTTCTCACAGACCACACATGGATCCACTAGTGTCATTGCATGTGTGTTCTTCTCACAAACCATATCATGAACCACACCTAGTGTCATTGCATATGTGTTCTTCCCATGAACCACACATGGATCCACCGGTGTCATTGCATGTCTGGTCTTTTCATGAACGACAGCTAGAGTCATTGCATGTGTGTTCTTGTCACAAACCACATATCACTAGAGTCATTGCATGTATGTTCTTCCCATGAACCAGATATGGATCCACCAGTGTCATTGCATGTGTGTTCTTCCCACAGACCACACATGGATCCACCAGTGTCATTGCATGTGTGTTCTTCTCACAAACCATATCATGAACCACACCCAGTATCATTGCGTGTGTGTTCTTCTCACATACGACACATGGATCTACCAGTGTCATTGCATGTGTGTTTTTCTCACAGACCATATCATGAACCACACCCAGTGTCATTGGATGTGTGTTCTTCCCATGAACCACACATGGATCCACCGGTGTCATCGCATGTGTGTTCTTCCCATGAACCACACATGGATCCACCGGTGCCATTGCATGCGTGCTCTTTTCACAAACCACAACTAGAGTCATTGGATGTGTGTTCTTCTCACAGACCACATATCACTAGTGTCATTGCATGTGTGTTCTTCCCAAAGACCACACATGGATCCACCAGTGTCATTGCATGTGTGTTCTTCTCATAGACCACACATGGATCCACCAGTGGCATTTCATGTGTGTTCTTCTCACAAACCATATCATGAACCACACCTAGTGTCATTGCATGTGTGTTCTTCCCATGAACCACACATGGATCCACCAGTGTCATTGCATGTCTGCTCTTCTCATGAACCACACATGGATCCACCCAGTGTCATCGCATGTGTGTTCTTCCCATGAACCACACATGGATCCACCAGTGTCATTGCATGTCTGCTCTTTTCATGAACCACAGCTAGAGTCATTGGATGTGTATTCTTCTCACATACCACATATCACCAGTGTTATTGCATGTGTGTTCTTCCCAAAGACCACACATGGATCCACCAGTGTCATTGCATGTGTGTTCTTCTCACAAACCATATCATGAACCACACCCGGTGTCATTGCATGTGTGTTCTTCTCACAGACCACACATGGATCCACCACTGTCATTTCATGTGTGTTCTTCTCACAAACCATATCATGAACCACACCTAGTGTCATTGCATGTGTGTTCTTCCCATGAACCACACATGGATCCACCAGTGTCATTGCATGTCTGCTCTTCTCATGAACCACACATGGATCGACACAGTGTCATCGCATGTGTGTTCTTCCCATGAACCACACATGGATCCACCAGTGTCATGGCATGTCTGCTCTTTTCATGAACCACAGCTAGAGTCATTGGATGTGAGTTCTTCTCACAGACGACATATCACCAGTGTCATTGCGTGTGTGTTCTTCCCAAAGACCACACATGGATCCACCAGTGTCATTGCATGTGTGTTCTTCTCACAAACCATATCATGAACCACACCCAGTGTCATTGCATGTGTGTTCTTCTCACAGACCACACATGGATCCACCAGTGTCATTGCATGTGTGTTCTTCTCACAAACCATATCATGAACCACACCCAGTGTCATTGCATATGTGTTCTTCCCATGAAACACACATGGATCCACCGGTGTCATTGCATGTCTGCTCTTTTCATAAACGACAGCTAGAGTCATTGCATGTGTGTTCTTGTCACAAACCACATATCACTAGAGTCATTGCATGTGTGTTCTTCCCATGAACCACATATGGATCCACCAGTGTCATTGCATGTGTGTTCTTCCCACAGACCACACATGGATCCACCAGTGTCATTGCATGTGTGTTCTTCTCACAAACCATATCATGAACCACATCCAGTATCATTGCATGTGTGTTCTTCTCACATACGACAAATGGATCCACCAGTGTCATTGCATGTGTGTTTTTCTCACAGACCATATCATGAACCACACCCAGTGTCATTGCATGTGTGTTCTTCCCATGAACCACACATGGATCCACCGGTGTCATCGCATGTGTGTTCTTCCCATGAACCACACATGGATCCACCTGTGTCATTGCATGCGTGCACTTTTCACAAACCACAACTAGAGTCATTGGATGTGTGTTCTTCTCACAGACCACATATCACTAGTGTCATTGCATGTGTGTTCTTCCCAAAGACCACACATGGATCCACCAGTGTCATTGCATGTGTGTTCTTCTCACAAACCATATCATGACCCACACCCAGTGTCATTGCATGTGTGTTCTTCTCACAGACCACACATGGATCCACCAGTGGCATTTCATGTGTGTTCTTCTCACAAACCATATCATGAACCACACCTAGTGTCATTGCATGTGTGTTGTTCCCATGAACCACACATGGATCCACCAGTGTCATTGCATGTCTGCTCTTCTCATGAACCACACATGGATCCACCCAGTGTCATCGCATGTGTGTTCTTCCCATGAACCACACATGGATCCACCAGTGTCATTGCATGTCTGCTCTTTTCATGAACCACAGCTAGAGTCATTGGATATGTGTTCTTCTCACATACCACATATCACCAGTGTCATTGCATGTGTGTTCTTCCCAAAGACCACACATGGATCCACCAGTGTCATTGCATGTGTGTTCTTCCCACAAACCATATCATGAACCACACCCAGTGTCATTGCATGTGTGTTCTTCTCACAGACCACACATGGATCCACCAGTGTCATTGCATGTGTGTTCTTCTCACAAGCCATATCATGAACCAAACGCAGTGTCATTGCATGTGTGTTCTTCCCATGAACCACACATGGATCCACCGGTGTCATCGCATGTGTGTTCTTCCCATGAACCACACATGGATCCACCAGTGTCATTGCATCCGTGCTCTTTTCACAAACCACAGTTAGAGTCATATGATGTGTGTTCTTCTCACATACCACATATCACACTAGTGTCATTGCATGTGTGTTCTTCTCACAAACCATATCATGAACCACACCCAGTGTCATTGCATGTGTGTTGTTCTCACAGACCACACATGGACTCACCAGGGTCATTGCATGTGTGTTCTTCTCACAAGCCATATCATGAACCACACTCAGTGTCATTGCATGTGTGTTTTTCCCATGAACCACACATGGATCCACCAGTGTCATTGCATGTCTGCTCTTATCATGAACCACACATGGATCCACCTAGTGTCATCGCATGTGTGTGCTTCCCAAAGACCACACATGGATCCACCAGTGTCATTGCGTGTGTGTTCTTCTCACAAACCATATAATGAACCACACCCAGTGTCATTGCATGTGTGTTCTTCCCAAATACCACACATGGATCCACCAGTGTCATTGCATGTGTGTTCTTTCACAAACCATACCATGAACCACACCCAGTGTCATTGCATGTGTGTTCTTCGCATAGACCACACATGGATCCACCAGTGTCATTGCATGTGTGTTTTTCTCACAGACCATATCATGAACCACACCCAGTGTCATTGCATGTGTGTTCTTCCCATGAACCAGACATGGATCCACCCAGTGTCATCGCATGTGTGTTCTTCCCATGAACCACACATGGATCCACTAGTGTCATTGCATGTCTGCTCTTTTCATGAACCACAGCTAGAGTCATTTGATGTGTGTTCTTCTCACAGACGACATATCACCAGTGTCATTGCATGTGTGTTCTTCCAAAAGACCACACATGGATCCACCAGTGTCATTGCATGTGTGTTCTTCTCACAAACCATATCGTGAACCACACCTAGTGTCGTTGCATGTGTGTTCTTCTCACAGACGACACATGGATCCACCAGTGTCATTGCATGTGTGTTTTTCTCACAGACCATATCATGAACCACACCCAGTGTCATTGCATGTGTGTTCTTCCCATGAACCACACATGGATCCACCGGTGTCATCGCATGTGTGTTCTTCCCATGAACCACACATGGATCCACCTGTGTCATTGCATGCGTGCTCTTTTCACAAACCACAACTAGAGTCATTGGATGTGTGTTCTTCTCACAGACCACATATCACTAGTGTCATTGCATGTGTGTTCTTCCCAAAGACCACACATGGATCCACCAGTGTTATTGCATGTGTGTTCTTCTCACAAACCATATCATGAACCACACCCAGTGTCATTGCATGTGTGTTATTATCACAGACCACACGTGGATCCACCAGTGTCATTTCATGTGTGTTCTTCTCACAAACCATATCATGAACCACACCTAGTGTCATTGCATGTGTGTTCTTCCCATGAACCACACATGGATCCACCAGTGTCATTGCATGTCTGCTCTTCTCATGAACCACACATGGATCCACCCAGTGTCATCGCGTGTGTGTTCTTCCCATGAACCACACATGGATCCACCAGTGTCATTGCATGTCTGCTCTTTTCATGAACCACAGCTAGAGTCATTGGATGTGTGTTCTTCTCACAGACCACATATCACCATTGTCATTGCATGTGTGTTCTTCCCAAAGACCACACATGGATCCACCAGTGTCATTGCATGTGTGTTCTTCTCACAAACCATATCATGAACCACACCCAGTGTCATTGCATGTGTGTTCTTCTCACAGACCACACATGGATCCACCAGTCTCATTGCATGTGTGTTTTTCTCACAGACCATATCATGAACCACACCCAGTGTCATTGCATGTGTGTTCTTCCCATGAACCACACATGGATCCACCGGTGTCATCGCATGTGTGTTCTTCCCATGAACCACACATGGATCCACCTGTGTCATTGCATGCGTGCTCTTTTCACAAACCACAACTAGAGTCATTAGATGTGTGTTCTTCTCGCAGACCACATATCACCAGTGTCATTGCATGTGTGTTCTTCCCAAAGACCACACATGGATCAACCAGTGTCATTGCATGTGTGTTCTTCTCACAAACCATATCATGAACCACACCCAGTGTCATTGCATGTGTGTTCTTCTCACAGACCACACATGGATCCACCAGTGTCATTTCATGTGTGTTCTTCTCACAAACCATATCATGAACCACACCTAGTGTCATTGCATGTGTGTTCTTCCCATGAACCACACATGGATCCACCAGTGTCATTGCATGTCTGCTCTTCTCATGAACCACACATGGATCCACCCAGTGTCATCGCATGTGTGTTCTTCCCATGAACCACACATGGATCCACCAGTGTCATTGCATGTCTGCTCTTTTCATGAACCACAGCTAAAGTCATTGGATGTGTATTCTTCTCACATACCACATATCACCAGTGTCATTGCATGTGTGTTCTTCCCAAAGACCACACATGGATCCACCAGTGTCATTGCATGTGTGTTCTTCCCACAAACCATATCATGAACCACACCCAGTGTCATTGCATGTGTGTTCTTCTCACAGACCACACATGGATCCACCAGTGTCATTGCATGTGTGTTCTTCTCACAAGCCATATCATGAACCAAACCCAGTGTCATTGCATGTGTGTTCTTCCCATGAACCACACATGGATCCACCGGTGTCATCGCATGTGTGTTCTTCCCGTGAACCACACATGGATCCACCAGTGTCATTGCATCCGTGCTCTTTTCACAAACCACAGCTAGAGTCATATGATGTGTGTTCTTCTCACATACCACATATCACACTAGTGTCATTGCATGTGTGTTCTTCCCAAAGACCACGCATGGATCCACCAGTGTCATTGCATGTGTGTTCTTCTCACAAACCATATCATGAACCACACCTAGTGTCATTGCATGTGTGTTCTTCTCACAGACCACACATGGATCCACCACTGTCATTTCATGTGTGTTCTTCTCACAAACCATATCATGAACCACACCTAGTGTCATTGCATGTGTGTTCTTCCCATGAACCACACATGGATCCACCAGTGTCATTGCATGTCTGCTCTTCTCATGAACCACACATGGATCGACACAGTGTCATCGCATGTGTGTTCTTCCCATGAACCACACATGGATCCACCAGTGTCATGGCATGTCTGCTCTTTTCATGAACCATAGCTAGAGTCATTGGATGTGAGTTCTTCTCACAGACGACATATCACCAGTGTCATTGCGTGTGTGTTCTTCCCAAAGACCACACATGGATCCCCAGTGTCATTGCATGTGTGTTCTTCTCACAAACCATATCATGAACCACACCCTGTGTCATTGCATGTGTGTTCTTCTCACAGACCACACATGGATCCACCAGTGTCATTGCATGTGTGTTCTTCTCACAAACCATATCATGAACCACACCCAGTGTCATTGCATATGTGTTCTTCCCATGAAACACACATGGATCCACCGGTGTCATTGCATGTCTGCTCTTTTCATGAACGACAGCTAAAGTCATTGCATGTGTGTTCTTGTCACAAACCACATATCACTAGAGTCATTGCATGTGTGTTCTTCCCATGAACCACATATGGATCCACCAGTGTCATTGCATGTGTGTTCTTCCCACAGACCACACATGGATCCACCAGTGTCATTGCATGTGTGTTCTTCTCACAAACCATATCATGAACCACACCCAGTATCATTGCATGTGTGTTCTTCTCACATACGACAAATGGATCCACCAGTGTCATTGCATGTGTGTTTTTCTCACAGACCATATCATGAACCACACCCAGTGTCATTGCATGTGTGTTCTTCCCGTGAACCACACATGGATCCACCGGTGTCATCGCATGTGTGTTCTTCCCATGAACCACACATGGATCCACCTGTGTCATTGCATGCGTGCTCTTTTCACAAACCACAACTAGAGTCATTGGATGTGTGTTCTTCTCACAGACCACATATCACTAGTGTCATTGCATGTGTGTTCTTCCCAAAGACCACACATGGATCCACCAGTGTCATTGCATGTGTGTTCTTCTCACAAACCATATCATGACCCACACCCAGTGTCATTGCATGTGTGTTCTTCTCACAGACCACACATGGATCCACCAGTGGCATTTCATGTGTGTTCTTCTCACAAACCATATCATGAACCACACCTAGTGTCATTGCATGTGTGTTGTTCCCATGAACCACACATGGATCCACCAGTGTCATTGCATGTCTGCTCTTCTCATGAACCACACATGGATCCACCCAGTGTCATCGCATGTGTGTTCTTCCCATGAACCACACATGGATCCACCAGTGTCATTGCATGTCTGCTCTTTCCATGAACCACAGCTAGAGTCATTGGATATGTGTTCTTCTCACATACCACATATCACCAGTGTCATTGCATGTGTGTTCTTCCCAAAGACCACACATGGATCCACCAGTGTCATTGCATGTGTGTTCTTCCCACAAACCATATCATGAACCACACCCAGTGTCATTGCATGTGTGTTCTTCTCACAGACCACACATGGATCCACCAGTGTCATTGCATGTGTGTTCTTCTCACAAGCCATATCATGAACCAAACCCAGTGTCATTGCATGTGTGTTCTTCCCATGAACCACACATGGATCCACCGGTGTCATCGCATGTGTGTTCTTCCCGTGAACCACACATGGATCCACCAGTGTCATTGCATCCGTGCTCTTTTCACAAACCACAGCTAGAGTCATATGATGTGTGTTCTTCTCACATACCACATATCACACTAGTGTCATTGCATGTGTGTTCTTCCCAAAGACCACGCATGGATCCACCAGTGTCATTGCATGTGTGTTCTTCTCACAAACCATATCATGAACGACACCCAGTGTCATTGCATGTGTGTTCTTCTCACAAGCCATATCATGAACCACACTCAGTGTCATTGCATGTGTGTTTTTCCCATGAACCACACATGGATCCACCAGTGTCATTGCATGTCTGCTCTTATCATGAACCACACATGGATCCACCTAGTGTCATCGCATGTGTGTGCTTCCCAAAGACCACACATGGATCCACCAGTGTCATTGCGTGTGTGTTCTTCTCACAAACCATATAATGAACCACACCCAGTGTCATTGCATGTGTGTTCTTCCCAAATACCACACATGGATCCACCAGTGTCATTGCATGTGTGTTCTTTCACAAACCATACCATGAACCACACCCAGTGTCATTGCATGTGTGTTCTTCGCATAGACCACACATGGATCCACCAGTGTCATTGCATGTGTGTTTTTCTCACAGACCATATCATGAACCACACCCAGTGTCATTGCATGTGTGTTCTTCCCATGAACCAGACATGGATCCACCCAGTGTCATCGCATGTGTGATCTTCCCATGAACCACACATGGATCCACCAGTGTCATTGCATGTCTGCTCTTTTCATGAACCACAGCTAGAGTCATTTGATGTGTGTTCTTCTCACAGACGACATATCACCAGTGTCATTGCATGTGTGTTCTTCCAAAAGACCACACATGGATCCACCAGTGTCATTGCATGTGTGTTCTTCTCACAAACCATATCGTGAACCACACCCAGTGTCATTGCATGTGTGTTCTTCTCACAGACGACACATGGATCCACCAGTGTCATTGCATGTGTGTTTTTCTCACAGACCATATCATGAACCACACCCAGTGTCATTGCATGTGTGTTCTTCCCATGAACCACACATGGATCCACCGGTGTCATCGCATGTGTGTTCTTCCCATGAACCACACATGGATCCACCTGTGTCATTGCATGCGTGCTGTTTTCACAAACCACAACTAGAGTCATTGGATGTGTGTTCTTCTCACATACCACATATCACTAGTGTCATTGCATGTGTGTTCTTCCCAAAGACCACACATGGATCCACCAGTGTCATTGCATGTGTGTTTTTCTCACAGACCATATCATGAACCACACCCAGTGTCATTGCATGTGTGTTATTCTCACAGACCACACATGGATCCACCAGTGTCATTTCATGTGTGTTCTTCTCACAAACCATATCATGAACCACACCCAGTGTCATTGCATGTGTGTTCTTCCCATGAACCACACATGGATCCACCGGTGTCATTGCATGTGTGTTCTTCCCATGAACCACACATGGATCCACCGGTGTCATCGCATGTGTGTTCTTCCCATGAACCACACATGGATCCACCTCGGTCATTGCATGCGTGCTCTTTTACAAACCACAGCTAGAGTCATTGGATGTGTGTTCTTCTCACAGACCACATATCACCAGTGTCATTGCATGTGTGTTCTTCCCAAAGACCACACATGGATCCACCAGTGTCATTGCATGTGTGTTCTTCTCACAAACCATATCATGAACCACACCCGGTGTCATTGCATGTGTGTTTTTCTCACAGACCATATCATGAACCACACCCAGTGTCATTGCATGTGTGTTCTTCCCATGAACCACACATGGATCCACCGGTGTCATCGCATGTGTGTTCTTCCCATGAACCACACATGGATCCACCTGTGTCATTGCATGCGTGCTCTTTTCACAAACCACAACTAGAGTCATTAGATGTGTGTTCTTCTCGCAGACCACATATCACCAGTGTCATTGCATGTGTGTTCTTCCCAAAGACCACACATGGATCAACCAGTGTCATTGCATGTGTGTTCTTCTCACAAACCATATCATGAACCACACCCAGTGTCATTGCATGTGTGTTCTTCTCACAGACCACACATGGATCCACCAGTGTCATTTCATGTGTGTTCTTCTCACAAACCATATCATGAACCACACCTAGTGTCATTGCATGTGTGTTCTTCTCATGAACCACACATGGATCCACCAGTGTCATTGCATGTCTGCTCTTATCATGAACCACACATGGATCGACACAGTGTCATCGCATGTGTGTTCTTCCCATGAACCACACATGGATCCACCAGTGTCATGGCATGTCTGCTCTTTTCATGAACCACAGCTAGAGTCATTGGATGTGTGTTCTTCTCACAGACGACATATCACCAGTGTCATTGCGTGTGTGTTCTTCCCAAAGACCACACATGGATCCACCAGTGTCATTGCATGTGTGTTCTTCTCACAAACCATATCATGAACCACACCCAGTGTCATTGCATGTGTGTTCTTCTCACAAACCATATCATGAACCACACCCAGTGTCATTGCATATGTGTTCTTCCCATGAACCACACATTGATCCACGAGTGTCATTGCATGTATGCTCTTTCCACATAGCACACATGGATCCACCAGTGTCATTGCATGTGTGTTCTACTCACAGACCACATATCACCTGCGTCATTGCATGTGTGTTCTTCCCATGAACCAAACATGGGTCCACCAGTGTCATTGCATGTGTGTTCTTCCCACAGACCACACATGGATCCACCGGTGTCATTGCATGTGTGTTCTTCCCATGAACCACACATGGATCCACCAGTGTCATTGTATGTCTGCTCTTCCCATGAACCACACATGGATCCACCGGTGTCATTGCATGTCCGCTCTTCTCATTAACCACACCTAGAGTCATTGCATGTCTGTTCTTTTCACAAACCACATATCACTATAGTCATTGCATATGTGTTCTTCCCATGAACCACACATGGATCCACCGGTGTAATTGCATGTGTGTTATTCTCACAAACCACACATGGATCTACCCAGTGTCATTGCATGTGTGTGCTTCCCAAAGACCACACATGGATCCACCAGTGTCATTGCATGTGTGTTCTTCTCACAAACCATATCATGAACCCCACCCAGTGTCATTGCATGTGTGTTCTTCCCAAAGACCACACATGGATCTACCAGTGTCATTGCATGTGTGTTCTTCTCACAAACCATATCATCAACCACACCCAGTGTCATTGCATGTGTGTTGTTCTCACAGACCACACATGGATCCACCAGTGTCATTGCATGTGTGTTCTTCTCACAAGCCATATCATGAACCACACCCAGTGTCATTGCATGTGTGTTCTTCGCACAGACCACACATGGATCCACCAGTGTCATTGCATGTGTGTTTTTCTCACAGACCATATCATGAACCACACCTAGTGTCATTGCATGTGTGTTCTGTTGGAGATATGCCCAAGAGGCAATAATAAAGTGGTTATTATCATATCTTCACACTTATGATAAATGTTTACATACCATGCTATAATTGTATTAACCGGAAACATTAATACTTGTGTGATTTGTAAACTAAAATAAGAGTCCCTAGTAAAGCCTCTTGTTAAACTAGCTTGTTGGTTAATATATGATCATGGTTTCCTGATCATGAACATAGAGATGTTATTAACAACAGGATCATATCATTAGGAGAATGATGTGATGGACATACTCCTATAGATAAGCGTAGCATAAAGATCAAGTCATTTCAATAGTTCAATTGCTATATGCTTTCTGATACATAGTAACCTAATTCCTTCGACCATGAGATCATGCATATTGCCTTTACTGGATGGATGCTTTGATGTCATCAAACACCACACCGTAACAGGGTGGCTATAAAAGTGGCATTGGGTGTTCAGAAAGTATTGGTTGAAACACATGGATCAAGAGTGGGATTTGTCCATCCACATGACGGATAGATATTCTCTGGGCCCTCTCGGTGAAATGTCATCCAATTAGCTTGCAAGCATGTGACTTGGTCACAAGGGATCACATATCACGGGAACGAGAAAAGAGTACTTATCAGTAACGAGGTTGAACTAGGTATGCAGAGATACCGACGATCATAACCTCGGATAAGTAACATATCGTGAGACAAAGGGAAATTGGTATCGTATGTAAGTGGTTCATTCGATCGCAAAGTAATCGTAGAAATATGTGGGAGCCATATGAATTTCCAGATTCCTCTATTGGTTATTGTTCGGAGAAGTGTCTCGATCATGTCCGCATAATTCACGAACCGTAGGGAGACACACTTAAGGATTCGACATTGTTTGAGTAGTTATGGTATTATGAGAAAGAGACCGAATGTTGTTCGGAGTCTCGGATGGGATCCGGGATATCACGAGGTGATCCGGAATGGTCCGGAGAATAAGATTCATATAAGGAAAGTCCCATTTCGGAGTTGGGGAATGGTTCCGGTGTTTTCATCGGGAACATTCTAGAAGTTCCCGGAATGTCCGGCACTCCGGAGGGGAAGGGGTACATGAATGTGTCATTGCATGTTGGAATGATTGCATCATGTACTAAGTGTTCTTGCTGTCCCAAATAAAGAATTAAATTGAATCCTAAATTGAAAAAGTCAAACGGCTAGTTTGAAAGTCAAACGGCAGTTTTTGGGAAGTGGGAGGAGAGGAGGAAACCGAATTGGGGGAGGAGTCCTCCTCCCCAAGCCGGCGGCCAGCCCTAGGCCGAGTTGGGGAGGGACTCCCTCCCTCCCCTAGCGCGCCAGCCCTCCCACCTATAAAGGGAGGGGCAGGGCTCCCCTCCCAAAACAACACAAGACACACAAGTTTCCTATCCTCTAAACTAAACCCTAGATCTAGACCCCGGTTTAGAGCTATTCGGTTTAGAGCCTTCTAATTGGTTTAGAGCCCTCTAATTGGTGTGTCTAATTACTAGACCACTAATAGCCTCTCTCATAAGCTCCACCATACTCGCACCGGCTTAAGGCGAAGCCCTGCGGGATCTCCCCTCTACTTCCGGTACCACACCGTTGTGCTGCCGGAATCGCGAGGAGAGTGCTACAACCTCCGCTGCCTGCTGGAACAAGGGAGAGGAAGGTCTTCGTCGAGTACCGAACGTGTGACCGACTGCGGGAGCGCTGCTGGAACGTGGCGCTGGAAGGATCGTCTACGCGATCTTGAGATCGGAAAGAGTACGACTACATCACCCACGAGAATCTGCTCTCGTTAAACACTTTGGAATCTTCGAGGGTGAGTTATTCCATCGACTCGTTGCTACAATCTAGTAGATAGATCTTGGCTTGTTTGTTTGTATGCGATAGAAAATTTTTGTTTTCCATGCTGCGAACCCCTACAGTGGTATCAGAGCCGTGTCTATATGTAGATCTGTTGCACGAGTAGAACACAATGGTCATTGTGGGCGTTGATGCTTTTATTGTCGATTGCTTTTTGTGTACTTTGCATCTTGCGGTATGTTGGGATGAAGCGGCCCGGGCTAACCTTACATGACATCGTTCATGAGACTTGCTCCACGCTTAACATGCAACTTGTATTGCATAAGTGGCTTTGCGGGTGCCTGTTTCTCCTAGCATAGTAAAGATCCAATTTACAACGGGTGATCAACAATGCTAGTATCAATGTTGTGGTTCTTGTTCGTAAGTTAGAACGACACTTATTGAAAGCCCCAAACCACGTAAAATATGCAAAGAAAGTAGAGGCGTCTAACTTTGTTTTGCAGGGGTGTGCAGTGATGTGATATGGCCATGATTGTGATTATATTTGATGTATGCAATGTTCCTTATTGTAAGTTGGCAACCGGCAGGAGCCATATGGTTGTCTTTAATTTCTGTTAAGACCTGCGTGTCTATTCAAAATAGTTGTAATAGTTGAAGCTGGTGGACGACAACCATGAAGAAGCGTCATTGACCTTGATGCTATGCCGGTGATGATGGAGATCATGTTCGTGCTTGAAGATGGAGATCGGAAGCACAAAGAAGAAAGGCCATATCATATCACATATTATGAATTGCATGTGATGTTAATCCTTTATGCATCTTGTATTGCTTAGTAGACAACGGTAGCATTATAAGATGATCCCTCATACACATAAATTTCAAGTTCTAAAGTGTTCACCCTTAGTGTGCACCGTTGCCAAAGCTTGCTGCTTCGAAACACCACGTGATGATCGGGTGTCTTTGATTCCGCGGGTGACTACAACGTAAGCAAGCCAGATTTGCTTATGCGGAAGCTAAGGTTTGTCTTGACGAGCCTAGCATGTACAGACATGGCCTCAGGAACACGGATCGCCGAAAGGTAAAGCATGAATCATATAGTAGATATGATGAACATGTCGATTGTTCGCCATTGAAACTATATCAACTCTCGTGATGATCGGTTTTGATGTGGTGGATTTGGTTCGTGTGATCACTAAAACAATGTGAGGGATATTGTTTTGAGTGGGAGTTCACCTAGATTAATTTAATTATTAATTAGAACTCAATTTATCATAAACTAAATCAAAGTGAATTTGCATAGTTGTTGTAGTCATTGGCATCCGTTTACCACCTTGCGCTTAGTTATAATTGAGATAATAGAACTATAGAATTCTGGTTAGTTACTTTACGAACTGGTATCGTATTGTTTTAAGTGTTAATCTAAAGTTTAAAAGTCCTATTGCAAACTTTCAGTAAGTTCCGGTTACTCCATGAAGTTTAATAATTAGTATTAAATCAAGAGTAACAATTCCAAGTGTTAGTATATAAGTATCATGTTTGTATCCATGATTCTTGATATTCAAAGGATTCCCTTAATATCAAGGTTATCTAGGATCTGAAAGAGTTGTTTCAGAAACCATGATGTGTGGAAGATATTGTGATATCTGAAACGAAGTTTTGGTTGCAACATGATAGAGTATAATATGGCAAAAGTCATGTTCTCATATTTGATGAGAATTTGCAAAAAGGTTGGAGACACTTGTTGTCCTAATCCTCCAAAAGGTTTTGGATAGCAACATTATACTCATAATTCATCGTTATAAGCTAAAAGTAGCTTGATCATGGACGATTCCATGATAAGGGTGAATATTTGATGTAGGTAAAATGTTTACTACACCAAGAGATTACTAATGAAAGGAATTTGAAAGAACACCAAACATTTGATGATGGTGATCTACTTCAAAGTGCAAGTCCAAAGACATTGGTATTTAATTATACACGCTTTGGACTATATGTCATATGTATGACTCCACTATTGATGTTAATAGATTCTTTCAAACTGAAAAGGAAATACTGAAAGGGAATCTCATAAATATATGGCAGAAAAGAAAAACTAGAATTGTTCAGTTTAAGTATATAGATGATGTACATGTTGTGGCTATATTCTTTGCTTATTAAAATGTGGTTCTTAAGTATTTGATACTGAATTTGTTGGTATGAATCGTCATACGAAACAACAGAATTCATGAACTACAATGGCCTAAGTAACTAGCAAAAGAATATGTGATGATGTTCATCGAGAACAAATAAAGGGTTATTATGTTGCTCGTTAAAACATCAAAGCTTGCCTTCAAGATTTGTTTTATCAGGTATTATGAGAACAAAAGGGTTGTTCAAATAATTGCCGTAATCCATAAAAGATGGATGATTCGCAAATCTCGTTAGAGAAATCACATCCATAAAACTAGTGCTAAAATGTCAAAAGACAAATTGATTGAAAGATCACTTAGGAAGTGACATCGCTGTTTGAATTATATTGGAAAGAAAACATGAAGAAACTCCATGTTGATGGAATTTTGGAGTCTTCTGATTTTTGATCATATGACGCTTGTGAAACTTTCCTAGAGATAATTAAAACTTCGTTCATAGGCCAAAAGGGAACGAATGACTAGCTAATTGGAACTTGTACATATTGTTGTATGAAGTCCATTATGTGTAGTCAAGAGCGATGGATTTCAACTTCATATGCTTTCTCCAAAAATTTGAGTGAATATATGAATATTTACTTAATAAGGATGAAGTATGAAACATTTGAAAAGTTCAAAGACTTTCAAGATGAAGTGCAAAATCATTGTAACAAGAATATAAACAGTTTATGATAAAGATCATAAAGGAAGATATTTGAGTTACAAGTTTAGCATAATACCTAAGATTTAAAGAATCGTTCCGTGGATTTGCATTTCCCGAAACACCATAAGAGTATGGAGCGTTCGAGATATGTAATTAAACCTTGTTTGACATGGTAAGATCGAAAGGTGTAATTCATAAAACTGCCATTGCATTTTAAAGATTAAAAGCTTTAGAGATTACCGTTTTTCCACTGAAAAGAGCTCCATCATAATCCGTTGAAATGACACCATATAAGGTTATGGTTTGGGATAAAACCCAAGTTGTCCTTTCTTAAACATTGGTATGCTATGCATAAGAAAGATGTTTGCAACCAAAGTCGGATGAACCTGTCTTTGTATGACTATTAAGTATTTCTCCATAAACACCGGAGACAAAAGTGTTTGTTGCTTAGAACGTCAAGTTTCTTTTGGAAGGAATTTTTCGTGAAAAGTTAAGTGGGAGGACAATAGAACTTTGATAAGGTTAAAAGAACCTTAGCTGTATGTGCAAAGTTGCGCAGCGCCGAAAAGTGTTCCGGAGGCGGCAACAATGCTCATGGCTCACGTGCCTCAAAGGTTGTGGTCACGGAGATCTAAGTTCCTATTGAAACAAGTAGATCGGGTAAACAATCAAATACCAAGATTTGAGGGTTGAATCATTATTTGAGAATAATGAACCGACTACATGCAGAGAAGCGATGATGGGCCCTGACTCCGTAAAATGGCTTGAAGCCATAAAATCCGTGATAGTTCCATACACGAGAAATCAAGTTTTGAACTTGAAGGACCCTCGAGAAAGGTGTAAGACCTTATAGTTGTGTCTGGATCTATAAAGAAATAGACATGGATGTTTCACATCTAGTCGACATGTTGGGAAAGAGTTCACAACAATGTTCAAAGGTTGACTATGACAAGATTTGATCTTTCATAGTGATATTTAGTCTAGACGGATTAATGTAGCAACCACTACATATAATTTGTTATATGGTAGTTGAATAAACAAAACAAGTTCTTCTAATAGAATCGTTACCTAGGACATGTGCATAAACACGGTCCATAGGGTTTTGTCAATTCAAAGGATGCTAAAAGCATATGCAAACTTCAATGGTTAGAGTGAGCATAGCGGAGTTGGAATCTTCACTATGATGAAACTGTTAAGAGAGTTTAATTTCATCAGAGACAATGAAGATGCTTGCGTTTGCAAGAAATTAAGTGGGAGCGCTAAGACATGTTTCTAATACATTATGTGGAAGACATATTGTTGATTGGAAATAATGTATCTTTTATTAACACATATTAAGAATTTCATCCCGATGAAAGACTTAGGCAAAACCCAAATATTTGGCATCAATAGACGCTAATATGGTTGTGCCAGAAGTACATAGATAAGATATTGAATGAGTTCAATATAGAAACTACAAGAGAAGGTTCTTGTTGCACAGAAAGGATTGAATGAGTTCAATGTTGATGATATATTCAAGTGTATTGACATTTGGTAAAGTGAAACAAATAATCAAGTATAGATTGATACTTGATGTATGAAATCACAAAGAGTATTTATATCAATCATACTGTGATATGTACAAATCCAGATATGTCCTATGCTCTAAATGTTGTGAGCATATACCAGAATGATTCGTAAGATGATCATTGGACAATAGTAAGGATATTCTTATGATCTTTTGGAAGAACTAAGAGTATATTATTTGTAGAAGTGACAAATAGATGGTTAGTTCATTGTAAAAGTACTACATTGATACTAGCTTTGTCACAAAGTACAGATTAAGTTTATCTCAATCTAAACTAAGGGTGGCACAATATAATGGAAAGTGAGTTCCATAATGGATTTGGATGATTTCCAAAGTTAAGACATTGTGACAGATACTACAACAAAAGGCTAAGTATATGACTGCTATTATAGCAGCAAAAGAGGGCATTTGTGTCAAGAAGTTTGTTATCAAACTAGGTGTAGTTCTCAGTGGGATAATACTATGAAGATATATTGTGCGACAATATTATCAACATGTTTTAACCCTAAAGAGCTAAAGGTCACACCGAAATACCAAATTTATACAAAGCCATCTCATTAGAGAATGAGTGATGCATAGAGACGCAAAGACATGCAATTACACACGGACCTGGAAGTGTCAGATCCGGAGATCAGTTGACCACTAGCAATCGTGTACATACAACACTGGAAAGCCATAGGTGTTATATACACAAAGGTTCGAAACTAGATTATTGACTCTAGTGCAAGTGGGAGACTGTTGGAGATATGCCCAAGAGGCAATAATAAAGTGGTTATTATCATATCTTCACACTTATGATAAATGTTTACATACCATGCTATAATTGTATTAACCGGAAACATTAATACTTGTGTGATTTGTAAACTAAAATAAGAGTCCCTAGTAAAGCCTCTTGTTAAACTAGCTTGTTGGTTAATATATGATCATGGTTTCCTGATCATGAACATAGAGATGTTATTAACAACAGGATCATATCATTAGG
Source organism: Avena sativa (assembly GCA_916181665.1). NCBI lineage: Eukaryota > Viridiplantae > Streptophyta > Magnoliopsida > Poales > Poaceae > Avena > Avena sativa. Next base: position 319,242,775 of record OV702292.1, read on the forward strand.
AGAATGATGTGATGGACATACTCCTATAGATAAGCGTAGCATAAAGATCAAGTCATTTCAATAGTTCAATTGCTATATGCTTTCTGATACATAGTAACCTAATTCCTTCGACCATGAGATCATGCATATTGCCTTTACTGGATGGATGCTTTGATGTCATCAAACACCACACCGTAACAGGGTGGCTATAAAAGTGGCATTGGGTGTTCAGAAAGTATTGGTTGAAACACATGGATCAAGAGTGGGATTTGTCCATCCACATGACGGATAGATATTCTCTGGGCCCTCTCGGTGAAATGTCATCCAATTAGCTTGCAAGCATGTGACTTGGTCACAAGGGATCACATATCACGGGAACGAGAAAAGAGTACTTATCAGTAACGAGGTTGAACTAGGTATGCAGAGATACCGACGATCATAACCTCGGATAAGTAACATATCGTGAGACAAAGGGAAATTGGTATCGTATGTAAGTGGTTCATTCGATCGCAAAGTAATCGTAGAAATATGTGGGAGCCATATGAATTTCCAGATTCCTCTATTGGTTATTGTTCGGAGAAGTGTCTCGATCATGTCCGCATAATTCACGAACCGTAGGGAGACACACTTAAGGATTCGACATTGTTTGAGTAGTTATGGTATTATGAGAAAGAGACCGAATGTTGTTCGGAGTCTCGGATGGGATCCGGGATATCACGAGGTGATCCGGAATGGTCCGGAGAATAAGATTCATATAAGGAAAGTCCCATTTCGGAGTTGGGGAATGGTTCCGGTGTTTTCATCGGGAACATTCTAGAAGTTCCCGGAATGTCCGGCACTCCGGAGGGGAAGGGGTACATGAATGTGTCATTGCATGTTGGAATGATTGCATCATGTACTAAGTGTTCTTGCTGTCCCAAATAAAGAATTAAATTGAATCCTAAATTGAAAAAGTCAAACGGCTAGTTTGAAAGTCAAACGGCAGTTTTTGGGAAGTGGGAGGAGAGGAGGAAACCGAATTGGGGGAGGAGTCCTCCTCCCCAAGCCGGCGGCCAGCCCTAGGCCGAGTTGGGGAGGGACTCCCTCCCTCCCCTAGCGCGCCAGCCCTCCCACCTATAAAGGGAGGGGCAGGGCTCCCCTCCCAAAACAACACAAGACACACAAGTTTCCTATCCTCTAAACTAAACCCTAGATCTAGACCCCGGTTTAGAGCTATTCGGTTTAGAGCCTTCTAATTGGTTTAGAGCCCTCTAATTGGTGTGTCTAATTACTAGACCACTAATAGCCTCTCTCATAAGCTCCACCATACTCGCACCGGCTTAAGGCGAAGCCCTGCGGGATCTCCCCTCTACTTCCGGTACCACACCGTTGTGCTGCCGGAATCGCGAGGAGAGTGCTACAACCTCCGCTGCCTGCTGGAACAAGGGAGAGGAAGGTCTTCGTCGAGTACCGAACGTGTGACCGACTGCGGGAGCGCTGCTGGAACGTGGCGCTGGAAGGATCGTCTACGCGATCTTGAGATCGGAAAGAGTACGACTACATCACCCACGAGAATCTGCTCTCGTTAAACACTTTGGAATCTTCGAGGGTGAGTTATTCCATCGACTCGTTGCTACAATCTAGTAGATAGATCTTGGCTTGTTTGTTTGTATGCGATAGAAAATTTTTGTTTTCCATGCTGCGAACCCCTACATGTTCTTCCCATGAACCAGACATGGATCCACCGGTGTTATCGCATGTGTGTTCTTCCCATGAACCACATATGGATCCACCAGTGTCATTGGATGCGTGCTCTTTTCACAAACCACAGCTAGAGTCATTGGATGTGTGTTCTTCTCACAGACCACATATCACCAATGTTATTGCATGTGTGTTCTTCCCAAAAACCACACATGGATCCACCAGTGTCATTGCATGTGTGTTCTTCTCACAAACCATATCATGAACCACACCCAGTGTCATTACATGTGTGTTCTTCTCACAGACCACACATGGATCCACCAGTGTCATTTCATGTGTGTTCTTCTCACAAACCATATCATGAACCACACCTAGTGTCATTGTATGTGTGTTCTTCCCATAAACCACACATGGATCCACCAGTGTCATTGCATGTCTTCTCTTCTCATGAACCAAACATGGATCCACCCAGTGTCATCGCATGTGTGTTCTTCCCATGAACCACACATGGATCCACCAGTGTCATTGCATGTCTGCTCTTTTCATGAACCACAGCTAGAGTCATTGGATGTGTGTTCTTCTCACAGACGACATATCACCAGTGTCATTGCATGTGTGTTCTTCCAAAAGACCACACATGGATCCACCAGTGTCATTGCATGTGTGTTCTTCTCACAAACCATATCGTGAACCACACCTAGTGTCATTGCTTGTGTGTTCTTCTCACAGACGACACATGGATCCACCAGTGTCATTGCATGTGTGTTTTTCTCACAGACCATATCATGAACCACACCCAGTGTCATTGCATGTGTGTTCTTCCCATGAACCACACATGGATCCACCGGTGTCATCGCATGTGTGTTCTTCCCATGAACCACACATGGATCCACCTCGGTCATTGCATGCGTGCTCTTTTACAAACCACAACTAGAGTCATTGGATGTGTGTTCTTCTCATAGACCACATATCACCAGTGTCATTGCATGTGTGTTCTTCGCACAGACCACACATGGATCCACCAGTGTCATTGCATGTGTGTTTTTCTCACAGACCATATCATGAACCACACCCAGTGCCATCGCATGTGCGTTCTTCCCATGAACCACACATGGATCCACCAGTGTCATTGCATGTCTGCTCTTTTCATGAACCACAGCTAGAGTCAATGGATGTGTGTTCTTCTCACAGACGACATATCACCAGTGTCATTGCATGTGTGTTCTTCCAAAAGACCACACATGGATCCACCAGTGTCATTGCATGTGTGTTCTTTTCACAAACCATATCGTGAACCACACCTAGTGTCATTGCTTGTGTGTTCTTCTCACAGACGACACATGGATCCACCAGTGTCATTGCATGTGTGTTTTTCTCACAGACCATATCATGAACCACACCCAGTGTCATTGCATGTGTGTTCTTCCCATGAACCACACATGGATCCACCGGTGTCATCGCATGTGTGTTCTTCCCATGAACCACACATGGATCCACCTCGGTCATTGCATGCGTGCTCTTTTACAAACCACAACTAGAGTCATTGGATGTGTGTTCTTCTCATAGACCACATATCACCAGTGTCATTGCATGTGTGTTCTTCGCACAGACCACACATGGATCCACCAGTGTCATTGCATGTGTGTTTTTCTCACAGACCATATCATGAACCACACCCAGTGTCATTGCATGTGTGTTCTTCCCATGAACCAGACATGGATCCACCGGTGTCATCGCATGTGTGTTCTTCCCATGAACCACACATGGATCCACCTCGGTCATTGCATGCGTGCTCTTTTACAAACCACAACTAGAGTCATTGCATGTGTGTTCTTCCCATGAACCACACATGGATCCACCAGTGTCATTGCATGCGTGCTCTTTTCACAAACCACAGCTAGAGTCATTGGATGTGTGTTCTTCTCACAGACCACATATCACCAGTGTTATTGCATCTGTGTTCTTCCCAAAGACCACACACGGATCCACCAGTGTCATTGCATGTGTGTTCTTCTCACAAACCATATCATGAACCACACCCAGTATCATTGCATGTGTGTTCTTCTCACATACGACACATGGATCCACCAGTGTCATTGCATGTGTGTTTTTCTCACAGACCATATCATGAACCACACCCAGTGTCATTGCATGTGTGTTGTTCCCATGAACCACACATGGATCCACCGGTGTCATCGCATGTGTGTTCTTCCCATGAACCACACATGGATCCACCTGTGTCATTGCATGTGTGCTCTTTTCACAAACCACAACTAGAGTCATTGGATGTGTGTTCTTCTCACAGACCACATATCACCAGTGTCATTGCATGTGTGTTCTTCCCAAAGACCACACATGGATCCACCAGTGTCATTGCATGTGTGTTTTTCTCATAAACCATATCATGTACCACACCCAGTGTCATTGCATGTGTGTTCTTCTCACAGACCACACATGGATCCACCAGTGTCATTTCATGTGTGTTCTTCTCACAAACCATATCATGAACCACACCTAGTGTCATTGCATGTGTGTTCTTCCCATAAACCACACATGGATCCACCAGTGTCATTGCATGTCTGCTCTTCTCAGAACCAAACATGGATCCACCCAGTGTCATCGCATGTGCGTTCTTCCCATGAACCACACATGGATCCACCAGTGTCATTGCATGTCTGCTCTTTTCATGAACCACAGCTAGAGTCATTGGATGTGTGTTCTTCTCACAGACGACATATCACCAGTGTCATTGCATGTGTGTTCTTCCAAAAGACCACACATGGATCCACCAGTGTCATTGCATGTGTGTTCTTCTCACAAACCATATCGTGAACCACACCTAGTGTCATTGCTTGTGTGTTCTTCTCACAGACGACACATGGATCCACCAGTGTCATTGCATGTGTGTTTTTCTCACAGACCATATCATGAACCACACCCAGTGTCATTGCATGTGTGTTCTTCCCATGAACCACACATGGATCCACCGGTGTCATCGCATGTGTGTTCTTCCCATGAACCACACATGGATCCACCTCTGTCATTGCATGCGTGCTCTTTTACAGACCACAACTAGAGTCATTGGATGTGTGTTCTTCTCATAGACCACATATCACCAGTGTCATTGCATGTGTGTTCTTCCCAAAGACCACACATGGATCCACCAGTGTCATTGCATGTGTGTTCTTCTCACAAACCATATCATGAACCACACCCTATGTAATTGCATGTGTGTTCTTCTCACAGACGACACATGGATCCACCAGTGTCATTGCATGTGTGTTTTTCTCACAGACCATATCATGAACCACACCCAGTGTCATTGCATGTGTGTTCTTCCCATGAACCACACATGGATCCACCGGTGTCATCGCATGTGTGTTCTTCCCATGAACCACACATGGATCCACCTCGGTCATTGCATGCGTGCTCTTTTCACAAACCACAGCTAGAGTCATTGGATGTGTGTTCTTCTCACAGACCACATATCACCAGTGTTATTGCATCTGTGTTCTTCCCAAAGACCACACACGGATCCACCAGTGTCATTGCATGTGTGTTCTTCTCACAAACCATATCATGAACCACACCCAGTATCATTGCATGTGTGTTCTTCTCACATACGACACATGGATCCACCAGTGTCATTGCATGTGTGTTTTTCTCACAGACCATATCATGAACCACACCCAGTGTCATTGCATGTGTGTTGTTCCCATGAACCACACATGGATCCACCGGTGTCATCGCATGTGTGTTCTTCCCATGAACCACACATGGATCCACCTGTGTCATTGCATGTGTGCTCTTTTCACAAACCACAACTAGAGTCATTGGATGTGTGTTCTTCTCACAGACCACATATCACCAGTGTCATTGCATGTGTGTTCTTCCCAAAGACCACACATGGATCCACCAGTGTCATTGCATGTGTGTTTTTCTCATAAACCATATCATGTACCACACCCAGTGTCATTGCGTGTGTGTTCTTCTCACAGACCACACATGGATCCACCAGTGTCATTTCATGTGTGTTCTTCTCACAAACCATATCATGAACCACACCTAGTGTCATTGCATGTGTGTTCTTCCCATAAACCACACATGGATCCACCAGTGTCATTGCATGTCTGCTCTTCTCAGAACCAAACATGGATCCACCCAGTGTCATCGCATGTGCGTTCTTCCCATGAACCACACATGGATCCACCAGTGTCATTGCATGTCTGCTCTTTTCATGAACCACAGCTAGAGTCATTGGATGTGTGTTCTTCTCACAGACGACATATCACCAGTGTCATTGCATGTGTGTTCTTCCAAAAGACCACACATGGATCCACCAGTGTCATTGCATGTGTGTTCTTCTCACAAACCATATCGTGAACCACACCTAGTGTCATTGCTTGTGTGTTCTTCTCACAGACGACACATGGATCCACCAGTGTCATTGCATGTGTGTTTTTCTCACAGACCATATCATGAACCACACCCAGTGTCATTGCATGTGTGTTCTTCCCATGAACCACACATGGATCCACCGGTGTCATCGCATGTGTGTTCTTCCCATGAACCACACATGGATCCACCTCTGTCATTGCATGCGTGCTCTTTTACAGACCACAACTAGAGTCATTGGATGTGTGTTCTTCTCATAGACCACATATCACCAGTGTCATTGCATGTGTGTTCTTCCCAAAGACCACACATGGATCCACCAGTGTCATTGCATGTGTGTTCTTCTCACAAACCATATCATGAACCACACCCTGTGTAATTGCATGTGTGTTCTTCTCACAGACGACACATGGATCCACCAGTGTCATTGCATGTGTGTTTTTCTCACAGACCATATCATGAACCACACCCAGTGTCATTGCATGTGTGTTCTTCCCATGAACCACACATGGATCCACCTCTGTCATTGCATGCGTGCTCTTTTACAAACCACAACTAGAGTCATTGGATGTGTGTTCTTCTCATAGACCACATATCACCAGTGTCATTGCATGTGTGTTCTTCGCACAGACCACACATGGATCCACCAGTGTCATTGCATGTGTGTTTTTCTCACAGACCATATCATGAACCACACCCAGTGTCATTGCATGTGTGTTCTTCCCATGAACCAGACATTGATCCACCGGTGTCATCGCATGTGTGTTCTTCCCATGAACCACACATGGATCCACCAGTGTCATTGGATGCGTGCTCTTTTCACAAACCACAGCTAGAGTCATTGGATGTGTGTTCTTCTCACAGACCACATATCACCAGTGTTATTGCATGTGTGTTCTTCCCAAAGACCACACATGGATCCACCAGTGTCATTGCATGTGTGTTCTTCTCACAAACCATATCATGAACCACACCCAGTATCATTGCATGTGTGTTCTTCTCACATACGACACATGGATCCACCAGTGTCATTGCATGTGTGTTTTTCTCACAGACCATATCATGAACCACACCCAGTGTCATTGCATGTGTGTTCTTTCCATGAACCACACATGGATCCACCGGTGTCATCGCATGTGTGTTCTTCCCATGAACCACACATGGATCCACCTGTGTCATTGCATGTGTGCTCTTTTCACAAACCACAACTAAAGTCATTGGATGTGTGTTCTTCTCACAGACCACATATCACCAGTGTAATTGCATGTGTGTTCTTCCCAAAGACCACACATGGATCCACCAGTGTCATTGCATGTGTGTTATTCTCATAAACCATATCATGAACCACACCCAGTGTCATTGTATGTGTGTTCTTCTCACAGACCACACATGGATCCACCAGTGTCATTTCATGTGTGTTCTTCTCACAAACCATATCATGAACCACACCTAGTGTCATTGCATGTGTGTTCTTCCCATAAACCACACATGGATCCACCAGTGTCATTGCATGTCTGCTCTTCTCATGAACCAAACATGGATCCACCAGTGTCATCGCATGTGTGTTCTTCCCATGAACCACACATGGATCCACCAGTGTCATTGCATGTCTGCTCTTTTCATGAACCACAGCTAGAGTCATTGGATGTGTGTTCTTCTCACAGACGACATATCACCAGTGTCATTGCATGTGTGTTCTTCCAAAAGACCACACATGGATCCACCAGTGTCATTGCATGTGTGTTCTTCTCACAAACCATATCGTGAACCACACCCAGTGTCATTGCATGTGTGTTCTTCTCACAGACGACACATGGATCCACCAGTGTCATTGCATGTGTGTTTTTCTCACAGACCATATCATGAACCACACCCAGTGTCATTGCATGTGTGTTCTTCCCATGAACCACACATGGATCCACCGGTGTCATCGCATGTGTGTTCTTCCCATGAACCACACATGGATCCACCAGTGTCATTGCATCCGTGCTCTTTTCACAAACCACAGCTAGAGTCATATGATGTGTGTTCTTCTCACATACCACATATCACACCAGTGTCATTGCATGTGTGTTCTTCTCACAAACCATATCATGAACCACACCCTGTGTAATTGCATGTGTGTTCTTCTCACAGACGACACATGGATCCACCAGTGTCATTGCATGTGTGTTTTTCTCACAGACCATATCATGAACCACACCCAGTGTCATTGCATGTGTGTTCTTCCCATGAACCACACATGGATCCACCTCTGTCATTGCATGCGTGCTCTTTTACAAACCACAACTAGAGTCATTGGATGTGTGTTCTTCTCATAGACCACATATCACCAGTGTCATTGCATGTGTGTTCTTCGCACAGACCACACATGGATCCACCAGTGTCATTGCATGTGTGTTTTTCTCACAGACCATATCATGAACCACACCCAGTGTCATTGCATGTGTGTTCTTCCCATGAACCAGACATTGATCCACCGGTGTCATCGCATGTGTGTTCTTCCCATGAACCACACATGGATCCACCAGTGTCATTGGATGCGTGCTCTTTTCACAAACCACAGCTAGAGTCATTGGATGTGTGTTCTTCTCACAGACCACATATCACCAGTGTTATTGCATGTGTGTTCTTCCCAAAGACCACACATGGATCCACCAGTGTCATTGCATGTGTGTTCTTCTCACAAACCATATCATGAACCACACCCAGTATCATTGCATGTGTGTTCTTCTCACATACGACACATGGATCCACCAGTGTCATTGCATGTGTGTTTTTCTCACAGACCATATCATGAACCACACCCAGTGTCATTGCATGTGTGTTCTTTCCATGAACCACACATGGATCCACCGGTGTCATCGCATGTGTGTTCTTCCCATGAACCACACATGGATCCACCTGTGTCATTGCATGTGTGCTCTTTTCACAAACCACAACTAGAGTCATTGGATGTGTGTTCTTCTCACAGACCACATATCACCAGTGTAATTGCATGTGTGTTCTTCCCAAAGACCACACATGGATCCACCAGTGTCATTGCATGTGTGTTATTCTCATAAACCATATCATGAACCACACCCAGTGTCATTGTATGTGTGTTCTTCTCACAGACCACACATGGATCCACCAGTGTCATTTCATGTGTGTTCTTCTCACAAACCATATCATGAACCACACCTAGTGTCATTGCATGTGTGTTCTTCCCATAAACCACACATGGATCCACCAGTGTCATTGCATGTCTGCTCTTCTCATGAACCAAACATGGATCCACCAGTGTCATCGCATGTGTGTTCTTCCCATGAACCACACATGGATCCACTAGTGTCATTGCATGTCTGCTCTTTTCATGAACCACAGCTAGAGTCATTGGATGTGTGTTCTTCTCACAGACGACATATCACCAGTGTCATTGCATGTGTGTTCTTCCAAAAGACCACACATGGATCCACCAGTGTCATTGCATGTGTGTTCTTCTCACAAACCATATCGTGAACCACACCCAGTGTCATTGCATGTGTGTTCTTCTCACAGACGACACATGGATCCACCAGTGTCATTGCATGTGTGTTTTTCTCACAGACCATATCATGAACCACACCCAGTGTCATTGCATGTGTGTTCTTCCCATGAACCACACATGGATCCACCGGTGTCATCGCATGTGTGTTCTTCCCATGAACCACACATGGATCCACCTCTGTCATTGCATGCGTGCTCTTTTACAAACCACAACTAGAGTCATTGGATGTGTGTTCTTCTCATAGACCACATATCACCAGTGTCATTGCATGTGTGTTCTTCCCAAAGACAACACATGGATCCATCAGTGTCATTGCATGTGTGTTCTTCTCACAAAGCATATCATGAACCACACCTAGTGTCATTGCATGTGTGTTCTTCGCACAGACCACACATGGATCCACCAGTGTCATTGCATGTGTGTTTTTCTCACAGACCATATCATGAACCACACCCAGTGTCATTGCATGTGTGTTCTTCCCATGAACCACACATGGATCCACCGGTGTCATCTTATGTGTGTTCTTCCCATGAACCACACATGGATCCACCTCTGTCATTGCATGCGTGCTCTTTTACAGACCACAACTAGAGTCATTGGATGTGTGTTCTTCTCATAGACCACATATCACCAGTGTCATTGCATGTGTGTTCTTCCCAAAGACCACACATGGATCCACCAGTGTCATTGCATGTGTGTTCTTCTCACAAACCATATCATGAACCACACCCTGTGTAATTGCATGTGTGTTCTTCTCACAGACGACACATGGATCCACCAGTGTCATTGCATGTGTGTTTTTCTCACAGACCATATCATGAACCACACCCAGTGTCATTGCATGTGTGTTCTTCCCATGAACCACACATGGATCCACCTCTGTCATTGCATGCGTGCTCTTTTACAAACCACAACTAGAGTCATTGGATGTGTGTTCTTCTCATAGACCACATATCACCAGTGTCATTGCATGTGTGTTCTTCGCACAGACCACACATGGATCCACCAGTGTCATTGCATGTGTGTTTTTCTCACAGACCATATCATGAACCACACCCAGTGTTATTGCATGTGTGTTCTTCCCATGAACCAGACATTGATCCACCGGTGTCATCGCATGTGTGTTCTTCCCATGAACCACACATGGATCCACCAGTGTCATTGGATGCGTGCTCTTTTCACAAACCACAGCTAGAGTCATTGGATGTGTGTTCTTCTCACAGACCACATATCACCAGTGTTATTGCATGTGTGTTCTTCCCAAAGACCACACATGGATCCACCAGTGTCATTGCATGTGTGTTCTTCTCACAAACCATATCATGAACCACACCCAGTATCATTGCATGTGTGTTCTTCTCACATACGACACATGGATCCACCAGTGTCATTGCATGTGTGTTTTTCTCACAGACCATATCATGAACCACACCCAGTGTCATTGCATGTGTGTTCTTTCCATGAACCACACATGGATCCACCGGTGTCATCGCATGTGTGTTCTTCCCATGAACCACACATGGATCCACCTGTGTCATTGCATGTGTGCTCTTTTCACAAACCACAACTAGAGTCATTGGATGTGTGTTCTTCTCACAGACCACATATCACCAGTGTCATTGCATGTGTGTTCTTCCCAAAGACCACACATGGATCCACCAGTGTCATTGCATGTGTGTTCTTCTCATAAACCATATCATGAACCACACCCAGTGTCATTGTATGTGTGTTCTTCTCACAGACCACACATGGATCCACCAGTGTCATTTCATGTGTGTTCTTCTCACAAACCATATCATGAACCACACCTAGTGTCATTGCATGTGTGTTCTTCCCATAAACCACACATGGATCCACCAGTGTCATTGCATGTCTGCTCTTCTCATGAACCAAACATGGATCCACCAGTGTCATCGCATGTGTGTTCTTCCCATGAACCACACATGGATCCACCAGTGTCATTGCATGTCTGCTCTTTTCATGAACCACAGCTAGAGTCATTGGATGTGTGTTCTTCTCACAGACGACATATCACCAGTGTCATTGCATGTGTGTTCTTCCAAAAGACCACACATGGATCCACCAGTGTCATTGCATGTGTGTTCTTCTCACAAACCATATCGTGAACCACACCCAGTGTCATTGCATGCGTGTTCTTCTCACAGACGACACATGGATCCACCAGTGTCATTGCATGTGTGTTTTTCTCACAGACCATATCATGAACCACACCCAGTGTCATTGCATGTGTGTTCTTCCCATGAACCACACATGGATCCACCGGTGTCATCGCATGTGTGTTCTTCCCATGAACCACACATGGATCCACCTCTGTCATTGCATGCGTGCTCTTTTACAAACCACAACTAGAGTCATTGGATGTGTGTTCTTCTCATAGACCACATATCACCAGTGTCATTGCATGTGTGTTCTTCCCAAAGACAACACATGGATCCATCAGTGTCATTGCATGTGTGTTCTTCTCACAAAGCATATCATGAACCACACCTAGTGTCATTGCATGTGTGTTCTTCGCACAGACCACACATGGATCCACCAGTGTCATTGCATGTGTGTTTTTCTCACAGACCATATCATGAACCACACCCAGTGTCATTGCATGTGTGTTCTTCCCATGAACCACACATGGATCCACCGGTGTCATCGCATGTGTGTTCTTCCCATGAACCACACATGGATCCACCTCTGTCATTGCATGCGTGCTCTTTTACAGACCACAACTAGAGTCATTGGATGTGTGTTCTTCTCATAGACCACATATCACCAGTGTCATTGCATGTGTGTTCTTCCCAAAGACCACACATGGATCCACCAGTGTCATTGCATGTGTGTTCTTCTCACAAACCATATCATGAACCACACCCTGTGTAATTGCATGTGTGTTCTTCTCACAGACGACACATGGATCCACCAGTGTCATTGCATGTGTGTTTTTCTCACAGACCATATCATGAACCACACCCAGTGTCATTGCATGTGTGTTCTTCCCATGAACCACACATGGATCCACCTCTGTCATTGCATGCGTGCTCTTTTACAAACCACAACTAGAGTCATTGGATGTGTGTTCTTCTCATAGACCACATATCACCAGTGTCATTGCATGTGTGTTCTTCGCACAGACCACACATGGATCCACCAGTGTCATTGCATGTGTGTTTTTCTCACAGACCATATCATGAACCACACCCAGTGTTATTGCATGTGTGTTCTTCCCATGAACCAGACATTGATCCACCGGTGTCATCGCATGTGTGTTCTTCCCATGAACCACAGATGGATCCACCAGTGTCATTGGATGCGTGCTCTTTTCACAAACCACAGCTAGAGTCATTGGATGTGTGTTCTTCTCACAGACCACATATCACCAGTGTTATTGCATGTGTGTTCTTCCCAAAGACCACACATGGATCCACCAGTGTCATTGCATGTGTGTTCTTCTCACAAACCATATCATGAACCACACCCAGTATCATTGCATGTGTGTTCTTCTCACATACGACACATGGATCCACCAGTGTCATTGCATGTGTGTTTTTCTCACAGACCATATCATGAACCACACCCAGTGTCATTGCATGTGTGTTCTTTCCATGAACCACACATGGATCCACCGGTGTCATCGCATGTGTGTTCTTCCCATGAACCACACATGGATCCACCTGTGTCATTGCATGTGTGCTCTTTTCACAAACCACAACTAGAGTCATTGGATGTGTGTTCTTCTCACAGACCACATATCACCAGTGTCATTGCATGTGTGTTCTTCCCAAAGACCACACATGGATCCACCAGTGTCATTGCATGTGTGTTCTTCTCATAAACCATATCATGAACCACACCCAGTGTCATTGTATGTGTGTTCTTCTCACAGACCACACATGGATCCACCAGTGTCATTTCATGTGTGTTCTTCTCACAAACCATATCATGAACCACACCTAGTGTCATTGCATGTGTGTTCTTCCCATAAACCACACATGGATCCACCAGTGTCATTGCATGTCTGCTCTTCTCATGAACCAAACATGGATCCACCAGTGTCATCGCATGTGTGTTCTTCCCATGAACCACACATGGATCCACCAGTGTCATTGCATGTCTGCTCTTTTCATGAACCACAGCTAGAGTCATTGGATGTGTGTTCTTCTCACAGACGACATATCACCAGTGTCATTGCATGTGTGTTCTTCCAAAAGACCACACATGGATCCACCAGTGTCATTGCATGTGTGTTCTTCTCACAAACCATATCGTGAACCACACCCAGTGTCATTGCATGTGTGTTCTTCTCACAGACGACACATGGATCCACCAGTGTCATTGCATGTGTGTTTTTCTCACAGACCATATCATGAACCACACCCAGTGTCATTGCATGTGTGTTCTTCCCATGAACCACACATGGATCCACCGGTGTCATCGCATGTGTGTTCTTCCCATGAACCACACATGGATCCACCTCTGTCATTGCATGCGTGCTCTTTTACAAACCACAACTAGAGTCATTGGATGTGTGTTCTTCTCATAGACCACATATCACCAGTGTCATTGCATGTGTGTTCTTCCCAAAGACCACACATGGATCCACCAGTGTCATTGCATGTTTGTTCTTCTCACTAACCATATCATGAACCACACCCTGTGTAATTGCATGTGTGTTCTTCTCACAGACGACACATGGATCCACCAGTGTCATTGCATGTGTGTTTTTCTCACAGACCATATCATGAACCACACCCAGTGTCATTGCATGTGTGTTCTTCCCATGAACCACACATGGATCCACCGGTGTCATCGCATGTGTGTTCTTCCCATGAACCACTCATGGATCCACCTGTGTCATTGCATGCGTGCTCTTTTCACAAACCACAACTAGAGTCATTGGATGTGTGTTCTTCTCACAGACCACATATCACAAGTGTCATTGCATGTGTGTTCTTCTCACAAACCATATCATGAACCACACCTAGTGTCATTGCATGTGTGTTCTTCTCACAGACCACACATGGATCCACCAGTGTCATTTCATGTGTCTTCTTCTCACAAACCATATCATGAACCACACCTAGTGTCATTGCATGTGTGTTCTTCCCATGAACCACACATGGATCCACCAGTGTCATTGCATGTCTGCTCTTCTCATGAACCACACATGGATCCACCCAGTGTCATCGCATGTGTGTTCTTCCCATGAACCACACATGGATCCACCAGTGTCATTGCATGTCTGCTCTTTTCACAAACCACAGCTAGAGTCATTGGATGTGTGTTCTTCTCACAGACCACATATCACCAGTGTTATTGCATGTGTGTTCTTCCCAAAAACCACACATGGATCCACCAGTGTCATTGCATGTGTGTTCTTCTCACAAACCATATCATGAACCACACCCAATGTCATTGCATGTGTGTTCTTCTCACAGACCACACATGGATCCACCAGTGTCATTTCATGTGTGTTCTTCTCACAAACCATATCATGAACCACACCTAGTGTCATTGCATGTGTGTTCTTCCCATAAACCACACATGGATCCACCAGTGTCATTGCATGTCTTCTCTTCTAATGAACCAAACATGGATCCACCCAGTGTCATCGCATGTGTGTTCTTCCCATGAACCACACATGGATCCACCAGTGTCATTGCATGTCTGCTCTTTTCATGAACCACAGCTAGAGTCATTGGATGTGTGTTCTTCTCACAGACGACATATCACCAGTGTCATTGCATGTGTGTTCTTCCAAAACACCACACATGGATCCACCAGTGTCATTGCATGTATGTTCTTCTCACAAACCATATCGTGAACCACACCCAGTGTCATTGCATGTGTGTTCTTCTCACAGACGACACATGGATCCACCAGTGTCATTGCATGTGTGTTTTTCTCACAGACCATATCATGAACCACACCCAGTGTCATTGCATGTCTGTTCTTCCCATGAACCACACATGGATCCACCGGTGTCATCGCATGTGTGTTCTTCCCATGAACCACACATGGATCCACCTCTGTCATTGCATGCGTGCTCTTTTACAAACCACAACTAGAGTCATTGGATGTGTGTTCTTCTCATAGACCACATATCACCAGTGTCATTGCATGTGTGTTCTTCGCACAGACCACACATGGATCCACCAGTGTCATTGCATGTGTGTTTTTCTCACAGACCATATCATGAACCACACCCAGTGTCATTGCATGTGTGTTCTTCCCATGAACCAGACATGGATCCATCGGTGTCATCGCATGTGTGTTCTTCCCATGAACCACACATGGATCCACCAGTGTCATTGGATGCGTGCTCTTTTCACAAACCACAGCTAGAGTCATTGGATGTGTGTTCTTCTCACAGACCACATATCACCTGTGTTATTGCATGTGTGTTCTTCCCAAAGACCACACATGGATCCACCAGTGTCATTGCATGTGTGTTCTTCTCACAAACCATATCATGAACCACACCCAGTATCATTGCATGTGTGTTCTTCTCACATACGACACATGGATCCACCAGTGTCATTGCATGTGTGTTTTTCTCACAGACCATATCATGAACCACATCCAGTGTCATTGCATGTGTGTTGTTCCCATGAACCACACATGGATCCACCGGTGTCATCGCATGTGTGTTCTTCCCATGAACCACACATGGATCCACTTGTGTCATTGCATGTGTGCTCTTTTCACAAACCGCAACTAGAGTCATTGGATGTGTGTTCTTCTCACAGACCACATATCACCAGTGTCATTGCATGTGTGTTCTTCCCAAAGACCACACATGGATCCACCAGCGTCATTGCATGTGTGTTCTTCTCATAAACCATATCATGAACCACACCCAGTGTCATTGCATGTGTGTTCTTCTCACAGACCACACATGGATCCACCAGTGTCATTTCATGTGTGTTCTTCTCACAAACCATATCATGAACCACACCTAGTGTCATTGCATGTGTGTTCTTCCCATAAACCACACATGGATCCACCAGTGTCATTGCATGTCTGCTCTTCTCATGAACCAAACATGGATCCACCCAGTGTCATCGCATGTGTGTTCTTCCCATGAACCAGACATGGATCCACCAGTGTCATTGCATGTCTGCTCTTTTCATGAACCACAGCTAGAGTCATTGGATGTGTGTTCTTCTCACAGACGACATATCACCAGTGTCATTGCGTGTGTGTTCTTCCAAAAGACCACACATGGATCCACCAGTGTCATTGCATGTGTGTTCTTCTCACAAACCATATCGTGAACCACACCCAATGTCATTGCATGTGTGTTCTTCTCACAGACGACACATGGATCCACCAGTGTCATTGCATGTGTGTTTTTCTCACAAACCATATCATGAACCACACCCAGTGTCATTGCATGTGTGTTTTTCCCATAAAGCACACATGGATCCACCGGTGTCATCGCATGTGTGTTCTTCCCATGAACCACACATGGATCCACCTCTATCATTGCATGCGTGCTCTTTTACAGACCACAACTAGAGTCATTGGATGTGTGTTCTTCTCATAGACCACATATCACCAGTGTCATTGCATGTGTGTTCTTTCCAAAGACCACACATGGATCCACCAGTGTCATTGCATGTGTGTTCTTCTCACAAACCATATCATAAACCACACCCAGTGTCATTGCATGTGTGTTCTTCTCACAGACCACACATGGATCCACCAGTGTCATTGCATGTGTGTTTTTCTCACAGACCATATCATGAACCACACCCAGTGTCATTGCATGTGTGTTCTTCCCATGAACCACACATGGATCCACCGGTGTCATCGCATGTGTGTTCTTCCCATGAACCACTCATGGATCCACCTGTGTCATTGCATGTGTGCTCTTTTCACAAACCGCAACTAGAGTCATTGGATGTGTGTTCTTCTCACAGACCACAGATCACAAGTGTCATTGCATGTGTGTTCTTCTCACAAACCATATCATGAACCACACCTAGTGTCATTGCATGTGTGTTCTTCTCACAGACCACACATGGATCCACCAGTGTCATTTCATGTGTCTTCTTCTCACAAACCATATCATGAACCACACCTAGTGTCATTGCATGTGTGTTCTTCCCATGAACCACACATGGATCCACCAGTGTCATTGCATGTCTGCTCTTCTCATGAACCACACATGGATCCACCCAGTGTCATCGCATGTGTGTTCTTCCCATGAACCACACATGGATCCACCAGTGTCATTCCATGTCTGCTCTTTTCATGAACCACAACTAGAGTCATTGGATGTGTGTTCTTCTCACAGACCACATATCACCAGTGTCATTGCGTGTGTGTTCTTCCCAAAGACCACACATGGATCCACCAGTGTCATTGCATGTGTGTTCTTCTCACAAACCATATCATGAACCACACCTAGTGTCATTGCATGTGTGTTCTTCCCATGAACCACACATGGATCCACCAGTGTCATTACATGTGTGTTCTTCTCACAAACCATATCATGAACCACACCCAGTGTCATTGCATATGTGTTCTTCCCATGAACCACACATGGATCCACCAGTGTCATTGCATGTATGCTCTTCCCACATACCACACATGGATCCACCAGTGTCATTGCATGTGTGTTCTTCTCACAAACCACATATCACCTGCGTCATTGCATGTGTGTTCTTCCCATGAACCAAACATGGATCCACTAGTGTCATTGCATGTGTGTTCTTCCCACAGACCACACATGGATTCACCGGTGTCATTGCATGTGAGTTCTTCTCATGAACCACACATGGATCCACTAGTGTCATTGTATGTCTGCTCTTCCCATGAACCACACATGGATCCACCGGTGTCATTGCATGTCTGCTCTTCTCATTAACCACAGCTAGAGTGATTGCATGTCTGTTCTTTTCACAAACCACATATCACTAGAGTCATTGCATGTGTGTTCTTCCCATGAACCACACATGGATCCACTGGTGTCATTGCATGTGTGTTCTTCTCACAAACCACACATGGATCCACCCAGTGTCATTGCATGTGTGTGGTTCCCAAAGACCACACATGGATCCACTAGTGTCATTGCATGTGTGTTCTTCTCACAAACCATATCATGAACCACACCCAGTGTCATTGCATGTGTGTTCTTCTCACAGACCATATCACGAACCACACCCAGTGTCATTGCATGTGTGTTCTTCCCATGAACCACACATGGATACACGGGAGTCATTGCATGTGTGTTCTTCTCACAAACCACACATGGATCCACCCAGTGTCATCGCAGGTGTGTTCTTCCCATGAACCACACATTGATCCACCAGTGTCATTGCATGTGTGCTCTTTGCATGAACCACAGCTAGAGTCATTGGATGTGTGTTCTTATCATAGACCACACATGGATCCAATGTCCTTGCATGTGTGTTCTTCCCAAAAACCACAGATGGATCCACCAGTGTCATTGCATGTGTGTTCTTCCCAAAGACCACACATGGATCCACCAGTTTCATTGCATGTGTGTTCTTCTCACAAACCATATCATGAACCACACCTAGTGTCATTGCATGTGTGTTCTTCTCACGGACCACACATGGATCCACCATTGTTATTGCATGTGTGTTTTTCTCACAGACCATATCATGAACCACACCCAGTGTCATTGCATGTGTGTTCTTCCCATGAACCACACATGGATCCACCGGTGTCATCGCATGTGTGTTCTTCCCATGAACCACACATGGATCCACCAGTGTCATTGCATGCGTGCCCTTTTCACAAACCACATCTAGAGTCATATGATGTGTGTTCTTCTCACAGACCACATATCACCAGTGTCATTGCATGTGTGTTCTTCCCAAAGACCACACATGGATCTACCAGTGTCATTGCATGTGTGTTCTTCTCACAAACCATATCATGAACCACACCCAGTGTCATTGCATGTGTGTTCTTCTCACAGACCACACATGGATCCACCAGTGTCATTGCATGTGTGTTCTTCTCACAAACCATATCATGAACCACACCCAGTGTCATTGCATGTGTGCTCTTCCCATGAACCACACATCGATCCACTAGTGTCATTGCATGTGTGCTCTTCTCATGAACCACACATGGATCCACCTAGTGTCATCGCATGTGTGTGCTTCCCAAAGACCACACATGGATCCACCAGTGTCATTGCATGTGTGTTCTTCTCACAAACCATATCATGAACCACACCAGTGTCATTGAATGTGTGTTCTTCCCAAAGACAACACATGGATCCATCAGTGTCATTGCATGTGTGTTCTTCTCACAAAGCATATCATGAACCACACCTAGTGTCATTGCATGTGTGTTCTTCGCACAGACCACACATGGATCCACCAGTGTCATTGCATGTGTGTTTTTCTCACAGACCATATCATGAACCACACCCAGTGTCATTGCATGTGTGTTCTTCCCATGAACCAGACATGGATCCACCAGTGTTATCGCATGTGTGTTCTTCCCATGAACCACACATGGATCCACCAGTGTCATTGCATGCGTGCTCTTTTCACAAACCACAGCTAGAGTCATTGGATGTGTGTTCTTCTCACAGACCACATATCACCAGTGTCATTGCATGTGTGTTCTTCCCAAAGACCACACATGGATCCACCAGTGTCATTGCTTGTGTGTTCTTCTCACAAACCATATCATGAACCACACCCAGTGTCATTGCATGTGTGCTCTTCCCATGAACCACACATGGATCCACTAGTGTCATTGCATGTGTGCTCTTCTCATGAACCACACATGAATCCACCTAGTGTAATCTCATGTGTGTGCTTCCCAAAGACCACACATGGATCCACCAGTGTCATTGCATGTGTGTTCTTCTCACAAACCATATCATGAACCACACCCAGTGTCATTGAATGTGTGTTCTTCCCAAAGACCACACATGGATCCACCAGTGTCATTGCATGTGTGTTCTTCTCACAAACCATATCATGAACCACACCCAGTGTCATTGCATGTGTGTTCTTCGCACAGACCACAGATGGATCCACCAGTGTCATTGCATTTGTGTTTTTCTCACAGATCATATCATGAACCACACCCAGTGTCATTGCATGTGTGTTCTTCCCATGAACCAGACATGGATCCACCAGTGTTATCGCATGTGTGTTCTTCCCATGAACCACACATGGATCCACCAGTGTCATTGCATGCGTGCTCTTTTCACAAACCACAACTAGAGTCATTGGATGTGTGTTCTTCTCACAGACCACATATCACCAGTGTCATTGCATGTGTGTTCTTCCCAAAGACCACACATGGATCCACCAGTGTCATTGCTTGTGTGTTATTCTCACAAACCATATCATGAACCACACCCAGTGTCATTGCATGTGTGTTCTTCACACAGACCACACATGGATCCACCAGTGTCATTGCATGTGTGTTCTTCTCACAAACCATATCATGAACCACACCTAGTGTCATTGCATGTGTGTTCTTCCCATGAACCACACATGGATCCACTGGTGTCATCGCATTTGTGTTCTTCGCATGAACCACACATGGATCCACCTGTGTCATTGCATGAGTGCTCTTTTCACAAACCACAACTAGAGTTATTGGATGTGTGTTCTTCTCACATACTACATATCACCAGTGTCATTGCATGTGTGTTCTTCCCAAAGACCACACATGGATCCACCAGTGTCATTGCATGTGTGTTCTTCTCATAAACCATATCATGAACCACACCCAGTGCCATTGCATGTGTGTTCTTCTCACAGACCACACATGGATCCACCAGTGTCATTTCATGTGTATTCTTCTCACAAACCATATCATGAACCACACCTAGTGTCATTGCATGTGTGTTCTTCCCATGAACCACACATGGATCCACCAGTGTCATTGCATGTCTGTTCTTCTCATGAACCACACATGGATCCACCCAGTGTCATCGCATGTGTGTTCTTCCCATGAACCACACATGGATCCACCAGTGTCATTGCATGTCTGCTCTTTTCATGAACCACAGCTAGAGTCATTGCATGTGTGTTTTTCACACAGACCATATCATGAACCCACCCAGTGTCATTGCATGTGTGTTCTTCCCATGAACCACACATGGATCCACCGGTGTCATCGCATGTGTGTTCTTCCCATGAACCACACATGGATCCACCAGTGTCATTGCATGCGTGCTCTTTTCACAAACCACAACTAGAGTCATATGATGTGTGTTCTTCTCACAGACCACATATCACCAGTGTCATTGCATGTGTGTTCTTCCCAAAGACCACACATGGATCCACCAGTGTCATTGCATGTGTGTTCTTCTCACAAACAATATCATGAACCACACCAGTGTCATCGCATGTGTGTTCTTCCCATGAACCACACATGGATCCACCGGTGTCATTACATGTCTGCTCTTTTCATGAACCACAGCTAGAGTCATTGGATGTGTGTTCTTCTCACAGACCACATATCACCAATGTCATTGCATGTGTGTTCTTCCCAAAGACCACACATGGATCCACCAGTGTCATTGCATGCGTGTTCTTCTCACAAACCATATCATGAACCACACCCAGTGTCATTGCATGTGTGTTCTTCTCACAGACCACACATGGATCCACCAGTGTCATTGCATGTGTGTTCTTCTCATGAACCACACATGGATCACACCGAGTGTCATCGCATGTGTGTTCTTCCCATGAACCACACATGGATCCACAAGTGTCATTGCATGTGTGTTCTTCCCAAAGACCACACATGGATCCACCAGTGTCATTGCATGTGTGTTCTTCTCAAAAACCATATCATGAACCACACCAGTGTCATCGCATGTGTGTTCTTCCCATGAACCATACATGGATCCACCGGTGTCATTGCATGTCTGCTCTTTTCATGAACCATAGCTAGAGTCATTGGATGTGTGTTCTTCTCAAAGACCACATATCACCAATGTCATTGCATGTGTGTTCTTCCCAAAGACCACACATGGATCCACAAGTGTCATTGCATGCGTGTTCTTCTCACAAACCATATCATGAACCACACCCAGTGTCATTGCATGTGTGTTCTTCTCACAGACCACACATGGATCCACCAGTGTCACTGCATGTGTGTTCTTCTCACAAACCATATCTTGAACCACACCTAGTGTCATCGCATGTGTGTTCTTCCAATGAACCACACATGTATCCACCAGTGTCATTGCATCTCTGCTCTTCCCACATACCACACATCACCAGTGTCATTGCATGTGTGTTCTTCCCAAAGACCACACATGGATCCACCAGTGTTATTGCATGTGTGTTCTTCTCACAAACCATATCATGAACCACACCAAGTGTCATCGCATGTGTGTTCTTCCCATGAACCACACATGGATCCACCCGTGTCATTGCATGTCTGCTCTTTTCATGAACCACAGCTAGAGTCATTGGATGTGTGTTCTTCTCACAGACCACATATCACCAGTGTTATTGCATGTGTGTTCTTCCCAAAGACCACACATGGATCCACCAGTGCCAATGCATGTGTGTTCTTCTCAGAAACCATATCATGAACCACACCTAGTGTCATTGCATGTGTGTTCTTCTCACAGACCACACATGGATCCACCAGTGTCATTCCATGTGTGTTCTTCTCACAAACCATATCATGAACCACACCTAGTGTCATTGCATGTGTGTTCTTCCCATGAACCACAGATGGATCCACTAGTGTAATTGCATGTCTGCTCTTCCCACAGACCACACATGGATCCACCAGTGTTATTGCATGTGTGTTCTTCTCAAAAACCATATCATGAACCACACCCAGTGTCATTGCATGTCTGCTCTTTTCATGAACCACAGCTAGAGTCATTGCATGTGTGTTCTTCTCACAAACCACATATCACCAGAGTCATTCCATCCGTGTTCTTCCCACGAACCACACATGGATCCACCGGAGTCATTGCATGTGTTTTCTTCTCACAAACCACACATGGATCCACCCGGTGTCATCGCATGTGTGTTCTTCCCATGAACCACACATGGATCCACTAGTATCATTGCATGTCTGCTCTTTTCATGAACCATAGCTAGAGTCATTGGATGTGTGTTCTTCTCACAGACCACACATGGATCCAGTGTCATTGCATGTGTGTTCTTACCAAAGACTACACATGGATCCACCAGTGTCATTGCATATGTGTTCTTCTTACAAACCACATCATGAACCACACCCAGTGTCATTGCATGTGTGTTCTTCTCACAGACCACACATGGATCCACCAGTGTCATTGCATGTGTGTTTTTCTCACAAACCATATCATGAACCACACCCAGTGTCATTGCATGTGTGTTCTTCCCATGAACCAGACATGGATCCACCAGTGTTATCACATGTGTGTTCTTCCCATGAACCACACATGGATCCACCAGTGTCATTGCATGCGTGCTCTTTTCACAAACCATAGCTAGGGTCATTGGATGTGTGTTCTTCTCACAGACCACATATCACCAGTGTCATTGCATGTGTGTTCTTCCCAAAGACCACACATGGATCCACCAGTGTCATTGCTTGTGTGTTCTTCTCACAAACCATATCATGAACCACACCCAGTGTCATTGCATGTGTGTTCTTCTCACAGACGACACATGGATCCACCAGTGTCATTGCATGTGTGTTTTTCTCACAGACCATATCATGAACCACACCCAGTGTCATCGCATGTGTGTTCTTCCCATGAACCACACATGGATCCACTGGTGTCATCGCATGTGTGTTCTTTGCATGAACCACACATGGATCCACCTGTGTCATTGCATGAGTGCTCTTTTCACAAACCACAACTAGAGTTATTGGATGTGTGTTCTTCTCACATACCACATATCACCAGTGTCATTGCATGTGTGTTCTTCCCAAAGACCACACATGGATCCACCAGTGTCATTGCATGTGTGTTCTTCTCATAAACCATATCATGAACCACACCCAGTGTCATTGCATGTGTGTTCTTCTCACAGACCACACATGGATCCACCAGTGTCATTTCATGTGTATTCTTCTCACAAACCATATCATGAACCACACCTAGTGTCATCGCATGTGTGTTCTTCCCATGAACCACACATGGATCCACCAATGTCATTGCATGTCTTCTCTTTTCATGAACCACAGCTAGAGTCATTGCATGTGTGTTTTTCACACAGACCATATCATGAACCACACCCAGTGTCATTGCATGTGTGTTCTTCCCATGAACCACACATGGATCCACCGGTGTCATCGCATGTGTGTTCTACCCATGAACCACACATGGATCCACCAGTGTCATTGCATGCGTGCTCTTTTCAGAAACCACAGCTAGAGCCATATGATGTGTGTTCTTCTCACAGACCACATATCACCAGTGTCATTGCATGTGTGTTCTTCCCAAAGACCAGACATGGATCCACCAGTGTCATTGCATGCATGTTCTTCTCACAAACCATATCATGAACCACATCTAGTCATTGGATGTGTGTTCTACTCACAGACCACATATCACCAATGTCATTGCATGTGTGTTCTTCCCAAAGACCACACATGGCTCCACCATTGTCATTGCATGCGTGTTCTTCTCCCAGACCATATCATGAACCACACCCAGTGTCATTGCATGTGTGTTCTTCTCACAGACCACACATGGATCCACCAATGTCATTGTATGTGTGTTCTTCTCACAAACCATATAATGAACCACAACAGTGTCATCGCATGTGTGTTCTTCCCATGAACCACACATGGATCCACCGGAGTCATTTCATGTCTGCTCTTTTCATGAACCACAGCTAGAGTCATTGGATGTGTGTTCTTCTCACAGACCACACATGGATCCACCAGTGTCATTGCATGTGTGTTCTTCTCGTGAACCACACATGGATCACACCGAGTGTCATCGCATGTGTGTTCTTCCCATGAACCACACATGGATCCACAAGTGTCATTGCATGTGTGTTCTTCCCAAAGACCACACATGGATCCACCAGTGTCATTGCATGTGTGTTCTTCTCAAAAACCATATCATGAACCACACCCAGTGTCATCGCATGTGTGTTCTTCCCATGAACCACACATGGATCCACCGGTGTCATTGCATGTCTGCTCTTTTCATGAACCATAGCTAGAGTCATTGGATGTGTGTTCTTCTCAAAGACCACATATCACCAATGTCATTGCATGTCTGTTCTTCCCAAAGACCACACATGGATCCACAAGTGTCATTGCATGCATGTTCTTGTCACAAACCATATCATGAACCACACCCAGTGTCATTGCATGTGTGTTCTTCTCACAGACCACACATGGATCCACCAGTGTCATTGCATGTGTGTTCTTCTCACAAACCATATCTTGAACCACACCTAGTGTCATCGCATGTGTGTTCTTCCAATGAACCACACATGTATCCACCAGTGTCATTGCATGTCTGCTCTTCCCACATACCACACATCACCAGTGTCATTGCATGTGTGTTCTTCCCAAAGACCACACATGGATCCACCAGTGTCATTGCATGTGTGTTCTTCTCAAAAACCATATCATGAACCACACCAAGTGTCATCGCATGTGTGTTCTTCCCATGAACCACACATGGATCCACTCGTGTCATTGCATGTCTGCCCTTTTCACAAACCACAACTAGAGTTATTGGATGTGTGTTCTTCTCACATACCACATATCACCAGTGTCATTGCATGTGTGTTCTTCCCAAAGACCACACATGGATCCACCAGTGCCATTGCATGTGTGTTCTTCTCAGAAACCATATCATGAACCACACCTAGTGTAATTGCATGTGTGTTCTTCTCACAGACTACACATGGA
The DNA here is from genome assembly GCA_916181665.1 of Avena sativa. Classification (NCBI taxonomy): domain Eukaryota; kingdom Viridiplantae; phylum Streptophyta; class Magnoliopsida; order Poales; family Poaceae; genus Avena; species Avena sativa. The sequence continues at coordinate 319,269,218 of OV702292.1, forward strand.
TCCACCAGTGTCATTTCATGTGTGTTCTTCTCACAAACCATATCATGAACCACACCTAGTGTCATTGCATGTGTGTTCTTCCCATAAACCACAGATCGATCCACTAGTGTAATTGCATGTCTGCTCTTCCCACAGACCACACATGGATCCACCAGTGTCATTGCATGTATGTTCTTCCCATGAACCACACATGGATCCACCAGTGTCATTGCATGTCTGCTCTTTTCATGAACCACAGCTAGATTCATTGCATGTGTGTTCTTCTCACAAATCACATATCACCAGAGTCATTCCATCCGTGTTCTTCCCACGAACCACACATGGATCCACCGGAGTCATTGCATGGGTTTTCTTCTCACAAACCACACATGGATCCACCCGGTGTCATCGCATGTGTGTTCTTCCCATGAACCACACATGGATCCACTAGTGTCATTGCATGTCTGCTCTTTCCATGAACCATAGCTAGAGTCATTGGATGTGTGTTCTTCTCACAGACCACACATGGATCCAGTGTCATTGCATGTATGTTCTTACCAAAGACCACACATGGATCCACCAGTGTCATTGCATATGTGTTCTTCTTACAAACCACATCATGAACCACACCCAGTGTCATTGCATGTGTGTTCTTCCCAAAGACCACACATGGATCCACCAGTGTCATTGCATGTGTGTTCTTTTCAAAAACCATATCATGAACCACACCCAGTGTCATCGCATGTGTGTTCTTCCCATGAACCACACATGGATCCACCGGTGTCATTGCATGTCTGCTCTTTTCATGAACCATAGCTAGAGTCATTGGATGTGTGTTCTTCTCAAAGACCACATATCACCAATGTCATTGCATGTCTGTTCTTCCCAAAGACCACACATGGATCCACAAGTGTCATTGCATGCATGTTCTTGTCACAAACCATATCATGAACCACACCCAGTGTCATTGCATGTGTGTTCTTCTCACAGACCACACATGGATCCACCAGTGTCACTGCATGTGTGTTCTTCTCACAAACCATATCTTGAACCACACCTAGTGTCATCGCATGTGTGTTCTTCCAATGAACCACACATGTATCCACCAGTGTCATTGCATGTCTGCTCTTCCCACATACCACACATCACCAGTGTCATTGCATGTGTGTTCTTCCCAAAGACCACACATGGATCCACCAGTGTCATTGCATGTGTGTTCTTCTCAAAAACCATATCATGAACCACACCAAGTGTCATCGCATGTGTGTTCTTCCCATGAACCACACATGGATCCACCCGTGTCATTGCATGTCTGCCCTTTTCACAAACCACAACTAGAGTTATTGGATGTGTGTTCTTCTCACATACCACATATCACCAGTGTCATTGCATGTGTGTTCTTCCCAAAGACCACACATGGATCCACCAGTGCCATTGCATGTGTGTTCTTCTCAGAAACCATATCATGAACCACACCTAGTGTAATTGCATGTGTGTTCTTCTCACAGACTACACATGGATCCACCAGTGTCATTGCATGTGTGTTCTTCTCACAAACCATATCATGAACCACACCTAGTGTCATTGCATGTGTGTTCTTCCCATAAACCACAGATCGATCCACTAGTGTAATTGCATGTCTGCTCTTCCCACAGACCACACATGGATCCACCAGTGTCATTGCATATATGTTCTTCCCATGAACCACACATGGATCCACCAGTGTCATTGCATGTCTGCTCTTTTCATGAACCACAGCTAGAGTCATTGCATGTGTGTTCTTCTCACAAATCACATATCACCAGAGTCATTCCATCCGTGTTCTTCCCACGAACCACACATGGATCCACCGGAGTCATTGCATGTGTTTTCTTCTCACAAACCACACATGGATCCACCCGGTGTCATCGCATGTGTGTTCTTCCCATGAACCACACATGGATCCACTAGTGTCATTGCATGTCTGCTCTTTCCATGAACCATAGCTAGAGTCATTGGATGTGTGTTCTTCTCACAGACCACACATGGATCCAGTGTCATTGCATGTATGTTCTTACCAAAGACCACACATGGATCCACCAGTGTCATTGCATATGTGTTCTTCTTACAAACCACATCATGAACCACACCCAGTGTCATTGCATGTGTGTTCTTCCCAAAGACCACACATGGATCCACCAGTGTCATTGCATGTGTGTTCTTCTCAAAAACCATATCATGAACCACACCCAGTGTCATCGCATGTGTGTTCTTCCCATGAACCACACATGGATCCACCGGTGTCATTGCATGTCTGCTCTTTTCATGAACCATAGCTAGAGTCATTGGATGTGTGTTCTTCTCAAAGACCACATATCACCAATGTCATTGCATGTCTGTTCTTCCCAAAGACCACACATGGATCCACAAGTGTCATTGCATGCATGTTCTTGTCACAAACCATATCATGAACCACACCCGGTGTCATTGCATGTGTGTTCTTCTCACAGACCACACATGGATCCACCAGTGTCACTGCATGTCTGTTCTTCTCACAAACCATATCTTGAACCACACCTAGTGTCATCGCATGTGTGTTCTTCCAATGAACCACACATGTATCCACCAGTGTCATTGCATGTCTGCTCTTCCCACATACCACACATCACCAGTGTCATTGCATGTGTGTTCTTCCCAAAGACCACACATGGATCCACCAGTGTCATTGCATGTGTGTTCTTCTCACAAACCATATCATGAACCACACCAAGTGTCATCGCATGTGTGTTCTTCCCATGAACCACACATGGATCCACCCGTGTCATTGCATGTCTGCCCTTTTCACAAACCACAACTAGAGTTATTGGATGTGTGTTCTTCTCACATACCACATATCACCAGTGTCATTGCATGTGTGTTCTTCCCAAAGACCACACATGGATCCACCAGTGCCATTGCATGTGTGTTCTTCTCAGAAACCATATCATGAACCACACCTAGTGTAATTGCATGTGTGTTCTTCTCACAGACCACACATGGATCCACCAGTGTCATTGCATGTGTGTTCTTCTCACAAACCATATCATGAACCACACCTAGTGTCATTGCATGTGTGTTCTTCCCATGAACCACAGATGGATCCACTAGTGTAATTGCATGTCTGCTCTTCCCACAGACCACACATGGATCCACCAGTGTCATTGCATGTATGTTCTTCCCATGAACCACACATGGATCCACCAGTGTCATTGCATGTCTGCTCTTTTCATGAACCACAGCTAGAGTCATTGCATGTGTGTTCTTCTCACAAACCACATATCACCGGAGTCATTCCATCCGTGTTCTTCCCACGAACCACACATGGATCCACCGGAGTCATTGCATGTGTTTTCTTCTCACAAACCACACATGGATCCACCCGGTGTCATCGCATGTGTGTTCTTTCCATGAACCACACATGGATCCACTAGTGTCATTGCATGTCTGCTCTTTCCATGAACCATAGCTAGAGTCATTGGATGTGTGTTCTTCTCACAGACCACACATGGATCCAGTGTCATTGCATGTGTGTTCTTACCAAAGACCACACATGGATCCACCAGTGTCATTGCATATGTGTTCTTCTTACAAACCACATCATGAACCACACCCAGTGTCATTGCATGTGTGTTCTTCTCACAGACCACACATGGATCCACCAGTGTCATTGCATAAGTGTTCTTCTCATAAACCATATCATGAACCACACCCAGTGTCGTTGCATGTGTGTTCTTCCCATGAACCATACATGGATCCACGGGAGTCATTGCATGTGTGTTCTTCTCACAAACCACACATGGATCCACCCAGTGTCATCGCAGGTGTGTTCTTCCCATAAACCACACAAGGATCCACTAGTGTCATTGAATGTCTGCTCTTTTCATGAACCATAGCTAGAGTCATTGGATGTGTGTTCTTCTCACAGACCACACATGAATCCAGTGTCATTGCATGTGTGTTCTTCCCAAAGACCACACATGGATCCACCAGTGTCATTGGATGCGTGTTCTTCTCACAAACCATATCATGAACCACACCCAGTGTTATTGCATGTGTGTTCTTCTCACAGACCACACATGGATCCACCAGTGTCATTGCATGTGTGTTTTTCTCACAAACGATATCATGAACCACACCGAGTGTCATTGCATGTGTGTTCTTCCCATGAACCACACATGGATCCACCAGTGTCATTGCATGTCTGCTCTTCCCACATACCACACATCACCAGTGTCATTGCATGTGTGTTCTTCCCAAAGACCACACATGGATCCACTAGTGTCATTGCATGTGTGTTCTTCTCACAAACCATATCATGAACCACACCTAGTGTCATCGCATGTGTGTTCTTCCCATGAACCACACATGGATCCACCAGTGTCATTGCATGTCTGCTCTTTTCATGAACCACAGCTAGAGTCATTGGATGCGTGTTCTTCTCACAGACCACATATCACTAGTGTCATTGCATGTGTGTTCTTCCCAAAGACCACACATGGATCCACCAGTGTCATTGCATGTATGTTGTTCTCACAAACCATATCATGAACCACACCTAGTGTCATTGCATGTGTGTTTTTCTCACAGACCACACATGGATCCACCAGTGTCATTGCATGTGTGTTCTTCTCCCAAACCATGTCACGAACCACACCCAGTGTCATTGCATGTGTGTTCTTCCCATGAACCACACATGGATCCACCAGTGTCATTGCATGTCTGCTCTTCTCATGAACCACACATGGATCCACCCAGTGTCATCGCATGTGTGTTCTTCCCATGAACCACACATGGATCCACTAGTGTCATTGTATGTCTGCTCTTTTCATGAACCACGGCTAGAGTCATTAGATGTGTGTTCTTCTCACAGACGACATATCACCAATGTAATTGCATGTGTGTTCTTCCCAAAGACCACATATGGATCCACCAGTGTCATTGCATGCGTGTTCTTCTCACAAACCACAGCTAGAGTCATCGGATGTGTGTTCTTCTCACAGACCACATATCACCAGTGTCATTGCATGTGTGTTCTTCCCAAAGACCACACATGGATCCACCAGTGTCATTGCTTGTGTGTTCTTCTCACAAACCATATCATGAACCACATCCGGTGTCATTGCATGTGTATTTTTCTCACAGACGACACATGGATCCACCAGTGAAATTGCATGTGTGTTTTTCTCACAGACCATATCATGAACCACACCCAGTGTCATTGCATGTGTGTTCTTCCCATGAACCACACATGGATCCACTGGTGTTATCGCATGTGTGTTCTTCGCATGAAGCACACATGGATCCACCTGTGTCATTGCATTTGTGCTCTTTTCACAAACCACAACTAGAGTTATTGGATGTGTGTTCTTCTCACATACCACATATCACCAGTGTCATTGCATGTGTGTTCTTCCCAAAGACCACACATGGATCCACCAGTGTCATTGCATGTGTGTTCTTCTCATAAACCATATCATGAACCACACCCAGTGTCATTGCATGTGTGTTCTTCTCACAGACCACACATGGATCCACCAGTGTCATTTCATGTGTATTCTTCTCACAAACCATATCATGAACCACACCTAGTGTCATTGCATGTGTGTTCTTCCCATGAACCACACATGGATCCACCAGTGTCATTGCATGTCTGCTCTTCTCATGAACCACACATGGATCCACCCAGTGTCATCGCATGTGTGTTCTTCCCATGAACCACACATGGATCCACCAGTGTGATTGCATGTCTCCTGTTTTCATGAACCACAGCTAGAGTCATTGCATGTGTGTTTTTCACACAGACCATATCATGAACCACACCCAGTGTCATTGCATGTGTGTTCTTCCCATGAACCACACATGGATCCACCGGTTTCATCGCATGTGTGTTCTTCCCATGAACCACACATGGATCCACCAGTGTCATTGCATGCGTGCTCTTTTCACAAACCACAGCTAGAGTCATATGATGTGTGTTCTTCTCACAGACCACATATCACCAGTGTCATTGCATGTGTGTTCTTCCCAAAGACCAGACATGGATCCACCAGTGTCATTGCATGCGTGTTCTTCTCACAAACCATATCATGAACCACATGTAGTCATTGGATGTGTGTTCTAATCACAGACCACATATCACCAATGTCATTGCATGTGTGTTCTTCCCAAAGACCACACATGGCTCCACCATTGTCATTGCATGCGTGTTCTTCTCCCAGACCATATCATGAACCACACCCAGTGTCATTGCATGTGTGTTCTTCTCACAGACCACACATGGATCCACCAGTGTCATTGTATGTGTGTTGTTCTCACAAACCATATCATGAACCACACCAGTGTCATCGCATGTGTGTTCTTCCCATGAACCACACATGGATCCACCGGTGTCATTGCATGTCTGCTCTTTTCATGAACCACATCTAGAGTCATTGGATGTGTGTTCTTCTCATAGACCACATATCACCAATGTCATTGCATGTGTGTTCTTCCCAAAGACCACACATGGATCCACCAGTGTCATTGCATGCGTGTTCTTCTCACAAACCATATCATGAACCACACCCAGTGTCATTGCATGTGTGTTCTTCTCATAGACCACACATAGATCCACCAGTGTCATTGCATGTGTGTTCTTCTCGTGAACCACACATGGATCACACCGAGTGTCATCGCATGTGTGTTCTTCCCATGAACCACACATGGATCCACAAGTGTCATTGCATGTGTGTTCTTCCCAAAGACCGCACATGGATCCACCAGTGTCATTGCATGTGTGTTCTTCTCAAAAACCATATCATGAACCACACCTAGTGTCATCGCATGTGTGTTCTTCCCATGAACCACACATGGATCCACCGGTGTCATTGCATGTCTGCTCTTTTCATGAACCATAGCTAGTCATTGGATGTGTGTTCTTCTCAAAGACCACATATCACCAATGTCATTGCATGTGTGTTCTTCCCAAATACCACACATGGATCCACAAGTGTCATTGCATGCATGTTCTTGTCACAAACCATATCATGAACCACACCCAGTGTCATTGCATGTGTGTTCTTCTCACAGACCACACATGGATCCACCAGTGTCACTGCATGTGTGTTCTTCTCACAAACCATATCTTGAACCACACCTAGTGTCATCGCATGTGTGTTCTTCCAATGAACCACACATGTATCCACCAGTGTCATTGCATGTCTGCTCTTCCCACATACCACACATCACTAGTGTCATTGCATGTGTGTTCTTCCCAAAGACCACACATGGATCCACCAGTGTCATTGCATGTGTGTTCTTCTCACAAACCATATCATGAACCACACCAAGTGTCATCACATGTGTGTTCTTCCCATGAACCACACATGGATCCACCCGTGTCATTGCATGTCTGCCCTTTTCATGAACCACAGCTACAGTCATTGGATGTGTGTTCTTCTCACAGACAACATATCACCAGTGTTATTGCATGTGTGTTCTTCCCAAAGACCACACATGGATCCACCAGTGTCATTGCATGTGTGTTCTTCTCATAAACCATATCATGAACCACACCCAGTGTCATTGCATGTGTGTTCTTCTCACAGACCACACATGGATCCACGAGTGTCATTTCATGTGTATTCTTCTCACAAACCATATCATGAACCACACCTAGTGTCATTGCATGTGTGTTCTTCCCATGAACCACACATGGATCCACCAGTGTCATTGCATGTCTGCTCTTCTCATGAACCACACATGGATCCACCTAGTGTCATCGCATGTGTGTTCTTCCCATGAACCACACATGGATCCACCAGTGTGATTGCATGTCTCCTCTTTTCATGAACCACAGCTAGAGTCATTGCATGTGTGTTTTTCACACAGACCATATCATGAACCACACCCAGTGTCATTGCATGTGTGTTCTTCCCATGAACCACACATGGATCCACCGGTTTCATCGCATGTGTGTTCTTCCCATGAACCACACATGGATCCACCAGTGTCATTGCATGCGTGCTCTTTTCACAAACCACGGCTAGTCATATGATGTGTGTTCTTCTCATAGACCACATATCACCAATGTCATTGCATGTGTGTTCTTCCCAAAGACCACACATGGATCCACCAGTGTCATTGCATGCGTGTTCTTCTCACAAACCATATCATGAACCACACCCAGTGTCATTGCATGTGTGTTCTTCTCATAGACCACACATAGATCCACCAGTGTCATTGCATGTGTGTTCTTCTCGTGAACCACACATGGATCACACCGAGTGTCATCGCATGTGTGTTCTTCCCATGAACCACACATGGATCCACAAGTGTCATTGCATGTGTGTTCTTCCCAAAGACCGCACATGGATCCACCAGTGTCATTGCATGTGTGTTCTTCTCAAAAACCATATCATGAACCACACCTAGTGTCATCGCATGTGTGTTCTTCCCATGAACCACACATGGATCCACCGGTGTCATTGCATGTCTGCTCTTTTCATGAACCATAGCTAGTCATTGGATGTGTGTTCTTCTCAAAGACCACATATCACCAATGTCATTGCATGTGTGTTCTTCCCAAATACCACACATGGATCCACAAGTGTCATTGCATGCATGTTCTTGTCACAAACCATATCATGAACCACACCCAGTGTCATTGCATGTGTGTTCTTCTCACAGACCACACATGGATCCACCAGTGTCACTGCATGTGTGTTCTTCTCACAAACCATATCTTGAACCACACCTAGTGTCATCGCATGTGTGTTCTTCCAATGAACCACACATGTATCCACCAGTGTCATTGCATGTCTGCTCTTCCCACATACCACACATCACTAGTGTCATTGCATGTGTGTTCTTCCCAAAGACCACACATGGATCCACCAGTGTCATTGCATGTGTGTTCTTCTCACAAACCATATCATGAACCACACCAAGTGTCATCGCATGTGTGTTCTTCCCATGAACCACACATGGATCCACCCGTGTCATTGCATGTCTGCCCTTTTCATGAACCACAGCTACAGTCATTGGATGTGTGTTCTTCTCACAGACAACATATCACCAGTGTTATTGCATGTGTGTTCTTCCCAAAGACCACACATGGATCCACCAGTGTCATTGCATGTGTGTTCTTCTCATAAACCATATCATGAACCACACCCAGTGTCATTGCATGTGTGTTCTTCTCACAGACCACACATGGATCCACGAGTGTCATTTCATGTGTATTCTTCTCACAAACCATATCATGAACCACACCTAGTGTCATTGCATGTGTGTCCTTCCCATGAACCACACATGGATCCACCAGTGTCATTGCATGTCTGCTCTTCTCATGAACCACACATGGATCCACCTAGTGTCATCGCATGTGTGTTCTTCCCATGAACCACACATGGATCCACCAGTGTGATTGCATGTCTCCTCTTTTCATGAACCACAGCTAGAGTCATTGCATGTGTGTTTTTCACACAGACCATATCATGAACCACACCCAGTGTCATTGCATGTGTGTTCTTCCCATGAACCACACATGGATCCACCGGTTTCATCGCATGTGTGTTCTTCCCATGAACCACACATGGATCCACCAGTGTCATTGCATGCGTGCTCTTTTCACAAACCACAGCTAGAGTCATATGATGTGTGTTCTTCTCACAGACCACATATCACCAGTGTCATTGCATGTGTGTTCTTCCCAAAGACCAGACATGGATCCACCAGTGTCATTGCATGCGTGTTCTTCTCACAAACCATATCATGAACCACATGTAGTCATTGGATGTGTGTTCTACTCACAGACCACATATCACCAATGTCATTGCATGTGTGTTCTTCCCAAAGACCACACATGGCTCCACCATTGTCATTGCATGCATGTTCTTCTCCCAGACCATATCATGAACCACACCCAGTGTCATTGCATGTGTGTTCTTCTCACAGACCACACATGGATCCACCAGTGTCATTGTATGTGTGTTGTTCTCACAAACCATATCATGAACCACACCAGTGTCATCGCATGTGTGTTCTTCCCATGAACCACACATGGATCCACCGGTGTCATTGCATGTCTGCTCTTTTCATGAACCACATCTAGAGTCATTGGATGTGTGTTCTTCTCACAGGCCACATATCACCAATGTCATTGCATGTGTGTTCTTCCCAAAGACCACACATGGATCCACCAGTGTCATTGCATGCGTGTTCTTCTCACAAACCATATCATGAACCACACCCAGTGTCATTGCATGTGTGTTCTTCTCATAGACCACACATGGATCCACCAGTGTCATTGCATGTGTGTTCTTCTCGTGAACCACACATGGATCACACCGAGTGTCATCGCATGTGTGTTCTTCCCATGAACCACACATGGATCCACAAGTGTCATTGCATGTGTGTTCTTCCCAAAGACCACACATGGATCCACCAGTGTCATTACATGTGTGTTCTTCTCACAAACCATATCATGAACCACACCAAGTGTCATCGCATGTGTGTTCTTCCCATGAACCACACATGGATCCACCCGTGTTATTGCATGTCTGCCCTTTTCATGAACCACAGCTACAGTCATTGGATGTGTGTTCTTCTCACAGACAACATATCACCAGTGTTATTGCATGTGTGTTCTTCCCAAAGACCACACATGGATCCACCAGTGTCATTTCATGTGTGTTCTTCTCATAAACCATATCATGAACCACACCCAGTGTCATTGCATGTGTGTTCTTCTCACAGACCACACATGGATCCACCAGTGTCATTTCATGTGTATTCTTCTCACAAACCATATCATGAACCACACCTAGTGTCATTGCATGTGTGTTCTTCCCATGAACCACACATGGATCCACCAGTGTCATTGCATGTCTGCTCTTCTCATGAACCACACATGGATCCACCCAGTGTCATCGCATGTGTGTTCTTTCCATGAACCACACATGGATCCACCAGTGTGATTGCATGTCTCCTCTTTTCATGAACCACAGTTAGAGTCATTGCATGTGTGTTTTTCACACAGACCATATCATGAACCACACCCAGTGTCATTGCATGTGTGTTCTTCCCATGAACCACACATGGATCCACCGGTTTCATCGCATGTGTGTTCTTCCCATGAACCACACATGGATCCACCAGTGTCATTGCATGCGTGCTCTTTTCACAAACCACAGCTAGTCATATGATGTGTGTTCTTCTCACAGACCACATATCACCAGTGTCATTGCATGTGTGTTCTTCCCAAAGACCAGACATGGATCCACCAGTGTCATTGCATGCGTGTTCTTCTCACAAACCATATCATGAACCACATGTAGTCATTGGATGTGTGTTCTACTCACAGACCACATATCACCAATGTCATTGCATGTGTGTTCTTCCCAAAGACCACACATGGCTCCACCATTGTCATTGCATGCGTGTTCTTCTCCCAGACCATATCATGAACCACACCCAGTGTCATTGCATGTGTGTTCTTCTCACAGACCACACATGGATCCACCAGTGTCATTGTATGTGTGTTGTTCTCACAAACCATATCATGAACCACACCAGTGTCATCGCATGTGTGTTCTTCCCATGAACCACACATGGATCCACCGGTGTCATTGCATGTCTGCTCTTTTCATGAACCACATCTAGAGTCATTGGATGTGTGTTCTTCTCACAGACCACATATCACCATTGTCATTGCATGTGTGTTCTTCCCAAAGACCACACATGGATCCACCAGTGTCATTGCATGCGTGTTCTTCTCACAAACCATATCATGAACCACACCCAGTGTCATTGCATGTGTGTTCTTCTCATAGACCACACATGGATCCACCAGTGTCATTGCATGTGTGTTCTTCTCGTGAACCACACATGGATCACACCGAGTGTCATCGCATGTGTGTTCTTCCCATGAACCACACATGGATCCACAAGTGTCATTGCATGTGTGTTCTTCCCAAAGACCACACATGGATCCACCAGTGTCATTGCATGTGTGTTCTTCTCAAAAACCATATCATGAACCACACCAAGTGTCATCGCATGTGTGTTCTTCCCATGAACCACACATGGATCCACCCGTGTTATTGCATGTCTGCCCTTTTCATGAACCACAGCTACAGTCATTGGATGTGTGTTCTTCTCACAGACAACATATCACCAGTGTTATTGCATGTGTGTTCTTCCCAAATACCACACATGGATCCACAAGTGTCATTGCATGCATGTTCTTGTCACAAACCATATCATGAACCACACCCAGTGTCATTGCATGTGTGTTCTTCTCACAGACCACACATGGATCCACCAGTTTCACTGCATGTGTGTTCTTCTCACAAACCATATCTTGAACCACACCTAGTGTCATCGCATGTGTGTTCTTCCAATGAACCACACATGTATCCACCAGTGTCATTGCATGTCTGCTCTTCCCACATACCACACATCACTAGTGTCATTGCATGTGTGTTCTTCCCAAAGACCACACATGGATCCACCAGTGTCATTGCATGTGTGTTCTTCTCACAAACCATATCATGAACCACACCAAGTGTCATCGCATGTGTGTTCTTCCCATGAACCACACATGGATCCACCCGTGTCATTGCATGTCTGCCCTTTTCATGAACCACAGCTACAGTCATTGGATGTGTATTCTTCTCACAGACAACATATCACCAGTGTTATTGCATGTGTGTTCTTCCCAAAGACCACACATGGATCCACCAGTGTCATTGCATGTGTGTTCTTCTCATAAACCATATCATGAACCACACCCAGTGTCATTGCATGTGTGTTCTTCTCACAGACCACACATGGATCCACGAGTGTCATTTCATGTGTATTCTTCTCACAAACCATATCATGAACCACACCTAGTGTCATTGCATGTGTGTTCTTCCCATGAACCACACATGGATCCACCAGTGTCATTGCATGTCTGCTCTTCTCATGAACCACACATGGATCCACCCAGTGTCATCGCATGTGTGTTCTTCCCATGAACCACACATGGATCCACCAGTGTGATTGCATGTCTCCTCTTTTCATGAACCACAGCTAGAGTCATTGCATGTGTGTTTTTCACACAGACCATATCATGAACCACACCCAGTGTCATTGCATGTGTGTTCTTCCCATGAACCACACATGGATCCACCGGTTTCATCGCATGTGTGTTCTTCCCATGAACCACACATGGATCCACCAGTGTCATTGCATGCGTGCTCTTTTCACAAACCACAGCTAGAGTCATATGATGTGTGTTCTTCTCACAGACCACATATCACCAGTGTCATTGCATGTGTGTTCTTCCCAAAGACCAGACATGGATCCACCAGTGTCATTGCATGCGTGTTCTTCTCACAAACCATATCATGAACCACATGTAGTCATTGGATGTGTGTTCTACTCACAGACCACATATCACCAATGTCATTGCATGTGTGTTCTTCCCAAAGACCACACATGGCTCCACCATTGTCATTGCATGCATGTTCTTCTCCCAGACCATATCATGAACCACACCCAGTGTCATTGCATGTGTGTTCTTCTCACAGACCACACATGGATCCACCAGTGTCATTGTATGTGTGTTGTTCTCACAAACCATATCATGAACCACACCAGTGTCATCGCATGTGTGTTCTTCCCATGAACCACACATGGATCCACCGGTGTCATTGCATGTCTGCTCTTTTCATGAACCACATCTAGAGTCATTGGATGTGTGTTCTTCTCACAGGCCACATATCACCAATGTCATTGCATGTGTGTTCTTCCCAAAGACCACACATGGATCCACCAGTGTCATTGCATGCGTGTTCTTCTCACAAACCATATCATGAACCACACCCAGTGTCATTGCATGTGTGTTCTTCTCATAGACCACACATGGATCCACCAGTGTCATTGCATGTGTGTTCTTCTCGTGAACCACACATGGATCACACCGAGTGTCATCGCATGTGTGTTCTTCCCATGAACCACACATGGATCCACAAGTGTCATTGCATGTGTGTTCTTCCCAAAGACCACACATGGATCCACCAGTGTCATTACATGTGTGTTCTTCTCACAAACCATATCATGAACCACACCAAGTGTCATCGCATGTGTGTTCTTCCCATGAACCACACATGGATCCACCCGTGTTATTGCATGTCTGCCCTTTTCATGAACCACAGCTACAGTCATTGGATGTGTGTTCTTCTCACAGACAACATATCACCAGTGTTATTGCATGTGTGTTCTTCCCAAATACCACACATGGATCCACAAGTGTCATTGCATGCATGTTCTTGTCACAAACCATATCATGAACCACACCCAGTGTCATTGCATGTGTGTTCTTCTCACAGACCACACATGGATCCACCAGTTTCACTGCATGTGTGTTCTTCTCACAAACCATATCTTGAACCACACCTAGTGTCATCGCATGTGTGTTCTTCCAATGAACCACACATGTATCCACCAGTGTCATTGCATGTCTGCTCTTCCCACATACCACACATCACTAGTGTCATTGCATGTGTGTTCTTCCCAAAGACCACACATGGATCCACCAGTGTCATTGCATGTGTGTTCTTCTCACAAACCATATCATGAACCACACCAAGTGTCATCGCATGTGTGTTCTTCCCATGAACCACACATGGATCCACCCGTGTCATTGCATGTCTGCCCTTTTCATGAACCACAGCTACAGTCATTGGATGTGTGTTCTTCTCACAGACAACATATCTCCAGTGTTATTGCATGTGTGTTCTTCCCAAAGACCACACATGGATCCACCAGTGTCATTGCATGTGTGTTCTTCTCATAAACCATATCATGAACCACACCCAGTGTCATTGCATGTGTGTTCTTCTCACAGACCACACATGGATCCACCAGTGTCATTTCATGTGTATTCTTCTCACAAACCATATCATGAACCACACCTAGTGTCATTACATGTGTGTTCTTCCCATGAACCACACATGGATCCACCAGTGTCATTGCATGTCTGCTCTTCTCATGAACCACACATGGATCCACCCAGTGTCATCGCATGTGTGTTCTTCCCATGAACCACACATGGATACACCAATGTGATTGCATGTCTCCTCTTTTCATGAACCACAGCTAGAGTCATTGCATGTGTGTTTTTCACACAGACCATATCATGAACCACACCCAGTGTCATTGCATGTGTGTTCTTCCCATGAACCACACATGGATCCACCGGTTTCATCGCATGTGTGTTCTTCCCATGAACCACACATGGATCCGCCAGTGTCATTGCATGCGTGCTCTTTTCACAAACCACAGCTAGTCATATGATGTGTGTTCTTCTCACAGACCACATATCACCAGTATCATTGCATGTGTGTTCTTCCCAAAGACCAGACATGGATCCACCAGTGTCATTGCATGCGTGTTCTTCTCACAAACCATATCATGAACCACATGTAGTCATTGGATGTGTGTTCTACTCACAGACCACATATCACCAATGTCATTGCATGTGTGTTCTTCCCAAAGACCACACATGGCTCCACCATTGTCATTGCATGCGTGTTCTTCTCCCAGACCATATCATGAACCACACCCAGTGTCATTGCATGTGTGTTCTTCTCACAGACCACACATGGATCCACCAGTGTCATTGTATGTGTGTTGTTCTCACAAACCATATCATGAACCACACCAGTGTCATCGCATGTGTGTTCTTCCCATGAACCACACATGGATCCACCGGTGTCATTGCATGTCTGCTCTTTTCATGAACCACATCTAGAGTCATTGGATGTGTGTTCTTCTCACAGACCACATATCACCAATGTCATTGCATGTGTGTTCTTCCCAAAGACCACACATGGATCCACCAGTGTCATTGCATGCGTGTTCTTCTCACAAACCATATCATGAACCACACCCAGTGTCATTGCATGTGTGTTCTTCTCATAGACCACACATGGATCCACCAGTGTCATTGCATGTGTGTTCTTCTCGTGAACCACACATGGATCACACCGAGTGTCATCGCATGTGTGTTCTTCCCATGAACCACACATGGATCCACAAGTGTCATTGCATGTGTGTTCTTCCCAAAGACCACACATGGATCCACCAGTGTCATTGCATGTGTGTTCTTCTCAAAAATCATATCATGAACCACACCTAGTGTCATCGCATGTGTGTTCTTCCCATGAACCACACATGGATCCACCGGTGTCATTGCATGTCTGCTCTTTTCATGAACCATAGCTAGAGTCATTGGATGTGTGTTCTTCTCAAAGACCACATATCACCAATGTCATTGCATGTGTGTTCTTCCCAAATACCACACATGGATCCACAAGTGTCATTGCATGCATGTTCTTGTCACAAACCATATCATGAACCACACCCAGTGTCATTGCATGTGTGTTCTTCTCACAGACCACACATGGATCCACCAGTGTCACTGCATGTGTGTTCTTCTCACAAACCATATCTTGAACCACACCTAGTGTCATCGCATGTGTGTTCTTCCAATGAACCACACATGTATCCACCAGTGTCATTGCATGTCTGCTCTTCCCACATACCACACATCACTAGTGTCATTGCATGTGTGTTCTTCCCAAAGACCACACATGGATCCACCAGTGTCATTGCATGTGTGTTCTTCTCACAAACCATATCATGAACCACACCAAGTGTCATCGCATGTGTGTTCTTCCCATGAACCACACATGGATCCACCCGTGTCATTGCATGTCTGCCCTTTTCATGAACCACAGCTACAGTCATTGGATGTGTGTTCTTCTCACAGACAACATATCTCCAGTGTTATTGCATGTGTGTTCTTCCCAAAGACCACACATGGATCCACCAGTGTCATTGCATGTGTGTTCTTCTCATAAACCATATCATGAACCACACCCAGTGTCATTGCATGTGTGTTCTTCTCACAGACCACACATGGATCCACCAGTGTCATTTCATGTGTATTCTTCTCACAAACCATATCATGAACCACACCTAGTGTCATTACATGTGTGTTCTTCCCATGAACCACACATGGATCCACCAGTGTCATTGCATGTCTGCTCTTCTCATGAACCACACATGGATCCACCCAGTGTCATCGCATGTGTGTTCTTCCCATGAACCACACATGGATACACCAATGTGATTGCATGTCTCCTCTTTTCATGAACCACAGCTAGAGTCATTGCATGTGTGTTTTTCACACAGACCATATCATGAACCACACCCAGTGTCATTGCATGTGTGTTCTTCCCATGAACCACACATGGATCCACCGGTTTCATCGCATGTGTGTTCTTCCCATGAACCACACATGGATCCACCAGTGTCATTGCATGCGTGCTCTTTTCACAAACCACAGCTAGTCATATGATGTGTGTTCTTCTCAAAGACCACATATCACCAGTATCATTGCATGTGTGTTCTTCCCAAAGACCAGACATGGATCCACCAGTGTCATTGCATGCGTGTTCTTCTCACAAACCATATCATGAACCACATGTAGTCATTGGATGTGTGTTCTACTCACAGACCACATATCACCAATGTCATTGCATGTGTGTTCTTCCCAAAGACCACACATGGCTCCACCATTGTCATTGCATGCGTGTTCTTCTCCCAGACCATATCATGAACCACACCCAGTGTCATTGCATGTGTGTTCTTCTCACAGACCACACATGGATCCACCAGTGTCATTGTATGTGTGTTGTTCTCACAAACCATATCATGAACCACACCAGTGTCATCGCATGTGTGTTCTTCCCATGAACCACACATGGATCCACCGGTGTCATTGCATGTCTGCTCTTTTCATGAACCACATCTAGAGTCATTGGATGTGTGTTCTTCTCACAGACCACATATCACCAATGTCATTGCATGTGTGTTCTTCCCAAAGACCACACATGGATCCACCAGTGTCATTGCATGCGTGTTCTTCTCACAAACCATATCATGAACCACACCCAGTGTCATTGCATGTGTGTTCTTCTCATACACCACACATGGATCCACCAGTGTCATTGCATGTGTGTTCTTCTCGTGAACCACACATGGATCACACCGAGTGTCATCGCATGTGTGTTCTTCCCATGAACCACACATGGATCCACAAGTGTCATTGCATGTGTGTTCTTCCCAAAGACCACACATGGATCCACCAGTGTCATTGCATGTGTGTTCTTCTCAAAAATCATATCATGAACCACACCTAGTGTCATCGCATGTGTGTTCTTCCCATGAACCACACATGGATCCACCGGTGTCATTGCATGTCTGCTCTTTTCATGAACCATAGCTAGAGTCATTGGATGTGTGTTCTTCTCAAAGACCACATATCACCAATGTCATTGCATGTGTGTTCTTCCCAAATACCACACATGGATCCACAAGTGTCATTGCATGCATGTTCTTGTCACAAACCATATCATGAACCACACCCAGTGTCATTGCATGTGTGTTCTTCTCACAGACCACACATGGATCCACCAG
Source organism: Avena sativa (assembly GCA_916181665.1). Taxonomy (NCBI): domain Eukaryota; kingdom Viridiplantae; phylum Streptophyta; class Magnoliopsida; order Poales; family Poaceae; genus Avena; species Avena sativa. The sequence continues at coordinate 319,287,728 of OV702292.1, forward strand.
TGTCACTGCATGTGTGTTCTTCTCACAAACCATATCTTGAACCACACCTAGTGTCATCGCATGTGTGTTCTTCCAATGAACCACACATGTATCCACCAGTGTCATTGCATGTCTGCTCTTCCCACATACCACACATCACTAGTGTCATTGCATGTGTGTTCTTCCCAAAGACCACACATGGATCCACCAGTGTCATTGCATGTGTGTTCTTCTCACAAACCATATCATGAACCACACCAAGTGTCATCGCATGTGTGTTCTTCCCATGAACCACACATGGATCCACCCGTGTCATTGCATGTCTGCCCTTTTCATGAACCACAGCTACAGTCATTGGATGTGTGTTCTTCTCACAGACAACATATCTCCAGTGTTATTGCATGTGTGTTCTTCCCAAAGACCACACATGGATCCACCAGTGTCATTGCATGTGTGTTCTTCTCATAAACCATATCATGAACCACACCCAGTGTCATTGCATGTGTGTTCTTCTCACAGACCACACATGGATCCACCAGTGTCATTTCATGTGTATTCTTCTCACAAACCATATCATGAACCACACCTAGTGTCATTACATGTGTGTTCTTCCCATGAACCACACATGGATCCACCAGTGTCATTGCATGTCTACTCTTCTCATGAACCACACATGGATCCACCCAGTGTCATCGCATGTGTGTTCTTCCCATGAACCACACATGGATACACCAATGTGATTGCATGTCTCCTCTTTTCATGAACCACAGCTAGAGTCATTGCATGTGTGTTTTTCACACAGACCATATCATGAACCACACCCAGTGTCATTGCATGTGTGTTCTTCCCATGAACCACACATGGATCCACCGGTTTCATCGCATGTGTGTTCTTCCCATGAACCACACATGGATCCACCAGTGTCATTGCATGCGTGCTCTTTTCACAAACCACAGCTAGTCATATGATGTGTGTTCTTCTGACAGACCACATATCACCAGTATCATTGCATGTGTGTTCTTCCCAAAGACCAGACATGGATCCACCAGTGTCATTGCATGCGTGTTCTTCTCACAAACCATATCATGAACCACATGTAGTCATTGGATGTGTGTTCTACTCACAGACCACATATCACCAATGTCATTGCATGTGTGTTCTTCCCAAAGACCACACATGGCTCCACCATTGTCATTGCATGCGTGTTCTTCTCCCAGACCATATCATGAACCACACCCAGTGTCATTGCATGTGTGTTCTTCTCACAGACCACACATGGATCCACCAGTGTCATTGTATGTGTGTTGTTCTCACAAACCATATCATGAACCACACCAGTGTCATCGCATGTGTGTTCTTCCCATGAACCACACATGGATCCACCGGTGTCATTGCATGTCTGCTCTTTTCATGAACCACATCTAGAGTCATTGGATGTGTGTTCTTCTCACAGACCACATATCACCAATGTCATTGCATGTGTGTGCTTCCCAAAGACCACACATGGATCCACCAGTGTCATTGCATGCGTGTTCTTCTCACAAACCATATCATGAACCACACCCAGTGTCATTGCATGTGTGTTCTTCTCATACACCACACATGGATCCACCAGTGTCATTGCATGTGTGTTCTTCTCGTGAACCACACATGGATCACACCGAGTGTCATCGCATGTGTGTTCTTCCCATGAACCACACATGGATCCACAAGTGTCATTGCATGTGTGTTCTTCCCAAAGACCACACATGGATCCACCAGTGTCATTGCATGTGTGTTCTTCTCAAAAATCATATCATGAACCACACCTAGTGTCATCGCATGTGTGTTCTTCCCATGAACCACACATGGATCCACCGGTGTCATTGCATGTCTGCTCTTTTCATGAACCATAGCTAGAGTCATTGGATGTGTGTTCTTCTCAAAGACCACATATCACCAATGTCATTGCATGTGTGTTCTTCCCAAATACCACACATGGATCCACAAGTGTCATTGCATGCATGTTCTTGTCACAAACCATATCATGAACCACACCCAGTGTCATTGCATGTGTGTTCTTCTCACAGACCACACATGGATCCACCAGTGTCACTGCATGTGTGTTCTTCTCACAAACCATATCTTGAACCACACCTAGTGTCATCGCATGTGTGTTCTTCCAATGAACCACACATGTATCCACCAGTGTCATTGCATGTCTGCTCTTCCCACATACCACACATCACTAGTGTCATTGCATGTGTGTTCTTCCCAAAGACCACACATGGATCCACCAGTGTCATTGCATGTGTGTTCTTCTCACAAACCATATCATGAACCACACCAAGTGTCATCGCATGTGTGTTCTTCCCATGAACCACACATGGATCCACCCGTGTCATTGCATGTCTGCCCTTTTCATGAACCACAGCTACAGTCATTGGATGTGTGTTCTTCTCACAGACAACATATCACCAGTGTTATTGCATGTGTGTTCTTCCCAAAGACCACACATGGATCCACCAGTGTCATTGCATGTGTGTTCTTCTCATAAACCATATCATGAACCACACCCAGTGTCATTGCATGTGTGTTCTTCTCACAGACCACACATGGATCCACCAGTGTCATTTCATGTGTATTCTTCTCACAAACCATATCATGAACCACACCTAGTGTCATTGCATGTGTGTTCTTCCCATGAACCACACATGGATCCACCAGTGTCATTGCATGTCTGCTCTTCTCATGAACCACACATGGATCCACCCAGTGTCATCGCATGTGTGTTCTTCCCATGAACCACACATGGATACACCAGTGTGATTGCATGTCTCCTCTTTTCATGAACCACAGCTAGAGTCATTGCATGTGTGTTTTTCACACAGACCATATCATGAACCACACCCAGTGTCATTGCATGTGTGTTCTTCCCATGAACCACACATGGATCCACCGGTTTCATCGCATGTGTGTTCTTCCCATGAACCACACATGGATCCACCAGTGTCATTGCATGCGTGCTCTTTTCACAAACCACAGCTAGTCATATGATGTGTGTTCTTCTCACAGACCACATATCACCAGTATCATTGCATGTGTGTTCTTCCCAAAGACCAGACATGGATCCACCAGTGTCATTGCATGCGTGTTCTTCTCACAAACCATATCATGAACCACATGTAGTCATTGGATGTGTGTTCTACTCACATACCACATATCACCAATGTCATTGCATGTGTGTTCTTCCCAAAGACCACACATGGCTCCACGATTGTCATTGCATGCGTGTTCTTCTCCCAGACCATATCATGAACCACACCCAGTGTCATTGCATGTGTGTTCTTCTCACAGACCACACATGGATCCACCAGTGTCATTGTATGTGTGTTGTTCTCACAAACCATATCATGAACCACACCAGTGTCATCGCATGTGTGTTCTTCCCATGAACCACACATGGATCCACCGGTGTCATTGCATGTCTGCTCTTTTCATGAACCACATCTAGAGTCATTGGATGTGTGTTCTTCTCACAGACCACATATCACCAATGTCATTGCATGTGTGTCCTTCCCAAAGACCACACATGGATCCACCAGTGTCATTGCATGCGTGTTCTTCTCAAAAACCATATCATGAACCACACCCAGTGTCATTGCATGTGTGTTCTTCTCATAGACCACACATGGATCCACCAGTGTCATTGCATGTGTGTTCTTCTCGTGAACCACACATGGATCACACCGAGTGTCATCGCATGTGTGTTCTTCCCATGAACCACACATGGATCCACAAGTGTCATTGCATGTGTGTTCTTCCCAAAGACCACACATGGATCCACCAGTGTCATTGCATGTGTGTTCTTCTCAAAAACCATATCATGAACCACACCTAGTGTCATCGCATGTGTGTTCTTCCCATGAACCACACATGGATCCACCGGTGTCATTGCATGTCTGCTCTTTTCATGAACCATAGCTAGAGTCATTGGATGTGTGTTCTTCTCAAAGACCACATATCACCAATGTCATTGCATGTGTGTTCTTCCCAAATACCACACATGGATCCACAAGTGTCATTGCATGCATGTTCTTGTCACAAACCATATCATGAACCACACCCAGTGTTATTGCATGTGTGTTCTTCTCACAGACCACACATGGATCCACCAGTGTCACTGCATGTGTGTTCTTCTCACAAACCATATCTTGAACCACACCTAGTGTCATCGCATGTGTGTTCTTCCAATGAACCACACATGTATCCACCAGTGTCATTGCATGTCTGCTCTTCCCACATACCACACATCACTAGTGTCATTGCATGTGTGTTCTTCCCAAAGACCACACATGGATCCACCAGTGTCATTGCATGTGTGTTCTTCTCACAAACCATATCATGAACCACACCAAGTGTCATCGCATGTGTGTTCTTCCCATGAACCACACATGGATCCACCCCTGTCATTGCATGTCTGCCCTTTTCATGAACCACAGCTACAGTCATTGGATGTGTGTTCTTCTCACAGACAACATATCACCAGTGTATTGCATGTGTGTTCTTCCCAAAGACCACACATGGATCCACCAGTGTCATTGCATGTGTGTTCTTCTCATAAACCATATCATGAACCACACCCAGTGTCATTGCATGTGTGTTCTTCTCACAGACCACACATGGATCCACCAGTGTCATTTCATGTGTATTCTTCTCACAAACCATATCATGAACCACACCTAGTGTCATTGCATGTGTGTTCTTCCCATGAACCACACATGGATCCACCAGTGTCATTGCATGTCTGCTCTTCTCATGAACCACACATGGATCCACCCAGTGTCATCGCATGTGTGTTCTTCCCATGAACCACACATGGATCCACCAGTGTGATTGCATGTCTCCTCTTTTCATGAACCACAGCTAGAGTCATTGCATGTGTGTTTTTCACACAGACCATATCATGAACCACACCCAGTGTCATTGCATGTGTGTTCTTCCCATGAACCACACATGGATCCACCGGTTTCATCGCATGTGTGTTCTTCCCATGAACCACACATGGATCCACCAGTGTCATTGCATGCGTGCTCTTTTCACAAACCACAGCTAGAGTCATATGATGTGTGTTCTTCTCACAGACCACATATCACCAGTGTCATTGCATGTGTGTTCTTCCCAAAGACCAGACATGGATCCACCAGTATCATTGCATGCGTGTTGTTCTCACAAACCATATCATGAACCACATGTAGTCATTGGATGTGTGTTCTACTCACAGACCACATATCACCAATGTCATTGCATGTGTGTTCTTCCCAAAGACCACACATGGCTCCACCATTGTCATTGCATGCGTGTTCTTCTCCCAGACCATATCATGAACCACACCCAGTGTCATTGCATGTGTGTTCTTCTCACAGACCACACATGGATCCACCAGTGTCATTGTATGTGTGTTGTTCTCACAAACCATATCATGAACCACACCAGTGTCATCGCATGTGTGTTCTTCCCATGAACCACACATGGATCCACCGGTGTCATTGCATGTCTGCTCTTTTCATGAACCACATCTAGAGTCATTGGATGTGTGTTCTTCTCACAGACCACATATCACCAATGTCATTGCATGTGTGTTCTTCCCAAAGACCACACATGGATCCACCAGTGTCATTGCATGCGTGTTCTTCTCACAAACCATATCATGAACCACACCCAGTGTCATTGCATGTGTGTTCTTCTCATAGACCACACATGGATCCACCAGTGTCATTGCATGTGTGTTCTTCTCGTGAACCACACATGGATCACACCGAGTGTCATCGCATGTGTGTTCTTCCCATGAACATGGATCCACAAGTGTCATTGCATGTGTGTTCTTCCCAAAGACCACACATGGATCCACCAGTGTCATTGCATGTGTGTTCTTCTCAAAAACCATATCATGAACCACACCTAGTGTCATCGCATGTGTGTTCTTCCCATGAACCACACATGGATCCACCGGTGTCATTGCATGTCTGCTCTTTTCATGAACCATAGCTAGAGTCATTGGATGTGTGTTCTTCTCAAAGACCACATATCACCAATGTCATTGCATGTGTGTTCTTCCCAAATACCACACATGGATCCACAAGTGTCATTGCATGCATGTTCTTGTCACAAACCATATCATGAACCACACCCAGTGTCATTGCATGTGTGTTCTTCTCACAGACCACACATGGATCCACCAGTGTCACTGCATGTGTGTTCTTCTCATAAACCATATCTTGAACCACACCTAGTGTCATCGCATGTGTGTTCTTCCAATGAACCACACATGTATCCACCAGTGTCATTGCATGTCTGCTCTTCCCACATACCACACATCACTAGTGTCATTGCATGTGTGTTCTTCCCAAAGACCATACATGGATCCACCAGTGTCATTGCATGTGTGTTCTTCTCACAAACCATATCATGAACCACACCTGTCATCGCATGTGTGTTCTTCCCATGAACCACACATGGATCCACCCGTGTCATTGCATGTCTGCCCTTTTCATGAACCACGGCTACAGTCATTGGATGTGTGTTCTTCTCACAGACAACATATCACCAGTGTTATTGCATGTGTGTTCTTCCCAAAGACCACACATGGATCCACCAGTGCCATTGCATGTGTGTTCTTCTCAGAAACCATATCATGAACCACACCTAGTGTCATTGCATGTGTGTTCTTCTCACAGACCACACATGGATCCACCAGTGTCATTGCATGTGTGTTCTTCTCACAAACCATATCATGAACCACAGATGGATCCACTAGTGTAATTGCATGTCTGCTCTTCCCACAGACCACACATGGATCCACCAGTGTCATTGCATGTATGTTCTTCCCATGAACCACACATGGATCCACCAGTGTCATTGCATGTCTGCTCTTTTCATGAACCACAGCTAGAGTCATTGCATGTGTGTTCTTCTCACAAACCACATATCACCAGAGTCATTCCATCCGTGTTCTTCCCACGAACCAGACATGGATCCACCGGAGTCATTGCATGTGTTTTCTTCTCACAAACCACACATGGATCCACCCGGTGTCATCGCATGTGTGTTCTTCCCATGAACCACACATGGATCCACTAGTGTCATTGCATGTCTACTCTTTCCATGAACCATAGCTAGAGTCATTGGATGTGTGTTCTTCTCACAGACCACACATGGATCCAGTGTCATTGCATGTGTGTTCTTACCAAAGACCACACATGGATCCACCAGCGTCATTGCATGCGTGTTCTTCTCACAAACCACAGCTAGAGTCATTGGATGTGTGTTCTTCTCACAGACCACATATCACCAGTGTCATTGCATGTGTGTTCTTCCCAAACACCACACATGGATCCACCAGTGTCATTGCTTGTGTGTTCTTCTCACAAACCATATCATGAACCACACCCAGTGTCATTGCATGTGTGTTCTCACAGACGACACATGGATCCACCAGTGTCATTGCATGTGTGTTTTTCTCACAGACCATATCATGAACCACACCCAGTGTCATTGCATGTGTGTTCTTCCCATGAACCACACATGGATCCACTGGTGTCATCGCATGTGTTGTCTTCGCATGAAGCACACATGGATCCACCTGTGTCATTGCATTTGTGCTCTTTTCACAAACCACAACTAGAGTTATTGAATGTGTGTTCTTCTCACATACCACATATCACCAGTGTCATTGCATGTGTGTTCTTCCCAAAGACCACACATGGATCCACCAGTGTCATTGCATGTGTGTTCTTCTCATAAACCATATCATGAACCACACCCAGTGTCATTGCATGTGTGTTCTTCTCACAGACCACACATGGATCCACCAGTGTCATTTCATGTGTATTCTTCTCACAAACCATATCATGAAACACACCTAGTGTCATTGCATGTCTGCTCTTCTCATGAACCACACATGGATCCACCCAGTGTTATCGCATGTGTGTTCTTCCCATGAACCACACATGGATCCACCAGTGTGATTGCATGTCTCCTCTTTTCATGAACCACAGCTAGAGTCATTGCATGTGTGTTTTTCACACAGACCATATCATGAACCACACCCAGTGTCATTGCATGTGTGTTCTTCCCATGAACCACACATGGATCCACCGGTTTCATCGCATGTGTGTTCTTCCCATGAACCACACATGGATCCACCAGTGTCATTGCATGCGTGCTCTTTTCACAAACCACAGCTAGAGTCATATGATGTGTGTTCTTCTCACAGACCACATATCACCAGTGTCATTGCATGTGTGTTCTTCCCAAAGACCAGACATGGATCCACCAGTGTCATTGCATGCGTGTTCTTCTCACAAACCATATCATGAACCACATGTAGTCATTGGATGTGTGTTCTACTCACAGACCACATATCACCAATGTCATTGCATGTGTGTTCTTCCCAAAGACCACACATGGCTCCACCATTGTCATTGCATGCGTGTTCTTCTCCCAGACCATATCATGAACCACACCCAGTGTCATTGCATGTGTGTTCTTCTCACAGACCACACATGGATCCACCAGTGTCATTGTATGTGTGTTCTTCTCACAAACCATATCATGAACCACACCAGTGTCATCGCATGTGTGTTCTTCCCATGAACCACACATGGATCCACCGGTGTCATTGCATGTCTGCTCTTTTCATGAACCACATCTAGAGTCATTGGATGTGTGTTCTTCTCACAGACCACATATCACCAATGTCATTGCATGTGTGTTCTTCCCAAAGACCACACATGGATCCACCAGTGTCATTGCATGCGTGTTCTTCTCACAAACCATATCATGAACCACACCCAGTGTCATTGCATGTGTGTTCTTCTCATAGACCACACATGGATCCACCAGTGTCATTGCATGTGCGTTCTTCTTGTGAACCACACATGGATCACACCGAGTGTCATCGCATGTGTGTTCTTCCCATGAACCACACATGGATCCACAAGTGTCATTGCATGTGTGTTCTTCCCAAAGACCACACATGGATCCACCAGTGTCATTGCATGTGTGTTCTTCTCAAAAACCATATCATGAACCACACCTAGTGTCATCGCATGTGTGTTCTTCCCATGAACCACACATGGATCCACCGGTGTCATTGCATGTCTGCTCTTTTCATGAACCATAGCTAGAGTCATTGGATGTGTGTTCTTCTCAAAGACCACATATCACCAATGTCATTGCATGTGTGTTCTTCCCAAATACCACACATGGATCCACAAGTGTCATTGCATGCATGTTCTTGTCGCAAACCATATCATGAACCACACCCAGTGTCATTGCATGTGTGTTCTTCTCACAGACCACACATGGATCCACCAGTGTCACTGCATGTGTGTTCTTCTCACAAACCATATCTTGAACCACACCTAGTGTCATCGCATGTGTGTTCTTCCAATAAACCACACATGTATCCACCAGTGTCATTGCATGTCTGCTCTTCCCACATACCACACATCACTAGTGTCATTGCATGTGTGTTCTTCCCAAAGACCACACATGGATCCACCAGTGTCATTGCATGTGTGTTCTTCTCACAAACCATATCATGAACCACACCAAGTGTCATCGCATGTGTGTTCTTCCCATGAACCACACATGGATCCACCCGTGTCATTGCATGTCTGCCCTTTTCATGAACCACAGCTACAGTCATTGGATGTGTGTTCTTCTCACAGACAACATATCACCAGTGTTATTGCATGTGTGTTCTTCCCAAAGACCACACATGGATCCACCAGTGCCATTGCATGTGTGTTCTTCTCAGAAACCATATCATGAACCACACCTAGTGTCATTGCATGTGTGTTCTTCTCACAGACCACACATGGATCCACCAGTGTCATTGCATGTGTGTTCTTCTCATGAACCACACCTACTGTCATTGCATGTGTGTTCTTCCCATGAACCACAGATGGATCCACTAGTGTAATTGCATGTCTGCTCTTCCCACAGACCACACATGGATCCACCAGTGTCATTGCATGTATGTTCTTCCCATGAACCACACATGGATCCACCAGTGTCATTGCATGTCTGCTCTTTTCATGAACCACAGCTAGAGTCATTGCATGTGTGTTCTTCTCACAAACCACATATCACCAGAGTCATTCCATCCGTGTTCTTCCCACGAACCACACATGGATCCACCGGAGTCATTGGATGTGTTTTCTTCTCACAAACCACACATGGATCCACCCGGTGTCATCGCATGTGTGTTCTTCCCATGAACCACACATGGATCCACCCGTGTCATTGCATGTCTGCCCTTTTCATGAACCACAGCTACAGTCATTGGATGTGTATTCTTCTCACAGACAACATATCACCAGTGTTATTGCATGTGTGTTCTTCCCAAAGACCACACATGGATCCACCAGTGTCATTGCATGTGTGTTCTTCTCATAAACCATATCATGAACCACACCCAGTGTCATTGCATGTGTGTTCTTCTCACAGACCACACATGGATCCACGAGTGTCATTTCATGTGTATTCTTCTCACAAACCATATCATGAACCACACCTAGTGTCATTGCATGTGTGTTCTTCCCATGAACCACACATGGATCCACCAGTGTCATTGCATGTCTGCTCTTCTCATGAACCACACATGGATCCACCCAGTGTCATCGCATGTGTGTTCTTCCCATGAACCACACATGGATCCACCAGTGTGATTGCATGTCTCCTCTTTTCATGAACCACAGCTAGAGTCATTGCATGTGTGTTTTTCACACAGACCATATCATGAACCACACCCAGTGTCATTGCATGTGTGTTCTTCCCATGAACCACACATGGATCCACCGGTTTCATCGCATGTGTGTTCTTCCCATGAACCACACATGGATCCACCAGTGTCATTGCATGCGTGCTCTTTTCACAAACCACAGCTAGAGTCATATGATGTGTGTTCTTCTCACAGACCACATATCACCAGTGTCATTGCATGTGTGTTCTTCCCAAAGACCAGACATGGATCCACCAGTATCATTGCATGCGTGTTGTTCTCACAAACCATATCATGAACCACATGTAGTCATTGGATGTGTGTTCTACTCACAGACCACATATCACCAATGTCATTGCATGTGTGTTCTTCCCAAAGACCACACATGGCTCCACCATTGTCATTGCATGCGTGTTCTTCTCCCAGACCATATCATGAACCACACCCAGTGTCATTGCATGTGTGTTCTTCTCACAGACCACACATGGATCCACCAGTGTCATTGTATGTGTGTTGTTCTCACAAACCATATCATGAACCACACCAGTGTCATCGCATGTGTGTTCTTCCCATGAACCACACATGGATCCACCGGTGTCATTGCATGTCTGCTCTTTTCATGAACCACATCTAGAGTCATTGGATGTGTGTTCTTCTCACAGACCACATATCACCAATGTCATTGCATGTGTGTTCTTCCCAAAGACCACACATGGATCCACCAGTGTCATTGCATGCGTGTTCTTCTCACAAACCATATCATGAACCACACCCAGTGTCATTGCATGTGTGTTCTTCTCATAGACCACACATGGATCCACCAGTGTCATTGCATGTGCGTTCTTCTTGTGAACCACACATGGATCACACCGAGTGTCATCGCATGTGTGTTCTTCCCATGAACCACACATGGATCCACAAGTGTCATTGCATGTGTGTTCTTCCCAAAGACCACACATGGATCCACCAGTGTCATTGCATGTGTGTTCTTCTCAAAAACCATATCATGAACCACACCTAGTGTCATCGCATGTGTGTTCTTCCCATGAACCACACATGGATCCACCGGTGTCATTGCATGTCTGCTCTTTTCATGAACCATAGCTAGAGTCATTGGATGTGTGTTCTTCTCAAAGACCACATATCACCAATGTCATTGCATGTGTGTTCTTCCCAAATACCACACATGGATCCACAAGTGTCATTGCATGCATGTTCTTGTCGCAAACCATATCATGAACCACACCCAGTGTCATTGCATGTGTGTTCTTCTCACAGACCACACATGGATCCACCAGTGTCACTGCATGTGTGTTCTTCTCACAAACCATATCTTGAACCACACCTAGTGTCATCGCATGTGTGTTCTTCCAATGAACCACACATGTATCCACCAGTGTCATTGCATGTCTGCTCTTCCCACATACCACACATCACTAGTGTCATTGCATGTGTGTTCTTCCCAAAGACCACACATGGATCCACCAGTGTCATTGCATGTGTGTTCTTCTCACAAACCATATCATGAACCACACCAAGTGTCATCGCATGTGTGTTCTTCCCATGAACCACACATGGATCCACCCGTGTCATTGCATGTCTGCCCTTTTCATGAACCACAGCTACAGTCATTGGATGTGTGTTCTTCTCACAGACAACATATCACCAGTGTTATTGCATGTGTGTTCTTCCCAAAGACCACACATGGATCCACCAGTGCCATTGCATGTGTGTTCTTCTCAGAAACCATATCATGAACCACACCTAGTGTCATTGCATGTGTGTTCTTCTCACAGACCACACATGGATCCACCAGTGTCATTGCATGTGTGTTCTTCTCATGAACCACACCTACTGTCATTGCATGTGTGTTCTTCCCATGAACCACAGATGGATCCACTAGTGTAATTGCATGTCTGCTCTTCCCACAGACCACACATGGATCCACCAGTGTCATTGCATGTATGTTCTTCCCATGAACCACACATGGATCCACCAGTGTCATTGCATGTCTGCTCTTTTCATGAACCACAGCTAGAGTCATTGCATGTGTGTTCTTCTCACAAACCACATATCACCAGAGTCATTCCATCCGTGTTCTTCCCACGAACCACACATGGATCCACCGGAGTCATTGGATGTGTTTTCTTCTCACAAACCACACATGGATCCACCCGGTGTCATCGCATGTGTGTTCTTCCCATGAACCACACATGGATCCACTAGTGTCATTGCATGTCTGCTCTTTCCATGAACCATAGCTAGAGTCATTGGATGTGTGTTCTTCTCACAGACCACACATGGATCCAGTGTCATTGCATGTGTGTTCTTACCAAAGACCACACATGGATCCACCAGTGTCATTGCATATGTGTTCTTCTTACAAACCACATCATGAACCACACCCAGTGTCATTGCATGTGTGTTCTTCTCACAGACCACACATGGATCCACCAGTGTCATTGCATAAGTGTTCTTCTCATAAACCATATCATGAACCACACCCAGTGTCATTGCATGTGTGTTCTTCCCATGAACCATACATGGATCCACGGGAGTCATTGCATGTGTGTTATTCTCACAAACCACACATGGATCCACCCAGTGTCATCGCAGGTGTGTTCTTCCCATAAAACACACATGGATCCACTAGTGTCATTGAATGTCTGCTCTTTTCATGAACCATAGCTAGAGTCATTAGATGTGTGTTCTTCTCACAGACCACACATGGATCCAGTGTCATTGCATGTGTGTTCTTCCCAAAGAGCACACATGGATCCACCAATGTCATTACATGTGTGTTCTTCTCACAAACCATATCATGAACCACACCTAGTGTCATTGCATGTGTGTTCTTCTCACAGACCACACATGGATCCACCAGTGTCATTGCATGTGTGTTTTTCTCACAAACGATATCATGAACCACACCGAGTGTCATTGCATGTGTGTTCTTCCCATGAACCACACATGGATCCACCAGTGTCATTGCATGTGTGCTCTTCCCACATACCACACATCACCAGTGTCATTGCATGTGTGTTCTTCCCAAAGATCACACATGGATCCACTAGTGTCATTGCATGTGTGTTCTTCTCACAAACCATATCATGAACCACACCTAGTGTCATCGCATGTGTGTTCTTCCCATGAACCACACATGGATCCACCAGTGTCATTGCATGTCTGCTCTTTTCATGAACCACAGCTAGAGTCATTGGATGCGTGTTCCTCTCACAGACCACATATCACTAGTGTCATTGCATGTGTGTTCTTCACAAAGACCACACATGGGTCCACCAGTGTCATTGCATGTGTGTTGTTCTCACAAACCATATCATGAACCACACCTAGTGTCATTGCATGTATGTTCTTCTCACAGACCACACATGGATCCACCAGTGTCATTGCATGTGTGTTCTTCTCACAAACCATATCATGAACCACACCCAGTGTCATTGCATCTGTGTTCTTCCCATGAACCACACATGGATCCACCAGTGTCATTGCATGTCTGCACTTCTCATGAACCACACATGGATCCTGTCCTGCAGTTCACAACTACGAGTATTGACAAGGAAGGACTGACTCAAGCAAGGAAGGATCTTCACCAGGCCAAAGTCCTGCAGTTCACAACTACGAGTATTGACAAGTGCATGAGGAAAGATGCAGAGAAACAATTGAAGCTGTGCAAGGAAGATGCTAAAAGGAAGGAGCAGACGATTCGATCCTTGCTCTTGCAGGAAGATGCGCATAAGGCTAAGATTAGGAAGATCAAGGAGATGTGTGTTAACTAGTTCTATTTAGCTTAAGCCCCGTGCCTTTTTTAAGTTGTAATAGTTGTACTTGTTGACCTAGCAGTCTGAATTATTGGCCCCGGAGTCCTGGGAGTAAAATAATTGGTCGCCCGTTAATCTGTCTTAACGCTGCATTACTTCCTTTTGTCTGACCAATGCCCCTTGGATATTCCGCCCGTCGCTTCGTCGTCCTCGTATACAAATAGGAGGCACCACAGCTCGTCGCTTCGTTGCCCATCCCCTCGCCCTCTCCAATCTCCACCGCGCCATCCACCCCCTTGCTCCCTCTCCAATCTCTACCGCGCCACCATGGAGATGCCCTCGCTGAACTTCTACGAGGCGGTGATGTTCTCGCACTTCGACATCCTCGCGCCGCCGGCCGCGACGGTGCCCCGAGGATGGCGCATCAGCTATGCGGGGGTGCCGGTGGCTCCGCTCCTCTCCCCCGGTGGAGCCGTGATGGAGAGCGAAATCGCGGCGTGCCGCCTCCAGATTCCCGCATGGAAGAGGGCGCTGCCCCGATACGCGACGGCCAGCCCGTACTGGCCGGCGCTGTTCAAGAAGGAGCGGAAGGCCAAGATTGGCAACCACATCGTTTACGGGCGCGTGGTGCACCGGGATCTCTGCAACCGAGAAGGGCGGGAGAGGTTCTGGTCCATCCCTGGACGGACCAAGTTCACCATCATCGCCGCTGCTCACCGCGAAGAGGTGCTCCGTCTCGCGTACAATGCAGAAATCGTGGAAGTTCCGTCTGACGAAGACGAGGAAGCCAGCTGCTCGGAGGACAGCTGCAGCAGAAGTGAAATTGTTGACTAGTTAGTTGAATTAATGTAGGATGTGAAATTGCACCTTTGTTTAGAAGAATTTGTGGTTGAATTAATGAAATGCCTCGATTTAGATCTCTATCTCGATTAATTTGTGGAAGAATTTGTGATTTAGATCAATTTCTGCCTCGATTTAGATCTCTGTCCCGGATTGGGAACGTAACCGTGGACCAAAGACACATTTTCTACTAGTGTATTCTGACACTGGTGATTTGTTTAAACGTAATCTACGTGGATTGTGCCGCATGCAAATGGCACAACCATAATTTATAAAATGGAAGCACGTACACCCGGTTACTAGAGATCCGGGAGCTTCGCCAGATGCAGGGGATTGAGGAGCAGAGAGGCGGTGAGATAGACGGGCTCAAGATTAGGCCAGAAAGTGGTACCCATTTCCTCCTCATCTGGGCATTATCGGTGAGAACATTGTTGTTTATGTTGCCACGTCGTTGTGCAACATCTGAAATAAGTTACTGCTTCACGGAGTGTGGCAACTTAAATAATTTATTTATGTGCCACTTACATTCCGTCGTATTTGGAGACCTCCTGCCCGTCAGCAATCGTGGAACCGGTGGATCATTGTTTTTCAGATAGTAGTAGCACAATCACAATTTCGGATTCAACTAGTGACTCGGGCGTTTCCAAACCCTAAGGCGTGGTACATTTTACTCAGAGAACGTGGATAGATTGTTTCGCCCAGCAACGTGCCACACACAGAGCGATCAGAATTTAACAGAATTACATATATAGGTTCAAGTTCAACACATTATTATGCATCTTCATTGCCAGCAGCCTTCTTCCGCAGCCTAGGTGCCAAGCCTTCACGTCCACTGGCTTCTTCATTTCCTGCCTTCTTCCTCTTCCTCGGTGCCAATTTTCTTAGCTTCACGTACTCTGCATCGCCGGGACAATAGGCACCAGAATCGTGTCCAGCATCATCTTTCCACTCGTTTTTAATTTCTTTGGGCAGCAAAATCACTAACCCGGCAGTCATGTTTCTAACCTTGCGGCGCTTCCTGTCAAAGAAACAAGACTGTTGCATAACTGCCTAATATCTACAGAATAAATCAAACAAAAATTACAATTCAGCACAAACATGCGAACCCCAAGCGACCTTTGCTTACCAGGAGCTAATTGGGTTTGAGCAACCACCCTGTCCAAGAATAGAAGGGTGACTCCCAGTTGCAGCAGCTTCCACATCCAGTACATGACATTTCAGGTCAAACATGGCAGCCGAAGCATACCTTTTCATCAACCCAATTAGCTGATTGTCACACGTTATAGGAACCATGATGCCACGTTCATCCATGAAGCTGAACTTTGCTGTCTGCTTCGACCATAATTCAACATGATTACGCAGAGCAGAAACCATACTAGATATAGTGCAGATCTGTGCAAGCGCTTCTTCCATCGTGAAACAATGGCTTCCATACCACTTGCCATTAGAGTCGTACCTGTAGAAGACTACCGTAACCAGGTAAGGGGGGTCCGTGCAGATCCTACTTGACAGAAAACTATAGACAAAATATATTTGTCAACGTTGGGCTAACAAACAATTTGAGGTTCCGTAGCCAGCTCACCCGCTTGTAGACATAACTTCTTCTTTCTTGATAGTAGGATCTGCCATCCTCCGAGCTGCTCGGCTCATCGGTGGCGGAGGCGGGCTAGAGCCTCGCAACGGCGGCTACGACATGCGCCATTGGAGCTCGGGATCAGCGACTGGGCGCAGCAACTGGCCGCAGCAACTTGGCGCCGGAAGTCAAATGTCTGAAGGGATCGTCATGCCTGGAGGGTGGATTCCGACGCCGCCGGTGCTAGGGGAAAGCTGGGAATGGATTTGTGAAATTGGTCAATGCATCCGATCCAATTAGCTGCTCGATTTGCCTAAGAGGTTGCCGCGTTGGCGCCCGCGTCACAGACAGATGACCGACATGTGGGTCCCGACCGTCTACTTCACGGGGCGGTTTAACGGAATGTTTGAATTTGGCAAGGGTGAGATGAGTTTGCCTCGAAATGGCCCCTCTCAGTAGTTGGCGGCCGAACTTTTCGAAACGCGGTAATTTCAGGCAACTTAGGTACTTGCATGCGCTGGCCTGCCAACTTTGATACCGCAGACGAAGAAGCCCCACGGGGACGTCCTCGCCCGCGTTTCGTCGGTGGAGCAGCGGCGCCCTCTAACATCACCCCTTACCCTTCTCTATGGCGGAAGGCCGAGGATGATCTATGGAGAAGGCCGAGGTTTCTAGGCTCTCTCCCTAGAGTATGGGGGAAGAAGGGAAAGTGGGAAGGAGGAGATGTCTGAGAGAAGGCGCCTCTATAGCGCCATTATTTGTGTGATGACATGATGACATGGTGCCTCGGGCACGTGGGCGCAACCACCAGTCTGCCCCATGAGCCATCATGTCGTTGGGAGTGGTTCCCGAGGCCGAGCAGATCCATTTGCATCCTATGGTTCCGAGAACCCAGATGCTCCAAGGGCATGGTAGAGATGCGTGCAGAAACAACTACCATGACGGTCATGGCCGTGATAGGGTCCCCCTGTCCTATATGGCCCTTCCCCCTTCACACCTCCGGGGAGGCACGTGTGAAGCAACCGCCCGGGGGCTACTGTATGAGTACTGGCACCTGGGGTGCCACGATCCCACGGCTGGTAGGCCCATCGTCAGGGCCACTCCATACGTAAAGGTGCAAGGCAGGCCACTTCCGGAGGGAGGGTCGAGGCTACTGCCTCTAGAGGGGGACTCGCCCTAGTCCACCAATCTGCTGTTGCGAAGCGTCAGCTCGCTCGGGTCCCCTGACCGGCCTCGGATGCCTTGGAGCGGACCCGGGGGGCATGTTCGTAATCCCATCATGAAGAAGAAATGGACAAGCCATGCGGCAAAGACTAGGACCGGATGGTCCACATCTGTAAAGAAAGGCCGGACCGCCCACCTTCTAGTGGACAAATGCTGAGGACATCATCAGAGCTAAGACAGCTGTCCCTTACCACTTTGGTGCTAAGGGGACAAGGAAGACATCGGATAGCGAAGGACGGCGCCTGGAAGCCCAGCTTTGCGAAGGACCAGAGGGCGACCAAGACGAGTGGACCGAGTCCACCAAATGTAGTCTTGTAGACCAGGCTTCGAGGGGCGACTGTGTGGTGACCCTTCCCGTCCAACATTTGGGGGAAGAGGCTCGGCCACCCTATATGAGGAGACCTTCTCCTACATTAGAGGAGGTCGGTCCTAGTAATCTGCAACCCTAGACATTAGTTCACTATTGTACCCTCGCGAGGAACCATGAGCAATACAACCAAACAAGAGTAGGGGCTTTACCTCCTCACGAGGGTCCCGAACCTGGGTAAAAACATCTATGTCAACCTCTCTGTCATGTCCGTGCACTGCCACCTTCACTGTCACCGAGAAGTTTGGAACACGTGATTCAGCCCCCTCTCGAACTCAGCGCTTGTTGGACCCCTTGTTCCCACGCGGGACTCTTTCTCCGACAACCAATCTTAATGAAGCCAAATGATTTGACTACCTCATCAAAGAGAATATTCCAACTCCGAGATGCTTTCTCCAACCCATGAATGGATTTCCGTTGCTTGCATACCTTGTTAGCTTCAGCCGGATCGACAAAACCCTCGGGTTGTATCAAATACACATCCTCGGTTAAATTTCCATTAAGGAAATCCGTCTTCACATCCATCTGCCATATCTCATAGTTGAAATAGGCTGCTATAGCTAACATGATCCGAACTACCTTAAGCATCACTACGGGTGTGAAATTCTCATCGTAGCCAACTCCGTGAACCTGTCGGAACCCCTTCACGACAAGCCATGCTTTATAGACTAAAATATTTCCATCCATATCAGTTTTCTTCTTAAAGACCCATTTGCAATCAACGGGTCTTGCACCGTCTGGCAGATCAACCAAGTTCCACACTTCATTTTCATCCATGGACTTTAACTCAGATCTCATGGTTCCAGGACATGACTCGGAATCAGATCCCACAATTGCTTCTAAATAAGTTGCTGACTCATCATTGTCCAATAGTAACACATCAGGAGCACTCGCAATTTGGCCGATCTTCGTAGTGTCGGTGCAGTTGTCGGCTTAGCTACCACAACTAGCTCAACCTCCAAGGCTTTTGCCGACTTCTACTGGCTAGTTCCTGTTGAATGTCTTCGAGCTGCACCATACTCCCACTAACTCCTCGACTGAGAAACTCTTTCTCAAGGAAGACACCGTTCCAAGCGACAAAAACTTTGCCCTCTTCTCCGTTGTAGAAGTAGTAACCCAAGGTTTCCCTTGGATACTCTATGAAAATACACTTATCCGACTTGGCCGTGAGCTTGTCTGACTAAAGTCGCTTTACAAAAGCTTCACAACCCCAAACCTTAAGAAAAGATAGACTCGGCTTCTTGCTAGTCCACATCTCATGCGATGTCTTCTCTACCAACTTTGATGGTACTCTGTTTAGTGTGAACACTATAGTTTCTATACAATAACCCCAAAATGATAAAGGCAGATCTATCCAACTCATCATTGATCGTACCATTTCCAACAAGGTACGATTCCTCCTCTCCGACACACTGTTTCTCTGCGGCCTTCTCGGAGGTGTGAGCCGGGGAACTATTCCATAACTCTTCAGATGGTCATTAAACTCATTGTCTGACCGAAGACACTTTATTTTCTTGCTGAGTTGAATTTTGTACATCATTCTAGAGTTCCTTGAACTTTCAAAGGCTTCTGACTTATGTTTAATCAAGTATATATATCCATATCTACACAAATCATCAGTGAAGGTAATGAAGTACTCATAAACACCTCTATCTGTCATGCTCATCGGGCTACATACATCACTATGTACCAGTCCCAATAAGTCGGATGCCCTCTCACAACTCTTTGTGAAAGGTGTATTGGTCATTTTGTCAAGTAGGCAAGATTCACATGTCTCGAACGACCTCAAGTCGAACAAAGTTAGAAGTCCATCATCTTTGAGCTTCTTCATGCGTTTCCAACTTATATGACCAAGCCGACAGTGCCAAAAGTAAGTCATATTCAAATTAGGGGTGGGTGTTCGGTCATGACCGAAAATTCGGTCTATTTTAGAATCGGTCTTTAAAAAATGAATACCACAATTTACTTATTACTTTTAGTACCCAGCAAATTTGGGTACCTGATAATTCGGGTTCGGTCATGACCGACTTGTGTGGTAGATATTATCAAATATAAAAGTTGGATACTATTTCAGAAAAATGGTACAATTTCAGTTGTAATTTGAAAATATAATACACTTTGTATATTAATATCAATTGGCGGGAATTAATAGTCTACAATACCATATTTGGCTTAGTCGAGGAAGATAAATCTATAGTGATATGCAACTTAGGCTTTGGGACTAAGCCACTTTCATGTAACTTTCGGTCAGTTCGGTTCATTCGGGTATCGGGAACTTATGACCGAATTAACCAAACTAAATTCGGTCTTCAAAATTTGCTACCCAATTTTCTGATCGATCGTTTTGTCTCGATCTATTCGGTTTCGGTTCTGGCCTTTTCAGGTTTGGGTTTTCGGTTATCGGTTTTTTGCCCACCCCTAATTCAGATCATTTGGTTTGAACATTTTCACATTTATGTTATAGACCGACTCACCATCAAGATTCAAAATAAATATCCCGTCCTGGATGAGTGCAAAGCCATAAAACATATCATTCAAATACAAAGAATAACCATTATTCTTAATATTCGACTCATAGCCTTGTCTCATCAAACATGAGGCAAGAATAATGTTTCGAATAAGCAATGTAACATAATAACAATTATTTAGCTCCATTAAAAATCCAGAAGGCAAATGAAGTTGCATCATGTCGACTTCGAACGCAGTGACTCTTGCCTTATCGCTGACTTGAATGTCAACCTCGCCTCTCTCCACCCTCCTAGTTCTTACCAGTCCCTGCAACAAGTTGCAGATGTGAATAACTGATCCGATATCATATACCCAAGAACTATTAGGTGCATCAACAATATAAATGTCTATAATATTGCAAAAAAGCATACTTGAGCTGGAAGTCACACCTCCACTCTTGGATTTATTAGCCTAATACTTGCCGCAATTCCGCTTCTAGTGGCCATATGGCTTGCAATAGAAGTAGGTGGATTCGGCTGAAGGAGATGGCTTAGTCCCTGAGGAAGTGCTTTGGACCGGGTCCTGAGCCTTGCCTCCCGACTCTGCCTTCTTATTCCAAGAACTCTTCTTGAAATTAGCCTTATTATGTACCACCAACACTTGACTAGCACCTTTCTTGAGATTCGCCTCCGCCTGCTTGAGCATCCCATGAAATTCAGTGAGCTTCTTATCCATATCATGCATGTGGTAGTTTGATATGAACTGACCATACGAACTAGGAAGAGAGTTCATAATTATGTCCGTAGTGAACTCTTCAATAATGGGGTAGCCCAGCCTTTCCAGAGACTACATGTAACCAACCATCTTGATCACATACAGACTCATCGGATCACCATCCTTAAGCTTACGACTCCTCTCAGTCTTTGCCTGAGCCTGGAACATACTTTTGAGGCTTTCGATCATATCATAGGCCTCAACATTCTCGAACTACTCCTGCAAGTCTAGTTCCATGTGAGCAAGTATAAGACAACTAATTTCCGTGGACTCATCACAAGTCCTAAAGTAGGCATTGGTGGCAGCGACAATCGCCTTCTCATTCGGATCATTTGGAAGTGGGTTGTCTAGGACATTGTCCCTATTTTCTTGTTTGAGAACAATTCTCAAATTATGATACTAGTTGGTGAAATTAGTTCCATTAAGCTTATCTTTCTCTAGGATAGTTCTCAACGCAAAACTACAAATCTGAGGGAGACTGCTAGGTGCCATGGATCTACAACTGAAAAATATGCAAAACACTAAAGGCATGTATCCATAAAAGAGCTAGCATATTAATTTTTTTTAATACTTATGCTTCCACTAGGACAAACACCCCTCCGATGGTTACTTAGTGATTCATGATCCTAAATAAGCAAACCGACTAGTGAGCTTTAGCATCACAGCTAGTTGTCAAGTGATCTAGGTAGACAAATCCTTGTCAATCGCATATCATACGACTCCTATTGGTCGGGTGGAATCACATGCCCCGACTCCCGTCCGACTTTTCTCCGAGTCCCACAACCGTTGTGAATATACGTGGGCATGGGTAGCCTGGCTTGACCCGGCCCAAAAAAAGCCCGACAGGCCGGGCCTGGGCTCCAGATATGTGGCCCGAAGGTTGCACGGGCTGAAGGAAAACGCAAAATAGGAAAAGGCCCGGCCTGAGGTTCGACAACCTGACAGAATACACGTAGCAAGGGCCGGGATCAGGTTCAATTTTGAGGCCCGATAGCGGGTCGGGCCAGGTTCCAACCTAGGATTTTCATGGGCGGGCATGGTCAGGCCCGGCCCGAGCGTGGCCTGGACCAAAAAATGCCCATGTATAGTTGTGATAGACCCGTCTAGATTATCGAGTGCTTCCACTTTAAGAGTCCAACTTGAACCCACCTAGTCAGAAAGAATTGATAACACCTCAATTTATGAGCCCACTACCAAAAATGTCCCACTTGTGATGGTGCAGCATTGGCGGGGAAACTGACTAGACCTTCTTCGAGGGATTACTTTCTACCAACTATCTAATAGAGGTAAAACAGAGACATAAGAATAACACAAATAAAGTAATT
Source organism: Avena sativa (assembly GCA_916181665.1). Taxonomy (NCBI): domain Eukaryota; kingdom Viridiplantae; phylum Streptophyta; class Magnoliopsida; order Poales; family Poaceae; genus Avena; species Avena sativa. The sequence goes on from OV702292.1 coordinate 319,310,805, forward strand.
GTAATGTGAAATGGTGTGGCTCTCTTCATGGCGATCTCCATCTCTACAAATCTTGTAATTCGACTCATGCCAACTCTTGTCACGTGCCACCTTACACCATGTAGCCGACTTGTACATCGACTTGCTTGTCATCCGGGATCTCCACATAGCTACACTAGCTAGTAAAGTAAATTAGATAGAGAATATGGCATACAGGTCATAATACAATAAAATGACAGCACCTAGGCTCCAGCCGGCTGACAAAAGCCGTGATACGCATATCCCGTATGGATTACACACATCACATGCACATAAGCCATACCATTCACAACATCATCCTGCAAAAACAAGTTATGCGTAGATATGATATCTACCGGTGTTGTGAAACTCGCAATGACATCTAAGGTGCTATGATAGGTCAAAGACGGTGGTCCCACTAGCCGGATAGCCGACAGTCCCGATTCAATCAAACTCTTTGATCTTCTATTACCGCATCTCGATTTACGTGTAACAGTCTACCCCTATGAAGGAAGCCGACCAATAGGGGTATGTCATTCCACGACCTCAGCAGTATAATCACGGAAAGTAGATCATCCGTTCCCCGAGTATAGTTGATCCAATCAACCTTGTACAAAACCGCTCTATCTCATAGATCGACCACCAAAACAACAAATAGATCCAATAAAATGCCAACTGCATATCACAAATGCTCGATCTCGAGCCTAAAACCATAAGCTATCGCTCTGATACCACTGTTGGGCCATGTAGAGATAAAACAAAATTTCCAACGTGGTGATCCCATGATCTGCCTGAGGTAGAAGGCCACGAGGATTACCACTAGACGCATAGTTGCAGATTACTGATGAAGCGCGTCGCTTGATGCAGTGCAGACCTCACGATGCAATCCGATCCAATCCACGCTCATCGAAGTGATGAACGTACAACACCTCTGCCAGTATCCACACGTACTAGGAGGAACACCGGTGGTGGACTGCTAGGTCCGGTACAACATTTGGACTAAACTGGAGCTAGGGTTTCCGACGGATGGAATGACCTAACTGTGCCCATTGAGGATCTGTGCTCCATTATATATAGGGACTGAAAGTGGGATCGACTCACTTGTGGCCCATTCACTAAAAGGCCTTTATTTGTCAATGCAAGTCTAACTCCCTGACTCAATCCATGTCTTATTCAGGTCCAACACAAATAGATTTTCGATTTGGGTATAACCCAAACTTTCTCCCACTCTTAAGTGTGTCACCTGACAAGCTCATGGTGACTCGGACACGATTCGAGTCTCACTCATAATCGATTAGTCGGTAGCATCTCCTAGCAAAACATGCCGACTCCCAAGTACCAAACAGTCATGACAACATACCTTCCAATGCGACTTGCGTCCGAGTCCCTTTAGCCTCACAATATATCTTGTCACGATACAAACGAATAATCGTCATACTTCAAATATCTCCACTCTCTTCTCGATCCGAGATGAGTGATTCATCCGACTAAATCTTAGTCGACCGCATCGGTTAACACTTAGCTGAGTCGTGCATGGCCATGCTTTCCGAATCATATCTTCCGAGGGGGCCTAGAGAGTATCTCTCCAGTTGGAGGGGCAAAATCCCATCTTGGTCATCAACATCATGCATCTTGATTCTAAGTCAACCCGAACTCCGCCTTTATAGCCACCCTTTAACGGAACAACGTTTCACATAACCTAAGTAGGTGATCCACAACTCGGATTGTGCAACAACCTCATGTCTAAGGATTACATTGATTGAGACATACAAATGATGACTTGTTCATTGTATATTAATATGGGTCAGTCCGACTGGCTAAACTCTTTAGCTAAATCGTAATAGAATCACCTACCCATGACAAGTGGAACCGAGTCATCAGCCGACTTTCACATTAGTCTAAGTTGTGTGTCCAGCACAACCTCAACGACTAAGGACATCTAGTATGAGTGCCATGAATATATAGTTCCACAACCGAATCACATATTCAAATGATATATATCAGTAGTTCATACAAGGACAATACAATAACTTTATGAATACATCGGGAATAACATCATACATGATTGTCTCTAGGGCATATTCCCTATAATATGGTATACAACACAATCTAAAAATATAACTTCTCCATAAAATAACAACAAGTTACCGAGCACAAGCATGCTCATATCACTATAAACTTATTCGGGATTTCGACCTGTCACAAACTACGAGGTGGATGAAGTGGATCTCGAGATGGAGATGGTGATAATATTAGGGATGATGGAGAAGGTGATGATCTTACTCCTACCTACACCAAGGAGGAGTTGGTGATGATGGTGGATTTAATTTTCCCAAGGTGGTGGCCTCGGAGTAGCATGGTCTGACCTCTCCCGGGGTAGGAGAGGACTTTTGTCTCCACCGCCGCCTCTATAAATGTCACACAAAATATGGCATAGGTTTTTCATTGATATGGAGTTCTCGGTAAACAGATAGAGGGAAGGTGACACAGGAGGGTCAAATGCAGCATCGTGGGGACCACCTAGGACCTCATTGTCTCCACTGTTAACTCCAAGTGCCCAGAGTCTTCGTTCTGATAAAAAATTGCGTGATATTTTCCTGAATCAATTGAGTACATGAAGGTCCCTGAAACATAAAAGTAGAAACAAGATGCTTATATCTCCTAGAAATGAAATAACAACACAAGTACTTTATAAGAATGTCCCATAATTCATCTATGTTACAATTGCGACAAGAAGATAACGAAGAACGAAAACAAAAAACACAGCAAGGGGGACACAGATTTAACGTGGAAAAACCTCTCCAACAAAGAGAGGAAAAAACCACGGGCGCCAGCCAGCGAAACTTCACTATATCGAGGAGTGTTTACAAACGCCGGGGATTTCACAGATGCAACTATTCCAACCGGCGGCTTACAAGGGGTTTATATATCGGTGGAAACCTAGGTCTTCGACGATCCGTACCGTACCGCGGGGGGCTGTCGCCCCCCGCACCCCCCACAGGCGTCCCCGTTGGGCACGGTGTGGGCCAACTTCAGACTCGTTACACTCGGCCCAAGCCTCCCGGCGACGGGCCTCGCTCCACTCGTCAGAAGTTGGCCTATACTTTGTAGAATTTGGATCAACATATAACAAACTCCACCTTGAGACAAATTCCTCCTTGTAGCATCAACAGCAACCATCTCTCTGAACAAACAAAGCAAATACTTTCGGCGCCAATAGCCACTTGGGCTAATTAGTTAAACCAACTAAGTTCGAGCAAAGCTCAAACTTAGCAACAGGAACAGGTTTAGTCATCATATCAGCAGGATTATCATGAGTGCTGATCTTGCATACCTTTAATTTACCTTGAGCAACAATGTCTCTAACAAAATGGTACTTGACATCAATGTGCTTAGTTCTCTCATGGAACATCTGATCTTTTGTAAGGTATATGGCACTTTGACTGTCACAAAACAAAGTAATGCAAGAATCATCTCCACAAAGCTCAGCAAACAAACCTTTCAACCAAACAGATTCTTTGCAAGCTTCAGCAATAGCCATGTATTCAGCTTCAGTAGTAGATTGTGCAACAACAGCCTGCAATGTAGCCTTCCAGCTAACAGCACAACCTCCAACATTAAACACATAACCTGTGAGGGATCTTCTCTTATCCAAATCGGCAGCAAAATCTGAATCCACATAGCCAACGAGTCCCTCACCGGTCCTGCCAAACTTCAAACAAGCATTGGAAGTGCCAAGAAGGTACCTGAAAACCCACTGAACAGCCTTCCAATGTTCTTTACCAGGATTAGCCATGTATCTACTTATCAAACTCATAGCATATGATAAATCAGGACGAGAACAAACCATGGCATACATCAAAGAACCAACAGCACTAGAATATGGCACCTTTGACATGTACTCAAACTCTTTATCAGTAGTAGGACATTGAGAAACTGACAATTTAAAGTGAGGAGCAATAGGAGTACTAACTGAGTTGGCACCATCCATATTAAAACGATGAAGAACTTTCTTAATGTAACTTTGCTGACTAAGAAATAACAAACCAGATTTTCTATCTCGGGTAATCTCCATACCTAAGATCTTCTTAGCAGCACCAAGATCCTTCATCTCAAACTCACTACTTAGGTGTGCCTTCAAAGTAGTGATTTCTTTCATGCCCTTGGCAGCAATTAACATATCATCAACATATAGCAGCAAGTATATAGGTGACCCATCAACAAACTTGATATAAACACAACTATCATATTTAGACCTCTCAAAACCATGTGAGATCATAAATGAATCAAACCTTTTATACCACTGTCTTGGAGATTGCTTTAAGCCATAAAGAGACTTCTTTAATTTGCACACAAAATCCTCTTTACCAGGCACTATGAACCCTTCTGGTTGGTCCATGTATATTTCCTCATCAAGCTCTCCATGCAGAAAAGCAGTCTTGACATCTAACTGCTCAAGCTCAAGATCACGCATAGCCACAATACTAAAGAAAGTACGAATGGAACTATGCTTCACAACTGGAGAGAACACATCATTGTAATCAATACCTGGAATCTGGCTGAACCCTTTTGCTACTAACCTTGCCTTGTACCTTGAAGGCTCTTTGGGAGATAGACCTTCCTTTTTCTTGAAGATCCACTTGCAGCGGACCGCCTTCTTTTGTTTAGGCAAGCGCACAACATCCCATGTGCCATTTTTCTCAAGCGATTGCATCTCTTCTTGCATAGCAGATACCCACTTCTCGCGGTCAACGGATGCAATGGCTTCATTATATGTAGCAGGTTCAGAATCGTTCTCCACCTGTTCAGCACAACTAAAAGCATAATGTACAAGATTACACTCTTCAATTAAACGACGAGGTGGAACTATGTTACGTCTCGGTCTATCAGCAGCAATAGATTCCTGTGGCTGCTGCAAAACAGTAGGTGAGTGCTGAACAACATCATCATCAATATTTTCCTCATGAGTATCATCAACAACAGCATTATTATCAACAGTTTTCTGTAGGTGCTCCACCTGCACACGAACTCCCTCCTCTCCAATAGCAACAGGAGAGGGATCTGATGGCAAGCTGTCATGATACATAACGGATTCATTGAAAACAACGTTCCTACTCAACAAAATCCTTTTTGTTTCAGGGTTCCATAGTTTATATGCCTTAACTCCTGAACCATAACCAAGGAATATGCACTTGACAGCTCTAGGCTCTAACTTTCCATTATCAACATGAGCATAAGCAGTGCAACCAAAAACTCTCAACTGTGAATAATCAGCAGGTGAACCTGACCATACCTCAATAGGAGTTTTCTTCTCAAGTGGAATAGAAGGTGACCTGTTGATGAGGTAACACGCTGTGTTGGCTGCTTCAGCCCAGAAACGCCTATGCATACCTGCATTAGACAACATACAACGAGCCCTCGAGATGATGGTTCTGTTCATGCGTTCTGCCACGCCATTCTGCTGAGGAGTATATGGGATGGTGTGATGCCTGATCATGCCATCGTTACTGCAAAACTCCTCAAACTCATTAGAACAGAATTCCATACCATTGTCAGTACGTAGTACCTTTACCTTCTTCTCAGTCTGTTTTTCAACCATAACTTTCCACTTCTTAAAAGCATCAAAAACATCAGATTTATGCTTCAGAAAATAAGGCCACACCTTTCTTGAGTAATCATCAATAATAGTAAGCATATAATTAGCACCACCAATAGAAGTCTTACGGGACGGACCCCATACATCAGCATGCACATAATCTAATATGCCTTTGGTGGTATGAACGGAAGCATTGAATTTAACTCTTTTATGCTTACCAAAGATGCAGTGCTCACAGAACTCAAACTTACTCAAGTTGCAACCATCAATCAGCTCTCTCTTGACCAACTCTGCCATGCCTTGTTCGCTCATATGCCCAAGACGCATATGCCATAGATGTGTTTTACCACAATCATCAGAATCATTAGAAGTAACAGCAGCAGCAATACCAGGCAAAGTGCTACCTCTAAGAACATATAATTTAGCAGAATTCATATCACCTATCATGTGAATAAGAGAACCTTTTGATACCTTCAGAACTCGATGCCCACCGGCATACTTGTATCCATCAACGTCCATGGTACTCAGGGAGATCAAATTTCTGGCCATGCTTGGTATGTGCTTCACCTCACTCAACGTGCGTGTCACGCCATCATGTGTCCTAATCTTAACAGATCCAACACCAACGATATGGCATGGGTTGTCATTCCCCACACGCACAAAATCTCCAGTCTGCACAGACTCATATGAACTGAACCAATCTTTGTTACAGCAAATATGAAACGAACATGCAGTATCAAGTATCCATTCATCATCACGAGAAGCACAAGCAGCAAAAACAGCTAAGCATTCACCATCAGAACTATCAGAAACAACAGCAGCCTTACCATTGCCTTGATCCTTATCTTTCGGTTGGTAAGTACCGTTCCTTTTCTCCTTATTCTGCAGCTTCCAGCAATCATCAATAACATGATTAGATTTCTTACAATACCTGCAGAACTTGTCCTTTCCCTTGGACTTCGAACGACCTCTGCCGTCTTTGCTCTTATCTCGGTTGCCATGGTTGTTAAATCTCTGCTCGGTCCTGCCACGAACCTGCAGAGCTTCAGCCTTGGAGGACGCCCCATCTGCCTGCACCATAGATTTCATCTTTTCCCTCTGTTTGAGGGCATCTTGCACTTCATCAAGGGTTATCTTGTCACGGCTCAACAACATTGTATCACGAAAGTGTGTATAAGAACTAGGCAGCGAGCATAAGAGTAATAGGGCTAGATCCTCATCATCATATTTTACTTCCATAGATTGCAAATCAGAAATAATCTCTCTAAAAAGAGATAAGTGATTCATTACCGATCCACCTTCCTGCAATCTATGCGAGAACAACTTCATCTTCACATGCATCTTACTGGTTAGATCCTTTGACATGCAGATCGTTTCCAGTTTTTCCCATAGGGCAGCAGCAGATTTCATCTCCAGTACTTCCTGCAAAATATTATTGGACAGATGAAGTTGAATCAAAGACAAAGCCTTACGGTCCTTCCGCTTCTCTTCAGCGGACCAGGTCTTAGCATCCTTTTCACCGAATCCATCCAGCGCTTCATCCAGATCAGAAGTTTGGGCGAGAATCGCCCGCATCTTCACCTGCCACAAGGAGAATCTTGTGGTGTAGTCCAGCTGTGGTAGATCGAACTTCAATGACGACATGTCGCAAACCCTAGATTAGAACCTGGGGCTCTGATACCACTTGTTACAATTGCGACAAGAAGATAACGAAGAACGAAAACAAAAAACACAGCAAGGGGGACACAGATTTAACGTGGAAAAACCTCTCCAACAAAGAGAGGAAAAAACCACGGGCGCCAGCCAGCGAAACTTCACTATATCGAGGAGTGTTTACAAACGCCGGGGATTTCACAGATGCAACTATTCCAACCGGCGGCTTACAAGGGGTTTATATATCGGTGGAAACCTAGGTCTTCGACGATCCGTACCGTACCGCGGGGGGCTGTCGCCCCCCGCACCCCCCACAGGCGTCCCCGTTGGGCACGGCCCAAGCCTCCCGGCGACGGGCCTCGCTCCACTCGTCAGAAGTTGGCCTATACTTTGTAGAATTTGGATCAACATATAACAATCTAAATAAGTGTAAAGAATGTAAGAGCAGTGCAAATAACATTAAAAACTACCACTAAATGATGCAATTATGATGATATAAAATGCATGTATCAGCTCCCTCAATATTAAACATTTGCTCGTTCTCGAGAAAATAAGCGTATGAAACATGAGAAATATCTTATGGTTGATAAAATAAATACATACATTTTATCACCATCATGTTCCAATCATTTTAAAAAGTTATAATGTAACAACCATCCAAAGGATGACACCATTTGTAGTAGGTCTAGGAACAACCACTTAGAGTTAGAACTATCCATTCCATGTTGGACAACTAAATCATATCTTCTTTTATTTTCATATATTTTCATTTTATCCTATTCATTGGAGATGATAATGGTTCACTTTATAAGAAAGGTAAACTTACATAGGACAAGGTACTATGAAGAAAATAGCTAAGACAATATAGGTATGAACTTTAACATTTTCATCCAAGTATTTGTCTTAGATTAAACAATTCCACCACAGAACATGGTATCAATTGATAGTCAAATTATTGATAACCTCAATGTCACACCTGTTATACACGGATCTTGCAATAAATCTTTATTTTTTTACTTTACATTAATTTTTTCTCCTTTTTTCTTTTATCCCTCTTCTCTTTTCTTAACATATATTGCAAGATCCTTAAATAACTTAGTTGACCAATTGTGATTAATAATGAATTAGAGTACCTCATGCCCCTTGATAGTGTGTCTTCCTAGTATCTTACCAGACATAACTAAATATCTCCCAAAGCAAGATGGAACAATTTGTAATTTGATACATTTGGTTACTTTATGATATTTAGATTGATTCATTGCTTGTCCAACATGCTCAAGTTAATTAACTCCAAGCAAAGTGTGATTGAAACTAATATTATGATAAGATCTTCTACATGAGTATTCCCCATAAATTCCCAAATAACGGAAACATGGATGACACCATACCATAATTTCATTACAAACACTCGCAAACTGATATATAGATATATAGTGCTCACAGAGCAAAGAATAAACTAAGATAAAAGATGAAAAAACCAATGATAAAAGGTAAGTAGATGCAAAATATTAAACTAAAAAGCATAAGAAAGTGGATAAATCTACCCCAAGCTTGAGTTGTTGCTATAGATCTTTACACATCATTCTTCTCGTAATGTTCGTCCCACTCTTCACGCTTCTAGGGATAAACTCTTCAATGAAACCATCACAAAATCCATGTAATGGTTTACTACGTTTCTCTTCTCGACCCCATCACTTCCCTTGGATCTGAGGTCGACATAGATGGAATTCAATGAAGTGATCTGAAAGACAAAACTCAAAAACACCATTTGTGTTGAAAAGATTTGATGCGACATTAGATCTGAGGGTAGAAGTATATATAAAAGGTTTTTAGGTAAGTACTAGCGTATGGGCATGAAACAGATTCTGAGGGGGAGATACCCCATATCGCATGACCAAGGTATCTGGTCGCCCCATGTGGCCTCTCTCCTCCTTCCCGGCTCTGTTTGATCGAATCATTTTTCTCCATGATGTATTTCCCATAAAAATTGACTCTCCAAAGGTGTCCGGATTTTTCGAGATAGTTACAGCCTAAAGATTTACCTTTTATTGATCTTGGAGTTTTTGGCAGGTTATTAAGAGACAGTAAAATGAAACTATCTAGGCTAATCCACAGCGATCTGACACTCTGTGCCATCCGATCTATCCATTAAACGTTCCGGATCTGTCAGCCGTCCCACCTGCGTGTCACAGGGCGTTGTTTACTCGACAACCGCGCACCACAGCTCCCGAAACGTTGATGGGCTTCTGCTCCAGAGACTGAGTTAGACGCTTTCCCATGAATCGGGCTGAGAATCAGGTAACGTGGCTCTGGATTTTCTTGTGGCCCTTTTATTAAGCAGGCCTCCATTTGTTATGGATACTGACACCATGTGGTTCCTTTGATACTGTGGTAACTTACTACCTCGGTGGCGCGGAGGAAGGATATGATGACACCGCCGTTTCTTTTCGTCCAATTAATGCCCTTGATGGTGCGCCGCTACCATGGACTGGAGGACTTACATCTTCTTCTTACTTCTTGTGAAAGGCATGCTTGATGGCTAGGATTTCTCTCCTATCTTGAAGAATTTTCGTTTTTCCTCAAACTATCTTGGAGTTGAACCATAGGTGCTAACCCCTGCTGTTTCTCTTGTGATTTTCCCAGCGATGATGGCGGTGGCAACAATAGGTGAGAAAGTGATGGTGACGGAAAGAACGACGATGAGGCGGTGGTGGAAGCCTTAGCGGCTCAAACACAACGGAGGATTATTACGAGCTGGCGGTTGTAGTTCGCCGGACCAAGAGGACATGGTGGCAAGGGCCATCGTTCCAGCTTGTGCGCCTGGGTAGGAGGGTCAAGGTGAGCCCATCATTCCCTATCCTTATCCTTCCAAGCTGATGTCCCCTTCCCCCGCATCATCCTTCTCTGCTCCGCTCGGAAATCCAGTAATGCTCTGCACCCCACGAGCAGAAATAACCAATTCCCCATTAATTTATGGATTTTAATCATACAAAGAAATAACCAATTCCGGATCCATGTTAGTGAAAGATCATGATATGACAATTATTTTTTCGTGTTTGAGATGGTACACTGATAATTGTCGAGCAATTAACATCTACCCTACTATGGAGATCATATTTGTTGCCCGGCAAGATCCTAAGGAGGCTGTTCGCCCAACCAAGGTTACTACAATATTGGACAATAGTTATAGGTGATAACGCAATTTATTTCGTTGCAGAATCAAATTAAAGATATGTCATTCATGGGATCTTAGAAACTTGCTAGGCTTTCATTGATGAAAATGCATGGTTAATTTTCTATTTGTCCAGGCTACATAGTTTTGGCTATGTGCCTGATGCTATGATCGTTGGGCTTCTTAGATTAGTGTAGTTTCACAGTTGGCTTAGCAGAATGAGTTTAATTTTAGGAACCTCTCATCCTGACATTATTATGGAATTATGACATATTTGTTCCGTGCATTGTAGTATGATGATTTATTGGTGTTCCAGGTGTACTTGCTTGTGTAATTTAATTATTTTCCTATCTTATATACATATCTCATTCCAGTTAGAAATCTGAATTTGTATTTTCAGAATTCCAACTGCTTATGCTAGGAACTAGGAAAATGTAAGGAAATCGGGGATATAGATATGCAATACCAAACAGATTGCAAAAGTAATATATCTCGTCCGCCAAATTTTATCCAAGAGGCTTCACTTCCTCTGTGTTGGGTATGATAAGGAACAAGCTTGCATTTGTAAGGTATTTCATTTTAATTAGCATCTTACAATAGTCTTCTTACTGTTCCCAGAATAACTGACACTTCAATGCCCTTTTGTGCCTCTCACATATCATGTTGCTAATACATAAATTTATGTTACAAGAAGTATAAGAATGATCATTTAAGGGCAAGTGTGGCACACATTCTGCATCTTCTTTGAGTGGTCCGTATGTTGCTTCATGTTATCCTTTTCACAATGGGTGTTATACTTTTACTACTATCCTATTTACATGTTTCTCCATGTACCATGTAGTTTGACTTCGATTCAGATTGGAGTGGCCGAATATTGACATCGTTTGGGCAAGCTGGAGATACATTGCATACACTCCATGGACAAAACCTTTCTTTCAGCTCTTTCAGATCAGCAGACTACGTTAGGTGGGACAACATATGCTCTGTTATTTATTTGTTGTCTATTTCTGGTCATAAGAGAGCGTTTACTTAACTGTCCTCCTATAAGTTTTTCTCATGTTTGCAAGGTCGATCCTTCTTACAATGTTTTTAAACTATTACTGAATAGGACTGGAATACAGACCTCTATGGGAAAAATGTGATACCTTCGTTATACAGTTTCATATATGCTTCCTGATGATGTGGATATGTGCTCAGATAGTCAAGGAAGGGCATGCCACTGTCTTTTGCTCCTGATTCTAAGGTTTTCTAAAATCTGAGCCATCCACCTTGACTTAGAGATCTGTACCATCATTTGTTTTCCAGAAGAACACCGATGCATTATCCAGGCCTAATATTAAATCAAGGTTGAATGCAATCAAGGTTTGAATGCTTGACTTTGTAAGATTTACTCTGATCCGAACAAAATATCAATGATGGCTGCTTCATTTTGGTGAAAGGTGCTATCATTTGTGTGGATATTTGTGTAATCCTATATGTAAAACTTCAACAATTTCCCACACCCTATAGTGATCTACTGTTATTCAAAATGTTCACTTCTCACATATTTGTACTATTCAAACTTTCTCAAATATTTTATAATTTTCATGAAATGGATGGGCGCGGCAACCTGCGCCTTTATGGTCTAGTATTCCTTTGAAATTACCCTCTCTAGGCTCTGAAGATGCAACTCTACCACAGCTCCAACAGACGTTTTACTTGAAATATAATGTTTAAGACATTGTCTATTAAATACATGAGGTTTACCTTTAATATCTCCATGAAGAAGAATAGATCCTGAGCGATATACTTCTTCCACTATAACACGAACATCGGGACCTGGCGCTTATAGATTCCGATGCACATGCCAATCATTGCGCTCGTGCTGGCGCGGCAAACAAAGTCTGCCATGGATAACTATGTCGGGGAAAGTGCATATGTGGCCTTTTTTTGACTCGACACAATGTCATCCACCGACATAGAGCTTCCGCAGTAGCAAGACGTTAATGCCACGGCCCATTATAGGTTGATACTACATACATGCCGTGGAAGGTGTGGGACGATGACACAAAAATACTAACTAGTCTGGTACATGTTGGCGAATACGTTGGTACATAGCAATATAATTAAATAGATAATTAATCTAGAATGTTTTATATATACACATAGTTTAGATGTAAGTACTTCAACCAAACTTAGTTTACGTACATCTCTACAAAACTAAAGAACTATTTCATAACAATTAACTTAGAGATTATGTACTTTCACTACCAAATAACCCTCCTTTGCATGAAACTCGAACACATAAACATCTCCTTCTTATAGCTTCTTTTAAATAACATAGTCTTCCCAATTTAATGTCAAAATGATAGTTCTGTCATTTCCATGCTTCAACGAACTTCTCCAATGGTTTCATTACCAACGTATCTTCATGAATGTGAGGAATGAGAAACATATAGGAAAAAGGCATGAAAATTACTACTCCATCTGTTCCAAAATCTAAGATATTTTAGATTTTGTGAAGCAAATGTATATATACATATTTTATTATGGAACAAAGGGAGTACATAGGAAGAAAGAAACAATTACTGGTTGTGGTATCAATAGAAAAGAAAGAAACAATTACTGGTTGTAGTAAGAAATCTACCATAATTCCTTTGGAGATTTTGTTCTTGTTTATTACACAAATGTAGTAAGAGATCATTAGCTTGTATCTTCTGGCTATCCTCCTCCGGTTTCTCCTTCTTTGGGGACATTACTACAAGACTAGGTGTAGTAAGTGATAGGTCAATATTGAGATTGCAGTTGCGGAAGATGTACAATGAGATATAAAGTCCAGCCTCGCCGATGGTGGGACATGCAAGTTAGTGAGAAAAACTGACCAGTCAACACGAGGTGTTTGACCAGTCTACAATGTGGGACACACTGGAAATATCACGTGCAATGCACATCAACTAGTATATGCCTCCATCCATCTACTGTAGCATTAAAATGTGGTGTCCTCCCTCCCACCGACCACAACACTAATATATTCCTGTATTGAGCCAGCCACAGTGTATACATGGCTTCCATGACAAAATGGTGCTACAATTTCTCATCCTCTTGTTTACCATTTTTGCGGGTAATTTTTGCTTGTGTCGCCCCAAAAATATGCCGCAGAAAGGGTATTTTTGTAGTGTTCTATAACCTTCGGGACTTCCCATTTTGACTTTAGTTTCCCTATAGAAAACTTGAAGCAAGAGTTGTACAATAATACTTGATCTACCACTTTAAACTCTCTCCTGATAACTTTCTTATCATGCCAAATTTTAACTTTTTATTTAAACAACCTAACACTTTCACAAGCTTCATTTCTCCATTCATCTAATAGGTTCATATCTAAGATTCTTTTCTCTCCAACAGTTTTAGAATCAAAGTTCAATTTCTTAATTGCGCAATGAGCTCTGTGTTGTAACTCTGTCAGGAGATGTCAAGATTTCTCATAAACCATTTTGTAAGGAGGGATTTTAAAGGCAGTTCTACAAGTCCATAAAGCATCATTAATTTTCTTTGGCCAATCAGTTCTATCTCGAGTTACAGTCTTTTGTAAGATCGAGTTCCGTATTACTTAATTCAAATTGACCACTAGTTTGAGGATGACAAGAACCAACTCTATGAGTAACACCATATTTTGATAAAGATTTTATAAAAGTGAGATTCACTGTTAGTAATTAAAAACCTTGGAACTCCAAACTTGGGAAAGATGATTTCTTTAAACACCTTCATTGTTGTAGCATGGTTAACACTTTTGGTTGGAATTGCTTCCACCCATTTACTGACGTAGTCCACTGATGCATGTAAAATGCATATATGAACTTTCTAGTTTATTGTTACATATTCCAACATATTTGCATCACATAACATGTTATATCCATGATTTACATTGATTTACGGGGATTTACCAATGATCCCCTTTATTTCATTGATAACTTTCCAGGACATGAAAATCTTGTTTTGCATATATTTAACTTTTAGTTACCTAAATGGAGTCTAATGGACCGAGGATTTTTCCAGGATGATTTTTTCACGGAGAGAAGCTTCTAGAGAAATAGAACCTCATGAGCGGACCCCAGGGGGCGAAAGAAGACCAGTGGTGTGTTCCGGGGGACATCACCACCTAGGATAGTTCCATCCTCGAGCATCACCAGCCATCCATCTTGAACCCTAGATCGATGTTTTGACCTAAAAAATGCCTATAAAAGGTCCCCTGTCACGATTTTAGAAGAGGCAGAGCGGCAATAGAAACTGTCGTGGTGGTGTCACGGCAGATGCCATGGATAGGCTAAAGGTGGGGACTAATAGCACTAGGGGAATCCAGGGAGGGATAGTGAGGTGATTCCTCACACAGAAGGTTTGTATTTGATTCACTTTACAGATTACAAGTGCTCCTCGAGCTGTATTGGAGAGAGGAGGAAGAAGGTACTCTCTTACTCTCCCTGCTAGCTAGCACTCAGGAACCAAGTAAAACTAGCCTATCGAGATCAATCCAGTAAAGCTCTATCCAAATGAGACCAACCCCTTCTACAGAGGCCCAAGCCCCCCTTATATAGGAGTGGCTAGGTCTCCACAAAATAGTAAGCCGACCGAGTTGCTTTTCCCCCGCGTCATCCATGCAGAGGCTACGCGAGCCTCTGCGGCGCCTGCGTCAGCCGACATCGGTGTCGTCACCTCTGCCGGCCACGCCTCGGTGGTCCTGCCCCTGTGCGCTTCGCTCATGCCGTGCGTACCGGGGCTACTTTTGACCAACAAGATTCCTTCCTTCTCCTAGAAGCTTGCTATGACCCGGATCGTAGTTGATCCGGTTACACCTGTTCCTGCATACAAGTTAGGTTCATCTATCCGACTTACGGCTTAAGTCGGATGAGACTCCATTAGGTGGACATCCCCTGGTTCGGGTTACCCCGAGATTCGGCCTGCCTTGAGGTAACTCAGCCAGCACACGCTTTGACCTTGCCGTACCTTGGCTAACTCGGCCTTTATACCCCGGTGTGACCCTACCCGGGGGTATCCCCCCAACATTAGTCCCCGAAGCTGGTGCGGTCTCAGTTGCCTTAGCCGCTAAGGCCACAGCAGGTTCAATTTCACCGAGCTTTGTGCTCCTTCTCTGAGTTACCTCTTATCTCGGATCTCATGGTTTTACTTTCCCTTGGCGCGTTTCAAGTTTCTACTTGCTGGCCGGGTTACCATAATCTCATTCGGGTTATCTTTCCTTCTCTCGTACGCTTTTCCACGTGGAGGCTAATCATTAGGTTGCCTCATTTTAAGGGCCAGCCACAGTAACCGCTGCAGTAATTGTCAGTTATCACTGTAGCGCACGTCACGTCTGGCCTGCCTCCTCGTTAACTGCATCAATGCGTCACGTCATGGGATCTGCTGCACTCTGTGGTCTTCCATGTGGCTCTTCGCTGATTGGTCCATCTGGTTTATACACGGCCACACCATGTGGCATATCTGCGTAACATGATCCCACTTCCTCCTCGATGGAGCGGTTAAATAGGGTAAGGGTGCGCCCCTTGGGTTTTTCCCACTCCTGCGCCCCTCTGCCTCTAATTCTTCTTCTTCATCTTCTCCCGCGACAACGTCGCTGCCACCGTGTGTGAGTAGCAGCGCCGGTGCCGCACTGCTTCCACACGCATCTGCGTCCCTGTCGCCGATGCGCACCTCCTCCGCCACGGGTCGCTGTCAATCTAGGCCGCTGCCCCCCACCGCTACTAGCGCCAGTGAGGGCAGCGAACTTGCGATGACAGAAGAGGAGCTTGTCATCGCCGAGCAGGAGATGGAGGAGGACGCCGCGACGGCGGACCGGGGTGCGTGGGCTGGATCCTGGGTCTGCTATGATGACCTGGACTGGCTCTACGGCACCAGACGCATCCCCGCAGGCGTCACCGCACGTCTCGCCTCCGCCGAACTTGCCCCCTCACCCAATCGGGGTGAGTATGTGGTGTTCCTGTCGCATTTCCAGCGGGGGTTCGGTTTACCAGTTTGCGATTTTTTCCATGATTGGTTGAATACCTACGAAGTCCAGCCGCACCACCTTCCTGCCAATGCCATCACATCTCTCTCTGCTTTCGCCTCCACGATCGAAGGCTACGCCGAATTATGGCCCACAAAGGATCTATGGATCTGGTTCTTTGGCCTTCGTCGTAACGTAATTCCGAGCATCCAGCTTGACCCAGAGGACAAGCAGCTTACACAGTTCGGCGTTGCGTCCATTTCAGCCCGGAGGCTCTCTGTCTTTCCCCGGGTTACCGAGCTGGACTCCTGCAAGGGATGGACCCAGACCTCCTTTTATGTTCAGAACGACGGCACTGAAGACCTGATCCGGCTTCACCCCTATGCTCCGGGTCCTCCTAACCCGGAGTTGTGGGACATTGTCCCCAAGAAACCCACAGTATTGGCCAACCAGGTCAACAAAAGGTTCGCGGAGCTGAAGGAGCTCGGGCTGCGCAATGAGGACGCCATGATCACATTCGTCCGCAACCGGATCTCCCCTCTCCAGAAACGCACTCACAAAGTGTGCCACATGAGCTGGGGCCACAACCCCAACCGGACCTCTTCTTTTGAGCTGAGCAACACAGAAATCTATCGCCGGGTCAAGGCCCTCTTCACCACCCACAAGGACTTCTTCTCTAAGTGGATGTGGGGAATTGAGCATTATTGCCGGGATAGGCTTCCTCCCGTGGTAAGCTTCACGCTACAAACTTTCTCCGAATTAAATCTTATGTCGGTTGCTGTTGTATTTTTAACTCTGTTGTCTTTTTTCTCCCTTAGCAATTCCTTCAGCAAACTATCGAGGATGGCACCGATCCCACCTTCAAATGTGCGCCTGACCGGGAGAGCTCGGACGAGGAAGAACTGGACCAGGAGATGTTCCTCCCAATGGCCGACGCGACCAAGCGACCCAAAACTACTTTGTGGCCCCAAGAAATAGAAATGAATCAAGCTCTGGCTCAGGGGGGTCCATAAGGCCTCCCGGATGTGGATAGTGCGAAAAATCAAGGAACAAGTATCAAGTACTCGGGGTCCTACGGGACACAAGTAGGCGTGGAAGAACCAAATACCATCTATTGCCCACCGATGCCTCTGCATTAGTTATATCTAGCGTTTTAATAGTTGTATTTAAAGTCATGATCATCTCCACCAAATAAACATCTGCCAGCATTCCAACAACTGTGGTACTTGACAACACGAGATCGCTCCTGAGCAAGCAACTACGACTCGCAAGGCCCGCTATCTACCAAACATAGGTAATAGGAGGTGTCCAAGGCAATATGGAGGCTGCACGGGATATAACTGGGGTACGGAAACTAAAGCATCGCGACACAGATAGCAATAGATCAACAAGAGGAAATAAAGACTATAAATGCAAAATAGGTAGAAGGGGGAGAGATGCTCGCTTGGGAAACACTGCCGGAGATTCATATCCGAAGAACTTGTCGATACTCGCATCCACTCATCGGCCTAATCCGCGAAGAAGCAAACACTAGAAGAAACACCGGATACAATATTTATTACCACGGCAAAAGATCCGGCATGCTTATGATATGATGCATCACATGGCAAAGATGCGATGTGATTAGGCAATATTAAGCGGAACCGGGGTCCCGACAATTAATTAATAGGTTCATGTTGTTTAGAACCCCCGCAATTTAAATGTTGTATTAACAAGGCGAACAGCGCATCGGTTTGCTACTCAAATTTAAATGGAGTCTGGAATAAGACAAAAGTATCCCGCATATTGACTCCATATTTAATTATGAGATGAAGCGACTAAACACCCCCCAAACAAATGAATATGTAAGCGAGCATGAACAATTTAATATGCAACAGATTTTATATATAGCATTTATAAAATAGAGGCTCGGGAAAAGGTTCACACATTGGGAACGCGACGATCTTGGTTCAGAAGGGGTTCGGGTTTGGTCTTCGGATCCGGGATTGGCCTTCGGGTCATTAGATCCATGAAGTATAACTTGACGTCATGAAGGTGGCCTCCGGGTTTGGGGTCTTGAGGTCAGCGGGATCAGTCTCGATCTTCGGACTCCGGGGTTCGGACTCACCAGGATCGGACTTCGGGGATCGAACGCAGAGCCTGAACATGAAGGGCTCAGAAGAGCAGTGACCACACAGTCACACGGGCAGCAAAACAACAGAAACAACAACACTTAACCACGCACGCGCGATAGGCCGAGCAAGATCGAGGCAGAGCTGGGGTTGACACATACGACAGCGGCCAAGGCGGTGAGGAAAGTAGGGGTGAGGTCGTCGGCGACCGCGGTGGCCTGGGAGACGAAGACGGCAGCGGACGGGGCGCCGCAGGGAGGAGCTGGCGGCGGCGGGATCTGGCGGCGGGGAAGAAGACGCGGGAGGAGAGGGCGGAGGCGGCGGCGACGAGGCGCCGGGCGGGCGCGACCGTTGCTGGCGGCGGGGACGACAGCGGGGTAGCAGGAGGAGGCGACGCGGGGTCGAGTCGGCGAGGTAGACGGCCATGGATGCGGGAGAGGTCGGCGGCGGCGAAACAGGGCCAGCGGGCGGGTCACGGCCGACAGGAGGAGGCGGCGGCCCTGCGGCGGAGACGCGGGGGAGAGAGAGGAGGGGAAAGAGAGAAGGGGGCGCGGGGCACGGGGCAAGCGAAAGGTGGGGCCAGGGGTGGGATCTCGATGCCCCTGGTTGGTACGGGGGAGCAGGGCAGGTAGGACAGGAGGGGAGCGTATCGAGGCCTAGGGGAGTTGGCGCGGTGGGCATGTCGTGGGGTGCGTGCAGGTGGGCGGGAGAGGGCGCGAAAACGCAGGGGGCGGGATTTGGGGTGAGGTGGCGCTGGTTGGTGCGTGTGTGGCGTGTGGGGATTGGGCCAGGGGTGTGGGTTGGTGAGGTGGCGAGACGGGGTTGGCCGGGGTGAGGTGGAGGGGCTGGGTAGGATTAGGATAGGGTAGAAAAAGGTTTGGGGTTAGACAGATTAGGGTTTTAATTTGGAGGTGGTCGGCTAGGCTTTCGGGCCTGGCTGGCTGCCTCCCAAAAATAATTAAAATTTTATTTAATAGAAACGAGGCTTTTGCAAACCGTTGATAGACAAAACAAAATAATCCGGAGACCCGGGTTTTTATTTGAATTAAGACGGGAATATTTAGAAAACAAAACTAGGCGTTTTGAAAATAGTTTTAGACAAAACCATGCAAGATGATGACGATGCTCAAATGCAAGGTGGCATGATGACATGATCATGCGGTCATGATGATGCAATGCACAAAAACAACGCGATTTTCTAGTAGTGGTTTTTGCGGGATGCCACAAACGGTAAACTCTCTTCTATTAGAGATTGGCCCGACGATGAAGATGACTCGGATGTTGAGGTGATGGAAGCATTTGACGCTGTCCCCCTTTCTTATGCTTTTCTGGCATCAGCTAACCCTGGTGGGCAGATCCATGAGGACCCTCCCCTTGCCGTGGGTGATCCTGTTCCGGTTGCGCCAAAGAAGAAAAGGGAATCCGCATCCACTTCATCCTCCGGACCTCCTCAGCCAGCCAACAGGTGAAAGAAGTCCGGGGATAAGACTGCCTCCAAGCCTGCAACCAAGGCCCCAGCACGAAGGGCTCGGAAGCCCAAGGAGCCGCTGACTTCGGATGCGTAAGCCTCTTTTTCCCTCTGCCATTCACTTGTTCTTGCATTCTTATAGTTTTCATCTAACATTATTTGATTCTGCAGAGCTGCGGTGGAGGTCCCCTAGAGTGGATCTAGCATCGCTTCGCCGCTCCGACTCAGCCCTTCTCCCCCTCGTGGCGACGATTCACGCCCGCTGAGCCCTATTCCGGAGGGTTCAGCGGCTGCTCCGGGTTCCATCCCACCTCGTCAAGAGGGGGGCAACCTTGGAGCGGGGGAGACTGGCCTAGCCGAGGCAGCGGCATTCACCACTTCAGCTCCGCCGCAACCAGCTACTACCGAGTCTACTTCAGTACCTCCTCCGAAGAAGAAAACAGTACCAGCACCAGCAGCAAAAGAAGCAGCAGCACCGAGAGCAACGGCAACGACGCCAAGCCCCTCCGCCTCGTCCGAGTCTTCTCAGTCTCGGCGAGAAAGCACCCAGGCAGCTCCCAAGGGTAAATCTGCTGCAATAACTTCCTCCTCTCAGCAGCCCAAAGGCAAAAAGGCCCCTGATGCCACCAGGACAGCGTCCGTCGAGGCTGGACAACACACTCTCACGTCCATGCTTTCCAAGAAGCCTCCAGCACCGAAGGACGCCCCTGCCGAGCCAACTAATGTGCAGCAACTTGTTTTGCACACCAGCCCGACCCTTGCCCAGGTTGAGAGGAGGGAAGCACATGCCAAGGGCTTGGTGGCGCCCCACATGCTCAGCGGTGAACGATATCCTCCAACCTTGATCGAGTTCATGAACAACTAGAACAAGGCGGAGTTCGTCTACAACGACGATCTCCCGGAGAAGTTCGGTCCCGCCGAGTTTTCTGCTCAGATGAACACAGCCGCTAAGGCGATTAACCTTGCAGGTCGGATGATGGAGGTACGTTACTTCACCTTTCCCTTAGCATGTTGTATATATATTAGTGATATAACCATTAGTCCCCGAGCCTCCGGGGGAGTAACTTGTTACTCGGCCGGATGCTCCTTAGAAAACTAACGTAGCTCCTTGACAATTTCAAATATGCACACAGCTAGATCCGGGTTAAGTTCCACTTGGCCTGGATCTTGTATACTTCGAATATGCACACATCTAGAGCCGGGTTAAGTTCCACTTGGCCCGGATCTCGTACACTTCGAATATGCACACACCTAGAGCCGGGTTAAGTTCCACTTGGCTCGGATCTCGTACGCTTTGAATATGCACACACCTAGAGCCGGGTTAAGTTCCACTTGCCCCGGATCTCGTACACTTCGAATATGCACACACCTAGAGCCGGGTTAAGTTCCACTTGGCCCGGATCTCGTACACTTCGAATATGCACACACCTAGAGCCAGGTTAAGTTCCACTTAGCCCAGATCTCGTACGCGTCGAATATACACACACCTAGAGTGGGGTTAAGTTCCACTTGGCCCGGATCTTGTACACTTCGAATATGCACACACCTAGAGCCGGGTTAAGTTCCACTTGGCCCGGATCTCGTATGCTTCGAATATGCACACACCTAGGGTCGGGTTAAGTTCCACTTGGCCCGGATCTTGTACACTTCGAATATGCACACACCTAGAGCCGGGTTAAGTTCCACTTGGCCCGGATCTCGTACACTTCGAATATGCACACACCTAGAGACGGGTTAAGTTCCACTTGGCCTGGATCTTGTACACTTCGAATATGCACAAGTCCTAAGCTATATTTTTGTACTCTTTTCAGGTGACCACCAATCGCCGAAGCGCTGAGTTCCAGCGTCTCCTGGACAGTCACAAAATGCTGCTCGCAAAGCATAATGCACATCTCGCTGAGCACGAGAAAAGGGGTAAGTTCTCTTCTTCACATTTTTCTGTTTTCCTTTCATCTCTTCTGCCGAACTAATCCTTCATTCGGTTTTCGCAGCTGGGGTGGAGGCTGAGAACAAGCTTATGAGGAAGAATCTGGATCAGATTAAGGGTAAGTTACTTTTGCGCGACCTTGCTTTGCTTTCTATCTCATTTTCTCCATAGCTCAGCAAACATTCATACCTCGGCTTTGCCGGGTTAACAAACTATTTCAGTATCACTGGAAGATAGTGTGCCCATGCCTGATATGATGCTGCATTTTCTCGAACAAGCAGGACAGCATCAGGCCGAGCTCAAAAAGAAAGACTATGAGCTTGCCCTCCTCCGAACCAAGGATGATGAGATCGCCAAGATCAAAGCAGAGATGAAGAAATTGAAAGCGCAGCACCAATCCGAGCTTGAAAAGGCTGGCCAGGACTATACTGAAGAGCACGAGCGCCTCAATCTCCAAATTGCCAAGGACCGAGAACTTCTCCAGGAGGCCGACGTCAAGCTTGAGTCGGCGAACACTGAACTTGTGCAACTCCGCAAAAGACGCGATGACTGTACCAAATTGACCCGGATCCACAGCCACATTTTATGTAAGTTCCTTTCCCTTATCCGTCACATTTCTCCGGGTTACTTCACATGTCTTTTCATTTCCTGCTTCTCTTGTCTCGTTTTCAGGCAAATTTCCAGAGGGCACTGCCATTGCGAGCGCCGCTGTTGCTAATTTCCGCCGAGATAGGGGTACTCCCGTTGCTCCTGACGGTGAAGACATTCCCTATGACATGGAGGACCTGTTGGTCAGCCTGTCATCTCGCTTGGAAATCATCAAGAACTATGGCTAGGATCTCCTTGACGTTGTAGTCCGAATCTTCAACATGTTTTCGCCTGCCGAAGACACTCCGGAGGGAACCGCATCTCTTGCTGAAAAGTTGATGGAAATCGAGACACAACTCGACCTTTGGAGGGAGTCCGCTGGACGTGCCGCAGCTGAGACCTTTCTCCATTACGTACTCACGTGGTACAAGAAGATCGACCTCAACCTCTTACCGCGCATGCGCACCGGATCCAAATAGACTAGTGACCCGGAGTGGGTAGCTCGGCGCCAGGCTTGCGCCCATAGCCTCATCGAATATGCTCCCATTCATGAATGGATTGAGGGACCGAGCTTCCTGGAAGCCGCTGGTGATGACAATGCTGAGAATGTTGAAGATGGCTCGGATGAGGATGAAGAGGGCGATGCCTCCGACATCGAAGACAGCGAAGATGATGCCGAACTTCCTCCTCCTGCTGCTCCTTGAGTGAAAACACTTTAAAATTTATCAGATCCCTGGTATGCCGGGTGGAATTGTATCCAGTACACATGTGATATTTTGCTACTAAGTTTTTATGCCGGATTAACTTGGGCGTAGTCCCCGAGTTTCATTTTCTTGTTCATCCAATCTTCTGGCTCGGTTCGTGTCTACCTTGATTCGGTTTTATGACTTATGAATCCGAGCTTCAAAAATCATCTTAACAGTACTTGGAAACTTTAGGCTTAGCTCAAAATAATTCAGCATAAAGATTTGAAAGTAAAAACAAGGTTAGTCCGAAAAACAAACGTCGGCTCGATTAAGTTCTTTTCCTTAGTCGTTTGTCATGTGCTAGGCAATTCCAAACTTGTTCTCTTGCTTGCCATGAAGCCAAATCTTGTTGGACAGCAGCAAGTCGAAGAGTTCGGTTTTTGGTGCTCACACACTACTAATCCGAGTTAAGTGGAACAACTTACTCCAGCTGACGCACAAATAATACAAGACAACAAACATTATTAAGGTAGTCCCCGAGTTACTGCTCGAGGTGCCAACATTTCATTGATAAGCTCATTGCCGGCATACATACCGACATATGAGAAGACCCGGATACATACACTTCTCTGCTAAGTGTAGAAAGGACGAAGTAGAGCTACATTCCATGGATGCTTAGATTCCTCGCCGGACCTGTCCGCCTTGTTCTTTTCCTGTGGCTTTGCATTGATAAGATAATAAGAATCATTGTGCAGTGCTTTGCTCACAATGAATGGCCCTTCCCATGGGGGGATAACTTATGCATGCCAACAGTACGTTGTACCAACCGGAGCACCAGATCGCCTTCCTAGAAAACTCGGGGGCTTACTTTCCGGCTATGATAGCGTCGGAGATTTTGCTGATATATAGCGGATCTGGACAATGACAATTCTCTCGCTTCTTCCAGCAGATCAACATCATTTTGCCGGGCTTCTTGCACTTCGGCTTCTGTGTATTGGGTGACCCTAGGCGAATCATGCTCTATGTCGGCTGGTAATACATCGTCTGCCCCATGTACCAGAAAAAATGGCGTATAGCCTGTTGATCGATTCGGAGTTGTTCTTAAACTCCACAGTACCACTGGTAGTTCTTCTATCCAGCACCCCGCTAATCTTTGCAGCGGCTCAATGAGCCGGGGTTTTATCCCGGACAGTACTAATCCGTTGGATCTCTCCACTTGTTCGTTCGATGCGGGATGAGCTACCGAGGCAACGTCCAGCCGGATCTTCTTATCCCGGTAGAATCGTGCAAATGCTCCTTCAGCAAAATTTGTGCCATTATCAGTTATGATTCTGTGAGGATAACCATATCTCAAGATGATGTCTTTGAGAAAAGTTACAGCCGTAGCTCCATCACACTTTCTTATTGGCTTCACTTTGATCCATTTTGTAAACTTATCCACCATGACCAAAATGTGAGTCATATTCCCCCTTGGTGGTTTGAACGGGCCAACCATATCCAAACACCATACGGCAAATGGCCATGTGATTGGTATGGTCTTGAGTTCCGACATAGGCATATGTGTCTTGGTAGCATACCTCTGACAACCATTGCATTTTCTCACCAGATCTTCTGCTTGTTCTAAGGCACTTGGCCAGTAGAATCCATGCCGGAAAGCTTTTGCCACTAAGGCTCAGGACGAGGCATGATGCCCGCACTCCCCTTGATGTATATCTCGGAGGATGTCAAGACCTTCTTCCGGGTCAACGCATCGCTGGAGGACATTGCTCACACTCCTTTTGTATAGCTCGGAATTGATGATTGTGTATGCCTTTGCTCTCCTCTGAGTTTGCCTGGATAGCACCTCCTCAGTGGGTAATGTTCCATCTTTCAGGAATTGAAATATAGGCAGTGCCCAAGCTGGTATTGCTCGCACAGGGAACACACCCTCATCAATTTCCATCTGATCCACTGGCATAACTTCAACCGGATCACGCTGAGCAGTCCCCAGGTCCTGCGAGGCAGTCCCCGGGTTCGCTGAGGCAGTCCCCGGGTTTGTTGAGACAGTCCCAGGGTTTCGTGCACCACCTCCCATGTCAACGTCCATGGGCACAGCTTCGGATTCTGTATCCTCCGGAATGTAGATTGAGTCGGTTTCTGGGGACGGTCTGATAGATGGTTTTCTCAGGTGCTCTAATGCTATACCCGGTGGAATTGCTTGTCGGGTTGATCCGAGCTTCGATAGCATGTCAGCAGCCTCATTTTCCACTCGGGGTACATGACGAAATTCACATCCCTCAAAATAACCAGATATTTTCTGCTCATGGAATCTGTATAATGCCATGTTTGGATCAAGAGCATCCCACAGCCCCGACACTTGTTGAACTATGCCATGTTTGGATCAAGAGCATCCCACAGCCCCGACACTTGTTGAACTACCAAATCCGAGTCGCCAAAGCATTGGATCCGATGTATCCCAATTTCTTTTGCCACTTTGAGTCCATGCACAAGTGCCTCATATTCAGCGAAATTGTTTGATGCCGTGAAATGGATCTGTAGCACATATTTCAGCTGGTCCTTCTTTGGCAAGGTAAGCACCACTCCGGCACCTAACCCGGTTATTGTTTTTGACCCATCAAAGTGCATCCTCCAGTAGTTCGGATCTGGTAGCGGTGGTTCGTATTGTACCTCAGCCCAGTCCACAAAAAAGTCGGCGACAGCCTGAGACTTGATTGCTTCTCTTCTGTCATATTGTGGTGCATAGGGAGCTAGTTCAATCGCCCATTTTGCAATCCTGCCACTCGCATCCTTGTTACTCATTATCTCGTATATGGGAGCTTCATATATTAATTTGATGGGATGCTCCTCAAAGTAATGCTTAAACTTCTTAGGTGCCATATAGACACCATACGCCACCTTTTTATAGTGTGGGTAGTTCTGCTTTGAGGCAAATAATACCTCACTCAGATAATACACTGGCCTTTGCACCGACTTACCCTCTTCGTCGTGCTCTACCACAATCACTTCACTTACAACTCGGTTAGTTGCGGCTATGTAGACCAACATTGGCTCCTTTGATAGTGGAGAGGCTAACACTGGTGCGGTGGCTAACATCTTCTTTAAGTGGGCAAAGGCTTCATTAGCCTGCGGCGTCCAAATGAACTTGTCCGACTTTTTCATGAGTTGGTAGAGAGGCAATGCCTTTTCTCCCAACCGACATACAAACTGACTTTACGATGCCAGGCAATCAGTGAACTTCTGGACATCGTTAAGACACTTCGGCAGTTCCATTCGCTCAATGGCCCGGATCTTAGTTGGATTAACTTCTATACCTCGGCTGGATACGAGAAATCCAAGTAATTATCCAGCCGGGACACCGAAGGTACATTTTTCCGGGTTAAGCTTCATCCGGAACCTTCTTAGGTTCGCAAATGTCTGCCTGATATCGTCAAGGAGCGTTTTGCTTTCCTTGGTCTTGATAACCACATCATCCACATACACTTGTACATTTTGACCTATTTGGTCGTGCAAACATTTCTGCATACATCTTTGGTATGTTGCCCCTGCATTACGTAAACCAAACGGCATGGTGCGATAGCAATAAGCCCCATACGGGGTGATAGATGCAGTCTTTATTTGATCATCCGGATTCAGAGGTATCTGGTGGAAACCAGAATATGCATCAATGAATGACAACAGTTCACATCCAGCAGTCGAGTCTATGACCTGATCTATCCTTGGCAGTGGAAATGGATCTTTTGGACACGCCTTGTTCAGGTTCGTGTAATCGATACACATACGCCAAACCACTGCCACGTTCGGATCATCTTTCTTCTTCTCCACCAGCACCGGATTAGATAGCCAATCCGGATAAAGTATTTCCACGATAAATCCTGCTGCTAGTAACCGAGCTATCTCATCTCCAATGACTTTTCTCCTATCCTCGGCGAAGCGGCGGAGAGGTTGCTTCACCGGCCTTGATCCGGGTCTCACGTTCAAAGAGTGCTCAGCCAACTCCCTCGGAACACCTTGCAAGTCCTGTGTGGACCAAGCAAAAATATCCCGATTCTCACGGAGGAAGTTGAGGACTCGCTTTCCTATTTATCATTCAAACTGACACCAATTGTTACGGTGCACTCTGGGAACATCTCATCAACATGCACTTTCTTGGTATGCTTTGTGGCTTGGAATGAGACACTGCCATGCGTGTTACTTAGTGCTGGCATATACTGTTGCGCAGACTGAGCCAATGCCGCCACCTCCTGGATTTTTCTTTTCTCTTGCGCAATCACGAGTGACTTGGCTAGGTTAGACCCGGCTGAGGCACACTCAATGGAATGTCGGAAATCCCCAGCAATGGTAATCACTCCATTTGGCCTGGGCAACTTCATCTTCAAGTAACTGATGTGACAGCTTGCCATGAACTTGTTCAATGCTGGTCTTCCGAGTTCACCACTTCGAACTCCAAATTCTCAGTTCGGCAGTTATGTCTCGTGCCGAACAATACGTCAACCCGGACTTTGCCTATTGGCTCACAAGAGATGCCTGGCACAATGCCATGGAAAGTTGTCCTTATAGCTTGGAGCATGTTCTCCGAGATACCCAACTTGCGCATTGTATCCGCATACATGATGTTAATGCTACTACCATTGTCAATCAGCACCTTGGAGAACCTCACATTGATGTTAGGCCCAATGAATGTCGGATCCAGCACTAACGCATAAGAACCAGGACTCGGCATAAGCTTGGGATGATCTTTGATGTTCCAGGTAATTTCCTGGTCCGACCAAGGCATATACCTTGTCACCGCTGGCATTACCGCATTGACCTCCATATGTCGGTGCTGCAAGTTCTTTCTATCTGTTTCCTCAGTGGTAAACACACAGTAACTCTGATGATGCTCCCTGTACTCATTCCTCCCCTCATTTCCAGGGTACCTCTGATCCGGCTGATGCTGGTTTTCTACTTGATGCACTGCATCCCTTCTCTCGTGGTTATCATACCTCGGCGGAGGGGGAGGCAACATTAGCTGTTGCATGTTCGCTCCGGAGAGCAATTGCTGCTGGGGTAACTCCTGCCGAGGTTGATCATTCCGGGGTGCCTGAGCATTCCCCAAACCACCTTGTTCTATCTTACGCATCCACTCACATTGCCTTGTTGTATGACCCGCTGGGTTGCTCGGATTCGGCGTGTGAAATTTACACGGCTGATCCAACACCGACTCATAAGTGTACCTCGAACGGTCCTTCTTTTCTTGCCACTGTTTCTTCTATTCTGGCGTCCAAGTTTTCTTGCCATCATTTCTTGGTGTCCACTGTCCCCCTCTAGTTTTCTGACGTTGATTGCTCCCTGTCTCGGGCTGATCATGATTCACAGCTACAACTTGTTGCAAACTGTACCGGTGATCCGGTCTGTCATCTCTTCTTTTACCTCTGTAATCGTTCCTCCGGGATGATCCGACTCCATCTCTCTAGTAGTACTCCTCATTTGACTCGTTTGACACGAGTCTGGGTTGAGTCGGATCACCCAAAGCATACGAATTAGCAATCTGGATCATTTCTGCAAAAGTGGTTGGCATTTTCCTTTGCAACTTCTGCCACAGCTCGCTTGCATACCTGCACCCCTGCGCAAACCATGCTATGGCCTGCGACTCTATCACACCCTCACACGAGTTTCTCATGGTACACCACCGGGTTAAAAACTCCCGATCTGTCTCATTCGGTCTCTGCTTACACATAGCTAGGGTCTGTGGCCTATTTGGCCTCTGATACGTACTTGAGAAATTTCTAATAAACATTTCCTCAAAATCGATCCAGCAGTTAATACCTCCGAGCGGCAAATTGTTTAACCATACCCTTGCTGGCCCCTCCAACATCTGGGGTACGTATTGCACAGCCCATCTCAAGTTGCCTGTTGCAATTTTCACAGCTGTAGCATAGTTTATCAACCAATCCTCCGGCTTAGTACTGCCGTCATACGTCTTTGTGCCTCTAGGTAACTGGAAGTTAGCCACCGGTGGCTCCTTCATGATCCGGGGCCCAAAACACGCAGGACCCGGAGGACCCTGACTTTCAATCTGCTCTGACCTATATAGTCGATCCAGTTTTAACCTGGCGTCATCAGGCATCAGATCCCCGCTTCCCAATCTCGACCCTATCACATGATAGTCCGGCCTCGGGTATCCTGCATTCACCATTTCCTAATCTCCATCGTTGTACCGGTCTTGCTCTCGCGGTGCACCTCTCTGTTGCATACCTCGGCCGGCACTTTGCTCTTGCCTTGGTATATTCCGCTGCTGCGGTTGTCCTGCCGAGTTGTGCTGTCCGGCATTGCCATTTACAGCGTTTCCTTGGCCGACATTGCCTTGGTCGTAGTTACCTCGGCCAGCTTCACCTCGGCTTACGCTTCATCGATCATCGTTTCTCTGTACCTCTTTTGCTTTTCCTGCCCTTGTCGGGTCATACGGAACGATCTGTTTGTTTCTCCTGGCCGAGGTTACTACCTCTTCTCTCCTAGGACCACCATGAGGAGACGATGCGGCTCTAGCGGATTTCTCTGGGTTACCCACTGCCGAATGAACGATCTTGGAGGCCCCAACTCTCTCCGGGTTAGCCCTAAGCAATTCCTCATTTTGCCTGTTTGCGATCCGAACCAACTCATTGACCCTATCTTGCTGTCTCTGACAGGCTTCACCCGTTAGACCCTCTAACTCAGACGCAGCTGCATCCGCTGCTCTGAGGTTTTTTGCCGGGGTACTATACTTCGGCAGCCCCACGGACAAACAATTCTCTGACTCCTCAATCCTAGTATCGCCCTCTTTGTTCATTTCACTCATGAGATTTCTCCCCTTCACTTTTACAACATCTACTTTATTTGCCTTTGCGTACTCACGCAGCGTCATGTTCAACGACTGCTGAGCCACAACTATCTTTTTCGCTCCCTCTAGAATTTTTTGCCTAGCTTCCTCTAGCTCGGCCTGTGCCTGAGCCGGATCTACGACTGATGCTACCGGGTTTGCCAAGCTATCCATAGCTTCTCTCAGTACATTCTCAGGCCTCTCTAGTGGAGGACCTCTACCTTTCCTCGGTGCCTTAGGTGTTACCTCCGGATCTGGTACCGGATCCTTGCTCACGCCCGCGCCTGGCGCAGTCATCATCACCTCAGCACGGTCCGGGGAGCGAGTGATATGTGCCCCGTCAACCACGCTAAGGGGTGGCTCCCCTGCCTCGACGACGTGCCGTGGATGAACGCACGACACATCGACAACAACGTAGACCTTGTGCGCACCGAGCTTGACGAAGAGGCCGTTGCGTGGAAGTGGGCGCGTGCCGAAGCAGCCAGCGTTGTCGCTGACAAAGT
The DNA here is from genome assembly GCA_916181665.1 of Avena sativa. NCBI lineage: Eukaryota > Viridiplantae > Streptophyta > Magnoliopsida > Poales > Poaceae > Avena > Avena sativa. Next base: position 319,341,312 of record OV702292.1, read on the forward strand.
CCAGCGCTCCAAAGCGCTGAACGAGCCTGGAGACGATGCGTTCGCTGGTGCCGGTGAGGTTTCCCGTCCGGATCTTGACCCCTGCTAGCGCCGCTAGCCCCACGGTGGGCGCCAACTGTCGTGGTGGTGTCACGACAGATGCCATGGATAGGCTAAAGGTGGGGACTAATAACACTAGGGGAATCCAGGGAGGGATAGTGAGGTGATTCCTCAGACAGAAGGTTTGTATTTGATTCACTTTACAGATTACAAGTGCTCCTCGAGTTGTATTGGAGAGAGGAGGAAGAAGGTACTCTCTTACTCTCCCCGCTAGCTAGCCCTCAGGAACCAAGTAAAACTAGCCTATCGAGATCAATCCAGTAAAGCTCTATCCAAATGAGACCAACCCCTTCTACAAAGTCCCTAGCCCCCCTTATATAAGAGTGGCTAGGTCTCCACTTAGGGCATACGTGGAGGCGCCTCCTCCCAAAATAGTAAGCCGACCGGGTTGCTTTTCCCCCGCGTCATCCATGCAGAGGCTACGTGAGCCCCTGCGGCAACTGCGTCAGCCGACATCGGCGTCGTCACCTCTGTCGGCCATGCCTCGGTGGTCCTGCCCCTATGCGCTTCGCTCATGTTGTGCGTACCGGGGCTACTTTTAACCAGCGAGATTCCTTCCTTCTCCTAGAAGCTTGCTATGACCCGGATCGTAGTTGATCCAGTTACACCTGTTCCTGCATACAAGTTAGGTTTATCTATCCGACTTATGGCTTAAGTCGGATGAGACTCTGTTAGGTGGACATCCCTTGGTCCGGGCTACCCCGAGATTCGGCCTGCCTTGAGGTATCTCGGCTAGCACACGCTTTGAACTTTCCGTACCTCGGCTAACTCGGCCTTTATACCCCGGTGTGACCCTACGGGGGGGTATCCCCCCAACAGAAACCATCAAACAAATCCAGAACCAACAAAGGTTGGAAGGTGAACTGTGACCGGAGCTATCCTCGATTGGATCTCCACCCTATCGAACACCATCTCCATGATGAAGAGGGAGTAGTCCACCTCTGGACTATGGTTTGTGGTAGTAGCATGATTTGTCTCTCTATTGTGCTATCATTGTTTAGAACCATAAGAGTTTCTTTACATGACTATGGTCATAATTCCTACGTGGTGGATCTTTATTTGATGTGATGATATTTGAGATTGGAAGTCTATGGTGTGTAAGATGTATTGATAGATGTATATTATGTACCCCATTCTTAAGTACTTGTTCTGATCAAACTTGTATGCAAGGGAGATTGTGTGGGGGAACATATGCATTAGATGGAGTAACATGGTGGTTGTGATTCGATAGTGACATAGAATTCGAGATCCACTATGGTTTTTACCTTTACTTTGTTTCCTCACTAGGTATAAAGTGAATTCATGTGTTATAATCATCTAGTGACAACAAATACGATCTTTCTTTCTCAAGGTAGCTCATTTGTTATTCATACATCATGTCAAAGTACCTAAGGCTATACTGTGTTTGTTCTTAATTCTAGATTACATGAAGTTTTCTCTTTCTAGAGGAGTATAAGTGAGATGTGTTGCATCATATTTACATTAGGACACGATGCCCATATGAATTATAATCAAACACATAATGAAGTTTTAGCAATATTGTATAATGTTTGAGCTGTTTTATCATGACCACACTTTATGAGAGAGTAGATAAGTGAACCTACCTAGTGTTGGAGTTATTCCCTAGAGGAAAATAATAAAGGGTGTTTCTTATCATATCTCAAGTAGTTCATAATAGTTTTATAACATGCTATAACTGTATCAATCAAAAAAATTGGTACACATGTGGCATGTAAACAAACCAAGTCCCTAGTGGTCTTTATTCAACTAGTTCATTATTAGTGAATGATGTGATGGACATGCTTACCCAACATAAGTATTACAACACGATCAAATCACAAATTTCATCATTGCTATAATTAGAAAATGAAGTATCCTACTCCTTAGACCGTGAGATCATATCTAATCACTATCACCCGAGGATGCCTTGACTGCATCAACCGTCACACCGTAATAGGGTGATCATATAGGCGTCTCTCAGGTATTATGAAGGGATAGCTTGAGGTGCATGTATCAAGATCGGGATTTGTTCTCCCACGTGATGTGAAGATACAACTGTCCCACTCGGTGAGATTACATCCATGAAGCTACGCAACGTATGACTACATCATGAGGATGGAATATCATGGGAACGAGTTAAGCAGTACTTGTCGATAACGAGATCAAACTAGGTATGATGATACCAATCATCAGATCTTGGCCAAGTTAGGTATCGAAGTACCAAAGTGAATTGGACCCGGTGTTTATGGTTCAAACGACTTTTAAATCATGGAATGCATAGGGGTCATTATGGGCATCTAGGTCCCGCTAATAATAATTGGTCAAAGATGTGTATCGATCATGTCTGTGATGTTCCCGACCCGTAGGGTAACACACTTATGGTTTCTATGACGCTTAGAGATGGTTTTGGATTCATCGGGATCACTAGAGCAAAGAGAAGGGAAAGGCAGAAGTGTTCCGTGAGAGTCCAAAGGATGTTCGGAGTAATCCGGAAGGAGTTTCGGCTCATAGGGAATTAAATAATATGTATTTAATATTAATTAATGGAATGAATATTTAAATAATATTTAATATTTACCATTTTAGGGGCAGCCTACCTAGATGTGCCTTTCCTGGAGGGAAGCTCCACATGAGAGCTAGCCTCCCCAAGAGGCAAGGGTCTAGCTAGCCTAGGGTTTAGAGGCACGCATGGGGTGGGGCTAGCCCTGTCCACTGCTACCTCCACCCTTCCTAGCCGCACCTCCTCCCAAGGGCACCCCTCCCCTCCCCCTATCTAAGGAAGGGCACGTGGGAAGGGAAAGCACACAATTCCTATGCCTAGAGGTTCTCTCCTTGGAGCTCTTTCCTATCTCTCTCGTTGGCTTCCATGCTCGCGGTTCCAAGAAGAACTACGTAGGTGGAATACGACTTCATCACCGGCACACCATCGCACTGCCAGATCCCCGATCCAAAAGATCTACTTTTGCATTCTCAGTTGTATCGGAGAAATCAGGAGTCTTTGTTGAGCATCAAACATGTGCGAAACCACAAAGGTGCTGCCAGTTGTGGCACGCGGATGGTCGTGCGAGGAGCAACACGACCTTGATGGCAGCTACGTTTTTCGACTATGTCATCTAGGTTCATCGTGAGCGTTAACTGCTTTCGATCTACAAGGGTATATTACCGAAACCTTCTCCGTTACAACATTACTCCTAGATAGATCATGGCATTTGGTGTTGCGCTAGTTAAGAAAAAATATTGTTTTTTGCTACAAACCCTTAAGTGGTATCAGAGCCGATCTATGAGTAGTATTTCTTTTATGTTAGAACATATGTTGAATGTGGGCATTGATACTATAATTATTTCCCTCTCACATGTACTTGTTTATATTGCGGTACTGTTTGATGAAGTGTCCTGAACCGACCTCACATGTAATCTTATGCAAGACTGGTTCCGCACTAGACATATGGCTTGTACCATATATGCAGCTAGCAGGTGTCTATCTCTTTTACAGTAGTTCATATGGAATTTGCAACGGAGGGCCTCGAAAGGGGTGTAATAGAGACAATTGTTCGATCAATGTTGTTGTTGGAAGTTCACATGTAAGAAAAGGTTCATCTCACGAAAGCCCTAATAGCCACATAAACCATACAAGAGATAAAATAGAGGCGTATAACTTTATTTTGCAGGGGCTTGTGATATGATATGGTCATGATTTGAATTATGTATGTTGTATGCAATGCACATTATGTAAAACAGCCAACAAGAGCCATTTGGTTGTTCATTTTATTTGATAGCCTACATGCCGAGATCATGATGTAAAAGTAGTGGTACTTTTTGTTACTAAGTGGTAGTAGTAGACGATCATCATGATTTATGACCAATTGGAGGCGTCGTGGACTTCGAGCCGTGCTGGTGGGCAAGATAGAGATCATGCTGGAGCTCTCGATGGAGATCAAGCTGCACCATGACAGACCATATCATGTCACATATATTAACTGCATCTGATGTTAATCCTTTATGCATCTTATTAATTACTAGTATTAGATATTTGATGGTAGCATTCATAAGATGATCCCTAATTAATACCAACAAAAGTGTTCTCCCTTAGTGTGCAACATTAAGAAAGTTCTATGTTATTAAGCACACCGCGATGATCGAGTGTTAGACACATCGGCATTAGCACATGGTGGGTATGAGCCATGTTGCACAACAAAGACACTATGGTTAGATTAGCAAGCCTATCATGTATAGACTTGGCCTCGGAACACAAGTAATCAAAATATAAAGCATGAGTCACATGAATGATGTGATCGACATTTTGATGTCCACCTTTGAATCTATGCTGCCAGCCATGATGATCGGGTATGTTATAGTGAAGTAGAATTGTGTAATCACTAAGACCTTTTTAGGGATAATAGTTTTAGTGGGATATAAATTAGTCATTTTATTATAATTTGTACTCGTATTATGAACTTAGTCTAAACAGCTTTGCAAATATCCTTGTAGATCATGTCAATCCCCAACGTTCAACTCAAATTTGGTTTTTTCATACATGATGAGAAACTTAAATAGATGGGTCAAACTTCATCTATTGGGTTGGTACCAATGCTTGAGGGATATCCTCATTAGAAATGATCTGCTCTATGCGTAGTGAGAACCGCTAGGATATTGTCCCGAGGAATTCACAGATGAGCAAGATGATGTTGATTATTGATACCTTCGATCTAGTTTTACGATGAAGTATAATAGCTTTTGTAAACGACCCCGTGCATCCAAACTTTATATAGTATCCCAATGAATGCCATGTTCTCAAATAGCAGAGGTCTTCGTGACTTGGCTAAACATTTGTTTTTTTGCTGATTGTGTGAGAGATTATAAGTTGGATATTCTAGGTATTTCCGAGACTGGCAGACGTGATTTTTAGCAAGCCCTACTCAATCGCCTGTTTGGTGGAGTGGATTTCACGTGGATATCACGTCTTCCGCAAGGAAGATCTGGGGGATTCTATTACGCGTACGAGATGAGACTATGGAAGTCTTAGCTAGTTCTGTTGGAGATTTTTTTATAAAACTCCACATACGGAATAAGGCTGATGATTTTCTATGGTCTCTAGTCGCTGTTTATGGAGCCGCTCAGGATGATTATAAATCTGACTTTCTACGTGAGTTGGTAAATTTAGCAAAGGATAATCCATACCCTATACTTATAGGGGGAGATTTTAATTTGCTAAAGTTCCCTCATGAAAAAAGTCGAGGCCAGTTTGACGAACATTGGCCTTTCTTGTTTAATGCTGTCATCGATAGCTTGGACTTGAGAGAGGTAACTATGTTAGGAAGACAGTTCATGTGCGTGAACAGTCTTCCTGAGCCAACATACGAAAAACTAAATAGAGTACTTATGGATATCGAGTGGGAAGATAAATTTACTCTGGTAACTGTTCGTGCTCTTGAGCGTATAGAAGCTTTGTCAGATCATGCTCCTTTACTTCTTTCCTTTGGAACAACACCACGACAATCCAAACATTGTTTCAAATTTGAACTTGGATGGATGGATCGTGATGGTTTCCATGATTTTGTGAAGGCTATTTGGGAGAAACCTGTTTATGGTTAATCGCCTATACAATGATGGAACAACAAAATGCATGCTTTATGAAAATTCCTTCGTGGTTGGGCTAGACATACTACTGGAATTCTCAAGAAAGAGAAAATACGCCTTTCATCTATTATTAATGATTTAGAAGCTTCTGTGGAGGTCAGGCCTTTAACTGCACAAGAGATTGAGCTTAAAAGTCAATCAAATGCGGAAATTGCTAGATTACTGCGCGAGGAAGAACTCAAATGGTACCAATGCTCAAAAAAAATTCATCCTTGAGGGATACGCGAATACAAGATACTTCCATGCTGTTGCCAATGGCAAGCATAAGAAGAAACTTATTCACTCTTTAACTCAGGATGAAGGTATAATTAAGGGTCAGGAGCAACTAAAATCTTATATTACAAATTACTACAAATCCTTATTTGGGGCATTGCCAGAAAACTCATTCTCCTTAGACGAGCCCTAGACAATGGATATTCCTCAGGTTTATGATGCGGAAAACAACTTCTTAACCGCTCCTTATATGGAGGAGGAGGTCCAGAAGCTGGTTTTGAAATGGAGCATAATAAAGCGCTAGGGCCTGATGGCTTTCCAGCGGAATTTTATCAAAAGTTCTGTTAAGTTATCAAAGAGGACCCGATGCCTCTCTTTGAGTTTTTGCTTGCTGGTCAGTTAGACCTTTTAGACTGAATTTTGGCAACATTATTTTACTACCTAAGGTTAATAATGCAGAACATATACAACAATATCGACCAATCTGCCTTCTTAATATTAGTTTTAAAAATTTACAAAGGTTGCCATGATCAGATTAAATTCAGTAGCTAACCATTTGGTACATCCATCTCAAATGGCTTTCATGCAAGGAAGAAACATCCTAGATGGTGTAGCAATCTTGCATGAAACAGTCCATGAACTACACTCAAAAAACTAAATGGTGTATTGTTCAAGATTGACTTTGAGAAGGCATACAATAAAGTTAATTGGTCTTTCCTCCAGCAAACACTCCAAATGAAAGGTTTCTCAGACGAGTGGCATGCTCTCATGTAGTCCTTTGTGTCTGGTGGTAGTGTTGCCATTAATGTCAACGATGACACTGGGAAATACTTCCAGACCAAAAAAGGCCTAAGACAAGGGGACCCACTATCGCCTATACGATTTAACATAGTGGCTGATATGTTGGCTATCCTTATTGAGAGAGCCAAGGCTGATGGCCAAATTGAAGGATTGGTTCCACATCTGATGATGGAGGCTATCCATCCTTCTAATACCTTCGATCTAGATTATGGATGTAGTATAGCTCTTTTTCCCTAGTAGACCTAGGTTTATCGAATCCTCGGGAAGCAGAAGTGTAGTGAAGTTACTTTAATGGACCTTTAGGAGTTTTAGAATTCCTTTTGTGTGTTTACCAGACCAAGAGTTTGCATCTTTTTGTTGTTGTCGATGAAGGAGAGAGAGGGTCTAGGGCATTCGGCTTCACCAGTAGTTGTACAAAACATCTAACGGGAATAAAAGATAAATATAAAGTATGCATGTAATTGGTAGAGCAAGATAAATTATATGTGGGCAGTGCATCCATGATTGCTATTGCCTCCGCAACCGTTTATAGCAATAACATACTAGTCTCATCCATAGAAGAAAGAGAACTAATGATATGGATAGTGACGTCACCGTTGATCCCAAGTAAATCCCGCACATACAACCATACTACCCCTTCTGTCACTGGGGTTCCCAACCTGCAGATTAGTCATTACTCATATTCCCTATACCTGGCTCAATATTTGGGGTCTTGGGTACCTAACAAGTCCATAGATTGAGGCAAGAGAGGATACAATAATCATCATGTCATACAAACTAATACATGATCCCATCTATGATAAATATCATGCACAAAAGCTACATGGCTAGGCCAAAGCCCTTATCCCAAGGAGAATTACTCACACATAGAGATGAGATCAAAGATTGATAGCAATAGTCTTTCAATGTCACCAATAAAAGAAGAGATCAACTATTACAAGTGGTGGAATATGGCTATGGTGGTGGAGAGATTAGAGCTAAGTCTATTCCTCCGGCGGCTCTTCGGTGTTGTGGATGGAGATCTAGGGGTGGCTGATGGTTTATGCGAGCGCTCTTTTCTTCTCGCCCGAGGCCTCTTTATATAGGGGTCCCTTCACGAAAGTTGTTCTATTTGACCTAGCGGTGTTGATGTCAACTATACGGCCGGAACTATATGGCCGAAATTTTATTCTGGTCGCATAGTTAGTCGTTAAAGTGTCTGCCTCCGACCCACGACTCCTGTTTTCTTCTAGTTGTTGTAAATCTCGTATCTTTAACTTTAATGTAGTGATTCCCATCATCAAACATCATTATCTGCGCAGGGAAAAATAGAAAGAAAGGATTGCATACCCCTTTGATCATTAGGGATTAGTGGCAGGGTTTAGAGAGATATTTCATCAAAAATATGAATAATATCCGTTTTAAATGTGGACATAGATGGCTATATTTCAGAGCCATCAACCTCCCCAAGATTAAACTTGATCATCCTAGAGCAAGAAAACCAAAACCAAAACGGAACTCAGCATTTAAACTAAAATAACGAGATGATGATCTCACTCATGATTGAGAGTCTCATGTTTCCTCCACTTTATAAATCTAAAAAACTTCAGCATAGATAGAGCAATGGCAAGCATATCATACGGGTTTCATGCATCCTTATAGCGCAGCAAAATTATTGTTAACATGGATGATTCAAATATGTAAACTTTATTCCATGTCATGTAATCAACTCATATGCTTGCCTTTGAACAATATAGTATAATCATCTAAAATTGAGAGTGTGAGTGTTGTCATGAAAAGAATATATACTAGAGTATCTCATTTCTCCCACATCATTAAATCAAGACTTTTCAAGCACTACTTTTCTAAACATTATCCTTCAACAATTTCAGTTCTTAAGTAATTGAGAGCATGCCAAATATTTTGTTTTAGTTTATCGGGCTGTGATGGACACTTGTGGCATTACTAAGGTTTTTGTTCCTTTTGTACAATGATTTCTCATAACAGCCAGAGGAGTGATTCCATCATGAACATAGCTACCCAAGTGTGCCAAGAATCTTACCCATTATAGCATTGCTTCTACCTATGTTTAATCAACTCATAGCCAAAATCTAGGAGTTTCCTCCATGAAGATCGTTCGTAGGCTAGTGGAGTTGTTGGCATCCCATGAAGTTTGACATGCATAAAGCTATATCATTCTTATGATTCACAAGTCAAACTTTGGCATGCTCACAAAAACTGCTAAATATTAATTCAATCGAACAATTCCTTTTAAAGAGAGCTATCAAGTCGATCATTATATTCCTTGGTGTTGAGTGTCTCTAAAAATAAGCCTTCAAGACTAAACACTACAACACCCAAGCCTTCAGTTGTGAGACTTTTCTTATTACAATTGTTTAGCAAATTTTTAGGCAAGACTTGGTTAACTACATGTAGCATCCCAATTGTCTAACAATTGTAATGCTACTTGGTCTAGTAATATAATGGCTACTTCAAATATATAATTGTTGCATCATCATTATATCATGCTCATGTCATCATGCCACCTTGCATTTGAGCATCATATAAAACCCTTTTCCATTTGGTTCTTATCTCATATGCATCATTAATTGTATTTGCCTCTTGATATTGTATTTGGTTCTTGAGATATTGTTTAAATGCCCAAGTTGAGTTGGGGGCATATCTCTTATTAACTCCACCACCTTTCTTTCACCACCTTATAATTCCACCATCCAACTAAATATGAGCTTGGCACTTATTGGTTTACCTCTAGCTCATGTGGGTTGGGATGGATCCAATTCTTTTCCACATGCTCTCATCTTGGCATCATGTTGGTTTCACATCATTGATATATGAGAGCCACATGGCCATCTTTGCATGCCTTGTGAATGGAACCTTTTGCTAGCTTCCATATGGATTGTTTTGGGGTTATTATCATGTTGGAATATTGTTGGGCTTACTAAATGCCTAGTGGCACATACACACTAGCAAGTCCCAAGCTTACTCAAACATGATCATCTCCATCTATTTTTCACTTGGAACTTTCCTTGTAATTCTTTTGCTTGAGCCTTACTCCACACTTTGGAATGCATAAGAAAATGCCATGTAAATAATCTTGTTTTCACAAAGATAAACATGGTATTAATTAATTATGCATGGCCCATGCAAGTACCCCTTTAGCTTGTCATTTGGATTTTATTAGATTTTTAGTGGATCATCTTCCTTTTTCCCTTACCCTCTTTTGCTTGTTTCTTTTGTGTGTCTTGCCATACACCAAAATCCATGTGCTAGATCATGTGTGTCCTTGATCATGTGCTTGATCATCTCACCTCCCTCTTTCTCTCATCTCACCTCTGTCTTAAACCCTAACCCTAGCATACCACACCTCCCCCTCTCCTTCCCTTAGTCACTCCATGCCGAGCCCCCTCTAGCTGGCCCCACCTGGCCTCCTCTCTCCCTGGCCCCACCCAGCTACCTACCCCTCTCCAACCCTAGACAAACCCTAGCCCGAGCCTCCCATCTACCCAAACCTAGCTCTACCCGAGGCTACCCTCTCTCCCTCTCTTCTCTCCCTGCCGAGGTGGCCCCAGCCCGAGCCTCAACACCAGACCACCCTACCCCACCTGCAGCCCCATGCCTACCTGCCCTGCCCTGCCGAGCACGTGAGGAGAGGAGTAGAGAAAGGTGGCACCGAGCCACCTTTTCCATCTACCTCTACCCCATGGCACCTCCGTCCTCCCCCTCGCTTTATCCTCCGCCCACCACCTCTCTGTCTCGTCTAGATCCAGCCCCAGGCCGCTCTCCTCCCTCCCCATCTACCCTACCATCCCCTACCCTGACGCCGGCCACCGTCGGCTTCGGCATCCACCAGCAGCTCGAGGAGGCGGGCGTGGTGCTGCGGCTGTCGAGGAAGGCCGTGGAGCTCCCCAGCGACGACCTCTAAACGGAGCCGAGCAAGAGGAGCCCCAAGACCCCTGCAAACCGACGCGTCTCGCCGAAACCCTAGATCCGCCCGGCGTCTGCCTCGTCGCCGATCGACTGCTTGCCTGCCCGATCCGAGCCCACCAGCAAGCCCACGGTGAGCTACGCAACCTCCCTGACATGGTCCCCTTCGCCGTGCCGCCTTAGATTCGCCGGACCAACCGCCGAGCACCCTCTGTGCGCCGGTGTCGCGATCGTTCTCCTCGCCGTAGCATCGAGTAAGCCCTAAACTAGGCCCCGTCCGAATCCCTGACACCAACCCCCACCCCACCGCACTGGTTGCGCCCCGCGGAGCGCTCTCCCGCGTCCCAGGTTCGAATCCCCGCCTCGCGCGAGCACCGATCTGTCGCGCGTAGCCGAGAGAGAAGAGGAACAGTGGGTCCGAGTCGTCTTTTTGCGTATAACCCCTCCGTTCTTTTCTGCATCAAACCGCGGTACCGAGTGCCCCACCCGTCAGCCTCTCAGTTAGTTTTGCGGGAAACCCCCTGGCTTTTCTCGTTCGCAACCCGCGCTCCCACCCCAGCCCCACCTGTCAGCGCCTGTCCCTTTCGCTGCTGTCACGTGGACCCCGTGGCCGCTAGCCCCACCTGTCGGTCTCTGTGTCTGGCAGCAGCCGCGGTGTAAAAGTTTCCTGCGCGTGTGTTTCGCCAGGTCAGCTCGGCCCCATCTGTCAGTGACTGTGGCTAGACCTGGCCGAGTAACAAAAGTATTTTCTGTAATCCGTTTTTAATTCAAATCTTTTAAATTTAATTCAAATTCAAATTTAATTCTGTTTTTAAATAACTTTTAAAACATAAACCCAAATAATACAAATAATATATGTTTTCAAATCAGAAAAATGTGAGGAATTCAAATATGCCATTCAAAATCTATTTTAAACAATTAAAATTCCAAGTTTATTTAAATTACGACAAAATGCCCTTTTGCCTTATTTAATTAATAACTTTTGTTTTATAACTCCAAATTTAACAAATAATATGTCTAAAATGATTAGCTCGACGAGACCTTTCTGTTTATGCATTCCATGGTTTGGTTTGAAGCATGCATCATATAAATATAATGTGTACAGCAACTCAATTGTGAATAAAATGTGGCCAAAACCCAATATAATGCTTTATTATTGTTTCCACACCTCACCCATGCCATGCTACCTTATTGCCATGCAAATTGTGCATCATTCATCATGGCATGATTGTTTGCTTGTCGCATTTATTCATATGCTTGTGCACTTTATTTATATTGGCCCTTGTTTGTTTGGTTCTTCTTCGAATAGACGCTGAGCAGGGGATATATCAAGAGAACCAGGAGCACTACCCAGATCCATCACTTGCTTCAACTGAGCTGCCAGGCAAGCACTACCACATGCTTGCATACATATAGTACCTATTGCCTCTATCTTATTCTTGCATCATTGAGTCGCGATTGCATTAAATTGAATCCCAAGTATTGCATAGCCTTTACTTTTAAACCCCACCGAAGCTTGTTCCTCCATCCCATGAGCCATTACTACAGGAGTTGTTTGAGCCATGCGAGTCGTAGAACAGCATGTGTAGGGTATGTGAGTGTCTGATGGATAACGAGGTACCTAAACAACTTAACCTGAGTAGTAATGGGATAACTAATGAAAGTGGCATCGGTGAGCCATATCCGCTATTTGTTTTTTTTTCAGGCTCACTTGTGTCCCGTAGGACCCCGAGTACTTGATTCCTGTTCCTTGAATATTCGCGCTATCCACATCCGGGAGGCTTATGAACCCTCCTGAGCCAGAGCTTGATTCATTCTTATTTCTTGGGGCCACAAACTAGTTTGAGGTTTTATTTACTATCCTGTACTTATGCCATGCTTTACTGCTTTATTTAAATTGTGCGAGGTACTGCACACTGTACTGTTTAGGAAAGCGGAGTGTTTTCGCGGTGTCGACAAGCCCAGTCACATTTTCGGGTTCCCAGTCATTCACAGCCATTGGTGCAAACCTTGAGTCCGTCTTGGAGTCGGCCAAATTCGTCGCGGGTAGCTTAATGGGGTGGCCCCCTGAAATATTTCTGAATCCTGTGATTGCTTTGTCGTGACTGCCTCGTTGGGTTTTGATTTGGTTTTTCCGAGGCATATCGAGTGTGTGTTGCTATTTGTGCACCCCTGCAGGGTAAAACTTTCTGAAAGCCGTGTCCGCGGTTATGGACGACTTGGAGCACAGTTTCTCGATCATAGACAAGAATAACTAAAGTACCGCTTTTAATTTGACTAGACTAGGTACCTGACTAGTAAATAGCGCAATACTCACGGAATGGATAATAAAACTGCCAACGGATGGGGGGGGGGGGGGTTGTTCATCCGCTTCCTCGTCGGTAAGCGAGGAGGAGGATGGCTCTGATACCAGATATTACCGTATAACTATTATAGCTGTTGTTATTAATTCACGGACATCCGTCTATCTATGGTGGGGCGGATGTTTAGCGAGTATCTATAGAATTGCTAGGGTTTATCTTTTGCTGCAATTGCGTCACCCCAGGTTGTGTCCCCTTTAGAGGCATAAAGACTTGCTGAGTACCCCTAGGGTCTCACACGATAAATTATTGGTTCAGATGAACAGGTACACTCGCAAGATGGATACTGGGTGGAAGAGACGGACGATGTGGGCAACGATCATTCGGTGTAGAGATTCCGGGAACGGGGATCCATGAGATCTGTGGGCGGGATGTGCTTATTTATGGGGCATCTTATGCCGATTTGCTTCTTATCTGTACTCGGATTTTGTCTTCCGCTTCCGCTTGATACTCTGATGTTTGATGTATGAGGAGATATCCTAAACTATTATATCTATCTAGGATATTTGGATCTTGCCGTATGGCGTTGCTATATTTCCTTTCTTTTTAGATGGAATGGCTCTGATGTACTGTTGTATGGTGGCTTGCATACATACTCATTTGTGTATGTAGTTGATCCCTTCGCCTGCCGATTACGCCGCCCATTCTTGTCCCGATGTTGGGAAATGGTTGGGACGGCCGAAAGTTCTACCTGTGAGTGGCATTTGGGCCCCACCGTACTATTTCAACCATTTCTGAACATCCAGGCTTGTACTAGGAGCGTAATTCACCGAGGTAGTTACAATTGGTATCAGAGCCATCCCGCCCTTCAGGGTCTCAGCCAAATGGTCGTTGTCTGTCTAGCAAATATTTTTGGTAGTTATGTATACTAGGGAAAAACAAAACGCGAGAGTAGGACTGCTTCCACTTTTCTTCTTACCCAACCACCCACCCTTTTCTGGTAAGGAAGTGTAACGTTTTCAATCCTCTTCTTAAAATTCAAACTAGGATTCACGTGTTCTGGGTTTCCGTAGTACCATAGGTTGTGTATCTGTGTGTGTGAGTGTGTGTGTGTGTAATTCTTTGTCTATCTGTTGCATCCAAGTTGTTATCTTTATCGACCTTTTGGTTATCAACTGTTGGTACATTCCATACCGACAGGCTTTTGCAAACCGGCGCGATCTATCTGATTCGTTGTATACCGCCGCGATCTGTCTTACTCTTTGTTATCCGACGTCATCTTGTTTGGGATGTTCGTTTCCGTAGTTACTAATCTTTAGGTTCATCGTGAGAAGAAGGTGTTGGGATATGTGTTTTACTTATTCATGTGCGGAGTAATGATTTGAGTGCGGGATGGAGTCGCGACCATACCACTACTCTTATCATTCGCTCTTGTATATTGAATTGGTAGAGTCACTAATCTTGATTCGTTAAGGGATTTTGCGCATCTATTGGTATTTTAATGCCGAAATTTGTGGAAAATTTTTCTTGGATATATTTGTGTACCACACTCCTTTTCAGTCGTGTGCTATATGCTTAATATCTTCTAGGTGCTTTGAACTTCGTTGATATTTTAATATCATCTTAGTAAATTGTATCCTTTAATCTTGGTTAATTCCATCTTGGTACTATTTTGGATTATTATTATTCTCCATCATAGTACTGACTTGTGTTTTATATCAATAACAGGATGGCACCACCACGCCGTTCTGAGGAGGACATACAACCTGAACTGGGGGCAGCGTTGTCAAGCATCGCCAATGCCTTGGCAGCAATGCAGCAGAACCAGCAACGCTTTGAAGAAAGTGTCAGGAGGAATGAGTTTGTTCCGCTACCTCCACCTCCCAAGCGAGGAGACATCAAAAGCTTTCTGAAGTTCAACCCACGCCAATTTGATGTTTCTGATCAACCACTTGATGCTGATGATTGGTTGCGTGAGATGTCAAGGTTACTGGCAACTGCTGATGTTCCTGAGCAAGAATGGGTAAAGTGTGCTACTCACCTTCTGAAGGGAGATGCAGCTCTCTGGTGGGAGAATTAACTGAAGGCAAACTGCACTGGTTTTCAGCCTACTTGGGGACAGTTCACTGGAGCTTTCAAGGAGCAGTATCTGTCAGAAATTGTCATGGAGAGGATGAAGGAAGTGTTCCTCAACCTCAAGCAGGGCAATGATAATGTCAATACCTACATCAGGAACTTCATGAACCTTTCTCGTTATGGTGGCGATGAGATCTCTGATGACAAGAAGAAGCAAAAGAGGTTCAGGCAAGGGCTCAATGCATCGATCAAGTATGCAATCACACATGCAAGGCCGGCGTCTTTTCTGGAACTTCAGCATACAGCTCTGCAGGAAGAGGCAAGTAGGCAAGTGTTTGAGGAGTCAAAGAAACACAACCGTGATGCAGCAGGTTCTTCAGCTATGTCAACTCCTTCTAAGCGTCGTGTCTGGGTTCCTAACACCCCACCGTCGCTTCCGGCTACACCAAGACCTTCAAGCTTCGCGGCAAGGCCACCAAACTTCATCACTGCTGCTCCCAGGGGCTACAACCACCACTACCCTGGAGCGCCTGGCGGAGTCCCTGGCTACGTTGCTCCACGTCCAGCTGGTGCTTGTTACACGTGTGGAAACACTGGGCATCAATACTGGAACTGTCCGATCAAGAACAAGGCTCTTCCTCCACCACCTCCAAGATCTGCGGCAAGCTCTCCTTTGGTTCGTGCACCACCACCTCGGGCTCTCAACATCAACACCAAGCCCGGGTCTACTGTTGCTCGTGCCAACTGTGTCAACACCGCTCAAGCTGAGCATGCACCTGGAGTTGTGATGGGTATGCTATCCGTTAACTCAGTCCCTGCACGAGTTTTGTTTGATTCTGGTGCATCGCATTCTTTTGTGTCGACCAAGTTTGCAGACGAGAATGGGTTAGCTATGGATCCTCTCCTTAAGCGGTTAATGGTCCTTTCTCCTGGAGCAACAATGGCAGCTTCTAAAATCAGCCATGGCAATCAATTTGAGATTGGTGGCTCTTCGTTCTCGGCTTCCTTAATCATTCTGGGCAATTCTGACATTGATGTCATCTTGGGCATGGATTGGTTGACAGCAAATGCAGCTGTGATTGATTGTGCTGAACGCTCGGTTTCTCTGAAGATTCCTGAGGGCCATATAGTCTATTCTCCAAGTCTGACTCCTGCTATCCAGCTTTTCTCTTTGGCGGCTCTGAATGATGATGCTATGGAAGCTATTCAGAGTGTTCCGGTGGTCTGTGAGTTCCCAGATGTCTTTCCTGAAGAGTTGCCAGGTATGCCTCCGAATCGTGAGGTTGAGTTTGTAATTGAGCTTGAACCTGGCACCGCTCCTATCTCCAAGCGGCCTTATAAAATGGGTCCTGCCGAGTTGGCTGAACTCAAACGTCAGCTTGATGAACAAGAGAAGTTGGGTTCATTCAGCATAGCACTTCTTCTTGGGGTAGCCCTACTCTCTTTGTGAAGAAGCGAGACCAGACTGATAGACTTTGTGTTGACTATCGGGCTCTCAATGCTAAAACCATCAAGAATAAATATCCCCTTCCGCGGATTAATGATCTCTTCGATCAGCTAGCTGGAGCTGTGGTATTCTCTAAGCTTGACTTGAGAAGTGGTTATCACCAAATCAAGATTCGCAAGGAAGATGTTCCTAAAACAGCTTTCACCACCCGCTATGGCTGTATGAGTACACGGTCATGTCGTTCGGTCTCACCAACGCACCTGCCACCTTCTCGAGGCTCATGAACTCGGTTTTCATGGAGTATCTTGATAAGTTCGTTGTGGTCTATCTGGATGACATCCTAGTCTATTCTAAGTCACAGGAAGAGCATGAAGAACACCTTCGGTGTGTCCTAAACAAACTTCGTGAGAACCGCCTGTATGCAAAGTTCTCCAAATGTGAGTTTTGGCTGCCTCAAGTTACCTATCTTGGTCACGTCATCTCTGCCAAGGGCATTGCAGTAAATCCGGAAACTGTGAAGACAATTGTTGAATGGCTTCCTCCTGTTAATGTCAAAGAAGTGCGGAGTTTCCTTGGTTTGGCTAGTTATTGCCGTCGCTTCGTTCAGAACTTTTCGAAGATAGCGAAGCCTCTTACCGATCTCCTCAAGAAAGGCAAGAAATACTTTTGGACTCCTGCATGTCAAGCAAGCTTTGAGACACTCAAAGAGAAGCTCACTTCCACACCAGTCTTGGTTCCTTCGGATACATCCAAGCCGTTCCAGATTTTCTGTGACGCCTCTTTGCATGGATTGGGTGCGGTTCTTATGCAAGAAAAACAAGTTGTTGCTTATGCCTCTCGTCAGTTGAAGACGCATGAGATCAACTATCCTACACATGACCTCGAGCTCGCAGCAGTTGTCTTTGCTTTGAAAGTATGGAGGCACTACTTGCTTGGCAACCGTTGTGAGATCTTTTCTGATCACAAGAGTCTGAAGTATATCTTTACTCAGCCTGATCTCAACCTTCGGCAAAGGAGATGGATTGAAGCAATCAATGACTTCGATTTGACCATCAACTACACTCCGGGCAAAGCTAATGTCATGGCAGATGCTCTCAGCCGCAAAGCTTATGTCAACAACCTCATGATGGAAGAACAACAGCCTCTCTTGTGCGAGGAATTCCGTCAGCTCAACCTGGAAATTGTGGAACAAGGATATCTTCTGAACCTTCTAGCAACACCTCTCTTGGAAGAAAAGGTTCGCTCTTCTCAGCTTGGTGATCCGCACACAAGAAAGATCATCTCCAGGATTCAGCTTCCGAAGTATGAGTCCTTCCACGTCGATGATCAAGGCACGCTTTTCTTTGAACACCGGATGTTTGTTCCGAACTACCCGGGTTTGAGAGAGCAAGTTCTCAAGGAGGCGCATGATTCTGTTCTTTCTATCCACCCTGGCAGCACAAAGATGTACATGGACTTGAAAACACAATATTGGTGGCCTGGTTTGAAAAGGTATTGCGCCAAGTATGTCTCGGAGTGTGATGTCTGCCGCAGAGTGAAAGCCGTTCATCAGAAACCTTCCGGTCTTCTACAGCCATTGAAACCCCCGGAATGGAAATGGGAGAAAGTAGAGATGGACTTCATCACTGGTTTTCCTAGGTCGCAGAAGGGCAACAATGCAATCTTTGTTGTCATTGACAGGCTTTCTAAAGTGGCTCACTTCTTCCCCGTCAAGGAAACCATTTCTGCAATTCAGTTAGCGGAGCTCTATATCAACAGAATTGTCTCTCTGTATGGGGTTCCGCTTGAGATCAGTTCAGACCGTGGAAGCATCTTCACTTCCAAGTTCTGGGAGAGTTTCCAAAATGCTTTGGGAACAAAGTTGAACTTCAGCACAGCTTACCACCCTCAGCCGCAAGGACAAGTTGAAAGGATCAATCAGATTCTGGAGGATATGCTTCGTGCTTGCATCATCTCTTTTGGCATGAAGTGGGAAGAATGTCTTCCTTATGCTGAGTTCTCTTACAACAACAGCTTCCAGAAAAGTCTAAAGATGGACCATTTGAGGCTCTCTATGGTCGCAAATGCAGAACTCCGATTGGTTGGTCGGGTGCAGGTGAAAGGATCTTGTTTGGCCCTGACATTGTGACTCAAGCGGAGGAGAAGGTTCACATCATTCTTGAAAATCTGAGGATTGCTCAAAGTCGCCAGAAGAGCAATTATGACAGGAAGCACACGGACATGGAGTATGTCCCTGGTGATCTCGTTTACCTTCGTGTCACTCCCATGAGAGGCACGCACCGTTTTGGTATCAAAGGAAAGCTGGCTCCTAGATACATCGGTCCTTTCAAAGTTCGTGGAAGAAGAGGAGAAGTTGCTTATGCTCTTGAGCTCCCAGAAAAACTCAAGGTCCATGATGTTTTCCACATCTCTCAGCTCAAGAAGTGCTTCAAGGATCCCGGCAGGACCGTGGACCATGAGCTTATCAATCTCCAAGAAGACCTGTCTTATCAAGAACACCCCACAAAAATCCTCGAAGTCGCAGAAAGAAGGACTCGCAACAAGTCCATCAAGTTCTGCAAGGTGCAGTGGTCGCACCATTCCGTTGATGAAGCCACTTGGGAACGCGAAGATGAACTCCGTGCCAAGTATCCTACCCTGTTTGAGTCTTCTTCTTCATCCTAGAATCTCGGGGCGAGATTCCTGTTTAGTGGGGGAGAGTTGTAGCATCCCAATTGTCTAACAATTGTAATGCTACTTGGTCTAGTAATATAATGGCTACTTCAAATATATAATTGTTGCATCATCATTATATCATGCTCATGTCATCATGCCACCTTGCATTTGAGCATCATATAAAACCCTTTTCCATTTGGTTCTTATCTCATATGCATCATTAATTGTATTTGCCTCTTGATATTGTATTTGGTTCTTGAGATATTGTTTAAATGCCCAAGTTGAGTTGGGGGCATATCTCTTATTAACTCCACCACCTTTCTTTCACCACCTTATAATTCCACCATCCAACTAAATATGAGCTTGGCACTTATTGGTTTACCTCTAGCTCATGTGGGTTGGGATGGATCCAATTCTTTTCCACATGCTCTCATCTTGGCATCATGTTGGTTTCACATCATTGATATATGAGAGCCACATGGCCATCTTTGCATGCCTTGTGAATGGAACCTTTTGCTAGCTTCCATATGGATTGTTTTGGGGTTATTATCATGTTGGAATATTGTTGGGCTTACTAAATGCCTAGTGGCACATACACACTAGCAAGTCCCAAGCTTACTCAAACATGATCATCTCCATCTATTTTTCACTTGGAACTTTCCTTGTAATTCTTTTGCTTGAGCCTTACTCCACACTTTGGAATGCATAAGAAAATGCCATGTAAATAATCTTGTTTTCACAAAGATAAACATGGTATTAATTAATTATGCATGGCCCATGCAAGTACCCCTTTAGCTTGTCATTTGGATTTTATTAGATTTTTAGTGGATCATCTTCCTTTTTCCCTTACCCTCTTTTGCTTGTTTCTTTTGTGTGTCTTGCCATACACCAAAATCCATGTGCTAGATCATGTGTGTCCTTGATCATGTGCTTGATCATCTCACCTCCCTCTTTCTCTCATCTCACCTCTCTCTTAAACCCTAACCCTAGCATACCACACCTCCCCCTCTCCCTCCCTTAGTCACTCCATGCCGAGCCCCCTCTAGCTGGCCCCACCTGGCCCCCTCTCTCCCTGGCCCCACCCAGCTACCTACCCCTCTCCAACCCTCGACAAACCCTAGCCCGAGCCTCCCATCTACCCAAACCTAGCTCTACCCGAGGCTACCCTCTCTCCCTCTCTTCTCTCCCTGCCGAGGTGGCCCTAGCCCGAGCCTCAACACCAGACCACCCTACCCCACCTGCAGCCCCATGCCTACCTGCCCTGCCCTGCCGAGCACGTGAGGAGAGGAGTAGAGAAAGGTGGCACCGAGCCACCTTTTCCATCTACCTCTACCCCACGGCACCTCCGTCCTCCCCCTCGCTTTATCCTCCGCCCACCACCTCTCTGTCTCGTCTAGATCCAGCCCCAGGCCGCTCTCCTCCCTCCCCATCTACCCTACCATCCCCTACCCCGACGCCGGCCACCGTCGGCTTCGGCATCCACCAGCAGCTCGAGGAGGCGGGCGTGGTGCTGCGGCTGTCGAGGAAGGCCGTGGAGCTCCCCAGCGACGACCTGTACACGGAGCCGAGCAAGAGGAGCCCCAGGACCCCTGCACATCGATGCGTCTCGCCGAAACCCTAGATCCGCCCGGCGTCTGCCTCGTCGCCGATCGACTGCTTGCCTGCCCGATCCGAGCCCACCAGCAAGCCCACGGTGAGCTACGCAACCTCCCTGACATGGTCCCCTTCGCCGTGCCGCCTTAGATTCGCCGGACCAACCGCTGAGCACCCTCTGTGCGCCGGCGTCGCGATCGTTCTCCTCGCCGTAGCATCGAGTAAGCCCTAAACTAGGCCCCGTCCGAATCCCTGACACCAACCCCCACCCCACCGCACTGGTTGCGCCCCGCAGAGCGCTCTCCTGCGTCCCAGGTTCGAATCCCCGCCTCGCGCGAGCACCGATCTGTCGCGCGTAGCCGAGAGAGAAGAGGAACAGTGGGTCCGAGTCGTCTTTTTGCGTATAACCCCTCCGTTTTTTTCTGCATCAAACCGCGGTACCGAGTGCCCCACCCGTCAGCCTCTCAGTTAGTTTTGCGGGAAACCCCCTGGCTTTTCTCGTTCGCAACCCGCGCTCCCACCCCAGCCCCACCTGTCAGCGCATGTCCCTTTCGCTGCTGTCACGTGGACCCCGTGGCCGCTAGCCCCACCTGTCGGTCTCTGTGTCTGGCAGCAGCCGCGGTGTAAAAAGTTTTCCTGCGCGTGTGTTTTGCCAGGTCAGCTTGGCCCCATCTGTCAGTGACTGTGGCTAGACCTGGCCGAGTAACAAAAGTATTTTCTGTAATCCGTTTTTAATTCAAATCTTTTAAATTTAATTCAAATTCAAATTTAATTCTGTTTTTAAATAACTTTTAAAACATAAACCCAAATAATACAAATAATATATGTTTTCAAATAAGAAAAATGTGAGCAATTCAAATATGCCATTCAAAATCTATTTTAAACAATTAAAATTCCAAGTTTATTTAAATTACGACAAAATGCCCTTTTGCCTTATTTAATTAATAACTTTTGTTTTATAACTCCAAATTTAACAAATAATATGTCTAAAATGATTAGGTCGACGAGACCTTTCTGTTTATGCATTCCATGGTTTGGTTTGAAGCATGCATCATATAAATATAATGTGTACAGCAACTCAATTGTGAATAAAATGTGGCCAAAACCCAATATAATGCTTTATTATTGTTTCCACACCTCACCCATGCCATGCTACCTTATTGCCATGCAAATTGTGCATCATTCATCATGGCATGATTGTTTGCTTGTCGCATTTATTCATATGCTTGTGCACTTTATTTATATTGGCCCTTGTTTGTTTGGTTCTTCTTCGAATAGACGCTGAGCAGGGGATATATCAAGAGAACCAGGAGCACTACCCAGATCCATCACTTGCTTCAACTGAGCTGCCAGGCAAGCACTACCACATGCTTGCATACATATAGTACCTATTGCCTCTATCTTATTCTTGCATCATTGAGTCGCGATTGCATTAAATTGAATCCCAAGTATTGCATAGCCTTTACTTTTAAACCCCACCGAAGCTTGTTCCTCCATCCCATGAGCCATTACTACAGGAGTTGTTTGAGCCATGCGAGTCGTAGAACAGCATGTGTAGGGTATGTGAGTGTCTGATGGATAACGAGGTACCTAAACAACTTAACCTGAGTAGTAATGGGATAACTAATGAAAGTGGCATCGGTGAGCCATATCCGCTATTTGGTTTTTTCAGGCTCACTTGTGTCCCGTAGGACCCCGAGTACTTGATTCCTGTTCCTTGAATATTCGCGCTATCCACATCCGGGAGGCTTATGAACCCCCCTGAGCCAGAGCTTGATTCATTCTTATTTCTTGGGGCCACAAACTAGTTTGAGGTTTTATTTACTATCCTGTACTTATGCCATGCTTTACTGCTTTATTTAAATTGTGCGAGGTACTGCACACTATACTGTTTAGGAAAGCGGAGTGTTTTCGCGGTGTCGACAAGCCCAGTCACATTTTCGGGTTCCCAGTCATTCACAGCCATTGGTGCAAACCTTGAGTCCGTCTCGGAGTCGGCCAACTTCGTCGCGGGTAGCTTAATGGGGTGGCCCCCTGAAATATTTCTAAATCCTATGATTGCTTTGTCGTGACTGCCTCGTTGGGTTTTGATTTGGTTTTTCCGAGGCATATCGAGTGTGTGTTGCTATTTGTGCACCCCTGCAGGGTAAAACTTTCTGAAAGCCGTGTCCGCGGTTATGGACGACTTGGAGCACAGTTTCTCGATCATAGACAAGAATAACTAAAGTACCGCTTTTAATTTGACTAGACTAGGTACCTGACTAGTAAATAGCGCAATACTCACGGAATGGATAATAAAAATGCCAACGGATGGGGGGGGGGGGTTGTTCGTCCGCTTCCTCGTCGGTAAGCGAGGAGGAGGATGGCTCTGATACCAGATATTACCGTATAACTGTTACAGCTGTTGTTATTAAT
Organism: Avena sativa; assembly: GCA_916181665.1. NCBI lineage: Eukaryota > Viridiplantae > Streptophyta > Magnoliopsida > Poales > Poaceae > Avena > Avena sativa. Next base: position 319,364,472 of record OV702292.1, read on the forward strand.
TCACGGACATCCGTCTATCTATGGTGGGGCGGATGTTTAGCGAGTATCTATAGAATTGCTAGGGTTTATCTTTTGCTGCAATTGCGTCACCCCAGGTTGTGTCCCCTTTAGAGGCATAAAGACTTGCTGAGTACCCCTAGGGTCTCACACGATAAATTATTGGTTCAGATGAACAGGTACACTCGCAAGATGGATACTGGGTGGAAGAGACGGACGATGTGGGCAACGATCATTCGGTGTAGAGATTCCGGGAACGGGGATCCGTGAGATCTGTGGGCGGGATGTGCTTATTTATGGGGCATCTTATGCCGATTTGCTTCTTATCCGTACTCGGATTTTGTCTTCCGCTTCCGCTTGATACTCTGATGTTTGATGTATGAGGAGATATCCTAAACTATTATATCTATCTAGGATATTTGGATCTTGCCGTATGGCGTTGCTATATTTCCTTTCTTTTTAGATGGAATGGCTCTGATGTACTGTTGTATGGTGGCTTGCATACATACTCATTTGTGTATGTAGTTGATCCCTTCGCCTGCCGATTACGCCGCCCGTTCTTGTCCGGATGTTGGGAAATGGTTGGGACGGCTGAAAGGTCTACCTGTGAGTGGCATTTGGGCCCCACCGTACTATTTCAACCATTTCTGAACATCCAGGCTTGTACTAGGAGAGTAATTCACCGAGGTAGTTACACTACAAGAGCTGGAACAAAACGTACCCAATTAAATACCCAAGCAAACAAAAGTTTACTACAATAGAAAGACTCACTCCACCAATATAATATCTCAACATTTACTACTAACTAGCATGGGTTTCTCAAACTTCACAAGTGGGGAGTCATAAGGCATACCTCTCATGTTTGGTTCCACTTCTCTCTTCCTTTTTGATTCATTTCTTGGAAACTCGAAGTCAATCACTATTCCTGCAAATACATGAGAACCTCGAGGTGGAAAGAAAAGAAAGAGGGAAAATAAAGATAAATGGAGTAATCTTTTTGTTGTTTTTAAGAGAAGGAATTAAACAATAGAAAATTGGCGGCAAAGCTCGACTAGAAAATCTCGAAAGCAAATAGAAATAAATAAAGGTAAAGTGTTGGGGAAACCAACACGAGTGCTTATAAACTTAAATTAAAAGCATAACCTCGAAATAAATAAAAGCAAATAAACACAAAATAAAGATAAATGAGGAAACTTCCCCAAGCTTAGGCTTTTGCAAGCCCTTCAAATCATTGTGGTGGCGGGAAAATTCGGAACTCCAGTTCGCAAATTGAGTTGATAAATTACTAGTGGATTATCAGAGGTTCAAAGAGAGGCTATGCGTCCTCTCCACAGTCCCTCCAAGTTCTTGGAAGTCTGGGTATGTAGCAAACCGGGTTGATGGCTGCTCCTCTTGATAATGAACTTCTTGCTCCTCTTCTTGGTCCTCATCCTCGTCCGAAATCTCCTCCCCGGGTTGGTGTTGCTCAACCTGCAAGTCATATAGCAAACATCCTTCCTTGATAGAGAAAAGACCATTAGGCAAAGGAGCGGGGTAGATACACCCAGCTCCAACAATATGCACGTAATAAACACCACCTCTCCTAGTGAGCATTCCACAAGGTTTTAAAGTAGATAAACCGACACGTCGCTCACCTAGCACAGGTTGCAACTCACCTAGGTCGATGCCTAGGGCATTGGCAAGCACGGTGATGACGCCTCCACCTGTGATTGGTCCTTGGCTTTGGGAGGATTGCTGCTCTAGGATTGCGCCCAAGTTGAGCGACAAGTTGCAGTTGATGAAAGCAAACCTTTGCAAGGACTAAGATGTCCTCCTCATTGAGTCTCGTGAACTCATTACGTGCCTGCAAGATGTTAGCAATAACATAGAACAAGTAGCGAATTGTAGGATGTTGAATATTCTTCCCCTTGCTTACTCTAGAAGTGAAGGTCATTCTATTGTAATATTGTTTAGGGGAAGGGTCTAAGCCAGTATAGGATGCGTGCAAGTCATTATCATTATTGTTTAGCAAATTAAAACATGCGCACCATTCATCTAGTGTTAAAGTGTAGTTGTTGTTCATGAGCCAGAAAGAAATATGGTCCTCTCCATGCCATAATTTAACGGTGCTTTGCAAGGAGCTTAGGAATTCAATGCTTAACCGGCGATAGGTAGGAACATCACTGAACACAAATTTCTGCAAGCCAAGCCTATTACAAAGTAAATGGAAGTCATTGGAAATACCGAGTTGGTTGAATATAATGGGGCAAGACCACTTGGTTGCCTTCACCTCTCGGTTCTTGACCCTGTCAAAGCGATCACGTTGGAGCTCATTCCTGAACCGTATCCCCATGCATTCTTGAGTGACAGCCCAAGAACCGCTCACGGTGGCACGAGCACGAGTTTGGTTCCTTGTGTTCATCATCTAAAAATAACAGGGAAAAGTAAAATTTTTGATCCCACAATAATAGGCATAACATATTCCTCATTATAGCACAATAAATAATCCCCTCAAAATAATAATCTAGGCAAGAGAATCATGGCAATTAGTTCATAGTAGGTCTCACCCTAGATTGATAATGACAATAGATCGATGATGAATTTACAAAAAGTAATTGGAGGATCGGAGGAGAAACATACCGTAGATCACTTGTGTCTGAGGAAATTGAACGAAATTGAGTAGAGATGAAGATCTCTTGAGGTTTTGAGAGAGTTTGGAGGTGGAAGAAAGAAAAAGAATTGAAGTTTTGGGGTTGGAAGTATCTCCCGTGGCATTTTTGTGGTTGGACACAACTATACGTGCGGAACTATACGGCCGGAACATTGTGTTCCTGCCGTATAGTTGGCCTGCTGTCAAAATTTTAGGGTTTCCACCTAGCGGCATAGCTATACGGCCAGAAGTATACGACCAAAACAATTTGTTCCTGCCGTATAGTTTGTTGTCAAACTGTCTGTACCTAGGAAAATAATTTGTACGAAAGCATCGATATCTATATGACCAGAGCTGATGAGGACATCCCTACAATTACACCTAGCCCAATTACTATTGATGTTGTTCCAGCTGCTGCAAAGAAAGATCAATCCAATGATATAAGTATTGGACCAATTACAAGAGCTCGTACTAACCTACTAGAACAACAGGTGAACTTGTTTCTTAATGAACCTAATATTTTAGTTAATGAGAATTTTATACTACCTAAGTCTTTGAATTATTGTATGATCAGGTACTTGGGAGAAGAAGGTGTAGCACAGAGCGAGGAGCTAATGGAACATGACATGTTGATCAATGAAGAATGCGTAAGGGAGGAGAGGGAGCAAGCGCAAGGAGCACACAAGGATGAAGATCAACACATGTGGAAGAACTCTGCCGCGGCAGAGAAACACCACCATTCTCTACCACGGCAGGTTGCCGCAACACAGTATCAGCATGTTTGGTTGCCACGACAGGCTGCCGCGGTAACCAAAACGCGCCAAAGTCTGCCACGGCAGAGACCTAGGCTAAACCCTTCTTGTGTCCGTTTGTACCCTTAGTTGGGTGGGACCAACTCGGTTTTCACCTTAGGCCGCCGCCCCCAAACTTTTAAATAGATGGGGCACACCACAAGTTAGGTTTTAGACCATGTTAAAACTATTTTGGAGTTGTTTCTTATTTGAACCTTTGGAATTATCATGTGATCGAATTACCAACTACAATTGAGTGTGATCTGTTGTTCCACTGGGAATTAGTAGATTGCAAACTACCGTTCATGGTCAACGGCTACATGCGCAAGAGTGTGGTGTTGTGAATACCCCACAGGGTTCAAGAGCTATTGCATTGGCATCAGGGTTCGAGTGGGAGAGTTCATAGCTATAGGCTAGTTATCTATCATCCACCATCATCGTCGACAAGTGCTTGCTGAGAAGATCGGGCCACCCCATATCAGGAGCTATATGGTCGGAAGTTTTTATTCCCGCTATATAGTTGGTCGTTAAACCATCACTACTTTTGAAAGAAAAATTGTCGATGCAAAAGTATCTATACGGTCGGAACTATATGGCCGGAATTTTTATTCCAGCCTTATAGTTGGTCGTTAAATTCTCTGTACCCATCAAAAAATTCCATTTGTTCGACAATTACTTCTTATACTGAAACTTAGCGAAATACCTTGTTTTTGACAGAAAGTTGACAGTTAAAATTATTGACCAACAACAGCATGCATATAACAGGATTTTTAGTACTACCGAACTTCTTCTCCTCAACTGGAGTTTTCTAGCACTCTTTATTAAACATAAACTTAAAATAAAACTGAAAAACTTTACTCAAACCTTTATTTCACATGGGTTGCCTCCCATGCAGCGCTCTTTTATGGTCAATAGCTTTACCTTGATGTTGCTCACTTAGGCCAGATGAGTGGAAGACCCACTCCAAAATAGTGGGCCTTCAAAGTGATGGCCTCCTTTTCATCATGCTTGGCTTTCTTCTTCCTGGGGAAACGAATAACAAAAGGATCCCGCGAAGGCAATTGAAGCTTCACGTTCCCTTCATGGAGATTAATCAAAGCCTTAATAGTTCTTAAGAAAGGACGACCTAATATAATAGGAGTAGCAACATCTTCAGGCATGTCAACAATAACGAAATCAATAAGAGCAGGATAGCCTTTAATGTAAACTAAAGTATTCTCCTTAATTCCTACAGCTTGTTTGTAGGTAGAATCTACAAGATGTAGTTTTAACTCGGTGATTTCAAAAGATCCAAGATTTAACTTATTAAAAAGACTTTTTGGAATTATTGAAACGCTTGCACCTAGATCACAAAGTGCAGCTATCTCATTAGTCCCAATTTAATCTTAATAGTAGGCTCAAATATATCATCAAGCTTAACAGGTAATTTTCAGCATTTTTCTTATATTCTTCTTCAAGCTCACGTACCTTTATTGCTACCTGATTAACAAAGTGTTGATATGTGGCTTCACCATTTCCTTCACTCACCGAAATCTTAATGTTGATCCTTTTTACAATATCTTCAAAGGTGTAACTTGGTGAGGGAGCATTAATTTCAGGCTCCTCCCTTTAGATTCTCATCATTTTAAGGTCTTCAACAGGATTGGGCTTAGCTTTGCTTGCAAATTTTGCTAGAATGAGATTTTGACTCTTGGTTATCTTACCTAGTTGTGCCTCTACAATCCTCGTCCTTTCTTGGAGGGCCTGCAAATCATTCCTCAAACTTACAGCTTGGTTAGATAATTTACAAAGCATAGCATCATGGTTCTCCATTATTTTAACAAGAATATAGTTTTTCTCATTTTGTGAGTCTATGAAAGATTTAAGTGTTTCTTGGAGACTACCATTACTTGGTCCCATATTATTAGAGTTACCTGCAGGATTAGAATAGTGTTTCTGAAAATTAGGATTATAATTTTTCTTCCAAGCAGGTTTATAATCATTACGAGATATGAAGTCTACTTCTTCAATATTAGTTCGTGGGATAGCTCTTACCTGGGTTTCGTTACCTTTTATGGATAATATGAGCTCATCTAGCTTAGCATTGAGTTCTTCATTTTCTTGTGGTGAACGGAGTTCACCTTCTTCGTGTTTGATCTTTCCACATGCCATTGGGCATGGTTGTCTTGCATATTGTCTAGCAGCTGCTTTGCTTCGGTAATATGTTTACCCATAAATGTTTCTCCAGCAGTAGTATCAAGCATAGAATTAGACACAGGATTGAGAGCATTATAAAATAAATGGAGGATTAACCAATCTTCCATCCCACGGCTGGGACAGTTTCTTAAGCATTCTTTCATCCTCTCCCATGCAAGCACTAGTGGCTCATGCTCTTCTTGTCTAAAACTAGTAATATTAGATCTGAGTTGCATCGTCTTTGTAGGTGGGAAAATTTTAGTCATAAATAAAGAAGTACAACCCACCCAGGATGTAATAGTATTTTTAGGCAAAGCTAGCAACCATTCTTTTTCTCTTCCTCTAAGAGAGAAAGGAAATAAGCGCAATTTGACCGCATCGGGGTCGACATCTTTTATGCTTATCATATCACATATTTCATTGAAAGTATTCAAGTGCATACCTGCATCCTCAACATTAGAGCGTCCAAATTGATTCTGTTGAACCAAACTTAAATAATGGGGCTTAATTTCATAGTCATCAGCAGCAATTGCTGGCTGAGTAATAGGAGTACCCAAATAATCATTATTGGGAGTTGCAAACTACCCAAGCTTCTTTTCAGCCATATTTCCTATGTTTTTAGGTTTTCTTAAACAGAGACTTATGATAATAATAAAAACAATAATTTAAAGACTAACTAATTTTTTTGGTTTTTCCAATAAAGACTGAAAGCAAACTAACAAAATTAAAAACAAGAATTAAAACTAGCAAGGTTCCTACTAACCTCACCAGGGTAGCTATTGCTTCCCCGGAAACGGTACCAGAAAGAGGGTTGATACCTCTGATCCGGATTACGATGTAGTATAGCTCTTTTTCCCTAGTAGACCTAGGTTTATCGAATCCTCGGGAAGCAGAAGCGTAGTGAAGTTACTTTAATGGATCTTCGGGAGTTTTAGAATTCCTTTTGTGTTTTTACCGGACCAAGAGTTTGTGTCTTTTTGTTGTTGTCGATGATGGAGAAAGAGAGCCTAGGGCGTTCGGGTTCACCAGTAGTTGTGCAAAACATCTGATGGGAATAAAAGATAAAAATAAAGTATGCATGTAATTGTTAGTGCAAGATAAATTTTATGTGGGCAGTGCATCCATAATTGATATTGCCTCTGCAAACGCGTATAGCAATAACCTACTAGTCTCATCCATAGAAGAAAGAGAACTAATGATATGCATAGTGACATCACCTTTGATCCCAAGTAAATCCTGCACATACAGCCGTACTACCCTTCTGTCACTGGGTTCCCAACCTGCAGATTAGTCGTTACTCATACTCCCTATACCTGGCTCAATCCTTGGGGTCTTGGGTACCTGATAAGTCCTTAGATTGAGGAAAGAGAGGATACAATAATCATCATGTCATACAAACTAATATATGATCCCATCTATGATAAATAACATGCACAAAAGCTACATGGCTAGGCCGAAGCCCATAGCCCAAGGAGAAATTACTCACACATAGAGATGAGATCAAAGATCATAAACATTATAGTGGAAATGATGAGATTGATAACAATAGTCTTACGATGTGGCCAATCAAAGAAGAGATCTACAATTACAAGTGGTGGAATATGGCTATGGTGGTGGAGAGATTAGATCTAAGTCTATTCCTCTGGCGGCTCTTCGGTGTTGTAGATGGAGATCTGGGGGTAGCTGATGGTTTCTATGAGCGCTCATTTCTCGTCGCCCGAGGCCTCTTTATATAGGGGTACCTTCACGAAAGTTGTTCTGTTTGACCTAGCAATGTCGATGGCAACTATACGGCCAGAACTATACACCCGGAATTTTATTCCGGTCGTATAGTTGGTCATTAAAGCATCTGCCTCCAACCCACGACTCCTGGTTTCTTCAGGTTGTTGGAAATCTCATATCTTTGACTTTAATGCAGTGATTCCCATCATCAAACGTCATTATATGCACAATGAAAAATAGAAAGAAAGGATTGCATACCCCTTTGATCATTAGGTCTTGGTGGCAGTGTTTAGATAGATATTCCATAAAAAATATGAATAATATCCAGTTTAAATGTGGACGTAGATGGCTATATTTCAGAGACATCACCTTCAATATGCTTATGATACGATCTTATTTATGGAACATGATCTAGAGAAAGCTAAGAATATGAAATTAATTTTATCAGCTTTTGAGGAACTCTCTGGATTGAAAATTAATTTCCATAAGAGTGATTTGTATTGTTTTGGCGAGGCTCAAAATGAGGCCCACCTATATGCTGAGTTATTCGGCTGTGCTCAGGGGCACTTTCCAATCAACTATTTGGGAATACTGATCAACCGACGTCTCACGATTGCTGAATGGAAACTCGTTGATGAAAGACTCTAAAAACGTCTTAATAGTTGGAAAGGTAAATTACTATCCCTTGGCGGAAGACTTGTATTCATAAATTTAGTACTCACCAACATGGTACTGTATATGATCTCTTTCTTCTAGCTACCAAAAGGTGTCTTGAAGAAAGTGGATTATTTCTGATCAAGATTCTTTTGGCAAGGGGATAGTGAAAAGAAGAAATATCGACTGGCCAGATGGAATGTTGTTTGCTGACCCAAGGAATACGATGGACTGGGCATACATGATATGCAAGTAAAAAACACCGCGCTTCTGGGTGAATGGATTTTCAAACTACTTACTGAAGATGGCGTTTGGCAAACCATTCTATGGAGGAAGTATGTTGGTTCCAAAGTTGTGTCTCAAGTGGTTTGGAAACCTGGTGATTCACATTTTTGGGCTGGACTACTGGCATCCAAAAAACATTTCTTCCGTTTTGGTGTTTTTCGATATTAAGGACGGATCGCAGATTAGGTTCTGGGAAGATAAATGGCTTGGCAAAAATTCTCTTTGTGAACAATATCCAGCTCTATATTCGATTGTTAGACACAAAGGGGATACACTTTCCACAGTAATGGAAACGAATCCTCCTAATGTGGCTTTCAGAAGAAGTCTCATAGGTCCTAGACTGGTATCTTGGAATAATCTCTTAGGATGATTGTCCAATATACAACTGTCGTAGGGTATGGATGAGTTCAAATGGAAATTACTTGAGAGTGGTAAATTTTCTATTGACTCGATGTATAGAGCTCTGATCCAACCTGATATCCCAGTCGATGATAATAATAAAATTTGGATGATGAAAATACCTCTTAAAACAAAGATATTTGCATGGTATCTACGTAAAGGGGTAATTATTACAAAAGATAATCTTGTTAAGTGGAATTGGCATGGAAGTACACAATGCGTTTTCTATCATCATAATGAGACAATTCGGCATTTATTCTTTCAGTGTAAATTTGCTCGTGCTATATGGTCAATCATCCAAATTGCCTCTGGTTTATCTCCTCGATGCTCAGTTGCTAATGTATTTGGTAACTAGTTGCATGGGATACTATATAAATACGGGACTTTGTTTAGGGTGGGAGTGCCAACCATTATTTGGTCGCTTTGGCTATGTAGAAATGACAAGATTTTTAATAACATTGTGTCTTCTTCTATGCAGGTTATCTATCGAGCCACGACTATCCTTTGATCCTAGACTACTCTATAACGTATGGAGTTTTGCAACTTGTTTGTGGAGGGGTGTACACGATTGGAGGACACAACGAGGGATATTTTCTCCCGACATGGATGGCAGCGTGATCTCAGATAGAGCTGCCATAGTTCAAGACTTTGTTTATTGTCATAGCATTTTTTGTAATAACGGTACTTTTTGTCACTTCTTGTGTGGTTGATTGGCTATGTGTATCCTAGTTATGCAGAGTCCAGGTGTAAACATTTGTATTAAGTAATAAAGCGCCCATTTCCAAATTTTTTTTAGCTTTTTCCCTAGTATACTTAGGTTTAATCGAACCTTGGGAAACACCGCTAAATGCAAATTAAATGAGGCACTTCTACAAGACTTGTTTGTTCATTTTACCTTACTTTTACTAGACCTTTCTAGTCTACTTTGAATCGTTGGTTGTTGCAATGGATGGAGGTAGGCCAGGGTTGAAGATTCACCTGCAGCTGCGCAACATATGGGATTAAGATAATAATACGCACATTCATGTGAAATGATTTAACACAGATAAGGTTGTGGGTAGCACATCCATATATACTAAATCCCCTACGAGACACATGCATAGAAATAGTATTTTGATCCAACAGTTACACCACGAAGCATTGGGCTATAACGGTTATTAAGTAAAATATAGATCGAAGCCTTAAGAGGTGATGTTACTGTTACTCCCAAGTGGATCCCTAAACGAAAACCAAACCCCCCTTGTTGTCACTTGGTTTCGTGTGAGGTATCCGTTCACCACTCATCCCACGTCAAGTCTTTACCAATCCTTGGGATCTTGGGTACCTACAAATCCATGGATTGAGACAAGAGAAAAAATACAAAGATACAAATCTCTATTCAATCACCACACAATACTCCCATGAATTAGATGCACATAATTGCTCTGAGTTTCACCCCAACCCATAGCCCATGAGGGCTACTCACTCATAACAATAAGATCAAGGATAGAAAACATTGTACAAGATACTTAGATTAAAATCAAATATTCTTACAATGGTCGCCAGTTCACAAGGACATCTCAAGTACAAGATGATGGCTATGGCTATGGACTGGATGGAGGGTGGAGAGGATGAACTAAGGTGGTGGATCTCCTTTGGTGGTGGTGTCTTGTAATCCAAGAATGGCGGTTCTCTGCGTGGCGCCCGGAGTCCTAAAATTTATAGAAGCATTCACACGTATGGGCGGGCCTTTTTTACCTCATTTAACTTGGCTAAGTATGCAACATCATAATCTTCAATAAAAGCTCCTAATTTTTCCTTAAAACTGTGATTTACTACACAACACATTTCAAGAAAAAGGATTACACATCTTTGCAATAATTAATCATTAGTGACAAGGCTAGAGATATTCTTGGTCAAATGTTTGACAAAAATGTGATTTAAACACGGAGAAAGATGGCTATTTTCATAGCCATCATCTTTCTCAAAGCTCAAACCTTGATCATTCTCGAGCAAGAAACAAACAAAACCATAAAGAACTTAGTGTTTAAACTAAAATAACGAGAATATGAATTCACTTATGCTTGGTAGTCATATGAATCCATCACTTCTTACATTTGAAAGGCTCGTCAATGTTAGAGAAGTTCTAAGAGTACTATATAAGCTTTGTTAAATCAAAACAATAAAAATCGAGCTTGATAGAAGTATACAAGTGTGACAATCAATACAATTCCTCTAGTAAACTCTCAGCTTGCCAAGGAACACTAGAACATTTCATAATATCAGAATTATGTATGAGAGATCATGTCCTAAGTATTATAATAGTGAAGTGTCTTATTGACGCCCACAACAATAGATCAAGACTATCAAAACACTACTTTTCCATTCATTGCCTTTCAAGAAAATTCATAGAGTATCGGTTTTGTGCTCTCCCCGAGTCACTCAACCATGGCTACGAGCTGGGCGCCTCGCGACTTGCCTAACCGGGAGGCCTGGGGAGGCCTTCCCGGGTAGACTCGAGGGTCTGCCTCCCAGACCGGAAGGCCCTCGGGAGACAAAGACAGACAACTAGCATGCGACGCCTGACTAGTTGCAGACTGTGCACTGATCTAGCAGGAGAGTCAAGACCACATATCGTTCTATGGCAGCACTCACCCAACATGCGGCCAACATGCACCTGAGGTTCTACTGCATGGACATTTAAAGGCTAAGCCGGGACGCCTTCTCGGGTCCCTCTAGCACCCTCGCCGACAGCCCCATCCGGGGTAAACCATCCAGAGACAAGAGCCCGGTTAAGTCAAGACCAACGCTAGTCTACCATTAAGCGACACACGACATCAAAGCAGGGCTACTAGGCCATGTTGCAAGTTCATAGCAACACGTGGCAAAGCCATTGTCACTGCGTGACCTCCGACCCCTGTGGTGTCCCCTTACCTGTATAAAAGGAGGCCCAGGTCGATCAAGGAAAGGGGAGAAAACAACTGTAAGATCATGTGACAATCAGATACTAGATAGTTGCAGGACATCGGGCTTCGATCACATCGAATCTGAACCTGGGTAAAAACACTACGTGTCTCTCTATATGATTGCGTATGCTCGGGTCCTCGATCCCACTCCCAAGATACTGCGCCCCTGGCCAAACTTCAAATGGGATGATCGCCAGTGTCGAAAATTACAACACGACATCTGGCACGCTAGGCAGGGGGCGCACTTCTGCGAGCAACCATCGCTCCAACTTGACGCTCCCTTCGCGCATGATGACCCGAAGTTAGAGGGGGCGCCAGCCATGTACGGTCGGTGCAACTAAATGAGCAAGAAGGATCACACACATCCTCCATCAGACCAGGCGCAGTGGGATCTGCCTTACGTTTCTCGCCGCCCCCTATGGTTGGATAGAACCGGCTGACCTGGGAGGAGCCCCGGAAGGCGGAGCAAGTGACACTATTAGCGAGATGACACCACCCCTACGGATTTTCTCGGACCGAGGGCTGCACTGGCTGTAGCCGACGCTCTCCTTCATTTCCCGCGGAAGGAGATCGGAGATAGCTCCAGGGTGGGATCTTGGCTGGTTCAGATCGTGGACCTCGTGGGATATGTCCTGCGGCTTCATCAGTCAGCAGGACCTCACCCCATAGGTATCATTTCCCTAGCTGTTGCGGCAAAGGGAAGGAAGCAATCCAGTATGTTCAAGCAAGGAAACTTGCACCTCACTCATTTCCTGGCCAGATTCCGAGAAAACAACCGTCGTGGAGTGCTACGCGGGTGCGCTTGGACAAATCTTCGACCACAGGATGTCCTTTGCCTGCACGGAGGATCCTCGGTGTTCCCTCACACAGTGCTATCAAATGACTTTCCCGGGAGGTGTCGGGGAGATTACCCCCGGAAAGCCTAGCCGGATAAGAATAAGGCAAGTAAGTCATGGCCAGCTAGCGGGGCCTAGCCGAACGGAAGCATAAGACAGGGCACAAGGAGGAACCCGGACCAAGGTGAGTCAGTGCACAGACTAGCCGGATAAAAGAAGATTGGCAAGGTGTCGGTCCAGCTAGACGATCCTAGCCAGATGAAGTCAAGACAAGCGCGTTAGGCAGGGTGATGTGCGATACAGTGCACGGTACGCTCTGGCCTATCAACAAGACGTAAAGCATGCAAGGACGAGGTCCATGTCGGCGAATTTGTGGCTGACGGGGGCACAATGGATGATTGATGACGCCCTGCTTCCAACGGCTTGCACTATGTCCACTACGCCAATGACGACCCACACGGTAGGCACTATAGACTTGACCACCACTGCATGGTACTGTGGATGACCAGCCTGCTAGGGCCCGCCTGTGGGACCCGCCAGCCGGCCTGGCTAGTGAAATCGCTGCCCCTAGCCTATATAAGGGGGAGCATGGATCATGTAGCAATAGTTGGACTTCACTAGATAGGCAGTTCATATAGCTCGAGGAGCATTCTGTAGCTCTCATATTGATCATACCATAGTCAGATCAGCAGAACTAGGGGTGTTACCTCCTCACGAGGGCCCCAAACCTGGGTACTTCCTGCGTCTCGCTACGTTGTCTTATATCCAATCCTGTCAGTGGACACCATCGATAGCTTCCCTGCCATTTACCCACACCTCTATCTAGTCTCCTCAGGCACTGTCATTCCACATACAATGACAGTTGGCACCCACCGTGGGGTAGAATGCTTCGACCAGAGTCACGTTTCGCACGGGACCCCGCACTTCTGCCGGCAAGTGCGTGGCCTCCAGCCTCGTGCTCACTTTTGGAAAATTTGACTACGTCACCAACAACATGTCATGCTTCGCCGAATCCACCTTCCCAGTGAATGGCACCATCCTGCTGTTCGATGACCAGCCAGTCTATGTCGCCACCATGCCGGAGCTTTTCCCTCGGGAGATTGTTTCCGTCGTGGAGCCGCTATTTCCATGCAGCGTCGCTCCCGTCGCTCCATGCAGCATAGAGGTCATGATGGATGGCTCCAGCACGCAGCGGCGTCGTCCTCTGGAGCGCACCGGGGAGGGAGCCGGAACTTCTGCGCCTCCACAACCGAAGGATCTAGTGGAAATCACCATCGACCGACTCACTCCCGTTACCCTTAGAGACGATCCAGAGGAAGCTGTCGTGAACATCGCTGCAGAAAGGGAGCTCCTCCTGTGGGAGGCCATCAACTTGGCCGCGACCAAGAAGCAGATTGACATCACCATGCGCGAGTACGACCGTGCTCATGACCTCACTCCGGCTAGCAAGAAGCCGAGCCGGTGTGGGCAAGTGTAGCACCGATGCGGCAAGCTGGGCGGAAGGTTGCAGAGGGACGGCGAGTCAAATCCACCAACCGTCCTCACACGGCCCACCTACAGCACACCTATCAAGAACCTGTGTACGGCACGAGCCGTGGTAGACGAGCTGCCTAACCTGGAGGGCGAGGAACGAGCCCGGTAGGATGCTCGGGTGCAGGAGCTTCTTCGGATCATAGACGAGCAGGTCGATGCCATCCGGCTGATGCACGAAAACCCTAGCGGCTCCAAGGGGAGCAAGCTACCCGTCAATAGCAATGGTGCACCTCGAGACACCCAATAGGCGTTATCTCCTCTGACGGGAAAATCCTGCAGCAAGCGCCATGACTAGGGCCACAAAAGCCAACCGCGCCATGGGCAAGCGGGAAACAGCAACCCTCCGCCCTCCCCTCCACCAGCCGGAGTGGTATAACCTGCTGGTTCTCGTCTGTCGGGACAGGTAGGAGAGCCCAACCCGGATACTCCAGATGCGCGCAACCACATCGAGCTCCTGGGTCAAGTGAGCATTACACAGGAGGAAGATTCTATGGGACCAGTTTGTTTCGGACCGCGCATCCGGAACGAGCCCTTCCTAGATAAGTTCATGCAGCCATGGGACACCCCCAAGTACGACAGCTGCATGAAACCAGAAGACTAGCTGACCAATTATGCCACGGTAGTCGGAATCTCCCATGGGAACAAGCGCGTGGCGGTGCGCTACGTCCCCCTCATGCTGAATGGGTCAGAAAGAACTTGGCGCAACAGCCGCGTGCCCAATAGCATCAACACGTGGCCCGATTTCGAGAAATTCTTCGTCTACAACTTCAATGGAAGGTACAAGTGGAGACCTCAAGTCGGACCACGAGTATCTCGCTACATGGATAGAGCTGCACAACACTTGCGAAGGCGTCTTGAAGAGCCAGGCGATCGGGTTCTTCATCGAGGGATGCCGAGAAGGCACCATGCTCCCCCACTGGCTGCTGTGTGACGAGCCAAAAACCACGGTTGAACTCATGATGGTAATGGACCAGTATGCCACAGCCGGTGCAACAATGAAGAAATCCCTCCGGGTGAACGTTGAAGGTTGACCGATTCCTAAGGATCCGAGTCGTGAATGGCCAAGTAACCCGAGTGGGGGAGCCGGATCATCCAGGAGGCCGGGCAACGAGAACCATTTCCAGGGTGATCGGTCAGCCGGACAGCAGAAGCCTCGCTACCACGCGAGGCAGGTCCACGCTGTGGAGGGCATGCCAGAGGCGCCGGCTGGCGATGCAACAAGGCAGAAGCCGTGGTTCACCTTCGAACAAATGTTCGACGGCCCATGCAAGTGGCATAGTGGACCCTTCAAATCGACCACACACACTACTCGGAATTGCAGCTGGTCCCACCAGATGAAGGACCAAGGGGGTCTGCCTCCTCCACCCCCGCCCCCTCCCGGTGGACCACCACTTGCTAGGGCAGCCGGCAACAACAACAATGGGTACCGCAGTCGCATGACAACTACCACATCTTCGAGACGGAGCCGGACGATAAGAACAACTGCAGACAATGCTCCAAGGAGGTGAACGCCATTGTCCCCTGGACCCCCAGTACCTGAACTGGTCGGAGACTCCCATCACCTGGAGTCTAGAGGATCAGCTGGACCTCCTGCCGAATCCTAGGGGCTACACGATGATGCTGGACCCCCTCCTCATCTCCATCGAGTGCACTTATCGCTTTTCTCGTGTCCTCATCAACGGTGGCAGCAGCCTCAACTTGCTTTATCGAGCCTCCCTGGAGAAGTTAGGCACCCGGGAGTGTGACCTGCAGCCGACTACCACGGCATTCCATGGCGTGTTGCCGGGACCAGCGTGCGCCCCGCTAGGAAAAATCTGGCTGGACATCATCTTCGGAACCGAGGAGAACTTCCGCCACGAGCCAGTATGTTCGAGGTGGTGAACCGGACCAGCACCTACCACGCTCTCCTCGGGCGTCCTGCCGTCACCAAGCTCATGGCCGTCTCCCACTACGTGTATATCAAGATGAAGATGCTGGGGCCAAACGGCGTGATCATCATGGTCGACTACTTCAGGCGGTCGATGGAGTGCGCAGCAGCAGGCTCGAAGATAGCTGAAGCCCTCACCATTGCTCAGAAGAAGCATGAGATCATGTGTAATGTTGCATTGGCTCAGAAGCAAGTGTCGGCTAGCATGAATCCTACTAGAGACATGGCCTTTCAACCAGCCAAGGAGACAAAGAAGATCCTCCTCGACCCGTCCGACCCGACCAAGTTCGTCACCATCTGTGCCAGCTTGGACAACAAATAGGAAAGCGCGCTCGTCGACTTCCTCCATGAGAATCGAGACATCTTCGCATGGTCACCAAAGGACATGCCGGGTGTCTCGAGGGAGTTCGCCGAGCACTCACTTCATGTGCGGCCGGATGCCAAGCCAGCCAAGCAACCCCTCTGCCTCTTCATGGAGGAGAAACCGAAGATCATAGGGGATGAGATCACCTGGCTCCTCATAGCCAGATTCATCATGGAGGTGTACCACCCGGACTAGTTGGCCAACCTAGTCCTGGTGTTGAAGAAAAACAAGACTTGGCGCATGTGTATCGACTACACCAGCTTGAACACAGCGTGCCCGAAAGACCCTTTCTCCTTGCCACGTATGGATCAAGTCATCGATTCCACGGCCGTTTGCAACTTGTTGTCCTTCCTTGACTGTTATTCCTACTACAATCAGATCCGATTAAATCCAGCTGACTAGCTAAAGACGTCATTCATAACCCCGTACGGGGCTTACTATTACGTAACCATGCCTTTTGGTCTGAAAAGTGCAGGCGGCACTTATTAGCGCTGCATGCAGAAGTGCTGACACTCGCAGATCGGCTGGAATGTGCATGCCTATGTGGATGATGTTGTCATCAATATGAAGGAGAAGCGCACCCTTCTTGAGGACCTGGGGGAGACGTTTGGAAATCTCCACCGGTACCAGATGAAGATGAACCCGGAGAAATGTGTCTTCGGCTTCCCATCCAGCCAGCTCCTCGGCTTCCTCGTTTCACAACAAGGAATCGAGGCGAACCCAAAGAAGATTGTGGCCAAGAGGATGCAGCCGCCCAAGAGCTTGCTTGGAGTCCAGAAGTTCACTGGATGCCTGGCCTCCCTCAGCCGTTTCGTCAGCCAGCTGGTCGAGAAGGCACTTCTGCTCTACCAGTTGATGAAGAAGACGGACAAGTTCTCCTATACCTCGCAAGCGGATGCTGCATTTCACGACCTCAAGTGCATGCTATGCACGGCACCGGTTCTAGCCATGCCGGCTAGAAACGAGCCGATGTTGCTCTATATAGCAGCCATCAGCCGAGTCGTCATCATTGTCCTGGTGGTGGAGCGCCCCAAGGAAGGCAAGGCTCAGCCGGTTCAGAGGTCTGTCTACTACCTGAGCGAAGTCCTCTCCCTCTCCAAGAAGAACTACCCCCACTACCAAAAGATGTGCTACAGAATGTACCTGGCGTGCAAGAACCTTAAGCAATACTTGCAAGAGCATCTGTTTAAGGTGGTGTGAACCATACCCCTTTCGGAGATCATTGCCAACACGGACGCCACCGACCTAGTTGCCAAATGGGCAATTGAGCTTGCCGCCTAAAATATCCAGTACGAGCCCAGGCTGACGATCAAGTCAGAGCCGTTGGCGGACTTTCTGGTTAACTGGGCCGAGACCTAGTACTTGCCACCGGTTCCCGACTCGGATCACTGGAAGATGCACTTTGATGGCTCGAAAATTCTCGGGGGATTGGGAGCCAGCATTGTCCTAACCCGCCCAAGGGGTGCCGGCTGGAGTACGTCCTCTAGATCCACTTCAAGGCCTCGAACAATGTCACTGAATACGAGGCATTGGTGCACGGCCTCCGGCTCACCAAGGAGATAGGCATCAACCGGATCCTCTGCTTCAGGGATTCGGATCTAATGGTGCAGCAGGTATCCGGAGAATGGGATACCCGTGATGCGAACATGGACCTCTACCGCTTCCACATACAAAAGCTCAGCGCTTGCTTCGATGGATGTGAATTCCATCACATCCCCCGTGCCAACAACAAGGCAACCGACTCGCTCGCACGAGTCGAATCCACCAGGCGGGCGATCCTGCCAGGGGTTTCCTTGGAGCATCTGCACAAGCCATCCATCACCTCGTCTCTCGAGTTCGACTCCATCATCTATGCCAGAAGACCGGGGGCTGCCAGCTCGACCAACCCGTAACCGTTGGAACCGGCAAAGAAAATGGCACACATCGACTCCAAGGTGCCTACATCCTCTGGCTCGAAAGACCCGAGCGCTGCAGGCTCATCAAGCGGCTCGAGGGCTACTAGTCTGGGTACCCCACCTGGGCGACCTCTCGACATCCTCCAGCCGGAGCAAGAGAGAATCATCACCATCCAGGAGATACCATCTTGGGCACAACCCTTCATGAACAACATCGCCAATGGGGATCTCCCGGATGACGAGGTGGAGGCCTGGTAGATCCGGCAGCGCGCGCATGCGTACACCATCATCAACAAGGGGTTGTACAAGTGCAGCGTATCCGGCATATTCCAGCGAGGCGTGAACATGGACACGGGCTACCGACTGGGCACCACGCTTCATCGCGGGCAATAGTCGCCAAGGCGTTCCTCCATGGCTTCTATTGGCCCACCTCCCTCAAGGATGTAGAGTAGCTAGTTCGCACGTGCAACGGGTGCCAGCGCCTCAGTTAACAAAGGCACATGCCGACTCCGGTGCTCAAGACCATCCCGATTACCTGACCCTTTGTTGTTTGGGGGCTCGACATGGTCGGCCCCTTCAAGCGGGCTCGTGCAGGCATGACCCACTTGTTGGTGGCGGTGGAGAAGTTCACTAAATGGATAGAAGCAAAGCCTATCCGGAAGCTAGACGGGGTGACAGTCATCACCTTCTTCACGGACATCATCAACCGGTTCAGCTTCCCCAACAACATCATCATGGACAATGGAACGAACTTCGCCAAGGGGGCCTTCACCCGGTTCTGCAACAACAAGGGGATCCGACTAGACCTTGCATCCATCACGCACCCGCATTCCAACAGGAAGGTTGAGATGTCAAACGACTTAGTGCTAGCTGGCATCAAGCCGCGACTTATCGAGCCCTTGGAGCAGTCTCCCGGATGCTGGATCGAGGAGCTTCTGGCTACGCTGTGGAACCTCCACCAACCCCAAATCGATCAACTAGATTCACCATGTTCTTCCTCGTCTACGGCTCGGAGGCCATGCTCTCGGCGGATATCGAGTTCGACTCACCCCGCAAGCTCCTCTACAATGAGAAAGAAAACCAAGAGGCACGAGAAGATGGCATGGATCTCCTTGATAAGGCTCGCGAGCTTGCGATGTCAAGGTCGGCGATGTACCAGCAAAGCCTGTGCTGTTACCATTCGAGCCAGATTTGGCCCGTCACGTTCCGCGAGGGAGATCTGGTTCTCCGGCTGGTGCAAGACACGAAGGGCATGCACAAGCTATTGCCGCCTTGGGAGGGACCCTTCATCATCAGCCGGGCACTGTGCAACAACTCCTACTACCTCATCAACATGCAGCAGCCGTGCTAGAACAAGATGGACAAGTCGGATGAGGAGATCGAGCACCCCTAGAATGCGGTAATGCTCCGTCCATTTGACACCCAGTCACATGACAGTGTATGTACCCCATGAACCCTATCAATGAATGAAAGATGGGGAACCCCGAGAGACACTTGGGGGCTCCTTGCTAGAAATTTGCATGTCAATTTTTCATGCTTTCAATTTTCTTGCTGCGGCAACCCCTACCCGGGGGCTCGCTGGCTGGCCTGACCTGCTCATTCTGTAAACTAGCTGAGTAGTGTGCGTGTTGGGTTCGCAGCATAGAAAACAAAAAATTCCTACGAAGTGAACAACTAAGCACCAAGATCTATCTACCCAAATATAATCAATGGGTGGATATATATCCATAGAGAACATGCCCTTGAAAAGCGACAAAGCATTGTTAACAAGGTTGAACTCGTGGATGATGTAGTCGTACACTTGCCGATCTCAAGATCATGATGAAGTCTAGCGCATCTAGCACCAGCAAGTCCAGCACCACAAAGCATCGGTGCATCCGTGATTGCACACACGTCTAATACCCCGACAACCTCCGACCTCACTCTAGCAAAGTAGCGGAAGCAGCAAATCCTTATAGAAGAATCCACTGAGAACATGTATCTCGCTAGACCATGGGGAATTGCTAGAGGGGGAAGAGAACCTTCGCGAGGAGGTGGCGCAAGAGGAGAGGAGCCATGGGGCTCCTTTTACAGGGGGTGGGGCACAACCGCATGGCCATGGCTGGCTGGCCATGGTGGGTGCCCCCACCTCTCCCTCATTCATGTGGGTGGAGGTTCCACTAAGCCCACTGACATGAATTTCAACTCCACTCACTTGCATTTAATGTCCACTAAATTAAATGCATTTTTCTCTTTAAGTAAATTTTTTTTATTTTTTTTATTCAGAATTTTGTTAATTACTTTAATTAACAAACATTCACGTAAAACCCCTTGCAACATTTCGATATCACATGCAGAACCAATTTCAGCAATTTCACCCGAAACAATTCCGGTGTCCATCAAAACAATTTGAGTGCTTTCATAATATTTCTCGGGTATCTTATTTGCTCCAAATGGTGTCGATATCCCTTATGTGTGTCACCCTATGGTTCGCAAATAATGTGGACATGACCTCTCCGGTCAATAATTAGCAGCAGGACCTGGAGATCCGTACTAACTCCCATATATTCAACAATGACTCTAGTGATCGTGTGAACCTTTTAACGTCATAACTATATCCCTTTGTCTGTCGATATATTACATGTCCGAGATTCAATCATCGGTATCTCCATACCTAGTTTGATCTTGTTACCGACATGCACTCTTTTCTCGTTCCTGTGATATAACATTCTACTGATCACATCACTTGCTTGCAAGCTATCTCAATGTGATATCAGCGAGAGGGCCCAGAGTATATCTATCCGTCACAGGGATGGACAAATCACACTCTTGATCCATGAGCATCTACATAACACCTTCAGAGTATCTGAACCCACCTTTATTGTCGCCCTGTTACACTGTGACATTTGATATTATCAAGTTACTCTTCTATTATTAGTGATTGACATGATCTCATGGTCTAAGGACTAGAATTACTTCGTATGATGTTATAGCAATTTAAACACAATGACTTTGATCATATTGCTATACTTTGGATGAATGTTCATCACACCATTCAACCAATGTTGTGACCTTGTTATTAACAACATCCAATGTCTATGATCAGAAAACCTTGTTAATCAACGAGCTAGTTAATAAGAGAGGCATAACTAGGAACCCTTTATTTGTTTAGGAAACACACATGTATTAATGTTTCCAATTAATACAATTATAGCATGCAAAATAAACATATATCATAAACAAGAAATAAGGTAATAACCACTTTATTATTGCCTCTCAGGCTTATTCTCTTCAGTGCGATGGTGTCAGAGGCCCACTCTTTGTCTCGGCTACAGACCGCAACCCGCCTGTCCGGCTAGCAAGAGCAAAAGCCAAAGGCATCCCACATGAAAAAGGTCAAGGATGCGACAGATTGGACATTCCGGCCTTGTGCCTAGTTTGAATTTCCCGGCTGCTAAGCCTCCAGTACCGTGTGCATGTATTGTTAGCTCCCACTTTGATTCCTGCTTCAGACCGCAACCCGGCTGCCCGGCAAGGACACGGCATAAACCACAGAGCGGACGATAAAGTGACTAAGTGATCAGAGAAGCGCAAGCTAGTTTTTGAAAAACCAAAACATTACCCGGTTGATAATGCGCATATTGACCGATTAATATATTAACAATAAATCCATTTGTTTGTTTATTTTGCACAACTACACCGAGTCGGATATCACGTGTGGAGAATATTTTAAGTACTTGCCTTCGTCAAGCACTCCAAATATCGGGGGCTACACCCACTGGGTGCGCTCGCGCGCCCCTAGTGGAATCATGTAGTTCCAACCGGCTAAAGGAGTTTAGCTAGATAATTAGGCCTGGGTGTGCGCAAGAACAAGAGAAGAGATGATTCGAAGCACTTGGCTTCACCAACTACTCCGAATCTCGGGGGCTACACCAAGTGGGTGTGCTGATGCACCCCCGCTGTTGGTCGTGGTTGTCTAGTTGGCCAAGGAAGGTCAAGTTGTCCGTATGAAGGTGTTCAGTCAGAAGAAAGGCAAGAATTTCAAGGAAAGAAAGGAAGAGATAAGATTTGAAGCACTTGCCTTTGTCAAGTGCTTCGAATCTTGAGGGCTTTGCGCGCCCCTACTGGAGATAGTAGTTCCCCCGGCTAAAGAAGTTCAGCTATATGAAAGAGGTCAGGCAAGCCTAATCGGCAAGTTCGGAAATTTTTCGATGTGCAAAAAAACAGAAGGAAAAATAAGAAGCGAACATACGATGCATAAAATAAAAGGGAGTCAAAGCTCCCACAAGGTCACCAGTTCACACATGCAAGTTCAACAAAATAAAGTTATTACAATTCCACCCGGCATCCTAGGGATAAGTTTTAGGCGGCGAGGCCCTTGCCAAGTGGTGGGTCCTGGCCGACTATGGCTTCGAGAGGAGTCGTGCTCAAAGTTCCAGCTCCGACATCCCCGCGGGCTCCGCCATCTGGCTACGAGGTGGGCTCAGCTTCCGGCTCCAGCGTCCTGGCGGACTCCGAGTCGGTGAGCACCTCATCAACGTTAGTGTAGCCGGCGATCTTGATGGCGGAGGCGCGAGGACCCGGATAAGGTTGGCGCTGGAGCGGAAGCCCCCGTCGATCTTCTGCAAACGCGCGTGCTTGTACCAGGAGAGCATGAGCGCCAGCGCCATCTCGGTTTTGACCCGTGCCGCCAGATCCCTCAACCGGTTGATAGCAGCCGACACCTCCACAACCTTTGCCGCCAGTAGGGCAATGGTGTCCGGCGCGGCCTCACCCGACCACATGAAGTCGAAGACCGAGTTGGCGGCCTTGTGCTGCTCGGCAGCCTCCTTGCCAAGCAAAGCGACGAGCTCCTGGGCAGTCGGTTGCTCGCCCGGCCAGTTCACCTGGAGCCGGTTGTAGGCCAGCAGGTCTACTCCTAGGTAATAGGATATCAAAAAATGGAAAGTCAGATCCGGCTACCGGATCCAGACACAACAAAAAAACTCGCCAGAAATCGTACCATTGGCGGTGCGGCCAACCTACATCAGCTCCTCCAGGAGGACCTTCTCGCGCTCTGCCAGCCGTTTGACGTCCTTCTCCTGGTCCTTGCACTGAGTGTCAATGAGCTCAAAGGCTTTGGCCCGGCTGGTAAGGGCGTCATTATGCTCCTTGACGACGGCATCTACCTTCTCCACCTTGGAGTGCCACTCCTTGTTCTGCAGGCGAAGTTTGGCATTGCTCTGGCTGAGGTACTCATCGGCCTTGGTTAGCCGGTCAACCTCCCGGTGTGCACAAACCATGACGACTACGGGAAGGAAAAGATCGCCAAGTAAGAGAGAAAAAAGAGAAGAAGGAATCCGGCTGGTGTATGACCGGATATATATAAGAAAAAAAGAGAGAGAAGAAGAATGGGAAGGGGAGAAGGAACCCACTCTGGGTGGTACCGTTCGCTGCAGCGAGCTTCTGCTCCAGCGTCCGCCTAGTGCCGAGGGTGGTCTGGAGCAACCGGACCTCCTTCAACCCCACCTCAAGGCTAGCCGCCAGGTCTGCCAAGGAAGTGGTTGTGGGGGTGGACTCGCCGGCTGCATTGGTAGTCAAGGACGCTCAGGCCTCTTGGAGCGCGGAGCGCCACTCATCTCCCGGCTCCCTGTCAGAGTTGTCATCCGCCACCACCACCAACTCCTTTCTAGCCGCAGCCGCCCTCGCTTCCGTGGAGGAGCCCCTGTTGCTACCTGAGCTTGGCGCAACAGTGTCCGGCTGAACCACGATGGTTAGCGAGGCCTCAGCATTGGGGTTGGTTGCTTCAGCAAGATCATTGCGGCTTGGGGGTGAAACCTCTTGCGAAGGAGAAGGTATGACGCTGGAGGCAGATGCCGGGTCGACGGGCAGAGCGCGAGGCGACAAAGTGGTGGACGTGCGTGCAGGGCTTGCTGCGCTAAAGGAGATGAGGGTGCTACCAAAAGAAAGGTTGAGCCAGTGAGAAAAAGAAAAGAGAAGGAGCCAGATCGGTCGAATTAGAAAAGAATAAAACCAGATAGAATCATCTGGCCAAAAGAACAGAACAAAAAGGCAGGTGCGGAACATAACAGAAAGGTCGAAGGAAACAACAAGATTTACCCCTGGACCACCGGAGGCGCTGCCTTCTTGCGGCCACCTCGGCTCGGGTGCAGGGTGCCAGTCCGGATCCTCTTGGGCCCCGGCACCTCCACTGCGGGCCTGCTGGATCCGCCTCCTACTGTGACGGACCGGCTGGGTCCACCCGACGCCAGCTCGCTTCGGGGGCCGGGCAGCCTCCGCATCTTCGGCAATAGACCCGTGCAGGTCGTTCGCCAGCTTATCATTCTGGCTAGGGAAGACATCGCCCTCGCCATAAGATTCCTTGCTGGCTTGCTGCGTGCGTAGCTCTGGCAGGTCAGGAGTGAACTCCTGGAGGGGTGTCTCGCCTTCCTATTGGATGAAGCAGGGAAGGTGCTGCCACAAAAGAAAAAGCGTCAGTGAGAGGATCACATGAAACAAGAAACCAAAAGAAGAACAAAGGACTCACTCGGTTGTCGCGTGTGTATGGCGCCAACCCAAAGGTCCAGTCCTCCGCGAGCCTCTCCTTCCTAATCGTCCACACCCACTCCCTAAGGTTGGCGTAGCGGGGATTGCAGCGGGAAAGCCGGGTCGGGTCCAGTCGGTTGGAGTAGAAGCACACCTTGTGTGCATGATGCTACAGTGACATCATCAGCTGGGACATCCAACTGAGCGTGATGTCTAGGCCGGTCAAGCCGGCTATGACAAGCGCCCTCATCCTCAACATCATCTTGTCCGACTCCACCTTGGAGCCATGAACCTTCAGGTCCCAGTTCTGCCGGCAAACTAGACTTGGGGCCGGATAAGGAAGAGCCGGCAGAAGATCCTAAGATCCGGCTAGATCCTGAAATAGCATTCGCAGAAGGCGACAAACTGGGCGAGGATGCCGATGGTGTTGGCGCTGAGATGATGGAGGCGAAGGTCGAAGAAGGCGAGTAAAGTTAGAAAGAAAGGATTCCTCAGGAGAGCAAGGCCGCCTGCAAGGTGTGACAAGAAGATGACCTGCTCCCCCTCCTGGGGGTGCAGCTCCTCCTCCTCCACCGGCGCGAGCTGCACCACGACCTCCGACTCCAGCGAAAGGACCCGCGTGGCAAGGTATTTCGTAATGTGGTCCTCCACCACCGAGGATCCGCACCAGGCGCTGCAGGCTGACTCGATCACCACCTCCTCCATCGTCGTTGCGAGCGTCGAGAAGCAGGGGCCCGTGTCGTCGAGGACCATGGATGGGTGGTGCAGAAAAATAGGCAGAGAGAAAGCAGAGGCAAGGCAAGGAGCAATGGCAAGCGCGAGGAAGGCAAGGGGGCAAGTGAGCAATGGGTAGGGGAACTCCTCCCCCAGGCGGTATTTACCCCCGAGGGAGAGCAAACGTCCGGGTCACCGCATGGCACCTGCCGGGCCGTGCCACACCCCCACCCACCACTCATGATCCTTTGTGGCGGCGTCACGTGCGAAGAAGATCCGAGGGCAGAAACCGAAGCGCCGAGCTGTGGTTCCCTTGGTAACGTGCGATGGGACGCAACGCTACGCACGGTAGCGCAATGATGTCGTGTGTGGGCATGGCTGGCATCAGCAGTGACGTCATGAGGCATTGCAACCGCTAGATATCAGCCGTATGCAAGTTAGGAGAGTAGCACGCACACATTTCACCTAAGGGAGAAATATACACGCGCTCGGGGGATAGTGTCGGGGGGATGACCCCCTGATAGCCTAGCCGGATAAGAACAAGGCAAGCAAATCACGGCCGGCTAGCAGGGCCTAGCTAGACGAAAGCACAAGACAGTGCACAAGGAGGAACCCGGACCAACGCGAGCCGATGTACAGACCATCCAGATAAAAGAAGATTGGCAAGGTGTCGGTCCGGCTAGATGATCCTAGCCGGACGAAGTCAAGACAGGAGCGGTAGGCAAGGCGACATGCGATACAGTGCGTGGTACGCCCTGGCCTATCAACAAGATGTAAAGCAAGCAAGGACGATGCCCATGCCGGCGACTTTGTGGCTGATGGGGGCATAGTGGCTGATTGATGATGCCCTGCTCCCAACGGCTCGCACGCCGTCCACTGTGCCCACGATACCCCACATGGCTGGCACTATAGACTTGACTATCACTACGCGGTACTATGGATGACTAGCCGGATGGGGCCTTCCTGTGAGACCCGCCAGCCGACTTGGCCAGTGAGATCGCTGCCCCCAGCCTATATAAGGGGGAGCATGGCTCACGTAGAAAGGGTTGGACTTAACTAGATAGGTAGTTCATACAGCTAGAGGAGCATTCTGTAGCGCTCATATTGATCATACCATAGTCAGATCGACAGGAGTAGGGGTGTTACCTCCTCACAAGGGCCCTGAGCCTGGGTACTTCCTGCGTCTCTCTATGTTGGCCTCACTACTAGGAAACAGGCTGTTAGTGGCGCACCCGAAATGCTCATCCGTGGCGGGCCTTGCGCTACGGCTATCTCTCAGCCGTGGCGCACTGCCTAGTGCGCCATGGTTGTGTAGAGATAGGTGTAGCGCACCTCCTAGTGCGCCACAGAAGTTTGGGATGGTGCGCTACCCCTGGGATCTTCTGTGGCGCACTACCTAGTGCGCCACTAAACTTCCATAGTGCGCTTTAGGTGTAGTGCGCCACAGAAGGTAGACCATGTGCGCCACAGATGTATTTTTTGTTTTTTTTTTAATTTCCGAGCCAGATTATATGCAATACAGATTATATACAATATTACAGCAGATATACACACACAGATACAAGATATACAATTATATATATAAATACTCAATATGAAAAACAAGATTGAAACAAATACATATAGATAAGTCTCATACATGAATACATAGTCTAAGTTACATTGTTTCGATCATGTTACAAAGTAGTAGTTGGTGACATGCTAATACATGTGTCGATCGAACAAGTTAGAGCTCGGAAGCTCGCCTAGACATCTAAACTAGCTAGCTAGACACAAACGCGGGATAAATAACCAAAGAAGATAAGCATGATCACCGCCGCGACGAAGGTGTAGGTCTTCATCCGGTTCCTTGTCCTAACTCCCGCTAGATAGCGCGTGTATCTAGCTTCTGCCTCCACCATAGTGTTGTACCCTTTGTAGCTATCGCCGCTGAAACGGTGCACCTGTCTCCGGCAGTCTTCCCAATCATCGTAGACTCCGGGAACCCGTCCCTTGTACACGACGTACCACGTCATCTATAAGTTGACAATAATAATTAACCGACTATTGAAAAAAACATATATAATTAAAGTCGCATATGAAGATACACTTATAGAAAGTACTCCTAAATCAAAAAGACCAAACTCAGAAAGCATGCCTCATATATAACTAGGTTGTTCTACACAGGAATATGCTACGATGGAACTGTTCGCCAAGTAGGATGCACAACACCTGGACCTGTGCATAGCACAAGGCGAACAATCTCATCGCAGCACATTCACATATAGTGTGCCACAACATTTCAATCATCGGCATTATTCTCGAAAAAGACCAAAGTAACTCAAAAAGCATGCCTCATATATATACATAGGTCGTTGGACACAGGAATATGCTATGATGGAACCGTACGCCAAGTAGGATGCACAACACCTGGACTTGTGCATAGCACAAGGCGTACAATCCCATCGTAGCACATTAACATATATAGTGTGCCACGACATTTCAATCATCGGCATTATTCTCGAAAAAGACCAAAGTAGCTCGAAAAGAATGCCTCATATATAACTAGCTAGGTCGTTGGACACAGGAATATGCTATGACGGAACGGTTAGCCAAGTAGGATGCACAATTCCTGGACTTGTGCATATCACAAGGCTAACTATCCCGTCATAGCACATTCACATATATATTGTGCCACGACATTTCAATCATCGGCATATTCTCGAAAAAGACAAAAATAACTCGAAAAGAATGCCTCATATATATACATAGGTTGTTGGACACAGGAATATGCTACGATGGAACGGTGAGCCAAGTAGGATGCACAAGACCTGGACTTGTGCATATCACAAGGCTCACAGTCCCATCGTAGCACATTCACATATATAGTGTGCCACGACTTTCAATCATCGACATTATTCTCGAAAAAAGAGTAAGGAAAAAAAGAAGGACCAAATTGAGCAAAGGACCAAAGAATAAGCAAAAAAACCAAGCATTGATTGATATATAATAATAATAAGCAAAATAAGTTCACTTGTCGTCCACACACACACACAAAGGTCATCTATAGTTTGTAACTACAACTAGGCCAACATCAAGCCTTCTGGTTCGGCTTAGGGAACGGGAGGACGCCTTGTCTCGTCATGAACTTCCTATAGTCACCATGCATCTCTAGGCGATCTTCTATGTCACGGTTATTCGGGATATTTCCTCCGTAGAAGATCCCCCCGAAGTCATGACATCATGAAAGATGATTGCCCCAAACTGCTGCTGGATGCGATACATCTCTTGTCTAATATCCGAATCATTGATCTTGGCCTTTGCTTCGGCCCACTGTTAGAGATGATCTGGCAGCGTAGAATCCTGCTGGTCAAGTAGGAACGCCCTCATGTGATGGAGTGCGTAGTAGGCTTCCTTCTTACTGTTTTTCGGCTGCTTCACGCAGGGGAACTCCGTTACGTGGTTGAAGACGTGCCTGCCGAACTTGACCTTCTTACGCACGAAGCTGGTGCCTTCCGTCGAGGCAAAGCCAGTGAGAGCATCATCCAGAACTTCCTTGATCTTGTCGTAGTTTTTCTTCTTTTCTAGACTCCCCGAGTCGAAATACGTGGCGTGGGAATGCTTCGGCGATAAGGAGATGAGCATGCAGTGTTCATCTCTGCGCAAAAAATTCAAATGGAATGTGTTGGAAAAAGAATGATGATGATCTAATAAAGCCAATCGACGGTGGCGAGTGAATAACGACTTACTCGGGAAAGTAAGGCACGAGAATGTATTCCTTTGTCTTGTTCGCCACGAGGATTCTTTTTAGGTACGAGGCCACGATACGTCGTTCGGCGGGGGAACCCAAGCAGCCGTCACGCATGTAGTAGGGGTCCACTATAGTGATGCCCGGTGTGTTCTCTCTAAGGATCTGCATGACCAGGCTGAGAGAAAACAGACGGACCATGGTATAGTGCAGCGGGTATAGGTGGAACATATTGAAGATGTCGTCGAACCGCAGGAAGAACAGATCCGCAGGGGCATTGTCGACGAAGCCCAAGCCTGGTGGCACCTTAACCACGAATACCGGGTGCGAGGGATCTTTCTCCGATAGAAGGCGTCTCTCTATCGTCAGCACGCCGTCATGCACACTCTGCAGTTCCGAACTGGCGAGCTTCCGCAAATTCTTAGGTAGCATGGGCTCACCCGCCACATGAATCCTCCACATAATTCCCTCGGGTCTTGGTGGCCCGTCCCGAAACCTGATCGGATTCGCAGTTTTTGACGCCACCGGCTGGCTCGAGCTGCTAGATTTTCTTTTCCTGCCCTTTTTTCCTTTTGGAGAGTGGGCAGGCACCGCAATCTGAGCACTGGCCGCCCTATGTAGTGTGTCAGAGCTTAGAATAAAGGGCCGGTTGGTTGTATCAGCTGGCTCTGTAAAGGCGCAAGCTGGAGGCGTCTCCTGAGAACCAAACAGACGCTTGGTGATAGTGGCTTTCTCTTTGGGGCCACCAGCTAGGTCTTCTTCGTTGCCAAACTGAGTGCTGAAGAAGTGATCATTCCAGTCTTCGTCGTCCTCGGCCGGATCCTGCGCCATGTGCATATCATCAACATGATCATCCGACCCACCGCGTGGAGGTGACGGCGAGGGTGGTAAGGGGGCCTTGCCACCGCTTGTCGCTGGCACGACAGGCGGTGCTGTTGTCTGTGGCGTGATGGCCCCCGCCGTCCCCAAACGGATCATGCTCTTTGGCCATTGCAAGAATAAGCCGAAGCAACTTCTGAGGACAGACGGCTCTTCTTCATCCGCTCCTGGGGGTTGAATGGGAGGTTCCAGGTCGTCGCAGCCCCTTAGCACCCGACTAATTTTAACCCTGTGCACGCTATCTGGCATCGGCTTTGAGTGGAACGTGCGCTGCAAGGGTTGAACGATGGTACCCTTGGCAACATCCCTCAGCTCGTTGTTCACGTAGCATAAGAGAGTGCAAGGAACATCCGTCTGCGGAAAACATGTACGGCGTCGTCAGAGCGAGATGCCATAAGAGTAATAGATGGCATGAAAGGCGGTAATTAAAGCAATCTGTTTACCGTGATGGCGTCGAGATCGGCTAATGTCGACGCACCGCATACGGCGACGGGCGTGCAAGAGACGGAAGGGCTGCTTGATGGCGCGGTGCTGGCCGCCGGTGTATTCTCCCTACCGACGGGTGCTTGGAGCTCCGGTGCCGCCGCGACGATGGCAGGGGGGCACCAACATGTACTCCGGCGCCACGGTGATGGCAGGGGGAGTCACCAACACTTGCGGCGCCGCGGTGCTAGCGGGCGGAGTCACGAACACGTAGTTCGCCTGATTCGTCGGCGTCGCGTTGTTCGAGTGGCTGCTGACCATGCTTGGAATCGGGCACGGCCCTACTCGACCACCCGCACTCCAGTTCGCTATTGACTCCACCAAGGTAGGCAGGAAGGACGTGAGGGTGATTGCCAGGTTGTCTTGGACGATCTGCGGGATCCGTGCCACTTGTGCCTTAAGTTCTTGAACCTCTCGGTTTTCCTCCTCGCTCCTTCCCGATGGCGCCACATGCGTCCTCGGCGGTGGACCAAAATGATCCACCCAATTCTTACCCCCGAGGCCGGCCAGACGGCCAGCCGACGACGGCTTCTTCGTAACCGGCTCTATTTTCTTGGCCCGGTTCATCGCCCTGTTAAAAGGGTTATCCCACCGGGTGGCCGCCGTCGACCCCTGGGATGAGGAACCCTGGGATCCATGACTAGCAACAATTTCCTCCTCCTGCAGAAGAAGTAACAGTGAATCATTTAGATCATCGATTAGATTGCAATCGTGTTGATCCGCGGTAATTAGATTATACTTACCACAATTTCCTCGAATTCCTTCACCGCAGGATCTGCGGTGAGTTGTTTGGTTTTTGGGTCCACATGGTAACGGGCCCTGATGAAGTTTCGAACCTGCCCGGGTTCGATTTAGCAAAGGGGTTTTCTATCCCCTTGGATCTATACTCTTCGTCCTCCTTATTCCATTTGGCCTCCGCGGTTCTGTATCCACCAGATCCGAGATGGTGATGACCTATATTCATCGCCTGCAGCACCTTTCCCCGATTACTATTGGCCAGGGCTCTTTCGGATTCACACCTCTCCTTGAAC
Source organism: Avena sativa (assembly GCA_916181665.1). Taxonomy (NCBI): domain Eukaryota; kingdom Viridiplantae; phylum Streptophyta; class Magnoliopsida; order Poales; family Poaceae; genus Avena; species Avena sativa. The sequence goes on from OV702292.1 coordinate 319,395,962, forward strand.
TCCCGGAACTGATCTTCGGTGATCTGCGGGTCAATCTTCTGGATCTCCTCGAGACTTTTGCCTTCTTTATAGATCTTCTTCTTTATCCGGGTTCTCTAGCTGGCCAGGGCGGTGCTCATCTTTGTGAGGGCGGATTTGTTTACTTCGTTCCCATGATAATTTATGTTCTAATACTTAGCGGGGAACTTGTATCTGGCATGCAGCTTCTCGAAGAGGAGTGTGCGCAAGTGGCCATTATCTTTATGCCGGAGATTCTCAGTGTTGATCGAGATGGTTGTCCGGGTGATCGCCGCCACTTGCCCACCGTACCCTTTGACGACAAGGGCGGGCTCCAAAGGAACCCCTGATGGGCTCACTTCGGTAATTTCCTCCCTGACCGTGCCGACCGTGTTGGGGCGCCGGTCCTTCGGCTTCTTCTTCTTCTTCTTCTTCTTCTTCTTCTTCTTCTTCTTCTTAGGAGGGTTGCTACCACTCCCTGTGCCCTCGCCGCCATCAGTGGTTTCATCGTCCGCCATTCCTTCGGCTTCTTCCTCCGCGTATTCCATCTCATCATCCTCGCTCTCCGAAGGATGGTATTCTTCATCGTCTTCTAGCCGCTGGGCCGCCTCCCAGAATGTCAATTGTTTATTCGGAGGTCTGAGTTCTCCTTCAGCGCTGATGCGCTTAGAACATCCAGCCTCGTCGTTGTCACACATCTTTGCACTAATAAAAAACAAATAATTGGTTAAATGCACGGAAAAATCCGGCATGACCTTTGCTAATTTTCTTAAACTATGAGTGCCCGATTTCTGCCAAAACAGAAGTTAATCAACATTCCGGCAAAAATCAGGACTCATTTCATACAAGAACCTGCATACACACATAATAAAGTGCTTCATATACAAGCACAAGCACAATTTCAAGGTGTTGTTGTCCCAGCACAGATAGTAGTAGAAGCACAGTAGCACCACAGATAGTAGTAGCCAGAGCAACACTAGGATGGATATAAGGAACAGATAGTAGTAGCAGCACAGATAATAGAAGTAGTAGCAGCTCAAGTAGCATAGAAGTAGTAGTAGCACAAGTAGGGTGGACATATAATATGTGGATGTTCCAGACTGCAGACACTAGGGTAGCAGACACTAGGGTAGCAGGCAACATTAGTATGATTGATAAGCAGCTAGCATATGAGCCTGCTTGACCACACCATGACACTTCCTCTGCCTCCAGTGTTGTGTGATTATTTACAGCAATGTTGATCCATGAAATTTAACAGAAAGATGGGCATTTAAGAAACAACCCAGCACAAACATTGTAATAGCCATTGATGCTAGGTGAGATCTAATGTTAGGATGCTAGTTAAGAAACAACCCAGCACAAACTCTTGCTTGAACTTTTGCTATGAATACATACAGAAACCAGCTAAGCTAGTAATTAAGGCAAGATTTTCACAAGAGTTTAGTACTCAGATTTTTTACAACTTGAATCTTGCTACTTGACTTAAGTATAAAAGTACTGAAGCAGCAGCAGCACCTAACACTACTTTCTAAACCTACTACTACCAATAACACACCATCCATTTCTAGCAAAGCTACTACTACCTGGACACTGGTAACAGAAGCAGCAGCAGCACCAGCAGGACCTCCTTTTTTACTGTTTTTCATTAACTAACATGCTACCAGTTGGTGTATGCCACACAGGCATAATGTCCATCTTAGAAGCATCCACACAGGCAAGCATACAATCATGCAGAAATAAAAATTCAGAATAATGTTCATCTTAGAATAATTTATCTAGGGGCTAAGACAACTAGGAAAGGAAGTTGCTTGCAGTGTAATCCATGCAACCATGAACCATGAAGACAAAACCACTGTTATGATTTCATACTACCTAAGAACAGTTCCTAACTCTGAATCCTAACTCTGAACCACTACTCTGAACAACCATAATGTCCATCTTAGAAGCATCCACACAGGCACAGGCATAACTACCTAAGAAATACTTCTGCAAATGCTGGACATTCTTGTGTCAGCACTAGCACATTCTTGTGTCTGAATTTAACTTCTGTAGGTACTGGTACTAGCACTAGCACTAGCAAAGTTTGTGTCTGAATTTAACTTCTGTAGGTACTGGTACTGGTACTAGCACTAGCACTAGCACTAGGTACTAGTACTAGCACTAGCACTAGTCAGCACTAGCACTACCACTAGCACTAGCACTGGTACTGGTACTAGCTATAGTTCTAGGAGTTCCAGGGCAAGGTCAAGGAGGAATAACCAGCAACTGCAGGCACTAGGGTAGCAGGCAACAACAACACAAGGCAACAGCAACACAAGGTAAACCTCCAATCTTTTGATCCAACACCTGATCACATACATGTATATACAATAGTTGTTGGGAAATATCCTCAGTAATCATGCAAGAGACATGGTCTACACATCATAGGATCTTTAAGAAAAGGGGCAGTAAAATAGCACTTGTTCAAACTTCAGCCTAGGTCCCAGACTGTGCATCACTGACCCAAGTTGATACTTTATAGTTTTTAAACTAGATACCAGCCATTACAAAAAATGGTTTTCTATTGGGCACATCCCAAATTTTGGGTAGCACCTCACTAGAAATTAAGATAAAAATCATCTGTCTATCATTAATCCATCTTATGAAAGTCACCATAAGCCAAATACATTAGTCACTTTCCTAAAAAATTCATTTAGGAGCCAATTTTTTTCTCTCTAAGATCATTGCAGCAAATGCTCACAGAGTATTGCTTATATATTTCCAATTCTAGTTTTTGTGTACCATCAGGATAAAATCCTGAATGAAACTTCTTCCACATTTTCCCTTTACTCAAATTCTGTTATAGGAAAGGCAAACAGTCATGCTTGTTAATAATAATTTTGGTTATGCCATTTTATACACAAGCAAGCCCACACGAAATATATCAAGCAAACCTCTCCTATGAATACAGGGTATCGATCACTGTATCTGGTACAAGAAAACTTGCATAAAAACAGGGTATATATCTGGCACAAGAAAAACAGGGTATATACACTGTATCTGGCACAAGCAAACACTATGCAAATGGAGGCTTCACTGAATCTTGACTGCTAACTAAATTCACTGAATCTTGACTGCTAACTAAATTCACAAGCAAACACTATGCAAATGGACACTAATTATGATGTTTCAGGAACAACCGAGTATTGACTGCTAACTGAATCTTGAAGCAAAGAGGGAGAGAGGGAGAGAGGGAGAGACAGGGGAGGGAGAGGCTACTGAACCCTAACCATGGCCTGCAGAACCCTAACCATGGCCTGCAGAGAGAGGGGAGAGAGGGAGAGAGAGGGAGAGAGGGAGAGAGGGGAGAGGCGACGCTCACCTCTGACGGGCGGACGACGGGCGGACAACGACGGGCGGACGACGGCGGCCTCCACCTCCTGGGACGCGGAGGCTGCTCCTCCTCGGACACGGGCCTCCTCCTGAGACGCGGGCGTACCTCCTCCTCGGACACGTACGGACGGACCTCCTCCTCCTCGGGCGCGGGCAGGCCTCCTCCTCCTCAGACGCAGCGGCGGAGGATCGAGAGCGGCGGCGGCGGTCCTTCGGCTTCGGGTTGAGAGATGGAGAGATGGGGATGAGAGAGGGGGTCGGGCGCCACATGTGGATAAAGCCACTTAGGCGTAGCGCACTGAGCCATAGTGCGCTACGGATATCTGTAGCGCACTATGGGCTAGTGCGCTATGCCTATCGGCTTCTAACTACTGCATAAGAGAACTACAGCCCCACTAGCTAACAACTATACTAGCCTATCCCACTGGTTCTACCCACTACTCTATTCTAAACCTGAGAGCACCCAGGTTCGAATCCTGGTGCCCCAATTTTTTGTTTTGATTTTAAAAATACTTTTAAATATTCCAAAAAATGCCCAAAAGTGGTGATATATGCCATAGAAGTTTTATTTTGATTTTAAAATACTTTTAAATATTCCAAAAATGCCCAAAAGTAATAATATTCCAAAAATGCCCAAAAATATGATTTAAAGTATAACTAAATTTCATAATACTTTGTCCATGAATATTACAATCTTTTTCGACCACGCGTTTACAATATTTTTTGAGCTAGCGTTTTACAATCTTTTTTCCCTTCTTTGTCGCGGTTGAATAATTTAGCCCCGGCACTTTAATGTTTCTTCTTTCGAACGGGCTATCTTTTTTGGGTAGGGTTGTCCTTTTTCTTCTTGTGATGTATGTTGCTGCATCGTAGTCGTCGTCATCTTCAATCTTTGGATCGCCGTACTGGTCGAAGTCTTGCTCGTTGGCGACTCCATCCATTCCGATGATGTTTCTTTTTCCTCTCCTCACGACAACACGGCTAGGCTTTGTCGGGTCGGTAATGAAAAAACATTGGTCCACTTTGGTAGCCAGTACCCACGGTTCATTTTTCGCGGCCACGTTTGCACCGGCGGCCTTGGATTTGGCTGCTTCGGGTATAACCATGGTTGTGAAATACCGGTCTTCTCTTTCGACGCTCTTTGCCCATCTGACACGGAACATCGGCACCTTTTCTCCACAGTAGTCGAGCTCCCAGATCTCCTCGATTCTTCCGTAGAATCTTTCCTTCACGTTGTCATCGGTGTAGAATTCCGACGTTACGCCTGAGTTCTGATAATCACACTTGTTGTCCTTTTCCTCCGTGTAGAATGTGTAGACGTTGATATCATACGCCTGATAGGTCACCAGGTTTTGCATCGGTCCCTGCGACAAGGTGAATATGATCTTTTCCGTGTCAGAAGAATGCGAGCGCGGGGGATTATCAAGGAGCGTCTGCCTAAACCAACGCGTGAAATCTGAGTTGTGCTCTCTGATTATTTCTCCATGCGTCCTCTGTATGCCCCGGTCACTGTACTTCTTCTCGATTAACCTTTTGTGCTTTTGTACCCAAGGATCGACCAGTTCTAAATGCTATAGCGCGACGAGGTTTGCTCGATCAAAGTCTGCGCGTCGAAAATCGAAGTCTGTATGCAGTATGCGACGACCCTCTCGGTGACCAGATCCGTCGAGCTTGCCAAGGTGTTTGTTGACGGGAAGACCGACAGGGTTCTCGATGTCTAGATAATTCGTGCAGAAAGAGATGCACTCTTCGGCCAGAAAGCCCTTGGCTATGCTTCCATCTGGACGGGACCTGTTGCGAACGTATCCTTTGATGTGTCCGTTCATCCTTTCGAACGCCATCATGCTGCGGAGGAACATCGGCCCGAGTTGTAAGATGTCCTCCACGGCATGGACCAGCAGATGCACCATAATGTCGAAGAATGCGGGTGGGAAGTAGACCTCAAGCTCACATAGTATCACCACGATCTCCTCCTGTAGCCTTCTGAGCTGATTCAAGCCAATCGACTTCCTAGAGATGACGTCGAAAAACTTGCATAGGCCAAATAACGTTTCATGGACGTGCTCGTCCATTATCCCTCTTAGTGCGACCGGAAGTACCTGCGTCATTAGCACGGCAAAGTCGTTAGACTTCATGCCACTGAACCTCTGCTTCGCCTCGTCTAGGTATCTGCTTATCTTGCCCGCGTAGCCGTAAGGAAATTTGACTCCTAGAAGGCACTTGAAAAACTGTTTGATCTCATCCTGGCTTAGAGTGAAGCAAGAAGGAGGGCAGTAATATTCGTTCTTCTTAAACTTTTTACCCTTCCGACGACCTTGTGTCGTCTCCGACTCATGATCATCGTCATCTTCCTGATCATCAGGAGTAGTGCGTCCTCCGTGAAGCTCCTTCCGGATACCCAAGCATATCAGGTCGTGCCTTGCTTTCGGACCATCTTTCGTCCTATCTGGCATGTTGATTATGGTGGCGACCAGACTCTCGCACACGTTTTTCGTGATATGCATGATGTCGAGGCTATGAGGCGTGCGGAGAAACTTCCAGTATGGCAACTCCCAGAAAACAGACCTTGTTTTCCATACCTTCATCAGCGGCTTGTCTTGTTGCTGCCTCTTTCGCTTCTTTCCAGGCTTAGGACAATCTTTCCAGTTTTTCAGCAACTCTTCCACTTCTTCGCTGCTCCTACGCTATGGGATTCCTCGGGTCTCTGATTTGCCATCGAACAGGTCTCCATGTTTTCTCCATGGATCATTCTTGCCGAGCCACCTCCGGTGCGCCATGAACACGGTTTTCGATGACCCTGGATCTTTCTCTAGTTGGAGATAGCTTGTGTTATCCATGCACCTAACGCATGCGCAGAATCCTTGGATAACCTGCCCCGAGATATACCCGCAACCTGGATAGTCTTGCACCGTAGTGACCAACGCGGCTCTCATAGTGAAATAATCTTGTGCGACGGCGTCGTAAGTATTGGCTCCAGATTCCCATAACGTGGCTAGCTCCTCTTTCAACAGCCCGAGATACAGATTGATGTCGGTACCAGGTTGTTTCGGCCCTTAAATTAGCATACTCATTTGTATGTACTTCTTCTTCATGCACAACCATGGAGGTAGGTTGTACATCCATACAAACACGGGCCAAGTGCTGTGCGTGCTGCTCTGGCTACCAAACTGATTGAGTCCATCGGTGCTCGCACCAAGCCTGATGTTCCTCGAATCTCCACCGAATTCTGGGAATTCGAGGTCCAATGCTTTCCACTGGCTAGCATCTGAAGGGTGCGTCAGTAGCTCATCCTTTTCGGGGTCATCATCATCTCCTGGCTTCTTCCTTTCCGCATGCCATCGCATGAGCTTCGCTTCCTTAGGGTCCACGAAATAGCGCTGCAGACGAGGAGTGATAGGAAAGTACCATACCACTTTTCGAGGTGCTTTCTTCCCTTTCTTGTATCGACTCACGCCGCACACCGGACATGTGGTTTTCTCCGTGTCCTCGCCCTGATAAATGATGCAATCGTTGATGCATACGTGATATCTAACGTGCGGTAGATCGAGAGGACAGACGATTTTCTTGGCATCCTCGATACTAGTTGGACATGTGTTCCCCTCCGGGAGACGATCGTGCCAGAATGCCATCATATCGTCGAAGCTTGCGTCGCTCAATTTGTGCTTTGCCTTCATCTCCATAGCCTTGAGCGTTACATTCAACCGGGTATCATCGGGCCTGCATCCTTCATACAATGGAGTAACCGCGTCTTTCTCAAGTTGCGCAAGCTTGTCTTTCTCTCTAGCGGCAGCCCTGGCGTTACTCGTCTGCTTGAGAAGCAGCTCTTGCACATAAGGGTCCCGCACCCAGCCTGACGTTGTTCCATCGTCGTCTTCTCCTTCGGCATCTAGATCATCATCATCCCGGTCTGCTTCCGCACCTTCACCATCTCCAGGAGACTCTTCATCATCTCGCCCGTTCTCGCCGTGATGATGATCATCGTCATGTTGGCCACCTTCACCGTCTCCATCATCTACGTCATCGCTTATCCAACGAGTGTATCCATCCATGAAACCATGGCGGAGCAGGTGCGCCTGCAGATTCCCGGAATCTGGGTCGATCACCCAGTTGAGTTTGCATCTACTGCACGGATATCTTATATCCGTCTTGTTATTTCGTATCATGTCGGCCGTCGCACATTTCAAAAATCTAGCCACAATGCCTTCGCTCATTATGCGGACCATTTTTGCCTGCACGGTGTACACGGTACAATTTTGAAGTCTATTAGAACCACATAATGAATGCATGCATGCAACGGTCGATAGAAAATTTCGGCATGACCTATCCTAAAATTAGGACCTTTGCGAAATGCCAAAATCTTGCCAAAATGGAAATGAATCAACATTTTGGCAAAACAAATGGCAACTTGTTCACATACAAACACAAGAGAGAGAGAGAGACCGATCCATACACACATGAACATATCATTATCCTCTCCATACACACATGCATGAGCATCATCGATACTCTCCATATACACACACATATGACCATCGATCCTCTCCACATACACACATCATGAGCATCGATCATCTACATACATATGAGCACATCATCCATATACACATGAACACATCCTTACATGGACAACTTACCGAGATGAGAGACCGATCGCGAGAAAGATGGAAAGGAGAGGTGCGTGCGTCGACCGGAGAAGGATAGATGAGAGACCGGAGACCTCCTCTATTACTTATGTAACATCCAAAGCAAGTTTTACATGCTAAAAATGGTGAATGTGTAGAGAAATTGAGGTGGGAAGGAGAAGATCCCGACTATATCTAAGGAGGAAGAAGAAGGGGAAAGTGAAGTGTGGGGTGGTGGATGTGGTCACACATGTGCACATAAAGTGCTGTCCTAAAGAAATCGACACATCCGTGGCGCACACGGCCCTAGTGCGCCACAACGAGTACAAACATCTGTGGCGCACTAGGCCATGTGCGCCACGGATGCTCCTACTCCCTGTGGCGCACTAGGCCGAGTGCGCCACAGAAGTTTGTGGCCGTTTCAGAGCAGAGGGGGGCATGCGCTTAGGCGTAGCGCACCACCCCCATGTGCGCCACAGATGACACTAACAATCATGGCGCACATGACTATAGTGCGCTACAGATGTTTGGCGTGCGGCCAACAGGGTCCTGTCCCACACACATCTGTGGCGCACTATAGTCATGTGCGCCACGGTTGTTCTAGTTATTAGTAGGGCACTGCCCACAGGTGAGCCACGCCTGTTTTAGCCGTGGGGCACTTCAACCATGTGAGCCACGGATGTGCTGATTACCTATAGCCGTTTTCCTAGTAGTGCCTATATCGAATACCGCATGCGGACACCGTCGATAGCTTCCCTACCATTTACCCACGCCTCTGTCTAGCCTCCTCACGCATTGCCGTTCCACATACAATGACAGGAGGTATGCGCTGTGCACTTGAGTGTGGATGCTCAATGCCCCGTGAAATGTTCGGCCGTATTGGTTACCTTTGACGCTAAGGATCACCCCAACTAGTGTGCGGGTGTGGGGATCTTATCTCCCGTGGTCTCCCCGACCATCAACAACATCAGGGTCACCAAGAGGCTAGTGGACGGGGGTTGCGGGCTTAAACCACCTATCCACCCAACTCATGAAGCATCTCTAGATCCCCGCAGAACGCCTCTCCCCAACAGGGGCTTTCCAAGGAATTAACCCAGGGGAGACCCAACCATTTGGGCAGGTTACCCTGCCCATTACATTTGGGACGCTCAAGAATTTCCGCATAGAGAACATCATGTTCGACTTTGCAAATATTCTTCTACCTTACAATGGCATACTGGAACATCCAGCTTTGGCTAAGTTCATGGTGGCCACCCACAATGCCTACCGCACCATGAAGATCCTGGCTACAAAGGGGGTTATCACCATCACGGACGACCCCTAGGATGCGGTCTTCTGCATGGAGTTGTCATACTGGGAGACCGCGATAGTAGTCTCCTAGAGCCCACGAGACCTCGACGCGTCGGTGATTCAATCATACAAAAGAAGCACCTGACTAGGGATAGCGGTCTCACTAAGAAAGTCCCCTTCCTTGAAGGGGGATGCTCCATCACCATTGGGGCCTGCCTCACTGATAAATAGGAAAGCACACTCGTCACCTTCCTCCGGAAGAACACTGACGTGTTTGCCTGGGAGCCGCAGGTTTGCCTAGGGTTCAAAGGGAGGTGATCAAGCACCATCTGGCGGTGAGCCCGAGATCCCACCCAATAAAGCAGAAGGTTCGACTACAATCCCAAGACAAGTAAGACTACATCATCTCAGAGGTTCAGAAGCTGAAGGCCATTCAGGTCATCCGGGAAGTGTGACACCCAACATGGGTGGAAAACCCCGTCGTGGTGCACATACTTCATAGTAACAGCAAAAGGCTATGCATTAACTTCACGAACATGAACAAGGACTCCCCAAAGGATCCATTTCCGCTGCCGTGAGTCGACCAAATCGGTGATTCCACCGTGGGATGCAATCTCTTATGCTTCCTTGATGCTTACTCCGGGTACCATCAGATCAAGATGGCCAAATAAGATGGAGAGAAGATGGCGTTCATCACCCTAGAGGACTGCTTATGTTACACCTGCATGCATTGGGGCTGAAGAATGTCGGGGCCACGTTCCAGCGCGCCATGCGGGCGTGTTTCGGGGCTCAGATCGGTCACAACGCGGAAACCTACATGATGTCATCATGGTGAATTTTCAAGCATCATTAGACCTTTCTTGGGCATTTGGACGAAATTTTCAATAACGTGCGCAACATTAACCTCAAGCTCAACCCCGAGAAGTACGTTTTCAGGGTGTCCTCACAGAAGTTACTCAGATTCTTTGTTTTGCACTGGGGAATCGAGGCTAACCCCGACAAGATCAAGTCCATCAACCGGATGGAAGCTCCTAAGCAGATCAAGGATGTCTAGCATCTAAATGGGTGGATCACCGCCCTCAAACGCTTCATATCACAACTAGAAGAGCGTACCCTTCCCTTCTTCAAACTATTGAAGAAGGTTGGGCTGATAGACTAGACACCAGAGGCGAAGACTCCGTTCCAGGATCTGAAATGCTACCTCTCCTCCCCGTCGGTTCTCGTGGCTCCTAAACCTAGGGAGTCACGGCTGCTATACATCGCTACCACTACTCGGGTGGTCAGCGTGTTGCTCGTCATGGAAAGGGAAGAAGATGACGCGCGTGGCATCACCAAGGGCCCCGATTAGCATACTTAGCCAAGCACACCACCCGGACTCTTTGAGCCGGGAAGCAACACTGGATGCCCAGAAACGCCTCTTCCTGATCCCGACGAGGCGGATCCCATGGAGGGAGATGCCTCGGGAGTCATCGCTGAGGACCCCGGTCTTAGGAACAAGCCAGGCATACCTCCTGAACTCTCGGAGTTAGGAAGCGACCCTGGATGCCTGAAAGCACCTCCTCTCGGGCCCTGCAACTCAGGCGATCAAGACCGGCGGGATCCCCCGAAAAAGTGTACGGTGCAGCACCCTGTGTATTTTGTCAACATCATGCTGCGCGATGCCCGGATGCGCTACCCTACCCTACAGAAGCTCCTGCTCGGTACCCTCATCGCATCGAAGAAGCTACGTCAATATTTTGAGGCCCACCGGGTCACTGTAGTTACCAAGTATTCGCTAAAGCACATATTGTGCAACAAAGAAGCTACCGGATGGGTGGCAGAGTGGGATATGGAGCTAGCCGGCTTCGACCTGCACTTATCCCACACTCAGACCATCAAGAGTTCGGCTCTGGATGAGTTCGTCACCGAGTGGACCCCGAGTCCGGAGGACGAGGAGGAGCCCCTATCCTCCCTGTCAGGGAACATCGACGAGAGTGACTAGATCATGTGCTTTGATGGCTCGTACTCCCTTAGTGGCTCGGGGGATGGCATGCTCCTCATGTCGCCAACAGGAGACGATCTAAGGTACATTGTCAAAATGCTCTACCACGGAGCGCATTTGAAAAGCAACACCTCCGAGTATGAAGGCCTATTCTCCAGCCTCCGGGTCACGAAAGATCTAGGGATTAAGCATTTGCTCTCAGCTAGTCATTAATCAAATCAACAAATATTATGACTCCCCACGAATGGCACCCTATGTGGAGGAAGTCATAAAGTTGGAGAAGCACTTTGATGGACTCCAGATGGAATACATGCTGCGTGACTCCAACACCATTGCCTACGAGCTCTGGAAGATTGTGTCTTCTAGTGGATGTGTATCCCTAGAGGTCATGGTGGAGCAGCTGCTCAAGCCCTCCATCAAGATCTCCTCGAGATCAAGTCAACAAAAACCCCTGGGGTGAGCCCTCGGCCACACCCATTGTATGCGAAGCGATGGTTGCGGAGCTATGTGCCCCCGGATATGGATACACGAGTATCCAGGCCCCCAAGAAAGAATCCCGGGGTGAGCCCTCGGCCACACCGATCGTATGAAAAGCGATGGGTGCAAGAACCAGACACCATGGTGATCCTTCAGCCAAATCCGTCATATGCAAATCGATGGTTGCGGAGCTGTTTGCCCCCGACAGTGAAGACACTATAGCTAGAAGCAGATCCCGAGGTGACCCCTCGGCCACAACCATCGTATGCGAAGCGATGGCTGCGGAGTTGTGTGCCCCCAAAAAACAAAGCATTGGAACTCACAAATCCTGCTGAATTTTCCGGGGAGACCCATCGGCCATAACCATCATATGCGAAGCGATTAGTGTGGAGCTGTGTTCCCCCAGAAACCAAGGCGCAGGAAGCAAGCAAACCTACAAAAAAATTGGGGCGAGCCCTCGACCACACCCTTCGTATGCAAATTTTCAGGTGTGGAGTTGTGTGCCCCTAGGGACGAAGACTCGGGAATCCTTCCCGACAAGAGTATCATCCAAGCAGAGGAGATGCCTAGGCTACCCTAGGCCTCAGACGTACTAAGGTAGTACCTCCAAACCCGGTATCGCCCCACCCACCGCGCCGATGCCGAGAAAGTATTCCGATAAGCCAAGACGTACACCCTGAAGGATGGATACCTCTATCAGAAGTGCGAATTCGGTGTCCTGCTCCGCTGCATCACCCAAGAAGAAGTACGCAAACTCCTTGATGAGATCCATGAGGGAGAATGCTCGAGTCACCTCGCCTCATGGACCTTTGCCGGGAAAGCGTTTCGCCAAGGCTTCTACTGGCCAACGGTGCTATCAAACACCGAGTACTTGGTTAGAATCTATGACTTCTGCCAATTCCACGCCAAAGAAATACATCAACCAGCTCAAGCTCTACAGACTATACCCCTTTCATGGCCTTTTGCCATATGGGGCTAGACATTGTGGGGCCCCACCCACGGGAAGTGGGGATTCTAGTACCTATTCGCTGCCATCGACAAATTCAACAAGTGGCTTCAAGTAGAGCCCGTGCGGGCCATCATTTCTTAAGCCGACTTCAAGTTCATCCGAGGCATCATCTGCCGCTTTGGCGTGCCTCATCGAATCATCACCGACAATGTATCACAATTCACAAGCGGCGCCTTCCTCACCTATTGTGATACCCTCGGCACCAAGGTTTGTTTCTCTTTGGTGCCCCATCCTCGAAGCAATGGGCAAGCAGAGGGCCTCAACATGGAGGTTCTTCGCGGGTTCAAGACTCGGACCTTCGATCGGTTTAAGGCGAGTGGATGGGGCTAGATCAAATAGATCCCAGTCGTCCTCTGGTCGATCCGTACCACCCCGAGAAGGGCCACGGGAGATACCCCTTCTTCTTGGTCTATGGCACCGAGGCCGTGCTACCCAACCGACTCGCTACACGGGCCCCCCGGGTGCGAGCTTAACAAGAGGCTGCCCAAGGGGGACATGTCATCAACGACATCAACTTCCTCGAATAGGCTCACAACCTAGCGGTTGTGCATGAAACTCACTATCAGTAGAGCCTATGGTGCTGTCACAGCCGCCGGGTCCGCCTCGCACCATTCAAGATGGAGACTTGGTGCTTCGTTGGGCTTGCCTCGGGAAGGGCATCGACAAGTTAGAACCAAAGTGGGAGGGCACTTACAGGGTAGTACAAGTCTCTAGGCCTGGAGTTGTCTACCTGGAGACCGAAGATGGCAGTCCCCAGGGAGAACTCGTGGAATATCGAGAACTTACACGAGTACCATATTCGCAAATGCTACTTGTAGGGTGCTCCAGAAATAAGTCTACGTGCTATTTAGGCAGCACGTGAGTCCAAGAAGGATCACCCCACCCATTTCACCCACTGCAACGATGGAACGCACCATCGGAGTAGTGGGCACAGTTAGATAAGGCTATGTGCTATTTCCTCAACACGTGAGTCCAAGCGGGATTACCCTATGCGTCTCACCCACTGCAACGATGGACATGTCATCGGTGGAGTGGGCATAGTTGGATAAGGCTGCGCGTTTCTCACGCAGCGCGTGAGTCCAGTCAGGATCACCTAGCATGTCTCACTCGCTGTGATGATCGACGCACCATCAAAGCAGCGAGCATAGACTGTCTTGCCCGTGGTTTGTCTCTAACAGCGATTGAGTCACCCGAAGAGTAGAAATGCTCGGGGGCTACCCCGAGCACCCTAAAGCAATACAAGGATCGTCCCGGATGTTGAACGAAGGTAAATAGGTCTCTTACGCCCCTCCCACCGGGGGCTGACCGCCATCCAAAGGGTGCACCAATATGCACTCCGGGTATGATCAAGGAGGGCTTGTCACCACCGGAGCACCGGCAATAGAAAAAGCTCGGGGGACAAGAAGGCAGCAGTGCCAGATAAGTGCCCTCTTCTATTCTCCGGATAATAAGTGCAGAATTACAGTTGGGAGAGATCAAGAAGGATACATCTCCTAACACCGTACATGTTTTATTCCTTGCTAAAGCCTACGCAGGTCCAACCTACTCACTCGTTGAGGGGTATCGGGCAAGTAGCCAAGCGGGGATCTCTGTAGGATCAGAACCTCTCCTCGTGGAAGTAGTCAATGCGACGCATATTGCTACTAAACACCTTGACGGACACCATCTCCACTCCATCGAACATGACTACAAGGATGTCTCCCTGCTGGAGGGAGTGGATATCGGAGAAACGGGTACATCCCCTCTTGAGGACATGCTCCTGCCTTCTTCAGAAAAGATGCGAGCCTCCTAGATGGTGTTACAGCACTCGGCAGGTTGTAGCATCAACCTGCAAAGAAGGTGGCGACTGCCAAAGGACCAGGCAAAGATGTCAGGAAGGCGCATCGTTCCCGCATTCTCCCGGTCCACCCTCACATAGAACTAGAAGCCGAACAAATTCTAACACTAGTCCTAAGGAGCGGTCACCATGGGAGAATGGTCCATTTCCAGGCGATGACCCCATCCAAGGCCTCGCCACCCACTTCCTCGTTATGCGTCGCCATCACTCAGTGGAATCCAACCCTCCGACACTGGTAGAAGACACCTCCCCGACTCTAGCGCACGGTCGGCAAGGTGGACGGTGGTCATGCTTTTATAGAGAATGAAGATAAAAAAGGGAGAGAAAGAAAGTGCTGGATACGGCCTCCACTATCGCGTCCACTTAAATAGGTTGAGGGGGTGAGGATGCCCAGCACATCACTAAAGACTCAAGAAACTACAAGGGCAGTCCTTTGGATTCCCCTTGAAAGAGGAACCGAGGCGTCAAGACCTTTGTCAGATAATGCTGGCCAGGGCCTAGGAAAGCTCCTTGGGTAGCCCCTGGCTCGCACCATGAATGGGCGGGGTACCGCCCTGGACCTCAAACCCATGAAGTCGGCACCCCTCCCGGGGGCTATTGTCGGTTCGGTGCTCTCCTGGAGTCACTCAACCACGGGCTCCAAGCCAGGCTCCTCACGGCTTGTCTAACCGGGTGGCCCAAGGAGGCCTCCCCAGGCAGACTCGAGGGTCCACCTCCTAAACTCGAAGGGCCACCGAAAGATGAAGACAAACAACTATCCTGTGACGCCTGACTAGCTGCAGACTATGCACTGATCCAGCGGGAGAGTCAAGACCACAAATCGCTCTATGGCAGCACTCACCCAACGCGTGGCCGTGATGAGTGCATATTTGCATCATGTTTTATATTATTATTTTGCATTGTAGATGTAGGATCTTGGTATTTTACGCCATTGGCTCACACATTTTATGTCTGTTTTCACCAAGATCAGGACAGATGATGGATCCAATGGATACAATTATTGAAGCAGTTGTACTAAGAAGAAAAGGAGTCAAAAACAATGTAAATCGCTTATTTGGGAAATATTAATAATACTAGAAGAAAACCAGAAGCGAATAGAGGAGACAAAGAGCATAACGACCAACTATACGGGCGGAAGAAATATTCCCGCTGTATAGCTCCGACCGTATAGATGGCGCCACCTCCGCCTCGTCAAATACTTTCACCCCGTGCAATTGGTTCAGGGACACGACATACAGAACACCCAAAAATCGCGAAAACATCACCTCCAGAAGGCATCTGGAGGGGGAATTGGTGCTCCAGGGATCCATCTTCACCCTGCGCAGATCTGGGAGGCTAAGGCATCAATCTTCGGCAACCACCGCTGCATCACCACCATCCTCATCCATCCCATCTATATCTTGTCTAGATCTTGTTGTAATTCCTATACTCGTTGTGGATTTATACAAGTACTATTCATCTATGATTTTTCTCATTACTATTGCCATGATGTTGATTGCCCCCATGTCTGAGTAGATCCTTAGTTCTTGGGGAGATGGAGAAACCCTAGCATATGACTGAGATGAGATAGAGATTATTATGTTATACATCGTTATGTGTATGTGTTAATTGTCTTCATCTTGATATTAAGGAGAAGTGCACCTTCTTAATATTTGCCTCTTATGGGGACTTGATGGAGGGGATTACTTATTAGTAGACGGAGGGATGATAGCGCTTACTGTGACTAAAAAGTTGTTGTTATTCCTGACATACTAACTTGGGGAACCAAGGAGAACTCATCCAGCCATGTCCATGCCATGGGAGAGATCCCTTAATAGCGCGATAATGTGATGGTTGTCGGTTACTGTTTGCTGTGGTTATGAGAATGATATGTGCAGCGGTTGCTAGCAGATCGTCCATATATGGAGCTCCTACCACATACATACACACTATGAGAATATTCATTATAATACTCTAGATTACTTAGTCTAAATTGCTAGTGGTGTATCTGCTACTCCCTAAGAATGCCTTTTCCCTATTGGAGTTCCAAAGTTCTATTACACACGCGATTCTTACTTTATGCATTAAGTTTTGCTTTACTTTAAATTACCTTGTTCAACCAAAAACCCAAAAACAACTCTATTTATCTTGCACCCCAAAGTTATTTCTTAAGTACTACGTTTAGTTATAGTAAAATCATTTTAGTCTTTTGCCTACTACTCCATGTGGGATCGATATCTTTATTTCGAAACTAGCTACAAACGATTTGTGCACTTGCAGTCATCAAGCTATTTTCTAGCGCCGTTGTCGGGGATCTTAGCGCTATAAGTCACTTTAATTTTAGTTATTTACTTTCATTGTACTAATTTTTACTTGAAGTTGCAGGACCTCAAAAATGGACAATACTCAGCATTTAAATCAGCTTGAGGCAGTAAAGAAAATGGGTTCGCCCATGGACGCTTTTATAACTGTCAATAAAATCATAAATTTGGATGGAGTCGAAATCCATCCTTTATTATTTGAGTTATTACATTCTAAGAAATTTGCAGGAACCAATGAAGAAAGTCCATATGGACACTTACAATTCTTTGAAGACATTTTGAGTTCCTTTATTTTGGATGACTGTAATCTTGATATGGTTAAAATCCAGTTATTTAGACAAACTCTCTCTAATAATGTTTGTGACTGGTATAGATCTTTTTGTGCGGAAGCACCAAGGACTTGGGAGGAATTGACAACCAAGTTCCTATTAAAATATTATTCAGAAAGCAAATTTCACAGGATGAGAGGTATTATTATTAGTTTCAAAAATAATCCTAGTCAGGATTATATGAAGGATATCTAAGGTATGAAAGTTACCTGGATAATTGCCCCCAGCATCATTTACCTGATTGGTTAATCACTCATACATTTTATGGAGGGCTAAATATTGAAAATAGGACGAATCTAGACACTGCTTCAAATGGCAGTTTTCTATCATATACTTATGATGAGGATTGGAATCTAATAATAAAAATGAAAGAAGCAAATGAAAATTATAAAGATAAGGAAAATATTACAAATAGGTTTTCAGAATATGCTTGCATTAATGATTTCTTGCAGATGAGAGGACAGATACAATGATTAAGACCCTCGGTATTGATTCTTACTCGGTAAAGAAAATTATTGAGAATTATGCAGGGCATTTGTAGGTACCTATAGAATGGGAACCTCATAAACCTCTCGAAGAAAAGAAGCATGCAAGAGCACTAATGGAAGAGTTCTCCTCGATACCTATATGGGGAATCTTTGAAAAGAGACAAAAAAGAGAAAGAACAAATAAAGAAGAGATTGAAGAAACTAGAAAGGAATTCCGAAGCAACAAATATGAATAATGTTATAATAAAAGACCTTATGGAGGCATGAATAGTGGAAGATGAAGTGGTTAAGCTAGACAGTGAAACTTCGGAATTCATCCGAGGTAAGGTTCGAGGTAATGAAACTTCAAAGCCTATGACCCCTATATATTGTGGAGAAACTTTCTTATATGGAATTTGTGAACCAATTTCCACCATAAATATTATACCGTCATCACTTTATCAACAACTTCGCTACAACTTAAATAATCCAGATGTTGAACTAGTAGACACTATTGTAAAATTGTCTAATAAAACCAATATAAAACTAGAAGGCGTAATCAGAAATATCTATGTCTTTATTGGCTCACTCATGTACCCCCTTGATTTTCATATTATTGATATGCCTCGAGATTCTTTTTGCCCTATTATTTTAGGGAGGCCTTTTATTTCCATCACCAAAGCTCTAGTGGATAATAAGAAGGAAACTATTTCACTGAAGTTTGGGAAGAAGAAATGACATTCCACTTTGACAAACTAAAAAAGAGGCCATACGAAGTGGAGGATATCAAGGAAGAAAAGACGATTGCCGAGCTAGCAGCAATCCATTTTAGTACTCCACAAGATGAACTAGAAAGGAGTTTGATTAATTGGGAAGAAGCACCGGATGACGAGAAGAAAGAAGAAATGGATGATTACCTTGATTCAATCCCGGAAGCACAAAATCCACATGACTATGAAGAATTGGTAAGAACATGTGATGAAGAACCTCCACAAATAGATTTAAAAAAACTTCCAGACAATATGAGGTATGAATTTTTAGATAATGAAAATAAATGTCCTGTTATTATTAGCAAGAATCTATCAGAAAATGAAACGAATAAACTCATTTCAGTTTTGGTTAAGCATCGTGAAGCTTTCAGATATACATTGAGTGATATTAAAGGAATAGATCCATCTATTGTAACACATAAGATTACCATGCTTGATGATGTTGAACCCATAGTAGATACACAAAAAAGGATTAATCCTAAGATGAAGGAAGTATTAAGAAAAGAAGTTATACGCTTACTTGATGCTGGTATAATATATCCTATTTCTGACAGTAAGTGGGTTAGCCCAGCTCATTGCATACCAAGACAAGGTGGTCTTGATGCTGCTATGAATGAGGAAGGTGAGCTAGTTCCTATGATACCGATTGTAGGATATCATATGTGCATTGACTTTAGGAAATTAAACCGAGAAACACAAAAGAATCATAAACCTATACCTTTCATGGATAAAATTCTAGAAAGACTTAGTAATAATTCTTATTTTTGTTTTCTTGATGGTTATTCTGGATATTCTCAAATTGCCATACAGCCCGAAGATCAAGAGAAAACAACTTTTACTTGTCCTTATGGCACATATGCTTATAGATTAATTCCATTTGGCTTATGCAATGCAGCAGCAACTTTTTAGGAATGTGTTCTAAAGATTTTTGATGATTTTGTTGAGAAGACTATGGAAGTCCTAACAAACGATTATGTAGTTTATGGAACAACTTTTTATAATTGTCTCTACAATCTGACCAGAGTTTTGCGAAGATGCAGGCAATCAAACTTAGTTTTGAGTTGGGAGCAATGTCGTTTCATGAAAAGAGAAGGTAAAGGTTTTGGGCACAAGGTTTCGGAGAAGGGAATAGAAATAGATAAAACTAATATAAATGCTATAGAAAATCTTCCAATACCTCAGGACATTAAAAGCTTAAAAATGTTTCTAGGACATGTAGGATTTTACAAGAGGTTTATAAAAGATTTTCCTAAACTAGCTATGCCCCTTACCAATCTTCTTGATAAAGAAACTCCATTTTATTTAGACCACTACTGCATTGCAGCTTTTGAGAACCTTAAAGATAAACTAGTTTCAGCACCTATCATGCAACCTCCAAAGTGGGATGAACCTTTTGAAATTATGTGTGATGCTAGTGATTATGCTTTAGGGGCTATGCTGGGACAGCGAGATGGAAAGAATTTAAATGTTATTTATTACTCTAGTATACCTCTTAATAAGATTTAAAAACATTATGCTACTATAGAAAAAGAGTTTCTAGCTATAATTTTTGCTTGTGACAAATTTAGATCTTACATAATTAATTCTAAGGTAATAATTCATACGGATCACGAAGCTCTACGTCACCTGCTTGTGAAAAAGGATGCTAAGCCTAGGTTGATTAGGTGGGTTTTATTACTACAAGAATATGATTTGCAAATAGTAGATAGGAGGGGTAAGGATAATCCGGTAGCATATCATCTCTCTAGAATGGAGGGAATAATTAATGACCCCGTAGCTATTAATGAATCATTTCCAGGAGAATATTTAGCAAAGGTGGATATCGCTGATCCATGATATGTAGATTATGCTAACTATCTAGCAACAAAAATTTTACCTCCTGGTATGACAAGAAATCAAAGAATGAAATTCTTTAATGATCTTAAGTATTATTTTTGGGATGATCTGTATTTATATCATCATGGACTTGACGGAATGATTCAGAAGTGTGTTCCTAATCACGAAATGAATGCTATATCAAAAGCTTGTCATGACAGTCCATATGGAGGGCATCATGCAGGTAAAAGAACTGCTGCAAAGGTACTTCAATCCGGATTCTGTTAGCCCACCTTGCTCAAAGATGCACATAGGTATGGGAATATTGCGATGCTTGCCAAAGAAGAGGTAATATAGGTAGGAGACAAGAAATGGCAATGAAATATAGTCTAATAATTGAATCCTTTGATGTATGGGGAATGGATTACATGGGACATTTATAGAGTCTCATGGCTATACTCATATTCTTGTTGTTGTTGACTATGTTACTAAATGGGTTGAAGCTATACCAACAAATCATGCAGATGTAGCTACCTCAATAAAGATGATCAAAGATGTCATATGCCCCAGGTTTGGAGTTCCTATATTTTTAATTACTGATGGTGGTTCTCATTTTATGAAAGGGACTTTCAGGAAAATCTTTAGCAAGTATGGAGTAACTCACCGCGTTGCTTCACCATATCATCCCCAAACAAGTGGTCAAGTGGAACTCTCAAATAGAGAACTAAAGACCATCCTCAAACAGACGGTGGAAAAATCAAGGAAGGATTGGTCATACAAGTTAAACGACACTCTATGGGCATCCCGTACTGCGTTTAAAAATGGGTATGACACCTTATAAGATGGTGTACGGTACAGCATGTCATTTACCTTTAGAACTAGAACACCAAGCTTTTTTGGGCAATCAAGGATCTAAATTATGATCTCAAAGCAGCAGGGGAAAGCGTTTATTAGATATGCATGCTTTAGATGATGTAAGAAGTGAAGCCTATGAAATTCTAGGTTGTTTAAGGAAAAAGTTAAAAGATGGCATGATAGAAAAATAGAGAATAATGTTTTTTTTAAAGGGGACAAAGTGTTGCTCTATAATTCTCATCGTAAGTTGTTTCCAGGAAAACTCAGGTCGAAGTGGGAAGGTCCATAAGTAGTTGAAGAAGCCTATTCGCCAGGAGCAGTGAAGCTCCAAGGAAAAACACCCTCTCTTGCATGGGTGGTGAATGGACAACGCTTGAAGCATTATCGGGTGAAAGAGGATATAAGTGTAATCACTATAAAATTGAGCACCCCCGTAGAAGTGATAAAGCGAAAATGTATGAAGAATGGCAGTTACAAGAAGAATGGACTCAAGACGGAATGAGCGGTACTACGGTCAAGCCATTGACCATAGAAGAGCGATTCATGGGAGGCAACCCATTTGAAATAAAGGTTGAGTAAGTTTATAAAATTCTCAGTCAAAGTCTAGATTAAGTATTGTTTTAATGAAAATTATTCATTCTCTAGCAAAGAAGAAGGATGATGCCAAAATTGGTCGAAAGTCTAAGCTGGCATTTTTCTGTCAAAACTCGATATTCTGTTAAGTTACAGATTAATAAAGAATACTTGGAGAAGCGGAATTTTTTTGGTGGACACAAAAGGTTTAACGACCAACTATACGACGGGAATAAAAATTCTGGTTGTATAGTTCTGGTCGTATAGTTGTTGTGACAACAACACTTCCGTCCTCGAAAGGTACTACGAGTTTAACGATCAACTATACGGCCGGAATTAAAAATTCCGCCCGTATAGTCGCGGTCGTATAGTTATTGACCCCTCTTCAAAAAGTTTATCAGCTAGCTTCTTATATTCCATCTCTAGCTCATGTATTTTATGTTGGGTCCGCAGCATAGAAAACAAAAAAATTCCTATGGTGTGAACTACACGCCAAGATCTATCTACTAGGTACAAAGCAACGAGTGGACATACATCCAACGAGAACTTACCCTCGTAGACAACGAGCTTTGTTAACGAGTAGGAACTCATGGTTGATGTAGTCGTACACTTGCCGATCTCAAGATCATGATGAAGTCCAGCAGGTCTGGCTCCAGCACGTCCATCAGATCCAGCTCCAGCACCACCAAGTCCAGCATCGCAAAGCAGCGGTGCATCTGTGATTGCACACACGTCCGGTACCCCGACAACCTCCGTCCCTCGTTCCAGCAAAGCAGCGGAAGCAGCAACTCCTTTCCAGATAAAGCCACCGGGAACATGTATCTCGCTAATCCGAGACCATGGGGAATAATACTAGAGGGGGAGAGAGATCCTTCACAAGGAGGTTTGTGTGAGAAGTGAGGAGGGGGGTGCCCCTCCTTCATGGCCGGCGCATGGAGGAGGTGTCTCTTCACCTCCTCCATTCATGTGGTGGTAACTCCCTCCACATAAATTTGCCCCTTCACATTCTCTTTTAAAGTCTCCAGTTTAAATGCATTAAATTTCTCAAAATTTAATGCTCTCTCATTTAATAAAACTCTTTTATTATTTTTATTCAGAATTTTTTTAATTACTTTAATTAACAAACATTCACATAAAACCCCCTGCAACATTTCAATATTACATGCAGAACCAATTTCAGCAATTTCACCCGAAACAGCTTCGTTGTCTATTGAAATAATTCCAGCTCTTTCTTAAATCTTTATCTGAAACATATTTGCTCCAAATGGTGTCGGTATCCCTTAAGTGTGTCACCCTACGGTTCGCGAATAATGTAGACATGTTCGAGACCCCTCTCCGATCAATAATCAGCAGCGGGACCTGGAGATCCATACTGACTCCTACACATTCAACGATGACTTCCGTGATCGTGAGAACCTTTAACACTAGTAACTAAATCCCTTTGTCCCGTGATATATTACATGTCCGAGATTCGATCATCCTTATCTCCATACCTAGTTTGATCTTGTTACCGACATGCACTCTTTTCTTGTTCCCGTGATATAACATTCTAGTGATCACATCACTTGCTTGCAAGCTATTTCAATGTGATATCACCGAGAGGGCCCAGAGTATATATATCCGTCATCGGGATGGACAAATCCCACTCTTGATCCATGAGCCTCAACATAACACCTTTGTAGCACTGTACCCACCTTTATAGTCACCCTGTTATGGTGTGACGTTTGATGTTATCAAGATACTCTTCCGGTGTTAGCAATTAACATGACCTCATGGTCTAAGGATAAAGATTACTTTGTATGATATTATAGAAATATAAACATAATGACTTTGATCGTAATGCTATACTTCGGATGAATGTTCATCACATCATTCCACCAATGGTGTGACCTTGTTATTAACAACATCCAATGTCCATGATCAGGAAACCTTGATCATCTTGTTAATCAACAAGCTAGTCTATAAGAGAGGCATAACTAGGAACCCTCTTTGTTTATTAAACACACATGTATTGATGTTTCTGATCAATACAATTCTAGCATGTAAAATAAACATTTATCATAAACATGGAATAAGATAATAACCACTTTATTATTGCCTCTCGGGCATATTCCCTTCAGTCTCCCACTTGCACTAGAGTCAATAATCTAGTTTGAAAATCTTTGCGTATTGAACACCTATGGCTTTCTGGTGTTGCATATATGCTATTGCTAGTGGTTAACATAATCTCTGGATCTGATAGTTTCAGGTCCGTGTGTATTTGCATGTCTTTGCGTCTCTACGCATCACTCATTCTCAAATGAGATGGCATTGTATAAATTTGGTCCTATGGTGAGACCTTTAGTTCGTTCGGCTCAAAATATGTTGATATTATTGTCACACAATATATCTTCATAGTATTAGCCTACTTTGAACCACACCTAGTTTGATAACAAACTACTTAACACAAATGCCCTCCTATGCTGCTACTATAGCAGTCATATACTTAGCCTTTTTGTTGTAGTTTCCGTCACAATGTCTCAACTTTGGAACTCATCCAAATCCATCATGGAACATCCTTTCCATTATATTGTGCCACCCATAGTCTAAATTGAGATAAATTTAATTTATATCTTGTGACAAAACTAGTATCAATGTAACACTTTACAATGAACTACCTTTAACTATTTGTCACTTATACATTATATATTCTTAGTTCTTCAAAAGCTCATAAGAATATCTTTACTATTGTCCAATGATCATCTTATGAATCATTCTGGTATATGCTCATAACATTTAGAGCATAGGACATTCTGGATATATACATATCATGGTATAATCGATCAAAATATTCATGTGATTTTACTCACCAAGTGTTGAAACACTTGAATCTTGATACAATCCTTTCCATGCAGCAAGAACCTTTCTTGTTGTTTCCATATTGAACCCTTTGAATATCTCATATTGAACCCTTTCAATATCTTATATATGTATGTCTGGCACAACCATATTAGCGCCTTAATCTATCCATATAGATATTGATGCCTAATATTCTGCGTTTGCCCAGGTCTTTCATCGAAATCTTATTTTAATGAAATCCTTAACTTGTGTCAATTCAAGATACATCATTTCCAATCAACAATATGTCATCTACATAATGTATTACAAATATGTCTCAGCGCTCCCACTTAATTTCTTGCAAATGCAAGCATCTTCATCATCTCCGATGAATTTAAACTCTTTTAACAGTTTCATCATGGTGAAGATTCCAACTCCGCTATGCTTACTTCAACTATTGAAGTATACATGCCCTTTTAGCACCCTTTGAATTAACAAAACCCTTCGGACCATGTCATGTACATGTCCTAGGTTACCGTTCTATTAGAAGAACCTTGTTTTGTTTATTCAACTACCATATACCAAATTATATGTAGTGGTTGCTACATTAATCCGTCAAGACTATATATCGCTATGAAAGATCAAATATTGTCATAGTCAACTCCTTGAACATTGTCGTAAACTTCTTTCCGACATGTTGACTATTTCATAGATGTTAAGCATCCATGTCTTATTTCTTTATAGATCCAAACACGACCGATAGGCTTCACGCCTTTCCGGAGGATCTTCCAAGTTCAGAAACTTGTTTTCTCGTGTATGGATACTATCACGGATTCTATGACTTCTAGTCATTTTATGGAGTCAGGGCCCATCATCGCTTCTTTGCATGTAGTCGGTTCATCATTGTCAAAAGAATGACGACTTGCTTATCAAATCTTACTATTTGATTCTTACCGACCCACACGGTTCTATAGGAACTCTAATCTCCGAGATCACACCTTTTGTAATCACGAGAGCCATGAGCATTGTGGCCGCCACCGGGACACTTTCCGGCGCTGCACTACTTAGCACATATAACTAAGGTTCAACAACCTTATCAAAGTTCTATTGTCCTCCCACTTAACTTTTCACGAAAAATTCCTTCTCAAGAAACTTGACGTTCCAAGTAACAAACTCTTTTGTCCTCGGTGTTATGGAGAAATTCCCAACAAATTCTTTGGGATAACCTACAAAGACGTGCTTATCTGACTTTGGTTGTAAACATTTTACTTATGCATAGCATACCAAAATTTAAGAAAAGACAATTCGGGTTTTATCCCAAACCATAACCCATATGGTGTCATTTCAATGGATCACGATGGTGCTCTTTTCAGTGTAAAAGCGGTAGTCTCTAAAGCTTCAATCTTTAAAACATAATGGCAGTTTTATAAATGACACCTTTGATCTTACCATGTCAAACATGGTTTGATTTCATCTCTCGAATATGCCATACTCCTATGGTTTATCGGGAAAACACAAATCATGGAACAATTCCTCAAATCTTAGGTGTTTTGCTAAACCTGTAACTCAAATATCTTCCTTTATGATCAAATCATAAACTCTTTTATTTTCTTGTTACAATGATTTTCCACTTCATCTTGAAAGTCTTTCAACAACTTTCAAATGTTTCATACTTCTTCCTTATTAAGTAAATATATACAGATATATTCACTCAATTTTTTTGAAGAAAGCATATGAAGCAAAAAGATCCATCGCATATGGCTACACATAATGGACTTATGCATATCAGCATGCACAATTTCCAATAAGCTAGTCATCCGTTCCTCTCTGGCCTATGAACGGAGTTTCAATTATCTCGAGGAAAGTCTCACATGCGTCAATTGATCAAAATCAAGGACACCAAAATTCCATCAACATGGAGTTTCTTCATGTTTTCTTTCAAATATAATTCAAATAGCGATGTCACTTCATAAGTGATCTTTCAATCATTTGTCTTGCGACATTTTAGCAATAGTGTTTATGGATGTGATTTCTCCAACTAGACTTGTAAAAGTTCATCCATCCTTTATGGAATACGGTAATTATTTGAACAGCCATTGTTCTCGTAATACCGAAACAAAATAACAATTATTAAAACAAATCTTAAAGGCTAGGTTTGATGACAACGAAAAACACAATAACACTTTATTTGTTTTTGATGAACATCATCACTCATTCTCTTGGTAGTTACTTAGGCCATTGTAGTTCATGAATTGCGTTGTCCTGTATGACACTTCATACCAACCAATTCGGTATCCAATACCAGTATCCAATACCTAAGAACCACATTGTTTAACAAGCAAGGAATATAGCCATAACATGTATATCTTCTATATACCTAAGTTGGACATCTCCAACCTTTTATTTTCTGCCAAATATTTTATAGATTCTCTTTCAGCAATTCCTTTTCTTTTAAAAGAATCAATCAACATCAATAGTGGTGTCATCAACATGACACATGGTACAGAGCGTATATAGTCAAATACTAATACCTTTGGACTTGCACTTTGAAGTTGATCACCATCATCAAATGTTTGGTGTTCTTTCAAAAATCCATTCTTTAGTAATCTATTAGTGTAGTAAACATTTTACTTACATCTTCTATTCATCCTTATCATGACAACTTTCATGATCAAGCTACTATAGCCTATAAGGAAGAATCGCGAGTATAATATCAGTTCCCAAAACCTTTTTGGTAGATTCGGATGCCTAGCATCTCCATCCTTCACAAATTCTCATACAATATGAGAACATGTATTTTGCTAAATTATACTCTATTATAATGCAACCAAAAACATTGTTTCAGATATCACAATATCTTTCACACATGATGGTTTCTAAAACAATTTCCAGCTCCAATATAATCTTGATATTAAAACAACTTTTTGAATATCAATAATCATGGAGGCAAACATGATACTTTAGATACTAACATTGGAATTCTTACTCTTGATTTAATACTACTTATTAAACTTCATGGAGTAAATAGAGTTTGTTGAAATTTTGCAATAGGACTTATAAACTTTAAATTGACATTCAAAACAATACGATACCAGTTCGTAAAGTAAATATCCAGAATTCTATAGTTCTATTATCTCAAATAAAAACTAAGCATAAGGTAGAAAACAAATGCCAATGACTACAACAAACTATGCAAATTCACTTCGATTTAGTTTATGACAAATTGAGTTCGACTAATCCAAATTAGAAATGAACTCCCACTAAAAAACGACATCCCTCGTGCCTTTTTGGTGATTACATGAACCAAATCCACTACACCAAGTCCGATCATCACGTGAGTCGGTGTAGCTTCAAAGGCGAGCATCAATATGGTCATCACATCAACTATATGACTCATGCTTAACCTTTCGGTCCGTGTTCCAAGGCCATGTCTGTACATGCTAGGCTCGCCAAGTAAGAACCTTAGTATTCGCGTGTGTAAAACTGTCTTACACCCGTTGCATGAAAGCGTAGAGTTGAGAACACCCGATCATCACGTGATGTCTCGAAACACGATCCATAGAACGGTGCATACTTAAGGAAGAACACATTTTTATCTTGATATCTAAATGAGGGATCATCTTAAAATGATACTAAAACGCCAAACTAGCAATATAATATGCACACATCTAATGTGTAAAGTTTGATGATATGGTCCATGCATTTGATCTCTATCATATGCATCATGGTATGATCTCTATCATTCCTTTGTGTGTAAGGCCAAGGTCTATGGAACTTACATGTTAGGTGTGTTGTAAGAGTATCAACTATACATCAACTTACAACATTACCATATCATGACACTAGCCCAGCAATGATCTAAACTAGACGCCTCTAATTTATCAATTGCAAGTTTTACGTGGCTTAGGGCTTTCGGAGATATAACCGTTCTTACCTACGAACATGAACCATAACGAGGATAACTAAGTTATTAGCAACTCGTTGTAAATAAGATATTGACTATAGTAGGAGAGACAGACACCCGCCAGCCACTTATGCAAAACAAGTTGCATGTCAGTCGTGGAACCGGTCTCATGTACGATGACATGTAAGGTTGGTCCGGGCCGCTTCATCCCACTATGCCACCAATATCCAAAATACATGAAAGAAGCAATAACATGATCATCATCGCCCACATATAAACATATGTGTACTACCCGTGCTAAGCACCTACGCATAGATCAGGCTCTGATACCACTGTTGGGTCCGCAGCATAGAAAACAAAAAATTTCCTACGGTGTGAACTACACGCCAAGATCTATCTACTAGGTACAAAGCAACGGGTGGGCATACATCCAACGAGAACCTACCCTCGTAGACAAAAAGCTTTGTTAACGAGTAGGAACTCGTGGTTGATGTAGTCGTACACTTGCCGATCTCAAGATCATGATGAAGTCCAGCAGGTCCGGCTCCAGCACGTCCATCAGATCCAGCTCCAGCACTACCAAGTACAGCACCGCAAAGCAGCGGTGCATCCGTGATTGCACACATGTCCGGTACCCCGACAACCTCCGTCCCTCGCTCCAGCAAAGCAGCGGAAGCAGCAACTCCTTTCCAGATAAAGCCACCGGGAACATGTATCTCGCTAGTCCGAGACCATGGGGAATAATACTAGAGGGGGAGAGAGATCCTTCACAAGGAGGTGTGTGTGAGAAGTGAGGAGGGGGTGGTCTTTTATAGGAGGAGGGGGGGTGCCCCTCCTTCATGGCCGGTGCATGGAGGAGGTGTCTCTTCACCTCCTCCATTCATGTGGTGGTAACTCCCTCAACATAAATTTGCCCCTTCACATTCTCTTTTAAAGTCTCCACTTTAAATGCATTAAATTTCTCCAAATTTAATGCTCTCTCATTTAATAAAACTCTTTTATTATTTTTATTCAGAATTTTGTTAATTACTTTAATTAACAAACATTCACATAAAACCCCCTGCAACATTTCAATATTACACGCAGAACCAATTTCAGCAATTTCACCTGAAACAGTTTCGGTGTCTATTGAAATAATTCCAGCGCTTTCTTAAATCTTTATCTGAAACATATTTGCTCCAAATGGTGTCGGTATCCCTTAAGTGTGTCACCATACGGTTCACGAATAATGCAGACATGATCGAGACCCCTCTCCGATCAATAATCAGCAGCGGGACCTGGAGATCCATACTGACTCCTACACATTCAACGATGACTTCTGTGATCATGAGAACCTTTAACGCTAGTAACTAAATCCCTTTGTCCCATGATATATTACATGTCCGAGATTCGATCATCGGTATCTCCATACCTAGTTTGATCTCATTACCGACATGCACTCTTTTCTCGTTCCCGTGATATAACATTCTAGTGATCACATCACTTGCTTGCAAGCTATTTCAATGTGATATCACCGAGAGGGCCTAGAGTATATCTATCCGTCATCGGGATGGACAAATCCCACTCTTGATCCATGAGCCTCAACATAACACCTTCGTAGCACTGAACCCACCTTTATAGTCACCCTGTTACGGTGTGACGTTTGATGTTATCAAGATACTCTTCCGGTGTTAGCAATTAACATGATCTCATGGTCTAAGGATAAAGATTACTTCGTATGATATTATAGCAATATAAACATAATGAATTTGATCGTAATGCTATACTTCGGATGAATGTTCATCACATCACTCCACCAATGGTGTGACCTTGTTATTAACAACATCCAATGTCCATGATCAGGAAACCTTGATCATCTTGTTAATCAACAAGCTAGTCTATAAGAGAGGCATAACTAGGAACCCTTTTTGTTTATTAAACACACATGTATTGATGTTTCCGATCAATACAATTCTAGCATGTAAAATAAACATTTATCATAAACATGGAATAAGATAATAACCACTTTATTATTGCCTCTCGGGCATATTTCCTTCATTTAAGATGCTAGTTATTTAATAAAATTTTGGTATGTGGCATCATTAACTTTTTTAATACCGAGATTCTTAACTATGATCATCTTCAAAAGATCTTCCACAGTATATTCTGGTGATGGTGCATTGCTATAGTCTAGCTCTTCAGGCTTCTCAACTTTTCCTTCTACCCTCATCATCTTGATGTCTTCCACCGGGTTTGCATCGAGCTTTCCGGCGAATCTTGCAAGTATGAGAGTTTGACTCTCGGCGATCTTGCCCAATTGTGTCTCCATGGTGTTGGTTCTTTCCTGTAGAGACTGCACATCATTTCTAATTGCAATTTCCTGGTTTGACAATTTACCAATACTATTGTCATGGTTCTCCAAGATTTTAATAAGCATATTATTTTGATCAGTTTGAACTTGCATAAACGTTATAACAATATTTTCAAGAGGGAGTTTGCCATGATTTGCTCCACTATGGTTAGCATAATTATTATTATGTGGAGCACCTACAGGATTAGAATATTGTTTTTGAAAATTGCAGCCATTGTTTTGACTCTTCCAAGAAGGATTATACGGATTACGAGCTATAAAATTTACTTCATTAGCATCGGCAGTGATAGCATTAATTTGGGTATCTTCCTTACCGTTCACAGTATTAAGTAACTCATCTAGCAGTGCAGCAAGCTATTCATTATGCTCCTCAGTGATTGAATTCACCCTTTTAAGGGAGGTTATCTCTACAAGCCATTAGGCATGGTTGCTTTGCATATCATCAAGTAGTTGTTTTGCAACATTCACTTGCTTCCCCACGAAGGTTCCTCCTTCTGCGGTATCTAGCATAGACTGAGACATTGGGTTAAGAGCATTATAAAATAAATGTAATATAAGCCATTCTTCCATCCCATGACTAGATAGTTCATTATGACTTCTTTCATTCTCTCCCAAGCAAGCGCTAGCGTCTCACGGTCTTCTTGTCTAAAGATCATTATGTTGGATCTTAGCTGGAGGGAAAAATTTAGTCATAAAAAGATTAGTGCATTCCTTGCAAGTTTTAATAGTGCCTTTAGGAAAACTAGCAACTAGTGCTTAGCCTTTCCTCTTAAAGAGAAAGGGAATACACATAATTTAACCGCATTGGGTTCAACATACTTAATGCGCATCATGTCGCAAATTTTAGTAAAGTGTTTAGGTGCAAACCCGAGTCCTCAGCAGATGAGCCTCCAAATTGATTATGTTGAACCAAACTTAACAAGTTACGCTTACTTTCATAAGTTTCCACATGTACAACAGGCTGAGTAATAGGTGAATGTATAAAATCATCATTGGTAGTAGCATACTTGCTAAGTTTCTTCTGAGCCATGTGTAACACCCCGTCCACTGGGTCCGTGGGGTGTCACTCCTGGCAGCTTAATAGGATATCTAGACTAGCACCACAGACCAACACTAGTCTTTTCTGTGCACTTTGTCCTCACTCGTGTGCACCCGGTACCTACTTCCCGGTCGGTCACCCATCCTAGAATTGCTCTAGGCCAAGCACGAAAAACCTTAGAGTTCTTTTCGAATGAGCTTCCGGAAAAGAAGTTGCAACTTGTTGGTATGAGTATTCTATCTATCCTATTAAGCCATGTGCCTTGTCTCACATACACCCACCCTTTAGAAGATCGATACCCTCATCGATCAAGCACACCCCAGGAACATTCCCTCTTGGCACGCGTCTATGCGTCCAGTGCCGGCACATATGCCATGCCGTGTCCACTCCGGTCCACAAATGCCATGCTTCATATGTCCCGCCACTGAGCCACACACACCCTTTTAATCGCGAGGATCAGCTCTGATGCCACTTGTAACACCCCGTCTACTGGGCCCGGGGGGTCTCACTCTTGGCAGCTTAATAGGATATCTAGACTAGCCCCACATACCAACACTAGTTTTTTCTGCGCACTTTGTCCTCACTCGTGCGCACCCGGTACCACTTCCTGGTCGGTCACCCATCCTAGAATTGCTCTAGGCCAAGCATGCTTAACCTTAGAGTTCTTTTCGAATGAGCTTCCGGAAAAGAAGTTGCAACTTGTTGGTATGAGTATTCTATCAATCATATTAAGCCATGTGCTTGGTCTCACATAAGCCTCCAAATTGATTATGTTGAAGCAAACTTAACAAGTTAAGCTTACTTTCATAAGTTTCCACATCAACGACTGGTTGAGTAATAGGTGCACGAATAAAATCATCATTGGTTGTAGCATACTCGCTAAGTTTCTTCTGAGCCATGGCTCATTTCTTCTTAGTATTTTTGGAATAAGAGAAACAAATAAGTAAGTAACTATTTTTTGGATTTTCAATAGATAACAAAAAGTAAACTAATAACAATAATTAAACTAAAAACATGGTATTTACTGACCTTACTAGGATAGCGAATTGCTTCCTAGCAATGGCGATATCAGATAGCTAGTACAAAGGATACCCCCTATCCATCCACGTCTAGCTGGCACAGAAGAGGTCGGGCGGCCCTCACGAGGGGAGGGATCCTTCCCTCTCGAGGGGCGCCTCGGCGGGCCTACCCAAAGGCTTCCTGAGGGGAGAGGCACCTGGGACATTCCTACCGTTAACGGAACTCCTCAGGAGGGGGGCAGAAGAACCCATCGTGGGAAGATGATAAGAGAAACGGTGGCATTGGATGCCGCCATCAGACAGTCCCAAAGGCAGGGATTCGGTTAAAGTTAAGGTAGACAAGGCCCTGACCGGCTGACAGACGGCCTCAGTGTGAGCAGGTATGCCTCTGGCTACTTTGGTGCAAGAAGGGGAGCGAGCAGCACCGAATGAAGACAAGAGATACCAAAGGGAGGATGCTTTACCAACGGACGTAGGGGTTCCCGGCATCCAGGACCTAGTCCATCAAAAATCAGTCTGGTGGACCGTGGCCTTAAGGGACTGCACTATGGTGACCCTTTCCACCATGAACTAGGGGAAGAGGCCCGACACCGCACTATATAAAGGACCCTTCTTCTACCTTAGCAGGGATGGATCCTAGAGATCTAAAACCCTAGACTTTCATCCTCCATTGTACCCTTGCGAATCACGCAAGCAATACAACAAAGTAGGAGTAGGGGCTTTACCACCTCACGAGGGTCCCGAACTTGGGTAAAAAACCATGTCCCCTCTCTGTCATGAGCTTACTCCACCGCCATTGCCGTCGTCGGGTTCTCTTGGAATTGTGTGTTCATCCCCCTCTCGAATCAAGGGATCATTGAACCCTAGTTCCTTCACAGAACAAATCTCCAACATTTGGCATGCTAGGTAGGGGGATGGGACGCACTTTCAAGACCCTCCGGATGGTCGATGCCATGGTGGCAACTCCTTGCGTTGAGGCCTCCACGGGAGGCTCTCCTTCTACGGGAGCGTCCAGGGTCATCGCCTGCATCTGGGGCGGCTCGCAGGCTCCCGCCTCCGGGCACTTCAAGCAGTTCTCTCGTGAACTGGTGGCGGCAAGGCCTAGCGCTACCACTGCCCCTGTGTAGGGGTCGCATCAGACGGTCTCCTTCGGTGTCGTGGATCACCCTGGCTCCACCTTCCTAGTGGCCGCCATTCCCATGGTCTGCATCCCTACCATCGGGGGAGTCGTGGTGTCCAAGATCCTCATCGATGGTGGGGTAGGTCTGAATGTGCTCTCAGAAGGAGTGTTTAGGAAGTTGCGAGTGTCCCTCACGCGCCTCCGCCCCGCCCTGTCATTCATAGGGGCCATGGCGGGTATAACTGTGCCCCTCGGCTAGGTCCAGCTCCCCGTCACCTTCAGGACGAGGGACAACTACTGCACGAATCTTGTCGACTTCGATGTCGCTCGGATCTGCTTCCCTTACAATGCCATCCTAGGATACCGGGCACTTGCGAAGTTCATGGCGTTCACTCACAATGCCTACAACTGGTCAAGATGCCCGGTGGCGCCGGATCCACCATCACCGTGCGCTGCAACAAGGTCGAAGTCATGCACTCCCTCAAGCAGGCCTACAAAGGGGCAACAACCGTGTGCTAGGAAGTTGTGAACGACTCCAACGGCGACCGGTCCCCCTAGGCGGCGTCCCCCGGTGAGGATGCTGTGTGCACCACCGGTGTCGCTGGAAAGAAAAAACCGGTCTTATCCCAAGAGCAGGCCAAGACCAAAAAGGTCCCTCTCGTCCCGGCGGTGCCGAGGGCTACGATCACCATTGGCGCCAGTCTCTCTACCGAGGGGGAGGAGGCTCTCTTCACTTTCCTTCGGGCCAACATGGACATGTTTGCCTGGACCCCGTCTGACATGATAGGGGTTCCTCGAGAGGTGATCGAGCACCATATGCGGTGTGTCCCACAACACGCCCCGTGAAGCAGAAGCCGCGGAAGCAGTCCGTTGAAAAGCAGCAGTTCATCGTTGCCGAGATGGAGAAGCTGGTCAAGGCGCGCCTTGTCAAGGAGGTCTTGCACGCCGACTGGCACGCAAACCCCGTGGTGGTTCTCAATACCACCGGGGCGAGCGACTCTATGTCGACTTCATCGACCTCAACAAGGCTTACCCCAAAGACCCCTTCCCGCTCCTACTAATATACCAAATCATGGACTCGATGGCATGATGCGACCTGCTGTGCTTACTCGATGCCTTCTTTGGGTACCATAAGATCAAGATGGCCAAGGAGGACGAGGAAAAGACAGCCTTCATCACCACATGTGGGGTGTACTGCTACACCTGCATGACGTTCGGCCTCAAGAACATGGCGCTACCTTCTAGAGGCTCATGTGAATCGCATTGGATGAGTGGATGGGAAGAAACGCGGAGGCCTACATCGACAACATAGTGGTCAAGACCCATGAGAAAGACACCCTGGTGGCACACCTGACGGAAACCATCGCCAACTTGTGCCGATTGAACATCAACCTCAACCTCAACCGGGCCAAGTGCGTGTTCAGAGTCCCATCGGGCAAGCTCCTTGGCTTCCTGGTATCGCACCAGGGAATTAAGGCAAACCCCGACAAGGTCCGGGCCATTGAGGAAATGCGCTCCCCGAAGGGACTCAAGGAAATTCAGCGTCTGGCCGGGACTTGTCCGTTTGCGGCCCAAAAGTTCCCGGGCGAGTGCATCCCAGTACCGAAGTTGCCTGTAATCTCGTGGAGGGGCCATAGTAGAATCGCCAATTGTACAGAGGGGCCAAATGGGGGTGAATACAAATCTAACACCCAAACGGTCGTTTGAACCAGACGAAAAACGGTTGAACTCAAATACCGCCGTTAGGTCAACTATTCTTGGCCCACCCTGTCAATATTACCTCTTATCCTTTGCGGTCGTGGACTAGTTTACCCCTACATGGACTAGATCTATTTCTTTGCTCTGCTCTACTCTTCTCTTCTCCCTGCTCCCCTTCCCGTAACCTTTGATCAGCTCCGATAGCTCGTCTCAGATCGGAGCTCGCACTTGCTCTCCTTGCATACCCGCCATGTGCGATCAACCTCCCACGCCCCTAATCGAAGCTCGCAGCCGTCGCCATCGCATCGTCCGCCGTATCGGAGCTTTGTGTCCCCGGACTAGTATTTCGCCTCTAGCTAGTCCTTCTCGCATGGCGGAGCGTGTCCTATCGGGCGATCCTAGCCAGCGATCGGCCTCGGGTGGTTGCGTGTTGTCGCGCACCCTAGGCATGGTATCCTTGGCATAGCAGTTCGATGGCCATGCTCTCATGGCCACCATGCTGGGCATCCGTCTCGCCGTGTCGCCGGCAGACTTGCTATCGGCTTTTAGGTCTCATTTTGGGATCAGACAAAATGAGTTCAAGATTGAGTATGCGCGCCGCCATTCGATTTTTTTGTTCGGTTTGAGCACAGCTCAGACACCGAGTGTGTTGTGCATTCTTCCTGTTCATTTGAGTGCTGTGGGGATAAAATGAGCTTCATGCGTTGGCATCGCGTCTGTGGGTGGGATGATTGCTTGGGGCAGCTTTGTTTCTTCTCCAAACTCGGCTTTGACGGCCTCCCATTGGATGCTTGGGAGCCGGAGGCCCTCAAGCAGGTCGTCAGTAGCCTTGGCGACGAGCTAGTGGAGATCGTGCCACCGAGCAACAGATGGGTCATCGAGGTAAAGGCGTGGCTGAAAGATCCTAACACCATTCATAAGATGTACGAGGTGCAGATTCCAAGCAGGGCAGGGCGACAGCTTTGCTGGAAGCACCCGGTTATCATCCACATGGAGGAGGTTCTGGAATCTGTACATGGCATTCAAGACCCTGAAGAGGCGGCCAGAAATCTTCCTCGTCGCCTGTAGTGTTTGCCTAGGAAGATCAATGGCATAGGACCACCACCGTTTCGCGACGACGCACACAGTTTCGGTGGGGGAACTAGGCATGGACAGGCTGGTGGTTCTGATTTCCCTCGAGTGAAGACAGAGCTCGAGTGAATTGCTGTAGTATGTGTGGCTAATGAATTTGTAGTATGGAGAGCATAGCAGGAAGGTAGCATGGACTAAAAATATGTAATAGTTTGAACCGATGTAATATGTGTGGGTAATGAATTTGAAGTATGTGTGTCTAATGCATCTGTATTGAACACCATGCTTTATAATTTCTATGAATAACTAAGGACAACCTCGTGAAAAGATGGTGGACTATCAATGAGCAATGTCAATTCTGTGAATGCCATGAAAATGTAGCTAGATTATTGTGCCAAGTGATGAGCGATCCAGAAGACAATAAATGATTCTTGTTTCAAACGAAGATTGCCTAATGATCCTTATAACAGTATCTACTGGTTTTGTAACACAGTGAACTACAGGACCATTTGGCAGACAGCACAAGACAAATGAAAAATGGTTTACATCACAGACAACAGATGCAAAATCTGTACATAAACTATCATCTGAATTTTATCTGTCTGGGATAAAAAATGGCAGTTAACTAGATTTAACCACGAGTAGTTGAAGGAAATAGATACTTGATAGTATTTGTTTGCATCAATTGTACTTCCATAAAAAAGGGTCTTATATCTGCACAAAAGTAGGATAAACTTCCTACTAGTTTATAGAACAATGCGTCAGCATTTCGTCTACAAAAGCCATTCTCCAGTCTGAACTTAACTATTCTACACTGAAGAAACTACAGATCTCCACCAGAAAAGTTGGCTGCCAATTGCCTTGAGAGGACGTAAGTTCATTGATCATCTAACCCCAACTGATCTATTCCCTTCCCGCCAATCTACAACAAATCTGCATCATTCATGCACGACCGCTTTGCTTGCGCTAGTCCTGGTTCAGTAGGACCATCCGCGCCACCACAATGATTTCTTCGAACCTAAAATTCGGCATCTCCTTGTAGGGATCGTAGGTCTATATGAACTAGAACCTGAATTCCGGCGCTGAGCTGTTGCCCGCTGTCGGCTCCAGCTGTCAAACAATCCAACAGGATGAGTGTAGACGCTTGGTCGCTGCCACGGTAATAAGGCCTCCGATGGTGTGGTGGATGGAGCATCTTTGCCGCAGACGACGTGTTCCTAGCCCCCCCACTACGGTAAGGTTCCCTACGCCGAAGCATGGACACGAGAGTTTCTAGACCTTGGCGTTGCCCTGTTCGAGGGTGTGTACCCTCGGCGGCATGCTCTCATGAACGATTTGACACGTACCTTGTTCCCCTTGCGTAGAGCACGCCATAATGCCGCTGCACGCTTTCTCCACAACGCTCTCTTGGCCTTCCTCACTTTAGCCGCCACCGCTGCTGATTCTGCACATTCAGCGAAATCATCTGCTGGAAAGGGCAATGGGAGACCAGCCTTGAAGTAGAGCTTCATGGCCTACTTTAGAGGGGCTAAATACCCCAGTTTTGGTGGCTGTCGTGGCGACGGCGGTGGCTGCTTAGGCGGGGCCATGTTACCCTAGGTAGTGCGTCGTGGCGGAGCTGTGCAACGGGAACTATGGTTTATCGGAGATGGGGAGTGACAGACTAACAGTAGGTTTCGACTTCGGGTACATGTGAAAATAATCATCTCCCATTTCCTGAGAGGGTAATAATTCGACACTCGTTGCATTAACCTCTCAATATTTATTTCCCTTCTCAGCATAAAAGTGCGAACGTATTAAAAAGTTCGGTCGTGGCTATCCACCTGATCGGGCAATGTACCAGGATAGGTAGGAGACCAAACAAACTGGGATCCATTTTAAACATATTGATGACTGTGCCCTTATGTTTATACGATATTTTTTCTGTGCCACTATGTACCATCGAATTGTAGCAACACCATCAGAAACAGATGACGACAACGTGGCATGTTTTCTTTTTTAAAGGGAATCAAAAATAGGGGATGACGACGTGGCATGTTTTTTGACTGGCGGGCCCGCCTCCTCGACCTTCGATGGCGCGCATCCGAGGTTCGAGGACTACTGCCGCCCACCAACACATTATTGTGCAATTTTCCATGTTTTGTCGCAACCAGCTCCGCTACGCTCCTCTAGGCCTGCCGCCGCCACTCCGTTCAGTCGTGCACCGCTCTCGTCCTCCCCTTGGGCCATCGTCTTCTCGCCCTCCCCTCATTACCATCCCCTCATGTCCCCTCCCCTCCCCTGCCTGCCCTGTGTCCTTGCCGCCGTCCATTTCCCATGCGTGTCTAGAAACAAAAACCGAGAGTCAAGAGTTGGGTTAGGCACCCAACGACGCTGGTGATTCGGATCCCACTCGGAGATGGATCGTGTGCAGCTTGAGAACACGGAGATGGGTCCTGCGCGGCTAGAGAACGCGGAATCTCCTTCAAGTCTAGAGAGCACAGAGGAGAACAAAACAGGGGAAGAGGAAGCAGGGTGCAAAGCTTTGGAGGTATGGAGCCCAGAGAAGGTGTCATACATCCTCATTGAAGGGTAAGAACTGTGATTCCTTTTCTGCATACCCCAATTAGCGTTTCTAGTCTTGTGGTGATGTCAAGGATATGTGTTGGTAACCGCAAGACATCTGTACAACTTGTCCTTGAGCATGATGCTTTGTTAATCGAGCATAAAGACACTGAAATGTGTGGCGGTGCAGATGATGATGAGAAAGCATATCCAGACATCGCTTCTTACCCTGATAGGATGGAGAGTAGGGAATATTTTGTTGTTTCGAACTTTGAGCCTGAATATGGGACTGATGAGGAAGAGGAATGTGAAGATGTGGAAATGGGATGCAGATACAATGACAAAGACGAGGACAGGTCAGTGATACACTTTGACAGGGACAATCCTACAATTGATGAGGGGACTGTCTTTGAGACTGTGGAGGACTGCAGATATGTAGTTGCCACCTATGCACTTAGAGTTTGGTTCGAATTTATCATTGAAAATAGCAACCGAAAGAGATTTAGGGTGCATTGTAGGGAAAGTAATGTGTGTAAATGGAGATTACATGCATATCTAATGCAGGGTGGACACCCATTTTAGGAGGTAATAGCTACATTTAGTTTCAGTCTTTCTCATATTTATTCTGATGATAATTAGCTCTGAATTATTTGGATTCTTATCGAATGCAGATCAAAGTAAACACGAAGAAACACAACTTACCTAATACTTATTTAAGTGATCAAATTAGACCGGCGACTACCAAGTGCATTGCTGCTACTGTACTTGACTGGGTGAGGCAGGATCATAACATTGGACCTACTAAACTCAGAGCAAAGATTAGCAAAAAGTTTGACGTTCTGATTCCTTACCACATAGTCTTTGATGGGAAGGAGATGGGTCTAGACTTCATTCAAGGCAAGTGGAATGACAATTTTCACATGTTGTATAGTTTCCAAGCTGAGGTAGAGAAAACATCACCTGGTAGTGTTGTTGACATCGATTACGAGGTGGTGAAAGGAAGAGAAAAGGTCTCAAGGAGGGTCAGGTATAAGCAGACAGATAAGAAATGCTTTAGAAGATGTTTTGTCTACCTGAAGGTATGCTGGAAGGGGTTCCTAGACGGATACAGGCCATACTTGGCAATAGACGCAACTTCTTTAATAGGGAAGTTTAGGGGACATGGGTCTTCTGCTTGTGCTTTAGACGCGCATAATTGGCTTCTACCCGTAGCTTATGCTGTTCTTGAGGGTGAATCAAATGAAAGCTGGACATGGTTCATGCAGAGACTACTGGCAGTAATTGGTCACCCTGAAGGCTTGGTGATGCACACTGTTCCATGCAAGGGTCTTCAGAATACAATTGATGCTATGTTTCCTGGGGTTGAGCATAGGGAATGCATGCGGCACCTCGCTACTAACTTCACGAAGAAGTTCAAAGGAAAGATCTTTGAAGAGGACTTATGGCGATCAGCATACACATACACCCCAAGCACGCATCCTACTTACTTGCAGAACATGTATGTAGTGCCAAAGGTGAAAAAATACCTTTAAGAACATCACACCAAGGTTTGGGCCAGAAGCAAGTTTGATGAGTTAAGAAAGGTGGATTTTGTTTGCAAAAATTTGGCAAAGAGTTTCAATGCTAAGATTTCGAGCATGAACACACTTGCAATTGTTATTTTGTTGGATGCAAAGATAGATTTAAGGCAAAGAATTTGCGCAATAAAAATTTTAGGCCATAAAATAGTTCCAAAGGTGGTTATGTTACTGAATGCAAGAACCAGGGTAATGCGAATGATAAAGATGAGGATGGTCAGAAGTTCTAGTACATTGGCTGAGTTTTATGCAGAATACAAGCATGGAACTAAATGGAGATACACTATAGACATTGGGAACAAGACTTGTTCATGTAGGAAGTGGTAGATTACTGGTCTTCCATGTCACCATGCACTGTACTTCATCTTAAATCTTAGAGGTAGCGGAGCTAAAATAGAGAATTATGTTGACAACTATTTCTCAATGGACAAGTTTGCTGCAACTTATGCAAAAAACATACCACCTGTGGCTGATGAAAATGATTGGGAAATTGTCGATCCAGTGTTCAAACTTCAACCACCAGTTCTTAGGAGGCCACATGGGAGGCCTAGAAATCTAAGGATCGAAGCCTCCACTGATAAAGGTTCAACAATATGAGCTAGGAAAAGGAAATGTAAACGTTGTGGTGGATTCGGCCATATCATGAGGTTGTGCAAAAGCCCAATTCCACATGATCTTGTCCTTGTTCACACCCCGGTGGTAGAAAATGAGGCTTCTCAGCCAGAACTGGAGGAGAGCAGCGCGAAGACGAAGAACTTGAGGAAGTGCAGCAGGTGGATGAAAATGGTGATGAGCACTCGGAGGAATCATACGTAAGCAGCAATTTATGAAGGTGTGGAGGTGACCGCGAGGAAAGGGTGTGAAAATAAATAAAAGGGTAAGCGGAATGTGAAGGAAAAGGAAAATAATAATGGAGGTGTAGTAGAATATGAAGAAGTTGCAGGGGTGATTAAGGATGTTCTTGAGGATCTTTCGGCTAACTGCAGGAGAAATAGTAAATCCCTGCCAATTTCATCTTGGTATCTCTAGATGAAAGGTAAGCTTAAAAATTGTTTTATTTGCCATTTGATCATTTTTTGATCCTCATCAACTGTTGCTTAATGCAGCAGGGGATAGCAGACTAATAAGGGGAGCAGAAAGAAGCGGGCACATTAACATCATTTCTTGAATTATCATTTAAATGGAACTAGTCGTGTCGTCTTTATTTATATCTAGCGCATGCAACGTGTCTGTGATAGGGTCAGATGGACCAGATTACAACTTTTTAAATATTATTGAATTAATTTTTTACCTGCATATGGATGAAACTACTAGTTCCCATCTCCCTTGGATTCCCATATTCTCTAGTGCACTCCAAAATTATGGTTGTGCCATCAAGTGCTGGTAGTGTATTGTCCCATTAGATGTGGCAGGACGCACAAACTTTGGTTTTCAGAATCGGACGACTTTTGTTTAGTTTCATAGACAACGACACATAGAATATGGCCAAGATATGCCCTCAGAAATTACTCCATAGAAAATATTATTAGATTATTCCAACACGCTCATCCCCTTCTCCTCTGGCGCACTCCAAAATTATAGTTGTGCCATCAAGTGAGAGACAACATATTGTCCCATCAGATGGGGCTGTGCCAGGAACATGCAAACTTTGTTTTTCAAAATAGGATGACTTTCGATTAGTTTCAAAGACAAAGTCACCTAAAACATGTCCAATATATATAGATTATGATGCTAATCGACTAGGACTTAAGTGACCCTAATCAAAGAGGCCATTAAGCTACTGTACATAGATTAAATGTAGGCTCAAGTGGCCCTAATCGACTATGATGCTCCCGCTGTCTTCATTATCGATGATGTTGTCCGCGTCGCTGTCTGCCTCCTCCGTGTCGGGTTCAATTCCGACGTTCCTCGCCGCATTCATCCTCCTTGTGAATTATTCATGATGCGCCGCCTCAATAACAGTGGAGGACGTATGCCCAGACACTGCCCAGAAGCGCTGCCTCCCTTTAGGGTTGCACAGATCTAGGTGGATCTCCTACCGGTGGGTTCCATGCAAGTTAATCAATGCCATTCGCTCCTTCTTGAACATCTTTGACCAGTACACGCTCGTGCACGAGTACTAGTCCATTGCCTTCTTCCGCCCCGGCAGCTGGCGGAGCCGCTCCTCGACCTGCCTCGCCAATGCCTTGTCATGCAAGAGCAGCACGACAGGCATCCTGGCATAGCTGAGACCGAAGCCAGCTGGAAGCCTCGCGAGCGGCATCGCGAGTATGTCGTAGTGGGGAAACATCTAATCCTCGTACAACCTGAGTTTGGGCCTCTCCATGGTGATGAAGGAACACCATCTAAGCTTCGCCCCCGAAGTCACGGGGATAAGATCAAGGACATAGGCCCACTCGTGGTTGCCACTCCCAATCAGGTCACAGAACAGAGTACTCGCGGATCGCCCTTACGAAGGACATCCTTATCATCCACGCTCCCCCGATCTAACGATGCCTAACAATCGGGACGCAGAACTGACCTGCAACAGCTAGGGGCTTGGCTCTCTTCTAGAAGACCCGATCCAATGTGGATTAGTTATTGTGGCCATGTGTATTAGTGTGGTTTAGGAGAAGAATACATGCAATGAAACTAGTGTCGTTTAAGAGAAGAATACATGCAGTTGAATCCCCGCATGCTGCTAGGGTTCTTGGACATGGTTGGACACCACATGCTAGAGTGGCATCATTGCATTGCATCTGTTCTTTTCCAAAACCACAATGATGCACACTGATACACACACATCCAAGTCAAATGAC
Source organism: Avena sativa (assembly GCA_916181665.1). Classification (NCBI taxonomy): domain Eukaryota; kingdom Viridiplantae; phylum Streptophyta; class Magnoliopsida; order Poales; family Poaceae; genus Avena; species Avena sativa. Next base: position 319,439,593 of record OV702292.1, read on the forward strand.
TCTAGTGGATCCATGAAGTTTATGAAAAGAACACACATGCAACCACATCAAGTGGATCCATGTGGTTTATGAAAAAGACACACATGCAACCACATCTAGTGGATCAATGTGGTTTATGAAAAGAACACACATGAAATGAAATCTACTAGATCCATGTGGTTTAGTAAAAGAACACACATGCAACCACATCTTGTGGATCCATGTGGTTTATAAAAAGAAAACACATGCAACCACATCTAGTGGATCCATGTGGTTTATGAAAAGAACACACATGCAATGACATCTAGTGGATCCATGTGGTTTTTGGAAAAGAACAAAAATGCAATGACATCTAGTGGATCCATGTGGTCTATGAAAAGAACACGCATTCAATGACATATAGTGAATCCATGTGGTTTTTTGGAAAAGAACACACATGCAATGACATCTAGTGGATCCATGTGGTCTAGGAAAATAACCCATGCAATGACATCTAGTGGATCCATGTGTGTCAAACCTAGGTCAAAGAGACCAAAAACAGCTTCCACATTGCATGTTGCACTAGGGTGGCAGAACTTGCATCACAGAATCCACTGGAGTGTGTGTTTTCATGTGGATCCATGTGGTTTAGTAAAAGAACACACATGCAATGACATCTAGTGCATCCATGTGGTTTATGAAAAGAACACACATGCAATGACATCTAGTGCATCCATGTGGTTTATGAAAAGAACCCATTGACACCCGAACGCACATCGTCAACAACCAGGCCTGGTGGGCGCGCTAACCCAACGACTTGAGGCACACCCTCACCAACCGCGGCAACCCCAAACACAGGGGCTCGCTCAATCGAGTCGGCACCCAGTGCTCCAGGCCAATGATCCGAGGCGAGAAGTACCCCACCAACTTCAAGGCACCCAAGGAGATCGAAAAGTACGACCCCACATATGACCCAGCAGTGTGGCTAGACACGTACCTCATGGCTATGGGAATCGCCAGCCACACCGACATACTAGCCTCTCTCTACCTCCCCCTGATGATAGAGGGAGCGACCAGGCAATGGATCAACACCCTCCCCGCCGACATCATCGACTCATGGGAGTAGATGCGGGACGCCTTTGTCGGTCACTTAGAGGGCTTCTACACCCACGCCACCGCCATTGAGGACCTAGAGCGATGCATCTAGGGGAAGCGCGAGTCAACCCGCCACTGGATCCAGAGGTGGAAGGAACTATCGATCAACTCCTCCAGCATTCACCTGGACATGGCGATTCACTGCTTCAAGAACGCGTGCCGGTACGAACCCCTAGTCGCTAAGATCAAGAGGGTCTACCGGACGCTCGACAACATCCCCGACCTCCTCGAGATCGCCAAGCGGTACACGGAGGACGACCCCAACCAGTACTCCGACAACAAGTTGGGAGGAAGACGTCGCACTAGTGGCCACGACAACCGGTGATGGCGCGACATGCGCTACAGCAACACTCGTCTCACCGGCAAGTGGCGTGGTGATGGGCGAGTCGACTTCGTTGCTAATGCCAATTACGGCCAATGCGACCCGAAGAACTTCCGCCACGATGGAGGAAACTACCGCGGCAGCGGAAACTACCGCGCCAACAATGCGAGAAGGCCGAAATTTGACCCTGCCGCCTGCTCAACCAACCCCGCGTCTACCACAGCAGGGAGGGGAAACCTGCCACCCACACCACAGCGGACTGCCATTCTCTAAAGGAGATCGAAAAGGCAAAGCGAGCAAGGGAGGACCCCAACAACAACCCACCAAGGGACAATGGCAACGCCGGCGGGTTCAGAAACACCATCGGCTCGCTACACACCTTCGCCGGGCTCAACACCAAACGCGAGAAGAAGGTGCTCGCCCGTGCAGCCACTGTCAATGCGGTGACCCAAGTCGACATCCCCCGCTTCCTCAATTGGTCCAAGAAAAGCATCACCTCGAGTCGCAAGGATCACGCGCCTAGGATCGAGTACCCAGGGCGAGTCGCCCTGGTGGTCAGGCCTAGAGTGGCCGACTACTGGCTGCCCAAGACGCTGATGGATGGTGGAGGCTCCATTAACATCATGTACTTGGACACATTCAAGAGGCTCCACCTCCCGTAGTCAGCGATCGAGCCGACACTCACTACTTTCCATGGTATCGTCCCTGGTCGGAAGGCTTATCCGATCGGCAAGGTGACGCTGCCAGTCACCTTTGGCACACCAGCGAACTTCCACACCAAGCGGATCGTCTTCGAGCTGGTGAACTTCCACAGCCCCTACCACTGTGTCCTAGGGCGCCAGGCGTTCTCCAAGTTCATGGCGACCCCGCATTGTGCCTACAACATGATGAAGCTCCTAGGGCCAAGCAGCATCATCAACGTCCACGGTGACCCCGACATGGCCGTGGAGTGCGAAGACAAAGGCACCCAGCTCACTGACGCCGTGGAAAAAAACCACGGGGACGAGCTCACGAAATACGCGAGCAACATCGACAAGGACAACCCCAGCATCCTGAAGAAGCTAACCGCCAAAAGTTCCACCTTCAAGGCGACCACGCACACCCGCACCGTCGAACTCATTCCAGGCGACTCCATCCAGACGGTCACCATCAGGGCGCACATGAGCCCTGCATAGGAAAGCGCGCTCATCGGGTTCCTACGTGAGAATCGCGACATATTTGAATGGAAACCATCCGACATGCCTAGTGGCTCGAGGCAACTCGCTGAGCACAAACTCAACACTGACCCCAAAGTGCGACCAGTGAAGCAGTCACTACGGCCCTTCAATGAAGAGCGCCGCCGAGTAATCACCGAAGAAGTACAGCGCCTTCTAGCCACATGCTTCATTCGGCCCATCAAGTACTCCAACTGGCTGTCAAACCTAGTCCTAGTCCTGAAAAATAACAACACCTGGAGAATGTGTATCGACTACACCAACCTCAACAGCGCCTGCCCAAAGGAGGAGTTCGTCCTACCGCGCATCGACCAGATCATTGATTCGGCCGTGGGATCAGAGTCGATGTGCTTCCTCGACGCGTATTCTGGCTACAACTAGATCAAAATGGCGGTCGAGGATGAGGAGAAGACATCATTCATCATGCCATTCGGCGCCTTCTGCTACACGGCCATGATGTTCGGCCTCAAGAACGCCGGCGCCACCTACCAAAGGTGCATGTAGGAGTGCCTTGCGAGCCAAATTGGCCACAACATCCATGTCTACATCGACGACATGGTGGTAAAATCCACCCGCCAGGATGACCTGCTCGCCGACCTGGCCGAGACCTTCACAAATCTACGGAGGTACAACATCAAGCTTAACCTAGGGAAATGCACCTTCGGCATCCCCACCGGATAGCTCCTGCGATACGTGGTATCCAAGCGAGGCATCGAGGCCAACCCCACCAAAATTGACACCATCGCATGGCTCGGGAAACTCGAGTGCCTACACGACGTCTAGAAGTTGGTTGGGCGAGTCGCGACTCTTAGTCGCTTCATCCGCCGGATTGGCGAGAAGGCAATGCCCCTATACCACCTGATGCGCAAGAACTCCACGTTCCAATGGGACACAGAAGCAGACAACGCGCTCAAGGAACTCAAAGAAGTGCTACTCGCAGCTCCACTACTCGCCACCCAATTGACAAAGAGTCAATGCTCGTCTATGTTGCGGCCTCCACTCGAGTCGTTAGTGCCGTAATGGTCGTTGAACAATCAGAAGAGGGCAAGGAGTGCCCCGTATAGCTTCCCGTCTACTACATCAACGAGGTCCTGACAGACTCAAGACAGCGCTACCCGCAGTACCAAAAATTGGTGTATGCGATCTTTAGGGCCCAGCGGTGACTCCTGCATTGCATCCAGGAGCACCACATCACGGTCATCTCCTCCGCGCTGCTGTAGGACATCATCCGCAACCGTGAGGCAAATGGGCGAGTCGCTAAGTGGGCCGTAGAGATCGGTGTCCACAACATCAAGTACGAGCCTCGCAAAGCGATCAAATCGCAGGCCCTTGCCGATTTCCTCACTGACTGGGAAGAAGCACAGCAGCCGGAGAAGATCCCCTACCTCCATTACTGGTCGCTCCACTTCGACGGTTCCAAGAACTCCGATGGCGCTGGGGCCAGGGTCATACTGACCTCCCCCAAGGGAGACAAGCTCTGCTACGTGCTCCACCTCGACTTCAAGCCCTACACCAACAACATGGCGCGTACGAGGCAGTCCTTCACGGCATGCGGGGCGCTAAGGAGATGAACGTCAATCGCCTATGGTGTTACGGCGACTCCAACCTAGTCGCCGGCCAAGTCACGGGGACGTGTGACGCCGTCTCCCCGACAATGATAGCATACTACCAAGCGGTAGACCAGCTGGGAGGGCACTTCACCGGCTACTTAGTCGAGTGGATCGATAGGCGCAAAAACGAGGAGGTAGATGCCCTCTCCTGCATAGGGTCGACTCCGCAGATGCCGCCCACAGGAGTCTTCCTCGACATCATCCACAAAACCTCGGTCTCCCCGCCCAAGGAGATCGACATCAGGATACCACTGCAGCCCGAGCCCGCCCTAGTCGCCATGGTCATTGAGCCCAGCGACTGGACCGCACTGTATGTCGCCTTCCTCGAGCACAAGGTCCTAACAAGCAACGAGACGGAAGCACGAATTATCACACGCCATTGCAAATCCTTCGTCATCATAAACGGTGAGCTCCACAAATGCAGCATGACCGGCGTGTTCCAGCGCTGTGTACATCTAGAAGAAGGACGCAAGATCCTCCAAGACATCCACGCCGGCGACTGCGGCCATCACGCTGGTGCCAGGTCGCTAGTCCCCAAAGCCATGTGACACGACTTCTAATGGCTCACCGCGCACGCCGACGCCATCGACATCGTCCAATGATGTGTCGGGTGGCAGAAGTACGCCAACCAGATGCATCTCCCTGGTTCGACACTCAAGACCATCCCCATCACTTGGCCATTCACCATATGGGGCATGGACATGGTCGGTCCATTCAAGAAGGCCCCATCCGTCTTCACCCACCTCCTAGTCGCGGTCGACAAGTTCACCAAGTGGGTCGAAGACAAACTAATCAAGAAGTGCGACGGCAAGACTGCCACCAAGTTCCTCCGCGAGATCATCTACCGGTATGGCTACCCGAACAACATCATAACGGACAATGGCACCAACTTCGCCAAGGGTGCCATGGCAGAATTCTGCGAGGAGCACAGCATATGACTCGACCTCGCCTCAATCGCCCACCCCGAGTCGAACGGCCAAGCAGAATGCGCCAATCAAAGTGTCCTCCATGGGATCAAACCCCGACTTAAGGTTCCCCTCGAGCGAACCCCAGGATGCTGGGTCGAAGAGGTCCCCTCTATAATATGGGACATCAACACCTCTATCAACTGCTCCACGGGGTCACGCCCTTCTTCATGGTGTACGGCGCTGAGGCCGTAATGCCAACTGACATGGAGCACGACTCACCTCGGGTCGCCAACTATGTAGAGGCGGCAAACGAGATAATCTGCCAAGATGGAGTCGACCAGATCGATGAAGCACGCGACCTAGCTCACTCCCGCACAACCATCTACCAGCAGGGACTCCGCCGTTACCATAGCCGCCGAGTCCGGACCCGCACCTTCCAGGAAGGCGACCTGATCCTACGACTGGTCCAGGACAAGAAGGGCATGCACAAGCTTTCTCCCCCATGGGAGGGGCCATTCTCCATAGGGCGTGTCCTCGGCAATGACACCTACTATATCATCAACATACGAGGCAACGGCCAGCTCAAGGTCGGTAGGCCATGAAATGTAAACCTCCTCTGGAAGTTCTATACATAGAACTCAAACTTGTACTTAGCTGCTATATAATGAAATACATTTGGATCACACAAATTTTGTCTACGCGCCATCTCCTTGTGCCACTCGCACTCATACATTCAGCAATATGCTACTTACGGAAGTCTACCCTTGGTCGAGCGATCGGCATGGTTAAGTAGTGCGACCCAAGGGCACCGAAGATATTCGGGCCTTGTGTCATCCACGAACACGCCACCCTAGAGCCACCATCGGAGTCGCCTTGCTCGACTGGCCTACTAGGACAAGACGACTGATAAATGCTTCTCATAGCGACCTGTCCTCCCCATCCTCGCGCAAAGCGACTTGAACGGTTAAGTACCACGCATGGGGACTCCGAAACAAGAAAACCTCACATGGCTCGGGAACACACCAAGTAAGAGAGTTGCCTTGGACTCGCCACGCGACTGGATTTTCGAGCCAGGGGTAGAGACATGTTACAAACAATGTATCAGATCCTACGATGGGCATGCGCCTAGAATGGCTAAGTACCATGCTCGGGGACTCGCCTAAACCGACCCTGCTTGCGCCCGGGAAAAAACTAAGTATAGATCTCCCTCGTAGTTGCAAGGGGATTGGCCCTATGCGCCATGACAAATCAGCCCCAACCAAAACAAAAACTCAAAGCAAACACACATGCACATAAACGAGTTATACCCCATTAATGGGCGGACACACTCGGGGACTCGCTCAAATAAAAATCAACATATAACATACTTGACCATTCATTGCGAGTCGATTGACTCCTTTTACTTCCATACATATGTATCTTTCATATTACAAAAGTGGACATTCGGCATAATTTACAAAAGCCCCTAGGGAAGCGATCTATTTTGCAGGCTCAGATGAAGAAGCGCCGCCATCGCCCTTGACCCGGATGAATGGCTCCCACGGATTCGTCGGTACGTCATCAGCGACTTCGAAAACACTGACCGGAAGGGCTGCCCCGACTTCAGGTCGCGATGCTCTGGTTTGGGGTCGCCCGGTGCTACCACCGTCTCCTGGTATGGCAACTAGTCCCCCATCGCCAGCACACGATCCGCGAATGGAGCAGCCTTGGCGGTCAGCCTCAGAACCTCTGACATCTCCACCGAGCCAGTAGCTGAAGGGTAGCCACTAGTGACGTCGTCGAGGTCGAAGTCGTCGGGGAAATGCGCGAGCCCTAGGCTCAACGCTGTAGTGGCCCTGCGCCTGAAGGCTGAATGCGCCATCCACTCCACGACGGCAGGCACCTCCTCCAGATAGCGCCACACTTTAGTCAGCCCCCCAGGAATAACCTCGGTCGGGGACATCCCTTGGAGAATGGCCTGGATGCACAGAGCCGAGGCGGTGGCCGTGTTCACCACTGCAGTCACGCATTGCGAGGCGTTGTAGGTCTGCACCACTAGGTTGACCTATCAGAGCTGCAATGTCAAGAACATAATGTCACTAAGGACCACCCCACTTGGGGACTCGTCGCACATAAGAAAGAGAAGAAGGGACACTTACCAAGGAGCTTACGGTAGTTCTCCGTCACATGCTTTTCAAGGGCACCAAGGTTACCCTGCAACCCAAGGATAATCAAGTCGGTGGCCTTTTGTTCCTCCTCCGCCGTAGCAAATGCGGCCTTGGCACTCTCTTCAGAAGAGCCCATCGACGCCTTCGCCTCCTCCAGCTCGTTCACCAGCGAGTCGATCCGCCCCTTCGCTACATCCAGATCAACAGCCAGGACATACCCCTCACGGGCCTTGGCAATAGCAGTCGGAAGACCATCTACAAAGCAAGAGCAACACAAGTCAGTCTCGTGTAAGCGCCAACGGATCGATCTCGCCAAATAGAACAACAGCTCACCAGCAGTTTCCTGGAGTTGTCTGTTGGCCTCATGTGCCACGTGCAGGTCATGCTCCAGGCATTCCTTCGCGGCTTGCCAATAAGATGATTCCCTCTACAGGACCTACGAACCGAACAAACATTTTGCGACCGGACAACTACAATTTTAAGTGCCTAGCCACTGAAATTCAGCGACTAGACACTTGGGGACTAGACGACGACAATTTTAAGTGCCTAGCCACTGAAATTCAGCGACTAGACACTCAGGGACTAGCGACTAGAAGAGTTTCAGTGCCCAACCGCTGAAATTGAGTGATCAGGCACTCAGGGACTAGGCATACCTGAATGGCGGCACCGAGCATGCCATGAAGTTCGCTGTCGTCCGTTGAAGGAACCACAAAGGACATGCACCCGCGACGAGGCCCAACGTCTTCATCAACGATCTCTGGAATCTGTGGAGACTGGTTCTCCGCCACGAAAGGGAACCCCTTCTTCATGAAGCGTGCAAATGACATAGCCGCCCTCATCGGAGCGCTGGTCATTGGGGCCAGCGTTTCTATTGATGGAGCCCCCTTGGCTGGCTCCGATTGGATGGCCGTCACTTCCTCAGCACGGGCAGTAGGGTCATCCTCCCCCACATTGTCCTCTGTTGCAGCATTGGCGATATCTCCTTTCTTCTTCTTCTTCTTCTTAACGCCTTCAGCGGGCGTGACCTCCTTAATAGGCTTCCTCTTCCTAGAGGCGTCGGCCTCCTCCTCTACATCGACGATGGTGGAATCTTAGCCACTGTAGGGCTACCTATCTTCTTGGCACCAGACCTGCGAAATCGCCAAGATCAGCAAAGGAATCATGCAAAGGAAACATCCAAGAATGGAAAAGAGAACACTAGACTCACTTGGCGACCGAAAGAACACGCAGCCCCGTGCTGATGTGGGCAGGATTATCCAGCTCCGGACCTAGCTTGCATGAGAGCCCCTTCTCAAAGACACTTGCGGCCCATGACACCAAGGTCTTCTTCGATGATGAAGCTGCGGTCGCAGGAATCTCTGTCCTAGACGACACGGTCATCCCCGCCAGATGTGGCGACCTTGATGCTGCAGTTTTAGCGGCACCTAGTTCCGATGCAGTTGGGACTGTTCGCGTGATCACCGCGAGCGGAACCTCCATCTCCATGACCGCATCTGCAACTTCTGGTCCCATCATCAGGGTCGTGCCCTCCGGGATCTCGGGCGAGGTCTTGGTCACATTGTCATCAGACTCGTCATCTGACCCAAATGCCACCACCGACCTGGGTGGCGACACCGGTTTCGGAGCCGTCTTCTTCGTGGGTGACTTCTGTTTTCGGGCGGGCTTCGCTAGCGGGCCTGTTCGTCTGTGGTACCAAAGTTCGCAGGCCAGCGCATGGTGGTACCAAAGTTGCCTGAAATTACCGCGTTTCGAAAAGATGGGCCGCCAACTACTGAGAGGGGCCATTTCGATGCAAACTCATCTCACCCCTTCCAAATTCAAACATTCCGTTAAACTGCCCTGTGAAGTAGACGGTCGGGACCCTCATGTTGGTCATCTGTCCGTGACGCGAGCGCCAACGCGACAACCTCTTAGGCAAATCGAGCAGCTAAGTGGATTGGATGCGTTGATCAATTTCACAAATCCATTCCCAGCTTTCCCCTAGCACCGGCAGTGTCGGAATCCACCCTCCAGGCAGGACGATCCCTTCAGACATTTGACTTCCGGCGCCAAGTTGTTGCGCCCAGTTGTTGTGCCCAATCGCTGATCCCGAGCTCCAATGGAGCATGCCATAGCCGCCGTTGCGAGGCTCTAGCCTGCCTCTACCGCCGACGAGCCGAGCAGCTCGGAGGATGGCAGATCCTACTATCAAGAAAGAAGAAGTTCTGTCTACAAGCGGGTGAGCTACCCTTCTCTTTGCTATTCGCACTAATTACAACTACTAGCTGGCTACTAAACCTCAAATTGTTTATTAGCCCGACACTGACAAACATATTCTGTCCACAGTTTTCTGTCAAGTGGGATCTGCAAGGACCCCCCTTACCTGGTTACGGTAGTCCTCTACAGGTATGACTCTAAGGGCAAGAGGTATGGACACCATTGTTTCAGGATGGAGGAAGCGCCTGCGCAGATCTGCACTATATCTCGTATGGTTGCTGCTCTGCGTAATCATGTTGAATTATGGTCGAAGCAGACTGCAAAGTTCAGCTTCATGGATGAACGTGGCATCATGGTTCCTATAACGTGTGACAGTCAGCTAGTTGGGTTGATGAAAAGGTATGCTTCGGCTACCATGTTTGAGCTAAAATGTGAGGTACTGGATGTGGAAGTTGCTGCAACTGGGAGTCCCCCTTCTATTATTGGACAGGGTGGTTGCTCGAACCCAATTAGCTCCTAGTAAGCAAAGGTCTCTTGGGGATCGCATGTTTGTGCTGAATTGTAATTTTTGTTTTATTTACTCTGTAGATATTGGGCAGTTATGCAACAGTCTTGTTTCATTGACAGGAAGCGTCGCAAGGTTAGAAACATGACTGCCGAGTCAATCATTTTGCTGCCCGAAGAAATTAAAAATGAGTGGAAAGATGATGCTGGACACGATTCTGGTGCCCATTATCCCGACGATGCAGAGTACGTGAAGCTAAGAAATTTGGCACCGAGGAAGAGGAAGAAGGCGGGAAATGAAGAAGCCAGTGAACGTGAAGGCTTGGCACCTAGGCTGCGGAAGAAGGCTGCTGGCAATGAAGATGCATAGTAATGTGTTGAACTTGAACCTATATATGTAATTCTGTTAAATTCCGATCGCTCTGTGTGTGGCACGTTGCTGGGCGAAACAATCTACCCACGTTCTCTGAGTAAAATGTACCGCGACTTGGGGTTTGGAAATGCCTGAGTCAGTAGTTGTATCCGAAATTGTGATTGTGCCACTACTATCTGAAAACAAGGATCTACCGGTTCGACGATTGCTGAGGGGCAGGAGGTCTCCAAATAGGACGGAATGTAAGTGGCACAGAAATAAATTATTTAAGCTGCCACACTCCACGAAGCAGCAACTTATTTCAAATGCTGCACAATGACGTGGCAACATAAACAGCAATATTCTCACCGATAATGCCCAGATGAGGAGGAAATCGGTACCACTTTCTAGCCTAATCTTGAGCCCGTCTATCTCACCGCCTCTCTGCTCCTGCATCCCCTGCATCTGGTGAAGCTCCCGGATCTCTAGTAACCGGGTGTACGTGCTTCCACTTTATAAATTGTGGTTGTGCCATTTGCATGCAGCACAATCCACGTAGATTACGTTTAAACAAACCACCAATGTCAGAATACACTAGTAGAAAAGGTGTCTTTGGTCCACGGTCACGTTCCCAATCCGGGACAGAGATCTAAATCGAGGCAGAAATTGATCTAAATCACAAATTCTTCCACAAATTTATCAAGAGAGAGATCTAAATTGAGGCATTTCATTACTTCAACCACAAATTCTTCTAAACAAAGGTGCGATTTCACATCCTACATTAATTCAACCACTAGTCAACAATTTCACTTCCGCTGCCACGGTCCTCCGAGCCGCCGGCTTCCTCGTCGCTGTCGGACGGAACCTCCACGATGTCCGCCTTGTTCGCGAGACGGAGCACCTCTTCGCGTCGAGCAGCGGCAATGACGGTGTACTTGGTCCGTCCAGGGACGGACCAGAACCTCTCCCGCCCTTCTCGGTTGCGGAGATCCTGGTGCACCATGCGCCCGTCAACGATGCGGTTGCCAATCTTGGCCTTCCGCTCCTTCTTGAACAGTGCTGGCCAGTATGGGCTGGCCGCCACGTATCGGGGCAGCGCCCTCTTCCATGCGGGCATCTGGTGGTGGCGCACCGTGATTTCGCTCTCCATCTCGGCTCGGCCAAGGAGCAGAGCCACCGGCACCCCCGCAGAGCTGATGCGCCATCCGTGGGGCACCGTCACGGCTGGCGGCGCGAGGATGTCAAAGTTCGCGAACAGCACTGCCTCGTAGAAGTTCAGATCGGGCATCTCCGTGGCGGCGCGGTGGAGATTGGAGAGGGAGCGAGGGGATGGACGACGAAGCGACGGCGCGGTGGAGATTGGAGAGGACGAGGGCATGGACAACGAAGCGACGTGATGTGGCGCCTCCTATTTGTACACGAGGACGACGAAGCGACGGGCGGAATATCCAAGGGGCATTGGTCAGACAAAAGAAGTAATGCGGGGTCAGACAAAAGAAGTAATGCAGGGTTAGAGTAATTTTTTTCCTTCCTGGAATCTGGGACCAATAGTTCAGATCGCTAGGTCAACAAGTACAACTATTACAACTTAAAAAGGCACGGAGCTTAAGCTAAATAGAACTAGTTATCACACATCTCCTTGATCTTCCTAATCTTAGCCCGATGCGCATCTTCCTGCGAGAGCAAGGATCGAATCGCCTGCTCCTTCCTTTTAGCATGTTCCTTGCACAGCTTCAATTGTTTCTCTGCATTTTTCCTCATGCACTTGTAAATACTCGTAGTTGTGAACTGCAGGACTTTGGCCTGGTGGAGATCATTCCTTGCTTGAGTTAGTTCTTGCTCTGCTTTAGCCTTCAGGGCCAACGCCGCGTCCCTCTTCTTCTCGACTTTGCTAACCTTGTCTTGCACCCACCTAAGATCTCGCTTATGCTTGGTCGTGTCAACTGGTTCCCATAGCTTCATCTCAACACTGTCAAGAAGTGAGTTGAATACGGATTGTTTCAACTCGATAGTCATTTCCCATAGTTTGTCCAGCGTTTTCTACATCGATTTGGGCCACTCTGGATCTACCCATTTGACAACACCACAACTTCCGCCTTGCATCATTGCACGATGTCCTTGACACCATAGAAACCTCCTGCCTACGTTTCGTCCTTCGAATGCTACAAATTTAGCTGGCACATATCCAAGTTTACATACCAGAGGACTGTCTACATCCGCTAAACCGTGATAGTCAGAGTCATACATCGTCTGGTTAGCCTAACACATCATACGCGCATGAGTAAACAGATTAGATCTAGCTCAAAAAATAGATAACTGGCCATAGATGATAGAAATAGAGATGAGACGACTCACATCGAAATCACCATCCCTGTCGTCACGACGCGTTTCCTCACTGTCTCCCCTTGAACCCATGGAGAGAGAGGAGGGGGTGGCTGCTGGAGAGGGGATTGGGATGGAGGCGCCATCGGCTTGCGGCTACGGCAGGATGGGAGTGAAGTGGGGAAAGTGGCTTCGAGGGTAAGGAAGATAAGTACAGGGAGGAAGAGAAGTAATGGGGACGTGACACTGGGATGTGGCCCACTGAACTCGTGAGACGTGACACTGGCAACAGGGGAGCGCCCCGTGTTGCCAGTTTGTCCAGAGCAAGCGTGGCCAATCATGCTGCAGAACAGCCTACTCACGGATCGCTCTCACGAAGACCATCCCAATTGTCCAAGCACCTTGATCGAACAGTATGTAACAATCGTCAAGCAGAGCAATTGTGTTAGGGCATGCCTTCTAGAAGACTCGGTCTAACGGCTACCCATGCAATGACACTGGTGTATCCATGTGTGGTTTGTGAAAAGAATAGACATGCAATCACACTAGGTGGATCCATATGTGGTTTATGGAAGTAATAGACATGCAATGACTCTAGCTGTGATTCATGAAAAGAACAGACATGCAATGACACTGGTGGATCCATGTGTGGTTCATGAGAAGAACACACATCCAATGACACTGGTGGACTCTAGTTGTGGTTCATGAAAAGAACAGACATAAAATGACACTGGTGGATCCATATGTGGTTTCTCTAGAGGAACACACATGCAATGGCACTGGGTGTGGTTCATGAAAAGAACAGACATGCAACGACACTAGTGGATCCATGTGTCATTTATGGAAGTAACAGGCATGCAATGACTCTAGCTGTGATTCATGAAAAGAACAGACATGCAATGAAACTGGTGGATCCATGTGTGGTTCATGAGAAGAACACACATCCAATGACACTGGTGGATCCTTATGTGGTTCATGAAAAGAACAGACATGCACTGACATCGGTGGATCCTTATGTGGTTTGTCTAGAGGAACACACATGCAATGACACTGGGTGTGATTCATGACAAGGACAAACATGCAATGACACTGGTGGATCTTTATGTGGTTTGTAAGAAGAACAGACATGCAATGACACAGGTGGATCCTTATGTGGTTCATGAAAAGAACTGACATGCAATGACATCAGGTGTGGTTCATGAAAAGAACAGACATGCAATGACACCGGTGGATCCATGTGTGGTTTATGGAAGTAACAGACATGCAATGACTCTAGCTATGGTTCATGAAAAGAACAGACATGCAACAACATCGGTGGATCCATGTGTGGTTCATGAGAAGAACACACATCCAATGACACTGGTGGATCCTTACGTGGTTAATGAAAAGAACATACATGCAGTGACACCGGTGGATCCTTATGTGGTTTGTCTAGAGGAACACACATGCAATGACACCGGGTGTGGTTCATGAAAACATACATGCAATGGCTTATGTGGTTTGTTTATAAGAACACACATGCAATGGCACGAGGTGTGGTTCATGAAAAGAACAGACATGCAATGACACTGGTGGATCCTTATGTCGTTTGTTTCAAGGAACAAACATGCAATAACACCGGTGGATCCATGTGTGGTTCATGAGAAGAACACACATCCAATGACACTGGTGGATCCTTATGTGGTTCATGGAAAGAACAGACATGCAGTGACACCGGTGGATCCTTATGTGGTCTGTCTAGAGGAACACACATGCAATGACACCGGGTGTGGTTCATGAAAAGAACAGACATGCAATGACTTATGTGGTTTGTTTATAAGAACACACATGCAATGGCACTGGGTGGATCCATATGTGGTTTCTGAGAAGAACAGACATGCAATGACACTGGTGGAACCTTATGTGCTTCATGAAAACCACTAACATGCAATGACACTAGGTGTGGTTCATGAAAACAACTGACATGCAATGACACCGGTGGATCCATGTGTGATTCATTAAAAGAACAGACATGCAGTGACACCGGTGGATCCTTATGTGGTTATTCTAGAGGAACACACATGCAATGACACTGGGTGTGGTTCATGAAAAGAACAGACATGCAATGACACTAGTGGATCCTTATGTGGTTTGTTTAGAGGAACAGACATGCAATGACACCAGTGGATCCATGTGTGGTTCATGAGAAGAACACATATCCAATGACACTGGTGGATCCTTATGTGGTTCATGAAAATAACAGACATGCAGTGACACCGGTGGATCCTTATGTGGTTTGTCTAGAGGAACACACATGCAATGACACCGGGTGTGGTTCATGAAAAGAATAGACATGCAATGACTTATGTGGTTTGTTTAGGAGAACACACATGCAAAGACACTGGGTGTGGTTCATGAAAAGAACAAACATGCAATGACACTGGTGGATCCTTATGTGGTTTGTTTAGAGGAACAGACATGCAATGACACTGGTGGATCCATGTGTGGTTCATGAGAAGAACACACATCCAATGACACTTGTGGATCCTTATGAGGTTCATGAAAAGAACAGACATGCAGTGACACTGGTGGATCCTTATGTGGTTTGTCTAGAGGAACACACATGCAATGACACTAGCTGTGGTTCATGAAAAGAACAGACATGCAATCACACTAGTTGGATCCATATGTGCTATGTGAGAAGAAGAGACATGCAATGACACTGGTGGATCCTTATGTGGTTCATGAAAAGAACTGACATGCAATGACACAGGGTGTGGTTCATGAAAAGAACAGACATGCAATGACACCGGTGGATCCATGTGTGGTTCATGAAAAGAACAGACATGCAGTGACACCGGTGGATCCTTATGTGGTTTTTCTAGAGGAACACACATGCAATGACACTGGGTGTGGTTCATGAAAAGAACATACATGCAATGACACGGGTGGATCCTTATGTGGTTTGTGAGAAGAACAGACATGCAATGACACTGGTGGATCCTTATGTGGTTCATAAAAAGAACTGACATGCAATGACACTGCGTGTGGTTCATGAAAAGAACTGACATGGAATGACACTAGGTGTGGTTCCTGAAAAGAACAGACATGCAATAACACTGGTGGATCCATGGGTGGTTTATGGAAGTAACAGACATGCAATGACTCTAGCTGTGGTTCATGATAAGAATAGACATGCAATGACACCGGTGGATCCATGTGTGGTTCATGAGAAGAACACACATCCAACGTCACTGGTGGATCCTTATGTGGTTTGTTTAGAAGAACACACATGTAATGACAATGGGTGTGGTTCATGAAAAGAACAGACATGCCATGACACTTGTGGATCCTTATGTGGTTTGTTTAAAGGACCAGACATGCAATGACACCGATGGATCCATGTGTGGTTCATGAGAAGAACACAAATGCAATGACACTGGTGGATCCTTATGTGGTTCATGAAAAGAACAAACATGCAGTGACACTGGTGGATCCTTATGTGGTCTGTCTAGAGGAACACACATGCAATGAAACCGGGTGTGGTTCATGAAAAGAACAGACATGCAATGACTTATGTGGTTTGTTGAGAAGAACACACATGCAATGACACTGGGTGTCGTTCATGAAAATAACAGACATGCAATGACACTGGTTGATCATTATGTGGTTTGTTTAGAGGAACAAACATGCAATGACACCGGTGGATCCATATGTGGTTCATGAGAAGAACACACATCCAATGACACTGGTGGATCCTTATGTGGTTCATGAAAAGAATAGGCATGCAGTGACACTGGTGGATCCTTATGTGGTTTGTCTAGAGGAACACACATGCAATGACACTGGGTGTGGTTCATGAAAAGAACAGACATGCAATCACACTAGGTGGATCCATATGTGGTTTGTGAGAAGAACAGACATGCAATTACACTGGTGGATCCTTATGTGGTTCATGAAAAGAACTGACATGCAATGACAGTGGGTGTGTTTCATGAAAAGAACAAACATGCAATGACACCGGTGGATCCATGTGTGGTTCATGAAAAGAACGGACATGCAGTGACACCGGTGGATCCTTATGTGGTTTGTCTAGAGGAACACACATGCAATGACACTGGGTGTCGTTCATGAAAAGAACAGACATGCAATGACACTGGTGGATCCTTATGTGGTTTGTGAGAAGAACAGACTTGCAATGACACTGGTGGATCCTTATGTGGTTCATGAAAAGAACTGACATGCAATGATACTAGGTGTGGTTCATGAAAAGAACTGACATGCAATGACACTGGGTGTGGTTCATGAAAAGAACAGACATGCTATGACACTGGTGGATCCATGTGTGGTTTATGGAAGTAACAGACATGCAATGACCCTAACTGTGGTTCATGAAAAGAACAGACATGCAATGACACCGGGTGTGGTTCATGAAAAGAACAAACATGCAATGACACTGGTGGATCCTTATGTGGTTTGTTTAGAAGAACACACATGCAATGACACTGGGTGTGGTTCATGAAGAGAAAAGACATGCAATGACACTTGTGGATCCTTATGTGGTTTGTTTAGAGGAACAGACATGCAATGACACCGGTGGATCCATGTGTGGTTCATGACAAGAACACACATCCAATGACACTGGTGGATCCTTATGTGGTTCATGAAAAGAACAAACATGTAGTGACACCGGTGGATCCTTATGTGGTCTGTCTAGAGGAATACACGTGCAATGACACCTGGTGTGGTTCATGAAAAGAACAGACATGCAATGACACTGGGTGTGGTTCATGAAAAGAACAGACATGCAATGAGACTGGTGGATCCTTATGTGGTTCATGAAAAGAACAGACATGCTATGACACTAGTGGATCCATGTGTGGTTCATGAGAAGAACACACATCCAATGACACTGGTGGATCCTTATGTGGTTCATGAAAAGAACAGACATGCAGTGACACTGATGGATCCTTATGTGGTTTTTCTAGAGGACCACACATGCAATGACACTAGGTGTGGTTCATGAAAAGAACAGACATGCAATCACACTAGGTGGATCCATATGTGGTTTGTGAGAAGAACAAACATGCAATAACACTGGTGGATCCCAATGTGGTTCATGAAAAGAACCACATGCAATGACACTAGGTGTGGTTCATGAAAATAATAGACATGCAATGACAAAGATGGATCCATGTGTCGTTCATGAAAATAACAGACATGCAATGACACTAGTTGATCCTTATGTGGTTTGTTTAGAGGAACAAACATGCAATGACACCGGTGGATCCATATGTGGTTCATGAGAAGAACACACATCCAATGACACTGGTGGATCCTTATGTGGTTCATGAAAAGAACAGACATGCAGTGACACTGGTGGATCCTTATGTGGTTTGTCTAGAGGAACACACATGCAATGACACTGGGCGTGGTTCATGAAAAGAACAGACATGCAATCACACTAGGTGGATCCATATGTGGTTTGTGAGAAGAACAGACATGCAATTACACTGGTGGATCCTTATGTGGTTCATGAAAAGAACTGACATGCAATGACACTGGGTGTGTTTCATGAAAAGAACAAACATGCAATGACACCGGTGGATCCATGTGTGGTTCATGAAAAGAACGGACATGAAGTGACACCGGTGGATCCTTATGTGGTTTGTCTAGAGGAACACACATGCAATGACACTGGGTGTCGTTCATGAAAAGAACAGACATGCAATGACACTGGTGGATCCTTATGTGGTTTGTGAGAAGAACAGACATGCAATGACACTGGTGGATCCTTATGTGGTTCATGAAAAGAAGTGACATGCAATGACACTAGGTGTGGTTCATGAAAAGAACTGACATGCAATGACACTGGGTGTGGTTCTTGAAAAGAACAGACATGCTATGACACTGGTGGATCCATGTGTGGTTTATGGAAGTAACGAACATGCAATGACCCTAACTGTGGTTCATGAAAAGAACAGACATGAAATGACACCGGGTGTGGTTCATGAAAAGAACAAACATGCAATGACACTGGTGGATCCTTATGTGGTTTGTTTAGAAGAACACACATGCAATGACACTGGGTGTGGTTCATGAAGAGAAAAGACATGCAATGACACTTGTGGATCCTTATGTGGTTTGTTTAGAGGAACAGACATGCAATGACACCGGTGGATCCATGTGTGGTTCATGACAAGAACACACATCCAATGACACTGGTGGATCCTTATGTGGTTCATGAAAAGAACAAACATGCAGTGACACCGGTGGATCCTTATGTGGTCTGTCTAGAGGAACACCCGTGCAATGACACCTGGTGTGGTTCATGAAAAGAACAGACATGCAATGACACTGGGTGTAGTTCATGAAAAGAACAGACATGCAATGAGACTGGTGGATCCTTATGTGGTTCATGAAAAGAACAGACATGCTATGACACTAGTGGATCCATGTGTGGTTCATGAGAAGAACACACATCCAATGACACTGGTGGATCCTTATGTGGTTCATGAAAAGAACAGACATGCAGTGACACTGGTGGATCCTTATGTGGTTTGTCTAGAGGACCACACATGCAATGACACTAGGTGTGGTTCATGAAAAGAACAGACATGCAATCACACTAGGTGGATCCATATGTGGTTTGTGAGAAGAACAAACATGCAATAACACTGGTGGATCCCAATGTGGTTCATGAAAAGAACCACATGCAATGACACTAGGTGTGGTTCATGAAAATAATAGATATGCAATGACAACGGTGGATCCATGTGTGGTTCATGAAAAGAACAGACAGGTAGTGACACAGGTGGATCCTTATGTGGTTTGTGAGAAGAACAGACAAGCAATGACACTAGTGGATCCTTATGTGGTTCATGAAAGAACTGACATGCAATGACACTGGGTGTGGTTCATGAAAAGAACTGGCATGCAATGACACTGGGTGTGGTTCATGAAAAGAACAGACATGCAATGACACCGGTGGATCCATGTGTGGTTTATGGAAGTGACAGACATGCAATGACTCTAGTTGTGGTTCATGAAAAGAACAGACATGCAATGACACCGGTGGATCCATGTGTGGTTCATGAGAACACACATCCAATGACACTTGTGGATCCTTATGTGGTTTGTTTAGAAGAACACACATGGAATGACAATGGGTGTGGTTCATGAAAAGAACAGACATGCAGTGACACTGGTGGATCCTTATGTGGTCTGTCTAGAGGAACACACATTTAATGACACCGGGTGTGGTTCATGAAAAGAACAGACATGCAATGACTTATGTGGTTTGTTTAGAAGAACACACATGCAATGACACTAGGTGTTGTTCATGAAAAGAACAGACATGCAATGACACTGGTGGATCCTTATGTGCTTTGTTTAGAGGAACAGACATGCAATGACACCGATGGATCCATGTGTGGTTCATAAGAAGAACACACATCCAATGACACTAGTGGATCCTTATGTGGTTCATGAAAAGAACAGACATGTAGTGACACCGGTGGATCCTTATGTGGTCGGTCTAGAGGAACACACATGCAATGACACCGGGTGTGGTTCATGAAAAGAACAGGCATGCAATGACTTATGTGGTATGTTTAGAAGAACACACATGCAATGACACTGGGTGTGGTTTATGAAAAGAACAGACATGCAATGACAATATTGGATCCTTATGTGGTTCATGAAAAGAACAAACATGCAGTGACACTGGTGGATCCTTATGTGGTTTGTCTAGAGGAACACACATGCAATGACACTAGGTGTGGTTCATGAAAAGAACAGACATGCAATCACACTAGGTGGATCCATATGTGGTTTGTGAGAAGAATAGACATGCAATGACACTGGTGGATCCTTATGTGGTTCATGAAAAGAACAGACTTGCAATGACACTGGGTGTGGTTCATGAAAAGAACAGACATGCAATGACACCGGTGGATCCATGTGTGGTTCATGAAAATAATAGACATGCAGTGACACCGGTGGATCCTTATGTGGTTTGTCTAGAGGAACACACATGCAATGACACTGGGTGTGGTTCATGAAAAGAACAGAAATGCAATGGAACTGGTGGATCCTTATGTGGTTTGTGAGAAGAACACACATGCAATGACACTGGTGGATCCTTATGTGGTTCATGAAAAGAACTGACATGCAATGACACTCGGTGTGGTTCATGAAAAGAACAGCCATGCAATGATACCGGTGGATCCATGTGTGGTTTATGGAAGTAACAGACATGCAATGACTCTAGATGTGGTTCATGAAAAGAACAGAAATGCAATGACACCGGGTGTGGTTCATGAAAACAACAGACATGCAATGACACTAGGTGGATCCTTATGTGGTTTGTTTAGAAGAACACACATGCAATGACAATGGGTGTGGTTCATGAGAAGAACACACATCCAATGACACTAGTGGATCCTTATGTGGTTTGTTTAGAGGAACAGACATGCAATGACACCGGTGGATCCATGTGTGGTTCATGAGAGGAACACACATCCAATGACACTGGTGGATCCTTATGTGGTTCATGAAAAGAACAGTCATGCAGTGACACCGGTGGATCCTTATATGGTCTATCTAGAGGAACACACACGCAATGACACCGGGTGTGGTTCATGAAAATAACAGACATGCAATGACACTAGGTGGATCCATGTGTGGTTTGTGAGAAGAACAGACATGCAATGATACCGGTGGATCCATGTGTGGTTTATGGAAGTAACAGACATGCAATGACTCTAGCCGTGGTTCATGAAAAGAACAGACATGCAATGACACCGGTGCATCCATGTGTGGTTTATGGAAGTAACAGACATGCAATGACTCTAGCCGTGGTTCATGAAAAAAATAGACATGCAATGACACTGGTGGATCCATGTGTGGTTCATGAGAAGAACACACATCCAATGACACTGGTGGATCCTTATGTGGTTTGTTTAGAGGAACAGACATGCAATGACACCGGTGGATCCATGTGTGGTTCATGAGAAGAACACACATCCAATGACACTGGTGGATCCTTATGTGGTTCATGAAAAGAACAGACATGCAGTCACACCGGTGGATCCTTATGTGGTCTGTCTAGAGGAACAGACATGCAATGACACCGGGTGTGGTTCATGAAAAGAACAGACATGCAATCACTTATGTGGTTTGTTTAGAAGAACACAGATGCAATGACACTGGGTGTGGTTCATGAAAAGAACAAACATGCAATAACACTGGTGGATCCTTATGTGGTTTGTTTAGAGGAACAGACATGCAATGACACCGGTGGATCCATGTGTGGTTCATGAGAGGAACACACATCCAATGACACTGGTGGATCCTTATGTGGTTCATGAAAAGAACAGCCATGTACTGACACCGGTGGATCCTTATGTGGTCTATCTAGAGGAACACACATGCAATGACACCGGGTGTGGTTCATGAAAAGAACAGACATGCAAGACACTTTCCATTTTTATTATACAAGACACTTTCCATTTTTATACTACTCAGTTTGCCCTTGGTTTTATGTGGTACTACTTAGTTTTGCCCTCCTCTCTCTATCTTTTGTAGAAGCCCAAGCATGTGCTCACCCTATCTGCTACACCCTGATTGGATGTCAAAGTTGTCACGCGGATCATGCGCACCAAACGTTGATTCTGTGTGATCCAACGATGATCGTTGCACACGTTGTGCCCTTCAC
The DNA here is from genome assembly GCA_916181665.1 of Avena sativa. Taxonomy (NCBI): domain Eukaryota; kingdom Viridiplantae; phylum Streptophyta; class Magnoliopsida; order Poales; family Poaceae; genus Avena; species Avena sativa. The sequence continues at coordinate 319,461,978 of OV702292.1, forward strand.
AGTACAACGTGAGACAGCACGGACGTCTCCCTCCGCGAGACTTCTACCGGAAGGAACACGATGCCGTCCATGGAAAAAGTCGTCGAGCGGTCATGTCAAGTTTAATCAACTCTGAAAATCCTACTACTTCTACTACAACACATGCACAGGGCAACAGGGTCATCGAGTGCACGTTTGTCGACGGGATACTGCAATTTATTGCCACTTGATTTTAATAAGACATATCCCATTTTTACGCAGCGCTCTCAATCTCACTTCCAACTGGGCCCTACCGCTAGTAAATTCCATGAGTCAAGGGCCCCCCTCGAGTAGATCTAACGTTTCTAGAAATTAGTTCTACGCCACTTGCATGCAGTGGAATCGAGGTCTGCCATGAGCGTGTTTTCAATGCAGCTCTAAAGTGGAGATTGTGGTTGTTTCCAAAAAAAGGGTGGAGATCGTGGTAGCCCCCCGCCCGCCACACGTGTCCACTCGAGGACTACAAACGGTCCGGGTGTTTATAACCCCCCTCGACCTTCTTCTTCCATGAGCTCGTGTCATTTCCCCCCAGTCTGTCTAGTCCCAAGACCCCAATCTACACCTGTCGCACACGCCGAAGCTCCCTCGCTTGCACTACCTCCTTCCCTTGGTGCACCATGAAGCGTACGCTTGGAGACGAGCCGGAGGTGAAGCCAGTTGAAGGTGCAGCAGCAGATGGCTCGGTCGTAGCCAAGCAGGCGCAGGCGTCTTCTCCGGGCACGAACCGCTCGTCATCGCGCTGTCAAGGGTGCGAGCTCATCCGTCCAGCCAGTAGCCATCGCCGCCGAGCAGCAAGTGGTAGCCGTCGCCGCCGAGCAGCAGGTGGTAGCCATCACCGCCGAGCAATAGTTAGTAGTCGTCGCCGCCGAGCAGCAGGTGGCTAACAACATCGTGATGCCAGCGACAGATCTGGATGGGGGGCAGGTGGCAGGCGTAGGCAATCCAGTGATCTACATCAATGACCCCATCACCGTACAAGAAATCTTCGATGCAATCGTGGAGAATGATGAGTTCGAGGAGGAGGTCCCTGATGAGGAGTCTGAGGTACTACATTGCTAGCTTCTCTAGTCGCAGCCGCAGTTTTCATTGTTCATACATAGGATTTGCTCAATTGTGTACATATTCTTTTGCTCTTGAAGTAGGGTAGTATATATATGATTCGATCGGTTGATTGATGCATCTGCCATCTAGTCACAAAACCCCAATCCGTCTAGTCACAAAACCCCAATCTGCTCATCTGCCATCTAGTTGAGTTTGCTAGTTGAGGGTTGATTTTGATACACAGCAGGCCTATAACATTACATTTCTATTCCTTACTGAGCCCAATGATTCAATTTTGCCCCAAAATAGTGCAAGGGCATCTGATGGTGTCATTTTCTTAGGGATGGTTAGTGAAAACCTGAGGCAGCAATGCACATAAACATATAGGTTGTGCTGTTGGTATTTTGGTTCTCCGACTCCATCGCTGAAAAAATGAGGCCCTAATTTCTCTCTCATATGGAACCTAAATATATAATCTTTGTATTGTTTCTGATCTATGAATGCGTTGTATGATGCATTTGTATATCCCTGAATATTGTTTTGTACGATTACATTTCAATTTCTTATTGTGGCCAGTGATTCAAATTTGCCCCAAAGAGAGGCAGACACATTGGTGTCAGATTTTTTTCAGGGATGAGTGAGCGAACCTGGGGCCATGTACAAGATCAATATAAGCTGTGCAGTTGTTACTTGGTTCACTTATGCCATCTCCGTAGAAAATTATGAGGCTGCAATCTTTATTCTGCATTCATAGAACTATAATATTTGAATTATCTATTCCATGCATTCATAGTGTATACGAATTACATTTTAGTTTGTCACCGAGGCCGATGATTGAAATTTGCCCCAAAAGAGTTCAAGGGGAGACACATATGATGGTGTCATGTTTTAGGGATGGGTTGGTGAACCTGAGGCAGCAATGCACACAAACAATATAGGTTGTGTTGTTGGTACTTTGGTTCTCCAACTCCATCTCTGAAACAAATTATGAGGCCCTTGATTTATTCTCATATGGAACTACATATATAATCCTTGAATTGTTTCTGATCTTTTAATGATTGGTATGATGCATATGTATATGAATGGTTTTGATCATAAGTATTTTTAACATGTACCTGAAGATTAATTATTTGGTTTTTTATTTATAATTACAATATTTAGGCTTGTTTTTGTACCTGACTATGTATATCCCTGAATATTGTTTTGTACGATTACATTTCAATTTCTTATCGTGGCCAATGATTCAAATTTGTCCCAAAAGAGAGGCAGACACATTGGTGTCTGATTTTTTCAGGGATGAGTTAGTGAACCTGGGGCAATGTACAACAAAATTATAGGTTGTGCAATTGTTACTTGGTTCACTGACTCCATCCCTGAAGAAACTTATGAGGCCGTAATCTTTATTCTACATTCATGGAACTATGATATCCGAATTATCTATTCCATGCATTCATAGTGTATAAGAATTACATTTTAGTTTGTCACCGAGGCCGATGATTGAAATTTGCACCAAAAGAGTTCAAGGGGAGACACATATGATGGTGTCGTGTTTTAGGGATGGGTTGGTGAACTTGAGGCAGCAATGCACACAAACAATATAGGTTGTGCTTTTGGTACTTTGGTTCGCCAACTCCATCTCTAAAAGAAATTCTGAGGCCCTTGATTTATTCTCATATGGAACTACATATATGATCCTTGAATTGTTTCTGATCTTTTAATGATTGGTATGATGCATATGTATATGAATGGTTTTGATCATAAGTATTTTTAACATGTACCTGAAGATTAATTGTTTGGTTTTTTATTTATAATTACAATATTTAGGCTTGTTTTTGTACCTGACTATGTATATCCCTGAATAATGTTTTGTATGATTACATTTCAATTTCTTATTATGGCCAATGATTCAAATTTGTCCCAAAAGAGAGGCAGACACATTGGTGTCAGATATTTTCAGGGCGTTGGCAGAGGAGGAGGCAGAAGCCATAGGCCGATTACCTTGGCACGGCACGCAGCCTACGGCAAATTCCTCCGGGAGTATGTCAGGACTGGCCTGTATCCCATCGACTAGGCTGTCGCTGCCTCCTGCTGATAAACCCGTGCCCTGCTAGGCGTCTCCATGTCACAGCCTCCTGCTGCAGCCCCTGCTTTTATTTTGTTCTAGTTAATTATTACCTGTGTGTGGCATGTAAGACAATATATCCGTGGTGTCTCTGGTGAACCTTCTATATTAATCTACTCCTTTATATGGAGTGCCTTAAAGTTTCTAGTGTTCAGTTATATTTACTGATCATGCTCATGCACACTACAAAATATTTCTAGTGCTTGATTATATTATAATTGTCAAGAAATACATCAACAAGTTAAATTGGTCAAAATTTTGTATTGAAGTAACTAAATGTATCACACACATAATAAACTAGAAACTAAAATCTAGTTCAAAAGCATAATGTATCACCACCACTTGTTGTCGTCCTTGACTTGCTTCCCTTTCAACCTCTTGATGTCGCCACTGTCCCAAGATCCCTGCTCGCCCTGAAAACGCTTTCTATCCTCCTCATGCTTCTTCTCCTGGGCTAGCTTGCAACCAGGGCATAGCTCTCTCGCGAAAAATCCCGTCTTAACCATCCCATCTTTCATGGTAATGAGCATACTATACAACTCGTACGCCATGTAGGCGTCTCTGGCTGCATACTCGAGGCGCACCTGGCTCATCGGCTTCCACTCCCAGTAGTCGTGATCGAGTTTCTTCAATTTCTTCAGTTTTTCATAGGATTTATCGATGATTTCTGCTGCCAGATCACCCATGCCATCCTTTGCTGGGTATGATTTGTTCTTGTACAGATTTTGGATGTCGATGTGGTGCCCCTCTGGGATTTTTATCAACGCACGAGAAAGCATAATTGTGTCATTTGTGATATCCACGCTAGTTAAAGTTATCCCTTTCCTACACAAGAACTCGACCAGAGCTGGACAATGCATCTCAGTTGGTTTACTCCTGCACTTAGATGGTTCTAGGGATGTAAGGGAACAAGGGATGCAGAAGTGGTGATCTCAAATTTAAATTTCACATACCTGCAGAAGTGGTAAACGAGGACCTCCTCATCTATGGCGATTTGCACGACAGCGATCTCTTGTGGAGGACTTTTTCGCTTATTTGCACGGGTGTACTCCAAGTCTAGCCCCACAAACTTGTGCTTCTCTTTCTCAAGCAATTGCTCAAACTTGGCGAGAGTTGTCTCCACAGTCGCTTTATCATTTGTGTACACCACTATCAAAGTCGTGGTGCCATGGGAAGGGACCAAGTGGGTCTCTGTTGTGCGTTTCCCATCGTCCATGCCTGCAAGGAAATGGGTGAAAGGAAATGCCTCCAAGGAACTGCCTGCGAGAGGAAGAAGAAGATGAACCGACGGTTCCAGAATAGAGGAAGAAGAAGCGCCCAGGAAAAACTGTAGAGGAATGACTGTAGAAGAAATGTGGTAACTACAACTTTCGGTTCGAGAACTCACCGTGGTTACGTGGAGATCGTGGCAGTGCCGCCGGTTCAATAAGTGGGGCCAGTTCCTGCGAGAATATGAAATTAGCTGTGCATTTTTCTATGGGAGAAATTGAGAGAAATCATTTATATTTTGTCTTTCATAATTAAACATAATGAATTTGGTACAGCCCAAGAGATTTGAACAAAAGAGATTTTCTAGTTTAACATACAACAACACTTACAGGCCCAACATGGCAGAACTTGGAGAGCCCTAGAACTTGAGCTACCACAGAGACCTCGACATAGGTGGCAGAATTGGCGCGGGTGCAACCACGGTGACGACGAGCTCGGATTCTAGAGGAGGAAAAAAGAACCGAGCATGGTCGACAAGGTGATAGATCTCACCGGGAACCAATTCTCATCCCTGCACCATGCCATGGGTGCGCCCACAGTGAGGGCGAGCTCCGACTCGGGATGGGAAGGAGAGCGGGGCCGAGCAGCTTCGTCACATCCTAGCTCTGCGCCATGGCCACGACCACAGATTGCCGCTCCGGGGAAGAAGACGCGTAATGGATGCAGGCGCCAACGTTGCAAGCCTACAGGGAGGAGAGCTAGGACGAGCAGGTTCGTCCACGTCCCAGCTCTGTGCCATGGCTGTGATGCCCCACAGATTGCCGCTCTGGGGAAGAAGAAGACACGTAATGGATGCAGGCACCAACACTGCAAGCCTAATTGACACCTAAGCGATGGGAGCGACAGGAGCGACATAACGGCGAGAACTGACATGGGGGGCCCAACTTGATGGCCGTTAGCCTGATTTTTTGTATTGAAATGTAAAGTTGAATTCGTGCCAAAAAAGACCCTCTAACTATTTGGCACACCAACTGTAGTCATCCCGGATGATTTCAGGGAACTTGGGTACCGCGTTGCCTGGACACCCCAACTTTCGGGCCGCAAAATGATATTCTCTTCGCCGGCTTAGCCGTTCGCCATGAACTATGCTCCTAGAAGATTTCATCGTCTTCATCGTGTTCTTCTAGACTACGACTCGCCTCGATCTCACGTTGCTTCTACATGCAGTCTTGTAGACCGTGGGCGCTAGGGGAGGAACTTCCTCTCTTCTCCTTCACTCAGAGGATTCCCCTTCGGTCCCCTCCTCGATTTCTTTGGGAACCTCTTCGTCAAGTGGGGGAAGCCACCCTTCGAGGCCCTGAAACAACTGAGAATGGGCAAGAAACAGTGGTCCGATTAGGGGCCACGAGTGAACATTACAAGCCGCGGGTGCAAATTGCCCCATGAAAATCATGATTGAAGACGAAGGTAACGAGAGCGGCTTACCATAGGAGCCTCGTTCTTCTCAGGCACGTAAGGGGCGAGCCCGGCCGACGTGGTGGTAAACTCCGTGTCGGTGATCTTCTTCAAGGAGGCCTTGTAGTACGCGGCATCCCACGACTCCTTGCTAGTCCAGGAAGGATCATTCTTCCTGGTGTATTCATACATCCGATGGGCCGGGTCACCAATGGGACCAAGTGACGCCCGAGCCAGCAGTTGTAAAAATTGATCGTCAACAACCCCTTGTCCTTCAACGCATGGATCTGGTCCATCATCTCCGCGACGGCCATCCTCTGATCGTTAGGGAGCCTGTCCGCTATCAGCCGATGAGGTTCGCTCCTTTCCGCGACATACTCGAGAAGTGCCACTTCACCGGAGGGGGTAGTTTCCTTCACGTAGAACCAACTATCTTCTACTCGCTCGTGTTCTTCTTCGGAGCAGAAGCTTGAAGACACCTGCCTTCGGCTTCAGCTCGAATGTGACGCCGCGTGCGGCCAAGATGGGACCGCCGGATCTGTCGTGACCAATATTGCCGTGGAATAGGTCCAGTGGGAAGTATGGCCTGTAGCCGAGATAGCATTCGCAGAAGGCGACGAAAATCGCCAGCTGCTAGATGCTGTGCGGGGCAAGGTCCGACGGCTTGACCGCGTAGTACACGCAGAACCGCCGGAAGAAGACCTTGGTCGGGAATCCCATGCCCCTCTCCAAATGGCTCAGGAAGCAGATGAATTCGCCGGCGCGCGACTTTAGATCGGTCTCCTAGGGTGCGGGAATTCGCCAATTCCCCTTGCAGAGGACCCCCGCGTCCTCAAACGATTTGAGCTGTGTCGTGGTGCAATTGGTTTTCCCCCATAGATCTTTCGGAAGCGCCATCAAAGGAAAAGCAAGGCCGCTCGATCCGGGGAACCTAGATCATGAAGAGACAGAGAGAATAGGATGTGCAAAAGTGAGGAATGCGCGAGAGGATCTATAGGAATTTTCCGTCACTCTCCTTATAAAGAAGTGCTACCCACCAATCTCGGGGTAGCCGTTACCCACGGTAATTGTGCCGAAGTTACCATTGGATTACGCAACAACTAGTTTGACCGAGCTGACGGTCCAACTTCTTCCACTCGACTCGCCTGTAGGTACGCCCTATCCAATCGACAGGGGCAGTGATTCGAGCGAGGATATGTTCACCAAAGCCGCGACTGGAAACTGGGTGGAAAATTTCCTCCATTCTCGACAGAGTCCATCACTGATTCGACTGGGCGTCCAAATTAGACTCGCCTACTCTGACTGCCAAATGAACACCTGCGCTGAATCAATGATGGCCTTGTGGACTACTGATGGGGATATGCCGAATAGGGTATGCCCAGCAGGACATTCCAATCGGGTCGAAGGCCTCGCAAGTGGGCCTGCAGGATGGCAACTGGAACGTGACTGAAGAGAAGGCCCGGCGACTAGAGACTGGGGGCCCGGAAGCGTAGGTGAAGCCCAGTCAGATTAGGTGAAAAGCCTCCGAATCCATAACTTGTTCGGTTGTATACTGTAAACCCTAGCGAGGTAGCCTCTATATAAACCTCCCTAGGGTTCCTTGAGTACTTACGTTCCATCATACACCCCCTCTAGCGACTCGCTTCTTAGACACCGAGCTCACCACCCCTGTAACTTGCTCTCCGCCAATAAAATCTAGTAGGAGTAGGTCTTTACCCTCCGGGGGCCGAACATGGGTAAACTCATGTGCATCCGCCCCCATCTCGCACCGCAGCTGGCCACCAGCTCTCGCCCCCAATACTATCAATCGCTACCCCTGGTAGCGACTGCCGTGGCCATTCCCATGACATTATTAGAATCATGATGAACTATATTTTCATATTATATGCGTTTGTCATTAGAAAAGTCAGTATGTTTTTACATATAGTTGGTCGAACTTTATAAATATTGACTTTGACCAAACCTAATATGCGTCCAAAATTGCGAAAGAGGAAGTAGTATGAAGAGTATGGCTTGATCAGATGCTCTCTCGAGGAGTCGTACCCGACTTTTTTCAATTCCTTGTTTGGTTTTAGGGTCCTTCGTTCTAAATGTATGGAGCTCGATGTAGTTTTCCCTTTTTTAGGTCCTTGATGTAAAATGTAGTCCCACCATCCATGTAAAATTCTAACGAATAAGTGTAAGTGGTGAAATGTAAACGAATTTAAGCTTACTTCTCAACGGGTATGAACATTCTTGGATTTCAAGCCGAACGACCAAGGTCAAGGCCATATCGACATCATACTTTATGTTGATGGCCCCATACAAGAGAATTTGCATGCCAACAGATTGGGCCATATTTTGAAAACAATCGAAGAGGAAGTAGTATGAAGAGTTTGGCTCAGATCAGCTGATGTCTCGAGAAGGAGCCAAACCAGAAAGTTTTCCTTTTATGGTCCTTTGGGCTAAATGTATGGACCTCCATGTAAATTTTCATTCTTAGGTCTTTGATGTAAAATATGCTCCCACCGACCGTGTAAAATGCTAACCTAAAAGTAAGTGGTGAAATTTAAACGAATTTAAGCTTAGCTGCCAACGAGTAGGAACTTTCTTGGATTTCAAGGCGAACGACCACTTGGTTAAGGCCATATCTCTCCATCATACTTTATGTTGATGATCCCATATCCAAGAATTTGCATGGCGACAAATTTGGCCATATTTGTAAAACAGTCGAAGAGGAGGTAGTATGAAACATATGGCTCGATCAGCTACTCTCTCGAGAAGGAGCCGAACCCGACTATTTTCGTTCCTCAATTTTAGGGTCATTTTTGCTAAATGTATGGACCTCAATGTAATTTTCCCTTTTTAGGTACTTGATGTAAAATGTACTCCCATCGCCTGTGTAAAATTCTATCCTAAAAGTAAGTTGTGAAATTGAAAGAAATTTATGCATAGTTGTCGACGAGTACGAAAAATTCTTGGATTTCAAGACGAACGACCATGGTCAATACCATATCAACATTAGAATTTATGCTAATGACCCCATATCAGAGAATTTGCATGGCAACAGATTTGTCCATATTATTTTGAAAACAATCAAAGAGGAAATAGTATGAAGAGTTTGGCTTAGATCAGCTAATCTCTAGAGAAGGAGCCGAACCAATGCAACAAAAGGTTTTCATTTTAGGGTCCTTTGTGCTAAATGTATGGACATCGATGTAATTTTCTCCTTTTTAGGTCCTTGATGTAAAATATGCCCCCACTGGCCATGTAAAATGCTAACCTAAAAGTAAGTGGTGAAATTTTAATGAATTTAAGCTTAGTTGTCAATGAGTATGAACTTTCTTAGATTTCAAGCCGAACGACCACAAGGTCAAGGCCATATATCTACATCATACTTTATGCTGATGATCCCATATCAAAGAATTTGCATGGCGACAGATTTGGCCATATTTTGAAAAAAATCGAAGAGCAAGTAGTATGAAGAGTATGGCTCGATCAGCTACTCTTGTGAGAAGGAGCCGAACCCGACTATTTTTCTTGCTTGGTTTTAGGGTCCTTGGTGCTAAATGTATGGACCTCGATGTAATTTACCCCTTTTTAGGTCTAAAAGTGTAAGTGGTGAAATTTATAGGATTAATTTAAGCTTACTTGTCAATGAGTATGAACATTCTTGGATTTCAAGCCGAATGACCATGGTCGTCAAGGACATAACAACATCATACTTTATGCTCATGATCCCATGTTAGAGAATGTGCATGGCAACAGATTTGGCCATCTTTTGGAAACAATCAAAGAGGAATTAGTATTAAGAGTTTGGCTCAGATCAACTGATCTCTCGAGAAGGAGTCAAACCAGAAAATTTTCCTTTTAGGGCACTTTATAATAAATGTATGGACCTCGATGTAATTTTTGCTTTTTTGAGGTTCCTAATGTAAAATGTACTCCGATCGACCGTGTAAAGTTCTAACCTAAAAGTAAGTGGTGAAATTAATCCGAATTTAAGCTTTGTTGTTAACGAGTATGAACCATTCTTCAATTTCAAGATGAACCACCAAGGTCAAGGCCATACCTACAGCATACGTTATGCTCATGATCCCATATCCAAGAATTTGCATGCCGACAAATTTGGCCATATTTTTAAAACAATCGAAGATGAAGTAGTATGAAGAGTATGGCTTGATCAACTACTCTCGTGAGAAGGAGCCGGACCCGACTATTTTTTTTGCTTAATTTTAGGGTCCTTGGTGCTAAATGTGTGGACCTCGATGTAATTTTCCCCCTTTTTAGGTCTAAAGTGTAAGTGGTGAAATTTCGACGATTTTAAGCTTACTTGTCAAGGAGTATGAACATTCTTGGATTTCAATCCAAAAGACCAAGGTCGTCAAGGCCATATCAACAATATACTTTATATGTTGATGATCCCATGTCAGGGAATTTGCATGGCAACAGATCTGGCAATGTTTTAAAAACAATCGAAGAGGAAGTAGTATCAAGAGTTTGGCTTAGATCAGATGATCTCTTGAGAAGGGGCTGAACCAGAATTTTTTCCTTTTAGGGTCCTTTATGCTAAATGTATGGACCTCAACGTAATTTTTGCTTTTCTGAGGTCCCTGATGTAAAATGTACTCCGATCGACCATGTAAAGTTCTAACCTAAAAGTAAGTGGTAAAATTTAAACGAATTTAAGCTTAGTTGTCAACGAGTACGAACCATTCTTGTATTTCAAGACGAACAACCGAGGTCAAGGCCATATCTACACCATACTTTATGCTAATGATCCCATATTCAAGAATTTGCATATCGACAAATTTGGCCATATTTTTAAAACAATCAAAGATGAAGTAGTATGAAGATTGTGGCTCAATCAGCTACTCTCTTGAGAAGGACCTGAACCCTAATGTTTTGCTTGCTTAATATTAGGGTCGTTTGTGCTACATGTATGGACCTCGATGTAATTTCCCCCCTATTTAGGTCCTTGTTATAAAATGTACTCCCATCGAACGTGTACAATTCTAACCAAAAAGTAAGTGGTGAAATTTAAATGAATTTCAGCTTATAGTTGTCAATGAGTATGAACATTCTTTGATTTCAAGCCAAACAACCACAAGGTCGAGGCTATATCTCTACATCATACTTTATTCTGATGATTGAGTATCCAAGAAATTGCATGGCGATAGATTTGGTCATATTGTGAAAACAATTGAAGAGAAAGTAGTATGAAGAGTATGGCTCGATCAACTGCTCTCTCGAGAAGGAGCCAAACCCGATTGTTTTCTTTGCTCAATTTTAGGGTCCTTTGTGCTAAATGTATGTACCTCGATGTAATTTCCCCCTTTTTAGGTCCTTGATGTAGAATGTACTCCCACCGACCGTGTAAAATGCTAACCTAAAAGTAAGTGATGAAATTTCAACGAATTTAAGCATAGTTGTGAACAAGTATGAAAAAATCTTGGATTTTCATGCCGAACGACCACAAGGTCAAGGACATATCTCTACATCATACTTTATGTTGATGATCCCATATTCAAGAATTTGCATGGCGACAGATTGGCCATATTTTGAAAACAATCGAAGATGAAGTAGTATGAAGAGCATGGCTCAATCAACTACTCTCATGAGAAGGAGCCGGACCCAACTATTTTCCTTGCTTAATTTTAGGGTCCTTTGTGCTAAATGTCTAGACCTCGATGTAATTTCCCCTTTTTAGGTCATTGTTGTAAAATGTACTCCCCTCGACCGTGTATAATTCTAACCTAAAAGTAAGTGGTGAAATTTAAACGAATTTCAGCTTATAGTTGTCAGCGAGTATGGACATTTTTTCATTTCAAGGCGAACAACCACAAGGTCGAGGCCATATCTCTACATCATACTTTATTCTGATGATCGAGTATCCAAGAATTTCTATGGCGATAGATTTGGCCATGTTGTGAAAACAATCTAATAGAAAGTAGTATGAAGAGTATGGCTCGATCAGTTGCTCTCTCGAGAAGGAGCCAAACCTGATTGTTTTCTTTGCTCAATTTTAGGGTCCTTTGTGCGAAATGTATGGACCTTGATGTAATTTCCCCCTTTTTTAGGTCCTAGATGTAGAATGTACTCCCAGCAACCGTGTAAAATGCTAACCTATAAGTAAGTGATGAAATTTAAAGGAATTTAAGCATAGTTGTCAACGAGTATGAAAAAAACTTGGATTTCAAGTCGAACGTCCACAAGGTCAAGGCCATATCTCTACATCATACTTTATGTTGATGATCCCATATTCAAGAATTTGCATGGCGACATATTTCGCCATATTTTTGTAGGGGTTCGTAGCATGGAAAACAAAAATTTTCTATCGCATACAAACAAACAAGCCAAGATCTATCTACTAGATTGTAGCAACGAGTCGATGGAATAACTCACCCTCGAAGATTCCAAAGTGTTTAACGAGAGCAGATTCTCGTGGGTGATGTAGTCGTACTCTTTCCGATCTCAAGATCGCGTAGACGATCCTTCCGGCGCCGCGTTCCCGCAGCGCTCCCGCAGTCGGTCACACGTTCGGTACTCGACGAAGACCTTCCTCTCCCTTGTTCCAGCAGGCAGCGGAGGTTGTAGCACTCTCCTCGTGATTCCGGCAGCACAACGGCGTGGTACCGGAGGTAGAGGGGAAATCCCGCAGGGCTTCGCCTTAAGCCGGTGCGAGTATGGTGGAGCTTATGAGAGAGGCTATTAGTGGTCTAGTAATTAGACACACCAATTAGAGGGCTCTAAACCAATTAGAAGGCTCTAAACCGAATAGCTCTAAACCGGGGTCTAGATCTAGGGTTTAGTTTAGAGGATAGGAAACTTGTGTGTCTAGGAGGGGAGCCCTGCCCCTCCTTATATAGGTGGGAGGGGGTGGGCGCGCCAGGGGAGGGAGGGAGTCCCTCCCCAACTCGGCCTAGGCTGGCCGCCGGCTTGGAGGAGAGAAACTCCTCCTCCAAGTCGACTCCAACTCCTCTTGCTTGTTTCCCACAGTTTCTTGTTTTTGGCAGTTTGACTTTCAAACTGGACATTTGACTTTTCTGTTTTAGGATTCAATTTAATCCTATATTTGGGACAGCAAGAACACTTAGTACATGATGCAATCATTCCAATATGTAATGACACATTCATGTACCCCTTCCCCCCCGGAGTGCCGGACAATCCGGAACCTTCTAGAATATCCCCGATGAAAACACCGGAATCATTCCCGAACTCCGAAACGGGACTTTCCTTATATGAATCTTATTCTCCGGACCATTCCGGATCACCTCGTGATATCCCGGATCCCATCCGAGACTCCGAACAACATTCGGTCTCTTTCTCATAATACCATAACTACTCAAACAACGTCGAATCCTTAAGTGTGTCTCCCTACGGTTCGTGAATTATGCAGATATGATCGAGACACTTCTCCGAACAATAACCAATAGAGGAATCTGGAAATTCATATGGCTCCCACATATTTCTACGATTACTTTGCGATCGAATGAACCACTTACATACGATACCAATTTCCCTTTGTCTCACGATATGTTACTTATCCGAGGTTATGATCGTCGGTATCTCTGCATACCTAGTTCATCCTCGTTACCGATAAGTACTCTTTTCTCGTTCCCGTGATATGTGATCCCTTGTGACCATGTCACATGCTTGCAAGCTAATTGGATGACATTCCACCGAGAGGGCCCAGAGTATATCTATCCGTCATGTGGATGGACAAATCCCACTCTTGATCCATGTGTTTCAACCAATACTTTCCGAACACTCAATGCCACCTTTATAGCCACCCTGTTACGGTGTGGTGTTTGATGACATCAAAGCATCCATCCAGTAAAGGTGATATGCATGATCTCATGGTCGAAGGAATTAGGTTACTATGTATCAGAAAGCATATATCAATTGAACTATTGAAATGACTTGATCTTTATGCTACGCTTGTCTATAGGAGTATGTCCACCATATCATTCTCCTAACGATATGATCTTGTTGTTGATAACATCTCAATGTTCATGACAAAGAAACCACATCATCAATCAACCAACAAGCTAGTGAAGTATAGAGGCTATACTAGGGACTTCAAATTAAGTTTACAAATCACACAAGTATTAATGGTTTCCTTGTTAATACTATTATAGCATGAATGCAAACATTTATCATAAACACAAAGATATAATAATAACTATATTTATTATTGCCTCTAGGGCATATCTCCAACAGTCTCCCACTTGCACTAGAGTCATCTAATCTAGATTACATGGTAATACACCGAACACCCATGGCAGTTTGGTGTTGGTCATGTTTTGCCCTCGGGAGAGGTTTAGTCAACGGATCTGCCACATTCAGATCTGTGTGTACTTTGCAAATCTTTATATCCCCATCCTGGATATGTTCTCGAATAGCGTGAAAACGTAGCTTGATATGCTTCAGCTTCTTGTGTGACCTTGGTTCTTGCGCATTGGCTATGGCGCCCATGTTATCACAGTAGATAGACATTGGGTCCAGCGCACTAGGAACCACACCCAGCTCTGTAATGAACTCTTTCATCCATATCGCTTCTTGTGAAGCCTCCGAAGCAGCCATGTATTCCGATTCAGTTGAAGATCTCGCCACAACGCTTTGCTTTGCACTCCTCCAGCTAACTGCTGCACCATTCAAAATAAATACGTATCCAGATTGTGATTTAGAATCATCTGGATCGGTGTTCCAACTAGCATCGGTGTAACCATTAACAACGAGTTGTTCATCACCTCCATAAGAAAGAACCATATCCTTAGTTCTTCTCAAGTACTTAAGGATGTTTTTGACCGCTGTCCAATGATCCACTCCTGGATCACTTTGATATCTGCTAGTTAAACTAACAGCATATGCGATGTCGGGTCTAGTACATAGCATGGCATACATTAGAGATCCTATGGCTGAGGCATAGGGAGTCTTACTCATCCTTTCTCTATCTTCTGCCGATGTCGGACTTTGAGTTTTACTCAAGGTCGTATTGGGCAACATGGGCAAGAACCCTTTCTTGCTTTCTTCCATTCCAAACTTCTTTAGAACTTTGTCCAAATATGTACTTTGTGACAATGATATTTGGCGTTTCGATCTATCTCTATAAATCTTTATGCCTAATATGTAAGCTGCTTCGCCAAGATCCTTCATTGAAAAACTATTATTCAAATACTCTTTGACACTATTAAGAAGGTCTACATCATTCCCAATCAACAATATGTCATCCACATACAGTATTAAGAATGCTACAGAGCTCCCACTCACTTTCTTGTAAATACAAGCTTCTCCATAAGTTTGTATAAAACCAAAACTTTTGATTACCTTATCAAAACGTTGATTCCAACTTCGGGATGCTTGCTTCAATCCATAGATGGACCGTTGAAGCTTGCATACCTTGTTAGCATCTTTAGGATCGACAAAACCTTTGGGTTGTATCATATACAACTCTTCATCAATGTCTCCATTGAGGAATGCTGTTTTGACATCCATCTGCCATATCTCATAATCATAATATGCAGCGATTGCTAACATAATCCTCACAGACTTTAGCTTCGCTACCGGTGAGAAAGTCTCATCGTAGTCAACTCCTTGAATTTGTCGAAACCCTTTTGCGACAAGTCGAGCTTTATAGACAGTAACATTACCATCAGCATCTGTTTTCTTCTTGAAAATCCATTTGTTCTCGACAGCCTTCCGGCCATCCGGTAAGTCCACCAAAGTCCATACTTGGTTTTCGTACATGGATCCAATCTCGGATTTCATGGCTTCTTGCCATTTATTGGAATCTGGGCTCATCATCGCTTCCTCATATGTCTCGGGGTCATCGGTGTTGTACACCAACATGACATTCATAACGGAATCATACCAATCTGGAGTGGTACGAGTTCTCGTTGACCTCCGAGGCTCTGTAGCAACTTCAACCGAAGTTTCATGATCACCATCATTAGCTTCCTCTCTTATTGGTGCAGGCACCACAGGAATCTTCTTCCGGTGCTGCGCTACTCGCAATTTCGAGAGAAGGTTCGACAACCTCGTCGAGTTCTACTTTCCTTCCAGTCACTTCTTTCGAGAGAAATTCCTTCTCTAGAAAGGATCCATTCTTGGCAACAAAGATTTTGCCTTCGGATCTATGATAGAAGGTATACCCAATAGTTTCCTTCGGGTATCCTATGAAGACGCATTTTTCCGCTTTGGGTTCAAGCTTGTCCGGCTGTAACTTCTTTACATAGGCTTCGCATCCCCAAACTTTAAGGAACGACAATTTAGGTTTCTTCCCAAACCATAATTCATATGGTGTCGTTTCAACGGATTTAGACGGTGCCCTATTTAAAGTGAATGCGGCTGTTTCTAATGCATAACCCCAAAATGATAGCGGTAAATCTGTAAGTGACATCATAGAACGAACCATATCTAAGAGAGTTCGATTACGACGTTCAGACACACCATTACGCTGTGGTGTTCCCGGCGGTGTCAATTGTGAAAGTATTCCGCACTTCTTTAAATGCTCGCCAAACTCGTAACTTAGATATTCACCTCCACGATCAGAACGTAGAAATTTAATCTTCTTGTTACGTTGATTCTCTACCTCACTTTGAAACTCCTTAAACTTCTCGAAAGTTTCGGACTTATGTTTCATGAAATAGATATACCCATATCTACTCAAGTCATCCGTGAAGGTAAGAACATAACGATAACCACTGCGCGATGCTACACTCATTGGACCACACACATCGGTATGTATGATTTCCAGTAAGTCCGTAGCTCGCTCCATTATACCAGAAAATGGAGTCTTAGTCATTTTACCCATCAGACATGCTTCGCATCTTTCAAGTGATTCAAAATCAAGTGATTCAAGAAGTCCATCGGAATGGAGTTTCTTCATACGTTTCACTCCAATGTGACCAAGACGACAGTGCCACATATAGGTCAAATTATCGCTTGATTTCAAACGTTTAGCCTCAATGTTATTAATATGTGTATTTCTACTATCGAGATTCAATATGAATAGACCATCTATCAAAGGTGCATGTGCATAAAACACATTACTCATATAAATCGAACAACCATTATTCTCGGATTTAAACAAGTAATTGTCTCGCAATAAACAAGATCCTGATATAATGTTCATGCTTAATGCAGGCACCAAATAACAATTATTTAAGTATAAAACTAATCCCGATGGTAGATGAAGAGGTAGCGTGCCGACCGCGATCACATCAACCTTTGATCCGTTTCCTACGCGCATCGTCACCTCGTTCTTCACTAGCTTCCGTTTATTCTGCAGCTCCTGTTTCGAGTTACAAATATGAGCAACCGAACCAGTATCAAATACCCAGGCACTACTACGAGTACTAGTGAGATACACATCAATAACATGTATATCAGATATACCTTTCTTCTTGATGTTGCCGTTCTTCAAATCCGCCAAGTACCTTGGGCAATTCCGCTTCCAGTGACCTTCTCCCTTGCAGTAAAAGCACTCAGTTTCAGGTTTAGGTCCAGCCTTGGTCTTCTTCGTCGGCGTGGTAACTTTCTTACCACCCTTCTTGAAGTGTCCCTTTTGCTTAGACTTGCCTTTCTTGAATTTGGTGGTCTTATTGACCATCAACACTTGGTGCTCTTTCTTGATCTCCACTTCTGCAGATTTTAACATAGCAAATAGTTCTGGCAACTCTTTGTTCATGTTCTGCATGTTGTAGTTCATCACAAAGTTCTTGTAACTTGGTGGTAGTGATTGGAGGATGCGGTAAACTCCCAAAGTATTAGGAATCACTATACCCAAACTTTGAAGTTTATTTGCGTGCCCAGACATCTTAAGCACATGCTCACTGACGGAGCTACCCTCTTCCATCTTGCAGTTAAAGAACTTTTCAGAAGCTTCATAACTTTCAATTGCCGCATGAGTCTCAAAGATTAATTTGAGATCCTCGACAATATCATATGGATCTGACTCTTCAAACCTTTTCTGAAGCTCCGATTCTAAACCATACAAGATAGCACACTGAACTATGGAGTACTGATTCTTCCGAGCGAGGTAAACATTCTTTACTTCATCGGTAGCATCAGCTGCAGGTGGGTCACCTAGCGGTGCATCCAGCACATAGGTCAAATTACCAGCTGTGAGGACAATCCTCAAATTGCGGAACCAATCCGCGAAGTTGCTTCCATTGTTTTTCAACTTTTCTTTCTCTAGGAACGCATTAAAATTGATGGTAGGGGCTGCCATTGATCTACAACATATTTGCAATAGTTTAGACTAAGTTTATGACAAATTGAGTTCAAATTAATTAATGAAATTAAACTAGGTGAACTCCCACTCAAAACAACATCCCTCACATTGTTTTAGTGATCACATGAACCAAATCCACTACATCAACACCGATCATCACGAGAGCTGATATAGTTTTAATGGCGAACAATCATCATGTTCATCATATCTACTATATGATTCATGCTTTGCCTTTCGGCGATCCGTGTTCCTGAGGCCATGTCTGTACATGCTAGGCTCGTCAAGATCAAACCTTAGCTTCCGCATAAGCAAATCTGGCTTGCTTACGTTGTATTCACCCGCGGAATCAAAGACACCCGATCATCACGTGGTGCTTCGAAGCAGCAAGTTTTGGCAACGGTGCATACTAAGGGTGAACACTTTAGAACTTGAAATTTATGTGTATGAGGGATCATCTTATAATGCTACCGTCGTCTACTAAGCAATACAAGATGCATAAAGGATTAACATCACATGCAATTCATAATATGTGATATGATATGGCCTTTCTTCTTTGTGCTTCCGATCTCCATCTTCAAGCACGAATATGATCTCCATCATCACCGGCATAGCATCAAGGTCAATGACGCTTCTCCATGGTTGTCGTCTACCAGCTTCAACTATTACAACTATTTTGAATAGACACGCAGGTCTTAACAGAAATTAAAGACAACCATATGGCTCCTGCCGGTTGCCAACTTACAATAAGGAACATTGCATACATCAAATATTATCACAATCATGGCCATATCACATCACTGCACACCCCTGCAAAACAAAGTTAGACGCTTCTACTTTCTTTGCATATTTTACGTGGTTTGGGGCTTTCCATAAGTGTCGTTCTAACTTACGAACAAGAACCACAACATTGATACTAGCATTGTTGATCACCCGTTGTAAATTGGATCTTTACTATGCTAGGAGAAACAGGCACCCGCAAAGCCACTTATGCAAAACGAGTTGCATGTCAAGCGTGGAGCAAGTCTCATGAACGATGTCATGTAAGGTTAGCCCGGGCCGCTTCATCCCAACATACCGCAAGATGCAAAGTACACAAAAAGCAATCTACAATAAAAGCATCAACGCCCACAATGACCATTGTGTTCTACTCGTGCAACAGATCTACATATAGACACGGCTCTGATACCACTGTAGGGGTTCGTAGCATGGAAAACAAAAATTTTCTATCGCATACAAACAAACAAGCCAAGATCTATCTACTAGATTGTAGCAACGAGTCGATGGAATAACTCACCCTCGAAGATTCCAAAGTGTTTAACGAGAGCAGATTCTCGTGGGTGATGTAGTCGTACTCTTTCCGATCTCAAGATCGCGTAGACGATCCTTCCGGCGCCGCGTTCCCGCAGCGCTCCCGCAGTCGGTCACACGTTCGGTACTCGACGAAGACCTTCCTCTCCCTTGTTCCAGCAGGCAGCGGAGGTTGTAGCACTCTCCTCGTGATTCCGGCAGCACAACGGCGTGGTACCGGAGGTAGAGGGGAAATCCCGCAGGGCTTCGCCTTAAGCCGGTGCGAGTATGGTGGAGCTTATGAGAGAGGCTATTAGTGGTCTAGTAATTAGACACACCAATTAGAGGGCTCTAAACCAATTAGAAGGCTCTAAACCGAATAGCTCTAAACCGGGGTCTAGATCTAGGGTTTAGTTTAGAGGATAGGAAACTTGTGTGTCTAGGAGGGGAGCCCTGCCCCTCCTTATATAGGTGGGAGGGGGTGGGCGCGCCAGGGGAGGGAGGGAGTCCCTCCCCAACTCGGCCTAGGCTGGCCGCCGGCTTGGAGGAGAGAAACTCCTCCTCCAAGTCGACTCCAACTCCTCTTGCTTGTTTCCCACAGTTTCTTGTTTTTGGCAGTTTGACTTTCAAACTGGACATTTGACTTTTCTGTTTTAGGATTCAATTTAATCCTATATTTGGGACAGCAAGAACACTTAGTACATGATGCAATCATTCCAATATGTAATGACACATTCATGTACCCCTTCCCCCCCGGAGTGCCGGACAATCCGGAACCTTCTAGAATATCCCCGATGAAAACACCGGAATCATTCCCGAACTCCGAAACGGGACTTTCCTTATATGAATCTTATTCTCCGGACCATTCCGGATCACCTCGTGATATCCCGGATCCCATCCGAGACTCCGAACAACATTCGGTCTCTTTCTCATAATACCATAACTACTCAAACAACGTCGAATCCTTAAGTGTGTCTCCCTACGGTTCGTGAATTATGCAGATATGATCGAGACACTTCTCCGAACAATAACCAATAGAGGAATCTGGAAATTCATATGGCTCCCACATATTTCTACGATTACTTTGCGATCGAATGAACCACTTACATACGATACCAATTTCCCTTTGTCTCACGATATGTTACTTATCCGAGGTTATGATCGTCGGTATCTCTGCATACCTAGTTCATCCTCGTTACCGATAAGTACTCTTTTCTCGTTCCCGTGATATGTGATCCCTTGTGACCATGTCACATGCTTGCAAGCTAATTGGATGACATTCCACCGAGAGGGCCCAGAGTATATCTATCCGTCATGTGGATGGACAAATCCCACTCTTGATCCATGTGTTTCAACCAATACTTTCCGAACACTCAATGCCACCTTTATAGCCACCCTGTTACGGTGTGGTGTTTGATGACATCAAAGCATCCATCCAGTAAAGGTGATATGCATGATCTCATGGTCGAAGGAATTAGGTTACTATGTATCAGAAAGCATATAGCAATTGAACTATTGAAATGACTTGATCTTTATGCTACGCTTGTCTATAGGAGTATGTCCACCATATCATTCTCCTAACGATATGATCTTGTTGTTGATAACATCTCAATGTTCATGACAAAGAAACCACATCATCAATCAACCAACAAGCTAGTGAAGTATAGAGGCTATACTAGGGACTTCAAATTAAGTTTACAAATCACACAAGTATTAATGGTTTCCTTGTTAATACTATTATAGCATGAATGCAAACATTTATCATAAACACAAAGATATAATAATAACTATATTTATTATTGCCTCTAGGGCATATCTCCAACAATTTTGCAAACAATCGAAGAGGAAGTATTATGAAGAGTATGGCTCGACCAACTGCTCTCTCGAGAAGCAGCCGAACCCGATTGTTTTCTTTGCTCAATTTTAGGGTCCTTTGTGCTAAATGTATGGACCTCGATGTAATTTTCCCCTTTTTAGGTCATTAATGTACAATGTACTTTATGCTTATGATCCCATATCCAAGAATTTGCATGCCGACAAATTTGGCCATCTTTTGAAAACAATCGAAGATATTAAAAACAAAAAATAATCAATTTCATTTTTCCAAATGACATAAATTTATTTTCTGAAAAGCAAGTAAGAAGATTTTTTTGATCATCTACGCTCTCGAGGAGCCGTACCTGACTGTTTTCAATTCCTTGTTTGGTTTTAGGGTCCTTTGTGCTAAATGTATGGACCTCGATGTAATTTTCCCTTTATTAGGTCCTTGATGTAAAATGTAGTTCCACCATCCATGTAAAATTCTAACCAAAAAGTGTAAGTGGTGAAATTTAAAAAAAATTAAGCTTACTTGTCAACGAGTATGAACATTCTTGGATTTCAAGACAAATGACCAAGGTCAAGGCCATATCAACATCATACTTTATGCTGATGGCCCCGTATGAGAGAATTTTCATGGCAACAGATTTGGCCATATTATGAAACAATTGAAGAGGAAGTAGTATGAAGAGTTTGGCTTAGATCAGC
Organism: Avena sativa; assembly: GCA_916181665.1. Lineage (NCBI taxonomy): Eukaryota > Viridiplantae > Streptophyta > Magnoliopsida > Poales > Poaceae > Avena > Avena sativa. The sequence continues at coordinate 319,483,853 of OV702292.1, forward strand.
TGATCTCTCGAGAAGGAGTCGAACCAGAAAGTTTTCCTTTTATGGTCCTTTAGGCTAAATGTATGGACCTCCATGTAAATTTCCCTTTTCTAGGTCTTTGATGTAAAATATGCTCCCACCGATCGTGTAAAATGCTAACCTAAAAGTAAGTGGTGAAATTTAAACGAATTTAAGCTTAGCTGTCAACGAGTATGAACTTTATTGGATTTCAAGCCGAACGACCACAAGGTCAAGGCCATATCTGTATATCATACTTTATGATCCCATATCCAAGAATTTGAATGGCGGCAGGTTTGGTCATATTTGTAAAACAATCGAAGAGGAAGTAGTATGAAACGTATGGCTCGATCAGCTGCTCTCTCAAGAAGGAGCCGAACCCAACTACTACTCCCTCCGACCCAAATTAATTGACTTGCATTTATCAAATTCGAATGCATCTAGCACTAGAACATGTTTATATACATCCGAATCTACACAAATTCGAGTCAAGTAATTTGAGGGAGTACAATAGAGTAGCAATTCAAACTTTCCAGGTTTCGAAATTTTCACTTCCTTCGCAAACATCGGGGGAAGAATATTCAATAGATCGTCATTCGCCGTACTACTAGTACTACAGGGTACAATGAGTAGTAACAAAAGAAACTTTTTTTGACGATAGTACCAAAAGAAAGGACGTCCAAAAAGAAACTTCATTCAACCATTAAGGGGCTGTTTGGTTTAGTGGCTATCCAGTGGATAACACGGGATATCCACTTTTTTTTGGTTATCCAGTGTTTGGTTTAGAGGGTGGAGGGGATATGGATAACCACTTTTGGCTCAAAACGGTGGTTGAGCATATTCCACAAAAAGAGCTGGATGAGCTCAACCACTTTTGGATAGCTCCTCAGAAGCATTTTCTTGTTCGTTCACCCTTCCTCTCGAGAGAAAATAACCATCTTTTCTTGCCTATGGGCTCGACACGAGGGCGGCCATAGCATAGGACATCAGGAAGAGCGGGTGTTCGAATACACACGCGGGTGTAGGCCGCCGGGCAGAGTGGGCGGGCAGAGGGGGCGCTGGAAGGCAGGTTGACACGGGGTCAACAGGGGCAAAAGGGTGGCGAGCTGCCGGTGGTCGTGGCCGCTGCTAGGGAAGTGGTGAGGCAGATGAAGAAGACAAGGTGAAAGAGGAAAATGAAAAAAATAGTTGGGCCAATAGATTTTGACTAGCTATCCCTAACCACTATTTATCCCACTTTACCAAACAAAAAAGGCTACCCCTAACCAGCTGGTTGGGGATATCCTCATCCCTAAATGACATCCTCTAAACCAAACAACCCCTAACATAACAGCACGAGTTTACATATAAAGGACTCACTGCTGAACTAGTGCAGGTCCGACGCCTCCTAGCACCTAGTTTGTGCTGCTAGCGGCAGCTCGTGACACCGGCACCAATGCCAGCTCCAGCGACACAGCCAGCTCCTGACTCATCGGCACCTCCAGATAATGCGGTGGCACCTCATGAGCCATCGGCGGCACCTCCTGAGCCATCAGCGGCACCTCCGGATAATGCGGCGACATCTCCGGATAAGGCGGCGGTACCTCCTAAACCATCAGCGGCACCTCCAGATATGGCGGTGGTACCTCTGGAGCCATCGACAGTTCTGGGAGGACACTGTGGATGAATTTTCCGTTGTTGGGGAACCGGGCCTAGTAGTTGGTGAAAATGTTGGCACCAGTGAACACCACCATCTTGTAGCCCCAGTGGAAGGCTTGGCTGTAGAGGAGATGGGCGTCCCTGAAGTTGACAAACTTGACCTTCAACATCCCGTCCGGATTGTCGTGGAGGCGATAAATGTGGTACTTGCGGCGACCGTACCTAGCGTCGAGGAAGGCGCATGCTAGCTGCCACTTTGTCCTCTGCGGGGAGAAGGCCCAAATGCGCAGGGAATTGTCCTCCTATGCAGCGATGTCGGGGTCTTTGTGCTACGGTACGGTGGGCGGCAGCCAGAATGTGGCCATTAATGACATATGAGGACGGAGATGGTTGCTGGAAGTGGGGGATTAGACATGTATTGGTACGGGGAAGGGGAGAGGATAGGAAGGATATGATCCGATATTAATGTGGCAGATTACTGAAGCGAGGGGACAATCAGTGTCGCTGATGAAGCCGATGCATGTGGCAAATATCGATGAGATGACTAGGGTAAGCGGTTGGACGGAACGCTGACTCTGCTTCCCGCACTCGATGGCCCAGTCATAATTTTGTGGTGCGTTCAAGGCGACCGCGACCTCCCCCATCTGTGGGCCCTACGTAGATGATTGAGTTGATGGGTGAAAACAAATTGATAAAGTGAGCTCTTTCCTACTCCCTCCGGTCCGAGATTTTCTATACCACTATATAGTACACCAGTTTTTGAATTTGAATCGACCCACACAACTTCTCGTCAATGCACATTTGGAGCAATCCAAGACGTTGATTTCCCGTTGGAGCTTCTATGTCCCGTTCATTAGAACAAAACCCATTTGATCTAATGGCTGACAAAGGTTGGATTCACCACCCTCTGTTCCTGCGCTCGTGGACTTTGGTTTCTGAAATTGCTAGGGGCTTCTGGATAAGTCTACTACTCTTGAAAAAAGAAGAACCTTCTCTCATTTGGTAGTGGATGGTTAACTGGCCCATGTGGCACGTGATGCGTCAACTCTGTTTGGAAGCGAAGTAGTGCTACCATTAATTGAATGTGAACATTTTACCTAGCCGATAGTTAGCCTAATAAATCATCCATCCATGTATGTGAGCATTCAAGTCCTCTCAGCTACCATGACAATTGGTTCTTCAGACACCAACTAGCAAACTCCTTTAGAAATACGTAGAGATCGAAATTACTTTATACAATATTCATAGAATGTTAATTATGCATGTAGTATTCCCTTAGTATAAATACAACTTCTCGGATTTTTATTTTACGAAATGGGGAATAATCACCATGGCCTCTGCATCGACTGTTACACTTAGTTTGTATAGCATAGGCTATAGCATGTAACTAATTTGGATTGCTATTTTTAGTATGAATAGTTAAACAATATTAATAAAAAGGTGAAAAAACTAAAAAAATTATTTCTTTTATATGATATATTTATTATTATTTGTCATGACAACATTATTATTCTAAATTTTATCACCTACTCATAAGGTAAAGCATTAATCATGCAACAATCGAAGACATGGGACAATAATATATAATCATTAACTTGTGAGAGAAACACTTTTGAACACACAAATGGTTACGAACTATTTCTTTCATGCCCCATCAAAAATGATGGTAGTTTTGGAAGTAGAGAACAGAATGGACGAAACTTACACATATTGGCAAACAGTGGTTCAAATTCATGTTCAACAGTACATAGAGAAGTATATGTGCATTCTCTGCCCAAAGGACAACTATGAGTACAGAAAATCCAAAGGTTGACAATCATAAGTGAATAGTGCACACGTTGAAATATCAAGAAATATCAATTTTTTATTTTATGTAGCTAATAATAAGAAGAACTTCGCATTAAGATTTTGCATGCTTGTAAAATACTACCTCTATTCCCAATTGTAAGATGTTTTGGTAGGCTATTTTAGACCAAAATGTGTTATAGTTTGAAAGAGAGGAAGTATATTATTGAGGAAAGTACAGGATTGTCTTTAAATTTATTTTTTATAATTTTTTTAAGATTAAGAGATTATTGGTTCTCCGAGCCAGAGAGACTTTACCTTAATATGGTAGGATACCGTTGTCTATGTGCAAAGCACGTGCCATTTACTAGTATCACTTCACACCATATGTTGGTGTCTTTTTTCACAGAACCATAACCTTTACATTTTGTTTCACAAAATACCAACTTTTGTGGTAATCTTTTGCACAAAACACAGAAAACGGTATTAGCTCATTTGATAACTAATTAACTTGTTGGGCCTACTTGTCAGAACCACCATGGCAGCATGGGTAGCTGCAGCGTGCCTAGATTTCGTTAGTCTGTAAGCAGATTATAACCACACAAATTATCACTCCATGTCCAGGAAATTTTATCACTGCAAATTATTACCACGCAGAATAAAATATTTAGACAATCACGACATGGTTATTTTAATTTCATACAAAATATTTAGACAATCAGGACAAGTTTAGTTTACTTTTACTGTCTCCCAGCATATACAAAATAAGAGTCTAGAACTTCTGCAATCAGGACATAACTCTTTTCATTTCATACAAAGTTTAGAGGCTTAATGATAGGGTAAAGGTGCCCGATCTTTCAATGAGACGATATCTCTTGATTATGGTGGAGGTCGACATTGATGATCCGACTACAAACATGCGAGACGTTGCGCCTTAGCAATCGATACACCAACTTCCGAGGCTATTGATCACGCCAGAACTAGATCAACCTGATCACGAGGATCAATCCCTACAAGCAATCGAAGAACCACCAAGAATTATAGATGCAATCAAGATATTGCGAATATAGATGAAAGCTTTATTGAAGAGGTGGGATTCTGTCAGTGCGTAGTACAAAAGGTCGGTTTGACACTTGTGCCTATGGCGAAGAGTAGCTCGTGGCTAAGTCTTTTACTAAACAAAATCCGAGTCTAAACAATGACCTAATGGGAGTATATATGGAGGAACAGAAGGAAATTTCGGCCAGCCTTGGGAAGGAGGTCGAAATCCATCTCTAGGCTGGTTTCCTCCACTATATGGACTCTAAAACTTCAGCCCCTTTATTTGGACGAAAAATAAATGGGCCTGGCCCATATTTAAAGGTGACGCAGCACCATCTAATCACATGGACGAAAATTTGAAGTGTGTAGCTCTCTAGTTCGTCCATGTTTTCATCTTTTCATTGTGGTGGCTTCAAAGTTCTGAAATCTTCACTTGCAGCGTCATCCTGAATCCTCACACGATTGCTGCCATCATCTGCATGCATGATCATGCTCCAATGCTTGTTCCTCTCATCCATGCTAGGCCCATCATTTCTAAGTAACATACACACATCTGATTTAGGCAGCATCATATTCTCATGAATATTAGGAATAGCTCCTAGAAACGAATGTACCTGATAATTTAGTTGGCGTGCACGAGCTCTTGTGAGAGGTCCTTGGAATTGTGGAACGTGAGGAAGTGTGGCTATAAGTGCAACGGTTGTATCAACCATAGGGATGTCCTCATCATCCTCCCCTTCTTGAATTGAAGTCGTCCTCGATGCAATCTCATCTTCTTCTCCAAAGTATGGTTTCAAATCTGCAATGTTAAATGAGGGACTTACCATGCCCATCTCTGCAGGAAGCTCAAGTTTATATGCATTATCATTCATTTTCTCTAACACTTTAAAAGGACCAGCAGCACGTGGCATTAATTTAGACTTGCGCAAATCAGGAAAATGATCTTTGTGCAAATGCAACCAAACTAAATCTCCCACATCAAACACAATATGCTTGCGTCCTTTATCACCAGCAACTTTATATTTAGCATTCATACGTTCTATATTTTCTTTAGTAATCCTATGCAACGTAAGAATCTGTTCAGCATGTTGCGTAGCATCAAAATTATCTTGCACCAAAGATGGAATAGGTAATAAATCAATAGGTGCACGAGGAACAAAACCATACACAATCTCAAAAGGGCATAACTTAGTTGTAGCACATTTTTAAGTTCCTCTTTAAAACAGCCTGTAACATGGTAAACAAAGCTCTATTAACTACTTCAGTTTGTCCAGCAGTTTGGGGATGACATGTAGTACTAAACAACAACTTAGTCCCCAACTTAGCCCATAAACATTTCCAAAAATGGCTAAGAAATTTAGTATCACGATCTGAAACAATAGTATTAGACACACCATGCAAGCGAACAACATCGCGAAAGAATAATTCAGCAACATGAGCAGCAACATCATTCTTATGACAAGGAATAAACCATGTGGATTAAGGCGTGACTTAGCTTTTTGACATGTTGTGCAGCGAGCAATAAACCTCTCAACATCCCTTCTCATGCGTGCCCAAATGAAGTGTGTAGCAAGTACGTCTTCTGTCTTCTTTACTCCAAAGTGACCCATCAATCCTCCTCCTTGCACCTCCTACAACAAATAAAAATAAAGATGAACGGAACCTTTTGGAATGCATAGTTTGTTAGCACGGAACACAAACCCATCATTGAGGACGAATTGGTTCCAAGTTCTACCCTCTAGACAATGCTGCAAAACATCTTTAAAATCGGCATCTTTCATATATTGTTCTTTAATAGTTTCCAATCCAAAGATTTTGAAGTCAAGTTGAGATAACATGGTATAACGATGTGACAAAGCATCAGCAATACTATTATCTTTACCCTTTTTGTGTTTAATAACATAAGGAAAAGATTCAATGAATTCAACCCACTTTGCATGACGTTTATTCAACTTAGCTTAACTACGAATATGCTTCAAAGATTCATGATCAGAATATATAACAAATTCTTTAGGCCATAAATAATGTTGCCAAATTTGTAATGTCCGAACAAGAGCATATAATTCCTTATCATAAGTAGAATAGTTCAAACTAGCTCCACTCAATTACTCACTGAAATATGCAATAGGTTTTCCCTCTTGTAACAACACTCCTCTCAAATCAATTCCACTAGCATCACATTCCAACTCGAAGGTCTTATTAAAATTAGGAAGTTGGAGTAAATGAGCATGTGTAAGCTTATCTTTGAGTAGCATGAAGGCTTCTTGTTGTGCATCGCCCCAAACAAAGGGCACATCTTTCTTAGTAAGCTCGTTCAGTGGCGCTGCAATGGAACCAAAATCTTTGACAAAGCGCCTATAAAATCCAGCGAGGCCAAGGAAGATCCTCACTTGTGTGACTGTTTTGGGTTGTGGCCAACTCGAAATTGCTTCAATCTTGGCGGGGTCAACTTCAATACCCTGTGCTATAACAACATAGCCAAGAAAAGCAACTCTATCCATGCAAAAGGTGCACTTCGCAATATTACCAAACAAACGTGCAGCACGTAAAGCATCAAAAACAGCATGTAAATGTTCCAAATGTTCTTCTACAGATTTGCTATATATCAATATATCATCAAAATAGACCACCACAAAATTTCCTATAAAAGCACGTAAAACTTCATTCATTAATCTCATGAAAGTGCTGGGAGCATTAGTTAAACTAGAGGGCATCACTAACCACTCATATAGGCCAAATTTAGTTTTAAATGCAGTTTTCCATTTAGCTCCTAACTTCATACAATTCTGGTGCTATCCACTAAGCAAATCAACCTTAGAGAACATGGTAGAGCCACTCAATTCATCAAGCATGTCATCTAAACGAGGAATAGGATGACGATATCGAATAGTAATATTATTGATTGCTCTAAAATCAGTACACATGCGCGAAGAACCATCTTTCTTTGGTACCAAAATAATAGGAACAACACATGTACTAAGAGACTCACAAATATGACCCTTGTCAAGAAGTTATTCAATTTGTCGCTGAATCTCTTTCGTCTCCTCCGGATTGGTATGATATGGCACATGGTTGGGAAAAGATGCTCTAGGAATCAAATCAATTTGGTGCTCAATTCCACGAATAGGTGGCAGTCCTGGAGGTACATCTTTTGGGAAAACGTCCTCATACTCCTGCAAAATATTAGCAATAGCAGGTGGCAACGAAGGAGGAATCTCCTCAGCTGAAAACAACACTTCTTTGCAAATGATAGCATAACATGCAGTAGTACTCACATCAATTTCAGAAATATCATATTTGCTAGCTAGCAAACAAGTACTTTTCAAACGAATTTCATTAGCATGTTTTGGATCAGATTTAGAAGTACTTGGAGAAGGCATAAGTTCCTTAGCAACAATCTGATTTTCGCTCAGCTTTTCCCCCTCATTATGTGTTCTACTAGCTCTAGCAAGATCATCTTTTAAAATACTTTCAGGAGACATGGGAAGCAACACAATTTTCTTATCATTATGAACAAGAGAATACTAATTTGTGCTACCATAGTATATAGAATTTGTATCAAATTTCCATGGTCTACCAAGTAAAAGAGCACATGCTTGCATAGGAAGAACATCACACTCAACATAATGAGCATATGCAGCAATAGTAAAATGCACACGAACTATACATGTTACCTTATCCTTGCCGCTGTTATTAAACCATTGAATGTGATATGGACGAGGATGGGGTCGTGTCGTGAGAGAAAGCTTTTCAACCATCTCCATGCTCGCCAAGTTGTTGCAGCTCCCTCCATCAATAATAATGTGAATACAGCATTTCGACTTCCCTTCATTCTGGACAACAGGGTTTAACCACGCCCTTGGTATGGAACAGATTATGGCGCTGGTCAGGCTCGGCCTTGGTAATTTGTGCACTCAAGACTCGCTGTGCAATTAAACTCGGGTATTTATCTGCATGTTCCGCAACCATATATTTAGAATCTTGCTCCGTGGGTGCTGCAGCACATTGCTCATCATATGCAATAAGAGCCAAAGTATCTTCATCATAATCAGTAGCGAAATCGTATCCACCATCCTCAAGAGCAATCATCACACGAGAGGAGGCACAATCACGTGCAAAGTGACCAAGTCCACCACATTTGCGGCACTGAATTTGGCTAGACTTTCTCGTAGATGCCATGGAGGACGCAACACTCGAGGATGGTCCCGAAGTAGTCTTCCGTGTAGCAAACGGCGGTGGTGTAGATGTTGCAGATCGCGTGGATGTGATCGCTAGAGGTGTAGGTGCAGTAGACCGTGATGCCGAATTCGGTGATCTCCAAGTAGAACGCCTTGTAGAATAATTAGTTCGTATCGCCTCGCGTCGAACCTGCATTGCAAGGAAGATGGAACAAACGGGTAATAGTGTGATAAGATTTATATCTAAGAATGGTCTGAATTTCCTTATTTAACCCACCTACGAATCGTGCCATTAATGCTTCATTATCCTCCTCTATACCACAATGCAGCATGCCAGTTTGCAACTCCTGATAGTAATCCTCTACAGAATTTTTGCCTTGATCTAGACGTGCTAATTTGGTAAGGATGGAATGCTGATAATATGGTGGAACAAAACGAATACGCATAGCATGTTTTAAAGCATCCCACATAGTGATTGGATTAGCATGATTAGAACGACAATATTCAGATCACCATATGGAAGCAAAACTAGTGAACTCACAAGTAACAATGCTAACACGTCTATCCTCGGATAATTTAAGCATGCAAAACGCTAGTCTAATTCTAATTCCCAAGAGAGGTATGCATCAGGATTATATCGACCATTAAATGTAGGATCATTTAATTTCAGTTTAGCAATATGGTCATCATCACGTACCAACGAAAAAGGAGGTGGACGGTGAATGTGGGGATTGTATTGCCTAGGACGACCAGCTGGCTGATCAACTGTGAAGTCGTCCGCGTACTCGCCCTCGTCCTCATATTCCCCGTAATAATCATCCAACTGAGCATCACGAGCCTGTGTGACACCCGTAGCTCCTGCAACGCCAGCGGCAGCAGTGCCTGCGGTAGCAGCAGCACCCGCATCCGAAGTTTGTGCCGGATGTTTGAGAATGCGTTGTGCACGTCCCAACAAGTTCGGTGTAGGAGCCCCGCGAGTCGGCTGTGGAGGAGGCGTGCCAGCCGTTGGTGGTGGAGGTAAGCGTGCTAGCACCTCCTGGAATTTAGCGTCAAGTTTGGTGGTGAATGAGGTCTCAAGTCCCTTGAGTTGCTCCATCGTGTCAGTAAAACGCTTGTCCACATCCTGCATATGGTCAGCCAAAAGTGTGGTGAAGTGAGCCTCCAAGGCTTCACCCTCCAGGGGCTGTGTCTCGGTGTTTTCTAGTGGCATGATTAGTACGCAAAAAGCACAGGTATATAATAGAGATACAACAGGAACAGTGGTGGAAAACGCTTAATCTATCAAGCAAACCAATACTCTTACCCGTTCTTACCCTACAGCTGGTGTTGAGCAGTAACCATCGTGATCAAGCTTCAGGAAGATTGAATAGAGCGATTGCCAGGTGGTGTCAACACATAATGTAGGAATATGTGGAGTTCTGGGTGGCTGCAATATCTGTAGACACAATTTTAAAACAGCAATGCAAGGTTGAATAGCAGCTCAACGACGGTACTGTGCTGGTCCTAGACTATCCCAAGCTAGAGACGCGAGCCTAAAACACTACAACTCACGCCGCGACACCGAAAAGCAACAGGCACCAGTGCTCTGAACAGCGCGCGAATGAGGCGAAAATCACTAGTATGGAAAGTGTCTCAAAACGATCAGCAAAGTGGAATATCAGGATAGGCTCAAGATTTTTTTTTGAAATTTCCGAAAACTGCACGAAACTGCTCTGAAAAGCGTGCAGACACCAAATTTTTTCACTATAATGGCGTATAGCTCAAAACGATCCCAGAAGCCTAAAAACAGTATAGGCCGAATTTTTTATTTTATTTTATTTTATTTTATTTTTTTGCTCTCCCCTCTTCCCTTCTGGCTGAACTTTCTGGAACTCGGATCAATTTACAACTCGGATCGGATCTACAATGATGGAAAGCAAGAGTAGGAAAACGAAAACAAACCTAACTGGACTGAACAAGGATATGTGGTGGCGAAGACGGTATGTGGGCGTAGGGTTGTAGCAAGTGTATGGCGGCAGTGGTGATAGCGGAATCAGTGGTGATGGCGGAATCGGTGGTGGTGGTGGTGATGACTGTGACCAGAACTCGAAACTCTAAAGATCTAGATCTAAAACCAGCACTGGACAAGACGATGTAGACTAGAACTCAACAAAGCAAATACTAAAAAGAAATGATGCAATAGGACCGAAAGTGTTTCTAGGATACGGATCTAACCCTAATTTGTTGGCTTTTTATGGTTTATAGGAAGAAGAACAAATGCAATCTAAACTATGAAAACTGTAAGATCTCACCGAGAAACCGAAATCTGATACCACTTGATAGGGTAAAGGTGCCCGATCTTTCGATGAGACGATATCTGTCGATTATGGTGGAGGTCGACATTGACGATCCGACTACAAACGTGCGAGACATTGCGCCTTAGCAATCGATACACCAACTTCCGAGGCTATTGATCATGCCGGTGCTAGATCAACCTGATCACGAGGATTAATCCCTTCAAGCAATCGAAGAACCATCAAGAATTATAGATGCAATCAAGATATTGTGAATATAGATGAAAGCTTTATTGAAGAGGTGAGATTCTGTCAATGTGTAGTACAAAAGGTCGGTTTGACACTTGTGCCTATGGCAAAGAGTATCTCGTGGCTAAGTCTTTTACTAAACAAAATCCGAGTCTAAACGATGACCTAATGGGAGTATATATGGAGGAACAGAAGGAAATTTCGGCCAGCCTTGGGAAGCGGGTCAAAATCCATCTCTAGGCCGGTTTCCTCCACTATACGGACTCTAAAAGTTTAGCCCCTTTATTTGGACGAAAAATACATGGGCCTGGCCCATATTTAAAGGTGACGCAACACCATCTAATCACATGGACGAAAATTTGAAGTGTGTAGCTCTCTAGTTTGTCCATGTCTTCATCTTTTCATTATGGTGGCTTCAAAGTTCTGAAATCTTCACTTGCAGCGTCATCCTGAATCCTCACACGATTGCTGCCATCATCTCCATCCATGATCATGCTCCAATGCTTGTCCCTCTCATCCATGCTAGGCCCATCATTCCTAAGTAACAAACACACATCTGATTTAGGCAGCATCATATTCTCATGAACATTAGGAATAGCTCCTAGAAACGAAAGTACCTGATAATTTAGTTGGTGTGCACGAGTTCTTGTGAGAGGTCCTTGGAATTGTGGTACATGAGGAAGTGTGGCTGTAGGTGCAATGGTTGTATCAACCGTAGGGATGTCCTCATCATCAATTATCTTTTTTCCTACTGCAATCCTTGCTTATTACCAGCTGTGAAGTAAGCATAAGTACGGGTCTCGATGTAATGAACCCGTTGCCTTCATCCACGAACATAATGGAGCTTCGACCTTGGTGGTGTTGTATCTTGCCGAGACGCAGATGAAGGTTGTTGAGGTGATGTCGGACCTTGCTGAGGTTGAGCTTGTCGTGGTGGTGCAAATGGGACTTGGCGCTTGTGCCGGTGGAGGTGTAGGTGTTGTAGCTGGTGGCGAGGAAGGACCTGCAGGCATGTGCACATACTCGGGAAGCTGTCGGTTGCTCTGAAATAATACAAAACCACAACATTTAGAAAGGAGCTGCATTTATATGTCAATCAAAGCCAAATTGTTCTGCCCCAAAAACTAGCGTTCTTCATCTTCTTACTGTAACTCTCTTCAAATCCCTCACCAAAAGTGGAAATTGAAGAATTTTTAGCATTGCTCACGAATCTTACCCACTGAACAATATGGGATCGTCAGAATCCATGGCCTGGATCCTCCATGCTAGCGCGCCACCGAATACGACATGTTTGCTCGATAGAAGGAAGACGAACACGCTGGAGTGCTTGACAATGGGCTAAAATTTACTAATGGGCTATTAGTGTGGTTTATGTGTTCAGTGCATAACGTTACCACAAAAATTGGTGTTTTGTGAAAATCACTAAGGTTGTGGTTTTGTGATAAAATGGCACCAACATGTGGTGCTAAGTGAGAAAATCTTCTCCGGTCCTATTTTTACTTTATTACTCAATATATCCCGCTTCATTGGAAGTTGATATGAATACCATCGAACTTGTATTCATCAAGGCATTCGAGGAAGCAAGAAGGATCCTATTTGTATTATTAGTACTCAGCTTTTAGTAGCTAGTCGATCTTGTACTGCTGCTATATTTTTTAGATAATACGATTTATTTAACAAATTTCATGAATAATACACGAATTTGAGGAATTGCGAATCTAGCACGGCATTTGTTAAATTAGCCGTACTATTCGTGTATTATTCATGAAATGTGTTAAACAAATCGTATTATTTTAAAAAAAAATTAGCTGTATTGCTGGCAAGGTGAGCACGGGCTCCTTCCACCGCAAATATTTTGCCTTGTTTTTTTTAAATGCTCCTCCACCCAAAATTTTGTCTCATCGCTGCCTTTAATGAGAGAAAAGGCTCATGGATGAAGGAGAATCATCCTCCCGCTCTCCTCCTCAATGCGGTATTGGCTGCTATGTCCACTCTTGCATCTATGCATGGCATTTCTTCAAGTGGGAAGCATCGCAGTAGTCACCTCTTCCTTCCCATGTAAGCTTCCGCGCAATGGAGTACAACCATGCAGGCGCATCGGTGTAGAGAAAGTTGGGGCCCGTGATGGTCTAGGCCAACTTTCCTTCTGTTTGCCTCGTGCTTCAGCCCAAAAATGAGCTCTGGCTGGATGTTTTCTTTCTCTTCCATGTTAGGCTGCTCTTCATAGTGCTAAATAACTTAGGCTAGTAAAACTTTCACATGTTACTGCAGTATCTTCAAAGTGTACTGGGTGAAAACAAATATACACCGTTACTTTTTATAGATGTGGCTCTTTCATACTTTTTTGAGCTTTACCTATTATAGAGCATAATTTTATATAGTGATGATATGTCATACTTTATTATTATGTGGGTCTCACGTGCCAACTTACTAATAAAAGGGTCGTGCACAAATACAAAGAGGCCGCTAATCATGTCCAACTAAACCAGGAATTTGTAAATAATAAGGCCTCAAAATATACAAAAATACCCTAGTAGAGAAAGGAAAGGCGCAATCAGGTAGAGCTTCATTGATTATTAGCTATGGTACATAAAATAAGGGCACGGCTCGAGGCCGGATTAGAGAGTCCTCATTTCCCCCCATCGAAATTGCAATGCTTGGGATGGTCACTCTGAAGATGGAAGCCACCGTTCTCAACTGTACCTCCTGCTCCCAGCCCCTCAAGCCCCGGCGGGTCTACAAGGTCTCTCTCCATTTATCCCTCATAATCCATTGATTTTTATTTCGTCGGTTCGTCCATGCAACTATTTTATTTTTCGAACTTCCATTTCTATAGTGCGTGGATATTCATCTAGTATGCCACCGCTGCGTACGCAAGATCACCTCCTACCAGAAGTGCGAGCACCCTAGCGGCGGATTCACCCACGAGCCCGCCATGGACGCCGTCCTATCAGTGACTAGGGTCGAGTGCACCCACAAATGCTGCAGTAGTTTGCTGCCCTACTACAAACTCCACGAGCACGAAATAATGTGTCGGTACGCTCCCTGCACTTGCACGGAGACCGGCTGCGACTTCACCGCCCCACCGCCAGCGCTCGTCGCCCACCTCGAAGTGGTCCACTCGATCCAAGTGCACAAGATCTAGTATGCCACCACCAAAGCTTTCCAGGAGCTGGTGCTACTGCTTGGCGAGGCATCCCACCGGCTCATCCTCGTTGGGGAGCAGGACAGCATTGTGTTCGTCCTGACGATTGGCACGGTAATCATGGTCCCCCTCGTGTCTGTGGTCTGTGTTAGGGCCACGATGGGTGACTTGCCAGTGTACAGGGTAAGGATGTGGGCGGAATGCCCGCCGCTGCTCTCCTGGAGGGACGACATGAGGAGGACCGGCACCATGATGGTGGAGCTCAATGCGCTGAGCTCTGCTAAGCCGAGAGAGGTCGGGTTAGAGGACCTTACTTCTTACCTAGCGGCGCCGTCTCATTACCTGGTCGGTCCTGCTACATCGAAGGAGCTGCGTTTCTTCTTTCGCGTCAAGTTTTAGTGGTGATGTAAGCTGCTGTTAATTGGTTTAATTGCAGAATGATCATTTGCATACCAGGAATGGTGGATTTTGTAGTACTAGTACTCTATCTCCGTCCCAAGAAATAAGGCTCCCTTAGTTTTGTTTTTTGTTTGACCAAGATTTACTCTAAATATATATAAAGAATGTTGGTACTGTACAAATTTAGCATCATTGGAAAGTTGTTTCAATACGAATTCAACGAAACAAATTTTACACAATATAAGTAAATTTTAGTTGCTCCATTTATTCGGTCAAACTTTACTTTGGAGCACGCGTTCACCTTATTCCTTGAAACGGAGGTACTAGATGAGTTTAGTGGATGTACTCTCCTGAGTATTTTTCATGAAGTCTTAACTTCCGATGGGTTGGGTGGATCAATTGATGTAATCTGCTGAGTAGTAAGCTGAATAGTATTAAGGCTCTCTGTTTAGGAAGGCTAGAGGGCTAATTCGCAATACTACCAAGTAGATGAACTCTAATTAATTTATGCATGCACCACTAGTTTTACATGCATGAGAGGCTAGATAAAAAAAGGGGACATGATGAGAGATGAAACAACACGCATTGGGAGACTGAGAGAAAATAGAGATATCTAAATTAATGAGTCACGGGAATTAAGACAATAAAGAGGATAGGTCTTATTATAATTTCTAACAATTTTAAAAAGCTCTCTGGCCTAATAATCCCAAACAGAGGTAGGAGCACTAGTCAACATACATTCGGGAGTACTAGTATGTACTACTGTGTAGTAGTACAATAGTGGAGTACAGTAGTGGTAGTAGTACTCCTCTCCAATTCATATTAATTGTCACTGGATTGGATGTACTCGTATCTAGCACTAAAACATGTCTAGATACATCCATTTTCGCGACAAGTAAATATAGTCATTTTTGGAGTAGTACTAGTTTGGTTGGAAGAAATCAAACTTTTTCCACAGTAGGGACGGTGGTTTTTTGCTAGTAGTAGTACTAGTACATAGCAGGTAGTAGTAATATATATGTTTATACTGTACTAACTCAACATACATTCGGGAAATCGACAGATGTTCATCTTGCGGTTCTGCTGCTACAATGCTACTAGCAGTTTTTCAGGTGCCCATTCACCCTTTGTCTTTCAGCAGTACTCCGCCTAAGCAGTATAAATGGAATTACTCAAAGAAAGTCTCTACCACTATAAAATTATAATCTGCCATGGTTGTTGATTGAAAAGACAATTCATTGGGGTGGGGTGGGTTGTTGGCGTGTGCTACGATGCCTACTCCTACTATCACTCTGCAGTCAAAAAAAGAAACAGTTGCCATTCCTTGCATTAATTCTTCCCTCCGCCCCTTACATGCCTGCAGTATATACATGCATTAACTTTTGCGAGTAGTATAGTACAAGTAGGAGTAGTATCAAGCAAGGATATACCGAGATGCAAAGATATACTCGTAGGTCACATGGTGTACCATTCTGAGTCTCTGTCTTCTTCTTTGGTCTGCTTGCCCTTGCCCTTGCCCTTCTTCCTTAGTTCTTTTTTGGTTGAACATTTCGAGAGTTTGTTGACCCCTCTCAAAGTTCACTATCCGCCTGTATACCTCGTAGGTCGCGTAGGCAGCGAGGCTTGCATACTTGATCTGCTCTTCGGTCAGGGGCATGTTCCCCCACTGCTTGTGGTCCACATCCTCCATCTTCTTCATGACTTTGTAACGGATGTCTATGAGGGCCACTGCATAGTCAGCCAAAGAATCCTTCTCATTCATGGAGCCGGCAGGCTTCCACCTCTTCTAGATGTCCATGAAGGTTGTTACCGGTACTAGAGAATGCCTAAGCCTGATATAGGCATTGCCGATGTCGACGCCTGCAAAGGAAATGTTAGGGTTGGCAAGGAACTCTGCTAGCTTGGAGCATGGCTAGTCGACCTGGTAGATCTGGTAGACCAGGCAATACATGCCCACACATAGCTGGACAACAGCAGCCTTCTGCGCCGATGATTGCTCGTTTGTGTACTCTACTTCGAGGCTAACAATCTTGTCGTCCATTTCCTCCAGGAGCTTTTGGATTTTCTCGATTTAATCGTTCACCACCGATGCTCTATTGGTATCAGCCACCTGTAGTGTGGTGTTGCCAGGGTCCACGAAGTAGTACATCTTGTCCAACGATGCTGCCATGGACTATGATTGGCGCCTTCTTTTGTTTTGCAGAGGTCCGGCCGGGTGACAGAAAAGGAATGGGATAGAGAAGAAAGGAACCGCTACGAATATCGGGAGATGATGCATGAGCGGTTCTGGAGACAAAAGGGCATGCAGTTCCCCCGGCCCAGCCCACGTACTCCTATAGAATATAATTTATTTACAGATCAGTTTTACGGACGCGGATTATTTACGGCTATAGGTTGATTTCTAGATTATACAAAAAGTACAAGAACCAAACACACGGGATACTTTATGAACGAAGCTCGAAAGTATAAATATTTTTTGAGTTTCACCTACTACTATAATTTTATATAAAAAATGATATGTCATACTTATATTATCTAATTCTCACATTCAAGGCACTTGCAACTCACTAGTTATTTCTTATCTTATCTTATCTTATCTTACCACTATATCTCTACTATTATAATGGAGCAGATTTGAATTGGATCCTTAGCACCAATCCTTACTGTTGGGATATTAGATCCAATTGTTCAGAGCACCTGGATTCGTGTTGAATAGTACCTAGAGCAAACTCTACTATTTTTGAGAATCATCATGTCACCACCCCGAAAATTTCATAGCATAGTAGGCTGTATTCTCTCTACTACTACAATGGAGCAGTTTTGAATTGGATCCATAGCACCAATTCTGACCGTTGGGCTGTTAGATCCAATGGTTCAGAGAAGCTGGATTCATGTTGAATAGTACCTAGACGTCTGACATATCACCACTATATAAATTTTAATAGGTAAAGCATAAAAAAATATAAATTTGATCAACATCTATAAAGTATGAGTGCATATTCGGTTCTTGTACTTTTATATCATTTAGAAGTCAATGATTATTAGCTATCTAAAACTTGAAAATTCTGGTAAAATGGTATAGAGAAACGAGGGAGAAGATTCTAGAATGATGGAGAAGTGTGTTTTGAGTTTTGTGCATACCATTCATTATGATAAAGACTATCAATAAAATCTTCTATATGCTACGTTAAATGTTGGGATTCGTGAGTTGGTTTAGGGTCAATATTCAAACTTATTTGTACACATTTCCAGCGTTGGATCAAGGCTCTCGAATCCCAACATTGCCAACAGTTGGATCTTCTTTTTCATTTTAGCATCTAAAAAATACTACTCTCTCCGTCCATAAATAACTTACTTGGGTTTCTCTAGATTCGATTGTATCTATACACTAAAATGCGTCTAAATATATTCGAATCTAGACAAAACCAACTCAGTTATTTTTGGATGAAGGGAGTACTTTTGATAGTCTCTGGCCCAATGTATGCATATTAGTACTCCAAGTTACTTACCACTCAGACCAGTCTTAGAGCATGTCTAGCATGGAAAAAATAGTGTGCTATTTCATACTATGTAGCTTGATATTGCGTATTGGGAGAGTCCACAATATTTTTTAAAGATTTTCCTTGCCATGGTGCTATTTTTTAAATAGCATGCTATATCGCGCTAAAACATCATAGCGTTAGCGCTATTTCAAGTATAGGACGTTATTTTTTTATTGGCGGGTGTGGAGTAAGATAACATATGATGAATGTGTCGAGTAAGCCAACATACAATGAAAATTTGGTTGTTAAACTTATGTGATCGTGTCAAGCCGCCGCCTCCTCCTGTAGCACCTAGCGCTGTACGTAGATTCAGCCCTGTCGGTTATCCTCCAACTTGGATAGTGCCGGAATCGATTATGCATGTACAAGTATTACTCTAGGCAATTCATTACATGCTGAAATCGTTTATATTCATGATATACCTATTATTTTTTAAATTTTTTACAAAAAGATGTTTTGTAAAACAGCACGTTATTAGCACGCTATAACTTTCATATTGTCTGGAGAAAAGCCACGCTAAATTAAATAGCACGCTAGTATTTTTTGTCATGATATCTAGTGGCTTGTCTAAATTTGGTAGTCTCTTAGGCCTTCCACAACGTCTAAAAAACGGTGCCCAAATCACTTTAGATGAATTAGGCACTGGTGCACTCCGTTGCCCGATCGATGCCACCAAATTTTTTCAGGGAACCGGAGCACCTAGTTGCTCTGATGCCCCAAACTCTTCACCCAATAGAATAGCAATATATGTGTACTATGCATGTTGTTGATAGGACCTTCACCAAAGATAAGCCATGGAGATTGGTCTAGTTAATTTGTTTATCATGTTGTGGGCCAGCTATTTATTTCTGGCCAAAGTGATCACATTGTGAGCTTGGTGCCTCAAAAGAATTTCTAGGCATCGCTTATGAGTTGGAAACTTTTCTATCTATTGGGCATCGATCACGCTGTGGAAGGCCTTAGAGCATCTCTAGTGGCTTATCTAAATTTGGTAGTCTACATCTTCACTTTATAGATAATGGTGTAAAAAGATTCCTTTTTACACAACTTTAGTTTTCTAGTGGATAGTCTAAATTTGATAGTCTATATGTCCATCTGCACACAGATAGTCAATATACATAGCAAATCAGTACAACAAATGCTCTGATTTGGCTCGGGAGCGAGCTCGTGAGCGACCAACTTTGCTTTAGACATGGTGGCTTGGTTGTCCAAATATGGACAACGAGTAGCCTGTTTGGAGGATGTCTAAATTTTAGACCACCGGATACACAAGCCACTGGAGGCCTTTTTTGTCCATGGTGGTCTATATTTGGCTTAGACTACCAGATACACTAGCCACTAGAGATCCTCTTAGGCTGGTCATAGTGGGAAACATACTACTCTAGTTCATGTAACTACGTACCTTCATATGTGTACGCAATTGAGCCAAAGGTAGAGACCTTATTTTGCAGAAATGGCTCCAGAAATATTCCATACCTAGAAAGGCTAGGAAATTACAGTAAACTATTTTTTCTAGTCATTGGACTATAGATACTCCTAGGATAGGATATTATTATTCTATATCTTTTGAACTGTATAGCAAAATTCAAAATCCCAGAGCGGCAAATTCTCCCGCCTCACCTCCACCGAAATATTTCGAGTGGTCACACGCCCCAAGTTGTAGCCGTATGAAATTCCTTTTCTACCCCTGACAATGGCCTATCTACTAATGTCGGGGCATGGGTATGGTTCGTAATCCCCCTCCCCCCGGGGGCCGTGGGTCCCCACAGATCTAAAGCTGGTAGTCCACCTTCCACCGACGCCATTTCCCCCAAAGCACTCCAAAAAACCCTAACCCCTTTCTCACCTCCGGCTCCTGCAACACCGCACCGGCCCATCCCCGCAGCGCTTTGCCGGCCTACACGCCACCCAACCCCCTCTCACCTCCAGCACTTCCACCACCGCACTATAATCATCTCCGCCGCACTTCGCCCGCCTACACGCCACCCAACCCCTATCTCACCTCTAGATCCCGCACCACCGCACCGGAACATCACAGTTGCACTTCGCTGGCCCACACGCCACCCCAAACCCCCTATCCCACCTCCGGCTCATGCACCACCGCACTTCTCCGGCCTACACGCCATACTTCTCTACCATATACTCCTGGCCAGTCTACGGGATCAGCCGATGTCCACCTTACCGAACCCTAATTCACCTGATACCCTCTTCCATACAACCATGTTAGTTTTGCCAACTCCCTAGTCCACAACACCTGACCTGCATCACCAACGCTGGTGTGCGCTACATTAGATCTGCTTCACAGACTCAACAGTCGACTACACTAGATCTGCTTCACCGACGCTCTTGTGCACCGCCTTGAATCCATAATCGGTCGTAACAGATCTTCTTCACCGACGACACCGTGGACTACACCGGATCTCCTTCACCGGCCATCTTGTCAAGCAAGCCAGACCCATCAACAACCTCCACAGACCTGCTTCACAGACGCCTCCGAGATCTATCTGCTTCAGCCCGACTCACCACTACCGGGCACCCTCGGCATCCTTGACGTCACCCGCAAAGATGTCATGTATGCGTAAACGATGCCATGGCCTAGGTAAACTAGATCTGCTTGTTCGTTCGTTTCAATATAGCAGATATGAGTATAGCAGGTATGAGCCTGCGATAGGGAACTATATTTCTGTATTGGTGGTAAATTCCTACCACAAGACTGGCTTAATTGATATCCCACTCTCCCTTGATAAATTCGGTGTAGTCTATGTCAAATCCAGGCATTAAACTACTCCTTCTGTTTCGAGGTATAAGGCGTCCTTGTTATGCGTGTTTTTTCTTTGACCAACAATTACTCTTAATATACATAAAGAATTTTTGTAGTACAGAACAGACATCATTAGAGTTCATTGGTATTATACAGTTCACGGCAAATGTTAATTCACTGAACATCTAAAGTTGCCTACCTATTCAACAAGTTCACAAGTTATGTCATCATAATGTGCACTTGCTTTGTCTGTTGCTACAATACTGACTGCATGTAATTTTGGAGTTCATTGGTAGTTTTAATCCATTGAACATGTAGGTTAACATTTCCTGCTCTACAAGTTTAGAATTTATGTTATTTCAATTTCAATCTGGTTGTTCTAAGCAAACACAGTAACTGCCTTCTCTTATGTAATTCATCGCAAATTTTATGTCATTGAACTTGTTGGTTTTGCATTCCCTCTGCAAGTTATGCCATTATTATTTGTTTCAATTAAGCTCCGACAGTAGCTGCCGCCTATTGTGTACTACTCCCTCCGTTTCAAAATATAAGATGTTTTAGCTTTGTGATAGGAGTGTATCTAGACACCATTTGGTGAGTAGGTTTACTCCAAACCTACATGAACCTACACACTAAAAGTGGTCTAGATGATGACTTATACTTTTTGAAACGGAGGGAGTACATCCATTCTGTAAAAGAAGGCCTATATAACTTTAAAGTCAAACAATGATGACTTTTACCAAGCTCATAGAAAAATATATTAAGGGTTAATTTGTGGCATTTGCGTCTATGAAAATATAAGCCCCGATGTATCGAGTTGCGTTGATTTGGTATGGTAGATGTTCCTGGTAGTTCTACAAACTTGGTCCAATTTTGCGTCGATTGACTTGTGAAAATTTTATACGCCTTATTTACTTTGGATTGGATGTAGGATTACATGGCATGTTTTAAGGCACTTAACATGGTTATATGCATGCCCTGCTCTATAAATTCAAGCTTCTCAATTATAACTTCTGCAGCAGCAGTATCTACCATCTATTATGTAGTTCATGGCATTTTAGGTCACTTCACAGATGGGTTAGCATTCCCTGCTCTATAAGTTCACGAGATATACCATTGTAATGTCTATCTTGTTTGTCCAAATGTTAGTAGAGTAACTGCCTGCTCTGTAGATGGTGAGACTTTTTATGGAACTTCTCATATTTGTTTGCAATCCTATTTCACAAGTTAAATCATTGTAATCTCTCTCTTGTTCGTGCTAAGGAGTGACTGTAACTGCATTCTATTTTGTCGCCATGGCAATCTTTATGTCAGTTAAATGTTTGTTTATATTGCGCCATTCCCTGCTCTACGTGTTCACAAGTGATTATACTATAATATCTATCTAGTTCTTTGTAAACAACAACAACCACTATCTGATATTATTTCCTCTCACAGGGAACACGAAGAATCGTAGAGTGAATCGCCCCTACAATCTTGTAAGTACATGTTGCTTTGTATTGCTGAATGCAAACCTGTTTTATGTGAATGCGTGGCCTGAACCTATATGCAGAGGAGCAACAATAAAGTAAATGGATTGTCTATCCAAGTACTCGATGCGGTGGATGTCTTCAAAGAACAAACTGACAACAGGATGTCCTCTAATGGGACTGCACAAAAAGAAATAGTAAGTCTCTTGTTTTTACTGAGATGTGCTTAGTGTCAGATGCTTGTTTGTATGAGGTACCACATGATTCGGCTAATGATTAGAACAAGGTTGACCTTAACCAAGACTGGACAAAAACCAAATGTAAATCCCCGATTTATAATTCAATGTGCTCACTTGATTTTGGTGATGATCTATTCTTTCTATATTTGATTTGTGTTCATCTATGTACCTATCTATCTATCTATCTGTTTGTCTGTCTATCTATCTATCTATCTATCCATATGTTAACTAGACCATGATTAGGTGTTTGTGATTTAAGTATATGCACTTTTATGCTATATTTTTTGCTATGTAACAAAGACCAATTGTAAATCTCTCGATTTATAATTCATTTTTCTCACACAATCATCGTGATGATCTATTCTTTGCTATATTTGACTCATCATCATATCTATCTATCTATCTATCTATCTATCTATCTATCTATCTACATATGCGTCAACTAGACTATGATTATGTGGTGGTAATTTAAGTATATCCACTTTTATGCTAATTTATAGTCTATTATTGTATTTTTCTTCTATAATTAAGAGTTTTTATGCACTCTGGAGGTAGTCACATTGTCTAGTGTCGGCACCACATGAGTTGTCCAATGATTAGAACAAAATGACCTTTAACGGTAGTACACAAAGACTGAAAGTAAATCCCTTGATTTATAATTCAATTTGCTCACTCAATCATGGTGGAGATCTCTTTTTGGTATATTTGACTGATGATCTTCTATCTATATATATGCGTTAACTAGACCATGATTAGGTGGTGGTGATTGAAGTATAACAACTTTTATGCTAATCTATATTCTATTATCATATTAGAGATCGCCACCATGATTGAGCTTATATGCACTCTAGAGGTAGTAACATAGTCTAGTGTTATATGTATGAGACTAGTATAAATTACTTGGTCTTGGTGGGGAGTAACTTGGACTAGTAAAAATGCATACAATACTAGTCCAAGTTACTCTATCAACACTAAAGGGTGTCTAGATACATTCATTTCACAAAAGCCATGACATCTTATATTTTGAAATGGAGGGAGTTCTATCTAGACTACTCATAGTGAGATTGTCATAGATATTATCATCTAATATGATCCCCAGTTACAGTATATATGTACTATAACCATGTTAATATGATCTGGAAGTCTATCGTGCACCTGTTGTTTGATTGCTTAATTCATTACCTTAATAGCTACTCTACATGATGCACATATAGAGTATATTGCCAATTTGATTCTTTAGTTTGCTCATCATTAAAGCAATGTAATGATTTTCTTAACTCAAACAGTCAGAACATCGCCCTTTCAAGGCGAAGCTGCGGGTTTGAGCCCCATCAGTCCCAAACTAGGGATGGCAATTACTGTGAGAAATACAATGTTTGATTAATAATAAACAAGGGATTTTCATCTATACATGATCAGATGATCTCGCGAGTTTAATATTAGCCACCATATGGTTCAATTGGTTATGGTTCCTGTGAATTTTTAGTTGACTTGTGATTGCATCAATTCTATATTCTGAAGTGGTTCCTAGACATACATTGTTTAAATACTTCATTCACCTTGCAAGGTGCACAATGTATCATTTGCTTGTTTGTCTACTGGATTTTCTTGCCAGGTTATATGTTCAATGATACTGTCAACAGTTGGAAATACAATAGTTGTAGGCATTACAAAGAAGGTTTGTGCTACTTTTTGGATGCATCCAACTATTGTTTTGGCAGCAAATGACCCATCTCTTTGTTTCTCTTCTTTTTTATTTACTGGCCCTACGATCAAAATATTTGAATGATCTGGCTACTGAAAAGGAATGGTTGAGCTCTTGTTTGTCTGAAATGATTCTGGTAGTCTATTTAAGACACTTGATCTATTGCTTGTTTTTCCAAGGTACTATCATAGTTGCCTGATGATTAAAGCAATGCCACCTGTGGTTGGAGGTCACTTTTTTGGGTAGTTCATACTATAGACCATTTTTAAACACTATTATTATATTTTAGGTTAATGCTTTGTTGTCCCGACCAGTTCTAAGCAGCTGAAGGAATCTCATGCACCTCTTTTTGTTATATTTCTATATTTTTGTTATGAAGTGATATGATTAGTTTATGAGGGAAAGAGTCGAGTTGCTAGATTCCCTACATTCATTACCAAACTACTTCAGTTAGTATGAATGAGACACACATGTTGATGGCTTGATTTGTCATATTAGGACAATGCCAATTTTGAAATTCTTTGACAACAAACATGGTGTTTTTTCGCCTGCTTTGTTGCTCTAACTTAATATGTCTTAGTTCCATCATGCAAATAACCTGTAGTGTTTGTTCCAGAGTGGCTATGATACTGGCACATGTATGCATCGGTTAAGGACATCGATAGTTCCTGCTATTCCGGAAAGATATGTACGAGGCACATCATTGATTGTTCCTGGGCAATGATGAATTTGAATGATTTTACATATAAGATGGACCAGTTAGCTAGTACGCTGTGTTGACTTGTTTTATTTGTTTCAGGCTGCACATGAAGCTATGGGGGCAGAAGGGAGGAATCCTACGTTAAGTATTGAGATCATTTCACAAAGCAGCAGTGACAATGATTATTGCTTGCATTGGCCCACGGTTTCAGTTTTTCCATCAGAAAGAGGTGTTACAACTGCACTCCAAACTACTGATTTAATTGAACAAGAAATAGAGAAAATAGATGGAATAATCACGATTACACATGAACAGATACAAGAACTGAAAGATCGACAAGATTTGATGGACCGTCTACTTGATAATCTCTTCTGCAGTTGTCATGGTATGCCAGTTGTTACTTGTATGAGGATGTAAGCTCTGTAGTAGAAACCATGTTCCAACACATGTCTCGTGATGTCTCTGTAATGCTTCATCTTGTTTTTGTTGAAAGTCTGGTCTGTAATAAATTTCAAAAAATATCTGTTGATGTAATAGGGTGATCCTAGCGTGGCCATTGGCGGGCTAAAATATTAACAGACTGTTTAAAACTAGAATTTTGCCATAGTTATAGAATATGCAAATATGTTGGCCAGCAGATGGGCCAAATAAACACTAAAAGGCCGTAAGTGGTATGTCAGAATATTGGTGGGCCTCATAAGTGGCCAATGCCCTAAAACGTACAGGGCTGAACCGCAACAGGCTAGAATAGTAAAGGGCCTGAACTGTAATGGGCCTGAATATTGATATACCTGAACAGTAAAGAGCTGAAACAGTAAAAGGCCTGAACAGTAAAAATCCCGCGCAGTAGAGGACCCGCACAGCAAAACAGACAGAAGAGTAAAAGGCCATAACAGTAAAAGGCCATAACAGTAAAGGATCCTAACACTAGTAAACCAGAAATTTAAAAGGACATCACAGTAAATGGGTAGAACAGGAGCGAACCCCACGGGCTGTAGGAACAGTAACGGGCCACCTGCGGGCCTTAACAGTGCCTGACCTTCTGGCGCATGCCCCTAATGGGCTGCATATTATTCTATCAAAGTGGGTCTTCTTTGGGCCGAAACTGTAGTGGGCTTGAAATCATATGGGCCCTGGATGGATTCATTAATGGGCCACGTCAAACAGTACATGGCATGAGAGTAAAGGCTCGTAATCTTATTGGGCTCTCCTCGTGGGCCAACCCACTTAACAATTAGCAGGCCTTGTTTGGGCCAGGCTTCTGCCACAGTTTCTGTTACCGTTAATGGCGGTAACCGGATGTTAACGGTGGGTGCCACGTGGCATTTTGCATGACGTCAGCAGTCAACGCGGCTAGCGAACAGATCTATGACGGAACAAGTTTTCGTGGTTGAAGGGCGCGATCCGCCACGGTCAGAAAAAAACATGGTAGATTATTTTCTAACGGGGCTTTTACCACGAAGGGCATCCACCGTAGAAGACTTTTTAGCCACGAAAAATGGGCCTTCAACCACGAAAATCGTCTATTGTAAAATCCAACTTTTCTTGTAGTGGTGGTTTAGGAAAAGAACACACATTCAATGACTCTAGTGGTGGTTTAGGGAAGGAAGACACATACAATGACTCTGGTGGTGGTTTAGGAAAAGAACACACATGCAATGACATCTACTGGATCCATGTGGTTTAGGAACAAAACACACACACAACAACATCTAGTGGATCCATGTGGTTTCGTAAAAGGACACACATGCAACCATATCTAGTGGATCCATGTGGTTTATGAAAAGAACACACAAGCAATGGCATCTAGTGGATCCTCGTGGTTTATGAAAAGAACACACATGCAACCACATCTAGTGGATCCATGTGGTCTATGAAAAAACCACACATGCAATGACATCTAGTGGATCCATGTGGTTTGTGAAAAGAACACACATGTAACCACATCTAGTGGATCCATGTGGTTTATGAAAAGGACACACATGCAATAATGTTCTCTAGTGGATCCATGTGGTTTATGAAAAGAACACACATGCAATGGCATCCACATGATCCATGTGGTTTACGAAAAGAACACACATGCAATGACATCTAGTGGATTCCTATGGTTTATGAAAAGGAACACACATGCAATGACTCTGGTGGTTGTTTAGGAAAGGAAAACACATTCAATGACTCTGGTGGATCCATGTGGTTTAGGAAAAGAATACACATGCAATTACTATGGTAGTTTAGGAAAAGAACACACATGCACTAACTTTAGTGGATCCATGTGGTCTAGGAAAGTAACACACATGCAATGACTCTAGTGGTGGTTAAGGAAAAGAAGACACATGCAATGACTAGTATTAATGTGGTTTAGGAAAGGAACACACATGCAATGACTCTAGTGTTGGTTTAGGAAAGGAAGACACATGTAATGACTATGTTGGTGGTTTCAGAAAAGAACACACATGCAATGACTCTGGTGGATCCATGTGATTTAGGAAAGGAACACACATGCAATGTCTCAAGTGTATCCATGTGGTTTATGAAAAGAACACACATGCAATGACATCTAGTGGATCCATGTGGTTTATGAAAAGTACACACATGCAATGCCATCTAGTGGATCCATGTGATCTATGAAAAGAACACACATGCAATAACATCTAGTGGATCCATGTGGTTTATGAAAATGACACATCCAATGTTATTAGTGGAACAATGTGGCTTATGAAAAGAAGACACATGCAATGTTATGGGTGGATCCATGTGGTCTATGAAAAAAACACATGCAATGACATCTAGTGGATCCATCTGGTCTAGGAAAATAACCCATGCAATGACATTTAGTGGATCCATGTGTGTCAAACCTAGGTCACAGAGACCAAAACCGGATAGGAAAGCAGCTTTCACATTGCATGTTGCAACAGTGTGGCAGAAGTTCCATCACAGAATCCACTAGAGTGTGTGTTTTCACGTGGATCCATGTGGTTTATGAAAACAACACACATGTAATGCATCTAGTGGATCCATGTGGTTTATGAAAAGAACACACATGAAGTGACATCTAGTGGATCCATGTGGTTTATGAAAAGAACACACATGCAACCACATCTATTGGATCCATGTGGTCTATTAAAAAAAGCACATACAATGACTCTGGTGGATCCATGTGATTTAGGAAAAGAACACACATGCACTCACATCTAGTGGATCCATGTGGTTTATGAAAAGGACACACATGCAACCACATCTAGTGGATCCATGTGGTTTATGAAAAGAACACACAAGCAATGGCATCTAGTGGATCCATGTGGTTTATGAAAAGAAGACACATGTACTGATTCTGGTGGATCCATGTGGTTTAGGGAAGGAACACAGATCCAATGACATGTAGTGGTGGTTTAGGAAAAGGACACACATGCAATGACTCTAGTGGTTCCATGTGGTTTCGGAAAGGAACACACATGCAATGACTCTGGTGGATCAATGTGGTTTAGGAAAGGAACACACGTGCAATGACTCTTGTGGTGGTTTAGGAAAGGAAGACATGCAATGACTCTGGTGGTGGTTGAGGAAAAGAACACACATTTAATGACCCTGATGGATCTAGGTGATTAGGAAAGGAACACAAATGCAATGACTCTAGTGGTGGTTTAGGAAAGGAAGACACATGCAATGACTCTGGTGGATCCATGTGGTTTAGGAAAATAAGACACATGTAACCACATGTAGTGGATCCATGTGGTTTAGTAAAAGGACAGACATGCAACCACATCTAGTGGATCCATGTGGTTTTGTAAAAGGACAGACATGTAACCACATCTAGCGGATCCATGTGGTTTAGGAAAGGAACACACATGCAATGAATCTGGTGGATCCAAGTGGTTTAGGAAAAGAAGACACATGCAATGACTCTAGTGGTTTTGGAAATGAACACAGATGCAATGACTTTGGTGGATGAATGTTGTTTAGGAAAGGAACACACATGCAATGACTCTAGTGGTAGTTTAGGAAACGAAGACACATGCAATGACTCTAGTGGTGGTTTAGGAAAAGGACACACATGCAATGACATCTACTGGATCCATGTGGTTTAGGAAAAGAGCACACATGCAACCACATCTAGTGGATCCACGTGGTTTAGTAAAAGGACACACATGAAACCATATCTAGTGGATCCATGTGGTTTATGAAAAGAACACACAAGCAATGGCATCTAGTGGATCCATGTGGTTTATGAAAAGAACACGCACACAACCACAATTAGTGGATCCATGTGGTCTATGAAAAGAACACACATGCAATGACATCTAGTGGATCCATCTGGTTTGTGAAAAGAACATACATGAAACCACATCCAGTGGATTCATGTGGTTTATGAAAAGGACACACATGCAATGTTATCTAGTGGATCCATGTGGTTTTTGAAAAGAACAGACATGCAATGGCATCTACTGGATCCATGTGGTTTATGAAAAGAACACACATACAATGACATCTAGCGGATCCATGTGGTTTATGAAAAAGAACACACATGCAATGACTCCGGTGGTGGTTTAGGAAAGGAAAACACATGCAATGACTATGGTGGATCCATGTGGTTTAGGAAAAGGATACACATGCAATGACTATGGTGGTGGTTTAGGAAAAGAACACACATGCAATGACTCTGGTGGATCCATGTGGTCTAGGAAAGGAACACAAATGCAATGACTCTAGTGTTGGTTAAGGAAAACAAGACACATGGAATGACTGGCATCAATGTGGTTTAGGAAAGGAACACACATGCAATGACTCTAGTGGTGGTTTAGGAAAGGAAGACACATGTAATGACTATGGTGGTGGTTTCAGGAAAGAACACACATGCAATGACTAGTGGATCCATGTGATTTAGGAAAGGAACACACATGCAATGACTCAAGTGTATCCATGTGGTTTATGAAAAGAACACACATGCAATGACATCTAGTGGATCCATGTGGTTTATGAAAAGTACACACATGCAATGGCATCTAGTGGATCTATGTGGTCTATGAAAAGAACACACATGCAATAACATCTAGTGGATCCATGTGGTTTATGAAAATGACACCCATCCAATGTTATCAGTGGATCAATGTGGTTTATAAAATAACACACATGCAATGTTATGAGTGGATCCATGTGGTCTATGAAAAAACACACATGCAATGACATCTAGTGGATCCATGTGGTTTTTGGAAAAGAACGCACATGCAATGACATCTAGTGGATCCATGTGGTCTAGGAAAATAACCCATGCAATGACATCTAGTGGATCCATGTGTGCCAAACCTAGGTCACAGAGACCAAAAACGGATAGGAAATTAGCTTTAACATTGCTTGTTGCAACAATGTGGTAGAAGTTCCATCACAGAATCCACTGGAGTGTGTGTTTTCATGTGGATCCATGTGGTTTATGAAAACAACACACATGCAATGACATCTAGTGGATCCATGTGGTTTATGGAAAGAACACACATGCAATGACATCTAGTGGATCCATGTGGTTTATGAAAAGAACACACATGCAACCACATCTAGTGGATCCATGTGGTTTATGAAAAAGAACACACATACAATGCCTCGGGTGGATCCATGTGATTTATGAAAAGAACACACATGCACCCACATCTAGTGGATCCATTTGGTTTATGAAAAGGACACACATGCAACCACATCTAGTGGATCCATGTGGTTTATGAAAAGAACACACAAGCAATGGAATCTAGTGGATCCGTGTGGTTTATGACAAGAAGACACATGCAATGATTCTGGTGGATCCATGTGGTTTAGGAAAGGAACACACATGCAATGACATCTGGTGGTGGTATAGCAAAAGAACACACATGCAATGTGTCTAGTGGATCCATGTGGTTCAGGAAAGGAACACACGTGCAATGACTCTGGTGGATCAATGTGGTGTAGGAAAGGAACACACATGCAATGACTCTAGTGGTGGTTTAGGAGAGGAAGACACATGCAATGACTCTAGTCGTGGTTTGGGAAAAGAACACACATTTAATGACTCTGATGGATCTAGGTGGTTTAAGAAAGGAACACAAATGCAATGACTCTAGTGGTGGTTTAAGAAAGGAAGACACGTGCAATGACTCTGGTGGATCCATGTGGTTTAGGAAAATAAGACACATGCAACCACATCGAGTGGATCCATGTGGTTTTGGAAATGAACACACATGCAATGACTCTGGTGGATGAATGTGGTTTAGGAAAGGAACACACATGCAATGACTCTAGTGGTAGTTTACGAAATGAAGACACATGCAATGAGTCTGGTGGTGGTTTAGGAAAAGAACACACATGCAATGACATCTACTGGATCCATGTGGTTTAGGAAAAGAACACACATGCAACCACATCTACTGGATCCATGTGGTTTAGTAAAAGCACACGCATGCAACCATATCTAGTGGATCCATGTGGTTTATGAAAAATAATACACAAGCAATGCATCTAGTGGATCCATGTGGTTTATGAAAAGAACACACATGCAACCATAATTAGTGGATCCATGTGGTCTATGAAAAGAACACAAATGCAATGACATCTAGTGGATCCATGTGGTTTGTGAAAAGAACATACATGAAACCACATCCAGTGGATCCATGTGGTTTATGAAAAGGACACACATGCAATGTTATCTAGTGGATCCATGTGGTTTATGAAAAGAACAGACATGCAATGGCATCTACTGGATCCATGTGGTTTATGAAAAGAACACACATACAATGACATCTAGCGGATCCATGTGGTTTATGAAAAATAACACACATGCAATGACTCCGGTGGTGGTTTAGGGAAGGAAAACACATCCAATGACTATGGTGGATCCATGTGGTTTAGGAAAAGGATACAGATGCAATGACTATGGTGGTAGTTTAGGAAAAGAACACACATGCAATGACTCTAGTGGATCCATGTGGTCTAGGAAAGGAACACAAATGCAATTACTCTAGT
Organism: Avena sativa; assembly: GCA_916181665.1. Lineage (NCBI taxonomy): Eukaryota > Viridiplantae > Streptophyta > Magnoliopsida > Poales > Poaceae > Avena > Avena sativa. The sequence goes on from OV702292.1 coordinate 319,515,958, forward strand.
GGTGGTTAAGGAAAACAAGACACATGCAATGACTGGGATCAATGTGGTTTATGAAAGGAACACACGTGCAATGACTCTAGAGGTGGTTTAGGAAAGGAAGACACATGTAATGACTATGGTGGTGGTTTCAGGAAAGAACACACATGCAATGACTAGTGGATCCATGTGATTTAGGAAAGGAACACACATGCAGTGACTCAAGTGTATCCATGTGGTTTATGAAAAGAACACACATGCATTGACATCTAGTGGATCCATGTGGTTTATGAAAAGTACACACATGCAATGGTATCTAGTGGATCTATGTGGTCTATGAAAAGAACACACATGCAATAACATCTAGTGGATCCATGTGGTTTATGAAAATGACACCCATCCAATGTTATCAGTGGATCAATGTGGTTTATGAAAAGAACACACATGCAATGTTATGAGTGGATCCATGTGGTCTATGAAAAAACACACATGCAATGACATCTAGTGGATCCATGTGGTTTTTGGAAAAGAAACGCACATGCAATGACATCTAGTGGATCCATGTGGTCTAGGAAAATAACCCATGCAATGACATATAGTGGATCGATGTGTGCCAAACCTAGGTCACAGAGACCAAAAACGGATAGGAAAGCAGCTTTCACATTGCATGTTGCAATAGTGTGGTAGAAGTTCCATCACAGAATCCACTTGAGTGTGTGTTTTCATGTGGATCCATGTGGTTTATGAAAACAACACACATGCAATGACCTCTAGTGGATCCATGTGGTTTATGGAAAGAACACACATGCAATGACATATAGTGGATCCATGTGGTTTATGAAAAGAACACACATGCAACCACATCTAGTGGATCCATGTGGTTTATGAAAAAGAACACACATATAATGACTCTGGTGGATCCATGTGTTTTAGGAAAAGAACACACATGCACCCACATCTAGTGGATCCATTTGGTTTATGAAAAGGACACACATGCAACCACATCTAGTGGATCCATGTGGTTTATGAAAAGAACACACAAGCAATGGAATCTAGTGGATCCGTGTGGTTTATGAAAAGAAGACACATGCAATGATTCTGGTGGATCCATGTGGTTTAGGAAAGGAACACACATGCAATGACATCTAGTGGCGGTATAGCAAAAGAACACACATGCAATGACTCTAGTGGATCCATGTGGTTCAGGAAAGGAACACACATGCAATGACTCTGGTGGATCAATGTTGTTTAGGAAAGGAACACCCATGCAATGACTCTAGTCGTGGTTTAGGAAAGGAACACACATGCAATGACATCTGGTGGTGGTTTAGGAAAAGAAAACTCTTGCATTGACTCTGGTGGATCAAGGTTGTTTAGGAAAGGAACACACATGCAATGACTCTAGTCGAGGTTTACGAAAGGAAGACACATGCAATGACTCTGGTGGATCCATGTGATTTAGGAAAATAAGACACATGCAACCACATCAAGTGGATCCACGTGGTTTAGTAAAAGGACACAGATGCAACCACATCTAGTGGATCCATGTGGTTTAGGAAAGGAACACATATGCAATAGCTCTGGTGGATCCATGTAGTTTAGGAAAAGAAGACACACGCAATGACTCTAGTGGTGGTTTCGGAAAAGAAGACACATGCAATTACTCTGGTGGATCAATGTGGTTTAGGAAAGGAACATCCATGCAATTACTCTAGTCGTGGTTTTGGAAAGGAACACACATGTAATGCCATATGGTGGTGGTTTAGGAAAAGAACACTCATGCATTGACTCTGGTGGATCAAGGTTGTTTAGGAAAGGAACACACATGCAATGACTCTAGTCATGGTTTGTGAAAGGAAGACACATGCAATGACTCTGGTGGATCCATGTGATTTAGGAAAATAAGACACATGCAACCACATCTAGTGGATCCACGTGGTTTAGTAAAAGGACACACAGGCAACCACATGTAGTGGATCCATGTGGTTTAGGAAAGGAACACACATGCAATAACTCTGGTGGATCCATGTAGTTTAGGAAAAGAAGACACACGCAATGACTCTGGTGGTGGTTTCAGAAAAGAACACACATGCAATGACTCTGGTGGATCAATGTGGTTTAGGAAACACCCATGCAATGACTCTAGTCGTGGTTTAGGAAAGAAACACACATGCAATGACATCTGGTGGTGGTTAGTAAAAGAACACTCATGCAATGGCATCTACTAGATCCATGTGGTTTATTGAAAGAACACACATGCAATGACATCTAGTGCTATGGATCCCGGTCCTTTCTTTTACATACAATCTACAAACTGTTTACTGCTTTGTGTTTACTTTCTGCAAACTATTACTTCTTTCCATTCGATACGTTTAATCCTTTGTTTTCAGCAAAACCGGTGAGATTGACAACCTCATTGCAAGTTGGGGACAAAGTTCTGTGGTTGTGTTGTGTAGGTCTCCACGTTGCTGCTAGCACCGGTAGTGCGCCCTGCCAAGATTCAGCTAGCTACACCTTTGGGGTGTTTCCTTGCTCCTACTGGATTGATAACCTTGGTTTCATAACTGAGGGAAACTTACTGTTGTGCTCACCATACCTTCCTCTTGGGGTTCCCCAACGAGGTCGTTAATACACGAGTCAGCAGTATGCATTATGGCTGTGGTAGTAGGAGGGCTCCAACAGAGGTTCTTTTCTCAATTAGTTTCTCTCGTAGATATAGCATCTACATATCTTTGTTGAAAACCTTTGTGAACATTTTGGAAACCTTTTTGAAAAGCTTTGGGAAAACATTAGGACTGGGTCACCCATTTGTTCCTTTCTCCCGGTCGTCCCACGACCAAACTCCTTTCATTCCTTTCTGACCATCCCATGGTCAAAACAGGTATCCCTTCCGACCAATCCAGGGTCAAAACATTTCCAAAGCCATTGCTTTTCAGAAATCCTTTTTGAAAAACAAAACCAGCACTGCTTTACAGAAGTTTGTCCAACCCGTCCATAACCTCAGACACGGCTATTCGAATAGATTTACACTCTGTAAAGGTTGCACACTTTACCCACACCATCCGGGTACACTACCCTGATCTACACCGATTGTGGGTCGAGTAACCGATCAAGACTCTCCAGATGCCCACTCTAATATAAGTCTCTACCCTATGAGTGTTGTTCCCCTCAACACCGGGATGCCCTATATAGTTCCCAAGCCAACCGGAGCACATTTTTCCACTTCCCAAGTGTGCGCTTTCAATGAGGGACTCATAGTAACGTGTGGAGGCCCGTAGACCCGTCATTCCTTCTCCAGGTCGATGTCTCACATGGACCCTTACAGGAGAAGTCCCACCCTCCACGGATTTTTATCCCATGTAGTCGTTGCGAGGCAACTTATACCAGAATAAAAAAACATCAAATCTAGCCTTGTCCCATTCCAGAGTAATGTGGTTACACGGGTTAAGTTGTTATAGCTAAATTGCAAAGAACCGGGTGCGTTTTCGTAAACCTTTTTCCTCCAGCTTTCCTTCAGCATTTTGTAAATCAAAACCTTTTTCTTTCTCAACATCTCTTGGGAGGTCCCACCTCACCAAGGTTTTATCATAGAACATTTGGTAAAACTTTTCCGGGGTCTTCCCATCCTATAGCTTTGCTTCGGCTAAATCAGGGTCTCCAAAGGGGTATGGTGTCTTACACCATCTACCATACTAGGGAAAATTAGGTATCATCGAGAGGGTTGTTCTTAGTAGTACCATTGAGTAGTGGTTTGGAGGAGCCTAGCCACTGCCGGGCATACAACATCGTATAGTAAAACATGCAGTTTTCATAAAACAGTAGATAAAACATGCACAACTAAAATAATAGGACAAGGCTTATGAGAAAGAAGGGATTACCTGAGATCAGTACTCTGGCAATATATGTCCCTGGACTTATCCTTAGAAAACCATAATAACCAATAATGATAACCAACTTCTTTTTGTCTCCGATATAATCGCATCTATCGTCGATATGGATCACATGCAAGCAAACAATTGACACAATCAACACCAGGCATACAAACATCAATACATACAGCAAGCAATGAACAATACAAGTTTACAAATCAGTAGGTCTTAGGAAGAATGGATTTAATAAGATTGTCCTTGTCTTGGAAACATGGAAGAAATTCCCTTAGGATTTATAGTCTAGAAACTACCCAAGAGATGGGTTTTGGACCAAGACCATATCCTGTATGATCTCATTGTATAAAAATGGTACCATCAGATAGGTATTGACAAAATGAAGCCAGCAAAAGTGGTTTCACTATTTTATCAAACTCCATTGATTTATAAAGCATTTTCTAGTGATTAAAAACTCTAGTTTTAGGAAATAATTTGCCAGAAATGTTCTGTAGGTCCAAAAATTATTTCCTTGGATTGTTAGGTATAGATTGATGTACTTATTCACTAAGATTTGGAATCATGTCAAATTATTTACCAGAATGCCCTCAGGAAATTCCCAAAGTCAATTCTGTAGTTGTTTTATCTTTTTCACCAGATTAATTCTACAAAAGCTTTTGATATGGTTCCAAAGGCCAAAGCTCCCAACACAGCGGCCTGGACGGAACCCTAGCAGAGGGAGAGAGGCGGCGGGGGAGGCTCACCGGGGCCGTTTCCGGCGAAGAGGAGGCCACAGGGCGATGCGGTCGACGACGGCGAGCCCGGGGATGGGCGGCAGAAGGGGTTGCCGCGACCGGATCTTGCCCGCGCGAGGGCGCCCAAGAGGGGTGGCGACCGAGCTCGACGGCAGCAACGGTATGGGCAGTCCTGGGAAAAAAGAGGGCATGGTTAGATGCAAGGGGAGTAGGTGAGCTCGACCAGGTGACATGCAGAAGGAGGGGAGCGGAGGAGGGAGCACCTATCTCAATTTCTTGAGTAGGCTGAGAGAGCTTTCTCTCTCTCTCTCGGGTGAGACAGGCTGGGGAAGAAGAGAGGAGCTAGGGGGAGGTATGTGGAGGGGAGAGGAGTTAAATGAGCCAGGGAGAGGCGCTGTACTATCCTGTGGCCTTATAAACCAAAGAGGAGAGGTCCATGGTGGACATTGTCTAAGAAGTGGCAAGGGGAGGGATGCTGCTCATTGGTTGGGCCTCAGGGGCGGTGGAGAGGGTGTGGAGGTGCTCTCTGAGGTCGTGCTTAAGGCAGAGGGACAGTGGGGCTGCTACCCTAGACTTATATTTCCAAGGTAGGAAATAAGTGCTTCTCTCTCTTTATTAGTCTCTCTTATCAAGAGGCAAAGGGCACAAGGCCTGGGGTTCTACAGTAGCACATGGCCATAGGGAGTATGGGTTGCTGTGGAGGAGTGTTGGTGAGCTTTGGTGATGATTTGATTTTGGTTTAGATCAATAGTTGCTTAGTTTGCCCAATTTGGTCAAAGAGATGCTTATGAAGGAAGTCAAAAAATTTGACCTATTTAAGATGAGGCAAATATGCTGGTAGATGGGTGTGGACAAGGTATAGCTCCATGAATTATTTGAGATTTATTGGATGAATTTTGGTCCACTTTATCTCAAGTATTCAAATAGTGCAGAAGTGGTTTTTAGGGTTTGATTTGATATTTTTGAATTGGGCAATGATGGTTTTTGGCTTGGTATGATCCCAATTATGAGTTAACACATTGGAGAATTTTCCCAAGATTTATTGAGGCATAAAAGTATTTAAAACATTTATTTTATCCTTTATGCCATTTAAGAAAATAAGCAAAAAGAATTATTAAAAGTCTTCAAAAATATTTATTTTTGAAGTGGGAAGATAGGGTGTGATATATGGTCCTCAAAAGTGCTTAGAGTTGGCAGAGTTCTTTGTCAAAAACCAAACTTCCCGTGGTAGATGGAGTTTTGAGATTTCACGCATTAAACGAATTAAATAGTTTTTGAGCCATAATAGTTATGGATAATATTTATTAAATCCTTATAATCAAGGTAGATGATGTTCAGAAGGTGTATATAGCTTTTTCAACCTTGGGTGTGGATAATCCAACTTGAATTTGGCAGGAAACAAGGAATAAGGGACCTACGTTGATGTTATTTTCATACCATCAAAACATGGTTGTTTCTTGGAGCTCAAGGCTCCCCTTGGTTCAAGGGATATATGGATAGATAGAACAAGTTATGTAGATCACCATGGTACAGAAGTTTGGGCTTGATCATGCTTGAGCTTACCAAGTATTGATTCCAAACATTGAATAAAATAAGCCTGCCAAGGCAGATTATCAAATAGCCTTCTAAACCATGGGGGTTTTAGAAGCACAAGGATCCAATTGGAACAAGTGAAGTAAGTATTGCTACACATTTATGAGTAGAACACAATCATGCAAAGAGTTGGTGCAGACAAGGTAGGATCAAGGTGTGAGCTTCTGACCAAGTAGGCTAGTTGATAAGATTTGCAGAAAATGTTACTTTCTTGCCTGCAAAACCATCAAGAATAAGTGGGTTAAAAGATGATCTAGCCAAGGGCAAGAGTGGGCCTTTGTAGTACCTAGGATGGTTTACAATATGGTTAAAGTGCATTTCCAAAAATGCACAAGGGTTGATAAAGGGAGGCATTCAAAGAAGTGATGTTTAAACATATTCTAGACTTCGCCACATTTGGCAGATTTAGGGTTTTTGACAAGATTATGGGAGAGGAGGCTTTTGATGGGTAGAAAGGTACCAAAGCATCATCAAGTGGATGAGGTTGAAGAGTAGATTGAGTAGAAGGTATCCATGCTTGATATTGTTCTTCATTGACTTGGAAGCTTCTGGAATTAGATCACTTGAGAGCTGATCTGGTTAAGGGTTTTAGATGATTACTCATTAACTAGGGATCGGATCCAGATTGTCTTCTTGCTTCGGGTTTGGCGAGTTTAAAGTTTATTGATCCTAGAGGATGAGCTCCTAGAGTAGCTCATACTACTTCTAAGCAATCAAGTCAAACAACAGATCAAGGCAACTCATCTTACAAACAAATCAACTACTACTAGGGTTACCATCAAGCTTAGCTTGATGTAAGGATGGGCAAATTTGAAAGGTTGGAATTTGAATAAGGTAAGAGTCCTTGGTATCCCTACCAAGAGTAGAATTCAAAAGTTTTATGCAAGGTTTTGGAAATCCTAGAGGTAAGAGTAGTTGAAGGTTCTGTCTTGAAAACATAAGGAGATTATAGCTCTCCATAGTTTTGTCAATAGAAGCTACTAAAATAGTTTTGGTTACAGAAGCATCTTGGCTCATGTTTGAAATGCTAGAACATTTGAGAATATGTAAAATGAGCCAGGATAGATTTGTTAAATAGCTTTTGACACTGATGTTGAGGTAAGGAGTATATCGTAAGCTATATCATCAGAAGCATAAGCACAGACAACAATGAACAAGCACTGCATCATTAAATAAGAAAAAGTTTTTGTTCCCCCTGATTTGTGCATTCTTGACAACTAATCAGGGTTGCTGAAACTGGGGTGTTACACTTTCACAAACAACACATGGATCCACCAGTGTCATTGGATGTGTATTCTTCTCACAAACCACATATGGATCCACCAGTGTGAATGCATGTGTGTTATTTTCACAAATCACAGCTAGAGTCATTGCATGTGTGTTCTTTTCACAAACCACATAAGGATCCACCAGTGTCATTGCATGTGTGTTCTTTTCATGAACCACACCTAGAGTCAGTGCATGTTTGTTCTTTCACAAACCACACATGGATCCACCAGTGTCATTGGATGTGTGCTCTTCTCACAAACCACATATGGATCCACTAGTGTCACTGGATGTGTGTTCTTTTCATGAACCACACCTAGAGTCACTGCATGTATGTTCTTTTCACAAACCACACATGGATCCACCAGAGTTTATTGCATATTCTTTTCACAAACCACAGCTAGAGTCATTGCATGTTTGTTCTTTTCACAAACCACATATGGATCCACCAGTGTCATTGCATGTGTGTTCTTTTCACAAACCACATATTGATCCACCAGTATCATTGCATGTGTGTTCTTCTCACAAACCACATATGGTTCCACTAGAGTTCATTGCATGTCTATTCTTTTCACAAACCACATATGGATCCACCAGTGTCATTGCATGTGTGTTCTTTTCATTAACCACAGCTAGAGTCATTGCATGTCTATTCTTCTAACAAACCACATAAGGATCCTCCAGTGTCATTGCATGTGTGTTCTTTTAATTAAACACAGCTAGAGTTACTGCATGTTCGTTCTTTCCAAAAACCACATAAGGATCCACCAGAGTCATTGCATGTCTGTTATTTTCACAAGCCACAGCTAGTGTCATTGCATGTCTGTTGTTTCCACAAACCACATATGGATCCACCAATGTCATTGCATGTTTGTTCTTTTCATTAACCACACCTAGAGTCATTGCATGTCTGTTCTTTCCACTAACAACATATGGATCCACCAGTGTCATTGCATGTTTGTTCTTTTCGTTAACCACATCCAGTGTCATTGCATGTGTTCTTTCCACAAACCACATATGTATCTACCAATATCATTGAAATGTGTGTTCTTTTCACAAACAATAGCTAGTGTCATTGCATGTCTGTTCTTTTCCATAAACCACATATGGATCCACTAGAGTCAATGCATATGTGTTCTTCTCACAAACCACATATGGATCCACCAGATTTCATTGCATGTGTGTTCTTTTCACAAACCACATATGGATCCACCAGTGTCATTGCATGTATGTTCTTTTCACAAACCACAGCTAGAGTCATTGCATGTGTGTTCTTTCCACAAACAACATATGGATCCACCAGTGTCATTGCACGTGTGTTCTTCTCATTAACCACAGCCAGTGTCATTGCATGTGTTTTCTTTCCACAAACCACATATGGATCCACCAGTGTCATTGAAATGTTTGTTCTTCTCACAAAACACATATGGATCCACCAGTGTCATTGGATGTGTGTTCTTCTCACAAACCACATATGGATCCACCAGAGTACATTGCATGTCCGTTCTTTTCACAAACCACATATGAATCCACCAGAGTCATTGAATGTGTGTTCTTTTCACAAACCACAACTAGAGACATTGCATGTGTGTTCTTTTCACAAACCACATATGGATCCATCAGATGCATTGCATGTCTATTCTTTTCATTAACCATACCTAGAGTCATTGCATGTCTGTTCTTTCCACAAATAACATATGGATCCACCAGTGTCATTGCATGTGTGTTCTTTTCATGAACCATAGCTAGAGTCATTACATGTCTGTTCTTTTCACAAACCACATATGGATCCACCAGTGTCATTGCATGTGTGTTCTTTTCACAAACCATAGCTAGAGTTATTGCATATTTGTTCTTTTCACAAACCACATATGGATCCACCAGTGTCATTGCATGTGTGTTCTTTTCACAAACCACATCTAGAGGCATTGCATGTGTGTTCTTTCACAAACCACATAAGGATCCACAAGTGTCATTGGATGTGTGTTCTTTCCACAAACCACACCTAGAGTTAGTGCATGTCTGTTCTTTCAAAAACCACATATGAATCCACTAGTGTCATTGCATGTTTGTTCTTCTCATAAAGCACAACTAGAGTCATTGCATGTCTGTTCTTTCATAAACAACATATGGATCCACAAGTGTCATTGCATATCTGTTCTTTTTATTAACTACAGCCAGTGTCATTGCATGTGTGTTATTTCCACAAACCACATATGGATCCACCAGAGTCATTGAAATGTGTGTTCTTTTCACAAACTACAGCTAGTGTCATTGCATGTCTATTCTTTCCATAAACCACATATGGATCCACCAGTGTCATTGCATGTGTGTTCTTCTCACAAACCACATATGGATCCACTAGAGTTCATTGCATGTGTGTTCTTTTCACAAACGACATATGGATCCACCAGAGTCATTGCATGTCTGTTCTTTTCACAAACCACAGCTAGAGTCATTGCATGTCTGTTCTTTTCACAAACCACATATGGATCCATCAGAGTCATTGCATGTCTGTTATTTTCATTAACCATAGCTAGAGTCATTGGATGTCTATTCTTTCGACAAACCACATATGGATCCACCACCGTCATTGGATGTGTGTTCTTTTCATGAACCACACCTAGAGTCATTGTATGTCTGTTCTTTTCACAAACCACACATGGATCCACCAGTGTGATTGTATTGCCTGTTCTTTTCACAAACCATAGCTAGAGCCATTGCATGTTTGTTCTTTTCACAAACCACATATGGATCCACCAGAGTTCATTGCATGTGTGTTCTTTTCACAAACCACATATTAATCCACCAGAGTCATTGCATGTCTGTTCTTTTCACAAACCACAGCTACAGTCATTGCATATGTGTTCTTTTCCAAAACCACATATGGATCCATCAGAGTCATTGCATGTGTGTTCTTTTCACAAAGCACAACTAGTGTCATTGCATGTCTGTTCTTTTCAGAAACCACACATGGATCCACCAGTGTGATTGTATTGCCTGTTCTTTTCACAAACCATAGCTAGAGATCATTGCATGTCTGTTATTTTCACAAACCACATAATGATCCACAAGTGTCATTGGATGTGTGTACTTTTCACAAACCACACCTAGAGTCAGTGCATGTCTATTCCTTCACAAACCACTGATGGATCCACCAGTGTCATTGCATGTTTGTTCTTCTCACAAACCACAGCTAGAGTCATTGCATGTCTGTTCTTTCCACAAACAACATATGGATCCACCAGTGTCATTGCATGTGTGTTCTTTACATTAACCACAGCCAGTGTCATTCCATGTGTGTTCTTTCCACAAACCACATATGGATCCACCAGTGTCATTGAAATGTGTGTTCTTTTCACAAACCACAACTAGTGTAATTGCATTACTATTCTTTCCATAAACCACATATGGATCCACCAGTGTCATTGCATGTGTGTTCTTCTGACAAACCACATATGGATCCACCAGAGTTCATTGCGTGTGTGTTCTTTTCACAAACCACATATTGATCCACCAGAGTCATTGCCTGTTTGTTCTTTTCACAAACCACAACTAGAGTCATTGCATGCGTGTTCTTTTCACAAACCACATATGGATCCATCAGAGTCATTGCATGTGTGTTCTTTTCACAAACCACAACTAGTGTCATTGCATGTTTGTTCTCTTAAGAAACCACACATGGATCCACAAGTGTGATTGTATTGCCTATTCTTTTCACAAACCATGGCTAGAGTCATTGCATGTTTGTTCTTTTCACAAACCACATATGGATCCACCAGTGTCATTGCATGTGTGTTCTTTTCACAAACCACATATTGATCCACCAGTGTCATTGCATGTGTGTTCTTCTCACAAACCACACATGGATCCACCAGAGTTCATTGCATGTTTGTTCTTTTCAGAAACCACATATGGATCCACAAGTGTCATTGCATGTGTGTTCTTTTCATTAACCATAGCTAGAGTCATTGCATGTATATTCTGTTCACAAACCACATGGATCCACCAGAGTCATTGCATGTGTGTTCTTTTCATTAACCACAGCTAGAGTCATTGCATGTGCGTTCTTTCCACAAACCACATATGAATCCACCAGTGTCATTGAAATGTGTGTTCTTTTCACAAACCACAGCTAGTGTCATTGCATGTCTATTCTTTCCATAAACCATATATGGATCCACCAGTGTCACTGCATGTGTCTTCTTTTCACAAACCACATCTAGAGTCTTTGCATGTCTATTCTTTCCACAAATAACGTATGGATCCACCGGTGTCATTGCATGTCTATTCTTTTCATTAACCACAACCTGTGTCATTACATGTGTGTTCTATCCATAAACCACATATGGATCCACCAGTGTCATGAAATGTGTGTTCTTTTCACAAACCACACCTAGTGTGATTGCATGTGTGTTCTTTCCATAAACCAGATATGGATACACAAGAGTCATTGCATGTGTGTTCTTTTCAGAAACCACATATGGATCTACCAGTGTCATTGAAATGTCTATTCTTTTCACAAACCATAGCTAGTGTCATTGCATGTATGTTCTTTCCACAAACCACATATGGATCCACCAGTGTCATTAAATGTGTGTTCTTTTCATGAACCACACCTAGAGTCATTGCATGTCTGTTCTTTTCACAAACCACACATGGATCCACCAGTGTGATTTGATTGCCTGTTCTTTTCACAAACCACATCTAGAGTCATTGCATGTTTGTTCTTTTCACAAACCACATATGGACCCCCCCAGTGTCATTGCATGTGTGTTCATTTCACAAACCACATATTGATCCACCAGTGTTATTGCATGTGTGTTCTTCTCACAAAGCACATATGGATCCACTAGAGTTCATTGCATGTCTGTTCTATTCAAAAACCACATATGAATCCACCAGTGTCATTGCATGTGTGTTCTTTTAATTAACCATAGCTAGAGTCATTGCATGTTAATTCGTTTCACAAACCACATGGATCCACCAGAGTCATTGCATGTTCACAGCTAGAGTCATTGCATGTGTGTTCTTTCCACAAAGCACATATGGATCCACCAGATTCATTGCATGTGTGTTCTTTTCACAAACCACAACTAGTGTCATTGCATGTTTGTTCTCTTCAGAAACCACAGATGGATCCACCAGTGTGATTGTATTGCCTATTCTTTTCACAAACCATGGCTAGAGTCATTGCATGTTTGTTCTTTTCACAAACCAAATATGGATCCACAAGTGTCATTGCATGTGTGTTATTTTCAAAAACCACATATTGATCCACCAGTGTCATTGCATGTGTGTTCTTCTCACAAACCACATATGGATCCACCAGAGTTCATTGGATGTTTGTTCTTTTCAGAAACCACATATGGATCCACAAGTGTCAATGCATGTGTGTTCTTTTCATTAACCATAGCTAGAGTCATTGCTTTTCTATTCTTTTCAGAAACCACATGGATCCACCAGAGTCATTGCATGTGTGTTCTTTTCATTAACCACAGCTAGAGTCATTGCATGTGTGTTCTTTACACAAACCACATATGGATCCACCAGTGTCTTTGAAATGTGTGTTCTTTTCACAAACCACAGCTAGTGTCATTGCATGTCTATTATTTCCATAAACCACATATGGATCCACTAGTTTCATTGCATGCGTGTTCTTTTCAAAAACGACAGCTAGAGTCATTGCATGGCTATTCTTTCCACAAACCACATATGGATCCACCAGTGTCATTGCATGTGTGTTCTTTTCATTAACCACAACCAGTGTCATTGCATGTGTGTTCTTTCCACAAACCACATATGGATCCACCAGTGTCATTGAAATGTGTGTTCTTTTCACAAACCACAGCTAGTGTCATTGCATGACTGTTCTTTCCATAAACCACATATGGATCTGCAAGAGTCATTGCATGTCTGTTCTTTTCACAAACCAAATATGGATCCACCAATGTCATTGGAATGTGTGTTCTTTTCACAAACCACAACTAGTGTCATTGCATGTCTGTTCTTTCCATAAACCACATATGGATCCACCACTGTCATTGTATGTGTGTTCTTCTCACGAACCACATATGGATCCACCAGAGTTCATTGCATGTGTGTTCTTTTCACAAACAACATATGGATCCACCAGATTCATTGCATGTGTGTTCTTTTCACAAACCACAACTAGTGTCATTGCATGTTTGTTCTCTTCAGAAACCACACATGGATCCACCAGTGTGATTGTATTGCCTATTCTTTTCACAAACCATGGCTAGAGTCATTGCATGTTTGTTCTTTTCACAAACCAAATATGGATCCACAAGTGTCATTGCATGTGTGTTATTTTCACAAACCACATATTGATCCACCAGTGTCATTGCATGTGTGTTCTTCTCACAAACCACATATGGATCCACCAGAGTTCATTGGATGTTTGTTCTTTTCAGAAACCACATATGGATCCACAAGTGTCAATGCATGTGTGTTCTTTGCATTAACCATAGCTAGAGTCATTGCTTTTCTATTCTTTTCACAAACCACACGGATCCACCAGAGTCATTGCATGTGTGTTCTTTTCATTAACCACAGCTAGAGTCATTGCATGTGTGTTCTTTACACAAACCACATATGGATCCACCAGTGTCTTTGAAATGTGTGTTCTTTTCACAAACCACAGCTAGTGTCATTGCATGTCTATTATTTCCATAAACCACATACGGATCCACTAGTTTCATTGCATGCGTGTTCTTTTCAAAAACGACAGCTAGAGTCATTGCATGTCTATTCTTTCCACAAACCACATATGGATCCACCAGTGTCATTGTATGTGTGTTCTTTTCATTAACCACAGCCAGTGTCATTGCATGTGTGTTCTTTCCACAAACCACATATGGATCCACCAGTGTCATTGAAATGTGTGTTCTTTTCACAAACCACAGCTAGTGTCATTGCATGTATGTTCTTTCCATAAACCACATATGGATCTGCAAGAGTCATTGCATGTCTGTTCTTTTCACAAACCAAATATGGATCCACCAATGTCATTGGAATGTGTGTTATTTTCACAAACCACAACTAGTGTCATTGCATGTCTGTTCTTTCCATAAACCACATATGGATCCACCACTGTCATTGTATGTGTGTTCTTCTCACGAACCACATATGGATCCACCAGAGTTCATTGCATGTGTGTTCTTTTCACAAACAACATATGGATCCACCAGATTCATTGCATGTGTGTTCTTTTCACAAACCACAACTAGTGTCATTGCATGTTTGTTCTCTTCAGAAACCACACATGGATCCACCAGTGTGATTGTATTGCCTATTCTTTTCACAAACCATGGCTAGAGTCATTGCATGTTTGTTCTTTTCACAAACCAAATATGGATCCACAAGTGTCATTGCATGTGTGTTATTTTCACAAACCACATATTGATCCACCAGTGTCATTGCATGTGTGTTCTTCTCACAAACCACATATGGATCCACCAGAGTTCATTGGATGTTTGTTCTTTTTAGAAACCACATATGGATCCACACGTGTCAATGCATGTGTGTTCTTTTCATTAACCATAGCTAGAGTCATTGCTTTTCTATTCTTTTCACAAACCACACGGATCCACCAGAGTCATTGCATGTGTGTTCTTTTCATTAACCACAGCTAGAGTCATTGCATGTGTGTTCTTTACACAAACCACATATGGATCCACCAGTGGCTTTGAAATGTGTGTTCTTTTCACAAACCACAGCTAGTGTCATTGCATGTCTATTATTTCCATAAACCACATATGGATCCACTAGTTTCATTGCATGCGTGTTCTTTTCAAAAACGACAGCTAGAGTCATTGCATGTCTATTCTTTCCACAAACCACATATGGATCCACCAGTGTCATTGTATGTGTGTTCTTTTCATTAACCACAGCCAGTGTCATTGCATGTGTGTTCTTTCCACAAACCACATATGGATCCACCAGTGTCATTGAAATGTGTGTTCTTTTCACAAACCACAGCTAGTGTCATTGCATGTCTGTTCTTTCCATAAACCACATATGGATCTGCAAGAGTCATTGCATGTCTGTTCTTTTCACAAACCAAATATGGATCCACCAATGTCATTGGAATGTGTGTTCTTTTCACAAACCACAACTAGTGTCATTGCATGTCTGTTCTTTCCATAAACCACATATGGATCCACCACTGTCATTGTATGTGTGTTCTTCTCACGAACCACATATGGATCCACCAGAGTTCATTGCATGTGTGTTCTTTTCACAAACAACATATGGATCCACCAGATTCATTGCATGTGTGTTCTTTTCACAAACCACAACTAGTGTCATTGCATGTTTGTTCTCTTCAGAAACCACACATGGATCCACCAGTGTGATTGTATTGCCTATTCTTTTCACAAACCATGGCTAGAGTCATTGCATGTTTGTTCTTTTCACAAACCAAATATGGATCCACAAGTGTCATTGCATGTGTGTTATTTTCACAAACCACATATTGATCCACCAGTGTCATTGCATGTGTGTTCTTCTCACAAACCACATATGGATCCACCAGAGTTCATTGGATGTTTGTTCTTTTCAGAAACCACATATGGATCCACAAGTGTCAATGCATGTGTGTTCTTTTCATTAACCATAGCTAGAGTCATTGCTTTTCTATTCTTTTCACAAACCACAAGGATCCACCAGAGTCATTGCATGTGTGTTCTTTTCATTAACCACAGCTAGAGTCATTGCATGTGTGTTCTTTACACAAACCACATATGGATCCACCAGTGTCTTTGAAATGTGTGTTCTTTTCACAAACCACAGCTAGTGTCATTGCATGTCTATTATTTCCATAAACCACATATGGATCCACTAGTTTCATTGCATGCGTGTTCTTTTCAAAAACGACAGCTAGGGTCATTGCATGTCTATTCTTTCCACAAACCACATATGGATCCACCAGTGTCATTGCATGTGTGTTCTTTTCATTAACCACAGCCAGTGTCATTGCATGTGTGTTCTTTCCACAAACCACATATGGATCCACCAGTGTCATTGAAATGTGTGTTCTTTTCACAAACCACAGCTAGTGTCATTGCATGTCTGTTCTTTCCATAAACCACATATGGATCTGCAAGAGTCATTGCATGTCTGTTCTTTTCACAAACCAAATATGGAACCACCAATGTCATTGGAATGTGTGTTCTTTTCATAAACCACAACTAGTGTCATTGCATGTCTGTTCTTTCCATAAACCACATATGGATCCACCACTGTCATTGTATGTGTGTTCTTCTCACGAACCACATATGGATCCACCAGAGTTCATTGCATGTGTGTTCTTTTCACAAACAACATATGGATCCACCAGATTCATTGCATGTGTGTTCTTTTCACAAACCACAACTAGTGTCATTGCATGTTTGTTCTCTTTAGAAACCACACATGGATCCACCAGTGTGATTGTATTGCCTATTCTTTTCACAAACCATGGCTAGAGTCATTGCATGTTTGTTCTTTTCACAAACCAAATATGGATCCACAAGTGTCATTGCATGTGTGTTATTTTCACAAACCACATATTGATCCACCAGTGTCATTGCATGTGTGTTCTTCTCACAAACCACATATGGATCCACCAGAGTTCATTGGATGTTTGTTCTTTTCAGAAACCACATATGGATCCACAAGTGTCAATGCATGTGTGTTCTTTTCATTAACCATAGCTAGAGTCATTGCTTTTCTATTCTTTTCAAAAACCACATGGATCCACCAGAGTCATTGCATGTGTGTTCTTTTCATTAACCACAGCTAGAGTCATTGCATGTGTGTTCTTTACACAAACCACATATGGATCCACCAGTGTCTTTGAAATGTGTGTTCTTTTCACAAACCACAGCTAGTGTCATTGCATGTCTATTATTTCCATAAACCACATATGGATCCACTAGTTTCATTGCATGCGTATTCTTTTCAAAAACGACAGCTAGGGTCATTGCATGTCTATTCTTTCCACAAACCACATATGGATCCACCAGTGTCATTGCATGTGTGTTCTTTTCATTAACCACAGCCAGTGTCATTGCATGTGTGTTCTTTCCACAAATCACATATGGATCCACCAGTGTCATTGAAATGTGTGTTCTTTTCACAAACCACAGCTAGTGTCATTGCATGTCTGTTCTTTCCATAAACCACATATGGATCTGCAAGAGTCATTGCATGTCTGTTCTTTTCACAAACCAAATATGGATCCACCAATGTCATTGGAATGTGTGTTCTTTTCATAAACCACAACTAGTGTCATTGCATGTCTGTTCTTTCCATAAACCACATATGGATCCACCACTGTCATTGTATGTGTGTTCTTCTCACGAACCACATATGGATCCACCAGAGTTCATTGCATGTGTGTTCTTTTCACAAACAACATATGGATCCACCAGATTCATTGCATGTGTGTTCTTTTCACAAACCACAACTAGTGTCATTGCATGTTTGTTCTCTTCAGAAACCACACATGGATCCACCAGTGTGATTGTATTGCCTATTCTTTTCACAAACCATGGCTAGAGTCATTGCATGTTTGTTCTTTTCACAAACCAAATATGGATCCACAAGTGTCATTGCATGTGTGTTATTTTCACAAACCACATATTGATCCACCAGTGTCATTGCATGTGCGTTCTTCTCACAAACCACATATGGATCCACCAGAGTTCATTGGATGTTTGTTCTTTTCAGAAACCACATATGGATCCACAAGTGTCAATGCATCTGTGTTCTTTTCATTAACCATAGCTAGAGTCATTGCTTTTCTATTCTTTTCACAAACCACATGGATCTACCAGAGTCATTGCATGTGTGTTCTTTTCATTAACCACAGCTAGAGTCATTGCATGTGTGTTCTTTACACAAACCACATATGGATCCACCAGTGTCTTTGAAATGTGTGTTCTTTTTACAAACCACAGCTAGTGTCATTGCATGTCTATTATTTCCATAAACCACATATGGATCCACTAGTTTCATTGCATGTGTGTTCTTTTCAAAAACGACAGCTAGAGTCATTGCATGTCTATTCTTTCCACAAACCACATATGGATCCACCAGTGTCATTGCATGTGTGTTCTTTTCATTAACCACAGCAGTGTCATTGCATGTGTGTTCTTTCCACAAACCACATATGGATCCACCAGTGTCATTGAAATGTGTGTTCTTTTCACAAACCAGAGCTAGTGTCATTGCATGTCTGTTCTTTCCATAAACCACATATGGATCTGCAAGAGTCATTGCATGTCTGTTCTTTTCACAAACCAAATATGGATCCACCAATGTCATTGGAATGTGTGTTCTTTTCACAAACCACAACTAGTGTCATTGCATGTCTGTTCTTTCCATAAACCACATATGGATCCACCACTGTCATTGTATGTGTGTTCTTCTCACGAACCACATATGGATCACCAGAGTTCATTGCATGTGTGTTCTTTTCACAAACAACATATGGATCCACCAGAGTCATTGCATGTCTGTTCTTTTCACAAACCACATCTAGAGTCATTGCATGTGTGTTCTTTTCACAAACCACATATGGATCCATTAGAGTCATTGCATGTCTATTCTTTTCATTAACCCCAGCTATGGTCATTCCATGTCTATTCTTTCCACAAACCACATATGGATCCACCAGTGTCATTGAATGTGTGTTCTTTTCATGAACCACACCTAGAGTCATTGCATGTCTGTTCTTTTCGCAAACCACACATGGATCCACCAGTGTGATTTGATTGCCTGTTCTTCTCACAAACCACATCTAGAGTCATTGCATGTTTGTTCTTTTCACAAACCACATATGGACCCCCTAGTGTCATTGCATGTGTGTTCTTTTCACAAACCACATATTGATCCACCAGTGTTATTGCATGTGTGTTCTTCTCACAAAGCACATATGGATCCACTAGAGTTCATTGCATGTCTGTACTTTTCAAAAACCACATATGGATCCACCAGTGTCATTGCATGTGTGTTCTTTTCATTAACCACGGCTAGAGTCACTGCATGTGTGTTCTTTCCACAAAGCACATATGGATCCACCAGTTTCATTGAAATGTGTGTTATTTTCACAAACCACATGTAGTGGCATTGCATGTCTATTCTTTCCATAAACCACATATGGATCCACTAGTGTCATTTCATGTGTGTTCTTTTCACAAACCACAGCTAGAGTCGTTGCATGTTTGTTCTTTCCACAAACAACATATGGATCCACCAGTGTCATTGCATGTTTGTTCTTTTCATTAACCATAGCTAGTGTCATTGCATGTGTGTTCTTTACACAAACCAGATCTCGATCCACCAGTGTCATTGAAATGTGTGTTCTTTTCACAAACCACCGCTAGTGGCATTGCATGTTTGTTCTTTCCATAAACCACATATGGATCCACCAGTGTCAATGCATGTGTGTTCTTCTCACAAACCACATATGGATCCACCAGTGTCATTGGATGTGTGTTCTTCTCACATACCACATATGGATCCACCAGAGTTCATTGCATGTTTGTTCTTTTCACAAACCACATATGGATCAACCAGAGTCATTACATGTGTGTTCTTTTCACAAACCACGGCTATAGTCATTGCATGTGTGTTCTTTTCACAAACCACATATGGATCCATCAAAGTCATTGGATGTCTGTTCTTTTCATTAACCAAAGCTAGAGTCATTGCATGTCAGTTCTTTCCACAAACAACATATTGATCCACCAGTGTCATTGCATGTGTGTTCTTTTCATGAACCACAGCTAGAGTCATTGCATGTCTGTCTTTTCACAAACCACATATGGATCCACCATTGTCATTGCATGTGTGTTATTTTCACAAACCACATCCAGAGTTATTGCATGTCTGTTCTTTTCATGAACCACATATGGATCCACCAGTGTCATTGCATGTGTGTTCTTTTCACAAACCACAGCTGGAGTCATTGCATGTGTGTTCTTTCACAAACCACATAAGGATCCACAAGTGTCATTGGATGTTTGTTCTTTTCATGAACCACACCTAGAGTCAGTGCATGTCTGTTCTTTCACAAACCACACATGGATCCACCAGTGTCATTGGATGTGTGTTCTTCTCACAAACCACATATGGATCCACCAGTGTGATTGCATGTGTGTTCTTTTCACAAACCACAACTAGAATCATTGCATGTGTCTTCTTTTCACAAACGACATAAGGATCCACCAGTGTCATTGCATGTGTCTTGTTTTCATGAACCACACCTAGTCATTGCATATGTTCTATTCATGAACCACAGCTAGAGTCATTGCATGTGTCTTCTTTTCACAAACGACATAAGGATCCACCAGTGTCATTGCATGTGTCTTCTTTTCATGAACCACACCTAGAGTCAGTGTATGTCTGTTCTTTCACAAACCACACATGGATCCACCAGTGTGATTGGATGTGTGTTCTTCTAACAAACCTCATATGGATCCACCAATGTCATTGCATGTGTGTTCTTTTCATGAACCACACCTAGAGTCATTGCATGTCGGTTCTTTCCACAAACAACATATCGATCCACCAGTGTCATTGCATATGTTCTATTCATTAACCATAGCCAGTGTCATTTCATGTGTGTTCTTTCCACAAACCACATATGGAACCACCAGTGTCATGGAAATGTGTGTTCTTTTCACAAACCACGGTTAGTGTCATTGCATGTCTATTCTTTCCACTAAATCACATATGGATCCACTAGTGTCATTGGATGTGTGTTCTTCTCACAAACCACATATGGATCCACCAGAGTTCATTGCATGTGTGTTCTTTTCACAAACCACATATGGATCCATTAGAGTCATTGCATGCGTGTTTGACACGTCCAAAACGTATCTACTTTCCCGAACACTTTTGCTATTGTTTCTCCTCTAAACTTGTGTGATTTGGATGCAACTAACACAGACTGACACTGTTTTCAGCAGAATTGCCTTGGTGTTTAGTTTCTGTGCAGAAAATCAACTATCATGAAAAATCCCAGAAAATATGCCAAAAATTCTATTTCAACAGAAGACTCCTGGAGCCCGAATACGAGACGGAGGGCGGCTGGACCTAGGCCACACCACCTGGCCGCACGCGCTAGGCCTGGAAGCGCCAGGGTGTGGTCTGGCCGCCCTAGACACCCCTCGATCTCCCTCTTCGCCTATAAGATGCCTTCTGACCTAAAACCTCAGGGGGGTTCGACGTTTTTCCAGAAAGAGTTCCGCTCCGCCGCCACCACCAGATTCCACAAAACTGCACCAGAAACTCCGTTCTGGCACCCTATCGGGACAGGGAATTGGAGGAGATCATCGCCATCATCATCACCACCGCTTCTCCATCGACCATCCATGTTTCCCCCATCTATGAGTGAGTAATTCCCCGCTGTAGGTTATGGGGATGGTAGGGATTGGATGAGATCGTTCATGTAATGGCATCGGATTATTAGAGCATGGTGCCTAGTATCTATTATTAGTGATTTTTGACTTTGATGCGACTTGTTATGCTTAAGGCTTGTCACTAGGGCCCGAGTGCCATGATTTCAGATCTGAACATGTTATTGATTCATTATAATAGTATTGTTTATGGTCTTACCTACAAGTTGTATACACACGTTGTTGTCCGGAACCAATGGCCCCGAAGTGACAGAAATCGGAATAACCAGAGGGAATGGCTTTGATGTGAGGATCACATGTGTTCACGGAGTGTTAATGCTTTGCTTCGGTGCTCTATTAAAAGGAGCACCTTAATTGCTAGTAGTTCCCTTCAGGCCCCGCTGTAAACGGGCTGACAGGACAAAAGATGTTGTGCAAGTTCTCATCGCGAGCACGTATGACTATATATGGAACACATGCCTAGGATTATCTAGTACTTGGATGCTTTATCTTATTTATCTACAATTGCCCTATGTTATGATTGTCATGTGAATTGTCTTGTCCATGCAACGCCCGTCCATCCATCCCTATGCCTACCGCACTCGAATCCCATTGTTTACTGTTATTGTCACTTCTGTCTTTATTTTACTACTGTTGCTACTTTGCTATTCCTACTACAAAACTGTTGCTACTGATAAACTGTTGTGAGCAAGATTGTTTCCAGATGCAGCTGAATTGACAACTCAGTTGTTAAGGCTTATAAATATTCTTTGGCTCCCCTTGCGTCGAATCAATAAATTGGGTTTCACTTCCCTCGAAAATACTGCGATACACCCCCTATACTTGTGGGTCATCAAGACTATTTTCTAGCGCCGTTGCCAGGGAGCATAGCTTTATTTATCAAGTTCACTTGGATTCTCTATTGTTCGCTGCTATCCATCCATCATGGGTAAGTCTCGTGATGGAAAGGTTCCTATTTTACCATCCACTACAAGAAGAGGTACGGTTCTGAACACCTCTGGTGCTCTTGATTCACCATCTGTCATGCACCACATACACATGCTACACACACTGCTACTACTGTTGAATCTAAAACTTCTGATACTTATGATGCTACTTCTACTTTGCTTGATAAGAGTGGTTCATTAGGTCCTTTCCTAGATGCTGCGATTGCTAGAACTATAGCTGGAAATACTGAAACTCCTAATGAAGACACTACTACACCTGTTAGTTCACCTGAGTCTAGTGAGAGTTATGATATTGAAGACGGTTATGTTGAGATGACCGATGAATTTATTAAAGAATGTAAAAACACCCATGATAGGAGCGCTGCTAAGAGTCTCCTTGAGAGGCGTACTATTAGACCCAAATTGTCTCCTATTGCTAAGTTTGCTGCTTCTCCCATAAACATAAAAGATAACGATTATCATTTCTCTCTTGATCTATCTTACATAGATATTGTTGATAAAGAACCTTTTTGTGGGACTAAGAATGAAAGTACAGTAGCACATATGACTGAGCTTTCTACCATGAGTGGCTTGTTTTCTGATGATATTAAGATGCGTACTTGCTTTGTTTCTAAGAGTTTCCCCTTTTCACTAAAAGGAGAAGCTAAAGCTTGGTTTAGTAATTTACCTCCTGGATCTGTTGATAGCCCTGATTGCTAGATTAGTACTTTCCTACAGAAATATTTTCCTCCAAGTGCTAGACATGCTATTTTGCAGGAACTTTTTCATTTTAAACAGGGAGAAAAATAGATATTGCCTAAATCATGGGCAAGGTTTTGTTCTTTGATTCATGCATAGGCTGGAAGTCCATTGCCTAAGAATGAGCTTCTTGATATATTTTATAATGGACTAACTGAAGAATCTAGGACATACCTAGATAGTTGTGCTGATTGTGTTTTCAGGAATAGGACTCCCAAGGAAGCTGAGAAATTAATGGCTAAAATAAGCAAGAACTATGAAGATTGGACTCCTCCTGAACCAGCTATACCTGAAGTAATTATACCTGAACCAGCTATACCAGCGCCTATACCATTATCTAAGAAGAGGGGAGTTATTGAATTGAATGATGAAGTGATGGAGGAAGCTAAGAAATGTCTTAAGGAGAAGAGAATTGACGCTGCAGATGTCAAGAATTTACCTCCTATAGAAGAATTATGTAAGCCTATCCCCCATTCATCCACTATTGAGGTACACTCTCTCCAACACTTTTATGAAGGTGATATCCCTTACTCTAAACATCCTGATCAATGCTGAGAAGAATTCGATATTTTCATTGTTAAGCAAGATAATTTTAATAAAAGGGTGCAAAATCATCTAATGGAAAACATTAGAGCTATTGTTGAGTTAAAAGATATTGTGGAAAGAACCTCTAATGATGTTAAAATGATTGTCAAACATTTTCAAATGGTTGAAACTCAAATAGATCAACTTATTAAGGTGCAAACAGACTTGCTAGTTAATGCTGCTAAAGAAAAACATGCTTATGAAATTAGAACTAAAAGTGGTGCTGCTACCTAGGATCCTCTATATCCTGAGGGGCATCCTAAAAGAATTAAGCAGAATTCTCGACAAGCTGAAAATAGTGGTACTACTCGTAAGAAAAGAAAAAAGAAACATAAAACTATTGTAGAACCCTCTGAACCTGCTAAAGATCCTAATAGTATATATGTCTCTGATGTTGAAACTGAAAGTGGTAATGAATAAAATGATGTTCCTGATAAAGAAAAAGTTGAAGAAGAACCTGAAAAGCACACTAAGAATACTAAATACACTAAGGAAGATATTATTGCTAAGAAACATGGTAGTGAAAGAGAGCCTTGGGTCCAAAAACCTATGCCTTTCCCTGATAAGAAACACAAGTCAAAGGAAGATGAACACTATAATAACTTTTGTGAGTGGATGAAACCTTTATTCTTGCAAATTCCTTTGACTGATGCTATTAAATTGCCTCCTTACTCAAAGTATATGAAGGATATTGTCTCGAATAAAAGGAAGATCCCTAATGAAGAAATTTCTACTTTGCTTGCTAATTATTCCTTTAATGGTAAGGTTCCTAAGAAACTTGGAGACCCAGGGATTCCAACTATCCCTTTCTCTATTAAGAATAGTTATGTTAGAACTGCTTTGTGTGATTTTGGAGCTGGAGTTAGTGTTATGCCTTTCTCTCTCTATAAGAGACTTCAACTAGAAAAATTAATATCAACTGATATATCTTTGCAAATGGCTGATAAATCTACCACTATTCTTGTTGGTATATGTGAGGATGTACCTGTTCAAGTGGCTCATAATTGCTTGATATTAACTGATTTTGTTGTGCTTGAAATGCCTGAAGATGATAATATGTATATTATTCTTGGGAGACGTTTTCTTAATACTGCAGGAGCTGTTATTAATTGTAATCAAGGAAAGGTGACCTTCAATGTTAATGACAAGGAACATATTGTCTATTTCGCCAAGAAGATTGATAGGACTTATGGTTTGAATTCAATTGAACATGTTGAGGGCATTCAAGTTGGAGAAATATATTGTCCCATACCAAAAGAAAAATTTGAAACTATTATGATTGGGACCATTCTTATCAAAGTTGAGGTAACATAATCATTAGTGGAATACAAAGTTTTGTCTCATATGAAATTGTTTTGGTAACAAGACCTGATCAACCTTGTTAACAAAAGGATTTCATTGAACAAAACAATGTTTGCACCATGATTATCTCTGCTTACTTCAATTTTATCCATTTTAGTTTTTGCTTTCGTTTAGTTTTCCTTTTTGTTGTTAGTTGCTTGCATGTTAGAGTGTCTTGGAAATTATGTAGTTCTATCCTTGTTTTGTCATTGCATCATTCCAGAAAATATTTTTCTGTCAGAAAATCATTCATCTATACTTGAAAATTGCCCAAAAATAAAGTGTCTCGAAAAATTCTAGAAAATTCATATTAAATTTTTACATGAAAAAAGGGGCAGAGGAGTGCTTGGAAGGTACCAGGCAGGCACACCACCTGGTGGTGTGGCTAGCCCTGGGGCGCGCCTGCCTATGGTGTGGGCCACCCCTGTCCCTCCACTCACTCTCTCACTTGGCACTTTCTTCTGTCTCCCGAGCAAACACCAGTTCATTGCTCAAAATTGCGTTCTTGCTATGCTTGCCCTCGATTTTTCGATCTCCTTGCTCATCCCATCTTTGCTGCTGAAATTTGGAGCATTTGTTCTCCGGTATGTGACTCCTCCGCTTGTCCAAGTAGATTTGTGTTTAGTGGTTTATATCTGGAGTATTTTGTTGCTGTAGATGACAGGTTATGAGATCTTGTAAGCTTTTTTGATTCTTAGAGATATAGTTTTGATGCATGTTTAGGCCTCATACAAGTCCCTTTGAGTAGTGCCCTTCATTATATATTCACTTTGCAATCACTTGTTTAATAGATGTTTAAATTTCAGAATAGAAGATGAATGAGCATCAACTAAACCAACATGAACTGAGGGTGCCTGAGGTTATGAAGGTTCACCGAGAGGAGGAAGTTTTTCCTTCCATCTATCCATGCTCCGAATTCATGAGAGCTGCAGGAATTTCCTAGGACTTCCATACTTTGGTTGCTAATGCAGGATTGGAGCACTTTGTGGAGGATGAACCCTGTCAATTTGTGAAACTAACCATGTCTGTAGTGCAGGACTTTCGATTTAGTCACTCTTTGCCTAACGCTATGGTCGATTAAAAAATTTACAATATAGCTGTCGACCTCTCTCTCGATGACTTTTGTGCAGCTATTAAGGTACCTTAGTGGGGATCATGTGGAAGGATTAAGGAGCAACTCGCACTGCTCATGGATTTGTACGCAGAAATTTGCCAAGGGAGCAGCTTCTCGAAGGAGAGAAGGAAAATCCGTAACATTCATCTCCCCTCCATTCGCTACTTTGCCTACTTTATTGCCAAGTGTGTTCTTGCTAGGAAAACTGCCAATAAGTTATCTTCATATGATCTAGCATTCATCTCTGCTGCTCTTAAACAAGATAGGTCTTACAACTTGGGTGCTTTGATAGCTTTCTGTCTTGCTGCTAACCGCGAGAAAGGTGGAATTTTTGGGGGCCTTAGTGCTTCTCGTTTACTAGCATTGCATGGTTTAGTGCCTCATCATCTAGACCTACAGTTTCCCATAGAATGGCTTGATCTTAATTCCATGATACAACATAAATTTGTTTCTTCGTGGGCTAGTTTGAGTGAGTTGTCTTATGAAATAACCTTTCTCAAAGATGGTTGGAGAAGGAGCAAGTCCGAGCGTGTTGTTCTTTTGCCTGCACCTGTTTTGTTTAACCTTGATAACAGGGTAGGATGGTCCCTCACGGAGGAGGAGTTTGATACGTACTTGGGAGAGCTCTCCCAACAGGAGCAGGATACTAGAAGGGAGGTCACAAATGATTCGGTCTAGCCCTCGAATGAGGGGGAGTCTTCATATCAACATCCTACCTATGATTGGGGAGTTTCTTCTTCTTCCCACGGGCCTAACTACGATCATTCCTACAATGACCCGCGTGCTTGGAACCCTTACTCATACATGGATTGACACCCACTTAGGCCAAAGGCCTAAGCTTGGGGGAAGGTACGCCGACATCGCACTCATCTCCATATCATTTTGCGTCGGTACTTTGTATATTCATGTTTCGTTCTCTTTTTAGTTTTTGTTCTTTCTTTGTTTTTGCTTTCTAAAACACAAAAAGACCAAAAATATTTTTGTTGTTTCTCTTTGGTTTGCTTCTTTATTTTTGCCTTGGTTTGCTTTTTCCTTTTTGCTTTGGTTGAACTATTCGAGAAAACCCCAAAAAGATTTTTCTTTGCTTGTTCTTCCCTTTTTGGTTCTTGTTTAAAAATCGAAAACACCAAAAATATTTGTTGTTCTTCTTTGGTTTTGTGAGTTTGTTGCAGGGTTCAGCAGTCCTCAGTAGATATTGGTTTCATGTTATTATTCAAGCCACACAAGTGAAGGGAAATAATGAGGATTAATGACAACTTGAGGTGTGGTAAGAGGCTTGTAACGAACTCTATTTGTTTTCATTTTTGTACATATACTCATCATTGTGGGCATGCTTAGCATGTTCGAGTAGGGTTTATGTTATTTATGGATGCTTAGTAGTTCTTGCTTTCATATGATTAGTTCCTGCTTGCTAATAGTTTGTAGCATGTCTTATGAATGTTTGCTTGCATTACTCTATTCATAACTTGGTATGACACTGTGGTATCCTCCTCTGAATGTTTCATTTGAATTGACTTGGCACATGCTCACGCATGCATATGACTGAAATAATCAGTTAAGCCTCGATGAATTATTTTGCCTTGAGGGTCTTGAATCACTTTCATGCCATGATTAGTCCTACTTTGTTGCAAGCATGATTATGACAGCTATTGCTCTCTCGTGTGTCACTCTCTTGCTATTGCTAGCCTTCACTTACACTGAGTATGTTTTACTCGGGTTTCCAACTTGCTAAAACCAAATATTGCCAAAAGTGTCCACCATACCTACCTATTAGCATCATTTGCGGTTCCATGCATATTCAATATGCCTTGTTTTCTTCTTAATAAAATGTTTGCTTGTTATGAGAAAGTTAGTTAGTAAAGCTCTCATGAACTTGATGGCACACTTTATTTTCTTGCACTTAATAAACATGAACCATTGTGTCCTTCTTTGTTGCGTATATGCTTGCGCTTTATAAGTTGAAGTTAGTAGAACCATGTATCATGGGGAACGCTTTCAACATTGCACTGGTACTTAATACCTCGTTGATATCATGTTCTTTTGCCTATGGATCCCGGCAGTGTGAAATAAAAGTGGAACTTGGAAGATCATGGAGTTTGTATGTGTGTTAGAGAAATGTCTGGGCCACTAGCCTAAGCCATGCCTAATCATGGCGGAAACTTGCAGCATAACCATAATGAGCATTCTATGAAGCATCCTCAATAAAAATCTATGCACATAGTAAATAAAGAGATTGCTGAGATGCTCATTGTCTGCTTGCCTTGTCATTTTGATTATGGGATAGCTCCTGTATCATGTGCAAGGGGTACCCCGTTGGCGGTTCTCTATGATACGTATATACTTACAATGACAAGAGCTTACTTGTGACTGAAGTTGAGTAGCATGAGGATCGGTCTTCGTAAGTAAGGGGCATGAGACTTTGATTTATAACTTGTCAAGCGTATCCTCTTAGTTGTGTCACTTTAGCCTTAACCACTTAAAGATGCTTATGATAGGGGCAATGAGAGCTCAAAGCTAACGAGTACCATACTTTCAGCATTTGGAAGCCTTTCAAACTTTTCAAAACCTTTTCGTTTTCCTTGTTGAGTCTCCACATATTCTATGAGCACCTTCTTGAGAGCATAGTTGTCATTCTTAGTGTAATGTGCTTGTCTCAAAACTTGATTGTTTGTGTTATGACTTTGATGCTTGTATCTTTGATATCTTTACTTCTAGTCTTCATCTGAACTTTAGAGGTGCCTTGGCATTCACAATAAAAAGGCAAGCGAGATACCACTCTATCATACCTTGTTATTGTTGGGTCCGCAACATAGAAAACAAAAAATTTCCTACGATGAGAACTATACGCCAAGATCTATCTACTAGATACAGAGCAACGGGTGGACATACATCCATGGAGAACTTACCCTCGAAGACAACGAGTTTTGTTAACGAGTAGGAACTCGTGGTTGATGTAATTGTACGCTTGCCGATCTCAAGATCGTGTGGAAGTACGAGCGCCACAAATCAGCAGCGCATCCGTCCTCGCACACACGTTCTAGCCACGGGACAACCTCCACCTCCTCGCTCCAGCGAATCAGCGGAATTAGCAACTCCTTCAAGACGCAAGGCCACCGGGAACATGTATCTCGCTAATCCGAGACCATGGGGAATATCTAGAGGGGGAGAGAGATCCTTCATGAGGAGGTGTGCTTTGTGAGGGAGGAGAGGGGGGCTCCTCCACTCCCATGGCCGGCGTCCAAGGAGGGAGCCCCCTCCTCTTCCTCATTCATGTGGTGGAAGCTCCACCCAAAGTTCCACTCACATGCATTAAATTTTCACCAAATTTAATGCCACTCTCAATTAATAAAACTCTTTTATTTATTTTATTCAGAATTTTGTTAATTACTTTAATTAACAAAGATTCACATAAAACCCCTTGCAACATTTCAATATCACATGCAGAACCACTTTCTGCAATTTCACCCGAAACAATTCCGGTTTCTATCGAAACATTTCCTGCGCTTTGCAAACCTTTTGTCTGAAACATATGTACTCCTAAATGGTGTCCGGCAACCCTTAAGTGTGTCACCCTACGGTTTGCAAATAATGCAGACATGATTGAGACTCCTCTCAGATCAATAATCAGAAGCGGGACCTAGAGATCCGTACTGACTCTTGCACATTCAACAATGACTTCTGTGATCGTGAGAACCTTTAATGCTAGCAATTTAATCCCTTTGTCTCATGATATAATACATGTCCGATATTCGATCATCGGTATCTAAATACCTAGTTTGATCTCGTTACCGACATGCACTCTTTTCTCGTTCCCGTGATATAACATTCTAGTGATCACATCACTTGCTTGCAAGCTATCTTAATGTGATATCACCGAGAGGGCCCAGAGTATATCTATCCGTCATCGGGATTGACAAATTCCACTCTTGATCCATGAGCCTCAACATAACACCTTCATAGCACTGAACCCACATTTATAGTCACCCTGTTACGGTGTGACGTTTGATGTTATCAAGATACTCTTCCGGTGTTAGCAATTAACATGATCTTAGGGTCTAACAACATCCAATGTCCATGATCAGGAAACCTTGATCATCTTGTTAATCAACAAGCTAGTCTATAAGAGGGGCATAACTAGGAACCCTTTTTGTTTATTAAACACACATGTATTGACGTTTCCTATCAATACAATTATAGCATGCAAAATAAACATCTATCATATACAAGGAATACATAATAACAACTTTATTATTGCCTCTCAGGGCATATTTCCTTCAGTCTCCCACTTGCACTAGAGACAATAATCTAGTTTACATAGTGATAAATCTAACACCCATAGAGTTCTGGTGTTGATCATTTTTTGCCCTAGGGAGAACTTTCGTCAACGGAACTGCTACATTCAGGTCCGTGTGCACTTTACAAATCTTTATGTCTCCATCCTTGACATGCTCGCGGATGGAGTGAAACCAACGCTTAATATGCTTGGAATTCTTGTGAGACCTTGGTTCCTTGGCGTTGGCTATGGCTCCATTGTTGTCAAAATAGATCACCATTGGGTCCAACGCACTAGGAACGACACCTAGTTCCGTTATGAACTCCTTCATCCAAACCGCTTCCTGCGCCGCTTCTGAAGCAGCAACATATTCCACCTCCATCGTTGATCTAGCCACCACAGGTTGTTTGGAACTCCTCCAACTAACTGCTGCTCCGTTCAAGAGAAATACGTATCCGGATTGAGACTTAGAGTCATCCGGATCAGTGTCAAAGCTAGCATCAACATAACACTTAGCGACTAGCACTTCTTCACCTTCGTATACAAGAAACATATCCTTAGTTCTTCTCAAATACTTAAGGATATTCTTGACCGCTATATAGTGTTCCGAACTTGGATCAGATTGGTACCTACTAGTCAAACTAATAGCATGTGCCACATCCGGTCTTGTACATAGCGTGGCGTACATTATAGAGCCTATGGCTGAGGCATAGGGGATCTTATCCATTATCTCTCTTTCTTCCTCCGTAGCCGGACTTTGAGTCTTACTCAATGTCTTGCGTTGCAACATAGGTAAGAACCCCTTCTTACTTCCGTCCATATTAAACTTCTTTAATATTTATCAAGGTATGTACTCTACGATAACCCAATTAGGCGTCTTGATCTATCTCTATAGATTTTGATGCCTAATATATATGAAGCTTCACCTAGGTCCTTCATCGAATATTTGCTGTTTAGATAACTTTTAACACTGTTTAAAAGATCTATATCATTTCCAATCAATAATATGTCATCCACATATAATATTAGAAATGCCGCATTGCTCCCACTCACTTTCTTGTAAATACAAGCCTCTCCATAAGTTTGGACAAATCCAAACTCTTTGATCACCTCATCAAAGCGGAGATTCCAACTCCGGGATGCTTGCTTCAGTCCATAGATGGATCGTTGAAGCTTGCATACCTTATCAGCATCCTTAGGATCGACAAAACCCTTAGATTGTATCATATACAACTCTTCTTCAATATTACCATTGAGGAACGTAGTTTTGACATCCATCTGCCATATTTCATAATCGAAATATGCAGCAATTGCTAACATAATCCTAATGGACTTAAGCATCGCTACGGGAGAGAATGTCTCATCGTAGTCAACTCCTTGAATTTGTCAAAACCCCTTTGTGACAAGTCGAGCCTTATAGATGGTCACATTACCATCAGCATCAGTTTTTCTTTTGAAAATCCATTTATTCTCAACGGCCTTTCGATCGTGAGGTAAGTCTACCAAGGTCCAAACCTAGTTTTCGTACATGGATTCCATCTCGGATTTCATGGATTCTAGCCATTTGTTGGAACCAGGGCTCATCATCGCTTCTTCATACGTCGCAGGGTCATCTATTTCATCAATCATGAAATTCATAACAGGATTGCCGTACAGTTCAGGAGCTACATGTGTCCTGCTTGACCTGCGAGGTTCGGTAGTGTCCTCTTTCGGAGTTTCATGATCAATATCATTAGCTCTCTCCTCATTAGGTGAAGTCAACTCCGAAACAACTTCCGGTACTGCGCTACTCGCCATTTCATGAAGAGAATGTTTAATAACCTCTTCGAGTTCTACCTTCCGACTACTCAAACCTTTCACGAGAAACTCCTTCTCAAGAAAGGATCCATTCTTGGCAACAAAAAC
Organism: Avena sativa; assembly: GCA_916181665.1. Lineage (NCBI taxonomy): Eukaryota > Viridiplantae > Streptophyta > Magnoliopsida > Poales > Poaceae > Avena > Avena sativa. The sequence goes on from OV702292.1 coordinate 319,548,743, forward strand.
CTTGCCCTCGGATCTGTGATAGAAGGTATACCCAATCGTTTCCTTAGGGTATCCTATGAAGACGCATTTTTCTGCTTTGGGTTCGAGTTTATCCGGTTGATGTTTCTTCACATAAACATCGCATCCCCAAACTTTAAGAAATGACAGCTTAGGTTTGTTTCCAAACCATAATTCATATGGTGTCTTTTCAACGGATTTAGATGGTGCCCTATTTAAAGTAAATGCAGCGGTTTCCAGTGCATAACCTCAAAATGACAGTGGCAAGTCAGTCAGAGACATCATAGATCAAATCATATCTAATAAAGTACGATTACGACATTCTGACACACCATTACGTTGTGATGTTCCGGTAGGCGTGCGTTGTGAAACTATTCCACAGTCTTTCATATGTGTGCTAAACTCGTAACTAAGATACTCTGCTCCACGGTCGGACCGCAGAAATTTGATCTTTCTTTTACGATGATGTTCCACTTCATTCTGAAATTCCTTGAACTTTTCAAAGGTTTCAAACTTATGTGATATGGGGTGGCCCGATCTTCTCAGCAAGCACTTTGTCGATGGTGATGGTGGATGATAGATAACTAGCCTATAGCTATGAACTCTCCCGCTTGATCCCTGATGCCAATGCAACAGCTCTCGAACCTTGTAGGATATTCACAACACCACGCTCTTGCGCACGCAGCCATGACCACGAACGGTAGTCTGCAATCTACTAATTCCCAATGGAACAACGATCACACTCAATTATAGTTGGTAGATTCGAACACAGGGTAATTCCAGAGGTTCTATGAAAGAAAGAACTCCAAAATATTTTAACGTGGTCTAAACCCTAACTTGTGACGGCTACAGAGGTTTATATGAGGGCTGGGGCGTCCTCCCCTCTAAACGGGCCTAAAAACAGCCATAACTTGGCCCAAACTGACTCGGTTCGACTCAAGCTGATACATACCGACCCATATATGGGTTCGGCCTTATTGGCACGCAGTCCAAACGTCGTGGAACACCTCAAACATGTAATTCTGGGTGCGCCATCTCTCTCTCTTGCTCATACGTGATTTCTTCATTGCCTCCTGGTGCGCATCGCTTGTGTTATCAATAAACCTGATCATACAAAGATGCATAGACTTAGGTAGTATAAAGTTCTCATTAAGTAAAACATCAGGTTCAATTAGGAATGAATTCACCTGATAGTCATTATTGATTTGACTCAATATTTCCTTCCAGTTCAGGCAGTCAGAATCATCATAATCCCTGTATATATCCTCATCATTATGTTTCATCAAATAGATATACCCGTATCTACTCAAATCATCCATGAAAGTAACAAAATAACGATATCCACGTCGCGCTGACACACTCATTGGTCCACACACATCAGTATGTATGATTTCCAATAAATCTGTCGCCCGTTCCATTGAACCGGAAAACGGCGTTCTAGTCATCTTGCCCATAAGGCGTGGCTCACATGTATCAAATGATTCAAAATCAAGTGATTCCAAAAGTCCATCAGAATGGAATTTCTTCATGCGTTTAACGCCAATATGACCTAGACGGCAGTGCCACATATATGCAGATATATCATTATCAAGCTTAATCCTTTTAGCATCAACATTATGAATATGTGTAATACTACTATCGAGACCCAACAGAAATAAACCATTCAACACAGGTGCATGACCATAAAAGATATTATTCATATAAATCGAGCAACCATTGTTTTCAGACTTAAATGAATAACCACTTTGCATCAAACACGATCCGGATACAATGTTCATGCTCAGTGCAGACACGACATAACAATTATTCAGGTTTATAACTAATCCCGACGGCATATGGAGAGGTAGCGTTCCGACGGCGATCACATCAACTCTTGATCCATTGCCGACCCGCATCATGACCTCATCCCTTGCTAGTTGTCTCTTGTTCCGCAGCCCCTGGACTGAGTTACATATATTAGCAACCGATGCCGTATCAAATACCCAGGTGCTACTGCGAGTACTAGTCAAGTACACATCAATAACATGTATATCACATATACCTTTGTTTGCCTTGCCGGCCTTCTTGTCCGCCAAATACTTGGGGCAGTTGCGCTTCCAATGGCCAGTCCCCTTGCAATAGTAGCACTCGGTATCAGACTTAGGGCTAGCTCGGGGTTTCTTTTCAGGCGCGGCAACAGATTTGCCGCCCTTCTTTCCCTTCTGCTTGCCTTTCTTGTCCTTCTTGAAACCGGTGGTCTTATTGATCATCAACACTTGATGTTCTTTCCTAATCTTCACTTCTGCAGTCTTAAGCATTGTAGAAGCTCGGGAAGAGACTTCTTCATGCCCTACATATTATAGTTCATCACGATGCTCTTGTAGCTAGGTGGCAGAGATTGGAGAACATGATGTATGCGTAAGTCAATGGGAATCGTTATTCCCAAGGACACAAGCTTATCGGCGTACCCAGACATTTTGAGTACGTGCTCACTAACGGAGCGGTTCTCCTCCATAATGCAGCTAAAGAACTTTTCAGAAGCATTATAACTCTCTACGGCAGCATGGGTATCAAAAATCATTTTCAACTCTCCCATGGTATCAAAGGCATTGCCATTTTCGAAACGCTTTTGAAGTTCTGGCTCTAGCCCATACAGTATGCTGCAATGAACTAAGTTGTGGTCCTCCTAACGAGTTATATAGACATTATTTTCCTCGTCAGGGGAATCAAGAGCTGGTGGGGGGCCTAGCGGCCCCTCTAGCACATATTGCTTTTGTGCAGCAGTGAGGAGAATCCTCAAATTCATAGCCCAGTTGGTGAAGTTGCTACCATTCGCAGCAAGCTTCTCTTTCTCCATGAACACATTGAAATTAAAAGCAGGTGGTGCCATCTACAACAGAATTTGTAAAGTATATTTAGACTAAGTTTATGATAGATTGAGTTCAACTAATCCAAATTACTAATGAACTCCCACTCAAGAACGACATCCCTCGTGTCCTTTTGGTGATTACTTGAACCAAATCCACTACACCAAGTCCGATCATCAGGTGAGTCGGTGTAGCTTCAAAGGCGAGCATCTGTATGGGCATCATATCAACTATATGACTCATGCTTAACCTTTCGGTCCGTGTTCCGAGGCCATGTCTGTACATGCTAGGCTCGCGAAGTAAGAACCTTAGTATTCGCGTGTGTAAAACTGTCTTACACCCGTTGTATGAAAGCGTAGAGTCGAGAACAACCGATCATCATGTGATGCCTCAAAACACGATCCACAAAACGGTGCATAATTAAGGAAGAACACATTTTATATTGATATCTAAATGAGGGATCATCTTATGATGCTACCAAAAGCGCCAAACTAGCAATATAAGATGCTAACATCTAATGTGTGAAGTGAGATGATACGATCCATGCATTTGATCTCTATCATTTGCATCGTGGTATGATCTCTATCATTCCTTTGTGTGTAAGGCCAAGGTCTATGAAACTTACACGTTAAGTGAGTTGTAAGAGTATCTATCATACATCTACTTACAACAATACCATATCAAGACACTAGCCCAGCAACGATCTAAACTAGATGCCTCTAATTTATCAATTCTAAGTTTTACGTGGCTTAGGGATTTCGGAGATAGAACCGGTCTTACCTACGAACATGAACCACAACGAGGATAACCAAGTTATTAGCAACTCGTTGGAAATCAGATATTGACTATAGTAGGAGAGACAGACACCTGCTAGCCACTTATGCAAAACTAGTTGCATGTCAGTCGTGGAACCGGTCTCATGTACGATGACATGTAAGGTTGGTCCGGGCTGCTTCATCCCACTATGCCACCAATATCCTAATTACATAGAAGATGCAATAACATGATCATCATCGCCCACATATAAACATATGTGTAATACACGTGCAAAGCACCTACGCATAGATCAGGCTCTAATACCACTGTTGGGTCCGCAGCGTAGAAAACAAAAAATTCCTACGATGAGAACTATACACCAAGATCTATCTACTAGATACAGTGCAACGGGTGGACATACATCCATGGAGAACTTACCCTCGAAGACAATGGGTTTTGTTAACGAGTAGGAACTCGTGGTTGATATAGTCGTACGCTTGCCGATCTCAAGATCGTGTGGAAGTCCGAGCGCCGCAAATCAGCAGCGCATCCGTCCTCACACACACGTTCAAGCCACCGGACAACCTCCACCTCCTCGCTCCAGCGAATCAGTGGAAGCAGCAACTCCTTCCAGACGAAAGGCCACCGGGAACATGTATCTCGCTAATCCAAGACCATGAATATCTAGAGGGGGAGAGAGATCCTTCACGAGGAGGTGTGCTTTGTGAGGAAGGAGAGGAGGGCCTTTTATAGGAGAGGGGGCTCCTCCCCTCCCATGTCCAGCGGCCAAGGAGGGAGCCCCCTCCTCTTCCTCATTCATGTGGTGGAAGCTCCACTCACATTAATTCAAGCTCCACCCAAAGTTCCACTCACATGCATTAAATTTCCATCAAATTTAATGCCACTCTCAATTAATAAAACTCTTTTATTTATTTTATTCAGAATTTTGTTAATTACTTTAATTAACAAAGAATTCACATAAAACCCCTTGCAACATTTCAATATCACATGCAGAACCACTTTCTGCAATTTCACCCGAAACAATTCCGGTTTCTATCGAAACAATTCCTGTTTCTATCGAAACATTTCCTGCGCTTTGCAAACCTTTTGTCTGAAACATATGTGCTCCTAAATGGTGTCCGGAAACCCTTAAGTGTGTCACCCTACGATTCACGAATAATGCAGACATGATTGAGACTCCTCTCAGATCAATAATCAGAAGCGGGACCTGGAGATCCGTACTGACTCCTGCACATTCAACGATGACTTCTGTGATCGTGAGAACCTTTAATGCTAGCAATTTAATCCCTTTGTCTCATGATATAATACATGTCCGATATTCGATCATCGGTATCTAAATACCTAGTTTGATCTCGTTACCGACATGCACTCTTTTCTCGTTCCCGTGATATAACATTCTAGTGATCACATCACTTGCTTGCAAGCTATCTTAATGTGAAATCACCGAGAGGGCCCAGAGTATATCTATCCGTCATCGGGATTGACAAATTCCACTCTTGATCCATGAGCCTCAACATAACACCTTCATAGCACTGAACCCACCATTATAGTCACCCTGTTACGGTGTGACGTTTGATGTTATCAAGATACTCTTCCGGTGTTAGCAATTAACATGATCTCATGGTCTAAGGACTAAGACTACTTCGTATGATGTTATAGCAATATAAACATAATGACTTGATCGTAATGCTATACTTCGGATGAATGTTCATCACATCATTTCACAAATGCTGTGACCTTGTTATTAACAACATCCAATGTCCATGATCAGGAAACCTTGATCATCTTGCTAATCAACAAGCTAGTCTATAAGAGAGGCATAACTAGGAACCCTTTTTGTTTATTAAACACACATGTATTGACGTTTCCTATCAGTACAATTATAGCATGCAAAATAAACATCTATCATATAGAAGCAATACATAATAACAACTTTATTATTGCCTCTCAGGGCATATTTCCTTCAGTTATGAGCATTGTAATGTTGCTTATGTTTATGTTTCATGCTACTTATTATTTTTGAGTTGGAATCTCTTCATAGCTTGCAATGCCTATTAAGTAAACTTAGTTGCATACTCCTTATTATCAATTGTCTAAGTAGTTGATCACATGCTGAGAATATATACATCATATGAAGCAAATTTGTTCGTGAAAGTTTCTTTTATCGCACTTAGTTTTCAACTGAATTGCTTGAGGACAAGCAATAAGCTAAGCTTGGGGGAATTGATATGTCCAAAACGTATATACTTTCCCGAACACTTTTGCTATTGTTTCTCCTCTAAACTTGTGTCATTTGGATGCAACTAACACGGACTTATGCTGTTTTCAGCAGAATTGCCTTGGTGTTTAGTTTTTGTGCAGAAAATCAACTATCAGGAAAAATCCTAGAAAATATGCCGAAAATTCTATTTCACCAGAAGACTCCCGGAGCCAGACTACGAGACGGAGGGGGCCTGGGCCCAGGCCACACCACCTAGCCACGCGGGCTAGGCCTGGCCGCGCCAGGGGGTGGTCTGGCCGCCCCAGACACCCCCTCGGTCTCCCTCTTTGCCTATAAGATGCCTTCTGACCTAAAAACTCAGGAGGGTTCGCCGTTTTTCCAGAAAGAGTTCGGCTCCGCCGCCACCACCATATTCCATGAAACAGCACCAGAAAATCCGTTCTGGCACCCTGCTGGGACAGGGAATTGGAGGAGATCATCACCATCATCATCACCAGAAACTCTAGTTTTAGGAAATAATTCACCAGAAATGTTCTGTAGGTCCAAAAATTATTTCCTTGGATGGTTAGGTATAGCTTGATGTACTTATTCACTAAGAGTTGGAATCGTGTCAAATTATTTATCAGAATGCCCTCGGGAAATTCCCAAAGTCAATTCTATAGCTGTTTTATCTTTTTCACTAGATTAATTCTACCGAAGCTTTTGATATGGTTCCATAGGCCAAAGCTCCTGACGCGGCGGCATGAACGGAACCCTAGCAGAGGGAGAGAGGCGGTGGGGGAGGCTCGCCGGGGCCGTTTCTGGTGAAGAGGAGGCCGCAGGGCGATGCGGTCAACAACGGCGAGCCCGGGGATGGGCGGCAGAAGGGGTTGCCGCTACCGGATCTTGCCCGCGCGAGGACGCCCAAGAGGGGTGGCGACCAAGATGGGAAAAAGAGGGCATGGTTAGACGCATGGGGAGTAGGTGAGCTCGACCAGGTGACATGCAGAAGGAGGGGAGCAGAGGAGGGAGCACCTAGCTCAATTTCTTGAGGAGTCTGAGAGAGCTTTCTCTCTCTCTCTCTCGGGTGAGACATGCTGGGGGGAGAAGAGAGGAGCTAGGGGAGGTATGTGGCGGGGAGAGGAGTGAAATGAGCTAGGGGAGAGGCGTTGTACTGGCCTGTGGCCTTATAAACCAAAGAGGAGAGGTCCATGGTGGACATTGTCTAAGGAGGGGCAAGGGGAGGGATGTTGCTCGTTGGTTGGGCCTCAAGGGCGGTGGAGAGGGTGTGGAGGTGCTCTCTGAGGTCGTTCTTAGGGCAGAGGGACAGTGGGGCTGCTACCCTAGACTTATATTTCCAAGGTAGGCAATAAGTGCTTCTCTCTCTTTATTAGTCTCTCTTATCAAGAGGTAAAGGGCACAAGGCCTGGGGTGCTACAGTAGCACCTGACCATAGGGAGTATGGGTTGCTGTGGAGGAGTGTTGGTTAGCTTTGGTGATGATTTGATTTTGGTTTAGATCAATAGTTGCTTAGTTTGCCCAATTTGGTCAAAGAGATGCTTATGAAGGAAGTCAAGAAATTTGACCTATTCAAGATGAGGCAAATATGCTGGTAGATGGGTGTGGACAAGGTATAGCTCCATGAATTATTTGAGATTTATTGGATGAATTTTGGTCCACTTTATCTCAAGTATTCAAATAGTGCAGAAGTGGTTTTTAGGGTTTGATTTGATATTTTTGAATTGGGCAATGATGGTTTTTGGCTTGGTATGATCCCAATTATGAGTTAACACATTGGAGAATTTTCCCAAGATTTATTGAGGCATAAAAGTATTTAAAACATTTATTTTATCCTTTATGCCATTTAAGAAAATAAGCAAAAAGAATTATTAAAAGTCTTCAAAAGTGGGAAGATAGGGTGTGATATATGGTCCTCAAAAGTGCTTAGAGTTGGCAGAGTTCTTTGTCAAAAACCAAACTTCCCGTGGTAGATGGAGTTTTGAGATTTCGCGCATTAAACGAATTAAATAGTTTTTGAGCCATAATAGTTATGGATAATATTTATTAAATCCTTATAATCAAGGTAGATGATGTTCAGAAGGTGTATATAGCATTTTCAACCTTGAGTGTGGATAATCCAACTTGAATTTGGTAGGAAACAAGGAATAAGGGACCTACGTTGATGTTATTTTCATACCATCAAAACATAGTTGTATCTTGGAGCTCAAGGATCCCCTTGGTTCAAGAGATATATGGATAGATAGAACAAGTTATGTATATCACCATGGTACAGAAGTTTGGGCTTGATCATGCTTGATCTTACCAAGTATTGATTCCAAACTTTGAATAAAATAAGCCTGCCAAGGCAGATTATCAAATAGCCTTCTAAACCATGTGGGTTTTAGAAGCACAAGGATCCAATTGGAACAAGTGAAGTAAGTATTGCTAGACATTTATGAGTAGAACACAATCATGCAAAGAGTTGGTCCAGACAAGGTAGGATGAAGGTGTGAGCTTCTGACCAAGTAGGCTAGTTGATAAGATTTGCAGAAAATGTTACTTTCTTGCCTGCAAAACCATCAAGAACAAGTGGGTTAAAAGAAGATCTAGCCAAGGGAAAGAGTGGGCCTTGGTAGTACGTAGGATGGTTTACAAGATGGTTAAAGTTCATTTCCAAAAATGCACAAGGGTTGATAAAGGGAGGCATTCAAATAAGTGATGTTGAAACAGATTCCAGACTTAGCCACATTTGGCAGATTTAGGGTTTTTGACAAGATTATGGGAGAGGAGGCTTTCGATGGGTAGCAAGGTACCAAAGCATCATCAAGTGGATGAGGTTGAAGAGTAGATTGAGTAGAAGGTATCCATGCTTGATATTGTTCTTCATTGACTTGGAAGCTTCTGGAATTAGATCACTTCAGAGCTGATCTGGTTAAGGGTTTTAGATGATTACTTAGTAGCTAGGAATCGGATCCAGATTGTCTTCTTGCTTAGGGTTTGATGAGTTTAAAGTTTCTTGATCCTAGAGGATGAGCTCCTAGAGTAGCTCATACTACTTCTAAGCAATCAAGTCAAACAGCAGATCAAGGCAACTCATCTTACAAACAAATCAACTACTACTAGGGTTACCATCAAGCTTAGCTTGAGGTAAGGATGGGCAAATTTTAAAGGTTGGAATTTGAATAAGGTAAGAGTCCTTGGTATCCCTATCAAGAGTAGAATTCAAAAGTTTTATGCAAGGTTTTGGAAATCCTAGAGGTAAGAGTAGTTGAAGGTTTTGTCTTGAAAACATAAGGAGATTATAGCTCTCCATAGTTTTGTCAATAGAAGCTACTAAAATAGTTTTGGTTACAGAAGCATCTTGGCTCATGTTTGAAATGCCAGAACATTTGAGAATATGCAAAATGAGCCAGGATAGTTTTGTTAAATAGCTTTTGACACTGATGTTGAGGTAAGGAGTATATCATAAGCATAAGCACAGGCAATAACGAACAAGCACTGCACCATTAAATAAGAAAAAGTTTTTGTTCCCCCTGATTTGTGCATTCTTGACAACTAATCAGGGTTGCTGAAACTGGGGTGTTACACTTTCACAAACAACACATGGATCCACCAGTGTCATTGGATGTGTATTCCTCTCACAAACCAGATATGGATCCGGCAGTGTGATTGCAAGTGTGTTCTTTTCACAAATCACAGCTAGAGTCATTGCATGTGTGTTCTTTTCACAAACCACATAAGGATCCACCAGTGTCATTTCATGTGTGTTCTTTTCATGAACCACACCTAGAGTCAGTGCATGTTTGTTCTTTCACAAACCACACATGGATCCACCAGTGTCATTGAATGTGTGTTCTTCTCACAAACCACATATGGATCAACTAGTGTCACTGGATGTGTGTTCTTTTCGTGAACCACACCTAGAGTCATTGCATGTATGTTATTTTCACAAACCATAGCTAGTGTCATTGCATGTCTGTTGTTTCCACAACCACATATGGATCCACCAATGTCATTGCATGTTTGTTCTTTTGATGAACCACAGCTAGAGTCATTGCATGTCTGTTCTTTCCACTAACAACATATGGATCCACCAGTGTCGCATGTCTATTCTTTTCATTAACCACAGCGAGTGTCATTGCATGTGTGTTCTTTCCACAAACCACATATGGATCCACCAATGTCATTGAAATGTGTGTTCTTTTCACAAACAGCAGCTAGTGTCATTGCATGTCTGTTCTTTTCCATAAACAACATATGGATCCACTAGAGTCATTGCATGTGTGTTCTTCTCAGAAACCACATAGGGATCCACCAAAGTTCATTGCATGTGTGTTCTTTTCACAAACCACATATGGATCCACCAGAGTCATTGCATGTATGTTCTTTTCACAAACCACATCTAGAGTCATTGCATGTGTGTTCTGTTCATTAACCATACCTAGAGTCATTACATGTCTATTTTTCCAGAAACCACATATGGATCCACCAGTGTCATTGGATGTGTGTTCTTTTCATGAACCACACATGGATCCACCAGTGTGATTGTATTGCATGTTCTTTTCACAAACCACAGCTAGAGCCATTGCATGTTTGTTCTTTTCACAAACCACATATGGATCCACCAGTGTCATTGCATGTGTGTTCTTTTCAAAAACCTCATATCGATCCACCAGTGTCATTGCATGTGTGTTCTTCTGACAAACCACATATGGATCCACTAGAGTTCATTGCATGTCTGTTCTTTTCACAAACCACATATGGATCCACCAATGTCATTGCATGTTTGTTCTTTTCATTAACCATAGCTAGAGTCATTGCATGTCTATTCTTTTCACAAACCACATGGATCCGCCAGAGTCATTGCATGTGTGTTCTTTTCATTAACCACAAATAGAGTCATGGCATGTGTGTTCTTTCCACAAACCACATATGGATCCATTAGTGTTATTGAAATGTGTCTTATTTTCACAAACCACAACTAGTGTCATTGCATGTCTGTTGTTTCAATAAACAACATATATATCCACCAGCGTCACTACATGTGTGTTCTTTTCACAAACCACAGCTAGAGTCATTGCATGTGTGTTCTTTCCACAAACAACATATGGATCCACCAGTGTCATTGCATGCGTGTTCTTCTCATTAACCACAACCAGTGTCATTGCATGTGTGTTGTTTCCACAAACCACATATGGATCTACCAGTGTCATTGAAATGTGTGTTCTTCTCACAAAACACATATGGATCCACTAGTGTCATTGGATGTGTGTTCTTCTCACAAACCATGTATGGATCCACCAGAGTACATTGCATGTCCATTCTTTTCACAAACGACATATGGATCCACCAGAGTCATTACATGTGTGTTCTTTTCACAAACCACGGCTAGAGACATTGCATGTGTGTTCTTTTCACAAACCACATATGGATCCATCAGATGCATTGCATGTCTATTCTTTCGATTAACCATAGCTTGAGTCATTGCATGTCTATTCTTTTCACAAACCACATGGATCCACTAGTCATTGCATATGTGTTCTTTTCATTAACCACAGCTAGAGTCATTGCATGTGTGTTCTTTCCACAAAGCACATATGGATCCACCAGTGTCATTAAAATGTGTGTTATTTTCACAAACCACATCTAGTGGCATTGCATGTCTATTCTTTCCATAAACCACATATGGATCCACCAGTGTCATTGCATGTGTGTTCTTTTCACAAACTACAGCTAGAGTCATTGCATGTCTGTTCTTTCCACAAACAACATATGGATCCACAAGTGTCATTGCATGTTTGTTCTTTTCATTAACCACAACCAGTGTCATTGCATGTGTGTTCTTTCCACAAACCACATCTAGATCCACCAGTGTCATTGAAATATGTGTTCTTTTCACAAACCACAGCTAGTGTCATTGCATGTCTATTCTTTCCATAAACCACATATGGATCCACCAGTGTCATTGCATGTGTGTTCCTCTCAAAAACCACATATGGATCCACCGGTGTCATTGGATGTGTGTTCTTCTCACAAACCACATATGGATCCACCAGTGTGTTTGCATGTGTGTTCTTTTCACAAACCACAGCTAGAGTCATTGCATGTGTGTTCTTTTCACAAACGACATAAGGATCCACCAGTGTCATTGCATGTGTCTTCTTTTCATGAACCACACCTAGAGTCATTGCATATGTTCTATTCATGAACCACGGCTAGAGTCATTGCATGTGTCTTCCTTTTAGAAACAACATAAGGATCCACCAGTGTCATTGCATGTGTCTTCTTTTCATGAACCACACCTAGAGTCAGTGCATGTCTGTTATTTCACAAACCACACATGGATCCACCGGTGTCATTGGATGTGTGTTCTTATCACAAACCACATATGGATCCACCAGTGTCATTGCATGTGTGTTCTTTTCATGAACCACACATAGAGTGATTACATGTATGTTCTTTCCTCAAACAACATATCGATCCACCAGTGGCATTGCATATGTTCTATTCATTAACCATAGCCAGTGTCATTGCATGTCTGTTCTTTCCACAAACCACATATGGAACCACCAGTGTCATTGAAATGTGTGTTCTTTTCGCAAACCACAGGTAGTGTCATTGCATGTCTATTATTTCCACTAAATCACATATGGATCCACAAGTGTCATTGCATGTGTGTTCTTCTGACAAACCACAGATGGATCCACCAGAGTTCATTGCATATGTGTTCTTTTCACAAACCACATATGGATCCATCAGAGTCATTGCATGTGTGTTTGATACGTCCATAACGTATCTACTTTCCCGAACACTTTTTCTATTGTTTGTCCACTAAACTTGTGTGATTTGGATGCACCTAACACAGAGTGACACTATTTTCAACAGAATTTCCTTGGTGTTTAGTTTTTGTGCAGAAAATCAACTATCAGGAAAAATCCCGGAAAATATGCCAAAAATTCTATTTCACCAGAAGACTCCCGGAGCCAGAATACGAGACGGAGGGGGGTTGGGCCCAGGCCACACCACCTGGCCGCGAGGGCTAGGCCTGGACACGCCAGGGGGTGGTCTGGCCGCCCCAGACACCCCCTCGGCCTCCCTCTTCGCCTATAAGATGCCTTCTGACCTAAAACCTCAGGGGGGTTTGACTTTTTCCAGAAAGAGTTCCAATCCGCTGCCACCACCAGATTCCACGAAACAGCACCAGAAACTCCGTTCTGGCACCCTACAGGGACGGGGAATTGGAGGAGATCATCGCCATCATCATCACCATCGCTTCTCCATCGACCATCCATGTTTCCCCCATCTATGAGTGAGTAATGCCCCGCTGTAGACTATGGGGATGGTAGGGATTAGATGAGATCGTTCATGTAATGGCATCGGATTATTAGGGCATGGTGCCTAGTATCTATTATTAGTGATTTTTGACTTTGTTGCGACTTGTTATGCTTAATGCTTTTCACTAGGGCCCGAGTGCCATGATTTCAGATCTGAACATGTTATTGATTCATTATAATAGTATTGTTTATGGTCTTACCTGCAAGTTGTATACACACGTTGTTGTCCGGAACCAATGGCCCCGAAGTGACAGTAATCGGGATAACCGGAGGGAATGGATTTGATGTGAGGATCACATGTGTTCACGGAGTGTTAATGCTTTGCTCTGGTTCTCTATTAAAAGGAGAACCTTAATTACCAGTAGTTCCCTTGAGGCCTCGCTGCAAACGGGCTGATAGGACAAAAGATTTTGTGCAAGTTCTCATTGCGAGCACGTATGACTATATATGGAACACATGCCTAGGATTATCTAGTACTTGGATGCTTTATCTTATTTATCTGCAATTGACCTATGTTCTGATTGCCATGTGAATTGTCTTGTCCATGCAACGCCCGTCCATCCATCCCTATGCCTACCGCACTCGAATCCTAATGTTTACTACTATTGTTAATGCTGTCTTTACCTTTACTACTGTTATTACTTTACTATTCCTACTACAAAACTGTTGCTACTTATAAACTGTTGTGAGAAAGATTGTTTCCAGGTGCAGCTGAATTGACAACTCAGTTGTTAAGGGTTATAAATATTATTTGGCTCCCCTTGTGTCGAATCAATAAATTGAGTTTCACTTCCCTCGAAAATACTGCGATAGACCCCCTATACTTGTGGGTCATCAAGACTATTTTCTAGTGTCGTTGCCGGGGAGCATAGCTTTATTTATCAAGTTCACTTGGATTCTCTATAGTTCTCTACTATCCATCCATCATGGGTAAGTCTCGTGATGGCAAGGTTCCTATTTTACCATCCACTACAAGAAGAGGTACGGTTCTGAACACCTCTGTTGCTCTTGATTCACCATCTATCATGAGTAAGATTGTTACACCACCACATACACATGCTACACACACTACTACTACTGCTGAATCTGAAACTTCTGATACTTATGATGCTGCTTCTACTGTGCTTGATAAGAGTGGTTCATTTGGTCCTTTCCTAGATGCTACGATTGCTAGAACTATAGCTGGAAATAGTGAAACTCCTAATGAAGACACTACTACACCTGTTAGTTCACCTGAGTCTAGTGAGAGTTATGATATTGAAGATGGTTATGTTGAGATGACCGATGAATTTATTAAAGAATGTAAAAAGACCAATGATAGGAGTGCTGCTAAGAGTCTCCTTGAGAGGCGTACTATTAGACCCAAATTGTCTCCTATTTCTAAGTTTGCTGCTTCTCCCATAAACATAAAAGATAAAGATTATCATTTCTCTCTTGATCTATCTTACATAGCTATTGTTGAGAAAGAACCTTTTTGTGGGACTAAAAATGGAAGTGCGGTAGCACATATGACTGAGCTTTCTACCATGAGTGGCTTGTTTTCTGATGATATTAAGATACGTACTTACTTTGTTGCTAAGAGTTTCCCCTTTTCACTAAAAGGAGAAGCTAAAGCTTGGTTTAGTAATTTACCTCCTGGATCTATTGATAGCCCTGATTGCTTGATTAGTACTTTCCTGCAGAAATATTTTCCTCCAAGTGCTAGACATGCTATTTTGCAGGAACTTTTTGATTTTAAACAGGGAGAAAAATAGATATTGCCTGAATCATGGGAAAGGTTTTGTGCTTTGATTCTTGCATAGGCTGGAAGTCCGTTGCATAAGAATGAGCTTCTTGATATATTTTATAATGGACTAACTGAAGAATCTAGGACATACCTAGATAGTTGTGCTGATTGTGTTTTCAGGAATAGGACTCCCAAGGAAGCTGAGAAATTAATGGCTAAAATAAGCAAGAACTATGAAGATTGGACTCCTCCGGAACCAGCTATACCTGAAGTAATTATACCTTAACCAGCTATACCGGCGCCTATACCATTATCTAAGAAGAGGGGAGTTATTGAATTGAATGATGAAGTGATGAAGGAAGCTAAGAAATGTCTTAAGGAGAAGGGAATTAAAGCTGCAAATGTCAAGAATTTACCTCCTATAGAAGAATTATGTAAGCCTATCCCCCATTCATCCACTATTGAGGTACACTCTCTCCAACAGTTTGATGTTGCGACCTCGGATCGTTAAGGATCCTAAGTCCCTGTGATTAACATGCTTGTCCCTGGATCAATAGCTAGCACTTCACAGTCGATGAATATCATGTAAAACACAAGCCATTATTACACGAATAATCCAGAGTATAATTATTACAACTTGCATAGCTTATAGCTAGCTCAAATAAAACAGCGGAAACTAAGTAGAACTTGAGTCCATCAACGCCTCAGGCTAGTTGCGTGAAGATCCGCGATCCCTACGCACCTTTCAATCTTCAGATTTTGCACATAAGACGTGCAGCCAACAAGTTGGGTCAATACTTTGAATGTATTGGCAAATTACACCAAGGAAAGAGTAAGTCTATATATACATGCAAGGCTAGGAGTAGGCTCTGGGGTTCATTTGCATAAAGCCAATTTTATCAATGTAAGAAGAAAAGAGGAAGAAATTTTTCCCTACTTTGTAAACTTTGATTAATAGTATAGGGTTGAACGGAACATGTGGATATTACTCACCAAGTGTCCAATCAACCTAGCACTTGGATATTACACACCAAGTTCCCAAAATCCCACCCAATGGCGATATTACTAACGCCTTGGGGTTTATAAAATGTTGAGTTTGGAAAAGAGAGAGGAAGATCCTTCAGAGGCTCCATCCTTCAGATGCTCATAGTTGTTCTGTTTCCGTGAACACGGCTGATTGATCAGATTTCAATACTCTCGAGAGGTTGTGCACTTTCCCCACAATCCACGATCAAGTCCTTTTACAGACAAGACCATGGCGAAGCCTTCCCTTAGTAACCCCTCTACCAGCTGGATCCAACCGTGCCAAGAACCTCCAAATGTTGGTACCCCGGTGAGGTTTCCCACTAAGTACTAAGCCAAGACAGAGCCCATATGTATTGTTGTTGCACGGGAAGCTTCTGAATTCTGAAACATGGCAGACTTCTTTGATTCCTGGGCGGCCGTCCTCCACCAAAATCCCACTAGTTGTCCCGACAACCATTCCGCCTAGAAGAAAAACTTAGTTTTATTTTGAAGGGGGTTTTGAGAGGAAAAAGGTTCGCTCGAGAGAGCTCTCATACTTAGAAAATTTTGAGTCTTTCGAACCCTCCCAACGGTACTTGATATAGATAAGTATATAGCATAGCAAGCATAACTTAGAAAAACAGGATAACCTATTGGGATAGAAAATCCTAAGCATAGAGCTACTCATGGCATACTACAAAACCGCACTTGCAAAATAGTACTAAGAATTTCTACCAAAATCCTACACATGCATACTACAGAATTTGAAGAGTAAAACATGCATAGTCAAAACTGGGACATAAACATGAACAAGTGGTGTAACTTGCCTTGATCCGAGCAGCAATCTACACAATAGTACTCCTTAGCGCACTCCGAGCAATCTAACGAAAGAAACATGGATCCAATCACAATTTGCACAAAACAAAGTCACGAAGTCAAATATGCATGCATGCAACACGGTAATATGCAAGGGTGGATTAAAAATTGACCAAGGGTTCTAACCAGGGGTTTTGTTGAGTTGGGGATGTCATTAGAATCGATTCCCCATAGATTTGAAGTATTTGGGGTTAAACCCTAAATATCCAAGCTCAAAACTAGATCTACAACTCCAATCTATTTCGAGACCGATCTGAACACCCTAAGCATGATGAGACAGTTTTCTACAGAAGGTCTCGTCGATACAAAGCCAACGCAACAAGAATCAACTAAAACGGAGCTACGGATAATTTTCTAGAATTAAAATACTCTAATCTAAACTTTAAATCCTACTGCAAGATTGCTGTGGCAAAACAGCAATATTATTGTAGATCTGTCTTTTACTCAAAATTATGAATCCAACGGTATATTATACGCAAATTTTGGAATAATACTCAAATTACTATGGATTTTACAAGATTAAAGTATTTTCTGCCTATTAAGAAGAAAACTAAAAAGGTGGCCAGCTACGCGGCAACACGTGGCGGCTCGGGATTGGCCAGTGAGGCGGGCGTGACCCCGACGCGGTGGTGACACGGCGACGACGTGGTGGCTGCCACGCGGCGCGATGCGATTGGTCGGGGCCGTTTGACCGATTGGAGCCGTTGGATCTCGATCTGATGTCGGAGAGGGGCTTACCGGTGGTGGCGACGATGGACGGCGGCGGAATGTCGGCGGCGGCCAGTGACGGTGGAGGTTAGAGTAGGATTATAAAATAACACTTTTGCAAGGGTTTTGGTGGATTGATATTGTTTAACCCTTTTAGTCTTTTATATGACTATGGGGTTTTGGAAAATACCTGATGCAGTTTTTGATATGTGATGCCATGATGCAATGATATGATGCATGCTTCTAGTAACATCTGTAATTGTAGAATTTGGGATGTTACAAACCTACCCCCCTTAAGAAGAATCTCGTCCCCGAGATTCAGGTTGGTTAGCAAATAGGTGTGGGTGTTCTTTCTTCAGGTCTTCTTCACGCTCCCACGTGGCCTCTTCCTCGGAATGGTGATTCCATTGAACTTTGCAAAACCTGATAGTCTTGGTACGAGTGATTCTCTCGGCTGTCTCCAGAATCCTGGTGGGTTTTTCCTCATAGGTGAGATCGTTTTCCAATTGAACCTCGTCCAACGGAACCGTATCCTTTAGTGGCGTTTCAGCCATTTCCGGGTGATACTTCTTTAGTTGCGACACATGGAAAACATCATGAACTGTTAGTACTTCGGGTAATTTCAACTGATAGGCAACTTCCCCTCTACGACCCAAGATTTTGTAGGGCCCTATGAATCGGGGTGCTAATTTACCCTTGATTCCAAATCTCTTAACTCCCCGTAGTGGCGAAACTCGAAGATATGCACGGTCTCCCACGTCATAGGTCACATCCCTGAGCTTGGAATCAGCATAACTCTTTTGTCTGGATTGGGCTATTTTTAACCTGTCTTGAATCTGTCTCACCTTTTCTTCGGCATCCTTGATTAGTTCAGGTCCAAACAAACTACGTTCTCCAACACCACTCCATAGCAGCGGAGTCCTACACTTTCTGCCATATAGAACTTCAAATGGAGCCATCTTGATACTAGTTTGGTAGCTGTTATTGTATGAGAATTCCGCATATGGCAAGTTATCATCCCAACTAGACCCATAGTCTAGCGCACAAGCTCTTAACATGTCCTCCAAGATCTGATTAACTCTTTCCGTCTATCCATCTGTTTGTGGGTGGAAGGCAGTACTAAACTCCAGTCGTGTCCCTAGAGACTCGTGTAGCTATCGCCAAAACTTCGAGGTGAATTGGGTACCTCTATCAGAGACAATCCCCTTGGGTACACCATGAAGACTTACGATCCTTGACATATAAATCTTGGCGAGTTTAGCACTCGTATAGGTGGTCTTTACGGGAATAAAGTGGGCCACCTTTGTGAAGTGGTCGACCACTACCCAGATGGAGTCATACCCAGATCGATTCCACGGTAGTACTGTGATAAAATCCATGCCTACCTTGTCCCACTTACAATCGGGCACAGGTAATGGCTGCAGCAGTCCTGCTGGCTTTTGATGTTCAGCCTTGACCCTGTTTCACACGTCACACAAGGAGATATATTCAGCAATTTCTCATTTCATGTTGTTTCGCCAGAACCTATCTTTCACATTCATGTACATCTTTGTATTATCAGGATGAATTGAGTAAGGCAAATCGTGAGCTTCCTGAAGGATTAACTTTCTGATATCAGGGTCATCGGGAACGCACAAACGCTTCTCATACCAAAGCGTCCCCTGTTCATCCGTATGAAACCCTTTTGCTTTGCCCTTGCTTATATTAGCTCTTATCTCTTCCAACTCTTTGTCCCCCTTCTGGGCCTCTTTGATTTGGTCCAGAAGCGTTGGCACTATCTCCATAGTTGCTAAGTATCCCTCTGGAACTATTTCCAACCTAAGGTCCTTGAATTGTTCACACAAATCATTTGGGAGTTCTCCCACGGTAAGTCCATTTACATAGACTTTCCGACTTAAGGCGTCAGCCACAACGTTGGCCTTTCTAGGATGGTATTGCAGGTCCAAGTCATAGTCCTTGATGAGTTCAAGCCATCTCCTTTGCCTCATGTTTAATTCCTTTTGAGTGAAGATGTATTTAAGACTTTTGTGATCCGTGAATACATCACAATACTTGCCCATTAGGTAATGTCTCCATACCTTGAGCGCATGCACAACTGATGCTAGTTCCAAATCATGCGTGGGATAGTTATTCTCATGGTTCTTAAGTTGCCGAGAGGCGTAAGACACTACTTTTCCATCTTGCATCAGTACACTACCAAATCCTTGTCGAGAAGCGTCGCAATAGACTTGGAAGTCCTTTTGGATGTCAGGGAGACACAAAACCGGTGCTGTTACTAGGCGCTTCTTCAACTCTTGAAAACTTGCTTCACATGCCTCGGTCCATTGGAACTTCTTCTCTTTCTTCAACAATTCCGTCATAGGCTTTGCTATCTTGGAAAAGTTTTCAATGAACCTTCGGTAATATCCTGCAAGGCCTAGGAAACTCCTAATATCACCCACATTCTTAGGAGACTCCCATTCTGTCACGGAGGCTACCTTACTTGGGTCCACGGCAACACCTTTAGCTGACACAATATGACCAAGGAATCCCACTTCTTTCAACCAGAACTCACATTTGCTAAACTTGGCATACAACTTGTGTTCCCTTAACTTTTCCATAATTAGGCGCAGATGCCGCTCATGTTCCTTCTCGTCCTTGGAGTATATGAATATGTCATCAATGAATACTACAATAAACTTATCCAAGTATTCCATGAACACCTTGTTCATCATAGTCATGAAGTATGATGGGGAGTTGGTTAAGCCAAACGACATCACCGTGTATTCATACAATCCGTATCTCGTGGTGAAAGCTGTCTTGGGTACATCCTGTTCCCGGATCTTTAGCTGGAAATATCCTGATCGGAGATCAATCTTAGAGAATACACTAGCTCTCTTTAATTGATCGAACAGGTCATTAATATTGGGTAGAGGGTACTTGTTCTTGATTGTTACTTCATTTAACGACCGATAGTCCATGACTAGTCTCTTGGTTTTATCCTTCTTCTCCATGAATAAGACAGGTGCTCCCCAATATGATGCACTTGGTTGAATCAAGCCTTTGTCCAATTGCTCTCTAAGCTGTTTCTTAAGTTCCTTCAACTCATCCACATCCATCTTGTACGGTCTCTTTTCTATTGGTCCAGTACTTGGCATCAAGTCAATGATAAACTCGATGTCTCGGTCGGGAGGCATCCCTGGTAATTCTTCCGGAAACACATCTAGGTACTCCTTCGCAATTGGCACATCCTCCAAGCTAACCCCCTTAAGAGAATTCACCATACTTCCTTTGAGTGCGAAAGCTGACTTAAAGTGGATCCTTTTCTTCTCCGGAGTCGTGAGTGTGATAGTCCTTTTGGCACAATCTATGACTCCCTCATATTCGGTCATCCAGTTCATGCCCAAAATTATGTCTAAGCCTTGTGATTCCAGAACGACTAGGCTGGTGGGAAAGGTGTGTACCCCAATCCTTAATTCTAATCCACGGCATCCAGAGTTTGCCACTATTTCTCCTCCAGGAGAACTTACCCTTAGGGGAGTACTAATAGTCTCCGTAGGTATCTTGCCTCTATCCACAAATACACTTGATATGAATGAATGCGATGCACCAGTATCAAAAAGAACAACTGCAGGGGTGGAGTTAAGCTTGAACTTACCAATCACGGAGTCAGGTGCCTCACGAGCATCCTCCACGGAGACATGATTCACCGTGGCTTTGATGAACGGATTCGGCTTCTTCCCATTCCCATTACCATTGCCATGGTTGTGTCCGTTGCCATTTCCATTACCATTCCCATTCTTCATCCTTTCGGGGCAAGTAGTTGCATAATGCCCTGTCTTGTTACACTTGAAGCATGTCACTTAACTCAGATCCTTCCCATTGCCATTTCCATTGCGGTGTTTATGACCATTGTGGTTATGTCCTCCATGGCGATGACCATTGTGGTTGTGGCCATTGTGGTTGTGGGGTGGTGGTGACGAAGTGCGTTGCTTTTGATATGGGGCAGAATTGTGCTTGTGCGAGGTGGACTTTCTCTTTCGGTTCTCTATACTCCTTTGCTTTGCTTCAACCACAACTGCCCTGTCCAAAAGTTCCTGATAGTTATCAAACTTTAGAGCCACAAGATGAATGGATATTTCATCATTAAGTCCCCTTAAGAACTCCCCCTGTCTCTTGGCATCCGTGGATACATCATCAGGTGCATAGCGTGCCAGCTTGTTGAAAAGGTCCCCATACTCGGAGACAGAGCAGTGCAGTTGTTTGAAGTCGCGGAAATCATGTCTCTTAAGTGACATGACTCCAGCGGCTACGTGATGAGTATGAAAAGCCGCCTCGAACTGGTTCCAAGTGATAGCTTAAATATCGGGGTGGGTGACCTGGTAATTATCCCACCATTCAGTAGCTGGTCCCTCAAGTTGGTGCGCGGTGAAACACACCCTATCAGCTCCAACAACTTGGATGGTGTCTAACTTCTTGTTGGTGGTGCGGAGCCAGTCATCTGCCACAATTGGCTCAGAACTACTTGAGAAAACTGGAGGGTTCAGCCCTAGGAACCGAGTCAAGCGATCCTGTTGGGGCGGTGGAGGTGGCGGAGGCGGCGGGTTGTTGTTGTTGTTTTGCATGTTTTGAGTGAGGAGTTGGATCAACTGATTCTGGGAGTTCAGAAATTGTGCTATCTCTGGGGGCATGTTGTTATTGTTGTTTCCACGTCTTGCCATTTGGAGGTTTGGGAGACAAGTTAAGAAATAGATAGAAAGCCTAAGGAATAAACTCCTACCCTTATGTAAACAAGATAAAAACACACGAAAAGCAAGGCACACAAGGCACATAGTTCCACACACTCAACCAAGTTTAACTAAACCAATATAATTTTTGGTACTCATTACAATCAACAACGTTTGACTATAGAAGTAAAGGTGGTCCAACTACTCTAGTCATCATCCACTTCCTCATCCTCAATGATGAAGCCTTCCTTTTCCAGCAGAGACTTGTATAACTCCATGTCCATCGTCGTGGCTTCAAGCTTCTCCTGAAGTTCCTTCACCTCCTGTGGCTCCGGTGTAGCAGCTTCGAGCCTCTCTTGAAGTTCCTTCACCTCTTGCAGCTCCTGGGTAGCGACTCCCATTCTCTCTTGGAGTTCCTTCTTCTCCTTCTATAGCTTCTTGATCAAACTTGACCCCATAGTCACAGGCGTGATCTTCTCCTCCATGCTCCTCTTGGCTGCTCGCAGGTCCTTCAACATGGTGGCAAAGTTCTTGAACTCCATCTCATTCTTTGCGATCACAAGACTTTGCTCCCTAATCTTCTTGTTCTTATCTTGCACCCTCTTCTCTTGATTAGCGAACCTCTTGTCTTGGGCGGTGAGCTCCCCTCATAGGGACTTGATCTTCTCTTCCAGCTCCTCGATCTTCTCGTCCTTCTCCTTGACTAGGGCACAAAGCTCGTCATTCCTCATGATCTCAAGGCAGCTCCCCTTCTGAAGGTCATTGATGTGGAACTCCAAGTCTTGATATTGGATCCTTCCACGCTTGCATGTCTTCCTTTCCTCCGGGGTTAACTCGACTGGAACTCCCTTCTCAGCACGTCTTCCAAAGAGTTTGATGTAGTGGCCTTCAACCTCTTCATGGTGGCGTCCGCAAAGGCGTCCAATGAGCTCCTGCAAGCTAATGCTAAGTCCTTTCTCCTTGGAGTCGCTAGTAACGTTGAGTACAATGGCCTCTGTCTTGGGTTCAGTCTGACTGCGCCCTGGTTGGATGACTTCAATGCCCAGCATCCTTCCTTGTGCATCTTCCTCAACTCGCTTCCCTTGATTGATGGCATGGGTTACTATAATGTCTTGATGATGTCTAGAAGGCATTCCCCAAAGCGCAGGCACTTGATGTCTTCAGCGGTGTCGTAGTAGAAGGCTGTCATCTTTAGGTCAGAAGAAAGAAAATTAGGCACAGGGTGATAAGGAAGAGAAATACTAGAAGAGTGCAAATAACTTAGAAGAATATAGAAAGCAAAAACACACATGGTAAAGGTGGTTTCCAATCCTAGGGTCACGTCCTATAGGCAACTTTGTGCTCTGATACCATCTGTTGTGACCTCGGATCGTTAAGGATCCTAAGTCCCTGTGATTAACATGCTAGTCCCTGGATCAATAGCTAGCACTTCACAGTCGATGAATATCATGTAGAACACAAGCCATTATTACACGAATAATCCAGAGTATAATTATTACAACTTGCATAGCTTATAGCTAGCTCAAATAAAACAGCGGAAACTAAGTAGAACTTGAGTCCATCAATGCCTCAGGCTAGTTGCGTGAAGACCCGCGATCCCTACGCACCTTTCAATCTTAAGATTCTGCACATAAGACGTGCAGCCAACAAGTTGGGTCAATACTTTGAATGTATTAGCAAATTACACCAAGGAAAGAGTAAGTCTATATCTACATGCAAGGCTAGGAATAGGCTCTGGGGTTCATTTGCGTAAAGCCAATTTTATCAATGTAAGAAGAAAAGAGGAAGAAAGTTTTCCCTACTTTGTAAACTTTGATTAATAGTATAGGGTTGAACGGAACACGTGGATATTACTCACCAAGTGTCCAATCAACCTAGCACTTGGATATTACACACCAAGTTCCCAAAATCCCACCCAATGGCGATATTACTCACGCCTTGGGGTTTATAAAATGTTGAGTTTGGAAAAGAGAGAGGAAGATCCTTCAGAGGCTCCATCCTTCAGATGCTCATAGTTGTTCTGTTTCCGTGAACATGGCTGATTGATCAGATTTCAATACTCTCGAGAGGTTGTGCACTTTCCCCACAATCCACGATCAAGTCCTTTTACAGACAAGACCATGGCAAAGCCTTCCCTTAGTAACCCCTCTACCAGCTGGATCCAACCGTGCCAAGAACCTCCAAATGTTGGTACCCCGGTGAGGTTTCCCACTAAGTACTAAGCCAAGACAGAGCCCATATGTATTGTGGTTGCACGGGAAGCTTCTGAATTCTGAAACATGGCAGACTTCTTTGATTCCTGGGCGGCCGTCCTCCACCAAAATCCCACTCATTGTCCCGACAACCATTCCGCCTAGAAGAAAAACTTAGTTTTATTTTGAAGGGGGTTTTGAGAGGAAAAAGGTTCGCTCGAGAGAGCTCTCATACTTAGAAAATTTTGAGTCTTTCGAACCCTCCCAACGGTACTTGATATAGATAAGTATATAGCATAGCAAGCATAACTTAGAAAAACAGGATAACCTATTGGGATAGAAAATCCTAAGCATAGAGCTACTCATGGCATACTACAAAACCGCACTTGCAAAATAGTACTAAGAATTTCTACCAAAATCCTACACATGCATACTACAGAATTTGAAGAGTAAAACATGCATAGTCAAAACTGGGACATAAACATGAACAAGTGGTGTAACTTGCCTTGATCCGAGCAGCAATCTACACAACAGTACTCCTCAGCACACTCCGATCAATCTAATGAAAGAAACATGGATCCAATCACAATTTGCACAAAACAAAGTCACAAAGTCGAATATGCATGCATGCAACATGGTAATATGCAAGGGTGGATTCAAAATTGACCAAGGGTTCTAATCAGGGGTGTTGTTGAGTTGGGGATGTCATTAGAATCGATTCCCCACAGATTTGAAGTATTTGGGGTTAAACCCTAAATATCCAAGCTCAAAACTAGATCTACAACTCCAATCTATCTCGAGACAGATCTGAACACCCTAAGCATGATGAGAAAATTTTCTACAGAAGGTCTCGTCGATACAAAGCCAACGCAATAAGAATCAACTAAAACGGAGCTACGGATAATTTTCTAGAATTAAAATAGTCTAATCTAAACTTTAAATCCTACTGCAAGATTGCTGTGGCAAAACATCAATATTATTGTAGATCTGTGTTCTACTCAAAATTATGAATCCAACGGTATATTATACGCAAATTTTGGAATAATACTCGAATTACTATGGATTTTACAAGATTAAGGTATTTTCTGCCTATTAAAAAAAAACTAAAAAGGTGGCTAGCTACGCGGTGACACGTGGCGGCTCGGGATTGGCCAGCGAGGCGGGCGTGACGCCCACGCGGTGGTGACGCGGCGACGACGTGGCAGCTGCCACGCGGCGCGATGCGATAGGCCGGGGCCGTTTGACCGATTGGAGCCGTTGGATCTCGATCTGACGGTCGGAGAGGAGCTTACCGGTGGTGGCGACGATGGACGGCGGCGGCCAGTGACGATGGACGGCGGCACGGCGGTGCTCCTCCGGCCCGGAGAAATAGACGACGGCGACCGGCTCCTCGCCGTGGTCGCGTTCCTGGGGGCGATGTCGGTCGTTCCCTCCCGAGGTGGCGGCGAGCGGCGGCTGGAGGCGGTGAAGTCCAGCGGAGCTCCGGCGAGAGATTGGCGGCGGCTCGGTGGCGGTGGGGTGGAAAAAAACGCTAGGGTTTCGCGGGAGGCATGCAGGGTACTTATAGGCGGCTTTGCTTGGCACGGGGGTCACGGAATTTGCTCTGAATCGGTCGAAGTCGGTTGGCGCCGACGCGGTGGACGCCGTGTTCGTCCTGGACTCGGACGGAGGGGATGATGGGTGGGACCAGGGCGTCAGCGGCTGTGGCTGGAGGCGGGCTGGCTGCTGGCGGCGGCTACTGGGCCGGCCCACGCGCTGCGCGTCACCATCCCGGCCAGGTGGGCGGTAGGTGAGCCCCGGCCTTGCTCGGCCGGCCCGGTTAGGTTAGGTTTCGCCTTTTTTATTTTTTCTGCTTTCCTATTTGTTTAATAACTTTTGCAAACAGGCTCCGAATTAAACGAAATTTGTTTCTAAAATTTTGTAAAAATAAGGGGGTTAGAGTTGGATTATAAAATAACACTTTTGCAAGGGTTTTGGTGGATTGATATTGTTTAACCCTTTTAGTCTTTTATATGACTATGGGGTTTTGAAAAATACCTGATGCAGTTTTTCATATGTGATGCCATGATGCATGCTTCTAGTAACATCTGTAATTGTAGAATTTGGGATGTTACATTTTATGAAGGTGATATCCCTTACTCTAAACCTCCTGATCAATGCTTAGAAGAATTCGATATTTTCATTATTAAGCAAGATAATTTTAATAAAATGGTTCAAAATCATCTAATGGAAAACACTAGAGCTATTGTTGAGTTAAAAGATATTGTGGAAAGAACCTCTAATGATGTTAAAATGATTGTCAAACTTTTTCAAATGGTTGAAACTCAAATAGATCAACTTATTAAAGTGCAAAAAGACTCGCTAGTTAATGCTGCTAAAGAAAAACATGCTTATGAAATTAGAACTAAAAGTGGTGCTGCTACCTAGGATCCTCTATATCCTGAGGGGAATCCCAAAAGAATTGAGCAGGATTCTTGACAAGCTGAAAATAGTGGTACTACTCGTAAGAAAAGAAAAAAGAAACATAAAACTATTGTAGAACCCTCTGAACCTGCTAAAGATCCTAATAGTATATCTGTCTCTGATGCTAAAACTGAATGTGGTAATGAAGAAAATGATGTTCCTGATAAAGAAAAATTTGAAGAAGAACCTGAAAAGCACACTAAGAATACTAAATACACTAAGGAAGATATTATTGTTAAGAAACATGGTAGTGAAAGAGAGCCTTGAGTCCAAAAACCTATGCCTTTCCCTGATAAGAAACACAAGTCAAAGGAAGATGAACACTATAATAAGTTTTGGGAGTGGATGAAACCTTTATTCTTGCAAATTCCTTTGACTGATGCTATTAAATTGCCTCCTTACTCAAAGTATATGAAGAATATTGTCTCGGATAAAAGGAAGATCCCTAATGAAGAAATTTCTACTTTGCTTGCTAATTATTCCTTTAATGGTAAGGTTCCTAAGAAACTTGGAGACCCAGGGATTCCAACTATCCCTTGCTCTATTAAGAATAGTTATGTTAGAACTGCTTTGTGTGATTTGGGAGTTGGAGTTAGTGTTATGCCTTTCTCTCTCTATAAGAGACTTCAACTGGAAAAATTAATACCAACTGATATATCTTTGCAAATGGCTGATAAATCTACCACTATTCCTGTTGGTATATGTGAGGATGTACCTGTTCAAGTGGCTCATAATTGCTTGATATTAACTGATTTTGTTGTGCTTGAAATGCCTGAAGATGATAATCTGTTTATTATTCTTGGGAGACGTTTTCTTAATACTGCAGGAGCTGTTATTAATTGTAATCAAGGAAAGGTGACCTTCAATGTTAATGACAAGGAACATACTGTCTATTTCCCCAAGAAGATTGATAGGACTTATGGTTTGAATTCAATTGAACATGTTGAGGGCATTCAAGTTGGAGAAATATATTGTCCCATACCAAAAGAAAAATTTGAAACTATTATGATTGGGACCATTCTTATCAAAGTTGAGGTAACATATCATTAGTGGAATACAAAGTTTTGTCTCATATGAAATTGTTTTGGTAACAAGACCTGATCAACCTTGTTAACAAAAGGATTTCATTGAACAAAACAATGTTTTCACCATGATTATCTCCTCTTACTTCTATTTTATCCATTTTAGTTTTTGCTTTCGTTTAGTTTTCCTTTTTGTTGTTAGTTGCTTGCATGTTAGAGTGTCTTGGACCTTCTGTAGTTCTATTCTTGTTTTGTCATTGCATCATTCCAGGAAATCTTTTTCTGTCAGAAAATCATTCATCTATACCTAAAAATTGCCCAAAAATAAAGTGTCTCGAAAAATTCCAGAAAATTCATATTAAATTTTTACATGAAGGGCGGAGGAGTGCTTGGAAGGTACCAGGGGCCCCACCAGGCTGGCACACCACCTGGTGGTGCGGCCAGCCCTAGGGCGCGCCTACCTATGGTGTGCGCCACCCCTGTCCCTCCACTCACTCTCTCAATTGCCACTTTCTTCTCTCTCCCGAGCAAACACCAGTTCATTGCTCAAAATCGCGTTGTTGCTATGCTTGCCCTCGATTTTTCGATCTCCTTGCTCATCCCATCTTTGCTGCTGAAATTTGGAGCATTTGTTCTCCGGTATGTGACTCCTCTACTTGTCCAAGTGGATTTGTGTTTAGTGGTTTATATCTTGAGTATTTTGTTGCTGTAGGTGACAGGTTATGAGAGCTTGTAAGCTTGTTTGATGCTTAGAGATATAGTTTTGATGCATGTTTAGGCCTCATACAAGTCCCTTTGAGTAGTGCCCTTCATTATATATTCACTTTAAAATCACTTGTTTAATAGATGTTTAAATTTCAGAATAGAAGATGAATGAGCATCAACTAAACCAACATGAACTGAGGGTGCCTGAGGTTATGAAGGTTCACCGAGAGGAGGAAGTTTTTCCTTCCATCTATCCATGCTCCGAATTCATGAGAGCCGCAGGAATTTCCCAGGACTTCCATACTTTGGTTGCTAATGCGGGATTGGAGCACTTTGTGGAGGATGAACCCTGTCAATTTGTGAACCTAACCATGTTTGTAGTGCAGGACTTTCGATTTAGTCACTATTTGCCTAACCCTATGGTCCATTACAAAATTTATAATATAGCTGTCGACCTCTCTCTCGATGACTTTTGTGCAGCTATTAAGTTACCTCAGTGGGGATCATGTGGAAGGATTAAGGAGCGACCCGCACCGCTCATGGATTTGTACACAGAAATTTGCAAAGGGAGTAGCTTCTCGAAGGAGAGTAGGAAAATCCATAACATTCATCTCCCCTCCATTCACTACTTTGCCTACTTTATTGCCAAGTGTGTTCTTGCTAGCAAAACTGCCAATAAGTTATCTTCATATGATCTAGCATTCATCTCTGCTGCTCTTAAACAAGATAGGTCTTACAACTTGGGTGCTTTGATAGCTTTCCGTATTGCTGCTAACCGCGAGAAAGGTGGAATTTGTGGGGGCCTTAGTGCTTCTCGTTTACTACCCTACCTATGGTTGGGGAGTTTCTTCTTCTTCCGACGGGCCTAACTACGATCATTCCTACAATGACCCGCCTGCTTGGAACCCTTACTCATACATGGATTGACACCCACTTAGGCCAAAAGCCTAAGCTTGGGGGGATGTACGCCGACATCGCACTCATCTCCATATCATTTTGCGTCGGTACTTTGTATATTCATGTTTCGTTCTCTTTTTTCTTTTTGTTCTTTCTTTGTTTTTTGCTTTCTAAAACACAAAAGGACCAAAAATATTTCTGTTGTTTCTCTTTGGTTTGCTTCTTTCTTTTTGCCTTGGTTTGCTTTTCCTTTTTGCTTTGTTTGAACTATTCAAGAAAAACCCAAAAAGATTTTTCTTTGCTTGTTCTTCCCTTTTTGGTTCTTGTTTAAAAATCGAAAACACCAAAAATATTTGTTGTTCTTCTTTGGTTTTGTGAGTTTGTTGCAGGGTTCAGCAGTCCTTAGTGGATATTGGTTTCATGTTATTATTCAAGCCACACAAGTGAAGGGAAATAATGAGGATTAATGACAACATGAGGTGTGGTAAGAGGCTGGTAACGAACTCTATTTGTTTTCATTTTTGTACATATACTCATCATTGTGGGCATGCTTAGCCTGTTCGAGTAGGGTGTATGTTATTTATGGATGCTTAGTAGTTCTTGCTTTCATATGATTAGTTCCTGCTTGCTAATAGTTTGTAGCATGTCTTATGAATGTTTGCTTGCATTACTCTATTCATAACTTGGTATGACACTATGGTATCCTCATCTGAATGTTTCATTTGAATTGACTTGGCACATGCTCACGCAAGCATATGATTGAAATAATCAGTTAAGCCTCGATGAATTATTTTGCCTTGAGGGTCTTGAATCACTTTCATGCCATGATTAGTCTTGTTTTGTTGCAAGCATGATTATGACAGTTATTGCTCTCTCGTGTGTCGCTCCCTTGCTATTGCTAGCCTTCACTTACACTGAGTATGTTTTACTCGGGTTTCCAACTTCCTAAAACCAAATATTGCCAAAAGTGTCCACCATACCTACCTATTATCATCATTTGCGATTCCGTGCATATTCAATATGCCTTGTTTTCTTCCGAATAAAATGTTTGCTTGTTATGATAAAGTTAGTTAGTAAAGCTCTCATGAACTTGATGGCACACTTTATTTTCTTGCAATTAATAAACATGAACCATTGCGTCCTTCTTTGTTGCGTATATTCTTGCACTTTATAAGTTGAAGTTAGTAGAACCATGTATCATGGGGAACGCTTTCAACATTGCACTGGTACTTAGTACCTCGTTGATATCATGTTCTTTTGCCTATGGATCCCGGCGGTGTGAAATAAAAGTGGAACTTGGAAGATCATGGAGTTTGTATGTGTGTTAGAGAAATGCCTGGGCCACTAGCCTAAGCCATGCCTAATCATGGTGGAAACTTGCAACTAACCATAATGAGAATTCTATGAAGCATCCTCAATAAAAATCTATGCACATAGTAAATAAAAAGATTGATGAGATGCTCATTGTCTGCTTGCCTTGTCATTTTGATTATGGGATAGCTCCTGTATCATGTGCAAGGGGTACCCCGTTGGAGGTTCTATTTGATACGTATACACTTACAATGACAAGAGCTTACTTGTGACTGAAGTTGAGTAGCATGAGGATCGGTCTTCGTAACTAAGGGGCATGAGACTTCGATTTATAACTTGTCAATCATATCCTCTTAGTTGTGTCACTTTAACCTTAACCACTTAAAGATGCTTATGATAGGGCAATGAGATCTCAAAGCTAACGAGTACCATACTTTCAGCATTTGGAAGCCTTTCAAACTTTTCAAAACCTTTTCGTTTTCCTTGTTGAGTCTCCACATATTCTATGAGCACCTTCTTCAGAGCATAGTTGTCATTCTTAGTGTAATGTGCTTGTCTCAAAACTTGATTATTTCTGTTATGACTTTGATGCTTGTACCTTTGATATCTT
This sequence comes from Avena sativa, assembly GCA_916181665.1. Classification (NCBI taxonomy): domain Eukaryota; kingdom Viridiplantae; phylum Streptophyta; class Magnoliopsida; order Poales; family Poaceae; genus Avena; species Avena sativa. The sequence goes on from OV702292.1 coordinate 319,580,118, forward strand.
TACTTCTAGTCTTCACCTGAACTTCAGAGGTGCTTTGGCATTCACAATAAAAAGGCAAGCGAGATACCACTCTATCATACCTTGTTATTGTTGGGTCCGCAGCATAGAAAACAAAAAATTTCCTACGATGAGAACTATATGCCAAGATCTATCTACTAGATACAGAGCAATGGGTGGACATACATCCATGGAGAACTTACCCTCGAAGACAACGAGTTTTGTTAACGAGTAGGAACTCGTGGTTGATGTAGTCGTACGCTTGCCGATCTCAAGATCGTGTGGAAGTCTGAGCGCCGCAAATCAGCAGCGCATCCGTCCTCGCACACACGTTCAAGCCACCGGACAACCTCCACCTCCTCGCTCCAGCGAATCAGCGCAAGCAGCAACTCCTTCCAGACGCAAGTCCACCGGGAACATGTATCTCGGTAATCTGAGACCATGGGGAAATATCTAGAGGGGGAGAGAGATCCTTCACGAGGACGTGTGCTTTGTGAGGGAGGAGAGGGGGCCTTTTATAGGAGAGGGGGGATCCTCCCCTCCCATGGCCGGCGGCCAAGGAGGGAGCCCCCTCCTCTTCCTCATTCATGTGGTGGAAGCTCCACTCACATTAATTCAAGCTCCACCCAAAGTTCCACTCACATGCATGAAATTTCCACCAAATTTAATGCCACTCTCAATTAATAAAACTCTTTTATTTATTTTATTCATAATTTTTTTAATTACTTTAATTAACAAAGATTCACATAAAACCCCTTGCAACATTTCAATATCACATGCAGAACCACTTTCTGCAATTTCACCCGAAACAATTCCGGTTTCTATCGAAACAATTCCTGTTTCTATCGAAACATTTCCCACGCTTTGCAAACCTTTTGTCTGAAACATATGTGCTCCTAAATGGTGTCCGGCGACCCTTAAGTGTGTCACTCTACGGTTCGCGAATAATGCAGACATGATTGAGACTCCTCTCAGATCAATAATCAGAAGCGGGACCTGGAGATCCGTACTGACTCCTGCACATTCAACGATGACTTTTGTGACCGTGAGAACCTTTAATGCTAGCAATTTAATCCCTTTGTCTCATGATATAATACATGTCCGAGATTCAATCATCGGTATCTAAATACCTAGTTTGATCTCGTCACCGACATGCACTCTTTTCTCGTTCCCATGATATAACATTCTAGTGATCACATCACTTGCTTGCAAGCTATCTTAATATGATATCACCGAGAGGGCCCAGAGTATATCTATTCGTCATCGGGATTGACAAATTCCACTCTTGATCCATGAGCCTCAACATAACACCTTCATAGCACTGAACCCACCTTTATAGTCACCCTGTTACGGTGTGACGTTTGATGTTATCAAGATACTCTTCCGGTGTTAGCAATTAACATGATCTCATGGTCTAAGGACTAAGATTACTTTGTATGATGTTATAGAAATATAAACATAATGACTTGATCGTAATGCTATATTTCGGATGAATGTTCATCATATCATTTCACAAATGTTGTGACCTTGTTATTAACAACATCAAATGTCCATGATCAGGAAACCTTTTTGTTTATTAAACACACTTGTATTGACGTTTCCTATCAATACAATTACAGCATGAAAAATAAACATCTATCATATACAAGTCATACATAATAACAACTTTATTATTACCTCTCAGAGCATATTTCCTTCAGTCTCCCACTTGCACTAGAGACAATAATCTATTTTACATAGTGATAAATCTAACACCTATAGAGTTCTGGTGTTGATCATGTTTTGCCCTAGGGAGAACTTTAGTCAACAGATCTGCTACATTCAGGTCCATGTGCACTTTACAAATCTTTATGTCTCCATCCTTGACATGCTCGCGGATGGAGTGAAACCCACGCTTAATATGCTTGGAATTCTTGTGAGACCTTGGTTCCTTGGCGTTGGCTATGGCTCCATTGTTGTCACAATAGATCACCATTGGATCCAACGCACTAGGAACGACACCTAGTTCCGTTATGAACTCCTTCATCCAAACCGCTTCCTCCACCGCTTCTGAAGCAGCAACATATTCCACCTCCGTTGTTGATCTAGCCACCACAGGTTGTTTGGAACTCCTCCAACTAACTGCTGCTTCGTTCAAGAGAAATACGTATCCGGATTGAGACTTAGAGTCATCCGGATCAGTGTCAAAGCTAGCATCGACATAACACTTAGCGACTAGCTCTTCTTCACCTCCGTATACAAGAAACATATCCTTAGTTCTTCTCAAGTACTTAAGGATATTCTTGACCGCTATCCAGTGTTCCGAACCTGGATCAAATTGGTACCTACTAGTCAAACTAATAGCATGTGCCACATCCGGTCTTGTACATAGCATGGCGTACATTATAGAGCCTATGGCTGAGGCATAGGGGATCTTATCCATTATCTCTCTTTCATCCGCCGTAGCCGGACTTTGAGTCTTACTCAATGTCTTTCCTTGCAACATAAGTAAGAACCCCTTCTTACTTCCATCCATATTAAAATTCTTTAATATCTTATAAAGGTATGTACTCTGCGATAGCCCAATTAGGCGTCTTGATCTATCTCTATAGATTTTGATGCCTAATATATATGAAGCTTCACCTAGGTCCTTCATCGAAAATTTGCTGTTTAGATAACTTTTAACACTGTCTAAAAGTTCTATATCATTTCCAATCAATAATATGTCATCCACATATAATATTAGAAATGCCACATTTCTCCCACTCACTTTCTTGTAAATACAAGCCTCTCCATAAATTTGGACAAATCCAAACTCTTTGATCACCTCATCAAAGCGGAGATTCCAACTCCGGGATGCTTGCTTCAGTCCATAGATGGATCGCTGAAGCTTTCATACCTTCTCAACATCCTTAGGATCGACAAAACCCTTAGGTTGTATCATATAGAACTCTTCTTCAATATTACCATTGAGGAACGCAGTTTTTGACATCCATCTGCCATATTTCATAATTGAAATATCCAGCAATTGGTAACATAATCCTAACCGACTTAAGCATCGCTACGGGAGAGAATGTCTCATCGTAGTCAAATCCTTGAATTTGTCGAAACCCCTTTGCGACAAGTCGAGCCTTATAGATGGTCACATTACCATGAGCATCAGTTTTTCTTTTGAAAATCCATTTATTCTCAACGGCCTTTCGATCGTGAGGTAAGTCTACCAAGGTCCAAACCTAGTTTTCGTACATGGATTCCATCTCGGATTTCATGGCTTCTAGCCATTTGTTGGAATCAGGGCTCATCATCGCTTCTTCATACATCGCGGGGTCATCTATTTCATCAATCATGAAATTCATAACAGGATTGCCGTACAGTTTAGGAGCTGCATGAGTCCTACTTGACCTGCGAGGTTCGGTAGTGTCCTCTTTCGGAGTTTCTTGATCAATATCATTAGCTCTCTCCTCATTAGGTGAAGTCAACTCCGAAACAACTTCTGGTGCTGCGCTACTCGCCATTTCATGAAGAGAAGATTCAATAACCTCTTCGAGTTCTACCTTCCGACTACTCACACCTTTCGCGAGAAACTCCTTCTCAAGAAAGGATCCATTCTTGGCAACAAAAACCTTGCCCTCGGATCTGTGATAGAAGGTATACCCAATCATTTCCTTAGGGTATCCTATGAAGACGCATTTTTCCGCTTTGGGTTCGAGTTTATCTGGTTGAAGTTTCTTCACATAAACATCGCATCCCCAAACTTTAAGAAATGACAGCTTAGGTTTGTTTCCAAACCATAATTCATATGGTGTCTTTTCAACGGATTTAGATGGTGCCCTATTTAAAGTGAATGCAGCGGTTTCCAGTGCATAACCTCAAAATGACAGTGGCAAGTCAGTCAGAGACATCATAGATCGAATCATATCCAATAAAGTACGATTACGATGTTCTGACACACCATTACATTGTGGTGTTCCGGCAGGCGTGAGTTGTGAAACTATTCCACAGTCTTTCATATGTGTGCTAAACTCGTAACTAACATACTCTGCTCCACGGTCGGACCGCAGAAATTTGATCTTTCTGTTATGATGATTTTCCACTTCATTCTGAAATTCCTTCAACTTTTCAAAGGTTTTAGACTTATGTTTCATCAAATAGATATACCCGTATCTACTCAAATCATCCGTGAAAGTAACAAAATAATGATATCCACCTCGCGCTGACACACTCATTAGTCAACACACATCAGTATGTATGATTTCCAATAAATCTGTCGCCCGTTCCATTGAACCAGAAAACGGCGTTCTATTCATCTTGCCCATAAGGCATGGCTCACATGTATCAAATGATTCAAAATCAAGTGATTCCAAAAGTCCATCAGAATGGAGTTTCTTCATGCGTTTAACGCCAATATGACCTAGACGGCAGTGCCACATATATGCAGATATATCATTATCAAGCTTAATCCTTTTAGCATCAACATTATGGATATGCGTAATACTACTATTGAGATCCAACAGAAATAAACCATTCAACACAGGTGCATGACCATAAAAGATATTATTCATATAAATCAAACAACCATTGTTTTCAGACTTAAATGAATAACCACTTTGCATCAAACACGATCCAGATACAATGTTCATGCTTAGTGCAGGCACCAAATAACAATTATTCAGGTTTATAACTAATCCCGACGGCATATGGAGAGGTAGAGTTCCAACGGCGATCACATCAACTCTTGATCCATTGCCGACCCGCATCATGACCTCATCCCTTGCTAGTTGTCACTTGTTTCGCAACCCCTGAACCGAGTTACATATATTAGCAACCGATCCCATATCAAATACCCTGGTGCTACTGCGAGTACTAGTCAAGTACACATCAATAACATGTATATCACATATACCTTTGTTTGCCTTGCCGGCCTTCTTGTCCGCCAAATACTTGGGGCAGTTGCGCTTCCAATGGCCAGTCCCCTTGCAATAGTAGCACTCGGTATCAGACTTAGGGCCAGCTTGGGGTTTCTTTTCAGGCGCGGCAACAGATTTGCCGCCCTTCTTTTCCTTCTGCTTGCCTTTCTTGTCCTTCTTGAAACCGGTGGTCTTATTGATCATCAACACTTGATGTTCTTTCCTAATCTTCACTTGTGCAGTCTTAAGCATTGACAGAAGCTCGGGAAGAGACTTCTTCATGCCCTACATATTATAGTTCATCACGAAGCTCTTGTAGGTGGCAGAGATTGGAGAACACGATGTATGCCTAAGTCAATGGGAATCGTTATTCCCAAGGACACAAGCTTATCGGCGTACCCAGACATTTTGAGTACGTGCTCACTAACGGAGCTGTTCTCCTCCATCATGCAGCTAAAGAACTTTTCAGAAGCATTATAACTCTCTACGACAGCATGGGTATCGAAAATCATTTTTAACTCTCCCATGGCATCAAAGGCATTGCCATTTTCAAAATGCTTTCGAAGTTCTGGATCTAGCCCATACAGTATGCCGCAATGAACTAAGTTGTGGTCCTCCTAACGAGTTATATAGACATTATTTTCCTTGTCAGGGGCATTAGGACCTGGTGGGGGCCTAGCGGCCCCTCTAGCACATATTGCTTTTGTGCAGCAGTGAGGAGAATCCTCAAATTCATAGCCCAGTTGGTGAAGTTGCTACCATTCGCAGCAAGCTTCTCTTTCTCCATGAACACATTGAAATTAAAAGCATGTGGTGCCATCTACAACAGAATTTGTAAAGTATATTTAGACTAAGTTTATGATAGATTGAGTTCAACTAATCCAAATTACTAATGAACTCCCACTCAAAAACGACATCCCTCGTGTCCTTTTGGTGATTACATGAACCAAATCCACTACACCAAGTCCAATCATCACATGAGTCGGTGTAGCTTCAAAGGTGAGCATCTGTATGGGCATCATATCAACTATATGACTTATGCTTAACCTTTCGGTTCGTGTTCCGAGGCCATGTCTATACATGCTAGGCTCGCCAAGTAAGAACCTTAGTATTCGCGTGTGTAAAATTGTCTTACACCCATTGTATGAAAGCATAGAGTCGAGAACACCCGATCATCACGTGATGCCTCAAAACACGATCCGCAAAACGGTGCATACTTAAGGAAGAACACATTTTATCTTGATATCTAAATGAGGGATCATCTTATGATGCTACCAAAAGCGCCAAACTAGCAATATAAGATGCTAACATCTAATGTGTGAAGTGAGATGATATGGTCCATGCATTTGATCTCTATCATTTGCATCGTGGTATGATCTCTATCATTCCTTTGTGTGTAAGGCCAAGGTCTATGGAACATACATGTTAAGTGAGTTGTAAGAGTATCTATCATACATCTACTTACAACAATACCATATCAAGACACTAGCCCAGCAACGATCTAAACTAGACGCCTCTAATTTATCAATTGCAAGTTTTACGTGGCTTATGGATTTCGGAGATAGAACCGGTCTTACCTACGAACATGAACCACAACGAGGATAACCAAGTTATTAGCAACTCGTTGTAAATCAGATATTGACTATAGTAGGAGAGACAGACACTCGCTAGCCACTTATGCAAAACTAGTTGCATGTCAGTCGTGGAACCGGTCTCATGTATGATGACATGTAAGGTTGGTCCGGGCCGCTTCATCCCACTATGCCACCAATAACCAAATTACAAAGAAGATGCAATAACATGATCATCATCGCCCACATATAAACATATGTGTACTACCCGTGCAAAGCACCTACGCATAGATCAGGCTCTGATACCACTGTTGGGTCCGTAGCATAGAAAACAAAAAATTTCCTACGATGAGAACTATACACGAAGATCTATCTACTAGATACAGAGCAACGGGTGGACATACATCTATGGAGAACTTACCCTCGAAGACAACGAGTTTTGTTAACGAGTAGGAACTCGTGGTTGATGTAGTCATACGCTTGCCGATCTCAATATCGTGTGGAAGTCCGAGCGCCGCAAATCAGCAACGCATCCGTCCTCGCACACACGTTCAAGCCACCGGACAACCTCCACCTCCTCACTCCAGCGAATCAGCGGAAGCAGCAACTCCTTCCAGACGCAAGGCCACCGGGAACATATATCTCGCTAATCCGAGACCATGGGGAAATATCTAGAGGGGGAGAGAGATCCTTCACGAGAAGGTGTGCTTTGTGAGGGAGGAGAGGGGGGACTTTTATAGGAGAGGGGGGGCTCCTCCCCTCCCATGGCCGGCGGCCAAGGAGGGAGCCCCCTCCTCTTCCTCATTCATGTGGTGGAAGCTCCACTCACATCAATTCAAGCTCCACCCAAAGTTCCACTCACATGCATTAAATTTCCACCAAATTTAATGCCACTCTCAATTAATAAAACTCTTTTATTTATTTTATTCATAATTTTGTTAATTACTTTAATTAACAAAGATTCACATAAAACCCCTTGCAACATTTCAATATCACATGCAGAACCACTTTCTGCAATTTCACCCGAAACAATTCCGGTTTCTATCAAAACAATTCCCGTTTCTATCGAAACATTTGCTGCGCTTTGCAAACCTTTTGTCTGAAACATATGTGCTCCTAAATGGTGTCCGGAAACCCTTAAGTGTGTCACCCTACGGTTCACGAATAATGTAGACATGATTGAGACTCCTCTCAGATCAATAATCAGAAGCCGGACCTGGATATCTGTACTGACTCCTGCACATTCAATGATGACTTCTGTGATCGTGAGAACCTTTAACGCTAGCAATTTAATCCCTTTATCTCATGATATAATACATTTCCGAGATTCGATCATCGGTATCTAAATACCTAGTTTGATGTCGTTACCGACATGCACTCTTTTCTCGTTTCCGTGATATAACATTCTAGTGATCACATCACTTGCTTGCAAGCTATCTTAATGTGATATCACCGAGAGGGCCCAGAGTATATCTATCTGTCATCGAGATTGACAAATTCCACTCTTGATCCATGAGCCTCAACATAACACCTTCATAGCACTGAACCCACCTTTATAGTCACCCTGTTACGGTGTGACGTTTGATGTTATCAAGATACTCTTCCGGTGTTCGCAATTAACATGATCTCATGGTCTAAGGACTAAGACTACTTCGTGTGATGTTATGGCAATATAAACATAATGACATGATCGTAATGCTATACTTCGGATGAATGTTCATCACATCATTTCACAAATGTTGTGACCTTGTGATTAACAACATCCAATGTCCATGATCAGGAAACCTTGATCATCTTGTTAATCAACAAGCTAGTCTATAAGAGAGGCATAACTAGGAACCCTTTTTGTTTATTAAACACACATGTATTGACGTTTCCTATCAATACAATTATAGCATGCAAAATAAGCATCTATCATATACAAGGAATACATAATAACAACTTTATTATTGCCTCTCAGGGCATATTTCCTTCAGTTATGAACATTGTAATGTTGCTTATGTTTATGTTTCATGCTACTTATTATTTTTGAGTTGGAATCTCTTCATAGCTTGCAATGCCTATTAAGTAAACTTAGTTGCATACTCCTTATTATGAATTGTCTAAGTAGTTGATCACATACTAAGAATATATACATCATATGAAGCAAATTTGTTCGTGAAAGTTTCTTTTATCGAACTCAGTTTTCAACTGAATTGCTTGAGGACAAGCAATAAGCTAAGCTTGGGGGAGTTGATACATCCAAAACGTATCTACTTTCCCGAACACTTTTGCTATTGTTTCTCCTCTAAACTTGTGTGATTTGGATGCAACTAACATAGACTTACGCTGTTTTCAGTAGAATTGCCTTGGTGTTTAGTTTTTGTGCAGAAAATCAACTATCAGGAAAAATCACAGAAAATTATGCCGAAAATTCTATTTCACCAGAAGACTCCCGGAGCCAGAATACGAGACGGAGGGGGGATAGGCCCAGGCCACACCACCTGGCTAGGCCTGGCCGCGCCAGGGGTGGTCTGGCCGCCCCAGACACCCCCTTGGTCTCCCTCTTCGCCTATAAGATGCCTTCTGACCTAAAACCTTAGGGGGGGTTCGACGTTTTTCCAGAAAGAGTTCCGCTCTGCCGCCACCACCAGATTCCACGAAACAGCACCAGAAACTCCATTCTGGCACCCTGCTGGGACGGGGAATTGGAGGAGATCATCGCCATCATCATCACCATCACTTCTCCATCGACCATCCATGTTTCCCCCATCTATGAGTGAGTAATCCCCCGTTGTAGGCTATGGGGATTGGTAGGGATTGTTGCGACTTGTTATGCTTAATGCTTGTCACTATGGCCCTAGTGCCATGATTTCAGATCTGAGCATGTTATTGATTCATTATAATAGTATTTTTTATGGTCTTACCTGCAAGTTGTATAAACACGTTGTTGTCCGGAACCAATGGACCCGAAGTGACAGAAATCGGGATAACCAGAGGGAATAGCTTTGATGTGAGGATCACATGTGTTCACGGAGTGTTAATGCTTTGCTCCGATGCTCTATTAAAAGGAGCACCTTAATTTCCAGTAGTTAACTTGAGGCCCCGCTGCAAACGGGCTGGCAGTACAAAAGATGTTATGCTCATTGCGAGCACGTATGACTATAGATGGAACACATGGCTAGGATTATCTAGTACTTGGATGCTTTATCTTATTTATCTGTAATTGCCCTATGTTCTGATTGCTATGTGAATTGTCTTGTCCATGCAAAACCCGTCCATCCATCCCTATGCCTACCGAACTCGAATCCTACTGTTTACTGCTATTGTTACTATTGTCTTTACCTTTACTACTACTATTACTTTACTATTCCTACTACAAAATTGTTGCTACTGATAAACTGGTGTGGGCAAGATTGTTTCTAGGTGCAGCTGAATTGCCAACTCATTTGTTAAGGCTTATAAATATTCTTTGGCTCCCCTTGTGTCGAATCAATAAATTGGGTTTCACTTCCCTCGAAAATACTACGATACACCCCCTATACTTGTGGTTCATCAGTGTTCTTTTCACAAACCACAACTAGTGTCATTGCAAGTCTGTTCTTTTCAAAAACCATACATGGATCCACCAGTGTGATTGTATTGCCTGTTCTTTTCACAAACCATAGCTAGAGTCATTGCATGTTTGTTCTTTTCACAAACCACATATGGATCCACCAGTGTCATTGCATGTGTGTTCTTTTCAGAAACCACATATTGATCCACCAGTGTCATTGCATGTGTGTTCTTCTCACAAACCACATATGGATTCACCAGAGTTCATTGCATGTCTGTTCTTTTCACAAACCACATGCGGATCCACAAGTGTCATTGCATGTGTGTTCTTTTCATTAATCATAGCTAGAGTCATTGCATCTCTATTCTTTTCACAAACAACATATGGATCCATTACAGTCATTGCATGTGTGTTCTTTTCATTAACCACATCTACATTCATTGCATGTGTGTTCTTTCCACAAACCACATATGGATCCACCAGTGTCATTGAAATGGGTGTTCTTTTCACAAACCACAGCTAGTGTCATTGCATGTTTATTCTTTCCATAAACCACATATGGATCCACCAGTGTCATTGCATGTGTGTTCTTTTCACAAACCACAGCTAGAGTCATTGCATGTCTGCTCTTTCCACAAACAACATATGGATCCACCAGTGTCATTGTATGTCTGTTCTTTTTATTAAGCACAACAAGTGTCATTGCATGTGTGTTCTTTCCACAAACTACATATGGATCCACCAGTGGCATTGAAATGTGTGTTCTTTTCACGAACCACAGCTAGTGTCATTGCATGTTTGTTCTTTCCATAAACCACATATGGATCCACAAGAGTAATTGCATGTGTGTTCTTTTCACAAACCACATACGGATCCACTAGTGTCATTGAAATGTGTGTTCTTTTCACAAACCACAGCTAGTGTCATTACATGTTTGTTCTTTCCATAAACCACATATGGATCCACCACTATCATTGCATGTGTGTTCTTCTCACAAACCACATATGGATCCACCAGAGTTCATTGCATGTTTGTTCTTTTCACAAACCACATATGGATCCACCAGAGTCATTACATGTCAGTTCATTTCACAAACCATATCAAGAGTCATTGCATGTGTGTTCTTTTCACAAACCACATATGGATCCTTCAGAGTCATTGCATGTCTGTTCTTTTCATTAACCACAGCTTGAGTCATTGCATGTCTGTTCTTTCCACAAACCACATATAGATCCACCAGTGTCATTGGATGTGTGTTCTTTTCATGAACCACACCTAGAGTTATTGTATTTCTGTTCTTTTCACAAACCACACATGGATCCACTAGTGTGATTGTAGTACCTATTCTTTTCACAAACGACATCTAGAGTCATTGCATGTTTGTGCTTTTCACAAACCACATATGGATCCACCGGTGTCATTGCATGTGTGTTCTTTTCACAAACCACATATTGATCCACCAGAGTTCATTGCATGTCTGTTCTTTTCACAAACCACATATGGATCCACCAGTGTCATTGCATGTGTGTTCTTTTCATTAACCATAGCTAGAGTCATTGCAAGTCTATTCTTCTCACAAACCACATGGATCCACCAGAGTCATTGCATGTGTGTTCTTTTCATTAACAACAGCTAGAGTCATTGCATGTGTGTTCTTTCCACAAACCACATATGGATCCACCAGTGTCATTGAAATGTGTGTTCTTTTCACAAACCACATCTAGTGTCATTGCATGTCTATTCTTTCCATAAACCACATATGGATCCACTAGTGTCATTGCATGTTTGTTCTTTTCACAAACCACAGCTAGAGTCATTGCATGTTTGTTCTTTCCACAAACAAGATATGGATCCACCAGTGTTATTGCATGTTTGTTCTTTTCATTAACCATAGTGAGTGTCATTGCATGTGTGTTCTTTCCACAAACCACATATGGATCCACGAGTGTTATTGAAATGTGTGTTCTTTTCACAAACCATAGCTAGTGTCATTGCATGTCTGTTGTTTCCATAAACCACATATGGATCCACCAGTGTCATTGCATGTGTGTTCTTCTCACAAACCACATATGGATCCATCAGTGTCATTGGATGTGTGTTCTTCTCACAAACCACATATGGATCCACCAGAGTTAATTGCATGTCTGTTTTTTTCACGAACCACATAAGGATCCATCAGAGTTATTGCATGTCTATTCTTCTCACAAACCACATATGGATCCGCCAGTGTCATTGGATGTGTGTTCTTCTCACAAACCACATATGGATCCACCAGAGTTCATTGCATGTCTGTTCTTTTCACAAACCACATAAGGATCCACGAGAGTCATTGCATGTCTATTCTTTTCATTAACCACAGCTAGAGTCATTGCATGTCTGTTCTTTCCACAAATAACATATGGATCCACCAGTGTCATTGCATGTGTGTTCTGTTCATTAACCACAGCTAGAGTCATTGCATGTCTGTTCTTTCCCTAAACCACATATGGATCCACCAGTGTGATTGCATTGCCTGTTCTTTTCACAAACCACAGCTAGAGTCATTGCATGTCTGTTCAATTCACAAACCACATATGGATCCTCCAGTGTCATTGCATCTGTGTTCTTTTCACAAACCTTAGCTAGAGTCATTGCATGTGTGTTCTTTCACAAACCACATACGAATCCACTAGTGTCATTGGATGTGTGTCCTTTTCATGAACCACACCTAGAGTTAGTGCATGTCTATTCTTTCACAAACCACACATGGATCCACCAGTGTCATTGGATGTGTGTTCTTCTCACAAACCACATATGGATCCACCAGTGTCATTGCATGTGTGTTCTTTTCAAAAACCACATAAGGATCCACCAGTGTCATTTCATGTGTGTTCGTTTCATGAACCACACCCAGAGTCAGTGCATGTATGTTCTTTTCACAAACCACACATGGATCCACCAGAGTTCATTGCATGTTCTTTTCACAAACCACAGCTAGAGTCATTGCATGTGTGTTCTTTTCACAAACCACATATTGATCCACCAGTGTCATTGCATGTGTGTTATTCTCACAAACCACAGCTAGAGTCATTGCATGTGTGTTCTTTTCTCAAACCACATATGGATCCATCAGAGTCATTGTATGTCTGTTCTTTTCATTAACAACGGCTAGAGTCATTGGATGTGGGTTCTTCTCACAAACAACATATGGATCCACAAGTGTAATTGTATGTGTGTTCTTTTCACAAACCACAGCTAGAGTCATTGCATGTGTGTTATTTTCACAAACCACATGAGGATCCACTAGTGTCATTGCATGTGTGTTCGTTTCATGAACCACACCTAGAGTCAGTGCATGTCTGTTCATTCACAAACCTCACATGGATCCACCAGTGTCATTGGATGTGTGTTCTTCTCACAGACCACATATGGATCCACCAGTGTCATTGGATGTGTGTTCTTTTCATGAACCACACCTAGAGTCACTTCATGTCTGATCTTTTCACAAATCACACATGGATCCACCAGAGTTCATTGCATGTTCTTTTCAAAAACCACAGCTAGAGTCATTGCATGTTTGTTCTTTTTACAAACCACATACGGATCCACCAGTGTCATTGGATGTGTGTTCTTCTCACAAACCACATATGGATGCACCGGTGTGATTGCATGTGTGTTCTTTTCACAAACCACATAAGGATCCACCAGTGTCATTGCATGTGTGTTCGTTTCATGAACCACACCTAGAGTCAGTGCATGTATGTTCTTTTCACAAACCACACATGGATCCACCAGAATTCATTGCATGTTCTTTTCACAAACCACAGCTAGAGTCATTGCATGTGTGTTCTTTTCACAAACCACATATGGATCTACCAGTGTCATTGCATGTGTGTTCTTCTCACAAACCACATATTGATCCACCAGTGTCATTGCATGTGTGTTCTTCCATAAAACACTCCTAGAGTCATTGCATGTGTGTTCTTTTCTCAAACCACATATGGATCCATCAGAGTCATTGCATGTCTGTTCTTTTCATTAACCACAACTAGAGTCATTGGATGTGTGTTCTTCTCACAAACAACATATGGATCCACTAGTGTGATTATATCTGTATTCTTTTCACAAACCAGAGCTAGAGTCATTGCATATGTGTTCTTTTCACAAACCACATGAGGATCCACCAGTGTCATTGCATGCGTGTTCGTTTCATGAACCACACCTAGAGTCAGTGCATGTCTGTTCATTCACAAATCTCACATGGATCCACCGGTGTCATTGGATGTGTGTTCTTGTCACAAACCACATATGGATCCACCAGTGTCATTGGATGTGTGTTCATTTCATGAACCACACCTAGAGTCACTACATATCTGATCTTTTCACAAACCACACATGGATCCACCAGAGTTCATTGCATGTTCTTTTCAAAAACCACAGCTAGAGTCATTGCATGTTTGTTCTTTTCACAAACCACATATGGATCCACCAATGTCATTGCATGTGTGTTCTTTACACAAACCACATATTGATCCACCAGTGCCATTGCATGTGTGTTCTTCTCACAAACCACATATGGATCCACCGGAGTTCATTGCATGTTTGTTCTTTTCACAAACCACATATGGATCCGCTAGTGTCATTGTATGTGTGTTCTTTTCGTTAACCACAGCTAGAGTCATTGCATGTCTGTTCTTCTCACAAACCACAATAGATCCACCAGTGTCATTGCATGTGTGTTCTTTTCACAAACCACAGCTACAGTCATTGCATGTGTGTTCTTCTCACAAACAACATATGGATCCACAAGTGTAATTGTATGTGTGTTCTTTTCACAAACCACAGCTAGAGTCATTGCATGTGTGTTATTTTCACAAACCACATGAGGATCCACTAGTGTCATTGCATGTGTGTTCGTTTCATGAACCACACCTAGAGTCAGTGCATGTCTGTTCATTCACAAACCTCACATGGATCCACCAGTGTCATTGGATGTGTGTTCTTCTCACAGACCAAATATGGATCCACCAGTGTCATTGGATGTGTGTTCTTTTCATGAACCACACCTAGAGTCACTTCATGTTTGATCTTTTCACAAATCTCACATGGATCCACCAGAGTTCATTGTATGTTCTTTTCACAAACTACAGCTAGAGTCATTGCATGTTTGTTCTTTTCACAAACCACATATGGATCCACCAGTGTCGTTGGATGTGCGTTCTTCTCATAAACCACATCTGGATCCACCAGTGTGATTGCATGTGTGTTCTTTTCACAAACCACATAAGGATCCACCAGTGTCATTGCATGTGTGTTCGTTTCATGAACCACACCTAGAGTCAGTGCATGTATGTTCTTTTCACAAACCACACATGGATCCACCAGAATTCATTGCATGTTCTTTTCACAAACCACAGCTAGAGTCATTGCATGCGTGTTCTTTTCACAAACCACATATGGATCCACCAGTGTCATTGCATGTGTGTTCTTTTCACAAACCACATATTGATCCACCAGTGTCATTGCATGTGTGTTCTTCCCACAAACCACAGCTAGAGTCATTGCATGTGTGTTCTTTTCTCAAACCACATATGAATCCATCAGAGTCATTGCATGTCTGTTCTTTGCATTAACAACAACTAGAGTCATTGGATGTGTGTTCTTCTCACAAACAACATATGGATCCACTAGTGTGATTATATCTGTGTTCTTTTAACAAACCAAAGCTAGAGTAATTTTATATGTGTTCTTTTCACAAACCACATGAGGATCCACTAGTGTCATTGCATGCGTGTTCGTTTCATGAAGCACCCCTAGAGTCAGTGCATGTCTGTTCATTCACAAACCTCACATGGATCCACCGGTGTCATTGGATGTGTGTTCTTCTCACAAACCACATATGGATCCACCAGTGTCATTGGATGTGTGCTCTTTTCATGAACCACACCTAGAGTCACTACATATCTGATCTTTTCACAAACCACACATGGATCCACCAGAGTTCATTGCATGTTCTTTTCAAAAACCACAGCTAGAGTCATTGCATGTTTGTTCTTTTCACAAACCACATATGGATCCACCAATGTCATTGCATGTGTGTTCTTTACAAAAACCACATATTGATCCACCAGTGCCATTGCATGTGTGTTCTTCTCACAAACCACATATGGATCCACTAGAGTTCATTGCATGTTTGTTCTTTTCACAAACCACAATAGATCCACCAGTGTCATTGCATGTGTGTTCTTTTCACAACCCACAGCTAGAGTCATTGCATGTGTGTTCTTTCCATAAACCACATAAGGATCCACTAGAGTCATGGGATGTATGTTCTTTTCACAAACCACAACTAGTGTCATTGCTTGTCTGTTCTTTCCACAAACCACATGGATCCGCAAGTGTCATTGCTCACTGCATGTGTGTTCTTCTCACAAACCACATATGGATCCACTAGTGTGATTGCATGTGTGTTCTTTTCACAAACCACATATGGATCCATTAGAGTCATTGCATGTATGTTCTTTTCATTAACCACATATGTATCCACCAGGGTCATTGCATGTGTGTTCTTTTCACAAACCACATATCAGTGTCATTGCATGTGTGTTCTACTCACAAACCACATATGGATCCACCAGAGTTCATTGCATGTCTGTTCTTTTCACAAACCGCATATGGATCTAGTAGTGTCATTGCATGTGTGTTCTTTTCATTAACCATAGCTTGAGTCATTGCATGTCTATTCTTTTCACAAACCACATGGATCCACTAGAGTCATTGCATGTGTTTTCTTTTCATTAACCATAGCTAGAGTCATTACATGCGTGTTCTTTTCACAAACCACATATGGATCCATCATAGTCAATGCATGTCTGTTCTTTTCATTAACCACACCTAGTGTCATTGCATGTCTGTTCTTACCACAAACCACATATGGATCCACCAGTGTCATTGCATGTTTGTTCTTTTCACAAACCACATATGGATCCACCAGAGTCATTACATGTCTGTTCATTTCACAAACCATATCAAGAGTCATTGCATGTGTGTTCTATTCACAAACCACATATGGATCCATCAGAGTCATTGCATGTCTGTTCTTTTCATTAACCACAGCTTGAGTCATTGCATGTCTGTTCTTTTCATTAACCACACCTAGTGTTATTGCATGTCTGTTCTTACCACAAACCACAGATGGATCCACCAGTGTCATTGCATGTTTGTTCTTTTCACAAACCACAGCTAGAGTCATTGCATGTTTGTTCTTTCCACAAACAACATATGGATCCACCAGTGTCATTGCATGTTTGTTCTTTTCATTAACCACAGTGAGTGTCATTGCATGTGTGTTCTTTCCACAAACCACATATGGATCCACCAGTGTCATTGAAATGTGTGTTCTTTTCACAAACTATAGCTAGTGTAATTGCATGTCTGTTCTTTCCATAAACCACATATGGATCCACCAGTGTCATTGCATGTGTGTTCTTTACACAAACCACATATTGATCCACCAGTGCCATTGCATGTGTGTTCTTCTCACAAACCACATATGGATCCACCAGAGTTCATTGCATGTTTGTTCTTTTCACAAACCACATATGGATCCACCAGTGTTATTGTATGTGTGTTCTTATCGTTAACCACATCTAGAGTCATTGCATGTCTGTTCTTCTCACAAACCACAATAGATCCACCAGTGTCATTGCATGTGTGTTCTTTTCACAAACCACAGCTAGAGTCATTGCATGTGTGTTCTTTCCATAAACCACATTAGGATCCACCAGTGTCATTGCATGTCTGTTCTTTCCACAAACCACTTGGATCCGCAAGTGTCATTGCTCACTGCATGTGTGTTCTTCTCACAAACCACATATGGATCCACCAGTGTGATTGCATGTGTGTTCTTTTCACAAACCATAGCTAGAGTCATTGCATGTGTGTTCTTCTCACAAACCACATATGGATCCATTAGAGTCATTGCATGTATGTTCTTTTTATTAACCACAGCTAGTGTCATTGCATGTATGTTCTTTCCACAAACCACATATGGATCCACGAGTGTCATTGGATGTGTGTTCTTTTCATGAACCACACCTATCGTCATTGCATGTCTATTCTTTTCACAAACCACACATGGATCCACCAGTGTGATTATATTGCATGTTCTTTTCACAAACCGCAGCTAGAGTCATTGCATGTTTGTTCCTTTCACAAACCACATATGTATCCACCAGTGTCATTGCATGTGTGTTCTTTTCACAAACCACATATCAGTGTCATTACATGTGTGTTCTTCTCACAAACCACATATGGATCCACCAGAGTTCATTGCTTGTCTGTTCTTTTCACAAACCGCATATGGATCCACCAGTGTCATTGCATGTGTGTTCTTTTCACAAACCACAGCTAGAGTCATTGCATGTGTGTTCTTTCCATAAACCACATAAGGATCCACCAGAGTCATTGGATGTGTGTTCTTTTCACAGACCACAACTAGTGTCATTGCTTGTCTGTTCTTTCCACAAACCACTTGGATCCGCAAGTGTCATTTCTCACTGCATGTGTGTTCTTCTCACAAACCACATATGGATCCACCAGTGTGATTGCAAGTGTGTTCTTTTCACAAACCATAGCTAGAGTCATTGCATGTGTGTTCTTTTCACAAACCACATATGGATCCATTAGAGTCATTGCATGTATGTTCTTTTCATTAACCACAGCTAGAGTCATTGCATGTATGTTCTTTCCACAAACCACATATGGATCCACGAGTGTCATTGGATGTGTGTTCTTTTCATGAACCACACCTATCGTCATTGCATGTCTGTTCTTTTCACAAACCACACATGGATCTACCAGTGTGATTATATTGCATGTTCTTTTCACAAACCACAGCTAGAGTCATTGCATGTTTGTTCTTTTCACAAACCACATATGTATCCACCAGTGTCATTGCATGTGTGTTCTTTTCACAAACCACATATCAGTGTCATTACATGTGTGTTCTTCTCACAAACCACATATGGATCCACCAGAGTTCATTGCTTGTCTGTTCTTTTCACAAACCGCATATGGATCCACTAGTGCCATTGCATGTGTGTTCTTTTCATTAACCATAGCTTGAGTCATTGCATGTCTATTCTTTTCACAAACCACATGGATCCACTAGAGTCATTGCATGTGTTTTCTTTTCATTAACCACAGCTAGAGTCATTACATGTGTGTTCTTTTCACAAACCACATATGGATCCATCATAGTCAATGCATGTCTGTTCTTTTCATTAACCACACCTAGTGTCATTGCATGTTTGTTCTTACCACAAACCACATATGGATCCACCAGTGTGATTGCATGTTTGTTCTTTTCACAAACCACAGCTAGAGTCATTGCATGTTTGTTCTTTCCACAAAGAACATATGGATCCACCAGTGTCATTGCATGTTTGTTCTTTTCATTAACCACAGTGCGTGTCATTGCATGTGTGTTCTTTCCACAAACCACATATGGATCCACCAGTTTCATTGACATGTGTGTTCTTTTCACAAACCATAGCTATTGTCATTGCATGTCTATTCTTTCCATAAACCACATATGTATCCACTAGTGACATTGCATGTGTGTTCTTCTCACAAACCACATATGGATCCACCAGTGTCATTGGATGTGTGTTCTTCTCACAAACCACATATGGATCCACCAGAGTTCATTGCATGTCTGTTCTTTTGACGAACCACATAAGGACCCATCAAAGTTATTGCATGTCTATTCTTCTCACAAACCACATATGGATCCACCAGTGTCATTGGATGTGTGTTCTTCTCACAAACCACATATGGATCCACCAGAGTTCATTGCATGTCTGTTCTTTTCACAAACCACGTAAGGATCCACCAGAGTCATTGCATGTCTCTTCTTTTCATTAACCACAGCTAGAGTCATTGCATGTCTGTTCTTTCCGCAAATAACATATGGATCCACCAGTGTCATTGCATGTGTGTTCTGTTCATGAACCACAGCTAGAGTCATTGCATGTCTGTTCTTTCCCTAAACCACATATGGATCCACCAGTGTCATTGCATTGGCTGTTCTTTTCACAAACCACAGCTAGAGTCATTGCATGTCTGTGTAATTCACAAACCACATATGGATCCACCAGTGTCATTGCATGTGTGTTCTTTTCACAAACCACAGCTAGAGTCATTGCGCATGTGTTCTTTCACAAACCACATATGAATCCACCAGTGTCATTGGATGTGTGTCCTTTTCATGAACCACACCTAGAGTCAGTGCATGTCTATTCTTTCACAAACCACACATGGATCCACCAGTCTCATTGGATGTGTGTTCTTCTCACAAACCACATATGGATCCACCAGTGTGATTGCATGTGTGTTATTTTCAAAAACCATAGCTAGAGTCATTGCATGTGTGTTCTTTTCACAAACCACATAAGGATCCACCAGTGTCAATGCATGTGTGTCCGTTTCATGAACCACACCTAGAGTCAGTGCATGTATGTTCTTTTCACAAACCACACATGGATCCACCAGAGTTCATTGCATGTTCTTTTCACAAACCACAGCTAGAGTCATTGCATGTGTGTTCTTTTCACAAACCACATATGGATCCACCAGTGTCATTGCATGTGTGTCTGTTTCATGAACCACACCTAGAGTCAGTGCATGTATGTTCTTTTCACAAACCACACATGGATCCACCAGAGTTCATTGCATGTTCTTTTCACAAACCACAGCTAGAGTCATTGCATGTCTGTTCTTTCCCCAAACCACATATGGATCCACGAGTGTCATTGGATGTGTGTTCTTTTCATGAACCACACCTATAGTCATTGCATGTCTGTTCTTTTCACAAACCACACATGGATCCACTAGTGTGATTGTATTGCATGTTCCTATCACATACCACAGCTAGAGTCATTGCATGTTTGTTCTTTTCACAAACCACATATGTATCCACCAGTGTCATTGCATGTGTGTTCTTTTCACAAACCACATATCAGTGTCATTGCATGTGTGTTCTTCTCACAAACCACATATGGATCCACCAGAGTTCATTGCTTGTCTGTTCTTTTCACAAACCGCATATGGATCCACTAGTGTCATTGCATGTGTATTCTTTTCATTAACCATAGCTTCAGTCATTGCATGTCTATTCTTTTCACAAACCACATGGATCCACTAGAGTCATTGCATGTGTTTTCCTTTTCATTAACCACAGCTAGAGTCATTACATGTGTGTTCTTTTCAAAAACCACGTATGGATCCATCATAGTCAATGCATGTCTGTTCTTTTCATTAACCACACCTAGTGTCATTGCATGTCTGTTCTTACCACAAACCACATATGGATCCACCAGTGTCATTGCATGTTTTTTCTTTTCACAAACCACAGCTAGAGTAATTGCATGTTTGTTCTTTCCACAAACAACATATGGATCCACCAGTGTCATTGCATGTTTGTTCTTTTCATTAACCATAGTGAGTGTCATTGCATGTGTGTTCTTTCCACAAACCACATATGGATCCACCAGTGTCATTGCATGTTTGTTCTTTTCATTAACCATAGTGAGTGTCATTGCATGTGTGTTCTTTCCACAAACCACATATGGATCCACCAGTGTCATTGAAATGTGTGTTCTTTTGACAAACCATAGCTAGTGTCATTGGATGTTTGTTCTTTTCACGAACCACATAAGGATCCATCAGAGTTATTGCATGTGTGTTCTTCTCACAAACCACATATGGATCCACCAGTGTCATTGGATGTGTGTTCTTCTCACAAACCACATATGGATCCATCAGAGTTCATTGCATGTCTGTTCTTTTCACAAACCACATAAGGATCCATTAGAGTCATTGCATGTATGTTCTTTTCATTAACCACAGCTAGTGTCATTGCATGTATGTTCTTTCCACAAACCACATATGGATCCACGAGTGTCATTGGATGTGTGTTCTTTTCATGAACCACACCTATCGTCATTGCTTGTCTATTCTTTTCACAAACCACACATGGATCCACCAGTGTGATTATATTGCATGTTCTTTTCACAAACCACAGCTAGAGTCATTGCATGTTTGTTCTTTTCACAAACCACATATGTATCCACCAGTGTCATTGCATGTGTGTTCTTTTCACAAACCACATATCAGTGTCATTACATGTGTGTTCTTCTCACAAACCACATATGGATCCACCAGAGTTCATTGCTTGTCTGTTCTTTTCACAAACCGCATATGGATCCACCAGTGTCATTGCATGTGTGTTCTTTTCACAAACCACAGCTAGAGTCATTGCATGTGTGTTCTTTCCATAAACCACATAAGGATCCACCAGAGTCATTGGATGTGTGTTCTTTTCACAGACCATAACTAGTGTCATTGCTTGTCTGTTCTTTCCACAAACCACTTGGATCCGCAAGTGTCATTTCTCACTGCATGTGTGTTCTTCTCACAAACCACATATGGATCCACCAGTGTGATTGCAAGTGTGTTCTTTTCACAAACCATAGCTAGACTCATTGCATGTGTGTTCTTTTCACAAACCACATATGGATCCATTAGAGTCATTGCATGTATGTTCTTTTCATTAACCACAGCTAGAGTCATTGCATGTATGTTCTTTCCACAAACCACATATGGATCCACGAGTGTCATTGGATGTGTGTTCTTTTCATGAACCACGCCTATCGTCATTGCATGTCTGTTCTTTTCACAAACCACACATGGATCTACCAGTGTGATTATATTGCATGTTCTTTTCAGAAACCACAGCTAGAGTCATTGCATGTTTGTTGTTTTCACAAACCACATATGTATCCACCAGTGTCATTGCATGTGTGTTCTTTTCACAAACCACATATCAGTGTCATTACATGTGTGTTCTTCTCACAAACCACATATGGATCCACCAGAGTTCATTGGTTGTCTGTTCTTTTCACAAACCGCATATGGATCCACTAGTGCCATTGCATGTGTGTTCTTTTCATTAACCATAGCTTGAGTCATTGCATGTCTATTCTTTTCACAAACCACATGGATCCACTAGAGTCATTGCATGTGTTTTCTTTTCATTAACCACAGCTAGAGTCATTACATGTGTGTTCTTTTCACAAACCACATATGGATCCATCATAGTCAATGCATGTCTGTTCTTTTCATTAACCACACCTAGTGTCATTGCATGTCTGTTCTTACCACAAACCACATATGGATCCACCAGTGTGATTGCATGTTTGTTCTTTTCACAAACCACAGCTAGAGTCATTGCATGTTTGTTCTTTCCACAAAGAACATATGGATCCACCAGTGTCATTGCATGTTTGTTCTTTTCATTAACCACAGTGAGTGTCATTGCATGTGTGTTCTTTCCACAAACCACATATGGATCCACCAGTTTCATTGACATGTGTGTTCTTTTCACAAACCATAGCTATTGTCATTGCATGTCTATTCTTCCCATAAACCACATATGTATCCACTAGTGACATTGCATGTGTGTTCTTCTCACAAACCACATATGGATCCACCAGTGTCATTGGATGTGTGTTCTTCTCACAAACCACATATGGATCCACCAGAGTTCATTGCATGTCTGTTCTTTTCACGAACCACATAAGGACCCATCAAAGTTATTGCATGTCTATTCTTCTCACAAACCACATATGGATCCACCAGTGTCATTGGATGTGTGCTCTTCTCACAAACCACATATGGATCCACCAGAGTTCATTGCATGTCTGTTCTTTTCACAAACCACGTAAGGATCCACCAGAGTCATTGCATGTCTGTTCTTTTCATTAACCACAGCTAGAGTCATTGCATGTCTGTTCTTTCCGCAAATAACATATGGATCCACCAGTGTCATTGCATGTGTGTTCTGTTCATGAACCACAGCTAGAGTCATTGCATGTCTGTTCTTTCCCTAAACCACATATGCATCCACCAGTGTCATTGCATTGGCTGTTCTTTTCACAAACCACAGCTAGAGTCATTGCATGTCTGTGTAATTCACAAACCACATATGGATCCACCAGTGTCATTGCATGTGTGTTCTTTTCACAAACCACAGCTAGAGTCATTGCGCGTGTGTTCTTTCACAAACCACATATGAATCCACCAGTGTCATTGGATGTGTGTCCTTTTCATGAACCACACCTAGAGTCAGTGCATGTCTATTCTTTCACAAACCACACATGGATCCACCAGTCTCATTGGATGTGTGTTCTTCTCACAAACCACATATGGATCCACCAGTGTGATTGCATGTGTGTTATTTTCAAAAACCATAGCTAGAGTCATTGCATGTGTGTTCTTTTCACAAACCACATAAGGATCCACCAGTGTCAATGCATGTGTGTCCGTTTCATGAACCACACCTAGAGTCAGTGCATGTATGTTCTTTTCACAAACCACACATGGATCCACCAGAGTTCATTGCATGTTCTTTTCACAAACCACAGCTAGAGTCATTGCATGTGTGTTCTTTTCACAAACCACATATGGATCCACCAGTGTCATTGCATGTGTGTCTGTTTCATGAACCACACCTAGAGTCAGTGCATGTATGTTTTTTTCACAAACCACACATGGATCCACCAGAGTTCATTGCATGTTCTTTTCACAAACCACAGCTAGAGTCATTGCATGTCTGTTCTTTCCCCAAACCACATATGGATCCACGAGTGTCATTGGATGTGTGTTCTTTTCATGAACCACACCTATAGTCATTGCATGTCTGTTCTTTTCACAAACCACACATGGATCCACTAGTGTGATTGTATTGCATGTTCCTATCACATACCACAGCTAGAGTCATTGCATGTTTGTTCTTTTCACAAACCACATATGTATCCACCAGTGTCATTGCATGTGTGTTCTTTTCACAAACCACATATCAGTGTCATTGCATGTGTGTTCTTCTCACAAACCACATATGGATCCACCAGAGTTCATTGCTTGTCTGTTCTTTTCACAAACCGCATATGGATCCACTAGTGTCATTGCATGTGTATTCTTTTCATTAACCATAGCTTCAGTCATTGCATGTCTACTCTTTTCACAAACCACATGGATCCACTAGAGTCATTGCATGTGTTTTCTGTTCATTAACCACAGCTAGAGTCATTACATGTGTGTTCTTTTCAAAAACCACGTATGGATCCATCATAGTCAATGCATGTCTGTTCTTTTCATTAACCACACCTAGTGTCATTGCATGTCTGTTCTTACCACAAACCACATATGGATCCACCAGTGTCATTGCATGTTTTTTCTTTTCACAAACCACAGCTAGAGTAATTGCATGTTTGTTCTTTCCACAAACAACATATGGATCCACCAGTGTCATTGCATGTTTGTTCTTTTCATTAACCATAGTGAGTGTCATTGCATGTGTGTTCTTTCCACAAACCACATATGGATCCACCAGTGTCATTGCATGTTTGTTCTTTTCATTAACCATAGTGAGTGTCATTGCATGTGTGTTCTTTCCACAAACCACATATGGATCCACCAGTGTCATTGAAATGTGTGTTCTTTTGACAAACCATAGCTAGTGTCATTGGATGTCTGTTCTTTTCACGAACCACATAAGGATCCATCAGAGTTATTGCATGTGTGTTCTTCTCACAAACCACATATGGATCCACCAGTGTCATTGGATGTGTGTTCTTCTCACAAACCACATATGGATCCATCAGAGTTCATTGCATGTCTGTTCTTTTCACAAACCACATAAGGATCCACCAGAGTCATTACATGTCTGTTCTTTTCATTAACCACAGCTAGAGTCATTGCATGTCTGTTCTTTCCGCAAATAACATATGGATCCACCAGTGTCATTGCATGTGTGTTCTGTTCATGAACCACAGCTAGAGTCATTGCATGTCTGTTCTTTCCCTAAACCACATATGGATCCACTAGTGTCATTGCATTGGCTGTTCTTTTCACAAACCATAGCTAGAGTCATTGCATGTGTGTTCTTTTCACAAACCACATAAGGATCCACCAGTGTCAATGCATGTGTGTCCGTTTCATGAACCACACCTAGAGTCAGTGCATGTATGTTCTTTTCACAAACCACACATGGATCCACCAGAGTTCATTGCATGTTCTTTTCACAAACCACAGCTAGAGTCATTGCATGTGTGTTCTTTTCACAAACCACATATGGATCCACCAGTGTCATTGCATGTGTGTCTGTTTCATGAACCACACCTAGAGTCAGTGCATGTATGTTCTTTTCACAAACCACACATGGATCCACCAGAGTTCATTGCATGTTCTTTTCACAAACCACAGCTAGAGTCATTGCATGTCTGTTCTTTCCCCAAACCACATATGGATCCACGAGTGTCATTGGATGTGTGTTCTTTTCATGAACCACACCTATAGTCATTGCATGTCTGTTCTTTTCACAAACCACACATGGATCCACTAGTGTGATTGTATTGCATGTTCCTATCACATACCACAGCTAGAGTCATTGCATGTTTGTTCTTTTCACAAACCACATATGTATCCACCAGTGTCATTGCATGTGTGTTCTTTTCACAAACCACATATCAGTGTCATTGCATGTGTGTTCTTCTCACAAACCACATATGGATCCACCAGAGTTCATTGCTTGTCTGTTCTTTTCACAAACCGCATATGGATCCACTAGTGTCATTGCATGTGTATTCTTTTCATTAACCATAGCTTCAGTCATTGCATGTCTATTCTTTTCACAAACCACATGGATCCACTAGAGTCATTGCATGTGTTTTCCTTTTCATTAACCACAGCTAGAGTCATTACATGTGTGTTCTTTTCAAAAACTACGTATGGATCCATCATAGTCAATGCATGTCTGTTCTTTTCATTAACCACACCTAGTGTCATTGCATGTCTGTTCTTACCACAAACCACATATGGATCCACCAGTGTCATTGCATGTTTTTTCTTTTCACAAACCACAGCTAGAGTAATTGCATGTTTGTTCTTTCCACAAACAACATATGGATCCACCAGTGTCATTGCATGTTTGTTCTTTTCATTAACCATAGTGAGTGTCATTGCATGTGTGTTCTTTCCACAAACCACATATGGATCCACCAGTGTCATTGCATGTTTGTTCTTTTCATTAACCATAGTGAGTGTCATTGCATGTGTGTTCTTTCCACAAACCACATATGGATCCACCAGTGTCATTGAAATGTGTGTTCTTTTGACAAACCATAGCTAGTGTCATTGGATGTTTGTTCTTTTCACGAACCACATAAGGATCCATCAGAGTTATTGCATGTGTGTTCTTCACACAAACCACATATGGATCCACCAGTGTCATTGGATGTGTGTTCTTCTCACAAACCACATATGGATCCATCAGAGTTCATTGCATGTCTGTTCTTTTCACAAACCACATAAGGATCCATTAGAGTCATTGCATGTATGTTCTTTTCATTAACCACAGCTATTGTCATTGCATGTATGTTCTTTCCACAAACCACATATGGATCCACGAGTGTCATTGGATGTGTGTTCTTTTCATGAACCACACCTATCGTCATTGCATGTCTATTCTTTTCACAAACCACACATGGATCCACCAGTGTGATTATATTGCATGTTCTTTTCACAAACCACAGCTAGAGTCATTGCATGTTTGTTCTTTTCACAAACCACATATGTATCCACCAGTGTCATTGCATGTGTGTTCTTTTCACAAACCACATATCAGTGTCATTACATGTGTGTTCTTCTCACAAACCACATATGGATCCACCAGAGTTCATTGCTTGTCTGTTCTTTTCACAAACCGCATATGGATCCACCAGTGTCATTGCATGTGTGTTCTTTTCACAAACCACAGCTAGAGTCATTGCATGTGTGTTCTTTCCATAAACCACATAAGGATCCACCAGAGTCATTGGATGTGTGTTCTTTTCACAGACCATAACTAGTGTCATTGCTTGTCTGTTCTTTCCACAAACCACTTGGATCCGCAAGTGTCATTTCTCACTGCATGTGTGTTCTTCTCACAAACCACATATGGATCCACCAGTGTGATTGCAAGTGTGTTCTTTTCACAAACCATAGCTAGACTCATTGCATGTGTGTTCTTTTCACAAACCACATATGGATCCATTAGAGTCATTGCATGTATGTTCTTTTCATTAACCACAGCTAGAGTCATTGCATGTATGTTCTTTCCACAAACCACATATGGATCCACGAGTGTCATTGGATGTGTGTTCTTTTCATGAACCACGCCTATCGTCATTGCATGTCTGTTCTTTTCACAAACCACACATGGATCTACCAGTGTGATTATATTGCATGTTCTTTTCAGAAACCACAGCTAGAGTCATTGCATGTTTGTTGTTTTCACAAACCACATATGTATCCACCAGTGTTATTGCATGTGTGTTCTTTTCACAAACCACATATCAGTGTCATTACATGTGTGTTCTTCTCACAAACCACATATGGATCCACCAGAGTTCATTGGTTGTCTGTTCTTTTCACAAACCGCATATGGATCCACTAGTGCCATTGCATGTGTGTTCTTTTCATTAACCATAGCTTGAGTCATTGCATGTCTATTCTTTTCACAAACCACATGGATCCACTAGAGTCATTGCATGTGTTTTCTTTTCATTAACCACAGCTAGAGTCATTACATGTGTGTTCTTTTCACAAACCACATATGGATCCATCATAGTCAATGCATGTCTGTTCTTTTCATTAACCACACCTAGTGTCATTGCATGTCTGTTCTTACCACAAACCACATATGGATCCACCAGTGTGATTGCATGTTTGTTCTTTTCACAAACCACAGCTAGAGTCATTGCATGTTTGTTCTTTCCACAAAGAACATATGGATCCACCAGTGTCATTGCATGTTTGTTCTTTTCATTAACCACAGTGAGTGTCATTGCATGTGTGTTCTTTCCACAAACCACATATGGATCCACCAGTTTCATTGACATGTGTGTTCTTTTCACAAACCATAGCTATTGTCATTGCATGTCTATTCTTCCCATAAACCACATATGTATCCACTAGTGACATTGCATGTGTGTTCTTCTCACAAACCACATATGGATCCACCAGTGTCATTGGATGTGTGTTCTTCTCACAAACCACATATGGATCCACCAGAGTTCATTGCATGTCTGTTCTTTTCACGAACCACATAAGGACCCATCAAAGTTATTGCATGTCTATTCTTCTCACAAACCACATATGGATCCACCAGTGTCATTGGATGTGTGCTCTTCTCACAAACCACATATGGATCCACCAGAGTTCATTGCATGTCTGTTCTTTTCACAAACCACGTAAGGATCCACCAGAGTCATTGCATGTCTGTTCTTTTCATTAACCACAGCTAGAGTCATTGCATGTCTGTTCTTTCCGCAAATAACATATGGATCCACCAGTGTCATTGCATGTGTGTTCTGTTCATGAACCACAGCTAGAGTCATTGCATGTCTGTTCTTTCCCTAAACCACATATGCATCCACCAGTGTCATTGCATTGGCTGTTCTTTTCACAAACCACAGCTAGAGTCATTGCATGTCTGTGTAATTCACAAACCACATATGGATCCACCAGTGTCATTGCATGTGTGTTCTTTTCACAAACCACAGCTAGAGTCATTGCGCGTGTGTTCTTTCACAAACCACATATGAATCCACCAGTGTCATTGGATGTGCGTCCTTTTCATGAACCACACCTAGAGTCAGTGCATGTCTATTCTTTCACAAACCACACATGGATCCACCAGTCTCATTGGATGTGTGTTCTTCTCACAAACCACATATGGATCCACCAGTGTGATTGCATGTGTGTTATTTTCAAAAACCATAGCAAGAGTCATTGCATGTGTGTTCTTTTCACAAACCACATAAGGATCTACCAATGTCAATGCATGTGTGTCCGTTTCATGAACCACACCTAGAGTCAGTGCATGTATGTTCTTTTCACAAACCACACATGGATCCACCAGAGTTCATTGCATGTTCTTTTCACAAACCACAGCTAGAGTCATTGCATGTGTGTTCTTTTCACAAACCACATATGGATCCACCAGTGTCATTGCATGTGTGTCTGTTTCATGAACCACACCTAGAGTCAGTGCATGTATGTTTTTTTCACAAACCACACATGGATCCACCAGAGTTCATTGCATGTTCTTTTCACAAACCACAGCTAGAGTCATTGCATGTCTGTTCTTTCCCCAAACCACATATGGATCCACGAGTGTCATTGGATGTGTGTTCTTTTCATGAACCACACCTATAGTCATTGCATGTCTGTTCTTTTCACAAACCACACATGGATCCACTAGTGTGATTGTATTGCATGTTCCTATCACATACCACAGCTAGAGTCATTGCATGTTTGTTCTTTTCACAAACCACATATGTATCCACCAGTGTCATTGCATGTGTGTTCTTTTCACAAACCACATATCAGTGTCATTGCATGTGTGTTCTTCTCACAAACCACATATGGATCCACCAGAGTTCATTGCTTGTCTGTTCTTTTCACAAACCGCATATGGATCCACTAGTGTCATTGCATGTGTATTCTTTTCATTAACCATAGCTTCAGTCATTGCATGTCTACTCTTTTCACAAACCACATGGATCCACTAGAGTCATTGCATGTGTTTTCTGTTCATTAACCACAGCTAGAGTCATTACATGTGTGTTCTTTTCAAAAACCACGTATGGATCCATCATAGTCAATGCATGTCTGTTCTTTTCATTAACCACACCTAGTGTCATTGCATGTCTGTTCTTACCACAAACCACATATGGATCCACCAGTGTCATTGCATGTTTTTTCTTTTCACAAACCACAGCTAGAGTAATTGCATGTTTGTTCTTTCCACAAACAACATATGGATCCACCAGTGTCATTGCATGTTTGTTCTTTTCATTAACCATAGTGAGTGTCATTGCATGTGTGTTCTTTCCACAAACCACATATGGATCCACCAGTGTCATTGCATGTTTGTTCTTTTCATTAACCATAGTGAGTGTCATTGCATGTGTGTTCTTTCCACAAACCACATATGGATCCACCAGTGTCATTGAAATGTGTGTTCTTTTGACAAACCATAGCTAGTGTCATTGGATGTCTGTTCTTTTCACGAACCACATAAGGATCCATCAGAGTTATTGCATGTGTGTTCTTCTCACAAACCACATATGGATCCACCAGTGTCATTGGATGTGTGTTCTTCTCACAAACCACATATGGATCCATCAGAGTTCATTGCATGTCTGTTCTTTTCACAAACCACATAAGGATCCACCAGAGTCATTACATGTCTGTTCTTTTCATTAACCACAGCTAGAGTCATTGCATGTCTGTTCTTTCCGCAAATAACATATGGATCCACCAGTGTCATTGCATGTGTGTTCTGTTCATGAACCACAGCTAGAGTCATTGCATGTCTGTTCTTTCCCTAAACCACATATGGATCCACTAGTGTCATTGCATTGGCTGTTCTTTTCACAAACCACAGCTAGAGTCATTGCATGTATGTGTAATTCGCAAACCACATATGGATCCACCAGTGTCATTGCATGTGTGTTCTTTTCACAAACCACAGCTAGAGTCATTGCATGTGTGTTCTTTCACAAACCACATATGAATCCACCAATGTCATTGGATGTGTGTCCTTTTCATGAACCACACCTAGAGTCAGTGCATGTCTATTCTTTCACAAACCACACATGGATCCACCAGTGTCATTGGATGTGTGTTCTTCTCATAAACCACATATGGATCCACCAGTGTGATTGCATGTGTGTTCTTTTCAAAAACCATAGCTAGAGTCATTGCATGTGTGTTCTTTTCACAAACCACATAAGGATCCACCAGTGTCATTGCATGTGTGTCCGTTTCATGAACCACACCTAGAGTCAGTGCATGTATGTTCTTTTCACAAACCACACATGGATCCACCAGAGTTCATTGCATGTTCTTTTCACAAACCACAGCTAGAGTCATTGCATGTGTGTTCTTTTCACAAACCACATATGGATCCACCAGTGTCATTGCATGTGTTTTCTTTTCACAAACCACATATTGATCCACCAGTGCATTGCATGTGTGTTCTTCTCACAAACCACAGCTAGAGTCATTGCATGTCTATTCTTTTCATTAACCACGACTAGAGTCATTGGATGTGTGTTCTTCTCACAAACAACATATGGATCCACAAGTGTGATTGTATGTGTGTTCTTTTCACAAACCACAGCTAGAGTCATTGCATGTGTGTTATTTTCACAAACCACATGAGGATCCACTAGTGTCATTGCATGTGTGTTCGTTTCATGAACAACACCTAGAGTCAGTGCATGTCTGTTCATTCACAAACCTCACATGGATCCACCAGTGTCATTGGATGTGTGTTCTTCTCACAAACCACATATGGATCCACCAGTGTCATTGGATGTGTGTTCTTTTCATGAACCACACCTAGAGTCACTACATGTATGGTCTTTTCACAAATCACACATGGATCCACCAGAGTTCATTGCATGTTCTTTTCACAAACCACAGCTAGAGTCATTGCATGTGTGTTCTTTTCACAAACCACATATGGATCCACCAGTGTCATTGCATGTGTGTTCTTTTCACAAACCACATATTGACCCACCAGTGTCATTGCATGTGTGTTCTTCCCACAAACCATAGCTAGAGTCATTGCATGTGTGTTCTTTTCTCAAACCACATATGGATCCATCAAAGTCATTGCATGTCTGTTCTTTTCATTAACCACAACTAGAGTCATTGGATGTGTGTTCTTCTCACAAACAACATATGGATCCACTAGTGTGATTATAACTGTGTTCTTTTCACAAACCAGAGCTAGAGTCATTGCATGTGTGTTCTTTTCACAAACCACATGAGGATCCACCAGTGTCATTGCATGCGTGTTCGTTTCATGAACCACACCTAGAGTCAGTGCATGTCTGTTCGTTCACAAACCTCACATGGATCCACCAGTGTCATTGGATGTGTGTTCTTCTCACAAACCACATATGGATCCACCAGTGTCATTGGATGTGTGTTGTTTTCATGAACCACACCTAGAGTCACTACATGTCTGATCTTTTCACAAACCACACATGGATCCACCAGAGTTCATTGCATGTTCTTTTCAAAAACCACAGCTAGAGTGATTGCATGTTTGTTCTTTTCACAAACCACATAGGGATCCACCAGTCTCATTGCATGTGTGTTCTTTACACAAACCACATATTGATCCACCAGTGCCATTGCATGTGTGTTCTTCTCACAAACCACATATGGATCCACCAGAGTTCATTGCATGTTTGTTCTTTTCACAAACCACATATGGATCCACCAGTGTCATTGTATGTGTGTTCTTTTTGTTAACCACAGCTAGAGTCATTGCATGTCTGTTCTTCTCACAAACCACAATAGATCCACCAGTGTCATTGCATGTGTGTTCTTTCCACAAACCACAGCTAGAGTCATTGCATGTGTGTTCTTTCCATAAACCACATAAGGATCCACCAGAGTCATGGGATGTGTGTTCTTTTCACAAACCACAACTAGTGTCATTGCTTGTCTATTCTTTCCACAAACCACATGGATCCGCCAGTGTCATTGCTCACTGCATGTGTGTTCTTCTCACAAACCACATATGGATCCACTAGTGTGATTGCATGTGTGTTCTTTTCACAAACCATAGCTAGAGTCATTGCATGTGTGTTCTTTTTCACAAACCACATATGGATCCATTAGAGTCATTGCATGTATGTTCTTTTCATTAACCACAGCTAGAGTCATTGCATGTCTGTTCTTTCCACAAACCACATATGGATCCACGAGTGTCATTGGATCTGTGTTCTTTTCATGAACCACACCTATAGTCATTGAATGTCTGTTCTTTTCACAAACCACACATGGATCCACCAGTGTGATTGTATTGCATGTTCTTTTCACAAACCACAGCTAGAGTCATTGCATGCTTGTTCTTTTCACAAACCACATATGTATCCACTAGTGTCATTGCATGTGTGTTCTTTTCACAAACCACATATCAGTGTCATTGCATGTGTGTTCTTCTCACAAACCACATATGGATCCACCAGAGTTCATTGCATGTCTGTTCTTTTCACAAACCGCATATGGATCCACTAGTGTCATTGCATGTGTGTTCTTTTCATTAACCATAGCTTGAGTCATTGCATGTCTATTCTTTTCACAAACCACATGGATCCACTAGAGTTATTGCATGTGTTTTCTTTTCATTAACCACAGCTAGAGTCATTACATGTGTGTTCTTTTCACAAACCACATTTGGATCCATCATAGTCAATGCATGTCTGTTCTTTTGATTAACCACACCTAGTGTCATTGCATGTTTGTTCTTACCACAAACCACATATGGATCCACCAGTGTCATTACATGTGTGTTCTTTTCACAAACCATAGCTAGAGTCATTGCATGTTTTTCTTTTCGCAAACCACATATGTATCCACCAGTGTCATTGCATGTGTGTTCTTTTCACAAACCACATATCAGTGTCATTGCATGTGTGTTCTTCTCACAAACCACATTAGGATCCACCAGAGTTCATTGCATGTCTGTTCTTTTCACAACCCGCATATGGATCCACTAGTGTCATTGCATGTGTGTTCTTTTCATTAACCATAGCTTGAGTCATTGCATGTCTATTCTTTTCACAAACCACATGGATCCACTAGAGTCATTGCATGTGTTTTCTTTTCATTAACCACAGCTAGAGTCATTACATGTATGTTCTTTTCACAAACCACATATGGATCCATCATAGTCAATGCATGTCTGTTCTTTTCATTAACCACACCTAGTGTCATTGCATGTCTGTTCTTACCACAAACCACATATGGATCCACCAGTGTCATTGCATGTGTGTTCTTTTCACAAACCATAGCTAGAGTCATTGCATGTTTGTTCTTTTCACAAACAACATATGTATCCACCAGTGTCATTGCATGTGTGTTCTTTTCACAAACCACATATCAGTGTCATTGCATGTGTGTTCTTCTCACAAACCACATATGGATCCACCAGAGTTCATTGCATGTCTGTTCTTTTCACAAACCACATATGGATCCAGTAGTGTCATTGCATGTATGTTCTTTTCATTAACCATAGATTGAGTCATTGCATGTCTATTCTTTTCACAAACCACATGGATCCACTAGAGTCATTGCATGTGTTTTCTTTTCATTAACCACAGCTAGAGTCATTACATGTGTGTTCTTTTCACAAACCACATATGGATCCATCATAGTCAATGCATGTCTATTCTTTTCATTAACCACACCTAGTGTCATTGCATGTCTGTTCTTACCACAAACCACATATGGATCCACCAGTGTCATTGCATGTTTGTTCTTTTCACAAACCATAGCTAGATTCATTGCATGTTTGTTCTTTCCACAAACAACATATGGATCCACTAGTGTCATTGCATGTTTGTTCTTTTCATTAACCACAGTGAGTGTCATTGCATGTGTGTTCTTTCCACAAACCACATATGGATCCACCCGGATCATTGAAATGTGTGTTCTTTTCACAAACCATAGCTAGTGTCATTGCATGTCTGTTCTTTCCATAAACCACATATGGATCCACCAATGTCATTGCACGTGTGTTCTTCTCACAAACCACATATGGATCCACCAGTGTCATTGGATGTGTGTTCTTCTCACAAACCACATATGGATCCACCAGAGTTCATTGCATGTCTGGTCTTTCCACGAACCACATAAGGATCCATCAGAGTTATTGCATGTCTATTCTTCTCACTAACCACATATGGATCCACAAGTGTCATTGGATGTGTGTTCTTCTCACAAACCACATATGGATCCACCAGAGTTCATTGCATGTCTATTCTTTTCACAAACCACATAAGGTTCCACCAGAGTTATTGCATGTCTGTTCTTTTCATTAACCACAGCTAGAGTCATTGCATGTATGTTTTTTCCGCAAATAACATATGGATCCACCAGTGTCATTGCATGTGTGTTCTGTTCATGAACCACAGCTAGAGTCATTGCATGTCTGTTCTTTCCCTAAACCACATATGGATCCACCAGTGTCATTGCATTGCCTGTTCTTTTCACAAACCACAGCTAGAGTCATTGCATGTCTGTGTAATTCACAAACCACATATGGATCCACCAGTGTCATTGCATGTGTGTTCTTTTCACAAACCACAACTAGAGTCATTGCATGTGTGTTCTTTCACAAACCACATACGAATCCACCAGTGTCATTGGATGTGTGTCCTTTTCATGAACCACACCTAGAGTCAGTGCATGTCTATTCTTTCACAAACCACACATGGATCCACCAGTGTCATTGGATGTGTGTTCTTCTCACAAACCACATATGGATCCACCAGTGTGATTGCATGTGTGTTCTTTTCAAAAACCATAGCTAGAGTCATTGCATGTGTGTTCTTTTCACAAACCACATAAGGATCCACCAGTGTCCTTGCATGTGTGTTCGTTTCATGAACCACACCTAGAGTCAGTGCATGTATGTCCTTTTCACA
Organism: Avena sativa; assembly: GCA_916181665.1. Classification (NCBI taxonomy): domain Eukaryota; kingdom Viridiplantae; phylum Streptophyta; class Magnoliopsida; order Poales; family Poaceae; genus Avena; species Avena sativa. The sequence goes on from OV702292.1 coordinate 319,616,704, forward strand.
AACCACACATGGATCCACCAGAGTTCATTGCATGTTCTTTTCACAAACCACAGCTAGAGTCATTGCATGTGTGTTCATTTCACAAACCACATATGGATCCACCAGTGTCATTGCATGTGTGTTGTTTTCACAAACCACATATTGATCCACCAGTGTCATTGCATGTGTGTTTTTCTCACAAACCACAGCTAGAGTCATTGCCTATGTGTTCTTTTCTCAAACCACATATGGATCCATCAGAGTCATTGCATGTCTGTTCTTTTCATTAACCACGGCTAGAGTCATTGGATGTGTGTTCTTCTCACAAACAACATATGGATCCACAAGTGTGATTGTATGTGTGTTTTTTTCACAAACCACAGCTAGAGTCATTGCATGTGTGTTATTTTCACAAACCACATGAGGATCCACTAGTGTCATTGCATGTGTGTTCGTTTCATGAACCACACCTAGAGTCAGTGCATGTCTGTTCATTCACAAAACTCACATGGATCCACCAGTGTCATTGGATGTGTGTTCTTCTCACAAACCACATATGGATCCACCAGTGTCATTGGATGTGTGTTCTTTTCATGAACCACACCTAGAGTCACTGCATGTCTGATCTTTTCACAAATCACACATGGATCCACCAGAGTTCATTGCATGTTCTTTTCACAAACCACAGCTAGATTCATTGCATGTTTGTTCTTTTCACAAACCACATATGGATCCACCAGTGTCATTGGATCTGTGTTCTTCTCACAAACCACATATGGATCCACCAATGTGATTGCATGTGTGTTATATTCAAAAACCACAACTAGAGTCATTGCATGTGTGTTCTTTTCACAAACCACATATGGATCCACCAGTGTCATTGTATGTGTGTTCTTATCGTTAACCACAGCTAGAGTCATTGCATGTCTGTTCTTCTCACAAACCACAATAGATCCACCAGTGTCATTGCATGTGTGTTCTTTTCACAAACCACAGCTAGAGTCATTGCATGTGTGTTCTTTCCATAAACCACATAAGGATCCACCAGAGTCATTGGATGTGTGGATGTGTGTTCTTTTCACAAACCACAACTAGTGACATTGCTTGTCTGTTCTTTCCACAAACCACATGGATCCGCAAGTGTCATTGCTCACTGCATGTGTGTTCTTCTCACAAACCACAAATGGATCCACTAGTGTGATTGCATGTGTGTTCTTTTCACAAACCATAGCTAGAGTCATTGCATGTGTGTTCTTTTCACAAACCACATATGGATCCATTAGAGTCATTGCATGTATGTTCTTTTCATTAACCACAACTAGAGTCATTGCATGTCTGTTCTTTCCATAAACCACATATGGATCCACGAGTGTCATTGGATGTGTGTTCTTTTCATGAACCACACCTATAGTCATTGCATGTCTGTTCTTTTCACAAACCACACATGGATCCACCAGTGTGATTGTATTGCATGTTCTTTTCACAAACCACAGCTAGAGTCATTGCATGTTTGTTCTTTTCACAAACCACATATGTATCCACCAGTGTCATTGCATGTGTGTTCTTTTCACAAACCACATATCAGTGTTATTGCATGTGTGTTCTTCTCACAAACCACATATGGATCCACCAGAGTTCATTGCTTGTCTGTTCTTTTCACAAACCGCATATGGATCCACTAGTGTCATTGCATGTGTGTTCTTTTCATTAGCCATAGCTTGAGTCATTGCATGTCTATTCTTTTCACAAACCACATGGATCCACTAGAGTCATTGCATGTGTTTTCTTTTCATTAACCACGGCTAGAGTCATTACATGTGTGTTCTTTTCACAAACCACATATGGATCCATCATAGTCAATGCATGTCTGTTCTTTTCATTAACCACACCTAGTGTCATTGCATGTCTGTTCTTACCACAAACCACATATGGATCCACCAGTGTCATTGCATGTTTGTTCTTTTCACAAACCATAGCTAGAGTAATTGCATGTTTGTTCTTTCCACAAACAACATATGGATCCACCAGTGTCATTGCATGTTTGTTCTTTTCATTAACCACAGTGAGTGTCATTGCATGTGTGTTCTTTCCACAAACCACATATGGATCCACCAGTGTCATTGAAATGTGTGTTCTTTTCACAAACCATAGCTAGTGTCATTGCATGTCTGTTCTTTCCATAAACCACATATGGATCCACCTGTGTCATTACATGTGTGTTCTTCTCACAAACCACATATGGATCCACCAGTGTCATTGGATGTGTGTTCTTCTCACAAACCACATATGGATCCACCAGAGTTCATTGCATGTCTATTCTTTTCAAGAACCACGTAAGGATCCATCAGAGTTATTGCATGTCTATTCTTCTCACAAACCACATATGGATCCACCAGTGTCATTGGATGTGTGTTATTCTCACAAACCACATATGGATCCACCAGAGTTCATTGCATGTCTATTCTTTTCACAAACCACATAAGGATCCACCAGAGTCATTGTATGTCTGTTCTTTTCATTAACCACAACTATAGTCATTGCATGTCTGTTCTTTCCGCAAAGAACATATGGATCCACCAGTGTCATTGCATGTGTGTTCTGTTCATGAACCACAACTAGAGTCATTGCATGTCTGTTCTTTCCATAAACCACATATGGATCCACCAGTGTCATTGCATTGGCTGTTCTTTTCACAAACAACAGCTAGAGTCATTGCATGTCTGTGTAATTCACAAACCACATATGGATCCACCAGTGTCATTGCATGTGTGTTCTTCTCACAAACCACAGCTAGAGTCATTGCATGTGTGTTCTTTCACAAACCACAAATGAATCCACCAGTGTCATTGGATGTGTGTCCTTTTCATGAACCACACCTAGAGTCAGTGCATGTCTATTCTTTCACAAACCACACATGGATCCACCAGTGTCATTGGATGTGTGTTCTTCTCACAAACCACATATGGATCCACCAGTGTTATTGCATGTGTGTTCTTTTCAAAAACCATAGCTAGAGTCATTGCATGTGTGTTCTTTTCACAAACCACATAAGGATCCACCAGTGTCAATGCATGTGTGTCTGTTTCATGAACCACACCTAGAGTCAGTGCATGTATGTTCTTTTCACAAACCACACATGGATCCACAAGAGTTCATTGCATGTTCTTTTCACAAACCACAGCTAGAGTCATTGCATGTGTGTTCTTTTCACAAACCACATATGGATCCACCAGTGTCATTGCATGTGTGTCCGTTTCATGAACCACACCTAGAGTCAGTGCATGTATGTTCTTTTCACAAACCACACATGGATCCACCAGAGTTCATTGCATGTTCTTTTCACAAACCACAGCTAGAGTCATTGCATGTCTGTTCTTTCCACAAACCACATATGGATCCACGAGTGTCATTGGATGTGTGTTCTTTTCATGAACCACATAAGGATCCACCAGAGTCATTGGATGTATGTTCTTTTCACAAACCACAACTAGTGACATTGCTTGTCTGTTCATTCCACAAACCACATGGATCCGCAAGTGTCATTGCTCACTGCATGTGTGTTCTTCTCACAAACCACAAATGGATCCACTATTGTGATTGCATGTGTGTTCTTTTCACAAACCATAGCTAGAGTCATTGCATGTGTGTTCTTTTCACAAACCACATATGGATCCATTAGAGTCATTGCATGTATGTTCTTTTCATTAACCATAGCTAGAGTCATTGCATGTCCGTTCTTTCCATAAACCACATATGGATCCACGAGTGTCATTGGATGTGTGTTCTTTTCATGAACCACACCTATAGTCATTGCATGTCTGTTCTTTTCACAAACCACACATGGATCCACCAGTGTGATTGTATTGCATGTTCTTTTCACAAACCACAGCTAGAGTCGTTGCATGTTTGTTCTTTTCATAAACCACATATGTATCCACCAGTGTCATTGCATGTGTGTTCTTTTCACAAACCACATATCAGTGTTATTGCATGTGTGTTCTTCTCACCAACCACATATGGATCCACCAGAGTTCATTGCTTGTCTGTTCTTTTCACAAACCGCATATGGATCCACTAGTGTCATTTCATGTGTGTTCTTTTCATTAACCATAGCTTGAGTCATTGCATGTCTATTTTTTTCACAAACCACATGGATCCACTAGAGTCATTGCATGTGTTTTCTTTTCATTAACCACAGCTAGAGTCATTACATGTGTGTTCTTTTCACAAACCACATATGGATCCATCATAGTCAATGCATGTCTGTTCTTTTCATTAACCACACCTAGTGTCATTGCATGTCTGTTCTTACCACAAACCACATATGGATCCACTAGTGTCATTGCATGTTTGTTCTTTTCACAAACCACAGCTAGAGTAATTGCATGTTTGTTCTTTCCACAAACAACATACGGATCCACCAATGTCATTGCATGTTTGTTCTTTTCATTAACCACAGTGAGTGTCATTGCATGTGTGTTCTTTCCACAAAACACATATGGATCCACCAGTGTCATTGAAATGTGTGTTCTTTTCACAAACCATAGCTAGTGTCATTGCATGTCTGTTCTTTCCATAAACCACATATGGATCCACCAGTGTCATTGCATGTGTGTTCTTATCACAAACCACATATGGATCCACTAGAGTTCATTGCATGACTATTCTTTTCAAGAACCACGTAAGGATCCATCAGAGTTATTGCATGTCTATTCTTCTCACAAACCACATATGGATCCACCAGTGTCATTGGATGTGTGTTCTTCTCACAAACCACATATGGATCCACCAGAGTTCATTGCATGTCTGTTCTTTTCACAAACCACATAAGGATCCATCAGAGTCATTGCATGTCTGTTCTTTTCATTAACCACAACTAGAGTCATTGCATGTCTGTTCTTTCCGCAAAGAACATATGGATCCACCAGTGTCATTGCATGTGTGTTCTGTTCATGAACCACAACTAGAGTCATTGCATGTCTGTTCTTTCCATAAACCACATATGGATCCACCAGTGTCATTGCATTGGCTGTTCTTTTCACAAACCACAGCTAGAGTCATTGCATGTCTGTGTAATTCACAAACCACATATGGATCCACCAGTGTCATTGCATGTGTGTTCTTTTCACAAACCACACCTAGAGTCATTGCATGTGTGTTCTTTCACAAACCACATATGAATCCACCAGTGTCATTGGATGTGTGTCCTTTACATGAACCACACCTAAAGTCAGTGCATGTCTATTCTTTCACAAACCACACATGGATCCACCAGTGTCATTGGATGTGTGTTCTTCTCACAAACCACATATGGATCCACCAGTGTGATTGCATGTGTGTTCTTTTCAAAAACCATAGCTAGAGTCATTGCATGTGTGTTCTTTTCACAAACCACATAAGAATCCACCAGTGTCATTGCATGTGTGTTCGTTTCATGAACCACACCTAGAGTCAGTGCATGTATGTCCTTTTCACAAACCACACATGGATCCACCAGAGTTCATTGCATGTTCTTTTCACAAACCACAGCTAGAGTCATTGCATGTGTGTTCTTTTCACAAACCACATATGGATCCACCAGTGTCATTGCATGTGTGTTCTTTTCACAAACCACATATTGGTCCACCAGTGTCATTGCATGTGTGTTTTTCTCACAAACCACAGCTAGAGTCATTGCCTGTGTGTTCTTTTCTCAAACCACATATGGATCCATCAGAGTCATTGCATGTCTGTTCTTTTCATTAACCACGGCTAGAGTCATTGGATGTGTGTTCTTCTCACAAACAACATATGGATCCACAAGTGTGATTGTATGTGTGTTTTTTTCACAAACCACAGCTACAGTCATTGCATGTGTGTTATTTTCACAAACCACATGAGGATCCACTAGTGTCATTGCATGTGTGTTCGTTTCATGAACCACACCTAGAGTCAGTGCATGTCTGTTCATTCACAAAACTCACATGGATCCACCAGTGTCATTGGATGTGTGTTCTTCTCACAAACCACATATGGATCCACCAGTGTCATTGGATGTGTGTTCTTTTCATGAACCACACCTAGAGTCACTACATGTCTGATCTTTTCACAAACCATACATGGATCCACCAGAGTTCATTGCATGTTCTTTTCAAAAACCACAACTAGAGTCATTGCATGTTTGTTCTTTTCACAAACCACATATGGATCCACCAGTGTCATTGCATGTGTGTTCTTTACACAAACCACATATTGATCCACCAGTGCCATTGCATGTGTGTTCTTCTCACAAACCACGTATGGATCCACCAGAGTTCATTGCATGTTTGTTCTTTTCACAAACCACATATGGATCCACCAGTGTCATTGTATGTGTGTTCTTTTCGATAACCACAGCTAGAGTCATTGCATGTCTGTGTAATTCACAAACCACATATGGATCCACCAGTGTCATTGCATGTGTGTTCTTTTCACAAACCACAACTAGAGTCATTGCATGTGTGTTCTTTCACAAACCACATACGAATCCACCAGTGTCATTGGATGTGTGTCCTTTTCATGAACCACACCTAGAGTCAGTGCATGTCTATTCTTTCACAAACCACACATGGATCCACCAGTGTCATTGGATGTGTGTTCTTCTCCCAAACCACATATGGATCCACCAGTGTGATTGCATGTGTGTTCTTTTCAATAACCATAGCTAGAGTCATTGCATGTGTGTTCTTTTCACAAACCACATAAGGATCCACCAGTGTCATTGCATGTGTGTTCGTTTCATGAACCACACCTAGAGTCAGTGCATGTATGTCCTTTTCACAAACCACACATGGATCCACCAGAGTTCATTGCATGTTCTTTTCACAAACCACAGCTAGAGTCATTGCATGTGTGTTCTTTTCACAAACCACATATTGATCCACCAGTGTCATTGCATGTGTGTTCTTTTCACAAACCACATATTGATCCACCAGTGTCATTGCATGTGTGTTTTTCTCACAAACCACAGCTAGAGTCATTGCCTGTGTGTTCTTTTCTCAAACCACATATGGATCCATCAGAGTCATTGCATGTCTGTTCTTTTCATTAATCACGGCTAGAGTCATTGGATGTGTGTTCTTCTCACAAACAACATATGGATCCACAAGTGTGATTGTATGTGTGTTTTTTTCACAAACCACAGCTAGAGTCATTGCATGTGTGTTATTTTCACAAACCACATGAGGATCCACTAGTGTCATTGCATGTGTGTTCGTTTCATGAACCACACCTAGAGTCAGTGCATGTCTGTTCATTCACAAAACTCACATGGATCCACCAGTGTCATTGGATGTGTGTTCTTCTCACAAACCACATATGGATCCACCAGTGTCATTGGATGTGTGTTCTTTTCATGAACCACACCTAGAGTCACTGCATGTCTGATCTTTTCACAAATCACACATGGATCCACCAGAGTTCATTGCATGTTCTTTTCACAAACCACATCTAGATTCATTGCATGTTTGTTCTTTTCGCAAACCACATATGGATCCACCAGTGTCATTGGATGTGTGTTCTTCTCACAAACCACATATGGATCCACCAGTGTGATTGCATGTGTGTTCTTTTCAAAAACCACAATTAGAGTCATTGCATGTGTGTTCTTTTCACAAACCACATATGGATCCACCAGTGTCATTGTATGTGTGTTCTTATCGTTAACCACAGCTAGAGTCATTGCATGTCTATTCTTCTCACAAACCACAATAGATCCACCAGTGTCATTGCATGTGTGTTCTTTTCACAAACCACAGCTAGAGTCATTGCATGTGTGTTCTTTCCATAAACCACATAAGGATCCACCAGAGTCATTGGATGTGTGTTCTTTTCACAAACCACAACTAGTGACATTGCTTGTCTGTTCTTTCCACAAACCACATGGATCCGCAAGTGTCATTGCTCACTGCATGTGTGTTCTTCTCACAAACCACAAATGGATCCACTAGTGTGATTGCATGTGTGTTCTTTTCACAAACCATAGCTAGAGTCATTGCATGTGTGTTCTTTTCACAAACCACATATGGATCCATTAGAGTCATTGCATGTATGTTCTTTTCATTAACCACAGCTAGAGTCATTGCATGTCTGTTCTTTCCATAAACCACATATGGATCCACGAGTGTCATTGGATGTGTGTTCTTTTCATGAACCACACCTATAGTCATTGCATGTCTGTTCTTTTCACAAACCACACATGGATCCACCAGTGTGATTGTATTGCATGTTCTTTTCACAAACCACAGCCAGAGTCATTGCATGTTTGTTCTTTTCACAAACCACATATGTATCCACCAGTGTCATTGCATGCGTGTTCTTTTCACAAACCACATATCAGTGTTATTGCATGTGTGTTCTTCTCACAAACACATATGGATCCACCAGAGTTCATTGCTTGTCTGTTCTTTTCACAAACCGCATATGGATCCACTAGTGTCATTGCATGTGTGTTCTTTTCATTAACCATAGCTTGAGTCATTGCATGTCTATTCTTTTCACAAACCACATGGATCCACTAGAGTCATTGCATGTGTTTTCTTTTCATTAACCACAGCTAGAGTCATTACATGTGTGTTCTTTTCACAAACCACATATGGATCCATCATAGTCAATGCATGTCTGTTCTTTTCATTAACCATACCTAGTGTCATTGCATGTCTGTTCTTACCACAAACCACATATGGATCCACCAGTGTCATTGCATGTTTGTTCTTTTCACAAACCACAGCTAGAGTAATTGCATGTTTGTTCTTTCCACAAACAACATATGGATCCACCAGTGTCATTGCATGTTTGTTCTTTTCATTAACCACAGTGAGTGTCATTGCATGTGTGTTCTTTCCACAAACCACATATGGATCCACCAGTGTCATTGAAATGTGTGTTCCTTTCACAAACCACAACTAGAGTAATTGCATGTCTGTTCTTTCCATAAACCACATATGGATCCACCAGTGTCATTGCATGTGTGTTCTTCTCACAAACCACATATGGATCCACCAGTGTCATTGGATGTGTGTTCTTCTCACAAACCACATATGGATCCACCAGAGTTCATTGCATGTCTATTCTTTTCACGAACCACATAAGGATCCATCGGAGTTATTGCATGTCTATTCTTCTCACAAACCACATATGGATCCACCAGTGTCATTGGATGTGTGTTCTTCTCACAAACCACATATGGATGCCCAGAGTTCATTGCATGTCTGTTCTTTTCACAAACCACATAAGGATCCACCAGAGTCATTGCATTTCTGTTCTTTTCATTAACCACAACTAGAGTCATTGGATGTCTGTTCTTTCCGCAAAGAACATATGGATCCACCAGTGTCATTGCATGTGTGTTCTGTTCATGAACCACAACTAGAGTCATTGCATGTCTGTTCTTTCCATAAACCACATATGGATCCACCAGTGTCATTGCATTGGCTGTTCTTTTCACAAACCACAGCTAGAGTCATTGCATGTCTATGTGATTCACAAACCACATATGGATCCACCAGTGTCATTGCATGTGTGTTCTTTTCACAAACCACAGCTAGACTCATTGCATGTGTGTTCTTACACAAACCACATATGAATCCACCAGTGTCATTGGATGTGTGTCCTTTTCATGAACCACACCTAGAGTCAGTGCATGTCTATTCTTTCACAAACCACACATGGATCCACCAGTGTCATTGGATGTGTTTTCTTCTCACAAACCACATATGGATCCACCAGTGTGATTGCATGTGTGTTCTTTTCAAAAACCATAGCTAGAGTCATTGCATGTGTGTTCTTTTCACAAACCACATAAGGATCCACCAGTGTCAATACATGTGTGTCCGTTTCATGAACCACACCTAGAGTCAGTGCATGTATGTTCTTTTCACAAACCACACATGGATCCACCATAGTTCATTGCATGTTCTTTGCAAAAACCACAGCTAGAGTCATTGCATGTGTGTTCTTTTCACAAACCACATATGGATCCACCAGTGTCATTGCATGTGTGTCCGTTTCATGAACCACACCTAGAGTCAGTGCATGTATGTTCTTTTCACAAACCACACATGGATCCACCAGAGTTCATTGCATGTTCTTTTCACAAACCACAGCTAGAGTCATTGCATGTCTGTTCTTTCCACAAACCACATATGGATCCACGAGTGTCATTGGATGTGTGTTCTTTTCATGAACCACACCTATAGTCATTGCATGTCTGTTCTTTTCACAAACCACACATGGATCCACCAATGTGATTGTATTGCATGTTCTTATCACATACCACAGCTAGAGTCATTGCATGTTTGTTCTTTTCACAAACCACATATGTATCCACCAGTGTCATTGCATGTGTGTTCTTTTCACAAACCATATATCAGTGTCATTGCATGTGTGTTCTTCTCACAAACCACATATGGATCCACCAGAGTTCATTGCTTGTGTGTTCTTTTCACAAACCGCATATGGATCCACTAGTGTCATTGCATGTGTATTATTTTCATTAACCATAGCTTCAGTCATTCCATGTCTATTCTTTTCACAAACCACATGGATCCACTAGAGTCATTGCATCTGTTTTCTTTTCATTAACCACAGCTAGAGTCATTACATGTGTGTTCTTTTCAAAAACCACGTATGGATCCATCATAGTCAATGCATGTCTGTTCTTTTCAGTAACCACACCTAGTGTCGTTGCATGTCTGTTCTTACCACAAACCACATATGGATCCACCAGTGTCATTGCATGTTTGTTCTTTTCACAAACCACAGCTAGAGTCATTGCATGTTTTTTCTTTCCACAAACAACATATGGATCCACCAGTGTCATTGCATGTTTCTTCTTTTCATTAACCACAGTGAGTGTCATTGCATGTGTGTTCTTTCCACAAACCACATATGGATCCACCAGTGTCATTGAAATGTGTGTTCTTTTCACAAACCATAGCTAGTGTCATTGCATGTCTGTTCTTTCCATAAACCACATATGGATCCACCAGTGTCATTGCATGTGTGTTCTTCTCACAAACCACATATGGATCCACCAGTGTCATTGGATGTGTGTTCTTCTCACAAACCACATATGGATCCACCAGAGTTCATTGCATGTCTGTTCTTTTCACGAACCACATAAGGATCCATCAGAGTTATTGCATGTCTATTCTTCTCACAAACCACATATGGATCCACCAGTGTCATTGGATGTGTGTTCTTCTCACAAACCACATATGGATCCACCAGAGTTCATTGCATGTCTGTTCTTTTCACAAACCACATAAGGATCCACCAAAGTCATTGCATGTCTGTTCTTTTCATTAACCATAGCTAGAGTCATTGCATGTCTGTTCTTTCCGCAAATAACATATGGAATCACTAGTGTCATTGCATGTGTGTTATGTTCATGAACCACAGCTAGAGTCATTGCATGTCTGTTCTTTCCCTAAACCACATATGGATCCACCAGTGTCATTGCATTGGCTGTTCTTTTCACAAACCACAGCTAGAGTCATTGCATGTCTGTTCTTTCCCTAAACCACATATGGATCCACCAGTGTCATTGCATTGGCTGTTCTTTTCACAAACCACAGCTAGAGTCATTGCATGTCTGTGTAATTCACAAACCACATATGGATCCACCAGTGTCATTGCATGTGTGTTCTTTTCACAAACCACAGCTAGAGTCATTGCATGTGTGTTCTTTCACAAACCACATATGAATCCACCAGTGTCATTGGATGTGTGTCCTTTTCATGAACCACACCTAGAGTCAGTGCATGTCTATTCTTTCACAAACCACACATGGATCCACCAGTGTCATTGGATGTGTGTTCTTCTCACAAACCACATATGGATCCACCAGTGTGATTGCATGTGTGTTCTTTTCAAAAACCATAGCTAGAGTCATTGCATGTGTGTTCTTTTCACAAACCACATAAGGATCCACCAGTGTCAATGCATGTGTGTCCGTTTCATGAACCACCCCTAGAGTCAGTGCATGTATGTTCTTTTCACAAACCACACATGGATCCACCAGAGTTCATTGCATGTTCTTTTCACAAACCACAGCTAGAGTCATTGCATGTGTGTTCTTTTCACAAACCACATAAGGATCCACCAGTGTCAATGCATGTGTGTCCGTTTCATGAACCACACCTAGAGTCAGTGCATGTATGTTCTTTTCACAAACCACACATGGAGCCACCAGAGTTCATTGCATGTTCTTTTCACAAACCACAGCTAGAGTCATTGCATGTGTGTTCATTTCACAAACCACATATGGATCCACCAGTGTCATTGCATGTGTGTCCGTTTCATGAACCACACCTAGAGTCAGTGCATGTTTGTTCTTTTCACAAACCACACATGGATCCACCAGAGTTCATTGCATGTTCTTTTCACAAACCACAGCTAGAGTCATTGCATGTCTGTTCTTTCCACAAACCACATATGGTTCCACGAGTGTCATTGGATGTGTTTTCTTTTCATGAACCACACCTATAGTCATTGCATGTCTGTTCTTTTCACAAACCACACATGGATCCACCAGTGTGATTGTATTGCATGTTCTTATCACATACCACAGCTAGAGTCATTGCATGTTTGTTCTTTTCACAAACCACATATGTATCCACCAGTGTCATTGCATGTGTGTTCTTTTCACAAACCACATATTAGTGTCATTGCATGTGTGTTCTTCTCACAAACCACATATGGATCCACCAGAGTTCATTGCTTGTCTGTTCTTTTCACAAACCGCATATGGATCCACTAGTGTCATTGCATGTGTATTATTTTCATTAACCATAGCTTCAGTCATTGCATGTCTATTCTTTTCACAAACCACATGGATCCACTAGAGTCATTGCATGTGTTTTCTTTTTATTAACCACAGCTAGAGTCATTACATGTGTGTTCTTTTCAAAAACCACGTATGGATCCATCATAGTCAATGCATGTCTGTTCTTTTCAGTAACCACACCTAGTGTCGTTGCATGTCTGTTCTTACCACAAACCACATATGGATCCACCAGTGTCATTGCATGTTTGTTCTTTTCACAAACCACAGCTAGAGTCATTGCATGTTTGTTCTTTCCACAAACAACATATGGATCCACCAGTGTCATTGCATGTTTGTTCTTTTCATTAACCACAGTGAGTGTCATTGCATGTGTGTTCTTTCCACAAACCACATATGGATCCACCAGTGTCATTGAAATGTGTGTTCTTTTCACAAACCATAGCTAGTGTCATTGCATGCCTGTTCTTTCCATAAACCACATATGGATCCACCAGTGTCATTGCATGTGTGTTCTTCTCACAAACCACATATGGATCCACCAGTGTCATTGGATGTGTGTTCTTCTCACAAACCACATATGGATCCACCAGAGTTCATTGCATGTCTGTTCTTTTCACGAACCACATAAGGATCCATCAGAGTTATTGCATGTCTATTCTTCTCACAAACCACATATGGATCCACCAGTGTCATTGGATGTGTGTTCTTCTCACAAACCACATATGGATCCACCAGAGTTCATTGCATGTCTGTTCTTTTCACAAACCACATAAGGATCCACCAAAGTCATTGCATGTCTGTTCTTTTCATTAACCACAGCTAGAGTCATTGCATGTCTGTTCTTTCCGCAAATAACATATGGATCCACCAGTGTCATTGCATGTGTGTTATGTTCATGAACCACAGCTAGAGTCATTGCATGTCTGTTCTTTCCCTAAACCACATATGGATCCACCAGTGTCATTGCATTGGCTGTTCTTTTCACAAACCACAGCTAGAGTCATTGCATGTCTGTGTAATTCACAAACCACATATGGATCCACTAGTGTCATTGCATGTGTGTTCTTTCACAAACCACATATGAATCCACCAGTGTCATTGGATGTGTGTCCTTTTCATGAACCACACCTAGAGTCAGTGCATGTCTATTCTTTCACAAACCACACATGGATCCACCAGTGTCATTGGATGTGTGTTCTTCTCACAAACCACATATGGATCCACCAGTGTGATTGCATGTGTGTTCTTTTCAAAAACCATAGCTAGAGTCATTGCATGTGTGTTCTTTTCACAAACCACATAAGGATCCACCAGTGTCAATGCATGTGTGTCCGTTTCATGAACCACACCTAGAGTCAGTGCATGTATGTTCTTTTCACAAACCACACATGGATCCACCAGAGTTCATTGCATGTTCTTTTCACAAACCACAGCTCGAGTCATTGCATGTGTGTTCTTTTCACAAACCACATATGGATCCACCAGTGTCATTGCATGTGTGTCTGTTTCATGAACCACACCTAGAGTCAGTGCATGTATGTTCTTTTCACAAACCACACATGGATCCACCAGAGTTCATTGCATGTTCTTTTCACAAACTACAGCTAGAGTCATTGCATGTCTGTTCTTTCCACAAACCACATATGGATCCACGAGTGTCATTGGATGTGTGTTGTAACATCCCAAAAATCATGTTTCAAAAACTCATTCATATCATTCTTGCATCATTCATTCATATAGGGTTTTTTCTCAAAATCATTTAGAGACAGAAGTTTGAGCTATGATTTCATGTGGGCAATTTATCTCAATTGACTATCACCCTTTGGGATTTGTTTGTCCATGATCTTGTTTGCTTGCCTCCATGATTGGAAAGATTAGGAGTAGCATTTAAACCCAAGATTCCAAATTTAGAAATAGTTTCAAAACCCTATTTCAAATATTTGCAACTAGAGCAAATCTCTGTTTATTTTGAAACCCAAGCTTGACCAAGCCTTTGCAAGGTAACCACTAGGATATTTGATTGTTTGTGAACCCACAGAACCCTGCAAAAATCCCCAAAGCAGTTTGAATTCAAAAGGATTTGAATTCATATCAAATTCTATTCAGAAAATGGAATTAGAAAAAGAAAAGGCTTAAAGAAAGGAAAAGGGCCGAGCGGCCAGAATCTGGCCCAGCAGCAAATCAAGCCCAGCAAGCCCACCCGGGGATCTCCTTATTCTTCTCTCATGCGCTAACGCACGCGCTGAGCCGCTGACAGGCAGACCCCACCTGCACTCCGCGCACCTCGCTGACAAGCGGGCCTTCTCCACGTCACCGTCGTCTCCACCCGCACGACCCGTTCATCCCCAAATCAACGCGGGCGTTTCTGTGTTTAATTCGCGACGTCAATTCGATTTATTGGCCGAGTAATTCTCGCTCGTGACCAGGCTATAAGAACCCCCTCTGCCCCCTCTCTCTTCTCCCACAAACCCCAAACCCAGAGCGCCACCAGGCTGCGAGCATTACCCTCTGAAACCCCGCCGTCTCCGACGACTGCGCCGGCGAATTCCGGTGAGTCCAGAGCTCCCCTCTGCCTCTCGATCTTGCAAACTGATTCAGTGAGCCTCTGCGCTTCTTTTAACACGTTTCGTTTGCTCTCGCATGGACCGTAGCTCCGGCAACATCGTCGACTAGTCGCCACCGACGTCTGCACGAACTCCGGCGAACTCTAGTGGTAAGACCAGACCGCCCCGCGCTTTCTAGTTCACGCACACAGCTCTGTCTCGACTCTGTGAATCTAACCGTGTCCTCGCTTTGCCTTGGGGTGATCCACAGCAACGTCCATGACGACCACCTGACGCAACCGCCACCCACAGCAACTCCGGCGAGCAATCTAGGACAGCCTCGAGCGCCCCTTGACCAACCGCGAGTACGACGAGCTTCGCCGTGACCCCCTGAGCCCGGTGAGCTACTCCTCCTTCTCCCTCGCCGTCTGCATCATCGGCAACGTCATCGACCGATAGTTCCGCCGCCGGTAGCCACCGCTCCGCCGCCAGTTTCTGGCCAGGTCGATAGGAACCGTTAGATCTGCATCTGATGGCTTAGATAGAATGACTAATCGAAGGGGTACGCGTTGATCTGAGCCGCACCTGCCCCTTTAGATCTAGCGGTCTGTATCGCTCGATCCAGACGAACCGGTACGGGCGAATAAGAACATGACGCGTGGCTAGGTTAAGATCTGAAAATAGAATTTAAAAACAGATTTTGATCCAGATTTCAAATGCCAATATCTTTTGAATGCCACGTTGGAGTTTTGCAAACTTTATACCGTTGGATTCAGAAAAACAAACCCTTTCTGCCTATCCAATTTGTTTAGCAAATAGTAACCATTAGTTTGGCTTAAATTACAGAAACTTGTTTGAGGCCTTTTGAGTATAGATTTAGTTTAGTATTTTGTTTTAGGGTTATTTAAGTTTGTCTTGGCTATTTTGTGACTTGTTTAGTTTCTGTATTCATGCACTTGCTTGGTTGAGTTTTTCAAAAATCATCACTTGGTAGATTCATGCATGCATGCATTCATAATATTTTTGTTTGTATATATTTGTGTGTAATTGTGTGCTATAACTTTGTGTGTAGATTTTGCTAGTGATTGTGATTGTGACGAGTGCTACTCTCCACACTACCAAGGCAAGTGATATCTTCATGAATATTCCACTCCTATAATTTTTTTAAAACATGCATTAGATATATTTTTGTTAGGACTTGCATGCTACTTTTGTCAATTGATGATGGGAAATCCTATTTAGAATAGAATGCTAGAGTTGCTAGGAAAATTCCCTAAGGATAAGTTGCCATGCCCTGCTTAGCCTAGCTACTAGAAAACAAGGGTGGTTATATATATACACTATGAAAATATTCTAAGTCTGAGGACTTGTGTTTTATTTAACAAAACAACTAAGTTAATGAATCACCTGGGTGGAATGGATGGAATGGTTATGTTGAGTGGTTACACAAGGCCAGGGGTACTGGTGAACCTTGTGTATCTCACTTGTGGATGGCCACCCAGGAAACAAAGAGATTTGAGATGTCAAATGTTGAGAAGCTTCAAGTGCAACCACTTGGCATTATGGGCTCTGCCATGATCTTAGGATGCTGGAACTTAGTCTTTTGGACAGTGGGTGGTAGATGGGATGATAGGTTGGAACGCGTCCATTTGACTAAGGAAAGGCTACTGAAGGATCAGGTCTTGGGAAATCAAGGCTTGTGGGGAAAGTGCACCACCTCTGCAGAGTGTAAAACCTAAGTACTTAGCCATGTCCCTGGTAAAGGACAATTTGAGCATCAAGACATGGAAACTTCAAGAATCTCATCACTCCAATTTCTAAATAAAACTTGTGGGTGAACAAGGGTTAAAAGGATCTTCAGTCATTGATTGGTAGATGCCCTGAGTGGATCTGGAGTCTTTGATTGATAGATGCCTTGGGTGATTTGAGCCAAGCAAAAACTTAGTGTTTTCAAAAGTTAAGGAAAAATCTATTTTGAGCAATGCAAGCCTAAGCTCCACCAGCCAAATGCATATAGTATTATAGTCCACTTAAAATATACTAAGGTATCACTTGACAATACTATTCCAAAGTATTGACCCTCTGTGGCTGTAACTTATGATGTTGCAGGTTACTCTGATGATGAATAGGAGTCATGAGTCTACACTCAACATGCTTGCCTGGGGCACATGAAGATGAAGACTTATGTTTATTTATATATTCCATAAACTCTTGTATTAGGCCTTTGGCCATGAGTTGTAAAAGACTATGTTTTATCTCTGGAATGACTGTAATAAACGACCTCTGTATCTGTGTACTTCATCTTAAACTGTGGATGCTAGCATTGATCCAGGGACTAGTATTGCAATCACAGGGATCTTTTCCTTTAATAAGGAGGGATCTTACAGATGGTATCAGAGCACTGTGTTGCCTGTAGGATTATGACCCTAGGATTGGAAACCACTAAGGAAAATTTTAACTTCTTCTACACTTGTCTATTCTTCTCGTAAACTTTTCTAATCTTCTCATTCTCATCTCTATTTGTAGATGAACTCCATCAACGAAGCCGTGAAGAAAGGACCACTCATGACCATGACCTTGGAGTGTGAGACTGAGTTTCCCAAGATTCTCAAGGACCTCATGGAGACCATGGGAGTACATGGTGCAGCAGTGTACAAGGGCTTTCCAGTAATGGAGGAAGGAGTGGAGTATTGGTGGGTGCAACTTCACTTGTACAAGAATAAGGAAGACAACCACAAAGAAAAGGGCTTCTGCATGTACACCAACACTTTTATGCACACCACATTCTTTGAGTCAGCAAAAGAAGCAGCTTGGAAGACTATCAAGGAACTGAGTACTAGAGTCAAGTGCAAGATGCTCAACCTCCAAAAAGACTTAGAGAAAGAGAAGGAACATACCCAAGAGTTGGAAGTCACCAACCAATCCTTAAGAGGAGATATCATAGACTTAGTGATAGAAGCATGTGAACAAGATAGGGTGATTGCCACTAGGAACATTGTGTTAGCCACCAGATCCAATGAGATAGGATTGTAAGCGCACTTCGTTAGTTGGACCACCACCTATCACCTTATTTTCCAAAATGATACCTTAAATAAGTTTGAACCTTGGTTGATGTAATGGTCTTGTATGCATGACTTGTATGATTTTTGTGTACCATGGTTATGCTTGAATGTTTGTCTTGTTTAATTTAAATTTGTGTTGTTCTAACTCTTCAATCTTATAAATAGATGCCTATTGCCATCAGCACTGTTGAGGAGTTCCAGGCTACCCGTTTTGGTCCTCGTATCGTAGAGCTTACTACTTTACTCGATCTCCCTCTTCCTATCATTACGGTGCACCCACTCACCAAGTTTGAGAGGAAGGACCTTTGGGGCTTCAAGGTGAACCAGCCAGGACGCCAGACAGAGCCTACTACGGAGACCATCGTCTTCAAGCTTATGCACGATGACATGGAGAGAGGCATGGAAGTTGTCATGCAGGATCTGATAGGACGACTGTTAGGACGTCACTCCCGACAGGTTAGAGGCACTCACTTCCACGCCTTCGGAAGGCGTGATGATGACGGAGAGTCCATTGACTTTGAGGACGACTCGAGGGTCATAGCAGAGCCGATACGCCTGTACCTCCAGGACTTAGAGACTCTTCTTAGGCACGTGGATACCGATAGGACCAACGTCATGCTTAGTAATGACGAGCTCCAGGTGCAGCTTCGCGAGAAGGACAAGCTCTTCGCACAGCAGGACGAGATAGTCAAGGAGATGGAGACGAAGTTCGAGACCCAAGACCGTAAGTTCAAGAGTCAAGAGAAGCGTGTCCAGGATAGGAACAAGAGGATTCGTGATATGACCGAGGAACTGCAGTCCAAGGACTTCGAGTTAGAGCAGCAGCAGACAGTGATTGAGAGGCTTTGTTCCCAGAAGAGGGCTCTCAAGGACAAGATCGACTCTTTGACCACTACCATTGAGGAGAACAAGACCGCAATGGAGAACGCAGGTCTTACCTTTGTCGAGGAGGAGATTGATGCCGACGAGTAGATTTGACTACTTAGTTATCTTTATTTACCGCACTTGTTATTTGTGAACTTAATGTTTGGACCATCCGACATGTGGATGGCTTGCCACTTATGTGTTTGTACTTTGAGACTTTTGTTATCTTGTTGTTTAGCTTTTGTTCCATGCTATATGTTTGCTTGTGTGATGTATTGTGCATAAATCATGTAAGGGTATCTCATTCTTATCTCTATATGAACAAACCACAGATGCCTCCCCGTCGCGCAAACACCAACCCCAACCCTAACATTACCCCGGAAATGCAACAAATGATGAATGCGCAAACACAGCTCATGCAAATGATGACGACGTTCATCCAGAACCAGAACAACAACAACAACCCCAATAACAATAACAACAATAACAACAACAACCCTCCAGGTTTTGATATGCTCACCAGATTTCTGCGTCTGAGGCCAGCTAAGTTTTCGGGAACGACTGATCCCATGGTGGCCAATGATTGGCTACGTTCTGTGAACAAAGACTTAGTGACCGTGGGATGCACAGATGCTGAAAAGGTCAGGTTCGCAGCACATCTGTTGGAAGGACCAGCCGCCGCATGGTGGGACAACTTCCAGATTACCACGCCTATTGATGAGGTGACTTGGGCTATCTTTGAAGATGGATTTCGTACTACTCATATCTCACCAGGTATGATGAGCCTGAAAAAGAAGGAATTTCACAACCTGAAGCAGCGCTACCACAGCGTGGCTGAATATATTGAAGAGTTCAACAATCTGGCGCGCTATGCACCGGATGAGGTTGACACTGATGCCAAAAGGAAGGAAAAGTTTCTGGAAGGCTTGAATGACGAACTGAATCTGCAGCTGTCTGTGGCATATGTTCCAACTTATCAGTCGCTGTGTGACAAGGCTGTTATTGTGGAGAATAAAATGAAGCAAGTCGAGAGTAGAAAGAGGAAACACTCCGACAAGCACAGCTCGGGATCGTCTCATAAACGATCTCACTATGATGATAGTGTCAGCTCAGGATCCCACAAGCATGGGAAATTTAACAAGCACCACAACCACAACCGTCATGACAACAAGCATCATCGCAGTCATGACAATGATAAGTACAAGAACCACAAGAGTGGATATAAGAGCCACCATAGTGGAGGTGGAAGTGGAAGTGGAAATCAACCTAAGAAGGACAACAGTCAGGTTGAATGCTTCAAATGCAAGAAGCTAGGGCATTATGCTAATGAGTGTCCTGAGAAGAAAGTTGAAGGACCTAACAAGCCCAATCCTTTTCAGAAAGGACAGGTTAACCACATCAATGTGGAGGAGGTCTATGAAGAGCCTGATGCTGTTGCTGGTAAGTTCAGACTCAATTCCATCTCAGTATTTGTACTCTTTGGGTGCATCTCATTCATTCATATCAAAAGCATTTGTTGAAAGAAATGAACTACCGGTAGAAACCATTGGGTGTCCTATAAAAGTAAGCTCTCCTGGTGGAGAAATGATAGTGAACTCAGGATGTCATGATTTAGTCATAGAGTTTGGAAAACATAAGTTTCCAGTAAACCTAATAATCCTGAATTCCCAAGGATTGGATGTGATTTTGGGAATGGATTGGATGTCTAAATATGAGGGAGTACTAGATTGTGCCAATCGTACAGTTTCACTCATAACCCCTGAAGGTAAGAGGATAAAATTCAAGACCAATTTTAAATCTAAAGGAAGTAAGCTGAATTCTCTTAAGGGGGTTAGCATGGACACGGTGCCAATTGTGTGTGAATATCCGGATGTGTTTCCGGAAGAATTACCAGGAATGCCACCAGATAGAGATGTGGAGTTTATAATAGATTTGGTACCAGGTTCTGGACCAAGAGCAAAGAGGCCTTATAAAATGTCAGTTGACGAACTTAAGGAACTCAAGAAACAACTTGGAGAACAATTGCAGAAAGGATTCATCCAGCGAAGTTCTTCATCTTGGGGAGCTCCAGTTTTGTTCGTAGAAAAGAGAGACAGAACTCAAAGATTATGCATAGATTACCGTTCTCTCAACGAGGTAACCATCAAGAACAAGTATCCTTTGCCAAGAATCAATGACTTGTTTGATCAGCTAGAAGGAGCATGTGTGTTCTCGAAGATTGATCTTCGGTCAGGCTATTTTCAACTCAAGATAAGAGAGCAAGACATACCTAAAACAGCATTCACCACAAGGTATGGATTGTATGAGTACACTGTGATGCCTTTTGGATTAACCAATGCTCCAGCATACTTCATGAATATGATGAACAAAGTGTTCATGGAATTTCTCGACAAGTTCGTTGTCGTTTTCATCGATGACATCTTAGTCTACTCCAAGAGCAAGGAGGAGCATGAAAGACATCTACGCTTGATACTTGAGAAACTAAGGGAACATAAGCTTTATGCCAAATTCAGCAAGTGTGAGTTTTGGTTAGAGGAAGTTGGATTTCTTGGTCATGTTATGACAAAAGATGGTGTAGCAGTTGATCCTGCTAAAGTTTCAGCCGTGACAGAATGGGAATCTCCTAAGAATGTAAAAGAGGTTCGTAGTTTCCTTGGTTTAGCAGGTTACTACAGAAGATTCGTTGAAAAATTTTCTAAGGTTGCTAAACCAATGACAGAATTGTTAAAGAAAGATAAGAAATTTGCTTGGTCTGAAGGATGTGAACTCAGCTTTCAAGAACTAAAGAAGAAACTTGTGTCAGCACCTGTTCTGTGCCTACCAGATTTGGAAAAGGATTTCCAAGTGTATTATGATGCTTCGCATCAAGGATTAGGAGCCGTACTTATGCAAAGCGGAAAAGTTGTGGCTTATGCCTCGAGACAACTCAAAACTCATGAAGTAAATTATCCTACTCATGATTTAGAGTTAGCCGCTGTTGTCCATGCACTCAAAACATGGAGACATTACCTTTTGGGAAAACGTTGTGAAATGTTCACCGACCATAAGAGCTTGAAGTATATCTTCACCCAGAAGGAGATCAATATGAGACAAAGAAGATGGCTAGAACTTATCAAGGATTACGACTTGAATTTGCAATACCACCCCGGTAAAGCAAATGTAGTAGCAGATGCTCTAAGTCGTAAAGCGTTTGTAAATGGCCTTACCAAAGGTGAATTGCCAAATGACTTGTGTAAGCAATTCAAGGAACTCAGGTTGGAGATTGTGCCAGAAGGACATCTCATGTCTTTGGATGTTCAACCCACTCTGTTGGATAAGATTAAAGAAGCCCAAAAGACGGATAAAGAAATCGAAGAGATCAAGGAAAGGATTAGCCAAGGGAAGGCTAAAAGTTTCCATATGGACGAACAAGGTACTTTATGGCACGGGAAACGTATTTGTGTTCCACAAGATCCGGAAATGCGGAAACTGATTTTACAGGAAGCCCATAACTCTCCATATTCTATTCACCCGGGAAACACCAAAATGTACATGGATATGAAAGAAAGATTTTGGTGGAACAATCTCAAAAGGGACATCGCCGAACACATTGCTTTGTGTGATGTGTGTAGTAGAGTGAAAGCGGAACATCAGAAACCAGCAGGTTTGCTACAACCGATGCCTATTCCTGAATGGAAATGGGAAAATATTGGTATGGATTTCATTACCGGATTACCAAGGACCAGGTCAGGGTATGACTCCATATGGGTAGTAGTGGATCGCCTAACTAAAGTGTCTCATTTTATACCCGTAAAGACAACTTATACAAGTGCCAAGTTAGCCAAAATCTACATGAGCAGAATTGTATGCCTTCACGGAGTACCTAAGAGTATTGTGTCTGATAGAGGAACTCAGTTCACTTCTCACTTTTGGAGACAGCTTCATGAATCTTTGGGAACGAGATTGGAATTCAGCACTGCTTTTCATCCTCAAACTGATGGACAAACAGAAAGGACTAATCAAATTCTTGAAGACATGTTGAGGGCATGTGCCCTAGACTATGGAGCAAGTTGGGATGAAAGTCTGCCTTACGCAGAGTTCTCTTACAACAACAGTCACCAATCTAGTATTGGGATGGCACCATTCGAGTTTCTATACGGAAGGAAGTGTACCACCCCATTGCTATGGAATGGTGTGGGAGAAAGAAGTTTGTTCGGACCAGACCTTATCAAAGACGCCGAAGAAAAGGTCAAATTGGTTAGAGACAGATTGAAGATAGCACAGTCTCGACAGAAAAGCTACGCAGATGCTAAGCGTAGAGAAGTCACTTACGAAGTTGGGGATAGAGCTTATCTTAGAGTATCACCACTTCGTGGAGTGAAAAGATTTGGAGTCAAAGGAAAGTTAGCACCAAGATATGTTGGACCATTCAACATTCTAAGTCGCAAGGGAGAAGCTGTATATGAAATCGAACTGCCAGCATCTTTATTAGCCGTCCATAATGTTTTTCATGTGAGCCAGCTCAAGAAATGTCACCCAAAAATGGAAGAAACATCTTTGAAAGATACCATATCTTTGGAAGAAGTTCAACTAGAAAGTGATCTCACCTATGAAGAAAAGCCTATCAAGATACTTGAGACCGCAGAAAGAGTCACAAGGACAAAGACTATCAAATTTTGCAAAGTACAATGGAATCATCATTCCGAAGAGGAAGCAACTTGGGAAAGAGAAGATGATCTTCGGAAAGACCACCCTCACCTATTTGCTAGCCAATCCGAATCTCGAGGGCGAGATTCATTTTAAGGGGGTTAGATTTGTAACATCCCAAAAATCATGTTTCAAAAACTCATTCATATCATTCTTGCATCATTCATTCATATAGGGTTTTTTCTCAAAATCATTTAGAGACAGAAGTTTGAGCTATGATTTCATGTGGGCAATTTATCTCAATTGACTATCACCCTTTGGGATTTGTTTGTCCATGATCTTGTTTGCTTGCCTCCATGATTGGAAAGATTAGGAGTAGCATTTAAACCCAAGATTCCAAATTTAGAAATAGTTTCAAAACCCTATTTCAAATATTTGCAACTAGAGCAAATCTCTGTTTATTTTGAAACCCAAGCTTGACCAAGCCTTTGCAAGGTAACCACTAGGATATTTGATTGTTTGTGAACCCACAGAACCCTGCAAAAATCCCCAAAGCAGTTTGAATTCAAAAGGATTTGAATTCATATCAAATTCTATTCAGAAAATGGAATTAGAAAAAGAAAAGGCTTAAAGAAAGGAAAAGGGCCGAGCGGCCAGAATCTGGCCCAGCAGCAAATCAAGCCCAGCAAGCCCACCCGGGGATCTCCTTATTCTTCTCTCACGCGCTAACGCACGCGCTGAGCCGCTGACAGGCAGACCCCACCTGCACTCCGCGCACCTCGCTGACAAGCGGGCCTTCTCCACGTCACCGTCGTCTCCACCCGCACGACCCGTTCATCCCCAAATCAACGCGGGCGTTTCTGTGTTTAATTCGCGACGTCAATTCGATTTATTGGCCGAGTAATTCTCGCTCGTGACCAGGCTATAAGAACCCCCTCTGCCCCCTCTCTCTTCTCCCTCAAACCCCGAACCCAGAGCGCCACCAGGCTGCGAGCATTACCCTCTGAAACCCCGCCGTCTCTGACGACTGCGCCGGCGAATTCCGGTGAGTCCAGAGCTCCCCTCTGCCTCTCGATCTTGCAAACTGATTCAGTGAGCCTTTGCGCTTCTTTTAACACGTTTCGTTTGCTCTCGCATGGACCGTAGCTCCGGCAACATCGTCGACTAGTCGCCACCGACGTCTGCACGAACTCCGGCGAACTCTAGTGGTAAGACCAGACCGCCCCGCGCTTTCTAGTTCACGCACACAGCTCTGTCTCGACTCTGTGAATCTAACCGTGTCCTCGCTTTGCCTTGGGGTGATCCACAGCAACGTCCACGACGACCACCTGACGCAACCGCCACCCACAGCAACTCCGGCGAGCAATCTAGGACAGCCTCGAGCGCCCCTTGACCAACCGCGAGTACGACGAGCTTCGCCGTGACCCCCTGAGCCCGGTGAGCTACTCCTCCTTCTCCCTCGCCGTCTGCATCATCGGCAACGTCATCGACCGACAGTTCCGCCGCCGGTAGCCACCGCTCCGCCGCCAGTTTCTGGCCAGGTCGATAGGAACCGTTAGATCTGCATCTGATGGCTTAGATAGAATGACTAATCGAAGGGGTACGCGTTGATCTGAGCCGCACCTGCCCCTTTAGATCCAGCGGTCTGTATCGCTCGATCCAGACGAACCGGTACGGGCGAATAAGAACATGACGCGTGGCTAGGTTTAGATCTGAAAATAGAATTTAAAAACAGATTTTGATCCAGATTTCAAATGCCAATATCTTTTGAATGCCACGTTGGAATTTTGCAAACTTTATACCGTTGGATTCAGAAAAACAAACCCTTTCTGCCTATCCAATTTGTTTAGCAAATAGTAACCATTAGTTTGGCTTAAATTACAGAAACTTGTTTGAGGCCTTTTGAGTATAGATTTAGTTTAGTATTTTGTTTTAGGGTTATTTAAGTTTGTCTTGGCTATTTTGTGACTTGTTTAGTTTCTGTATTCATGCACTTGCTTGGTTGAGTTTTTCAAAAATCATCACTTGGTAGATTCATGCATGCATGCATTCATAATATTTTTGTTTGTATATATTTGTGTGTAATTGTGTGCTATAACTTTGTGTGTAGATTTTGCTAGTGATTGTGATTGTGACGAGTGCTACTCTCCACACTACCAAGGCAAGTGATATCTTCATGAATATTC
The DNA here is from genome assembly GCA_916181665.1 of Avena sativa. NCBI lineage: Eukaryota > Viridiplantae > Streptophyta > Magnoliopsida > Poales > Poaceae > Avena > Avena sativa. The sequence continues at coordinate 319,642,769 of OV702292.1, forward strand.
CACTCCTATTATTTTTTTAAAACATGCATTAGATATATTTTTGTTAGGACTTGCATGCTACTTTTGTCAATTGATGATGGGAAATCCTATTTAGAATAGAATGCTAGAGTTGCTAGGAAAATTCCCTAAGGATAAGTTGTCATGCCCTGCTTAGCCTAGCTACTAGAAAACAAGGGTGGTTATATATATACACTATGAAACTATTCTAAGTCTGAGGACTTGTGTTTTATTTAACAAAACAACTAAGTTAATGAATCACCTGGGTGGAATGGATGGAATGGTTATGTTGAGTGGTTACACAAGGCCAGGGGTACTGGTGAACCTTGTGTATCTCACTTGTGGATGGCCACCCAGGAAACAAAGAGATTTGAGATGTCAAATGTTGAGAAGCTTCAAGTGCAACCACTTGGCATTATGGGCTCTGCCATGATCTTAGGATGCTGGAACTTAGTCTTTTGGACAGTGGGTGGTAGATGGGATGATAGGTTGGAACGCGTCCATTTGACTAAGGAAAGGCTACTGAAGGATCATGTCTTGGGAAACCAAGGCTTGTGGGGAAAGTGCACCACCTCTGCAGAGTGTAAAACCTAAGTACTTAGCCATGTCCCTGGTAAAGGACAATTTGAGCATCAAGACATGGAAACTTCAAGAATCTCATCACTCCAATTTCTAAATAAAACTTGTGGGTGAACAAGGGTTAAAAGGATCTTCAGTCATTGATTGGTAGATGCCCTGAGTGGATCTGGAGTCTTTGATTGATAGATGCCTTGGGTGATTTGAGCCAAGCAAAAACTTAGTGTTTTCAAAAGTTAAGGAAAAATCTATTTTGAGCAATGCAAGCCTAAGCTCCACCAGCCAAATGCATATAGTATTATAGTCCACTTAAAATATACTAAGGTATCACTTGCCAATACTATTCCAAAGTATTGACCCTCTGTGGCTGTAACTTATGATGTTGCAGGTTACTCTGATGATGAATAGGAGTCATGAGTCTACACTCAACATGCTTGCCTGGGGCACATGAAGATGAAGACTTATGTTTATTTATATATTCCATAAACTCTTGTATTAGGCCTTTGGCCATGAGTTGTAAAAGACTATGTTTTATCTCTGGAATGACTGTAATAGACGACCTTTGTATCTGTGTACTTCATCTTAAACTGTGGATGCTAGCATTGATCCAGGGACTAGCATTGCAATCACAGGGATTTTTTCCTTTAATAAGGAGGGATCTTACATGTGTTCTTTTCATGAACCACACCTATAGTCATTGCATGTCTGTTCTTTTCACAAACCACACATGGATCCACCAGTGTGATTGTATTGCATGTTCTTATCACATACCACAGCTAGAGTCATTGCATGTTTGTTCTTTTCACAAACCACATATGTATCCACCAGTGTCATTGCATGTGTGTTCTTTTCACAAACCACATATCAGTGTCATTGCATGTGTGTTCTTCTCACAAACCACATATGGATCCACCAGAGTTCATTGCTTGTGTGTTATTTTCACAAACCGCATATGGATCCACTAGTGTCATTGCATGTATATTCTTTTCATTAACCATAGCTTCAGCCATTGCATGTCTATTCTTTTCACAAACCACATGGATCCACTAGAGTCATTGCATGTGTTTTCTTTTCATTAACCACAGCTAGAGTCATTACATGTGTGTTCTTTTCAAAAACCACGTATGGATCCATCATAGTCAATGCATGTCTGTTCTTTTCATTAACCACACCTAGTGTCATTGCATGTCTGTTCTTACCACAAACCACATATGGATCCACCAGTGTCATTGCATGTTTGTTCTTTTCACAAACCACAGCTAGAGTAATTGCATGTTTGTTCTTTCCACAAACAACATATGGATCCACCAGTGTCATTGCATGTTTGTTCTTTTCATTAACCATAGTGAGTGTCATTGCATCTGTGTTCTTTCCACAAACCACATATGGATCCACCAGTGTCATTGCATGTTTGTTCTTTTCATTAACCATAGTGAGTGTCATTGCATGTGTGTTCTTTCCACAAACCACATATGGATCCACAGTGTCATTGAAATGTGTGTTCTTTTCACAAACCATAGCTAGTGTCATTGCATGTCTGTTCTTTCCATAAACCACATATGGATCCACCAGTGTCATTGCATGTGTGTTCTTCTCACAAACCACATATGGATCCACCAGTGTCATTGGATGTGTGTTCTTCTCACAAACCACATATGGATCCACCAGAGTTCATTGCATGTATGTTCTTTGCACGAACCACATAAGGATCCATCAGAGTTATTGCATGTCTATTCTTCTCACAAACCACATATGGATCCACCAGTGTCATTTGATGTGTGTTCTTCTCACAAACCACATATGGATCCACCAGAGTTCATTGCATGTCTGTTCTTTTCACAAACCACATAAGGATCCACCAGAGTCATTACATGTCTGTTCTTTTCATTAACCACAGCTAGAGTCATTGCATGTCTGTTCTTTCCGCAAATAACATATGGATCCACCAGTGTCATTGCATGTGTGTTCTGTTCATGAACCACAGCTAGAGTCATTGCATGTCTGTTCTCCCTAAACCACATATGGATCCACCAGTGTCATTGCATTGGCTGTTCTTTTCACAAACCACAGCTAGAGTCATTGCATGTATGTGTAATTCACAAACCACATATGGATCCACCAGTGTCATTGGATGTGTGTTCTTCTCACAAACCACATATGGATCCACCAGAGTTCATTGCATGTATGTTCTTTTCACAAACCACATAAGGATCCACCAGAGTCATTGCATGTCTGTTCTTTTCATTAACCACAACTAGAGTCATTGGATGTCTGTTCTTTCCGCAAAGAACATATGGATCCACCAGTGTCATTGCATGTGTGTTCTGTTCATGAACCACAACTAGAGTCATTGCATGTCTGTTCTTTCCATAAACCACATATGGATCCACCAGTGTCATTGCATTGGCTGTTCTTTTCACAAACCACAGCTAGTGTCATTGCATGTCTGTGTAATTCACAAACCACAGCTAGAGTCATTGCATGTCTGTGTAATTCACAAACCACATATGGATCCACCAGTGTCATTGCATGTGTGTTCTTTTCACAAACCACAGCTAGACTCATTGCATGTGTGTTCTTTCACAAACCACATATGAATCCACCAGTGTCATTGGATGTGTGTCCTTTTCATGAACCACACCTAGAGTCAGTGCATGTCTATTATTTCACAAACCACACATGGATCCACCAGTGTCATTGGATGTGTGTTCTTCTCACAAACCACATATGGATCCACCAGTGTGATTGCATGTGTGTTCTTTTCAAAAACCATAGCTAGAGTCATTGCATGTGTGTTCTTTTCACAAACCACATAAGGATCCACCAGTGTCAATGCATGTGTGTCCGTTTCATGAACCACACCTAGAGTCAGTGCATGTATGTTCTTTTCACAAACCACACATGGATCCACCAGAGTTCATTGCATGTTCTTTTCACAAACCACAGCTAGAGTCATTGCATGTGTGTTCTTTTCACAAACCACATATGGATCCACCAGTGTCATTGCATGTGTGTCCGTTTCATGAACCACACCTAGAGTCAGTGCATGTATGTTCTTTTCACGAACCACACATGGATCCACCAGAGTTCATTGCATGTTCTTTTCACAAACCACAGCTAGAGTCATTGCATGTCTGTTCTTTCCACAAACCACATATGGATCCACGAGTGTCATTGGATGTGTGTTCTTTTCATGAACCACACCTATAGTCATTGCATGTCTGTTCTTTTCACAAACCACACATGGATCCACCAGTGTGATTGTATTGCATGTTCTTATCACATACCACAGCTAGAGTCATTGCATGTTTGTTCTTTTTACAAACCACATATGTATCCACCAGTGTCATTGCATGTGTGTTCTTTTCACAAACCACATATCAGTGTCATTGCATGTGTGTTCTTCTCACAAACCACATATGGATCCACCAGAGTTCATTGCTTGTCTGTTCTTTTCACAAACCGCATATGGATCCACTAGTGTCATTGCATGTGTATTATTTTCATTAACCATAGCTTCAGTCATTGCATGTCTATTCTTTTCACAAACCACATGGATCCACTAGAGTCATTGCATGTGTTTTCTTTTCATTAACCACAGCTAGAGTCATTACATGTGTGTTCTTTTCAAAAACCACGTATGGATCCATCATAGTCAATGCATGTATGTTCTTTTCAGTAACCACACCTAGTGTCGTTGCATGTCTGTTCTTACCACAAACCACATATGGATCCACCAGTGTCATTGCATGTTTGTTCTTTTCACAAACCACAGCTAGAGTCATTGCATGTTTGTTCTTTCCACAAACAACATATGGATCCACCAGTGTCATTGCATGTTTGTTCTTTTCATTAACCACAGTGAGTGTCATTGCATGTGTGTTCCTTCCACAAACCACATATGGATCCACCAGTGTCATTGAAATGTGTGTTCTTTTCACAAACCATAGCTAGTGTCATTGCATGTCTGTTCTTTCCATAAACCACATATGGATCCACCAGTGTCATTGCATGTGTGTTCTTCTCACAAACCACATATGGATCCACCAGTGTCATTGGATGTGTGTTCTTCTCACAAACCACATGTGGATCCACCAGAGTTCATTGCATGTCTGTTCTTTTCACGAACCACATAAGGATCCATCAGAGTTATTGCATGTCTATTCTTCTCACAAACCACATATGGATCCACCAGTGTCATTGGATGTGTGTTCTTCTCACGAACCACATATGGATCCACCAGAGTTCATTGCATGTCTGTTCTTTTCACAAACCACATAAGGATCCACCAAAGTCATTGCATGTCTGTTCTTTTCATTAACCACAGTTAGAGTCATTGCATGTCTGTTCTTTCCGCAAATAACATATGGATCCACCAGTGTCATTGCATGTGTGTTCTGTTCATGAACCACAGCTAGAGTCATTGCATGTCTGTTCTTTCCCTAAACCACATATGGATCCACCAGTGTCATTGCATTGGCTGTTCTTTTCACAAACCACAACTAGAGTCATTGCATGCCTGTGTAATTCACAAACCACATATGGATCCACCAGTGTCATTGCATGTGTGTTCTTTTCACAAACCACAGCTAGAGTCATTGCATGTGTGTTCTTTCACAAACCACATATGAATCCACCAGTGTCATTGGATGTGTGTCCTTTTCATGAACCACACCTAGAGTCAGTGCATGTCTATTCTTTCACAAACCACACATGGATCCACCAGTGTCATTGGATGTGTGTTTTTCTCACAAACCACATATGGATCCACCAGTGTGATTGCATGTGTGTTCTTTTCAAAAACCATAGCTAGAGTCATTGCATGTGTGTTCTTTTCACAAACCACATAAGGATCCACCAGTGTCAATGCATGGGTGTCCGTTTCATGAACCACACCTAGAGTCAGTGCATGTATGTTCTTTTCACAAACCACACATGGATCCACCAGAGTTCTTTTCACAAACCACATATGGATCCACGAGTGTCATTGGATGTGTGTTCTTTTCATGAACCACAGCTAGAGTCATTGCATGTCTGTTCTCCCTAAACCACATATGGATCCACCAGTGTCATTGCATTGGCTGTTCTTTTCACAAACCACAACTAGAGTCATTGCATGTATGTGTAATTCACAAACCACATATGGATCCACCAGTGTCATTGGATGTGTGTTCTTCTCACAAACCACATATGGATCCACCAGAGTTCGTTGCATGTCTGTTCTTTTCACAAACCACATAAGGATCCACCAGAGTCAATGCATGTCTGTTCTTTTCATTAAACACAACTAGAGTCATTGGATGTCTGTTCTTTCCACAAAGAACATATGGATCCACCAGTGTCATTGCATGTGTGTTCTGTTCATGAACCACAACTAGAGTCATTGCATGTTTTTTCTTTCCATAAACCACATATGGATCCACCAGTGTCATTGCATTGCCTGTTCTTTTCACAAACCACAGCTAGAGTCATTGCATGTCTGTGTAATCCACAAACCACATATGGATCCACCAGTGTCATTGCATGTGTGTTCTTTTCACAAACCACAGCTAGAGTCATTGCATGTGTGTTCTTTCACAAACCACATATGAATCCACCAGTGTCATTGGATGTGTGTCCTTTTCATGAACCACACCTAGAGTCAGTGCATGTCTATTCTTTCACAAACCACACATGGATCCACCAGTGTCATTGGATGTGTGTTTTTCTCACAAACCACATATGGATCCACCAGTGTGATTGCATGTGTGTTCTTTTCAAAAACCATAGCTAGAGTCATTGCATGTGTGTTCTTTTCACAAACCACATAAGGATCCACCAGTGTCAATGCATGGGTGTCCGTTTCATGAACCACACCTAGAGTCAGTGCATGTATGTTCTTTTCACAAACCACACATGGATCCACCAGAGTTCTTTTCACAAACCACATATGGATCCACGAGTGTCATTGGATGTGTGTTCTTTTCATGAACCACAGCTAGAGTCATTGCATGTCTGTTCTCCCTAAACCACATATGGATCCACCAGTGTCATTGCATTGGCTGTTCTTTTCACAAACCACAACTAGAGTCATTGCATGTATGTGTAATTCACAAACCACATATGGATCCACCAGTGTCATTGGATGTGTGTTCTTCTCACAAACCACATATGGATCCACCAGAGTTCGTTGCATGTCTGTTCTTTTCACAAACCACATAAGGATCCACCAGAGTCAATGCATGTCTGTTCTTTTCATTAAACACAACTAGAGTCATTGGATGTCTGTTCTTTCCGCAAAGAACATATGGATCCACCAGTGTCATTGCATGTGTGTTCTGTTCATGAACCACAACTAGAGTCATTGCATGTTTTTTCTTTCCATAAACCACATATGGATCCACCAGTGTCATTGCATTGCCTGTTCTTTTCACAAACCACAGCTAGAGTCATTGCATGTCTGTGTAATCCACAAACCACATATGGATCCACCAGTGTCATTGCATGTGTGTTCTTTTCACAAACCATAGCTAGACTCATTGCATGTGTGTTCTTTCACAAACCACATATGAATCCACCAGTGTCATTGGATGTGTGTCCTTTTCATGAACCACACCTAGAGTCAGTGCATGTCTATTCTTTCACAAACCACACATGGATCCACCAGTGTCATTGGATGTGTGTTTTTCTCACAAACCACATATGGATCCACCAGTGTGATTGCATGTGTGTTCTTTTCAAAAACCATAGCTAGAGTCATTGCATGTGTGTTCTTTTCACAAACCACATAAGGATCCACCAGTGTCAATGCATGTATGTCTTTTTCATGAACCACACCTAGAGTCAGTGCATGTATGTTGTTTTCACAAACCACACATGGATCCACCAGAGTTCATTGCATGTTCTTTTCACAAACCACAGCTAGAGTCATTGCATGTGTGTTCTTTTCACAAACCACATATGGATCCACCAGTGTCATTGCATGTGTGTCCGTTTCATGAACCACACCTAGAGTCAGTGCATGTATGTTCTTTTCACAAACCACACATGGATCCACCAGAGTTCATTGCATGTTCTTTTCACAAACCACAGCTAGAGTCATTGCATGTCTGTTCTTTCCACAAACCACATATGGATCCACGAGTGTCATTGGATGTGTGTTCTTTTCATGAACCACACCTATAGTCATTGCATGTCTGTTCTTTTCACAAACCACACATGGATCCACCAGTGTGATTGTATTGCATGTTCTTATCACATACCACAGCTAGAGTCATTGCATGTTTGTTCTTTTCACAAACCACATATGTATCCACCAGTGTCATTGCATGTGTGTTCTTTTCACAAACCACATATCAGTGTCATTGCATGTGTGTTCTTCTCACAAACCACATATGGATCCACCAGAGTTCATTGCTTGTCTGTTCTTTTCACAAACCGCATATGGATCCACTAGTGTCATTGCATGTGTATTATTTTCATTAACCATAGCTTCAGTCATTGCATGTCTATTCTTTTCACAAACCACATGGATCCACTAGAGTCATTGCATCTGTTTTCTTTTCATTAACCACAGCTAGAGTCATTACATGTGTGTTCTTTTCAAAAACCACGTATGGATCCATCATAGTCAATGCATGTCTGTTCTTTTCAGTAACCACACCTAGTGTCGTTGCATGTCTGTTCTTACCACAAACCACATATGGATCCACCAGTGTCATTGCATGTTTGTTCTTTTCACAAACCACAGCTAGAGTCATTGCATGTTTTTTCTTTCCACAAACAACATATGGATCCACCAGTGTCGTTGCATGTTTCTTCTTTTCATTAACCACAGTGAGTGTCATTGCATGTGTGTTCTTTCCACAAACCACATATGGATCCACCAGTGTCATTGAAATGTGTGTTCTTTTCACAAACCATAGCTAGTGTCATTGCATGTCTGTTCTTTCCATAAACCACATATGGATCCACCAGTGTCATTGCATGTGTGTTCTTCTCACAAACCACATATGGATCCACCAGTGTCATTGGATGTGTGTTCTTCTCACAAACCACATATGGATCCACCAGAGTTCATTGCATGTCTATTCTTTTCACGAACCACATAAGGATCCATCAGAGTTATTGCATGTCTATTCTTCTCACAAACCACATATGGATCCACCAGTGTCATTGGATGTGTGTTCTTCTCACAAACCACATATGGATCCAACAGAGTTCATTGCATGTCTGTTCTTTTCACAAACCACATAAGGATCCACCAAAGTCATTGCATGTCTGTTCTTTTCATTAACCACAGCTAGAGTCATTGCATGTATGTTCTTTCCGCAAATAACATATGGATCCACCAGTGTCATTGCATGTGTGTTTTGTTCATGAACCACAGCTAGAGTCATTGCATGTCTGTTCTTTCCCTAAACCACATATGGATCCACCAGTGTCATTGCATTGGCTGTTCTTTTCACAAACCACAGCTAGAGTCATTGCATGTCTGTGTAATTCACAAACCACATATGGATCCACCAGTGTCATTGCATGTGTGTTCTTTTCACAAACCACAACTAGAGTCATTGCATGTGTATTCTTTCACAAACCACATACGAATCCACCAGTGTCATTGGACGTGTGTCCTTTTCATGAACCACACCTAGAGTTAGTGCATGTCTATTCTTTCACAAACCACACATGGATCCACCAGTGTCATTGGATGTGTGTTGTTCTCACAAACCACATATGGATCCACCAGTGTGATTGCATGTGTGTTCTTTTCAAAAACCATAGCTAGAGTCATTGCATGTGTGTTCTTTTCACAAACCACATAAGGATCCACCAGTGTCATTGCATGTGTGTTCGTTTCATGAACCACACCTAGAGTCAGTGCATGTATGTCCTTTTCACAAACCACACATGGATCCACCAGAGTTCATTGGATGTTCTTTTCACAAACCACAGCTAGAGTCATTGCATGTGTGTTCTTTTCACAAACCACATATGGATCCACCAGTGTTATTGCATGTGTGTTCTTTTCACAAACCACATATTGATCCACCAGTGTCATTGCATGTGTGTTTTTCTCACAAACCACAGCTAGAGTCATTGCCTGTGTGTTCTTTTCTCAAACCACATATGGGTCCATCAGAGTCATTGCATGTCTGTTCTTTTCATTAACCACGACTAGAGTCATTGGATGTGTGTTGTTCTCACAAACAACATATGGATCCACAAGTGTGATTGTATGTGTGTTTTTTTCACAAACCATAGCTAGAGTCATTGCATGTGTGTTATTTTCACAAACCACATGAGGATCCACTAGTGTCATTGCATGTGTGTTCGTTTCATGAACCACACCTAGAGTCAGTGCATGTCTGTTCATTCACAAAACTCACATGGATCCACCAGTGTCATTGGATGTGTGTTCTTCTCACAAACCACATATGGATCCACCAGTGTCATTGGATGTGTGTTCTTTTCATGAACCACACCTAGAGTCACTGCATGTCTGATCTTTTCACAAATCACACATGGATCCACCAGAGTTCATTGCATGTTCTTTTCACAAACGACAGCTAGATTCATTGCATGTTTGTTCTTTTCACAAACCACATATGGATCCACCAGTGTCATTAGATGTGTGTTCTTCTCACAAACCACATATGGATCCACCAGTGTGATTGCATGTGTGTTCTTTTCAAAAACCACAACTAGAGTCATTGCATGTTTGTTCTTTTCACAAACCACATATGGATCCACCAGTTTCATTGTATGTGTATTCTTTTCGTTAACCACAGCTAGAGTCATGGCATGTCTGTTCTTCTCACAAACCACAATAGATCCACCAGTGTCATTGCATGTGTGTTCTTTTCACAAACCACAGCTAGAGTCATTGCATGTGTGTTCTTTCCATAAACCACATAAGGATCCACATGAGTCATTGGATGTGTGTTATTTTCACAAACCACAACTAGTGACATTGCTTGTCTGTTCTTTCCACTAACCACATGGATCTGCAAGTGTCATTGCTCACTGCATGTGTGTTCTTCTCACAAACCACAAATGGATCCACTAGTGTGATTGCATGTGTGTTCTTTTCACAAACCATAGCTAGAGTCATTGCATGTGTGTTCTTTTCACAAACCACATATGGATCCATTAGAGTCATTGCATGTATGTTCTTTTCATTAACCACAGCTAGAGTCATTGCATGTCTGATCTTTCCATAAACCACATATGGATCCACGAGTGTCATTGGATGTGTGTTCTTTTCATGAACCACACCTATAGTCATTGCATGTCTTTCTTTTCACAAACCACACATGGATCCACCAGTGTGATTGTATTGCATGTTCTTTTCACAAACCACAGCCAGAGTCATTGCATGTTTGTTCTTTTCACAAACCACATATGTATCCACCAGTGTCATTGCATGTGTGTTCTTTTCACAAACCACATATCAGTGTTATTGCATGTGTGTTCTTCTCACAAACCACATATGGATCCACCAGAGTTCATTGCTTGTCTGTTCTTTTCACAAACCGCATATGGATCCACTAGTGTCATTGCATGTGTGTTCTTTTCATTAACCATAGCTTGAGTCATTGCATGTCTATTCTTTTCACAAACCACATGGATCCACTAGAGTCATTGCATGTGTTTTCTTTTCATTAACCACAGCTAGAGTCATTACATGTGTGTTCTTTTCAAAAACCACGTATGGATCCATCATAGTCAATGCATGTCTGTTCTTTTCAGTAACCACACCTAGTGTCGTTGCATGTCTGTTCTTACCACAAACCACATATGGATCCACCAGTGTCATTGCATGTTTGTTCTTTTCACAAACCACAGCTAGAGTCATTGCATGTTTGTTCTTTCCACAAACAACATATGGATCCACCAGTGTCATTGCATGTTTGTTCTTTTCATTAACCACAGTGAGTGTCATTGCATGTGTGTTCTTTCCACAAACCACATATGGATCCACCAGTGTCATTAAAATGTGTGTTCTTTTCACAAACCATAGCTAGTGTCATTGCATGTCTGTTCTTTCCATAAACCACATATGGATCCACCAGTGTCATTGCATGTGTGTTCTTCTCACAAACCACATATGGATCCACCAGTGTCATTGGATGTGTGTTCTTCTCACAAACCACATATGGATCCACCAGAGTTCATTGCATGTCTGTTCTTTTCATAAACCACATAAGGATCCACCAGAGTCATTGCATGTCTGTTCTTTTCATTAACCACAGCTAGAGTCATTGCATGTCTGTTCTTTCCGCAAATAACATATGGATCCACCAGTGTCATTGCATGTGTGTTCTGTTCATGAACCACAGCTAGAGTCATTGCATGTCTGTTCTTTCCCTAAACCACATATGGATCCACCAGTGTCATTGCATTGCCTGTTCTTTTCACAAACCACAGCTAGAGTCATTGCATGTCTGTGTAATTCACAAACCACATATGCATCCACCAGTGTCATTGCATGTGTGTTCTTTTCACAAACCACAGCTAGAGTCATTGCATGTGTGTTCTTTCACAAACCACAAACGAATCCACCAGTGTCATTGGATGTGTGTCCTTTTCATGAACCACACCTAGAGTCAGTGCATGTCTATTCTTTCACAAACCACACATGGATCCACCAGTGTCATTGGATGTGTGTTCTTCTCACAAATCTCATATGGATCCACCAGTGTGATTGCATGTGTGTTCTTTTCAAAAACCATAGCTAGAGTCATTGCATGTGTGTTCTTTTCACAAACCACATAAGGATCCACCAGTGTCATTGCATGTGTGTTGGTTTCATGAACCACACCTAGAGTCAGTGCATGTATGTCCTTTTCACAAACCACACATGGATCCACTAGAGTTCATTGCATGTTCTTTTCACAAACCATAGCTAGAGTCATTGCATGTGTGTTCATTTAACAAACCACATATGGATCCACCAGTGTCATTGCATGTGTGTCCGTTTCATGAACCACACCTAGAGTCAGTGCATGTATGTTCTTTTCACAAACCACACATGGATCCACCAGAGTTCATTGCATGTTCTTTTCACAAACCACAGCTAGAGTCATTGCACGTGTGTTCTTTTCACAAACCATATATGGATCCACGAGTGTCATTGCATGTGTGTTCTTTTCACAAACCACATATTGATCCACCAGTGTCATTGCATGTGTGTTCTTCTCACAAACCACATATGGATCCACCAAAGTTCATTGCATGTCTGTTCTTTTCACGAACCACATAAGGATCCATCAGAGTTATTGCATGTCTATTCTTCTCACAAACCACATATGGATGCACCAGTGTCATTGGATGTGTGTTCTGCTCACAAACCACATATGGATCCACCAGAGTTCATTGCATGTTTGTTCTTTTCACAAACCATATATGGATCCACCAGTGTCATTGTATGTGTGTTCTTCTCACAAACCACATATGGATCCACCAATGTCATTGGATGTGTGTTATTTTCATGAACCACACCTAGAGTCACTACATGTCTGATCTCTTTTCACAAACCACACATGGATCCACCAGAGTTCATTGCATGTTCTTTTCAAAAACCACAGCTAGAGTCATTGCATGTTTGTTCTTTTCACAAACCACACATGGATCCACCAGTGTCATTGCATGTGTGTTCTTTACACAAACAACATATTGATCCACCAGTGCCATTGCATGTGTGTTCTTCTCACAAACCACATATGGATCCACCAGAGTTCATTGCATGTTTGTTCTTTTCACAAACCATATATGGATCCACCAGTGTCATTGTATGTGTGTTCTTTTCGTGAACCACAGCTAGAGTCATTGCATGTCTGTTCTTCTCACAAATCACAATAGATCCACCAGTGTCATTGCATGTGTGTTCTCTTCACAAACCACAGCAAGAGTCATTGCATGTGTGTTCTTTCCATAAACCACATAAGGATCCACCAGAGTCATGGGATGTGTGTTCTTTTCACAAACCACAATTAGTGTCATTGCTTGTCTGTTCTTTCCACAAACCACATGGATCCGCAAGTGTCATTGCTCACTGCATGTGTGTTCTTCTCACAAACCACATATGGATCCACTAGTGTGATTGCATGTGTGTTCTTTTCACAAACCATAGCTAGAGTCATTGCATGTGTGTTCTTCTCACAAACCACATATGGATCCATTAGAGTCATTGCATGTATGTTCTTTTCATTAACCACAGCTAGAGTCATTGCATGTCTGTTCTTTCCACAAACCACATATGGATCCACGAGTGTCATTGGATCTGTGTTATTTTCATGAACCACACCTATAGTCATTAAATGTCTGTTCTTTTCACAAACCACACATGGATCCACCAGTGTAATTGTATTGCATGTTCTTTTCACAAACCACAGCTAGAGTCATTGCATGTTTGCTCTTTTCACAAACCACATATGTATCCACCAGTGTCATTGCATGTGTGTTCTTTTCACAAACCACATATCAGTGTCATTGCATGTGTGTTCTTCTCACAAACCACATATGGATCCACCAGAGTTCATTGCATGTCTGTTCTTTTCACAAACCGCATATGGATCCACTAGTGTTATTGCATGTGTGTTCTTTTCATTAACCATAGCTTGAGCCATTGCATGTCTATTCTTTTCACAAACCACATGGATCCACTAGAGTCATTGCATGTGTTTTCTTTTCATTAACCACAGCTAGAGTCATTACATGTGTGTTCTTCTCACAAACCACATATGGATTCATCATAGTCAATGCATGTCTGTTCTTTTCATTAACCACACCTAGTGTCATTGCATGTCTGTTCTTACCACAAACCACATATGGATCCACCAGTGTCATTGCATGTGTGTTCTTTTCACAAACCATAACTAGAGTCATTGCATGTTTGTTCTTTTCACAACCACATATGTATCCACCAGTGTCATTGCATGTGTGTTCTTTTCATTAACCACAGTGAATGTCATTGCATGTGTGTTCTTTCCACAAACCACATATGGATCCACCAGTGTCATTGAAATGTGTGTTCTTTTCACAAACCATAGCTAGTGTCATTGCATGTCTGTTCTTTCCATAAACCACATATGGATCCACCAGTGTCATTGCATGTGTGTTCTTCTCACAAACCACATATGGATCCACCAGTGTCATTGGATGTGTGTTCTTCTCACAAACCACATATGGATCCACCAGAGTTCATTGCATGTCTGTTCTTTTCACGAACCACATAAGGATCCATCAGAGTTATTGCATGTCTATTCTTCTCACAAACCACATATGGATCCACCAGTGTCATTGGATGTGTGTTCTTCTCACAAACCACATATGGATCCACCAGAGTTCATTGCATGTCTGTTCTTTTCATAAACCACATAAGGATCCACCAGAGTCATTGCATGTCTGTTCTTTTCATTAACCACAGCTAAAGTCATTGCATGTCTGTTCTTTCCGCAAATAACATATGGATCCACCAGTGTCATTGCATGTGTGTTCTGTTCATGAACCACAGCTAGAGTCATTGCATGTCTGTTCTTTCCCTAAACCACATATGGATCCACCAGTGTCATTGCATTGCCTGTTCTTTTCACAAACCACAGCTAGAGTCATTGCATGTCTGTGTAATTCACAAACCACATATGCATCCACCAGTGTCATTGCATGTGTGTTCTTTTCACAAACCACAGCTAGAGTCATTGCATGTGTGTTCTTTCACAAACCACAAACGAATCCACCAGTGTCATTGGATGTGTGTCCTTTTCATGAACCGCACCTAGAGTCAGTGCATGTCTATTCTTTCACAAACCACACATGGATCCACCAGTGTCATTGGATGTGTGTTCTTCTCACAAATCTCATATGGATCCACCAGTGTGATTGCATGTGTGTTCTTTTCAAAAACCATAGCTAGAGTCATTGCATGTGTGTTCTTTTCAAAAACCATAGCTAGAGTCATTGCATGTGTGTTCTTTTCACAAACCACATAAGGATCCACCAGTGTCATTGCATGTGTGTTGGTTTCATGAACCACACCTAGAGTCAGTGCATGTATGTCCTTTTCACAAACCACACATGGATCCACCAGAGTTCATTGCATGTTCTTTTCACAAACCATAGCTAGAGTCATTGCATGTGTGTTCATTTAACAAACCACATATGGATCCACCAGTGTCATTGCATGTGTGTCCGTTTCATGAACCACACCTAGAGTCAGTGCATGTATGTTCTTTTCACAAACCACACATGGATCCACCAGAGTTCATTGCATGTTCTTTTCACAAACCACAGCTAGAGTCATTGCACGTGTGTTCTTTTCACAAACCATATATGGATCCACGAGTGTCATTGCATGTGTGTTCTTTTCACAAACCACATATTGATCCACCAGTGTCATTGCATGTGTGTTCTTCTCACAAACCACATATGGATCCACCAAAGTTCATTGCTTGTCTGTTCTTTTCACGAACCACATAAGGATCCATCAGAGTTATTGCATGTCTATTCTTCTCACAAACCACATATGGATGCACCAATGTCATTGGATGTGTGTTCTGCTCACAAACCACATATGGATCCACCAGAGTTCATTGCATGTTTGTTCTTTTCACAAACCATATATGGATCCACCAGTGTCATTGTATGTGTGTTCTTCTCACAAACCACATATGGATCCACCAATGTCATTGGATGTGTGTTCTTTTCATGAACCACACCTAGAGTCACTACATGTCTGATCTCTTTTCACAAACCACACATGGATCCACCAGAGTTCATTGCATGTTCTTTTCAAAAACCACAGCTAGAGTCATTGCATGTTTGTTCTTTTCACAAACAACACATGGATCCACCAGTGTCATTGCATGTGTGTTCTTTACACAAACCACATATTGATCCACCAGTGCCATTGCATGTGTGTTCTTCTCACAAACCACATATGGATCCACCAGAGTTCATTGCATGTTTGTTCTTTTCACAAACCATATATGGATCCACCAGTGTCATTGTATGTGTGTTCTTTTCGTGAACCACAGCTAGAGTCATTGCATGTCTGTTCTTCTCACAAACCACAATAGATCCACCAGTGTCATTGCATGTGTGTTCTTTTCACAAACCACAGCAAGAGTCATTGCATGTGTGTTCTTTCCATAAACCACATAAGGATCCACCAGAGTCATGGGATGTGTGTTCTTTTCACAAACCACAATTAGTGTCATTGCTTGTCTGTTCTTTCCACAAACCACATGGATCCGCAAGTGTCATTGCTCACTGCATGTGTGTTCTTCTCACAAACCACATATGGATCCACTAGTGTGATTGCATGTGTGTTCTTTTCACAAACCATAGCTAGAGTCATTGCATGTGTGTTCTTCTCACAAACCACATATGGATCCATTAGAGTCATTGCATGTAGTTCTTTTCATTAACCACAGCTAGAGTCATTGCATGTCTGTTCTTTCCACAAACCACATATGGATCCACGAGTGTCATTGGATCTGTGTTCTTTTCATGAACCACACCTATAGTCATTGAATGTCTGTTCTTTTCACAAACCACACATGGATCCACCAGTGTAATTGTATTGCATGTTCTTTTCACAAACCACAGCTAGAGTCATTGCATGTTTGCTCTTTTCACAAACCACATATGTATCCACCAGTGTCATTGCATGTGTGTTCTTTTCACAAACCACATATCAGTGTCATTGTATGTGTGTTCTTCTCACAAACCACATATGGATCCACCAGAGTTCATTGCATGTCTGTTCTTTTCACAAACCGCATATGGATCCACTAGTGTTATTGCATGTGTGTTCTTTTCATTAACCATAGCTTGAGCCATTGCATGTCTATTCTTTTCACAAACCACATGGATCCACTAGAGTCATTGCATGTGTTTTCTTTTCATTAACCACAGCTAGAGTCATTACATGTGTGTTCTTCTCACAAACCACATATGGATTCATCATAGTCAATGCATGTCTGTTCTTTTCATTAACCACACCTAGTGTCATTGCATGTCTGTTCTTACCACAAACCACATATGGATCCACCAGTGTCATTGCACGTGTGTTCTTTTCACAAACCATAACTAGAGTCATTGCATGTTTGTTCTTTTCACAACCACATATGTATCCACCAGTGTCATTGCATGTGTGTTCTTTTCATTAACCACAGTGAATGTCATTGCATGTGTGTTCTTTCCACAAACCACATATGGATCCACCAGTGTCATTGAAATGTGTGTTCTTTTCACAAACCATAGCTAGTGTCATTGCATGTCTGTTCTTTCCATAAACCACATATGGATCCACCAGTGTCATTGCATGTGTTCTCTTCTCACAAACCACATATGGATCCACCAGTGTCATTGGATGTGTGTTCTTCTCACAAACCACATATGGATCCACCAGAGTTCATTGCATGTCTGTTCTTTTCACGAACCACATAAGGATCCATCAGAGTTATTGCATGTCTATTCTTGTCACAAACCACATATGGATCCACCAGTGTCATTGGATGTGTGTTCTTCTCACAAACCACATATGGATCCACCAGAGTTCATTGCATGTCTGTTCTTTTCATAAACCACATAAGGATCCACCAGAGTCATTGCATGTCTGTTCTTTTCATTAACCACAGCTAGAGTCATTGCATGTCTGTTCTTTCCGCAAATAACATATGGATCCACCAGTGTCATTGCATGTGTGTTCTGTTCATGAACCACAGCTAGAGTCATTGCATGTCTGTTCTTTCCCTAAACCACATATGGATCCACCAGTGTCATTGCATTGCCTGTTCTTTTCACAAACCACAGCTAGAGTCATTGCATGTCTGTGTAATTCACAAACCACATATGCATCCACCAGTGTCATTGCATGTGTGTTCTTTTCACAAACCACAGCTAGAGTCATTGCATGTGTGTTCTTTCACAAACCACAAACGAATCCACCAGTGTCATTGGATGTGTGTCCTTTTCATGAACCACACCTAGAGTCAGTGCATGTCTATTCTTTCACAAACCACACATGGATCCACCAGTGTCATTGGATGTGTGTTCTTCTCACAAACCACATATGGATCCACCAGTGTGATTGCATGTGTGTTCTTTTCAAAAACCATAGCTAGAGTCATTGCATGTGTGTTCTTTTCACAAACCACATAAGGATCCACCAGTGTCATTGCATGTGTGTTGGTTTCATGAACCACACCTAGAGTCAGTGCATGTATGTCCTTTTCACAAACCACACATGGATCCACCAGAGTTCATTGCATGTTCTTTTCACAAACCATAGCTAGAGTCATTGCATGTGTGTTCTTTTCACAAACCACATATGGATCCACCAGTGTCATTGCATGTGTGTTCTTTTCACAAACCACATATTGATCCACCAGTATCATTGCATGTGTGTTTTTCTCACAAACCACAGATAGAGTCATTGCCTATGTGTTCTTTTCTCAAACCACATATGGATCCATCAGAGTCATTGCATGTCTGTTCTTTTCATCAACCACGGCTAGAGTCATTGGATGTGTGTTCTTCTCACAAACAACATATGGATCCACAAGTGTGACTGTATGTGTTCTTTTCACAAACCACAGCTAGAGTCATTGCATGTGTGTTATTTTCACAAACCACATGAGGATCCACTAGTGTCATTGCATGTGTGTTCATTTCATGAACCACACCTAGAGTCAGTGCATGTCTGTTCATTCACAAAACTCACATGGATCCACCAGTGTCATTGGATGTGTGTTCTTCTCACAAACCACATATGGATCCACCAGTGTCATTGGATGTGTGTTCTTTTCATGAACCACACCTAGAGTCACTACATGTCTGATCTTTTCACAAATCACACATGGATCCACCAGAGTTCATTGCATGTTTTTTTCACAAACCACAGCTAGATTCATTGCATGTTTGTTCTTTTCACAAACCACATATGGATCCACCAGTGTCATTGGATGTGTGTTCTTCTCACAAACCACATATGGATCCACCAGTGTGATTGCATGTGTGTTCTTTTCAAAAACCACAGCTAGAGTCATTGCATGTGTGTTCTTTTCACAAACCACATAAGGATCCACCAGTGTCATTGCATGTTTGTTCATTTCATGAACCACACCTAGAGTCAGTGCATGTATGTTCTTTTCACAAACCACACATGGATCCACAAGAATTCATTGCATGTTCTTTTCACAAACCATAGCTAGAGTCATTACATGTGTGTTCTTTTCATTAACCACAACTAGAGTCATTGGATGTGTGTTCTTCTCACAAACAACACATGGATCCACTAGTGTGATTATATCTGTGTTCTTTTCACAAACCAGAGCTAGTGTCATTGCATGCGTGTTTGTTTCATGAACCACACCTAGAGTCAGTGCATGTCTGTTCATTCACAAACCTCACATGGATCCACCAGTGTCATTGGATGTGTGTTCTTCTCACAAACCACATATGGATCCACCAGTGTCATTGGATGTGTGTTCTTTTCATGAACCACACCTAGAGTCACTACATGTCTGATCTTTTCACAAACCACACATGGATCCACCAGAGTTCATTGCATGTTCTTTTCAAAAACCACAACTAGAGTCATTGCATGTTTGTTCTTTTCACAAACCACATATGGATCCACTAGTGTCACTGCATGTGTGTTCTTTACACAAACCACATATTGATCCACCAGTGCCATTGCATGTGTGTTCTTCTCACAAACCACATATGGATCCACCAGAGTTCATTGCATGTTTGTTCTTTTCACAAACCACATATGGATCCACCAGTTTCATTGTATGTGTGTTCTTTTCGTTAACCACAGCTAGAGTCATTGCATGTCTGTTCTTCTCACAAACCACAATAGATCCACCAGTGTCATTGCATGTGTGTTCTTTTCACAAACCACAGCTAGAGTCATTGCATGTGTGTTCTTTCCATAAACCACATAAGGATCCACCAGAGTCATTGGATGTGTGTTCTTTTCACAAACCACAATAGTGTCATTGCTTGTCTGTTCTTTCCACAAACCACATGGATCCGCAAGTGTCATTGCTCACTGCATGTGTGTTCTTCTCACAAACCACATATGGATCCACTAGTGTGATTGCATGTGTGTTCTTTTCACAAACCACATATGGATCCATTAAAGTCATTGCATGTATGTTCTTTTCATTAACCATAGCTAGATTCATTGCATGTCTGTTCTTTCCACAAACCACATATGGATCCACTAGTGTGATTGTATGTGTGTTCTTTTCACAAACCATAGCTAGAGTCATTGCATGTGTGTTATTTTCACAAACGCCACGAGGATCCACCAGTGTCATTGCATGTATGTTTGTTTCACGAACCACACCTAGAGTCAGTGCATGTATGTTCATTCTCAAAACTCACATTGATCCACCAGTGTCATTGGATGTGTGTTCTTCTCACAAACCACATATGGATCCACCAGTGTCATTGGATGTGTATTCTTTTCATGAACCACACCTAGAGTCACTGCATGTCTGACCTTTTCACAAATCACACATGGATCACCAGACTTCATTGCATGTTCTTTTCACAAACTACAGCTAGAGTCATTGCATGTTTGTTCTTTTCACAAACCACATATGGATCCACCAGTGTCATTGGATGTGTGTTCTTCTCACAAATCACATATGGATCCACCAGTGTGATTGCATGTGTGTTCTTTTCAAAAACCACAGCTAGAGTCATTGCATGTTTGTTCTTTTCACAAACCACATAAGGATCCACCAGTGTCATTGCATGTGTGTTCGTTTCATGAACCACACCTAGAGTCAGTGCATGTATGTTCTTTTCACAAACCACACATGGATCCACCAGAATTCATTGCATGTTCTTTTCACAAACCACAGCTAGAGTCATTGCATGTGTGTTCTTTTCACAAACCACATATGGATCCACCAGTGTCATTGCATGTGTGTTCTTTTCACAAACCACATATTGATCCACCATTGTCATTGCATGTGTGTTCTTCCCACAAACCACAGCTCGAGTCATTGCATGTGTGTTCTTTTCTCAAACCACATATGGATCCATCAGAGTCAGAGTCATTGCATGTCTAATCTTTTCATTAAACACAACTAGAGTCATTGGATATGTGTTCTTCTCACAAACAACATATGGATACACTAGTGTGTTTATATCTGTGCTCTTTTCACAAATCAGAGCTAGAGTCATTGCATGTGTGTTCTTTTCACAAACCACATGAGTATCCACCAGTGTTATTGCATGTGTGTCGTTTCATGAACCACAACTAGAGTCAGTGCATGTATGTTCATTCACAAACCTCACATGGATCCACCAGTGTCATTGGATGTGTGTTCTTCTCACAAACCACATATGGATCCACCAGTGTCATTGGATGTGTGTTCTTTTCATGAACCACACCTAGAGTCACTGCATGTCTGATCTTTTCACAAACCACACATGGATCCACCAGAGTTCATTGCATGTTCTTTTCAAAAACCACAGCTGGAGTCATTGCATGTTTGTTCTTTTCAAAAACCATATATGGATCCACCAGTGTCATTGCATGTGTGTTCTTTACACAAACCACATATTGATCCACCAGTGCCATTGCATGTGTGTTCGTTGCATGAACCACACCTAGAGTCAGTGCATGTATGTTCTTTTCACATACAACACATGGATCCACCAGAATTCATTGCATGTTCTTTTCACAAACCACAACTAGAGTCATTGCATGTGTGTTCTTTTCACAAACCACATATGGATCCACCAGTGTCATTGCATGTGTGTTCTTTTCAAAAACCATATATGGATCCACCAGTGTCATTGGATGTGTGTTCTTCTCACAAACCACATATGGATCCACCAGTGTCATTGCATGTTTGTTCATTTCATGAAGCACACCTAGAGTCAGTGCATGTATGTTCATTCACAAACCTCACATGGATCCACTAGTGTCATTGGATGTGTGTTCTTCTCACAAACCACATATGGATCCACCAGTGTCATTGGATGTGTGTTCTTTTCATGAACCACACCTAGAGTCACTGCATGTCTGACCTTTTCACAAATCACACATGGATCCACAAGACTTCATTGCATGTTCTTTTCACAAACCACAGCTAGTGTCATTGCATGTTTGTTCTTTTCACAAACCACATATGGATCCACCAGTGTCATTGGATGTGTGTTCTTCTCACAAATCACATATGGATCCACCAGTGTGATTGCATGTGTGTTCTTTTCAAAAACCACAGCTAGAGTCATTGCATGTTTGTTCTTTTCACAAACCACATAAGGATCCACCAGTGTCATTGCATGTGTGTTCGTTTCATGAACCACACCTAGAGTCAGTGCATGTATGTTCTTTTCACAAACCACACATGGATCCACCAGAATTCA
The DNA here is from genome assembly GCA_916181665.1 of Avena sativa. Taxonomy (NCBI): domain Eukaryota; kingdom Viridiplantae; phylum Streptophyta; class Magnoliopsida; order Poales; family Poaceae; genus Avena; species Avena sativa. The sequence continues at coordinate 319,665,728 of OV702292.1, forward strand.
TTGCATGTTCTTTTCACAAACCACAGCTAGAGTCATTGCATGTGTGTTCTTTTCACAAACCACATATGGATCCACCAGTGTCATGGCATGTGTGTTCTTTTCACAAACCACATATTGATCCACCATTGTCATTGCATGTGTGTTCTTCCCACAAATCACAGCTAGAGTCATTGCATGTGTGTTCTTTTCTCAAACCACATATGGATCCATCAGAGTCATTGCATGTCTAATCTTTTCATTAAACACAACTAGAGTCATTGGATGTGTGTTCTTCTCACAAACAACATATGGATCCACTAGTGTGATTATATCTGTGCTCTTTTCACAAACCAGAGCTAGAGTCATTGCATGTGTGTTCTTTTCACAAACCACATGAGGATCCACCAGTGTCATTGCATGTGTGTTCGTTTCATGAACCACAACTAGAGTCAGTGCATGTATGTTCATTCACAAACCTCACATGGATCCACCAGTGTCATTGGATGTGTGTACTTCTCACAAACCACATATGAATCCACCAGTGTCATTGGATGTGTGTTCTTTTCATGAACCACACCTAGAGTCACTGCATGTCTGATCTTTTCACAAACCACACATGGATCCACCAGAGTTCATTGCATGTTCTTTTCAAAAACCACAGCTAGAGTCATTGCATGTTTGTTCTTTTCAAAAACCATATATGGATCCACCAGTGTCATTGCATGTGTGTTCTTTACACAAACCACATATTGATCCACCAGTGCCATTGCATGTGTGTTCGTTGCATGAACCACACCTAGAGTCAGTGCATGTATGTTCTTTTCAAATACAACACATGGATCCACCAGAATTCATTGCATGTTCTTTTCACAAACCACAAATAGAGTCATTGCATGTGTGTTCTTTTCACAAACCACATATGGATCCACCAGTGTCATTGCAGGTGTGTTCTTTTCAAAACCCATATATGGATCCACCAGTGTCATTGGATGTGTGTTCTTCTCACAAACCACATATGGATCCACCAGTGTCATTGCATGTTTGTTCGTTTCATGAACCACACCTAGAGTCGGTGCATGTATGTTCTTTTCACAAACAACACATGGATCCACCAGAATTCATTGCATGTTCATTTCACAAACCACAGCTAGAGTCATTGCATGTGTGTTCTTTTCACAAACCACATATGGATCCACCAGTGTCATTGCATGTTTGTTCTTTTCAAAAACCATATATGGATCCACCAGTGTCATTGGATGTGTGTTCTTCTCACAAACCACATATGGATCCTCCAGTGTCATTGCATGTTTGTTCATTTCATGAACCACACCTAGAGTCAGTGCATGTATGTTCTTTTCACAAACAACACATGGATCCACCAGAATTCATTGCATGTTCTTTTCACAAACCACAGCTAGAGTCATTGCATGTGTGTTCTTTTCACAAACCATATATGGATCCACGAGTGTCATTGCATGTGTGTTCTTTTCACAAACCACATATTGATCCACCAGTGTCATTGCATGTGTGTTCTTCCCACAAACCACAGCTAGAGTCATTGCATGTGTGTTCTTTTCTCAAACCACACATGGATCCATCAGAGTCATTGCATGTCTGTTCTTTTCATTAACCACAACTAGAGTCATTGGATGTGTGTTCTTCTCACAAACAACATATGGATCCACTAGTGTGATTATATCTGTGTTCTTTTCACAAACCAGAGCTAGGGTCATTGCATGTGTGTTCATTTCACAAACCACATGAGGATCCACCAGTGTTATTGCATGCGTGTTCCTTTCATGAACCACAGCTAGAGTCATTGCATGTTTGTTCTTTTCACAAACCACATATGGATCCACCAGTGTCATTGCATGTGTGTTCTTTACACAAACCACGTGTTGATCCACCAGTGTCATTGCATGTGTGTTCTTCTCACAAACCACATATGGATCCACCAGAGTTCATTGCATGTTTGTTCTTTTCACAAACCACATATGGATCCACCAGTGTCATTGTATGTGTGTTCTTTTCGTTAACCACAGCTAGAGTCATTGCATGTCTGTTCTTCTCACAAACCACAATAGATCCACCAGTGTCATTGCATGTGTGTTCTTTTCACAAACCACAGCTAGAGTCATTGAATGTGTGTTCTTTCCATAAACCAGATAAGGATCCACTAGAGTCATCGGATGTGTGTTCTTTTCACAAACCACAACTAGTGTCATTGCTCGTCTGTTCTTTCCATAAACCACATGGATCCGCAAGTGTCATTGCTCACTGCATGTGTGTTCTTCTCACAAACCACATATGGATCCACTAGTGTGATTGCATGTGTGTTCTTTTCACAAACCATAGCTAGAGTCATTGCATGTGTGTTCTTTTCTCAAACCACATATGGATCCACCAGTGTCATTGCATGTTTGTTCGTTTCATGAACCACACCTAGAGTCAGTGCATGTATGTTCATTCACAAACCTCAATGGAACCACCAGTGTCATTGGATGTGTGTTCTTCTCACAAACCACATATGGATCCACCAGTGTCATTGGATGTGTGTTCTTTTCATGAACCACACCTAGAGTCACTGCATGTCTGACCTTTTCACAAAGCACACATGGATCCACCAGACTTCATTGCATGTTCTTTTCACAAACCACAGTTAGAGTCATTGCATGTTTGTTCTTTTCACAAACCACATATGGATCCACCAGTGTCATTGGATGTGTGTTCTTCTCACAAATCACATATGGATCCACCAGTGTGATTGCATGTGTGTTCTTTTCAAAAACCACAGCTAGAGTCATTGCATGTTTGTTCTTTTCACAAACCACATAAGGATCCACCAGTGTCATTGCATGTGTGTTCGTTTCATGAACCACACCTAGAGTCAGTGCATGTATGTTCTTTTCACAAACCACACATGGATCCACCAGAATTCATTGCATGTTCTTTTCACAAACCACAGCTAGAGTCATTGCATGTGTGTTCTTTTCACAAACCACATATGGATCCACTATAGTCATTGCATGTGTGTTCTTCCCACAAATCACAGCTAGAGTCATTGCATGTGTGTTCTTTTCTCAAACCACATATGGATCCATCAGAGTCATTGCATGTCTAATCTTTTTATTAAACACAACTAGAGTCATTGGATGTGTGTTCTTCTCACAAACAACATATGGATCCACTAGTGTGATTATATCTGTGTTCTTTTCACAAACCAGAGCTAGGGTTATTGCATGTGTGTTCATTTCACAAACCACATGAGGATCCACTAGTGTCATTGCATGCGTGTTCGTTTCATGAACCACAGCTAGAGTCATTGCATGTTTGTTCTTTTCACAAACCACATATGGATCCACCAGTGTCATTGCATGTGTGTTCTTTACACAAACCATGTGTTGATCCACCAGTGTCATTGCATGTGTGTTCTTCTCACAAACCACATATGGATCCACCAGAGTTCATTGCATGTTTGTTCTTTTCACAAACCACATATGGATCCACCAGTGTCATTGTATGTGTGTTGTTTTCGTTAACCACAGCTAGAGTCATTGCATGTCTGTTCTTCTCGCAAACCACAATAGATCCACCAGTGTCATTGCATGTGTGTTTTTTTCACAAACCACAGCTAGAGTCATTGCATGTGTGTTCTTTCCATAAACCAGATAAGGATCCACTCGAGTCATCGGATGTGTGTTCTTTTCACAAACCACAACTAGTGTCATTGCTCGTCAGTTCTTTCCATAAACCACATGGATCCGCAAGTGTCATTGCTCACTGCATGTGTGTTCTTCTCACAAACCACATATGGATCCACTAGTGTGATTGCATGTGTGTTCTTTTCACAAAACATAGCTAGAGTCATTGCATGTGTGTTCTTTTCTCAAACCACATATGGATCCATCAGAGTCATTGCATGTCTGTTCTTTTCATTAACCACGGCTAGAGTCATTGGATGTGTGTTCTTCTCACAAACAACATATGGATCCACTAGCGTGATTGTATGTGTGTTATTTTCACAAACCACAGCTAGAGTCATTGCATGTGTGTTATTTTCACTAACCACACGAGGATCCACCAGTGTCATTGCATGTGTGTTCGTTTCATGAACCACACCTAGAGTCAGTGCATGTATGTTCATTCACAAACATCACATGGATCCACCAGTGTCATTGGATGCGTGTTCTTCTCACAAACCACATATGGATCCACCAGTGTCATTGGATGTGTGTTCTTTTCATGAACCACACCTAGAGTCACTGCATGTCTGACCTTTTCACAAATCACACATGGATCCACCAGAGTTCATTGCATGTTCTTTTCGCAAACCACAGTTAGAGTTATTGCATGTTTGTTCTTTTCACAAACCACATATGGATCCACCAATGTCATTGGATGTGTGTTCTTCTCACAAACCACATATGGACCCACCAGTGTGATTGCATGTGTGTTCTTTTCAAAAACCACAACTAGAGTCATTGCATGTGTGTTTGTTTCATGAACCACACCTGGATCCACCAGGGTCATTGCATGTGTGTTCGTTTCATGAACCACACCTAGAGTCAGTGCATGTATGTTCTTTTCACAAACCAGACATGGATCCACCAGAATTCATTGCATGTTCTTTTCACAAACGACAGCTAGAGTCATTGCATGTGTGTTCTTTTCACAAACCACATATGGATCCACCAGTGTCATTGCATGTGTGTTGTTTTCACAAACCACGTATTGATCCACCAGTGTCATGGATGTGTGTTCTTCCCACAAACCACAGCTAGAGTCATTGCATGTGTGTTCTTTTCTCAAACCACATATGGATCCATCAGAGTCATTGCATGTCTAATCTTTTCATTAAGCACAACTAGAGTCATTGGATGTGTGTTCTTCTCACAAACAACATATGGATCCACTAGTGTGATTATATCTGTGTTCTTTTCACAAACCAGAGCTAGAGTCATTGCATGTGTGTTCTTTTCACAAACCACATGAGGATCCACCAGTGTCATTGCAAGCGTGTTCGTTTCATGAACCACACCTAGAGTCATTGCATGTATGTTCATTCACAAACCTCACATGGATCCACCAGTGTCATTGGATGTGTGTTCTCACAAACCACATATGGATCCACCAGTGTCATTGGATGTGTGTTCTTTTCATGAACCACACATAGAGTCACTGCATGTCTGATCTTTTCACAAACCACACATGGATCCACCAGAGTTCATTGCATGTTCTTTTCAAAAACCACAGCTAGAGTCATTGCATGTTTGTTCTTTTCACAAACTATATATGGATCCACTAGTGTCATTGAATGTGTGTTCTTTACACAAACCACATATTGATCCACCAATATCATTGCATGTGTGTTCTTCACACAAACCACATATGGATCCACCAGAGTTCATTGCATGTTTGTTCTTTTCACAAACCACATATGGATCCACCAGTGTGATTGTATGTGTGTTCTTTTCGTTAACCACAGCTAGAGTCATTGTATGTCTGTTCTTCTCACAAACCACAATAGATCCATCAGTGTCATTGCATGTGTGTTCTTTTCACAAACCACAGCTAGAGTCATTGCATGTGTGTTCTTTCCACAAACCACATAAGGATCCACCAGAGTCATTGGATGTGTGTTCTTTTCACAAACCACAACTAGTGTCATTGCTTGTCTGTTCTTTCCACAAACCACATGGATACGCAAGTGTCATTGCTCATTGCATGTGTGTTCTTCTCACAAACCACATATGGATCCACCAGTGTGATTGCATGTGTGTTCTTTTCACAAACCATAGCTAGAGTCATTGCATGTGTGTTTTTTCTCAAACCACATACGGATCCATCAGAGTCATTGCATGTCTGTTCTTTTCATTAACCACAACTAGAGTCATTGGATGTGTGTTCTTCTCACAAACAACATATGGATCCACTAGTGTGATTGTATCTGTGTTCTTTTCACAAACCACAGCTAAAGTCATTGCATATGTGTTCTTTTCACAAACCACATGAGGATCCACCAGTGTCATTGCATGTGTGTTCGTTTCATGAACCACACCTAGAGTCAGTGCATGTCTGTTCATTCACAAAACTCACATGGATCCACCAGTGTCATTGGATGTGTGTTCTTTTCATGAACCACACCTAGAGTCACTGCATGTCTGATCTTTTCACAAACCACACATGGATCCACCAGAGTTCATTGCATGTTCTTTTCAAAAACCACAGCTAGAGTCATTGCATGTTTGTTCTTTTCACAAACTATATATGGATCCACCAGTGTCATTGCATGTGTGTTCTTTACACAAACCACATATTGATCCACCAGTGTCATTGCATGTGTGTTCTTCTCACAAACCACATATGGATCCACCAGAGTTCATTGCATGTTTGTTCTTTTCACAAACCACATATGGATCCACCAGTGTCATTGTATGTGTGTTCTTTTCGTTAACCACAACTAGAGACATTGCATGTCTGTTCTTCTCACAAACCACAATAGAACCACTAGTGTCTTGCATGTATGTTCTTTTCACAAACCACAGCTAGAGTCATTGCATGTGTGTTCTTTCCACAAACCACATAAGGATCCACCAGAGTCATTGGATGTGTGTTCTTTTCACAAACCACAACTAGTGTCATTGCTTGTCTGTTCTTTCCACAAACCACATGGATCCGCAAGTGTCATTGTTCATTGCATGTGTGTTCTTCTCACAAACCACATATGGATCCACCAGTGTGATTGCATGTGTGTTCTTTTCACAAACCATAGCTAGTGTCATTGCATGTGTGTTCTTTTCACAAACCACATAAGGACCCACTAGTGTCATTGGATGTGTGTTCTTTTCATGAACCAAACCCAGTGTCATTGCATGTGTGTTCTTCTCACAAACCACATATGGATCCACCAGGGTCATTGGATGTGTGTTCTTCTCACAAACCACATATGGATCCATTAGAGTCATTGTATGTCTGTTCTTTTTATTAACTACAGTTAGATTCATTGCATCTCTATTCATTTCCACAAACAACATATGGATCCACTAGTGTCATTGCATGTGTTTTTTTCACAAACCACAGCTAGAGTCATTGCATGTGTGTTCTTTTCACAAACCACATAAGGATCCACCAGTGTCATTATATGTGTTCTTTTCATGATCCACACCTATAGTTAGTGCATGTCTGTTCTTTCACAAACCACGCATGGATCCACCAGTGTCATTGGATGTGTGTTCTTCTCACAATCCACATATGGATCCACCAGTTTCATTGGATGTGTGTTATTTTCACGAACCACACCTAGATTCATTGCATGTCTGTTCTTTTCACAAACCACACATGGATCCACCAGAGTTCATTGCATGTTCTGTTCACAAACCACATATGGATCCACCAGTGTCATTGCATGTGTGTTGTTCTCACAAACCACATATGGATCCACCAGAGTTCATTGCATGTCTGTTCTTTTCACAAACCACATATGGATCCACCAGTGTCATTGCATGTGTGTTCTTTTCATTAACCATAGCTAGACTCATTGCATGTCTATTATTCTCACAAACCACATATGGATCCACCAGTGTCATTGCATGTGTGTTCTTTTCACAAACCATAGCTAGAGTCATTGCATGTGTGTTCTTTCCACAAACCACATAAGGATCCACCAGAGTCATTGGATGTGTGTTCTTTTCACAAACCATAGCTAGTGTCATTGCATGTCTGTTTTTTCCACAAACCACATGGATCTGCAAGTGTCATTTCTCATTGCATGTGTGTTCTTCTCACAAACCACATGTGGATCCACCAGTGTGATTGCATGTATGTTCTTTTCACAAACTATAGCTAGAGTCATTGCATGTGTGTTCTTTTCACAAACCACATAAGGACCCACTAGTGTCATTGGATGTGTGTTCTTTTCATGAACCAAACCAAGTGTCATTGCATGTGTGTTCTTCTCACAAACCACATATGGATCCACCAGGGTCATTGGATGTGTGTTCTTCTCACAAACCACATATGGATCCATTAGAGTCATTGTATGTCTGTTCGTTTCATTAACCACAGTTAGATTCATTGCATGTCTATTCTTTCCACAAACAACATATGGATCCACTAGTGTCATTGCATGTGTGTTTTTTCACAAACCACAGCTAGAGTCATTGCATGTGTGTTCTTTTCACAAACCACATAAGGATCCACCAGTGTCATTATATGTGTTCTTTTCATGATCCACACCTATAGTTAGTGCATGTCTGTTCTTTCACAAACCACGCATGGATCCACCAGTGTCATTGGATGTGTGTTCTTCTCACAATCCACATATGGATCCACCAGTTTCATTGGATGTGTGTTATTTTCACGAACCACACCTAGATTCATTGCATGTCTGTTCTTTTCACAAACCACACATGGATCCACCAGAGTTCATTGCATGTTCTGTTCACAAACCACATATGGATCCACCAGTGTCATTGCATGTGTGTTCTTTTCACAAACCACATATTGATCCACCAGTGTCATTGCATGTGTGTTCTTCTCACAAACCACATATGGATCCACCAGAGTTCATTGCATGTCTGTTCTTTTCACAAACCACATATGGATCCACCAGTGTCATTGCATGTGTGTTCTTTTCACAAACCACAGCTAGAGTCATTGCATGTGTGTTCTTTCCACAAACCACATAAGGATCCACCAGAGTCATTGGATGTGTGTTCTTTTCACAAACCATAGCTAGTGTCATTGCATGTCTGTTCTTTTTATTAACTACAGTTAGATTCATTGCATCTCTATTCATTTCCACAAACAACATATGGATCCACTAGTGTCATTGCATGTGTTTTTTTCACAAACCACAGCTAGAGTCATTGCATGTGTGTTCTTTTCACAAACCACATAAGGATCCACCAGTGTCATTATATGTGTTCTTTTCATGATCCACACCTATAGTTAGTGCATGTCTGTTCTTTCACAAACCACGCATGGATCCACCAGTGTCATTGGATGTGTGTTCTTCTCACAATCCACATATGGATCCACCAGTTTCATTGGATGTGTGTTATTTTCACGAACCACACCTAGATTCATTGCATGTCTGTTCTTTTCACAAACCACACATGGATCCACCAGAGTTCATTGCATGTTCTGTTCACAAACCACATATGGATCCACCAGTGTCATTGCATGTGTGTTGTTCTCACAAACCACATATGGATCCACCAGAGTTCATTGCATGTCTGTTCTTTTCACAAACCACATATGGATCCACCAGTGTCATTGCATGTGTGTTCTTTTCATTAACCATAGCTAGACTCATTGCATGTCTATTATTCTCACAAACCACATATGGATCCACCAGTGTCATTGCATGTGTGTTCTTTTCACAAACCACAGCTAGAGTCATTGCATGTGTGTTCTTTCCACAAACCACATAAGGATCCACCAGAGTCATTGGATGTGTGTTCTTTTCACAAACCATAGCTAGTGTCATTGCATGTCTGTTTTTTCCACAAACCACATGGATCTGCAAGTGTCATTTCTCATTGCATGTGTGTTCTTCTCACAAACCACATGTGGATCCACCAGTGTGATTGCATGTATGTTCTTTTCACAAACTATAGCTAGAGTCATTGCATGTGTGTTCTTTTCACAAACCACATAAGGACCCACTAGTGTCATTGGATGTGTGTTCTTTTCATGAACCAAACCAAGTGTCATTGCATGTGTGTTCTTCTCACAAACCACATATGGATCCACCAGGGTCATTGGATGTGTGTTCTTCTCACAAACCACATATGGATCCATTAGAGTCATTGTATGTCTGTTCGTTTCATTAACCACAGTTAGATTCATTGCATGTCTATTCTTTCCACAAACAACATATGGATCCACTAGTGTCATTGCATGTGTGTTTTTTCACAAACCACAGCTAGAGTCATTGCATGTGTGTTCTTTTCACAAACCACATAAGGATCCACCAGTGTCATTATATGTGTTCTTTTCATGATCCACACCTATAGTTAGTGCATGTCTGTTCTTTCACAAACCACGCATGGATCCACCAGTGTCATTGGATGTGTGTTCTTCTCACAATCCACATATGGATCCACCAGTTTCATTGGATGTGTGTTATTTTCACGAACCACACCTAGATTCATTGCATGTCTGTTCTTTTCACAAACCACACATGGATCCACCAGAGTTCATTGCATGTTCTGTTCACAAACCACATATGGATCCACCAGTGTCATTGCATGTGTGTTGTTCTCACAAACCACATATGGATCCACCAGAGTTCATTGCATGTCTGTTCTTTTCACAAACCACATATGGATCCACCAGTGTCATTGCATGTGTGTTCTTTTCATTAACCATAGCTAGACTCATTGCATGTCTATTATTCTCACAAACCACATATGGATCCACCAGTGTCATTGCATGTGTGTTCTTTTCACAAACCACAGCTAGAGTCATTGCATGTGTGTTCTTTCCACAAACCACATAAGGATCCACCAGAGTCATTGGATGTGTGTTCTTTTCACAAACCATAGCTAGTGTCATTGCATGTCTGTTTTTTCCACAAACCACATGGATCTGCAAGTGTCATTTCTCATTGCATGTGTGTTCTTCTCACAAACCACATGTGGATCCACCAGTGTGATTGCATGTATGTTCTTTTCACAAACTATAGCTAGAGTCATTGCATGTGTGTTCTTTTCACAAACCACATAAGGACCCACTAGTGTCATTGGATGTGTGTTCTTTTCATGAACCAAACCAAGTGTCATTGCATGTGTGTTCTTCTCACAAACCACATATGGATCCACCAGGGTCATTGGATGTGTGTTCTTCTCACAAACCACATATGGATCCATTAGAGTCATTGTATGTCTGTTCGTTTCATTAACCACAGTTAGATTCATTGCATGTCTATTCTTTCCACAAACAACATATGGATCCACTAGTGTCATTGCATGTGTGTTTTTTCACAAACCACAGCTAGAGTCATTGCATGTGTGTTCTTTTCACAAACCACATAAGGATCCACCAGTGTCATTATATGTGTTCTTTTCATGATCCACACCTATAGTTAGTGCATGTCTGTTCTTTCACAAACCACGCATGGATCCACCAGTGTCATTGGATGTGTGTTCTTCTCACAATCCACATATGGATCCACCAGTTTCATTGGATGTGTGTTATTTTCACGAACCACACCTAGATTCATTGCATGTCTGTTCTTTTCACAAACCACACATGGATCCACCAGAGTTCATTGCATGTTCTGTTCACAAACCACATATGGATCCACCAGTGTCATTGCATGTGTGTTCTTTTCACAAACCACATATTGATCCACCAGTGTCATTGCATGTGTGTTCTTCTCACAAACCACATATGGATCCACCAGAGTTCATTGCATGTCTGTTCTTTTCACAAACCACATATGGATCCACCAGTGTCATTGCATGTGTGTTCTTTTCACAAACCACAGCTAGAGTCATTGCATGTGTGTTCTTTCCACAAACCACATAAGGATCCACCAGAGTCATTGGATGTGTGTTCTTTTCACAAACCATAGCTAGTGTCATTGCATGTCTGTTCTTTTTATTAACTACAGTTAGATTCATTGCATCTCTATTCATTTCCACAAACAACATATGGATCCACTAGTGTCATTGCATGTGTTTTTTTCACAAACCACAGCTAGAGTCATTGCATGTGTGTTCTTTTCACAAACCACATAAGGATCCACCAGTGTCATTATATGTGTTCTTTTCATGATCCACACCTATAGTTAGTGCATGTCTGTTCTTTCACAAACCACGCATGGATCCACCAGTGTCATTGGATGTGTGTTCTTCTCACAATCCACATATGGATCCACCAGTTTCATTGGATGTGTGTTATTTTCACGAACCACACCTAGATTCATTGCATGTCTGTTCTTTTCACAAACCACACATGGATCCACCAGAGTTCATTGCATGTTCTGTTCACAAACCACATATGGATCCACCAGTGTCATTGCATGTGTGTTGTTCTCACAAACCACATATGGATCCACCAGAGTTCATTGCATGTCTGTTCTTTTCACAAACCACATATGGATCCACCAGTGTCATTGCATGTGTGTTCTTTTCATTAACCATAGCTAGACTCATTGCATGTCTATTATTCTCACAAACCACATATGGATCCACCAGTGTCATTGCATGTGTGTTCTTTTCACAAACCACAGCTAGAGTCATTGCATGTGTGTTCTTTCCACAAACCACATAAGGATCCACCAGAGTCATTGGATGTGTGTTCTTTTCACAAACCATAGCTAGTGTCATTGCATGTCTGTTTTTTCCACAAACCACATGGATCTGCAAGTGTCATTTCTCATTGCATGTGTGTTCTTCTCACAAACCACATGTGGATCCACCAGTGTGATTGCATGTATGTTCTTTTCACAAACTATAGCTAGAGTCATTGCATGTGTGTTCTTTTCACAAACCACATAAGGACCCACTAGTGTCATTGGATGTGTGTTCTTTTCATGAACCAAACCAAGTGTCATTGCATGTGTGTTCTTCTCACAAACCACATATGGATCCACCAGGGTCATTGGATGTGTGTTCTTCTCACAAACCACATATGGATCCATTAGAGTCATTGTATGTCTGTTCGTTTCATTAACCACAGTTAGATTCATTGCATGTCTATTCTTTCCACAAACAACATATGGATCCACTAGTGTCATTGCATGTGTGTTTTTTCACAAACCACAGCTAGAGTCATTGCATGTGTGTTCTTTTCACAAACCACATAAGGATCCACCAGTGTCATTATATGTGTTCTTTTCATGATCCACACCTATAGTTAGTGCATGTCTGTTCTTTCACAAACCACGCATGGATCCACCAGTGTCATTGGATGTGTGTTCTTCTCACAATCCACATATGGATCCACCAGTTTCATTGGATGTGTGTTATTTTCACGAACCACACCTAGATTCATTGCATGTCTGTTCTTTTCACAAACCACACATGGATCCACCAGAGTTCATTGCATGTTCTGTTCACAAACCACATATGGATCCACCAGTGTCATTGCATGTGTGTTCTTTTCACAAACCACATATTGATCCACCAGTGTCATTGCATGTGTGTTCTTCTCACAAACCACATATGGATCCACCAGAGTTCATTGCATGTCTGTTCTTTTCACAAACCACATATGGATCCACCAGTGTCATTGCATGTGTGTTCTTTTAATTAACCATAGCTAGATTCATTGCATGTCTATTCTTCTCACAAACCACATATGGATCCACCAGTGTCATTGCATGTGTGTTCTTTTCACAAACCACAGCTAGAGTCATTGCATGTGTGTTCTTTCCACAAACCACATAAGGATCCACCAGAGTCATTGGATGTGTGTTCTTTTCACAAACCATAGCTAGTGTCATTGCATGTCTGTTCTTTCCACAAACCACATGGATCCACAAGTGTCTTTGCATGTGTGTTCTTCTCACAAACCACATATGGATCCACCAGTGTGATTGCATGTGTGTTCTTTTCACAAACCATAGCTAGAGTCATTGCATGTGTGTTCTTTTCACAAACCACAGCTGGATCCACCAGTGTCATTGGATGTGTGTTCTTTTCATGAACCACACCCAGTGTCATTGCATGTGGGTTCTTATGACAAACCACATATGGATCCACCAGTGTCATTGGATGTGTGTTCTTCTCACACACCACATATTGATCCACTAGAGTTCATTGCGTGCCTGTTCTTTTCACAAACCACATAAGGATCCATTAGAGTTATTGCATGTGTGTTCTTTTCACCAACCACAGCTAGATTCGTTGCATGTGTGTTCTTTTCACAAACCACATATGGATCCATCAGAGTCATTGCATGTCTGTTCGTTTCATTAACCACAGCTAGATTCATTGGATGTGTGTTCTTCTCACAAATAACATATGGATCAACTAGTGTGATTGCATGTGTGTTCTTTTCACAAGCCATAGCTAGAGTCATTTCATGTCTGTTCTTTTCACAAAACACATAAGGATCCACCAGTGTCATTGCATGTGTGTTCTTTTCATGAACCAAACCTAGAGTCAGTGCATGTCTGTTCATTACCAAACCACACATGGATCCACCAGTGTCATTGGATGTGTGTTCTTCTCACAAACCACATATGGATCCACCAGTGTCATTGGATGTGTGTTCTTTTCATGAACCACACCTAGAGTTACTGCATGTCTGATATTTTCACAAACCACACATGGATCCACCAGACTTCATTGCATGTTCTTTTCACAAACCACAGCTAGAGTCCTTCCATGTTTGTTCTTTTCACAAACCACAGCTAGAGTCCTTCCATGTTTGTTCTTTTCACAAACCACATATGGATCCACTAGTGTCATTGCATGTGTGTTCTTTACACAAACCACATATTGATCCACCAGTGTCACTGCATGTGTGTTCTTCTCACAAACCACATATGGATCCACCAGAGTTAATTGCATGTCCGTTCTTTTCACAAACCACATATGGATCCACCAGTGTCATTGTATGTGTGTTCTTTTCATTAACCACAGCTAGAGTCATTGCATGTCTGTTCTTCTCACAAACCACATATGGATCCACCAGTGTCATTGCATGTGTGTACTTTTCACAAAACACAGCTAGAGTCATTGCATGTGTGTTCTTTCCACAAACGACATCAGGATCCACCAGAGTCATTGGATGTGTGTTCTTTTCACAAACCATAACTAGTGTCATTGCATGTCTGTTCTTTCCACAAACTACATGGATCCGCAAGTATCATTACATGTGTGTTCTTCTCAGAAACTACATATGGATCCACAATTGTGATTGCATGTGTGTTCTTTTCACAGACCATAGCTAGAGTCATTACATGTGTGTTCTTTTCACAAACCACAAAAGGATCCACCAGTGTCATTGGATGTGTGTTCTTTTCATGAACCACACCCAGTGTCATTGCATGTGTGTTCTTCTCACAAACCACATATCCACCAGTGTCATTGGATGTTTGTTCTTCTCACAATCCACATACGGATCCACTATAGTTCATTGCATGTTTGTTCTTTTCACAAACCACATAAGGATCCATTAGAGTCATTGCATGTGTGTTCTTTTCACAAACCACAGCTAGAGTCATTGCATGTGTGTTTTGTTCACAAACCACATATGGATCCATCAGAGTCATTGTATGTCTGTTCTTTTAATTAACCACAGCTAGAGTCATTGCATGTCTGTTCTTTCCACAAACAACATATGGATCCACTAGTGTCATTGCATGTGTGTTTTTTTCACAAACCACAGCTAGAGCCATTGCATGTGTGTTCTTTTCCCAAACCACATAAGGATCCACTAGTGTCATTGCATGTCTGTTCTTTTCGTGAACCACATCTAGAGTTAGTGCATGTTTGTTCTTGCACAAACCACACATGGATCCACCAGTGTCATTGGATGTGTGTTCTTCTCATAAACCACATATGGATCCAGCAGTGTCATTGGATGTGTGTTCTTTTCATGAACCACACCTAGAGTTACTGCATGTCTGAAATTTTCACAAACCACACATGGATCCACCAGAGTTCATTGCATGTTCTTTTCACAAACCACAGCTAGAGTTATTGCATGTTTGTTCTTTTCATAAACCATATATGGATCCACTAGTGTCATTGAATGTGTGTTCTTTACACAAACCACATATTGATCCACCAGTGTCACTGCATGTGTGTTCTTCTCACAAACCACATATGGATCCACCAGAGTTCATGGCATGTCCGTTCTTTTCAGAAACCACATATGGATCCACCAGTGTCATTGTATGTGTGTTCTTTTCGTTAACCACAACTAGAGTCATTGCATGTCTGTTCTTCTCACAAACCACATATGGATCCACCAGTGTCATTGCATGTGTGTTCTTTTCACAAAACACAGCTAGATTCATTGCATGTGTGTTCTTTCCACAAACGACATAAGGATCCACCAGAGTCATTGGATGTGTGTTATTTTCACAAACCACAACTAGTGTCATTGCATGTCTGTTCTTTCCACAAACTACATGGATCCACAATTATGATTGCATGTTTGTTCTTTTCACAAACCATAGCTAGAATCATTGCATGTGTGTTCTTTTCACAAACCACATAAGGATCCACCAGTGTCATTGGATGTGTGTTCTTTTCATGAACCACACGCAGTGTCATTGCATGTGTGTTCTTCTCACAAACCACATATGGATCCACCAGTGTCATTGGATGTTTGTTCTTCTCACAAACCACATACAGATCCACTAGAATTCATTGCATGTTTGTTCTTTTCACAAACCACGTAAGGATCCATCAGAGTCATTGCATGTGTGTTCTTTCCACAAACCACAGCTAGAGTCATTGCATGTGTGTTCTGTTCACAAACCATATATGGATCCATCAGAGTCATTGTATGTCTGTTCTTTTAATTAACCACAGCTAGAGTCATTGCATGTCTGTTCTTTCCACAAACAACATATGGATCCACTAGTGTCATTGCATGTGTGTTCTTTTCACAAACCACAGCTAGAGTCATTGCATGTGTGTTCTTTTCACAAACCACATAAGGATCCACTAGTGTCATTGTATGTGTGTTCTTTTCATGAACCACACCTAGAGTTAGTACATGTCTGTTCTTGCACAAACCACACATGGATCCACCAGTGTCATTGGATGTGTGTTCTTCTCACAAACCACATATGGATCCACCGGTGTCATTGGATGTGTGTTCTTTTCATTAACCACACCTAGAGTTACTGCATGTCTGATCTTTTCACAAACCACACATGGATCCACCAGAGTTCATTGCATGTTCTTTTCACAAACCACAACTAGAGTTATTGCATATTTGTTCTTTTTACAAACCACATATGGATCCACCAGTGTCATTGCATATGTGTTCTTTACACAAACCACAGATTGATCCACCAGTGTCATTGCATTTGTTTTCTTCTCACAAACCACATGTGGATCCACCAGAGTTCATTGCATGTCGGTTCTTCTCACAAACCACATATGGATCCACTAGTGTCATTGTATGTGTGTTCTTTTCATTAACCACAGCTAGAGTCATTGCAGGTCTGTTCTTCTCACAAACCACATATGGATCCACCAGTGTCATTGCATGTGTGTTCTTTTCACAAAACACAGCTAGAGTCATTGCATGTGTGTTCTTTCCACAAACCACATAAGGATCCACCAGAGTCATTAGATGTGTGTTCTTTTCACAATCCACAACTAGTGTCATTGCATGTCTGTTCTTTCCACAAACCACATTGATCCGCAAGTGTCATTACATGTGTGTTCTTCTCACAAACCACATATGGATCCACCAGTGTGATTGCATGTCTGTTCTTTTCACAAACCATTGCTAGAGTCATTGCATGTGTGTTCTTTTCACAAACCACATAAGGATCCACCAGTGTCATTGGATGTGTGTTCTTTTCATGAACCACACCCAGTGTCATTGCATGTGTGTTTTTCTCACAAACCACGTATGGATCCACCAGTGTCATTGGATGTGCGTTCTTCTCACAAACCAGATATGGATCCACTAGAGTTCATTGCATGCTTGTTCTTTTCACAAACAACATAAGGATCCATCAGAGTAATTGTATGTGTGTTCTTTTCACAAACCACAACTAGAGTCATTGCATGTGTGTTGTGTTCACAAACCACATATGGATCTATCAGAGTCATCGTATATCTATTCTTTTCATTAACCATAACTAGAGTTATTTCATGTCTATTCTTTCCATAAACAACATATGGGTCCACTAGTGTCATTGCATGTGTGTTCTTTTCACAAACCACAACTAGAGTCATTGTATGTGTGTTCTTTTCAAAAACCACATAAGGATCCACCAGTGTCATTGTATGTGTGTTCTTTTCATGAACCACACCTAGAGTTAGTGGATGTCTGTTCTTTCGCAAGCCACACATGGATCCACCAGTGTCATTGGATGTGTGTTCTTCTCACAAACCACATATGGATCCACCAGTGTCATTGGATGTGTGTTATTTTCACGAACCACACCTAGAGTCATTGCATGTCTGTTCTTTTCACAAACCACACATGGATCCACCAGAGTTCATTGCATGTTCTTTTCACAAACCATAGCTAGAGTCATTATATGTTTGTTCTTTTCACAAACCACATATGGATCCGCCAGTGTCATTGCATGTGTGTTCTTTTCAAAAACCACATATTGATCCACGAGTGTCATTGCATGTGTGTTCTTCTCACAAACCACATATGGATCCACCAGAGTTCATTGCATGTCTGCTCTTTTCACAAACCACATATGGATCCACCAGTGTCATTGCATGTGTGTTCTTTTCATTAACCATAGCTAGAGTCATTGCATATCTATTCTTCTCACGAACCACATATGGATCCACTAGTGTCATTGCATGTGTGTTCTTTTCACAAACCATAGCTAGAGTCATTGCATGTGTGTTCTTTCCACAAACCACATAAGGATCCACCAGTCATTGGATGTGTTTTCTTTTCACAAACCACATCTAGTGTCATTGCATGTATGTTCTTTCCAGAAACCACATGGATCCACAAGTGTCATTGCATGTGTATTCTTCTCACAAACCACATATGGATCCACCAGTGTGATTGGATGTGTGTTCTTTTCACAAACCATAGCTAGAGTCATTGCATGTGTGTTCTTTTCACAAACCACTGCTGGATCCACCAGTGTCATTGGATTACCTATTTATGGCATTGTCGTTTGGGGCATATAAGTGAAATGCGCATGAAGAAGCTTCATGGTGATGGTCTTCTAACTTCGTTTGATTTTGAATCGTAGGAGACATGTCAAGCTTGTTTACTTGGAAAGATGACCAAGACGCCTTTTACGGGTTTTCTCGAGAGAGCGTCAGACTTGTTGGAACTCATACATACTGATGTATGTGGACAAATGAGCACAACAACCAGAGGAGGATATCACTACTTCAATACTTTCACTAATGATTTTAGTAGATATGGCTATATCTACTTGATGAAGCATAAGTCTGAAACTTTTGAAAAGTTCAAAGAGTTTTAGAGTGAGGTAGAAAATCAATGTGGCAAGAAAATAAAGGCCTTGCGATCTAATTATGGTGGTGAATATTTGAGTCATGAATTTAGCAATCATCTTAAGAGTTGCGGAATTGTTCCACAGCTCACGCTGCTCGGAACGCCTCAAAGAAACAGGGTCTCCGAACCGCGCAATCGAACTTTGTTGGACATGGTATGTTCGATGATGAGCCAGTCGGATTTACCATTATCATTTTGGGGTTATGCTCTAGATACAGTAGCTTTCACACTAAACAGGGTACCATCTAAATCTGTAGTTAAGACACTGTATGAGATGTGGACTAGAAAGAATCCTAGTTTGTCTTTTCTAAAGATTTGGGGTTGTGATGCATTTGTTAAGCGACTTCAGTTAGACAAGCTAACACCCAAATCGGATAAATGCATTTTCATGGGATATCCAAGGGAAACCTTAGGGTATTACTTCTACTACCGAGAAGAGGCAAAGTGTTTGTCGCTCGTAGCGGTGTTTTCCTAGAGAAAGAGTTTCTCACATAGGGAACGAGTGGAAGGTCGGTGCGACTTGAATAAGTTCAAGATGAGCCCGTAGGGGATGGTTCTGCAAGTGATGCTATTGTAGCAGAACAAGTTGAGGAACCCGTGGCAATAGAAGCACCATGATGACTGCAAGTGCATAGGTCGTTTGTAGCTAGTTTCGAAATAAATATATCGATCCCACAGGGAGCAGGAGTCTGAAGGCTAATAATTCTTGAAATAAATATTGCGAAAGAAATGCTAGAAAAAGTTCTAAGTGACAAGACAAAATGCGAGTATTGTGTAAAAAAGTGTTTTTGGGTTTTGGGTATAAGAGCAATAATAAAGTAAAGTAAAATAACTTAATAAAGAAATTAAGTATCGCGTATGTAAGAAAGATTGGAACTCCATAGGGAAAAGGCGTTCTCAGGGAGTAGCGGATACACCACTAGTATTGTAAAGATTTAAGATAAAGATTATCATCATGAACATTCTGAACTATGTATGTGTGGGAGGACCTACATATTTGGACGGATAGGCAACAATCGCTGCTCACATCATCCTCATAACCACATCAGTCAGCAATCGACATCAATCGAATTACTATGCTATTAAGGGACGTAATCCCGTAGGACATATCCCATGGCATGGATAGTGTTATGTGAGTTTCCTCGATTTCCCAAGTTGATACATAAAGGGTGCCAACAGCTTTATAGTCACTATAAGTGTTAGCACACCTCCGTCTACCAACAAGTAGTTTCCTCCATCAAGTCCCCACAAGAGGTAAATATTGAGAGGTCGACTTCTCTCAACATCAAGATGTAGAAAATCTAACACATGGTCACAGCGATGAATATCATAATAGACTATCTTATTTCAATCTCATACTAGGGTTTCTCCATATCCCCAAGAACTAATGATCTACTCAGATATGGAGGTAATCAACATCATAGCAATGGTAATGGAAACAATCATAGACGAATAGTATTTGTATAAATCCAAAATGAGTATAGGAATTACAACAAGATCTAGACAAGATGTAGATGGGATGGATGGAGATGGTGGTGATGCAGCGGTGGATGATGAAGATCGATGCCTTAGCCTCCCGGATCTGCGCAGGGCGAAGATGGATCCCTTTTAGATGAGTTCCCCCTCCAAATGCCTTTCGGAGGTGAGGTTTTTGTGATTTCTGGGTGTTCTATGTGTCGTCTCCTCGAACCAATTGCATGGGGTGAAACTATTTGATGAGGCGGAAGCGGCACCAATTATACGGCTGGAGCTATACGGGCGGAAAAGTTGCTCCGGTCGTATAGTTGGTTGTTGGGCTCTCTATCTCCCTTGTTCGCTTCTGGTTTTCTTCTTGTATTATTAATATTTCCCAAATAAGCGATTTACGTTGTTTTTGACTCCTTTTTGTCCACAATACAACTGCTCCAATAATTGTATCCATCATCTGTCCTGATCCTGGTGAAAACAGACATAAAATGTGTGTGCAAGCACCGTAAAATACCAAGATCCTACATCTACAATGCAAAATAATAATGTAAACATGATGGAAATATGCACTTATCAACTTCCCCAAGCTTAGACTCTTACTCGTCCCGAGCAAGTTTTTAGCTTAATGGATGTGATCCTCATATTCATGAAGCTGAGTCGATAAAATAAATGAGGCAATTGCAGCATGTGTTTATCATGTACGATATAGGGGAATAAGTTCATGAATAGTACCTTACTCAAACCATCTGAATAGTATTAGAAGGCTTCCACACCTAAGTTATCAAGAGTTCATAAAAGATGAATCTCAACATAATGTAAAAGTATCCGGTTCAACTGAATGAGTTAACGAGGTAGTCCCAAGTGTTTTAGGATCAACGTATTCACTTGGGATTCAAAATCTCAAAAGTGTCTCTTTGTCATACTACAATACAGTGGTATATGCCTATTTTCTCTTTGCACATTCGCTCTTTTTATTCTCTCTTTTTCTTTTCTTTTGGATATATGCTCACACTTTTGTTTTAAGTGTTGTGCAAAGGAGCTAGCCATATATTCCACCTTATGTAGGAATTCAAAGTTCAACGATCTCAATTATCAAATTCCAACTATATATGAAGTATTCTTATGACTTGAGATTCTACCACGACTTGTTCTCACTCTACCTGGATAACACTTTCATTTTCCTTTGTTCAAGGTTTCTTTTTCAATTTAATTGTATAGATAATTTTTCTTTGTGAATCAAATAGTAGACTTATAGCATATTGACCAAATTATCTATATGTGTTCTATTAATACCAATGGTGTGGAAGACTCCTATTTCTATCATCAAGTCCAAGTAAAATCATACTCAAGCCATTCATATATCAATAAAGCAAACACAAACTCAATATTGCTCCATATATAATAATAAACACAGAATTTCATAAAAGGGATCGAATATTCCTGAAGGGAATTCTAATGATGCAAGCTTTATTTCTAGTTTGAACTAATGCAAAAATAGTAATAAAAACTTATAAGATAGATTACAAGGTCTTAAAGATCTCCCCAAGCATGGAATCAAGCCAGGCGGGATCAAATAATACCTTACGATTATTTGATACCATGATTATTGTAGATCATAGTGGCGCCATGACGTGTAACACCGCAGTGCGTAGCTTCTTGTTGGTCTCCTCCAAAGTAGTTATGTGGCTGTAGCACCTGCGTAGATCAGATTTCATAGTGTCCACTCTATCAGCGAGCTTGGTCACCAATGGAAGGAGGTCTTCCTTCTTCTCCATCTCATTGAGACGGTGACGAACTTCGACGCGATGGGGTAGCTCCTGCTTCTGATATAGCTCTAGTGCCCGCACGCGATCCTTGATCCTGGGGACAGCTTCTTCTTCCTCATCCATAATTGATGGATCGGGGAAGTGGAAACCGTACCTCCACTCTTCTTGAGGCTTAACCTTCATACGATCACCAATGGTTGGCTTCGAGAGTGGAACCTCCCCTTCCTTGCTAGAACCTGCACCAATATTAGATAATTCCTTACGCTTGTGCGGGCTTGGATATGTGGTGATGAACTTGACCGTCTCCACACGCCTTTTTCCATGTGGCTTGCGGTCTTTTCTCTCTTGTTGAGCTTTCTTCATCGCCGCCCAATTGATCTCCGGTGGATCATAGATGTCACAGCGGATGTAGACGTCAACCACGTCACCATCGGAATCATTGATGAAGTAGCTTGGCTCGACGTACTCCTTGTACCTCGGACTAAACCTTTCCACCTCCTCATCATCGTCCTCCATGGACGGGCTGCTAGAGTGGTCTCTAGAAGGAGCAATGTGCCCCATGGGTTTCCCATGGCTTGGGGCGGGATAGCGCATTGCTAGAGTGGTTCCTGTAGATTATGATTAGAGAGAGAGACAATGGTAGTATATAAGAGGCGTCAGAGGTCGGTAAAACTCGTGAGAAACACCAAATTGTCGCCCAAGAAAAGAATCCAAACGGAATAGGGAAAGAAATTATGGATTTGGAAGTCTCTTGCCGTGTAATGACCAACTATACGGGCGCGACCCGTATAGGTCTGGCCGTATAGTTGATTCCGGGTAGATGTTTCCAAATATCTCGAGTCTAGGTCGATTAAATCACGACTCGGATCCGACAATAACATTTTTTATATAAAAGAAAGATCGAACGAAAAAGTGTCTGAGAGTTTAATGACCAACTATATGGCCGGAATTTTTGCTCCGGTCATATAGTTGCGACCATATAGATACAAAACACCGAAAATCAAAAGTGTCTGAGAGTTTAACGACCAACTATACGGCCGGAATTTTTGCTCTGGTCGTATAGTTGCGACCATATAGATACAGACACCAAAAAGAAAAAGTATCTGAGAGTTTAACGACCAACTATACGACCGGAATTTTTGCTCAAGTCGTATAGTTGCGACTGTATAGGCTTAGATATCGAAAACAATTTCACAAAGATTATACAGAGAGTTTAACGAGCAACTATATGGCGGGAGCTCCCTCTCCGGTCGTATATTTCCGCCCGTATAGTTGGTAAAACCCCTCTAAAACTTCAGAAAAACACAAGGAATTCAAAGGCAGAATTTTTAGGAGAAAAATTTGTGAAAAAAAATCACTTATTTGGGAAAGAACACTTACCTTGCACTTACCATTTTCTTAATTGGGGATGAAAAGTTCCTCCCACAACAAGGACTCCTTCTCTTTTGGAGGAATTGACTTTAGTTCATTAAATAATTCCCATAAACGAAAATCACCAGGACTAAAGTTCCTCTCAATAAGATTGGTATCTTCCTGGGCAAACATGGACACTGCATCTAACATTTTTATTTCTTGCTTCCGCATAATCTGCAACTCAAATTATTGAAGTGAAAGAATCCAATGGATCAGCCTTGGATTATGGTCTTTCCTTTCAAGGAGTTCTTTTAAGCCATCACGATCCGTGTGAACTCTCACCTTTGCATCAACTACATAAGAACAAAATTTATCACAAGAGAAAAATACAGCAAATAGTTCCTTTTCTTCCTTAGGGTAATTCTTTTGAGCACCATTGAGAGTTCTACTAGCATGATGTATAATATTAAATCTACATCCAATATGTTGTCCCGAAGTTACTCCTACAACATCATCACTAGCTTCACATATTAAGTTAAAGGTTGTATCCCAGATAGGTGGTTTAATGGTGGGAGCACGAGTTAAAGAATATTTAAGTTTATCAAAAGCTTCAAGACACTTATCATCAAAATTAAATCTCATTCCCTTTTGCAAGAGGTTAGTCAAAGGTTTAGATACCCCAGAGAAATTTCTAATGAACCTTCTATAAAAACCCACATGACCAAGAAAACTTCTTATACCTTTAATATCCCTAGGTTATGGCATTCTCTCTATTGCTTCAACCTTAGCTCTATCCACTTCAATTGCCTTACCTGATACCTTGTGTCCGAGGACTATACCTTCTTTGACCATAAAGTGGCACTTATCCTAGTTTAGAACAAGATTAGTTTCTTCACAACGCTGCAAAACTCTCTTGAGATTATCCAAGCAACTAGTAAATGAAGTTCCATAGACAGAAAAGTCATCCATAAATACTTCCATTATAAGTTCTATAAAATCCGCAAAAATAGTAGTCATACATCATTGAGAAGTAGCTGGAGCATTACATAGACCAGAAGGCATACGTCGGTAAGCATGTAAACTGTAAGGAATTATGAAAGTTTTTTTAGTTGGTCATCCGGATGAATAGTTATTTGAGAGAAACCAGAGTATCCATCCAAGTAACAAAAATGAGTATGGTTTGCTAACCTTTCTAAAGATTGATCTATGAACAATAATGGATAGCGATCTTTCCTAGTTTCTTTATTTAATTTCCTGATGTCTTTGCACATCCTATGCCCAACAATAGTTCTAGTAGGTATTAATTCATTGTTTTCATTAGGAACAACAGTAAAACCGACCTTCTTAGGGACACAATGAACAGGACTTACCCAATCACTCTCTTTAACAGGATAAATTATACCTGCGTCCAGTAGGCGTACAATTTCTTTTCTTACCACTTCTTTCATTTCAGGCTTTAATCTTCTATTAAATTTCGCAACTGGTTTTGCACCTTCTTCCATGAATATTTAATGGACGACTATCATGGGACTAATGCCCTCCAATTCATCCATTGAGTACCCAAAGGCTTGGCGATGCTCCTTAAGTATCCTCATGAGTTCTTCTTCTTCTTCTCTCGAAAGTTTAGCACTAATAATAACAAGGAATTTATTTGTATCATCTAAAAACCTGTATTTGAGATTATCTGGTAGAGTCTTCAACTCTGGGGTGGTAATTCCTTGTCCCGTCACTTTTTTGGCTCTTCAAAAGCCTCGTCGGTTGGAGGTCCCAAAATGGGAAGTGAATCGAATTAATCTTCTAGTTCTTCTAGGGACTTGTCCTCCATAACTATTTCTTCATAATTTGGATCTTCATTTATTTCTTCTTCTTGATTACCAAAGAAAAGAGCTGCCATTTCCTCAATAGTTCTCTCTTCCACTTCTTCTTGTATTTGTGGAGGTCTATCTTTAAATTTGGAAAAACAGAATTTATTTTACGTTCTCCCAAGCTTAAGAGACACAATCTCCTTCTTGAAATTAACATAGGCACCTATATCACCCAAAAAGTTTCTTCCAAATATAATAGGGCAAAGAGTGTCAGCTGGCATATCAACAACTACAAAATCAATAGGAAAGTTTTTGTCGCCAATTGTGACAGTTGCATTTTCAACTACTCCCGTTGGAATTCTAAGGTTTTTATTGGCTAACATAATTGTTATATCTATATTTTCAATTATAGACGGTTCTATTTATTCTTTTATTTCTTAGTAGAAATCATAAGATATAACATTAACTTTGGTTCCAAGATCACATAAACCATAATGAGAGGTTTCTTTAAATATGCAAGGAAGAATAGGCTTACCCACATGTTTTACCATTATTTTACCTTCAACCAATACGGAAGTTTCTACATCAAGTTCAACTATGTTAGAATGTGAGTACATAGCCATAATTTCTTCCTTGGTTAACTCTTCATCTTTGTTTTCTTTTAGGTGTTCCGTGACTCCTAGCATGCTTTCGTCTTCCTTCTTTTCCTATACTGCTTTGACCTATTCATATTCAAAAATATGCTTCTGTGCAGTGTTAGGGAAAGGTACTTCATATATTGGTTCTACGGAGGCAAGTGTTTCTTTATCTTCTCTTTTATTTTCTGGTTGAGGTGGTGGATCATACTTGACTGGACCATCCTTTGGAGCTTTAATATGTTCTATAAAAGCTTTAATAACTTGCAACACAAGATCTCAATACAGATAAAGTTCTTTAGATAATTCTTTAACATGGCCTTTTTTATTATAGTCATGAATACAATCATGCTCTATTTCTACGCCTCCTTCACTTTCTAGACCAAAATTCCATGAAACTCTATGATCACGAATTCTATTAAGTAAAGCCCAAGCTTTAGGTATAGGAAGATTCATAAAGGCTCCTTCCGCGAAAGAGTCTAGTTCAATTTTATTAGGTTCAATTAAACCGCCATAAAAGATATGTAATAAATACCATTCAGGCAAATCATGATGAGTACATAGTCGTAGTAAATCTTTAAATCTAATATAAGCTCTTACTAGTCCTTCATTAGAATGATTCTTCTAGGTCATTATAAGACGCCTAATTCCAAAAGATTTGATAATGGATAATATTTTGATAGAAATTCACAGGCTAGATTATCCCAATTAGTAGTGGCTTCAGGGGGTAGAGATCTATACCATGAGAGAGATGTACTTGTCAAAGTTTGACTAAAAAGTTTAACCCTTACCTCATCAGCGGTATATCTCATCAATAGAAAAGTGACACATATATCTTTAAAACATGCAATATGCTCATATGGATCAGGATCTTCTTCATCTCCAGTAAACTGCTTCTTATGTAAAATACTAAGTAGTAGAGGATTTATTTCAAACCCCCTTGTCTTCTCATTGGAGTTGTCTCTTTTATAAATATCATAGGGCTTCCCAAAGTGGTTGAGTTGGTTAGCACTAGTCATATGCTCAAACTACATCATGTTGGTGGAAACCTGTAACTCAAAACATAATTTACCAAGACAAAAATAAATAAGCAAAAACAAAAAGACCTATAGCGCTTAGCTCCTCGGCAACGGCGCTAGAAAATAGCTTGATGACTGCAAGTGCATAGATCGTTTATAGCTAGTTTTGAAATAAAGATATTGATCCCACAGGGAGCAGGAGTCTGATGTCTATTAATTCTTGAAATAAATATTGCGATAGAAATGCTAGATAAAGTTCTAAGTGACAAGATAAAATGCGAGTATTGTGTACAAAGGTGTTTTTGGGTTTTGGAGATAAGAGAAATAATAAATTAAATCAAACTAACTTAATACACAAAGTAAGTATCGCGTATGTAAGAAATATTCGAACTGCAGTAGGGAAAAGGCGTTCTCAGGGAGTAGCGGATACACCATTAGTGTTGTAAAGATTTAACATAAAGATTATCATCATGAACATTATCAACTATGTATGTGTGGGAGGAACTCCGTATTTGGACGAATAGGCAACAACCGCTGCTCACATCATCCTCATAACCAGAGCAGTCAGTAATCGACATCAATCGAATTACTACACTATTAAGGGACGTAATCCTGTAGGACGTATCCCATGGCATGGATAGTTTTCCGTGAGTTTCCTCGATTTCCCAAGTTGATACATAAGGGGTGCCAACAGCTTTATAGTCACTATAAGTGCTAGCACACCTCCATCTACCAACAAGTAGTTTCCTCCATCAAGTCCCCACAAGAGACAAATATTGAGAGGTCGACTTCTCTCAACATCAAGATGTAGAAAATCTAACACATGGTCACAACGATGAATATCATAATAGAATTATCTTATTTCAATCTCATACTAGGGTTTTCTCCATATCCCCAAGAACTAATGATCTACTCAGACATCGAGGCAATCAACATCATAACAATGGTAATGGAAACAATCATAGATGAATAGTACTTGCATAAATCCACAACGAGTATGGGAATTACAACAAGATCTAGACAATATGTAGATGGGATGGATGGAGATGGTGGTGATGCAGCGGTGGATGATGAAGATCGATGCCTTAGCCTCCCGGATCTGCGCAGGGCGAAGATGGATCCCTTGTGGATGAGTTCCCCCTCTAGATGCCTTCTGGAGGTGAGGTTTTCTGTGATTTCTCGGTGTTATGTATGTCGAATCCTTAAACCAATTTCACGGGGTGAAACTATTTGACGAGGTGGAGGCGGCGCCAACTATACGGCCGGAGTTATATAGGCAGAAAAGTTGCCCCAGTCATCTAGTTGGTTGTTGGGCTCTCTGCCTCCCTTGTTCAATTCTAGTTTTCTTCTGGTATTATTAATGTTTCCCAAATAAGAGATTTATGTTGTTTTTTACTCCTTTTCTCCATAGTACAACTGATCCAATAATTGTATCCATTGGATCCATCATCTGTCCCGATCCTGGTTAAAACAGACATAAAATGTGCGCAAGTGCCGTAAAATACCAAGATCCTACATCTACAATGCAAAATAATAATGTAAAACATGATCCAAATATGCATTCATCACACCACAACCACGAAGGTCGGCGAGGCTCTGCGAAGCGCGGGAATTATTATTGTGAGACAATGATGAGCCTGCGACCGATGTAGAAGAGATGGTGGACCTAGACTTTAAGAAATGTCTGATTTCCATGAGATCCGAGATAGAGTCCATGGGAGAAAATCAAGTTTGGAACTTGGTTGACCTGCTTGATGGTTTTAAAGCCATCGAGTGCAAATGGATCTATAAGAAGAAGATTGATATGGATGGAAATGTTCACATCCATAATGCTCGACTTGTTGCAAAAGGTTTTCGACAAGTTCAAGGAGTTGACTACAACGAGACTTTCTCGCCCATAGAGATGCTTAAATCTATACGGATCATTCTAGCCATTGATGCATATTTCGACTATGAGATATGGCAGATGGACGTCAAGACGGATTTCTTAAATGGAATCCTTACTAAGGACATGTATATGATGCAGCCAGAAGGTTTTGTCCAGCCAAACAATGTTGAAAAGGTATGCAAACTTCAAAAGTCTATTTATGGGCTAAAGCAAGCATCTCGGAGTTGGAACATTCGATTTGATGAAGTTGTAAAGGAGTTTAGCTTCATCAAAAATGAACAAGAACCTTGTCTGTATAAGAAAGAAAGTGGGCAATCACTTGTATTTCTAATCTTATATGTAGATGACATATTACTGATTGGAAATGACATTACTATGCCCGAGTCTGTTAAGACCGCATTGAAAAATAGTTTTTCTATGAAGAACTTAGGAGAAGTGGCATATTGCTAGCACGTGGTTGATGTCGAGCTTGTTGGGGAACCCCAAGAGGAAGGTATGATGAGCACAGCAGTAAGTTTCCCTCAGTTATGAAACCAAGGTTATCAAAACAGTAGGAGCAAGGAAACACCCCAAAGGTGTTGCTAGCTGAGCCTTGGCAGGGCGCACTACCAGTGCTAGTAGCAATGTGGACACCTGCACAACACAACCACAGAACTCTGTCCCCAACTTGCGATGAGGTTGTCAATCTCATCGGTTTTGCTGAAAACAAAGGATTAAACGTATCGAATGGAAGGAAGTAATAGTTTGTAGAAAGTAAACACAAAGCAGTAAACAATTTGTAGATTGAATGTAAAAGAAAGGACCGGGGTCCATAGTTCACTAGAGGTGGCTCTCCTTAAGATAGATAACATGTTGGGTGAACAAATTACAGCTGGGCAATTGACAAACATCGAGAAAGAAATACATGCATATACTAATCATCTTGACTCCGTTGGAACTTGATTGGGAATTACAACATTATACATAGACCGCCATCCAACTACATCTATGACTAATAATCCACCTTCAGGTTATCATCCGAACCCCCTCCAATATTAAGTTGCAAGCAACAGATTATTGTTTTACAAATTGCGTGTAAAGTAAACAATACGATTGTTCTATGAACAAAGGATTGTTGTTTTCTCCCTAGTAGCAATAACACATATAGTACCTTAGAGATTTCTGTCACTTCCCCAGATTACCAGAGGCATGAACCCACTATCGAGCATAAATACTAACTCTTGGAGTTTCTAGCATCTACTTGTTCAAGATAGCTACTAACAACGGAAAGCATGCAAGATCACAAATAACAAAGACATGATAGAATCAATAATCAGTCTCAAATAGCATCTCAATATCCATCGGATCCCCGCAAACACAACATGCAGAATTACAAATAGATGATCTTGATCATGAACGGAGCTCACAAGATCTAGACATGAAAGAACAAAGGAGGAGAACCAGCCATCTTGCTACTACATGGACCCGTAGTCCAAAGATGAACTACTCACGCATCACATGGGAGGCTTGCATGATGATGAAGATGGCCTCCAGGGTGAATTCCCCTCTCCGGTAGGGTGCCGGGAAGAGCTTCAGATCCCTCCTTCTCCGTCTCGTATTCTCGCTTCAGATGTCTTCCAGAAAAATAGGCACTTTGTCTTTTGTCCCGTCCAATTCCGAGAATATTCATTTTTTGACTTTCCTGGAACCAAAAACAGCAGAAAACAAGCAGCTGGCACTATGGCTCTTGTTAATAGGTTAGTCCAAGAAATCATATGAAAAGTACTCCAAAGTGTGGACAAAACACAAGAAAGTAGATAAAACCAAGCATGGAACATCAAAAATTATAGATACATTTGCAATGTATCAACATCCCCAAGCTTAATTCCTGCTCGTCCTCGAGTTGGTAAGTGATAAAAAGAAAGAATAATTTTTGAGGTGACATGCACCATCAAAGATTTGATCAAAGTATTTGTAAAACATTCAAAGCTGGGATCATAGTACTTCAAGCATGACATGAAAGACAAAGTTCTAGCAATAAGACAAAGAAACTATGATGCAACATGAAAATGCACAAACAAAAGATTCATGAATAACAATGCTTTGCAAGACGTTTGTTTGTTTCACATAAAGAAAACATAGCATAATAGTATTCAGCTTGTCCCTCATAGAGTAGCAAATATAAATGCATAGGACACCTTCAAAGTTCATAAGAGTGACTAGATACAAATAGTTTAAAACAAGCAATATCAAGTCAACTAGTCTTGGGACAATGCACATAGAACTAAGAATGGCCACTATGCTCTCAAAGTAAGTGCATAAAGGTAGAAGGTGGAGACTCAATATAATGGTGGAAGAAAGGCCTTCATAGAAGGAAGCAGGGATTCAAGTCTCATTGCCCCTATCATAAGCATCTTGAAGTGATTAAGGTTAAAGTGAACAAACTATGGTGTACATGCTTGATGAAGTATAAGTTAGAAATCTCATGTCCCTTGCATACGAGGGTCGCTCCTCATGCTACTCAAGTTTAGTTACCGGTAAGTTCTTGTCAGCGTAAGTACATGTGTATCATAGAGAACCGCCAACGGAGTACCCCTTGCCCGATGATACGGAAGAATCCCCATATCAAAATGACAAGGCAAGCAGACAACGAGCATCTCAACAATCTTCTTATTTACCATGGGAATATGGTGCTTTTTTCTCTCTTTCCTCTTTCCATAATCTCATTTTTTTTTCTTTTTCTCTTTTTTTTTTCTCAATATAGGACCCTTTTTTATATAAGAAGAATGCTTCATAGATAGCTCATTATGGTTACGCTGCAGGTTTCCACCATGTCAGCATGGATTAGACCAGCGGCCCAGGCGTTTCTCTAACACATATACATAACTCCATGGACTTACAAGCTCCCCTTTCATTTCACACCGATGACATCCATAGACAAAACATCATGATATCAACTAGGTACAAAGTACCAAGTGCAATGTTGAAAGCGTTCCCCATGACAACATGGTTCTGCTAATTCCCAACAAATAAGTGCAAGCATATACAACATATATGACACAATGGTTCAAGTTTATTAAGGGCAAGAAAAGTAAAGTGTGCCATCAAGTTCGTGAGAGCTTTAATCACTAGTTTTCTCATAAAAAGTTTAATTCGGAAGGTAAACAAAAGCATGAATATACTTGGAATAGCATAAGCTAGTAGGTAGGTATGGTGGACTCTTTGGAATAACTTGGTTTAGGGAGTTGGATGCATGAGTGGAACTCATACTTGGTTGTGGAGGCTAGCAAAAGACTGGGAGCGACAAACTAAGAGAGCAATAATGGCCATAATCATGCAGAGCGACAAAACATCATTGAACAAAGCATAAAGTTCTAGTACAAGTTGAAAACTAAAGGATCATAAAGGCTTAGGTGACTTGAGATAGTCATAACATGGTGTAAGCATGCGCCAAGTCAACCCAAATAAAGCATCAAAGGAGAATACCACTATACTATGCTTTAATATGCTAAAACAACGCATGATTCATCCAAGGCACATTAAGCAATCTCAATTGTTTATAACAAGTCATGCTACAAGAAAGAATACTAAGCATAAAGCCAAAAAAAATACCAAGCATAGCATGACAAAGCATAGGCCACAGTCAAAAACAAGCTCTCTTTACCACATAAGCATGAACTTTCCTACTCTTTTCCAAACCAAACCAAACTATTTGAAAACCAATGTATGAAAGAGGGGGTCCAACCAATTTATTCAGAAAACAAAGCAAACGAAAAACCCAAACAAAAACGAAAAAGAAGACGCTCCAAGAACAACACAACTCTGCATGAAACAATAAAAATGAAGCGTTTGGAAGAAACCTTAGATTTTTGTTGATGAAGAAGGGATGCCTTGGGCATCCCCAAGCTTTGACACTTGTACTTCTTGGATATTTCTTGGGGTGACACGTGTGGCATCCCCAAGCTTGAGCTTTAGTCCATCCTTCATCTCATTACTCATTTCTTCCATACACCTGAAATTTTTCCTTCATACAAAACTTCACACAATCTTTATTAGCAACATTAGTGCACTCAAGATAATAAGTCTTAAGGTTCAGTTCTAACACCAAATAAACTTCCATTAGAACACTATCTACTAAAGCACTTCCCTCAAAAAGCTCAATTCCCCAAAAGAACTCAAAAAGGAACCAACAAGAAGCAAATGCAGAAAATGGCAGAAATCTGTCAAAACAGACCAGCAGGTAAATACGAATTTTTCGAAGACCTTCTGTTTCTCAAATGAAAAAGTGTTGAACTAACAGAAGTTAGATAACAACCTGGGGCAGAAGCACAAATATTCACGCCTCAAAAGGACGTACAGAGATTTTACACAAATATTTATGGTGAAGCACAGAAATCTGTTTCGGGACAACAACTTTCCCAATCATTACTTCTCTATCATTAGAGGTTACTCTTGGCACAAAAAGAAAATAAAAGGATAAGGAGCGGTTATTATTGAAGTAATAACTTCCAAGACTCATCTAAAACTTTTGGGTTATCTCCCAATAAGTACTTTTCTTTAACGCCTTTAAGTTAGGCATAAGAAGCAAGAAAAAGAATCAAGTGTTCTCAAATGAAGAAGCATTAAGAGCAAATTTTGTTTTCATAGGAGACGCAAAATAAATCTTCTCTCTCTTCTTAGGGAAGTGTTCTATACCTTTCTTGAATGGGAGTTGATATTTAATGGTGCCTTCTTTCATATCAATAATGGCACCAACAGTTCTAAGAAAATGTCTTCCCAAAGTAATAGGACAAGAAGCATTGCACTCAACATTCAAAACATAGAAATCAACGGGGACATAGGCATTGTTAACCATAATAAGAACATCATTAATACTCCCCATGAGTTTCTTTTTAGCATTATCATCAAGTGGGACATTCAAATAACAATCTTTAAGTGGAGGCAAATCAAGCATATCATAAATCCTTCTAGGCATAATAGAAACACTACTATCAAGATCACATAAAGCTTTAAAATCAAAGTCATTCACTTTCATATTAATGATGGGTTCCCAACCATCTTCTTGTTTTATAGGAATAGAAGCTTTATGTTTCATCTTTTCTTCTTTAATCTTTATGAGAGCATCAGTAATGTGTTTTGTAAAGGCCATGTTCATAGCACTAGCATTAGGACTTTTAGCAAGCTTTTGTAGGAACTTAATAACTTCAGAGATACTACAACCATCAAGATCCAAATCAGAATTATCATCTAAAGTAGTAGAACTATTACTAGCCTCAACACTAGTGGTGGTGATAGTGGAAACACTAATGTTTCTAGCAATTTCATCTTCTCTTTCCAACTTAGCATGTAATTCAGCTAATAGTCTAACATTTTCATCAATTCTTACTTGTATAGCATTAGTAGCTACAAAGGGATGATCATTAGTTTCAGGTTTAGCAGCCATTTTATTCAAGGAAGATTGAGCTTCAGCCAAAGATGCTATATTTATTTTAGCATTAGAGAGTTTTTCCTCAATAGTTTTATTGAAAGCAGTTTGCTTACTAATAAAGTCTTTAAGCATAACTTCAAGTTCAGAGGGAGCACTCCTATTATTGTTGTAGGAACTTCCATAAGCATTACCATTGTTGGGAGGATATGGCTTATAATTGTTGTTACCAAAATGATTCCTGTAGCCATTGGTGCTAAAATTGTTATTTCTTATGAAGTTCACATCAAGTTGCTCTTCTTGAGCAACCAAAGAAGCTAAACAAACATTATTTGGATCAATATGTGCTTTCCCATTAACAAGCATAGACATAATAACATCAATCTTATCACTCAAGGAGGAGGTTTCCTCAACAGAATTTACCTTCTTACCTTGTGAGCGCTCTTAGTATGCCATTCAGAATAGTTAACCATGATATTATCCAGAAGCTTTGTTGCAGAACCCAAAGTGATGGTCATAAAGGTACCTCCAGCAGAAGAATCCAATAGGTTCCTTGAAGAGTAGTTCAATCCTGCATAAAAAGTTTGGATGATCATCCAAGCAGTCAGTCCATGAGTGGGACAATTCTTTACCAAAGATTTCATTCTTTCCCAAGCTTGAGCAACATGTTCATTATCAGATTGTTTAAACTTCATTATTTCACTTCTCATAGATATAATCTTAGCATGAGGATAGTATTTTCCAATGAAAGCATCTTTGCACTTAGTCTAAGAATCAATACTATTCCTAGTTAAGGAATTCAACCATTCTTTAGATTTTCCTCTCAAAGAGAAAGGAAACAATTTCATCTTAATAGGATCACCATCTATATCCCTATGCTTTTGCATCTCACAAAGTTCAACAAAGATATTTAGATGGGCAGCAGCATCTTCATTACCAATACCAGAAAATTGTTCTCTTATAACAAGATAGAGTAAAGAAGGTTTTATCTCAAAGAAAGTAGCTTCAGGCACATGTGGAGCAATAGGTGTGCTGATAAAATCATTGTTGTTGGTGCTAGTGAAGTCACACAACTTAGTGTTTTCAAGAGTAGTCATTTTTTTGTGTTTTTGATAAGGAAAGCAAACTTGTAAAACTAATTTTTTTGTGTTTTTGATAAAGAAACAAGCAAACAAAGCAAAAAGAAACTAAGCAAAACAAAAATAACAAAGTAAAGAGATTGGTTATGAGGGACTCCCCTTGTGAAGATGTCCTTGTCTTCCCGGCAACGGCGCCAGAAAAATACTTGCTGGCTCGTGGTTGATGTCGAGGTCGTTGGGGAACCCCAAGAGGAAGGTATGATGAGCACAGCAGTAAGTTTCCCTCAGTTATGAAACCAAGGTTATCGAACCAGTAGGAGCAAGGAAACACCCCAAAGGTGTTGCTAGCTGAGCCTTGGCAGGGCGCACTACCGGTGTTAGTAGCAACGTGGAGACCTGCACAACACAACCACAGAACTCTGTCCCCAACTCGTGATGAGTTTGTCAATCTCACCGGTTTTGCTAAAAACAAAGGATTAAACGTATCGAATGGAAGGAAGTAATAGTTTGCAAAAAGTAAACACAAAGCAGTAAACAGTTTGTAGATTGGATGTAAAAGAAAGGACCGGGGTCCATAGTTCACTAGAGGTGGCTCTCCTTAAGATAGATAACGTGCTGGCTGAACAAATTACAGCGGGGCAATTGACAAACATCGAGAAATCAATACATGCATATACTAATCATCTTGACTCCTTTGGAACTTGATTGGGCATTACAACATTATACATAGACCGCCATCCAACTGCATCTATGACTAATAATCCACCTTCAGGTTATCATCTGACCCCCCTCCAGTATTAAGTTGCAAGCAACAGATTATTGCTTTACGAATTGCGTGTAAAGTAAACAATACGATTGTTCTATGAACAAAGGATTGTTGTTTTCTCCCTAGTAGCAACAACACATCTAGTACCTTAGAGATTTTGGTCAATTCCCCAGATTACCAGAGGCATGAACCCACTATTGAGCATGAATACTAACTCTTGGAGTTACTAGCATATACTTGGCCAAGATAGCTACTAACAACGGAAAGCATGCAAGATCACAAATAACAAAGACATGATAGAATCAATAATCAATCTGAAATAGCATCTCAATATCCATTAGATCCCCACAAACACAACATGCAGAATTACAAATAGATGATCTTGATCATGAATGGAGCTCACAAGATCTAGACATGAAAGCAATAATCTAATGAGAGTGATTACATATTTTCAATACCTTTCTAAAAAAATTGGAATCATGCAATTTGGTTCAGTACAACTCTTTGAATTCAATTTGGAATACAGCTACTGAATAGGATTTTTAACTAAATGGCAAAATTCTATTTGAATCGTTGGGCTCTGCGCTGGAAAAGGAGTGGTCTGGCCCAACTGCACAGTGCGCATCTAGCGGGCTGCTGATAGGCTGGTCCCACGCGTCAGTGACAGATCTAGCGCGAAACAGTATCAACAATTCTCAGCGCTACGATTAGAACAAGATCTACGGTTGAGGTTCATCGTCTACGTTGCAGAACTCCGGTGAGATTCTAAACCTAGCGGCACAGTGGGGGTTGTGGGAAGCTTACCAGGGCTCCAGCTAGGCCCGGTGATGGGTGTGAATGGGCTGGTAGACGACGGCGAATCGATTAGTGGTCGCGGCGGCACCTAGGGTGGCTCCAATCAACGACGCCCTTTCTTCAGTACAGCGGCGGGCTCCGGTCAAATTCCGTGGGGTGGTACTCGCCTTGCTCCGGGAAAGGGTCTGGGGTGGTTCTGAGAGAGAGAGGAGTGAACTAGTGTGCCGTATGGGGTCTAGGGTGGCTCCCATTTATACACCAACATTGGAGGCAGGGCGGCATGGTCAGGCTCATCGGCGACGCTGCTATAGGTCGAGCTAGGCATGGCGGATGGAATGGGTCAACACGGTGGACTGCGGCGATCGTCATGCACATGATGGCGCGACAAGGGGCGGTCTCAGTTGGTCGGGCGATGTCGGTGCTCTATTCAGGTACGGAGGTGTTCGTCATCGAGTACGGTGGTCACGGGGCATGCAATGGTTAATCATCATGTTGGGAGGTGGCTGGTGAGGTGGTGGGTGCGGGTATGAGCGAAGAGAGCGAGGCGCGGCGTGTGTGCTTGAGGCGGCTTCGGCTCTCTGTCGTGCTCTCGGCATGGCAGACACTTAAATGGGCGCGGTTGTTCTAGCTTCTCCACTTCTCGCCGTTGGTCAAGGGGTGGACAGAGAGGGGCGTTGAGGTCACTACTACTCTCTAGACATCGTGGGAGATGGCGGCGATGCGTGCGGCGACTGGTCCATGGTCGACCAACGTAACATGCTCGGTACGGTCATGGCACTGGTCAATGTGGCGAGTGAGGTTGCTCCCTTGCATGGCCAAGTACTGGGAGTGATCGTGGGTGATTTGTTGGATTGATTGCAGTACAAGAATGAGCAAAAGATGGATTCCAAACAGTAGATAGTTGTTGAGTTTGTACTCTGTCTGCTAAGTGTTCGACTAAATGGCCGCATGAACTTAATCTTTGAATTATACAATGGTTTTTGATGGATGAGCTGGTCACATGTTTGGTAGTCTCTGGTTGCTAGGAATTGTCCAGTGGTGGAGGTTTGAGTGGTTTTTGAAAACTGATGATCTATGTACTTACACTTGATTCAATTTTGAATTACCTCTCAAATATATTTGAATTTGGTTTCGGTAGATTTGTAAAGTTTGCTTTGGTTCATTTTTTCTTGGTCTAGCAAGGGGTGAAAAGAACTAGAATTGTTTTTATTGGAAATCTTTTACTATAAATGCCCAAAGTGGGCTAGTGGTTAACTTTGGCAAAAGTGACCATATGATCATATGCTTCACAATTGATTTTCTTTTCATTTGATTTTACTTCGAAATGATCTAGATGATGTGGTAATAATTTTTAAACTAATCCTTATCATTTGTAGCAATCAATCATGGGATAGCAAACATTCATGCATTAATAGAACTGACACATGCATTCATATAGAGTTTAATAATAAAAGTTTTTGTTAACCCTAAACTTGGGTGATTAGAACTTGATAATCTTGCTTAATATTTTTGAGGTGTTATAAACCTTCCCTCCTTAAATAGAATCTCGTCCCGAGATTCAAGAAAAACTAGGAACTAAAGAGATTGGGAAACTCTATCCTAATATAATCTTCTCGCTCCCAACTAGCTTCTTCTTCGGTTTGGTTACTCCACTAGATTTTGAGAAACTTGATACTCCTGGTTCGGGTGGTTCTGAATGCTTCTTCCAAAATACGGATGGGCACTTCACATTAGGTTAAATCCTTGTTGATATCTATGGATCTATGATCTATGTTCTTGAAAACTTTGGTCTTCTGTGGAACTTCTAGGCATTTGCGAAGTAATGAGATATGGAACACATCATGTACGGCTGCCATCTCTTCAGGTAGTTCTAGCTGATAGGATACTTCTCCTCGGTGATTTAAGATCTTGAAGGGTCCAATATATCTAGGGGAAAGCTTCCCTTTCAGTTGAAAACACTGCATTCCCTTCAAAGGTGACACTTTGAGATACACAAAATCTCTGATATTGAAGGTCAGGTCTCGACGTCTTTTATCAACATAACTCTTCTATCTGGATTGAGTGGTCTTGAGGTGTTCACGGACTTTGTGAACCTTCTCTTCATCTTCGTGTAGGATGTCTGGTCCAAAAATCTGACTCTCTCCTACTTGTGACCAATTCAGGGGCGTACGACACTTCCTTCCTACAAAAATTCAAATGGGGCCATTTGCAAACTGGCTTGATAACTGTTGTTGTATGAGAATTCCACGAAAGGCGGACAATATTCCCATTTAGATCCATATTCCAATACACATGCTCTTAACATATCTTCTAAGATCTGGTTTACTCTTTCAGTTTGTCTGTCAGTTTGCAGGTGATAAGCTGTGCTGAAATTTAGTTTGGTTCCTAATCCTTCTTGGATTTTCTTCCAAAACCTTGAGGTAAACTGGGTTCCTCGATCTGACACAATGGTCTTGGGGCTTCCATGTAGATTGACTATTCTAGCAAAATATAACTCTGCTAGCTTCGAGCTTTGATAGGTGGTCTTGAAGGGTATGAAATGG
Source organism: Avena sativa (assembly GCA_916181665.1). Classification (NCBI taxonomy): domain Eukaryota; kingdom Viridiplantae; phylum Streptophyta; class Magnoliopsida; order Poales; family Poaceae; genus Avena; species Avena sativa. The sequence continues at coordinate 319,705,379 of OV702292.1, forward strand.
GCTACTTTGGATAGTCTATCCACTATGACCCAAATAGAATCATTTCCCCTACTAGATGTAGGCAAACCGGTGATGAAATCCATTCAGACAGAATCCCATTTCCATTCCGGAATTGGTAACGGTTGCAAAAGTCCTACAGGTCGCTGATGTTCCGCTTTGACTCTCTAGAAGATGTCACACTTGGCTATGTAGCTTCTGACTTGTCTCTTCATTCTGTGCCACCAAAATTTCTCCTTCAAATCCTGATACATCTTGGTTCCTCCCGGGTGAATAGAATAAAGGGTATCATGGGCTTCCTGCATAATGACTTGTTTCAACTCTGAATCTGCTGGCACACAGATACGTCCTTTATACCATAGAACTCCTTCTTCATCTTCGGTGAATCTGGGTACCTTCCCTGTACCGATACGACGCTTGATTCCATCAATACTTGTGTTTCCTTTCTGAGATTCCTTGATCTGACTGATCAACGTGGGTTGAAGTTCTATGCTAGCTATAAATCCTTCGCTCACTAGCTCCATTCTAAAATTTTCCAACTCCTCATGCAAACTTGGCTGGTCTTAATCATGGTGTTTAATCTACACGGTAATCTACTAAGAGCATCCGCTACCACATTGGCTTTGCCGTGGTGATAGTGAATGTCCAGGTCATAATCCTTGATTAACTCTATCCATCTCCTTTGCCTCATATTCAGCTCCTTCTGGGTGAAAATGTACTTCAAACACTTGTGATCCGAATAAATCTCACAGCGGTTACCCATAAGGTAATGACGCCATGTCTTCACACTAGAAGAATCTGGACGATCCATGACATTTTTTTATGACGCGACCTAAAAATGTCACGGATTCCTAATGTTCTAGCCCGGTTATCCATGATGTTCCTTGTTTTCGTCGTGGCAAATTCGTCGCAGATTTCCGCCAGCCCTAGCTGTGAGTGCGTTTGATAGAAATTAAATAACAGAAAAACATTTCGTGCAGGTAGACGGAATCGAACCGTCAGCCAATCTTTTGCAGAACTAACTTGCAACCGATGCATCTATCCATTCGTTTTGTGCTGATCTACAACTTTATTCTTTATATTACATACTAGCTCTCAATCACAGGAAAGCAACAACATGAACACAATGAACCAAAATATATACATAGCATATGGAGATAATATTACTCTGCATGTAGAGCACCAGGTTGATAACAAGTTCCTTACCACTACAAGTTCACTAACAACATATTACGTTAATGGTTCATCCAACACCACAACATAAACAAGCAGATACTTTTTGGCCTCACTACAGAACATTTTACACAACCCATGAAGCCATGTAGCCCCTCATTTAAAAAGTTGAAGATGCACACATTTACCTCCCTTATTCCAGCGAGTTCGAGAACATTAGACCAGCCTCTTGTCATCTGGGCAGCATCATTCATGCCTTGGAAGAGGTTAACATGCTCAAAAGTGGTCTTATAAGAGCATGCGAGTGGTAACACCTTTGGGAGATAGCGGTTGAGTTGTGCACGGTTGTAGCTAACTAAAAAGTACTGTAGGATAAGAAGAATGTTAGTTGTTGGCTAGAGTTCACTCTTCATAATAAAATTTAACTATTAAAATGTCAAATTTTAACCAGTTTCGCCTTCCCACGGATGACATTTGACTTGTTCATCTTGCACACATAGTATGGTATAGATAGCTTGTGTCATTTAACTAACACTTTGAGGGAAGCAACTTGGTCAGAAGTCAATTCCAAATAGTTTCCCAACACGCAGTGCTCATCGAATTCCTCAAGCCCCATCATACTTGGACCTAGAAAGAAAATATTAGAAAGTAATAATCTGTATCTGCATATAGAAAAATGTAGCAAAACATGTATATAATGCCACACCTCTAGGAATAAGGATCCTCGATTTCTCGACTGCTCTAAATCTTTTCATTTAAGCTTTATCTCTTCGCCTTGCTATCTTAGCTTTCATCTTGCAAAAAACTACAGCAGCAGGTTTCTTCACATCATCATCAGATGAGACACTGATGACGACAGCATCCTTCGTAGCCTAAATTAGACATTGCACTAATTAGAATGTTTAGTTTTTATGCCATATACAGTAGTAGTGCCAGTAGCATCAATTTTAGAACCTGCTCATGTATCTCCCTGGCCTTCATCGTACCTGCCCCAAAGAGTAAATACAAGAATTAAGTTAGAATACAATTCTAATTAGTCAATTATTATGAGAATCAAATTTAGTAAGTAAACTAAAGGGCGCTTCCAGTGAACTAGATTGAGCCTTGCCGTAAGCAGCAACCTCGACGCGTGGAGCACTAGATTTGTGAGTACATACGCGCTGCCATAGAACAAGGAGGCGACACATCGAACTAGAACTAATTAAAGAGCAACATTGACGTGGTGTCCTATAGAACAAGGAGGCGATGCGTCGAACTAGAACGAGGAGGCGATGCGTCGAACTAGAACGAGGAGGCGACCACATTGCCGGCCAGTTAACGAAGAGTTGACGTGGTGAAAGAGAGCTAGGTTGAGGAGCACTTACACGTCAGTTTGCAGCCTCCGCTGCCACCGTCGTCGCCGGGATTTTGTCGCCCACAGGGAGGGGAGAGGGTTTCCTTTAGCGCGGATTTGGGGGAAGTGGTGTGGGATTTGGGAGTGGCATGGAGGGGAGAGGGTTTTTTTCTACCTGCTATGACAGGTGGGTCCCATGCGTGAGTGGTTTTGGTTCACAGTGGCATCGTCTGGTAGGCTGATGAATGGGTCCCACACGGACTGAATAATAGCACAATTTTTCTACCAGAAAAAGAGCTTTTGTTCAGCTAAGTTTAACAGACAGAATAACAGCACAATGTTGTGGCTAATTTTCCAAATGAATAACTATTAATTCCATGAACTAAAGGACAATCATATTGATCAGTTCAAAGGCATGCACACAACCATTAGTTCAACACAAAACATGCAACACAGGCATGCACACAACCATTAGTTCAAGCATGCACCACAAAGCATGCACACATGATCATCAGTTCAACACACGCATACACACATCCATCAGTTCAAGCATGCAACACAAATCATCCAACACTCCACCACCATAAGATGGAAATACTCTTTGTCTGTATCATCTTGTACTTCATCTTCTTTGTCACTGCAGTACTCCTCAATGGTGTCGTCTACTTCAGGCTCACTGTCAACTTCCTCCTCTTCAACAGCTTTCCTTTTGCCTCTAATACAATCGAACACTGAAGCATCTATGATACGGCCTCCGTTGATAGAGGGTCGACGTTTCCTGAAAGGCAGAGCCTCAGATACAATCTCATTGTCAGAGCCTACAAACTGTTGGTATGCTACATCAGTATGCACCGCCTCCTCCTCCTCTCCTTCGGCAACATCAAACTTATGTCTTTGAACTATTTGTTGAAACGCCCGCCAGTGTTTTGCCCTTGGCTGTGTCTAGCACGTAGAACACTTTTGTAGCCTGGGTTGCCAAGATGTAACTGTCATCTTTGTACCAAAAATTGGTAATGTTGACACTCCGAAAGAGTTTATCATACACAATCTCAGTATCCTTGTGGCCCTCAAGATGATACCAATCGCAGTGGACTAACACAACTGATCGTTGGTGTTCTAAATCAGAGTTAAAATACAGCACCTTGATATCCTGAGGACACAATAAAAATGGATATCCTTCTCCAAGTGATAACCGTCACTCATTACTCCACTATTTTGTGTTTTCTTGCCCTTCTCACGATCAGTGGTGAGGAACCGAACACCATCCACAATAGAAGCTAAATATGTTCTTACTCGGAAGTCTGGGCCACACGCCAATGCAAAAAGCTCTTCATCCACAGCTTCTGGATTCTCCTATCGCTTTTTCATGATCTGTATGTACCGCAGCAGAAATACAATATGGTAAAATCATGCATTGAAATGCTATATATAAAGGACAGAGATAAATGCAAAAGGAAACTAACATGGTCCTTGAACCATCTTTGAAATCCCTGCTCAAGCCTTCTTTCCACATTGGGCATCCCATCATTCATCAGCTGTTCTCGGTGAAGACTGTAATCTAGAGAGTAACTCAGAATTAAAATCTTTAGGTGTATGGCAATATTGGATTCATAAGTATGGGAGATCAGAACATACATGATATATGGCTTAACCTCCTCGCAGTTGTTTAGGACATACCAAGTCATCTTGTGTAGCTCCCTTTGGAGGGTCAAATTAGTATCATCACTTCCTCCATAGCAGGTGACATGGCTTCCTCTAATCAAATTCACACCGTGGCCAAACACATCACAAGCTGATTCATGTTGGTCACCTACATTTCTTGCTTGTCGATTGAATCTTGTCACAATATCATCAAGGTATCTAGCAAAAAAGTCACGCACTCGGCAGCCATGTAGGCCTCTGCCACTGAACCTTCTGGACGTGACATGTTCCTAACATATCTCTTTAGAGTACACAACAACCTCTCTATTGGATACATCCACCCATAGTTCACAGGGCCTCGAACCATTGCCTCATCAGGTAAATGCACAGCCAGGTGGACCATCACATCAAAAAATGCCGGCGGAAAGATGTGTTCAAGTTTGCACAGAATTACTGGGATTTCATCTTTGAGCCTTTCCATTAGTGACAGTTTCAAGTTTTTACTGCACAAATGCCTGAAAAATCTTCCCAGCTCTCCAAGTGTTGTGTAGATATCAGGATGGAAATACCCTCGCATGCCAGCAGCCAATATTCCCTGCAACAGGATGTGGCAGTCATGTGTTTTAAGTCCTAGGATATTGCGTGTAGGAACGCTGACACATTTGGCCATGTTTGAACAAAACCCATCAGGAAAAGTGCAGTCCCACAGATATTGACAGAAACCCGTCTTTTGATCCTTATTCAGGTAATACGGTGCATATGGACAGAGAAGGTCCTTCTCTATGTCTATGGGTTGCACATGTAGATCTCGCCTAATGCCTAGGGCTTCACAGTCATACCTAGCCTTCAAGGTGTCCTTATTCTTCCCGTCAAGTTCAAGTAGTGTGCTAATCAAGTTGTCGCGGATGTTTTTCTTTATGTGCATCACGTCGATATTGTGCTGAAGTTTCAATGATGCCTAGTAAGGCAAGTCCCAGAAACCATGCCGCCGGTTCCAGATCGGTGAAGGATCTGTTTGCTTCCTATTTTTGCTCCTAGGATCACATCTAGCTCCAGGTTTAAGATGCCTAACCTTCTCCAACTCAGCTTGTAACTCAACTGCAGTAAATTTGCCAGGCTTCGAGTGGTCATCATGAATGCCGGCAAGCTCCGTGTCTCGCCGCAAGCGGTGGCGCTTCGGGAGGAAACGATGGTGCCCAATGATGCATATTTTGCTCTTTATGGATTTGGACAGAGGATTTTTGTCACAATGCAGGCATGCATAATATCCTTTTGTTGTACGCCCAGACATAGTGCTGCAAGCTGGGTAGTCATGGGTACACCAAAGAACCGTTGCTCGAAGATCAAACGCTTCATTTTGAAATGCATCGTAAGAGCGCACACCCTTCCAAAGCTGTTGCAAATCGTCCAGCAGAGGCTCAATAAAAAGATCAAAGTCCTTTCCAGGACTTGATTTGCTAGGGATTAGAAGGCAAAGCATGTAGTTTGATGCATCCATACAATCCCATGGTGGAAGGTTGTACGGAAGGGCAAATACAGGCCACACACTGTAGCTCGTGCTCATGGTTCCATAAGGATTGAAGCCATCGGTGGCAAGGCCGAGCCTTACGTTTCTAGCGTCAGCTGAAAAGTCCTCCCATGTTCTGTCAAAATCCTTCCATGCTTCACCATCAGCCGGATGACTGAGTATACCATCTCTGGGAATTCTCCTTAAATTGTGCCACTTCATGTTCTCCGCTATTTTCCTCGAAGAGAACAATCTCTGCAGCCGTGGAGCCAAAGGAAAATGACGCAACACTTTGACAGCCGACGACCTTCTTTCCAGATATTTCCACCTTGAGATGCCACACATAATGCAGTTGTCCAGCTTGTCATTGTCCTTCTAGAAGAGCATGCAGTTGTTTTTGCACACGTGTACACTGTCATAGGAAAGTCCAAGCTCCTTCAGATAATTTTTGCTTCACGGTATGATCTCGGAAGGGTATTGGGATCCGGTAGTGCATCAATAAATAGATTTATCCAATCATCAAAAGCAGTGTTGGTGATCCAGTGATATGACTTGTGATGAAGGAGCTTCACAACAAATGCAAGCCTAGAGTACTTACTTCCCGGGTAAAGCTTGTGCTTTGCCTCTTCCATCAACTTTGCAAACAATTTCTCATGTTTACCGTCAGTTGGGACACTAGCAGCAATCTGGTCTGCGGTTAGTGCATCGCCTGCGTGCTTAAGGTTTTGCAACATATCTGGAACCCTGTGACCTCCATCATCATTGCCTTCATCATCCGTATACATATTGTCATTGTCATCACCGGCATGACCACCATTGTTACCACCATTGGGTGGATCTTCAAGAATAGCAAGATCAAGTGGCTCTCCATGTTGTATCCACCGAGTATACGTGTGCGACATGCCACTGATGAGTAAGTGGTGATAAAGAAGGCCTACATGTACCATTCTCCAGTTGAGGCACTTACGACAGGGGCATGGAACCTCAGCATTCTCGCCATATCCCTCCTTGACAAATCTGACAAACTTTTTGAGGATAGCTTTGTAGGTTTCAGTAAACTGTCTGCCATGAATAATCCAACTCCTATCCATTTGCTAAGAATTAAATAAACAAATAAAACTTTCAGAACAGGCTAGTGATTTTTTAGAACAGTTTTCTTTACAATGAACAAGCCAACGCATATCCATGTGTTGAATAATTAAAAAAACAAATCTCATTTTTTGAACAGGCTAGTCATTTATCAGAACTATTTACTTTACCATGCAAAAAATCCAACTCCTATCAATCTGCTGGACAATTAAACAAATTAATCACATTTTCTAAGAAGAATAATCCTTTTTAAGAAGAATTTTATGTCGATGAACAATCCAAGTAATATCCATGTGTTGAACAATTAAACAAACTATTTTTTTTCCTTGGCACACATGGAGACGAGCAAGTTAAGCATGGAGATGGCTCCCGGAAGGGGGGCTACCGAGGTGTGCGGAGATGTCGGTCGAAAGGGGATAACGTTGGAGTGCGGATGCCGAAATGGACGGGGATACACCATCGCCGTGTGTGGTGGACCGACAAAGGCAGCGGTGCCCTAGCCGTCGCCGCGTGGGGTGGACCGGATTTCAGATCTGATTTCGAAACCTCCCAGGTGGAGTTCAGGTGAGTGTGTGGGCGGCAAAGAGGTGGGCCCACAAGTCAGCGATAGAATTTTCACTTGTCCAGCTAACACGTGGGGTTCATCATAGGTGGGTCCACTGGACAGGGTCCTCTTGGTTGCGTGTTCGAGACTTAGAGGTTTCCATTTTATTGAATTTCTTCCGGACTTTATTTTCTCTCCATTTAGTCAGAACCGAAGCGACACGTAGAGAGGGAGAGAGTGGATAAGACAGGTGCAGCTAGAGAGAGAGAGAGACAGAGCATGCCCCGTCGCTGCCTCCGGCGAGCTGCTCTCTAGTGAGCTTTCATCGGAAGCAGGTGCACGACTTATATATTCTCCAATCTCCGGTGAGCTTCCTTCGCATATATATAGATGCGCGGCACGTCGCCCAATCTCATGCGTTTTCTGGGCGAATGTAGGGGAGCTGCAGCATCCACGGGCGCAACGACAGTGGAGTGAGGGATGCAATCTGCCATGGAATAACCGGTGGCGAGGCTCTACAGCAGCGGTAAGAATCCCCTTCACCGGAGTATAACCGGTGGCAGAGATCTTCAGCAACAGCAGCTCGATGAATCTGTAGGGTATTCAGAGCTGCATAAATAGTACTTGTTCTTCATCAAATTTGTAGCGTTTTTTCTGTGATTGTTTCATTGAATCTGTAGAGTTTTCTCTAAGATTACTTCATCGAATCTCTAGAGTAAATCTAGGATGTGCAGATTTTGTAGGGTCGAATTTCTGCAGATTTTTTTGTTGGTACAATTTGTGCTGATATTTTGTTAATAACAATCTTTATTATGTGTATGCAGAACTGCAGATTAGTACAATATGCACATCATTAATTGTATTTTTGCAGGATTATCTATGTAGAACTGTAGACTAGTTGTATTTCTGCACATATATAGTACTAGTTGTCGTTATAAAGTACAATGTAATCAGTGATAATATTAGTAACATCATATCATTTATTTATTTGTGTTCGAAAAAAGGAATATGGCTCAAAACGAATGTGTGACATGTCAGTAGCAACCTGCCTGGTGTGGGAGTGGAAACACAGACCATGTGATGTATTTTAGAATGAGGGTGAGATCACCCTTTTTTGCAGAGGGATTTGTAAGTATTCTCGATTTTCATATACATATCTTATTTTAAATTTCCATGTAAATTGCTTTATGTTCATCATCTTATGGGTTTTTTCTATTTCACAAATTTATGCAGGGTATTCCTTATTGTTTCACTGAGCATATGCGACAATTCGCTCTTGGCCCACATCTGACATGGATCCTTGCTCAGAGTGACCGCCATGATGATCAAAACAGAACAATTGATGAATACTACTTCTATGTGTTGTATGGTGGGAATTTTGGGAGGTCTGTAGCATTATATGGGCCATATTGGAGGGGGTTATGTGCAGCTTATAACATTGAACATAATGATGTTCGACATTTGCATACAATAGAATAGACAGGTGCTTTATTGTTGAAGTGTCAAATGCTGATAATGTTGTCAAACCTTGGGTTGATCAAGACCAGTGTATGTATTGACTTCTTCGCATTGAAATGGTTCTTTCCTTACACACATGACTAGTTTCTTAATTATGTATGTTCCTTACACATAAACCTTCTTCAATTTCATATGCATGATCAGGGTGTTATAAGACTGAAGATTGTTGCAAGGTGACACTAGAGAAATCCTTATTTCAGCACCCATGTAATGTCTGTTGCTCTGAAATGAATTCCATATCTTGGGCATTCTACAAGGAGTTTGTAAGAGACCTAGCTGAAGATGAGGTCTTTGAGATCCCTCAGTTCTTGGTGCACCGAGTGCATGATGAAGATGATCTTCATCAGATGGTTAGTTTAATCACTTTTTCCTATGCTTTTCCTTCTTATTTTGTAAATTTATCAGGGTGGCCAGTTAACTAAGATCTGTTATATATTTTTGTTACTCAGGAAATTCCTCTGAGATGCACAAGGGAACACCAAATCCCAAAGAAAGGGTTCTATTGTGTATGCATGAAGAATAATTGTAACGAAGGCCAGAAAATCTTGGGGCGATATCGCATATCGGAAGTATATGACGATTGCATTGAGTTCACCGACCCCTGGGCTGAATTCTGTGTTAAAAACAGAATTTCCCTTGATGATATGGTTATCGTCCAGGTCAAGGTGATGAGGCACTATATCAAGCTAATTATTGAGGTGGTCACCGGTCCAGCAGAGGAACAAGAGGATGCGGAAGACGATAGGGACGAGCAGTAGGAGGAGGACAAAGACGAGAGCGTTGGCTCTGTAATGTCGGCTGTAGCTCAGAACTTCTGAATAAATCATCCGAATTTAAATTTCAAGAATGCATGCTCAGAAACTTTTGTGTTGTTGTATGTTAAACTAGCAAATCTCTTTTGTTCAAATCTCTTGGGCTGTACCAACTTCATTATGTTTAATTATGAAAGACAAAATATAAATGATTTCGCTCAATTTCTAGCATAGAAAATGCACAACTAATTCCATATTCTCGTAGGAACTGGACCCACTTGTTGAACCGGCGACACTACCACGATCTCCACGTAACCACGGTGAGTTCTCGAACCGAAGCTGCAGTTACCACGTTTCTTCTTCCTCTTCAGTTTTTCCTAGGCGCTTCTTCTTCCTCTTCCTCAGTCATTCCTCTGCAGTTTTTCCTCGGCGCTTCTTCTTCCTCTGTTTTGGAACCATCTGTTCATCTTCTTGTTCCTATCTCAGGGAGTTCCTTGCAGGCATTTCCTTTTACCCATTTCCTTGCAGGCATGGACGATGGGAAACGCACAACAGAGACCCACTTGGTCCCTGCCCATGGCACCACGACTTTGACAGTGGTGTACACAAATGATGAAGCGACTGTGGAGACAACTCTCGCCAGGTTTGAGCAATTGCTTGAGAAAGAGAAGTACAAGTTTGTGGGGCTAGAATTGGAGTACACCCATACAAATAAGCGAAAAAATCCTCCACAAGAGATCACAGTCATGGAAATCACCATACATGAGGAGGTCCTCGTTTACCACTTCTGCAAGTATGTGAAATTTAAATTTGAGATCAACACTTCTGCATCCCTTGTTCCCTTACATCCCTAAAACCATCTAACTACAGGAGTAAACCAATTGAGAAGCATTGTCCGGCTCTAGTCGAGTTCTTGTGTAGGAAAGGGATAACTTTCACTAGCGTGGATATCACAAATGACACAATTGTGCTTTCTCGTGTGTTGATAAAAATCCCAGATGGGCACCACATCGACATCCAAAATATGTACAAGATCAAAGCATACCCAGTGAAGGATGGCATGGGTGATCTGGCAGCGGAAATCATCGATAAATCCAATGAAAAACTGAAGAAAATGAAGTGACTCGATCACGACTACTGGGAGTGGAAGTCGATGAGACAGGTGCGCCTCGAGTATGCAGCCAGAGACGCCTACATGCAGTACGAGTTGTACAGTAATCTCGTTACCATGAAAGATAGGATGGTTAAGGCGGGGTTTTTGGCGAGAGAGCTATGCCCTGGTTGCGATCTAGCCTAGGAGAAGAAGCGCGAGGAGGACAGAAAGCGGTTTCAGGACGAGCAGGGATCTTGGGACGGTGGCGACAGCAAGCGGTGGAAGGGGAAGCAAGTCAACGATGACAACAAGTGGTTGTGATACATTATGTGTTTGAACTAGATTTTAGTTTCTAGTTTATTTTGTGTATGTAGTATGTATTTTGGGATGTACATATTAGTTTGGGATCTAAGCGTTGGAAGAACTTGCATGCATATGTATGTCTTTACCTATATGATATATATGTACAAAAGTGTGTTGGGTTGTTGCATTGAGATAAGCATTATATTTAGGCCCCTGGTGAGCATATGGTCTCTCACATATATCGATCATGCATGCGCATCATCCAGCATCTTGGGCTCAAACTTTGAGATAGGTATTATCATCTAGGCAACTTCAGTGGATTTTCTGATGCACCTTTTCCTCCTTTGTGTGATGCATGACCACACACACATGCTCCATTGCATGATGTGTGTGTGTTCTTTTCCTATACCAGTACACACTAATATATATCCACACATATGTATGCATGAGCAGACACACATGTGTATTAAACCATCCATGGTCACAAGATGATGATATATATCTCTCTACATGTATATGCATGACCAGACACACATGCATATACTCAAGGGATTATGTGATGATGCACAAATTCTGTCACACTGGTCTGCATGCATGTATATGGGGGTCATATTGCATGCATGTGTTCTTTTTCCTAACCCACATTAATATGGTCACCAGAGTCATTGATAGATCCACACATACATGATGATCTGTGACCACATTTGCATGTATGTACATTGTTCTCTTCCAAAACCTACCACAATGATATCTCTACACATATGCATGACCACATAATGTATATACTACTCAATTGGATTACGTGATGAGGCACAACTAATAATAATTCTGTCACACTGCAATGCATGCACTGTGTGGAAGCTCTCCTTTATTTAACCTATGTGTTTTTGGTCCATATATGGATTTGATCTCCTAGAGTCATATTGCATGCATGTTTGTCTTTTCCATGCATATATATTGCATTATTGTTGATAGATCCACATGAGATGACCACATTGCATGCATGTGTGTTCTTCCAACAATATACCACATTTTGACATAGATCTACATGATGAGACCACACATGTATAACTCTGGATGATGCAACTTATGTCACACTGGTGCAACATGCATGCAATGTGTGTGCAAGCAGTGCTTTTCCTATATTGGTCTCTGTGACCATGCATGTGGCTGTACACATATGGAACCCATAGAGTCATTATTGCACATGTGATCTTTTTCCTAAACCACAATGATATCCACACTAGCTACTAATAGGTAGATGTCATTGATCCACATACTTGACCACATTGCATGTGTTCTCTTTTCCAAAACCACATTGTTAATTGGTATATCTACCACACACACTAGTGGATTCTGTGATGCAACATCTTCTATCACACTGGTGTAACATGCAATATGTTGCTTTCCTGTGTTTTGCTCTATATATGCACGTGACCATGCATGGTTTAATACAAATAGATCCTCCCCGAGAGACATTCCATGATGTGTGTTACACACTTATATATATACACTGGAGCCACTGATCCCATCACATGACCACACATTGCATATATATGTACATTGTTCTCTTTTCCAAAACAACACACAAGATGATGATATATATATATATATATCTACATATATATGCATGACTAGACACACACATGCATATACTCAAAGACTATGTGATGATTTGCACAAATTCTGTCACACTAGTCCATGCATGCATGCAATGTGGAGCTCCTTTATTTAATTCCTATGTGTTGTTTGGTCTCTATGACCAATATGGAATATATCTATCTATCTATCTAGCTCCTATATGGTGTCATATTGCATGCATGTGTTCTTTTTCCTAACCCACATTGATATGGTCACGAGAGTCATTGATCGATCCACATCCATGATGATCCACATTTTCATGTATGTACATTGTTCTTCCAAAACCTAACAATGTTATCTATCTCTACACATATGCATGAATCACACAATGCGTATACTACTCAAGTGGATTATCTAATGATGCACAACTAATAATAATTGTCACATTGCATGCATGCAATGTGTGGAAGCTCTCCTTTATTTAACCGATGTGTTTATGGTCTTTATGACCATATATATATGGATTTGATCTCCTAGAGTCATATTGCATGCATGTGTGTTCTTTTCCATGCATATATTGCATTATTGTTGATAGATCCACCTGAGATGACCACATTGCATGCATGTGTGTTCTTTTCCAACAATATACCACATTTGTACATATATCTACATGATGAGACCACACATGTATAACTCTCTGGATGATGCAACTTATGTCACACTCGTGCAACATGCATGCAATGTGTGTGCAAGCTATGCTTTTCCTATACTGGTCTCTGTGACCATGCATGTGGATGTACACATATGGAACCCCTAGAGTCATTATTGCATATGTGATCTTTTTCATAAACCACATTGATATCCACACTAGCTACTAGTAGCTACATGTCATTGATCCACATACATGACCACATTGCATGTGTTCTCTTTTATAAAACCCCATTGTTAATTGGTATATCTACCACACACACTAGTGGATTCTGTGATGCAACAACTTCTGTCACACTGGTGCAACATGCATTATGTTGCTTTCTTGTGTTTTGATCTATATATGCATGTCACCATGCATGCTTTAATACACATGGATCCTCCCCTAGAGACATTGCATGATGTGTGTTACACACTGATAAATATATATATATCCACTGGAGCCACTGATCCATCACATGACCACACATTGCATATATATGTACATTGTTCTCTTCTCCAAAACAATACAAGATTATGATATATATATCTCTACATATATATGCATGACCAGACACACACATGCATATACTCAAGGGTTATGTGATGATGTGCACAAATTCTGTCACATTGGTCCATGCATGCATGCAATGTGGAGCTCCTTTATTTAACTCCTATGTGTTGTTTGGTTTCTATGACCCATATGTAATATATATATCTCCTATAGGGGGTCATATTGTATGCATGTGTTCTTTTTCCTAACCCACATTGATATGGTCACCAGAGTCATTGATAGATCCACATCCATGATGATCCACATTTGCATGTATGTACATTATTCTTCCAAAACCTAACAATGATATCTATCTCTACACATATGCATGACCACACAATGCATACACTACTCAAGTGGATTATCTGATGATGCACAACTAATAATAATTCTGTCACACTACATGCCTGCAATGTGGAAGCTCTCCTTTATTTAACCTATGTGTTTTTGTTCTCTATGACCATATATATATATATATGGATTTGATCTCCTAGAGTCATATTGCATGCATGTGTGTTCTTTTCCATGCATATATTGCATTATTATTGATAGATCCACATGAGATGACTACATTGCATGCATGTGTGTTCTTTTCCAACAATATACCACTTTTGGACATATATCAACATGATGAGACCACACATGTATAACTCTCTGGATGATGCAAGTTATGTCACACTGGTGCAACATGCATGCAATGTGTGTGCAAGCTGTGCTTTTCCTATATTGGTCTCTGTGACCATGCATGTGGATGTACTCATATGGAACCCCTAGAGTCATTATTGCATATGTGATCTTTTTCCTAAACCACATTGATATCCACACTAGCTACTAGTAGCTACATGTCATTGATCCACATACATGACCACATTGCATGTGTTCTCTTTTATAAAACCACATTGTTAATTGGTATATCTACCACACACACTAGTGGATTCTGTGATGCAACAACTTCTGTCACACTGGTGCAACATGCAATATGTTGCTTTCTTGTGTTTTGGTCTATATATGCATGTCACCATGCATGCTTTAATACACATGGATCCTCCCCTAGAGACATTGCATGATGTGTGTTACACACTGATATATATATATATATATATATATATATATCCACTAGAGCCACTGATCCATCACATGACCACACATTGCATATATATGTACATTGTTCTCTTTTCCAAAACAATACAAGATTATGATATATATATCTCTACATATATATGCATGACCATACACACATGCATATACTCAAGGGTTATGTGATGATGTGCACAAATTCTGTCACATTGGTCCATGCATGCATGCAATGTGGAGCTCCTTTATTTAACTCCTATGTGTTGTTTGGTTTCTATGACCCATATGTAATATATATATATATATATATATCTATATATCTCCTATAGGGGGTCATATTGTATGCATGTGTTCTTTTTCCTAACCCACATTGATATGGTCACCAGAGTCATTGATAGATCCACATCCATGATGATCCACATTTGCATGTATGTACATTATTCTTCCAAAACCTAACAATGATATCTATCTCTACACATATGCATGACCACACAATGCATACCCTACTCAAGTGGATTATCTGATGATGCACAACTAATAATAATTCTGTCACACTACATGCCTGCAATGTGGAAGCTCTCCTTTATTTAACCTATGTGTTTTTGGTCTCTATGACCATATATATATGGATTTGATCTCCTAGAGTCATATTGCATGCATGTGTGTTCTTTTCCATGCATATATTGCATTATTATTGATAGATCCACATGAGATGACCACATTGCATGCATGTGTGTTCTTTTCCAACAATATACCACATTTGGACATATATCAACATGATGAGACCACACATCTATAACTCTCTGGATGATGCAAGTTATGTCACACTGGTGCAACATGCATGCAATGTGTGTGCAAGATGTGCTTTTCCTATATTGGTCTCTGTGACCATGCATGTGGCTATACACATATGGAACCCCTATAGTCATTATTGCATATGTGATATTTTTCCTAAACCATATTGATATCCACACTAGCTACTAGTAGCTAGATGTCATTGATCCACATACATGACCACATTGCATCTGTTCTCTTTTCTAAAATCACATTCTTAATTGGTATATCTACCACACACACTAGTGGATTCTGTGATGCAACAACTTCTGTCACACTGGTGCAACATGCAATATGTTGCTTTCTTGTGTTTTGGTCTATATATGCATGTGACCATGCATGGTTTAATACACATGGATCCTCCCCTAGAGACATTGCATGATGTGTGTTACACACTGATATATATATCCACTGGAGCCACTGATCCCATCACATGACCACACATTGCATATATATGTATAGTGTTCCCTTTTCCAAAACAACACAAGATTATGATATATATATATATATATCTACATATATATGCATGACCAGACACAAACATGCATATACTCAAGGAATAGGTGACGATGTGCACAAATTCTGTCACACTGGTCATGCATGCATGCAAGCATGCATGCAATGTGGAGCTCCTTTATTTAACTCCTATGTGTTGTTTCGTTTCTATGACCCATATGTAATATATATATATATATCTATCTATTTTCTATAGGGGGTCATATTGTATGCATGTGTTCTTTTTCCTAACCCACATTGATATGGTCACCAGAGTCATTGATAGATCCACATCCATGATGATCCACATTTGCATGTATGTACATTATTCTTCCAAAACCTAACAATGATATCTATATCTACACATATGCATGACCACACAATGCATACACTAGTCAAGTGGATTATCTGATGATGCACAACTAATGGTAATTTTGTCACACTGCATGCATGCAATGTGGAAGCTCTACTTTATTTAGCCTATATGTTTTTGGTCTCTATGACCATATATATATATGGATTTGATCTCCTAGAGTCATATTGCATGCATGTGTGTTCTTTCCCATGCATATATTGCATTATTGTTGATAGATCCACATGAGATGACCACATTGCATGCACGTGTGTTATTTTCCAATGATATACCACTTTTTGTCATATATCTACATGATGAGACCACACATTTATAACCCTCTAGATGATGCAACTTATGTCACACTGGTGCAACATGCATGCAATGTGTGTGCAAGTTGTGCTTTTCCTATATTGGTCTATGTGACCATGCATGTGGATGTACACATATGGAACCCCTAGAGTCATTATTACATATGTGATCTTTTTCCTAAACCACATTCATATCCACACTAGCTACTAGTAGCTACATGTCATTGATCCACATACATGACCACATTGCATGTGTTCTCTTGTCTAAAACCACATTTTTAATTGGTATATCTACCACACACACTAGTGGATTCTGACAACTTCTGTCACACTGGTGCAACATGCAATATGTTGATTTCCTGTGTTTTGGTCTACATATGCATCTGACCATGCATGGTTTAATACACATGGATCCTCCCCTGGAGACATTGCATGATGTGTGTTACACTGATATATATATCCAGTGGAGCCACTGATCCCATCACATGACCACACATTGCATATATATGTACACTATTCTCTTTTCCAAAACAACACACAAGATGATGATATATATATATCTCTACATATATATGCATGACTAGACACACACATGCATGTACTCAAGGATTATGTGATTATGTGCACAAATTCTGTCACACTGGTCCATGCATGCATGCATGCAATGTGGAGCTCCTTTATTTAATTCCTATGTGTTGTTTGGTCTCTATGACCAATATGGAATATATATATATCTCCTATAGGGGGTCATATTGCATGCATGTGTTCTTTTTCCTAACCCACATTGATATGGTCACCATAGTCATTGATAGATCCACATCCATGATGATCCACAGTTGCATGTATCTACATTGTTCTTCCAAAACCTAACAATGATATCTATCTCTACATATATTCATGACCACACAATGCATATACTACTCAATTGGATTATCTAATGATGCACAACTAATAATAATTCTGTCACACTGCATGCATGCAATGTGTGGAAGCTCTCCTTTATTTAACCTATGTGTTTTTGGTCTCTATGACCATATATATGGATTTGATCTCCTAGAGTCATATTGCATGCATGTGTGTTCTTTTCCAAGCATATATTGCATTATTGTTGATAGATCCACATGAGATGACCACATTGCATGCATGTGTGCTCTTTTCCAACAATATACCACATTTTGACATATATCTACACGATGAGACCACACATGTATAACTCTCTGGATGATGCAACTTATGTCACACTAGTGCAACATGCATGCAATGTGTGTGCAAGCTATGCTTTTCCTGGTGTCTGTGACCATGCATGTGGCTGTACACATATGGAACCCCTAGAGTCATTATTGATATCCACACTAGCTACTAGTAGCTAGATGTCATTGATCCACATACATGACCACATTGCATGTGTTCTATTTTCCAAAACCACATTGTTAATTGGTATAACTACCACACACACTAGGGGATTCTGTGATGCAACAACTTCTGTCACACCGGTGCAACATGCAATATGTTGCGTTCCTGTGTTTTGGTCTATATATGCATGTGACCATGCATGGTTTAATAAACATGGATCCTCCCTAGAGACATTGCATGATGTATGTTACACACTGATATATATATATATCCACTGGAACCACTGATCCCATCACATGACCACACATTGCATATATATGTACACTGTTCTCTTTTCCAAAACAACACAAAGATGATATATATATCTCTCTGCATATATGTGCATGACCAGACACACATGGATATACTCAAGGATTATGTGATGATGTGCAAAAATTCTGTCACACTGGTCCATGCATGCATACATGCATGCAATGTGGAGCTCCTTTATTTAATTCCTATGTGTTGTTTGGTCTCTATGACCAATATGGAATATAAATATATATATATATCACCTATAGGGGGTCATATTGTATGCATGTGTTCTTTTTCCTAAGCCACATTGATATGGTCACCAGAGTCATTGATAGATCCACATCCATGATGATATGTGTGACCACATTTGCATGTATGTACATTGTTCTTCCAAAAGCTAACAATGATATCTATCTCTACACATATGCATGACCACACAATGCATATACTACTCAAGTGGATTAATTATCTTATGAGTATGCACAACTAATAATAATTCTGTCACACTGCATCCATGCAATAATGTGTGGAAGCTCTCCTTTATTTAACCTATGTGTTTTTGGTCTATGACTATATATATATGGATCTAATCTCCCTAGATTGCATGCATGTGTATTATTTTCCATGCATATATATTGCATTATTGTTGATAGATCCACATGAGATGACCATTTCATGCATGTGTGTTCTTTTCCAACAATATACCACATTTGACATATATCTACATGATGAGACCACACATATATAACTTTCTCTTGATGATGCAACTCATTATGTCACACTGGTGCAACATGCATGGAATGTGTGTGGAAGCTGTGCTTTTCCTATATTGGTCTCTGTGACCATGCATGTGGTTTTACACATATATATGGAACCTGTAAAGTCATTATTGCATATGTGATCTCTTTTTCCTAAAGATCACATTCATATCCACACTAGCTACTAGTAGTAGCTAGATGTCATTGATCTACATACATGACCATATTGCATGTGTTCTCTTTTCCAAAACCACATTGTTAATTGGTATATCTACCACACACAAGTGGATTATGTTATGCAACTTCTTCATTCTTTCACACTGGTGCAACATGCAATATGTTTATTTAATTCCTGTATGTTTTGGCTGTATGACCATGCATGGTTTAATTTGACACATGGATATATCACCTAGAGACATTGCATGATCGGTGTGTGTTCTTTTCCTAACCCACATTAGTGATATGGCTACCAGAGCCATTGTTGATAGACCACACATCATTGCATTTGTTCTTTTCCAATAATATATACCACACATTGATATCTAACTCTAGTGGATTCTGTGATGCAACTTAACGCTTCTGTCACACTGGTGCAACATCGAATTGAAAGCTGGTTATTTATTATTTCCTATACGATAATGTTTAATTTAATTTAGTATTGACACACATGGACCCCCAGCCCCTAGAGTCATGCATGTGTTCTAACCACATTGATATATCCACTATACTCTAGTCATTCACATGGATATCTGTGGAAGCTGCTTTAATTTTCCTATATATGTATTTTGGTCTGTGTAGTGATGCATCTTCTTTGGGCTAAAACTAATTTGATATATATACCATATGTGTTGCTATGACCTAAAACTAACCAAAATAAGGATAAAAGTCCATCATCGTTCAACCCTAATCTGCAGAAATCCATTGTTCAAAATAAACTACATTTTGAATCTTATCTATAAATAAATTTGAATATATTATCCAAAATACTTACCTCTCCTGAGATCATTATACAAGCCAGAATATAAACTAGTAGTCCACATTATTGCATTTTTTTAGGATTTATTCATCAATAATTTATAGTTTTCTTCACCAAGGCTTTTTAGTGAAGACTTTCTAAAATATGGTTAATTATTTTGAACCCTCCATCGAGCATCCAACGGCCAGGACACCAACCCCAAATTTCCAGGTAAGATCCTCCCGCCCACGAGAAATTTGGCGCTAGCGTGGGAGAGTTTCTACGCAAACGAAAATTTCTCGAGCTGCAATTATGTTTGAGCCCACCCACACAGCGCCACCCAAGCATTCACTCAAAGGTCATTTACGTAATCTATTCCCACCCTTTTTATCCCCTCGCCAAAATGAGACAGATCCAAATTTCCCCACCGCCCTCGGCGCCGCCGTCCTTCCCCTTTTCCCCTCACCCTTCCCGCCGTCCTCCCCGCTGTCCTCCCCCTTTTTCCCTCGTCGTTGTCCGTCCCTCCGCCATCTGCCTTGAATGCCCTCGTATCCGTCCATCCTTCCAGTAGTAACCTTTCCATCACCCTAGCACACAAACCCTAGCCCCTCCCCACCGTCCTGGTTTTCCACCACGTCCGTCGACCTCACCAGTCGTCCACCTCGTCGACAGCCGGCTGACCTTTTCTACCACCTCGATGTACACTTCACCCGCAAAGTCGGCCAGCTTGCCGTCCATCTCCCCGTCTAGCTCCCTGTCCTCCTCGCCGTCCAGATCACCGTCCACCTCGTTGACAAGGCCCGTCACCACATTGACAAGGCCCGTCCACCTCGTCGCCCACCTCGTCGACGAGGTCTACTACCTCGCCGTCTAGATCGATGCCACGTGCCCCGGGTCACTGCAAGAAACGCGGTATCAGAAAGGCCCTACAGCCTGCAGGCAAGGAAACACGCTCATCCTCGATTCTCATGTTTTTTTACTTTGCCTGAGAAATGCTGTTCATTATCCTATTCATGCCACCAATTTACCTTTTTTGTTGTAGTTATTCTCTCTTATTTGTTCTGCCTATGAAATTGCTTGTGATTTTACAAGTCTTGTGATCAGGGTTCCATTATCCTGTCTGTTGCATGAGTTTGACTACTTCATGACATGTCTGATGAGTAGAGTATAAATTGTTCATAGTAGTTTGTTTTACATGATGATTACTATTGAACAATCAACATCATATGTCATGACTTATTTAATTGCCTATTTTAATTGCATGAAAGATGCTTATCCTTCTGATGTTCAATTGTCCTGCCCTGCTTATTAGTGCAACCAGCCAACCAATTGACAAGTGAGATTCAGATTATTCGACTTATGATTAGTTTACATACAGATAAAGTTTGCATTATCTTGGGTGTTCCATTGGTTTGGCTGCTTCATCCTATGTCTTTTGATCAGAGTATAAATTTCTCATAGTGGACTCTATTACACGATGATTACTATAGAACAATCAACACCATAAGTTATATTTTGTTTATTTGCAGGATAGTTGCTTATCCTGCTTATGTTTTATTGTTATTATCCTCTTTAGCTGCGTGTATACTATTTCGGCTTATGATCTGTTTGCGTGTGATAAAGGTTGCATCACCTTGCCTTTTTGCATTAGTTTGGCTGCTTCATCATATGCCTTATGATAATAGTAGAAATTGATCATAGTGAGCTGTCACATGATGAGTTCTATAGAACAGTCAGTATAGTAGGTTTTGTTTCCTGTTTAATTGCACTATTGCTGCTTATCCTACTTATGTTTATTGTCCCACTCTGCTTATCACTGCAACTAATTGGTGAATTGTCCAGCTTGTTTTTTGCGGGGGAATTGTCCATCTTGTTCATCGTCTTGTCTCTTGCTTTCATTTGGCTGCTTCATCGTTAGTCTTGTGATATGAGATTCAGAGTAGAAGTTCCTCATAGTGGACTGTTGGACATTATGATTAGTATAGAACAATCCATAGGACATATGTTATATTTTTGTAGCTTACTAAAGAGTTTTTTATTCATGATAGAACCACAATTGCATCCCCGGGAAGAAAGACGGCTGGAAAACATCACGAGAAACAATGCGCGGATGCAAAAAATGGGTCTTAGGCCCCTTGTTTATCCATCCCCCACTGAATTCTCCCCTAAAAAGAGCAAGGATGAAGGCTCTGGATCTGACTATTATCCTGAAGAGGAGGGGGCGGATGAGCTGGAGGTTGTCCCCTTACTTGCCTACTCATCTTTTGTGTAATTATTTGGTTACTTAATTTTCCATATATGTTGTGCTTTTTTATTATCCTGAATTGACTACCTTTGAATTGTGTAGACCAAGAAGAGCAAATATAAGAAGAAACCTGTCGTCATGACAAGGATGGCTGCTGGTGGTGGATCATCTTCTTAGAAGCGCATCTCGTTTAGCATGGCTGCCTCGACAGAAAGTATGAGACATACCAGGTCGAAGGGGAATCCACTAGAAGTACTTCCACCTCCAAGTTCTCCATGGTGCCCACCAAGACCGCCAAGTGTTGCGACCTCTTCGCAAGAAACTTAGAGTCCTGCAGATCCTAATGCTCGAGAAGAGAAGGTAGCAGCCCAAATCGAGATGGCAACACTCTGTGGCAGGAAGACATTAGTCCAAGACGAGCAGATAGCTGCCCCAGGCAAGCAACCAACTCCCCAAGGAAAGCACATTATATTGTTTGAATGGCACTTATTATATGGTAGAACACTAACTCCACATTATATGTTTGTAGTTGATTTTGGCCATCATCCTTCTGAAGATACTATTAAACATGATGATCCTCAAATTGTCTTGAGGGAAAAAACATGGGGACGCAGCGTGAGAACATGTCCAAAGGAGGAAAGCTTCCATTTGCCATTCCTCAGGAAGAACTATTGCTTCCAAGTTCTCCACCGAGTGTGCAAAAACAGTCATGACTGGTATGCCTATCTTCCCCCGCTGGAAAGAGTACAAGGAGAGGCCGAATGTTCGAGCAAAGTTCTACGACAGAGTTTCCGTATGTTCTGTGACTCAACTACCCTTTTCTTCTCATTACTATTCAAGCAGAGGCTGATGCATGATGTTTTATTTCAGCAAAGTTTGTCATGGATGCATCAAACCGAGATGTGCAGGTTGCTTGCAACCAGCAGTTAATGAGGCACGCAAGAATTCAAAGAAATCTCCTGAAGAAGCAGTTTTTTGACCCCCTCCCACTGAATGAAGTAACAAGGATTTCTCCTATTGAACACATGAACGATGCAGAGTGGTGCAAGCTTGTTGATTCTTGGACTGACCTTAGGAACCAGGTCAAGTCTTGTCTACTCAACTTCCCCCTGTTTGTGTTTAACCAAGACTGCCTCTTATACTCTATGCTCTCTCTTTGTGTAGGCCTGTTGTCTAATAAACAGGCAAACAAGAAATAGACAACCTTATCGGAGTGTCTTGTTTTTCGGTGACAGCCGGGGCTTCTCCAATCAGAGTGTGAAAAAAGCAACAATAAGCCCTCCAGAATACTTTTCATCTTTCTCATCTTCCAAAATTTCAATGCCATATTTGTCTATGAAATGAGTATGATCATTTGTAATTTGCTGGCTATTTTTCTAATGTTTGATTCTATTCCTAAAACTCAATAGGCAACCAAGGAAAGCAAGATGGCACCTAATGGTACAGAAGATATCACTGAGGCTGAACAACCTCCTTCCACCAACATGGTGCACTATGCGCTGTCGCAGGACATCAGTATTCATTCTTCAAGACTAGCCAAGACTCTCCTTGAAGTGCAACTCCGGGCTTAGAGAGCAGGGAATGCGATACTGCGCAGTGCCACTGTGGGGTTGCAGACGGAGATACCAGATGGCAAGGCAGAAGCCCTAAAGGAAGCGCAGGAAGTGTGGAAGAAGCTATACCAGGTCCATCTTTGTCATCTTCGTATAATTCAATACCCTGTTTGTCCATGAAGATGTGCTTGGAATTTGCTTGCTAGTTTTCTAACGTTTTCTTCTATAACTGCCAGGCACCCATTGGAAGCACGGTGGTGCCATCTGCTGTAGAGATGGCATCGAGGATCAACCCCTTGCTTCCACTGATGAAAGCATCCATGTTTCAAGACCAACCAGCTCTCTCCTTGAAGCATAACTTTTAGCTGAGAGAGCAGCGAATGAGGCACAGAGCAGACGCATTGCAGCTTTGTTGAAGGAGATAGAAGCAAAGAATGAAGCACAGAAAGAACTTCGCAGACCTTATAAATGCATCACTTTAGCAATTTGTAGCTATATTCCGTAAGTGAACTGGTGGTGTGACTCAAAGCTTGTTAGGCTCTTTACTTTATTTTGTTGGAAACTTATGTGTGAACCTATTTATGTTCCCTGAAACATGTGCCCAGCAATTTCTGTTATTTTGATCTGGACGGTGTAATCTAGCAAAATTGCCAGCACTGTTCTCCGACGTAAATGAAAACGTCATGCTTGTTTAGTTCACGAAAATATTTACATCAGTGATAGACGCCTACGTGGCGCACTTTCACTCGTCAACATCCTCGATGAAATAGGAACGCTTCTACCCTGACGAATTGTGTTTGTCATGCGTTGGAGATACGCTTTCAACTCTCATTGGTACATGATTTGTGCTACAGATGGACCACATGTTTCCTTCCTATTGGTCCACATGTCGCCCTGACGATCGGCCATGCGTAAGCGAGCTAGCTTATTGCCGTGATGAAAATGAAATTCGTCTCCGCTAGCGCGACGAAATGGGAAGGATGATATAAGAAAATGAAAGGATGACGTCAGCAAACGGCGCTAGCGGAATCAGGCCCTGACAAAAAAAGTCAGGAAGTAGATGACGTCATAGACGGCGAACAATGACGTCAGCAAACGTCACTGACAGCAGTTCGCTTTGCCGTCCGCCACATGGCATCATTCATGACGAAATAAAAATGTCATGACAGACCGGGCCTGGGCCGGGCCAGTCTAGTTTGCCCTGATGAAATTGGAGGAACGTCACGGACGGGCCGTGACGTTTTTAGACAGAAAAAACATCAAGGATTGAATTATGAGGTGAGGTTCGTGACCTATTTTTTTCGTCACAGAATTCATCGCGGGTGGCCATCTATGATGTTTTTGGCCCTCATCCATGACGATATTAGATCATCATAAACCGCCCAGATTCTTGTAGTGTCAAAGCTAAAACTACGGCTGCTAGTTCCAAGTCATGGGTAGGGTAGTTCTGCTCATGTTGCTTCAGTTGTCTGGATAGGTATGATATGACTTTGTCTTCTTGCATCAACACACATCCGAGACCAATCTTGGATGCATCACAATACACATCAAAGGCTTCTTGATATCCGTCATGATCAAAATTGGGGCTGAAATCAATCTCTTCTTGAGGTCTTGAAAACTTGCTTCACATTTGCTGGTCCACTCAAACTTCTTATCTTTTTTCAAAAACTGGGTCATCAGCCTTGCAATGCTTGAAAATCCTTCAACAAACTTGCGGTAATATCCGGCTAATCCAAAAAATGCATGGACTTCGGTTTGGGTGGTTAGGGATTTCCATTCTTCCACATCCTTAATCTTGGCGGGATCGATAGCAACTCCTCCTGCCGACAAGATATGGCCTAGGAATCCTACTTCCTTTAACCAGAACTCACATTTGCTAAACTTGGCATACTACTGATGCTCTCTAAGGGTTTCAAGGATGGTTCTTAGGTGCTTCTCATGGTCCTCCTGTGACTTGGAGTAGATCAAAATGTGATCAATAAAAACAACGACAAACTTATCCAGGAAGTTTATAAAACTCTTATTCACGAGGTTCATGAAATAAGCGGGGGGATTGGTTAATCCAAAAGACATGACATTGTACTCGTATAGTCCATATTTGGTGGTGAAGGCAGTCTTTGGGATATCTGTTGCATGAATCTTCAATTGGTGATAACCAGTTCTAATATCAATCTTAGAAAACACTCTAGCACTAGTTAGTTGATCAAATAAATCCTTTATCTTCGGAAGTAGGTACATGTTTTTGATGGTGACATCATTCAGCTTCTCATAATCCGTACATAAACGGTTGGCACCATAATTCTTATCAACAAACAGAACAGGTGATCTCCACGGCGAGGCACTTGGTTGTATCAAACCTTTTCCCAACATATCATCAAGTTGCTTCTTGAGATCCACTAATTCAGATGGGTTCATACTATAGGGTCTCTGAGCTATGGGTCCAGTTCCAGGAACTAGTTCAATGATAAAATCGATATCTTGATCTGGGGGCATACCGGGCAATTCATCTGGGAACACATCGGGGTATTCACAGACTACTCTGACTTAGTCAATGGTGGTTTTGGCTAAACTCTTGTTGCACTTGAATTGATGGGGTAGCGTTTGAGGTACATGCTCTACTAATACTCCGGTGCTACTGGTCATGGTTATGGCTTTCTTGGCATAGTCGATTAATCCTTGATGTTTCGACATCCAATCAATTCCTAGCACTACTTCCAAACCTTTGGTTCCAAGTACTATTAGATTGGCATAAAAATTTATCCCATGGATTCTGATAGGTACAACCTTGTAAACTTTTCTAGCTTTGGTGGTTGAACCAGGTATTTGAACTATCATGACATGCTTCAAATTGGTGGGTTGAATCTTACTAGTGCATGCAAATTCTTTTGCAACAAACGAGTGTGATGCTCCAGAATCAAACAACACTCTTGCTAGAACTGAGTTAACAGAGAACATACCCAGTGTGGGGCCCCGGATTAATCCTCCGAGAATCCCTGTTATGCACACCACCATGATCCCATGACCAGTTAGTCGTGGCACATAACCGACAAGTATCAAAGTAAACATCCAAAATTTACATGGATACAAGTCATACCTTAGTTGCCGTTATGGCTATATCAACATCATCAGCGTAACTTGTAGGAAGCATAGAGCCCGATCCATGCATTAACCTACAGGCAACTGACTGGGAGAACGTCCTAGCTCGCATAATCGCCATCATCACCATCATCTCGAAATCTGGCCAAGTTAATAGCCAGGGACAATGCCACTGAGTACTTTGAATGTACTCGCAAACCACCTTAATAGAATAATAAAATCAAGAGGATACACAATATGGTTGTGGTAGTAGGAGGGCTCCAAGAGAGGTTCTTTCAATAAATAGTTTCTCTTGTAGATATAGCATCTACATATCTTTGTTGAAAACTTTCATAAACATTTTGGAAACCTTTTTGAAAAGTTTTGTAAAACACTAGGATTGGGGTACCCATTTGTTCCCGTCTTCAGGTCGTCCCACGACCAAACTCCTTTCTCCTCCTTCCGACCATCCCATGGTTAAAACCTTTCTCCTTTACGACCATCCCATGGTCAAAACATTTCCAAAGCCATTTCTTTTCTGAAATCCTTTTGGAAAACAAAACCAGCACCGCTCTACAGCAACCTTCCCAACCGTCCATGACCGCGGAAACGGCTATTCGAATAGATTTACACTATGTAGAGGCTGTACACTTTCCCCACATCATCCGGGTACACTACCCTGATCTACACCGATCATGGGTCGAGAAACCGATCAAGACTCTCCGGATGCCCACTCCAATATAAGTGCCTACCCTATGAGTGTTACTCCCCTGAAAACCGGTACGTCGGGTACCGAGGACCAACCGGAGCGCATTTTACACTTTACACAGTGGGCGCTTTCAATGAGGGGCTCATAGTAACGCCTGGCTACCCGCAGATAGTTTGTTCCTTCTCCAGGTCGATGTCCCACATGGATCTTTAAGGCAGAAGGCCCAGCCTCCGGGATCGTGACCCCCTGTAGTAGTTGTGAGGAAGCTTATACCAGAATAGACAAACATCAAGTCCAGCCCTGTCCCATTCTAGAGTAATGTGGTTGCACGGGTTAATTGTTCTAGCAAAACTGCAAAGAACCAGGTGCGTTTTCACAAACCTTTTTCCTCCATCTTTCCTTCAGCATTTTGTAAAAAAAACCTTTTTTTTTCTCAACATCTCTTGGGAGGTCCCACCTCACCAAGGTTTTATCATAAAACTTTTGGTAAAACTTTTTTTGGGGTCTTCCCATCCTATACCTTTGCTTTGGTTAAAACAGGGTCTCCAAAAGGGGTATGGTGTATTACACCATCTACCATACTAGGGACAAGTAGGTGTCGTCAAGGGGGTTGTACTTAGTAGTACCAAAGTGTAATAGTTCGGATGAGCCAAACCACTACCATATATACATCAACATATAGTAGACAATGCAGTTTTGATAAACAGTAGATAAAACATGCATAAGTAAAACAGTAGGACAAGGATTATGAGAAAGAAGGTGTCTTGCCTGATGATCAGCAATATGGCAATATGTCCCTGGACTTCTTCTTAGATACGCAATAATACCAATAATAAGAACCATCTTCTGGTCTCTAATTTCATCACAACTATCATCGTCAAGATAGCACATGCAAGCAAACCAAACCACAATCAACACAAGGCATACAAGCATCATTACAATACAGAAAACAAACATACCCCACATTACTCAAATCCATAGGTTTTGATAGATTGAGTGGGTTGTAATTGGAATTACTTTAATTGCCCTTGTGGTCTTTGTTTTATGATGTATTTGTCCAAATACCACCTGTTAAGGGGATTTAGAACTAGGCTTGGGTTTGTATGACATCAATATGCAAAGATGATACCATCAGGAAGGTATTGACAAAATAAGGCCAACAAAAGTGGTTTCACTATTTTATCACTTTTCCTTAATTTCTTATGAATACTCTAGTCATAAAAGCTCTAGTTTTAGGAAATAATTCACCAGAAAAGTTCTGGAGCTCCAATAATTATTTCCTTGTATGGTTAGGTAGGGTTTGTTGTACTTATTCACTAAGAGTTGGAATCATGTCAAAGTAATTACCATAATTCCCTTAGGAAATTCCTAAAGGCAGTTCTAGAGCTGTTTTGTCTATTTCACCAGATTTAAACTACAAAAGCTTTTGATTTGTTTCCAAAGGCACATGGCAGGTATTTAGAGTACCTTTTTTTAGAAATTTGAATCAACCTTTTTGAAGTGGCATAGATACTGAGGTGATTTTATTAGTGAAATAACTAAGCCCAGAACAGATTAATTCAAGATAAATCCACAGGGGTTTAGAAAATTATGGGCTCCTGGGGTTGGATAGATATTGGTATGCAGGCGTAAAGAGAGTTGGAATTAGGTCAATACCAGCTTTGGTTTGGCCTAGGGAATTTTCTAAAGACAGAAAGGCCTTGTTTTTGTTATTTTTGCTACTGGTGGACCAGAGCTCCACTTGGCGTGGGACCAATTCTAGATAATAGTTACTTCAGATATCAAGCATTTTCAGTTGGATTTACTCTATTTGGGGGTGTGGAACTCCCTTGAAGATTTATTGATTGAAAAAGGTACTATCTAGGAGATAAATCTATAGAAGAGATACAAATATCATATGGCCAAACTTTTGGTACTGCATGTTGGGGGAAACAACCCTAAATTTTATAAATTTTTGACCCAGGCATTGGGAGCTGGTTTCCATTTTTAAATTGATTTAAGCTGAAGGCCAAAATTACTGGATCTGGGCAAAAGAATAATATCAAAAGGGGTCGCGGGCTGGGATCTGGGGTTTTACTGGGTCGTCCAGGGGGGATTCGACCCACGGTGCGCGAGGCGATGCGCGGGAGCGTGGTTTGAACCTGCGAGGACGGGGCCCGCCTGCCAGCGACGGAGGGGCGATGAAGGGGTATGGAGGGCGGCTAGCCGTTGGATATAAAGGGGATCCTACGGCGCGCGCGTCACCTACCCTAGATAGCGGTGGCTATGAGGGAAACCCTAGCAGAGGGCAGGGCGGTGCGTGGAGGCTTACCGGAGGGCGGAGAAGAGACAGGGAGGGTGCAGGGCGACGCGGTCGATGACGACGACTCCAGGGAGGGGCGGTAGTGGCAGGTTCCGCGTCGGGAAGGTGCTCGCACGCGGACGGCCGGAGAAAAAGAGAGGGGTGGTGGGTGCTTGTGGAGGTGGAGTGGGGGATGTGTGAGAGGCTTTTTCCAGGCTGCAAGGTACATGGGGAGTGATTAAACCACTCTCTCTCTAGCCTCGGGCATAGGAAGAAAAAGAGAGAGAGAGGGATTAGGGCTAGCCATGGGCAGCTGCCAGGTGTGGTGGGGAACGGCAGTGGGGTAAAGGTACACACCAGATAAGTGGAGAGGGAGAGGGTGGTTGTTGTTTGTGAGATATGGGGAGATACCCGTTAATGACAAGATCTTCTCCTCTCCTTCTTCCAAGTACTAAATGCAAAAGAAGAGATGCTACAGTGCAGCACGACCATTGGGGGTGTAGGGTGCTGGAGATAGTTGCTGGTCAAGTTTCAATGATGGTTGGAGGTGGTTTGATTAGTGAATTTGATTAGTTTGCAAGAATGAGTCAAATCAAGGGTTATGAAGGAAGTTTAAGGAATTGCATGTGGCAAGGTGGGAAGATGGTACTGGTAGGTATATGAGGTCAAGGTATCTCTCCAGGATTTTTTTTAGATTTTTCTAAGGATTTTAAGTCCACTTAGAATCATTTATTCACTACGTGCAGAAGTAGTTTCTAGAATCTCATTTGATATTTTTGCATTGGACAATGTTGGTTTTTGGTGTGAGATGGTCCTAGATGTTAATACACACTTAGGGGAATTTTCCCAAGATTAATTGTGGCTTAAAAGTATTTAAAGCAATTACTATTCCAATTTAGCCATTTAAGAAAATGGGCAAAAAGAGATAATATGGATCTTCAAAAATATATATTTTTGAAGGGGGGAGATAGGGTATGATATATAGGACTCAATTGTGCTTAAAGTTAAGGAAGTGTTTTGGCAAAAACCAAACTTTCCTTTATGGAAGGAGTTTTGGAAGTTTTGCCCCTTAAATGAATTAAATCGTTTTTGGGCCATAATAATTATGGATAATATTTTATAAATCTTTGTGATCAAGGTATATGATGTAGACAAGGTGTATCAAGCATTTGCAACATTGGGATTTGAGAATCAAAGTTGATTTTGGTGAAAAAATAGAGATTAAGGATCTAGGGTAAGATTGTTTTCATGCCACCAAAAGCTGGTTGGATCTTGGAGCTCAGATCTCCCATTGGGGTAGGGGCTATATGGATGGATAGACCAAGTGATGTAGATCACCATGGTACAGAAGTTTGGGCTTGATCATTGTTGAGCTCACCAAGACAGGCTTTCGAACTTTGAATAAAATAAGCCTGCCAAGGCAGATTATTAACTAGCCTTCAAAACCTTATGGGTTTAAGAAGCACAAAGATCCACTTAGAATAAGTGAATTAGATATTGATAGACCTATATGAGTAGCACACAACCATGCAAATAGTTGGTTCATAGAAGGTTGGATGATGGTGTGAGCTTCTGTGAAAGTAGGCATGTTGACTAGATTTGCAGGAATAGTTATTTTCTTGCCTGCAAAACCATCAAGAACATGTGGGTTGGAGGATGATCTAACCAAGGGAAAGAGTGGGCCTTGGTAGTCCTTAGGATGGTTAACAATATGGTTCAAATGCATTTCCAGAAATGCACAAGTGTTGAGAAAAGGAGGCCCTCAAAAAGGTGATGTTGGAACAGATTCCAGACTTGGCCAAATTTTGGCAGATTTAGGGTTTTTGATTAGAATGTGGGTGGTGATGATTTTGATGGGATGCACGGTACAAAAGCATCATCAAGTGGATGATGTTGAAGTGTAGACGGAGTATAAAAGATCCATGCTTGATATTGGTCTTCATTGACTTGGAAGCTTCTATAGGGGATATCTTTAGAATTGATCTAGTTAAGGGTTTTAGATGATCACCTAGTGTTTAGAGATCGGATCCTGTTTTGTATTCTTGCTTAGGGTGTGGTGATTTGTAAACATCTTGATCCTAGTGATGAGCTCCTAGAGTAGCTCATACTATCTCCTAAGCAGACAAATCAAGCAGTAGATCAAGGCAATTCATCAGACAGCAGATCAAGGCAACTCAACTTATAAACTAGGCAGATCCACTACTAGGGTTACCATCAAGTCTGACTTGAGGTAAGGATGGGTAGTTTTGAAAGGTTGGAGTTTGAATAAAATGAGAGTCCTTAGTATCTCTACCAAGAGTAGAATTCAAAGGCTTAATAAAGGTGTTTTGGGAAACCTAGAGAGAAGAGTAGTTGAAGGTTATGTCTTGAAAACATAAGGAGATACTATTCTATAGCTCTCCATAGTTTGATCAATAGAAGCTACTAAAATAGTTGGTTGGCAAAGGCTTCTTGGCTCAGGTTTTGAAATGCCAGAACATTTGAGAATATGGAAAATAAGCCAAGACAATTTTGTGAAATAGCTTTTGTCAACTGGTGTTGTGGTAAGGAGGATATCATCTAATACACACTCATAGGAATAAATAAAGTCGAACAGCAGGAAAACACTTCATCATTAAACAAAAGAAAAGTATTTATTCCCCTTGCTTTTTGCATTCTGGACAACTATTCAGGGTTGCTGAAATTGGGATGTTACACCCAGCACGACATCTGGTGCTTCCTGGGCTTCATCAGAATTCATGTGGAATAGACGACCGGTACAGTTGTGCGGGTTTGCTGGGCCAAATGTCTTTCTAGGCTGGACACGGCACTGCTGTTGGGCAGGTGTAGTAACATTGGTTGCTACGGCCAGCTTCTGTGGGAACTCGTTGGAATAGTGACCCGTGACTCCGCATTCAAAGCAAGTGATTATTGACTTGTCTTTCCCTATGACCAGCACAGCATTGCTTCCAGTCCCTGGGGCAGTATTGTTGTTGTTGTTACTATTGTTGTTGGACCTTGGAGGTGCATAGTTGAAGTTATTGGGGTTGCCGGGGTTGTTGATGTGGTTTCCTCCAGGCCTCGGGTTTCCTCCGCCACGATTGGGATAGTTCGGACGGTTCATTGGGGTCTATTATTTCTTGGGGCATATCCTACAAACGGGTTGGGGCGATACTTCGGGGTTTGGTGGGGTCCTGGTTGGTGCATCATATGATGCTTGTGGTTCTCACTGGCTTGGTTGATCTTTCCTTCCATATGGATAGCAGAATCCACTAAAGCTTCAAGGTCGTCAAATGGAATGTTGACTAGCACTGTCTACATCTCATCATGCAGGCCATTCAGGAATCTCTCTTTCTTCTTCGCTTTTGTGTCTTTTTCATCAGGGGCATACCTAGCTAGTGATAGAAATTTGTCGCGGTACTCAACCACAGTCATTCTTCCCTGCTTTAGCTCTCTGAATTCATCCCTCATCCTCTTGATCAAACCTGGGGCCACATGGGTCCTGCTGAACCTGAGCTTGAATTCTTCCCAAGTCATCATCTGTCCTCCGTTCATTGTACGGATGCTGTTCCACCAAGATCTTGCATAGTCTACCAAATAGTAGGTAGCAAACAATACCTTTTCATTGGCATCTACTACTGCCACTTCTAAGTTGTTTTCCATGGTCCGCAGCCACTCATCAGCATCTAAGGGCTCCTCATACTTGCTAAACATAGGAGGATTGGTATTCCGAAAGTTCTTGAGCTTGGATCCATGGTGATCTTGGTTTCCATGGCCTTGATTATTGTGGGCCATCTGGGCTATCTGTTGAAGAGTGTCTAAGTTGGTTTGAAGTTCAGCTCTACCAGCTTCATGGTCTGAAACTAACATCTATAGAATCTGAAGCATGGGGTCCTAAGATGAGCTACTTCCTCCGAGGTTACCGCGAGTCATCTGAAGATTGAGATGGATAATGAGACAAGAGGGAAGTTTCTATGGTTCGTGGGTTTGTTTGAAAAAGCTTTAAACTTTGAGTATGACTCAGGTTTTGAAAACTAACAATTTCTTCTCATTCATTCATTCCAAGCACACAATACAAACACACACCACAACTACAAAATAGATGGTTTTAAAAACCATTCTGTGAAGCTACGATACAGTTGGACCGGGTACAACTCACACCTATGATAGTGCTCAGGTGCGCCTACTCATCATCGGGGGTGTCGGGCTCCTCCTCATCAATGAAGCCAGCATCATCCTCATCAGTGTGGTCCTCCATGGCGGCGTCCTCCAGGTAGTCATCATCGTCACTGAGGTAAGAGTGAATATCACCACAGATATCTTCACCTTCCTCCTCCTTCTCCTCCAGCTAGATCTCCTGGTCATGGACGATCTCCTCCAGGGTGGCTACCTTCTGACTAAGATGGGAAATGATGCGATCATTTTTATTGCGTTGGTGATGAAGTGACTTACGCTCGTTGGCGAGGATGGCGAGGGTTTGCTTCCTTTCAACAGCTTCGGCATGGTTCTAATTAGCGTACGAACAGGCGTTGTCCAACTCCTTCTGAGTCTCATGTAGCATGAAGTCCAAGTAGTCCACGTGATGCCTTAACTCCGGATGTGATGGCATGGCTAAAGGTTGTCCATTAGAGTCACTTCTTGCATACTTGGCGTAGTGGGTGCCACTGATCTGGTTGATGTTTTGAGCACAGAAGCGAAAAAGTGCCTCCTGCATTTCCCTGGCTAGAGCGTCTAACCAGTTGTTCTCCCTGATGCTGAACTGAATCTTCTCTGAAAGCGGTGGCTCCATTTTTCCTCTCAGGTTGGCAACAATTAGCCACTGTAGCTCCCCTCCGGATTGGTCATTGAGCTATGCTCCGAACAACTCCTAGTGCGGGCATCTCAAGGGCATCCAAGATACTCCGAGAGCTGGTCCAAATCACTCTCAAAGATGAGCTCCCCTCCATTGCCCAACTTGTAAAACTTGCTATATTTGACCTCCATCTATAAGCAATGAAGATGAGTAAGTTAGTGAGGTGATCAAGTGTGTCAAATTTTATGTAAAATTGTAAGTGTTTTGAGTAACATGTGAACTCCTTTTCGAAAGAATCTCAAGGGTAAGAGTGAGAATAAGTTTTCATAAATACTCAATTGCTTGGTCTTGAAACTAGGTTTTCAGACGTCCATTCTAACTAGGGTCTCCTATGGTCAAGATGGCTCTGATACCAACTTGTCAACACCCGGATTTTTAAGTCCAGATGCCTGTTATGCCGTACATCGCAATCCCAGGATTACCATTTTTGTGAGACATAACAAAGTTGGTACCACATTACATCATCGATTACAAACCATAATAAAGGTCTTACAAATAAAGGATCTCATGATCCAGTCTTAATACAATCAAAGCAGTGGAAAGTAAACGTAGTAGGCTCCATCTTCATGGTCACAGGCAATGCTGGCGAAGGGAGATGATCCTAGTTATCATGGACCTCCTGCTGTCCATCTTCCGGGTAGTCCTCCTCATAGTCTGGCCAGGGGAATATCCAGGGACAAAGCCATGAGTACTTTTTAAGTACTCGCAAACTATCACTAGTATAAGTAAGGTAGAACTAGTAGGAATCTTAAGCTCTAGTTTTGTTTCCAAAAAAGCCAGGTTTATCACATAAGGAATTTAATAGTAAAGACCTAATTTAGTTCTCTACATCACTTAAGTGGGAACTTAGATTTCATGTCCACAACTCTGTTGTGGCCAAGTCAAAGTCCTCTTTCAAGTCACAAGTCATTTTGAAAACATCTGACAACGGAACAGTATGGCGACTCCAACTGTCCATAACCGCGGATGCGGCTATTCGAATAGTTTGACACTCTACAGAGGTGGTACACTTTCACCACAAAATTCGATACATCCGTCAGGGATAACCCTGAATCATCATACTTGGTATGCGGATAATCAATCCTAACCCTTCAATTACACACCCTAGTATAGGCACCTCCCCTATGAGTTTGGCCTCCTAGCCATGGCTAACTGCCATCCCCGGAACTACATAGGTGGACATTCATTCACGAGGTAGCCTTAGCTCAACCTCTTCCACAAGGGAACCCATATTAAGACATATAAACTTCCATTTAAGCCCTACCCAACTCAGGTATTATGTATGTACGGTAAAATTGGAATGGTATCACATCTGAACCCAACCATCAGTTTTTATCATAGTCAAGGCTCATGCCTCATTCAGTTTCATCATCCAATCATTGAGTTTCATAACACATGTCAAAACATTTCAATAGAATGAATCATCATTCCAAGGTTTTCATAATCCATTTCACCAAGTATTCCCATCTAAAGTGATCAATTTTTAGCTTAGCACTAGCCACTAGTATTGAGGGTATCACTATTGGAGGTGGTAGTCAAGTATAAGTATCCAAGACTAGTTCTATGATCTTGATTGTATCCATCCTAATTTTCCACTAATCACAATTCATTAACTAGATAGGAAACCTCAGTAAAAGGAAATGTAAAGCTTGTAAGTAAAACTGGGATTGGTATAATCAAAGTTGCATATCTAATCATGCCTAGTTCATCTTGCATTAGTTAGCTTGCACTGATAGCTTGCATAGTTTTAGCTTGCTTTGAGCAGTGCTGTTGTTGAAGTTCTCTTCTTCTTCCTCGAAGTACTCCTCCTCGTCGTACCCCGGGTCGGTAGTAGCATCTATAATACATACAATGTACACAATCACCAAACAACACTTCACTATTTAACCCAAAGGCCCATACTATATGATCTAACATCATCTCAATCATCACATGAAATAATTACACATTCTTATTTATCTTATTTTGGGAAAAGTAATTTCTACTCATTGAAAAGTACTTAAGATTTAAATTTCTCCAATTAAAATATGGGATCATATTAACACATGTCATCACCACATATTATAATACTTGGGAATGTGATTTAAAGTGGTGGTCATATATTACAAGATTTAATATTACTATTTAATAATATTTCAGTGACTAGAAATGCCTATATATCATTCTTTTAATACTAAACCATGTTTCATATATGTAAAAACAAATCTTTTTACATATTCATGTAAGGATGGCAAATGTGATTTTTGAGAGTTGGAATCAACTCAAAAGCATTTATGGTTGATTTTATAAAAATGTTTAAAGTGGTAAAAGTCTCTATCTTGTTATTTTTAATACAAGTGATCTATAAATTCAGATGGTTTGAATCCAATGGGAGTGATTAGATATTTTCAATAGCTTTCTAACAAAATTGTAATCATGCAATTTGGTTCAGTAAAACTCTTTGAATTCAATTTTGAATACAGCTACTGAATAGGATTTTTAACTAAATGGCAAAATTCTATTTGAATCATTGGGCTCTGCGCGGGAAAAGGAATGTGCTGGCCCAACTGCACAGTGCGTGCAGCGGGCTGCTGACAGGTTGGTCTCATGTGTCAACGATAGATCTAACGCGAAACAGTATCAACAATTCTCAGCGCTACGATTAGAAAAAGATCTACGGCTAAGGTTCATCGTCTACGTCGCAGAACTCCGGCGAGATTCTAAACCTAGCGGCACAATGGGGTCGTGGGAGGCTTACCAGGGCTCCAACTATGTTCGGTGATGGGGTGAATGGACTGGTAGACGATGGCGAATCAATTGGTGGCCGCGGTAGCACCTGGGGTGGCTCCAATCAAAGGCGCCCTTTCTTCACTGCAGCAGACTCTGGTCAAATTCTGGCAGGGTGGTGCTTGCCTTGCTCCGGGAAAGGGTCTGGGGTGGTTCTGAGAGAGAGGAGTGAACTGGTGTGCCGTTTGGGGTCTGGGGTGGCTCCTATTTATACACCGGCGTTGGAGGTAGGGCAGCATGGTCAGGCTCACCAGCGATGCTGCTACAGGTCGAGCTAGGGATGGCGGATGGCATGGGTCGTTGTGGTGTACTGTGGCGATCGTCACGCTCATGATGTCACGACAAGGGGCGGTCTCAGTCGGTCGGGCAATGTCGGCACTCTGTTCAGGTATGGATGTGTTCGTCATCGAGTACGATGGTCACGGGGCATGCGGCGGTGAATCATCATGTCTGGGAGGTGGATGGTGACGAGGCGAGTGCGAATACGAGCGGAGAGAGCGAGGCGCAATGTGTGTGCGCGAGGCGGCTTCAGCGCTCCGTCGTGCTCTCTGCATGGCAGAGACTTAAATGGGCGCGGCTGTTGTAGCTTCTCCACTTCTCGCTGTTGGTGAAGGGATGGACAAAGAGGGGAGGTGAGGTCACGGCTACTCTCTAGACATTATGGGAGAGGGCGGCGTGGCGTGTGGCGATTGTTCCATGGTCGACAGGCGTGACATGCTCGGTATGGTCATGGCACTGGTCAATGTGGCGAGTGAGGTTTCTCCCTTGCACAGCCAAGTACTAGTTGTGATCATGGGTGATTCGTTGGGTTGATTGCAGTACAAGAATGAGCACAAGATGGATTCCAAACATTAGATAGTTGTTGAGTTTGTACTCTGTCTGCTAAGTGTTCGACTAAATGGCCGCATGAACTTAATCTTTGAATTATTCAATGATTTTTGGTGGGTGAGCTGGTCACGTGCTTGGTATTCTCTGGTTGCTAGGAATTGTCAAGTGGTGGAGGTTTGAGTGGTTTTTGAAAAATGATGATCTATGTACTTACACTTGATTCAATTTTGAATTGCCTCTCAAATATATTTGAATTTGGTTTATGTAAATTTGTGAAGTTTGTTTTGGTTCATTTTTACTTGGTCTAGCAAGGGGTGAAAAGAACTAGAATTGTTTCTGTTGGAAATCTTTTACTAGAGATGCCCAAAGTGGGCTAGTGGTTAACTTTGGCAAAATTGACCATATGATCATATGCTTCACAATTGATTTTCTTTTCATTTGATTTTGCTTAGAAAAGATCTAGATGATGTGTTAATCATTTTTAATCCTTATCATTTGTAGCAATCAATCATGGGATAGCAAACATTCATGCATTAATATAACTCACACATGCATTCGTATAGAGTTTAATAATAAAAGTTTTTGTTAACCCTAAACTTGGGTGATTAGAACTTGATAATCTTATTTAATATTTTTTAGGAGTTATAGTTCCTATGCTCTAAGTGTTACGAGAAGATACCAGGCTGATCCTGGTGAAAGCCACTGGACAGCGGTAAAGAATATCCTTAAGTACTTGAGAAGGACTAAGGATATGTTCCTAGTTTATGGAGGTGAGGATGAACTCAGTGTAAAGGGTTACACAGATGCGAGTTACCTTAAGGACTCAGATGACTCCAAATCGCAATCAGGTTATGTGTTTGTCATGAATAGTGGCGTTGTGAGCTAGAAAAGTTCCAAGCAAGATATAGTGCCCCCTCTTCAATAGGAGCTGAATATATATTGCCGCCTCGGAGGCTGCGGAAGCTGTTTGGATTAGGAATTTCCTGATCGCTCTTGGTGTGGTTCATGGCGCGTCCAATCCCTTGGATGTTTATTGTGACAACAATGGTGCTATTACACAAGCCAAGGAACCTAGACATCACCAGAAGAACAAACATATTTCAATGTGTTACCATCAGATTTGTGAGTTCATTGATGATGGTAGTGTAATGTTATGCAAAATACATATGGACTCAAATGTTGTTGATCCCTTGACAAAGCCACTCCCGCAGCCTACACATGAAGCGCACACAAGAGTAATAGGTATTAGATACTATCTAGATTGACTAGTGCAAGTGCGAGACTGAAGGAAATATGCCCTAGAGGCAATCATAGAGATGATTGTATTTCATATGTATCCATGAGTTATTATATTATTCCTTGAATATCCATATATCAGGAAACTTGTATTGATTGACAATTATGTGAATTGTTTGTGAAACTCTTTACTTGTATGGCTATCTAATAATTGTCCCTGTTCAGAGTTCATGTGAGGACACACGTGAATATTAGACTAGCACATCAATTGGTTGATGACTATGTTTCACAAGTCATAGACATGGAGATGTCAAACCAATGATGTGGAGACATGTTATGAATATGGGGTTGGACTGACCCAACTTGAGACTAGCAATAATACTTGCAGCTCTCTCTACACATCATGTACGTTTTGTCCTTAGACCTGAGATTGTCACATGTACTTGAGATGTGGATCGACCTACTTTGGGGCTATCAAACACTACTCCGTAACTTGGTAGTTATAAAGGTAGTTTTCAGGTTTGTCCTGATACATGCTACAAGGCATTGGTCAATCAAGATGGGATTTGCCCCTCTCTACTTGAGAGAGATATCTTTGGGCCCCTCAAGTGATCTGATCCAGAAATGCATGGCTATGCTACATACGGTTAAGAGTTAACCTAGTAAAGGGATTCCGAATCACACTATCGAGAAAGAGAGGTCAGCTTGGAGCTAGACCAAATATCTCAGGGCAAAGGAAAATACATGTACTCAACCTTCTGATTGCTAGAGGCTGTTACCAACTATTGATGGAGTAAGTGTACTCGTGTCATGTCTATATGTGTATGAACCTATAGGGTCACACACTTTAGGGGCTGGAAGCCTACTGAGGATTGGATTCGAATTAGACCAGGCTTGGGCTATTAATGGGCTGCTAATGTAGAAGCCCACCAGGGTTGCCTATATAAGAGAGAGTGAGGTGAGCTGAATAGGGCTGAGCATTCCACACAGCCACCACTACTCTCACGCATGTGTTGCACGAGCAGACCTAGCAATCTTGCGTGTGACGACTTCCACTCCGGGCGTGTGGATACCTTAGAGGTGCTACAGGTGTAGCACTTGGACGAGTTGCGCAAAGGGGAGCTGCTCCTGGGACAAGGACAAAGAAGGAGACGTAGAACATCTACACTGCCCTGACGTGCTTCATCGAGTTCCGCAACTGCGCGTCTAGTGGTAATACCGTTATCTATGACAATAGTATTAATTCCTAGTTGACGCAGTAGAATTTTTTTGATTTACGCTAGTGTAGCCTACCCGTAACCATACAATCATTGCATGTGTTCATTTCCAAAACCACAATGATGCACACTGACACACACACACACATCCAATGACTCTAGTGGATCCATGTGTTTTAGGAAAAGAACACACATGCAATGACATATGTTGATCCACGTGGTATAGGAAAAGAACACACATGCAATGACATCTAGTGGATCAATGTGGTTTATGAAAAGAACACAAATGCAATGACATCAGTGGATCATTGTGGTTTATGAAAAGAACACACATGCAATTACATCTAGTGGATCCATGTGGTTTATGAAAAGAACACGAATGCAATGACACCAGTGGATCCATGTGGTTTAGGAAAAGAACATACATGCAATGGCATCCAGTGGATCCATGTGGTTTAGGAAAAGAACACACATGCAATGACATCTAGTGGATCCATGTGGTTTAGGAAAAGAACACACATGTTGGAGTGGCATCATTGCATGTGTTCTTTTCCAAAACAACAATGATGCACACTGATACACACACACACATCCAAGTGGGTGTGGGGATGCAACATCTTTCAAACTGGTGATAGAATGCATGCTGCAGTTGAATCCCATCATGCTGCTAGGGTTCCAGGACATGGTTGGACACCGCATGCTAGAGTGGCATAATTGTATGTGTTCTTTTCCAAAACCACAATAATGCACACTGATACACACACATGCAATGACTCCAGTGGATCCATGTGGTTTTGGAAAAGAGCACACATGCAATGACATCAGTGAATCCATGTGGTTTATGAAAAGAACACACATGCAATGACATATAGTGGATCCATGTGGTTTATGAAAAGAACAAACATATGCAATGACATCAGTGGATCCATGTGCTTTATGAAAAGAACATACATATCCAATGACATCTAGTGGATTGGTGTGGTTTATGAAAAGAACACACACACAATGACATCTAGTGGATCCATGTGGT
Organism: Avena sativa; assembly: GCA_916181665.1. Taxonomy (NCBI): domain Eukaryota; kingdom Viridiplantae; phylum Streptophyta; class Magnoliopsida; order Poales; family Poaceae; genus Avena; species Avena sativa. The sequence goes on from OV702292.1 coordinate 319,747,347, forward strand.
TTATGAAAAGGACACAAATGCAATGACATCAGTGGATCCATGTGGTTTAGGAAAAGAACACAAATGCATTGACATCTAGTGGATCCATGTGGTTTAGGAAAACAACACACATGCAATGACATCCAATGGATCCATGTGGTTTAGGAAAAGAACACACACGCTGGAGTGGTATCATTGCATGTGTTCTTTTCCAAAACCACAATGATGCACACTGATACACACACACATCCAAGTGGGTGTGGTCATGTAGCATCTTTCAAATTGGTGACAGAATGCATGTTGCAGTTGAGTCCCATCATGCTGCTAGGGTTCCTGGACATGGTTGGACACCACATGCTGCAATGGCAGCATTGCATGTGTTCTTTTCCAAAACCACAATGATGCACACTGATACACACACATTCAATGACTTTAGTGGATCCAAGTGGTTTAGGAAAAGAACACACATGCAATGACATTAGTGGACCCATATGGTTTATAAAAATATCACACATGCAATGACATCTAGTGGATCCATGTAGTTTATGAAAAGAACACACATATGCAATGACATTAGTGGATCCATGTGGTTTATGAAAAAACACATGCAATGACATCCAGTGGATCCATGTGGTTTATGAAAAGAACACACAGGCTAGAGTGGCATCATTGCATGTGTTATTTTCCAAAACCACAATGATGCACACTGATACACACACATCCAAGTTGGTGTGGTGATGCAGCATCTTTCAAACTGGTGAGATAATGCATGCTATAGTTGAATCCCATCATGCTGCTATGGTTCCTGGAAATGGTTGGACACCACATGCTGGAGTGGCATCATTGTATGTGTTCTTTTCCAAAATCACAATGATGCACACAGATATGCACACACATCCAAGTGGGTGTGGTGATGTAGCATCTTTCAAACTGGTAATACAATGCATGCTGGAGTTGAATCCCAACATGCTGCTAGGGTTCCTGGACATGGTTGGACACCACATGCTAGAGTGGCATCATTGCATGTGTTCTTTTCCAAAACCTCAATGATGCACTCTAAAACACACACACATCCAAGTGGGTGTGGTGATGTAGCATCTTTCAAACTGGTGATAGAATGCATGCTGTAGTTGAATCCCAGCATGCTGCTAGGGGTTCCTGGACATGGTTGGACACCACATGCTGGAGTGGCATCATTGCATTTGTTCTTTTCCAAAACCACAATGATGCACACTGATATACACACACATGCAATGACTCTAGTGCATCCATATGGTTTTGGAAAAGAACATACATGCAATGACATCAGTGGATCCATGTGGTTTATGAAAAGAACACACATGCAATAACATCTAGTGGATCCATGTTGTTTATGAAAAGAACACACATATGGAATGACATCAGTGGATCAGTGTGGTTTATGAAAAGAACACACATATGCAATGACATCTAGTGGATCCATGTTGTTTATGAGAAGAACACACATGCAATGGCACTAGTGGATCAGTGTGGTTTATAGAAAGATTTACATGCAATGACACCTAGTGGATCCATGTGGTTTTGGAAAAGAACACACATGCAATGACATCCAGTGGATTAGTGTGGTTTATGAAAAGAACACACATGCTGGAGTCGCATCATTGCATGTGTACTTTTCCAAACCACAATGATGCACACTGATACTCACACACTCATCCAAGTGGATGTGGTGATGCAACATCTTTGAAACTGGTGATAGAATGCATGCTACAGTTGAATCCCAGCATGCTGCTAAGGTTCCTGGACATGGTTGGACACCACATGCTCGAGTGGCATCATTGCATGTGTTATTTTGAAAAACCACAATGATGCACACTGATACACACACATGCAATGACTATAGTGGATCCATGTGGTTTAGGAAAAGAAGACACATGCAATGACATTAGTGGATCCATGTGGTTTATGAAAAGAACACACATATGCAATGACATTAGTGGATAAGTGTGGTTTATGAAAAGTACACAGATACGCAATGACATCTAGTAGATCCACGTTATTTATGAAAAGAACACCCATGCAATGACACTAGTGGATCAATGTGGTTTATGAAAAGAATACACATGCAATGACATCTAGTGGATCCATGTGGTTTAGGAAAAGAATAGGCATGCAATGACATCTAGTGGATCTGTGTGGTTTATGAAAAGAACACATATGCTGGAGTGGCATCATTGCATGTGTACTTTTCCAAAACCACAATGATTCATACTAATACACACACACATCCAAACTGGTGACAGAATGCATACAGAAGTTGAAACCCAACATGCTGCTAGGGTTCCTAGAGATTGGGCACCACATGTTGGAATGGCATCATTGCATCTGTTCTTTTACAAAACCACAATGATGCACACTGATACACACAGATGCAATGAATCTAGTGGATCCATGTGGTTTGGGAAAAAACACACATACAATGACATTAGTGGATCCATGTGGTTTATGAAAAGAATACACAGACAATGACATCTAATGGATCCATGTGGTTTATGAAAAGAACACACATATGCAATGACATCAGTGGATCGATGTGGTGTATGAAAAGAACACACATATGTCTAGTGGATCCATGTTGGTTATGAAAATAACACACATGCAATGACACTAGTGGATCAGAGTGGCTTATGAAAAGAACACACATGCAATGACATCTAGTGGATCCATGTGGTTTAGGAAAAGAACACACATGTAATGACATGGAGTGGATCAGTGTGGTTTATGAAAAGAACACACATGCTGGTACTTTTCGAAACCGTCAATATGCACACTGATACTCATACACACATCCAAGAGGGTGTGGTGATGCAACATCTTTCCAACTGGTGAGATAATGCATGCTACAGTTGAATCCCATCATGCTGCTGTGGTTCATGGACATGGTTGGACACCACATGCTGGAGTGGCATCATTGCATGTGTTCTTTTCCAAAACCACAATGATGCGCACATATATGCACACACATCCAAGTGGGTCTGGTGATGCAGCATCTTTCAAACTGGTGATAGAATGCATGCTGGAGTTGAATCCCAGCATGCTGCTAGGGTTCCTGGACATGGTTGGACACCACATGCTGGAGTGGCATCATTGCATGTGTTCTTTTCCAAAATCACAATGATGCACACAGATATGCGCACACATCCAAGTGAGTGTGGTGATGCAGCATCTTTCAAACTGGTGACAGAATGCATGCAGAAGTTGAAACCCAGCATGCTGCTAGGGTTCCTAGACATTGGGCACCACATGTTGGAGTGGCATCATTGCATCTGTTCTTTTACAAAACCACAATGATTTACACTGATACACACACATCCAAGTGGGTTTGGTAATGCAGCATCTTTCAAACAGGTGATAGAATGTGATATGGGGTGGCCCGATCTTCTCAGTAAGTGGATGGCGGTGATGATGGTGGATGATAGATAACTAGCATGTAGCTATGAACTCTCCCGCTCGATCCCTGATGCCAATGCAACAGCTCTCGAACCTTGTAGGATATTCACAACACCACGCTCTTGCGCACGCAGCCGTGACCACAAACGGTAGTATGCAATCTACTAATTCCCAATGGAACAACATATCACACTCAATTATAGTTGGTAGATTCGAACACAGGGTAATTCCAGAGGTTCTATGAAATAAATAACTCCAAAATAGTTTTAACGTGGTCTAACCTAAACTAGAGGGCGTTCCCAGGCTTATATGGCCGCCGGAACATCCAAAAAACGCGAAATGAAAACGTGATTGATACAGTCAGATCCGTCTGGATCTGATGGGAACTTTTTGGGACGGATTATCCGGTCTAAGAGGGCCGGATTATCCGGGGGCCGGATTTTCCGGGGGGAAATCCGGTCAAATATCCGCCCCGGTACTGAACATCGCGCACAAAGTCCTTTGCAGAATCTCCAAAGCAGGGCCGGATTATCCGGGGTGTGGGGGCCGGATTATCTGGGGTCTTTTAGGCGTGGAAGTACTCATTGGAAAGATCTTGGAATTATCTACCAACAAGTGCTTATTTGCTTGATTTGGAGTTCGTATGAGGAATCCACGTCCGTTTGAATTTCAGGACTTCTGTCTGTCCGAATTGAACGTTCCTTCTCTTCGATGATCTCCCTTGCTTGTACTGCGCCTTCCTCCCGCTCCTCCCTCGCGCATCCTTGGGCGATCATCATGTTGGGCTTCTCTTGTAGCCCTTCTCCTCCTCGCGCCATGCTTGTTTCTCCAACGAACCTGATCATACATAAATGCATAAACTTAGGCAGTATAAAGTTCTCATCAATCAAAGTACCAGATTCGTTTAGGAGTAAATTCACCTGTTGTTCAAGTAGCTTAGCACGAGCTCTTGTAATAGGTCCAATTCTAATCTCATTTGACTGATCCTTTCTTGCAACAGTTGTAGCATCTTCAGTAGTCATTGGGGTAGGTGTAATTGTGGGGATGTCCTCATCATCTCCCCCCCTTCAAAAGGCGTCGACCTCGACGCTCCAAGGTCTTCTCCAGCATATGGTGACAAATCAGCAACGTTGAAGCTATTGCTAACTCCACCAAACTCCTCAATAGGTATATCAACCGAGTAGGCGTTATCATTAATCTTGGCTAACACCTTGTAAGGACCAGCACCACGTGGCTTCAATTTTGACTTTTGAAGTAGTGGGAACCTATCCTTGCGTAGATGCACCCAAACCATATCTCCAGGCTCGAACAACACTTCTTTCCTTGCTTGATTCCTTGCAGCAGCAATGTTCTTGCCTTTCTTCTCAATAGCCTCTCGAGTATTCTCATGTATTTGCTTCACATAATCAGCACGTTTTGATGCCTCCATATCAACTCTCTCATGTAATGGCAGAGGCAACATATCAAGTGGCGTCAATGGCTTGAAACCATACACCACCTCAAAAGGACAAAGCTGAGTAGTTGAATGCACCGCCCTGTTGTAAGCAAACTCAACATGTGGCAAACACTCTTCCCACTCCCGCAGATTCTTTTTAATCATGGTCCTTAGCAGCTGTGACAATGTTCGATTCACCACCTCCGTTTGACCATCTGTTTGGGGGTGACATGTAGTACTGAACAACAGCTTCGTTCCTAGCTTCCCCCATAAGGTCTTCCAAAAGTAGCTCATGAACTTCACATCACGGTCAGAAACAATCGTTTTTGGTAATCCATGTAATCTCATGATGTCCCTGAAAAACAGGTTAGCAACATGCAACGCATCATTGCTTTTGTGGCAGGCAATAAAATGAGCCATCTTAGAGAACCTATCCACTACCACAAATATAGAATCATGACCTCTCTGAGTTTTAGGTAGACCTAGCACAAAATCCATACTAATGTCTTCCCATGGAGTAGTAGGTGCAGAGAGAGGTGTATACAAACCGCGAGGCTTGAGCTTAGATTTCGACTTGTGGCATGTAATACATCGGCTCACAAATCTGTACACATCACGTCTCATCTTGGGCCAATAAAAGTGATCACCAAGCATGAGCAACATCTTCTCACGCCCAAAGTGACCCATCAAACCACCAGCATGTGATTCCTGCACTAAGAACAAACGCAACAACGATTCTGGAATACATAGTTTGTTAGCTCGAAACAAATATCCATCATGTATATGATACTTATCCCATGCGTTTCTAAGAGCACACAAACAATATAGTTCAGCAAAATCATGGTCAGTTGCATAAAGTGCACAAATAGCTTCTAATCCAGGAATTTTAACATCAAGATTGGTTAATAGCATGTTCTTCCTAGATAGAGCATCAACAACAACATTCTCTTTTCCCTTCTTATAATTAATGATGTAAGGAAAAGACTCAATGAACTCAACCTAATTAGCTAATCTTCTATGCAAGTTTGATTGAGCTTTCAAGTATTTCAATGCTTCATGATCATAATGTATGATGAACTCCTTTGGCCACAAATAATGTTGCCAAACCTCAAGTACTCTAACAAGTGCATACAATTCTTTATCATAGATAGAATAATTCAAACGAGCACCAGTCAATTTCTCAGAAAAATAAGCTATAGGCCGACCCTCTTGCATAAAAACTCCACCTATGCCTATACCACTAGCATCACCTTCAACTTCAAATTGCTTCAAAAAATCAGGTAATGCAAGTAATGGTGCAGAAGTAAGCAAACGTTTAAATGTATCAAATGCAATGTCCTGGGCCGTGCCCCATACAAAAGGAACACCTTTCTTTGTAAAATCATTCAAAGGTGCAGCAATGGTGCTAAAATCTTTCACAAAGCGCCTATAGAAACCAGCTAATCCGTGGAAACTACGCACTTGACTTACATTCATGGGAGTAGGCCAATTATGAATTGATTCAATTTTAGATTGATCTACCTCTACCCCATTCTTAGATACAACAAATCCTAGGAATATGACCTTATCTTTTGCAAATGTGCACTTCTCAAGATTAGCATACAATTTATTGTCACGCAACACTTGCAAAACTTGTCGAATATGAGTGTAATGTTCAGTTTCGTTGTGGTTGTATATAAGTATATCATCAAAGTAAACAACCACAAAACAACCAATAAAATCTCTCAAAACATGATTCATTAATCGCATAAATGTACTAGGTGCATTAGTAAGACCAAACGGCATAACTAACCACTCATACAAGCCAAATTTGTTTTTGAAAGCAGTTTTCCACTCATCCCATCTTTCATCCTAATTTGATGATAACCACTACGCAAGTCAATTTTAGAGAAAACAGCAGCACCACTCAATTCATCTAGCATATCCTCTAAGCGTGGAATAGGATGACGATATCGAATAGTTATGTTATTAATCGCTCTACAATCTACACACATGCGCCATGTACCATCTTTCTTAGGAACTAAAATAACAGGAACAACACAAGGGCTAAGAGAAACATGAATGTACCCTTTTTCTAGCAACGCCTGTAGTTGCTTCTGAATTTCCTTAGTTTCTTCGGGATTAGTCCTGTAGGGTGCATAGTTGGGAAGTGTGGCGCCAGTAATCAGGTCCACTTGATGTTCTGTACCATGCAATGGAGGTAAGCCTGCGGGTACATCTTCTGGAAATACATCCCCAAAGTCCTGCAAAATAGAAGAGACACCAAGAGAAACAGGGGTCATGTCGTTAGAAACCAATACCTCGCCCTTATACATGAGCACAAGTGGCATGGTTGTAGGATCCTCACGAAATTCTCTCATATCTTCCTTAGTGGCTAATATCAATAAACCAGGCACTCTCTCACTTTTTGTTATATCACTCAATTTAGGCTCAATTACATCAGGAATAGCTGTCACACAATCTTGCCGAGTTGTAGGATCTTCCTTCAAATTCACCTCTATTTTCTGGCGAGAATCATTCACAATATCTTGTGGTGTCATTGGTTGCATAGTAATCTTCTTCCCTTTGAATTCCAAGTGATATGTATTGGCTCGTCCATTGTGTTACACATGACGATCATAGAGCCAAGGCCGACCCAATAGTAGGTGACAAACAGTCATAGGAACCACATCAAAATCAATAGAATCTTTGTATGGCCCTATTTGAAAATTCACCCGTACCATATGATTTACCTTCATCTCACCATTGTTGCTCAACCATTGTATGTAGTATGGCTTGGGATGAGGTAAGTATGTCAAATTCAGTTTGGCACATAGTTCCTTACTTGCAAGATTTTTGCAGCTACCTCCATCAATAATGACCTTGCAAGCCTTGTTAGGTCCAACTAGAGCTTTTGTTTGGAACAAGTTGCAACACTGGGATTCCTCAACCGGTTGCACACTAAGTATACGTGAAGGTACGACAATAGTTGGAGCACGCTCATGATAAGCATCAGCACCATCCTTGACATCATCAACATCATCATCAGAAGCTTCATCTCCACTCTCTACTTCGCCTTGTTCGTTAACAAACATAACCTTGCTGTTTGGACAATCCTTCTTGTAGTGTCCTCTACCTCCACAAGTATGGCACACCACATCACGAGTACGTGCAGTAGACATGTTGGAACCCGAGCTAGTAGCAGGAGCAGCGGGTTTCCGAGCATTAGAACCAAACGAAGGTGTACTTGCTGGCTTGGCCGATGGTGTAAAAGGAGTAGCAGCTGGTGGCGTCACATTAGGAGGTGTAGACCTGGCCGAAAATCTGCTGGAGGGCGGAAAACGAGCAGGTGACTTCACCTCTTCTGCCAACTGGGATTCGGCCTCTCTTGCATGATGCAACAACTCATTCATGGTCTCATACTTGTGATGACGAACAATGCTCTTGATTGGTAACTTCAAATTGTTTAGGAATCATTGCATGGTCATCTCAATGGACTCACGAATTCTAGCACACTGCATAAGCATCTCCATCTCCATGTAGTACTCATCAACTGTCATGGTGCCTTGCTTCAATTGCGTCAATTTAACAAAAACTGATCGCAAGTAGTTGGTTGGTACGAAATGAGCTTTCATGATTTTCTTCATCTCGCGTCAATCCATCACAGGAAGTTCATTGTCCTCCCTTCTATGCTGCACAAGAGCATCCCACCAACGCAAAGCATAACCATCAAATTCAGATGCTGCAAGCTTGACCTTCTTCTCTTCAGGATAGTCAAATAAACGCCGGAGCTTCTCAATCTTCAACTCCCATGTGTGGTAATCTTCAGGGTCAATAGAACCATCAAACTTGGGAATCGAGAATTTTGGCTTGCCCAAACCATCATCAGCAGCTTGGTTGGGAACACGTTGAGCATGCCCAAGAGGAGCAAACCCACGGCCATGAGCAGGTGCATGGGCAGGGGGAATAGCACGTCCCCTGCCAACTTGTGGAGCAGCATCCACAGCGCTACCCTCATCGAAATCATCAAAGGCATCATCATGTTGAGGATCTTCCCTTCTATGTAAGGCGGCTGTCAAACCCTCAATGGAACATTGCAAAGTGGTGATATTGACATTGAGCGTAGCCACTTGCGTCTGGATACTATCAACCGTTCCAACATGCTGATCCAATCTCATATTCATATCCTGGAGATTCTTGTCAATGGCGTCTGTCGTGTTAGAAAAGACACGTGTCAAGTGGGACTTTAAAGCCTCATATTCATGCCAATTAACAAGCTCCTCATCCTTCTTTTTCTGCAACACAACATCATCATCACTAGAAGATATGATTAGTAGGTTAGTGCAAAAATCAAAATCTGTATGGTGGAAACTCTCACAACTCACGCACAACTAATAAGAAAGGAGATCTTACTGTTCCAAAGTGAATAGAGATGCTCTACCAAACGAAATCAAAGACAGATGCACTGATGTGATGAAGTGAATATCAAAGGTATAGAGAACGATCACACATCACACAGGTTATTTATGGTGGAGCTATAGGTATGGTATCCTATCTACACCGCAAACAAGTCCTAGTGTTGATCGTACAAAAACCCAAGAAACACACACGGTGGAGATAAATGTGGCAAAGCAACTTATTCAAAGGAATGTTGCAATGCACAAGAGAGGCGCTAGTAATAGCTCAAATAGAACAGGCACGAGAGTGCTCAATCTACTAGTGCTATTATAAAACTAGTCCTCCAATCAACCTTGATATCTCCCTTTTGTTGTTTACTTTTGTATCTCTTTTCTTTTCTCTTTTTTAACAACTTTTTTTTCTCTTCTTTCTTTTTTTTTGATTTTTCAACTATCTGACATAATGCAATACGTGATGCAACAATTCTGAGCAATTAGGGGCCGAATATTCCGGTTTTGTCGGGGGCCGGATAATCTGGTCTACCTGGACGAAAAATTTGCACTTCAAACCCTAATGAGCAGCCTGTCAGAGCAAAGCAACTAGTCTCGTGGGTATGTTCCTAGGCTCGGATGCTAAAGATAGGCTGTGTCTATGGTATGCAAACAAAGGTACGCTATGTGGACTCAGACAAACGAGGAAAAACTTGCGGAACACGGTGATGGTTGACACGGCAGAAAACAAGATCAAACCCTAAACCTAGACACAAACGAAAAACTAGACTCCTACAAGGAAAAACCTGCAGATTGGATCTATGAAAAGATACAATCAGCAACTAAAACTCGAAAACGATGCAATCTAGTCTATGGCAAATCTTTTTGTAAGGATTTTTCTATATAGGACGAAAAACACTCTCTAATCTATGGATGGATTTGTGGATGCTTACCGAGGCAACATTGGAAATCTGATACCAAGATAATATGGGGTGGCCCGATCTTTTCAGTAAGCGGATGGCGGTGATGATGGTGGATGATAGATAACTAGCCTATAGCTATGAACTCTCCCGCTCGATCCATGATGACAATGCAATAGCTCCCGAACCTTGTAGGATATTCACAACACCACGCTCTTGCGCACGCAGCCGTGACCATGAACGGTAGTATGCAATCTACTAATTCCCAATGGAACAACAGATCACACTCAATTATAGTTGGTAGATTCGAACACAGGGTAATTCCAGAGGTTCTATGAAAGAAAAAACTCCAAAATAGTTTTAACATGGTCTAACCTAAACTAGAGGGTGTTCCCAGGCTTATATGGCCGCCTGAACCTCCGAAAAACACGAAACAAAAACGTGTCTGATACAGTCAGATCCGTCCGGATCTGATGGGAACTTTTTGGGCCGGCTTATCCGGGGGCCGGATTTTCCGGGGGAAAATCCGGTAAAATATCCGCCCCGGTACTGAACGTCGCGCACGAAGTCCTTTGCAGAATCTCCAAAGCAGGGCCGGATTATCTAAGTTCTTTTAGGCGTGGAAGTACTCATTGGAAAGACCTTGGAATTATCTATCCAACAAGTGCTTATTTGCTTGATTTGGAGTTCGTATGAGGAATCCACGTCCGTTTGAATTTCAGGCCTTCTGTTTGTCCGAATTGAACGTTCCTTCTCTTCGATGATCTCCCTTGCTTGTATTGCGCCTTCCTCCCGCTCCTCCCTCGTGCATCCTTGGGCGATCTTGGGCTTCCCTTGTAGCCCCTCTCCTCCTCGCGCCATGCTTGTTTCTCCAACGAACCTGATCATACATAAATGCATAGACTTAGGCAGTATAAGGTTCTCATCAATCAAAGTACCAGATTCGTTTAGGAGTAAATTCACCTGTTGTTCAAGTAGCTTAGTGATACATTGCAAATGTATCTATAATTTTTGATGTTCCATGCTTGGTTTATCCACTTTCTTGTGTTTTGTTCCAACTTTGGAGTACTTTTCATATGATTTCTTGGACTAACCTATTAACAAGAGCCACAGTGCCAGCTGCCTGTTTTCTGCTGTTTTTGGTTCCAGGAAAGTCAGAAAATGAATACTCTCGGAATTGCACGGGACAAAAGCCAAAGTGCCTATTTTTCCGGAAGTCATCAAGTGCCAGAATACGAGACGGAGAGGGGCCAGGGGGCCACCACACCACCTGGCCGCGCGGCTAGTCCTGGCCTGCGCCAGGGGGTGGTGTGGCTGCCCCTGGCACCCCCTCGGCTTCCCCTTCCGACTATAAGATGCCCTCGGGACGTAAACGCTAAGTACCCGATCAAATTTCCACAAAAGAGTCTGTAGCCACCGTCATCTCCATCCCTAGATCGGGAGGGATCTGAAGCTCTTCCTGACACCCTGCCGGAGAGGGGAATTCACCCTGGAGGCCTTCTTCATCACCATGCAAGCCTCCGGTGTGATGCGTGCGTAGTTCATCCTTGGACTACGGATCCATGTAGTAGCTAGATGGCTGGTTTCTCCTCCTTTGTGCTTTCATGTTTAGATCTTGTGAGCTCCGTTCATGATCAAGATCATCTATTTGTAATCCATACATGTTGTGTTTGCGGGGATCCGATGGATATTGAGATGCTATTTCAGATTTATTATTGATTCTATCATGTCTTTGTTATTTGTGATCTTGCATGCTTTCTGTTGTTAGTTGCTATCTTGGCCAAGTAGATGCTAGCAACTCCAAGAGTTAATACTTATGCTCGATAGTGGGTTCATGCCTCTGGTAATCTGGGGAAGTGACAGAAATCTCTAAGGTACTAGATGTGATGTTGCTACTAGGAAGAAAACAACTATCCTTTGTTCATAGAACAATCGTATTGTTTACTTTACAGGCAATTCGTAAAGCAATAATCTGTTGCTTGCAACTTAATACTTGAGGGGGTTCGGATGATAACCTGAAGGTGGATTATTAGTCATAGATGCAGTTGGATGGCGGTCTATGTATAATGTTGTAATGCCCAATCAAGTCTCAAAGGAGTCAAGATGATTAGTATATGCATGTATTGCTTTCTCGATGTTTGTCAATTGCCCCGGTGTAATTTTTTCACACAGCATGTTATCTATCTAAGGAGAGCCACCTCTAGTGAACTATGGATCCCGGTCCTTTCTTTACATACAATCTACAAACTATTACTGCTTTGTGTTTACTTTCTGCAAACTTTTACTTCTTTCCATTCGATATGTTTTATCCTTTGTTTTCCGCAAAACACGGTGAGATTGACAACCTCATCGGAAGTTGGGGACAAAGTTCTGTGGTTGTGTTGTGCATGTCTCCACGTTGCTACTAGCACCGGTAGTGCGCCCTACCAAAGCTCAGCTAGTAACACCTTTGGGGTGTTTCCTTGCTCCTACTGGTTCGATTAAACCTTGGTTTCATTACTGAGAGAAACTTGCTACTATGCTCATCATACCTTCCTCTTGGGGTTCCCAACGAGCTCTACATCAACCACGCACCAGCATGGGCGCCGTGCATTGAGCCATCAAGCATTTTTCTGGTGCCGTTGCCGGGGAGTCAAGGACATCTTCACAAGGGGAGTTCCTCATAACCAATCTCTTTACTTTGTTATTTTTGTTTTGCTTAGTTTATTTTTGTTTTGTTTGCTTGTTTCTTTATCAAAAAACACAAAAAAAATTAGTTCCTACTATAGTTGTTGGTCTATTATTGCCTTGCTTTATCATGCTTTCTATCAATGGTTGGTTTCTTTGAAACTGAATCTTATTGGCAAGGTGGGTTCACGGAAGAACAAAAATATTATTATAAGGAACACCGCTTGTCACAAAAAGGGAAACACCTATGGGAACAAATTGATAAATTGTATACCATTGCTATAAACATGTGCTCTACTTATAATGTTACTTATTGCTTTGATAAATCTTGTTGTTGTAGGAGGTATAAACACCTCCCTTTTCAATGTGAGTATAATGATAATGTTACCATATCTTCTTATGTTAAAGGGAATTATGACTTTTATGATGTGGAACAAATTGAAGAATTTATTGCTTGGAAGGGTGCATTCCAACTAGATTATTTGCTTGAAAATATTGATGATACACCTTATAAATATGAGGTTTATGATATACTTAAATTTTGCTTTGATAATTACAAGGAAGAAAATGGCTATATTCTTGAATATCGCCATAGATGCTCTCCACCAATGGGAGAGACTAATGCCTTGCAGGAGCCTATGGAAGAAGAAATTGCTGAAACTAGAAGCTCATTGGATGAAAAAGAGGAGGAAAGTGATGATCAAGAGGAGGAATAATGGATCTACCCATCTCTACCTTCTAATGAGAGTAACTCTTTACCCCTTACATTATTTGATTGTCCCCCATGCTTACCAAAGGAGGACGAATGTCATGTTCCCGAGGATTCTTTTGAAAATGTTTATAATAAAGCTCTAGTGTTTGTAGATCATGAAAAGCATGTTTTATGTGATAGTTATATTGTTGAGTTTATTCATGAGGCTACTGAAAATTATTATGAGAGAGGAAAATATGGTTTTAGAAGTTTTCATGGTATTCAAACACCTCTCTATGTGCTGAAAGTTTTGAAGTTACCCTTGTTTTATCTTCCTATGCCTGTCACTTTGTTCTTTGAGAATTTATTTGCATACAAGACTCCTATGCATAGGAAGTGGGTTAGACTTAAATGTGTATTGAATTTGCTTCTTGATGATCATGTTCCTTGTCTCATTTCAATACAATCATCCATTCCCAGAAGTAAGATGTTTAGATTTGAAAATTTCTGGATTCAGCACCCAGGTTTCAAGGAGACAGTGGCTGCAGCTTGGGAGGTGCCAGTGAGAAGTAATAATCCAGCAGCAGTTTTGAACTCAATGCTAAAAAATACTAGAAGAGCATTGAAAAATTGGAGTAAGTCAATTTCTAAACCATCTTTGCTCATTGATAATTGTCAATTGGTCCTGCAGCAAGTTGATGAACTAGAACAAATTAGACATATGACAAGGCCTGAATGGAACTTTAGAAGAATATTAAAAGATCATATCACTAGATTGCTTTCTTATAAGCAACAATATTGGAAAAAGAGGTGTACTGAGAGATGGATAAAATTTGGAGATGAGAACACAAAATTCTTTCATAGAGTGGCTACAGAGAGACATAGGAAGAATGCAATTGCTACTATAGCCACTATGGGTGGTATTACAGTGGAAGATCATGATGGCAAGGCACATCTATTGTTTGAAGCCTATAAGCAAAGGTTAGGAGTTACAGACCCTCATGACATGCGTTTCAATCTATCATCCCTATTTTCAATTACTCCAGGCCTTGAGGCAGTTTCAGCTCCTTTCTCCAAAGAGGAAATTGACAAGGTTGTTAATAACATCCCATTGGATAAAAGTCCAGGTCCAGATGGCTTTAATGGTTGTTTCCTTAAAACATGTTGGGATATTGTGGCACCTGACTTCTATAAATTATGTCAATCTTTTGCTGAAGGGAGTGCATCACTTCATAGTATCAATAGTTCTTTCATAACTCTAATTCCCCAAAAACAATCTCCAGTCAATGTTAATGATTTCAGACCTATTTCTCTGCTGAATACTTGCCTGAAACTGCTCACTAAATTGTTAGCGGACAGATTTCAACAATGGATTTCAAAAATTGTGAGTGGGAATCAATATGGATTCATTAGAGGAAGAACAATACAAGACTGTTTGGCTTGGGATTTTGAGTATTTGCATCAATGTGAAGCTTCAAAAAGGGAAATTATTGTCCTCAAACTAGACTTTGAGAAGGCCTTTGACATGATTGAGCATGATACTATTATTGATATAATGAAACACATGGGATTTGATGAATTATGGATAAATTGGATCACATGTATCCTTTCTTCTGGACATTCTTTTGTTCTCTTAAATGGAGTACCAGGGAAATCTTTTAAATGCAAGAGAGGTGTTAGACAGGGTGACCCTCTGTCCCCATTACTATTTGTGGCTGCATCTGAACTTCTTCAAGCTATTATTAATAGAGAAATGTTGGAGGGGAGATTATCTTTACCAATTCCCTGTGGTGGAAAATTCCCAATTATTCAGTATGCTGATGATACTATACTTGTACTCCAGGCTAATCATGAGGAAGTGGCTCATTTAAGAACTATCTTGATGGATTATGCTATCTCTACTGGTTTGAAAATTAATTTTCAGAAGTCTAGTCTAATCCCTATTAATATTTCACCCTCCAGAGCTCATGAATTGGCTACCATTTTTGGGTGCACTGTAGCCTCCATGCCTTTTACTTACCTTGGTCTTCCTATGGGGACAACAAAGCCATCTGTGACAGAATTTTTGCCTCTGGTGGACTGAATTGAAAGAAAAATGACAAGTGCTACTTTATTGATGTCTCATGCCGGGAAATTAGCTTATGTTAATGCTATTTTGACATCAGTTGCTACTTATACAATGTGCACTATTGAAATTCATCCCAAAATCGTTGAATATGTGGATAAAATTAGAAGAATATGCCTGTGGAATAAGAAGACAGAGGAGGGTGAAAAATTTGTGTCCCTTGCTGCATGGGACTTGGTATGTAAACCCAAAAATAAAGGAGGCCTTGGAGTTTTAAACATGAAGATACAGAATCAGGCCCTTCTACTCAAGTTTCTTGAAAAATTCTATAACAAAAAAGAGGTGCCATGGGTACAGCTAGTCTGGTCCACTTATTACCAAGGTACAGTTCCACATTCAGTGGATAATATTGGATCCTTTTGGTGGAAATCTATTATGAAATTGTCTCCAATATTCAGAGGAATTGCTTGATGTTCTGTGGGTCAAGGAAATTCTGTTTTATTTTGGAAAGATGAGTGGAATAATATTATCTGTCAGGACAAATTTCCTAGGCTGTTTTCCTATGCCATAAATGAGGACATTACAGTAGCAGATTTCTGTGCAGCTCAAGAGATCGATGAGCTATTTTTTTGTCCTGTTTCTAACGAAGCTTGGCAAGAACTTCAACAATTACAGGAGCATACCAATAATCTGGATTTACAAGTGCAATCGATGGATACATGGAAATTCACATGGGGTGATAAATATTCTTCCAGGAAGTACTATAAATTCTGTTTTAGGCTGGTTTCTCCACCAGAACAATTTACTTGGATCTGGAAATCAAAGTTATGGCCAAAGCTTAAGGTGTTCTCTTGGTTGCTTTTGTCAGACAGGCTAAACACTATGAACATGCTTCGTAGGCGACATTTTAATGTTGGCCAAGGACGAGATCATAATTGCACACTTTGCAACTTACGTGTGGAGGAGACACTAGTGCATCTATTCTTTCTTTGTCCATTCAGTGCTGAATGCTGGGCCAAACTAAATATTTGCTGGACAAGCAGTACGTGCAGATTTACTTTAATTAACCAAGCAAAGTCATCTTTCCAGGAGCAGCTATTCTTTGAACTCTTCATAATTGCAGCCTGGGGTATCTGGAAAGAGAGAAACAACTTAATCTTTAAGGGGATTAGGCCATCTATTGACGCTTGGAAGGCAAGAGTGAAAGAAGATTTAAAACTTCTTAGGTTCAGGGTTAGCCAAAACCTAGAAAACACAATACATTTGTTTATAGACAGATTGCATTTGTAATTTGCAATCTCTTGTTTGATGCTTCAAGCATCATCTCTTTGTAAATATTATCAATTAATTTAATACCACAGTAGGAGCCTCTCCTACTGTTTTATGGTCAAAAAAAATAAAATTCATATTTCTTATGTGAGCATCTTCTCAAACTATCATCCTAACTTAAAGGCGTTAAAGAAAAGTACTTATTGGGAGATAACCCAAAAGTTTTAGATGAGTCTTGGAAGTTATTACCTCTGTAATAACCTCTCCTTATCCTTTTTATTTGCTTTTTGTGCCAAGAGTAACCTCTAATGAAAGAGAAGTAATGATTGGCAAAGTTGCTGTCCCGAAACAGATTTCTGTGTTTCACCATAAAAATTCGTGTAAAATCTATGAACGTCTTTTTGAGGAGTGAATTTTTGTGATTCTGCCCCGGGTTCTTATCTAACTTTTGTTAGTTCAACACTTTTTTATTTGAGCGACAGAAGGTCTTCGAAAAAATTCGTCTTTACCTGCTGGTCTGTTTTGACAGATTTCTGCCATTTTCTGCATTTGCTTCTTGTTGGTTCCTTTTTTAGTTCTTTGGGGAATTGAGCTTTTTGAGGAAAGTGCTACAGTAGCTAGTGTTCTAGTGGAAGTTTATTTGGTGTTAGAACTGAATCTTAAGACTTATTTATCTTGAGTGCACTAATGTTGGTAATAAAGATTGTGTGAAGTTTTGTATGAAGGAAAAATTTCAGGTGTATGGAAGGAATGAGAAATGAGATGAAGGATGGACTAAAGCTCAAGCTTGGGGATGCCACGCGTGTCACCCCAAGAAATATCCAAGAAGTACAAGCGTCAAAGCTTGGGGATTCCCAAGGCATCCCCTTCTTCATCAACAAAAATCCCAGGTTTCTTCCAAACGCTTCATTTTTATTGTTTACATGCACAGTTGTGTTGTTCTTGGAGCGTCTTCTTTTTTGTTTTCGTTTTGGTTTTTCGTTTTCTTGGTTTTCTTAGTTTTCTGAATAAATTGGTTGCACCCCCTCTTTCATACATTGGTTTGCAAATAGTTTGGTTTGGTTTGGAAAAGAGTAGGAAAGTTCATACTTATGTGGTAAAAAGAGCTTGTTTTTGACTGTGGCCTATGCTTTGTCATGCCATGCTTGATATTGTTTTGGTTTTATGCTTAGTATTCTTTGTTGTAGCATGACTTGTTATAAACAATTGAGATTGCTTAATGTGCCTTGGATGAATCATGCGTTGTTTTAGCATATTAAAGCATAGTATAGTGGTATTCTCCTTTGATGTTTTATTTGGGTTGACTTGGTGCATGCTCACACCATGTTATGACTATCTCAAGTCACCATAGCCTTTATGATCCTTTAGTTTTCAACTTGTAGTATCACTTTATGCTTTGATTAATGATGTTTTGTCGCTCTGCATGATTATGGCCATTATTGCTCACTTAGTTTGTCGCTCCCAGTCTTTTGCTAGCCTCCACAACCAAGTATGAGTTCCACTCATGCATCCAACTCCCTAAACCAAGTTATTCCAAAGAGTCCACCATACCTACCTACTATCTTATGCTATTCCAAGTATATTCATGCTTTTGTTTACCTTCCGAATTAAACTTGTTATGAGAAAACTAGTGATTAAAGCTCTCACGAACTTGATGGCACACTTTAATTTTCTTGCCCTTAATAAACTTGAACCATTGTGTCCTCTATGTTGTATATGCTTGCACTTATTTGTTGGGAATTAGCAGAACCATGCTGTCATGGGGAACACTTTCAACGTTGCACTTGGTACTTGTACCTAGTTGATATCATGCTCTTTTGTATATGGATGTCGTCGGTGTGAAATGAAAGGGGACCTTGTAAGTTCATGGAGTTATGTATATGTTTTGGAGAAACGCCTGGGCCGCTGGTCTAATCCATGCTGACATGGTGGAAACCTGCAGCGTAACCATAATGAGCTGTCTATGAAGCATTCTTCTTATAAAAAGAGTCCTATATTGAGAAAAAAGAGAAAAGATAAAAAAATGAGATTATGAAAAGAGGAAAGAGAGAAAAAAGCACCATGTTCCCATGGTAAATAAGAAGATTGCTGAGATGCTTGTTGTCTACTTGCCTTGTCATTTTGATATGGGGATTCTTCCGTATCATCGGGCAAGGGGTACCCCGTTGGCGGTTCTCTATGATACACATGTACTTACGATGACAAGAACTTACCGGTGAGTAAACTTGAGTAGCATGAGGAGTGTCCCTCGTATACAAAGGACATGAGATTTCTAACTTATACTTCGTCAAGCATGTACACCATAGGTTGTTCACTTTAACCTTAATCACTTCAAGATGCTTATGATAGGGGCAATGAGAGCTAAAAGCTATAAGTACCATAATTTTTGGAATCTCTTTATGACACTTGAATCCCTACTTCCTTTTATAAAAAGGCCTTTCTTCCACCATTATATTGAGTCTCCACCTTCTACCTTTATGCACCTACTTTGAGAGCATAGTGGCCATTCTTAGTTCTATGTGCATTGTCCCAAGACTAGTTGATTGATGCATACTTTGATATTGCTTGTTTTAAACTATTTGTATCTAGTCACTCTGATGAACTTTGAAGGTGTCCTATGCATTTATATTTGCTACTCTATGAGGGACAAGCTGAATGCTACTATGCTATGTTTTCCTTATTTGAAACAAACAAACATCTTGAAAACCATTGTTATTCATTAATCTTTTGTTTGTGCCTTTTCATGTTGCATCATAGTTTCTTTGTCTTATTGCTAGAACTTTGTCTTTCATGTTATGATTGAAGTACTTTGATCCTAGCTTTGAATGTTTTACAAATACTTTGATCAAGTCTTTGATGGTGCATGTCACCTCAAAAATTATTCTTTCTTTTTATCACTTACCTACTCGAGGACGAGCATGAGTTAAGCATGGGGATGTTGAAACATTGCAAATGTATCTATAATTTTTGATGTTCCATGCTTGGTTTTATCCACTTTCTTGTGTTTTGTTCCAACTTTGGAGTACTTTTCATATGATTCTTTGGACTAACCTATTAACAAGAGCCACAGTGCCAGCTGCCTGTTTTTTGCTGTTTTTGGTTCTAGGAAAGTCGGAAAATAAATATTCTCGGAATTGGACGAGACAAAAGCCAAAGTGCCTATTTTTCCGGAAGTCATCAAGTGCCAGAATACGAGATGGAGAGGGGCTAGGGGCACCACACCACCTGGCCGCGCGGCCAGGCCTGACCCGCGCCAAGGGGTGGTGTGGCCGCCCCCGGCACCCCCTCGGCCTCCCCTTCCGACTATAAGATGCCCTCGGGACGTAAACCCTAAGTACCCGATCAAAAATCAATGAAAGAGTTTGTAGCCACCGTCATATCCATCCCTAGATCGGGAGGGATCTGAGGCTCTTCCCGGCACCCTGCCGGAGAGGGGAATTCACCCTAGAGGCCTTCTTCATCACCATGCAAGCCTCTGGTGTGATGCGTGAGTAGTTCATCCTTGGACTACGGATCCATGTAGTAGCTAGATGGCTGGTTCTCCTCCTTTGTGCTTTCATGTCTAGATCTTGTGAGCTCCATTCATGATCAAGATCATCTATTTGTAATTTTGCATGTTGTGTTTGTGGGGATCCGATGGATATTGAGATGCTTTTTCAGATTGATTATTGATTCTATCATGTCTTTGTTATTTGTGATCTTGCATGCTTTCCGTTGTTAGTAGCTATCTTGGCCAAGTAGATGCTTGCAACTCTAAGAGTTAGTATTTATGCTCGATAGTGGGTTCATGCCTCTGGTAATCTAGGGAAGTGACAGAAATCTCTAACGTACTAGATGTGCTGTTCCTACTAGGGAGAAAACAACAATCCTTTGTTCATAGAACAATCGTATTGTTTACTTTACACGCAATTCGTAAAGCAATAATCTGTTGCTTGCAACTTAATACTGGAGGGGGTTCGGATGATAACCTGAAGGTGGATTATTAGTCATAGATGCAGTTGGATGGCGGTCTATGTATAATGTTGTAATGCCCAATCAAGTCTCAAAGGAGTCAAGATGATTAGTATATGCATGTAATGCTTTCTCGATGTTTGTCAATTGCCCCAGTGTAATTTGTTCACCCAGCATGTTATCTATCTAAGGAGAGCCACCTCTAGTGAACTATGGATCCCGGTCCTTTCTTTACATACAATCTACAAACTGTTACTGCTTTGTGTTTACTTTCTGCAAACTTTTACTTCTTTCCATTCGATACATTTAATCCTTTGTTTTCCGCAAAACACGGTGAGATTGACAACCTTATCGCAAGTTGGGGACAAAGTTCTGTGGTTGTGTTGTGCAGGTCTCCACGTTGCTACTAGCACCGGTAGTGCACCCTGCCAAAGCTCAGCTAGTAACACCTTTGGGTGTTTCCTTGCTCCTACTGGTTCGATTAAACCTTGGTTTCATTACTGAGGGAAACTTGCTGTTGTGCTCATCATACCTTCCTCTTGGGTTCCCAATGAGCTCTACATCAACCACGCACCAGCACTTTTCTAGGCGTCGTGCATTGAGCCATCACTTAGCACGAGCTCTTGTAATAGGTCCAATTCTAATCTCATTGGACTGATCCTATCTTGCAATAGTTGTAGCATCTTCAGTAGTCATTGGGGTAGGTGTAATTGTAGGGATGTCCTCATCAGAATGCATGCTGCTAGGGTTCCTAGATATGGTTGGACACCACATGCTGGAGTGCATTGTATGTGTTCTTTTCAAAAACCCCAATGATGCACACTAATAAACACACACATGCAATGACTCTAGTGGATCCATGTGTTTTAGGAAAAGGACACACATGCAATGAAATCAATGGATCCATGTGGTTTATGAAAAGACACACATGCAATGACATCTAGTGGATCCATGTGGATTATGAAAAGAACACACATATGCAATGACATCAGTGGATCAGTGTGGTTTATGAAAAAACACACATATGCAATGACATCTAGTGGATCCATGTAGTTTATTAAAAGAACAGACATGCAATGACACCAGTGGATCAGTGTGGTTTATGAAAACAACACACATGCAATGACATCTAGTGGATCCATGTGGTTTAGGAAAAGAACACACGTGGAATGACATCTAGTGGATTAGTGTGGGTTATGAAAAGAACACACGTGCAGGAGTGGCATCATATCATGTGTACTTTTCCAAAATTACAATATGCACACTAATACTCACACACACATCCAAGTGGGTGTGGTCATGTAGCATCTTTCAAGCTGGTGATAGAATGCATGCTGTAGTTGAATCCCAGCATGCTGCTAGGGTTCCTGGACAATGTTGGACACCACATGCTGGAGTGTCAGCATTGCATGTGTTATTTTCCAAAACCATAATGATGCACACTGATACACACATCCAAGTGGGTGTGGTGATGCAGCATCTTTCAAACGGGTGATAGAATAGATGTTGCAGTTGAATCCCAGCATGTTGCCAGGGTTCCTGGACATGGTTGGACACCACATACTGTAGTGCCATCATTGCAGGTGTTCTTTTCCAACACCACAATGATCCATGTGGTAAGGAAAAGAACACACATGCAATGACATCAGTGGATCCATGTGGTTTATGAAAAGAACACACATACAATGACATCTAGTGGATCTATGTGGTTTATGAAAAGAACACACATATGCAATGACATCAGTGGATCAGTGTGGTTTATGAAAAGAACACACATATGCAATGACATCTAGTGGATCCATTTTGTTTATGAAAAGAACACACATGCAATGACACCAGTGGACCAGTGTGGTTTATGAACAGAACACACCTGCAATAAGATCTAGTGGATCCATGTGGTTTAGGAAAAGAACACACATGCAATGACATTCAGTGGATCGGTGTGGTTTATCACGACTAAAGATTTGCTTATCCACGGATTGGTACCTAGTGGCGCATGAAAATGGCGGTGCGCCATAGATAAATTACCTGTGTCGCACGTGCAAAAGATGCACCACAGATAACTAAAATATTCGTGGCACATGGGAACTGGGTGCGCGTAGATACGTCTGGGCATCCAGATCTTCTACTTATGGATGGCCCCTGACATATCCGTGCTGCATGTCGTGGCCGTCAGCCATGGATATTTGGGTTACCAGTGGCGCACCACAAACACATGCGCCACAGATAAGTCAGAAACCATCCAAATTCTGCTCCTCCCCCGTGGATCGCTTTTTCTGTCTTGCAAAAAAGAAAAGAAAATGAAAAACACTTCAAATTTTAAAATCCTTTGTCATGTAGGTTGGTAATGTGGTCTAGTTTGTAGGAAAATTAACAAACATCAATTTCAACTTTCTTTTTGCAAAAAGAGGTTATGGCAAGGTAAAACGGCTATAACTTTTGCATACGATGTCGAAAAAAATCTATAATATATCACAACGATGAGCGTGAAGTTTTCTATCCCCTCGCAATAGTCCAAGACCATTTAGTGATTTCATAGATTCTCAAAATTTGTAAATAATAAAAAGATATGGCAAAAAAAGTTGTTTTGATTGCAGAAAAAAAGTGAGCATATTTTATCTGTGGCGCACCCCATAGTGGTGCGCCACGGATAACTTAGGGCGGGAATTGAAATTCGAATCCGACTATGCGTCTCTCCACTTATCCTCCTATCCTTCCTGTCTCCTTCTCCTGCTATCCTTCCCTTCTCCTTCTCCTCCTATCATTCACTTCTCCTTCTCCGTCTCCTCCTCCTCTCCTCCCCTTCTCCTTCTCCTCCTATCTTTCCCTTCGCCTTCTCCTTCTCCTCCTATCATTCCCTTATCCTCTTCTTCACCTTCTCCTTCTCCTTCCTTTTTCCTTCTCCTCTTCTTCACCTTCTCATTCCCTTCTCCTCTTCTCCTCCCCTTATTCTCCTCTCCTCTCCTCCTTCACCTCTACTTCTCCTTCTCCACCTCTACTTGTCCTTCTATGTGCCTTCCTAACTAGAGCTCCTCCCTGACTCGACCCCCGATGGTGGCCTCCTCGAGCTCCTCCCTGACCCAACCCCTAACGGCGGCCTCCTTGAGCTCCTCCCTCAGCGCGGCCATGGCCTCCCGCACCTCCATGCGGTGGTAGGTGGTGGACGTGGTGAGGCCACGGTGACGAGATCTAGATCCCTTTTTTTAATTTTGAAAAATTTATCAGTGGCGCACCGTTCCAACATGCGCTAGAGCTAAATTTTCATTTCCCACTATTGGTTTTCGAATTTTGAAAAAAATATCCATGGCGCACCTTACTCATATGCGCCATGGATAATTTAACTTACCAGTGGCGCATGGAACCGTGCGCCACAAATAAAAAATATCAGTGGCACGATGATAGTGGCGCACAAGACATGCGCCATGGATAACATATTTGGAGCGCCAGAGATAAGCTTTTTCGTAGTAGTGTATGAAAAGAACACACATGCTGGAGTGACAGCAATGCATGTGTACTTTTCCAAAACCATAATGATGCACGCTGATACACACATCCAAGTGGGTGTGGTGATGCAGCATCTTTCAAACGGGTGATAGAATAGATGCTGCAGTTGAATCCCAGCATGTTGCTAGGGTTCCTGGACATGGTTGGACACCACATACTGTAGTGCCATCATTGCAGGTGTTCTTTTCCAACACCACAATGATCCATGTGGTTTAGGAAAAGAACACACATGCAATGACATCAGTGGATCCATGTGGTTTATGAAAAGAACACACATACAATGACATCTAGTGGATCTATGTGGTTTATGAAAAGAACACACATATGCAATGACATCAGTGGATCGGTGTGGTTTATGAAAAGAACACACATATGCAATGACATCTAGTGGATCCATTTTGTTTATGAAAAGAACACACATGCAATGACACCAGTGGACCAGTGTGGTTTATGAACAGAACACACCTGCAATAAGATCTAGTGGATCCATGTGGTTTAGGAAAAGAACACACATGCAATGACATTCAGTGGATCGGTGTGGTTTATCACGACTAAAGATTTGCTTATCCACGGATTGGTACCTAGTGGCGCATGAAAATGGCGGTGCGCCATAGATAAATTACCTGTGTCGCACGTGCAAAAGATGCACCACAGATAACTAAAATATTCGTGGCACATGGGAACTGGGTGCACGTAGATACGTCTGGGCATCCAGATCTTCTACTTATGGATGGCCCCTGACATATCCGTGCTGCATGTCGTGGCCGTTAGCCATGGATATTTGGGTTACCAGTGGCGCACCACAAACACATGCGCCACAGATAAGTCAGAAACCATCCAAATTCTGCTCCTCCCCCGTGGATCGCTTTTTCTGTCTTGCAAAAAAGAAAAGAAAATGAAAAACACTTCAAATTTTAAAATCCTTTGTCATGTAGGTTGGTAATGTGGTCTAGTTTGTAGGAAAATTAACAAACATCAATTTCAACTTTCTTTTTGCAAAAAGAGGTTATGGCAAGGTAAAACGGCTATAACTTTTGCATACGATGTCGAAAAAAATCTATAATATATCAAAACGATGAGCGTGAAGTTTTCTATCCCCTCGCAATAGTCAAAGACCATTTAGTGATTTCATAGATTCTCAAAATTTGTAAATAATAAAAAGATATGGCAAAAAAAGTTGTTTTGATTGCAGAAAAAAAGTGAGCATATTTTATCTGTGGCGCACCCCATAGTGGTGCGCCACGGATAACTTAGGGCGGGAATTGAAATTCGAATCCGACTATGCGTCTCTCCACTTATCCTCCTATCCTTCCTGTCTCCTTCTCCTGCTATCCTTCCCTTCTCCTTCTCCTCCTATCATTCACTTCTCCTTCTCCGTCTCCTCCTCCTCTCCTCCCCTTCTCCTTCTCCTCCTATCTTTCCCTTCGCCTTCTCCTTCTCCTCCTATCATTCCCTTATCCTCTTCTTCACCTTCTCCTTCTCCTTCCTTTTTCCTTCTCCTCTTCTTCACCTTCTCATTCCCTTCTCCTCTTCTCCTCCCCTTATTCTCCTCTCCTCTCCTCCTTCACCTCTACTTCTCCTTCTCCACCTCTACTTGTCCTTCTATGTGCCTTCCTAACTAGAGCTCCTCCCTGACTCGACCCCCGATGGTGGCCTCCTCGAGCTCCTCCCTGACCCAACCCCTAACGGCGGCCTCCTTGAGCTCCTCCCTCAGCGCGGCCATGGCCTCCCGCACCTCCATGCGGTGGTAGGTGGTGGACGTGGTGAGGCCACGGTGACGAGATCTAGATCCCTTTTTTTAATTTTGAAAAATTTATCAGTGGCGCACCGTTCCAACATGCGCTAGAGCTAAATTTTCATTTCCCACTATTGGTTTTCGAATTTTGAAAAAAATATCCATGGCGCACCTTACTCATATGCGCCATGGATAATTTAACTTACCAGTGGCGCATGGAACCGTGCGCCACAAATAAAAAATATCAGTGGCACGATGATAGTGGCGCACAAGACATGCGCCACGGATAACATATTTGGAGCGCCAGAGATAAGCTTTTTCGTAGTAGTGTATGAAAAGAACACACATGCTGGAGTGACAGCAATGCATGTGTACTTTTCCAAAACCATAATGATGCACACCGATACTCACTAACACATCCAAGTGGATGTGGTGATGCATCATATTTCAAACTGGTGATAGAATGCATGTTGAAGTTCAATCCCAGCATGCTGCTAGGGTTCCTGGACATGGTTGGACCCCACATGCTGGAGTGGCATCATTGCATGTGTTCTTTTCCAAAACCACAATAATGCACACTGATACACAAACATGCAATGACTCTAGTGGATCCATGTGGTTTAGGAAAAGAACACACATGCAATGACATCGGTGGATCCATGTGGTTTATGAAAAGAACACATATATGCAATGACATCTAGTGGATCCATGTTGTTTATGAAAATAACACACATGCAATGACACTAGTGGATCAATGTGGTTTATGAAAAGAACACACATGCAATGTCACCAGTGGATTCTTGTGGTTTAGGAAAAGAACACACATGCAATGCCATCCAGAGGATCCACGTGGTTTAGGAAAAGAACACACATATGCAATGACATCCAGTGGATCCATGTGGTTTATGAAAAGAACACACATGCAATGACATCTAGTGGATCCATGTGGTTTAGGCAACGAATACACATGCAATGATATCTAGTGGATCAGTGTGGTTTATGAAAAGAACACACATGCTGGAGTGGCATCATTGCATGTGTTCTTTTCCAGAACCACAGTGATGCACTCTAATACACACACACACATCCAAGTGGGTGTGCTGATGCAGCATCTTTCAAACTGGTGATAGAATGCATGCTGCAGTTGAATCCCAACATGCTTCTAGGGTTCATGGACATGGTTGGACACCATATGCTGGAGTGGCATCATAACATGTGTTCTTTTCCACAACCACAATGATGCACACTGAAACACACACACACATGCAATGCCTCTAGTGGATCCATGTGGTTTATGAAAAAACACACATGAAATGACATCTAGTGGATCCATTTGATTTATGAAAAGAACACACATATGCAATGCCATTAGTGGATCCATGTGGTTTATGAAAAGAACACACATATGCAATGACATCTAGTGGATCAGTGTGGTTTATGAAAAGAACACACATGCAATGACATCTAGTGGATCCATGTGGTTTATGAAAAGAACTCACATGCAATTACATTAGTGGATCTATGTGGTATAGGAAAAGAACACACATGCAATGAAATCTAGTGGATCCATCTGGTTTAGGAAAAGAACACACATATGCAATGACATCTAGTGGATCAGTGTGGTTTATGAAAAGAACACACATGCTGGAGTTGCATCATTGCATGTGTTCTTTTCCCAAACCACAATGATGCACACTAATACACACACATCCAAATGGGTGTGAGTATGCAGTATCTTTCAAACTGGTGATAGAATACATGCTGTAGTTAAATCCCATCATGCTGCTAGGGTTCCGACACATGGTTGGACACCACATGATGGAGTGGCATCATTGTATATGTTCTTTTCCAAAACCACAATGATGCACACTGATACACACAGATGCAATGACTCAAGTGGATCCATGTGGTTTAGGAAAAGAACACACATGCAATGACATCAGTGGATCCATGTGGTTTATGAAAAGAACACACATGCAATGACATCTAGTGGATCCATGTGGTTTACGAAAAGAACAAACATATGCAATGACATCAATGGATCCATGTGGTTTATGAAAAGAACAGACATATGCAATGACATCTAGTGGATCGGTGTGGTTTATGAAAAGAACACACATGCAATGACATCTAGTGGATCCATGTGGTTTATGAAAATAACACAAATGCAATGACATCAGTGGAACCATGTGGTTTAGGAAAACAACAAACATGCAATGACATCTAGTGGATCCATGTGGTTTAGGAAAAGAACACACATGCAATGACATCCAGTGGATCCATGTGGTTTAGGAAAACAACACACATACTGGAGTGGCATCATTGCATGTGTTCTTTTCCAAAACCACAATGATGCACACTGATACACACACATCCAAGTGGGTGTGGGGATGCAACATCTTTCAAACTGGTGATAGAATGCATGCTGCAGTTGAATCCCGTCATGCTGCTAGGGTTCCTGGACATTGTTGGACATCGCATGCTGGAGTGGCATAATTGTATGTGTTCTTTTCCAAAACCACAATGATGCACACTGATACACACACATGTAATGACTCTAGTGGATCCATGTGGTTTTGGAAAAGAAAACACATGCAATGACATCAGTGAATCCATGTGCTTTACTAAAAGAACACACGTGCAATGACATCTAGTGGATCCACGTGGTTTATGAAAAGAACAAACATATGCAATGACATCAGTGGATCCATGTGGTTTATGAAAAGAATAGACATATCCAATGACATCTTGTGGATCGGTGTGGTTTATGAAAAGAACACACATGCAATGACATCTAGTGGATCCATGTGGTTTATGAAAAGGACACAAATGCAATGACATCAGTGGATCCATGTGGTTTAGGAAAAAACACACATGCAATGACATCTAGTGGATCCATGTGGTTTAGGAAAACAACACACATGCAATGACATCCAGTGGATCATGTGGTTTAGGAAAAGAACACACACGATGGAGTGGTATCATTGCATGTGTTCTTTTCCAAAACCACAATGAGGCACACTGATACACACACACATCCAAGTGGGTGTGGTCATGCAGCATGTTTCAAATTGGTGACAGAATGCATGTTGTAGTTGTGTCCCAGCATGCTGCTAGGGTTCCTGGACATGGTTGGACACCACATGCTGCAATAGCAGCATTGCATGTGTTCTTTTCCAAAACCACAATGATGCACACTGATACACAAACATGCAATGACTCCAGTGGATCCATGTGGTTTAGGAAAAGAACACACATGCAATGACATCGGTGGATCCATGTGGTTTATGAAAAGAACACACATGCAAAGACATCTAGTGGATCCATGTAGTTTATGAAAAGAACACACATATGCAATGACATTAGTGGATCCATGTGGTTTATGAAAAGAACACACATGCAATGACATATAGTGGATCCATGTGGTTGATGAAAAGAACACACATATGCAATGACATCTACTGGATCATTGTGGTTTATGAAAATAACACACATGCAATGACATCTAGTGGATCGGTGTGGTTTATGAAATGAACACACATGCTGGAGTGGGGTCATTGCATGGGTACTTTTCCAAAACCACAATGATGCACACTAATACACACACATACATGCAACTAGGTGTGGTTATGCGGCATCTTTCAAACTGGTGATAGAATGCATGTCGCAGTTGAATCCCATCATGTTGCTAGGGTTCCTGGACATGGTTGGACACCACATGTTGGTGTGGCATAATTGCATGTGTTATTTTCCAAAACCACAATGATGCACACTGATACACACACACACCCAGTTGGAGTGGTGATGCAACATCTTTCAAACTAGTGATAGAATGTATGCTGCAGTTGAATCCTAGCAGTCTTCTAGGGTTCCTGGACATGGTTGGACACCACATGCTAGAGTGGCATCATTGCATGAGTTATTTTCCAAAACCACAATGATGCACACTAATACACACACACATGCAATGACAACTAGTGGATCCATGTGGTTTGGTAAAATAACACAATGCAATTACATCTAGTGGATCCATGTGGTTTATGAAAAGAAAACACATGTGATAACATCTAGTGGATCCATGTGGTTTATGAAAAGAACACACATATGCAATGACATTAGTGGATCCATGTAGTTTATGAAAAGACCACACATATGCAATGACATCAGTGGATCATTGTGGTTTATGAAAAGAACACACATGTAACGACAATAGTGGATTAGAGTGGTTTAGGAAAAGAACACACATGCAATGACATCTAGTGGATCCATGTGGTTTTTGAAAAGAACACACATGCTGGAGTGGCATCATTGCATGTGTTCTTTTCCAAAACCACAATGATTCAGACACACACACACATCCAAGTGGGTGTGGTGCTGTAGCATCTTTCAAACTAGTGATAGAATGCATGCTGCAATTGAATTCCAAACATGTTGCTAGGGTTCCTGGACATGGCTGGACACCACATGCTGGAGTGGCATGATTGCATGTGTTCTTTTGCAAAACCACAATGATGCACACTAATACAAACACATGCGATAACTAGTGTATCCATGTGGTTTAGGAAAAGAACACACATGCAATGACATCAGTGGATCCATGTGGTTTATGAAAAGAACACACATGCAATGATATCCAGTGAATCCATGTGGTTTATGAAAAGAACACACATGCTAGAGTGGCATCATTGCATGTGTTATTTTCTAAAAACCACAATGATGCACACTGATGCACACACACATCCAAGTGGTTATGGGGATGCAGCATCTTTCAAACTGGTGATAGAATGCATGCTGCAGTTGAATCCCAACATGCTGCTATGGTTCCTGGACATGGTTGGACACCACATGCGGGAGTGGCATCATTGTATGTGTTCTTTTCCAAAACCACAATGATGCACACTGATACGCACACATACAATGACTCTAGTGGTTCCATGTTGAAACAGTACAACCCGGTAGGATTGCACCTCTATGTATCACGCCAATCCCTGGATTGGTTCATTGGCATACATAGCATCGATAGACATCAAATAATTAACAGTGCATCATTATTACAATGATATGATCCAGAATATTGTATTTATTACAAAGTTTGCAAAGCATAACGCTTGCAGAAATAAACAAGTGGCAAATAGATAGCATAAATAAAGTAGCTCCAGTCTCCATTAGGCGCCACAGGCGAACAAAATGTTGAGTGGAGGGTCGCAACCAACACTACTACTCAGAGTAACCAGAAGAGTAACCTGCAACATGAAACATAACAGCCCCGAAGGGTCAATACTTGGAATGTACTGGCAAGTGGAACAATGAGAGGGGGAACTGCAGCGTGCGGTGGTCCCTGTGGCGGCTTCGGAGCTGACAGGGGGACTCCGGGGCGGCGGCAGCGGGCGGCTGGAGCGGTGGACAGGCGGCTGACTCCAGCAAGGCCACCCAGGTGCCTCCGGTGATCTGTGCGGAAGGGAAAGGGGTCAGGGGGGCGCCAAACGGCGGCGGGTGGTTTCTAGGAGGAAAAGGAGAAGGGGGTGGTCGGTGGAGCTCCTACCGACGGTAATGGCAGCGGCGGCATGCTCCAACTCCGGCGAGGAATTTCCGTGAGGTGGCGGCGCTTCAGATGGTTTCGAAAGAGGGATCCATGTGGTTTAAGAACAAATACACATATGCAATGACATCAGTGGATCCATGTGGTTTATGAAAAAAAACACATATGCAATGATATCTAGTGGATCCATGTGGTTTATGAAAAGAACACACATGCAATGACATTAGTGGATCCAAGTGGTTTAGGAAAAGAACACACATGCAATGACATCAAGTGGATCCATGTGGTTTAGGAAAAGGACACACATATGCAATGACATCAAGTGAATCCATGTGGTTTATGAAAAGAACACACATGCTAGAGTGGCATCATTATTGCATGTGTTCTTTTCCAAAACCACAATGATGCATACTAATACACACACATCCAAGTGGGTGTGGTGATGCATCATCGTTCAAACTGGTGATAGAATGCATGTTGCAGTTGAATCCCATCATGCTGCTAGGGTTCCTAGACATGGTTGGACACCACATGCAGGAATGGCATCATTGCATGTGTTGTTTCCCAAAACCACAATGATGCACATTGATATACACACATCCAATAACTCTAGTGGATCGAAGTGGTTTAGAGCATCTCCACTCGTTGGTCGTTCCCAGGCCGAAATCTGGGGCTATTTTGCAGCGGACGGATGCAACTTTCGGCCTGGGAACGACCTTTTTCCCACTCACATTCCCAGGCTGAGTCCCCACGTTTGGCCAAAATTCGATCAAACATGGCGAACTTTGGTCAAATATAGGAGATTTTAATTAAACACTGCGAGTTTGTACAATAGTTGGCCAAATTAGGACATATACCCGATTTTTGGCCAAATTAGGATAAGCAAAACCTCAAAATAGTAAAAAAAATGGCGATGACGATGCCGATGCTGATGCCGCCTTCTCAGATGCCGAAGTGTTGGTAGAAGTTGGTGTACTCGGCGTCGGCCGTGCCGTCGTCGCCGCCATCATTGTCGTCGTCATCGTACGGAGTCTGCGGTGGCCGCGAGCTTCCCTGGCCCGGATCGCCGTACCTCCACGGCTGGTAGGAAGGGGCAGCGTCATCGTCGTCGTTGAGGATGACAAGGGGGGCGCCGAGGTAGGCGGGCGCGGGGTGCGCTCTGGGCGGGGCGGGACCGCGACACCCTCTAGCGCGACGATACGTCCAAAACATATCTACTTTCCCGAACACTTTTGCTATTGTTTTTCCTCTAAACATGTGTGAATTGGATGCAACTAACACGGACTGACGCTGTTTTTAGCAGAATTACCTTGGTGTCTAGTTTTTGTGCAGAAAATCAACTATCGGGAAAAATCCCGGAAAATATGCCAAAAATTCTATTTCACAAGAAGACTAACGGAGCCAGAAGATGAGACGCAGTAGGGCCACGAGGGGCCCATACCACCTGGCCGCACGGGCCAGGCCTGGCCGCGCCTGGTGGTGGTGTGGCCACCTCGGCTCCCCCCTCGGCCTCTCTCTTCGCCTATAAGTTGCCTCTTGACCTAAAACACAAGGGGGGTTCGACATTTTTCCAGAAAGAGTTCCGCTACACCGCCACTAGCAGATTTCGTGATTCGGAACCAGAAACTCCATTCTGGCACTCTGCCAGGATGGGGAATTGGAGGAGATCATCGCCATCATCATCACCATCGCTTTTACATCGACCATCCATGTTTCCCCCATCTATGAGTGAGTAATCCCCCACAATAGGCTATGGGGATGGTAGGGATTAGATGAGATCGTTCATGTAATGGCATCGGATTGTTAGGGCATGGTGCCTAGTATCTAATATTAGTTCCTTTTGACTTTGTTGCAACTTGTTATGCTTAATGCTTATCACTAGGGCCCGAGTGCCATGATTTCAGATCTGAACATGTTATTCATTCATTATGATAGTATTGTTTATGGTCTTACCTGCAAGTTATATACACACGTTGTTGTCCGGAACCAAAGGCCCCGAAGTGACATCAATCGGGATAACCGAAGGGAATGGCTTTGATGTAAGGATCACATGTGTTCATGGAGTGTTAATGCTTTGCTCCGGTGCTCTATTAAAAGGAGGACCTTAATTGCCAGTAGTTCCCTTGAGGCCCCGCTGCAAATGGGCTGGCAGGACAAAAGATGTTGTGCAAGTTCTCATTGCGAGCATGTATGACTATATATGAAACACATGCCTATGATTATTTAGTACTTGGATGCTTTATCTTATTTATCTGCAAATACCCTATGTTCTGATTGCCATGTGAATTGTCTTGTCCATGCAACGCCTGTCCATCCATCCCTATGCCTACCGCGCTTTAATCCTACTGTTTGCTGCAATTGTTACTACTGTCTTTACTTTTACTACTGCTATTACTTTACTATTGCTACTACCAAACTGTTGCTACTGATAAACTGATGTGAGCAAGATTGTTTCCAGGTGCAGTTGAATTGACAACTCAGTTGTTAAGGCTTACAAATATTCTTTGGATCCCCTTGTATCGAATCAATGAATTGGGTTTCACTTCCCTCGAAAATACTACGATACACCCCCTATACTTGTGGGTCATCACGCGACGCTCGGCCTGCTCTTGCAGGCATTGCACGCGTAGTGCCTCCTCCTCCTCCCAGTCCGCCCTCGACCAGGCGAGGCTGTTCGGCTCCACGGACGGTGACGGCCTCGCGGAGAGAACGCTCGATCTCCATTTTCATGGCGAAGGAGTCCTCGTCGAGGTGACTCCCCAGTCGGCGGGCTCTAGCTTCAGCTGGCGAAGGGGCATTCGACCGGTCGGTAGTGTCGCCGTGCGGGGCTCATCGATGACGATGCCGCGCGAGTGTGTCCTTGCTGGCGATGCCCTCGGCGTGTCGGCCTCGCGTTTGGGATGCCGAAAGACCTCGCCGCTGCTGCATGGCGACTGTGCAGGGGCTGACACCGATGAGCGCGACGCGGAGGAGGATGTGGAGAGGCTGGCCATCCTCCTGGGCGCCCAGCTCGCCAGAGGTGTTTGGCACCCGCGGCGAGGGGGTGGCGCTCGCGAACGCGGGAACCCCAGTCGGGGGTTGTTGCTAGCATGGATGTGCTCGAGGACGGCCGCGAGTGTGCGCCCTCGTGCACTCCACCATCGGCGGCGGCTCGCCGCGCTGTTGCGCTTCGGCGACTCACCTGGAGGACCCGGGTGCGCGGCGAGCTTGGCGAGGCGGCGCTCCTCGAAGAAGTTCTCCCAGAACGCGAGGTTGCTGGGGTCCTCGGAGAGCTCCGGATCCGGTTGGACACCACATGATGGAGTGGCATCATTGCATGTGTTCTTTTCCAAAACCACAATGATGCACACTGATACACACACATGCACTGTCTCTAGAAGATCCATGTGGTTTCGTAAAAGAACACACATGCAATGACATCAGTGGATCCATGTGGTTTATGAAAAGAACATATATGCAATGACATCCAGTGGATTAGTGTGGTTTATGAAAAGAACACACAAGTAATGACATCTAGTGGATCCATGTGGTTTAGGAAAATAACACACATGCAATGACATCTAGTGGATCAGTGTGGTTTATGAAATGAACACACATGCTGGAGTGGCATCATTGCATGTGGACCTTTCCAAAACCACAATGATGGATACTGATACACACACACGCAAACACATCCAAGTGGGTGTGGTGGTGCATCATCTTTCAAACTGGTGATAGAATGCATGCTATAGTTGAATCTCATCATGCTGCTAGGGTTCCTGGACATGGTTGGACACCACATGCTGGAGTGGCATCATTGCATGTGTTCTTTTCCAAAACCACACTGATGCACACTGATAAACACACACACCCAAGTGGGTGTGGTGATGCAGCATCTTTCAAACTTGTGATAGAATGCATGCTGCAATTGAATCCTAGCATGCTGCTAGGGTTCCTGGACATGGTTGGACACCACATGCTAGAGTGGCATCATTGCATGTGTTATTTTCCAAAACCACAATGATGCACACTGATACACACACATGCAATGACATCTTGTGGATCCATGTGGTTTAGGAAAAAACACACATGCAATGACATCTTGTGGATCCATGTGATTTATGAAAAGAACACACATGCAATGACATCTAGTGGATCCATGTGGTTTATGAAAAGAACACACATATGCAAGGACATCACTGGATCCATGTGGTTTATGTCAACACCCGGATTTTTAATCCCAGATGCCTGTTATGTCGTACATCGCAATCCTAGGATTATCATTTTTGCGAGACATAACAGATTGGATATCACAGTACATCATCCATTACAAACCATAATAAGGTCTTGCACGAATAAAGGATCTCATGATCGAGTCTTAATACAACAAGCAGCGGAATAAATAATAAGCATAGCGGTGGGGCCCATCTTCAGAGGCACAGGGAATGCTGACGAAGGCAGATAGTCCTAGTTATCATAGCCGTCCTGCTGGCCATCATCTTGGTAGTCTCCTTCATAGTCTGGCCATTAGAATACCCAGGGACAAAAGCCATGACTACTCTTTAAGTACTCGCAAACTACAACTGACAAGTAAGATAGTTCTAGTGTAAAGTGCTAACTCTAAGTTTAACTATAAAGTTAAGTTTCAAACCAAAGTTGAGTTCTGAAACAAAGAAAGATAAAATAAAGTTCTAGAATCACTTAAGTTGGGAAGCTAGTGTCATGGTCACAACCCTGTTGTGGTTAAGTCAAGATCCATCATTCATTTCATAAGTCATTTTGAAAACATCTGACAACGAAACAGTATGGCCACTCCGACTGTCCATAACCGCGGACGCGGCTATTCGAATAGTTTGACACTATGTAGAGGTGGTACACTTTCACCACAAGATTCGATACATCTGTCACGGATAACCCTGAATCATTCATACTTAGTATGCAGATAATCAAACATAACCTTTCCTTTACACACCCTAGTACAAGCACCTCTCCTATGAGCATGGCCTCCCAACCATGACCATCTGTCATCTTGGGCACTACATAGGTGGACAACATTGAGAGGTAGCCTCATCTCAAACCTCTCCTGCCAGGGAACTAATACTAATGCATATAAACTCCCGCGATGGTATCGCATCCGAATCCAACCATCAGTTTTTGTAAAAGGGCTAAGGCTCATGCCTCAACATTTTCATCATCATAAACCATTTGTGTTTCTCAACACATGTCAAAACATCTCGATAGAATGACTCATCATTCCAAGGTTTTCACAATTCATTTTCACCAAGTGTTCCCAGCTAAAGTGACCCAAGTTTTTATCTACTCTAAACTACTAAGTTAAGAGTGTTCACTAAGGTGGAAAGATGGGATCCATCTCATGCCATAGAATGACATCTAAGGTTATCTAGATAGGTCATGTTTTATACTCTTTATGCTACCTTCAAAACAAGTAAAGGACTTTGGTAATTTAAAGGAAGTAAAGCTTAGAAATAAGACTTGGGGTAAGTAATAGTCAAAGTGGTATAACCAAAGCATTCCTGCCGCATCTTTGCTCAAATCATCTAGCTTAATTCTAGCTTGCTAAGCATTATACTTGCAAGTGTTAGCTTGCATTGTTAATGGTGGCTTGCCTTGGTTGGTGTAGTGGTTGAAGTTTTCTTCATCCTGTTGATAGCACTCCTCCTCCTCGAAAGCTTGGTCGGTACTATCGTCTATCAATACATATGGAGTATACAATAACCAAACAATACTTAACTAGGCTACTTATCATTCTAAGGCACACATTGGATGATCTATTATCATCATAAGCATCACAAGGTTTTATTAACTAGTTTCATTCTTTTTATTTAAGAAAAATAATTTCTATTCATTGAAAATAACTAAGATTTAATATTCACCACTTAAAATATGGGATCATGTGGACACATGTCATCACCACATATTCTAACATGTGGGAATGTGATTTAAGGGTTGGGTCACATTTACTTAAGTTTAAGTTTATTATTTAATGATTTAAAGTGACTATATAGCATTATTTTGGTAGTAGTCCAAAGTCACTGCATGCAAACCTTCATATTATTACATATTCAAATAGGTATGGTGAAATGTGATTTTTGAGAGTTGGAATCAACTCAAAAGCTATTTTGGTTGATTTTATAAAAATGTTTGAGTGTGCAAAAGCTTCTGTCTTGTTATTTTTACTTGGAGAGATCTCTAACTCTAAATGGATTAAATCCAACGGGCTTTGATAGATCTTTTCATTGGCTTTCTAACACAATTTGAATCACTCCATTTGGATTTGTAAATCTCTCTGAAATGATTTTCAAACTAGGGGACAGAACTAAGTTCAAACCTAATTAGAAAAATCTAAGTTTGAATTGCTGGGCTAGCGCGGGAACGGAAATGGGCCGGCCCAGTGGTACTCCACGGTGCAGAGAACAGCTAACAGGGGTGGGGGTCCACATGTCAGCGGCTCTTTAAACGCGAAGCGGTACGGGGCAACGTGGACCGTGCGATTAAAAGTGAGATCTACGGCTCAGGAGTGTCGTCTCTGGCGAATAGGTCGCCGGCGAGGACTAACCCTAGCGGCTCGGTTGGGGTGCACAGGGGGCATACTAGGGCTCCAGCTACTGCAGTGAGGCGGGCAAACGAACTGATGGAGGCGAGCTCAGGCGAGGTCGCGGCAGCTCCTAGGGTGGACAAAATCGACGGCGCCTTCTCCTCCTCTGCAGCAGGCTCCTCCCGCTAAATTCCGGCGAACAATGCCTCGAGTGGCTACGGCGAGAGGTGGGGAAGGATTAGTGAGGAGAGGGGAGTGGAGTGGTGTGAGTCATTGGTGCTGGGGAGGGCTCCTTTTATAGGGCGACGAGGGGACCGAGCGGTACGACGGCGATCTCGTCGGTGACGCTAATATAGGCGGCTAGAGGCATGGGCGGTGTAGGCGGACGGTGGCATGCCTCCTGGCGATGCTCTACGGCGTTAATGCGTGGCTAGGGGCGGTGGCATTGGGTCGGGAGCATCCCGCACTCTGGGAGACAGAGGCGGTGCTCGACGTGGCGCACGGCGACTGTGGGTCGCGTGGCGGCGCACGGCCATGTCTGGCGGGGTGCTGGGGTCGAGGCGGAGCGGGGTGCAGGATTTTATGTCCAGTGGCGGTCTGCTGCGTGCTGGCGACGATCGCGCTCTGGCGCACGCTGAGCACGGCACGGAGAGAAAGGGCGGCGGTGATGGAGTGTGGTCTAGGGCCTGGGGGTGATCGAGGGGTGGACAGGGGGCGGTGGTAGCGTTAGGCGGAGCTAGTGGTGGCGCTGGAATGGCGCGGCGTGGTCTTTGGCGCTCTGTCCACGATCGGCCGGTGGCGACCATAAAGTGGCGGCGCTCCACTGCTGCTGCGGCTTAGGGGTAGGCCGGTGGGGTGCTGGTTGGACTTAGGGGGGACAAGGGAGTGTAGAGGGGGTCAAATGGGGGACAATGGGTTAAGTACAAACAGTAATAGTTAGGCAGTTTATTTTCTGCATGCCACCTGTTCGACACAATGGCCGCATGAGAAAAGTTTTTGAATTTTTGGTTGAATTTTGGTGGAGTTGTTGATCATATGCTTGAGCATCTGTGGTTGCTTGGGATTTGAAAATGGAGCTCATTTGAGTGGTTTTTGAATAAGTGGAATCTTCCCATATGAACTACATTTAATTTTCAATTTCCATTTAAAACTAGTGTTTGAAAGTTTTTGGTAGATCACAAAGTGGGCCTTGGTACATAATTACATGTACTAGCAAGGGGTGCAAAGATCCACATTTGTTTCTGTTAGGTTTTGAGTTCTAGGAATAGCCAAAGTAGGCATGGTAGTTAAAATGGCACAAATGACCATTTGTTTATTTTATTCATTTTGATTTGTTTTTCTTTGGGATTTATTTGGGAATGATCTAGATGATGTTTATTTCACCTAAGAATCATTTTACAAGCAATGGATCACTTAATCATGGCAATTCAAATCAACTCCTAATTTAAATGCACACACATATGAATTCTTTAATAATTTTAATTGGAAAAGTTTTTGTTAACTCTAAATTTTGATGATTTGGATCTTAATAACCTTGGATTAAAGTTTTGGGATGTTACAAACCTTCCCCCCTTAAACAAAATCTCGTCCCGAGATTTACGAAAGAAAACTAGGAACTAAAGAGATCTGGAAACTCTGTCCTAATGTAATCTTCTCGCTCCCAAGTGGCTTCCTCTTCGGGATGGTTTCTCCATTGAATCTTGAGAAACTTGATACTCCTGGTTCTGGTGGTTCTGTAAGCTTCCTCCAAGATATGGATGGGCACTTCACGATATGTCAGGTCATTGTTGATCTCAACAGCTCGGTGATCGATGTTCTTGAAACCTCAGTCTTTTCTGGCACTTCCAGGCATTTGTGAAGTAACGAGATATGGAACACATTTTGGATGGCTGACATCTCCTCTGGGAGTTCCAGTTGATAAGATACTTCTCATCGACGGTTCAGAATCTTGAAGGGCCCGATATACCTGGGGGCTAACTTCCCTTTCAGACTAAAGCGTTGGGTTCCCTTCAATGGAGAAACCTTGAGATATACAAAATCTCCGACATTGAAAGTCAGGTCTCTCCTTCTCTTGTCAACATAACTCTTCTGTCTGGATTGGGCGGTCTTGAGGTGCTCACGGACTTTGTGAACCTTCTCTTCGGCTTCTCGGAGAATGTCGGGTCCAAAGATATGACTCTCTCCTACTTGCGACCAATTCAAAGGGGTATGACACTTTCTTCCATATAGGAACTCAAATAGGGCCATTTGCAAACTAGCTTGATAACTATTGTTATATGAGAATTCTGCGAAAGGCAAGCAGTCTTCCCATTTTGATCCGTACTCTAACACACAAGCTCTTAACATATCTTCTAAGATTTGGTTGACTCTTTCAGTCCGTCCATCAGTTTGCGGGTGATAAGCGGTGCTGAAGTTCAACTTGGTGCCTAATCCTTCCTAGACTTTCTGCCAAAATCTCGAGGTAAACTGGGTTCCTCGATCTGATATTATGGTTTTGGGGGTTCCATGCAGACTAACAATCCTAGCAATATACAGTTCTGCTAGCTTCGAACCCTGGTAGGTAGTCTTGACAGGTATGAAGTGAGCTACCTTGGACAGTCTATCAACGATGACCCATATTGAGTCATTTCCCCTACTAGAAGTAGGCAAACCGGTGATAAAGTCCATTCCGACGGAATCCCATTTCCATTCCGGAATCTGCAATGGTTGCAACAGTCCCGCGGGTCTCTGATGCTCTGCTTTGACTCTTTGATAGATGTCACACTTGGCGATGTAGCTTCCGATTTCTCTCTTCATCTTGTGCCACCAAAATTGCTCTTTCAAATCTTGATACATCTTTGTTCCTCCGGGGTGGATAGAATAAAGAGTATCATGAGCTTCCTGCATGATAACTTGCTTCAGCTCCGAATCTGCTGGCACACAGATACGGCCCTTGTACCACAGAACTCCTTCTTCGTCTTCGGTGAATCCAGGTACCTTTCATGTACCAATACGACGTTTGATTCCGTCGATACTTTCATTTCCCTTCTGGGCTTCCTTGATTTGGCTGATTAATGTGGGTTGAAGTTCAATGCTAGCTAAGAATTCTTTGATAACTAGCTCAGTCCTAAACTGCTCCAACTCCTCATACAAACTTGGTTGCTTCTCCTTGATCATGGTATTGAGCTTACATGGCAATCTTCTAAGAGCATCCGCTACCACATTGGCTTTGCTGGGGTGATAGTGAATGTCGAGATCATAATCCTTGATTAACTCTATCCATCTCCTTTGCCTCATATTCAGCTCCTTCTGAGTGAAAATATACTTCAAGCTTTTGTGATCTGAGTAAATCTCACAGCGATTACCCATCAGATAGTGACGCCATGTCTTCAATGCCAAAACTACGGCTACTAACTCAAGGTCATGGGTCAGATAGTTCTGCTCATGCTGCTTCAGTTGTCGAGACAGATACACGATGACTTTGCCATCTTGAATTAATACACATCCGAGACCAATCTTGGATGCATCACAATATACATCAAATGGCTTCT
Source organism: Avena sativa (assembly GCA_916181665.1). Lineage (NCBI taxonomy): Eukaryota > Viridiplantae > Streptophyta > Magnoliopsida > Poales > Poaceae > Avena > Avena sativa. The sequence continues at coordinate 319,788,963 of OV702292.1, forward strand.
TGATATCTGGCATGATCATTATTGGGGCTGATATCAATCTCTTCTTCAGCTCCTGGAAACTGGCTTTACATTTGTCAGTCCATTCAAACTTCTTGTCCTTCTTCAACAATTGGGTCACGGGTCTGGCGATACTCGAGAATCCTTCTACGAACTTGCGGTAGTATCCGGCTAATCTGAGAAATGCATGGACTTGGGTTTGAGTGGTTGGGGTTTCCCATTCTTTGACATCTTTGATCTTGGCAGGATCAATAGAGACTCCTCTGGCAGACACAATATGTCTTAGGAATCCTACTTCTTTCAGCCAAAACTCACACTTGCTGAACTTGGCATACAACCGATGCTCTCTCAGGGTTTCTAGGATGATTCTCAGATGTTGCTCATACTCTTCTTCGGACTTTGAGTAGATAAGGATATTGTCGATAAACACAACGACAAACTTATCTAGGAAATTCAAAAAGATGTTATTCATGAGATTCATGAAATAAGCAGGGGCATTGGTTAATCCAAAAGACATAACCGTATACTCGTATAAACCATAGCGAGTAGTAAAGGCGGTCTTCGGAATATCTGTTGCACGAATCTTAAGTTGGTGATAACCAGTCCTAAGATCAATCTTTGAGAACACCTGGGCTCCAGTCAACTAATCAAATAGATCCTCTATCTTTGGCAAGGGGTACTTGTTTTTGATGGTGACGTCATTCAACTTCCTGTAATCGGTGCATAGACGATTGCCTCCATCTTTCTTGTCGACGAATAACACTGGTGATATCCATGGCGAAGCCCTTGGTTGAATCAAGCCTATTGCCAACATAACATCCAACTTCTTCTTCAAATCCACTAACTCTGAGGGGTTCATGCTATAGGGTCTCTGGGCTATGGGTCCAGTTCCGGGGATTAGTTCGATAATGAACTCAATATCCCTATCCGGGGGCATACCTGGCAATTCATCTGGGAATACGTCGAGGTATTCACAGACTACTCGGACTTGGTCAATGGTGGGTAGGGTTAGACTCTTGTTGCACTTGAATTTACAGGGTAAGGTCTCAGATATATGCTCTACTGTTACTCCTGAGCTACTGGTCATGGTGATGACCTTCTTAGCACAGTCTATCGGTCCTTTATGCCTTGACATCCAATCCATACCTAGTACTACATCCAATCCTTTGGTTCCAAGTACTATTAGGTTGGCATAAAAATCTATCCCATGTATTCTGATAGGCACAACTTTGCAAATTTTTCTAGCTTTTGTAGTTGATCCGGGAATTTGAACTATCATGACATGCTTCAAGTTGGTTGGGTGAATCTTACTAGTGCATGCAAATTCTTCGGTGACAAATGAATGCGAGGCTCCCGAATCAAACAATACCCTTGCTAAAACTGAGTTGACAGAAAACATACCCAGCACTATGTCTGGTGCTTCTTGGGCTTCTTTGGCATTCATGTGGAAGAGATGGCCATTGCGGTTGTGAGGGTTCCCTGGGGCAAATCTTCTTCCTGGTTGAACACGATGCTGCTGTTGAGCTGGGGCATTCACATTGGCAGTGGCGGCACTCTTCTTGGGACACTCATTGGAATAGTGGCCCTTAACTCCACACTCGAAACAAGTTATCTGAGACTTGTCTTTTGCTGCGACAGGCACAACATTGCTGCCAGTTCTGGGTGCAGTGTTGGTGGTGTTGTTGTTGTTGTTGCTCTTGGGACGGGGCACGGTTGAAATTGTTGGTGTTGCCGGAGTTGTGGTTGTTTCCTTCGGACTTCACATTGCCTCCGCTACGGTTGGGGTAGTTTGGGCGAGACATTGGGGGTCGATTGTTCCTTGGTGCATATCCTGGTGAGGGGTTGGGACGGTACTTCTGGTGACTGCTGGATCCAGTTTGCTGCATCATACGACGTTTGCGATTGTCGTTTGCCTGGTTAATCTTTCCTTCCATATGAATTGCGGAGTCGACTAGCTCTTCGAGATCCTCGAAACGGATGTTGACGAGGACAGTCTGCATCTCATCATGCAGTCCATTCAGGAATCTCTCCTTCTTCTTGGCCTCCATGTTGATCTTATCAGGTGCATATCTAGCAAGTGATAGGAATCTGTCACGGTACTCTACCATAGTCATTCTGCCTTGCTTCAACTCTCTGAATTCATCCCTCATTCTGGTGATTAAGCCCTGCGGCACGTGGGTGCGGCTGAACTTGATTTTGAAGGCTTCCCATGTCATCACTTGACCATGGTTCATCAGGCGGATACTGTTCCACCATGCTCTTACATCTCCTGCCAAGTAGTGGGTGGCAAAGAGAACTTTCTTGTTGTCATCAACTCTGGCTACTTCTAAATTGTTCTCCATTGTCTGCAACCAGTCATCTGCATCTAATGGGTTCTCTAAAGTGCTAAAGATTGGGGGATTGGTATTCTGGAACTTCTTTAGCTTGGATCCTTGATGATCCTGATTTCCATGCCCTTGGTTGTTGAGAGCCATCTGGGCAATCTGTTGCAGTGTTGCTAGATTAGCTTGGCGCTCTGCCCTGCTTGCTTCTCTGTCTACGATGAGATTCTACAAGATCTGCAGCATTGGGTCTTGCGACGAGCTGCTCTCTCCTTGGTTTCCACAAGTCATCTGAAGATTGAGGTAGATAAAGGGGTAAGAGGGAAAGTTCTAAGGTTCATGGTTTTGGTTTCAAAGCTAAAATTTTGAGTTTGACTCAGATTTTGCAACTAATTTCGTTTCATTCATTCAAACAAGCACACGATACAAACACACACACACCACAACAAGGAAAACAAATGGTTTTAAGAACCATTCTGCAAGCTACGATACAGTGGGACCGATACATCTCATGCTATGACAGTGCTCTAGTGCATCTACTCATCGTCGATGAAGTCGGAGTCCTCATTGTCAGTATAGAAGTCCACGGCATCCTCCTCCAGAAAGTCATCATCATTGCTGAGGTAAGAATCCATGTCTCCCTGGATGTCTTCACCCTCCTCTTCTTCCTCCTTTGCTGCAAGCTAAGCTTCTTGCTCCTTGACGGTCTTCTCGAGGTTGGCCACCTTCTTGCAAAGACGGGCGATGGTGCGATCCTTCTTCTCGCGTTGGAGGCGAAGAGACTGATGGTCCTTGACGAGCAGTGAGAAAGTCTAGGCCTTCTGGGCGGCAATGGCACGGTTGTGGTTGGCATGCTCCCTAGCATTGTCCAATTCCTTCTGGCGATCGTATAGCAAGAAGTCAAGGTTCTCCTCTTGACGCTTCAGCTCCGGGTGACCGGGCATCTCCATCGGCATTCCCATGAAGTCATGTCTTGCATAGTGAGCAAAACGGGTTCCTTAGATTTGGTTTACACTGAGGGCACACAGACGTGCGAGAGCTTCATGCATTGCCCTGGCTAATCCATCTAGCCAGTTGTTCTCTCTCACGGAGAACTAGATTCTCCCGGACGTTGGTGCTTCTATGCTTCCTCGAAGATCAGTGGTGACTAGCCATTGTAAATCTCCTCCTGGGGGTCCTGGAAGTTGAGCTCCAAGAAACTCTGGATGCGGGCGTCCCAGTAACTCAGATAGTGAATCCAGATCCCTCTCAAAGATTAGTTGGCCTCCATTGCCCAACTGGTAGAACTTGCTGAACTGAGTCTCCATCTACAAGAATTAAGGATGAGGAAATTAGTGAAGTGATCAAGTGTGTCAAATTTTATGTAGTAATGTAAGGATTGGAGGAACATGAATTTTTGAGAAAGAATGAATTCCCAAGGGTAAGAGAGGAAATAGTTTTTCCTAAATAATCACTTTGGTTTTGAATCTAAGTTTTTGTTTGGCCGTCCATTGTAACTAGGGCCTCCCATGGTCAGGATGGCTTTGATACCAACTTGTCAACACCCGGATTTTTAATCCCGGATGCATGTTATGTCGTACATCGCAATCCCAGGATTATCATTTTTGCAAGACATAACAGATTGGATATCACAGTACATCATCGATTACAAACCATAATAAGGTCTTACACGAATAAAGGATCTCATGATCCAGTCTTAATACAACAAGCAGCATTATAAATAATAAGCGTAGCGGTGGGGTCCATCTTCAGAGGCACAAGCAATGCTGACGAAGGCAGATAGTCCTAGTTATCATAGCGATCCTGCTGGCCATCATCTTGGTAGTCTCCTTCATAGACTGGCCATGAGAATAGCCAGGGACAAAGGCCATGAGTACTCTTTAAGTACTCGCAAACTACCACTGACAAGTAAGATAGTTCTAGTGTAAAGTGCTAACTCTAAGTTTAACTATAAAGTTAAGTTTGAAACCTAAGCTAAGTTCTGAAACAAAGAAAGATAAAATAAAGTTCTAGAATCACTTAAGTTGGGAAGCTAGTGTCATGGTCACAACCCTGTTGTGGTCAAGTCAAGATTCATCATTCATTTCATAAGTCATTTTGAAAACATCTGACAACGAAACAGTATGGCCATTCCAACTGTCCATAACCGCGGACGTGGCTATTCGAATAGTTTGACACTCTGTAGAGGTGGTACACTTTCACCAAAAGATTCGATACATCTGTCAGAGATAACCCTGAATCATTCATACTTAGTATGCAGATAATCAAACATAACCTTTCCTTTACACACCCTAGTATAAGCACCTCTCCTATGAGCATGGCCTCCCAACGATGACCATTTGTCATCTTGGGCACTACATAGGTGGACAACATTGAGAGGTAGCCTCATCTCAAACCTCTCCCACGAGGGAACTAATACTAATGCATATAAACTTCCGGCTAAGCCTTACCCAATTCAGGTATTGTGGTTGTACGGTAAATTTGGAATGGTATCGCATCCGAATCCAACCATCAGTTTTTGTAAAAGGGCTAAAGGCTCATGCCTCAACATACATGTCAAAACATCTCAATAGAATGACTCATCATTCCAAAGTTTTCACAATTCATTTTCACTAAGTGTTCCCATCTAAAGTGACCCAAGTTTTTATCTACTCTAAACTACTAAGTTAAGAGTGTTCACTAAGGTGGAAAGATGGGATCCATCTCATGCCATAGAATGACATCTAAGGTTATCTAGATCGGTCAAGTTTTATACTCTTTATGCTACCTCCAAAACAAGTAAAGGACTTTGGTAATTTAAAGGAAGTAAAGCTTGAAAATAAGACTTGGGGTAAGTAATAGTCAAAGTGGTTAACCAAAGCATGCCTAAAGCATCTTTGCTCAAATCATCTAGCTTAATTCTAGCTTGCTAAGCATTATCCTTGCAAGTGTTAGCTTGCATTGTTAATGGTGGCTTGCCTTGGTTGGTGTAGTGGTTGAAGTTTTCTTCCTCCTCTTGATAACACTCCTCCTCCTCGAAAGCTTGGTCGGTACTATCGTCTATCAATACATATGGAGTATACAATCACCAAACAATACTTAACTAGGCTACTTAGCATTTTGAGGCACACATTGGATGATCTATTATCATCATAAGCATCACAAGGTTTTAGTAACTAGTTTCATTCTTTTTATTTAAGAAAAGTAATTTCTACTCATTGAAAATAACTAAGATTTAATATTCACCACTTAAAATATGGGATCATGTGGACACATGTCATCACCACATATTCTAACATGTGGGAATGTTATTTAAGGGTTGGATCACATTTACTTAAGTTTAAGTTTATTATTTAATGATTTAAAGTGATTAGAAATGCCTATATAGCATTATTTTGGTAGTAGTCCAAAGTCACTGCATGCCAACCTTAATATTATTACATATTCAGATAGGTATGGTGAAATGTGATTTTTGAGAGTTGGAATCAACTCAAAAGCTATTTTGGTTGATTTTATAAAAATGTTTGAGTGTGCAAAAGCTTATGTCTTCTTATTTTTACTAGGAGAGATCTCTTACTCTAAATGGATTAAATCCAATGGGCTTGGATAGATCTTTTCAGTAGCTTTCTAACACAATTGTAATCACTCTATTTGGATTTGTAAATCTCTTTGAAATGATTTTCAAACTAGGGGACAGAACTAAGTTCATACCTAATTAGAAAAATCTAAGTTTGAATTGCTGGGCTAGCGTGGGAACGGAAATGGGCCGGCCCAGTGGTACTCCGCGGCGCAGAGAACAGCTGACACGGGGCGTCCACATGTCAACGGCTCTTTAAACGCGAAGCGGTACGGGGCAACGTGGACAGTGTGATTAAAAGTGAGATCTACGGCTGAGGAGTGTCGTCTCCGGCGAACAGGTCGCCGGCGAGGTTAACCCTAGCGGGTCGGTGGGGGTGCACAGGGGGCATACCAGGGTCCAGCTACTGCGGCGAGGTGTGCAAACGAACTGGTGGACGACGACGAGCTTAGGCGAGGTCGCGGCAGCTCCTGGGGTGGACGAAATCAACGGCGCATTCTCCTCCTCTGCAGCGGGCTCCTCCGGCTAGATTCCGCGAACAATGGCTCGAGTGGCTCCGGCGAGAGGTGGGGAAGCATCAGTGAGGAGAGGGGAGTGGAGTGGTGTGAGTCATTGGTGCTGGGGAGGGTTCCTTTTATAGGGCGACGAGGGGACCGAGCGGTACAACGGCGAGCTCGTCAGTGACCCTGATACAGGCGGCTAGAGGCATGGGCGGCGTAGGCGGACGATGGCCTGCTTCCTGGCGATGCTCTATGGTGTTAATTCGCGGCTAGGGGCGGTGGCGTTGGGTCGGGAGCATCCCGCGATCTGGGAGACAGAGGCGGTGCTCGACACAGTGCACGGCGACTATGGGTCACGCGGAGGCGCACGGCCATATCTGGCGGGGTGCTGGGGTCGAGGCGGAGCGGCGTGCGGGTTTTTATGTCCAGTGGCGGTCTACTACGTGCTGGCAACGATCGCGCTCTGGCGCGTGCTGAGCACGACGCAGAGAGAAAGGGCGGCGGCACTGGGGTGTGGTCCATGGCCTGGGGGTGATCGAGGGGTGGACAGGGGGCGGTGGTAGCGTTAGGCGGAGCTAGTGGTGGCGCTAGAATGGCGCGGCATGGTCTGTGGCGCTCTGTCCACGATCGACCGGCGGCGACCATAAAGTGGTGTCGCTCCACTGCTGCTGCAGCTTAGGGGTAGGCCGGTGGGGTGCTGGGTAGACTCAGGGGGGACAAGGGAGTGCAGAGGGGGTCAAATGGGGGACAATGGCTTAAGTACAAACAGTAATAGTTATGCAGTTTATTTTCTACATGCCACCTGTTCGACACAATGGCCGCATGACAAAAGTTTTTGAATTTTTGGTTGAATTTTGGTGGAGTTGTTGATCATATGCTTGAGCATCTGTGGTTGCTTGGGATTTGAAAATGGAGCTCATTTGAGTGGTTTTTGAATAAGTGGGATCTTCCCATATGAACTACATTCAATTTTCAATTGCCATTTAAAATTAGTGTTTGAAAGTTTTTGGTAGATCACAAAGTGGGCCTTGGTACATCATTACATGTACTAGCAAGGGGTGCAAAGATCCACATTTGTTTCTGTTAGGTTTTGAGTTCTAGGAATAGCCAAAGTAGGCATGGTAGTTAAAATGGCACAAATGACCATTTGTTTATTTTATTCATTTTGATTTGTTTTTCTTTGGGATTTGTTTGGGAATTATCTAGATGATGTTTATTTCACCTAAGAATCATTTTACAAGCAATGGATCACATAATCATGGCAATTCAAATCAACATCTAATTTAAATGCACACACATATGAATGCTTTAATAATTTTAATTGGAAAAGTTTTTGTTAACTCTAAATTTTGATGATTTGGATCTTAATAACCTTGGATTAAAGTTTTGGGATGTTACAGTTTATGAAAAGACCACACATATGCAATGACATCAGTGGATCAGTGTGGTTTATGAAAAGAACACACATGCACTGACATTAGTGGATTAGTGTGATTTAGGAAAAGAATACACATGCAATGGCATCTAGTGGATTCATGTGGTTTGTGAAAAGAACGCACATGATGGAGTGGCATCATTGCATGTGTTCTTTTACAAAACCACAATGACGCACATTGATACACACACACATCCAAGTGGGTGTGGTGATGCAGCATCTTTCAAACTGGTGATAGAATGCATGCTGGAGTTGAATCCCGACAAGCTACTAGGATTCCTGGACATGGTTGGACACCACATGCTGGAGTGGGATCACTGCATGTGTTCTTTTCCAAAATCACAATGATGCACACTAATACACACACATGCAATGACTCTAGTGGATCCATGTCGTGGTGGTGTCACGGCAGATGCCATGGGTAGGCTAATGGTGGGGACTAAATGCACTAGGGGAATCCAGGGAGGGATAGTGAGGTGATTCCACACACACAAGATTTGTATTTGATTCACTTCCAAGGTTTACAAGTGCTCCTCGAGCTTTATTGGAGAGAGGAGGAAGAAGGAACTCTCTTACTCTCACCACTAGCTAGCCCTCAGGAACCAAGTAAAATCTAGCCAATAGAGTTCAACCCTTTCTACAGAGGCCCTAGCCCCCCTTATATAGGGGTGGCTAGGTCTCCAATTAGGGCATACGTGGAGGCATATTCCAGGGAATATGCCTCCTCCCAAAATAGTAAGCCGACTGGGTCGCTTTTCCCCCGCGTCATCCATGCAGAGGCTACGTGAGCCTCTACGGCGCCTGCGTCAGCCGACATTGGCGTCGTCACCTTTGTCGGCCATGCCTCGGTGGTCCTGCCTCTGTCCGCTTCGCTCATGCTGTGCGTACCGGGGTTACCTTTGACCAGCGAGATACCTTCCTTCTCCTAGAAGCTTGATATGACCCGGATCGTAGTTGATCCGGCCACACCTGTTCCTGCATACAAGTTACATTCATATATCCGACTTACGGCTTAAGTCGGTTGAGACCCAGTTAGGTGGACATCCCCTGGTTTGGGTTACCTCGAGATTCGGCCTGCCTTGAGGTGACTCGGCCAGCATTCGCTTTGACCTTGCCGTACCTCGGCTAACTCGGCCTTTATACCCCGGCGTGACCCTACCCGGGGGTATCCCCCCAACATTAGTCCCCGAAGCTGGTGCGGTCTTAGTTGCCTTAGCCGCTAAGGCCACAATAGGTTCAATTTCACCGAGCTTTGTGTTCCTTCTCCGAGTTTCCTCTTATCTCGGATCTCATGGGTTTACTTTCCCTTGGCAATTCCTTCAGCAAACTATCGAGGATGGCACCGAGCTCTCCCTCAAATGGGCGCCTGACCGGGATACCTCTGACGAGGAGGAACTGGATCAGGAGATGTTCCTCCCAATGGCCGACGCGACCAAGCGACCCACCGGTAAACTCTCTTCCATTAGAGATTGGCCCGACGATGAAGATGACTTGAATGTTGAGGTGATGGAAGCATTTGACGTTGTCCCCCTTTCTTATGCTTTCCGGCATCAGCTAACCCCGGTGGGCAGATCCATGAGGACCCTCCCCTTGCCGTGGGTGATCCTGTTCTGGTTGCGCCGAAGAAGAAAAGGGGAGCCGCATCAACTTCTTCCTCGGGACCTTCTTAGCCAACCAAAAGGCGAAAGAAGTCCGGGGAGAAAACTGCCTCCAAGCCCGCAACCAAGGCCCCAGCACGAAGAGCTCGGAAGCCCAAGGAGCCCCTGACCTCGGATGAGTAAGCCTCTTTTCCCTCTGCCATTTACTTGCTCTTCTATTGTTATAGTTTCTCATCCTACACTGTTTGATTCGGCAGGGCCGTGGTGGAGGTCCCACAGAGTGGATCCGGCATTGCCTCCCCACTCTGACACAGCCCTTCTCCCCCTCGTGGCGACGATTCACGCCCGCTGAGCCCAATCTCGGAGGGTTCAGCGGTTGCTCCGGGTTCTAGCCCACCTCGTGGAGAGGAGGGCAATCTTGGAGCGGGGGAGACTGGCTCTGCCGAGGCAGTGGCCACCACTACTTCGGCTCCGCCGCAACCAGCTACCACCGAGGTTACCTCAGCACCCCCACCGAAGAAGAAACCAGCACTAGCACCAGCACCAACTCAAGCACCAGCAGCCAAAGCAATGGCAGCAGCACCAAGCCCATCCGCCTCATCCGAGTCTTCTCAGTCTCGGCGAGAAAGCACCAAGGCAGCTTCCAAGGGTAAATCTGCTGCAACAACTTCCACTTCTCAGCCGCAGCCTAAGGGCAAGAAGGCCCCTGACGCCACCAGGGCGATGTCCATCGAGGCTGGACAGCGCACACTCGCGTCCATGCTCTTGAAGAAAACTCCACCACCGAAGGACGTCCCTGCCGACCCAGCTGATGCGTAACTCGTTTTGCACACCAGCCCGGCCCTTGCCCAGGTTGAGAGGAGGGAAGCACATGCCAAGGGATTGGTGGCGCCCCACATGCTCAGCGGCGAACGATACCCTCCGACCTTGATCGAGTTCGTGAACAACTGGAACAAGGCGGAGTTCGTCCACAACGATGATCTCCCGGAGAAGTTCGGTCCCACCGAGTTTTCTGCTCAAATGAACACAGCCGCTAAGGCAATTAACCTTGTGGGTCGGATGACGGAGGTACGTTACTTCACCTTTTCCTTAGGATGCTGTAGATATTAGTGATATAACCATTAGTCCCCGAGCCTCCGGGGGAGTAACTTGTTACTCGGCCGGATGCTCCTTAGAAAACTAACGTAGCTCCTTGATAACTTCAAATATGCACACACCTAGAGCCGGGTTAAGTTCCACTTGGCCCGGATTTAGTACACTTCGAATATGCACACACCCAGAGCCGGGTTAAGTTCCACTTGGCCCGGATTTTGTACACTTCGAATATGCACACACCTAGAGCCGGGTTAAGTTCCACTTGGCCCAGATTTTGTACACTTCGAATATGCACAAGACTAAGCTATATTTCTGTACTCTTCTCAGTTGACCACCAACCGCCGGAGCGCTGAATTTCAACATCTCCTGGACACTCACAAGATGCTGCGCGTAAAGCATAATGCACTGCTCGCTGAACACGAGAAAAGGGGTAAGTTCTCTTCTTGATATTTTTCTGTGTTCTCTTTTTTTTCTGCCGAACTAACCCGTCATTCGGTTTTCGCAGCTGGGGTTGAAGCTGAGAATATCCTCATGCGGAGGAATCTTGACCAGATCAAGGGTAAGTTACTTTTGTGCGACCTTGCTATGCTTTCTATCTCCTTTTCTTCTTGGCTCGGCGGTCATTCATACCTCAGCTTTGCCGGGTCAACAAACTATTTCAGTATCGCTGGAAGATAGTGTGCCCGTGCCTGATATGATGACGCATTTTCTCGAACAAGCAGGGCAGCATCAGGCCAAGCTAAAAAACAAAGACGATGAGCTTGCCCTCCTCCGAGCCAAAGATGATGAAATTGCCAAGCTCAAGGCAGATATGAAGAAGCTGAAAGCACAACATCAAACCAAACTTGAAAAGGCTGGCCAGGACTATACTGAAGAGCATGAGCGCCTCAATCTCCATATTGCCAAGGACCGAGAACTTCTCTAGGAGGCCGACGTCAAACTTGAGTCGGCGAATAGTGAACTTGTGCAGCTTCGCAAAAGGCATGATGACTGTACCAGGGAGTTGACCCGGATCCACAGCCATATTTCACGTAAGTTCCTTTCCCTTATCCGGAATATTTCTCCGGGTTACTTCACATGTCTTTTCTTTACCTACTTCTCTTATCTCGTTTTCAGGCAAATTTCCAGAGGGCACTGCCATTGCGAGCGCCGCTGTTGCTAATTTCCGCCGAGAGAGGGGTACTCCCGTTGCTCCTGACGCTGAAGAGATTCCCTATGACATGGAGGACCTGTTGGTCAGCCAGTCATCTCGCATGGAAATCATCAAGAACTATGGCAAGGATATCTTTGACGTTGCAATCCAAATCTTCAACACTTTTTGGCCTGCAGAAGACACTCCAGAGGGAACCGCGGTTCTTGTTGAAAAGTTGATGGAATGCGAGACCCAACTCGACCTTTGGAGGGAATCCGTTGGACGCGCCAGAGCTGAGACCGTTCTCCACTACATACTTACGTGGTACGAGAAGATCGACCTCAACCTCCTAGCGCGCATGCGCACTGGATCCAAATGGACTAGTGACCCGGAGTGGGTAGCTCGGCACAAGGCTTGCGCCCATAGCCTCATCGAATATGCTCCCATTCATGAATGGAATGAGGGACCGAGCTTCCTGGAAGCCGCCGGTGACGAAAACACTGAGAACGTTGAAGATGGCTCAGATGAGGATGAAGAGGACGATGCCTCGGACATCAAAGACAGCGAAGATGACGCCGAACTTCCTCCTCCTGCTGCTCCTTGAGTGAAAACACTTTAAAGTTTATCAGATCCCCGGTATGCCGGGTGGAATTGTATCCAGTACACATGTGATATTTTGCTACTAAGTTTTTTAGCCGGATTAACTTGGGCGTAGTCCTCGAGTTTCATTTTCTTGTTCATCCAATCTTCTGGCTCGGCTCGTGTCTACCTTGATTTGGTTTTAGGACTTACGAATCCGAGCTTCAAAAATTTTCTTAACAATACTTGGAAACTTTAGGCTTAGCTCAAAATAATTCAGCATAATAATTTGAAAGTAAACGCAAGGGTATGCCGAAAAACAAATGTCGGCTCGATTAAGTTCTTTTCCTTAGTCGTTGTTCATGTGCTACGCAATTCCAAACTTGTTCTCTTACTTGCCATGAAGCCAATTCTTGTTGGACAGTAGCAAGTCAAAGAGTTGGGTTTTTGGTGCTCACACACTACTAATCCGAGTTAAGTAGAACAACTTACTGCAGCTGACGTATAAATAATAGAAGACAACAAATATTATTAAGGCAGTCCCCGAGTTACTGCTTGAGGTGCCAACATTTCATTGATAGGCTCATTGCCGGCAAACATACGGACATATGAGAGACTCGGATACATACACTTCTCTGCTAAGTGTAGAAAGGACGAAGTAGAGCTACATTCCATGGACGCTTAGATTCCTCGCCGGACCTGTCCGCCTTGTTCTTTTCCTGTGGCTTGGGATTGATAAGATAATAAGAAACATTGTGCAATGCTTTGCTCACAATGAATGGCCCTTCCCATGGGGGGGGGGTAACTTATGCATGCCAGTAGTACGCTGTACCACTGGAGTACTAGATCACCTTCCCGAAAGACTCGGGGGTTTACTTTCCGGCTATGATAGCGTCGGAGATTTTGCTGATATATGGCGGATCTAGACAATGCCAATTCTCTCGCTTCTTCCAGCAGATCAACATCATTTTGCCGGGCTTCTTGCACTTCGGCTTTTGTGTATTGGGTGACCCTAAGCAAATCATTCTCTATGTCGGCTGGTAATACAGCTTCTGCCCCATACACCAAAAAAATGGCGTATAGCCTGTTGATCGATTCGGGGTTGTTCTTAAACTCCATAATACCGCTGGTAGTTCTTCTATCCAGCACCCCGCTGATCTTTGCAGCGGCTCAATGAGCCGGGGTTTTATCCCGGACAGTACTAATCCGTTGGATCTTTCCACTTGTCCGTTCGATGTAGGATGAGCTACCGAGGCAACGTCCAGCCGGATCTTGTTATCCCGGCAGAATCGCGCAAATGCTCCTTCAGCAAAATTTGTGCCATTATCAGTTATGATACTGTGAGGATAACCGTATCTCAAGATGATGTCTTTGAGAAATGTCACGGCCGTAGCTCCATCACATTTTCTTATTGGCTTTACTTCAATCCATTTTGTAAACTTATCCACCATGACCAAAATGTGAGTCATATTTACCTTTGCTGGTTTGAACGGGCCAACCATGTCCAAACACCATACGGCGAATGGCCACGTGATTGGTATGGTCTTGAGTTCCGACATTGGCATATGTGTCTTGGTAGCATACCTCTGACAACCGTTGCATTTTCTTACCAAATCTTCTGCTTGTTCTAAGGCACTTGGCAAGTAGAATCCATGCCGGAAAGCTTTTGCTACCAAGGCTATGGACGAGGCATGATGCCCACATTCCCCTTAATGTATATCTCGGAGGATGTCAAGCCCTTCTTCTAGGTCAACGCATCACTGGAGGACATTGGTCACACTCCTTTTGTATAGCTCAGAATTGATGATTGTGTATGCCTTTGCTCTCCTCTGAGTTTGCCTGGATAGCACCTCCTCAGTGGGTAAAGTTCCATCTTTCAGGAATTGAAATATGGGTAGTGCCCAAGATGGTATTGCTCGTACTGGGAACACATCCTCATCAATTTCCATCTGATCTACCGGCATAACTTCAATCGGATCACGCTGAGCAGTCCCCGGGTCCTGCGAAGCACTCCCTAGGTTTGCTGAGGCAGTCCCCGGGTTTCATGCACCACCTCCCATGTCAATGTCCATGGGCACAGCTCCGGACTCCGGATCCTCCGGGACGTAAATCGAGTCGGTTTCTGGGGACGGTCTGATGGATGGTTTTCTGAGGTGTTCTAATGCTACACCCGGTGGAATTGCTTGTCGGGTTGATCCGAGCTTCGACAATACATCGGCAGCCTCGTTTTCCACCCGGGGTACATGGCGAAATTCGCATCCCTCAAAGTAACCAGATATTTTCTGCACATGGAATCTGTATAATGCCATGTTTGGATCAAGAGCGTCCCACAGCCCCGACACTTGCTGAACTACCAAATCCAAGTCGCCAAAGCATTGGATCTGACGTATCCCAATTTCTTTTACCACTCTGAGCCCATGCACAAGTGCTTCATACCCAGCGACATTGTTTGATGCTGCGAAATGGATCGGTAGCACATACTTCAACTAGTCATTCTTTGGTGAGGTAAGCACAACTCCGACGCCTAACCCGGTTTTTGTTTTTGACCCGTCAAAGTGCATTCTCCTGTAGTTCAGATCTGGTAGCGGTGGTTCATATTGTACCTCGGCCCAGTCCACAAAAAAGTCGGACATAGCCTGATACTTGATTGCTTCTCTTCTGTCATATTGTGGCGCATAGGGAGCTAGTTCAATTGCCCATTTTGCAATCCTTCCACTTGCATCCTTGTTACTCATTATCTCGGATATGGGAGTTTCACATATTACCTTGATAGGGTGCTCCTCAAAATAATGTTTTAGCTTCTTTGCCGACATGTACACACCATACGCCACTTTCTGATAGTGCGGATAATTTTTCTTTGATGCTGACAATACCTCGCTCAGATAATATATTGGCCTTTGCACTGACTTACCCTCTTCGTCATGATCTACCACGATTACTGCACTTACAACTCGGTTGGTTGCGGCTATATAGAGCAACATTGGCTCCTTTGATAGTGGGGAGGCTAACACTGGTGCAGTGGCTAACATTTTCTTTAATTGTATAAAGGCTTCATTGGCCTGTGGCGTCCAAATGAACTTGTCCGACTTTTCCATGAGTTGATAGAGAGGCAACGCATTTTCTCCCAACCGACATACAAACCGACTTAACGATGCCAGGCAACCAGTGAACTTCTGGACATCGTTAAGACACTTCGGCAGTTCCATTCGTTCAATGGCCTGGATTTTAGTTGGATTAACTTCGATACCTCGGCTGGAGACAAGGAATCCGAGTAATTTTCCAGCCGGGACACCGAAGGTACATTTGTCCGGGTTAAGATTCATCCGGAACCTCCTTAGGTTCGCGAATGTCTACCTGATATCATCAAGGAGCATTTTGCTTTTCTTGGTCTTGATAACCACATCATCCACATACACTTGTACATTTTGACCTATTTGGTCGTGCAAACATTTCTGCATACATCTTTGGTACGTTGCTCCTGCATTACGTAAACCAAATGGCATGGTGCGATAGCAATAAGCCCCATACGGGGTGATAAATGCAGTCTTTATTTGATCATCCGGATTCAGAGGTATCTGGTGGAAACCAGAATACGCATCAATGAATGACAACAGTTCACATCCAGCAGTTGAGTCTATGACCTGATCTATCCTTGCTAGTGGAAATGGATCTTTTGGACAAGCCTTATTCAGGTTCGTGTAATCAATACACATACGCCAAACCACTGCCACATTCGGATCATCCTTCTTCTTCTCCACCAACACCGGATTAGATAGCCAATCCGGGTAAAGAACTCCCATGATAAATCCTTCTGCCAGTAACCGAGCTATCTCGTCTCCAATGACTTTTCTCCTATCCTCGGCGAAGCGGCGGAGTGGTTGCTTCACTGGCCTTGCTCCGGGTCTCACGTTCAAAGAGTGCTCGGCCAACTCCCTCGGAACACCTTGCAAGTCCTGTGTGGACCAAGCAAAAATGTCCCGATTCTCACAAAGGAAGTTGACAAGCTCGCTTTCCTATTTATCATTTAACCCGGCACCAATTGTTACAGTGCGCTCTGGGAACATATCATCAACATGCACTTTCTTGGTATCCTTTGTGGCTTGGAACGAAACGCTACCATGCGGATTACTCAACGCCGGCATATATTGCTGCGCGGACTGAGCTAACGCCGCCACCTCTTGGATTTTTCTTTTCTCTTGCGCAATCACGAGTGACTCGCCTAGGTTAGACCCGGCTGACGCACACTCAATGGAACGTCGAAATCTCTAGCAATGGTAATCACTCCATTTGGCCCGGGCAACTTCATCTTTAGATAACTATGTGGCAGCTTGCCATGAACTTGTTCAGTGTTGGTCTACCGAGTAACGCGTGATACGCACTTTCCAAGTTCACCACTTCAAACTCCAAATTCTCAGTTCGGCAGTTATCTCTCGTGCCGAACAATACGTCAACCCGGACTTTGCCTATGGGCTCACAAGAAATGCCTGGCACAATGCCATGGAAAGTTGTCCTCATAGCTTGAGCATGTTCTCTGAGATACCCAACTTGCGCATTGTATCCGCATACATGATGTTAATGCTACTGCCATTGTCAATCAGTACCTTGGAGAACCTTACATTGATGTTAGGCCCAATGAATGTCGGATCCAGCACTAGCGCATATGAACCAGGACTTGGCATAAGCTTGGGATGATCTTTGATGCTCCAGGTAATTTCCTGGTCCGACCAAGGCATATACCTCGTTACTGCTGGCATTACCGCATTGACCTCCATATGTCGGCGCTGCAAGCTCTTTCTATCTGTTTCCTCGGTGGCAAACACACAGTAACTCTGATGATGCTCCCTGTACTCATTCCTCCCCTCATTTCCGGGGTACCTCTGATCCGGCTGATGCTGGTCTTCCACTTGATGCACTGCATCCCTTCTCTCATGGTTATCATACCTCGGCGGAGGGGAGGCAACTTTAGTTATTGTGTGTTCGCTCCGGAGAGCAATTGCTACCGGGGTAACTCCTGCCGAGGTTGATCGTTCCGAGGTGCCTGAGCATTCCCCAAACCCCCTTGTTCTATCTTACGCATCCACTCACATTGCCTCGTTGTATGACCCGCTGGGTTACTCGGATTTGGCGTGTGAAACTTGCACGGCTGATCCAACATTGACTCATAAGTATACCTCGGACGGTCCTTCTTTTCCTGCCACTATTTCTTCTGCTCTGGCGTCCAAGATTTCTTGCCATCATTTCTTGGTGTCCACTGTTGGCCCCCAGCTTCCTGACGTTGATTTCCCCGGGCTGATCTTGATTTACAGCAGCAACTTGTTGCGAATTATACTGGTAATCCGGTCTGTCATCTCTTCTTTTACCCCGGTAATCATTCCTCCGGGATGACCCGGCTCCATCTCTCTGGTAACACTCCTCATTTGACTCGTTTGACACGAGTCTAGGTTGAGTCGGATCACCCAAAGCATATGAATCTGCAATCCGGATCGTCTCTGCCAATGTAGTTGGCATATCCCTTTACAATCTTTGCCACAACATGCTCATGTATCTGCATCCTTGCGCAAACCATGCTATGGCCTATGACTCTATCACACCCTCACACGAGTTTCTCACAGTACACCACCGGGTTAAAAACTCTCGGTCCGTCTCGTTCGGTCTCTGCTTACACATAGCTAGGGTCTGTGGCCTATTCGGCCTCTGATACGTACTTGAGAAATTGCTGATAAACATTTCCTCAAAACCGATCCAGCAGTTATTACTTCCGGGTGGCAAATTGTTTAGCCATACCCTTGCTGGCCCCTCCAACATCTAGGGTACGTATCTCACAGCCCATCGCAAGTTGCCTGTAGCAATTTTCATAGCCATATCATAGTTTATCAACCAATCTTCCGGCTTAGTACTGCCGTCATACGTCTTTGTGCCTCTAGGTAACTGGAAGTTGGGTACCGGAGGCTCCTTCATGATCCGGGGTCCAAAACACGCAGGACCCGGGGGACCTTGACATTCAATCTGCTCCGACCTATACAGCCGATCCAGTTTTAACCTGGCATCATCAGGCATCAAATCCCTGCTTCCCAATCTTGACCCTATCACATGATAGTCCGGCCTTGGGTATCCTGCGTTCACCATTTCGGAATCTCCATCGTTATACCGGTCTTGCTCTTGTGGAGCACCTCTCTGTTGCATACCTCGGTCGGCACTTTGCTCTTGCCTTGGTATATTCCGCTGCTGTGGTTGTCCTGCCGAGTTGCACTATCCGGCATTACCATTTATACCGTTTCCTTGACCTGCATTGCCTTGGTCGCGGTTACCTCAGCCAGCTTCACCTCGGCTCACACTTCGTCGATCGTCATTTCTCTGTACTTCTTTTCCTTTCCCTACCCTTGTCGGGTCATACGGGACGATCTGTTTGTTCCTCCTGGCCGAGGTTACTACCTCTTCTCTCCTAGGACCACCATGAGGAGACGATGCAGCTCCAGCGGATTTCTCCAGGTTACCCATCGCCGAATGAACGATCTTGGAGGCCCCAGCTCTCTCCGGGTTAGCCCTGAGCAATTCCTCATTTTGCCTGTTCGCGATCCGAACCAACTCATTGACCCTATCTTGCTGTCTCTGACGGACTTCACCCGTTAGACCCTCTAACTCGGACACAGCTGCATCCGCTGCTCTGAGGTTTTTTGCCAGGGTACTATACTTCGGCAGCCCCACGGATAGACAGTTCTCTGACTCCTCAATCCTAGTATTACCCTCTTTGTTCATTTCACTCATGAGATTTCTCCCCTTCACTTTTACAGCATCTACTTTATTTGCCTTTGCGTACTCACGCAACGTCATGTTGAACGACTGCTGAGCCGCGGCTATCTTTTTCGCTCCCTCTAGAATTTTTTGCCTAGTTTCCTCTAGCTCGGCCTGTGCCTGAGCCGGATCTACCACTGCTGCTACTGGGTTTGCCAAGCTATCCATCGCTTCCCGCAGTACATTCTCAGGCCTCTCTAGTGGAGGACCTCTACCTTTCCTTGGTGCCTTAGGTGTTACCTTCGGATCTGGTGCCGGATCCTTGCTTGCGCCTGCACCAGGCGCAGTCATCATCACCTCAGCACGGTCCGGGGAGCGAGTGATACGCGCCCCGTGAACCACGCTAAGGGGTGGCTCCCCTGCCTCGACGACGTGCCGCGGATGAACGCATGACACATCGACAGAAACGTAGACCTTGTGCGCGCCGAGCTTGACAAAGAGGCCGTTGCACGGAAGTGGGCACGTGCCGAAGCAGCCAGCATTGTCGCTGAAAAAGTCCAGCGCTCCAAAGCGCTGAACGAGCCCGAAGACGATGCGTTCACCGGTGCCGATGAGGTTTCCCGTCCGGATCTTGACCCCTGCTAGCGCCGCTAGCCCCACGGTGGGCGCCAACTGTCGTGGTGGTGTCACGGCAGATGCCATGGGTAGGCTAAAGGTGGGGACTAAATGCACTAGGGGAATCCAGGGAGGGATATTGAGGTGATTCCACGCACAGAAGCTTTGTATTTGATTCACTTCCAAGGTTTACAAGTGCTCCTCGAGCTGTATTGGAGAGAGGAGGAAGAAGGAACTCTCTTACTCTCACCGCTAGCTAGCCCTCAGGAACCAAGTAAAATCTAGCCAATAGAGATCAATCCTTTCTACAGAGGCCCTAGCCTCCCAAAATAGTAAGTTGACCGGGTCGCTTTTCCCCCACGTCATCCATGCAGAGGCTACGTGAGCCTCTGCGGCTCCTGGGTCAGCCGACATTAGCGTCATCACCTTTGTCGGCCACGCCTCGGTGGTCCTGCCTCTGTCCGCTTCGCTCATGCTGTGCGTACCGGGGTTACCTTTGACCAGCAGATACCTTCCTTCTCCTAGAAGCTTGATATGACCCGGATCGTAGTTGATCCGGCCACACCTGTTCCTACATACAAGTTAGATTCATCTATCCGACTTACGGCTTAAGTCGGTTGAGACCCAGTTAGGTGGACATCCCCTGGTCCGGGTTACCCCGAGATTCGGCCTGCCTTGAGGTGACTCAGCCAGCATTCGCTTTGACCTTGCCATACCTCGGCTAACTCGGCCTTTATACCCCGGCGTGACCCTACCCGGGGGTATCCCCCCAACAATCCATGTGGTTTAGGAAAAGAACACACATCCAATGACATCAGTGGATCCATGTGGTTTATGAAGTGGCGTCATTGCATGTGTTCTTTTCCAAAACCACAATGATGCACGCCGATACACACACATCTAAGTGGGTGTGGTGATGTAACATCTTTTAAACTGGTGATAGAATGCATGCTGCAGTTGAATCCCATCATGCTGCTAGGGTTCCTGGACATGGTTGGAGACGACGTGCTGGAGCGGCATCATTGAATGTGTTCTTTTCCAAAACCACAATGATTCACACTTATACACACACACACACATCCAAGTGGTTGTGGTGATGTAGCATCTTTCAAACTGGTGATAGAATGCATGATGTAGTTGAATCCCAACATGCTGCTAGGGTTCCTGGACATGGTTGGACACCACATGCTGGAGTAGCATCATTAAATGTGTTCTTATCCAAAACCACTATGATGCACGCCGATACACACACACATCCAAGTGGGTGTGGTGATGCAGCATCTTTCAAACTGGTGATAGAATGCATGCTATAGTTGAATCCCAGCATGCTGCTAGGGTTCCTGGACATGGTTGGACACCACATGCTGGAGTAGCATCATTGCATGTGTTGTTTTTCAAAACCACAATGATGCATACTGATACACACACATGCAATGACTCTAGTGGATCCATGTGGTTTCGGAAAAGAACACATATGGAATGACATCAGTGGATCCATGTGGTTTATGAAAAGAACACATATGCAATGACATCTAGTGGATCCATGTGGTTTATGAAAAGAACACACATGCAATGACATCAGTGGATTAGTGTGGTTTAGGAAAAGAACACACATGCAATGACATCTAGTGAATCCATGTGGTTTACGAAAAGAACACACATGCTGGAGTGGCATCATTGCATGTGTTCTTTTCCAAAACCAAAGTGATGCACACTGATACACACACATCCAAATGGGTGTGATGATGCAGCATCTTTCAAGCTGGTGATAGAATGCATGCTACAGTTGAATCCCAGCATGGTGCTAGGGTTCCTGGACATGGTTGGACACCACATGCTGGAGTGGCATCATTGCATGTGTTCTTTTCCAAAACCACAATGATGCACGCTCATACACACACATGCACTATCTCTAGTAGATCCATGTGGTTTCGGAACAGAATACACATGCAATGACATCAGTGGATCCATGTGGTTTATGAAAAGAACATATATGAAATGCCATCTAGTGGATCATTGTGGTTTCTGAAAAGTACACACAAGTAATGACATCTAGTGGATCCATGTGGTTTAAGAAAATAACACACATGCAATGACATCCGGTGGATCGGTGTGGTTTATGAAATGAACACACATGCTGGAGTGGCATCATTGCATGTGTACATTTCCAAAACCACAATGATGCACACTGATACAAACACATCCAAATGGGTGTGGTGATGCATCATCTATAACACTGGTGATAGAATGCATGCTGTAGTTGAATCCCATCATGCTGCTAGGGTTCCTGGACATGGTTGGACACCACATGCTAGAGTGGCATCATTGCATGTGTTCTTTTCCAAAATCACAACGATGCACACTGATAAACACACACACCCAAGTGGGTGTGGTGATGCAACATCTTTCAAACTTGTGATAGAATGCATGCTGCAATTGAATCCTAGCATGCTGGTAGGGTTCCTGGACATGGTTGGACGCCACATGCTGGAGTGGCATCATTGCATGTGTTATTTTCCAAAACCACAATGATGCAAACTGATACACACACATGCAATGACATCTAGTGCATCCATGTGGTTTTGGAAAAAAACACACATGCAATGACATCGAGTGGATCCATGTGATTTATGAAAAGAACACACATGTAATGACATCTAGTGGATCCATGTGGTTTATGAAAAGAACACACATATGCAATGACATCACTAGATCCATGTGGTTTATGAAAAGACCACACATATGCAATGACATTAGTGGATCAGTGTGGTTTATGAAAAGAACACACATGCAATGACATTAGTGAATTAGTGTGGTTTAGGAAAAGAACAAACATGCAATGGCATCTAGTGGATTCATGTGGTTTTTAAAAAAGAACATACATGCTGGAGTTGAATCATTGCATGTGTTCTTTTCCAAAACCACAATGACGCACACTGATACACACACACATCCAAGTGGGTGTGGTGATGCAGCATCTTTCAAACTGGTGATAGAATGCATGCTAGAGTTGAATCCCAGCATGCTGCTAGGGTTCCTGGACATGGTTCGACACCAGATGCTGGAGTGGCATCATTGCATGTGTTCTTTTCCAAAACCAGATTGATGCACACTGATACACACACATCCAAGTGGGTGTTGTGATGCAACATCTTTTAAACTGGTGATAGAATGCATGTTGTAGTTGAATCCCATCATGTTGCTAGGGTTCCTGGACATGCACTAGTGGAAAACAGGCCTCCAGTCCCGGCCCGTAAGGGGCTTTAGTCCCGGCCCTAGTAACCGGGACTGGAGGGGCGGGACTAAAGGCCCACCCATTAGTCCCGGCCCTCTTACCAGCCGGGACTAATGGGCATCCACGTGGCTGTCTCTGCGGGTGCTTGGTGCCCCCCATTAGTCCCGGTTCGTATTACGAACCGGGACAAATGGTTCTCTGCCGCGGCAGCATTTTAGGCACTTTCTCTGCCGCGGCAGAGAATTTAATTTGTATTCTTTTTTTTCATTTCAAAATAGTTTTCTACGCTACCACATACCGTACATGTTCGTGCATACATAAGATAACTTCTCTTAAGATCGAGCATACAAATATATACATGATAGTTACACATGGAGATCACAATTATCGGGACTAGAGCCCGTCTATTCAATTACATGGTCAGGGATCAACGGCGCCTATTCACACTAAATTCTCCGGCGTCATCTATCATCTCATTCATCAAGAATCCTGCCAGTTCTTCAGCAATTGCTACTACGCGTTGCTGTGGTAGGAGCTAATCCCGCATTTTCTCGAACTATATAAGAAAAGGAGATCAATATGAATATCAATCATGATAACAAAAAGTGACGGTAATAAAAATAATGTTATGAATGTATTGCTTACATCGACTCTATAATCATTCAGCTCACTGGTAAACGTGTGAATGAACTCGCAAACGTAGAATCCACATAGATTCGTCTTCGGTGGCTGCCTCGCGCACTTTACGAGAATAGAATTCAATCAAAATAATAATCATGCATCATAATTGTATTGAAACTAGAAGTAAAGAGATGCGCCTACTACTTACCGAGACCGGCTTAAACGTCAGCTTCTCAGTAAAGTCACCCGTAACCGCACTCTTGAACTGGTTCCAAACCCTACCCGGTAAAGAAAATGAATGAGTTATTTATTACGTGATATCTCAGGAAATCAACGAAAGAGACCGCTGTAGCACAAAAATTACCTCTGGAGCATGTCCTGCATGTCACTAAACTGTTGCAGGGGTCTCTTTAATGGGTCCATGACTTCAACTCTTCCCTTATCAAGTTGAATGTCCATGAGAATCCAGTGGAAACTATACACATTTATATATACATCAGTAACTCATCAATTGCGCTTAACATCGAGTAATCAAAAGAGAATGTGTACAATAGAGTAAGACACTCACGCGAAATTGTAAGGAAACAGTATGTGGTCACAGAAATTTTTCTCCGTTAGAAACCTTAGAAGGTTTTCCTGTGTTTCCTCGGGTTTTTTCTTTAGCGTCTGACAATGTATTTTATCTGGGTCAATGAACCCAACACTGAAGATTGACCTTCTTTTACATTCCATGATCTTCATTCTTCATAATAATAGAGTACAAAAGGATATATTTAGGATAATTACATGCAATGAACTGAACAACTGAAAAAAATGAACAGCTTATATATAGACAATGAATTCAACAACTTACAGACAATAGCAACTCATGAGACTTTTGTCGATGGCGTCGAAAGTGTATAACTGGAAGAGTTCTAGAAACTCAACATGGACCTCTTCTTCTCGGAAGTAGTAGTCATGTGGGACTTTTGCCACGATCATTATTCTCTCCTCCTTTACGGCTTTCAAGTACCATTTATGTAAACTCCGCATTTGTGTTGGCAGTTGTTGGAACTGCTCAAAGCTGACCAGAGGCTTCCCTGGGATATATGTAGGGACTACCTGAGCCTTGGGTCACTTGTCGTCCTAGGAACCTAGCAATTCCTCAACAGTCACATTCATAGCGGCCGCAAGCTTCTTAGCTTCTTCCATATCCTGCTAGGGAGTGTCATAGGATACCACCTTGAGGGGTGGGGTCGATTTTTTGGCCTACTTCCCGAGCTGGGGGACATCCTTTCTTTTCCCGGTTGCACTTTGACTTGATGATTTGCTCCCGCTTGCACTTCTACTTGATTTGCTCTTCTTCACTTCCTTCTGAAGTGTGCGTCGATAGTCATCTATCTGGCTTATGGTGCAAGTCATATTGCGATTTTGTGTTCAGAAAAGAAAGTGCATACGCTTTTTGCTTCTCGGTGTATATCGGGGCGGGCTCGGGTTTCTTCTTTTGAAGCTGCGTAACACATTCGGCCTTTACGATCATGTCGGTTTCCTCGTCAGTATGATCATAAGGTCTGTTAGAAAGATTCTTATGAGGTACTCTTGGGCGGGGCGACAGTTGTCGTTTTGGGCTCCTGCGTCGTTTAGTACTAATCAGAGGCTGCGGCGGAGATCGAGATGGACTCGGGCTGTCTTGTTCGTAGTCATGGGGTGGGCTTCTTGGAGGTGATGGAGGTGAAGGTGACATGCGACCACTCGGAGGCGGTGTTGGCTTTGGCGTCCAGCCTGGAAGCTTGATGTTGTTCTTGTTCCATAGAATGATACCACCCAGTACTTCTCCGAGTGTCCTCTCACCTTTAGGTCCAGGGATGTCAAGCTCCATTGAGTCCCACCCCATTGCGATTTCATTCCACACCAACTTTAGCATAGCCAGCTGGAATCTCATGGCCATGCCAGCGTGCGCCAGGTGGACAAGGTAAAGCACATCCGACCGCCACCTTGATGGATAGGTTATTCACCTTCTGATGGAGCTCACAAGATGCCTGCTCCTTGATTCCATCCACGGGGTAGCCGGGACCGCCATCTACCATACGTGCATCGTCAGAAGGGACCTCCGATTCAGCCACACTGCTTTTCCGCTGAGATGGGACAGCGGTAATATTGAGTACAGGATCTTGCAGGCGCGCTGCTCCTCGAAGTTCGTCAATCTATTGCTGATGCATTCGAAGTGTTCCTATCAACTCGGTGAACTTGTCTCCCTCCTCCTCCTGCTGTCGCCTCTTTGCTCTCTCTCGGCTCCTATAAGTATCTCTGTCTTTGGGAAACCCCATCTCCCACGTATAACTAGGGGAAAGGCCTCATACACGTCCTCCGCATTCGTCATTCCCGAGGACCTTTGCCAGCAAGTCTTTCTCTCTATCAGGACGGAACTTTGTTGTCCCTGCTTTAATCTCCTTCACCACTTTCTGCCATGTATCCCGGGGTATCCTAATCCCGTCACTGCAAATAAGGTCCCCTGTACTTTCGTCATACTCACTCCCATGCCCAAGGAACCAATTCCTTGCCCTCAGATCCCATTCTTCGCGTATTGGTTCTGGAGTGATCCGTTTAGCAAGCAGCTCATTCTCTTTAGCATCCCACTTTGGCATGGCAGCCGCGTAGCCCCCTGGCCCCAGGTGATGGTGATATTTCTTCATCGCGGCATTTTTCTTGTTTTTTTCGACATTTCCATAGTAGGTTGTGACTCCTTGTACTTCACAAATGCATCCCAGTTAGCCTGCTGCTTCGTTAGATAGCATTCAAATTTAGGAGCCTTCTTCGTCTTCTGATACTTTTACCATAATGCTTTCTTCCAGTTCTTGAATAGTTCGGCCATCTTTGTAAGAGTCCACTGCTTGACTTTCTTCCTCAATGCAGTTGTGTCGGCATCATCCTCACATTCTGGCAGGGTGAAATGTGTCATGAGGTCATTCCAAAGACCCTCTTTGCACCTGTCGGAGACATACTCACCCTCTTTCGCCCCTTTGGTCTTATTCCACTCTCGAATGGTGATCGGGATGCGATCCCTAACCATAACTCCGCATTGTTGTTTAAATACAGTTTTAGCCTTTTCGGGTTCCACCTGTTCACCCCGTGGTGATACCCGCGTAATTGTATAACGCGTAGATGCGTCCAACTTTTTGGTCGGGCCTCGTTTGGAATATTTTTTGATCGATGTGGAGGCCTAAGAGAAGAAACATTCGTCAATTTATATATATATACAACTCAGTTAATGCATCTACTGATCACCAGACTTCATATATATACCTCGCCGTCGGCTTCTCCACCATCGGAGCTGTTGGCTTCTCCACCACCGGAGCCATCGGCTTCTCCACCACCAGAGCCGTCGGCTTCTCCTTGATCATTTCGGTCGACCTCCTCTCCCTCACCGGAGGGGTTCAGATAAATCAACAGGGATTCGGGTGGATCAACATGGGGGGTG
Organism: Avena sativa; assembly: GCA_916181665.1. Classification (NCBI taxonomy): domain Eukaryota; kingdom Viridiplantae; phylum Streptophyta; class Magnoliopsida; order Poales; family Poaceae; genus Avena; species Avena sativa. The sequence continues at coordinate 319,815,836 of OV702292.1, forward strand.
TCGTTGATCATATCCTCGAGAATTTCTTCCTGTGCTAGGTCTCTTTGGATTGGATCCATAGTTTTCTACAAAATGCACACAATAACATTAGCAAAATTCTAGTGATGCCCTAACCCTAACCCTAAGTCCGGGCGGCCCGCAAGCACCACCGAGTCATCGACGCATCGTCGACAACCGATAGTGCCGTTGGCCTCTCACCATCATACTATATATACTCCATATATACTATACACATATATACTATACTCCATATATACTATACACATATATAATATACTCCATATATATACAATATACTATATCTATTATATTACAATATTCTATATCTAAAAGATACAAGAAATAAAAAAACATATATATATACTATATATATTCTATTACTATACACAAACATATATATATACTATATATCTATATACTAGTAATAATTATTAACATATAAAAAAGATACACGAAAGAAAAAAACATATATACAATATACTATATATCTATAATATACTATAAAATATACTATATACAATATACTATATCTATAATATAGTATAAAAAACATATATACAATATACTATATCTATAATATACTATAAAAAACATATTATATATACAATATACAATATACTATATATATACAATATACTATAAAAAAGATACACGAAATTAAAAAAAGTGGCCGGGGCCGGCGGGGACAGAGCTGGAGAGGCAGCGCGCGGTCGGGGGCGTCGCCCGGGCTCGTCGGGGCCGGGGATAAAGGAGGCGCGGCGCGCGGCGGGAGGAGGGAGAGTTACCTCCGGCGGGGCTCGCCAGGGCCGGGGACGATGGAGGAGACGACATGCTGGAGCAGCATCATTGAATGTGTTCTTTTCCAAAACCACAATGATGCACACTTATACACACACACATCCAAGTGGTTGTGGTGATGTAGCATCTTTCAAACTGGTGATAGAATGCATGATGTAGTTGAATCCCAGCATGCTGCTAGCGTTCCTGGACATGGTTGGACACCACATGCTGGAGTGGAATCATTAAATGTGTTCTTTTCCAAAACCACTATGATGCATGCCGATACACACACATCCAAGTGGGTGTGGTGATGCAGCATCTTTCAAACTGGTGATAGAATGCATGCTATAGTTGAATCCCAGCATGCTACTAGGGTTCCTGGACATGGTTGGACACCATATGCTAGAGTGGCATCATTCCATGTGTTGTTTTCCAAAACCACAATGATGCATACTGATACACACACATGCAATGACTAGTGGATCCATGTGGTTTCAGAAAAGAACACATATGCAATGACATCAGTGGATCCATGTGGTTTATGATAAGAACACATATGCAATGACATATAGTGGATCCATGTGGTTTATGAAAAGAACACACATGCAATGACATCAGTGGATTAGTGTGGTTTAGGAAAAGAACACACATGCAATGACATCTAGTGAATCCGTGTGGTTTATGAAAAGAACACACATGCTGGAGTGGCATCATTTCATGTGTTCTTTTCCAAAACCAAAGTGATGCACACTAATACACACACATCGAAATGGGTGTGATGATGCAGCATCTTTCAAGCTGGTGATAGATTGCATGCTACAGTTGAATCCCAGCATGGTGATAGGGTTCCTAGACATGGTTGGACACCACATGCTGGAGTGGCATCATTGGATGTTTTCTTTTCCAAAACCACAATAATGCACACTGATACACACACATGCACTATCTCTACTAGATCCATGTGGTTTCGGAAAATAACACACATGCAATGACATCAGTGGATCCATGTGGTTTATGAGAAGAACATATATGCAATGACATCTAGTGGATCAGTGTGGTTTATGAAAAGAACACACAAGTAATGACATCTAGTGGATCCATGTGGTTTAGGAAAAGAACACACATGCAATGACATCCAGTGGATCAGTATGGTTTATGAAATGAACACACATGCTGGAGTCTCATCATTGCATGAGTACTTTTCCAAAACCACAATGATGCACACTGATGGGCCTGTTCGTCTACGGTACCAAAGTTCGCAGGGCGGCGCATGGCGGTACCTAAGTTGCCTGAAATTACCGCGTTTCGAAAAGTTGGGCCGCCAACTACTGAGAGGGGCCATTTCGAGGCAAACTCATCTCACCCATGCCAATTTTAAACATTCCGTTAAACTGCCCCGTGAAGTAGACGGTCGGGACCCTCATGTCGGTCATCTATCCGTGACGCGAGGGCCAACGCAGCAACTTCTTAGGCAAATCGAGCAGCTAAGTGGATTGGATGCTTTGACCAATTTCACAAATCCATTCCCAGCTTTCCCTAGCACCGGCGGTGTCGGAATCCACCCTCCAGGCAGGACGATCCCTTCGGACATTTGATTTCTGGGGCCAAGTTGCTGCGCCCAGTCGCTGATCCCGAGCTCCAATGGCGCATGCCGTAGCCGTCGTTACGAGGCTCTAGCCTGCCTCCTCCGCTGACGAGCCGAGCAGTTCGAAGGATGGAAGATCCTACTATCCAGGAAGAAGAAGAAGTTCTGGCTACAAGCGGGTGAGCTAACCTTCTCTTTGCTATTCGCACTAATTATAACTGTTAGCTGGCTACTGGACCTCAAATTGTTTGTTAGCCCAACGCTGACAAACATATTTTGTCCACAGTTTTCTGTCAAGTGGGATCTGCGTGGACCCTCCTTACCTGGTTACGGTAGTCCTCTACAGGTACGACTCTAAGGGCAAGTGGTATGGACACCGTTGTTTCATGATGGAAGAAGCGCCTGCGCAAATCTGCACTATATCTGGTATGGTTGCTGCTCTACGTAATCATGTTGAATTATGGCCGAAGCAGAACGCAAAGTTCAGCTTCATGGATGAACGTGGCATCATGGTTCCTATAACATGCGACATTCAGCTAATTGGGTTGATGAAAAGGTATGCTTTGGCTACCATGTTTGAGATGAAATGTGGTGTACTGGATGTGGAAGCTGTTGCAACTGGGAGTCGCCCTTCTATTCTTGGACAGGGTGGTTGCTCGAACCCAATTAGCTCCTGGTAAGCAAAGGTTTCTTGGGGTTCTCATGTTTGTGCTGAATTGTAATTTTTGTTTTATTTACTATGTAGATATTGGGCTGTTATGCAACAGTCTTGGTTTTTTTACAGGAAGCACCGCAAGGTTAGAAACATGACTGTCGGGTCAGTCATTTTGTTGCCCGAAGAAATTTAAAATGAGTGGAAAGATGTCATTTTGCTGCCCGAATAAATTAAAAACGAGTGGAAAGATGATGCTGGACACAATTCTGGTGCCCATTATCTCGGCGATGCAGAGTACGTGAAGCTAAGAAAATTGGCACCAAGGAAGAGGAAGAAGGCAGGAAATGAAGAATCCAGTGGACGTGAAGGCTTGGTACCCAGGCTGCGGAAGAAGGCTGCTCGCAATGAAGATGCATAGTAATGTGTTGATCTTGAACCTATATATATAATTCTGTTAAATTCTGGAGCTCGGTGTGTGGCACGTTGCTGGGCGAAACAATCTACCCATGTTCTCTGAGTAAAATGTACCATGACTTAGGGTTTGGAAATGCCCGAGTCAGTAGTTGAATCCGAAATTGTGATTGTGCCACTTCTATCTGAAAACAAGGATCCACCAGTTCCACGATTGCTGAGGGGCAGGAGGTCTCCAAATACGACGGAATGTAAGTGGCACAGAAATAAATTATTTAAGCTGCCACACTCCATGAAGCAACAACTTATTTCAGATGCAGCACAATGACCGGGCAACATAAATCGCAATGTTCTCACCGATGAGGAGGAAATCGATACCACTCTCTGGCCTAATCTTGAGCCCGTCTATCTCACTGCCTTTCTGCTCCTGCATCCCCTGCATCTGGCAAAGCTTCCGGATCTCCAGTAACCGGGTGTATGTGCTTCCACTTTATAAATTGTGGTTGGGCCATTTGCATGCGGCACAATCCACGTAGATTACGTTTAAACAAACCGCCAATGTCAGAATACACTAGTAGAAAAGGTGTCTTTGGTCCACGGTCACGTTCCCAATCCAGGACAGAGATCTAAATCGAGGCAAAAATTGATCTAAATCACAAATTCTTCCACAAATTAATCGAGACAGAGATCAAAATCGAGGCATTTCATCACTTCAACCACAAATTCTTCTAAACAAATATGCGATTTCACATCCTACATTAATTCAACCACTAGTCAACAATTTCACTTCCGCTGCCACTGTCCTCCGAGCCGCCGGCTTCCTCGTCGCTGTCAGACGGAACCTCCACGATTTCCGCATTGTTCGCGAGACGGAGCACCTCTTCGCGGAGAGCGTCGGCGATGATGGTGTACTTGGTCCGTCCAGGGATGGACCAGAACCTCTCCTGCCCTTCTTGGTTGCGGAGATCCCGGTGCACCACGCGCCCGTCAACAATGCGGTTGCCAATCTTTGCCTTCCGCTCCTTCTTGAACAGCGCCGGCAAGTACGGGTTGGCCGCCGCGTACCGGGGCAGCGCCCTCTTCCATGCGGGCATCTAGCGGCGGCGCGCCGCGATTTCGCTTTCCATCTCGGCTCGGCCAGGGAGCGGAGCCACTGGCACCCCCGCAGAGCTGATGCGCCATCCATGGGGCACCGTCACGGCTGGCGGCGCAAGGATGTCGAAGTTCGTGAACATCACCGCCTCGTAGAAGATCAGATCAGGCATCTCCATGGCGGCGCGATGGAGATTGGAGAGGGAGCGAGGGGATGGACGACGAAGCGACGGTGTGGTGGAGATTGGAGAGGACAAGGGGATGGATGACGAAGCGACGCGCTGTGGTGCCTCCTATTTGTACACGAGGACGACGAAGCGATGGGCGGAATATCCAAGGGGCATTGGTCAGACAAAAGAAGTAATGCAGGGTCAGACTAACGAGAGAGCAATTTTTTTCCTCCCTGGACTCTAGGACCAATAGTTCAGACCGCTAGGTCAACAAGTACAACTATTACAACTTAAAAAGGCACGGATCTTAAGCTAAATAGAACTAGTTATCACACATCTCTTTAATCTTACTAATCTTAGCCCGATGCGCATCTTCCTGCGCGAGCAAGGATCGAATCGTCTACTCCTTCCTTTTAGCATCTTCCTTGCACAGCTTCAATTGTTTCTCTGCATTTTTCCTCATGCACTTGTCAATACTCGTAGTTGTGAACTGTAGGACTTTGGCCTGGTGGAGATCATTCCTTGCTTGAGTCAGTTCTTGCTCTGCTTTAGCCTTCAGGGCCAATGCCGCGTCCCTCTCCTTCTCGACTTTGCTAACCTTGTATTGCACCCACCTGAGATCTAGCTTATGCTTGGTTGTGTCAACTGGTTCCCATAGCTTCATCTCAACACTATCAAGAAGTGAGCTGAATACGGATTCTTTCAACTCAACAGTCATTTCCCATAGTTTGTCCAGCGTTTTCTACATCGATTTGGGCCACTCTAGATCTACCCATTTGACAACACCGCAACTTCCGTCTTGCATCATTGCACGATGTCCTTGACACCGTAGAAACCTCTTGCCTGTGTTTCGTCCTTCGAACGCTACAAAATTAGCAGGCACATATCCATGTTTACATAGCAGAGGACCGTCTTCATCCGCTAAACCGTGATAGTCGGAGTCATACATCATCTGGTTGGCCTAACACATCATACACGCATGAGTAAACAGATTAGATATAGCTCAAAAAATAGATAACTCACCATAGATGATATAAATAGAGATGAGATGACTCACATCGAAATCACCGTCCCTGTCATCACGACGCGTTTCCTCGCCATCTCCCCTTGAACCCATGGCGAGAGGGGAGGGGGTGGCTGCCGGAGAGGGGATTGGGATGGAGGCGTCGTCGTCTTGCGGCTACGGTAGGATGGAAGTGAAGTGGGGAAAGTGACTTCGAGGGGAAGGAAGAGAAGTACGGGGAGGAAGAGAAGTAATGGGGACATGAAACTAGGATGTGGCCCACTAAACTCGTGAGACGTGACACTCGCAACAGGGGAGCGCCCGGTGTTGCTAGTTTGTCCAGAGCAAGCGTGGCGAATCATGCCGCAGAACAGCCTACTCATGGATCGCTCTCATGAAAACCATCCCAATTGTCCAAGCGCCCCGATCGAACGGTATGTAACAATCATCAAGCAGAACAATTGTGTTAGCGCATGACTTCTAGAAGACTCGGTCTAACGGCCACCCATGCAATGACACTTGTGTATCCATGTGTGGTTTGTGAAAAGAACAAACATGCAATCACACTAGGTGGATCCATATGTGGTTCATGGAAGTAACAGACATCCAATGACTCTAGCTATGATTCATGAAAAGAACATACATTCAATGACACTGGTGGATCCATGTGTGATTCAAGAGAAGAACACACATCCAATGACACTGGTGGACTCTAGCCGTGGTTAATGAAAAGAATAGACATGCAATGACACTGGTGGATCCATATGTGGTTTGTCTAGAGAAACACACATGCAATTACACTAGGTGTGGTTCATGAAAAGAACATACATGTAATGACACTAGTTGATCCATGTGTGGTTTATGGAAGTAACAGACATGCAATGACTCTAGTTGTGATTCATGAAAAGAACAGACATCCAATGACACTGGTGGATCCATGTGTGGTTCATGAGAAGAACACACATCCAATGACACTGGTGGATCCTTATGTGGTTCATGAAAAGAACAGACATGCAGTGACACCGGTGGATCCTTATGTGGTTTGTCTAGAGGAACACACATGCAATCACACTAGGTGTGGTTCCTGAAAAGACCAAACATGCAATGACACTGGGTGTGGTTCATGAAAAGAACAGACATGCAATGACACTGGTGGATCCATGTGTGGTTCATGAGAAGAACACACATCCAATCACATTGGGTGGATACTTATGTGGTTTGTCTAGAGGAACACACATGCAATGACATTGGGTGTGGTTCATGAAAAGAACAGACATGCAATGACACTGGTGGATCGTTATGTGGTTCATGAAAAGAACAGACATGCAATGACAATGGGTGTGGTTTGTGAAAAGAACAAACATGCAATGACACTAGTGGATCCTTATGTGGTTCATGAAAAGAACTGACATGCAATGACACTGGGTGTGGCTCATTGAAAGAACAGACATGCAATGACACCGGTGGATCCATGTGTGGTTTATGGAAGTAAGAGACATGCAATGATTCTAGCTGTGATTCATGAAAATAACAGACATGCAATGACACCGGTGGATCCATGTATGGTTCATGAGAAGAACACACATCCAATGACAATGGTGGATCCTTATGTGGTTCATGAAAAGAACAGACATGCAGTGACACCGGTGGATCCTTATGTGGTTTGTCTAGAGGAACACACATGCAATGACACCGGGTGTGGTTCATGAAAAGAACAGACATGCAATGACTTATGTGGTTTGTTTAGAGGAACACACATGCAATGACACTGGGTGTGGTTCATGAAAAGAACGGACATGCAATCACACTGGTGGATCCTTATGTGGTTTGTGAGAAGAACAGACATGATATGACACTTGTGGATCCTTATGTGGTTCATGAAAATAATTGACATGCAATGAAATGGGTGTGGTTCATGAAAAGAACACATATCCAATGAAACTATGAATCCTTATGTGATTCATGAAAAGAATAGACATGTAGTGACACAGGTGGATCCTTATGTGGTTTGTCTAGAGTAACACACATGCAATGACAATGGGTGTGGTTCATGAAAAGAACAGATATGCAATGACATTGGTGGATCCTTATGTGGTTTGTGAGAAGAACAGACATGCAATGACACTAGTGGATCCTTATGTGGTTCATGAAAAGAACTGACATGGAATGACACTGGGTGTGGTTCATGAAAAGAACAGACATGCAATGACACCGGTGGATCCATGTGTGGTTTATGGAAGTAACAGACATGCAATGACTCTAGCTGTGGTTCATGAAAAGAATAGACATGCAATGACATTGGTGGATCCATATGTGGTTTGTCTAGAGATACCAACATGCAATGACACTGGGTGAGGTTCATGAAAAGAACAGACATGCAATGACACAAGTGGATCCATGTGTGGTTTATGGAAGTAACAGACATGAAATAACTCTAGTTGTGATTCATGAAAAGATCAGACATGCAATGACACAAGTGGATCCATGTGTGGTTCATGAGAAGAACACACATCCAATGACACTGGTGGATCCTTATGTGGTTCATGAAAAGAACAGACATGCAGTGACACCGGTGGATCCTTATGTGGTTTGTCTAGAGGAACACACATGCAATGACACTAGGTGTGGTTCATGAAAAGAAAAGACATGCAATGACACTGGGTGTGGTTCATGAAAAGAACAGACATGTAATGACACTGGTGGATCCATGTGTGGTTCATGAGAAGAACACACATCCAATCACATTGGGTGGATCCTTATGTGGTTTGTCTAGAGGAACACACATGCAATGACACTGGGTGTGGTTCATGAAAAGAACAGACATGCAATGACACTGGTGGATCCTTATGTGGTTCATGAAAAGAACAGACATGCAATGACACTGGGTGTGGTTTGTGAAAAGAACAGACATGCAATGACACTAGTGGATCGTTATGTGGTTCATGAAAAGAACTGAGATGCAATGACACTAGGTGTGGTTCATTGGAAGAACAGACATGCAATGACACCGATGGATCCATGTGTGGTTTATGGAAGTAAGAGACATGCAATGACTCTAGCTGTGATTCATGAAAATAACAGACATGCAATGACACCGGTGGATCCATGTATGGTTCATGAGAAGAACACACATCCAATGACAATGGTGGATCCTTATGTCGTTCATGAAAAGAACAGACATGCAGTGACACCGATGGATCCTTATGTGGTTTGTCTAGAGGAACACACATGCAATGACACCGGGTGTGGTTCATGAAAAGAACAGACATGCAATGACTTATGTGGTTTGTCTAGAAGAACACACATGCAATGACACTAGGTGTGGTTCATGAAAAGAACAGACATGCAATCACACTAGAGGATCCTTATGTGGTTTGTGAGCAGAACAGACATGCAATGACACTTTTGGATCCTTATGTGGTTCATGAAAAGAATTGACATGCAATGACAATGGGTGTGGTTCATGAAAAGAACACACATCCAATGACACTAGTGGATCCTTATGTGGTTCATGAAAAGAACAGACATGCACTGACACCGGTGGATCCTTATGTGGTTTGTCTAGAGGAACACACATGCAATGACACTAGGTGTGGTTCATGAAAAGAACAAACATGCAATGACACTGGGTGTGGTTCATGAAAAGAACAGACATGCAATGACACTGGTGGATCCATGTGTGGTTCATGAGAAGAACACACATCCAATCACATTGGGTGGATCCTTATGTGGTTTGTCTAGAGGAACACAGATGCAATGACACTGGGTGTGGTTCAAGAAAAGAACAGACATGCAATGACACTGGTGGATCCTTATGTGGTTCATGAAAAGAACAGACATGCAATGACACTGGTGGATCCTTATGTGGTTCGTGAGAAGAAGAGAAATGCATTGACACTGGTGGATCCTTATGTGGTTCATGAAAAGAACTAACATGCAATGACACTGGGTGTGGTTCATTGAAAGAACAGACATGCAATGACACCGGTGGATCCATGTGTGGTTTATGGAAGTAAGAGACATGCAATGCCTCTAGCTATGATTCATGAAAATAACACACATGCAGTGACACCGGTGGATCCATGTATGGTTCATGAGAAGAACACACATCCAATGACAATGGTGGATCCTTATGTGGTTCATGAAAAGAACAGATATGTAGTGACACCGGTGGGTCCTTATGTGGTTTGTCTAGAGGAACACACATGCAATGACACCGAGTGTGGTTCATGAAAAGAACAGACATGCAATGACTTATGTGGTTTGTTTAGAAGAACACACATGCAATGACACTGGGTGTGGTTCATGAAAAGAACGGACATGCAATCACACTGGTGGATCCTTATGTGGTTTGTGAGAAGAACAGACATGCAATGACACTTGTGGATCCTTATGTGGTTCATGAAAAGAATTAACATGCAATGACAATGGGTGTGGTTCATGAAAAGAACACATATCCAATGACACCGGTGGATCCTTATGTGATTCATGAAAAGAATAGACATGTAGTGACACAGGTGGATCCTTATGTGGTTTCTCTAGAGGAACACACATGCAATGACAATGGGTGTGGTTCATGAAAAGAACAGACATGCAATGACACTGGTGGATCCTTATGTGGTTTGTGAGAAGAACAGACATGCAATGACACTAGTGGATTTTTATGTGGTTCATGAAAAGAACTGAAATGCAATGACATTGGGTGTGGTTCACGAAAAGAACAGACATGCAATGACACCGGTGGATCCATGTGTGGTTTATGGAAGTAACAGACATGCAATGACTCTAGCTGTGGTTCATGAAAAGAATAGACATGCAATGACATTGGTGGATCCATATGTGGTTTGTCTAGAGATACAAACATGCAATGACACTGGGTGTGGTTCATGAAAAGAACAGACATGCAATGACACTAGTGGATCCATGTGTGGTTCATGAAGAGAATTGACATGCAATGACAATGGGTGTGGTTCATGAAAAGAACACACATCCAATGACACTGGTGGATCCTTATGTGGTTCATGAAAAGAACAGACATGCACTGACACCGGTGGATCCTTATGTGGTTTGTCTAGAGGAGCACACATGCAATGACACTAGGTGTGGTTCATGAAAAGAACAAACATGCAATGACACTGGGTGTGGTTCATGAAAAGAACAGACATGCAATGACACTGGTGGATCCATGTGTGGTTCATGAGAAGAACACACATCCAATCACATTGGGTGGATCCTTATGTGGTTTGTCTAGAGGAACACAGATGCAATGACACTGGGTGTGGTTCAAGAAAAGAACAGACATGCAATGACACTGGTGGATCCTTATGTGGTTCATGAAAAGAACAGACATGCAATGACACTGGTGGATCCTTATGTGGTTCGTGAGAAGAAGAGAAATGCATTGACACTGGTGGATCCTTATGTGGTTCATGAAAAGAACTGACATGCAATGACACTGGGTGTGGTTCATTGAAAGAACAGACATGCAATGACACCGGTGGATCCATGTGTGGTTTATGGAAGTAAGAGACATGCAATGCCTCTAGCTATGATTCATGAAAATAACACACATGCAGTGACACCGGTGGATCCATGTATGGTTCATGAGAAGAACACACATCCAATGACAATGGTGGATCCTTATGTGGTTCATGAAAAGAACAGATATGTAGTGACACCGGTGGGTCCTTATGTGGTTTGTCTAGAGGAACACACATGCAATGACACCGAGTGTGGTTCATGAAAAGAACAGACATGCAATGACTTATGTGGTTTGTTTAGAAGAACACACATGCAATGACACTGGGTGTGGTTCATGAAAAGAACGGACATGCAATCACACTGGTGGATCCTTATGTGGTTTGTGAGAAGAACAGACATGCAATGACACTTGTGGATCCTTATGTGGTTCATGAAAAGAATTAACATGCAATGACAATGGGTGTGGTTCATGAAAAGAACACATATCCAATGACACCGGTGGATCCTTATGTGATTCATGAAAAGAATAGACATGTAGTGACACAGGTGGATCCTTATGTGGTTTGTCTAAAGGAAAACACATGCAATGACAATGGGTGTGGTTCATGAAAAGAACAGACATGCAATGACACTGGTGGATCCTTATGTGGTTTGTGAGAACAACAGACATGCAATGACACTAGTGGATTCTTATGTGGTTCATGAAAAGAACTGAAATGCAATGACATTGGGTGTGGTTCACGAAAAGAACAGACATGCAATGACACCGGTGGATCCATGTGTGGTTTATGGAAGTAACAGACATGCAATGACTCTAGCTGTGGTTCATGAAAAGAATAGACATGCAATGACATTGGTGGATCCATATGTGGTTTGTCTAGAGATACAAACATGCAATGACACTGGGTGTGGTTCATGAAAAGAACAGACATGCAATGACACTAGTGGATCCATGTGTGGTTTATGGAAGTAACAGACATGAAATGACTCTAGTTGTGATTCGTGAAAAGAACAGACATGCAATGACACTGGTGGATCCATGTGTGGTTCATGAGAAGAACACACATCCAATGACACTGGTGGATCCTTATGTGGTTCATGAAAAGAACAGACATGCAGTGACACCGGTGGATCCTTATGTGGTTTGTCTAGAGGAACACACATGCAATGACACTAGGTGTGGTTCATGAAAAGAACAGACATGCAATGACACTGGGTGTGGTTCATGAAAAGAACAGACATGCAATGACACTAGTGGATCCATGTGTGGTTCATGAAGAGAATTGACATGCAATGACAATGGGTGTGGTTCATGAAAAGAACACACATCCAATGACACTGGTGGATCCTTATGTGGTTCATGAAAAGAACAGACATGCAGTGACACCGGTGGATCCTTATGTGGTTTGTCTAGAGGAACACACATGCAATGACACTGGGTGTGGTTCTTGAAAAGAACAGACATGCAGTGACACCGGTGGATCCTTATGTGGTTTGTCTAGAGGAACACACATGCAATGACACTAGGTGTGCTTCATGAAAAGAACAGACATGCAATGACACTGGGTGTGGTTCAAGAAAAGAACAGACATGCAATAAAACTGGTGGATCCATGTGTGGTTCATGAGAAGAACACACATCAAATCACATTGGGTGGATCCTTATGTGGTTTGTCTAGAGGAACACACATGCAATGACACTGGGTGTGGTTCATGAAAAGAACAGACATGCAGTGACACTGGTGGATCCTTATGTGGTTCATGAAAAGAACAGACATGCAATGACACTAGTGGATCCTTATGTGGTTTGTGAGAAGAACAGACATGCATTGACACTGGTGGATCCTTATGTGGTTCATGAAAATAACTGACATGCAATGACACTGGGTGTGGTTCATTGAAAGAACAGACATGCAATGACACCGGTGGATCCATGTGTGGTTTATGGAAGTAAGAGACATGCAATGACTCTAGCTGTGATTCATGAAAATAACACACATGCAATGACACCGGTGGATCCATGTATGGTTCATGAGAAGAACACACATCCAATGACAATGGTGGATCCTTATGTGGTCCATGAAAAGAACAGACATGCAGTGACACCGGTGGATCCTTATGTGGTTTGTCTAGAGGAACACACATGCAATGACACCGGGTGTGGTTCATGAAAAGAACAGACATGCAATGACTTATGTCGTTTGTTTAGAAGAACACACATGCAATGACACTGGGTGTGGTTCATGAAAAGAACGGACATGCAATCACACTAGTGGATCCTTATGTGGTTTGTGAGAAGAACAGACATGCAATAACACTTGTGGATCCTTATGTGGTTCATGAAAAGAATTGACATGCAATGACAATGGGTGTGGTTCATGAAAAGGACACATATCCAATGACACTGGTGGATCCTTATGTGATTCATGAAAAGAATAGACATGCAGTGACACAGGTGGATCCTTATGTGGTTTGTCTAGAGGAACACACATGCAATAACAATGGGTGTGGTTCATGAAAAGAACAGACATACAATGACACTGGTGGAATCTTATGTGGTTTGTAAGAAGAACAGACATGCGATGACACTAGTGGATCCTTATGTGGTTCATGAAAAGAACTGACATGCAATGACACTGGGTATGGTTCATGAAAAGAACAGACATGCAATGACACCGGTGGATCCATGTGTGGTTTATGGAAGTAACAGACATGCAATGACTCTAGCTGTGGTTCATGAAAAGAATAGACATGCAATGACATTGGTGGATCCATATGTGGTTTGTCTAGAGAAACACACATGCAATGACACTGGGTGTGGTTCATGAAAAGAACAGACATGCAATGACACTAGTGGATCCATGTGTGGTTTATGGAAGTAACAGACATGCAATGACTCTACTTGTGATTCATGAAAAGAACAGACATGCAATGACACTGGTGGATCCATGTGTGGTTCATGAGAAGAACACACATCCAATGACACTGGTGGATCCTTATGTGGTTCATGAAAAGAACAGACATGAAGTGATACCGGTGGATCCTTATGTGGTTTGTTTAGAGGAACACACATGCAATGCCACCGGGTGTGGTTCATGGAGAGAACAGACATGCAATGACTTATGTGGTTTGTTTAGAAGAACACACATGCAATAACACTGGGTGTTGTTCACGAAAAGAACAGACATGCAATGACACTGGTGTATTTTTATGTGGTTTGTTTAGAGGAACAGACATGCAATGACACTAGTGGATCCATGTGTGGTTCATGAGAAGAACACACATCCAATGACACTGGTGGATCCTTATGTGGTTGATGAAAAGAACAGACATGTAGTGACACTGGTGGATCCTTATGTGGTTTGTCTAGAGGAACACACATGCAATGACACTGGGTGTGGTTCACGAAAAGAACAAACATGCAATGACACTTGTGGATCCTTATGTGGTTTGTGAGAAGAATAGAGATGCAATGACACTGGTGGATCCTTATGTGATTCATGAAAAGAACTAACATGCAATGACACTGGGTGTGGTTCATATAAAGAACAGACATGCAATGACACTGGTGGATCCACGTGTGGTTTATGGACGTAACAGACATGCAATGAGTCTAGCTGTGGTTCATGAAAAGAACATACATGCAATGACACTTGGGATCCATGTGTGGTTCATGAGAAGAACACACATCCAATGACACTGGTGGATCCTTATGTGGTTCATGAAAAAAACAGACATGTAGTGACACCGATGGATCCTTATGTGGTTTGTCTAGGGGAACACACATGCAATGACACTGGGTGTGGTTATTGAAAAGAACAGACATGCAATGACATTGGTGGATCCTTATGTGGTTCATGAAAAGAACAGACATGCAATAACACTGGGTGTGGTTTGTGAAAAGAACAGACATGAAATGACTTATGTGGTTTGTGAGAAGAACGGACATGCAATGACACTGGTAGATCCTTATGTGGTTCATCAAAAGAACTAACATGTAATGACACTGGTGGATCCTTATTTGGTTCATCAAAAGAACTGACATGCAATGACACTGGGTGTGGTTCATGAAAAGAACACACATCCAATGACACTAGTGGATCCTTATGTGGTTCATGAATAGAACAGACATGCAGTGACACCAGTGGATCCTTATGTGGTTTGTCTAGAGGAACACACATGCAATGACACTGGGTGAGGTTCATGAAAGGAACAGACATGAAATGACACAGGTGGATCCTTATGTGGTTTGTGAGAAGAATAGACATGCAATGACACTGGTGGATCCTTATGAGATTCATGAAAAGAACTAACATGCAATGACACTGGGTGTGGTTCATGAAAAGAACAGACATGCAATGACACTGGTGGATCCATGTGTGGTTTGTGGAAGTAACAGACATGCAATGACTCTAGCTGTGGTTCATGAAAAGAACAGACATGAAATGACACTTGGGATCCATGTGTGGTTCATGAGAAGAACACACATCCAATGACACTGGTGGATCCTTATGTGGTTCATGAAAAGAACAGACATGTAGTGACACCGGTGGATCCTTATGTGGTTTGTCTAGAGGAACACACATGCAATGACACTAGGTGTGGTTCATGAAAAGAACAGACATGCAATGACACTAGGTGTGGTTCATGAAAAGAACAGACATCCAATGACACTGGTGGATCCATGTGTGGTTCATGAGAAGACCACACATCCAATCACATTGGGTGGATCCTTATGTGGTTTGTCTAGAGGAACACACATGCAATGACACTGGGCGTGGTTCATGAAAAGAACAGACATGCAATGACACTGGTGGATCCATATGTGGTTCATGAAAAGAATAGACATGCAATGACACTAGGTGTGGTTTGTGCAAAGAACAGACATGCACTGACACTAGTGGGTCCTTATGTGGTTGATGAAAAGAACTGACATGCAATGACACTGGGTGTGGTTCATGAAAAGAACATACATGCAATGACACTAGTGGATCATTATGTGGTTTATTTAGAGGGACAGACATGCAATGACACTGGTGGATCCATGTGTGGTTCATGAGAAGAACACACATCCAATGACACTGGTTGATCCTTATGTGGTTTTTGAAAAGAACAGACATGCAGTGACATCGGTGGATCCTTATGTGGTTTGTTTAGAGGAACACACATGCAATGCCACCGGGTGTGGTTCATGAAAAGAATAGACATGCAATGACTTATGTGGTTTGTTTAGAACAACACACATGCAATAACACTGGGTGTTGTTCATGAAAAGAACAGACATGCAATGACACTGGTGGATCCTTATGTGGTTTGTTTAGAGGAACAGACATGCAATGACACTGGTGGATCCATGTGTGGTTCATGAGAAGAACACACATCCAATGACACTGGTGGATCCTTATGTGGTTCCTGCAAAAAAATGAATAGACATGTAGTAACACTGGTGGATCCTTATGTGGTTTGTCTAGATGAACACACATGCAATGACACTGGGTGTGGTTCATGAAAATAACAAACATGCAATGACACTGGTGGATCCTTATGTCGTTTGAGAGAAGAACGGACATGCAATGACACTGGTGGATCCTTATGTGGTTCATGAAAAGAACTGACATGCAATGACACTGGGTGTGGTTCATAAAAAGAACACACATCCAAGGACACTGGTGGATCCTTATGTGGTTCCTGCAAAAAAATGAATAGACATGTAGTAACACTGGTGGATCCTTATGTGGTTTGTCTAGAGGAACACACATGCAATGACACTGGGTGTGGTTCATGAAAAGAACAGACATGCAATGACACTAGTGGATCCACGTGTGGTTTATGGACGTAACAGACATGCAATGAGTCTAGCTGTGGTTCATGAAAAGAACATACATGCAATGACACTTGGGATCCATGTGTGGTTCATGAGAAGAACACACATCCAATGACACTGGTGGATCCTTATGTGGTTCATGAAAAAAACAGACATGTAGTGACACCGATGGATCCTTATGTGGTTTGTCTAGGGGAACACACATGCAATGACACTGGGTGTGGTTATTGAAAAGAACAGACATGCAATGACATTGGTGGATCCTTATGTGGTTCATGAAAAGAACAGACATGCAATAACACTGGGTGTGGTTTGTGAAAAGAACAGACATGAAATGACTTATGTGGTTTGTGAGAAGAACGGACATGCAATGACACTGGTAGATCCTTATGTGGTTCATCAAAAGAACTAACATGTAATGACACTGGTGGATCCTTATTTGGTTCATCAAAAGAACTGACATGCAATGACACTGGGTGTGGTTCATGAAAAGAACACACATCCAATGACACTAGTGGATCCTTATGTGGTTCATGAATAGAACAGACATGCAGTGACACCAGTGGATCCTTATGTGGTTTGTCTAGAGGAACACACATGCAATGACACTGGGTGAGGTTCATGAAAGGAACAGACATGAAATGACACAGGTGGATCCTTATGTGGTTTGTGAGAAGAATAGACATGCAATGACACTGGTGGATCCTTATGAGATTCATGAAAAGAACTAACATGCAATGACACTGGGTGTGGTTCATGAAAAGAACAGACATGCAATGACACTGGTGGATCCATGTGTGGTTTGTGGAAGTAACAGACATGCAATGACTCTAGCTGTGGTTCATGAAAAGAACAGACATGAAATGACACTTGGGATCCATGTGTGGTTCATGAGAAGAACACACATCCAATGACACTGGTGGATCCTTATGTGGTTCATGAAAAGAACAGACATGTAGTGACACCGGTGGATCCTTATGTGGTTTGTCTAGAGGAACACACATGCAATGACACTAGGTGTGGTTCATGAAAAGAACAGACATGCAATGACACTAGGTGTGGTTCATGAAAAGAACAGACATCCAATGACACTGGTGGATCCATGTGTGGTTCATGAGAAGACCACACATCCAATCACATTGGGTGGATCCTTATGTGGTTTGTCTAGAGGAACACACATGCAATGACACTGGGCGTGGTTCATGAAAAGAACAGACATGCAATGACACTGGTGGATCCATATGTGGTTCATGAAAAGAATAGACATGCAATGACACTAGGTGTGGTTTGTGCAAAGAACAGACATGCACTGACACTAGTGGGTCCTTATGTGGTTGATGAAAAGAACTGACATGCAATGACACTGGGTGTGGTTCATGAAAAGAACATACATGCAATGACACTAGTGGATCATTATGTGGTTTATTTAGAGGGACAGACATGCAATGACACTGGTGGATCCATGTGTGGTTCATGAGAAGAACACACATCCAATGACACTGGTTGATCCTTATGTGGTTTTTGAAAAGAACAGACATGCAGTGACATCGGTGGATCCTTATGTGGTTTGTTTAGAGGAACACACATGCAATGCCACCGGGTGTGGTTCATGAAAAGAATAGACATGCAATGACTTATGTGGTTTGTTTAGAACAACACACATGCAATAACACTGGGTGTTGTTCATGAAAAGAACAGACATGCAATGACACTGGTGGATCCTTATGTGGTTTGTTTAGAGGAACAGACATGCAATGACACTGGTGGATCCATGTGTGGTTCATGAGAAGAACACACATCCAATGACACTGGTGGATCCTTATGTGGTTCCTGCAAAAAAATGAATAGACATGTAGTAACACTGGTGGATCCTTATGTGGTTTGTCTAGATGAACACACATGCAATGACACTGGGTGTGGTTCATGAAAATAACAAACATGCAATGACACTGGTGGATCCTTATGTCGTTTGAGAGAAGAACGGACATGCAATGACACTGGTGGATCCTTATGTGGTTCATGAAAAGAACTGACATGCAATGACACTGGGTGTGGTTCATGAAAAGAACACACATCCAATGACACTGGTGGATCCTTCTGTGGTTCATGAAAAGAACAGACATGCAGTGACACCAGTGGATCCTTATGTGGTTTGTCTAGAGGAACACATAAGCAATGACACTAGGTGTGGTTCATGAAAGGAACAGACATGCAATGACACTGGTGGATCCTTATGTGGTTTGTGAGAAGAATAGAGATGCAATGACACTGGTGGATCCTTATGTGATTCATGAAAAGAACTAACATGCAATGACACTGGGTGTGGTTCATGAAAAGAACAGACATGCAATGACACTGGTGGATCCATGTGTGGTTTATGGACATAGAAGACATGCAATGAATCTAGTTGTGGTTCATGAAAAGAACAGACATGCAATGACACTTGGGATCCATGTGTGGTTCATGAGAAGAACACACATCCAATGACACTGGTGGATCCTTATGTGGTTCATGAAAAGAACAGACATGTAGTGACACCGATGGATCCTTATGTGGTTTGTCTAGGGGAACACACATGCAATGACACTGGGTGTGGTTCATGAAAAGAACAGACATGCAATGACACTGGGTGTGGTTCATGAAAAGAACAGACATGCAATGACACTGGTGGATCCATGTGTGGTTCATGATAAGACCACACATCCAATCACATTGGGAGGATCCTTATGTGGTTTGTCTAGAGGAAAACACATGCAATGACACTGGGTGTGGTTCATGAAAAGAACATATATGCAATGACACTGGTGGATCCTTATGTGGTTCATGAAAAGAACAGACATGCAATGACACTGGGTGTGGTTCATGAAAATAACAAACATGCAATGACACTGGTGGATCCTTATGTGGTTTGTGAGAAGAACGGACATGCAATGACACTGGTGGATCCTTATGTGGTTCAGGAAAAGAACTGACATGCAATGACACCGGGTGTGGTTCATGAAAAGAACACACATCCAATGACACTGGTGGATCCTTATGTGGTTCATGAAAAGATCAGGCATGCAGTGACACCAGTGGATCCTTATGTGGTTTGTCTAGAGGAAAACACATGCAATGACACTGGTTGTGGTTCATGAATGGAACAGACATGCAATGACACTGGTGGATCCTTATGTGGTTTGTGAGAAGAATAGAGATGCAATGACACTGGTGGATCCTTATGTGATTCATGAAAAGAACTAACATGCAATGACACTAGGTGTGGTTAATGAAAAGAACAGACATGCAATGACACTGGTGGATCCACGTGTGGTTTATGGATGTAACAGATATGCAATGAGTCTAGCTGTGGTTCATGAAAAGAACAGACATATAATGACACTTGGGATCCATGTGTGGTTCATGAGAAGAACACACATCCAATGACACTGTTGGATCCTTATGTGGTTCATGAAAAGAATAGACATGTAGTGACACCGATGGATCCTTATGTGGTTTGTCTAGGGGAACACACATGCAATGACACTGGGTGTGGTTCATGAAAAGAACAGAGATGCAATGACACTGGGTGTGGTTCGTGAAAAGAACAGACATGCAGTGACACCGGTGGATCCATGTGTGGTTTATGGAAGTAATAGACATGCAATGACTCTAGCTGTGATTCATGAAAAGAACAGACATGCAATGACACCGGTGAATCCATGTGTGGCTCACGAGAATAACACACATCCAACGACACTGGTGGATCCTAATGTGGTTCATGAAAAGAACAGACATGCAGTGACACCGGTGGATCCTTATGTGGTTTGTCTAGAGGAACACACATGCAATGACACAGGGTGTGGTTCATGAAAATAACAGACATGCAATGACTTATGTGGTTTTTTTAGAATAACACACATGCAATCACACTGGGTGTGGTTCACGAAAAGAACAGACATGCAATGACACTGGTGGATCCTTATGTGGTTTGTGAGAAGAACAGACATGCAGTGACACTAGTGGATCCATATGTGGTTCATGAAAAGAACTGACATGCAATGACACTGGGCGTGGTTCATGAAAAGAACACACATCCAATGACACTGGTGGATCCTTATGTGTTTCATGAAAAGAACAGACATGCAGTGACACCGGTGGATCCTTATGTGGTTTGTCTAGAGGAACACACATGCAATGACACTGGGTGTGGTTCATGAAAAGAACAGACATGCAATGACACCGGCGGATCCATGTGTGGTTTATGGAAGTAATAGACATGCAATGACTCTAGCTATGGTTCATGAAAAGAACAAACATGCGATGACACCATCGGATCCATGTGTGGTTCATGCGAAGAACACACATCCAATGACACTGGTGGATCCTTATGTGGTTCATGAAAAGAAGAGACATGTAGGGACACCGGTAGATCCTTATGTGGTCTGTTTAGAGGAACACACATGCAATGACACTGGGTGTGGTTCATGAAAAGAACAGACATGCAATGACACTGGTGGATCCTTATGTGGTTTGTGAGAAGAACAGACATGCAATGACACTGGTGGATCCTTGTATGGTTCATGAAAAGAATTGACATGCAATGAGACTGGGTGTGGTTCATCAAAAGAACACACATCTAATGACACCGGTGGATCCTTATGTGGTTCATGAAAAGAACAGACATGCAATAACACTGGGTGTGGTTTGTGAAAAGAACAGACATGAAATGACTTATGTGGTTTGTGAGAAGAACGGACATGCAATGACACTGGTAGATCCTTATGTGGTTCGTCAAAAGAACTGACATGCAATGACACTGGTGGATCCTTATTTGGTTCATCAAAAGAACTGACATGCAATGACACTGGGTGTGGTTCATGAAAAGAACACACATCCAATGACACTAGTGGATCCTTATGTGGTTCATGAATAGAACAGACATGCAGTGACACCAGTGGATCCTTATGTGGTTTGTCTAGAGGAACACACATGCAATGACACTGGGTGAGGTTCATGAAAGGAACAGACATGAAATGACACTGGTGGATCCTTATGTGGTTTGTGAGAAGAATAGACATGCAATGACACTGGTGGATCCTTATGAGATTCATGAAAAGAACTGACATGCAATGACACTGGGTGTGGTTCATGAAAAGAACAGACATGCAATGACACTGGTGGATCCATGTGTGGTTTGTGGAAGTAACAGACATGCAATGACTCTAGCTGTGGTTCATGAAAAGAACAGACATGAAATGACACTTGGGATCCATGTGTGGTTCATGAGAAGAACACACATCCAATGACACTGGTGGATCCTTATGTGGTTCATGAAAAGAACAGACATGTAGTGACACCGGTGGATCCTTATGTGGTTTGTCTAGAGGAACACACATGCAATGACACTAGGTGTTGTTCATGAAAAGAACAGACATGCAATGACACTAGGTGTGGTTCATGAAAAGAACAGACATCCAATAACACTGGTGGATCCATGTGTGGTTCATGAGAAGACCACACATCCAATCACATTGGGTGGATCCTTATGTGGTTTGTCTAGAGGAACACACATGCAATGACACTGGGCGTGGTTCATGAAAAGAATAGACATGCAATGACACTGGTGGATCCTTATGTGGTTCATGAAAAGAATAGACATGCAATGACACTAGGTGTGGTTTGTGCAAAGAACAGACATGCACTGACACTAGTGGGTCCTTATGTGGTTGATGAAAAGAAGTGACATGCAATGACACTGGGTGTGGTTCATGAAAAGAACAGACATGCAATGACACCGGTGGATCCATCTGTGGTTCATGCGAAGAACACACATCCAATGACACTGGTGGATCCTTATGTGGTTCATGAAAAGAACAGACATGCAGTGACACCGGTGGATCCTTATGTGGTTTGTCTAGACGAACACACATGCAATGACACCGGGTGTGGTTCATGAAAAGAACAGACATGCAAGGACTTATGTGGTTTGTTTAGAAGAACACACATGCAATGACACTTGGTGTGGTTCATGAAAAGAACATACATGCAATGACACTAGTGGATCATTATGTGGTTTATTTAGAGGGACAGACATGCAATGACACTGGTGGATCCATGTGTGGTTCATGAGAAGAACACACATCCAATGACACTGGTTCATCCTTATGTGGTTCTTGAAAAGAACAGACATGAAGTGACACCGGTGGATCCTTATGTGGTTTGTTTAGAGGAACACACATGCAATACCACCGGGTGTGGTTCATGAAAAGAACAGACATGCAATGACTTATGTGGTTTGTTTAGCAGAACACACATGCAATAACACTGGGTGTTGTTCATGAAAAGAACAGACATGCAATGACACTGGTGGATCCTTATGTGGTTTGTTTAGGGGAACAGACATGCAATGACACTGGTGGATCCATGTGTGGTTCATGAGAAGAACACACATCCAATGACACTGGTGGATCCTTATGTGGTTCCTGCAAAAAAATGAATAGACATGTAGTAACACTGGTGGATCCTTATGTGGTTTGTCTAGAGGAACACACATGCAATGACACTGGGTGTGGTTCATGAAAATAACAAACATGCAATGACACTGGTGGATCCTTATGTCGTTTGAGAGAAGAACGGACATGCAATGACACTGGTGGATCCTTATGTGGTTCATGAAAAGAACTGACATGCAATGACACTAGGTGTGGTTCATGAAAAGAACACACATCCAATGACACTGGTGGATCCTTCTGTGGTTCAAGAAAAGAACAGACGTGTCGTGACACCAGTGGATCCTTATGTGGTTTGTCTAGAGGAACACACAAGCAGTGACACTAGGTGTGGTTCATGAAAGGAACAGACATGCAATGACACTGGTGGATCCTTATGTGGTTTGTGAGAAGAATAGAGATGCAATGACACTGGTGGATCCTTATGTGATTCATGAAAAGAATAGACATGCAGTGACACAGGTGGATCCTTATGTGGTTTGTCTAGAGGAACACACATGCAATAACAATGGGTGTGGTTCATGAAAAGAACAGACATGCAATGACACTGGTGGATCCTTATGTGGTTTGTAAGAAGAACAGACATGCGATGAGACTAGTGGATCCTTATGTGGTTCATGAAAAGAACTGACATGCAATGACACTGGGTATGGTTCATGAAAAGAACAGACATGCAATGACACCGGTGGATCCATGTGTGGTTTATGGAAGTAACAGACATGCCATGACTCTAGCTGTGGTTCATGAAAAGAATAGACATGCAATGACATTGGTGGATCCATATGTGGTTTGTCTAGAGAAACACACATGCAATGACACTGGGTGTGGTTCATGAAAAGAACAGACATGCAATGACACTAGTGGATCCATGTGTGGTTTATGGAAGTAACAGACATGCAATGACTCTAGTTGTGATTCATGAAAAGAACAGACATGCAATGACACTGGTGGATCCATGTGTGGTTCATGAGAAGAACACACATCCAATGACACTGGTGGATCCTTATGTGGTTCATGAAAAGAACAGACATGAAGTGACACCGGTGGATCCTTATGTGGTTTGTTTAGAGGAACACACATGCAATGCCACCCGGTGTTGTTCATGGAGAGAACAGACATGCAATGACTTATGTGGTTTGTTTAGAAGAACACACATGCAATAACACTGGGTGTTGTTCATGAAAAGAACAGACATGCAATGACACTGATGTATTCTTATGTAGTTTGTTTAGAGGAACAGGCATGCAATGACACTGGTGGATCCATGTGTGGTTCATGAGAAGAACACACATCCAATGACACTGGTGGATCCTTATGCGGTTGATGAAAAGAACAGACGTGTAGTGACACTGGTGGATCCATGTGTGATTCATGAGAAGAACACACATCCAATGACACTGGTGGACTCTAGCTGTGGTTCATGAAAAGAATAGACATGCAATGTCACTGGTGGATCCATATGTGGTTTGTCTAGAGAAACACACATGCAATGACACTAGGTGTGGTTCATGAAAAGAACACATGTAATGACACTAGTGGATCCATGTGTGGTTTATGGAAGTAATAGACATGCAATGACTCTAGTTGTGATTCATGAAAAGAACAGACATGCAATGACACTGGTGGATCCATGTATGGTTCATGAGAAGAACACACATCCAATGACACTGGTGGATCCTTATGTGGTTCATGAAAAGAACAGACATGAAGTGACACCGGTGGATCCTTATGTGGTTTGTTTAGAGGAACACACATGCAATGCCACCCGGTGTTGTTCATGGAGAGAACAGACATGCAATGACTTATGTGGTTTGTTTAGAAGAACACACATGCAATAACACTAAGTGTTGTTCATGAAAAGAACAAACATGCAATGACACTTGTGTATTCTTATGTGGTTTGTTTAGGGGAACAGACATGCAATGACACTTGTGGATCCATGTGTGGTTCATGAGAAGAACACACATCCAATGACACAGGTGGATCCTTATATGGTTGATGAAAAGAACAGACATGTAGTGACACTGGTGGATCCTTATGTGGTTTGTCTAGAGGAACACACATGCAATGACAATGGGTGTGGTTCATGAAAAGAACAGACATGCAATGACACTGGTGGATCCTTATGTGGTTTGTGAGAAGAACAGACATGCGATGACACTAGTGGATCCTTATGTGGTTCATGAAAAGAACTGACATGCAATGACACGGGGTGTGGTTCATGAAAAGAACAGACATGCAATGACACCGGTGGATCCTTGTGTTGTTTATGGAAGTAACAGACATGCAATGACTCTAGCTATGGTTCATGAAAAGAATAGACATGCAATGACATTGGTGGATCCATATGTGGTTTGTCTAGAGATACAAACATGCAATGACACTGGGTGTGGTTCATGAAAAGAACAGACATGCAATGACACTAGTGGATCCATGTGTGGTTATGGAAGTAACAGACATGAAATGACTCTAGTTGTGATTAATGAAAAGAACAGACATGCAATGACACCGGTGGATCCATGTGAGGTTCATGAGAAGAACACACATCCAATGACACTGGTGGATCCTTATGTGGTTCATGAAAGGAACAGACATGCAGTGACACTAGTGGATCCTTATGTGGTTTGTCTAGAGAAACACACATGCAATGACACTAGGTGTGGTTCATGAAAAGAACAGACATGCAATGGCACTGGGTGTGGTTCATGAAAAGAACAGACATGCAATGACACTGGTGGATCCATGTGTGGTTCATGAGAAGAACACACATCCAATCACATTGGGTGGATCCTTATGTGGTTTGTCTAGAGGAACACACATGCAATGACACTGGGTGTGGTTCATGAAAAGAATAGACATGCAATGACACTGGTGGATCCTTATGTGGTTCATGAAAAGAACAGACATGCAATGACACTGGGTGTGGTTTGTGAAAAGAACAGACATGCAATGACACTAGTGGATCGTTATGTGGTTCATGAAAAGAACTGAGATGCAATGACACTAGGTGTGGTTCATTGGAAGAACAGACATGCAATGACACTGATGGATCCATGTGTGGTTTATGGAAGTAAGAGACATGCAATGACTCTAGCTGTGATTCATGAAAATAACAGACATGCAATGACACCGGTGGATCCATGTATGGTTCATGAGAAGAACACACATCCAATGACAATGGTGGATCCTTATGTGGTTCATGAAAAGAACAGACATGCAGTGACACCGATGGATCCTTATGTGGTTTGTCTAGAGGAACACACATGCAATGACACCGGGTGTGGTTCATGAAAAGAACAGACATGCAATGACTTATGTGGTTTGTCTAGAAGAACACACATGCAATGACACTAGGCGTGGTTCATGAAAAGAACAGACATGCAATCACACTGGAGGATCCTTATGTGGTTTGTGAGCAGAAGAGACATGCAATGACACTTTTGGATCCTTATGTGGTTCATGAAAAGAATTGACATGCAATGACAATGGGTGTGGTTCATGAAAAGAACACACATCCAATGACACTGGTGGATCCTTATGTGGTTCATGAAAAGAACAGACATGCACTGACACCGGTGGATCCTTATGTGGTTTGTCTAGAGGAACACACATGCAATGACACTAGGTGTGGTTCATGAAAAGAACAGACATGCAATGACACCGGTGGATCCATGTGTGGTTCATGAGAAGAACACACATCCAATCACATTGGGTGGATCCTTATGTGCTTTGTCTAGAGGAACACAGATGCAATGACACTGGGTGTGGTTCAAGAAAAGAACATACATGCAATGACACTGGTGGATCCTTATGTGGTTTGTGAGAAGAAGAGAAATGCATTGACACTGGTGGATCCTTATGTGGTTCATGAAAAGAACTGACATACAATGACACTTGGTGTGGTTCATTGAAAGAACAGACATGCAATGACACCGGTGGATCCATGTGTGGTTTATGGAAGTAAGAGACATGCAATGACTCTAGCTATGATTCATGAAAATAACACACATGCAATGACACCGGTGGATCCATGTATGGTTCATGAGAAGAACACACATCCAATGACAATGGTGGATCCTTATGTGGTTCATGAAAAGAACAGACATGCAGTGACACCGGTGGGTCCTTATGTGGTTTGTCTAGAGGAACACACATGCAATGACACCGAGTGTGGTTCATGAAAAGAACAGACATGCAATGACTTATGTGGTTTGTTTAGAAGAACACACATGCAATGACACTGGGTGTGGTTCATGAAAATAACGGACATGCAATCACACTGGTGGATCCTTATGTGGTTTGTGAGAAGAACAAACATGCAATGACACTTGTGGATCCTTATGTGGTTCATGAAAAGAATTAACATGCAATGACAATGGGTGTGGTTCATGAAAAGAACACATATCCAATGACACCGGTGGATCCTTATGTGATTCATGAAAAGAATAGACATGTAGTGACACAGGTGGATCCTTATGTGGTTTGTCTAGAGGAACACACATGCAATGACAATGGGTGTGGTTCATGAAAAGAACAGACACTGGTGGATCCTTATGTGGTTTGTGAGAAGAACAGACATGCAATGACACTAGTGGATTCTTATGTGGTTCATGAAAAGAACTGAAATGCAATGACATTGGGTGTGGTTCATGAAAAGAACAGACATGCAATGACACCGGTGGATCCATGTGTGGTTTATGGAAGTAACAGACATGCAATGACTCTAGCTGTGGTTCATGAAAAGAATAGACATGCAATGACATTGGTGGATCCATATGTGGTTTGTCTAGAGATACAAACATGCAATGACACTGGGTGTGGTTCATGAAAAGAACAGACATGCAATGACACTAGTGGATCCATGTGTGGTTTATGGAAGCAACAGAAATGAAATGACTCTAGTTGTGATTCGTGAAAAGAACAGACATGCAATGACACTGGTGGATCCATGTGTGGTTCATGAGAAGAACACACATCCAATGACACTGGTGGATCCTTATGTGGTTCATGAAAAGAACAGACATGCAGTGACACCGGTGGATCCTTATGTGGTTTGTCTAGAGGAACACACATGCAATGACACTAGGTGCAGTTCATGAAAAGAACAGACATGCAATGACACTGGGTGTGGTTCATGAAAAGAACAGACATGCAATGACACTGGTGGATCCATGTGTGGTTCATGAGAAGAACACACATCCAATCACATTGGGTGGATCCTTATGTGGTTTGTCTAGAGGAACACACATGCAATGACACTGGGTGTGGTTCATGAAAAGAACAGACATGCAATGACACTGGTGGATCCTTATGTGGTTCATGAAAAGAACAGACATGCAATGACACTGGGTGTGGTTTGTGAAAATAACAGACATGCAATGACACTAGTGGATCCTTATGCGGTTCATGAAAAGAACTGAGATGCAATGACACTAGGTGTGGTTCATTGAAAGAACAGACATGCAATGACACCGATGGATCCATGTGTGGTTTATGGAAGTAAGAGACAGGCAATGACTCTAGCTGTGATTCATGAAAATAATAGACATGCAATGAAACCGGTGGATCCATGTATGGTTCATGAGAAGAACACACATCCAATGACAATGGTGGATCCTTATGTGGTTCATGAAAAGAATAGACATGCAGTGACACCGGTGGATCCTTATGTGGTTTGTCTAGAGGAACACACAAGAAATGACACCGGGTGTGGTTCATGAAAAGAACAGACATGAAATGACTTATGTGGTTTGGTTAGAAGAACACACATGCAATGACACTAGGTGCGGTTCATGAAAAGAACAGACATGCAATCACACTAGAGGATCCTTATGTGGTTTGTGAGCAGAACAGACATGCAATGACACTTTTGGATCCTTATGTGGTTCATGAAGAGAATTGACATGCAATGACAATGGGTGTGGTTCATGAAAAGAACACACATCCAATGACACTGGTGGATCCTTATGTGGTTCATGAAAAGAACAGACATGCAGTGACACCGGTGGATCCTTATGTGGTTTGTCTAGAGGAACACACATGCAATGACACTGGGTGTGGTTCTTGAAAAGAACAGACATGCAGTGACACCGGTGGATCCTTATGTGGTTTGTCTAGAGGAACACACATGCAATGACACTAGGTGTGCTTCATGAAAAGAACAGACATGCAATGACACTGGGTGTGGTTCATGAAAAGAACAGACATGCAATGAAACTGGTGGATCCATGTGTGGTTCATGAGAAGAACACACATCCAATCACATTGGGTGGATCCTTATGTGGTTTGTCTAGAGGAACACACATGCAATGACACTGGGTGTGGTTCATGAAAAGAACAGACATGCAGTGACACTGGTGGATCCTTATGTGGTTCATGAAAAGAACAGACATGCAATGACACTAGTGGATCCTTATGTGGTTTGTGAGAAGAACAGACATGCATTGACACTGGTGGATCCTTATGTGGTTCATGAAAATAACTGACATGCAATGACACTGGGTGTGGTTCATTGAAAGAACAGACATGCAATGACACCGGTGGATCCATGTGTGGTTTATGGAAGTAAGAGACATGCAATGACTCTAGTTGTGATTCATGAAAATAACACACATGCAATGACACCGGTGGATCCATGTATGGTTCATGAGAAGAACACACATCCAATGACAATGGTGGATCCTTATGTGGTTCATGAAAAGAACAGACATGCAGTGACACCGGTGGATCCTTATGTGGTTTGTCTAGAGGAACACACATGCAATGACACCGGGTGTGGTTCATGAAAAGAACAGACATGCAATGACTTATGTCATTTGTTTAGAAGAACACACATGCAATGACACTGGGTGTGGTTCATGAAAAGAACGGACATGCAATCACACTAGTGGATCCTTATGTGCTTTGTGAGAAGAACAGACATGCAATGACACTTGTGGATCCTTATGTGGTTCATGAAAAGAATTGACATGCAATGACAATGGGTGTGGTTCATGAAAAGAACACATATCCAATGACACTGGTGGATCCTTATGTGATTCATGAAAAGAATAGACATGCAGTGACACAGGTGGATCCTTATGTGGTTTGTCTAGAGGAACACACATGCAATAACAATGGGTGTGGTTCATGAAAAGAACAGACATACAATGACACTGGTGGAATCTTATGTGGTTTGTAAGAAGAACAGACATGCGATGACACTAGTGGATCCTTATGTGGTTCATGAAAAGAACTGACATGCAATGACACTGGGTATGGTTCATGAAAAGAACAGACATGCAATGACACCGGTGGATCCATGTGTGGTTTATGGAAGTAACAGACATGCAATGACTCTAGCTGTGGTTCATGAAAAGAATAGACATGCAATGACATTGGTGGATCCATATGTGGTTTGTCTAGAGAAACACACATGCAATGACACTGGGTGTGGTTCATGAAAAGAACAGACATGCAATGACACTAGTGGATCCATGTGTGGTTTATGGAAGTAACAGACATGCAATGACTCTAGTTGTGATTCATGAAAAGAACAGACATGCAATGACACTGGTGGATCCATGTGTGGTTCATGAGAAGAACACACATCAAATGACACTGGTGGATCCTTATGTGGTTCATGAAAAGAACAGACATGAAGTGACACCGGTGGATCCTGATGTGGTTTGTTTAGAGGAACACACATGCAATGCCACCCGATGTTGTTCATGGAGAGAACAGACATGCAATGACTTATGTGGTTTGTTTAGAAGAACACACATGCAATAACACTGGGTGTTGTTCACGAAAAGAACAGACATGCAATGACACTGGTGTATTCTTATGTGGTTTGTTTAGAGGAACAGACATGCAATGACACTAGTGGATCCATGTGTGGTTCATGAGAAGAACACACATCCAATGACACTGGTGGATCCTTATGTGGTTGATGAAAAGAACAGACATGTAGTGACACTGGTGGATCCTTATGTGGTTTGTCTAGAGGAACACACATGCAATGACACTGGGTGTGGTTCATGAAAAGAACAAACATGCAATGACACTTGTGGATCCTTATGTGGTTTGTGAGAAGAATAGAGATGCAATGACACTGGTGGATCCTTATGTGATTCATGAAAAGAACTAACATGCAATGACACTGGGTGTGGTTCATATAAAGAACAGACATGCAATGACACTGGTGGATCCACGTGTGGTTTATGGACGTAACAGACATGCAATGAGTCTAGCTGTGGTTCATGAAAAGAACATACATGCAATGACACTTGGGATCCATGTGTGGTTCATGAGAAGAACACACATCCAATGACACTGGTGGATCCTTATGTGGTTCATGAAAAAAACAGACATGTAGTGACACCGATGGATCCTTATGTGGTTTGTCTAGGGGAACACACATGCAATAACACTGGGTGTGGTTATTGAAAAGAACAGACATGCAATGACACTGGTGGATCCTTATGTGGTTCATGAAAAGAACAGACATGCAATAACACTGGGTGTGGTTTGTGAAAAGAACAGACATGAAATGACTTATGTGGTTTGTGAGAAGAACGGACATGCCATGACACTGGTAGATCCTTATGTGGTTCATCAAAAGAACTGACATGCAATGACACTGGTGGATCCTTATTTGGTTCATCAAAAGAACTGACATTCAATGACACTGGGTGTGGTTCATGAAAAGAACACACATCCAATGACACTAGTGGATCCTTATGTGGTTCATGAATAGAACAGACATGCAGTGACACCAGTGGATCCTTATGTGGTTTGTCTAGAGGAACACACATGCAATGACACTGGGTGAGGTTCATGAAAAGAACAGACATGCAATGACACTGGGTGTGGTTCATGAAAAGAACAGACATGCAATGACATTGGTGGATCCATGTGTGGTTCATGAGAAGACCACACATCCAATCACATTGGGTGGATCCTTATGTGGTTTGTCTAGAGGAACACACATGCAATGACACTGGGCGTGGTTCATGAAAAGAACAGACATGCAATGACACTGGTGGATCCTTATGTGGTTCATGAAAAGAATAGACATGCAATGACACTAGGTGTGGTTTGTGCAAAGAACAGACATGCACTGACACTAGTGGGTCCTTACGTGGTTGATGAAAAGAACTGACATGCAATGACACTGGGTGTGGTTCATGAAAAGAACAGACATGCAATGACACCGGTGGATCCATGTGTGGTTTATGGAAGTAACAGACATGCAATAACTCTAGAAGTGGTTCATGAAAAGAACAGACATGCAATGACACCGGTGGATCCATGTGTGGTTCATGCGAAGAACACACATCCAATGACACTGGTGGATCCTTATGTGGTTCATGAAAAGAACAGACATGCAGTGACACCGATGGATCCTTATGTGGTTTGTCTAGACGAACACACATGAAATGACACCGGGTGTGGTTCATGAAAAGAACAGACATGCAATGACTTATGTGGTTTGTTTAGAAGAACACACATGCAATGACACTTAGTGTGGTTCATGAAAAGAACATACATGCAATGACACTAGTGGATCATTATGTGGTTTATTGAGAGGGACGGACATGCAATGACACTGGTGGATCCATGTGTGGTTCATGAGAAGAACACACATCCAATGACACTGGTTGATCCTTATGTGGTTCTTGAAAAGAACAGACATGCAGTGACACCGGTGGATCCTTATGTGGTTTGTTTAGAGGAACACACATGCAATGCCACCGGGTGTGGTTCATGAAAAGAACAGACATGCAATGACTTATGTGGTTTGTTTAGAAGAACACACATGCAATAACACTGGGTGTTGTTCATGAAAAGAACAGACATGCAATGACACTGGTGGATCCTTATGTGGTTTGTTTAGAGGAACAGACATGCAATGACACTGGTGGATCCATGTGTGGTTCATGAGAAGAACACACATCCAATGACACTGGTGGATCCTTATGTGGTTCATGAAAAGATCAGGCATGCAGTGACACCAGTGGATCCTTATGTGGTTTGTCTAGAGGAAAACACATGCAATGACACTGGGTGTGGTTCATGAAAGGAACAGACATGCAATGACACTGGTGGATCCTTATGTGGTTTGTGAGAAGAATAGAGATGCAATGACACTGGTGGATCCTTATGTGATTCATGAAAAGAACTAACATGCAATGACACTAGGTGTGGTTAATGAAAAGAACAGACATGCAATGACACTGGTGGATCCACGTGTGGTTTATGGACGTAACAGATATGCAATGAGTCTAGCTGTGGTTCATGAAAAGAACAAACATATAATGACACTTGGGATCCATGTGTGGTTCATGAGAAGAACACACATCCAATGACACTGTTGGATTCTTATGTGGTTCATGAAAAGAATAGACATGTAGTGACACCGATGGATCCTTATGTGGTTTGTCTAGGGGAACACACATGCAATGACACTGGGTGTGGTTCATGAAAAGAACAGACATGCAATGACACTGGGTGTGGTTCATGAAAAGAACAGACATGCAGTGACACGGGTGGATCCATGTGTGGTTTATGGAAGTAATAGACATGCAATGACTCTAGCTGTGATTCATGAAAAGAACAGACATGCAATGACACCGGTGAATCCATGTGTGGCTCACGAGAAGAACACACATCCAACGACACTGGTGGATCCTAATGTGGTTCATGAAAAGAACAGACATGAAGTGACACCGGTGGATCCTTATGTGGTTTGTCTAGAGGAACACACATGCAATGACACAGGGTGTGGTTCATGAAAATAACAGACATGCAATGACTTATGTGGTTTGTTTAGAATAACACACATGCAATGACACTGGGTGTGAATCATGAAAAGAACAGACATGCAATGACACTGGTGGATCCTTATGTGGTTTGTGAGAAGAACAGACATGCAGTGACACTAGTGGATCCATATGTGGTTCATGAAAAGAACTGACATGCAATGACACTGGGTGTGGTTCATGAAAAGAACACACATCCAATGACACTGGTGGATCCTTATGTGTTTCATGAAAAGAACAGACATGCAGTGACACCGGTGGATCCTTATGTGGTTTGTCTAGAGGAACACACATGCAATGACACTGGGTGTGGTTCATGAAAAGAACAGACATGCAATGACACCGGTGGATCCATGTGTGGTTTATGGAAGTAATAGACATGCAATGACTCTAGCTATGGTTCATGAAAAGAACAAACATGCAATGACACCATCGGATCCATGTGTGGTTCATGCGAAGAACACACATCCAATGACACTGGTGGATCCTTATGTGGTTCATGAAAATAAGAGACATGCAGTGACACCGGTAGATCCTTATGTGGTCTGTTTAGAGGAACACACATGCAATGACACTGGGTGTGGTTCATGAAAAGAACAGACATGCAATGACACTGGTGGATCCTTATGTGGTTTGTGAGAAGAAAAGACATGCAATGACACTGGTGGATCCTTGTATGGTTCATGAAAAGAATTGACATGCAATGACACTGGGTGTGGTTCATGAAAAGAACACACATCTAATGACACCGGTGGATCCTTATGTGGTTCATGAAAAGAACAGACATGCAAGTGACACCGGTGGATCCTTATGTGGTTTGTCTAGAGGAACACGCATGCAATGACACTGGGTGTGGTTCATGAAAAAAATAGACATGCAATGACACTGGTGGATCCTTATGTGTTTTATGAGAAGAACAGACATGCAATGACACTGGTGGATCCTTATGTGGTTCATGAAAAGAACTGACATCCAATGACACTGGGTGTGGTTCATGAAAAGAATAGACATGCAATGACATCGGTGGATCCATGTGTGCTTTCTGGAAGTAACATACCTGCAATGACTCTAGATGTGGTTCATGAAAATAACAAACATGCAATGACACAGGTGGATCCATGTGTGGTTTATCGAAGCAATAGACATGCAATGTCTCTAGCTATGACTCATGAAAAGAAAAGACATGCAATGACACAGGTGGATCCTTGTGTGGTTCATGAGAAGAACACACATCTAATGACACTAGTGGATCCTTATGTGGTTAATGAAAAGAATAGACATGCAGTGACACCGGTGGATCCTTATGTGGTTTGTCTAGAGGAACACACATGCAATGACACTAAGTGTGGTTCATGAAAAGAACAGACATACAATGACACTGGGTGTGGTTCATGAAAAGAACAGACATGCAATGACACTGGTGGATCCATGTGTTGTTCATGAGAAGAACACACATCCAATCACATTGGTTGGATCCTTATGTGGTTTGTCTAGAGGAACACACATGCAATGACACTGGGTGTGATTCATGAAAAGAACAGAGATGCAATGACACTGGGTGTGGTTCATGAAAAGAACAGACATGCAATGACACCGGTGGATCCATGTGTGGTTTATGGAAGTAATAGACATGCAATGACTCTAGCTGTGATTCATGAAAAGAACAGACACGCAATGACACCGGTGAATCCATGTGTGGCTCAGGAGAAGAACACACATCCAATGACACTAGTGGATCCTAATGTGGTTCATGAAAAGAACAGACATGCAGTGACACCGGTAGAACCTTATGTGGTTTGTCTAGAGGAACACACATGCAATGACACAGGGTGTTTTTCATGAAAATAACAGGCATGCAATGACTTATGTGGTTTGTTAGAAGAACACACATGCAATGACACTGGGTGTGGTTCATGAGAAGAACAGACATGCAATGACACTAGTGGATCCATATGTGGTTCATGAAAAGAACTGATATGCAATGACACTGGGTGTGGTTCATGAAAAGAACACACATCCAATGACACTGGTGGATCCTTATGAGGTTCATGAAAAGAACAGACATGCAGTGACACCGGTGGATCCTTATGTGGTTTGTCTAGAGGAACACACATGCAATGACACTGGGTGTGGTTCTTGAAAAGAACAGACATGCAATGACACTGGGTGTGGTTCTTGAAAAGAACAGACATGCAATGACACTGGTGGATCCTTATGTGGTTTGTGAGAAGAATAGACATGCATTGACACTGGTGGATCCTTATGTGGTTCATGAAAAGAATTGACATGCAATGACACTGGGTGTGGTTCATGAAAAGAACAGACATGCAATGACACCAGTGGATCCATGTGTGGTTTATGGAAGTAATAGACATGCAATGACTCTAGCTGTGGTTCATGAAAAGAACAAACATGCAATGACACCGTTGGATCCATGTGTGGTTCATGCGAAGAACACACATCCAATGACACTGGTGGATCCTTATGTGGTTCATGAAAAGAACAGACATGCAGTGACACCGGTAGATCCTTATGTGGTTTGTTTAGAGGAACACAAATGCAATGACAATGTGTGTGGTTCCCGAAAATAATAGACATGCAATGACTTATGTGGTTTGTTCAGAAGAACACACATGCAATGACACTGGGTGTGGTTCATGAAAAGAACATATATGCAATGACACTGGTGGATCCTTATGTGGTTTGTTTAGAGGAACAGACATGCAATGACACTGGTGGATCAATGTGTGGTTCATGAGAAGAACATATATCCAATGACACTGGTGGATCCTTATGTGGTTCATGAAAAGAATAGACATGCATTGACAATGGTGGATCCTTATGTGGTTTGTCTAGAGGAACACACATGCAATGACACTGGGTGTGGTTCATGAAAAGAACAGACATGCAATGACACTGGTGGATCCTTATGTGGTTTGTGAGAAGAACAGACATGCAATGACACTGGTGGATCCTTGTATGGTTCATGAAAAGAACTGACATGCAATGACAATGGTGTGGTTCATTAAAAGAACACACATCTAATGACACCGGTGGATCCTTATGTGGTTCATGAAAAGAACAGACATGCAGTGACACCGGTGGATCCTTATGTGGTTTGTCTAGAGGAACACGCATGCAATGACACTGGGTGTGGTTCATGAAAAAAATAGACATGCAATGACATTGGTGGATCCTTATGTGATTTATGAGAAGAACAGACATGCAGTGACACTGGTGGATCCTTATGTGATTCATGAAAAGAACTTACATGCAATGACACTGGGTGTGGTTCATGAAAAGAAAAGACATGCAATGACATCGGTGGATCCATGTGTGCTTTCTGGAAGTAATAGACATGCAATGACTCTAGCTGTGGTTCATGAAAATAACAGACATGCAATGACACCGGTGGATCCATGTGTGGTTTATGGAAGTAATAGACATGCAATGACTCTAGCTATGACTCATGAAAAGAAAAGACATGCAATGACACGGGTGGATCCATGTGTAGTTCATGATAAGAACACACATCTAATGACACTAGTGGATCCTTATGTGGTTCATGAAAATAACAGACATGAAGTGACACCGGTGGATCCTTATGTGGTTTGTCTAGAGGAACACACATGGAATGACACTAAGTGTGGTTCATGAAAAGAACAGACATACAATGACACTGGGTGTGGTTCATAAAAAGAACAGACATGCAATGACACTGGTAGATCCATGTGTTGTTCATGAGAAGAACACACATCCAATCACATTGGTTGGATCCTTATGTGGTTTGTCTAGAGGAACACACATGCAATGACACCGGGTGTGGTTCATGAAAAGAACAGACATGCAATGACTTATGTGGTTTGTTTAGAAGAACACACATGCAATGACACTGGGAGTGGTTCATGAAAATAACGGACATGCAATCACACTGGTGGATCCTTATGTGGTTTGTGAGAAGAACAGACATGCAATGTGTGGTTCATGAAAAGAATTGACATGCAATGATGCTGGGTGTGGTTCATGAAAAGAACACACATCCAATGACACTGGTGGATCCTTATGTGATTCATGAAAAGAATAGACATGCAGTAACACTGGTTGATCCTTATGTCGTTTGTCTAGAGGAACACACATGCAATGACAATGGGCGTGGTTCATGAAAAGAATAGACATGCAATGACACTGGTGGATCCTTATGTGGTTAATGAAAAGAACAGACATGCAGTGACACTGGTGGATCCTTATGTGGTTTGTCTAGAGGAACACACATGCAATGACACTAAGTGTGGTTCATGAGAAGAACAGACATACAATGACACTGGGTGTGGTTCCTGAAAAGAACAGACATGCAATGACACTGGTGGATCCATGTGTTGTTCATGAGAAGAACACACATCCAATCACATTGGTTGGATCCTTATGTGGTTTGTCTAGAGGAACACACATGCAATGACACTGGGTCTGGTTCATGAAAAAAAGAGACATGCAATGACACTGGTGGATCCTTATGTGGTTCATGAAAATAACAGACATGCAATGACACTGGGTGTGGTTTGTGAAAAGAACAGACATGCAATGACACTAGTGGATCCTTATGTGGTTCATGAAAAGAACTGACATGCAATGACACTGGGTGTCGTTCATTGAAAGAACAGACATGCAATGACACCGGTGGATCCATGTGTGGTTTATGGAAGTGAGAGACATGCAATGACTCTAGCTGTGATTCATGAAAATTACAGACATGCAATGACACCGGTGGATCCATGTGTGGTTCATGAGAAGAACACACATCCAGTGACAATGGTGGATCCTTATGTAGTTCATGAAAAGAACAAACATGCAGTGACACCGGTGGATCCTTATGTGGTTTGTCTAGAGGAACACACATGCAATGACACCGGGTGTGGTTAATGAAAAGAACAGACATGCAATGACTTATGTGGTTTGTTTAGAAGAACACACATGCAATGACACTGGGAGTGGTTCATGAAAAGAACGGACATGCAATCACACTGGTGAATCCTTATGTGGTTTGCGAGAAGAACAGACATGCAATGACACTTGTGGATCCTTATGTGGTTCATGAAAATAATTGACATGCAATGACGCTGGGTGTGGTTCATGAAAAGAACACACATCCAATGACACTGGGGGATCCTTATGTGATTCATGAAAAGAATAGACATGCAGTGACACTGGTTGATCCTTATGTGGTTTGTCTAGAGGAACACACATGCAATGACAATGGGTGTGGTTCATGAAAAGAATAGACATGCAATGACACTGGTGGATCCTTATGTGGTTTGTGAGAAGAAAAGACATGCGATGACTCTAGTGGATCGTTATGTGGTTCATGAAAAGAACTGACATGCAATGACACTGGGTGTGGTTCATGAAAAGAACAGACATGCAATGACACCGGTGGATCCATGTGTGGTTTATGGAAGTAACAGACATGCAATGACTCTAGCTGTGGTTCATGAAAAGAACAAACATGCAATGACACCGGTGGACCCATGTGTGGTTCACGAGAAGAACACACATCCAGTGACACTGGTGGATCCTAATGTGGTTCATGAAAAGAACATATATGCAGTGACACCGGTGGATCCTTATGTGGTTTGTTTAGAGGAAGACACATGCAATGCCACCGGGTGTGGTTCATGAAAAGAACATACATGCAATGACTTATGTGGTTTGTTTAGAAGAACACACATGCAATAACACTAGGTGTTCATGAAAAGAATAGACATGCAATGACACTAGTGGATCCTTACGTGGTTTGTTTAGAGGAACAGACATGCAATGACAATAGTGGATCCATGTGTGGTTCATGAGAAGAACACACATCCAATGACACTGGTGGATCCTTATGTGGTTCATTAAAGAACAGACATGCAGTGACACTGGTGGATCCTTATGTGGTTTGTCTAGAGGAAAACACATGCAATGACACTGGGTGTGGTTCATGAAAAGAACAAACATGCAATGACACTGGGGGATCCTTATGTGGTTTGTGAGAATAACGGGCATGCAATGACACTGGTGGATCCTTATGTGGTTCATGAAAAGAACTGCCATGCAATGACACTGGGTGTGGTTCATGAAAAGAACACGCATCCAATGACACTAGTGGATCCTTATGTGGTTCATGAAAAGAACAGACATGCAGTGACACCAGTGGATCCTTATGTGGTTTGTCTAGAGGAACACACATGCAATGACACTGGGTGTGGTTCATGAAAGGAACAGACATGCAATGATCTTGGTGGATCCTTATGTGGTTTGTGAGAAGAATAGACATGCAATGACACTGGTGGATCCTTATGTGATTCATGAAAAGAACTAACATGCAATGGCACTGGCTGTGGTTCATGAAAAGAACAGACATGCAATGACACTGGTGGATCCATGTGTGGTTTATGGAAGTAATATACATGCAATGAGTCCAGCTGTGGTTCATGAAAAGAACAGACATGCAATGACACTTGGGATCCATGCGTGGTTCATGAGAAGAACACACATCCAATGACACTGGTGGATCCTTATGTGGTTCATGAAAAGAACAGACATGTAGTTACACCGGTGGATCCTTATGCGGTTTGTCTAGAGGAACACACATGCAATGACACTTGGTGTGGTTCATGAAAAGAACAGACATGCAATGACACTGGGTGTGGTTCATGAAAAGAACAGACATGCAATGACACTAGTGGATCCATGTGTGGTTCATGAGAAGACCACACATCCAATCACATTGGGTGGATCCTTATGTGGTTTGTCTAGAGGAACACACATGCAATGACACTAGGTGTGGTTCATGAAAAGAATAGACATGCAATGACACTGGTTGATCCTTATGTGGTTCATGAAAAGACGAGACATGCAATGACACTAGGTGTGGTTTGTGAAAAGAACAGACATGCACTGACACTAGTGGGTCCTTATGTGGTTGATGAAAAGAACTGACATGCAATGACACTGGGTGTGGTTCATGAAAAGAACATACATGCAATGACACCGGTGGATCCATGTGTGGTTTATGGAAGTAATAGACATGCAATGACTCTAGCAATGATTCATTAAAATAACAGATATGCAATGACACCGGTGGATCCATGTGTGGTTCATGAGAAGAACACACATCCAGTGACAATGGTGGATCCTTATGTAGTTCATGAAAAGAACAAACATGCAGTGACACCGGTGGATCCTTATGTGGTTTGTCTAGAGGAACACACATGCAATGACACCGGGTGTGGTTCATGAAAAGAACAGACATGCAATGACTTATGTGGTTTGTTTAGAAGAACACACATGCAATGACACTGGGAGTGGTTCATGAAAAGAACGGACATGCAATCACACTGGTGAATCCTTATGTGGTTTGTGAGAAGAACAGACATGCAATGACACTTGTGGATCCTTATGTGGTTCATGAAAAGAATTGACATGCAATGACGCTGGGTGTGGTTCATGAAAAGAACACACATCCAATGACACTGGTGGATCCTAATGTGATTCATGAAAAGAATAGACATGCAGTGACACTGGTGGATCCTTATGTGGTTTGTCTAGAGGAACACACATGCAATGACAATGGGTGTGGTTCATGAAAAGAATAGACATGCAATGACACTGGTGGATCCATGTGTGGTTTATGGAAGTAATATACATGCAATGAGTCCAGCTGTGGTTCATGAAAAGAACAGACATGCAATGACACTTGGGATCCATGCGTGGTTCATGAGAGAACACACATCCAATAACACTGGTGGATCCTTATGTGGTTCATGAAAAGAACAGACATGTAGTTACACCGGTGGATCCTTATGCGGTTTGTCTAGAGGAACACACATGCAATGCCACTGGGTGTGGTTCATGAAAAGAATAGACATGCAATGACACTGGTTGCTCCTTATGTGGTTCATGAAAAGAACAGACATGCAATGACACTAGGAGTGGTTTGTGAAAAGAACAGACATGCACTGACACTAGTGGGTCCTTATGTGGTTGATGAAAAGAACTGACATGCAATGACACTAGGTGTGGTTCATGAAAAGAACAGACATGCAATGACACCGGTCGATCCATGTGTGGTTTATGGAAGTAAGAGACATGCAATGACTCTAGCTGTGATTCATGAAAATTACAGACATGCAATGACACCGGTGGATCAATGTGTGGTTCATGAGAAGAACACACATCCAATGACACTGGTGGATTCTTATGTGGTTCATGAAAAGAATAGACATGCATTGACAATGGTGGATCCTTATGTGGTTTGTCTAGAGGAACACACATGCAATGACACTGGGTGTGGTTCATGAAAAGAACAGACATGCAATGACACTGGTGGATCCTTATGTGGTTTGTGAGAAGAACAGACATGCAATGACACTGGTGGATCCTTGTATGGTTCATGAAAAGAACTGACATGCAATGACACTGGTGTGGTTCATTAAAAGAACACACATCTAATGACACCGGTGGATCCTTATGTGGTTCATGAAAAGAACAGACATGCAGTGACACCGGTGGATCCTTATGTGGTTTGTCTAGAGGAACACGCATGCAATGACACTGGGTGTGGTTCATGAAAAAAAATAGACATGCAATGACATTGGTGGATCCTTATGTGATTTATGAGAAGAACAGACATGCAATGACACTGGTGGATCCTTATGTGATTCATGAAAAGAACTTACATGCAATGACACTGGGTGTGGTTCATGAAAAGAACAGACATGCAATGACATCGGTGGATCCATGTGTGCTTTCTGGAAGTAATAGACATGCAATGACTCTAGCTGTGGTTCATGAAAATAACAGACATGCAATGACACCGGTGGATCCATGTGTGGTTTATGGAAGTAATAGACATGCAATGACTCTAGCTATGACTCATGAAAAGAAAAGACATGCAATGACACGGGTGGATCCATGTGTAGTTCATGATAAGAACACACATCTAATGACACTAGTGGATCCTTATGTGGTTCATGAAAATAACAGATATGAAGTGACACCGGTGGATCCTTATGTGGTTTGTCTAGAGGAACACACATGGAATGACACTAAGTGTGGTTCATGAAAAGAACAGACATACAATGACACTGGGTGTGGTTCATAAAAAGAACAGACATGCAATGACACTGGTAGATCCATGTGTTGTTCATGAGAAGAACACACATCCAATCACATTGGTTGGATCCTTATGTGGTTTGTCTAGAGGAACACACATGCAATGACACCGGGTGTGGTTCATGAAAAGAACAGACATGCAATGACTTATGTGGTTTGTTTAGAAGAACACACATGCAATGACACTGGGAGTGGTTCATGAAAATAACGGACATGCAATCACACTGGTGGATCCTTATGTGGTTTGTGAGAAGAACAGACATGCAATGACACTTGTGGATCCTTATGTGGTTCATGAAAAAAATTGACATGCAATGATGTTGGGTGTGGTTCATGAAAAGAACACACATCCAATGACACTGGTGGATCCTTATGTGATTCATGAAAAGAATAGACATGCAGTGACACTGGTTGATCCTTATGTGGTTTGTCTAGAGGAACACACATGCAATGACAATGGGTGTGGTTCATGAAAAGAATAGAAATGCAATGACACTGGTGGATCCTTATGTGGTTAATGAAAAGAACAGACATGAAGTGAAACCGGTGGATCCTTATGTGGTTTGTCTAGAGGAACACACATGCAATGACACTAAGTGTGGTTCATGAGAAGAACAGACATACAATGACACTGGGTGTGGTTCCTGAAAAGAACAGACATGCAATGACACTGGTGGATCCATGTGTTGTTCATGAGAAGAACACACATCCAATCACATTGTTGGATCCTTATGTGGTTTGTCTAGAGGAACACACATGCAATGACACTGGGTCTGGTTCATGAAAAGAACAGACATGCAATGACACTGGTGGATCCTTATGTGGTTCATGAAAATAACAGACATGCAATGACACTGGCTGTGGTTTGTGAAAAGAACAGACATGCAATGACACTAGTGGATCCTTATGTGGTTCATGAAAAGAACTGACATGCAATGACACTGGGTGTGGTTCATTGAAAGAACAGACATGCAATGACACCGGTGGATCCATGTGTGGTTTATGGAAGTAAGAGACATGCAATGACTCTAGCTGTGATTCATGAAAATTACAGACATGCAATGACACCGGTGGATCCATGTGTGGTTCATGAGAAGAACACACATCCAGTGACAATGGTGGATCCTTATGTAGTTCATGAAAAGAACAAACATGCAGTGACACCGGTGGATCCTTATGTGGTTTGTCTAGAGGAACACACATGCAATGACATCGGGTGTGGTTCATGAAAAGAACAGACATGCAATGACTTATGTGGTTTGTCTAGAAGAACACACATGCAATGACACTAG
This sequence comes from Avena sativa, assembly GCA_916181665.1. Taxonomy (NCBI): domain Eukaryota; kingdom Viridiplantae; phylum Streptophyta; class Magnoliopsida; order Poales; family Poaceae; genus Avena; species Avena sativa. Next base: position 319,860,571 of record OV702292.1, read on the forward strand.
GTGTGGTTCATGAAAAGAACAGACATGCAATCACACTGGAGGATCCTTATGTGGTTTGTGAGAAGAAAAGACATGCGATGACACTTTTGGATCCTTATGTGGTTCATGAAAAGAATTGACATGCAATGACACTGGGTGTGGTTAATGAAAAGAACAGACATGCAATGACACCGGTGGATCCATGTGTGGTTTATGGAAGTAACAGACATGCAATGACTCTAGCTGTGGTTCATGAAAAGAACAAACATGCAATGACACCGGTGGACCCATGTGTGGTTCACGAGAAGAACACACATCCAGTGACACTGGTGGATCCTAATGTGGTTCATGAAAAGAACAGATATGCAGTGACACCGGTGGATCCTTATGTGGTTTGTTTAGAAGAACACACATGCAATAACACTAGGTGTTCATGAAAAGAATAGACATGCAATGACACTAGTGGATCCTTACGTGGTTTGTTTAGAGGAACAGACATGCAATGACAATAGTGGATCCATGTGTGGTTCATGAGAAGAACACACATCCAATGACACTGGTGGATCCTTATGTGGTTTATTAAAAGAACAGACATGCAGTGACACTGGTGGATCCTTATGTGGTTTGTCTAGAGGAAAACACATGCAATGACACTGGGTGTGGTTCATGAAAAGAACAAACATGCAATGACATTGGTGGATCCTTATGTGGTTTGTGAGAATAACGGGCATGGAATGAAACTGGTGGATCCTTATGTGGTTCATGAAAAGAACTGACATGCAATGACACTGGGTGTGGTTCATGAAAAGAACACGCATCCAATGACACTGGTGGATCCTTATGTGGTTCATGAAAAGAACAGACATGCAGTGACACCAGTGGATCCTTATGTGGTTTGTCTAGAGGAACACACATGCAATGACACTGGGTGTGGTTCATGAAAGGAACAGACATGCAATGATCTTGGTGTATCCTTATGTGGTTTGTGAGAAGAATAGACATGCAATGACACTGGTGGATCCTTATGTGATTCATGAAAAGAACTAACATGCAATGACACTGGGTGTGGTTCATGAAAAGAACAGACATGCAATGACACTGGTGGATCCATGTGTGGTTTATGGAAGTAATATACATGCAATGAGTCCAGCTGTGGTTCATGAAAAGAACAGACATGCAATGACACTTGGGATCCATGAGTGGTTCATGAGAAGAACTCACATCCAATGACACTGGTGGATCCTTATGTGGTTCATGAAAAGAACAGACATGTAGTTACACCGGTGGATCCTTATGCGGTTTGTCTAGAGGAACACACATGCAATGACACTCGGTGTGGTTCATGAAAAGAACAGACATGCAATGACACTGGGTGTGGTTCATGAAAAGAACAGACATGCAATGACACTAGTGGATCCATGTGTGGTTCATGAGAAGACCACACATCCAATCACATTGGGTGGATCCTTATGTGGTTTGTCTAGAGGAACACACATGCAATGACACTGGGTGTGGTTCATGAAAAGAATAGACATGCAATGACACTGGTTGATCCTTATGTGGTTCATGAAAAGAAGAGACATGCAATGACACTAGGTGTGGTTTGCAAAAAGAACAGACATGCACTGACACTAGTGGGTCCTTATGTGGTTGATGAAAAGAACTGACATGCAATGACACTGGGTGTGGTTCATGAAAAGAACAGACATGCAATGACACCGGTGGATCCATGTGTGGTTTATGGAAGTAATAGACATGCAATGACTCTAGCTATGATTCAAGAAAATAACAGACATGCAATGACACCGGTGGATCCATGTGTGGTTCATGAGAAGAACACACATCCAGTGACAATGGTGGATCCTTATGTAGTTCATGAAAAGAACAAACATGAAGTGACACCGGTGGATCCTTATGTGGTTTGTCTAGAGGAACACACATGCAATGACACCGGGTGTGGTTCATGAAAAGAACAGACATGCAATGACTTATGTGGTTTGTTTAGAAGAACACACATGCAATGACACTGGGAGTGGTTCATGAAAAGAACGGACATGCAATCACACTGGTGGATCCTTATGTGGTTTGTGAGAAGAACAAACATGCAATGACACTTGTGGATCCTTATGTGGTTCATGAAAAGAATTGACATGCAATGACGCTGGGTGTGGTTCATGAAAAGAACACACATCCAATGACACTGGTGGATCCTTATGTGATTCATGAAAAGAATAGACATGCAGTGACACTGGTGGATCCTTATGTGGTTTGTCTGGAGGAACACACATGCAATGACAATGGGTGTGGTTCATGAAAAGAACAGACATGCAATGACACTGGTGGATCCATGTGTGGTTTATGGAAGTAATATACATGCAATGAGTCCAGCTGTGGTTCATGAAAAGAATAGACATGCAATGACACTTGGGATCCATGCGTGGTTCATGAGAAGAACACACATCCAATGACACTGGTGGATCCTTATGTGGTTCATGAAAAGAACAGACATGTAGTTACACCGGTAGATCCTTATGCGGTTTGTCTAGAGGAACACACATGCAATGACATCGGGTGTGGTTCATGAAAAGAACAGACATGCAATGACTTATGTGGTTCATGAAAAGAACTGACATGCAATGACACTGGGTGTGGTTCATGGAAATAACAGACATGCAATGACACCGGTGGATCCATGTGTGGTTTATGGAAGTAACTGACATGCAATGACTCTAGCTGTGGTTCATGAAAAGAACAGACATGCAATGACACTTGGGATCCATGCGTGGTTCATGAGAAGAACACACATCCAATGACACTGGTGGATCCTTATGTGGTTCATGAAAAGAACAGACATGTAGTTACACCGGTGGATCCTTATGCGGTTTGTCTAGAGGAACACACATGCAATGACACTGGGTGTGGTTCATGAAAAGAACAGACATGCAATGACACTGGGTGTGGTTCATGAAAAGAACAGACATGCAATGACACTAGTGGATCCATGTGTGGTTCATGAGAATACCACACATCCAATCACATTGGGTGGATCCTTATGTGGTTTGTCTAGAGGAACACACATGCAATGCCACTGGGTGTCGTTCATGAAAAGAATAGACATGCAATGACACTGGTTGATCCTTATGTGGTTCATGAAAAGAACAGACATGCAATGACACTAGGTGTGGTTTGTGAAAAGAACAGACATGCACTGACACTAGTGGGTCCTTATGTGGTTGATGAAAAGAACTGACATCCAATGACACTGGGTGTGGTTCATGAAAAGAACAGTCATGCAATGACACCGGTGGATCCATGTGTGGTTTATGGAAGTAATAGACATGCAATGACTCTAGCTATGATTCATGAAAATAACAGAGATGCAATGACACCGGTGGATCCATGTGTGGTTCATGAGAAGAACACACATCCAGTGACAATGGTGGATCCTTATGTAGTTCATGAAAAGAACAAACATGCAGTGACACCGGTGGATCCTTATGTGGTTTGTCTAGAGGAACACACATGCAATGACACCGGGTGTGGTTCATGAAAAGAGCAGACATGCAATGACTTATGTGGTTTGTTTAGAAGAACACACATGCAATGACACTGGGAGTGGTTCATGAAAAGAACGGACATGCAATCACACTGGTGGATCCTTATGTGGTTTGTGAGAAGAACACACATGCAATGACACTTGTGGATCCTTATGTGGTTCATGAAAATAATTGACATGCAATGACGCTGGGTGTGGTTCATTAAAAGAACACACATCCAATGACACTGGTGGATCCTTATGTGATTCATGAAAAGAATAGACATGCAGTGACACTGGTGATCCTTATGTGGTTTGCCTAAAGGAACACACATGCAATGACACTGGGTGTAGTTCATGAAAAGAACACACATCCAATGACACTGGTGGATCCTTATGTGGTTTGTGAGAAGAAAAGACATGCGATGACACTAGTGGATCCTTATGTGGTTCATGAAAAGAACTGACATGCAATGACACTGGGTGTGGTTCATGAAAAGAACAAACATGCAATGACACCGGTGGATCCATGTGTGGTTTATGTAAGTAACATACATGCAATGATTCTAGCTGTGGTTCATGAAAAGAACAAACATGCAATGACACCGGTGGACCCATGTGTGGTTCACGAGAAGAACACACATCCAATGACACTGGTGGATCCTAATGTGGTTCATGAAAAGAACAGACATGAAGTGACACCGGTGGATCCTTATGTGGTTTGCTTAGAGGAACACACATGCAATGCCACCGGGTGTGGTTCATGATAAGAACAGGCATGCAATGACTTATGTGGTTTGTTTAGAAGAACACACATGCAATAACACTGGGTGTTCATGAAAAGAATAGACATGCAATGACACTAGTGGATCCTTATGTGGTTTGTTTAGAGGAACAGACATGCAATGACAATAGTGCATCCATGTGTGGTTCATGAGAAGAACACACATCCAATGACACTGGTGGATCCTTATGTGGTTCATTAAAAGAACAGACATGCAGTGACACTGGTGGATCCTTATGTGGTTTGTCTAGAGGAAAACACATGCAATGACACTGGGTGTGGTTCATGAAAAGAACAAACATGCAATGACACTGGTGGACCTTATGTGGTTTGTGAGAAGAAAGGGCATGCAATGACACTGGTGGATCCTTATGTGGTTCATGAAAAGAACTGACATGTAATGACACTGGGTGTGGTTCATGAAAAGAACACGCATCCAATGACACTGGTGGATCCTTATGTGGTTCATGAAAAGAACACGCATGCAGTTACACCAGTGGATCCTTATGTGGTTTGTCTAGAGGAACACACATGCAATGACACTGGGTGTGGTTCATGAAAGGAACAGACATGCAATGACCTTGGTGGATCCTTATGTGGTTTGTGAGAAGAATAGACATGCAATGACACAGGTGGATCCTTATGTGATTCATGAAAAGAACTAACATGCAATGACACTGGGTGTGGTTCATGAAAAGAACAGACATGCAATAACACTGGTGGATCCATGTGTGGGTTATGGAAGTAATATACATGCAATGAGTCTAGCTGTGGTTCATGAAAAGAACATACATGCAATGACACTTGGAATCCATGCATGGTTCATGAGAAGAACACACATCCAATGACACTGGTGGATCCTTATGTGGTTCATGAAAATAACAGACATGTAGTTACACCGGTGGATCCTTATGCTGTTTGTCTAGAGGAACACACATGCAATGACACTGGGTGTGGTTCATGAAAAGAACAGACATGCAATAACACTGGGTGTGGTTCATGAAAAGAACAGACATGCAATGACACTAGTGGATCCATGTGTGGTTCATGAGAAGACCACACATCCAATCACATTGGGTGGATCCTTATGTGGTTTGTCTAGAGGAACACACATGCAATGACACTGGGTGTGGTTCATGAAAAGAATAGACATGCAATGACACTGGTGGATCCTTATGTGGTTCATGAAAAGAACAGACATGCAATGACACTAGGTGTGGTTTGTGAAAAGAACAGACATGCACTGACACTAGTGGGTCCTTATGTGGTTGATGAAAAGAACTGACATGCAATGACACTGGGCGTGGTTCATGAAAAGAACAGACATGCAATGACACCGGTGGATCCATGTGTGGTTTATGGAAGTAATAGACATGCAATGACTCTAGCTGTGACTCATGAAAAGAAAAGACATGCAATGATACCGGTGGATCCATGTGTGGTTCATGAGAAGAACACACATCCAATGACACTAGTGGATCCTTATGTGGTTCATGAAAAGAACATACATGCAGTGACACCGATGGATCCTTATGTGGTTTGTCTAGAGGAACAGACATGCAATGACACCGGGTGTGCTTCATGAAAAGAACAGACATGCAATGACCTATGTGGTTTGTTGAGAAGAACACACATGCAATGACACTGGGTGTGGTTCAAGAAAATAATAGACATGCAATGACACTGGGTGTGGTTCATGAAAAGAACAGACATGCAATGACACCGGTGGATCCATGTGTGGTTTATGGAAGTAATAGACATGCAATGGCTCTAGCTATGATTCATGAAAAGAACAGACATGCAATGACACCGATGGATCCATGTGTGGCTCATGAGAATAACACACGTCCAATGACACTCGTGGATCCTTATGTGGTTCATGAAAAGAACAGACATGCAGTGACACCGGTGGATCCTTATGTGGTTCATGAAAAGAACTGACATGCAATGACACTGGGTGTGGTTCATGGAAATAACAGACATGCAATGACACCGGTGGATCCATGTATGGTTTATGGAAGTAACAGACATACAATGACTCTAGCTGTGGTTCATGAAAAGAACAGACATGCAATGACACCGGTGGATCCATGTGTGGTTCATGCGAAGAACACACATCCAATGACACTAGTGGATCCTTATGTGGTTCATGAAAAGAACATACATGCAGTGACACTGATGGATCCTTATGTGGTTTGTCTAGAGGAACAGACATGCAATGACACCGGGTGTGCTTCATGAAAAGAACAGACATGCAATGACCTATGTGGTTTGTTTAGAAGAACACACATGCAATGACACTGGGTGTGGTTCAAGAAAAGAATAGACATCCAATGACATTATTGGATCCTTATGTGGTTTCTCTAGAGGAACACACATGCAATGACACTGGGTGTGGTTCATGAAAGAACAAACATTCAATGACACTAGTGGATCCTTATGTGGTTTGTGAGAAGAACATACATGCAATGAAACTGGTGGATCCTTATGTGGTTCATGAAAAGAACTAACATGCAATGACACTGGGTGTGGTTCATGAAAAGAACAGACATGCAATGACACCGGTGGATCGAGGTGTGGTTTATGGAAGTAACAGACATGCAATGACTCTAGCTATGGTTCATGAAAAGAACAGACATAGAATGACACCGGTGGATCCATGTGTGGTTCATGTGAAGAGCACACATCCAATGACACTGGTGGATCCTTATGTGGTTCTTGAAAAGAACAGACATGCAATGACACTTGTGGATCCTTATGTGGTTTGTCTAGAGGAACACACATGCAATGAAACTGGGTGCGGTTCATGAAAATAACAGACATGCAATGACACTGGGTGTGGTTCATGAAAAGAACATACATGCAATGACACCAGTGGATCCATGTGTGGTTTATGGAAGTAACAGACATGCAATGACTCTAGCTGTGGTTCATGAAAATAACAGACATGCAATGACACCGGTGGATCCATGTGTGGTTCATGTGAAGAACACACATCCAATGACACTAGTGGATCCTTATGTGGTTCATGAAAAGAACAGACATGCAGTGACACCGGTGGATCCTTATGTGGTTTGTCTAGAGGAACACACATGCAATGACACCGGGTGTGGTTCATGAAAAGAACAGGCATGCAATGACTTATGTGGTTTGTTTAGAAGAACACACATGCAATGACACTGGGTGTGGTTCATGAAAAGAAAATACATGCAATGACACTGGTGGATCCTTATGTGGTTTGTTTAGAGGAACAAACATGCAATGACACTGGTGGATCCTTATGTGGTTTGTTTAGAGGAACAGACATGCAATGACACTGGTGGATCCATGTGTGGTTCATGAGAAGAACACACATCCCATGACACTGGTGAATCCTTATGTGGTTCTTGAAAAGAACAGACATGCAGTGACACTGGTGGATCCTTATGTGGTTTATCTAGAGGAACACACATGCAATGACACTAGCTGTGGTTCATGAAAAGAACAGACATGCAATGACACTGGGTGTGGTTCATGAAAAGAATAGACATGCAATGACACCGGTGGATCCATGTGTGGTTTATGGAAGTAATAGACATGCAATGACTCTACCTGTGATTCATGAAAAGAACATACATGCAATGACACTGGTGGATCCATGTGTGGCTCATGAGAAGAACACACGTCCAATGACACTGGTGGATCCTTATGGGGTTCATGAAAATAATAGACATGCAGTGACACCGGTGGATCCTTATGTGGTTCATGAAAAGAACTGACATGCAATGACACTGGGTGTGGTTCATGGAAATAACAGACATGCAATGACACCGGTGGATCCATGTGTGGTTTATGGAAGTAACTGACATGCAATGACTCTAGCTGTGGTTCATGAAAAGAACAGACATGCTATGACACCGGTGGATCCATGTGTGGTTCATGCGAAGAACACACATCCAATGACACTAGTGGATCCTTATGTGGTTCATGAAAAGAACAGACATGTAGTTACACCGGTGGATCCTTATGTGGTTTGTCTAGAGGACCACACATGCAATGACACCGGGTGTGGTTCATGAAAAGAACAGACATGCAATGACTTATGTGGTTTGTTTAGAAGAACACACATGCAATGACACTGGGTGTGGTTCATGAAAAGAACATACATGCAATGACACTTGTGGATCCTTATGTGGTTTGTTTAGAGGAACAGACATGCAATGACACTGGTGGATCCATGTATGGTTCATGAGAAGAACACACATCCAATGACACTGGTGGATCCTTATGTGGTTCTTGAAAAGAACAGACATGCAGTGACACTGGTGGATCCTTATGTGGTTTGTCTAGAGGAACACACATGCAATGACACTGGGTGTGGTTCATGAAAAGAACAGACATGCAATGACACCGGTGGATCCATGTGTAGTTTATGGAAGTAACTGACATGCAATGACTCTAGCTGTGGTTTATGAAAAGAAGAAACATGAATTGACACCGGTGGATTCATTTGTGGTTCATGCGAAGAACACACATCCAATGACACTGGTGGATCCTTATGTGGTTCATGAAAAGAACAGACATGCAGTGACACCGGTGGATCCTTATGTGGTTTGTCAAGAGGAACATGTTGGGGATATACTTTCCGGGTATCCTCACAGTTCCTCACTGACCAGGGTGGCCCACTTCGGGTTAGAGCATTGCTTCACAGGCGGCCCAGTCAAGGAGAAAGACGGAGTCCAATCCGGCTACAGGAAGGCCCAGAAGACTTACCGACTTAGGCCCATAATGTTACTTGTAGTTCCAGATGTACTCTATAACGGACTCTCAGTCGTAGCCGGATAGATCTCTCCTGTAAACCCTAGGCCAGATATCTATATAAGCCGTCCTAGGGAGAGCCCTTAGGGCACCTCAATAGTCTACAATCTCAACTCGCACAAGCGAAACCCTTGTAACCCATATTTCGGCTCTGCCGTATTACTAGATTGCTAGCAGGAGTAGGATCCGTCCAAAGCCGGCGGATTTGAACCTGGGTAAACTTGTGTGCTCACCGTCCCAGAATACCGTACATCTCACACCCCTCTCTTCCACACGCCTCGAGGACCCCCTCATGGCGTACTTGTCATCAATCCGACGACAGTTGGCGCGCACCATGGGGCAAGTGAGCTTCGGATCTGTGTTCCGAGCGGAATCTGCAAGAATCGGAATCGGTGAGACTATCACCGTCGATCGCATCCTCTACGTGAGCGACGTCCCTCTCATCGTTCTCGATGAGACTTGCATTCCGGCTAGGGAGGCCTTGACTGCCTACAGAATCATGTCTTTTGGCGAGATCGATGTTTACATCGGTTTCGCTGAACCTGCCCAACCCACTCCAGCGGTGATGATAGAGGCAAAAGAAACTTCTGGGTCCCCTTCGTCCGCAGAGGCGGCAGAGTTCTGGATCTCAGAAAACCCTAATCCCACCCAACCCGCACCAGTTGCGGAGATAGTGGAGAAATCCGAGCCTAAAGAGACCTAGCGGTCCACGTCGAATCTAGAGTGGATCTCCCTGGAGGAGCTGGATCCCAGATCGACCCACCCACGGAAGTCGAAATCCAGGAGGAGCATATCAGTGACATTGATTCTGGCTCTGATGATGCCGGGACAGACAGACCTTTCCTAAGGTACACATTACGACGTATGATACTGCAAGGCGAAAGCGCAGATGCAATTCTCGAGACATCAAAAGTTTCGATATGGCTGATCGTGAAAGCCACAGGTACCTCAGGAAGCACGCGTTGCACTTCGTCGGATACGTGGGATCCGGATCCGGCTTTGCCGATGCTGGAGAAAACACCGACTCGGTGCTGGAGGCAATTGGAACAAACGCCGACGTACCCGCATCCTCGGATGAATCGATGACGTCAGCAGATTTCCGAAAGTTCTCCGCGGAATATGAAGAGGAGTATAACTCCAAAGCTGCAGAAGAAGGAGAAGCCATCGATGAAGGATCCGGGGAACACTCTCCCAAAGCGCAGGATGACATGGACGTCGGAGATAATCCTGAGGTCCAGATGTCCGAAAGTACCGAACAGAGCTTGACTCCGGGAAATGGACCCAAAGCCATCTTTTCTACCGGCGCTGCCAAGAAGGAAAAGAACAAGAACAAGAAGACGGCAAAAGACCCTCTGGCTGAGGAGGTGATTACCGAGGAATACGAAGAAGACTCGGATGGAGCACTTATCCCAGACGAGCCGAAAAAAGAAGAATCGGTGAATGGACACGTGATCACCGAAGGTGCGTGTAAACTCATCGATGTTGCATTAACCACACCTATCCCTACAGCTGTAGAACTTACTGCTGAAGAGCTGGACGAAAGGGCACAAGCCCTAGAAGCGCGTCGTTAACAACTCCTCGATGAAGCTAAAAACATCGAGGTGGAGAAGAAACGCATGGCAACCAAGGACTACATGTCTCAGTTGCATCAGAAAACACGGAAGCGTCACATAGATGACAACCAGTTCCCAATTGTCCATGCTGTCCTTTTCGGAGATGAGATGGGGAAGCCACGAAAAGATAGCAAAGGAGATTGGGTATATCTAACCCCAATACAAAATACCGTGGCGGCCCGAGAAATTCTATCGGCTAATACAGGACCAGAGGAGATCCGTTTAGGTATCAAGCTACTCAACGAGGGACTGGAGCAACAAAAAGGTCGCCCTGTCTGGAAGTCAAAAACTGGTCTCAGATTCTGACCAATGTCGCACAGATTCGGCATGGGCTGACGTAAGGCCCCATCATGTTCGGGAGCAGTATCATCGCCCCGAACGTCGGGAAGACAATTATTCAAGAACCGGATCGTCAGGACAGCACTACAAGACCACGCGCAACTGGAGCAACGTCGTTCCAGCGGCCGAAAAAGACGCCATTGCTGCACTGAATCCGGCGAACCCTCCCCGACGAGAATCTAACGATCGGAGGGGAGAAGATAAAAAGAAACGACGGGAGGAGGATCGTCATAAAATTCCACCTCCTAAATATACGAGCCGTCCGGCTGATCCTCATAGTGGTGGGAACGACGGACGAAGGAACGATGGAAACCACGCTGGAACAAGCCGGCAGGAGGCTCCTCATAGTCAAGATCCTCCCCGGAACCAGAATAATGATGCTCGGACGGAGGCTGGCGATCAGCCGGAAACTATCCAGCTGCACCACCCTCTCCACCACACAGTCATCACAACAGCTCCCATGGAGGACGACATGGCGGAGGAGGTGGTGGCAGAAGCCGAAGTCCGGCTCCAAGGCACCGTAGCCACAGCCAGCATTCGGGGCGATCTCTATCCCCGAACGACGCAAGGCACAAGATCAATTCCAACATAGAGGCGCTGCACTATGTAAACGATGACATGTACGTGGGCCCAAAGTGCTTCGGACCATGCATCAGAGATACAAGATTCCCGGAAGGATTTGCTATCTCAAGGCACATCCAAGCCTACGAAGACATTGCTCGGCCAGACACTTGGCTACAGGATTTTTTTCCAAGCTTGCTGCATCGCCAAAGGCGGAAACAGCCTGGTCGCAACCCGATATCTCCCACTTATGTTGCGGAAGACGGTGCGATCATGGCTCAATGAACTTCCGGAGAACACCATCCATAACTGGTATGACATGCAAAGTGCATTCTTTCGTAATTTCGAAGGCACATATCGGAGGCCTTATTCGGTGGAGACCTACAGTGTTGCACCTAGAAAGCCGGAGAAACTTGCCGAGATTATCTCGGACGATGGATCGACACCAAGAACTCCTGTGAAGGAGTAAACGACCAAACCGCGATTGAAGCTTTCATTGCAGGTCTCCCAATTGGTCTACTGCGTCATCGCTTGAAGTGTGACAAGGTCACTGATTTGGGAGAGATGATAGAAACAGCGAGCAAGTATGCGGATGCTGACGATGATGCAGAGGGATTACTCAACGTCCTAGCTGTACCTCAGTCGGCAAAAACAAAGCAACAAGCTCAGAAACATAAGAACACCTCGGAGGAAAAACCCAACACGGAAACAGCGGTGGTTACTACTGTTTTCGGGTCTGGAGGACGAGGAGGATGTGGCGGAGGCCGCGGGCATGGCCGTGGGACTTCAAGGGTCCAAGGTAGAGGAGAACAGCAACCAGGCAAAACCTACTCTTGGGCCGACATTGCCAATAACCCATGTGTGCATCACCTAGACGCCAATGGGGGCTCGTCCCACACCAACGCTGAATGTCGTTTCAAGGACGACATCAAAAGAGATGACACTGCGGGCTACAAAGCTAAGCGGAAGAAGGGAAAGAAAAATCCCGAAAAGGACAAAGAGACCAAGGAAGATTCCAGCATGGAGGAAGCTGATGCTTCAAATCCCAAGTCGGAAGGGAAGAAGACTTTTCCCACCAAAAAGGACACTTATGTCACTTTCCTCGGATCTCAACCAGCAACAGTTCTACACGAGCTCAATGCAATAGTTCTGGCTGTCCCACAGTATCTGGACTGGTCGGAAGTGGCAATCACATTTGACCGTGATGATCATCCGCCTAAGTTACACAGGCGAGGAAAATACGCCTTAATCGTCAACCCACTTATTGACGGTTATGGTTTCTCCAAGACCCTCATGGACGGTGGTAGCAGCATCAATATTCTCTATGTCGAAACGCTACGCCGGATGAAGATCTCGGAGACCCAGCTAAACCATAGTTTTCACAGAGTTGTCCCAGGAAGACAAGCTAATTCCTTGGGAGAGATCACTTTGGATGTTACCTTTGGAACTCCAAAGAATTATCGGACGGAGGCACTTTCCTTCAAAGTGGTCCCGTTCAAGAGCTCATACCACGCTATATTCGGACATCCGGCTTACTAGGATTTTATGGCTCATCCGTGTTACATTTACAATATGATGAAAATTCCAGGTCCCAACGGCGTGATCACCATCAGGGGAGACCCGAAGAAAGCTCGAGAGTGCGAGGATGGAAATGCCGCCTTTGCCGAAGCCGTGCTGCACGCCCAGGAGTACCAGGAGATCAAGAAGAGCATAGATCCGTCCGGATGCCCGCAACGAAGAAGGACGTGACCAAGCCAAATCCGGAGTTCAAGGCATCAGAAGATACGAAGAAAGTGCCATTAAAGGATGATGACCCCTCCAAGGTGACCCAGATAGGCGTAGGCCTAGATAGCACATAGGAAAGCGCGCTCGTCAAGTTCCTCCAAGCAAATCAAGATATCTTCGCATGGCAGCCATCTGACATGACCGGAGTACCTAGGGAACTTGCTGAGCACTCTCTAAATGTAAACCCGAACGCTAAACCCATCAAACAGTCCTTACGACAGTTTGGCGACGAAAAGCGTAAGGCAATAGCTAAGGAACTAGCGCGGCTCGAGTTAGCCGGATTCATAGAAGAGGTCATCCACACTAAGTGGTCGGCCAATCCTGTAATGGTCCCTAAAAAGGACACCACTGATTTAAGGATGTGTGTTGATTATACTGCCTTGAACAAGGCTTGTCCAAAAGATCTGTTCGCTCTGCCTAGAATTGGTCAAGTTATCGATTCTACGGCAGGCTCGAAACTCCTCTGTTTTCTCGACACATATTCCGGTTATCCCCAAATCCGGATGAAGGAATCTGACAAAGTCAAAACTTCATTCATAACCCCTTTCGGAACCTTCTGTCTTGTTACGATGCCCTTTGGGCTGAAGAACGCAGGAGCTACGTACCAGCGCACGATGCATCGTTGCCTCCATGACCAACTCGGACGGAATGTACATGCATACGTGGATGATATCGCGGTGATGTCCAAAAAGAAGGAAACACTAATTTCCGACTTAGAGGAAACATTCGCCAATCTATGAAAATACAACATCATGCTTAACCCGAAGAAATGCTTCTTTGGAATACCAGCCGGAAAATTGTTAGGTTTCATCGTGTCTCAAAGAGGCATAGAGGTGAACCGAGACAAAATCAAGGCTATACTTAATATTTCCAGGCCAACTCGCCTGAAGGACGTACAAAGATTTACTAGCTGCATCGCTGCGGTCAGTCGATTTGTAAGCCAGCTTGGTGAAAGAGCCGCACCATTATACAAACTCCTGAAAAAGACCAAAGATTTTGTTTGGACTGATGAAGCTGAAGCTGCACTACAAGACCTAAAGAAAGTACTCTCATCTGCTCCTATCCTTGCAGCGCCGGAACCTAAGGAACCGATGTTGCTCTATCTTGCTGCGACAAATAAGGTCGTTAGTATCGTCATGGTGGTGGAGAGATCAGAGGAAAATCAAGAACACCTGGTGCAGCGTCCGACTTACTTTGTCAGCGAAGTTCTGACAGAATCAAAACAGCGGTATCCGCACTATCAAAAGTTGGCTTACGGTGTTTTTCTAGCATCTCGTAAGTTACGACACTACTTTCAGGAGCATCCAATTACCATGGTGAGCACAGCTCCCATGAGAGATATAATCAATAATAGAGACGCCACAGGACGCGTCGCCAAATGGGGCATAGAGCTCTCATCTTTCGATATTGAGTACAAACCTCGGACAGCAATCAAATCCCAGATCCTTGCTGACTTTGTCGCTGATTGGACAGAGACGAAGGAGAATATGATCCTCCCTGAGTCGGAATATTGGACCCTCTTTTTCGACGGGTCTAAGGCTCGAGGCGTCTCGGGGGCTAACGTGGTGCGCAAATCACCCCAAGGAGATAAACTTTTATACGTGTTGCAGATCCATTTCACAGTGACAAACAATATTGCCGAGTATGAAGCACTACTACATGGAATCCGGATTGCTAATGATATTGGCATCCGACGTTTGATGTGTTACGGAGATTCGAATCTTGTTGCTCAACAAGTGTTGGATATTTGTAACGCAAATAAACACATGGCAGCGTATAAAGCTGTCGTGGATGATCTATCTAAATCGTTCAAAGGGTTTGAAGTCAATCACATCCCTCGAGCAGAAAATGAGGAAGCAGATGCACTATCTTGGATAGGTTCTGCGCGGAAAGAGGTCCCGGATGGCGCTTTTTTAGAGCACCTCAAAGTTCCCTCAATAAAGGGAGTAGATGAGGAATATCCGACCAAATCCGACTCACCTTTAATAGCAGTTCTGGCTGTAATTCCCAGCTGGACTCAACCCTACCTCGATTATTTGGTAGATGGCAAATTACCCGAAGACGAGGTGTTGAGCCGGCAGATTATCCGACGAGCTATACTATTGTTAAAGGTGAGCTCTATAAACGGAGTGTTTCTGGGGGTTTTCAGCGCTGTGTATCTCCGGAAGAAGGAGTGGAAATCTTAAGGGAAATCCACGAAGGCGAGTGTGGTCACCACGCTGCAGCCAAATCTTTAGTGGCAAAAGCTTTTCGACACGGATTTTTCTGGCTTACAGCTCAGGCAGATGCCAAACGATTAGTCAAGACGAGCAAAGGCTGTCAAAAGTACGCCAAGCAAGCTCATGTTTCGGCTGATCAGTTGCGAACAATACCTATAACATGGCCCTTTGCGGTCTAGGGGCCTTATATGGTAGGACCTTTTAAATGAGGTCCAAGTGGATTTACTCACCTCTTAGTGATGGTGGATAAATTCACCAAATGGATTGAGGCTAAACCCGTCACAAGTTGTGATGGAGCAACAGCCAAAAGATTTGTCGAGGATGTTATAATCCGGTATGGTTATCCGCATAGCATTATCACGGACAACAGGAGTAACTTTTCTATGGGAGAATTGGCTGAATTCTACGACGAGCAAAATATCCGGCTTGACATTGCGTCAGTCACACATCCACAATCTAACGGACAAGTCGAAAGTGCAAATGGTTTAATCTTACAAGGCCTAAAACCGAGACTCGAAGCACCACTACGACGTGCTGCGTGGGCTTGGGCAGAGGAATTACCCTCTGTAATTTGGAGTTTACGAACAACTCCAAACAGGTCAACAGGATACACACCTTTCTTCTTGGTCTATGGTGCAGAAGTAGTTCTTCCTAGTGATTTGATTCATACTTCTCCTAGAGTGGCCGCGTATATCGAAGAGGATGCCGAGATTTCTCGACAAAATGATCTCGATTTAGTCAAAGAAGTTCACGTCGTTGCTGAAATGAGATCTACAGCCTATCAGCAGAAGTTACGCAAGTATCATAGCCAGAGAGTCCGAAATAGATCCTTCAATAAATGTGATTTGGTTCTCTGGTTTGTGCAACAAAGAAAGCACAAACTTTCCCCAGTATGGGAAGGGCCCTTTTTAGTTAGTCGAGTATTGCACAATGGATCGTACTACTTAACTGACATGAGGCCAGTCAAAGAAAGACCTGCTACTAAGAAAAGAAAGAGAGCTGGAGGCAGTACAAATCCGGATGAGTTAGACAGACCGTGGAATATTTCTCAGCTACGTCCCTTTTATTCTTAGTTTATCCTTCTTTGTAATCATACATATGTACATGTTCTGTAAGAAATAAAAGTTTTGGTTACCTCAAGTTTTTTTTGAGAAGTTCTTAAACCATCTTATTTCCGAATGATCATGTCATAGTCGAAAATCCCAGAATGCTTGAAAGTACTTTATGCTCATGTTCGTTCTGGTTTAGATTTCCGATTCTAAAATTGCTACCCTCGGGTATAACTCTAAAGTTTCTAGTCCTTACTTTGGTTATTTGTTAGATTGTTGGATGCGGGCATTTTCCGAGTAGTGAATTGTTGGTACTGGAAGCCGGCTTTGTTTTCGAGTTTAAACTGGTTTAGCAATTGAGCTCCGTTGATGGGAAAAGTTTCCTGCGGAAGGTTTAGCCGGCTCACAAAAGGGACGAGGCAGAAAGACAGATAAACGATAAGTGGAGACGAAAAATACAAGTGCTTATGTAAACATTTCAGGCACACAAAAAAATTCAAAGCCAAAAAGTGCTGAATAGATCAAAAGCTTAGCACTAGCAAAGTTAAAGTATTACATATTTACAAACGCATCATGTTTTTCCGGAATAATACATAAGTTTCTGGTCTACGATGCAGGAGGAGATGAAGGAGCTGCCGGCTCACTGGTTACTCCACCTTGATATCGTTCCGAGTTGTCCGCATCCGAGTTGGTGCGTTCATCGTCGGAAACTTCTGTTGGTTCTTCCGGAGGAGGAGGCGGAGTATCCACGCGGGTGAAGAAGGGGATCTCGTAGCTGGTCAGGGCAGCCACATGACACCCATATCCGCCGCAGGAGTGCATGATGGCTTGAAGGTCTTGCTCCTGGCCGTCTTCGTCTACCTTGCAGTACCCTCTGGTCACTTGCCATATTTCCATGTTTCCATGGTGGCTCATGACCATGGCGAGAGCGTTCTGCGCAGCAGTCCGCGCGTAGGACATGTTCCAGTCCCGAACAAGTTGCGGCATCTCCTTCGCCTTGTCCCGCACCTGGAAGTCCGACATGCTTGGCATGTCCGGAATCTTGAGAGCTTCGCTGACGTCCTCAAGGGACTGGCGGAAGTCATGAAGCAGGTCACCAACTTGGGTAAGCCGGTGGGTGCGGGGCTCGGAGGAGGAAGAGTCCGTCAAGTTTAGAGGACCTATACATAAAACAAGTTAAGAAAAATCCGACATTGGTAAAAGTCGAAGAAAGAGACAAGTCAGATAGATGGAACGTACCAAAAATGACGTCATCAAATTTGGTCTTCTCCTCCCGGAGACTTTGGAGTTCAGCCCGGAGCGCCTGGGACATGTCCTTCTCTCTGTCAAGCTCATTCTTGAGGTCCGAGATTATTTTATCTTGAGCAGCAATCTTGCGATCACGCTCTTCAGTGGCCATGGAGGAGGATTCAAGGACTTGAGCTATGCTCTTTTCATGATTGGCCTTGAGCTGGTCCAGCTCTTGGTGAAGCTCCTTGTTCTCCACCACCAGGGTCTTGAGGTTCTCGGACTCTTCAATCATGGCGACAAATTGTTTCACCAGCGCTTTAAGTCAAAAAGAACAAAAGTTCAGAAAAATTCGACATTGAAAATACAAAGACAAGGGTTGAGTCTCGGAATGTTTACCTTCGGCCTCATCCTTGGCAACTTTGAGTTTAGCATTTTTAAGCCGGAGAGCTTTGATCTCTCTCCGCTTATCGCAGACATTGGTCAGTAATTCCTGGTTGTAGGAACATACTTTCTGTAAGTCAGAATACCCAAAGTCAGAAAGCTACTTAAGTCTCGGGCTCATATTTTTTCTAAAATATCACCACGAGCCTTGGGGGCTACACTAGTTCGTTCTTTGGCATCCTAATAAAGCATAAACCCGGATTGTTTATCCTACTTCTTTCTTGGGGGCTAGAGGATATGATATAAAATACAATAAAGGAAAGTTAGGAGTTGGAAATCCAACTTACATATTGTTCGCGGGTGAGTTTATCCAAACCCGCGTTCACTTCAGCAACCACCTTTTCGGCGAGAGTCAGAGGAATTACCGGAGTTGTTGGAAGCTCACCGGTCCTAATCCTCTCGTCGTGAAGGCGGACCTGGGCGAGAAGGTCAGAGAACTTGACGTCCTCTACTTCTTGCGCTTATTCTTCGGGAGATAAAGTACTTTTATCCAAGCATTGCTTGGCGAGCCATTGGATTTCTTCAGCAGATTTCTGAGACAGGCCAAACTTGGCCAGTTCCAGATTGTTGATGAGGTTTTCGGCGAAGGTTTCAGCCGAGGGATCATTACCCGAAGAGGGTTCACCCTTATTTAGATCTGACGCACTCGTGGTGACATCAGTTTGCGATCCAAGGTTCACAGGCCCTGTTGAAGGAGCCGGATCTTCTGCAGCGTCCGGCGAGATAACCGGTGTTGCAGAAGGTTGAGGGGCAGGAGTCGGAGGAGCCATGACAGGGGAAGCTATGGTAAGCTTCGTCTGCCGCAGCGGCTTCGAAGGAATCCCTTTCCCCTTGGCCTTGACGAGCGGTTTTGCTCTGAGAATGTAGTAAAAGTCGGAAAACATTACATCTCGGAAAGAAATTTGAAAAAGGTACAAAGGCGGAAGTTGTGATTGAATATTACCTCTTCACGACAGGCACCTCCTTTGTGCCAACAGCCACTGTCGGAGCTTTGCACTTCTTGAGCGCAAGATCCGGCAATGGAACTACCTCCACCTCCTGAGAGAACTCCAGAGGATATCCTTCGAGTGGAGCAAGTTCCGACTCGGGGAGGTCAGCAAGCTGAAAAGAAGAAAACATATTAGTATTGCAGTATAACTCAAAGAATGAAACACATAAAAAGTATATTGATGGCAGCTTACCGGCACTATGGGGTTGTCCGCTGTGTGCATGTCCAGAGAAACCTCCGGGATTCTCCTCCCGATTCGCTCCTTGATCAGCCACTTAGTCTGGCTTATGTAGCCCTGTGTGGTGAAGGCTTTGGAGCTGATGCGGAGGGAATCTTTCAGGGACGACGTGATGGAGTGCATCAGTCGGGTTCCGTGGTACTGGAGAGGATGGATCCGACGTGAGACCCAACACTGAACCAAGTCGGATCCTTTCATATCCTTGTGTTTGATTAAGTATTTGATCCGCCTCTTAGCGAGGATCAGATCATTGGTGAGAGCAAGAGCAGCCTCGTCCCAAGAAGGTTGGGCCGTGGCAGCTCCATCGAAAAAAGCCGGCAAAGCAGTAGCTTTGTCGGGAGCCGGAATATCCCTATGATAGAAAAAGTGGCCGGCCATTGTTTGACCGAGTCACTGGCTAGAATCTTGGGATAAGCCCGGTCGCGTCTAAGTGAAAAGCTGATAGTGCCGGTGATGTAAGGAACACCGGCAGTAATGGAATTCCTCCGGACATGGAAATAGTACCGGAAGAGAGTCAAACTCGGCCTAATGCCGAGAAAGCCCTCACAAAGCAAAGCATACGCACTCATCTCTAAGAGAGAGTTGGGAGGAAGATTGTGGAGTTGAACTCCGAAATGATCTATCACCTCGGAGAAGAACTGCGAGGAAGGAAAGGACAGACCTCTATCGAGGTGGGTGCCTAAGTGGACCCGCTTGCCGTCGCGTGGGTTGGGGACGGTTTCCCCGAAGCCGCTCCACTAGTCACCGGCGACGAGAAGCCCCTCCTTCTCCACGTTCTTCAGGCCCTCCTCGTTGAGAACGCAGGGAATCCAGATCCCACGGAAGCTCTCTTTCTCCGCTACTGCTTCCGCTGCCGCTGCCGCTAAGCTAGAGGAAGAAGATGAAGCCATTGCTCCGGTGAGAAGATGACCTAAAAGGGGCGGCGTTGGGAGCTCTGTGGGGGAAGAACGAGGAAGCTCTGTGCGCGCAGGAGGATTGGGAGGAAAGGAAACGACAAAGGACTGGTGGAAAGGAGAAGGAAAAATCCAAACCCCTTATATCCACCTACCTGCGCCAAGATTCGTGCAAATGCTACAGTTTAACCGCCACGCGTCGTGGAAGGAACTGGGAAGGACCCACGCGATGATGATTGCGTCGCCTCGATCTCCATGCACGCATTGAAACGGTGCCTCGGTTCCGCGAACTGTGGACCCACCAATGGTCGTGCTGACGGAATGTCTGTCAGATGACATGACTTGACCATGACTTGTGTCAGGTGACGTTGGGAACCCAACTCTGGCTTAAGTTTGAAACCGAGCTGGAAAATCCGAGTAACATACTGATAGGTCCGACTTATTTTTTAAGACCCGGATCGTATTTTTTTGTTGTGAAGTTTCAGTAACCCTTCAAGATTCTGCAAGCCGAAGATCAAGCTATACGATGATAAATCCGACTTTGGATCTTGGAGGCCTCCGGGGGCTGCTGTTGGGGATATACTTTCCGGGTATCCTCACAGTTCCTCATTGACCAGGGTGGCCCACTTCGGGTTAGAGCATTGCTTCACGGGCGGCCCAGTCAGGGAGAAAGACGGAGTCTAATCCGGCTACGGGAAGGCCCAGAAGACTTACTGACTTAGGCCCATAATGTTACTTGTAGTTCAAGATGTACTCTGTCACTGACTCTCAGTCGTAGCCGGATAGATCTCTCGTGTAATCCCTAGGCCGGATATCTATATAAGCCATCCTAGGGAGAGCCCTTAGGGCACCTCAATAGTCTACAATCTCAACTCGCACAAGCGAAACCCTTGTAACCCACATTCCAGCACTATCGTATTACTGGATTGCCAACAGGAGTAGGATACGTCCAAAGCCGACGGATTTGAACCTGGTTAAACTTGTGTTCTCACCGTCCTGGAATACCGTATGTCTCACACCCCTCTCTTCCGCATGCCTCGAGGACCCCCTCATGGCGTACTTGTCATCAATCCGACGACAGAACAAACATGCAATGACACCGGGTGTGGTTCATGAAAAGAATAGAAATGCAATGACTTATGTGGTTTGTTTAGAAGAACACACATGCAATGACACTGGGTGTGGTTCATGAAAAGAACAGACATGCAATGACACTGGTGGATCCTTATGCGGTTTGTTTAGAGGAACAGACATGCAATGACACTGGTGGATCCATGTGTGGTTCATGAGAAGAACACACATCCAATGACACTGGTGGATCCTTATGTGGTTCATGAAAAGAACAGACATGCATTGACAATGGTGGATCCTTATGTGGTTTGTCTAGAGGAACACACATGCAATGACACTGGTGTGGTTCTTGAAAAGAACAGACATGCAATGACACTGGTGGATCCTTATGTGGTTTGTGAGAAGTACAGACATGCAATAACACTGGTGGATCCTTATATGGTTCATGAAAAGAACTGACATGCAATGACACTGGGTGTGGTTCATGAAAAGAACAGACATGCAATGAGACCGGTGGATCCATGTGTGGTTTATGGAAGTAGCAGACATGCAATGACTCTAGACGTGGTTCATGAAAAGAATAGACATGCAATGACACTGGTGGATACTTATGTGATTTATGAGAAGAACAAACATGCAATGACACTGATGGATCCTTATGTGGTTCATGAAAAGAACTGACATGCAATGACACTGGGTGTGGTTCATGAAAAGAACAGACATGCAATGACACCGGTGGATCCATGTGTGCTTTCTGGAAGTAACATACATGCAATGACTCTAGCTGTGGTTCATGAAAATAACAGACATGCAATGACACCGGTGGATCCATATGTGGTGCATGAGAAGAACACACATCCAATGACACTGGTGGATCCTTATGTGGTTCATGAAAAGAACAGACATGCAGTGACACCGGTGGATCCTTATGTGGTTTGTCTAGAGGAACACACATGAAATGACACTAGGTGTGGTTCATGAAAAGAACAGACATGGAATGACACTAGTGGATCCTTATGTGGTTTGTGAGAAGAACAGACATGCAATGACACTGGTGGATCCTTATGTGGTTCATGAAAAGAACTGACATGCAATGACACTGGGTGTGGTTCATGAAAAGAACAGACATGCAATGACACCAGTGGATCCATGTGTGGTTTATGGAAGTAACACACATGCAATGACTCTAGCTGTGGTTCATGAAAAGAACTAACATGCAATTACACCGGTGGATCCATGTGTGGTTGATGAAAAGAACACACATCCAATGACACTGGTGGATCCTTATCTGGTTTGTCTAGAGGAACACACATGCAATGACACCGGGTGTGGTTCATGAAAAGAACAGACATGCAATGACTTATGTGGTTTGTTTAGAAGAACACACATGCAATGACACTGGGTGTGGTTCATGAAAAGAACAGACATGCAATGACACTGGTGGATCCTTATGTGGTTTGTTTAGAGGAACATACATGCAATGAAACTGAGTGTGGTTCATGAAAAGAACACACATCCAATGACACTGGTGGATCCTTACGTGGTTCATGAAAAGAACAGACATGCAGTGACACCGGTGGATCCTTATGTGGTTTGTCTAGAGGAACACACATGCAATGACACTGGTGTGGTTCTTGAAAAGAACAGACATGCAATGACACTGGTGGATCCTTATGTGGTTTATGAAAAGAACTGACATGCAATGACACTGGGTGTGGTTCATGAAAAGAACAGACATGCAATGACACCGGTGGATCCATGTGTGGTTTCTGGAAGTAACAAACATGCAATGACTCTAGCTATGGTTCATGAAAAGAAGAGACATGCAATAACACCGGTGGATCCATATGTGGTTCATGAGAAGAACACACATCCAATGACACTGGTGGATCCTTATGTGGTTCATGAAAAGAACAGACATGCAGTGACACCGGTGGATCCTTATGTGGTTTGTCTAGAGGAACACACATGCAATGACACCAGGTGTGGTTCATGAAGAGAACAAACATGCAATGACTTATGTGGTTTGTTTAGAAGAACACAAATGCAATGACACTGGGTGTGGTTAATGAAAAGAACATACATGCAATGACACTGGTGGATCCTTATGTGGTTTGCTTAGACGAACAGACATGCAATCACACTGGGTGTGGTTCATGAAAAGAACACACATGTAGTGACACTGGTGGATCCTTATGTGGTTTTTCTAGAGGAACACACATGCAATGACACCGCGTGTGGTTCATTAAAAGAACAGACATGCAATGACTTATGTGGTTTGGTTAGAAGAACACACATGCAATGACACTAGGTGTGGTTCATGAAAAGAATAGACATGCAATGACTTATGTGGTTTGTTTAGAAGAACACGCATGTAATGACACTGGGTGTGGTTCATGAAAAGAATAGAAATGCAATGACTTATGTGCTTTGTTTAGAAGAACACACATGCAATGACACTGGGTGTGGTTCATGAAAAGAATAGACATGCAATGACACTGGTGGATCCTTATGTGGTTTGTTTAGAGGAACAGACATGCAATCACAGTGGGTGCGGTTCATGAAAATAACAGACATGCAATGACACTGGTGGATCCTTATGTGGTTTGTTTAGCAGAACAGACATGCAATGACACGGGGTGTGGTTCATGAAAAGAACACACATCCAATGACACTAGTGGATCCTTATGTGGTTCATGAAAAGAACAGACATGCAGTGACACCGGTGGATCCTTATGTGGTTTGTCTAGAGGAACACACATGCAATGACACTGAGTGTTGTTCATGAAAAGAACAGACATGCAATGACACTGATGGATCCTTATGTGGTTTATGAGAAGAATAGACATGCAATGACACTGATGGATCCTTATGTGGTTCATGAAAAGAACTGACATGCAATGACACTGGGTGTGGTTCATGAAAAGAACAGACATGCAATGAAACCGGTGTATCCATGTGTGGTTTATGGAAGTAACAGACATGCAATGACTCTAGTTGTGGTTCATGAAAAGAACATACATGCAATGACACCGGTGGATGCATGTGTGGTTTATGGAAGTAACAGACATGCAATGACTCTAGCTGTGGTTCAATAAAAGAACAAACATGCAATGACACTGGTCGATCCATGTGTGGTTCATGAGAAGAACACACATCCAATGACACTGGTGGATCCTTATGTGGTTTGTTTAGAGGAACAGACATGCAATCAGACATGCTGATCCATGTGTGGTTTATGAGAAGAACACACATCCAATGAACTCTAGTGGATCTATCTTGGCATAATTTGATGTATTCCACGATGTATTTCATTGTATAAGATACTTTCCATTTTTATACTACTCAGTTTTGCCCTTGGTTTTATGTGGTACTACTTAGTTTTGCCCCCTCTCTCTATCTTTCGTAAAAGCCCAAACCTATGCTCACCCTGTCTGCTACTCCTTGATTGGTTGTCACAGTTGTCACGCGGATCGTGGACACCAACCGTTTATTCTGTGCGATCCAACGATGATCGTTGCACACGTCGTGCCCTACACAGTACAGCGTGAGACAACATGGACGTCTCCCTCAGCGAGACTTCTACAGGAAGGAATGCGATGCCGTCCATGGAAAAAGTCGTCGAGCGGCCATGTCAAGTTTAATCAAGTATGAAAAGCCTACTACTGCTACTACAACAAATGCACAGGGCAACGGGGTCATCGAGTGCACGGTTGTCGACAGGACGCTGCAATTTATTGCCACTTGGTGTTTACGCAGCGCTCTCAATCTCACTTCCAACTGGGCCCTACCACTAGTAACTTCCATGAGTCAAGGGCCCCCCCTCGAGAAGATCTAACGTTGCTAGAAATTGGTTCTGTGCCACTTGCATGCAGTGAAATCGAGGTCTGCCATGAGCGTGTTTTCAATGCAGCTCCAAAGTAGAGATCGTGGCTGTTTCAAAAAATAGGGAACCCAAATAAAAGGGTGGAGATCGTGGTAGCCCCTGCCCCCCGCCCACCACACGTATCCACTCGAGGACTACGAACGGTCCGGTGTTTATAACCCCCCTTGACCTTCTTCTTCGATGAGCTCGTGTCATTTCCCCAGTCTGTCTAGTCCCAAGACCCCAATCTACACCAGCCGCGCGCATCGAAGCTCCCTCGCTTGCACTACCTCCTTCCCTTGGTGCGCCATGAAGCGTACGCATGGAGACGAGCCGGAGGTGAAGGCAGTTGAAGGCGCAACAGTAGATGGCTCGGTCGTCGCCAAGCAGGCGGAGGTGTCTTCTCCGGGCACGAACGCCGCTTGTCGCCGCGCCGTCGAGGGTGCAAGCTCATCCGTCTAGCCAGTAGCCGTTGCCACCGAGCAGCAGGTGGTAGCGTCGCCGCCGAGTAACAGGTGGTAGCCATCGCTACCGAGTAGCATTTGGTAGCCATCGTCGCCGAGTAGCAGGTAGTAGCCGTTGCCGCCGAGCAGCAGGTGGCCGACAACGTCATGGTGCCAGTGGCAGATCTGGATGGGGGGCAGGCGGCAGGCGGAGGCAATCTGGTGATCTACATCAGTGACCCCATCGCCGTAGAAGAAATCTTCGATGCAATTGCGGAGAATGATGAGTTCGAGGAGGAGGTCCCTGATGAGGAGTCCGAGGTACTACATTGCTAGCTTCTCTAGTCGCAGCCGCAGTTTTCACTGTTCATACATAGGATTTGCTCAATCGTGTACAAATTCTTTTGCTCTTGAAGTAGGGTAGTATATATATGGTTCGATCGGTTGATTGATGCATCTGCCATCTAGGCACAAAACCCCAATCTGCTCATCTGCCATCTAGTTGAGTGTTGATTTCGATACACAGCAGGCCTATAACATTAGATTTCTATTCCTTACTAAGCCCAGTGATTCAATTTTGCCCCAAAATAGTGCAAGGGCATCTGATGGTGTCGTTTTCTTACGGATGGTTAATGAACCTGAGGCAGCAATGCACATAAACAATATAGGTTGTGCTGTTGGTATTTTGGTTCTCCGACTCCATCACTGAAAAAATGAGGCCCTAATTTTTCTCTCACATGGAACCTAAATATATAATCTTTGTATTGTTTCTGATCTATGAAAGCGTTGTATGATGCATTTGTATATCCCTGAATATTGTTTTGTACGATTAAATTTCAATTTCTTATTGTGGCCAATGATTCAAATTTTCCCCAAAAGAGAGGCAGACACATTAGTGTCAGATTTTTTCAGGGATGAGTGAGCGAACCCGGGACCATGTACAAGATCAATATAAGCTGTGCAATTGTTACTTGGTTCGCTTACGCCATCTCTGTAGAAACTTATGAGGCTGCAATTTTTATTCTACATTCATAGAACTATGATATTTGAATTATCTATTCCATGCATTCATAGTGTATAAGAATTACATTTTAGTTTGTCACCGAGGCCGATGATTGAAATTTGCCCCAAAAGAGTTCAAGGGGAGACACGTATGATGGTGTCGTGTTTTAGGGATGGGTTGGTGAACCTGAGGCAGCAATGCACACAAACAATATAGGTTGTGCTGTTGGTACTTTGGTTCTCCAAATCCATCTCTGAAACAAATTATGAGGCCCGTGATTTATTCTCATATGGAACTACATATATAATCCTTGAATTATTTATGATATTTTAATGATTGGTATGATGCATATGTATATGGATGGTTTTGATCATAAGTATTTTTAACATGTACCTGAAGATTAATTGTTTGGTTTTTTATTTATAATTACAATATTTAGGCTTGTTTTTATACCTGACTATGTATATCCCTGAATATTGTTTTGTACAATTACATTTCAATTTCTTATTGTGGCCAATGATTCAAATTTGCCCCAAAGAGAGGTAGACACATTGGTGTCAGATTTTTTCAGGGATGAGTAAGCGAACCTGGGACCATGTACAAGAACAATATAAGCTGTGAAATTGTTACTTAGTTCGCTCATGCCATCCCTGAATAAACTTATGAGGCCGTAATCTTTATTCTACATTCATAGAACTATGATATTCGAATTATCTATTCCATGCATTCATAGTGTATAAGAATTACATTTTAGTTTGTCACCGAGGCCGATGATTGAAATTTGGCCCAAAAAAGTTCAAGGGGAGACACGTATGATGGTGTCATGTTTTAGGGATGGGTTGGTGAACCTGAGGCAGCAATGCACACAAACAATATAGGTTGTGTTGTTGGTGCTTCGGTTCTCCAACTCCATCTCTGAAACAAATTATGAAGCCCTTCATTTATTCTCATATGGAACTACATATATGATCCTTGAATTGTTTCTGATCTTTTAATGATTGGTATGATGCATATGTATATGAATGGTTTTGATCAGAAGTATTTTTAACATGTACCTGAAGATTAATTGTTTTGTTTTCTATTTATATTTACAATATTTAGGCTTGTTTTTGTACCTGACTATGTATATCCCTGAATAATGTTTTGTATGATTATATTTCAATTTCTTATTGTGGCCAATGATTCAAATTTGCCCCAAAGGAGAGGCAGTCACATTGATGTCATATTTTTTCAGGGACGAGTTAGTGAACATGGGGCGATGTACAAGAACAATATAGGCTATGCAATTGTTACTTGGTTCACTTACGCCGTCCCTGTAGAAACTTATGAGGCCTTAATCTTTATTCTGCATTCATAGAACTATGATATTCGAATTATCTATTCCATGCATTCAGTGTATAAGAATTACATTTTAGTTTATGACCGAGGCCGATGTTGAAATTTGCCCCAAAAGAGTTCAAGGGGAGACACATATGATGGTGTCGTGTTTTAGGGATGGGTTGGTGAACCTGAGGCAGCAATGCACACAAACAATATAGGTTGTGCTGTTGGTACTTTGGTTCGCCAACTCCATCTCTGAAACAAATTATGAGGCCCTACAATTATTCTCATATGGAACTACATATATGATCCTTGAATTGTTTCTGATCTTTTAATGATTGGTATGATGCATATGTATATGAATGGTTTTGATCATAAGTATTTTTAACATGTACCTAAAGATTAATTGTTTGGTTTTTTATTTATAATTACAATATTTAGGCTTGTTTTTGTACCTGACTATGTATATCCCTGAATAATGTTTTATATGATTACATTTCAATTTCTTATTGTGGCCAATGATTCAAATTTGTCCCAAAAGAAAGGCAGACATATTGGTGTCAGATTTTTGCAGGGATGAGTTAGTGAACCTAGGGTGATGTATAACAACATTACAGGTTGTGCAATTGTTACTTGGTTCACTGACTCCATCCTTGAATAAACTTATGAGGCCCCTAGATTTAGCCTAGATTCACTCCGATGCAATTATTTGTCATTGTGTTGAGATGAAATGATATATGAACTGATCAAACTATTGCTGAGATGCTTTATCTTTGATATCAACGGATATATTGTCTTACATATACATGTTGTCAATTCTTGAATTGTAACACAATTAAATCATATGTATGAGTTCTAAGTTATGTTCTTAAAAATCAATAGGAGGATGATGATGAAGTGGACGATAGCAAGGTATCCAGGGACAACAAGAGCCACTACGTGCTGAGGCGGTTACGGTGTGGGCTAATCCGTTTCCACCATAGGGGGAGACTGTTTTGCCCATTCTGTGGCAGAGCAATCAACGTGGACCTCAACAACATGATCGAGCACGCGAAGGGCGTTGGCTGAGGCGGATGCAGAAGCCATAGGCCGATTACCTTGGCGTGGCACACAGCCTACGGCAAATTCCTCCGGGAGTATGTCAGGACTGGCCTGTATGCCATCGACTAGGTTGTCGCTTCCTCCTGCTGATAAACCCCTGCCCTGCTAGGCGTCTCCGTGTCCCGGCCTCCTGGTGCAGCCCCTGCTTTTATTTTGTTCTAGTTAATTATTACCTGTGTGCGGCATGTAAGACAATATATCCGTGGTGTCTCTGGTGAACCTTCTATATTAATCTACTCCTTTATATGGAGTGCCTTAAAGTTTCTAGTGTTCAATTATATTTACTGATCATGCTCATGCACACTACAAAATATTTCTAGTGCTCGATTATATTATAAGTGTCAAGAAATACATCAACAAGTTAAATTGGTTGAAATTTTGTATTGAAGTAACTAAATGTATCAAACACATAATAAACTAGAAACTAAAATCTAGTTGAAACACATAATGTATCACCACCACTTATTGTCGTCCTTGACTTGATTCCCCTTCAACCGCTTGATGTCGCCACCGTCCCAAGATCCCTGCTCCTCCTGAAACCGCTTTCTGTCCTCCTCGCGCTTCTTCTCCTAGGCTAGCTTGCAACCAGGGCATAGCTCTCTCGCGAAAAACCCTGCCTTAACCATCCCATCTTTCATGGTAATGAGCTTACTGTACAACTCGTACGCCATGTAGGCTTCTCTGGCTGCATACTCGAGGCGCACCTGGCTCATCGGCTTCCACTCCCAGTAGTCATGATCGAGTCGCTTCAATTTCTTTAGTTTTCATAGGATTTATCGATGATTTCTGCTGCTAGATCACCCATGCCATCCTTCCCTGGGTATGGTTTGATCTTGTACAGATTTTGGATGTCGATTTGGTGCCCATCTGTGATTTTTATCAACGCACGAGAAAGCATAATTGTGTCATTTGTGATATTCACGCTAGTGAAAATTATCCCTTTCCTACACAAGAACTCGACCAGAGCTGGACAATGCATCTCAGTTGGTTTACTCCTGCACTTAGATGGTTCTAGGGATGTAAGGGAACAAGGGATGCAGAAGTGGTGATCTCAAATTTAAATTTGACATACCTGCAGAAGTGGTAAACGAGGACCTCCTCATGTATGGTGATTTGCACGACAGCGATCTCTTGTGGAGGATTTTTCGCTTATTTGCACGGGTGTACTCCAAGTCTAGCCCCACAAACTTGTGCTTCTCTTTCTCAAGCAATTGCTCAAACCTGGCGAGAGTTGTCTCCACAGTCGCTTCATCATTTGTGTACACCACTATCAAAGTCGTGGTGCCATGGGCAGGGACCAAGTGGGTCTCTATTGTGCGTTTGCCATCGTCCATGCCTGCAAGGAAATGGGTGAAAGGAAATGCCTGCAAGGAACTACCTACGAGAGGAAAAAGAAGATGAACCGACGGTTCCAGAACAGAGGAAGAAGAAGCGGCCAGGAAAAACTGCAGAGGAATGACTAAGGAAGAGGAATGACTGCAGAAGAGATATGGTAATTGCAACTTTCGGTTTGAGAACTCACCGTGGTTACGTGGAGATCGTGGAAGTGCCGCCAGTTCAACAAGTGGGGCCAGTTCCTACGAGAATATGAAATTAGCTTTGCATTTTTCTATGCGAGAAATTGAGAGAAATCATTTATATTTTGTCTTTCATAATTAAACACAATGAAGTTGGTACAGCCCAAGAGATTTGAACAAAAGAGGTTTGCTAGTTTAACATACAACAACACAAAAGTTTCTGAGCATGTATTCTTGAAATTTAAATTCTGATGATTTATTCAGAAGTTCTGAGCTACAATCGACATTACAGAGCCAACGGTCTCGTCTTCGTCCTTCTCGTGCTGCTCGTCGTTGTTGTCTTCCGCATCCTCCTGTTTCCTCTGCCGGACCGGTGACCACCTCAATAATTAGCTTGATGTAGTGCCTCATCACCTTGACCTAGACGACGAGCAGATCATTAAGGAAAATTCTATTTTTAGCCTAGAATTCAGCCTACGGGTCGGTGAACTCAATGCAATCGTCATATACTTCCGATATGCGATATCGCCCCAAGATTTTCAGGCCTTTGTTACAATTATTCTTCATGCATACACAATAGAACCCTTACAGGCCCAACATGGCTGAACTTGAGCTACCACAGAGACCTCGACAGAGGTGGCAGAACTGGTGCGGGTGCAACCACAGCGACGGCAAGCTCAGATTCTAGAGGAGGAAAACAGACCCGAGCATGGTCGACAAGGTGATAGATCTCACCGGGAACCAATTCTCGTCCCCGCACCATGCCAGGGGTGCGTCCACGGTGAGGGCGAGCTCCGACTCGGGATGGGTTGGAGAGTGGGGCCGAGCAGCTTCGTCACGTCCCAGCTCTGCGCCATGGCCGCGACCACAGATTGCCGCTCCGGGGAAGAAGACGTGTAATGGATGCAGGCGCCAACGCTGCAAGCCTACAGGGAGGAGAGCTGGGCCGAGCAGGTTCGTCCATGTCCCAGCTCCGTGCCATGGCTGCGACGCCCCATAGATTGCCGCTCCGGGGAAGAAGAAGACGCGTAATGGATGCGGGCGCCAACGCTGCAAGCCTAATTGACACCTAAGCGACGGGAGAGACAGGAGCGACGTAAAGGCGAGAACTGACAGGGGCCCCAACTTGACAGCCGTTAGCCTGATTTTTTGTATTGAAACGTAAAGTTGAATTCATGCCGAAAAGGACCCTCTGAGTATTTGGCACACCAACTGTAGTCATCGCGGCTGATTTCAGGGAACTTGGGTACCGCGTTGCCTGGACACCCCAACTTTCGGGCCGCAAAATGATATTCTCAACACTGATACACACACACAAACACATCCAAGTGGGCGTGGTGATGCATCATCTTTCAAACTGGTGATAGAATGCATGCTGCAGTTGAATCCCATCATGCTGCTAGGGTTCCTGGACATAGTTGGACACCACATGCTGGAGTGGCATCATTGCATGTGTTCTTTTCCAAAACCACAATCATGCACACTGATAAACACACACACCCAAGTGGGTGCAGTGATGCAGCATCTTTCAAACTGCTGATAGAATGCATGCTGCAATTGAATCCTAGCATGCTGCTAGGGTTCCTGGACATGGTTGGACACCACATGCTGGAGTGGCATCATTGCATGTGTTATTTTCAAAAACCACAATGACGCACACTGATACACACACACATGCATACATCTAGTGGATCCATGTGGTTTAGGCAAAACACACACATGCAATGACATCCAGTGGATCCATGTGATTTATGAAAAGAACACACGTGCAATGACATTTAATGGATCCATGTGGTTTATGAAAAGAACACACATATGCAATGACATCACTGGATCCATGTGGTTTATGAAAAGACCAGACATATGCAATGACATCAGTGGATTGGTGAGGTTTATGAAAGGAACACACATGCAATGACATCAATGGATTAGTGTGGTTTAGGAAAAGAACACACATGCAATGGCATCTAGTGGATTCATGTGGTTTTTGAAAAGAACGCACATGCTGGAGTGGCATCATTGCATGTGTTCTTTTCCAAAACCACAATGAGGCAAACTGATACACACATATGCACTGTCTCTACTAGATCCATGTGGTTTCGGAAAAGAACACACATGCAATGCCATCGGTGGATCCATGTGGTTTATGAAATGACCATATATGCAATGACATCCAGTGGATCAGTGTGGTTTATAAAAAGAAAACACAAGTAATGACATCTAGTGGATCCATGTGGTTTAGGAAAAGAACACACATGCAATGACATCCAGTGGATCAGTGTGGTTTATGAAATGAACACACATGCTGGAGTGGCATCATTGCATGTGTACTTTTCCAAAACCATAATGATGCACATTCATACACACACAAACACATCCAAGTGGGTGTGGTGATGCATCATCTTTCAAACTGGTGATACAATGCATGCTGCAGTTGAATCCCATCATGCTGCTAGGGTTCCTAGACATGGTTGGACACCACATGCTAGAGTGGCATCATTGCATGTCTTCTTTTCCAAAACCACAATGATGCACACTGATAAACACACACACCCAAGTGGGTGTGGTGATGCAGCATCTTTTCAAACTTGTGATAGAATGCATGGTGCAATTGAATCCTAGCATGCTGCTAGGGTTCATGGACATGGTTGGACACCACATGCTGGAGTGGCATCATTGCATGTGTTATTTTCCAAAACCACAATGATACACACTGATACACACACATGCAATGACATCTAGTGGATCCATGTGGTTTAGGAAAAAACCACACATGCAATGAAATCCAGTGGATCCATGTGATTTATGAAAAGAACACACATGCAAGGACATTTAGTGGATCCATGTGGTTTATGAAAAAAACACACATATGTAATGACATCACAGGATCCATGTTGTTTATTAAAAGACCACACATATGCAATGACATCAGTGGATCAATGTGGTTTATGAAAGGAACACACATGCAATGACATCAGTGGATTAGTGTGGTTTAGGAAAAGAACACACTTGCAATGGCATCTAGTGGATTCATGTGGTTTTTGAAAAGAACGCACATGCTGGAGTGGCATCCTTGCATGTGTTCTTTTACAAAACCACAATGACGCACACTGATACACACACACATCCAAGTAGGTGTGGTGATGCAACATCTTTCAAACTGGTAATAGACTGCATGCTGGAGTTGAATCCCAGCATGCTGCTAGGATTCCTGGACATGGTTGGACACCACATGCTGGAGTGGCATCATTGCATGTATTCTTTTCCAAAACCACAATGATGCACACTGATACACACACACACACATGCAATGACTCTAGTGGATCCATGCGGTTTAGGAAAAGAACACACGTGCAATGACATTAGTGGATCCATGTGGTTTATGAAAAGAACACACCTGCAATGACATCTAGTGGATCCATGTGGTTTATGAAAGGAACACACATGCTGGAGTGGCATCATTGCATGTGTTCTTTTCCAAAACCACAATGATGCACACTGATACACACACATCCGAATGGGTGTGGTGATGCAACATCTTTTAAACTGGTGATAGAATGGATGCTGCAGTTGAATCCCATCATGCAGCTAGGGTTCCTGGACATGGTTGGAGACCACATGCTGGAGTGGCTTCATTGAATGTGTTCTTTTTGAAAACCACAATGATGCACACTGATACACACACATCCAGGTGGTTGTGGTGATGTAGCATCTTTCAAACTGGTGATAGAATGCATGATGTAGTTGAATCCCAACATGCTGTTAGGGTTCCTGGACATGGTTGGACACCACATGCTGGACTGGCATCATTAAATGTGTTCTTTTCCAAAACCACTATGATGCACGCCGATACACACACACATCCAAGTGGGTGTGGTGATGCAGCATCTTTCAAACTGGTGATAGAATGCATGCTATAGTTGAATCCCAGCATGCTGCTAGGGTTCCTGGACATGGTTGGACACCACATGCTGGAGTGGCATCATTGCATGTGTTGTTTTCCAAAACCACAATGATGCATACTGATACACACACATGCAATGACTCTAGTGGATCCATGTGGTTTCGGAAAAGAATACATATGCAATGACATCAGTGCATCCATGTGGTTCATGAAAAGAACACATATGCAATGACATCTAGTGGATCCATGTGGTTTATGAAAAGAACACACATGCAATGACATCAGTGGATTAGTGTGGTTTAGGAAAAGAACACACATGCAATGACATCTACTGAATCCGTGTGGTTTATGAAAAGAACACACATGCTGGAGTGGCATCATTGCATGTGTTCTTTTCCAAAACCAAAGTGATGCACACTGATACACACACATCGAAATGGGTGTGATGATGCAGCATCTTTCAAGCTGGTGAAATATTGCATGCCACAGTTGAATCCCAGCATGGTGCTAGGGTTCCTGGACATGGTTGGACACCACATGCTGGAGTGGCATCATTGCATGTGTTCTTTTCCAAAACCACAATGATGCACACTGATACACACACATGCACTGTCTCTACTAGATCCATGTGGTTTCGGAATAGAACACACATGCAATGACATCAGTGGATCCATGTGGTTTATGAAAAGAACATATATGCAATGACATCCAGCGGATCAGTGTGGTTTATGAAAAGAACATATAAGTAATGACATCTAGTGGATGCATGTGGTTTAGGAAAAGAACACACATGCAATGACATCTAGTGGATCAGTGTGGTTTATGAAATGAACACACATGCTGGAGTGGCATCATTGCATGTGTACTTTTCCAAAACCACAATGATGCACACTTATGGGCATGTTCGTCTACGGTACCAAAGTTCGCAGGCTAGCGCATGGCGGTACCTAAGTTGCTTGAAATACCGCGTTTCAAAAAGTTGGGCCGCCAACTACTGAGATGAGCCATTTTGACGCAAACTCATCTCACCCCTACCAAATTCAAACATTCCGTTAAACCGCCCCGTGAAGTAGACGGTCGGGACCCTCATGTCGGTCATCTATCCGTGATGCGAGCGCCAACGCGGCAACCTCTTAGGCAAATCGAGCAGCTAAGTGGATTAGATGTGTTGACCAATTTCACAAATCCATTCCCAGCTTTCCCCTAGCACCGGCAGCGTCGGAATCCACCCTCCAGGCAGGACGATCCCTTCGAACATTTGACTTCCGGGGCCAAGTTGCTGCGCCTAGTTGTTGCCCCCAGTCGCTGATCCTGAGTTCCAATGGCGCATGCCGTAGCCGCCGTTCGAGGCTCTAGCCCACCTTCGCCGCCGACGAGCCGAGCAGTTCGGAGGATGGCAGATCCTACTATCAAGGAAGAAGAAGTTTTGGCTACAAGCGGGTGAGCTACCCTTCTCTTTGCTATTCATACTAATTATAACTGCTAGCTGGCTACTGAACCTCAAATTTTTTGTTAGCCCAACGCTGATAAACATATTTTGTCCACAGTTTTCTGTCACGTGGGATCTGCGCGGACCCCCCTTACCTAGTTACGGTAGTCCTCTACAGGTGCGACTCTAAGGGCAAGTGGTATGGACACCATTGTTTCATGATGGAAGAAGCGCCTGCGCAGATCTGCACTATATCTGGTATGGTTGCTGCTCTGTGTAATCATGTTGAATTATGGCAAAAGCAGACTGCAAAGTTCAGCTTCATGGATGAACGTGGCATCATGGTTCCTATAACGTGTGACAGTCAGCTAATTGGGTTGATGAAAAGGTATGCTTCGGCTACCATGTTTAAGCTGAAATGTGATGTACTAGATGTGGAAGCTGCTGCAATTGGGAGTCGCCCTTCTATTCTTGGACAGGGTGGTTGCTCGAACCCAATTCGCTCCTCGTAAGCAAAGGTCTCTTGGGGTTCGCATGTTTGTGCTGAATTGTAATTTTTGTTTTATTTACACTTTAGATATTGGGCAGTTATGCAACAGTCTTGTTTCTTTGACAGGAAGCGCCGCAAGGTTAGAAACATGACTGCCGAGTCAGTCATTTTGCTGCCCGAAGAAATTAAAAACAAGTGGAAAGATGTCATTTTGCTGCCCGAAGAAATTAAAAACGAGTGGAAAGATGATGATGGACACGATTCTGGTGCCCATAGTCCCGGCGATGCAGAGTACGTGAAGCTAAGAAAATTGGCACCGAGGAAGAGGAAGAAGGCAGGAAATGAAGAAGCCAGTGGACGTGAAGGCTTGGCACCCAGGCTGCGGAAGAAGGCTGCTGACAATTAAGATGCATAGTAAGTTGTTGAACTTGAACCTATATATGTAATTCTGTTAAATTTTGGAGCTTTGTGTGTGGCACATTGCTAGGCGAAACAATCTACCCACGTTCTTTGAGTAAAATGTACCGCGACTTAGGGTTTGGAAACGCCCGAGTCAGTAGTTGAATCTGAGATTGTGATTGTGCCACTTCTATCTGAAAACAAGGATCCACCGGTTCCACGATTGCTGAGGGGCAGGAGGTCTCCAAATACGACGGAATGTAAGTGGCAGAGAAATAAATTATTTAAGCTGCCACACACCACGAAGAAGCAACTTATTTCAGATGCTGCACAATGACGTGGCAACATAAACAACAATGTTCTCACCAATAATGCCCAGATGAGGAGGAAATCGGTACCACTTTCTGGCCTAATCTTGAGCCCGTCTATCTCACCACCTCTCTGCTCCTGCATCCCCTGCATCTGGCGAAGCTCCCGGATCTCTAGTAACCGGGTGTACGTGCTTCCACTTTATAAATTGTGGTTGTGCCATTTGCATGCGGCACAATCCACGTAGATTACGTTTAAACAAAGCACCAATGTCAGAATACACTAGTAGAAAAGGTGTCTTTGGTCCACGGTCACGTTCCCAATCCGGGACAAAGATCTAAATCGAAGCAGAAATTGATCTAAATCACAAATTCTTTCACAAATTAATCGAGACAGAGATCTAAATCGAGGCATTTCATTACTTCAACCATAAATTCTTCTAAACAAAGGTGCGATTTCACATCTAATTCAACCACTAGTCAACAATTTCACTTCCGCTGCCACTGTCCTCCGAGCCGCCGGCTTCCTCATCTCTGTCGGACGGAACCTCCACGATTTCCGCATTGTTCGTGAGACGGAGCACCTCTACGCGGCGAGCGGCGGCAATGACGGTGTACTTGGTCCGTCCAGGGACGGACCAGAACGTCTCCCACCCTTCTCGGTTGCGGAGATCCCGGTGCACCATGTGCCCGTCATAGATGCGGTTGCCAATCTTGGCCTTCCGCTCCTTCTTGAACAGCGCCGGCCAGTACGGGCTGGCCACCGCGTACCGGTATAGCGCCCTCTGCCACGCGGGCATCTGGCGGCGGCACGCCGCAATTTCACTCTCCATCTCGGCTCGGCTAGGGAGCAGAGCCACCGGCAACCCCGTAGAGCTGATGCGCCATCTGTGGGGCACCGTCGCGGCTGGCGGCGCGAGGATGTCGAAGTTCGTGAACATCACCACCTCGTAGAAGTTCAGATCGGGCATCTCTATGGCGGCGCGGTGGAGATTGGAGAGGGAGCGAGGGGATGGACGACAAAGCGACGGCACGGTGGAGATTGGAGAGGACGAGGGGATGGACGGCGAAGCGACGCACTGTGGCGCCTCCTATTTGTACACGAGGACGACGAATTGATGGGTGGAATATCCAAGGGGCATTGGTCAGACAAAAGAAGTAATGCGGGGTCAGACTAACGGGAGAGCAATTTTTTCCTCCCTGGACTCCAGGACCAATAGTTCAGACCGCTAGGTCAAAAAGTACAAATATTACAACTTAAAAAGGCACGGAGCTTAAGCTAAATAGAACTAGTTATCACACATCTCCTTGATCTTCCTAATCTTAGCCTGATGCGCATCTTCCTGTGAGAGCAAGGATCGAATCATCTGCTCCTTCCTTTTAGCATCTTCCTTGCACAGCTTCAATTGTTTCTCTACATTTTTCCTCATGGACTTGTCAATACTCGTAGTTGTGAACTGCAGAACTTTGGCCTGGTGGAGATCATTCCTTGCTTGAGTCAGTTCTTGCTCTCCTTCTCGACTTTGCTAACCTTGTCTTGCACCCACCTGAGATCTCGCTTATGCTTGGTTGTGTCAACTGGTTCCCATAGCTTCATCTCAACACTGTCAAGAAGTGAGCTAAATACGGATTCTTTCAACTCAACAGTCATTTGCCATAGTTTGTCTAGCGTTTTCTGCATCGATTTGGGCCACTCTGGATCTACCCATTTGACAACACCGCAACTTCTGCCTTGCATCATTGCACGATGTCCTTGACACCGTAGAAACCTCATGCCTGCGTTTCGTCCTTCGAATGCTACAAATTTAGCGGGCACATATCCATGTTTACATAGCAGAGGACTGTCTTCATCCGCTAAACCGTGATATTCGGAGTCATACATCTTCTGGTTGGCCTAACACATCATACGCGCATGAGTAAAAAGATTAGATCTAGCTCAAAAAATAGATAACTAGCCACATATGATAGAAATAGAGATGATACGACTCACATCGAAATCACCGTCCCTGTCGTCACGACGCGTTTCCTCGCCGTCTCCCCTTGAACCCATGGCGAGAGGGGAGGGGGTGGCTGCTGGAGAGGCGATTGGGATGGAGGCGCCGTCGACTTGCGGCTACGGCAGGATGGGAGTGAAGTGGGGAAAGTGGCTTCTAGGGGAAGGAATAGAAGTACGGGGAGGAAGAGAAGTAATGGGGACGTGACAATGGGATGTGGCCCACTGAACTCGTGAGACGTGACACTCGCAATAGGGGAGCGCCTGGTGTTGCCAGTTTGTCTAGAGCAAACGTGGCCAATCATGCCGCATAACAGCCTACTCGCGGATCGCTCTCACGAAGACCATCCCAATCATCCAAGCGCCCCGATCGAACGGTATGTAACAATCGTCAAGTAGAACAACTGTGTTAGGCCGTGTCTTCTAGAATACTCGGTCTAACAGCCACCCATGCAATGACACTGGTGTATCCATGTGTGGTTTGTGAAAATAACATACATGCAATCACACTAGGTGGATAAATATGTGGTTTATGGAAGTAACAGACATGCAATGACTCTAGCTATGATTCATGAAAATAACAGACATGCAATGACACTGGTAGATCCATGTGTGGTTCATGAGAAGAACACACATCCAATGACATTGGTGGACTCTAGCTGTGGTTCATGAAAAGAACAGACATGTAATGACACTAGTGGATCCATATGTGGTTTGTCTACAGGAACACACATGCAATGACACTCGGTGTGGTTCATGAAAAGAACAGACATGCAATGACACTGGTGGATCCATGTGTGGTTTATGGAAGTAATAGACATGCAATGACTCTAGCTGTGATTCATGAAAAGAACAAACATGCAATGACACTGGTGGATCCATGTGTGGTTCATGAGAAGAACACACATCCAATGACACTGGTGGATTATTATGTGGTTCATGAAAAGAACAGACATGTAGTGACACTGGTGGATCCTTATGTGGTTTGTCTAGAGGAACACACATGCAATGACACTGGGTGTGGTTCATGAAAAGAACAGACATGCAATGACACTGGGTGTGGTTCATGAAAATAACAGACATGCAATGACACTGGTGGATCCATGTGTGGTTCATGAGAAGAACACACATCCAATGACATTGGGTGGATCCTTATGTGGTTTGTCAAGAGGAACACACATGCAATGACACTGGGTGTGGTTCATTAAAAGAACTGACATGCAATGACACTGGGTGTGGTTCATGAAAATAACAGACATGCAATGACACTGGTGGATCCATGTGTGATTCAAGAGAAGAACACACATCCAATGACACTGGTGGACTCTAGCCGTGGTTCATGAAAAGAATAGACATGCAATGACACTGGTGGATCCATATGTGGTTTTTCTAGAGAAACACACATGCAATGACACTGGGTGTGGTTCATGAAAAGAACAGACATGTAATGACACTAGTGGATCCATGTGTGGTTTATGGAAGTAACAGACATGCAATGACTCTAGTTGTGATTCATGAAAAGAACAGACATCCAATGACACTGGTGGATCCATGTGTGGTTCATGAGAAGAACACACATCCAATGACACTGGTGGATCCTTATGTGGTTCATGAAAAGAACAGACATGCAGTGACACCGGTGGATCCTTATGTGGTTTGTCTAGAGGAACACACATGCAATCACACTAGGTGTGGTTCATGAAAAGAACAAACATGCAATGACACTGGGTGTGGTTCATGAAAAGAACAGACATGCAATGACACTGGTGGATCCATGTGTGGTTCATGAGAAGAACACACATCCAATCACATTGGGTGGATACTTATGTGGTTTGTCTAGAGGAACACACATGCAATGACATTGGGTGTGGTTCATGAAAAGAACAGACATGCAATGACACTGGTGGATTATGTGGTTCATGAAAAGAACAGACATGCAATGACACTAAGTGTGGTTTGTGAAAAGAACAGTACTGCAATGACACTGGTGGATCCTTATGTGGTTCATGAAAAGAACTGACATGCAATGACACTAGGTGTGGTTCATGAAAAGAACAAACATGCAATGACACCGGTGGATCCATGTGTGGTTTATGGAACTAACAAACATGCAATAACTCTAGCCATGATTCATGAAAAGAACAGACATGCAATGACACCGGTGGATCCATGTGTGGTTAATGAGAAGAACACACATCCAATGACACTGGTGGATCCTTATATGGTTCATGAAAAGAACAGACATGCAGTGACACCGGTGGATACTTATGTGGTTTGTCTAGAGGAACACACATGCAATGACACCGGGTGTGGTTCATGAAAAGAACAGACATGCAATGACTTATGTGGTTTGTTTAGAAGAACACACATGCAATGACACTGGGTGTGGTTCATGACAAGAACAGACATGCAATGACACTGGTGGATCCTTATGTGGTTTGTGAGAAGAACAAACATGCAATGACACTAGTGGATCATTATGTGGTTTATGAAAAGAACTGACATGCAATGACACTGGGTGTGGTTCATGAAAAGAACACACATCCAATGACACTGGTGGATCCTTATGTGGTTCATGAAAAGAACAGACATGCAGTGACACCGGTGGACCCTTATGTGGTTTGTCTAGAGGAACACACATGCAATGACAATGGGTGTGGTTCATGAAAAGAACAGACATGCAATGACACTGGTGGATCCTTATGTGGTTTGTGAGAAGAACAGACATGCAATGACACTGGTGGATCCTTATGTGGTCCATGAAAAGAACTGACATGCAATGACACTAGGTGTGGTTCATGAAAAGAACAGACATGCAATGACACCGGTGGATCCATGTGTGGTTTATGGAACTAACAGACATGCAATGACTCTAGCTGTGGTTCATGAAAAGAACAGACATGCAATGACACCGGTGGATCCATGTGTGGTTCATGAGAAGAACACACATCCAATGACACTGGTGGATCCTTATGTGGTTCATGGAAAGAACAGACATGAAGTGACACCGGTGGATCCTTATGTGGTTTGTCTAGAGGAACACACATTCAATGACACCGGGTGTGGTTCATGAAAAGAACAGACATGCAATGACTTATGTGGTTTGTTTAGAAGAACACACATGCAATGACACTGGGTGTGGTTCATGAAAAGAACAGACATGCAATGACGCTGGTGGATCCTTATGTGGTTTGTGAGAAGAACAAACATGCAATGACACTGGTGGATCCTTATGTGGTTCATGAAAAGAACTGACATGCAATTACACTGGGTGTGGTTCATGAAAAGAACACACATCCAAGGACACTGGTGGATCCTTATGTGGTTCATGAAAAGAACAGACATGCAGTGACACCGGTGGACCCTTATGTGGTTTGTCTAGAGGAACACACATGCAATGACAATGGGTGTCGTTCATGAAAAGAACAGACATGCAATGACACTGGTGGATCCTTATGTGGTTTGTGAGAAGAACAGACATGCAATGACACTGGTGGATCCTTATGTGGTCCATGAAAAGAACTGACATGCAATGACACTAGGTGTGGTTCATGAAAAGAACAAACATGCAATGACACCGGTGGATCCATGTGTGATTTATGGAACTAACAAACATGCAATAACTCTAGCTGTGGTTCATGAAAAGAACAGACATGCAATGACACCGGTGGATCCACGTGTGGTTCATGAGAAGAACACACATCCAATGACACTGGTGGATCCTTATGTGGTTCATGAAAAGAACAGACATGCA
Organism: Avena sativa; assembly: GCA_916181665.1. Lineage (NCBI taxonomy): Eukaryota > Viridiplantae > Streptophyta > Magnoliopsida > Poales > Poaceae > Avena > Avena sativa. The sequence continues at coordinate 319,903,619 of OV702292.1, forward strand.
GTGACACCGGTGGATCCTTATGTGGTTTGTCTAGAGGAAAACACATTCAATGACACCGGGTGTGGTTCATGAAAAGAACAGACATGCAATGACTTATGTGGTTTCTTTAGAAGAACACACATGCAAGGACACTGGGTGTGGTTCATGAAAAGAACAGACATGCAATGACACTGGTGGATCCTTATGTGGTTTGTTTAGAGGAACAGACATGCAAAGACACCGGCGGATCCATGTGTGATTCATGAGATGAACACACATCCAATGGCACTGGTGGATCCTTATGTGGTTCATGAAAATAATAGACATGTAGTGACACCGGTGGACCCTTATGTGGTTTGTCTAGAGGAACACACATGCAATGACAATGGGTGTGGTTCATGAAAACAACAGACATGCAATGACACTGGTGGATCCTTATGTGGTTTGTGAGAAGAACAGGCATGCAATGACACTGGTGGATCCTTATGTGGTCCATGAAAAGAACTGACATGCAATGAGACTGGGTCTGGTTCATGAAAAGAACAGACATGCAATGACACCGGTGGATCCATGTGTGGTTTATGGAACTAATAGACATGCAATGACTCTAGCTGTGGTTCATGAAAAGAACAGACATGCAATGACACCGGTGGATCCATGTGTGGTTCATGAGAAGAACACACATCCAATGACACTGGCGGATCCTTATGAGGTTCATGAAAAAACAGACATGCAGTGACACCGGTGGATCCTTATGTGGTTTGTCTAGAGGAACACACATTTAATGACACCGGGTGTGGTTCATGAAAAGAACAGACATGCAATGACTTATGTGGTTTGTTTAGAAGAACACACATGCAATGACACTAGGTGTGGTTTATGAAAAGAACAGACATGCAATGACACTGGTGGATCCTTATGTGGTTTGTTTAGAGGAACAGACATGCAGTGACACTGGTGGATCCATGTGTGATTCATGAGAAGAACACACATCCAATGACACTGGTGGATTCTTATGTGGTTCATGAAAAGAACAGATATGCAGTGACACTGGTGGATCCTTATGTGGTTTTTCTAGAGGAATACACATGCAATGACACTGGGTGTGGTTCATGAAAAGAACAGACATGCAATGACACTCGTGGATCCTTATGTGGTTTATGAGAAGAACAGACATGCAACGACACTGGTGGATCCTTATGAGGTTCATGAAAAGAACTGACATGCTATGACATTGGGTGTGGTTCATGAAAAAAAACACATCCAATGACACTGGTGGATCCTTATGTGGTTCATGAAAAGAACAGACATGTAGTGAAACCGGTGGATCCTTATGTGGTTTTTCTAGAGGAACACACATGCAATGACACTAGGTGTGGTTCATGAAAAGAACAGACATGCAATGACATTGGTGGACCCTTTTGTGGTTTGTGAGAAGAACAGACATGCAATGACATTGGTGGATCCTTATGTGGTTCGTGAAAAGTACTGACATGCAATGACACTCGGTGTGGTTCATGAAAAGAACAAACATACAATGACACCGGTGGATCCATGTGTGGTTTATGGAAGTAACAGACATGCAATGACTCTAGCTATGGTTCATGAAAAGAATAGACATTCAATGACACCGGTGGATCCATGTGTGGTTCATGAGAAGAACACACATCCAATGACACTGGTGGATCCTTATGTGGTTCATGAAAAGAACAGACATGTAGTGACACCGGTGGATCCTCATGTGGTTTGTCTAGAGGAACACACATGCAATGACACTGGGTGTGGTTCATGAAAAGAACAGACATGCAATGACACCGGTGGATCCATGTGTGGTTTATGGAAGTAACAGACATGCAATGACTCTAGTTGTGGTTCATGAAAAGAACAGACATGCAATGACACTGGTGGATCCATGTGTGGTTCATGAGAAGAACACACATCCAATGACACTGGTGGATCCTTATGTGGTTCATGAAAAGAACAGACATGCAGTGACACCGGTGGATCCTTATGTGGTTTGTCTAGAGGAACACACATTCAATGACACCGGGTGTGGTTCATGAAAAGAACAGACATGCAATGACTTATGTGGTTTGTTTATAAGAACACACATGCAATGACACTGGGTGTGGTTCATGAAAAGAACAGACATGCAATGACACTGGTGGATCCTTATGTGGTTTGTTTAGAGGAACAGACATGCAGTGACACTGGTGGATCCATGTCTGATTCATGAGAAGAACACACATCCAATGACACTGGTGGATCCTTATGTGGTTCATGAAAAGAACAGACATGCAGTGACACTGGTGGATCCTTATGTGGTTTTTCTAGAGGAACACACATGCAATGACACTAGGTGTGGTTCATGAAAAGAACAGACATGCAATGACACTCGTGGATCCTTATGTGGTTTGTGAGAAGAACAGACATGCAACGACACTGGTGGATCCTTATGAGGTTCATGAAAAGAACTGACATGCAATGACATTGGGTGTGGTTCATGAAAAGAACACACATCCAATGACACTGGTGGATCCTTATGTGGTTCATGAAAAGAACAGACTGAAGGGTTTCGCAGCATAGTAAATCAAAATTTTCTACGGAAGCGAACAGAGGGAAAGCCAAGATCTAATCTAGGAGATGCAAACAACGAGAGAGATTGGATTAGGTCTTCATACCCTTGAAGATTCGCACAGCGGAACGTTCGTCGGAACATGGGTGATGTAGTCGTACTCGCTTCTCCTCCTCGCGATCCGATCCGATCTAGCACCACAAGTGGCGGTGCCTCCGTGAGATGCACACGTGCAGCACCTCGGCGTCTCCTCCTTCCTCGGACCAGCAAGTATGGTGGAGAGATGGATTGGATCTACAGCACGACGGCGTGGTGTATATGGTGGAGAATTTCTGCCGCAGGGCTTCGCCTACAAACAGTCGGGAGGGAGAGTGGAAGGGCAGCAGGGAAACTAGGGTTGGAGGAAGGTGTGTTGGGAGGGGGGCGCACCAGCCCTCTATTTATAGAGGGGGGGCGGCCAGCCCTAGCCTCTCCTCCAAGCCTATCTCTAGTTTAAACAATTTAAACTCTCCCTTATCTAGAAATCCTATCTTATCTTATCTCTAGTTTAAACGATTTAAACTCTCTAGGATCGGCTGGGCCCTATGGGGCCTTGTGCCCCTGGCCCAATGCGGCCAGGACACTCCCTCATAGGCCCATGCCCCCTCCCGGAAGGTGGGACCACGTTGGCCCCCTTCCGGAAGGTTCTAGAAGCTTCCGGTACAATACCGATTAATCCGGAACAATTCCGAACTCCAAAAACTGCACTGCCTTATATGAATCTTATTCTCCGGACCATTCCGGAACCTCTCGTGATATCCCGGATCCCATCCGAGACTCCGAACAAAAATTCATAAACCAATTATCCAATCTATCCTAGCGTCGAGACACGTTAAGTGTGTGACCCTGCGGGTTCGAGAATATGCAGACATGATCTTCTATCAATAATCAACAGCGGGGTCTGGGCACCCATATTGACTCCCACACATTCATCGATAATCATATCGGATGAACCGCGATGCCAGGATTCAATCAATCCCATATATATTCCCTTCGTCTCGCGATATTTTACTTGCCCGAGATTCGATCGTCGGTATCGTCATACCTAGTTCAATCTCATTCACAGCAAGTACTTTACTCGTTCCGTAATCCGATATCACTTTGTGATTAACTCCTTAACCACATGCTTGCAAGCGGTGTTGATATCGATTACCGAGTGGGCCCGAAGTATATCTCTCCGACTTGGGAGGGACAAATTCCATCTCGATACATACAACCCAACAGATACTTTCCGATCACCTGAGAGACACCTTTATGATCACCCTCTCATAGGATGACGTTTGATGACCTCAAAGCTTTCTTCCGATACCAGGGAGTTGCATTATCTCATGGTCTAAGGAATACAATATTTGACATAAGAAAAGCTTCGCAAAGACGAACACAATGACACGATCTAATTGCTTCGCTTAGTTTGGGTCTGTCCACCATATCATTCTCCAATGATATGATCTCATTATCAATTGACAACTCATGTCTATGGTTAGGAAACCTTAACCATCATTGATCAATGAGCTAGTCCATAGAGGCGTACTAGGGACACGGTGTTGTTCACAAACCACACAAGTATTAATGTTTCCGCTTAATACAATTCTAGTATGGAATATGAACTTTATCATGAACAAGAATTATAATAATAACATCTTTATTATTGCCTCTAGGGCATAATTCCAACAGTCTCCCACTTGCACTAGAGTCAATAATCTAGTTCACATTTGGCAACAATCTCACACCCATGGCACTGAGGTGCTGATCATGTTTTACACGTGGAAGAGGTTTAGTCAATGGATCTGCGACATTCAGATCTGTATGTACTTTGCTGATCTTCAGATCTCCATCTGCTATATAATCTCGGATTATATGAAACTTGCGGTTGATATGCTTGGTCTTTGGATGATATCTTGGTTCCTTAGCGAGTGCTATGGCGCCAGTGTTGTCACACAATATCTCCAGTGGGTCCAATGCACTTGGAACCACGCCAAGCTCAGTGATGAAGTTTCTGATCCAAACTCCTTCACTTGACGCTTCTGCAGCAGCCATGTATTCCGCTTCTACTGTATATCCCGCGATCACGCTTTGCTTGCAGCTTCTCCAGCTCACAGCTCCTCCATTCAAAATATACACGTATCCTGTCTGAGATTTAGAATCATCCTTGTCGGTGTCGAAACCAGCATCGACGTAACCTTTTACGACGAGCTGTTCATCACCCCCATAGACTAAGAACATTTCTTTAGTCCTATTTAGGTACCTTAGGATGTTCTTCACGGCTGTCCAGTGTTCCACTCCTGGATCACTTTGATATCTGCTCGTCAAACTAAGAGCATTGGACACATCCGGTCTAGTACACAGCATGGCATACATGATGGAACCTATGGCCGAGGCATAAGGCACTTTGCTCATAGCTTCCCTATCATTTACCGTAGCTGGACACTGAGCCTTGCTCAATATCTTACCTGACAACATAGGCACTGAACCCTTCAATGCCTTATCCATTCTGAACCTTTTCAGAACTTTGTCTAGGTATGTACTTTGGCTTAAAGCTATCAGGCGTCTTTGTCTATCTCTATAGATTTTGATGCCCAATATATAAGCAGCTTCACCTAGGTCTTTCATTGAAAAACACTTGTTCAAATGACTCTTCACATCGTTAAGCATGTTGATGTCATTTCCAATAATCAATATGTCATCCACATATAGTACCAGAAACGTCACCGAGCTCCCACTCACTTTCTTGTAGATGCAAGCTTCGTAGCAATTTGGAACAAATCCAAAGCTCTTGATCACTTGATCAAAACGAAGGTTCCAACTCCGAGATGCTTGCTTCAGTCCATAAATGGAACGCTGAAGTTTGCATACTTTATCAGCATCTTTAGGATCGACAAAACCTTCGGGTTGCATCATATACAACTCTTCATCAATGTTGCCATTGAGGAACGCAGTCTTGACATCCATCTGCCATATTTCATAATCATGAAACGCAGCAATTGCTAATAAAATCCGAATGGACTTAAACATCGCTACGGGAGAAAAAGTCTCATCGTAGTCAACACCTTGAACTTGTCGAAAACCTTTCGCAACAAGCCGTGCTTTATAGACGGTAACATTACCATCCGCGTCCGTTTTCTTCTTGAAGATCCATTTGCACTCAACGGCCTTTCGGTCGCTAGGAGGGTCCACCAAAGTCCATACTTGGTTTTCGCTCATGGATCCCAATTCGGATTTCATGGCTTCTAGCCATTTCTCAGAGTCTGGGCTCATCATCGCTTCCTCATAGTTCGTAGGTTCACTGTCTTCTACTAACAAGACAGTCAAGACAGGGTTGCCGTACCACTCAGGAGGGGCACGCGACCTTGTCGACCTACGACGTTCAGTAGCAGCATCGTTCGAAGCTTCATGATCCTTGTCATTTGCTTCCTCTATTGTTGGTGCAGGCGGCACTGGAACAATTTCAGGTGCTACGCTACTCTCCAATTCAAGAGAAGGTTCAATAACCTCGTCTAGCTCTACTTTCCTCCCACTCACTTCTTTCGAGAGAAACTCCTTCTCAAGAAAGGAACCGTTCTTTGCGACAAACACTTTGCCTTCGGTTCTGTGATAGAAGGTATACCGAATAGTTTCCTTAGGGTATCCTATGAAGACGCATTTCTCCGCTTTGGGTTCGAGCTTGTCCGGCATCAACTTCTTGACGTAAGCTTCACATCCCCAAACTTTAAGAAACGACAACTTAGGTTTAGCACCAAACCACAGTTCATACGGTGTCGTCTCAACGGATTTAGATGGAGCCCTATTTAAAGTGAATGCAGCGGTTTCTAATGTATAACCCCAAAATGATAACGGCAAATCAGTAAGAGACATCATCGATCGGACCATATCTAATAGGGTTCGATTCCGGCGTTCAGACACACCATTGCGCTGTGGTGTTCCGGGTGGCGTGACTTGTGAAACGATTCCACTTGCTTTGAGATGCGTGAGAAAATCATAACTCAAATATTCGCCCCCACGATCGGATCGTAGAAACTTAATCTTTCTGTTACGATGGTTCTCCACTTCATTCTGAAATTCTTTGAACTTTTCAAACGTTTCAGATTTATGTTTCATTAAATAGATATACCCATATCTACTTAAGTCATCGGTAAAAGTGAGAAAATAGCGATATCCACCGCGCGTCGAAACACTCATCGGTCCGCATACATCGGTATGTATGATTTCCAACAAGTCCGTTGCTCGCTCCATCATACCGGAGAACGGGGTTTTGATCATCTTGCCCATGAGGCATGGTTCGCATGTGTCAAATGATTCAAAATCAAGAGACTCCAAAAGTCCATCAGAATGGAGTTTCTTCATGCGCTTTACACCAATATGACCTAGACGACAATGCCACAAATAAGTAGTATTATCACTATCTACTTTGCATCTCTTAGCCTCAATGTTATGGATGTGTGTTTCATCCCTTTCGAGATTTAGAAGAAATAAACCATTCATAAGAGGTGCATGACCATAAAAGATGTTACTCATATAAATAGAACAACCATTATTCTCCGATTTAAATGAATAACCGTCTTGCAATAAACACGATCCAGAAATAATGTTCATGCTCAACGCAGGCACATAATAACATTTATTAAGGTTTAAAACTAATCCCGAAGGTAAAACTAAGGAGAGCGTGCCGACGGCCATCACATCAACTCTTGATCCGTTACCAACGCGCATCGTCACCTCATCCCTCGCAAGCCGCTGTCTATTCCGTAGCTCCTGTTTCGAGTTACAAATATTAGCAACTGAACCGGTATCAAATACCTAGGCACTACAACGAGGGCTAGTAAGGAAAACATCAATAACATGTATATCAAATATACCTTTGATGGTGCCAGCCTTCTTGTCCGCTAAGTACTTCGGACAGTTGCGCTTCCAGTGACCCTTGTCCTTGCAATAGAAGCACTCAGTGTCCGGCTTAGGACCAGACTTGAGCTTCTTCTCAGCAGGGGCAACGCGCTTGCCGCCGCTTTTCTTGAAGGGCTTCTTTGCACCTTTACCTTTCTTAAAGGAGGGCTTGTTGACCATCAACACATGATTATCCTTTTTGATGTCCACCTCCGCAGCCTTCAGCTTTGCGAAGAGCTCGGTGATCGTATCAGTGGAACCAATCTGATTGTGAGTCACTACAAAACTTTTGTAGCTGGGAGGGAGTGATTGCAGAACCCTGTCAATCTTGAGCTCCTCTGGAATCTTGCAGTCCATTTGCTCAAGGCGTTGAGTGTAGCCCGACATCTTAATGGCGTGCTCACTAACGGAACTCCCTTCCTCCATCTTGCAGTTAAAGAACTTCTCGGAGATCTCATATCTCTCGGAACGGGCCTGAGTCTGAAACATGGTTTTCAGCTCCTCGAGAATCTCAAAGGGCCCGGGATAGTTTTCAAAATGATTTTGAAGTTCCGATTCCATAGCAAACAACATGGTGCTCTTAATCACACCATAATCATCTTTGCGCGACTGATAGACAGCTTTCTCATCAGCCGGCGCAGTTGCAGCAGGGGGGTCACCTAACGCTTTCCTAAGGACATAGTCCTTTTGTCCGCTAGACAGAATGATTCTTAGATTGCGGAACCAGTTGGTGAACTTAGACCCATTGTTTCTAAGCTTTTCTTTCTCAGCAAAAACGTTGAAGTTGAAGTTGGACTTGGCCATGTGATCTACAGTATTTGCAAGTACAATTTAGACTATGTTCATGATAAATAGTTCAACTTAATCAAATTACTAGATGAACTCCCACTAAATTCAACATCCCTCAAGTTGTTTAGTGAACACGATCCAAATTCACCACACCTAATCCGATCATCACGAGAAGAGATGTGGTTTCAATGGTGGACAACGAAGTGTCGATCATATCATTCATATGACTCATGCTTAACCTTTCGGTTCTTGTGTTTCGAGGCCATGTCTGTACATGCTAGGCTCGTCAAGTTAGACCCAAGTATTTCCGCGTGTGCAAAACTGGCTTGCACCCGTTGTATGTGAGCGTAGAGTCTATAGCACCCGATCATCACGTGATGCTTGGACACGACGAACTTTCACAACGGTGCATACTTGGGGAGAACACAGTTTTTATCTTGATCTTTAAGTGAGGAATCATCTTATAATGCTACCGTCACGATCTAAGCATAATAAGATACATAAAAGGATAAACATCACATGCATATAACTTTATGTGACATGGTATAGCCAATCTTCGCGCAATGATCTCCATCTTGTGCGTTCCGGCATGATCTCCATCACTCCACCATGATTACCTCCACCACGAATAGCAACTACAACTATTGCTAACTACTTAGCGATAAAGTAAAGCTATTACATGGCGTATAAGAAGTTGACTCGCAGGTCATACACAATTATAAAGACAACCATATGGCTCCTGCCGGTTGTGTACTCATCGACATGCAAGTCGTGAAACATTACAAAACATGATCATCGCATACAATATACACATCACATCTTGGGCCATACCATATCACAGAAAACACTCCCTGCAAAAACAAGTTAGACGCCTCTACTTTGTTGTTGCATGTTTTACGTGGCTTATGGGAGTAGATGCTAAGAACGATTCTTACCTACGGAAAGCCACAACGGTGATATTATGGTTGCCAAACTCCGGTGTTAATCCCATGACAACTATAGTGAGAGAAACTGACATCCACCAGCCGCATGTGTGGTACAAGCCACACGTCAAGTGCGGAGTCGGTCTCGCGAACGACGTCGCGTAAGGTTGGCCTGGACCGCTTCAATCTCACTATCCCGCGTCATAAGAAGAACACAAACAAGAGGCTTGCAACAGAAAACATCAACGCCCGCAACAACCATGTTGCGTTCTACTCGTGAATCACATCTACGCATAGATCTAGCTCTGATACCACTGATGGGTTTCGCAGCATAGTAAATCAAAATTTTCTACGGAAGCGAACAGAGGGAAAGCCAAGATCTAATCTAGGAGATGCAAACAACGAGAGAGATTGGATTAGATCTTCATACCCTTGAAGATTCGCACAGCGGAACGTTCGTCGGAACATGGGTGATGTAGTCGTACTCACTTCTCCTCCTCGCGATCCGATCCGATCTAGCACCACAAGTGGCGGTGCCTCCGTGAGATGCACACGTGCAGCACCTCGACGTCTCCTCCTTCTCGGACCAGCAAGTATGGTGGAGAGATGGATTGGATCTACAGCACGACGGCGTGGTGTATATGGTGGAGAATTTCTGCCGCAGGGCTTCGCCTACAAACAGTCGGAAGGGAGAGTGGAAGGGCAGCAGGGCAACTAGGGTTGGAGGAAGGTGTGTTGGGAGGGGGGGCGCACCAGCCCTCTATTTATAGAGGGGTGGCGGCCAGCCCTAGCCTCTCCTCCAAGCCTATCTCTAGTTTAAACAATTTAAACTCTCCCTTATCTAGAAATCCTATCTTATCTTATCTCTAGTTTAAACGATTTAAACTCTCTAGGATCGGCTGGGCCCTATGGGGCCTTGTGCCCCTGGCCCAATGCGGCCAGGACACTCCCTCATAGGCCCATGCCCCCTCCCGGAAGGTGGGACCACGTTGGCCCCCTTCCGGAAGGTTCTAGAAGCTTCCGGTACAATACCGATTAATCCGGAACAATTCCGAACTCCAAAAACTGCACTGCCTTATATGAATCTTATTCTCCGGACCATTCCGAAACCTCTCGTGATATCCCGGATCCCATCCGAGACTCCGAACAAAAATTCATAAACCAATTATCCAATCTATCCTAGCGTCGAGACACGTTAAGTGTGTGACCCTGCGGGTTCGAGAATATGCAGACATGATCTTCTATCAATAATCAACAGCGGGGTCTGGGCACCCATATTGACTCCCACACATTCATCGATAATCATATCGGATGAACCACGATGCCAGGATTCAATCAATCCCATATATATATTCCCTTCGTCTCGCGATATTTTACTTGCCCGAGATTCGATCGTCGGTATCGTCATACCTAGTTCAATCTCGTTCACAGCAAGTACTTTACTCGTTCCGTAATCCGATATCACTTTGTGATTAACTCCTTAACCACATGCTTGCAAGCGGTGTTGATATCGATTACCGAGTGGGCCCGAAGTATATCTCTCCGACTTGGGAGGGACAAATTCCATCTCGATACATACAACCCAACAGATACTTTCCGATCACCTGAGAGACACCTTTATGACCACCCTCTCATAGGATGACGTTTGATGACCTCAAAGCTTTCTTCCGATACCAGGGAGTTGCATTATCTCATGGTCTAAGGAATACAATATTTGACATAAGAAAAGCTTCGCAAAGACGAACACAATGACACGATCTAATTGCTTCGCTTAGTTTGGGTCTGTCCACCATATCATTCTCCAATGATATGATCTCATTATCAATTGACAACTCATGTCTATGGTTAGGAAACCTTAACCATCATTGATCAATGAGCTAGTCCATAGAGGCGTACTAGGGACACGGTGTTGTTCACAAACCACACAAGTATTAATGTTTCCGCTTAATACAATTCTAGTATGGAATATGAACTTTATCATGAACAAGAATTATAATAATAACATCTTTATTATTGCCTCTAGGGCATAATTCCAACACAGACATGTAGTGAAACCGGTGGATCCTTATGTGGTTTTTCTAGAGGAACACACATGCAATGACACTGGGTGTGGTTCATGAAAAGAACAGACATGCAATGACATTGGTGGATCCTTATGTGGTTTGTGAGAAGAACAGACATGCAATGACATTGGTGGATCCTTATGTGGTTCGTGAAAAGAACTGACATGCAATGACACTCGGTGTGGTTCATGAAAAGAAAAAACATACAATGACACCGGTGGATCCATGTGTGGTTTATGGAAGTAACAGACATGCAATGACTCTTGCTATGGTTCATGAAAAGAACAGACATTCAATGACACCGGTGGATCCATGTGTGGTTCATGAGAAGAACACACATCCAATGACACTGGTGGATCCTTATGTGGTTCATGAAAAGAACAGACATGTAGTGACACCGGTGGATCCTCATGTGGTTTGTCTAGAGGAACACACATGCAATGACACTGGGTGTGGTTCATGAAAAGAACAGACATGCAATGACACCGGTGGATCCATGTGTGGTTCATGAGAAGAACACACATCCAATGACACTGGTGAATCCTTATGTGGTTCATGAAAAGAACAGACATGCAGTGACACCGGTGGATCCTTATGTGGTTTGTCTAGAGGAACACACATTCAATGACACCGGGTGTGGTTCATGAAAAGAACAGACATGCAATGACTTATGTGGTTTGTTTATAAGAACACACATGCAATGACACTGGGTGTGGTTCATGAAAAGAACAGACATGCAATGACACTGGTGGATCCTTATGTGGTTTGTTTAGAGGAACAGACATGCAGTGACACTGGTGGATCCATGTCTGATTCATGAGAAGAACACACATCCAATGACACTGGTGGATCCTTATGTGGTTCATGAAAAGAACAGACATGCAGTGACACTGGTGGATCCTTATGTGGTTTTTCTAGAGGAACACACATGCAATGACACTGGGTGTGGTTCATGAAAAGAACAGACATGCAATGACACTCGTGGATCCTTATGTGGTTTGTGAGAAGAACAGACATGCAATGACACTGGTGGATCCTTATGTGGTTCATGAAAAGAACTGACATGCAATGACATTGGGTGTGGTTCATGAAAAGAACACACATCCAATGACACAGGTGGATCCTTATGTGGTTCATGAAAAGAACAGACATGCAGTGACACCGGTGGATCCTTATGTGGTTTTTCTAGAGGAACACACATGCAATGACACTGGGTGTGGTTCATGAAAAGAACAGACATGCAATGACATTGGTGGATCCTTATGTGGTTTGTGAGAAGAACATACATCCAATGACATTGGTGGATCCTTATGTGGTTCATGAAAAGAACAGACATGCAGTGACACCGGTGGATACTTATGTGGTTTGTCTAGAGGAACACACATGCAATGACACCGGGTGTGGTTCATGAAAAGAACAGACATGCAATGACTTATGTGGTTTGTTTAGAATAACACACATGCAATGACACTGGGTGTGAATCATGAAAAGAACAGACATGCAATGACACTGGTGGATCCTTATGTGGTTTGTGAGAAGAACAAACATGCAATGACACTGGTGGATCCTTATGTGGTTCATGAAAAGAACTGACATGCAATTACACTGGGTGTGGTTCATGAAAAGAACACACATCCAATGACACTGGTGGATCCTTATGTGGTTCATGAAAAGAACAGACATGCAGTGACACCGGTGGATCCTTATGTGGTTTTTCTAGGGGAACACACATGCAATGACACTGGGTGTGGTTCATGAAAAGAACAGACATGCAATGACACTGGGTGTGGTTCATGAAAAGAACAGACATGCAATGACACTGGTGGATCCATGTGTGGTTCATGAGAAGAACACACATCTAATCACATTGGGTGGATCCTTATGTGGTTTGTGAGAAAAGACATGCAATGACACTGGGTGTTGTGAGAATAAAAGACATGCAATGACACTCGTGGATCCTTATGGGGTTCATGAAAAGAACAAACATGCATTGACACCGGTGGATCCTTATGTGGTTTGTCTAGAGGAAAACACATGCAATGACACTAGGTGTGGTTCATGAAAAGAACAGACATGCAATGACACTGGTGGATCCTTATGTGGTGTGTGAGAAGAACAGACATGCAATGACACTGGTGGATCCTTATGTGGTTTGTGAGAAAAACAGACATGCAATGACACTGGTGGATCCTTATGTGGTTCATGAAAAGAACTGACATGTAATGACACTGGGTGTGGTTCATGAAAAGTACAGACATGCAATGACACCGGTGGATCCATGTGTGGTTTCTGGAAGTAACAGACATGCAATGACTCTAGTTGTGGTTCATGAAAAGAACAGACATGGAGTGACACCGGTGGATCCATGTGTCGTTCATGAAAAGAACACACATCCAATGACACTCGTGGATCCTTATGTGGTTCATGAAAAGAACAGACATGAAGTGACACCGGTGGATCCTTATGTGGTTTGTCTATAGGAACACACATGCAATGACACTAGGTGTGGTTCATGAAAAGAACAAACATGCAATGACACTGGTGGATCCTTATGTGGTTTGTGACAAGAACAGACATGCAATGACACTAGTGGATCCTTATGTGGTTCATGAAAAGAACTGACATGCAATGACACTAGGTGTGGTTCATGAAATGAACAGACATGCAATGACACCGGTGGATCCATGTGTGGTTTATGGAAGTAACAGACATGCAATGACTCTAGTTGTGGTTCATGAAAAGAACAGACATGCAATGACACTAGTGGATCTATGTGTGGTTCATGAGAAGAACACACATCCAATGACACTGGTGGATCCTTATGTGGTTCATGAAAAGAACAGACATGCAGTGACACCGGTGGATTCTTATGTGGTTTGTTTAGAGAAACATACATGGAGTGACACCGGTTGTGGTTCATGAAAAGAACAGACATGCAATGACTTATGTGCTTTGTTTAGAAGAACACACATGCAATGACACTGGGTGTTGTTCATGAAAAGAACAAACTTGCAATGACACTGGTGGATCCTTATGTGGTTTGTTTAGAGGAACAGACATTCAATGACACTGGTGGATCCATGTGTGGTTCATGAGAAGAACACACATCCAATGACACTGGTGGATCCTGATGTGGTTCATGGAAAGAACAGACATGCATTGACACTGGTGGATCCTTATGTGGTTTGTCTAGAGGAACACACATGCAATGACACTGGGTGTGGTTCATGAAAAGAACAGACATGCAATGCCACTGGGTGTGGTTCATGAAAAGAACAGACATGCAATGACACTGGTGCATCCATATGTGGTTCATGAGAAGAACACACATCCAATCACATTGGGTGGATCCTTATGTGGTTTGTCTAGAGGAACACACATGCAATGACACTGGGTGTGGTTCATGAAAAGAACAGACATGCAATGACACTGGTGTTACCTTATGTGGTTCATGAAAAGAACAGACATGCAATGACACTAGGTGTGGTTTGTGAAAAGAACAGACATGCAATGACACTGGTGGATCCTTATGTGGTTCATAAAAGAACAGACATGCAGTGACACCGGTGGATACTTATGTGGTTTGTCTAGAGGAACACACATGCAATGACACCGGGTGTGGTTCATGAAAAGAACAGACATGCAATGACTTATGTGGTTTGTTTAGAAGAACACACATGCAATGACACTGGGTGTGGTTCATGAAAAGAACAAACATGCAATGACACTGGTGGATCCTGATGTGGTTTGTGAGAAGTACAAACATGCAATGACACTGGTGGATCCTTATGTGGTTCATGAAAATAACTGTCATGCAATGACACTGGGTGTGGTTCATGAAAAGAACACACATCCAATGACACTGGTGGATCCTTATGTGGTTCATGAAAAGAACAGACATGCAGTGACACCGGTGGACCCTTATGTGGTTTGTCTAGAGGAACACACATGCAATGTCAATGGGTGTGGTTCATGAAAACAACAGACATGCAATGACACTGGTGGATCCTTATGTGGTTTCTGAGAAGAACAGACATGCAATGACACTGGTGGATCCTTATGTGGTCCATGAAAAGAACTGACATGCAATAACACTGGGTGTGGTTCATGAAAAGAACAGACATGCAATGACACCGGTGGATCCATGTGTGGTTTCTGGAAGTAACAGACATGCAATGACACTGGGTGTGGTTCATGAAAAGAACAGACATGCAATGACACTGGTGGATCCATGTGTGGTTCATGAGAAGAACACACATCTAATCACATTGGGTGGATCCTTATGTGGTTTGTCTAGAGGAACACACATGCAATGACACTAGGTGTGGTTCATGAAAAGAACAGACATGTAATGACACTGGTGGAACCTTATGTGGTTCATGAAAAGAACAGACATGCAATGACACTAGGTGTGGTTTGTGAAAAGAACAGACATGCAATGACACTGGGTGTGGTTCATGAAAAGAACAGACATGCAATGACACTGGTGGATCCATGTGTGGTTCATGAGAAGAACACACATCTAATCACATTGGGTGGATCCTTATGTGGTTTGTCTAGAGGAACACACATGCAATGACACTGGGTGTGGTTCATGAAAAGAACAGACATGTAATGACACTGGTGGAACCTTATGTGGTTCATGAAAAGAACAGACATGCAATGACACTAGGTGTGGTTTGTGAAAAGAACAGACATGCAATGACACTGGTGGATCCTTATATGGTTCATGAAAAGAACAGACATGCAGTGACACCGGTGGATACTTATGTGGTTTGTCTAGAGGAACACACTTGCAATGACACCGGGTGTGGTTCATGAAAAGAACAGACATGCAATGACTTATGTGGTTTGTTTAGAAGAACACACATGCAATGACACTGGGTGTGGTTCATGAAAAGAACAGACATGCAATGACACTGGTGGATCCTGATGTGGTTTCTGAGAAGAACAAACATGCAATGACACTGGTGGATCCTTATGTGGTTCATGAAAATAACTGTCATGCAATGACACTGGGTGTGGTTCATGAAAAGAACACACATCCAATGACACTGGTGGATCCTTATGTGGTTCATGAAAAGAACAGACATGCAGTGACACCGGTGGACCCTTATGTGGTTTGTCTAGAGGAACACACATGCAATGTCAATGGGTGTGGTTCATGAAAACAACAGACATGCAATAACACTGGTGGATCCTTATGTGGTTTCTGAGAAGAACAGACATGCAATGACACTGGTGGATCCTTATGTGGTCCATGAAAAGAACTGACATGCAATGACACTGGGTGTGGTTCATGAAAAGAATAGACATGCAATGACACCGGTGGATCCATGTGTGGTTTCTGGAAGTAACAGACATGCAATGACTCTAGCTGTGGTTCATGAAAAGAACAGACACGCAGTGACACCGGTGGATCCATGTGTGGTTCATGAGAAGAACACACATCCAATGACACGCGTGGATCCTTATGTGCTTCATGAAAAGAACAGACATGAAGTGACACCGGTGGATCCTTATGTGGTTTGTCTATAGGAACACACATGCAATGACACTAGGTGTGGTTCATGAAAAGAACAAACATGCAATGACACTCGTGGATCCTTATGTGGTTTGTGAGAAGAACAGACATGCAATGAAACTAGTGGATCCTTATGTGGTTCATGAAAAGAACTGACATGCAATGACACTAGGTGTGGTTCATGAAAAGAACAGACATGCAATGACACCGGTGGATCCATGTGTGGTTTATGGAAGTAACAGACATGCAATGACTCTAGTTGTGGTTCATGAAAAGAACAGACATGCAATGACACCGGTGGATCTATGTGTGGTTCATGAGAAGAACACACATCCAATGACACTGGTGGATCCTTATGTGGTTCATGAAAAGAACAGACATGCAGTGACACCGGTGGATTCTTATGTGGTTTGTTTAGAGAAACATACATGCAGTGACACCGGTTGTGGTTCATGAAAAGAACAGACATGCAATGACTTATGTGCTTTGTTTAGAAGAACACACATGCAATGACACTGGGTGTTGTTCATGAAAAGAACAAACATGCAATGACACTGGTGGATCCTTATGTGGTTTGTTTAGAGGAACAGACATTCAATGACACTGGTGGATCCATGTGTGGTTCATGAGAAGAACACACATCCAATGACACTGGTGGATCCTGATGTGGTTCATGGAAAGAACAGACATGCATTGACACTGGTGGATCCTTATGTGGTTTGTCTAGAGGAACACACATGCAATGACACTGGGTGTGGTTCATGAAAAGAACAGACATGCAATGCCACTGGGTGTGGTTCATGAAAAGAACAGACATGCAATGACACTGGTGCATCCATGTGTGGTTCATGAGAAGAACACACATCCAATCACATTGGGTGGATCCTTTTGTGGTTTGTCTAGAGGAACACACATGCAATGACACTGGGTGTGGTTCATGAATAGAATAGACATGCAATGACACTGGTGGAACCTTATGTGGTTCATGAAAAGAACAGACATGCAATGACACTAGGTGTGGTTTGTGAAAAGAACAGACATGCAATGACACTGGTGGATCCTTATGTGGTTCATGAAAAGAACAGACATGCAGTGACACCGGTGGATACTTATGTGGTTTGTCTAGAGGAACACACATGCAATGACACCGGGTGTGGTTCATGAAAAGAACAGACATGCAATGACTTATGTGGTTTGTTTAGAAGAACACACATGCAATAACACTGGGTGTGGTTCATGAAAAGAACAGACATGCAATTACACTGGTGGATCCTGATGTGGTTTGTGAGAAGAACTGTCATGCAATGACACTGGGTGTGGTTCATGAAAACAACACACATCCAATGACACTGGTGGATCCTTATGTGGTTCATGAAAAGAACAGACATGCAGTGACACAGGTGGACCCTTATGTGGTTTGTCTAGAGGAACACACATGCAATGTCAATGGGTGTGGTTCATGAAAAGAACAGACATGCAATGACACTGGTGGATCCTTATGTGGTTTGTAAGAAGAACAAACATGCAATGACACTGGTGGATCCTTATGTGGTCCATGAAAAGAACAGACATGTAGTGACACCGGTGGATACTTATGTGGTTTGTCTAGAGGAACACACATGCAATGACACCGGGTGTGGTTCATGAAAAGAACAGACATGCAATGACTTATGTGGTTTGTTTAGAAGAACACACATGCAATGACACTAGGTGTGGTTCATGAAAAGAACAAACATGCAATGACACTGGTGGATCCTGATGTGGTTTGTGAGAAGAACAAACATGCAATGACACTGGTGGATCCTTATGTGGTTCATGAAAATAACTGTCATGCAATGACACTAGGTGTGGTTCATGAAAAGAACACACATCCAATGACACTGGTGGATCCTTATGTGGTTCATGAAAAGAACAGACATGCAGTGACACCGGTGGACCCTTATGTGGTTTGTCTAGAGGAACACACATGCAATGTCAATGGGTGTGGTTCATGAAAACAACAGACATGCAATGACACTGGTGGATCCTTATGTGGTTTGTGAGAAAAACAGACATGCAATGACACTGGTGGATCCTTATGTGGTTCATGAAAAGAACTGACATGTAATGACACTGGGTGTGGTTCATGAAAAGTACAGACATGCAATGACACCGGTGGATCCATGTGTGGTTTTTGGAAGTAACAGACATGCAATGACTCTAGTTGTGGTTCATGAAAAGAACAGACATGGAGTGACACCGGTGGATCCATGTGTCGTTCATGAAAAGAACACACATCCAATGACACTCGTGGATCCTTATGTGGTTCATGAAAAGAACAGACATGAAGTGACACCGGTGGATCCTTATGTGGTTTGTCTATAGGAACACACATGCAATGACACTAGGTGTGGTTCATGAAAAGAACAAACATGCAATGACACTGGTGGATCCTTATGTGGTTTGTGAGAAGAACAGACATGCAATGACACTAGTGGATCCTTATGTGGTTCATGAAAAGAATTGACATGCAATGACACTAGGTGTGGTTCATGAAAAGAACAAACATGCAATGACACCGGTGGATCCATGTGTGGTTTATGGAAGTAACAGACATGCAATGACTCTAGTTGTGGTTCATAAAAAGAACAGACATGCAATGACACCGGTGGATCTATGTGTGGTTCATGAGAAGAACACACATCCAATGACACTGGTGGATCCTTATGTGGTTCATGAAAAGAACAGACATGCAGTGACACCGGTGGATTCTTATGTGGTTTGTTTAGAGAAACATACATGCAGTGACACCGGTTGTGGTTCATGAAAAGAACAGACATGCAATGACTTATGTGCTTTGTTTAGAAGAACACACATGCAATGACACTGGGTGTTGTTCATGAAAAGAACAAACATGCAATGACACTGGTGGATCCTTATGTGGTTTGTTTAGAGGAACAGACATTCAATGACACTGGTGGATCCATGTGTGGTTCATGAGAAGAACACACATCCAATGACACTGGTGGATCCTGATGTGGTTCATGGAAAGAACAGACATGCATTGACACTGGTGGATCCTTATGTGGTTTGTCTAGAGGAACACACATGCAATGACACTGGGTGTGGTTCATGAAAAGAACAGACATGCAATGACACTGGGTTTGGTTCATGAAAAGAACAAACATGCAATGACACTGGTGGATCCTTATGTGGTTCATGAAAAGAATTGACATGCAATGACACTAGGTGTGGTTCATGAAAAGAACAGACATGCAATGACACCGGTGGATCCATGTGTGGTTTATGGAAGTAATAGACATGCAATGACTCTAGTTGTGGTTCATGAAAAGAACAGACATGCAATGACACCGGTGGATCTATGTGTGGTTCATGAGAAGAACACACATCCAATGACACTGGTGGATCCTTATGTGGTTCATGAAAAGAACAGACATGCAGTGACACCGGTGGATTCTTATGTGGTTTGTTTCGAGAAACATACATGAAGTGACACCAGTTGTGGTTCATGAAAATAACAGACATGCAATGACTTATGTGCTTTGTTTAGAAGAACACACATGCAATGACACTGGGTGTTGTTAATGAAAAGAACAAACATGCAATTACACTGGTGGATCCTTATGTGGTTTGTTTAGAGGAACAGACATTCAATGACACTGGTGGATCCATGTGTGGTTCATGAGAAGAACACACATCCAATGATACTGGTGGATCCTGATGTGGGTCATGGAAATAACAGACATGCATTGACACTGGTAGTGGTTCATGAAAAGAACAGACATGCAATGACTTATGTGGTTTGTCTAGAGGAACACACATGCAATGACACTGGGAGTGGTTCATGAAAAGAACAGACATGCAATGACACTGGGTGTGGTTCATGAAAAGAACAGACATGCAATGACACTGGTGGATCCATGTGTGGTTCATGAGAAGAACACACATCTAATCACATTGGGTGGATCCTTATGTGGTTTGTCTAGAGGAACACACATGCAATGACACTGGGTGTGGTTCATGAAAAGAACAGACATGTAATGACACTGGTGGAACCTTATGTGGTTCATGAAAAGAACAGACATGCAATGATACTAGGTGTGGTTTGTGAAAAGAACAGACATGCAATGACACTGGTGGATCCTTATGTGGTTCATGAAAAGAACAGACATGCAGTGACACCGGTGGATACTTATGTGGTTTGTCTAGAGGAACACACTTGCAATGACACCGGGTGTGGTTCATGAAAAGAACAGACATGTAATGACTTATGTGGTTTGTTTAGAAGAACACACATGCAATGACACTGGGTGTGGTTCATGAAAAGAACAGACATGCAATGACACTGGTGGATCCTGATGTGGTTTGTGAGAAGAACAAACATGCAATGACACTGGTGGATCCTTATGTGGTTCATGAAAAGAACTATCATGCAATGACACTGGGTGTGGTTCATGAAAACAACACACATCCAATGACACTGGTGGATCCTTATGTGGTTCATGAAAAGAACAGACATGCAGTGACACCGGTGGACCCTTATGTGGTTTTTGTAGAGGAACACACATGCAATGTCAATGGGTGTGGTTCATGAAAAGAACAGACATGCAATGACACTGGTGGATCCTTATGTGGTTTGTGAGAAGAACAGACATGCAATGACACTGGTGGATCCTTATGTGGTCCATGAAAAGAACTGACATGCAATGACACTGGGTGTGGTTCATGAAAAGAACAGACATGCAATGACACCGGTGGATCCATGTGTGGTTTCTGGAAGTAACAGACATGCAATGACTCTAGCTGTGGTTCATGAAAAGAACAGACATGCAGTGACACCGGTGGATCCATGTGTGGTTCATGAGAGGAACACACATCCAATGACACGCGTGGATCCTTATGTGGTTGATGAAAAGAACAGACATGAAGTGACACCGGTGGATCCTTATGTGGTTTGTCTATAGGAACACACATGCAATGACACTAGGTGTGGTTCATGAAAAGAACAAACATGCAATGACACTGGTGGATCCTTATGTGGTTTGTGAGAAGAACAGACATGAAATGACACTAGTGGATCCTTATGTGGTTCATGAAAAGAACTGACATGCAATGACACTAGGTGTGGTTCATGAAAAGAACAGACATGCAATGACACCGGTGGATCCTTGTGTGGTTTATGGAAGTAACAGACATGCAATGACTCTAGTTGTGGTTCATGAAAAGAACAGACATGCAGTGACACCGGTGGATCTATGTGTGGTTCATGAGAAGAACACACATCCAATGACACTGGTGGATCCTTATGTGGTTCATGAAAAGAACAGACATGCAGTGACACCGGTGGATTCTTATGTGGTTTGTTTAGAGAAACATACATGCAGTGACACCGGTTGTGGTTCATGAAAAGAACAGACATGCAATGACTTATGTGCTTTGTTTAGAAGAACACACATGCAATGACACTGGGTGTTGTTCATGAAAAGAACAAACATGCAATGACACTGGTGGATCCTTATGTGGTTTGTTTAGAGGAACAGACATTCAATGACACTGGTGGATCCATGTGTGGTTCATGAGAAGAACACACATCCAATGACACTAGTGGATCCTGATGTGGTTCATGGAAAGAACAGACATGCATTGACACTGGTGGATCCTTATGTGGTTTGTCTAGAGGAACACACATGCAATGACACTGGGTGTGGTTCATGAAAAGAACAGACATGCAATGACACTGGGTGTGGTTCATGAAAAGAACAAACATGCAATGACACTGGTGGATCCTTATGTGGTTCATGAAAAGAATTGACATGCAATGACACTAGGTGTGGTTCATGAAAAGAACAAACATGCAATGACACCGGTGGATCCATGTGTGGTTTATGGAAGTAACAGACATGCAATGACTCTAGTTGTGGTTCATAAAAAGAACAGACATGCAATGACACTGGTGGATCTATGTGTGGTTCATGAGAAGAACACACATCCAATGACACTGGTGGATCCTTATGTGGTTCATGAAAAGAACAGACATGCAGTGACACCGGTGGATTCTTATGTGGTTTGTTGCGAGAAACATACATGAAGTGACACCAGTTGTGGTTCATGAAAAGAACAGACATGCAATGACTTATGTGCTTTGTTTAGAAGAACACACATGCAATGACACTGGGTGTTGTTCATGAAAAGAACAAACATGCAATGACACTGGTGGATCCTTATGTGGTTTGTTTAGAGGAACACACATTCAATGACACTGGTGGATCCATGTGTGGTTCATGAGAAGAACACACATCCAATGACACTGGTGGATCCTGATGTGGTTCATGGAAAGAACAGACATGCATTAACACTGGTGGATTCTTATGTGGTTTGTCTAGAGGAACACACATGCAATGACACTGGGTGTGGTTCATGAAAAGAACAGACATGCAATGACACTGGGTGTGGTTCATGAAAAGAACAGACATGTAATGACACTGGTGGATCCATGTGTGGTTCATGAGAAGAACACACATCTAATCACATTGGGTGGATCCTTATGTGGTTTGTCTAGAGGAACACACATGCAATGACACTGGGTGTGGTTCATGAAAAGAACAGACATGTAATGACACTGGTGGAACCTTATGTGGTTCATGAAAAGAACAGACATGCAATGACACTAGGTGTGGTTTGTGAAAAGAACAGACATGCAATGACACTGGTGGATCCTTATGTGGTTCATGAAAAGAACAGACATGCAGTGACACCGGTGGTTACTTATGTGGTTTGTCTAGAGGAACACACATGCAATGACACCGGGTGTGGTTCATGAAAAGAACAGACATGCAATGACTTATGTGGTTTGTTTAGAAGAACACACATGCAATGACACTGGGTGTGGTTCATGAAAAGAACAGACATGCAATGACACTGGTGGATCCTGATGTGGTTTCTGAGAAGAACAAACATGCAATGACACTGGTGGATCCTTATGTGGTTCATGAAAAGAACTATCATGCAATGACACTGGGTGTGGTTCATGAAAACAACACACATCCAATGACACTGGTGGATCCTGATGTGGTTCATGAAAAGAACAGACATGCAGTGACACTGGTGGACCCTTATGTGGTTTGTGTAGAGGAACACACATGCAATGTGAATGGGTGTGGTTCATGAAAAGAACAGACATGCAATGACACTGGTGGATCCTTATGTGGTTTGTGAGAAGAACAGACATGCAATGACACTGGTGGATCCTTAAGTGGTCCATGAAAAGAACTGACATGCAATGACACTGGGTGTGGTTCATGAAAAGAACAGACATGCAATGACACCGGTGGATCCATGTGTGGTTTCTGGAAGTAACAGACATGCAATGACTCTAGCTGTGGTTCATGAAAAGAACAGACACGCAGTGACACCGGTGGATCCATGTGTGGTTCATGAGAAGAACACACATCCAATGACACGCGTGGATCCTTATGTGGTTCATGAAAAGAACAGACATGAAGTGACACCGGTGGATCCTTATGTGGTTTGTCTATAGGAACACACATGCAATGACACTAGGTGTGGTTCATGAAAAGAACAAACATGCAATGACACTGTTGGATCCTTATGTGGTTTGTGAGAAGAACAGACATGAAATGACACTAGTGGATCCTTATGTGGTTCATGAAAAGAACTGACATGCAATGACACTAGGTGTGGTTCATGAAAAGAACAGACATCCAATGACACCGGTGGATCCATGTGTGGTTTATGGAAGTAAGAGACATGCAATGACTCTAGTTGTGGTTCATGAAAAGAACAGACATGCAATGACACCGGTGGATCTATGTGTGGTTCATGAGAAGAACACACATCCAATGACACTGGTGGATCCTTATGTGGTTCATGAAAAGAACAGACATGCAGTGGTACCGGTGGATTCTTATGTGGTTTGTTTAGAGAAACATACATGCAGTGACACCGGTTGTGGTTCATGAAAAGAACAGACATGCAATGACTTATGTGCTTTGTTTAGAAGAACACACATGCAATGACACTGGGTGTTGGTCATGAAAAGAACAAACATGCAATGACACTGGTGGATCCTTATGTGGTTTGTTTAGAGGAACAGACATTCAATGACACTGGTGGATCCATGTGTGGTTCATGAGAAGAACACACATCCAATGACACTGGTGGATCCTGATGTGGTTCATGGAAAGAACAGACATGCATTGACACTGGTGGATCCTTATGTGGTTTGTCTAGAGGAACACACATGCAATGACACTGGGTGTGGTTCATGAAAAGAACAGACATGCAATGACACTGGGTGTGGTTCATTAAAAGAACAAACATGCAATGACACTGGTGGATCCTTATGTGGTTCATGAAAAGAATTGACATGCAATGACACTAGGTGTGGTTCATGAAAAGAACAGACATGCAATCACACCGGTGGATCCATGTGTGGTTTATGGAAGTAATAGACATGCAATGACTCTAGTTGTGGTTCATGAAAAGAACAGACATGCAATGACACCGGTGGATCTATGTGTGGTTCATGAGAAGAACACACATCCAATGACACTGGTGGATCCTTATGTGGTTCATGAAAAGAACAGACATGCAGTGACACCGGTGGATTCTTATGTGGTTTGTTTCGAGAAACATACATGAAGTGACACCAGTTGTGGTTCATGAAAAGAACAGACATGCAATGACTTATGTGCTTTGTTTAGAAGAACACACATGCAATGACACTGGGTGTTGTTCATGAAAAGAACAAACATGCAATGACACTAGTGGATCCTTATGTGGTTTGTTTAGAGGAACACACATTCAATGACACTGGTGGATCCATGTGTGGTTCATGAGAAGAACACACATCCAATGACACTGGTGGATCCTGATGTGGTTCATGGAAAGAACAGACATGCATTAACACTGGTGGATCCTTATGTGGTTTGTCTAGAGGAACACACATGCAATGACACTGGGTGTGGTTCATGAAAAGAACAGACATGCAATGACACTGGGTGTGGTTCATGAAAAGAACAGACATGTAATGACACTGGTGGATCCATGTGTGGTTCATGAGAAGAACACACATCTAATCACATTGGGTGGATCCTTATGTGGTTTGTCTAGAGGAACACACATGCAATGACACTGGGTGTGGTTCATGAAAAGAACAGACATGTAATGACACTGGTGGAACCTTATGTGGTTCATGAAAAGAACATACATGCAATGACACTAGGTGTGGTTTGTGAAAAGAACAGACATGCAATGACACTGGTGGATCCTTATGTGGTTCATAAAAGAACAGACATGCAGTGACACCGGTGGTTACTTATGTGGTTTGTCTAGAGGAACACACATGCAATGACACCGGGTGTGGTTCATGAAAAGAACAGACATGCAATGACTTATGTGGTTTGTTTAGAAGAACACACATGCAATGACACTGGGTGTGGTTCATGAAAAGAACAGACATGCAATGACACTGGTGGATCCTGATGTGGTTTGTGAGAAGAACAAACATGCAATGACACTGGTGGATCCTTATGTGGTTCATGAAAAGAACTATCATGCAATGACACTGGGTGTGGTTCATGAAAACAACACACATCCAATGACACTGGTGGATCCTTATGTGGTTCATGAAAAGAACAGACATGAAGTGACACCGGTGGACCCTTATGTGGTTTGTGTAGAGGAACACACATGCAATGTCAATGGGTGTGGTTCATGAAAAGAACAGACATGCAATGACACTGGTGGATCCTTATGTGGTTTGTGAGAAGAACAGACATGCAATGACACTGGTGGATCCTTAAGTGGTCCATGAAAAGAACAGACATGCAATGACACCAGTGGATCCATGTGTGGTTTCTGGAAGTAACAGACATGCAATGACTCTAGCTGTGGTTCATGAAAAGAACAGACACGCAGTGACACCGGTGGATCCATGTGTGGTTCATGAGAAGAACACACATCCAATGACACGCGTGGATCCTTATGTGGTTCATGAAAAGAACAGACATGAAGTGACACCGGTGGATCCTTATGTGGTTTGTCTATAGGAACACACATGCAATGACACTAGGTGTGGTTCATGAAAAGAACAAACATGCAATGACACTGGTGGATCCTTATGTGGTTTGTGAGAAGAACAGACATGCAATGAAACTAGTGGATCCTTATGTGGTTCATGAAAAGAACTGACATGCAATGACACTAGGTGTGGTTCATGAAAAGAACAGACATGCAATGACACCGGTGGATCCATGTGTGGTTTATGGAAGTAACAGACATGCAATGACTCTAGTTGTGGTTCATGAAAAGAACAGACATGCAATGACACCGGTGGATCTATGTGTGGTTCATGAGAAGAACACACATCCAATGACACTGGTGGATCCTTATGTGGTTCATGAAAAGAACAGACATGCAGTGACACCGGTGGATTCTTATGTGGTTTGTTTAGAGAAACATACATGCAGTGACTTATGTGGTTTGTTTAGAAGAACACACATGCAATGACACTGGGTGTGGTTCATGAAAAGAACAGACATGCAATGACTTATGTGGTTTGTTTAGAAGAACACACATGCAATGACACTGGGTGTGGTTCATGAAAAGAACAGACATGCAATGACACTGGTGGATCCTGATGTGGTTTGTGAGAAGAACAAACATGCAATGACACTGGTGGATCCTTATGTGGTTCATGAAAAGAACTATCATGCAATGACACTGGGTGTGGTTCATGAAAACAACACACATCCAATGACACTGGTGGATCCTTATGTGGTTCATGAAAAGAACAGACATGTAGTGACACCGGTGGACCCTTATGTGGTTTGTGTAGAGGAACACACATGCAATGTCAATGGGTGTGGTTCATGAAAAGAACAGACATGCAATGACACTGGTGGATCCTTATGTGGTTTGTGAGAAGAACAGACATGCAATGACACTGGTGGATCCTTATGTGGTCCATGAAAAGAACTGACATGCAATGACACTGGGTGTGGTTCATGAAAAGAACAGACATGCAATGACACCGGTGGATCCATGTGTGGTTTCTGCAAGTAACAGACATGCAATGACTCTAGCTGTGGTTCATGAAAAGAACAGACATGAAGTGACACCGGTGGATCCATGTGTGGTTCATGAGAAGAACACACATCCAATGACACGCGTGGATCCTTATGTGGTTGATGAAAAGAACAGACATGAAGTGACACCGGTGGATCCTTATGTGGTTTGTCTATAGGAACACACATGCAATGACACTAGGTGTGGTTCATGAAAAGAACAAACATGCAATGACACCGGTGGATCCTTATGTGGTTTGTGAGAAGAACAGACATGCAATGAAACTAGTGGATCCTTATGTGGTTCATGAAAAGAACAGACATGCAATGACACTAGGTGTGGTTCATGAAAAGAACAGACATGCAATGACACCGGTGGATCCATGTTTGGTTTATGGAAGTAACAGACATGCAATGACTCTAGTTGTAGTTCATGAAAAGAACAGACATGCAATGACACCGGTGGATCTATGTGTGGTTCATGAGAAGAACACACATCCAATGACACTGGTGGATCCTTATGTGGTTCATGAAAAGAACAGACATGCAGTGACACCGGTGGATTCTTATGTGGTTTGTTTAGAGAAACATACATGCAGTGACACCGGTTGTGGTTCATGAAAAGAACAGACATGCAATGACTTATGTGCTTTGTTTAGAAGAACACACATGCAATGACACTGGGTGTTGTTCATGAAAAGAACAAACATGCAATGACACTGGTGGATCCTTATGTGGTTTGTTTAGAGGAACAGACATTCAATGACACTGGTGGATCCATGTGTGGTTCATGAGAAGTACACACATCCAATGACACTGGTGGATCCTGATGTGGTTCATGGAAAGAACAGACATGCATTGACACTGGTGGATCCTTATGTGGTTTGTCTAGAGGAACACACATGCAATGACACTGGGTGTGGTTCATGAAAAGAACAGACATGCAATGCCACTGGGTGTGGTTCATGAAAAGAACAGACATGCAATGACACTGGTGCATCCATGTGTGGTTCATGAGAAGAAAACACATCCAATCACATTGGGTGGATCCTTTTGTGGTTTGTCTAGAGGAACACACATGCAATGACACTGGGTGTGGTTCATGAATAGAACAGACATGCAATGACACTGGTGGAACCTTATGTGGTTCATGAAAAGAACAGACATGCAGTGACACTAGGTGTGGTTTGTGAAAAGAACAGACATGCAATGACACTGGTGGATCCTTATGTGGTTCATGAAAAGAACAGACATGCAGTGACACCGGTGGATACTTATGTGGTTTTCTAGAGGAACACACATGCAATGACACCGGGTGTGGTTCATGAAAAGAACAGACATGCAATGACTTATGTGGTTTGTTTAGAAGAACACACATGCAATGACACTGGGTGTGGTTCATGAAAAGAACAGACATGCAATTACACTAGTGGATCCTGATGTGGTTTGTGAGAAGAACTGTCATGCAATGACACTGGGTGTGGTTCATGAAAACAACACACATCCAATGACATTGGTGGATCCTTATATGGTTCATGAAAAGAACAGACATGCAGTGACACCGGTGGACCCTTATGTGGTTTGTCTAGAGGAACACACATGCAATGTCAATGGGTGTGGTTCATGAAAAGAACAGACATGCAATGACACTGGTGGATCCTTATGTGGTTTGTGAGAAGAACAGACATGCAATGACACTGGTGGATCCTTATGTGGTCCATGAAAAGAACTGACATGCAATGACACTAGGTGTGGTTCATGAAAAGAACAGACATGCAATAACACCGGTGGATCCATGTGTGGTTTATGGAACTAATAGACATGCAATGACTCTAGGTGTGGATCATGAAAAGACCAGACATGCAATTACACCGGTGGATCCATGTGTGGTTCATGAGAAAAACACACATCCAATGACACTGGTGGATCCTTATGTGGTTCATGAAAAGAACAGACATGTAGTGACACCGGTGGATCCTTATGTGGTTTGTCTAGAGGAACACACATTCAATGACACCGGGTGTGGTTCATGAAAAGAAGATACATGCAATGACTTATGTGGTTTGTTTAGATGAACACACATGCAATGACACTGGGTGTGGTTCATGAAAAGAACAGACATGCAATGACACTGGTGGATCCTTATGTGGTTTGTTTAGAGGAACAGACATTCAATGACACTGGTGGATCCATGTGTGGTTCATGAGAAGAACACACATCCAATGACACTGGTGGATCCTTATGTGGTTCATGAAAAGAACAGACATGCATTGACACTGGTGGATCCTTATGTGGTTTGTCTAAAGGAACACACATGCAATGACACTGGGTGTGGTTCATGAAAAGAACAGACATGCAATGACACTTGGTGTGGTTCATGAAAAGAACAGACATGCAATGACACTGGTGGATCCATGTGTGGTTCATGAGAAGAACACACATCCAATCACATTGGGTGGATCCTTATGTGGTTTGTCTAGAGGAACACACATGCAATGACACTGGGTGTGGTTCATGAAAAGAACAGACATGCAATGACACTGGTGGAACCTTATGTGGTTCATGAAAAGAACAGACATGCAATGACACTAGGTGTGGTTTGTGAAAAAAACAGACATGCAATGACACTGGTGGATCCTTATGTGGTTCATGAAAAGAACTGACATGCAATGACACTGGGTGTGGTTCATGAAAAGAACAGACATGCAATGACACCGGTGGATCCATGTGTGGTTTATGGAAGTAATAGACATGCAATGACTCTAGCTGTGATTCATGAAAAGAACATACATGCAATGACACCGGTGGATCCATGTGTGGTTCATGAGAAGAACACACATCCAATCACACTGGTGGATCCTTATATGGTTCCTGAAAAGAACAGACATGCAGTGACACCGGTGGATACTTATGTGGTTTGTCTAGAGGAACACACATGCAATGACACCGGGTGTGGTTCATGAAAAGAACAGACATGCAATGACTTATGTGGTTTGTTTAGAAGAACAAACATGCAATGACACTGGGTGTGGTTCATGAAAAGAACAGACATGCAATGACACTGGTGGATCCTTATGTGGTTTGTGAGAAGAACAAACATGCAATGACACTGGTGGATCCTTACGTGGTTCATGAAAAGAACTGTCATGCAATGACACTGGGTGTGGTTCATGAAAAGAACACACATCCAATGACACTGGTGGATCCTTATGTGGTTCATGAAAAGAACAGACATGCAGTGACACCGGTGGACCCTTATGTGGTTTGTCTAGAGGAACACACATGCAATGACAATGGGTGTGGTTCATGAAAAGAACAGACATGCAATGACACTGGTGGATCCTTATGTGGTTTGTGAGAAGAACAGACATGCAATGACACTAGTGGATCCTTATGTGGTCCATGAAAAGAACTGACATGCAATGACACTAGGTGTGGTTCATGAAAAGAAGAGACATGCAATGACACCGGTGGATCCATGTGTGGTTTATGGAACTAACAGACATGCAATGACACTAGCTGTGGTTCATGAAAAGAACAGACATGCAATGACACCGGTGGATCCATGTGTGGTTCATGAGAAGAACACACATCCAATGACACTGGTGGATCCTTATGTGGTTCATAAAAAGACATGCAGTGACACCAGTGGATCCTTATGTGGTTTGTCTAGGGGAACACACATTTAATGACACCGGGTGTGGTTCATGAAAAGAACAGACATGCAATGACTTATGTGGTTTGTTTAGAAGAACACACATGCAATGACACTGGGTGTGGTTCATGAAAAGAACAGACATGCAATGACACTGGTGGATCCATGTGTGATTCATGAGAAGAACACACATCCAATGACATCGGTGGATCCTTATGTGGTTCATGAAAAGAACAGACATGCAGTGACACCGGTGGATCCTTATGTGTTTTTTCTAGAGGAACACACATGCAATGACACTGGGTGTGGTTCATGAAAAGAACAGACATGCATTGACACTGGTGGATCCTTATGTGGTTTGTGAGAAGAAAAGACATGCAATGACAGTCGTGGATCCTTATGTGGTTCATGAAAAGAACAGACATGCATTGACACCGGTGGATCCTTATGTGGTTTGTCTAGAGGAACACACATGCAATGACACTAGGTGTGGTTCATGAAAAGAACAGACATGCGATGACACTGGTGGATCCTTATGTGGTTTGTGAGAAGAACAGACATGCAATGACACTGGTGGATCCTTATATGGTTTGTGAGAAAAACAGACATGCAATGACACTGGTGGATCCTTATGTGGTTCATGAAAAGAACAGACATGCAATGACACTGGGTGTGGTTCATGAAAAGAACAGACATGCAATGACACCGGTGGATCCATGTGTGGTCTCTAGAAGTAACTGACATGCAATGACTCTAGCTGTGGTTCATGAAAAGAACAGACATGTAGTGACACCGGTAGATCCATGTGTGGTTCATGAGAAGAACACACATCTAATGACACTGGTGGATCCTTATGTGGTTCATGAAAAGAACAGACATGAAGTGACACCGGTGGATCCTTATGTGGTTTGTCTATAGGAACACACATGCAATGACACTAGGTGTGGTTCATGAAAAGAACAGAGATGCAATGACACTGGTGGATCCTTATGTGGTTTGTGAGAAGAACAGACATGCAATGACACTGGTGGATCCTTATGTGGTCCATGAAAAGAACTGACATGCAATGACACTGAGTGTGGTTCATGAAAAGAACAGACATGCAATGACACCGGTGGATCCATGTGTGGTTTATGGAAGTAACAAACATGCAATGACTCTAGCTGTGGTTCAAGAAAAGAACAGACATGCAATGACACCGGTGGATCCGTGTGTGGTTCATGAGAAGAACACAAATCCAATGACACTGGTGGATCCTTATGTGGTTCATGAAAAGAACAGACATGCAGTGACACCGGTGGATCCTTATGTGGTTTGTCTAGAGGAATACACATTCCATGACACCGGGTGTGGTTCATGAAAAGAACAGACATGCAATGACTTATGTGGTTTGTTTAGAAGAACACACATGCAATGACACTGGGTGTGGTTCATGAAAAGAACAAACATGCAATGACGCTGGTGGATCCTTATGTGGTTTGTGAGAAGAACAGACATGCAATGACATTGGTGGATCCTTATGTCGTTCGTGAAAAGAACTGACATGCAATGACACTCGGTGTGGTTCATGAAAAGAACAAACATACAATGACACTTGTGGATCCATGTGTGATTCATGAGAAGAACACACATCCAATGACATCGGTGGATCCTTATGTGGTTCATGAAAATAACAGACATGCAGTGACACCGGTGGATCCTTATGTGGTTTTTCTAGAAGAACACACATCCAATAACACTGGGTGTGGTTCATGAAAAGAACAGACATGCAATGACTTATGTGGTTTGTGAGAAGAACAGACATGCAATGACACTGGTGGATCCTTATGTGGTTTGTGAGAAGAAAAGACATGCAATGACAGTCGTGGATCCTTATGTGGCTCATGAAAAGAACAGACATGCAATGACACCGGTGGATCCATGTGTGGTTTATGGAAGTAATAGACATGCAATGACTCTTGTTGTGGTTCATGAAAAGAACAGACATGCAATGACACCGGTGGATCCATGTGTGATTCATGAGAAGAACACACATCCAATGACATTGGTGGATCCTTATGTGGTTCATGAAAAGAACAGACATGCAGTGACACCGGTGGACCCTTATGTGGTTTGTCTAGAGGAACACAGATGCAATGACAATGGGTGTGGTTCATGAAAACAACAGACATGCAATGACACTGGTGGATCCTTATGTGGTTTGTGAGAAGAACAGACATGCAATGACACTGGTGGATCCTTATGTGGTCCATGAAAAGAACTGACATGCAATGACACTGGGTGTGGTTCATGAAAAGAACAGACATGCAATGACACCGGTGGATCCATGTGTGGTTTATGGAAGTAACAAACATGCAATGACTCTAGCTGTGGTTCAAGAAAAGAACAGACATGCAATGACACCGGTGGATCCATGTGTGGTTCATGAGAAGAACACACATCCAATGACACTGGTGGATCCTTATGTGGTTCATGAAAAGAACAGACATGCAGTGACACCGGTGGATCCTTATGTGGTTTGTCTAGAGGAATACACATTCCATGACACCGGGTGTGGTTCATGAAAAGAACAGACATGCAATGACTTATGTGGTTTGTTTAGAAGAACACACATGCAATGACACTGGGTGTGGTTCATGAAAAGAACAAACATGCAATGACGCTGGTGGATCCTTATGTGGTTTGTGAGAAGAACAGACATGCAATGACATTGGTGGATCCTTATGTCGTTCGTGAAAAGAACTGACATGCAATGACACTCGGTGTGGTTCATGAAAAGAACAAACATACAATGACACTTGTGGATCCATGTGTGATTCATGAGAAGAACACACATCCAATGACATCGGTGGATCCTTATGTGGTTCATGAAAATAACAGACATGCAGTGACACCGGTGGATCCTTATGTGGTTTTTCTAGAAGAACACACATCCAATGACACTGGGTGTGGTTCATGAAAAGAACAAACATACAATGACACTGGTGGATCCATGTGTGATTCATGAAAAGAACACACATCCAATGACACTGGTGGATCCTTATGTGGTTCATGAAAAGAACAGTACTGCAATGACACTGGTGGATCCTTATGTGGTTTGTGAGAAGAACAGACATGCAATGACACTGGTGGATACTTATGTGGTTCATGAAAAGAACTGACATGCAATGACAATGGGTGTGGTTCATGAAAAGAACAGACATGCAATGACACTGGTGGATCCTTATGTGGTTTGTGAGAAGAACAGACATGCAATGACATTGGTGGATCCTTATGTGGTTCATGAAAAGAACTGACATGCAATGACACTCGGTGTGGTTCATGAAAAGAACAAACATACAATGACACTGGTGGATCCATGTGTGGTTTATGGAAGTAACGGACATGCAATGACTCTAGCTATGGTTCATGAAAAGAACAGACATGCAATGACACCGGTGGATCCATGTGTGGTTCATGAGAAGAACACACATCCAATGACACTGGTGGATCCTTATGTGGTTCATGAAAAAAACAAACATGTAGTGACACCGGTGGATCCTCATGTGGTTTGTCTAGAGGAACACACATGCAATGACACTGGGTGTGGTTCATGAAAAGAACAGACATGCAATGACACTGGTGGATCCTTATGTGGTTTGTGAGAAGAAAAGACATGCAATGACAGTCGTGGATCCTTATGTGGTTCATGAAAAGAACAGACATGCATTGACACCGGTGGATCCTTATGTGGTTTGTCTAGAGGAACAGACATGCAATGACACTAGGTGTGGTTCATGAAAAGAACAGACATGCGCTGACACTAGTGGATCCTTATGTGGTTTGTGAGAAGAACAGACATGCAATGACACTGGTGGATCCTTATGTGGTTTGTGAGAAAAACAGACATGCAATGACACTGGTGGATCCTTATGTGGTTCATGAAAAGAATAGACATGCAATGACACTGGGTGTGGTTCATGAAAAGAACAGACATGCAATGACACCGGTGGATCCATGTGTGGTCTCTGGAAGTAACTGACATGCAATGACTCTAGCTGTGGTTCATGAAAAGAATAGACATGCAGTGACACCGGTGGATCCATGTGTGGTTCATGAGAAGAACACACATCTAATGACACTGGTGGATCCTTATGTGGTTCATGAAAGAACAGACATGGAGTGACACCGGTGGATCCTTATGTGGTTTGTCTATAGGAACACACATGCAATGACACTAGGTGTGGTTCATGAAAAGAACAGAGATGCGATGACACTGGTGGATCCTTATGTGGTTTGTGAGAAGAACAGACATGCAATGACACTGGTGGATCCTTATGTGGTTCATGAAAAGAACTGACATGCAATGACAGTAGGTGTGGTTCATGAAAAGAACAGACATGCAATGACACCGGTGGATCCATGTGTGGTTTATGGAAGTAATAGGCATGCAATGACTCTAGTTGTGGTTCATGAAAAGAACAGACATGCAATGACACCGGTGGATCCATGTGTGGTTCTTGAGAAGAACACACATCCAATGACACTGGTGGATCCTTATGTGGTTCATGAAAAGAATAGACATGCAGTGACACCGGTGGATTCTTATGTGGTTTGTTTAGAGAAACATACATGCAATGACACCGGGTGTGGTTCATGAAAAGAACAGACATGCAATCACTTATGTGCATTGTTTAGAAGAACACACATGCAATGACACTGGGTGTGGTTCATGAAAAGAACAAACATGCAATGACACTGGTGGATCCTTATGTGGTTTGTTTAGAGGAACAGACATTCAATGACACTGGTGGATCCATGTGTGGTTCATGAGAAGAACACACATCCAATGACACTGGTGGATCCTTATGTGGTTCATGAAAAGAACAGACATGCATTGACACTGGTGGATCCTTATGTGGTTTGTCTAGAGGAACACACATGCAATGACACTGGGTGTGGTTCATGAAAAGAACAGACATGCAATGACACTGGGTGTGGTTCATGAAAAGAACAGACATGCAATGACACTGGTGGATCCATGTGTGGTTCATGAGAAGAACACACATCCAATCACATTGGGTGGATCCTTATGTGGTTTGTCTAGAGGAACACACATGCAATGACACTGGGTGTGGTTCATGAAAAGAACAGACATGCAATGTCACTGGTGGAACCTTATGTGGTTCATGAAAAGAACAGACCTGCAATGACACTAGGTGGATCCTTATGTGGTTTGTCTAGAGGAACACACATGCAATGACACCGGGTGAGGTTCATGAAAAGAACAGACATGCAATGACTTATGTTGTTTGTTTAGAAGAACACACTTGCAATGACACTGGGTGTGGTTCATGAAAAGAACAGACATGCAGTGACACCAGTGGATCCTTATGTGGTTTGTTTAGAGGAACAGACATGCAATCACACTGGTGGATCCATGTGTGGTTCATGAGAAGAACACACATCCAATGACACTCGTGGATCCTTATTTGGTTCATGAAAAGAACATACATGCAGTGACACCGGTGGATCCTTATGTGGTTTGTGTAAAGGAACACACATGCAATGACACTGGGTGTGGTTCATGAAAAGAACAGACATGCAATGACACTGGTGGATCCTTATGTGGTTTGTGAGAAGAACATACATGCAATGACGCTGGTGGATCCTTATGTGGTTCATGAAAAGAACTGACATGCAATGACACTGGGTGTGGTTCATGAAAAGAATAGACATGCAATGACACCGGTGGATCCATCTGTGGTTTATGGAAGTAACAGACAAGCAATGAGTCTAGCTATGATTCATGAAAAGAACAGACATGCAATGACACCGGTGGATCCATGTGTGGTTCATGAGAAGAACACACATCCAATGACATTGGTGGATCCTTATGTGATTCATGAAAAGTATAGACATGCAGTGACACTGGTGGATCCTTATGTGGTTTGTCTAGAGGAACACACATGCAATGACACCGGGTGTGGTTCATGAAAAGAATAGACATACAATGACACTAGTGGATCCTTATGTGGTTTGTTTAGAGGAACAGACATGCAATCACACTGGGTGTGGTTCATGAAAAGAACACACATCCAATGACACTAGTGGATTCTTATGTGGTTTGTCTAGAGGAACAGACATGCAATGAAACCGGGTGTGGTTCATGAAAAGAACAGACATGCAATGACTTATGTGGTTTGTTTAGAAGAACACACATGCAATGACACAGGGTGTGGTTCATGAAAAGAACAGACATGCAATGACACTGGTGGATCCTTATGTGGTTTGTTTGGATGAACATACATGCAATCACACTGGGTGTGGTTTATAAAAAGAACACACATCCAATGACACTGGTGGATCCTTATGTGTTTTGTCTAGAGTAATACACATGCAATGACACCGGGTGTGGTTCATGAAAAGAACAGACATGCAATGACTTATATGGTTTGTTTAGAAGAACACACATGCAATGACACTAGGTGTGGTTCATGAAAAGAACAGACATGCATTGACACTAGTGGAGCCTTATGTGGTTTCTTTAGAGGAATACACATGCAATGAAACTGGGTGTGGTTCATGAAAAGAACACACATCCAATGACACTGGTGGATGCTTACGTGGTTCATGAAAAGAACAGACATGCAGTGACACTGGTGGATCCTTATGTGGTTTGTTTAGAGGAACAGACATGCAATGACACTGGGTGTGGTTCATGAAAAGAATAGACATGCAATGACACTGGTGGATCCTTATGTGGTTCATGAAAAGAACTGACATACAATGACACTGGGTGTGGTTCATGAAAAGAACAGACATGCAATGACACTGGTGGATCCATATGTGGTTTGTCTAGAGGACACACATGCAATGACACTAGTGGATACTTATGTGGTTCATGAAAATAATAGACATGCAGTGACACCGGTGTATCCTTATGTGCTTTTCTAGAGGAACACACATGCAATGACACTGGGTGTGGTTCATGAAAAGAACAGACATGCAATGACTTATGTGGTTTGTTTAGAAGAACACACATGCAATGACACTGCGTGTGGTTCATGAAAAGAACAGACATGCAATGACACTGGTGCATCCTTATGTGGTTTGTTTAGAGGTAAAGACATGCAATCACACTGGGTGTGGTTCATGAAAAGAACACACATCCAATGACACTAGTGGATCCTTATGTGGTTTGTCTAGAGGAACACACATGCAATGACATCGGGTGTGGTTCATGAAAAGAACGGACATGCAATGACTGATGTGGTTTGTTTAGAAGAACACATATGTAATGACATAGGGTGTGGTTCATGAAAAGAACAGACATGCAATGACACTGGTGGATCCTTATGTGGTTTGTTTGGAGGAACAGACATGCAATTACACTGGGTGTAGTTCATGAAAAGAACACACATCCAATGACACTGGTGGATCCTTATGTGGTTTGTCTAGAGTAACACACATGCAATGCCACCGGGTGTGGTTCATGAAAAGAACAGACATGCAATGACTTATGTGGTTTGTTTAGAAGAACACACATGCAATGACACTAGGTGTGGTTCATGAAAAGAACACACATGCAATGACACTGGTGGATCCTTATGTGGTCCATGAAAAGAACTGACATGCAATGACACTGGGTGTGGTTCATGAAAAGAACAGACATGCAATGACACCGGTGGATCCATGTGTGGTTTATGGAAGTAACAAACATGCAATGACTCTAGCTGTGGTTCAAGAAAAGAACAGACATGCAATGACACCGGTGGATCCATGTGTGGTTCATGAGAAGAACACACATCCAATGACACTGGTGGATCCTTATGTGGTTCATGAAAAGAACAGACATGCAGTGACACCGGTGGATCCTTATGTGGTTTGTCTAGAGGAATACACATTCAATGACACCGGGTGTGGTTCATGAAAAGAACAGACATGCAATGACTTATGTGGTTTGTTTAGAAGAACACACATGCAATGACATTGGGTGTGGTTCATGAAAAGAACAAACATGCAATGACGCTGGTGGATCCTTATGTGGTTTGTGAGAAGAACAGACATGCAATGACATTGGTGGATCCTTATGTCGTTCGTGAAAAGAACTGACATGCAATGACACTCGGTGTGGTTCATGAAAAGAACAAACATACAATGACACTGGTGGATCCATGTGTGATCCATGAGAAGAACACACATCCAATGACATCGGTGGATCCTTATGTGGTTCATGAAAAGAACAGACATGCAGTGACACCGGTGGTTCCTTATGTGGTTTTTCTAGAAGAACACACATCCAATGACACTGGGTGTGGTTTATGAAAAGAACAGACATGCAATGACATTGGTGGATCCTTATGTGGTTTGTGAGAAGAACAGACATGCAATGACATTGGTGGATCCTTATGTGGTTCTTGAAAAGAACTGACATGCAATGACACTCGGTGTGGTTCATGAAAAGAACAAACATACAATGACACTGGTGGATCCATGTGTGGTTTATGGAAGTAACGGACATGCAATGACTCTAGCTATGGTTCATGAAAAGAACAGATATGCAATGACACCGGTGGATCCATGTGTGGTTCATGAGAAGAACACACATCCAATGACACTGGTGGATCCTTATGTGGTTCATGAAAAGAACAAACATGTAGTGACACCGGTGGATCCTCATGTGGTTTGTCTAGAGGAACACACATGCAATGACACTGGGTGTGGTTCATGAAAAGAACAGACATGCAATGACACTGGTGGATCCTTATGTGGTTTGTGAGAAGAAAAGACATGCAATGACAGTCGTGGATCCTTATGTGGTTCATGAAAAGAACAGACATGCATTGACACCGGTGGATCCTTATGTGGTTTGTCTAGAGGAACAGACATGCAATGACACTAGGTGTGGTTCATGAAAAGAACAGACATGCGATGACACTGGTGGATCCTTATGTGGTTTGTGAGAAGAACAGACATGCAATGACACTGGTGGATCCTTATGTGGTTTGTGAGAAAAACAGACATGCAATGACACTGGTGGATCCTTATGTGGTTCATGAAAAGAACAGACATGCAATGACACTGGGTGTGGTTCATGAAAAGAACAGACATGCAATGACACCGGTGGATGCATGTGTGGTCTCTGGAAGTAACTGACATGCAATGACTCTAGTTGTGGTTCATGAAAAGAATAGACATGCAGTGACACCGGTGGATCCATGTGTGGTTCATGAGAAGAACACACATCTAATGATACTGGTGGATCCTTATGTGGTTCATGAAAGAACAGACATGCAGTGACACCGGTGGATCCTTATGTGGTTTGCCTATAGGAACACACATGCAATGACACTAGGTGTGGTTCATGAAAAGAACAGAGATGCAATGACACTGGTGGATCCTTATGTGGTTTGTGAGAAGAATAGACATGCAATGACACTAGGTGTGGTTCATGAAAAGAACAGACATGCAATGACACCGGTGGATCC
Organism: Avena sativa; assembly: GCA_916181665.1. NCBI lineage: Eukaryota > Viridiplantae > Streptophyta > Magnoliopsida > Poales > Poaceae > Avena > Avena sativa. The sequence continues at coordinate 319,944,601 of OV702292.1, forward strand.
ATGTGTGGTTTATGGAAGTAATAGACATGCAATGACTCTAGTTGTGGTTCATGAAAAGAACAGACATGCAATGACACCGGTGGATCCATGTGTGGCTCTTGAGAAGAACACACATCCAATGACACTGGTGGATCCTTATGTGGTTCATGAAAAGAATAGACATGCAGTGACACCGGTGGATTCTTATGTGGTTTGATTAGAGAAACATACATGCAATGACACCGGGTGTGGTTCATGAAAAGAACAGACATGCAATGACTTATGTGCATTGTTTAGAAGAACACACATGCAATGACACTGGGTGTGGTTCATGAAAAGAACAAACATGCAATGACACTGGTGGATCCTTACGTGGTTTGTTTAGAGGAACAGACATTCAATGACACTAGTGGATCCATGTGTGGTTCATGAGAAGAACACACATCCAATAACACTGGTGGATCCTTATGTGGTTCATGAAAAGAACAGACATGCATTGACACTGGTGGATCCTTATGTGGTTTGTCTAGAGGAACACACATGCAATGGCACTGGGTGTGGTTCATGAAAAGAACAGACATGCAATGACACTGGGTGTGGTTCATGAAAAGAACAGACATGCAATGACACTGGTGGATCCATGTGTGGTTCATGAGAAGAACACACATCCAATCACATTGGGTGGATCCTTATGTGGTTTGTCTAGAGGAACACACATGCAATGACACTGGGTGTGGTTCATGAAAAGAACAGACATGCAATGTCACTGGTGGAACCTTATGTGGTTCATGAAAAGAACAGACATGCAATAACACTAGGTGGATCCTTATGTGGTTTGTCTAGAGGAACACACATGCAATGACACCGGGTGAGGTTCATGAAAAGAACAGACATGCAATGACTTATGTGGTTTGTTTAGAAGAACACACATGCAATGACACTGGGTGTGGTTCATGAAAAGAACAGACATGCAGTGACACCAGTGGATCCTTATGTGGTTTGTTTAGAGGAACAGACATGCAATGACACTGGTGGATCCATGTGTGGTTCATGAGAAGAACACACATCCAATGACACTCGTGGATCCTTATTTGGTTCATGAAAAGAACATACATGCAGTGACACCGGTGGATCCTTATGTGGTTTGTCTAGAGGAACACACATGCAATGACACTGGGTGTGGTTCATGAAAAGAACAGACATGCAATGACACTGGTGGATCCTTATGTGGTTTGTGAGAAGAACATACATGCAATGACGCTGGTGGATCCTTATGTGGTTCATGAAAAGAACTGACATGCAATGACACTGGGTGTGGTTCATGAAAAGAATAGACATGCAATGACACCGGTGGATCCATCTGTGGTTTATGGAAGTAACAGACAAGCAATGAGTCTAGCTATGATTCATGAAAAGAACAGACATGCAATGACACCGGTGGATCCATGTGTGGTTCATGAGAAGAACACACATCCAATGACACTGGTGGATCCTTATGTGATTCATGAAAAGTATAGACATGCAGTGACACTGGTGGATCCTTATGTGGTTTGTCTAGAGGAACACACATGCAATGACACCGGGTGTGGTTCATGAAAAGAACAGACATGCAATGACTTATGTGGTTTGTTTAGAAGAACACACATGCAATGGCACTGGGTGTAGTTCATGAAAAGAATAGACATACAATGACACTAGTGGATCCTTATGTGGTTTGTTTAGAGGAACAGACATGCAATCACACTGGTGTGGTTAATGAAAATAACACACATGCAATGACACTAGTGGATCCTTATGTGGTTTGTCTAGAGGAACACACATGCAATGACACCGGGTGTGGTTCATGAAAAGAACAGACATGCAATGACTTATGTGGTTTGTTTAGAAGAACACACATGCAATGACACAGGGTGTGGTTCATGAAAAGAACAGACATGCAATGACACTGGTGGATCCTTATGTGGTTTGTTTGGAGGAACATACATGCAATCACACTGGGTGTGGTTTATGAAAAGAACACACATCCAATGACACTGGTGGATCCTTATGTGTTTTGTCTAGAGTAATACACATGCAATGACACCGGGTGTGGTTCATGAAAAGAATAGACATGCAATGACTTATGTGGTTTGTTTAGAAGAACACACATGCAATGACACTAGGTGTGGTTCATGAAAAGAACAGACATGCATTGACACTAGTGGAGCCTTATGTGGTTTCTTTAGAGGAATAGACATGCAATGAAACTGGGTGTGGTTCATGAAAAGAACACACATCCAATGACACTGGTGGATGCTTACGTGGTTCATGAAAAGAACAGACATCCAGTGACACTGGTGGATCCTTATGTGGTTTGTTTAGAGGAACAGACATGCAATGACACTGGGTATGGTTCATGAAAAGAATAGACATGCAATGACACTGGTGGATCCTTATGTGGTTCATGAAAAGAACTGACATGCAATGACACTGGGTGTGGTTCATGAAAAGAACAGACATGCAATGACACTGGTGCATACTTATGTGGTTCATGAAAATAATAGACATGCACTGACACCGGTGTATCCTTATGTGCTTTTCTAGAGGAACACACATGCAATGACACTGGGCGTGGTTCATGAAAAGAACAGACATGCAATGACTTATGTGGTTTGTTTAGAAGAACACACATGCAATGACACTGCGTGTGGTTCATGAAAAGAACAGACAGGCAATGACACTGGTGCATCCTTATGTGGTTTGTTTAGAGGTAAAGACATGCAATCACACTGGGTGTGGTTCATGAAAAGAACACACATCCAATGACACTAGTGGATCCTTATGTGGTTTGTCTAGAGGAACACACATGCAATGACATCGGGTGTGGTTCATGAAAAGAACGGACATGCAATGACTGATGTGGTTTGTTTAGAAGAACACATATGCAATGACATAGGGTGTGGTTCATGAAAAGAACAGACATGCAATAACACTGGTGGATCCTTATGTGGTTTGTTTGGAGGAACAGACATGCAATTACACTGGGTGTAGTTCATGAAAAGAACACACATCCAATGACACTGGTGGATCCTTATGTGGTTTGTCTAGAGTAACACACATGCAATGCCACCGGGTGTGGTTCATGAAAAGAACAGACATGCAATGACTTATGTGGTTTGTTTAGAAGAACACACATGCAATGACACTAGGTGTGGTTCATGAAAAGAACAGACATGCAATGACACTAGTGGATCCTTATGTGGTTTCTTTAGAGGAGATAACATGCAATGAAACTGGGTGTGGTTCATGAAAATAACACACAACCAATGACACTGGTGGATGCTTATGTGGTTCATGAAAATAACAGACATGCAGTGATACTGGTGGATCCTTATGTGGTTTGTCTAGAGGAACACACATGCAATGACACTGGGTGTGGTTCATGAAAAGAACAGACATGCAATGACACTGGTGGATCCTTATGTGGTTTGTGAGAAGAACAGACATGCAATGACCCTGGTGGATGCTTATGTGGTTCATGAAAAGAACTGACATGCAATGACACTAGGTGTGGTTCATGAAAAGAACAGACATGCAATGACACTGGTGGATCCATATGTGGTTTGTCTACAGGAATACACATGCAATGACACTGGTGGATCCTTATGTGGTTTATGAAAAGAATAGACATGCAACGACACCGGTGGATCCTTATGTGGTTTGTCTAGAGGAACACACATGCAATGACACCGGGTGTGGTTCATGAAAAGAACAGACATGCAATGACTTATGTGGTTTTTTAGAAGAACACACATGCAATGGCACTGGGTGTGGTTCATGAAAAGAACAAACATGCAATGACACTGGTGCATCCTTATGTGGTTTGTTTAGAGGAAAAGACATGCAATCACACTGGGTGTGGTTCATGAAAAGAACACACATCCAATGACACTAGTGGATCCTTATGTGGTTTGTCTAGAGGAACACACATGCAATGACACCGGGTGTGGTTCATGAAAAGAACAGACATGCAATGACTTATGTGGTTTGTTTAGAAGAACACACATGCAATGACACAGGGTGTGCTTCATGAAAAGAACAGACATGCAATGACACTGGTGGATCCTTATGTGGTTTGTTTGGAGGAACAGACATGCAATCACACTGGGTGTGGTTCATGAAAAGAACACACGTCCAATGACATTGGTGGATCCTTATGTGGTTTGTCTAGAGTAACACACATGGAATGACACCGGGTGTGGTTCATAAAAAGAACAGACATGCAATGACTTATGTGGGTTGTTTAGAAGAAGACACATGGAATGGCACTGGGTGTGGTTCATGAAAGAAACAGACATGCAATGACACTAATGGATTCTTATGTGGTTTCTTTAGAGAAACAGACATGCAATCACACTGGGTGTGGTTCATGAAAAGAACACACATGCAGTGACACCGCTGGATCCTTATGTGGTTTGTCTAGAGGAACCCACATGCAATGACACCAGGTGTGGTTCATGAAAAGAACACACATGCAATGACTTATGTGGTTTGTTTAGAAGAACACACATGCAATGACACTGGGTGTGGTTCATGAAAAGAACAGACATGCAATGACACTGGTGGATCCTTATGTGGTTTGTTCAGAGGAAGAGACATGCAATCACACTGGGTGTGGTTCATGAAAAGAACACACATCCAATGACACTGGTGGATCCTTATGTTGTACATGAAAAGAATAGACATGCAGTGACACCGGTTGATCCTTATGTGTGGTTCATGAGAAGAACACACATCCAATGACACTGGTGGATCCTTATTTGGTTCATGAAAAGAACAGACATGAAGTGACACCGGTGGATCCTTATGTGGTTTGTCTAGGGGAATACACATGCAATGACACTGGGTGTGGTTCATGAAAAGAACAAACATGCAATGACACCGGGGGATCCTTATGTGGTTTGTAAGAAGAACATACATGCAATGACGCTGGTGGATCCTTATGTGGTTCATGAAAAGAACTGACATGCAATGATACTGGGTGTGGTTCATGAAAAGAATAGACATGCAATGACACCGGTGGATCCATCTGTGGTTTATGGAAGTAACAGACAAGCAATGACTCTAGCTGTGATTCATGAAAAGAACAGACATGCAATGACACCGGTGGATCCATGTGTGGTTCATGAGAAGAACACACATCCAATGACACTGGTGGATCCTTATGTGATTCGTAAAAAGAACAGACATGCAGTGACAACGGTGGATCCTTATGTGGTTTGTCTAGAGGAACACACATGCAATGACACCGGGTGTGGTTCATGAAAAGAACAGACATGCAATGACTTATGTGGCTTGTTTACAAGAACACACATGCAATGACACTGGGTGTGGTTCATGAAAAGAACAGACATGCAATGACACTGGTGCATCCTTATGTGGTTTGTTTAGAGGAAAAGACATGCAATCACACTATGTGTGGTTCATGAAACGAACACACATGTAGTGACACCTGTGGATCCTTATGTGGTTTGTCTAGAGGAACACGCATGCAATGACACCGGGTGTGGTTCATGAAAAGAACAGACATGCAATGACTTATGTGGTTTGTTTAGAAGAACACACAAGCAATGACCCTAGGTGTGGTTCATGAAAAGAACAGACATGCAATGACACTGGTGGATCCTTATGTGGTTTAATCAGAGGAAGAGACATGCAATCACACTGGGTGTGGTTCATGAAAAGAACACACATCCAAGGACACTTGTGGATCCTTATGTTGTACATGAAAAGAATAGACATGCAGTGACACCGGTGGATCCTTATGTGTGGTTCATGAGAAGAACACACATCCAATGTCACTAGTGGATCCTTATTTGGTTCATGAAAAGAATAGACGTGAAGTGACACCGGTGGATCCTTATGTGGTTTGTCTAGAGGAACACACATGCAATGACACTGGTGTGGTTCATGAAAAGAACAAACATGCAATGACACTGGTGGATCCTTATGTGGTTTGTGAGAAAAACATACATGCAATGACGCTGTCGGATCCTTATGTGGTTCATGAAAAGAACTGACATGCAATGACACTGGGTGTGGTTCATGAAAAGAATAGACATGCAATGACACCGGTGGATCCATCTATGGTTTATGGAAGTAACAGACAAGCAATGACTCTAGCTTTGATTCATGGAAAGAACAGACATGCAATGACACCGGTGGATCCATGTGTCGTTCATGAGAAGAACACACATCCAATGACACTGGTGGATCCTTATGTGATTCATGAAAAGAATAGACAAGCAGTGACACCGGTGGATCCTTATGTGGTTTGTCTAGAGGAACACACATGCAATGACACCGGGTGTGGTTCATGAAAAGAACAGACATGCAATGACATATGTGGTTTGTTTAGAAGAACACACATGCCATGACACTGGGTGTGGTTCATGAAAAGAACAGACATGGAATGACACTGGTGCATCCTTATGTGGTTTGTTTAGAGGAAAATACATGCAATCACACTGTGTGTGGTTCATGAAAAGAACACATGTGTAGTGACACCGGTGGATCCTTATGTGGTTTGTCTAGAGGAACACGCATGCAATGACACTGGGTGTGGTTCATGAAAAGAACAGACATGCAATGACTTATGTGGTTTGTTTAGAAGAACACACATGCAATGACACTGGGTGTGGTTCATGAAAAGAACAGACATGCAATGACACTAATGGATCCTTATGTGGTTTCTTTAGAGGAACAGACATGCAATGAAACTGGGTGTGGTTCATGAAAAGAACACACATGCAGTGACACCGCTGGATCCTTATGTGGTTTTTCTAGAGGAACACACATGCAATGACACCGGGTGTGGTTCATGAAAAGAACACACATGCAATGACTTATGTGGTTTGTTTGGAAGAACAGACATGCAATGACACTGGGTGTGGTTCATGAAAAGAACAGACATGCAATAACATTGGTGGATCCTTATGTGGTTTGTTCAGAGGAAGAGACATGCAATCACACTGGGTGTGATTCATGAAAAGAACACACATCCAAGGACACTGGTGGATCCTTATGTTGTACATGAAAAGAATAGACATGTTGTGACACAGGTGGATCCTTATGTGTGGTTCATGTGAAGAACACACATCCAATGTCACTGGTGGATCCTTATTTGGTTCATGAAAAGAACAGACATGAAGTGACACCGGTGGATCCTTATGTGGTTTGTCTAGAGGAACACACTTGCAATGACACTGGGTGTGGTTCATGAAAAGAACAGACATGCAATGCCACCGGTGGATCCATCTATGGTTTATGGAAGTAACAGACAAGCAATGACTCTAGCTTTGATTCATGGAAAGAACAGACATGCAATGACACCGGTGGATCCATGTGTCGTTCATGAGAAGAACACACATCCAATGACACTGGTGGATCCTTATGTGATTCATGAAAAGAATAGACAAGCAGTGACACCGGTGGATCCTTATGTGGTTTGTCTAGAGGAACACACATGCAATGACACCGGGTGTGGTTCATGAAAAGAACAGACATGCAATGACATATGTGGTTTGTTTAGAAGAACACACATGCCATGACACTGGGTGTGGTTCATGAAAAGAACAGACATGGAATGACACTGGTGCATCCTTATGTGGTTTGTTTAGAGGAAAATACATGCAATCACACTGTGTGTGGTTCATGAAAAGAACACATGTGTAGTGACACCGGTGGATCCTTATGTGGTTTGTCTAGAGGAACACGCATGCAATGACACTGGGTGTGGTTCATGAAAAGAACAGACATGCAATGACTTATGTGGTTTGTTTAGAAGAACACACATGCAATGACACTGGGTGTGGTTCATGAAAAGAACAGACATGCAATGACACTAATGGATCCTTATGTGGTTTCTTTAGAGGAACAGACATGCAATGAAACTGGGTGTGGTTCATGAAAAGAACACACATGCAGTGACACCGCTGGATCCTTATGTGGTTTTTCTAGAGGAACACACATGCAATGACACCGGGTGTGGTTCATGAAAAGAACACACATGCAATGACTTATGTGGTTTGTTTGGAAGAACAGACATGCAATGACACTGGGTGTGGTTCATGAAAAGAACAGACATGCAATAACATTGGTGGATCCTTATGTGGTTTGTTCAGAGGAAGAGACATGCAATCACACTGGGTGTGATTCATGAAAAGAACACACATCCAAGGACACTGGTGGATCCTTATGTTGTACATGAAAAGAATAGACATGTTGTGACACAGGTGGATCCTTATGTGTGGTTCATGTGAAGAACACACATCCAATGTCACTGGTGGATCCTTATTTGGTTCATGAAAAGAACAGACATGAAGTGACACCGGTGGATCCTTATGTGGTTTGTCTAGAGGAACACACTTGCAATGACACTGGGTGTGGTTCATGAAAAGAACAGACATGCAATGCCACCGGTGGATCCTTATGTGGTTTGTGAGAAGAACATACATGCAATGACGCTGGTGGATCCTTATGTGGTTCATGAAAAGAACTGACATGCAATGAAAGTGGGTGTGGTTCATGAAAAGAATAGACATGCAATGACACCGGTGGATCCATCTGTGGTTTATGGAAGTAACAGACAAGCAATGACTCTAGCTGTGATTCATGAAAAGAATAAACATGCAATGACACCGGTGGATCCATGTGTGGTTCATGAGAAGAACACACATCCAATGACACTGGTGGATCCTTATGTGATTCATGAAAAGAACAGACATGCAGTGACAACGGTGGATCCTTATGTGGTTTGTTTAGAGGAACACACATGCAATGATACCGGGTGTGGTTCATGAAAAGAACAGACATGCAATGACTTATGTGGTTTGTTTAGAAGAACACACATGCAATGACACTAGGTGTGGTTCATGAAAAGAACAGACATGCAATGACACTGGTGGATCCTTATGTGGTTTGTGAGAAGAACATACATGCAATGACGCTGTCGGATCCTTATGTGGTTCATGAAAAGAACTGACATGCAATGACACTGGGTGTGGTTCATGAAAAGAATAGACATGCAATGACACCGGTGGATCCATCTATGGTTTATGGAAGTAACAGACAAGCAATGACTCTAGCTGTGATTCATGAAAAGAACAGACATGCAATGACACCGGTGGATCCATGTGTGGTTCATGAGAAGAACACACATCCAATGACACTGGTGGATCCTTATGTGATTCATGAAAAGAATAGACAAGCAGTGACACCGGTGGATCCTTATGTGGTTTGTCTAGAGGAACACACATGCAATGACACCGGGTGTGGTTCATGAAAAGAACAGACATGCAATGACTTATGTGGTTTGTTTAGAAGAACACACATGCAATGACACTGGGTGTGGTTCATGAAAAGAACAGACATGCAATGACACTAATGGATCCTTATGTGGTTTCTTTAGAGGAACAGACATGCAATGAAACTGGGTGTGGTTCATGAAAAGAACACACATGCAGTGACACCGCTGGATCCTTATGTGGTTTGTCTAGAGGAACACGCATGCAATGACACTAGGTGTGGTTCATGAAAAGAACAGACATGCAATGACTTACGTGGTTTGTTTAGAACAACACACAAGCAATGAACCTAGGTGTGGTTCATGAAAAGAACAGACATGCAATGACACTGGTGGATCCTTATGTGGTTTCTTCAGAGGAACAGACATGCAATCACACTGGGTGTGGTTCATGAAAATAACACACATCCAATGACACTGGTGGATCCTTATGTTGTACATGAAAAGAATAGACATGCAGTGACACCGGTGGCTCCTTATGTGTGGTTCATGAGAAGAACACACATCCAATGACACTGGTGGATCCTTATTTGGTTCATGAAAAGAATAGACATGAAGTGACACCGGTGGATCCTTATCTGGTTTGTCTAGAGGAACACACATGCAATGACACTAGGTGTGGTTCATGAAAAGAACAGACATGCAATGACACTGGTGGATCCTTATGTGGTTTGTGAGAAGAACATACATGCAATGACGCTGGTGGATCCTTATGTGGTTCAGGAAAAGAACTGACATGCAATGACACTGGGTGTGGTTCATGAAAAGAATAGACATGCAATGACACCGGTGGATCCATCTGTGGTTTATGGAAGTAACAGACAAGCAATGACTCTAGTTGTGATTCATGAAAAGAACAGACATGCAATGACACCGGTGGATCCATGTGTGGTTCATGAGAAGAACACACATCCAATGACACTGGTGGATCCTTATTGTATTCATGAAAAGAACAGACATGCAGTGACACCGGTGGATCCTTATGGGGTTTGTCCAGAGGAACACACATGCAATGATACCGGGTGTGGCTCATGAAAAGAACAGACATGCAACGACTTATGTGGTTTGTTTATAAGAACACACATGCAATGACACTGGGTGTGGTTCATGAAAAGAACAGACATGCAATGACACTGGTGCATCCTTATGTGGTTTGTTTAGATGAAAAGACATGCAATCACACTGGGTGTGGTTCATGAAAAGAACACACATCCAATGACACTAGGGGATCCTTATGTGGTTTGTCTAGGGAACACACATGCAATGTCACCGGGTGTGGTTCATGAAAAGAACAGACATGCAATGACTTATGTGGTTTGTTTAGAAGAACACACATGCAATGACACAGGGTGTGGTTCATGAAAAGAACAGACATGCAATGACACTACTGGATCCTTATGTGGTTTGTTTGGAGGAACTGATATGCAATCACACTGGGTGTGGTTCATGAAAAGAACACACATCCAATGACACTGGTGGATCCTTATGTGGTTTGTCTAGAGTAACACACATGCAATGATAGTGGTTCTGGTTCATCAAAAGAACAGACATGCAATGACATGTGGTTTGTTTAGAAGAACACACATGCAATGAGACTAGGTGTGGTTCATGAAAAGAACAGACATGCAATGACACTAGTGGATCCTTATGTGGTTTCTTTAGAGGAACAGACATGCAATGAAACTGGGTGTGGTTCATGAAAATAACACACATCTAATGACACTGATGGATGCTTATGTGGTTCATGAAAAGAATAGACATGCAGTGACACTGGTGGATCCTTATGTGGTTTGTGAGAAGAACAAACATGCAATGACACTGGTGGATCCTTATGTGGTTCATGAAAAGAACTGACATGCAATGACACTGGGTGTGGTTCATGAAAAGAACAGACATGCAATGACACTGGTGGATCCATATGTGGTTTGTCTAGAGGAACACACATGCAATGACACTGGTGGATCCTTATGTGGTTCATGAAAAGAATAGACATGCAGTGCCACCGGTGGATCCTTATGTGGTTTGTCTAGAGGAACACACATGCAATGACACCGGGTGTGGTTCATGAAAAGAACAGACATGCAATGACTTATGTGGTTTGTTTAGAAGAACACACATGCAATGACACTGGGTGTGGTTCATGAAAAGAACAGACATGCAATGACACTGGTGCATCTTTATGTGGTTTGTTTAGAGGAAAAGACATGCAATCACACTGTGTGTGGTTCATGAAAAGAACACACATCCAATGACACTGGTGGATCCTTATGTGGTTTGTCTAGAGGAACACACATGCAATGACACTGGTTGTGGTTCCTGAAAAGAACAGACATGCAATGACTTATGTGGTTTGTTTATTAGAACACACATGTAATGACACTGGGTGTGGTTCATGAAAAGAACAGACATGTAATGACACTGGTGGATCCTTATGTGGTTTGTTTAGAGGAACATACATGCAATGACACTGGGTGTGGTTCATGAAAAGAACACACATCCAATGACACTGGTGGATCCTTATGTTGTACATGAAAAGAATAGACATGCAGTGACACCGGTTGATCCTTATGTGTGGTTCATGAGAAGAACACACATCCACTGACACTGGTGGATCCTTATTTGGTTCATGAAAAGAATAGACATGAAGTGACACCGGTGGATCCTTATGTGGTTTGTCTAGGGGAACATACATGCAATGACACTGGGTGTGGTTCATGAAAAGAACAGACATGCAATGACACCGGGGGATCCTTATGTGGTTTGTGAGAAGAACATACATGCAATGACGCTGGTGGATCCTTATGTGGTTCATGAAAAGAACTGACATGCAATGATGCTGGGTGTGGTTCATGAAAAGAATAGACATGCAATGACACCGGTGGATCCATCTGTGGTTTATGGAAGTAACAGACAAGCAATGACTCTAGCTGTGATTTATGAAAAGAATAGACATGCAATGACACCGGTGGATCCATGTGTGGTTCATGAGAAGAACACACATCCAATGAAACTGGTGGATCCTTATGTGATTCGTGAAAAGAACAGACATGCAGTGACAACGGTGGATCCTTATGTGGTTTGTCTAGAGGAACACACATGCAATGATACCGGGTGTGGTTCATGAAAAGAACAGACGTGCAATGACTTATGTGGTTTGTTTATAAGAACACACATGCAATGACACTAGGTGTGGTTCATGAAAGGAACATACATGCAATGAAACTAATGGATCCTTATGTGGTTTCTTTAGAGGAACAGACATCCAATGAAACTGGGTGTGGTTCATGAAAAGAACACACAATGCAGTGACACCGCTGGATCCTTATGTGGTTTGTCTAGAGGAACACACATGCAATGACACCGGGTGTGGTTCATGAAAAGAACACACATGCAATGACTTATGTGGGTTGTTTAGAAGAACACACATGCAATGACACTGGGTGTGGTTCATGAAAAGAACAGACATGCAATCACACTGGTGGATCCTTATGTGGTTTAATCAGAGGAAGAGACATGCAATCACACTGGGTGTGGTTCATGAAAAGAACACACATCCAAGGACACTGGTGGATCCTTATGTTGTACATGAAAAGAATAGACATGCAGTGACACCGGTGGATCCTTATGTGTGGTTCATGAGAAGAACACACATCCAATGTCACTAGTGGATCCTTATTTGGTTCATGAAAAGAATAGACGTGAAGTGACACCGGTGGATCCTTATGTGGTTTGTCTAGAGGAACACACATGCAATGACACTGGTGTGGTTCATGGAAAGAACAAACATGCAATGACACTGGTGGATCCTTATGTGGTTTATGAGAAGAACATACATGCAATGACGCTGTCGGATCCTTATGTGGTTCATGAAAAGAACTGACATGCAATGACACTGGGTGTGGTTCATGAAAAGAATAGACATGCAATGACACCGGTGGATCCATCTATGGTTTATGGAAGTAACAGACAAGCAATGACTCTAGCTTTGATTCATGGAAAGAACAGACATGCAATGACACCGGTGGATCCATGTGTCGTTCATGAGAAGAACACACATCCAATGACACTGGTGGATCCTTATGTGATTCATGAAAAGAATAGACAAGCAGTGACACGGGTGGATCCTTATGTGGTTTGTCTAGAGGAACACACATGCAATGACACCGGGTGTGGTTCATGAAAAGAACAGACATGCAATGACATATGTGGTTTGTTTAGAAAACACACATGCAATGACACTGGGTGTGGTTCATGAAAAGAACAGACATGCAATGACACTGGTGCATCCTTATGTGGTTTGTTTAGAGGAAAAGACATGCAATCACACTGTGTGTGGTTCATGAAAAGAACACATGTGTAGTGACACCGGTGGATCCTTATGTGGTTTGTCTAGAGGAACACGGATGCAATGACACTGGGTGTGGTTCATGAAAAGAACAGACATGCAATGACTTATGTGGTTTGTTTAGAAGAACACACATGCAATGACACTGGGTGTGGTTCATGAAAAGAACAGACATGCAATGACACTAATGGATCCTTATGTGGTTTCTTTAGAGGAACAGACATGCAATGAAACTGGGTGTGGTTCATGAAAAGAACACACATGCAGTGACACCGCTGGATCCTTATGTGGTTTGTCTAGAGGAACACACATGCAATGACACCGGGTGTGGTTCATGAAAAGAACACACATGCAATGACTTATGTGGTTTGTTTAGAAGAATAGACATGCAATGACACTGGGTGTGGTTCATGAAAAGAACAGACATGCAATAACATTGGTGGATCCTTATGTGGTTTGTTCAGAGGAAGAGACATGCAATCACACTGGGTGTGGTTCATGAAAAGAACACACATCCAAGGACACTGGTGGATCCTTATGTTGTACATGAAAAGAATAGACATGTTGTGACACCGGTGGGTGTGGTTCATGAAAAGAACACACATCCAATGACACTAGGGGATCCTTATGTGGTTTGTCTACAGGAACACACATGCAATGTCACCGGGTGTGGTTCATGAAAAGAATAGACATGCAATGACTTATGTGGTTTGTTTAGAAGAACACACATGCAATGACACAGGGTGTGGTTCATGAAAAGAACAGACATGCAATGACACTAGTGGATCCTTATGTGGTTTGTTTGGAGGAACTGATATGCAATCACACTGGGTGTGGTTCATGAAAAGAACACACATCCAATGACACTGGTGGATCCTTATGTGGTTTGTCTAGAGTAACACACATGCAATGATAGTGGTTCTGGTTCATCAAAAGAACAGACATGCAATGACATGTGGTTTGTTTAGAAGAACACACATGCAATGAGACTAGGTGTGGTTCATGAAAAGAACAGACATGCAATGACACTAGTGGATCCTTATGTGGTTTCTTTAGAGGAACAGACATGCAATGAAACTGGGTGTGGTTCATGAAAAGAACACACATCTAATGACACTGATGGATGCTTATGTGGTTCATGAAAAGAATAGACATGCAGTGACACTGGTGGATCCTTATGTGGTTTGTCTAGAGGAACACACATGCAATGAAATTGGGTGTGGTTCATGAAAAGAACAGACATGCAATGACACTGGTGGATCCTTATGTGGTTTGTGAGAAGAACAAACATGCAATGACACTGGTGGATCCTTATGTGGTTCATGAAAAGAACTGACATGCAATGACACTGGGTGTGGTTCATGAAAAGAACAGACATGCAATGACACTGGTGGATCCATATGTGGTTTGTCTAGAGGAACACACATGCAATGACACTGGTGGATCCTTATGTGGTTCATGAAAAGAATAGACATGCAGTGCCACCGGTGGATCCTTATGTGGTTTGTCTAGAGGAACACACATGCAATGACACCGGGTGTGGTTCATGAAAAGAACAGACATGCAATGACTTATGTGGTTTGTTTAGAAGAACACACATGCAATGACACTGGGTGTGGTTCATGAAAAGAACAGACATGCAATGACACTAGTGGATCCTTATGTGGTTTGTTTAGAGGAACAGACATGCAATCACACTGGGTGTGGTTCATGAAAAGAACACACATCCAATGACACTGGTGGATCCTTATGTGGTTTGTCTAGAGGAACACACATGCAATGACACTGGGTGTTGTTCATGAAAAGAACAGACATGCAATGACTTATGTGGTTTGTTTATCAGAACACACATGTAATGACACTGGGTGTGGTTCATGAAAAGAACAGACATGCAATGACACTGGGTGTGGTTCATGAAAAGAACACACATCCAATGACACTGGTGGATCCTTATGTTGTACATGAAAAGAATAGACATGAAGTGACACCGGTTGATCCTTATGTGTGGTTCATGAGAAGAACACACATCCACTGACACTGGTGGATCCTTATTTGGTTCATGAAAAGAATAGACATGAAGTGACACCGGTGGATCCTTATGTGGTTTATCTAGGGGAACACACATGCAATGACACTGGGTGTGGTTCATGAAAAGAACAGACATGCAATGACACCGGGGGATCCTTATGTGGTTTGTGAGAAGAACATACATGCAATGACGCTGGTGGATCCTTATGTGGTTCATGAAAAGAACTGACATGCAATGATACTGGGTGTGGTTCATGAAAAGAATAGACATGCAATGACACCGGTGGATCCATCTGTGGTTTATGGAAGTAACAGACAAGCAATGACTCTAGCTGTGATTCATGAAAAGAATAGACATGCAATGACACCGGTGGATCCATGTGTGGTTCATGAGAAGAACACACATCCAATGACACTGGTGGATCCTTATGTGATTCGTGAAAAGAACAGACATGCAGTGACAACGGTGGATCGTTATGTGGTTTGTCTAGAGGAACGCACATGCAATGATACCGGGTGTGGTTCATGAAAAGAACAGACATGCAATGACTTATGTGGTTTGTTTAGAAGAACACACATGCAATGACACTAGGTGTGGTTCATGAAAGGAACATACATGCAATGAAACTAATGGATCCTTATGTGGTTTCTTTAGAGGAACAGACATCCAATGAAACTGGGTGTGCTTCATGAAAAGAACACACAATGCAGTGACACCGCTGGATCCTTATGTGGTTTGTCTAGAGGAACACACATGCAATGACACCGGGTGTGGTTCATGAAAAGAACACACATGCAATGACTTATGTGGTTTGTTTAGAAGAACACACATGCAATGACACTGGGTGTGGTTCATGAAAAGAACAGACATGCAATCACACTGGTGGATCCTTATGTGGTTTAATCAGAGGAAGAGACATGCAATCACACTGGGTGTGGTTCATGAAAAGAACACACATCCAAGGACACTGGTGGATCCTTATGTTGTACATGAAAAGAATAGACATGCAGTGACACCGGTGGATCCTTATGTGTGGTTCATGAGAAGAACACACATCCAATGTCACTAGTGGATCCTTATTTGGTTCATGAAAAGAATAGACGTGAAGTGACACCGGTGGATCCTTATGTGGTTTGTCTAGAGGAACACACATGCAATGACACTGGTGTGGTTCATGGAAAGAACAAACATGCAATGACACTGGTGGATCCTTATGTGGTTTGTGAGAAGAACATACATGCAATGACGCTGTCGGATCCTTATGTGGTTCATGAAAAGAACTGACATGCAATGACACTGGGTGTGGTTCATGAAAAGAATAGACATGCAATGACACCGGTGGATCCATCTATGGTTTATGGAAGTAACAGACAAGCAATGACTCTAGCTTTGATTCATGGAAAGAACAGACATGCAATGACACCGGTGGATCCATGTGTCGTTCATGAGAAGAACACACATCCAATGACACTGGTGGATCCTTATGTGATTCATGAAAAGAATAGACAAGCAGTGACACGGGTGGATCCTTATGTGGTTTGTCTAGAGGAACACGCATGCAATGACACCGGGTGTGGTTCATGAAAAGAACAGACATGCAATGACATATGTGGTTTGTTTAGAAAACACACATGCAATGACACTGGGTGTGGTTCATGAAAAGAACAGACATGCAATGACACTGGTGCATCCTTATGTGGTTTGTTTAGAGGAAAAGACATGCAATCACACTGTGTGTGGTTCATGAAAAGAACACATGTGTAGTGACACCGGTGGATCCTTATGTGGTTTGTCTAGAGGAACACGGATGCAATGACACTTGGTGTGGTTCATGAAAAGAACAGACATGCAATGACTTATGTGGTTTGTTTAGAAGAACACACATGCAATGACACTGGGTGTGGTTCATGAAAAGAACAGACATGCAATGACACTAATGGATCCTTATGTGGTTTCTTTAGAGGAACAGACATGCAATGAAACTGGGTGTGGTTCATGAAAAGAACACACATGCAGTGACACCGCTGGATCCTTATGTGGTTTGTCTAGAGGAACACACATGCAATGACACCGGGTGTGGTTCATGAAAAGAACACACATGCAATGACTTATGTGGTTTGTTTAGAAGAACAGACATGCAATGACACTGGGTGTGGTTCATGAAAAGAACAGACATGCAATAACATTGGTGGATCCTTATGTGGTTTGTTCAGAGGAAGAGACATGCAATCACACTGGGTGTGGTTCATGAAAAGAACACACATCCAAGGACACTGGTGGATCCTTATGTTGTACATGAAAAGAATAGACATGTTGTGACACCGGTGGATCCTTATGTGTGGTACATGAGAAGAACACACATCCAATGTCACTGGTGGATCCTTATTTGGTTCATGAAAAGAACAGACATGAAGTGACACCGGTGGATCCTTATGTGGTTTGTCTAGAGGAACACACATGCAATGACACTGGGTGTGGTTCATGAAAAGAACAGACATGCAATGACACCGGTGGATCCTTATATGGTTTGTGAGAAGAACATACATGCAATGACGCTGGTGGATCCTTATGTGGTTCATGAAAAGAACTGACATGCAATGACACTGGGTGTGGTTCATGAAAAGAATAGACATGCAATGACACCGGTGGATCCATCTGTGGTTTATGGAAGTAACAGACAAGCAATGACTCTAGCTGTGATTCATGAAAAGAATAGACATGCAATGACACCGGTGGATCCATGTGTGGTTCATGAGAAGAACACACATCCAATGACACTGGTGGATCCTTATGTGATTCATGAAAAGAACAGACATGCAGTGATAACGGTGGATCCTTATGTGGTTTGTTTAGAGGAACACACATGCAATGATAACGGGTGTGGTTCATGAAAAGAACAGACATGCAATGACTTATGTGGTTTGTTTAGAAGAACACACATGCAATGACACTGGGTGTGGTTCATGAAAAGAACAGACATGCAATGACACTGGTGGATCCTTATGTGGTTTGTGAGAAGAACATACATGCAATGACGCTGTCGGATCCTTATGTGGTTCATGAAAAGAACTGACATGCAATGACACTGAGTGTGGTTCATGAAAAGAATAGACATGCAATGACACCGGTGGATCCATCTATGGTTTATGGAAGTAACAGACAAGCAATGACTCTAGCTGTGATTCATGAAAAGAACAGACATGCAATGACACCGGTGGATCCATGTGTGGTTCATGAGAAGAACACACATCCAATGACACTGGTGGATCCTTATGTGATTCATGAAAAGAATAGACAAGCAGTGACACCGGTGGATCCTTATGTGGTTTGTCTAGAGGAACACACATGCAATGACACCGGGTGTGGTTCATGAAAAGAGCAGACGTGCAATGACTTATGTGGTTTGTTTAGAAGAAGACACATGCAATGACACTGGGTGTGGTTCATGAGAAGAACAGACATGCAATGACACTGGTGCATCCTTATGTGGTTTGTTTAGAGGAAAAGACATGCAATCACACTGTGTGTGGTTCATGAAAAGAACACATGTGTAGTGACACCGGTGGATCCTTATGTGGTTTATCTAGAGGAACACGCATGCAATGACACTAGGTGTGGTTCATGAAAAGAACAGACATGCAATGACTTATGTGGTTTGTTTAGAAGAACACACAAGCAATGAACCTAGGTGTGGTTCATGAAAAGAACAGACATGCAATGACACTGGTGGATCCTTATGTGGTTTCTTCAGAGGAACAGACATGCAATCACACTGGGTGTGGTTCATGAAAAGAACACACATCCAATGACACTGGTGGATCCTTATGTTGTACATGAAAAGAATAGACATGCAGTGACACCGGTGGATCCTTATGTGTGGTTCATGAGAAGAACACACATCCAATGACACTGGTGGATCCTTATTTGGTTCATGAAAAGAATAGACATGAAGTGACACCGGTGGATCCTTATGTGGTTTGTCTAGAGGAACACACATGCAATGACACTAGGTGTGGTTCATGAAAAGAACAAACATGCAATGACACGGGTGGATCCTTATGTGGTTCATGAAAAGAACTGACATGCAATGACACTGGGTGTGGTTCATGAAAAGAATAGACATGCAATGACACCGGTGGATCCATCTGTGGTTTATGGAAGTACAGACAAGCAATGACTCTAGTTGTGATTCATGAAAAGAACAGACATGCAATGACACCGGTGGATCCATGTGTGGTTCATGAGAAGAACACACATCCAATGACACTGGTGGATCCTTATTGTATTCATGAAAAGAACAGACATGCAGTGACACCGGTGGATCCTTATGGGGTTTGTCCAGAGGAACACACATGCAATGATACCGGGTGTGGTTCATGAAAAGAACAGACATGCAATGACTTATGTGGTTTGTTTATAAGAACACACATGCAATGACACTGGGTGTGGTTCATGAAAAGAACAGACATGCAATGACACTGGTGCATCCTTATGTGGTTTGTTTAGATGAAAAGACATGCAATCACAGTGGGTGTGGTTCATGAAAAGAACACACATCCAATGAGACTAGGGGATCCTTATGTGGTTTGTCTAGAGGAACACACATGCAATGTCACCGGGTGTGGTTCATGAAAAGAACAGACATGCAATGACTTATGTGGTTTGTTTAGAAGAACACACATGCAATGACACAGGGTGTGGTTCATGAAAAGAACAGACATGCAATGACACTGGTGGATCCTTATGTGGTTTGTTTGGAGGAACTGATATGCAATCACACTGGGTGTGGTTCATGAAAAGAACACACATCCAATGACACTGGTGGATCCTTATGTGGTTTGTCTAGAGTAACACACATGCAATGACAGTGGTTCTGGTTCATCAAAAGAACAGACATGCAATGACATGTGGTTTGTTTAGAAGAACACACATGCAATGAGACTAGGTGTGGTTCATGAAAAGAACAGACATGCAATGACACTAGTGGATCCTTATGTGGTTTCTTTAGAGGAACAGACATGCAATGAAACTGGGTGTGGTTCATGAAAAGAACACACATCTAATGACACTGGTGGATGCTTATGTGGTTCATGAAAAGAACAGACATGCAGTGACACTGGTGGATCCTTATGTGGTTTGTCTAGAGGAACACACATGCAATGAAATTGGGTGTGGTTCATGAAAAGAACAGACATGCAATGACACTGGTGGATACTTATGTGGTTTGTGAGAAGAACAAACATGCAATGACACTGGTGGATCCTTATGTGGTTCATGAAAAGAACTGACATGCAATGACACTGGGTGTGGTTCATGAAAAGAACAGACATGCAATGACACTGGTGGATCCATATGTGGTTTGTCTAGAGGAACACACATGCAATGACACTGGTGGATCCTTATGTGGTTCATGAAAAGAATAGACATGCAGTGCCACCGGTGGATCCTTATGTGGTTTGTCTAGAGGAACACACATGCAATGACACCGGGTGTGGTTCATGAAAAGAACAGACATGCAATGACTTATGTGGTTTGTTTAGAAGAACACACATGCAATGACACTGGGTGTGGTTCATGAAAAGAACAAACATGCAATGACACTGGTGCATCCTTATGTGGTTTGTTTAGAGGAAAAGACATGCAATCACACTATGTGTGGTTCATGAAAAGAACACACATGCAGTGACACCGGTGGATCCTTATGTATTTTGTCTAGAGGAACACGCATGCAATGACACCGGGTGTGGTTCATGATAAGAACAGACATGCAATGACTTATGTGGTTTGTTTAGAAGAACACACATGCAATGACACTGGGTGTGGTTCATGAAAGGAACAGACATGCAATGACACTGGTGGATCCTTATGTGGTTTGTTCAGAGGAACAGACATGCAATCACACTGGGTGTGGTTCATGAAAAGAACACACATCCAATGACACTGGTGGATCCTTATGTGGTTTGTCTAGAGTAACACACATGCAATGACACCGGGTGTGGTTCATGAAAAGAATAGACATGCAATGACATGTGGTTTGTTTAGAAGAACACACATGCAATGACACTAGGTGTGGTTCATGAAAAGAACAGACATGCAATGACACTAGTGGATCCTTATGTGGTTTCTTTAGAGGAACATACATGCAATGACACTGGGTGTGGTTCATGAAAAGAACACACATCCAATGACACTGGTGGATCCTTATGTTGTACATGAAAAGAATAGACATGCAGTGACACCGGTTGATCCTTATGTGTGGTTCATGAGAAGAACACACATCCAATGACACTGGTGGATCCTTATGTGGTTTGTCTAGAGGAACGCACATGCAATGACACTGGGTGTGGTTCATGAAAAGAACAGACATGCAATGACACTGGTGGATCCTTATGTGGTTTGTGAGAAGAAAAGACCTACAATGACACTCGTGGATCCTTATGTGGTTCATGGAAAGAACAGACATGCATTGACACCGGTGGATCCTTATGTGGTTTGTCTAGAGGAACACACATTCAATGACATCGGGCGTGGTTCATGAAAAGAACAGACATGCAATGACTTATGTGGTTTCTTTAGAAGAACACACATGCAAGGACACTGGGTGTGGTTCGAGAAAAGAACAGACATGAAGTGACATCGGTGGATCCTTATGTGGTTTGTCTAGAGGAACACACATGCAATGTCACCGGGTGTGGTTCATGAAAAGAACAGACATGCAATGACTTATGTGGTTTTCTTTAGAAGAACACACATGCAATGACACAGGGTGTGGTTCATGAAAATAACAGACATGCAATGACACTAGTGGATCCTTATGTGTTTTGTTTGGAGGAACAGACATGCAATCACACTGGGTGTGGTTCATGAAAAGAACACACATCCAATGACACTGGTGGATCCTTATGTGGTTTGTCTAGAGTAACACACATGCAATGACACCGGGTGTGGTTCATGAAAAGAACAGACATGCAATGACATGTGGTTTGTTTAGAAGAACACACATGCAATGACACTAGGTGTGGTTCATGAAAGGAACATACATGCAATGAAACTGGGTGTGGTTCATGAAAAGAACACACATCCAATGACACTGGTGGATGCTTATGTGGTTCATGAAAAGAACAGACATGCAGTGACACTGGTGGATCCTTATGTGGTTTGTCTAGAGGAACACACATGCAATGACATTGGGTGTGGTTCATGAAAAGAACAGACATGCAATGACACTGGTGGATCCTTATGTGGTTTGTGAGAAGAACAGACATGCAATGACACTGGTGGATACTAATGTGGTTCATGAAAAGAACTGACATGCAATGACACTGGGTGTGGTTCATGAAAAGAACAGACATGCAATGACACTGGTGGATCCTTATGTGGTTTGTGAGAAGAACAGACATGCAATGACACTGGTGGATACTTATGTGGTTCATGAAAAGAACTGACATGCAATGACACTGGATCTGGTTCATGAAAAGAACAGACATGCAATGACACTGGTGGATCCTTATGTGGTTTGTATACAGGAACACACATGCAATGACACGGGTGTGGTTCATCAAAAGAACAGACATGCAATGACTTATGTGGTTTGTTAAGAAGAACACACATGCAATGACACTGGGTGCGGTTCATGAAAAGAACAGACATGCAATGACTCTGGTGCATCCTAATGGGGTTTGTTTAGAGGAAAAGACATGCAATCACACTGTGTGTGGTTCATGAAAAGAACACACATGTGGTGACACCGATGGATCCTTATGTGGTTTCTCTAGAGGAACACACATGCAATGACACCGGGTGTGGTTCATGAAAAGAACAGACATGCAATGACTTATGTGGTTTGTTTAGAAGAACGAACATGCAATGACACTTGGTGTGGTTCATGAAAAGAATAGACATGCAATGACACTGGTGGATCCGTATGTGGTTTGTGAGAAGAAAAGACATGCAATCACACTAGGTGTGGTTCATGAATAGAACACACATCCAATGACACTGTCGGATCCTTATGTGGTTTGTCTAGAGGAACACAGATGCAATGACACCCGGTGTGGTTCATGAAAAGAACAGACATGCAATGACGTATGTGGTTTGTTTAGAAGAACACACGTGCAATGACACTAGGTGTGGTTCATGAAAAGAACAGACACGCAATGACACTGGTGGATCCTTATGTGGTTTGTTTAGAGGAACATGCATGCAATGACACTGGGTGTGGTTCATGAAAAGAACACACATCCAATGACACTGGTGGATCCTTATGTTGTACATGAAAAGAATAGACATGCAGTGACACCGGTGGATCCTTATGTGGTTTGTCTAGAGGAACACACATGCAATGACACTGGGTGTGGTTCATGAAAAGAACAGACATGCAATGACTTATGTGGTTTGTTGAGAAGAACACACATGCAATGACACTGGGTGTGGTTCATGAAAAGAACAAACATGCAATGACACTGGTGCATCCTTATGTGGTTTGTTTAGAGGAAAAGACATACAATCACACTATGTGTGGTTCATGAAAAGAACACACATGCAGTGACACCAGTGGATCCTTATGTGGTTTGTCTAGAGGAACACACATGCAATGACAACGGGTGTGGTTCATGAAAAGAACAGACATGCAATGACTTATGTGGTTTGTTTAGAAGAACACACATGCAATGACACTAGGTGTGGTTCATGAAAAGAACAGACATGCAATGACACGGGTGGATCCTTATGTGGTTTGTTCAGAGGATTAGACATGCAATCACAATGGGTGTGGTTCATGAAAAGAACACACATCCAATGACACTGGTGGACTCTAGTTGTGGTTCATGAAAAGAACAGACATGCAATGACACGAGTGGATCCATATGTGGTTTGTCTGGAGGAACACACATGCAATGACACTAGGTGTGGTTCATGAAAAGAATAGACATGCAATGACACCGGTGGGTCCATATGGGGTTTATGGAAGTAACGGACATGCAATGACTCTAGCTATGGTTCATGAAAAGAACAGGCATGCAATGACACTGGTGGATCCATGTGTGGTTCATGAGAAGAACACACATCCAATGACACTGGTGGATCCTTATGTGGTTTGTTTAGAAGAACACACATGCAATGACACTAGGTGGATCCTTATGTGGTTTGTGAAAAGAACAGACATGCAATGACACTGGCTATGATTCATGAAAAGAATAGACATGCAATGACACTAGTGGATCCATATGTGGTTTGTCTAGAGGAACACACATGCAATGACACTGGTGAATCCTTATGTGGTTCATGAAAAGAACAAACATGCAGTGACACCGGTGGATCCTTATGTGGTTTGTCTAGAGGAACACACATGCAATGACACCGGGTGTGGTTCATGAAAAGAACAGACATGCAATGACTTATGTGGTTTGTTTAGAAGAACACACATGCAATGACACTGGATGTGGTTCATGAAAAGAACAGACATGCAATGACACTAGTGGATCCTTATGTGGTTAGTTTAGAGGAAAAGACATGCAATCACACTGTGTGCGGTTCATGAAAAGAACACACATGCAGTGACACCGGTGGATCCTTATGTGGTTTGTCTTGAGGAACACACATGCAATGACACCGGGTGTGGTTCATGAAAAGAACAGACATGCAATGACTTATGTGGTTTGTTTAGAAGAACACACATGCCATGACACTAGGTGTGGTTCATGAAAAGAACAGACATGCAATGACACTGGTGGATCCTTATGTGGTTTGTTCAGAGGAACAGACATGCAATCACACCGGGTGTGGTTCATGAAAAGAACAAACATGCAATTACTTATGTGGTTTGTTTAGAAGAACACACATGCAATGAAATTGGGTGTGGTTCATGAAAAGAACAGGCATGCAATGACACTGGTAGATCCTTATGTGGTTTGTTTAGAGGAACAGACATGCAATGACACTGGGTGTGGTTCATGAAAAGAACACACATCCAATGACACTGGTGGATCCTTATGTGGTTCATGAAAAGAAAACAGACATGCAGTGACACCGGTGGATCCTTATGTGCTTTGTCTAGAGGAACACACATGCAATGACACTGGGTGTGGTTCATGAAAAGAACAGACATGCAATGACTTATGTGGTTTGTTTAGAAGAAAACACATGCAATGACACTGGGTGTTGTTCATAAAAAGAACAAACATGCAATGACACTGGTGCATCCTTATGTGGTTTGTTTAGAGGAAAAGACATACAATCACACTATGTGTGGTTCATGAAAAGAACACACATGTAGTGACACCGGTGGATCCTTCTGTGGTTTGTCTAGAGGAACACACATGCAATGACAACGGGTGTAGTTCATGAAAAGAACAGATATGCAATGACTTATATGGTTTGTTTATAAGAACACACATGCAATGACACTAGGTGTGGTTCATGAAAAGAATAGACATGCAATGACACGGGTGGATCCTTATGTGGTTTGTTCAGAGGATTAGACATGCAATCACACTGGGTGTGGTTCATGAAAAGAACACACATCCAATGACACTGGTGGATCCTTATGTGGTTTGTCTAGAGTAACACACATGCAATGACACCGGGTGTGGTTCATGAAAAGAACAGACATGCAATGACATGTGGTTTGTTTAGAAGAACACACATGCAATGACACTAGGTGTGGTTCATGAAAAGAACAGACATGCAATGACACTAGTGGATCCTTATGTGGTTTCTTTAGAGGAACATACATGCAATGAAACTGGGTGTGGTTCATGAAAAGAACACACATCCAATGACACTGGTGGATGCTTATGTGGTTCATGAAAAGAACAGACATGCAGTGACACCGGTGGATCCTTATGTGGTTTGTCTAGAGGAACACACATTCAATGACACCGGGTGTGGTTCATGAAAAGAACAGACATGCAATGACACTGGTTGTGGTTCATGAAAAGAACAGACATGCAATGACACTAGTGGATCCATATGTGGTTTGTCTAGAGGAACACACATGCAATGACACTGGGTGTGGTTCATGAAAAGAACAGACATGCAATGACACCGGTGGATCCATATGTGGTTTATGGAAGTAACAAACATGTAATGACTCTAGCTATGGTTCATGAAAAGAACAGACATGCAATGACACTGGTGGATCCATGTGTGGTTCATGAGAAGAACACACATCCAATGACCCTGGTGGATCCTTATGTGGTTTGTTTAGAAGAACACACATGCAATGACACTAGGTGGATCCTTATGTGGTTTGTGAAAAGAACAGACATGCAATGACACTGGCTGTGATTCATGAAAAGAATAGACATGCAATGACACTAGTGGATCCATATGTGGTTTGTCTAGAGGAACACACATGCAATGACACTGGTGAATCCTTATGTGGTTCATGAAAAGAACAGACATGCAGTGACACCGGTGGATCCTTATGTGGTTTGTCTAGAGGAACACACATGCAATGACACCGGGTGTGGTTCATGAAAAGAATAGACATGCAATGACTTCTGTGGTTTGTTTAGAAGAACACACATGCAATGACACTAGATGTGGTTCATGAAAAGAACAAACATGCAATGACACTAGTGGATCCTTATGTGGTTAGTTTAGAGGAACATACATGCAATCACACTGGGTGTAGTTCATGAAAAGAACACACATGCAGTGGCACCGGTGGATCCTTATGTGGTTTGTCTTGAGGAACACACATGCAATGACACCGGGTGTGGTTCATGAAAAGAACAGACATGCAATGACTTATGTGGTTTGTTTAGAAGAACACACATGCCATGACACTTGGTGTGGTTCATGAAAAGAACAGACATGCAATGACACTGGTGGATCCTTATGTGGTTTGTTTAGAGGAACAGACATGCAATCACACTGGGTGTGGTTCATGAAAGGAACACACATCCAATGACACTGGTGGATCCTTATGTGGTTTGTCTAGAGTAACACACATGCAATGACAGTGGTTCTGGTTCATCAAAAGAACAGACATGCAATTACTTACGTGGTTTGTTTAGAAGAACACACATGCAATGAAACTGGGTGTGGTTCATGAAAAGAATAGACATGCAATGACACTGGTGGATCCTTATGTGGTTTGTTTAGAGGAACAAACATGCAATGACACTAGGTGTGGTTCATGAAAAGAACACACATCGAATGACACTGGTGGATCCTTATGTGGTTCATGAAAAGAAAACAGACATGCAGTGACACCGGTGGATCCTTATGTGCTTTGTCTAAGGAACACACATGCAATGACACTGGGTGTGGTTCATGAAAAGAACAGACATGCAATGACACTGATGGATCCTTACGTGGTTTGTGAGAAGAACAGACATGCTATGACACTAGTGGATCCTTATGTGGTTCATGAAAAGAACAGACATGCAATGACACTGGGTGTGGTTCATGAAAAGAACAGACATGCAATGACACCGGTGGATCCATGTGTGGTTTATGGAAGTAACAGACATGCAATGACTCTAGTTGTGCTTCATGAAAAGAACATACATGCAATGACACCGGTGGATCCATGTGTGGTTTATGGAAGTAACAGACATGCAATGACTCTAGCTGTGGTTCATGAAAAGAATAGACATGCAATGACACTGGTGGATCCATGTGTGGTTCATGAGAAGAACACACATCCAATGACACTGGTGGGTCCTTATGTGGTTTGTTTAGAGGAAAAGACATGCAATCACACAGTCGGATCCATATGTGGTTTATGAGAAGAGCACACACCCAATGAACTCTAGTGGATCTATCTTGGCATAATTTGATGTATTCCACGATGTATTTGATTGTACAAGACACTTTCCATTTTTATACTACTCAGTTTTGCCCCATGTTTTATGTGGTACTACTTAGATTTGCCCCCCTCTCTCTATCTTTCGTAGAAGCCCAAACCTGTGCTCACCCTGTCTGCTACTCCCTGATTGGTTGTCACAGTTGTCACGCGGATCGTGCGCACCAACCGTTGATTCTGTGCGATCCAACGATGATCGTTGCACACGTCGTGCCCTTCACAGTATAGCGTGAGATAGCACGTGCGTCTCCCTCAGCGAGACTTCTACAAGAAGGAACACGATGCCATCCATGGAAAAAGTCATCGAGCGGTCATGTCAAGTTTAATCAAGTCTGAAAAGCCTACTACTGCTACTACAACACATGCACAGGGCAACAGGGTCATCGAGTGCACGGTTGTCGACGGGACACTGCAATTTATTGCCACTTGATTTTAATAAGACATATCCCATTTTTACGCAGCGCTCTCAATCTCACTTCCAACTGGGCCCTACCGCTAGTAACTTCCATGAGTCAAGGGCCCCCTCGAGTAGATCTAATGTTGCCAGAAATTGGTTCCGCGCCACTTGCATGCAGTGGAATCGAGGTCTGCCATGAGCGTGTTTTCAATGCAGCTCTAAAGTGGAGATCTTGGCTATTTCAAAAAAAAAGGGAACCCAAAAAAAAGGGTGGAGATCATGGTAGCCCCCCGCCCACCACACGTGTCCACTCGAGGACTACGAACGGTCCGGTGTTTATAACCCCCCTCGACCTTCTTCTTCCATGAGCTCGTGTCATTTCCCCCCAGTCTGTCTAGTCCCAAGATCCCAATCTACACCTGCCGCGCACACCGAAGCTTCCTCGCTTGCACTACCTCCTTCCCTTGGTGCGCCATGAAGCGTACGCGTGGAGACAAGCCGGAGGTGAAGCTAGTTGAAGGTGCAGCAGCAGATGGCTCGGTCGTCGCCAAGCAGGCGGAGGCGTCTTCTTCAGGCACGAACGCCGCTCGTCGCCGCGACGTCGAGGGTGCGAGCTCATCCATCCAGCCAGTATCCATCGCTGTCGAGCAGCAGGTGGTAGCCGTCGCTGCGGAGCAGAAGGTGGTAGCCGTCGCTGCCGAGCAGCAGGTGATAGCCATTGCAGCCGAGCAGCAGGTAGTTGCCGTCGCCGCCGAGCAGCAGGTGGCCGACAACGTTGTGGCCGACAACGTCGTGGTGCCAGCGGTAGATCTGGATGGAGGGCAGGCGGCAGGCGGAGGAAATCTGGTGATCTACATCAACGACCCCATCGCCGTACAAGAAATCTTCGACGCAATCGTGGAGAATGATGAGTTCGAGGAGGAGGTCCCTGATGAGGAGTCCGAGGTACTGCATTGCTAGCTTCTCTAGTCGCAGCCGCAGTTTTCGCTGTTCATACATAGGATTTATTCAATCGTGTACAAATTCTTTTGCTCTTGAAGTAGGGTAGTATATATATGGTTCAATCGGTTGATTGATGCATCTGCCATCTAGTCACAAAACTCCAATCCGTCTAGTCACAAAACCCCAGTCTACTCATCTTCCATCTAGTTGAGTTTGCTAGTTGAGTGTTGATTTCGATACATAGCAGGCCTATAACATTATATTTCTATTCCTTAACGAGCCCAATGATTCAATTTTTCCCCAAAATAGTGCACGGGCATCTGATGGTGTCGTTTTGTTAGGGATGGTTAGTGAACCTGAGGCAGCAATGCACATAAACAATATAGGTTATGCTGTTGGTATTTTGGTTCTCCGACTCCAGCACTGAAAAAAATGAGGCCCTAATTTTTCTCTCATATGGAACCTAAATATATAATCTTTGTATTGTTTCTGATCTATGAATGCGTTGTATGATGCATTTTTATATCCTTGAATATTGTTTTGTATGATTACATTTCAATTTCTTATTGTGGTCAATAATTCAAATTTGCCCCAAAGAGAGGCAGACATATTGGTGTCAGATTTTTTCAGGGATGAGTGAGCGAACCTGGGGCCATGTACAAGTTCAATATAAGCTGTGCAATTGTTACTTGGTTCGCTTACGCCATCTCTGTAGAAACTTATGAGGCTGCAATCTTTATTCTACATTCATAGAACTATGATATTTGAATTATCTATTCCATGCATTCATAGTGTATAAGAATTACTTTTAGTTTGTCACCGAGGCCGATGATTGAAATTTGCCCCAAAAGAGTTTAAGGGGAGACACGTATGATGGTGTCGTGTTTTAGGGATGGGTTGGTGAACCTGAGGCAGCAATGCACACAAACAATATAGGTTGTGCTGTTGGTAGTTTGGTTCTCCAACTCCATCTTTGAAACAAATTACGAGGCCCTTGATTTATTCTCATATGGAACTACATATATAATCCTTGAATTGTTTCTGAACTTTTAATGATTGGTATGATGCATATGTATATGAATGGTTTTGATCATAAGTATTTTCAACATGTACCTGAAGATTAATTGTTTGGTTTTTTATTTATAATTACAATATTTAGGCTTGTTTTTGTACCTGACTATGTATCTCCCTGAATATTGTTCTGTACGATTACATTTCAATTTCTTATTGTGGCAAATAATTCAAATTTTCCCCAAAGAGAGGAAGACACATTGGTGTCAGATTTTTTCAGGGATGAGTGAGCGAACCTGGGACCATGTACAAGAACAATATAAGCTGTGCAATTGTTACTTGGTTCGCTCACACCATCCCTGAATAAACTTATGAGGCCGCAATCTTTATTCTACATTCATAGAACTATGATATTCGAATTATCTATTCCATGCATTCATAGTGTATTGGAATTACATTTTAATTTGTCACCGAGGCCGATGATTGAAATTTGCCCCAAAAGAGTTCAAGGGGAGACACGTATGATGGTGTCGTGTTTTAGGGATGGGTTGGTGAACCTGAGGCAGCAATGCACACAAACAATATAGGTTGTGCTGTTGGTACTTTGGTTCTCTAACTCCATCTCTGAAACAAATTATGAGGCCCTTGATTTATTCTCATATGGAACTATATATATGATCCTTGAATTGTTTCTGATCTTTTAATGATTGGTATGATGCACCTGTATATGAATGGTTTTGATCATAAGTATTTTTAACATGTACCTGAAGATTAATTGTTTGGTTTTTTATTTATAATTACAATATTTAGGCTTGTTTTTGTACCTAACTATGTATATCCCTGAATAATGTTTTGTACGATTACATTTCAATTTCTTATTGTGGCCAATGATTCAAATTTGCCCCAAAAGAGAGGTAGACACATTGGTGTCAGATTTTCTCAGGTACGAGTTAGTGAACCTGGGGCGATGGACAAGAACAATATAGGCTGTACAATTGTTACTTGGTTCACTTACGCCGTCCCTGTAGAAACTTATGAGGCCTTAATCTTTATTCTACATTCATAGAACTATGATATTCGAATTATCTATTCCATGCATTCAGTGTATAAGAATTACATTTTAGTTTGTCACCAAGGCTGATGATTGAAATTTGCCCCAAAAGAGTTTAAGGGGAGACACATATGATGGTGTCGTATTTTAGGGATGGGTTGGTGAACCTGAGGCAGCAATGCACACAAACAATATAGGTTGTGATGTTGGTACTTTGGTTCGCCAACTCCATCTCTGGAACAAATTATGAGGCCCTAGATTTATTCTCATATGGAACTACATATATAATCCTTGAATTGTTTATGATCTTTTAATGATTGGTATGATGCATATGTATATGAATGGTTTTGATCATAAGTATTTTTAACATGTACCTGAAGATTAATTGTTTGGTTTTTTATTTATAATTACAATATTTAGGCTTGTTTTTGTACCTAACTATGTATATCCCTGAATAATGTTTTGTACGATTACATTTCAATTTCTTATTGTGGCCAATGATTCAAATTTGTCCCAAAAGAGAGGCAGACACATTGGTGTCAGATTTTTGTAGGGATGAGTTAGTGAACCTGGGGCGATGTACAACAACATTACAGGTTGTGCAATTGTTCTTTGGTTCACTGACTCCATCCCTGAAGAAACTTATGAGGCCCCTAGATTTATCCTACATTCACTCTGATGCAATTATTTGTCATTGTGTTGAGATGAAATGATATATGAACCAATCAAACTATTGTTGAGATGCTTTATCTTTGATATCCACGGATATATTGTCTTACATATACATGTTGTCAATTCTTGAGTTGTAATACAATTCAATCATATGTATGAGTTCTAAGTTATGTTCTTAAAAATCAGTAGGAGGATGATGATGAAGTGGACGATAGCAAGGTATCCAGGGACAACAAGAGCAACTACGTGCTGAGGCGGTTACGGTGTGGGCTAATCCGTTTCCACCATAGGGGGAGACTATTTTTCCCATTCTATGGCAGATCAATCAATGTGGACCTCAACAGCATGATCTGGCATGCGGAGGGCGTTGGCAGAGGCGGAGGCAAAAGCCATAGGCCGATTACCTTGGCGCGGCACACAGCCTACGGCAAATTCCTCCGGGAGTATGTCAGGACTGGCCTGTATCCCATCGACTAGGTTGTCGCTGCCTCCTGCTGATAAACCTCTGCCCTGCTAGGCGTCTCCGTGTCCCGGCCTCCTGGTGCATCCCCTGCTTTTATTTTGTTCTAGTTAATTATTACCTATGTGTGGCATGTAAGACAATATATCCGTGGTGTCTCTAGTGAACCTTCTATATTAATCTACTCCTTTATATGGAGTGCCTTAAAATTTCTAGTGTTCAATTATATTTACTGATCATGCTCATGCGCACTACAAAATATTTTCTAGTGCTCGATTATATTAGAATTGTCAAGAAATACATCAACAAGTTAAATTGGTCGAAATTTTGTATTGAAGTAACTAAATGTATCAAACACATAATAAACCTAAAATCTAGTTCAAACACATAATGTATCACCACCACTTGTTGTCGTCCTTGACTTGCTTCCCCTTCAACCACTTGATGGCGCCACCGTCCCAAGATCCATGGTCGTCCCGAAACCGCTTCTTCTCCTCGGCTAGCTTGCAACCAGGGCATAGCTCTCTCGCGAAAAACCCCGCCTTAACCATCCAACTTTCATGGTAATGAGCTTACTATACAACTCGTACCCCATGTAGGCGTCTCTGGCTGCATACTCGAAGCTCACCTGGCTCATCGGCTTCCACTCCCAGTAGTCGTGATCGAGTCACTTCAATTTCTTCAGTTTTTCATAGGATTTATCGATGATTTCCGCTGCCAGATCATCCATGCCATCCTTCGCTGGGTATGGTATGATCTTGTATAGATTTTGGATGTCGATGTGGTGCCCATCTGGGATTTTTATCAACACACGAGAAAGCATAATTGTGTCATTTGTGATATCCATGCTAGTGAAAGTTATCCCTTTCCTACACAAGAACTCGACCAGAGCCGGACAATGCATCTCAGTTGGTTTACTCCTGCACTTAGATGGTTCTAGGGATGTAAGGGAACAAGGGATGTAGAAGTGGTGATCTCAAATTTAAATTTCACATATCTATAGAAGTGGTAAACGAGGACCTCCTCATGTATGGCGATTTGCACGACAATGATCTCTTGTGGAGGATTTTTTCGCTTATTTGCACGAGTGTACTCCAAGTTTAGCCCCACAAACTTGTGCTTCTCTTTATCAAGCAATTGCTCAAACCTGGCGAGTGTTGTCCCCACAGTCGCTTCATCATTTGTGTACACCACTATCAAAGTCATGGTGCCATGGGCAGGGACCAAGTGGGTCTCAGTTGTGCGTTTCCCATCGTCCATGCCTGCAAGGAAATGGGTGAAAGGAAATGCCTGCAAGGAACTGCATGCGAGAGGAAGAAGAAGATGAACCGACGGTTCCAGAACAGGGGAAGAAGAAGCACCCAGGAAAAACTGCAAAGGAATGACTGAGGAAGAGGAATGAATGCAGAAGAAACATGGTAACTACAACTTTCGGTTCGAGAACTCACCGTGGTTACGTGGAGATCGTGGTAGTGGTGCCGGTTCAACAAGTGGGGCTAGTTCCTGTGAGAATATGAAATTAGTTGTGCATTTTTCTATGCGAGAAATTGAGAGAAATCATTTATATTTTGTCTTTCATAATTAAACACAATGAAGTTGGTACAGCCCAAGAGATTTGAACAAAAGAGATTTGCTAGTTTAACATACAACAACACAAAAGTTTCTGAGCATTTATTCTTGAAATTTAAATTCTGATGATTTAATCAGAAGTTCTGAGCTACAACTGACATTATAGAGCCAACGCTCTCGTCTTCGTCCTCCTCGTGCTGCTCGTCGTTGTCATCTTCTGCATCCTCCTGTTTCCTCTGCCGGACAGGTGACCACCTCAATAATTAGCTTGATATAGTGCCTCATCACCTTAACCTGGACAACGAGCAGATCATGAAGGCAAATTCTATTTTTAGCACAGAATTCAGCCTAGGGGTCAGTGAACTCAATGCAATCGTCATATACTTCCGATATGCAATATCGCCCTAAGATTTTCAGAACTTTGTTACAATTATTCTTCATGCATACACAATAGAACCCTTACAGGCCCAACATGGCAGAACTTGAGCTACCACAGAGACCTCGGCAGAGGTGGCAGAATTGGTGCGGGTACAACCACAGCGACGGCGAGCTCGGATTCTAGAGGAGGAAAACAGAACCAAGCATGGTCGACAAGGTGATACATCTCACCGGGAACCAATTCTCGTCCCCGCACCGTGCCATGGGTGCGTCCATGGTGAGGGCGAGCTCCGACTCGGGATGGGGAGGAGAGCGGGGCTGAGCAGCTTCGTCACGTTCCAGCTCAGCGCCATGGCCACGACCACAGATTTCTGCTCCGAGGAAGAAGACGCGTAATGGATGCAGGCGCCAACGCTGCAAGCCTACAGGGAGGAGAGCTTGGCCGAGCAGGTTCTTCCACATCCCAGCTCTGCACCATGGCTGCGACGCCCCACAGATTGCCGCTCCGGGGAAGAAGAAGATGTGTAATGGATGCAGGCGCCAACGCTGTAAGCCTAATTGACTCCTAAGATACGGGAGCGACAAGAGCGACATAACGGCAAGAACTGACAGGGGGGGCCCAACTTGACGGCCGTTAGCCTGATTTTTTGTATTGAAACGAAAGTTGAATTCGTGCCGAAAAGGACCCTCTGAGTATTTGGCACACCAACTGTAGTCATCGCGGTTGATTTCAGGGAACTTGGGTACCGCGTTGCCTGGACATCCCAACTTTCGGGCCGCAAAATGATATTCTCCACACTGATACACACACACAAACATCCAAGTGGGTGTGGTGATGCATCATCTTTCAAACTGGTGATAGAATGCATGCTGCAGTTGAATCCCATCATGCCGCTAGGGTACCTGGACATGGTTGGACACCACATGCTGGAGTGGCATCATTGCATGTGTTCTTTTCCAAAACCACAATGATGCACACTGATAAACACACACACACACCCAAGTGGGTGTGGTGATGCAGCATCTTTCAAACTTGTGATAGAATGCATGCTGCAATTGAATCCTAGCATGCTGCTAGGGTTCCTGGACATGTTTGGACACCACATGCTGGAGTGGCATCATTGCATGTGTTATTTTCCAAAACCACAATGATGCACACTGATACACACACACATGCAATGACATCTAGTGGATCCATGTGGTTTAGGAAAAAAACACACATGCAATGACATCTAGTGGATCCATGTGGTTTAGGAAAAAAACACACATGCAATGACATCCAGTGGATCCATGTGATTTATGAAAAGAACACACATGCAATGACATTTAGTGGATCCATGTGGTTTATGAAAAGAACACACATATGCAATGACATCACTGGATCCATGTGGTTTATGAAAAGACCACACATATGCAATGACATCAGTGAATCGGTGTGGTTTATGAAAGGAACACACATGCAATGACATCAGTGGATTAGTATGGTTTAGGAAAAGTACACACATGCAATGGCATCTAGTGGATTGGTTTTTGAAAAGAACACACAGGCTTGGTTGACATCATTGCATGTGTTCTTTTCCAAAACCACAATGATGCACACTGATACACACACATGCACTGTCTCTACTAGATCCATGTAGTTTCGGAAAAGAACACACATGCAATGACATCAGTGGATCCATGTGGTTTATGAAAATAACATATATGCAATGACATCTAGTGGATCAGTGTGGTTTATGAAAAGAACACACAAGTAATGAAATCTAGTGGATCCATGTGGTTTAGGAAAAGAACACACATGCAATGACATCTAGTGGATCAGTGTGGTTTACGAAATGAACACACATGCTGGAGTGGCATCATTGCATGTGTACTTTTCCAAAACCACAATGATGCACACTGATACACACACACACAAACACATCCAAGTGGGTGTGGTGATGCATCATCTTTCAAACTGGTGATAGAATGCATGCTGCAGTTGAATCCCATCATGCTGTTAGGGTTCCTGGACATGGTTGGACACCACATGCTAGAGTGGCATCATTGCATGTGTTATTTTTCCAAAACCACAATGATGCACACTCATAAACACACACACCCAAGTGGGTGTGGTGATGCAACATCTTTCAATCTTGTGATAGAATAGATGCTGCAATTGAATCCTAGCATGCTGCTAGGGTTCCTGTATATGGTTGGACACCACATGCTGGAGTGGCATCATTGCATGTGTTATTTTCCAAAACCACAATGATGCACACTGATACACACACACATGCAATGACATCTAGTGGATCCATGTGGTTTAGGAAAAAAACACAAATGCAATGACATCTAGTGGATCCATGTGGTTTAGGAAAAACACACATGCAATGTCCTCCAGTGGATCCATGTGATTTATCAAAATAACACACATGCAATGACATTTAGTGGATCCATGTGGTTTATTAAAAGAACACACATATGCAATGCCATCACTGGATCCATGTGGTTTATGAAAATACCACACATATGCAATGACATCACTGGATCTGTGTGGTTTATGAAAGGAACACACATGCAATGACATCAGTGGATTAGTGTGGTTTAGGAAAAGAACACACATGCAATGGCATCTAGTGGATTCACGTGGTTTTTGAAAAGAACGCACATGCTGGAGTGGCACCATTGCATGTGTTCTTTTCTAAAACCACAATGATGCACACTGATACACACACATGCACTGTCTCTACTAGATCCATGTGGTTTCGGAAAAGAACACACATGCAATGACATAAGTGGATCCATGTGGTTTATGAAAAGAACATATATCCAATGACATCTAGTGGATCGGTGTGGTTTATGAAAAGAACACATAAGTAATGACATCTAGTGGATCCATTTGGTTTAGGAAAAGAACACACATGAAATGACATCTAGTGGATCGGTGTGGTTTATGAAATGAACACACATGCTGGAGTGGCATCATTGCATGTGTACTTTTCCAATACCACAATGATGCACACTAATACACACACAAACACATCCAAGTGGGTGTGGTGATGCATTATTTTTCAAACTGGTGATAGAATGCATGCTACGGTTGAATCCCATCATGCTGCTAGGGTTCCTGGACATGGTTGGACACCACATGCTAGAGTGGCATCATTGCATGTGTTCTTTTCCAAAACCACAATCATGCACACTGATAAACACACACACCCAAGTGGGTGTGGTGATGCAGCATCTTTAAAACTTGTGATAGAATGCATGCTACAATTGAATCCTAGCATGCTGCTAGGGTTCCTGGACATTGTTGGACACCACATGCTGGAGTGGCATCATTGCATGTGTTATTTTCCAAAACCACAATGATGCACACTGATAAACACACACATGCAATGACATCTACTGGATCCATGTGGTTTAGGAAAAAAACACATGCAATGACATCCAGTGGATCCATGTGATTTATGAAAAGAACACACATGCAATGACATTTAGTGGATACATGTTGTTTATGAAAAGAACACACATATGCAATGACATCACTGGATCCATGTGGTTTATGAAAAGACCACACATATGCAATGACACCAGTGGATCAGTGTGGTTTATGAAAGGAACACACATGCAATGACATCGGTGGATTAGTGTGGTTTAGGAAAAGAACACACTTGCAATGGCATCTAGTGGATTCATGTGGTTTTTGAAAAGAACGCACATGCTGGAGTGGCATCATTGCATGTGTTTGCTCATAGTAGTTTATTAGTAGCAATAGTTTTTTAGTAGGAATAGCAAAGTAACATCAGTAGTAAAGCAAAGACAGTAGTAACAAAAGCAGTAACAGTGGGATTCGAGTGGGTAGGCATAGGAATGGATGGACGGGCGTTGCATGGACGAGACAATTCACTTAGGAATCAGAACATAGGGAAATTGCAGATAAATAAGATAAAGCATCCAAGTACTAGACAATCCTAGGCATGTGTTCCATATATAGTCATACGTGCTCGCAATGAGAACTTGCACAACATCTTTTGTCCTGCCATCCCGTTTACAGCGGGGCCTCTAGGGAACTACTGGCAATGAAGGTGCTCCATTTAATAGAGCACCGGACCAAAGCATTAACACTCTGTGAACACATGTGATCCTCACATCAAAGCCATTCCTTTCCGATTATCCCGATTTCTGTCACTTCGGGGCCATAGGTTCCAGACAACAACGTGTTTAAACAACTTGTAGATTAGACCAAAAACAATACTATCATAATGAATCAAAAACACGTTCAGATCTGAAATCATGGCTCTCGGGCCCTAGTGACAAGCATTAAGCACAACAAGTCGCAACAAAGTCATAAAGTACTAATAAAAGATACTAGGCACCATGCCCTAACAATCTGATGCCATTACATGAACGATCTCATCCAATCCCTACCATCCCCATAGCCTACAGCGAGGGATTACTCACTCATAGATGGGGGAAACATGGATGGTCGATGGAGAAGCGATGGTGATGATGATGGCGATGATCTCCTCCAATTCCCCGTCCTAGCAGGGTGCCAGAACGGAGTTTCTGGTGCTGTTTCGTGGAATCTGGTGGTGGCGGCGGAGCGGAACTCCTTCTGGAAAAACGTCGAACCCCCCGAAGTTTTTAGGTCAGAAGGCTCCTTATAGGCGAAGAGAGAGGCCAAGGGGGTGCCTGGGAGGCCCACACCACCCCCTGGCGCGGCCGGGCCTGGCCCGTGCCACCAGGTGGTGTGGCCACACCTGGCTCTTCTCCGTTTCGTATTCTGGCTCCTGGAGTCTTCGGGTGAAATAGGATTTTTGGCATATTTTCTGGGATTTTTCCTGATAGTTGGTTTTCTGCACAAAAAGTAGACACCAAGGCAATTCTGCTGAAAACAGCGTCATCCGCATTAGTTGCATCCAAATCACACAAGTTTAGAGGAGAAACAATAGCAAAAGTGTTTGGGAAAGTAGATACGTTTTGGACGTATCAACTCCCCCCAAGCTTAGCTTATTGCTTGTCCTCAAGCAATTAAGTTGAAAACTGAGTGCGATAAAAGAACTTTCACGAACACATTTACTTCATATGATGTAAATATTCTCAGCAATGTGATCAACTACTTAGACAGTTCATAATAAAGAGTATGCAACTGAGTCTACTTAATAGTCATTACAAGCTATGAAGAGATTCCAACTCAAGAATAATAAGTAGCATGAAGCACAAACATAAGCAACATTACAATGCTTATAAAAAGGTATGATAGAGTGGTATCTCGCTTGCCCTTTGATTATGAATATTAAGGCACCTCTGAAGTTCAAGTGATGACTAGAAGTAAAGATATCAAGGATACAAGCATCAAAGTCATAACACAAATAATCAAGTAATGGAGCAAACACAAAGAATGACAACTATGCTCTCAAGAAGGTGCTCAAAGAATATGTGGAGACTCAACAAGTAGAAGAAAAGGTTTTGAATAATTTGAAAGGCTTCCAAATGCTGAAAGTATGGTACTCGTTAGCTTTGAGCTCTCATTGCCCCTGTCATAAGCATCTTTAATGTGGTTAAGCTGAAAGTGAGGTCCAATCTGAGTTATATGCTTGATAGACTATAAACTAAAAATCCCAAGTCCCTTGAGTACGAGGGCCGCTCCTCATGCTACTCAACTTTAGTTACCGGTAAGTTCTTGTCATCGTAAGTATGTGCGTATCATTGAGAACCGCCAACGGGGTACCCCTTGCCCGATGATACGGAAGAATCCCCATATCAAAATGACAAGGCAAGCAGACAATGAGTATCTCAGCAATCTTCTTATTTACCATGGGAAAATGGTGCTTTTTTTTCTCTTTTCTCTTTTCATAAAACTCTTTTTTTTCTTTTTCTCAATAGCTATCTCTCTCTTTTTTTATAAGAAGAATGCTTCATAGATATCATTATGGTTACGCTGTAGGTTTCCACCATGTCAGCATGGATTAGACCAGCGGTCCAGGCGTTTCTCTAACACCCATACATAACTCCATGCACTTACAAGCTCCCCTTTTATTTCACACCGACGACATCCACAAACAAAAGAGCAAGGTATCAATTGGGTACATATTTACAAGTGTTGAAAGCGTTCCCTGTGACAACACGGTTCTGCTAATCCCCAGCCTATAATTTGCAAGCATATAACTTTCATGGAGAGTTCACAATGGTTCAGGTTTATTAAGTGCAGGAAATAAAGTGTGCCATCAAGTTCGTGAGAGCTTTACTAACTAATTTTCCCATAACAAGCAAACATTTTATTTGGAAGAAAACAAGGCATATTGGATATGCACGGGAGTAGCAAATGATGCTAATAGGTAGGTATGGTGGACACTTTGGAAATATTTGGTTTAGGGAGTTCGAAACATGAGTAAACACTCAGTGGAAGTGAAGGATAGCAATAGTAAGGGAGCGACAAACGAGAGAGCAATAGCTGTCATTATCATGCTTGCAACAAAACAGGACTACTCATGGCATGAAAGTGATTCAAGATCCTCAAGGCAAAATAATTCATCGAGGCTTAACTGATTATTACAGTCATGTGCATGCGTGAGCATGTGCCAAGTCAATTCAAATGAAACATTCAGAGGAGGATACCACTGTGTCATACCAATTTATGAATAGAGCAATGCAAGCAAACATTCATAAGACAAGCTACAAACTATTAGCGAGCTGGAGCTAATCATAAGAAAGCAAGAACTACTAAGCATCCAAAGATAACATACACCCTACTTGAACGGACTAAGCAAGCCCACAGTGATGAGTATATGTACAAAAATGAAAACAAATAGAGTTCGTTACCAGCCTCTTACCACGCCTCAAGTTGTCATTGATCCTCATTATTGCTCTTCACTTGTGTGGCTTGAATAATAATATGAAACCAATATCCACTGAGGACTGCCGAACCCTGTAGCAAACTCGCAAAAACCAAAGAAGAACGACAAATATTTTTGGTGTTTTCGATTTTTAAACAAGAACCAAAAGAGAAAAACAAGCAAAGCAAAATCTTATTGGGTTTTTCGAATAGCTCAAACAAAGCAAAAAGGGAAAAACAAACCAAGGCAAAAAGAAGAAGCAAACCAAAGAGAAACAACAGAAATATTTTTGGTCTTTTTTGTTTTTAGAAAGCAAAAGCAAAGAAGAATGAAAACTAAAAAGAGAACGAAAGCATGAATATACAAAGTACCAACGCAACATGATATGGAGATGAGTGCGGTGTCGGCGTACCGTCCCCCAAGCTTAGGCTTTTGGCCTAAGTGGGTATCAACCCCAAGCTGGCCAAGATGAAGTGTCACCCTGGTACGACGAAGAGGTCCCCTCATCCTGGTGCTAACTCGAGTACGTCCCTCCGTAGTGCGCGGAGTAATCATAGGAAGGCACATCCTCCTGGTGCTGCTCGTGGAA
The DNA here is from genome assembly GCA_916181665.1 of Avena sativa. Taxonomy (NCBI): domain Eukaryota; kingdom Viridiplantae; phylum Streptophyta; class Magnoliopsida; order Poales; family Poaceae; genus Avena; species Avena sativa. The sequence continues at coordinate 319,987,001 of OV702292.1, forward strand.
ACCCAGCAAGCGAAGCTGCTCGTCCACCTCCTCCTTGGAGCGCGACCACGGTCTCCTGTGAACACTAAACAAAGTAGGCTGTGGCAAAAGGATCTCCCTTTCATCCCCGACAGTGAAAAGCATCCTATATACTAGACTGTCCAAATCAGAAGTAGCAGTGACAAAGTGATGAGCTTTCATAGCAACAAGGTCAAGCCTCTGTGGTGCCAGCATAGCATCATAGGGATCCACTAAAATACCTAATGCATTGACTATACGCGAGGCAATGATGCCCCCATAGATAGGCCCCCTAGTAGCTAAGCGGCGAGCAATAAGCGAGCCAAGATTGTACTGAGTGTCATTGTTAAGCGCAACAGCAAGGAATGCTAAATGATAGTTGGAGATATTACTTGTGTTCTCCCTACCAAGTACACTAGTAGCAAGATAATATGCAAAGTATCTAAGAGCAGGGAGTTGGATATTTCTTATCTTTCTGCGCTACGCCACACGGTCATCATCATTGGTCACCCCTCGGTAAAGCTCCAACAAATCAGTGGGTCGCCCTTGAATTTTCTTCACGGTCCCTGTCATACGCACACCTACAATACTGCAAAATCTCTCCAAAGGCATGGTGAAGGACAGATCATAGATTTTAAAAGAGACAGTAGACTGATAGGGTGTGTTAGTAAACGTGAAGCTCTTAACAAAAGTTTTGGTGAGCATAGCATATTGCGCACTCTCATCTTGCATATATGAGGTCAAACCAACCCTCTCAATCAGTAGCAAGAAATCATCAAGAATACCTGCAGCTTGTAAGAAGGTAAAACAAGGAAAATAGGATGGGTGAGCATCCCCATCATCCTTTTCACTACCAATACGAGTTGCAATGAGATCTTCATTGTATGATGGCCTAGCTTGAGAGGCTGTTCTTGAGGGCCTCGACCTCCTAGCTGCATCACTCTCAAATATCTCTCCAAAAGTATGGTTGTTCATGCTTGGTATTCTGATATTTAAACACCTATCAAACAAGTGATTGCAAAGTAAATATAAAGAAGGATTCTACTCATAGGGACTTGCAAGAGGCCTAAACATGCATCAAAACTATATCTCTAAGCATCAAACAAGCTTACAAGCTCTCATAACCAGTCACCTACAGCAGCCAAATACTCAACATATAATCCACTAAACTCAAATCTACTTGGACAAGGGGAGGAGTCACATACCAGGGAACAAATGCTCCAAATTTCAGCAAGAAAGATGGGCTGAGCAAGGAGATCAAAAAAATCGAGAGCAAGCACAGCAAGAACGCGATTTTGAGCTATGAACTGGAGCTTACTCGGGAGAGAGAAGAAAGTGGCAGGTGAGAGAGTTAGTGGGGGGCCAGGGGTGGCCCACACCAGGGCATGGCGCCACCCAAGGCTGGCCGCGCCACCATGTGGTGTGCCTGCCTGGTGGGCCCCCCTGGTACCTCCCAGGTACTCCTCTGCCCCTTTTTTCACGTAAAAATTTAATATGAATTTTCTGAAATTTTTCGAGACACTTTATTTTTGGGCATTTTTCAGAAATAGAAGAATGATTTTTCTGACAGACAGATTTTTTTCTTTTGGAAACATGATGCAAGGACAAAACAAGGCTAGAACTACAGAAGTTCTAACATGCAAGCAACTAACAACAAAAACAAAAGCTAAACGAAAGCAAAAACTAAAATGCAAAGGATAGAAATAAACGGAGATAATAATAATGAAAACATTGTTTTGCTCAATGGAATTCTTTTGTTAACAAGGTTGATCAGGTCTTGTTACCAAAACAATTGCATATGAGACAAAACTTTGTACTCCACTAATGATTATGTTACCTCAACCTTGATAGCAATGGTCCCAATCATAATTGTTTCAAATTTTTCTCTTGGTATGGGACAATATATTTCTCCAACTTGAATACCTTCAACATGTTCAATTGAATTCAAACCATAAGTCCTTTCAATCTTCTTGGGGAAATAGACAGTATGTTCCTTGTCATTAACATTGAAGTTCACCTTTCCTTGATTACAATTAATAACAGCTCCTGCAGTATTAAGAAAAGGTCTCCCAAGAATAATAGACATATTATCATCTTCGGGCATTTCAAGCACAACAAAATCAGTTAATATCAAGCAATTGTGAGCCACCTGAACAGGTACATCCTCACATATACCCATAGGAATGGTGGTAGATTTATCAGCCATTTGCAAAGATATATCAGTTGGTATTAATTTTTCAAGTTGAAGCCTCTTATAGAGAGAGAAAGGCATAACACTAACTCCATCTCCCAAATCACACAAAGCAGTTCTAACATAACTGTTCTTAATAGAGCAAGGGATAGTTGGAATCCCTGGGTCTCCCAGTTTCTTAGGAACCTTACCATTGAAGGAATAATTAGCAAGCAAAGTAGAAATTTCTTCATTAGGGATCTTCCTTTTATTCGAGACAATGTCCTTCATATACTTTGAGTAAGGAGGCAATTTAATAGCATCAGTCAAAGGAATTTGCAAGAATAAAGGCTTCATCCACTCACAAAACATATTATAGTGTTCATCTTCCTTTGACTTGTGTTTCTTATCAGGGAATGGCATAGGTTTTTGTACCCAAGGCTCTATTTCACTACCATGTTTCTTAGCAATAAAATCTTCTTTGGTGTATTTAGTATTCTTAGTGTGGTTTTCAGGTTCTTCTTCAACTTTTTCTTCATTAGGAACTTCATTTTCTTCATTACCACTTTCAGTTTCAGCATCAGAGATAGATATACTATTAGGATCTATAGCAGGTTCAGAGGGTTCTACAATAGTTTTATGTTTCTTTTTCCTTTTATTACGAGTAGAACCACTATTTTCAGCTTGTTGAGAATCCTGCTCAATTCTTTTGGGATGCCCCTCAGGATATAGAGGATCCTGGGTAGCAGCACCACTTCTAGTTCTAAATTCATAAGAATGTTTTTCTTTAGCAGCATTAACTAGCAAGTCGTTTTGCACATTAACGAGTTGATCTATTTGAGTTTGAACCATTTGAAAGTGTTTAACAATCATTTTAACATCATTAGAGGTTCTTTCCACAATATCTTTCAACTCAACAATAGCTCTAGTGTTTTCCATTAGATGATTTTGCACCCTTTTATTAAAGTTATCTTGCTTAACAATAAAGATATCAAATTCTTCTAAGCATTGATCAGGAGGATTAGAGTAAGGGATATCACCTTCATCTAAGTGTTGGAGAGAGTGCACCTCAATAGTGGGTGAGTAGGGAATAGACTTACATAATTCTTCTATAGGAGGTAAATTCTTGACATCTGCAGCTTTAATTCCCTTCTCCTTAAGACATTTCTTAGCTTCCTTCATCACTTCGTCATTTAATTCAATAACTCCCCTTTTCTTTGATGTTGGAATAGGCACAAGAATAGATGGTTCAGGTACAATTACTTCAGGTATAGCTTGTTTAGGAGGAGTCCAATCTTCATAATTCTTGCTTATTTTAGCCATTAATTCCTCAGCTTCCTTAGGAGTCCTATTCTTGAAAACACAATCAGCACAACTATCTAGGAATGTCCTAGATTCCTCGGTTAGTCCATTATAAAATATATCAAGAAGCTCATTCTTAGGTAATGGACTTCCAGCCTGTGCATGAATCAAAGCACAAAACCTTGCCCAAGATTCGGGCAATACCTCTTTTTCTCCTTGTTTAAAATCAAAAAGTTCCTGCAAAATAGCATGTCTAGCACTGGGAGGAAAATATTTCTGCAGGAAAGTACCAATCAAGCACTCAGGGCTATCAATAGATCCAGGAGGTAAATTACTAAACCAAGTTTTAGCTTCTCCTTTTAGTGAAAAGGGAAAAATCTTAGCAACAAAGTAAGCACGCATCTTAATATCATCAGAAAACAAGCCACTCATGGTAGAAAGTTCATTCATATGTGCTACCGCACTTTCATTCTTAGTCCCACAAAAAGGTTCTTTCTCGACAATAGCTATGTAAGATAGATCGAGAGAGAAATCATAATCTTTATCTATAATGTTTATGGGAGAAGCAGCAAACTTAGCATCAGGAGACAATTTTGGTCTAATAGTACGCCTCTCAAGGAGACTCTTAGCAGCGCTCCTATCATGGGTGTTCTTACATTCTTTAATAAACTCATCGGTCATCTCAAGACAACCATCTTCAATATCATAACTCTCACTAGACTCAGGTGAGCTAACAGGTGTGGTAGTGTCTTCATTAGGAGTTTCGGTATTTCCAACTATAGTTCTAGCAATCGTGGCATCTAGGAAAGGACCTAATGAACCACTCTTATTGAGCACAGTAGAAGCAGCATCATAAGCATCAGAAGTTTCAGATTCAGCAGTAGTAGCAGTGTCTATAGCATGTGTATGTGGTGGTGTAAGGAACTTACTCAAAACAGACGGTGAATCAAGAGCAACAGAGGTGTTCCGAACCGTACCTCTTCTTGTAGTGGATGGTAAAATAGGAACCTTGCCATCACGAGACTTACCCATGATGGATGGATAGCAGCGAACTATAGAGAATCCAAGTGAGCTTGATAAATAAAGCTATGCTCCCCGGCAACGACGCCAGAAAATAGTCTTGATGACCCACAAGTATAGAGGGTATATCGCAGTATTTTCGAGGGAAGTGAAACCCAATTTATTGATTCGACACAAGGGGAGCCAAAGAATATTTATCATCCTTAACAACTGAGTTGTCAATTCAGCTGCACCTGGAAACAATCTTGCTCACAGCAGTTTATTAGTAGCAACAGTTTTGCAGTAGGAATAGCAAAGTAACAGAAGTAGTAAAGCAAAGACAGTAGTAACAAAAGCAGTAACAGTGGGATTCGAGTGAGGTAGGCATAGGGATGGATGGACGGGCGTTGCATGGACAAGACAATTCACTTAGCAATCAGAACATAGGGCAATTGCAGATAAATAAGATAAAGCGTCCAAGTACTAGACAATCCTAGGCATGTGTTCCATATATAGTCATACGTGCTCGCAATGAGAACTTGCACAACATCTTTTGTCCTGCCAGCCCGTTTGTAGCGGGGCCTCTAGGGAACTACTGGCAATTAAGGTGCTCCTTTTAATAGAGCACCGGAGCAAAGCATTAACACTCCATGAACACATGTGATCCTCACATCAAAGCCATTCCCTTCCGGTTATCCCGATTTCTGTCACTTCGGGGCCATAGGTTCCGGACAACAACGTGTGTAAACAACTTGTAGATAAGACCAGAAACAATACTATCATAATGAATCAATAACACGTTCAGATCTGAAATCATGGCACTCGGGCCCTAGTGACAAGCATTAAGCAGAACAAGTCGCAACAAAGTCATAAAGCACTAATAAAAGATACTCGGCACCATGCCCTAACAATATGATGCCATTACATGAACGATCTCATCCAGTCCCTACCATCCCCATAGCCTACAGCGGGGGATTACTCACTCATAGATGGGGGAAACATGGATGGTTGATGGAGAAGCAATGGTGATGATGATGGCGATGATCTCCTCCAGTTCCCCGTCCCGGCAGGGTGCCAGAACGGAGTTTCTGGTGCTGTTTCGTGGAATCTGGTGGTGGCGGCGGAGCGGAACTCCTTCTGTAAAAACGTCGACCCCCCCGAAGTTTTTAGGTCAGAAGGCTCCTTATAGGCGGAGAGAGAGGCCGAGGGGGTGCCTAGGGGGCCCACAACACCCCCTGGCGCGGCCTGGCCTGGCCCGCGCCACCAGGTGGTGTGGCCACCCCCTGGCTCTTCTCCGTCTCGTATGCTGGCTCCTGGAGTCTTCGGGTGAAATAGGATTTTTTGGCATATTTTCTAGGATTTTTTGTGATAGTTGGTTTTCTGCACAAAAAGTACACACCAAGGCAATTCTGCTGAAAACAGCGTTAGTCCGCATTAGTTGCATCCAAATCACACAAGTTTAGAGGAGAAGCAATAGCAAAAGTGTTCGGGAAAGTAGATACGTTTTGGACGTATCAGTGTTCTTTTCCAAAACCACAATGACGCACACTGATACACACACACATCCAAGTGGGTGTGGTGATGCACCATGTTTCAAACTGGTGATAGAATGCATGCTGGAGTTGAATCCCAGCATGATGCTAGGATTCCTGGACATGGTTGGACACCACATGTTGGAGTGGCATCATTGCATGTGTTCTTTTCCAAAACAACAATGATGCACACTAATACACACATGCAATGACTCTAGTGGCTCCATGCGGTTTAGGAAAAGAACACACATGCAATGACATCAGTGGATCCACGTGGTTTATGAAAAGAACACACATGCAATGACATCTACAGGATCCATGTGGTTTATGAAAGGAACAGAAATGCTAGAGTGGCATCATTGAATGTGTTCTTTTCCAAAACCATAATGATGCACACTTATACACACACATCCAAGTGGTTGTGGTGATGTAGCATATTTCAAACTGGTGATAGAATTCATGATGTAGTTGAATCCCAGCATGCTGTTAGGGTTCCTGGACATGGTTGGACACCACATGCTGGTGTGGAATCATTAAATGTGTTCTTTTCCAAAACCACTATGATGCACGCCGATAAACACACACATCCAAGTGGGTGTGGTGATGCAGCATCTTTCAAACTGGTGATAGGATGCATGCTATAGTTGAATCCCAGCATGATGCTAGGGTTCCTGGACATGGTTGGACACCACATGCTGGAGTGGCATCATTGCATGTGTTGTTTTCCAGAACCACAATGATGCATACTGATACACACACATGCAATGACTCTAGTGGATCCATGTGGTTTCGGAAAAGAACACATATGCAATGACATCAGTGGATCCATGTGGTTCATGAAAAGAACCCATATGCAATGACATCTAGTGGATCCATGTGGTTTATGAAAAGTATACACATGCAATGACATCAGTGGATTAGTGTGGTTTAGGAAAACAACACACATGCAATGACATCTAGTGAATCCATGTGATTTATGAAAATAAGACAAATGCTGGAGTGGCATCATTGCATGTGTTCTTTTCCAAAACCAAAGTGATGCACACTGATACACACACGTCCTAATGGGTGTGATGATGCAACATCTTTCAAGATGGTGATAGAGTACATGCTACAGTTGAATCTCAGCCTGGTACTAGGGTTCCTGGACATGGTTGGACAACACATGCTGGAGTGGCATCATTGCATGTGTTCTTTTCCAAAACCACAATGATGCACGCTGATACACACACATGCACTGTCTCTAGTAGATCCATGTGGTTTCGGACAAGAACACACATGCAATGACATCAGTGGATCCATGTGGTTTATGAAAAGAACATATATGCAATGACATCCAGTGGATCAGTGTGGTTTATGAAAAGAACACACAAGTAATGACATCTAGTGGATCCATGTGGTTTAGGAAAAGAACACACATGCAATGACATCCAGTGGATCAACACGGTTTATGAAATGAACACACATGCTGGAGTGGCATCATTGCATGTGTACTTTTCCAAAACCACAATGATGCACACTGATACACACACAAACACATCCAAGTGGGTGTGGTGATGCATCATCTTTCAAACTAGTGATAGAATGCATGTTGCAGTTGAATCCCATCATGCTTCTAGGGTTCCTGGACATGGTTGGACACCACATGTTGGAGTGGCATCATTGCATGTGTTCTTTTCCAAAACCACAATGATGCACACTAATAAACACACACACCCAAGTGGGTGTGGTGATGTAGTATGTATCAAACTTGTGATAGAATGCATGTTGCTACTGTTCTTGGACATGGTTGGACACCACATCCTGGAGTGGCATGATTGGATGTGTTAGTTTCCAAAACCAGAATGATGCATACTTATACACACACATGCAATGACATCTAGTGGATCCATGTGGTTTAGGAAAAACACACATGCAATGATATCAAGTGGATCCATGTGACTTATGAAAAGAACACACATAAAATGACATCTAGTGGATCCATGTGGTTTATGAAAAGAACACACATATGCAATGACATCACTGGATCCATGTGGTGTATGAAAAGACCACACATATGTAATGACATCAGTGGATCAGTGTGGTTTATGAAAAGAACACACATGCAATGACATCAGTGGATTAGTGTGGTTTAGGAAAAGAACACACACGCAATGGCATCTAGTGGATTCATGTGGTTTTTGAAAAGAACGCACATGCTGGAGTGGAATCATTGCATGTGTTCTTATCCAAAACCACAATGACGCACACTGATACACACACATCCAAGTGGGTATGATGATTTAGCATCTTTCAAGTTGGTGATAGAATGCATGCTGTAGTTGAATCCCAGCATGCTGCTAGGGTTCCTGGACATGGTTGGACACCACATGCTGGAGTGGCATCATTACATGTGTTCTTTTCCATAACCACAATGATGCACACTGATACACACACACACATCCAAGTGGGTGTGATGATTTAGCATCTTTCAAGTTGGTGATAGAATGCATGCTGTAGTTGAATCCCAGCATGCTGCTAGGGTTCCTGGACATGGCTGGACACCACATGCTGGAGTGGCATCATTGCATGTGTTCTTTTCCATAACCACAATGATGCACACTGATACACACACACATGCCAAGACTCTAGTGTATCCATGTGTTTTAAGAAAAGAACACACATGCAATGACATTAGTGCATCCATGTGGTTTATGAAAAGAACACACATGCAATGACATCCAGTCGATCCATGTGGTTTATGAAAGGAACACACATACTAGAGTCACCTTGCGTGTGTTCTTTTCCAAAAACCACAATGATGCACACTGATACACACACACATCCAAGTGGGTGTGGTGATGTAGCATCTTTTAAACTGGTGATATAATGCATGCTGCAGTTGAATCCCATCATGCTTCTAGGGTTCCTGGACATGGTTGGACACCACATGCTGGAGTGGCATCATTGCATGTGTTTTTTTCCAAAACCACAATGATGCACACTAATACACACACACATGCAATGACTCTAGTGGATCCATGTTTTATAGAAAAATAACACACATGCAATGACATTAGTGGATCCATGTGGTTTATGAAAATAACACACATGCAATGACATCCAGTGGATCCATGTGGTTTATGAAAGGCACACACATGCTGGAGGGGCATCATTGCATGTGTTCTTTTCCAAAAACCACAATGATGCACACTGATACACACACATCCAAGTGGGTGTGGTGATACAACATCTTTTAAACTGGTGATAGAATGCATGTTGTAGTTGAATCCCATCAGGCTTCTATGGTTCTTGGACATGGTTGGACACCACATCTTGGAGTGGCATCATTGAATGTGTTCTTTTCCAAAACCACAATGATGCACATGGATACACACACATCCAAGTGGGTGTGGTGATGTAGCATCTTTCAAACTGGTGATAGAATGCATGCTGTAGTTGAATCCCAGCATGCTGCTAGGTTTCCTGGATATGGTTGGCACCAGATGCTGGAGTGGCATCATTGCATGTGTTCTTTTCTGAAACCACAATGATGCACACTTATACACACACACATGCAATGACTCTAGAGGATCCATGTGGTTTCGGAAAAGAACACACATGCAATGACATTAGTGGATCCATGTGGTTTATGAAAAGAACACACATGCCATGACATCTAGTGGATCCATGTGGTTTATGAAAAGAACAGACATGCAGTGACATCAGTGGATTAGTGTGTTTTAGGAAATGAACACACATGCAATGACATCTAGTGGATCCATGTGGTTTATGAAAAGAACACACATGCTGGAGTGGCATCATTGCATGTGTTATTTTCGAAAACCACAATGATGCACACTGACACACACACACGCATCCAAGTGGGTGTGGTGATGTAGCATCTTTCAAACTGGTGATAGAATGCATGCTGAAGTTGAATCCCAGCATGCTGCTAGGGTTCATGTACATGTTTGGACACCACATGTTGGAGTGGCATCATTGCATGTGTGTTTTTCCAAAACCACAATGATGCACACTGATACACACACATTCAATGACTCTAGTGGATCCATGTGGTTTCGGAAAAGAACACACATCCAATGACATTAGTGGATCCATGTGGTTTATAAAAAGAACACACATGCAATGACATCCAGTGGATCCATGTGGTTTATGAAAGGAACACACATGCTAGAGTGGCATCATTGCATGTGTTCTTTTCCAAAAACCACAATGATGCACACTGACACACACACGCATCCAAGTGGGTGTGGTGATGCAGTATCTTTTAAACTGGTGATAGAATGCATGCTGCAGTTGAATCCCATCATGCTGCTAGGGTTCCTAGACATGGTTGGACACCACATGCTTGACCAACAACATTGAATGTGTTCTTTTCCAAAACCACAATGATGCACACTGATACACACACACATCCAAGTGGGTGTGGTGATGTAGCATCTTTCAAACTAGTGATAGAATACATGTTGAAGTTGAATCCCAGCATGCTGCTAGGGTTCCTGGACATGGTTGGACACCACATGCTGGAGTGGCATCATTACATGTGTTCGTTTTCCAAAACCATAATGATGTACGCCGATACACACATCCAAGTGGGTGTGGTGATGCAACATCTTTCAATCTGGTGATAGAATGAATGCTGTAGTTGAATCCCAGCATGCTGATAGGGATCGTGGACATGGTTGGACACCACATGCTAGAGTGGAATCATTGCATGTGTCTTCTCCAAAACCACAATGATGCACACTGATACAGACACACATGCAATGCCTCTAGTGGATCCATGTGGTTTTGGAAAAGAACACACATGCAATGACATCAGTGGATCCATGTGGTTTACGAAAAGAACACATATGCAATGACATCTAGTGGATCCATATGGTTTATGAAAAGAACACACATGCAATGACATAAGCGGATTAGTGTGGTTTAGGAAAAGAACACACATGCAATGACATCTAGTGGATCGATGTGGTTTATGAAAAGAACACAATGCTGGACTGGCATCATTGCATGTGTTCTTTTCCAAAACCAAAGTGATGCACACTGATACACACACACACACATCCAAGTGGGTGTGGTGATGCAGCATCTTTCAAACTAGTGATAGAATGCATGCTGCAGTTGAATCCCTGCATGCTGTTAGAGTTCCTGGACATGGTTGGACACCACATGCTGGAGTGGCATCATTGCATGTAGCACCCTGCTAAAACCACTACTAGAAAATCACTTGTTATTTCTATCTTTGTGCATTATCATGATAGAATGCTCATGTCATCATGCCACATTGCATTTGAGCTTCATCGTCATTATGCATGTGTTTGTCTAAAACTATTTTGCAAAAGCCTATTTTGTTTTCTAATTATTGTCCCCTTTATTCAAACCCAAAACTCCGGTCTCTTCTGAATTATTTTGCTTGTCTAAAAATTATTTGCAAAAGACTATTAAACTAAAACTGATAAATAAATGTTTTCAGGGGAGGCCGCCACCGGCCAGGCCCAAAGGACCCAGCTAGCAGCAGCCTACCACCCCAAAAATCAAACTCTAACCAAACCCTAAATCTATCTAGTCTAGACCCTAAACACGTACCCCCTGCCGCCAGCCACTACCTAACTACCCCAAACCCACCATGCACCGACCGAACCACACCTAGCAACCACCCAACACGCAACGCGTGACCAGCCCCACCTCGTCATGCTACCCTGCTCACTACACGGCAGCGCGCCCTCGCCCCAACCCGACGCGACGTCCTCCTAGCAAACCATCGCACAGCGCCGCACTTTGCACGCACGCACTTGGTCATGTTCCTGTGCCACACAAGCACGTAATCAGCACACGCAACCACACACCCAGCGAGACCCTCCCCGATCGAAACCACAACCCGTGCCGACAACCTCCCTCATCGGGATATCCGTCATGGTCCCAGCCCCACCACGCGTCCCCTCTTCCTCATCCCTTCCCACCTACCACGAACCCCATGGTCTCGCTCTTCCTTGGCTCCCCTCACCCGCGTCTCCCTCCTCTCGGGCCGCCGCCGCTCACGAGCTTCCCCGGCGCCTTCCTAGGCCACGGTCGCCGCCACTCCTCTGCCAGGGCCGCCCTGTTGTCCGTCCTCGACCCCGGCGCCTTCCTAGGCCACGGTCGACGCGTCCCTTCGCGTGCCGCTTGGCCATGACCGTGATCACCGCCACACCTGCGAGCTCCGCCGCCTCTACCTGCAGGCCTCCGTCCCGCGTCCCTCTCTGCATCGTCTGAAGCCGTCGATGCTCCTCCGCACCGTCCACCTTCAAGCGCAGCACCTCCGTCGGTCTCCCTCAACGCCCCATCTCTCCTCTTCCTGTCGTCGGATTGATGACAAGTACGCCATGAGGGGGTCATCGAGGCATGTGTAAGAGAGGGGTGTGAGACGTATGGTGTTCCGGGACAGTGAGCTCACAAGTTTACCCAGGTTCAAATCTGCCGGCTTTGGACGGATCCTACTCCTGCTAGCAATCCAGTAATACGGCAGAGCCAGAATATGGGTTACAAGGGTTCGCCTGTGCGAGTTGAGATTGTGATTGTAAGGGGTGCCCTAAAGGCTCTCCCTAGGACGGCTTATATAGATATCCGGCCTAGGGTTTACAGGAGAGATCTATCCGGCTACGACTAAGAGTCGGTTATAGAGTACATCTTGAACTACAAGTAACACTATGGGCCTAAGTCGGTAAGTCTTCTAGGCCTTCCCATAGCCGGATAGGACTCTGTTTCTTCTCCCTGACTAGGCCGCCAGTGAAGCAAAGCTCTAACCGAAGTGGGCCACCCTGGTCAGTGAGGAACTGTGAGGATACCCGAAAAGTATATCCCCAATAGCAGCCCCCGGAAGTCTCCAAGATCCAAAGTCGGATTCCTGATCGTCTAGCTTGATCGTCGGCTTGCAGAATCTTGAATGGTTCCTGAAACTTCAAAACAAAAGATACGATCCGGGTCTCAAAAGTAAGTCGGACCTATCAGTACATTAATCGGATTTTCCAGCTTGATATTCAAACTAAGCCGGAACTTAGTCTCTGATGTCACCTGACACTGGTCATGGTCAAGTCACGTCATCTGACAAACATCCTATCAGCACGACCATTGGTGGGTCCGTCATTCACGGAACCGAGGCGCCGTTTCAATGCATACACGGAGATCGAGCTGACGTAATCATCGCGTGGGTCCTTCCCAGTTCCTTCCACGACGCGTGGCGGTTAAACTATGTCTTTTGCACGAATCTTGGCGCGGTTAGGTGGTTATAAGGGGTGAGGATTTCCTTTTCCTCATCTTCACCTATTCCCTTATCGTTTCCTCTCCTCCACTTCTCCCCCGCACACATAGCTCCTCTGCTTCCCAGATTCCCAGCATCACCCATCCAAGGTCACCGACGCACCGGAGAAATGGCTTCATCTTCATCGTCCGACTTGGCTGGCTTCACAGCGGTGGCGGCAGCAGAGAAAGAAAGCAGCCGTGGGGTTTGGATCTCGTGTCTCCTCGACGACGAGAAGCTCCACGGCGTGGAGAATGAAGGGCTCCTCCGCGCCAGCGACTGGCAGAGCGGTTTCAGCAAAACCATCCCCCACCCGCACGCCGACGAGCGGGTACACTTCAGCACCCACCTCGACAGAGGTTTGTCTTTCCCTCCCTCGGATTTCTTTTCCGAGGTGATAGACCATTATGGTGTTTAGGTTCCCCATCTTCCTCCCAACTTCATCTTAGAGATGAGCTCTTATGCAACTTTGTGTGAGGGATATATCGGCATTAGGTCGAGTCTCACTTTATTCCAATTCTACTTTCATGTCCGTAGGAACTCCATCACTGCCGGGAATCCTTATATTACCGGCACTATTAGTTTTTCAGTTAGACGCGAGCGTACTTATCCTCGCATTTTAGCTAGTGAGTCGGTCAAACAGTGGTCGGCCACTTTCTTTTACCATAAGGATATTCCTGCTCCCGGCAAAGCTACTTCTTTGCCGGCTTTCATCGACGGAGCTACTATGGCCCTAGCGTCTTGGTACGAGGCTCCTCCGGCTCTCAGTGACAATCTGATCCTCGCTAAGAGGCGGATCGAATATCTGATAAAACACAAGGGCCTGCGAGGGTCCGACTTAGTCCAATCTTGGGTTGCACGTTGGATCCAGCCTCTCCAGCACCACGGCGACCGTCTGATGCATTCCATCACGGCATCAAAGAATGACTCCCTCCGCATCAGTCCTAACGCTTTAAAGCCATAGGATTACATAAGCCAGATCAAATGGCTGATCAAGGAGCAGATTGAGAGAAAGATTCTGTACTTGTCTCTGGACATGCACCCAGCGGAAGACCCTGTAGTGCTAGTAAGCTTTTAACAATAAACCCTTTTTTATGTGTCTCACCTTTACATTATTTTGCAATACTGATATGTTATCTTCTTTTAAGCTTGACGACCTCCTCGAGTCGGAACTGGCTCCTCTCGAGGGATATCCTTTGGAGTTTTCTCAGGAGGAGGAACTGGTTCCACTGCCGAATGTTGTGCCCAGGAAGCGCAAGGCTCCGACAGTGGCCGTCGGCACAAAGGAAGTGCAGTCGCGAAGAGGTAACTTTCCCCACAACTTCCGCCTTTGTACTTTACTCGTATTTTCTTCCGAGATGTAATGTTTTCTATTCTATCACATTTTCAGAGCTAAACAACTCATCAAGGGCAAGGGGAAGGGAACTTCTTCGAAGCCCCTGCGGCAGACAAAGCTGAGTATGGCTTCTCCTGTCGTAGCTCCTTAGACTCCTGCCCCTCAACCTTCCGCAACACTGGTGATTACTCCATCGCCAGTTGTCGCAGAAGATCTGACTCCCTCAATAGCGCCAGCGACCCTTGAGTCGCAGACTGACACCACCATGGGTGGCTCAGGTTTTGATAAGGGTGAACCCTCTTCGGGTAATGATCCCTCGGTAGAGACTTTCGCTAAAAACCTCCTGAACAATCTGGGACTTGCCAAATTTGGCCTGTCTCGGAAATCTGTGGAGGAAATCCAGCTGCTGGCCCGGTAGTGCCTGGAGAGCCGAAATCTCTCTGCCAAAGAAGAAGCACAAGAAGCGGAGGACATCAAGTACTCTGACCTTCTTGATCAAGTCCGTCTTCGTGACGAGGGACTAAGAGCTGGTGTGCTTCCACCACCTCCGGTTATTCCACTCACCCTCGCCGAGAAGGTTACCACCAAGGTGAACATGTGCCTGAGCAAGCTCACACATGAACATCATGTAAGTCGGAATTCCAAATCACATTTTTCTTTATTGTACTTTATATCATATCCTATAGCCCCCAAGCATGAAGTTGGATATACAGTCTGGGTTTATGCTTCCTTAGGATGCCAAAGAATGAACTAGTGTAGCCCCCAAGGCTCGTGCTGATATTAGCTACAATATTAGCCCGAGTCTTCAGTAGACTTCTGACTCTGGGTATTCTGACTTACAGAAAGTTAATTCATATAACCAGGATTTGTTGAAGAATGTCTGCAATAAGCAGAGAGAGATCAGAGCTCTCCGACCTAAGAATGCTGAGCTGAAGGTTTCCAAGGATGAGGCCGAAGGTAAACATTTCGAGACTCAAACCTTGCCTTGTGTTTTCATAGTCGAATATTTTTTGCTGAACTATTATTCTTTTTGACTTACAGCAGTGATAAAGCAGTCCTGTGCTATGATAGAAGAGGCCGAAAATCTGAAGACCTTGGTGGTGGAAAACAAGGATCTCTGCTGAGAGCTTGACCAGCTTAAGACGGATCATGAGAAGAGCATAGCTCAAGTTCTCAAATCCTCCTCCATGGCCATCGTGGAGCGTGATCGCAAGATATCACTCCATGAGCAGAAAATTTCGGATCTCAACAACGAGCTTTGCAGAGAGAAGGACCTTTCCGAGGCACTCCGGGCTAAACTCCGGAGTCTTCGGGAAGAGAAGACCAAAGTTGATGACGTCATCTTAGGTATGTTTCCATCTTTCTGACTTGTCTACATTCTTCGACTCTTTCGATGTCGGATTTGTTTAACCGTTTTGCGTTATATGTATAGGTCCTCTGAACTTGACGGACTCCACTTCTGCCGAGCCTCGCACCCACCGGCTTACCCAGGTCGGTGATCTGCTTCATGACTTCCGCCAATCCATTGAGGATATTGGCGAAGCTCTCAAGGTTCTGGACATGCATCGCATGTTCGACTTTCAGGTGGGGGACAAGGCAAAGGAGATGCCGTAGCTTGTCCGGGACTGGAACATGTCCTACGCGCGATGAGCAGCGCAGAACACCCTAACAATGGTCATGAGACACGATGGAAGCATGGAAATCTGGCAAGTAACCAGAGGGTGCTACAAGGTGGACGAAGATGGACAGGAGCAAGTCATCAAGGCCATCATGGACTCCTGCGCCAGATATGGGTTCCATGTAGCTGACTTAACCAGCTACGACACTCCCTTCTTCACCCACATGGACACGCCGCCTCCACCTCCCGAAGAAGAAGCCAAAGTTTCCGACGATGGCCAAACCATATTGGATTTGGACATCTTGGATCGTTATCAGGGCATGGCTGATGTGTCCAGCGAGCCGGCAACTCCCACCTCCTCTCCTGCATCATAGATTATCAAAAACAAATGTATTATTCTCAAAACATTATGGGTCTGTAAATATGCAGTATGAAACTTTTACTAGTGCCAAGTTTTAATCTTTTCAGCACTTTTGGCTTAAATTTTGTGTGCCTGAAATGTTTGCATAAGCACTTATACTTTTTTTGTCTATACTTATCGTTTATCTGGCTTTCTGCCTCGTCCCTTTCATGAGCCGGCTAAACTTTCTGCAAGGAAACTTTGCCGAGCAACGGAGCTCAATTGCTAAACCAGTTTAAACTCGGAAACAAAGCCGGCTTCTAGTACCAACAATTTACTACTCGGAAAATGCCCGCATCCGTCAATCAGACAAATAACCAAAGTATAAACTAGAAACTTTAGAGTTATACCCAAAGGTAGTATTTTTAGAATCGGAAATCTAAACCAGAACAAACATGACCATAAAGTACTTTCAAGTATTCTGGGATTTTCGACTATGACATGATCATTCAGAAATAAGATGGTAAAAACTTCTCAGAAAAAACTTGAGGCAACCAAAACTTTTATTTCTCACAGAACATGTACATATGTATGATTACAAAGAAGGATAAACTAAGAATAAAAGGGACGTAGCTGAGCAATATTCCATGGTCTGTCTAACTCATCCAGATTTGTACTGCCTCTAGCTCTCTTTCTTTTCTTAGTAGGAGGTCTTTCTTTGACTGGCCTCATATCAGTTAAGTACTACGAACCATTGTGCAATACTCGACTAACTAAAAAGGGCCCTTCCCATACTAGGGAAAGTTTGTGCTTTCTTTGTTGCACAAGACAGAGAACCAAATCGCCTTTATTGAAAGTTCTGTTTCTGACTCTCTGGATATGATACTTGCGTAACTTCTGCTGATAGGTTGTTGATCTCATTTCAGCAATGACGCGAACTTCTTCGACTAAGTCGAGATCATTTTGTTGAGAAATCTCGGCATCCTCTTCAATATACGCGGCGACTCTAGGAGAAGTGTGAATCAAATCACTAGGAAGAACTGCTTTTGCGCCATAGACCAAGAAGAAAGGTGTGTATCCGGTTGACCTGTTCGGAGTTGTTCGTAAACTCCATATTACATAGGGTAATTCCTCTGCCCAAGCCCCCGCAGGACGTCGTAGTGGTGCTTCGAGTCTCGGTTTTAGGCCTTGTAGGATTAAACCATTTGCTTTTTCGACTTGTCCATTAGCCTGTGGATGTGCGACTGACGCAATGTCAAGCCATATATTTTGTTCATTGCAGAGTTCGGCAGATTCTCCCATAGAGAAATTACTCCCGTTGTCCGTGATAATACTATGCGGATAACCATACCGGATTATGACATCCTCGACAAATCTTTTGGTTGTTGCTACCTCACAACTAGTGACGGGTTTAGCCTCAATCCATTTGGTGAATTTATCCACCATCACTAAGAGGTGAGTAAATCCACTTGGAGCCCATCTAAACGGTCCTACCATGTCAAGCCCCCAGACTACAAAAGGCCATGTTATAGGTATTGTTCGCAGCTGATCAGCTGGAATGTGAGCTTGTTTGGCGTACTTTTGGCAGCCCTTGCACGTCTTGACCAGCCGTTCGGCATCTGCCTTGGCTGTAAGCCAGAAAACCGTGTCTGAAAGCTTTTTCCACTAAAGATTTGGCTGTACTGTGGTGACCACACTCGCCTTCGTGGATTTCTCTTAAGATTTCCACTCCTTCTTCCGGAGATACGCAGCGCTGAAAGACCCCAGACACACTCCGCTTATAGAGCTCACCTTTAACTATAGTATAGGCTTTCGCTCGTCGGATAATCTGCCGGCTCAAAACCTCGTCTTCGGGTAATTTGCCATCTACCAGATAATCAAGGTAGGGTTGAGTCTAGCTGGGAATTACAGCCAGAACTGCTATTAGAGGTGAGTCGGAGTTGGTCAGATATTCCTCATTCACTCCCTTTATTGAGGGAACTTTTAGGTGCTCTAAAAAAGCGCCATCCGGGACCTCTTTCCGTGTAGAGCCTATCCGAGATAGTGCATCTGCTTCCTCGTTTTCTGCTCGAGGGATGTGTTGAACCTCAAACCCTTCGAACAATTTAGATAAATCATCCACGACAGCTTTATATGCTGTCATGTGCTTATTTGCATTACAAATATCTGACACTTGCTGAGCAACAAGATCCGAATCTCCATAACACATCAAACATCGGATGCCGATATCCTTAGAAATCCGGATTCCATGTAGCAGTGCTTCATACTCGGCAATATTATTTGTCACTGTGAAGTGGATCTGCAACACGTATAGAAGTTTATCTCCTTGGGGTGATTTGAGCACCACGCCAGCCCCCGAGCCCCCGCGAGCCTTAGACCCATCAAAATATAGGGTCCAATATTCCAACTCAGGGAGGGTCATATTCCCCTTTGTCTCTATCCAATCAGCAACAAAGTCGGCAAGGATTTGGGATTTGATTGCTGTTCGAGGTTTGTACTCAATATCAAAAACTGAGAGCTCTATGCCCCATTTGGCGATGTGTCCTGTGGCGTCATTGTTGCGGAATATATCTCTCATGGGAGCTGTGCTCACCACGGTAATTGGATGCTTCTAAAAATAATGTCGTAGCTTATGAGATGCTAAGAACACACCATAAGCCAGCTTTTGATAGTGTGGATACCGCTGTTTTGATTCTGTCAGGCCTTCGCTAACAAAGTAAGTCGGACGCTGCACCAAGTGTTCCTGATTTTCCTCCGGTCTTTCCACTACGATAACGATACTGACGACTTTGTTTGTCGCAGCAAGATAGAGCAACATCGGTTCCTGTGGTTCCAGCGCAGCAAGGATAGGAGCAGATGGGAGTATTTTCTTCAGGTCTTGTAATGCAGCTTCAGCTTCGTCGGTCCACACAAAATCCTTGGTCTTTTTCAAGAGTTTGTATAATGGTGCAGCTCTTTCACCGATCCGGCTTACAAACCGACTGACTGTAGCGATGCAACCAGTTAGTCTTTGTACATCCTTCAGGCGAGTTGGCCTGGCAATATTGAGTATAGCCTTGGTTTTATCTCGGTTCACCTCTGTGCCTCTTTGTGACACGATGAAACCTAACAATTTTCCGGCTGGAACTCCAAAGAAGCATTTCTTCGGATTAAGCATTATGTTGTATTTTCGTAGATTGGCGAACGTTTCCTCCAAGTCGGAACTCAATGTTTCCTTCTTTTTGGACATGACCGCAATATCATCCACATATGCATGTACATTGTGTCCGAGTTGGTCGTGGAGGCAACGCTGCATTGTGCGCTTGTACGTAGGTCCTGCGTTCTTCGGCCCAAAGGGCCTCGTAACAAAACAGAAGGTTCCGAAGGGGGTTATGATAGAAGTTTTGACTTTGTCAGATTCCTTCATCCGGATTTGGTGATAACGGAATATGCATCGAGAAAACAGAGCAGTTCCGAGCCTGCCGTAGAATCGATAACTTGATCAATCCTAGGCAGAGCGAACGGATCTTTGGGACAAGCCTTGTTCAAGGCGGTATAATCGACACACATCCTTCAATCAGTGGTGTCCTTTTTAGGGACCATTACAGGATTGGCCGACCATTCAGTGTGGATGACCTCTTCTATGAATCCGGCTAACTCGAGCCGTGCTAGTTCTTTAGCTATTGCCTTACGCTTGTCATTGCCGAAATGTCGTAAGGACTGTTTGACGGGTTTAGCGTTCGGGTTTACATTTAAAGAGTGCTCGGAAAGTTCCCTAGGTACTCCGGTCATGTCAGATGGCTAACATGCAAAGATATCTTGATTTGCTCTGAGGAACTTGACGAGCGCGCTTTCCTATGCGCTATCTAGGCCTACGCCTATCTGGGTCACCCTGGAGGGGTCATCATCCTTCAACGGCGTCTTCTTCATCTCTTCTGATGCCTTGAACTCCGGATTCGGCTTTGTCACCTCCTTCTTTGTTGCGGGCATCTCGGACGGATCTATGCTCTTCTTGGTCTCCTGGTACTCCTGGGCGTGCAACACGGCTTCAGCAAAGGCGGCATTTCCATCCTTGCACTCTCGCGCTTTCTTCGGGTCTCCCCTGATGGTGATCACGCCGTTAGGACCTAGAATTTTCATCATATTGTAAATGTAACACGGACGAGCCATAAAAGCCCAGTAAGTCGGACGTCCGAATATAGCGTGGTACGCGCTCTTGAACGAGACCACTTCGAAGGAAAGTGCCTCCATCCAATAGTTCTTTGGATTTCCAAAGGTAACATCCAAAGTGATTTCTCCCAGGGAATTTGCTTGTCTTCCTGGGACAACCCCGTGAAAGATCACATAGCTTTGGTTCAGCTGGGTCTCTGAGATCTTCATCCAGCGTAGCGTTTCGACATACAGAATATTAATACTACTGCCACTATCCATGAGAGTCTTGGAGAAACCATAACCGTCAATAAGTGGATTGACCATTAAGGCGTATTTTCCTCGCCTGTGCAACTTAGGCGGATGATCAGTGCGGTCAAATGTGATTGCCACTTCCGACCAGTCCAAGAATTGGGGGACAGCCGGAACTGTTGCATTGAGCTCATGTAGCACTGGCTTTTTGACCTTTGCTGGCTGAAATCCGAGGAAGGTGACATAAGTGTCTTTCTTGGTTGGGAAATTTTTCTTCCCTTCCGGCTTGGGATTTGAAGCATCAGCTTCCTCCATGTCGGAATCTACCTTGGTCACTTTATCCTTTTTGGGATTCTTCTTTCCCTTCTTCCGCTTAGCTTTGTAGCCAGTGGTGTCATCTCTTTTAATGTCGTCATTGAAACCACACTCGTCGTTTGTGTGGGACGAGCCTCCATTGGCGTTTAAGTGATGCACACATGGTTTATTGGCAATGTCGGCCCAAGAGTAGGTTTTTACGGGTTGCTGGTCTCCTCTATCCTAGACTCTTGATGTCCCACGACCGTGGCCACGGCCACCGCCACGTCCTCCTCGTTCTCTAGACCCGAAAGTAGCACTGACCACTGACGTTTCCGCGTTGGGTTTCTCTTCCGAGGTATTATTGCGCTTCTGAGCTTGTTGCTTTGGTTGTATTGCCGACTATGGCACAACCAGGGCATCGAGTAATCCCTCTGCATCGTCGTCAGCATCTGCATACTTGCTCGCTGTTTCTATCATCTCTCCCAAATCAGTGATCTTGTCACACTTCAAGCGATGACGCAATAAACCAATTGGGAGACTTGCAATGAAAGCTTCAATCGCAGTTTGGTCATTTACTCGTTCACAAGAGTTCTTGGTGTCGATCTATCATCCGAGATAATCCAGGCAAGTTTCTCCGGCTTTCTGGGTGCAACGTTGTAGGTCTCCGACCGTACAGGGCCTCCGGTATGTGCCTTCGAAATTCCGAAAAAACGCACTTTGCATGTCATACCAGTTGTGGATGGTGTTCTCCGGAAGTTCATTAAGCCATGATCGTGCCGTCTTCCACAACATGAGTAGGAGATATCGGGTTAAGACCAGGCTGTTTCCGCCTTTGGCGATGCAGCAAGCTTGGAAGAAATCCAAGTATCTGGCCGAGCTATACCGTCGTAGGCTTGAATATGTCTTGAGATAGCAAATCCTTCCGGGAATCTTGTAGCTCTTATGCGTGGTCCGAAGCACTTTGGGCCCATGTATATGTCATCATTTTAATAGCGCCGTGCTTCTATATTGGAGTTGATCCTGTGCCTTGCGTCATTCGGGGATTGAGGTCGTCCCGAGTGTCGGCTGTGGCTGCGGTGCCTGGGAGCCTGACTTCGGCTTCTGCCACCACCTCCTCCACCATGACACCCTCCTTGGCCTCCTTGGGAGCCGTTGTGATGGCTACTTGGCAGATAGGGTGGAGCATCTGGGTTATTTCTGCCTGATCGCCGGCCTCCATCTGTAGCGTCATTATTCTAGTTCCGGGGAGGGTCTTCATTGTGACGAGCCCCCTGCCGGCTTGTCTCGGCACAGTATCCGTCGTTCCTTCGTCCGTTGTCCGGATGGCTTGCATGTCTAGGATGTGGCATTCGTTGTCGGTCCTCCTCCCGACGTTTCTCTTTATCTTCTTCCCTGCGGTCCTTCGACTCTCACCGGGGAGGGTTCCTCAGATTTAGTGCAGCAATTGCCTCTTGCTCCGATACTGGGTTAACATTACGCCAGTTACGGGCAGCTTTGTGGTGTTGTCCTGAAGATCCGGTTCTTGAGTGGTTATCTTCCCGACGGTCGGAACGATGTTGCTGTTCTGGCACACGTTGGGTTCTTATGTCATCCCATGCCAGATCTGTGTGACATTGGTCGGAATCTGAGACCAGCTTTTGACTTCCGGACAGGGTGACCTTTTGCTGCTCCTGTCCTTTGTTGAGTAGTTTGATTCCCAACCGGATCTGCTCTGGGCCTGGATTAGCCGATAGGATTTCCCAAGCCGCAACGGTGTTCTGTACTAGTGTTGGATACACCCAATCCCCATTGCTGTCGCGTTGAGGCATCCCAAGTTCTCCTCCGAAAAGGACTTTGTGAATCTGCGGAAATTGGTTGTCATCAGTATGACGTTTCCTGGTCTTCTGGTGTTGCCTGGAGTTGTACTTCTCCGCAGATGCCATGTGTTTCTTTTCCTCCTCAATGTTTTTGGCTTCATCGAGGAGTACTTGACGACGCGCTTCTAGGGCCTGTGCCCTCTCGTCCAGCTCTTCAACAGTAAGTTCTGCAGCTGTAGGAATAGGTGTGGTTAGTGCAGCATCGATGAGTTTACGCGCACCTTCAGTGATCATGTGTCCATCCACCGACTCTTCTTTTGTGGGCTCGTCTGGGACAAGCGCTCCATCCGAGTCTTCCTCGTATTCCTCGGCAATCACCTCCTCTGCCAGAGCATCTTTCGTCGGGGTCTTGTTCTTCTTGTTTTTCTTCTTTGCCTTCTTGGCAGCACTGGTAGCAAAGATGGCTTTGAGTCCGTTTCCCGGAGTCAAGCTCTGATCGGTACTTTCGGACATCTGGACCTCGGGATTATCTCTGATTTCCATGTCATCCTGCGCTTTGGGAGAGTTTTCCCTAGATCCTTCAGCCATGGCTTCTCCTTCCTCTGCAACTTTGGAGTTATACTCCTCTTCATATTCCGTGGAGAACTTTCGGAAATCTGCTGACGTCATCGATTCATCCGAGGATGTGGGTACGTCGGCGTTTGTTCCGATCACCTCCAGCACAGAGTCGGTGTTGTCTCCAGCATCGGCAGAGTCGGATCCTGATCCCACATATCTGACGAAGTGCGACGCGTGCCTCCTGAGATAGTTGCGGCTCTCGCGATCGGCCTCCTCGAAACGCCTGATGGTCTCGAGAATATCGTCAATGCTTGCATCTTGCATCATCATGCGTCTTAGCGTGTATCTCAGGAAAGGCCTGTCTGTCCCGGCGTCATCAGAGCTGGAACCAGTGTTGTTGCTATGCTCCTCCCGGATTTCGACTTCAGCGAGTGGGTTGATCTGGGATTCGGCCTCTCCAGCGAGATCACTCCAGATTCAACTTGGACCGCCAGGTCTGCTTCAGTCTCGGATTTCTCCACTATCTCCACAACTAGTGCAGGCTAGGCGGGATTAAGGTTTTCTGAGATCCAGAACTCTGCCACCTCCGCGGACAAAGGGGATCTAGAGATTTCTTCTGCCTCTATCATCATCGCTGGGGTGGGTGTGGTAGGTTCAGCAAAGCCGATGTAAACATCGATCTCGCCAAAAGACATGATGGTGTAGGCAGTCACAGCCTCCCTAGCCGGAATCTAGGTATCGTCGAGAACGATGAGAGGGACGTCGCTAGCGTAGAGGATGCGACCGACAGCGATGGTCTTGCCGATTCCGCTCGGAACACATATCCGAAGCTCACTTGCCCCACGGTGGGCGCCAACTGTCATCGGATTGATGATAAGTACGCCATGAGGGGGTCCTCGAGGCATGCGGAAGAGAGGGGTGTGAGATGTGGTCCTGTTCGTCTGCGGTAACAAAGTTGGCAGGCCAGCGCATGGCGGTACCTAAGTTGCCTGAAATTACCACGTTTCGAAAAGTTGGGCTGCCAACTACTGAGAGGGGCCATTTCGAGGAAAACTCATCTCACCCCTACCAAATATAAACATTCTGTTAAACCGCCCCGTGAAGTAGACGGTTGGGACCCACATGTCAGTTATCTGTCCGTGACACGGGCGCCAACGCGGAAACCTCTTAGGCAAATTGAGCAGCTAAGTGGATTGGATGCGTTGACCAATTTTACAAATCCATTCCCAGCTTTCCCCTAGCACCGGCGGCGTCGGAGTACACCCTCTAGGCAGGACGATCCCTTCGAACATTTGACTTCCGGGGCCAAGTTGTTGCGCCCAGTCGCTAATACCGAGCTCCAATGGCGCATGCCGTAGCCGCCATTGCGAGGCTCTAGCCCGCCTCCGCCACCGACGAGCCGAGCAGTTCGAAGGATGGCAGATCCTACTATCAAGGAAGAAGAAGTTCTGCCTACAAGCGGGTGAGCTACCCTTCTCTTTGCTATTCACTGCTAGCTGGCTACTGAACCTCAAATTGTTCGTTAGCCCAACGCTGACAAACATATTTTGTCCATAGTTTTCTGTCAAGTGGGATCTGCGCGGACCCCCCTTTTCTGGTTACGGTAGTCCTCTACAGGTACGACTCCAAGGGCAAGTGGTATGGAAGCTATGGTTTCACGATGGAAGAAGTGCCTGCGCAAATCTGCACTATATCTGGTATGGTTGCTGCTCTGCGTAATCATGTTGAAGTATGGCCGAAGCAGACTGCAAAGTTCAGCTTCATGGATGAACGTGGCATCCATGTTCCTATATCATGTGGCAGTCAGCTAATTGTGTTGATGAAAAGGTATGCTTCAGATTGCATGTTTGAGCTGAATTGTGATGTACTGGATGTGGAAGCTACTGCAACTAGGTGTCGCCCTTCTATTCTTGGACAGTGTGGTTGCTCAAACGCAATTAGCTCCTGGTAAGCAAAGGTCGCTTGGGGTTCGCATGTTTGTGCTCAATTGTAATTTTTGTTTTATTTACTCTGTAGATATTCGGCAGTTATGCAACAGTCTTGTTTCTTTGACAGGAAGCACCGCAAGGTTAGAAACATGACTGCCGGGTCAGTCATTTTGCTGCTCGAAGAAATTAAAAACGAGTGGAAAGATGATGCTGGACACAATTCTGGTGCCCATTGTCCCGGCGATGCAGAGTACGTGAAGCTAAGAAAATTGGCACCGAGGAAGAGGAAGAAGGCAGGAAATGAAGAAGCCATTGGACGTGAAGGCTTGGCACCCAGGCTGCGGAAGAAGGCTGCTGGCAATGAAGATGCATAGTAGTGTGTTGAACTTGAACCTATATATGTAATTCTGTTAAATTCTAGAGCTCTGTGTGTGGCACGTTGCTGGGAGAAACAATCTACCCACGTTCTTTGAGTAAAATGTAGCGCGACTTAGGGTTTGGAAATGCCCGAGTCAGTAGTTGAATCCGAAATTGTGATTGTGCCACTGCTATCTGAAAACAAGGATCCACCGGTTCCACGATTGCTGAGGGGCAGGAGGTCTCCAAATACGACAGAATATAAGTGGCACAGAAATACATTATTTAAGCTGCCACACTCCACGAAGCAGCAACTTATTTCAGATGTTGCACAACGACGTGGCAACATAAACAACAATGTTCTCACCGATAATGCCCAGATAAGGAGGAAATGGGTACCACTTTTTGGCCTAATCTTGAGCCCGTCTATCTCACCGCCTCTCTGCTCCTGCATCCCCTGCATCTAGCGAAGCTCCCGGATCTGTAGTAACTGGGTGTACATGCTTCCACTTTATAAATTGTGGTTGTGTCATTTGCATGCGGCCAAATCCATGTAGATTACGTTTAAACAAACCACCAATGTCAGAATACACTAGTAGAAAAGGGGTCTTTCGTCCACGGTCACATTTCCAATCCGGGACAGAGATCTAAATTGAGGCAGAAATTGATCTAAATCACAAATTCTTCCACAAATTAATCAAGACAGAGATCTAAATCGAGGCATTTCATTAATTCAACCACAAATTCTTCTAAACAAAGGGGCGATTTCACATCCTACATTAATTCAACAACCTAGTCAACAATTTCACTTCCGCTGTCGCTGTCCTCCGAGCCGCCGGCTTCCTCGTCTTCGTCGGACAGAACTCCACGATTTCCGCATTGTACCCGAGACGGCGCACCTCTTCGCGGTGAGCAGCGGTGATGACGGTGAACTTGGTCCGTCCAGGGACGGACCAGAACCTCTCCCGCCCTTCTCGGTTGCGGAGATCCCGGTGCACCACGCGCCCGTAAACGATGCGGTTGCCAATCTTGGCCTTCCGCTCCTTCTTGAACAGCGCCGGCCAGTACGGGCTGGCCGCCGCGTACCGCGGCAGCGCCCTCTTCCATGCAAGCATCTGGCGGCGGCGTGCCGCGATTTCGCTCTCCATCACGGCTCCGCCAGGGAAGTGGAGCGGAGCCACCGGCACCCCCGCATAGCTGATGCACCATCCGTGGGGCACCGTTGCGGCCAGCGGCGCGAGGATGTCGAAGTGCGAGAACATCACCGCCTCATAGAAGTTCAGCGAGCACATCTCCATGGCGGTGAGATGGAGTTTGGAGAGGGAGCGAGGGGGTGGACGACGCGGTGGAGATTGGAGAGGGCGAGGGGATGGGAGACGAAGCGACGAGCTGTGGCGCCTCCTATTTGTACACGAGGACGACGAAGCAACGGGCGGAATATCCAAGGGGCATTGGTCAGACAAAAGGAAGTAATGCAGCGTTAAGACAGATTAATGGGCGACCAATTTTTTACTCCCAGGACTCCGGGGCCAATAGTTCAGACCGCTAGGTCAACAAGTACAACTATTACAACTTAAAAAAGGCACGGGACTTAAGCTAAATAGAACTAGTTAACACACATCTCCTTGATCTTCCTAATCTTAGCCCTATGCGCATCTTCCTGCGAGAGCAAGGATCAAATCGTCTGCTCCTTCCTTTTAGCATCTTCCTTGCACAGCTTCAATTGTTTCTCTGCATCTTTCCTCATGCACTTGTCAATACTCGTAGTTGTGAACTGTAGGACTTTGGCCTGGTGAAGATCCTTCCTTGTTTGAGTCAGTTCTTGCTCTGCTTTAGCCTTCAGGGCCAACGCCGCGTCCCTCTCCTTCTCGACTTTGCTAACCTTTGTCTTCCACCCCCATGAGATCTCGCTTATGCTTGGTCGTGTCAACTGGTTTCCATAGCTTCATCTCAACACTGTCAAGAAGTGAGCTGAATGCGGATTCTTTCAACTCAACAGTCATTTCCCATAGTTTGTCCAGCGTTTTCTACATCGATTTGGGCCACTCTAGATCTACCCATTTGACAACACCGCAACTTCCGCCTCGCATCATTGCACGATGTCCTTGACACCGTAGAAACATCCTGCCTGTGTTTCGTCGTTCGAACGATACAAATTTAGCAGGCACATATCCATGTTTACATAGCAGAGGACTGTCTTCATCCGCTAAACCGTGATAGGCGCCGTCATACACCGCCCGGTTGGCCTAACACATCATACGCGCATGAGTAAATGGAGTAGATCTGGCTCAAAAAATAGATAACTGGCCACGGAGGATAGAGATAGATATGAGACGACTCACATCGAAATCACCGTCCCTATCATCACGACGCGTTTCCTCGTCGTCTCCCCTTGAACCCATGGCGAGAGGGGATTGGGATGGCGGTGCCGTCGGCTTGCGGCTACGGCAGGATGGGAGTGAAGTGGGGAATGTGGCTTCGAGGGGAAGGAAGAGAAGTACAGGGAGGAAGAGAAGTAATGGGGACGTGACATTGGGATATGGCCCGCTCAACTCGTGAGTCGTGACACTCGCAACAGGGGAGCCCCCGGTGTTGCCAGTTTGTCCAGAGGAAGTGTGGCCAATCATGCCGCAGAACAGACTACTCGCGGATCGATCTCACGAAAACCATCCCAATCGTCCAAGTGCCCCGATCGGACGGTATGTAACAATCGACAAGCAGAACAACTGTGTTAGGGAGTGCCTTCTAGAAGACTTGGTCTAACGCTAAGGTTAGGGCTCTCCTAAGGTTAATTAGTATCCATATGCGGTTTATGAAAAGAACATGCATCCAATGACACGGGTGGATCTAGCTGTCGTTAATGAGAAGAGCAGACATGCAATGACACCGGTGATATGTGGTTTGTGAGAAGAACACACATGCAATGACTCTAGCTATGGTTCATGGGAAGAGCACACATGCAATGACACTAGGTGTGGTTCATGATATGGTTTGTGAGAAGAACACACATGCAATGACTCTAGCTGTGGTTCATGAAACGAGCACGCATGCGACGACTCTAGCTGTGGTTCATGGGAAGAGCAGACATACAATGACACCGGTGGATCCATGTGTGGTTCTTGGGAAGAACACACATGCAATGACACTGGTGGATCCACATGTGGTCTGTGGGAAGAACACACATGCAATGACACTGGTGGATCCATGTGTGGTTCATCGGAAGAACACACATGCAATGACACAGGTGATATGTGGTCTGTGAGAAGAACACACATGCAATGACTCTGGTGATATGTGGTCTGTGAAAAGAACACACATGCAATGACACTGGTGGATCCATGTGTGGTTCATGGGAAGAACACACATGGAATGCCACAGGTGATATGTGGTCTGTGACAAGAACACACATGCAATGACTCTGGTGATATGTAGTTTGTGAAAAGAACACACATGCAATGACACTGGTGGATCCATGTGTGGTTCATGGGAAGAACACACATGCAATGACACAGGTGATATGTGGTCTGTGAGAAGAACACACATGCAATGACTCTAGTGATATGTGGTTTGTGAAAAGAACACACATGTAATGACTCTAGCTGTGGTTAATGAAAAGAGCAGACATGCAATGACACCAGTGGATCCATGTGGGGTTCATGGGGAGAACACAGATGCAATGACAGTGGGTGTGGTTCATGATATGGTTTGTGAGAAGAACACACATGCAATGCCACTGGTGGATCCATGTGTGGTCTGTGAGAAGAACACACATGCAATGACACTGGGTGTGGTTCATGATATGGATTGTGAGAAGAACACACATGCAATGACACTGGTGGGTCCATGTGTGGTCTTTGGGAAGAACACACAAGCAATGACACTAGTGATATGTGGTCCGTGAGAAGAACACACATCCAATGACTCTAGCTATGGTTCATGAAAAGAGGAGACATGCAATGACACTGGTGGATCCATGTGTGGTTCATGGGAAGAGCAGACATGCGATGACACTAGGTGGATCCATGTGTGGTTTGTGAGAAGAACACACATGCAATGACACTGGTGGATCCATGTGTGGTTCATGGGAAGAACACACATGCAATGACGCTGGGTGTGGTTCATGATATGGTTTGTGAGAAGAACACACATGCAATGACACTAGGTGTGGTTCATGATATGGTTTGTGAGAACAACAAACATGCAATGACACTGGTGGATCCATGTGTGGTATGTGGGAAGAACACACATGCAATGACACTAGTGGATCCATGTGTGGTTCATGGGAAGAACACACATGCAATGACTCCAGTGATATGTGGTTTGTGAGAAGAACACACATGCAATGACTCTAGCTGTGGTTCATGAAAAGAGCAGACATGCAATGACACCGGTGGATCCATGTGTGGTTCATGGGAAGAACACACATGCAATGACACTGGGTGTGGTTCATGATATGGTCTGTGAGAAGAACACACATGCAATGACTCTAGCTGTGGTTCATGAAAAGAGCACGCATGCGATGACTCTAGCTGTGGATCATGGGAAGAGCAGACATACAATGACACCGGTGGATCCATGTGTGGTTCATGGGAAGAACACACATGCAATGACACCGGTGGATCCATGTGTGGTCTGTGGGAAGAACACACATGCAATGATACTGGTGGATCCATGTGTGGTTCATGGGAAGAACACACATGCAATGACACAGGTGATATGTGGTCTGTGAGAATAACACACATGCAATGACTGGTGATATGTGTTTGTGAAAAGAACACACATGCAATGACTCTAGATGTGGTTAATGAAAAGTGTAGACATGCAATGACACCGGTGGCTCCATGTGGGGTTCATGGGAAGAACACACATGCAATGACACTGGGCGTGGTTCATGATATGGTTTGATAGAAGAACACACATGCAATGACACTGGTGGATCCTTGTGTGGTCTGTGAGAAGAACACACATGCAATGACACTGGGTGTGGTTCATGATATGGTTTGTGAGAAGAACACACACGCAATGACACTGGTGGATCCATGTGTGGTCTTTGGGAAGAACACACATGCAATGACACTGGTGATATGTGGTCCGTGAGAAGAACACACATCCAATGACTCTAGCTGTGGTTCATGAAAAGAGCAGACATGCAATGACACTGGTGGATCCATGTGTGGTTCATGGGAAGATGAGACATGCGATGACACTGGGTGGATCCATGTGTGGTTTGTGACAAGAACACACATGCAATGACACTGGTGGATCCATGTTTGGTTCATGGGAAGAACACACATGCAATGACACTAGGTGTTGTTCATGATCTGGTTTGTGAGAAGAACACACATGCAATGACACTGGGTGTGGTTCATGATATGGTTTGTGAGAAGAACACACATGCAATGACACTGGTGGATCCATGTGTGGTCTGTGGGAAGAACACACATGCAATGACACTGGTGGATCCATATGTGGTTCATGGGAAGAACACACATGCAATGACTCTAGTGATATGTGGTTTGTGACAAGAACACACATGCAATGACTCTAGCTGTCGTTCATGAAAAGAGCAGACATGCAATGACACCGGTGGATCCATGTGTGGTTCATGGGAAGAACACACATGCAATGACACTGGGTGTGGTTCATGATAAGGTCTGTGAGAAGAACACACATGCAATGACTCTAGCTATGGTTCATGAAAAGAGCACGCATGCGATGACTCTAGTTGTGGTTCATGGGAAGAGCAGACATACAATGACACCGGTGGATCCAAGTGTGGTTCATTGGAAGAACACACATGCAATGACACCGGTGGATCCATGTGTGGTCTGTGGGAAGAACACACATGCAATGACACTGGTGGATCCATGTGTGGTTCATGGGAAGAACACACATGCAATGACACATGAGATATGTGGTCTGTGAGAAGAACACACAAGCAATGACTCTGGTGATATGTGGTTCGCGAAAAGAACACACGTGCAATGACTCTAGTTGTGGTTAATGAAAAGAGCAGACATGCAATGACACCGGTGGATTCATGTGGGGTTCATGGAAAGAACACACATGCAATGACACTGGGTGTGGTTCATGATATGGTTTGTGAGAAGAACACACATGCAATGACACTAGTGGATCCATGTGTGGTCTGTGAGAAGAACACACATGCAATGACATTGGGTGTGGTTCATGATATGGTTTGTGAGAAGAACACACATGCAATGACACTGGTGGATCCATTTATGGTTCATGGGAAGAACACACATGCAATGACTCAGGTGAGATGTGGTCTGTGAGAAGAACACACATCCAATGACTCTAGCTATGGTTCATGAAAAGAGCAGACATGCAATGACACTGGTGGATCCATGTGTGGTTCATGGGAAGAGCAGACATGTGATGACACTGGGTGGATCCATGTGTGGTTTGTGAGAAGAACACATATGCAATGACACTGGTGGATCCATGTGTTTTTCATGGGAAGAACACACATGCAATGACTCTGGTGATATGTGGTTCGTGAAAAGAACAGACATGCCATGACTCTAGCTGTGGTTAATGAGAAGAGCAGACATGCAATGACAGCGGTGGATCCATGTGTGGTTTGTGAGAAGACCACACATGCAATGATACTGGGTGTGGTTCATGATATGGTTTGTAAGAAGAACACACATGCAATGACACAAGTGATATGTGGTTTGTGAGAAAAACACACATGCAATGACTCTAGCTGTGGTTCATGAAAAGAGTAGAGATGCAATGACACTGGTGGATCCATGTGTGGTTCATGGGAAGTACACACATGCAGTGACACTAGATGTGGTTCATGATATGGTTTATGAGAAGAGCAGACATGCAATGACACCGGTGGATGCATGTGTGGTCTGTGAGAGGAACACACATGCAATGACACTGGGTGTGGTTCATGATATGGTTTGTGAGAAGAACACACATGCAATGACACTGGTCGATCCATGTGTGGTCTTTGGGAAGAACACACATGCAATGACACTGGTGATATGTGGTTTGTGAGAAGAACACACATGCAATGACTCTGGTGATATGTGGTTTATGAAAAGAACACACGTGCAATGACTCTAGTTGTGGTTAATGAAAAGGGCAGACATGCAATGACACCGAGGATCCATGTGGGGTTCATGGGAAGAACACACATGCAATGACACTGGTTGTGGTTCATTATATGGTTTGTGAGAAGAACACACATGCAATGACACTAGTGGATCCATGTGTGGTCTCTGAGAAGAACACACATGCAGTGACCCTGGGTGTGGTTCATGATATGGTTTGTGAGAAGAACACACATGCAATGACATTGGTGGATCCATGTGTGGTCTTTGGGAAGAACACACGTGCAATGACACTGGTGATATGTGGTTTGTGAGAAGAACACACATCCAATGAGTCTAGCTGTGGTTCATGAAAAGAGCAGACATGCAATGACACTGGTGGATCCATGTGTAATTCATGGGAAGAGCAGACATGCGATGACACTGGGTGGATCCATGTGTGGTTTGTGAGAAGAACACACATGCAATGACACTGGTGGATCCATGTGTGTTTCATGGGAAGAACAAACATGCAATGACTCTGGTGATATGTGGTTCATGAAAAGAACAGACATGCAATGACTCTAGCTGTGGTTAATGAGAAGAGCAGAAATGCAATGACGCCGGTGTTTCCATGTGTGGTTTGTGAGAAGAACACACATGCAATGATGCTGGGTGTGGTTCATGATATGGTTTGTAAGAAGAACAGACATGCAATGACACCGGTGATATGTGGTTTGTGAGAAGAACGCACATGCAATGACTCTAGCTGTGGTTCATGAAAAGAGCAGACATGCAATGACACTGGTGGATCCATGTGTGGTTCATGGGAAGAACACACATGCAATGACACTGGGTGTGGTTCATGATATGGTTTGTGAGAAGAACACACATGCAATGACTCTAGCTATGGTTTGTGAAAAGAGCACGCATGCGATGACTCTAGCTATGATTCATGGGAAGAGCAGACATACAATGACACTGGTGGATCCATGTGTGGTTCATGGTAAGAACACACACGGAATGACACTGGTGGATCCATGTGTGGTCTGTGGGAAGAACACACATGCAATGACACCGGTGATATGTGGTTTGTGAAAAGAACACACATGCAATGACTCTAGCTGTGGTTAATGAAAAGAGCAGACATGCAATCACACCGGTGGATCCATGTGTGGTTCATGGGAAGAACACACATGCAATGACACTGGGTGTGGTTCATGATATGGTTTGTTAGAAAAACACACATGCAATGACACTGGTGGATCCATGTGTGGTTTATGAGACGAACACACATGCAATGACACTGGGTGTGGTTCATGATATGGTTTGTGAGAAGAACACACATGCAATGACACTGGTGGATCCATGTGTGGTCTTTGGGAAGAACACACATGCAATGACGCTAGT
The DNA here is from genome assembly GCA_916181665.1 of Avena sativa. NCBI lineage: Eukaryota > Viridiplantae > Streptophyta > Magnoliopsida > Poales > Poaceae > Avena > Avena sativa. The sequence continues at coordinate 320,021,370 of OV702292.1, forward strand.
GATATGTGGTCCGTGAGAAGAACACACACCCAATGACTCTAGCTGTGGTTCATCAAAGAGCAGACATGCAATGACACTGGTGGATCCATGTGTGGTTCATGGGAAGAACACATATGCGATGACACTAGGTGGATCGATGTGTGGTTTGTGAGAAGAACACACATGCAATGACACTGGTGGATCCATGTGTGGTTCATGGGAAGAACACACATGCAATGACTCTGGTGATATGTGGTTTTTGAAAAGAACAGACATGCAATAACTCTAGATGTGGTTAATGAGAAGAGCGGACATGCAATGACACTGGTGGATCCAGGTGTGGTTTGTGAGAAGAACACACATGCAATGACACTGGGTGTGGTTCATGATATGGTTTGTTAGAAGAACACACATGCAATGACTCTAGCTGTGGTTTGTGAAAAGAGCACAAATGCAATGACACCGGTGATTTGTGGTTTGTGAGAAGAACACACATGCAATGACAGTAGCTGTGGTTCATGAAAAGAGCAGACATGCAAGGACACTGGTGGATCCATGTGTGGTTCATGGGAAGAACACACATGCAATGACTCTGGTGGATCCATGTGTGGTCTGTGGGAAGAACACACATGCAATGACACTGGGTGGATCCATGTGTGGTCTGTGGTTAATGAGAAGAGCAGAAATGCAATGACACCGGTGGATCCATGTGTGGTTTGTGAGAAGAACACACATGCAATGATGCTGGGTGTGGTTCATGATATGGTTTGTAAGAAGAACACACATGCAATGACACCGGTGATATGTGGTTTGTGAGAAGAACACACATGCAATGACTCTAGCTGTGGTTCATGAAAAGAGCAGACATGCAATGACACTGGTGGATCCATGTGTGGTTCATGGGAAGAATACACATGCAATGACACTGGGTGTGGTTCATGATATGGTTTTTGAGAAGAACACACATGCAATGACACTAGTGGATCCATGTGTGGTCTGTGAGAGGAACACACATGCAATGACACTGGGTGTGGTTCATGATATGGTTTGTGATAAGAACACACATGCAATGACACTGGTGGATCCATGTGTGGTCTTTGGGAACACACATGCAATGACACTGGAGATATGTGGTATGTGAGAAGAACACACATGCAATGACTCTGGTGATATGTGGTTTGTGAAAAGAACACACATGCAATGACTCTAGCTGTGGTTAATGAAAAGAGCAGACATGCAATGACACCGGTGGATTCATGTGGGGTTCATGGGAAGAACACACATGCAATGACACTGGGTGTGGTTCATGATATGGTTTGTGAGAAGAACAAACATGCAATGACACTGAGGGTGGTTCATGATATGGTTTGTGACAAGAACACACATGGAATGACACTGGTGGATCCATGTGTGGTCTGTGGGAAGAACACACATGCAATGACACTTGTGGATCCATGTGTGGTTCATGGGAAGAACACACATGCAATGACTCTGGTGATATGTGGTTTGTGAGAAGAACACACATGCAATGACTCTAGCTGTGGTTCATGAAAATAGCAGACATGCAATGACACCGGTGGATCCATGTGTGGTTCATGGGAAGAACACACATGCAATGACACTGGTGGATCCATGTGTGGTCTGTGAGAAGAACACACATGCAATGACACTGGGTGTGGTTCATGATATGGTTTGTGAGAAGAACACACATGCAATGACACTGGTGGATCCATGTGTGGTCTTTGGTAAGAACACACATGCAATGACACTGGTGATATGTGGTCTGTGAGAAGAACACACATCCAATGACTCTAGCTATGGTTCATGAAAAGAGCAGACATGCAATGACACCGGTGGATCCATGTGTGGTTCATGGGAAGAGCAGGCATGCGATGACACTGGGTGGATCCATGTGTGGTTTGTGAGAAGAACACACATGCAATGACACTGGTGGATCCATGTGTGGTTCATGGGAAGAACACACATGCAATGACTCTGGTGATATGTGGTTCGTGAAAAGAACAGACATGCAATGACTCTGGTGATATGTGGTTTGTGAAAAGAACACACATGCAATGACTCTAGCTGTGGTTAATGAAAAGAGCAGACATGCAATGACACCGGTGGATCCATGTGGGGTTCATGGGAAGTACACACATGTAATGACACTGGGTGTGTTTCATGATATGGTTTGTGAGAAGAACACACATGCAATGACACTGGTGGATCCATGTGTGGTCTGTGAGAAGAACACACATGCAATGACACTAGGTGTGGTTCATGATATGGTTTGTGAGAAGAACACACATGCAATGAAACTGGTGGATCCATGTGTGGTCTTTGTGAAGAACACACATGCAATGACACTGGTGATATGTGGTCCATGAGAAGAACACACATCCAATGACCCTAGCTATGGTTCATGAAAAGAGCAGACATGCAATGACACTGGTGGATCCATGTGTGGTTCATGGGAAGAGCAGACATGCGATGACACTAGGTGGATCCATGTGTGGTTCATGGGAAGAGCAGACATGCGATGATACTAGGTGGATCCATGTGTGGTTCATGGGAAGAACACACATGCAATGACACTGGGTGTGGTTCATGATATGGTTTGTGAGAAGAACACACATGCGATGACAGTGGGTGTGGTTCATGATATGGTTTGTGAGAAGAACACGCATGCAATGACACTGGTGGATCCATATGTGGTCTGTGGGAAGAACACACATGCAATGACACTGGGTGTGGTTCATGATATGGTTTGTGAGAAGAACACACATGCGATGACACTGGGTGGATCCATGTGTGGTTTGTGAGAAGAACACACATGCAATGACACTGGTGGATCCATGTGTGGTTCATGGGAAGAACACACATGCAATGACTCTGGTGATATGTGGTTCGTGAAAAGAACAGACATGCAATGACTCTGGTGATATGTGGTTTATGAAAAGAACACACATGCAATGACTCTAGCTGTGGTTAATGAAAAGAGCAGACATGCAATGACACCGGTGGATCCATGTGGGGTTCATGGGAAGAACACACATGCAATGACACTGGGTGTGTTTCATGATATGGTTTGTGAGAAGAACACACATGCAATGACACTGGTGGATCCATGTGTGGTCTGTGAGAAGAACACACATGCAATGACACTAGGTGTGGTTCATGATATGGTTTGTGAGAAGAACACACATGCAATGAAACTGGTGGATCCATGTGTGGTATTTGTGAAGAACACACATGCAATGACACTAGTGATATGTGGTCCATGAGAAGAACACACATCCAATGACTCTAGCTATGGTTCATGAAAAGAACAGACATGCAATGACACTGGTGGATCCATGTGTGGTTCATGGGAAGAGCAGACATGCGATGACACTAGGTGGATCCATGTGTGGTTTGTGAGAAGAACACACATGCAATGACACTGGTGGATCCATGTGTGGTTCATGGGAAGAACACACATGCAATGATACTGGGTGTGGTCCATGATATGGTTTGTGAGAAGAACACACATGCGATGACATTGGGTGTGGTTCATGATATGGTTTGTGAGAACAACACGCATGCAATGACACTGGTGGATCCATATGTGGTCTGTGGGAAGAACACACATGCAATGACACTGGTGGATCCATGGGTGGTTCATGGGAAGAACACACATGCAATGACTCTGGTGATATGTGGTTTGTGAGAAGAACACACAAGCAATGACTCTAGCTTTGGTTCATAAAAAGAGCAGACATGCAATGACACCGGTGGATCTATGTGTGGTTCATGGGAAGAACACACATAAAATGACACTGGTGGATCCATGTGTGGTCTGTGAGAAGAACACACATGCAATGACACTTGGTGTGGTTCATGATATGGTTTGTGAGAAGAACACACATGCAATTACACTGGTAGATCCATGTGTGGTCTTTGGGAAGAACACACATGCAATGACAATGGTGATATGTGGTATGTGAGAAGAACACACATCCAATGACTCTAGCTGTGGTTCATGAAAAGAGCAGACATGCAATGACACCGGTGGATCCATGTGTGGTTCATGGGAAGAGCAGACATGCGATGACACTGGGTGGATCCATGTGTGGTTTGTGAGAAGAACACACATGCAATGACACTGGTGGATCCATGTGTGGTTAATGGGAAGAACACACATGCAATGACTTTGGTGATATGTGGTTCATGAAAAGAACAGACATGCAATGACTTTGGTGATATGTGGTTTGTGAAAAGAACACACATGCAATGACTCTAGCTTTGGTTAATGAAAAGAGCAGACATGCAATGACACCGGTGGATCGATGTGGGTTTTATGGGAAGAACACACATGCAATGACACTGGGTGTGGTTCATGATATGGTTTGTGAGAAGAACACACATGTAATGACTCTAGCTGTGGTTTGTGAAAAGAGCACGCACGCGATGACTCTAGCTATGGTTCATGGGAAGAGCAGACATACAATTACACTGGTGGATCCATGTGTGGTTCATGGGAAGAAATTGTGTGTGCGCCCTTTACATGCGGCTCAATACAGAACTGCCATGCATGGCCCAGGAAAAATGTGACGTACCATGCGCGTGTCGCGGTGCACGGTGCAGTCGACTGCGTGGCGCGTTGCACGATGGTGCAACGAAACGTGCCTTGCTTCTATCCACCTTAATTATAGAGCCCCTCTCCGCACACCCACTCACTCTAGCTCACTGTCCCCGCGCAACCCTCTCCACTGTCCCACCAGCATCCGCAAACTCCCGAGAATACCCCGTCCACGCCGGCGATTGCCGAGGAGGATAAGGTGGCCATCGTTGCCTCCATGGCCACCGGCGTGGAGGCCCTCGTCTCCTCGCCGGTCTCCCTCGACGCGTTGAAAGCAGCCGCTGTCCCTGTCCAGGCCCCAGTGGAGGCATCGATGGCAGCCGTCGTTCCCGTCCCAGCTACCGACGGAGCCGCCGAAGAGGAGCCCCCCGCCGGCGAGGAGGCCCCCGCCGGTCACAAGCAGATCACGCACTTCTTGGGCACCTACGATCCAGATAAGTACATCGCTCCGCTGAACCCCTACGACACCGGCATCGACGACCTATGGTCGGAGGTAACTTGGGTTTGCTCCCCTCCCCTGGTTCTGCTACTGTTTGTTAGAAATAATGGGCTAATCTATTTAAAATTTAGTTGGTATTGTCATGTTTAATATTCTAGAATTAATCATGGAAATTGTGCCTAATTATCCAACACCGTTCCCATCGTTGGATGCTAGATCTTGGTTTATTAGGATTCGCGTGTTCGCATTTTGATTGCTCGATCTTCTTACACCATCTACTCCCCCATTTTCCCTTTCTTCCAATAGGTTTCCGGCAGCGACGTCTGCAGCGATGATGAGTCCATTCACACCAAGGCTCGTCAGGTGCTGAGAAGGCTGCGGGCCGACAAGTACGACGGATTCCTCACGGGCCCCTACTACAGCTGCCCCTTCTGCAACGGGGGCGTCTACTGCTTGACGAGTTGCGCCGCCGGCGGCACCATCTTGAACATCTTACTGAAGCATGCAGAGGCCACGGGCTCCGGCATCCACAAAAGCGGCAAGCCCGAGCCTGCGAACATCAATTCCTACATCGCTGAACACCGTGCTCTCGGCATTCACCTCTGAAACATCCAGCGGGTGGCCATCAAAGAGAGTCGCATGCCTCCGATCAGGCCCAAGGCCCCCAAGTCCAAGAAACTGGGCAGCAAGAAGTGGCGGAAGCACCAGAGGGAGATGGCGGAGGCGCGGGCGCTTGCAGGATGTGCCTGCAGCTGTGGCGGCTGCCCCTGCTGCCCAGCAGCTCCTTTATAGCTATATCCTATTTCTGGCTGAATGCATCGAACCTCGTTAAGCAACCTAGTTTCTATCGCTATATCCTATTTAGCTGCGCACACCTATATCTACATTTGTTTTGTTTTCTGAATGAATGTATTCTGCATGGTGTTATTTGCTGCTCTAGATTTGCTACCTGTTCGGAGGCAAAAAGAGGTCCAAAAGGGAACAAAATATCGAAGTGAGAATCTTCTCTAGATTTGATACCAATTTGGGCAAAATGAAACATATATGTTTAGCGAGAGAGGAAAATGGCACTCTTTCAAACTGCCAGTTAAGAATCTACCATCTGACAAGCTACAAGACACATACATAAACATAACACAACGAGTGTTAAATTTATTTTACTAGTATAACTTGATGCGCTAGACATCTTGGCAAGCTAACTGAGTTCCACAAAATAGAAACATAACACTGACAAGTAAAATTTAATTCACTCCTCATCAGACCACTTGACGCGCTTGCTATCATTCCAGGTACTCCACGTCCGACGAACTGCTTTGTCCCAAATGGCATCTGACTTGGCTTTCTATCTTCAGCATCCTGCGGCACAATTAGCGGTGCATCACAAGCCTGATTGTTGCTGCTAGAAGATGCCGCCTCTCTGTTTGCCGCTTCAGCTGCAGCCTCTCTGTCAGCTGCTTCTTCAGCTGCAAGCTCTCTTTCAGCTGCTTCTGCAGCCTCTCTATCAGCTGCTTTAGATGCAGCCAATTTCTTTGCATATTCAACTTCAAACTCATCTATTCGGCATTTTCTACAAAGGGCTCCCCTAAGCTCATCTTCCCTCTTGCAAATAGGGCAAAACACGAGGTAACGTTGAAAAAATGGATCTTCTTGTACAGCTGGTAGGTCACGTAAGCATCTATGGCTGCATACTTTAGGTTTATATCAGACAACAGTCACTCGTCCCAGAAATCGTGCCTATCCGTAGGGAAATCTTCCTTCATTGTGTCATACGACTCATCGAGGATTCTAGTTGCGAGTGATACCATTCCATCCTTCTTCCTGCCCCTAGGATCTTGACAAGATGTTGAATATCGATCCAGTTGTGTGCAGGAATTATAATTTCCTCTTGATACAATTTCGAAAAATCAGTTGTTGTGTCGACAGTGCAGAAAACAATTCCCTTTTTTCAAGGATCTGGCACAGCGCCGGACATTTCCTATCAATCTTGAAAGTATGCAGTTTGTCATCACCAAAATTTGTAACTACAAATATTTTGTCAATGCAAGATCATCATCTCAATATAATTTTGAAAAGTTTAGTAAATGCAAGATCAAGACTCTCAACATTGTATTGTCATAATTTATTCGGTTTTGCTATTTCTCAGTCGATTGAACGAGTTGCACGTTTCTTTTAACTACGGTTGCACTTTTCTTAGGTGATTGAGACTAAAGAAAATCTCAGTCGATTGAGACATAGGAAAACCCTAATTTATTTGGTCCTAAATAAAATCCAATAGTTGGAAGATGAGCAAGTGGATAAAGAACAAGAGGAGAAAACCCTAAAAGCGGTTAGCTACAGAGAGCAGATCTACAAACCGGGAGAGGTGGTAGACGAGGGTGTGTTTCCGCATGGCCAGTTGAACGATGGCGACTTCACTCCCTTCATATGGGTGCTCCGGGGTGTACTCGAGGTCCAATCCCACAAACTTGTCCTCGTCTATCCCAAGCCAACCCTCGTACATCCTCAGGACACGGACCACTGTCTTCTCCTCGTTGGTGTAGACAACGTCTATCTTCTTGTTGTCATGGGTAGTGAAGCTTGTCACTAGCACTGGTAGAAAGAGGGCCTTTGGTCCAGCGCCCAAATTCCATTGATCCCGGTTCGTTTCCATAATAGAGACCATGCCACGGACTAGGACCGAAAACCCCGCGACGATCAGCAGTCCAGGACAATTAATGTAAATTAATTCGGGGTAGAAATTAATTCGAGGCAGAAATTAATTTGAGGTAGAAATTGAATTGATCAGTATTTTTGAAAAAATCTTTCACAAATAATCGAGACAAAGATCTAAATTGAGACATTTTATTATTCGACCACAAATTTTTCCATATAAAGATGCGACTTTACAAATTTTCCTAGTCGACAACACTTCCGCTGCCACTGTCCTCCGAGCCACCGGCTTCCTCGTCGTCGTCGGACGAAATCTCCACGATTTCGGTGTTGTTCAGGAGACGAAGCTCCTCTGCGCGGCTAGCGGCATCGATGGCGGTGTAGATGGTCCATCTAGGGACGGACCAGAACATCTCCCGCCCTTATTGGTTGCGGCGATCTGGGTGCACCAGGCGCCCGTCCACGATACGGTTGCCAAGCTTGGCCTTCCGCTCCTTCTTGAACAGCCGGGGCCAGTACTCGCTGGCCGCCGCGTACCGGGGCAACGCCCTCATCCACGCGGGCAGCTGGGGGCGACGCTCCACGATGACGCACTCCATCTCGTATCCGAGGGGGTTGAGGAGCGGAGCCACCAGCACACCCGCCTCGCTGATGCAGAATCCGGCGGGCACGGTCGTGCACGGCGGTGCGAAGATGCCGTAGTACGCAAACATCGCCGCCTCGTAGTGGTTGAGCGTGGGCACCTCCATGGCGGCGCGGTGAAGATTGGAGAGGGAGGGGAGGCGAGACGACGGCGCGGTGGAGACGCAATGGCTAAAGGGGTGGGGTGGAGATGGACTGCAGAGAGGCCGAGGTGATGGCGAAAGCGAGCGCTATGGCCTCATATTTATAGAGTGCGTAGACTTTCCACGGCGGCAAGGAGAAGACGGGAAGAAGATAGTAGATGACAGGAAGAAGAAGATGGTTTCTGCGAGGCAGGGGAACGGTGAAACAGTCAATGCGCTTTTATGGTAGGGGTTAACGATTGGCACGAAAGTCCAAGGAGAGACGCGTGGCGGTGGCCGTTCCAGCTTCTGAGTAAACAAAAAATAATTATAACACCGATACATGGGCCTTGTTTTGTCATGTCAATACACTGGGTAGGGGGCGTTGTCTTATCCACTGTGCCAACACTTCAAGCCTACGTGACAGCCACCCCGCCTAAGCGACGGGAGCGACATAACGGCGAGAACTGACAGGGGGCCCAACTTGATGCCCGTTAGCCTGATTTTTTATTGAAACGTAAAGTTGAATTCATGCCGAAAAAGACCCTCTGAGTATTTGGCACACCAACTGTAGTCATCCCAGCTGAATTCAGGGAACTTGGGTACCGCGTTGCCTATACACCCCAACTTTCGGGCCACAAAATGATATTCTCGTGAGACGTACGGTGTTCCAGGACGGTGAGCACACAAGTTTACCCAGGTTCGAATCCATCGGCTTTGGATGGATCCTACTCCTGCTAGCAATCCAGTAATATGGTAGAGCCGGAATATGGGTTACAAGGGTTCGCATGTGCGAGTTGAGATTGTGATTGTAAGGGGTGCCCTAAAGGCTCTCCCTAGGACGGCTTATATAGATATCCAGCCTAGGGTTTACAGGAGAGATCTATCCGGCTATGACTAAGAGTCGGTTATAGAGTACATCTTGAACTACAAGTAACACTATGGGCCTAAGTCGGTAAGTCTTCTGGGACTTCTCCTAGCCAGACCGGACTCCGTTTCTTCTCCCTGACTAGGCAGCCTGTGAAGCAAAGGTCTAACCCGAAGTGGGCCACCCTGGTGAGTGAGGAACTGTGAGGATACCCAGAAAGTATATCCCCAACACTTCCCCGTCGCCAGCAACCGCCGCTAGGGTCCGTTGTCCTTCACCGTCACCGCCTTCCTCGAGACCTGCCCGCTTGACAGTGCCTCTGCCTGGAGCTAGGCTGCACCGTTCCTCGCCTCGTCCCCTCTCCACCATGGTGCTCCGCCTCCCCTGTAGCACCACGCATCGCCCCGCACGTCCTTGAGCTCGCCAGCGCTGCTCCTTTCTGCCCCCCGTCCATGCTCGCGGGAGCCAGCCCCTGTTCTAGCATGCGCGACAGCAGCTGCCGGCCTTGCACCGATCTGTCACCACCCCTATAGTCAACGCCCCGGTTTCCACCAGGTGTTTGATAAAATGTATGCTCAGGGAACGTTCCCCCCTCAGAGCACTTTGATCCTGTTATGTGTTTTATCCTTGTGCCTTGAGCTCACGTTTTGATAGGGTGACGAGTGGGGTGTGGTGTGGACGATGACCGTGTGAAGATGCGTGATGCCACCTGAAGAGTACCGAAGTATCGCGAAGTTTTGTTCCCAGTTTTCGTTAAGATCTTCTGAAGACCAACGGTACAAACCCAAGTTCGTCATCGATGACAAGATGCCCGATCTTAGAACCGAAGACCCTGATCCCGAGGATCCCAATACGGAACCAAACCCCTCGAAACGCCGAGTTCTTCTTCCTGAGATCCCGACCCTCGAACCCCAAGCCCCTCGGTTCCGGACACTAGTGTGTGACCCCTATTCGAGACCTCTATTTTTATAATATAATATATCTTGCTACATATTTAATTATTCATGCTTGCATCTCATCGTGGGGTTTGGGGTATTTTGCTAATTCACCTAAATTAAATATGGAGACTATATGCAGCATATTCTAGTCTTATATTGACTCCACTAAATTTGTGTAGAAAACCGATGTCATGTTTTGCCTTGTTAATACAACATTTAAATTGCGGGGTACCTAAATAACATGAACCTTCTAATTAATTAACGGGGACCCGGTTCTGCTTAATATTACCTAGTTGCACTGCATCTTTGACATGCCATGCATCATATCATAATCATGCCGGATCTTCTGCCGTAGAATTAAATAGTGCATTCGTGTTTCTTTTAGTGCTTTGGTTCTTCGCGGATTAGGCCGTTGAGTTGATGCGAGTATCGACAAGTTCTTCGGATAATGAATCTCCAGCAATGTTTTCCAGGCGAGCAATCTCCCCCTTTCTACCTATTTTGCATTTATAGTCTTTACTTCCTCCTGTTGATATATGGCTATCCTTGTTGCGATGCTTTAGTTGCCATGCACCATTAATATGCCTTGCGGCCTCTATATTGCCTTGGACATATCCTATTGCCTGTTGTTTGATAGATAGTCGGCCCTGCGAGTCGTAGTTGCTTGCTCGGGTGCTGCTTCGCGTCGTTGTTGTTCCACCGTTGTTGGAAGGTTGACACATGGTTAATGGTGGAGATGATCATGACTTTAATTACAACTTGATATTAAAATGCTGGGAATAGATATAACTAATGCAGAGGCACCGGTGGGCAATAGCTAATATTTGGTTCTTCCACACTCACTTGTGTCCCGTAGGCCCCAAGTACTTGATACATGTTCCTTGACTATTCACACTATCCACATACGGGAGACTCTATGAATCCCCCTTTGCCTAAGCTTGATTCACACTTTATTTCTTGGGACCACAAACTAGTTTGTGGCTTTATTACTATCATGTACTTATGCCATGCTTTACTGCTTTATTTATGATTGTGCGTGGAGCACCTGTACTGTTTAGGATCGCGGCATGATTTCGCGGTATCGACAAGCCCAGTCACACTTTTGGGTCCCCAGTCATTTACAGACGTTCTCGCAAACCTTGGGTCCGTCTCGGAGCCGGCCAACTTTGTAGTGGGTAGCTTAATGGGGTGGCCCCTTGAAATAATTTATGAATCCTATGAATGCTTTGTCGTGAGGCCTCGTTGCATTTTATTTGTCCTTCCCGAGGTTGATTGTCTGTGTGTTGCTATTTGTCCACCCCTGCAGGGTAAAACTTTATGAAAGTCGTGTCCGTGGTTATAGACGACTTGGAGCATAGTATGTCGATCATAGACAACTATAACTAAAGTAGTGCTATAAATTTGACTTTGACATGCCTAGTAATCAGTTTCACTACAACGGAATGAGTAAATAAAAGTGCCAACAACTGCTGGATTTGGGAATGTATTATGCTAATTGTATCTGACTAGTAAGTGCCACAACTATAATGGAATGAATAAAACTGCCAACTGTGTGAGTTCCTCGGTTTGACTTCCTCGTGTGGTCTCGAGGGAGAAATATCAGGATGGGTATGTTCTGGTGTTACTATCAGGTTGGATCCGAATATGTCTTTCTTATCCCTCTCTAATAGCCGACAGTTGAATCGAGTCTCTATATATTGTTTAGTGCATGCTGTGTTGCCGCTTCAGTCCACCATACCTATGTAGGCGAGAGCCGCCAAATTCTAGACTCACCGTGTACTAGCCTCAGTACTGACCGCTCCCTTTTTCCTTTGCCCTTTGTCGGCACCCCTTTTGTTTTAGCAGGTATGAGATCGACATTGTTAGCAGGGTTACCCTTCCGTCTTGGCCTGGGCAAGGTTATGGATGCCATTGGTTATTCTTCAGGGCTCTTACCCCCATTTGCATCTTATCCGTACCCGGATGTTGTATCGTTTTCAAGGTGATTTGGATCTTTGTATTGTATATTGCTATTCTTGACTCATAGAGTCGTTGTTGTATATAAATGTTCTGTGGGTTCCATCGTGGACTAATGTGTAATGATATTACTTTATTTACCACCCGCACACAAGTGTCTGGTGGGCATCTTTGAATCGTTTCTATGCGGGTTTGGCGGGAATCGCTAAAATCTGCATAGGGCCGATTCAAGGGTGTTACAAAGTGGCATCAGAGCTCTGCAGTTGCGATATCCCATTGGTCCAGCCTATAGGATAACCTAGCTAACGACCGATGTAGAGTGTCAAAACTATTTTGGAAAAAATTGGTTGGATAGATTTGATTAGATCTGCATTTACTCCTTACCTATATGCTATTCTCCTCTTACCTTCGCGTGTTTTGAATCTATTCTCTTACCTTGCTTCGAGTCCAGGATTTCTCGTGGTTGGGATTCTGTCGTACCTTCAGGGTTTCTCTTCCTTCCTTTTACAACGGTGGAGCTACAATCATCAAATCTGCATCTCGTTTGTGAACCCTTCATCCACTCTTTTGTCCTTGAACTCTTGATCTGTATATGTGCCCTTTGATGGATATCCATATCGTTGAAAAACATATGAGAAGGATGAGCATTGGTGAAGTTGGAGTATACCTTGAGCATGTGTTGTTCATGCCAATGGAACCATCACGACACCTAATCATTGTGTCTTTTCATACAATTTCTTTTTTATCTTCCAGTGGTTTCCAACGTGACAACATCATCTATGCCAGATCCGACAAAGAGACTGCATCACTCCTTTGTTTCCAAACTTTGCTTGTAAAGATCTTCAGTCTGAATACCGAGAGTTAGTTGCACAATTCTTTTGTTCATGTACAGAGTAATGCTTCGAGTGCGGGATGGAGTAGCTACCATACCATTACTCTTATCATTAGCTTTTGTACATTGAATGGTGGATCAATGCGATCATACTCCTTCCACGGGAGTTAAAGGTGGCCATACCTTTTCAGACCTCTACCTTCCTCTTTGTTCCTCCGGAGTGCTCTCTCGATGAACATGAACAACGACCCCTTGTTTGTGGTGTCGCCGATTCAATAAAGGGCAATGATCTTTGTTAGTGGTGTTGCGAGGATCTACACGAAGCAAGAAGATTCTAATCATCGGCCTTCTCCCCCATACCAGGAGGCAGATCTCGAGGACGAGATTGCTTGTTAGTGGTGTCGAATTGTAGCACCCCGCTAAAACCACTACTAGAAAATGGCTTGTTATTTCTATCTTTGTGCATCATCATGATAGCATGCTCATGTCATCATGCCACATTGCATTTGAGCATCATCATCATTATGGATGTGTTTGTCTAAAACTATTTTGCAAAAGCCTATTTTGTTTTCTAATTATCATCCCCTTTATTAAAACCCAAAACTCCGGTCTCTTCCGAATTATTTTGCTTGTCTAAAAATTATTTGCAAAAGATTATTAAACTAAAACTGATAAATAAATGTTTTCAGGGAGGCCGCCACCGGCCAGGCCCAAAGGACCCAGCTAGCAGCAGCCTACCACCCCAAAAATCAAACTCTAACCAAACCCTAAATCTATCTAGTCTAGACCCTAACCACGTACCCCTGCCGCCAGCCACTACCTAACTACCCCAAACCCACCATGCACCAACCGAACCACACCTAGCAACCACACAACACGCAACGCACAACCAGACCAACCTCGTCATGCTACCCTGCTCGCTACACGCCAGTGCGCCCTAGCCCCAACCCGACGCGATGCCCTCCTGGCCAACCATCACATAGCGCCGCACTTTGCACGCACGCACTTGGTCACGTTCCTGTGCCACACAAGCACGGAACCAGCACACGCAACCGCACACCTAGCGAGACTCTCCCTGAACAAAATCACAACCCAGGCCGACAACCTCCCTCCTCGGGATCTCTGACCCGGACCCGGCCCCACCACATGTCCCCTCTCCCTCATCCCTTCCCACCTACCGCGAACCACGTGGTCTCGCTCTTCCTCGGCTCCCCTCGCTCGTGTCTCCCTCCTCTCGGGCCGCCGCCGCACACGAGCTTCCCCGGCGCCTTCCTAGGCCACGGTCGCCGCCACTCCTCTGACAGGGCCGTCCCGTCGTCCGTCCTCGACCCCGGGCCATCGAAGCGTCCCTTCGCGCGCCACTCAGCCGTGACCGTGACCGCCGCCACACCTGCGAGCTCCGCCGCCTCTCCATGCAGGCCTCTACCCCGCATCCCTCTCTGCATCGCTTGAAGCCGTCGATGCTCCTCCGTGCCATCCAACTTCGAGCGCAGCACCTCCGTCGGTCTCCCTCAACGCCCCATCTCTCCTCTTCCCCACCGCCAGCAACCGCCGCTGCGGTCCGTTCTCCTTCGTCGTCGCCGCCTTCCTCGAGACCTGCCCGCTCAACAGCGCCTCTGCCTGGAGCTCAGCCACGCCATTCCTCGCCTCGTCCCCTCTCCACCGTGGTGCTCCGCCTCCCCTGCAGCACCATGCATCGCCCCGTGTGTCCTTGATCTCGCCAGCGCTGCTCCTTTCTGCGCCCCGTCCACCCTCGCGGGAGCCGGCCCCTGTTCCAGCGTGCGCGACAGCAGCTGCCGGCCCTGCACCGATCTGTCACCGCCCCTACAGTCAATGCCCCGGTTTCCACCAGGTGTCTGAGAAAATGTATGCTCAGGGCATCTTCCCCCCTCAGAGCACTTTGATCCTGTTCTGTGTTTTATCCTTGTGCCTTGAGCTCACGTTTTGATAGTGTGATGTACCGATGATGGCACAGTGGCCCCTAAGATCTGTCCGGATGATCTACGAGTGGGGTGTGGCGTGGACGATGACCGTGTGAAGATGCGTGATGCCACCTGAAGAGTACTGAAGTATCACGAAGTTTTGTTCCTGGTTTTCGTTAAGATCTTCCGAAGACCAACGGTACAAACCCAAGTTCATCATCGATGACAAGATGCCCGATCTCGGACCCGAAGACCCTGATCCCGAGGATCCCAATACGGAACCGAACCCCTCGGACCGCGAGTTCTTCTACCCGAGATCCCGGCCCTCGAATCCCAAGACCCTCGGTTCCGGACACCAGTGTGTGACCCCTATTCGAGACCTCTATTTTTATAATATAATATATATTGCTGCATATTTAATTATTCATGCTCGCATCTCATCATGGGGTTTGGGGGTATTTTGCTAATTCGCCTAAATTAAATATGGAGACTATATGCAGGATATTCTAGTCTTATATTGACTCCATTAAATTTGTCATGTTTTGTCTTGTTAATACAACATTTAAATTGCGGGGTACCTAAATAACATGAACCTTCTAATTAATTGACGGGACCCCGGTTCCGCTTAATATTGCCTAGTTGCACCGCATCTTTGACATGCCATGCATCATATCATAATCATGCCGGATATTCTTCCGAAGAATTAAATAGTGCATTCGTGTTTCTTTTAGTGCTTTGGTTCTTCGCGGATTAGGCCGTTGAGTTGATGCGAGTATCGACAAGTTCTTCGGATAATGAATCTCTAGCAATGTTTTCTAGGCGTGCAATCTCCCCCTTTCTACCTATTTGGCATTTATAGTCTTTACTTCCTCCTGTTGATCTATTGATATCCTTGTTGCGATGCTATAGTTTCCGTGCACCATTTATATTCCTTGCAGCCTCTATATTGCCTTGGACACATCCTATTGCCTGTTGTTTGATAGATAGTTGGCCTTGCGAGTCGTAGTTGCTTGCTCAGGTGCTGCTTCGCGTCGATGTTGTTCCACCATCGTTGGAAGGTTGGCACATGCTTAATGGTGGACATGATCATGAATTTAATTAAAACTTGATACTAAAATGCTGGGAATAGATATAACTAATGTAGAGGCACCGGTGAGCAATAGCTAATATTTGGTTCTTCCACGCTCACTTGTGTCCCGTAAGCCCCGGGTACTTGATACCTATTCCTTGACTATTCGCACTATCCACATACGGGAGACTCTATGAATCCCCCTTTGCCTGAGCTTGATTCACACTTTATTTTCTAGGGCCACAAACTAGTTTGGGGCTTTATTACTATCATGTACTTATGCCATACTTTACTGCTTTATTTACGATTGTGCGTGGAGCACCTGTACTCTTTAGGATCGCGACACGATTTCGCGGTATCGACAAGCCCAGTTACACTTTCGGGTCCCCAGTTGTTTACAACCGTTATCGCAAACCTTGGGTCCGTCTCAGAGCCGGCCAACTTCGTAGCGGGTAGCTTAATGGGGTGGACCCTTGAAATAATTTATGAATCCTGTGAATGCTTTATCATGAGGCCTCGTTGAGTTTTATTTGGTTCTTCCCGAGGTTGATCGTGTGTGTGTTGCTATTTGTACACTTCTGCAGGGTAAAACTTTCTGAAAGCCGTGCCCGCGGTTATGGACGACTTGGAGCACAGTATCTCTATCATAGACAACTATAACTAAAGTAGTGCTATAAATTTGACTTTGACATGCCTAGTAATCAGTTTCACTACAACGGAATGAGTAAATAAAAGTGCCAACAACTGCTGGATTTGGGAATGTATTATGCTAATTGTATCTGACTAGTAAGTGCCACAACTATAATGGAATAAATAAAACTGCCAACTGTGTGAGTTCCTCGGTTTGACTTCCTCGTGTGGTCTCGAGGGGGAAATACCAGGATGGGTATGTTTTGGTGTTACTATCAGGTTGGATCCGAATAGGTATTTCTTATCCCTCTCTAATAGCCGATAGTTGAATCGAGACTCCATATAATGTTTAGTGCATTCTACGATGCCGCTTCAGTCCACCATACCTATGTAGGCGAGAGCCGCCGAATTCTATACTCGCCGTGTACTGGCCTCAGTACTGACCGTTCCCTTTTTCCTTTGCCCTTTGTCGGCACCCCTTTTGTTTTAGCAGGTATGAGATCGACGTCGTTAGCAGGGTTACCCTTCCCGCTTGGCCTGGGCAGGGTTATGGACGCCATTGGTTATTCCTCAGGGCTCTTAGCCCCATTTGCATCTTATCCGTACTCGGATGTTGTATCATTTTCAAGGTGATTTGGATCTTTGTATTGTATATTGGGATTCTTGACTGGTATTCTTGACTAATAGAGTCGTTGTTGTATATAAATGTTCTGTGGGTTCCATCATGTACTAATGTGTAATCATATTACTTCGTTTTCCACCCGCACACAAGTGCCTGGTGGGCATTTTTGAATCGTTTCAATGTGGGTTTGGCGGGAATCGCTAAAATCTGCATTGGGCCGATTCGAGGGTGTTACATTGCATGTGTTCTTTTCCACAACCACAATGATGCACACTAATACACACACATGCAATGACTCTAGTGGATCCATGTGGTTTAGGAGAAGAACCCACATGCAATGACATTAGTGGATCCATGTGGTTTATGAATAGAACACACATGCAATGACATCCAGGGGATCCATGTGGTTTATGGAAGGAACACACATGCTAGAGTGGCATCATTGCATGTGTTCTTTTGCAAAAACCACAATGATGCACATTGATACACACACACACATCCAAGTGGGTGTGGTGATGCATCATCTTTTAAACTGGTGATAGAATGCATGTTGTAGTTGAATCCCATCATGCTGCTTGGGTTATTGGACATGGTTGGACACCACATGGTGGAGTGGCATCATTGCATGTGTTTTTTCTAAAACCACAATGATGCACACTGATACACACACACATGCAATGACTCTAGTGGATCCATGTGGTTTCGAACAAGAACACACATGCAATGACATCAGTGGATCCATGTGGTTTATGAAAAGAACACACATGCAATGACATCCAGTGGATCCATGTGGTTTATGAAAGGAACACATATGCTGGAGTTGCATCACAGCATGTGTTCCTTTCCAAAAACCACAATGATGCACACTGATACACACACACACATCCAAGTGGGTGTGGTGATACAACATCTTTAAAACTGGTGATAGAATCCATACTGCAGTTGAATCCCATCATGCTGCTAGGGTTCCTGGACATGGTTGGACACCACATGCTAGAGTGGCATCATTAAATATGTTCTTTTCCAAAACCACAATGATGCACACTAATACACACACAAATCCAAGTGGGTGTGGTTATGTAGCATCTTTCAAACTGGTGATAAAATGCATGCTGTAGTTGAATCCCAGCATGCTTCCAGGGTTCCTAGACATGGTTGGACACCACATGCTAGAGTGGAATCATTGCATGTGTTCTTTTACAAAACCACAATGATGCACGTTGATACACACACACATCGAAGTGGGTGTGGTGATGTAGCATCTTTCAATCTAGTGATAGAATGCATTCTGCAGTTGAATCCCAGCATGCTGCTAGCGTTCCTAGGCATGGTTGGACACGACATGTTGGAGTGGCATCATTGTATGTATTCTTTTCCAAAACCACAATGATGCACATTGGTACACAAACATATGCAATGACTCTAGTGGATCCATGTGGTTTCGGAAAAGAACACACATGCAATGACATAAGTGGATCCTTGTGGTTTATGATAAGAACACACCTGCAATGACATCTAGTGGATCCATGTGGTTTATGAAAGGAACACACTTGTTGATGTGGCATCATTGCATGTGTTGTATTGCAAAAACCACAATGATGCACACTGATACACACACATCCAAGTTGGTGTGGTGATGCAGCTTCTTTTAAAGTGGTGATAGAATGCATGCTGCAATTGAATCCCATCATGCTGCTAGGGTTCCTAGACATGTTTGGACACCACATGCTGGAGCGACATCATTGAATGTGTTCTTTTCCAAAACCCCAATGATGCACACTGATACACACACATCCAAGTGTGTGTGGTGATGTAGCATCTTTCAAACTGGTGATAGAATGGATGCTGCAGTTCAATTCCAGCATGCTGGAAGGGTTCCTAGACATGGTTGGAAACCACATGCTGGAGTGGCATAATTACATGTGTTCTTTTCCAAAACCACAATGATGCACGACAATACACACATCCAAGTGGGTGTGGTGATGCAGCACCTTTCAAACTGGTGATAGAATGCATGCTATAGTTGAATCCCAACATGCTGCTAGGATTCCTGGACATGGTTGGATACCACATGCTGGAGTGGCATCATTGCATGTGTTGTTTTCTAAAACCACAATGATGCACACTCATACACACACACATGCAATGACTCTAGTGTATCCATGTGGTTTAGGAAAAGAACACACATGCAATGACATCAGTGGAATCATGTGGTTTATGAAGAGAACAAACATGCAATGACATCCAGTGGATCCATGTGGTTTATGAAAGGAACACCCATGCTGGAGTGGCATTATTGCATCTGTTCTTTTCCAAAAACCACAATGATGCACACCAATATACACACACATCCAAGTGGGCGTGGTGATGCAGTATCTTTTAAACTGGTGATAGAATGCGTGCTGCAGATAAATCCCATCATGCTGCTAGGGTTCCTAGACATGGTTGGACACCACATGCTGGAGTGGCGTCATTGCATGTGCTCTTTTCCAAAACCACAATGATGCACACTGATACACACACATGACACACATGCAATGACTCTATTGGATCCATGTGGTTTAGGAAAAGAACACACATGCAATGACATCAGTGGAATCATGTGGTTTATGAAAAGAACACACATGCAATGACATCCAGTGGATCCATGTGGTTTATGAAAGGAACACATATGCGGGAGTTGCATCATTGCATGTGTTCTTTTCCAAAACCACAATGATGCACGTCGATACACACACACATTGGGTGTGGTGATGTAGCATCATTGGGTGTGGTGATGTAGCATCTTTCAATCTAGTGATAGAATGCATTATGCAGTTGAATCCCAGCATGCTGCTAGGGTTCCTAGACAAGGTTGGACACGACATGTTGGAGTGGCATCATTGCATGTATTCTTTTCCAAAACCACAATGATGCACATTGTTACACACACATATGCAATGACTCTAGTGGATCCATGTGGTTTCGGAAAAGAACACACATGCAATGACATAAGTGGATCCATGTGGTTTATCATAAGAACACACATGCAATGACATCTAGTGGATCCATGTGGTTTATGAAAGGAACACACATGTTGATGTGGCATCATTGCATGTGTTCTTTTGCAAAAACCACAATGATGCATACTGATACACACACATCCAAGTGGGTGTGGTGATGCAGCGACTTTTAAAGTGGTGATAGAATGCATGCTGCAATTGAATCCCATCATGCTGCTAGGGTTCCTGGACATGTTTGCACACCACATGCTGGAGCGGCATCATTGGATGTGTTCTTTTCCAAAACCACAATGATGCACACTGATACACACACATGACACACATGCAATGACTCTAGTGGATCCATGTGGTTTAGGAAAAGAACACACATGCGATGACATAAGTGGAATCATGTGGTTTATGAAAAGAACACACATGCAATGACATCCAGTGGATCCATGTGGTTTATGAAAGGAACATATATGCTGGAGTTGCATCTTTGCATGTGTTCCTTTCCAAAAACCACAATGATGCACACCGATCCACACAAACATATCCAAGCGGGTGTGGTGATGCAACATCTTTTAAACTGGTGATAGAATCCATACTGCAGTTGAATCCCATCATGCTGCTAGGGTTCCTGGACATGGTTGGAGACCACATGCTGGAGTGGCATCATTAAATGTGTTCTTTTCCAAAACCATAATGATGCACACTAATACACACACAAATCCAAGTGCGTGTGGTGATGTAGCATCTTTCAAACTATTGATAAAATGCATGCTGCAGTTGAATCCGAGCATGCTTCTACGATTCCTTGACATGGTTGGACACAAGATACTGGAGTGGCATCATTGCATGTTTTCTTTTCCAAAACCACAATGATGCACGCCAATAAACACACACACATCCAAGTGGGTGTGGTGATGTAGCATCTTTCAATCTGGTGATAGAATGCATTCTGCAGTTGAATCCCAGCATGCTGCTAGGGTTCCTAGACATGGTTGGACACGACATGTTGGAGTGGCATCATTGCATGTATTCTTTTCCAAAACCACAATGATGCACATTGGTACACACATATGCAATGACTCTAGTGGATCCATGTGGTTTCGGAAAAGAACACACATGCAATGACATAAGTGGATCCATGTGGTTTATGATAAGAACACACATGCAATGACATCTAGTGGATCCATGTAGTTTATGAAAGGAACACACATGTTGATGTGGCATCATTGCATGTGTTCTTTTGCAAAAACCACAGTGATGCACACTGATACACACACATCCAAGTGGGTGTGGTGATGCAGCATCTTTTAAAGTGGTGATAGAATGCATGGTGCAATTGAATCCCATCATGCTGCTAGGATTCCTGGACATGTTTGGACACCATATGCTGGAGCGGCATCATTGAATGTGTTCTTTTCCAAAACCCCAATGATGCACACTGATACACGCACATCCAAGTGTGTGTGGTGATGTAGCATCTTTCAAACTGGTGATAGAATGCATGCTGCAGTGCAATTCCAGCATGCTGCAAGGGTTCCTAGACATGGTTAAACACCACATGCTGGAGTCGCATCATTACATGTGTTCTTTTCCAAAACCACAATGATGCACGACAATACACACATCCAAGTGGGTGTGGTGATGCAGCATCTTTCAAACTGGTGATATAATGCATGCTATAGTTGAATCCCAACATGCTGCTAGGATTTTTGGACATGGTTGGACACCACATGCTCGAGTGGTATCATTGTATGTGCTCTTTTCCAAAACCACAATGATGCACAGTGATACACACACACATGCAATGACTCTAGTGTATCCATGTGGTTTAGGAAAAGAACACACATGCAATGACATTAGTGGAATCATGTGGTTTATGAAGAGAACACACATGCAATGACATTCAGTGGATCCATGTGGTTTATGAAAGGAACACCCATGCTGGAGTGGCATCATTGCATCCGTTCTTTTCCAAAAACCACAATGATGCACACTGATATACACACACATCAAAGTGGGTATGGTGATGCAACATCTTTTAAACTGGTGATAGAATGCGTGCTGCAGTAAAATCCAATCATGCTGCTAGGGTTCCAGGACATGGTTGGACACCACATGCTGGAGTGGCATCATTCCATGTGTTCTTTTCCAAAACCACAATGATGCACACGGATACACACACATGACACACATGCAATGACTCTAGTGGATCCATGTGGTTTACGAAAAGAACACACATGCAATGACATCAGTGGAATCATGTGGTTTATGAAAAGAACACACATGCAATGACATCCAGTGGATCCATGTGGTTTATGAAAGGAACACCCATGCTGGAGTGGTATCATTGCATGTGTTCTTTTCCAAAAACCACAATGATGCACACTAATACACACACACATCCGAGTGGGTGTGGTGATAAAACATCTTTTAAACTGGTGATAGAATACATGTTGTAGTTGAATCCCATCATGCTACAAGGGTTCCTGGACATGGTCGGACACCACATGCTGGAGTGGCATCATTGGATGTGTTCTTTTCCAAAACCACAATGATGCACACAGATACACACACATTCAAGTGGGTGTGGTGATGTAGCATCTTTCAAACTAGCGACAGAATGCATGCCGCAGTTGAATCCCGACACGCTGCTAGGGTTCCTGGACATGGTTGGGCACAACATGCTGGAGTTGCATCATTACATGTGTTATTTTCCAAAACCACAATGATGCACGCTGATACACACACATCCAAGTGGGTGTGGTAATGCAACATCTTTCAAACTGGTGATAGAATGCATGTTGTAGTTGAATTCTAGCATGCTACTAGAGTTCCTGGGCATGGTTGGACACCACATGCTGGAGTGGCATCATTGCATGTGTTCTTTTCCAAAACCACAATGATGCACACTGATACACACACACATGACACACATGCAATGACTCTAGTGGATCCATGTGGTTTAGGAAAAGAACACACATGCAATGACATCAGTGGAATCATGTGGTTTATGAAAAGAACACACATGCAATGACATCCAGTGGATCCATGTGGTTTATGAAAGGAACACATATGCTGGAGTTGCATCATTGCATGTGTTCCTTTCCAAAAACCACAATGATGCACACTGATACACACACACATCCAAGTGGGTGTGGTGATGCAATATCTTTTAAACTGGTGATAGAATCCATACTGCAGTTGAATCCCATCATGCTGCTAGGGTTCCTAGACATGGTTGGACAACACATGCTGGAGTGGCATCATTAAATGTATACTTTCCAAAACCACAATGATGCACACTAATACACAGACATGCAACGACTCTAGTGGATCCATGTGTTTCGGAAAGGAACACACATGCAATGACATTAGTGGATCCATGTGGTTTATGAAATGAACACACATGCAATGACATCCAGTGGATCCATGTGGTTTATGAAAGGAACACACATGCTGGAGTGGCATCATTGCATGTGTTCTTTTCCAAAAACCACAATGATGCACACTGATAGACACACACGTCCAAGGGGGTGTGGTGATGCACCATCTTTTAAACTGGTGATAGAATGCATGCTGCGGTTGAATCCCATCATGCTGCTAGGGTTCCTGGACATGGTTGGACACCACATGCTTGAGCGACATCATTGAATGTGTTGTTTTCCAAAACCACAATGATGCACACTGGTACACACACATCCAAGTGGGTGTGGTGATGTAGCATCTTTCAAACTAGTGACAGAATGCACGTTGCAGTTGAATCCCAGCATGCTACTAGGGTTCCTAGACATGGTTGGACACCACATGCTGGAGTGGTATCATTACATGTGTTCTTTTCCAAAACCACAATGATGCACGCTGATATACACACATCCAAGTGGGTGTGGTGATGCAGCATCTTTCAAACTAGTGATAGAATGCATGCTGTAGTTGAATCCTAGCATGCTCCTAGGGTTCCTAGACATGGTTGGACACCACATGCTGGAGTGGCATCATTGCATGTGTTCTTTTCCAAAACCACAATGATGCACACTAATACACACACATGCAATGAATCTAGTGGATCCATGTGGTTTCGGAAAAGAACACACATGCAATGAAATCAATGGATCCATGTGGTTTATGAAAAGAACACACATGTAATGACATCGAATGGATCCATGTGGTTTATGAAAGGAACACACATGCTGGTGTGGCATCATTGCATGCGTTTTTTTTCAAAAACCACAATGATGCACACTGATACATGATGACTCTGAAATATAGCCATCTACATCCACATTTATATTGGTTATTATTCATATTTTTGATGAAATATCTCTCTAAACCCTGCCACTAATGCCTAATATTCAAAGGGGTATGCAATCCTTTCTTTCTATTTTTTCCTGCGCAGATAATGAAGTTTTATGATGGGAATCACTACATTAAAGTCAAAGATACGAGATTTCCAACAACTAGAAGAAACCAGGAGTCGTGGGTCGGAGGCAGATGCTTTAACGAGCAACTATATGACCAGAATAAAATTCTGGCCGTATAGTTTCCATCGATGTCACTAGGTCAAACATAACAACTTTTGTGAAGGGACCCCTATATAAAGAGGCCCCGGGCGACGAGAAACGCATGCTCCAGAAAACCATCAGCCACCCCCAGATCTCTATCCAGAACACCGACGAGCCGCCGAAGGAATAAACTTAGATCTAATCTCTCCGCCACCATAGCCATATTCCACCACTTGTAATAGTAGATCTCTTCTTCGATTGACGACATTGTAATACAATTTGCTATCAATCTCATGATTTCCACTATAATGTTTATGATCTATGATCTCATCTCTCTGTGTGAGTAATTCTCCTTGGGCTAAGGGCTTCGGCCTAGCCATGTATCTTTTTGTGCATGTTATTTATTATAGATGGGATCATGTATTAGTTTGTATGACATGATAATTATTATATCCTATCTTGCCTCAATCTAAGGACTTGTCAGGTACCCAAGACCCCGAGGATTGAGCCAGATATAGGGAGTATGAGTAATGACTAATCTGCAGGTTGGGAACCCTAGTGACAGAAAGGGTAGTACGACTGTATGTGAGGGATTTACTTGGGTTTAACAGTGACATCAGTATGCATATCATTAGTTATCTTTCTTCTATGGATGAGACTAGTAGGTTATTGCTATAAGCGGTTGCGGAGGCAATAGCAATTATGGATACACTACCCACATATAATTTATCTTGCTCTAATAATTACATGCATACTTTATTTTTATATTTTTATTCCCATCAGATGTTTTGCACAGCTATAGGTGAAACCGAACGCCCTAGGCCCTCTCTCTCCATCATCGAAAACAACAAAAAGACGCAAACTCTAGGTCCAGTAAAAACACAAAAGGAATTCTAAAACTCCCGAAGGTCTATTAAAGTAACTTCACTGCGCATCTGCTTCCCGAGGATTCAATAAACCTAGGTCTACTAGGGAAAAAGAAGCTATACTACATCCGTAATCCGGATCGAAGGTATCAATACACACACACATCCAAGTGGGTGTGGTGATGTAGCATCTTTCAAACTAGTGATAGAATGCATGCTGCAGTTGAATCCTAGCATGTTGCTAGGGTTCCTGGACATGGTTGGGCACCACATGCTGGAGTGCCATCATTGCATGTGTTCTTTCCCAAAACCACAATGATGCACACTGATACACACGCACACATGCAATGACATCAGTGGATCCATGTGGTGTATGAAAAGAACACACATGCAATGACATCTAGTGAATCCATGTTGTTTATGAAAAGAACACACATGCAATGACACTAGTGGATCAATGTGTTAAACCTTGGTCACAGAGACAAGAAACAGATAGGAAAGCAGCTTCCACATTGCATGTTGCACCAGTGTGGAAGAAGTTGCATGCAATGCCACTCGTGGATCTGTGTGGTTTAGGGAAAGAACACATGCAATGCCACTAGTGGATCGGTGTGTCAAACCTTGGTCACATAGACCAAAAACATAGAGGAAAGACTTTAGATTGCATCCAATGGGGGCCGTTAGATTGCAACTTCTAGAAGGCCCGCCCCCGTGAAGAACTTGTTGTCTGATCCGATTGTTGCAGACCGTTCGATTGGGCCGCGTGGACAATTAAGATGGTTCTTCGTTAGACTGATCCACGAGTAGGTTGTTCAGCGACATGATCGTCCGTTCTTACTTTTCACTTTAATTATTATTATTTCCACTCCCCTATAGCCTACTAGTAATATCATAGAGCTCGTGAGTGAGCGCGTCTTCTCCACAGCCCCCTCCTCCACCACACATCACCGTGCCCGGACAACGCCACTGGCTTTTGTGTGCCATGCCTGGACGACAGCCGCTGATTTTCGGGTCGCTACCTTCATGCTAAGAAATCATTTTACAAGTGTTTGAATTTATCTTACATATTCCTTCTATTCGCTGATCTAACTGTGGATCTTTTATCCGATTTCTCGACAAACTTGTGATGTAGGAGCTACCGAAGGAGGAGTGCGAGTTGCTGTAGCCCAAGAATCTGGAGATCATCACATGCAACATCCAAGTGACGTTCCCACTCGTGTTCTCCCACCTAGGATTCTTTCACCATTACTCCTACTACGAACTCCCACTCAATGAGCTCGTGTGCCCGCACGTCACGTGCTCCTGCACGGAGCCGGGCTGCAACTACACCAGCCCACCAGAATAGCTCGTCGTCCACCTCGCAGAGGAGCACTTAATCAAAGTGATTAGGATCTCATACGTCCATGCCCAACTTCTCCAAGAGAAGGTGCCATTCAGTGACTCGGCACGCCACCGGCTAATTTTCCAGGTGGGAGGACAACTCGGTTTTCATCCTGACCATCACCACCGGTGTTCCGGGAACCATAGCTGGGCCCACCTTCGTGTGTGTGGTATGAGTCAGGTCGGTCTTGAGCGTCTGGCCCCTATACACTGTGTGCATGTGGGCGAACACCCAGCCATCGTCGTCTGATAACATGCTTGTGCTAGCAGAGGCACCAAGGTGCCCGATGCCGCGGTAGGTGGAGTATGCGGACCTGAGGTCGATCCTATGTGTGCCATCTCAGTACCTTGTCGGTGCTGGACCATATAGGTAGATGCATTTCTACATTTGTATAGAGAAGACCGACAGGGAGTTGTAGTACTTATGCTGTCGTTAAGTATTAAACTTAAGTGATGCTTCTCTGGTGCATAGAGCATACGTGTTGTGCAAATGTACCCCAGTTGTAGTTTTTTAGTACTACTTAATAATTCGACGAGTTTACTTATCCAGCGGATAAGTAATAGGTCCCATCAACTTGTTGTTGTCACGTTGCAAAGTCCGCTTACTCTGGATAGACTAGAAATACCGCGTGCTCCCGCCTGTCAGTGTCACATGTTCCGTGGGCCCACCTACCAGTGTCACGTCCCCTTTACTTCTCTTCCTTCACCTTGAAGCCACTGTCCCCACTTCTCTTCCATCCTGCCACTACCGTCTGATTGTTGTAATCTGATTTCTGTGGTTTGTTTACATGTAATCTATGTTGATCCTGCAACATGCAAATGGCACAAAAATAATTTCTAAAGTGAAAGCACTTACACACTGTTATTGCACATATTTCTCAATATAGCTCTCTAAACCCATTACAATAATTGTACTCGCACTAAACATAACCAAAATTGCAACCATCCTAAACAACATCTAAACCCGTATCACAGTGCTATCGTCGGAGTCCACCTCGATTAGTGACACTACCGTGCCCTTCCCAGCGACATCCACTCCCGCCCGTGGCTTGCCCTTCGCCAAGGATGCAACAATGGTGTTCTACATTTCTTCATCCCCGTCGTCCTCCACATCAGAATCAACAATGATGAAGGGGACAGGAGTGGCATGGACCGAGCCCCGTCGCGCCTGGCGGCTCCTGCTCGAGCTCGATGCCGCACCAGTCCTTCTACAGATAGGAGGGGCCGAGCTCGGAGACATAGCATAGTAGTTCGGCTCAAGAAACCATGGCCATTTGATACTGCAACGGTAGGATCTTGGGGTGGATCCGCCGCAGCGAGCCCGACTGCGAGCAGTGGAGTGGATGGATCTACCGGCGCGAGCCATGAAAAGTTCCGAGGGAGTTAGAGTGTGGTCCAGGCGTGTCTGGTTGGTGAGCAAGGCCTCCCAGCGATATGTACGTGGGCAAGGTGCCAAAAACAATTCATCCAATGCATGCGAGAGGTCCTTTGAACCACGAAGACGCGAGGTTTGGTTGACAAGTCCGCACTCTAGGTCCCCCACCTGTTAGCCGAATGTGGACGGTAGGATTCTGCCCGAGTTAAGTGGGGATAAATCATGCTTCACCGTGCCACTACTCTAGCATCCAAAGGCTCCTCTTTCCTCTGCCCTCGCTCCCCTCGCTCATGGCTCGCAGCTCATGCAGTTCGTCTCGGGCGAAATTAGGGTCGGCTCGATGCCGTCAGGGGGGTGCCCCCATCAGGTACCGGAATACGCCCTACGATTACTACCCCGAGATGTTGTGTTTGTGCGGTGAGAAGATGCCGAGATGGATTTCATGGACCGATGAAAATACTGCAGGAAAATTCAGCAATTGCAGCATCAGAGCAATAAGTTCCTATGGTAGGTACAATGGTAAACTAGATCCGGGAAGCGTGATGTAATTCTTTTTTTGTTTCCTTCGATCTACTTCGTAGAATGGAGGGGAACTGGCTGTGACAAGTTTGTGTGGATCAAAAATCCCCTGACAGGTTTTCACAAAGAGCTTGTTTAGGTTCTGCGTGATGCTGTGTGGGACAAGAAAGAGGAGATTCGTGCGTTGGAGCGAGAGAGCTTCGCCAGATGCAGGGGAGGCAGGAGCAGGGAGGTGGTTTGATATACGAGCTCAAGATTAGGCCAGATAGTGGAAACAATTTCCTCATTATCTGGGCATTATCTGTTGCCTTTGCAGTTTATGTTGCCATGTCGTTGTCTAGCAGCAAAAATAAGTTGCTGCTTCGTAGAGTGTAGCAGCCAACTTAGAACATGTTTTCAGCTCAAAACCTTATCATAAGTGTAATGCCAATAGCAGGGATTTATTAAGCGCCTATAAATAATTCATGTCTGTGCCACTAAAATCCATCGATTTTGGAGACCCCTTAACCGCTCAGCTATCGCGGTCCGGGTGGTGCGATTATTTAGATAGTAGTGGCATAGTCACAATTTTGGATTCAACTAGTGGCCTCGGTGGTGTCCAATCCTCAAGTCGCGATACATTTTACTCCAAGTACGGGAGGCAGATTGTTTCGCCCGACAAGTTCCACACACACAGCTCCACAGTTTAACCGAACTACATGTATAGGTTCAAGTTCAACACATTATTTGTCTTCTACACTCCTAGCCTTCTTCCTTTGCCTGGGTGCCAACTTTCTTCCTCTTGCCTTCACGTCCACTGGATTCTTCATTTCCTGTCTTCTTCCTCTTCCTGGGTGCCGATTTTCTTACCTTCACGTACCCTGCATCTCTGGGTCGAGGGAAGTCAGGCCAATTAGCACTAGAATCGTGTCCAGCATCATCACTCCACTCGTTTTGGTTTTCTTCCCGCAGCAAAATCATTGAGTCGGTGGTCTTGTTTCTTACCTTGCGCTTCCTATAAAACAAATAGTACATGGATTACTACTTAATATCTACAGATTATAAACAAAACATTGAATGTACCGTCTCATACCTAGGTTTGGGAGCATTAAGGGGACAACCTTCTGCTCTATGGCATATAAGGTGGCAGTTCTTGCATATGTTTTTTGCCCTTCTTGCTAGCACAAAAAGGAGAACCCTTCTTCTCCAGAAAATTCTTAAACCTATTTACGTGAGGTCTTCCTATGCCCGTTTTTGTAACTAGCTGGCAAAGCTCAAAACTCAGTTGGACTAGAGGCCACTGAGATGGGTATGTACATGGATGGACTAATCCATTGTACACAGCTCTGAACTTTTCCATAGAGTAGTAGTCGGACAAATACTGATCCAAATGTGGTAGAGTTCTTTTCTTCACCAAGAAGGCCAAGGCGTGGTCACAAGGTTTCCGGTATGCTGCCACTCTAAGCAAGTGCATTCTCACCGCTAGATGTTCACAACATCTTGTGGCCACTCTTGGACATATCGACCACCTCATAGATACTGCTGGTTGACGGGAGAACCCTAAGATGAGCAAGTCCTTGGCTTCTCTTATGCAGTTGTTGTACGACAGGCGGTAGCATATGTCATGTAAGTCTCCTACCGATCTCTCTCCTTATATTTAACAGCTTCATGATCATACCACGTATGATGTCCATCAAGATATTAATAGGACACACTTTTATGTCCTTCACCCAGTTATTCATGCATTCTGCAAGGTTGTTGTTTATGTAATCAACTTTGATGTCAGCGTTGAATTGACTCCTCTTCCATAGATGTGAATGATGGACGGCTAAGTACTGCAGAAGTTCAGGGGCTTCCGCCAACATCTTGATCATGAAATAATCGTTGTTACTAGCTTTGTAAGCTCTAGCAGCAGGAAACATGTAACGAAATACGCTGCATGCATAGTGTGAGTACAAGTTGAGCATCAGATGGGCATGTAATTCTCTACCTTCATCTCGCGGGAACACCTCCTTCACTGCATTCATCAGCCCTTTGCATGTATCCGTGGATATAGCCAATGGATCCATGTGGCCTATTGATCTCTTGAGCTGCCTCATAAACAAGACCCAGTTTTCCTCGGTTTCTGTTTCAAACAGCCCAAATGCCACTGGGAACATCCAGTTGTGACCATCAAGTGTTGTGCCAGATGATAGGCAGCCTTTCCATTTGCCAGTTAGGATAGTGCTGTCTACACTCAAATATGGCTTACAATCGTCCTTGAATCCCTGGGCGCATGGTTTAAGCGCCATGAAAAATGTTTTGAAATAAATTTTCCCACGTATTGATTCAGTGTCAATCTCCACAACACTCCCCAGACACCTTGGTTGTACCTCCACCTTGAAGTTGTACAACATCCTGAAGCTATTGGTCCAATCCCCGTGCAAGACCCTCAGAGCTTTCTCTTTACCTTTCCAAACCGTGTAATATGGTAGGACAATGCTGTATTTAGAACCAAGGATAGTCTGAATATTCTTTGCGGTCTCCTGAGGGTTATACTTTAGTATGGACATAGCCTGTATATCCACCCACTCCGTATCAGCCATTGAGGATTTCAGTTTGATGCCTGTTGGACCCATGTGGGGAGGGCCCATTTTATTCACCTGCAACATAGATTCATTTAAAAGGTAAGCGGAGTCGACTTGTTGCCAGAAAGATCTTGCACAACAATTGTAGTTATAGAGTGAAAAGAGAGAAAGTTCGAATGGTTTGTTGCATTCATTGCCCCAATACCCTAATTGCCTTCGATGCAGGTAAGGCTCTTGATGTGATCCTCCATGGACAATGTACCACGACCCGTCCATTCCTCCACATTAACCTACAAACGTCCTCATACCTCTGGGCAGTCTTCTTCAGTCGATGAATGTCGAACTCCCCCTTGATACAAAAATGCCGGAACGACATCCTGAACTCATGCATGCTCCTGAACTTGGTGCTAGCTGAAATTATAGGATACTCGTGGTCATGTTTCATTTTTTCCACTTCAACACCCAAATCATCGACTAGAATGCCAGCCTCATCGTTATGTTCCTCATCTATTTCATCATCACCAGATTCTTGATCCTCTACAATGCCCTCTTCTTCACCTCATTCAGAATCTTGGCCATCTTCTCTAATGCCTAATACTGCACATCATATTGACTCCCAGGGGGTGGCCTGCACCATCATCTCCACCTGGATGGACCGGAACATTGGCCCAATCTACCTCACCGGCAACTCTGTTTTCTCCCAGACACTCTGTTGGTTCTGCTAGAACCACACGGGGTGGTCTTACATTTGCACGCAGCCCAAGATCTTCAGTAGAGAAATAGCAGTCAGAATGTATTTCATCTTGATTGTATAGAAACCTCTTGCTCTTCTTGTGTACATCCTCCTTTCTGATGTAATCTTTGCTAATGGTATTAGTAGGGCTTGACATCTGCGTTATGTTCCCCATCGAACTAGGCTTTTTGCTACTGCTCTTGGGTGTGATCTCCTTCCTGCTTCCCCTCACGGGTGTTGGCTCCAGCATGCTGGCATTATGCCTGACCTCTGCGGCGTGTTCTTCTTTGAATTAGCCCTTTTGCTGCTACTATTGGGCGTGTTCTCCTTCATGCTGGCATTATTGCCTGACCTCAGTGGCGTGTTTTGCTCCAAATTAGCATTTTTCTGCTACCAATGGGTGTGGTATCCTCCGTGCTGGCCATCTTAGCCTTTTTGCTATCACTCCTGGGTGTGTTCACCATCGTGCTTGCCCTCTTAGCATTTTTTTCTTCTACCGTTTGATGTGGCATTTTGACTGGATCTCAGGGGTGTATTCTGCAGCGTGGTGCCTTTTTTCGTGCGACTCTTGGGTGTTCTCTTCTATGGCGTGGTCTCCTTGGTGATGTTCTTATTCGGGGTGCCCTTTCTGGGGATGCTCTTCCTACTCCTCTTTATGATGCTCCTCTATAAGACTCTCCTCTATTCGAAGCTACCCTCAGTCACAGAATCCTCAGTGATGCTATGGATCAGGTCACACATGCCTTCTACAAGTCCATCATCTCTATTGTCGAAATCCAATTCCTCTCTGATATAGGGTGGCCCGATCTTCTCAGCAAGCACTTGGCGATGATGATGGTGGATGATAGATAACTAGCCTGTAGCTATGAAATCTCCCGCTCGAACCATGATGCCGATGCAACAACTCTCAAACCCTATGGGATATTCACAACACCACGCTCTTGCACACGTAGCCGTCGACCATGAACGGTAGTTTGCAATGTACTAATTCCCAATGGAACAATAGATCACACTCAATTGTAGTAGATAATTCGATCGCAGGGTAATTCTAGAGGTTCAAATAAGAAACAACACCAAAATAGTTTTAACATGGTCTAACCCTAATTGTGATAGCTACGGAGGTTTATATGAGGGCTGGGGCATCCTCCCCTCTAATCAGGCCTAAAAACAGCCATAACTTTGCCCAAATAGACTCGGTTCGACTCAAACTGATACATACAGACCCATAGATGGGTTTGGCCTACTTGGTGCGCAGGCTATATGTCGTGGTGCACCTCAAATGTGTACTGGCACGCCACATATCTCTCTTGATCATGCCTGCTCTCCTTATTGCCTCCTAGTGTGTCTTCCATCTCCCGGTCGCTTTCCTCCCTCTCCTCCCGCTGGCGCTAGTCCGATAGATGCCAAATCTAGTCAAATAATAACACAATGTTTTAGGTAGTATAAAGCTCTTATAAATCAAAGTATCATGTCCAACTAGGAATGAATTTACCTTGTGATAGTTCTCAACAAGGATTAATATTTCCTTCCAGCCGAGACAACTAGAATCATCACATTCATAGAATATATCCTCATCATTCTCCCTTTCCTCAAGAAAAGCCGTCCACGGCTTTGGATATGCTGAAAGTGGAATAAACAAAAAGAATGACGTGTACGTGGAATATATGTATGTGTAACATCTTCTATTATTTTTGTTCACATGAATAATACTTAAGTTGCAGGTATAAGTGAAGTACAAAGAATCATGATCATGGTGAAAAACAAATAGATATATAGTCTTGTTGTTCAATATTAAATTCAGTTTTCTCAAAGAAGATCTATGATCAAATTTGTGAACAAGATCAAACCAATTCAATATGTGTGAAAACCAAATTGATTCATGACATGCTTCAACTGCGCTACTCTGATTATTATGAACATGATCATGTTGTCCAGTATGTAAGATGCAACTCCATTTGCAAATATCAGTGAACTCTAAAGTAGTAGCATAACTAGACAAAGACTTTTGGTACAAACACAACGAATATGAAAACTTGGGTTCTATTCTAGCAAGATCAAGTAGATCTGAATTTAGTTTCATACTTTCACCAATTTTAGCATGTCCCACAGCAAAAAGTCGTCGACACACAACATGTATGGGTGAAAATAGCATGTTTCAGTTTAGTGATTCTACCACAAGTTATGCATATGTGATCCACAATTTTTTTTCATCCATGCTATATTCACCAATTAGATTAAAGATAAAATAAGGAGAATATGTGCTAGTATTTAGACATGAAATTTCAGAAATCTTATCCACAGCATAACTCAAATTCATAGGTTCATTTAGCATGATGGAATACACAATATCATCAGGTGATACTCGAGCAAGTATTTCCTTATGTGTAATCAGTACCACATGATCAAAATCCGAATTTGGTAAACTATCACATGGTGCTATAACATTAGTGCAAGGTAAATCACAAGGAGATAGCAACAAAGGAATAGACTCACAATATGTTGCGCTTGTTGGATGTAGCTCCAAATTAGTACCAATGTCAGCAATAATCTCCTTGTTTGTAGCAGGTACTAAAACATCCTCCTCAAGTGACAATACCCGATCATGTGATGCAGGTTGTAAAATAGATAGCTCCCTTTCTTCAAAAGCAACCTGCATATCACAAGAAGCAACACTAAGAGTAGAGATGATTACATTAGTAGAAACCTCATTTGTCTCATCAACTCTCACTCTCATTTTTTCTATGATAGGATCGACATGTGGTTTTATGTTGGTGGTTACAGGTGCACATAGGTTTTGACGCCTATTCTCCTGAAATTGCTTAATACGTGTACGTGTTAACCACGCGTGCTTACCATTCTAAAAGATAGAAGGATCAGAACACTCACTACCAAAGGTAACCTAGAATTTATTACACCACTTTGTTCCCAACATGATATGACAGGAGATAAACGCTCTAGGAACGACATAACAAGGAATATATCTTCTAGGGCCATAAATGGTGACCGGAACACATGTGATGTGCGTAATTGGTAGTGCATGACTAGAAGTTGCTAACATGAATGGCAAGTTTGTTGCACGTGTGTATAATTGTAGCTTTTCAACAACCTCAACACTAACCAAATCTATGGAAGAACAAGTATCAATGGTAGTAACAGCTTTTCTACCACTAATCTCGGTGATGAAGTGGAACAAACCCGAATTAGGTACTACTCCTGAATCCTCTTCCCAAAATGTGTTGCTGCAGTAGGAGCATAATGGAAAGGGATAATCATCTGCATACTTTTTCTGCATCACATCAACACTACTAGAAGAAATGATTAGTACATTAGTGCACAAAACAAAATCTGGTGGTGGAACTCTCACAACTCACTAAAAACTGACAAGAAAGCAGATCTTACCATTCCAAAGTGCATAGTGATGCTTACCAATTCAAAATCAAAGACTTATGCACTGATATGATGAACTGAATATCAAGGGTATATGATGAGGACATCCCTACAATTACACCTACCCCAATTACTAGTGATGATGTTCCAGCTGCTGCAAAGAAAGATCAACCCAATGAGATATGGATTGGACCAATTACAAGAGCTCGTGCTAAGCTAATAGAACAATAGGTGAACTTTTTTCTTAATGAACCTGATGTTTTAGTTAATGAGAATTTTATATTGCCTAAGTCTTTGAATTATTGTATGATCAGGTACATGGGAGAAGAAGGTGTAGCATGGAGCGAGGAGCTGAAGCATATGGAGCATGGCGTGTTGATCAATGAAGAATGCGCGAGGGAGGAGAGGGAGGAAGCGCAACGAGCTGTCAAAGATGAAGGTCAACACTTGGAGGCAACTCTTTGCCGAGGTAGAGAAAAACCCCAGTTCTCTGCCATGGCACAGAATCAGCCTGTTTGGCTGCCATGGCAGGCTGCCGCAATAACCAAACCAAGCCAAAGTCTGCCACGGCAGAGACCTAGGCCGAACCCTTGTTGCGTCGGTTTGTACCTTTAGTTGAGTGGGACCAACTCAGTTTCCACCTTAGGCCACCGCCCCAAACTCTTAAATAGATGGGGCGCACCACTAATTAGGGTTTAGACCATGTTTAAATTATTTTGGAGTTGTTTCTTTCATAGAACCTCTGGAATTACTTGTGATCAATTTTACCAACTACAATTGAGTGTGATCTGTTGTTCCACTAGGAATTAGTAGATTGCAAACTACTGTTCGTGGTCGACGGCTGCGTGCGCAAGAGCGTGGTGTTGTGAATATCCCACAGGGTTCGGGAGTTGTTGCGTTGGCATCAGGGTTCGAGCGGGAGAGTTCATAGCTACAGGCTATTTATCTATCCACCATTATCATCATCGACAAGTACTTGCTGAGAAGATCGGGCCACCCCATATCATCTTGGTATCAGATTTCCTTGTTGACTTGGTGAGAAATCCACAATCTATCCATAGATTAGTTCGTGTTTTTCGTCCTATGCAGAAAAATCCTCACAGAAAGAATTGCCATAGCCTAGATTACATTGTTTTCGAGTACTAGTTGCTGGTTGTTTTCCTCTATTAGTCTAGATCTCGATCTGTTCTTCGTAGATTTGTTTTAGCTTTCTAGTAGTCTCTAATCGAGTCCACCATAAATTTCCGCCGCCATAAGCCTAGATCTGATCCATACAAAGAGTCCTTGATTGCTACTCTTGGCCGAGTCGGTTTTTCATTAAAAAAATCCTATCGACTCTGTCGCGACACAGAAATAGCTGTTTTTCCTGCCACGAGTTTGTTTCTGGCCTGGTTCAGTTTTCCTGTCATGGCACGTTTTCGCACGATTTCTTTGTCGCGCGCTTGGGCTCTGCCGCCGCTTTGTCGCGGGACGCTTTTGAGTTTTTTCTCTGCCACCGCACAGGTTTCTGCCACGACATGATTTCTGCTATTTTTTCTGCCACGGCAGACATAGTACAAAGTGTGAAAAATTGCACTTTTCCAGAACTTTAGATACAACCATTCTATTTCATACGTGTAGGAACTTGCCCATTGAGACTAGTTTCCGCTCTTACTGGTTACTCGTAGGGTTTTGGTCGTGTGCATTATAATTTGGCCGTGTTTCATATTAAAAAAAGAATATAGCAAAAGAAAAAGCAAAAAGAGCAACAATCAATACAAAAGAAAAAGAGAAAAGAAAAGGATAATTGAGCAAGAGGCCTAGTGATATCTTTGTGCACCGGTAGATTGAGCAATCTTGGGTCTGTTTACTTTGAGCTATGCTAGTGTCTCTCCAGCACAGTGCAACACCCTTCATAGTTGCATTGACACATTTATATCCACGAGCGTGTTTCTTGGGTTTTGTACGATTAGCACTAGGACTTGTTTGCGGTGTACTTAGGATTCCATACCTACACCTCCAGCATAAATAACCTGTGTGCCCTGTGATCGTTCTCCATACCCTTGATATTCACTTCATCACATCAGTTCATAATTCTTTGGTTTCGTTTGGTAAAACATCTCTATTCACTTTGGAACAGTAAGAGTTGCTTTCTTGTCAGTCGTGAGTGAGTTGTGAGTGTTCCACCAAGCAGTTTTTGATTTTTGCTCTAACCTACTAATCATGTCTCTTAGTGATGATGATGTTGTGTCGTAGAAAAAGAAGGATGAGGAACTTGTTACTTGGAGCGAATATGAGGCGTTGAAATCTCACATGACGTGAGTGTTTACTCGCACAATAGATGCCATTGGCAAGAATATACAACACATGCAAGTAGCCTTGGACCAGAATGTAGGCGCAGTCATTAACATTCAACCACAAGTGACAGCACTCAATACTAATGTCGCAACTTTGCAGCATTCCATTGATGCCTTAACAGTAGCAGTTCAGCAATAGCAGGAACACCCACCTGATGATGTTTTTGATGACGAGGATGAAGGTAGTGCGGCTGGTGCTGCCCCACCTCATGGTAAGGGACGTGCCAATCCCCCTGCACCTGCGCCTGCTGCGGCACATCCTTATGCACGCGGTTTTTCTCCTATTGGGCGTGCTCAACGTGTTCCCAAGTTTGATGGTTCACTTGATCCTAAAGATTACCTCACATGGGAATTGAAGATAGAGAAGCTCTGGCGTTTGTATGACTATACAATAGAGAAGAAGGTCAAGCTTGCAGCGTCAGAATTTGATCGATATGCTTTGCGTTGGTGGGATGCTATTGTGCAGAATAGAAGGGAGGACACTGAACTTCCTGTGATGAATTGGTGCGAGATGAAGCGCATTAAGAAGGATCGTTTTGTACCCACCAACTACTTGCATTCAGTTTTTGACAAGTTGACACAATTGAGGCAGGGAACCATATCAGTTGATGAGTACTACATGGAGATGGAGATGCTTATTCAGCGTTCTAGAGTTCGTGAATCCCTTGAGATGACTATGCAGCGATTTCTCAACAATTTGAAGTTACCAATCAAGAGTATTGTTTGTCATCACAAGTACGAGACTATGAATGTGTTGGGTCCGCAGCATAGAAAACAAAAAATTTCCTACGGTGTGAACTACACGCCAAGATCTATCTATTAGATACAGAGCAACGGGTGGACATACATCCATGGAGAACTTACCCTCGAAGACAACGAGCTTTGTTAACGAGTAGGAACTTGTGGTTGATGTAGTCGTACACTTTCCGATCTCAAGATCGTGATGAAGTCCAGCAGGTCCGGCTCCAGCACGTCCATCAGATCCAGCTCCAGCACCACCAAGTCCAGCACCGCAAAGCAGCGGTGCATCTGTGATCGCGCACACGTCCGGTACCCCGACAACCTCCGTCCCTCGCTCCAGCAAAGCAGCGGAAGCAGCAACTCCTTTCCAGATAAAGCCACCGGGAACATGTATCTCGCTAATCCGAGACCATGGGGGAATAATACTAGAGGGGGAGAGAGATCCTTCACAAGGAGGTGTGTGTGAGAAGTGAGGAGGGGGTGGCCTTTTATAGGAGGAGGGGGGTGCCCCTCCTTCATGGCCGGCGCATGGAGGAGGTGACTCTTCACCTCCTCCATTCATGTGGTGGTAACTCCCTCCACATAAATTTGCCCCTTCACATTCTCTTTTAAAGTCTCCACTTTAAATGCATTAAATTTCTCCAAATTTAATGCTCTCTCATTTAATAAAACTCTTTTATTATTATTTTTATTCAGAATTTTGTTAATTACTTTAATTAACAAACATTCACATAAAACCCCTGCAACATTTCAATATTACATGCAGAACCAATTTCAGCAATTTCACCCGAAACAGTTTCGGTGTCTATTGAAATTATTCCAGCGCTTTCTTAAATCTTTATCTGAAACATATTTGCTCCAAATGGTGTCGGTATCCCTTAAGTGTGTCACCCTACGGTTCGCGAATAATGCAGACATGATCGAGACTCCTGTCCGAACAATAATCAGCAGCGGGACCTGGAGATCCATACTGACTCCTACACATTCAACGATGACTTCTGTGATCGTGAGAACCTTTAACGCTTGTAACTAAATCCCTTTGTCCCGCGATATATTACATGTCCGAGATTCGATCATCGGTATCTCCATACCTAGTTTCATCTCGTTACCGACATGCACTCTTTTCTCGTTCCGGTGATATAACATTCTAGTGATCACATCACTTGCTTGCAAGCTATTTCAATGTGATATCACCGAGAGGGCCCAGAGTATATCTATCCGTCATCAGGATTGACAAATTCCACTGTTGATCCATGAGCCTCAACATAACACCTTCGTAGCACCGAACCCATCTTTATAGTCACCCTGTTACGGTGTGACGTTTGATGTTATCAAGATACTCTTCTGGTGTTAGCAATTAACATGATCTCATGGTCTAAGGATAAATATTACTTCGTATGATGTTATAGCAATATAAACATAATGACTTTGATCGTAATGCTATACTTCAGATGAATGTTCATCACATCATTCCACCAATGGTGTGACCTTGTTATTAACAACATCCAATGTCCATGATCAGGAAACCTTGATCATCTTGTTAATCAACAAGCTAGTCTATAAGAGAGGCATAGCTAGGAACCCTTTTTGTTTATTAAACACACATGTATTGACGTTTCCGATCAATACAATTCTAGCATGTAAAATAAACATTTATCATAAACATGGAATAAGATAATAACCACTTTATTATTGCCTCTCGGGCATATTCCCTTCAGTCTCCCACTTGCACTAGAGTCAATAATCTAGTTTGAAAAACTTCGCGTATTGAACACCTATGGCTTTCTGGTGTTGCATATACGCAATTGCTAGTGGTTAACATAATCTCCGGATCTGACAGTTTCAGGCCCGTGTGTATTTGCATGTCTTTGCGTCTCTACGCATTACTCATTCTCAAATGAGATGGCATTGTATAAATTTGGTCCTCTGGTGAGACCTTTAGTTCGTTCGGGTTAAAATATGTTGATATTATTGTCACACAATATATCTTCATAGTATTAGCCCCTTTGAACCACACCCAGTTTGATAACAAACTACTTAACACAAATGCCCTCCTTTGCTGCTACTATAGCAGTCATATACTTAGCCTTTTGTTGTAGTATCCGTCACAATATCTCAACTTTGGAACTCATCCAAATCAATCATGGAACATCCTTTCCATTATATTGTGCCACCCATAGTCTAAATTGAGATAAATTTAATTTTTATCTTGTGACAAAACTAGTATCAATGTAACACTTTACAATGAACTACTTTTAACTATTTGTCACTTATACATGATATATTCTTAGTTCTTCCAAAGCTCATAAGAATATCTCTACTATTGTCCAATGATCATCTTATGAATCATTCTGGTATATTCTCATAACATTTAGAGCATAGGACATTCTGGATATATACATATCATGGTATAATCGATCAGAATCTTCATGTGATTTTACTCACCAAGTGTTGAAACACTTGAATCTGAATACAATTCTTTCCATGCAACAAGAACCTTTCTTGTTGTTTCCATATTGAACCCTTTCAACATCTCATATTGAACCCTTTCAATATCTTATATATGTATGTCTGGCACAACCATATTAGCGCCTTAATCTATCCATATAGATATTGATGCCTAATATTCTGGATTTTCCCAAGTCTTTCATCGAAATCTTATTTTAATGAAATCCTTAACTTGTGTCAATTCAAGATACATCATTTCCAATCAACAATATGTCCTCTACATAATGTATTAGAAATATATCTCAGCGCTCCCACTTAATTTCTTGCAAATGCAAGCATCTTCATCATCTCCGATGAATTTAAACTCTTTTAGCAGTTTCATCATGGTGAAGATTCCAACTCCGCTATGCTTACTTCAACTATTGAAGTTTACATGCCCTTTTAGAACCCTTTGAATTAACAAAACCCTTCGGACCATGTCATGTACATGTCCTAGGTTACCGTTCTATTAGAAGAACCTTGTTTTGTTTATTCAACTACCTTATACCAAGTTATATGTAGTGGTTGCTACATTAATCCGTCAAGACTATATATCGCTATGAAAGATCAAATATTGTCATAGTCAACTCCTTGAACATTGTCGTAAACTTCTTTCTGACATGTCGACTATTTCATAGATGTTAAACATCCATGTCTTATTTCTTTATAGATCCAAACACGACCGATAGGCTTTACGCCTTTCCGGAGGGTCTTCCAAGTTCAGAAACTTGATTTCTCGTGTATGGATACTATCACGGATTCTACGACTTCTAGTCATTTTATGGAGTCAGGGCCCATCATCGCTTCTTTGCATGTAGTCGGTTCATCATTGTCAAAACAATAACGACTTGCTTATCAAATCTTACTATTTGATTTTTACCGACCCACACGGTTCTATAGGAACTCTAATCTCCGAGATCACACCTTTTGTAATCACGAGAGCCATGAGCATTGTGGCCGCCACCGGGACACTTTCCGGCGCTGCGCTACTTAGCACATATAGCTAAGGTTCAACAACCTTATCAAAGTTCTATTGTCCTCCCACTTAACTTTTCACGAAAAATTCCTTCTCAAGAAACTTGACGTTCCAAGTAACAAACTCTTTTGTCCTCGGTGTTATGGAGAAATTCCCAACAAATTCTTTGGGATAACCTACAAAGACGTGCTTATCCGACTTTGGTTGTAAACATTTTACTTATGCATAGCATACCAAAATTTAAGTAAAGACAATTCGGGTTTTATCCCAAACCATAACTCATATGGTGTCATTTCAACGGATCATGATGGTGCTCTTTTCAGTGTAAAAGCGGTAGTCTCTAAAGCTTCAATCCTTAAAACATAATGGCAGTTTTATAAATGACACCCTTGATCTTATCATGTCAAACATGGTTTGATTTTCTCTCTCGAATATGCCATACTCCTATGGTTTATCGGGAAACACAAATCATGGAACAATTCCTCAAGTCTTAGGTGTTTTTGCTAAACATGTAACTCAAATATCTTACTTTATGATCGAATCATAAACTCTTCATTTTCTTGTTATAATGATTTTCCACTTCATCTTGAAAGTCTTTGAACAATTTTCAAATGTTTCAAACTTCTCCCTTATTAAGTAAATATACAGATATATTCACTCAAATTCTTGAAGAAAGCATATGAAGCAAAAAGATCCATCGCATATGGCTACACATAATGGACTTATGCACATCAGCATGCACAATTTCCAATAAGCTAGTCATCCGTTCCACTTTGGCCTATGAACGGAGTTTCAATTATCTCGAGGAAAGTCTCACATGCGTCAATTGATCAAAATCAAGGACTCCAAAATTCCATCAACATGGAGTTTCTTCATGTTTTCTTTCAAATATAATTCAAACAGCGATGTCACTTCATAAGTGATCTTTCAATCATTTGTCTTGCGACATTTTAGCAA
The DNA here is from genome assembly GCA_916181665.1 of Avena sativa. NCBI lineage: Eukaryota > Viridiplantae > Streptophyta > Magnoliopsida > Poales > Poaceae > Avena > Avena sativa. The sequence goes on from OV702292.1 coordinate 320,064,454, forward strand.
TAGTGTTTATGGATGTGATTTCTCCAACTAGACTTGTAAAAGTTCATCCATCCTTTATGGAATACGGTAATTATTTGAACAACCATTGTTCTCATGATACCGGAACAAAATAACAATTATTTAAACAAATCTTGAAGGCTTGGTTTGATGACAACGAAAAACACAATAACACTTTATTTGTTTTCGATGAACATCGTCACTCATTCTCTTGCTGGTTACTTAGGCCATTGAAGTTCATGAATTGCGTTGTCCTGTATGACACTTCATACCAACCAATTCGGTATCCAATACCAGTATCCAATACCTAAGAACCACATTGTTTAACAAGCAAGGAATATAGCCATAACATGTATATCTTCTATATACCTAAGTTGGACATCTCCAACCTTTTATTTTCTGCCAAATATTTTATAGATTCTCTTTCAGCAATTCCTTTTCTTTTAAAAGAATCTATCAACATCAATAGTGGTGTCATTCACATGACACATAGTACAAAGCATATATAGTCAAATACTAATACCTTTGGACTTGCACTTTGAAGTGGATCACCATCATCAAATGTTTGGCATTCTTTCAAAAATCCATTCTTTAGTAATCTATTAGTGTAGTAAACATTTTACTTACATATTCTATTCATCCTTATCATGACAACTTTCATGATCAAGCTACTATAGCCTATAAGGAAGAATCGCGAGTATAATATCAGTTCCCAAAACCTTTCTGGTAGATTAGGACGCCTAGCGTCTCCAACATTCACAAATTCTCATACAATATGAGAACATGTATTTTGCTAAATTATACTCTATCATAATGCAACCAAAAACATTGTTTCAGATATCACAATATCTTTCACACATGATGGTTTCTGAAACAATTTTCAGCTCCAATATAATCTTGATATTAAAACAACTTTTGAATATCAATAATCATGGAGGCAAACATGATACTTTAGATACTAACATTGGAATTCTTACTCTTGATTTAATACTACTTATTAAACTTCATGGAGTAAATAGAGTTTGCTGAAAGTTTGCAATAGGACTTATAAACTTTAAATTGACATTCAAAACAATACGATACCAGTTCGTAAAGTAAATATCCAGAATTCTGTAGTTCTATTATCTCAAATAAAAACTAAGCATAAGGTAGAAAACGAATGCGAATGACTACAACAAATTATGCAAATTCACGTTGATTTAGTTTATGACAAATTGAGTTCGACTAATCCAAATAAGAAATGAACTCCCACTCAAAAACGACATCCCTCGTGCCTTTTTGGTGATTACATGAACCAAATCCACTACACCAAGTCCGATCATCACGTGAGTCAGTGTAGCTTCAAAGGCGAGCATCAATATGGTCATCACATCAACTATATGACTCATGCTTAACCTTTCGGTCCGTGTTCCAAGGCCATGTCTGTACATGCTAGGCTCGCCAAGTAAGAACCTTAGTATTCGCTGTGTAAAACTGTCTTACACCCTTTGCATGAAAGCATAGAGTTGAGAACACCCGATCATCACGTGATGTCTCGAAACACGATCCATAGAATGGTGCATACTTAAGGAAGAACACATTTTTATCTTGATATCTAAAAGAGGGATCATCTTACAATGCCACAGAAAGCGCCAAACTAGCAGTATAAGATGCTAACATCTAATGTGTAAAGTGAGATGATATGGTCCATGCATTTGATCTCCATCACTTGCATCGTGGTATGATCTCTATCATTCCTTTGTGTGTAAGGCCAAGGTCTATGGAACTTACAAGTTGAGTGTGTTGTAAGAGTATCTATCATACATCTACTTACAACAATACCATATCAATACACTAGCCCAGCAACGATCTAAACTAGACGCCTCTAATTTATCAATTGCAAGTTTTACGTGGCTTAGGGCTTTCGGAGATAGAACCGTTCTTACCTACGAACATGAACCACAACGAGGATAACTAAGTTATTAGAAACTCGTTGTAAATCAGATATTGACTATAGTAGGAGAGACAGACACCCGCCAGCCACTTATGCAAAACAAGTTGCATGTCAGTCGTGGAACCGGTCTCATGTACGATGACATGTAAGGTTGGTCCGGGCCGCTTCATCCCACTATGCCACCAATATCCAAAATACATAGAAGATGCAATAACATGATTATCATCGCCCACATATCAACATATGTGTAGTACCCGTGCAAAGCACCAACACATAGATCAGGCTCTGATACCACTGTTGGGTCCGCAACATAGAAAACAAAAAATTTCCTACGGTATGAACTACACGCCAAGATCTATCTATTAGATACAGAGCAACGGGTGGACATACATCCATGGAGAACTTACCCTCGAAGACAACAAGCTTTGTTAACAAGTAGGAACTCGTGGTTGATGTAGTCGTACACATTCCGGTCTCAAGATCGTGATGAAGTCCAGCAGGTCCGGCTCCAGCACGTCCATCAGATCCAGCTCCAGCACCACCAAGTCTAGCACCGCAAAGCAGCGGTGCATCCGTGATCGCACACACGTCCGGTACCCCGACAACCTCCGTCCCTCACTCTAGCAAAGCAGCGGAAGCAGCAACTCCTTTCCAGATAAAGCCACCGGGAACATGTATCTCGCTAATCCGAGACCATGGGGGAATAATACTAGAGGGGGAGAGAGATCCTTCACAAGGAGGTGTGTGTGAGAAGTAAGGAGGGGGTGGCCTTTTATAGGAGGAGGGGGGGTGCCCCTCCTTCATGGACGGCGCATGGAGGAGGTGACTCTTCACCTCCTCCATTCATGTGGTGGTAACTCCCTCCACATAAATTTTCCCCTTCACATTCTCTTTTAAAGTCTCCACTTTAAATGCATTAAATTTCTCCAAATTTAATGCTCTCTCATTTAATAAAACTCTTTTATTATTTTTTTATTCAGAATTTTGTTAATTACTTTAATTAACAAACATTCACATAAAACCCCCTGCAACATTTCAATATTACATGCAGCACCAATTTCAGCAATTTCACCCGAAACAGTTTCGGTGTCTATTGAAATAATTCCAGCGCTTTCTTAAATCTTTATCTGAAACATATTTGCTCCAAATGGTGTCGGTATCCCTTAAGTGTGTCACCCTACGGTTCGCGAATAATGCAGACATGATCGAGACTCCTCTCCGATCAATAATTAGCAGCGGGACCTGGAGATCCATACTGACTCCTACACATTCAACGATGACTTCTGTGATCATGAGAACCTTTAACGCTTGTAACTAAATCCCTTTGTCCCGCGATATATTACATGTCCGAGATTCGATCATCGGTATCTCCATACCTAGTTTGATCTCGTTACCGACATGCACTCTTTTCTCGTTCCCGTGATATAACATTCTAGTGATCACATCACTTGCTTGCAAGCTATTTCAATGTGATATCACCGAGAGGGCCCAGAGTATATCTATCCGTCATCGAGATTGACAAATTCCACTCTTGATCCATGAGCCTCAACATAACACCTTCGTAGCACTGAACCCATCTTTATAGTCACCCTGTTACGGTGTGACGTTTGATGTTATCAAGATACTCTTCCGGTGTTAGCAATTAACATGATCTCATGGTCTAAGGATAAAGATTACTTCGTATGATGTTATAGCAATATAAACATAATGACTTTGATCTTAATGCTATACTTCGGATGAATGTTCATCACATCATTCCACCAATGGTGTGACCTTGTTATTAACAACATCCAATGTCCATGATCAGGAAACCTTGATCATTTTGTTAATCAACAAGCTAGTCTATAAGAGAGGCATAACTAGGAACTCTTTTTGTTTATTAAACACACATGTATTGATGTTTCCGATCGATACAATTCTAGCATGTAAAATAAACATTTATCATAAACATGGAATAAGATAATAACCACTCTATTATTGCCTCTCAGGCATATTCCCTTCAGAATGAACTATTGCATCATGCTAGAGAGGCTCAATCACAATTAGCTGAAGAAGCGAAAGCACGTGCGAGGTTCCCATCTACAAGCAGATTTTCGGCCAAGGCTACACCACCACCTATGGCGCCACCTGCTCTGGCTACTATCCACCCTTCACCATCGACCAAGCCTACTCCAACAACTTCTTATGGTTCCAATTCTAGGAAGCCTGTTGCTCCTGCTGCTAGCTCGGGTTCCAATATGTCAATTGCGCGTACGCATGATGTGGAGTGCCATACATGTGGAGGTAGAGGACACTACAAGAGGGATTGTCCAACCCGCAAGGTGATGTTTGTCAATGAACAAGGATAGTATGAGAGTGGAGATGATGTTGATCCTCATGGCGATGATGGTTATGACAACAAGGACGGATTGGATGCCTTCCCTGAGCATGCGCCCACCATAGTGGTATCTCCGCGTATACTTAGTGTGCAGCCTATTGTTGACTCTCAGCGATGCAACCTGTTTCAAACCAAAGCACTCATTGGGCCTAACAAAGCTTGCAAGGTAATCATTGATGGAGGTAGCTGTAGAAATCTTGCAAGTAAGGAGTCATGTGCCAAGCTGAATTTGACTTATTTACCTCATCCCAAGCCATATTATATACAATGGTTGAGTGATAATGGTGAGATGAAGGTTAACCATATGGTACCTGTTAATTTTGAAATAGGGCCATACAAGGATTCTATTGATTTTGATGTTGTTCCTATGACTGTTTACCATCTATTATTGGGTCGGTCTTGGCTGTATGATCGCCACGTGCAACACAATGGCTGTGCCGATACTTATCAATTTGAGTTCAAGGGCAAGAAGATTAATTTGCAGCCAATCACACCACACCAAATTGTGAATGAGTCTCATCAAAAGATAGAAGTGAACTTGAAGGAAGCACCTATAGATAGGCGAGATAGTGTTGCAGCTATACATGATGTAATAGAGCCCAGAAAGAGTGATATAACAAAAAGTGAGAGAGTGCCTAGTCTAGTGATATTATCCACCAAGGAAGATATGAGAGAGTTTCATGAGGATCCTACAACCATGCCACTTGTGCTCATGTATAAGGGCGAGGTATTGGTTTCTAACAACACGACCCCTATTTCTCTTGGTGTATCTACTATTTTGCAGGATTTTGGTGATGTGTTTCCAGAAGATGTACCAGCAGGATTGCCACCATTGCATAGCATTGAGCATCAAATCGACTTGATCCCTGGTGCCACATTGCCAAACTGTGCACCCTACAGGACTAACCCTAAAGAAACAAAGGAGATATAGAAACAAGCATAGGCATTGCTGGATAAAGGGTACATTCGTGTTTCTTTTAACCCTTGTGTTGTTCCAGTTATTTTAGTACCTAAGAAAGATGGTACATGGTGCATGTGTGTAGATTGTAGAGCTATTAATAACATCACTATTCGATATCATCATCCTATTCCAGGGTTAGAGGATATGCTAGATGAATTGAGTGGTGCTTCTATTTTCTCTAAGGTTTATTTGCATAGTGGTTATAATCAAATTAGGATGAAAGAAGGGGATGAATGGAAAAGTGCTTTCAAAACAAATTTTGGTATTTATGAGTGGTTGGTTATGTCGTTTAGTCTTACTAATGCACCTAGTACATTCATGAGATTAATTAATCATGTTTTGGGAGAATTTATTGATCATTTTGTGGTTGTTTATTTTGATGATATACTTATCTATAGCCACAACGAAACTGAACATTGTAGTCATATTCGACAAGTTTTGCCAGTGTTGCCTGATAATAAATTGTATGCTAATCTAGAGAAGTGCACGTTTGTAAAAGATAAGGTCATATTTCTGGGATATGTTGTATCTAAGCATGGGGTAGAAGTAGATCGATCTAAAATTGAATCAATTCAGAATTGGCCTATTCCCATGAAGTGAGTCAAGTGCGTAGTTTCCATGGCTTAGCTGGTTTCTATAGGCGCTTTGTGAAGGATTTTAACACTATTGCTGCACCATTGAATGACTTGACTAAGAAAGGTGTGCTATTTGTATGGGGCGCGACCCAAGATATTGCTTTTGATACATTGAAACGTTTGCTTACTTCTGCACCATTACTTGCATTACCTGATTTTTCGAAGCAATTTTAAGTTGAATGTGATGCTAGTGGTATATGTATTGGTGGCGTTTTGATGCAAGAGGGTCGCCCTATAGCATATTTTTCTAATAAACTTACTAGTGCTAGATTGAATTATCTTATTTATGATAAAGAATTGTATGCACTTGTTAGAGTACTTGAAGTTTGGCAACATTATTTGTGGCCAAAAGAATTTACCATAAATTCTGATCATGAAGCATTGAAGTATTTGAAAGCTCAATCAAACTTGCATAGAAGATTAGCTAAATGGGTTGAGTTTATTGAATCTTTTCCTTACATCATTAAGTATAAGAAGGGAAAAGATAATGTCGTTGTTCATGCTTTGTCTAGCAAAAACAAGCTATTAACCAATCTTGATGTTAAAATTCCTGGATTAGAAAGTATTTGTGCACTTTATGCAACTGACCATGATTTTGCTGAACCATATCATTTGTGTGCTCTTAGAAATGCATGGGATAAGTATCATATACATGATGGATATTTGTTTTGAGCTAACAAACTATCTATTCCAGAATCGTCGTTGCGTTTGTTCTTAGTGCAGGAATCACATGCTGATGGTTTGATGGGTCACTTTGGGCGTGAGAAGACATTGCCCATGCTCGCTGATCATTTTTATTTGCCCAAGATGAGGCGTGATGTCTATAGATTTGTGAGCCGTTGTGCTACATTCCACGAGTCGAAATCCAAGCTGCAGCCTCATGGTTTGTATACACCTCTCTCTGCACCTAGTACACCATGGGAAGACATTAGTATGGATTTTGTGCTAGGTCTACCTAAAACTCAGAGAGGTCATGATTCTATATTTGTGGTAGTAGATAGGTTCTCTAAGATGGCTCATTTTATTGCCTGCCACAAAAGCGATGATGTGTCATATGTTGCTAACCTATTTTTAGGGACATTGTGAGATTACATGGAGTACCCAAGACAATTGTTTCTGACCATGATGTGAAGTTCATGAGCTACTTTTGAATACCTTATGGGGGAAGCTAGGAACGAAGCTGTTATTCAGTACTACATGTCATCCCCAAATAGATGGTCAAACGGACGTGGTGAATTGAACATTGTCATAGTTGATGAGGACTATGATAAAGAAGAATCCGCAGGAGTGGGAAGAGTGTTTGCCACATGTTGAGTTTGCATACAACAGGGTTGTGCATTCGACTACTCAGTTTTGTCCTTTTGAGGTGGTGTATGGCTTCAAGCCATTGACACCACTTGATTTGTTGCCTTTGCCATTGCATGAGAGAGTTGATATGGAGGCATCAAAACATGCTGAATATGTGAAGAAGATACATGAGAAGACTCGGGAGGCTATTGAGAGGAAAGGCAAGAACATTGTTGTTGCAAGGAATCAAGCAAGGAAGGAAGTGTTGTTCAAGCCTGCGACATGGTATGGGTGCATCTACGCAAGGATAGGTTCCCACTACTTCGCAAGTCAAAATTGAAGCCACGTAGAGCTGGTCCTTACAAGGTGTTATCCAAGATTAATGATAATGCCTACTCGATTGATATACCTATTAAGGAGTTTGGTGGAGTTAGCAACATCTTCAATATTGCTGACTTATCACCAGATGATGGAGAAGACCTTGGAGCGTCGAGGTCAACACCTTTTGAATGGGGGGAGATGATGAGGACATCCCTACAATTACACCTACCCCAATTACTACTGATGATGTTCTAGCTGCTACAAAGAAAGATCAATCAAATGAGATAAGGATTGGACCAATTACAAGAGCTCATGCTAAGCTAATAGAACAATAGGTGAACTTGATTCTTAATGAACCTAATGTTTTAGTTAATGAGAATTTTATATTGCCTAAGTCTTTGAATTATTGTATGATCAGGTACATGGGAGAAGAAGGCATAGCATAGAGCAAGGAGCTGAAGCATATGGAGCATGACGTGTTGATCAATGAAAAATGCACGAGGGAGGTGAGGGAGGAAGCGCAAGGAGCTGTCAAAGATGAAGGTCAACACTTGGAGGCAACTCTCTATCGCAGCAGAGAAAAGCCCTAGTTCTTTGCCACGGCAGGCTGCCGCGGCACAGAATCAGTCCGTTTGGCTGCCACGGCATGCTGCCGCGACAACCAAACCGAGCCAAAGTTGCCACGACAGAGACCTAGGCCAGACACTTGTTGGGTCGGTTTGTACCTTTAGTTGGGTGGGACCAACTCGATTTCCACCTTAGGCCGCCGCCCCAGACTCTTAAATAGATGGGGCGCACCACTAGATAGGCTTTAGACCACGTTTAAATTATTTTAGAGTTGTTTCTTTCATAGAACCTCTAGAATTACTTGTGATCGATTTTACCAACTGCAATTGAGTGTGATCTGTTGTCCACTAGGAATTAGTAGATTGCAAACTACCGTTCATGGTCGACGGCTGTGTATGCAAGAGCATGGTGTTGTAAATATCCCACAGGGTTCGAGAACTGTTACATTGGTATCAGGGTTCGAGCGGGAGAGTTCATAGCTACAGGCTATTTATCTATCCACCATTATCATCATCGACAAGTGCTTGCTGAGAAGATTGGGCCACCCCATATCAGTATATAGGACGATCACATGGCCCACATGTTATTTATGGTAGAGTTGTAGGTATATGGTATCCTAACTATACCGCAAATAAGTCCTAGTGCTGGTCGTATGACAAAGACCCACGGAAACACACACGGTGGAGATAATGGGGCAATTGCAACTATGAAAAAGAGCTCAATAATTGAGTTATGTCGGAGTAATGCTCGTGTTGCAATGCACAAGGAGAGACGCTAGCAATGACTCAACAAAACGGTCACAAGATTGCTAAACTGAGCAGCCCGTAGAGCACTAAGCACGCTATTCTCGTGGGATATTTTTAGACACAAGAAAGCTTTACTAAGGCTCACAAGGATAGGTACGCTATGTGGACTCATGAAAAAAATAAACAAAAAAAATTGACCTAAAAATTGGTCTTTTCCATGACAGAAAAATGGCCTAAAATCCTGCCACGGCGGGATATCGGCAGGAAAAATAATTATCGTTGGAGGGCAGACCTGTGGTCAGGCGGGAGCACTAAGATCCGATTTTTTCGGATTTTTTTTCCAGCACGTTAGTTGTCTCACGTACGTGATCAAATCGGAATTCTTTTTTTCTCCGGTCCTTTCTTTCACGTGAAGGAAGCTCCTCTAAACGTACGAGGTAGGCGATCGGTTCTCTTTTTTTCATGTACGCTCACGTACAAACAAAGGACTCTTTGTATATCGGTTTTCTCTTTTTTTAACACGATCGGATCTACAACTCTGAAAACAATAGACGGATTAATAGATCTAAGACTTAAGAACGCGACGAACAGTCTCAAGAACACGAGAACCAGTCTAGAAACAGTCCAGGAAATTCGGCGACGCAACAAAAACTGACGAAAACTAAACAAAAACTAAGACTCGGATTTAGAAGAAAGGCTACATAAAATTGCTACGACCAAACTTACGAACAGTGTTATCTATGCTATGGCAAACACTATGAACCCTAATCTTTTTGTGTGGCGTTTTCTATATAGGACAAAAATAACTAATCTATGGATGGATTTGTTAATGCTTATCGAGGCAACACTGGAAATCTAATACCAAGATGATATGGGGTGGTCCGATTTTATCAGCAAACAGTTCGCGATGATGATGATGGATAATAGATAACTAGCCTGTAGCTATGAACATGCAACAGCTCTCGAACCCTATGGGATATTCACAACACGATGCTCTTGCGCAGTCGTGGTGGTGTCACGACAGATGCCATGGATAGGCTAAAGGTGGGGACTAATATACGCTAGGGGAATCCAGGGAGGGATAGTAGAGTGATTCTCTACACAGAAGCTTTGTATTGATATTCAATCTCCGAGATTACAAGTGCTCCTCGAGTTGTATTGACAAGAGGAGAAAGAAGAAACTCTCTTACTCTTGCCTTCTATCTAGCCCAAGAACCCTAGGTCCACTAGTGCTCCTCCAACTAGAATTCTCCCAACTCTGTATCAGAAAAAACCTAACCCCCTTACAAGAACCCAACCCCCCCCTTATATAGAGGTGGTTCGGTCCTGGCCTAGGGCATACGTGGAGGCATATTCCTAAGAATATGCCCCCTCCCAAAGTAGTAACCCGACAGGGGTGCTTTTCCCCTGCGTCACACTTGCTTTAGCGACATAGCCTCTGCGGCGCCCGCGTCAGCCGACGTGAGCGTTGTCACCCTTGTCGGCCACGATCCGGTGGTCCTGCCCTTGCTTTATTCGCTCATCTAGTACGCATCGGACCTTCTTTTTTGACCAGAGAGATTCCTTCCTTCTCCTAGAAGCCAAGCGAGGATCCAGATCACAGTTGATCCGGCCACACCGGTTCCTGCATATAAGCTAGACAAGCATTTCCGACTTACTCCTTAAGTCAGACGAGACAATGTTAGGCGACCCCCATGGTCCGGGTTACTCCGTGATCCGGCCTGCCTTGAGGTGACTCGGCCAGCATCCGCTTTGACCTTGCCGAACCTCGGCTAACTCGGCCCTTAAAGCCCGAAGTGACCCTACCCGGGGTTATCCCCCCAACATTAGTCCCCGAAGCTGGTGCGGCCTTAGTGGCCTTGGTCGCTAAGGCCACATCAGGTTCATTCGTATTTAAGCCTCGGACGTTTTGTTCCGGGTTAACTTCTTGTCTCGGATTATATGGATTTACGTTCCCTTCGCACGTTCCAAGTTTTCACTTGCCGGCGGGGTTACCATTGTAGCTCGGATCCTATGGTTTTACTTTACCTCTGCACATTTCAAGTTTTCACTTGTCGGCCGGGTTACCATGGAGGCTCGGATTCGGGCCTTGCTTCCTTCTCTCGTACGCCCACCCACGTAAGGTTAATCATTACGTTGCCTCATTTCAAGGGCCTGCACTGTAACTGCCGCAGTAACTGTCAGTGATTACTGTGCGTGGGTTACGTCACGCCTGTCTCCTCGTTTACCGCAACTACACGTCGTGTCATGGGATCATATTTACTCTGTGGCCTCCGCTGTGGCTTCTCTCTGATTGGCTAATGCCGGTGATACGCGGCCACAGCGTGTGGCTCTCCAGCGCAGCGCGATCCCACTTTTCGATTACTGGGGGCAGTTAAATAGGGGAGGGGCGCGCTCCTTAGCACTTTTCCATCTCCGCGCCCCCTCGCCCATTCCTCTTCTTCTTCCTCGCGACCGCGCCGCCGCCAGTGCCCGTTGCAGCAGCGCTGCCGCCGCACCTTCTCCGTGCCTCCGCACTGCAGCCACCGCTGCACCACTGCTTAGCCACGGGTCCTCGTCAATCTAGACCACAGAGCTCCGGCGCCGCCAGCTCCAGCGAGGACAGCGGATTCGAGATGACGGAGGAGGAGCTCATCGTCGTCGAGCAGGAGATGGAGGAGGACGCCGGCGCGGCGGACCGCGGCGCGTGGGCCGGTTCGTGGGTCTGTCAGGACGACATCGACTGGCTCTACCGTACCCGGCGTATTCCCGCCGGCGTCGCTGCTCGTCTTCCCTCCTCGGAATTGGCCCCCTCACCCAATCCAGGTGAGTTCGTCGTTTTCCTATCCCATTTCCAACGGGGATTTGGTCTTCCGGTGAGTGATTTCTTCCGGGACTGGGTCCGGACCTATCACCTGCAACCACATCATCTCCCGGCGAACGCCATCACCTCTCTGTCCGCTTTCGTCTCTTCGATCGAGGGCTACACCGGACTATGGCCCACGAAGGAGCTGTGGATCTGGTTCTTCGGCCTCCGTCGCAACGTCGGCCCCAACATCCACGTCGAGTCGGAGGACAAGCAGCTCACTCAGTTCGGAGCTGCCTCGATCTCGCCCCGGAGATTTTCAATCTTTCCCCGGGTCATCGGGCTTGACTCCTACAAAGGATGGGACCGGACCTTCTTCTACGTCCGGAACGAAGGCACCGAAGACTTGATCCGGTTGCTGCCCTACGCTCCGGGTCCCCTGGACACGGATTTCTGGGAGGAGGTCGCCAAAAAACCTATAGCTCTGGCCAACCAAGTCCACAAAAGGTTCGCGGAGCTGAAGAAGCTCGGATTGCGCAACGAAGATGTCATGATCACATTCGTGCGCAACCGAATCTCTCCCCTCCAGCGACGCACTCACAAGTTGTGCCATATGAGCTTCAGCCGCGACCCCAACCGAACCACCTCGTTCGAGTTGAGCAATACGGAGATCTTCCGCCGGGTCAAGGCTCTTTTCACCACCCATAAGGATTTTTCCGCCGAATGGACGTGGGGAATCGAGCATTACTGCCGTGACAGGCTCCCTCCCGCGGTAAGCTTCGCGGGGTAAACATATTTCGGATCAATTACGTGTCGGTTCTTTTCATATTTTTGACTCTGCTCCTTGTGCTTTTTTCTCAGCTATTTCTCCAGCAAACCCTCGAGGATGGTACCGATCCGACCCTTAAGTGGGCCCCGGACCGAGAAATCCCGGATGAGGAGGAGCCGGACCAGGAGATGTTCCTCCCCACAACCGACGCCACCAAACGACCCAGCGGTAAATTCTCTTCTCTTAGAGATTGGCCCGACGATGAGGATGACTCGGATATCAACATGATTGAACCTGTTGAGGCTGTCCCTCTTTCTTTTGCCTTCCCGCCATCAGCTAACCCCGGCGGGAACATCCACGAGGATTCTCCACTTGCCATGGGCGAGCCTGTTCCGGCGGCGTCGAAGAAGAAGCGCGGATCCGCGTCAAGTTCTTCTTCTGAACCTTCTCAGCCTACCAAAAGGCAAAAGAAGGCCAGAGACAAGACTGCCTCCAAAGGGGCAGGCAAAGCCCCGGCACGGAGGGCCCGGAAACCTAAGGAGGCCGAGACCTCGGATGCGTAAGTCATTTTTCACTGCGCAACACACTTCTCCATGCCTCGGGGTAATTTCACTCCTGACATTATTTTCTTTTGCAGGGCTCCTGTGGAGGTCCCTCAGAGTGGATCGAGCATCTCCTCTCTCCTTCGGTCCCGGTCCTTCCCCTCCTCGTGACGATGAGTCACTCCCGCTGAGCCCTATTCCGGAGGGGTCTGCGGCCGCTCCGGGTTCCGCAGTACCTCCTTCAGAGGAACGCGACCTCGGATTGGGAGGGGTCGGATCGGCCGAGGCAACGGCGTCCGTCACTTTGGCATTGCCGCAACCAGCAACCACCAAGTCTACCGCAACTCCAGCACCAGCAGCAGCTCCAGCACCAGTCACCGAACCAGCACCTGTCCCGGCTCCGAAGAAACCAACAGCAGCTCCAGCACCAGCCACCAAAGCTCCCGTGCCAAGTTCGTCTGCCTCGTCTGAGTCATCCCAAGCTCGGCGAGGAACCACTCCAGCGGCTTCCAAGGGCAAATCCACTGTGGTCACATCCTCCCAGCAAGCCAAAGGCAAGTCTACCTCTGTCGAGGACGGGCAGCGAACCTTGTCGTCAGTGCTTCCAAAGAAGTCACCAGCAGCGACGGATCCTCCTGCCGAGCCAGCCGATTCGTAGCAGACGGTTCTTCACACTAGCCCAGCTCTTGCCCTAATTGAAAGGAAAGAAGCTCACGCAAAGGGCTTCGTGGCACCCCACATGCCCACTGGCGAACGGTACCCTACGAACCTCATCGAGTTCGTCATGAACTGGAATAAGGCAGAGTTCTTCTACAACGACGATCTCCCGGAAAAGTTCGGCCCCGCTGAATTTTCCGCTCAGATGAATACCGCCGCCAAGGCCATTAACCTCGCTGGGCGAATGATGGAGGTACGTCGTTTCTTCTTTACATGCTGTAGATAATAACCATTAGTCCCCGAGCCTCCGGCGGAGTAACTTGTTACTCGGCCGGATGCTCATGAGAAGATCAATGTAGCTGCATGTAAACTTCGAATATGCACACACCTAGAGCCGGGTTAAGTTCCCCTTGGCCCGGATCTCGTATACTTCGAATATGCACACACCTAGAGCCGGGTTAAGTTCCGCTTGGACCGGATCTCGTATACTTCGAATATGCACACACCTAGAGCCGGGTTAAGTTCCGCTTGGCCCGGATCTTGTACACTTCAAATATGCACACACCTAGAGCCGGGTTAAGTTCCACTTGGCCCGGATCTCGCACACTTCGAATATGCACACACCTAGAGCCGGGTTAAGTTCCGCTTGGCCCGGATCTCGTATACTTCGAATATGCACACACCTAGAGCCGGGTTAAGTTTCGCTTGGCCCGGATGTTGTATACTTCAAATATGCAATGAACTAATTTTACACGCCTGTACCTTTGTCAGGTAACTACCAATCGCCGGAGCGCCGAGTTTTAGCGCCTGCTTGATACCCACAAGATCTTGCGCGCAAAACATGTTGCACTTGGCGCGGAGCATGAAAAGAGGGGTAATTTCCTCTCTTAACACCTCTCCGTTTCATTTGTTTCTGCCAGACTAACCTCCTTATTCGGTTTTTTGCAGCTGGGGTGGAGGCTGAAAACAAAATTATGCAGAAGAACTTGGAGGAAATCCGAGGTATGTCCTCTTTCGGCCAACGTTATTGTGTTTTCGATTCCTTCTTCTCCTTGGCTCGGCAAACATTCACTCCTCGGCTTTGCCTGGTCAACACACTATTTCAGCATCGCTATAGGATAGTGTGCCCGTGCCTGATATGATGCTGCATTTTCTCGAACAAGTAGGACAGCATCAAGCCGAGCTGAAGAAGAAGAACGATGAGCTTGCCCTCCTCCGGACCAAGGACGACGAAATAGCCAAACTCAAGGCCGAGATGGAGAAGATGAAGGCCCAACACAAAATCGAACTCCAAAAAGTTGGCCAGAACTTCACCAAAGAGCGTGAGCGCTTTACCCTTCAGATCTCCAAGGACCAGGACCTGCTTAAGGAATCCGAGGTCCAGCTTGGGTCGGTGCTCGCTGAGCTTGAACAACTTCGCTAGAGACGCGACAGTTGTATCAAGGAGTTGAGTCGGATCCATCGTCATATCTCACGTAAGTTTCTTCCCCTTGTCCGACATAGTTTTCCGGGTTAGCTCATATGCCTTTGCTTCAGCATCTTCCCTTTCCTTATTTTCATATCACTTTCCGGAGGGTACTCCCATCGCCAGTGCTGCCTTTGCCAAATTCCACCGAGAGAGGGGTACTCCTGTCGCTCCTTATGGTGAGAGCGTCCCCTTAGACATGGAGGACCTATTGGTCAACGTGTCAGCTCGGGTGGAAACCATCAAGAACTATGGGAAAGATCTCCTCGACGTTGCGGTCCGGATCTTCAACACTTTCTGGCCAAGCAAGAGCGCTCCAAAAAGGATCACACTCCTTGCTGAGAAGCTATTGGAAATCGAGACACAGCTTGATCTCTGGAGAGAATCCGCCGACCGTGCCGCAGCAGATACCCTCCTCCATCATGTCCTTACATGGCACGAGAAGATCGACCTGAGCCTCCTCACACGCCGGCGCACCGGATCTAAATGGACCGATGATCCGGAGTGGGTAGCTCGGCGCCAGGCTTGCGCCTACAGCCTTGTCGAATATTCTCGCATCCATGACTGGGTTGAGGGGCCGAGCTTTCTGGAATCCGGCGAGGAGGAGCAGATGGAGAACATGGAGGATGGGTCAGGCGATGATGGAGAAGATGCTGCTTCAGATATTGAAGACAGTGATGATGACGCTGAACTTCCTCCTCTTGCCGCTCCTTAGTGGAAAAAACTTGAAAATTTATCAGATCCCCGGTATGCCGGGTGCAATTGTATGCTGAATACATGATATTTTGCTACTATGCTTGTATGCCGGATTAACTTGGGCGTAGTCCCCGAGTTTCATTTTCTTGTTTGTCCAATTCTCAGGCTCGATCCGTGCCTACCTTGATTCGGTTTTACGACTTACGAATCCAAGCCTCAAGAATCGTTTTAACAATACTGAGAAACTTTGAGGCTTGGCTCAAAATAATTCAACATAATAACTTGAAAGTAACTACGGGGTTAGTCCGAAAAAACGAACGTTAGCTGGAATAAATTCGTTTCCTTAGTGGTTTTTCATGTGCTACGCAATTCCAAACTTGTTCCCTTGCTTGCCATGAAGCCAATTCTTGTTGGGCAGCAGCAAGTCGAAGGGTTGGGTTTTTGGTGCTCACACATTACTAACCCGGGTTAAGTGAAACGAGTCATTCCAGCTAACGCATAAAAAGTAACAACAATTGTTTATTAAGGCAGTCCCCGAGTTACTGCTCGAGGCTCCGCTATTTCATTGATAAGCTCATTGCCGACATACATACCGACATATGAGATGCCTCGGATACATACACTTCTTAGCTAAGTGTAGAAGGGACGAAGTAGTGCTACATTCCATGGTCGCTTCGATTCCTCTCCGGACCTGTCGCCTTGTTCTTTTCCTGTGGCTTTGCATCTATAAGATAGTAGGAATCATTGTGCAATGCTTTGCTCACAATAAATGGTCCTTCCCATGGGGGGATAATTTATGCATGCCAGTGGTACGCTGTACCAATCGGAGCACCAGATCGCCTTCCCGGAAGACTCGGGGGCACGCGTCGGAGATTTTGCTGATATATGGTAGATCTGGACAGTGCCAGTTCTCTCGCTTCTTCCAGCATATCAACATCATTTTGCCGGGCTTCTTGCACTTCGGCTTCTATGTATTGGGTGACCCTAGGCGAATCATGCTCTATGTCGGCTGGTAATACAGCTTCTGCCCCATATACCAGAAAGAACGGCGTGTAGCCTGTTGATCGATTCGGAGTTGTTCTTAAACTCCACAATACCGCTGGTAGTTCTTCTATCCAGCACCCCGCTGATCTTTGCAGCGGCTCAATGAGCCGGGGTTTTATCCCGGATAGCACTAATCCGTTGGATCTTTCCACTTGTCCGTTCGATGCGGGGTGGGCTACCGAGGCTACGTCGAGTCGGATTTTCTTATCTCGGCAGAATCGTGCAAATGCTCCTTCAGCAAAATTTGTGCCGTTATCAGTTATAATGCTGTGTGGATAACCGTATCTCAAGATGATGTCTTTGAGAAGTGTCACGGCCGTAGCTCCATCACATTTTCTTATAGGCTTCACTTCGATCCATTTTGTAAACTTGTCCACCATGACCAGAATGTGCGTCATGTTTCCTCTTGCTAGTTTGAACGGGCCAACCATATCCAAGCACCACACAACAAATGGCCATGTAATTGGTATGGTTTTGAGTTCCGACATAGGCATATGTGTCTTGGTGGCGTACCTTTTACAACCATTGCATTTTCTCACCAGATCTTCTGCTTGCTCCAAGGCATTTGGCTAGTAGAATCCATGCCGAAACGCCTTTGCCACTAAGGCCCGGGATGAGGCATGATTCCCGCATTCTCCTTGGTGTATATCTTGGAGGATGTCAAGTCCTTCTTCCGGGTCAACACACCGCTGGAGGACATTGGTCACACTCTGTTTGTATAGCTCGGAGTTGATGATTGTGTATGCCTTTGCTCTCCTCTGCGTTTGCCTGGCTAACACCTTCTCAACGGGTAGCGTTCCATCTTTCAGGAATTGAAATATAGGCAGTGCCCAAGCTGGTATGGCTAGTGGAGGGAATATCTCCTCATCAATTTCCATCCGATCTACCGGCATAACTTCAGCCGGATCATGCTGAACAGTCCCCGGGTCTAGCGAGGTAGTCCTCGAGTTTGCCGAGGTAATCCCCGGGTTCGGCGTGCTACCTCCCATGTCAATATCCATGGGCTCAGCTCCAGATTCCGCGTTTTCTAGGACATAGATTGAATTGGTTCCTGGGGACGGCCTGATAGATGGTTTTCTGAGGTGCTCCAATGCTACGCCCGGTGGAATTGCCTGTCGGGTCGATCCGAGCTTTGACAGCATGTCGGCAGCTTCATTTTCCACGCAAGGTACATGGTGAAATTCGCATCCCTCAGAGTAACCCGAGATCTTCTGCACATGAAATCTGTATAGCGCCATGTTTGGATCCAGGGCGTCCCACACTCCGGACACTTGCTGTATTACTATATCCGAGTCGCCAAAGCTTATTATCCAATGTATGACAATCTCCTTTGCCACTTTGAGACCATGCACAAGAGCCTCGTACTCAGCGACATTGTTTGATGCCGCGAAATGGATCTGCAATACGTACTTGAGCTGATCCTTCTTTGGCGAGGTAAGCACAACCCCGACACCTAACCAGGTTTTGGTTTTCGATCCGTCAAAGTGCATCCTCCAGTAGTTCAGATCTGGTGGCGACGGTTCATATTGTACCTCGGCCCAATCCACGAAAAATTCCGCCACAGCCTGGGACTTGATCGCTTCTCTCCTATCATACTGGGGTGCGTAAGGTGCTAGCTCAATTGCCCATTTCGCAATTCTGCCATTCGCATCTTTGTTACCCATTATCTCGGATATGGGGGCTTCGCATACCACTTTGATGGGATGCTCCTCAAAGTAGTGCTTTAACTTCTTTGCCGCCATATAAACTCCGTACGCCACCTTCTGAAAATGCGGGTAGTTCTGTTTTGAGGCAGACAATACCTCGCTCAAGTAATACACTGGCCTCTGCACCGACTTACCCTCTTCATCTCGCTCCACTACAATCACTACACTTACAACTCGGTTGGCTGCGGCTATGTAGAGCAACATTGGCTCCTTTGACAGTGGAGAAGCTAACACTGGTGCAGTGGCCAACATCTTTTTCAAGTGAGCAAAAGCTTCATCGGCCTGCGGCGTCCAAACGAATTTATCTGACTTTTTCATGAGTTGGTAGAGAGGCAGTGCCTTTTCCCCTAACCGACATACAAACCGACTCAACGACGCCAGGCATCCAGTGAACTTCTAGACATCGTTGAGACACTTCGGCAGCTCCATTCGTTCGATGGCTCGGATCTTAGTTGGATTAACCTCGATACCTCGGCTGGAGACGAGAAATTCGAGTAATTTCCCAGCCGGGACACCGAAGGTACATTTCTCCGGGTTAAGCTTCATCCGGAATCTCCTTAAGTTCGCGAATGTTTGCCTTATGTCGTCAAGGAGCGTTGCGCTTTCCTTGGTCTTAATAACCACATCATCCACATAGACTTGTACATTTTGACCTATTTGATCGTGCAAACATTTTTGCATACATCTTTGGTACGTTGCTCCTGCATTTCGTAAACCAAACGGCATAGTGCGATAGCAATAAGCCCCGTACGGGGTAATAAAGGCAGTTTTTATTTGATCATCCGGGTTCAGAGGTATCTGGTGGAAACCAGAATAAGCGTCAATGAATGACAACAGTTCACATCCCACGGTAGAGTCGATGACCTGATCTATCCTCGGCAGTGGGAATGGATCTTTTGGACACGCCTTGTTCAGGTTCGTGTAATCGACACACATACGCCAAACCACTGCCACGTTCGGATCATCCTTCTTATTTTCTACCAGCACCGGATTAGAGAGCCAATCTGGATACAACACCTCCATGATAAATCCAGCTGCTAGCAACCGAGCTATCTCGTCACCAATGACCTTTCTCCTATCCTCGGCGAAGCGTCGGAGAGGCTGCTTCACCGGCCTTGCTCCGGGTCTTACGTTCAAAGAGTGCTCGGCCAACTCCCTCGGAACACCTTGCAAGTCCCGTGTGGACCAAGCAAAAATATCCCGATTCTCATGGAGGAAGTTGACGAGCTCGCTTTCCTATTTGTCAGTTAACCCGGCACCAATTGTTACGGTATGCTCCGGAAACATGTTATCCACTGGAATCTTCTTGGTGTTCTTCGCGGCTTGAAACGAAACGCTTCCATGCGGGTTGCTTAACGCCGGCATATACTGCTGCGGGGACTGAGCTAATGCCGCCACCTCTTGGATTTTTCTTTTCTCTTGCGCAATCACGAGTGACTCGGCTAGGTTAGACCCGGCTGAGGCACACTCAATAGAACGTCGTAAATCCCCAGTGATAGTAATTGCTCCATTTGGCCCGGGCAACTTCATCTTCAGATAACTAACGTGGCAACTTGCCATGAATTTGCTCAGTGCTGGTCTCCCGAGTAATGCATGATACACGCTCTCCAACTTCACCACCTCAAACTCCAGATTCTCAGTTCGGCAGTTATCCCTCGTACCGAATAGCACGTCGACCCGGACTTTGCCTATGGGCTCACATGATATGCCTGGTACGATACCATGGAAAGTTGTTCTTGTAGCCTGGAGCATGTTCTCCGAGATGCCCAACTTGCGCATCGTATCCGCGTACATGATGTTAATGCTACTGCCATTGTCGATCAGTACCTTCGAGAACCTCAAATTAATGTTTGGTCCAATGAGCGTCGGATCTAACACTAGTGCATACGAGCCCGGGCTTGGCATAAGCTTGGGATGATCTTTGACGCTCCAGGTAATTTCCTGGTCCGACCAAGACATGTACCTCGTCACTGCAGGCATAACCGTGTTAACCTCCATATGTCGGCGCTGCAAGCTCTTCCTATCTGTTTCCTCTGTTGTGAACACACAATAGCTCTGGTGATGTTCCCTATACTCATTCCTTCCCTCGTTTCCGGAGTACCTCTGATCCGGTTGTTGCTGGTTTTCCACCTGATGCACTGCATCCCTTCTCTCACTATTGTCATACCTCGGCGGAGCGGGAGGCAACATCAGCTGTTGCGTGTTTGCTCCGGAGAGCAATTGCTGCCGGGGTAACTCCTGCCGAGGTTGATCATTCCGGGGTGCCTGAACATTCCCCGAACCACCTTGTTCTATCTTGCGCATCCACTCACATTGCCTCGTTGTGTGACTCGCCGGGCTGTTCGGATTTGGTGTGTGAAATTTACACGGCTGGTCCAACATTGACTCATAGGTATACTTCGGACGATCTTTCTTTTCTTGCCATTGCTTCTTCTTCTCCGGAGTCCATGTTTTCTTGCCATCGTTTCGAGGAGTCCATTGCCCTCCTGTTTTCTGGCGTTGGTTGCTCCCTGCTCCGGGCTGATCTTGATTCACGGCTGCAACTTGTTGCGAACTATACCGATGATCTGGTCTATCGTATCTCCTATTTCCCCTGTAATCGTTCCTCCGGGATGACCCGGCTTCGTCCCTCAGATAGTACTCGTCATTTGACTCGTTCGACGCGATCCTAGGTTGAGTTGGATTACCCAAAGCATAAGAATCCGCAATCCGGATCATCTCTGCCAGCGTGACTGGCATTTTCCTTTGCAATTTCATCCACAACTCGCTGCCATATCTGCACCCTTGTGTGAACCATGCTATAGCCTGTGACTCTATGACTCCCTAACACGAGTTTCTCATGGTACACCACCGGGTCAAGAATTCACGATCCATTTCGCTAGATCTCTGCTTGCACATCGCCAGGGTCTGCGGTCTATTCGGTCTCTGATATGTACTTGAGAAGTTGCTGATAAACATTTCTTCAAAATCTATCCAACAATTGATGCTTCCGGGTGGCAAATTATTCAGCCATACCCTAGCCGGACCTTCCAACATTTGGGGTATGTATCGTACAGCCCATCTCAAGTCACGAGTTGCAATTTTCACAGCTGTTGTGTAGTTTATCAGCCAATCCTCCGGCTTTGTACTGCCTTCATACGTCTTCGTGCCCCTGGGTAATTGGAAATTGGGTACTGGCGGTTCCTTCATGATCCGGGGTCCAAAGCACGCTGGACCCGGAGGACCTTGACATTCGATCTGTTCCAACCTATACAGGCGATCCAGCTTTAACCTGGCGTCATCCGGCATCAAATCCCTGCTTCCCAATCTCGACCCTATCACATGATAGTCCGGTCTTGCGTATCCCGCATTCGTCATCTCCGAGTCTCCGTCATTGTATCGGTCTTGCTCTCGTTGTGCTCCTCTCTCTTGCATACCACGACCGGCACTTTGCTCTTGCCTTGGTATATTTCGCTGCTGCGGTTGACCTGCTCCTGCCGAGTTTCGCTATCCGGCATTGTCGTTGGCAGCATTCCCTTGACCGGCATTGCCTTGGTCGTGATTACCTCGGCCCGCTTCCCCTCGGCTCACACTTCGTCGATCGTCGTTTTTCCGCATCTCTTTTTCTTTTCCCGCACGCGTTGGGTCGTACGGAACGATCTGCTTGTTCCGTCTGGCCGAGGTTACTACCTCTTCTCTCCTTGGGCCACCATGAGGCGATGATGCGGCTCCAGTGGATTTCTCCGGGTTACCCATCGCCGAATGGACGACCTTAGAAGCTCTAACTCTCTCCGGGTTACCTCTCAGCAGCTCCTCGTTCTGCCTGTTCGCGATCCGATCTAGCTCATTAACCCGGTCTTGCTGTCTTTGATGGGCTTCACCCGTCAGACCCTCTAGCTCGGATGTCGCGACATCTGCTTCTCTGAGGTTCTTCGCCGGGGTACTATACTTCGGCAACCCCACAGACAGATAGTTTTCCGACCCTTCTGGTCCATCATCACCTTCTCTGTTCATCTCACTTATGAGATTTTTCCCTTTTACCCTTACCGCATCAACCTTGTTTGCCTTCGCATACTCACGCAGCATCATGTTCAACGACTGCTGAGCCGCTGCTATTTTCTTTGCGCCCTCCAGTATCTTTTGCCGGGTCTCCTCTAGCTCGGCCTGTGCCTGAGCCGGATCTACCACTGCTGCCACCGGGTTTGCCAAGCTATCCATACCTTCCCTCAATACGTTCTCAGGCCTCTCTAGCGGAGGACCCCTAGCTTTCTTCGGTGCCTTAGGCGTTACCTCTGGGTCTGGCGCTGGATCCTTGCTCATTCCCGCGCCTGGCGCAGTCATCATCACCTCTGCATGGTCCGGGGAGCGAGCGATACGCGCCCCGCGAGCCATAGTGAGGGGTGGTTCCCCTGCATCGATGACGCGACGCGGATGAACGCAAGACACGTCCACAGCAACGTAGACCTTGTCCGCACCGAGCTTGACGAAGATTCCCTTACGTGGAAGGGGGCATGTGCCGAAGCAGCTAGCGTTGTCGCCGACGTAGTCCAGCGCTCCAAAGCGCTAAACGAGCCCAGAGACGATGTGTTTGCCGGTGCCGATGAAGTTTCCCGTCCGGATCTTCACCCCTGCTAGCGCCGCTAGCCCCACGGTGGGCGCCAACTGTCGTGGTGGTGTCACGGCAGATGCCATGGATAGGCTAAAGGTGGGGACTAATATGCGCTAGGGGAATCCAGGGAGGGATAGTAGAGTGATTCTCTACACAGAAGCTTTGTATTGATATTCAATCTCCGAGATTACAAGTGCTCCTTGAGCTATATTGACAAGAGGAGGAAGAAGAAACTCTCTTACTCTTGCCTTCTATCTAGCCCAAGAACCCTAGGTCCACTAGTGCTCGTCCAACTAGAATTCTCGCAACTCTGTATCAGAAAAAACCCAACCCCCTTACCAGAACCCTAACCCCCCCTTATATAGAGGTGGTTCGGTCCTGGCCTAGGGCATACATGGAGGCATATTCCTAAGAATATGCCCCCTCCCAAAGTAGTAACCCGACAGGGGTGCTTTTCCCCCGCGTCACACTTGCTTTAGCGACGTAGCCTCTGCGGCGCCCGCGTCAGCCGACGTGAGTGTTGTCACCCTTGTCGGCCACGATCCGGTGGTCCTGCCCTTGCTTTATTCGCTCATCCAGTATGCACCGGACCTTCTTTTTTGACCAGAGAGATTCCTTCCTTCTCCTAGAAGCCAAGCGAGGATTCGGATCACAGTTGATCCGGCCACACCTGTTCCTGCATATAAGCTAGACATGCATTTCCGACTTACTCCTTAAGTCAGACGAGACAATGTTAGGCGACCCCCCTGGTCCGGGTTACTCCGTGATCCGGCCTGCCTTGAGGTGACTCGGCTAGCATCTGCTTTGACCTTACCGAACCTCGGCTAACTCGGCCCTTATACCCCAGAGTGACCCTACCCGGGGTTATCCCCCAACATGCGGATGTAGCCGTCGACCATGAACGGTAGTTTGCAATCTACTAATTTCCAATGGAATAACATATCACACTCAATTGCAGTAGTATAATTCGATCACAGGGTAATTCTAGAGGTTCTAATAAGAAACAACTCCAAAATAGTTTTAACATGGTCTAACCCTAATTTTGACGGCTATGGAGGTTTATATGAGGGTTGGGGCATGCTTCCCTCTAATCGGGCCTAAAAATAGCCATAACTTGGCCCAAATTGACTCGATTCTACTCAGACTGATACATACCGACCCATAGATGGGTTCGGCCTACTTGACGCGCAGGCCATATGTTGTGGTGCACATCAAACGTTTCATGGCGCACCACATATCTCTCTTGATCATGCCTGCTCTCCTTATTGCCTCCTAGTGCGTCTTCCATCTCTCAGTCGCCTTCCTCCCTCTCCTCCCGCTGGCGCTAGTCCAATAGATGCCAAATCTAGTCAAACAATAACACAATGATTTAGGTAGTATAAAGCTCTTATAAATCAAAGTATCATGTCCAACTAGGAATGAATTCACCTTGTGATATTTTTCAATGAGGCTTAATATTTCCTTCCAACTGAGACAACTAAAATCATCATATTCATAGAATATATCCTCATCACTCTCCAACCATTTGCCCTATCAAGTGGATGAATGATACATTGCAAATGTATCTATAATTTTTTTATGTTCCATGCTTGGTTTTATCTACTTTCTTGTGTTTTGTTCCAACTTTGGAGTAGTTTTCATATGATTTCTTGGACTAACCTATTAACAAGAGCCATAGTGCCACTTGCCTGTTTTCTGCTGTTTTTGGTTCCAGAAAGTCAGAAAATGAATATTCTCGGAATTGGACGGGACAAAAGCCAAAGTTACTATTTTCCCTGAAGACTCACGGAGCCAGAAGGAGAGTCGGAGAGGGGCCACAGGGTGGCCACACCCTCCCTTGGCGCGGGCCAGCTCAGGCCGTGCCAGGGCATGGTGTGGCCCCCCTGGCCGGCCACCGACCTTGCCTCCTTCGCCTGTAAGAGCCTCCCGATACCAAAACCCTAAATAGTCAATCAGAAATCCATGAAAAGTTCTGCAGCGCCTCCGCCACCGAAGGGGAGATTCGGGGGACAGAAAGTCTCTGCTCCGGCACCCTGCCAGGACGGGGAAGTGCCCCCAGAGCCATCTCCACCGATCTCCACCACCATATCCATCACCGTTGCTGATTCCCATGATGATGAGGGAGTAATTCTTCCTCGAGGCTAACGGTTCTACCGGTAGCTATGTGTTCATCTCTCTCTATGCATGATCCTATTGAGATCATGAGCTTCTAATCTATAGATCTACCTTGCTACTCAAGTGCTTTAATAGATCTCTGCTGTCCCCATGTGTGTGAAGTTGACAGTGTGCACACCATGGTGGCACTTAGGCTAGAGGTTACAAATACTTGTTATGAGTTATATTTGGAGTTGGATGTCTTTATGAAATTGTGGTGTTTGTTGGACCCATCTAGTGCTGAAGGTGTCAGTGTGGGGTTATCTAGATGGGAAAGACTTACTTTGAGGTGTGCTGTTATAGCCCTACCATCGATTAGAGTGTTCAATCGGAGAGTAGTTAAGAGTAGTATCATAAAGAGAAGATATTTATATGAGAGTGTTCACTAGTGAAAGTATGATCCCTAGGCCTTGTTTCTAAGCATTGAAACATCGTTTGCTATTAGATTTGTTACATGTTTGCTTGCTTCCATCTTTATTTCAGTTTGCCTTTAGTCTCTTCCACGCCATCAAGCTATTTTCTGGTACCGTTGTCTTATATCCATACCACTTGTATTTCACTATCTCTTCGACGAACTAGTGCACCTATACACCTGGCAAGTGTATTGGGGACACAAGAAACTTCTTGTATTTTAATTGCAGGGTTGATTGAGAGGGGATACCTTTGACCACTTCCTCCTTGAGTTCGATAAACCTTGGGTGATCCACTTAAGGGAAAACTTGCTGCTGTTCTACAAACCTCTACACTTGGAGGCCCAACAACTGTCTACAAGAATAGAAGTGCGTAGACATCAAGCTATTTTCTGGCGCCGTTGCCGGGGAGGTAAGGTAAAAGGTATTCACACCGGAGGATTAAAGAAGAAGAACCTCCCACGGCAAACGCCTATTTTCTGGCACCGTTGCCGGGGAGGTAAGGTAGAAGGTACTCACATCCTCCGGTGTGAGTGCTCGAAGTTATTTACTTAAGATTCTGCAATTTTGTCTTTTTGTTTCTTGTTTTCACTAGTTAGGCTTAATGGAAAAAAAATAGAGAGCTTTATAGTATTTATCTTGAGTTAGGACATGAAGTGTTTGAAGAGAAAATTAAAAAACCCGTGGAACTTTATTTGCATGCTAATAGCAATGTTGTTAGTATGAATTCTTTGGACACCATTATTGCTAATGCTATGGAAAAGTCTATGCTTGGGGAAGCTAGTTTTTATGAAAATGATCTTTTTAGTTCCCTAGCTTTGGAAGATAGCTATTCTATTGCTTATGATGATACCAAACCTCCAATATATGATGATTACAATGATGAATATGATATTTTCAGTCCACCTACTATTGAGGAGGAAATTAATTATGATTACAATACGCCTCCTATATTTGATGATTATGGTGATGAAAATAATAATGATAACTATTTTGTTGAATTTGCTCCCACTACAATCAATAAGAGTGACTATGCTTATGTGGAGACTATTAATTCTTTTAAGCATGTGGCTCATGATAAGAATGTTTTATGTGATAGTTATATTGTTAATTTTATTCATGATGCTACTGAAAGTTATTATGACAGAGGGAAACATGGTTTTATGCATCTCAATAATATTAAGTTTCCCCTCTTTATGTTGAAAGTCTTGAAGTTGCACTTGTTTTGCTTTACTATGCTTGTTGCTTTGTGCTTTCATGACTTCTTTATTTACAAGATTCCTATGCATAGGAAATGGGTTAGACTTAAATGCGTTTTGAATTTTCTTCTTGATGCTCTCTTTTACTTCAATTCATATTTCTTGTGTGAGCATCTTCTCAAACTATCAAGCCTAACTTAAAGGCGTTAAAGAAAAGTACTTATTGGGAGATAACCCAAAAGTTTTAGATGAGTCTTGGAAGTTATTACTTCAGTAATAACCGCTCCTTATCCTTTTTATTTGCTTTTTGTGCCAAGAGTAACCTCTAATGAGAGAGAAGTAATGATTGGGAAAGTTGCTGTCCCGAAACAGATTTCTGTGCTTCACCGTAAAAATTCGTGTAAAATCTCTGAACGTCCTTTTAAGGCGTGAATTTTTGCGCTTCTGCCCCAGGTTGTTATCTAACTTTCGTTAGTTCAACACTTTTCAATTTGAGCAACAGAAGGTCTTCGAAAAAATTGGTTTTTACCTGCTGGTCTGTTTTGACAGATTTCTGCCATTATTTGCATTTGCTTCTTGTTGGTTCCTTTTTGAGTTCTTTTGGGGAATTGAGCTTTTTGAGGGAAGTGCTACAGTAGCTAGTGTTTTAATGGAATTTTTATTGGAGTTGGAACTGAACCCAAAGACCTATTATCTTGAGTGTACTAATGTTACTAATAAGATTGTGTGAAGTTTTGTATGAAGGAAAAATTTCAGGTGTATGGAAGTAATGAGTAATGAGATGAAGGATGGACTAAAGCTCAAGCTTGGGGATGCCATGTGTGTCACCCCAAGAAATATCCAAGAAGTACAAGCGTCAAAGCTTGGGGATGCCCAAGGCATCCCCTTCTTCATCAATAAAAATCCCAGGTTTCTTCCAAACACTTCATTTTTATTGTTTCATGCATAGTTGTGTTGTTTTTGGAGCATCTTCTTCTTCGTTTTGGTTTTTCGTTTGCTTTTGTTTGCTTAGTTTTCTGAATAAATTGTTTGGACCCCCTCTTTAATACATTGGTTTTCAAATAGTTTGGTTTGGTTTGGAAAAGAGTAGGAAAGCTCATGCTTAAGTGCTAAAAAGAGCTTGTTTTTTACTGTGGCCTATGCTTTGTCATGCCATGATTGATATTGTTTTGGCTTTATGCTTAGTATTCTTTGCTGTAGCATGACTTGTTATAAACAATTGAGATTGCTTAATGTTCCTTGGATGAATCATGCATTGTTTTAGCATATCAAAGCATAGTATAGTGGTATTCTCCTTTGGTGCTTTATTTGGGTTTACTTGGCGCATGCTCACACCATGTTATGACTATCTCAAGTCACCATAGCCTTTATGATCCTTTAGTTTTCAACGTGTAGTATCACTTTATGCTTTGATCAATGATGTTTTGTCGCTCTGCATGATTATGGCCATTATTGCTCTCTTAGTTTGTCGCTCCCAGTCTTTTGCTAGCCTCCGTAACCAAGTATGAGTACCACTCATGCATCCAACTCCCTAAACCAAGTTATTCCAAAGATTCCACCATACCTACCTACTAGCATATGCTATTCCAAGTATATTCATGCTTTTGTTTACCTTCCAAATTAAACTTGTTATGAGAAAACTATTGATTAAAGCTCTCATGAACTTGATGGCACACTTTACTTTTCTTGCCCTTAATAAACTTGAACCATTGTGTCAACTATGTTGTATATGTTTGTACTTATTTTTTGGGAATTAGCAGAACCATGCTGTCATGGGGAACGCTTTCAACATTGCACGGGTACTTGTACCTAGTTGATATCATGCTCTTTTGTATATGGATGTCGTCGGTGAAATGAAATGGGAGCTTGTAAGTCCATGGAGTTATGTATATGTGTTAGAGAAACGCTTGGGCCGTTGGTCTAATCCATGCTGACATGGTGGAAACCTGCAGCGTAACCATAATGAGCTGTCTATGAAGCATTCTTCTTATAAAAAAAGAGTCCTATATTGAGAAAAAAATAGAAAAGAGAAAAAAAAGAGATTATGAAAAGAGGAAAGAGAGAAAAAAGCACCATATTCCCATGGTAAATAAGAAGATTATTGAGATGCTCGTTGTCTGCTTGCCTTGTCATTTTGATATGGGGATTCTTCTGTATCATCGGGCAAGGGGTACCCTGTAGCACCCCGCTAAAACCACTACTAGAAAATCGCTATGTTTTTGTGCATTGCATCATCATGACCGCATGCTCATGTCATCATGCCACATTGCATTTGAGCATCGTCATCATCATGCATCTGTTTGCCTAAAACTATTTTCCAAAAGCCTATCTTTGTTTTCTAATTGTCCCCTCTTTTATTTAAAATCAAAACCCCGGTCTTTTCCAGATATTTTGTTTGTCTAAACGATATTTGCAAATATGTTTAAATAAAAATAAATAAATAAAACTATTTTCTACCGGGGAGGCAGCCCAGCCGTTTAGGCCAGGCCACCTACTACCCGGCAAGCCCGGCCCAAGCCCACCACCACCTAATCCTAAAGCAGCAGAAACCCTAACCCTAGCTATCCCTGCCGCCACCCCACTCCACACTCACACGCCCCGCTGCTACCAACTTCACGCACCCACCCCGCGATAGAGCCGCCCTGGCCCCACCCCGTCTCACTGCCCACGCCCCTCTTCTTCCCGTCCCCGATTCACACACCCTGGCCCCACCCCACCAACTGTGTGGCCCGCACGCGTATTCGCCAACCACCACACATCACACCCCGTCCCCGTGATCGATCCCCACCTCAGCGCCCCACCGCCGTTGCTCGTACTCACCCCACCTTCCTCGAGCGGAGCTCGCTGCCTGCGAAAGCTCGGCCCTGCCGTTCGCGAATAGGCCTCACCGATTTTTCCCTCGAGGCGTGTTTTCCTCCATGCCCTGCTCTGTCTCGGCCATCACCATCTCTGCCATCTCCCTTCCGCGTCCTCCGGCCGCCCGCGCGAGCCAGGACCTCGCCCGCTGCTGAGCCTCATCGTCCTCCCCACCTCTGCTAGCTGCGGTCGTGGCCGCCCGTCTCTGCGTCCTTGGCCCTGCAGCGCCGCTGCTGCCAGCGAACCCCTGCGCATGTCGTCCTCTTCCTCCCCGAGGCCGCCCTCCGCCCCTCTGCGCGTCTCCAACCAGGAGTCTGTCACCGCCTGGTTCTCCTCCATCTGCTGCACCGAGATGCGCCGCCGCCTGCGGCCCGTGCTTGCCCCTCCTCGTCGCCGAGCCTCCCTGTCCTGCGCGTGGCCTCCTCCGCTCGCCGTCAACCATCTCCGTGTTGGTGCCTCCTCTGTAGCCGCCTTCCGTGTCAAGCTGATGTTGCCGCGTTCCTCGTCGCCCCCACATCAAGCCCCCGTGAGCACGATGACCTCCAGTAGTGCCTCTGACAATGGCTACCGTCATTGATTCAACACTAAGACGTTCCCCTGTAGTGCTTGCTACTAATGTGCTGCTACTCTATGCTGAGACCAAAAGAGACAGTGGAGTCGCATCTGTGTATTTTGTGATAAGTCGTTTTCGAATATCTGCTAGAGGATGAACTGATGTGGTGGTGGCATGGTGAATGCGCAACCCACAGCAAGAACTTCAGAGCACATCCACACAAAAAAATCGACAAGCTTGACAAAATCATTGAATGTTGTGGATCGCACCATGTCCGACCTCAACCACCCGCGGCACATTCCAAGACCTTTGGCACGGAACACCAAGTTCTTCATCTCGGACCCAAAGAACCGATCCCGCAGCCCCCGGAGCCCAAGATCGTCGAACCCTAATGTGATCCCTTTTCCGAGACCTTTCTATTTTTATAATATATGACATCTATATTGTTGCATATTAAATTGCTCATGCTCACATACATATTCATTTGTTTGGGGGTATTTAGTCGATTCACCTCATAAATTAAATAGAGAGACCATATGCGGGCTATTCTAGTCTTATATTGGCTCCATTTAAATTTGTGTAGCGAACCGATGCCATGTTTTTGCCCTATTAAGACAACATTTAAATTGCGGGTACCTAAACAACTTGAACCATTTAATTAATTGTCGGGACCCTGGTTCCACTTAATATTGCCAAGTCGCATCGCATCTTTGCCATGTCATGCATCATACATGCATCATGCCGGATCTTTTGCCGTAGTATTAAATAGTGCTTTCGGTGTTTCTTTTAGTGTTTGCTTCTTCACGGATTAAGACGTTGAGTGGATGCGAGTATCGACTAGTCCTTCAGATAATGAATCTTCGACAGTGTTTCCCAGGCGAGCATTCTCCCCCTTTCTACCTATTTTGCATTTATAGTCTTTACTTCCTCCTGTTGATCTATTGCTACCCGTATTGCGATGCTTTAGTTTCCGTGCACCATTTATATACCTTGTAGCCTCTATATTGCCATGGACACATCCTATTGCCTATTGTTTGGTAGAGAGATGGTCTTGCGAGTCGTAGTCGCTTGTTCAGGTGCGATCCCGTGTCGTGAAGTACCACACAGTTGTTGGAATGTTGTCATATGCTTTACGGTGGAGAGGATCATGACTTTAAATACAACTATTAAACTTTTGGGATAACTAATGAAAGAGGCACCAGTGGGCAATATATGCTATTTGGTTTTTCATGTCCACTTGTGTCCCGTAGGCCTCGCGTACTTGATACCTGTTCCTTGATTATTCGCACTATCCACATCCGGGAGACCCTATGGATCCCCCTTAGCCAAAGCTTGATTCATTCTTATTTCTTGGGGCCACAAAATAGTCTGGGGCTTTATTACTATCTTGTACTTATGCCATGCTTTACTACTTTATTTACGATTGTGCGTGGAGCACCTGTACTGTTTTGGAACATGGAATGTTTTCGCGGTATCGACAAGCTAGTCACACTTTCGGGTTCCCAGTCGTTTACAGCCATTGACACAAACCCTGGGTCTGTCTCGGAGCCGGCCAACTTCGTTGCGGGTAGCTTAGTGGGGTGGCCCCCTGAAATGATTTATGAATCCTATGATTGCTTTGCCATGAAAGCCTCGTTGGGTTTTGATTTGGTTTTTCCGAGGTTGATCGTGTATGTGTTGGTATTTGTGCACCCCTGCAGGGTAAATCTTTCTGAAAGCCGTGTCCGCGGTTATGGACGACTTGGAGCACAGTATCTCGATCATAGACAAGCATAACTAAAGTAGTGCTATAAATTTGACTTAATATGTGACTAGTAATTAGCTTCACTATAATGGAGTGGATAATAAAAGTGCCAACAACTGGTGGAACTAGGGTGTATCGTGTCATGTTATACCTGCCTAGTAAGTATCACAACTCCAATGGAATGAAATAAAAGTGTCAACAACTGCTGGGTTTGGGATGTCACATGCTAATTGTATTTGACTAGTAAGTACTGCAACTACAACTGAATGGTTAACTAAAACTGCCCACTACTTATGCTATCAAGATAACTCATGCTATCTATATCTGACTAGTAAGTGCTTCAACTATAATAGAATGAATAAAACTGCCAACTGTGTGAGTTCCTCGGTTTGACTTCCTCGTTTGGTCTCGAGGGGGAATACCAGGATGGGTATGATTGGTGGTTTTATAAGGTTGGTTCCGGATAGGTCTTTCTTATCCCTCTCTAATAGCCGACAGATGTATCGAGTCTCTATAGGTTGTTTAGTGCATGCTTCACTGCCGCTTCACTCCACCATACCTATGTAGGCGAGAGCCGCCGAATTCTAGCCTCGCCGTGTACTGGCCTCAGTACTGACGCTCCTCTTTTTCCTTTGCCCTTTGTCGGCACCCCTTTTGTTTTAGCAGGTTTGAGATCGACGTCGTTAGCAGGGTTACCCTTCCGGCTTGGCCTGGGCAGGGTTATGGACGCCATTGGTTATTCTTCAGGGCTCTTAGTCCCATTCGCATCTTGTTCGTAGTCGGACGCTCTATCGTTTTCAAGGTGATTTGGATCTTTGTATAGTATATTTGTATTCTTGACTCATGGAGTCGTTGTTGTATATATATGTTCTGTGGGTTCCATCGTTGACTAATGTGTAATGGTATTACTTCGTTCTCCACCCGCACGCAAGTGCCTGGTGGGCGTCCTTGAATCGTTTCTATGCGGGTTTGGCGGGAAGCGCTAAAACTTGCATATGGCCGTTTCGAGGGTGTTACATACCCCGTTGGCGGTTCTCTATGATACACATGTACTTACAATGACAAGACCTTACCGGTTACTAAATTTGAGTAGCATGAGGAGCGGCCCTCGTATTCAAGGGACATGAGATTTCTAACTTATACTTCGTCAAGCATGTACACCATAGTTTGTTCACTTTAACCTTAATCACTTCAAGATGCTTATGATAGGGGCAATGAGAGCTGAAAGCTAAAAAGTACCATAATTTTTGGAACCTCTTTATGAGACTTGAATCCCTGCTTCCTTCTATGAAGGCCTTTCTTCCACCATTATATTGAGTCTCCACCTTCTACCATTATGCACTTACTTTGAGAGCATAGTGGCCATTCTTAGTTCTATGTGCATTGTCCCAAGACTTGTTGATTGATGCATAACTTTGATATTGCTTGTTCTTAAACGATTTGTATCTAGTCACTCTTATGAACTTTGAAGGTGTCCTATGCATTTATATTTGCTACTCTATGAGGGACAAGCTGAATACTATTATGCTATGTTTTCTTTATGTGAAACAAACAAACGTCTTGCAAAGCATTGTTATTCATGAATCTTTTGTTTGTGCCTTTTCATGTTGCAACATAGTTTCTTTGTCTTATTGCTAGAACTTTGTATTTCATGCTATATTGAAGTACTATGATCCCAGCTTTGAATGTCTTAGAAATACTTTGATCAAGTTTATGATGGTGCATGTCACCTCAAAAATTATTCTTTCTTTTTATCACTTACCTACTCGAGGATGAGCAAGGAGTTAAGCTTGGGGATGTTGATACATTGCAAATGTATCTATAATTTTTGATGTTCCATGCTTGGTTCTATCTACTTTCTTGTTTTTTGTTCCAACTTTGGAGTACTTTTCATATGATTTCTTGGACTAACCAATTAACAAGAGCCACAGTGCCACTTGCTTGTTTTCTACTGTTTTTGGTTCCAGAAAATCAGAAAATAAATATTCTCGGAATTGGATGGGACAAAAGCCAAAGTTACTATTTTCTCGGAAGACTCACGGAGCCAGAAGGAGAGTCGTAGAGGGGCCACAGGGTGGCCACACCCCCCTTGGCGCGGGCCAGCCCAGGCCACGCCAGGGCATGGTGTGGGCCCCCTGGCCAGCCACCGACCTTGCCTCCTTCGCCTATAAGAGCCTCCCGATACCAAAACCCTAAATAGTCAATCAGAAATCCACGAAAAGTTCCACAGCGCCGCGCCACTGAAGGGGAGATTCGGGGGACAGAAAGTCTCTGTTCCGGCACCCTGCCGGGATGGGGAAGTGTCCCCAGAGCCATCTCCATCGATCTCCACCACCATCTCCATCACTGTTGCTGATTCCCATGATGATGAGGGAGTAGTTCTTCCTCGAGGCTAAGGGTTCTACCGGTAGCGATGTGTTCATCTCTCTCTCTATGCATGATCTTATTGAGATCATGAGCTTTTAATCTATAGATCTACCTTGCTACTCAAGTGATTTAATAGATCTCTGCTCTCCCCATGTGTGTGAAGTTGACAATGTGCACACCATGGTGGCACTTAGGCTAGAGGTTACAAATACTTGTTATGAGTTATATTTGGAGTTGGATGTCTTTATGAAATTGTGGTGTTTGTTGGACCCATCTAGTGCTCAAGGTGACAGTGTGGGGTTATCTAGATGGGAAAGACTTACTTTGAGGTGTGCTGTTATAGCCCTACCATCGATTAGAGTGTTCAATCGGAGAGTAGTTAAGAGTAGTATCATATAGAGAAGATATTTATATGAGAGTGTTCACTAGTGAAAGTATGATCCCTAGGCCTTGTTTCTAAGCATTGGAACACCGTTTTCTATTAGATTTGTTACATGTTTGCTTGCTTCCATCTTTATTTCAGTTTGCCGTTAGTCTCTTCCATGCCATCAAGCTATTTTCTGGTACCGTTGTCCTATATCCATACCACTTGTATTTCATTATCTCTTCGCCGAACTAGTGCACCTATACACCGGATGAGTGTATTGGGTGTGTTGGGGACACAAGAGACTTCTTGTATCTTAATTGCAGGGTTGCTTGAGAGGGGATACCTTTGACCACTTCCTCCCTGAGTTCGATAAACCTTGGGTGATCCACTTAAGGGAAAACTTGCTGCTGTTCTACAAACTTATGCACTTGGAGGCCCAACAACTATCTAAAAGAATAGAAGTGCGTAGACATCAATGAACACTTCACCTCTATAATGTTTCCTTGTAAACGGTACGGCTAAATCACTGGTACCTTTCAGTTTTATAGCCTTTTTGCTCTTGTAACCAAAATATACCAACTATGCTACCTAGGAGGACCCCCACATCACCTTCACACGTAATGATGCCATCAGGTCAGATAACTCTACCATTTTAGGATCATGTCTGCCAAGGATTACATCAATATCTTCATCGAATTTTTCTGTGCCATCATCTAATTTTGCGGTGAACTTCGCGACACCGACACAAACGATTACTTTTCCATCATCAGGTTCTGCAGGATTGAAACCTCCGAGAGGTTCGAGAGGTGGAGCGGCCCCATTAGACCCATCCACAACGCCACCGTCGCCATCACCAGCGTTGTCGTTAGCTAGAGCAACCTCGGTGGAAGTATCAGGACGAGGAGCAAGGCGAGGGCCCTTAGTAGTGGGAGCTACAATACCTGGTGGATAGGCAGGGCCACGGCTAATGGAAGCCATAATAGGAGCAGTTGCTGCCTCGCCACATCGATGATCAGGAGAAGTTCCCACAATGGCAGTGTTTCAAGTTCTAGCAAAGTCCAAACCATGAGCTAGCTCCAGACCAGCAGCCGCTGAACTTGAGCATGGGTGCGAGGAGGAGCAGCAAACAAGGCAGCAGTTTTGGCAACAATAGTGGGGTAGCCTCCGGAAGCCTTAGTTTTCTCAACAGCGGCAGGGATTTGGTCAACAGCGGCCAGATCAACAACAACACGGGGACGACTAGTACCAACAGATTCCAGAGCAGGGGTTTGCACAACTTGAGCACGGTTTCAAGGAGGAGCAGCACACAAGGTAGTGGCCTTGGCAACAACAGCGAGGCAGCCTGCGGAAGCCTTAGTTTTCTCAACAACGGCATGGATTGGGTCAGCAGCAGCCAGAGCAACAACACCACAGGGATGACCAACACCAGCAGATTCCAGAGCAGAGTTTTGCACAACAGCAATACGGGGATTCCTACGAGGAGGTTGCTCGACTAAAGCATGGCGCAGACGAGGAACCACATTTTGCTTAACAACAGCAGGGGTTCGAGTTAGACCACCCTGTCCAATAATAGCTGGGCGAATCCCAGTAGCAGCATCTTCCAGATCTAGTATTTTATAAATCAGCATAACCCCGTGAAGCCCAACAAACTGTTTCATCAACCCTATTAGCTGACTATCACACGTTATAGGAACCGTGATGCCTCGTTCATCCATGAAGCTGAACTGTGCAGTCTGCTCCGGCCCTATTTCAGCATGTTCACACACAACAGCAACCATACTAGGGATAGTGCATAACTACGCATGTGCTACTTTCATCTTCAGACTGCGAGGTTAATTCCACTTGCTCATCCCATCTGATAATTTAATGTGGTAGCCATAGAGGGTGACCATAACCGTGTATTTGGGTTCAGCGGAGATCCTACTTGACAGAAAATTGGGGACAAAAGATAAGAATTGTTTGTCAGTGTTATGCTAGCAAACAATTCTAGGTTCGATCAATCACTATAATGCCAATAGCCAGCTAGCAGTTATAGATATTGCGAATAGCAAAGAGAAGAGTAGCTCACCCACAATTAGCCAGAACTACTTCTTCCTCGGCAATAGGATCTGCCATCCTTCACGCTGCTCAGCTCGTCGGCAGAAGAGGTGGGCTAGAGCGTTGCAATAGCGGGCACGACATTCGGCATTGGAGCTCGGGATCAGCGAGTAGGCGCAGCAACTTGGCCTCGGAAGTCAAATGCCCGTAGGGATCGTTCTGGTTGGAGGGTGGATTCCGACGCTGCCGGCGCTAGGGTACATGCGAAAGGAGGGAGTGGATTTGTGAATTTGGTCAACGCACCAAGCCCCTTTAGTCCCTCGTTTTGCCTACGCGTGGTTCCCGTGTTTGCGCTTGCGTCACGACCGTCTACTTCACGGGGTAGTTTGACGGAATGTTTGGATTTGGTAGGGGTGAGATGAGTTTGCCTTGAAATGACCCCTCTTGGTAGTTGGCAACCCAACTTTGTGAAATGCGGCATTTTCAGGCAACTGGGGCCCCACGATGCACTCACCCACTATTGGGGATATACTTTTCGGGTATCCTCATTGTGCCTCGCTAACCAGGGTGGCCTACTTCGGGTTAGAGCTTTTCTTCATGGGCGACCAATTATGGGAGAAGAGACGGAGTCCAGTCTGGCTACGGGAAGACCCAGAAGACTTACCGACATAGGCATGTAGTGTTACTTGTTGTTCAAGATGTACTCTATAACCGACTCTTAGTCGTAGCGGGATAGGTCTCTCCTTTAAACCCTAGGCCGGATATATATATAAGCCGTCCTAGGACAAGCCTTTAGGGCAACCCCACAATAGTCTATAATCTCGACTCGCACAGACGAAACCCTTGTAACCCATATTCCGGCTCTGTTGTATTACTGGATTGCTAGCAGGAGGTAAACTTGTGTGCTCACCGTCCCGGAACACCATATGACTCACACCCCTCTCTTCCACATGCCTCGAGGACCCACTCATGGCGTACTTGTCATCAATCCGAGGACAGTTGGCGCCCACCATGGGGCAAATGATCTTGGGATCTGCATTCTGAGCAGAATCTGCATGAATCAGAACCGGCGAGACAATCGTCGTTGGTCGCTTCCTCTATTCCACCGACGTACCTCTCATCGTTCTCGATGAGACCTAAATTCCGGCTAGGGAGGTCATGACTGCCTACACCATCATGTCTTTTCGTGAGATCGATGTTTACATCAGTTTCGCTGAACCTGTCCCACCCACCCCAACGGTGGTGATAGAGGCAAAAGAAGTTTCTGGGTCCACTTTGTCCGCGGAGGCGGCAGAGTTCTAGATCTCGGAAAACAACAATCCCACCTAGCCCGCACCTAACATGGAGATAGTGGAGAAAGCTGAGCCTAAAGCAGATCTTGTGGTATAAGTAGAATCTGGAGTGGATCTCCCTAGTGAGTCCCAATCCAGACCGATCTGCCCGTCAAGGTCGAAATCTAGGAAGAGAAAGACAACAGTTCTGGTTCCGGCTCTGCCAACGGCGGAACAGATGAACCTTTCCCGAGGCATACGTTGAGGCGCATAATGCTGCAAGGCACAGGCATGGATGAGGTTCTCGAGACCATCAGACGTTTCGAGGAAGGCCACGAGGAAAGCAGAGACTACCTCAGGAAGCACGCGTTACACTTTGTCGGATATGTTAGATCAGAATCCGGCTCTGCCAATGCTGGAGACAACAAAGACTCGGTGCTGGAGGCGATCGGAACAAACACCGACTTACTGACATCTTCAGATGATTCCATGATCTCGGCGGAATTCTGAAAGTTCTCTGAGGAATATGAAGAGGAGTTCAACTCCAAAGATGCACAAGAAGGAGAACCCATGGATGAAGGATCCGGGGAAAACTCTCCCAAAGCACAGGATGACATGGATCTCAGAGACAACCCCGACGTCCAAATGTCTGAAAGTATGGATCAGAGCTTGACTCCGGGAAATAGACCCAAAGTAGTCTTTGCTACCGACGCTGCCAAGAAGGCAAAGAACAGGAACAAGAAGAACAAGACTCTAGCGGAAGATCCTCCAGCAGAGGAAGTGGTTACCGAAGATTACAAGGAAGACTCAGATGGAGCCCTAATCCAAGACGAGCCGAAGGAAACTCCGGTTGATGGATATGTTATTACTAATGGTGCTCATAAACTCATTGGAGATGCGTTAAAAACGCCAATCCCTAAAGCTGCAGAGCTTACAACTACAGAATTGGAAGAAAGGGCCGAGGCCCTAGAGGCGTGTCGTCAAGTACTCCTGGATGAAGCTAACAACATCAAGGAAGATAAGAAGCGCATCACCACTATGGAGCAGTTCATCTCTCTACAGCATCAGAAGACCTGGAAAGGCCACGTACGGGCCGACAAAATCCGGAGGTCCACAAGATCCTCTCTGAGGGAGATCCAGGAGCACCTCCGATCGACAGCAAGGGAGATCTAGTGTATCCAACACCAGTGCAAAATACTTCCACGGCTCGAGATATCTTGGCGAACAACCCAAACTAGATCAAGTCCAGTTAGGCGTAAAGCTACTTACCAATGGTCTGGAGCAACAGAAGGTCATGAAATCCAGGAGCAGAAAACTGGTCTCTAAATTTGACCAATGTCACACGGATCCGGCCTGGAATGACATTAGGCCCCAGCGGAACCCAGAACAGCATCATCATCCAGACCGTCGAGAAGGCACCTATCCAAGAACCGGATCATCAGGGCAATGGCACAGAACCGCACGTGAATGGAGTAATGTTGCTCCAGCCGCAGAGCGAGACGCAATTGCGACACTGGTTCCGAGAAACCCTCCCGACGAGAGTCGAACAATCGCAGGGAAGACGACATAGAGCAACGTCGGGAGGAGGACCGACAAAGGATGTCACCTCCTAGACAGACATGCCGTCCGTCTAAACCTCACCATAATGGGGGAAACGACAGACGAAGGAACGACGGACACCGTGCCAAGTCAAGCCGGTAGGGGGCTCATCGTAATCAAGACCCTCCTCGGAACCGGAATAATGATGCTCCAGATGGAGGCTGACACTCAGCCGGAAACAATCCACCATCACCTCCCTCTCCACCAAGTATCCATCCTACCGGCTCTCGAGGAGGCCAAGGAGGGCATCGTGGCAGAGGAGGTTGTGGCAGAAGTAGAAGTCCAGCTCCAAGGCACCACAGCCACAGTGAACAATCAAGACGGCGTTCCTTGTCACCAAGTGACGCGAGACACCGGATTAATTCTAACATAGAGGCGCGGTGCTATGAGAACGATGATATATACGTGGGTCCAAAATGCTTCGGACCACGAATTCGACAAACACACTTCTCGGAAGGATTCGCTATCTCAAGACACATCCAAGCCTATGACGGTGTGGCCCGGACAGATACTTGGCTCCAGGAATTTTTCCAGGCTTGCTGCATCGCCAAAGGTGGAAATAGCTTGGTCGTGACCCAATATCTCCCGCTTATGCTGACAAAGACGGCATGATACTAGATCAGTGAATTTCCGGAGAACACCATTCACAACTAGTATGACATGCAAAGCGTGTTCTTTCAGAATTTCGAAGGCACATATCGGAGCCCCTGTACGGTTGGAGACCTACAGCGTTGCACCCAGAAAGCCATAGAAACTTGCCGAGATTATCTCAGATGATGGATCGACACCAAAAACTCATGTGAAGGGGTAAACAATCAAACTATGATTGAAGATTTCATTGCAGGACTCCCAATTGGTTTACTACGTCACCGCTTGAAGTGCGACAAGGTCACTGATCTGGGAGAGATGATAGAAATGGCAAGCAAATACGCAGATGCCGATGATGATGCAGAAGGACTTCTTAATGTCCTGGCTATACCACAATTGGCAAAATAGCCGAAGCAACAAACTCAGAAGTGCAAGAACACCACGAAAGAAAGTACCAACACAGAGACCACAGTTGTCACTACTACTTTCGGGTCTGGAGTACAAGGAGGGCGCGGAGGCGGCCGTAGACGCGGTCTTGGGACGTCAAGAGTCTAGGGTAGAGGAGATCAGCAACCTGGAAAAACCTACTCCTAGGCCAACATTGCCAACAATCCATGTGTGCATCACTTATATGCCAACAGGGGCTCGTCCCACACAAATGCTGAGTGTCGTTTCAATGATGACCTCAAGAAAGACGATTCCGCTAGCTACAGGGCTAAGTGGAAGAAGGGAAATAAGAATCCTAAAAAAGAAAAGGAGACCAAGGAAGATTCCGACATGGAGGAAATAGAGCCTTCAAATCCCAAGTCAGATGGAAAGAAGAACTTCCCAACGAAGAAAGACACTTATGTCACTTTCCTTGGGTCCCAACCAGGTAAGGTCAATAAGGCGGTCTTACATGAGCTCAACGCAACTGTTCCGGCTGTCCCTCAATTCTTGGACTGGTCGGAAGTGACAATCACCTTTGACCATGCTGATCATCCGCTTAAGTTGCACAAGCGAGGAAAATACGCCTTAGTTGTCAATCCACTTATTAACAGCTATGGTTTCTCTAAGACTCTCATGGACAACGACAACATCATCAACATCCTCAACATCGAAACACTGCACCGGATGAGGATCTCAGAAACTCAGCTGAATCACAGCTCTGTGATCTTTCACAGAGTTGTCCTAGGAAGACAGGCAAATTCCCTAGGAGAGATCACTTTGGATATTACTTTTGGAACTCCAAAGAACTACCGGGTGGAAGCACTTTCCTTCAAAATGGTCTACTGAGGGATCATTACCCTATACGGGTTCACCCTTATCAAGTACCAAGGTTCCCTGGCTCAAAATGCTGAGCCGGATCTTCTGCAACGGACGGGGATGGAGTAATCTCCGGTGTTGTAGAAGGCATTGGGGTAGGAGTCGGAGGTGTTGTGGCAGGAGATGTCAAATTTAACTTTGACTGGCGCATGGCCTTTGATGAGCCTCCTTTCCCCTTGTCCCTGGTGAGCTGTTTAGCTCTGAGGAGGTAATAGAACAAAGATCGTTATACTTCAGAAAGAATGAGAAATAAAATAACAGGGACCTTGTGAGGAAAGTTACCTCTTCACAATGGGCACTTCCTTTGTGCCAATAGACAATGTCGGAGTCTTATGCTTTCGGGTAAGCACTTCTGGCAGTGGAATCAATTCTCCATCATTCTGAGATAACTCAGGAGGATATCCCTCGAGAGGAGCGAGCTCTAACTCGGGGAGGACAACAAGCTGAAAAGAAGAAATATCTCAGTATTGCAAAAAGACACAACAATATATGGATGAACACATAATTCGAGTGATTGTTGGAAAACTTACTGGTGTCACAAGATCGTCAGTCATATGCATGTCCAAGACAACTCCGGGATTTTCCTCACGACCCGCTCTCTAATCAGCCATTTGATTTAGGACTCATAGTCCTTGTCCGAGTAAGGAACGGAGCAGATTCGGAGAGAGTCCATCTTACTCTTGGTGATTAAATGCATGAGACGATCACCATGGTGTTGGAGAGGCTAGATCTGGCGCGCCAGCCAGTAGTGGATCAAGTCGGATCCTTTCAGATGCTTGTGCTTCATCAAATATTTGATCTGCCTCTTAGCAAGAAGCAGATTGTTAATAAGAGCCGGTGAATTTGCATCCCAGGACTCTTGGGGCGTGGCGGCACCGTCAACAAAAGCCAGCAAAGCGGTGGCTTTGCAAGGATCTAGTCTATCCTTATGGTAAAAGAACATGGACGGCCACTGTTTCATTGAGTCGCTAGCCTTAATACTAGGATAGACTCGCTCTCTCCTAATAGAAAAGCTAAGAGTTCCGGTAATGTAAGGATTACCGTCGGTGATGTGATTTCTCCGGGTATGGAAGTAATACCGGAAAAGAATAGGACTCAGCCTAATACCGAGATACCCCTCACACAAAGTCATAAGCGCTCATTTCTAACAGAGAGTTTAGGGGAGATGGTGGAGTTGAACACCGTAATGATCTATGACCTTAGAGAAGAAGCCTGAGGGAGGAAAGCTCAAACCTCTGTCAAGATGGGTGCCAAAGTGCACTCGCTTGTCGGTGTTGGGGGTGGGGATGGTTTGTCCAAAGCCGCTTCGCCAGTTGCCGGCACGGAGGAGACCTTCCTTCTCGATGACGTGGAGCTTGATGTCATCAAGGACACATGGGATCCAGACCCCGTGAAACTTCTCCTTCTCCGCCGCAGGTGTCATCGCCTCCATCACCGCCGTGGTAGAAGATGAGGCCTCAACCATTTTCTATGTGTCAGTGACCTGGGATGGGCGGTGCTGTGGGATTTGGGGGAGGCAGAAGAGTTCTTTCACAGGAAACATCGAGAGGAAGGATAAGGCAATAGCGGTGGTGAAGAGGAAGGGAGAGATCTTGGCCCCTTATATCCTTTGCCTGTGCCAAGATTCGTGCAAAATAAACAGTAACCATGCCACGCGTCATGGAAGGAGCTGGGCAGCCTCCTCGCGAGGATTGTGCCGCCTCGATCTCTACGCATGCATTAAAACGACACCTCGGTTCCGCAAAAGGCGGACCCACCAACGGTCATGCTGACAGGAATGTCTGTCAGTGACGTCACTTGACCTTGACTGATGCTAGGTTTCCTTAAAGGCCATCTGACTTAAGTTTGAATTTCAGGCTAGAAACTCGAATAATGTACTCATAGATCTGACTCGCTTTGAGACTGGATCCTATCCTTTCTTTTGAAGTTTCAGGAACCCTT
The DNA here is from genome assembly GCA_916181665.1 of Avena sativa. NCBI lineage: Eukaryota > Viridiplantae > Streptophyta > Magnoliopsida > Poales > Poaceae > Avena > Avena sativa. The sequence goes on from OV702292.1 coordinate 320,107,921, forward strand.
CAAGATTCTACAAGCTGAAGATCGATCAAGCTAGACGATGATGAAATCCGTCTCTGGATCTTGGAGGCTTCCAGGGGCTGCTGCTGGGGATATACTTTCCGGATATCTGCACTGTGCCTTGCTGACCTGGGTGGCCCACTTCAGGTGAGAGCTTTGCTTCACGGGCGGCCCAGTCAGGGAGAAGAGACGGAGTCTAGTCCTGCTACGGGAAGGCCTAGAAGACTTATCAACATAGATCTGTAGTGTTACTTGTAGTTCAAGATGTACTCTGTAACCGACTCTTAGTCATAGCCGGATAGGTCTCTCCTATAAACCCTAGGCCAGATATCTATATAAGCCATCCTAGGACAAGCCTTTAGGGCAACCCCACAATAGTCTATAATCTCAACTCACACAGGCGAAACCCTTGTAACCCATATTCTAGCTCTGTCGTATTACTGGATTGCTAGTAGGAGTAGGATCCGTCCAAAGCCGACGGATTCGAACCTGGGTAAACTTGTGTGCTCACTGTCCCGGAACACCGTACGTCTCACACCCCTCTCTTCCACACGCCTCGAGGACCCCCTCATGGCGTATTCTTGTCATCAATCCGATGACACCCACGAACTTTGGGGCCACAAAGGAACAAGCCCATACTTCCTAGTCCTAACATAATCCTGGAGGAATTTGTTGAAGGCTGCGTGCTGCGCCAAGGTCTAAAGTTGATGCCTTCGGCCTCAACTTTTGCCAATGTCTACCACCGATGTGAGATCATTTAGTTACTTCAATACAAAATTTTGACCAATTTAACTTATTGATGTATTCCTTGACAATTATAATATAATCGAGCACTAGAAATATTTGGTAGTGTGCATGAGCATGATCAGTAATATAATTGAACACTAGAAGTTTTAAGGAACTCCCTATAAAGGAGTAGATTAACTTCAACAAAATAAAATAAGGGGTAGCAGCAAGAGGTCGGGACACGGACATGGCTAGTAGCAGTAGTAGTTGGAGGCCCGGACAACCTACTCGAGGGGATACATGCCAATCTTAACATATTTCTGGAGGAATTTTCCAAGGGCTGCGTGCATCGCCAAGGTCTTCGGCTGATGCGTTGTCGATGTCCGTGTTGATTGATCTACCACAAAACGGGCAAAACAGTCTCCCCCATGGTAGATAGGTATTTTCCCACACTATAACCACCTCAGCGCGCTTGCTATCATACACTTCATCAGAATCCTCCTATTGATTTTTAAGAACATAACTAAGAACTCATACATATGATTGAATTGTATTACAACTCAATAATTGACAACATATATATGCAAGACAATATTAAATTGATATCAAAGAAAAAGCATCTCAACAATAGTTTGATCGGTTCATATATCATTTCATCTCAACAAAATGACAATTAATTGGATGAGAGTGTATGTACAACAGACTGCGGCCTCACAAGCTTCTTCCGGGATGGCGTAAGTGAACCAAGTAACAATTGCACAACCTATATTGTTCTTGTACATTGCACAGGTTCGCTAACTCATCCCTTAAAAATCAGACACCAATGTGTCTGCCTCTTTTTTGGGGCAAATTTGAATCATTGGCCACAATAAGAAATTGAAATCTAATCCAAAGAAACTATATTCAGGGATATACATATTCAAGTACAAAAATAATCCCAAATATTGTAATTATAAAAAAACAATTAATCTGCAGGTACATGTTGAAAAAACTTATGATTAAAACCATGCATATACATATGCATCATAAGAATCATTCAAAGATCAGAAAGAAGTTCAAAGATCATACATGTAGTTCCATATGAGAATAAATCAAGGGCCTCATTATTTTTTCAGAGATGGAGTTGGTGAACCAAAGTACCAACAGCATAACCTATATTGTTTGTGTACATTGCTGCCTTAGGTTCACCAACCCATCCCTAGAAAAACGACACCATCATATGTGTCTCCCCTTGCACTCTTTTGGGGCAAATTTCAATCATCAGCCTCAGTGACAAACTGAAATGTAATTCTTATACACTATGAATGCATGCAATACATAATTCAAATATCATAGTTCTATGAATATAGAATAAATCTGGGGGCCTCATAAGTTTCTTCAGGGATAGCATTTGTGAACCAAGTACCAATTGTACCACCTATTGTTCTTGTACATTGCCCTAGGTTCACTAAATCATCCCTGGAAAAATCTGACACCAATGTGTCTGCCTCTCTTTTGGGGCAAATTTGAATCATTGGCCACAATAAGAATTTGAAATGTAATCCTATGAAACAATATTCAGGGATATACATATTCAGGTAAAAAACAATCCTAAATATGCATCAAAACCATGCATATACATATATATCATACGAATCACTCAAAGATCATATATATAGGTTCCATGTGAGAATAAATCAAGGGCCTCATTTTTTAGAGATGGAGTTAGAGAACCAAAATACCAACATCACAACCTATATTGTTTGTGTACATTGCTGCCTCAGGTTCACCAACCCATCCCTAAAAATGACACCATCATATGTGTCTCCCCTTGCTCTCTTTTGGGGCAAATTTCAATCATCGGCCTCAGTGAGAAAGAGTTCAAATAGTTCATATGTGTAGAATAAATCTGGGTCCTCATAACTTTTTTAGAGATGGAGTAAGCGAACTAAAGTACCAACTGCACAACTTATATTGGTGTACATTGCCTCAAGTTCACTAACCATCCCTAAAAAATCTGACACCATCATATGTGTCTCCCCTTGCACTCTTTTGGGGAAAAATTGAATCATTGACCTCATTAAAGAATGGAAATGTAATGTTATATGCATGTTGTTTATTGAAATCAACACTCAATTAGCAAACCCTAAAACCCCTAAATCAAATGTTACAAATCGATTAAATTTACAGCACAATAAGAATCGTATGAACAACAACGAGTTAAGCAAATGTAAATTTACTAGATGACAAATGAGCAGATTGGGGTTTTGTGACTAGACGGATTGGGGTTTTGTGAATAGATGGCAGATGCATCAATTGATCATTCGAACCATATATATACTACCCTACTTCAAGAGCAAAAGATTCTATAGACGATTGAGCAAATCCTAGGTACGAACAGTGAAATATGCGTCTGTGACTAGAGAAGCTAGCAATTTACGACCTCAGACTCCTCATCGGCGACCTCCTCATCAAACTCGTCATTCTCTGTGATTGCATCGATCTTTTCTTGTTGGAGGATGGGGTCATTGATGTAGAGCACTAGGTTGCCTCTGCCTGCCGCTTGCCCCTCATCCAGATCTGCCGCTGGCACCACGACATTGTCGGCCACCTGCTGCTCGACGGTGACGGCTACTAGCTGGATGGATAAGCTTGAAGCCTTGACGGTGCGACAACGAGCGGCGTGCGTGCCTGGAGAAGACGCCTCCGCCTACTCGGCGATGATTGAGCCATCTGCTGTTGCGCCTCCAACTAGCTTCACATCCGCCTCGTCCCCACACATACGCTGCATGGCGCACCTAGGGAAGGAGGTGGTGCAAGCGAAGGATCTTCGACGCATGCAGAAGGTGCAAATTGCGGTTTTGGGACTAGACAGATAGGGGAAAATGACATGAGCTCATGGAAGAAGAAGGCCGAGCAGGTTTATATACACTAGACCATTGGTAGTCCTCGAGTGGACACGTGTGGGTGGGGGTTCTACCATGATCTCCACTTCTTTTGAAATAACCACGATCTCCACTTTCTAATTACATTGATAACAAGCACAGGCGTTTCCTCAAAAAAACATGCACATTCCACCTCGGAAAGGTGCACGAAGCTTAGATCGTGCATGGCAGACCTCGATTCCACTGCAAGCAAGTGGCACAGAACCAAGTTCTAGCAACGTTAGGTATCCTCGAGGGGCCCCCTCCTCATGACCCATTTCTCAGCTCTTCGGCCTCACGCTGACGTGTGGAAGTTTCTTGCGGTAGGGCCCAGTTGGAAGTGAGATTGAGAGTGTGCTGCGTAAAAATGGGATATGTCTTCATCGACGATCGTGCAATCGATGACCCCGTTGCCCTGTGCATCTGTTGTGGCATAGTAGTAGTAGTAGTAGCAGTAGTAGCAGTAGTAGTAGTACTAGTAGTAGGCTTTTCAGATGTGATTAAACATGACATGACCACTCGACAACTTTTTCCATGGACGGCTTCGTGTTCCTTATTGTAGAAATCTCATTGAGAGAGATGTCTCATGATGTACTGTGAAGGGAACGATGTGTGCAACAATCCGTGTTGGATCATAGAGGATCAACGGTTGATGCACACGATCCGCGTGACAACTTTAACAACCAATCACGGCGTAACTGACAAAGTAAGCACATGTTTGGGCTTCTACGAGAGAGAGAGAGGGAAACTCTGAGTAGTATCAAAAAACCAAGGGCAAAACTGAGTAGTATTAAAATGGATAGTCAGTGATTTATACAATCAAATACATCTTGGCATACATCAAATTATGCCAAGATGGAACCACTAGAGTCATTGCAAGTGTGTCCTTTTCATAAACCAGATGGATCCACTAGATGTAATTGCATGTGTGTTCTTTTCATAAACCACATTTATCCACTACATGTCATTGTATATATGTGTGTATGTATGAGTGTGCATCATTGTGGTTTTGGATAAGTACACATGCAATGCTGCCACTCCAGCATGTGGTGTCCACCCATGTCCAGGAACCCTAGCAGCATGATGGGATTCAACTTCAGCATGCATTGTATCATCAGTTTGAAAGATGTTGCATCACCACATGCACTTGGATGTGTGTGCATGAGTGTGCATCATTGTAGTTTTGGAGAAGTACACATGAAATGATGCCACTCCAGCATGTGGTGTCCAACCATGTCCAGGAACCCTAGTAGCATGCTAGGATTCAACTACATCATGCATTGTACCAATAGTTTGAAAGATGCTGCATCACCACACTTACTTGGATGCGTGTCTGTGTATGAGAGTGCGTCATTTTGGTTTCGAAAAGAACCCACGCAATGATGCCACTCCAACATGTGGTGTCCAAACAAGTCTAGGAACCCTAGCAGCATGCTGGGATTCAACTACAGCATGCATTATACCACCATTTTGAAAGATGCTACATCACCACACCTACTTGGATCTGTGTGTATAAGTGTGCATCATTGTGGTTTTGGAAAAGAACAAATGCAATGATGTCACTCCAGCATGTGGTGTCCAACCATGTCTAGGAACCCTAGCAGCATGTTGGGATTCAACTACAACATGCATTGTACCACCAGTTTGAAAGATGTTGCATCACCACACCCACTTGGATCTGTGTGTATCAGGGTGCACCATTGTGGTTTTGGAAAATAACACATGCAATGATGCCACTCCAGCATGTGGTGTTCTTTTACTAAACCACATGGATCCAGTAGATGTCATTGCATGTGTGTTCTTTTCATAAACCACATGGATCCACAGATGTCATTGAATGTGTGTTCTTTTCATAAACCACATGGATCCACTAGATGTCATTGCATGTGTGTTCTTTTCATAAACCACATGGATCCACTAGATGTCATTGCATGTGTCTTGTTTTCCTAAACCACGAGGATCCACTAGAGTCATTGCATGTGTGTTCTTTTGATAAACCACATGGATCCACTAGATGTCATTGTATTTATATATATATATATGTGTGTGTGTGTATCAGTGTGCATCATTTTAGTTTTGGAAAAGAACACATGCAATGATGCTACTCTAGCATGTGGTGTTATTTTCCAAGACCACATGGATCCCTTATATGTCATTGTATGTGTGTTCTTTTCAAAAACCACATGGATCCACTGATGTCATTGCATGTGTGTTATTTTCATAAAGCACATGGATCCACTAGATGTCATTGCCTGTGTGTTATTTTCCTAAACCACATGGATCCACTAGAGTCATTGCATTGTGTTCTTTTCATAAACCACATGGATCCACTAGATGTCATTGTATATGTATGTGTGTATCAGTGTGCATCATTCTGGTTTTGGAAAAGTACACATGGAATGATGTCACTCCAGCATGTGGTGTCCAACCATGTCCGGGAACTCTAGCAGCATGCTGGATTCAACAGCAGCATGCATTGTACCACCAGTCTGAAAGATGCTGCCTCACCACACCCACTTGGATGTATGCATTGTACCACCAGTTTGAAAGATGGTGCATCACCACAACCACTTGGATTTGTGTGTGTATGAGTGTGCATAATTGTGGTTTTGGATAAGTACACATGCAATGATGCCACTCCAGCATGTGGTGTCCAACCATGTCCATGAACCCTAGAAGCATGCTAGGATTCAACTTCAGCATGCATTGTATCATTAGTTTGAAAGATGCTGCATCACCACATGCACTTGGATGTGTGTGTGTATGAGTGTGCATCATTGTAGTTTTGGAGAAGTACACATGTAATGATGCCACTCCAGCATGTGGTGTCCAACCATGTCCTGGAACCCTAGCAGCATGCTAGGATTCAACTACAGCATGCATTGTACCACTAGTCTGAAAGATGTTGCATCACCACACTCACATGGATGTGTGTCTGTGTATGAGTGTGCATCATTTTGGTTTTGGAAAGGAACCAATGCAATGATGCCACTCCAGCATGTGGTGTCTAACCATGTCTAGGAACCCTAACGGCATGCTGGGATTCAACTGTAGCATGCATTGTACCACCAATTTGAAAGATGTTGCATCACCACACCCACTTGGATGTGTGTGCGGGGCTCTCGTGTGTGTGTCTATGACTGTGCATCATTGTAGTTTTGGATAAGTACACATGCAATGATGCCACTCTAGCACATGGTGTCCAACCATGTCCAGGAACCCTAGCAACATCCTGGGATTCAACTACATCATGCATTGTACCACTAGTTTGAAAGATGCTGCATCACCACACTCACTTGGATGTGTGTCTCTGTATGAGTGTGCATCATTTTTGTTTTGAGAGGGAACACATGCAATGTTGCCACTCCAGCATGTGGTGTCTAACCATATCTAGGAACCATAGCAGCATGTTGGGATTCAACTACAGCATGCATTGTACCACCAATTTGAAAGATGTTACATCACCACACCCACTTGGATGTGTGTGGGGGGCTCTCGTCTGTGTACGAGTGTTCATCATTGTAGTTTTCTAAAAGTACACATGGAATGATGCCACTCTAGCATGTGGTGTCCAAGCTGTCCAGGAACCCTAGCAGCATGTTGGGATTCAACTGCAGCATGCATTGTAGCACCAGTTTGAAAGATGCTACATCACCACACCCACTAAGATGTGTGTGTATGAGTGTGCATCATTGTAGTTTTGGAGAAGTACACATGCAATGATGCCACTCCAGCATGTGGTGTCCAACCATGTCTAGGAACCCTAGCAGCATGCTGGGATTCAACTGCAGCATGCATTGTACTACCAGTTTGAAAGATGTTGCATCATTACACTCACTTGGATGTGTCTTTCTGTATGAGTGTGCATCATTTTGGTTTTGAAAAGGAACCCATGCAATGATGCCACTCCAGCATGTGGTGTCTAACCATGTCTAGGAACCCTAGCAGCATGTTGGGATTCAACTGCAGCATGCATTGTACCACCAATTTGAAAGATGCTGCATCACCACACCCACTTGGATGTGTGTGTGGGCCTCTCGTGTGTGTACGAGTGTTCATCATTGTGGTTTTGGAAAAGTACACATGGAATGATGCCACTCCAGCATATGGTGTCCAACCATGTCCAGGAACCCTAGCAGCATGCTGGGATTCAACTACAGCATGCATTGTACCACCAGTTTGAAAATTTCTACATCACCACACCCACTAAGATGTGTGTATAAGTGTGCATCATTTTGGTTTATGAAAAGAACACATGCAATTGATGCAACTCCAGCATGTGGTGTTCTTTTCCTAAACCACATGGATCCACTAGATGTTGTTGGATGTGTGTTCTTTTCATAAACCACATGGATCCACTCTTGTCATTGCATGTGTGTTCTTTTCATAAACCACATGGATCCACTAGATGTCATTGCATGTGTGTTCTTGTCATAAACCACATGGATCCACTAGATGTCAGTGCATGTGTGTTCTTTTCCTAAACTACATGGATCCAATAGAGTCATTGCATGTGTGTTCTTTTCATAAACCACATGGATCCACTAGATGTCATTGTATATATGTGTGTGTGCGTATCAGTGTGCATCATTTTAGTTTTGGAAAAGAACACATGCAATGATGCCACTCTAGCATGTGGTGTTCTTTTCCAAAACCACATGGATCCCCTAGATGTCATTGCATGTGTGTTCTTTTCAAAAACCACATGGATCCACTGATGTCATTGTATGTGTGTTCTTTTCATAAAGCACATGGATCCACTAGATGTCATTGCACGTGTGTTCTTTTCCTAAACCACATGAATCCACTAGATGTCATTGCATGTGTGTTATTTTCCTAAACCACATGGATCCACTAGAGTGATTGCTTGTGTGTTCTTTTCCTAAACCACATGGATCCACTAGATGTCATTGTATATGTGTGTGTATCAGTGTGCATCATTCTTGTTTTGGAAAAGTACATATGGAATGATGCCACTCCAGCATGTGGTGTCCAACCATGTCCGGGAACCCTAGCAGCATGCTGGATTCAACACTAGCATGCATTGTACCACCAGTTTGAAAGATGCTGCATCACCACACCCACTTGGATGTATGCATTGTACAACTAGTTTGAAAGATGGTGCGTCACCACACCCACTTGGATGTGTGTGTATGAGCGTGCATCATTGTGATTTTGGATAAGTACACATGCAATGATGCCACTCTAGCATGTGGTGTCTAACCATGTCCAAGAACCCTAGCAGCATGCTAGGACTCAACTTCAGCATGCATTGTATCATCACTTCAGCATGCTAGGACTCATACACACTTCGATGTGTGTGTATGAGTGTGCATCATTGTAGTTTTGGAGAAGTACACATGCAATGATGCCACTCCAGCATGTGGTGTCCAACCATGTCCAGGAACCCTGGCAGCATGCTGGGATTCAACTGCAACATTCATTGTACCACCTGTTTGAAAGATGCTACATCACAACACTCACTTAGATGTGTGTATGTGTATGAGTGTGCTTTATTTTGGTTTTGGAAAGGAACCCATGCAATGATGCCACTCCAGCATGTGGTGTCCAACCATGTCTAGGAACCCTAGCAGCATGGTGGGATTCAACTGCAGGATGCATTGTACCACCAATTTGAAAGATGCTGCATCACCACACCCACTTGGATGTGTGTGTGTGGGGCTCTCGTGTGTGTGTGTATTGTTGGAGATATGCCCAAGAGGCAATAATAAAGTGGTTATTATTATATCTTTATGTTTATGATAAATGTTTACATCCCATGCTATAATTGTATTAACCGGAAACATTAATACTTGTGTGTTTTGTAAACATAAAAGAGTCCCTAGTAAGCCTCTTGTTAAGCTAGCTTGTTGATTAATGGATGATCATAGTTTCCTGATCATGGACATTGGATGTCATTGATGACAAGATCATATCATTAGGAGAATGATGTGATGGACACACACCCATAGTAAGCATAGCATAAGATCAAGTCATTAAGTTCGTTTTGCTACAAGCTTTCAAATGCATAGTAACCTAATCCTTCGACCATGAGGTTATGTTAATCACCATCACCGGATGGGTATTTTGATGACAGCAAACACCGCTTCGTAACTGGGTGGTTATAAAGGTGTCATTGGGAATTCTGAAAGTATGTGTTGAAGCGCATGGACCAAGATTGGGGTTTGTCCATCCATATGACGGATAGATATGCTCTGGGCCCTCTCGGTGGAATGTCATCTAGTTAGCTTGCAAGCATGTGACTGGGTCACAAGGGATGACATAACATGGAATGAGTAAAGAGTACTTATCAGTAACGAGGAAGAACTAGGTATGGAGATACCGACGATCAAACCTCGGATAAGTAGAATATCGTGTGACAAAGGGAATTGGTGTCGTATGTTAATGGTTCTATCGATCACGAAGTCATCGTTGAGTATGTGGGAGCCGTTATGAATCTCCAGATCCCGCTAATGGTATTGATCGGAGAGGTGTCTTCATCATGTCTGCATATTCACGAACCGTAGGGTGACACACTTAAGGTTCGAAGTTGTTTTAAGTAGATATAGAATATGCGTTGGAGACCGAATGTTGTTCGGAGTCTCGGATTGGATCCGGGACATCACGAGGAGATCCGGAATTGTCCGGAGAATAAGATTCATATATTGGGGATCATTTTCTAAGTTAGGAAATGTTCCAGAGTGTTTGTATGGAGATTCTAGAAGGTTTCGGAATGTTCTGGAAGGTTCTAGAAAGATTTCTTGGAGTTTGCTTGAAAACCAAGAAAGGATCAAGGAGTCTTTGTGGGGCAAGACACGGATTCGTGGGGGAGGAGGATTCCTTCCCCCCTCCCAATCCGCCGGCCAAGGAGGGAGGGGAGTCCTACTAGGACTCCCCCTCCCATGGCGCCTCCCTCCTTTAAATAGAGGGGAGGGGGCGCCACCCCCCAGAACTCTCCCATATCAAACCCTAGCCGCTGCCTCTCTCCTCCTCCTTCCCTCTGCTCAGGCTTAGGCGAAGCCCTGCAGAATTCTCTACTCCACCACCACCACCACACCGTTGTGCTGCTGGGATTCCGTGGAGAAGATCTACTACCTCCGCTGCTTGCTAGAACAGGGAGAGGAAGGTCTGCTTCGACTCCGCACGTGTGACCGACTGCGGAAGCGCTGCCGGAAGGATCGTCCACACGATCTTGAGATCGGCAAGTGATCGGCTACATCAACCCCGAGATTTAATCTCGTAACGCTTTCGGTTCTACGAGGGTTAGTACAGATCTATCTCATTGCACATGTCTAATAGATTAGATCTTGGCTTTTATCTAGATTAGATCTGGGTTTTGTTCGTTCTTGCGGTAGAATTTTTTTGTTTTCCATGCTACGAACCCATCAGTGGTATCAGAGCCGTGCCTATGCGTAGATCTGTTGCACGAGTAGAACACAATGGTTTTGTGGGGGTTGATGCTCATGCCGTCTTTTGCTTTGTGTACTTTGCATCTTGCGGTATGGTGGGATGAAGCGGCTCGGGCTAACCTTACATGTCATCGCACATGAGACTTGCTCCACGCTTGACGTGTAACTTGCTTTGCACAAGTGGCTTTGCGGGTGTCTGTCTCTCTCACCATAGTATAGATCTAATCTACACTTTGCACTTGATAGCACTTGTATCAACATTGTGGTTCAGTTTCGTAGGTAAGATCCGTTCTTATTCGAAAGCCCCAAACCATGTAAAACATGCAAAGAAAATTAGAGGCGTCTAACTTGTTTTTGCAGGGTTTTTGTGATGTGATATGGTCATCATGTGATTGTGATTATATTTGATGTATGCAATGATCCTTGTTGTAATATGGCAACCGACAGGAGCCTAATGGTTGTCTTTAATTCTGTTAAGACCTGCGTGTCTATTCATCTTGTAATAGCTTTATTCCAAGTAGTTGTAATAGTTGTTAGTGATGATGGACAACCATGAAGCGGTGCCACTGACCTTGACGCAATGCTGGTGATGATGGAGATCATGTCCGTGCTTTGGAGATGGAGATCAAAGGCATAAGAAGAAAGGGCCATATCATATCACACTAATTATGAATTGCCTGTGATGTTAATCCTTTATGCATCTTGTATTTCTTAGATCGCGACGGTAGCATTATAAGATGATCCCTCTCACTAAATATCAAGTAATAAAGTGTTCGTCCTTAGTAGGCACCATTGCTAAGACTCGTCGTTTCGAAGCATCTCGTGATGATCGGGTGTGATAGATTCTACGTGTGCATACGACGGGTGCAAGCCAGATTTGCACATGCGGATACTAAGGTTAACCTTGACGAGCCTAGCATGTACAGACATGGTCTCGGAACACGGAATACCGAAAGGTAAAGCATGAGTCATATGGATGATATGATGAACATGTTGATTGTTCGCCTTTGAGGCTACATCATCTCACGTGATGATCGGACTTGGTGTAGTGGATTTGGTTCGTGTAATCACTAAAACAAATGGAGGGATGTTGTTTTGAGTGGGAGTTTATTTGTAATTTGGATTAGTCAAACTCAATTTATCATAAACACAACCAAAGTGAATTTGCATAGTTTGTTGTAGTCATTGGCATCCGTTCACCACCTTACTCTTAGTTATAGTTAAGATAGTGGAACTATAGAAATTCTGGATATTTGCTTTACGAACAGGTATCGTATTGTTTTTGAGTGTCAATCTAAAGTTTAAAAGTCCTGTTGCAAACTTTCAGCAAACTCCGTTTACTTTGTGAAGTTTAATAAACAGTATTAAATCAAGAGTAACAATTACAGTGTTAGTATCTAATGTATCATGTTTGCCTCCATGATTCTTGATACTCAAAAGATTGTTTTTAAAATCAAGTTTATCTAAGAGCTGAAAGCAATGTTTCAAAAACCATCATATGTGAAAGGTATTGCGATATCTAAAACAATGTGTTGGTTACAACATGATAGAGTATATGTCCTCATATTTGATGAGAATTTGTGAAGGTTGGAGACGCTAGTCATCCTAATCCTCCAAAAGGTTTTGGAAAAGAAACATTATACTCGCAATTCACCTTTATAAGCTATAGCAGCTTGATCATGAAAGTTGTCATGATAAGGATGAATAGAAGATGTAAGTAAAATGTTTACTACACTAAAAGATTACTAAAGAATGGAATTTTGAAAGAATGCCAAACATTTGATGAAGGTGATCCACTTCAAAGTGCAAGTCCAAAGGTATTAGTATTTGACTATACACACTTTGTACTATGTGTCATGTGAATGACACCACTATTGATGTTGATAGATTCTTTTAAAAGAAAAGGAATTGTTGAAAGAGAATCTATAAAATATTTGGCAGAAAAGAAAAGATTGGAGATATCCAACTTAGGTATATAGAAGATACATGTTATGGCTGCATTCCTTGGTTGTTAAACAATGTGGTTCTGCGGTATTGGATACCGAATTGGTTGGTATGAAGTGTCATACAGGACAACACAATTCATGAACTGCAATGGCCTAAGTAACTAGCAAGAGAATATGTGATGATGTTCATCGAAAACAAACAAACGGTTGTTGTGTTACTCGTTAACATCAAAGCTTGCCTTCAAGATTTGTTTCAATAATTGTTATTTTGATCAGGTATTATGATGACAAAAGGTTGTTCAAATAATTACCGTATTCCATAATAGATGGATGATATACAAGTCTGGTTGGAGAAATAACGACCATAAAACTAATGCTAAAATGTCGCAAGACAAATGATTGAAAGATCACTTGCAAAGTGACATCGCCGTTTAAATTATATTGAAAGAGATACATGAAGAAACTCCATGTTGATGGATTTTTGGAGTCTTTGATTTTGATCAAATGACGCTTGTGATACTTTCCTGGAGATAATTAAAACTCCGTTCGTAGGCCAAAAGAGGAATGGACGACTAACTGATTGGAATTTGTACATATTGATGTATATAGTCCATTATGTGTAGTCGTGGGCGATGGATTTCAACTTCATATGCTTTCTCCGAAGATTTGAGTGAGTATATGTATATACTTACTCAATAAGGAAGAAGTATGAAACATTTGAAAATGTTCAAAGACTTTCAAGATGAAGTGGAAAATTATTGTAACAAGAAAATAAAAAAGTTTATGATTGGATCATAAAGATGTTTGAGTTACAAGTTTAGCAAAACACCTAAGATTTTGAGGAATCGTTCCATGGATTTGCATTTCCCAAAACACCATAGGAGTATGGAGTGTTCAAGATATGTAATGAAACCTTGTTTGACATGGTAAGATCAAAGGTGTCATTTATAAAACTGCCATTATATTTTAAAGATTAAAGCTTTAGTGACTACCGCTTTTACACTGAAAAGAGCTCCATCGTGATCCGTTGAAATGACACCATATAAGTCATGGTTTGGGATAAAACCCAGGTTGTCCTTTCTTAAATTTTTGGTATGCTAGGCATAAGTAAAATGTTTACAACCAAAGTCGTATGAGCATGTCTTTGTAGGTTATTTCGAATAACCATTGGGTATTCCTCCATAACACCGAAGACAAAATTGTTTGTCGCTTAGAGTGTCGAGTTTCTTGAGAAGGAATTTTTGGTGAAAAGTCAAGTGGGAGGACAATAGAACTTTGACAAGGTTGTTGAACCTTGGCTAATATGTGCTGAGTTGCGGAGCGTCGGTAAGTGTCCCGGAGGCAGCAACAATGCTCATGGCTCACGGGCCTCAAAGGTTGTGGTCACGGAGATCTAAGTTACTATTGAACCAAGTAGGTCGGGTAAGTAATCAAATGCCAAGATTTGAGAGTTAAATCATTGTTGTTTAACAATGATGAACCGACTACATGCAAATAATCAATGATGGGCCCTGACTTCTTAAGTGGCTTGAAGCCATAATATCCGTGATAATTCCATACACGAGAAATCAAGCTTTGAATTTGAAAGACCCTCTGGAAAGGTGCAAGACCTTATAGTCGTATATGGATCTATAAAGAAATAGACATGGATGTTTCACATCTATGAAATAGTCGACATGTCGGAAAGAGTTTATGACAATGTTCAAGGAATTGACTATGATAAGATTTGATCTTTCATAGCGATATTTAGTCTGGACGGATTAATGTAGCAACCACTACATATATTTTGGTATATGGTAGTTGAACAAACAAAACAAGTTCTTCTAATAGAATGGTTACCTAGGATGTGTCCATGACACGATCCAAAGGGTTTTGTTAATCCAAAGGATGCTAAAAGAGTATGCAAAACTTCAATGGTTGAAGTGAGCATCGTGGAGTTGGAATCTTCACCGTGATGAAACCGTTAAAAGGTTTAATTTCATCAGAGACGATGAAGATGTTTGCATTTTGCAAGAAATTAAGTGGGAGCGCTAAGACATATTTCTAATACATTATGTGAAAGACATATTGTTGATTAGAAATGATGTATCTTTTATTAACACAGGTTAAGAATTTCATTTCGATGAAAGACTTAGGCATAACCCAAGAATTAGGCATCAATGTCTATATGGATAGATTGAGGCGCTAATATGGTTTTGCCAAATGTACATAGATAAGATGTTGAATGAGTTCAATATGGAAACAACAAGAAAGGTTCTTGATGCACAGAAAGGACTGAATCAAGATTCAAGTGTGTTGACACGAGATTCAAGTGTTTTGACACTTGGTGAAATCACAAGAATATTTTGATCAATCAATCTTTGAGATGTACACATCCAGATATGTCCTATGCTCTAAATGTTATGAGCATATACCAGAATGAATCATAAGATGATCATTGGACAATAGTAGGGATATTCTTATGATCTTTGGAAGAACTAAGAATATATTATTTATATAGTGGTGACAAATAGTTCATTGAAAATTGTTGCATTGATACTAGTTTTGTCACAAATTAAGTTTATCTCAATTTAAACTATGGGTGGCACAATGTAATGGAAAGGAAGTTCCATAACGGATTTGGTTGAGTACCAAAGTTAAAACATTGTGACAGATACTACAACAAAAGGCTAAGTATATGACTGCTATTGTAGCAGCAAATGAGGGCATTTGTGTCAAGTAGTTTGTTATCAAACTAGGTGCGGTTCATAGCGGGATAATACTATGAAGATACATTGTATGACAATTGTATCAACATAATTTAATCCCAAGGAACTAAAGGTCTCACCAAAGGACCAAATTTATACAATGCCATCTCATTGGAGAATGAGTAATGCATAGAGACGCAAGGACATGCAAATACACACGGACCTGGAAGTGTCAGATCCGAAGATTATGTTTACCACTAGCAATAGTGTCTATACAACACCAGAAAGCCATAGGTGTTGAGTGCACAAGTTTTTAACTAGATTATTGACTCTAGTGCAAGTGGGAGACTGTTGGAGATATGCCCAAGAGGCAATAATAAAGTGGTTATTATTATATCTTTATGTTTATGATAAATGTTTACATCCCATGCTATAATTGTATTAACCGGAAACATTAATACTTGTGTGTTTTGTAAACATAAAAGAGTCCCTAGTAAGCCTCTTGTTAAGCTAGCTTGTTGATTAATGGATGATCATAGTTTCCTGATCATGGACATTGGATGTCATTGATGACAAGATCATATCATTAGGAGAATGATGTGATGGACACACACCCATAGTAAGCATAGCATAAGATCAAGTCATTAAGTTCGTTTTGCTACAAGCTTTCAAATGCATAGTAACCTAATCCTTCGACCATGAGGTTATGTTAATCACCATCACCGGATGGGTACTTTGATGACATCAAACACCGCTTCATAACTGGGTGGTTATAAAGGTGTCATTGGGTATTCTGAAAGTATGTGTTGAAGCGCATGGACCAAGATTGGGATTTGTCCATCCATATGACGGATAGATATGCTCTGGGTCTTCTCGGTGGAATGTCATCTAGTTAGCTTGCAAGCATGTGACTGGGTCACAAGGGATGACATAACATGGAACGAGTAAAGAGTACTTATCAGTAACGAGGAAGAACTAGGTATGGAGATACCGACGATCAAACCTCGGATAAGTAGAATATCGCGTGACAAATGGAATTGGTTTTGTATGTTAATGGTTCTATCGATCACGAAGTCATCGTTGAGTATGTGGGAGCCGTTATGGATCTCTAGATCCCGCTAATGGTTATTGATCGGAGAGGTGTCTTCATCATGTCTGCATATTCACGAACCGTAGGGTGACACACTTAAGGTTCAAAGTTGTTTTAAGTAGATATGGAATATGCGTTGGAGACCGAATGTTGTTCGGAGTCTCGGATTGGATCCGGGACATCACGAGGAGATCCGGAATTTTCCGGAGAATAAGATTCATATATTGGGGATCATTTTCTAGGTTAGGAAATGTTCCGGAGTGTTTGTATGGAGATTCTAGAAGGTTTCAGGATGTTCTAGAAGGTTCTAGAAAGATTTCTTGGAGTTTGCTTGAAAACCAAGAAAGGATCAAGGAGTCTTTGTGGGGCAAGACACGGATTCGTGGGGGAGGAGGATTCCTTCCCCCCTCCCAATCCGCTGGCCAAGGAGGGAGGGGAGTCCTACTAGGACTCCCCCTCCCATGGCGCCTCCCTCCTTTAAATAGAGGGGAGGGGGCGCCACCCCCCAGAACTCTCCCATATCAAACCCTAGCCGCCGCCTCTCTCCTCCTCCTTCCCTCTGCTCAGGCTTAGGCGAAGCCCTGTAGAATTCTCTACTCCACCACCACCACCACCACACCGTCGTGCTGCTGGGATTCCGTGGAGAAGATCTACTACCTCCGCTGTTCGCTGGAACAGGGAGAGGAAGGTCTGCTTCGACTCCGCACGTGTGACCGACTGCGGAAGCGCTGCCGGAATGCGGCACCGGAAGGATCGTCCACACGATCTTGAGATCGGCAAGTGATCGACTACATCAACCCCGAGATCTAATCTCATAACGCTTTCGGTTCTACTAGGGTTAGTACAGATCTATCTCGTTGCACATGTCTAATAGATTAGATCTTGGCTTTTATCTAGATTAGATCTGGGTTTTGTTCGTTCTTGCAGTAGAAATTTTTTGTTTTCCATGCTACGAACCCATCATGTATGAGTGTGCATCATTGTGGATTTGGAAAAGTAC
Source organism: Avena sativa (assembly GCA_916181665.1). Taxonomy (NCBI): domain Eukaryota; kingdom Viridiplantae; phylum Streptophyta; class Magnoliopsida; order Poales; family Poaceae; genus Avena; species Avena sativa. Next base: position 320,125,679 of record OV702292.1, read on the forward strand.
ACATGGAATGATGTCACTCCAGCATGTGGTGTCCAACCATGTCCAAGAACCCTAGCAGCATGCTAGGATTCAACTGTAGCATGCATTATACCACCAGTTTGAAAGATGCTACATCACCACACTCACTTGGATGTGTGTGTATAAGTGTGCATCATTGTAGTTTTGGAAAACAACACATGCAATGATGCCACTCCAGCATGTGGTGTTCTTTTCCTAAACCACATGGATCCACTAGATGTCGTTGGATGTGTGTTCTTTTCATAAACCACATGGATCCAGCATTGTCATTGCATGTGTGTTATTTTCATAAACCACATGGATCCACTAGACGTCATTGCATGCGTGTTCTTTTCATAAACCACATGGATCCACTGATGTCATTGTATGTGTGTTCTTTTCATAAAGAACATGGATCCACTAGATGTCATTGCATGTGTGTTCTTTTCCTAAACCACATGGATCCACTAGATGTCATTGCATGTGTGTTATTTTCCTAAACCACATGGATCAACTAGAGTCATTGCATGTGTGTTCTTTTCATAAACCACATGGATCCACTAGATGTCATTGTATATGTGTGTGTGTATCAGTGTGCATCATTCTGGTTTTGGAAAAGTACACATGGAATGATGCCACTCCAGCATGTGGTGTCCAACCATGTCCGAGAACCCTAGCAGCATGCTGGATTCAATAGCAGCATGCATTGTACCACCAGTTTGAAAGATGCTGCATCACCACACCCACTTGGATGTATGCATTGTTCCACCAGTTTGAAAGATGGTGCATCACCGCTAGGGACGGAAGCAAGGGGGGACGAGCAGGGGCGAGACCCCCCTAACGATCCACTTTTCCGTAAGAGCGATTAGTGCTAGGTTAATTGGGGCCTTTTCTCGCTTCGTTTGCCCCCCCTTTAGCTGTGTCGTGTGTAGCAGAACATGAAGCCCTACAAAGCCCATCTGTTCATCTGTACCAACACTAGTAGGAGGCAAAAGATGGCAATGTAAGGCCCACCATGGAAGACAAAGGGTATAGGGAATACTGATCTGATACAGCATGCACGCATCGCTTCGGCGTTTTGTTTCAGATCGCGTTCGGCGGCTGCTGGCGAGGGCAGTTTGATTTCCAATTTCCAATTGATCTAACAAGAACATAAGAAGGGGTTGGGGTGACCTGCGATCCACGTGCCATAGCTGCTCGCCTGCACCGACGAACGGCCGGTCGGCCACGAAGATTAGTATGATCGGCGATGACAAGTCAAAACAGAAAGGTATTTTACTCGTTTCTAATTCTATTTCCAACCCTAATCATTAAACTAATCTGTGCCTCTATAAAACTATAAAATTGGAATAGTCCAAATGTGCTTGTGTGGAGATGAAAAGGAGCAGGATCGGATAACTTCATAATTATTTCACATTCCATTTACTTGTATAGCAATCGATTAAATTATTTACATCCGTCAATTCATTCATAGATGACTAATTGAATTGCTAGTCTGGAAAAGACATTGCTATGAAGGTCACCTTCACTAAAATTATCAAATGGTTAGGCGAGATTTACAATCATAGAATGGAATATACAATTGAGCTTTTCTTAGCCAAAAAATTGCTATTTTGTGTTATAAAGGCTAAGAGTGAGAGTTCATATGTTGTGATTTTTTTCTAGTACAAAACCCCACATATGATCGATAGTTTTTTCGCCCCCCTCATGCTAAAATCCTGGCTTCGTCCCTAGTAACCACACCCACTTGGATGTGTGTGTATGAGTGTGCATCATTGTGGTTTTGGATAAGTACCCATGCAATGATGCCACTCTAGCATGTGGTGTCCAACCATGTCCAGGAACCCTAGCAACATGCTGGGATTCAACTTCAGTATGCATTATATCATCAGTTTGAAAGATGCTGCATCACCACACGCACTTGGATGTGTGTGTGTATGCGTATGCATCATTGTAGTTTTGGAGAAGTACACATGTAATGATGCCACTCCATCATGTGGTGTCCAACCATGTCCAGGAACCCTAGCAGCATGCTGGGATTCAACTGCAGCATGCATTGTACCACCAGATTGAAAGATGTTGCATCACCACACTCACTTGGATGTGTGTCTGTGTATAAGTATGCATCATTTTGGTTTTGGAAAGGAACCCATGCAATGATGCCACTCTAGCATGTAGTTTCTAACCATGTCTAGTAACCCTAGCAGCATGCCGGGATTCAACTTCAGCATGCATTATACCACCAATTTGAAAGATGTTGCATCACCACACCCACTTGGATGTGTGTGGGGGGCTCTTGTGTGTATGTGTGTATGAGTGTGCATCATTGTGGTTTTGGAAAATTACACACGTAATGATGCCACTCCAGCATGTGGTGTCCAACCATGTCCAGGAACCCTAGCAGCATGCTGGGATTCAACTATATCATGCATTGTACCACCAGTTTTAAAGATGCTACATCACCACACCCACTTGGATGTGTGTATGAGTGTGCATCATTGTAGTTTTGGAGAAGTACACATGCAATGATGCCACTCCAGCATGTGGTGTCCAACCATGTCCAGGAACCATAGCAGCATGCTGGGATTCAACTATAGCATGCATTGTACCACTAGTTTCAAAGATGTTGCATCACCACACTCACTTGGATGTGTGTCTCTGTATGAGTGTGCATCATTTTGGTTTTGGAAAGGAACCCTTGCAATTATACCACTCTAGCATGTGGTGTCTAACCATGTCTAGGAACCCTAGCAGCATCCTGGGATTCAACTGTGGCATGCATTGTACCACCAATTTGAAAGTTGTTGCATCACCACACCCACTTGGATGTGTGTGTGGGGCTCTCGTGTGTGTGTATGAGTGTGCATCATTGTGGTTTTGAAAAAGTACACATGGATTGATGCCACTCCAGCATGTGGTGCCCAACCATGTCAAGGAACCCTAGCAGCATGCTGGGATTCAACTACAACATCCATTGTACCACCAGTTGGAACATGCTACATCACCACACCCACTTGGATGTCTGTATAAGTGCACATCATTGTGGTTTTGGAAAATAACACATGCAATGATGCCACTCCAGCATGTGGTGTTCTTTTTCTAAACCACATGGATCCACTAGATGTCGTTGGATGTGTGTTATTTTCATAAACCGCATGGATCCACTGTTGTCATTGCATGTGTGTTCTTTTCCTAAACCACATGGATCCACTAGATTTCATTGCAAGTGTGTTCTTTTCCTACACAACATGGATCCACTAGAGTCATTGCATGTGTTTTCTTTTCATAAACCACATGGATCCACTAGATGTCATTGCATGTGTGTTATTTTCATAAACTACAAGGATCCACTAGATGTCATTGCATGTGTGTTCTTTTCCTAAACCACATGGATCCACTAGAGTCATTTCATGTGTGTTCTTTTCATAAATCACATGGATCCACTAGATGTCATTCTATTTATGTGTGTGTGTATCAGTGTGCATCATTTTAGTTTTGGAAAATAACACATGCAATGATGCCACTCTAGCATGTGGTCTTCTTATCAAAAACCACATGGATGCCCTAGATGTCATTGCATGTGTGTTCTTTTCAAAAACCACATAGATCCACTTATGTCATTGTATGTGTGTTCTTTTCATAAAGCACATGGTTCCACCAGATGTCATTGCATGTGTGTTCTTTTCCTAAACCACATGGATCGACTAGATGTCATTGCATATGTGTTATTTTCCTAAACCACATGGATCCACTAGAGTCATTGCATGTGTGTTCCTTTCATAAACCACATGGATCCACTAGATGTCATTGTATATGTGTGTGTATAAGTGTGCATCATTCTGGTTTTGCAAAAGTACAGATGGAATGATGCCACTCCAGCATGTGGTGTCCAACAATGTCTGGGAACCCTAGCAGCATGCTGGATTCAACATCAGCATGCATTGTACCACTAGTTTGAAAGATGTTGCATCACCAAACCCATTTGGATGTATGAATTGTACCACCAGTTTGAAAGATGCTGCATCACCACACCCACTTGGATGTGTGTGTATGAGTGTGTATCATTGTGGTTTTGGATAAGTACCCATGCAATGATGCCACTCTAGCATGTGGTGTCCAACCATGTCCAGGAACCCTAGCAACATGCTGGGATTCAACTTCAGTATGCATTATATCATCAGTTTGAAAGATGCTGCATCACCACACGCACTTGGATGTGTGTGTATGCGTATGCATCATTGTAGTTTTGGAGAAGTACACATGTAATGATGCCACTCCATCATGTGGTGTCCAACCATGTCCAGGAACCCTAGCAGCATGCTGGGATTCAACTGCAGCATGCATTGTACCACCAGATTGAAAGATGTTGCATCACCACACTCACTTGGATGTGTGTCTGTGTATAAGTATGCATCATTTTGGTTTTGGAAAGGAACCCATGCAATGATGCCACTCTAGCATGTAGTTTCTAACCATGTCTAGTAACCCTAGCAGCATGCCGGGATTCAACTTCAGCATGCATTATACCACCAATTTGAAAGATGTTGCATCACCACACCCACTTGGATGTGTGTGGGGGGCTCTTGTGTGTATGTGTGTATGAGTGTGCATCATTGTGGTTTTGGAAAAGTACACGCGTAATGATGCCACTCCAGCATGTGGTGTCCAACCATGTCCAGGAACCCTAGCAGCATGCTGGGATTCAACTATATCATGCATTGTACCACCAGTTTTAAAGATGCTACATCACCACACCCACTTGGATGTGTGTATGAGTGTGCATCATTGTAGTTTTGGAGAAGTACACATGCAATGATGCCACTCCAGCATGTGGTGTCCAACCATGTCCAGGAACCATAGCAGCATGCTGGGATTCAACTATAGCATGCATTGTACCACTAGTTTCAAAGATGTTGCATCACCACACTCACTTGGATGTGTGTCTGTGTATGAGTGTGCATCATTTTGGTTTTGGAAAGGAACCCTTGCAATTATACCACTCTAGCATGTGGTGTCTAACCATGTCTAGGAACCCTAGCAGCATCCTGGGATTCAACTGTGGCATGCATTGTACCACCAATTTGAAAGTTGTTGCATCACCACACCCACTTGGATGTGTGTGTGGGGCTCTCGTGTGTGTGTATGAGTGTGCATCATTGTGGTTTTGGAAAAGTACACATGGATTGATGCCACTCCATCATGTGGTGCCCAACCATGTCAAGGAACCCTAGCAGCATGCTGGGATTCAACTACAACATCCATTGTACCACCAGTTGGAACATGCTACATCACCACACCCACTTGGATGTCTGTATAAGTGCACATGATTGTGGTTTTGGAAAATAACACATGCAATGATGCCACTCCAGCATGTGGTGTTCTTTTTCTAAACCACATGGATCCACTAGATGTCGTTGGATGTGTGTTATTTTCATAAACCGCATGGATCCACTGTTGTCATTGCATGTGTGTTCTTTTCCTAAACCACATGGATCCACTAGATTTCATTGCAAGTGTGTTCTTTTCCTACACAACATGGATCCACTAGAGTCATTGCATGTGTTTTCTTTTCATAAACCACATGGATCCACTAGATGTCATTGCATGTGTGTTATTTTCATAAACTACAAGGATCCACTAGATGTCATTGCATGTGTGTTCTTTTCCTAAACCACATGGATCCACTAGAGTCATTTCATGTGTGTTCTTTTCATAAATCACATGGATCCACTAGATGTCATTCTATATATGTGTGTGTGTATCAGTGTGCATCATTTTAGTTTTGGAAAATAACACATGCAATGATGCCACTCTAGCATGTGGTCTTCTTATCAAAAACCACATGGATGCCCTAGATGTCATTGCTTGTGTGTTCTTTTCAAAAACCACATAGATCCACTTATGTCATTGTATGTGTGTTCTTTTCATAAAGCACATGGTTCCACCAGATGTCATTGCATGTGTGTTCTTTTCCTAAACCACATGGATCGACTAGATGTCATTGCATATGTGTTATTTTCCTAAACCACATGGATCCACTAGAGTCATTGCATGTGTGTTCCTTTCATAAACCACATGGATCCACTAGATGTCATTGTATATGTGTGTGTATAAGTGTGCATCATTCTGGTTTTGCAAAAGTACAGATGGAATGATGCCACTCCAGCATGTGGTGTCCAACAATGTCCGGGAACCCTAGCAGCATGCTGGATTCAACATCAGCATGCATTGTACCACTAGTTTGAAAGATGTTGCATCACCAAACCCATTTGGATGTATGAATTGTACCACCAGTTTGAAAGATGCTGCATCACCACACCCACTTGGATGTGTGTGTATGAGTGTGTATCATTGTGGTTTTGGATAAGTACCCATGCAATGATGCCACTCTAGCATGTGGTGTCCAACCATGTCCAGGAACCCTAGCAACATGCTGGGATTCAACTTCAGTATGCATTATATCATCAGTTTGAAAGATGCTGCATCACCACACGCACTTGGATGTGTGTGTGTATGCGTATGCATCATTGTAGTTTTGGAGAAGTACACATGTAATGATGCCACTCCATCATGTGGTGTCCAACCATGTCCAGGAACCCTAGCAGCATGCTGGGATTCAACTGCAGCATGCATTGTACCACCAGATTGAAAGATGTTGCATCACCACACTCACTTGGATGTGTGTCTGTGTATAAGTATGCATCATTTTGGTTTTGGAAAGGAACCCATGCAATGATGCCACTCTAGCATGTAGTTTCTAACCATGTCTAGTAACCCTAGCAGCATGCCGGGATTCAACTTCAGCATGCATTATACCACCAATTTGAAAGATGTTGCATCACAACACCCACTTGGATGTGTGTGGGGGGCTCTTGTGTGTATGTGTGTATGAGTGTGCATCATTGTGGTTTTGGAAAAGTACACACGTAATGATGCCACTCCAGCATGTGGTGTCCAACCATGTCCAGGAACCCTAGCAGCATGCTGGGATTCAACTATATCATGCATTGTACCACCAGTTTTAAAGATGCTACATCATCACACCCACTTGGATGTGTGTATGAGTGTGCATCATTGTAGTTTTGGAGAAGTACACATGCAATGATGCCACTCTAGCATGTGGTGTCCAACCATGTCCAGGAACCATAGCAGGATGCTGGGATTCAACTATAGCATGCACTGTACCACTAGTTTTAAAGATGTTGCATCACCACACTCACTTGGATGTGTGTCTGTGTATGAGTGTGCATCATTTTGGTTTTGGAAAGGAACCCTTGCAATTATACCACTCTAGCATGTGGTGTCTAACCATGTCTAGGAACCCTAGCAGCATGCTGGGATTCAACTGTGGCATGCATTGTACCACCAATTTGAAAGTTGTTGCATCACCACACCCACTTGGATGTGTGTGTGGGGCTCTCGTGTGTGTGTATGAGTGTGCATCATTGTGGTTTTGGAAAAGTACACATGGATTGATGCCACTCCATCATGTGGTGCCCAACCATGTCAAGGAACCCTAGCAGCATGCTGGGATTCAACTACAACATCCATTGTACCACCAGTTGGAACATGCTACATCACCACACCCACTTGGATGTCTGTATAAGTGCACATCATTGTGGTTTTGGAAAATAACACATGCAATGATGCCACTCCAGCATGTGGTGTTCTTTTTCTAAACCACATGGATCCACTAGATGTTGTTGGATGTGTGTTATTTTCATAAACCGCATGGATCCACTGTTGTCATTGCATGTGTGTTCTTTTCCTAAACCACATGGATCCACTAGATTTCATTGCAAGTGTGTTCTTTTTCTACACAACATGGATCCACTAGAGTCATTGCATGTGTTTTATTTTCATAAAACACATGGATCCACTAGATGTCATTGCATGTGTGTTATTTTCATAAACTACAAGGATCCACTAGATGTCATTGCATGTGTGTTCTTTTCCTAAACCACATGGATCCACTAGAGTCATTTCATGTGTGTTCTTTTCATAAATCACATGGATCCACTAGATGTCATTCTATATATGTGTGTGTGTATCAGTGTGCATCATTTTAGTTTTGGAAAATAACACATGCAATGATGCCACTCTAGCATGTGGTCTTCTTATCAAAAACCACATGGATGCCCTAGATGTCATTGCATGTGTGTTCTTTTCAAAAACCACATAGATCCACTTATGTCATTGTATGTGTGTTCTTTTAATAAAGCACATGGTTCCACCAGATGTCATTGCATGTGTGCTCTTTTCCTAAACCACATGGATCGACTAGATGTCATTACATATTTGTTATTTTCCTAAACCACATGGATCCACTAGAGTCATTGCATGTGTGTTCTTTTCATAAACCACATGGATCCACTAGATGTCATTGTATATGTGTGTGTATAAGTGTGCATCATTCTGGTTTTGCAGAAGTACAGATGGAATGATGCCACTCCAGCATGTGGTGTCCAACAATGTCCGGGAACCCTAGCAGCATGCTGGATTCAACATCAGCATGCATTGTACCACTAGTTTGAAAGATGTTGCATCACCAAACCCATTTGGATGTATGAATTGTACCACCAGTTTGAAAGATGCTGCATCACCACACCCACTTGGATGTGTGTGTATGAGTGTGTATCATTGTTATTTAGGATAAGTACACATGCAATCATGCCACTCCAGCATGTGGTGTCCAACCATGTCCAGGAACCCTAGCAGCCTGCTGGGATTCAACTTCAGCATGCATTGTATCATCACTTTGAAAGATGCTGCATCACCACACGCACTTGGATATGTGTGTGTATGAGTGTACATCATTGTAGTTTTGGAGAAGTACACATGCAATGATGCCACTCCAGCATGTGGTGTCCAACCATGTCCAGGAACCCTAGCAGCTTGCTGGGATTCAACTGCAGCATACATTGTACCACTAGTTTGAAAGATGTTGCATCACCACACTCACTTGGATGTGTGTCTGTGTATGAGTGTGAATCATTTTGGTTTTGGAAAGGAACCCATGCAATGATGCCACTCCAGCAGGTGGTTTCTAACCATGTCTAGGAACCCTAGCAGCATGCTGGTATTCAACTGCAGCATGCATTGTACCACCAATTTGACAGATGATGCATCACCACACCCACTTGGATGTGTGTGTGGGGCTCTCGTGTGTGTGTATGAGTGTGCATCATTATGGTTTCGGAAAAGTACACATGGAATGATGCCACTCCAGCATGTGGTGTCCAACCATGTCTAGGAGCCCTAGTAGTATGCAAGGATTCAACTGCAGCATGCATTGTACCACTAGTTTGAAAGATGCTATATCACTAGTCTCACTTGGATGTGTGTCTATGTATGAGTGTGCATCATTTTGGTTTTGGAAAGGAACACATAAATGATGCCACTCTAGCATGTGGTGTCTAACCATGTCTAAAACCCTAGCAGCAGGCTGGGATTCAACTGCAGCATGCATTGTACCACCAATTTGAAGGATGCTGCATCACCACACCCACTTGGATGTGTGTGTGGGGCTCTTGTGTGTGTATGAGTTTGCATCATTGTGGTTTTGGAAAATTACACATGGATTGATGCCACTCCAGCATGTGGTGCCCAACCATGTCAAGGAACCCTAGCAGCATGCTGGGATTCAACTACAACATCCATTGTACCACCAGTTGGAACATGCTACATCACCACACCCACTTGGATGTCTGTATAAGTGCACATCATTGTGGTTTTGGAAAGGAACACATGCAATGATGCCACTCCAGCATGTGGTGTTGTTTTTCTAAACCACATGGATCCACTAGATGTCGTTGGATGTGTGTTATTTTCATAAACCGCATGGATCCACTGTTGTCATTGAATGTGTGTTCTTTTCCTAAACCACATGGATCCACTAGATGTCATTGCAAGTGTGTTCTTTTCCTACACAACATGGATCCACTAGAGTCATTGCATGTGTGTTCTTTTCATAAACCACATGGATCCACTAGATGTCATTGCATGTGTGTTATTTTCATAAACTACAAGGATCCACTAGATGTCATTGCATGTGTGTTCTTTTCCTAAACCACATGGATCCACTAGAGTCATTTCATGTGTGTTCTTTTCATAAATCACATGGATCCACTAGATGTCATTGTATATATGTGTGTGTGTATCAGTGTGCATCATTTTAGTTTTGGAAAAGAACACATGCAATGATGCCACTCTAGCATGTGGTCTTCTTATCCAAAACCACATGGATGCCCTAGATGTCATTGCATGTGTGTTCTTTTCAAAAACCACATAGATCCACTTATGTCATTGTATGTGTGTTCTTTTCATAAAGCACATGGTTCCACCAGATGTCATTGCATGTGTGTTCTTTTCCTAAACCACATGGATCGACTAGATGTCATTGCATATGTGTTATTTTCCTAAACCACATGGATCCACTAGAGTCATTGCATGTGTGTTCTTTTCATAAACCACATGGATCCACTAGATGTGATTGTATATGTGTGTGTATAAGTGTGCATCATTCTGGTTTTGCAAAAGTACAGATGGAATGATTCCACTCCAGCATGTGGTGTCCAACAATGTCCGGGAACCCTAGCAGCATGCTGGATTCAACATCAGCATGCATTATACCAGTAGTTTGAAAGATGTTGCATCACCAAACCCATTTGGATGTATGAATTGTACCACCAGTTTGAAAGAGGCTGCATCACCACACCCACTTGGATGCGTGTGTATGAGTGTGTATCATTGTTATTGAGGATAAGTACACATGCAATCATGCCACTCCATCATGTGGTGTCCAACCATGTCCAGGAACCCTAGCAGCCTGCTGGGATTCAACTTCAGCATGCATTGTGTCATCACTTTGAAAGATGCTACATCACCACACGCACTTGGATATGTGTGTGTATGAGTGTACATCATTGTAGTTTTGGAGAAGTACACATGCAATGATGCCACTCCAGCATGTGGTGTCCAACCATGTCCAGGAACCCTAGCAGCTTGCTGGGATTCAACTGCAGCATACATTGTACCACTAGTTTGAAAGATGTTGCATCACCACACTCACTTGGATGTGTGTCTGTGTATGAGTGTGAATCATTTTGGTTTTGGAAAGGAACCCATGCAATGATGCCACTCCAGCATGTGGTTTCTAACCATGTCTAGGAACCCTAGCAGCATGCTGGTATTCAACTGCAGCATGCATTGTACCACCAATTTGACAGATGATGCATCACCACACCCACTTGGATGTGTGTGTGGGGCTCTCGTGTGTGTGTATGAGTGTGCATCATTATGGTTTCGGAAAAGTACACATGGAATGATGCCACTCCAGCATATGGTGTCCAACCATGTCTAGGAGCCCTAGTAGTATGCAAGGATTCAACTGCAGCATGCATTGTACCACCTGTTTGAAAGATGCTATATCACTAGTCTCACTTGGATGTGTGTCTATGTATGAGTGTGCATCATTTTGGTTTTGGAAAGGAACCCATAAATGATGCCACTCTAGCATGTGGTGTCTAACCATGTCTAAAACCCTAGTAGCAGGCTGGGATTCAACTGCAGCATGCATTGTACCACCAATTTGAAGGATGTTGCATCACCACACCCACTTGGATGTGTGTGTGGGGCTCTTGTGTGTGTGTATGAGTTTGCATCATTGTGGTTTTGGAAAAGTACACATGGAATGATGTCACTCCAGCGTGTGGTGTCCAACCATGTCCAGGAACCCTAGAAGCATGCTGTGATTCAACTTCAGCATGCATTGTACCACCAGTTTGAAAGATGCTACATCACCACACCCACTTGGATGTGTGTGTATCAGTGTGCATCGTTGTAGTTTTGGAGAAGTACACACACAATGATGCCACTCCATCATGTGGTGTCCACCCATGTCTAGGAACCCTAGCAGCATGATGGGATTCAACTTCAACATGCATTGTATCATCAGTTTGAAAGATGTTGCATCACCACACGCACTTGGATGTGTGTGTATGAGTGTGCATCAGTGTAGTTTTGGAGAATTACACACGCAATGATGCCACTCCGGCATGTGGTGTCTAACCATGTCCAGGAACCCTAGCAGCATGCTGGGATTCAACTACAGCATGCATTGTACCACCAGTTTGAAAGATGTTGCATCACCACACACACTTGGATGTGTGTTTGTGTATGAGTGTGCATCATTTTGGTTTTGGAAAGGATCCATGGCAATGATGCCACTCCAGCATGTGGTGTCTAGATATGTCTAGGAACCCTAGCAGCATGCTGGGATTCAACTGTAGCATGCATTATACCGCCAATTTGAAAGATGCTGCATCACCACACCCACTTCGATGTGTGTGTGTGTATGAGTGTGCATCATTGTGGTTATGGAAAAGTACTTATGGAATGATGCCACTCTAGCATGTGGTGTCCAACCATGTCCAGGAACCATAGCAGCATGCTGGGATTCAACTACAGCATCCATTGTCCCACCAGTTTGAAAGATGCTACATAACCACACCCACTTGGATGTGTGTATAAGTGTGCATCATTGTGGTTTTGGAAAAGAACACATGCAATGATTCCACTCCAGCATGTGGTGTTCTTTTCCTAAACCACATGGATCCACTAGATGTCATTGCATGTGGGTTCTTTTCCTAACCCACATGGATCCACTAGAGTCATTGCATGTGTGCTCTCTTCATAAACCACATGGATCCACTAGATGTCATTGTTTATATATATATGTGTGTCTGTGTGTATTAGTGTGCATCATTTTAGTTTTGGAAAAGAACACATGGGATGATGCCACTCTAGCATGTGGTGTTCTTTTCCAAACCACATGGATCCCCTAGATGTCATTGCATGTGTGTTCTTTTCAAAAACCACATGGATCCACTGATGTCATTGTATGTCTGTTCTTTTCATAATGGACATGGATCCACTAGATGTAATTGCATGTGTGTTCTTTTCCTAAACCAGATGGATCCACTAGATGTCATTGCATGTGTGTTATTTTCCTAAACCACATGGATCCACTAGAGTTATTGCTTGTGTGTTCTTTTCATAGACCGCATGGATCCACTAGATTCCATTGTATATGTGTGTGTATCTGTGTGCACCATTCTGGTTTTGTAAATGTACACATGGAATTATGCAACTCCAGCACATGGTGTCCAACCAGGTTTGGGAACCCTAGCAGCATGCTGGATTCAACAGCAGCATGCATTGTACCACCAGTTTGAAAGATGTTGCATCACCACACCCACTTGGCTGTATGCATTGTACCACCAGTTTGAAAGATGCTGCATCACCACACCCACTTGGATGTGTGTGTATGAGTGTGAATCATTGTTGTTTTGGATAAGTACACATGCAATCATGCCACTCCAGCATGTGGTGTCCAACCATGTCCAGGAACGCTAGCAGCATGCTGGGATTCAACTTCAACATGCATTGTATCATCAGTTTGAAAGATGCTGCATCACTACACACACTTGGATATGTGTGTGTATGAGTGTGCATCATTGTAGTTTTGGAGAAGTACACATGCAATGATGCCACTCCAGCATGTGGTGTCCAACCATGTCCAGGAACCCTAGCAGCTTGCTAGGATCCAACTGCAGCATGCATTGTACCACTAGTTTGAAAGATGTTACATCACCACAATCACTTTGATGTATGTCTGTCTATGAGTGTGAATCATTTTGGTTTTGGAAAGGAACCCATGCAATGATGCCACTCTAGCATGTGGTGTCTAACCATGTCTAGGAACCCTAGCAGCATGCTCGTATTCAACTGCAGCATGCATTGTACCACCAATTTGAGAGATGATGCATAACCACACCCATTTGGATGTTTGTGTGGGGCTCTCGTGTGTGTGTCTATGAGAATGATGCCACTCCATCATGTGGTGTCCAACCATGTGTAGGAACCCTAGTAATATGCTAGGATTCAACTGCATCATGCATTGTACCACCAGTTTGAAAGATGTTACATCACCACACTCACTTTGATGTGTGTCTATGTATGAGTGTACATCATTTTGGTTTTGGAAAGGAACCCATGAAATGATGCTACTCTAGCATGTGGTGTCTAACCATGTCTAGGAACCCTAGCAGCATGCTGGGATTCAGCTATAGCATGCATTGTACCACCAATTTGAAAGATGTTGCATCACCACAGCCACTTCGATTTGTGTGTGGGGATCTCATTTGTGTGTATGATTTTGCATCATTGTGGTTTTGGAAAAGTACACATGGAATGATGTCACTCCAGCATGTGGTGTCCAACCATGTCTAGGAACCCTAGAAGCATGTTGTGATTCAACTGCAGCATGCATTGTACCACTAGTTTGAAAGATGCTACATCACCACACCCACTTGGATGTGTGTGTATGAGTGTGCATCATTGTAGTTTTGGATAAGTACACACGCAATGATGCCACTCCATCATGTGGTGTCCAACCATGTCCAGGAACCCTAGCAGCATGCTGGGATTCAACTACAGCATGCATTGTACCACCAATTTGAAAGATGCTGCATCACCACACTCACTTGGATGTGTGTCTGTGTATGAGTGTGCATCATTTTGGTTTTGTAAAGGATCCATGGAAATTATGCCACTCCAGCATGTGGTGTCTAGCCATGTCTAGGAACCCTAGCAGCATGCTGGGATTCAACTGCAGCATGCATTGTACCACCAATTTGAAAGATGCTGCATCACCACACCCACTTCGATGTGTGTGTGGGGCACTCATTTGTGTGTATGAGTGTGCATCATTGTGGTTTTGGAAAAGTACTCATGGAATGATGCCACTCCAGCATGTGGTGTCCAACCATGTCCAGGAACCATAGCAGCATGCTGGGATTCAACTACAGCATGCATTGTCCCACTAGTTTGAAAGATGCTACATCACCACACACCACTTGGATGTGTGTATAAGTGTGCTTCATTGTGGTTTTGGAAAAGAACACATGCAATGATGCCACTCCAGCATGTGGTGTTCTTTTCCTAAACCACATGGATCCACTAGATGTCGTTGGATGTGTGTTCTTTTCATAAACCACATGGATCCACTAGATGTCGTTGGATGTGTGTTCTTTTCATAAACCACATGGATCCACTAGATGTCATTGCATGTGTGTTCTTTTCATAAACCACATGGATCCACTAGATGTTATTGCAAGTGTGTTCTTTTCCTACACCACATGGATCCACTAGAGTCATTGCATGTGTGTTCTTTTCATAAACCACATGGATCCACTAGATGTTATTGCATGTATGTTCTTTTCATAAACCACATGGATCCCCTAGATGTCATTGCATGTGTGTTATTTTCCTAAACCACATGGATCCACTAGAGTCATTGCATGTGTTTTATTTTCATAAACCACATGGATCCACTAGATGTCATTGTATATATATATGTGCGTGTGTGTGTATCAGTGTGCACCATTTTAGTTTTGGAAAAGAACACATGCAATTATGCCACTCTAGCATGTGGTGTTCGTTTCGAAAACCACATGGCCCCCTAGATGTCATTGCATGTGTGTTCTTTTCCTAAACCACATGGATCCACTAGATATGATTGCATGTATGTTATTTTCCTAAACCACATGGATCCACTAGAGTCATTGCATGTGTGTTCTTTTCATAAACCACATGGATCCACTAGATGTCATTGTATATGTGTGTGTGTATTAGTGTGCACCATTCTAGTTTTGGAAAAATACATATGGAATGATGCCACTCCAGCATGTGGTGTCCAACCATGTCCGAGAACCCTAGCAGCATGCTGGATTCAACAACAGCATGCATTGTACCACCAGTTTGAAAGATGCTGCATCATCACCCCTACTTGGATGTATGTATTGTACCACCTGTTTGTAAGATGCTACATCACCGCACCCACTTGGATGTGTGTGTATGAGTTTGCATCATTCTGGTTTTGGATAAGTACGCATGCAATGATGCCACTCCAGCATGTGGTGTCCAACCATGTCCAGGAACCCTAGCAGCATGCTAGGATTCAACTTCAGCATGCATTGTATCATCAGTTTGAAAGATGCTACATCACCACACCCACTTGGATTAGTGTGTATGAGTGTGCATCATTGTAGTTTTGGAGAAGTACACACGCAATGATGCCACTCCAGCATGTGGTGTCCAACCATGTCCAGGAAACCTAGCAGCATGCTGGGATTCAACTGCAGCATGCATTGTACCACCAGTTTGAAAGATGCTGCATCACCACACTCACTTGGATGTGTGTCTGCGTATGAGTGTGCATATTTTTGGTTTTGGAAAGGAACCCATGCAATGATGCCACTCCAGCATGTGGTGTCTAACCATGTCTAGGAACCCTAGCAGCATGCTGGTATTCAACTGCAGCATGTATTATACCACCAATTTGAGAGATGCTGCATCACCACACCCACTTGGATGTGTGTACGGGGATCTCGTGTGTGTGTATGAGTGTGCATCATTGTGGTTTTGGAAAAGTACACATGGAATGATGCCACTCCAGCATGTGGTGTCCAGCCATGTCCGGGAACCTGTAACACCCTCGAATCGTCCCTATGCAAGTTTTAGCCCTTTTCGCCAAACCCGCATAGAAACGGTTCAAGGGACCCACAGAACAGATATATATACAACAGCGACTCCATGAGTCAAGAATACAGGTATAATATACAAAGATCCAAATCACCTCGAAACGATAGAGCGTCCGACTACGGACAAGATGCAAATGGGGCTAAGAGCCCTAAAGAATAACCAATGGCGTCCATAACCCTGCCCAGGCCAAGCCGGAAAGGTAACCCTGCTAACGACGTCGACCTCAACCTGCTAAAACAAAAGGGGTGCCGACAAAGGGCAAAGGAAAAAGAGGAGCGTCAGTACTGAGGCCAGTACACGGCGAGGCTAGAATTCGGCGGCTCTCGCCTACATAGGTATGATGGGCTGAAGCGGCAGCGTAGCGGCACTAACAACCTATAGAGACTCGATACAACTGGCGGTTATCAGAGAAGGATAAGAAAGACCTATTCGGATCCAACCTGAAGCTAACACCAAACAAACCCATCCTGGTATTTCCCCCTCGAGACCAAACGAGGAAGTCGGACCGAGGAACTCACACAGTTGGCAGTTTTATTTATTCCGTTATAGTTGCAGCACTTACTAATCAGATATAGATAGCATGAGTCATCCTGAAGCATAAGTGGTGGAAGTTTTAATTAACCATTCCGTGGTAGTTGGAACATTTACTAGTCAGATATAATTGTTCTGAGGAATCCCAAAACCCAGCAGTTGTTGACACTTTTATCACATTCCATTGGAGTTGCAATACTTACTAGGCAGGTATAGTATGACACAGATCTCTACAGATCCACCAGTTGTTGGCATTTTTATTATCCATTCCATTGTAGTGAAGCTGATTACTAGTCACATATTAAGTCAAATTTATAACACTACTTTAGTTATGCTTTTCTATGATCGAGATACTGTGCTCCAAGTCGTCCATAACCGCAGACACGGCTTTCAGAAAGTTTTACCCTGCAGGGGTGCACAAATAGCAACACACACACGATCAACCTCGGAAAAACCAACTCAAAACCCAACGAGGATTTCACGACAAAGCAATCACAGGATTCATAAGATATTTTAGGGGGCCACCCCACTAAGCTACCCGCGATGAAGTTGGCCGGCTCCGAGACGGATCCAGGGTTTGTGTGGACGGCGGTAAACGACTGGGAACCCGAAAGTGTGACTGGGCTTGTCGATACAGTGAAAACGTGTCACGATCCAAAACAGTACAGGTGCTCCACGCATAATCGTAAATAAAGCCGTAAACCATGGCATAAGTACAGGATAGTAATAAAGCCCCAAA
Source organism: Avena sativa (assembly GCA_916181665.1). Classification (NCBI taxonomy): domain Eukaryota; kingdom Viridiplantae; phylum Streptophyta; class Magnoliopsida; order Poales; family Poaceae; genus Avena; species Avena sativa. Next base: position 320,143,551 of record OV702292.1, read on the forward strand.
CTAGTTTGTGGCCCCAAGAAATAAGAAATGAATCAAGCACTAGCTAAGGGGATTCATGGTCCCATATGCGGATAGTGCGATAGTCAAGGAACAGGTATCAAGTACTCGGGGTCCTACGGGACACAAGTGAGCGTGGAAGAACCAAATAACATCTATTCCCCACCGATGCCTCTACATTAGTTATACCTAGCAATTTAATAGTTGTATTTAAAGTCATGATCATCTCCACCATAAACATCTGCCAGCATTCCAACAACGGTGGTACTCGACAACACAAGATCGCACCTGAGCAAGCAACTACGACTCGCAAGGCTAGCTATCTACCAAACAACAGGTAATAGGAGGTGTCCAAGGCAATATAGAGGCTGCACGGAATATATCGGGTACGGAACTAAAGCATCACAATACAGATAGCAATAGACCAACAGGAGGAAATAAAGACTATAAATGCAAAATAGGTAGAAAGGGGGAGAATGCTCGCCTGGGGAAACACTGCCGAAGGTTCATATCCGAAAAACTTGTCGATACTCGCATCAACTCATCAGCCTAATCCGTGAAGAAGCAAACACTAGAAGAAACACCAGATGCAATATTTAATACTACGACAGAAGATCCGGCATGATTATGATATGACGCATGGCATGGCAAAGATGCGGTGCATTTAGGCAATATTAAGCGGAACCGGGGCCCCGACGATTAATTAAACGGTTTAAGTTATTTAGAAACCCCACAAATTAAATGTTGAATTAACAAGGCAAAACATGGTATCGGTTCGCTACACCAATTTAAATGGAGTCCGGAATAAGACAACAATATTCCGCATATAGGCTCCATATTTAATTATGAGGTTAATCGGCATAATGCCCCCAAACCACAGACAGGTAAGCATGCATAAACAACTTAAGATGCGATAGGTATATGTCATATTATAAAAATAGAGGCTTAGGGTCACACATCTGGGTTCGGAAGATCTTGGGTTCCGGGGGTTCGGGGTTCGGACTCAGGGTTCGACGGGGACGGCGAGGTTCGGATACGAGATGGAGAACTTGGGTGCCAAGCGGTCGATCTTGTCGTCGATGGCGAACTTGAGTGGATCGGGTACCGGTGGTCTTCGGGCTCCGGGAAGGCGATCTTGACGCCTATGACGAAGAGCTCGGGTTCGGACGGAGGTCTTGGCGTTCGGGATGAAGAACTCGGCGTATCCGTGTCGGCGACCTTGGCGTTTGGCACCCTATGAAGTAGACCTTGGAGTTCCGTGATGATATTGTCGATCCCTGTCGAAGGCCTTGGTGCTCCGGATCGGTCTGGGTTCCATGAAGGAGATCTTGGTGTTTGAAACATTCGGGTCTGGCGACGGGGCTTCGAGCTTCTCGCATTGGTACCGATCCACAAGCAGTCCTGCATCGAAGATCTTGACGTCCGTGTAGACGATCTTCCGAGTCCTGTAATCCGTGACGAAGGTCTTGTCACTATGGCTTCGGTTGCCGGTGTCGATCTTGAATAACGTCGATAGCAAACTGGCAGCAACCTATTGGTCAGATCCTCCCGGAATCGGTCCAACTAAATGCTACAGGAGGCAGGTGCACACACACGGGCTGCAGCTTGCTGCAGCTAGCAGACACAAGCAGAGAGGTCGGCGCCGGTGCTCACGCGGGACGAAGGAGGCGAGAGCCGGTCGGCACCAGGGTGAGCGGCGAAGGCGATGACGGCTCCACGAGGCGGCCTCGCGCGGAGTGCTGGCAAGCACAGGAGAAGGCCGCTGGAGCAGGGTGAGGCAGACGGTGCTCATAGGGGACGGCGGGATGGAGGACCACGGCGGAGCGGCGCTGGTGAGGAGGAGGGAGGTGCTCAGGCGACGGAGTTGGGGTTGTGCAGGCAGGGCTCCGGTGACCCGGGTCGCTGCAAGTGGTGCTGGTCAGGCTCGCATCGGCCGGCGGCGAGGCTCAGTGGAAGAAGGAGGCGAGGCGGCCAGGGCGGCTCGGTGACGAACTCACAAGGGCATGGCTGGAGCAAGCTTGATGCGGGGTAGGACTCGGGGGCGAGGGCGGCGGACGCGGGGCTCGGTCTCCGGTGGAGGTGAGCAGCTCCTGTCGGCGGCGCGCGTCCCAGAGGACGGGGCGAGGGCGGCAGCGGGCTTGAGGCGAGGAGGGGAGAGGGACGGGGGCTCCGGTCGGAGGAGAGCTCAGGGCAGAGCCCGCTAGCGCCAGCGCTCGAATCAGGAGGAGCGGCGCAGGTGGTCGGTGGCTGCGAATGGGGAGGAGGACGCGGCAGGTGGGAGGTGGGCCCGCGGGGGAGGGGATCGAGGGAGGAAGCGGGTCGCATGCGAGGAGGGGATCGTGGGTGGGCCAGGGTATGACGAGGTGGGGGATCCGAGGTGGTCGGGTCGGTGGCGCACAAGTGGGTGGATGGGAACGAGCGGGAGAGTAGGTGGGGAGCCTGGGGCTGCACGCCCAGGTGGGGCCTGGTCAGGGTGGCGGGTGAGACCCAGGTGGGTGGGCACACGGGGCCAGGGGGTGGGTGTGTGCGTTGGGGCATGTGTGTCGGTCACGGGGTGCATGGAAAATGGAGCGGGGCGCGCATGTGGTTGCAGTGCACGAGAGGCAGGCGGTAGCGAGCGGTTGGTGGCGTGCGGCCAGGATGGCGTGGTGGGGTGATGTGGCGAGTTGTGAGTGGTCGGGATGAGGTGGTGAGCGGTTTTGAGGTGGCGGCTGGGCCAGGGAGGTGAGGCCGGCTACAGGTGCATGCGGCTGTGGCGCGTGGGGTGCGTGTGTGTGCTGCGTGAGTGGTTTGCGTTTGGTGTGGTGCATCTGGGTAGGTAGGGACCGGTCTAGGGTTAGGTCTTGGTCCGGTTAGGGTTAGCACAAGCTAGGTTTAGTTTAGGTTAAACCGGGTAGTAGGAGGTTTAGCCGGTTGGGTCTCTGGTCTGACCGGCAGGACTACCTCCCCGGTACAAACATTAATTTTATGAAACAACACATTTACAAAAATAATTTTAGACAAACAGAGACATCCGGAACACCGGGGTTTTGATTTGAAATAAATACTAGATATTTAGAAAACAGAAATAGGGTTTTTCGAAAATAGTTTCAGACAACAGATGCATGATGATGTCGATGCTCAAATGCAATGTGGCATGATGACATGAGCATGCGGTCATGATGATGCAATGCACAAAAACACAGCGATTTTCTAGTAGTGGTTTTTGCGGGATGACACAAAACCCTAGCAGCATGCTGGATTCAACAACAACATGCATTGTACCACTAGTTTGAAAGATGTTGCATCATCACACCCACTTGGATGTATGCATTGTACCACCTGTTTGAAAGATGCTACATCACCACACCCACTTGGATGTGTGTGTGTGAGTTTGCATCATTCTGGTTTTGGATAAGTACGCATGCAATGATGCCACTCCAGCATGTGGTGTCCAACCATGTCCAGGAACCCTAGCAGCATGCTGGGATTCAACTTCAGCATGCATTGTATCATTAGTTTGAAAGATGCTACAACACCACACCCACTTGGATGTGTGTGTATGAGTGTGCATCATTGTAGTTTTGGAGAAGTACACACGCAATGATACCACTCCAGCATGTGGTGTCCAACCATGTCCAGGAACCGTAGCAGCATGCTAGGATTCAACTGCAGCATGCATTGTACCACCAGTTTGAAAGATGCTGCATCACCACACTCACTTGGATGTGTGTCTGTGTATGAGTGTGCATCTTTTTGGTTTTGGAAAGGAACCCATGCAATGATGCCACTCTAGCTTGTGGTGTCTAACCATGTCTAGGAACCCTAGCAGCATGCTGGTATTTAACTGCAACATGCATTATACCACCAATTTGAGAGATGCTCCATCACCACACCCACTTGGATGTGTGTGCAGGGCTCTCGTGTGTGTATGAGTGTGCATCATTGTGGTTTTGGAAAAGTACACATGGAATGATGCCACTGCAGCATGTCGTGTCCAACCATGTCCAAGAACCCTAGCAGCATGCTGGGATTCAACTGCAGCAAGCATTGTACCACCAGTTTGAAAGATGCTACATCACCACACCCACTTGGATGTGTGTATAAGTGTGCATCATTGTGGTTTTGGAAAAGAACACATGCAATGATTCCACTCCAGCATGTGGTGTTCTTTTCCTAAACCACATGGATCCACTAGATGTCATTGGATGTGTGTTCTTTTCATAAACCACATTGATCCACTAGATGTTGTTGGATGTGTGTTCTTTTCGTAAACCACATGGATCCACTAGATGTCATTGCATGTGTGTTCTTTTTATAAACCACATGGATCCACTAGATGTCATTCCACCTGGATGTGTGTGTATTAGTGTGCATTATTGTGGTTTTGGAAAAGGACACATGCAAGGATGCCACTCCTGCATTGGGTGTCCAACAATGTCCAGGAATCCTAGCAGCATGCTAGGATTCAACTGCAGCATGCATTATACAACCAGTTTAAAAGATGTTGCATCACCACACCTAGTTGGATGTGTCTATGTGTATTAGTGTGCATCATTGCGATTTTGGAAAAAAAAACACATGCAATGATGCCACTCATGCATTTGATGTCCAACCATGTCCAGGAACCCTAGCAGAATGCTGGGATTCAACTGCAGCATGAATTGTACCACTAATTTGAAAGATTCTGCATCACCACACCCACCTGGATGTGTGTGTTTGTGTATTAGTGTGCATCATTGTGGTTTTGGAAAAGAACACATGCAATGATGCCAGTCCATCATGTGGTGTCCAACCATTTCCAGGAACACTAGCAGCATGAAGGGATTCAACTGCAGCATGCATTGTACCACCTGTTTGAAAGATGTTGCATCACCATACCCACTTGGATGTGTGTGTGTGTGTATTAGTGTGCAATATTCTGGCTTTGGAAAAGAACACATGCAATAATACCACTCAAGCATGTGGTGTCCAATAATGTCCAAGAACCCTAGTAGCATGCTGGGACTCAATTGGAGCATACATTGTACCACATGTTTGGAAGATGCTGCATCACCACACCGACTAGTATGTGTGTGTATGAATGTGCATCGTTGTGGTTTTGGAGAAGTACGCATGCAATGATGCCACTCCAGCATGTGGTGTCCAACAATGTCCAGGAACCCTAGCAGCATGCTAGGATTCAACTGCAACATGCATTGTAAAACTAGTTTGAAAGATGTTGCATCACCACACCCACTTGGATGTCTGTGTGTATCAGTGTGCATCATTGTGATTTTGGAAAAGAACTCATGCCACTCCATCATCTGTTGTTCTTTTCCTAAACCACTTGGATCCACTAGATGTCTTTGCATATGTGTTCTTTTCATAAACCACATGGATCCACTAATGTCATTGCATGTGTGTTCTTTTCATAAACCACATGGATCCACTAGATGTCAATTACATGTGTGTTCTTTTCCTAAACCACATGGATCCACTAGAGTGATTGCATGTGTGTTCTTTTCATAAACCACATGGATCCACTAGATGTCGTTTAATATGTGTGTATCAGTGTGCATCGTTGTGGTTTTGGAAAGAACACATTTAATGATGCCACTCTAGCATGTGGTGTCCAAGAATGTCAAGAAACCCTAGCAGCATGCTTGGATTCAACAACAACATGTATTGTACCACCAGTTTGAAAGATGCCGCATCACCATACCCACTTGGATATGTGTGTGTATTATTGTGAAATATTGTGGCTTTGGAAAAGAACATATGCAATGATGCCACTCTAGCATGTGGTGTCCAAAAACATCCAGGAACCCTAGAATCATGCTAGGACTCAACTGCAACATGCATTGTACCACCAGTTTGAAAGATGCTACATCGCCACACCGACTTGGATGTGTGTGTATGAGTGTGCATCATTGTGGTTTTGGAGAAGTACACATGCAATGATGCCACTCTAGCATGTGGTGTCCAACAATGTCCAAGAACCCTAGCAACATGTTGGGATTCAAATGCAGCATGCATTGTAACACCATTTGGAAAGATGTTCCATCACCACACTCACTCGGATGTCTATGTGTGTATTAGTGTGCATCATTGTGATTTTGGAACATAACACATCCAATGATGCCACTCTAGCATCGGGTGTTCTTTTCCTAAACCACTTGGATCCACTAGATGTCATTGCATGTGTGTTCTTTTCATAAACCACATGGATCCACTAATGTCATTGCATGTGTGTTCTTTTAATAAACCACATGGATCCACTAGATGTCAATTGCATATGTGTTCTTTTCCTAAACCACATGGATCCACTAGAGTCATTGCAGGTGTGTTGTTTTCATAAACCACATTGATCCACTTGATGTCATTGTATTGTGTGTATTAGTGTGCATCATTTTGGTTTTGGAAAGAACACATGCAATGATGCCACTCTAGCATGTGGTGGCCAACAATTTCAAGGAACCCTAGCAGCATGCTAGGATTCAACTATAGCGTGCATTGTACCACCAGTTTGAAAGATGCTGCATCACCACACCCACTTGGATGTGTGTGTGTATCAATGTGCATCATTGTGATTTTGGAAAAGAACACATGCAATGATGCCACTATAGTATGTGGTGTCCAATCATGTCCAGGAACCCTAGCAGCTTGATGGGATTCCACTGCAGCATGCATTATACCACCATTTTGAAAGATGCTATATCACCACACCCACTTGGATCTGTGTGTGTATCACTGTGCATCATTGTGGATTTGGAAAAGAACATGTGCAATGATGCCACTCTAGCATGTGGTGTCCAACCATGTCCAGGAACCCTAGCTGCATGTTGGGATTCAACTGTAGTATGCATTGTACCACCAGTTTGAAATATGCTACATCACCACACCCACTAGGGTGTGTGTGTATTAGTATGCATCTTTGTGGTTTTGGGAAATAACACATGCAATGATGCCACTCCATCATGTGGTGTCCAACAATGTCCAGGAACCCTAGCAGCATGCTAGGATTCAACTGCAGCATGGATTGTACGACCAGTTTGAAAGATGCTGCATCACCACACCCACTTGGATGTGTGTGAGTATTAGTGTGCATCATTGTGATTTTGGAAAACAACACATGCAATGATGTCACTCTAGCATGTTGTGTCCAACCATGTCTAGGAACCATAATAGCATGCTAGTATTCAACTGCATGATATATTCTATCACCAGTTTTAAAGATGCCGCAGCACCACACCCACTTGGATGTGTGTGTATCAGTGTGCATCATTGTGGTTTTGGAAAAGTACACATGCAATGATGCAACTCCAGCATGTGGTGTCCAACCATGTCTAGGAACCCTACCAGCATGCTGGGATTCAACTTCAGCATGCATTGTACCGCCAGTTTGAAAGATGTTGCATCACCACACCCACTTAGATGTGTGTGTGTTTATGAGTGTGCATCATTGTAGTTTTGGAGAAGTACACATGCAATGATGCCACTCCAGCATGTGGTGTCCAACCATGTCTAGGAACCCTAGCAGCATGCTGGGATTCAACTGCAGCATGCATTGTACCGCCAGTTTGAAAGATGCTGCATCACCAAAACCACTTGGATGTGTGTGCATCATTGTGGTTTTTGAAAAGAACACATGCAATGATGCCACTCCAGCATGTGGTGTCCGACCATGTCCAGGAACCCTAGCAGCATGCTAGGATGCATCATGCATTATACCACTAGTTTGAAATATGCTGCATCACCACACCCACTTGGATGTGTGTGTATGAGTGTGCATCATTGTGGTTTTGGAAAAGCACACATGCAATGATGCCACTCCAACATGTGGTGTCCAACCATGTCCAGGAACTTTAGCAACATGCTGGGATTCAACTGCAGCATGCATTGTATCACCAGTTTGAAAGATGATGTATCACCACACCCACTTGGATATGTGAGTGTATGAGTGTGCATCATTGTGGTTTTGGAGAAGTACACATGCAATGATGCCACTCTAGCATGTGGTGTCCAACCATGTACAAGAACCCTAGCAGCATGCTGAGATTCAACTACACCATGCATTGTACCACTAATTTGAAAGATGCTACATCACCACACTGATGAGGATATATACAGGGATTATGATTATTCTGACTGCTTGAACTAGAAGGAAATATTGAGTTAAATGAATAATGACTATCAGGTGAATTCATTACTAGTTGACCATGATGCTTTCATTTATAAGAACTTTATATTGCCTAAGTCTTTGTCCTATTGTATGATCAGATACATGGGAGAAGAAGGCGTAGCACTGTCAGGGGGATGATTCCCAGGTGCCCCAACCGGACAAGAAACCAAGCAATCGGATCGCGTCCGGCTGACCAGGTGCAGTCGGACAGGGCAAGACAGGCCGACTATCACATGGTAGCCGGATCAGCAAGAAGTAGCCGGCTACGGCGACGTAGCCGGACCCAATTAGTGGGACAGGACGACGTGCGTATCAGTGCACGGTACGCCCTGTACGATGACAAGACTGGCAACCACCCGGCCATACCGAAGACTTTGCGGGGATGACGTAGGAACAATGGCCTGATGCTGACGACGGGCTCGCACGGTGTCCACTGTGCCTACGATAGCCATACCGCTCATACTCCGATGAGACATACCATGCCGGACACTGTAGATGACCAGCCGGCTGGGACCCGCATGTGGGGCCCGCCAGTCAGATTGGCCAGTGAGACCGTTGCCTCTGCCTCTCTGCCTATATAAGGAGAGGCAAGGCCTCAGTAGAAAGGGTTGGTCTCATTGCATTTAAGGTAGTAGCTAGAGAATACAGCTCAAGGAGCACTTGTAGTTCATGTATCCCTGATAGTCAGATCCGGCAGGACTAGGGGCTTTACCTCATCTCGAGGGCCCTGAACCTGGGTACTTCTCGCATCCAGCTACGCTTGCTTGTATCCAATCCCGCCTGCGGACGCCGTCGATAGCTTCCCTGCTAGTCTCCACACCTCTATCTAACCTCCTTAGGTACTGTCGTTCCAATACAACGACAGTTGGCGCCCACCATGGGGAAAGATGGCTTCGACCGGAGTCACGTTCCGCACGGGACCCCGCACTTCAGCCAGTGAGCACGTGGCCTCTAGCCTGGTGCTCACGCTTGGCAAATTCGACTATGTCATCGACAACGCTTCCTGCTTCGCCGGAACCTCCTTCCCGGCGAACGGCACCGTCCTGCTATTCGGCGACCTCCCTGTCTACGTCGCCACCATTCCGGTGCGTTTCCCTAGGGAAATTGTCTCTGTCGCGGAGCCGCCGCATCCGGGCGGTAGCACCTTCGTCGCATCCTGCGGCGTGGAAGTCATGATGGCTAGCTCCAGCTCTCACCCCCGCCAGCCGCGGGAGCGAGGTGCAGACGAGGTTGGGACTTCTGCCCCTCCGCAGCCTCGGAATCCGGTGGAGGATGCCATTGATCGGCTCCTGACGCCGGTCAACCTCGGGGAAAACCCAGAGGAGAAGGAGGCCAACTTGGCCATGGAGAGACAGATCCTCCTCCAGGAGGCCATGGAGCTAGCAGCAGCCCGCAAGCAACTCGAGATCACCCGGCGCGAGTATGACCGCGCGCACGGTTTCACTCCGGCTACCGCGGAGCCAAGCCGGCGCGGCCAGGTGCGGCACCGGGGCGGCGAGCTAGGCGGTAGGATGGAAAAGGATAGGGAGCCGGATCCCGCACCCGCCCTCATCCGGCCCACCTATAGCACGCCCATCAAGAACCTGCGCACGGCACGGGCCACGGCAGAGGAACTGCCCAGTCTGGAGGGCGAGGAGCGAGCCCGCCAGCAGGCTCGCATGTAGGAGCTCCTCCGCATCGCGGACGAGCAGGCCGACGCCAACCGGCAGATGCAGGAGGACCCCACCTACTCCAGGGGAGCAAGCTGCCTGCCAACAGCAGGGGCGTGCCACGCGACACCCAGCAGGTGTCCTCCCCTCAGCCCACTAAGGCCCGCAGCAGGTGTCGCAGCTCTGGCAACAGGGGCCAGCCGCGCCAGGAGCAGACGGTGAACAGCAACCCGCCGCCTCCCCCTCCACCAACCGGGGCACCCAGACCCGCCGGCTCCCGTCTCTCGGGCCAGGTGGGAGCGCCCAACCCGGATTGTCCGGATGCCCGTGACCACATCGAGCTCCTCGCTCAAGCGCGCGTCATGGAGGAGGAAGATTCTACCAGCCCGGTTTGTTTCGGACCCCGCATCCGGAATGAGCCGTTTCCGGATAAGTTCTCCCTACTCAGGGACACCCCCAAGTACGACAGCAGCATGAAACCGGAAGATTGGCTGACCGAATATGCAACGGTAGTCGGCATCGCCCATGGGAACAAGTGCACAGCCGTGCGCTACGTCCCCCTCATGCTAACCGGGTCGGCAAGAACGTGGCTCAAGAGCCTTGTGCCCAATAGCATCAATGCCTGGCCAGACTTCGAGAAAGTATTCGTCCGTAATTTCAACGGCACGTACAAGCGTCCGGGGCACCCACGCGACCTGGCCTTGTGTGTCCAAGGTGACCGCGAGACCGACCGCGAGTACCTCGCCAAGTGGACGGAGCTGCGCAACACCTGTGAGGGCATCCTGGAGAGCCAGGCCATCGGCTTCTTCATCGAGGGTTGCCGAGAAGGCACCATGCTTCACCACCGGCTACTGTGTGACGAGCCGAAAACCATGGCGGAGCTCATGACGGTTGCGGACCAGTACGCCATGGTGGATGCTGCCATGAAGAAGCCCCTCCGAGTAAATGTTGGCGGGCGTCCGACTCCTACGGAGCCGGCTCGCGACCGTCCGGGCAATCCGGCTGGCAAAGCCAGATCCTCCAGGCGCCATGGCAACGATAACCGGTTCCACGGGGACCGCCAAGCCGGGCAATAGAAGCCCCGCTACCACGCGCGGCAGGTCAATGCTGTGGACGGTGCGCCCGACGCACCGTCTAACGACACAAGGAGGCAGAAGCCATGGCTCACCTTCGACCAGATGTTTGACGGCCCGTGCAAGTGGCACAGCGGTCCCTTCAAACCGGCTACGCACACCACTCGGAATTGCAGCTGGACCCACCAGCTAAAGGACCAGGGCAACCAACCTCGTCTCCCCCCTCCCCCTCTGGGCGGACCCCCACCACCGGCTAGGGGAGACGGTAATGATGGTAATGGAAACAATGGCGGCAACAACAACAATGGCTACCCCCAGCCGCACGCCGCCTACCACATCTTCGAGACGGAGCAGGACGACAAGCACAGCCGTAGGCGACGCTCTAAGGAGGTCAATGCCATCATCTCTCCGGTCCCCCAATACCTGAACTGGTCGAAAACCCCCATCACCTGGAGCCGTGCAGATCAGCCGGAGCAGTTGCCGACTCCCGGGGGCTACGCCATGGTGCTCGACCCCCTCATCGTCTCCAACACGCGTACCTGCTGATTCTCACGCGTCCTCATCGACGGAGGCAGCAGCCTCAACCTCCTCTACCAGTCCTCGCTGGAGAAGCTGGGCATTCGCGAAAGCGACCTGCGCCCGACTACCACAATGTTCCACGGCATACTGCCGGGGCTAGCCTGCGCCCCACTGGGGAAAATCCAGCTGCACGTCATCTTCGGGACCGAGGAGTACTTCCGCCGTGAACCAATCTGGTTCGAGGTAGTAAACTTAACGAGCTCCTACCATGCTCTCCTCGGGCGCCCCGCCCTCACCAAGTTCATGGTCGTCCCCCACTACGCGTACCTCAAGACAAAGATGCCATGACCCCGCAGCGTGATCATCGTCGCCGGCTGCTTCAGGCGGTCGATGGAGTGCGCCTCAGCCGGTTCCAAAATGGCAGAGGCCCTTATCATAGCCGAGGAGAAGCGCGTGATCATGCGCAACGTGGCCATGGCCCAGCAGGACATGCCGGCTAGTAGCAAACCGGCTGGAGAAGGAACTTTCCAGCCGGCAAAGGAGACAAAGAGGATTCTACTCGACCCCTCCGACCCGACTAAGTTCGTCACCATTGGTGCCGTCTTGGACAGCAAATAGCAAGGCGCGCTCGTCGTCTTCCTTCGTGAGAATCGGAACATCTTTGCATGGTCCCCCAAGGACATGCCAGGTGTTCCGAGGGAGTTCGCCAAGCACTCACTTCATGTGCGGCCGGACGCCAAGCCGGTCAAGCAACCTCTGCGCCGGTTCGCGGAGGAGAAGAGGAAGATAATCGGGGACGAGATCACCCGGGTCCTTCCAGCCGGGTTCATCATGGAAGTGTACCACCCGGACTGGTTGGCGAACCCAGTCCTGGTGCTGAAGAAGAACAAGATCTGGCGCATGTGTATCGACTACACCAGCCTGGACAAGGCGTGCCCGAAAGTCCCCTTCGCCTTGCCCCGTATCGATCAAGTTATCGATTCCATGTCCGGCTGTGATTTTTTGTCTTTTCTAGATTGCTATTCCGGGTACAATCAGATCCGGCTAAACCCGACTTATCAGATTAAGACATCATTTATCACCCCCTACGGGGCTTTCTGCTACGTAACCATGCCTTTTGGCCTAAAGAATGCAGGCGCTACCTATCAGCGCTACATGTAGAAGTGCTTGCACTCGCAGATAGGACGAAACGTGCATGCTTATGTGGATGACGTGGTCATCAAGACCAAGGAGAAGCGCACCCTCTCGAAGATCTGGGAGAAACATTTGGCAACCTCCGTCAGTACCAGATGAAGCTGAACCCGGAGAAGTGCGTCTTCGGAGTACCATCTGGTCAGCTACGCGGTTTCCTCATATCGCAACGAGGTATCGAGGCGAATCCGGAGAAGATCGCAGCCATCGAGAGGATGCAGCCGCCCAGGAACCTGCTTGGAGTCCAGAAGTTCACCGGATGCCTGGCCTCCCTCAGTCGTTCGTCAGCCGGCTGGGGGAGAAGGCACTCCCATCATACCAGCTGATGAAGAAGACGGACAAGTTCTCCTGGACTTCGCAAGCCGACACTGCATTTCACGACCTCAAGCGCATGCTATCCACAGCGCCGGTGCTAGCCACGCCGGCTAGCAAGGAGCCGATGTTGCTCTATATAGCAGCTATCAGCCAGGTCGTCAGCATCGACCTGGTGGTGGAGCGCCCCGAGGAAGGCAAGGCTCAGCCGGTTCAGAGGCCCATCTACTACCTCAGCGAGGTTCTCTCCCTCTCCAAGCAGAACTACCCCCACTACCAGAAGATGTGCTATGGCGTCTACCTGGCATGCAAGAAGCTCAAGCACTACTTCCAGGAGCACCTGACTAAGGTCGTGTGCACCGCACCCCTTTCGGAAATCATCGGCAACAAGGACGCCACCGGCCGAGTCGCCAAGTGGGCCATCGAGCTAGCCGCCTACCCCATCCAGTATGAGCCCCGGCTCACGATCAAGTCGCAGGCATTGGCGGACTTCCTCGTCGACTGGGCTGAGACCCAGTATCTCCCACCAGTTCCAGATTCGGACCACTAGAAGATGCACTTCGATGGGTCGAAGATGCTCGGGTGCTTGGGAGACGGCATCGTGCTCACCTCGCCCAAGGGAGACCGGCTAGAGTACATGCTGCAGATCCACTTCAAGGCCTCCAACAACGTAGCTGAATATGAGGCACTGGCACATGGACTCCGGTTAGCCAAGGAGATCGGTGTCAACCGGATCCTGTGCTTCGGTTATTCGGATCTGGTGGTGCAGCAAGTATCCGGAGAATGGGACGCCAGAGATGCAAACATGGCCCTCTACCGGTTCCACATCCAGAAGCTCAACGCCTCCTTCGACGGGTGCGAATTTCACCACGTCCCTCACATCAACAACGAGGCAGCCGATTCGCTCGCCAAAATCGGATCCACCAGGCAGCCGATCCCACCAGGGGTCTCTTTGGAGCACCTGCGCAAGCCCTCCATCAACCCGTCGCCAGAGTCAGACTCCATCACCTGGGCAGGAAGCATTCCGGCTGGCGGAACGGCAGAAGCGGAGCCGGCAGAACCACCAAAGAAGAAGACCCGCACCAATTCCGGCAAGGCAGTACCCTCCGGCTCGCATGACCCGGGGGCTGCAGGTTCATCAAGCAGCTCGGGGGCTGCCGTCCCGGGTACGCCACCCGGACGACCCCCCGACATCCGTCAACCGGAGGGCGGGAACATCCTCGTCATTCGGGAAGTGCCATCCTGGGCATAGCCCTTCATGAGCTACATCACCAATGGAGAACTTCCGGATGACGAGGTGGAAGCCAGGCAAATCCAGCGCTGTGCGCACACGTACACCATCATCAACGGCGAACTGTACAAGCACAGCGTATCCGGCATTTTCCAGAGATGTGTCGACGTAGACACGGGATATCGGATACTCAAGGACATCCACCAGGGCGAGTGCGGGCATCATGCTTTGTCAAGGGCAATAGTCGCCAAGGCGTTCCGCCATGGTTTCTATTGGCCCACCGCCCTCGAGGACGCTGAGCAGCTGGTCCGCGCGTGCAATGGATGCTAGCGCTTCGGGAAGCTCAGCCACTTGCCAACTTCGGTACTCAAGACCATACCGATCACCTGGTCCTTCGCGGTTTGGGGCCTCGACATGGCCGGTCCCTTCAAGCGGGTGCACGCGGGTATGACCCATCTACTGGTAGCCGTGGACAAGTTCACAGAGTGGATCGAGGCTAAGCACATCTGGAAGCTGGACGGGGCGACAGTCGTCACCTTCTTCACCGACATCATCAACCGATTCGGCTACCCCAACAGCATCATCACCGACAACGGCACGAACTTCGCCAAGGGGGCCTTCGCCCAGTTCTGCAGCAACAAGGGCATTCGGCTGGACCTCGCTTCCGTCGCGCACCCGCAGTCCAACGGGAAAGTGGAAAGGGCAAACGGCTTCGTGCTAGCCGGTATCAAGCCGTGTCTCATGGAACCATTGGAGCGGTCCCCCGGATGCTGGATGGATCAGCTTCCGGCTGTGTTGTGGAGCCTCCATACCACGCCGAATAGATCAACCAGCTACACACCGTTCTTCCTGGTCTATGGATCGGAAGCCGTCCTCTCCGCGGACATCGAATTCGACTCACCGTGCAAGCTCCTATACGACGAAAAGGCCAACCAGGAGGCGCGGGAGGATGGAGTGGACCTCCTGGAGGATGCTCGTGAGCTGGCTCTGTCCAGGTCAGCCCTGTACCAGCGGCGACTACGTCGCTACCATTCAAGCTAGATCCGCCCAGTCGTGTTTCGTGACAGCGACCTGGTTCTCCGGCTGGTGCAAGAAACGAAGGGCATGCACAAGTTATCGCCACCTTGGGAGGGCCCCGTCATCATCAGCCGGGCGCGGCCCAACGACTCCTACTACCTCATTGACACGTAGTAGCCGCGCAAGAACAAGATGGACAAATCAGACGAGGAAATCGAGCGTCCCTGGAACGCGGCCCTGCTGCACCCGTTTTACACCTAGTCGCCGGACAGTGTATGTATCCCGCAAACCCTATGAATGAAAATGTGGACCCCTACGAGAATCTCGGGGGATCCTTGCTAGAAATGTGTTTTCGCATCTGCTTTTCTGGTTCTGATTTTCCGGCTGCGGCAACCCCTACCCGGGGGCTCGCCGGCTGGCCCAGCCTGCTAAGTCAACAAACCAACTGAGTAGTGTGCGACGATGTAAGAGGCCCACTCTTCGTCTCAGCTACAGACCGCAACCCGGCTGTCCGGCTAAGAAGAACAAAAGCCCGAGGCATCCCGCACGAAAAACAGGGAGGGGACGCGACAGACCGGGCATTCCGGTCTTGCAACTAGCTCGACCCAATCTGGCTACAAAGCCGTTAGTACCATGTGCAATGTACTCTCAGCTCCCTTCGATTTCGGCTGCAGACCGCATCCCGGCTGCTCGGCAAGGACACAGCAAAAACATCAGAGCACACGGGAAAGTGACCAAGTGTCTGGAGAGGCACAAGCCAGTTTTCGAAAAAACAAGCCGTTTTCCGGCTATAATTTGACAGACTAACCTATTAACCTGTGAGGATGTATGCGTATGTATATGTATATTCTTGCCCGACTACCTCAAGTCGGAATCTAGGAAAAGGGAAGAAGATTTGAAGTCCTTGCCTTCATCAAGCGCTCCGAATCTCCGGGGCTACACCCACTGGGTGCGCTCGCGTGTCCCCAGTGGAATCTTGTAGTTCCTGACCGGCTAAGGGTGTTTAGCCGGCCGTTCGGAGCCCAGGTGAGGGCAAGGGCAGGAGCAAGAGAAGACAAGGAAGATTCGAAGCACCTGACTACGCCAGCTACTCCGGATCTCGGGGGCTAGACCCAGTGGGTGCGCTCGTGCACCCCCACTAGAATGTTAGTTCCCCCGGCTGAAGGCATTCAGCCAGCGAAAGCAGCCGACTAAGACGAGTCTAGTCGGATAAAGTTAGAAGACGTGAGAAAAAGAAGGAAGATTCGAAGCACCTGGCTGCGCCAGCTACTACGAATCTCGGGGGCTACAACCAGTGGGTGCGCTAGTGCGCCCCCACTGGAGGTGCAGTTCCTCTGGCTAAAGGTGTGAAGCCGGATGAAGTAAGCCGGATAAAGTCAACCGGCAAAATGTTGAAAGAAAACTCGAAACGCACAAGTTAAAGGAAACTCAAGAGTTCAATATTAACAAACAAAAAGGAGGCGAAGCTCCCATAAGTTACCCGGCATCAGAGATAGCCGGTACAGACAGACAAGTTTCACACATAACAAAAGCAAGACAAATACACCCGGCATCCCGGGGCAGTAGCTAAGTGGCAGGACCCTTGCCGTGAGGAGCATCTTGACCGACAGAGTCTTCGGGCGGAGGAGGAGGTGCGGAGCTCGACCCGGTTCCTGCGCCCGCAGGTGGCGGCATTGGGCCTTCCGCATAAGGAGTGCCTACGGACTCCGAGTCGGTGAGCACCTCGTCGGGGTCCACGTAGTCGGCGATCTTGATGGCAAAACCGTGGAGCTCCGGATGGGCTTGGCGGATGGCGGCAAGGTCGGCGCTGGCACGGAAGCCTCCGTCGATCTTCTCGACGCAGGCGTCCTTGTACCAGGAGAGCATGAGAGCTAGAGCCATCTCTGCTCCGGCTCGCGCCGCCAAGTCCCGCAGCCGGTCCACCGCGGTCGACACCTCTCCCACCCTCGCAGCCAGCTGAGCCATCATCTCTGGAACCAGAGCCTCCGGCCACACGAAGGAGAACACGTCCCGTGCTGCTTGGCGAAGCTTGGCAGCCTCTTCGCCAAGAAGGACGATGAGCTTCTGAGCCGTCGGCTGTGCTCCCGGCCAGTTCTCCTGCAGCCGGTTGTAGGCCAGCAGGTCTATGCCGGGATAAAAAGCTGTCAGAAGAGTCAAATCCAGCTACCGGATCCGGAAAGAAAAGAAGGCGGAAAAGGGTGAACTTACCCTTAGCCGTGTGGCCAACCTGCATTAGCTCCTCCACCAGAGACTTCTCCTTTGCCGCCAGCCGTTTGATCTCCTTCTCTTGATCCTTGTTCTGGGCCTTGAGAAGGTTGAAGGCCTCGATCCGGCTGGCGAGGGAGGCGTCACTCTCCTTGATGGTGGCCTCCAAGCCGTCTACCCTCGCGTACCAATCCTTATTCTGCAACCACAGAGTAGAATTGTACTTGCTCAGTTGGTTGTTCGCTTTCTTCAAGCGATCGATCTCGCGCTGAGCGCACACGAGGATGGCTACAACCAAACCGACTATCAGTAAAAAAAAAGAGAGAGAGCAGGGATCGGACGAAGCGAACTTACTCTGGGAGGTCCCGTTGGCAGCAGCAAGCTTCTGCTCCAGGGTCCAGTTCTCACCGGCTGCGGCCTCCAGCAGCCGGATCTCCTTCACTGCCAGTTCAAGGGTCGCGGCGAGATCCGTCATCAAGGCGGCGGAGGAGGCATCCTCATCCACGGCGTTGGCGGCCAAGGATTCCTTCGCGGCAACCACCACCGTCCTCCACTCCTCTCTGGCTCCTCGTCGGAGTTGTCATCACCGACAACTACAAGCTCCTTGCCGACAGCGCCCCCTCGCGTGCTCGTGGAAGAGCCATCCGGCTGCGAGGACTTCGCCTCCAGCTGAGGACCCCCCGATCCGGCTGGGGCAGCCGGTTCAGCTCGAGGGGGAGACAGAGGCGGCACTTCGAAAGAAGGAGGGGCGCTGGATGATGTAGTCAGAGCATGGGGCGGCGACCCGGTTGGAGCTCGAGCCGGGCTCGCGGCTCCAAAAGAAACCAACGTGCTAAGAAGGAGAAGAAGGCAAAGGCAAATAAACCAAAGTCAGGAAGGAAGAAAAAAGAAGTACGCAGAAAACGCCGAAAGAAAAGGGGAGACGGGATGTACCCTGGCACAACTAGAGGCGGCCCCTTCCTCTGGCCAAGACGGCTCGGCGGCAGGTGCTGGACTGGCTCCTCTTGGGAGCCGGCTCCTCCGTTGCAGGCCGGCGGGAGCTAGAACGGCTGGAGCCGTTCACGCCTGCCTCGTCGTCCGTCGTGGAGCGCGTCGCCGGATCGATGGTCGGCGCGGCCTCCTCCTCCTCGTAAACCTCCGCGTGGGGGTCGGCGGCCGGCTCGTCGTTCCGACTGGGAAAGGCATCGCCATCCCCGTCCGACTCCTCGCCGGACCGCCGAGTGCGCGGCTCGGGCAAGTCAGGCGTGAACTCCTCAAGGGGAGCCTCACCCTCCTCATGAAGGATGCAAGCGAAGATCAACCGAATACAAGAAGTTAGCCAGACAGAACAAGAAAAATGCAGGAAGAACAAATGAAG
Source organism: Avena sativa (assembly GCA_916181665.1). Classification (NCBI taxonomy): domain Eukaryota; kingdom Viridiplantae; phylum Streptophyta; class Magnoliopsida; order Poales; family Poaceae; genus Avena; species Avena sativa. Next base: position 320,162,245 of record OV702292.1, read on the forward strand.
TTTCCGACTAGAAGAACTTACCCGGGGCGCGCGGTTCTCCCGGCTGTAGGGCGCCAGACTGAACTTCCAGTTCTCTGGCAGTCGCTCCTTGGTGATCGTCCACACCCACTCCTTCAGGTTGTGGTAGCGGGGATCGCGGCGCGATAGCCGGGTCGGGTCCAGCCGGCCAAAGTAGTAGCACATTTTGTGTGCCCGCTGCTGCAACGACATCATTAGCCGGGACATCCAGCTGAGGGTGATGTCCATGCCGGTTAGCCGGGAGGTGATGAGGGAGCGCATGCGCTACAGCATCGCGTCCGTCTCCGCCTTGTCATGATGGATCTTCAGCTCCCAGTTCTGCCGGCTAGACTCGACATCCTGGAAAGCCGGAAGATTGATCCGGTCAACGTTGGTGACGTTCTTGACGTAGAAGTACGACTGCTGCCACAGCCGTACTGTGTCCTGAAGCAAGAACTTGGGGTAGCCGGATTGGGTGCGGGAGTAGATGGAGGCGCCGCCGCAGACGACTAGCGGCCCCTTCGTGTACTGCACCTGCGGCCGGACTCGGAAGAGCCGGCAGAAGAGCCCGAGATCCGGCTGGATCCCGAGGTAGCTCTCGCAGAAAGCCATGAAGTGCGCCAACGTCCCTATTGCGTTGGCGCCGAGATGGTGGAGGCGGAGATCGAAGAATGCCAGAAACGTCAGGAAGAAGGGGTGCACCGGCAAGGCGAACCCACACGCCAGATGGTAGAGGAAGATGACGCGCTCCCCCTCCGCCGGGTGTGGCGACACCTCTCCCGCCGGCGCCAACCGCACCACCACCTCCTCCTCCGACGGGAGAACGTGAATGGCGTGGTACTTCTGGACGTGGTCCTCCGTGACGGAGGAGCCGCACCAACCTCTGCGGTCGGCTGCCATCTCCGGCTGACAGGAAGGCGCGACGGCGGAGCAGTGACGGTGGCCCGTACCGCCGCCGACGAAAAACGGGTGGTGCAGCGGCTACGGCGACAATAGAGCAACGGCGCAAAGGGCAAGAGCACACTGGGGAAGGAGAAAATACAAGGGAGCGAAGGAAGGGAACTGCCTCCCCCGCGGCATCCCTTTAAAGGGCCGGAAGCGCAACCGTCAACAACGCACGTGTCGCGCATCCGGATGACCCTCACCCCAACCGTCGCCCAAATGCTGTGTGCCAAGGTGGGACGCGCAGAAGATCCCGGAGCGAGAACCGAAGCGCCGGGCAACGGCTTCCCGAGGCGACGTGCGACGGGACGTTACGCTGCTCGACGCAGTGCAATGATGGCGCGCCCGTGCGTGGCCAGCGTCAGCACTAACGTCACGGGTAGCACAACTGCCAGGTGTAGCCGGACACAAATTCAAAACCAAGAGGGAGCGCACGCACATTTCGCCCAAGGGCGGAATCCACAGGCGCTCGGGGGCTAGTGTCAGGGGGATGATCCCTAGGTACCCCAACCGAACAAGAAACCAAGCAATCGGATCGCGTCCGGCTGACCAGGTGCAGCCGTACAGGGCAAGACAGGCCAGCTATCACACGGTAGCCGGATCAGCAAGAAGTAGCCGGCTACGGCGACGTAGCCGGACACAATCAGTGAGACAGGACGACGTGCGTATCAGTACACAGTACGCCCTGTATGATGACAAGACTGGCAACCACCCGGCCATACCGGTATACTTTGCGGGGATGACGCAGGAACAGTGGCCCGATGCTGACGACGGGCTCGCACGGCGTCCACTGTGCCTACGACAGGCATACCGCTCATACTCCGATGAGACATACCATGCCGGACACTGTAGATGACCAGCCGGCTGGGACCCACTTGTGGGGCCCGCCAGTCGGATTGGCCAGTGAGACCGTTGCCTCTCTGCCTATATAAGGAGAGGCAAGGCCTCAGTAGAAAGGGTTGGTCTCATTGCATTTAAGGCAGTAGCTAGAGAATACAGCTCAAGGAGCACTTGTAGTTCGTGTATCCCTGATAGTCAGATCCGGCAGGAGTAGGGGCTTTACCTCATCACGAGGGCCCCGAACCTGGGTACTTCTCACGTCCAGGTACGCTTGCTTGTATCCAATCCCGCCTGCGGACGCCATCAATAGCTTCCCTGCTAGTCCCCACACCTCTATCTAACTTCCTTAGGTACTGTCGTTCCCAAGATGCAGATGATTATCCCTTTCCATTACAATCCTACTGCAGCAACACATTTTGGGAAGAGGAGTCAGGAGTGGTGCCTACTTCGGGTTTGTTCCACTTCATCATAGAAATTAGTGGTACAAGCTGCTACTACAATTGATACTTGTTCTTACATAAATTTGGTTAGTGTTGAGGTTGTTGAAAAGCTTCAATTATACACAAGTGCATTAAAAAACCCATTTATGTTAGCAACTTCTCGTCATGCACTACCAGTTACTCAGATCGCATATGTTCCACTCACCATTTATGGCCCTAGCAGAAAGATTTCTTGTTTTGTCGTTCCAAGAGCGTTTAACTCTTGTCATATCATGTTGGGAACAAAGTGGTGTAATCAATTCCAGGTTATGTTTGGTAGTGAGTGTTCTGATCCTTCGATCGTTTGGAATGATAAGCACACTTGGTTATCACGTACACGTATTAATTAATTTCAGGAGATTAGGTGTCAAAACCTATGTGCACCTATAACCACAAAAATAAAACCATGTGTTGATCCCGTCGTAGAAGAACCGAGAGTGAGAGTTGATGAGACAAATGAGGTTTCTACTAATGTAATCATCTCTACTCCTAGTGTTGTTTCTTGTGATATCCAAGTTGCTTTTGAAGAAAGGGAGCCGTCTATTTTACAACCTGTATCACTGGACTATGCATTGTCACTTGTGGAGGATGTTTTAGTACCTACTACAACTGAGGAGATTGTTGATGACATTGGTACTGATTTGGAGCTTCAACCAACATGTGCGACATATTGTGAGTCTGTTCCTTTACTGAAGCCTCCTTCTGACTTGCCTCGCACTACTATTTTAGCACCATGTGATTGTTTACCAAATTCAAAATCTGATCTTGTGGTACTGATAACACATAAGGAAATACTTGCTCGAATACCACCTACTGATATTGTGTATTCCATCATGCTAAATGAACCTATGAGTATGAGTTGCGCTATGGATAAGATTTATGAAATTTCATGTCTAAATTCTAGCACATATTCTCCTTGTTTTAGTTTCAATCTAATTGGTGAATATAGCATGGATGAAAATTTTCTCGTGGATCACATATGCATTACTTGTGCTAGAATAGCTGAACTGAGACAAGCTATTTTCAGCCATATATGCAATATGTCACAAAATGTTTGCTATGGGACAATAGTTCATGTTCGAGATATTATGGAAATACATTTTGCTCTAGTTGACATATTGCAACCAATACAAGTAATTTTACCTATGTTGGATTGTTCTAATCTTGCTAGAATCGAACCCAAGTTTTCATATTCATTGTGTTTGTCCCAACAGTCTTTGTCTAGTTATGTTACTACTTTAGACTTCCTTGATATTTGCAAATTGAGTTGCATCTTACATATTGGACAACATGACCATGTTCATAATAATCAGAGTAACGCAGTTGAAGCATGGCATGAATCAATTTGGTTTTCACACATATTGAATTGGTCTGATCTAGTTCACAAATTGGATCATAGATCTTCTTTGAGAAAACTGAATTTAATATTGAAGAACAATACTATCTATTTAGTTGTTTTTCACCATGATCATGATACTTTGTACTTCACTTATACCTGCAATTTAAGTTGCTTGATATATACTAGACATATTCTTCATATGAACAATAATACTATAACATGTTATATATACATATACTTTGTGTACACATTGTTTTTTTTGTTTCTTCCACTTTTAGCTTACCCAAAGCCGTGGACGGCTTTTCATGAAGAAAGGAAGGATGATGAGGATATATACAGGGATTATGATGATTCTAACTACTTGAACTGGAAGGAAATATTGAGTCAAATCAATAATGACTATCAGGTGAATTCATTCCTAGTTGACCATGATGCTTTCATTTATAAGAACTTTATATTGCCTAAGTCTTTGTGCTATTGTATGATCAAGTACATGGGAGAAGAAGGTGTAGCACGGAGCGAGGAGCTGAAGCATATGGAGCATGGCGTGTTGATCAATGAAGAATGCGTGAGGGAGGAGAGGGAGGAAGCACAAGGATTTACCAAGAAGAAGATCAACGCATGGAAAGGTATCTATCGCGGTAGAGAAACAGCACATTTTCCTGCCACGGCACGCTGCCGCAGCACAACAGAGTCTTTCTATGCCACGGCAGGCTGCCACGGCACAAAAAAGGGCCCAAACTCTGCCACGGCAGAATCATAGGCCGAACCCACTTTTGATCGGTTTGTATCCTAGTTAGGTGGGACCAAGTCGGTTCCAAGCTTAGGCCGCTGCCCCCAAACCTCTTAAATAGATGGGGCGCCACTTCCCTTAGGTAAGACCATGTTTAAATTATTTTGGAGTTGTTTCTTTCATAGAACCTCTGGAATTACTTGTGATCGATTTTACCAACTACAATTGAGTGTGATCTGTTGTTCCACTGGGAATTAGTAGATTGCAAACTACCATTCGTGGTCGATGACTACGTGTGCAAGAGTGTGGTGTTGTGAATATCCCACAGGGTTCGAGAGCTATTGCATTGGCATCAGGGTTCGAGTGAGAGAGTTCATAGTTACAGGCTAGTTATCAATCATCCACCATCATCATCGAAAACTGCTTGCTGAGAAGATTGGGCCACCCCATATCACACACCCACTTGGATGTGTGTGTATGAGTGTGCAACATTTTGGTTTTTGAAAAGAACACATGCAATGATGCCACTACAACATGTGGTGTCCAACCATGTCCAGAACCCTAACAAGATGATAGGATTCAACTGTAGCATGCATTGTACGACCAGTTTGAAAGATGCTGCATTAGAACACCCACTTGGATGTGGGTGTGGGGCTCTCATGTGTGTGTGTATGACTGTGCATCATTGTGGTTTTGGAAAAGTACACATGGCATGATGCCACTCCGGCATGGGGTGTCCAACCATATCCAAGAACCCTAGCAGCATGTTGGGATTCAACTGCGACATGCATTATACCACCAGTTTGAAAGATGCTACATCACCACACCTACTTGGATGTGTGTGTGTGTATCAGTGTGCATAATTGTGGTTTTGGAAAAGAACACATGCAATGATACTACTCCAGCATCTGGTGTTCTTTTCCTAAACCACATGGATCCACTAGATGTCATTGCATGTGTGTTAATTTCATAAACCACATGGATCCACTAGATTTCATTGCATGTATGTTGTTTTCCTAAACAACATGGATCCACTAGAGTCACTGCATGTGTTTTCTTTTCATAAATCACATGGATCCACCAGATGACATTGTATATATGTGTATGTGTATCGGTGTGCATCATTGTGGTTTTGGAAAATAACACATGCAATGATACCACTCCAGCATGTGGTGTCCAACAATGTCTAGGAACCCTAGCAGCATGCTGGGATTCAACTACAATATGCATTGCACCACCAGTTGGAAAGATGTTGCATCACCACACCCACTTCGATGTGTGTGTGTATTAGTGTGCATCATTGTGATTTTGGAAAAGAACACATGCAATGATGCCACTCCATCATGTGGTGTCCAACAATGTCCAGGACCCCAGCAACATGCTGGAATTCAACTACAGCAAACATTGTACCACTAGTTTGAAAGATGTTGCATCACCACACCCACTTGGATGTGTGTGTATCAGTGTGCATCATTGTGGTTTTTTAAAAGAACACATGCAATGATGCCACTCCAACATGTGGTGTCCAACCATTTCCAGGAACCCTAGTATCATGCTGGGATTCAACTACAACATGCATTGTACCACCAGTTTGAAAGATGCTGCATCACCACATCCACCTGGATGTGTGTGTATTAGTGTGCATCATTGTGGTTTTGGAACAGAACACATGCAATGATACCACTCCGGCTTGTGGTGTCAAACAATGTCCAGGAACCCTAGAAGCATGTTGGGATTCAACTTCAGCATGTATTGTATCACCAGTTTGAAAGATGCTGCATCACCACACCCACTTGAATGTGTGTGTATATCAGTGTGCATCATTGTGGTTTTCGAAAAGAACACATGTGTAGCATCCCGATAAAACAACTACTAGAAAATCGCGTGTTGTTTTTATTTTGTGCATCATCATGACTACATGCTCATGTCATCATGCCACATTCATTTTAGCATCATCATCATCATGCATATGTTTATCTAAAACTATTTCCTAAAAGCCTATTTTGTTTTATATATTAGCCCCTTCTTATTTCAAATTATAAAACCACAGTCTGTCTAGATCTTTTATTTATCAAAACCCATTTGTAAAAGGTTTCATAAAATTAAATCAATAAAAGCTTTTTATTAAAACCTGGGGAGGCCGCCACCGGCCAGGCCCAAAGGCCCAGCTAGCAAGAGCCTACGACCCCAGATAAAACCCTAACCTAGACCAGACCCAAACCTAACCTAACCACCCCCACCCTGCCACCGCCAACCACCCACACCACACCCGGCTGCACCCACCTGGCCGCACAAACGCCTACACACACCACGCCTCACGCGCGGCAGCAGCAGCGCAGCACAGCACGCACGACAGCAATAGCGCAGCCCCGCCCGCTAGCTGGCCCCACCTCACGCGCCCTCACGCTGCCTACACGGGAACCGCCCTCCTCGCGGTCAACCACCCAACCCCGCAAACCCCGTGACCCCTGGCCCACCTGACCGCGATCTCTCTCCCCACTACCTCGCTTGCGTCCTACCCTGTACGTGGCCAGACGCGTGGCCCCACCCATGCACCCTGATCGAGCCCCTGTGACCCTGCTCCCGTCCTCACGCGTCGCTCGCCCTCTCCCAACCTTCCCTGGACACAGCCATTCCCGCGTGGGCCGCTCCCCAAGTACCACCGCGACCTTCCCTCCCGCCGCCATGGTTCCCCTTCGATGGAGCCACCGCCACCATCGCCCGTCGATGCACCAGCTCCTCCATCACCCCTCGCTTCTTACTCACGCCTCCCTCTCTTTCTCGGCCACTTTGCAAGCAAGCTCCTCGTGCCCCACCGTTCCAGGACGCCCTTGTGTCGCCGCCTGGAGCCGGCCCGCTCCGATCCCGCCATCCTAACCCTCGACCAACGCGAGCACTAACTGGCCTCCTCTCTGCCACAACGCTGGCCTCCCGAGGTCGAGCTCGCCGGCCCGCCCTGCTGCTCTGTCCTCTACCGTGGTGCCTTTCCAATGTGCCCCTTCGTCCGCTCCGTCCGCCGTCGGCAGGACCCGCGTGCCTCGTCTCACGGCCCCATCCTACAAGCCGAAGCCGCCAGCGCCCGCCGTCCCGCCTCTGCTCCACAAGAAGCGCCACCGCGCCCTCCTCTCCCCGGCCGCGCCACCTCCCGTCATTCGCAATCCCGCCTCCAAGTTCGTCGGAGCCGTGTCCTCCCCGAGCCTCTCGTCGACCTCCGGGCATCAACGCTGCTGCTGCCTCGACCCAGCCATCGCTGGTGCTCCTCGTGCGTGCGTCTCGCCACCCGGTCGCACCAGGTCTGCTCGCGCGTGTGCCTTGCAGCTCGAGCCGTCTGAGGAAGCATCGCCCGCTCACCATCGCCTATCGCGCTTGTTGCTCTCTTCGATTGTTCTAGAGGTGTATGCGTGCTCTGAGGCCATGAGGTGTTTGTCCTGACAGTGCTCTCTCAAGTGCGCGTTTGTTGTGTTGTTTTCCTCGCCAAGCTATGAGTGACACCTTCCTTAAAAATCACAGATGGTTGTTGATGGTCGCTGGCACTCGGTGTTCTTCGTCGATGTTCCCTATCTCGCGTCACCACTCGAGCCGGTGTCCGTGAACCTGTTCATCACCAAGCTCCACCTTGCCTTGCCAAGCTCTTCCTCCCAAAACCCGCTAGCCGAGGCCCAAAGATTCTCAGACGCCAAGACCCGTTCCCAGATCCGAAGGCCGTTGCCCCCGAAGACCGATCCCACACCCTCGGTATCCTAAGATCTTCGGACCTTGATGTGTGACCCCTATCTGAGATTCCCCTTATTTTTATAAAATATGACATTCATCTATTGCATATTAAATTGTTCATGATGGCATATATATTCATGTGTTTGGGGGTATTTTATCGACTCACCTAATAATTAAATATGGAGATCATATGCAGGCTTTTCTAGTCTTATATTGGCTCCATTTAAATTTTTGTAGAGAACCGATGCTATGTTTTGCCTTATTAATGCAACATTTAAATTGCGGGGTAGCTAAACAACATGAACCTCTTAATTAATCGTCGGGACCCCGGTTCCGCTTAATATTGCCTAATTGCATTGCATCCTTGCCATGTCATGAATCATACATGCATCATGCCCGTTCTTCTACCGTAGTAATAAATAGTGCATCCGGTGTTTCTTTTAGTGCTTTGGTTCTTCGCGGATTAGGCCGTTGGGTTGAGGCGAGTGTCGACTCGATCACCGGTGAATGTTCGATAGTGTTTCCCAGGCGAGCAATCTCCCCCTTTCTACCTATTTTGCATTTATAGTCTTTACTTTCTTCCTGTTGATCTACTGCTATCCGTGTCGCGATGCTTTAGTGTGCCATACCAGTTATATTCCGTGCAGCCTTTATATTGCATTGGACACCTCCTATTACCTTTTGTTTGGTAGATAGATGGTCTTGCGAGTCGTAGTCGCTTGCTCAAGTGCGATCCCGTGTCATGAAGTACCACACAGTTGTTGGAATGTTGTCATATCCTTTACAGTGGACAGGATCATGACTTTAAATACAACTATTAAATTGCTGGGAATGGATATAACTAATGCAGAGGCATTAGTGGGCAATAGATGTTATTTGGTTCTCCCACGCTCACTTGTGTCCCGTAGGACCCCGAGTACTTGATACCTGTTCCTTGACTATCGCACTATCCGCATATGGGACCATGAATCCCCTTAGCCAGAGCTTGATTCATTTCTTATTTCTTGGGGCCACAAACTAGTTTGGGGATTTATTACTATCCTGTACTTATGCCATGCTTTACTGCCTTATTTAAGATTATGCGTGGAGCACCTATACTGTTTAGGATCGTGCCACGTTTTCGCGGTATCGACAAGCCCAGTCACACTTTCGGGTTCCCAGTCGTTTACAGCCGTCGTCACAAACCCTCGGTCCGTTCCGAAGCCGGCCAACTTCGTTGTGGGTATCTTAGCGGGGTGGCCCCATGAAATCTTTTATGAATCCTGTGATTGCTTTGTCGTGAAAGCCTCGTTGGGTTTTGATTTGGTTTTTCCGAGGTTGATCGTGTGTGTGTTGCTATTTGTGCACCCCTACAGGGTAAATCTTTCTGAAAGTCGTGTCCGCGGTTATGGACGACTTGGAGCATAGTATCTCGATCATAGACAACAATAACTAAAGTAATGCTATGAATTTGACTTAATATTTGTGACTAGTAATCAGCTTCACTATAATGGAATGGATAATAAAAGTGCCAACAACTGGTGGAACTGGGGTGTATCGTGTCATGTTATACCTGCCTAGTAAGTATGGCGACTCCAATGGAATGAAATAAAAGTGCCAACAACTACTAGGTTTGGGATGTCACATGCTAATTGTATCTGACTAGTCAGTACTGCAACTACAACTTCATGGTTAACTAAAACTGCCCACTACTTATGCTATCAGGATGACTCATGCTATCTATATGTGACTAGTAAGTGTTTCAACTATAATGGAATGAATAAAACTGCCAACTGTGTGAGTTCCTTAGTTTGACTTCCTCGTTTGGTCTCGGGGGGGAAATGCTAGGATGGGTATGTTTGGTGTTAGTATCAGGTTGGATCCGAATAGGTCTTTCTTATCCCTCTCTAATAGCCGCCAGTTTTACTGAGTTTCTATAGGTTGTTTAGTGCTGCTGCACTGCCGCTTCAGTCCACCATACCTATGTAGGCGAGGACCGCCGAATTCTAGACTCGTCGTGTACTGGCCTCAGTACTGATGCTCCTCTTTTTCCTTTGCCCTTTGACGGCACCCCTTTTGTTTTAGCAGGTTTGAGATTGACATCGTTAGTAGGGTTACCCTTCCGGCTTGGCCTGGGCAGGGTTATGGACACCATTGGTTATTCTTCAGGTCTCTTAGCCCCATTTGCATCTTATCCATACTCGGATGTTGTATCGTTTTCAAGGTGCTTTGTATCTTTGTAATATACATCTGTATTCTTGACTCAGTGAGTCTGCTGTATATATGACTATTCTGTGGGTTCCATCATGGACTATTGTGTAATGATATTACTTTGTTTTCCACCCACACGAAAGTGCCTGGTGGGCGTCCTTGAATCGTTTCTATGCGGTTTGGGGAAGCGCTGAAACTTGCATAGGGCAGATTCGAGGGTGTTACAACATGCAATGATGCCACTCCAGCATGTGGTGTCCAACCATGTCCAGGAACCCTAGCAGCATGCTAGGATTCAACTGCAGGATGCATTTTATCACTGGTTTGAAAGATGCTGCATCACCACACCCACTTGGATGTGTGTATGTATTAGTGTGCATCATTGTGATTTTGGAAAAGAACACATGCAATGATGCCACTCCATCATGTGGTGTCCAACAATGTCCAGGAACCCCAGCAGCATGCTGGAATTCAACTACAGCATGCATTGTACCACTAGTTTGAAAGATGATGCATCACCACACCCACTTGGATGTCTTTGTGTCAGCGTGCATCATGATGGTTTTTTAAAATAACACATGCAATGATGCCACTCTAGCTTGTGGTTTCCAACAATGTCCAGGAACCCTAGTATCATGCTGGGATTCAACTATAACATGCATTGTACCACCGGTTTGAAAGATGCTGCATCACCACATCCACCTGGATGTGTGTGTGTGTATTAGTGTGCATCATTGTGGTTTTGAAACAGAACACATGTAATGATGCCACTCCAGCTTGTGGTGTCAAACAATGTCCAGGAACCCTAAAAGCATGTTGGGATTCAACTTCAGCATGTATTGTATCACCAGTTTGAAAGATGCTGCATCACCACACCCACTTGGATGTGTGTGTATATTAGTGTGCACCATTGTGGTTTTCGAAAAGAACACATGCAATGATGCCACTCCAGCATGTGGTGTCCAACCAGGTCTAGGTACCCTAGCAGCATGCTGGGATTCAACTGCAGCATGCATTTTATCACCAGTTTGAAAGATGCTGCATCACCACACCCACTTGGATATGTGTGTGTATTAGTGTGCATCATTCTGGTTTTGGAAAAGTAGACATGTAATGATGCCACTCAAGCATGTGGTGTCCAACCATGTCCCGGAACCCTAGCAGCATGCTGGGATTCAACTTCAGTATGCATCGTACCACCAGTTTGAATGATGCTGCATCACCACACCCACTTGGATGTGTGTGTGTTTATGAGTGTGCATCATTGTGGTTTTGGAGAAGTACATGTGCAATGATGCCACTCCAGTATGTGGTGTCCAACCATGTCCAGGAACCCTAGTAGAATGCTAGGATTCAACAGCAGCATGCATTGTACCACCAGTTTGAAAGATGTTGCATCACCACACCCACTTGGATGTGTGTGTATGAGTGTGCATCATTGTGGTTTTTGAAAAGAACACATGCAATGATGCCACTTCATCATGTGGTGTCCAACCATGTCTAGGAACCCTAGCAACATGCTGGGATTCAACTGCAGCAAGCATTGTACCACCAGTTTGAAAGATGCTGCATCCACACCCACTTGGATGTGTGTGTGGGGCTCTCGTGTGTGTGTATGAGTGTGCATCATTGTGGTTTTGTAAAAGTATACATGGAATGATGCCACTCCATCATATGGTGTCGAACCATGTCCAGGAACCCTAGCAGCATGCTGGAATTCAACTGGAGCATGCGTTGTACCACCAGTTTGAAAGATGCTGCATCACCACACGCACTTGGATGTGTGTGTGTCAGTGTGCATCATTGTGGTTTTGGAAAAGAACACATGAAATGATGCCACTCCTATTGGAGATATGCCCAAGAGGTAATAAAATGGTTATTATTATATCTTTGTGTTTATGATGAATGTTTACATCCCATGCTATAATCATATTATTAGGAAACACTAATACTTGTGTGTTTTGTAAACATAAAAGAGTCCCTAGTAAGCCTCTTGTTAAGACTAGCTTGTTGATTAATAGATGATCATAGTTTCCTGATCATGGACATTGGATGTTACTTATAACAAGATCATATCATTAGGAGAATGATGTGATGGACATACACCCATAGTAAACTTAGCATAAGATCAAGTCATTAAGTTCGTGCTTTGATAACCGGATGAGTGCTTTGATGATATCAAACGCCACTTCGTAACTAGGTGGTTATAAATGTGGCATTAGGTTTTTTGAAAGTCTGTGTTGAAGCGCATGGATCAAGACTGGGATTTGTCCATCCATATGACGGATAGATATGCTCTGGGACCTCTCGGTGGAATGTCATCTAATTAGCTTGCAAGCATGTGACTAGGGCACAAGGGATGACATATCACGGAACGAGTAAAGAGTACTGATCGGTAACAAGGTAGAACTAGGTATGGAGATACCGATGATCAAACCTCGGATAAGTAGAGTATCGCGTGACAAAGGGAATTGGTTTTCGTATGTTAGTGGTTCTCTCGATCACAAAGTCATTGTTGAATATGTGGGAGCCATTATGGATCTCCAGATCCCGCTGATGGTTATTGATCGGAGAGGTGTCTCGATCATGTCTGCATATTCGCGAACCGTAAGGTGACACACTTAAGGTTCAATGTTGTTTTAGGTAGATATGGAATATGCGTTGGAGACCGATGTTGTTCGGAGACTCGGATTGGAGCCGGGACATCACAAGGAGATCCGGAATTGTCCAAAGAATATGATTCATATAATGGAGATCATTTTCTAGGTTTCGTAAATGTTCTAGAGTATTCATCTGGAGATTCTAGAAGGTTTCGGAGTGTTCCGAAAAGTTCTAGAAGGTTCCATAGGGTTTACTTGAAAACCAAGAAAGAAAGGGGAATACGTGGGAGGGAAGAAAACTCCCCCTTCCTTGGTGTGCCAGCACTAGAGGGCCCAATGGGGCAGCCCTAGGACGCCTCCCCCTCTATATAAAGGAGGGGTGGGGCGCCTCCTCCCTTGCTCCTTCCACCCAAACTCTGGCCGCCTCTCTCCTCCTCCTTCCTCCTGCTCCATCTTAGGTGAAGCCCTGTAGGAATCCTTCTCCACCACCACCACCACGCCTTCGTGCTGTTGGGATTCCGTGGAGATCTACCACCTCCGCTGCCCACTGGAACAGGGAGAGGAAGGTCTACATCGACTCTACACGTGTGACCGTCTGTGGAAGCGCTGTGATGACCCACAAGTATAGGGGGTGTATCGCAGTATTTTCGATAAGTAAGAGTGTCGAACCCAACGAGGAGCAGAAGGTGCTGGCTAGTGGTATGGATCAGGAATTCTCTGCAAATACTTAGCAAACGGATTTTTAGGGGGTTTTGATAATGCAAGTAAATAAAGTACCAGTAAACTGAAGACAATAAGAATAAATGCAGCAAGTGGCCCAATCCTTTATGCAGCAAAGGACAAGCCGGTTGTATTACTTAAGATGACCAAACGTTCTTGAGGACACATGGGAAGACTGTCAAGTTCTTTCGCTTCATATAATTGATTAATCTTCTTTAGCTTGCTAAGTGTTGTGTGGGTGAACCTGTGCTAATGTACCGACCTTCCTAGGACTAATACATACTTGTGATTATACCCCTTGCAAACATCCGTAAGTACAAGAAGTAATTAAGGTACAAACCTAACCACAGATTTAAACTCTAAGACCCTTACATCCCTTGTGCAATGGTTTCCTAACGGGGATTCAGGTTTCTGTCACTCCGGTAACCCCTACGATTAGTAGCCAAATACACAATGCATTCGCCTAGGCCCATATAGGTGAAGTGTCATGTAGTCGATGTTGACATGACACCACTAGAAGAAGTACACCACAACTTAAATATCAAACTATTGAATCTTTCTCAACACAACTCCACTACTAACAACATGACCTCTCCCATGTCCTCAAGAACAAAACGAACTACTCACAAGACATCATATGGATCATGATCAGAGATAGAATAATGATGTATAACTATCTGAACATAAACAATAATTCAATGATTCACTCAATAGCATCAACTACAAAGAGTAATCAACACCGGGAAAGTTTCCCCTAAGAACTATGCAAGATTCAACCCAATTGTTACAGCAATATGGAGATGGTGATGATGGTGGTGGTGATGATGATGATGATCCCGATGAAGTCTAGCTTGATGATGGTGTTGATGGAGACAATCTCCCCTCTCCGGGAAGGAATTCCCCCGACAGAAATCTGTCTGCCGGAGAGATCTTTCTCTCTCGGTGTTTTCCGCCTCGCAGAGGCGGCGGAATCTTTCTGTGGTTGCTCCCCGAGTCTTAGGGTTTCAGGAGGAATATATACGCCAGAGGGGAGAGCAAGAGGTGGGCCAGGGCGGCCACACCACCTGGTGGCGCGGCCTAGGGTGGCCCGTTCCAGGAGGTGGTGTGGGCCCCCTGTGGCCCATCTCCACTCCCTCTTCTGGCAGCCTTCGTCTTCTAGAAAAGGAATTTCCGTATATTTTCCCGGATTTTCTGATCTTCGCGAATTTTGCCTCCAAATAGCACCTTTTCCATCAGAATCCTGACTGCAGCGGTCCATACTCCAAAAGTCATCAACCATGCAAAAACAGATGAAATAACATAAGTATCAACTCTTAATATGAAATATATCAGTGAATAACTATGAATTATGATATATAATAGTGATGCAAAATGGACGTATCAACTCCCCCTAAGCTTAGACTTCGCTTATCCCCAAGCGAAACTGAGCTCAATAAACATGGCCTTACGTTTATGGAGTGAAGAGTCGATAAAAGAATACAAACAAGAAGCATCACATTCATCAATACATAGATCATAATAGAATACAACTCACTATTATATAACTCAACTTGCAATGAGCAAAGGAAACACAATAAAGATACATAAAGTAAATTATAATTGGTAATGGCAAACTTAGCTCTTGGTCGAAGAATAGTTGATAATTTGCTGGAGTTCACAAATAACTGGTTTTTCAATGATAGCTTTCAAAGTAGTAATCACCAAGATAAGAGCAATGTGCAAAACAAGGAACATAAGAAACATGATTGAATAAATCATCATATGAATGAATGAAACACAACAACTCAAAATACTTGCTGAGATAGAAGAGAATAGGTTTACTGACTCAACTAAAAAGTAAAAGAAAGGCCCTTCACAGAGGGAAGCAGGGATTTCATAAAGAGCTCCCAAAAATTATGATACTTATTAGATTTTAGCTCTCATTGCCCCTATCATAGGCATCTTTAGGTGGTTAAGGTTAAAGTGATCAAATATGAGGATATGCATTTACAAGTTGTAAATGGAGAATCTCATGTCCCTTGAATACGAGGGCCGCTCCTCATGCTACTCAAGTTTAGTCACCGGTAAGTTCTTGTCATTGTAAGCACATGTGTATCATAGAGAACCACCAACGGGGTACCCCTTTCTCGATGATACGGAAGAATACCCATATCAAAATGACAAGGCAAGCAGACAACAAACATCTCAGCAATCTTCTTATTTACCATGGGAATATGGTGCTTTTTCTCTCTTTTCTCTTTTCATAATCTCTTTTTTTCCTTTTCTCTTTTTTTTTTTCAATATCGGACTCCTTTTTTATAAGAAGAATGCTTCATAGATGCTCCTTATGGTTACGCTACAGGTTTCCACCATGTCAGCATGGATTAGACCAGCGGCCATGCGTTTCTCTAACACACATGCATAACTCCATGGACTTACAAGCTCCCCTTTCATTTCACACCGACGACATCCATAGACAAAAGAATATGATATCAACTAGGTACAAAGTACCAGTGCAATGTTGAAAGCGTTCCCCATGACAGCATGGTTCTGCTAATTCTCAACTCACAAAGCGCAAGCATATACGCAACATAGATGGCACAATGGTTCAATTTTATTAAGTGCAAGAAAGTAAAGTGTGCCATCAAGTTCGTGAGAGCTTTACTCACTAATTTTCACATAACAAGTTTAATTTGGAAGGTAGATAAAAACAAGAATTTACTTGGAATAGCAATAATGCTAATAGGTAGGTATGGTGGACACAAATGGCATGGGTTTGGTTTAAAGGATGTGGATGCACGAGAAGAATTCCCTCTCAGTACAGGTTTTTGGCTAGCAAGGCTGGGTAGCAAGTATAAGAGTTGAAGGAAACAAACAAACATACAAGTCATAAAGACAAACATGCAATCTTCCTTGGAAGCACAAACGATCTTAACTAGAGAATACTAAACTTATGAGCAAATCAAGAAAGAAAGATGATGAAATTATATTTCTTTAGAGTACTTTTATCTTTTCATTCAACTCTCAAAAATAGTGTTGCTACTGACCGAGCCAGGTTTGCCAAAACCAACTAAATTAACTCAATGATCCCAAAGTGATACCAATACTAACGACAAGATCAATCATATAACCATGTATTGAAAACTAATATAAGCTATGCAAAAGAGTAAATGATAGAAATTCTCATTAATATTCCATAACGGCAACTCACACCAAGGGATACATATCTAACGAGAGAGGGGACACTTCCATAATGCAAACCATCCTACATGATAACTTCTCTATTCATGATAGGACTCTACTAAAAAGGTAAAAAGATAGAAGATAGTGATGTGATACCGCGACACTCCCCCAAGCTTGGAACAAGCCAAGGGGATGCCAAACCTGATGACGAATTACTCCTTCGGTGGTGGTGGTATTCTCTTGATGAGCTCTTTGATCAGTTTCCCCAAATCCACGATCTCAAAGGTGAGATTGCGAATAAGCTGCGAGTTTTGCTCAATGCGGCTCATGATCATGTCGGGTTGCGAATTCCAGCTCTTGTGATTCTTTCCCCACTCTTCCTCCTTGAAGTCTTGTTTTCCTGCATGGCTAGGACGAGGCAAATCCCAATTGGAGGGTAATTTCTCCTTGGGCATATTCTGGTATTGATGCTCATGGATAAGGGTATGGAAAGGATTCTTGGCGCGTGGGGGAAGTGACCAGGGATCTGAACGGTGATGAGGAGGCTTCCCTCCAATTGACACAGTCCTGGCAGGGTTTGCCACCACTCCAATGCTTGCAATGGTAGTGCCGGTGTGCTTTGCCTCCTCTTCACCTTCACTCTTGATCTCCTTCTCCTTCCCGGGGTCTTGGAGATCGTCCTCCATAGGCTCCTTCCCTTTATCCTTGGCGGACACCATCGTGCTTCTAAACTTCAAAGATAGTTCCTGGCAGAAACAGATCGAAACGAAAACACGACGAAAACACGATATACGAACCTCGGGAGATCCCGGGGGGTTATATATTACGCAGTTTCACAATAAAAGGAAGGTACTAGGAGAAAATGGGTCGGAGACGGAGTCCGGGGTAGCCTCACCACCTGGTGGCGCGGCCAGGGGTGGGCCCGCGCCACAGGGTGGTGTGAGCCACCCTGGCTCCGTTTGCATCCCTTTTTCGCTTCATAACTTTCCTTATTGGCTAAAAACTGCAAAAATATAATTGGATAGTATTTTCGCGGAACTTTTCTTACCAGAATTGTTACCTATTTGAAAACGTACTCTACAGGTCTCTAAATTTGGTCCTTGATAAATTTTTCCGGAGTTATAACTTGAAAGGCATCAACATCTTCATTGTAAGAATCTCCAGCAATATAGTGCTTGAGTCGCTGCCCATTCACTACTTGTGTCGTATTATCTTTTAAAGAAGAAATTTTTATTGCTCCCGAACGGTACACTTCATCAATAATGAAAGGTCCTTCCCATTTTGACAGTAGTTTTCCTGCAAAAAATCTGAGACGAGACCTATACAATAGAACTTTCTCACCAACATGAAATTCTCTCTTAAGTATTCACTTGTCATGCCATCTTTTAACCTTTTCCTTGAAGAGCCTAGCATTTTCATAGGATTCACTCCTCCATTCGTCTAAAGAACTTAAGTCAAATAATCTTTTCTTACCAGCGAGCTTACAATCTTTATTTAGTTCTTTAACTGCCCAGTAAGCTTTGTGTTCTAATTCTAAAGGTAGGTGTCAAGCTTTCCCATAAACCATTTTATTAGGAGACATCCCCATAGGGTTTTTGTAGGCAGTCCTATAAGCCCATAAAGCATCATTCAACTTTTTAGCCCAGTTTTTTGTAGATCTATTAACAGTCTTTTGCAATATGGATTTACTTTCTCTATTTGATAACTCTACTTGCCCACTAGTTTGGGGGTGATAAGCTGAAGCAATTCTATGATTAACATCATATTTAGCAAGGATTTTTCTAAAACCACCATGAATGAAATGAGAACCTCCATCAGTCATGAGATACCTAGGCACTCCAAACCTAGGAAAGATAACATCCTTGAGCATTTTTAGAGAAGTCTCCGCGTCAGCACTCTTCGTAGGAATGGCTTCTACCCACTTAGTAACATAATCGACGGCAACAAGAATATGAGTATAACCTTTCGAGGGAGGAAAAGGACCCATAAAGTCAAATCCCCAGCAATCAAAGGGTTCAATAACTCGAGAGTAGTTCATAGGCATTTCATTGCATCTAGAAATATTACCAACACGCTGACACTCATCACAAGATAAAACAAATTTTCTTGCATCTTTAAAAAGGGTAGGCTAGTAGAAACCTGATTGCAACACCTTTTGCGTAGTTCTATCTCCTGCATGATGTCCTCCATAAGCACTACCATGACATTTACGCAATATCTCCTTTTGTTCATATTCTGGAACACATCTTCGCATAATAACATCCACTCCATCTTTATATAAGTGTGGGTCATCCCAAAAATAATGCCTCAAATCATAAAAGAACTTTCTTCTTTGCTGAGCTGTAAAAGTTGGGGGCAAATACTTGGAGACAATAAAGTTAGCATAATCAGCGTACCAAGGTCTCCCTCGCGAGCTTACCCCTACCGCAGCCAACTGTTCATTTGGAAAACTATCATTAACAGGCACATGGTCAAAAGAGATATTTTCCAATCAAGATAAATTATTAGCTACAGGGTTTTTAGCACCTTTCCTATCTACAATATGTAGATCAAACTCTTGTAAAAGCAGCACCCATCTAATAAGCCTAGGCTTAGCATCCTTCTTCGTCATAAGGTACTTAATAGCAGCATGATCAGTATGAATGGTGACTTTTGAGTCTACAATATAGGGTCTAAACTTATCACAAGCAAAGATGACAGCTAGAAATTCTTTTTCAGTAGTAGCATAATTCCTTTGAGCGGCGTCTAGAGTCTTACTAGCATAATGAATAACGTTTAGCTTTTTATCAATTCGTTGCCCAAGGAAAGCACCTACAGAAAAATCACTACCATCACACATTATTTCAAAGGGTAAACTCCAATCAGGTGGTTGAACGATATGAGCTGTTGTTAAAGCCTTCTTGAGAGATTCAAAAGCTTCCTTACAATCATCATCAAAAACAAAGGGTACATCTTTTTGAAGAAGATTAGTGAGGGGTTTTGATATCCTAGAAAAATCTTCAATAAACCTTCTATAGAAACCAGCATGACCAAGGATACTACGAATACCTTTGATGTCTCTTGGACATGGCATTTTCTCAATTGCCTCAACCTTAGCTCTATCAACTTCTATGCCTCTTTCAGAAACCTTATGCCCAAGGACAATCCCTTCATTAACCATGAAGTGACATTTCTCCCAGTTAAGAACAAGATTAGTTTCTTCACACCTCTGCAAAACTTTATCAAGGTTATGCAGACAATTATCAAAAGAAGTTCCATAGACAAAAAAGTCATCCATGAACACTTCCACAATTTCCTCACAAAAACCATGAAAGATAGCAGATATGCATCTTTAAAAGGTAGCAGGAGCATTACATAAACCAAAAGGCATACGTCTATAAGCATAAGTTCTGTAAGGGCAAGTAAAAGTAGTTTTTTCTTGATCTTGTTGTTTAACAACAATTTGAGAGAAACCAGAATAACCATCAAGAAAACAAAAATGGGTCTTTTTAGACAACCTTTCCAACATTTGATCAATAAAAGGAAGCGGGTATTGATCTTTCTTAGTAACTTTGTTGACTTTCCTAAAATCAATGCACATCATATAGCCTACCACTATTCTTTGGAGAATAAGCTCATCATTATCATTAGGAACAACGGTAATTCCTCCTTTTTTAGGAACACAATGAACAGGACTAACCCATTCACTATCAGCAATAGGGTAAATAATACCAGCATCAATGAGTTTCAATACCTCATTTCTTACCACTTCCTTCATCTTAGGATTTAAAAGTCGTTGGTGCTCTACTACTGGCTTTGCATCTGGTTCTATATTGATAGAATGCTGACATATAGTAGGTGAAATCCCTTTTAAATCATCCAACGTATAGCGCATAACTCCTCGGTGTTTCTTCAAAACCTCCAATAACCTTTCTTCTTCTTTCCCTGAACATTTAGAGCTAATAATAACAGGATATATCTTTTTATTATCAATATAAGCATATTTAAGATCACCAGGGAGAGGTTTTAGATCGAAGACCGGATCCTTTTTAGGTGGCAACGTGGTACCCAAGTCTTCTACAGGCAAGTTATGCTTAAGCATCTTGGGTTGACGACGGAAAATCTCGTCAATCTCATTCCTTTCTTCCATGAAGATCTCGCTTTCGTGATCTTCCAAAAATTGCTGCAAAGTATTATTAGGAGCAAGAGAAATAGAAGCAAGTTGTTCAACTCTAAAATCCTCATTATGGGTTTCCTCTTCACAAGGTTCTTTAGTAAATTTCAAAAAATTAAACTCATAAGATTCCCCATCAAACTTAGTCAAGATTTTCTCCCTCTTGCAATCTATAATAGCTCCACAAGTACTCAAGAAAGGTCTACCAAAAATGATAGGATACGTTTTACTAGTAGCTGAACCAAGTACTAGAAAAAATCAGCAGGATACTTAATCTTACCACAAAGAACTTCCACATCTCGTACAATACTAATTAGAGAGATGGTCTCTCTATTAGCAAGGTGAATAACCACATCAATCTCTTCCAATTCGGAGGGACTGATTTCATGCATAATTTCTCTGTAAAACTCATAAGGAATAGCACTAGAACTTGCACCAATATCACATAAACCATAATAGCAATGATCACCAATTCTAACGGAAAGCACAGGGACACTAGAATTTTTAGTTCTATTAGGATGTGAAACAATATTAGAAGCATCCTCACAAAATACTATGTGTCCATCTTCTATGCTTTTAGTGACAAGGTCTTTCACAATTGCTACCATAGGTTCAACGTTTATTTGTTCATCAGGTTTTACAGTTCTCTTTTCACTTTTAGTGATTACACTAGTTATCATAGGATGATCCTTTACCTTATTTGGGAAGGGAATCTTCTCGATATAAGGTTCAGGTAAGATGTGATCAATAGTGCAATACTCAGTACTCCCAACAGGAACACAGTCAACAATATGTTTATAAGGTGCATGGTACTTGTTCCATCCCTTTTTTGGAATTTCAATATAAGAAGCAAAATCCTTAAAGCAATTTGTAATAACTTGTAAATCAAGACCATAAGCATTACTAATATTTTGAAAGTCATCAGTTCCCATAAAAGATTTAGTGCATTCATAATCATAATTTATACCTGACTTTCTACCTTTATCATTCTCCCAAGCTTCAGCATTGTCTTGAATATGGTCCAGAAGATCCCATTTAGCTTCTTCTTCCATGCGAGTGAATGATCCAGCACAAGAAGCATCCAATAAATCCTTGTCATGAAGAGAAAGCCTTGCATAAAAGTTATTGATAATAATATTGTTGGGGAGCTCATGAATGGGACATTGGAGCATTAGTAACTTCAATCTCCCCCAAGCTTGAGCTGTACTCTCTCCATCAAGAGGCCAAAAGTTGTATATTTGATTCCGATCTTTATGAATCTCACTAGGAGGATAAAACTTTGAATAAAAGAGAGGCACTATTTCCTCCCATTCAAGAGCTTGACCATTCTTCAGCAGCTTATACCATTCCTCAGCTCTTCCTTTCAGTGATAATGAGAATAACTTCTTCTTGACATGATCTGTAGTAATACCTGCACACTTGAACAACCCGCATAATTCGTGTATAAAGAGCAAATGATCACCGGGATGGACAATTACATCCCCAACATAGTAGTTATCCATAACACGATCAATAATTCTTGTAGGTATTTTAAAAGCATCATTCTCAGCAGGTGGTGGTTCGTCTAATACCTTAGCAGTGGTAGTAGCATTACCAAATAAGAAACTCAGCGAATTATCCATAACGAAAATAAAGCAACTAACAGAAGTAAACAATACTCACAGTAGAAGTTTCCTTTACCAGTTCCACTCTCCAATAGCGCTTCACTCCCCGGCAACGGCGCCAGAAAATAGTCTTGATGACCCACAAGTATAGGGGGTGTATCACAGTATTTTCGATAAGTAAGAGTTTGTAACCCAACGAGGAGCAGAAGGTGTTGGCTAGTGGTATGGATCAGGAATTCTCTGCAAATACTTAGCAAATGGATTTTTAGGGGTTTTTGACAATGCAAGTAAATAAAGTACCAGTAAACAGAAGACGATAAGAATAAATGCAGCAAGTGGCCCAATCCTTTATGCAGCAAAGGACAAGCCGGTTGTATTACTTAAGATGACCAAACGTTCTTGATGACACATGGGAAGACTGTCAAGTGCTTTCGCTTCATATAGTTGATTAATCTTCTTTAGCTTGCTAAGTGTTGTGTGGGTGAACCTTTGCTAATGTACCGACCTTCCTAGGACTAATACATACTTGTGATTATACCCCTTGCAAACATCCGTAAGTACAAGAAAGTAATTAAGGTAGAAACCAAACCACAGCTTTAAACTCTAAGACCCTTACGTCCCTTCTCCAATGGTTCCCTAACGAGGGTTCAGGTTTCTGTCACTCCGGCAACCCCTATGATTAGTAGCCAAATACACAATGCATTCCCCTAGGCCCATATAGGTGAAGTGTCATGTAGTCGACGTTCACATGACACCACTAGAAGAAGTACACCACAACTTAAATATCAAACTATTGAATCTTTCTCAACACAACTCCACTACTAACAAGATGACCTCTCCCATGTCCTCAAGAACAAAACGAACTACTCACAAGACATCATATGGATTATGATCAGAGATGTAATAATGATGTATAATAATCTGAAAATAAACAATAATTCAATGGTTCACTCAATAACATCAACTAAAAAGAGTAATCAACACCGGGAAAGTTTCCCGTAAGAACTATGCAAGATTCAACCCAATTATTACAACAATATGGAGATGGTGGTGATGGTGTTGATGGTGATGATGGTGGTGATGATGATCCCGATGAAGTCCAGCTTGATGATGGTGTTGATGGCGACGATCTCCCCTCTCCGAGAACGAATTCCCTCGGCAGAAATCTGTCTGCTGGAGAGATCTTTCTCTCTCGGTGTTTTCCGCCCCGCAGAGGCAGCGGAATCTTTCTGTGGTCCCTCCATGAGTCTTAGGGTTTGGCGAGGAATATATACGCCAGAGGGAAGATCCAGAGGTGGGCCATGGCGGCCACACCACCTGGTGGCGCGACCTAGGCTGGTACGCGCCAGGGGGTGGTGTGGGCCCCCTGTGGCCCATCTCCACTCCCTCTTCTTGCAGCCTTCGTCTTCTGGAAAAATAGGAATTTCTGTATATTTTCCCGGATTTTCTGCTCTTCAGGAATTTTGCCCCCAAACAACACCTTTTCCATCAGAATCCTGACTGCAGCGGTCCATGCTCCAAAAGTCATCAACCATGCAAAAACAGATGAAAT
Organism: Avena sativa; assembly: GCA_916181665.1. Classification (NCBI taxonomy): domain Eukaryota; kingdom Viridiplantae; phylum Streptophyta; class Magnoliopsida; order Poales; family Poaceae; genus Avena; species Avena sativa. The sequence continues at coordinate 320,186,270 of OV702292.1, forward strand.
AACATAAGTATCAACTCTTAATATGAAATACATCAATGAATAACAGTGAATTATGATATAGAATAGTGATGCAAAATGGATGTATCATGCTACCAGAACACGACACCGGAAGGATCGTCTACTCGATCTTGAGATTGGCAAGTGATCATCTACATCAACCATGAGATCCGATCTCGCACAAGGCTTTAGGATCTACAAGGGTTAGTACAGATCTATCTCATTGCACTGATCTAGTAGATTAGATCTTGGCTTTTCCTAGCTTAGATCTTGGTTTTGTTTGTTCTTGGGGTAGAAATTTTTGTTTTCCCTACTACGAACCCATCAACTCTAGCATGTGGCGTTCTTGTTGGGTTCACAGCATAGAAAACAAAAAAAATCCTATGACGAGAACTACTATGCAACAAGATTTATCTACCTAGAGCAACAGGTGGATATACATCCATAGAGATCATACCCTTGAAGACCGATAAAGTGTAACTAGATTGGACTCGTGGATGATGTAGTCGATCGCTTGCCGATCTCAAGATTGAGAGTAAGTCCTTGTGCTGCAAATCAGTAGCGCATCCATGCTCGCACACACATCCGGTCCACCGAAAAACCTCCGCCTCCTTGCTCCAGTGATGTAGCGGAAGCACCAACTCATTCTAGACAAAAAGCCACCGGGAACATGTATCTCGCTAATCCGACACCATGGGGGACTAATTCTAGAGGGGAGAGAGATCCTTCACAAGGAGGTGTGCTTTGTGAGGAGGAGAGGGGGGCAGCCCCTCCCATGGCCGGCGGCCATGGAGGTGCCCCTCACCTCCTCTCATTCATGTGTGTGGAGCTCCCACTCACATAAAAAGCCTCCACTCAAAATCCCCACTCAAATGCATTAAATTTCCACCAAATTTAATGAAACTCTCATTAAATAAAACTATTTTAATTATTTTATTCAGAATTTTGTTAATTACTTTAATTAACGAACATTCAGATAAAACCCCCTGCAATATTTCAATATCACATACAGAACCAATTTCAGCAATTTCACCCGAAACAATTTCGGTGTCCATTGAAATAATTCCAACACTTTGCAATCCTTCTCTCTAGACATATTTGCTCCAAATGGTGTTAGTATCCCTTAAGTGTGTCACCCTACAGTTTGCGAATAATGCAGACATGATCGAGACCCTTCTCCGATCAATAATCAGAAGCGGGACCTAGAGATCCATACTGACTACCACACATTCAACGATGAGTTATGTGATCGTGAGAAACTTTAATGCTAGTAACTAAATCCCTTTCTCTCGCGATATATTAGATGTCCAAGGTTCAATCATCGGTATCTCAATACCTAGTTTGATCTCATTACTGACATGCACTATTTTCTCATTTCCGTGATATAACATTCTAGTGATCACATCACTTGCTTGCAAGATGTTTCAATGTGATATCACCGAGAGGACCCAGGGTATATCTATCCGCCATCGGGATGGACAAATCCCACTCTTGATCCGTGAGCCTCTACATAACACCTTCGAAGTATCTGAACCCACCTTTATAGTCACCCTGTTACGGTGTGACGTTTGCTCTTATCAAGTTACTCTTCTAGTTTTAGTGATTGACATGATCTCATGGTCTAAGGACTAAGATTACTTCATATGATGTTATATAAATTTAAACACAATGACTTTGATCGTAATGCTATATTTCGGATGAATGTTCATCACATCATTCCACCAATGTTGTGACCTCGTTATTAATAACATCTAATGTCCATGACCAGGAAACCTTGATAATCTTGTTAATCAACGAGCTAGTTTTAAGAGAAACATAACTAGGAACCCTTTATTTTTTATTAAACACACATGTATTAAAGTTTCCAATCAATACAATTATAGCATGCAAAATAAACATCTATCATATACTTGGAATACGATAATAACAACTTTATTATTGCCTCTCAGGTCATATTCCCTCCAGTCTCCCACTTGCACTAGAGACAATAATCTAGTTTACATAGTGATAAATCTAACACCCATGGAGTCCTGGTGTTAATGATGTTTTGCCCTAGGGAGAACTTTAGTCAACATATCTGCTACATTTGGATTTGTATTTACTTTACAAATCTTTATATCTCCATCCTTGACATGCTCGCGGATGGAGTGAAATCAGCACTTAATATGCTTGGAATTCTTGTGATAGCTTGGTTCCTTGGCGTTTGCTGTGGCTCCATTGTTGTCACAATAGATCACCATTGGGTCCAACGCACTAGGAACCACACCTACACTAGAAGAAAAGTTGGCTTTTACAATGGACGATTTTCATGGTTGAAGGCCCGTTTTTCGTGGCCAAAAAGTCTTCCGCGACGAATGGCCTTTGTCATAAAATCCCCGTCACAAATGAATCTACCATGGATTTTTTTTACCATGGCGGATCGCACCCTTCAGCCACGAAAACATGTTCCGTCGTAGATCTGTTCACTAGCTATGTTGACTGCTGACGTCATGCAAACGGCCATGTGGCACCCGCCGTAAATATCCGGTTACCACCGTTAACGGTCATAGAAACTATGGCAGAAGCCAGACCCAGCCAAGGCCTGCTAAATATTAAGTGGGCCGGCCCATGAGGAGAGCCCAATAATAAGAAGGCCCGTTACTGTTTTGTCCTGCACTGTTTGAAATGGTCCCATTAGTGTAGCCATCTGCGACCCGTGAACTTTCAGGTCCAACAATGTTTCAGCCTACAGAAGGCCTACCTTGGTCCAATACCGTGCGGCTCATTCCCCGCATGGGCCAAGTCTATCCATTACTATTAAGGCCTGTCGTCGGCCCGTCACTTTTCTTGCACCCATCGTGGGCCCTTACGTCTCTCTACCATTACGACCTTTTACTGTTCTGGACATTCACTGTTCCGACCTTCTACTATTCAGTCCCATAAACAAGTTGGTAATTTTATGGCCTGCTAAAGTTCCGGTCTCCTACTATTCTGGCCTTTTTATTGTTCTAGCCTTGTTACTATTTCTAGTTTGTTACTGTTCTGGCGTCCTACCGTTTTCCTATACCGGATTTTTACTGTTCTGGCCTTTCACTATTTTGGCCATTTATAGTTCTGGCCTTTTATTGTTCTGGTCTTTTACTATTCTGGCCTTTTGCGGTCAAATTCTATAGTATAATGCCATCAGTGTAGGCCCATCACTATTGATTGGCGGCCCATCAAGGACTGATACAACTGGTGTGGGCCTGCTACTGTTTAAGCCTATCTCACTTAGATCCATTGCAGGACATAAAAGTGAATAAACAGAGAAGACAAGTTCTCTAGAATGCTACTGTAAAGCATCATCGGAGTACAACAAAGATGATAATCAATATAATCCCAGTTTCAAAAATGGTCCTTTCAGGGAGCTCGCACCGCCTCACATGTAACAATGGGATTACCACGAGACTTTTTGAGGATATTATTAAGTAGATTCTCTGACAAAGCTTGCCTGTTTTTCAACTCATATAACTCTTTCCTTGCTATGGAGAGTACTGCATATGTTCTGTTGGCTTCCTGTCCAACTACATCAAGTGCATCTTTGAGTGCAGCACCCAAAATTCTTTCTATTAGAATGTATGGAATAGCTAAGATCATGTACCTACGTGAGCAATACACAGTGTCACTACTACTCTGTCCAAAGAGATCTACACTTGAGGTAGTTGTTTTCTATTCTGCCTTCATATTTATATTTGCAACCTAAAAAAAGAAACATCATATAACATCATTACCAAGGAAAACAAAAACCAACGAATTTCAAATCAGTCCTTTTACTAAAAGGAAGAAAGCAATTAGTAACAGCAGGGCATCATGCAGCTCTTTCTTCTGGAATAACTAGAACAGTAGACTTCATAGAGGGATGAGATCATGTGCAACTATCACTTCTGCCCTGAGAAATGATTGCTCTACTTGATGAAGGCTGAAATTAAGATAAAAGAAGTTACAACATCATACGAAGGAACAAAACTACCATGTTCATTCTCAAAGATTTTCAAAAGATTATTTGGTCTGTTATAGCAATGTAAGCACTCAACACAAGGACCTCATGTAGGCTGCTCAAAGCAGAATGCGCAAATTATGAATGTAATGAATCTAGCAACTGAGAGCATAACTAGGCAGGCACATGACAATGGAAATCTAGCAAATGCAGTCAAAGAGAAGTACATGCCCTGCTTAAAGCTCCTTAAACTAATAGACAAGCATTTGCAAAAAAACAAAATAAGCATTTAAATAGTGTAGCTGATATTAACTAGTATACTCAATGTGTAGTTGGATCAAAAACTTAGGTCGATGGTATTGTTGTAATCATCGACAAACTATTATAGTGCCTTAGTCAAATTAGAAATAGACGTGTGCCTCTAATAGACTAGGCAAATCATTTTAGAGAAATGGTCAAACAATCTATCAAACAGTCAGATTGTTTACATTTTTTGATTGTCTGCCCAATGACAAAGTGTACTATCACGTGCCTCATATTAAAATAGCCATACACGTGGAACATACCAGAGTGAGATTTGAAGTGCGTGGTTGCTTATGATCCTTCCATTTCTGTTATATTGGATTGTGTTGCATGTTTGGCCTTGTTATAATCACCCTAGTGCCTCCAACAAAAATAACAACTCAACTATAGTAAATGGCATGACACCAGGGGACTTAAACCTTAAAAAAAGGGGTGTGCTTACAGTAGCCCTATGTAGACTCTCAGGGTTGCTGATCTGGTTATAGGTATGTTCGTCGATGATGTCCGCTGCATCAAGTAATTGGACTGGTGGTCTGCATAATTCAATGTTGGTCCTTTGCATAATAGTCTAGCAAATAGTAAACACAAAAGGTTCCAGTCTCACTGATGTTAGCATAAAGTGATACAAAAGCAATAGATACTTACGAGATTATTGGGGCCATTTATTCTACGAATTCTAGTGTAAACTGCACTTGTTCATTGCATAACAACAACAAACTTTTAGGAATCATGCGGTAAGCAGAAGCAAATAAAACAGACATCTTAGTGGAAGCAGTATAATGAATGTAAACGTGTACTGCATAGATAGGAGAACAACATCAAGAAGGAAATAACAGTTAGTGCTGTAACCTACGCCAAGCCAGTGAGAAATTATAACCGCATCACATATCGGCACTTCATAAAGTAGATAATGGAAACAAATGTGTTAACCATTGGCTGACTCATATTTCGCCATGATATACAAAATCACAATTGAATGCCTTACAGTTAAACCTGACTACAAAAAAATTATTTAGGAAGAAAAGGTAACAAATATAATACTTGTAAGTTACTACAAAAGTAGAACCAATACAAAATACAGTTAACTGCTACATATTTATCTTACCAAACTCCAAGGAGATATGGTTACCTCGGTCGGGATGGCGTTTAGGCATCCTGCAAATCCTAGGTGGTGACATCGAGGTTGTCAAGGGTGTTGTGGTTGCGGTGCCTATGGGCGAAGGTGAAGCAAAATAGGGGTTCCTCCAAGCATTGGATGACATCGGCGAAGAAGCAGATTACTGGCGATAGGAATGTGTTCGACACGCCAGGAGAGTGGGTTGGTGAAGCAGATCTGGTGCAGTGCACAATGACGATGGTGAATTAGATCTAAGGTGTTGAAGGTAGATCTAGGGTTTTTCACAGGGCTTGCACAGTTGGGGGCGAGGATTGTGTGTTTTTGTGTGGGTGGGTGGGGGTGGGGGGAGGTCGGTGGTAGGGGTCAGGGCTATAGAGGTACTGAATGGGGAAATTACGCTTTAAGCGCCAACGAACCGACTTCACTAGGGGTCGAAGGGGGATTTCAAGATGTTTGAAACATTGGATAGCAGGAGATTTTCCCGCTCGACTAAATTCAGATTTATGTATAGTCCAATTAGTAGTAAATTGGTAAGCGGTAGTCCCTAGAATCAAAGGCCGATAGGTACATCGGTGATCATCCATGGCCCATACTGTCTCAGTTCATAAATTAAGGCCCTATTTGGCCATTTGGCATCTAAATATGATCATCCATGGCCTAGATTTGCTCGTTTCAGATATTAAGGCCCAGTTTGGCATCAAAGTATTTTTAAATTATTTAGAAAACATTTTGATTTCTGAATAAACTGAACTATTAAATACATTTCAGTGTTTTGTTCCAACAAATAATACGGGTTTAAACTGAAGTATTCTCCAAAACTATGTTTTTTAAAATAATTGAGAAAGAGGTCAGACCCCTTTTTGAAGAAACTGAGAAGAGAGAAAACTGAAGTATTGCTTCGGTAGGCACTAAAATACTATAGCATTGATATATTTCCATACTATATCCATTTATCAACGATGATGCGTATGAAAAGGTTGTCACCAAGACAGGTAGTGAGCCAGAAAATTATGATTGAAGCCCCAACTAACTCGACTGGATTTGAATTTATCCATAGTCCAAGTAGTAATAGTAGAATGGTAGGCCGGTGGATGGGGATCGAGTGTAATAATAAAGCGCCCTGAGCTTAAAAAATAAAGCGCCATTTATCGATAAATTTTTAATCACTATGGTTGTGAGTGTTCATACTTATATTCTAAACACAAATTTGGGAACCCACTATTTCTAACAAGTATAATCTAGTGCCTTCCTATAAGCATTTAGAATAGGTAAGAAGCGATGGTGTTTTCATCGAAGAAAATGTGAAATTTGCTAGGCCCCACAAGTACTTGTTATCACAACCCTTAATGTCACTTCGTGCTAAGGATGGCAATTTTACCCATGAGTGCCCGCAGGTACCGTACCCGCGTTGGTAGGGTATGGGCACACTTTTATACCCATGGGCAATAGCCATACCCTATCCCGTTAAGGCATGGGTACGGGCACAGGTAGGTATACCCATAACCTACCCATTTAAACTGACATAGTAGTAAAACTTACATGTAGAGTTTCAACCTATGGGGTCAAGTAACCTAGGGAAGAGTATGATACTGTGACTTCTAAACTTCAATAATTTTCATGTACTTGCCTATCTACTATTGAGTAGAGGTAGTTATTTTTTGTCAAATATTCTATCGGTGAACATAAAATTATGAATAACTTGTGTACTATTGGATCAACCCGTTGGGAACCTACCCAATAGGTATGGGTACCCATCACGTATGGGCATGGGTAAAGTTTTATACCCGTGAGTATGGGTATGGGTAAAAATTTCTACCCCTTGACTAAATGGGGTGGGTATGATATTGCTCTACCCTACTCATACCCTACCCATTGCCATCCTTCCGTCGCGCACATTGATTAATGCGGCCACGTTTTCCTTCAGGTTTTTCGAAAGTTGTTCGGTTATGCACACATAGCATATTCTATGAAGTATAGTAGTACAACATACATAGACCGCAATTAATTAGTCGAGCTAATCACTCTTGTTCTTATTTAAAATGATAAAATTATTGGGTTTTAGAGCATGTCCAACAACTTTTTTGTATTGAATTGCTAAAATATGACTCTAGGAAGAGGAGCACGAAGGTTTATCAATGTAACACAATTTCCAATTTCCTAGCCTTCCTATAAGCATTTATTAGTGTTTGCCCTTCCTAGCAAAAATCATGTCTACATGACAATGACATGTGGAGTCAACCACTAGTCCACCCAATAAATAAATCGCCCTTTATCGATAAATTTTGAATCACTATGGTTGGGAGTGTTCAAACTTATGTTTAAAAGAAAATTTTGGGAACCCACTAAACCGCTAACGTGACTAATCTAGTGCGCCTGAGCAACGAGATCAAGGCAACCCATAAGGTAAGCTCATTAAAAAAAGAAAAAATGTGGAGTTGCTAGGCCCCACAAGTAATCTGTCCTCACAACTCTTATTGTCCATTCACGCTCATTGATACATGCAGTCTTGTTTTTCCTTGAGATTATCTAAAAGTTGTTTGGTCATGCACATATAGCATCATCACCAATGTTTTAGAATTATCTCTATACTATAATGGAGCAGTTTTGAATTAGATCCATAACACCAATCCTAACCGTTGGGCTGTTAGATCCAATGGTTCAAAGCAGCTGGATTCATGTTGAACAGTACCTAGAGCAAACTCCACCATGTTCTAGAACCATCATGCAACCCCCCTTGCAAAAACTATTCATAGCATAGTAGGTTGTACTCTCAATATGCACAAATAGTTATTATTAGGGATTTCTATTTTCGTGCCCTCGGTTCGTTATTTGTACTCAGTTTTCCCAAGCCGGTTAGCTTTTCCTCACTTTTCCCCTCACTCTATTCTGAAACCCTCACAGGCGCTCGGACGGGGGATGCCGTCAGGTCAAAGGCTTGACTGTTACATGCTGACCAGTGGGACTACGTTGGGGCGGGTCGTGCGTTGAGCATTGCGTTATGTCGCCTTAACCATTACATGATGATGGGTGGGGCCGCATTGGGACGGGTCTTGCATACATGGTGAAGGGTGGGGCCGCATTGGGATGGGTCTTGCATACGTGGTGAAGGGTGGGGCTGCATGGAGACATGGACAGACCATTCTTGCTCACCCATAGCATTCACTTCCCTGAGCCTGGAACAGCTCCCACACAGCTCCTCCGCTCCCCCGCCGTCATGCCCTCCTACCTTATGTCTTCCTCGGTCGCCGAGCCACCCCCTCCCCCTAGTCACGGAGCCCTCCACCTCCGGCTCCGCTCCCGCCCCGCTAGATCTACCCCTTTCGCAGAATAGTATGCAACGCCGGATGGTGTACCGGTCCTCCCCGTTGAGCGTAGAGAAGATTGGGTGGAATCGGAGGGACCTAACGCATGGATTCCATCTGGGTAAGCATGGTTTCCCTTTGTGGATTGATTATAGGCAGTAATTGAGCGCGAATCTCTGGTGCTCAACTAACTACCTTGCTTTTCGAATAGGATTGATCCAGTGCTGGCATTTCGACTGGCGGTTAGACTAGATACTAGCGTAATTCGTGGTTGTGAACAGTATCTCTCTAGATTTTACTTCCCAGCGGTGGTTGCAACCTCCATAACTCTCAGAGATTTGAAAGATAAAATCTATTCCAAATTCCCCTGGAGCAATGACGATTCAGTTGATTTGCAATATTTCAACATTAGCGAGCAAAGATTGCTCCCACTAACTAACGAAGCTGATCTGGTAATGCTTTTCTCTTTGAATGCTGCTGAACGTTTTGGTCGAATTCATCTCCATGTGCAACCTAAAATTGAACATACGGGAAAGAGGCTTAAAGCATCATCTGGTGGTTAGGCATCATCAGGTGGTCGGGCATCATGTGTCTCTGCTGTCTCTGCTAATAGTGTGCACCCCGTGCTCCTTGTAGGTCCACAACAATACCATCTGTTCACACTGCGAGTGTAAGCCAAATCGCTCTTGCGATCGATGTGGAGGACGAAGCAGAGCCAGACGAGGGAGCGCCTCTACTAGATGATGAGTTGATCTTTCCTGAATAGGTAGATAGATTTAGTAAATAGGCACTAGAGGATCAATACATGGAGGAAATGGCCCATGGTACGAGATTTGATGACATTGATGACGAAGAGAACAAGGAGAACAATGACAATCTCGTTTTAGCCGAGTATGATGGTGAGGACTTGCCAGTAATTGAGTAGGACAGGAACGATCCTAAGATTTCAGAAGTCACTGTATTTGAAATGATGCGGGACTATCATAATGCCCTTACTACATATTGCATCCACCTTAATAATGATCATGATATTATTAAGAGTGAGCTAGTAAGTGTAACATCCCAATTTCAGCAACCCTGATTAGTTGTCCAGAATGCAAAAATCCGGGGGAACAAAAACTTTTTCTTGTGCTTTCGTGCAGTGCTTGCTTGTTGTTTGTTTGAACTATGGTTATGAAAGTGTATTTTAGGATACTCCTTACCTCGCCCTCAGTTGACAAAAGTTATTTACCAAAACTATCCTGGCTCATTTTACATATTCTCAAACATTCTGGCATTTCAAAACATGTGCCAAGATGCCTATGTAACCAAAACTATTTTGGTAGCTTCTATTGACAAAAGTATGGAGAGATATATAATACAATATCCTTATGTTTTCAAGAGAGAGCACTCAATTAATCTTATCTCTAGTTTCCCCAAAACACTCTTTTCAAAGCATTTGAACTCTACTCTTGGTAGAGATACCAAGGACTATGACCTTATTCAAAACTCAACCTATTCAAAATGCCCCAACCTTACCTCAAACTAAGCTTGAGTGTAACCCTTGAGTAGTTGATTTGTTTATAAGATGAGTTGCTTTGATCTGCTATCTGATGAGTTGTTTTGATCTGCTGATTGACTTGTTTGCTTAGGAAGTAGTATGCGCTACTCTAAGATCTCATCACTAGGATCAAGATGTTTCCAAATCCTCAATCCCTAAGCAAGAATACAACCTTGATATGATCCCTAGCTACTAGGTGATCATCTAAAAACCTTAGCCAGATCAATTCTGAGGATCTCCATTCTAGATGTTTTCAAGTCCATGAAGACCAATATTAAGCATGGATCCCTTCAACTCAATCTACACTTCAATACCAACCACTTGTTAATGCTCTGATACCTTGCAACTCCTCCAAGAACATTCCCTCTCATACTCTAGTCAAAATCCTCAAAACTGCCAATTTTGACAGTCTGGAAACAGTTCCAACATTACCTTTTTGAATACCTCCTTTTCTCAAACCATGTGCATTTTTGGAAATGCACTAGCACCATCTTGTTAACCATCCTAAGTACTACCAAGGCCCACATTTTCCTCCGGTTAGATCCTCCTCAAACCCACTTGTCTATGATAGTTTTGCAGACAAGAAAATAACATTTCCTGCAAAACTAGTCATCATGCCTACTTTGGTAGAAGCTCACACCCTGATACAACCTCCTATGGACAAACTGTCTGCATGGTTGTGATCTACTCATTGATGTCTACCAAACCCTACTTCACTTACTCCAAGTGGATCTCTGTGCTGTTTAAACCCACATGGTTTATAAGGCATCGTGACTCTTTTTGCAAGGCAGCCTTAATTTCAACAAAGTTTGCCATCACTTCTAGATCACCTCAAATGCTATTAATTCGAACTCCTCCTGCCATGATCATCTATATGACCTGGTCTACTCACCCATCTATTCCTTGCACCAAGGTGAGCTCTGAGCTCCAAGATGCAAGCATGTTTTGGTGACATAAAAATAACACCACCCTAGATCACCAACTCTTGTTTTCTGTCCTTTTGAAGTTGGAATTTCATCCCACAAGGTTGCAACTGCTTGCTAAACCTTTTCTATCTCATCTACATTGACCCTAAAGATTTATCAATAATTATCCATAATTATTATGGCCCCGAATCTATTTAATTCTTTTAATAGTCAAAATCTCCAAAACTCCCTCCATAAAGGAAAGTTTGGTTTTTGCCAAAATACTTCTCTAACTTTTGACTCCTGTGAGTTTCATATATCATACCCCATCTTTCCATCTCAAAAATAAATATTTTTGAGGAGCTTTATTATTTCTTTTTGCCCATTTTCTTAAATGGCCGAATTGAAATAATAATTGTATAAAATACTTCTAAGCCTCAATAAATCTTGGGAAAATTCCTCTAAGTGTGTATTCACATCTGGGACCCTCCCACATCAAAACCCAACCATGCCCAAAAGAAATTTATCAAAAGATCTTCTAAAATCCACTTTTGTCCCTTTTGAGTAATTGGATTTAGGAGGACTAAAAATCCTCTCACAAATCTCAAATTAATCATAGGAGGCTACCTTTAGCTCATCTACTCACCAGTACCATTTCCTCCTTAGGTCCAATACAAGATTTTGGAATTCCTTCATAACCATCAATTTGATAAATTTTGGCAATTAAGCAACCCATTAGTCTAACCACTTCCAAATTCCATCAAAACCTAGTCAATGCTTATCCTCAACACCAGGACACACCACTGGTCGACCAGCACTGTAGCTCCACCCCAAAAAATCCCCATTTTGCCCTAGTACTAGTAGTAAGAGAGAGAGATATCCCCAAATCTTACAAGGATTTGCCACAATAAATTACCACAGCAGCCCTCCCACTCTCTCTGAGCTCCAGCCCGAGCAAATACCAATCCTACCCCTCCCCACCTCCATCTAGGCCAGTCCCTAGCCAGCATTGCCCCTCCCCCATGTCCAAATTAGACATTTACTCCATCTACTCCTCCCTCTTGGTATAAAGCTAGCAGGCCTCCCTAGCCAACCCTCTGCCTGCCATTTTCCCCCTCACACCTCCCACTCCCCTCCCCTAGCTCCCCTCCATCTCCCCTACTTGGATCTGCCCGGGAGAAGAAGAAGGAGAAGCTTCGGCTCCTCCCAAAAATTGAGCTAGGCTCCCTCCCCATTGCTCCCCCTTCTCTGCATGTCGCATGGTAGACTCCCCTAGCTCTCATGCATCTAACCCTAGTCTTGTTTTTGTCTAGGACCTACTCCTCCGCCGTTGTCGTCGAGCTCCGACGAGTCTACTCTCGGCCTCCGACGTGCAAGCTACCTCCCGGCGTCAGAACACCCTGTTCCGCCCCTCGTTCGGCTCGTCGTCGACCACTGCGTCACCCTGCAGCCTCCCCGACCCTCCTCGAGCCCTCTGCTGAGCTCTCGCCTCCCTCTCCGCTGCTGCCTTGGGTTTTGCTGCCGGCTTCTCTCTTTCGCGTAGACGATGACCCTGGGCCGTTCATCGTCACTAGATCCAACGGCCAGATCCGGCCGATACCCCTTCGCGCCCCCACAGTCACTGACCAGCAGGAACCGCTCGTTAGGTTCGACCGTCGCCCGCACGCTCTCCCGCGGGCGACGCTGGGCCGAAATTGCCTCCGTGGCCCACCTCCCTCTGGAAACCCAGGCCAGTATCGGGAGCCTCTTTTTCTTTTTCCTTTTAATTTCAGATCCAGAAATAGAATCAATAGGATTAAATCCAATTAAAATGGTAAACCAAGTCCAAATGCCAAGTTTCAAATTTCTGGTGGTTCAATGATGTTTTCTCAAACATGCGGAGGCAACCCCATGACCAAAATAATTTTTACTAATTGCTGGAAATTATTTTGCTGCCAAGTATACTTTACACCAATTAAATTCCTGAGAGAGTTTCACATCTCCATTTGAGATGAACCAAGGCTCTACTGAGAGATATTTGACATACCTATCATGCAGCACAGGTCCTATGCCAAGGTGAACAGTAGGTTGCCTTTAGCAAAAATAACAAAATCAGCAACTTTCTGCCTTAGATAACATCCCTAGGTCAAAAAAGTGTGGTATTGACATGATTCCACCTCCCAGTAGACCCCAATATCAATATCTACCAAATCCTAGAAGCTCAGAATTTATTGAGCTCTGGTAAAATTTTAGTGAATTAAATACTTCTGTAAGGGGTATTTTCACTAATTAAATCACTCCAGGAGTTTGACAACTCCAAACAGAGTGAATCCAATTTCTACAGAAAGGTACTTTAAATTCCTATCCATTGCCCTTGGAACCAACTCAATAGCTCCAGTAGAATTAATCTGGTGAAAAAAGACAAAAACCTTACAGAACTGCCTTTGGGATTTTTGTGAGGGCATTATGGTAATTCTTTTGACATAATTCCAACTCAGGGTGGTTAAGTACAGCATGTACTACCAACCCATTCAAGGAAATAATTTTTGAAGCTCCAGAACTCTTTTGGTGAATTATTTCCTTAAACTAGAGTTTATTCCACTATAGAAATCATAATTTAATCTAGGAAATTGATATTCAAGTGAAACCACTTGTGATGGTTTTGTCTTGTCAAGACCTATCTGAGGATATCACTTTTGCACATTGGTAGCCTACTGACCTCAGAAACCTACTCCAAATTCTCTATATCTAGCCTTGACAACTATCTTCCAAATGGAAAACACCCTCATGGCCAATTTAGTAATTCCACTATCAATACCCAACATCTCCGAAACCTTCCAAGTTCAGTAGTAATTATTTTGTTTGTTTGTTGTATGGTATGATGTTGTATGCCTTGTATTGATTGAGGACTTGTCTGCTTGCATGTATACCCGATGACGACGATAGTGTGAGTATCTGACGACAAGAAGGAAGGGACTTCTTATTATTATTTATTGAGTATTTTCTGGTTATGTGAAGAAGTCCAGGGACTTATTGCTGATCACAGGCAAGCCACCATTCCTGAACTCTGATATATGTCCTATTCTTTTTTTACCTGTTTTATATCCTCTTTATAAATTGCATTATCTACCTGCATGTTTTGTTTTGCAAATACTGCGATAATAACTTGGCTCCTCCAAGTTATGACTTAGTGTCCATCGAGGCACCACCCAGATGTACCTACCATTTTACCCCTTAGATCGAGAGTATGGTGGTTAGCATCCTACTCGTTGGAAAACCCCGGTTTGGAGAAAATAAACTATTTTGGGATTTATCCCACCACAAAGGTTTTAAAACTATTTTGTAAAACCCTTGGGAAGAGGCATCGTTCCCAACGATTGTTTTAACGAAAGAAATGGTGATGATGAGAAGTGAGAATGTGATGGGATGTTCTACGCCTTTACCGGAACAATTTTTATCCGCGCAACCACATTACCCCAGGTACTGGGGCTTAGCTCGTAGTTTGTCCGCATTAGCCGAGGCAGCTTCTATAATGCTTATAGGGAGAGATCCCTGGAAGTTCGGGCAGGCACCACCAGATCAAGGATCTGAAGCCTGTCGCTTGTTTCAGCAAGAATGAGCCTGAACTAGCACGAGGCCGGTGCAACAATTGGGTCTCCCGCGGATGGTATGACTTGGAGTACGGAAGGAAGTGGAGTCACCAGATTTAAGGTATACGCCAAGTTGCGGCTTGGGTATGCGCGTGTACGGAAGGAAGGACTATGGCTGAGAGCCACATACTCGTTTTCGGGGAGAACACACCCAAGAGGAAAAGCATGCCTTTGCTAGGGTCGACAAGCGAAAGGTTAGGTTTGATTATCCGGACCCCCATCTACAGTGGTAGTGGGCCGTGGTTGTATCCCGGCGGATGTATTGATTCTTGTGGGGAAAGTGCGCAAACTCTGTAGAGTATAACCTATTCGAATAGCCATGTCCACGGTCAAGGAAAGTTGGAAAGGTGTTGGCTAGTAGTACCCTAACTGTGCTTGTGTGGGACACAAGTATGAAGTGGATGAATGTTCTGGGGGGAACCCGAGTCTGAAATGCTTTGTTTTGACCCGAGGGGTCAAAGATGTTTAAAAAGGGTTTTACTCCAAAACTGTTTTCTAAACTCTTTTTCAACAAAGATATGGAGATGTCTTGATTTATAAAACAGAAGCATGTTTCCAAACTCTTTTTCAACAAAGATATGGAGATGCCATAACTTCAAAAGATAGTCTGGGCTTTTCAAAAACAACCCCAGATAAAGCTATCTCGCCACAGCCAGACTTGCATTTCCTTATGTCATTTATCCTGGTGGTTTGCGAGTACATTCAAAAGTACTCACGGCTGTGTCCCTGGCTATTTACTTGGCCAGACTTTCAGAGGTTCGACTTCGGAAGATTCAGGTGACGTCCAACGAGCTAGGTAGTCTTCCGAGTGAGCTGCCTGTAGGTTGAGGCACGATTGGGCTCTACGCTTGGCGATGTTCCGCTGCTATTGATGATGTAGCCATAATGGCATTTATGTAAGTCTTGTAATTCGTTATGTATCGGATGTTGTAATGATACCTGTCGGTTATGTTCCACGGCTCACTGATCATGGGAACGTGGATGTATGCATAACAAGGATTTCTCGGATGAATAACCCGGGGAGCCCACAGACTTGGTATCAGAGCCATCCTGACTATAGGAGACCTTAGTTAGCTTGGACCTTAGACAGGAAAAGACAAACCTATTTTCAAAAAGACAAGGGAGAAATATGACTATTTGCAGAAGTGCTTATGTCTTTTCCAACTCTGATTCTGAAAACTACTTGCATTAATATGATTTCATAATCTCAGAATCATGCACACCTGTCACTAACTCAACCTGACCCTAAACACTATTGTAGATGAAACCTATTGATGAAGAGTGGCTGAATATGGATTTTCCCCAATCCCATGGGACTCGATGCAGCTGTGCGGTTACCAGCAGAAACCTACCTACACCCTCCACAAGGGACTGGAATGAGGAGATTATGTGGGACAGATTGTCATACTAGACAAGCCAGGAACCAATGGAAGCCCTATCTACTCCACAGGACCTTGGATGCCTAGTCCCGTACTTTCTATTGACTTGGTAGCCAGAGAAGCTTTGATGCGCATCCGTAGCTCCCTCCCAGAGATGAGACAGCCCACAACCTTCTACCTCCCCATGAAGGGAAACGTCGACTGCACCGGAGGAACTCAAGACCCTAGCCTGGCGTATCCTTCTCTCTCCTTTCAGACCCGTTACAGCTACTCTAGCAATGAGGTGTTAACATCAGTCATTGACGAATACCACCACTCCCAGATGGAGCTCCATCGCCTACAAGCCATTCTCAACTGTAAGGAAGCCTTGGAAACCCTGCAAAGGAATATAGCACGAACAACTCCAATTGAAGGAACCTCGAGAGAAGCCGCCCCCAAGAAAAGCAGGAAGTGCACCACCACAAGTCAATACCTCTGTAGGTTCGAGCCCCTCAAGAAGGCACAGGAAACCTCCACTGATCTGCTCGAAGCTAGCACCGACTCCACAGCTGCACCCTCCGAGTAATCACCCGCGTCGTGGTACTCGCCCAGCTAGAAATAGGGTAGAGTCATCTATCGTCCCTGAACGTGTTTTGTAATGTTTAAGTACTATTAGCATCTTAGGTGCAGTTTGGTTGGTTATGTAATGACTTCCTTGAATTGCTATGCTTGCTTGATTTGTTTCTCCTTCTTGAGTGTTTTACCCAAGTCGTTGCATTACACCCAACCCGAAACGTGTACCCTCAACCTGAGATTTCCCCTAGGATGGCCCTGGAGTCCGGAAGGTCGAAGAAGGCATGTGGCCACTGCGGAGACGAAGGGCACCAAGCCAACAGATGTTTCGGCCACTGCCCCAACTGCGGAGCACCCCATTTGCCCAAAGTTTTCCCAACTCGACTTATCACTTGTTTCCTCTGCGAAGGCCAAGACCATGTCCCTGTCAATTGCCCAATCCATCCCCTCATTGGCCAGGCCCGTCAACTTCCCGGCACCAGCAAAGGCAAGCCGTCAAAACAATTATACCGAAGGTTAGGCACCTGCTTCACGTGTGGACTATCCGGTCACTTCAGACGAGAATGCCCTGAGGGTAAACTCGTCAAGACACCAGTGAGAGTGAAGCTCCTTAACTCACTCTAGGACTCCCCGAAAGTCGACAAGTGCATCTTGTAATAAACCTAGCTCATATTCCCCTGGAACGCCACCTATGAGGCTACCCTCTCTTAAGTCGATGTCAGCTACCTTAAGAACCATCTTTTGTCACCCTCATAAAGTAAGTCCCCAACTGGTAACTCTCCAACATACCCATGTCAAATCCTAAGGGGGAAAGACTGCGTCTTTCCTGCAAAATATTGTACCCCTCCGCCAGAAGAAGATCCAACTGTGGGACCCAAAGACATAGATCTCAAGACTCAGACTTGTGATAGACTTGGATTCAACGACCCACTTAAGAGATGTGACGTAGACCCATACAGAAGGACGATTCCTCCCCCGCAACCATGGTTGAAGTAGCTCGACCCCCGAGTTTCAAGAAGACTCAAGTTCGACCTCGTCGTCGAGGTGTTTCTGTCCCAAGACAAAGTAGACAAGTTAGCACGCCAGAAACCCCTAGTACTAACTCCGAGACAAATCCCCTAACCTTACTCTCCCGAATCTCGGGACGAGATTCTTTTAAGGGGGGAAGGTCTGTAACATCCCAATTTCAGCAACCCTGATTAGTTGTCTAGAATGCAAAAATCCGGGGGAACAAAAAAAATTTTGTGTGCTTTGGTGCTGTGCTTGCTTGTTGTTTGTTTGCACTATGCTTATGAAAGTGTATCTTAGGATACTCCTTACCTCGCCCTCAGTTGACAAAAGCTATTTACCAAAACTCTCCTGGCTCATTTTACATATTCTCAAACGTTCTGGCATTTCAAAACATGAGCCAAGATGCCTATGTAACCAAAACTATTTTGGTAGCTTCTATTGACAAAACTATGGAGATATATATAATACAATCTCCTTATGTTTTCAAGACCGAGCACTCAATTAATCTTATCTCTAGTTTCCCTAAAACACTCTTTTCAAAGCATTTGAACTCTACTCTTGGTATAGATACCAAGGACTCTCACCTTATTCAAAACTCAACCTCTTCAAAATGCCCCAACCTTACCTCAAAGTAAGCTTGAGTGTAACCCTTGAGTAGTTGATTTGTTTATAAGATGAGTTGCTTTTATCTGCTGTCTGATGAGTTGTTTTGATCTGCTGATTGACTTGTTTGCTTAGGAAGTAGTATGAGCTACTCTAAGAGCTCATCACTAGGATCAAGATGTTTCCAACTCCTCAATCCCTAACCAAGAATACAACCTTGATATGATCCCTAACTACTAGGTGATCATCTAAAACCCTTAGCCAGATCAATTCTGAGGATCTCCATTCTAGATGTTTTCAAGTCCATGAAGACCAATATCAAGCATGGATCCCTTCAACCCAATCTACACTTTAATACCAACCACTTGTTAATGCTCTGATACCTTGTAACTCCTCCAAGAACATTCCCTCTCATACTCTAGTCAAAATCCTCAAAACTGCCAATTTTGACCAAGTCTGGAAACAGTTCCAACATTACCTTAATACCTCCTTTTCTGAAACCATGTGCATTTTTGGAAATGCACTTGCACCATCTTGTTAACCAATCTAAGGACTACCAAGGCCCACATTTGCCTCTTGTTAGATCCTCCTCAAACCCACTCGTCTATGATAGTTTTGCAGACAAGAAAATAACATTTCCTGCAAAACTAGTCATCATGCCTACTTTGGTAGAAGCTCACACCCTCATAAAACCTCCTATGGACCAACTCTCTACATGGCTGTGATCTACGAATTGATGTCTAACAAAACCTACTTCACTTTCTCCAAGTGGATCTCTGTGCTGTTTAAACCCACATGGTTTATAAGGCATCATGACTCTTTTTGCATGGCAGCCTTAATTTCAACAAAGTTTGCCATCACTTATAGATCACCTCAAATGCTATTAATTCGAACTCCTCCTGCAATGATCATATATATGACCTGGTCTACTCACCAAGGTGAGCTCTGAGCTCCAAGATGCAAGCATGTTTTGGTGACATAAAAATAACACCACCCTAGATCACCAACTCCTGTTTTCTATCCTTTTCAAGTTGGAATTTCATCCCACAAGGTTGAAACTACTTGCTACAGCTTGTCTATCTCATCTACATTGACCCTCAAGTTTTATCAATAATTATCCATAATTATTATGGCCCCAAATCTATTTAATTCTTTTAGTAGTCAAAATCTCCAAAACTCCCTCCATAAAGGAAAGTTTGGTTTTTGCCAAGACACTTCTCTAAATTTTGACTCCTGTGAGTTCCATATATCATACCCCATCTTTCCATCTGAAAAATAAATATTTTTGAGGAGCTTTATTATTTATTTTTGCCCATTTTCTTAAATGGCCGAATTGAAATAATAATTGTCTAAAATACTTCTAAGCCTCAATAAATCTTGGGAAAATTCCTCTAAGTGCGTATTCACATCTGGGCCCCTCCCACATCAAAACTCAACCTTTCCCAATGGAAATTTATCAAAAGATCTTCTAAAATCCACTTCTGTTCCTTTTGAGTAATTGGATTTAGGAGGACTAAATATCCTCTGAAAAATCTCAAATAAATCCTAGGAGGCTACCTTTACCTCATATACTCACCAGTACCATTTCCTCCTCAGGTCCAATACAAGATTTTGTACTTCCTTCACAACCATCAATTGGATCAATTTTGGCAATTAAGCAACCCGTTAGTCTAACCACTTCCAAATTCCATCAAAACCTGATCAATGCTTATCCTCGACACCATGACACACCACTGGTCAACCAGCACTGTAGCTCCACCGCCACAAATCCCCATTTTGCCCTAGTACTAGTAGTAAGAGAGAGATATCCCCAAATCTTACAAGGATTTGCCACAATAAATTACCACAGCAGCCCTCCCACTCTCTCTGAGCTCCAGCCCGAGCAAATACCAATCCTACCCCTCCCCACCTCCGTCATTAACCACTACCTTAAAAGCGCATTGACGGTTCCACCGTTTCCTTACCTCGCAGAAACCACTCTTCTTCTTCCTGTCATCTGTCTTCTTCATGTCTTCTCCTTGCCGCCATGGAAGGTCGTCGCACTCTAGAGACAAGCTTCACTACCCATGACAATAAGAAGATAGACGTCATCTACACCAATGAGGAGGATACAGTGGTGTGAGTCCTGAGGATGTATGAGGGTTGGCTCGAGAAAGACGAGGACAAGTTTGTGGGATTGGACCTCGAGTACACCCCGGAGGACCCATGTGAAGGGAGTGAAGTCGCCGTCGTTCTAATGGCCATGAGGAAACACGTCCTCGTCTACCACTTCTCCCGGTTTGTAGATCTGCTCTCTGTAGCTAACCACTTTTAGGGTTTTCTCATCTTGTTCTTTATCCATTTTCTCATCTTGCAACTACTGGATTTTATTTAGGACCAAATAAATTATGACAAGACAATGTTGAGAGTCTTGATCTTGCATTTACTAAACTTTTAAAATTATATTCAGATGATGATCTTGCATTGACAAAATATTTGTTGTTACAAATTTTGGTGATAACAAACTACATACTTTCAGGACTGACATGAATTTTCCGGTGCCGCCCCAGTTCCTTGTAGAAAAGGGAATTGTTTTCTGCACTATCGACAATACAACTGATTTTTTGAAATTTCAACGAGAGGGAATTACAATTCCTGTGCACAATTGGATCGATATTCATAGTTTTGTCAAGATCCTAGGGGGCTTGAGGAAGGATGGAATGACATCACTCGCAACTAGAATCCTCGATGAGTCGTACGACAAAATGAAGGCAGATTTCCTTACGGATAGGCAAGATTTCTGGGACGAGTGGCCGTTGTCTGATAAAAACCTGAACTATGCATCCATAGATGCTTATGTGACCTACCAGTTGTACAAGAAGATCCATTTTTTTCTATGTTACCTCGTGTTTTTCCCTATTTGCAAGTGGGAAGACGAGCTTAGGGGAGCCCTTTGCAGGAAATGCAGAATAACTGAGTTTGAAGCTGCATATACAAAGAAAATGGCTGCATCTGAAGTAGCTGACAAAGAGGCTACAAAAGCAGCTGACAGAGAGGCTGCAGCTAAAGCAGCAAACAGAGAGGCAACATCTTCTAGCGGAAACAATCAGGCCTGTGATGCACCACTAATTGTGCCACAGGACGCTGAAGATAGGGAAGCCAAGTCAGATCCCAGGTGGGATGAAGCATTTCGTGAACTGTGGAGTGCCAAAAATGTAAGATCCACCTGGAATGATCGTAGTTGGTCACCTAGGAATGATGGCAAGCACCTCAAGTGGGCCGATGCGAAGTGAATTAAATTTTACTCCTTTGTGTTATGTTTCTATTTTGTGGAACTCATTTATCTTGTCAAGATGTCTAGACCCTAAGTGAGAGTAGTAAAAAAAATTTTACTTCTTTGTGTTATGTTTCTGTATGTGTCTTGTAGCTTGTCAAGATGGTAGCTCGTTAACTGGCAGTTTGAAAGAGTACCTTTTTCCTCTCTCGCTAAACAGATATGTTTCATTTTGCCCAAATTGGTAGCAAATCGACAGAAGGTTCTCTCTTCGATAATTTGTTCCCTTTTAGACCTCGTTTTGCCTCTGATCTAGTAGCAAACCTAGAGCAACAAATCACACCAGATAGAATACATTCATTCAGAAAACAAAACAAATGTAGATATAGCTGTGCGCAACTAAATAGGATATAGCGATAGAAAGTAGGTTGCTTAACGAGGTTCAATGCATTCACCCCTTCCTTGCATGCAGAAATAGGATGCAAGCAAAATATAGAAAATCAAAATAAACTGCTTAGCAGTAACAGCAGACACATTCAACCCCTCCTTGCATGCTCCTGCGCCTCCGCCTCCTTCCTCCGGTGCTTCCTCCACTTCTTGCTACCCAGTACCTTGATCTTGGGGGCCTTGGGCTTGATTGGAGGCATGCGACCCTCTTCGATGGCCACCCGATGGAGGTTTCAGAGGTGAATGCCGAGAGCCTAGTGTTCAGTGATGCAGGCGTTGATGTTCACGGTCTGGCCGCCATTGTGGGTGCCGGAGCTCGGTGTCGGTGATACTCGCCCTACAGAAGGGGCAACTGTAGTCACCGCCAGTGAAGAAGGCGTCATACTGGCCGGCCTGCAGCCTCCACAGCACCTGATGAGTCTTGGTGTGCTTGGACTCGTCATCGCTGCAGACGTCGCTATCGTAAACCTATTAGAAGAAAAGGAAAATGGGGGAGTAGATGATGTAAGAAGATCGAGCAATCGTAATGCAAACAAGCGAATCCTAATAAACCAAGATCGAGCATCCAACGATGGGAACGGTAGAAGAACCAGGGGAGGGAGCAAACCCTAGTTACCTCCGACCATGGGTCGTCGATGATGGTGTCGTAGGGGTTCACCGGAGCGATGTACTCATCTAGATCGTAGGGGTCCCTAAAGATCTAGATCTACTCGTGACCGGCTAGAGCTTCCTCGCCGGCAGCTACGTCGGTAGCGGGGACGGGGGCCTGGACGGGAACGGTAGATGCCATTGATGCCTCGAGGGGGGCCTTGACGAGGACGGCGGTTGCTTTCAACGCATCGAGGGGGACCGGCGAGGAGACAGGGGCCTCCTTGCCAGCGGCCTCAGAGGCGACGATGGCCACTGTATCTTTCTCCGCCATGGCCGATGTGGACAGGGTATTCTCGGGAGTTTGGAGATGCTGGTGGGATACTGGAGAGGGTTGCGTGGGGAGAGTGAGCGAGAGTGAGAGTGGGTGTGTGGAGAGGGGCTCTATAGTTAAGGTGAATGGAAGCAAGGCACGTTTCGTTGCACCACCATGCAACGCGCCGCGCAGGCTACTGCACCGTGCACCATGACACCCGCACGGTACGTCACGTTTTTTGCCCGGGCCATGCATGGCAGTTCTATATTGAGCCGCATGCAAAGGGCGCATACACAATTTCTATGTACGAAGTTTGACACGGCCCTACAATTGGTGATAACTAAAAGTGGAAATGTAGAGGGGAAGGTAGGTGGCTATACGGTGAGATTTGTGGGGTTGTGCTAGATCGGGTAGAGGGATGTGTTGATGACTGCGAGTGACTCGATGAAGGCGGAGACGTTAGGTCTCGTCGAGCTCAGCTCTTCGGCCTCCAGCTAGCGCATGCAAGTTTCTTATGGTGGGGCCCAGTTGGAAGTGAGATTGACAGCCGCTACGTAAAAAATGAGATATGTCTTATTAAAATCAAGTGGCAATAAATTGCAGCTGTCCATCGACGACCGTGCACTCGATGACGCATGTGTTATGGCGTAGTAGTAGTAGTAGTAGTAGGCTTTTAAGACTTGATTAAACATGACATGACCAGTCGACGACTTTTTCCATGGACGCCTTCATGTTCCTTCTTGTAGAAGTCTCGCTGAGGGATACGTCCGTGCTGTCTCACGCTGTACTGTGAAGGGCACGACGTGTGCAGCGATCATTGTTGGATCACACAAGAATCAACGGTTGGTGCGCACGATCCGCGTGACAACTGTGACAACCAATCAGGGCGTAGCAGACAGAGTGAGCACAGGTTTGGGATTCTACGAAAGATAGAGAGAGGGGGTAAAACTGAGTAGTATCAAAAACCAAAGGGCAAAACTGAGTAGTGTAAAAATGGAAACTGAGTGTCTTGTACAATGAAATACATCCTGGCATACATCAAATTATGCCAAGATAGATCCACTAGAGTTCATTGGATGTGTGTTCTTCTCATAAACCACATGGACCCACTGGAGTTCATTGCATGTGTGTTATTGTCATAAACCACATGGATCCACCGGTATCATTGCATGTGTGTTCTTTTGATAAACCACAAGTTGATCCACCAATGTCATTGCATGTGTGTTATTTTCATGAACCACATATGGATCCACCAGTGTCATTGAATGTGTATTCTTTTCACAAACCAGATATGGATCCACCAGAGTCATTGCATGTGTGTTCTTTCAATAAACCACAGCTAGAGTCATTGCATCTCTATCCTTTTCATTAACCATAGATAGAGTCATTGCATATGTGTTCTTCTCACAAACCACATCTAGAGTCAGTGCTTGTGTGTTCTTCTCACAAACCACATATGGATCCACCAGAGTTCATCGCATGTCTGTTCTTTTCACAAACCACAGCTAGAGTCATTGCATGTTTGTTCTTCTCACAAACCACACATGGATCCACCAGTGTCATTGCATGTGTGTTCTTTTCACAAACCACATCTAGAGTCATTGGATGTATGTTCTTTTCACAAACCACATATGGATCCACCGATGTCCTTGCATGTGTGTTCTTTCCACAAACCACATCTAGAGTCCTTGCATGTGCGTTCTTCTCACAAACCACATATGGATCCACCAGAGTTCATTGCATGTGTGTTCTTTTCACAAACCACAACTAGAGTCATTGGATGTATGTTCTTTTCACAAACCACATATTGATCCACCAGTGTCATTGCACGTGTGTTCTTTTCACAAACCACATCTAGAGTCATTGCATGTGTGTTCTTTTCACAAACCACATATGGATCCACCAGTGTCATTGCCTGTGTGTTCTTTTCACAAACCACATATAGAGTGATTGCATGTGTGTTCTTCTCACAAACCACAGCTAGAGTCATTGCATCTCTGTTCTTTCAATAAACCACACAAGGATCCACCAGAGTCATTGCATCTTTGTTCTTTTCATTAACCATAGCTAGAGTCATTGCATGTGTGTTCTTCTGACAAACCACATCTAGAGTCATTGCATGTGTATTCTTCTCACAAACCACATATGGATCCACCAGTGTTCATTGCATGTCTGTTCTTTTCACAAACCACAGCTAGAGTCATTGCATGTTTGTTCTTCTCACAAACCACATATGGATCCAATAGTGTTATTGCATGTGTGTTCTTTTCACAAACCACATATGGAGTCATTGGATGTATGTTCTTTTCACAAACCACATATTAATCCACCTGTGTCATTGCATGTGTGTTCTTTTCAAAAACCACGTCTAGAGTCATTACATGTGTGTTCTTTTCACAAACCACATCTAGAGTCATTGCATGTGTGTTCTTTTAACAAACCACATCTAGAGCCATTGCATGTGTGTTCTTTTCACACACCACATATGGATCCACTAGAGTTCATTGCATGTTTTTTATTTTCACAAACCATAGCTAGAGTCATTGCATGTCTGTTCTTTTCACAAACCACATAAGGATCCACCGGAGTCATTGCATGTGTGTTCTTTTCAGAAACCACAGCCAGAGTCATTGCATGTGTGTTCTTTTCACGAACCACATATGGATCCACCAGTGTCATTGTATGTGTGTTCTTTTCACAAACCACATATAGAGTTACTGTATGTGTGTTCTTCTCACAAACCACATATAGATCCACCAGAGTTCATTGCATGTGTGTTCTTTTCACAAACCACATCTAGAGTCGTGCATGTATGTTCATTTCACAAACCATATAAGGATCCACCAGAGTCATTGCATGTGTGTTATTTTCACAAACCACATCTAGAGTCATTGGATGTATGTTCTTTTCACAAACCACATATTAATCCACTAGTGTCATTGCATGTCAGTTCTTTTCAGAAACCGCATCTAGAGTCATTGCATGTGTGTTCTTCTCACAAACCACAGCTAGTGTCATTGCATGTCTCTTCTTTCAATAAACCACACAAGGATCCACCAGAGTCATTGCATCTCTATTCTTTTCATTAACCACAGCTAGAGTCATTGCATGTGTGTTATTCTCATAAACCAGATCTAGAGTCATTGCATGTGTGTTCTTCTCGCAAACCACATCTAGAGTCATTGGATGTATGTTCTTTTCACAAACCACATATTGATCCACCAGTGTCATTGCATGTGTGTTCTTTTTACAAACCACATCTAGAGTCATTGCATGTGTGTTCTTCCCACAAACCACAGCTAGAGTCATTGCATGTCTATTCTTTCAATAAACCATACAAGGATCCACCAAAATCATTGCATCTTTGTTCTTTTCATTAACCATAGCTAGAGTCATTGCATGTGTGTTCTTCTCAGAAACCACATCTAGAGTCATTGCATGTGTTTTCTTCTCACAAACCACATATGGATCCACCAGAGTTTATTGCATGTCTGTTCTTTTCACAAACTACGGTTGGGGCCACGAAGAGATAAACAAAACTTTTTCCCTACGCGGTGATCCCAAGATCTAGCTCAGGTAGAAGGCCACGAGGATTACCACTAGACGCGTAGTTGCGGAATCGATGAAGCATGTCGCTTGATGTAGTGCAGTCCTCACGATCCGTTCCGGTTCCACGATCGTCGAAGTGCTGAACGTACATCACCTCCGCTAGTATCCACACGTACGGGGAGGAGCGCCGGCGTTAGACTGCTAGGTCCGGTACGACGGTGACAAGACAGACTGGGGCTAGGGTTTCCAACAGATGGAGTGACCTAACCTTTTTCTCTAAGCACCTGCGCCCAGCTTATATAGGGAGTGAAAGTGGGGTCCACTCACTTGTGGCCCATTCACTAAAAGGCCTATATTAGTCACTGCGAGTGCAACTCACTAACTAAGTCCATGTCTCTATTTGGGTCTAACCCAAATAGATTTCCTGTTTGGGTCTAACCCAAACTTGCTCCCTCTCTTAAGTGTGTGACCTGACAGACTCATGGTAACCCGGACACAATCTGAGTCTCACTCGTGATCGATCAGTCGGTAGCGGCTCCTAGCAGAACGTGCCGACTCCCACGTACCAAAGAGTCATGACGACATACCTTCCAATGCTACTTTGGCCTGAGTCCCTTTTGCCTGACGATATACCTTGTCGAACTATAGGCGAATAATTGTCATCCCTTAAATAGTCCGACTCTCTTTCTCGATCCGAGATAAGTGATTCATCCGACTAACTCTTAGTCGATCGCCTCGGTTAACACTTAACCGAGTCATGCATGGCCATGCTTTCCAAATCATATCTTTCGAAAGGGCCCAGAGAATATCTCTCTAGACGGAGGGGCAAAATCCCATCTTGGTTATTCACATCACGCAGCTTGACTCTTAGTCAACCCGAACTCCGCCTTTATAACTTCGGAACAACGTTTGACAGAACCTAAGTCGGTGATCCTCAACTGAGATTGTGCAATAACCTCAGGTATGGGTTAGTCCGACTCGCAATTACATTGATTGAGACATGCAAATGACGACTTGTTCGTTGCATCTCAATATGGGTCAGTCCGAATCGCTAAACTCTTTAGCCGAATCCGTGTAAGCCGGAATAGCATCTCTATGCCCATGACAAGTGGAACCGAGTCATGTGCCGACTTTCACATTAGTCTAAGTTGTGTGTCCAGCACAGCCTCAACGACCAAGGACAATTAGTATGAACAATATGAATATATAGTTCCACAATCGAATCACATATCTAATGATATATATCAGTAGTTCATACATCGACAATAACTTTATGAATACATTGGGAATAACATCATATATGCTTGCCTCTAGGGCATATTCCCAACAATCTCCCACTTGCACTAGAGTCAATCATTCGACATCATATGTCTACGCATCTAATGCCCATAGCTCTTAGGTGCACCTCATGCTTCAGCTGTGCAAGTGGCTTTGTCAATGGATCCGCAATGTTTGCATACGTGTGTACCTTGCATAACTTGATATCACCTTGATCCGTGTGTACCTTGTATATGTTTGTTCTTCTGGTGTTGTCTAGGTTCCTTGGCTTGTGCGACAGCACCATTGTTGTCACAATACACGTCTAATGGATTGTACGAGCCCTGAACCATACCAAGATCCATGAGGAAATTCCTCATCCAAACGGCTTCCTTTGCCGCCTCCGAGGCAGCAATATACTCAGCCTCTATAATAGACGCAGACACCTTCTCTTGCTTGGAACTCTTCTAGCTCATAGCCCCTTCGTTTATCACAAACACATATCCAGATTGTGAACGAGAATCATCCGAGTCAGTGAGATAACTCGCATCCGTCTAACCCCTTACACTGAGTTCATCCTCACCTCCATAAACCAGGAACATATCCTTAGTCCTTCTCAAGTACTTGAGGATATTTTTAGCTGCTGCCCAGTGGATTTCTCTAGGGTTAGCCTGGTATCTTCTCACAACACTTAGAGAATAGGAAACATCCGTCCTAGGACAAATCATAGCGTACATGATGGATTCGACTGTAGAAGCATACGGAATCGCACACAACTGACTTCACTCATCAGTTGTCGAAGGACACTGAGTCTTGCTAAGTTTTACACCATGGGACATCAGTAAGACCCCTTCTTAGATGATTCCATGTTGAACTTCTTCAACACTTTGTCCAAAATATGTACTCTGACTCAATCCAATGAGCCGCCTTGATCTATCTCTATAGATCCGAATTCCTAGTATGTAAGTCGCCTCACCCAAGTCTTTCATCGAAAAACTCTTTTCCAATGATTCCTTGGTCTCTTGCAACAACTGGACATCATTTCCAATCAGTAATATGTCATCCACATATCAGATCAAAAAGTTTCCTTTGCTCCCACTAAACTTCTTGCATAAACAAGAATCATGATCACTCTTGATGAAGACAAACGATTTGACTACATCATCAAAGCAAACATTCCAACTCCGAGATGCTTGCTTCAACCCATAAATGGATTTCCGAAGTTTGCATACCTTGTCAGCATTAGCCGGATCGACAAAACCCTCAGGTTGTATCATATACACGTCCTCGGTTAAATTTCCTATAACATCCCAATTTCAGCAACCCTGATTAGTTGTCCAGAATGCAAAAATCAGGGGGAAGAAAAACTTTTTCTTGTTTAATGCTGAAGTGTTTGCTTGTTGTTTGGATATGCTTATGCACCTAAAGGTGAATTATATGATATACTCCTTACCTCAACATCAGTGGATAAAAGCTATTTAACAAAATTGTCCTGGCTCATTTTACATATTCTCAAATGTTCTGGCATTTCAAAACCTGAGCCAAGAAGCCTTTGCAAACCAACTATTTTAGTAGATTCTATTGATCAAACTACAGAGAGCTACATACTATAATCTTCTTATGTTTTCAAGATAGACCTTCAACTACTCTTACCTCTAAGATTTCCAAAACCTTGTATAAAACCTTTGAATTCTACTCTTGGTAGGGATACCAAGGACTCTTACCCTCTTCAAACTCCAACCTTCCAAATTTGCCCATCCTTACCTCAGGCTAAGCTTGATGGTGACCCTAGTAGTAGTTGATTTGCTTGTAAGATGAATTGCCTAGATCTGCTGCTTGATTTGTCTGCTTAGGAGATAGTATGAGCTACTATAGGAGCTCATCACTAGGATCAAGATATTTCCAAATTATCACACCCTAATCAAGAATACAAATATGGATATGATCTCTAGCTACTAGGTGATCATCTAAAACCTCTAACCAGACCCCTTCTGAAGTGATCCCTCCTTGGAGCTTCCAAGTCTTTGAAGACCAGTATCAAGCAAGGATCCTTCCTACTCAATCTACACTTCAACATCATCCCCTTGATGATGCTTTTGTACCTTGCAACCCATCAAAATCATCACCACCCGCATTCTAGTCAAAAACCCTAAGTCTGCCAAATTTGGCTAAGTCTGGAAAACTATTTCCAACATCACCTTTTTGAATGCCTCCTTTTGTCAACCCTTGTGCATTTCTGAAAATGCATTTGAACCATATTGTTAACCATCCTACAGACTAACAAGGCCCACTCTTGCCCTTGGTTAGATCATCCTCCAACCCACTTATTCTTGATGGTTTTGCAGGCAAGAAATTAAATATTCCTGCAAATCTAGTCAACATGCCTACTTTGACAGAAGCTCACACCATCATCCAACCTTCTATGGACCAACTATTTGCATGGTTGTGTGCTTATCATATAGGTCTATAAATATCTACTTCACTTGTTCCAAGTGGATCTTTGTGCTTCTTAAACCCACAAGGTTTTGAAGGCTAGTTGATAATCTGCTTTGGCAGGCTTATTTTATTCAAAGTTTGAAACCAGTTCTTGGTGAACTCAAGAAATATCAAGATCAAACCTCTATACCATGTTGATTTACATCACTTGTTCTATCCATCCATCTATCCCATGCCCCAAGGGGAGATCTGAGCTCCAAGATACAACCAAGTTTTGATGGTATGAAAATAACATCACCGTAGATCCTCAATCCCTTGTTTTTCCATCTAATTCAAGTTGGAATTCCAATTACCAAAGTTGCAAATGCTTGCTACACCTTGTCTACATCATCTACCTTGATCATCAAGATTTATCAAATATTATCCATAATTATTATGGCTCCAAATCTAATTAATCTCTTTAGTAGACACAATCTCCAAAACTTCTTCCATAAAGGAAAGTTTAGTTTTTGCCAAAGCACTTCCCCAACGTCTAACTCAATTGAGATCCATATATCATACTCTATCTTCCCACCTCAAAAATAAATATTTTTGAGATTCTTTATTATTTCTTTTTGCCCTTTTTCTTAAATGGAAGAAACAAGAAATAATTCCTTAAAAATACTTTCCCATCTCAATAAATCCCAATAAAATTCCCCAAGGTGAAATGTGATATCTAGGACCTTTTCACACCAAAATATCACTTTGTATAATGTAAAAATATCACTGAAGCTTCTAGAAACCCTTTCTGCACTTTTGGAATTAATGCTTTTAAGTGGACTTACAAGCTTTAGAAAAACCCCAAATAATTCTTGGAGAGATATCTTGATCCCATCTACACACTAGTACCATTCTCTCACTTTGTCCAGTACAAAATTTTCAAACTCCTTCACAAGCCATCATTTGATCAAAATTTGCAAAACCATCTAAACCTAAGCTAAATCGAACCAAAGCTACCTCCAAACTTGTCTAATACACCACCTCATCGGCATCACTCAATCTGGTTGAGCTACACTGTATCATGTACTGTAGCAACACCTCCCATTTGTCCTCTTATGCTTGGAAGTGAGAGCGAGAGAGAGACAAGCAAATGGGGCCAATTAAATTGCAGCAGCTGCCACTCCCTCCCTCTCTGAGATCTAGGATGACTAACTCCCTCTCTCACCCCTCTCCACACCCCTCTAGGCCAATCACACACCAGCACTACCCCTCCCCCATGCCCAAAAGGGACATTCCCCCATGGATCTCTCCCTCTCGGTATACAAGGCCAGAGGCCACCCCGTGCCTCCCCTTCCCCTCATTTGCTCCCCTCTCTTACCCCCGAGCTCCCCAGGCTCTCCCCTTCACTGCCTTGCCCGTGAGAAGCAGAGAGCAAGCTCTCAGCCTCCTCCCTCTCCTCGAGCTAGGCTCCCTCTCCCGTTCTCCCCATACTCTACATGTTAGCCTACCAGAACCCCCTCCTCCTCCTGCATCTAATCCCCTCCCTTTTCTTGCCCAGGAACATCTCCACTGGTGGCGCCGTCGAGCTCCGACGAGGTTGCTCTCGATCTTCTTCACGCGAGCTCAGATCTGGTCCAAAACCACCATTGCCACCCATCACCGGGACCGTCGTCGAGCGCTGTGTCGCCTCTACCCATCCTCGCTGCCTCTTGACGCCCCAGGTGAGCTCCCAGACTCTGCTCTGACCCATTTAGGGTTTCCGCCGCCACTGCTCTATTCGCGGGAGAAGATGAAGCCCGGCCGTCGATCCCGACTTGATCGAATGGCCGGAGGTGCCCCGTACCCCTTCGTCCATCCCGGGACGCTGACGGGTGGGCCCCGCGTACAGGCGTTTGAATGCCACTCCTGCCCGCGGCCGTGGTGGTTGTTGGGACGGCCCACGGATGTGCAGCCCACGGTCGTGTAGATCTGGCCCGATGGCCCTCTGCCCCTGTCTCTTTTCCTTTATTAATTCTATATCTAAAATGACCTGTTGGTTTCAACCGTTTCGAAATTGGAAAATGGGATATTTTGTCCAAATAAAAATTTTACCATGTTCATGTGTGTTTTGTGCAACATGCAGAACTGGTATTTTGCCTAAAATAATTTTCATTATTTATTGGCAGTTAACCTACTAACAAGTATCCTCTACACTAAATATTTTCCCTAGAAAATTATATTAACCTAAATGGAATAAATCCAATTGTCTCTGGTAGATATTTATTGTACCTAACACATGGAATTAGTCTCATGCCAAGTGGAACATTTGTTTTCCTGTAGTAAAAATAACAAAAGCAGTCCTTTTCTGCCTTTAGAAAGTTCCCCAGGCCAAGCTATAAATTGTTTTGACCTGAGTCCAATTCCTAGGGAAGGGGTACATCAGGATATGTCAAAACCCAGGAGCTCAAGAATTATTGAGTTTCTGAGGATTTCTAGTAAATTAAACATTTCTACGGGTAGTGCTTTCACTAGATAACTCATCGCAGTAGATCTGCAACTCCAAAAAGGCTGATTCCAATTTCTTTAGAAAGGTATTCTAAATACCTACCATGTGCCCTTGGAATCAACTCAAAAGCTTCTGTAGATTTAATTTGATGAAAAAGACAAAACCCCACAGAACTGCCTTTGGGAATTTCCTCAGGGCATTCTGGTAATTATTTTGACATAATTACAACTTTCAGGGAACAAGTACATCAAGCCTTACCTAACCACCCAAGGAAATAATTTGTGGAGCTCCAGAACTTTTCTGGTGAATTATTTCCTAAAACTAGAGCTTTTATCACTAGAATATTCATAAGAAACTAAAGAAAAGTGATAAAATAGTGAAACCACTTTTGTTGGCCTTATTTTGTCAATACCTACCTGATGGTATCATCCTTGCATATTTATACCACACATACCCAAACCTAGTTCTAAATCCCCTTAACCGGTGGTATTTGGACAAATACATCCTAAGACAAAGACCACAAAGGCAATTAAAGTAATTCCAACTACAACCCACTTAATCTATCAAAACCTACTGATTTGAGTAATGTGTGCTATGTTTGTTTGTTGTATTGTGATGATGCTTGTATGCCTTGTTTTGATTGTGGTCTTGCTTGTTTGCATGTATACTCAATTATGATGATAGTTGCACTTGTATTAATGCCGAGAAGAAGAGATATTATTATTGGTATTGGTATTCTTGGTTATCTAAAGAAGAAGTCCAGGCACATATTGCCATATTGCTGATCATCAGGCAAGCCACCTTCTTGCTCATAAGTCTTGTCCTACTGTTTTACTTATGCATGCTTTATCTTCTGTTTATGAAAACTGCACTGTTTTACTATATGTTGATGTATATATGGTAGTGGTTTGGCTCCTCCGAACTATTACACTTTTGTACTATTAAGTACAACCCACTTGATGACACCTACTTGTCCCTAGTATGGTAGATGGTGTAATACATCATACCTTTTGGAGACCTTATTTTAGCCGAAGCAAAACTAGAAGATGGGAAGACACCCAAAAAAGTTTTTACCAAATGTTTTATGATAAAACCTTGGTGAGGTGGGACCTCCCAAGAGATGTTGAGAAATAAAAAGGTTTTGTTTTACAAAATGCTGAAGGAAAGTTGGAGGAAAAAAAGGTTTACAAAAACGCACCCGGTTCTTTGCAGTTTAGCTATAACAACTTAACCCGTGTAACCACATTACTTTGGAATGGGACAGGGCTAGATTTGATGTTTGTCTATTCTGGTATAAGCGGCCTCGCAACTACTACAGGGGATCGCGATCTCGGGAGGCTGGGCCTTCTCCCATAAAGGTCCATGTGGGACATCGACCTGGAGAAGGAAGGAACTGTCTGCTGGCAGCTAGGCGTCACTATGAGCCCCTCATTGAAAGCGCACACTCGAGAACTGGAAAAAAGCACTCCGGTTGGTCCTCGGTACCTGACGTCCCAGTTTTGAGGGGAGTAACACTCATAGGGTAGGCACTTATACTGGAGTGGACATCCAGAGAGTCTTGATTGGTTACTCGACCTACGATCGGTGTAGATCAGGGTAGTGTACCCGGATGGTGTGGGTTAAGTGTACAACCTCTTCTGCAGAGTGTAAATCTATTCGAATAGCCGTGTCCGTGGTCATGGACGGGTTGGACAAACTTCTGTAGAGCACTGCTGGTTTTGTTTTCAAAAAGGATTTCAGAAAAGAAATGGCTTTGGAAATGTTTTGACCATGGGATGGTCGTAAAGGAGAAAGGTTTTGACCATGGGATGGTCGGAAGGAGGAGAAAGAAGTTTGGTCATGGGACGACCTGAAGACGGGAACAAATGGGTACCCCAATCCTAGTGCTTACAAAACTTTTCAAAAGGTTTCCAAAATGGTTTATAAAAGTTTTCAACAAAGATATGTAGATGCTATATCTACAAGAGAAACTATTTGAGAAAAGAACCTCTCTTGGAGCCCTCCTACTACCACAGCCATATTGCATATCCTCTTGTTATTATTATTTTCTTGAGGTGGTTTGCGAGTACATTCAAAGTACTCACTGGCATTGTCCCTGGCTATTAATTTGATCAGATATCAAGAAGAGGATGAAGTTGACGGCTAAGTAAGCTAGGACGTTCTCCTAGTTAGTTTCCTGTAGGTTAAGGCATGGCTCGGGCTCTACGCTTAATGAAGTTTCGCTATTGATTGATCGATGTAGCCATAATGGCAAATAAGGTATGACAGGTATTCATTATGTATTGGATGTTTACTTTAATACTTGTCTGTTATGTGCCACGACTAACTGATCATGGGATCATGGTTGTATGCATAACAGGGATTCTCGGAGGATTAATCTGGGGGCCCCACATTTCCATTAAGGAAAGTTGTCTTGACATCCATCTCCCATATCTCATAGTCGAAATAGGCTGTTATAGCTAACATGATCCGAACTGACTTAAGCACCGCCACGGGAGAGAAAGTCTCATCGTAGTCAACTCCTTGAACCTGTCGGAACCCCTTCGCGACAAGCAGTGCTTTATAGACAGAAACATTTCCATCCATATCAGTTTTCGTCTTAAAGATCCATTTGCACTCGACGGGGCTTGCACCGTCTGGCAGATCAACCAAGTTCCAAACTTGATTTTCATCCATGGACTTTAACTCAGATCTCATGGCTCCAAGCCATGACTCAGAATCAGAACCCACCATCGCTTCCCAATAAGTTGCCGGCTCATCACTGTCCAACAGTAACACATCACGAACACTTTGCAATCTGGCCAATCTTCGCAGTGTCGGTGCAGTTGCCGGCTCAGGTACCACGACCGGCTCAACCTCTAAGTCTTTTTCTGACTCGCTGTTGGCCGGTATCTCTCGAATTTCTTCAAGCTGCACCGTGCTCCCACTGACTCCCCAACTGAGAAACTCTTTCTCAAGGAAGACACTGTTCCGAGCGACAAACACTTTGCCCTCTTCTCGGTTGTAGAAGTAGTAGCCAAGGTTTCCCTCAGATACCCCACGAAAATACACTTATCTAACTTGGCCGTAAGCTTGTCCGACTGAAGTCGCTTGACAAATGCTTCACAGCCCCAAATCTGAAGGAAAGACAAACTCGGCTTCTTGCCAGTCCACATCTCATGCGGTGTCTTCTCTACCGACTTTGATTGTACTCTGTTTAGTGTGAACGTTGCAGTTTCTAGACAATAACCCCAAAATGATAAAGGCAGATCTTTCCGACTCATCATGGATCATACCATCTCTAACAAGGTCCGATTCCTCCTTTCTGACACACCATTTCTCTACGGTGTTCCTAGAGGAGTGAGTTGGGGAACTATTCCACAACTCTTCAAATGGTCATCAAACTCATGGCTCATGTACTCGCCTCCTCGGTCCGATCGAAGAAACTTTATTTTCTTGTTGAGTTGATTTTGTACCTCATTCTGGAATTCCATGAACTTTTCAAAGGCTTCCGACTTATGTTTCATCAAGTAGATATATCCATACCGACTCAAGTCATCAGTGAAGGTAATGAAGTACTCATAACCACCTCTGGCTGTCGTGCTCATCGGGCCACATACATCACTATGTACTAGTCCCAATAAGTCGGACGCCCTTTCATAACTCTTTGCAAAAGGTGTCTTGGTCATCTTTCCCATTAGGAAGGATTCACATGTCTCGAACGACTCCAAGTCGAACGAAGTTAGGAGTCCATCATCATGGAGCTTCTTCATGCGTTTCCAACTTATATGACCAAGCCAACAATGCCAAAAGTAAGTCATATTCAGATCATTTGGTTTGAACCTTTTCACATTTATGTTATAGACAGATTCACCTTCAAGATTCAAAATAAATAACCCGTCCCGGACGGGTGCAAAGCCGTGAAACATATCATTCAAATATAAAGAACAACCATTATTCTTAATATTCGACTCATAGCCTTGTCTCATCAAACATGAGGCAGAAATAATGTTTCGACTAAGCACTGGAACATAATAACAATTATTTAGCTCCATTAAGAATCCAGAAGGTAAATGAAGTTGCATCGTGCCGACTTCCAACACAGTGACTCTCGCTTTGTTGCCGACTCGAATGTTAACATCGCCTCTTGCCACGCTCCTAGTTCTTAACAGTCCCTGCAACGAGTTGCAGATGTGAATGACTGATCCGGTATCATATACCCAAGAACTACCAGGTGCATCAGCAAGATAAATGTCTATACCATTGCAAACAAGCGTACCTGAGCCGGAAGTCACACCTCCACTCTTGGCCTTGTTAGCCAGATACTTGCTGCAATTCCTCTTCTAGTGGCCATCCGCCTGCAGTATAAGCAAGTGGATCCGACTGCAGGAGATGGCTTAGTTCCTGAGGAAGAGCTTTGGACTGGGTCCTCAGCCTTACCTCCCGACTTTGCCTTCTTCTTCTTAGTCCAAGAACTCTTCTTGAACTTAGCCTTATTTTGCACCATGAACACTTGACTGGCACCTTTCTTGAGATCCGCCTCAGCCTGCTTGAGCATCCCATGTAATTCAGTGAGCTTCTTCTCCATACCATGCATGTGGTAGTTCGATATGAACTGGCCATACGCACTAGGAAGAGAGTTCAGAATTATGTCTGTAGCGAACTCTTTGCTAATGGGGTAGCCAAGCCTTTCCAGAGACTGCACGTAACCAACCATCTTGATCACATGTGGACTTAGTGGATCGCCATCCTTAAGCTTGCAGCTCAACAAAGCCTGAGAGACTTGATATCTCTCAGTCTTTGCCTGAGCCTAGAACATACTTTTGAGGCTTTCGATCATATCGTAGGCCTCAACATTCTCGAACTGCTGCTACAAGTCCGGTTCCATGTGAGCAAGCATAAGACAGCTAATCTCTATGGATTCATCACAAATCCGACGGTAGGCATTGGTGGCTGCGACAGTCGCAATCTCATCCGGCTCATCTCGAAGTGGGTTGTCTAGGACACAGTCCCTCTTTTATTGTTTGAGAACAATTCTCAAATTACGATACCAGTTGGTGGAATTAGTTCCATTCAGCTTATCTTTCTCTAAGATGGTTCTCAAAGCAAAACTAGAAATCTGAGGGAGACTGCTAGGTGCCATTTATCTACAACAGAAAATATGCAAAACACTTAAGACATGTATTCATAAAAGAGCAAGCATATTAAACACTTTAATATTTATGCTCCCACTAGAACCAACACCCCTCTGATGGTTACTTAGTGCTTCATGACCCTAAATAAGCAAGTCGACTAGTGAGCTTTAGCATCACCGCTAGCTGTCAAGTGATCTAGGTAGACAATTCCTTGTTAATCATATCTCATACGACTCATGTTGGATGGGTGGCATCACATGCCCCGGCTCCCATCCGACTTTTCTCTGAGTCCCACACCCGTTGTGATTGACCCATCTAGATTACCAAGTGCTTCCGCTGTAAGAGTCCGACTCAAACCCACATAGCCGGAAAGAATTGATAGCACCTCAATTTTATGAGCCCACTATCAAAAATGTCCGACTTGTGATGGTGCAGCACTAGCGAGGAAACCAACTAGACCTTCTTTGAGGGATTACTTTCTACTAGTTATCTAATAGAGGTAAAAACAGAGACATAACAATAACACAAAATAAAGCAATTATAATGTGAAATGGTATGGCTCTCTTCATGGCCATCTCCGTCTCCACAAATCTTGTAATTTGACTCGTGTCAAATCTTGTCATGTGCCGTCTTACACCATGTAGCCGACTTGTACATTGACTTGCATGCCATCCGGGTTCTCCAAATAGCTACACCAGCTAGTAATGTAAATTACATCGAGAATCCGACATGCAGGTCGTTATACAATAAAATGACAACACCTAGGCTCTAGCCAACTGACAAAACCCATGATACGTAGATCACGTATGGATTACACACATCACATGCACATAAGCCATACCATTCACAACATCATCCTGCAAAAACAAGTTATGCATAGATTTGATATCTACCGGCGTTGAGAAACTCGCAACAACATCTAAGGCGCTACGATAGGGCGAAGCCGGTGGTCCCGAAAACACAGATCTCATCTGCATTCTGGACATGGATTTCATCATCGGATAAAACAATTTTACCCAAATTCGATCCAGACTCCGATTCAACCAAACTCTTTGATCTTCGATCACCACATCCGGATTTACGTGCCACGGTCTACCCCGATGGCGGAAGCCGACCGGTAGGGGTATGTCGTTCCACGACCTTAGCAGTATGATCATGGAAAATGGATCATCCAATTCCCCGAGTACAGTTGATCCAATCAACCTCGTACAAAACCGATTTACCTCATAGATCGACCACCAAAACTGCAATTAGATCCAATCTAACGCCAACCGCATATCACATATGCATGATCTCAAGCCTGAAACCAGAAGCTAACGCTCTGATACCACTGTTCGGGCCACGCGGAGATAAACAAAACTTTTTCCCTACGCGGTGATCCCAAGATCTAGCTCGGGTAGAAGGCCACGGGGATTACCACTAGACGCGCAGTTGCACGATCGATGAAGCACGTCGCTTGATGCAGTGCAGTCCTCACGATCCATTCCGGTTCCACGATCGTCGAAGTGCTGAACGTACATCACCTCCGCCAATATCCACATGTCCAAGGAGGAGCGCCAGTGTTGGACTGCTAGGTCCGGTACGGCGGTGATAGGACGGACTGGGGCTAGGGTTTCCATCACATGGAGTGACCTAAACTTTTTCTCTAAGCACCTGCGCCCCAGCTTATATAGAGAGTGAGAGTAGGCTCCACTCACTTGTGGCCCATTCACTAAAAGGCCTATATTAGTCACTTCGAGTCCAACTTACTGACTAAGTCCATGTCTCTATTTGGGTCCAACCCAAATAGATTTCCTGTTTGGGTCTAACCCAAACTTGCTCCCGCTCTTAAGTGTGTGACCTGACAGGCTCATGGTAACCCGGACACGATCCGAGTCTCACTCGTGACCGATTAGTCGGTAGCGGCTCCTAGCAGAACTTGCCGACTCCCAAGTACCAAAGAGTCAGGACGACATACCTTCCAATGCGACTTTCGTCTGAGTCCCTTTTTCCTCACGATATGCTGTGTCGAACTATAGGCGAATAATCATCATCCCTTAAATAGTCCGACTCTCTTTCTCGATCCGAGATAAGTGATTCATCCGACTAACTCTTAGTCGATCACCTCGGTTAACACTTAACCGAGTCGTGCATGGCCATGCTTTCCGAATCGTATCTTCCGAGAGGGCCTGGAGAATATCTCTCCAGACGGAGGGGAAAAATCCCATCTTGGTTATTCACATCATGTAGCTTGACTCTCAGTTGACCCGAACTCCGCCTTTATAACTGGCCAGTGGAAAAACAACGTTTGACAGAACCTAAGTCGGTGATCCTCAACTCAGATTATGCAATAACCTCAGGTCTAAGGATTACATTGATTGAGACATGCAAATGACGACTTGTTCGTTGCATCTCAATATGGGTCAGTCCGACTCGCTAAACTCTTTAGCCGAATCCGTGTAAGTTGGAATAGCATCTCTATGCCCATGACAAATGGAACCGAGTCATCTTCCGACTTTCACATTAATCTAAGTTGTGTGTCCAGCACAGCCTCAACGACCAAAGATAATTTGTATGAACAACATGAATATATAGTTCCACAATTGAATCACAAATGCAATGATATATATCAGTAGTTCATACATGCACAATACCTTTATGAATACATTGGGAATAACATCATATATGATTGCCTCTAGGGCATATTCCCAACAACCACAGCTAGAATCATGGCATGTATGTTCTTCTCACAAACCACACATGGATCCACCAGTGTCATTGCATGTGTGTTCTTTTCACAAACTACAGCTAGAGTCATTGGATGTATGTTCTTTTCACAAACCACATATTGATCCACCAGTGTCATTGCACGTGTGTTCTTTTCACAAACCACATCTAGAGTCATTGCATGCGTGTTCTATTCACAAACCACATATGGATCCACCAGTGTCATTGCATGTGTGTTCTTTTCACAAACCACATCTAGAGTCATTGCATGTGTGTTCTTCTCACAAACCACATATGGATCCACCAGATTTCATTGCATGTGTGTTCTTTTCACAAACCATAGCTAGAGTCATTGCATGTTTTTTCTATTCACAAACCAATAAGTATCCACCAGAGTCATTGTATGTGTGTTCTTTTCAAAAACCACAGCTAGAGTCATTGCATGTGTGTTCTTTTCATTAACCACATGTATAGTCATTGCATGTGTGTTCTTTTCACACACCACATATGGATCCACCAGTGTCATTGCATGTGTGTTCTTTTCACAAACCACATCTAGAGTCATTGTATGTGTATTCTTCTCACAAACCACATCTAGAGTCATTGCATGTGTGTTCTTTTCACAAACCACATATTGATCCACCAGAGTTCATTGCATGTGTGTTCTTTCCACAAACCACATCTAGAGTCATTACTTGTATGTTCTTCTCACAAACCACAGCTAGAGTCATTGCATGTCTGTTCTTTCAATAAACCACACAAGGATCCACCAGAGTCATTGCATCTCTGTTCTTTTCATTAACCACAGCTAGAGTCATTGCATGTGTGTTTTTCTCACAAACCACATCTAGAATCATTGCATGTGTGTCCTTCTCACAAACCACATATGGATCCACCAGAGTTCATTGCATGTCTGTTCTTTTCACAAACCACAGCTAGTCATTGCATGTCTGTTCTTCTCACAAACCACACATGGATCCACTAGTGTCATTGCATGTGTGTTCTTTTCACAAACCACATATAGAGTCATTGGACGTATGTTGTTTTCACAAACCACATATTGATCCACCAGTGTCATTGCATGTGTGTTCTTTTCACAAACCACATCTAGAGTCATTGCACGTGTGTTCTTTTCACAAACCACATCTAGAGTCATTGCATGTGTGTTCTTTTCACAAACCACATCTAGAGTCATTGCACATGTGTTCTTTCAACAAACCACATCTAGAGTCATTGCATGTGTATTCTTCTCACAAACCACATCTAGAGTCATTGCATGTGTGTTCTTTTCACAAACCACATATTGATCCACCAGAGTTCATTGCATGTGTGTTCTTTCCACAAACCACATCTAGAGTCATTGCTTGTATGTTCTTCTCACAAACCATAGCTAGAGTCATTGCGTGTCTGTTCTTTCAATAAACCACACAAGGATCCACCAGAGTCATTGCATCTCTATTCTTTTCATTAACCATACCTAGAGTCATTGCATGTGTGTTTTTCTCACAAACCACATCTAGAGTCATTGCATCTGTGTTCTTCTCACAGACCACATATGGATCCACCAGAGTTCATTGCATTTCTGTTCTTGTCACAAACCACAGCTAGTCATTGCATGTCTGTTCTTCTCAAAAACCACACATGGATCCACCAGTGTCATTGCATGTGTGTTCTTTTCACAAACCACATCTAGAGTCATTGCATGTGTGTTCTTGTCACAAACCACATCTAGAGTCATTGCATGTGTGTTCTTTTCACAAACCACATCTAGAGTCATTGCATGTGTCTTCTTCTCACAAACCACATCTAGAGTCATTGCATGTGTCTTCTTTTCATAAACCACATATTGATCCACCCGAGTTCATTGCACGTGTGTTCTTTCCACAAACCACATCTAGAGTCATTGCTTGTATGTCCTTCTCACAAACCACAGTTAGAGCCATTGCATGTCTGTTCTTTCAATAAACCACACAAGGATCAACTAGAGTCATTGCATGTGTGTTCTTCTCACAAACCACATCTAGAGTCATTGCATGTGTGTTCTTCTCACAAACCACATATGGATCCAACAGAGTTCATTACATGTGTGTTCTTTTCACAAACCACAGCTAGAGTCATTGCATGTCTATTCTTTTCACAAACCACATAAGGATCCACCAGAGTCATTGCAAGTGTGTTCTATTCACAAACCACATCTAGAGTAATTGGATGTATGTTCTTTTCACAAACCACATACTGATCCACCAGTGTCATTGCATGTGTGTTCTTTTCACAAACCATAGCTAGAGTTATTGCAATTGTGTTCTTTTCACAAACCTCATATAGAGTCAATGCATCTGTGTTCTTTTCACAAACCACATATTGATCCACTAGTGTCACTACATGTGTGTTCTTTTCACAAACCACATCTAGAGTCGTTGCATGTATGTTCTTCTCACAAACCACATCTAGAGTCATTACATGTCTGTTCTTCTCACAAACCACACATGGATCCACCAGTGTCATTGCATGTGTGTTCTTTTCACAAACCAAACTAGAGTCATTGGATGTATGTTGTTTTCATTAACCACATGTAGAGTCATGGCATGTGTGTTGTTTTCATTAACCACATCTAGAGTCATTGCATGTGTGTTCTTTTCACGCACCACATATGGATCCACCAGTGTCATTGCATGTGTGTTCTTTTCACAAACCACATCTAGAGTCATTGTATGTGTATTCTTCTCACAAACCACATCTAGAGTCATTGCATGTGTGTTCTTTTCACAAACCACATATTGATCCACCAGAGTTCATTGCATGTGTGTTCTTTCCACAAACCACATCTAGAGTCA
Source organism: Avena sativa (assembly GCA_916181665.1). Classification (NCBI taxonomy): domain Eukaryota; kingdom Viridiplantae; phylum Streptophyta; class Magnoliopsida; order Poales; family Poaceae; genus Avena; species Avena sativa. The sequence goes on from OV702292.1 coordinate 320,229,527, forward strand.
TTACTTGTATGTTCTTCTCACAAACCACAGCTAGAGTCATTGCATGTCTGTTCTTTCAATAAACCACACAAGGATCCACCAGAGTCATTGCATCTCTGTTCTTTTCATTAACCACAGCTAGAGTCATTGCATGTGTGTTTTTCTCACAAACCACATCTAGAATCATTGCATGTGTGTCCTTCTCACAAACCACATATGGATCCACCAGAGTTCATTGCATGTCTGTTATTTTCACAAACCACAGCTAGTCATTGCATGTCTGTTCTTCTCACAAACCACACATGGATCCACTAGTGTCATTGCATGTGTGTTCTTTTCACAAACCACATATAGAGTCATTGGACGTATGTTGTTTTCACAAACCACATATTGATCCACCAGTGTCATTGCATGTGTGTTCTTTTCACAAACCACATCTAGAGTCATTGCACGTGTGTTCTTTTCACAAACCACATCTAGAGTCATTGCATGTGTGTTCTTTTCACAAACCACATCTAGAGTCATTGCACATGTGTTCTTTCAACAAACCACATCTAGAGTCATTGCATGTGTATTCTTCTCACAAACCACATCTAGAGTCATTGCATGTGTGTTCTTTTCACAAACCACATATTGATCCACCAGAGTTCATTGCATGTGTGTTCTTTCCACAAACCACATCTAGAGTCATTGCTTGTATGTTCTTCTCACAAACCATAGCTAGAGTCATTGCGTGTCTGTTCTTTCAATAAACCACACAAGGATCCACCAGAGTCATTGCATCTCTATTCTTTTCATTAACCATACCTAGAGTCATTGCATGTGTGTTTTTCTCACAAACCACATCTAGAGTCATTGCATCTGTGTTCTTCTCACAGACCACATATGGATCCACCAGAGTTCATTGCATTTCTGTTCTTGTCACAAACCACAGCTAGTCATTGCATGTCTGTTCTTCTCAAAAACCACACATGGATCCACCAGTGTCATTGCATGTGTGTTCTTTTCACAAACAACATATGGAGTCATTGGATATATGTTGTTTTCACAAACCACATATTGATCCACCTGTGTCATTGCATGTGTGTTATTTTCACAAACCACAACTAGAGTCATTGCATGTGTGTTCTTTTCACAAACCACATCTAGAGTCATTGCATGTGTGTTCTTTTCACAAACCACATCTAGAGTCATTGCATGTGTGTTCTTTTCAAAAACCACATATGGATCCACCAGTGTCATTGCATGTGTGTTCTTTTCAAAAACCACATCTAGTCATTGCATGTGTGTTCTTTTCACAAACCACATATGGATCCACCAGAGTTCATTGCATGTGTGTTCTTTTCACAAACCGCATCTAGAGTCATTGCATGTTTGTTCTATTCACAAACCACATAACAATCCAATAGAGTCATTGTATGTGTGTTCTTTTCAAAAAGCACAGCTAGAGTCATTGCATGTGTGTTCTTTTCATTAACCACATCTATAGTAATTGCATGTGTGTTCTTTTCACAATCACATCTAGAATCTTTGCATTTGTGTTCTTTTCACAAACCACATCTAGAGTCATTGCATGTGTATTCTTCTCACAAACCACATATGGAGTCATTGCATGTGTGTTCTTTTCACAAACCACATATTGATCCACCAGTGTCATTGCATGTGTGTTCTTTTCACAAACCACATCTAGAGTCATTGCATGTGTGTTCTTTTCACAAACCACATCTAGAGTCATTGCATGTGTATTCTTCTCACAAACCACATATAGAGTCATTGCATGTGTGTTCTTTTCACAAACCACATATTGATCCACCAGAGTTCATTGCACATGTGTTCTTTCCACAAACCACATCTAGAGTCATTGCTTGTATGTCCTTCTCACAAACCACAGCTAGAGTCATTGCATGTCTGTTCTTTCAATAAACCACACAAGGATCCACTAGAGTCATTGCATGTGTGTTCTTTTCACAAACCACATCTAGAGTCATTGCATGTGTGTTCTTCTCAGAAACCACATATGGATCCAACAGAGTTCATTACATGTGTGTTCTTTTCACAAACCACAGCTAGAGTCATTGCATGTCTATTCTTTTCACAAACCACATAAGGATCCACCAGAGTCATTGCAAGTGTGTTCTATTCACAAACCACATCTAGAGTAATTGGATGTATGTTCTTTTCACAAACCACCTAGTGATCCACCAGTGTCATTGCATGTTTGTTCTTTTCACACACCATAGCTAGAGTTATTGCAATTGTGTTCTTTTCACAAACTTCATATAGAGTCAATGCATCTGTGTTCTTTTCAGAAACCACATATTGATCCACCAGTGTCATTGCATGTGTGTTCTTTTCACAAACCACATCTAGAGTCATTGCATGTGTGTTCTTCTCACAAACCACATATGGATCCACCAGATTTCATTGCATGTGTGTTCTTTTCACAAACCATAGCTAGAGTCATTGCATGTTTTTTCTATTCACAAACCAATAAGTATCCACCAGAGTCATTGTATGTGTGTTCTTTTCAAAAACCACAGCTAGAGTCATTGCATGTGTGTTCTTTTCATTAACCACATGTATAGTCATTGCATGTGTGTTCTTTTCACACACCACATATGGATCCACCAGTGTCATTGCATGTGTGTTCTTTTCACAAACCACATCTAGAGTCATTGTATGTGTATTCTTCTCACAAACCACATCTAGAGTCATTGCATGTGTGTTCTTTTCACAAACCACATATTGATCCACCAGAGTTCATTGCATGTGTGTTCTTTCCACAAACCACATCTAGAGTCATTACTTGTATGTTCTTCTCACAAACCACAGCTAGAGTCATTGCATGTCTGTTCTTTCAATAAACCACACAAGGATCCACCAGAGTCATTGCATCTCTGTTCTTTTCATTAACCACAGCTAGAGTCATTGCATGTGTGTTTTTCTCACAAACCACATCTAGAATCATTGCATGTGTGTCCTTCTCACAAACCACATATGGATCCACCAGAGTTCATTGCATGTCTGTTCTTTTCACAAACCACAGCTAGTCATTGCATGTCTGTTCTTCTCACAAACCACACATGGATCCACTAGTGTCATTGCATGTGTGTTCTTTTCACAAACCACATATAGAGTCATTGGACGTATGTTGTTTTCACAAACCACATATTGATCCACCAGTGTCATTGCACGTGTGTTCTTTTCACAAACCACATCTAGAGTCATTGCACGTGTGTTCTTTTCACAAACCACATCTAGAGTCATTGCATGTGTGTTCTTTTCACAAACCACATCTAGAGTCATTGCACATGTGTTCTTTCAACAAACCACATCTAGAGTCATTGCATGTGTATTCTTCTCACAAACCACATCTAGAGTCATTGCATGTGTGTTCTTTTCACAAACCACATATTGATCCACCAGAGTTCATTGCATGTGTGTTCTTTCCACAAACCACATCTAGAGTCATTGCTTGTATGTTCTTCTCACAAACCATAGCTAGAGTCATTGCGTGTCTGTTCTTTCAATAAACCACACAAGGATCCACCAGAGTCATTGCATCTCTATTCTTTTCATTAACCATACCTAGAGTCATTGCATGTGTGTTTTTCTCACAAACCACATCTAGAGTCATTGCATCTGTGTTCTTCTCACAGACCACATATGGATCCACCAGAGTTCATTGCATTTCTGTTCTTGTCACAAACCACAGCTAGTCATTGCATGTCTGTTCTTCTCAAAAACCACACATGGATCCACCAGTGTCATTGCATGTGTGTTCTTTTCACAAACCACATCTAGAGTCATTGCATGTGTGTTCTTGTCACAAACCACATCTAGAGTCATTGCATGTGTGTTCTTTTCACAAACCACATCTAGAGTCATTGCATGTGTCTTCTTCTCACAAACCACATCTAGAGTCATTGCATGTGTCTTCTTTTCATAAACCACATATTGATCCACCCGAGTTCATTGCACGTGTGTTCTTTCCACAAACCACATCTAGAGTCATTGCTTGTATGTCCTTCTCACAAACCACAGTTAGAGCCATTGCATGTCTGTTCTTTCAATAAACCACACAAGGATCAACTAGAGTCATTGCATGTGTGTTCTTCTCACAAACCACATCTAGAGTCATTGCATGTGTGTTCTTCTCACAAACCACATATGGATCCAACAGAGTTCATTACATGTGTGTTCTTTTCACAAACCACAGCTAGAGTCATTGCATGTCTATTCTTTTCACAAACCACATAAGGATCCACCAGAGTCATTGCAAGTGTGTTCTATTCACAAACCACATCTAGAGTAATTGGATGTATGTTCTTTTCACAAACCACATACTGATCCACCAGTGTCATTGCATGTGTGTTCTTTTCACAAACCATAGCTAGAGTTATTGCAATTGTGTTCTTTTCACAAACCTCATATAGAGTCAATGCATCTGTGTTCTTTTCACAAACCACATATTGATCCACTAGTGTCACTACATGTGTGTTCTTTTCACAAACCACATCTAGAGTCGTTGCATGTATGTTCTTCTCACAAACCACATCTAGAGTCATTACATGTCTGTTCTTCTCACAAACCACACATGGATCCACCAGTGTCATTGCATGTGTGTTCTTTTCACAAACCAAACTAGAGTCATTGGATGTATGTTGTTTTCATTAACCACATGTAGAGTCATGGCATGTGTGTTGTTTTCATTAACCACATCTAGAGTCATTGCATGTGTGTTCTTTTCACGCACCACATATGGATCCACCAGTGTCATTGCATGTGTGTTCTTTTCACAAACCACATCTAGAGTCATTGTATGTGTATTCTTCTCACAAACCACATCTAGAGTCATTGCATGTGTGTTCTTTTCACAAACCACATATTGATCCACCAGAGTTCATTGCATGTGTGTTCTTTCCACAAACCACATCTAGAGTCATTACTTGTATGTTCTTCTCACAAACCACAGCTAGAGTCATTGCATGTCTGTTCTTTCAATAAACCACACAAGGATCCACCAGAGTCATTGCATCTCTGTTCTTTTCATTAACCACAGCTAGAGTCATTGCATGTGTGTTTTTCTCACAAACCACATCTAGAATCATTGCATGTGTGTCCTTCTCACAAACCACATATGGATCCACCAGAGTTCATTGCATGTCTGTTCTTTTCACAAACCACAGCTAGTCATTGCATGTCTGTTCTTCTCACAAACCACACATGGATCCACTAGTGTCATTGCATGTGTGTTCTTTTCACAAACCACATATAGAGTCATTGGACGTATGTTGTTTTCACAAACCACATATTGATCCACCAGTGTCATTGCATGTGTGTTCTTTTCACAAACCATATCTAGAGTCATTGCACGTGTGTTCTTTTCACAAACCACATCTAGAGTCATTGCATGTGTGTTCTTTTCACAAACCACATCTAGAGTCATTGCACATGTGTTCTTTCAACAAACCACATCTAGAGTCATTGCATGTGTATTCTTCTCACAAACCACATCTAGAGTCATTGCATGTGTGTTCTTTTCACAAACCACATATTGATCCACCATAGTTCATTGCATGTGTGTTCTTTCCACAAACCACATCTAGAGTCATTGCTTGTATGTTCTTCTCACAAACCATAGCTAGAGTCATTGCGTGTCTGTTCTTTCAATAAACCACACAAGGATCCACCAGAGTCATTGCATCTCTATTCTTTTCATTAACCATACCTAGAGTCATTGCATGTGTGTTTTTCTCACAAACCACATCTAGAGTCATTGCATCTGTGTTCTTCTCACAGACCACATATGGATCCACCAGAGTTCATTGCATTTCTGTTCTTGTCACAAACCACAGCTAGTCATTGCATGTCTGTTCTTCTCAAAAACCACACATGGATCCACCAGTGTCATTGCATGTGTGTTCTTTTCACAAACAACATATGGAGTCATTGGATATATGTTGTTTTCACAAACCACATATTGATCCACCTGTGTCATTGCATGTGTGTTATTTTCACAAACCACAACTAGAGTCATTGCATGTGTGTTCTTTTCACAAACCACATCTAGAGTCATTGCATGTGTGTTCTTTTCACAAACCACATCTAGAGTCATTGCATGTGTGTTCTTTTCAAAAACCACATATGGATCCACCAGTGTCATTGCATGTGTGTTCTTTTCAAAAACCACATCTAGTCATTGCATGTGTGTTCTTTTCACAAACCACATATGGATCCACCAGAGTTCATTGCATGTGTGTTCTTTTCACAAACCGCATCTAGAGTCATTGCATGTTTGTTCTATTCACAAACCACATAACAATCCAATAGAGTCATTGTATGTGTGTTCTTTTCAAAAAGCACAGCTAGAGTCATTGCATGTGTGTTCTTTTCATTAACCACATCTATAGTAATTGCATGTGTGTTCTTTTCACAATCACATCTAGAATCTTTGCATTTGTGTTCTTTTCACAAACCACATCTAGAGTCATTGCATGTGTATTCTTCTCACAAACCACATATGGAGTCATTGCATGTGTGTTCTTTTCACAAACCACATATTGATCCACCAGTGTCATTGCATGTGTGTTCTTTTCACAAACCACATCTAGAGTCATTGCATGTGTGTTCTTTTCACAAACCACATCTAGAGTCATTGCATGTGTATTCTTCTCACAAACCACATATAGAGTCATTGCATGTGTGTTCTTTTCACAAACCACATATTGATCCACCAGAGTTCATTGCACATGTGTTCTTTCCACAAACCACATCTAGAGTCATTGCTTGTATGTCCTTCTCACAAACCACAGCTAGAGTCATTGCATGTCTGTTCTTTCAATAAACCACACAAGGATCCACTAGAGTCATTGCATGTGTGTTCTTTTCACAAACCACATCTAGAGTCATTGCATGTGTGTTCTTCTCAGAAACCACATATGGATCCAACAGAGTTCATTACATGTGTGTTCTTTTCACAAACCACAGCTAGAGTCATTGCATGTCTATTCTTTTCACAAACCACATAAGGATCCACCAGAGTCATTGCAAGTGTGTTCTATTCACAAACCACATCTAGAGTAATTGGATGTATGTTCTTTTCACAAACCACCTAGTGATCCACCAGTGTCATTGCATGTTTGTTCTTTTCACACACCATAGCTAGAGTTATTGCAATTGTGTTCTTTTCACAAACTTCATATAGAGTCAATGCATCTGTGTTCTTTTCAGAAACCACATATTGATCCACCAGTGTCACTGCATGTGTGTTCTTTTCACAAACCACATATGGAGTTATTGCATGTGTGTTCTTCTCACAAACCACATCTAGAGTCATTACATGTTTGTTCTTCTCAAAAACCACACATGGATCCACCAGTGTCATTGCATGTGTGTTCTTTTCACAAACCACAACTAGAGTCATTGGATGTATGTTGTTTTCATTAACCACATCTTGAGTCATTGCATGTGTGTTGTTTTCATTAACCACATCTAGAGTCATTGCATGTGTGTTCTTTTCACAAACCACATATGGATCCACGAGAGTTCATTGCATGTATGTTCTTTTCACAAACCACATATAGAGTCATTGCATCTATGTTCTTCTCACAAACCACATATGGATCCACCAGAGTTCATTGCATGTGTGTTCTTTTCATTAACCATAGCTAGAGTCATTGCATGTCCGTTCTTCTCACAAACCACATATGGATCCACCAGAGTTCATTGCATGTATGTTCTTTTCACAAACCACATCTAGAGTCATTGCATGTGTGTTCTTCTCACAAACCACATATGGAGTCAATGAATGTGTGTTCTTTTCACAAACCACATATTGATCCACCAGTGTCATTGCATGTGTGTTCTTTTCACAAACCACATCTAGAGTCATTGCATGTGTGTTCTTTTCACAAACCACATCTAGAGTCATTGCATGTGTGTTCTTGTCACAAACCACATCTAGAGTCATTGCATGTGTGTTCTTTTCACAAACCACATCTAGAGTCATTGCATGTGTCTTCTTCTCACAAACCACATCTAGAGTCATTGCATGTGTCTTCTTTTCATAAACCACATATTGATCCACCCGAGTTCATTGCACGTGTGTTCTTTCCACAAACCACATCTAGAGTCATTGCTTGTATGTCCTTCTCACAAACCACAGTTAGAGCCATTGCATGTCTGTTCTTTCAATAAACCACACAAGGATCAACTAGAGTCATTGCATGTGTGTTCTTTTCACAAACCACATCTAGAGTCATTGCATGTGTGTTCTTCTCACAAACCACATATGGATCCAACAGAGTTCATTACATGTGTGTTCTTTTCACAAACCACAGCTAGAGTCATTGCATGTCTATTCTTTTCACAAACCACATAAGGATCCACCAGAGTCATTGCAAGTGTGTTCTATTCACAAACCACATCTAGAGTAATTGGATGTATGTTCTTTTCACAAACCACATACTGATCCACCAGTGTCATTGCATGTGTGTTCTTTTCACAAACCATAGCTAGAGTTATTGCAATTGTGTTCTTTTCACAAACCTCATATAGAGTCAATGCATCTGTGTTCTTTTCACAAACCACATATTGATCCACTAGTGTCACTACATGTGTGTTCTTTTCACAAACCACATCTAGAGTCGTTGCATGTATGTTCTTCTCACAAACCACATCTAGAGTCATTACATGTCTGTTCTTCTCACAAACCACACATGGATCCACCAGTGTCATTGCATGTGTGTTCTTTTCACAAACCACAACTATAGTCATTGGATGTATGTTGTTTTCATTAACCACATGTAGAGTCATGGCATGTGTGTTGTTTTCATTAACCACATCTAGAGTCATTGCATGTGTGTTCTTTTCACAAACCACATATGGATCCACGAGAGTTCATTGCATGTATGTTCTTTTCACAAACCACATCTAGAGTCATTGCATCTATGTTCTTCTCACAAACCACATATGGATCCACCAGAGTTCATTGCATGTGTGTTCTTTTCATTAACCATAGCTAGAGTCATTGCATGTTCGTTCTTCTCACATACCACATATGGATCCACCAGAGTTCATTGCATGTATGTTCTTTTCACAAACCACATCTAGAGTCATTGCATGTGTGTTCTTCTCACAAACCACATATGGATCCACCAGAGTTCATTTCATGTGTGTTCTTTTCACAAACCACAGCTAGAGTCATTGCATGTGTGTTCTTTTCACAAACCTCATATAGAGTCATTTCATGTGTGTTCTTTTCACAAACCACATATTGATCCACCAGTGTCACTGCATGTGTGTTCTTGTCACAAACCACATCTAGAGTCATTGCATGTGTGTTCTTTTCACAAACCACATATGGATCCACCAGTATCATTGCATGTGTGTTCTTTTCACAAACCACAGCGAGAGTTAGTGCAGGTCTGTTCTTCTCACAAACCACACATGGATCCACCAGTGTCATTGCAGGTTTGTTCTTTTCACAAACCACATATGGAGTCATTGGATGTATGTTCTTTTCACAAACCACATATTGATCCACCAGTGTTATTGCATTTGTGTTCTTTTCACAAACCACATCGAGAGTCATTGCATGTGTGTTCCATTCACAAACCACATATGAATCCACCAATGTCATTGCATGTGTGTTCTTTTCACAAACCACATCTAGAGTCATTGCGTGTGTGTTCTTCTCACAAACCACATATGGATCCACCAGAGATCATTGCATGTGTGTTCTTTTCACAAACCACAACTAGAGTCATTGCATGTTTGTTCTTTTCACAAACCACATAAGTATCCACCAGAGTCATTACATGTGTGTTCTTTTTTTAACAAATCACAGGTGGAGTCATTGCATGTGTGTTCTTTTCATTAACCACATCTAGAGTCATTGCATGTGTGTTCTTTTCACAAACCACATATGGATCCACTAGTGTCATTGCATCTGTGTTCTTTTAACAAACCACATCTAGGGTCATTGCATGTGTGTTCTTCTCACAAACCACATATGGATCCACCAGAGTTCATTGCATGTGTGTTCTTTTCACAAACCACAGCTAGAGTCATTGCGTGTATGTTCTTTTTACAAACCACATAAGGATCCACCAGAGTCATTGCATGTGTGTTCCTTTCATAAACCACATCTAGAGTCATTGCATTTATGTTCTTTTGACAAGCCACATAAGGATCCACCAGAGTCATCGCATGTGTGTTCTTTTCACAAACCACAACTATAGTCATTGCATGTGTGTTCTTTTCACAAACCACATCTAGAGTCATTGCATGTGTGTTCTTTTCACAAACCACATATTGATCCACCAGAGTTCATTGCATGTGTGTTCTTTCCACAAACCACATCTAGAGTCATTACTTGTATGTTCTTCTCACAAACCACAGCTAGAGTCATTGCATGTCTGTTCTTTCAATAAACCACACAAGGATCCACCAGAGTCATTGCATCTCTGTTCTTTTCATTAACCACAGCTAGAGTCATTGCATGTGTGTTTTTCTCACAAACCACATCTAGAATCATTGCATGTGTGTCCTTCTCACAAACCACATATGGATCCACCAGAGTTCATTGCATGTCTGTTCTTTTCACAAACCACAGCTAGTCATTGCATGTCTGTTCTTCTCACAAACCACACATGGATCCACTAGTGTCATTGCATGTGTGTTCTTTTCACAAACCACATATAGAGTCATTGGACGTATGTTGTTTTCACAAACCACATATTGATCCACCAGTGTCATTGCATGTGTGTTCTTTTCACAAACCACATCTAGAGTCATTGCACGTGTGTTCTTTTCACAAACCACATCTAGAGTCATTGCATGTGTGTTCTTTTCACAAACCACATCTAGAGTCATTGCACATGTGTTCTTTCAACAAACCACATCTAGAGTCATTGCATGTGTATTCTTCTCACAAACCACATCTAGAGTCATTGCATGTGTGTTCTTTTCACAAACCACATATTGATCCACCAGAGTTCATTGCATGTGTGTTCTTTCCACAAACCACATCTAGAGTCATTGCTTGTATGTTCTTCTCACAAACCATAGCTAGAGTCATTGCGTGTCTGTTCTTTCAATAAACCACACAAGGATCCACCAGAGTCATTGCATCTCTATTCTTTTCATTAACCATACCTAGAGTCATTGCATGTGTGTTTTTCTCACAAACCACATCTAGAGTCATTGCATCTGTGTTCTTCTCACAGACCACATATGGATCCACCAGAGTTCATTGCATTTCTGTTCTTGTCACAAACCACAGCTAGTCATTGCATGTCTGTTCTTCTCAAAAACCACACATGGATCCACCAGTGTCATTGCATGTGTGTTCTTTTCACAAACAACATATGGAGTCATTGGATATATGTTGTTTTCACAAACCACATATTGATCCACCTGTGTCATTGCATGTGTGTTATTTTCACAAACCACAACTAGAGTCATTGCATGTGTGTTCTTTTCACAAACCACATCTAGAGTCATTGCATGTGTGTTCTTTTCACAAACCACATCTAGAGTCATTGCATGTGTGTTCTTTTCAAAAACCACATATGGATCCACCAGTGTCATTGCATGTGTGTTCTTTTCAAAAACCACATCTAGTCATTGCATGTGTGTTCTTTTCACAAACCACATATGGATCCACCAGAGTTCATTGCATGTGTGTTCTTTTCACAAACCGCATCTAGAGTCATTGCATGTTTGTTCTATTCACAAACCACATAACAATCCAATAGAGTCATTGTATGTGTGTTCTTTTCAAAAAGCACAGCTAGAGTCATTGCATGTGTGTTCTTTTCATTAACCACATCTATAGTAATTGCATGTGTGTTCTTTTCACAATCACATCTAGAATCTTTGCATTTGTGTTCTTTTCACAAACCACATCTAGAGTCATTGCATGTGTATTCTTCTCACAAACCACATATGGAGTCATGGCATGTGTGTTCTTTTCACAAACCACATATTGATCCACCAGTGTCATTGCATGTGTGTTCTTTTCACAAACCACATCTAGAGTCATTGCATGTGTGTTCTTTTCACAAACCACATCTAGAGTCATTGCATGTGTATTCTTCTCACAAACCACATATAGAGTCATTGCATGTGTGTTCTTTTCACAAACCACATATTGATCCACCAGAGTTCATTGCACATGTGTTCTTTCCACAAACCACATCTAGAGTCATTGCTTGTATGTCCTTCTCACAAACCACAGCTAGAGTCATTGCATGTCTGTTCTTTCAATAAACCACACAAGGATCCACTAGAGTCATTGCATGTGTGTTCTTTTCACAAACCACATCTAGAGTCATTGCATGTGTGTTCTTCTCAGAAACCACATATGGATCCAACAGAGTTCATTACATGTGTGTTCTTTTCACAAACCACAGCTAGAGTCATTGCATGTCTATTCTTTTCACAAACCACATAAGGATCCACCAGAGTCATTGCAAGTGTGTTCTATTCACAAACCACATCTAGAGTAATTGGATGTATGTTCTTTTCACAAACCACCTAGTGATCCACCAGTGTCATTGCATGTTTGTTCTTTTCACACACCATAGCTAGAGTTATTGCAATTGTGTTCTTTTCACAAACTTCATATAGAGTCAATGCATCTGTGTTCTTTTCAGAAACCACATATTGATCCACCAGTGTCACTGCATGTGTGTTCTTTTCACAAACCACATATGGAGTTATTGCATGTGTGTTCTTCTCACAAACCACATCTAGAGTCATTACATGTTTGTTCTTCTCAAAAACCACACATGGATCCACCAGTGTCATTGCATGTGTGTTCTTTTCACAAACCACAACTAGAGTCATTGGATGTATGTTGTTTTCATTAACCACATCTTGAGTCATTGCATGTGTGTTGTTTTCATTAACCACATCTAGAGTCATTGCATGTGTGTTCTTTTCACAAACCACATATGGATCCACGAGAGTTCATTGCATGTATGTTCTTTTCACAAACCACATATAGAGTCATTGCATCTATGTTCTTCTCACAAACCACATATGGATCCACCAGAGTTCATTGCATGTGTGTTCTTTTCATTAACCATAGCTAGAGTCATTGCATGTCCGTTCTTCTCACAAACCACATATGGATCCACCAGAGTTCATTGCATGTATGTTCTTTTCACAAACCACATCTAGAGTCATTGCATGTGTGTTCTTCTCACAAACCACATATGGAGTCAATGAATGTGTGTTCTTTTCACAAACCACATATTGATCCACCAGTGTCATTGCATGTGTGTTCTTTTCACAAACCACATCTAGAGTCATTGCATGTGTGTTCTTTTCACAAACCACATCTAGAGTCATTGCATGTGTGTTCTTGTCACAAACCACATCTAGAGTCATTGCATGTGTGTTCTTTTCACAAACCACATCTAGAGTCATTGCATGTGTCTTCTTCTCACAAACCACATCTAGAGTCATTGCATGTGTCTTCTTTTCATAAACCACATATTGATCCACCCGAGTTCATTGCACGTGTGTTCTTTCCACAAACCACATCTAGAGTCATTGCTTGTATGTCCTTCTCACAAACCACAGTTAGAGCCATTGCATGTCTGTTCTTTCAATAAACCACACAAGGATCAACTAGAGTCATTGCATGTGTGTTCTTTTCACAAACCACATCTAGAGTCATTGCATGTGTGTTCTTCTCACAAACCACATATGGATCCAACAGAGTTCATTACATGTGTGTTCTTTTCACAAACCACAGCTAGAGTCATTGCATGTTTATTCTTTTCACAAACCACATAAGGATCCACCAGAGTCATTGCAAGTGTGTTCTATTCACAAACCACATCTAGAGTAATTGGATGTATGTTCTTTTCACAAACCACATACTGATCCACCAGTGTCATTGCATGTGTGTTCTTTTCACAAACCATAGCTAGAGTTATTGCAATTGTGTTCTTTTCACAAACCTCATATAGAGTCAATGCATCTGTGTTCTTTTCACAAACCACATATTGATCCACTAGTGTCACTACATGTGTGTTCTTTTCACAAACCACATCTAGAGTCGTTGCATGTATGTTCTTCTCACAAACCACATCTAGAGTCATTACATGTCTGTTCTTCTCACAAACCACACATGGATCCACCAGTGTCATTGCATGTGTGTTCTTTTCACAAACCACAACTATAGTCATTGGATGTATGTTGTTTTCATTAACCACATGTAGAGTCATGGCATGTGTGTTGTTTTCATTAACCACATCTAGAGTCATTGCATGTGTGTTCTTTTCACAAACCACATATGGATCCACGAGAGTTCATTGCATGTATGTTCTTTTCACAAACCACATCTAGAGTCATTGCATCTATGTTCTTCTCACAAACCACATATGGATCCACCAGAGTTCATTGCATGTGTGTTCTTTTCATTAACCATAGCTAGAGTCATTGCATGTTCGTTCTTCTCACATACCACATATGGATCCACCAGAGTTCATTGCATGTATGTTCTTTTCACAAACCACATCTAGAGTCATTGCATGTGTGTTCTTCTCACAAACCACATATGGATCCACCAGAGTTCATTTCATGTGTGTTCTTTTCACAAACCACAGCTAGAGTCATTGCATGTGTGTTCTTTTCACAAACCTCATATAGAGTCATTTCATGTGTGTTCTTTTCACAAACCACATATTGATCCACCAGTGTCACTGCATGTGTGTTCTTGTCACAAACCACATCTAGAGTCATTGCATGTGTGTTCTTTTCACAAACCACATATGGATCCACCAGTATCATTGCATGTGTGTTCTTTTCACAAACCACAGCGAGAGTTAGTGCAGGTCTGTTCTTCTCACAAACCACACATGGATCCACCAGTGTCATTGCAGGTTTGTTCTTTTCACAAACCACATATGGAGTCATTGGATGTATGTTCTTTTCACAAACCACATATTGATCCACCAGTGTTATTGCATTTGTGTTCTTTTCACAAACCACATCGAGAGTCATTGCATGTGTGTTCCATTCACAAACCACATATGAATCCACCAATGTCATTGCATGTGTGTTCTTTTCACAAACCACATCTAGAGTCATTGCGTGTGTGTTCTTCTCACAAACCACATATGGATCCACCAGAGATCATTGCATGTGTGTTCTTTTCACAAACCACAACTAGAGTCATTGCATGTTTGTTCTTTTCACAAACCACATAAGTATCCACCAGAGTCATTACATGTGTGTTCTTTTTTTAACAAATCACAGGTGGAGTCATTGCATGTGTGTTCTTTTCATTAACCACATCTAGAGTCATTGCATGTGTGTTCTTTTCACAAACCACATATGGATCCACTAGTGTCATTGCATCTGTGTTCTTTTAACAAACCACATCTAGGGTCATTGCATGTGTGTTCTTCTCACAAACCACATATGGATCCACCAGAGTTCATTGCATGTGTGTTCTTTTCACAAACCACAGCTAGAGTCATTGCGTGTATGTTCTTTTTACAAACCACATAAGGATCCACCAGAGTCATTGCATGTGTGTTCCTTTCATAAACCACATCTAGAGTCATTGCATTTATGTTCTTTTGACAAGCCACATAAGGATCCACCAGAGTCATCGCATGTGTGTTCTTTTCACAAACCACAACTATAGTCATTGCATGTGTGTTCTTTTCACAAACCACATCTAGAGTCATTGCATCTGTGTTCTTCTCAAAAACCATAGCTCGAGTCATTGCACGTGTGTTCTTTTCACAAGCCACATCTAGAGTCATTGCATGTGTGTTCTTCTCACAAACCACATCTATAGACATTGGATGTATGTTCTTTTAACAAACCACATATTGATCCACCAATGTTATTGCATGTGTGTTCTTTTCACAAACCACATCTAGAGTCATTGCATGTGTGTTCTTCTCACAAACCATAGCTAGAGTCATTGCATGTATGTTCTTTCAATAAACCACACAAGGATCCACCAGAGTCATTGCATCTCTATTCTTTTCATTAACCACAGCTAGAGTCATTGCATGTTTGTTCTTCTCACAAACCACATCTAGAGTCATTGCATGTCTGTTCTTCTCACAAACCAACATGGGTCCACCAGTGTCATTGCATGTGTGTTCTTTTCACAAACCATAGCTACAATCATTGGATGTATGTTCTTTTCACAAACCACATATTGATCCACCAGTGTCATTGCATGTGTGTTATTTTCACAAACCACATCTAGAGTCATTGCATGTATGTTCTTTTTGTTGGAAATATTCCCTAGAGACAAATAGTAGTAAGGTCTATTATCATATTTCATATTGTTTATGATTAAGTTTTATATCATGCTATAATTGTATTTAGTGGAAACATCAATACACGTGTGATATACAAACAACCAGGGGTTCCCAGTGAAACTCTAGTCACTGGTTCATTGGTCAACGGATGATCATGTTTCCTGATCATGTGGCATTTATGCCAGTTGGAAATGGAGTCATCTCATTCCGAGAATAAGATGATGAACCAATACCCAACCTAAACATCATGACCCGATCATGTCACGAAGTTCAAGTTATGATGATTAGAAATGGATCCTCATAGACTATTCCTTAGACCGTGAGACTATATCAATCACTGTCTCCCGAGAGTGCTTTGATAGCATCAAGCGCCAGTTGGTAATACAATGGTTATAAAGGTGTGTCCAGGTACTCGGAGGAAACCGTTGAGGCAATATATGTCAAGAGCAGGATTTGTCTATCCATGTGACGGGAAGATACTCAAGGGCCCACTCGGAGAGGTTATATCCAATAGCTGCGCAGCGTGTGATTTGATCACGGGGATATCACTTGTCGGAACGAGTCAAGTAGCATTGTTCAGTAACGAGATTGAACACGACATGTTGATGTCATTGATCAGATCTCAGGCAATGCAAGTACCGAGAGACAAAGGGAATAAGACATGACTGTCCCGGTTCAAACGACAAAAGATCTTCGTGGAACGCATAGGGGTCACATGGCCATCCAGGTCCCTCTGTCGATCATTGGTGAGGGAGTGTCTCGACCATGTCTGGACTGTTCCCGAACCGTCGCGTATCATGCTTAAGGGCTTGATGATGCTTAGAGAGTGTTTATAGGATCGGTAGTATCACCGAAGAATAGTAGAGAGAAACCGGAAGGGTTTCGGTAAGTCCGGAGGATGTCCGGAGTGGAGGTGGAAGCGTTCCATAGCCACGGAGGTTGAATAATATGTGAATGAATGTTACATATTGATTTAATCATTTATTCAGAATTATTTAATAGAGAGAAAAATCAATTTAAATGGTCAAAGGCTTAATGGGCCAATTCCCAGAGGGAGAGGGCCCATTAGGGAAAGGAGAGAGGGAGAAGGGGCCAAGGGGGTGGCCCGCGCCCTAGTGGGCCAGCCCCCCCCCCCCCCCCCCCGCGCGTGGGGCCCATGGGGGTGGCCAGCGGTGCCACCCCTCCCCCCTCCTCTCCTTTAGTCCCACCCCGTGACTTTGAGGGAGGTAGTACCTCCCCTCCCCTATATATAGTGGGGGTATTTGGCCAAATAAAACACACCAATAATCAATAAAGGTCTTCTCACTTTTGGGAGGACCTCTAATTGATATTTTCTCTCTCCCCATCTGTCTCACGTGACCGTGGTCCCATGTCTGGACTGTGCGAACGAGAGACATCTTCATCGCAAAGCACCGTCGTGCTGCGGGATTCGAATATGGGAGCTCTACTTCCGCAACTGCTGCTGGATCGGGGAAGCGGGTGTCATCGTCAGGAACTGGACGTGTGTAACTCCCCGCGAAGTGTCGCACTTGAGGCACTCAAGTCGTTGGAGCCATTGGAGCGCAAGGACTTCATCATGACCTTGAGGTCGGCTTCGGCTCGTCCACATCAACCACGCTCTCCTGAGCCTTGACAGCGCTTTTCGGTCTTCAAGGGTAAGTTCGCGAAAATCCCCTCCCATTACTGTATTACTAATAGATAGGTCCTGGCAGCTTCAGGGGTTCAGGAGCGTAGAGTAAAATTTATTGTTTTCATACGAGGAACCCCAATAGTGGTATCAGAGCTGGATCTATGCGTAGTAATGCTAGTACGGGTAGAACACACGAGATGTAGCATGTGGGCGTTGATCTTTTAGTTGGTACCCTCCCACGTGTACTTGTGTATACCGCAGTAATGCTTGATGAAGCGGCCCCCAACTGACTTTACGCGTTCATTCGTGAGACTGGTCCACAATTGACATACGGCTTGTACAGTATAAAGTGGCTTAGGGGGGGTGTCTGTCTCTCTCGCATTAGTTGGTATACCATTTGCAATAGATGGCCCCGAAAGGGGTGTAGTAGAGACAACTACTTGATCAGTGTTGTGCTGAAAGTTCGTAGGTAAGAACGGTTCTTGTGCGAAAGCCCATTCAGCCACGTAAAACATGCAAAGATAAAGTAGAGGCGACTAACTTTGTTTTGCAGGGGGGCGTTGCTTTGTTATATGGTTGTGGCAAAGGTAAAGTGATTACCTTATGTCACGTAGTAGTAGATAGTCACGGAGGTGACGGACTACCACGCCGAAATGACACCGGTACCCTGGTGTCTATGGCGCCGGAACCCTGGCGTCAGAATCCGGTGACGACGGATGGAGATCACGACGTGAAGGACCATATCACATCGCATTTACATTCAATGTTATTGTTTGTATATCTTATTGTGTGCTAGTATTAGATACTCGACGGTAGCCTAATAAGATGATCCCTGTTAAAATTACCAACGATTGTGTTCCCCCTTAGTGTGCACCACTAAGAAAGTTCTTCGGTATGAGGCAGTCCGTGATGATCGGGTGTCATACATATCTATGTTCGCATACAGTGGGTGCAAGCCATGTTGCACAGCGAATACACTAAGGTTGAGTTGGTGAGCCTAGCATGTACAGACATGGCCTCGGAACATGGATGGTCGAAAGATCGAGCACGAGTCGCATGAATGATGTGACCGACGTTTAGCGTCCACCCTTGAACCCACATTCATGGCCGTGATGATCGGGGGAGATGTGGCTGATAGGGGTCGTGTTATCACTAGGAACCCTTTTGGGGATAGGTGTTTCTGAGTGGAGTTATTATTAACTCATTTAATTATGAACTTAGTCTAAATTCCTTTTGCAATTAGATGGAGATGCACACATGAGACTGGTTCATTTCGTGAATTACTGGATGGATGATCCATTTGTGATAGGCGTACTGCTTCGATCGTTATCTCCTAGCTACGAAGGACATGTCCGGAGTAGCATCATGAGTGGTGATACGGAAACATTGGATTTCCAAGAGTTCATATTACATTTCAGGAATGTAAAGGTTGAACCAATCACCGGAGAGGTCATCGATGACAAAGGTATATATTTGATATACAGTTTTATAAATGTTATAATCTTGCAAACACATTTGCAGTGTTAAGTATATCTGATACTTGTTCTGTTTTGATGCAAATAGGTCCTTCTGCATGAGAGGTTGATACATTGCAAATGTATCTATAATTTTTTATGTTCCATGCTTGGTTTTACCTACTTTCTTGTGTTTTGTCCACACTTTGGAATAATTTTCATATAATTTCTTGGACTAACCTATTAACAAGAAACACAGTGCCAGCTGCCTGTTTTCTGCTGTTTTTGGTTCCAGTAAGTCAGAAAATGAATATTCTCGGAATTGGACGGGACAAAAGCCAAAGTCGCTATTTTACCGGAAGACATCTGGAGCCAGAATACGAGACGGAGAAGGGCTGGGGCCTGCCCACACCACCTGTCCGCGCGGCCAGGCCTGACCCACGCCAGGGGGTGGTCTGGCCGACCCTAGCACCCCCTCGGCCCCTCCTTCCGCCTATGTATTGCCTCTGATACGAAAACCCTAAGTACCCAATCAAAAATCCATGAAAGAGTCTGTAGCCGCCGTCATCTCCATCCCTAGATCGGGAGGGATCTGAAGCTCTTCCCGGCACCCTGCCAGAGAGGGGAATTCACCCTGGAGGCCTTCTTCATCATCATGCAAGCCTCCGGTGTGATGCGTGAGTAGTTCATCTCTGGACTACGGGTCCATGTAGTAGCTAGATGGCTGGTTCTCCTCCTTTGTGCTTTCATGTCTAGATCTTGTGAGCTCCGTTCATGATCAAGGTCATCTATTTGTAATCCATACATGTTGTGTTTGCGGGGATCCGATGGATATTGAGATGCTATTTCAGATTGATTATTGATTCTACCATGTCTTTGTTATTTGTGATCTTGCATGCTTTTCGTTGTTAGTAGCTATCTTGGCGAAGTAGATGCTAGCAACTCCAAGAGTTAGTATTTATGCTCGATAGTGGGTTCATTCCTCTGGTAATCTGGGGAAGTGACAGAAATTTCTAAGGTACTAGATGTGTTATTGCTACTAGGGAGAAAACAACAATCCTTTGTTCATAGAATAATCATATTGTTTACTTTACACGCAATTCGTAAAGCAATAATCTGTTGCTTGCAACTTAATACTGGAGGGGGTTGGGATGATAACCTGAAGGTGGATTATTAGTCATAGATGCAGTTGGATGGAGGTCTATGTATAATGTTGTAATGCCCAATCAAATCTCAAAGGAGTCAAGATGATTAGTATATGCTTGTATGCTTTCTCGATGTTTGTCAATTGCCCCGCTATAATTTGTTCACCCAGCATGTTATCTATCTTAAGGAGAGCCACCTCTAGTGAACTATGGACCCCGGTCCTTTCTTTTACATTCTATATATAAATTGTTTACTGTTTGTGTTTACTTTCTGCAAACTATTACTTCCTTCCATTCGATACGTTTAATCCTTTGTTTTCAGCAAAACCGGTGAGATTGACAACCTCATCGGAAGTTGGGGCAAAGTTATGTGGTTGTGTTGTGCAGGTCTCCACGTTGCTGCTGGCACTGATAGTGCGCCCTGCCAACGTTCAACTAGCTACACCTTTGGGGTGTGATACATTGCAAATGTATCTATAATTTTTGATGTTCCATGCTTGGTTTTATCTATTTTCTTGTATTTTGTCCACACTTTGGAGTACTTTTCATATGATTTCTTGGACTAACCTATTAACAAGAGCCACAGTGCCAGTTGCCTGTTTTCTGCTGTTTTTGGTTCCAGAAAGTCATAAAATGAATATTCTCGGAATTGGACAGGACAAAAGCCAATATGCCTATTTTTCCAGGAGAGTCACGGAGCCAGAATACGAGACAGAGAGGGGCCATAAGGTGGCCACACCACCCCTAGGCGCGGGTCCCCCTTGGCCGCGAAAGGGTATGGTGTGGGCCGCCTGGCCGGCCACCGACCTTGCCTCTTTCGCCTATATATCTCCCCCGAGGCAAAAACCCTAGATCGTCAATCAGAAATCCACAAAAAGTTCCGTAGCGTCGCCACCACCGAAGGGAAGATTCGGGGGACAGAAAGTCTCTGTTTCGGCACCCTACTGGGATGGGGAAGTGCCCCCGGAGCCATCTCCATCGATCTCCACCACCATCTCCATCACCATTGCTGATTCCCATGATGAGGAGGGAGTAGTTCTCTCTCGAGGCTAATGGTTCTACCGGTAGCTATGTGTTCATCTCTCTCTATGCATGATCTTATTGAGATCATGAGCTTGTAATCTATAGACCTACCTTGCTACTCAAGTGCTTTGATAGATCTCTGCTCTCCCCATGTGTGTGAAAGTGATAGCGTGCACACCATGGTGGCACTTAGGCTAGAGATTACAAATACTTGTTATGAGTTATATTTGGAGTTGGATATCTTTATGAAATTGTGGTGTTTGTTGGACCCATCTAGTGCTCAAGGTGACAGTGTGGGGTTATCTAGATGGGAAAGGCTTACTTTGAGGTGTGCTGTTATAGCCCTACCATGGATTAGAGTGTCCAACCGGAGAGTAGTTCGCGTAGTATCATAAAGAAGAATATATTTATATGAGAGTGTTCACTAGTGAAAGTATGATCCCTAGGCCTTGTTTCTAAGCATTGAAACACCGTTTGCTACTAGATGTGTTACATGTTTGCTTGCTTCTATCTTTATTTCAGTTTTACTTTAGTCTCTTCCACATCGTCAAGCTATTTTCTATCACCGTTACCACTTATAACTATCCATACCACTTGTATTTCACTATCTCTTCGCTGAACTAGTGCACCTATACACCTGACAAGTGTATTGGGTGCGTTGGGGACACAAGAGACTTCTTGTATCTTGATTGCAGGGTTGCTTGAGAGGGGATACCTTTGACCACTTCCTCCCTGAGTTTGATAAACCTTGGGTAATCCACTTAAGGAAAAAATTGGTGCTGTTCTACAAAACTCTGCACTTGGAGGCCCAACAACTGTCTACAAGAATAGAAGTGCGTAGACATAAAGCTATTTTCTGGCGCTGTTGCCGGGGAGGTAAGGTAAAAGGTACTCACATCCTCCAGTGTGAGTGCTCGAAGTTATTTCCTTTAGATTCTGCAATTTTGTCTTTTTGTTTCTTGTTTTCACTTGTTAGGCTTAATGGAAAACAACAAAAAAATTAGAGAGCTTTTTAGTATTTTTCCTAATATAGAACATGAATTTTCTGAAAAGAAAATTAAAAAACCCATGGAACTTTCTTTGCATGCTAATAGCAATGTTATTAGTATGAATCTTTTGAACACCTTTGTTACTAATACTATGGAAACGTCTAAGCTTGGGGAAGTTGGTTTTTATGAAAATGATCTTTTTAATTCCCCAGCTTTAAAGAAGAAAATTTGCTCTAATGATACTTTATCTCCCATATGTGGTAATTCTAATGATACTTGTGATATTTTAAATTCACATACTGAAAGCATATCTTTTAAAATACCTATAAAAATTGTTCAACGTGTTATGAACAACTATTATTTGGGAGATGGAACTGTCCATCCTGGTGATCATTTACTTTTTATACATGAATTATGCGAGTTGTTCAAGTGTGCGGGTATTTCAATGAACCAAGTTAAGAGGAATCTATTCCCTTTTTCAGTTAAGGGCGAAGCAAGGGAGTGGTATGAGCTACTAGATGATCCTCATCATTTGGAGTGGAAGGAACTTGAATCTCTCTTTTACTCTAAATTTTATCCTCCTCATGAAATTCATAAAGATAGGAATTACATTTATAATTTTCATCCACATGATGGAGAAAGTATTTCCCAAGCATGGGGGAGATTGAAGTCACTAATGCTCAAATGTCCCATTCATGAGCTCCCCAATAATATTGTTATTAATAACTTCTATGCAAGGCTTTCGGGACATTACAAGGACTATCTAGATACTTGTTTAGAGGGATCCTTCACAAGTAAGGAGGTCAAAGCTAAGTGAGATCTTCTTGAAACAATTCAAAGCAATACCGAAGATTGGGATAACAACAAAGGTATAGAACCATGTATAAACTATGAGTATGATTGCATTAAGTCTTTCGCTGAAACTGCCAATTTTCAAGAGCTTAGTACTAAATATGGTCTTGATCCTCAAATTCTTATTGATTGTTTTAGAACCTTTGCTTCTCATATTGATGCTCCTAAATAAAAATGGGACATGTATCATGAGCCTTATAAAGACACTTGCATGGAAAATGAAATTGTTATTAATGATAGCGATAAACATGCTCAAACCTCTAAAAGTACTACTTCTTATAAGCATGTTAATTTTTGTGGAATACATAGACCTTGTGGGAATAATCAAATTGAAGAAGAATATTGTATCACCCACAGGAATGAAAAAACTAGAACTTGGTATAGGGCTCTAAATGATCTTGGTAAAAAAGTTTGTGCCCTCTATCCTTTTATTTGTGAACTTTGCTTTGAAGTGGGTTATTTCAATTTTTAATGCTCAGGCCATAATAATAGCCCTTCTAATCCAATGAGTACTTCAAGTTTGTATTGTGATGACATGATCACTCCCAATCAGCATGATAAACTTACATTATTTTTGGGGTGTGAAGAGTTATCAAGAAAAACCTCTTTGGTAGACATGAGTGCTTTTGATATGAAAAGCGTCCTGCATGGTTGTCATCTTTATTGTGTTGATAATTTCCACACAAATACTTATATACAAAATATTATAAATGATGAGATTTTACCAAAATATGACAGGACTAATATGTGTTTGGCCTTATTAATGAAAAGGAGGAATCCTCCAAAGTTCCTTCTATTGTCCCTAACAATGAACCAGGGTATATGGAGAAGCTTCCTTTCAGGCCTCTCCCTCCTAAAGAGAAGAAGAAAAAGAAGAAGAGGAGGAGTAAAAGGAGAGAGGAAACGGTATTTTCCCCTAAGCATGTTGCTCCTATTATAGTTTTTGATGAGTCTGAACTCGATGATGTTCCTATGCCTATTACCTATAGTAGTGATCATGATTGGGAAAAGCACACTACTTTTGATATTGATAATCTCTTTGGTACCAATTCTGAAAATGATGATGTTAATAATTGCTGCACTATTAGTACTATCCATGCTCCTTCCAATGATGATATGTTTACAAATGAACACAATTTGGAAAATAACTATTCTATTGCTTATGATGATACTATACCTCCAATATATGATGATTGCAATGATGAATATGATATTTTCAGTCCATCTACTATTGAGGAGGAAATTAATTATGACTATAATATGCCTCCTATATTTGATGATTATGGTGATAAGAATAATAATGATAGCTATTTTGTTGAATTTGCTCCCACTATAATTAATAAGAATGACTATGTTTATGTGGGGAGTATTAATTCGTTTATGCATGTGGATCATGATAAGAATGTTTCTTGTGATAGTTATATTGTTAATTTTATTCATGATGCTACGGAAAGTTATTATGAGAGAGGGAAACATGGTTTTATGCATCTCAATAATATTAAGTTTCCCCTCTTTATGCTGAAAGTCTTGAAGTTGCACTTGTTTTGCTTTCCTATGCTTGTTGCTTTGTGCTTTCATGACTTGTTTCTTTACAATATTCCTATGCATAGGAAGTGGGTTAGCCTTAAATGTGTTTTGAATTTTCTTCTTGATGCTCTCTTTTACTTCAATTCATATTTCCTACGTGAGCATCTTCTCAAACTATCATGCCTAACTTAAAGGCGTTAAAGAAAAGTACTTATTGGGAGATAACACAAAAGTTTTAGTTGAGTCTTGGAAGTTATTACCTCAGTAATAACTGCTCCTTATCCTTTTTATTTGCTTTTTGTGCCAAGAGTAACCTCTAATGAGAGAGAAGTAATGATTGGGAAAGTTGCTGTCCTGAAACAGATTTCCGTGCTTTACCGTAAAAATTTGTGTAAAATCTCTGTACGTCCTTTTGAGGCATGAATTTTCGTGCTTCTGCCCCAGGTTGTTATCTAAGTTTCGTTAGTTCAACACTTTTCGATTTGAGCAACAGACGGTCTTCGAAAAAAAAAATCTTTGCCTGTTGGTCTGTTTTGACAGATTTCTGCCATTATTTGCATTTGCTTCTTGTTGGTTCCTTTTTGAGTTCTTTTGGGGAATTGAGCTTTTTGAGGGAAGTGCTACAGTAGATTGTGTTTTAATGGAAGTTTTATTGGTGTTAGAACTGAACCTAAATACTTATTATCTTCAGTGCACTAATGTTGCTAATAAAGATTGTGTGAAGTTTTGTATGAAGGGAAAATTTCAGGTGTATGGAAGGAACGAGTAATGAGATGAAGGATGGACTAAAGCTCAATCTTGGTGATGCCACGCATGTCACCCCAATAAATATCCAAAAATTACAAGCGTCAAAGCTTGGGTATGCCCAAGGCATCCCCCTCTTCATCAATAAAAATCCAAGGTTTCTTCCGAACGCTTCATTTTTATTGTTTCATGCACAGTTGTGTTGTTCTTGTAGCGTCTTCTTGTTAGTTTTTGTTTTGGTTTTGGTTTTTCGTTTGCTTGGTTTTCTTAGTTTGCTGAATAAATTGGTTGGACCCCCTCTTTCATACATTGGTTTTCAAATAGTTTGGTTTGGATTGGAAAAGAGTAGGAAAGTTATGCTTAAGTGGTAAAGAGAGATTGTTTTTGACTATGGCCTATGATTTGTCATGCCATGCTTGATATTGTTTTGGATTTATGCTTAGTATTCTTTGCTGGGAGCATGACTTGTTATAAACAATTGAGATTGCTTAATGTGCCTTGGATGAATCATGCGTTGTTTTAGCATATTAAAGCATAGTATTGTGGTATTCTCCTTTGATGCTTTATTTGGGTTGACTTGGCACATGCTCACACCATGTTTTGACTTTCCAAAGTCACCATAAGCCTTTATGATCCTTTAGTTTTCAACTTTTAGTATCACTTTATGCTTTGATCAATGATGTTTTGTCGCTCTGCATGATTATGGCCATTATTGCTCTCTTAGTTTGTCGCTCCCAGTCGTTTGCTAGCCTCCGTAACCAAGTATGAGTTCCACTCATGCATCCAACTCCCTAAACTAAGTTATTCCAAAGAGTCCACCATACCTACCTACTATCTTATGTTATTCCAAGTATATTCATGTTTTTTTTACCTTCCAAATTAAACTTGTTATGAGAAAACTAGTGATTAAAGCTCTCACGAACTTGATGGCACACTTTACTTTTCTTGCCCTTAATAAACTTTAACCATTGTGTCGTCTATGTTGTATATGCTTGCACTTATTTGTTGGGGATTAGCAGAACCATGCTGTCATGGGGAACGCTTTCAACATTGCACGGGTACTTTGTACCTAGTTGATATCATGCTCTTTTGTCTATGGATGTCATCGGTGTGAAATGAAAGGGGAGCTTGTATGTCCATGGAGTTATGTATACGTATTAGAGAAACGCCAGGGCCGCTGGTCTAATACATGCTGACATGGTGGAAACCTGCAGCGTAACCATAATGAGCTGTCTATGAAGCATTCTTATTATAAAAAAGAGTCCTATATTGAGAAAAAAAGAGAAAAAGAAAAAAAAGAGAGATATGAGAAAGAGGAAAGAGAGAAAAAAGCACCATTTTTCGATGGTAAATAAGAAGATTGCTGAGATGCTCGTTGTCTGCTTGCCCTGTCATTTTGATATGGGGATTCTTCCGTATCATCGGCAAGGGGTACCCCGTTGGCGGTTCTCTATGATACACATGTACTTACAATGACAAGAACTTACTTGTAACTAAACTTGAGTAGCATGAGCAGTGGCCCTCGTATTCAAGGGACATGAGATGTAACATCCCAAAACTTTAATCCAAGCTTATCAAGATCCAAATCATCAAAATTAGGGTTAACAAAAACTTTTCCAAATTAAAAATGAAAGCATTCATGTGTATGATCATTTAATTTAGGATTTGATTTGAATTTCCATGGTTCTGTAATTCTTTGCTTGTAAAATGTTTCTTAGGTGAAATAAACATCATCTACATCATTCCCAAACTTTTCCCAAAGAAGAACAACTCAAAATGAATAATTGAAGTGGATGGTCATTTTGGCCAAATTAACTATCATGCCTACTTTGGCTATTCCTAGTACTCAAAACTTAACAGAAACATTTGTGGATCTTTACACCCCTTGATAGTACACATAATGAGGTACCAAGGCCCACTTTGTGATCTGCTAAAATCTTTCAAATACTAATTTTAAATAACAGTTTAAAATTGAATCTAATTCATATGGGAAGATCCCACTATTTCAAAAACCACTCAAACAAGCTCAATTTTCAAAACCCAAGCACCCACAGAGTCTCAAGCTTATGCCTAGCAAACCCACCAAAAACCTTTTCAAAATTCCAAAGTTTATTTCTTGCGGCCATTTAATCAAACACTTGGCAGGCAGGGTTAAACTAGAGTGTGTTCTTTTCATTAACCACAGCTAGAGTCATTGCATGTCTGTTCTTTTCACAAACCACATCTGGGTCCACTAGTGTCATTGCATGTGTGTTCTTTTCATAAACCACAGCTAGAGTCATTACATGTCTGTTCTTCACACAAACCACCTATGGATCCGCCAGAGTTCATTGCATGTGTGTTCCTTTCACAAATCACAGCTAGAGTCATTGCATGTGTGTTCTTTTCATTAACCACATCTAGAGTCATTGCATGTGTGTTATTTTCACAAACCGCATAAGGATCCACTAGAGTCATTGCATGTGTGTTCCTTTCATAAACCACATCTAGAGGCATTGCATGTCTGTTCTTCTCACAAACCACACAAGGATCCACCAGAGTCATTGCATCTCTGTTCTTTTAATTAACCATAGCTAGAGTCATTGCATGTGTGTTCTTCTCACAACCCACATCTAGAGTCATTGCATGTGTGTTCTTCTCACAAACCACATATGTATCCACCAGAGTTCATTGCATGTTTGTTCTTTTCACCAACCATAGCTAGAGTCATTGCATGTCTGTTCTTCTCACAAACCACATATGGATCCACCAGAGTTCATTGCATGTTTGTTCTTTTCACAAACCACATCTAGAGTCATTGCATGTGTGTTCTTCTCACAAACCACATATGGATCCACCAGAGTTCATTGCATGTGTGTTCTTTTCACAAACCACACCTAGAGTCATTGCATGCCTGTTCTTTTTGCAACCTAGATAAGGATCCACCAGAGGCATTGCATGTGTGTTCTTCTCACAAACCACCTATGGATCCAGCAGAGTTCATTGCATGTGTGTTCTTTTCACAAACCACAGCTAGAGTCATTGCATGTATGTTCTTTTCACAAACCACGTAAGGATCCACCACAGTCATTGCATGTGTGTTCTTTTCACAAACCACATCTAGAGTCATTGGATGTATATTCTTTCACAAACCACATATTGATCCACCAGTGTCATTGCATGTGTGTTCTTTTCACAAACCACAGCTAGAGTCATTGTATGTGTGTTCTTTTCACAAACCACATATAGAGTCATTGCATGTGTCTTATTTTCACAAACCACATATTGATCCAAGTGTCACTGCATGTGTGTTCTTTTCACAAACCACATCTAGAGTCATTGCATGTGTGTTCTTTTCACAAACAACATATTGATCCACCAGTGTCATTGCATGTGTGTTCTTTTCACAAACCACATCTAGAGTCATTGCATGTGTGTTCTTTTCACAAACCACGTCTAGAGTTATTGCATGTGTGTTCTTTTCAGAAACCACATCTAGAGTCATTGCCTGTGTGTTCTTTTCACAAACCACATATGGATCCACCAGTGTCATTGCATGTGTGTTCTTTTCATTAACCACAGCTAGAGTCATTGCATGTCTATTCTTTTCAGAAATCACATATGGATCCACAAGTGTCATTGCATGTGTGTTCTTTTCACAAACCACATCTGGAGTCATTGCATGTATGTTCTTCTCACAAACCACATATGGATCCGCCAGAGTTCATTGCATGTGTGTTCTTTTCACAAACTACAGCTAGAGTCATTGCATGTGTGTTCTTTTCACAAACCACATAAGGATCCACCAGTCATTGCATTTGTGTTCTTTTCACAAACCACATCTAGAGTCATTGGATGTATGTTCTTTTCACAAACCACACATTGATCCACCAGTGTCATTGCATGTGTGTTCTTTTCACAAACCACATCTAGAGTCATTACATGTGTGTTCTTTTCACAAACCACATATGGATCCACCAGTGTCATTGCATGTGTGTTCTTTTCATTAACAATAGCTAGAGTCATTACATGTATGTTCTTTTCACAAACTACATCTGGATCCACTAGTGTCATTCATGTGTGTTCTTTTCATAAACCACAGTAGAGTCATTGCATGTCTGTTCTTCGCACAAACCACCTACGGATCCACCAGAGTTCATTGCACGTGTGTTCTTTTCATTAACCACATCTAGAGTCATTGCATGTGTGTTCTTTTCACAAACCACATAAGGATCCACTAGAGTCATTGCATGTGTGTTCCTTTCATAAACCCAATCTAGAGGCATTGCATGTCTGTTCTTCTCACAAACCACATAAGGATCCACCAGAGTCATTGTATGTGTGTTCTTTTCACCAACCACAGCTAGAGTCATTGCATGTGTGTTCTTTTCACAAACCACATCTAGAGTCATTGCATGTGTGTTCTTGTCACAAACCACAGCTAGAGTCGTTCCATGTTTGTTCTTTCAATAAATCACACAAGGATCTACCAGAGTCATTATATCTCTGTTCTTTTCATTTACCACAGCTAGAGTCATTGCATGTGTGTTCTTCTCACAAACCACATCTAGAGTCATTGCATGTGTGTTCTTCTCACAAACCACATCTAGAGTCATTGGATGTATGTTCTTCTCACAAACCACATATCGATCCACCAGTGTCATTGCATGTGTGTTCTTTTCACAAACCACATCTAGAGTCATTGCATGTATGTTCTTTTCACAAATCACATATAGAGTCATTGCATGTCTGTTCTTTCAATAAACCACACAAGGATCCACCAGAGTCATTGCATCTCTGTTCTTTTCATTAACCATAGCTAGAGTTATTGCATGTGTGTTCTTCTCACAAACCACATCTAGAGTCATTGCATGTGTGTTCTTCTCACAAACCACATATGTATCCACCAGAGTTTATTGCATGTTTGTTCTTTTCACAAACCACAGCTAGAGTCATTGCATGTTTGTTCTTCTCACAAACCACACATGGATCCACCAATGTCATTGCATGTGTGTTCTTCTCACAAACAACAGCTAGAGTCATTGCATGTATGTTCTTTTCACAAATCACATATAGAGTCATTGCATGTCTGTTCTTTCAATAAACCACACAAGGATCCACCAGAGTCATTGCATCTCTGTTCTTTTCATTAACCATAGCTAGAGTCATTGCATGTGTGTTCTTCTCACAAACCACATCTAGAGTCATTGCATGTGTGTTCTTCTCACAAACCACATATGTATCCACCAGAGTTCATTGCATGTTTGTTCTTTTCACAAACCACAGCTAGAGTCATTGCATGTTTGTTCTTCTCACAAACCACACATGGATCCACCAATGTCATTGCATGTGTGTTCTTCTCACAAACAACAGCTAGAGTCATTGCATGTATGTTCTTTCAATAAACCACACAAGGATCCACCAGAGTCATTGCATCTCCGTTCTTTTAATTAACCATAGCTAGCGTCATTGCATGTGTGTTCTTCTCACAAACCACATATGTATCCACCAAAGTTTATTGCATTTCTGTTCTTTTCACAAACCATAGCTAGAGTCATTGCATGTTTGTTCTTCTCACAAACCACATATGGATCCACCAGAGTTCATTGCATGTTTGTTCTTTTCACAAACCACATCTAGAGTAATTGCATGTGTGTTCTTCTCACAAACCACATATGGATCCACCAGAGTTCATTGCATGTGTGTTCTTTTCACAAACCACAACTAGAGTCATTGCATGTTTGTTCTCTTCACAAACCACATCAGGATCCACCAGAGTCATTGCATGTGTGTTCTTTTCACAAACCACATCTAGAGTCATTGGATATATGTTCTTTTCACAAACCACATATTTATCCACTAGTGTCATTGTATGCGTGTTCTTTTCACAAACCACATCTAGAGTCATTACATGTGTGTTCTTCTCACAAACCACAGCTAGAGTCATTGCATGTGTGTTCTTTCACAAACCACATCTAGAGTCATTACATGTGTGTTCTTCTCACAAACCACAGCTAGAGTCATTGCATGTCTGTTCTTTCAGTAAACCACACAAGGATCCACCAGAGTCATTGCATCTTTGTTCTTTTCATTAACCATAGCTAGAGTAATTGCATGTGCGTTCTTCTCACAAACCACATCTAGAGTCATTGCATGTGTGTTCTTCTCACAAACCACATATGTATCCACCAAAGGTTATTGCATGTCTGTTCTTTTCACAAACCATAGCTAGAGTCATTGCATGTTTGTTCTTCTCACAAACCACATATGGATCCACCAGAGTTCATTGCATGTTTGTTATTTTCACAAACCACATCTAGAGTAATTGCATGTGTGTTCTTCTCACAAACCACATATGGATCCACCAGAGTTTATTGCATGTGTGTTCTTTTCACAAACCACAGCTAGAGTCATTGCATGTCTGTTCTTTTTACAACCCATACACGGATCCACCAGAGTCATTGCATGTGTGTTCTTTTCACAGACCAAAGCTAGAGTCATTGCATGTGTGTTCTTTTCATTAACCATATCAAGAGTCATTGCATATGTGTTCTTTTCACAAACCACATCTAGAGTCATTGCATGTGTGTTCTTCTCACAAACCACCTATGGATCCACCAGAGTTCATTGCATGTGTGTTCTTTTCACAAACCACAGCTAGAGTCATTGCATGTATGTTCTTTTCACAAACCACATAAGGATCCACCACCGTCATTGCATGTGTGTTCTTTTCATAAACCACAGTTGGAGTCATTGTATGTGTGTTCTTTTCACAAACCACATATAGAGTCTTTGCATGTGTGTTCTTTTCACAAACCACATATTGATCCAAGTGTCACTGCATGTGTGTTCTTTTCACAAACCACATCTAGAGTCATTGCAT
Source organism: Avena sativa (assembly GCA_916181665.1). Lineage (NCBI taxonomy): Eukaryota > Viridiplantae > Streptophyta > Magnoliopsida > Poales > Poaceae > Avena > Avena sativa. The sequence continues at coordinate 320,262,039 of OV702292.1, forward strand.
GTGTGTTCTTTTCACAAACCACAGCTAGAGTCATTGCATGTCTATTCTTCTGACAAACCACACATGGATCCACCAGTGTCATTGCATGTGTGTTCTTTTGACAAACCACATCTGGAGTCATTGCATGTATGTTCTTCTCACAAACCACATATGGATCCACCAGAGTTCATTGCATGTGTGTTCTTTTCACAAACCACAGCTAGAGTCATTGCATGTGTGTTCTTTTCACAAACCACATAAGGATCCACCAGAGTCATTGCATTTGTGTTCTTTTCACAAACCACATCTAGAGTCATTGGATGTATGTTCTTTTCACAAACCACACATTGATCCACCAGTTTGATTGCATGTGTGTTCTTTTCACAAACCACATCTAGAGTCATTGCATGTGTGTTCTTTTCACAAACCACATCTAGTGTCATTGCATGTGTGTTCTTTTCATTAACCATAGCTAGAGTCATTGCATGTATGTTCTTTTCACAAACTACATCTGGATCCACTAGTGTTATTGCATGTGTGTTCTTTTCATAAACCACAGCTAGAGTCATTGCATGTCTGTTCTGTTCTTCGCACAAACCACCTATGGATCCACCAGAGTTCATTGCACGTGTGTTCCTTTCACAAATCACAGCTAGAGCCATTGCATGTGTGTTATTTTCATTAACCACATCTAGAGTCATTGCATGTGTGTTCTTTTCACAAACCACATAAGGATCCACTAGAGTCATTGCGTGTGTGTTCCTTTCATAAACCACATCTAGAGGCATTGCATGTCTTTTCTTCTCACAAACCACATAAGGATCCACCAGAGTCATTGTATGTGTGTTCTTTTCACCAACCACAGCTAGAGTCATTGCATGTGTGTTCTTTTCACAAACCACATCTAGAGTCATTGAATGTGTGTTCTTGTCACAAACCACAGCTAGAGTCGTTGCATGTTTGTTCTTTCAATAAATCACACAAGGATCTACTAGAGTCATTGTATCTCTGTTCTTTTCATTTACCACAGCTAGAGTCATTGCATGTGTGTTCTTCTCACAAACCACATCTAGAGTCATTGCATGTGTTTTCTTCTCACAAACCACATATGGATCCACCAGTGTTCATTGCATGTCTGTTCTTTTCACAAACCACAGCTAGAGTCATTGCATGTTTGTTCTTCTCACAAACCACATATGGATCCAATAGTGTTATTGCATGTGTGTTCTTTTCACAAACCACATATGGAGTCATTGGATGTATGTTCTTCTCACAAACCACATATCGATCCACCAGTGTCATTGCATGTGTGTTCTTTTCACAAACCACATCTAGAGTCATTGCATGTGTGTTCTTTTCACAAATCACATATAGAGTCATTGCATGTCTGTTCTTTCAATAAACCACACAAGGATCCACCAGAGTCATTGCATCTCTGTTCTTTTCATTAACCATAGCTAGAGTCATTGCATGTGTGTTCTTCTCACAAACCACATCTAGAGTCATTGCATGTGTGTTCTTCTCACAAACCACATATGTATCCACCAGAGTTTATTGCATGTTTGTTCATTTCACAAACCACAGCTAGAGTCATTGCATGTCTGTTCTTCTCACAAACCACACATGGACTCACCAATGTCATTGCATGTGTGTTCTTCTCACAAACAACAGCTATAGTCATTGCATGTATGTTCTTTCAATAAACCACACAAGGATCCACCAGAGTCATTGCATCTCTATTCTTTTAATTAACCATAGCTAGCGTCATTGCATGTGTGTTTTTCTCACAAACCACATATGTATCCACCAAAGTTTATTGCATGTATGTTCTTTTCACAAACCATAGCTAGAGTCATTGCATGTTTGTTCTTCTCACAAACCACATATGGATCCACCAGAGTTCATTGCATGTTTGATCTATTCACAAACCACATCTAGAGTAATTGCATGTGTGTTCTTCTCATAAACCACATATGGATCCACCAGAGTTCATTGCATGTGTGTTCTTTTCACAAACCACAACTAGAGTCATTGCATTTTTGTTCTCTTCACAAACCACATAAGGATCCACCAGAGTCATTTCATGTGTGTTCTTTTCACAAACCACATTTAGAGTCATTGGATATATGTTCTTTTCACAAACCACATATTTATCCACTAGTGTCATTGTATGTGTGTTCTTTTCACAAACCACATCTAGAGTCATTACATGTGTGTTCTTCTCACAAACCACAGCTAGAGTCATTGCATGTCTGTTCTTTCGGTAAACCACACAAGGATCCACTATAGTGATTGCATCTTTTTTCTTTTCATTAACCATAGATAGAGTCATTGCATGTGTGTTCTTCTCACAAACCACATCTAGAGTCATTGCATGTGTGTTCTTCTCACAAACCACATATGTATCCACCAGAGTTTATTGCATGTCTGTTCTTTTCACAAACCATAGCTAGAGTCATTGCATGTCTGTTCTTTTTACAACCCATACAAGGATCCACCAGAGTCATTGCATGTGTGTTCTTTTCACAAACCAAAGCTAGAGTCATTGCATGTGTGTTCTTTTCATTAACCACATCAAGTGTCATTGCATATGTGTTCTTTTCACAAACCACATCTAGAGTCATTGCATGTGTGTTCTTCTCACAAACCACCTATGGATCCACCAGAGTTCATTGCATGTGTGTTCTTTTCACAAACCACAGCTAGAGTCATTGCATGTATGTTCTTTTCACAAACCACATCAGGATCCACCACCGTCATTGCATGTGTGTTCTTTTCACAAACCACATCTAGAGTCATTGGATGTATGTTCTTTGATAAACCGCATATTGATCCACCAGTGTCATTGCATGTGTGTTCTTTTCACAAACCACAGCTAGAGTGATTGTATGTGTGTTCTTTTCACAAACCACATATAGAGTCATTGCATGTGTGTTCTTTTCACAAACCACATATTGATCCAAGTGTCACTGCATGTGTGTTCTTTTCATAAACCACATCTAGAGTCATTGCATGTGTGTTCTTTTCACAAACCACAGCTAGAGTCATTGCATGTCTATTCTTCTGACAAACCACACATGGATCCACCAGTGTCATTGCATGTGTGTTATTTTCACAAACCACATATGGAGTCATTGGATGTATGTTCTTTTCACAAACAACATATTGATCCACTAGTGTCATTGCATGTGTGTTCTTTTCACAAACCACATCGAGAGTCATTGCTTGTGTGTTCTTTTCACAAACCACGTCTAGAGTTATTGCATGTGTGTTCTTTTCACAAACCACATCTAGAGTCATTGCCTGTGTGTTCTTTTCACAAACCACATATGGATCCACCAGTGTCATTGCATGTGTGTTCTTTTCATTAACCACAGCTAGAGTCATTGCATGTCTATTCTTTTCACAAATCACATATGGATCCAGAAGTGTCATTGCATGTGTGTTCTTTTCACAAACCACATCTGGAGTCATTGCATGTGTGTTCTTATCACAAACCACATATGGATCCAACATAGTTCATTGCATGTGTGTTATTTTCACAAACCACAGCTAGAGTCATTGCATGTCTGTTCTTTTCACACCCCACATAAGGATCCACCTGAGTCATTGCATGTGTGTTCTTTTCACAAACCATAGCTAGAGTCATTGCATGTGTGTTCTTTTCACAAACCACATCTAGAGTCATTGCATGTGTGTTCTTTTCACAAACCACATATGGATCCACCAGTGTCACTGCATGTGTGTTCTTTTCAAAACCACATCTAGAGTCATTGCATGTGTGTTCTTTTCACAAAGCACAAATGGATCCACCAGTGTCATTGCATGTGTGTTATTTTCAGAAACCACAGCTAGAGTCATTGCATGTGTGTTCTTCTCACAAACCACATATGGATCCACCAGTGTCATTGCATGCGTGTTCTTTTCACAAACCACATATGGAGTCATTGGATGTCTATTCTTTTCACACCCCACATAAGGATCCACCAGAGCCATTGCATGTGTGTTCTTTTCATTAACCACAGCTAGAGTCATTGCATGTCTGTTCTTTTCACAAACCACATCTGGATCCACTAGTGTCATTGCATGTGTGTTCTTTTCACAAACCACAGCTAGAGGCATTGCATGTCTGTTCTTCGCACAAACCACCTATGGATCCACCAGAGTTCATTGAATGTGTGTTCCTTTCACAAATCACAGCTAGTCATTGAATGTGTGTTCTTTTCATTAACCACATCTAGGTTCATTGCATGTGTGTTCTTTTCACAAACCACATAAGGATCCACTAGAGTCATTGCATGTGTGTTCCTTTCATAAACCACATCTAGAGGCATTGCATGTCTGTTCTTCTCATAAACCACATAAGGATCCACCAGAGTCATTGTATGTGTGTTCTTTTCACAAACCACAACTAGAGTCGTTGCATGTGTGTTCTTTTCACAAACCACATCTAGAGTCATTGCATGTGTGTTCTTCTCACCAACCACAGCTAGAGTCATTGCATGTTTGTTCTTTCAATAAACCACACAAGGATCTACCAGAGTCATTGTATCTCTATTCTTTTCATTTACCACAGCTAGAGTCATTGCATGTGTGTTCTTCTCACAAACCACATCTAGAGTCATTGCATGTGTGTTCTTCTCACAAACCACATCTAGAGTCATTGGATGTATCTTCTTCTCACAAACCACATATCGATCGACCAGTGTCATTGCATGTGTGTTCTTTTCACAAACCACATCTAGAGTCATCGCATGTGTGTTCTTCTCACAAACCACAGCTAGAGTCATTGCATGTCCGTTCTTTCAAAAAACCACACAAGGATCCACCAGAGTCATTGCATCTCTATTCTTTTCATTAACCATAGCTAGAGTCATTGCATGTGTGTTCTTCTCACAAACCACATCAAGAGTCATTGCATGTGTGTTTTTCTCACAAACCACATATGTATCCACCAGTGTTCATTGCATGTCTGTTCTTTTCACAAACCACAGCTAGAGTCATTGCATGTCTCTTCTTCTCACAAAACACACATGGATCCACCAATGTCATTTCATGTGTGTTCTTTTCACAAACCACAGCTAGAGTCATTGGTTGTATGTTCTTTTCACAAACTACATATTGATCACAGCTAGAGTCATTGGTTGTATGTTCTTTTCACAAACCACATCTAGTGTCATTGCATGTGTGTTCTTTTCACAAACCACATCTAGAGTCATTGCATGTGTGTTATTCTCACAAACCATATACGGATCCACCAGAGTTCATTGCATGTGTGTTCTTTTCACAAACCACAACTAGAGTCATTGCATGTATGTTCTTTTCACAAACCACATAAGGATCCACCAGAGTCATTGCATGTGCATTCTTTTCACAAACCACAGCTAGAGTCATTACAAGTGTGTTGTTTTCATTAACCACATCTAGAGTCATTGTATGTGTGTTCTTTTCACAAACCACATATGGATCCACCTGTGTCATTGCATGTGTGTTCTTTTCACAAACCACTTCTAGAGTCATTGCATGTGTGTTCTTCTCACAAACCACATCTAGAGTCATTGCATCTATGTTCTTCTCACAAACCACATATGGATCCACCAGAGTTCATTGCATGTCTGTTCTTTTCATTAACCACATCTAGAGTCATTGCATGTGTGTTCCTTTCACAAACCACATATGGATCCACGAGAGTTTATTGCATGTCTGTTCCTTTCACAAACCACATCTAGAGTCATTGCATGTGTGTTCTTCTCACAAACCACATATGGATCCACCAGCGTTCATTACATGTGTGTTCTTTTCACAAACCACAGCTTGAGTCATTGCATGTCTGTTCTTTTCACAACCCACATAAGGATCCACCAGAGTCATTGCATGTGTGTTCTTTTCACAAACCACAGCTAGAGGCATTGCATGTGTGTTCTTTTCATTAACCACATCTAGAGTCATTGCATGTGTGTTCTTTTCACAAACCACATATGGATCCACCAGTGTCATTGCATGTGTGTTCTTTTCACAAACCACAACTAGAGTCATTGCATGTGTGTTCTTCTCACAAACCACATATGGATCCACCAGAGTTCGGTTCATGTGTGTTCTTCTCACAAACCACATATGGATCCACCAGAGTTCATTGCATGTGTGTTCTTTTCACAAACCCTAGCTAGAGTCATTGCATGTGTGTTCTTTTCGCAAACCACATCTAGAGTCATTGGATGTATGTTATTCTCACAAACCACATATCGATCCACCAGTGTCATTGCATGTGTGTTCTTTTCACAAACCACATCTAGAGTCATTGCGTGTGTGTTCTTCTCACAAATCACAGATAGAGTCATTGCATGTCTTTTCTTTCAATAAACCACACAAGGATCCACCAGAGTCATTGCATCTTTGTTCTTTTCGTTAACCATAGCTAGAGTAACTGCATGTGTGTTCTTCTCACAAACCACATCTAGAGTCATTGCATGTGTGTTATTTTCACAAACCACATATGTATCCACCAGAATTCATTGCATGTCTGTTCTTTTCACACACCACAGCTAGAGTCATTGCATGTCTGTTCTTGTCACAAACCACATATGGATCCACCAGAGTTCATTGCATGTGTGTTCTTTTCACAAACACAGCTAGAGTCATTGCATGTCTGTTGTTTTTACAACCCAGATAAGGATCCACCAGAGTCATTGCATGTGTGTTCTTTTCACAAACCAAAGCTAGAGTCATTGCATGTGTGTTCTTTTCATTAACCACATCAAGAGTCATTGCATGTGTGTTCTTTTAACAAACCACATCTAGAGTCATTGCATGTGTGTTCTTCTCACAAACCACCTATGGATCCACCAGAGTTCATTGCATGTGTGTTCTTTTCACAAACTACAGCTAGAGTCATTACATGTATGTTCTTTTCACAAACCACATAATGATCCACCAGAGTCATAGCATGTGTGTTCTTTTCACAAACCACATCTAGAGTCATTGGATGTATGTTCTTTCACAAACCACATATTGATCCACCAGTGTCATTGCATGTGTGTTCTTTTCACAAACCACAACTAGAGTCATTGTATGTGTGTTCTTTTCACAAAACACATATAGAGTCATTGCATGTGTGTTCTTTTCACAAACCACATATTGATCAAAGTGTCACTGCATGTGTGTTCTTTTCACAAACCACATCTAGAGTCATTGCATGTGTGTTCTTTTCACAAACCACAACTAGAGTCATTGCATGTCTATTCTTCTCACAAACCACACATGGATCCACCAGTGTAATTGCATGTGTGTTCTTTTCACAAACCATATATGGAGTCATCGGATGTATGTTCTTTTCACAAACAACATATTGATCCACCAGTGTCATTGCATGTGTGTTCTTTTCACAAACCACATCTAGAGTCATTGCACGTGTGTTCTTTTCACAAACCACGTCTAGAGTTATTGCATGTGTGTTCTTTTCACAAACAACATCTAGAGTCATTGCCTGTGTGTTCTTTTCACAAACCACATATGGATCCACTAGTGTCATCGCATGTGTGTTCTTTTCATTAACCACATCTAGAGTCATTGCATGTCTAGTCTTTTCACAAATAACATATGGATCCACAAGTGTCATTGCATGTGTGTTCTTTTCACAAACCACATCTAGAGTCATTGCGTGTGTGTTATTCTCACAAACCACATATGGATCCACCAGAGTTCATTGCATTGTGTTCTTTTCGAAAACCACAGCTAGAGTCATTGCATGTCTGTTCTTTTCACACCCCACATAAGGATCCACCAGAGTCATTGCATGTGTGTTCTTTCCACAAACCATAGCTAGAGTCATTGCATGTGTGTTCTTTTCATTAACAACATCTAGAGTCATTGCATGTGTGTTCTTTTCACAAACCACATATGGATCCACCAGTGTCATTGCATCTGTCCTCTTTCCACAAACCACATCTAGAGTCATTGCATGTGTGTTCTTCTCACAAACCACATGTGGATCCACCAGAGTGCATTGCATGTGTGTTCTTTTCACAAACCACAACTAGATTCATTGCATGTGTGTTCTTTTCACAAACCACATAAGGATCCACCGGAGTTATTGCATTTGTGTTCTTTTCACAAACCACATCTAGTCATTGGATGTATGTTCTTTCCATAAACCACACATTGATCCACCAGTGTCATTACATGTGTGTTCTTTTCACAAACCACATCTAGAGTCACTGCATGTGTGTTCTTTTCACAAACCACATATGGATCCACCAGTGTCATTGCATGTGTGTTCTTTTCATTAACCACAGCTAGAGTCATTGCATGTCTATTCTTTTCACAAACCACATCTCGATCCACTAGTGTCATTGCATGTGTGTTCTTTTCACAAACCATAGCTAGAGTCATTGCATGTCTGTTCTTCGCACAAACCTCCTATGGATCCACCAGAGTTCATTGCATGTGTGTTCCTTTCACAAATCATAGCTAGTGTCATTGCATGTGTGTTCTTTTCATTAACCACATCTAGAGTCATTGCATGTTTGTTCTTTTCACAAACCACATAAGGATCCACTAGAGTCATTGCATGTGTGTTTCTTTCATAAACCACATCTAGAGGCATTGCATGTCCGTTCTTCTCACAAACCAAATAAGGATCCACCAGAGTCATTGTATGTGTGTTCTTTTCACCAACCATAGCTAGAGTCATTGCATGGTGTTCTTTTCACAAACCACATCTAGAGTCATTGCATTTGTGTTCTTCTCACAAACCACAGCTAGAGTCATTGCATGTTTGTTCTTTCAATAAACCACACAAGGATCTACTAGAGTCATTGTATCTCTGTTCTTTTCATTTACCACAGCTAGAGTCATTGCATGTGTGTTTTTCTCACAAACCACATCTAGAGTCATTGCATGTGTGTTCTTCTCACAACCCACATCTAGAGTCATTGGATGTATGTTCTTCTCACAAACCACATATCGATCCACCTGTGTCATTGCATGTGTGTTCTTTTCACAAACCACATCTAGAGTCATTACATGTGTGTTCTTCTCACAAATCACAGATAGAGTCATTGCATGTCTGTTCACAAGGATCCACCAGAGTCATTGCATCTCTGTTCTTTTCATTAACCATAGCTAGAGTCATTGCATGTGTGTTCTTCTCACAAACCACATCTAGAGTCATTGCATGTGTGTTCTTCTCACAAACCACATATGTATCCACCAGAGTTCATTGCATGTCTGTTATTTTCACAAACCACAGCTAGAGTCATTGCATGTCTGTTCTTCTCACAAACCACACATGGATCCACCAATGTCATTGCATGTGTGTTCTTTTCACAAACCATAGCTAGAGTCATTGGCTGTATGTTCTTTTCACAAACTACATATTGATCCTCCAGTGTCATTGCATGTGTGTTCTTTTCACAAACCACATCTAGAGTCATTGCATGTGTGTTCTTTTAACAAACCACAGCTAGAGTCATTGCATGTGTGTTCTTCTCACAAACCACATATGTATCCACCAGAGTTCATTGCATGTTTGTTCTTTTCAAAAACCACAGCTAGAGTCATTGCATGTCTGTTCTTCTCACAAACCACACATGGATCCACCAATGTCATTGCATGTGTGTTCTTTTCACAAACCATAGCTAGAGTCATTGGCTGTATGTTCTTTTCACAAACTATATATTGATCCTCCAGTGTCATTGCATGTGTGTTCTTTTCACAAACCACATCTAGAGTCATTGCGTGTGTGTTCTTATCACAAACCACATATGGATCCACCAGTGTCATTGCATGTGTGTTCTTTTCACAAACCACATCTAGAGTCATTGCATGTGTGCTCTTCTCACAAACCATATACGGATCCACCAGAGTTCATTGCATGTGTGTTCTTTTCACAAACCACAGCTAGAGTCATTGCATGTATGTTCTTTTCACAAACCACATAAGGATCCACCAGAGTCATTGCATGTGTGTTCTTTTCACAAACCACAGCTAGAGTCATTACATGTGCGTTGTTTTCATTAACCACATCTAGAGTCCTTGTATGCGTGTTCTTTTCACAAACCACATATGGATCCACCAGTGTCATGGCATGTGTGGTCTTTTCACAAACCACATCTAGAGTCATTGCATGTGTGTTCTTCTCACAAACCACATCTAGAGTCATTGCATCTGTGTTCTTCTCACAAACCACATATGGATCCACCAGAGTTCATTGCATGTCTGTTCTTTTCATGAACCACATCTAGAGTCATTGCATGTGTGTTCCTTTCACAAACCACATATGGATCCACGAGAGTTAATTGCATGTCTGTTCTTTTCACAAACCACATCTAGAATCAGTGCATGTGTGTTCTTCTCACAAACCACATATGGATCCACCAGAGTTCATTGCATGTGTGTTCTTTTCATTAACCACAGCTAGAGTTATTGTATGTCTGTTCTTCTCAAAAACCACATATGGATCCACCAGAGTTCATTGCATGTCTGTTCTTTTCACAAACCACATCTAGAGTCATTGCATGTGTGTTCTTCTCACAAACCACATATGGATCCACTAGAGTTCATTGCATGTGTGTTCTTTTCACAAACCACAGCTAGAGTCATTGCATGTCTGTTCTTTTCAACACCGACATAAGGATCCACCAGAGTCATTGCATGTGTGTTCTTTTTACAAACCATAGATTCATTGCATGTGTGTTCTTTTCATTAACCACATCTAGAGTCATTGCATGTGTGTTCTTTTCACAAACCACATATGGATCCACCAGTGTCATTGCATGTGTGTTCTTTTCGCAAACCACATCTAGAGTCATTGCATGTGTGTTCTTCTCACCAACCACATATGGATCCACCAGAGTTCATTGCATGTGTGTTCTTCTAACAAACCACATATGGATCCACCAGAGTTCATTGCATGTGTGTTCTTTTCACAAACCACAGCTAGAGTCATTGGATGTCTGTTCTTTTCACAAACAACATAAGGATCCACTAGAGTCATTGCATGTGTGTTCTATTCACAAACCACATCTAGAGTCATTGGATGTATGTTCTTTTCACAAACCCCATATTGATCCACTAGTGTCATTGCATGTGTGTTCTTTTCACAAACCACAGCTAGAGTTATTGCATTTGTGTTCTTTTCACAAACCACATATAGAGTCATTGCATGTGTGTTCTTTGCGCAAACCACATATTGATCCACCAGTGTCACTACATGTGTGTTCTTTTCACAAACCACATCTAGAGTCATTGCATGTGTGTTCTTTTCGCAAACCACATATGGATCCACCAGTGTCATTGCATGTGTGTTCTTTTCACAAACCACAGCTAGAGTCATTGCATGTGTGTTCTTCTAACAAACCACATATGGATCCAGTGTCATTGCATGCGTGTTCTTTTCACAAACCACATATGGAGTCATTGGATGTCTATTCTTTTCACACCCCACATGAGGATCCACCAGAGTCATTGCATGTATGTTCTTTTCACAAACCACACCTAGAGTCATTGCATGTGTGTTCTTTTCATTAACCACATCTAGAGTCATTGCATGTGTGTTCTTTTCAAAAACCACATATGGATCCACAAGTGCCATTGCATGTGTGTTCTTTTCACAAACCACATCTAGAGTCATTGCATGTGTGTTCTTCTCACAAACCACATATGGATCCACCAGAATTCATTGCATGTGTGTTATTTTCAGAAACCACAGCTAGAGTCATTGCATATATGTTCTTTTCACAAACCAGATAAGGATCCACCAGAGTCATTGTATATGTGTTCTTTTCACAAAACACATCTAGAGTCATTGGATGTATGTTCTTTTCACAAACCACATATTGATCCACCAGTGTCATTGCATGTGTGTTCTTTTCACAAACTACATCTAGAGTCATTGCATGTGTGTTCTTTTCACAAACCACATATGGATCCACTAGTGTCATTGCATGTGTGTTCTTTTCATTAACAACGGGTAGAGTCATTGCATGTCTGTTATTTTCACAAACCACATCTGGATCCACTAGTGTCATTGCATGTGTGTTCTTTTCACAAACCACAACTAGAGTCATTGCATGTCTTTTCTTTCAATAAACCACACAAGGATCCACCAGAGTCATTGCATCTTTGTTCTTTTCGTTAACCATAGCTAGAGTAATTGCATGTTTGTTCTTCTCACAAACCACATCTAGAGTCATTGGATGTATGTCCTTCTCACAAACAACATATCGATCGACCAGTGTCATTGCGTGTGTGTTCTTTTCACAAACGACATCTAGAGTCATTGCATGTGTGTTCTTCTCACAATCCACATCTAGAGTCATTGCATGTCTGTTCTTTCAATAAACCACACAAGGATCCACCAGAGTCATTGCATCTCTGGTCTATTCATTAACCATAGCTAGAGTCATTGCATGTGTGTTCCTTTCATAAACCACATCTAGAGGCATTGCATGTCCGTTCTTCTCACAAACCACATAAGGATCCACCAGAGTCATTGTATGTGTGTTATTTTCACCAACCATAGCTAGAGTCATTGCATGGTGTTCTTTTCACAAACCACATCTAGAGTCATTGTATGTGTGTTATTTTCAGAAACCACATATGGATCCACTTGTGTCATTGCATGTGTGTTCTTTTCACAAACCACATCTAGAGTCATTGCATGTGTGTTCTTCTCACAAACCACATCTAGAGTCATTGCATCTGTGTTCTTCTCACAAACCACATATGGATCCACCAGAGTTCATTGCATATCTGTTCTTTTCATTAACCACATCTAGAGTCATTGCATGTGTGTTCCTTTCACAAACCACATATGGATCCACGAGAGTTTATTGCATGTCTGTTCCTTTCACAAACCACATCTAGAGTCATTGCAAGTGTGTTCTTCTCACAAACCACATATGGATCCACCAGAGTTCATTACATGTGTGTTCTTTTCACAAACCACAGCTTGAGTCATTGCATGTCTGTTCTTTTCACAACCCACATAAGGATCCACCAGAGTCATTGCATGTGTGTTCTTTTCAAAAACCACAGCTAGAGTCATTGCATGTGTGTTCTTTTCACAAACCACATATAGAGTCATTGCATGTGTCTTATTTTCACAAACCACATATTGATCCAAGTGTCACTGCATGTGTGTTCTTTTCACAAACCACATCTAGAGTCATTGCATGTGTGTTCTTTTCACAAACAACATATTGATCCACCAGTGTCATTGCATGTGTGTTCTTTTCACAAACCACATCTAGAGTCATTGCATGTGTGTTCTTTTCACAAACCACGTCTAGAGTTATTGCATGTGTGTTCTTTTCAGAAACCACATCTAGAGTCATTGCCTGTGTGTTCTTTTCACAAACCACATATGGATCCACCAGTGTCATTGCATGTGTGTTCTTTTCACAAATCACATTTGGATCCACCAGTGTCATTGCATGTGTGTTCTTTTCACAAACCACAACTAGAGTCATTGCATGTGTGTTCTTCTCACAAACCACATATGGATCCACCAGAGTTCGGTTCATCTGTGTTCTTCTCACAAACCACATATGGATCCACCAGATTTCATTGCATGTGTGTTCTTTTCATTAACCACAGCTAGAGTCATTGCATGTGTGTTCTTTTAACAAACCACATCTAGAGTCATTGCGTGTGTGTTCTTATCACAAACCACATATGGATCCACTAATGTCATTGCATGTGTGTTCTTTTCACAAACCACATCTAGAGTCATTGCATGTGTGCTCTTCTCACAAACCATATACGGATCCACTAGAGTTCATTGCATGTGTGTTCTTTTCACAAACCACAGCTAGAGTCATTGCATGTATGTTCTTTTCACAAACCACATAAGGATCCACCAGAGTCATTGCATGTGTGTTCTTTTCACAAACCACAGCTAGAGTCATTACATGTGTGTTGTTTTCATTAACCACATCTAGAGTCCTTGTATGCGTGTTTTTTTCACAAACCACATATGGATCCACCAGTGTCATGGCATGTGTGGTCTTTTCACAAACCACATCTAGAGTCATTGCATGTGTGTTCTTCTCACAAACCACATCTAGAGTCATTGCATGTGTGTTCTTCTCACAAACCACCTATGGATCCACCAGAGTTCATTGCATGTGTGTTCTTTTCACAAACTACAGCTAGAGTCATTACATGTATGTTCTTTTCACAAACCACATAAGGATCCACCAGAGTCATTGCATGTGTGTTCTTTTCACAAACCACATCTAGAGTCATTGGATGTATGTTCTTTCACAAACCACATATTGATCCACCAGTGTCATTGCATGTGTGTTCTTTTCACAAACCACAGCTAGAGTCATTGTATGTGTGTTCTTTTCACAAAACACATATAGAGTCATTGCATGTGTGTTCTTTTCACAAACCACATATTGATCCAAGTGTCACTGCATGTGTGTTCTTTTCACAAACCACATCTAGAGTCATTGCATGTGTGTTCTTTTCACAAACCACAACTAGAGTCATTGCATGTCTATTCTTCTCACAAACCACACATGGATCCACTAGTGTCATTGCATGTGTGTTCTTTTCACAAACCATATATGGAGTCATCGGATGTATGTTCTTTTCACAAACAACATATTGATCCACTAGTGTCATTGCATGTGTGTTCTTTTCACAAACCACATCTAGAGTCATTGCACGTGTGTTCTTTTCACAAACCACGTCTAGAGTTATTGCATGTGTGTTCTTTTCACAAACAACATCTAGAGTCATTGCCTGTGTGTTCTTTTCACAAACCACATATGGATCCACTAGTGTCATTGCATGTGTTTTCTTTTCATTAACCACAGCTAGAGTCATTGCATGTCTAGTCTTTTCAAAAATAACATATGGATCCACAAGTGTCATTGCATGTGTGTTCTTTTCACAAACCACATCTAGAGTCATTGCGTGTGTGTTATTCTCACAAACCACATATGGATCCACCAGAGTTCATTGCATTGTGTTCTTTTCGCAAACCACAGCTAGAGTCATTGCATGTCTGTTCTTTTCAGACCCCACAGAAGGATCCACCAGAGTCATTGCATGTGTGTTCTTTCCACAAACCATAGCTAGAGTCATTGCATGTGTGTTCTTTTCATTAACCACATCTAGAGTCATTGCATGTGTGTTCTTTTCACAAACCACATATGGATCCACCAGTGTCATTGCATTTGTCTTCTTTCCACAAACCATATCTAGAGTCATTGCATGTGTGTTCTTCTCACAAACCACATGTGGATCCACCAGAGTGCATTGCATGTGTGTTCTTTTCACAAACCACAACTAGATTCATTGCATGTGTGTTCTTTTCACAAACCACATAAGGATCCACCAGAGTCATTGCATTTGTGTTCTTTTCACAAACCACATCTAGAGTCATTGGATGTATGTTCTTTCCATAAACCACACATTGATCCACTAGTGTCATTGCATGTGTGTTCTTTTCACAAACCACATCTAGAGTCATTGCATGTGTGTTCTTTTCACAAACCACATATGGATCCACCAGTGTCATTGCATGTGTGTTCTTTTCATTAACCACAGCTAGAGTCATTGCATGTCTATTCTTTTCACAAACCACATCTCGATCCACTAGTGTCATTGCATGTGTGTTCTTTTCACAAACCATAGCTAGATTCATTGCATGTGTGTTCTTTTCATTAACCACATCTAGAGTCATTGCATGTTTGTTCTTTTCACAAACCACATAAGGATCCACTAGAGTCATTGCATGTGTGTT
This sequence comes from Avena sativa, assembly GCA_916181665.1. Taxonomy (NCBI): domain Eukaryota; kingdom Viridiplantae; phylum Streptophyta; class Magnoliopsida; order Poales; family Poaceae; genus Avena; species Avena sativa. The sequence continues at coordinate 320,277,775 of OV702292.1, forward strand.
CCTTTCATAAACCACATCTAGAGGCATTGCATGTCCGTTCTTCTCACAAACCTAATAAGGATCCACCAGAGTCATTGTATGTGTGTTCTTTTCACCAACCATAGCTAGAGTCATTGCATGGTGTTCTTTTCACAAACCACATCTAGAGTCATTGCATTTGTGTTCTTCTCACAAACCACAACTAGAGTCATTACATGTTTGTTCTTTCAATAAACCACACAAGGATCTACCAGAGTCATTGTATCTCTGTTCTTTTCATTTACCACAGCTAGAGTCATTGCATGTGTGTTTTTCTCACAAACCACATCTAGAGTCATTGCATGTGTGTTCTTCTCACAAACCACATCTAGAGTCATTGGATGTATGTTCTTCTCACAAACCACATATCGATCCACCTGTGTCATTGCATGTGTGTTCTTTTCACAAACCACATCTAGAGTCATTGCATGTGTGTTCTTCTCACAAATCACAGATAGAGTCATTGCATGTCTGTTCACAAGGATCCACCAGAGTCATTGCATCTCTGTTCTTTTTATTAACCATAGCTAGAGTCATTGCATGTGTGTTCTTCTCACAAACCACATCTAGAGTCATTGCATGTGTGTTCTTCTCACAAACCACATATGTATCCACCAGAGTTCATTGCATGTTTGTTCTTTTCACAAACCACATCGAGAGTCATTGCATGTTTGTTCTTTTCACAAACCACATAAGGATCCACTAGAGTCATTGCATGTGTGTTCCTTTCATAAACCACATCTAGAGGCATTGCATGTCCGTTCTTCTCACAAACCTAATAAGGATCCACCAGAGTCATTGTATGTGTGTTCTTTTCACCAACCATAGCTAGAGTCATTGCATGGTGTTCTTTTCACAAACCACATCTAGAGTCATTGCATTTGTGTTCTTCTCACAAACCACAACTAGAGTCATTACATGTTTGTTCTTTCAATAAACCACACAAGGATCTACCAGAGTCATTGTATCTCTGTTCTTTTCATTTACCACAGCTAGAGTCATTGCATGTGTGTTTTTCTCACAAACCACATCTAGAGTCATTGCATGTGTGTTCTTCTCACAAACCACATCTAGAGTCATTGGCTGTATGTTCTTTTCACAAACTACATATTGATCCTCCAGTGTCATTGCATGTGTGTTCTTTTCACAAACCACATCTAGAGTCATTGCATGTGTGTTCTTTTAACAAACCACATCTAGAGTCATTGCGTGTGTGTTCTTATCACAAACCACATATGGATCCACCAGTGTCATTGCATGTGTGTTCTTTTCACAAACCACATCTAGAGTCATTGCATGTGTGCTCTTCTCACAAACCATATACGGATCCACCAGAGTTCATTGCATGTGTGTTCTTTTCACAAACCACAGCTAGAGTCATGCATGTATGTTCTTTTCACAAACCACATATGGATCCACCAGAGTCATTGCATGTGTGTTCTTTTCACAAACCACAGCTAGAGTCATTACATGTGTGTTGTTTTCATTAACCACATCTAGAGTCCTTGTATGCGTGTTCTTTTCACAAACCACATATGGATCCACCAGTGTCATGGCATGTGTGGTCTTTTCACAAACCACATCTAGAGTCATTGCATGTGTGTTCTTCTCACAAACCACATCTAGAGTCATTGCATCTGTGTTCTTCTCACAAACCACATATGGATCCACCAGAGTTTATTGCATGTCTGTTCTTTGCATGAACCACATCTAGAGTCATTGCATGTGTGTTCCTTTCACAAACCACATATGGATCCATGAGAGTTTATTGCATGTCTGTTCTTTTCACAAACCACATCTAGAATCATTGCATGTGTGTTCTTCTCACAAACCACATATGGATCCACCAGAGTTCATTGCATGTGTGTTCTTTTCATTAACCACAGCTAGAGTCATTGCATGTCTGTTCTTCTCAAAAACCACATATGGATCCACCAGAGTTCATTGCATGTCTGCTCTTTTCACAAACCACATCTAGAGTCATTGCATGTGTGTTCTTCTCACAAACCACATATGGATCCACTAGAGTTCATTGCATGTGTGTTCTTTTCACAAACCACAGCTAGAGTCATTGCATGTCTGTTCTTTTCAACACCGACATAAGGATCCACCAGAGTCATTGCATGTGTGTTCTTTTCACAAACCATAGCTTCATTGCATGTGTGTTCTTTTCAGTAACCACATCTAGAGTCATTGCATGTGTGTTCTTTTCACAAACCACATATGGCTCCACCAGTGTCATTGCATGTGTGTCCTTTTCGCAAACCACATCTAGAGTCATTGCATGTGTGTTCTTCGCACCAACCACATATGGATCCACCAGAGTTCATTGCATGTGTGTTCTTCTAACAAACCACATATGGATTCACCAGAGTTCATTGCATGTGTGTTCTTTTCACAAACCATAGCTAGAGTCATTGGATGTTTGTTCTTTTCACAAACAACATAAGGATCCACTAGAGTCATTGCATGTGTGTTCTATTCACAAACCACATCTAGAGTCATTGGATGTATGTTCTTTTCACAAACCCCATATTGATCCACTAGTGTCATTGCATGTGTGTTCTTTTCACAAACCACAGCTAGAGTTATTGCATTTGTGTTCTTTTCACAAACCACATATAGAGTCATTGCATGTGTGTTCTTTGCGCAAACCACATATTGATCCACCAGTGTCACTACATGTGTGTTTTTTTCACAAACCACATCTAGAGTCATTGCATGTGTGTTCTTTTCACAAATCACATATGGATCCACCAGTGTCATTGCATGTGTGTTCTTTTCACAAACCACAGCTAGAGTCATTGCATGTGTGTTCTTCTAACAAACTACATATGGATCCAGTGTCATTGCATGCGTGTTCTTTTCACAAACCACATATGGAGTCATTGGATGTCTATTCTTTTCACACTCCACATAAGGATCCACCAGAGTCATTGCATGTGTGTTCTTTTCACAAACCACACCTAGAGTCATTGCATGTGTGTTCTTTTCATTAACCACATCTAGAGTCATTGCATGTGTGTTCTTTTCAAAAACCACATATGGATCCACAAGTGCCATTGCATGTGTGTTCTTTTCACAAACCACATCTAGAGTCATTGCATGTGTGTTCTTCTCACAAACCACATATGGATCCACCAGAATTCATTGCATGTGTGTTATTTTCAGAAACCACTTCTAGAGTCATTGCATATATGTTCTTTTCACAAACCAGATAAGGATCCACCAGAGTCATTGCATATGTGTTCTTTTCACAAAACACATCTAGAGTCATTGGATGTATGTTCTTCTCACAAACCACATCTAGAGTCATTGGATGTATGTCCTTCTCACAAACAACATATCGATCGACCAGTGTCATTGCGTCTGTGTTCTTTTCACAAACCACATCTAGAGTCATTGCATGTGTGTTCTTCTCACAATCCACATCTAGAGTCATTGCATGTCTGTTCTTTCAATAAACCACACAAGGATCTACCAGAGTCATTGCATCTCTGGTCTATTCATTAACCATAGCTAGAGTCATTGCATGTGTGTTCCTTTCATAAACCACATCTAGAGGCATTGCATGTGTGTTCTTCTCACAAACCACATATGGATCCACCAGAATTCATTGCATGTGTGTTATTTTCAGAAACCACTGCTAGAGTCATTGCATATATGTTCTTTTCACAAACCAGATAAGGATCCACCAGAGTCATTGCATATGTGTTCTTTTCACAAAACACATCTAGAGTCATTGGATGTATGTTCCTTTCACAAACCACATATGGATCCACCAGAGTTTATTGCATGTCTGTTCTTTTCACAAACCACAGCTAGAGTCATTGCATGTGTGTTCTTTTCACAAACCACGTATGGATCCACTAGTGTCATTGCATGTGTGTTCTTTTCATTAACAACAGTTAGAGTCATTGCATGTCTGTTATTTTCACAAACCACATCTGGATCCACTAGTGTCATTGCATGTGTGTTCTTTTCACAAACCACAACTAGAGTCATTCCATGTCTTTTCTTTCAACAAACCACACAAGGATCCACCAGAGTCATTGCATCTTTGTTCTTTTCGTTAACCATAGCTAGAGTAATTGCATGTGTGTTCTTCTCACAAACCACATCTAGAGTCATTGCATGTGTGTTCTTCTCACAACCCACATCTAGAGTCATTGGATGTATGTTCTTCTCACAAACCACATATCGATCCACCTGTGTCATTGCATGTGTGTTCTTTTCACAAACCACATCTAGAGTCATTGCATGTGTGTTCTTCTCACAAATCACAGATAGAGTCAATGCATGTCTGTTCACAAGGATCCACCAGAGTCATTGCATCTCTGTTCTTTTCATTAACCATAGCTAGAGTCATTGCATGTGTGTTCTTCTCACAAACCACATCTAGAGTCATTGCATGTGTGTTCTTCTCACAAACCACATATGTATCCACCAGAGTTCATTGCATGTCTGTTATTTTCACAAACCACAGCTAGAGTCATTGCATGTCTGTTCTTCTCACAAACCACACATGGATCCACCAATGTCATTGCATGTGTGTTCTTTTCACAAACCATAGCTAGAGTCATTGGCTGTATGTTCTTTTCACAAACTACATATTGATCCTCCAGTGTCATTGCATGTGTGTTCTTTTCACAAACCACATCTAGAGTCATTGCATGTGTGTTCTTTTAACAAACCACAGCTAGAGTCATTGCATGTGTGTTCTTCTCACAAACCACATATGTATCCACCAGAGTTCATTGCATGTTTGTTCTTTTCAAAAACCACAGCTAGAGTCATTGCATGTCTGTTCTTCTCACAAACCACACATGGATCCACCAATGTCATTGCATGTGTGTTCTTTTCACAAACCATAGCTAGAGTCATTGGCTGTATGTTCTTTTCACAAACTATATATTGATCCTCCAGTGTCATTGCATGTGTGTTCTTTTCACAAACCACATCTAGAGTCATTGCGTGTGTGTTCTTATCACAAACCACATATGGATCCACCAGTGTCATTGCATGTGTGTTCTTTTCACAAACCACATCTAGAGTCATTGCATGTGTGCTCTTCTCACAAACCATATACGGATCCACCAGAGTTCATTGCATGTGTGTTCTTTTCACAAACCACAGCTAGAGTCATTGCATGTATGTTCTTTTCACAAACCACATAAGGATCCACCAGAGTCATTGCATGTGTGTTCTTTTCACAAACCACAGCTAGAGTCATTACATGTGTGTTGTTTTCATTAACCACATCTAGAGTCCTTGTATGCGTGTTCTTTTCACAAACCACATATGGATCCACCAGTGTCATGGCATGTGTGGTCTTTTCACAAACCACATCTAGAGTCATTGCATGTGTGTTCTTCTCACAAACCACATCTAGAGTCATTGCATCTGTGTTCTTCTCACAAACCACATATGGATCCACCAGAGTTCATTGCATGTCTGTTCTTTTCATGAACCACATCTAGAGTCATTGCATGTGTGTTCCTTTCACAAACCACATATGGATCCACGAGAGTTAATTGCATGTCTGTTCTTTTCACAAACCACATCTAGAATCAGTGCATGTGTGTTCTTCTCACAAACCACATATGGATCCACCAGAGTTCATTGCATGTGTGTTCTTTTCATTAACCACAGCTAGAGTCATTGTATGTCTGTTCTTCTCAAAAACCACATATGGATCCACCAGAGTTCATTGCATGTCTGTTCTTTTCACAAACCACATCTAGAGTCATTGCATGTGTGTTCTTCTCACAAACCACATATGGATCCACTAGAGTTCATTGCATGTGTGTTCTTTTCACAAACCACAGCTAGAGTCATTGCATGTATGTTCTTTTCAACACCGACATAAGGATCCACCAGAGTCATTGCATGTGTGTTCTTTTCACAAACCATAGCTTCATTGCATGTGTGTTCTTTTCATTAACCACATCTAGAGTCATTGCATGTGTGTTCTTTTCACAAACCACATATGGATCCACCAGTGTCATTGCATGTGTGTTCTTTTCGCAAACCACATCTAGAGTCATTGCATGTGTGTTCTTCTCACCAACCACATATGGATCCACCAGAGTTCATTGCATGTGTGTTCTTCTAACAAACCACATATGGATCCACCAGAGTTCATTGCATGTGTGTTCTTTTCACAAACCACAGCTAGAGTCATTGGATGTCTGTTCTTTTCACAAACAACATAAGGATCCACTAGAGTCATTGCATGTGTGTTCTATTCACAAACCACATTTAGAGTCATTGGATGTATGTTCTTTTCACAAACCCCATATTGATCCACTAGTGTCATTGCATGTGTGTTCTTTTCACAAACCACAGCTAGAGTTATTGCATTTGTGTTCTTTTCACAAACCACATATAGAGTCATTGGATGTGTGTTCTTTGCGCAAACCACATATTGATCCACCAGTGTCACTACATGTGTGTTCTTTTCACAAACCACATCTAGAGTCATTGCATGTGTGTTCTTTTCGCAAACCACATATGGATCCACCAGTGTCATTGCATGTGTGTTCTTTTCACAAACCACAGCTAGAGTCATTGCATGTGTGTTCTTCTAACAAACCACATATGGATCCAGTGTCATTGCATGCGTGTTCTTTTCACAAACCACATATGGAGTCATTGGATGTCTATTCTTTTCACACCCCACATGAGGATCCACCAGAGTCATTGCATGTATGTTCTTTTCACAAACCACACCTAGAGTCATTGCATGTGTGTTCTTTTCATTAACCACATCTAGAGTCATTGCATGTGTGTTCTTTTCAAAAACCACATATGGATCCACAAGTGCCATTGCATGTGTGTTCTTTTCACAAACCACATCTAGAGTCATTGCATGTGTGTTCTTCTCACAAACCACATATGGATCCACCAGAATTCATTGCATGTGTGTTATTTTCAGAAACCACAGCTAGAGTCATTGCATATATGTTCTTTTCACAAACCAGATAAGGATCCACCAGAGTCATTGCATATGTGTTCTTTTCACAAAACACATCTAGAGTCATTGGATGTATGTTCTTTTCACAAACCACATATTGATCCACCAGTGTCATTGCATGTGTGTTCTTTTCACAAACTACATCTAGAGTCATTGCATGTGTGTTCTTTTCACAAACCACATATGGATCCACTAGTGTCATTGCATGTGTGTTCTTTTCATTAACAACGGGTAGAGTCATTGCATGTCTGTTATTTTCACAAACCACATCTGGATCCACTAGTGTCATTGCATGTGTGTTCTTTTCACAAACCACAACTAGAGTCATTGCATGTCTTTTCTTTCAATAAACCACACAAGGATCCACCAGAGTCATTGCATCTTTGTTCTTTTCGTTAACCATAGCTAGAGTAATTGCATGTGTGTTCTTCTCACAAACCACATCTAGAGTCATTGGATGTATGTCCTTCTCACAAACAACATATCGATCGACCAGTGTCATTGCGTGTGTGTTCTTTTCACAAACGACATCTAGAGTCATTGCATGTGTGTTCTTCTCACAATCCACATCTAGAGTCATTGCATGTCTGTTCTTTCAATAAACCACACAAGGATCCACCAGAGTCATTGCATCTCTGGTCTATTCATTAACCATAGCTAGAGTCATTGCATGTGTGTTCCTTTCATAAACCACATCTAGAGGCATTGCATGTCCGTTCTTCTCACAAACCACATAAGGATCCACCAGAGTCATTGTATGTGTGTTCTTTGCACCAACCATAGCTAGAGTCATTGCATGGTGTTCTTTTCACAAACCACATCTAGAGTCATTGTATGTGTGTTATTTTCACAAACCACATATGGATCCACTTGTGTCATTGCATGTGTGTTCTTTTCACAAACCACATCTAGAGTCATTGCATGTGTGTTCTTCTCACAAACCACATCTAGAGTCATTGCATCTGTGTTCTTCTCACAAACCACATATGGATCCACCAGAGTTCATTGCATATCTGTTCTTTTCATTAACCACATCTAGAGTCATTGCATGTGTGTTCCTTTCACAAACCACATATGGATCCACGAGAGTTTATTGCATGTCTGTTCCTTTCACAAACCACATCTAGAGTCATTGCAAGTGTGTTCTTCTCACAAACCACATATGGATCCACCAGAGTTCATTACATGTGTGTTCTTTTCACAAACCACAGCTTGAGTCATTGCATGTCTGTTCTTTTCACAACCCACATAAGGATCCACCAGAGTCATTGCATGTGTGTTCTTTTCAAAAACCACAGCTAGAGTCATTGCATGTGTGTTCTTTTCATTAACCACATCTAGAGTCATTGCATGTGTGTTCTTTTCACAAATCACATTTGGATCCACCAGTGTCATTGCATGTGTGTTCTTTTCACAAACCACAACTAGAGTCATTGCATGTGTGTTCTTCTCACAAACCACATATGGATCCACCAGAGTTCGGTTCATCTGTGTTCTTCTCACAAACCACATATGGATCCACCAGATATCATTGCATGTGTGTTCTTTTCATTAACCACAGCTAGAGTCATTGCATGTGTGTTCTTTTAACAAACCACATCTAGAGTCATTACGTGTGTGTTCTTATCACAAACCACATATGGATCCACTAATGTCATTGCATGTGTGTTCTTTTCACAAACCACATCTAGAGTCATTGCATGTGTGCTCTTCTCACAAACCATATACGGATCCACTAGAGTTCATTGCATGTGTGTTCTTTTCACAAACCACAGCTAGAGTCATTGCATGTATGTTCTTTTCACAAACCACATAAGGATCCACCAGAGTCATTGCATGTGTGTTCTTTTCACAAACCACAGCTAGAGTCATTACATGTGTGTTGTTTTCATTAACCACATCTAGAGTCCTTGTATGCGTGTTTTTTTCACAAACCACATATGGATCCACCAGTGTCATGGCATGTGTGGTCTTTTCACAAACCACATCTAGAGTCATTGCATGTGTGTTCTTCTCACAAACCACATCTAGAGTCATTGCATGTGTGTTCTTCTCACAAACCACCTATGGATCCACCAGAGTTCATTGCATGTGTGTTCTTTTCACAAACTACAGCTAGAGTCATTACATGTATGTTCTTTTCACAAACCACATAAGGATCCACCAGAGTCATTGCATGTGTGTTCTTTTCACAAACCACATCTAGAGTCATTGGATGTATGTTCTTTCACAAACCACATATTGATCCACCAGTGTCATTGCATGTGTGTTCTTTTCACAAACCACAGCTAGAGTCATTGTATGTGTGTTCTTTTCACAAAACACATATAGAGTCATTGCATGTGTGTTCTTTTCACAAACCACATATTGATCCAAGTGTCACTGCATGTGTGTTCTTTTCACAAACCACATCTAGAGTCATTGCATGTGTGTTCTTTTCACAAACCACAACTAGAGTCATTGCATGTCTATTCTTCTCACAAACCACACATGGATCCACTAGTGTCATTGCATGTGTGTTCTTTTCACAAACCATATATGGAGTCATCGGATGTATGTTCTTTTCACAAACAACATATTGATCCACCAGTGTCATTGCATGTGTGTTCTTTTCACAAACCACATCTAGAGTCATTGCACGTGTGTTCTTTTCACAAACCACGTCTAGAGTTATTGCATGTGTGTTCTTTTCACAAACAACATCTAGAGTCATTGCCTGTGTGTTCTTTTCACAAACCACATATGGATCCACTAGTGTCATTGCATGTGTGTTCTTTTCATTAACCACAGCTAGAGTCATTGCATGTCTAGTCTTTTCAAAAATAACATATGGATCCACAAGTGTCATTGCATGTGTGTTCTTTTCACAAACCACATCTAGAGTCATTGCGTGTGTGTTATTCTCACAAACCACATATGGATCCACCAGAGTTCATTGCATTGTGTTCTTTTCGCAAACCACAGCTAGAGTCATTGCATGTCTGTTCTTTTCAGACCCCACAGAAGGATCCACCAGAGTCATTGCATGTGTGTTCTTTCCACAAACCATAGCTAGAGTCATTGCATGTGTGTTCTTTTCATTAACCACATCTAGAGTCATTGCATGTGTGTTCTTTTCACAAACCACATATGGATCCACCAGTGTCATTGCATCTGTCTTCTTTCCACAAACCATATCTAGAGTCATTGCATGTGTGTTCTTCTCACAAACCACATGTGGATCCACGAGAGTGCATTGCATGTGTGTTCTTTTCACAAACCACAACTAGATTCATTGCATGTGTGTTCTTTTCACAAACCACATAAGGATCCACCAGAGTCATTGCATTTGTGTTCTTTTCACAAACCACATCTAGAGTCATTGGATGTATGTTCTTTCCATAAACCACACATTGATCCACTAGTGTCATTGCATGTGTGTTCTTTTCACAAACCACATCTAGAGTCACTGCATGTGTGTTCTTTTCACAAACCACATATGGATCCACCAGTGTCATTGCATGTGTGTTCTTTTCATTAACCACAGCTAGAGTCATTGCATGTCTATTCTTTTCACAAACCACATCTCGATCCACTAGTGTCATTGCATGTGTGTTCTTTTCACAAACCATAGCTAGAGTCATTGCATGTCTGTTCTTCGCACAAACCTCCTATGGATCCACCAGAGTTCATTGCATGTGTGTTCCTTTCACAAATCATAGCTAGTGTCATTGCATGTGTGTTCTTTTCATTAACCACATCTAGAGTCATTGCATGTTTGTTCTTTTCACAAACCACATAAGGATCCACTAGAGTCATTGCATGTGTGTTCCTTTCATAAACCACATCTAGAGGCATTGCATGTCCGTTCTTCTCACAAACCTAATAAGGATCCACCAGAGTCATTGTATGTGTGTTCTTTTCACCAACCATAGCTAGAGTCATTGCATGGTGTTCTTTTCACAAACCACATCTAGAGTCATTGCATTTGTGTTCTTCTCACAAACCACAACTAGAGTCATTACATGTTTGTTCTTTCAATAAACCACACAAGGATCTACCAGAGTCATTGTATCTCTGTTCTTTTCATTTACCACAGCTAGAGTCATTGCATGTGTGTTTTTCTCACAAACCACATCTAGAGTCATTGCATGTGTGTTCTTCTCACAAACCACATCTAGAGTCATTGGATGTATGTTCTTCTCACAAACCACATATCGATCCACCTGTGTCATTGCATGTGTGTTCTTTTCACAAACCACATCTAGAGTCATTGCATGTGTGTTCTTCTCACAAATCACAGATAGAGTCATTGCATGTCTGTTCACAAGGATCCACCAGAGTCATTGCATCTCTGTTTTTTTTATTAACCATAGCTAGAGTCATTGCATGTGTGTTCTTCTCACAAACCACATCTAGAGTCATTGCATGTGTGTTCTTCTCACAAACCACATATGTATCCACCAGAGTTCATTGCATGTTTGTTCTTTTCACAAACCACAGCTAGAGTCATTGCATGTCTGTTCTTCTCACAAACCACACCTGGATCCACCAATGTCATTGCATGTGTGTTCTTTTCACAAACCATAGCTAGAGTCATTGGCTGTATGTTCTTTTCCCAAACTACATATTGATCCTCCAGTGTCATTGCATGTGTGTTCTTTTCACAAACCACATCTAGAGTCATTGCATGTGTGTTCTTTTAACAAACCACATCTAGATTCATTGCGTGTGTTCTTATCACAAACCACATATGGATCCACCAGTGTCATTGCATGTGTGTTCTTTTCACAAACCACATCTAGAGTCATTGCATGTGTGCTCTTCTCACAAACCATATACGGATCCACCAGAGTTCATTGCATGTGTGTTCTTTTCACAAACCACAGCTAGAGTCATGCATGTATGTTCTTTTCACAAACCACATATGGATCCACCAGAGTCATTGCATGTGTGTTCTTTTCACAAACCACAGCTAGAGTCATTACATGTGTGTTGTTTTCATTAACCACATCTAGAGTCCTTGTATGCGTGTTCTTTTCACAAACCACATATGGATCCACCAGTGTCATGGCATGTGTGGTCTTTTCACAAACCACATCTAGAGTCATTGCATGTGTGTTCTTCTCACAAACCACATCTAGAGTCATTGCATCTGTGTTCTTCTCACAAACCACATATGGATCCACCAGAGTTTATTGCATGTCTGTTCTTTTCATGAACCACATCTAGAGTCATTGCATGTGTGTTCCTTTCACAAACCACATATGGATCCACGAGAGTTTATTGCATGTCTGTTCTTTTCACAAACCACATCTAGAATCATTGCATGTGTGTTCTTCTCACAAACCACATATGGATCCACCAGAGTTCATTGCATGTGTGTTCTTTTCATTAACCACAGAGTCATTGCATGTCTGTTCTTCTCAAAAACCACATATGGATCCACCAGAGTTCATTGCATGTCTGCTCTTTTCACAAACCACATCTAGAGTCATTGCATGTGTGTTCTTCTCACAAACCACATATGGATCCACTAGAGTTCATTGCATGTGTGTTCTTTTCACAAACCACAGCTAGAGTCATTGCATGTCTGTTCTTTTCAACACCGACATAAGGATCCACCAGAGTCATTGCATGTGTGTTCTTTTCACAAACCATAGCTTCATTGCATGTGTGTTCTTTTCAGTAACCACATCTAGAGTCATTGCATGTGTGTTCTTTTCACAAACCACATATGGCTCCACCAGTGTCATTGCATGTGTGTCCTTTTCGCAAACCACATCTAGAGTCATTGCATGTGTGTTCTTCGCACCAATCACATATGGATCCACCAGAGTTCATTGCATGTGTGTTCTTCTAACAAACCACATATGGATTCACCAGAGTTCATTGCATGTGTGTTCTTTTCACAAACCATAGCTAGAGTCATTGGATGTTTGTTCTTTTCACAAACAACATAAGGATCCACTAGAGTCAGTGCATGTGTGTTCTATTCACAAACCACATCTAGAGTCATTGGATGTATGTTCTTTTCACAAACCCCATATTGATCCACTAGTGTCATTGCATGTGTGTTCTTTTCACAAACCACAGCTAGAGTTATTGCATTTGTGTTCTTTTCACAAACCACATATAGAGTCATTGCATGTGTGTTCTTTGCGCAAACCACATATTGATCCACCAGTGTCACTACATGTGTGTTTTTTTCACAAACCACATCTAGAGTCATTGCATGTGTGTTCTTTTCACAAATCACATATGGATCCATCAGTGTCATTGCATGTGTGTTCTTTTCACAAACCACAGCTAGAGTCATTGCATGTGTGTTCTTCTAACAAACTACATATGGATCCAGTGTCATTGCATGCGTGTTCTTTTCACAAACCACATATGGAGTCATTGGATGTCTATTCTTTTCACACCCCACATAAGGATCCACCAGAGTCATTGCATGTGTGTTCTTTTCACAAACCACACCTAGAGTCATTGCATGTGTGTTCTTTTCATTAACCACATCTAGAGTCATTGCATGTGTGTTCTTTTCAAAAACCACATATGGATCCACAAGTGCCATTGCATGTGTGTTCTTTTCACAAACCACATCTAGAGTCATTGCATGTGTGTTCTTCTCACAAACCACATATGGATCCACCAGAATTCATTGCATGTGTGTTATTTTCAGAAACCACTTCTAGAGTCATTGCATATATGTTCTTTTCACAAACCAGATAAGGATCCACCAGAGTCATTGCATATGTGTTCTTTTCACAAAACACATCTAGAGTCATTGGATGTATGTTCTTCTCACAAACCACATCTAGAGTCATTGGATGTATGTCCTTCTCACAAACAACATATCGATCGACAAGTGTCATTGCGTCTGTGTTCTTTTCACAAACCACATCTAGAGTCATTGCATGTGTGTTCTTCTCACAATCCACATCTAGAGTCATTGCATGTCTGTTCTTTCAATAAACCACACAAGGATCTACCAGAGTCATTGCATCTCTGGTCTATTCATTAACCATAGCTAGAGTCATTGCATGTGTGTTCCTTTCATAAACCACATCTAGAGGCATTGCATGTCCGTTCTTCTCACAAACCACATGAGGATCCACCAGAGTCATTGTATGTGTGTTCTTTTCACCAACCATAGCTAGAGTCATTGCATGGTGTTCTTTTCACAAACCACATCTAGAGTCATTGCATGTATGTTCTTTTCACAAACCACATAAGGATCCACCAGAGTCATTGCATGTGTGTTCTTTTCACAAACCACAGCTAGAGTCATTACATGTGTGTTGTTTTCATTAACCACATCTAGAGTCCTTGTATGTGTGTTCTTTTCACAAATCACATATGGATCCACCAGTGTCATTGCATGTGTGGTCTTTTCACAAACCACATCTAGAGTCATTGCATGTGTGTTCTTCTCACAAACCACATCTAGAGTCATTGCATCTGTGTTCTTCTCACAAACCACATATGGATCCACCAGAGTTCATTGCATGTCTGTTCTTTTCATGAACCACATATGGATCCACCAGAGTTCATTGCATGTGTGTTCCTTTCACAAACCACATATGGATCCACGAGAGTTTATTGCATGTCTGTTCTTTTCACAAACCACATCTAGAATCATTGCATGTGTGTTCTTCTCACAAACCACATATGGATCCACCAGAGTTCATTGCATGTGTGTTCTTTTCATTAACCACAGCTAGAGTCATTGCATGTCTGTTCTTCTCAAAAACCACATATGGATCCACCAGAGTTCATTGCATGTCTGTTCTTTTCACAAACCACATCTAGAGTCATTGCATGTGTGTTCTTCTCACATACCACATATGGATCCACTAGAGTTCATTGCATGTGTGTTCTTTTCACAAACCACAGCTAGAGTCATTGCATGTCTGTTCTTTTCAACACCGACATAAGGATCCACCAGAGTCATTGCATGTGTGTTCTTTTCACAAACCATAGATTCATTGCATGTGTGTTCTTTTCATTAACCACATCTAGAGTCATTGCATGTGTGTTCTTTTCACAAACCACATATGGATCCACCAGTGTCATTGCATGTGTGTTCTTTTCGCAAACCACATCTAGAGTCATTGCATGTGTGTTCTTCTCACCAACCACATATGGATCCACCAGAGTTCATTGCATGTGTGTTCTTCTAACAAACCACATATGGATCCACCAGAGTTCATTGCATGTGTGTTCTTTTCACAAACCACAGCTAGAGTCATTGGATGTCTGTTCTTTTCACAAACAACATAAGGATCCACTAGAGTCATTGCATGTGTGTTTTATTCACAAACCACATCTAGAGTCATTGGATGTATGTTCTTTTCACAAACCCCATATTGATCCACTAGTGTCATTGCATGTGTGTTCTTTTCACAAACCACAGCTAGAGTTATTGCATTTGTGTTCTTTTCACAAACCACATATAGAGTCATTGCATGTGTGTTCTTTGCGCAAATCACATATTGATCCACCAGTGTCACTACATGTGTGTTCTTTTCACAAACCACATCTAGAGTCATTGCATGTGTGTTCTTTTCACAAACCACATATGGATCCACCAGTGTCATTGCATGTGTGTTCTTTTCACAAACCACATCTAGAGTCATTGCATATGTGTTCTTCTAACAAACCACATATGGATCCACCAGAATTCATTGCATGTGTGTTATTTTCAGAAACCACTGCTAGAGTCATTGCATATATGTTCTTTTCACAAACCAGATAAGGATCCACCAGAGTCATTGCATATGTGTTCTTTTCACAAAACACATCTAGAGTCATTGGATGTATGTTCCTTTCACAAACCACATATGGATCCACCAGAGTTTATTGCATGTCTGTTCTTTTCACAAACCACAGCTAGAGTCATTGCATGTGTGTTCTTTTCACAAACCACATATGGATCCACTAGTGTCATTGCATGTGTGTTCTTTTCATTAACAACAGGTAGAGTCATTGCATGTCTGTTATTTTCACAAACCACATCTGGATCCACTAGTGTCATTGCATGTGTGTTCTTTTCACAAACCACAACTAGAGTCATTCCATGTCTTTTCTTTCAACAAACCACACAAGGATCCACCAGAGTCATTGCATCTTTGTTCTTTTCGTTAACCATAGCTAGAGTAATTGCATGTGTGTTCTTCTCACAAACCACATCTAGAGTCATTGGATGTATGTCCTTCTCACAAACAACATATCGATCGACCAGTGTCATTGCGTGTGTGTTCTTTTCACAAACCACATCTAGAGTCGTTGCATGTGTGTTCTTCTCACAATCCACATCTAGAGTCATTGCATGTCTGTTCTTTCAATAAACCACACAAGGATCCACCAGAGTCATTGCATCTCTGGTCTATTCATTAACCATAGCTAGAGTCATTGCATGTGTGTTCCTTTCATAAACCACATCTAGAGGCATTGCATGTCCGTTCTTCTCACAAACCACATAAGGATCCACCAGAGTCATTGTATGTGTGTTCTTTTCACCAACCATAGCTAGAGTCATTGCATGGTGTTCTTTTCACAAACCACATCTAGAGTCATTGTATGTGTGTTCTTTTCACAAACCACATATGGATCCACCTGTGTCATTGCATGTGTGTTCTTTTCACAAACCACATCTAGAGTCATTGCATGTGTGTTCTTCTCACAAACCACATCTAGAGTCATTGCATCTGTGTTCTTCTCACAAACCACATATGGATCCACCAGTGTTCATTGCATGTCTGTTCTTTTCATTAACCACATCTAGAGTCATTTCATGTGTGTTCCTTTCACAAACCACATATGGATCCACGAGAGTTTATTGCATGTCTGTTCCTTTCACAAACCACATCTAGAGTCATTGCATGTGTGTTCTTCTCACAAACCACCTATGGATCCACCAGAGTTCATTGCATGTGTGTTCTTTTCACAAACTACAGCTAGAGTCATTACATGTATGTTCTTTTCACAAACCACATAAGGATCCACCAGAGTCATTGCATGTGTGTTCTTTTCACAAACCACATCTAGAGTCATTGGATGTATGTTCTTTCACAAACCACATATTGATCCACCAGTGTCATTGCATGTGTGTTCTTTTCACAAACCACAGCTTGAGTCATTGCATGTCTGTTCTTTTCACAACCCACATAAGGATCCACCAGAGTCATTGCATGTGTGTTCTTTTCAAAAACCACAGCTAGAGTCATTTCATGTGTGAGTCTTTTCATTAACCACATCTAGAGTCATTGCATGTGTGTTCTTGTCACAAACCACATATGGATCCACCAGTGTCATTGCATGTGTGTTCTTTTCACAAAACACAACTAGAGTCATTGCATGTGTGTTCTTCTCACAAACCACATATGGATCCACCAGATTTCGGTTCATGTGTGTTCTTCTCACAAACCACATATGGATCCACCAGAGTTCATTGCATGTGTGTTCTTTTCACAAACCCTAGCTAGAGTCATTGCATGTGTGTTCTCTTCGCAAACCAAATCTAGAGTCATTGGATGTATGTTCTTCTCACAAACCACATATCGATCCACCAGTGTCATTGCATGTGTGTTCTTTTCCAAACCACATCTAGAGTCATTGCATGTGTGTTCTTCTCACAAACCACATATGGATCCACCAGAGTTCATTACATGTGTGTTCTTTTCACAAACCACATAAGGATCCAGAAGAGTCATTGCATCTTTGTTCTTTTCGTTAACCATAGCTAGAGTAACTGCATGTGTGTTCTTCTCACAAACCACATCTAGAGTCATTACATGTGTGTTATTTTCACAAACCACATATGTATCCACCAGAGTTCATTGCATGTCTGTTCTTTTCACAAACCACAGCTAGAGTCATTGCATATCTGTTCTTGTCACAAACCACATAAGGATCCACCAGAGTTCATTGCATGTGTGTTGTTTTCACAAACCACAGCTAGAGTCATTGCATGTCTGTTGTTTTTACAACCCAGATAAGGATCCACCAGAGTCATTGCATGTGTGTTCTTTTCACAAACCAAAGCTAGAGTCATTGCATGTGTGTTCTTTTCATTAACCACATCAAGAGTCATTGCATGTGTGTTCTTTTCACAAACCACATCTAGAGTCATCGCATGTGTGTTCTTCTCACAAACCACCTATGGATCCACCAGAGTTCATTGCATCTGTGTTCTTTTCACAAACTACAGCTAGAGTCATTACATGTATGTTCTTTTCACAAACCACATAAGGATCCACCAGAGTCATAGCATGTGTGTTCTTTTCACAAACCAGATCTAGAGTCATTGGATGTATGTTCTTTCACAAACCACATATTGATCCACCAGTGTCATTGCATGTGTGTTCTTTTCACAAACCACAGCTAGAGTCATTGTATGTGTGTTCTTTTCACAAAACACATATAGAGTCATTGCATGTGTGTTCTTTTCACAAACCACATATTGATCCAAGTGTCACTGCATGTGTGTTCTTTTCACAAACCACATCTAGAGTCATTGCATGTGTGTTCTTTTCACAAACCACAACTAGAGTCATTGCATGTCTATTCTTCTCACAAACCACACATGGATCCACCAGTGTCATTGCATGTGTGTTCTTTTCACAAACCATATATGGAGTCATCGGATGTATGTTCTTTTCACAAACAACATATTGATCCACCAGTGTCATTGCATGTGTGTTCTTTTCACAAACCACATCTAGAGTCATTGCACGTGTGTTCTTTCACAAACCACGTCTAGAGTTATTGCATGTGTGCTCTTTTCACAAACAACATCTAGAGTCATTGCCTGTATGTTCTTTTCACAAACCACATATGGATCCACTAGTGTCATTGCATGTGTGTTCTTTTCACAAACCACATCTAGAGTCATTGCGTGTGTGTTATTCTCACAAACCACATATGGATCCACCAGAGTTCATTGCATTGTGTTCTTTTCGCAAACCACAGCTAGAGTCATTGCATGTCTGTTCTTTTCACACCCCACATAAGGATCCACCAGAGTCATTGCATGTGTGTTCTTTCCACAAACCATAGCTAGAGTCATTGCATGTGTGTTCTTTTCATTAACCACATCTAGAGTCATTGCATGTGTGTTCTTTGCACAAACCACATATGGATCCACCAGTGTCATTGCATCTGTCTTCTTTCCACAAACCACATCTAGAGTCATTACATGTGTGTTCTTTTCGCAAACCACATCTAGAGTCATTGCATGTGTGTTCTTCTCACAAACCACATATGGATCCACCAGAGTTCATTGCATGTGTGTTCTTCTAACAAACCACATATGGATCCACCAGAGTTCATTGCATGTGTGTTCTTTTCACAAACCACAGCTAGAGTCATTGGATATCTGTTCTCTTCACAAACAACATAAGGATCCACTAGAGTCATTACATGTGTGTTCTATTCACAAACCACATCTAGAGTCATTGGATGTATGTTGTTTTCACAAACCCCATATTGATCCACTAGTGTCATTGCATGTGTGTTCTTTTCACAAACCACAACTAGAGTTATTGCATTTGTGTTCTTTTCACAAACCACATATAGAGTCATTGCATGTGTGTTCTTTTCGCAAACCACATATTGATCCACCAGTGTCACTAAATGTGTGTTCTTTTCACAAACCACATCTAGAGTCATTGCATGTGTGTACTTTTCACAAACCACATATGGATCCACCAGTGTCATTGCATGTGTGTTCTTTTCACAAACCACAGCTAGAGTCATTGCATGTGTGTTCTTCTCACAAACCACATATGGATCTAGTGTCATTGCATGCGTGTTCTTTTCACAAACCACATATGGAGTCATTGGATGTCTATTCTTTTCACACCCCACATAAGGATCCACCAGAGTCATTGCATGTGTGTTCTTTTCACAAACCACAACTAGAATCATTGCATGTGTGTTCTTTTCATTAACCACATCTAGAGTCATTGCATGTGTGTTCTTTTCAAAAACCACATATGGATCCACAAGTGCCATTGCATGTGTGTTCTTTTCACAAACCACATCTAGACTCATTGCATGTGTGTTCTTCTCACAAATCACATATGGATCCATTAGAATTCATTGCATGTGTGTTATTTTCAGAAACCACTGCTAGAGTCATTGCATATATGTTCTTTTCACAAACCAGATAAGGATCCACCAGAGTCATTGCATATGTGTTCTTTTCACAAAACACATCTAGAGTCATTGGATGTATGTTCTTTTCACAAACCACATATTGATCCACCAGTGTCATTGCATGTGTGTTCTTTTCACAAACTACATCTATAGTCATTGCATGTGTGTTCTTTTCACAAACCACATATGGATCCACTAGTGTCGTTGCATGTGTGTTATTTTCATTAACCACAGGTAGAGTCATTGCATGTCTGTTATTTTCACAAACCACATCTAGATCCACTAGTGTCATTGCATGTGTGTTCTTTTCACAAACCACAACTAGAGTCATTGCATGTCTTTTCTTTCAATAAACCACACAAGGATCCACCAGAGTCATTGCATCTTTGTTCTTTACGTTAACCATAGCTAGAGTGATTGCATGTGTGTTCTTCTCACAAACCACGTCTAGAGTCATTGGATGTGTGTCCTTCTCACAAACAACATATCGATCGACCAGTGTCATTGCGTGTGTGTTCTTTTCACAAACCACATCTAGAGTCATTGCATGTGTGTTCTTCTCACAATCCACATCTAGAGTCATTGCATGTCTGTTCTTTCAATAAACCACACAAGGATCCACCAGAGTCATTGCATCTCTGGTCTATTCATTAACCATAGCTAGAGTCATTGCATGTGTGTTCTTTTCATTAACCACATCTAGAGTCATTGCATGTGTGTTCTTTTCAAAAACCACATATGGATCCACAAGTGCCATTGCATGTGTGTTCTTTTCACAGACCACATCTAGAGTCATTGCATGTGTGTTCTTCTCACAAACCACATATGGATCCACCAGAATTCATTGCATGTGTGTTATTTTCACAAACCACTGCTAGAGTTATTGCATATATGTTCTTTTCACAAACCAGATAAGGATCCACCAGAGTCATTGCATATGTGTTCTTTTCACAAAACACATCTAGAGTCATTGGATGTATGTTCTTTTCACAAACCACATATTGATCGACCAGTGTCATTGCATGTGTGTTCTTTTCACAAACTACATCTAGAGTCATTGCATGTGTGTTCTTTTCACAAACCACATATGGATCCACTAGTGTCATTGCATGTGTGTTCTTTTCATTAACAACAGGTAGAGTCATTGCATATCTGTTATTTTCACAAACCACATATGGATCCACCAGTGTTATTGCATGTGTGCTCTTTTCACAAACCACAACTAGAGTAATTGCATATATGTTCTTCTCACAAACCACATATGGATCTACCAGAGTTCATTGCATGTGTGTTCCTTTCATAAACCATTTATGGATCCACCAGTGTCATTGCACGTGTGTTCTTTTTATTAACCATACCTAGTGACGAGGGTTTAACTCATCAATGCCTATTGTTATGGACTTGAGTTTTGGAGCAGGAGGGAGCGCTAGAGGCATCAGTCGGCTAGCAATCAAGCACACAGGGACGCAAGGTTTACCCAGGTTCAGGCCTCCTAGTGGTCCCTACTCCTGCTTGTCTGCTCTTGGAATTAACGAAGGAATCGAAGAATACAGGGGTGCGCAGATGCAATCTGGAGAGAGTTGTAGAAACTAGGGTTGCGTGTGTCCTCCTCGCCGCCCCTCCTAGCCTTTATATAGATAGGATAGGTCTCGGGTAGCAGGTCGAGTCGGTTATAGATTAGGGTTTTTCCCTTTGAACTTTCTATCTTAAGCTTCTTCTTGTCTCGCAAGCAATCGAGAGTCCGTGGGCCACTCGAATTCTGTATTGGGCCTTGGCAACACCGTGGGCTTCCACCGTATCCGGACCGTATATACCAAGCTCGAGTACCTGTAGGGTATACCCATGTCAGTAGCCCCCGAGTGTCCAGTGGAATCACAGATTCGATTAGGGACTTTATGAAGCCTTTCGAGTGCATGATTGAGTATTTTTCGAGTGTTCAGTTCTTGTCATAGGGATCATTGATGTGCGTGCCTGATTTAGCCGATGCATCGGTATTAGTTAACGGCCTTAGGGAAAAACAACGCAATCTACTCAAACTCGAGTCCCCGGACTCGAATTCGGAAAAGTGCTAGTGTAATTCGACTCAGGCCACGAAGGTCTTACAGGTAATTCGGGTAACCCAGGAGACGTAATCTCTTTAGAGGGAAAATGTGAGGCGGAGTCGCCATAGCATTCGAGTGTGGATGTTATCAATACCTAGTACGTTGTGCAAGGAAAAATAATCATAGGGTGCACGACCAGCGCTTCCTATGGGAGTAGCCCCCGAGTGCCTAGTTGAGTCAAAGACTCAAGCAGGGACTAAAGAACTTTTGTGACTGCTATTTGTCTTTTGTTGCTTGTTTTCAGTCGAATTTGCTTCTGGCGCTCCCTATGGGAGTAACCCATGACCATAATCGAATCGTAGATTCGAGTGGTGGGTGTGTTTTTAATGTTTCATATTCCTGCATAAAAATGAATCGTAGGGTGCGCGACCAGCGCTCCCTATGGGAGTAGCCCCCGAGTGCTTGGTGGAGTCGAAGACTCAAGCATGGACTTAAAGTAATCGAAATCTTCTGATGCTCCTCTTGATGACATCAGTGCTGACGATGTGATGACCTCAGTTGCCCACGTGAGCGGCTTTGATGGGACGTGACGAGCGATGGGTCCCACTTTCTGACTTCGATTTGACTGGGCGTGCGTAATCTTCCGTTTTAATTGTGTCTCCTTGATTTCCGCATGTAATGGATATAGTGGGGAACGGTTCGTGTTTTAGCATCTCCACGTGTCAACAGCGATGTGCGCCACGCATCCAGTAGGGTTTCTGCTGGTCGTTGGATGGCATCCGCAAGGGGTTTAAGTAGTAGCGCAGCTGCGGTAATTTTCCCATCTGCCCTATCTCTGCTTGTGCTTCCATTGCCATTGCCATTTCTCTCTACTTCCTAGCACTCGTCTTCTTCGTGGCGCTGGACCAACTCCGTGTCTTCCCAAGCTACTTCCTCCGCTCACACCACCATCGCAAGATGGGTAAGAAGAAAGGAGACACCGCCGCAGTCCGTCACCGCCATTGCCGCCGCCAAGAAGAAGGGTGGCTCCGCCACTATGGGAACCAGCATCGCCGGTGCTGGGAAGAAGAAGGGTGCAGGTACCCGCGCACCAATGGTGCGTGGCGTGCATCCATCATCAAGTCCTCCGAGCCCGTCTCCTGCGTCAAGATGGAGTTCTGTCACTCATGGAGGATGAGTCGCGAGTGCCATGTGACGAGGTAATTCCTTGTCCTCCTGCTGGTTTCCGGGTGATGTTCCTTGCGTTCATCATCCGCGGTCTTTCTCTGCCCCTGCATCCTTTCTTCAGGGGTCTCCTTTGTTTCTACGGGCTCCAACTGCATCAGCTGTCCCCAAATTCTATTCTCCACATCGCCTGCTACATTGCTCTTTGCGAGTGCTGGCTCGGAGTCGAGCCACACTTTAGCCTCTTTAAGAGGATTTTCAAACTGAAGCGCCAGTCAATATCTGGTTCCGTAGTCTACGACGTAGGAGGCTGCGGAATCCATGTCGACTCCTCCGGCACATATTTCGATATCAAGCTCATGGCATCCGTTCAAGGGTGGAGAGCCAAGTGGTTCTACATCCGTGACTAGAAAGCCGACGGAGAGCACTACGGACTCGCGCCCTTTGATCCCGCGACGCCGTGCAAGAGGAGGCGTTCTTGGAAGAACATGGTGATGCCTGGCAAGTCCGAGGAGACGGAAGTGCCGTACAAGCGCGTCTGTGACCTCGTGAGCTGCATGGGTAAAGGAGAGGGAGGCGCCGCCCTCATTCGCACATGGTTGCTCCGTCGCATCCAGCCTCTGTAGGCCAGAGTCCACCCCATGTTCCAATGGGCTGGTGCGGATGATGCCACTCGCGTATCTGCCGATGGCATTTATGTGGGTGAAGTAGATAAGAGGTTGCGACTAGTGACCAAATATACCACCAAGGAGGTTCTCCCAAGAGAACCAGTCGTGCCTGCCTCCGACGCCTCTAACCCTCCTCCTGAGGTAGATTTGTGCTACAAAGTAGCTTTATTTGTCGATTGGCGTTAATTGCTTGATGTATAATGAATTGTTTTCTGAATGCATGATTGGAAGGTGTCTCCCAGTTTACCCCCTCTTCCTGAGGGGGTTATTCCTCGTGAAGTGGATGAAGAGGACGAGTCGGAATCGACCGTCCCACTTGAAGAGGAGGGAGCCCCCGAGTCCAGTGATCCGGACACTCGCAAGCATTCTTGCAGCAAGGATTCGGATGCTTCATCTCCTTCGACTCCAGAAGGCCCATCTACTGGTGTTGAGGAGCCGATTCCCGTCGTTCATGTGCGCTCTATGGCTCCTCCTGCCCGGAAGACGCTTCGATTGCCAAAGGAATCATTGGAGTCGGAGGAGCACTTCTTCGATCTTGATAGATTTGACTGGTAAGTTCTGTATTCGCGACCTCGTTTTGGTTTCTTCTTTGAGTTGCCATCTGTCCTGAAGCTTTTGCTTGTTTTGTGTTTTAGTCAAATGGCGACATCGTCTTCTGATGACGTCCAATTTGTGAAGGAGTCCGGAGTCGCGGACTCCAAGTCCAAGAAGGTGGCTTCGCGGTCTCCTTCTCCTCCATTGGTGGCCCAATCCAGGCATAATTCATCGAGTTCCCTGCATGCTGGGGAGCATCAGATGGTTACCCGGATGACTATGCAACAGTCTTCTTCGGAGTCTGTGGAGGATCATGTATGTATCTTGTAGTTGGCAGTCGAATTTATTCTTGGCGTGCTTTTCTTGAACTTGAAATGTCTCCGATGCAGCTCATCATGAAGGAAGCCGCCCACCTGGTAGAGCAGGTCTTTAACATGGGTCGACAACATGCACGACTGGACAATCGCCATCGCATTGTCGAAAGTAAGTCTTGACTTCGCCTTTGTAATTTGCGAATATTATTGATTCGATTTGGTAACACTCCCCGTATGTTGCTGAGCATAATGAATTACTTCGCCATGCTGCTGCATTGGAGAAGACGTTGGCCGCGACGACGAAGAATCGCGAAGAGGCGGTCGCAGCGTTGGAGGAGTCGCCGAAGCGAGGGCAGGATCTCCTTGCCTCCACTTCTAAGAGGGAGAAGTTGTTCGAGGAGCAGCTTCTCTCGATTGCCAAGTCCCTCTCAAGTATTTCTTTTTCATCTGGATATGCTTTTCTCTTCTGTACTTTGACGTATGATTGTTATACTAATGCTTTTGTGTATGCAGATGCCGGCGGCTTGAGTTTTGATGCCCAATCTCTGTGCCGCGTGGAAGCTTTGGCTAGTGCCATCACCGCAGTCGAGGATCACAGTGTATCCCTCCAGGAGACACTGGGGAAGGCCAAGGATGTGCTCAGTCGCATCCGTGAGGACTTAACTCCCAAGGCCGGGATGATCGACAATCTCGGCGACTTGGTGGAGTCTCTAGCTAGAGGAATCCCTGCTGACTTCAAGAACTCGCAGCGCTCCGTCGGCGCCACCATGGCACTCGCAATGGTGTAGGCCCATGGTGTGGAGATGGATCCTGCCGCTATCTCTGAGGCGATGCCTGTCAATGCTGGAGGCCAGCAGGTAGTGTTTACTCCCTTTGCTAGTAAGTGCAAAAATTATGGTCCCCAGCTTATCGAGACACTCACCAAGTACTCCGAGGAGTGGCGTCAAGCAAAAGCTGCGAAGGCTACGGCGTCTGGGGGTACCGCCGGCAGGTCCGTGGCATCGGAAACTGCCACGGATGCGATGAAGCCCCCGAGGCCGAAGTCGAAGCCGAAGAAACACGCTGCTCCTTAGTTTTATATGTAATAGCTCTTGTGTCTGACCTTTTGTGTCCGTGAGACAATGTTTTCATGGGGGTACCCCAGTCAAGACTTTGTTTATGTTTGAATGTATCTAGGCCTTTCGTCAGTGTATCTTCAGCCTCTTATTTTGCTTTTGTTTGGTTCGTGATAGGGTACCTCGAGTGGTCCTTCAACTGATCCTCGGGATCCGCCACCCGCTGATGAGACCTTGGCGCAGTCGCGTTCAAGGGTGGATGAGTTGTCCCTGCTTTCGCGACTGCGCGATCGCGTTAAGTAGCTAGAACACGAGTTGCCCATCCTCCACGGTAACGCAGACGTATGGAAGTTGAGGGCGGAGAAGGCTACCGCCCGAGAGCAATATCTATTGGAGGAGGTGACGTAGCTGGGCGATCAGTTCAAATGTTAGCTTCCTTCTCTCTTATCTTTTCTTGTAGCCAATCGCGGTAGTCCTTGTCTTCATATTTTTCCTTTTTTGCCTGATGTAGTTGTCAGTGCTCGTCATCCCCAGGATGAGAAATACATGATCGCCATTCGAATGAACGACCTGACATAGGAACATCTTTAGGCAAGTGGGTACTTCTGGGTGGACCATGATCGTGCGATCGCACTCGCGACCCTGCAGGATCGTGCTTCTCGAGTGCTCCACTTTCTGAAGAAAGCGCAGTCATGCCTGAGGAATATCTAAGAGACGATGTTTTCGCTGGACGCCGTCCCTTCGAGCATGTTGGCTCTCCTGGCTAAGTTTCAGGATCTGAGTGCAGTTCGTGAGTGCGGGGGCAGGAGTTAGTGGCTGGTGCTAAGGCTGTTTTGTCGCTGGTGCAACTGCATAGGCCTGATGTAGACGTTGCAGCTGTTACTACTGGGCCACCAACTCCGCCGGCAGGTTCGACCAGGAACATGGTTCCATATTACTAGGCGGTGGATCGTCCAGCAGAAGAAATTGTCGATTTCTTTGAGGAACAGACAAACGTTCTTCTGCTGCAGCAGTAGTTTAACTTGTATCCTGCACATAAGTATACCATTGTTGTAAAAGTTCGTATGGATATATTGTATGTAATTAATTTATATTGATATGTAAAGTGCTTGCTAGATTTTTATTTTTTTCGAGTGTATTTGTACTCGGCAGTTCCTTTTCGTTAGCCTGACTTCTTTTTTCTTAGCACCTTGCCAACCTGTCAGGTGCGTTGCAACTGGGTTGGTGTTTTATCAAGGGTTCGATTGATATTGTGTCAGCTACTCGGGATACTGTGACTTGTTCGTAGAACGAATATGTAAAGGGAGACGTAGCTCCCGAGTGATAATATTGCCGGAAAAATAAGGAAGAACACAGAGTTTCAGGGCACTTAGCTTTATTTATTCGCAGAACAGTACGAGGTACAATGTGTGGCTAAGTAGCCTGGCTGAATAGCCATATTTTTTCGTCGATTAGCGAGGCTTCCTATTTTGTTTTGATGATGATGTCATCAACGTAGACTTGGACGTTGTGACCAAGTTGATTCTTGAGGCAAGCCTGCATGCACCGCTAATAGGTGGCTCCTGCATTTTTGAGCCCGAAGGGCATTGTGTTATAGCAGAACACACCAAAAGGAATCGTAAATGCCGTTTTATCTTGGTCTTCCTCCTTCATCCGAATCTGACTATAGCCTGAGTAGGTGTCGAGGAAGCATAGATGCTCACATCCCGCGGTGGAGTCGATGATTTGGTCGATTCGTGGTAGCGGGAAGTAATCTTTTGGGCAGTGCTTATTCAGGGAGGTGAAGTCCATGCATATCCACAGGATATCCGTGTATTTTTTAGGTACTAGCACCGTGTTGGCGAGCCAAGTACTTTCCTTGATCTCGCGTATGAATTTGGCATCGAGGAGTCTGTTGATCTTCATTCCGACCGTCTTTGCTCTTGACTGGCCTTGCGTCTGGGTTGATATTGAGTGCATGCTCGGCGAATTCCTTGGGAACTCCTGGCATGTCGGCTGGACACCAGGCGAAGAATTCCCAGTGCTCACGGAGGAATTCGACGAGCGCGAGTTCCTATGCGGAACTCAAGTTGTTGGCGATGAGGGCCATCTTGGTTGGGTCCGTTGGCTGGACATGGACTTTCTTTGTGTGCACCGACGAGTCGAAGGACAGGTCGGGTGAACTTGGCTGGCTCAGGGGAGGCAAACTGTTTTCTATCGACTCCTTTAGTCTTGCGAGTTCCTCCTCCATGCCGAAGGACTGGGAGATTCTGTTGAATTCCCTGTCGCAGCTGTCGGAACTTTCGAAGTTGCCGTTGATTGTGATTATGCCATTTGGGCCCGGCATCTTCATCTGCAGGTAGGCGTAGTGTGGCACTGCCATGAACCTTGCGAACGCGTCACGTCCGAGGATGCAGTGATATTGTGAAGGCCAGTCGACGACCTCGAAGTTGATGCACTCTCGCCGAAAATTTTGCGGCGTGCCAAAGATGACGTCGAGGTTGATTTTGCCCAGGGGATATACACCTTTCCCTAGGATGATGTCGTGGAACGTTGTGTCTGAAACTTCTAGACACGTTAGAGGGATCCTCATTGCATGCAAGGTACTTGCAAACATTAGGTTGATGCCGCTGCCGTCGTCCATGAAGACGCAGCTCATGTCGAAGCCCCCAATATGCTCCTCGAGTATGAGGGGACAGTGGCCTGGACGAGGGACTTGTCGCAGGTGGTCACGCCGGTCGAAGGTGATGTAGGAGTTGCTTCCACTGAGGTACTCAGTGGTGGAAGGGGGAGAGTTTATCGCCAAGTTGACTTGGCGAGTGATGTCCTTCTGCACTGGATTTGAGGGGGGCCCCTTTTGGATCATCCCCATGTTGCCCACAGGTCGCGGGTATGGTTCGCCACCATGATTCTGGACCGGTGCGACCGCAGGTGGTGGTATTCCGAGCGGTGGTGGAGGAGCTCCATATGCCATGGCGCCTGGGGCGACTCCATAGCCCATGTTGACTGCGTCGCGATTCATCCGAGCCAGACCCTCGTGGAACTTGAGAAACTCGCGTTAGTCCTTGAGAAGGTGGCTGGATTTTTTCTTGTCGTCGTGCTTGTCGATGTAGAAGTGCATGTTGCACGGCCCGGACAGTTTGTCCTCGATGGTTGTTGCGGGTGCCACTTCGTGAGTGCAGCACTGCCACATCTGCGTGGTCTTCCCGGAGTCGCGGTATCCACCACTGCGATAGCCAATGTTGTGGTTGTCGTCATGTTTGTCGGCGTAACTGGCTGCGACCATGTTGACGTCATCGCGGTCATTGTAGACGTGCATTCGCCGCTTGCCTCGACGGTCGCGTCTGCACCCGAGGTCATCGTCGTCATCGGAGTAGGTGCGGTTTTTCACCGAATCCTCTCCATCGGCCCACCGATTCGCAATTTCCATTAGGTGGTCAATTGTATTGGGCTTCCTGCAGCGCAGCTCCTCCCTGAGCTCTATGCGGCGAACACCGCCATTGAATGCGTCGATTGCGCGGTCCTCCAAGATGTTTTCTCCGGAGTTCTTGATGATGGACCACCTCTAGATGTACGAGCGTAGCGATTCACCCGACCTTTGCTGGCAACTCCTCAGCTCTTCGATTGATGCGGGCCTTTTGTAAGTTCCCTTGAAGTTGCGTACAAAGCTGTAAACCAACTCTTCCCAGCTGGGAATGGATCCGCGCGGGAGATTGTTGAGCCATGCGCGGGCGGCACCCTGCAGCTGTAGCTGCAGGCATTGCATGGTCGTGCTTCGACTCCCGCCATGTAGCCTGACGGAGGAGATGTGGTCCTCCAACCAGATCTTTGGGTCTTGTAGGCCGTCGAACTTTGGGTTCCCCGACGGGAGTTTGAACCCTTTAGGCATTCGCTTCTGCCTGACGGCTCTGCTGAAGCATCTGGCGCCGCAGAGTTCAGTCTCGTCCTCTTCTGAATCAATCGAACGAGCGCGTCTTGCCCTTGATTTTTCGATTTTGTGCTGCATGAGGTCATCGCGTGCATCGTAGTCGTGATCATGCCGCCGTGAACGGTGATGTCGAGATAGATCATGACTGTCGTCGCTGGACGAGGGTGAGGAATAGCGTTTTGTGAGAGCCTTGCCTTTCTTCGGCTCCGGCATTGGTTCTTTGTCGAGGGCGGCCTTGATTAACCCCAAGCCCGTGATCGTAGATTTGTGCATGGCAGCTCTTGGATCTCTAGCTGGCGGCTGGTTGTTGAGGAGGTACATGGTGGCCGCTGTCACTGCGGCCTACGGTGTCTTTGGGACCACGTTGCCCCGCGTGTCGACTGTCATAGAGCTGAAGTCGAGGACTTTTGCAGCTTCTATGTGTTCTTTCTCGGTGAGATGGGCCATCCAAGATCGACTCGTGTTGGCCATGTACTTGTTGCCTTTGGAGGAGGATCCTCCATGGGAGGAGAGCCCGGCTCGTCGAAGACTCGACTCATCCGCCGCCTTTTTACGCGCCTCGAGTTGCGTGAGTGCATGTATCTAGTGTCTGTAGTCCTCCTTTAGTAACCAATTGTATCCCATCAGCATGTCCTGCGGCGTGCCGGGGGGCAGAGGATTGCCTCGCAGAGCTTCTCGGCAATAGGCCCACTGGTTGTCGTTGAGTTTGATCACGACACGTTCACCAGTGTGTTCGTTCACCA
This sequence comes from Avena sativa, assembly GCA_916181665.1. Classification (NCBI taxonomy): domain Eukaryota; kingdom Viridiplantae; phylum Streptophyta; class Magnoliopsida; order Poales; family Poaceae; genus Avena; species Avena sativa. The sequence continues at coordinate 320,308,339 of OV702292.1, forward strand.
TGGTTGGTGGTTCGACTGCCCCTCCATTGTTGACGGGCGCGCCATTAGCACCGTTGGTGGGGCCGCCATTGGGTGGCCTGCCATTAGGTATGCCACCGTTTGGCGGATCGGTGCCAGATACATTGCCGCTGTTTTCGCGATTGGTGGTGGTGTTGCCGGCGTTGATGACGGCGCACATGAAGTGGTTGGGGAAGCTGTTGCTTCCACAACTTTCAGATCCGGAGCCGCAGACTCCATCTTCCGTTGCTAGGTCACCCAGATCGGATCCACGATTGCTGTCGCTGTCCATGCTCCTAGCTGCTGCCGAGGTGTTGAGCTCGCTGAGGGTGCCGATTGGTGGCGGGAACCATGATGCTGGAGCAATCACGAGTGTTGTTGGCTGGTCAGGCATGCGAAGCGTGCCCATCTAACCAACCTGGAAGCGGAAGCTCCCAATCGCTAGGCTGATTCCATCGCCCATAGACTCGAAAGGCAGGCGAGTGGCCGGCGTGTGGACGATGAAGTCGAACGTGCCGAAGATCTGGCGAATCTCCGCTATTGCCGAGTTGTAGATCACGGTTGATGGGCCGAAGAAGCCGCGACATCAGCACACCCAATTCCCACAGACGACGCCAATTGACGAGGGTTTAACTCATCAATGCCCATTGTTATGGACTTGGGTTTTGGAGAAGGAGGGAGCGCTGGAGGCATTAGTCGGTTAGCAAACAAGCACACAGGGACGCAAGGTTTACCTAGGTTCAGGCCTTGTAGAGGTCCCTACTCGTGCTTGTCTGCTCTTGGAATTAACGAAGGAATCGAAGATTACAGGGGTGCGCAGATGCAATCTGGCGAGAGTTGTGGAAACTAGGGTTGCGTGTGTCCTCCTCGCCGCCCCCTCCTAGCCTTTATATAGATAGGCTAGGTCTCGGGTAGCAGGTCGAGTCGGTTACACGTTATGGTTTTTCCCTTTGAACTTTCTATCTTAAGCTTCTTCTTGTCTCGCAAGCAATCGAGAGTCCGTGGGCCACTCGAATTTTGTATTGGGCCTTGGCAACGCCGTGGGCTTCCGACGTATCCTGGCCGTATATACCAAGCTCCAGTACCTGTAGGGTATACCCATGTCACCTAGAGTCATTGGATGTCTATTCTTTTCACAAACCACATGGATCCACCAGTGTCATTGCATGTGTGTTCTTCTCACAAACCATATCTAGAGTCATTGCATGTGTGTTCTTTTCATGAACAACAACTAGAGTTAGTGAATGTCTGTTCTTTCACAAACAACACATGGATCCACAAGAGTAATTGCATTGCCTGTTCTTTTCACAATCCACAGTTAGAGTCATTGCATGTGTGTTGTTTTCACAAACTACATATCACCCGTGTCATTGCATGTGTGTTCTTCTCATAAACCACATATGGATCCGAACCTTAGGAGAGCCCTAACCTAAGCCCCCCAATGGTGGCTGTTAGACTAAGTCTTCTAGAAGGCACGCCTAACACAGTTGTTCTGCATGGCGATTGTTACATACCGTTCGATCGGGGCGCTTGGACGATTGGGATGGTCTTCATGAGAGCAATCCGCGAGTAGGCTGTTCTGCGGCTTGATTGGCCATGCTTGCTGCCCGCTTGCTCTGGAGTCTGGACAAACTGGCAACACCGGGTGCTCCCCTTTTGCGAGTGTCACGACTCACGAGTTCAGTGGGCCATATGCTAGTGTCACGTCCCCATTACTTCTCTTCCTCCCTGTACGTCTCTTCCTTCCCCTCGAAGACAATTTCCCCACTTCTCTCTCATCCTGCCATAGCCGCAGGCCGACGGCGCCTCTAGCTATCTCTCTGGCAGCCACCACCCTCTCCCTCTCTCTCGCCATGGGTTCAAGGGGAGACAGTGAGGAAACGCGTCGTGACAATAGGGACGGTGATTTCGATGTGAGTCGTCTCATCTCTATCTCTATCATCTGTTGCCAGTTATCTATTTTGAGCTAGATCTACTCTATTTACTCATGCACGTATGATGTGTTAGGTCAACCAGACGCTGTATGACTCTGACTATCACGGTTTAGCGGATGAAGACAGTCATCTGCTATGTAAACATGGATATGTGCCCGCTAAATTTGTAGCGTTCGAAGGACAAAACATAGATAGGAGGTTTTTACAGTGTCAAGGACATCGTGCAATGATGCAAGGCGGAACTTGCGGTGTTGTCAAATGGGTAGATCCATAGTGGCCCAAATCGATGCAGAAAACGCTGGACAAACTATGGGATATGACTGTTCAGTTGAAAGAATCCGTAGTCAGCTCACTTCTTGACAGTGTTGAGATGAAGCTATGGGACCCAGTTGACACGACCAAGCTTAACCGAGATCTAAGGAGGGTGCAAGACATGGTTAGCAAAGTCGAGAAGGAGAGGGACATGGCGTTGGCCCTGAAGGCTAAAGCAGAGCAAGAACTGACTCAACCAAGGAATGATCTTCACCAGGCCAAAGTCCTACAGTTCACAACTACGAGTATTGACAAGTGCATGAGGAAAAATGCAGAGAAACAATTGAAGTTGTGCCAGGAAGATGCTAAAAGGAAGGAGCAGACGATTCGATCCTTGCTCTCGCGGGAAGATGCACACCGGGCTAAGATTAGGAAGATCAAGGATATGTGGGATAACTAGTTTATTTAGCTTGAGCTCCGTGCCTTTTTAAGTTGTAATAGTAGTACTTGTTGACCTAGCGGTCTGTACTAGTGATCTCGGAGTCCTGGGAGGAAAAAAATTGGTCTCCCATTAATCTGTCTTAACCCTGCATTACTTCCTTTTGTCTGATCATGGTGGTATTCTAACATCGGTGGTTTGTTTAAATGTAATCTACGTGGATTGTGCCACATGCAAATGGCACAACCACAATTTAAAAAGTGGAAGCACGTACACCCGGTTAATGGAGATCCGGGAGCTTCGTCAAACGCAGGGGATGCAGGAGCAGGGAGGTGGTGAGATAGACGGGCTCAAGATTAGGCCATAAAGTGGTACCGATTTCCTCCTCATCTGGTCATTATTGGTTGCCATTACTGTTTATGTTTCCATGTCGTTGTGCAGCATCTGAAATAAGTTGCTCCTTCATGGAGTGTAGCAGCTTAAATAATTTATTTCTATTCCACTTACATTCCATCGAATTTGGAGACCTCCTGCCCCTCAGCACTCGGGGAACCGGTGCTCCGTGTTTTCAGATAGTAGTGGCACATTCACAATTTCGGATTCAACTACTAACTCGGACGTTTCCAAACCCTAAGTCGCGGTACATTTTACTCCGAGAACGTGGGTAGATTGTTTCGCCCAGCAAAGTTCCACACACAGAGCTCCAGAATTTAACCGAATTACATATATAGGTACAACTTAAACACATTACTATGCATGTTCATTGCCAGCAGCCTTCTTCCGCAGCCTGGGTGCCAAGCCTTCATGTCCACTGGCTTCTTCATTTCTTTCCTTCTTCCTCTTCCTCGGTGCCAATTTTCTTAGCTTCACGTACTCTGCATCGTCGGGACAATCAGCACCAGAATCGTGTCCAGCATCATCTTTCCACTCGTTTTTTCCTTCTTCAGGCAGCAAAATGACTGACCTGGCAGTCATGTTTCTAACCTTGCGGCGCTTCCTATCAAAGAAACAAGACTGTTGCATAACTGCCCAATATCCATAGAGTAAATACTTGCAAAAATTACAATTCAGCATAAACATGCAAACCCTAAGAGACTTTTGCTTATCAAGAGCTAATTGGGTTTGAGTGACCACCCTGTCCAAGAATAGAAGGGCGCCTCCCAGTTGCAGCAGCTTCCACATCCAGTACATCACAATTCAGCTCAAACATTCAAGCCAAAGCATACCTTTTCGTCAACCCAATTAGCTGACTGTCACACGTCAGAGGAACCATGATGCCACGTTCATCCATGAAGCTGAACTTTGCAGTCTGCTTTGGCCATAATTCATCATGATTACGCAGAGCAGCAACCATACCAGATATAGTGCAGATCTGCGCAGGCACTTCTTCCATCGTGATACAACGGTGTCCATACCACTTGCCCTTCACCCTTGCTGATTTAGAGTCATACCTAAATAGGACTACCGTAACCAGGTAAGGGTGGTCCGCGGAGATCCCACTTGACAGAAAACTATGGACAAAATATGTTTGTCAGTGTTGGGCTAACAAATAATTTTAGGTTCAGTAGCCAGCTAGCAGTTATAATTAGTGCGAATAGCAAAGAGAAGGGTAGCTCACCCGCATGTAGCCAGAACTTCTTCTTCCTTGGTAGTAGGATCTGCCATCCTCCGAGCTGCTCGGCTCGTCGACAGCGGAGGCGGGCTCGAGCCTCGCAATGATGGCTACGGCATGCGCCATTGGAGCTCGGGATCAGCGACTAGGCGTAGCAACTTGGCGCCGGAAGTCAAATGTTCGAAGGGATCGTCTTGCCTAGAGGGTGGATTTCGACGCCACTGGTGCTAGGGGAAAGGAGGGAATGGATTTTTGAAATGGGTCAACGCATCCAATCCACTTAGTTCCTCGATTTGCCTAAGAGGTTACCGCATTGGCGCTCGTGTCTCGGACATATGACCGACATGTGGGTCCTGACCGTCTACTTCACGGGGCAGTTTAACGGAATGTTTGAATTTGGCAGGGGTGAGATGAGTTTGCCTCGAAATGGCCCCTCTCAGTAGTTGGTAGCCCAACTTTATGAAACGCGGCAATTACAGGGAACTTGGGTACCGCCATGCACTCTCCCATGAACTTTCGGGCCGCAAACAAACAATCCCTTACATGAGGATGTTCTATGCAAAGGAAATGGCTCTTGATAGGATCAATGGTCCATGGAATGAAAGTTTTCAGTTGCTTTACAGCTTCAAAGCTCAAGTGGAGATGGCTAGTCCAGGTAGTGTTGTACAGATAGACAGGCATAAAGTTCAGTAAAAAATAAGAGAAAATACAAAGGAGAAGGAGTGCTTTAGAAGGGCTTTTGTTTGTTTCAAAGCTTGTTGGCAAGGGTTTCCGGATGGTTGCAGGCCTTATTTGGCCATGGGTGCAAGAACTCTTCATGGAAGATTTAAAGGACAACTAGTAGTTGCTACTACAGTTGATGGCCACAATTGGATGTTTCCTGTTGCTTTTGGTGTTTTGGAGATTGAGTTAGAGGAAAGTTGGACTTGGTTTATTGCGTGACCTTATAGGTCATCCACCAGGACTTACTAACCACACGGATGCTTCCAAAGGTTTGGAGAAAGCTATAGAAGAAGTATTCCCGGAGTGGAGCATAGGGCATGTATGCGACACTTAGTGCATAATTTTACAAAGAAATTCAAAGGTAAAGTTTATACTGACAACCTATGGCCAGCTTCATACACAAGCAGTTTGAGGAAGCATCTGTATCATTTGGAAGTGTTGTATAAACAAAAACCTGCGGTGAAGGATTATTTGGATGCACATCATGGAATGGTGTGGTCAAGAAGCCGATTCAATGAAATTTTCAAGGTAGACTATGTAACAAGTAAGCTTGTAGAGAGTTTCAATGCAAAGGTCGAGTCATTGGAAGGGCTTATGTTGTGGCAAATATTTGATAAAATTAGGCAGATGATCATGACAAAGATCAATTTGCGTCAAAGAATTGCATCAACAGTACATGTTGGCCATCTCATCCACCCATCTTTGATTAAGGCTTTGCATGCCAGGGAGTAACGTACCCTGACAGTTGAAGATGAAATGCATTAGAAGAGGAATGGAGGCTGAGGTAACATACACTGACACTAAAGATAGGTAATGGAGGTATCCAGTGAGTTTGGTTGATAGGACATGCCATTGCAGGCAATGGCAGCTCCGTGTGAAACCATGTATACATGCAATGTTTTTCATGGGTGTTCTAGGAGGTGAAGAGGGTGAAGTTGATCAGTATGTGTTGGAGTATTTCTCCGTTGCCAAATTTAGGGCAGCATATGCTCAGAACGTTCCAGCCTTGTTGGGAAAAGGCCAACAGATGGAAGTGGATCTAGGCTTCAAGCTATACTCTCCAGTTTTTACTAGACCAACAGGTAGGCCAAGGAAGAATAGGATGAGAGCTAGTGCAGAGGGTGGTGCACCACCTCGACAATGTAAGTGCAAATGTTGTGGGATCCTAGGGCACATTGCTAGGCTTTGTAAAAACGAAGTGGACCCAGCTTATGGAATGGATGATCAGATGGGAGCAGCAAATGTAGATGAGAATGAAGTATTTGAACGAGAGGAGAATGAATCAATGGATACATTGCAGATTGAACCAACAGATCAAGAGGAGATTGAACCAAATGCAGATGAGATTGACCCAAATGTAGGGGAGATTGAACCAATGTATCTAGAGGAGATTAAACCAAATGCATGGGGAGATTGAACCAATGGATCGAGAGGATATTGAACCAAATGCAGCTGAGATTGAACCAAATGCAAGCAAGATTGAACCAATGGATCTGATATGGGGTGGCCCGATCTTCTCATCAAGCACATGTCGATGATGATAATGGTGGATAGATAAATAGCCTGTAGCTATGAACTCTCCCGCTCGAACCGTGATGCCAATGCAACAACTCTCGAACCCTGTGGGATATTCACAAAACCACGCTCTTGCGCATGCAGCCGTCAACCACGAACGGTAGTTTGCAATCTACTAATTCCCAATGGAACAACACATCACACTCAATTGCAGTAGTATAATTCGATCATAGGGTATTTCTAGAGTTTTTTTGAAAGAAACAACTCCAAAATAGTTTAAACATGGTCTCAACCCTAACTATGGGGCGTCCCAGGGCTTATAAGGGTGGCTAGGGCAGCCAAAAACCGAACTAAAATGCGTACGACTCAAACTGATATAGGCCGACTCGGACCAGATTTTGGTCGGTGGGCAGTCATTCCGGTTGATCTCGGTCGGACTGTCCGGTTGGGACGGACACTCCGGTGGAGTTAGCTGGATAGTCCGGTCCGGCCGGAAAGTTCAAAGTTTCTGGGTGGTGTCCGGTTAGTGTCCGATCTGGTGTACTCACTGTCCGCACCAAGGCTTCTCTCGGGCAGGCCGGACAGTCCGGGTGGACTCAGCCGGACACTCCGGTTGTTGCAGAGCTTCTTGCCTCTGTATTGATGATCTTCTCTTGCGCCTTCCTCCCGCTCCTCCCTCGTGCATCCTTGGGCGATCATCATGCTGGGCTTCTCTTGTATCCCTTCTCCTCCTCGTGCCATGCTTGTTTCTCCAACAAACCTGATCATACATAAATGCATAGACTTAGGTAGTATAAAGTTCTCATCAATTAAAGTACCAGATTCGTTTAGGAGGGAATTCACCTGTTGTTCAAGTAGCTTAACACGAGCTCTTGTAATGGGTCCAATCCTAATCTCATTAGACTGATCCTTCCTTGAAACAGTTAGAACACCTTCAGTAGTAATTGGCGTAGGTGTAAGTATAGGGATGTCCTTATTATCTCCCCCTTCAAAAGGCATCGACCTCGATGCTCCAAGGTCTTCTCCATCACATGGTGATAAATCAGCAACATTGAAGCTGTTGCTAACTCCACCAAACTCCTCAATAGGTATATCAATCGAGTAGGCATTATCGTTAATCTTGGCTAAGAGCTTGTAAGGACCAGCATCACATGGCTTAAATTTTGACTTTCGAATTAGTAGGAACCTATCCTTGCGTAGATGCACCCATACCATGTCACCACGCTTGAACAAAATTTCCTTCCTTGCTTGATTCCTTGTAGCAGCAATGTTCTTGACTTTCTTCTCTATAGCCTCTCTAGCCTTCTCATGAATCTTCTTCACATATTCAGCACGCTTTGATGCCTCCATATCAACTCTCTCATGTAATGGGCAAAGGCAACAAATCAAGTGGCGTCAATGACTTGAAACCATACACCACCTCAAAAGGACAAAGATGAGTAGTCGAATGTACAATCCTTTTGTATGCAAACTCAACATGTGGCAAACACTCTTCCCACTCCCGCAAATTCTTCTTTATCATAGTCCTTAGCAATAGTAACAATATTATATTCACCACCTTCGTTTGACCATCTGTTTGGGGATGACATGTAGTACTGAATAGCAACTTCGTTCCCAGCTTCCCCCATAAGGTCTTCCAAAAGTAGCTCATGAACTTTACATCATGGTCAGAAACAATCATCTTGGGTACTCCATGTAATCTCATGATGTCCCTGAAAAATAGGTTAGCAACATGGGACGCATCATCGCTTTTGTGGCAGGCAATAAAATGAGCCATCTTAGAGAACCTATCCACTACCACAAATATAGAATCATGACCTCTCTGAGTTTTAGGTAGACCTAGCAAAAAATCCAAACTAATGTCTTCACATGGTGTAGTAGGTGCAGAGAGAGGTGTATACAAACCATGAGGCTGCAGCTTGGATTTCGACTTGTGGCCGACATGTAATACAACGCCTCACAAATCTATAGACATCACGCCTCATCTTGGGCCAATAAAAATGATCAGCGAGCATGAGCAATGTCTTCTCACGCCCAAAGTGACCCATTAAACCACCAGCATGTGATTCCTGCAATAAGAACAAACGCACCGACGATTCTGTAATACATAGTTTGTTAGCTGTAAATAAATATCCATCATGTATATGATACTTATCCCATGCGTTTTTAAGAGCACACAAACGATATGGTTCAGCAAAATCATGGTCAGTTGCATAAAGTGCACAAATACTTTCTAATCTAGGAATTTTAACATCAAGATTGGTTAATAGTATGTTCTTCCTAGACAAAGCATCAACAACTGCATTCTCTTTTCCCTTCTTATACTTAATGTTGTAAGGAAAAGATTCAATAGACTTAACCCATTTAGCTAATCTTCGATGCAAGTTTGATTGAGCTTTCAAATACTTCAATGCTTCATGATCAGAATGCATGATAAATTATTTTGGCCACAAATAATGTTGCCAAACTTCAAGAACTCTAACAAGTGCATACAATTCTTTATCATAAATAGGATAGTTCAGTCTAGCACCAATAAGTTTCTCAGACAAATATGCTATAGGGCAACCCTCTTGCATCAAAACTTCACCAATACCTATACCACTAGCATCACATTCAACTTCAAATTGCTTCGAAAAAGCAGGCAATGCAAGTAATGGTGCAAAAGTAAGCAAACATTTCAATGTATCAAAAGCAATATCTTGGGACGCGCCCCATAGAAATGGCACACCTTTCTTAGTCAAGTCATTCAGCGGTGCAGCAATAGTGCTAAAATCTTTCACAAAGTGCCTATAGAAACCAGCTAAGCCATGGAAACTACACACTTGACTCACATTCATGGGAGGAGGCCAATTCTGAATTGATTCAATTTTAGATTGATCTACCTCTACCCCATGCTTATATACAACAAATCCCAGAAGCACACATGGTGGAGATAAACGTGGCAAAGAAACTTATGAAAAGGAATATTGTAATGCACAAGAGAGACGCTAGTAAAAGTTCAAAGTAAAGAGGCACAAGATTGCTCAATCTACAAGTGCTATGATCAACTAGGCCTTCAACAGTGCACACTTTGATATCTATTTTTGGCACGCTTGTAGCTCTTTTCTTCTTCTTTTTTATAATGATTCTCTTTTCTTTTCTCTTTTTTTTGATTATTCAACTATATGAGACAATGCAAACACAGGTGCAGCAACTTATAAAAAACTAGGCCGGATAATCCAGATGATATGCGCCGGAGACTCCGATCTAGCCGGATAGTCCGGTGTATGTAGGCCGGATAGTCCAATTTTGCCTGTCGAAAATTTCTTCACTTCAAAACCCTAATGAGCACCCTGTCAGAGAAAAGCAACTAGTCTCGTGGGTATGTTCCTAGGAACGGATGTTGTAGATAGGCTGTGTCTATGGTATGCAAACAAAGGTACGCTATGTGGACTTGGACAAACGATGAAAACGGTGCAGAAAATGGTGATGGTGGACTCAGCAGAAAACAATATCAAACCCTAAACCTAGACACAAACGAAAACTAGACATCTATAAGAAAAACCTACAGATCACATCTACGAGAAGACACGATCAACAATTAAAACTCAAAAACGATGCAATCTAGTCTATGGCAAATCTTTTTGTAAGGCTTTTTCTGTATAGGACTAGAAATAAACTAATCTATAGATGGATTTGTGGATGCTCACCGAGTAAACGAGGAAATATGATACCAAGATGATATGGGGTGAGGTAGTAAAGCAAAGATAGTAGTAAAGTAAAGACAGTAGTAACAAAAGCACTAAACATTGGGATTCGAGTGAGGTAGGCATAGGGATGGATGGACGGGCGTTGCATGGACAAGACAATTCAAATAGCAATCAGAACATAGGGCAATTGCAGATAAATAAGATAAAGCATCCAAGTACTAGACAATCCTAGGCATGTGTCCCATATATAGTCATATGTGCTCGCAATGAGAACTTGCACAACATCTTTTGTCCTGCCAGCCCGTTTGTAGCGGGGCCTCTAGGGAACTACTGGCAATTAATGTGCTCCTTTTAATAGAGCACCAGAGCAAAGCATTAACATTCCGTGAACACATGTGATCCTCACATCAAAGCCATTCCCTTTCGGCTATCCCGATTTCTCTCACTTCGGGGCCATAGGTTCCGGACAACAACATGTGTAGACAACTTGCAGATAAGACCATAAACAATATTATCATAATGAATCAATAACATGTTCAGATCTAAAATCATGGCACTCAGGCCCTAGTGACAAGCATTAAGCACAACAAGTCACAACAAAGTCATAAAGCACTAATAAAAGATACTAGGCACCATGCCCTAACAATCTGATGCCATTACATGAACGATCTCATCCAATCACTACCATCCCCATAGCCTACAGCGGGGGATTACTCACTCATAGATGGGGGAAACATGGATGGTCGATGGAGAAGCGATGGTGATTGTGATGGCGATGATCTCATCCAATTCCCCATCCCGGCAGGGTGCTAGACCAGAGTTTGTGGTGCTGTTTCGTGGAATCTGGTGGTGGCGGCGGAGCGGAACTCCTTTTGGAAAAACGTCGAACCCCCTGAAGTTTTTAGGTTAGAAGGCTCCTTATAGGCGAAGAGAGAGGCCGAGGGGGTGCCTGGGGGGGCCACACCACCCCCTGGCGCGGCCTGGCCTGGCCCGCGCCACCAGGTGGTGTGGCCACCCCTGGCTCTTCTCCGTCTCGTATTCTGGCTCCTGGAGTCTTCGGGTGAAATAGGATTTTTGATATATTTTCCAAAAAAATTCCTGATAGTTGATTTTTTGCACAAAAAGTAGACACCAAGGCAATTCTGCTGAAAACAGCGTCAGTCCGCATTAGTTGCATCCAAATCACACAAGTATAGAGGAGAAACAATAGCAAAAGTGTCCGGGAAAGTAGATACGTTTTGGACGTATCAACTCCCCCCAAGCTTAGCTTATTGCTTGTCCTCAAGCAATTCAGTTGAAAACTGAGTGCGAGAAAAGAACTTTCACGAACACATTTGCTTCATATGATGTAAATATTCTCAGCAATGTGATCAACTACTTAGACAGTTCATAATAAAGAGTATGCAACTGAGCCTACTTAATAGTGATTGCAAGCTATGAAGATATTCCAACTCAAGAATAATAAGTAGCATGAAGCACAAACATAAGCAACATTACAATGCTCATAAAAAGGTATGATAGAGTGGTATCTTGCTTGCCCTTTGATTATTAATGCCAAGGCACCTCTGAAGTTCAAGTGATGACTAGAAGTAAAGATATCAAGGATACAAGCATCAAAGTCATAACGCAAATAATCAAGTAATGGAATAAACACAAAGAAAGACAACTATGCTCTCAAGAAGGTGCTCAAAGAATATGAGGAGACTCAACAAGTAGAAGAAAAGGTTTTAAATAATTTGAAAGGCTTCCAAATGCTGAAAGTATGGTACTCGTTAGCTTTGAGCTCTCATTGCCCCTATCATAAGCATCTTTAACGTGGTTAAGGTGAAAGTGAGGTCCAATCTGAGTTATATGCTTGACAGACTATAAACTGAAAATCCCAAGTCCCTTGAGTACGAGGGCCGCTCCTCATGCTACTCGACTTTAGTTACTGGTAAGTTCTTGTCATCGTAAGTATGTGCGTATCATTGAGAACCGCCAACGGGGTACCCCTTGCCCGATGATACGGAAGAATCCCCATATCAAAATGACAAGGCAAGCAGACAATGAGTATCTCAACAATCTTCTTATTTACCATGGGAAAATGGTGCTTTTTTCTCTCTTTCCTCTCTTCATAAAAACTCTTTTTTTTCTTTTTCTCAATAGCTATCTCTCTCTTTTTTTATAAGAAGAATGCTTCATAGATATCATTATGCTTACGCTGCAGGTTTCCACCATGTCAGCATGGATTAGACCAGCGGCCCAGGCGTTTCTCTAACACACATACATAACTCCATGGACTTACAAGCTCCCCTTTTATTTGACACCGACGACATCCGCAAACAAAAGAGCAAGGTATCAACTGGGTATATATTTACAAGTGTTGAAAGCGTTCCCCATGACAGCACGGTTCTGCTACTCCCCAGCCTATAATTTGCAAGCATATAACTTTCATGGAGAGTTCACAATGGTTCAGGTTTATTAAGTGAAGGAAATAAAGTGTGCCATCAAGTTCGTGAGAGCTTTACTAACTAATTTTCCCATAACAAGCAAACATTTCATTTGGAAGAAAACAAGGCATATTGAATATGCACGGGAGTAGCAAATGATGCTACTAGGTAGGTATGGTGGACACTTTGGAAATATTTGGTTTAGGGAGTTGGAAACATGAGTAAAACACTCAGTGGAAGTGAAGGCTAGCAATAGTAAGGGAGCGACAAACGAGAGAGCAATAGCTGCATTATCATGCTTGCAACAAAACAGGACTAGTCATGGCATGAAAGTGATTCAAGATCCTCAAGGCAAAATAATTCATCAAGGCTTAACTGATTATAACAGTCCTGTGCATGCGTGAGCATGTGCCAAGTCAATTCAAATGAAACATTCAAAGGAGGATACCGCGGTGTCATACCAATTTATGAATAGAGCAATGCAAGAAAACATTCATAAGACATGCTACAAACTATTAGCGAGCTGGAGCTAATCATAAGAAAGCAAGAACTACTAAGCATCCAAAGATAACATACACCCTACTTGAATGGACTAAGCAAGCCCACAGTAATGAGTATATGTACAAAAATGAAAACAAATAGAGTTCGTTACCAGCCTCTTACCATGCCTCATGTAGCATCCCAATTGTCTAACAATTGTAATGCTACTTGGTCTAGTAATATAATGACTACTTCCTATATATAATTGTTGCATCATAATTATATCATGCTCATGTCATCATGCCACCTTGCATTTGAGCATCATACAAAACCCCTTTTTCCTTTTGGGTCTTCCTCTCATAATGCATTTGTCTTATTAAATATAGTTGCTTCTTGATATATTGTATTTGTATCTTGATATATTGTTACATGCCCAATATGAGCTGAGGGCATCTCTCTTTAATCCTTTCATCTACTAACAATGGCCACCTTCCTTTTGGTATCATCTTAATTCCACCATATATATGTATGTGACCATTTTACCTTGCCTTGGCATTTTATTCTTGTCACTCATACATGTATGGACCCAATATTCTATTCTTACACATGCATACATGTGGTTTAATTCAAATCTATCCTAATCTGGATTTATTTGCTTTCTCTCACTTTTGTAGCTCACATACCTGTCACGTATTTAGTTTTCACTAAATATGCTCACATACATGCATGCTCATTTTCTTGCCTACATGCATTATGGATGCATTGCATGGCACATGCAATATGGGCACCATCTACACCTCTTTTCCTTCTATTTGTTTTGGTGTTGTTTTGGGTTTTTCCTAAAGAGTTGAGATTAATTGTTTTTGGTCAACTAAAATCAAACCTAACTAGCCTAATCTACCCAACCTAACCACACCACACTACCCCCCTCCCAAACCGTGGCCACCACCCATGTGCTTGCCATGGCACACATGGATGGCATGATCCCACATCACCCCATATTCCTTACCCTCTTCTTTTCTTGCAAACCAAGAAGATGGCCAGCAACCCACGTCTTCCCCTCCCCTCCTGCTCCCCATCTCCTTCCTCTTTAAGCAAAGAAACAAAGAGAGAGAAGGGAAGACCTAGCCCTAGACTACCAAATCCTTCCTCCTTTTTTTTGCATAAAGGTGACCCCCCATGTGATCCTTCCTCTCTCGTATCTCCACCCCAACCACCCAGAACTCCTCTCAGATCCCATCTGGGCGAAGCCAGACCCCTCTCCTTCCTCCCCACCACATCCTGGCCATGGCCATGGGTTCTCTAAACCCAAGATCCGGCCTGCCTTGCTAGCCGACGATCCCGAGCGCGCCAAGCTATACAAGGAGCACGAGGAGCTTCGTCTGCTTCATCTACCTCACCCTGCATCGGCCAAGCCTCGCCGGAGTCCTCTGGAGCTCCCTGGGCACGCCGCGGCCACCGGATCAGACGCTCGCGGGACCCCTGCCTCTGCTCCGACCCGATCCACCTCTCGCTCCAGCGAGCACACCAACGAGCTCCTGGTGAGCCTCTCAACCCCCTAGACATGCCCCCCTACCCTATCTTGCACCGTAGCACCGCCGCCCTGCGTCGAGCACCCCGCGTGCACGCGTGCCGCCGCAGTCACCGTCAGCGCGCGCGTCCGTCGCGTCTGCAGCCCACCTGCTGCCTCGGCTCCCCTAGGATTTCCGCGCGCTGTAGACCATCTCAGTGCAAGCTCTATGAACAAAAGTTGTAGCCCGAAGTCCCCTCGTCGTTTTTCGTTTTTGCGGCTTGGCGAGATCCGTCGCCGTTTGGTCGCCATCGTCGTCCAAACTCCGGCCGATCCTCTGTACTCTGCAGATCGGCGCGCAGCAGCAGTCCGGCGACGCCGTCGTTTTCGCAGTAAGGCTCCTGGCCTTTTTCCCGCCTCAACCCGCAGCCCTTCTGGCCCACCTGCCAGCTCCTGCGGAAGTTTTGCAGAAAGGCACCTCGAGTTTAGGCGTCCCCACCGCGCAGCCCTCGGACCGCCCACGTGTCGCATCCTCGCTGGGTGACGCACGCGCGTGGGCCCCCGCTGCCCCGACCCCAGCTGTCAACGAGTGCGGCTAGGCCAGCCCGCGGTGTAAAAAGGTTTTCCGCGCGCTGTGCTGCTGAGTCAGCGCTGGACCCACTGGTCACTGTCTGTGGCTAGATCCGAGTGAGTGAAAAAAAGGAAATTCGGTTTTCTGTTTTAATTCAAACTTTTCAAAATTTATTTTAAATTCGAATTAAAATTTGCAGTAAAATGCCTTTTTCTTAATTAATTAATAACTTTTGTTTTATAACTCCAAATTTAACAAATGATATGTCTAAAATGATTAGCTCGACGAGACCTTTCTGTTTATGCATTACTTTATCTGTTTTGCAGCATGCATCATATAAATATAAAGTATACAGCAACTTTTATGAGGTTAAAATGTGACTAAAACCCAATAAAATGTCTTATTCTTGTATTCCACACCTCACCCATGCCATGCTACATTATTGCCATGCAAATTGTGCATCATTCATCATGGCATGATTGTTTGCTTGAAGCATTTTATTCCTATGCTTGTGCACTTTATTTATGTTGGCCCTTGTTTGTTTGGTTCTTCTTCGAATAGACGCTGAGCAGGGGATTTACCAAGAAAACCAGGAGCACTACCCAGATCCTTCTCTCGCTTCAACTGAGCTGCCAGGCAAGCACTACCACATGCTTGCATACATATAGTACCTATTGCCTCTATCTTATTCTTGCATCATTGAGTCGCGATTGCATTAAACTGAATCCCAAGTACTGCATAGCCTTTACTTTTAAACCCCACCGAAGCTTGTTCCTCCATCCCATGAGCCATTACTACAGGAGTTGTTTGAGCCATGTGAGTCATAGAACAGCATGTGTAGGGTACGTGAGTGTCTGGTGGATAACGAGGTACCTAAACAACTTAACCTGAGTAGTAATGGGAGAACTAATGAAAGTGGCACCGGTGAGCAATATCTGCTATTTGGTTTTTCATGCTCACTTGTGTCCCGTAGGACCCCGAGTACTTGATTCCTGTTCCTTGAATATTCGCGCTATCCACATCCGGGAGGCTTATGAACCCCCCTGAGCCAGAGCTTGATTCACTCTTATTTCTTGGGGCCACAAAGTAGTTTGGGGCTTTATTACTATTCTGTACTTATGCCATGCTTTACTGCTTTATTTAAGATTGTGCGAGGATGCACCTGTACTGTTTAGGTAAGCGGAGTGTTTTCGCGGTATCGACAAGCCCAGTCACACTTTCGGGTTCCCAGTCGTTTACAGCCATTGACGCAAACCTTGAGTCCGTCTCGGAGCCGGCCAACTTCGTTGCGGGTAGCTTAATGGGGTGGCCCCCTGAAATATTTCTGAATCCTGTGATCGCTTTGTCGTGAATGACTCGTTGGGTTTTGAGTTGGTTTTTCCGAGGTTGATCGAGTGTGTGTTGCTATTTGTGCACCCCTGCAGGGTAAAACTTTCTGAAAGCAGTGTCCGCGGTTATGGACGACTTGGAGCACAGTTTCTCGATCATAGACAAGTATAACTAAAGTACCGCTTTTAATTTGACTAAGTACCTGACTAGTAAATAGTGCAACACTCATGGAATGGATAATAGAACTGCCAACGGATGGGGGGTTGTTCGTCCGCTTCCTCGTCGGAAAGCGAGGAGGAGGATGGATCTGTTAATGTTACCGTTATAACTGTTGTTATTTAATTCACGGACATCCGTCTATCTTTGGTTAGGCGGATGGTTAGCGGGTATCTATAGAATTGTTCGGTATTATCTTTTGCTGCAGTTGCGTCACCCCAGGTTGTGTCCCCTTTAGAGACATAAAGACTTGCTGAGTACCCCTAGGGTCTCACACGATAAATTGTTTGATTCAGATGAACAGGTAAGCTCGCAAGATGGATACTGGGTGGAGGAGACGGACGATGTTGGCAACGATCATTCGGTGTAGAGATTCCGGGAACGGGGATCCGTGTGATCTGTGGGCGGGATGTGTTTCTTTATGGGGCATCTTATGCCGATTTGCTTCTTATCCGTACTCGGATCTTGTTTTCCGCTTCCGTCTGATACTCTGATGTTTGATGTATGAGGAGATATCCTAAACTATTATATCTATCTAGGATATTTGGATCTTGCCGTATGGCGTTGTAATATTTCTATTTCTTTTAGATGGAATGGCTCTGAGGACTGTTGTATGGTGGCTTGCATACATACTCATTTGTGTATGTAGTTGATCCCTTCGCCTGCCGATTACGCCACCCGTTCTTGTCCCGATGTTTGGAAATGGTTAGGATGGCCGAAAGGTCTACCTGTGAGTGGCATTTGGGCCCCACCGTACTATTTTAACCATTTCCGCCCATCCAGGCTTGTAACTAGGAGCGTAATTCACCGAGGTAGTTACAATTGGTATCAGAGCCATCCCGCCCTTCAGGGTCTCAGCCAAATGGTCGTTGTCAGTCTAGCAAATATTTTTGGTAGCTATGTATACTAGGGCAAAACAAAACGCGAGAGTAGGACTGCTTCCATTTTTCTTCTTACCCACCCTTTTCTGGTAAGGAAGTGTAACGTTTTCAATCCTCTTCTTAAATTCAAACTAGGATTCACGTGTTCTGGGTTCCGTAGTACCATAGGTTGTGTGTGTGTGTGTAATTCCTTGTCTATCTGTTGCATCCAAGTTGTTATCACAATCTGCCTTTGGTTATCAACTATTGGTACATTCCATACCGACAGGCTTTTGCAAACCGACGCGATCTATCTGATTCGTTGTATACCGCCGCGATCTGTCTTACTCGTTGTTATCCGACGTTATCTTGTTTGGGGTGTTCGTTTCCGTAGTTACTAATCTTTAGGTTCATCGTGAGAAGAAGGTGTTGGGATATGTGTTCTACTTATTCATGTGCGGAGTAATGATTTGAGTGCGGGATGGAGTCGCGACCATACCACTACTCTTATCATTCGCTCTTGTATATTGAATTGGTAGAGTCACTAATCTTGATTCGTTAAGTGATTTTGCGCATCTATTGGTATTTTAATGCCGAAATTTGCGGAAAAATTTTCTTTGATATATCCGTGTACCACACTCCTTTTCAGTCGTGTGCGATATGCTTAATATCTTCTAGGTGCTTTGAACTTTGTTGATATTTTAATATCATCTTAGTAAATTGTATCCTTTAATCTTGATTAATTCCATCTTGGTACTATTTTGGATTATTATTATTCTCCATTATAGTACTGACTTGTGTTTTATATCGATCACAGGATGGCACCACCACGCCGTTCTGATGAGGACATACAACTTGAACTGGGGGCAGCGTTGTCAAGCATCGCCAATGCCTTGGCAGCAATGCAGCAGAACCAGGAGCGTTTTGAAGAAAGTGTCAGGAGGAATGAGTTTGTTCCGCTACCTCCACCTCCCAAGCGAGGAGACATCAAAAGCTTCCTGAAGTTCAACCCACGCCAATTTGATGTTTCTGATCAACCACTTGATGCTGATGATTGGTTGCGTGAGATGTCAAGGTTACTGATGACTGCTGATGTTCCTGAGCAAGAATGGGTAAAGTGTGCTACTCACCTTCTGAAGGGAGATGCAGCTCTCTGGTGGGAGAATTACCTGAAGGCAAACCACTCTGGTTTTCAGCCTACTTGGGGACAGTTCACTGGAGCTTTCAAAGAGCAGTATCTGTCAGAAATTGTCATGGAGAGGATGAAGGAAGTGTTTCTCAACCTCAAGCAGGGCAATGACAATGTCAATACCTACATCAGAAACTTCATGAACCTTTCTCGTTATGGTGGCGATGAGATATCTGATGACAAGAAGAAGCAAAAGAGGTTCAGGCAAGGGCTCAATGCATCGATTAAGTATGCAATCACACATGCAAGGCCGGCGTCTTTTCTGGAACTTCAGCATACGGCTCTGCAGGAAGAGGCAAGTAGGCAAGTGTTTGAGGAGTCAAAGAAACACAACCGCGATGCAGCAAGCTCTTCAGCTATGTCAACTCCTTCTAAGCGTCGTGTCTGGGTTCCTAACACCCCACCGTCGCTCCCGGCTACACCAAGACCTTCAAGCTACGCGGCAAGGCCACCAAACTTCCTCACTGCTGCTCCCAGGGGCTACAACCACCACTACCCTGGAGCGCCTGGCGGAGTCCCTGGCTACGTTGCTCCACGTCCACCTGGTGCTTGTTACACTTGTGGAGACACTGGGCATCAATACTGGAACTGTCCGATGAAAAATAAAGCTCTTCCTCCACCACCTCCAAGATCTGCGGCAAGCTCTCGTATGGTTCGTGCACCACCACCTCGGGCTCTCAACATCAACACCAAGCCCGGGTCTACTGTTGCTCGTGCCAACTGTGTCAACGCCGCTCAAGCTGAGCATGCACCTGGAGTTGTGATGGGTATGTTATCCGTTAACTCAGTCCCTGCACGAGTTTTGTTTGATTCTGCTGCATCGCATTCTTTTGTTTCTCACAAGTTTGCAAATGAGAATGAGTTAGCTATGGATCCTCTACTTAAGCGGTTAATGGTCCTTTCTTCTGGAGCAACAATGGCAGCTTCTAAAATCAGCCATGGCAATCAAATTGAGATTGGTGGCTCTTCGTCCTCGGCGTCCTTAATTGTTCTGGGCAATTCTGACATTGATGTTATCTTGGGCATGGATTGGTTGACAGCAAATGCAGCTGTGATTGATTGTGCTGAACGCTCGGTTTCTCTGAAAATTCCTGAAGGCCATATAGTCTATTCTCCAAGTCAGGCTCCTGCTATCCTGCTTTTCTCTTTGGCGGCTCTGAATGATGATGCTATGGAAGCTATTCAGAGTGTTCCGGTGGTCTGTGAGTTCCCAGATGTCTTTCCTGAAGAGTTGCCAGGTATGCCTCCGGATCGTGAGGTTGAGTTTGTAATTGAGCTTGAACCTGGTACGGCTCCTATCTCCAAGCGGCCTTATAAAATGGGTCCTGCTGAGTTGGCTGAACTCAAACGGCAGCTTGATGAACAAGAGAAGTTGGGTTTCATTCAACACAGTACTTCTTCTTGGGGTAGCCCAACTATCTTTGTGAAGAAGCGAGACAAGACTGATAGACTTTGTGTTGACTATCAGGCTCTCAATGCTAAAACCATCAAGAATAAATATCCCCTTCCGCGGATTAATGATCTCTTCGATCAGCTAGCTGGAGCTGTGGTATTCTCTAAGCTTGACTTGAGAAGTGGTTATCACCAAATCAAGATTCGCAACGAAGATGTTCCTAAAACAGCTTTCACCACCCGCTATGGCCTGTATGAGTACACGGTCATGTCTTTTGGTCTCACCAACGCACATGCCACCTTCTCGAGGCTCATGAACTCGGTTTTCATGGAGTATCTTGATAAGTTCGTTGTGGTCTATCTGGATGACATCCTAGTCTATTCTAAGTCCAAGGAAGAACATGAAGAACACCTTCGGTGTGTCCTAAACAAGCTTCGTGAGAACCGCCTGTATGCAAAGTTCTCCAAGTGTGAGTTTTGGCTGTCTCAAGTAACCTATCTTGGTCACGTCATCTCTGCCAAGGGCATTGCCATCAACCCGGAAACTGTAAAGACAATTGTTGACTGGCTTCCTCCTGCTAATGTCAAAGAAGTGCGGAGTTTCCTTGGTTTGGCTAGTTATTGCCGTCGCTTCGTTCAGAACTTTTCGAAGATAGCGAAGCCTCTTACCGATCTTCTAAAGAAAGGCAAGAAATACCTTTGGACTCCTGCATGTCAAGCAAGCTTTGAGACACTCAAAGAGAAGCTCACTTCCACATCAGTCTTGGTTCCTCCAGACACATCCAAGCCTTTCCAGATCTTCTGTGACGCCTCTTTGCAAGGATTGGATGCGGTCCTTATGCAAGAAAAACAAGTTGTTGCTTATGCCTCTCGACAGTTGAAGATGCATGAGATCAACTATCCTACACATGACCTCGAGCTCGCAGCAGTTGTCTTTGCTTTGAAAGTATGGAGGCATTACTTGCTTGGCAACCGTTGTGAAATCTTTTCTGATCACAAGAGTTTGAAGTATATTTTCACTCAGCCTGATCTCAACCTTCGTCAGAGGAGATGGATTGAAGCAATCAATGATTTTGATTTGACCATCAACTACACTCCGGGCAAAGCTAATGTCATGGCCGATGCTCTCAGCCGCAAAGCTTATGTCAACAACCTCATGATGGAAGAACAACAGCCTCTCTTGTGCGAGGAATTCCGTCAGCTCAACCTTGAAATTGTGGAACAAGGGTATCTTCTGAACCTTCTGGCAACCCCTCTCTTGGAAGAAAAGGTTCGCTCTTTTCAGCTTGGTGATCCGTACACCAGAAAGATCATCTCCAAACTTCAGCTTCCGAAGTATGAGTCCTTCCACGTTGATGACCAAGGCACGCTTTTCTTTGAACACCGGATGTTTGTTCCGAACTACCCGGGTTTGAGAGAGCAAGTTCTCAAGGAGGCGCATGATTCTGTTCTTTCTATCCACCCTGGCAGCACAAAGATGTACATGGACTTGAAAACACAATATTGGTGGCCGGGATTGAAACGATATTGTGCCAACTATGTCTCGGAGTGTGATGTCTGCCGCAGAGTTAAAGCTGTCCATCAGAAACCTTCCGGTCTTCTACAGCCATTGAAACCCCCGGAATGGAAATGGGAGAAAGTAGAGATGGACTTCATCACTGGTTTTCCAAGGTCGCAGAAGGGCAACAATGTAATCTTTGTTGTCATTGACAGGCTTTCTAAAGTGGCTCACTTCTTCCCCGTCAAGGAAACAATTTCTGCAATTCAGTTGGCTGAGCTCTATATCAACAGAATTGTCTCTCTGTATGGGGTCCCTCTTGAGATCAGTTCAGACCGTGGAAGCATCTTCACTTCCAAGTTTTGGGAAAGTTTCCAAAATGCTTTGGGAACAAAGTTGAACTTCAGCACAGCTTACCACCCTCAGTCGCAAGGACAAGTTGAAAGGATCAATCAGATTCTGGAGGATATGCTCCGTGCTTGCGTCATCTCTTTTGGCATGAAGTGGGAAGAATGTCTTCCTTATGCTGAATTCTCTTACAACAATAGCTTCCAGAAAAGTTTAAAGATGGCACCATTTGAGGCTCTCTATGGTCGCAAGTGCAGAACTCCGATTGGTTGGTCGGGTGCAGGTGAGAGAATATTGTTTGGCCCTGACATTGTAACTCAAGCGGAGGAGAAAGTTCATATCATTCTTGAAAATCTGAAGATTGCTCAAAGTCGCCAGAAGAGCAATTATGACAGAAAGCACACGGACATGGAGTATGTCCCTGGTGATCTCGTTTACCTTTGTGTCACTCCCATGAGAGGCACGCACCGCTTTGGTATCAAAGGAAAGCTGGCTCCTAGATACATCGGTCCATTCAAAATTCGTGGAAGAAGAGGAGAAGTTGCTTATGCTCTTGAGCTCCCGGAAAAACTCAAGGTCCATGATGTTTTCCACATCTCTCAACTCAAGAAGTGCTTCAAGGATCCCGGCAGGACCGTGGACCATGAGCTTATCAATCTCCAGGAAGACCTGTCTTATCAAGAACACCCCACAAAAATCCTTGAAGTCGCAGAAAGAAGGACTCGCAACAAGTCCATCAAGTTCTGCAAGGTGCAGTGGTCGCACCATTCTGTTGATGAAGCCACTTGGGAACATGAAGATGAGCTCCGTGCCAAGTATCCTACCCTCTTTGTGTCTTCTTCTTCCTAGAATCTCGGGGCGAGATTCCTGTTTAGTGGGGGAGAGTTGTAGCATCCCAATTGTCTAACAATTGTAATGCTACTTGGTCTAGTAATATAATGACTACTTCCTATATATAATTGTTGCATCATAATTATATCATGCTCATGTCATCATGCCACCTTGCATTTGAGCATCATACAAAACCCCTTTTTCCTTTTGGGTCTTCCTCTCATAATGCATTTTTCTTATTAAATATAGTTGCTTCTTGATATATTGTATTTGTATCTTGATATATTGTTACATGCCCAATATGAGCTGAGGGCATCTCTCTTTAATCCTTTCATCTACTAACAATGGCCACCTTCCTTTTGGTATCATCTTAATTCCACCATATATATGTATGTGACCATTTTACCTTGCCTTGGCATTTTATTCTTGTCACTCATACATGTATGGACCCAATATTCTATTCTTACACATGCATACATGTGGTTTAATTCAAATCTATCCTAATCTGGATTTATTTGCTTTCTCTCACTTTTGTAGCTCGCATACCTGTCACGTATTTAGTTTTCACTAAATATGCTCACATACATGCATGCTCATTTTCTTGCCTACATGCATTATGGATGCATTGCATGGCACATGCAATATGGGCACCATCTACACCTCTTTTCCTTCTATTTATTTTGGTGTTGTTTTGGGTTTTTCCTAAAGAGTTGAGATTAATTGTTTTTGGTCAACTAAAATCAAACCTAACTAGCCTAATCTACCCAACCTAACCACACCACACTAGCCCCCTCCCAAACCGTGGCCACCACCCATGTGCTTGACATGGCACACATGGATGGCATGATCCCACATCACCCCATATTCCTTACCCTCTTCTTTTCTTGCAAACCAAGAAGATGGCCAGCAACCCACGTCTTCCCCTCCCCTCTTGCTCCCCATCTCCTTCCTCTTTAAGCAAAGAAACAAAGAGAGAGAAGGGAAGACCTAGCCCTAGACTACCGAAGCCTTCCTCCTTTTTTTTGCATAAAGGTGACCCCCCATGTGATCCTTCCTCTCTCGTATCTCCACCCCAACCACCCAGAACTCCTCTCAGATCCCATCTGGGCGAAGCCAGACCCCTCTCCTTCCTTCCCACCACATCCTGGCCATGGCCATGGGTTCTCTAAACCCTAGCTCCGGCCTGCCTTGCTAGCCGACAATCCCGAGCGCGCCAAGCTGTACAAGGAGCACGAGGAGCTTCGTCTGCTTCATCTACCTCACCCTGCACCGGCCAAGCCTCGCCGGAATCCTCTGGAGCTCCTTGGGCACGCCGCGGCCACCGGATCAGACGCTCGCGGGACCCCTGCCTCTGCTCCGACCCGATCCACCTCTCGCTCCAGCGACCACACCAACGAGCTCCTGGTGAGCCTCTCAACCCCCTAGACATGCCCCCTACCCTATCTTGCACTGTAGCACCGCCGCCCTGCGTCGAGCACCCCACGTGCACGTGTGCCGCCGCAGTCACCGTCAGCGCGCGCGTCCGTCGCGTCTGCAGCCCACCTGCTGCCTTGGCTCCCCTAGGATTTCTGCGCGCTGTAGACCATCTCAGTGCAAGCTCTATGAACAAAAGTTGTAGCCCGAAGTCCCCTCGTCATTTTTCGTTTTTGCGGCTTGGCGAGATCCGCCGCCGTTTGGTCGCCATCGTCGTCCAAACTCTGGCCGATCCTCTGTACTCTGCAGATCGGCGCGCAGCAGCAGTCCGGTGACACCGTCGTTTTCGCAGTAAGGCCCCTGGCCTTTTTCCCGCCTCAACCCGCAGCCCTTCTGGCCCACCTGCCAGCTCCTGCGGAAGTTTTGCAGAAAGGCACCTCGAGTTTAGGCGTCCCCACCGCGCAGCCCTCGGACCGCCCACGTGTCGCATCCCCGCTGGGTGACGCGCGCGCGTGGCCCCCCGCTGCCCCGACCCCAGCTGTCAACGAGTGCGGCTAGGCCAGCCCGCGGTCTAAAAAGGTTTTCCGCGCGCTGTGCTGCTGAGTCAGCGCTGGACCCACTGGTCACTGTCTGTGGCTAGATCTGAGTGAGTGAAAAAAAGGAAATTCGGTTTTCTGTTTTAATTCAAACTTTTCAAAATTTATTTTAAATTCGAATTAAAATCTGTTTTCAAATAACTTTTAAATATAAACCCAAATTAAACATGTAATATATGTTTTGAATCAGAAAAATATGAGGAATTCAAATATGCCCTTCAAAATATATTTTGGACACTTTATTTTTCGAAGTTAATTAAAATTGCAGTAAAATGCCTTTTTCTTAATTAATTAATAACTTTTGTTTTATAACTCCAAATTTAACAAATGATATGTCTAAAATGATTAGCTCGATGAGACCTTTCTGTTTATGCATTCCTTTATCTGTTTTGCAGCATGCATCATATAAATATAAAGTATACAGCAACTTTTATGAGGTTAAAATGTGACTAAAACCCAATAAAATGTCTTATTCTTGTATTCCACACCTCACCCATGCCATGCTACATTATTGCCATGCAAATTGTGCATCATTCATCATGGCATGATTGTTTGCTTGAAGCATTTTATTCCTATGCTTGTGCACTTTATTTATGTTGGCCCTTGTTTGTTTGGTTCTTCTTCGAATAGACGCTGAGCAGGGGATTTACCAAGAAAACCAGGAGCACTACCCAGATCCTTCTCTCGCTTCAACTGAGCTGCCAGGCAAGCACTACCACATGCTTGCATACATATAGTACCTATTGCCTCTATCTTATTCTTGCATCATTGAGTCGCGATTGCATTAAACTAAATCCCAAGTACTGCATAGCCTTTACTTTTAAACCCCACCGAAGCTTGTTCCTCCATCCCATGAGCCATTACTACAAGAGTTGTTTGAGCCATGCGAGTCATAGAACAGCATGTGTAGGGTACGTGAGTGTCTGGTGGATAACGAGGTACCTAAACAACTTAACCTGAGTAGTAATGGGAGAACTAATGAAAGTGGCACCGGTGAGCAATATCTGCTATTTGGTTTTTCATGCTCACTTGTGTCCCGTAGGACCCCGAGTACTTGATTTCTGTTCCTTGAATATTCGCGCTATCCACATCCGGGAGGCTTATGAACCCCCCTGAGCCAGAGCTTGATTCACTCTTATTTCTTGGGGCCACAAAGTAGTTTGGGGCTTTATTACTATTCTGTACTTATGCCATGCTTTACTGCTTTATTTAAGATTGTGCGAGGATGCACCTGTACTGTTTAGGTAAGCGGAGTGTTTTCGCGGTATCGACAAGCCCAGTCACACTTTCGGGTTCCCAGTCGTTTACAGACATTGACGCAAACCTTGAGTCCGTCTCGGAGCCGGCCAACTTCGTTGCGGGTAGCTTAATGGGGTGGCCCCCTGAAATATTTCTGAATCTTGTGATCGCTTTGTCGTGAATGCCTCGTTGGGTTTTGAGTTGGTTTTTCCGAGGTTGATCGAGTGTGTGTTGCTATTTGTGCACCCCTGCAGGGTAAAACTTTCTGAAAGCCGTGCCCGCGGTTATGGACGACTTGGAGCACAGTTTCTCGATCATAGACAAGTATAACTAAAGTACCGCTTTTAATTTGACTAAGTACCTGACTAGTAAATAGTGCAACACTCATGGAATGGATAATAGAACTGCCAACAGATGGGGGGTTGTTCGTCCGCTTCCTCGTCGGAAAGCGAGGAGGAGGATGGATCTGTTAATGTTACCGTTATAACTGTTGTTATTTAATTCACGGACATCCGTCTATCTTTGGTTAGGCGGATGGTTAGCGAGTATCTATAGAATTGTTAGGTATTATCTTTTGCTGCAGTTGCGTCACCCCAGGTTGTGTCCCCTTTAGAGGCATAAAGACTTGCTGAGTACCCCTAGGGTCTCACACGATAAATTGTTTGATTCAGATGAACAGGTAAGCTCGCAAGATGGATACTGGGTGGAGGAGACGGACGATGTTGGCAACGATCATTCGGTGTAGAGATTCCGGGAACGGGGATCCGTGTGATCTGTGGGCGGGATGTGTTTATTTATGGGGCATCTTATGCCGATTTGCTTCTTATCCGTACTCGGATCTTGTTTTCCGCTTCCGCCTGATACTCTGATGTTTGATGTATGAGGAGATATCCTAAACTATTATATCTATCTAGGATATTTGGATCTTGCCGTATGGCGTTGCAATATTTCTATTTCTTTTAGATGGAATGGCTCTAAGGACTGTTGTATGGTGGCTTGCATACATACTCATTTGTGTATGTAGTTGATCCCTTCGCCTGCCGATTACGCCACCCGTTCTTGTCCCGATGTTTGGAAATGGTTAGGACGGCCGAAAGGTCTACCTGTGAGTGGCATTTGGGCCCCACCGTACTATTTTAACCATTTCCGCCCATCCAGGCTTGTAACTAGGAGCGTAATTCACCGAGGTAGTTACACCTCAAGTAATCATTGATCCTCATTATTGCTCTTCACTTGTGTGGATTGAATAATAATATGAAACCAATATCCACTGAGGACTGCCGAACGTTGTAGCAAACTCGCAAAAACCAAAGAAGAACGACAAATATTTTTGGTGTTTTCGGTTTTTAAACAAGAACCAAAAGAGAAAAACAAGCAAAGCAAAATCTTTTTGGGGTTTTCGAATAGTTCAAACAAAGCAAAAAGGGAAAAGCAAACCAAGGCAAAAAGAAGAAGCAAAGCAAAGAGAAACAACATGATATTTTTGGTCTTTTTGTGTTTTTAGAAAGAAAAAGCAAAGAAGAACAAAAACTAAAAAGAGAACGAAAACATGAATATACAAAGTACCGACGCAACATGATATGGAGATGAGTGTGGTGTCGGCGTACCTCCCCCCAAGCTTAGGCTTTTGGCCTAAGTGGGTATCAATCCCAAGCTGGCCAGGATGAAGTGTCACCCTGGTACGACGAAGAGGTCCCCTCATCCTGGTGCGAACTCGAGTATGTCCCTCCGTAATGTGTGGAGTAATCATATGAGGGCACATCCTCCTGGTGCTGCTCGTGGAAACCCAACAAGCGAAGCTGCTTGTCCACCTCCTCCTTGGAGCGCGACCACGGTCTCCTGTGAACACTAAACAAAGCAGGCTGTGGTAAAAGGATCTCCCTTTCATCCCCATCAGTGAAAAGCATCCTATATACTAGATTGTTCAAGTCAGAGATAGCAGTGACAAAGTGATGAGTTTTCATGGCAACAAGGTCAAGCCTCTGTGGTGCCAGCATAGCATCATAGGGATCCACTGAAAGACCTACTGCATTGACTATACGTGATGCAATGATGCCCCCATAGATAGCCCCCCTAGAAGCTAGGCGGCAAGCAATAAGCGAGCCAAGATTGTACCGAGAATCATTGTTAAGCCCATCAGCAAGGAATGCTAAATGATAGTTGGAGATATTACTTGTGTTCTCCCTACCAAGTACACTAGTAGCAAGATAATATGCAAAGTATCTAAGAGCAGGGAGTTGGATATTTCTTATCTTTCCGCGCTGCGCCACACGGTCATCATCATTGGTCACCCCTCGGTAAAGCTCCAACAAGTCAGCGGGTCACCCTTGAATTTTCTAAACGGTTCCTGTCATGCGCACACCTACAATACTGCAAAATCTCTCCAAAGGCATGGTGAAGGGCAGATCATAGATTTTAGAAGAGACAGTAGACTGATAGGGTGTGTTAGTAAACGTGAAGCTCTCAACAAAAGTTTTGGTTAGCATAGCGTATTGTGCACTCTCATCTTGCATATATGAGGTCAAACCAACCCTCTCAATCAGTAGCAAGAAATCATCAAGAATACCTGCATCTTGCAAGAAAGTAAAACAAGGAAAAGAGGATGGGTGAGCATCCCCATCATCCCTTTCACTGCCAATACGAGTTGCAATGAGGTCTTCATTGTATGATGGCCTAGCTTGAGAGGCTGTTCTTGAGGGCCTCGACCTCCTAGGTGCATCACTCTCAAATATCTCTCCAAAAGTATGGTTGTTCATGCTTGGTATTCTGAAATTTAAACACCTATTAAACAAGTGATTGCAAAGTAAATAAAATGAAGGATTCTACTCATAGGGACTTGCAAGAGGCCTAAACATGCATCAAAACTATATCTCTAAGCATCAAACAAGCTTACAAGCCCTCAAAACCAGTCACCTACAGAAGCAAAATACTCAACATATAATCCACTAAACACAAATCTACTTGGACAAGGGGAGGAGTCACATACCAGGGAACAAATGCTCCAAATTTCAGCAAGAAAGATGGGATGAGCAAGGAGATCGAAAAAATCGAGAGCAAGCGCAGCAAGAACGTGATTTTGAGCTATGAACTGGATCTTACTCAGGAGAGAGAAGAAAGTGGCAGGTGAGAGAGTTAGTGGGGGGCCCGGGGTGGCCCACACCAGGGCATGGCGCCACCCAAGGCTGGCCGTGCCACCATGTGGTGTGCCTGCCTGGTGGGGCCCCTGGTACCTCCCAGGTACTCCTCTGCCCCTTTTTTCACGTAAAAATTTAATATGATTTTTTTGAAATTTTTCGAGACACTTTATTTTTGAGCATTTTTCAGAAATAGAAGAATGATTTTTCTGACAGACAGATTTTTTTTCTTTTTTGGAAACATGATGCAAGGACTAAACAAGGCTAGAACTACAGAAGTTCTAACATGCAAGCAACTAACAACAAAAAGAAAACTAAACGAAAGCAAAAACTAAAATGCAAAGGATAGAAATAAACGGAGATAATCATAATGAAAACATTGTTTTGTTCAATGGAATCCTTTTGTTAACAAGGTTGATCAAGTCTTGCTACCAAAAAAATTGCATATGAGACAAAACTTTGTACTCCACTAATGATTATGTTACCTCAACCTTGATAGCAATGGTCCCAATCATAATAGTTTCAAATTTTTCTCTTGGTATGGGACAATATATTTCTC
This sequence comes from Avena sativa, assembly GCA_916181665.1. Lineage (NCBI taxonomy): Eukaryota > Viridiplantae > Streptophyta > Magnoliopsida > Poales > Poaceae > Avena > Avena sativa. The sequence goes on from OV702292.1 coordinate 320,338,094, forward strand.
CAACTTGAATACCTTCAACATTTTCAATTGAATTCAAACCATAAGTCCTTTAAATCTTCTTGGGGAAATAGACAGTATGTTCCTTGTCATTAACATTGAAGGTCACATTTCCTTGATTACAATTAATAACAGCTCCTGCAGTATTAAGAAAAGGTCTCCCAAGAATAATAGACATATTATCATCTTCGGGAATTTCAAGCACAACAAAATCAGTTAATATCAAGCAATTGTTAGCCACCTGAACAGGTACATCCTCACATATACCCACAGGAATAGTGGTAGATTTATCAGCCATTTGCAAAGATATATCAGTTGGTATTAATTTCTCAAGTTGAAGCCTCTTATAGAGAGAGAAAGGCATAACACTAACTCCAGCTCCCAAATCACACAAAGCAGTTCTAACATAACTATTCTTAATAGAGCAAGGGATAGTTGGAATCCCTGGGTCTCCAAGTTTCTTAGGAACCTTACCATTAAAGGAATAATTAGCAAGCAAAGTAGAAATTTCTTCATTAGGGATCTTCCTTTTATACGAGACAATGTCCTTCATATACTTTGAGTAAGGAGGCAATTAATAGCATCAGTCAAAGTAATTTGCAGGAATAAAGGTTTCATCCACTCACAAAACTTATTATAGTGTTCATCTTCCTTTGACTTGTGTTTCTTATCAGGGAAAGGCATAGGTTTTTGGACCCAAGGTTCTCTTTCACTACCATGTTTCTTAGCAATAAAATCTTCTTTGGTGTATTTAGTATTCTTAGTGTGGTTTTCAGGTTCTTCTTCAACTTTTTCTTCATTAGGAACAACATTTTCTTCATTACCACTTTCAGTTTCAGCATCAGAGATAAATATACTATTAGGATCTATAGCAGGTTCAGAGGGTTCTACAACAGTTTTATGTTTCTTTTTCCTTTTCTTATGAGTAGAACCACTATTTTCAGCTTGTTGAGAATCCTGCTCAATTCTTTTGGGATGCCCCTCAGGATATAGAGGATCCTGGGTAGCAGCACCACTTCTAGTTCTAATTTCATAAGCATGTTTTTCTTTAGCAGCATTAACTAGCAAGTCGTTTTGCAATTTAACGAGTTGACCTATTTGAGTTTGAACCATTTGAAAGTGTTTAACAATCATTTTAACATCATTAGAGGTTCGTTCCACAATATCTTTCAACTCAACAATAGCTCTAGTGTTTTCCATTAGATGATTTTGCACCCTTTTATTAAAGTTATCTTGCTTAACAATAAAGATATCGAATTGTTCTAAGCATTGATCAGGAGGTTTAGAGTAAGGGATATCACCTTCATCAAAGTGTTGGAGAGAGTGTACCTCAATAGTGGATGAGTAGGGAATGGGCTTACATAATTCTTCTATAGGAGGTAAATTCTTGACATCTGCAGCTTTAATTCCCTTCTCCTTAAGACATTTCTTAGCTTCCTTCATCACTTCATCATTTAATTCAATAACTCCCCTCTTCTTTGATGTTGGAATAGGCACAGGAATAGATGGTTCAGGTACAATTACTTCAGGTATAGCTTGTTTAGGAGGAGTCCAATCTTCATAATTCTTGCTTATTTTAGCCATTAATTCCTCAGCTTCCTTAGGAGTCCTATTCCTAAAAACACAATCAGCACAACTATCTAGGTATGTCCTAGATTCCTCGGTTAGTCCATTATAAAATATATCAAGAAGCTCATTCTTAGGTAATGGACTTCTAGCCTGTGCATGAATCAAAGCACAAAACCTTGCCCAAGATTCGGGCAATACCTCTTTTTCTCCCTGTTTAAAATCAAAAAGTTCCTGCAAAATAGCATGTCTAGCACTAGGAGGAAAATATTTTTGCAGGAAAGTACTAATCAAGCACTCAGGACTATCAATAGATCCAGGAGGTAAATTATTAAACCAAGTTTTAGCTTCTCCTTTTAGTGAAAAAGGGAAAATCTCAGCAACAAAGTAAGTACGCATCTTAATATCATCAGAAAACAAGCCATTCATAGTAGAAAGTTCATTCATCTGTGCTACCACACTTTCATTCTTAGTCCCACAAAAAGGTTCTTTCTCGACAATAGCTATGTAAGATAGATCGAGAGAGAAATCATAATCTTCATCTATAATGTTTATGGGAGAAGCAGCAAACTTAGCAGCAGGATATAATTTGAGTCTAATAGTACGCCTCTCAAGGAGACTCTTAGGAGCGCTCCTATCATGGGTGTTCTTACATTCTCTAATAAACTCATCGGTCATCTCAACATAACCATCTTCAATATCATAACTCTCACTAGACTCAGGTGAGCTAACAGGTGTGGTAGTGTCATCATTAGGAGTTTCGGTATTTCTAGCTATAGTTCTAGCAATCGTAGCATCTAGGAAAGGACCTAATGAACCACTCTTATCAAGCACAGTAGAAGCAGCATCATAAGCATCAGAAGTTTCAGATTCAGCAGTAGTAGTAGTGTGTGTAGCATGTGTATGTGGTGGTGTAAGGAACTTACTCAAAACAGACGGTGAATCAAGAGCAACAAAGGTGTTCAGAACCGTACCTCTTCTTGTAGTGGATGGTAAAATAGGAACCTTGCCATCACGAGACTTACCCATGATGGATGGATAGCAGCAAACAATAGAGAATCCAAGTGAATTTGATAAATAAAGCTATGCTCCCCTCAACGGCGCCAGAAAATAGTCTTGATGACCCACAGGTATAGGGGGTGTATCGCAGTATTTTCGAGGGAAGTGAAACCCAATTTATTGATTTGACACAAGGGGAGCCAAAGAATATTTATAAGACTTAACAACTGAGTTGTCAATTCAGCTGCACTTGGAAACAATCTTGTTTTGTAGTAGGAATATTAAAGTAACAGCAGTAGTAAAGCAAAGATAGTAGTAACAAAAGCAGTAAACAGTGGGATTCGAGTGCGGTAGGCATAGGGATGGATGGACGGGCGTTGCATGGACAAGACAATTCAAATAGCAATCAGAACATAGGGCAATTGAAGATAAATAAGATAAAGCATCCAAGTACTAGACAATCCTAGGCATGTGTCCCATATATAGTCATACGTGCTCGCAATGAGAACTTGCACAACATCTTGTCCTACCAGCCCGTTTGCAGCGGGGCCTCTAGGGAACTACTGGCAATTAAGGTGCTCCTTTTAATAGAGCACCGGAGCAAAGCATTAACACTCCGTGAACACATGTGATCCTCACATCAGAGCCATTCCCTTCTGGTTATCCCAATTTCTCTCACTTCGGGGCCATAGGTTCCGGACAACAACGTGTGTATACAACTTGCAGATAAGACCATAAACAATACTATCATAATGAATCAATAACATGTTCAGATCTGAAATCATGGCACTCGGGCCCTAGTGACAAGCATTAAGCACAACAATTCGCAACAAAGTCATAAAGCACTAATAAAAGATACTAGGCACCATGCCCTAACAATCTGATGCCATTACATGAACGATCTCATCCAATCCCTACCATCCTCATAGCCTACAGCGGGGGATTACTCACTCATAGATGTGGGAAACATGGATGGTCGATGGAGAAGCGATGGTGATGATCTCCTCCAATTCCCCCTCCCGGCAGGGTGCTAGAACGGAGTTTCTGGTGCTGTTTCGTGGAATCTGGTGGTGGCGGCGGAGCGGAACTCCTTCTGGAAAAAAGTCGAACCCCCCGAAGTTTTTAGGTTAGAAGGCTCCTTATAGGCGAAGAGAGAGGCCGATGGGGTGCCTGGGGGGCCCACACCACCCCTGGCGCGGCCTAGCCTAACCCGCGCCACCAGGTGGTGTGGCCACCCCCTGGCTCTTCTCCGTCTGGTATTCTGGCTCCTGGAGTCTTCGGGTGAAATAGGATTTTTGGCATATTTTCCGGAATTTTTCCTGATAGTTGATTTTCTGCACAAAAAGTAGACACCAAGGCAATTCTACTGAAAACAGCGTCAGTTCGCATTAGTTGTATCCAAATCACACAAGTATAGAGGAGAAACAATAGCAAAAGTGTTCGGGAAAGTAGATACGTTTTGGACGTATCAACGACTCAAACTAATATAGGCCGACTCAGACCATATTTCGGTCGGTGGGTGGACATACCGGTTGATCTCGGCCGGACTGTCCGATCGGGCCGGACACTCCAGGTGGAGTTAGCCGGACAGTTCGGTTCGGCCAGAAACTTCAAAGTTTCTGGGTGGTGTCTAGGTAGTGTGCGATCTGGTGTACTGACTGTCCACACCAAGGCTTCTCTCGGGCAGGCCGAATAGTCCAGGTGGATTTGGCCAGACACTCTGGTCATTGCAGAGCTTGTTGCCTCCATCTTGATGATCTTCTCTTGCTCCTTCCTCCTGCTCCTCCCTCGCGCATCCTTGGGCAATCATCATGATGGGCTTCTCTTGTAGCCCTTCCCCTCCTCGTGCCATGCTTGTTTCTCCAACGAACCTGATTATAAATAAATGCATAGACTTAGGTAGTATAAAGTTCTCATCAATTAATGTACCAGATTTGTTTAGGAGTGAATTCACCTGTTGTTCAAGTAGCTTAGCACGAGCTCTTGTAATGGGTCCAATCCTAATCTCATTGGACTAATCCTTCCTTGCAACAGTTGGAACATCTTCAGTAGTAACTAGGTAGGTGTAAGTATAGGGATGTCCTCATCAGGATCAAGAGGAGAATAAAGCAATTTATTAATTGGAAGCAGAGTTCAAAAGTAAAGGAATTACACAAGAGGATATTGAAGAAATGATGCCAATGCATTTTGAACCGTATGAACCAATGGATCAAAACGTGATTAAACCAATTGTACGGCAGACTAAAGCACTTGATTCATTGGATGTAAAGAAAAAGAACAAACGGAAGAAGATAATGGTGTACTCCGCAAACATTAGAGTTAGGATCACCCAGAGTAAGGTGGTGAACCTAGCAAAAAACACTAGGAGCAAGAAAAAATGAATTTGAATTATTAATTTGAATTTGTATGATGAGTTTGAACAACTGTCAATGTTTGTACTGAATTCGAACTAGTGTGACGCTCCCTAGTTTTTATGTTGGATAATCCCATAATATATGTGTTATTGCAAGTTTCTATGTCCATCCACCTAGTTGCTTAGCACTACTTAGTTTTTCCCTCGACATGTGGTAAACACATTGGGTTTAGCTAGTTCATGGCTTAAACCATAGAAAACATTGACCAATTGATCCAAAATTTGGCACACTTGTGTATCATGGATTGATTTACCATATGAAATTGGAAATTTTGGATTTACTTGTAATCAACCACATTTTTCTTTTTCTGAGTGATTAAATTCAAAAAATAGTTTTAGGGTTAGTTTAATTCAAAAAAGTCAAAACATAGTGCAACCTTCGCATGGAGTCTTATTATGTTACCTACAACCTAGCATGAATAATAAAGGAAAAGGAAATAAAGAGAAATGGACTTATCCCCTAAACCACTTCTTAAACCCTTCTTGGAATGAGCTACTAGTTATGAAGATGCATGGCTTTCTACTCAATCAACCTCCAAACTAACCCATCCCAAAATATAATTTATCTAAATGATGCCAAATTTGGAACAATTGTGTATCTTTGAGTTACAAACAATATAATGTCGGCCAAGATGGATTATTTTGTTCAAATAACACATTTTCCATTTGTTATGCCAAAAGCTTGAATTTCGCTTAGCCATTTTTTAATCTGAGTGCCCTTGTTTTCCTTAGCTCTACTCAGTTTTCCCCTCCCACTAAAGTTTTCCTCGGTTTTCCCCTCCTGCTAAAGTTTTCCTCACTTTTCCCCTCTTTCATGTCTCAGTTTGGCTGCGCTCTAATTGGTCGAGATGTATGTCACACAGATCTTGGCCAACCATCATTGGATATATCATGATCCGACGGTCCAGAGGTCTCTCTCTCCCGATGGGCGCACCTAACCTTGTACAACGAGGAGAGCCCGGCAGGCTGGATGTCTCTCCCTCCCTTTCCCTATCACACGTATACCAGCCACATCAACTAGCGACAGTTTGGCTGCGCTCTGATTGGTTGAGATGTATGTCATGCGGATCTTGGCCAACCACCGTTGGATACATGATGATCCGATGGGCTGGAGGTCTCTCTCTCTCGTTGGGATACAGAGAGGAGAGCCCGACGGGCTGGATGTCTCTCCCTCCCGCTCCCTGTCGCACGTATTCCAGCCTCATCTTCATCCACTCCCATTGACGTACGGTGGCGGGGATCTAAGCGTGGCGGTCCGAATCCTGTGCAGTGACGCAGGTCTAAGCGTGGCGGTTTGAATAGTGTGACGTGGTGCGGACCTAAGCGTGGCGGTCAGAACGATGTGTAGTGGCGCGGACCTACGCGTGGGGGTCGGAACGGCTTGCGGCAGCGTGGCGCTGGAATGGCATGCGGCGTTGAGGATCTAACCGTCTAAAAATTCTGTCTTTGTCTGTATCACTTCCGTTCACATCCTCAGATCTGTTGCTGATAAAAGACACTGATGGAAGCCATCATCCACAACATCAGTGTGACGGCGGTGGTGCCGACAGTGGTCGTCGATGTGAAGACAATTGAAGCCATCATCCGCAACATCATTGCGACGACACAGCTCACACCCTCGTGAACCGAAGGTCTGGGAGGCCAATCGTGGCCGCGGCTGGTATGTCGAGGTGCACTTCGACGGTGAATGCTAGATGTACCTCGTGGCCAGATGGGAGCACTTTTCCCGTACTTCTTCGAGTACACATACGACAGGGAGGGCGGCTATCTTACCATCCACTTAAAATTCGGACAAATTTTAGTCAACTAACTTAAATTTGAATAAATTTGATATGTATTTGAGTCGTGAGACCGGTTGATATGCTCTAAATCTGATTCATAAGTAGTAGTACTTTCTTTGACAATCTCCGGTGGGCTTGTATAAATTTGATCGAAATATGTATGATTTCAATCAAAATTGATATGTATTTAAGCTGTGAGGACGGTGGATATGCTCTAAAGCTGATTCATAAGTAGTACTCCCTTCGACCCGAATTAGTTGCTTTAGATTTCTCTATATTCGATTGTATCTAGACATGAATTAGTATTAGATTCATCTATATCTTGACGAATTTGAGTCAACTAACTTGGATCGGAGTACTTTCTTCGACAATCTCAGCCACTAATTTGGAACAGGGAATGAATGCTGCCATCAACGCTGCAAGTCTACATTGTAGCCACGATGGCACTATGGGAGCGACAGAATGGTCCAAACTGATAGGGCCCCAACTTGACTCTCTAGGAATTTGGCATGCCAACTATGGGTAACTAGATCAAATGGCAAGCAACTTGGGCCCCGTAATGCATTCTCTCGACAACTTTGGGACCGCTAGAGCCAATGGAAAGTAACTCGGGCCCTGCAATGCATTCTCTCGACCACTTTGGGACCGCTAGATCCAACGGCAAGAAAATCGGGCCCCGCAATGCATTCTCTCGACAACTTTGGGAACACAAAGTGACTAAATTAGCAGGAAGTCACAACCATCCATTGAATAACAATTCTACTCTCTAAATTAGCTATCTATTCAACTACTCATTACACGTGCCACCCTTCACCACAACCACATACTGTTACTACTAGGACGCGGATGACAACTACTAAAAATGTCCACATGAAGTTCATCTTTTAGATTTTCTACCACTTGATCAGATACGGCAAGATCAACCTCAAGTGTCATCTCAAATATCAATAGGTTTTTACGGGCCAATTCATCACCTAACTTGGCAACATCTCCTCCAAATCCATCCTCTCGCTAGACCACTTGGTTTATTCATTTTGGTATGCAATGTACCATGGATCATCGGCATGCATATCACACTGTAACAATCCCAAAACAAACCCAATTGAAATTAGTCCGACAGGCCATGGCAAGACTTCAAATTAAACGGTAGTACAAAGAGAAGGAGCTACATGCACTTCCGACGTGGTAGGAGAAGGAGAATGTGGCCACGACATGATCGATTCCCCACCCTCGCCGGTGTACCCGCTACGACTAGACATTGAGGACTAATTTGCACCTGCAATATCGAGAAAATGACGCACTAGTAGGAAAAGGCTTATCCATAGGGGTCATATCAGTGGCGTGCATCGAAAGGGTGCCCCACGGGTAATTATCCGTGGCGCACGGGCAAAGTGGTGCGCCACTGATATGTCTATACCCGTGGCGCATAGACAAATCGGTGCACCGCGCATATGTGGGCACCTGTGCCGGGGGTCGCCCCCATCCATGGGTGGCATACTGTGGCACATGGAATTGGCGTGCGCCACTGATAAGTTAGGTATCAGTGGCACACACTTTTTGGAAAGTTATCCATGGTGCATGCAAAAGTAGTGCGCCACTAATAAGTTAGGTATCAGTTGTGCACACTTTTTGGAAAGTTATCTATGGCGCATGCAAAAGTAGTGCGCCACAGATAGCTTTTCAAAATCCTGCTCCCCCGCCCCCGTGGATCGCCTTTTTAGGTTTGCAAAAAAATGACAGAAAATGATAAACACTTCCAAAAAAGAAAATCCTTTAGATATAGGTAGGTCATGTGGAAAATTAACAAATATCAATTTCGATATGTTTTGCAAAAAAAGGTCATGGCATAGTAAAACGGCCATAACTTTTGCATACGACGTCGAAAAAAATGTATAATATATCAAAACGACGAGCATGAAATTCTCTATCTGTTTGCAACGGTCGAAGACCGTTTACCAATTTTTTAGATTCCCAAAATTCGAAAAGAGTAAAATGATATGGCAAAAAGAAGATTTTTTCTGCAGAAAAAAATATTGAGGCAACTTATCTGTGGCGCACTTGAAATTCGAATCGCCACCCCGCCCACCTACCCCCTCTCCTTATATTCTCCTCCACCTCCTCCTTTCCCTTCCATTCTCCTCTGAATCCTCTCCTCTTCCTCTTCCACCTCCTCCTTCCCCTATTCTCATCCCCTTCTCTTCTCTTCTCTTCCCCTTCTCCTTCTCCTCCACCTCTCCTCTTTCCGGCCACTTCACCATCCTCTCCGACCACCACCGACGCCGTCCTCGAGCTCCTCTCCGGCCACCGCCAACGCCATCAGCGAGCTCTTTTCCAACCATAGCCACGGCCTCCTCGAGCTCATCTATGACCACGACCCTCTCAAGCTCCTCTCCGGCCATGGCCTTCTCGAGATCCTCTCCAACCAGTAGCGAGGAGACACCAACGGCGTTGGCAGATCCCGATCTAGTTTTTTTTTGAAATTTGAAAATCTTATCAGTGGCGCACCATAACCACATGTTCCACGGATAATTTTGAGATATCCCGCCTTTTTTCAAATTTTGAAATCAATATCAGTGGCGCACCATATCCCGGTGCGCCACGGATAAGTGGCTTATCCGTGGCGCATGCCCAGGTGCACCACGGATAAAAATTATCAGTGGCACACGGACCATGCGCCACTGACCTGTTACCTCGTGCTGTGCCTTATTTGCAAGAGGGAAGACGAGCTTAGGGGAGCCCTTTGTAGAAAATGCAGAACAGCTGAGTTTGAAGCTGCATATGCAAAAAAAATGGCTGCATCTGAAGCAGCTGACAAAGAGGCTGCAGAAGCAGCTGACAGGGATCTTGCAGATGAAGCAGAAGAAGCTGACAGAGAGGCTCCAACTAAAGCAGCAAATAGAGAGACAGCATCTTCTAGCGGCAACAATCAGGCCTGTGATGCACCGCTAATTGTGCTGCAGGATGCTGAAGATAGGGAAGCCAAGTCAGATCCCTGGTGGGACGAAATTGCATTTCGTGAGCTGTGGAGTGCCAATAATGTAAGATCCACCTGGAATGATCGCAGTTGGTCGCCTAGGAACGATGGCAAGCGCCTCAAGTGGTCTGATGAGAAGTGAATTAAATTTTACTCCTTTGTGTTATGTTTCTATTTTGTGGAACTCAGTTAGCTTGTCAAGATGGCTAGCGCCTCAAGTGAGAGTTGTAAAATAAATTTTACTTCTTTGTGTTATGTTTCTTTATGTGTCTGGTAGCTTGTCAAGATGGTAGCTCGTTAACTGGCAGTTTGAAAGAGTACTTTTGTCTCTCTCGCTAAACAGATATGTTTCATTTTGCCCAAATTGGTAGCAAATTTAGAGAAGCTTATCTCTTTGATAATTCGTTCCCTTTTGGACCTATTTTTGCCTCCGATTTGGTAGAAAATCTAGAGCAGCAAATCACACCAGATAGAATATATTCATTCAGAAAACAAAACAAATGTAGATATAGCTGTGCGTAGCTAAATATGATATATCGATAGAAAGTAGGTTGCTTAAAGAAGTTAGATACATTCAAACCCTTCCTTGCATGCAGAAATAGGATACAAGCAAAATATAGAAAATCAAAAGAAGCTGCTTAGCAGCAGCGGACACGTTCAACCCCATCTTGCATGTGCCTACACCTCCGCCTCCTCCCTCTGACACTTCCTCCACTTCTTGCTACCCAGTCCCTTGATCTTGGGGGCATTGGGCTTGATCAGAGGCATGCGACCCTCTTCGGTGGCCACCCGCTGGAGGTTTCGAAGGTGAATGCCGAGAGCCTGGTGTTTAGCAACGTAGGCATTGACGTTCACGGAATAGCTGACTTTGGGGGTGCCGGAGCTCGGGCCTTCTGCATGCATCACGACGCAGTAGAAGTCGGTGCCGACGAGACTCGTCCTGCACAAGGGGCAACTGTAGATGCCGCCAGCAAAGAAGGCATCGTACTGGCCGGTCTGCAGCCTCCTCAGCACCTAACGAGTCTTGGTGTGCCTGGACTCGTCATCGCTGCAGACGTCGCTGACGTAATCCTATTGGCATAAAAGGAAAAGGGAGGATTAGATGATGTAAGAAGATCGAGCAATCAAAATGCGAACAAGCGGATCCTAATAAACCTATATCTAGCATCCAACGGTGGGAACGGGAGAAGAACTAGGGAAGAGGAGCAAACCCTAGTTACCTCCGACCATGGGTCATCGATGCCGGTGTCGTAGGGGTTCACCGAAGTGATGTACTCCTCTGGATCATAGGGGTCCTAGAAGAGCTGGATCTGCTCGTGACCGGAGGGGGCCTCCTCGCCAGCGGGGGGATCCTCACCGGCGGCTACGTCGGTAGCGGGGACGGGGGCCTGGACGGGAACGGCGGCTTCCATCGATGCCTCGACGGGGGCCTGGACGGGGATGGCGGCTGCTTTCAATGCGTCGAGGGGGATCGGGACAGAGACGAGGGCCTCCTCACCGGTGGCCTTGGAGGCGACGACACTGTATCCTCCTCCGCCAACGCCGGCGCGGACGGGGTTTTCTCGGGAGTTTGCAGAAGCTGGTGGGACAATGGAGAGGGTTGCATGAGGAGAGTGAGCAAGCGTGAGAGTAGGTGTGCGGAGAGGGGCTCTATAGTTAAGGTGAATGCAAGCAAGGCACGTTTCGTTGCACCACCGTGCAACGCGCCGCGCAGGATACTGCACCATGCCCACGGTACGTCACGTTTTTTTCCCGGGCCATGCATGGCAGTTCTATATTGAGCCGCATGCAAAGGGCGCATACACAATTCTATGTACCAAGTTTGACATGGCCATAAAATTGGTGATAATTAAAAGGGGGAATGTAAAGGGGAAGGTAGGTGGCTGTATGGCGAGATTTGTGGGGTTCTGCTAGATCAGGTAGTGGGATGTGTTGATGTCTCCGAGTGACTCGATGAAGGCAGAGACGTTAGGTATCGTTGAGCTCAACTCTTCGGCCTCCGGCTAACGCGTGGAAGTTTCTTACGGTGGGGCCCAGTTGGAAGTGAGATTGAGAGTCGCTGTGTAAAAAATGGGATATGTCTTACTAAAATCAAGTGGCAATAAATTGCAGCTGCCCGTCGACGACCGTGTACTCGATGACGCATGTGTTCTGGCATAGTAGTAGCAGTAGTAGGCTTTTCAAACTTGATTAAACATGACATGACCAGTCGACGACTTTTTCCATGGACAGCTTCGTGTTTCTTCTTGTAGAAGTCTCGCTGAGGGAGACGTCCATGCTGTCTCACGCTGTACTGTGAAGGGCACGATGTGTGCAACGATCCTCGTTGGATCACACAGAATCAATGGTTGGTGCGCACGATCCACGTGACAACTATGACAACCAATCAGGACGTAGCAGACAGAGTGAGCACAGGTTTGGGCTTCTACAAAAGAGAGAGGGGGGCAAAACTAAGTAGTATAAAAAAACCAAGGGCAAAACTGAGTAGTATAAAAATGGAAAGTGGATGTCTTGTACAATGAAATACATCGTGGCATACATTGAATTATGCCAAGATAGATCCACTACAGTTCATTGGATGTGTGTTCTTCTCACAAACCACATATGGATCCACTTGAGTTCATTGCATGCGTGTTCTTTTCACAAACATAGCTAGAGTCATTGCATGTCTGTTCTTTTCACAAACCACATATGGATCCACCAGAGTCATTGCATGTGTGTTCTTTTCACAAACCATATATGGATCCAGCAGTGTTACTGCATGTGTGTTCTTTTCACAAACCACATGTGGATCCACCAGAGACACTGTATGTGTGTTCTTTTCATGAACCACATATGGATCCACCAGTGTTGCTGCATGTTTGTTCTCTTCACAAACCACATATGGTTGCACCAGAGTACATTGCATGTCTGTATTTTTCATAAACCACAACTAGATTCACTGGATGTGTGTTATTGTCATAAACCACATGGATCCACCAGTGTCATTGCATGTGTGTTCTTTTCACAAACCACATATGGATCCACCAGAGTTCATTGCATGTCTGTTATTTTCACAAACCACATGGATCCACCAATGTCATTGCATGTGTGTTCTTTTCACAAACCACATGTGGATCCACCAATGTCATTGCATGTGTGTTCTTTTCATGAACCACATATGGATCCACCAGTGTCATTGCATGTCTGTTCTCTTCATGAACCACATATGGTTACACCAGAGTTCATTGCATGTCTATTCTTTTAATTAACCACGGCTAGAGTCATTGCATGTCTGTTCTTCGCACAAACCACATATGGATCCACTAGAGTCATTGAAATGTGTGTTCTTTTCACAAACCACACATGGATCCACCAGAGTTCATTGCATGTCTGTTATTTTCGCAAACCACATGGATCCACCAATGTCATTGCATGTCTGTTATTTTGACAAACCACATGTGGATCCACCAGTGCCATTGCATGTGTGTTCTTTTCATGAACCACATATGGATCCACCAGTGTCACTGCATGTGTGTTCTTTTCACAAACCACACGTGGATCCACCAGTATCATTGGATGTCTGCTCTCTTCATCAACCACATATGGATATACCAGAGTTCATTGCATGTCTGTTATTTTCACAAACCACATATGGATCCAAAAGTGTCATTGCATGTGTGTTCTTTTAATAAACCACATCTAGAGTCACTAAATGTGTGTTCTTTTCACAAACCACATATGCATCCACCAGAGTCATTGCATGTATGTTCTTCTCACAAACCACACGTGGATCCACCAGAGTCACTGCATGTGTGTTCTTTTCACAAACCACATATGGATCCAGCAGTGTCATTGCATGTCTGTTCTTTTCATTAATTACAACTAGAGTCATTGCATGTCTGTTCTTTTCATTAACCACATATGGATACACCAGTGTCATTGCATGTGTGTTCTTTTCACAAACCACATATGGATCCACCAGTGTCACTTCATGTGTGTTGTTTTCACAAACCACATATGGATACACCAGTGTCACTACATGTGTGTTATCTTCGAAAACCAGATGTGGATCCACCAATGTCATTGCATGTGTGTTCTCTTCACAAACCACATATGGATCCACCAGTGTCACTGCATGTCTATTCTTCTCACAAACGACATATGGATCCACTAGTGTCACTGTGATGACCCACAAGTATAGGGGGTGTATCGCAGTATTTTCGATAAGTAAGAGTGTCGAACCCAACGAGGAGCAGAATGTGCTGGCTAGTGGTATGGATCAGGAATTCTCTGCAAATACTTAGCAAACGGATTTTTAGGGGTTTTTGATAATGCAAGTAAATAAAGTGCGAGTAAATAAAAGAGAATAAGAATAAATGCAGCAAGTGGCCCAATCCTTTATTCAGCAAAGGACAAGCCGGTTGTATTACTTAAGATGACCAAACGTTCTCGAGGACACACATGAATCCCGTCAAGTGCTTTCGCTTCATATAGTTGATCAATATTCTTTAGTTTGCTAATGTTGTGTTGGTGAACCTGTGTTAATGTACCGACCTTCCTAGGACTAATACATACTTGTGATTATACCCCTTGAAAACATCCATAAGTACAAGAAAGTAATTAAGGTAGAAACCTAACCACAACTTTAAACTCTAAGACCCTGACGTCCCTTGTGCAATGGTTTCCTAACGGGGGTTCAGGTTTCTGTCACTCCGGTAACCCCTACGATTAGTAGCCAAATACACAATGCATTCTCCTAGGCCCATATAGGTGAAGTGTCATGTAGTCGACCTTCACATGACACCACTAGAAGAAGTACACCACAACTTAAATATCAAACCATTGAATCTTTCTCAACACAATTCCACTACTAACAACATGACTTCTCCCATGTCCTCAAGAACAAAACGAACTACTCACAAGACATCATATGGATCATGATCAGAGATGGAATAATGATGTGTAACAATCTGAACAAAAACAATAATTCAATGGTTCACTCAATAGCATCAACTACAAAGAGTAATCAACACCGGGAAAGTTTCCCCTAAGAACTATGCAAGATTCAACCCAATTGTTACAGCGGTATGGAGATGGTGATGATGGTGCCGGTGGATATGGTAGTGGTGATGATGATGATTATCCCAATGAAGTCCAGCTTGATGGTGGTGTTGATGGTGATGATCTCCCCTCTCCGGGAAGGAATTCCCCCGGCAAAATTCTGTCTGCCGGGGAGATCTTTCTCTCTTGGTGTTTTCCGCCCCGTAGAGGCGGTGGAATCTTTCTGTGGTTGCTCCCCGAGTCTTAGGGTTTCGGGAGGATAATATACGCCAGAGGGGAGAGCCAGGGGTGGACCAGGGCGGCCACACCACCTGGTGGCACGGCCTAG
Source organism: Avena sativa (assembly GCA_916181665.1). Taxonomy (NCBI): domain Eukaryota; kingdom Viridiplantae; phylum Streptophyta; class Magnoliopsida; order Poales; family Poaceae; genus Avena; species Avena sativa. The sequence continues at coordinate 320,353,195 of OV702292.1, forward strand.
GCTGTCCCGCGCCAGGGGTGGTGTGGGCCCCCTATGGTCCATCTCAGCCTCCCCTTCTGGCTTCCTTTGTCTTCTGGAAAAATAGGATTTTCCATGTATTTTCCCGGATTTTCTGATCTTCACGAATTTTGCCTCCAAGCAGCACCTTTTCCATCAGAATCCTGACTGCAGCAGTCCATGCTCCAAAAGTCATCAACCATGCAAAAACAGATGAAATAACATAAGTATCATCTCTTAATATGAAATATATCAATGAATAACAGTAAATAATTATATAGAATAGTGATGCAAAATGGACGTATCACATTTCATGTCTGTTCTTTTCATTAACCACAGCTAGAGTCATTGCATGTCTGTTCTTTTCACAAACCACATGTGGATCCCCTAGAGTTCATTGCTTGTCTGTTCTCTTCACAAACCACAGCTAGAGTCACTGGATGTGTGTTATTGTCATAAACCACATGGATCCACCAGTGTCACTGGATGTGTGTTATTGTCACAAACCACATGGATTGACCAATGTCATTGCATGTCTGTTCCTCTCACAAACCACAACTAGAGTCACTGGATGTGTGTTATTGTCATAAACCACATGGATCCACTAGTGTCATTGGATGTGTGTTATTGTCACAAACCACATGGATCCACCAATGTCATTGCATGTCTGTTCTTCTTAAAAACCACACATGGATCCACCAAAGTCATTGCATGTGTGTTATTTTCACAAACAACATATGGATCCACCAGTGTCACTGCATGTGTGTTCTTTTCACAAACCACATATGGATCCACCAGTGTCACTGCATGTGTGTTCTCTTCACAAACCACATATGGATCCCCTAGTGTCATTACATATGTGTTCTTTTCATTAACCACAACTAGAGTCACTTCATGTGTGTTATTTTCACAAACCACATATGGATCTACCAGAGTTCGTTGCATGTCTGTTCTTTTCACAAACCACATATGGATCCACCAGAGTCACTGCATGTGTGTTCTCTTCACAAACCACATGTGGATCCACCAGTGTCATTGCATGTGTGTTCTGTTCATTAAAAACAGCGAGAGTCATTGCATGTGTGTTCTTTTCACAAACCATAGCTAGAGTCACTGCATGCATGTTCTTTTCACAAACCACACATGGATCCACCAGTGTCACTGCATGTCTGTTCTCTTCACAAACCACATGTGGATCCACCAGTGTCACTGCATGTGTATTCTTTTCACAAAACACATATGGATCCACCAGTGTCACTCCATGTGTTCTTTTCACAAACCACATATGGATCCACCAGTGTCACTGCATGTCTGTTCTTTTCATTAACCACATATGCATACACCACTGTCATTGCATGCATGTTCTTTTCACAAACCACATATGGATCCACCAGTTTCATTGCATGTGTGTTCTTTTCACTAACAACATCTAGAGTCATTGCATGTGTGTTCTTTTCACAAACCATAGCTAGAGTCACTGCATGTGTGTTCTTTTCAAAAAACAACATATGGATCCACCAGTGTCACTGCATGTGTGTTTTCTTGACAAACCACATGTGGATCCACCAATGTCACTTCATGTCTGTTCTTTTCACAAACCACATATGGATCCACCAGAATCATTGCATGTGTGTTTTCTTCACAAACCACATGTGGATCCACTAGTGTCATTGCATGTGTGTTCTCTTCACAAACCACATGTGGATCCACGAGAGTCATTGCATGTGTGTTATTTTCACAAACCACATATTGATCCACCAGTGTCACTGCATGTGTGTTCTTTTCACAAACCACATATGGATCCACCAGTTTCACTGCATGTGTGTTCTCTTCACAAACCACATATGGATCCCCTAGTGTCACTGCATGTGTGTTATCTTCACAAACCACATGTGGATCCGCCAGTGTCATTGCATGTGTGTTCTCCTCACAAACCACACATGGATCCACTAGAGTTCATTGCATGTCTGTTCTTCTTACAAACCACATATGGATCCACCGGTGTCACTGCATGTCTGTTCTCTTCATTAACCACAACTAGAGTCATTGCATGTATGTTCTCTTCACAAACCACATATGGATCCCCTAGTGTCGTTGCATGTATGTTCTCTTCACAAACCATATTAGATATCAAATTGGGTGAATAGATGGCACCAAATAAATCGTTGTAGTGTAGATGTAGAGACCACTAGTTAGAAATAGTTAGCACTCAATTAGAATATATAGTGAACCATTTGAATTCGTGAAAGCGGCTCCATATTTAGTATGGATCGTCGTAAAAGTTTTGGGGTTATTCTATATAACAAAAACAATAGCGAATAAGTCTTTGTAGAGTATTCATTGGAAACTTTGAATACGAAATCCATAGCTGAAACAAAAAGAAAAGCAAAACCAGTATTGCTTGGATTTTGGTGTATTCTTGAGAATGCTCACCTTAAGTGATATTTCTCGATTATGGAGAAAATGGAAGATAGTGAAAAACATGACGAGGATTTAAATCCATTCATCAGAGTGTTGAGAAGTGCAACAGACAATATTCCTGAACGATTCTCTTCACAAAAGGAAAGAATCAATGATAATGATCATTGTGTTTTCCCCACTAGTGTTTTCACTACATGAAGTAGGATTCAAAATGTAATCCATATCTAGTATGGAGACATTTGTGAATCATTTGTCATGATTCTCGGAATATGACATACCTACGAACTACTAAGGAAATAATGGTAAGCTAAGGTTATGAGAAATCCCATAGCAAAATTCCCTTGAGATTAGAAAGCAATTCGTTGCTGAATCTCACAAGTAAAAGGAGTTACTTGAATTTTCCCATGTGACTGCAAAGCCATAGTGGAAAGGGGGTGAATGAAAAAGGCACAATTTGTCAAGTATTGGACGAATTCAAATGAATTTGATTCAAGTATGCTAAATGTCTAGTGGATTTAAAACTAGTAAAAGTACTAGTGTCTCATAGTAAATCTCTCACTTTGATATTTGATCAAAGGTTTTGAAATTGTTCAAAATGGTGAGTAGATGTGCAATTTGCATGAAATTGAGTGGGAGCTATAAAAGTCTTCCTAAAACAATATGTGAATGACATATTTTTGAGTGGGAGCTTATAGGAGTAATTCTTAAGTATGTTAAGAATGAAAGCGCAAATACTTATAAATAATGATTTATAAGATGTAGAAGTTGATAATAGGTGTATTATGATATTATGTAGTATTCCTTAAGGAATTCTAAAAGGGGTTTCAGAATAGAAGTTAATTAAGGAACTGGTCCTTAATAACTCAAATTAGGAATAGTATTAAGTTGAGCATCAATGGTTGAAAGAAAGAAAAGGATGATCGTCATCCACTATGTTGAGACATAGGTTCTGTCTTAGTAAACCATGATGATAACTTAGCATAATATGTGATCCAAATAAGGAATGTTTAAAAGTGATTAAGTTTGAATCACACAACATTGAGCTAAGTTTGTCCGCAGTGTCTAATAGAGAACTACAGACATGTTTTTCAAATCCATAAGGGATGACATATCTTAAAGCATAAAGAGTTATGTTATAAGGGAATATGTTGGAATCTCCTATAAATACCGATTAAAGTCAAGTAGGAAGCGAGGTGAATAAAAACATCAAAAGTTGCACAGAGTGCACTGGTGTTTCGATGAATACATTTATAATAATAGATAAGGGTACCATCTAAAGTGTTGTATAATGTTATGGCGGGGCTAGTTCACTTTCAACGTAGAATGATGTGCCCTAGGGCATAGTGCCCATGAGAAAGCCCTCGAGGTTGATCTAAAGTCACTGTAGGCTCCTGGAATCAGGCCTCGTTCTGCTGCCATAGCGACGATGCATACACACAGATGTTATCATGTGATGATAAAGTATTAATGTCAATCAAGGTGACATTAGTAAGTTGAAAAGGATTTGGGACTGTAAAGTACAGACCCAAGACTCAACCTCTTCCATGAGCAAGCATGTTTAGGGTACCGGATATATGGTGTCGATGATTAAGGAACAAATGCAACTAGTGTATTTGTACTCTAGTGCAAGTGGGAGACTGTTGGAAATATGCCCTAGAGACAAATAGTAGTAAGGACTATTATCATATTTCATATAGTTTATGATTAAGTTTTATATCATGCTATAACTGTATTGAGTGGAAACATCAATACACGTGTGAAATACAAACAACCAGGGGTTCCTAGTGAAACTCTAGTCACTAGTTCATTGGTCAACGGATGATCATGTTTCCTGGTCATGTGGCATTTATGCCAGTTAGAAATGGAGTCATCTCATTCCGAGAATAAGATGATGAACCAATACCCAACCTAAACATCGTGACCCGATCATGTCACGAAGTGCAAGTTACAATGATCAGAAATGGATCCTCGTAGACTATTCCTTAGACCGTGAGACTATATCAATCACTGTCTCCTGAGAGTGTTTTGATAGCATCAAGCGCCACTTGGTAATACAATGGTTATAAAGGTGTGTTCAGGTACTCGGAGGAAACCGTTGAGGTAATATATGTCAAGAGCGGGATTTGTCCGTCCATGTGACGGGAAGATACTCAAGGGCCCACTCGAAGAGGTTATATCCAATAGCTGCATAGCGTGTGATTTGATCACAGGGATATCACTTGTCGGAACGAGTCAAGTAGCATTGTTCAGTAACGAGATTGAACACGACATGGTGATGTCATTAATCAGAAGTCAGGCAATGCAAGTATTGAGAGACAAAGGGAATAAGACATGACTGTCCCGGTTCAAACAACGAAAGATCTTCGTGGAACACACAAGGGTCACATGGCCATCCAGGTCCCTCTATCGATCATTGGTGCGGGAGTGTCCTGACCATGTCTGGAGTGTTCCCGAACCATGGGGTATCATGCTTAAGGGCTTGATGATGCTTAGAGAGTGTTTATAGGATCGGTAGTATCGCTGAAGAATAGTAGAGAGAAAACCGGAAGGGTTTCGGTAAGTCCGGAGGATGTCCGGAGTGGAGGTGCAAGTGTTCCATAGCCACGGAGGTTGAATAATATGTGAATGAATGTTAAATATTGATTTAATCATTTATTCATAATTATTTAATAAAGAGAAAAATCAATTTAAATGGTCAAAGGCTTAATGGGCCAATTCCTGGAGGGAGAGGGCCCATTAGAGAAAGGAGAGAGGAAGAAGGGGCCAAGGGGGTGCCCGACGCCCTAGTGGGCCAGCCCCCCCACGCGAGGCCCCTGGGGGTGGCCGGCGGTGCCACCCTTTCCCCCTCCTCTCGTTTAGTCCCACCCCGGGACTTTGAGGGAGGTAGTACCTCCCCTCCCCCTATATATAGTGGGGGTATTTGGCCAAATAAAAAACACCAATAATCAATAAAGGTCTTCTCACTTTTGGGAGGACCTCTAATTGATATTTTCTCTCTCCCCCTCTCTCTCACGTGACCGTGGTCCCAAGTCTGGACTGCGCGAACGAGAGACATCTTCACCGCAGAGCTCCGTCACGCTGCGGGATTCGGATCCAGGAGCTCTACTTCCACAACTGCTGCTGGATCGGGGAAGCGGGGGTCATCGTCAGGCACCGAACGTGTGTAACTCCCCGCGAGGTGTCGCACTTGAGGCACTCAATTCATTGGATCTGTTGCAGCGCAAGGACTTCATCATGACCTTGAGGTCGGCTTCGGCTCGTCTACATCAACCACGCTCTCCTGAGCATTTACAACGCTTTTCGGTCTCCAAGGGTAAGTTTGCGAAAATCCCCTCCAGTTACTGTATTACTAATAGATAGGTCCTGGCAGCTTTAGGGGTTCAGGGGCGTAGAGTAAATTTATTGTTTTCATACGCGGAACCCCAACACTTTTCACAGACCACATCTAGAGTCATTGCATGTGTGTGTTTTTCACAAACCACATATGGATCCACCAGTGTCATTGCATGTGTGTTCTTTTCACAAACCACAACTAGAGTCATTGCATGTGTGTTCTTCTCACAAACCACATATGGATCGACCAGAGTTCATTGCATGTGTGTTCTTTTCACAAACCACAGCTAGAGTCATTGCATGTCTGTTCTTTCACAAACCACATAAGGATCCACCAGAGTCATTGCATGTGTGTTCTTTTCACAAACCACAACTAGAATCATTGCATGTGTGTTCTTTTCATTAACCACATCTAGAGTCATTGCATGTGTGTTCTTTTCACAAACCACATATGGATCCACCAGTGTCATTGCATGTGTGTTCTTTTCACAAACCACATCTAGAGTCATTGCATGTGTGTTCTTATCACAAACCACATCTAGAGTCATTGCATGTGTGTTCTTCTCACAAACTACATATGGATCCACCAGAGTTCATTGCATGTCTGTTATTTTCATTAACCACATCTAGAGTCATTGCATGTGTGTTCTTTTCACAAAACACATATGGATCCACCAGAGTTCATTACATGTCTGTTCTTTTCACAAACCACATCTAGAGTCATTGCATGTGTGTTCTTGTCACAAACCACATATGGATCCACCAGAGTTCATTGCATGTGTGTTCTTTTCATGAACCACAGCTAGAGTCATTGCATGTCTGTTCTTCTCACAAACCACATATGGATCCACCAGAGTTCATTGCATGTTTGTTCTTTTCACAAACCACATCTAGAGTCATTTCATGTGTGTTCTTCTCACAAACCACATATGGATCCACCAGAGTTCATTGCATGTGTGTTATTTTCACAAACCACAGCTAGAGTCATTGCATGTCTTTTCTTTTTATAACCCACATAAGCATCCACTAGAGTCATTGCATGTGTGTTCTTTTCACAAACCAGAGCTAGAGTCATTGCATGTGTGTTCTTTTCATTAACCACATCAAGAGTCATTGCATGTGTGTTCTTTTCACAAACCACATCAAGAGTCATTACATGTGTGTTCTTCTCACAAACCACCTATGGATCCACCAGAGTTCATTGCATGTGTGTTCTTTTCACAAACCACAGCTAGAGTCATTGCATGTCTGTTCTTTTCACAAACCACATAAGGATCCACCAGAGTCATTCCGTGTGTGTTCTTTTCACAAACCACATCTAGAGTCATTGGATGTATGTTCTTTCACAAACCACATACTGATCCACGAGTGTCATTGCATGTGTGTACTTTTCACAAACCACAACTAGAGTCATTGTTTGTGTGTTGTTTTCACAAACCACATATAGAAACATTAGATGTGTGTTCTTTTCACAAACCACATATTAATCCAAGTGTCACTGCATTTGTGTTCTTTTCACAAACCACATCTAGAGTCATTGCATGTGTGTTCTTTTCACAAACCACAACTAGAGTCATTGCATGTCTATTCTTCTCACAAACCACACATGGATCCACCAGTGTCATTGCATGTGTGTTCTTTTCACAAACCACATATGGAGTCATCGGATGTATGTTCTTTTCACAAACCACATATTGATCCACCAGTGTCATTGCATGTGTGTTCTTTTCACAAACCACATCTAGAGTCATTGCATGTGTGTTCTTTTCACAAACCACGTCTAGAGTTATTGCATGTGTGTTCTTTTCACAAACTACATCTAGAGTCATTGCCTGTGTGTTCTTTTCACAAACCACATATGTATCCACCAGTGTCATTGCATGTCTGTTCTTTTCATTAACCACATCTAGAGTCATTGCATGTGTCTTCTTTTCACAAATCACATATGGATCCACAAGTGTCATTCCATGTGTGTTCTTTTCCCAAACCACATCTAGAGTCATTGCATGTGTGTTCTTCTCACAAACCACATATGGATCCACCAGAGTTCTTTGCATGTGTGTTCTTTTCACAAACCACAGCTAGAGTCATTGCATGTCTGTTCTTTTCACACCCCATATAAGGATTCACCAGAGTCATTGCATGTGTGTTCTTTTCAGAAACCATAGCAAGAGTCATTATATGTGTGTTCTTTTCATTAACCACATCTAGAGTCATTGCATGTGTGTTCTTTTCACAAACCACATATGGATCCACCAGTGTCATTGCATGTGTGTTCTTTTCACAAAGTACATCTAGAGTCATTGCATGTGTGTTCTTCTCACAAACCACATATGGATCCACCACAGTTCATTGCATGTGTGTTCTTTTCACAAACCACAACTAGAGTCATTGCATGTGTGTTCTTTTCACAAAATACATTAGGATCCACCAGAGTCATTGCATGTGTGTTCTTTTCACAAACGACATCTGAAGTCATTGGATGCATGTTCCTTTCGCAAACCACACATTGTTCCACCAGTGTCATTGCATGTGTGTTCTTTTCACAAACCACATCTAGAATCATTGCATGTGTGTTCTTTTCACAAACCACATATGGATCCACCAGTGTCATTGCATGTGTGTTCTTTTCATTAACCACAGCTAGAGTCGTTGCATGTCTGTTCTTTTCACAAACCACATATGGATCCACTAGTGTCATTGCATGTGTGTTCTTTTCACAAACCACATCTAGAGTCATTGCATGTCTGTTCTTCGCACAAACCATCTCTGGATCCACCAGAGTTCATTGCATGTGTGTTTCTTTCACAAATCATAGCTAGAGTGATGGCATGTGTGTTCTTTTCATTAACCACATCTAGAGTCATTGCATGTGTGTTCTTTTCACAAACCACATAAGGATCCACTAGAGTCATTGCATGTGTGTTCCTTTCATAAACCACATCTAGAGTCATTGCATGTCTGTTCTTCTCACAAACCACATAAGGATCCAGCAGAGTCATTGTATGTGTGTTCTTTTCACAAACCACAACTAGAGTCATTGCATGTGTGTTCTTTTCACAAACCATGTCAAGAGTCATTGCATGTGTGTTCTCCTCACAAACCACAGCTAGAGTCATTGCATGTTCGTTCTTTCAATAAACCACACAAGGATCTACCAGAGTCATTGTATCTCTATTCTTTTCATTTACCACAACTAGAGTCATTGCATGTGTGTTCTTCTCACAAACCATATCTTGAGTCATTGCATGTGTGTTCTTCTCACAAACCACATCTAGAGTCATTGGATGTATGTCCTTCTCACAAACAACATATCGATCGACCAGTGTCATTGCGTGTGTGTTCTTTTCACAAACCACATCTAGAGTCATTGCATGTGTGTTCTTCTCACAATCCACATCTAGAGTCATTGCATGTCTGTTCTTTCAATAAACCACACAAGGATCCACCAGAGTCATTGCATCTCTGGTCTATTCATTAACCATAGCTAGAGTCATTCCATGCGTGTTCTTGTCACAAACCACATCTAGAGTCATTGCATGTGTGTTCTTCTCACAAACCACAAATGTATCCACCAGAGTTCATTGCATGTCTGTTCATTTCACAAACCACAACTAGAGCCATAGCATGTCTGTTCTTCTCACAAACCACATATGGATCCACCAATGTCATTGCATGTGTGTTCTTTTCACTAACCACAACTAGAGTCATTGGATGTATGTTCTTTTCACAAACTATATATTGATCCACCAGTGTCATTGCATGTGTGTTCTTTTCACAAACCACATCTAGAGTCATTGCATGTGTGTTCTTCTCACAAACCATATACAGTTCCACCAGAGTTCATTGCATGTGTGTTGTTTTCACAAACCATGGCTAGAGTCATTGCATATATGTTCTTTTCACAAACCACATAAGGATCCACCAGAGTCATTGCATGTGTGTTGTTTTCACAAACCACAGCTAGAGTCATTGCATGTGTGTTGTTTTCATTAACCACATGTAGAGTCATTGTATGTGTGTTCTTTTCACAAACCACATATGGATCCACCAATGTAATTGCATGTGTGTTCTTTTCACAAACCACATCTAGAGTCATTGCATGTGTGTTCTTCTCACGAACCACATCTAGAGTCATTGCATCTATGTTCTCACAAACCACATATGGATCCACCAGAGTTCATTACATGTCTGTTCTTTTCATTAACCACATCTAGAGTCATTGCATGTGTGTTCCTTTCACAAACCACATATGGATCCCCGAGAGTTTATTGCATGTTTGTTCTTTTCACAAACCACATCTAGTTCATTGCATGTGTGTTCTCAGAAACCACATATGGATCCACCAGAGTTCATTGCATGTGTGTTTTTTTCATTAACCACAACTAGAGTCATTGCATGTCTGTTCTTATCACAAACCACATATGTATCCACCAGTGTCATTGCACGTGTGTTCTTTTCACAAACCACATATCAGTGTTACTGCATGTGTGTTCTTCTCACAAACCACATATGGATCCACCAGAGTTCATTGCATGTGTGTTCTTTTCACAAACCATAGCTAGAGTCATTGCATGTCTGTTCTTTTCACAACCCACATAAGCATCCACCAGAGTCATTGCATGTGTGTTCTTTTCATAAACCACAGCTAGAGTCATTGCATGTCTGTTCTTTTCATTAACCACATCTAGAGTTATTGCATGTGTGTTCTTTTCACAAACCACATATGGATCCACCAGTGTCATTGCATGTGTGTTCTTTTCACAAACCACATCTAGAGTCATTGCATGTGTGTTCTTCTCACAAACCACATATGGATCAACCAGAGTTCATTGCATGTGTGTTCTTCTCACAAACCACATATGGATCCACCAGAGTTCATTGCATATGTGTTGTTTTCACAAACCACAGCTAGAGTCATTGTATGTCTGTTCTTTTCACAAACAACATAAGGATCCACATGAGTCATTGCATGTGTGTTCTATTCACAAACCACATCTAGAGTCATTGGATGTATGTTCTTTTCACAAACCACATATTAATCCACCAGTGTCATTGCATGTGTGTTCTTTTCACAAACAACAGCTAGAGTCATTGCATGTGTGTTCTTTTCACAAACCACATATAGAGTCACTGCATGTGTGTTCTTTTCACAAACCACATATTGATCCACCAGTGTCACTACATGTGTGCTCTTTTCACAAACCACATCTAGAGTCATTGCATGTGTGTTCTTTTCACAAACCACATATGGATCCACCAGTGTCATTGCATGTCTGTTCTTTTCACAAACCACAGCTAGAGTCATTGCATGTGTGTTCTTCTCACAAACCACATATGGATCCACCAGTGTCATTGCATGCGTGTTCTTTTCACAAACCACATATGGAGTCATTGGATGTCTATTCTTTTCACACCCCACATAAGGATCCACCAGAGTCATTGCATGTGTGATCTTTTCACAAACCATTGCTAGAGTCATTTCATGTGTGTTCTTTTCATTAACCACATCTAGAGTCATTGCATGTGTGTTCTTTTCACAAACCACATATGGATCCACAAGTGTCATTGCATGTGTGTTCTTTTCACAAACCACATCTAGAGTCATTGCATGTGTGTTCTTCTCACAAACCACATATGGATCCACCAGAATTCATTGCATGTGTGTTCTTTTCACAAACCACTGCTAGAGTCATTGCATGTATGTTCTTTTCACAAACCACATAAGGATCCACCAGAGTCATTGCATGTGTGTTCTTTTCACAAACCACATCTAGAGTCATTGTATGTATGTTCTTTTCACAAACCACATATTGATCCACCCGTGTCATTGCATGTGTGTTCTTTTCACAAACCACATCTAGAGTCATTACATGTGTGTTCTTTTCACAAACCACATATGGATCCACCAGTGTCATTGCATGTGTGTTCTTTTCATTAACCATAGGTAGAGTCATTGCATGTCTGTTCTTTTCACAAACCACATATGGATCCACCAGTGTCATTGCATGTGTGCTCTTTTCACAAACCACGGCTAGAGTAATTGCATATTTGTTCTTCTCACAAACCACATATGGATCCACCATAGTTCATTGCATGTGTGTTTCTTTCAGAAACCACATATGGATCCACCAGTGTCATTGCACGTGTGTTCTTTTTATTAACCATACCTAGTGACGAGGGTTTAACTCATCAATGCCTATTGTTATGGACTTGAGTTTTGGAGAAGGAGGGAGCGCTAGAGGCATCAGTCGGCTTGCAATCAAGCACACAGGGACGCAAGATTTACCTAGGTTCAGGCCTTGTAGAGGTCCCTACTACTGCTTGTCTGCTCTTGGAATTAACGAAGGAATCAAAGATTACAGGGGTGCGCAGATGCAATCTGGCGAGAGTTGTGGAAACTAGCGTTGCGTGTGTCCTCCTCGCCACCCCTCCTAGCCTTTATATAGATAGGCTAGGTCTTGGGTAGAAGGTCAAGTCGGTTACAGATTAGGGTTTTTCCCTTTGAACTTTCTATCTTAAGCTTCTTTTTGTCTCGCAAGCAATCGACAGTCCGTGGGCCACTCGAATTCTGTATTGGTCCTTGGCAACACCATGGGCTTCCGCCGTATCCGGACCGTATATACCAAGCTCGAGTACCTGTAGGGTATACCCATGTCAGTAGCCCACGAGTGTCCAGTGGATACACAGATTCGATTGGGGACTTTATGAAGCCTTTCGAGTGCATGACTGAGTATTTTTCGAGTGTTTAGTGCTTGTCATAGGGATCGTTGATGTGCGTGCCTGATTTAGCCGATGCATCAGTATTAGTTAACGTCCTTAGGGCAAAACAACGCAATCTACTCAAACTCGAGTCCCCGAACTCGAATTCGGAAAAGTGCTGGTGTAATTCGACTCAAGCCACGGAGGTCTGACAGGAGTTGAATTCCAGTGTATGGGTGTGAGCACTTGACGCGTCCGTCAAGGCATGTTCATTGTACCTGCAGGCACGGATATGTTTCTGGTAGTGCACAGTAGATGCGTTGCCAGGCCTTATTTAGGTCTTATCTTCACGATGTAAGTGCGGCATCCGAGCTTTTTGTCATCGTGGAGATAATTCGGGTAACCCAGGAGACGTAATATCTTTATAGGGAAAATGTGAGGCGGAGACGCCATAGCATTCCAGTGTGGATGTTATCAACACAAAGTACGTTGTGCAAGGAAAAATAATCATAGGGTGCACGACCAGCGCTTCCTATGGGAGTAGCCCCCGAGTGCCTGGTTGAGTCGAAGACTCAGGCAGGGACTAAAGAACTTTTGTGACTGTTGTTTGTCTTTTGTTGCTTGTTTTCGGTCGAATTTGCTTCCGGCGCTCCCTTTGGGAGTAACCCATGACCATAATCGAATCGTAAATTCGAGTGGTGGGTGTGTTTTTAATGTTTCATATTCCTGCATAAAAATGAATCGTAGGGTGCGCGACCAGCGCTCCCTATGGGAGTAGCCCCCGAGTGCTTGGTGGAGTCGAAGACTCAATCATGGACTTAAAGTAATCGAAATCTTCTGATGCTCCTCTTGATGACATCAGTGCTGACGATGTGATGACCTCAGTTGCCCACGTGAGCGGCTATGATGGGACGTGACGAGCGATGGGTCCCACTTTTTGACTTTGATTTGACTGGGCGTGCGTAATCTTCCGTTTTAACTGCGTATCCTCAATTTCCGCACGTAATGGAGATAGTGGGGAGCGGTTCCTGTTTTGGCCTCTCCACGTGTCAACAGCGATGTTCGCCACGCGTCCAGTAGGATTTCTGCTGGCCGTTGGATGGCATCCGGAAGGGGGTTAAGTAGCAGCGTAGCTGCGGTAATTTTCCCATCTGCCCTTTCTCTGCTTGTGCTTCCATTGCCATTGCCATTGCTCTCTGCCTCCTAGCGCTCGTCTTCTTCATGGCGCTGGACCAACTCCGTGTCTTCCCGAGCTACTTCCTCCGCTCACACCACCATCGCAAGATGGGTAAGAAGAAAGGAGGCGCCACCGCTGAGTCCGCCGCTGCCATTGCCGCCGCCAAGAAGAAGGGCGGATCCGCCACTGTGGGAACCAGCGTCGCCGGCGCTGGGAAGAAGAAGGGTGCGGGTACTCGCGTCACCAATGGTGCATGGCATGCATCCATCATCAAGTCCTCCGAGCTCTGTCTCCTGCATCAAGATGGAGTTCTGTCACCCGTGGAGGATGAGTCACGAGTGCCAGGTGACGAGGTAATTCCTTGTCCTCCTGCTGGTTTCCGGGTGATGTTCCTTGCGTTCATCATCCGCGGTCTTTCTCTGCCCCTGCATCCTTTCTTCAGGGGCCTCCTTTGTTTCTACGGGCTGCAACTGCATCAGCTATCCCCAAATTCTATTCTCCACATCGCATGCTACATTACTCTTTGTGAGTGCTGGCTCAGAGTCGAGCCACCTTTAGCCTCTTTAAGAGGATTTTCAAACTGAAGCGCCAGTCAGCATCTGGTTCCGTAGTCTACGATGTAGGAGGCTGCGGAATCCATGTCGACTCCTCCGCCACATATTTTGATATCAAGCTCATGGGGTCCGTTCAAGGGTGGAGAGACAAGTGGTTCTACATCCGTGACTAGAAGGCCGACGGAGAGCACTACGGACTCGCGCCCTTTGATCCCGCGACGCCGTGCAAGAGGAGGCATTCTTGGAAGAACGTGGTGATGCCTGGCGAGTCCGAGGAGACGGAAGTGTTGTACAAGCGCGTCTGCAGCCTCGAGAGTTGCATGGGTAAAGGAGAGGGAGGCGTTGCCCTCATTCGCACATGGTTGCGCCGTCGCATCCAGCCTCTGCAGGCCAGAGTCCACCCCATGTTCCAATGGGCTGGTGCGGATGATGCCACTTGCGTATCTGCCGATGGCATTTCTGCGGGTGAAGTAGATAAGAGGTTGCGACTGGTGACAAAATATACCACCAAGGAGGTTCTCCCAAGAGAACCAGTCCTGCCTCCCTTCGACGCCTCTAACCCTCCTCCAGAGGTAGATTTGTGCTACGAAGTAGCTTTATTTGTCGATTGGCATTAATTGCTTGATGTATAATGAATTGTTTTCTGAATGCAGGATTGGAAGGTGTCTCCCAGTTTACCCCCTCTTTCTGAGGGGGTTATTCCTCGCGAAGTGGATGAAGAGGACAAGTCGGAATCGATCGTCCCACTTGAAGAGGAGGGAGCCCCCGAATCTAGCGATCCGGACACTCGCAAGCATTCTCGCAGCGGGGATTCAGATGCTTCGTATCCTTCAACTCCAGAAGGCCCGTCTATTGGTGCTGAGGAGCCGATTTCTGCCGTTCCTGTGCGCTCTATGGCTCCTCCTGCCCGGAAGAAGCTTCGATTGCCAAAGGAATCATCGGAGTCAGAGGAGCACTCCTTCGATCTTGATAGATTTGACTGGTAAGTTCTGTATTCGCGAACTCATTTTGGTTTCTTCTTTGAGTTGCCATCTGTCTTGAAGCTTTTGCTTGTTTTGTGTTTCAGTCAAACGGCGACGTCGTCTTCTGATGACGTCCAATTTGTGAAGGAGTCCGGAGTCACGGACTCCAGGTCCAAGAAGGTGGCTTCGCGGTCTCCTTCTCCTCCATTGGCGGCCCAATCCGGGCATAACTCATCGAGTTTCCCGCATGCTGGGGAGCATCAGATGGTTACCCGGATGACTGTGCAACAGCCTTCTTCAGAGTGTGTGGAGGATCATGTATGTATCTTGTAGTTGGCAGTCGAATTTATTCTTGGTGTGCTTTTCTTGAACTTGAAATGTCTCCGATGCAGCTCATCATGAAGGAAGCTGCCCGCCTGGTAGAGCAGGTCCTTAACATGGGTCGACAGCATGCGCGACTGGACAATCGCCATCGCATTGTCGAAAGTAAGTCTTGGTTTCGCCTTTGTAATTTGCGAATATTATTGATTCGATTTGGTAACACTCCCCGTATGTTGCTGAGCATAATGAATTACTTCGCCATGCTGCTACATTAGAGAAGATGTTGGCCGCGGCGACGAAGAATCGCGAAGAGGCGGTCGCAGCGTTGGAGGAGTCGCCGAAGCGAGAGAAGGATCTCCTTGCCTCCACTGCTAAGAGGGAGAAGTTGTTCAAGGAGCAGCTTCTCTCGATTGCCAAGTCCCTCTCAGGTATTTCTTTTTCATCTGGATATGCTTTGCTCTTCTATACTTTGACATATGATTGTTATACTAATGCTTTTGTGTATGCAGATGCCGGCGGCTTGAGTTTTGATGCCCAATCTCTATGCCGCGTGGATGCTTTGGCTAGTGCCATCACCGCAGTCGAGAATCACAGCGTATCCCTCCAGGAGACGCTGGGGAAGGCCAAGGATGTGCTCAGTCGCATCCGTGAGGACTTAACTCCCAAGGACGGGATGATCGACAATCTCGGCGACTTGGTGGAGTCTCTTGCTAGAGGAATCCCTGTTAACTTCAAGAACTCACAGCGCTCCGTCGGCGCCACCATGGCACTCGCAATGGTGCAGGCCCATGGTGTGGAGATGGATCCTGCCGCTATCTCTGAGGTGATGCCTGTCAACGCTGGAGGCCAGCAGGTAGTGTTTACTCCCTTTGCTGGTAAGTGCAAAAATTATGGTCCCCAGCTTATCGAGACATTCGCCAAGTACTCCGAGGAGCGGCGTCAAGCGAAAGCTGCGAAGGCTGCGGCGTCTGGGGGTACCGCCGGCAAGTCCGTGGCATCGGAAACTACCACGGATGCGATGAAGCCCCCGAGGCTGAAGTCAAAGTCGAAGAAACATGTTGCTCCTTAGTTTTATATGTAATAGCTCTAGTGTCTGACCTTTTGTGTCCGTGAGACAATGCTTTCATGGGGTACCCCAGTCAAGACTTTGTTTATGTTTGAATGTATCCAGGCCTTTCGTCAGTGTATCTTCAGCCTCTTATTTTGCTTTTGTTTGGTTTGTGATAGGGTACCTCGAGTGGTCCTTCGAGTGATCCTCGGGATCCGCCACCCGCTGATGAGACCTTGGCGCAGTCGCGTTCAAGGGTGGATGAGTTGTCCCTGCTTTCACGACTGCACGATCGCGTTAAGCAGCTAGAACGCGAGTTGCCCATCCTCCACAGTAACGCGGACGTATGGAAGTCGAGGGCGGAGAAGGCTACCGCCCAAGAGCAATATCTATTGGAGGAGGTGACGTAGCTGGGCGATCAGTTCAATGTTAGCTTCCTGCTCTCTTATCTTTTCTTGTAGCCAATCGCGGTAGTTCCTTGTCTTCATATTTTTCCTTTTTTGCCTTGTGTAGTTGTCAGTGCTCGTCATCCCCAGGATGAGAAAGACAAGATCACCATTCGAATGAATGAGCTGACATAGGAGCATCTTTAGGCAAGTGGGTACTTCTGGGTGGACCATGATCATGTGATCGCACTTGCGACCCTTGAGGATCGTGCTTCTCGAGTGCTCCACTTTCTGAAGAAAGCGCAGTCGTGCCTGAGGAATATCTAAGAGATGATGTTTCCGCTGGACGTCGTCCCTTCGAGCCTGTTGGCTCTCCTGGCTAAGTTTCAGGATCTGAGTGCAGTTCATGAGTGCGTGCGGTAGCAGTTAGTGGCTGGTGCCAAGGCTGCTTTGTCGCTAGTGCGACTGCATAGGCCTGATGGAGACGTTGTGGCTGTTACTGCTGCGCATGGTTCCACATTACTAGGCAATGGATCGTCCAGAAGAAGAAATTGTCGATTTCTTTGAGGAACAGACAAATGTTCTTCTGCTGCAGCAGTATTTTAACTTGTATCCTGCACATAAGTATACCATTGTTGTAAAAGTTTGTATGGATATATTGTATGTAATTAATTTATATTGACATGTAAAGAGCTTGCTAGCTTTATATTTTTTGCGAGTGTATTTGTACTCGGCAGTTCCTTTTCGTTAGCCTGACTTCTTTTTTCTTAGCACCTTGCCAACCTCTCAGGTGTGTTGCAACTGGGTTGGTGTTTTATCAAGGGTTCGATTGATATTGTGTCAGCTACTCGGGATACTGCGACTTGTTCATAGAACGAATATGTAAAGGGAGACGTAGCTCCCGAGTGATAATATTGTCGTAAAAATAAGGAAGAACACAGAGTTTTGGGGCACTTAGCTTTATTTATTCGCAGAACAGTACGAGGTACAATGTGTGGCTAAGTAGCCTGGCTGAATAGCCTTATTTGTTCATCGATTAGCGAGGCTTCCTCTTTTGTTTTTATGACGATGTCATCAACATAGACTTGGATGTTGCGACCAAGTTGATTCTTGAGGCAAGCCTTCATGCACCGCTGATAGGTGGCTCCTGCATTTTTGTGCCCGAAGGGCATTGTGTTGTAGTAGAACACACCAAAAGGTGTCGTAAACGCCGTTTTCTCTTGGTCTTCCTCCTTCATTCGAATCTGATTATAGCCTGAGTAGGCGTCGAGGAAGCATAGACGCTCACATCCCGTGGTGGAGTCGATGATTTGGTCGATTCATGGCAGCAGGAAGTAATCTTTTGGGTAGTGCTTATTCAGGGAGGTGAAGTCCACGCACATCCACAGGATATCCGTGTCTTTTTTATGTACTAGCACTGTGTTGGCGAGCCAAGTACTTTCCTTGATCTCGCGTATGAATTTGGCGTCGAGGAGTCTGTTGATCTCCATTCCGACCGCCTTTGCTCTTGACTGGCCTTGCGTTTGGGCTGATATTGAGTGCATGCTCGGCGAATTCCCTAGGAACTCCTGGCATGTCCGCTGGACACCAGGCGAAGATTTCCCAGTTCTCACGAAGGAATTCGACGAGCGCGAGTTCCTATGCGGAACTCAAGTTGTTGGTGATGAGGGCCATCTTGGTCGGGTCCGTTGGCTGGACATGGACTTTCTTTGTGTGCACCGATGAGTCGAAGGACAGGTCGGGTGAACTTGGCTGGCTCAGGGGAGGCAGACTGTTTTCTGTCGACTCCTTTAGTCTTGCGAGTTCCTCCTCCATGCCGAAGGACTGGGAGATTCTGTTGAATTCCCTGTCGCAGCTGTCGGAACTTTCGAAGTTGCCGTTGATTGTGATTATGCCGTTTGGGCCCGGCATCTTCATCTGCAGGTAGGCGTAGTGTGGCACTGCCATGAACCTTACGAACGCGACACGTCCGAGGATGTAGTGATATTGTGAAGGCTAGTCGACGACCTCGAAGTCGATGCGCTCTCGCCAAAAATTTTGTGGCGTGCCGAAGATGACGTCGAGGTTCATTTGGCCTAGGGAATATACACCTTTCCCTGGGATGATGTCGTGGAATGTTGTGTCTGAAACTTCTAGACACGTTAGAGGGATCCTCATTGCACGCAAGGTACTTGCGAACATTAGGTTGATGCCGCTGCCGTCATCCATGAAGACGTAGCTCATGTCGAAGCATCCAATCTGCACCTCCAGTACGACGGGATTGTGGCCTGGACGAGGGACTTGTCACGGGTGGTCATGCCGGTCGAAGGTGATGTAGGAGTTGCTTCCACTGAGGTACTCAGTGGTGGAAGGTGGAGAGTTTATCGCCAAGTTGACTTGGCGAGTGATGGCCTTCTGCACTCGATTTGAAGGGCGCCCCTTTTGGATCATCCCCATGTTGCCCACGGGTCGCGGGTATGGTTCGCCACCGTGATTCTGGACCGGTGCGACCGCGGGTGGTGGTATTCCGGGCAATGGAGGAGGAGCTCCGTGTGCCATGGCGCCTGGGGCGACTCCATAGCCCATGTTGACCGCGTCGAGATTCATCCGAGCCAGACCCTCGTGGAGCTTGGGAAACTCGCGACAGTCCTTGAGAAGGTGGCTGGATTTTTTCTTGTCGTCCTGCTTGTCGATGTAGAAGTGCATGTTGCACGGCCCAGACAGTTTGTCCTCGATGGTTGTTGCGGGTGCTTCTTCGCGAGTGCAGCGCTGCCACATCTGCATGGTCTTCCCGGAGTCGCGGTATCCACCACTGCGATAGCCGATGTTGCGGTTGTCGTCGCATTTGTCGGCGTAACCGGCTGTGACCATGTTGACGTCATCCGGGTCATCGTAGACGCGCATTCGCCGCTTGCCTCGACGGTTGCGTCTGCACCCGAGGTCATCGTCGTCGTTGGAGTAGGTGTGGTTTTTCACCGAATCCTCTCTGTCGGCCCACCGATTCGCAATTTCCATCAGGTGGTCGATTGTATTGGGCTTCAAGCGGCCCAACTCCTCCCTGAGCTCTATGCAGTGAACACCGCCATTGAATGCGTCGATTGCGCGGTCCTCCGAGATATTTTGTGCGGAGTTCTTGATGATGGACCACCTTTGGATGTACGTGCGTAGCGATTCACCCGACCTTTGATGGGAACTCCTCAGCTCTTTGATAGATGCGGGCCTTTTGTAAGTGCCCTTGAAGTTGCGTACAAAGCTGTAAACCAGCTCTTCCCAGCTGCGAATGGATCCGCGCGGGAGATTGTTGAGTCATGCGCGGGCAGCGCCCTGCAGCTATAGCTGCAGGCATTGCATGGTCGTGCTTCAACTCCCGCCATGTAGCCTGACGGAGGAGATGTGGTCCTCCAACCAGATCTTTGGGTCTTGCAGGCCGTCGAACTTTGGGTTCCCCGACGAGAGTTTGAACCCTTTAGGCATTCGCTTCTGACTGACGGCCCTGCTGAAGCATCTGGCGCCACAGAGTTAAGTCTCGTCCTCTCTCGAATCAATCGAACGAGCGCGTCTTGCCCTTGATTTGTCGATTTTGCGTTGCGTGAGGTCATCGCGCGCATCGTAGTTGTGATCATGCCGCCCTGAACGGCGACATCGAGATAGATCATGACTGTTGTCGCTGGACGAGGGTGAGGAATAGCGTTTTTCCAGAGCCTTTCCTTTCTTCGGCTCCGGCATTGGTTCTTTGTCGATGGTGGCCTTGATTAACCCCAAGCCCGCGATCATAGATTGGTGCATGGCAGCTCTTGGATATCTAGCTGGCGGCTGGTTGTTGAGGAGGTACATGGTGGCCGCTGTCACCGCTGCCTACGGTGTCTTTGGGACCACGTTGCCCCGCATGTCGACTGTCATAGAGCTGAAGTCGAGGACTTTCGCAGCTTCTATGCGTTCTTTCTCTGTGAGATGGGCCATCCAAGATCGACTCTTGTTAGCCACGTACTTGTTGCCTTTGGAGGAGGATCCTCCGTGGGAGGAGAACCCAGCTCGTCGAAGACTCGACTAATCCGCCGCCTTTTTACGCGCCTCGAGTTGCGCGAGTGCATGTAGCTGGTGTCTATACTCCTCCTTTAGTAACCAATGGTATCCCATCAGCATGTCCTAGGTGTGCCGGGGGGCAGAGGATTACCTCGCAGAGCTTCTCGGCAATAGGCCCACTCATTGTCGTTGAGTTTGATCACGACACATTCACCAGTGTGGTCGTTCACCATGGTTGGTTGTTCGACTGTCCCTCCATTGTTGATGGGCGCGCCATTAGCACCGTTGGTGGGGCCGCCGTTGGGTGGCCTGCCTATAGGTATGCCACCGTTTGGTGGATCGGTGCCAGATCCATTGCCGCCGTTTCGCTATTGGTGGTGGTGTCGCCGACGTTGATGACGGCGCACATGAAGTGGTTGGGGAAGTTGTTGCTTCCACTACTTTCGGATCTGGAGCCGCAGACTCCATGTTCCGTCGCTAGGTCACCCAAATCGGATCCGCGACTGCTGTCGCTGTCCGTGCTCCCAGTTGTTGCCGAGGTGTTGAGCTCGATGAGGGTGCCAATTGGTGGCGGGAACCACGATGTTGGAGCAATCGCGGGTGCCATTGGCTGGTCAGGCATGCGAAGCGTGCCATCTGACCAACCTGGAAGCGGAAGCTCCCAGTCGCTAGGCTGATTCCATCGCCCACGGACTCGAAAGCCGGGCGAGTGGCCAGCGTGTGGATGGTGAAGTCGAACGCGCTGAAGAGCTGGTGAATCTCCGCTATTGCAGAGTTGTAGATCATGGTTGATGGGCCAAAGAAGCCGCGACATCAGCACACCCAATTCCCACAGACGACGCCAATTGACAAGGGTTTAACTCATCAATGCCCATTGTTATGGACTTGGGTTTTGGAGAAGGAGGGAGTGCTGGAGGCATCAGTCGGCTAGCAAACAAGCACACAGGAACGCAATGTTTACCTAGGTTCAGGCCTCGTAGAGGTCCCTACTCGTGCTTGTCTTCTCTTGGAATTAACAAAGGAATCGAAGATTACAGGGGTGCGCAGATGCAATCTGGCAAGAGTTTTGGAAACTAGGGTTGCGTGTGTCCTCCTCGCTGCCCCCTCCTAGCCTTTATATAGATAGGCTAGGTCTCGGGTAGCAGGTCGAGTTGGTTACACATTATGGTTTTTCCCTTTGAACTTTCTATCTTAAGCTTCTTCTTGTCTCGCAAGCAATCGAGAGTCCGTGGGCCACTCGAATTCTGTATTGGGCCTTGGCAGCACCGTGGGCTTCCGTCGTATCCTGACCGTATATACCAAGCTCGAGTACCTATAGGGTATACCCATGTCACCTAGAGTCATTGGATGTCTGTTCTTTTCACAAACCACATGGATCCACCAGTGTCATTGCATGTGTGTTCTTCTCACAAACCACATCTAGAGTCATTGCACGTGTGTTATTTTCATGAACAACAACTAGAGTTAGTGAATGTCTGTTCTTTCACAAACCACACATGGATCCACGAGAGTAATTGTATTGCCTGTTCTTTTCACAATCCATAGTTAGAGTCATTACATGTGTGTTCTTTTCACAAACTACATATCACCCGTGTCATTGCATGTGTGTTCTTCTCATAAACCACATATGGATACTAACCTTAGGAGAGCCCTAACCTAAGCCCCCTAATGGTGGCCGTTAGACTAAGTCTTCTAGAAGGCACGCCTAACACAGTTTTTCAGCATGACGATTGTTACATATCGTTCGATCGGGGCGCTTGGACGATTGGGATGGTCTTCATGAGAGCAATCCGCGAGTAGGCTGTTCTGCGGCATGATTGGCCACGCTTGCTGTCCGCTTGCTCCGGAGTCTGGACAAACTGGCAACACCGGGCGCTCCCCTTTTGCGAGTGTCACGACTCACGAGTTTAGTGGGCCATATGCTAGTGTCGCGTCCCCATTACTTATCTTCGTCCTTGTATGTCTCTTCCTTCCCCTGGAAGCCAATTTCCCCACTTCTCTCTCATCCTACCATAGCCGTAGGCCGATGGCGCCTCCAGCTATCTCTCTGGCAGCCACCACCCTCTCCCTCTCTCTCGCCATGGGTTCAAGGGGAGATAGTGAGGAAACGCGTCATGACAACAGGGACGGTGATTTCGATGTGAGTCGTCTCATCTCTATCTCTATCATCTGTGGCCAATTATCTATTTTGAGCTAGATCTACTCTCTTTACTCATGCGTATATGATGTGTTAGGCCAACCAGACGCTGTATGACTCCGACTATCACAGTTTAGCGGATGAAGACAGTCCTCTGCTATGTAAACATGGATATGTGCCTGCTAAATCTGTAGCGTTCGAAGGACGAAACGTAGACAGGAGGTTTTTACAGTGTCAAGGACATCGTGCAATGATGCAAGGCGGAAGTTGTGGTGTTGTCAAATGGGTAGATCCATAGTGTCCCAAATCGATGCAGAAAACGCTGGACAAACTATGGGATATGACTGTTGAGTTGAAAGAATCCGTAGTCAGCTCACTTCTTGACAGTGTTGGGATGAAGCTATGGGACCCAGTTGACACGACCAGGCTTAACCGAGATCTAAGGAGGGTGCAAGACAAGGTTAGCAAAGTCGAGAAGGAGAGGGACATGGCATTGGCCCTAAAGGCTAAAGCAGAGCAAGAACTAACTCAAGCAAGGAATGGTCTTCACCAGGCCAAAGTACTGCACTTCACAACTATGAGTATTGACAAGTGCATGAGGAAAAATGCAGAAAAACAATTGAAGTTGTGCAAGGAAGATGCTAAAAGGAAGGAGCAGACGATTCGATCCTTGCTCTCGCAGGAAGATGCACACTGGGCTAAGATTAGGAAGATCAAGGAGATGTGGGATAACTAGTTCTATTTAGCTTGAGCTCCGTGCCTTTTTAAGTTGTAATAGTAGTACTTGTTGACCTAGCGGTCTAGACTAGTGGTCTCAGAGTCCTGGGAGGAAAAAATTGGTTTCCCATTAATCTGGCTTAACCCTGCATTACTTCCTTTTGTCCGATCATGGTGGTATTCTAACATCAGTGGTTTGTTTAAATGTAATCTACGTGGATTGTTCCGCATGCAAATGGCACAAACACAATTTAAAAAGTGGAAGCACGTACACCCGGTTAATGGAGATCCGGGAGCTTCGTCAAACGCAGGGGATGCAGGAGCAGGGAGGTGGTGAGATAGACGGGCTCAAGATTAGGCCATAAAGTAGTACCGATTTCCTCCTCATCTGGTAATTATCAGTTTCCATTGCTGTTTATGTTGCCATGTCGTTGTGCAGCATCTGAAATAAGTTGCTCCTTCGTGGAGTGTAGCAGCTTAAATAATTTATTTCTATGCCACTTACATTCCATCGAATTTGGAGACCTCCTACCCCTCAGCACTCGGGGAACCAATGCTCCATATTTTCAGATAGTAATGGCACAATCACAATTTCAGATTCAACTACTGACTCAGGCGTTTCCAAACCCTAAGTCGCGGTACATTTTACTCCGAGAACATGGGTAGATTGTTTTGCCCAGCAAAGTTCCAGAATTTAACCGAATTACATATATAGGTACAAGTTCAACACATTACTATGCATCTTCATTGCCAGCAGCCTTCTTCCGCAGCCTGGGTGCCAAGCCTTCATGTCCACTAGCTTCTTCATTTCCTTCCTTCTTCCTCTTCCTTGGTGCCAATTTTCTTAGCTTCACGTACTCTGCATCGCCGGGACAATCAGCACCAGAATCGTGTCCAACATCATCTTTCCACTCGTTTTTTCTTTCTTCGGGCAGCAAAATGACTGACCTGGCAGTCATGTTTCTAACCTTGCGGCGCTTCCTATAAAAGAAACAGGACTGTTGCATAACTACCCAATATCTACAGAGTAAATACTTGCAAAAATTACAATCCAGCATAAACATGCGAACCCCAAGAGACTTTTGCTTACCAGGAGCTAATTGGGTTTGAGTGACCACCCTGTCCAAGAATAGAAGGGTGCCTCCCAGTTGCAGCAGCTTCCACATCCAGTACATCACAGTTCAGCTCAAACATGCAATCCAAAGCATACCTTTTCATCAACTCAATTAGCTGACTGTCACACGTTAGAGGAACCATGATGCCACGTTCATCCATGAAGCTGAACTTTGCAGTCTGCTTCGGCCATAATTCATCATGATTAAATAGAGCAGCAACCATACCAGATATAGTGCAGATCTGCGCAGGCACTTCTTCCATCGTGATACAATGGTGTCCATACCACTTGCCCTTCACCCTTGCTGATTTAGAGTCATACCTGAATAGGACTACCGTAACCAGGTAAGGGTGGTCCGTGGAGATCCCACTTGACAGAAAACTGTGGACAAAATATGTTTGTCAGTGTTGGGCTAACAAACAATTTTAGGTTCAGTAGCCAGCTAGCAGTTATAATTAATGCGAATAGCAAAGAGAAGGGTAGCTCTCCCGCATGTAGCCAGAACTTCTTCTTCCTTGGTAGTAGGATCTGCCATCCTCCGAGCTGCTCGGCTCGTCGACAGCGGAGGCAGGCTAGAGTCTCGCAACGACGGCTAAGTCATGCGCCATTGGAGCTCGGGAACAGCGACTGGGCGCAGCAACTTGGCGTCGGAAGTCAAATGTCCGAAGGGATAGTCCTGCCTGGAGGGTGGATTTCGACGCCACCGGTGCTAGGGGAAAGGAGGGAATGGATTTGTGAAATTGGTCAACGCATCCAATCCACTTAGTTCCTCAATTTGCCTAAGAGGTTGCCGCGTTGGCACTCGCGTCTCGGACAGATGACCGGCATGTGGGTCCTGACCGTCTACTTCACGGGGCAGTTTAACGGAATGTTTGAATTTGGCAGGGGTGAGATGAGTTTGCCTCGAAATGGCCCCTCTCAGTAGTTGGCAGCCCAACTTTATGGAATGCGGCAATTACAGGGAACTTAGGTACCGCCATGCACTCTCCCATGAACTTTCGGGCCGCAAACAAACAACCCCTTACATGAGGATGTTCTATGCAAAGGAAATGGCTCTTGATAGGATCAATGGTCCATGGAATGAAAGTTTTCAGTTGCTTTACAGCTTCAAAGCTGAAGTGGAGATGGCTAGTCCAGGTAGTGTTGTACAGATAGACAGGCATAAAGTTCAGTAAAAAATAAGAGAAAAGACAAAGGAGAAGGAGTGCTTTAGAAGGGCTTTTGTTTGTTTCAAAGCTTGATGGCAAGGGTTTCTGGATGGTTGCAGGCCTTATTTGGCCGTGGGTGCAACAACTCTTCATGGAAGATTTAAAGGACAGCTAGTAGCTGCTACTACAGTTGATGGCCACAATTGGATGTTTCCTGTTGCTTTTAGTGTTTTGGAGATTGAGTTAGAGGAAAGTTGGACTTGGTTTATTGCGTGACCTTATAGGTCATCCACCAGGACTTACTAACCACACGGATGCTTGCAAAGGTTTGGAGAAAGCTGTAGAAGAAGTATCCCGGAGTGGAGCATAGGGCATGTATGCAACACTTAGTGCATAATTTTACAAATAAATTCAAAGGTAAAGTTTATACTGACAACCTATGGCAGCTTCATACACATGCAGTTTGAGGAAGCATCTGCATCATTTGGAAGTGTCGTATAAACAAAAAGCTATGATGAAGGATTATTTTGATGCACATCATGGAATGGTGTGGTAAAGAAGCCGATTCAATGAAATTTGCAAGGTAGACTATGTAACAAGTAAGCTTGCAGAGAGTTTCAATGCAAAGGTTGAGTCATTGGAAGGGCTTATGTTGTGGCAAATATTTGACAAGATTAGGCAGATGATCATGACAAAGATCAATTTGCGTCAAAGAATTGCATCAATAGTACATGTTGGCCATCTCATCCTCCCATCTTTGAATAAGGCTTTGCATGTCATGGAGTAACGTACACTGACAGTTGAAGATGAAATGCATTAGAAGAGGAATGGAGGCTGAGGTAACATACACTGACAGTAAAGATAGGTAATGGAGGTATCTAGTGAGTTTGGTTGATAGGACATGCCATTGCAGGCAATGGCAGCTCCGTGGGAAACCGTGTATACATGCATTGTTTTTCATGGGTGTTCTAGGAGGTGAAGAGGGTGAAGTTGATCAGTATGTGTTGGAGTATTTCTCCATTGCCAAATTTAGGGCAGCATATGCTCAGAACGTTCCAGCCTTGTTGGGAAAAGGCCAACAGACGGAAGTGGATCTAGGCTTCAAGCTATACTCTCCAGTTTTTACTAGACCAACAGGTAGGCCAAGGAAGAATAGGATGAGAGCTAGTGCAGAGGGTGGTGCACCACCTCGACAATGTACGTGCAAATGTTGTGGGATCCTAGGGCACATTGCTAGGCTTTGTAAAAATGAAGTGGACCTAGCTTATGGAATGGATGATCAGACGGGAGTAGCAAATGCATATGAGAATGAAGTATTTGAACGAGAGGAGAATGAAGAAATGGATACATTGCAGATTGAACCAACAGATCAAGAGGAGATTGAACCAAATGCAGATGAGATTGACCCAAATGTAGGGGAGATTGAACCAATGGATCTAGAGGAGATTGAACCAAATGCAGGGGAGATTGAACCAATGGATCGAGAGGATATTGAACCAAATGCAGATGAGATTGAACCAAATGCAAGCAAGATTGAACCAATGGATCCGATATGGGGTGGCCCGATCTTCTCATCAAGCACATGTCGATGATGATAATGGTGGATAGATAAATAGCCTGTAGCTATGAACTCTCCCGCTCGAACCCTGATGCCAATGCAACAACTCTCGAACCCTGTGGGATATTCACAAAACCACGCTCTTGCGCACGCAGCCGTCGACCATGAACGGTAGTTTGCAATCTACTAATTCCCAATGGAACAACACATCACACTCAATTGCAGTAGTATAATTTGATCATAGGGTAATTCCAGAGTTTTTTGAAAGAAACAACTCCAAAATAGTTTAAACGTGGTCTCAACCCTAACTATGGGGCGTCCTAGGGCTTATAAGGGTGGCTAGGGAAGCCAGAAACCGAACTAAAACACGTACGACTCAAACTGATATAGGCCGACTCGGACCAGATTTCGGTCGGCGGGCAGTCATTCCGGTTGATCTCGCTCGGACTGTCCGGTTGGGACGGACACTCCGGTGGAGTTAGCCGGATAGTCCGGTCCGGCCGGAAAGTGCAAAGTTTCTGGGTGGTGTCCGGTTAGTGTCCGATCTGGTGTACTGACTGTCCAAACAGAGGCTTCTCTCGGGCAGGCCGGACAGTCCGGGTGGACTCATCCGGACACTCTGGTTGTTGAAGAGCTTCTTGCCTCCGTCTTGATGATCTTCTCTTGCTCCTTTCTCCCGCTCCTCCCTCGTGCATCCTTGGGCGATCATCATGCTGGGCTTCTCTTGTAGCCCTTCTCCTCCTCGTGCCATGCTTGTTTCTCCAACAAACCTGATCATACATAAATGCATAGACTTAGGTAGTATAAAGTTCACATCAATTAAAGTACCAGATTCGTTTAGGAGTGAATTCACCTGTTGTTCAAGTAGCTTAGCACGAGCTCTTGTAATGGGTCCAATCCTAATCTCATTAGACTGATCCTTCCTTGAAACAGTTGGAACACCTTCAGTAGTAATTGGGGTAGGTGTAAGTATAGGGATGTCCTCATCATCTCCCTCCTTCAAAAGGCATCGACCTCGATGCTCCAAGGTCTTCTCCATCATATGGTGATAAATCAACAACGTTGAAGCTGTTGCTAACTCCACCAAACTCCTCAATAGGTATATCAATCGAGTAGGCATTATCGTTAATCTTGGCTAACAACTTTTAAGGACCAGCACCACGTGGCTTCAATTTTTACTTTCGTAGTAGTAGGAACCTATCCTTGCGTAGATGCACCCATACCATGTCACCACGCTTGAACAAAATTTCCTTCCTTGCTTGATTCCTTGTAGCAGCAATGTTCTTGACTTTCTTCTCTATAGCCTCTCGAGTCTTCTCATGAATCTTCTTCACATATTCAGCATGCTTTGATGCCTCCATATCAACTCTCTCATGTAATGGCAAAGGCAACAAATCAAGTGGCGTCAATGGCTTGAAACCATACACCACCTCAAAAGGACAAAGATGAGTAGTCGAATGTACAACCCTGTTGTATGCAAACTCAACATGTGGCAAACACTCTTCCCACTCCTGCAAATTCTTCTTTATCATAGTCCTTAGCAATAGTAAGAATGTTCTATTCACCACCTTCGTTTGACCATCTGTTTGGGGATGATATGTAGTATTGAATAGCAACTTCGTTCCCAGCTTCCCCCATAAGGTCTTCTAAAAGTAGCTCATGAACTTTACATCACGGTCAGAAACAATCGTCTTGGGTACTCCATGTAATCTCACGATGTCCCTGAAAAACAGGTTAGCAACATGGGACGCATCATTGCTTTTGTGGCAGGCAATAAAATGAGCCATCTTAGATAACCTATCCACTACCACAACTATAGAATCATGACCTCTCTGAGTTTTAGGTAGACCTAGCAAAAAATCCATACTAATGTCTTCACATGGTGTAGTAGGTGTAGAGAGAGGTGTATACAAACCATGAGGCTGCAGCTTGGATTTCGACTTGTGGCATGTAATACAACGCCTCACAAATCTATAGACATCACGCCTCATCTTGGGCCAATAAAAATGATCAGCGAGCATGAGCAATGTCTTCTCACGCCCAAAGTGACCCATTAAACCACCAGCATGTGATTCCTGCAATAAGAACAAACGCACCGACGATTCTGGAATACATAGTTTGTTAGCTGTAAACAAATATCCATCATGTATATGATACTTATCCCATGCGTTTTTAAGAGCACACAAACAATATGGTTCAGCAAAATCATGGTCAGTTGCATAAAGTGCACAAATACATTCTAATCCAGGAATTTTAACATCAAGATTGGTTAATAGCATGTTCTTCCTAGACAAAGCATCAACAACTACATTCTCTTTTCCCTTCTTATACTTAATGTTGTAAGGAAAAGATTCAATAAACTTAACCCATTTAGCTAATCTTTGATGCAAGTTTGATTGAGCTTTCAAATACTTCAATGCTTCATGATCAGAATGCATGATAAATTCTTTTGGCCACAAATAATGTTACCAAACTTCAAGAACTCTAACAAGTGCATACAATTCTTTATCATAAATAGGATAGTTTAGTCTAGCACCAGTAAGTTTCTCAGACAAATATGCTATAGGGCGACCCTCTTGCATGAAAACTTCAACAACACCTATACCACTGCCATCACATTCAACTTCAAATTGCTTTGAAAAATCAAGCAATGTAAGTAATGGTGCAAAAGTAAGCAAACATTTCAATGTATCAAAAGCAATATCTTGGGACGCGCCCCATAGAAATGGCACACCTTTCTTAGTCAAGTCATTCAGTGGTGCAGCGATAGTGCTAAAATCTTTCACAAAGCGCCTATAGAAACCATCTAAGCCATGGAAACGACGCACTTCACTCACATTCATGGGAGTAGGCCAATTCTGAATTGATTCAATTTTAGATTGATCTACCTCTACCCCATGCTTATATACAACAAATCCCAGAAGCTCACATGGTGGAGATAAACGTGGCAAAGAAACTTATGAAAAGGAATATTGTAATGCACAAGAGAGATGCTAGTAAAAGCTCAAAGTAAAGAGGCACAAGATTGCTCAATCTACAAGGGCTATGATCAACTAGGCCTCTAACAATGCACACTTTGATATCTCTTTTTGGCATGCTTGTAGCTATTTTCTTCTTCTTTTTTTATAATGATTCTCTTTTCTTTTCTCTTTTTTTTGATTATTCAACTATATGAGACAATGTAAACACAAGTGCAGCAACTTATAAAAAACTGGGTCGGATAATCCAGATGATATGCACCGGAGACTCCGGTCTAGCCGGATAGCCCAGTGTATGTAGGACGAATAGTCCAATTTTGCCTCTCGAAAATTTCTGCACTTCAAAACCCTAATGAGCAGCCTGTCAGAGCAAAGCAACTAGTCTCGTGGGTACATTCCTAGGAACGGATGCTGTAGATAGGCTGTGTCTATGGTATGCAAACAAAGGTACGCTATGTGGACTCGGACAAATGATGAAAATGGTGCGGAAAATGGTGATGTGGACTCAGCGGAAAACAAGATCAAACCCTAAACCTAGACACAAACGAAAACTAGACTTCTATAAGAAAAACCTGCAGATCAGATCTACGAGAAGACACGATCAGCAACTAAAACTCAAAAACGATGCAATCTAGTCTATGGCAAATCTTTTTGTAAGGCTTTTTCTGTATAGGCTTAGAAATAAACTAATCTATTGATGGATTTGTGGATGCTCACCGAGTAAACGACGAAATATGATACCAAGATGATATGGGGTGGCCTGATCTTCTCAGTAAGCACTTGTCACTGATGATAATGGTGGATAGATAAATATCCTGCAACTATGAACTCTCCCGCTCGAACCCGGATGTCAATGCAACAGCTCTCGAACCCTGTGGGATATTCACAACACCACGCTCTTGCGAATGCAGCCATCGACCACGAACGGTAGTTTGCAATCTACTAATTCACAATGGAACAATAGATCACACTCAATTGGAGTAGTATAATTCGATCACAGGGTAATTCTAGAGGTTATTTGAAAGAAACAACCCCAAAATAGTTTAAACATGGTCTCAACCCTAACTATGGGGCGTCCCAGGGTTTATAAGGGTGTCTAGGGCAGCCAAAAACGGAACTAAAACACGTACGACTCAAACTGATATAGGTCGACTCAGACCAGATTTCGGTCAGTGGGTGGACATTCCGGTTGATCTCGGCCGGACTGTCTGGTCAGGTCGGACACTCCGGGTGGAGTTAGCAGGACAGTCCGGTCCGGCCGGAAACTTCAAAGTTTCCGGGTGGTGTCTAGGTAGTGTGCGATCTGGTGTACTGACTGTCCACACCAAGGCTTCTCTCGGGCAGGCTGGACAGTCTTGGTGGATTTGGCCAGACACTCCGGTCGTTGTAGAGCTTGTTGCCTCCGTCTTGATGATCTTCTCTTGCTCCTTCCTCCTGCTCCTCCCTCGCGCATCCTTGGGCGATCATCATGCTAGGCTTCTCTTGTAGCCCTTCCCCTCCTCGTGCCATGCTTGACCTGATCATACTTAGGTAGTATAAAGTTCTCATCAATTAAAGTACCAGATATGTTTATGAGAGAATTCACCTATTGTTCAAGTAGCTTAGCACGAGCTCTTGGAATGGGTCCAATCCTAATCTCATTGGACTGATCCTTCCTTGCAACAGTTGGAACATCTTCAGTAGTAACTGGGGTAGGTGTAAGTATAGGGATGTCCTCATCAGGATCAAGAGGAGAATAAAGAAATTTATTCATTGGAAGTAGAGTTCAAAAGTAAAGGAATTACACAAGAGGATATGGAAGAAATGATGCCAATGCATTTTGAACCGTATGAACCAATGGATCAAAACGTGATTAAACCAATTATTCGGCAGACTGAAGCACTTGATTCATTGGATGCAGAGAAAAAGAACAAACGGAAGAAGCTAATGGTGTACTCCGCAAACATTATAGCTAGGATCACCCAGAGCAAGGTGGTGAACCCAGCAAAAAACACTAGGAGCAAGAAAAAATGAATTTGAATTATTAATTTGAATTTGTATGATGAGTTTGAACAACTGTCAATGTTTGTACTGAATTCGAACTAGTGTGACGCTCCCTAGTTTGTATGTTGGATAATCCCATAATGTATGTGTTATTGCAAGTTTCTATGGTCATCCACCTAGTTACTTAGAACTACTCAGTTTTGCCCTCGACATGTGGTAAACACATGGGGTTTAGCTAGTTCATGGCTTAAACCATAGCAAACATTGACCAATTGATCCAAAATTTGGCACACTTGTGTATCTTGGATTGATTTACCATATGAAATTGGAAATTTTGGATTTACTTGTAATCAGCCACATTTTTCTTTTTCTAAGTGATTGAATTCAAAAAATAGTTTTAGGGTTAGTTTAGTTCAAAAAAGTCAAAACATAGTGCAATCTTCGCATGGAGTCTTGTTATGTTACCTATAACCTAGCATGAATAATAAAGGAAAAGGAAATAAAGAGAAATGGACTTATCCCCTAAACCACTTCTTAAACCCTTCTTGAAGTGAGCTACTAGTTATGAAGATGCATGGCTTTCTACTCAATCAACCTCCAAACTAACCCATCCCAAAATATACTTTATCTAAATGATGCCAAATTTGGAACACTTGTGTATCTTTGAGTTACAAACAATATAATGTCAGCCAAGATGGATTATTTTGTTCAAATAAGACATTTTCTATTTGTTATCCCAAAAGCTTGAATTTCCCTTAGCCATTTTTTTAATTTGAGTGCCCTTGTTTTCCTTAGCTCTACTCAGTTTTCTCCTCCCGCTAAAGTTTTCCTCGGTTTTCCCCTCCTGCTAAAGTTTTCCTCACTTTTCCCCTCTCTCATGTCTCAGTTTGGCTGCGCTCTAATTGGTCGAGATGTATGTCACACAGATCTTGGCCAACCATCGTTGGATATATCATGATCCGACGGGCTAGAGGTCTCTCTCTCCCGATGGGCGCACCTAACCTTGTACAACGAGGAGAGCCCGGCAGGCTGGATATCTCTCCCTCCATTTCCCTGTCACACGTATACCAGCCACATCAACTAGCAATGATTTGGCTGCACTCTGATTGGTCGAGATGTATGTCACACGGATCTTGGCCAACCACCATTGGATACATCATGATCCGATGGGCTGGAGGTCTCTCTCTCCCGTTGGGAAACAGAGAGGAGAGCCCGACGGGCTGGGTGTCTCTCCCTCCCGCTCCCTGTCGCACGTATACCAGCCTCATCTTCATCCCCTCCTATCGACGTATGGTGGCGCGGATCTAAGCGTGGCAGTCCGAATCTTGTGCGGTGACGCGGGTCTAAGCGTGGCGGTTTGAATAGCGTGGCTTGCGGCAGCGTGGCGCTGGAATGGCATGCGGCGGTGAGGATCTAACTGTCTAAAAATTCTATCTCTGTCTATATCACTTCCGTTCACATCCTCAGATCCGTTGCTGATAAAAGACACTGATGGAAGCCATCATCCACAACATCAGTGTGACGGCGGTGGTGCCGACAATGGTCATCAATGTGAAGACAATTGAAGCCATCATCCGCAACATCACTGTAATGGCACAGCTCACACCCTCGTGAACCGAAGGTCTGGGAGGCCAATCGTGGCCACGGCTGGTACGTCGAGGTGCACTTCGACGGTGAATGCTAGATGTACCTCGTGGCCAGATGGGAGCACTTTGCCCGTACTTCTTCGAGTACACATACGACGGGGACGGCGGCTAGCTTACCATCCACTTAAAATTCGGACAAATTTTAGTCAACTAACCTAAATTTGAATAAATTTGATATGTATTTGAGTCGTGAGACCGGTGGATATGCTCTAAATCTGATTCATAAGTAGTAGTACTTTCTCTGACAATCTCCGTTGGGCTTCTATAAATTTGATCGAAATATGTATGATTTCAATCAAAATTGATATGTATTTAAGTTGTGAGGATGGTGGATATGCTCTAAAGCTGATTCATAAGTAGTACTCCCTCCGACCCAAATTAGTTGCTTTAGATTTCTCTATATTCGATTGTATCCAGACATGAATTAGGATTAGATTCATCTATATCTTGATGAATTTGAGTCAACTAACTTCGATCGGAGTACTTTCTTCGACAATCTCGGCCATTAATTTGGAACGGGGAATGAATGCTGCCATCAACGCTGCAAGTCTACATGGTAGCCATGATGGCACTATGGGAGCGACAGAACGGTCCAAACTGATAGGGCCCCAACTTGACTCTCTAGGAATTTGGCACGCCAACTATGGGTAACTAGATCAAATTGCAAGCAACTCGGGCCCCGCAATGTATTCTCTCGACAATTTTGGGACCGCTAGAGCCAATGGAAAGTAACTCGGGCCCCGCAATGCATTCTCTCGACCACTTTGGGACCGCTAGATCCAACGGCAAGCAAATCGGGCCCCGCAATGCATTCTCTCGACAACTTTGGGACCACGAAGTGACTAAATTAGCAGGAAGTCGCAACCATCCATTGAATAGCAATTCTACTCTCTAAATTAGCTATCTATTCAACTACTCATTACACGTGCCAACCTTCACCACAACCACATACTGTTACTACTAGGACGCGGATGACAACTACTAAAAATGTCCACATGAATCTACTATTCTCCTCCCTCTTCACTTGAAGTTCATGTTTTAGATTTTCTACCACTTGATCAGATACGGCAAGATCAGCCTCAAGTGTCAACTTATCTTTGCGAATAAGCTCTGAATTCTTCCTCGACAGTACAATTCAGCTGAAATATCAATAGGTTTTTACGGGCCAATTCATCACCTAACTTGGAAACATCTCCTCCAAATCCATCCTCTCGCTAGACCACTTGGTTTATTCATCTTGGTATGCAATGTACCATGGATCATCGGCATGCATATCACACTATAACAATCCCAAAACAAACCCAATTGAAATCAGTCCGACAGGCCATGGTAGGACTTCAAATTAAATGGTAGTACAAAGAGAAGGAGCTACATGCACTTCCGACGTGGTAGGAGAAGGAGAATGTGGCCACGACATGATTGATTCCCCACCCTCGCTGGTGTACCCGCTGCGACTAGACATTGAGGACTAATTTACACTTGCAATATCGTGAAAATTACGCACTAGTAGGAAAAGGCTTATCCATAGGGGTCATATCAGTGGCGCACATCGAAAGGGTGCCCCACGGGTAATTATCCGTGGCACACGGGCAAATTGGTGCGCCACTGATATGGCCATACTCGTGGCGCACAGATAAATCGGTGCGCCGCGCATATGTGGGCCCCTGTGCCGGGGGTCGCCCCCATCCGTGGGTGGCATACCTATGGCACATGGAATTGGCGTGCGCCACTGATTAGTTAGGTATCAGTGGCGCACACTTTTTCGGAAGTTATCCGTGGCGCATGCAAAAGTAGTGCGCCACTGATAAGTTAGGTATGAGTGGTGCACACTTTTTGGGAAGTTATCTATGGCGCATGCAAAAGTAGTGCACCACAGATAGCTTTTCAAAATCCTGCTCCCTCCCCCCCCCCCCCGGATCGTCTTTTTAGGTTTGCAAAAAATGACAGAAAATGATAAACACTTCCAAAAATAAAATCCTTTAGATATAGGTACGTCATGTGGAAAATTAACAAATATGAATTTTGACATGTTTTGCAAAAAAAGGTCATGGCGCGGTAAAACGGCCATAACTTTTGCATACGACGTCGAAAATAATGTATAATATATCAAAATGACGAGCATGAAATTCTCTATCTGTTCGCAATGGTCGAAGATTGTTTACCGTTTTTTAGATTCCCAAAATTCAAAAAGAGTAAAAAGATATGGCAAAAAGAAGATTTTTCTGTAGAAAAAAAATATTGAGGCAACTTCTCTGTGGTGCACACCCTAGTGGTGCGCCACGGATAACAAGGGCGGGAATTGAAATTCGAATCGCCACCCCGCCCACCTACCCCTTCTCCTTATATTCTCCTCCACCTCCTCCTTTCCCTCCCATTCTCCTATGAATCCTCTCCTCTTCCTCTTCCACCTCCTCCTTCCCCTATTCTCATCCCCTTCTCTTCTCTTATCCTCCCCTTATCCTTCTCCTCCACCTCTCCTCTTTCTGGCCACTTCACCATCCTCTCCGACCACCACCGACGCTGTCCTCGAGCTCCTCTTCGGCCACCGTCGACGCCATCCGCGAGCTCTTATCCAAGCATAGCCATGGCCTCCTCGAGCTCATCTACAACCACGACCCCCTCGAGGTCCTCTCCGGTCACGGCCTTCTCGAGATCCTCTCCAACCAGTAGCGAAGAGACACCAACAGCGTTGGCAGATCCAGATCTAGTTATTTTTTTGAAATTTGAAAATCTTATCAGTGGTGCACCATAACCACATGTGCCATGGATAATTTTGAGATATCCCGCCTTTTTTCAAATTTTGAAATCGATATTAGTGGCGCACCATATCCCGGTGCGCCACGGATAAGTGGCTTATCCGTGGCGCACGCCCAGGTGCGCCACGGATAAAAATTATCAGTGGCGTAATATCAGTGGCGCACGGCCCGTGCGCCACTGACCTGTTTTTTGCTGCGCCATTGATAGCACTTTTCCTACTAGTGACAGGAACCAAATCAATTAGGGTGGGCGGAGCAGGAGCGAAGGTCTTACCAAGCACTACTAGCAATTTTTGCGACTGTTCATCGAGCTATGGCAGCGGAACCAAATCCCGGTCGTTGTGGGCAGCGGACCTGCCTATGGTCGGTACTGCCTCAACATACAATGCGTGCGGATGAAACATGTGCTGGAGTCGTGGTTGAGGTGAAGCTCGGCAGTTTGTCCCATACCACCATAGGACGAATCCAGCGACGCGCCGACGATGGCTGCTCTGTTCGCCGGTGGGATAGGAGCTGCTTGGGGCTGGGGGCTGGGAGCGAGAGGATGAGAGAGAGAGAGCCTACGTGTCATGCACGACCCCACCTGTCAATTTTTGCATACTTGCTAATTTTGCATATCTGCCAAACTTTTTCTTTGAAATTTGCATATTTGCTATATGGCCACCACCTGTTAGTGACACACAAAGTGGCAAATATGCAAATCCCCCTCCAGCCCTACATGACGTCCCCACTGGTCATTGGCTACGACGACCTCATAGAACGGCCTCACATAGTGGCCCCATCATTCATTGGCTTCGACGGCCCCATAGAATGGCCCCATTTGTCATTGGCTCCACCGTCCACACAATCAGGAAATATGGGGCCCACAAGTTAGCGAGAGATGGATGGCTAGTCTGCCGTGTATCCTGGCCCCACCCGTCAACATGTAATGGTCGAGGCGACATAATGTAACGCTCAACGCACGACTAGCCCCAACATGATCCCACCGGTCAGCATGTAACAGTTAAGCCTTTGACCTGACGGCATCCCCTCGTCCGAGCGCCTGTGAGGGTTTTAGAATAGAGGGAGGGGAAAAGTGAGGAAAAGCTAAGCGGCCGGGGAAAACTAAGTACAACTAACGAACCAGGGGCAGGAAAATAGAAATCCCTTATTATTAATATACTTATGTATGCCTTATTTATCTAACAAGACTATTGGTTAATAACAACTTATTGTTTGTTAAATCACATTTCATACAGTATATACGTGTGGAGAATATCATTTTGCGGCCCGAAAGTTGATGCGCCCAGGCAACGCGGTACCCAAGTTGC
Source organism: Avena sativa (assembly GCA_916181665.1). Lineage (NCBI taxonomy): Eukaryota > Viridiplantae > Streptophyta > Magnoliopsida > Poales > Poaceae > Avena > Avena sativa. The sequence goes on from OV702292.1 coordinate 320,391,445, forward strand.
ATGTAATCAGCCGCGATGACTACAGTTGGCGTGCCAAATACTCAGAGGGCATTTTACGGCACGAATTCAACTTTACGCTTCAATACAAAATATCAGGCTAACGGCCGTCAAGTTGGTCCCCCTGTCAGTTTTCGCCGTTATGTCGCTCCTATCGCTTAGGCGTGGTGGCTGTCACGTAGGCTTGCAGCGCTGGCACAGTGGATAGGATAACACGACCGGCCTAGTGTATTGACATGACAAAACAGGGCACATATATCATCGTTATAATTATTTTTTGTTTACTCAGAACCTGGAACGGCCACCGCTACGCGTCTCTCCTTTGGACTTCCATCCCCGTTGTTAACCACTACATTAGAAACGCATTGACGGTTCCACCGTTCCCCTGTCTTGCAGAAACCAATCTTCTTCTTCCTGTCAACTGTCTTCTTTCCGTCTTCTCCTTGCCGCCATGGAAGGTCGTCGCACTCTAGAGACAAGCTTCACTATCCATGACAATAAGAAGATAGTCATCGTCTACACAAATGAGGAGGAGACAGTGGTGTGAGTCATGAGGATGTACGAGGGTTGGCTTGAGAAAGACGAGGACAAGTTTGTGGGATTGGACCTCGAGTACACCCCGGAGGACCCATATGAAGGGAGTGAAGTCGTCGTCGTTCAACTGGCCATGAGGAAACACGTCCTCGTCTACCACTTATCCCGGTTTGTAGATCTGCTCTCTGTAGTTAACCGCTTTTAGGGTTTTCTCCTCTTGTTCTTTATCCATTTTCTCATCTTGCAACTACTGAATTTTATTTAGCACCAAATAAATAATGACAAGACAATGTTGAGAGTCTTGATCTTGCATTTACTAAACTTTTTAAAATTATATTCAGATGATGATCTTGCATTGAGAAAATATTTGTAGTTACAAATTTTGGTGATGACAAACTACATACTTTCAGCACTGACAGGAATTGTCCAGCGCTGCGCTAGTTCCTTGTAGAAAAAAGAATTGATTTCTGCACTATCGACAATACAACTGATTTTTTGAAATTTCATCAAGAGGGAATTACAATTCCTGCACAGAACTAGATCGATATTCAGAGTCTTGTCAAGATCCTAAGGGGCTCGAGAAAGGATGGAATGGCATCACTCGCAACTAGAATCCTCGATGAGTCGTACGATAGAATGAAGACAGATTTCCCTACGGATAGGCACGATTTTTGGGAGGAGTGGTCGTTGTCTGATATAAACCTGAAGTATGCAGCCATAGATGCTTACGTGACCTACCAGTTGTCAAGAAGATCCATTTCTTTCTACGTTACCTCATGTTGTGCCCTATTTGCAAGAGGTAAGATGAGCTTAGGGGAGCCCTTTGTAGAAAATGCAGAATAGCTGAGTTTGAAGCTGCATATGCAAAGACAATGGCTACATCTGAAGCAGCTGACAAAGAGGCTACAGAAGCAGCTGACAGGGATCTTGCAGCTGAAGCATAAGAAGCTGATAGAGAGGCTCCAGTTGAAGCAGCAAATAGAGAGGCAACATCTTCTAGCGGCAATAATCAAGCCTGTGATGCACCGCTAATTGTGCCACAGGATGCTGAAGATAGGGAAGCCAAGTCAGATCCCTGGTGGGACGAAATTGCATTTCGTGAGCTATGGAGTGCCAATAATGTAAGATCCACCTAGAATGATCACAGTTGGTCGCCTAGGAATGATGGCAAGCGCCTCAAGTGGTCTGATGAGAAGTAAATTAAATTTTACTCATTTGTGTTATGTTTCTGTTTTGTGGAACTCAGTTAGCTTGTCAAGATGGCTAGCGCCTCAAGTGAGAGTTGTAAAATAAATTTTACTTCTTTGTGTTATGTTTGTTTATGTGTCTGGTAGCTTGTCAAGATGGTAGCTCGTTAACTGGCAGTTTGAAAGAGTACCTTTTTCCTCTCTCGCTAAACATATATGTTTCATTTTGCCCAAATTGGTAGCAAATCTAGAGAAGCTTATCTCTTTGATAATTCGTTCCCTTTTGGGCCTATTTTTGCCTCCGATCTGGTAGCAAATCTAGAGCAGCAAATCACACCAGGCAGAATATATTCATTCAGAAAACAAAACAAATGTAGATATAGCTGTGTGTAGCTAAATATGATATATCGATAGAAAGTAGGTTGCTTAATGAGGTTAGATACATTCAACCCCTTCCTTGCATGCAGAAATAGGATACAAGCAAAATATAGAAAATCAAAAGAAGCTGCTTAGCAGCAGCGGACACGTTCAACCCCTCCTTGCATGTGCCTACACCTCCGCCTCCTCCCTCTGGCGCTTCCTCCACTTCTTGCTGCCCAGTCCCTTGATCTTGGGGGCATTAGGCTTGATCGGAGGCATGCGAGCCTCTTCGGTGGCCACCCGCTAGAGGTTTCGGAGGTGAATGTTGAGAGCCTGGTGTTCAGCGACGTAGGTGTTGACGTTCACGGTATGGCTGACTTTGGGGGTGCCGGAGCTCGGGCCTTCTGCATGCATCACGACGCAGTAGAAGTCGGTGCCGGCGAGACTCGTCCTACAGAAGGGGCAACTGTAGACGCTGCCAACAAAGAAGGCGTCGTACTGGCCGATCTGCAGCGTCCTCCACACCTGACGAGTCTTGGTGTGCCTGGACTCGTCATCGCTACATACGTCGTTGCCGTAATCCTATTGGCATAAAAGGAAAAGGGAGGATTAGATGATGTAAGAAGATCGAGCAATCGAAATGCGAACAAGCGAATCCTAATAAACCTATATCTAGCATCCAACGATGGGAACGGGAGAAAAACCAGGGAAGAGGAGCAAACCCTAGTTACATCCTACCATTGGTCATCAATGTCGGTGTCGTAGGGGTTCACCAGAGTGATGTACTCCTCTAGATCATAGGGGTCCTAGAAGAGCTGGATCTGCTCATGACCGGAGGGGGCCTCCTCGCCAGCGGGGGGATCCTCGCCGGCGGCTACGTCGGTAGCAGGGACGGGGGCCTGGATGGGAACGGCGGCTGCCATTGATGCCTCGACAGGGGCCTGGACGGGGACGGCGGCTGCTTTCAATGCGTCAAGGTGGACTGGGACGGAGACGGGGGCCTCCTCACCGGTGGCCTTGGAGGCGACGACATTGTATCCTCCTCCGCCAACGTCGGCGCGGACGGGGTTTTCTCAGGAGTTTGCAGAAGCTGGTGGGACAATGGAGAGGGTTGCATGAGGAGAGTGAGCGAGCGTGAGAGTAGGTGTGCGTAGAGGGGCTCTATAGTTAAGGTGAATGGAAGCAAGGCACGTTTCGTTGCACCACCATGCAACACGCCACACAGGATACTGCACCGTGCCCACGGTACGTCACGTTTTTTCATGCAAAGGGCGCATACACAATTCTATGTACCAAGTTTGACACGGCCATAAAATTGGCGATAATTAAAAGGGGAAATGTAGAGGGGAAGTTAGGTGGCTGTATGGCGAGATTTGTGGGGTTCTGCTAGATCAGGTAGTGGGATGTGTTGATGTCTCCGAGTCACTCGATCAAGGCAGAGACGTTCGGTCTCGTTGAGCTCAACTCTTCGGCCTCCGGCTAACGCGTGGAAGTTTCTTACTGTGGGGCCCAATTGGAAGTGAGATTGAGAGCCGCTGCGTAAAAAATGGGATATGTCTTATTAAAATCAAATGGCAATAAATTGCAGCTGCGCGTCGATGACCGTGCACTCGATGACGCATGTGTTGTGGCATAGTAGTAGCAGTAGTAGGCTTTTCAGACTTGATTAAACATGACATGACCAGTCGAGGGAGACGGCCGTGCTGTCTCACGCTGTACTGTGAAGGGAACGACATGTGCAACGATCCTCGTTGGATCACACAGAATCAATGGTTGGTGCGCACGATCCGCGTGACAACTATGACAGCCAATCCGGACGTAGCAGACAGAGTGAGCACAGGTTTGGGCTTCTACAAAAGAGAGAGGGGAGACAAAACTGAGTAGTATCAAAAAAACAAGGGCAAAACTGAGTAGTATAAAAATGGAAAGTGGGTGTCTTGTACAATGAAATACATCGTGGCATACATCAAATTATGCCAAGATAGATCCACTATAGTTCACTAGATGTGTGTTCTTCTCACAAACCACATATGGATCCACTAGAGTTCATTGCATGTGTGTTCTTTTCACAAACCATAGCTAGAGTCATTGCATGTCTGTTCTTTTCACAAACCACATATGGATCCACCAGAGTCATTGCATGTGTGTTCTTTTCACAAACCATATATGGATCCACCAGTGTCACTGCATGTGTGTTCTTTTCACAAACCACATGTGGATCCACCAGAGTCACTGCATGTGTGTTCTTTTCATGAACCACATATGGATCCACCAGTGTCGCTGCATGTCTGTTCTCTTCACAAACCACATATGGTTGCACCAGAGTTCATTGCATGTCTGTTCTTTTCATAAACCACAACTAGATTCACTAGATGTGTGTTATTGTCATAAACCACATGGATCCACCAGTGTCATTGCATGTGTGTTCTTTTCAAAAACCACATATGGATCCACCAGAGTTCATTGCATGTCTGTTATTTTCACAAACCACATGGATCCACCAATGTCATTGCATGTGTGTTCTTTTCACAAACCACATGTGGATCCACCAATGTCATTGCATGTGTGTTCTTTTCATGAACCACATATGGATCCACCAGTGTCATTGCATGTCTGTTATCTTCATGAACCACATATGGTTACACCAGAGTTCATTGCATGTCTATTCTTTTAATTAACCATAGCTAGAGTCATTGCATGTCTGTTCTTCGCATAAACCACATATGGATCCACCAGAGTCATTGAAATGTGTGTTCTTTTCAAAAACCACACATGGATCCACCAGAGTTCATTGCATGTATGTTATTTTCGCAAACCACATGGATCCACCAATGTCATTGCATGTCTGTTCTTTTCACAAACCACATGTGGATCCACTAGTGTCATTGCATGTGTGTTCTTTTCATGAACCACATATGGATCCACCAATGTCACTGCATGTGTGTTCTTTTCACAAACCACACGTGGATCCACCAGTATCATTGGATGTTTGTTCTCTTCATAAACAACATATGGATCCACCAGAGTTTATTGCATGTCTGTTATTTTCACAAACCACATATAGATCCACAACTGTCATTGCATGTGTGTTCTTTTAATAAACCACAGCTAGAGTCACTAGATGTGTGTTCTTTTCACAAACCACATATGGATCCACCAGAGTCATTGCATGTATGTTCTTCTCACAAACCACACGTGGATCCACCAGAGTCACTGCATGTGTGTTCTTTTCACAAACCACATATGGATCCACCAGTGTCATTGCATGTCTGTTATTTTCATTAACCACAACTAGAGTCATTGCATGTCTGTTCTTTTCATTAACCACATATGGATACACCAGTGTCATTGCATGTGTGTTATTTTCACAAACCACATATGGATACACCAGTGTCACTTCATGTGTGTTGTTTTCACAAACCACATATGGATACACCAGTGTAACTACATGTGTGTTATCTTCAAAAACCACATGTGGATCCACCAGTGTCATCGCATGTGTGTTCTCTTCACAAACCACATATGGATCCACCAGTGTCACTGCATGTCTATTCTTCTCACAAACCACATATGGATCCACCAGTGTCATTGTGATGACCCACATGTATAGGGGGTGTATCGCAGTATTTTAGATAAGTAAGAGTGTCGAACCCAACAAGGAGCAGAAGGTGCTGGCTAGTGGTATGGATCAGGAATTCTCTGCAAATACTTAGCAAACAGATTTTTAGGGGTTTTTGATAATGCAAGTAAATAAAGTGCGAGTAAATAAAAGACAATAAGAATAAATGCAGCAAGTGGCCTAATCCTTTATTCAGCAAAGGACAAGCCGTTTGTATTACTTAAGATGACCAAACGTTCTCGAGGACACACGGGAATCCTGTTAAGTTCTTTCGCTTCATATAGTTGATCAATCTTCTTTAGTTTGCTAATGTTGTGTTGGTGAACCTGTGTTAATGTACCGACCTTCCTAGGACTAATACATACTTGTGATTATACCCCTTGCAAACATCCGTAAGTACAAGAAAGTAATTAAGGTAGAAACCTAACCACAGCTTTAAACTCTAAGACCCTGACGTCCCTTGTGCAATGGTTTCCTAACGGCGGTTCAGGTTTCTGTCACTCCGGCAACCCCTACGATTAGTAGCCAAATACACAATGCATTCTCCTAGGCCCATACAGGTGAAGTGTCATGTAGTCGACATTCACATGACACCACTAGAAAAAGTACACCACAACTTAAATATCAAACCATTGAATCTTTCTCAACACAATTCCACTACTAACAACATGACTTCTCCCATGTCCTCAAGAACAAAACGAACTACTCAGAAGACATCATATGGATCATGATCAGAGATGGAATAATGTTGTGTAACAATCTGAACTTAAACAATAATTCAATGGTTCACTCAATAGCATCAACTACCGGGAAAGTTTCCCCTAAGAACTATGCAAGATTCAACCCAATTGTTACAGCGGTATGGAGATGGTGATGATGGTGCTGGTGGAGATGATGGTGGTGATGATGATGATGATCCCAATGAAGTCCAGCTTGATGGTGGTGTTGATGGCGATGATCTCCCCTCTCCGGGAAGGAATTCTCCCAGCAGAATTCTGTCTGCCGGGGAGATATTTCTCTCTCGGTGTTTTCTGCCCCGCAGAGGCGGTGGAATCTTTCTGTGGTCGCTCCCCGAGTCTTAGGGTTTCGGGAGGATAATATACGCCAGAGGGGAGAGCCAAGGGTGGACCAGGGCAGCCACACCACCTGGTGACGCGGCCTAGGCTGGCCCGCGCCAGGGGGTGGTGTGGGCCCCCTATGGTTCATCTCAGCCTCCCCTTCTGGCTTCCTTCGTCTTGTGGAAAAATAGGATTTTCCATGTATTTTCCCAGATTTTCTGATCTTCGCGAATTTTGCCTCCGAACAGCACCTTTTCCATCAGAATACTGACTGCAGCGGTTCATGCTCCAAAAGTCATCAACCATGCAAAAACATATGAAATAACATAAGTTCATCTCTTAATATGAAATATATCAATGAATAATAGTAAATTATTATATAGAATAGTGATGCAAAATGGACGTATCACACTACATGTCTATTCTTTTCATTAACCACAGCTAGAGTCATTGCATGTCTGTTCTTTTCACAAACCACATGCGGATCCACCAGAGTCATTGCATGTGTGTTCTCTTCAGAAACCACGTATGGATCCACCAGTGTCACTTCATGTCTGTTCTTCTCACAAACCACATATGGATCCACCAGTGTCACTGCATGTGTGTTCTCTTCATTAACCACAACTAGAGTCACTACATGTATGTTCTTTTCACAAACCACATATGGATCCACCAGAGTCAGTGCATGTGTGTTCTTTCCACAAACCACATATGGATCCACCAGTGTCATTGCATGTGTGTTCTTTTCACAAACAACATATGGATCCACTAGTGTCACTACATGTGTGTTCTTTTCACAAACCACATATGGATCCCCTAGTGTCATTGCATGTGTGTTATTTTCATTGACCACAACTAGAGTCATTGCATGTGTGTTCTTTTCACAAACCACATATGGATCCACTAGAGTTCATTGCATGTCTGATCTTTTCATTAACCACATTGGATAAACCAGTGTCATTGCATGTGTGTTCTTTTCACATACCGCAGATGGATCCACCAGTTTCATTGCATGTGTGTTCTTTTCATTAACAATAGCTAGAGTCATTGCATGTGTGTTCTTTTCAACAAACCACATGTGGATCCACCTGTGTCATTGCATGTGTGTTATTTTCATGAACCACATATGGATCCACTAGTGTCAATGCATGTATGTTCTCTTCATGAACCACATATGGGTCCACCAGAGTTCATTGCATGTCTATTAATCTCATAAACCACATGGATCCACCAATGTCATTGCATGTGTTTTCTTTTAATAAACCACAGCTAGAGTTCATTGGATGTGTGTTCTTTTCACAAACCACATATGGATGCACCTAAGTCATTGCATGTGTGTTCTTTTCACAAACCACATATGGATCCACCAGAGTCACTACATGTGTGTTCTTTTCACAAACCACATGTGGATCCTCCAAAGTTCATTGCATGTCTGTTCTCTTCACAAACCAGAGCTAGAGTCACTGGATGTGTGTTATTGTCATAAACCACATGGATCCACCAGTGTCACTGGATGTGTGTTATTGTCACAAACCACATGGATCGACCAATGTCATTGCATGTCTGTTCCTCTCACAAACCACAGCTAGAGTCACTGGATATGTGTTATTGTCATAAACCACATGGATCCACTAGTGTCACTTGATGTGTGTTATTGTCACAAACCACATGGATCCACCAATGTCATTGCATGTCTGTTCTTCTCACAAGCCACACATGGATCCACCAAAGTCATTGCATGTGTGTTATTTTCACAAACAACATATGGATCCACCAGTGTCACTGCATGTGTGTTCTTTTCACAAACCACATATGGATCCACCAGTGTCACTGCATGTGTGTTCTCTTCACAAACCACATATGGATCCCCTAGTGTCATTACATGTGTGTTCTTTTCATTAACCACAGCTAGAGTCACTTCATGTGTGTTATTTTCACAAACCACATATGGATCTACTAGTGTTCATTGCATGTCTGTTCTTTTCACAAACCACATATGGATCCACCAGAGTCACTACATGTGTGTTCTCTTCACAAACCACATGTGGCTCCACTAGTGTCATTGCATGTGTGTTCTGTTCATTAACAACAGCTAGAGTCATTGCATGTGTGTTCTTTTCATAAACCATAGCTAGAGTCATTGCATGCATGTTCTTTTCACAAACCACACATGGATCCACCAGTGTCACTGCATGTCTGTTCTCTTCACAAACCACATGTGGATCCACCAGTGTCACTTCACGTGTATTCTTTTCACAAACCACATATGGATCCACCAGTGTCACTGCATGTGTTTCTTTTCACAAACCACATATGGATCCACCAGTGTTGCATGTCTGTTCTTTTCATTAACCACATATGCATACACCACTGTCATTGCATGCATGTTCTTTTCACAAACCACATATGGATCCACCAGTTTTATTGCATGTGTGTTCTTTTCATTAACAACATCTAGAGTCATTGCATGTGTGTTCTTTTCACAAACCACAGCTAGAGTCACTTCATGTGTGTTCTTTTCAAAAAACAACATATGGATCCACCAGTGTCACTACATGTGTGTTTTCTTGACAAACCACATGTGGATCCACCAATGTCACTTCGTGTCTGTAATTTTTCACAAACCACATATGGATCCACCAGAATCACTGCATGTGTGTTTTCTTCACAAACCACATGTGGATCCACTAGTGTCATTGCATGTGTGTTCTCTTCACAAACCACATGTGGATCTACGAGAGTCATTGCATGTGTGTTATTTTCACAAACCACATATGGTGATGGGTTCGTAGCATGGAAAACAAAAAAATTCTATCGCAAGAACGAACAAAAACCTAGATCTAATCTAGATAAAAGCCAAAATCTAATCTATTAGACATGTGCAATGAGATAGATCTGTACTAACCCTTGTAGATCTGAAAGCCTTGTGCGAGATCGGATCTCGTGGTTGATGTAGACGATCACTTGCCGATCTCAAGATCGAGTAGACGATCCTTCCGGCGCCGCGTTCCGGCAGCGCTTCCGCAGTCGGTCACACGTGAGGAGTCGATGCAGACCTTCCTCTCCCTGTTCCAGCGAGCAGCGGAGGTAGTAGATCTCTCCACGGAATCCCAGCAGCACGACGGCGTGGTGGTGGTGGTGGAGTAGAGAATTCTGCAGGGCTTCGCCTAAGCCTGAGCAGAAGGAAGGAGGAGGAGAGAGGCGGCTAGGGCAAGAGTGGAGGAGCAAGGGGGGTGGCGCCTCCACCCCTCTATATATAGAGGGAGGGGTGCGGCCTAGGGTTCCCACCCCTAGGCCCACCTCCTAGGGCCGGCACACAAGGGGGAGGGGGGAGGGAGTTTCCTTCCCCCCAAGTCTCCCCTTTTCCTTTCTTGGTTTTCAAGTAAAGTCCACAGAACCTTCTGGAACTTTTCGGAACATTCTGAAACCTTCTAGAACCCCCATATTAACACTCCGGAACATTTCCGAACCTAGAAAATGATCTCCATTATATGAATCTTATTCTCCGGACAATTCTAGATCTCCTCGTATGTCTCAGATCCAATCCGAGACTCCGAACAACATTCGGTCTCCAACGCACATTCCATATCTACCTAAACAGCATCGAACCTTAAGTGTGTCACCCTATGGTTCGTGAATATGAAGACATGATGGAGACACCTCTCCGATCAATAATCATCAGCGGGATCTGGAGATCCATAACGGCTCCCACATACTCAACGATGACTTCGTGATCGATAGAACCATTAACATACGAAACCAATTCCCTTTGTCACGCGATATTCTACTTATCCGAGGTTTGATCGTCGGTATTTCCATACCTAGTTCTACCTCATTACTGATAAGTACTCTTTACTCGTTCCATGTTATGTCATCCCTTGTGACCTAGTCACATGCTTCCAAGCTAACTATATGACATTCCACCGAGAGGGCCCAGAGCATATCTATCCGTCATATGGATGGACAAATCCCATTCTTGGTCCATGCACTTCAACACATACTTTCAGAATACCCAATGACACCTTTATAACCACCCAGTTACGAAGCGGTGTTTGATGTCATCAAAGCACCCATCTGGTGATGGTGATTAACATAACCTCATGGTCGAAGGATTAGGTTACTATGCATTTGATAAGCTTGTAGCAATACGAACTAAATGACTTGATCTTATGCTACACTTACTTTGGGTGTGTGTCCATCACATCATTCTCCTAATGAAATGACATTGTTATTAATGACATCCAATGTCCATGATCAGGAAACCATGATCATCTATTAATCAACAAGCTAGTTCAACAAGCGGCTTACTAGGGACTCTTTTATGTTTACAAAACACACAAGTATTAGTGTTTCCTAATAATACAATTATAGCATGGGCTGTAAATACTCATCATAAACATAAAGATATAATAATAACCACTTTTATTATTGCCTCTTGGGCATATCTCCAACAGTGTCCCACTTGCACTAGAGTCAATAATCTAGATTACATGGTAATATACCTAACACCCATGGCGTTCTGGTGTTGGTCATACTTTGCTCTAGGGAGAGGTTTAGTCAACGGATCTTCCACATTCAGATCAGTGTGTACTTTGCAAATCTTTATGTTACCATCTTGGACATACTCGCGAATAGCATGGAAACGTAGCTTGATATGCTTCAGCTTGCTATGTGACCTTGGCTCCTATGCATTAGCTATGGCACCTGTGTTGTCACAGTAGATGGCCATCAGGTCCAACGCACTAGGAACCACGCCAAGTTCAGTAATGAACTCCTTCATACATATGGCTTCTTGTGCAGCCTCCGAAGCAGCTATGTATTCCGATTCAGTTGAAGATTTCGCCACAACGCTTTGCTTGGCACTCCTCCAGCTCACTGCAGCACCATTCAAAATAAATACGTATCCAGACTATGACTTCGAGTCATTTGGATCGGTGTTCCAACTAGCATCAGTGTAACTGTTTACAACAAGCTGTTCATCACCTCCATAAGAAAGAACCATATCCTTAGTCCTATTCAGGTACTTTAGGATATTCTTGACCGCTGTCCAGTGCTCCATTCTAGGATCACTTTGATATCTGCTAGTCAAACTAACATCATGTGCTATATCCGGTCTTGTACACAGCATGGCATACATGATAGAACCTATGGCCGAGGCATAGGGAATATTATTCATCTTCCCTCTATCTTCTGCCGTAGCTGGACTTTGAGTCTTACTCAAGGTCTTACCTGACAACATGGGCACGAACCCTTTCTTGCTCTCTTCCATTCTAAACTTCTTTAGAACTTTGTCCAAGTATGTACTTTGTGAAAGCGCTATTAGGCGTCTTGATCTATCTCTATAAATCTTGATGCCTAGAATATATGCCGCTTCGCCAAGATCCTTCATTGAAAAACTATTATTCAAATAGGCTTTGACGCTATTAAGAAGTTCTATATCATTCCCAATCAACAATATGTCATCTACATATAGTACTAGGAATGCTACAGAGCTCCCACTCACTTTCTTGTAAATACAAGCTTCTCCATAAGTTTGTATAAATCCAAAGTTTTTGATTACTTTATCAAAACATTGATTCCAACTCCGGGATGCTTGCTCCAGTCCATAAATGGAGCGTTGAAGTTTGCATACCTTGTCAGCATCTTTAGGATCGACAAAACCCTTGGGTTGTACCATATACAACTCTTCCTCAATGTCACCATTAAGGAACGCCGTTTTGACATCCATCTGCCAAATCTCATAATCGAAATATGCAGCAATTGCTAACAAAATCCTCACAGACTTTAGCTTTGCTACTGGTGAGAATGTCTCATCGTAGTCAACTCCTTGAATTTGTCGGAACCCTTTCGTGACAAGTCGAGCTTTATAGATGGTAACATTACCATCAGCATCTGTTTTTCTTTTGAAAATCCATTTGTTCTCGACAGCCTTACGGCCATCCGGTAAGTCCACCAAAGTCCATACTTGGTTTTCGTACATGGATCCCATTTCGAATTTCATGGCTTCTAGCCATTTGTCGGAATCTGGGCTCACCATAGCTTCTTCATACGTCGTAGGGTCATCAGTGTTGTCCACCAACATGACGTTCAAGGCAGGGTCATACCAATCAGGAGTGGTAAGAACCCTCGTTGACCTGCGAGGTTCAGTGGCAACTTCGTTCGAAGTTTCATGATCACCATCATTAGCTTCCTCTCCAATTGGTGCAGGCGGCACAAAAACATCTTCCGGTGCTGCGCTACTCTCAACTCCGAGAGAAGGTTCAATAACCTTGTCGAGTTCTACTTTCCTTCCAGTCACTTCCTTCGAGAGAAACTCCTTCTCAAGAAAGGATCCATTCTTGGCAACAAAAACTTTGCCTTCGGATCTATGATAGAAGGTATACCCAATTGTTTCTTTAGGGTATCCTACGAAGACGCATTTCTCCGCTTTGGGTTCAAGCTTATCAGGTTGTAACTTCTTTACATACGCTTCGCAACCCTAAACTTTAAGGAACGACAACTTAGGTTTCTTTCCAAACCACAATTCGTACAGTGTCGTTTCAACGGATTTAGATGGTGCCCTATTTAAAGTGAATGTGTCTGTCTCTAATGCATAGCTCCAAAACGATAGCGGTAAATCTGTAAGAGACATCATAGACCGAACCATATCTAAGAGAGTTCGATTACGACGTTCGGACACACCATTACGCTGTGGTGTTCCCGGCGGTGTCAACTACGAAAGTATTCCACATTTCTTTAAATGCATGCCAAACTCATAACTTAGATATTCACCTCCACGGTCAGAACGCAGAAACTTAATCTTCTTGTTATGATGATTTTCCACTTCACTTTGAAATTCCTTAAACTTCTCGAAAGTTTCGGACTTATGTTTCATAAAGTAGACATACCCATATCTACTTAAGTCATCCGTGAAAGTGAGAACATAATGATATCCACCACGCGATGCTACACACATTGGACCGCACACATCGGTATGTATTATTTCCAATAAGTCTGTAGCTCGCTCCATTATTCCAGAGAATGGAGTCTTAGTCATTTTTCTCATTAGACATGCTTCGCATCTTTCAAGTGATTCAAAATCAAGTGATTCAAGAAGTCCATCAGAATGGAGCTTCTTCATACGCTTCACTCCAATGTGACCAAGACGACAGTGCCACATGTATGTAGAATTATCATTCAATTTTGTTCGTTTAGCATCTATGTTGTGAACATGTGTATCACTACTATCGAGATTCAGTAAGAATAAACCATTCATCTCAGGTGCATTACCATAAAAGATATTACTCATATAAATCGAACAACCTTTATTCTCAGACTTAAAAAAGTAACCGTCTCGCAATAAACAAGATCCAGATATAATGTTCATGCTTAACGCAGGCACCAAATAACAATTATTCAAATTTAAAACTAATCCCGAAGGTAGATGCAGAGGGAGCGTGCCAACGGCGATCACATCAACCTTGGAGCCATTTCCAACGCGCATCATCACCTCGTCTCTCGCCAGTCTTCGCTTATTCCGCAGCTCCTGTTTCGAGTTACAAATATGAGCAACCGAACCAGTATCAAATACCCAGGCACTACTACGATTACTAGTAAGATACACATCAATAACATGTATATCGAATATACCTTTCTTCTTGATGTTGCTGTTCTTCAGATCCGCCAGGTACTTGGGGCAGTTACGCTTCAAGTGACCGGCACCCTTGCAGTGGAAGCATTCAGTTTCAGGCTTAGGACCACCCTTGGGCTTCTTAGCAGGTGCGACAACTTTCTTGCCGTCCTTCTTGAAGTTTCCCTTGTTCTTAGGCTTGCCCTGTTTCTTGAAATTGGTGGTCTTATTGACCATCAACACTTGGTGCTCCTTTTTGATCTCCACTTCAACAGTTTTCAGCATGGACGATAGTTCAGGCAACGTCTTGTTCATGCAGTGCATATTGTATTTCATCACAAAGTTCTTATAACTCGGTGGTAGTGATTGGAGCATACGGTGAATCCCTAACTCATTAGGAATCGTTATCCCCAACTCTTGGAGCTTGTTTGCGTGCCTAGACATTGTGAGCATGTGCTCGCTAACGGAGCTACCCTCTTCCATCTTACAGTTAAAGAACTTTTCGAAGGCCTCATAGCTCTCCACGGCCGCGTGAGTCTCAAAAATGAGGTTGAGCTCCTTAATGATCTCGAACGGGTCGTGGTTCTCGCGCTTCTGAAGCTCTGTTTCTAAACCGTACAGGATGGCACACTGAACTATCGAGTAATGATTTTTCCGAGTGGCGTAAACATTCTTTACGTCATCGGTGGCATCTTCTGCAGGTGGGTCACCTAGCGGTGCTTCGAGCACATAGGTCAACTGACTAGCCCTGAGGATAATCTTCAGTCCACGGAGCCAGTCCGTGAAGTTGCTTCCATTGTTCTTAAGCTTTTCTTTCTCTAGGAACGCATTGAAATTGATGGAGAGGTTCGCCATAATCTACAACAAATTTGCAAGTAGTTTAGACTAAGTTTATGATAAATTGAGTTCAATTTTAATTCTTAAATTAACTAGATGAACTTCCACTTAAAACAACATCCCTCACATTGTCTTAGTGATTACACGAACCAAGTCCACTACACCAAGTCTGATCTTCACGAGAGAAGATGTAGTTTCATCGGCGAAAAATCTTCATGTTCATCATATCATTTATATGACTCATGCTCTACCTTTCGATATTCCGTGTTCCGAGACCATGTCTGTACATGCTAGGCTCGTCAAGATTAACCTTAGTTTCCGCATGTGCAAATCTAGCTTGCACCCGTTGTATGCACACGTAGAATCTATCACATCCGATCATCACGAGATGCTTCGAAACGACGAGTCTTAGAAACGGTGCCAACTAAGGATGAACACTTTATTACTTGATATTTAGTGAGAGGGATCATCTTATAATGATACCGTCGCGATCTAAGAAATACAAGATGCATAAAGGATTAACATCACAGGCAATTCATAATTAGTGTGATATGATATGGCCCTTTCTTCTTGTGCCTTTGATCTCCATCTCCAAAGCACGGACATGATCTCCATCATCACCAGCATTGCGTCAAGGTCAGTGGCGCCGCTTCATGGTTGTCCATCATCACTAGCAACTATTACAACTACTTGGAATAAAGCTATTATAATATGAATAGACTCGCAGGTCTTAACAGAATTAAAGACAACCATTAGGCTCCTGCCGGTTGCCATATTACAACAAGGATCATTGCATACATCAAATATAATCACAATCACATGATGGCCATATCACATCACAAAACCCCTGCAAAAACAAGTTAGACGCCTCTAATTTTCTTTGCATGTTTTACGAGGTTTGGGGCTTTCGAATAAGAACGGATCTTACCTACGAAACTGAACCACAACGTTGATACAAGTGCTATCAAGTACAAAGTGTAGATTGGATCTATACTATGGTGGGAGAGACAGACACCCGCAAAGCCACTTGTGCAAAGCAAGTTACACGTCAAGCATGGAGCAAGTCTCATGTGCGATGACATGTAAGGTTAGCCCGAGCCGCTTCATCCCACCATACCGCAAGATGCAAAGTAGACAAAGCAAAAGACGGCACGAGCACCAACGCCCACAAAACCATTGTGTTCTACTCGTGCAATAGATCTACGTATAGACACAACTCTGATATCACTGATGGGTTCGTAGCATGGAAAGCAAAAAAATTCTACCGCAAGAATGAACAAAAACCTAGATCTAATCTAGATAAAAGCCAAAATCTAATCTATTAGACATGTGCAACGAGATAGATCTGTACTAACCCTTGTAGATCCGAAAGCCTTGTGCAAGATCGGATCTCGTGGTTGATGTAGACGATCACTTGTCGATCTCAAGATCGAGTAGACGATCCTTCCAGCGCCGCGTTCCGGCAGCGCTTCCGCAGTCGGTCACACGTGCGGAGTCGATGCAGACCTTCCTCTCCCCGTTCCAGCGAGCAGCAGAGGTAGTAGATCTCTCCACGGAATCCCAGCAGCACGATGACGTGGTGGTGGTGGTGGAGTAGAGAATTCTGCAGGGCTTCGCCTAAGCCTGAGTAGAAGGAAGGAGGAGGAGAGAGGCGGCTAGGGCAAGAGTGGAGGGGCAAGGGGGTGGCGCCTCCACCCCTCTATATATAGAGGGAGGGGTGCGGCCTAGGGTTCCCACCCCTAGGCCCACCTCCTAGGGCCGGCGCACAAGGGGGAGGGGGGAGGGAGTTTCCTTCCCCCCCAAGTCTCCCCTTTTCCTTTCTTAGTTTTCAAGTAAAGTCCACGGAACCTTATGGAACTTTCCGGAACATTCCGAAACCTTCTAGAACCCCCATATTAACACTCCGGAACATTTCCGAACCTAGAAAATGATCTCCATTATATGAATCTTATTCTCTGGACAATTCTGGATCTCCTCGTGACGTCTCAGATCCAATCCGAGACTCCGAACAACATTCGGTCTCCAACGCACATTCCATATCTACCTAAACAACATCGAACCTTAAGTGTGTCACCCTACGGTTCGTGAATATGAAGACATGATGGAGACACCTCTCCGATCAATAACCATCAGCGGGATCTGGAGATCCATAACGGGATTCTCCTAATGATATGACCTTGTTATTAATGACATCCAATGTCCATGATCAGGAAACCATGATCATCTATTAATCAACAAGCTAGTTCAACAAGAGGCTTACTAGGGACTCTTTTATGTTTACAAAACACACAAGTATTAGTGTTTCCTAATAATACAATTATAGCATGGCATGTAAACATTCATCATAAACACAAAGATATAATAATAACCACTTTTATTATTGCCTCTTGGGCATATCTCCAACATATGGATCCACCAGTGTCACTGCATGTGTGTTCTTTTTACAAACCACATATGGATCCACCATTGTCACTGCATGTGTGTTCTCTTCATAAACCACATATGGATCCCCTAGTGTCACTGCATGTGTGCTATCTTCACAAACCACATGTGGATCCACAAGTGTCATTGCATGTCTGTTCTCCTCACAAACCACACATGGATCCACTAGAGTTCATTGCATGTCTGTTCTTCTTAATAACCACATATGGATCCACTAGTGTCACTGCATGTCTGTTCTCTTCATTAACCACAGCTAGATTCATTGCATGTATGTTCTCTTCACAAACCACATAAGGATCCCCTAGTGTCATTGCATGTGTGTTCTCTTCACAAACCACATGTGGATCCACCGGTGCCATTGCATGTGTGTTCTTTCCACAAACAACACAAGGATCCACCAGAGTTCATTGCATGTCTGTTCTTTTCATTAACCACATATGGATACACCAGTGTCATTGCATGTGTGTTCTTTTCACAAACCACATATGGATCAACCAGTTTCATTGCATATGTGTTCTTTTCATTAACAACAGCTAGAGTCATTGCATGTGTGTTCTTTTCACAAACCACATGTGGATCCACCAGTGTCATTGGATGTGTGGTCTCCTCACAAACCACACATGGATCCACCAGAGTTCATTGCATGTCCGTTCTTCTCACAAACCACATATGGATACACTAGTGTCACTGCATGTCTATTCTCTTCAGTAACCACACCTAGAGTCAGTGCATGTCTGTTCTTTTCACAATCCACATATGGATCCAACAGAGCCACTTCATGTGTGTTCTTTTCACAAACCACATGTGGATCCACCGGTGCCATTGCATGTGTGTTCTTTCCACAAACAACACAAGGATCCACCAGAGTTCATTGCATGTGTGTTCTTTTCATTAACCACATATGGATACACCAGTGTCATTGCATGTGTGTTCTTTTCACAAACCACATATGGATCAACCAGTTTCATTGCATATGTGTTCTTTTCATTAACAATAGCTAGAGTCATTGCATGTGTGTTCTTTTCACAAACCACATGTGGATCCACCAGTGTCATTGGATGTGTGGTCTCCTCACAAACCATACATGGATCCACCAGAGTTCATTGCATGTCCGTTCTTCTCACAAACCACATATGGATACACTAGTGTCACTGCATGTCTATTCTCTTCAGTAACCACACCTAGAGTCAGTGCATGTCTGTTCTTTTCACAAACCACATATGGATCCAACAGAGCCACTTCATGTGTGTTCTTTTCACAAACCACATGTGGATCCACCAGTGTCATTGCATGTGTGTTCTTTTCACAAACCACACATGGATCCACCAGTGTTCATTGCATGTCTGTTCTTTTCATTAACCACATATGGATACAGCAATGTCATTGCATTGTGTTCTTTTCAAAAACCACATATGGATCCACCAGAGTCACTGCATGTGTGTTCTTTTCACAAACCACATATGGATCCACCAGTGTCACTACATGTGCGTTCTTTTCACAAACCACATATGGATCCACTAGTGTCACTCCTGTGTGTTCTTTTCACAAACCACATATGGATCCACCAGTGTTACTGCATGTCTGTTCTTTTCATTAACCATAGATAGTGGCATTGCATGTATGTTCTCCTCACAAACCACATATGGATCCACCAGTGTCACTGCATGTGTGTTCTCTTCCGAAAACAAATGTGGATCCACCAGTGTCATTGCATGTGTGTTATATTCACAAACCATAACTAGAGTCATTGCATGTGTGTTCTTTTCACAAACCACATCTAGAGTCATTGCATGTCTGTTCTTTTTACAAACCACATATGGATCCACCAGAGTCATTGCATGTGTGTTCTTTTCACAAACCGCATATGGATTCACCAGTGTCACCGCATGTGTGTTCTCTTCACAAACCACATATGGATCCACCAGTTTCATTGCACGTGTGTTCACTTCATTAACAACAACAAGAGTCATTGCATGTGTGTTCTTTTCACAAACCATAACTACAGTCATTGCATGTCTGTTTTTTTCACAAAGCACATATGGATCCACCAGAGTCATTGCATGTGTGTTCTTTTCACAAACCACATATGGATCCACCAGTGTCATTGCCTGTGTGATCTTTTCACAAACCACATATAGATCCACCAGTGTCACTGCATGTGTGTTCTCTTCACAAACCACATATGGATCCCCTAGTGTCATTGCATGTGTGTTCCTTTCACAAACCACATCTAGAGTCATTGCATGTGTGTTGTTTTCACAAACCACATATGGATCCACCAGTGTCACTACATGTGTGTTCTTTTCACAAACCACATATGGATCCACCAGTGTCACTGCATCTGTCTTCTTTTCACAAACCACATATGGATCCACCAGTCTCACTGCATGTTTGTCCTTTTCATTAACCACAGCTAGAGTCATTACATATCTGTTCTTTTCACAAACCACATATGGATCCACCAGAGTCATTGCATGTGTGTTCTTTTCACAAACCACATATGCATCCACCAGTGTCACTACATGTGTGTTCTCTTCATAAACCACATATGGATCCCCTAGTGTCACTTCATGTGTGTTCTCTTCACAAACCACATGTGGATCCACTTGTGTCATTGCATGCGTGTTCTCCTCAAAAACCACACATGGATCCACCAGAGGTCATTGCCTATCAGTTCTTCTCACAAACCACATATGAATCCACCAGTGTCACTACATGTCTGTTCTCTTCATTAACCATAGCTAGAGTCATTGCAAGTCTGTTCTCTTCACAAATCACATATGGATCCCCTATTGTCATTGCATGTGTGTTCTCTTCACAAACAACATGAGGATCCACAAGTGTCATTGCATGTGTGTTCTTTTCACAAACCACACATGTATCGACCAGAGTTCATTGCATGTATGTTCTTTTCATTAACCACATATGGATACACCAGTGTCATTGCATGTGTGTTCTTTTCACAAACCACATATGGATCCACCAGTTTTATTGCATATGTGTTCTTTTCACAAACCACAGCTAGAATCACTACATGTGTGTTCTTTTCACAAACCACATATGGATCCACCAGTGTCACTGCATGTGTGTTCTCTTCACAAACCACATGTGGATCCACCAGTGTCATTACATGTGTGTTCTTTTCACAAACCACAGCTGGAGTCATTGCATGTGTGTTCTTTTGACAAACCATATATGGATCCACCAGAGTCATTGCATGTGTGTTCTTTTCACAAACCACATATGGATCCACCAATGTAACTGCATGTGTTCTTTTCACAAACCAGATATGGATCCACCAGTGTCACTGCATGTGTGTTCTTTTCACAAACCACATATGGATCCACCAGTGTCACTGCATGTCTATTCTTTTCATTAACCATAGCTAGAGTCATTGCATGACTGTTTTTTCACAAACCACATATGGATCCACCAGAGTCATTGCATGTGTGTTCTTTTCACAAACCACATATGGATCCACCAGTGTCACTGCATGTGTGTTCTTTTCACAAACCACATATGGATCCACCAGTGTCACTACATTTGTGTTCTCTTCACAAACTACATATGGATCCCCTAGTGTCACTGCATGTGTGTTGTTTTCATTAACCACAATTAGAGTTACTACATGTGTGTTCTTTTCACAAACCACAGCTAGAGTCATTGCATGTCTATTTTTTTCACAAACCACATATGGATCCACTAGAGTCATTGCATGTGTGTTCTTTTGACAAACCATATATGGATCCACCAGTGTCAATCGCATGTGTGTTCTTTTCACAAACCACATATGGATCCACAAGTGTCACTACATGTGTGTTCTCTTCACAAACCATATGTGGATCCACCAGTGTCATTGCATGTGTGTTCTTTTCATTAAGAGTCACTACATGTGTGTTCTTTTCACAAACCACAGCTAGAGTCATTGCATGTCTGTTCTTTTCACAAACCACATATGGATCCACCAGAGTCATATCATGTGTGTTCTTTTCACAAACCAAATATAGATCCAACAGAGTCACTACATGTGTGTTCTCTTCACAAACCACATGTGGATCCACCAGTCTCATTGCATGTGTGTTCTCCTCACAAACCACATGTGGATCCACCAGAGTCATTGCATGTGTGTTCTTTTCACAAACGACATATGCATCCACTAGTGTCACTTCATGTGTGTTCTTTTCACAAAGCACATATGGATCCACCAGTGTCACTGCATGTGTGTTCTCTTCACAAACCACATATGGATCCCCTAGTGTCACTGCATGTGTGTTCTCTTCACAAACCACATGTGGATCCACCAGTGTCATTCCATGTGTGTTCTCCTCACAAACCACACATGGATCCACCAGAGTGTCACTGCATGTCTGTTCTCTTCATTAACCACATCTAGAGTAATTGCATGTCTATTCTCTTCACAAACCACATATGGATCCCCTAGTATCATTGCATGTGTGTTCTCTTCACAAGCCACATGTGTTTCCACAAGTGGCATTGCATGTGTGTTCTTTTCACAAAACACACATGGATCCACCAGAGTTCATTGCATGTCTGTTCTTTTCATTAACCACATATGGATACACCAGTGTCATTGCATGTGTGTTCTTTTCACAAACCACATATGGATCCACTAGTTTCATTGCATATGTGTTCTTTTCATTAACAAGAGCTAGAGTCATTGCACGTGTGTTCTTTTCACAAACCACAACTAGAGTCACTGCATGTGTGTTGTTTTCACAAACCACATATGGATCCACCAGTGTCACTGCATATGTGTTCTCTTCACAAACCACATGTGGATCCACACGTGTCATTGCATGTGTGTTCTTTTTGACAAACCATAGCTATAGTCATTACATGTGTGTTCCTTTCACAAACCATTGCTAGAGTCATTACACGTGTGTTCTTTTCACAAACCACATATGGATCCACCAAAGTCATTGCATATATGTTCTTTTCACAAACCAGATATGGATCCACCAGTGTCACTGCATATGTGTTCTTTTCATAAACCACATATGGATCCACTAGTGTCACTTCATATTTGTTCTTTTCACAAACCACATATGGATCCACTAGTGTCACTGCATGTGTGTTCTTTTCACAAACCACATATGCATCCACTAGTGTCACTGCATGTCTATTCTTTTCATTAACCACAGCTAGGTCATTGCATCTCTGTTCTTTTCACAAACCAGATATGGATCCACCAGAGTCATTGCATGTGTTTTCTTTTCACAAACCACATATGGATCCACCAGTGTCACTGCATGTGTCTTCTTTTCACAAACCACATATGGATCCACTAGTGTCACTGCATGTGTGTTCTCTTCACAAACCACATATGGATCCCCTAGTGTCATTATATGTGTGTTCTCTTCACAAACCACATGTGGATCCACCAGTGTTATTGCATGCGTGTTCTCCTCACAAACCACACATGGATCCACCATAGTTTATTGCATATCTTCTCTTCTCACAAACCACATATGGATTCACCAGTGTCACTGCATGTTTGTTCTCTTCATTAACCACAGCTAGAGTCATTGCATGTCTAACCACATACGGATCCACCAGAGTCATTGCATGTGTGTTCTTTTCACAAACCACATATGGATCCACCAGTGTCACTACATGTGTGTTCTTTTCACAAACCACACAAGGATCCACCAGAGTTCATTGCATGTCAGTTCTTTTCATTAACCTCATATGGATACACCAGTGTCATTGCATGTGTGTTCTTTTCGTGAACCACATATGGATCCACCAGTGTCATTGCATGTCTGTTATCTTCATGAACCACATATGGATCCACCAGAGTTCATTGCATGTTTGTTCTTTTCATTAACTACAGCTAGAGTCATCGCATGTCTGTTCTTCTCACAAACCACATGTGGATCCACCAGAGTCATTGAAATGTGTGTTCTTTTCACAAACAACATATGGATCCACCAGTGTCATTGAAATATGTGTGATTTTCACAAACCATAGCTAGATTCACTGGATCTCTGTTCTTTTCACAAACCACATATGGATCAACCAGTTCCATTGCATTTGTGTTCTTTTCATTAACAACAACTAGAGTCATTGCATGTGTGTTCTTTTCACAAACCACATGTGGATCCACCAGTGTCATTGCATGTGTGTTCTTTTCATGAACCACATATGGATCCACCAGTGTCATTGCATGTCTGTTCTCTTCATAAACCACATATGGATCCACCAGAGTTCATTGCATGTCTATTGTTTTTATATACCACATATGGACCGAGTCTTCTAGAAGGCACACCCTAACATAGTTGTTCTGCATGCCGATTGTTAGATACCGTTCGATCGGGGCGCTTGGACAATTGAGACGAGAAGGAAAAGCATCGTGACGATAGGGACGGTGATTTCGATGTGAGTAGTCTCATCTCTATCTCTATCATCTGTGGCCAATTATCTATTTTGAGCTAGATCTACTATGTTTTCTCATGCGCGTATGATATGTTAGGCCAACCAGATCTGTACGACTCCGACTATCACGGTTTAGCGGATGAAGACAGTCCTCCGCCATGTAAACATGGATACGTGCCTAGTAAATTTAGCGTTCGAAGGACGAAACGCAGACAGGAGGTTTTTACGGTGTCAAGAACATCGTGTAATGATGCAAGGCAGAAGTTGCGGTGTTGTCAAATGGGTAGATCCAGAGTGGCCCAAATCGATGCAGAAAACACTGGACAAACTTTAGGATATGACTGTCGAGTTGAAAGAATTCGTAGTCAGCTCACTTCTTGACAGTGCTGAGATGAAGCTATGGGACCTAGTTGACACAACCAAGCTTAACTAAGATCTCAGGAGGGTGCAAGACAAGGTTAGAAAAGTCGAGAAGGAGAGGGACATGGCATTGGCCCTGAAGGCTAAAGCAGAGCAAGAACTGACTCAAACAAGGAATGGTCTTCACTAGGCCAAAGTTCTGCAGTTCACAACTACGAGTATTAACAAGTGCATGAGGATAAATGCAGAGAAACAATTGAAGCTGTGCAAGGAAGATGCTAAAAGGAAGGAGTGACGATTCGATCCTTGCTCTCGCAGGAATATGTGCATCGAGCTAAGATTAGGAAGATCAAGGAGATGTGTGATAACTAGTTCTATTTAGCTTGACCTCCATACTTTTTTAAGTTGTAATAGTAGTACTTGTACATACTAGCAGTTTGAACTAGTGGTCCTGGAGTCCAGGGAGAATAAAATTGGTCGCCCGTTAATCTGTCTTAACCCTGTATCACTTCCTTTTGTCTGATGATGGTGGTACTCTGACATTGGTGGTTTGTTTAAATGTAATCTACATGGATTATGCCACATGCAAATGGCACAACCACAATTTATAAAGTGGAAGCATGTGCAACAGTTGAAACAAGTTGTTGTTTCATGGAGTGTAGCAGCTTAAATAATTTATTTCTGTGCGACTTACATTCCATCGAATTTGGAGACCTCCTGCCCCTGGGCAATCGTGGAACCTATGCTGCGTGTTTTCAGATAGTAGTGGCACAATCACAATTTCGGATTCAACTACTGACTCGGGCATTTCCAAACCCTAAGTCGCCGTACATTTTACTCCGAGAACGTGTGTAGATTGTTTCGCCCGACAAGTTTCACGCACAGAGCTCCATAATTTAACCGAATTACATATATATAGGTTCAAGTTCAACACATTATTATGCATCTTCATTGCTAGCAGCCCTTCTTCCCCTGCCTAGGTGCCAAGCCTCCACGTCCACTGGTTTCTTCATTCCATGCCTTCTTCCTCTTCCTCGGTGCCAATTTTCTTAGCTTCACATGGTCTGCATCGCCGGGACAGTCAGCACCAGAATCATGTCCAACATCATCTTTCCACCCATTTTTATTTTCATCCGGCAGCAAAATGACTGACCCCCTGTCATGTTTCTAACCTTGCGACGCTTCCTGTCAAAGAAACAGGAATGTTGCATAATTGCCTAATATCTATAGATTAAATAAAACAAAAATTACAATTCAGCACAAACATGCGAACCCCAAGAGACTTTTGCTTACCAGGAGCTAATTGGGTTCGAGCGACCACCCTGTCCAAGAATAGAAGGGCGACTACCAGTTGCAGCAGCTTCCACATCCAGTACACCGCAATTCAGCTCAAACATGCAAGTCGAAGCATACCTTTTCATCAACCCAATTAGCTGACTATCACACGCTAGAGGAACCATGATGCCTCGTTCATCCATGAAACTGAACTTTGCAGTTTACTTCAGCCATATTTCATCATGATTATGCAGAGTAGCAACCATAGCAGGGATAATGCAACTGCGCAGTCGCTTCTTCCATCATGATACAATGGTGACCATACCACTTGCCCTTCACCCTTGCCGATTTAGAGTCGTACCTGAAGAGGACTACTGTAACCAGGTAAGGGTGGTTCGTGGAGATCCCACTTGACAGAAAACTGTGGACAAAATATGTTTGTTAGCATTGGGCTAACACATAATTTTAGGTTCAGTAGCTAGCTAGTAGTTATAATTAGTGCGAATAGCAAAGAGAAGGGTAGCGCACTCGCATGTAGCCAGAACTTCTTCTTCCTTGGTAGTAGGATCTTCCATCCTCCGAGCTGCTCAGCTCGTCGTTGGCGGAGGCGGGCTAGAGCCTCGCAACGGCGGCTAAGGCATGCGCCATTGGAGCTCGGGATCAGCGAATGGGCACAGCAACTGGGCGCAGCAACTTGGCACTGGAAGTCAAATGTCCGAAGGGATCATTCTGCCTGGAGGGTGGATTTCGATGCCACCTGTGCTAGGGGAAAGGAGGGAATGGATTTGTGAAATTGGTCAATGCATCCAATCGCCTAAGAGGTTGCCGCGTTGGCGCTCGCGTCACAGATAGATGACCGACATGTGGGTCCCGACCGTCTACTTCACGGGGCAGTTTAACGGAATGTTTGAATTTAGCAAGGGTGAGATGAGTTTGCCTCGAAATTGCCCCTCTCAGCAGTTGGCTGCCCAACTTTATGAAACGTGGCAATTACAAGGAACTTGGGTACCACGATGCGCTCGCCCACGAACTTTCGGGCCGCAAACAAACAATCTCATACGACTGTGGCACGTGCCTTTTACTAGTAGGAAGTAGCATGTGACTTCTTGCAAATCTTACCACTATATAATTTACGAGTAACTTTGAACAATGAAAATTGAATCAAGACTGGCAAATCCCAACAATGTTAACTCTTGGATCTTTTTTTTCCATTCTAGAACGTAGAAGATTCTATCGATAGTCCTTAGCACAATGAACGTTATGCACAAATCACAAAGATTCTAATGATATGTTATATATTTAATTATCTTAGCATACGCCAGTATACAATGTACGAATAACTTTGATTTTAACCGTTGGATCAAGACTAGAAATCCCAACATTGGTAACCGATGGAATTTCCTTCCACTCTAACATTTATAAGATTCTATTGATAGTCTTTAGCACAATGAACGCTATGCATAAACCACAAAACACACTTTCCATCATTATAGAATCTATATATCATTTCTCTAGAGCATGTTGGGCATTAGGTACCTACTAATAGGTTGATTTCTAAATGATACAACTTACAAGAACCAAAAATACACTAGATACTTTATGGATGTGGCTCAAAATTATAATTAGTTTTTGAGCTTCACCTATTATTAATTTAGATAAATTATATGTTTAGTACTATATTATCTAATTCACTATGAAACGTTTCCCATAAAAAACTAAGAAACATTGAATGACTGGTTATGTATTATGTGCAATGATTATAGAAAATGTATGTATTTTGCGTAGAAAAGTTATATGGTTGTTGTTATGTGGAAAAACCTCCCCAATATGTGGTGGTACTTGTAATATCCTCGTTGTTGATGCTCTTGGGGCGAAGTAGTACCAACCGTTCGATCTTGTTTCAATGATGGAAGAGAACTCTTGTAAAAAACGATGGAAGGGAACTTTTGTCAAAAAATGATGGAAGGGAACTGCCAAGATGCTCCTACGACACGTGCCAACTCCTGGATGTCCTGATCAAGCCTTTTTTAAGGGGCCATCAACAACGACCACCTCTCCCATCCAGGCACGACGCACACAACGAAGAACTCTCGCTGTCTCTCCATGTCCCTTTAGGCCGACCAAGCCACCACACACACAAAAATGCCGCACGGCTAGTCCGATCAGTGTACCTCCATTGACGAGTCCAATGCACGGGCGAACGTGGATATCAGTCCCTACCATGGTGATAGCGAGGAGTCCTTTGACGGGCCGTACTATTCTGATACACCGGAAGGAAATTTTTCCAACGAGGACCCTGCTTACCGTCATCTGATGGAGGGGATGCCGCTGGCAAAGAGCAAAGAGGAGGAGTAGGGGAGGAGGAGGATGCTTGGTCTTTCCTATATGAAGGATATGTTGTCTTCAAGAAGAGTTCACTCGATCCATCCTCCATCGGCAAGAAGAAGAGCGAGCAAGAGGATGAGGGGTTGTAAGATTTATGGCCATTTCTCCACGTAAGAGACTTCATCTCCAAGAAGAGTGCACTTGATCCCGCCTTCATAGGCAATGAGAAGTGGAAGGAGAAGGAGGCGGGAGGCTTGAAGAAGAAGAACAAGAAGACGGCGAGAGCTAGGGATGCCACAGGAAGCAGAAGGACGACGCTGACATGAAGGTGATAGTGGAAGGATATTGGTCCAAGAAGAAGAAGAAGAAGTCTTAGGATTAATTTTGTTTAGTTTCACCTGTACTTCCTTTCTGTAATAATGTTCGGAGATTGAATATTATTATCAAGTGCAAATTGGAATGGTGGTTGCGATCTACTATCATAAGTATTTTTTTTGTCATTTCATCTCCCACTGTGATGCAATAAAACCTCTTGTATTACCGAGGAAGGTGAAATTACTTCCTCCCCTTAATTTCTACATGTGTTCGAGGAAAGAAGGGTTCCAATACAGAGAAACCCACGTTAATTACTCACGTGAATTCAGTTAATTAATACTAAAAGGAAGAAGCCTGGGAAACCGCATATTTTCGTAGTGCTCCTTTAATTACTAATATCAATCATTATAAGTGAAATACGGAGTAGTAGTATATCAAAGTCCATGGATAAAAACTAACCTCTGTATAGTGCACATAAATCATCTCCTTGCGCGGCATTGATTTGAAATTATTTAATGTCACATTGATTTGAAAACTTAACTGCGCCCAACGTGCCATGTTCTCTCCCTATCCCTTGTCCGTCATCGCGGCATGTCAAAAAGGATGCGTCGCCTGCAAAATCAAGCAAGCAAGAAACATCGGTCTCTACGCCAAAAGAATCCAGCACACACACAAACATCAGAATCATATCCCTACCTAGCCTCGGTCCCTTTGATGCTCACCCGCGAGGCACCTACAATTACATCAGCGTTAAGGTGCACCTCAAGCTTGTGGGTTGCCCACAAGAAATAGAAAAATGATTTTCTCTCTCTCCTCTCTCTTCCATTTTCTGAGTTCATGCCGATTTTCACCGGAAACGTCCTCCGTTTGCACTACAAGTGTTGCATAGTTTTGCTCATGTTTTTCTTTAACATTGGTAGATCCAGAATATGTCATTTCATCAAAATTTCTCAAAAAATGATTCACAAAACACCTTTTTGGGTGCACAGGGTGTTCTTCTATGTGTCGTAGGGTTGGGCCCTGATTAGTCGAGATCTACCTCACACAGATCATGGCCACCCACTTTAGCATCCTCTACGATCTAACGAGCTTGATATCTCCATGGTATCTCCCTTTTTTGTTCAAATTTGGCACCAGAGCACTAGTTTGACACGAGAAACATAAAAAAGTTCTTCCAAAAACCCTAGGCTTTTTTCCGGTGATGTTTTTTATAATTTTAAATTGGTGAGGCTTTTTGAGAATCGTTCCCTTTGTAATTTGAAATTTTTGAGGCTCTTTATGCTGCTTTTTATAATTTTAAATTCGCGAGTCTTTTTGTAATCCTTTTTACAAGCTAAGATTTATGATATGTTTACAAATATAGGATTCCTTCTATAATTTGAATTTTGTGAGGATTTTTTGATCCTTTTTATAAGTTCAAGTTTGTAAGGATGTTTATAAACATATGACCCTTTTATATTTTGAATTTTGTGAGGCTCTTTGTGTTGCTTTTTATAATTTGAAATTTGTGAGGCTGTTTACGAATCCGTGTTGCTTTCTATTATTGGAAACTTGTGAGGCTATTTCAAAATTTATGATGCTTTTTATAATTTGAAATATGTCGGGCGTTTTGTTAGACTGTTAGCAACTATGCGATGCTTTTATAATTTGAAATTTGTTAGGCTATTTACAAAATTTAGGATGCTCTTTATAATTTTACATATTTGAGGCTTGACTGGATCAAAATCCTCTAGGATTTCTATGGAAATAATCCTTTGAATCTAAAACAGCGCTATGAAGCAAGGCATGATAGTCGGGTAAAGCTCCTTCCACTAAGGGGTTGAGCCGTTTGGTAAAGGAAGGAAGTGAAAGTACAGAAATAGGAAAAGATGAACGTTTGAATTGCTACTACTCCTTCCTATACACGCCAACACAAGTGGTGAACAAGCAAGGCGGCCAGAGGAAAACACACAGAGTCGGCGACACAAGTGAGGTTGACCCAACATGCACATCAGCCCATTGTGGACGAGGGAGAGATGAGTCGGCCGGTGCGGGGCAGAGAATGAGAGAGGAAACCCAATACGTTTTGTCTACATATCTTATCATATGTTACCTCTTACCACTACTAGTAAGTTGCACGTGCCCTACACATGAGACTGAGATAATAGACGTCTCACATATCATCACTATATACAATTATAATAGGTAAAGTAGAAAAAATATAAGTTTGATCAACATCTATAAAGTATGGATGTATATTTTGTTCTTGTACTTTGTATACTAGTAAGTTGCACGTGCCTTGTACGTGAGACTCAGAAAGTAGACGTATAACATATCATCACTATATAAAATTATAATTGGTAAAGCACAAAAAATTATAAATTTGATCAACATCTATACAGTATGGGTGTATATTTGGTCCTTGTACTTTGTATCATCATGTAGAAGTCAAAGATTATTAGCTACCTAACACGTGAAATTTTTGATAACATGGTCTAGATAAACAAGGGAGAAGATTCTAGTATGATGAAGAAGTGTGTTTTGAGGTTTGTGCATAGCATTCATTATGCCGAAGACTATCAATAGAATCTTCTAGATGCTAGAATGGAAAAGAAGATCCAACGGCTAGAAATGCTGGGATTCACGAGTCTTCATCCAACGGTCAACAATCAAATTTATTCGTACACTATATAGTGGCAAGATAAGATCATGTAGAATTCAACGATTATTAGCTACGAGGGAGAAGATTCTTGTATAATGGAGAAGTGTGTTTTAAGGTTTGTGCATAACATTCATTATGCTGAAGACTATCTATAGAATCTTCTAGATGCTAGAATGGAAAAGAAGATCCAACGGTTGGAAATATTAGGATTTTCGAGTCTTGATCCAACGGTCAGTATTCAAAGTTATTCGTACACTATATAGTGGTTATATCTCTACTACTATAATGGAGTAGTTTTGAATTGGATCCACAGCACGAATCCTGACCGTTGGGCTATTAGATCTAATGGTTCAGAGGAGCTGGATTCATGTTGAATAGTACCTAGAGAAAACTCCACCATGCATGTTCTAGAACCATCATGGCACCACCTCCAAAATTTCATAGTATAGTAGGCTATATTCTCTCTACTACTATAATGGACAGTTTTGAATAGGATCCAAAGCACCAATGCTGACTGTTGGGCTGTTAGATCCAATGGTTCAGAGCAGCTGGATTCATGTTGAATAGTACCTAGAGCAAACTCCACCATGTTCTAGAACCACCATGTTGAATAGTACCCATGATATGTCAGACGTCTATTATCTGAGTCTCACGTGCACGGCACATGCAACTTACTAGTAATCATACCACTGGATTGTTCATTGTGCTGAAGACTATCAATAGAATCTTCTAGATGCTATAATGGAAAAGAAGATCCAATGGCTGGAAGTGTTCAGATTCACGAGTCTCGAACCAACGGTCAATATTCAAAGTTATTCGTATAATAGTAAGTTGAATCTTTCCAAACTCTCACTTATTCTCAATACATTGACTGCTTGGTGGGTCCATTGAATAGATTATCGCAAGGTGTGAAGTTAATTTCGAAATAGAGCCAAAATATCAAAACACGGTGAGTCATAGTCTCTTTGATTGTTTTCAAAACATGGTCAAATTTTAAGGCATGCATATTCTTAGAAAGAAGTTGAATCTTTCCAAACTCTCAATGGTTCTCGATACATTGACCTCCTAGTGGGACCACTGAACAGATTATCGCGAGGTGTGGAATTAATTTCGAAACTGGACAAGTTTGAACGTTTGATTTGCTACTACTAGTACGGATTGGGTATTTTTTGACAAATATGCCCATATTTGATAACTAATTCTAGGTCTAACCCCTACGAGGAACTAATTTAGAATCTGACCCTGGGGTCAGCGCCATTTTAAATAGAGGCGAAGTTGTACATATCGGCGCCAACACATCAGAAAACCAAACTGAAGGAGGTTGGCTCCATTTAAAACAGCGCCAACCTCCCTAGGTTTCCCCATGTTGTCACGTGTTGGAGCCAGCCTGTATAACTTCGTCTCCATTTAAAATGGCACCGACCCAAGGGGTCAGATTCTGAATTAGTTCCGCACAGGGGTCAGACTCGGAATTAGTTCTTGAATTTGGGAAAATTTGACAAAAAATACATGGATTGGTGAGTAGTAGTACTTATTACTCCTACTTTAAAACTCTGACAAGATCCAAAATGTTTCCTTCCAATGTACAACAACGCATCTAACGAACACGCCAGACACAGGACAGTCACAGAGCCGTCGTAAAAGGCACACATGCGCAGTCGGCAAGCTGAGGACGAGGAAGAGACCAGTAAGGTCGGTGCGCGGCGTGAGAGGGGAGGAAACATGGTGATGGGAGGTAGCAAAGGAGAGAGAAAACACAAATTGTTTTGCATGCATATATAGTAAACATCATGAAATTTAGTAGTACTATTACTCACTATACCATGTACCTCGTGTCAGCATCCCATCATAGCTTAGCCATGACATCGCCTACTCCTCTTCGCTGCTCTCATGATGCCTCCCATTTATTTTTCCTCCTCTTTGTTTCCCCTACATTTCTTCTTCTCTTCTGAAGATTTGGGGTTAATTTTCTTGTAACCTTGGCTCAATAGAAGTAGGACAGAGTATTCAAGTTTCTAGGCATGAGTCCCCTTTGTATGTAAAATGGGATTATGTCATTCACAACCATATTCTATGTCCTTTTCTTAACAGAAAAGACATTCTCACTACTACATGGTGATATTGAATGAGCCAACAATTTGCACACACATGTATATTGGTATATATTGTTGTTCTTACCACTATATAGTGTACGAATAACTTTGAATGTTGACCGTTGGATCAAGACTCGTGAATCCAAACATCTCTAGCCGCTAGATTTTATTTTCCATTCTAGCATCTAGAAGATTATATTGATAGTCTTCAGCATAATAAATGCTATGCACAAATCTCAAAACACACTTCTCCATCATACTAGTACTAGGGAGTAGAATCTTCTCCCTTTTTTCTCTAGACCCATAGTTTTAAAAACCGGACCAGTGAGTCAACCGGTGAGGCGACTAGTTCACTGGTTCGCTGATTGGACCACCGGTTCATTCCCGTTGGATAGCGATAAAAAACCATTCTTTCTAATTAAAATTTAAGCAAATTTTGGAACAAAACGACAATAAAATGTATATTGTTGCAAGGTGTGAACTTAATTTCGAAATACATCCAAAATTTCAAAACACGGTGAGTCATAGTCTCTTTCATTGTTTTCAAAACACGGTCAAATTTCCATGCATGCATATTCTCAGCAAGAAGTGTGAATCTTTCCAAACTATCACTCGTTCTCGATACATTGACTGCCTGGTGGGTCCATTGAATAGACTGTCGCAAGGTGTGAAGTTAATTTCAAAACACGGCCAAAATTTCAAAACATGGTGAGCCATAGTATCCTTGATTGTTTTAAAAACACGGTCAAATTTCTAGGCATTCATATTCTTAGAAAGAAGTGTGAGTCTTTCTAAACTACCACTCATTCTCGATACATTGACTGCATGGTGATGGGTCCATTGAACAAATTTTCACAAGGTGTGAAGTTAATTTCGAAACACATGCAAAATTTTGAAAGCAAGGTGAGTTATAGTCTCTTTGATTATTTTCAAAACATGGTCAAATTTCTAGGCATGCATATTCTTAGCAAGAAGTTGAATCTTCCCAAACTCTTAGTGGTTCTTGATACATTGACTGCCTGGTGGGTCCACTGAACATATTATCGTAAGTGTTAACCGAGGCGACCGACTAAGAGTTAGTCGGATGAATCACTTATCTCGGATCGAGAAAGAGAGTCGAACTATTTAAGGGATGACGATTATTCGCCTATAGTTCAACAAGGTATATCATGAGGAAAAAGGGACTCAGACGAAAGTCGCATTGGAAGGTATGTCGTCATGACTCTTTGGTACTTGGGAGTTGGCACGTTCTGCTAGGAGCCGCTACCAACTGATCGGTCACGAGTGAGACTCGGATCGTGTCCGGGTCACCATGAGCCTGTCGGGTCACACACTTAAGAGCGGGAGCATATTTGGGTTGGACCCAAAAAGGAAATGGACAGAGTTAGTGAGTTGGACTCGCAGTGACTAATATAGGCCTTTTAGTGAATGGGCCACAAGTGAGTGGAGCCCACTTTTACTCCCTATATAAGCTAGGGCGCAGGTGCTTAGAGTACAGGGGTTAGGTCACTCCATGTGTTGGAAACCCTAGCTCCAGTCCAGTCCTGTCGCCGCCGTACCGGACCTAGCAGTCCATCGCCGGCGCTCCTTCTCGTACGTGTGGATACTGGCGGAGGTGTTGTACGTTTAGCACTTCGACGATCGTGGATCGGAACGGATCGTGAGGACTGCACTGCATCAAGCGACGTGCTTCATCGATTCCGCAACCGCGCGTCTAGTGGTAATTCTCGTGGCCTACTACCTCAGCTAGATCTTGGGTTCACTGCGTAGGAAAAAGTTTTGTTTTTCTCTGCGTGGTCCAACAATTTAAAGGATGACCATATCGACATCATATCTCTACTACTATAATGGAACAATTTTGAATTGGATCCATAGCACCAATCCTAACCGTTGGGATGTTAGATCCAATGGTTTAGAGCAGCTGGATTCATGTTGAAGGAGTAGTACCTAGAGAAAACTCCACCATGTTCTAGAACCATCATGTCACCATCCCTAAAATTTCATAGCACAGTAGGTTGTATTCTCAATATGTGCAGATAGTTATTATTAATAGACTTAATATATGCATTTTTCTCTAACAAGGCAATTGACTTAATATTTTTTAAATCATATTTCATAAAATATATACATGTGTGGCATGTGCCTTTTACTAGTGATGATATAATGTGCAAGAACCAAATATACACGATATAGACGTGGCCTGGTTTTATAATTATTTCGAGCTTTACCTATTATAATTTTATATAGTAATGATATGTCATACTTCTATATATTACGTGAGTCTCACGAGCAAGGCACGTGCAACTTAGTGTGTCTGGTACTACTAGGAAGAACATGGCTTATTAGCTCCACGGTGGAGAAGGAGCAGGACACGACTACTTCTCATTGCCTGATTTTAGGGTCCTTTATGCTAAATGCATGGACTTGCATGTAATCTTTATTGTTTGAGGTCCTTGGTATAACATGTACATATCCACTTACCGTGTTAATTAATCCAAGAGAATCTCGCTCCCTCGGGACATACCCTAGGAAAAAAAGTGCCACCACCCGCTGATTTTCAAAAAAAGTGGGGACCATGTTTTCTTACAATTCCCTAGTCTTAGCACATTTCAAGATTCCCTAGATAACTGCGCCCACTCAAATGATTTTATATTGATTTAAAGAAATTAGGTCAAATTTGAACTACAAGTAAGCGCGATAGATTCCTCTTGAATTTTCCAAACATCGTCTGAAGGGACCCATAATGTCTACATATCAAGCACCACAGCGATTTTTAAAAAATACAATAAACTTCGTGATAAGAATTGGCGTGCCGATGAATTCGACCCTGTTTTGCAAACCTTCAAATAAAATAAAGGAAAAAATAAAATCATTTTCTGTTACGTCCTCTTATGTGTACTACCTGCCTTGAAAATGTGAAGCAGGTACTAGTCTTACCATTACCACTATATAATATATGAGTTACTTTGAATATTGACCGTTCGATCAAGACTCGCAAATCCCAATATTGTCAACCCTTGGATCTTCTTTTCCATTTTAGTACCTAAAAGATTCTGTTGATAGTCTTTAGCACAATGAATGCTATATATGTAGAAAAACATCAAAAAACACTTATCCATCATTATCGAATCTTCTCAGTCATTTCTCTAGACCATGGTTCTAGAATTTTTAATTATTAGGTAGCTAATAAACGTTTATTTCTACATGATATAAAGTGCAAGAACCAAATATACACTCATACTTTAGAGATGTGGCTCAAAATCATAAACGTTTCGAGCTTTACCTATTATAATATTATATACCGATGACATGTCATGCTTCTATATATTATGTGAGTTTCACGTGCAAGGCACGTGCAGCTTACTGGTACTACTACCATGAAGAGCATGTCTTAGCTCCGCGGTGGAGGAGCTAGACCCGACTACTAATTTTCATTGCTTGATTGTTGGGTCATTTGTGTTACATGTATGGACTTGGATATACTTTTTACTTTTTAAGATCGTTGGTGTAACATGTACAGATCCAATAACTGTGTTAATTACTAAAGCATCTCACTCCTTCGGGACATACCCTAGTCAAAAAATAAAGTGCCACCGCCCAGTTTTCACAAAAAGCGGAACATGTTTTGTTACAATTTCATAGTCTTAGCACATTTCAAGATTCCCTATATATTAGCTAACTACACCCATACACTTAAATAACTTTATGTCGATTTAAAGAAAATAGGTTAAATTTGAACTACAAGTAAGCGCGATATATTCTTTCTTGAATTCGCAAGAGATCCAACAATCATCAATTTTGAATCTGTCAATCTATAGCTGATGATCGATGTTCAAAGTTTTCGTGTTATGTATCTACTAGTAAGTTGCACATGCCTTGCACGTGAGAATCAGATAGTAGAAGTATATGCCATATCATTTTTATATAAAATTATAATAGGTGAAGCTCAAAAAATAATTATAATTTCGAGCTACATCCATAAAGTACTAGGTGTGTATTTGGTTCTTGTACTTTGTATCATGTAGAAGTCAACCTACTATTAGTTACCTAATAACCGACATGCTCTAGAGAAATGACAAAGATGATTCTAGTACTACCGAGAAGTGTGTTTTGAAGTTTGTAAATAGCGTTCATTGTGCTAAAGAGCATCAATAGAATCTTCTAGATGCATGCTAGAGTGGATAGAAGATCCAA
Source organism: Avena sativa (assembly GCA_916181665.1). Classification (NCBI taxonomy): domain Eukaryota; kingdom Viridiplantae; phylum Streptophyta; class Magnoliopsida; order Poales; family Poaceae; genus Avena; species Avena sativa. Next base: position 320,428,687 of record OV702292.1, read on the forward strand.
CTTAATTTTAGCAGTATTGGGATTTGCCAGTCATGATCCAATGGTCAAAGTTCAGAGTTATCCGTACACTATATATAGTGGTAAGATAAGATTATATAATAGGTTAAGCTCAAAAAGTTTTAAATTTGATGGGGATCTATAAAGTATGGGTGTATAAATATTTGGTTCTTGTACTTTGTATCATGTATCTCTAGTACTATAATGGAGCAGTTTTGAATAGGATCCATAGCACCAATCCTGTCCATTGGGCTATTAGATCCAATGATTCAGAGAAGCTGGATTCGTGCTGAATTATACCTAGAGAAAACTCCATGTTCTAGAACCATCATGTCACCACCCCCAAAATTTCATAGCATAATAGGTTGTATTCTCAATATGTGTAGATAGTTATTATTAATAGACTTAATGTATGCATTTTTTATCTAACAAGACTTAAAGTATGATGGTTATAGAACATGGTGGAGTTTGCTCTGGGTACTATCCAACACGAATCCAGCTGCTCTGAACCATTGGATCTTATAGCCCATCGGTCAGTATTGGTGCTATCTATCCAATTCAAAACTGATCCATTATAATACTCCCTCCATCCCAAAATAAATGACTTGAGTTTGTCTAGATTTGCATGTATCTAGGCTTAAAACATGTCTAGATACATACGAATCTAGACAAACCCAAGTCACTTATTTTGGGACGGAGGGAGTAGTAGAGATAATGTAGCAGTTTTGAATTGGATCCATAGCACCAATCTTGACCGTTGGTCTATTAGATCCTATGGTTTAGAGCAGCTGGATTTGTGTTGAATAGTACCTAGAGCAAACTCCACCATGTTCTAGAACCATCATGTCATCACCCCAAAATTTCATACCACAGTAGGTTGTATTCTCAATATGTGTAGATAGTTATTATTAATAGACTTAATGTATGTATTTTTCTCTAACAAGACTATTGAATTAATGTTTGTTAAATCACATTTCATTCAGTATATACGTGTGTGGTATGCGCCTTTTACTAGTACTATTAGAAGTCAATGTAGAAGTAAATGTTTGTTAGCTATATCTAATACTTGAAATTTTTGGTAACATGGTCTAGGAAAATGTTTGAGAAGATTCTAGAATAATGATGGAGAAGTGCTTTGAGGCTTGTGCACATAACATTCATTGTGCTAAAGACTATCAATAAAATCTTCTAGATGCTAGAACGGATAGAAGATTCAGTGGTTTGCAATGTTGGGATTTGCCAATCTTGATCCAAAAATAAAATTCAAAGTTATCTATACAATATATAGTTCTAATATTATATAATAGATAAAGCTCAAAAAATTATAAATTTGATCGACATCTATAAATTATGGGTGTATATTTGCTTCTAGTACTTTGGAAGTGTTTGGTTCCTAGCTAGAATTTGCCAACCCAAAGTTTGGCAAATTGGTATGTGTTTGGTTTTTTCCATAGTTTGGCTTGCCACACTTTATTAAACATATGGTTCGTTGGTCATAGAGTGAATTTATTGCCAAGTTTTGCGATGCTTTGTGGCTTCGATTTTCTAAGCCACACTTTTGTGGCTGCCCCAATTATCAAAGTTAGGCTTGGCAAAGTGTGTCAACGTAGAAGTCAATGTTTACTAGCTTTGAATATTGCCTGTTCGATCTTCTTTTCCATTCTAGCATCTAGAAGATAAGTACTATTGATAGTCTTTAGCACACTGAATAATATGCACAAACCTCAAATTTATAATTCTCCATCATTCTAGAATATTTTCAGTCGTTTCTCTAGACCAGGTTACCAAATTTACAAGTATTAGGTATAGCTAATAAACGTGACTTCTACATGATACAAAGTACAAGAATCAAATATACACCCACACTTTATTGATGTTGATCAAATTTATAATTTTATGAGCTTTACCTATTATATAATCTTAGCACTATATAGTGTACGGATAACTTTGAACTTTAACCGTTGGATCAAGACTGGCAAATCCTAACACTGCTGACCATTGGATTTTAATTCTATCCATTCTAGCATCTAGAAGATACTATTCATAGTCTTTAGCATACTAAACGATATGCACAAACCTCAGAACACTCTTCTTAATAATTCTAAAATGTTTTTCATCATTTCTCTAGAGCATGGTGAGTACTATTAGGTAGCTGATAGGTTGATTACTACTACATGATACAAAGTACAAGAACCAAATATAGAACATATATTATAGACGTGACTCAAAATTATAATTAATTTTTGAGTTTCGCCTATTATAGTTTTATATACTCCTGTTTATCAGAGTTGGGCGAGTCGGCTTGAGGATTGATATCCTATTATTTCTGCAAGTGGGTTTAAATCCTTCGTGTGCGAGAAATGTGATTCTACCGTACATGCTATCTAGCAAGGAAGAAATGTGGGTCCATATCCTTTCCTATAACACAGTCTACATGATGAGACGATACAATACTAAGACAGGACATGATAGATTGGTAGTTTAGCACTCTAGCTATAGCTCCAGCAAGCGTCCTCGATCCAGTTGCGCACTCCAAAAAACTGACGAGGGAACACGAAAAATTAACATCCCTCGTTCAAAGAGCCTCCTATCTTCCCCATCTCTGCCAATCCCTATTCGCCAACGCTGGCTAGCCGCATTTTGGATCCTCTCGAGCGTGCACTTCCTAAATTTTCCTAGCCATTTCTCACCCGATGCATCGGTTCTTGCAGGCCTCCATCACTCTCCTCCAAGAAACACTAATAATTATATTTGAATCCGCCCTCGCCCCTAGTCCATCCGACGCAATGGCGGATTTGATGCACAACATTCGGTACGGTGGCTGGAGCAAGTTCAGCGATGATGCCTTCGGAGAAATCTCTATGCGTATGGACACTACTAGCACAGTCTGGCTGGCCGCATGCTCCAAGGAGTTGCGTCGCCAAGTCGCCGGCTGAAAAGGAAGCAGATGCCCCAACGACGGTTGTGACATTGGTCGCCTTCCACGACTTCCTCAATCACAAGATGGCATGCCCGCACCGCCCGTGCAACTTCACTGAACCTGGCTACGAGTTCCCCCGCCCCGCCCACAGCGCTCCTAGCTCACCTAAAAAAACCCACTCGATGGAAGTGCAGAGTTTCCTCTACGGTGAGGAACATAGGTACATCTCTTAGCCTTTGCTAGCACCTGGCTCATGGAGAGTAGAAACCATGGTATCCGGGGACGATGGTGCATTGTTTGCCGTGCGATTTGACAGGCTTGACTATGGCCTCTCCATATCCGTCTAGTACGTCAGGTCGGCGGCGCGCTTGTTTCTGCGGTATGTGGTGGAGTTAAACTTTTATAAACCTTCAATGATGGGAGAGGACCTGGAGGGGTTCGCCGAAGATAGCCTATTTTTTGAGCCGAAGAGCAGCACATCGCTAGCCACCGTCAGGATTACTGAAGATTTCCGGAATTTCCTGATTAAGAAACATGATAGGTTCACACTGGATTACTCATTTTGCATCCACAATGTGGGAGGTTGCAACTATAACCATCTTGATTCTAATGATGGCATACCATTCAAGTTTGTTTAGATCAAATGCTGGAGATGATCTAGCATTTACTTTGAAACATGGCTCTATATTTTTTCTTAGTAGCTATTCAACACGAATCCAGATGCTCTGAACCATTAGATCTAATAGCCCAACGGTCAGGATTGGCGCTATGGATCCAATTGAAAACTGCTCCATTAGAGTAGTAGATCTTATGATATTTAGCATGCTGCAATTTAGTCCGCTTATTCTAACTTCCTTTAAAAATCCTAGGTACATCTCTCAGCCATTGTCGGGACCGCGCTTGTCGAGACTAGAGAACATCAGATCTAGGGACGATGGTACGGTGTTCACTATGCTATTTGACATGCTTGAGTGGAGCGACATCATCATATCTGTCATGTGCGTTAGGCCGGACGGGTGCTCGTCTCCGTTGTACAATGTGAAGTTCACCGTCTATCACCCGTCAACAGAGGCTGGGTTTTGGGAGGGTGCAATGCGCAATTCCTTCACTCCTGGGAGCAGGGCGGTGCCTAGCATCATGCAGAAGGAAAAGCATTCTATGGTGGTGTACCATCAAACGTCTCAGATTACTACCCGGGGCCTGCATTACTCAAAATGCATCCATCATGACGGAGAATTCCCAATTGACCATTCTACTATCTCAAAAAAAATTATCCCACTTTCACTACATACGACGGACATACATGTATTGGAGGTTGGATTTTGGATGCAGAGTAGTAATATTAAGGTACTAGTTCTTGTACTTCGGAGTATTTTGTACTACTATATGCTAGTAGTACTTGTTTAGGTCAAGGACAGGAGATGGTCTTGCTTTGCCCTTATATCTTGTTGTTGCTATTGCTAAAGTCTTTTGTTGAACTAATAGTGATGTACTGTTGCTTAATTAGATCAATTGCAGCAGTTTGTCTTGCTTTTATTTTCAAAGTTAGCATTGTCACAATTATCTAGATGAGTCTTCTGCATTTTGGGTTCCATATGGTGGGTCACATAGGCATTGGCGTTAGGAGGAGGTATTCACATAGAAGTAGACTTGATTGTTAGTTTTGCTTGCTCCAATGGTCGAGTCTATTTTTTGAGCTGGAACAAGAACTGATTCTCTCTGTACTGCTATTGAATTTCAAGCAGGAAAGTTGAATCTCTCAAATATTCTATTGTTTCTATTACTAAAACATTTTGTGGAACTAATACTATTGTACTGATACTTGTTTAAATCAAGGGAAGTAGATAGTCTTGCTTTTCATTTGAAACATGGCCTTGTCGCAGTCTAGATCAGACTTGGGCATTTTGAGTTCCATATGGGGGTTACACACGCATTGATCGTCAGTTTAGCATGCTCCAATGGTCGAGCATTTCCTTTCAAACATGTCTCTCTCTACTGGGAGCTAGCACTACTTGCTTAGATCAAGTAGCTTCTCCTTTGAAACAATGGCCTTGTAGATGTACTCCGTAGCTACTCCCTTCATTTCAAAATATATAAAGATGTTTTAGATTTTCTGAAACGAGTGTATCTAGACTCTTTTTAGTGTGTAGTTCGGAGTGAACCCATATACTAAAAGGGTCTAGATACACTCGTTTCACAAAAGCTAAAACATCTTATATTTTGAACGGAGGGAGTACTACGTATTTTTTATCATAGTTAGGTTACTCATATTTACTTTATCACTTTTTTATTATAATATTTAGCATGCTGCAATTTAGTCCACTGAATCTTACTTCCTTTAGAAACTCCAGGTACATCTCTCAGCCACTGTTGGCACTGCCCTTGTCAAGAGTAGAGAAGATCGGATCAGGGGATGATAGTATGGTGTTTGTTGTGCTATTTGACGTGTGTGAGTCCGGCGACATCAGCGGATCCGTCGTGTGTGTTAGGACGGACGCATCCTTGTCACCCTTGTACAATGTGCTGATCACTTCTTATTACCCGACAATAGAGCTGGGGTTTCGGAATGGTGCAATCTGTAGTTCGTCCCTGCCTGGGAGCTGGGTGGTGCCAGGCATCATCCGGAGGAAAAAGCACTCCTTTTTGTTGTACCATGAACCATCTCATATTACCCAGGGCCCGCACTACTCAATATGCATCAATCGCGGGGGAGAATACCCAATTGACACAAAATTTATTTAACCCGCTTAGCAATCTCCTTGTGTTGGATGGTGGATTTTGGATGCATAGTAGTACTAGTATATTACTAGTTCTTGTACTTCGGAGTATTTTGTACTATATACTGGTACTACTTGTTTAGGTCAAGGGAAGGAGATGGTCTTGCTTTGCCTTTGTTCTGTCGTTGCTATTACTAAAGTATTTTGTTGAACTAATTGTGATGTAATATTACTTGTTTAGATCAAGTGCAGCAGATTGTCTTGCTTTTCTTTTGAAACATAGTATTTTCACAATTATCTAGATGAGTCTTGGGCAATTTGGGTTGCATATGGGGGTAACACAGGCATTGACAAAATGAGGTGGTATTCACACAGAAGCAGACTTGATTATTAGTTTTGCTTGTTCCAATGATCGAGCATGTTCGGAGAACACGACAAAACTGATCGTGCGCCAAGGTTTTTTGAGATGGAATAAGAACTTATTATCTCAGTACTACTATTGAATTTCAATTAGGAAAGCTACCGAATCTCTCAAATGTTCTGTCATTGCTATTGCTAAAGCATTTTGTGGAAATTCTATTGTACTGGTAATTGTTTAAATCAAGGGCGGTAGATAGTCTTGCTTTTCTTTTGGAACATGGCCTTGTCACAATCTAGATGAGACTTGGGCATTTTGGGTTGCATACGGGGGTCACACAGGCCTTGACATGAGAAGAAGGTACTCAAAACAGACTTGATCGTCAGTTTTGCTTGCTCCAATGGTCGAGTGTGTCTAGTGAAAAGGGCAAACTGATCGCGCGACAAGGTTTTTAGAGCTGAAACAAGTACTGATTCTCTCTATACTACTATTGTATTTTAGTGTCTGTATTGCTGAATTGGTCACTTTTGAAATACTGCTGAATTTGTCAAGTGCGGCTAAATATGAATTTAGAATCTGTTGATAATTTTTCTATCTTATTCTGTACTGCTAAATTTTTACATGAATATCTGCCAAAAAGAATTATCGCTTTCCCTCCCTCTCTGAGGTCTTTGTTTCGAATCGGGCCGAGCACATCACAATGCAATTTTTATTAACGAGGAGAAGAAATCTAGTAGCTCATTCGGCCCCTCTTTAGCCCAGAATATTTTAATTCCGTATTTTCGGGGTCAGGGGACTGTTGACCACATCTCTGTAAAATTTGAGAAAGGAGCACATGGAGTATAGCCGAGAACATATTAATTCGGCCTTTTAGGGGTCAGGGGACTGCTGAGCACATCCTAGTGAAATTTGAGAAAGAAGCCCATGGAGCATAGCCTATGGAGAATAACCCACGTAGAGCAGCCTATGTAGAATAGCCAAAGACTTTAATTCGGCCTATGATATTTTTCTATATCTTTGTTGTAGTGGCAATACACTCAGTTTACGTTTATTTGATTTGAAGGTCTTTTGTTCAAATCACATGTGTGTGTGTCTTGGGTTTACATTTTTTTTCTTCTAGCAATATCGCATTACAAAGAGGCTGATATCACGGACCCACCAGCCTGCATCGCCCCTCGAGTTTATTTTTGAGGGTGGGTTTGAAAAAAAGTTTAAATACTTGTGCATAGAGGCTGGCATCTGGGACCCACCAGACAGAACATGCCAAAGAGTCTAACATAACGGCCCTAGCAGTAAGACCATACACTACTATGGTGAAAATGGTGGACACAGCCGAAAAAAAGTCCATCATACACACGTTGCACTTACAGAGAAGCTGACATGTCGGACCCAGCAGGACCAAGCATAGCCCATGAAATTAGCGTATCAACCCTAAGCATAACCCAAATCCTTCTATTTCGGCATTTTCATGGTCTTGTGGCCACCGACCATAGCCCATTCAATTTAGGAGTGAGCCCATAGAATATAAGCCATGACGAATAGGGCATCCGCCCCGAGTTAGCCCAGAATCCTTTTAATTTCGCCTTTATGAGCATTTTTTGTACTCTAAGGCTGACATCTGGGATCCGAAAAAATAGTCCAACATACACACGTTTCTTTCAAATAGAGGTTGTCATCTGGGACCCAACATAGACACGTTTTCTGCATAGAGGAGGTTGACATCTAGGACCCAGCAAGTTACCAAGGTCAAAACAGTGGACACGGCCAAAATAAGTCCAACATACGCACGTTTCATTCATAGAGAGGTTGATATGTGGGACCTAGCAGCACGACCTTATGCAGATGCTGCATCGAGCAACATTGCCAGTTCGAAAAAGGGAGGCGCGAGCGAGAAAAAAGATCAGCATACACACATTTGTTGTAATGAGAGTCTGAAATGAGGGACCAAGAGCACGAGCAAATGACAGATTCGTCTAGCAACACTATCTAGTTCGGAATAGGGTAGCGCTAGAGAAGAAAAAAATTCTATCATACCCACGATTCTTCTAATATGAGGCTGACATAGGGGACCCACCAGTCTAAATAAACAGCTGATGCAGCGAGCAACGCTATCAAGTTCGGAACACGAAGGAGTGGCTGAGGGGAAAAAATCCATCATACACATGCTTCTTCTAATGAGTGGATGACATGTGGGCCCCAGGAGGTTGATTAAATGGTAGATGCATTGAGCAGCGCTATAGACTTCGAAATAGGGTAGCACGAGCGAAGGAAAAAATTCCATCATACACACGTTTCTTCTAATGAGAGGATGCCATGTGGGTCCCAGCAGCCTGATTAAATGGTAGATGCACCAAGTAACGCTATCAACTTCATAAAAGGGTAGCGCGAGCGAAGAAAAAAATTCCATCATACACATGATTCTTCTAATAAGAGGCTGACATGTGGGACCAAGCAGCCTGACTAAACGGCAGACACCTCAAGCAACGTTATCGAGTTCAAATCTGGGAGGAGCGAGCAAAAAGTATGGTCTGCTAGAGATACTGACATCTGGGACCCACACGTATCAAAAGAGTTCGGCGAGTCAACATCGCGCGAGGAAACGAAAATCTTGCTTCTGCCACGTACCAGTCGAGCTTCTTCCATGTTTTTAGCGGTTCCGTCATAGTAGAGGGCCGCGAAACCGAAAAAAAAAATTCCATCTGATGAGGACATCCATACTACTCCACTATCTCCTACTCCGTTTGACAATGAAGTTGTTGCTGCAAAGAACAAGTCCAATGAAATCAGGATTGGACCCATTACAAGAGCTTGTGCAAAGCTACTTAAGCAACAGGTGAATTCACTCTTAATTGAACCTGATGTTTTACTTAATAAGAAATTTATACTACCTAAGTCTATGCATCTTTGTATGGTATCGTTTATTGATAACACAAGCGTTGCACGAGGAGGAGAAGAGTTACAGCAAGAAGGACAAGCGCTGATTTCCGATATCAACAAGTGCGCGAGGGAGGAGCGGGAGGCAGATGCACTAGGAGGCAATGAGGAAATCACGTATGAGAAAGAGAGAGATATGGCGCACCAAGAATTACACGTTTGAGGTGTTCCACGACATTTGGACTGCGTGCCAATTAGGACGAACCCATATATGAGTCGGTATGTATCAGTTTGTCGAACCGGGTCAGTTTGGGCTAGTTATGGCTGTTTTTAGGCCTGTTTAGAGGGGAGGACGCCCCAGCCCTCATATATACTCCAGCAGCTGTCACAATTAGGTTAGACCATGTTAAAATAAACTCTAGTTCCAGTTATATCTGCTACAAGCGATCCTCTAAATTATTCAGCACCAATTCGTATCGGTCTGGTGTGTTGCTATAATAATCTGAGTGTGATTAGTTATTCCATTGGGAATTAGTCAATTTTAAGTTTGAGTGTGATTTATTGTTCCACCGAGAATTAGTAGATTGTAATATCGTTTCCTGGTCAGCGGCTACGTATGCAAGTGTGTGAAGTTGCGAATATCTAAAGGGTTGAGATCTTTTGCATCTGGCAGGAGGGATTAGCCGGAGAGTTCTCAGATTCATACAAGTTATCTTCATCATCTACATTGCCATCTACCTCAGCTCACTGAGAAGATCAGGCCACCCCATATCATCTTGATATCAGATTTTAACGTTTACTCGGTGAGCATCCACAAATCCATCCGTTGATTAGTTCTTGTTTTAGTCCTATGTAGAAAAAGCCACACAAAAATATTAGGATTCATAGTCCTTTGCCATAGCCTAGATAATACTGTTCATGAGTTCTAGTTGCTGGTCGTAGTCTTTTTGTGTAGCCTTTCTTTTTAATTTGAGTCGTAGTTTTTTGCTTGTTTCGTCTGTTTTTGTTGCGTCGTCGCATTTTCTAGACTGTTTCTAGACTGGTTATTGTGTTTTTGAAAGTGTTCGCCGTGTTTTTGATTTTTAGATCTATTAGATATATTTTCTAGTTGTTTTCCGGAGTTGTAGAACCGAGAGAAAAAACCAAAGCAAACAAACTCCTCGTGCGTGCAAGGAACAAAAAAAAAGAGAGAGTTCAAGTCCCGATCGGACTTGCTAGTAGCTTTCCGTACGTGAGGTTCCTGGCGTTTAAAAAAAAGCCACAACCGATCGCTAGCTACCTCACGTGAAAGAAAGAAGAAAAAAGTACCGCGATCGCTCGTTGCTCGCCTGAACCGCAGACTCTTTTGCCGTCATACTCGAAGCCCTCAGCGCTCAGCACAAAAAAAAAGTTTAGATATGTGTTTGTATCGTGAGTAAACTTACGTTTTAAAATATATTTTTTTACTGAGTCCACATAGCGTATCTATCCTTGTGAATTTTAGTAAGCCTTTCTTGGTATCTAAAACTATCCTACGAGACTAGCGTGCTTAGTGCTCTGTGGGCTGCTCAGTTTAGCAATCTTGTGCCTATTTCATTGAGAAATTGCTCTCGTCTCTCCTTGTACATTGCAACGCGAGCATTCCTTCGACATACCTCAATTCTCGTGCTCTTTTTTATAGTTGTAATTGTCTCATTTATCTTTACCGTGTGTGTGTTTCCGTGGGTCTGTTTGTCATACGATCAGCACATGGATTTTTAAATTGGTGTTGTTAGGTATCCCAACCAAGCTCCACCATATATCTGATTTGTCGTGTGATAGTTTCTTGTACCCTCGGTATTCGCTTCATCACATCCGTGCACATAGCTGTTCATCCAAGTTGGCAAGCTTCTTTAATTTACTCTGGAACAGTAAGATTCCTCTTTCTTCCAGTTGAGTGAGTTGCGAGAGTTTTCACCACCAGATTTTATTTTGTGCACTAACTTACTAATCATGTCTTCTAGTTCTTCTATTGATGTGCATCAGAAAAAGGCAGGAGATACTGTGGTTACTTGAGGCCCTTCGCGATCATTTGCAGCTAGTGTTCACTAACACCACAGATGGCATTGACAAGGAAGTTCAGGGTGTACAATTGAAGCTGGATCAGAATAAAGTTGTTGTCACCGCCATTCAAACACAAGTAACGGGGATTCAAACAAGCATCCAAGCGTTGACACAGTCCGTGAATGATTTGAGGCTGCTTGTGGAGCAACAACAACAACACCAGTCGACTATTAAGGATGATAATGTAAGCATCAATGATGGACATGAGGCTACTGCCCTTGCGTTTGGCAACGGTCATGCTGATGACCATGGAGGACGTGGTGGTGCTCATGTAGGCCGTGGGCGTGGATTTGCCCACTTAGGTGCCTAGCGTGTTCCTATGCATGTACCTGCACGGCAAGATGATGGCTTGGGTAAGTCCAAATTCTCTATACCCAGATTTGAGGGAGGCCTTGATGTTGAAGAGTACCTCGCCTGGGAGCTGAAGATAGAGAAGTTATGGCGCTTACATGACTATACTAAAGATAGAAAAATCAAGTTTGCTAGTTCAGAGTTTGATGGTTATGCATTACGATGGTGGGATGGCACTGTTCGTGCACTACAAGAAGATGGTGAGCTGCCCATTATTACTTGGCGCACCATGAAGGAGGTGATGCAAGCTCGCTTTGTTCCTACCAATTACTTGCGTTCTATATTTGACAAGTTGCAGCAATTGAGACAAGGCACTATGATTGTTGATGCCTATTACATGGAGATGGAGATACTTCTACAACGATCTCGGGTGCGTGAGCCTATTGAGATGATCATGCATCGTTTTGTCCATGGACTAAAGTATAACATCAAAAGCATTATTCGGCACCATCAATATAATGATATGAATGAGCTGTTACATCATGCACATGAGGCTGAAGCACAGTTTGCCAAAGAAGCTCAATTCAAGGCTCGTTCTACTAGTGGTAGACGTTTTCCATCCAGATCTGTTGCAACTGCTCCTGCACCAAGTTCTCGTTCAGATGTACGTGCTACTACTTCGGCACGACCTGATTCTTCTGTTCCCCATGCAAATAAATATGCACCCGCTGCTAGTGGTACAGGTTTAAATATGTCTACTGCACGTAATAGGGACATAGAGTGCCATACATGTGGCGGCAAGGGTCACTTCAAAAGGGAGTGTCCAAATAGAAAGGTGATGTTTGTTAATGAACACGACGAGTATGAGACAGGAGATGATGTTGATCCATCCACCGCCACCACTATTGTCTGTACTCCCCATGTTCTTAATGTGTCTTCTAGTTCTGAAAGTCAGCGATGCAATTTGTTCCAAACGAAACAACTTGTTGGTCCAAGAAAGGCATGCAAGGTTATCATTGATGGTGGTAGTTGTCGCAATTTGGCTAGCAAGGAGTTGTGTGCAAAGATGAAGCTGAAGTATCTACCGCACCCCAATCCATATATTATTCAGTGGTTAAGTGGCAGTGGAGAGATGAAAGTCAGCTACATGGTGCGAGTTGATTTTGAGATTGGACCATACAAGGACTCCATTGAGTTTGATCTGGTACCCATGACGGTGTGTAACCTATTGTTTGGTCGGCCTTGGCAGTATGATCGCTATGTGCAACACAATGGCCGAGCAAATACCTATTACTTGGAGTTCCATGGCAAGAAAATAAATTTGCAACCTATGTCACCACAGCAAATTGTAAATGAATCTCGTCAGAAAATTGAAGTGAATCTAGAACATGTAGATAGGCGATAGACTACTACTTCTGTGAGTGAGAGCCACCAGCACAAATCGAGTGGTAAAAATAAGAGTGAGGGAGTGCATTCACTAGTTATATTATCCACCAAAGAATATATGAGAGAATTTGGAGAGGATCCTATAGCCATGCCTCTTGTGCTTATGTACAAGGGTGAGGTGTTAGTTTCTAATGACATGACCCCTCTTTCTCTTGGTGTTTCTAATGTTTTGCAGGAATTCAGTGACGTGTTTCCGGAAGAGTTACATGCTGGTTTTCCACCCATGCCTGGCATAGAGCACCAAATGGATCTGATCCTTGGCACCACGTTGCCCAACTGTGCCCCTTAAAGAACCAACCCCGAAGAAACAAAGTGTCGTGGTATTGCCGACGAGTACGCCATGGAAGGGTCCTCATAGTGCTTGTTTAGAGATGTGGGGTAAAGCGGAGAGTTGGCAGGTACGAGGTAACACAGCTTACCTAGGTTCAAGTCCCACAACGGTGGCGAAACTCTACTCCTGCTATAAATCACTATAATGGCAATACGCCGAGTTACAGAGATAGGTTCGATGTGCGAGGTATTGCGCGTTCTACGTAGCAATCTGAGAGGTTGTCTATTGTTGTTGCCCTAAAGGCTCCCATAGAGTCCTACCCTAATACGAACTAGTCTTCCATGTCTTATACTCAAAGGCTCCGCATATGTCGGTGACTCCTGCGTAGCCTTCCTTAATCCGGCATGGGCCTTCCTTCAGGATCCGTCTAACTGGGCCGCCTAGCAGGCCATAGGCCTTACTACCAACTATGGGCTACCCGGGTTAAGCGGATTTGTGACATGCTATGAGGATACCCATATAACATATCCCCAACAGTATCCCCCGGAGGACATTGAAATCTTGTGCCATTTTGCTCGTTGATATCTGAATATCCTGTCTAAGTGATGCCTGCAATCCATCAAGCAATATCTCAAAGGTCTCCCAAAGAACCCTGCAATCCTCTCTGGCTTCGCAATATAGTCGGAGATTCCTTGAGTCTTCATTTCCAGAGTCGGACAGTCTCCATCTTTGATGGAATCTTTAGACATGACCCTTCACTGCAACTGTCACGAGGATGACGTAGGGTATAGCCTACGCTACCTCGAAACTCACAGAAACAGAGAATTAATCATCAGTGATTTTCCCGCGCGCGATATCCAAAACGGCGGAGCAGCAAAAGACAGAGGACGTGGCGAAATTACCACGCACGTTCACTTCCACGTTGGCAACATTCCTTCCGTCAGATCTTTTTGCACAAATCTTGACGCGAGGCTTATATATTTCCACCACGGTCAATTTACTCCTCTTTTACCCGCATTCACTTTCCAGTCTTCGTCTTCCTCTAGCCGCGCGACCGTTCGAGCTCTTCTGCGAAAACCCTAACCAGAGCCCTTCTTCCTCCACCTTCTCCTTGTCGTAATGGCCTCCAGCAGCTCTGCTCCTTCCACGGAGGCGATTCCCGAGGCTACACTGGAGCCATCCTAGGGAGTGATCGTCCTGCAGGAGGGGGTGGTCATTCCTGTCTCCGCTATGATGGAATCCACCGGCGATGACCAAGAACAAGAGGCGCCCGAAGCTGCTAAGGAGGAAAACGACTCCCACAAGGGGATGTGGAGAGGATCTGATCTCTCCGCCGAAGATCTGTAGGAGCTGGTCGCCGAGGGGTATCTCCCCGTGGCGGAGAAGTTAGTCTGGCGGGCGGCGCCGACCGGCGAGGTGGTCCCTTCTCCCCAACCCGGAGAGAAGGTGTACCTCAAATCTCAGCTGGTACGTGGCGCAAGCCTGCCAGTCTCCGACTTCTTCTTGTATGTCCTCCGACACTTCCGGGTACTTCCCCACAATCTCTCTCCCAATAGCATTATAGTCCTTAGCAACTTTGTAGCTCTATGTGAGGGATATCTAGCGATCAAGCCTAGATTAGATCTGTTTTGTATACTTTTTCACCGTCAAGAGAGAGTCCGTAGAGTCCAAGGACGAACTGCGGATCTGCAGAACCATTAGCTTTAAGATCCGGCCGAGCCGGCGCTTCCCCGACATTGTTGGGCATGAGTCATGCAAGAATTGGCAGCGCATGTATTTCTATGGGCCATATATCCCTCTGCCTGACCGCCTTGAGACCTACCCCGACTTTGTTGATGGAGCTGCCACTGAAGTGCCCACATGGCGGACTCCAGCCTCCCTTCCCTCTGCGACGAAGCCAATCACGCCGTAAGGCGGATTGAGTAGCTCGTAGACGGAGGTCTGATAGGCCTGGACCTTGCCATGTGTTGGTACCTTAGGAAGATCCAGCCTCTGCAGTACCGCGCCGAGTTGATGTGAAAGTATACTCAAGACATGAGGGATCCCATGCGAATTTCGCGGGATAACTTCTCTACAGACTCCATCAAGCTCCGACTTAAGGACATCGTCAGGGTGAGGGACAAGAAGCAGGAATTCAAGATCACCTATGACATGTTCGATTGCGTTACATGCCAAGAGGTAGCTTTTGTTTCCTTTGTTGCTCGTTACATGCTCTAAGGTTTTTCCGACTAGAAGTTGGCCATCTAACACTCCTCTGTATCCCAGCTGGCGACCTTGGCGGCAGATCAAATGGCCTCCTAGGTCTATGATCCTAAGTTGAAGGATATCCAGGTGGTGTCCGATGACGATATCCCCAAGGATCAACCAGCTCCGGCAGGACGAAAGCGGAAGAGCTCCACCTCTAACGCTGCTGCCGAGGCCAAGAAGAAGAAACCAGAGAGTGGAGTCTCCAAATGTTCCACTGCCACCTTAGCGGCAGAGAAGAAGAAGTCCACCAGCATTCCCCTCACCAAGGCTCCTGAAGTGGAGTAAGTACCTTCATTCTCCAGCTTGTATTTTTCAGCTCACACCTTTTTCAACTCTTGTACTTATACTTTGTACATTTCAGGAGGAAAGCCGGTGTTAGTTTGAAGCGATCCTCCAAAGATGTTGGAGGGTCAAAAAACATTCACGATATGCTGACCAAGGATCTGTCCACCAAGTCCTCTCCCGCCACCGCTCCCCCTACTCATGTTGCAAGCCTTCTTCTGGCCCCGCTGGTCCGTCATCCCCCGTCATCCCTGAGACCTCCGCCATGGAGACAAATATCAATCCAATTCTTGATGTCTCAAGCTCTATCGAGGAAGACGTTGCTCCCAGCGGCTAGGCGACGCGGGAGATCACTTCCTCTAAAGTGGCTAAAGCTCCGGCTAAGGATGTCACTGAGAAAGGGAAGGAAGTGGTGTAAGAGGTGGACGTAGAAGCAACAATCGAGGCGGGAACCTCCGAGCCATCATCTGCCTTGAAGGTGCAGGAGGCAGCTAGGGCTTCATCCATGCCTCCGGCTTCAACCTCTCCATTGGTTGTGACTCCTCCGACGTTGAGCCTGGATGACCTCATCAAGCAGGCCGACGCAATCTATAAGAATGTCTGGACCTTCATGATTCCTATGCTCATCTGGCCAACAATCTCAGGATCATTGCCATCGTAAGTTTTTTGAATTTCACTTATTTTACTTTGCGTAGTATATCCCACTGTAGCCCCCGAGCTCTTAGGCGGATAATCCAATAGTTATTGGCATGAGTGCTCCAAAGAACTAAGTGTAGAACTTGTCTGTGTAGCCTTCGAGCATTTAGTTGAAACTGGATAGTTCTGACTAAATGCTCTAGAAAAACTATTTTACTTTAAAATCATGTACTGTAGCCCCCGAGCGTTTAGTGAAAACTGGATAGTTTTGACTAGATGCTCTAGAGAAACTAAGCATGCTAACATCTTGTGCGGAATGAGAATAATCGGAGGATAGCCGCCAATGAGAGGTTTGCTGCTCTTCGGAAGGAACTAGACCTTGAACAGGGTAAAACCAAATTCTTGAAGGAACATATCAAAAATAGCCAGAGTCTGTTTCCTACAACAGCTCTTTGCTTTTCTCATTTAATTATTTCTTCCATCTTTTGATAACACTTTCTGATTTCTGTCTTACAGAAGCTATTTCCAAGGCCAAGAGCATCATCGAGCAATCCAAGCATATCCAGGACCTCGATGATGAAAACAAAATTCTGAAGAAGGACCTGGTCGAGGCCGTCAAAGGCCATGAGGCAGCGATGAAGGTGCTGCAAGAATCTGCTGACTCCGAGATGCAACGCCCGAAAGGCGAGATTGCCCAGCTCAAGGAACATAACCAAGCTGCCAAAGAGCAGAACACTAGGAACCTTGAGGTGTACAAGACCGTCCAGAAGGAGTGGCATGCATTGGCAGAGTCATGCTCTCAAGCAGAGACGAGCATCTTCGGTAACCTTCCTCCGTCTTGGTCATTTATGTATTGTAGATGATTCTTTGATTGTTTTGTGCTCATGGCCCTTGTTTCTTTTGCAAACCATATCCCCTATTGGCTTATCCAATTTGGGAGAAGGTGCTCCAGACCTCAAGGAACACATGATTCTTGCCGACAACTTCGTCAGCACCGCCATTGCTCAAGCCAAGGAGATAGCTCAACCTCTGGGCATCAATATCAAGACGGCAGACTCAGCGGCCAAGTATGCGGAAATCCTGTGCCGAGCCCCCGAGAAAGTCAAGGACTGGAAAGCCTCTTGCGTCCGGGCTAGTGCCAGGATGACCCTCTCATTGGTCAAGGCTCACTATGACAATGCCGACATCGACTTGGTGACTTCCGGCATGCCCAAGCTGGACGAGGAAGGACAAGAGATCGATAGCGATGCTATTTGGAACTCTCTTGCCGGCTTCGATACCAGAGTTGCCAAGATGGTCAAGGCTGATGTCTTCGTGCCTGCCGAGATCCTAGATGACGATATGGCCTCGTCTGAGACTAGCCCCTCTCCTTCAGAGTTTGACGAGCTCTCCTGGCCTGGCTCTCCTGATGATGCCACCACGAAGCCCCCTGCAGCAGAGCCATGAAAAACAATGTCCGTATTAAATGTATCTTTGCAATGTGTATCTGGAAAAAACTTATGTTTTGGCTAAGGCGGAAAAACTTGTACTCAAGCTTCCTGCATACTTATTTGTTTCCAGCATGTGTATATATTTTTAAGCAAGTGCTGGCTTATCCATTATTCCAGTTCGTATGCTTGACCTTTCGTGAGACGGAAGACTCTCAGCACAGAACTATGCTCTCAAGTGATGATGCTTAATAGCACCGTCAAGAACCCAAGAACAAAATCGCCAGCTTTGAGTGCCAAAAAGTCACTACTCTGGAATCCACATAAAAACTTCAGAAAATGTGTAGACCAGAAAACTTAAGCTAACACCCATAGGCGGAATTTTCACAAGGGCAAATGCAACCTTGCGCATAAAGGGTTTATATGATCCAAAAATTAACAACTAAAGGAGGTAAAAGACTCAAAGAATATGAGTGAACAAAATGCTTTATTTTATTGATCATATAAGAAACTTATTACATAATATAAATGTGCTAAGTGTAAAAGGGACGTAGCTGTGTTATGTTCCATGGCCGATTTGTCTCCGGGTAATCATCATCAGAGTCACGTTGCTTGTGCTTGCGATTTTTTGGCCTATCTTTAAACTCACGAATATCGACGAGGTAACAGGAACCATTTAGCAATGCTTTGCTTATGACGAACGGTCCTTCCCAAGGCGGGGATAGTTTGTGTGATTTCTCCTGCTTGAGTCTAAGCACCAGATCCCACTCTTTAAACGAGTGACGCTTTACGCGGCGACTATGGTAGCCGTGCAGTTTCTGCTGGTAGACGGCAGATCTCTGGCATGCCAGCACGTGCTCTTCTTCAAGTAGGTCCATAGATAGTCATCTGGATTCTTCAGTGCCATCCTCCTTGTAGGCGGAAACCCTTGGTGCATCGTGGAGGATGTCAGATGGGAGAACTGCTTCTCCATAAACCATGAAGAAAGGAGTTAAGCCGGTGGATCTGTTGGGTGTTGTTCGTAAACTCCACAAGACAAATGGTAGTTCCTCCGCCTAGGCTCCAGCTGCTCTATGTAGCGGTGCCTCTAAGCGTGGCTTGATTCTGTGCAGAATTAGTCCATTGTCCCTTTCAACTTGCCCATTTGACTGTGGATGTGCCACAAATGCTAGGTCAAGGCGGATGCCTTTCTAATGACAGTATTCCTCAACTTCTCCAAGAGATAAGTTTTTGCCATATTAGGTGATGATGCTATGCGGGAGACCAAATCTCACCACTAGATCTTGGACAAACTTTAGGGCTGTTGGCCCATCAAGCTTTCTAATGGGTTTAGATTTAATCCATTTCGTTAACTTGTCCATTGCTACTAGCAAGCGTGTGAATCCACAGGGTGCTGTCTGCAAAGGCCCCACCATGTCCATCCCCTAGACTGCGAACGGCCAAGTTATTGGTATTGTTCGCAATTCTTCAGCAGGAACACTTGGTTGTCTTGCATAAAACTGACACGCAAGGCATGTTTGTACCAACTTGTCAGCGTCCGCCTTGGCAGTTATCCAATAGAATCCTTGTCAGAAGGCCTTAGCCACCAACTATCAGGGAGCGGCGTGATTCTCGCAATCTCCGAGATGTATTTCTCTAAGGATTTCAATAACTTGCTGCTGGGAAACACATCCTAAGAAGACTCCTGTGGTTCTTCTTTTGTATAGCTGGCCGTCGATAATGACGTAGCCTTTTGCTCTGCATACTATTTGCCAGCTTTCAACTTCGTCGGCGAGCCAAGTTCGGTCTTCTAAATAATCCATGAATGCTTCATCCAAGCCGAAGAGGTTACTGTTCCTGTGTTAGCAAATGAATCCACTCTATCTGGGTTGTCGGGGTCCGCTACCTTCACGAATGGAGTCCATAAATGCTCCCGGAAAACGCCTGGCGGAATTGGTCGACGAGCTGATCCAAGCTTTGACATCAGATCTACCACCTCATTATCATCCCTTTTGACATACTTGACTTCGTAGCCATCGAAGCACTTGGCTATTTTGTCTACTTCGTCTCGATATGCCGCCATCATAGGGTTTCGCACGTTCCAGGTGCCAGCTACTTGCTGGGCAACCAAGTCAGAACCTCCACAACAAACTTTGCGCTTGATGCCAATATCCTTGGCTACGCGAAGTCCGTGAATGAGGGCCTCATACTCCGCCATGTTATTGGTAGCGTTGAAGTGGATCTGCAAGACGTATTGCAGCTTCTCTCATGTTGGTGATTGTAATAATACATCAGCCCCCGAGACATTGAGTAACTTCGATCCATCAAAGTGCATGACCCAATACTCTGGTTCTAGTACATGAGTGTCTTCTGGAAGTTCTGTCCAATCTGCAAGAAAATCCGCCAATGCTTGTGACTTGGTAGCGCCACGTCGCTTATAGGTGATGTCGAAGGTGGCAAGTTGAATGCCCCACTTTGCCACTGTCCTTGTAGCATCACTGTTGTTGATGATGTCGGACAGTGGAGCTTTGCTCACTACTGTGATGGGGTGCTCCTGGAAATAATGCCTTAGCTTACGTGAAGCAAGGAAAACTCCATAAGCTATCTTCTGGTAGTGCGGGTAACGCTGCTAGGATTCCGCCAAGACCTCGCTTACATAGTAAACGGGCCGCGGAACTCCATACTCGTTCGTTGGTTCCTTGCGCTCCACCATGATGACAATGCTGATTACTCGGTTGGTTGCCACCATGTAAACTAACATGGGCTCCCTTGGCACCGGTACTAGAAGTATAGGTAGGGAGGATAGTATTCTCTTCAACTCCTAAAGTGATGCGTCAGCTTCGTCCATCCATGTGAATTTGTCTGCCTTCTTAAGCAACTTCTAGAGCGGCATAGCCTTCTCACCAAGTCGGATGATGAACCGGCTTACTGCTGCAACGCAGCCTGTGAGCCTTTGTATGTCCTTCAGGCATGTCGGGCGTTTGATGTCGAGGATGGCCTTGATTTTCCCTGGGTTCACCTCGATTCCGTGATGCGAAATGATGAAGCCCAACAATTTTCCGGATGGTACCCCGAAGATGAACTTCTTTGGGTTCAGCATCATGTTGTATTTCCAGATATTGTCGAAGGTTTCCTGCAAGTCAGCGATAAGATCATTTGATTTCTTTGACATTACCACGATGCCGTCCATGTAAGCGTGTATGTTGCGACCTATTTGGTCGTGCAGGCAATGTTGCATCGTCCGCTGGTACATGGCACCAGCGTTTTTCAACCCAAAGGGCATCATGACGTAGCAATATGTGCCATAGGGTGTGGTGAACGAAGTGGCCAATTGGTCCGACTTTCGCATCCGGATCTAGTGGTATCCTGAATAGGCATCGAGAAAACACAGAAGTTCCGAGCCAGCCGTCGAATCAATGACTTGGTCAATGCGAGGCAAAGCAAACAGATCCTTCGGACACGCTTTGTTCAAGCCGGTGAAATCAACGCACTCTTAATTTATTGGTTCCCTTTTTGGGGACAAGTACAGGATTTGCTACCCATCGGGTGTGAATAACTTCTCAGATAAAGCCAGCCTTAAGTAACCTAGCTATTTCTTTTCCTATAGCCCTTTGTCTTTCATCCCCAAAGCATCGTAGAGGTTGTTTCACTGGTTTGGCGTTAGGATCAATATTCAAGCTGTGCTCGGCAAGTTCCCTAGGTACACCTTTCATGTCGGCAGGTTGCTAGGCAAAGATGTCCCATTATCACGGAGGAACTCGACGAGCACGCTTTCCTATTTGGGATCCAGGTCCGTGCCAATGGCGGTGGTCTTGGAGGAATCACCTTCGACAAGCTCCACCTGCTTGGTCTTGATGGCGGCCTTGAAGGCGGTTTCGGCAGCAGTGATCTGCTTCTTCGAAACCGGCATCTTCGAGGCATCGACTTGGTTCTAGATCTCCTTGAACTCCTCACTGTAGAGGACTGCTTCGGCGAAGGCGGCTTCACTGAGCTCGCACTCCCGTGCCTTGGTGAAGCTTCCGTAAACGGTGACGACGCCATTTGGTCCAGGAATCTTGAGCTTGTTGTAGACAAAGCATGGCCTTGCAAGGAAGGAGTGGAATATGTCGTGTCCGAAGATGACGTGGTACATTCTCTTGAAGGGCACCACTTCAAAGGTCATGCGTTCTTGGCGGTAGTTGTTGACATCACCAAAAGCGACCGGAAGGGTGATGCAGCCTAGGGAATTTGCTTGTCGGCCAGGGACAATCCCATGGAACATGGTGTTGCTCTTCCTTAGCTGGGTCTCCGTCATGTTCATCTTGTGCAGTGTATCCAGGTACATGATGTTGATGCTGCTTCCACTGTCCACGAGGCACTTGGTGAACTCCACGCTGTCAATCAAAGGGTTGATGACCATGGCATACTGGTTCTCTGTTCGGATCAGTTCTGTTTGATCTTTCCTATCCCAAGTAATTGGAACTTCCGACCACCTGACGCACTAGGGAACCAGAGGGAGGGTAGCCATCAGTATCCTTAGAGAGGTTTTCTGAGCCCGGACGGTTGGGGTGCCAAGGAAGGTGTGGTAACATGGAGCCTTCTTTTCGAAGGGATTTTTCCTTTTATCCTCTCCCTTGTCGGAAGTTTTTGGGTCCATGTCCTCATCCATGCCAGTTGATTCCTTGGGCTCTTCCTCCTTCTTCTTTCCTTTGCCTTTTCCGCGGGGTCTGTGTTTCCGACTTCGCTTGTTGCCAGACTCAGGGTACTCCTTGAGATCATTGACAAACTTGCACTAGTAGTTGGTGTGGGTGGATTTGCCATTGGCGTCAAGATGGACGAAACACGGCATATCGCGGTACTCTTCGTACATTTAGAGAACGCGGGGCGCTGAGGGTGTAGTGTCACTCCTCTGCTGGCCACTTCTAGCCCCCCGACCACATCCACACTGTCCGTCATTGCCTCTGCCAGTGAATGTTGCGGTGACCATATCGGCTACTTGCTTCTCTTCAGGTGGATTCTTCCGCTTAATATTGTTGTTCTTCCTGGCCTAGGTAGGGATTGCTATCACCGGCAACGATCCACGCGCGTTGTCGTCAGCAGCGGCGAACTCGCTAGCCATGGCGATCATTGCGTTGAGGTTGAGCTCATTGTTGTCTTGCTTGCGCTTCAACGTATGCTGGAGCAAAGTTCCCTTTTCCAGACCATCAATGAAGGCGGCCATAGCGATCTGTTCGTGCACCCCTGTGCAGGAATTTTTCATATCGAGCCAGCGAGAGAGGTAGGCACGAGAGGTTTCATCCTTTTCTTGCACACACCGCTGTAGGTCTCTGACCGTGCAGGGACGTTTGTACGTACCCTCGAAATTCTTTGTAACGCTTCATGCATGTCCAACCAATTGCATATTCATTTCTCTAGTTAGTTGTCGATCCATTGTCAGGTGGTGTCGGTCAACATGAGTGGGAGGTACTTGACAGCGACGTTGGGGTTTCCCCCTGCGATGTGGATCGCTTCACTGTAGTCCTGCAATCACGTTGCTGGCCTAGCAGTGTTGTTATATGGCTTGATGGTTGATACATTGCAAATGTATCTATAATTTTTGATGTTCCATGCTTGGTTTTATCCACTTTCTTGTGTTTTGTTCCAACTTTGGAGTCCTTTTCATATGATTTCTTGGACTAACCTATTAACAAGAGCCATAGTGCCAGCTGCTTGTTTTCTGCTGTTTTTGGTTCCAGGAAAGTCAGAAAATGAATATTCTCGGAATTGGACGGGACAAAAGCCAAAGTGCCTATTTTTCCGGAAGGGATCAAGTGCCAAAATACGAGACGGAGAAGGGCCAGAGGCCGGCCACACCACCTGGCCGCGCGGCCAGGCTGGGCCCACGACAGGGGGTGGTGTGGTGGCCCCTGGCACCCCCTCGGCCTCTCCTTCCGCCTATATATTGCCCTCGAGACGAAAACCCTAAGTACCCGATCAAAAATCCACGAAAGAGTCTGTAGCCGCCGTCATCTCCATCCCTAGATCGGGAGGGATCTGAAGCTCTTCTCGGCACCCTACCGGAGAGGGGAATTCACCCTGGAGGCCTTCTTCATCACCATGCAAGCCTCCGGTGTGATGCGTGAGTAGTTCATCCTTGGACTATGGATCCATGTAGTAGCTAGATGGCTGGTTCTCCTCCTTTGTGCTTTCATGTTTAGATCTTCTGAGCTCCGTTCATGATCAAGATCATCTATTTGTAATTCATACATGTTGTGTTTGCGGGGATCCGATGGATATTAAGATGCTATTTCAGATTTATTATTGATTCTATCATGTCTTTGTTATTTGTGATCTTGCATGCTTTCCGTTGTTAGTAGCTATCTTAGCCAAGTAGATGCTAGAAACTCCAAGAGTTAGTATTTATGCTCGATAGTGGGTTCATGCCTCTGGTAATCTGGGGAAGTGACAGAAATCTCTAAGGTACTAGATGTGCTGTTGCTACTAGGGAGAAAACAACAATCCTTTGTTCATAGAACAATCGTATTGTTTACTTTACACGCAGTTCGTAAAGCAATAATCTATAGCTTGCAACTTAATACTGGAGGGGGTTTGGATGATAACCTGAAGGTGGATTATTAGTTATAGATGCAGTTGGATGGCGGTCTATGTATTATGTTGTAATGCCCAATCAAGTCTCAAAGGAGTCAAGATGATTAGTATATGCATGTATTGCTTTCTCGGTGTTTGTCAATTGCCCCGCTATAATTTGTTCACCCAGCATGTTATCTATTTAAGGAGAGCCACCTCTAGTGAACTATGGATCCCGGTCCTTTCTCTTTGCATACAATCTACAATCTTTTACTGCTTTGTGTTTACTTTCTGCAAACTTTTACTTCTTTCCATTCGATACGTTTAATCCTTTGTTTTCCGCAAAACACGGTGAGATTGACAACCTCATCGCAAGTTGGGGACAAAGTTCTGTGGTTGTGTTGTGCAGGTCTCCACGTTGCTACTAGCACCGGTAGTGCCGCCTGCCAAAGCTCAGCTAGTAACACCTTTGGGGTGTTTCCTTGCTCCTACTGGTTCGATTAAACTTTGGTTTCATAACTGAGGGAAAACTTGCTGCTGTGCTCATCATACCTTCCTATTGGGGTTCCCAACGAGCTCTACGTCGAACGACGAGCACATCAAGATCTTTTCTGGCGCCGTTGCCGGGGAGTCAAGGACATCTTTACAAGGGGAGTCCCTCATAACCAATCTCTTTACTTTGTTGTTTTTGTTTTGCTTAATTTCTTTTTGTTTTGTTTTCTTGTTTCTTTGTCAAAAACACAAAAAAATTAGTTTTACAAGTTTGCTTTCTTATTTGAAAAACACAAAAAAATTAGTTCCTATCTTAAGTTGCCTTCATGTCTAGCCTTGCTCCAATCACTATGTCACCCGAGGAAATGATTTTCACTTTTAAACAAGGAATTGAGGAAAGTTTTAAGGAAGCTTGGTCTAGAATCTCTGACCTACATGAAAAAACTAAGCCCAAAATGACTCAAGGCTTGTTCCTTAGCAGTTTTTACCTTGGGATTGCTCTTTGCTATAGATATGCTTTAGATGCTGTTGTGGGAGGAGATTTCCTCCAATGTAATGAGGATGATGCTAATAATGCTACAATATTACCTATTGGAATATCTGAAGGAGTGTTTACAAAGATCCCTGGGAAAATGATTTCTACTGATTATCTTGTTATTGAATGTGCAGGAAAAGGACAAATTACACTTGGAAGGTCCCTATTAGAACTCCTTGGAGCAATAATAGATGTGGGAAACAGTGGCGAATCCAGAATGAAAACAGAGGGTGGGCTGGAAGACACCAACTAAAAAAGTTTCTAGAACTAAGACAACCAATTTGAGACAAACATAGACGATGCACAATCATTCTTGCGCAAACACGTATTGTTTTCGTACTATGAGATAACTTCCTAAACTTGGTCTGTGTCCGAGAAAAACAATGTGATAACTTGGTAAAAAACACATGTCTAAAAATAGAAATGTGTGACAATTCGTCAACCTCAAATGAGTTGGGATCTGCGCATATCCATATTACCAAAAGATGAGCTGCGTTGAAACTCAAATAAGCAAGACTATTTGCACTACACTAAACATTTAGTTATCGTTTAGCATTTAAAATAAACTGAGAACACCATTAAGAGACTATAGTGGTTCTTTAGGTAAATTAAATAATAGACGTAATATAGTCATATTTACCACCAGACCAGTTTGGCTACGGGATCTCGCCTAGGACCATTTTTTAGAGAGAGAGAGAGAGAGTACCGGAGACTAATGAAAGAGCAGAACTAATACTCGTTTCAGGAAAATAAAAAGGGTAACGCTAGACAACGTTGGTCTTAATTTGTTGCATGCCCCTACTCTGGAGTTAAAGGCCCATTAGGATGGTCCAAGCAAGTCTGGTCATCGTCTTCTCCACACGAACGGAAGCTACAGATGCATCTCTAATGGCGCCGCCACTAGATGGGTAGGAAGTGAGATGCCTAGGTGGGGATATTCTAGAACAAATTGAGGGTAGGCTCGAGCCTATCGAAGCCTACCTAGTAGATTCGCCCCTGGTGGGAAAGGGGACCATGCACCTTTCTTCTCCACCAAACAATCACATTTTCCCAAAGGATAAGAATAAAAATAAGAGAGGTAAGGGCAAGAAAGTTGGTTTTAATGCTTCTTCATTTGAGAACACTTGATTCTTTCTTTGCTTCTTATGCCTGACTTAAAGGCGTTAAAGAGAAGTATTTATTGGGAGATAACCCAAAAGTTTTAGATCAGTCTTGGAAGTTATTACCTCTGTAATAACCTTTCCTTATCCTTTTTATTTGCTTTTTGTGCCAAGAGTAACCTCTAATGAGAGTGAAGTAATGATTGGGAAAGTTGCTGTCCCGAAACAGATTTTTGTGCTTCACCGTACAAATTCGTGAGAGAGCTCTGTATGTCGGATTGAGCTGTGATTTTTTGTGCTTCTGCCCCAGGTTGTTATCTAACTTCCGTTAGTTCAATACGTTTTGATTTGAGCAACAGAAGGTCTTCGAAAAAA
This sequence comes from Avena sativa, assembly GCA_916181665.1. Classification (NCBI taxonomy): domain Eukaryota; kingdom Viridiplantae; phylum Streptophyta; class Magnoliopsida; order Poales; family Poaceae; genus Avena; species Avena sativa. The sequence continues at coordinate 320,455,262 of OV702292.1, forward strand.
TCGTCTTTACCTTCTGGTCTGTTTTGACAGATTTCTGCCATTTTCTGCATATGCTTCTTGTTGGTTCCTTTTTGAGTTCTTTTGGGGAATTGAGCTTTTTGAAGGAGGTGCTATAGTAGGTAGTGTTCTAATGGAAGTTTATTTAGTGTTAGAACTGAACCTTAAGACTTATTTATCTTGAGTGCACTAATGTTGCTAATAAAGATTGTGTGAAGTTTTGTATGAAGGAAAATTTTCAGGTGTATGGAAGGAATGAGTAATGAGATGAAGGATGGACTAAAGCTCAAGCTTGGGGATGCCACACGTGTCACCCCAAGAAATATCCAAGAAGTAAAAGTGTTAAAGCTTGGGGATGCCCAAGGCATCCCCTTCTTCATCAATAAAAATCCTAGGTTTCTTCCAAACGCTTCATTTTTATCGTTTCATGCACAGTTGTGTTGTTCTTGGAGCGTCTTCTTTTTCGTTTTCGTTTTGGTTTTTAGTTTGCTTGGTTTGCTTAGTTTTCTGAATAAATTGGTTGGACCCCCTCTTTCATACATTGGTTTGCAAATGGTTTGGTTTGGTTTGGTTTGGAAAAGAGTAGGAAAGTTCATACTTATGTGGTAAAAAGAGCTCGTTTTTGACTATGGCCTATGCTTTGTCATGCCATGCTTGATATTGTTTTGGCTTTATGCTTAGTATTCTTTGCTGTAGAATGACTTGTTATAAACAATTGATATTGCTTAATGTGCCTTGGATGAATCATGCGTTGTTTTAGCATATTAAAGCATAGTATAGTGGTATTCTCCTTTGATGCTTTATTTGGGTCGACTTGGCGCATGCTCACACCATGTTATGACTATCTCAAGTCACCATAGCCTTTATGATCCTTTAGTTTTCAACTTGTAGTATCACTTTATGCTTTGATCAATCGTGTTTTGTCACTCTGCATGATTATGGCCATTATTGCTCTCTTAGTTTGTCGCTCCCAGTCTTTTGCTAGCCTCCACAACCAAGTATGAGTTCCACTCACGCATACAACTCCCTAAACCAAGTTATTCCAAAGAGTCCACCATACCTACCTACTAGCTTATGCTATTCCAAGTATATTCATGCTTTTGTTTACTTTCCAAATTAAACTTGTTATGAGAAAACTAGTGATTAAAGCTCTCACGAACTTGATGGCACACTTTACTTTTTGCCTCTAAAAAACTTGAACCATTGGGTCCTTCTTTGTTGCGTATATGCTTGCGCTTTATAAGTTGAAATTAGCAGAACCATGTTTCATGGGGAATGCTTTCAACATTGCACTTGTACTTTGTACCCCGTTGATATCATGTTCTTTTGCTTACGGACCCCGGCGGTGTGAAATAAAAGTGGAACTTGTAAGATCATGGAGTTTGTATGTGTGTTAGAGAAACGCCTGGGCCGCTAGCCTAAGCCATGCCTAAATCATGATGGAAACTTGCAGCACCACCATAATGAGCACTCTATGAAGCATCCTCAGTAAAAACCTATGCAAATAGCAAATAAAAAGATCGCTAAGATGCTCATTGTCTGCTTGCCTTGTCATTTTCATTATGGGAAAGCTCCTGTATCATGTGCAAGGGGTACGCCGTTGGCGGTTCTTTATGATACACATATACTTACAATGACAAGAGCTTACTCATGACTGAAGTTGAGTAGCATGAGGATCGGTCTTCGTAAGTAAGGGGCATGAGATTTAGGTTTATAACTTGTCAACCATATCCTCTTAGTTGTGTCACTTTAACCTTAATCACCTTCAAGATGCTTATGATAGGGGCAATGAGAGATGAAAGCTTTAAGTACCATAATTTTTGGAAGCTCTTTATGAGACTTGAATCCCTACTTCCTTTTACAAAGGCCTTTCTTCCACCATTATATTGAGTCTCCACCTTCTATCTTTATGCACTTACTTTGAGAGCATAGTGGCCATTCTTAGTTCTATGTGCATTGTCCCAAGACTAGTTGATTGATGCATAACTTGATATTGCTTGTTTTAAACTATTGTATCTAGTCACTCTGATGAACTTTGAAGGTGTCCTATGCATTTATATTTGCTACTCTATTGAGGGACAAGCTGAACACTATTATGCCATGCTTTCTTTATGTGAAACAAACAAACGTCTTGCAAAGCATGTTATTCATGAATCTTTTGTTTGTGCCTTTTCATGTTGCATCATAGTTTCTTTGCTTATTGCTAGAACTTGGTCTTTCATGTTATGATTGAAGTAATATGATCCCAGCTTTGAATGTTTTACAAATACTTTGATCAAGTCTTTGATGGTGCATGTTACCTCAAAAATTCTTTCTTTTTATCACTTACCTACTCGAGGACGAGCAGGAGTTAAGCTTGGGGATGTTGATACATTGCAAATGTATCTATAATTTTTTATGTTCCATGCTTGGTTTTATCCACTTTCTTGTGTTTTGTTCCAACTTTGGAGTACTTTTCATATGATTTCTTGAACTAACCTATTAACAAGAGCCACAGTGCCAGCTGCTTGTTTTCTGCTGTTTTTGGTTCCAGGAAAGTCAGAAAATGAATATTCTCGGAATTGGACGGGACAAAAGCCAAAGTGCCTATTTTTCCGGAAGGGATCAAGTGCCAAAATACGAGACGGAGAAGGGCCAGAGCCTGGCCACACCACCTGGCCGTGCGGCCAGGCTGGGCCCGCGCCAGCGGGTGGTGTGGTGGCCCCTGGCACCCCCTCGGCCTCTCCTTCCGCCTATATATTGCCCTCGAGACGAAAACCCTAAGTACCCGATCAAAAATCCACGAAAGAGTCTATAGCCGCCGTCATCTCCATCCCTAGATCGGGAGGGATCTGAAGCTCTTCTCGGCACCCTACCGGAGAGGGGAATTCACCCTGGAGGCCTTCTTCATCACCATGCAAGCCTCCGGTGTGATGCATGAGTAGTTCATCCTTGGACTACGGATCCATGTAGTAGCTAGATTGCTGGTTCTCCTCCTTTGTGCTTTCATGTTTAGATCTTGTGAGCTCCGTTCATGATCAAGATCATCTATTTGTAATTCATACATGTTGTGTTTGCGGGGATCCAATGGATATTGAGATGCTATTTCAGATTCATTATTGATTCTATCATGTCTTTGTTATTTGTGATCTTGCATGCTTTCCGTTGTTAGTAGCTATCTTGGCCAAGTAGATGCTAGCAACTCCAAGAGTTAGTATTTATGGTCGATAGTGGGTTCATGCTTCTGTTAATCTGGGGAAGTGACAGAAATCTCTAAGGTACTAGATGTGTTGTTGCTAGTAGGGAGAAAACAACAATCATTTGTTCATAGAACAATCGTATTGTTTACTTTACACGTAGTTCATAAAGCAATAATCTGTTGCTTGCAACTTAATACTGGAGGGGGTTCGATGATAACCTGAAGGTGGATTATTAGTCATAGATGCAGTTGGATGGCGGTCTATGTATTATGTTGTAATGCCCAATCAAGTCTCAAAGGAGTAAAGATGATTAGTATATGCATGTATTGCTTTCTCGGTGTTTGTTAATTGCCTCGCTGTAATTTGTTCACCCAGCATGTTATCTATCTAAGGAGAGCCACCTCTAGTGAACTATGGATCTCGGTCCTTTCTCTTTGCATACAATCTACAATCTTTTACTGCTTTGTGTTTACTTTCTGTAAACTTTTACTTCTTTCTATTCGATACGTTTAATCCTTTGTTTTCCGCAAAACACGGTGAGATTGACAACCTCATCGCAAGTTGGGGACAAAGTTCTGTGGTTGTGTTGTGCAGGTCTCCACGTTGTTACTAGCACCGGTAGTGCGCCCTGCCAAAGCTCAGCTAGTAACACCTTTGGGGTGTTTCCTTGCTCCTACTGGTTTGATTAAACCTTGGTTTCATAACTGAGGGAAAACTTGCTGCTGTGCTCATCATACCTTCCTCTTGGGGTTCCCAACGAGCTCTACGTCGAACGACGAGCACATCAATGGTCTTGTCTATTCGGAGGCCCTTGGGGTAGGTTGTGGCCCATATCACTGGTCCGAAACAACATGGCCCAAGGTATGGGAGCTCCCGAGCCTCTTGGATCTTGTCCAACCATGTACGTCCATCGTATGGCTCTAGCTGATGCCATTTTCCGTCATGGGGAGGGGAATTGTGGCGTGATCTATGAGATCCACCGTGTCGTCCGCCATGATGGCTGTTAGGTGGCGATGGCGGTGATGGAGGCGGTTGCTTGAAGAGTTTCCGACTTCCTGGGAGCCAGGACCCAATTCAGTTTCTCCGATGAAGATGTGGATGTCTCTGAAGGGGATGACAAAGCAGCGCGTGGGGTTCGTCTTTGCTGGCACCCAAAACTCATCAGGAGGGACGATCGGGACGATCGGAACGTTGCCGGAGAAGACAACGCGACCGATGGCTATGGTATCGCCGATTCCCGCAAAGAGATTGGACCTCGCTCGATATAGATCTCAAAGCGCCTCTGGCTCCACGGTGGGTGCCAACTGTCGTGGTATTGCCGATGAGTACGCCATGGAGGGGTCCTCACAGTGCATGTTTAGAGACGTGGGGTAAGGCGGAGAGTTTGCGGGTACGAGGTAACACAGCTTACCCAGGTTCAAGTCCCACAACGGTGGCGGAACTCTACTCCTGCTATAAATCACTATAATGGCAATACGCCGAGTTATAGAGATAGGTTCGATGTGCGAGGTGTTGCGCATTGTACGCAGCAATCTGAGAGGTTGTCTGTTATCGTTGCCCTAAAGGCTCCCACGGGCCGGCTTATAAAGGCGCCCAGACCTAGGATTTATAGGGAAAGGTCCTTGCCAGACAAGGTAAAGAGTCCTACACTAATACGAACTAGTCTTCCATGTCTTGTACTCCAAGGCTCCACGTATGTCGGTGACTCCTGCGTAGCCTTCCTTAATCCGGCATGGGCCTCCCTTTAGGATCCGTCTAACTGGGCCGCTCAGCAGGCTATAGGCCTTGCTACCAACTATGTGCCACCCGGGTTAGGCGGATTGGTGACATGCTATGAGGACCCATATAGCATATCCCCAACATAAAGGAAATACAGAAACAGTTGCAAGTGCTTCTCGACAAAGGTTATATTCGTGTGAGCTGAAGTCCTTGTGATGTTCCTGTTATTTTAGTTCCTAAGAAAGATGGTAAATGGTGCATGTGTGTAGATTGTAGAGGGATAAATAACATCACTATTCGATATCGTCATCCTATTCCACGCTTGGAAGATATGCTAGATGAATTGAGTGGTGCTGCTATTTTCTCTAAGATAGATTTGCATAGTGGTTATCATCAAATTAGGATGAAAGAATGGGATGAATGGAAAACAACATTTAAAACAAAATTTGGTTTATATGAGTGGTTAGTCATGCCATTTGGATTAACTAATGCACCTAGTACTTTCATGAGATTAATGAACCATGTTTTGAGATATTTTATTGGCAAGTTTGTGGTTGTGTATTTTGATGACATATTAATCTACAGCCATAATGAAGCTGAACATAGTGATCATATTAGACAAGTTTTGCAAGTGTTGCGTGATGCTAAACTCTATGGTAATTTTGAGAAGTGCACATTTTGCAAAGATAAGGTCATATTTCTAGGATATGTTGTTTCTAAGCATGGAGTAGAAGTAGATTCATCTAAAATTGAAGCTATTCAAAATTGGCCTACTCCAATGAATGTTAGTCAAGTACGAAGTTTTCACGGTCTTGCTGGTTTCTATAGACATTTTGTGAAAGACTTTAGTACTATTGCTACACCTTTGAATGAATTAACTAAAAAGGGTGTAGAATTTGCATGGGGCGCAACCCAAGATTATATGTTTGATGAGCTGAAACGTTTGTTAACTTTTGCACCATTGCTTGCACTACCAGATTTTAGTAAGAAATTTGAGATTGAATGTGATGCTAGTGGCATAGGAATTGGTGGTGTGTTGATGCAAGAGGTTCGTCCTATTTCATATTTTTCTGATAAACTTTCTGGTGCAAGGTTGAACTATCCTATCTATGATAAAGAATTGTATGCGCTTGTTAGAGTTCCTGAGGTTTGGCAACATTATTTGTGGCCAAAAGATTTTATCATACATTCTGATCATGAGGAATTGAAATATCTAAAGGCTCAATCGACCTTGCATAGGCGTCTTGCTAAGTGGGTTGAGTTCATTGAGTCTTTCCCATATATAATTAAACATAAGAAGGGTAAAGACAATATAATTATTGATGCTCTATCTAGGAAGAACATGTTGTTAACACAATTGGATATTAAAGTTCCAGGTTTAGAGAGTTTGCATGATTTGTATGCTACTGATCATGATTTTGCAGCGTCTTATAGCATGTGTACTAATGGGAAGGCATGGGATAAATATCACATCCATGATGGGTTTTTGTTTCATGCTAACAAACTATGTGTTCTAGAATCGTCTGTGCATTTGTTGTTGTTGCAGGAATCACATGCAGGCGGTTTGATGGGCCATTTTGGGCGTGAGAAGACGCTACTCATGCTCGCTGATCACTTTCACTGGCCTAGGATGAGGCGTGATGTGGACAGGTTTGTGAAACGATGAATTACATGCAACACGTCCAAGTCCAAGTTGAAGCCTCATGGTTTGTACACTCCATTACCTGCGCCTACTACACCATGGGAAGATATAAGCATGGATTTTGTACTAGGTTTGCCTAAAACTAAAAGAGGCCATGATTCTATATTTGTGGTAGTGAATAGGTTCTCTAAAATGTCACACTTTATTGCCTGCCACAAAGCGACGATGCGTCGCATATTGCTAATCTGTTTTTCAGGGACATTGTACGCTTACATGGAGTACCCAAGACAATTGTTTCTGATCGAGATGTGAATTTTATGAGCTACTTTTGGAAGACACTATGGGGAATGCTGGGAACAAAGCTACTATTCAGCACAACATGTCATCCCCAAACTGATGGTCAGACGGAGGTGGTGAATCGCACGCCCTCAATATTGTTGCGTGCTATGATAAATAAGAACTTGCGTGAGTGGGTGGAGTGTTTACCACATGTTGAGTTTGCATATAACAGGGCGGTACACTCTACCACGCAGTTGTGTCCTTTTGAGGTGGTATATGGCTTCAAACCCATTACTCCACTTGATTTGTTGCCTCTACCCATACAAGAGAGAGTATGTTGGAAATATGCCCTAGAGACAAATAGTAATAAGGACTATTACCATATTTCATATAGTTTATGATTAAGTTTTATATCATGCTATAACTGTATGGAGTGGAAACATCAATACACGTGTGATATACAAACAACCAGGGGTTCCCAGTGAAACTCTAGTCACTGGTTCATTGGTCAACAGATTATCATGTTTCCTGATCATGTGGCATTTATGCCAGTTGGAAATGGAGTCAACTCATTCTGAGAATGAGAAGATGAACCAATACCCAACCTAAACATCGTGACCCGATCATGTCACGAAGTTCAAGTTATGATCATTAGAAATGGATCCTCGTAGACTATTCCTTAGAACGTGAGGCTATATCAATCACTGTCTCCCGAGAGTGCTTTGATAGCATGAAGCGCCACTTGGTAACACAATGGTTATAAAGGTGTGTTCAGTTACTTGGAGGAAACCGTAGAGGCAATATATGTCAAGAGCGGGATTTGTCTGTCCATGTGACGGGAAGATACTCAAGGGCCCACTCGGAGAGGTTATATCCAATAGTTGCGCAGCGTGTGATTTTATTAGAGGGGTATCACTTGTCAGAACGAGTCAAGTAGCATTTTTCAGTAATGAGATTGAACACGACATGGTGATGTCATTGATCAGATCTCGGGCAATGCAAGTATCAAGAGACAAAGGGAATAAGACACGACTGTCCCGGTTCAAACGATGAAAGATCTTCGTAGAACGCACAGGGGTCACATGGCCATCCAGGTCCCTCTGTTGATCATTGGTGTGGGATTGTCCCGACCATGTCTGGAGTGTTCCCAAACCTTGGGGTATCACGCTTAAGGGCTTGATGATGCTTAGGGAGTGTTTATAGGATCGGTAGAATCGCCGAAGAATTGTAGAGAGAAAACCGGAAGGGTTTCGGTAAGTCCAGAGGATGTCCGGAGTGGAGGTGGAAGTGTTCCATAACAATAGAGGTTGAATAATATGTTAATGAATGTTAGATATTGATTTAATCATTTATTCATAATTATTTAATAAAGAGAAAATCAATTTAGAAGGTCAAAAGGCTTAATAGGCCAATTCCAGGAGGGGAGAGGGCCCATTAGGGAAAGGAGAGAGGGAGAAGGGACAAGGGGGTGGCCGGCTGGGCCTAGCCCCCCCCCCCCACGCGGGGACCACTAGGGCCGGCCGGTGGCTGCCCCTCCCCCTCCTCTCCTTTAGTCCCACCCCGGGACTTTAAGGGAGGTAGTACCTCATTTTCCCCTATATATAGTGGGGGTATTTGGCCAGATAAATACACACAATATTCAATAAAGGTCTTCTCACTTTTGGGAAGACCTCCAACTGATATTTTATCTCTCTCTCTCAATCTCTCTCTCTCTCGTGACCGTGGTCCCAAGTTCGGACTGCGCGAATGAGAGACATCTTCACCACAGAGCACCATCGCGCTGCGGGATTCGGATCCAGGAGCTCTACTTCCACAACTGCTGCTAGATCAGGGAAGCGGGAGTCATCGTCAGGCACCGGACGTGTGTAACTCCCCGCGAGGTGTCGCACTTGAGGCACTCAAGTCATTGGAGCCAAGGGAGCCCAAGGACTTCATCACGACCTTGAGGTCAGCTTCGGCTCATCTACATCAACCACGCTCTCCTGAGCGTTGACAACGCTTTTCGGTCTTCAAGGGTAAGTTCGCGAAAAGCCCCTCCTATTGCTGTATTACTAATAGATAGGTCCTGGCAGCATCAGGGGTTCAGGGGCGTAGGGCAAAATTTTATTGTTTTCATACGCGGAACCCCTACAGTGGTATCAGAGCTAGATCTATGCGTAGTAATGCTGGTACGGGTAGAACACACAAGATGTAGCATGTGGGCGTTGATCTTTTAGTTGTTACCCTCCCATGTGTACTTGTGTATACCGCAGTAATGCTTGATGAAGCGGCCCCCAATCGACTTTACACGTTCATTTGCGAGACTGGTCCACGCTTGACATACGGCTTGTACCATATAAAGTGGCTTAGGGGGGTGTCTGTCTCTCTCGCATTAGTTGGTATGCCATTTGCAATGGAGGGCCCCGAAAGGGGTGTAGTAGAGACAACTAATTGATCAGCGATGTGCTGAAAGTTCGTAGGTAAGAATGGTTCTTGTGCGAAAGCCCATTCAGCCACGTAAAACATGCAAAGATAGAGTAGAGGCGTCTAACTTTTTTTGCAGGGGGCGTTGCTTTGTGATATGGTTGTGGCAAAGGTAAAGTGATTACCTTATGTTACGTAGTAGTAGATAGTCACGGAGGTGACGGACTACCACACCGGAATGACACCGGTACCCTGGTGTCTACGGCGTCGTAACCCTGGCGCCGAAATCTAGTGACGACGGATGGAGATCACGACGTGAAGGACCATATCACATCGCATTTACATTCAATGTTATTGTTTGTATATCTTATTATGTGCTAGTATTAGATACTCGACGGTAGCCTAATCAGATGATCCCTGTTAAAATTACCAACGATTTTGTTCCCCCTTAGTGTGCAACACCAAGAAAGTTCTTCAGTATGAGGCGATCCATTGTACAGGCATGGGTGTCAGACATATCTATGTTCACATATAGTGGGTGTAAGCCATGTTGCATAGCGAATACACTAAGGTTGAGTTGGCGAGCCTAGCATGTGGAGACATGGCCTCAAAACGCAGATGGTCGAAAGATCGAGCACGAGTCGCATGAATGATGTGACTGACGTTTAGCGTCCACCCTTGAACCCACATTGATGGCCGTGATCGGGGGAGATGTGGCTGATAGGGGTCATGTTATCACTAGGAACCCTTCCGGGGATAGGTGTTTCTGAGTGGAGTTATTATTAACTCATTTAATTATAAACTTAGTCTAAATTCCTTTTTGTAATTTTAAATGTAGAAAAGTTCTCCCGGATGCCACCTTTCCTATTAACGATTGATTGGTTAGAAGGATAGAAGCTCAGATTAGATGGATCAAACATCTCTATATGGGTTACACGTCTCCATGTTCTCCTTAGCGAGAATGACGTGGTCGACTACATACTCGATGGGATAGATTTGGATCAGCCCATTTACTTAGAGACCCAGAGCAGCGGGAAGACCGCTATCTCCGTCGGGAAATGGCCTCCTTCATTTCAGTTACAATGCGTTTCGGAATGGTGGATGAGCTGTGGCCTTTTGTGGGTGATGTCAACCCTCGTACGGTAATGCTACAGCTTAGGACACATTTCGTGGAACAAGCACGCATATGGGAGCATGAGTTGATGGGAGACTTCCTCTCCATTAAGATGGAGGAAAACTCATCACTTGACGACCACTTGGAGCGCATGCATGATGTGTACATGAGGCATGCATACTTCCTGGATAGCTAGATGATGGGTTGTTTTGCAAATGGCGTTGTGCTATGGTCGCTGCCACCAAGCTACCAAGCACAAGTCAGGACTTGCATTATGAGAGGCGACGCGGAATCAATGGAATTCCACCGGTTCGTAACACATCTCAAGAATGTGTTGGTTGAAAAAAATGTCGCTGATGTCATCAATGACAAAGGTATATATTTGATATACAATTTTATATGTGTTATAATCTTGCAAACACATTTGCAGTGTTAAGTATGTTTGATACTTGTTCCGTTTTACTGAAAACATGTCCTTCTGCATGAGAGGTGCTTGCTAGAGAGGAGGTGACATTGCGTGCTGATGGGGAGCATGATGATGATGGCCAACGACGCTCTCCCTTGATATTTATCATTTAGTTTATATTTTGGATAGTTATTGTAATCAAAATATTATGAACTTCTTTAGTGTGTCTCACACTTTGTGAGACGGTTATACATATTAGTTTGTAACAAACAGTTGTTCTACTTTTATGAATGATTTCTATCTGTGTTCATATCTTGTTTGATTATATGTGAACTATCCTTGTTGTTTGAAACTAATTGATAATGCATGAACATTTGTAAAATATTGAAATGCCTTAAAATACCCAACTTAATGATATTTCATTACTGAATGAAACCATGGTTTAAATTCAAAGTTATAATGATAATATGTGAAAGTCATTTGATTTCTTATCACATATAAATCATGCCTAAGTTTGGCAAAATAACTTGAACACCGTGTATTACTTGAATACAAAGTGTTTAATGAATGTTAAAAGTAAATACATATTCGATGTATTATGATTTAACAAAATGGTAATTATCATTATGATTGTTTAATTGTTTAAAGAAGTTTACCAAAGGAAACATGAATATGAAACTATTTGATTTGATCAAAGTGTTTCATCAATAAAAGGGTATAAATATAAAAGAGAATCCAATTACTATGATTTGATCAATAGTAATGAAATTCGACTTTATAAAGAATGGCATAAAAGAAATTGTGGAATGCAAAGTGTTTTGAAACGTCAGAATGCAAAGCATCACAATATGATATTAGATATCAAAATGGGTGAATAGATGGCACCAAATAAATCGTTGTAGTGTAGATGTAAAGACCATTAGTTAGAAATAGTTTCATGTCTAGTATGGATCGTTGCAAAAGTTTTGGGGGTTATTAGATATAACCAAAACAATAGCGAATAAGTCCTTGTAGAGTATTCATTGGAATCTTTGAATACGAAATCCATAGCTGAAACCAAAAAGAGAAACAAAACTTCTATTGCTTGGATTTAGGTACATTTTTTAGAAAGTTCGCATTCAGTGATATTTCTCGATTATGAAGCTTTTGGAAGATAGTGAAAAACACGATGAGGATTCAAATCCCTACATCAGAGTGTTGAGAAGCGCAACGGACAACGTTCCTGAACGATTCTCTTCACAAAGGAAAGAATCAATGATAATGATCATTGTGTTTTCCCCACTGGTGTTTTCAATGATAATGATCATTGTGTTTTCCCCACTGGTGTTTTCACTACATGAAGTAGGATTCAAAATGTAATCCATATCTAGTATGGAGACATTTATGAATCATTTGTCATGATTCTTGGAATATGACATACCTACGAACTACTAAGGAAATAATGGTAAACCAAGGATATGAGAAATCCCAAAGTAAAATTCACTTGAGATTAGAAAGCAATTCATTGTTGAATCTCACAAGTAAAAGGGGTTACTTGAATTTTCCCAAAGGACTGCAAAGCCATAGTGGAAAAGGGGGTGAATGACAAAGGCACAATTTGTCAAGTATTGGATGAATTCAAATGAATTTGATTCATGTGTGCTTAATATCTAGTGGATTTAAAACTAGTAAAAGTACTAGTATCTCATAGTAAAATCCAAGTTTGATATTTGATCAAAGGATTTTAAAATTGTTCAAAATAGTGAGTGGATATGCAATTTGCATGAAATTGAGTGGGAGCTATGAAAGTCTTCCTAAAACAATATGTGAATGACATATTTTTGAGTGGGGGTAATATAAGTCTCAAATTCAAATATGTAGGAACATAGTTTGAGTAAGAGTACTGACTCATACCCAAATATGGTAGGAACATATTTTGAGTGGGAGCTTATAGGAGTGATTCTTAAGTATGTTAAGAATAAAAGTGCAAGTACCAATAAATAATGATTTATGAGGTGTAGAAGTTAATAATAAGTGTATTATGATATTATGTAGTATTCCTTAAGGGATTCTGAAAGGGGTTTCAGAATAGAAGTTAATTAAGGAACTGGTCCTTAATAACTCAAGTTAGGAATAGTATTAAGTTTAACATCAATGGTTGAAAGAAATAAAAGGGATGATCATCATCCACTATGTCAAGACATAGGTTCTATCTTAGAAAACCATGATGGTAACTTAACATAATATATGATCCAATAAGGAACGTTTGTAAGTGATTAAGTTTGAATCATGGAACATTGAGCTAAGTTTGTCCGTAGTGTCTAATAGAGAACTGCAGACATGTTTTCCAAATCCATAAAGGATGACATATCTTAAAACATAAAGGGCTATGTTATAAGGGAATATGTTGGAAACTCCTGTAAATACCGATTGAAGTCAAGTAGGAAGTGAGGTGAACAAATCATCGAAAGTTGCACTAAGTGATGAATACATTTATAATAATAGATAAGGGTACCATCTAAAGCGTTGTATAATGTTATGGCGGGGATAGTTTGCTTTTAACGTAGAATGATGTGTCCCAGGGCACAGTGCCCATGATAAAGCCCCCGTGGTTGATCTAAAGTCACTGTAGGCTCCTTGAATCAGGCCTCGTTCTGCTGCCATAGCGACGATGCATACACACAGATGTTATCATGTGATGATAAAGTATTAATGTTAATCAAGGTGACGTTAGTAAGTTGCAAAGGATTTGGGACTGTAAAGTACAGGCCCAAGACTTAACCTCTTCCATGAGCAAGCATGTTCAGGTTACCAGATATATGGTGCCAATGATTAAGAACAAATGCAACTAGTGTATTTGTACTCTAGTGCAAGTGGGAGACTGTTGGAAATATGCCCTATAGACAAATAGTAATAAGGACTGTTACCATATTTCATATAGTTTATGATTAAGTTTTATATCATGCTATAACTGTATTGAGTGGAAACATCAATACACATGTGATATACAAATAACCAGGGGTTCCCAGTGAAACTCTAGTCATTGGTTCATTTGTCAACAGATGATCATGTTTCCTGATCATGTGGCATTTATGCTAGTTGGAAATGGAGTTAACTCATTCTAAGAATGAGAAGATGAACCAATACCCAACCTAAACATCGTGACCCGATCATGTCATGAAGTTCAAGTTACGATGATTAGAAATGGATCCTCATAGACTATTCCTTAGACCGTGAGGCTATATCAATCAGTGTCTCCCGAGAGTGCTTTGCTAGCATCAAGAGCCACTTGGTAATACAGTGGTTATAAAGGTGTGTTCAGGTACTCGGAGGAAACCGTAGAGGCAATATATGTCAAGAGCAGGATTTGTCCGTCCATGTGATGGGAAGATACTCAAGGGTCCACTCGGAGAGGTTATATCCAATAGCTGCGTAGCGTGTGATTTGATCACAGGGATATCACTTGTCGAAACGACTCAAGTAGCATTTTTCGGTAACGAGATTGAACACGACATGGTGATGTCATTGATAAGATCTCGGGCAATGCAAGTATCGAGAGACAAAGGGAATAAGACACGACTGTCCTGGTTCAAACGACGAAAGATCTTCGTGGAACGCACAGGGGTCACATGGCCATCCAGGTCCCTCTGTTGATCATTGGTGCGGAGTGTCCCGACCATGTCTAGAGTGTTCCCGAACCATGGGGTATCACTCTTAAGGGCTTTATGGGGCTTAGAGAGTGTTAATTGGATCGGTAGAATCGCCAAAGAATTGTAGAGAGAAAATCGGAAGGGTTTCGGTAAGTCCGGAGGATGTCCGGAGTGGAGGTGGAAGTGTTCCATAACCATAGAGGTTGAATAATATGTGAATTAATGTTAAATATTGATTTAATCATTTATTCATAATTATTTAATAAAGAGAAAATCAATTTAAAAGGTCAAAAGTCTTAATGGGCCAATTCCCGGAGGGGAGTGAAGAGAATATGCGCGAGAGGCAATAATAAAGTGGTTATTATCTTATTCCATGTTTATGATAAATGTTTATTTTGCATGCTATAATTGTATTAATTCGAAACGTTAATACATGTGTGTTTAATAAACAAAATAAAAAGTTCCTAGTACTGCCTCTCATATAAACTAGCTTGTTGATTAACAAGATGATCAAGGTTTCCTGATCATGGACATTGGATGTTGTTAATAACAAGGTCACAACATTGGTGGAATGATGTGATGAACATTCATCCGATGTATAGCATTACGATTAGATTCATTATGTTTATATTGCTATAACATCATACGAAGTAATCTTAGTCCTTAGACCATGAGATCATGTTAATTGCTAACACCGGAAGAGTATCTTGATAACATCAAACGTCACACCGTAACAGGGTGACTATAAAGGTGGGTTCAGTGCTATGAAGGTGTTATGTTGAGGCTCATGGATCAAGAGTGGGATTTGTCCATCCCGATGATGGATAGATATACTCTAGGCCCTCTCGGTGATATCACATTGAAATGGCTTGCAAGCAAGTGATGTGATCACTAGAATGTTATATCACGGGAACGAGAAAAGAGTGCATGTCGGTAACGAGATCAAACTAGGTATTTGGATGCCAATGATCGAATCTCGGACATGTAATATATCGCGAGACAAGGGATTTAGTTACGACGTTAAAGGTTGACATGATCACAAGAGTCATCGTTGAATATGTGGGAGTTAGTACGGATCTCCAGGTCCCGCTACTGATTATTGATCGGAGAGGGGTCTCGATCATGTCTGCATTATTCGCAAACCATAGGGTGACACACTTAATGGATACCGACACCATTTGGAGCAAATATGTTTCAGATAAAGATTTAAGAAAACGCTGGAATTATTTCAATAGACACCAAAACTGTTTCAGGTGAAATTGCTGAAATTGGTTCTGCATGTAATATTGAAATGTTGCGAGGGGTTTTATGTCAATGTTTGTTAATTAAAGTAATTAACAAAATTCTGAATAAAATTAATAAAAGAGTTTTATTAAACGAGAGAGCATTAAATTTGGAGAAACTTATTGCATTTAAAGTGGAGACTTTAAAAGAGAATGTGAAGGGGCATTTTAATGTGGAGGGGGTTACCACCACATGAATGGGGGAGGTGAAGGGACACCCTCCCCTCCTCCTATAAAAGGCCCCCCTCTCACTCCTTCTTCCTCACACCTCCTCGTGAAGGATCTCTCTCCCCCTCTAGTATTATTTCCCCATGGTCTCGGGTTAGCGAGATACATGTTCACGGTAGCTTTATCTGGAAAGGATTTGCTGCTTCCGCTGCTTTGCTGGAGCGAGGGATGGAGGTTGTTGGGGTACCGGATGTGTGTGCGATCATGGATGCACTGCTGCTTTGCGGTGCTGGACTTGGTGGTGCCGGACTTGCTGGAGCTGGATCTAATGGACGTGCTGGAGCCGGACGTGCTGGACTTCATCACGATCTTGAGATCGGCAAGTGTACGACTACATCATCCACGAGTTCCAACTCGTTAACAAAGCTTTGTTGTCTTCGAGGGTAAGTTCTCTATGGATGTATATCCACCTGTTGCTTGTATCTAGTAGATAGATCTTGGCGTATAGTTCCCATCGTAGGAATTTTTTGTTTTCTATGCTACGAACCCGAACAGTGGTATCAGAGCCAGATCTATGCGTAGGTGCTTTGCATGGGTAGTACACATATGTTTATATGTGGGTGATGATGATCATGTTATTGCATCTTTCATGTTTTTTGGATATTGGTGGCATAGTGGGATGAAGCGGCCCGGACCAACCTTACATGTCATCGCACATGAGACCGGTTCCACGACTGACATGCAACTAGTTTTGCATAAGTGGCTGGCGGGTGTCTGTCTCTCCTACTATAGACAATATCTGATTTACAACGAGTTGCTAATAACTTGGTTATCCTCGTTGTGGTTCCTTGTTCGTAGGTAAGAACGGTTCTATCTTTGAAAGCCCCAAGCCACGTAAAACTTGCAATTGATAAATTAGAGGCGTCTAGCTTAGATCGTTGTTGGGCAAGTGTCATGATATGGTAATGTTGTAAGTAGATGTATGATAGATACTCTTACAACACACCTAACGTGTAAGTTCCATAGACCTTGGCCTTACGCACAAAGGAATGATAGAGATCATACCACGATGCATATGATAGAGATCAAATGCATGGACCATATCATCCCACTTTACACATTAGATGTTTGCATCTTACATTGCTAGTTTGGCGTTTTAGTATCATTATAAGATGATCCCTCATTTAAATATCAAGATAAAATGTGTTCTTCCTTAAGTATGCACCGTTTTATGGATCGTGTTTCGAGACATCACGTGATGATCGGGCGTACTCGACTCTACGCTTTCATACAAACGGGTGTAAGACAGTTTTACACATGCGAGTACTAAGGTTCTTACTTGGCGAGCCTAGCATGTACAGACATGGCCTCGGAACACGGACCGAAAGGTTAAGCATGAGTCATATAGTTGATGTGATGCCCATATTGATGCTCGCCTTTGAAGCTACACCGACTCACGTGATGATCGGACTTGGTGTAGTGGATTTGGTTCATGTAATCACCAAAAAGGCACGAGGGATGTCATTTTTGAGTGGGAGTTCATTTCTAATTTGGATTAGTCGAACTCAATTTGTCATAAACTAAATCGAAGTGAATTTGCATAATTTGTTGTAGTCATTGGCGTCTGTTCACTACCTTATGCTTAGTTTTAATTGAGATAATAGAACTATAGAATTCTAGATATTTACTTTACGAACTGGTATCGTATTGTTTTGAATGTCAATTTAAAGTTTATAAGTCCTATTGCAAACTTTCATCAAACTCTATTTACTCCATGAAGTTTAATAAGTAGTATTAAATCAAGAGTAAGAATTCCAATGTTAGTATCTAAAGTATCATGTTTGCCTCCATGATTATTGATATTCAAAAATTGTTTTAATATCAAGATTATATAGGAGCTGAAAATTGTTTCATACACCATCATGTGTGAAAGATATTGTGATATCCGAAACAATGTTTTTGGTTGCATTATGATAGAGTATAATTTAGCAAAATACATGTTCTCATATTGTATGAGAATTTGTGAAGGATGGAGATGCTAAGCATCGGGATCTCCCAAAAAGGTTTTGGGAACTAACATTATACTCGTCATTCTTCCTTATAGGCTATAGTAGCTTGATCATGAAAGTTGTCATGATAAGGATGAATAGAAGATGTAAGTAAAATGTTTACTACACTAAAAGATTACTAAAGAATGGATTTTTTTTGAAAGAATACCAAACATTTGATGATGGTGATTCACTTCAAAGTGCAAGTCCAAAGGTATTAGTATTTGACTATATACAAGCTTTGTACTATGTGTCATGTGAATAACACCACTATTGATTTTGATAGATTCTTTTAAAAGAAAATGAATTGTTGAAAGAGAATCTATAAAATATTTGGCAGAAAAGAAAAGGTTGGAGATATCCAACTTAGGTATATAGAAGATATACATGTTATGGCTGTATTCCTTACTTGTTAAACAATGTGGTTTTGAGGTATTGGATACCGAATTGGTTGGTATAAAGTGTCATACAGGACAACGCAATTCATGAACTGCAATGGCCTAAGCAACTAGCAAGAGAATAAGTGATGATGTTCATTGAAAACAAATAAAGTGTGATTGTGTTTTTTGTTGTCGTCAAACCTAGCCTTCAAGATTTGTTTTTAATAATTGTTATTTTGTTCTGGTATTATGAGAACAATGGTTGTTCAAATAATTATTGTATTCCATAAATGATGGATGAACTTTTACAAGTCTAGTGGGAGAAATCACATCCATAAACACTATTGCTAAAATGTCGCAAGACAAATGATTGAAAGATCACTTATGAAGTGGAATCGCTGTTTAAATTATATTGGAAAGAAAACATGAAGAAACTCCATGTTGATGGATTTTTGGAGTCTTTGATTTTGATCAACTGACGCTTGTGAGACTTTCCTTGAGATAATTGAAACTCCGTCCATAGGCCAAACAGGAATGGGTGACTAACTTATCGGATATTATACATATTGATGTATATAGTCCATTATATGTAGCCATATGCGATGGATCTTTTTGCTTCATATGCTTTCTCCAGAAATTTGAGTGAATATATCTATATATTTACTTAATAAGGAAGAAGTATGAAACATTTGAAAATTGTTCAAAGTCTTTCAAGATGAAGTGAAAAAATCATTGTAACAAGAAAATAAAAGAGTTTATGATTTGATCATAAAGGAAGTTATTTGAGTTACATGTTTAGCAAAACACTTAAGATTTGAAGAATTGTTCCATGATTTGTGTTTCTCGATAAACCATAGGAGTATGGCATATTCGAGAGATGAAATCAAACCATGTTTGACATGGTAAGATCAAAGGTGTCATTTATAAAACTACCATTATGTTTTAAGGATTGAAGCTTTAGAGACTACCGCTTTTACACTGAAAAGAGCACCATCGTGATCCGTTGAAATGACACCATATAAGTTTTGGTTTGGGATAAAACCCGAATTGTCTTTTCTTAAATTTTGGTATGCTATGCATAAGTAAAATGTTTACAACCAAAGTCGGATAAGCACGTCCTTGTAGGTTATCCCAAAGAATTTGTTGGGAATTTCTCCATAACACCGAGGGCAAAAGAGTTTGTTACTTGGAACATCAAGTTTCTTGAGAAGGAGTTTTTCGTGAAAATTTAAGTGGGAGGACAATAGAACTTCGATAAGGTTGTTGAACCTTAGCTATATATGCTAAGTAGCGCAGCACCGGAAAGTGTCCTGGTGGTGGCCACAATGCTCATGGCTCCCGTGATTACAAAGGTTGTGATCTCGGAGATTAGAGTTCCTATTGAACCGTGTGGGTCGGTAAGAATCAAATAGTGTGATTTGATAAGCAAGTTGTTATTGTTTTGACAATGATGAACCGACTACATGCAAAGAAGCGATGATGGGCCCTGACTCCATAAAATGACTAGAAGTCATAGAATCCGTGATAGTATCCATACACGAGAAATCAAGTTTCTGAACTTAGAAGACCCTCCGGAAAGGCATGAAGCCTATCGGTCGTGTTTGGATCTATAAAGAAATAGACATGGATGTTTAACATCTATGAAATAGTCGACATGTCGGAAAGAAGTTTACGACAATGTTCAAGGAGTTGACTATGACAAGATTTGATCTTTCATAGCGATATTTAGTCTTGGCGGATTAATGTAGCAACCACTACATATAATTTGATGTATGGTAGTTGAACAAACAAAACAATGTTGTTCTATTAGAATGGTTACCTAGGATGTGTACAAGACACGGTCCGAAGGGTTTTGTTAATTCAAAGGGTGCTAAAAGGGCATGCAAACTTCAATAGTTGAAGTAAGCATAGCGGAGTTAGAACCTTCACCATGATGAAACTGTTAAAAGAGTTTAAATTCATCAGAGATGATGAAGATGCTTCATTTGCAAGAAATTGAGTGGGAGCGCTGAGACATATTTCTAATACATTATGTAGAGAACATATTATTGATTGGAAATGATGTATCTTGTATTGACACAAGTTAAGAATTTCATTAAAATAAGATTTCGATGAAAGACTTGGGCAAAACCGGAATATTTAGCATCAATATCTGTATGGATAGATTGAGGCGCTAATATGGTTGTGCCAGACATACATATATGAGATATTGAAAGGGTTCAATATGGAAACAACAAGAAAGGTTCTTGCTGCATGGAAAGGATTGTATCAAGATTCAAGTGTTTCAACACTTGGTGAGTAAAATCACATGGAAATTTTGATCGATTATACCGTGATATGTATATATCCAGAATGTCCTATGCTCTAAATGTTATGAGCACATACCAGAATGATTCATAAGATGATCATTGCACAATAGTAAAGATATTCTTATGAGCTTTGGAAGAACTAAGAATATATCATGTATAAGTGACAAATAGCTAAAGGTAGTGCATTGTAAAGTGTTACATTGATACTAGTTTTGTCGCAAGATACAAATTAAATTTATCTCAATTTAGACTATGGGTGGCAAAATGTAATGGAAAGGATGTTCCATGATGGATTTGGATGAGTTCCAAAGTTCAGACATTGTGACGGATACTACAACAAAAGGCTAAGTATATAACTGCTATAGTAGCAACAAAGGAGGGCATTTGTGTTAAGAAGTTTGTTATCAAACTAGGTGTGGTTCAAAGTGGGCTAATACTATGAAGATATATTGTATGACAATAATATCAACATATTTTAACCCGAACGAACTAAAGGTCTCACCAAATGACGAGGGTTTAACTCATCAATGACCATTGTTATGGACTTGGGTTTTGGAGAAGGAGGGAGCGCTGGAGACATCTATCGGCTAGCAAACAAGCACACAGGGGACAAAGGATTTACCCAGGTTTAGGCCTCGTAAGGTCCCTACTCCTGCTTGTCTGCTCATGGAATTATTGAAGGAGTCGAAAGTTACAATGGTGCACAGATGTAATCTGGCGAAGGTTGTGGAAACTAGGGTTGCGTGTGTCCTCCTCGCCGCCCCCTCCTAGCCTTTATATAGATAGGCTAGGTCTCGGGTAGCAGGTCAAGTCGGTTACAAGTTAGGGTTTTCCCCTTCAAACTTTCTACCTTTAGCTTTTTCTTGATCTTCAAGCAATCGAGAGTCCGCAGGTTACTCGAGTCCTTCCATCTGGGCCTTGGCGACACCGTGGGCCTATACGTATTTGGACCGTATATACCAAGCTCGAGTACCTGTAGGGTATACCCATGTCACCAAAGGACCAAATTTATATAATGCCATCTCATTTGAGAATGAGTGATGCGTAGAGACGCAAAGACATGCAAATACACAGGGACCTGATAGTGCCAGATCCGGAGATTGTGTTAATCACTAGCAAACGCGTATATTCAACACCTAGGTGTTGTATATACAAGTTTTCAAACTAGATTATTGACTCTAGTGCAAGTGGGAGACTGAAGAGAATATGTCCGAGAGGCAATAATAAAGTGGTTATTATCTTATTCCATGTTTATGATAAATGTTTATTTTGCATGCTATAATTGTATTAATTGGAAATGTTAATACATGTGTGTTTAATAAACAAAATACAAAGTTCCTAGTACTGCCTCTCATATAAACTAGCTTGTTGATTAACAAGATGATCAAGGTTTCCTGATCATGGACATTGGATGTTGTTAATAACGAGGTCACAACATTGGTGGAATGATGTGATGAACATTCATCCGAAGTATAGCATTACGATCAGAGTCATTATGTTTATATTTCTATAACATCATACGAAGTAATCTTAGTCCTTAGACCATGAGATCATGTTAATTGCTAATACCGGAAGAGTATCTTGATAACATCAAACGTCACACCGTAACATGGTGACTATAAAGGTGGGTTCAGTGCTATGAAGGTGTTATGTTGAGGCTCATGGATGAAGAGTGGGATTTGTCCATTCCGATGACGGATAGATATACTCTAGGCCCTCTCGGTGATATCACATTGAAATAGCTTGCAAGCAAGTGATGTGATCACTAGAATGTGATATCACGGGAACAGGAAAAGAGTGCATGTCGGTAACGAGATCAAACTAGGTATTTGGATGCCAATGATCGAATCTTGGACATGTAATATATTGCGAGACAAAGGGATTTAGTTACGACGTTAAAGGTTCACATGATCACAAGAGTCATCGTTGAATATGTGGGAGTTAGTACGGATCTCCAGGTCCCGCTACTGATTATTGATCGGAGAGGGGTCTCGATCATGTATGCATTATTCGTGAACCGTAGGGTGACACACTTAATGGATACCGACACCATTTGGAGCAAATATGTTTCAGATAATAATTTAAGAAAGCGCTGGAACTATTTCAATAGACACCGAAACTGTTTCGGGTGAAATTGCTGAAATTGGTTTTGCATGTAATATTGAAATGTTGCAGGGGATTTTATGTGAATGTTTGTTAATTAAAGTAATTAACAAAATTATGAATAAAATGAATAAAAGAGTTTTATTAAATGAGAGAGCATTAAATTTGGAGAAATTTAATGCATTTAAAGTGGAGACTTTAAAAGAGAATGTGAAGGGGCATTTTAATGTGGAGGGGGTTACCACCACATGAATGGGGGAGGTGAAGGGACACTCTCCCCTCCTATAAAAGGCCCCCCTCTTACTCCTTCTTCCTCACACCTCCTCGTGAACGATCTCTCTCCCCCTCTAGTATTATTTCCCCATGGTCTCGGGTTAGCGAGATACATGTTCCCGGTGGCTTTATCTGGAAAGGAGTTGCTGCTTCCGCTGCTTTACTGGAGCGAGGGACAGAGGTTGTCGGGGTACCGGACGTGTGTGCGATCATGGATGCACCGCTGCTTTGCGGTGCTAGACTTGGTGGTGCTGGACTTGCTGGAGCTGGATCTAATGGACGTGCTGGAGCCGGACCTGCTGGACTTCATCACGATCTTGAGATCGGCAAGTGTACGACTACATCATCCACGAGTTCCAACTCGTTAACAAATCTTTGTTGTCTTCGAGGGTAAGTTCTATATGGATGTATATCCACCAGTTGCTTGTATCTAGTAGATAGATCTTGGCATATAGTTCCCATCGTAGGAAATTTTTTGTTTTCTATGCTGCGAACCCCAACAGGGAGAGGGCCCATTAGGGAAAGGAGAGAGGGAGAAGGGACAAGGGGGTGGCCGGCTGGGCCTAGCCCCCCGCGTGGGGCCCACTAGGGCCGGCCGGTGGCTGCCCCTCCCCCTCCTCTCCTTTAGTCCCACCCAGGACTTTGAGGGAGGTAGCACCTCCTTTTCCCCTATATATAGTGGGGGTATTTGGCTAGATAAATACACACAATATTCAATAAAGTTCTTCTCACTTTTGGGAAGACCTCCAATTGATATTTTCTCTATCTCTCTCTCATGACCGTGGTCCCAAGTTCGGACTGTGCGAACAAGAGACATCTTCACCGCGGAGCGCCGTCGCGCTGCGGGATTCGGATCCAGGAGCTCTACTTCCGCAACTGCTGCTGGATCGGGGAAGCGGGAGTCATCATCAGGCAACAGACGTGTGTAACTCCCCGCGAGGTGTCGCACTTGAGGCACTCAAGTTGTTGGAGCCAAGGGAGCGCAAGGACTTCATCACGACCTTGAGGTCGGCTTCGGCTCGTCTACATCAACCACGCTCTCCTGAGCGTTGACAATGCTTTTCGGTCTTCAAGGGTAAGTTCATGAAAAGCCCCTCCCGTTACTGTATTACTAATAGATAGGTCCTGGCAGCATCAGGGGTTCATGGGCATAGGGTAAAGTTTTGTTGTTTTCATACGCGGAACCCCTATAGAGTAAACGTGGAGGCATCAAAGAGGGCAGATTTTGTGAGGAAGATACATGTGAAGACTAAAGAAGCCATTGAAAAGAAGGGCAAAAGCACTGCTGATCATGTTAACAAGAAGCGCAAGGAGGTGTTGTTTCAACCTGGCGACTTGGTATGGGTACATTTTCGCAAGGACAGATTTCCAGAGTTGCGTAAATCCAAGTTACTTCCACGTGGTGCTGGTCCTTCCAAAGTGCTTGCGAAGATAAATGATAATGCGTACAAGATAGATCTTCCTACATGTGAGTTTGGTGTCAGTAATAGTTTCAATGTTGTTGATTTGACACCATATGATGGAGATGACCTTGGAGTATCAAGGTCGATGCCTTTTGAAGGGGGGAGATGATGAGGACATCCATACTACTCCACTATCTCCTACTCCTATTGACAATGAAGTTGTTGCTGCAAAGAACAAGTCCAATGAAATCAGGATTGGACCCATTACAAGAGCTCATGCAAAGCTACTTGAGCAACAGGTGAATTCACTCTTAATTTAACCTGATGGTTTACTTAATGAGAACTTTATACTACCTAAGTCTATGCAGTATGATCAAGTTTATTGATAACACAAGCCTTGCACGAGGAGGAGAAGAGTTATAGCAAGAAGGACAAGCGCTGATTTCCCATACCAACAAGTGCGCGAGGGAGGAGCGGGAGGCATGTGCACTAGGAGGCAATAAGTAAATCACGTATGAGAAAGAGAGAGATATGGCACACCAAGAATTACACGTTTGAGGTGTTCCACGACATTTGTACTGCATGCCAATTAGGCCAAACCGATATATGGGTCGGTATGTATCAGTTTGAGTCGAACCGGGTCAGTTTGGGCCAAGTTATGGCTGTTTCTAGGCCTGTTTAGAGGGGAGGACGCCCCAGCCCTCATATATACTCTAGCATCCATCACAATTAGGTTAGCCACGTTTAAATAAACTCTAGTTCCAGTTAGATCTGCTACAAGCGATCCTCTGAATTATTCAGCACCAATTCCTATCGATCTAGTGTGTTGCTAGTATAACCTGAGTGTCATTAGTTATTCCATTGGGAATTAACCCTTTCTTACTTCCGTCCATTTTAAACTTCTTTAAAATCTTATCAAGGTATGTACTTTGCGATAGCCCAATTAGGCGTCTTGATCTATCTCTAGATCTTAATACCTAATATATATGATGCTTCACCAAGGTCCTTCATCAACAATTTGTTGTTTAGATAACTTTTAACACTGTTTAAAAGATCTATATCATTTCCAATCATTAATATGTCATCCACATATAATATCAGAAATGCCACATTGCTCCCACTCACTTTCTTGTAAATACAAGTTGTGGGGCCCCCAGATTAATCGTCCGAGAATCCCTATTATGCACACCACCAGGATCCCATGATCAGTCAGTCGTGGCACATAACCGACAAGTATCAAAGTAAACATCCATTTCTTAAGAGAATACCTGTCATACCTTATATGCCATTAGGGCTACATCAACAAACATCAGCAGAACTTTATCAAGCGTAGAGCCCGAGCCATGCCTTAACCTACAAGCAACTGACTAGGAGAACGTCCTAGCTCGCATAATCGTTACCATCACCTTCTTCTTGATATCTGACCAAGTTAATAGCCAGGGACAATGCCACTGAGTACTTTGAATGTACTCGCAAACCACCTTAAGAGAGTAATAATAACAAGGGGATATGCAATATGGCTATGGTAGTAGGAGGGCTCCAAGAGAGGTTCTTTTCTCAAATAGTTTCTCTTGTAGATATAGCATCTACATATCTTTGTTGAAAACTTTTGCAAAACATTTTGAAAGTCTTTTGAAAAGTTTTGGAAAACACTATGATTGGGTCACCCATTTGTTTCTTCCTTCCGGTCATCTCATGACCAACCTCCTTTCCTTCCTTTTCCGACCATCCCATGGTCACAACATTTCCAAAGCCTTTGCTTTTCTGAAATCCTTTTTGAAATCAAAACCAGCACCGCTCTACAGCAACCTTCCCAATCGTCCATGACCGTGGACACGGCTATTCGAATAGATTTACACTCTACAGAGGTTGTACACTTTACCCACACCATTCGGTTACCCTGCCCTGATCACCTACAGATCATGGGTCGAATAACCGATCAAGACTATACGGATGCCACTCTAGCATAGGCCCTACCCTATGAGTTGTTCCCCTCAACACTAGGACGTCCGGGCCAAAGACCAACTGGAGCGCATTCCGACTCGTTGAGAGTGGGAACTTTCAATAAGACGCTCATAATATCGACCAGTCGCTCACATGGGCGATCCTACTTCCTCCAAGGGACTGTCTAACAGTTGACCCTTTTGTAATGTAAGTTCGGAATTAGAGGGAGCGGATCCCTTAAAATCAGTTATGAGAATTCCCACACTAGAGTAGCAAACTTCAAGTCTAACCCTCTTCCATTCCAGAGTAATGTAGTTACATGGGTTAATTGTTCTAGCAAAACTGCAAAAGAAACGGGTGCGTTTTTGTAAACCTTTTTCCTCCATCTTTCCTTCAGCATTTTGTAAAATAAACCTTTTTCCTTTCTCACTTCTATTTGTAGGTCAGACCTCACCAAGGTTTTAGCATAAAACATTTTGTAAACTCTTTTGGGGTCTTCCCATCCTATAGTTTGGCTTCGGCTAAAACAGGGTCTCCAACGGGGTATGGTGTTACACACCATATACCATACTAGGGTCAAGTAGGTGTCATCAAGGGGGTTGTACTTAGTAGTACTGATGAGGGTTTAACTCATCAATGCCCATTGTTATGGACTTGGGTTTTGGAGAAGGAGGGAGCGCTGGAGACATCTATCGGCTAGCAAACAAGCACACAGGGGACAAAGGATTTACCCAGGTTCAGGCCTCGTAGAGGTCCCTACTCCTGCTTGTCTGCTCGTGGAATTATTGAAGGAGTCGAAAGTTACAATGGTGCGCAGATGTAATCTGGCAAAGGTTGTGGAAACTAGGGTTGCGCGTGTCCTCCTTGCCGCCCCCTCCTAGCCTTTATATAGATAGGCTAGGTCTCGGGTAGCAGGTCGAGTCAGTTACAAGTTAGGGTTTTTCCCTTCAAACTTTCTATCTTTAGCTTTTTCTTGATCTTCAAGCAATCAAGAGTCCACAGGTTACTCGAGTCCTTCCATCTGGGCCTTGGCGACACCGTGGCCCTATACGTATTTGGACCGTATATACCAAGCTCGAGTACCTGTAGGGTATACCCATGTCAGTAGCCCCCGAGTGTCCAGTGGAATCACAGTTTCGACTGGGGACTTTTTTGAAGTCTTGGAGTGCCTGAATGAGTACATTTTCGACTGCTTTTATTTATGTCATAGGGATTGTTGATATATGTGCCTGATGTAACCGAAGTATCGGTATCAGTTAACCACCTTAGGGTGAAACAACACAATCTACTCAAATTCGAGTCCCCGGACTCAAATCCAGAAGAGTGCTGGTGTAATTCGACTCAGGCCGCGGAGGTCTTACAGGAGTCGAATTCCAGTTATATGGGTGTGAGCACTCGACGCGTCCGTCAAGGCATGTTCATCGTGCCTGCAGGCATGGATATATTTCTGGTAGTGCGCAGTTAAATGCGTTGCCAGGCCTTATTCAGGTCTTACCTTCACGCCGTAAGCGCGGCATCCAAATTTTATCATCGCGGAGACGATTCGAGCGACCCAGGAGATATAGTCTCTTTGTAGGGAAATTATGAGGCGGTGTCGCCATGATCTGCGAGTGTGGATGTTATCAACACATAGTTTTTGTGCAAATAATCATAGGGTGCGCGGCCAGCGCTCCCTATGGGAGTAGCCCCCAAGTGCCTGGTTGAGTCGAAGACTCAGGCAGGGACTAAAGAACTTTTGCGACTGCTGTCGTCTTTGCTTGTTTGTTTCAGTCGAAATTGTTTCCGGCGCTCCCTATGGGCGTAACCCATGTCCATAGTCGAATCGTGATTCGAGTGGTTGGGTTTGATTGTGATTGCCTATATCCCTGCAGTAAGAAAAGAAAAAATCGTAGGGTGCGCGGCCAGCGCTCCCTATGGGAGTAGCCCCCGAGTGCTTGGTGGAGTCGAAGACTCCAGCAAGGACTAAAGTAGCCTTTGATGACGTCAGTTCTGATGCTTGCATGACCTCAATTGTCCGTGTGAGCGATTTTGACGAGACGTGACGAGCGGTGGGTCCCACTTTCTGACTTTGTTTTGACTGTGCGTGCGTAATCTTATTATTAACTGTGCCTCCTCGATTTCCACGCGTAATGGGAGTAGTGGAGGGACGGTTTCGCGCTTCGTCTTCTCCACGTGTCGAGCGTGATGCGCGGCACGCGTTCAGTAGGGTTTTTGTGAGCCGTTGGATTGCATCTCCTAGGGGTTAAGTAGCGGTGCTACGGCGGTAATTTTCCATCTGCACTCTTTTCTTCCTCGCTGCCATCGCCACTATTGCTGCTCATCTGCTTTTCCCTGCGCTCATCTCCTCCTCAACTCTGGACCACCTACGTTCGTTTCCAAGTTATTTTCTGCGCTCTCATCGCCGTCGCGCAATGGGAAAGAAGAAAGGAGACGCTGCAGCTGAAGCCGCGGCCATTGTTGCCGCGACGAAGAAGAAGGGTGGCCCCGCTGCTACGGGCATCAGTGCCGCTGCCGGCGGGAAAAAGAAGGTCGCGGGTACCCGTGTGACCAATGACGCATGGCGCCCTTCTATCATCAAGGCGTCGGATCTTCGTCTTCTTCACCAAGACGGAGTTATTTCTGCAGCAGTCGCCGATTCGCGCGTCCCCAGCGGTGAGACCATTCCTGTGCCTCCCGCTCGTTTTCGAGTGATGCTTCTTGCATTAGTCATTCGCGGCCTTTCTTTGCCTCTCCACCCCTTTCTTAGGGGTCTCCTTTGTTTCTACGGGCTCCAGCTCCATCAGCTGTCCCCAAACTCGATTCTCCACATCACCTGTTTCATTACTCTTTGCGAGTGCTGGCTCGAAATCGAGCCGCACTTTGGCCTTTTCAAGCGCTTGTTTAAATTGAAGCGCCAGTCCGCCTCTGGCTCTTTAGTTTATGACGTAGGTGGTTGCGGTATCCATGTCGACCCGTCCGCCACCTACTTCGACATCAAGCTTACCAAGTCCGTCCAGGGATGGAGGGACAAATGGTTCTATGTCCGCGATCAGAAGGCCAAAGATGAGCACTTTGGACTTGCGCCCTTCGATCCGGTGACTCCCTGCAAGAATATGCATTCTTGGAAGAACGTAGTTATGCCTGGCGAACTCGCGGAGACGGACGTGCTGTATCAGCGCGTCTGCGACCTCGAAAGACGCATAGGCGCAGAAGAGGGAGGCTGCGCTCTTATCAGGACTTGGCTGCACTGTCGTGTCTAGCCTCTCCAAGCTAGAGTCCATCCCATGTTTCAATGGAGTGGCCCTGATGATGCCACTCGCGTGTCTGCCGATGGCATGTCCGCGAGTGAGGTGGATAAGAGGATTCGACTGGTTGCGAAGTGCACTGTTAAGGATGTGCTTCCAAGCGAACCAGTTGTTCCTCCTTTTGATGCTTCGAATCCTCCTCCCGAGGTATAGATATGCTACGCAGTAGCTTATTTTCACTATTGTTTTTCTGTTTGCTTACTTGTTCTGTTTGTATGCAGGATTGGGCGGTGTCGCCTTGTATGCCTCCTCTCCCTAAGGGGGTTATTCCTCGTGAAGCTTTGGAAGAGGACGAGTCTGAGTTGACTGTCCCTTCTGATGTGGAAGAGGAAGCCCCCGAGTCCGAGAGTCCGGATACTCGCAAGCGTTAGCATAGCAAGGACTCCGACGCGTCGACTCCTTCGACTCCAGGAGGCCCGGCTGTTGGCGCGGAGTCGCCAATTCCAGCCGTTCCTGAGAGGAATGTGGCACCATCTTCTCGCAAGAAGATGCGATTGCCCAAGGAGTCTTCGTCGGAATCGGCGGCTGCCACGTTTGATCTTGACAACTTTAACTGGTAAGTTTGCTGGGTCATTCATTCTTTGCTGTTTTCTTCTTGTTGGTTTTGTCCTGGAGTTTGCCCTTTTCTCAATGTGAACTTGGTCTTGTAGTCAAGAGGCATCGTCATCTTCTGGCGACATCGAGTTTTTGAAAGAATCGGGAGTCACAACTTCAAGGGCCAAGGTAGAGGTCGAGCGTGCTCCTTCTCCTCCGGCGGCGGCCCACTCCGGGCACAATTCTTCGAGCTCTCCTCACGTAGGGGAGCATCGAATGGTTGCTCGGATGACGGTTCAGCAAGCTTCTTCGGAGTCGCTAGAGGACCGTGTAAGTATATCTTTCCTTCTTTTTTAATGTGGCAGTCAATGCCTTCTGCTGCCCTCTCCTGACTCCTTGTTTTGTGTGACAGCTCCTTGTAAAGGAAGCCGCGCAGGTAGCGGAGCAGGTGATGGCGATGGGTCGCCAGCATGCAATGCTAGAGACGCGTCACCGCGTGGTCGAAAGTGAGTGCTCTACACTTATTCTTTTTGTATTCTCTCTGTTTTGATATAATCGACTGATAGCCAATTATTGACTACCATGTAGCTGAGCATAACGCTTTACTGCGCAATGTCGCCACGTTGGAGAAAACACTAGTCGCAGCTGTGAAGGGGCGCGACGAGGCAATCGTTGCTCGTGACGATGCCCAGAAGCGCGAAGAGGATATGCACGCCTCCTTTGCGGCCAGGGAAAAGTTGTTCGAAGAGCAACTGTTCTCAGTCGCCAAGGCCCTCTCAAGTACCTTTACTGGTAGATATTTTATTGATGTTCCTCTCTGCATCTAGAGTTTTTGCTGGTGGCGCTATAGATTTCATCCATGCGTGGGTTTTCTGTGCAGATGCTGGCGATTTGAGCTTTGACCCGCAAGCCCTTTGTCGCAATGACCCTCTGGCGGGCGTGGTGTCTGCGGTCGAGGATCGTAGCGCCACTGTCCGAAATACGTTGTCCAAGGCCAAGGTCACCCTTAGTCGCCTCCGGGAGGAGTTGATGCCGAAGGTGGAGCTAGTCGACAATGTGGAAGAGCTGGTGGAGTCGCTCGTCGGGGGTGTGCCTGCCACGTACAAGAACTCCCTCCACGCGGCTGGCGCGACCATGTCACTTGCCATGGTGCAAGCCCACGGAGTCGAAATAGATCCCTCTGCGGTGTCGAAGACGATGCCTATTGGCGCGGATGGTCAGTAGGTAGTCTTCGCTCCCTTTGCAACTGCTTGCGCCAAATATGGCCATTCCTTGATAAATACTATTGCCAAGTATTCGGAGGAGCTCCAATGTGCAAAGAAGGCGGCAAAAGCTTCGGCCTCAGGGGCTGGCGGAAAGTCTGTGGCATCTGATACTGCCACGGACTTGATGAAGCCCCCGAAGCCGTCAAAGTCGAAGAAGCTAGCTGCTCCGTAGTTAACTTGTTGTAATAATTGATCAGTTGCCCTTTTAGTCTAAGGACGTGCATGCTGGCGAGTGTGTTTGTAAACACTTATGCTTATCTTGAATGCGTCTGTTCCCCTTGCCTTTGTGTTGATTTGGTTGCCTTATTTGCTTTTGTCTTGACTTGTGGTAGAGCACATCAAGTGGTCCTGTGGGGGAAAACCAGGATTCGCCATCTCTTGATGAGACAGTGGCACCACTGTGCTCCAGGGTAGAGGAGCTATCCTTGCTGTCGCGACTTCGTGATCGTGTGAAGCAGCTGGAGCGTGAGTTGCCCCTGATCCGTGGTAATGCGGACGTGTGGAAGTCGAAGGCGAAATAATCCACCGCCCGCGAGCAATATCTGCTTGGCGAGGTGACGCGGCTGGGCGACCAGTTTAAGTGTTAGTTTGCTCGTCCTCGTCTTTTCCTTTGTAGTTAGTCGTAATGGTACGTTGTACTCATGCTGTTGGTGCTGCTTCGTGTAGTTGTTAGCGCAAGCCGTCCGCGGGAGGAGAGGGATAGGATTGCCATCCGCCTTCATGATCTCACCCAGGAGCAACTTCAAGAGAGTGGATACTTCTGGGTAGATCACGATCGTGTGACTGCATTGGCGACCCTGCGGGATCGCGCTTCGCGAGTGCTGCTCTTCGTGAAGAAGTCGCAGTCGTGTTTGAAGAACATCTATCGGGCGATGTTCCCGTTGGATGACACTCCATCAAGCCTGCTGGCTCTCCTGGCCAAATTTCAAGATACGTCCGCGGTTCGCGAGTGCGTGAGGCAGCAGTTGGTGGCTAGTGCCAAGGATGCGCTCTCAATGGTGCGTTTGCACAGGCCTGACGTGGATGTCGCTGCCATTGCCTCTGGGCCACCGGTGCCACCAGCAGGATCTTCCTGGAATATGGTGTCGCGTTATCAGACGATGGACCGCCCCGCCGAGGAGATCGTTGACTTCTTCGAGGAACAAACTAATGTTCTTCTGTTGCAAGGGTAGCCAAATATGTATCCTGCACATAAGTGTACTTGTGTTGTAAAGTTCATATGTATTTGTAGATAATTTATTGTTGAATGTGTACAAACAGCTTTGTCAGCGTTAGGTGCGTTGCACTATGCGGTTCCTTTTCGTTAGCCTGACCATCCCTTTGTCAACCTACCAGGCGCATTGCGGCTGGGTTGAGTTTGCGTTAAGGGGTTCGATTGATGTGCCAGCTACTCAGGATATCGCGTTTATTGGTTCGAAGAATAGATGTAGGTAGGGTGGCGTAGCCCCCGAGTATAAAATTGACAAAAGTGAAAGAAAAACACAGAGTTTTGGGGCACTTAGCTTTTATTTATTTGAAGAGCAGTACGAGGTACAATGTGTGGCTAAGTAGCCTTGGATGAGTAGGCTTATTTGCGATGTAAAAAGTAAAACAACTAGGGGTAGAAGCATCGCAGTTGTGCGAAGTTCCAAGGGTTGGAGTATGCGACTCCTGTCTCTAAGTCTTGAAGGCGATAGGCGCCACCTGGGATTACTTCTGTAATCACGTACGGTCCTTCCCAGGGGGATTCGAGCTTGAGATGCCCCTGCTGCTTTAGTCGCAGGACCAGGTCACCTTCGACGAAGGATCTGGGGCGAAGCCTTGTACTATGGTAGTTGCGCAGGTTCTGCTGGTAGATCGTGGATCTTTCTGCGGCGATTTCTCTTGCCTCGTCGACGAGGTCGACGGAGTCTTCGAGTGCAAGAGAGGACTCTTGTTCACTTTGGCGGGTAGTACTGCTTCTGCTCTGTGCACCATAAAGAATGGCGTGTAGCCTGTGGCGCTATTTGGAGTTGTACGTAGGCTCCAGAGTACGGATTGGAGCTCATCTGGCCAGCAACCTGCGGCTTGTTCAAGTGGTCGAAGGAGTCGCTTCTTGATGTCGCTGCAGACGAGTCCGTTTGCTTTTTCCACCTGATCATTGGTCTGTGGATCCGCGACTGAGGCGTAACTGATGTTATCCCCAGGTTTCTACAGAATTCTTGGAACTCCTTGGATGTGAAGTTCGTCCCGTTGTCAGTGATGATGTTGTGCGGCACGCCGAAGCGGTACACAATGGACTCGAAGAACTTGACCGCACTGTGGCCTGATTGTTTGGTCACTGGCGTGGCCTCAATCCACTTGGTGAACTTGTCGACTGCGACCAAGAGGTAGACGTAGCCTCCTTGCGAGGACCTTGGGAGCTTGCCCACCATGTCGAGCCCCCATTGTGCGAAGGGCCAGGCCAATGGAATAGGCCGTAGTTCTACGCCTGGTGCATGTGGCTTGTCCGCGAATCGCTGACAAGCGTTGCACTTTTGGACTATGTCCTTGGCGTCACACATGGCCGTGGGCCAATAAAATCCAGCTCGTAGAGCTTTGGCAACGAGGGCGCGACTGCCGGCGTGGTGCCCGCAGGTCCCTTCATGGATGTCGAGGAGGACTGCTCTTCCATCGGCCAGGGAGATGCATCGTTGTAGCACTCCTGTGATGTTGCGTTTATACAGTTCGCCGTTGAGAACGGCGAATGCCTTGGAGCGTCGGGCGATGTGCCGTGCATCTGTCGGATCGTCCGGTAGTCTCTTGCTGAGGAGGTACATAATGTAAGGCTGCGTCCAAGATTGTTCGATCATCATGACGCTCATTGGTCCCTCGAGTCCTGTGTCCAGCTCCAAGTCATCGAGTGCCATTGACTCATTGGGTGGTGTAGCCCCCGAGTCCGTTGCTGCGCTTGTTTTCTTCTCTGCGGCCTTTGGCTTGATGGAGCGTTCGCATATGCGCTCGAGAAATACCCCAGGTGGTATGGGGGCGCAGGTAGAGCCTATTTTGGCAAGTGTGTCCGTCTCCTCGTTGCTTTCGCGACCTATGTGTCGCAACTCGCAACCATCGAAGTCTCCTTCGAGTGTGTCGTAGAGGTCGCGGTACGCGATCATGTTGTCGTTCAGTGCGTCGCACTCGTGCATTGATTGATTGACGACCAACTTGGAGTCGCCATATATGATGAGCCTTTTGGCGCCACAGGCTTTTGCCATCCTCATCCCATGTAACAGGGCCTCGTATTCAGCCTCGTTGTTTGAGGCTATGAACTGCATTCGCTGGATATATTTCATCTTGTCCCCTTGAGGTGATGTCAATATGACACCTGCGCCTGCTCCATCTTTCCGTTTGGACCCATCGAAGTGCATTGTCCAGAGGTAGGACATATCTGGCTTCTCCGGGAGTTGGTTCTCCATCCAGTGCACGAGGAAGTCAGGGAGCACTTCCGACTTGATGGCGTCGCGCTTTTCGTATGTGATGTCTCGTGGAGACAGCTCTATTCCCCAAAGCTCGACTCGTCCCGTGGCATCGGGGTTATTGAGGATATGCCCCAACTGGGCGTCGTTGACTACCACGATTGGGTGTTCCTGGAAGTAGTCGCACAGTTGCCGGACGGTCATAAAGACGCCGTACGCTAGCTTCTGGTAGTGCGGGTACCGCTGCTTTGTTGGCGTGAGGACCTCGTTGAGGTAGTATACTGGGCGTTGTACGCCGTGGACTTTGTTTTCCTCGGCTCGCTCGACGACGAGCACCGTGCTCACCACCTGGTTGGTGCGGAGATGTACAGCAATAGTGGTTCCCTTTCTCGTGGAGTCACCAGTACCGGCGAAGTGGATAGCAAGCGCTTGAGATCTTCAAATGCTTCTTGTGCTTCATTGGTCCACTCGAATTTTTCGGTTTTGCAGAGGAGCTGGTAGAAGGGCAGTGCCTTTTCACCCATCTGACTGATAAATCGACTGAGGGCCGCGATTCGTCCGGCCAGTTGCTGGACGCTTCTTACGTTCTTCGGCTTCTCCATGGCCAGTATGGCTTTTATCTTCTTCGGGTTCGCCTCGATTCCCCTCGTGGAGATGAGGTATCCGAGTAGCTGCCCAGATGGTACGCCGAAGGCGCATTTGTCCGGATTGAGCTTGATCCGGTAGCGATCGAGGTTGGCGAAGGTTTCGCGCAAATCATCGATTAGAGAGGCTTCCTCTTTGGTCTTGATTACTATGTCGTCGACATAGACTTGGATGTTGCGACCTAGTTGTTCCTTGAGGCAAGCCTGCATGCATCGCTGGTAGGTGGCTCCCGCGTTTTTTAGCCCGAAGGGCATTGTGTTGTAGCAGAACACACCGAAGGGCGTTGTGAACGCGGTCTTCTCCTGGTCTTCCTCCTTCATTCGAATTTGGTTATAGCCTGAGTAGGCATCGAGGAAGCAGAGGCGCTCGCATCCACCGGCGGAGTCGATGATTTGATCGATCCGTGGTAGAAGGAAGTGATCTGTTGGGCAGTGCTTGTTTAAAGAAGTGAAGTCCATGCACATCCGTAGGATATCTGTGTCCTTTTTTGGCACCAGCACCATACTGGCGAGCCACGTGCTTTCCTTGATCTCGCGTATGAATTTGGCCTCGAGGAGTCTGTTAATCTCCATTCCGACTGCCTGCGCTCGTGGCTCAGACAGTCGCCTGATTGTTTGCTTGACTGGCCTTGCGTCGGGGTTGATGTTGAGTGCGTGCTCGGCGAATTTTCTGGGAACTCCTGGCATGTCCGCAGGACACCGGGCAAAAATTTCCCAGTGCTCACGGAGGAATTCGACGAGCGCGAGTTCCTATGCAGGACTCAAGTTGTTGGCGATGAGGGTCATTTTGGCAGGATCTGATGGATGGACCTACACCTTCTTTGTGTGCACAGATGAGTCGAAGGAGAGATCAGGTGAGCTTGGCCTACTCAGGGGAGGCAGAATGTTGTATGTCGTCTCTTTCAGTCTTGCGAGTTCCTCCTGCATGCCGAAGGACTGGGAGATTCTGTTGAATTCCCTGTCGCAAGCGTCAGATCGCTCGAAGTTCCCGTTGATCGTTATGACACCGTTGGGACCTGGCATTTTCATCTGCAGGTAGGCGTAGTGGGGTACTGCCATGAACCTGGCGAATGCGACGCGCCCAAGGATGCAATGGTATTGTGAGGGCCAGTCGACGACCTCAAAGTCGATGCGCTCACGCCAGAAGTTCTTCGGCGTGCCAAAGATGACGTCCAGGTTGATTTTTCCCCGGGGGTATACGCCTTTCCCTGGGACGATGCCGTGGAACGTTGTGTCCGATGCCTCCAAGCAGGTTAGAGGGATCCTCATTGCTCCCAAGGTACTCGCGAATATGAGGTTGATGCCGCTTCCGGCGTCCATGAAGACGCGACTCATGTCGAAGCCTCCAATTTGCGCCTCGAGTACGAGGGGGCAATGACCTTGGCGAGGAATTTGGGGCGGGTGGTCGTGTTTGTCGAAGGTAATGCACGACTCACTGCCACTGAGGTACTCAATGGTGGATGGTGGCGAGTGCATGGCCAAGTTGACTTGGTGAGTGATGGCCTTCTGCACCCTATTGGAGGGGCGCCCCTTTTGGATGATCATGGTACCCATGGCCCGTGGGTATGGTTCGCCTCCGTGGTGCTGGTCCGGTGTAGCTCCGTTCGGGGGTGGCCCAGGTGGTGGTGGTGGTGCGCCATGTGCCACGGCGCCTGGAGCGGCTCCGTAGCCTCTTTCGACTGCATTGCGGTTCATCCGAACCAATCCCTCGTGTAGCTTGAGGAACTCGCGGCAGTCCTTGAGGAGGTGGCTGGACTTTCTCTTGCCATCATGCTTGTCGATGTAGAAGTGCACCGTGCATGGCCCGGACAATTTGTCCTTGATGGAGGTCGCGGGTGCTTCATCGCGAGTGCGGCGTTGCCATACTTGCGTGGTTTTCTCGGAGTCACGGTATCCGCCGCTGCGGTATCCGCTGTTGCGGTTATCGTCGCGTCTATCGGCGTAGCCAGCTGCGACCATGTTGACGTCATCGCGATCGTCGTAGATGCGCATGCGACGCTTACTCCGGCGGTCACGTCTTTGTTCGAGTTCTGCCTCCTCGTCAGAGTGAACGCGATTCTTCACCGAATCTTCTCCATCGGCCCACCGATTCGCGATCTCCATCAGGTGGTCGATGGTCTGGTGCTTTGAGCGGCCTAGCTCCTCCCTGAGTTCCATGCGGCGAACACCACTGTTGAATGCATCAATCGCGCGGTCTTCCGAGATGTTCTCCGCGGAGTTCTTGATGATGGACCACCTTTGGATGTAAGAGCGCAGCGATTCGCCAGATCTTTGCTGGCAGCATCTCCGTTCTTCGATTGAGGCGGGGCGTTTGTATGTGCCCTTAAAGTTGCGCACGAAGCTGTAGACTAGCTCATCCCAACTACGAATGGATCCGCGTGGGAGGTTATTGAGCCATGCCCGGGCGGCGCCCTGCAGCTGTAGCTGCAAGCATTGCATGGCAGTACTTCGACTGCCTCCATGTAGCCTGACGGAGGAGATGTGATCCTCCAGCCAGATCTTGGGGTCCTGCAGACCGTCAAATTTTAGGTTCTCTGATGGGAGTATAAACCCTTTAGGCATTCGCTTTTGCCTGATGGATCTGCTGAAGCATCTGGCGCCGCAGAGCTCCCTATCTTCCTCTTTTGAATCAATCGACCGAGCACGTCGTGCCCTTGACTTGTCGATCTTGTGCTGCGTGAGTTCGTCGCATGCATCGTAGTCGCGATCGTGTCGCCATGAGCGGTGGCGTCGAGACAGGTCGTGACTGTCATCGCTGGACGAGGGCGAGGAGTAGCGCTTTGCCCTTTTTTGGGTCTGGTACCGGTTCCTTGTCGAGGGCAGCCTCGATTAGCCCCAGGCCCGCGATCGTAGATCGGTGCATGGTCGTTCGGGGATCTCCAGCTGGCGGCTGGTTATTGAGGAGGTACATGGTGGCTGCTGTTACCGCGGCCTGCGGTGTCCTGGGAACCACGTTGCCTCTCGTGTCGACCATCATAGAACCGAAGTTGAGGACTTTCACGGCATCTATGCGCTCTTGTTCGGTGAGGTGAGCCATCCGCGACTGCCTCTTCTTGGCGAGGTACTCGTTGCCTCTTGAGGAGGATCCTCCGTAGGAGGAGAGCCCA
Source organism: Avena sativa (assembly GCA_916181665.1). Classification (NCBI taxonomy): domain Eukaryota; kingdom Viridiplantae; phylum Streptophyta; class Magnoliopsida; order Poales; family Poaceae; genus Avena; species Avena sativa. The sequence continues at coordinate 320,493,785 of OV702292.1, forward strand.
GCGCGACGAAGGCTTGATTCGTCCGCTGCCTTTTTACGCGCCTCAAGTTGCGCGATTGCTTGTTTTTGGCGCTTGAACTCCTCTTTTAGGAGCCAGTGGTAGCCCATCAGCAGTTCCTGCGGGGACCTGAAGGGTAGAGGTGCACCTCGTAGGGCTTCGCGGCAGCGATCCCACTCTTGCTCGTTGAGCCTGATCACGACGCATTCGCCGGTTTGCTCGTTGATCATGCTAGGTGGTTCGACTACTCCTCCGTTGCCACCGTTACTGCCGTTGCCACCGTTGCCAGCGTTGGGTGGGTCGGTGACGTTGCCGGTGTTACCACTGTTGCCATGATTGGGTGGATCGGTGTCGTTGCCGGTGTTGCCACCGTTACCGCGATTGGCGGAGGTGTCGCCCGTGTTGATGACGGCGCACATGAAGTGATTAGGGAAGTTGTTGCTTCCACAACTTTCAGATCTAGAACCGTAGGTTCCATCTTCAGTGGCCAGATCGCTTAGATCGGAGTCGCGACTGCTGTGCTGACCGTGTTCTCGACTGCCACCGGAGCGTTGAGCTCGCTGAGGGTGCTAATCGATGGAGGGAACCATGATGCCGGGGCAATCGCCGGTGTTGTCGGCTGATCAGGCATGCGAAGCGTGCCCATCTGACCAACTTGGAAGCGGAAGCTCCCAATTTCCAGGCTGACTACATCGCCCACAGACTCGAAGGCCAGGCGAGTGGCCGGCGTGTGGATGGTGAAGTCGAAGGCGCCAAAGAGCTGGTGGATCTCCGCTGTTGCGGAGTTGTAGATCGCAGTTGATGGGGCCGAAGAAGCCGCAACATCAGCACTCCCAATTCCCATAGACGGCACCAATTGACGAGGGTTTAACTCATCAATGCCCATTGTTATGGACTTGGGTTTTGGAGAAGGAGGGAGCGCTGGAGACATCTATTGGCTAGCAAACAAGCACACAGGGGACAAAGGATTTACCCAGGTTCAGGCCTCGTAGAGGTCCCTACTCCTGCTTGTCTGCTCGTGGAATTATTGAAGGAGTCGAAAGTTACAATGGTGCGCAGATGTAATCTGGCGAAGGTTGTGGAAACTAGGGTTGCGCGTGTCCTCCTCGCCGCCCCTCCTAGCCTTTATATAGATAGGCTAGGTCTCGGGTAGCAGGTCGAGTCGGTTACAAGTTAGGGTTTTCCCCCTCAAACTTTCTATCTTTAGCTTTTTCTTGATCTTCAAGCAATCGAGAGTCCGCAGGTTACTCGAGTCCTTCCATCTAGGCCTTGGCGACACCGTGGGCCTATACGTATTTGGACCATATATACCAAGCTCGAGTACCTGTAGGGTATACCCATTTCAAGTACCAAAGAGTAGTGATTTGGAGGAGCAATCAACTACCAGGTATAGATCATCATATAATAAAACAATGTAGTTTTCATAGACAATAGGTAAAACATGCATAAGTAAAACAGTAGGACAAGTCTTATGAGCAAGAATGTGGCTTGCCTGAGATTCGAAATATGGTAATATGTCCCTGGAATTCTTCTTAGAATACCATAATAACCTATAATAACCATCTTCTTCTGGACTCCGATATAATCGCAACTATCGTCGTCAAGGGGAATGCATGCAAATAAGCAATTGCCACCATCAACACAGGGCATACAATCATCATTGCAATACAGAAAACAAACATACAACACATCATTCAATATAGTAGGTTTTGATAGATCGATTTTGTTGCAAAAAGGAAATACTATAATTGCCTTGGTGGGATTTCCTTTATGATTTACTTGTCAAATACCACCTAGTGAAGGGGTTTTGAACTAAGGCTAGGGTCTATATGATATCAATGTGCAAAAATGATATCAACATATAGGTATTGAAATAGCAAGGCCAACAAAAGTGGTTTCATGATTTTATCAATTTTCCTTAATTAGATATGATTATTTTACTAGAAATAATCCTTATTTAGGTGAATAATTAACCATCAAATATATGTAGCTCAAAAAAAATTATCCTTAGACGGTGATGTGAATATTTCCGTTTGGGATTTTGAGAGTTGGAATCAACACAAAATAATTAACAGAATGCCCTTTGGAAAATCCCAAAGTCAGTTATGTAGTTAGCTTGTCTTTTCAACCATATTTAGTCTACAGGTCCAAATAGTATGAGACAAAGGGAAATCAATAGATATTACCAATACCTTACAGTAGAAATTGGAATCACTATGCTTCTGTGATGATTTATCTAGTGGAAAACACGCATGAAGTAGGTTTTAATTCATTAAAAATCATCAGAAGCTCAACTAATTATGGGCTCCTGGATTTTGATAGACCTCAATGTACCACATCACTTAGAGTTGGTATCAACCTAAAATCTTGTACCATTTAACCTAGAGAATTTTCTAAAGTCAGATCTGGATGTATTTTGTTATTTTTCCTACTGGAGTTTAATGGTTCCACTTGGAATGAGGCCAAGGCCATGAGGAAGGTACATGAAGTACCAATCAGAGACAATTGGATTTATTTTAAATAGGTTTACCAAACTTCCAAAAATAATTATTTATTCAAAGCGATACTATTTAGAAGTTATAATCCCATAAAATAAGTATACTTAATTTGGGCCTAGGGTTTTTTCTATAGGTTATACAAAACATAGTTGTATAGGTATAAAATTAGATCTGGTCCTTTCTAGTTAATTTCCATTTTATTTTATATTTATTCCTGGTGGTTGTTTTAAGTAGGGCTAGAAAAAGAATAAAGTTTTTTGGGAAATAAAATCATATGGGCCAGCAAGAGCAACTCGGGGCCCAACAGCACCCGGCCGGCCCAGCTTTCCACCGAGGCGCGCACGGGGAAGTGTTGGGTTCGCAGCATAGAAAACAAAAAATTTCCTACGATGAGAACTATACGCCAAGATCTATCTACTAGATATAGAGCAACGGGTGGATATACATCCATGGAGAACTTACCCTCAAAGACAGCAGAGTTTTGTTAACAAGTTGGAACTCGTGGATGATGTAGTCATACGCTTGCCGATCTCAAGATCGTGTGAAAGTCCGAGCGCTACAAATCAGCAGCGCATCCGTCCTTGCACACATGTTCAAGCCACCGGACAACCTCCACCTCCTCGCTCCAGCGAATCAGTGGAAGCAGCAACTCCTTCCAGACGCAAGGCCACCGGGAACATGTATCTCGCTAATCCGAGACCTTGGGGGAATATCTAGAGGGGGAGAGAGATCCTTCACGAGGAGGTGTGCTTTGTGAGGGAGGAGAGGGGGCCTTCTATAGGAGAGGGGGCTCCTCCCCTACCATGGCCGGCGGCCAAGGAGGGTTCCCCCACCTCTTCCACATTCATGTGGTGGAAGCTCCACTCACATCAATTCAAGCTCCACCAAAAATTCCACTCACATGCATTAAATTTCACCAAATTTAATGCAACTCTCAATTAATAAAACTCTTTTATTTATTTTATTCAGAATTTTTTTAATTATTTTAATTAACAAACATTCACATAAAACCCCTCGCAACATTTCAATATCACATGCATAACCACTTTCTGCAATTTCACCCGAAACAATTCCGGTTTCTATCGAAACAATTCCTGCGCTTTGCAATCCTTTCGTCTGAAACATATGTGCTCCAAAATGGTGTCCAGCAACCCTTAAGTGTGTCACCCTACGGTTCGCGAATAATGCAGACATGATTGAGACTCCTCTCAGATCAATAATCAGAAGCGGGACCTGGAGATCCATACTGACTCCTGCACATTCAACGATGACTTCTGTGATCGTGAGAACCTTTAACGCTAGTAACTTAATCCCTTTGTCTCATGATATAATACATGTACGAGATTCGATCATCGGTATCCAAATACCTAGTTTGATCTCGTTACCGACATGCACTCTTTTCTTGCTCACGTGATATAACATTCTAGTGATCACATCACTTGCTTGCAAGCTATCTTAATGTGATATCACCGAGAGGGCCCAGAGCATATCTATCCATCATTGGGATTGACAAATTCCACTCTTGATCCATGAGCCTCAACATAACACCTTCGTAGCACTGAACCCACCTTTATAGTCACCCTGTTACGGTGTGACATTTGATGTTATCAAGATACTCTTCCGGTGTTAGCAATTAACATGATCTCATGGTCTAAGGACTAAAGATTACTTCGTATGATATTATAGCAATGTAAACATAATGACTTTGATCGTAATGCTATACTTCGGATGAATGTTCATCACATCATTTCACAAATGTTGTGACCTCGTTATCAACAACATCCAATGTCCATCATCAGGAAACCTTGATCATCTTGTTAATCAACGAGCTAGTCTGGAAGAGAGGCATAACTAGGAACCCTTTTTGTTTATTAAACACACATGTATTGACGTTTCCTATCAATACAATTATAGCATGCAAAATAAACATCTATCATATACAAGGAATACATAATAACAACTTTATTATTGACTCTCAGGGCATATTTCCTTCAGTCTCCCACTTGCACTAGAGACAATAATCTAGTTTACATAGTGATAAATCTAACACCCATGGAGTTCTGGTGTTGATCATGTTTTGCCCTAGGGAGAACTTTAGTTAAGGATCTGCTACATTTAGGTCCGTGTGTACTTTAAATCTTTATATCTCCATCCTCGACATGCTCGCGGATGGAGTGAAACCGACGTTTAATATGCTTGGAATTCTTGTGAGACCTTGGTTCCTTGGCGTTGGCTATGGCTCCATTGTTGTCACAATAGATCACCATTGGGTCCAATGCACTAGGAACCACACCTAGTTCCGTTATGAACTCCTTCATCCAAACCGCTTCCTGTGCCGCTTATGAAGCAGCAACATATTCTGCCTCCGTCGTTGATCCAGCCACCACAGGTTGTTTGGAACTCCTCCAACTAACTGCTGCTCCGTTCAAGAGAAATACGTATCCGGATTGAGACTTAGAGTCATCCGGATCAGTGTCAAAGCTAGCATCGACATAACACTTAGCGACTAGCTCTTCTTCACCTCCGTATACAAGAAACATATCCTCAGTTCTTCTCAAGTACTTAAGGATATTCTTGACCGCTATCCAGTGTTCCGAACCTGGATCAGATTGGTACCTACTAGTCAAACTAATAGCATGTGCCACATCTAGTCTTGTACATAGCATGGCATACATTATAGAGCCTATGGCTGAGGCATAGGGGATCTTATCCATTATCTCTCTTTCTTCCGCCGTAGCCGGACTTTGAGTCTTACTCAATGTCTTGCCTTGCAACATAGGTAAGAACCCCTTCTTACTTCCATCCATATTAAACTTCTTTAATATCTTATCAAGGTATGTACTCTGCGATAGCCCAATTAGGCGTCTTGATCTATCTCTATAGATTTTAATGCCTAATATATATGAAGCTTCACCAAGGTCTTTCATCGAAAATTTGTTGTTTAGATAACTTTTAACACTATTTAAAAGATCTATATCATTTCCAATCAATAATATGTCATCCACATATAATATCAAAAATGCCACATTGCTCCAACTCACTTTCTTGTAAATACAAGCCTCTCCATAAGTTTGGACAAATCCAAACTCTTTGATCACCTCATCAAAACGGAGATTCTAACTCCGGGATGCTTGCTTCAGTCCATAGATGGATCGCTGAAGTTTGCATACCTTATCAGCATCCTTAGGATCGACAAAACCCTTAGGCTGTATCATATACAACTCTTCTTCAATATTACCATCGAGGAACGCAGTTTTGACATCCATCTGCCATATCTCATAATCGAAATATGCAGCAATTGCTAACATAATCCTAACCGACTTAAGCATCGCTACGGGAGAGAATCTCTCATCGTAGTCAATTCCTTGAATTTGTCGAAACCCCTTTGCGACAAGTCGAGCTTTATAGATGGTCACATTACCATCAGCATCAGTTTTTCTTTTGAAAATCCATTTATTCTCAACGGCCTTTCGATCGTGAGGTAAGTCCACCAAGGTCCAAACCTGGTTTTCGTACATGGATTCCATCTCGGATTTCATGGCTTCTAGCCATTTGTTGGAATCCGGGATCATCATCGCTTCTTCATACGTCACAGGGTCATCTATTTCATCAATCATGCAATTCATAACAGGATTGTCGTACAGTTCAGGAGCTGCACGTGTCTTGCTTGACCTGCGAGGTTCGGTAGTGTCCTCTTTTGGAGTTTCATGATCAATATCATTAGCTCTCTCTTCATTAGGTGAAGTCAACTCCGAAACAACTTCTAGTGCTACGCTATTCGCCATTTCATGAAGAGAAGGTTCAATAACCTCTTCGAGTTCTACCTTCTGACTACTCACACCTTTCACGAGAAACTCCTTCTCAAGAAAGGATCCATTCTTGGCAACAAAAACCTTGCCCTCGGATCTATGATAGAAGGTATACCCAATCGTTTCCTTAGGGTATCCTATAAAGACGCATTTTTCCGCTTTGGGTTCGAGTTTATTCGGCTGAAGTTTCTTCACATAAACATCGCATCCCCAAACTTTAAGAAATGACAGCTTAGGTTTGTCTCCAAACCATAATTCATACGGTGTCATTTCAATGGATTTAGATGGTGCCCAATTTAAAGTGAATGTAGTGGTTTCCAATGCATAACCCCAAAATGATAGTGGCAAGTCAGTCAGAGACATCATAAATCGAACCATATCCAATAAAGTACGATTACGACATTCCGACACACCATTAGGTTGTGGTGTTCTGGCAGGCGTGAGTTGTGAAACTATTCCACAATTTTTCATATATGTGCTAAACTCGTAACTAAGATACTCTCCTCCACGCTTGGACCGCAGAAATTTGATCTTTCTGTTACGATGATTTTCCACTTCATTCTGAAATTCCTTGAACTTTTCAAAAGTTTCAGAGTTATGTTTCATCAAATAGATATACCCGTATCTACTCAAATCATCTGTGAAAGTAACAAAATAACGATATTCACCTCGCGCCAACACACTCATTGGTCCACAAACATCAGTATGTATGATTTCCAATAAATCTGTTGCCCGTTCCATTGAACCGGAAAACGGCGTTCTAGTCATCTTGCCGATAAGGCATGGCTCACATGTATCAAATGATTCAAAATCAAGTGATTCCAAAAGTCCATCAGAATGGAGTTTCTTCATGCGTTTAACGCCAATATGACCTAGACGGCAGTGCCACATATATGTAGATATATCATCATCAAATTTAACCCTTTTAGCATCAACACAATGAATATGCATAATACTACTATCGAGATCCAATAGAAATAAACCATTCAACACAGGTGTATGACCATAAAAGATATTATCCATATAAATCGAATAACCATTGTTTTCAGATTTAAAGGAATAACCACTTCGCATCAAACACGATCCGGATACAATGTTCATGCTCAATGCAGGCACAAAATAACAATTATTCAGATTTATCACTAATCCCGATGGCATATGGAGAGGTAACGTTCCGACGGTGATCACATCAACTCTTGATCCATTGCCGACCCGCATCGTGACCTCATCCCTTGCTAGTTGTCGCTTGTTCTGCAGCCCCTGAATCGAGTTACATATATTAGCAACCGATCCCGTATCAAATACCCAGGTGCTACTGCGAGTACTAGTCAAGTACACATCAATAACATGTATATCACATATACCTTTGTTTGCCTTTCCGGCCTTCTTGTCCGCCAAATACTTTTGGCAGTTGCACTTCCAATGGCCAGTCCCCTTGCAATATTAGCACTCTGTATCAGACTTAGGGCCAGCTCGGGGTTTCTTTTCAGGTGCGGCAACAGATTAGCCGCCCTTCTTTCCCTTCTGCTTGCCTTTCTTGTCCTTCTTGAAACCGGTGGTCTTATTGATCATCAACACTTGATGTTCTTTCCTAATCTCCACTTCTGCAGTCTTAAGCATTGACAGAAGCTCGGGAAGAGACTTCTTCATGCCCTGCATGTTATAGTTCATCACGAAGCTCTTGTAGCTAGGTGGCAGAGATTGGAGAACATGATGTATGCCTAAGTCAATGGGAATCGTTATTCCCAAGGACACAAGCTTATCGGCGTACCTAGACATTTTGAGTACGTGCTCACTAACGGAGCTGTTCTCCTCCATCATGCAGCTAAAGAACTTTTTAGAAGCATTATAACTCTCTACGGCAGCATGGGTATCTAAACTCATTTTCAATTATCCCATGGTATCAAAGGCATTGCCATTTTTGAAACACTTTCGAAGTTCTGGCTCTAGCCCATAAAGTATGCCGTAATGAACTAAGTTGTGGTCCTCCTGACGAGTTACATAGACATTCTTTTCCTCGTCAGGGGCATCAGGAGCTGGTGCGGGGCCTAGAGGCGCCTCTAGCACATATTGCTTTTGTGCAGCAGTGAGGAGAATCCTCAAATTCATAGCCCAGTTGGTGAAGTTGCTACCATTCGCAGCAAGTTTCTCTTTCTCCATGAACACATTGAAATTAAAAGTAGGTGGTGCCATCTACAACAGAATTTTTAAAGTTTATTTAGACTAAGTTTATGATAGATTGAGTTCAACTAATCCAAATTACTAATGAACTCCCACTCAAAAACGATATCCCTCGTGTCTTTTTGGTGATTACATGAACCAAATCCACTACACCAAGTCTGATCATCACGTGAGTCGGTGTAGCCTCAAAGGCGAGCATCTATATGGGCATCATATCATCTATATGACTCATGCTTAACCTTTCGGTCCGTGTTTCGAGGCCATGTCTGTACATGCTAAGCTCATCAAGTAAGAACCTTAGTACCCGCGTGTGTAAAACTGTCGTACACCCATTGTATGAAAGCGCGGAGTCGAGTACACCCGATCATCATGTGATGTCTCGAAACACGATCCATAGAACGGTGCATACTGAAGGAAGAACACATTTTATCTTGATATCTAAATGAGGGATCATCTTAAAATGCTACCAAAAGCACCAAACTAGCAGTATAAGATGCTAACATCTAATGTGTAAAGTGAGATGATATGGTCCATGCATTTGATCTCTATCATTTGCATCGTGGTATGATCTCTATCATTCCTTTGTGTGTAAGGCCAAGATCTATGGAACTTACACGTTAAGTGTGTTGTAAGAGTATCTATCATACATCTACTTACAACAATACCATATCAAGACACTAGCCCAGCAACGATCTAAACTAGATGCCTCTAATTTATCAATTGCAAGTTTTACGTGGCTTAGGGCTTTCGGAGATAGAACCGGTCTTACCTACGAACATGAACCACAACTAGGATAACCAAGTTATTAGCAACTCGTTGTAAATCAGATATTGACTATAGTAGGAGAGACAGACACCCGCTAGCCACTTATACAAAACTAGTTGCATGTCAGTCGTGGAGCCGGTCTCATGTACGATGACATGTAAGGTTGGTCCGGGCCGCTTCATCCCACTATGCCACCAATATCCAAAAATACATAGAAGATGCAATAACATGATCATCATCGCCCACATATAAACATATGTGTACTACCCGTGCAAAGCACCTACGCATAGATCAGGCTCTGATACCACTGTTGGGTTCACAACATAGAAAACAAAAAATTTCCTACGATGAGAACTATACGCCAAGATCTATCTACTAGATACAGAGCAACGGGTGTAGATACATCCATGGAGAACTTACCCTCGAAGACAACAGAGTTTTGTTAATGAGTTGGAACTCATGGATGATGTAGTCGTACGATTGCCGATCTCAAGATCCTGTGGAAGTCCGAGCGCCACAAATCAGCAGCGCATCCATCCTCGCACACACGTTCAAGCCACCGGACAACCTCCATCTCCTCGCTCCAGTGAATCAGCGGAAGCAGTAACTCCTTCTAAATGTAAGGCTACCGGGAACATGTATCTCGCTAATCCGAGACCATGGGGGAATATCTAGAGGGGGAGAGAGATCCTTCACGAGGAGGTGTGCTTTGTGAGGGAGGAGAGGGGGCCTTTTATAGGAGAGGGGGGCTCCTCCCCTACCATGGCCGGTGGCCAAGGAGGGTGCCCCCACCTCTTCCTCATTCATGTGGTGGAAGCTCCACTCACATCAATTCAAGCTCCACCCAAAATTCCACTCACATGCATTAAATTTCCACCAAATTTAATGCAACTCTCAATTAATAAAACTCTTTTATTTATTTTATTCAGAATTTTGTTAATTATTTTAATTAACAAACATTCACATAAAACCCCTTGCAACATTTCAATATACATGCAGAACCACTTTCTGCAATTTCACCCGAAACAATTCCAGTTTCTATCGAAACAATTCCTGCGCTTTCCAATCCTTTCGTCTGAAACATATGTGCTCCAAAATGGTGTCCGGCAACCCTTAAGTGTGTCACCCTACGGTTCACAAATAATGCAGACATGATTGAGACTCCTCTCAGATCAATAATCAGAAGCGGGGCCTGGAGATCCATACTGACTCCTGCACATTCAACAATGACTTCTGTGATCGTGAGAACCTTTAATGCTAGTAACTTAATCCCTTTGTCTCATGATATAATACATGTCCGAGATTCGATCATCGGTATCCAAATACCTATTTTGATCTCGTTACCGACATGCACTCTTTTCTTGTTCCCGTGATATAACATTCTAGTGATCACATCACTTGCTTGCAAGCTATCTTAATGTAATATCACCGAGAGGGCCCAGAGTATATCTATCTGTCACTTGGATTGAAAAATTCCACTCTTGATCCATGAGCCTCAACATAACACCTTCGTAGCACTGAACCCACCTTTATAGTCACCCTGTTACGGTGTGACGTTTGATGTTATCAAGATACTCTTCTAGTGTTAGCAATTAACATAATCTCATGGTCTAAGGACTAAGATTACTTCGTATGATATTATAGAAATGTAAACATAATGAATTTGATCGTAATGCTATACTTCGGATGAATGTTCATCACATCATTTCACAAATGTTGTGACCTCATTATTAACAACATCCAATGTCCATCATCAGGAAACCTTGATCATCTTGTTAATCAACAAGCTAGTCTGGAAGAGAGGCATAACTAGGAATCCTTTTTGTTTATTAAACACACATGTATTGATGCTTCCTATCAATAGAATTATAGCATGCAAAATAAACATCTATCATATACAAGGAATACATAATAACAACTTTATTATTGCCTCTCAGGGCATATATCCTTCAGGAAGGAGTTCAAACTCCGGCCGCGTGTCCCACTGGTCAGTGGAACAAAATCGTGAAGAGGTACCGGGGAACTGAGGCCACACGTTTAAAACCGAATCAACGGTTGTTCATCGTCGTCCTCCCAACGCCCTGTCCGGTGGAGGGAAAACCCTAGAATGGATAGAGAGCTGCCAAGGAGGCTTACCCAGGGCGTTCCGATGGCGGGGAGGTGGTGGAGATGACGCGGTGGTCGACCTAGGGAGGCTTACCTAGGGCGTTCCGATGGCAATGGGCGGGAATAACGGATTTGGTCCTGGGAGGGCATGTTGCACGACCCTGCCGGTGGACCTCGCTCGGGTGGTGGACTGGAGCTCCGTCGGGTGGCTGGATGTAGGCGGTACGACCATGAGTAGGACCAGGAAGGTGAAGATGGCCATGGGTGGCTTTTGGTGAGACAATCGGGGTTCAAAGACGTAGGGCTCAACGGAGGTGCTCCTCTCGGGTCATTCCTGGTGGCGGTGGCTCTATGGTTCCTACAACCATAGAAAAGCACAGGAGGGTAGATTATGGGGAGGTAAGCTCAGAGCTAGGAAGATAATGGGCAGAGGAGTCCGGGGTCTGGGGCTACTTTCCTTCCTTCCCTAAATGCTGAGATAGGCCTTTCTCCCTCTCCACGGCTAGGCAGAGCAAGGGGAAAGGAGTAGGTGTTCTGGGATGAGTGTGGGGTGGTAGAAGAGTGAAGTGAGGGTAGGTGGGAGAACTGAGGGAGCCGATGGGCTTAAAAACCGAGAGATGAGGGTGTACCATGGGCATGGTCCATGTGAGGACATGGAGTGGGTGTTGCTCGGGTATTGGTCGACTTGGGCAATGCTGGGAGATAGTGGGGGCTATGTTGTCGTGCCTAGGGGGAAAGGGGAGTAGGGCATTAGCTGCAAAAGTTTTAATAGCAAGATGTGGCATATTATGTGTCTCTCCTTCATCCAAGCACAAGTGGACAAGAAGGGAGGGGTGCTACAGTGTATAGCAACAGTGGTGGTCGACCAGAGTGTGTCCTGTGCTGAGGAGATAGTAATTTGGCAAGGTTTGAATGGGTAGGAGGGGTTTTGGAAGTGATTATTGTGGAATGCTCAAATCTGCCTTAATTAAAGATCAATGGCTACTTCTTGCATTTTGATCTTGACCAAGTGAGATAAGAGTGTTGGGAGATGTGTAGGATCAAGATACATGTCCCAGATTTATTTGGAAGTTTTTTGAGTATTTTAGATCATATTTATATCACTTATTCAAATATTGTTGAATCTGCTTTATGGAATTTATTTGAAAACTTTGAATTGGGCAAGGTGGGTTTTTGGTTTGATATAGTCTCAATTATCATACCACACCTTGGAGATTTTCCCAAGATTTATTGAGAAGAAAAAGTATTTATTATATTTATTTTATTGTTTTAGCCATTTAAGAAAATAGGCAAAAAGAATTATTAAAACTCTTCAAGGAATATAGGGTATGATAGGTAGGCTTCAATTGTGCCTAAAGATGGACAAGTGTTTTGGAGTAAAACATACTTTCTTTTATAGGGAAAATTTTAGGTTTTAGTAAAAGAAAGGAATTTAATTCCTTTTGGGTCAAAATAATTATGGATACTATTTGATAAATTTTTATATCCAAGTTAGATGATGTACAAAAGTTGTATCAGTCATTTACAACCTTGGTTTTTAAGATTCAAGCTTGATTTTGAAGGACATGGGATAGATGATCTTAGGCATTATTATTTTTATGCTCACAAAAGCTTGTTGGATCTTGGAGCTCAGAGCTCCCCTTGGGTCATAGGATATATGGATGTATATACCAAGTGATGTAGATCACCATGGAGCAAAGAGTTGAGGTTGATCATGATGGATCTCTCCAAGGATTAATGGAAAACTTTGATTAAATTAAGGGTGCCATAGTAGATTATCAGGTAGCCTTCAAAACCATGTAGGTTTTGGAGGCACAAGGACCCAGTTGAAACAAGTGAAGTAGTGATTGATATACCTTCATGAGTAGAGTAAAACCATGCCAAGAGTTGGTAAAAATAAGATAGTATGAAGATGCGAGCTTCTGCCAAAGTAGACATCCTATATATATAACTAAGAAGATCACCCCCACTAAGGGTAATTCTCTCAACATGCAAGGTATACACTTCATCATTCACCCCTAAGCAATCATAGCCTGCCATGTAAGCAAAAAAATCCACCTAATCAAGAAGAAAAAGCGTCTCTGTCCTTACCTCTCTCACCACAATTTCAGGAAAAAACGACCGAGCTTAGACAAGGTAGGCGAGCGGCCGTAGTCTTTATTGTTTTCCTATGCCCACCATGGCCCTTTCATCTTCTATGTTCATCCGACCTTCTCTATACACGGATCTAGCTCTTCTCAATCCTCTGTTCGGTCATGTTGTTCTTACGTTTTAATCCTACACAGCCTCTCCACCACTACTGCATGGCGTATTTGGAGATCCACATCAAGCAGTGAGAAGCAGTACTCTAGGAAACTATTGGTCCAACTGTGATTTGTGCGCCCACAAGTTTCCTTTTTATCTTCTTCTACTTCTTATAGATAGAAGGAATGGAGCATCTCCAACCAGAGTTGTTGTTTCCTTCTTCTACTCCTTATAGACAGAATGGACGGAGGCGGAGCATCTCCAGCCAGAGTTGTTTCCAAGTCGATACACAGGAGCTTGGAGTCACTTGTGTCTATTCCTGGTGCATGCGGGCATGTTTTATTATGCTATAAAGAATTGTTTTTGTTGGCATCTGTTTTCTAACTCGGTCTTCATGATCTCTGGTAATTCTCTGATCCCTACTATTTTGAGTCTAAATTCACTTTGATTATTGATGGATTTTCTGCCTGATATGAACCAGTAACCATCGCCTATTTGGATTGTCATATGTGTTGCCAAACTTCATTCAGATCTTTTCTTACGATAAATGATGATGCTTCCCTGCTACAAATTCAGCATATGTGACATCCCCTATATGTTCCATTTGTCATTGTCAGTAGTTGAACATGAACAGTATTTCCAGTTCTATTTTTTGCTAGAAGCATTTTAAGTGACCAATTCTCAGGAAAAATGGGTTGATTCATGTGATTCAAGTTCTTATTTCTCAATGAGGTTGTACAAGTCGTTTATGGGCCAGATTGAGCGCCAGGGTCTAACAGATTGTGAGCTTCAGTACAAAGTCAAAGCAAGGAATCTTCTACACTGAAAATGTTTTCATCTACCCAGCTATACACGTGTACTCTGCAAGGATCACATCGAGGAAACACGCTTCCATCTCTTTTCGGTTTCAACTTGACTCAAGAATGGTGGTTGTAGGTTGTACCAAATAAGAATTGAGGCATTTCCTATTTTGATGATGAAGTCAATAATCGGTGGTGGACCTTGCATTAATATTTGTGCATGGATTTATCATCCTGCCTTGCTGGAGCACTTGGAATATCATAAATGGTAAAAAAAATCAAATGAAGACCCCTCCGTTCACTTCTAGAAAAGAGTCAAGCAAGAACTTGCCATGGTTATACATATGCCAAAGAAAAATTACCTTCAACATCTAACTCGCTCCTTTAACCTACATATGTAATATGTTTCCTTCTTATCTACTTGCCAGCTCAAATACTCCTTTGGAAATTATTATTTACCTTGAAATATGTTACACTAAATTTCTCTCCTACTAATATTAAATTACGAAGAAGCTAATTGTGATACATCGATCTAAGCTGCTTTACACTTAGATTCAGACCACCAACACTTATAGTTTACAACGAGTATAGTCTTATGGTGGCCATTTGTTGTTGATGTTAAACTCCCATGAATATACCACTATACCTTTATTTTGGATGTTACACAAGTGGACACCTAAATAGTAAAACATTGGACTTGATTGGCAAAGTAATTAACATTGATGGAACATTGTTAACCTTGCAGAATGTTTTTATCAACATTATGTCTGAACTTTAAACAACACTAATGACTCGGTAAACTTATTTCCATGATTTGCTAAGATTCCCACTGTTTTTTCTTTTTTGTAATATGCTGGAATTGGAACATTTCATAATTTTCATTTAAGATGCTCGTTACTTCTTATATATTTCGCATGCGTGGTTCATTATAGCTAACATCCTACATCGGCAGTTGAGCTTTTAAATTTTATGTGCTTAACTCTCATTTTATTTTCAGTGTGCACCTCAGACTTTTAGTGTTAGGCACATTAACATCCCGTGGCAATCGCGCGGGGAATCATCTAGTGTTGATAAGATTTGCAGGAATTGTTATTTTCTTGCCTGTAAAACCATCAGGAACAAGTGGGTTAGATGATGGTCTAGCCAAGGGCAAGAGTGGGCCTTGGTAGTACTTAATATGGTATACAAGATGGTTCAAGTGCATTGCCAGATCTGCACAAGGGTTGGAAATGAGGGAGACTCAAAGATGTGATATTGCTAACAGATTTCCCAGACTTAGCCATTTTGGCAGATTTGTAGTTTTGGACTATAATCCAAGAGAGGATGGTTTTGAGATGATGCAGGGTTCCCAATCATCATAAAGTGGATTATGATGAAGTGTATATGGAGTAGGAAGAATCCATTCTTGATATTGGTCTTCGTAGACTTGGAAGCTTCTAGAAGGAATAATTTCAGAAGTGATATGGTTATGGGTTTGAAGATGATCACTTAGTGGCTAGAGATCAGATCCAGCTTTGGAATCTTGCTTAGGTTTTTTTAATCTTAATTTAGTTGATCCTAGAGGATGAGCTTCTAGGGTAGCTCACTTTAGTTCTTAAGCAAACAAATCAAACAACAGATCAAGGCAATTCATCTTAGCAAGCAACTCAATCTACTACTAGGGTTACCATCAAGCCTAGCTTGATATAAGGATGGGTATTTTGAAAGGGGTTGGAGTTTTGAATAAGGTAAGGTCCTTGGTACTTCTACCAAGAGTAGAGTTTAAAATGTTTATAAAATATTTTTGGAAATCTAGAGGTAAGAGTAGTTGAAAGTTGTATCTTGAGAACATAAGGAGATTATATCATATAGATCTCCATAGTTTTGTCAATAGACACTACTAAAAATGGTTAGGGTTGCAAAGGCATCTTGTCTTAGGTTTTGAAATGCTAGAACATTTGAGAATATGTAAGATGAGCCTGGACAGTTTTGTTAAATAGTTTTTGTCAACTAGGGTTGAGGTAAGGAGTACAACTTCTATTGCACAATCATATGCATAAACACAAGCAATCAAGCAAGTAAACAATGTATCTCTAAACAAGAAAAAGTTTTTGTTCCCCCAGATTTTTGCATTCTGGACAACTAATCAGGGTTGTTGAAATTGGGATGTTACACAAGCCTCTCCATAAGTTTGTACAAATCCAAAATCATCGGTCACCTCATCAAAATGGAGATTCCAACTTCTGGATGCTTGCTTTAGTCCATAGATGGATCGTTGAAGCTTGCATTCCTTGTCAGCATCCTTAGGATTGACAAAACCCTTAGGTTGTATCATATACAACTTTTCTTCAATATTACCATTGAGGAACATAGTTTTGACATCCATCTGCCATATTTCATAACCGAAATATGCAGCAATTGCTAACATAATCCTAACCGCCTATAGCATGACTACGAGAGAGAATATCTCATCGTAGACAACTCCTTGAATTTGTCGAAACCCCTTTCCGACAAGTCAAGCTTTATAGATGGTCACATTACCATCAACATCAGTTTTCTTCTTGAAAATCCATTTATTCTGAAAGGCCTTTCGGTCATGAGGTAAGTCCACCAAGGTCCAAACCTGGTTTTGTTACATGGATTCCATCTCATATTTCACATTTGTTGGAATTCGGGCTCAACATCGCTTCCTCATAAGTCGCAGGGTCATCAATTCCATCTACCATGAAATTCACGACAGGATTTTCGTATAGTTCAGGAGTTGCACGTGTCCTGCTTGACCTGCGAGGTTCGGTAGTGTCCTCTTTCGGAGTTTCATGATCATTATCATTAGTTCCTTCTTCATTCAGTGAAGTCAACTCTGGAACAATTTCCAGCGATGCGCCACTCACCATTTCATGAAGAGAAGGTTCAATAACCTCTTCGAGTTCTACCTTCCGACTACTCACACCTTTCGCAAGAAACTCTTTCTCTAGAAAGGATCCATTCTTGGCAATGAAAACATTTCCCTCGGATCTGCGATAGAAGGAATACCCAATTGTTTCTTTAGGGTATCCTGGGAAGATGCATTTTTCCGCTTTGGGTTCAAGATTATCAGGCTGAAGTTTCTTCACATAAACATCGCATCCCCAAATTTTAAGAAATGACAACTTAGGTTTGTTTCCAAACCACAATTCATATGGTGTCGTTTCAACGGATTTAGATGGTGCCCAATTTAAAGTGAATGCAGCGGTTTCTAGTGCATAACCCCAAAATGACAGTGGTAAGTTAGTCAGAGATATCATAGATTGAACCATATCCAATAAAGTACAATTATGATGTTTCGACACACCATTATATTGTGGTGTTCCGGCAGGCATGAGTTGTGAAACTATTCCATAATCTCTCATATGTGCGCTAAACTCGTAACTTAGATACTCACCTCCACGGTCGGACCGCATAAATTTAATCTTTCTATTATAATGATTTTCCACTTCACTCTGAAATTCCTTGAAGTTTTCAAAGGTTTCAGACTTGTGTTTCATCACATAGATATACCTGTATCTACTTAAATCACCCGTGAAAGTAACAAAATAACGATATCCACCTCGCGCCGACACACTCATTGGACCACATGCATCAGTATGTATGATTTCCAATAAATCTATCGCCCGCTCCATTGTACCGGAAAACGGGGTTCTAGTCATCTTTCCCATAAGGCATGGCTCACATGTATCAAATGATTCAAAATCAAGTGATTCCAAGAGTCCATTAGAATGGAGCTTCTTCATGCGTTTAACGCCAATATGACCTGGACGGCAGTGCCACATATATGCAGATATATCATTATCAAGTTTAATACTTTTTAGCATCAACATTATGAATATGTGTATCACTACTATTGAGATTTAACAGAAATAAACCATTCATCACAGGTGCTTGACCATAAAATATATTATCCATATAAATCGAACAACCATTGTTTTCGGATTTAAATGAATAACCACTTCACAATAAAATGATCTAGATACAATGTTCATGCTTAGTGCAGGCACCAAATAACAATTATTTAGATTTATAACTAATCCCAACGGCATATGGAGAGACAACGTTCCAACGTCGATCACATCAACTCTTGATCCATTGCCGACACACATTGTGGGCTCATCCTTTGCTAGATGTCGCTTGTTCTGTAGCCACTGATTCGAGTTACATATATTAGCAACCGATCTAGTATTAAATACCCATGTTCTATTGTGAGTACTAGTCAGGTACACATCAATAACATGTATATCACATATACCTTTATTTTTCTTACTGGCCTTCTTGTCCGTCAAATACTTGGGGCAGTTTTGCTTCCAATGGCTAATCCCCTTGCAATAATAGCACTCTGTATCAGACTTAGGGCCAGCTCGGGATTTCTTTTCAGGCGCAACAATAGATTTGCTGCTCTTCTTTCCCTTCTATTTACCCTTCTTGTCTTTCTTAAAACCGGTGGTCTTATTGATCATCAACACTTGATGCTCTTTCCTGATCTCCACTTCTGCAGTCTTAAGCATTGATAGAAGCTCGGGGAGAGACTTCTTCATGCCCTGCATGTTATAGTTCATCATGAAGCTCTTGTAGCTAGGTGGCAAAGATTGGAGAACATGATGTATCGCTAAGTCAATGGGAATCTTTATTCCCAAGGACACAAGCTTATCATGTACCCAGACATTTTGAGTACGTGCTCACGAATGGAGCTGTTCTCTTCCAGCATGCAGCTAAAGAACTTTTAAGAATCATCATAACTCTCTACGGTAGCATGGGTATGGAAAATCATTATCAATTCTCCCATGGTATCGAAGGCATTGCCATTTTCGAAACGCTTTCGAAGTTCTGGCTCTAGCCCATACGGTATGTCGCAATGAACTAAGTTGTGGTCCTCCTGACGAGTCAAATAGACATTCTTTTCTTTGCCAAGGGCATCAGGAGCTGGTGGGGGGCCGAGGGGCGCTTCTAGCACATATTGCTTTTGTGCACCAGTGAGGAGAATCCTCAGATTCAGGGCCCAATTGGTAAAGTTGCTACCATTCGTCGCAAGTTTCTCTTTCTCCATGGACAAATTGAAATTAAAAGCAGGTGGTGCCATCTACAACACAATTTTTAAAGTTTATTTAGACTAATTTTATGATAAATTGAGTTCAACTAATCCAAATTACAAATAAACTCTCACTCAAAAACAACATCCATTGTCTCTTTTTGGTGATTACATGAACCAAATCCACTACACCAAGACCGATCATCACGTGAGTCAGTGTAGCTTCAAAGGCGAGGATCTATATGGGCATCATATCAACTATATGACTCATGCTTAACCTTTAGGTCCGTGTTCTGAGGCCATCTTTGTACATTCTAGGCTCGCCAAGTAAGAACCTTAGTAGTCGCGTGTGTAAAATTGTCTTACACTCGTTGTATGAAAGCGTAGAATCAAAAACACCTTATCATCACATGATGTCTTGAAACAACGATCCATAAAATGATGCATACTTAAGGAAGAACACATTTTATCTTGATATCTAAATGAGGTATCATCTTATAATGCTACTAAAATGACAAACAAGTAATATAAGATGCAAACATTATAAGCAAAAAGTGAAATGTTATGGTTCTTGCACTTGATCACTATCATGTGCATCGTGGTATGATCTTTATCATTCCTTTTTGTCTAAGGACAAGTTCTATGGAACTTACACGTTAGGTATTCTATAATTTCCAAGAGTATCAACTATACTTCAAATTATAACATTACCATATCATGACACTAGCCCAGCAACAATCTAAACTAGACGCTTCTAATTTATCCATTGGAAGTTTTACATGGCTTTGGGCTTTCGAAGATAGAACTAGTCTTACCTACGAACATGGAACCACAACGATGATAACCAAATTATTAGAAACTCGTTGTAAATCATATATTGACTATAGTAGGAGAGACAGACACACGCTAGCCACTTATGCAAAACTAGTTGCATGTCAAGCGTGGAATAGGTCTCATGTGCGAGGACATGTAAAGTTAGTCTGAGACGCTTCATCCCACTATGCCACCAATATCAACAATACATATAAGATGCAATAACATGATCATCATCGCCCACATACTCTTATGTGTACTACCCGTGCAAAGCATCTACGCATAGATCAGGCTCAGATACCACTGTTGGGTTTGCAGCATAGAAAACAAAAAAATTCCTATGATGGGAATAACTAAGCACCAAGATCTATCTACCTAGATACAAGCAACGAGTGGATATACATCCATAGACATCATACCCTTGAAGACCGACAGATTGTAACGAGATTGGACTCGTGGATGATGTAGTCGATCGCTTGCCGATCTCAAGATCGAGAGGAAGTCCTAGCGCTGCAAATCAGCGGCGCATCCGTGCTCGCACACATGTTCGATCCAATGAACAACCTCCGCCTCCTCACTCCAGCGATGCAGCGGAAACATCAACTCCTAGAAGAAAAGCCACTGGGAACATGTATCTCGCTAATCAGAGACCATGGGGAATAATTCTAGAGGGGGGAGATATCCTTCATGAGGAGGTGTGCTTTGTGAGGAGGAGAGGGGGCCTTTTATAGGGGAGAGGGCGCAGCCCCTCCCATGGCCAGCGGCCATGGAGGTGCCCCCTCACCTCCTCTCATTCATGTGGGTGGAGCTCCCACTCACATAAAAAGCCTCCACTCAAAAATCCCACTCACATGCATTAAATTTCCACCAAATTTAATGCAACTCTCATTAAATAAAACTATTTTATTTATTTTATTCATAATTTTGTTCATTACTTTAATTAACAAACATTCACATAAAACCCCCTGGAACATTTCAATATCACATGCATAACCAATTTTAGCAATTTCACCCAAAACAATTTATGTGTCCATTGAAATAATTCTAGCGCTTTGTAATCCTTTTCTCTAGAACTTATTTGCTCCAAATGTTGTCGATATCCCTTAAGTGTGTCACCCTATGGTTCACGAATAATGCAGACATGATCGAGACCCTTCTCCGATCAATAATCAGAAGCGGGACCTGGAGATCCATACCGACTCCCACACATTCAACGATGACTTCTGTGATCATGAGAACCTTTAACGCTAGTAACTAAATACCTTTGTCTCATGATATATTACATGTTCGAGATTTGATCATCGGTATCTCAATACCTAGTTCGATCTTGTTACCGACATGCACTCTTTTCTTGTTCCCGTAATATAACATTCTAGTGATCACATCACTTGCTTGCAAGCTATTTCAATATGATATCACCGATAGGGCCTAGAGTATATATATCCGTCATCGGGATGGACAAATCCCACTCTTGATCCATGAGCCTCTACATAACACCTTCGGAGTATCTGAACCCACCTTTATAGTCACCCTGTTTCGGTGTGACGTTTGATGTTATCAAGTTACTCTTCTAGTGTTAGTGATTGACATGATCTCATGGTCTAAGGACTAAGATTACTTCGTATGATGTTATAGCAATTTAAACACGATGAATTTTATCATAATGCTATACTTCGGATGAATGTTCATCACATCATTCCACCAATGATGTGACCTTGTTATTAATAACATCCAATTTCCATGACTAGGAAACCTTAATCATCTTGTTAATCAACGAGCTAGTTTATAAGAGAGGCATAACTAGGAACCCTTTATTTGTTTATTAAACACACATGTATTAATTTTTCCAATCAATACAATTATAGCATGCAAAATAAACATCTATCATATACTTGGAATACGATAATACCAATTTTATTATTGCCTCTTGAGGCATATTCCCTTCAGTTCTATTCCTAAACCACATGGATCCACTAGATGTCATTGCAGGTGTGTTCTTTTAATAAACCACATGGATCCACTAATGTCATTGCATGTGTGTTCTTTTAAGAAACCACATGGATCCACCAGATGGCAATGCATGTGTGTTCTTTTTATAAACCACATGGATCCACTAGATGTCATTGCATGTGTGTTCTTTTCCTAAACCACATGGATCCACTAGAGTCATTGTATATGTGTGTGTGTGTTTCAGTGTGCATCATTGTGGTTTTGGAAAATAACACATCCAATGATGCCACTCCAGCATGTGGTGCCCAACAATGTCCAGGAATCCAAGTAGCATGATGGGATTCAACTGCAGCATGCATTGTACCACCAGTTTGAAAGATGCTGCATCACCACATCCACTTGGATGTGTGTGTGTGTATTAGTGTGCATCATTGTGGTTTTGGAAAAGAACACAAGCAATGATGCCACTCTAGCATGTGCTGTCAAACCATATCGAGTAACCCTAGCAGCATGTTGGGATTCAACTGTAGCATGCATTGTACCACCAGTTTGAAAGATGCTGCATCACCAAACCCACCTGGATGTGTGTGTGTATCAGTGTGCATCATTGTGGTTTTGGAAAAGAACACATACAATGATGCCACTCTAGCATGTGGTGTCCAACAATGTCCAGGAACCCTAGCAGCATGCTGGGATTCAACTGCAGCATGCATTGTACCACCAGTTTGAAAGATGTTGCATCACCACACCCACTTGGATATGTGTGTGTATGAGTCTGCATCATTGTGGTTTTGGGGAAGTACACATGCAATGATGCCACTCTAGCATGTGGTGTCCAACCATGTCCACAAACCCTAGAAGCATACTAGGATTCAACTACAGCATGCATTGTATCACCAATTTGAAAGATGATGCATGACCACACCCACTTGGATGTGTGTGTATGATGGCTCAAGATATCTCGAGCTCGTTGGGGAACCCCAGGAGGAAGGTAAGATGAGCACTGCAGCAAGTTTCCCTCGGTTATGAAACCAAGGTTATCAAACCAGTAGGAGCAAGGAAACACCTCCAAGGTGTTGTTTCCAACTTGGAATCCTGCACGACACAACCACAGAACTTTGCCCCCAACTTACAGTGAGGTTGTCAATCTCACCGGTTTTGTTGAAAACAAAGGATTAAATGTATTGTGTGGAAGATAGTAATTGCTTGCATAAAGTAAATACAAAATAGTAAATATCTTGTAGATTAATGGTAAAATAATGGACCGGGGTCCATAGTTCACTAGAGGTGATTCTCCTTAAGATAGATGACATTTTGGGTGAACAAATTACAGCGGCGCAATTGACAGACACGGAGAAAGCATACATGCATATACTATTCATCTTGACTCCTGTGATATTTGATTGGGCATTACACCATTATACATAGATCGTAATCCAACTGCATCTATGACTAATAATCCACCTTCAGGTTATCATCTGAACCCCCTCCAGTATTAAGTTGCAAGCAGCAGAAAATTGCATTAAGCAAAGTGTGTAAAGTAAACAATACGATTGTTCTATGAACAAAGGATTGATGTTTTCTCCCTAGTAGCAATAGCACATCTAGTACCTTAGAGATTTCTGTCACTTCCCCAGATTCCTAGAGGCATGAACCCACTATCGAGCATAAATACTCCCTCTTGGAGTTGCTAGCATCTACTCGGCCAAGATAGCTACTAACAACAGAAAGCATGCAAGATCACAAATAACATAGACATGATATAATTAATAATCAATCTGAAATAGCATCTCAATATCCATCGGATCCCCGCAAACACAACATGTAAGATTACAAATAGATGATCTTGATCATGAATGGAGCTCACAAGATCTAAACATGGTAGCACAAAGGAGAAGAACCAACCATCTAGCTACTACATGGACCCGTAGTCCAAGGATGAACTACTCACGCATCACACCGTACGCAGGCATGGTGATGAAGAAGGCCTCTAGGGTGATCTCTCTCCTCCGGTAGGGTGCCGGAAGAGCTTCAGATCCCTCCCAGTCTAGGGATGGAGATGGCGGCGGCTACAGACTCTTTCGTGGAATTTTGATCGGGTACTTAGGGTTTTCATCCCGGAGGCAATATATAGGCGAAAGGGCAAGGTCGGTGGAGCGCCAGGGGGCCCACACCCCCTGGTGGCATGGCTAGGGCTGGCCGCGCCACCCTAGGGTGTGGCCGCCCTGGCTCCCCTCTTCGTCTTCCCTCCGGACTCCATATTCCTTCTAGTGAAATATTGACTTGGGCTTTTGTCTGGTCCAATTCCGAGAATATTTCCTTACTAGCTTTTCTGGAACCAAAACATCAGAAAACAGACAACTGGCACTATGGCATCTTGTTAATAGGTTAGTTCCAGAAAATGTGTAAAAATACTCCAAAGTGTGGACAAAACATAAGAAAGTAGATACAAAACAAGCATGGAACATCAAAAACTATAGATATGTTTGCAACGTATCAACATCCCCAAGCTTAACTCCTGCTCGCCCTCGAGTAGGTAAGTGATAAAAAAGAATAATTTTTTAGGTGACATGCACCATCATAATCTTGATGAAAGTATTTGTAGAATATTGATAGCTGGGATCATAGTACTTTATCATAGCATGAAATATATAGTTCTAACAACAAGACATAGCAACTATGTTGTAACATGAAAAGGTACAAACAAAAGATTCATGAATAACAATGCTTTGAAAGACGTTTGTTTGTTTCACATATAGAAAACATAATGAGAATGGTATTCAGCTTGTCCCTCGTAGTTTAGCAAAACATAAATGCATAGGACACCTTCAAAGTTCATAAGGGTGACTAGATACAAATAATTTAAGAATAAGCAATATTAAAGATATGAATCAATCAACAAGTCTTGGGACAATGCACATTAAACTAAGAATGACCACTATGCTCTCTCAATAGGTGCATAAAGATAGAAGATGGAGACTCAACATAAAAGTAAAAGAAAGGCCTTCATAGAAGGAAGCAGGGATTCAAGTCTCATAAAGAGCTTCCAAAAATTATGGTACTTATTAGCTTTCAGCTCTCATTGCCCCTATCATAAGCATCTTTAGGTGGTTGAAGTTAAAGTGAACAAATATGAGGATATGCTTGATAAGTTATAAGTTGAAATCTCATGCCCCTTACTTATGAAGACCGAACTTCATGCTACTCAACTTTAGTCACGAGTAATTTCTTGTCATTGTAAATACATGTGTATCATGGAGAATCGCCAATGGGGTACCCCTTGCCCGATGATACGGAAGCATTCCCATATCAAAATGACAAGGCAAGTAGACAATGAGCATCTCAGCGATCTTTTTATTTGCTATTTGCATAGGTTTTTATTAAGGATGCTTCACAGATTGCTCATTATGGTTATGCTGCAAGTTTCCACTATGATTAGGCATGGCTTAGGCTAGCGGCCCAGGAGTTTCTCTAACACATATACAAACTCCATGAGCTTACAAGCTCCCCTTTTATTTCACACCGCCGGGATCCATAAGCAAAAGAAGATGATATCAACCAAATAAAGTGCAATGTTGAAAGCGTTCCCCATGGTAACATGGTTCTGCTAATTCACAACTTATAAAGCGCAAGCACATACACAACATAGATGGGCATAATGGTTCAAGTTTATTAAGTGCAAGAAAAGTAAAGTGTTCCATCAAGTTTGTGAGAGCTTTAATCACTAATTTTTGGAGTTGGATGCATGAGTGGAACTCATACTTGGTATGGAGGCTAGCAAAATACTGGGAGCGGCCAACTAAGAGAGCAATAATGGCCATAATCATGCAAAGCGACAAAACCTTATTAATTGAAGCATAAAGTGATATTACATGTCGAAAACTAAATGATCATAGAGGCTATGGTGACTTGGTATAGTCTTAACATGGTGTGAGCATGCGCCAAGTCAACCCAAATAAATCGTCAAAGGAGAATACCACAATAATATGCTTTTATATGCTAAAACAACGCATGATTCTTTCAAGGAACATTAAGAAATCTCAATTGTTTATAACAAGTCATGCTACAGCAATAATCACTAAGCATAAAGCCAACACAACATCAAGCATGACATGATAAAGTCTAAGCCATAGTAAAAAACAAGCTCCTTTTATACCACTTAAGCATGAACTTTCCTACTCTTTTCCAATCCAAATCAACCTATTTGAAAACTAATGTATGAATGAGGGGGTCCAACCATTTATTCAAGCAAACTAAGAAAAAAACTAAAAACGAAAATGAAGACGCTCCAA
Organism: Avena sativa; assembly: GCA_916181665.1. Taxonomy (NCBI): domain Eukaryota; kingdom Viridiplantae; phylum Streptophyta; class Magnoliopsida; order Poales; family Poaceae; genus Avena; species Avena sativa. The sequence continues at coordinate 320,520,278 of OV702292.1, forward strand.
GAACAACACAATTGTGCATGAACAATAAAAATGAAGTGTTTGGAAGAAACCTGAATTTTGTATTGATGAAGAAGGGGATGCCTTGGGCATCCCCAAGCTTTGACGCTTGTACTTCTTGAATATTTCTTGGGGTGACACGGGTGGCATCCCCAAGATTGAGCTTTTTTCCATACTTCATCTTATCACATTACTCTTCCCTACACTTTAAAATTTCCTTCATACAAAACTTCACGCAATCTTCATTAGCAACATTAGTGTACTCAAGATAATAAGTCTTTTAGTTCAGTTCCAACACAAATATAACTTCCATTAAAACAAAAGCTACTGTAGCACTTCCTTTAAAAAGTCCAAATGATCAAAGATAACTCAAAGAGAAAGAGATTAAGAGGCAAATGCAAATAATGGCAGAAATCTGTCAAAACATACAAGTAGGTAAAGCCCAATTTTTTCGAAGACCTTCTGTTGCTCAAATCGAAAAGTGTTGTACTAACGAAAGTTGGATAACAACCTGGGGCAGAAGCACAAACAATTACAGCCCAAACCGACGTATAGAGATTTTTCACGAATTTACAACGAAGCACAAATCTGTTTCAGGATAGCAACTTTCCCAAATCTTACTTCTCTCTCATTAGAGGTTACTCTTGGCTCAAAAACCACACAAAAATGATAAGGAGAGGTTATTACTGAAGCAATAATTTCCAAGACTCAACAAAATATTCCTAACAAAATTTGGGTTTTCTCCCAATAAGTGCTTTCTTTAACGCCTTTGAGCTAGGCATAAGAAGTAAGAAAAGAATCAAGTATTTTCAAATGAAGAAGCATTAAAACCAGATTTCTTGCTCCTACCTCTCCTACCTTTATTCTTATCCTTTGGGAATGTATGATTGTTTGGTGGAGAAGCAAAATGCATGATGCCCTTCTCCACATCTATTATAGATCCAAGGATTTTTAATAGGGATCTTCCAAGTGTAATTTGTCCTTTTCCTACACATTAAATAACAAGATAATCAGTAGACACCACTTTCCCTAGAATCTTTGTAAACACACCTTCAGCTATTCCAATGGGTAATATTGTGGCATTATTATCAATAGATATTTCCTCTCCCCCTTCAGAAAGTCCCCAAAGATTTAAAGATTCATAGATATCTTTAGGCATAAGGCATAATTAAGACATGATATCACAACGAGCATAAAAAGTTTCATTATTTATAACAACTTTTACTATTGGAAACCATTTTGAGGGTTCAGAATTTATTGGAACATATTCATGATGCTCTCTAAGCAAGTTATAGCAATCGTTTAAACTAGTTGTGTTGGCCTCAAGAGTGTTTAATCTAGCAAATATGTTTATGAAGGAGGAATCAGATTTGCTAGGCAAGTTATATGTTGAGACCAACTTCTTTATTGCATTAAAATCTTCACCCTCATTGCATTGGAGGAAATCTCCTCCTACTATAGCATCCAAAGCATATCTATAACATAGAGCAGCCCCAAAGTAAAAAACTGCTAAGAAACAAGCTTAGAGTCATTTTAGGTTCAGTTTTTGCATGTAATTCAGAGATCCTAGACCAAGCTTATTTGAAACTTTCTTCAATTCCTTGTTTGAAAGTAAAAATCATTTCCTCAGGCGACATAGTGATTGGAGCAATGCTAGACATAATAGCAACTTAAAAATAGAAACTAATTTTTTTGTGTGTGTTTTTATATAAAGAAAGCAAACTAGTACAACTGATTTTTTTGTGTTTTTTGATAAAAGAAACAAGCAAACAAAGCAGAAATAAACTAAGCAAAACAAATAAAACAAAGTAAAGAGATTTGTTATGAGGGACTCCCCTTGTGAAGATGTCCTTGACTCCCCGGCAATGGCGCCAGAAAAGAGCTTGGTGGTTCAAGATATCTCAAGCTCGTTGGGGAACCCCAAGAGGAAGGTATGATGAGCACAGCAGCAAGTTTCCCTTAGTTATGAAACAAAGGTTATAGAACCAATAGGAGCAAGGAAACACCTCCAAGGTGTTGTTTCCATCTTGGAATCCTGCACGACACAACCACAGAACTTTGCCCCCAACTTACAGTGAGGTTGTCAATCTCACCAGTTTTGCTGAAAACAAAGGATTAAACATATTGTGTGGAAGATAGTAATTGTTTGCAGAAAACAGAAAACAGTAAATAGCTTGTAGATTGATGGTAAAAGAATGGATCGAGGTCCATAGTTCACTAGACATGATTCTCCTTAAGATAGATGACATGTTGGGTGAACAAATTACAGCAGGGTAATTGACAGACACCGAGAAAGCATACATGCATATAGTACTCATCTTGACTCCTATGAGATTTGATTGGGCATTACAACATTATACATAGACCATAATCCAACTGCATCTATGACTAATAATCCACCTTCAGGTTATCATCCGCACCCTCCAGTATTAAGTTGCAAGCAACAGATAATTGCATTAATCAAAGTGTGTAAAGTAAACAATACGATTATTCTATGAACAAAGGATTGTTGTTTTCTCCCTAGTAGCAACAGCACATCTAGTACCTTAGAGATTTATGTCACTTCCCCTGATTCCTAGAGGCATGAACCCACTATCGAGCATAAATACTCCCTCTTGGAGTTGCTAGCATCTACTCGGCCAAGATAGCTACTAACAACGGAAAGCATGCAAGATCACAAATAACATAGACATGATAGAATCAATAATCAATCTGAAATAGCATCTCAATATCCATCGGATCCCCGCAAACGCAACATGTAAGATTACAAATAGATGATCTTGATCATGAACGGAGCTCACAAGATCTAAACATGGTAGCACAAAGGAGAAGAACCAACCATCTTGTTACTACATGGACCCGTAGTCCAGGGATGAACTACTCATGCATCACACCAGAGGCAGGCATGGTGATGAAGAAGGCCTGTAGGGTTGTATCTCCCCTCCGGCAGGGTGCCGGGAAGAGCTTCAGATCCATCCCGATCTAGGGATGGAGATGGCGGTGGCTACAGACTCTTTCGTGGAATTTTAATCGGGTACTTAGGGTTTTCGTCCCAGAGGGGCGAAAGGGCAAGGTTGGTGGATCGCCAGGGGGGCCACACCCCCTGGTGGCGTGGCTAGGGCTGGCCGTGCCACCCTAGGGTGTGGCTGCCCTGGCTCCCCTCTTCGTCTCCCCTCCAGACTCCGTATTCCTTCTAGTGAAATATTGACTTGGGCTTTTGTCCGGTCCAATTCCGAGAATATTTCCTTACTAGCTTTTCTGAAACCAAAAACAGCAAAAAACAAGCAACTGGCATTGTGGCATCTTGTTAATAGGTTAGTTCTAGAAAATGTGTAAAAATACTCCAAAGTGAGGACAAAACATAAGAAAGTAGATATAAAACAAGCATGAAACATCAAAAATTATAGATACGTTTGCAACGTATCAGTGTATGAGTGTGCATCATTGTGGTTTTGGAGAAGTACACATGCAATGATGCCACTCCAGCATGTGGTGTCCAACTATGTCAAAGAACCCTAGCATAATGCTGGGATTCAACTATAGCATGCATTGTACCACCAGTTTGAAAGATGCTGCATCACCACACCCACTTGGATTCGTGTGTGTATGAGTGTGCATCATTGTGGTTTTGGAAAAGAACACATGCAATGATGCCTCTCGAGCATGTGGTGTCCAACCATGTCCAGGAACCCTAGAAGCATGCTGGGATTCAACTGCAGCATGCATTGTACCACCAGTTTGAAAGATGTTGCATCACTACACCCACTTGGATGTGTGTGGGGGGGCTCTCGTGTGTGTGTATGAGTGTGCATCATGGATCCTCTAGAGTCATTGCATGTGTGTTCTTTTCATAAACCACATGGATCCACTAGATGTCATTGCAGGTGTGTTCCTTTCCTAAACCACATGGATCCTAACCTTAGACCCTAATGGTGGCCATTAGATCCAGTCTTCTAGAAAGCATGTCCAAAGACACTTGTTCTGCATCACGATTGTTACATACCGTTTGATCGGGGAGCTTGGACGATTGTGATGGTTCTTCGTAAGAGTGATCCACGAGTAGGCTATTCTACGACATGATTGGCAACACTGACCGTCTGCTTGCTCTAGACAAACTGGAAATACCGCGCGCTCCCACTAGCCAATGTCACGTGTTCCGTGGGCCCACCTAGCAATGTCACGTCCCATTTACTTCTATTTTTTTCCCTCAAAGCCTCTTTCCCCACCTGCATGCGAGAAATCTATGAATAAATGGAGCTTGCAAGAAAGAATAATGTTGTATAAACATTGAGATTCTCTCTTACTCATCTTGTTAAGTTAAGTATGAATAACATGTGCTCCAAGGTATAATTAAATACAATGAGTTATGATACTACTACTAGTATCATCCTACACATTCGCGTGTTCCCATGAGTCGTACGCTGGTGTGCATGTCCGTTGTCCATAATTAGTGCGCGTGTGCAGCCACAGGCACATTCCTGTGCTAGTTTGTTGAAACGGGGTTGCGGTTGCTGTGTGCATGTTGTCGTCTCGTTTCTAGACGCTTCGCTTGGCTTTCCCAGGCGTTTTTTTGAATGTGTGTCTCTGGAACCACTTTCTCTGCCAGTTAACGGGACCAAGACCACACGAACGCCATCATCCATGGCCAGAAAGAAGCGGCAGGACTCACCATGGGCTAGTCTCCCTGAGGGACTCGTCCAAAAGATAGGTTATATCTTCCTTTTGATGGACGACTTCGACTACTACGCCGCCTTCCGGGTAGTATGCAATGCCTGGCACGGCTGCACGGAGGAGTGCTTTATGCCAGCCAACTTGATTATTCTGGAGCACTAGTTGTCAGAGGAGTATCAGGTAGACGACGCCGCCATCACATTGCTGAACTTGAGAACTGACCGCCACCTTGAGAAGAAGATTAGCCGGGTTATTCATAGGTTCTTTGTTGATATTCATCTGTATATATGTGATCCTTTTTTTGCATTCACCTCCTATACTATCTGTTTTTCAAGTTTTGTTTCTTCGTCTACTAGTTGGTTTACTTTGATTGAATCTCAGTTTGTTTACCTTTACTGAATCTCTTTTTCTCCTCTTGAAGGTACTTTTATGTGGGTAGCACATCCGGTGGCCTCCTGGTGCTTCGATAGAGGGTGCATTCGTACAAGACCCGGTTGTATAATCCCTTCTCGGGCGCTATCAAGCGCCTAAGGGTGGAGATACCGACCGAGCTGGTGGATTCTGTCACTATGACGATGTTCTTGTCGTTGATGGTGTTTACATCAAACAATCATAACACTACTATTCAATGGGATAAGGACACAGAGGAAGGGAGTCGCCCGGTCTTTGGTGAAGGGTCGTACTCGCTGTATCACTTCACGGATCTCCGGAAAATGACTTCTTACGCCGATGATGTTTTCATCACAGACAGATACGGGTATGTCCTCTCTACTATGTGTGGTGCTTCTCATGGAGATGTCTAGTTGAAGCGCTCTGCATGGACCCTGGAGATGCATCCCACCGTTGTAGGCCCTTTTCCGGGCTGCCAGTTCCTAGAGAGTCGTTTTTAACTCGTCGAATCCGATGGGAAGTTGTTGTTCGTTGTGAGTGGACTGGTCTACGACGGCAGGCCAGTTGTTTAGCGGGTTGATACCCAGAACCGTGTACTTCAGCCGGTCAGATGCATCAGAAGTCGTGCTCTCTTTATTGCTGACGATCGGTGCATCTGCGTTGACAGCGCAGGGTACCCATAGTGCAGGCAGGCAACATATACTATGCGGACCTATCCGAGATTAGATCTTACAACTTTGAGGCTCTTGCGTGGGAAGAGGAGCCAAGGGCTGTACATGGGTATGGAGTAGGAGGACTATGGATCAACAACCATCCTTTCGAACTCTATCGATTGCTGGCATAGTATTGCAGAGTTTTCGAGCATTCTGAGCTACAGATGGTGCTAACTTATGGCGAGGATGGTACCACCCACTACGATTACTACTACGGCTATCCATCAGATTGACGGATCGTGTGTGTCTGCTCCTGATGTATTCTCTCCAGGTCAGCTCTTTGTGTGTTAAGTTTGTTGAGTGAATGTCTATGAATTATGCAAGTTCTATGGTGCCCGTCTAATACAATGGATGTTCTCCCTATTTCTAGAAGATCCTGTGTTGTACCTCTTACAATTTCATTGTTTTTTCATGTACGTGTAGTAATTCTGATAGATGCTCGGTTTGTAACAATCCTCAAACAACTTACAACTGTGAATTATAGTCAATTATTACAATCCTTAGTAAACTTGACAGTAATAAAATGAAGCATAAAATTTGCACATGCACTAAACACAACCGAAATTTCAACCAGCCTAAACAATATGTAAACCCAGATGACACCTACTGTAAATAGCGGTAACTCACCGCTTGTAGCCTGAACTTCTTCTTCCTTGGTAGTAGGATCTTCCATCCTCCGTGCTTCTCAGATCGTTGGTGGCGGAGGCGGGCTAGAGCCTCGCAATGGCGGCTACGACATGCAGCATTGGAGCTCGGGATCAGCGAATGGGTGCAGTAACTTGGCGCCAAAAGTCAAATGTCCGAAGGGATCGTTCTGCCTAGAGGGTGGATTCGGACGCCGCTGGTGCTAGGGTTCATGCGAAAGGAGGGAGTGGATATGTGAATTTGGTCAATGCACCAAGCCCCTTAGTTCTTCAATTTGCCTAAGAGGTTGCCACGTTGGCGGTCGTGTCACGAACAGATTACTGACATGTGGGTCCCAATCGTCTACTTCACGGGGCAGTTTAACAAAATGTTTGAATTTGGTAGGGCTGAGATGAGTTTGCCTCAAAATGGCTCGGTAGTTGGCCGCCCAACTTTGTGAAACGCGGCAATTACAGGCAAGTCGGTCCCCACGATGCACTCGCCTAGGAACTTTGGGGCCGCAAACGAATAAGCCCTTGTCACGGAGCACGAGACTAGAATTAGGTAGATCCACAAGGGTTTCTTATAATTCAGTTATCCAAGTCTAGGGTTTACAATAGAGGGGTGGGGCTATATATAGGCTAGCCACATAAACAAGGGTAGTTTGGGGATAAAATGTAAGTTCTAGGCGAGTTGGAGAGTACATGGGTCGAAGGCCCAGCTGACAGCGTGCAGGCCTACGACTTAGGCCGGAATCTCTGGGGTTGTGCGGTCGGAGACTCCGGTCGGGTCGGCGACTCCGTGCTAGGCGTCGGAGACTCCAGATGCATTCTAGGGGCTTGTAGCTACGGTCGGGCTGGGGCGAGCCAGAGACTCCTGGTGCGTATCGGTGGAGACTCCGGGTTCGGTCGAAAAGTCCGAGTTTGGGCCGAAGACTCTGGATCGATTCTAGAGGCTAGCAGTCGGGCATGTTGTGGTGCAGGGGCAGAGACTCCGGGTGGTTGCGGCCAGAGACTCCAGTCCTATAGCTGATTCTGCATGTTCTTCCTCTGCGAAGGTTCGTCGATGCTTCGAGGCTTCGTACCTGAGTATGCACAGTGTAGTGGCATGAATTAGCAAGCCATTCAGGGGTGCATCGAATTCTCATGAGGAGAGGAGCGAGTTAACCTTATCTTGTAGTAGTTTGGCTCAGGCACGGGTCATCGGTCCACTTGGGGGACTTGGTGGTGAGGATGTAGGGACGTCCATAGGACGGCTGCATCAGCGCCCCCCTTGGGAAAGAGTCATCCTCGACTCTTCATCCTTGTAATCTTGATCATATCCATGAAATGGTGAAAGGTCCTTGACATTGAATGTCTTGCTCACGAGATACTTCAAAGTCGGTATGTCGATGACGTATGCATTGTTGTTGATCCTCTTGAGGACTTTAAAGGGACCATCGCCCCTTGGTTTGAGCTTGTCGTCGTGATCATGGGGTAAGCGGTCTTTGCTTAAGTGTATCCTCACAAGATCACCTTGTTTGAAGATCATCTCCTTCTTGGTCTTGTTTAGCCTTGAAGCTTGGTAAATGTAACTACCTCGGTGAATTACGCTCTTAGTTACAAGCCTGGATGAGCGGAAATGGTTAAAATAGTACGGTGGGGCCAAATGCCTCTCACAGGTAGACCTTTCGGCCGTCCTAACCATTTCCAAACATCGGGACAAGAACGAGCGGCGTAATCGGCAGGCGAAGGGATCAACTACATACACAAATGAGTATGTATGCAAGCCACCATACAACAGTCCTCAGAGCCATTCCATCTAAAAGAAATAGAAATATTGCAACGCCATACGGCAAGATCCAAATATCCTAGATAGATATAATAGTTTAGGATATCTCCTCATACGGCAAACATCAGAGTATCAGGCGGAAGCGGAAAACAAGATCCGAGTATGGATAAGAAGCAAATCAGTATAAGATTCCCCATAAATAAACACATCCCGCCCACAGATCTCACGGATCCCCGTTCCCGGAATCTCTACACCGCGTGATCGTTGCCCACATCGTCTGTCTCCTCCACCCAGTATCCATCTTGCGAGTTTACCTGTTCATCTGAATCAAACAATTTATCGTGTGAGACCCTAGGGGTACTCAGCAAGTCTTTATGCCTCTAAAGGGGACACAACCTGGGGTGACGCAATTGTAGCGAAAGATAATCCCTAACAATTCTATAGATACTCGCTAACCATCCGCCTGACCAAAGATAGACGGATGTCCGTGAATTAATAACTACAGTTATAACAGTAATATTAACAGATCCATCCCCCTCCTCGCTTACCAACGAGGAAGCGGACGATCAACTTCCCCATCCGTTGGCAGTTTTATTATCCATTCCATGAGTGTTGCACTATTTACTAGACAGGTACTTAGTCAAATTAAAAGCGGTACTTTAGTTATACTTGTCTATGATCGAGAAACTGTGCTCCAAGTCGTCCATAACCGCGGACACGGCTTTCAGAAAGTTTTACCCTGCAGGGGTGCACAAATAGCAACACACACTCGATCAACCTCGGAAAAACCAAATCAAAACCCAACGAGGCAGTCACGACAAAGCGATCACAGGATTCAGAAATATTTCAGGGGGCCACCCCATTAAGTTACCCGCAACGAAGTTAGCCAGCTCCGAGACGGACTCAAGGTTTGCGTCAGTGGCTGTAAACGACTGGGAACCCGAAAGTGTGACTGGGCTTGTCGATACCGCGAAAACACTCCGCTTTCCTAAACAGTACAGATGCTCCACGCACAATCTTAAATAAAGCAGTAAAGCATGGCATAAGTACAGGATAGTAATAAAGCCTCAAACTACTTTGTGGCCCCAAGAAATAAGAATGAATCAAGCTCTGGCTCAGGGGGGTTCATAAGCCTCCCGGATGTGGATAGCGCGAATATTCAAGGAACAGGAATCAAGTACTCGGGGTCCTACGGGACACAAGTGAGCAGGAAAAACCAAATAGCAGATATTGCTCACCGGTGCCACTTTCATTAGTTATCCCATTACTACTCATGTTAAGTTGTTTAGGTACCTCGTTATCCATCAGACACTCCCATATCCTACACATGCTGTTCTACGACTCGCATGGCTCAAACAACTCCTGTAGTAATGGCTCATGGGATGGAGGAACAAGCTTCGGTGGGGTTTAAAAGTAAAGGCTATGCAATACTTGGGATTCAGTTTAATGCAATCGCGACTCGATGATGCAAGAATAAGATAGAGGCAATAGGTACTATATGTATGCAAGCATGTGGTAGTGCTTGCCTGGCAGCTCAGTTGAAGTGAGAGAAGGATCTGGGTAGTGCTCCTGGGTTTCTTGATATATCCCCTGCTCAGCGTCTATTCGAAGAAGAACCAAACAAACAAGGGCCAACATAAATAGAGTGCACAAGCATATGAATTAAAATGCGACAAGCAAACAATCATGCCATGATGAATGATGCACAATTTGCATGGCAATAAAGTAGCATGGCATGGGTGAGGTGTGGAATACAAGAAATAAGCATTTTATTGAGTTTTGGTCACATTTTATACTCCAATAAGTTGCTGTATACTTTATATTTATATGATGCATGCTGCAATTCAGAACATGGAATGCATAAACAGAAAGGTCTCGTCGCGCTGATCGATTTAGACATATTATTTGTCAAATTCGGAGTTATAAAACAAAAGTTATTAATTAAACAAGAAAGAGGGCATTTTATTGTAATTTTAAACAACTTGCAATTTAAAGTGTTCAAAATACATTTTGGATGGCATATTGGAATTCCTCACATTTTCCTGATCTAAAAACATATATTATTTGTATTATTTGGAATAATATTTGAAAAGTTATATAAAAACAGGATTTATAAACATATTACACATTTTCTGAAATCATTTTTATTAAACAGAAAAAGAACAGACACTTTTGATACTCAGAGGGAGCTAGCCACAACCACTGACGGTTGGGCCCGAGATGCTGAGTCAGCGCGGCGGGCAGCGGGGTACTTCACTGGGCTTCTTGCACCGCGACGTTGTCCAGCCCAGAGACTGACTTGCGGGCCCTGAGGTTGGCAGGGCCACATCGCGCGCGACCCAGCCAGGGCGTGCCACGCGGCATGGACAGGGACACGTTGGTGATGGCGCAACAAACCCGGGTGCTTTTCTGTAAAAGCCACACAGAGGCAGACAGGTGGGGTCGGCAGGAGCGCGGGTTGAGCGCGCAAAAAGGCAGGGGGGTATCGGCAAAAAGGACACCCCGCACTGTTTTTCTTCCACGCCGTTTCTGACGAAACTGACAGAGACGTGCGGCACGGTGCAGCGGGGCTCGAACTCGCGACCGCGCGCACGCGAGCGGCGGTGGCTACCGCTGGGGTGGGTAGGGGGTTGTGCTGGCTTGCGCTCGCGCGGCTAGGTAGGGTGTGAGGCGACGCAGGGACGTGCAGAGGCTCGCGGCCACGACGCACCGAGGTTGTTCGGCGAAACGAACTAAGGATCTAGACGGCGACAGCGAGGCGGAGCATGTCAGGGAGGAAGGGAGGCTCACCGCGAGGCTGCTGGCGGTGTTGGATCGGCTTGGGGAGCAGCGGATCGACGACGAAGCAGAGGCCGGGCGGAGCTAGGGTTTCGATGGGCGTCTCGGCGTGCAGCGGTGTACAGGCCTTCTCCTCCTCGCTGGCGGGGTCCAGGGTGAAGCAGAGGTACTCCTCGGTCTCTTCGTTCACCTCCACGACGTGCTCACCGGCGGGATCGACGGGGGCGACGCGGTGCTGGCGGTGATCGGCGTCGGCCGTTGGTGGTCGGAGAGGAGGAAGGAGGAGGGGAGGGCTGGCTCGGGACAGATCTGGGCGAGGCCAGAGGAGGCGGGAGAGGGAGGTAGATAGCAGAGGGAGAGGGGAGGATGCCGTGGGGGAGTGGGGTAGAGAAAAGGTGGCTTTGGCCACTTTTCTCCTCCTCTCCTTCACGTGCTCGGGTCGGGGCAGGAGCAGGGTAGGTGCTAGAGGCTGCCAGGTGGGGACGGCAGGGTCGGTGGGGAGGCTCGGGCTGGGGGGCCCTCATGGTAGGGAGAGAAAGAGAGGGAGAGAGAGAGCTAGGGTGGGAGGAAGGCTCGGGCTAGGGTTTGGTTTAGGGTTGGGGTTGGGTAGCTCGGGTTGGTGAGAGGAGAGGTGAGGTGAGAGGGGGAGATGGTGTAACTAGGGTTAGATTAGAGGGAGACTAGGTTTAGGGTTAGCTAGGTTAGAGAGAGGAGAGATGAGGTCTTAGGGTTAAGAGATAGAAAAAGAGAGAGGGGTAAGAGAGATTAGGGTTTAGAAGAACTAGGCTAGGAGAGTAAAAGAGAAAGAAAAGAATAAGCCTCATATGATCAAGCATAAGAGTTTTATTTAAAAGAAAAGATATGGGTGAGATAATGGGGTGATGGAATGGATGGAGATGGGTGTAGGGTTTTAGATGCTTGCATGCATCAAGCAAGATCAAGCATGAAGAGGGGTAGAGAGAGATATGGGGGATGATCCACTCAAAGATTCAAATAAAAACCCAAAAGACTAGAATGTGGTGGTACTTGCATGGCCCATGCAAAATATTTAATGCCATGTTTATTCTTGTGGAAACAATAATATTAACATGGCATTATTCCTATGCATTCCCAAAAAGTGGAATCAAGCCAAGCAAAAGGATTTAAAGGAAAGTTCCAGATGGAGTAGATGGAGATGATCACATTTGATTATAATTGGGACTTGCTAGTGTGTATATTCCACTAGATGTTTAATAGTCCCAAAAATATCCCAACATGATAATAACCCCAAAACAACCCATATGGAAGCTAGAAAAGGGTTCCACTCACAAGGCATGCAAAGGTGGCCATGTGGCTCTCATTAACCAGTAATGTGGAAACAATATGGTGCATATATGGGAGCATGTGGAGATAGAATTGGATCCATCCCAACCCACATGAGCTAGAGGTAAAACCAAATAAGTTGCAATGTTCATATATGGTGGAATGGTGGAATGATGGGGTGATGACAAGAAAGGTGGTGGAGTTAATAAAAGATATGCCCCCAACTCAACTTGGGCATTAAACAATATATCAATAAACAAATACAATATATCAAGAGGCAAAAACAATTAATAATGCATATGAGATAAGAACCAAAACAAAAGGGTTTTATATGATGCTCAAATGCAAGGTGGCATGATGACATGAGCATGATATAATTATGATGCAACAATTATATATATGAGGTAGCCATTATATAGACTAGGCTAGTAGCATTGCAATTGTTAGACAATTGGGATGCTACAGTAAAGCACTTGTTGCTCGATAGTAGCTCGTGTGTCTTCGTGTAGTTTCTTCATGGCTTGGGCTCGCTTGTCGACGTCCATGTTGGTGCGCTCATGGAGAGGAAGTGGTAGAATGTAGAGCGCAGTGAGGGGCTCGAATCCATAGACTGTCATGAATGGGCTCTTCATTGTGGTGGAGTGATTTACTTGATTGTAGGTGAACTCGGCGTTTGGAATGAATTCCTCCCAATCCTTAAGATTCTTCTTGATCAACGCGCGTAGTTGAGTGCCGAGGCTTTGGTTGATGACGTCGGTTTGGCCATCGGTTTGAGGATGTGAGGCAGACGAGAAGAGGAGCTTGACGCTGACCATAGCCATTAGCGTCTTCCACAAGTAGCTCATGAATTTGACGTTGCGGTCGGAGACGATTGTTCTTGGCACACCGTGAAGATGAATGATTTCCCTGAAAAACAAATTTGCAACATGTGAAGCATCATCGGTCTTATGGCACAGCATGAAGCGTGCCATTTTGGAAAAGCGATCAACTACGACAAATATTGAATCATGACCATGCTTAGACCTAGGTAATCCTAACACAAAGTCTATGATAATGTCTAACCAAGGTGCATGAGGAATAGGAAATGGCATATATAAACCAAATGGGTTAGACTTAGACTTAGATTGGACACATGTAGTGCATCGTTGGATGTGGCGCTCCACGTCGCACTTCATATTGGGCCAATAGTAATGTGTGGAGATCATGTTGTACATCTTGTCACAGCCAAAGTGACCCATAAGGCCTCCACCATGAGCCCCTTGGAGAAGCAAATTTTGGAGAGATGACTTCGGAATGAAAAACTTGTTTTGTTTAATGAGAAAACCCTTATGCAAATAGAAGTCATCAAATCCTTTGAGACTTGAACACTTTGTGAATATTGGTATAAAGAACGGGTCAAAATCATACAAAGTATGTATATCATCAAGACCCAACACGTTTACTTAGAGGCGCGTAAGAAGGCATGCGTTCTTGCGAGACAAGGTGTCTGTAACTAAATTATCTTTGTATTTCTTATACTTGACGATGTAAGGAAAAGACAAGATGAACTCAACCCACTTAGCGTGCCTTTTACTCAAGTTGGCTTGGCCTTTGAGATATTTCAATGACTCATGGCTGGAATATATGATAAATTCCTTAGGCCAAAGGTGATGTTGCAAAACTTGAAGGACACGAACTAAAGAAAAAAGTTCTTTGTCGTAAATCGGATAGTTAAGGCATGTGCCATCTAGTCTCTCACTATGGTATGCAATAGGACGTCCATTTTGCATGAGGACTCCTCCAATGCCAATACCACTAGCGTCACACTCTATCTCAATTTTTTGTGAAATCTGGTAAAGTGAGGAGAGGTGCTTCGGTTAGCCTCTTTTTGAGCTCATCAAAGGCTTTTTGTTGTGCTTTGCCCCAAACGAAGGTGACATTCTATTTGGTCAACTCATTGAAAGGATAAGCAATGGTAGCCAAATCCTTCACAAAGCAATGATAGAAACTGGCCAACCCATGAAAATTTCAAAGTTCACTCACGTTTGTGGTAATGGTCCAATATCAAATGTCCATTACCTTGGAAACATCCACTTCAATTCCACTCGAAGAGACAACAAAACCAAGAAAAATCAACTTGTCTTTAGCAAAAGTGTACTTTGGGAGGTTAGCATATAGCTTTTCATTTCGAAGGATTTTTAAAACCTCCTTAACATGTATAACATGCTCCTTAAGCGATTTGCTATAAACAAGAATATCATCAAAATAGACAACTACACTTTTTCCAATGGGAGATCTCAAAATATGATTCATAAGGCGCATGAAGGTGGATGGGGCATTAGATAGGCCAAAAGGCATGACCAACCATTCATAGAGACCAAGTTTGGTATTGAAGGCGGTTTTCCACTCATCACCTTTTGACATGCGTATTTGATGGTAGCCGCTACGAAGATCGTTTTTCGAGAAAATAGTAGCTCCACACAACTCATAGAGCATATCAACAAGACGTGGTATAGTATGCCTATAATACATGGTAATAGCATTGATTATACAGCAGTCCATGCATAACCGTAATGTATCATCCGTCTTTGGTACAAGAATAATGGGTACCACACTTGGGCTAGTGCTTACTTCGATCAAACCTTTGGAGGAGATTTGGTTGCTTTGGCGTTCGATCTCCTTTGTATCCTCTAGGTTTGTTCGGTATGCGGAACGGTTTGGGAGAGGTGTGTCCGTATGAGGTCGATGTGGTGCTCTATTCCACGAAGAGGAGGTAGTCCATGTGAGCTCTCTTCGGGACACACATCCTTGAATTCCAGCAAAATAGCCATCAAAGAGGGAGGAACATTTGGCAAGTCATTAGTTCCTTGCGCTAGTCCCTTGCAAACAAGGACATAGTGCAGGATAGATGGGTTGGTCCTCACTTCACGCATCTCACTTTTGGTGGCAAGAAGAACACTCTTAGTTTTTCCACTTGAGTTTAGCTTTTGGCTCTCACTCGCTATATGGTGGTTCTCTCCCTCACCACTCATCTCACAATGTGGTTTTGTGGTTTTCACCCTCGCTAAAGCCTTTGCATTGTCCACGATTATTTGGCTAGGAGTCATCGGTTGCAAAACACATGTCTTGTTAAGACATTTGAAGGTATACACATTTGTGTGACCATCATGTAGAGCACCTTTGTCATACTGCCATGGTCTACCAAGTAACATATGGCATATCATCATGGGAACCACATCAGACTCCATCGTGTCTTTGTATGCTCCAATTGAGAATGTTACCAAGACAGTGTGCTTGATCTTCACGGACCCTTGGTCACATAGCCATTGGACATGGTATGGGTTCTTGTGTGGATGGAGGGTGAGGTTGAGCTTCTCACATAACTCAGTGCTTGCAAGGTTGTGGTAACTCCCTCCATCGATGGTAACTTTAATGATTTCCCATTGATGTCAGCACATGTTGGAAGATGTTGGATCTTTGATCTTCATGATCTTGGTCTCGAGTAGTCAAGACTCGTGTGACGACAAGCGATGGACTTGCGTCATTCTCACACATGAAGAGTTCTTGGTCATCTTCCACATTTTTCCTTGCCATTTCTTCTTTGACCCTTACATCAAATTCATCTTCACTCAAGTATTCCTCATCACTATTTTCATGAATGAACAAGACATTTTTGTTGCCACATGTGGCCGACTTGTGTCCTTTTCTTCCACACTTTTAGCATTCGCTATTGAATGGCAGGTCATCCTTGGTATGCTTTCCACTTGGGCACGGTTTTCCTTGAGGAAGTGTTGGCTTGAAAGGAGGCTTGGAGGCACTTGAGGAGCTTCCGTTGAAGCTTGTTGTTGTAGCGGTTAAGGATTTCTTTTAGGTGAATGTAGCATCCCAATTGTCTAACAATTGTAATGCTACTTGGTCTAGTAAGATAATGGCTACTTCCTATATATAATTGTTGCATCATAATTATATCATGCTCATGTCATCATGCCACCTTGCATTTGAGCATCATATAAAACCCTCTTTCTTTGGTTCTTCTCTCATATGCATTATTAATTGGAATTGCCTCTTGATATTGTATTTGGTTATTGATATATTGTTTAAATGCCCAAGTTGAGTTGGGGGCATATCTTTTATTCCAATTCCACCACCTCTCTTTGTCACCACCTTATAATTCCACCATCCCATTATCCATGAGCTTGTTTCTCTTTTTCTTTTGATTTTATTCTAGCTCATGTGGGTGGGGTGGATCTAAATCTATAAATTCTTTTGCTTGGCCTTTATTCCACTTCTTGGGAATGCATAAGAATAATGCCGTGCTATTATTTTGTTTTCACAAGAATTTAATCAAGGCATTTATTATTTTTGCATGGGCCATGCAAGAGTACCACCACTTTTAGCCAATTGTTTCTCTCTTGGTTTAAATGGGTTTTCTCTTTTTGGGGTCATCTCCATCCCTCACCACCATCTCTCTCTACCCCCCCTTCATGCTTGATCTTGTTTGGTTCATGTTAAAAAACCCTACAACCATCCCCCCATCCATGCAAGCCATGTGTGGGCATATTCAACCCTTATCTCTAAAAACCCTAAGCCATCACCCTCTCTCTCTATCCTCTCTCCAAAAACCCTAACCCTAGTTCCTCTCTAATCTAACCCTAAGCCACCCATCTCCCTCTCTTTCTCACCCTCTCCTCTCACCATGCCGAGGTGTCCCCTCTCCCTACCATGCTGGCCCCACCTGGCCACCCTTCCTCCCTGGTCCCACCTCAGCTCACCACCAACCCCAGCCCTAACCTACCCCAGGCCGAAGCCCTACTCCTAACCAAAAACCCTAACCCGAGCCTACTCCATCCTACCCTAGCTCTCTCTCTCTCTCTAGCTCTCTCTCCCTGCCACAGCAACCCCAACCGACGACCCTAGCTCCGAGCCGGCCCCTCCTCTCGCCCTAGGCCCACTGGCAGCCCCTCTGCTGACCCCCACGTCGAGCACGTGAGAGCGAGGTGGAAAGGTGGCCGAGCCACCTCTTTACACCGTCGCGTCCCCCACGGCATCGCCTCCCTCTAGGCTCGCCCTTATCCCCTTCCCCTCCTTCCTCTGCCTCACCAAACCCCCCTGGCCTCGCGCCGCAACCATCTCTCCTCCCCCTCTACCTTTCTCTCCACCGGCCGGTGATCTGTCGGTCTCCACCGTCCCCCCTCTTACAGCCGGTGGCGAGGAGCTGTGGTTGTCGAGGAAGGACGAGGACCAACCGCTGCTTCGCCCTGTACCCGTCAGCGAGGAGGAGGAGCTCCACTTCCGCCACCTTACCGAGACGCCCCGATGAAACCCTAGCCCGCCGTTCGCCTGCCTCGTCGACGCCCTGCTGCTCCCCAAGCTGATCCGACACCACCACCCTCTCCTCGGTGAGCCCCTATTCCTCGCTGACATCCTCACTCTCGCTGTTGCCGTCTAGCTCTGCCGTTTGTTTCGTCGAATGCTCTGCGCGCACCGTCGGCCACTGCGTTGGCTCGCTCCCGCGTCGCGTAGAACCTTAACCAGCCGCCCGCCGCCCCTCTGTCACCATCCGTTAGCCTACCGCGCTGGTTCCTCCCCTTAGCGCGTGCGCCCTGCGTCGCGGC
Organism: Avena sativa; assembly: GCA_916181665.1. Classification (NCBI taxonomy): domain Eukaryota; kingdom Viridiplantae; phylum Streptophyta; class Magnoliopsida; order Poales; family Poaceae; genus Avena; species Avena sativa. The sequence goes on from OV702292.1 coordinate 320,538,117, forward strand.
TTCGAATCCCCGTGCCGCGCCCCGCGTCGGTCAAGCACCGATCCGTCCGCAGGTGCAGAGAAGATCTACAGGGCTCTGTGGAAACTTTTCAATTCGCCCCCCCTTTTTGTTTTTCCTTAACCCGCGGTACCACCGAGCCCTACCGTCAGCCTCTCCGTCCGTTTTGCAGTTAAGCCCCCCAGGTTCCACTGCCTCAGCCCGCACTCCCCCGGATCCACCAAGTGTCGCCTACCGGCTGGCCGCGCGTGCCGTGGACCCTCAGCCCCACCGGCCCCACCTGTCAGCCGCATGGGCTAGCTCAGCTCGCGGTGAGAAAAGGTCGCTCTGCGTCGTTTTCCCGCCAGGTCAGCCTGGCCCCACTTGTCACTGTCTGTGGCTAGGTCTGGGCTGAGTGACAAAAGGTTTTCTGTTTTTCTGTTTTAATTTAAACTTTTCAAATTTGTTTTAAAATTCAAATTCAAATCTGTTTTCAAATATCTTTTAAGATATGATTCCAAATTACACATGTAATATATGTTTTTGAATCAGAAAAATGGGAGGAATTCAAATATGCCCTTCAAAATATATTTAGAACACTTTAAATTTCGAGTTGATTAAAATTACAAGAAAATACCCTTTTCCTTAATTAATTAATAACTTTAGTTTTATAACTTCAAATTTGACAAATAATATGTCTAAATAGATCAGCGCGACGAGCCCGTTCTATCTATGCATTCCATGTTCTGAATTGCAGCATGCATCATATAAATATAAAGTATACAGCAACTTATTTGAGGATAAAAGGTGACTAAAACGCCATAAAATGCTTTATTCTTGTATCCCACACCTCACCCATGCCATGCTACATTATTGCCATGCAAATTGTGCATCATTCATCATGGCATGATTGTTTGCTTGTCGCATTTTAATTCATATTCTTGTGCACTCTATTTATGTTGGTCCTTGTTTGTTTGGTTCCTCTTCGAATAGACACTGAGCAGGGGATATATCAAGAAAACCAGGAGCACTACCCAGATCCATTCCTCGCTTCAACCGAGCTGCCAGGCAAGCACTACCACATGCTTGCATACATATAGTACCTATTGCCTCTATCTTATTCTTGCATCATTGAGTCGCGATTGCATTAAACTGAATCCCAAGCACTGCATAGCCTTTACATTTAAACCCCACCAAAGCTTGTTCCTCCATCCCATGAGCCCTTACTACAGGAGTTGTTTGAGCCATGCGGGTCGTAGAACAGCATGTGTAGGGTATGTGAGTGTCTGATGGATAACGAGGTACCTAAACAACTTAACCTGAGTAGTAATGGGATAACTAATAAAAGTGGCACCGGTGAGCAATATCTGCTATTTGGTTCTTCATGCTCACTTGTGTCCCGTAGGACCCCGAGTACTTGATTCCTGTTCCTTGAATATTCGCGCTATCCACATCCGGGAGGCTTATGAACCCCCCTGAGCCAGATCTTGATTCATTCTTATTTCTTGGGGCCACAAAGTAGTTTGGGGCTTTATTACTATCCTGTACTTATGCCATGCTTTACTGCTTTATTTAAGATTGTGTGTGGAGCACCTGTACTGTTTAGGACCGTGACACGTTTTCGCTGTATCGACAAGCCCAGTCACATTTTCGAGTTCCCAGTCGTTTACCGCCGTCCACACAAACCCTGGGTCCGTTTCGGAGCCGGCCAACTTCGTTGCAGGTAGCTTAGTGGGGTGGCCCCCTGAAATATTTCTGAATCCTGTGATCGCTTTGTCGTGAATGCCTCGTTGGGTTTTGATTTGGTTTTTCCGAGGTTGATCGAGTGTGTGTTGCTATTTGTGCACCCCTGCAGGGTAAATCTTTCTGAAAGCCGTGTCCGCGGTTATGGACGACTTGGAGCACAGTTTCTCGATCATAGACAAGTATAACTAAAGTACCGCTTTTAATTTGACTAAGTACCTGACTAGTAAATAGTGCAACACTCATGGAATGGATAATAAAACTACCAACGGATGGGGGCTGTTCGTCCGCTTCCTCGTTGGTAAGCGAGGAGGAGGATGGATCTGTTAAAATTACTGTTATAACTGTTGATATTAATTAACGAACCTCCGTATATCTTTGGTTAGGCGGATGGTTAGCGAGTATTCCTAGAATTGTTAGGTATTATCTTTTGCTGCAATTGCGTCACCCCAGGTTGTGTCCCCTTTAGAGGCATAAAGACTTGCTGAGTACCCCTAGGGTCTCACACGATATATTGTTTAATTCAGATGAACAGGTATGCTCGCAAGATGGATACTGGGTGGAGGAGACGGACGATGTTGGCAACGATCACTCGGTGTAGAGATTCCGGGAACGGGGATCCGTGAGATCTGTGGGCGGGATGTGTTTATTTATGGGGCATCTTATGCCGATTTGCTTCTTATCCGTACTCGGATCTTGTTTTCCGCTTCCGCCTGATACTCTGATGTTTGATGTATGAGGAGATATCCTAAACTATTATATCTATCTAGGATATTTGGATCTTGCCGTATGGCGTTGCAATATTTCTATTTCTTTTAGACGGAATGGCTCTGAGGACTGTTGTATGGTGGCTTGCATACATACTCATTTGTGTATGTAGTTGATCCCTTCGCCTGCCGATTACGCCGCTCGTTCTTGTCCCGATGTTTGGAAATGGTTAGGACGGCCGAAAGGTCTACCTGTGAGTGGCATTTGGCCCCACCGTACTATTTTAACCATTTCCGATCATCCAGGCTTGTAACTAAGAGCGTAATTCACCGAGGTAGTTATAGTGAAGTACATCTTGGGCTTGTTGTATTTGATGTCCTCTTGCACTTGACGCTCAGCCTTTCTTGCATTATGTACAAGCTCAACCATGTTATTGTACTTTTGGAACTCGGTGATGCGCTTGATTGGGTGGTTCAAGCCAATGAGGAAACGTGCCATTGTTTTCTCTTCACGCTCTTGAATGTTCGCATGAATCATGTTGAGCTCCATTTGCTTGAAGTACTCTTCCACGGCCTTTGTTCCTTGATTGAGCATTTGAAGCTTGTAGAAGAGGTTACGGGTGTAGTGCGAAGGAACAAAGCGGGAGTGCATATGAGCCTTCATGTACTGCCAAGGGTTGATTGGAGGCTCTCTTCTTTCTTCCTGAGCAACTTGGACTTGTTCCCACCAAAGGTTCGTATAATCATCAAACTCAAGAGAAGCCATGGCCACCATCTTCTCATCACTATAGTTGTGCATGCGGAAGATTTTGTCAACTATGAGTGCCCATGAGAGGTATTCTTCAGGGTCATTTGAACCGGTGAACTTGGGCATGGTGCACGGTAGCTAGCTTGGTGATATTGTTGTTGCTCTTCCGGTTGTTGAGTCACATTTGGAGGTGGCGGAACTTGTTCATCACGACATTGTTGGGGAGCTTGCTCTTAGCGCGGTTGTTGATGAGCTTGTTCTTGATCTTGGCGCGGTTGTTGACGAGGTTGCTCTTGCTCGTGGCGTGGTTGTGGACAAGGTTGAGGAGCTTGGGCCTCACGAGGTTGAGGGGGGGTTGGAGCCTCTTGCCGTAGTTGTTGGTGAAAGGGAGGCTCATTCCTCGATTGATGACGTGGGTTAGGGACTTAGGCCTCTTGATGAAGATCATGGTCTTGAGCCTCTTGGCATGGTTGGCGTCGATCCACATGTACCATGTGATGCTCCATGTCTTGATGTTATGGAGGAGGCTTGTCATGGTTACCATGGTGTCGGCATGGACATTCATGACGGCAATGACGAAGAGGAGGTTCTTGAAGAGCTCCGCATCGATGACAAGCTTGTTCCTCCAAGTTGGAGACATCACTTGTTATTGCGAGAATGTCATGTGGACGTGGGCGATGAACTTTCGGTTGCACTCGAGGTTCCACTTGTGGTTCTTCACGTGGTTGGTCTTGTTGGATCACTAGTGCTCATGTGTGATGAGAGTGTTCGTCTCGCCTAGTAGAGGCCTTGAAGAGAAATCACCATCATACCTTGACATAGAGGCATGGCAGGCGAAGGTACATATTGGGAAGAGCTCATGGATTCAAAAACGGGGGCTTCATTGCATCTTGGAGCACTTGCATGAAGATCTTGTCAATGAGGAGAACGATGGCATGACGAGGTTGATGCACTCGAATGGTGCCTTGAAGCGCTTGGTGCGCGCGAGCATGGCCTTGTGTTGTTTGTGATTGTCTCCATGAGGTGTTGAATTGTGTCATTTGTTGCATCGACAGTGCATTGAAGAGCTTCATTTTGGTTCCCAAAGTTGTGTTGCATGGCATGCATTTTCCTTTTTATGCCATCGAAGAGGTTGTCGATGTTGTTGAACTCAATTTGAGTTTCTCTGAATTGCTCGTCTTGGCGTGTCTCAAGGGCATTGCAACGGTCACGGAACTCTCGCCAAATGATGTAGTGACTTGCTCGTGTCATGTACGGTCCTTCTTCATCTTCGGTGGAGGTGGTTGGCTCGCCTCACCGTGCCTATCCATGATGGTAGACAAACAAGGATTGTATATGGAAGGTAATGTGGCGGTGGTTAGCCTTTTACCTCACCTTGGAGATTGTATCAAACTAGTAGCCACACGTGAGAACTATAAGCTTGCAAAGTGAAATCACAAATAAATCTCACACTAAAGAAATAAATAAACCTCTCAAAAGATTTTGGTGGAAGGTTAGGATGGTGGAATGCCAAAGAACCAACCAACACGAAAAGGGTATTCAAAAGTAGTTAAAATCCAACAAAACTCACGTCAAAGGAAAAGGTCAACAACTCAAAAGGGTGATAGGAACCTACATTATACACACACGTGGAGATTCCTAGAACAACTATTATAATGAGAAGGCAAAAGTCCTAACGAAGACTAAGCTCGGTTGTCGTGCCAATGCAAGGTGAGACCATGGCCCGTTTGCAAAGAGAAAAATGAGCAATGGATTTGTGCACTTGCCTTGGGCGCTCTTATTTCTCTTTCTTACAAGCTTCAGACTCTCTTATGCTATGGGAGACTTTTTTTTCTGTGTATCTTTTTCTTTTTTCTTTTCTTTTCTATTTATTTATTTATTTATTTATTTTTGCTCTCCCTTGATGCTACCAAGTCACTCTTGATATTGCTCTTGCACTCTCACTATCCAAGGACAAATGCACAATGCTCAAGCAAACACAAGATGAGCCACTCTCGTGGGATAGGTACACACAAAGGAAGATATGGGTTAACAAGGTGGCGCAAGTGATAACTTCACTGGTGATGATGTACTTGCGATCGGTGGTATAGGAAGATGTTCGGGTACCATGGTGTTGATGAGCGCAGGTGATGTTGCGGAAGCTTGCCGTTAGTTGTTGACACACACACGGAACACAAACAACAAGGAGAAATTATCCAAAATGGAATAAGAGGAAAAAATGTCAAAATTAGGTGTTAGGTCGGAGACTCTGGTGTCTAGGAGCCGAAAACTCCGGTCAGGGCAGAAACTCCGAGTGGTCGCGGCCGGAGACTACGGTGTGGCATGGACAGAGACTCCAGGGTGACGCGGGCGAAGACTGCGGGGTCAGGGCTGTATGAATAGCTTGTGTTCTTGATGGAACTCTACGCCTTGGGGCCTCAAATCCGCAAAACATTGAGCCAAAATTGGGCTGGGAAACATAGGCAAAAGCTGGACCAACATCTTAGACAACATTTGGTCGGATCAAAACCACAAATAACACTCCAAATCAAGAGATCGGTCCAAAGACAAATTTGGGGCTCTCTTTTGGGGATTTTCGAATTTATAGTGGATAAAAGAAAAATTGGTGGGGACATTTGTGATCAACGAGGCTCTTGATAGCAATATGTTTGGGGTGACCCATTAGGGTTCCCGATCTTTCATGAATTCCCGTGGAAATCAATATGGAGGCAAGTGGGGGAGAGGGAGAGGATGAAATCCATGAACACACACGCGAAGAAATTGAAAGGAATATGCTTGATAGGCAATAATAAAGTGGTCACTATCTTATTCCATGTTTATGATAAAATTTTTATTTTCATGCTATAATTGTGTTAAGAGAAAACATTAATACATGTGTGATTTATAAACAGAAAAGGTTCCTAGTACCACTTCTTTTAATACTAGCTTGTTGATTAACTGATGATCACAGGTTTCCTGATCATGAACATTAGATGTTGTTAATAACAGGGTCATATCATTGGAGAATGATATGATGAATAGTTACCCGAAGTTGATGTAACAATATGATCATGTCCTCAAGTTTATATTGTTATTACATTAGTAGTGAATCAGTGTCCTTAGACCATGAGATCACATCAATCCCTTTCACGGGAAAGGTACTTTGATTACATCAAATGTCACTTCGTAACTTGGTGATTATAAAGGTGTCGTCGGGTACTTGGGAAGTGTTATTTGAGGCTCATGGATCAAGAATGGGATTTGTCCATCCAGATGACGGAAAGATATACTCAGGGCTCTCTCGGTGATATCACATTGACATAGCTTGCAAGCAAGTGATTTGATCACTAGAATATTATATCATGGCAACGAGAAATAGAATACTTGTCGGGAACGAGAATAAACAAGGTATGGATGATCGAATCTCAAACAAGTAAAATATCGCGAGACAAAAGGAATTTGATTACAGCAAAAAAGGTTCAGATGATCATTGGATTTTCGTGGAGCTAGTGGGAGTCATTATGAATCTCCAAATCCCGCTAATGATTATTGATCTTTAATACCTCGGACCCTACGCTCTAAGCACAAGCCTAAATGAACCCAAAAGTGAATAAGGGATTCTACCGCGGAGGCCCAAGGCCACCCATGTGTAGGACCATAGAAGCGGAGCAGGGGACGGTACCAGCCAACCACCCTACCCACTTTCAAGAACATCGGGACATGAGCGAGTGGCCTAGTCGACAGGTAAAGCAATCAAAAACATACACAAATGAGTATGTTCGTTAGTGACATACAATAGTACATCAGAGCCACACCATCTAAAACAACAGAAATAGAAATATTCAATGCCATATGGCAAGATCATATTATCCTAGATAGAGATAATAGTTTAGGATACATCCTCATACATCACACATCAGAGTATCAAGCATAAGTGGCAAACAAGATCCGAATACGAACAAGAAGCAAATTGGCATAAGATGCCCTGAATATAAGCACATCCCGCCCACAGATCTCATGGATCTCCATCCTCGGAATCTCTACACCTGACAGTTGTTGCCACCATCACCGGTATCTTCGACCCAGTAATATTCTTGAGAGTATACATGTCCAACTGAACCAAATATTTATCATGTGAGACCCTAGGGGTATTCAGCAAGTCTTAATGCATCTAAAGGGAACAACCTGGGGGTGACACAATTGTAGCAAAAGATAATAGCTAAACAGTTCTATAGACATACGCTACACATCCGCCCACTAGAGATGGATGGATGCTCGTTAATTAAGTAACAACAGTTATATAAGTAATATAAATAAACATTGCTCGCCCTACTTCTCGCTTACAGACGAGAAGGCGGAAGAACACTCCATCTCTTGGCAATTTTATTAACCATTCCATGAGCATTGCACTATTTACTAGTCATATCTTAGTCAAATTAAAGGCGGTACTTTAGTTATGCTTTTCTACGATCGAGAAATTGTGCTCCAAGTCATCTGTAACCATAGACACGGCTTTCAGAAAGATTTACCCTGCAGGGGTGTAGAAATAGCAACACACACACGATCAACCTTGGGAAGAACCAAATAAAAAGCAATGAGGCCTCACGACAATGCATTCACAGGATTCATAAATTATTTTAGGGGACCAAGGTTTGCGAGAACGGCTATAAACGACTGGGAACCCGAAAGTGTGACTGGGCTTGTCGATACCGCAAAATCGTGCCACGATCCTAAACAGTACAGGCGCTCCACGCGCAATAGTAAATAAAGTAGTAAAGCATGACATAAGTACAGGATAGTAATAACACCCCAAACTAGTTTGTGGCCACAAGAAATAAAGTGCAAATCAAGCTCAAGCGAAGGGGGATCCATAGAGTCTCCCGAATGTGGATAGTGCAAATAGTCAAGGAACGGGAATCAAGTACTCGGGGTCCTACGGGACACAAGTGAGCATGGAAGAACCAAATAACAGCTATTGTCCATTGGTTCTTTCTTTAGTTATCCCATTACTACATAGTTTAAGTTGTTTAGGTACCTCAGGATCCACAGACTCGCACAAATCCTACACATGCAATTCTACGACTCGCATGGCTCAAACAACTCCTATAGTAATGGCTCATAGGATTGAGGATACAAGCTTCGGTGGGGTTTAAAAATAAAGGATATGTAGTACTTGGGATTCAATTTGGTGCAATCATGACTCCATGATGCAAGAATAAGATAGAAGCATAGATTCTATATGTATGCAAGCATGGGGAATTACTTTCCTGTCGGATCAGCAGTAGGGTAACCGTGATCCGGGTAGTACTCTTGGTTCACCGGATAGTTCCCTTGCTCGGCGTCTGTCCGGTATAAAAGTCAAACACACAAAGGATCATAATAAATAAAGTGTGCAATCATATGGATATATGCAACAAGCAAACAAGGTATGCCCTGATGGAATAATGCACAATTGCATGGTATAACATAGCATGGCATGAGTAAGGTGTGGAAACAAGAAATAAGCATTTTTATTAGTTGCTTAGTCATATTTTGCTCCCATAAACCTTGCTGCCCCTTTAATATTTATATGATTTTTGTTTCAATTCATATCATGGAATGCATAATTCGAACGGGCTTGTCGTGCTGATCGATTTAGACATATTATTTGCCAAATTTTGGAATTATGGATTTAAAGTTATGAATTTATTAAGAAAAGGCATTTATTCGCATTTAAATAATTTCAAATTCCTCAAAAAATATTTTGCATGGCATATTTGAATTCCTGGCATTTTTCTAAAAATATATAGTATTTTGATTTAGTAAATACAAGATATGATATATTGTATAGATATTCCTTTTATCCATTTTGTAAAAGAGAAAAGCCAAATTTCTATTTATACTAAGCAGAACCTAGCCACAGACATGTGTAGGTGAGGCTAGTTGCTGACTGTGCTGATCGGGCTTTACGTTGAGGCTGATAGGTGGGGCTCCCTTCTAGTTAGTAAAAAGAAGAAGGAAAAAGGAGTGGTCGCCGGGCTTCAAACATGGTACCTCTTGGTTCTGGACGGATTCATCATGGGGTTAGAACCATTGGGCTGGCTGCGGATTGTGATAACACATGGCCTCGCTGTATCTTAAGGGTTCAGGACGGGTTGCTAAGACTGAATACTGAAGAAATGTTGCGCTGTTATCTGAAGGACGCTGTATGGTTTTCTGCGAGTTGGATGATCTTGCGAGGACAAGAATGGGAGATGTAGGGCTCAGTTTGAGGTGAGGTTTGAAACCAGAGCACGCTAGTATAACCAGCTTCAACAGTACGCAAACAGCGGTGCCGAAGATTGATTGTGGCGAGGCCTAGGTTGTCGGTAACAGAATGACTTCTGTTGCACGCGGTGACTTAAGTAACAAAACTGACGGAAGACTGAAGAACGGCAGTGAATCAGCGCGGCAGCACGATCTTGCGAGCTTGCTCCAGGTCTCATTCTTGGACCAAAATGCGCGTTATAAGGCTCTATGGAAAGTTGGAACATAGGGCTACCCTAAGGTGCAAGAATCTTGGCAGGGGATGATTTGTGGAGACGGCTAGATCACGATGAACAGAAGACCAAAAACAGGCTGTCGCGATCTACGCGATGGTGCAACTTGCGAGCATGACTACGGGCGACACAATGCACCGAATTGAACAAGTAAGGTATCATTTTAAAGAGGGAAGATAGATCTTCGACTTGGTACAAAGAAAAAGATCGGTGGTAGACCATGGAATCCGCTCGGATGACGAAAACAGAGCTGGCATCAACAGCGCGCACTGGTGCTTACGACGGCGACCGTGCACTGTGGCGACCTCGATGACAAGGCACGGCGACACAGGAGGAAATGACATGTATGGGAGTTGTCTGCTCACCCGAGGCGCGTAGGAGCAGTGCTGGAGCTAGAGGTGGAGTGGATCGGAGAGGAGGCAGAGGCTGCAAAGCTCCTGGCGGAGCCGGTTCACGGTGGCGCTTGGGCTTCCACGACGAGGTCCAGTGGCGATCTACGGTACAGGGCGACGGCAAGGAAGTAGATGGTCGCCCAGGACACCTTGATCGGCCTTGCTGATCACCCGAGAGGATAGTTCTTGATGAAGCAAGGGTTTCTGCCATGGCAGGTTTTCTTGAGGGAGGATGAAGGCTGGAGAGGGAGGTGGGAACTTCCTTGTGGTCCTGGATCTTGATCTGGAGTGTGAGAGTGGTTGGGGAGATAAGAGAGAGGAGAGGGATCTCACATGGCTTTGGTTTGATTTTTTCCAAAAGTAGAAAATAGAGCAGAAGGAGACATCGGGTAGGGTTCTTCTCTTTGGTCTCCCCTTGTTCTGTAGCATGTGAAGGGAGAGGGGCAGGATCAGGGGGGACGTGGGGTGCTGGTTATCTTGCTTGCCAAGAAGAGGTGGAAGGGGTGGTGGTTGGGGTTTTGTCAAAAATATCCGAGGGAGAGGGGTGATGTGGTGCCTCATATGCACATGATACACACACATGAGGGTGCCTTCGGTGGATGGGGATGGAGTAGGTTCAAAGGGTTTGGTTAGTTTATATTAGGATAAATGCTTTTATTTTGTTTGATCAAATCAAAAACAAAAGCTCAAATGAAGTGGAATTCAAAACAACACAAAACAATTAAACAAGAGGAGGGAAAAAAGGGGGTGTGAGTGTGTGTGTAGCTAGGTGTAGGATTAGTGTCTTTTATTTATTTTCCAATTTTGTTCGATTCAAAACCCACTCTAAACCCAAGCAAAAATCAAATAGAAGGAAGAAGGGAGGGTTGCAAACCTTGCATGGGCCATGCATTGTATTAAATGATCTTGTTCTAGTATGTAAAAACAACTAGAATGTGGTATATGACCATGCAATTGAAACAAGCTTCCAATTAATATTATGAAAACAATATTAGATCAAGGATGGAAGCATCAGACAAAAGATAGGATCCATCCCAATTATTTATGAGCTATACTTAAATACCAAAAGAAATGCATGTGCTCGTATTTAAATAGGATGGTTGATGTAAAACAAATTAAGGTGGTGGAATTATAATAGATATGCCCCCAACCCAACTTGGGCATCAAGCATTATATCAAGGAACAAATACAATATATCAAGAAGCAAATACAATTAATAAGGCAAATGCAATATGAGGAGAAGAACCAAATGAAAATGGTTTTAATATGATGCTCAAATGCAATGTGGCATGGTGATATGAGCATGATATTATGATGATGCAATAATTATTATGTAGAGGTAGCATTATATTGATTGAAACCATATAGCATTACAATGTTAGACAATTGGGATGCTACAACTCTCCCCCACTAAACAAGAATCTCGCCCCGAGATTCCTAGGAAAAGAAGAAGACACAAAGAGAGGCGGGTGTTTGGAACGAAGGTGATCCTCGCGTGCCCAAGTTGATGAACAACAGAATGGTACGACCATCACACCTTATAAAACTTGCTATACTTGTTGCGAGTCTTGCATTTTGCTTCTTAGAAACAAAGGACTTGAAGAACCTAGAGAATTGTTGTGAGACGAGAAAGATAGGATGAACATAGCTCTGGTGCTTTCGAGAAACGCAATAAAAGAATAGAAACACATCTTGAAAGAATTATGAAAGACGGTGTATCGAGAAGAAACAAAAGACCGTTAGGATTCAATATCAAAAGCTGCAAGTGAGGATGATTCTTGCTCTTGCCGAAAGAAAATCATGACTTTGGAGAAGTTATCAACCACTATGAAAATAGCATTATCTCTTCCCTCAGATTTATAAAATGAAGTTCGGAAAATGACATTGCCTTAAACAATAGAGTTCCTTGATATCAACAGACTAAGATTAGAATTCAGGAATTCTCGGATTTGATTCTTCTTGCGCCAGTAAGAACCAAAGGTTCACGCAATTGAGGTGTGGAGATATATCTTCAAGAGAAGGAGGTGATGCTAGCTTATGGTGGAATCCTGAGAAGAAGTTGAATGTTGGATATCTGGAGTTTATTGTAGAGATGCTTATTGCTTTCTGTAACCATGAGTTTATTGCAATAGATTTTGTGATTGATGGAATCAACCATAATTGTTTTTACCAATAGAAAAGAATTGATAGCTGAAGTCAGATATATCTTCCATCCATCTTGTTTGACGATGTTGAGCTCTGGTAGAATGAAGAGGATGGAGGAGATTTTACAGTTGCTTCCACCAGATCATTGAAGATTTCCTCCATCTTGAAATAGACAAGACCACCAACAAGAGATCATTGCTCATGATCATCGAGAGAACACTCCAGAAAAACCAAGGACGGAAGTAAAAGTCTCAAGGGATAAAGGCCACTTCTGACTTTCGTGGAATGAGTGAAATCACATTAATCCACCAATTCAATGTATAAGAGTGAATTATAAGAGTAGTCAGATGGGGATCAGTCCATCGTGCACCCAAAGCATTACTCCGTACATGAATAGGAAAATCATGCAACCCAACTCTCAGAAATTTAGACTGAAGATCTTGCCAAGCGATGTTCATGAAGCTTCATAAGAATCAAGGAGGTGATGCAAACACTTCATCGGGTCCAAAGTAGATAAAGATGATGATGTTGTCGTCGTGTTAGAAGTTCCAAGCCATTAGAAAACATATGAAGGAAGATTACGAAGAATAGTTGCAAGATTCAATAGATAGAGAAAAAATATAGCACCAACTGGAATAGAAGGATTACAAAAGATCTGAAAAGTGTTTCTAGTAGCTGGCAGATTGAGGATAGAAAATAAATGAGAGAGTTTCAAAAGGATTCTTGATGAGCAGAAGACCAAAAGAACTTCTTGTCCTTCTCAAGAAGATCCGAGAGAGATTATGCAGTCCTGAGGAAACTTCAATGGAACGATGATGATAACTTACCAAACAAGGAAAAGCTCTGAATTTGGTTGAAGGTGGAGGATGGAATTAACAATTGACTTGATGATTCCAGAATTGTAGCGATGTATTTAGTAGAAGGACGTGGCCAAGATAGGTGACTTCACAAAGTCGGAATTCGCACTTTGAGAACTTTGCACGCAAGCAGCGTTCATGAAGCTTAATAGGAAGAGACATAGATGATCTTCAATGTTCTCCCACTGATATAGAATAGGCAAGCATATCATCAAGATATACCACCAAGAATTATATAGATATTCCAAGAATACCAAATTCAAGAGGCGTAAGAAATGAACAATTGCTCGAAACATTTTCTAAGCTCAACGCTCTTTGAAAGATCAAACGTTATGAGCAACCATTTGTGTTGGAAGAGATGCATTGGAAGAAAAGATTATCTAGCCCTTTGGATAAGAAAAGAGATATTGACTTTTTCACCTTGTTGATCGGATCACTGGTTGCAAAGATAATGATATCTTGGATAAGGAAGCGATGATAACTCATACATTTAAGAAAAGCTATCAGAGATGAAGGGATGAGATTCTCCTGTATCAAAGAGAACCTTTGCGGATATGGAGTTCCAAAATATATAAAGCACGATAACGGATGATAATCTACCATAGCGCCTTAAGAGCCTCTGGATAGCCAACGATACTTGAATATTATATAGACATGATCACGGTATATAACTCAAAATCACAAGAGATAACCACCATCATTTGGAGGATTAGATTGATAGAATTGACCATATTCCACTCATGATAAGCGTCATATAGCAATACCAAGAAACAAATTACAATCGCAAGCATCGGATCGACGCAAGTTATGCATTTATCCCAAAATAATTGAAGATGAAACAAAAACTCCAGACTGAAGCACCGGTGGCAAAAGATCAAGTTAGCACGAACATGCCGATAAAGAAGGCGAGTAGTGTATCACACACGACTAAAAAGGAGTGTGGAAAACACAGATGTATCAAAGAAAAAATTCCGCATTTTTTAGCATTAAAATACCAACTAGATGCGCAAAACCCCTTAACAGATAGAGATTAGCAACTCCACATTCAGTGAAAGCATGGAGACTGGAAGAAGACCCTTAAAAAGATCGCGCCGGTTAACATAGAGTCAGATAGATCGCATAGGTTTACACATAAGCTTGTCTGTATGGAATGTACCAACAGTTGATAACCAAAGACAGATTGCAAAGCAAGGTTGGATGCAACAGATAGAGAAGGAATAACACATCCTATGTACTACAGATACCCCGAACACGTGAATCCTAGTTCGAATTTTTAGAAGAGGATAGACAACATTACACTTCCTTACCAGAAAAGGATGCGTGGGTAATAACAAAAACGGAAGCAATCCTACTCTCACGTTTAGTTTTTCCCTAGTATACATAACTACCAAAATATTTTCTAGACTGACAACGACCATCTTGGCTGAGACCATGAAGGGAGGAATGGCTCTGATGCCAATTGTAATACCTCGGACCCTACGCTGTAAGCACAATCCTAGATGAACCCAAAAGTGGATAAGGGATTCTACCGCGGAGGCCCAAGGACAACCACATGTAGGCCCACAGAAGCGGATCAGGGCACGATACCGGCCAACCACCCTACCCACTTTAAAAAACATAGGGACATGAGCGAGCGGCGTAGTCGACAGGTAAAGCAATCAAAAACATACACAAATGAGTATGTATGTCAGCAACATACAATAGTACATCAGAGCCACACCATCTAAGACAATAGAAACTGAAATATTCAATTCCATACGGCAAGATCCAAATATCCTAGATAGAGATAATAGTTTATGATACGTCCTCATACATCACACATCAAGGTATCAAGCGAAAGCAGAAAACAAGATCTGAGTACGGACAAGAAGCAAATTGGCATAAGATGCCCTGAAAATAGGCACATCCTGCCCACAAATCTCACAGATGTCCATCGTAGGAATCTCTACACCTGACAGTCGTTGCCACTATCTTTGGTCTCTTCGACCCAGTAACCTTCTTGATAGTATACCTGTCCAACTGAACCAAATATTTATCGTGTGAGACCCTAGGGGTACTTAGCAAGTCTTAATGCATCTAAAGGGAACAACATGGGGGTGACGCAATTGCAGTAAAAGATAATAGCTAAACAGTTCTATAG
The DNA here is from genome assembly GCA_916181665.1 of Avena sativa. Lineage (NCBI taxonomy): Eukaryota > Viridiplantae > Streptophyta > Magnoliopsida > Poales > Poaceae > Avena > Avena sativa. The sequence goes on from OV702292.1 coordinate 320,553,322, forward strand.
AGACATCCTATAGATCCGCCCAACCAGAGATGGGTGGACGCTCGTTAATTAGTAACAACAATTATATAAGTAATATAGATAAACATTGCTAGCCCTCATTCTCTATTACTGATGAGAAGGCGGAAGAACACCCCATCCATTCCATTAGCATTGCACTATTTACTAGTCATGTCTTACTCAAATTAAAGGCGGTACTTTAGTTATGTTTGTCTATGATAGAGAAACTGTGCTCCAAGTTGTCCATAACTGCGGACACGGCTTTAGAAAGATTTACCCTATAGGGGTGCACATATAGCAACACACACGATCAACCTCGGGAAGAACCAAATAAAAAGCAACGAGGCCTCACGACGATGCATTCACATGATTAATAAATTATTTTAGGGGGCCACCCCAACAAGCTACCCACAACGAAGTTGGATGGCTCCGAGATGGACCTAGGGTTTGCAAGAACGGATCTAAACGACTGGGAACCCGAAAGTTTGATTGGGCTTGTCGATACCACGAAATCGTGCCGCGATCCTAAATAATACAGGCGCTCCACGCGCAATAGTAAATAAAGCAGTAAAGCATGGCATAAGTACAGGATAGTAAAAACACCCCAAACTAGTTTGTGGCCCCAAGAAATAAAGTGCGAATCAAGGTCAAGCGAAGGGGGATCCATAGAGTCTCCCAAATGTGGATAGTGCAAATAGTCAACGAATAGGAATCAAGTACTCGAGGTCCTACGGGACACAAGTTGATATGGGGTGGCCCGATCTTCTCAGCAAGCACTTGTGGATGATGATAATGGTGGATAGATAACTAGCATGTAGCTATGAACTCTCCCGCTCGAACCCTGATGCTAATGCAACAGCTCTCGAACCCTGTGGGATATTCACAACACCACACTCTTGCCCACGCAGCCGTCGACCATGAACGGTAGTTTGCAATCTACTAATTTCCAATGGAACAACAGATCACACTCAATTGCAGTAGTATAATTAGATCACAGGGTAATTCCAGAGGTTCTAAAAAGAAACAACTCCAAAATAGTTTTAACATGGTCTAAATCCTAACTATGGGGCGTCCCAGGGCTTATAAGTGCGGCTGGGGCGACAAGAAACCAAAACTAAACCACGTACGACTCAAACTGATACATGCCGACTCGGACCAGATTCGGTTGGCGGGTGGACAGTACGGTGGAAATGGACCAGACATTCTGGTCTGGCCAGACAATCCGGGTGGAGTCAGCCAGACAGTCCGGTCGGGCCGGAATCTTCAAAGTTTCCGGGTGGTGTCTGGATAGTGTCCGAAATCTTCAAAGTCTCTCGGGCAGGTCGGACAGTCCAGGTGGACTCAGCTGGACACTCCGGTTGCTGCATAGCTTTTTGCCTTTGTCTTGATGATCTTCTCTTGCGCCTTCCTCCTGCTCCTCCCTCGCGCATCCTTGGGCGATCATCATGCTTGTTTCTCAAACGAACCTGATCACACATAAATGCATAGACTTAGGTAGTATAAAATTCTCATCAATTAAAGTACCAGATTCGTTTAGGAGTGAATTCACCTGTTGCTCAAGTAGCTTAGTATGAGCTTTTGTAATGGGTCCAATTCTAATCTCATTGGAACGATCCTTCCTTGCAACAGCTGGAACATCTTCAGTAGTAGGGGTGGGTGTAAGTATAGGGATGTCCTCATCATTTCCCCCCCTTCAAAAGGCGTCGACCTCGACGCTCCAAGGTCTTCTCCATCATATGGTAATAAATCAGCAACGTTGAAGCTGTTGTTAACTCCACCAAACTCAGCAATAGGTATATCAATCGAGTAGGCATTATCATTAATCTTGGCTAACACCTTGTAAGGACCAGCACCATGTGGCTTCAATTTGGATTGTCGCGGTAGTGGGAAACTGTCCTTGCGTAGATGCACCCATACCATGTCACTAGGCTTGAACAAAACTTCCTTCCTTGCTTGATTCCTTGCAGCAGCAATGTTCTTGCCTATCTTATCAATAGCCTCTCGAGTCTTCTCATGAATCTTCTTCACATATTCAACATGCTTTGATGCCTCCATATCAACTCTCTCATGTAATGGCAAAGCTAACAAATCAAGTGGCGTGAATGGCTTGAAGCCATATACCACCTCAAAAGGACAAAGCTGAGTAGTTGAATGCACAACCCTGTTGTATGCAAACTCAACATGTGGCAAAAACTCTTCCCACTCCCATAGATTCTTCTTTATCATAGTCCTTAGCAATTGTGACAATGTTATATTCACCACCTCCGTTTGACCATATGTTTGGGGATGTCATGTAGTACTGAATAACAACTTCGTTCTCATCTTCCCCCATAAGGTCTTCCAAAAGTAGCTCATGAACTTCACATCACGGTCAGAAACAATCATCTTTAGTACTCCATGTAATCTCACGATGTCCCTGAAAAATTGGTTAGCAACATGCGACGCATCGTTGCTTTTGTGGCAGGCAATAAAATGAGCCATCTTAGAGAACCTATCCACTACCACAAATATAGAATCATGACCTCTCTGTGTTTTAGGTAGACCTGGCACAAAATCCATACTAATGTATTCCCATGGTGTAGTAGGTGCAGAGAGAGGTGTATACAAACCATGAGGCTTCAACTTTGATTTGGACTTGTGGCATGTAATGCAACAGCTCACAAATCTGTACACATCATGCCTCATCTTGGGCCAATAAAAATGATCAGCTAACATGAGCAATGTCTTCTCACGCCCAAAGTGACCCATCAAACCACCAGCGTGTGATTCCTGCACTAAGAACAAACGCAACGACGATTCTGGAATGCATAGTTTGTTAGCTCTAAACAAATATCCATCATGTATATGATACTTATCCCATGCGTTTTTGAGATCACACAAACGATATGGTTCAGCAAAATCATGGTCAGTTGCATAAAGTGCACAATTACTCTCTAATCCAGGGATTTTAACATCAAGATTGGTTAATAGCATGTTTTTCCTAGACAAAGCATCATCAACTACATTCTCCTTTCCATTCTTATACTTAATGATGTAAGGAAAAGATTCAATAAACTCAACCCATTTAGCTAATCTTCTATGCAAGTTTGATTAAGCGTTCAAATACTTCAGTGCTTCATGATCAGATTGTATGATAAATTCTTTTGGCCACACATAATGTTGCCAAACTTCAAGGACTCTAACAAGTGCATACAATTCTTTATCATAAATAGGATAATTCAATCTAGCACCATCAAGATTCTCAGAAAAATATGCTATAGGGCGACCCTCTTGCATCAAAATGCCACCAATACCTATACCACTAGCATCACATTCAACTTCAAATTGCTTCGAAAAATCAGGCAATGCAAGTAATGGTGCAGAAGTAAGCAAACATTTCAATGTATCAAATGCAATATCTTGGGCTATGCCCCACACAAATGGCACACCTTTCTTAGTCAATTCAATAATAGTGCTAAAATCCTTCACAAAGCGCTTGTAGAAACTACGCACTTGACTCATATTCATGGGAATAGGCCAATTCTGAATTGATTCAATTTTAGATTGATCTACTTCTACCCCATGCTTAGATACAACATATCCCAGAAATATTTCCTTATCTTTTGCAAATGTGCACTTCTCAAGATTAGCATACAATTTATTATCACGCAACACTTGCAAAACTTGTCGGATATGACGACAGTGTTTAGTTTCGTTGTGGCTATAGATAAGTATATCATCAAAATAAACAACCACAAAACGACTAATAAATTTTCTCAAAACATGATTCATTAATCTCATGAATGTACTAGGTGCATTAGCAAGTCCAAACGGCATAACTAACCACTCATACAAACCAAATTTTGTTTTGAAAGCAGTTTTCCATTTATCCCCTTCTTTCATCCTAATTTGATGATAACTACTACGCAAATCAATCTTAGAGAAAATAGCAGCACCACTCAATTCATCTAGCATATCCTCTAAGCATGGAATAGGATGACGATATTGAATAGTGATGTTATTAATAGCTCTACAGTCTACACACATGCGCCATGTACCATATTTCTTAGGCACCAAAATATCAGGAACAACACAAGGGCTAAGAGAAACATGAATGTACCCTTTATCCAGCAACGCCTGTACTTGTTTCTGTATCTCCTTTCTTTCTTCGGGGTTGGTCCTGTTGGGTGCATGATTTGGTAATGTGGCGCCAGGGATCAAATCTATTTTATGCTCAATGCCACGCAATGGAGGCAATCCTGCGGGCACATCTTCTGGAAACACATCGCCAAAATCCTGCAAAACAGTAGATACACCAAGATAAATAGGGGTCATGTCGTTAGAAACCAATACCTCGCCCTTATACATGAGCACAAGTGGCATGGTTGTAGGATCCTCACGAAACTCTCTCATATCTTCCTTGGTGGATAATATCACTAGACTAGGCACTCTCTCACTTTTCGTTATATCACTCTTTTTGGGCTCCATTACATCATGTACAGCTGCAACACTATCTCGCCTATCTACAGATGCATCCTTCAAGTTCACTTTTATCTTTTGACGAGACTCATTCACAATCTGTTGTGGTGTCATCGACTACATGTTAACTATCTTGCCCTTGAATTCTAAGTGATAAGTATTGGCACGGCCATTGTGTTGCACATGGCGAACATAAAGCCAAGGCCGACCCAATAAGAGATGGCAAATAGTCATAGAAACCACATCAAAATCATTAGTATCCTTGTATAGCCATATTTCAAAATTCACACGTACCATATGGTTTACCTTCATCTCACCATTGTCACTCAACCATTGTATGTAGTATGGCTTGGGATGAGGTAAATAAGTCAAATTCAGCTTGGCACATAACTCCTTACTTGCAAGATTTCTGTAGCTACCTCCATCAATGATTACTTTGCAAGCTTTGTTAGGGACAACGAGTGCTTTGGTTTGGAACAAGTTGCAGCACTGAGAATGAACAATAGGCTGCACAGTAAGTATACTTGGAGAGACCACAATGGTAGGCGCATGCTCAGGGAAGGCATCCATACCATCCTCACTGTCATAACCATCGTCGCAATGAGGATCAACATCATCTCCACTCTTATACTCTCCTTGTTCATTGACAAACATCACCTTGCGGTTTGGACAATCTCTCTTGTAGTGTCCTATACCTCCACAAGTATGGCACTCCACATCACGAGTACGCGCGGTTGACATATTGGAACCCGAGCTAGCAGCGGGCTTCTTAGAATTAGAACCATATTATGATGTGGGAGCTAGCTTGGCCGATGGTGCAGGGTGGCTAGCAGCCGCTGTAGGTGGCGCCATAGGTGGCGGTGTAGACCTGGCCAAAAAAAGGCTGGCAGACGGGAACCTCGCACGTGCTTTAGCTTCTTCAGCTAATTGTGATTCATCCTCTCTAGCATGATGCAATAGTTCATGCATAGTCTCGTACTTGTGATGGCAAACAATGCTCTTGATTGGTAACTTCAGATTATTGAAAAATCGCTGCATGGTCATCTCAAGGGATTCACAAACTCTAGCACGCTGCATAAGCATCTCCATATCCATGTAGTACTCATCAACTGACATGGTTCCTTGCCTCAATTGTGTCAACTTGTCAAAAACTGAACGCAAGTAGTTGGTGGGTACGAAACGATCCTTCATAATGCGCTTCATCTCATGCCAAGTCATCACAGGAAGTTCATTGTCCTCCCTTCTATTCTGCACAATAGCATCCCACCAACGTAAAGAATATCCATCAAAATCTGACACTGCAAGCTTGACCTTCTTGTCTTCTGTATAGTCATACAAACACCAGAGCTTCTCTATATTCCACTCCCATGTGAGGTAATCTTCAGGATTAAGTGAGCCATCAAACTTGGGAATTGAGAATTTTGGATTGCCCAAACCATCATCAACAGCTTGGTTCAGACTACGCTGAGCATGCCCAATAGGAGCAAAGCCGCGTGCATAAGCAGGTGTAGCAACAGGCACAGGCGCAGGGGGATTAGCACGTCCCCTGCCAAGATGTGGGACATCACCAGCCGCACTATCTTCGTCATCATCATCAATAGCATCTTCAGGTGGTTGTTGATGTCTTTGCTCAAGTGCTACTATCAAAGCATTAATAGAATGTTGCAAGGCCATGTCATTGGTGTTGATAGTTGTCACTTGTGTTTGTATTTTAGTGACTATGTCTACATTCTCTTCCAAGGCCACTTGCACGTCCTGGATATTCTTGTCAATGGCATCTGTTGTGTGAGTAAACACACGCGTCAAGTGAGATTTCAATGCCTCATATTCGCGCCAAGTAACGAAGTTCCTCATCCTTCTTTTTCTACGACCTGACATCATCATCACTAAGAGACATGATTAGTAGGTTAGTGCAAAAAAACAAAATCTGCTTGGTGGAACACTCACAACTCACTCACAACTGAAAAGAAAGCAGATCTTACCATTCCAAAGTAAATATAGATGCTTTACCAAATGAAATCAAAGACTTATGCACTGATGTGATGAAGTGAATATCGAGAGTATAGAGAACAATCACATGGCACACATGTTATTTATGGTAGAGCTCTAGGTATGGTATCCTAACTACACCGCAAACAAGTCCTAGTGCTGATCGTACAAAACCCAAGAAACACACATGGTGGAGATAAACGTGGCAAAGCAACTTATGAAAAGGAATATTGCAATGCACAAGAGATACGCGAGTAAAAGCTCAAATTAAACAGGCACAAGATTTCTGAATCTACAAGTGCTATGATCAGCTAGGCCTCCAATAATGCACACTTTCATATCTCTTTTTGTCACGCTTGTAGCTCTTTTCTCCCTTTTTTAAACTAATTCTCTTTTCGTTTCTCTTTTTTTATTTTTCAACTATATGAGTCAATGCAAACACGAGTGCATCAACTTAGAACAAACTGGGCTGGATAGTCCGGATGATTCGCGCTGGAGACTCCGGTCGGGCCGGATAATCCAGTGTATGTACGCCGGATAGTCTGGTTTTGCCTATCAAAAATTTCTGCACTTCGAAACCCTAATGGGAAGCCTGTCAGAGCAAATCAACTAGTCTCATGGGTGCGTTCCTAGGCACCGATGCTATAGATAGGTTGTGTCTATGGTATGCAACAAAGGTACGCTATGTGGACTCAGACAAATGATGAAAACTTGCAGAAAACGGTGATGGTGGACTAGGCGGAAAACAAGATAAAACCTTAAACCTAGACACAAAGAAAACTAGACTTCTACGAGAAAAACCTACAGATCGGATCTACAAGAAGACACGATCAGCAACTAAAACTCAAAAACGATGCAATCTAGTCCATGGAAAATCTTTTTGTAAGGTTTTTTCTGTATAGGACTGAAAATAAACCAATATATGGATGGATTTGTGGATGCTCACCGAGTAAACGAGGAAATATGATACCAAGATGATATGGGGTGGCCCGATCTTCTCAGCAAGCACTTGTCGATGATGATAATGATGGATAGATAACTAGCCTATAGCTATGAACTCTCCCGCTCGAACCCTGATGCCAATGCAACAGCTCTCGAACCCTGTGGCATATTCACAACAGCACGCTCTTGCGCACACAGCCGTTGACCATGAACGGTAGTTTGCAATCTACTAATTCCCAATGGAACAACAGATCACACTGAATTGCAGTAGTATAATTTAGTCACAGGGTAATTCCAGAGGTTCTAAAAAGAAACAACTCCAAAATAGTTTTAACGTGATCTAATCCCTAACTATGGGGCGTCCCAGGGCTTATAAGGGCGGCTAGGGCGGCCAGAAACCAAAACTAAAACGCGTACGACTCAAACGGATACATGCCGACTCGGACCAGATTCGGTCGGCGGGCGGATAATCCGGTGGAAATGGACCGGACATTCCGGTCTGGCTGGACACTCCGGGTGGAGTCACCCAGACAGTCCGGATGGGCCGGAATCTTCAAAGTTTCCAGGTGGTGTCCGGGAAGTGTCTGATTTGGTGTACTGATTGTCCGCACCAATTCTTCTCTGGGGCAGGTCGGACAGTCCGGGCGGACTCGGTCGGACAGTCCGGGCGGACTCGGCCGGACACTCCGGCTACTACAGAGCTTTTTGCCTTCGTCTTGATGATCTTCTCTTGCGCCTTCCTCCCGCTCCTCCCTCGCGCATCCTTGGGCGATCATCATGCTTGTTTCTCCAACGAACCTGATCATACATAAATGCATAGACTTAGGTAGTATAAAATTCTCATCAATTAAAGTACCAGATTCGTTTAGGAGTGAATTCACATGTTGCTCAAGTAGCTTAGCACGAGCTCTTCTAATGGGTCCAATTCTAATCTCTGGACCGATCCTTCCTTGCAACAGCTGTAACATCTTCAGTAGTAGGGGTGGATGTAAGTATAGGGATGTCCTCATCACAAGTGCGCATGGAAGAACCAAATAACAGATATTGCCCACAGGTTCCTCTTTCTTTAGTTATCCCATTACTACATAGTTTAAGTTGTTTAGGTACCCCACGATCCACAGACTCGCACAAACCCTACACATGCAATTCTACGGCTTGCATGGCTCAAACAGCTCCTGTAGTAATGGCTCATAGAATTGAGGATACAAGCTTCAGTGAGAATTAAAAGTAAAGGCTATGCAGTACTTGGGATTCAGTTTCATGCAATCGTAACTCCATGATGCAAGAATAAGATAGAAGAATAGGTGTTATATGTATGCAAGCATGGAGAATTGCTTGCCTATCGGATCAACAGTAGGGTAACCGGGATCCGGGTAGTACTCTTGGTTCTCCTGATAGTTCCCTTGCTCAGCGTCTGTCAAGAATAAAAGCCAAACACACCGAGGGCCATAATAAATAAAGTGTGCAATCATATGGATATATGCAACAAGCAAACAAGATATGCCATGATGGAATAATGCACAATTGCATGGTATAACATATAATGGTATGGGTGAGGTGCGGAAACAAGAAATAAGCATTTTTATTAGTTGTTTAGTCATATTTTGCTCCCATAAAAATTGATTCCCCTTTAATATTTATATGATACATGCTTAAATTCATATCATGGAATGCATAATTAGAACGAGCTTGTTGCGTTGATCGATTTAGTCATATTATTTGTCAATATTGGAATTGCGGAATTAAAGTTATGAATTTATTAAGAAAAGGCATTTATTGGCATTTAAATAATTTCAAAATTTTAAATTGCTTAAAAATTATTTTGGATGGCATATTTGAATTCCTGGTATTTTTCTAGTCCAAAAATATATAGTATTTGGATTTAGTAAATAAAAGATATGATATATTGTATAGATATTCCTTTTATCCATTTTGTAAAAGAGAAAAGCCAAATTTCTTTTTATACTCAGAACCTAGCCACAGACATGTGCTGGTGGGGCCAGCTGCTGACTGTGCTGAACGGGCTTTATGTTGAGGCCGACAGGTGGGGCTCCCTGCTAGTTGGTAAAAATAACAAGAAAAAAGGAGTGGCCGCAGCAGAACCTAGCCACAGACATGTGCTGGTGGGGCCAGCTGCTGACTGTGCTGAATGGGCTTTACGTTGAGGCTGACAGGTGGGGCTCCCTGCTAGTTGGTAAAAAGAACAAGGAAAAAGGAGTGGCTGATAGACATTTATAGGCATTTATTAAGAAAAGGCATTTATTGCCATTTAAATAATTTCAAAATTTTAAATTACTTAAATATTATTTTGGATGGCATATTTGAATTCCTGGCATTTTTCTTATCCAAAAATATATAGTATTTGAATTTAGTAAATAAAAGATATGATATATTGTATAGAACCTAGCCACATACATGCGCTGGTGGGGCCAGCTGCTGACTGGCTGACAGGTGGGTCTCCCTGCTAGTTGGTAAAAACAACAAGGAACCGATAGGCTTCGAACCTGGTGCTTCTTGGTACTGGGCGGATTCATCTCGGGATCAAAACCACTAGGCTGAGCTGCGGGTTGTGATAGCATTTGGCCTCTCCATCTCTTAAGGGTTTAGGATGGGTTGCTGAGACTGAAGACTAAAGAATATTGCGCTCTTATCTGAAGGAAGCTGTCCGGTTTTCTGCGAGTTGGATGATCTTATGTGGACAAGAACGGGAGATGTAGGGCTCGGTTTGAGGTGAGGATTGAAACCAGAGCAAGCTAGTACAACCATCTTCGACAGTACGCAAACAACAGTGTTGGAGATGGATTGTGGCGAGTCCTAGGTTACCGGTAACAGAGTGACTGTTGTTGCACGCGCGCGACTTAACTGACGAAACTGACGGAAGACTGTAGAACAACAGCGAATCAGCGCGGCAGCATGATCTTGCGAGCTTGCTCCAGGTCTCATTCCTGGACAAAAATGCGTGTTGTAAGGCTCTATGGAAAGTTGGAACATAGGGCTATTCTATGGTGCAACAATCTCAGTTGGGATTGATCTGTGGAGACGGATAGATCACGATGAACAGAAGACCAGAAATGGGTTGCGCTGATCTATGTGATGGTGCAACTTGCGAGCATGATTACGGGCGACACATTCCACCGAATTGGACGAGTAAGGTATCATTTTAAATAGGGAAGATAGATCTTCGACTTGGCACAAAGAAAAAGACCGGTCGTAGACCGTGGCATGTGCTCAGATGAAAAAAACAGAGCGGGCACAACAAACGTGCACTGGTGTGGCATCCCGCTAAAACCACTACTAGAAAATCGTGGTGTTTTTTGTGCATTGCGTCATCATGACCGCATTCTCATGTCATCATACTACATTGCATTTGAGCATCGTCATCATCATGCACGGTTTGTTTAAAAACTATTTCGAAAGTCTGGTTTTATTTTCTAGACGCCCGTCTTTATTTCAAATCCAGAACCCGGGTCTCTGAAATATTTTATTTCGTCTACCAACGGATTTTAAAAACACCGTTTTAAATAAACAAAATTTATATTATTTTTATAGAAGGCAGCCAGCCAGGCCCGAAGCCTAGCCGGCCACCTTCAAATTAAAACCCTAATCTGTCTAACCCCAAACCCTTTTCTACCCAATCCTAGTCTACCCAACCCCCTCTACCTCACCCCATCCAATCTCCTCCCTCCACCTCACTCCCTCACACAGCCAACACCTCCACCGCGCGCGCAACTCCCTCCTCCCAACTCGTTTCCCGCCCAGCCACCTGCCATCCTGTCCCACCTGGGCCCCATCCCGTCAGTCACCATCCTATCCACCTACCCCTAACCTTATCCACACTACATGCCCCAACCCGCACAGCACGCGACGCACGCCACCCCGCGTGCGGACCGCGTCCGCCACCCAACCGCCACCTGGTCCCTCCTCGAACCCCACCCCGCGTACGCCACCTCCCCGCCCTGGCCCACCACACCGACCCCGCTCCCACTGCCTCCTTCCCCCCGTCCTCGCTCACCTACCCCCACCACCGACGCGTGACCCCGACCCTTTCCCCGGCCCGACCTAGCGCCCCTCCATCACCGGCCTCGCCCGCTACCCCGGCCGTCTCGCTCTGCCGTCGTCCGCGCCTCCCCGTGTGGCCACGCCGCGGCCTCCCTCTTCCTCTCCCGCACCGACCTCCTCCCGCCGACCCCGCAGGTCCCCGCCCCGAGCACCTCCGCCTTGGCCGCCTCGCAGGCGACCGCCGTGCTCGCCACCCCGTCTCCCCTTCCTCGGCCGCCCGTCGCGACCGCGTCGTCCGTGCGCGACGTCCTCCTCCTCCAAACCCTCCTCGTCGGCCTCCTGGGAGCCCGCCGCCGTCGACCCCCTTACCCCTGCTTGCTTCCCCTCACCTCGCCGCCGGCCTTCCCCGACCTCGGCCCCCTACGCTCCGGCCACGTCCGGCCATGCCGTCGCCAACAACCTCCTCTGCCACCGTCAGGACCGCTCGCCGTCGACCTCGCCAAGCCCCTACACGCCTGGGCGCCGCCTCCTCTCTCCGCGCAGAGCACCTCCGCCACCGCCGGCGAGTTCCGTCTCCGTCGGCGCCGTCCTCGGCGTCCTCCCCGAGCTCACCTCCCACGCTGGTCGGCCTCCTCTGCGTCGGTGCCGCCGCCCCTTGGATCCACCAACCACGACTCCGGCCGCCTCTACGCGTCTGCGCGAGCCGCCACCGTCGTCGTTCCCTGGCCTCCTTCTCACCGTCGCGTGACCCTGGCGCCGCCTGAGAGCCTGTCCCCGAGTCGCATCCGTCGCCATAACCGTCGTCCTCCGCCTGTCGCCTGTCCCCGTCGCTGCGTCGTGCTCGTCCACGACCCCTGCTGCTGTACCGCGAGGTTGGATTTGTATGTGATGCAGTGATGTGTTGTTGCTGGGACATGTGTGTGGAGATGGGGGCAGTGTGTCACAGACCACTGATGTGGTGATGTTGAAGCGGCTCGAGTAGTACTACTCCGACTACTTCCGCCTTGAGATGACCCAAGGCCCGACACCCGACAACCGAAGTGGGACCGATGCCAATCCAAGTACGCCATCAACCACCGGCGTCGAATTTCGAGAACTTCGTCCTGGAACTCCAAGATCTCTGTCACTGAACCCGAGGCCTTTGCCACGAAGCGTCGAGACCCCCGAACCCAGAGAATCCCTGGGCACCAAGATCTACCGGCACCAAACCCAAGACCGACATCGTCACCCGTGCACTTTGATAAGAACGCCAAGTTCTCCTTCCTCTCAGACGCCAGGACCCGAACAGGAAGAACGCCAAGATTGCCATGGATACGCCAAGTTCTCCTTCCCGAACGCCAGGGTCGCCGAACACCAAGGTCTTCTTCTTGGACCCGATGACCGCCAAGATCGACACGGAACGCCAAGTCCTTCTTCCCAGATGCGACAAGATCTACTCCATTGTTCGAGAACAACCCCGTCGATCCGAACCCCAGATCCGATCCCCCGTCGAACCCTGTCGAACCCCGAACCCCCTGGAACCCCAGATCTGCCGAACCCAGATGTGTGAACCTTTTCCAAGCCTCTATTTTATAAATGCTATATATAAAACCTGTTGCATAATAATTGTTCATCTCGCATGCATATCATAATCATGCCGGATCTTCTGCCATCGTATTAAATATTGCATCTGGTGTTTCTTCTAGAGTTTGCTTCTTCACGGACTAGGCCGATGAGTTGATGCGAGTATCAACAAGTTCTCCGAATATGATCCATCGGCAGTGTTTTCCCAGGCGAGCATCTCTCCCCCTTTTACCTATTTTGCATTTATAGTCTTTATTTCCTCCTGTTGATCTATTGCTATCTGTGTCGTGATGCTTTAGTCTCTGTACCCTAGTTATATCCCGTGCAGCCTCCATATTGCCTTGGATACCTCCTATTACCTGTGTTTGGTAGATAGCTGGCCTTGCGAGTCGTAGTTGCTTGCTCAGGTGCGATCTCGTGTTGTCGAATACCACAGTTGTTGGAATGCTCGCAGATGTTTATGGTGGAGATGTTTAGTGGTGGAGATGATCATGACTTTAAATACAACTATTAAAATGCTAGATATAACTAATGCAGAGGCATCGGTGGGCAATAGATGTTATTTGGTTCTTCCACGCTCACTTGTGTCCCGTAGGACCCCGAGTACTTGATACATGTTCCTTGATTTTTCGCACTATCCACATTCGGGAGGCCTTATGGACCCCCCTGAGCCAGAGCTTGATTCATTTCTATTTCTTGGTGCCACAAAGTAGTTTGGGGCTTTATTACTATCCTGTACCTATGCCATGATTTACTGCTTTATTTAAGATTGTGCGTGGAGCACCTGTACTGTTTTGGATCGTGGAATGTTTTCACGGTATGGACAAGCCCAGTCACACTTTCGGGTTCCCAGTCGTTTACAGCCATTGACACAAACCCTGGGTCCGTTCCGGAGCCGGCCAACTTCGTTGCGGGTAGCTTAGTGGGGTGGCCCCCTGAAATATTTTATGAATCCTGTGATCGCTTTGTCGTGAATGCCTCGTTGGGTTTTGAGTTGGTTTTTCCGAGGTTGATAGAGTGTGTGTTGCTATTTGTGCACCCCTGTGGGGTAAAACTTTCTAAAAGCCGTGTCCGCGGTTATGGACGACTTGGAGCACAGTATCTCGATCATAGACAAGCATAACTAAAGTAGTGCTATAAACTTGACTTAATATATGACTAGTAATCAGATTCAACTATAACGGAATGGATATTAAAAATGCCAACAACTGGTGGATCTGGATTGTTTGTTATATATGCCTAGTAAGTATTGCAACTCCAATGGAATGTGATAAAAGTGCAAACAACTGTTGGGTTTTGGGATTCCTCAGGACAATTATATCTGACTAGTAAATGTTCCAACTACAACAGAATGGTGATTAAAAACTACCCACTACTTATGCTATCAGGATAACTCATGCTACCTATACCTGATTAGTAAGTGCTGCAACTATAACGGAATGAGTAAAATTGCCAACTATGTGAGTTCCTCGGTCCGACTTCCTCGTTTGGTCTCGAGGGGGAAATACCAGGATGGGTTTGTTTGGTGTTAGCTTCAGGTTGGATCTGAATAGGTCTTTCTTATCCCTCTCTGATAACCGCCAGTTGTATCGAGTCTCTATAGGTTGTTAGTGCCGCTGCGCTGCCGCTTCAGCCTACCATACCTATGTAGGCGAGAGCCACCTAATTCTAGCCTCGCCGTGTACTGGCCTCAGTACTGACGCTCCTCTTTTTCCTTTGCCCTTTGTCAGCACCCCTTTTGTTTTAGCAGGTTTAAGTTCGACGTCGTTAGCAGGGTTACCCTTCCGGCTTGGCCTGGGCAGGGTTATGGACGCCATTGGTTATTCTTCAGGGCTCTTAGCCCCATTTGCATCTTGTCCGTACTCGGACGCTGTAACATTTTCAAGGTGATTTGGATCTTTGTATTGTATATCTGTATTCTTGACTCGTTGAGTCGCTGTTGTATATATATATCTGTTCTGTGGGTCCCATCGAGGACTGTTGTGTAATGGTATTACTTCGTTATTCCACCCACACGAAAGTGCATGCTGGGCATCCTTGAATCGTTTCTATGTGGGTTTGGTAGAAAGGGCTAAAACTTGCATAGGGCCGATTAGAGGGTGTTACAACTGGTGCTTGCGACAGCGACCGTGCACGATGGCGACCTCGATGGCAAGGCACGACGACACTGGAGGAAAGGGCATGTATGGGGAGTTGTCTGCTCACTATTGGTGCCTAGGCGTGGTGCTGGAGCTAGAGGTGGAGTGGATCGGAGAGGAGGCAGAGGCTGCGAAGCTCCAAACGGATCCGGTTCACGGTGGCGTTGGGGCTTCCCTGACGAGGTCGAGCAGCGATCTCCGTTACAGGTCGACAGGAAGTAGATGGTCTCCCAGGACACCTTACTCGGCCTTGCTGATCACCCGAGATGATAGTTCTTGATGATGCCCAAGCTAGCTAGGGTTTCTACCATGGTATCTTTTCTTGAGGGAGGAGGAAGGAGGGAGAGGGAGGTGGGAACTTCCTTGGGGTCCTGGATCTTGATCTGGAGTCTGAGAGTGGTTGGGGAGATAATAGAGAGGAGAGGGAGATCACATGGCCTTGGTTTGCTTTTTGCCAAAAGTAGAAAAGAGAGGAGAAGGAGGCATCGGGTAGGGTTCTTCTATTTGCTCTACCCTTGTTCTGTAGCACATGAAGGGAGAGGAGCAGGATCAGGGGGAACATGGGGTGCTGGTCATCTTGCTTGCCAAGAAGAGGTGGAAGGGGTGGTGGTTGGGGTTTTGTCAAAAATATCCAAGAGAGGGAGAGGGGTGATGTGGTGCCTCATATGCACATGATACACACACATGAGGGTCCCTTCGGTGGATGAGAATGGAGTAGGTGTAGAGGGTTTGGTTAGTTTATATTAGGATAAATTCTTTTAGTTGGTTTGATCAAATCAAAAACAAAAGCTCAAATTAAGTGGAATTCAAAACAACTCAAAACAATTAAACAAGAGGAGGGCAAAAAAGGGGGTGTGAGTGTGTGTGTAGCTAGTTGTAGGATTAGTGTCTTTTAGTTTTTTCCAATTTTGTTTGATTCAAAACCCACTCTAAATCCAAGCAAAAATCAAATAGAAGTAAGTAAGAAGGGAGGGTTGCAAACCTTGCACGTGCCATGCATTGTATTAAATGCTCTTGTTCTAGTATGTAAAAACAACTAGAATGTGGTATATGGCCATCCAATTGAAACAAGCTTCCAATTAATATTGTGAAAACAATAATAGATCGAGGATGGAAGCATGAGACAAAAGATAGGATTCGTCCCAATTATTTATGAGCTAGACTTAAATACCAAAAGAAATGCATATGCTCATATTTAAATAGGATGGTTGATGGAAAACAAATAAAGGTGGTGGAACTATAATAGATATGCCCCCAACTCAACTTGGCATCAAGAATTATATCAAGGAACAAATACAATATATCAAGAAGAAAATACAACTAATAATGCAAATGCAATATGAGGATAAGAACCAAATGAAAAGGGTTTTAATATGATGCCAAATGCAATGTGGCATGGTGATATGAGTATGATATTATGATGATGCAATAATTATTATGTAGAGGTAGCATTATATTGATTGAAACCATGTAGCATTACAATGTTAGACAATTGGGATGCTACATGATCGGAGAGAGTTTCGATCATGTCTACATAGTTCTCAAACCCGTAGGGAGACACACTTAAGGGTAGTCGACGTATTTGAGTGGATAGGGAACACCAGAGAAAATACTAGACAATGCGGGAATTGTTTTGATAAAAACTACCGAAATAGTTTCGGCGTATCAGAATATTGTGAGGGGATAAAAAATTGAACATGTTCATTAAATGAAGTGTTCATTAAATTGAGTGGCATTAAACCAAGTGAGTGGAGAATTATGAGAAATGGCATTAATTTTGGTGGAAAATTAATGCAAGTGAGTGGAGGTTTGAGTGGAGATTATTTATGTGAGTGGAGCATCCACCCACATGATGAGGGGAGAAGTGGGGGCACCTATTGGGGCATGCTCACCCCTTGGGGCAGTCTCCCCTCCCCTATAAAGTCCATCTCCTTCTCCTCTCATCACACACTCACCTCTCCTCTCATATGCCCTTTGATTGGCATCTTCCTCCCCTTCTAGCCTTGTCCAGTGCCACGAGCGAGGTGCTTAGGTGAAGCCCTTATCAAGATCTTCTCCACCACCATCACCACCATGTCATAGTGTTGGTGGAGTTCCCGGGGATCCACTACTTCTGATGCCCGGTTGGAGCGAGGGTCGAGAGTCGTCGGCACACCGTATGTGTGACCGATTATGGAGGCACTGCCCTTTGTGGCATTGATCGTCGCACGTCCTTGAGGACGGTCGTGTACACTCTACATAATCCACGTTTGTTTGCGGGAATGTTATCCTGCGTTACGGTCTTCGAGGGTGAGTCCATCTAAAACTGTTACATGTATCTCCTAGATATGATCTTGGTGGCTGCAACCGTAGGAAAAAAATTCTATGCAACGAACCCCATCAGTGATATCAGAGACGTGTCCATGTGTAGATACTTTGTACGGTTAGAACACATATGAATATATGGGCGCTGATGGTCATGTTATTGCATCCTTCATGTATTTTGGATATTAGCGGCATAGTGGGATGAAGCAGCCCGGACAAACTTTACATGTCCTCACACATGAGACATGTTCCACGCTTGACATGAAACTAGTTTTGCATAAGTGGCTAGCGAGTGTCTATCTCTCCCAGTATAGTTGATATCTGATTTATAAAGGGTTGTTAATAATTTGATTATCATTGTTGTGGTTCCTTGTTAGTAGGTAAGATCAATTCTATCTTCGAAATCCCAAAGCCATGTAAAATATGCAAAAGATAAATTAGAAGCGTATAGTTTTATTTTTGCTGGGCTTGTGTCATGATATGGTAAATGTTATAATTTTAGTATGGTGAGATACTCTCCGGATTTATAACAAAGTGGGAGAGCCAAAAACCTTGCTGCTACAAAAATGGAATGATAGAGATCATACCATGATGCACAAGATAGTGATCAAGTGCAAGAACCATATCATATCACTTTTACATATGATGTTTTGTTTTCATCTTATTTATGCTTATGTCTAGCTCATAACTTGGCGGTAGCATTATAAGATGATCCCTCCTACTAAAAATAAAGATAATAATATGTTCTTCCTTAGTATGCACCGTTAAGAAAGCTCGTCGTTTTGAAGCACCACGTGATGATCGGGTGTGATAGACTCTACGTTCTCATACAATGGGTATAAGATAGTTTTACACATGTGAGTACTAAGATTCTTAGTTGGCGAGCCTAGCATGTACATGCATGGCCTCGGAACATGAACCGAAAGGTAAAGCACGAGTCATATGGATGATATGATGCCCATACGATGCTCACCATTGGAGTTGTGCCACCACTCGTGATGATCGGTCGTGGCATAGTGAATTTGGTTCGTGTAATCACTAAAAATGACTCGAGGGATGTCGTTTTTGAGTGGGAGTTCTTGTAGTAATATGATTAAAGCAGAACTCAATTTATCTTAAATTGAATCAGTGAATTTGCATAGTTTGTTGTAGTTACTGGCATTTGTTAACTACCTTGTGTTTAGATATGATTGAGATAATATAACTATAGGATTCTAGAATTTTTTACTTTATGAGTTGGTATCGTATTATTTTATGAGTGTCAATCTAAAGTTTAAAGTACTATTGCAAACTTTCAGCAAAACCTCACTTCCTCCGTGAAATTCAATAAGTTGTATTGAATCAAGAGTAACAAATTCCAGCATTAGTATCTAAGTAGCATGCTTGCCTCTATGATTCTTAATATCAACATTATCTAGGAGCTAAAAGAATTGTTTCAGAACCATCATGCGTTAAAGATATTGTGATATCTGAAACAATGTTTGGTTGCAATATGATAGAATATAATTTTAGTAAGATACATGTTCTCATATAGTATGAGAATTTGTGAAGCTTGGAGATGCTAGGCGTCCTGATCTCCCAAAAGGTTTTGGGAACTAATATTATATTCATAATTCACCTTTATAAGCTATAGTAGCTTGATCATGAAATTAGTCATGATAAGGATGGATAAAAGATGTAGGTAAAATGTTTACCACATTAAAAGGATTATTAAAAGGAATGAAATTTGAAAGAATGCCAAACATTTGATGATGTTGATCAACTTCAAACTGCAAGTCCAAAGGTATTAGTATTTGACTATACATGCTTTGGACTATGTGTTATATGTATGTCACCACTATTGATGTTGATAGATTCTTTAAAAAGGAAAGGTAATGCTGAAAGAGAATCATAAATATTTGGCAGAAAGAAAAATACTGGAAAAGTCTAGCTTGGGTATATAGATAATATACATGTTATGGGTGTATTATTTGCTTGTTAAATAATGTGGTTCTTGGGTATTAGATACTGTTATTGGATACCAAATTTGTTGGTATGAAGTGTCATACAAAACAACACAATTCATGAACTACAATGGCCTAAGTAACTAGCAAAACAATATGTGACGATGTTCATCGAAAACAAATAAAGTGTTATTGTGTTTCTCGTTGACATCAAAGCTTGCCTTCAGGATTTGTATTAATAATTGTTATTTTGTTCTGGTATTATGAGAATAATGGTTATTCAAATAATTACCATATTCCATAGAAGATGGATAAAATTTTATAAATCTAGTTGGATAAATCACGTCCATAAACACTGATGCTAAAAGTCGCAAGACGAATGATTGGAATATCACTTTTGAGTGACATCACCATTCAAATTATATTGGAAAGAAAATAAGAAGAAAACTCTATGTTAATAGATTTTTGGAGTCTTTTGATTTTGATCAATTGGCGCTTGTGAAACTTTCCTAGAGATATTTAAAATCTCGTTCATAGGCCAAAGAAGAACGAACGACTAACCTATTGGACATAGTGCATATTGATATATATTATCCATTACGTGTAGTCATGAGCGATGGATTTAAACTTCATATTCTTTGTCTAAAATTTGAGTAAATACATGTGTATATTTACTTAATAAGAGAGAAGTATGAAACATTTGAAAATGTTCAAATGATTTCAAAATAAAGTGGAAAATCATTGTAACCAGAAAATAAAGAATTTGTGATTGATCATAAAGGAAGATATTTGAGTTACAAGTTTAGCAAAAACACCTAAGATTCAAGGAATTGTTCCATGGATTTATGTTTCCCGATAAACCATAAGAATATGGAGTGTTCGCGAAATGTGATCAAACCGTGTTTAACATGGTAGGATCAACGGTGTTATTTATAAAATTGCCATTATATTTTAAAGATTTAGCTTTAGTGACTACCGATTTTACACTGAAAAGAGCTCCATCGTGATTCGTTAAAATGACACCATATAAGTTATGGATCGGGATAAAACCCAAGTTGTCATTTTCTTAAATTTTGGTATGCAAGGCATAAGTAAAATGTTTAGAACCAAAATCGGATGAGCATGTCTTTGTAGGTTATCCCAATACAATCTTTGGGTATTCCTCCATAGCACCAAAGATGGAAGTGTTTGTAGATTAGAATGTCAAGTTTCTTGAGAAGGAATTTTTTGTGAAAAGTTAAGTGGGAGGACAATAGATCTTTGATAAGGTTATTGAACCTAAGCTATGTGTGCTGAGTTGCGTAGTGCCGAAAAGTATCCCGGAGGCATCCATAATGCTCATTGATCACATGCCTCAAAAGTTGTGGTCACGGAGATCTAAGTTCCTATTAAACCATGTAGGTCGGGTAAACAATCAAATAGTAAGATTTGAGATTAAATTGTTATTGTTTGACAATGATGAACCGACTACATGCAAAGAAGTGATGATGGCCTCTGACTCCATCAAATGGCTAGAAGCCATAAAATCCATGATATTTCCATACACGAGAAACCAAGTTACTAAACTTGGAAGACCCTCTGAAAGGCATATAGTCTATCAGTTGTATTTGGATCTATAGAGAAATACATATAGATGTTTCACATCTATGAAATAGTCATCATGTCAGTACAGAGTTTACGACAATGTTCAAGGAGTTGACATGTTGGTAAAGAGTTTATGACAATGTTCAAAGAGTTGAATATGACAAGATTCGATCTTTCGTAGCGATATTTAGTCTGGACGGATTAATGTAGCAACCACTACATATGTAAATTGTTTTATATGCTAGTTGAACAAACAAAACAACATTCTTCTGAAAGAATGATTACCGAGGATGTGTACGTGACACGGTCCGAAGGTTTTTTTTTTGACAGTGGGTTTTGTTAAATCAAAGGATGCTAAAAGGGCATGCAAACTGCAATAGTTAAAGTAATCATAGTGGAGTTGGAATCTTCACCCTAATGAAATTGTTAAAAGTTTTAATTTCACTTGAGATGATGAAGATTCTTGCATTTGCAAGAAATTAAGTTGGAGCACTGGGTCATATTTCTAATACATTGTGTATAAGTCATATTATTGATTGGAAATGATATATCTTTTATTTGACACAAGTTAAGGATTTCATTAAAATTAGATTTAAATGAAAGATTTGGGAAAAACTAGAATATTTGTCATCAAATTCTATTTGGATAGATTGAGACGCTAATATGGTTATGCAAAATGTACATAGATGAAATATTGAATGAGTTCAATATGGAAACAACGAGAAAATTTCTTGCCACAAGGAAAAGGTTGAATCAAGATTCAAGTATATTGATACTAGGTGAGTGAATCAAGATTCAAGTGTTTTGACACTTGGTGAGTAAAATCTCATAAATATCTTGATAAACGAGATTCAAGTGTTTTGACACTTGGTGAGTGAAATCACATGAATATCTCAATCAATCATTTCATGATATGTACATATCCAGATATGTCCTATGCTCTAAATGTCATGAGCATAAACTAGGGTGACTCATAAGATGATCATTGGACAATAGTAAGGATATTCTTATGGTCTTTGGAAGAACTAAGAATATATTTTGTATATAGAAGTGACATATAGTTCATTGTAAAGTGTTACATTGACACTATACAAATAGTTCATTGTAAGGTATTACATTGACACACGGATAGTTCATTGTAACGTGTCATATTGGCACTATACAAATAGTTCATTGTGAAGTGTTACATTGGTACTAGTTTTTTCACCAGATACAAACTAAGTTTATCTCAATTTAGGCTATAGGTTAAGGTAGCATAATGTAATGGAAGAAAGTTCCATGATGGATTTGGATGAGTTCCAACGTTATGGACATTATGACGAATGTTGCAACGAAAGGCTAAGTATAAGACTGCTATGGTACTAGCAAAGGGACTAGGTGTGGTTCGATGTGCTAAGTACTATGAAGATATATTGTATGATAATTATATCAACATGTTTTAAATCCCAAGGAACTAAGGTCTCACCAAATTTATACAAAGCCACCTCATTTGAGAATGAGTGATGCATGTAGACGCAAAGACATGCAAACACACAAACCTGAAAGTGCCGGATCTAGGGACTATGTTTACCACTAGCAAACATGTATATACAACACCAAAGAGCCATAGGTGTTGAATGTGCAAGTTTTACAAACTAGATTATTGACTCTAGTGCAAGTGGGGGACTAGAAGGAATATGCCCGAGAGGCAATAATAAAGTGGTCATTATCTTATTCCATGTTTATGATAAATTTTTATTTTTCATGATATAATTGTGTTAAGAGGAAACATTAATACATGTGTGATTTATAAACAGAAAAGGTTCCTAGTAATGCCTCTCTTAATACTAGCTGGTTGATTAACTGATGATCATAGGTTTCCTGATCATGAACATTAGATGTTGTGAATAATAGGGCATATCATTGGAGAATGATATGATGAACAGTCACCCGAAGTAGATGTAACAATATGATCATGTCCTCAAGTTTATATTGTTATTACATTCATAGTGAATCAATGTCCTTAGACCATGAGATCACGTCAATCACTTTCATCGGAAAGGTAATTTGATTACATCAAACATTATTTCGTAACTGGGTGATTATAAAGGTGTCGTCGGGTACTTGGAAAGTGTTAGTTGAGGCTCATGGATCAAGAATGGGATTTGTCCATCCAGATGATAGAATGATATACTCAGGCCCCTATCGGTGATATCACATTGACATAGCTTGCAAGCAAGTGATTTGATCACTAGAATGCTATATCACGGGAACAAGAAAAAGAGTACTTGTCGGGAACGAGATTAAACAAGGTATGGATGATACTGAGTGACCGAATCTCGGACATGTAAAATATTGCGAGACAAAAGAAATTTTATTACTGCGAAAAAGGTTCAGATGATCATTGGATTTTCATGGAGCTAGTGGGAGTCGTTGTGGATCTCCAGATCCCGCTAATGATTATTGATCGAAGAAAGTCTCGATCATGTCTAAATAGTTCTCGAACCTGTAGGGAGACACACATAAGGGTAGTCGAGGCATTTGAGTGGATAGAGAACACCAGAAAAAATACTGGACAGTGCAGGAATTGTTTTGATCAAAACTACTAGAATAGTTTTGGTGTATCGGAATAGTGCGAGGGGATAAAATGTTAATGTGTTCATTAAATGAACTACTCATTAAATAAAGTGTTCATTAAATTGAGTGGCATTAAACCAAGTGAGTGGATAATTATGAGAGATGGCATTAATTTTAGTGGAAATTTAATGCAAGTGAGTGGAGGTTTGAGTGGAGATGATGGGAGAGGTGGGGGAACCTCTTGGGGCGTTCTCACCCCTTCGGGTAGCCTCCCCTCCCCCTATGAAAGGCCATCTCCTCCTCCTCTCATCACACAATCACCTCTCCTCTCATATTCCCTTTGGTTGGCATCTTCCTCCCCTTCTAGCCTTGTCCATTGCCATGAGCGAGGTGCTTAGGCGAATCCCTGCTCAATATCTTATCCACCACCATCACCACCATATCGTAGTGTTGGTGGAGTTCCCGGGGATCCACTACTTCCGCTGCCCGGCTAGAGAAAGGGTCAGGAGTTGTTGACACAGCATATGTGTGACCAATTACGGAGGCGCTGCCCTTTGTGGCATTGATCGTCTGCACGTCCTTGAGGACGGTCGTGTATACTCTACATCATCCACATTTGTTTGCGGGAACATTATCCCGTGTTACGGTCTTCGAGGGTGAGTCCATCTAAAACCGTTACATGTATCTCCTAGATATGATCTTGGTGGTTGCAACCATAGGAATTTTTTTGTTTTCTATGCAACGAACCCCATCAGAACTCGATGAACACACACACACACGAAAACAAGATACAAGCCAATAGCTCACGCCGGCGGCAACCAATTTGACACAATCCCTAGGATCGATGGCAGGCAAGGACACACTCTCTCTCTAACCGGCGCGGCGAGCGGGAGGCTTGGTGAGATCTTGACAACTTGGAGAAGGGACACCGACTCCAAGGCTTTGTACAACTTGAACACACGATGAAAAGCTCAAGAGGTGGGGGATAATTGGCACTCCTTTTCAAGGAGTATGGGACTAGAATTTGGTATATATCCACAAGGGTTTCTTCTAATTCAATTATCCAAGTCTAGGGTTTACAATAGAGGGGTGGGGCTATATATAGGTCAGCCACATAAACAATGGTAGTTTGGGGATAAAAGGTAAGTTCTATGTGAGTTGGAGACTACATGGGCCGAAGGCCCAGTTGACGACACACAGGCCCACGACTTAGGCCGGAGATTCCGGGGTTGTGCGGCCGGAGACTCCGGGGTAGGCGTCGGAGACTCCGGGCGTTCCAGGGGCTTGCAGCTATGGTCGGGCTAGGGCGAGCCGGAAACTCCGGGTGCGTGTCGGCGGAGACTCCGGGTTTGGTTGGAAACTCTAGGTTTGGGCCGGAGACTCCGGATCAGTTCTAGAGGCTAGCAGCCGGGCGTGTTGCGGTGCATGGACGGAGACTCCAGGTGGTCGTGGCCGGAGACTCTATTCCTGTAGCTGATTCTGCACGTTCTTCCTCCGTGAAGGTTTGTCGATGCGTCAGGGCTTCGTACCTGAGTATGCACAATGTAGTGGCATGAAGTAGCAAGCCATTCATGGGTGTATCGAAGTCACAAGGAGAGGAGCGAGTTAACCTTATCTTGTAGTAGTTTGGCTCGAGCATGGGTCATCGGTCCACTTGGGGGACTTGGTGGTCAGGATGTAGGGACGTCCGTAGGACGGGCTGTATCATTTCGTCTAGCCTCGACCACCGTCATGGTCGCAAACGAAGATCCCCCTCTTGTACATCTTTCTATCCAACTCGATACATCGGTTGAGCCCTCCTATGGCCACCCCAACCCTGCCCTTGTTATAGGGTTTCGACCAATTGTCACCTCCTCTTGTCAGAACCCTCCGATGGTCTCTTGGATGCGGGGTGATGATGTGGTGACTGGCTGATGCCGCCTACTTCGTCGATGATGTGCCTCTATCAGCATGGCTTGGCACAGGTAGCGGTGCTCCGGGACTCCCTGTGTTGCCGCTACCATGGCCCCCGTCGTTGTCCAACCTCTGCTTCCTCTTCATCGTTTTTAATTGAGGTTGTTGGGTAAGTACTTCCCCTCTACTTTTTCTTCGTCCTCTCTTTCATGTTCCTCTCTCTGGCTCACATCCCCTAGCTTGAGACTTTACTATTTGAGGATAATTTGCTCCTCTTCCTAGATTCTAGGTTATAGGGTGATGTAATTTCCTCCCTTGCTTATTGTTCTAGTATGTGGTTTCTGATGCTCCATGATCTTGCCAATTAAGTATATTGAAGCTAATTTTGTGTATATCCTCTGGTGGTTGTAGGAATGATGCTTTGATTCCCATACTCTCTTATAATTACCTCTCGCAAATGACTTTATTCTAATCAAGGTGTGATCCATTATCTATTCCTTTTATTGGGAATTGTACTCAAGAATTTTGACTACTACCTTTACTATCAATTTGATAGTGGTCTTGTATCTTCTAGTTCCCAAACTTGTTGGAATTTCATAGTTGATCTCCTTCTCTATCATTATGAACGATAAAATTAGACTAGTTGGTCACATACTATGATGATCTTGTATAGAATGATCGAGTGGATTTCTTTAAGCAAATAATTGCTTGAAGCTTGTGATGCTCAGTTTGAGGCTAAGCTAAGTTAAAACAATAGCTCAAGATGGTTAAAAAACTCACATTTATAATCAGATCAATTTCCTTGATCTAATGTTGTTAAGAATGATGATCTTGGTTAACTTATTATGATATCCTAGTATATTTTCCAATGGATCTTGATGCTCTAGTATGATCTACTCCTCCAATTTATTTGTTGATTGTGCTGATGCTTTAGTTTATCCTGTTGTTGGATCCATGCTTGAGATTCCTAGTAGCTTTGGATGTTATGATTCCTATGTCAAGAACCTGATAGCTTGTTGAGGTTGTGGAAGGAAATTGGGGAATGGTTACTCAACTGCGGCTGGGTGCTTCTCTCTGATCCTTCTCTAGTGATAATGTTGTGTTGACACACAACGGTGTGTGTGCATGGTACTGACCTATGAATATGCATTGGTAAAAATATTCTTACTTCACTTAGCCCCTCTCAAGCCCATGATGCAAAGGCTGAGGCTATGTGATAAGAACATATTTCAATTGTTGCCCCTTTTTATGATAAATACTCAATGATGAGCTAAACACTACATCACAGTGTCAACCTAAGAGTAATCTGACCCCTCTAACTCTATTCTTTCTTTATTTTCTTTGTCTTCTTATCTGGAGGTACAACAACAAGATTGCTAAGAAGACAAAGGAAGAAATAAATTAGGTTTAGTTTAATATTTTCTATTTTTTATATAATCTTGTTGTAATTTTACTTTTTTATTTGGACAATGTAATGACTTTGTATTATTCTATATATTCAATAAAGTTTAATTCTTCAAGCAATTGTATCTTATTTATATTTTTGCAATATTTGTTGTAGGAAATGTTACATTTTACCTCAAAGACTTATTCTATAATTTCGGGCAGAGATTTGGCTCTCGGGCTCATTTACTCCCGTGCGCTCATTAGGCATGCAAAGCTTTGGTAGTCGTGCCAATGTATTTAAATGAGCATTTACGGCTGTTTCAAAATATTTTTTTTTGAATCACGGTAGGTGAGCTGCTGTATTTCATTGCAATAGTAGGAGTAGGTAATACAAAAAGGTGTAGGTTTGCTTAGAGTGGTAGCCAACCACACCAGTTTCAAGGAGTCCACTACTATTACATTAACCTGGATCGAATGGTGCCCCTCCGTATAGGTCCACCAGAGGTAGTGGGGCGCCTGCAAGCCTCCATGCTAGAGCCTCGTCCTGTATTTTCACTACGAGGGCATGCGGAGGCATCTCTTTCTTCTCAAAAATTCTTCCGTTGCGCTCCTTCCATATTTCCCAACATATGAGCTACACGGCTGGGAACACACTTCTCCGGTTTACTCTTGTTTGATTTCCTACCATTGCTCTGTACCAGTCCTGTATTGTGAGGTCTTTTCAATCCACTTATGTGGGAATATCGCGTCCATTTTGATATGGGTTGACATCTTGCTCCAAATGGAGATGTTGAAGGGGCATTCAGTGAAAATATGCGACGGTGTCTTGACGTTTCTTCTGCACGATGGGCAGAAGTAATCGTTCTCCCATTGTCTCTGTAGTAGCTTGTCCGCCGTTAGGATATGGTTTAGCATTAGTGACGTGGGCATACCTTACATGTACTCGAGCTTGACATATACGGTCTAGTCTGGCAGAAAGCCCATGGTGCTACCAGGGCCCAATCCAGGATTCGGGTGACCCGCGGAGACTCCGACTGCTTGCAAGACAAGGAAAGATCAAAGATAGAAAGTTTAAAGGGACAAACCCTAACCTGTAACCGACTCAACCTGCTACCCGAGACCTAGCCTGTCTATATAAAGGCTAGGAGGGGCGGCGAGGAGGACAATCACAACCCTAGCTTCCACACCATCACCAGATTGCATCTGCGCACCCCCTGTAACTTTCGACTCCCTCAATAATTCCAAGAGCAGACAAGCAGGAGTAGGGTCCTCTACGAGGCCTAAACTTGGGTAAACCTTGTGTCCCTGTGTGCTTGTTTGCTAGCCGATTGGTGCCTCCAGCGCTCCCTCCTTCTCCAAAACCCAAGTCCATAAGAATGGGCATTGATGAGTTTAACCCTCGTCAATTGGCGCCGTCTGTGGGAATTGGGTGTGCTGATGTCATGGCTTCTTCCGCCCCATCAACCGCGATCTACAACTTTGCAACAGCGGAGATTCACCTCCTCTTCTATGCCTTTGATTTCACCATCCACATGCCAGCCACTCGCCCGGCTTTCGAGTCCATGGGCGATGGGATCGACCTGGCGATCAAGAGCTTAAGCTTCCAAGTTGGTCAGTTGGGCACACTTCGCCTCCCTGACCAGCCGACGGTTCCCGCGATTGCTCCAGCATCGTGGTTTCCACCACCAATCGGCAACCTAAGCAAGCTCAACGCCCCGACAACAGCTGGGAGCACGGACAGCGACAACAGTCGCGAATCCGATCTGGGTGATCTGGCCACAGAGGATGGAGCCTATAGCTCCAAATCTGAAAGTTGTGGGAGCAACAACTTCCCCAATCACTACATGTGTGCCGTCATCAACGTAGGAGACACCAGTGTCAATCGCGACAACATCGGTACTAGGCCGTCTAACAATGGCATCCCAGTCAGGAACGGTGGTCCCGCTAACGGCGCACCCACCAACAATGGGGCAGAAGGAGACCCGCATCTCACGACAAATGAGCACACCGAAGAGCGCGTGCTGATCAAGCTCAACGACAACGAGTGGGCCCGCTGTCAAGAAGCTCTGTGGGGCAATTCCCTGCCCCTAAACTCATCACAAGTGATGTTGATGGGTTACCATTGGCTACTCAAGGAGGAGTACAAGTGCCAACAGCAAGTAATCGTGCAAGTCGACACGCACAGAAAGGCGGTGGACGAGTAGAGCCTTCGGCGGGCTCAGATCTCTTCCATGGGAGGATCCTCCTCCAAGGGCAATGACCATGTGGCCGCCAAAAGGCGCTCTCGATTGGCCCACCTCATCGACAAGGAGCGAGAAGAAGCCTCGTGAGTCCTCGACTTCGTCTCCATGACGGTGGATACACGGGGCAACGTGCTCCCAAAGACACCGCAAGCAGTGGTGACGACGGCCACCATGTACCTCCTCAACAACCAGCCACCGGCTGGGGATCCGCGAGCTACCATGCACCGATCTACGATCGTGGGCTTGGGGCTAGTCGAAGCTGCGCTCACCAAGGATACAACACCGGACCGAAGAAAAACAAAGCTTTGGCCAGGCGCTATTCATCGCCCTCCTCCAGCGATGACAGCCACGACCTGTCACGACAACGCCGCTCACAGCGGCATGACTACGACGCGCATGATGACATCACGCAGTGCAAGGTCGACAAGATGTGCGCAAGGAGTGCCCATTCAACTGACTTGGAGGATGACAGGATTGAGCTCTACGGTGCCAGCTGCTTCAGTAGAGCCATCAGGCAGAAGCGAATGCCTAAGGCTTTCAAACTCCCATTAGAGAACCCGAAATTCGACGGTCTGCAGGACCCGAAAATCAGGCTGGAGGATCACATCTCCTCCGTCAGGCTCCATGGAGGAACCACAAGTATGGCGATGCAATTCCTACAGCTACAGCTGCAAGGCACCGCTCGTGTGTGGCTTAACAACCTCCCGCGCGGATCCATTCGCAGCTAGGAAGAGCTGGTCTACAGCTTCGTGTGAAACTTCAAGGGCACTTACAAAAGGCCCGCATCAATTGAAGAACTGCGAGGCTGCTACCAAAAGACGGGTGAGTCTCTGCGCTCGTACATCCAGAGATGGTCCATCATCAAGAATTCCGCAGAAGACATCTCTGAGGATTGCGCAATCGACGCGTTCAATGGCGGCGTGCGCCGCAGACAGCTCAGGGAGGAGCTGGGCCGCTCGAAGCCCAAGACAATCGACCACCTGATGGAGATCACGAATCGGTGGGACGATGGAGAGGACTCGGTAAAAAACCGTGTCCATTCCGATGATGATGACGTCCTCGGCCGCAGGCGCGACCGCCGAGGAAAACGTCGAATGCGCGTCTACGAGGACCATGAAGAGGTCGATATGGTCGTGGCTAGCTATGCCGACAAATGCGATGACAACCACAACAGCGGATAACGCAGCGGTGGATACTGCGATAGTGGAAAAACCACGCAAGTGTGGCAACGCCGCACTCGCGATGAGGCACCTGGAATATCCATCCAGGACAAACTGTCTAGACCATCCAACGTACACTTCTACATCGACAAGCACGATGGTAAGAAGAAGTCCAGCCACCTTCTCAAGGACTGCCGCGAGTTCCTCAAGCTCCACGAAGGCCTGGCTCAGATGAATCGCGACGTGATCAACCAGGGCTACGGAGCTGCGCTGGGCGCTGTGGCTCATGGAGCACCACTGCCTCCACCCGGGCCACCACCACCTGCGACTGCGCCAGTCCAGAACCGTGGAGGCGAACCATACCCGTGAGCGCTGGGAAATATGGGGATGATCCAAAAGGGACGCCCTTCAAATCGAGTGCAGAAGGCAATCACTTGCCAAGTCAACCTGGCGATGAACTCGCCTCCCTCCACCACTGAGTACCTTAGTGGAAGCGAGTCATGCATCACCTTTGACAAGCGCGATCACCCGCGCCAAGTACCTCGCCCATGCCACTATCCCTTGGTGCTCGAAGCGCAAATCGGAGGCTTCGAGATGAGTCGCGTCTTCATGGACGGTGGAAGCGGCATTAACTTCATGTTCGCAAGCACCTTGCGTGCAATAAGGATCCCTCTGACATGTCTAGAAGTTTCACACACAACGTTCCACAACATCGTCCCGGGGAAGGGTTTGTACCCCCTAGTCAAGATCAGCCTCGATGTCATCTTTAGCATGCCACAAAACTTTCAGCGAGAGCGCATTGAATTTGAAGTCGTCGACTGGCCCTCACATTACCACTGCATCCTCGGGTGTGTCGTATTCGCAAGGTTCATGGAAGTGTCACACTACACCTACCTGCAGATGAAAATGCTAGGCCCAAACGGCATCATCACAGTCAACGGAAGCTTCGAGAGACCCAACAGCTGCGATAGGGAGTTCAACAGAATTTCCCAGTCTTTCGGCATGCAGGAAGAACTGGCGAGGTTCAAGGAATCGCAGATAATAGTCTGCCTCCCCCGAGCAAGCCAAGCTCACCCGGCCAATCCTTTGACACGTCGGTGCACACCAAGAAAGTCTAGGTCCATCCAACGGACCCAACCAAGACGGCCCTCATTGCCAACAACTTGAGTCCCGCATAGGAACTCGCGCTTGTCGAATTCTTCCGTGAGCACTGGGAAATCTTTGCGTGGTGTCCAGCGGACATGCCAGGAATTCCCAGGGAATTTGCCAAGTACGCACTCAACGTGAATCCTGAAGCAAGGCCAGTCAAGCAAACAATCCGGCGATTGTCGGAGCCAAGGGAAAAAGCGGTCGGTATGGAAGTTAACAGACTCCTCGATGCTAATTTCATACGCGAGATCAAGGAAAGCACCTGGGTCGCAAACCCCATGCACGTTCCGAAAAAGATAAGGATATCCTACGGATGTGCGTGGACTCCACCTCTCTAAACAAGCATTGCCCGAAGGACCACTTCCCGTTGTCGTGGATCAATCAAATAATGGACTCCACCACGAGATGCAAGCGTCTCTGCTTCCTCAACGCCTACTCAGGCTATCATCAGATTCGAATGAAGGAGGAGTACCAGGAGAAAATGGTGTTTGTCACGCCTTTCGGTGTCTTCTGCTACACAACGATGCCTTTCGGGCTGAAAAACACAGGAGCCACCTACCAGTAGTGCATGCAGGCCTGCCTCAAGGGCCAACTTGGTCGCAACATCCAAGTCTACATCGACGACATCGTCGTCAAAACCAAGGAGGAAGCCTCGTTACTCGATGATCTCCACGAAAAGAACACACTTGCAATGACACCGGGGGATCCATATGTGGTTTGTGAAAAGAACACACATGCAATGACACTGGTGAATACATATGTGATTTGTGAAAAGAACAGACATGCAATGACTCTGGTGGATCCATATGTGGTTTGTGAAAAGAGCAAACATGCAATGACTCTAGATGTGGTTAATGAAAAGAATACACATGCAATGACTCTAGTTGTGGTTTATTGAAAGAACACACATGCGATGACACTGGTGGATCCATGTGGTTTGTGAAAAGAATAGACATGCAATGACTCTAGCTATGGTTAATGAAAAGAACACACATTTCAAGTACACTGGTGGATCCATATGTGGTTTGTGAAAAGAACACACATGTAATGACTCTAGTGGATCCATATGTGGTTTGTGAAAAGAACACACATGCAATAACACTAGTGGATCCATATGTGGTTTGTTGAAAGAACACACATGCAATGGACTCTGGTGGATCCATATGTGGTCTATGAAAAGAACAGACATGGTTTGTTGAAAGAACACACATGCAATGAACTCTGGTGGATCCATATGTGGTCTATGAAAAGAACAGACATGCAATGACTCTGGTGGATCCTTGTGTGGTTTTTTTTGGAACAATGCTTGTGTGGTTTGTGAAAAGAACAGACATGCAATGACTCTAGATGTGGTTAATGAAAAGAACACACATGCAATGAACTCTAGTGGATCCATATGTGGTTTGTGAAAAGAACACACATGCAATGATACCGGGGGATCCATATGTGGTTTGTGAAAAGAACACACATGCAATGATACTGGGGGATCCATATGCGGTTTGTGAAAAGAAAACACATGCAATGACTCTAGCTATGGTTAATGAAAAGAACACACATGCAATGACTCTAGCTGTGGTTTATTGAAAGAACACACATGCAATGACACTAGTGGATCCACGTGGTTTGTGAAAAGAACAGACATGCAATGACTCTAAATGTGGTTAATGAAAAGAACACACATTTCAATGACACTAGTGGATCCATATGTGGTTTGTGAAAAGAACACACATCCTGTGACTCTAGCTATGGTTTATTAAAAGAACACACATGCAATGAACTCTGGTGGATCCATATGTGGTTTATGAAAAGAACACACATGCAATGACACTGGTGGATCCATATGTGTTTTTTTTAAAGAACACACATGAAATGACTCTAGATGTGGTTAATGAAAAGAACGGACATGTAATGACACTGGTGGATCCATATGTGGTTTGTGAAAAGAACACACATGCAATGACTCTAGCTGTGGTTTATTAAAAGAACACACATGCAATGACACTGGTGGATCCATGTGGTTTGTGAAAAGAACAGACATGCAATGACTCTAGTTGTGGTTAATGAAAAGAACACACGTGCAATGACACTGGTGGATCCATATGTGGTTTGTGAAAAGAACACACATGCAATGAACTCTGGTGGATCCATATGTGGTCTATGAAAAGAACAGACATGGAATGACACTAGTGGTTAATGAAAAGAACACACATGCAATGACACTAGGGGATCCATATGTGGTTAATGAAAAGAACACACATGCAATGACACTAGTGGATCCATATGTGGTTTGTGAAAAGAACACACATGCAATGACACTGGTGGATCCATATGTGGTTTGTTGAAAGAACACACATGCAATGAACTCTGGTGGATCCATATGTGGTCTATGAAAAGAACATACATGCAATGACTCTGGTGGATCCTTGTGTGGTTTGTGAATAGAACAGACATGCAATGACTCTAGCCGGTGTTAATGAAAAGAACACACATGCAATGAACTCTGGTGGATCCATGTGTGGTTTGTGAAAAGAACACACATGCAATGACACCGGGGGATCCATATGTGGTTTGTGAAAAGAACACACATGCAATGACACTTGGGGATCCATATGTGGTTTGTGAAAAGAACACACATGCAATGACTCTAGCTAGTGTTAATCAAAAGAAAACACATGTAATGACTCTAGCTGTGGTTTATTGAAAGAACACACATGCAATGACATTGGTGGATCCATGTGGTTTGTGAAAAGAACAGACATGCAATGACTCTAGCTGTGGTTAATGAAAAGAACACACATTTCAATGACACTGGTGGAAAGAACACAAATTGAATCCGGACAAATGCGCCTTCAATAACCTTGACCACTACCGGATCAAATTGAATCCGGACAAATGCGCCTTCGGCGTACCATCTAGGCAGCTTCTCGGGTATCTCATCTCCGCGAGAGGGATCGAGGCAAACCAGAAGAAAATAAAGGCCATACTGGCCATGGAGAAGCCGAAGAACATAAAAGGCCTTCAGTAGCTAGCTGGGCGAATCGCCGAGCTCAGTCGATTCATCAGTCGCATGGGCAAAAAGGCACTGCCCTTCTACCAACTTCTCCGCAAGGCTGACAAATTCGAGTGGACAAACGAAGCGCAAGAAGCATTCGATGACCTCAAGCATCTACTGTCCACCTCGCCGATATTGGTGACACCGTGCCAAAAAGAGCCACTACTGCTATACATATCCGCCACCAACCAGGTGGTAAGCACTGTGCTCTTGGTGGAACGAGCCGAAGAAAATAAAGTCCACGGGGTACAACGCCGAGTCTAATACCTCAGCGAGGTGCTCATGCCAACCAAACAGCGGTACCGGCATTATCAGAAGCTAGCATACGGCGTCTTCATGACAGCCAGGCGACTGCACCACTACTTCCAGGAGCACCCAATCGTAGTGATGAACGACGGCACGCTTGGGAACATACTCAACAATCCCGACGCCACTGGACGAGTCACGCTCTGGGGAATCGAACTGTCTCCACAAGACATCACATATGAGAAGCGAGACATGATCAAGTCGCAAGTTCTGCCAGGCTTCCTTGTACACTGGATGGAAAACTAGCTCCCCGACAAGACAGACATGTCCTATCTATGGACAATGCACTTCGATGGGTCCAAGCGCAAGGAGGGAGCTGGCACGGGCATCATTCTAACATCGCCCCAAGGTGACAAGATGATGTATCTACGAATGTAGTTCACCGCCTCCAACAACGAAGCTGAATACGAAGCCTTGCTCCACGGGATGCGAATGGTGAAAGCCTGCGGCGCCAAGCGACTCGTCATCTACGGTGACTCCAAGCTGGTGGTCAATCAAACAATGAATGAGTGTGATGCTCTGAGCAACAACATGATCGCCTACCGCGACCTCTATGACACACTCGAGGGAGACTTCGACGGTTGCGAGCTGCGGCACATCGGCCGCGAGAGCAACGAGGTGGCAGACACACTCGCCAACATCGGCTCCACTTGTGGCCAAGTGCCACCCGGAGTATTTCTCGAGTGCATCTGCGAGCTCTCCATCAAACCAAAGGCTCCAGAGCATAAAACCAGCGCATCAAAGGACTTGGGGGCTATGCCACCCAACGAGCCAATAGCACTCGACGACACGAGGCCAGACACAGGACTCGAAGGCCCCATGGAGGTCATGATGATCGAGCCATCCTGGACGCAACCATATGTCACATACTTGTTCAGCAAAAGGTTGCCAGATGACCCGACTGATGCGATCCAAGGCATTCGCCCTCATCAATGGCAAACTGTACAAGCGCAACATCATAGGAGTCCTTTAGCGGTGCGTCTCCAACGGGGACAGAAGAGCAGTCCTCCTAGACATACACGAAGGTACTTGTGGCCGCCACACCGGTAGTCGCGCCCTCGTCGCCAAAGCTCTATGAGCTAGATTCTACTAGCCAACAGCCATGCACGACACCAAGGATATCGTCCAGTGTTGCAATGCCTGCCAGTGATTCGCGGACAAGCCGCATGCACCTGGCATAGAACTCAGTCCAATACCCATGGCTTGGCCCTTCGCACAATGGGGACTCGACATGGTCGACAAGCTCCAGAGATCCTCATGATGAGGATACGTCTACCTCCTAGTCGCGGTCGACAAATTCCCCAAGTGGATTGAGGCCATGCTGGTAACAAACCAATGAGGAGCCAACATCATCAAGTTCTTCGAGTCCATCGTCTTCCGCTTCGGGGTGCCACATAACATCATCACGGACAATGGGGCAAACTTCACCTCCACGGAGTTCCAGGATTTTTGGGAAAACCTGGGAATCAACATTAGCTACGCCTCGTTAGCACATCCCCAGACCAATGGTCAAGTCGAAAAGGCCAATGGCCTCGTCTGTGGCGGGATCAAGAAAAGGCTCCTCCGACCACTCGAAAAAGCTGTCGGGTGCTAGCCTGACGAGCTGCAATCAATACTATGGAGCATGCACACAACTCCAAACAGCGCTACAGGCTACACTCCGTTCTTTATGGTACACGGGCCGAGGCGGTACTACCCGCAAAGGTGCGCTAAAGGACCCACGGGTAGTAGCATATAGCTAGGAAGAATCAACCCTCGCACTCGAAGACTCCGTTGACCTCCTCGATGAGACACGCGAGATTGCAGCGGAGAGATCCACGATCTACCAGTAGAACCTCCACAACTACCATAGTAGAAGGCTACGCCCTAGTCCTACGACTGAAGTAGCAAGGGCACCTCAAGTTCAAGTCCCCTTGGGAAGGATCTTATGTGATTACCAAAGTAATTCCAGGTGGCGCCTATCGCCTTAAAGACTTCAAGAGCGGAGTCGCATACTCCAATCCCTGGAACATCGCACAACTACGCCATTTCTACCCTTAGATGTTTTTTACTTTACAAATAAGGCTATTCAGCCAGGCTACTTAGCCACACATTGTACCTCGTGATATTCTGCGAATAAATAAAGCTAAGTGCCCCAAACCCTGTGTTTTTTCTGCGCCACCCTTTACACCTCGTTTCACGAACAACACAGTATCCTGAGTAGCTGACGCACTACCAACCGAACCCTTGATAACACCAACCCAGCTGTAACGCACCTAACATGTTGGCAACGTGCTGAGATGAATATACATCAGGCTAATGAAAAGGAACTGCATATTATGATACACTCGAAAAATATACAAGCTAGCAAGCTCTTTACACGTTAATGGGTATCAAACAGACCCGACATGTGTGTATGAATTTTACAACACTTATACATCTATGTGCAGGGTATAAACTACACTACTGCTGCAAAAGGAGAACATTTGTTTGATCTTCAAAGAAATCGATGATATCTTCGGCTAGCCGATCAACCGCATGGTAGTGTGGCACCATGTTCTAGGTCATCTCTTTTGGCAGCGGCGGCCGCCTAGCGGCAACAGCCACGGCATCCACATCTGGTCGATGCAACCGAACAAGCGCCAACATAGCCTTGGCACCCGCGACCAATTGCTGGCGCACGCACTCGCGGACTGCGCTGATATCTTGAAACTTCGCCAGCAAAGCTAGCAAGCTTGATGGCACCACGTCCAGGGGAAACATTGCCTGGAAGATATGCCTAAGGCACAACTGCGCCTTCTTCAAACACTGAAGCACCCACGAGGCACGATCCTGCAACGTCACTAATGCGATTGTACGGTCATGGTCCACCCAGAAGTAACCGCTAGCTTGCAGCTGCTCCTGGGTCAGGTTATGCAGGCGAATGGCAACCTGATCCCTCTCATCCTGCGGATGACGAGTGCTAACAACTACAAGAAGCAAGAGCAGACCATAAGACGGAGCATCGTCGCGAATGGCCAAAGTAAAGAATAAGAAGATAGGGAGCTAACACTTAAATTGCTCGTTCAGTTGCGCAACTTCGTCCAGGAGATACTTCTCGTGCACGCTGGCCTTCTTAGCCTTAGACTTCCAAACATCCGCATTACCGCGGATCATAGGCAATTCTCGCTCCAACTGCTTCACGCGATCGTGCAGTCGCGCAAGCAGGGACAGCTCCTCCACTCTTGAACATGGTTGTGCCACAGTTTCATTAGTGGGAGGAGAGTCAGGAGGACCACTCGAAGGACCCTATTAGAGCCAAACAAGAGGCGAATAAGACCAACTATACATTAACAAGGAGTGCATTCAAGTTCAACCAAGTATCAAAATGGGTACCCCACAAAATAAGGTTCACCAAAAGGAAAGCTAAGCTATTACAGAAGGCAACTAAGGAATGCTCTGTTTTTTCGATTTTGACTTCGGGTGCTTCCTCAAATCTGTGGCAGTCTCCGACGCCACAGACTTCCTAGTTATAGCCCCATATGTAGCATCCTTCACACTCTTCAACCGTCGTAGCTCAGCCGAATAAGCAACGACTGTATCAATGAGCCGAGGCCCATACTTACTACAGCTAGTGGCGAAAGGCTGAAACACTACCTGCTGGCCATCCCCAGAGACCGGCATCGCCGAGGAAATCTCACTAGGGTCCAGCTCCACATCGTGGGCTTGTGCCATTGCGAGTGCCATGGTCGCGCCAACTGACCTCTACGAATTCTTGAAGTCCATCGGGATCCCCTCTGTGAAGGACTCCACCAAGCCATCAAAATTCTCGATCATCAGGGCCTTGGGAAGCATCTCCTCTCGAAGATGACCCAGCATGCCCTTGGCCTTCTCTAGTGTATCCTTCACAGAGACGCTGCGGTCTTCGACTGCAGTCACGGCGCCAGCCAAGGCGTCTGCGTGAGTCAAAGCTTGGGCGTCAAAGTCTACGACGGCGGCATCTGCAAGAATACACATATGAGCATAATTATATGAAGGCAAAGTACATGACAAATATAAGAAAGATAGTGTCATACCGGAGAGCGCTTTCACGATTGAGAAGAGTTGTTCTACGAACACCTTTTCCCTTTCAATAGTGGAGGAACGCAAATCTTCCTCGCACTTCTGCGACTCCTTAAGAGCCTCGACTGACTCGTCGCGTTTCTTCTCCACCGCGGCAAGTCCCTTCTCGAGGGAAGCGACACGACGAAGAAGCTCATTATGCTCACCTGCAAAGGATATAAACATGGCAAGATCACTGGCCAATCTCTACACAATAGAACAGAGAGAAAAGTTTAAAATTAACCTTCGAAGGCACGATGGCGGTTATCCATCAAGGCATGCTGTCGACCCAAGGAAAGGATCTGCTCAGTGAGGCGAGTGGAATCCTTCACGATAGGCTACAACAAAAG
The DNA here is from genome assembly GCA_916181665.1 of Avena sativa. Classification (NCBI taxonomy): domain Eukaryota; kingdom Viridiplantae; phylum Streptophyta; class Magnoliopsida; order Poales; family Poaceae; genus Avena; species Avena sativa. Next base: position 320,592,393 of record OV702292.1, read on the forward strand.
AAAAGCAGTGTGAGCGCTGACGCCAAATTCGATTGCCAATGGCACGAAGAAAACTCACGTGCTCCTCCAAGGACTTCGAAGATTCTTCCAGAATCGATGTCCGGGCAACAACTTGATGCTCTCCAGCGTGGGGGGAGATCAAGGAATTGGCACCGGAGTGGGCCGCCATCAGAGGAGAAGAAGACCGCACTGCCACCTTCTTGTTCTTGGAGTCTGTGACTCCGGACTCCTTAACAAATTGGTAGTCATCGGAGGATGACGATGTCGTTTGACTGCAAAGTACCCATCACCATGTCAGAAGAGGAAGATCTTCGAGAAAGACAAGATGAACTCGCAAATGTGAAACTTACCCGTCAAAATTCGAGGTTAAAAGAATCACCAGATGACTCCTTCGGCAACCTCAGCTTCTTCCGCAAGGGAGGAGCCATGGCGCGCATAGGCACGACGGGGATTGGCTCCTCCACAGCAGTAGGAGGATCCTCCGGCGTCGATGGTGAGGAAGAATCCGAACCCTTGCTATGGGAACGCTTGCGAGTCCCGTGATCACTGGACTCGGGGGCTTCCTGCTTCTCCCCAATAGGGACGGTGGAGCCCGACTCGTCCTCTTCCTCCGCTTCACGTGGGATAATTACTTCAGGCTGAGGAGGCAAATTGGCGACCACTTTCTAGTCCTACTGTCAAAATAAGCATCAGTATATAAAGCACCTAGCAGGCAATCGAAAAGTCAAGAAATCTTCAAAGAGAAATCCACCTCAGGTGGAGGATTGTTGGTGCAGAATGGAGGCACGACTGAGTCACCCGGGAGATCCTCCTTGGTGGTGTACTTGGTCACCAGCCGCAACCTCCTGTCCACTTCACCAGAAGAAATGCCCTCCACAGAGATGCGAGTGACATCACCAGTACCGATCCAGCGGAACATCAGGTGTACCCTGGCCTGCAGAGGCTGTACGCGGTGATGCAACCAAGTGCGAATGAGCTCTGCGCCGCCTACTTATTTGTCTATGCGGTGTTCGAGTTCGCAGACATGTTGATACAGGGTCTCTGTTTCCTCGACTTCGGCAGGCATCACAACATTCTTCCATGGTCTCCTCTTCTTGCAGACCGCCACCAAATCGAAGGGTGCGAGTCCGTAGTGCTCTCCATCGGCCTTCTGGCCGTGGATGTAGAACCACTTATCCCTCCACCCTTGGACAGATGAAGTGAGCTTGATGGCAAAATAAGTGACATTGGAGTCGACGTGGATACCGTAGCCTCCTACATCGTAGACCACTGAACCCGACCCCGACTGACGTTTGAGCTTAAAGAGTTTTTTGAAGAGGTTGAAGTGTGGCTCGATTCCGAGCCAGCACTCACAAAGAGTTATGAAGCAGGCAATGTGGAGGATAGAGTTTGGGGACAACTGGTGCAGCTGGAGCCCGTAGAAGCAAAGAAGACCCCTAACAAACGGATGAAGGGGCAAAGAAATACCGCGAATGATGAACGCAAGGAACATCACTCGAAAACCCGCAGGAGGACTGGGGATTACCTCATCGCCAGGAACGCGAGAGTCATCCTCTGCGGCAAGGAGTGCTCCATCCTGGTGTTGGGTGAACAGCTCTGATGGCTTCATAGTTGATAGGCGCCATGACCCATTGGTGACGTGAGTCCCCGCGCCCTTCTTCTTCCCCGCCGCTGCAGCAGCACTGGTGCCCGCGGCGGCGACGCCTTTCTTCTTGGCCACTACAGTGGTAGCCGCAGATCCAGCGGCGGAGCCTCCCTTCTTCTTGCCCATCTTGCGCTAGCGGTGTGAGCGCAGGAAGTAGCTGGGGAAGGTATGGAGTTGGTCCAGTGCCACGGAGTAGATGTGCGCAATGGAACAGCAAGAGAAGCAATGGCAGAGGTGCGCGAGCGAGAAGAAGATGTGGGGAAATTACCGCATGGTGAACCCATACTTAACCTCACAGCAGATGCCATCCAACGGCCAAGAGAAAACCAATACGGTGCATGGCACACATCAACATCGACGCGTGGCAAGAGTAACCCACGAACCATCGCCCACTCCGCCCATTACACGCGAGAGTCGAGGAGCCATAGTTAAACCAGAAGATTACGCACGCCTGGTCAAGTCCAAGTCAGAAAATGGGGCCCACTACTCGTCACGTCCCGTCAAAGCCGCTGACACAGGCAACTGAGGTCATTTCACCATCAGCACTGACGTCATCAACTCCAGCAGTAGCACCTTTTGACTACTCTAGTCCTTACTCAAGTCTTTGACTCGACCAAGCACTCGGCGGCTACCCCTAACAGGAGCGCTGTCCATGCACCTGAAGAACTTTGTAAAGACATCCAAGCATCATGAAAAACCCTTCACTCGAATCTACGATTCGACTGTGGACTTCAGATTACTCCCATAGGGAGCGCTGAAAGAACATTCGACTGAAACAAGCAAAAAGACGACAACAGTCGCAAAATACTTATAGTCCCCACTCGAGTCTATGACTCGAATAGGCACTTAGGGGCTACTCCCATAGGGAGCGCTGGTCGCACACCCTATGATTTTTTCTTGCACATAACTGCGTGTTGATTATGTCCACACTCGAAAGCTTCAGCGACTCCACCACATATTTTCCCTACAAAGAGATTGTGTCTCCTGGGTCACCCGAATCATCTCCGCCATAATAAAATTCGAATGCCATGTTTACAACATGAAGACAAGACCTGAATAAGGCCTGGCAATGCATCTGTTGTGCTCTACCAGAAACAATCCGTGCTTGCTGGTACGATGAAATATGCCTTGACGGATGCGTCGAGTGCTTACACTTATATACTGGGATTCGAACTCTATAAGAGCTCCGTGGCCTGAGTCGAATTATACTAGCACTTTTTCGAATTCGAGTCCGGGGACTCGAGTTTGAGTAGATTGCGTTGTTTTCCCCTAAGGTAGTTAACTGATCCCGATACATCGGATAAATCAGGCACGTATATCAACAATCCCTATGATACAAATCAGAGCACTCGAAAATATGCTCAACTATGCACTCGAAAGATTTCATAAGTATCCGCTCGAATCTGCAATTCAACTGGACACTCGGGGGGCTACTGACGTGGGCATACCTTACAGGTACTCGAGCTTGACATATACGGTCCAGTCTGGCAGAAAGCCCACGGTGCTACCAAGGACCAATCCAGGATTCAGGTGACCCACGGAGACTCTGACTGCTTGCGGCACAAGGCAAGATCAAAGATAGAAAGTTTAAAGGGACAAAACCTAACCTGTAACCGACTCGAACTATTACCTGAGACCTAGCCTATCTATATAAAAGCTAGGAGGGGCGGCGAGGAGGAAAATCACAACCCTAGTTTCCACACCATCGCCATATTGCATCTGTGCACCCCCTGTAACTTTCGACTCCCTCGATAATTCCAAGAGCAGACAAGCAGGAGTAGGGTCCTCTACGAGGACTGAACCTGGGTAAACCTTGCATCCATGTGTGCTTTTTTGCTAGCCGATTGATGCCTCCAGTGATCCCTCCTTCTCCAAAACCCAAGTCCATAACAATGGGCATTGATAAGTTTAACCCTCGTCAATTAGTGTCCAGATGAAGAACTTGCACCTGGCTAGAGCCCAGCCCTTCCATATCATCTTCGTGTAGTCCGTACTCTCTGACCCCACAAATTGCAGCGCGTAGGCTGCCTTGGCCGAATATGACCCCTTACCCTCGAACCGTCATGCGATCTCATCAGGCTCATCATTCAACTGTACCTCCTCAATCATCTCCGCGAGCCTCAGGAGATGTGGCAAGTGATCTACGTCTAGCTTGTGGTGCAGGTCAAGTAGCCAAGTTTCCCCATTTATTGCATCATGCACCGAGCGGTTTTTCCTTACTGAGATTTGGTATATTGTTGGTGCAATTTCAGCAAGAGTTTGGTCGAGCAGCCACCTGTCAGTCCAGAATCTCGCCTTGCGCCCATTCCCAATAGTTATCTTGGTTGCTGCTGTGAAGAGGGCACGATCCTTTTTACTGGATGGCAAGGCCATGTGGGCCCATGGTTTGTTTGGATTTTTCCACATCTGCCATTGCCACCTAAGTCGGAGCGTCGCCCCAAATGCGTCCACACAGTGGACCCCTAGGCCTCCGAGCGCCTTGGGCCTACAGACCATTTTCAACCTAACAGTGCATTTCCCCCCTTGCAGGATGCTTCCCCTACCCAAAGCCAAGCTCTCCTCCTGTGGTCGAACTCCTTCTTTACCCAACTAGGCATCTCATTAATTGTCATCATGTAGATTGCTAGAGATGCGAGCACCTAGTTGAGCATTTCAAGCCTCCCAGCTTTGCTCATCATTCTTGCCTTCCAGGTGGCTAAGTAGCGGTCCACTTTGTCGACCATTATCTGCCACTCGGCCTTGGTCAGCCTCCTGGTAGATAAGGGCATTCCTAGATAGTTGTAGGGGAATTGCTGCACCGATATCCCAATTCCTTGCACCAGGTCTTCAATTTTCATATTATGACAGCTGATAGGCGTGATGGAACTCTTAGCAAGGTTTGCTTTGAGACCCGTAGCCTTCTCGAAGCTTTCCAGGATTGCTCGAAGTCCTGTAAGGTCGACCTAGGCCGGGTTTAGGAAGATAGCCACATCATCAGCGTAGAGCGACGCTCTAAAGGTGGCCAGTTTCCCACGAAGCTTGGATAGTATCCCTTCCTCTGTCGTGATTTCTAGCAACCTGTGCATGGGCTCCATAGCCAGGTCAAATAGGAAGGGGGACAGGGAGTCACCCTGCCTAAGGCCGCACCAATGCTTGATCGGCCGCCTCGGCACCCCATTGACCAGAGCTCTAGTGTTGGCCGAGCGAAAAAGCAGCGTAATCTAGTTCCTCCACCTTGGAGGGAAACCCCGAGCCTCAAGCATGTCGAGGATGTATTCCCAGGAAATTGTGTCAAAAGCTTTTGCAATGTCAAGCTTGACAAAAAGTGTCAGGGTCTTGTTCTTGTGGTAATGTTTGTCCAGGTTCTATACATAGAGGAAGTTGTCATGTATACTTCTGCCACTGATAAAGGCACGTTGGCAAGGCGAGATGAGCCCCTCGAGCTTAGGCTGCAGTCTTGTGGCAAGAATCTTGGACACCAACTTTGTGAAGGCTTGAATTAAACTGATGGGCCTAAAATGGGCGACCTCCATTGGTTGTTCTATCTTGGGTAACAAGATGTAGTGTGCCATGTTGAGACTCTGGAAGGATGGGTCATTTAAATCATAGAACTTGTTTAGTGCCCTGAATAGGTCATCCTTGACGACATTCCATGATGCCCTGAAGAAGCCACCTGAGAACCCATCCGGCCCTGGGGCCTTGTCAGTCCGTGTTGAGAACACCGCCAGCTTAAGCTCTTCCATGGAAAATGGAGCCTAAAGGTCTTGTAGCTCGAGAGTTGGCAACCCTAGTAGGTCCTAGTTGAACCGCTCAGAACATTGTGCAGGCGTCCCGACGATCGCAGTCATATGACTGGACACCAGCTCCTCGAGTTCAGTAGGAGACGTGGCCACCCCCACAGGCGATTGTAGGGACTGGATCTTGTTCTTCTCTCTACGGTGGGTCGCCCTTGAGTGGAAGAACTTTGTACTGGCATCCCCCAGCTTCAGCCATCTGATTCTTGCATGTTGCCTCGCCTTGATCCTATTGATAACTGCGAGACCGACGGCTCTTGATTTTAGGCATGAGCGGAGCTCCCTTTCTCCCTCTAAAAGTTGTCTGGTCTCCTGTGCAGTGTCCAGGCGCAAGATTATTTCTTGTCCCACCAGCATCTGTCTCCTGATGTCCCCCACATGGTTTTTGGCCCGGGTTGCGAGATGCTTCACCAACCTCTTCAGCTTGCAATCTAGGATTGCGAACTGGTTAGTGAGTCTGCATGGTTCTTCCCATGATTGCCACACCACAATGTTTTAAACCTCCATCAAATGCTAGAAAGCTTTGAACCAAAAGCATGGCACCGTCTTGACTATCATATCTTGGACAAGGAGTAGCGGGTAGTGATCCGACATTTATGATACCTTTGGGATAAGCTTCACTGTTGGGTACAGGTCGTCCCATTCTGTGTTGCAAAAGTCCCGGTCTAGCTGCACGAGCGTTGGCTCAGCTTGCTCATTACTCCATGTGAAACGTCTGCCAACCAGCCTGATTTCCTAGAGGAAGCTAACGTCCAGGGCCTACCTCAAGCGCCTCATCCATCTTCTACTAACCCTACGGTTATTCTTATCCTCATCATGTAGGATTAGGTTGAAATCACCAATTATCAACCAAGGCCGATGGATCTGGTTGTGTATGCCAATAATTTCATTCAGGAAAGCTTGCTTCTTCTCCTCTTCGGTCGGCCCATACGCGGTGGTTATTTCCCATGAAAGGTTGTTGGATCGATCAAGGAAGGTCATCGTGATGGAGAAAGTGGCCACGCTAACACTTGTGGCATGAAACATATCGTCTCGCCAAAACAGGATTACCCCGCCTCTTGTACCATTTGCGGGAAGGTACGCACATCCCTTGAGCGTTTGCCAGACGATGTCGTCTCGATCGCCGTCAGAGAGTGAAGCGGGCTTGGACTCCTGGATGCAGAGAATCGAGTAGTGGGTACTTGCCGCCAAATCTCGAACCACCGCACGCCGCGTCCGGTCATTCAGCCCACGAACATTCCAACTAAGCAGTTTAAGTTGTGATAACATGATCCGGAGGATGACAGGTGGTCACAGACTCAGTACGTCACTGGCTACAGGTAAGGGCGTCGACTGGTCGGTGAGCTACAACAGCTAGTGTGGGACGACTTCGTGAAGTGAAACAGAACAGATGAAGTCGTAGCATGCCGAGCCGGCTACAGGTAATGGCGGTGGCAGACTTCAGCATAGCTAGTGGTAGAGTTGCACAATCCATCTCTGGAAATCGACGAGCGTGGCGTCGCTGCCAATCAGTCCACGTAAGTGGACTCCCTAAGGAACTCAGACAGCTGACCCTCATGGAGCACGAACGCTGGTCTGCTAGTCACCTCCGTCAGTGCCGCTAAGCCTTGCAGGCTCTCTTGCGGTAGCTGGTGCTGGAACAACTTCAGGTACTGCTCCCGAATAGCATCATTGAAGTCTTCTTCGCGGCAGATCAGTCCTAGCTGCTTGCAGGCGCTCGCTTGAGCCTTGCGGTTGGTCATCGTGGTAGACGCTTTTGTTGCTAGGCATTCGCTTCTTCGCGGGGCAGATGATGTTGAAGGGTTTCCCAGCTTCCTGGTGCCTTGTTTCTTCCTACTAGCAGCTGATGAGCCTGGGAAGCCTAGCAGGGACGGTGACAGTTTGCCCATGATCCTACCAAGCAGTGACGGCTTGCTAGCCTGCACCTGCATGCCCGCGACCCCGGATGTCATCTCTTCCACCGCGTCATGGCCACAGAGGTTTGCCTCCGAGAGCGCTTGCAAGGCATTGGACTTGAGTCTCACCTCCAGCAGTTGCTCGTCGTCAATCTCCTCCGAGGACTGGTCAGGTGATGGGGAAGGCGACCTTGGCGGCTGTGGTGGTGTGGCAAAGATGTCCTGAAGCTACCAGCCACCAGTCTCATGCTGTAGCAGTGCACTGAAGTCGCCTATCTCATACACCATCCTCTCCGCGATTGGGGTGCTAGCAACCAGCCCGGAGAGGCCTTGCTGTTGGCCGAAGGTCCCTTGCTCAAGGAGCCCCTCACCGGCTCCGCTTGCATGTGCTGAAAGTAAGCTTCATCCGGCGCCTCCTCTTTCCCGTTCATGGCCACCGGGCTGTTTAGCCAATCCCCATTCCAGGCCAGCACTGCATGTGAGGAAGGCACATGGTCGCCTGAGCGCTCAAGAAGAAGCTCCCACCAGCCGAAGACTAGGGCCTCCGTCACTGCGTCATCACCTGTTTGGGCCAGCTCGGTGCCTGAAAAGTCTCCCACCCCTAGCTCGGCGCTGCCGATGGCGGGAAAAACATTGGTCGACCATCTATCCGTGAAGGCGCTTGCCTAGTGCTCCTGCGGCGAGCCCATGGTCGGCTCCGCCCATAGAAACTGGGCTAGGAGGGGCTTGTGTGGCTGGTCTTCCGCCACAGCTTCATGCTGAACACCCCGGGCCTCACGGTCACCACAGGGCGAACTCAAGGACCGGAGGTCTCCCCTTGGCGACGTCTGCATCGGGTTGCCACTGTTCCGGGGCCGCGCGCCAGGCGGCGATGGAGTCATGCCCATGGCCATTGAGCCAGAGGGCGTGCGGGAGGCGCTTCTGTGCCGATGGTGCACCGGCGCCCAGGGGGCCACGCGATGATGGGTGGCAGCAACTGCAACGCCTGCTCCACTCCACCGCACGGCCGGTACTGCTGCCGTATCTCGCCACCTCCATCATCCACACGCTGCATAGGGCTCTTGGAGCGCCGGCGAGAGTCATCAAGTTCCACGCTATCGTCGCGCCGTCTCTCTGGTGACCTACTCGGGCACCACTCGTGGCGATGGTGGTCACGGCCAGAGTCATGCCGCGACCTCTCACTGTGCCCCCCGTGGTGCATCACCCGCATGGTGGCTTCCTCTGCTTCCGTGGTGCCTCGCCTCGCCACCGCCTGCGCGTCCGTCACGATGACCCTCCTGGTCATCCTTCTCGTCCTTGTGGTGGCTAGACAGCCCCAACCTGTTCCGCACCGGCCTGTCGTGTGGCATGGTAATCGCGTCCTCCTCGCCCCACTGCCACTCTCTGCGGGTGACGGCCGGCCATTCCACCCTATGCTGGAGGTTGGAGCTCTCCCGCACCGGGCGGTAGTCCTTCACCATGTCGAGGTGGAGGATGATGTGGTAGCGCGTGCTGTCGAGGCCCTCTTCCGACGGTGTCCCTTCCGGCAACCCAGCGTGCCATGCCGGCAGCCTCCCGAGCATGGAGTGTGTCTTGGTGCGTGCGATGTAGTCCGGGTCGAGCGACCAAATCCAGGCGAGGAGCCCCGCCGTGTTGTCCTTGAGGACCGAGCGCCGCTCCACATGGTCGAGCTCGCAGGCCCCGCCGAGGATGGATTTCACGGTGTCCCCATCATCCCAAGCGCACAGCAGGGCCCCCTCAATGATGACGTAGCAGTAGTACCTCCATGTCTGCGGCCGCCCGCGCCCCGTGGGGGACCATGTCTTGAACACCATGCTTCCATGCCTCAGCTGGATTGTGCGGCGCTCGTAGACGAGGTCGCGCTGCCACGACTCCCTAAACCGCACCAGGAAGTCGTTGGGGAAGGTGGTGGAGATGTGGATATCCTCCCAGGCGAAGCCCACCTCTTGCTGGATGGCCTTGGCGATAGAGGTGGTGCTGATGTTGACGCGCGAGTTGGAGACGAGGATGGTGAGGTGGGTGCGTCTCATCTTGTGCGCCTTTGTCTCCATGGCCGGCATGCTCACCGATGAGCTGAATTCCACCAGTGGCTGATTGGCCGGAGCCCCGGGACCCAGGTCCATGCCGCCCCGCCGCCCGAATGGGTAGGCCGACTCCGTGGAGCACGGCGAAGATGGCAGCAGCGACGGTGGTGACGGCCGTGAGGTGGACGTGGCCGCGGACTGCCTCGGAGGTGCGGGGGCGGACGGCGGAGGGTGCGCGCTCTTGGTCAGGCAACATCTTGCAATGTGTCCTGGGCGCTTGCACAGGACGCGGCGCACCTTGCTCGTGCACTAGCGGACGAAGTGCAGAGGGGATAGGCACCAGAAGCAGACATCCTGGAAGCAATTTGAAGTGGGGGAGCAGCTCACCCATTGATTTCTCTGCGCCTTCCCAGCACGCGGCCAACCGGAAGAGGGATGAATTACTCGCCTCCACCAGAACCTGGGCATCACCTCTTTCCACCCCGCACCCTGATCCTGCGGGATTCCTAGACTTGAAGACGAATCTTGGTTGATTTGGGTCACAATAATTGAACGCAGCCGGGGCGCCGCAGCATCACCACTGTAGCCGGCAACCCCGAGTCCCTCGCCATGAAGATCGGGGGCACCACCCCAGGCCTGAGAGGAGGGGGCGGAGGTAGCTCCTCGCAGCGCTCGAGGCAGCACAGCCCCGCAGGCGCAGCTACCCAGCTAGCACCTGCAGCTCCAGCCGCGGCAGACCACACCTCGCCAGCCGCCGACGCCTGCAGGGCAGGCTCCTCCCCCACGCCGCACCGCAGTAAGGACCGGTCGCCATCACCGCCCCTACAGCCAGATCCTGATATCAGATCCGGAGTTAAGGAGCCGAAGACGATCCTAGGATCCCCTGGGCGTCGCAGGCAGCTGGGGAAGGGGCGATGCGAAGGGGGTAGGGGCAGGGGAGCCGGGCGTCCCAGCCAGAGGTGGCCGAGGAGGGGGGGGGGGGGGGGGGGAGCACCAATAAAGGTACACTTACGGATGAATTTGTTACGGACTGACCTTACGTGCTGATGTGGCATTGAACCGTGAATCTGGGTGAGAAAAAATAGGAGCAACTGCTGCTACGTCTCCAATCGTGCTCAACCACGTTGTGTCCGTAAGATTTGTCCGTAGAATCACTCCGTAGATGTAGCAAAACTCGGGGAGCACACACCAACTGAAACTACTCGTTTCAAAATATTGGATGGCACCATACATCTTTCTTTCTGTGGGCCAGTGAGATGATGAACTATGTCATCTGTACCGCGGTTACAGAATTAACAAAGGCCATGGGACCCACCGTTATTAATACGGCACATTCCTTCTCTATAATCCAGACTCCAAAAGGACTACTCCGCTCAAAATCGTACATTACCGTCTCTGCACCCAAGAGCCTCATGGAGTCATGGAGTCCCGCATCGGCAGAGCACACGTCGTCTCCAACGCCATTGTTCCGCTGCCAATCCACCGCTCTACCACTACGCCATCTTCTTCGAAAACATTCATCGCGGTGTCCCTCGACCGATCGATCCTCAGGGCATCACCTATGTATATAGAAGAACTTGTCTATAAGCTGGGACCCACATATCACACCACAAGCTTATGGATAGCCTCACAATGTATCTAGTTGAACTTGTCTATAAGCTGGCCCCACATGTCAATTAAAGTTCTATACATGCAAGAGAGAGGGAGAAGCTAAAATAATATTTTATTGCTTATGGACAACCCACAAGCTTGTAGGTCACCTTTAAGATTTTAAGCTTATGGATAGCTTATTGATAGCCTCTACTATGTATGTGGAACTTCTTGTAGTCTACTTTTTGCTTATGGATAGCCTTATTGCCAACATAGCGGATGCCCTCATGCTGTCCTCTGCCGTGTGAGGCCTGTCCGAGCTCTCACAAATATCTTCCATGTGGTCAACACCCTCGTGTACCTCTCGTTCTTCCATGTCTGGTTCGCGCACCACGCAGCACGCAGTCAGTCGCTCCACACGGACATGTATGTTGAGTAGATATTTGTGTATAGTACATTAGTGATTAGGCCTCTCCTTTATTTTATGTCTGACGATATGGAGGTCTCCCATTGTACCTATATATGTGTCTGGTTTGCACCACAGTAATACAACGCGTGTTACAACTCCTCTACATGGTATCAGATTCCTCTCAACCCTAACCCTAGCCGCCACCGCGCCACCTCCCCCGTGCACCGCCGCCGCCCCACCTAGCGCTGCCGCCGCATCTGCCGCGTCGTCGCGCCCTCCCTCTCTCGTGTGCTGCCGCCATGTCGTCCCTCTCCTCCGCCAATCCCATCGACGGCTCCACCGACTCCTCCGACGGCACCGCTCCGCCAACCCTAGCGGTCATCCGCGAGGTCCACATCGCCGAGCACGTCCCCGTCAAGCTCTCCGTCGCCGAGAAGAACCACCACGCCTGGAGGACGTACTTCTACCTCCTCTTCTGAGAGTACCACCTGCGCGATCACGTCGACGGCTCTGTCGATCTATTCAACAGCCACGACCCCGGCTGGCTCGCCATCAATGCGACCATCATATGTTGGCTCTTCCTCACCATCTCGCCGGACATCTTCAAGGCCGTTGTCTGCGAGGGCGATGATGCTCGCATGGTGTGGACGAAGATTAACGGGCTCTTCACCGACAACAAGCTCCAACGGATCATGTTCCTGCAGCAGGAACTCTTGGGCACGCCTCAGAACGACCAGACCCTGGACGCCTACTGCCTGCGCCTCAAGGCGATCTCCGATGAGCTCCAGGATCTCGGCTTCATGATCAGGGAAGATCTACTCCTCTCCACCCTCATCGCCGGTCTCAGCGAAGATCTCTGCAATGCTGCCTCCAACCTCACCCTCATGGCCGAGCCCACCTTCGAGTGTGCTATCGCCTACCTTTGTCTCGAAGATCGCCGCTTGAAGAACCTCTGCACCCGCGCCGTCCACACCGCCTTCGCTGCCGGGTTCCGCGGCCCGGCCCCGGCGCCTTTCCAGCAACTATCGCGCCCTTCCAGCAGCCGCCGCAGCAGCAGCGCAACGGCGGCGGCCGTCGTCGCCGCGGTGGTGGCCGTAACAACGGCGGCGGCAATGATGGCGCCAACGGTGGTGGTGGCGGCAACGGCAACGGCGGTGGTGGCGGTGGCAACCAGCAGCCGACACCCCCATGGAGTGGCAGCCACAACCCGTGGACGGGGGTCGTCCATGCCTACATCATGCCGGTGCCACGTCCTCCCACCCCCGGACTACTTGGGCCGCGCCCACCGACTCATCAGGCTCTCTTCGCTGCGACACCACCTTACGCCCCGGTCTACAACACTGCTCCGGTCTACAACGCCGCCCCGGCCTACAACACCGCTCCACCGACCTATACTCTGACTTTCGATGGCACCTCGACCTACGCGCCTCAGTAGCCGACATGGGATCCGGCTCTCTTCGCCGCGCTCCAGCAGGCGCCTGCGCCTAGCTCCTACGCCAGCGGTGGCGATTGGTTCATGGACACGGGCGCATCGTCTCACATGGCCGCTCACCCGGGTAACCTCTCTCATTCCCTTCCCACTTCCACCGAGTCTCACATCATCGTCGGTAACGGCACTAGTCTTCCTATTTCTCACATTGGTTCTGCTAATTTCCCCTCTTCTTCCAAACCACTGTCTCTAAATAATGTCATTGTCTCTCCCCATCTCATTCATAATTTGGTCTCTGTTAAAACTCTTTCTCGTGACAATTCTGTAACTGTGGAATTTGACGCTTCTGGTTTTTCTGTTAAGGACGCCCGTACCCAGATGGTACTCCACCGATGTGAGAGCCCCGGCGACTTGTACCCGGTCCAGGCGTCTTCCACTCCCGGCGCCGGTCCTCGTGCTTTCTCCGCTGGCGTTGACCTTTGGCATGCTCGTCTTGGACATCCTAGTGCCAACACGCTCCATCAAATAATGAGGGGTTTTTCGTTTTCTTGTAATAAAAAGGCTACGTATAGTTGTGAAGCCTGTCGTGTCGGCAAACATGTTCTTCTTCCTTTTAGCAATTCTTCCACAGTTGCTTCTTTTCCATTTGAATTAATTCATAGTGATGTATGGACCTCTCCCATTCCAAGTAACTCTGATTTTATTTACTACTTAGTCATTCTCGATGATTTCTCTTACTTTGTGTGGATGTTTCCTCTTCGTAAAAAGTCTGATGTCGCCACCACTCTCACCTCCTTTTATGCCTATGTGTCTACCCAGTTCGGTTGTCCATTACATGCCCTACAAACTGATAACGGAAAAGAATTCGACAATCTTGCCGTCCGCACTCTTCTTTCTTCTCATGGCGCTATTTTCTGTCTAACCTGTCTGTATACCTCGCAGCCAAACGGTTGTGCCGAGCGCGTCCTTCGCACCCTCAACGACTGTGTACGCACCCTTCTCTTCCACGATCACGTTCCACCCACCTTCTGGCCTGACGCCTTAGCCACCGCCACCCTCCTCGTCAACCTATGACCATGTCGTACTCGCTGGAACTATGTGCCACACCACCTTCTCTTTGCTTCTCCTCCCTCCTATAATGGCCTTCAGATTTTTGGTTGTCGTTGTTACCCCAGTGTTGCCGCCACCGCTCCTCATAAACTCGCTCCACGTTCCATCTCGTGCGTCTTCCTCGGTTACCCGGCTAACACCAAAGGCTATCGCTGCTACGACCCTGTATCCCATCGGGTCATCACCTCGAGACACGTTTACTTTGATGAGTGTTGCTTCCCATTTGCACAGGAACAGGTGGTGTCGTCCTCTCCTTCCACGGATGCTACCCCGCGGCGCCGTGCACCTGCTCCGGTCACATCGACCCGGCCCTTGAGCTCGGGTGCCGTCTCGATGACTCCGCCGCCGTCGCCCTTGATCCCTCACTCGGGTGCCGACCTGCCTTCCGCACCCTCGAGCCCTAGCTCGGGTGCCGCATCATCGACACTGCCCGCGTCACCCTAAAACCCTAGCTTGGGCGCCATCCCGTCATCCCCAGCCGCCACACCCTCCAGCCATAGCTCGGGTGCCGCCCTGCCATCATCGCCTGCATCTCCCTCGAGCTCTAGCTCGGGCGCCGCTCCGTCGATCGCATCACCCTCGAGTGGTCACTCGAGTGATGGCGCGCCTGCCCCTCCGGGTCTGGTCACCCGCGCACGCGCTGGCGTCTTCCGCCCATCGACGCGGTACCCTGCGAACTCATACGTCTGCAACACCACGACAGCTCCGTCGCCGCCTCCGCCACCTCCGACGCCATCTCCGCTGCCTGCCTCGGCTCGGGGGGTTCTTCACGACCCATTGTGGCTCGTAGCCATGCAGGACGAGTTCGACGCCCTCCAGCGTAACCAGACATGGCAGCTCGTTCCTCGACCGTGGCATGCCAACATCATCACCGGCAAGTGGGTCTTCAAGCACAAGTTCCATCCGGATGGCACCCTTGATCGGCACAAGGCGCGATGGGTCATTCGCAGCTTTCGTCAGCGTGCCGGTGTTGACTTCGCCGAGACCTTCGCCCCCGTGGTCAAGCCTGGCACCATCCGCACCGTGCTCCAGCTCGCCATGTCTCGCCGCTGGCCCGTTCACTAGATGGATGTCTCCAACGCCTTCCTTCATGGTCATCTTGAGGAGCAAGTGTTCTGCCAGCAACCCACCGGCTTCGTCGACTCAGCTCATTCGGATCATGTGTGCCTACTTTCGCGCTCATTATACGGGCTCAAGCAGGTGCCTCGCGCATGGTACCAGCGCATCGCAACATTTCTTCATCAACTCGGCTTCCGCTCCACACGCTCTGATGCCTCGCTGTTCATCTACCATATGGGAGACGCCACGGTGTACCTACTGCTCTATGTTGACGACATCATCCTGACAGCCAGCACCTCTGCACTCTTGCAGCAGCTCACTGACCGCCTTCGTGCTGAGTTCGCGCTCAAGGACTTGGGGCCTCTACACTACTTCCTCGGCATCGAGGTTGTGCGCCACCCGGATGGCTTCTTTCTTCATCAGAAGAAGTATGCTCACGAGCTACTCGACTGTGCTAGGATGCTTAATTGCAGCCCCGTCTCTACGCCCGTCGACACAAAGGCCAAGCTCTCTGCCACGGATGGTTCTCCTGCACCGGACGCCTCGCTCTATCGGTCCATTGTTGGTGCGCTTCAGTACCTAACTCTCACCAGACCGGAGTTCCAGTATGTTGTTTAGCAGGTGTGTCTTCACATGCACGCTCCCCATGATGCTCATTGGACTTTAGTAAAGCGGATTCTCCGCTACATCCGAGGCACTCTGGATCTTGGTCTCTCGCTGCTTGCTTCTGTGGACACAGACATCATCGCCTATTCGGACACGGACTAGGCCGGCTGCCCTGACACGCGGCGCTCCACTTCGGGGTACTGCGTCTACCTTGGACCCTCGCTCATCTCGTGGTCGTCTAAGCGGCAGCCCACGGTCTCTCGCTCCAGCGGCGAGGCGGAGTATCGGGATGTTGCTAATGCTGCCACTGAGTGCTCTTGGCTCCGACAGCTACTTCAGGAGCTCTCTTGTCCTGTCGACAAAGCCACCATGGTCTACTGTGACAACGTCTCCGCTGTGTATCTCTCTGCCAACCCCGTCCACCATCGTCGGAAGAAGCATATCGAGCTCGACATTCACTTTGTTCGCGAACAAGTGGCTCTTGGTCGCATACGTGTCCTACACGTACCCACCTCACAGCAGGTCGCGGATATCATGACCAAAGGATTTCCTACGGCGTCCTTCGAGGAGTTTTGATCCAGCCTTTGCGTCCGCTCTGCCGACGCTTCGACTGCGGGGGGTGTTGAGTAGATATTTGTGTATAGTACATTAGCGATTAGGCCCCTCCTCTATTTTATGTCTGAGGGTATGGATGTCTCCCATTGTACCTATATATGTGTGCGGTTTGTACCACAGTAATACAACGCGTGTTACAACTCCTATGTAGCTCCCCATCGCCTCTGGCTTCCCTTTCCTCAACACCTTCTCCTCAATGTTCATGCTTCGGCAGGTCGAAGTCGGGAGTAATACCACTCTGCGACCTCAACTACCTCTTGTTCTATGTTACACAAGGTGTTCCTGGCGTTGCGTTGAGCAAGAAAACCACGAAGCAATGAAATTGCTTTAATAGGTCCCTCACTGGTTGCTGGTGCGTTAGTGGAGTACTACTGTCGATGGGCAAATGGCGCTGGCCTCAAGCGGGGAATGGTGCGGGTGGGAATGGGGATTTTGGTGCGGCTTATGCTATGGATTTGATTGGTTTGGGTTAAAATGGTTGCAACAGCAAATCGGACTGGTACGGAGCGGGTTTAGGAGAAAAGCGGGCTGAGACAGTGCGGTTTGGTGTCGAAGAAAAAACTCAGAAACAGGGTGAACCCATGGGCTGAACCCACGCCAGCCGTGCGGTTTCTCCTTCCTCCAAGCTGACGAGACACAATTCTCCTCGACCCCTCCTTTTGTTCCTCACCATGGCCGCCACATGCACACCCAGCTAGGTAACCAACAGCCCAACAGGCTAGCACATCTAGTGCCGTCGCCGTAGAGCACCGCCCGTATGCCTTAGCTAGCACCCTCACTCTCATACGCCAACCAGTACACGCTATAGCAATCAGCCAAAGCACTAGCAATATTCAATCTAGCAAAGGAAGCAGTGTATCAGTTAGTGCCCAGCTTTTTCAGGAATCCACGGGTTGAACCCACGGGTTCAGTCCAAATTTTTGTATGGGGCGGTGCGGGTGTGAGTGGAAATATCGTGTGGGGTGGGGCGGTGCGGTTTAACAGAAGAAAACACTGGTGTGGGTTGGGCTGGATAATTAGGTTAATTACATGCGGTGGAGGCTGGATTAGGGGTGGGTTCTGCCCCATTCTCGGCATGACGGTGGCCTCATTAATGACTCCATGATATTGTGCATGAAAGACAGAATAAACAAAATACAACGGAGCATGAGCAATCTAGTCCCGAGATCCGAGTCGCTTTTTATCAATAAGAATTCTATTAATATTTATATCTCAAATTTGAATTCTTTTGAATTCAGACACTCAAACAAATAATTCATATTATCTTACCCAACATCAAAAATAAAACCACAAACATCATGTCAAAGGTTGCAACACTCTAATTTGATAATCTAAAACCCTAAATCATCGAACAGAGAGAAAAACCCTAATCCCTCTTGTTTTAAAGTAAAACGCAACTTTTTTTACACACTTTTGCAAATGCATGCATGATAATGCACAAGGATTCTATTTCTACCCTTCATCTAGTCCTAAATGCTAAGACATTACACCGCGAGGATGGAGCGAGATCTAGCGAGCTTCGTGGCGGCTAGGGTTGTAGAAAAGCGAAAAAGTGAGTGGCAAGCACGACCACTTTTATAGTGAGCATGGTGTGCGCGAGCAGCAGAAATCCAAGCGCATTCTGCACAAATTTGAGGGGATCGAAGACGTGCACCAGGCAGTCTCTTCGCTGGAGGTTGAAGACTAGGGCTTGTGACCCACCAGTCAGCGTGTGTGTGGAAAAAAACATCAGGTCATGGTCACTATCTCAGTTTCTTGGGCCAGTCTTGGGTTGGCCATGTGTAACATCTCAAAAATATTAAAGGAGAATATTATTTTTCAATTAACCAAAATTAGGGTTAACAAAAACTTTTTATCTTAAACAATTATGAGTGTGTTTGTTAATGATGTATGAATGCATGTTATGCCATGTTTGTTTGTTATATATGATAAGAATTAGTTTAAGGATCAAAACAATATCATCTAGGTCAAATCAAAACCAAACCAAAGCAAAAGAAAATACAAGTATAAAGCATATGACCTAATGGTCATTTTTGCCAAAGTTAACACCAAGCTCACTTTAGGCATCTCTATTAAATGATTTCAAATAGAAATAATATCATTTCTTTTCTCACCTTGCTAGACCAAGTGACAATAAACACAAGTGAACTTTCAAAACTCACTAAAACATATTCAAATCCATTTGAGGGAATTTTCAAAATTGAATCTAGTGTATGCATCAAGATAGCCATTTTTCAAAAACCATCCAAACTTTCTCCACTTGACCAATCCTTGCAACCACAGACCCTCAAGCTTATGAACAACACACCCACAAAAAAGAATTTGAAAATTCAAATGTTTATCTCTTGTGGCCATTTGATCGAGCACTTAGCAAGCACAGTACAGAGCTACCAACTATACACTGTTTTGATCAATCTTGTGATCATCTCTGTACCACACTAAGCCTCCACTACTCGCCTACGATCACCCTAGTACCATCCTGTGCAGTGGAGCCTCTCTCACTCGCCCAAATGACTAGTGCCAGCCCGTACTCGAGCATGCCATGCCGGCTGGACATGAACGCGATGCTACACGCTTCGCCGCCCTCGTCCATGACCTCTAGGAGATAGCCCTGACCTCACTACACCCGCCAATGTATGCCTCGGCCAACGACAGCCAGTGGAGACGCCAGCGCAGCCACACCCATTTACTCTATCCGCCATGCCAAGCGCACGCCAGAGCGCCGAGCAATCCCGCGCAACCACGTCGCGCCTCGCTCTCTCCTTGCATCAATGCAATCGCCGTGACGCCAGCGACCTCCCAGACACGCCCGCTTGACCCCGCGTGTCCCGTGACCACCGTACGCCATGACGAACACCCGCGGTACCCGAGCAAAGCATGGACGTCCCCGACCGATAGAGACTGTGCCTCGCCGTGCCACTGTGTGCATGACGATCGCCAAGGAGCACCGCGTCAACCTACACCCTCAGCCATGCCGATAGCACCCTCTAGCAACGTCGCTGACGAGCCTGAGCCATGCCCCGATGCTCCCCTCGCCAGGGTATAAATAGACCCCTCCCCTTGCCTTAAAACGCACCCCACTCGACTCATCTCTCTGACCCATCCTCGGAGCAAGGCGACGAGTGCAGCGCCAGAATTTCACCGGAGCTCGCCGCTGCTGTGGTGGAGCGGAGCCATCGCTAGGAGCCTCCCCAGGAGCCGCCGCGACCACCAATAAAACCGCTGTTGTTGACCAGTTCATTTGTCTGCATCACCGGACCTAGATGGAACCCTGGTAAGCCCTCGACAACCCCCGTAGTAGAGCTAGGGTTGATTCCCCCGAGCGTCGTGCGACGGAGACAATGATGCTGAGCCGTTGATCGCGCTCTAATCATGCGGCCTAGATTAGCACGTACCGCTTTGCGTTAGAATAACCGCTGACAGGTGGGGCCAGCGCAAGTATAGCCTGCTGCGCGCCCCGTGAAGTTGGGCCGGCCCAATATCGTTCCTACGCGTGCCCAACAATTCAAATTTAGATTTTTCCTTTTATTCCAAAACCGTATTCTATAGTGGATTTAAAAATTGAATTTAAGGAGATTTACTAAACCAAATTGCATGATTCCAATTTTGTTAGAAAGGAAATAAAAATCTCTAAACACTCCCATTGGATTGAAACAATTTGAATTTATAGATCACCGATAGTGAAAATAACAAGACAATGGCTTTGCAACTTCAAATATTTTTCTAAAATCAACCATAAATGCTTTTTAGTTGATTCCAATTCTCAAAAATCACCTTTGTCATTATCTATCTGAATATGTAAAAATATTTAGTTTTACATGCAGTAGTCACGGGCTCATATTAAAAGAATGGCTATATAGCCATTTCTAGGCATTTTTAATCATATTAAATAGCAATATTAAACTTTGTAATATATGCCATCTACTTTAAATCACATTCCTAAGTATTAGAATATGTGGTGATGACATGTGTCAACATGATCCCATATTTTATAATTGGAGAATATTAAATCTTAAGTATTTTGCAATGAGTAGAAATTGCATTTCTGAAATAAGATAAATAAGGCCATGTCAATATTTCATGTAGTGATTGAGATGATGCTAGATTATCTAGTGTAAACCTTTGTGTGCTAAATAGAAGTAGCTAAGTATTGTTTGGTGATTGTGTACCTCGTATTTATTTATAGACGCTAGTACCAACCCGGGCTACGAGGAGGAAGAATTCTACGAAGAAGAAGAGGAGCACTTCGACAACTGTACCAACCAAGGAAAGCTTAACTATACGAGCCCAACTATGCAAGCTAACCTATGCAGGATACACTATGCATGCTATTGTGATGCAACCTTGATTATACCAATCCCAAGTTTTACCTGCAAGCTTTATTTTTACTTTACCAAAGTCTCTTGAATAGTTAATTATTGGTGATTAGTGGAAAACAAGATAAATGTCATTAAGAGCATGGAACTAGGCTTGGGTAGTTACACTTGATTAGCACCCCTCAATAGTGATACCCTCATTGATAGTTGCTAGTGCTAAGCTAATATTGATCACGTTAGATAGGAATACTTGGAGCAAATGATTATGAAAACCTGAGAATGATGAGTCAGTCTATTGAAATGTTTTGACATGGGTTATGAAATCCAGTGACTTGAAAATTATGATGAATGAGGCATGTGCCTTGACTTTTAATAAAAACTGATGGTTGGGTGCGGATGCGATACCATTTCAGCTTTACCGTATAACCACAATACCTGATTTGGGTAGGGCTTAACTGGAAATTTATATGTCTTAGTATGGGTTCCCCCTTGCGGAAAATAGGTTAAGCTGAGGCTACCTCGTGACTATAAATGCCCACCTATGCAGTTCCCAGGATGGCGGATGGCCATGGCTAGGAGGCCAAGCTCGTAGGGGAGGTGCCTATACTAGGGTGTGTAATTGAAAGGTTAGGATTGATTATCCGCATACCAAGTATGATGATTCAGGGCTATCCCTGATGGATGTATCGAATTTTATGGTGAAAGTGTACCACCTCTGTAGAGTGTCAAACTATTCGAATAGCCGCGTCCATGGTCATGGACAGTTGGAGTGGCCATACTGTTCTATTGTCAGATGTTTTCCAAATGACTTATGACTTGAAATATGACTTTGACTTGACCACAACAGGGTTGTGGAAATGAAAACTAGGTTCCCACTTGAGTAATATAGATAACTAAAATAGGCTTTACTACTAAGTACTTCTAAAATAAAACTAACTTATTGCAAACAAGCCTAGATCTTAGGATTCCTACTAGAATTGTCTTACTTACATTAGTGATAGTTTGCGAGTACTTTAAAAGTACTCATGGCTTTGTCCCTGGCTATTCACATGGCCAGACTATGAAGAGGACTATCCGGAGGACGGACAGTAGGATGTCTACGATAACTGGGATCATCTCCCATCGTCAGCATTGCTTGTGACAATAAAGATGGAACCTCTATGTAACATCCCAAAATTTTCCTAAACTTTGGAATGTTAAAATAAATTAATAAGTTGATTTAATTGTTTGATCTTGTTGAAAA
Organism: Avena sativa; assembly: GCA_916181665.1. Classification (NCBI taxonomy): domain Eukaryota; kingdom Viridiplantae; phylum Streptophyta; class Magnoliopsida; order Poales; family Poaceae; genus Avena; species Avena sativa. The sequence continues at coordinate 320,614,107 of OV702292.1, forward strand.
TTCTGAATAAAAAGAAACTTTTGTTGTTTGTTTGAAATTTTACCAAGCCACATTAAAAGAAGTGGATTAATATGACTATCACATTGGTTGAGAAGTTTTGAACAAGTCCAAGACATTTGTGTTTGTTTTTCATTCATGATCTTTGCACTTAATAGAAAGTTCTTAAGTTAAAACCCCATATGCAAAGCCCTATTTTGAATTACCAAAATACTCTTACAAGAGTACAAACAGGGATATATATAAATCCATTACTCTCAAACTAGGTAAAATGCTACAAAAATGATCCTAAGAGGATCTACAGAATTTTATAAAATTTTGGAGACAAGGATCAACTCATTTGGAGTTACAAAACAAAAGATATGAAAGAATTAGTAAAACAACAAAATATAAAAGGAAAAAAAACTAAGCCTAACCTAAACGGGCTAGCCGGAGCCAGCCCGTGCCCTATCCGCCGCGCGCCTTGACCTAGCGAACGATGCCCAGCACGCAGCAGCGAAGGGCAAGCCAGCTGGGCCGGCCCATTATTTTCCAGTGCCAGCTCGCGCCCCCTCTCTGTCTCGCTAACGAGAAGGCCCCACCTAGATCATCTTCCTCGTCGCGCATGAAAGGACATTTACTGCCATAATCACTTTTGGTGTTCGTTAACAACAAGTAGACCTTTTTTACAGTTTACTATTGTCTACAGGTTGATATATTACGAAGTGAAAAGGATCCTTGGCCTATGGAACATTCCCTGCATATTTACTTGTCTCTTGGGAATTCTAGACCAGAGTCTCCGGTCTGCCAAGACCGGAGTCTCCGGCGTGGTCCGGAGTTTCCCCAGGAGTCTCCGGAGGGGGCTCCTTTTTCCTGCCTGGGTTAGCCAGAGAGGTGGTCCGGAGCTTGGTCCGGAGGAAGGTCCCAAGTCTCTGGTCCTTGCCTCAGACCGGAGTCTCTGGTGTAGAGGAACCGGAGTCTCTGGTCCTCTTGGCTCACAGGCGGGCTGGGTCATTCTGTTTGACGGTCCGGAGGCTGGTCCGGAGATTGACCGGAGTCTCCGGTGTAGATTGGAGTCTCCGGTCTGACATTTCTCCAACGGTCAGAAAACGGTTCAGTGGAGTGAAGGGCTATAAATAGAGGACCTTATCCCCTTCCTCCAGATACTCGTCCACCTCAAGAACACCATGCCCATTTGAGCTACCAAATCAACAAGATCTCTTCATCCAACCATCCAAAGTCATTGATCTTTGGAGAATCGAAGGAGGAGGCCTTGATCTACATCTTCACCAAGAGAGATCTTCATTTCCCCCTCATTCACTTGAGGGCCCCCATTCTCTAGTGTTTCTTTGGAAACCCTAGCTTTTGATTTGGTTCTTACAAGCTTGTCTTTGATTGTTTGACAGCTTGCTTGTATTTGGGAGCCTCCAATTAAGTTGTGGATGTGTGCCTTGAACTCGTTGTAAAGGTGCCGGCTTCCACCTCGAAGGTTGCCGTATAGTAGAAGAGGTGAATCGAACCCCTTGGGGTGAGGTTCATCGGAGAACAAGGGAGGCCTCTCATGGCGTTGGTGGTTTGATACCACCCCCTCTCCAAACGTAGACGTACTTCCCCTCAAAACGAAGGAACTACGGGAAACAAATCCTTATGTCTCCGAGCGCTTCACTTTGGTTACTTCTATCCTTTACCGCACTTTACTTATCTAGTTCTTGCTTAGTACTTGTGCTAGGTTGACATATAGGTAAATTCACATTAGTTGCATAATCTAGAGAATTTACCTTTTGTGTCAAACCCTAAATTGAAATAGAGTAAAATTTGGAGTAGCACCTATTCACCCCCCCCCCCTCCTCTAGGTGCCCATATGATCCTTTCAATTGGTATCAGAGCCTCGGCTCTTTATTCGGGCTTAACCGCCTAAGAGATTATGGCAAACACAGGGGAGGGAGAAAGTGAGGCTAGCCATTCGGTGACCATGGTAGATCTCAAGAAGTTGGAAACAAGCTTGAGCTCTACCTTGGGCAACGAAATCCAACAGTTGCGCCAACTCGTTTGGAAACTTGTTAGGGATAAGCAAACCTCACCTCCTCCCTCTCCAGAGGAAATACCACCTAACCCAAAGGCTAATGCTCCGGCTAAGCCTTTGGAGGAAGTGGCAGGGGATGAACATAATTCCACTAACTCCACCACCAAAAAAGGTGATGGAAAGGAAGAGTTCCATGCGGCTCCCGGATGGTACTCTCCTAACCCTCCTATCCTTCATCCACATATAAATAATAGAGGAGACCCACCTAAGTTAGTTGCACATACTTTTGCTCAATGGCAAGTTTTAATGAAATCTCATGTGCGCAGCTCTTGCATTGATTTGTGGAATATTATTGAAGGAATCAAAATTGAGGATCCAACCAACTTGACTAGAAGAGAAGTGGTTAATAGCCAACTCAATGCGACTGCCTTGCACATGATCCAACTTGGAGTGGGGCCAAAGGATTTTCCCCACATTGAGCACTACAACACCGCCAAGGAAGCTTGGGATGCTCTCATTGACCTGTTTGTTGGCAATGAGAGTATGAGAAGAAATAGATATGATGCCTTAAGCAATGAGGCCGAAGGTTTATTCATGAAGGATGGTGAGGATCATGAAGACATGTATCATAGACTCAAATCCATAGCCACCACCTTCAGGAATGTTGGTGCCTCTCACATTGATGATGCGTGGATCAAGAGGAAGTATGTGAGTGCACTCATGCCTTTCAAGCCTACTGACTTGAAGAGTCTCCAAGGAAGACACAACTACCATCTCATGACCTCCAATGAAGTGATGCAAGAGATGGCCGCCTTCAAGGTTGCTGCCAAGAATGCAAAAGACACCTGTGCTCGTGCCATTGGAATGAGTAGTGGTGTCAATCTTGCCTTGAAGGCCAAGGTTGTGGAGTATGATGAAGATGAAGGAAGTGATGAGGGACTTTCAATGAGACACCCCGAAGATGTCAAGGTTGCTTTTGGTGAATACATGGCCTTCTATGCAAGAAACTTTTGGAAAGATCCCGCCAAGACCAAGATGGAAATGCAATGAAGAAGCAACCCAATGGGAGAAGAGATAACGGGTCCAAGTTGAGAACTTGTTTCAATTATGGTGACCGCTATCACTTCATTGCAGCTTGTCCCTATGAGAAAAGAGAAGATCATGGGGGTAAACTTGTGTTGAAAAAGACCTCCAAAGCTCCCTACAAGAAACCCTTCATCAAAAGGAACTCAACCAACAAGAAGCTGGGAGAAATTGTCTTGATCACACATGAAGAGTTCTCCTCCGATGATGATGATGAAGATGAAGAAGAGGATACATCAAGTGGTGTGGCGGCTCTTGCCACTACCTCTACTCCTTCATTCTCACTCTCCGACTCTCCAAATGAGAATATCTCCAACAAGAACGTCACTTGCCTTATGGCAAGAGGAACGAAGGTATTATCATCATCGCACTCCACCTCCTTAATCAATGATGATTTTGATGATGAGTTATCTCTTGAGGTCAAAAAGGAATTAGTTGCTTTTGATGTGTTCATGAAAAAATTGCAAGGGGAACACAAGAAACATGTTGTGGACCTCTTAAATCAACTTTCACACACACAAGAACTTCTAGATGAGATATGCCAATTAGGAAGAGAGCACATGATTGAGGTAGAAGCTCTAAATAATGCTCTAGAAGAAGAACAAGAAACTAGAATATCTCTTGAAACTAAACTAGAGGGTCTTGATGAAGCTAATGATCTCATTATTAATAAACTCATCAAGGAACGTGATCATGCTATTGCTAAATACAAAAAGGCTAAAAAGGACAAGATTGAGTTTGATGTTGTTCATGAAAAACTTGCCGAGGACTTTAGGACACTTGACAAGGCTCACAAGGCCTTGGAGAGTGAACTCTTGTCGCTCACAAAGTCTCGTGAAAAGCTTCAAACTCAATTGATCAATACTCCCGCACCTAGTACGTTCATTCCTTCTAGTTGTACAAATACTCTTGAAGAACATGCTAGGTTGAAGGGGGAGCTAGCTAAGACCACCTTTCCAAAAGGAAACAAGTCTATTGATGACCTCTTAAGTAAGCAAAGGTCAATTGGTGAAAAAGGGGGCATTGGCTTTATCTCTAAAGCCAAGAAGAAAAAGAACAACAACAAGAAGAAGAAGGCCAAGCCCGCCCAAGAAAAGAACAAGGTCATTGTGGGAAGTAAGACCACAAGTGGCAAAACTATGTCTCATGACGATTTTGCGGGTAGTGCTAACCCTCACTATGTTTTAATGCGTGATTATTATGGTGATGTGTATGCACAATATGTTGGCCCATTTGATGGTTATATTGCGTGGTCTATTTGGGTTCCCAAGACCCTTGTTGCTAACAAAAGAGGACCCATTGAAAAATGGGTACCTAAAAACTAGTTTGATCTTTTGTAGACCTATGCTTTCGAGGGTCAAAATGGGTGCTTGATAGTGGATGCACAAGTCATATGACTGGAAGCGTGTCTAGTGTCAAGGAGTTGAGACCAAATGTTGATCAAATATCCATGACATATGCCGACAAGTCAAAGTCTAAGGTAATGGGTTTCGGCAAAGTTGTGGTTGCACACGATATCACTCTCGTGGACATCATGCTTGTTGAGACCCTTGGCTATAATTTACTTTTAGTCCGTGCTCTTGGAAAGATAGGTTTTGCCGTCTTTATTGATAATGATATTGTGATCCTCATGTGGAGCAAGTCTCTAAAGGTCGCTTTTGTTGGGTACGTCGAGAATGACTTGTATGTGGTGGACTTCTCGGGGAAAACCACTACAAGTCCGATGTGCTTATTCAGAAAGGCCGATGTGGGTTGGCTATGGCATCGCCATCTAGCCCATGTCAACATGAGAACTTTGCAAAGCCTCCACAAGGATGGTCATATTGTTGGACTAAAAGAAAATGTTTGCTTTGCCAAAGATCGTGTTTGCAGGGCATGTGTTGAAGGAAAGATGCATGATTCTCTCCATAAGCCAAAGAACTACATCAAGTCCAAGAGGATCTTGGAGCTCCTTCATGTGGATCTTTTTGGTCCTCGTTCTCATGCAAGTCTTGGTGGGAAGAAATATTGTTTGGTGATTGTTGATGACTACTCAAGATACACTTGGGTATATTTCTTCAAGCTAAAAAGTGAGACCTAAGAGAACTTCATTGACTTCATCAACATGGCTCAACGTCAACATAATGTCCCAGTATTAACAATAAGAAGTGACAATGGTACCGAGTTCAAGAACTACACATTGAATGGATTTCTTAGTGATGAGGGAATAAAACATCAATATTCCGCTGCATATACCCCTCAACAAAATGGTGTAGCTGAGAGGAAGAACCGGACTCTTATTGATATGGCAAGGACTATGTTGGCAGAATTTAAATCTCCATACAATTTTTGGGCTGAAGCTATCTCCACCGCATGCCATGCATCAAACCGTCTCTACCTCCGCAAAGAATTGATCAAGACTCTATATGAAATCCTTACCTGTAACAAGCCGAATGTTTCTTACTTCCGGGTGTTCGGTTGTAAGTGCTTCTATCACATTAAGGGTATTCGTTTGTCCAAGTTTGATTCCAAAGCATTAGAGGGTATTTTTGTTGGTTATGGTCTCGAATCCCACACTTATAGAATCTATGACAAGCTCTCAAGAACCGTCTAGAATCTTGTAGTGTGGTGTTTGAAGAATATGATGGTCCCCAAGCGGGGCGTGTTGATGTTTGTGATATAGATGATGAAATGCCTGAGGATGCCATAGGAAGAATGGGTGTGGGTTTCATTCGCCCTGTTGAGGAACCCCTTATGGCGGATCGAGAAGAGCTATGCTCCACTCAAGTGGAGCCCTCATCTTCACAACATCAACAAGCTCCTATCAAGGAGGACAATGACCCATGCCAAAGACAAGTTGTGGACCCTCAACCTGCTGATCAAGAAGAAACCTCTAGCTAGGAGTTACTTGAGTCTCCATTTGCCAGAATGTCCAATGGTGCTAAGTCTATTACACAAGGAAGATCTATAGAAACTGCCATAAGGAAAGCTCAATGCATGTCTAGAAGTATGCTTGATCAAGACCAGGGTCAGTCTTTGCCTCTTACAGAAGAGAATAATTCCAATGATAATCAAGGTCAAGTTGATGGTCAAGACGAGGACCAAAATGATGAAGTGACCCCCCAAGAAACAACAAGGAGATCGAAACTCGTCGCCAAGCCAGAATGGATAGAATATTGGAATTAAGAGACCGCACTCTTGAGAATGTGGTAGGAGATCTAAGAAGAGGGATATCTACTCGAGCTCAACTGAAGAACTTTGGTGAGCACCAAGCACACATTTCCATGGTGGAACCAAAGAAAGTATGGGAAGCTCTTGAAGATTCGGATTGGTTGGATGCAATGCACAAAGAGCTCAACAACTTTGAGAGAAACAAAGTATGGAAGTTAGTTGAAAATCCAAAAGATTGCCGCAATGTTATAGGCACCAAGTGGATTTTCAAGAACAAGCAAGATGAGCATCGAATTGTGTTGAGGAACAAGGCAAGATTGGTTGCACAAGGGTTCTCTGAAATTGGAGGCATTGATTATGGAGAGACTTATGCACCTGTGGCTTGCCTTGAGTCCATCTGTATCCTTCTTGATTATGCGGCACATCATAAATTTAAATTACAACAAATGGATGTAGAAAGTGCATTTCTTAATGGTCCATTGCATGAGTTGGTATATGTGAAACAACCCCTGGGGTTTGAGGATCCCAACTTTCCAAACCACGTCTACAAACTCGATAAGGCACTCTATGGTCTCAAACAAGCCCCACGCACGTGGTATGAGCACCTTAGAGAGTTGTTGTTAGATCGTGGGTTTGAGGTTGGGAAAATCGATCCCACTCTTTTTACTAAGAAGGTCAATGGGGAACTTTTCATATGCCAAATTTATGTAGATGATATTATCTTTGGCTCCTCTAACAAAGCTTTTAATGATTAATTCTTAAAGCTTATGATTGACAAGTTCAGGATGTCTATGATGGGAGAATTGAGAGTATTTCTTGGTTTTGAGATCAAGCAAGTGAGAGGAGGAACATTCTTCAACCAATCCAAGTATACTCAAGATATGCTCAAAAGATTCAACATGAAAGACCTAAATGGAGCTCCCACTCCCATGGCAACAAAGACTCATCTTGAACTAAACCCAAATGGTAAAGATGTGGACCAAAAGGTGTACCGGTCCATGATTGGCTCTTTGCTTTATCTTTGTGCATCTAGACCCGATATTGTGTTGAGTGTAGGAGTGTGTGCAAGATATCAAGTGGCTCCTAAAGAAAGCCATTTGATGGCAGTCAAGAGAATCTTTCGATATTTGGTTCATACCCCAAACTATGGTATTTGGTATCCTAGGGGCTCAACTTTCTCTCTTTGTGGATACATGGATTCATATTGGGCAGGTGACAAGGATGATCGGAAATCAACCTCCAGGGCTTGCCAATTCCTTGGGAGGTCCTTGGTGTGTTGGTCTTCGAAGAAGCAAAATTGTATATCTCTCTCCACCGCCGAAGCCGAGTATGTGGCTGCTGCTAGTGCTTGTACTCAATTGCTCTGGATGAGGCAAACTTTAAAGGAATACGGCGTCCATTGTGACAAAGTGCCTCTTCTATGTGACAATGAAAGTGCTATCAAGATTTCCTATAACCCAGTGGATCATACAAGAACAAAGCATATTGAGATTCGGCATCACTTCATTAGAGATCATGTTACTCGAGGTGATATTGAGCTATCATATGTGTCAACCAAAGACCAACTTGCCGACATTTTCACGAAGCCACTTGATGAAGCAAGGTTTTGTTATTTGAGGAATGAACTAAATATCGTGGATTCTAGGAGCTTGACTTTATTACCTTGCATACTCACCTATGTCTTGACCCATATTTGGTGTAGGTACAGGCATGGAGATAGGGGAGTGTGGTTCTAATTCATTGGACTATCCCTCCCCCCATAATGCCAACATTAAGATATTCAATCCTCGTAGTATCATTTAGTGATATGTGAGCGTCATTGATGAGTAGTGGCTATGAACCCAAGGATAATTCTTCACGGTGTCATGCCACAAACTCCTACATGGTGGATTCGGCCACCACCCTCTTCTCATTTGAAGAGTTGGTTCTTAGTTCGGGTTTATTTGGCGCATTAATGAACATTTGAATAGACTTCTGTGGTTTTCTTGACTTTTCACAGTATGACATCTTAACCCAAGCCTACTCTCTATCCTGAAAACTCTCTTTATCTAATATATGTCCCCATACACATATCTTGGAGTTTTTGGTCAAGGAGGACCGAAGTCTCTGGTGTGTTCACACCGGAGTCTCCGGTGTGGACCGGAGTCTCTGGTGTAGACCGAAGTCTCCGGTCCGGACGGTTTCTGGCCACTTAGAGGGAGGACGGGGTGAACTGAAACAGTCAGTTTCATTCATCCACCCTTGTCCTCCCCTCTCTACCCATCGCCTCCTCTCCCAAATCTCCTCCCTGGAGGTCAAGAAGCCCCCGAGATCCGCCGTGCCGCTGGCCAATCTTCTCCTCTCCACCATTGGGTGATTCCCACTGGTGGAATCAATCCCATGGACAGATCTGGTACCTCTCCTCCTCTTTTCTCACCTAGGGTTCTTCCCTTGCTTTGTTTTTTGAGGATTGGTACTATTTTTGCCCACGGGAGTCTCTTATTTGCATGCACACAAGTACTTTACCCTTGTTGCCCTGCCCGATCTGTTGGATTCAACACTACTGGAGCCTCCCTGATCTTCCCCCGAGTCTCCCGACCGGAGACTCCAGCCCTAGGGCCGGAGACTCTGGTGTGGACCACGGAGACTCCAATGTGGTTTGAATCTAACATATCTTGCAAGGCCTCAAGGGTCCTGTGTTGCCTCCTTGGGACATATATACTTACCTCCATGCTATCTCCCTCGCTGCTCTTCACAAGTTCTGGCTCTCGGCGTCCTCCTCGCACCAAGGCCAAGTTGAAGAGAGCGAATCCTTGCTATGATGAGTCTGAGGGTCAGTACATTGTGCCCCCGTCCAACCGTAGACAGCAGGCCCGTGATGCAGCCTATGTGCGGAGGGAACAGGAAAGGGCTGAGGAAGAGAACCGTGCCAAGGGGGGAAAATACAACAACCTTCAGTCTTTGGCCCGCATGTCAAAGCAGGAGTACCGTGAGTTGCGGAAGACTAACTTCTATGCCTTGTCTCGCACCAGTGATGACCCATGCTATTGGAGGAAGGAGCAAGCTGTCTTCATGAAAGACATTTACAACATGGTCAAGAGATCCCCCATGTGCCCCCAGAAGTACTTGAGTGTTGAGCAGATGAGGAAGAGCCCCTACTTCTCTGATGCACTGTGGATTAGTGAGAAGTTGGGGTTGTTCAACTTGATGGAGCTCCGTGAAGACTACAACATCACCCTTGTGCAGCAGTTCTATGCCACAGTTGTGTTTGGGACTGACCAAGCCAGGACTATGACTTGGATGACTAGCGACCACCGATGTTCTGCAACTTTCTATGACTTTGCTGAGGCCATCTTTGAGACATTCCAGGGGGCGTCTACTCATGTTGGGGTGCGCATGCACTCATCAGCTCTTGGGGTGAACAAGAACAAGCTTGCCCCTTTATATGGTAGCGAGGGTGTTGTGGGAGGGTCCAAGGGACTCAAGCCTCTCTACAATCTGATGTTGAGGATCTTCCGCCAAACCATTTCTCCTAGTGCTGGGAATGATGATGCCATCAGATGTGGTTTGGTCAACTTGCTGTATCATACCCACAGGATTTACATGGTCGGCCCTGAGGCAGATGCAGATCCTATTGATGTTATGGATTACATATTTGAGGAGATGTACCATGCCATCTTATACAAGAAGGCTCCACCATATGCACCACTTGTCATGAGACTCATCAACACACAGGAACATGGTTCTCCACTTGCCTTGCCTCCCAATCTTACCGAACACACTCTTGTATCTCTGCAGCAGAAGGGGGACATGAGGGCTCCTCCTAGACACTCCCATGCCCATATGGAGGAGGAGTTCTCAGAGACCGAGAGGGCCCCCTCTCCTACTAGGGCTCGGAGGAAGAATGCTTCCAATGCACCTCCTCCTCCCATGACACGTGACTATGTACATGAGAAGGTTAAGAAGGCCTCATTCTAGGAGAGGACCCTGTGTTGCATGAATGTGGACATCCGTAAGCAGCAGCATGCCTCCTACAAGAGCAACCGTCGCATAGAGAAACTACTCAAGGAGATCAAGGCTCGGGGTGAAGTGAATGATGAGGAAGGTGAGGATGAGTACACTGATGAGCATGGCGCTCAGCCATCCACCGAGTCAGACTACACTCTTTCTTTTGGGTCATGGAATGCCCAACAGGACAGCTTGGTGGATTGGAAGACCTTTTTTGATGTCACTTCTTGGTATGGGTACCAAGGTACCTCCTCTCCTCGCCCTCACGGCAAAGGACCTGTTGCTCCTGATGGTGATGAGGACTATGATGATGATGAGGATCAGGATATGGATGAGGAGGACGAGGAGGATGATGACAAGGACTACTGATCTGTTGGGGTGCTATCTTAGGTCTTTTCCCTTTTTTGGTGTTTCGATGCCAAAGGGGGAGAAGACATTGTCATCGGGATTTGCATGGGTTTGGGCTATTTGAGTCTTATTTGCTATCTCGACTTTCGTATCTATTTGCCTTATGTTATTGCGAGACACCATTTGCTATTTGTGTGACTCTGAGGGTGCTCCTACATTATTGTAACTCGTGTGAGAACTATGTGTTTTATCCATGTACTACCTACCATGCTTGCTTTACATGTTTATCTTTGTGCACATAGGCACGGGGAGCATGTCCATACTCTATCATAAGTCATTCCAAACTATTTTTCATGCAAAATCACTTGTTGTCATCGAACACCAAAAAGGGGGAGATTGAAAGGACATTTACTGTCATAATCACTTTTGGTGTTCGTTAACAACAAGTAGGCCTTTTTTACAGTTTGCTATTGTCTACAGGTTGACATATTACAAAGTGAAAAGGACCCTTGGCCTGTGGAACATTCCCTGCATATTTACTTGTCTCTTGGGAATTCCAGACCGGAGTCTCCAGAATGGTCTGGAGTTTCCCCAGGAGCCTCCGGAGGGGGCTCCTGTTTCCTGCCTGGGTCACCTAGAGAGGTGGTCCGAAGCTTGGTCCGGAGGAAGGTCCGGAGTCTCCGGTCCTTGCCTCAGACCGGAGTCTCCGGTGTAGAGGGTCCGGAGTCTCCGGTCCTCTTGGCTCATAGGAGGGCTGGGTCATTCTGTTTGACGGTTCGGAGGCTGGTCCGGAGATTAACCGGAGTCTCCGGTGTGCAGACCGGAGTCTCCGGTCTAACTTTTCCTCCAACGGTCAGAAAATGGTTCAGTGGAGTGAAGGGCTATAAATAGAGGACCTTATCCCCTTCCTCCAGCTGATCGTCCACCTCAAGAACACCATGCCCATTTGAGCCACCAAATCAACAAGATCTCTTCATCCAACCATCCAAATTCATTGATCTTTGGAGAATCGAAGGAGAAGGCCTTGATCTACATCTTCACCAAGAGAGATCTTCATTTCCCCGTCATTCACTTGAGGCCCCCATGCTCTAGTGTTTCTTTAGAAACCCTAGATTTTGATTTGGTTCTTACAAGCTTGTCTTTGATTGTTTAACAGCGTATTTGCAAGCCTCTAATTAAGTTGTGGATGTGTGCCCCGAACTCGTTGTAAAGGTGTCGACTTCCACCTCGAAGGTTACCATATAGTGGAAGAGATGAATCAAAACCCTTGGGGTGAGGTTCATCAGAGAACAAGGGAGGTCTCTCGTGGCGTTGGTGGTTTGATACCACCCCCTCTCCAAATATAGACGTACTTCCCCTCAAAAGGAAGGAACTACGGGAAACAAATCCTTGTGTCTCCGAGCGCTTCACTTTGGTTACTTCTATCCTTTACCGCACTTTACTTATCTAGTTCTTGCTTAGTACTTGTGCTAGGTTGACATATAGGTAAATTCACCTTAGTTGCATAATCTAGAGAATTTACCTTTTGTGTCAAACCCTAAATTGAAAAAGAGTAAAATTTGGAGTAACACCTATTCACCCTCCCCCTCTATGTGCACATACGATCCTTTCAGCCCAGGAGGCAAAGGTGCACACGGGTTCGTCGATCGAACGAACTACCGCGGAGTCCGCCCTGATTTGGTAATATCCTTATCCCCCTCTCCAAGTTTTTTGTAGATAAATATCCCCCGACTCGCTCATCGTTTCGCCTCCAAAATCCCATCGAATAGCCGCCAGGCTGCCGCGGAATCGCTCACCGGAGTCCCGCCGCTGCCAGTGTCTTGGGAGCTCAGATCGATCTCTCTACCAACGGTGCAGTCACCCCGTGCCCCTCTTTTTCCCCTTGTCCTCTTCTACTCGATGAACCGCATCGTCTCACCCCGGTTTCCCCTTGCGCAGATCCCTGTGGCGGTTGTACAAGCTCGTCGGAGCTCCACCGATGACCAACAGCTCCATCCGCCGAGTGTCACCGTTCCAAGAAGAGACAGACAAAGCCAAGGCCATAAGGACTCTCCCCATCGCCTTCTGCTCCTTGTCGTGCACATCCCCACCTCCGGATATCACCTGTTCACCACCGGTCACCGCCATCTGTGCCACTCGTCGCCGCTCGTCGTCGACTAGGCCGGTGAGCCAGGAAGCTCTGGTTCCCGTCCATCGGATCGCCCATGGACATCCCAGATTAGATCGATCCCGCAAAGGGGCATCGCCAAATCAGCGCGCACCACTTGTCCCTCCTCGTCACCTAGCCAGTTCAGCGCCGCGTCAGCAACCTTGTCTAGTTAGCACAACATATTCCCAGACATATTCCCTGTTTAAACTGAAATTGCTTTCAAATAGCAGAAAATAGGTAGATCTTATAAAAATCATAGTAATTCGAATATAAGTCCAAAAATTATATGTAATATACCTTTTGAAAGATAATTTAGCATAGAATATTATTCCGTGATTAGATCTAATTTTCATCATATAGTTTTTCTGTATTTATTTAATTGGTTAAATAGCCTTTTAATGGTATTTAAATTGTGGAAAATAATTACAACTCCGAAAAATACAAATAATATATCATTGGTTTCACAAAATTGTATAGAATATTATTAAGCTATTATATCTGACTTGTGCGGTATATATTTACTGTAATATCCTCGTGTTTCACTTGACCCTATACTACTTAAAGAAAATTTATAAAGTAGGGTAAAACTCTCCCTGTTTTCTTCCTACTTAGAGAAATTTTGGCTTAATGCAAATGAACCCCAAAGCCTACTCCAAGCCTTGCATGTAGAGTTAGTCTTATTCTTTCCTTGGTGTAATTTGACAATACATTCAAAGTATTGACCCAACTTATTGGCTGCACGTTTCATGTGCAGAAATATGGAGATAGTTGAAAGGTGCACTAGGATCACGGGTCTTCACTCAACTAGCCTGTGGCATTGATGGGACTCCAAGTTGTATATATTTCGCTTCTGTTGTAATAATGTAAACTGGATTATTCGATTCATGTAATAAAGACTTGTATTTTACATGATATTTCATCGACTATGAGTGCTAGCTATTGATCCACGGACTAGCATGTTAATCACAGGGACTTAGGATATCTATCAGATCCGAGGTCACAACTGATGGTATCAGAGCATGAGTTTACAATAGATCGTGACCCTAGACATGGAAAAACCTTAGGAGAAATATTTTCTAAGTTATTTCAGAAAAACTCTCATACTTCTCATCATCTACCTTTGGGGTTTTAAAATTTCTTAAGCCTCTTATTTTCAACATTAGAAATGACCACTATGAACTTCAAGAAGAAACTTCTCTCAAGACTATCTTTCCAAAGAAGACCATCTCGCTCAAGTCAGGACTTGAAGACCTCTATAGAAGATGTTTCAAGGCTGAAGCTACGAGAATTGAAGACTTCAAAGATAGAAGTACCAAAGACATCGAAGGCCTTAAGTCAAAGTTATTAACCGAAGACCTCAAACACAATGAAAATTATGAAGATCTTGAAGATTCCAAGTGACCCATTAGGAACCAAACTGGGATAGACTACACTACGATTAGATGCGGTGATTTGTGAGCTGTCATTTTTGTGGTTTTCTTGACAGCAACAAATAAAACTTATTTTCAATACAAAAATTTGTTTGTCTGGGTTGTTCATGTACTTCTTGATAGACTTTACTCTCCCTACCTTAAATCTTGAAGACAGGAGAAGGGAGACAAACCGAAGAACTTGAATGAGGGCGCCAAGAAATTCTAAGTGGATCAAAAGAAGAACACTCACATGGTGGAGGATGCAACAAGTCCTTGAAGATAAACAACACACAAGTGCCTCATGGATTAGGAAACACAAGGATAAATGCTTACCTCCAAAGTAGTCCTCTCTCATAGCAATTCCTTGCGGTAAAAAAATAGTTTGAGTGAACTTGGCATGATTTGATGTTTCCTTGGTTTGTTTGTTTGTATTGGGTGTCTATATCTTCTTATCCCTATGTTGTACTCTTCTCTATCTTAAACCCACAAAACAAGAAGAATGGAAAAGAAGATGACATCAATGTGGATGCAAGGAAGATAGACTACCATATCGATCAACACCTAATGAACCCTCGCATGACAAAGCACACATGAAACCTTCAAAGGACGACGAGAAGAAATCATCATCGTGTGTTACCAAGACGCCCTCATTTTGTCATCCATATATGGCAACAACATCAAGACGTCAAAAGCTAGAGGCTTTGAAGAAGTTCTCAATGGATAGAAGCTTAACTATAAGAGATGTGAGCGCAAAGTAGTACACACAAAATTTGGCATACCTCATGGAAGACATTCTTTTAAGGGCGGTAGCACCCTAGTATACCCTGAGCCTATTTCTTTCTAGCCTTCTTGAATCTCGAGGACGAGATTCCTTTTAAGGGTGGTAGTCTATAACATCCCAAAATTTTACTAAATTTTGGAATGTTAAAATAAATTAATAAGTTGATTTAATTGTTTGATCTTGTTGAAAATTCTGAATAAAAAGATCTTTTGTTATTTGTTTGAAATTTTACCAAGCCACATTAAAAGAAGTGGATTAATATGACTATCACATTGGTTGAGAAGTTTTTAACAAGTCCAAGACCTTTGTGTTTGTTTTTCATTCATGATCCTTGCACTTAATACAAAGTTCTTAAGTTAAAACCCCATATGCAAAGCCCTATTTTGAATTACCAAAATACTCTTACAAGAGTACAAATAGGGTTATATACAAATCCATTACTCTCAAACAAGGTAAAAGGCTACAAAATTGATCCTAAGAGGATCTACATAATTTTATAAAATTTTGGACACAAGAATCAACTCATTTGGAGTTACAAAACAAAAGATATGAAAGAATTAGTAAAGCAGAAAATATAAAAAGAAAAAAACTAAGCCTAACCTAAACGGGCCAGCCAGAGCCAGCCCGTGCCCTATTCGCCGCGCGCCTCGACCTAGCGAACGATGCCCAGCGCGCAGCAGCGCAGAGCAAGCCAGCTGGGCCGGCCCATTATTTTCCAGCGCTAACCCGTGCCCCCTCTCTGTCTCGCTAATGAGGCGGCCCCACCCAGATCATCTTCCTCGTCGCGCAGGAGGCAAAGGCGCACACGGGTTCGTCGACCGAACGAACTACCGTAGACTCCGCCCTGATTCGGTAATATCCTTAGCCCCCTCTCCAAGTTATTTCGTAGATAAATATCCCCCGACTCCCTCATTGTTTCCCCTCCAAAATCCCATCGAATAGCCGCCAGGCTGCCGCGGAATAGTTCACCGGAGTCCCGCCGCCACCAGTGTCTTGGGAGCTCAGATCGATCTCTCTGCCGATGGTGCAGTCACCCCACGCCCCTCTTTTTCCTCTTGTCCTCTTCTACTCGATGAACGGCATCGCCTCACCCCGGTTTCCCCTTGCGTAGATCCCTGTGGCGGTTGTACAAGCTCGCCGGAGCTCCACCGACGACCAACGGCTCCATCCGCCGAGTGCGCTGTTCCAGGAAGAGACAGACGGAGCCGAGGCCATAAGGACGCTCCTCATCACCTTCCGCTCCTTGTCATGCACATCCCCGCCTCCGGATATCACCGGTTCTCCGTCGGTCGCCGCCATCTATGCCACTCGCCGCCGCTCGCTGTCGACCAGGCCGGTGAGGCAGAAAGCTCTGGTTCCCCGTCATCCCTAAAAATTCCAATCGATCAGAATTTCGACGGATCTCTAGGGTCCAAGGATACGAGATTCTTCCGTCGGATTGCCCATGGATGTCCCAGATTAGATCGATCCCGTGAAGGGGCATCGACAAATCAGCGTGTGCCACTTGTCCCTCCTCGTGGGCTGGGAATGCCAGACTTATCAATTTGTCCGGTAAGCTACTTGGAGCTCACGTAGCAAATTCTTCCTCAACTAGTTAAAAAAATGAAATTGGCTTGGATTTGGTTCTCTCACGAAAATCGCAAGAGGAAACTAATAAATTGAGGTAAGAAACAAGATAAAATAAACCATATTTTATATCGGAATATTCGGTATGATAACCTGCTACTAATTCTTCCTCTGCTTCTGGTAAATCAAAAGGTAATCTTTCACATTCTGCCAAAGAAGAAATTAGAAAAACTAGAAAACCTATAGGCTGCTATCCCCACTCCGACCAAGACAGAACTTTTACCAAAATCGAAGTTGAAGTTGGAGTTACCAAAGTTTGGGTCACCCAGCCAGGTCAGCGCCGCGTTAGCAACCTTGTCCAGTTAGCACAACATATTCCCAAGCATATTCCCTGTTTAAACTGAAATTTCTTTCAAATAGCAAAAAATAGGTAGATCTTGTAAAAATCATAGTAATTCGAATATAAGTCCAAAAATTATATGTAATATAACTTTTGAAAGATAATTTAGCGTAGAACATTATTCCGTGATCAGATCTAATTTTCATCATATAGTTTTTCTGTATTTATTTAATTGGTTAAATAGCCTTTTAATGGTAATTAAATTGTGGAAAAATAATTACAACTCTGAAAAATAAAAAATATATCGTTGGTTTCACAAAATTGTGTAGAATATTATTAAGTTATTATATCTGACTTGTGCGGTATATATTTACTATAATAATTTAAATAGTTTAATGGACATTTTGGACTAAATAAATTATAGTAAATTATCTGTAGATCAGAAAAATACAAATAAGGTATCTATGGATTCATAATTTAATATACAACATTAAAATGTTGTTAGATCTAATTTTCGTAGTGTATAACTACTGTAGTAATTTAATTAATTTTAATGGCCATTTAGACTATTAAATTCATAATAAATTATTTATAGAGCGGAAAAATATAAATAATATGTCTCTGGATTCACAATTTCACGTAGAATATAGATATGGTCTTAGATATAATGTATGATGTAGTAAATATTTTAAATAATTTAACCTCTATTAAATAGTAAATAAATCATCGAAAAAGATCTATAAATCCGATTAAGATGAATCCAATTCCTATAGTTTCGTATTAATGTCCTCTATCCAGTAAAACCAGTAACCAAATTTAATTTGACAATTAGGACAGAAGTTGCAATAGAACTACTAAAACCCCTTATTTGGTCATCAAGATTTAATAATAAATACCCTGTCGCATTAAATGATCTCCTACATGCATTATATGATCTAATACCATTCAAAGAACAAATATTAAATCAGCATGCATGTTTGTGATCATCATTGTAGTATTGTATGTTGCAATTGTTTTGATTGGAATTACTCCATTCCCACGCTAGATTGTTTTGAGAGTGCGATTGCTATAGAGGAATACAATCATCAACAATATTATTAATATAAGGCAAGTTACACCACTTATTCATGTTCATGTCCCAATTTTGACTATGCATGTTTTACTCTTCAAATTCTGTAGTATGCACGTATAGGATTTTGGTAGATTTTCTTAGTATTATTTTGCAAGTGCGGTTTTGTAGTATGCCATGAGAGCTCTATGCCTAGGATTTTCCGTCCCAATAGGTTATCTTGTTTTGCTAAGTTATGCTTGCTATGCTATATATTTATATATATCAAGTACCGTTGGGGGGGGTTCGAAAGACTCAAAAAATTCTAAGTATAAGAGCTCTCTCGAGCAAACCTTTTCTTCTCAAAACCCCCTTCAAAATAAAACTAAGTTTTCTTCTAGGCGGAATGGTTGTCGGAACAACGAGTGGAATTTGGTGGAGGACGACCGCCCAGGAAACAAAGAAGTCTGCCATGTTTCAGAATTCAGAAGCTTCCAGTGCAACCACAATACATATGGACTCTGTCTTGGCTTAGTACTTAGTGGGAAACCTCACCGGGGTACCAAAATTTGGAGGTTCTTGGCACGGTTGGATCCAGCTGGTAAAGGGACTACTAAGGGAAAGCCTCGCCATGGTCTTGTCTGTAAAAGGACTTGATCCTGGATTGTGGGGAAAGTGCACAACCTCTCGAGAGTATTGCAATCTGATCGATCAGCCGAGTTCACGGAAAAGAACACTTTGAGCATCTGAAGGATGGAGTCTCTGAAAGATCTTCCTCTTTCTTTCCAAACTTAAAGTTTTCTAAAACCCCAGGGCGTGTGTAATATCACCAATGGGTGGGATTTTGGGACTTGGTGCGTAATATCCAAGTGCTAGGTTGATTGAAAACTTGGTGAGTAATATCCTCGTGTTCCACTCGACCCTATACTACTTAAACAAAGTTTATAAAGTAGGGTAAAACTCTCACTCTTTTCTTCTTACTTAGAGAAATTTTGGCTTAATGCAAATGAACCAAGCCTTGCATGTAGAGTTAGTCTTATTCTTTCCTTGGTGTAATTTGCTAATACATTTAAAGTATTGACCCAACTTGTTGACTGCACGTTTCATGTATAGAAATATGGAGATCGCTGAAAGATGCGCTAGGATCACGGGTGTTCACTCAACTAGCCTATGGCATTGATGAGACTTCAAGTTGTATATATTTTGCTTTTGTTCTAATAATCTAAACTCTGAATTATTCGATTCATGTAATAAAGACTTGTGTTTTACATGATATTTCATCGACTGTGAGTGCTAGCTATTGATCAAGGGACTAACATGTTAATCACAGGGACTTAGGATCTCTATTAGATCCGAGGTCACAACACTCTACTACGTTTATTTTCGCTGCTTTGATGTGTATTAATACTTGATCATGAGATCAACTATTTGTAAGACTATTATAATTTGCAATGGATGATGTATTGTGCTATCAATTCTGTTATGTCTCGTAAAAATGGTATTCCTGAGATTGCGATGTACGGCATAACAAGCATCTAGACTTAAAAATCCGGGTGTTCACACCATGGCCACTTGGCACTACGCGAGCGACGCAGAAGAACAAGCTAGGTGGGCAGTTCGACTAGTTGGTTACTCTCTGTCTTTTTTCCCTTCCATCATTTTCTGATTTTTGTTTATAGGATTTGATTTCCAACTTCAATTTGACTAGAATTGTAAATCATGAATGACCTTTTAGGCTATTATGGAACCTTTATTCCTGTCCAACAAAAATATATGGACATATTTTTCATGTGAACCCTTAATATAGATTTTTGATATAGGATTTTATCAATAGGGATTTTGAAATTGAAATTTTGCATGATGCAATGCACATTAAACTCTCTTCCCATTCTAAAAATTTGGATGCACCCGCGCTTGCTCCCCAGCACGTGCATACACACGAGTCCATCGTCACCTCTGATGCCATCGCTGGCGATGGCATCAGGGTGTCGAAAACACATTTATAGAAAAACGTCAGATCCGTTTTTGAAAAACAAACGTGAATTTCTAGTGCTAGGAAAACCAAGTTTTACTTATCTTCAAATTATTTAGACTATCCAAACAGAATTTTAGTTAGTTAAGAGTCTTAATCGCGTTTAGAGAAAATCAATTCTCCAAATATTGCGTATTCAAACAACCCTGGGCCTTGTTTGGTTACCGTGTTTTCAAAGAACTAGTTTCACGTGAACTGATTCTGCCCTGAGTTGAAGGAAAACGATGTTTGGATACCGCAATGATTTCATGGATTAGCATAATTAGTTTCTCGTACACATGATATTTTGCGTTTTGGGAAAAACAACTAATAGTTGTTTTTGCAAAAACTTGATTCCTCTAAACCAATTATCGACGGCCGACTGGCCAGCCGCAACCACTACCCTTGAAGGAGCGCGCCAAGGAAGGGGTTGACGAGGGAGGCAGCATCCTCAAGGAGTCCGGGCAGCTGTGTCATCTCCACATGTCCTTGTCACCGACGGGCGGTGGCAGCTGTGGTGGAGGAGTTGTCGTAGCAACGAGGCGGTGGAGCTGGAAGCTGGAGGTGAGGGAGACAGCCTCGCCGGTCTTCACGTTGAGTGATTCGACGCTTAGGATGTTGCGTCGGCGACCTCAGAGGCTCATACTCAATGGCATGTTTGTGTGGCATCGAGGAAGTGCCAGCGCGTGGAGAACCTGGACAATGCGTGGAACCCGGACTACGACCATGCCGAGCACTTCATGACATCGTCGTTGGGCGCCGGTAGCCACCGGCGATAGCGTTGGCTGTGTCGAGGTGCCGCAGCCACGCATTTGAGGAGGTAGATAGGGAGATGCAATGCTTGTGGGGCGGGAGCTCTGGCAGCAATCAGGCCACGCGACTGCTGTGGCGGTGCCGACCGGCATGATGGAGGAATTCTGCGGCGAGGATCATCCGCCTTGCCAGTTTTGCCATGGGCTTCCCTATCTGAGGCCAAAGATAAGACCACCAGGGCTAAGTGCAAGGTCAATTGGGATACTGTTTGTAGGCCAAAGAATCTTGGTGGACTTGGGATCAAAAACTTGGACAAATTTGCAACGGCGCTCTGCTTGAGATTGCCTTGGTTTGAATGGAAGAATCCTGATAAAATTTGGGTTGGGTCCGACAACCCTTGCTCCGACGAGGATATGTCCATCTTCTATGCCACCGCGACCATCACCATTGGGACTGTTCATAAAACTCCATTTTGGCATGCACCTTGGCTTCATGGGAGGAAGCCTATGGACATTTGAAAGAACATTTCATGTTTCCCTATGTTTTGCTTGTTAGATAACAATACTATGGAGACTTTTCGTGTGTGCTAAGTGTGCAGGAAGTTTTGAGGGGGGCCGGATAATCCGCCCTTCCAAGAGCCGGATAATCCGGCCCACCTCATCTCTCAAGGAAGCCAAGGCGCGTCACTCTGTGTCCTGTCCGGTTTTCTCCCGGAAAATCCGAACTGGGGCGGTTTTTCCTCCCTAGGCCGGATAATCCGGGTTTCACAAGGGCCGGATAATCCGGGCCCCCTGTTTTCGAGCAAAAGGAGCCAAGGCGCGTCGCTCGGTATCCGGTCGGATTATCTACCGGAAAATCTGAACTGGGGCGGTTTTTCTTCCCCAGGCCAGATAATCCGGCCTTCGCATAGGGCCGGATAATCTGGCCCCCAGAAGTTGATCAAGGGCAAGCTCGGCGCGACTCTCAGAGAGGGGGCGGATTTTCTGCCGGATATTCCGTGTCTAGGGCGGAGTTTCCCCAGATCGGATAATCCGGCCCTCACTTGGGCCGGATAATCCGGCCCCCAAAGTGTGCAACGGCTGGTTTTTGGAAGGGGGTATAAGTACCCCTTCTTCCCCAACGTCCAGAACTCTTGATTCATTCGAATTTGACCAGACCCTATGCAAGGGCTCTAAATCTCGATCTCCCACTTCAACCACCCTAAGGTCTTGATCTTTGGTGGAATTGAAGGAGGAGAAGTTCATCATCAACATCAAGAATCAAGCGGTCCAACTCCTCTCCATTCACTTAGAGAAATCCCTGATCTAGTATTCTCGTTAATACCTAGATCGTGTTATTGTATTTGACAACTTTGTTCTTGTGGCAGCTTGTTGTCACTTCGGGAGCCTCCAAGTTGTTGTGGAGTTGTTGCCCCGTTAGTTGTGTAAAGGCGCCGGTGCCCGCCTCGAAGGGTACCTATAGTGGAAGGTGGATCAGGCCTGTTGTGGCGAGATCCATCGGAGAACAGGGTGAGGCCTTTTGTGGCGTGGTGGTCTTAGTACCGCCCACCCCTCCAACGCAGACGTACTTCCCTTAACAAGGAAGGAACTGCGGTCAAAAAAATCCTGTGTCTCCGCGTGCTTCACTTCGGTTCACTCATTCCTCTTCCACTCGCTCCTTACTCGCTAGTAGATAGGTTTGCATATAGGGAAATTCCACACATTAGTTTATCTAGAGAATTTACCTTTGTGCTAAGCCTAAAATTGAAAAAAATTTAAAAATTGGTGTAGCACCTATTCACCCCCCCTCTAGGTGCCCATACGATCCATTTCAATTGGTATCAGAGCCCCGGCTCTTAATTCGGGCTTAACCGCCTAAGAGTAGTATGGGTACCAGGGATGATGGAAATGAGGTTGTGGATAAGGTCATAGTGTATGATCTCAAGTCGTTGGAAACAACCTTGTTGAAATCCTTTGAGGCCAAGATGGAGGAGATGAATCAAATGATTGCTCGCCTTACATCATCCATAGCCCCATCTCCATCCTCCTCTGAGGCTCCCTCACCATCATCTAAGGAAAAGGGTAACACCGGATCTAAGGATGATAATGTGGAAGGTGAAAAACTAAATGGTTCCACCTCCAAAAAGGGAAGTGGCAAGGAGGAATATAGTGAGGTTCGCCACGTATATTCCCCCGACCCACCTATCCCTCATCCTCATATAAACAATAGGGGTGATCCACCCAAGCTCACTGCATCTTCTTTTAACCAATGGCAATTTCTAATGAAATCTCATGTTTGCAGCTCCTCTATTGAATTGTGGAGGATCATTGAAGAAGTTCTTCATGTTGGAGATCAAACAAATCTAACAAGAAGGGAAGTTGTGGATAGCCAGTTGAATGCCACTGCTCTCCACATGATACAGCTGGGTGTGGGTCCCAAGGACATGCCACACATTGAACATCTCAACACGGCTAAAGAGGCGTGGGATGCTCTTACGGACCTTTTTGTTGGAAATGAAAGCATGAGAAGAAACCGGTATGATGCCCTTAGTAACGAAGCTGAGGGATTCTACATGTTGGATGGTGAAAACCATGAGGACATGTATAGAAGACTCAAGGGCATCGCAACAATATTTCGGAAGCATGGGGCCACTCACGTTGATGATGCATGGATAAAAAGGAAGTATGTGAGTGCCTTAATGCCTTTCGAACCGACGGATTTGAAGAGCTTGCAAGGTAGACACAACTATCATCAACATCCAATGAAGTCATGCAAGAAATGGCGTCATTCAAAGTGGCGGCAAAGAATGCTGAAGATGCACGTGCTCGGGCCATTGGAATGCAAAAGGGTGTCAATGTGGCTCTCAAAGCCAATGTTGTTGAGCAAGAGGATGATGAAGGAGCATTTGAGAGGATATCCATGGACTGCCCCGATGAGGTCAAACGTGCTCATGGTGAGTACATGGCATTCTATGCAAGGAACTTTTGGAAGGACCCTGCCAAAGCCAAGTCTGAACTTGCGCGCAAGAACGGGTCAAATGGAAGAAGAGAAAGTGGCCCAAGATTGAGAACTTGCTTCAACTGTGGAGATAGACTGCACTTTGTAGCCGAGTGTCCTTATGAAAATAGAGAAGACAATGGTGGCAGGCTCATTCTCAAAGAGAAATCCAAAGTTCCTAAGAAGAAGCCATCTGCTAAGAAGAATGGTCCTTTCAAGAAGAAACCCAAGATGGTCCTTGTAGCTCAAGAGATATACTCCTCCGCAAGTGAAGATGAAGAGGATGATGATAATTCCCGCGAAGTGGCTGCTATAGCCACCACATCGACTCCCTCCTCTCTCTTCGACTCACCGAACGAGAACGCCATCAACAACAACGCCACTTGCCTAATGGCAAGAGGATCCGAGGTATCGACTTCTAACTCCTCATTTTCTAAGACTAACATAATTTTGGATATGGATGATCATGATAGTCTTGAAATGAAAGAAGAAGTTATTGCCTTGGATACTTTTTTTACTAACCTACAAGGTGAGCACAAACTCCATTTTGATACTCTTATGAGTCAACTTGCTCGAGCCGAAGATCTCCTTGAAGAAAAGGGCAGAATTGAAAGAGAAGATGCTTTGGAGATAGCCTCTTTGAAGAATGCCTTGGAAGAGGAAGAGGAAACTCGAGTTTCTTTGGAAGAAAGACTCGAATCCCTAGAGGAGTCATAAGAAGAAGCTGTAGCTTAGCTCATTAAAGAACGTGACCATGCCCTTTCCAAGGTAAAGAAACTAAAGAAAGAAAAGATTGATTTTGGGGCTGTTCATGCTAGACTTTTGGAGAAGTTTGATGATCTTGAAAGTGCTCACAAGGCATTGAAGAGTGATCATTCTACTCTAAATGAGTCTCATGACCAGCTCCAAACTCAATTGAAACGGTATAATGTACAAGTACATCATCTTCATCCTTTGGAAAAGAAGATCTTGCAAGGAGTTCTCAACACAAAGGTAAAGGGGTTATTGATGAGATACTGAGCAGGCAAAGGACAAACAACTATAGAGAAGGTCTTGGTTACATACCCAAGATAAAGAACAAGAAAAACAAGCAGAAGAAGAAGAAGAAGAAGAAGAAGAAGAAGAAGAAGAATAAGATTGCTCAATCGAAGACTAGCAACATTACCAATGACAAGACTAATTGTGATGGTTTTGCAGGGGTCAACAATCCTAACTTCGAACTATATTGTGATTCTTATGGTGATGTTTATGCTAGTTATGTAGGGCCTTATGATTGTTACATTCCTTGGTCTATTTGGGTTCCCAAGACCCTTGTTACTAACATGAGAGGACCCATTGAAAATGGGTACCTAAAACCAAGAAGTAATTTTCTTGTAGGGCTATGCTTCCGGTGGTTCTAAATGGGTACTCGATAGCGGTTGTACGAGTCACATGACCGGAAGCAAGGAGATCATCACGGAGATGCGGCCAAACCTTGATCACATTACCGTCTCCTATGGTGACAAGTCAAAATCTGAAGTATTGGGTCTCGGCAAAGTTGTGGTGGCTCACGATATCTCTCTCGTGGACGTCATGCTTGTTGAGACCCTCGGGTATAACTTACTTTCTGTTCGTGCCCTTGGTAAGATGGGCTTTGCAGTTTAAATTGATGCTGATTTGGTGGTACTCTTGTGGAGCAAGTCTCTAAAAGTCGCTTTCGTGGGATATGTCGAAAACGACCTGTACGTGGTAGACTTTTCGGGGAAAACCACTACAGGTCCGATGTGTCTTTTCGGAAAGGCTGACACGGGTTGGCTATGGCATCGCCGACTAGCCCATGTTAATATGAGAACTTTGCAAAGTCTCCACAAGGGTGGCCACATTCTTGGACTAAAAGAAAATGTCTCTTTTGCCAAAGATCGTGTTTGCAGGGCGTGTGTTGAAGGGAAAATGCATGATTCACCTCATCGAAGGAAAACCATTATCTCTTCAAAAAGGATCTTGGAGCTCCTTCATGTGGACCTCTTCGGACCTCCATCTCATGCAAGTCTCGGTGGGAAGAAGTATTGTCTAGTGATTGTTGATGATTACTCTAGATACACTTGGGTTTATTTCTTCAAGTTGAAGAGTGAAACTCAAAAAACTGTCATCGACTTCGACAACGAGGTTCAACGTCAACACAACGTCCCCATTCTGGCTATAAGGAGTGATAACGGCTCGGAGTTTAAGAACTACACCTTAAATGAGTTCCTAAGTGAAGAGGGGATAAGACATCAATATTCCGCTGCGTACACCCCTCAACAAAATGGTGTAGCCGAGAGGAAGAATCGGACTCTAATGGACATGGCAAGATCAATGTTGGCCAAATTCAAATCTCCATATAACTTCTGGGCTGAAGCAATCTCTACTGCTTGTCATTCATCCAACCGGTTATACCTCCGCAAGATTTTGGACAAGACTCTGTATGAAATACTTACCGGTAACAAGCCAAACATCTCATACTTTCGGGTATTTGGGTGTAAGTGTTTCTTTCTTATTAAAGGAGTTCGTTTATCTAAGTTTGAATCTAAGGCTCTAGAAGGTATTTTTGTTGGTTATGGTGCCGAGTCCCACACTTATAGAGTCTACAATAAGCTCTCCGGAACTGTTGTAGAATCTTGTAGTGTGGTGTTCGAGGAAAATGACGGTTCCCGTGCGGAGCAAGTTGGTGTTTGTGATGCAGATGTTGAAATACCCCAAGATGCCATAAGAAGAATGGGCATGGGATTCTTCCGCCCCATTGAGGAACCCCTTGTGGCGGACCGGGAAGGACAATGCTCTACTCATATAGAGCCCTCATCTACACATACACAACATGCTCCAACCACGGGGGCAACTTCTACACCATCTCCATCAACTGCTGAAGGTCAAGATGCTCTAGAAAGCTCCAGGCCAGATTTTCCGGTGGATACCGGATTATCCGGCCACCCTGCTCCAACTGTCCATGCAGCTCCTGGTGGTGAAGATATCAACACAAGCTCCAGGCCGGATTTTCCGGCTCCTCGCTAGGTCAAGAAAGTCCCAGGCTTCCTGATGATGCTGCTGCAAGTCCTCCCAGGCCGGATTATCCGGCCACTTCATCGGCCAGATTATCCGGCCCTGACTCTCTAGTTCTGCAGCCTCCTATTATGGCTACGGACTCACCTCAAGGGCATGCATCTCCACCACCTGCTACTGATGTTCCAGCTACTGATCAAGGCGAAGAAAATGCCTCCAATGAAGACTCAAGTGATGAATCTCCTCCACCAAGAGACAACAAACTTATTGAACTTCGTCGCAAGGCTCGGGCTGATCGTAACCTTGAGTTGAGGGGTCACACTCTCGACAAGGTTGTTGGTGATCTTCGATGAAGGGTGTCTACTAGAAGAGAATTGGCCAGTTTTGGTGAGCATCAAGCTCATATATCCATGGTGGAACCTAAGAAGGTCTTTGAAGCTCTTGAAGACCCAGACTGGGTTGTTGCTATGCATGAAGAATTGAATAATTTCGAGCGCAACAAAGTCTAGAAACTAGTGGAGAAACCCAAAGAGTGTCGCAATGTTATCGGCACCAAGTGGATTTTCAAGAACAAGCAGGATGAGAATGGCATTATTGTGAGGAACAAGGCAAGACTTGTGGCACAAGGTTACTCACAAGTTGAGGGCATCGACTTCGGCGAGACTTATGCTCCTGTGGCTCGCCTTGAGTCCATCCGTATCCTACTTGCTTATGCTGCTCATAACAATTTTAAGTTGCAGCAAATGGACGTCAAGAGTGCCTTCCTTAACGGTCCTCTACATGAGTTGGTATACGTAAAGCAACCCCCGGGGTTTGAGGATCCTAACTTCCCGAACCATGTCTACAACCTCGATAAGGCACTCTATGGCCTTAAACAAGCCCCACGTGTGTGGTATGAGCACCTTAAAGAGCTTTTGTTAGATCGTGGCTTCGAAGTTGGGCAAATCGACCCCACTCTTTTTACTAAGAAGGTTAAGGGGGATCTCTTCGTATGCCAACTATATGTAGATGATATCATTTTTGGTTCTACTAACAAAGCTTTTAACGATGAATTTTCAAAGCTTATGACTGACAGGTTTGAGATGTCTATGATGGGGGAATTACGGTTCTTTCTTGGATTCGAGATCAAGCAACTAACACAAGGAACCTTTATTAATAAAGCAAAGTACATCCAAGACATGCTCAAGAGATTCAAGATTACGGATCTAAATGGTGTCGCTACTCCGATGCAAACAAAGTGTCATCTCGAACTCAACCCTCATGGTAAAGATGTGGACCAAAAGGTATATCGGTCCATGATCGGCTCTCTTCTTTACCTCTGCGCATCTAGACCCGATATTGTGTTAAGTGTGGGAGTGTGTGCAAGGTATCAAGCAGCTCCTAAAGAAAGCCACTTAGTGGCGGTCAAGAGGATCTTTCGATATTTAGTTCATTCCCCCAACTTTGGTCTCTGGTATCCCAAGGGCTCCAATTTCTCTTTATGTGGTTATACTGACTCAGATTGGGCTGGTGATAAGGATGATCGGAAGTCAACTTCTGGAGCTTGTCAATTCTTGGGAAGATCTCTTGTATGTTGGTCCTCCAAAAAGCAGAATTGTATATCTCTCTCCACCGCCGAAGCTGAATATGTTGCTGCGGACATCGCTTGTACTCAATTATTGTGGATGAGGCAAACTTTAAAGGAATATGGTGTCACTTGTGACAGAGTGCCTCTTTTATGTAATAATGAAAGTGCTATCAAAATTGCGTATAATCTAGTTCAGCACACAAGGACGAAGCATATTGAGATTCGGAATCATTTTATTCGTGACCATGTTGCTCGAGGCGATATTGATCTATCTTTTGTGAGCACGAAGAACCAACTGGCGGATATCTTTACAAAGCCACTTGATGAAGCAAGATTCTGCTATTTGAGGAATGAGCTAAATATCATTGATTCCGGGAGTTTGGCTTGATTACCCATGCACTCACTCGTACGTCTCAATCCTTGTTTGGTCTAGGTGTGGGCATGGATATAGGGGGAGTGTGGTCCTAACTTATTGGGCTAACCCTCCCCCCATAATGCCAATAGCAAGTATATCATTTCTCTTAATATCATGTTGTGATATGTGAGCTTATTGATGAGTATTGGTCATGAACCCAAGATATATCTTCGCGGTGTCACACCATACACTCCAACAAGGTGGCTTCGGCCACCGCCCTCTCCCTTGTGGATAATTGGATCTTTTTGGATGTTATTTGCTCTCTCATGTTCTTATGGGAATCACACTCAATCTTGGCTTTTATTTGATTTGGATTTTGCAATTTTGAGTGTCTAGTACCATCTTAGTTTGGCATTCTCGATCCTAAGCCTTCCCTACCCCTAAGACATCTATTCTTGCACACAAGTCCCTTGTACACCTTGTGGGGGTGTTGTTTGGGGACGTGCGAGCCTGGTTCTGTGTATAACAGAATCCCAGATTTTAGGCCGGATAATCCGGCCCAAGTGTTGGCCGGATAATCCGGCCCTGGCGGATTCGATCTTAAAGGGCAGGGCTCGGGGAGAAGGGCTCATATCGAGCAGCACTTCTCCCCCAGCCCTCTTCTTCTCCCCAGCCGCCGCCTGCCGCCCCTCACCCTCCCCGGAGCCTCTCCGGCCACCGGATTTTCCGAGCCTTCCCGGATCTTCTTCTCCGCGCCTCCGGGTACCGTCTCCTCCGTGTTCTTCCTCCAATGAGTGAGGGTAACTCCCTCTCTCCCCATCTTTGGCTAGATGTGTATCTTGTTGGATGGAACGTTGTCTAGAAGGATGTGTTTTCGCATAGAACTCGTAGTCTTACAGTTTTTAGGCCCGATCTACTTTTTTGCATGCATTCTTGGTAAAATCGAAAATTTCTGCCAGGGCCGGATTATCCGCCCCTGGCCAGGCCGGAT
Organism: Avena sativa; assembly: GCA_916181665.1. Classification (NCBI taxonomy): domain Eukaryota; kingdom Viridiplantae; phylum Streptophyta; class Magnoliopsida; order Poales; family Poaceae; genus Avena; species Avena sativa. Next base: position 320,643,638 of record OV702292.1, read on the forward strand.
AATCTGGCCTGACAGATTCAAGTCTGCTTCAGTTTCACTATGGTGTATGTATTGAGTAGTTTTGACCTATGAATTTTTTGCCTACTTGTTCCATGCTCTCCTGGACTTGTGTGTATGCTTATCCCCTTGCTATCGCCCTTATTCTCCTCACAGGTGGTTCCGGTGTTCCCAAGACCTACAAGCGCCGTCCTCGCGCCAAGTACTTTCGAGACGACGGTCAAGGTAACCTAGTGGACGAAGTTGAATTGCGGAGAAGGAAGAACGAAGAGAGGCGCATGGCTGAACAATCCAAGAGGACTAGGAAGGGTGTGTCCAAGAGGAAGGGCAAGGAGCCCAAGATCAACTACAGGGCTCTGGATGCGGTCTCCTTCTCTGCCATACGTCACCGTGACTTGTTTACTAAGCTGCCTCGTGATGATGAGCTGGGGGATACCCGGTTTTGGTGTGCAGAACAGAAAGGGATTTATGAAGACATCTATGCCAGGCTGAACATTAGGCCTATGCACCCTCTGGTTATTGCTGATGCTTTGGAGAAGGCGCATCTTGTGGATGCGATGTATGTGGCTGAGAGGATGGGGCTGCACCATCTCATGTCCCTCCAGTGCTCCTTTGACTCTAAGGTGGTGAAGCAATTCTTCTCCACTCTAGTGATTTGTGGTGATGAGCGTCGCACTATGAAGTGGATGACTCATGACAGGCCCATGACTGCTGATTTTTACGTGTTTGCTGAGGTTTTGGGGTACTCCTTCCGCAGCAGGGATAGAGCCAGTGGCCACCACATCATCACTCAGTTGAAGCCCAATAAGGATGCAGCTCTCTCCCCGTGCACTGTGGACAATGGGATTGTCGGTACTGTGGCTGGTCTTGCTCCCATCTATGCTGCATTGGTGGGTCTCTTCCGTGACTCTATTACACCGAGTGGGGGCAACAATAACAGCATCCGTGGTCACCTGGTTCAGCTACTTCAATTTTCTCATGAGGTTGCCTCCTGCGAGGACGAGTCAGTGCAGTACAGGCTGTATGTCATGGACTTCATTTACCATGAGCTGTGTGATGCTATGTTCAACCGTTTGTCCATTCCCTATGCGCCCTACATTATGTTGCTCATCCGCCACCTGCTTCCTGCCGAGGAGTTCCACATTGACTCGGTGCACAAGGCCAAGAAGATTTACAACAAGGTTCGGAAGACTGCTCACCCCTCCTCTGCTCCTGAGGGTCTCATGAGGGATGCTCGTAGGCCCCCAGTGCCTCCCGTGGCCCGCGAGATCAAGCAGCTGAACTGGTTCCAGCGTCACATCCTCTGCATGGGCGTGGACACACGCAAGGGTTAGTATGAGGCCTACAGGCAGCGCCATGAGTTGACTCACTCCCAGCAGCTCATTCTCCACCACGTGTCTGGCGCTTCGGGTGCTCCTCCGGCTCCTACACCTCCCACTCCATATGCTCGGTGGAACTCTTCCTCCGGGCTGAACTATGGTGAGCTGGAGCGTCACTTGTTCCCCTCTGCGCCTACTGCTGATGCTGATGATGAGGAAGGTGACACTGAGGAGCTTGAAGATGAGGATAAGGAGGAGCATGAGGACGAGGACGAGGATGAGGACTATGATGAGTGATCCCATGGGGCGCTAGCATCGCTCTTCTCCCTTTTTGGTGTCTTGATGCCAAAGGGGGAGAAGTAGTTCTATTAGGATGTCCGTGGATTTGCATGGGTCGGGCATAAGCACTTGCACTTTTTATTCGTTATTTCTTGCTTATGCCCATTTAGCGTTGAACTTTTATATTTGTGGTTTGTGATTTGTGGTTGAGACTTTTGTGGTTGTCTGGATGATACCTATGGACTTCATATCATGGATTATGCTCATGGTTATATCTACTCATATCCTATTGCTGGAGGTTTATCACGGAAGGCACGTGATCATAATGGTTATCCAATAATAATTGTGATTTATGTCAAGGATGCCTATTCTCTACTTCGGTGGTATGTGTTTTTGCCCGTCTGTCTATGGAATAGATTCACCTATTTGTGTGCATTTGTATTCCAATGCAAAACTCTATTATGCACACATTGAGGGGGAGTCCCTTTCATAGTTATCTCTGTGTGTCTTGTGTCTTTCTCCTGCAAATCCTGGTATTGTCATCTAACACCAAAAAGGGGGAGATTGAAAGAACATTTCATGTTTCCCTATGTTTTGCGTGTTAGATAACAATACTATGGAGACTTTTCATGTGTGCTAAGTGTGCAGGAAGTTTTGAGGGGGGACGGATAATCCGCCCCTCCAAGGGCCGGATAATCTGGCCTACCTCATCTCTCAAGGAAGCCAAGGCGCGTCACTCTGTGTCCTGTAGGATTTTCTCCCGGAAAATCCGAACTGGGGCGGTTTTTCCTCCCCAGGCCGGATAATCCGGGTTTCGCAAGGGCCGGATAATCTGGCTCCCCTGTTTTCGAGCAAAAGGAGCCAAGGTGCATCGCTCGGTATCCGGTCGGATTATCTACCAGAAAATCCGAACTGGGGCGGTTTTTCTTCCCCAGGCCGGATAATCTGGCCCCCAGAAGTTGATCAAGGGCAAGCTCGGCGCGACGCTAAGAGAGGGGGTGGATTTTCTGCCGGATATTCCGTGTCTGGGGCGGAGTTTCCCCAGACCGGATAATCCGGCCCTCACTTGGGCCGGATAATCCAGCCCCCAAAGTGTGCAACGGCTGGTTTTTGGAAGGGGTATAAGTACCCCTTCTTCCCCAACGTCCAGAACTCTTGATTCATTCGAATTTGACCAGACCCTGTGCAAGAGCTCTAAATCTCGATCTCCCACTTCAACCACCCTAAGGTCTTGATCTTTGGTGGAATTGAAGGAGGAGAAGTTCATTATCAACATCAAGAATCAAGCGCTCCAACTCCTCTCCATTCACTTGGAGAAATCCCTGATCTAGTATTCTCGTTAATACCTAGATCGTGTTATTGTATTTGACAACTTTGTTCTTGTGGCAGCTTGTTGTCACTTCGGGAGCCTCCAAGTTGTTGAGTTGTTTCCCCGCTAGTTGTGTAAAGGCGCCGGTGCCCGCCTCGAAGGGTACGTATAGTGGAAGGTGGATCAGGCCTGTTGTGGCAAGATCCATCGGAGAACAGGGTGAGGCCTTTTGTGGCGTGGTGGTCTTAGTACCGCACACCCCTCCAACGCAGACGTACTTCCCTTAACAAGGAAGGAACTGCAGTCAAACAAATCCTGTGTCTCCGCGTGCTTCACTTCGGTTCACTCGTTCCTCTTCCACTCGCTCCTTACTCGCTAGTAGATAGGTTTGCATATAGGGAAATTCCACACATTAGTTTATTTAAAGAATTTACCTTTATGCTAAGCCTAAAATTGAAAAAGAATTAAAAATTGGTGTAGCACCTATTCACCCCCCCCCCCTCTAGGTGCCCATACTATCCATTTCAACATTGCGCCCCTCATCTTCAGAATTTCCATGAGAAAGAATTAGAAGGTGCACCAAACCATGCATGACAATGCATGGATCCACAAGATAAAATTGGGAAATGACTTCACTACTAAGCACCTTACGCAATGCTTTGAGATTTGGTCTCTCCTCCAAGATGTGCAACTACACGAGGATGTTCAGGACAACATACTTTGGAAGCTTACGGATAATGGTGAATATACGGCTGAGTCAGCCTACGAAGTACAATTCTTGGGTTCCATCGTCTCCAATATGCACAAATTAGTTTGGAAGGATTGGGTGCCGCTAAAGGTGAAGTTTTTCGCTTGGCTTCTTACTCAAAATAGGATTTGGACAGCGGATCGCCTGGCCAAGAGGGAATGGCAAAATTGTGGTCCTTGTCCGCTTTGCAAGCAAACAACAGAGACGGTTGCTCATCTTTTTGCGGACTGTCGATTCACTAAACGAGTTTGGGCTTCCATTAAAGATTGGATTGGTATACCTGAAATAGACCAATCTCAGTGGATGGGCCTTTCCATAAAGAATTGGTGGGAGATGATGACGAAGGGTCCAATTCCGAATCACAAGGCTATGGCGTCCCTCACCCTACTCGTCACTTGGGAGATTTAGAATGAGTGTAATGATAGGATATTCCATGGAAAACTTGCGCCCACGCTTGTAGTCTTAGATAGGATTAAGCGTGAAGCACACATGTGGGTGTACACGGGCGCTAAGCGTTTGGGTAAATTCATGCCGCGAGAGTAATCGCGTTGTAACCTCGGATCTCCTTCCATATAAAACTTCTTCTTAATTAATCGTTTGGGGCAAAGCTTTTGCCCCCTTTTCGAAAAAAAGGTAGCCGCATGTCCTAAAGTTCAAACAAAGCATTACGCAATCCAGTTTTAACAAAACTAAAACTCCTCCTAAAATATATTTAGGTAAAACTTGTGCCAAATACTCGAGTGGGATCCCACCTTTTTCGAAATGGGGTATGTACCCGGGCCTCTACATCAATTGATGCATATTAATTTATTAAAAAAGGTTGCTTATTACAACTCACTTGTCATACAAGTTTGAAACAAAAATCAGCCACTTGAAAATCTCTCGAAGAAACATGTAAGCTCTATTTATGCAAGCTCAATTCTAGCCACAGGCCGCCACCCAAACCGGTTAAATATAGCCGATGTAATCCATTCTATTTGGTTGCATCCAAACTCCATAGCATGTCGTTGTTCTAAAGGTTGTAGTAGGGACCAGGTGCATATCCAATGCGTAGCTCTTGGATTACCTGCAAAAAAGATGATTTTGAGGTTCTGTTAAAGATTAAGTCATTCCTTGTTAATCAAATCTCCCAAAGAAAAGCACAAGCACCCACTGGGATTTATACGTTCAAAGATCTAGTAACTCCATTTAGCCATAATCCAAAGAAATTATCCGTGCTTATTAGCGGTGAGATATTAAAGGTCATATGGATTATGCGCCAAATCAATTTGGACATAGGGCAATCAAAGAATAAATGTTGTATTGTCTCCTCTTCGGCACAAAAGCAACATTTAGAGCAACCATTCCAATTCTGTTTCCTTAGATTATCTTTAGTAAGTATTACTTTACGATGTAAGAACCACATAAAAATTCTTATATTTAGTGGTACTTTTATTTTCTAAATATATTTCCTTAGAAAAGGTGTGTGACCGTTTAAACAATCTAGGTACATTGATTTAACAGTGAAAGTACGTGACTCGGTTAAATCCCATTTAAACACATCCTTAGTGGTTTGAAGATTCATATTCATAAGACATTCCACTATATGTAGCCAACTAGTCCATCTAGTACCAGTGAGGGCTCTTCTAAATTGAATATTCAGAGGATTACTAGTTAACACCTGAGCTACTGTATCCTCCTCCTGCCTTTGAGAAATATTAAAAATATCTTTCCAAAATCTGATTTCTTCTCCATTACCTAATTCAAAATGACCTCTCCTGAAGAAGTCTTCTTTGAGTCGCATTAAACCCTTCCAAAAAGGAGAATCATGAGGTCTCACCTTTACTTGTGTTAAAGGTTTGGAAACTAAAAATTTGTTATGAATCAGTTCATGCCAAACACCCTCACCATTTATGATTTTATGGAACCATTTACTCAGTAGGCATTTATTCTTTATGTCTAGTACTTCAATACCTAATCCTCCTTATCCCTTGGTCTACAAATGATGTTCCATCTAGTTAACCTGTATTTTCTTTGTTCCCATCACTATCCCAAAAGAAGCGTGATCTGAGGTAATCAAATCTTTTCTGTGCCCTTTTGGGTATCTGAAAGAAAGATAACATGAACATCGGTAGGCTTGTGAGCACTGAATTAATAAGAATGAGCCTATCACTATAAGATAAAAGTTTACCTACCCAACTCGCTAGCTTCCTTTCAAACCTACCTTCAATTGGTTTCCATTCACCGTTTTTTAGTTTTCTAAAATGGATAGGGATCCCTAAATACTTGAAAGGAAAATGCCCTAATTCACATCCAAATAAGTTTCTGTACTTGTTTTCCTCCGCTTTTGCCTTACCGAAACAGAATATTTCACTCTTGTGAAAGTTAATTTTCAGCCCAGATAGTTGTTCGAAGATGTTTAGGATAATTTTCATATTCATTGCCTTATGTAGATCATGTTCCATGAAGATTATAGTGTCGTCCGCATACTGAAGAATGGAGACTCCTCCATCTACAAGGTGCGGAATTAAACCCCCTACTTGTCCATCTTCTTTGCTCTAGCAATCAAGATGGCAAACATGTCAGCTCTAATATTGAAGAGGATTGGTGATAGCGGATCCCCTTGTCTTAAGCCCTTCTGGGTTTGGAAACAGTGTCCAAAGTCATCATTTACTCGAATTCCAACACTCCCTTCACTTATGTATTGCTCAACCCAATAACACCATTTTGAGTGAAAACCTTTCATTCGCAACACTTGTTGTAAGAAAGGCCACTTACCTTTATCATACGCTTTTTAAAAGTCAATTTTCAAAATGACCCCATCAAGTTTTTTTGAATGCAATTCATGAATAGTTTCATGCAATACTAAAACACCTTACAAGATATGTCTGCCCGGCATAAAAGCTGTCTGAGTTGGCCATAGAACCCTGTGTGCAATGTTTGTTAATCTATTTGTTTCTACCTTAGTAAAAAAATTGAAACTTATGTTTAGTAAGCAAAATGGTCTATACTGTTGAATTTGAATAGCATTTTCTTTTTTGTAATAAAATGATGGTGCCGAAATTTAAGTGAAACAAAGGTAGCTTTCTCTGTTGGAAATTCTCAAACATGGCCATCATATCATACTTATTGATATTCCAGAATGTTTGATAGAACTCTGCCGGAAAGCCATCAGGACCCAGAGCTTTATTACTTTCCATTTGCATGATAGCCTCACATACCTCCTTCTCTGTGAAATGGGTAGTGAGCATCTCATTTTCCTCTATAGACAGTTGAGGAATATCATTAATCACATATTCTATTAGAGAAAAATTATTCTGATCTGGTTTCCCAAAGAGCATCTTATAATAGTTGGTAATATAATTAACAAGATTATCGTGTCTAGTTATTGTCCCTTCATCTTGCTCTAGTTGAAAGATTAGTTTTTGATGGTGTTTACCATTAGCTATAAGATAAAAATATTTTGTATTACTCCCTCCTTCCTGAACATGCTTGACTTTTGCTCTTTGAGCCCACCTGGATTCTTCATCTCTTCTTAATTTTGCTAACTCTTTATTTGCTTTTGACAGTTCTTTTCTTTCACTTACATCTAAAGTATTTGATTCCGCTTTGATATCAAGTTTTTCTATTACCTGAATTAATTGGTCCCTTTTTTGTTTATAAATTCCACTTTGCTGTTTGGCCTAGCCCCTTAAGAACTGTCTAAGGTGCCGTATCTTGAATTGCCAAATTTCTAATGGGGAGGAGCATGGTGTTCTCTTTGACCACTCAGCTGCCACCATATCGAAAAAATGATCTTGTCTAAGCCACGAAAGATCAAACGAAAACCGTGCCATATTATCAAGGTGATCTTGTTGACCTGAATCTAGCAACAGTGAAGTGTGATCGGACCCCGATCTAGTTAGGGCACGGATATTGACTAACGAAAATTTTTGTTCCCATGAAATACTAGCCAAAACTCTGTCTAACTTTTCATACGTTGACGTCTCTCTGCGATTTGCCCATGTATACTGTCGATCCGAAAGAATATTTTCTCTTAAATTAAGGCTTTTCATTAATGGTATTAAACATGAATGACCATCTTGGGTTAAAACTGCTATTATTTTTTTCTTCTGGTCTTCTAAGTAAATTGAAATCACGTCCTACTAAAATTGGTAGAGTTTGATCTTAACAAATTCTAACCAACTCGGCCAAAAATTCAGATTTTTGAGTATCTTGTGCAGCTCCATAGACCGAAACCAAAAACCATTCAAAGTTATCGGATTTGTTGGCCACATGAAACTTAATGCATCTATCTCCAGCTGTGACTTGCTTAGCATTCAACGCTTGACTGTTAATGCCTACCAACATGCCTCCAGATCTACCTAATGGTGCCAGACAATACCACATAATGTCACATCCCCTGAAAGATGTGATAAAAACGATGTTGTGAAGTTGTCTCTTCCTATTTGAGAAATAGCAAAGAAATTTATCTTGTGTTCTCTAAATATTTCTCTAACTACTAGATGCTTGGCACTATCAGCAAAACCACCGCTATTCTAAAAAAAACCTCTCATTAAGATTTCCTTTTTAGCCTAGAACTTCTCCTAACCGACGTATGATCACGATCTTTTTTTATGTTGCCTCTTCTGTTTCTCGTATTGTAAAGGAACAGCCTTCTGTTCTGTATCAGCTTGCTGTTCCTCCATCAACAAGTCATCACTTAAAGATATAGCTTCATTCATAGCAAGGCTACTTAAGTTGTCTTTTGCATACCGAGCTTTGTCTTTATTTTTCTTTAGCATGACTAAAGTTCTTTGTAGGTCAATTTACTTGATTAAATTTACAGACGAGTTAATTTGACTTGGTGAATTCCCCAAAGACACCCCCAACTTTAAAACTTGAGAAGTAATTACGTCATTAGGTATAGATGCAAACGAAATGTTAGATATAAAATTCGCACCTGTTGTCGTGAGGTTGTCCTTCTCCTGAGCACGGCGCTGAGTCCGCTCCAGCTGGGGTACATCGGCATCGGGCTATGCACGGATACAGTCGCTGGACCTTACCCCTGCCCCATACGCCACCAGGTCCGCCTGGGAGTATCTACCCCCTAGGAAAGCGCTCGTGCCAACGTTCTTGTATATAGCAGGAGCAGATGCTGGTGCCTTCAACCTGGGAGAAGTCACCTAGATGCTCCTAGGCCGTGGCGATGCAAGTGTTACCGGTGAAATGATCCCGGACTTAACACCAACATCAGCCACCATGGCCACCCCGAAAACAGACTCGTCACCTTCAGCCAATTCTACCGAGTCAACTTTAACAGAAGAAAGAGGTCTAGAAGCTACGTCTGCAACCTTGGTAACATGTCCACTTGATCACCCTTCCGCTCTGCCGTCGCTGCCGTGGCAGCCAAATATGACATAAAATGATCGCCGGTAGGCTGAATTCCTGTCGCGGCAGCGGCACTGCGCTCTACTCTTGCTGACGAGTCTGTTGCGGCAGTGTAAGATGGCATGAAAAGATCATCGAAAGGCTAAAATCCTGCCGCGGCAGCGGTAATGCCCTCTACTCTCGCTGTCGAGTCTGCCATGATAGAGAAAAGGGGTAAAAGACGCTGCCCCGCAGAGGAATTCCCTACCGCGGCAGCACTGCTCACCGACCCTTCAAAGTTAAACGCAGGAGTGTACGATCCAACCTGAGGAGCGGATGCAAACTTCCTAGCCATCTCCTCCTCCTCCTCAACAATTTGGAACCATGAGTTCCTTGGTTCAGACTTAGCAACAACATTTGTGACACGTTCCTTCGATGGCATGGCCGCAACGCAATAAAATGATCCAAACTGGATACCCAAATCCTCAACTTGTTTATCCGAGTTTGAGTTCTCTTTTGAGGATGTTGGCTGAATGTGTGCAGAGTTGTTCGTTTGAGACTGCTTGTTGTCAAACTCACCCTTATCCTTGTTTGTAGTTTTAGGATCCTTGTCCCTAGACTCGTCCTCCTTGCCATCCTCCTTATTCCCAATAACCCCTGCCATCTCAATATCTTTTTGTCCTTCTACCTCAATCTCTAAACCATATCATTTGCCCTCATAAGAATGACCAACTCTAACTGGTATCGATGATGGATCCACTACAGAATTTTTTTGACGCACCACCCCATGCTCCCTGGTAAACTTCATGTCAACATCAAGTGTCTTTCCAAACAACGATCTGAGGGCAAATAAAGCTAGATAGTCTCTCACAAGTCCATCAGGACAACCTTTAATCCTAACCCAAACCTCTGTAAAATCCCATGTGTCTAAGTCTTTTGTCGCCCATTCTTCAAATATTAAGGTACTAGGTGTACCTTCAATTGGGATCTTTCCTATTTTTCTGAATCTCATAAGATCAAGCTTTGATGGATACACCACCTTAAATAAGTTGTTCTGCATATCATGAATGTCCCATTACAGATTACCTGGGACCAACCAATCAAGCTCTTGAGCCACTTGGGTCGCAGTCATTTGTCCTCCTTCGACTCTAATTGCGCCGACTTTACCACTGCCTCTCACAACCCTTAACCTAGGTGTTTTGGGTAAATCAAAGAACAAGAGCTTGTCGCTTGCAAGTCCATACATAACAGCAACAGGTTTTGGCATCTTGAGAAGATGACAATGATTTGAGATATGCTTCGGTGATTCGCAGTACAAACAAAGTTCAGCATCACAACTAATAGCCACATGTCCATTTTCGTTGCATCTGAAGCATTCAATCTTTTCAGGTTTCTTTGACTTAGCTAGTTTAGCAGAATCATCTATCATAGGGGTCACTGATTTTGTCCCTTGAGTACCAACCACCGTGTGAGAAACTACTGTGTTGTCACAAGGTACACTAGACGCAGCCACGTTAGTGCTCAATTGATTTGTGACCTTGTTAACCTCTGTGTTAACACTTCTTGCTGCCATCTCCCCAGAAGGTGCCGATCTCCCATCACCTTCACGAGATGGAAATCGACCTCGGGCATCCGAAAGAATCCACCTCGCCCTCTGTTCCCATATCCACCAGAGCCACAAATTCTACGGTATCCAGAATTGTTAAATCCAGAACCACTCCGATATCCTTGATCTCTATCATAGTAACCCTCATCAAAATTACCAAACTAACCCGAAAACTCGTTGTTCGCAAAATCAACACGATTATTGTCAGGCCAAGCTCGTTGCTCACCTTGCCAAGCATCATTCCACTCTTGTCCCCCTACATTGTTATTGCCAGAATTCCGAAGCTGGTGAGGAGGAACCTCGAACCTCGGTCCCCAATGCTGATGGGGGGAGGAGCCATGCCATTGGAAGGGCCACCTTGCTCAAATCTGGGTGGTCCATGATCTGTCGAAAAATCTGCCCTACCAGCTCCACTACCACCTCGGCCATAGTTAGCGTCGCCGCCACCGCGGCCGTAGCCGCCGCCACCACGACCAGCCATCTGCGACCCTCGTTGCAAAACCATAACAGTCATATTGTCTAACGGTCGAGTACCCCTCGATTGATTCCATATACGTCCCAAAACTCTATGCATTGGGTTGTTTCTAGTTTTAGTCGGGTCGCAAAAACAATCAAACCGATACCGGCCTCTGTGGCCCAGTCCGTTCAACGAAGATTTCATTGGGCTTAGCCGGACGCTGTGTCCGACTAATCCAGCTGATGTCGAAAAAAACAAGGCGGAATTTGAATTACCGCAATTACCGCGATCTGCAACATTATTGCATCTCTGAGATCTTATTATTGTATCTCTGAGATCTTCCTGGCGAGCACCTCGCCAACGCTCGAGACGCCGCCGTCGCACCGGCACAAGGCCAGCCAGGTCTTTTACGAGCGGCATTCCTTGATCTTCTCCTAACCTTCATGATCCACTCCTTAGGATTGAAAGAATCCTCGACAAAAGAAGATGGTTCAAGAACCGGCCTATACGTCACCACTGGTTTCTTCCAATGGAGATGCCCCAAGTTGTGTCCCATGGACCGAACAGACATGATTAGAGGTAGGAGAAAGTGCAAGTGAGATTGTCGCGTACCTTTGTTGAACTCTCTTTGAGATCCTCTTTGTGGCGCGAGGCGCGAGAACAAGACGACAAAGATAAAGTTACAGGTGATGAGAGATATTTCGAAGGCAACATCGGGGTCTCCTGATCTGAGGAATCCTCATCGGAATCAATCTCCCGAAGTACCCAAAACTTACCAAATCATTCTTCCCTCATGAAGTCGCCCATCCCTCTAGTTGCATATGGTGCTAAAAAATTAGTAACATAAGGAGTAGCATATGGATCCCACCTCTAGTTCATTTTGAGATTTCTAGTGTAAAATTTTGATAAATTTAGAATAAACTAGAAGTGGGATCTAGGTGGGATCCCACTTGACACCTATCCCACCTCTAGTTCATTTTGAGATTTCTAGTGTAAAATTTTGACAAAATTTTGTACTACAAAATTTAAAAAGTGGGATCTAGGTGGGGTCCCACTTGACACCTTAGCTCCTGGCTCACCACACCAGCAACCTATATTGGGCACTGGCAACCTTGTTGACGATCAGCTGAGACGACCACCTTCCACTCAAAAAAAAAAAAAACTGAGACGACCAGCTGAAACTGACTCGCCCAATGCAGCCGATGCCAAAGGGGCTCATTCGACTTTGGTTGCACAGAACTACCAGGATCCATTGACGGCACAGACGATTCTTGACGCCAAAAGAAAGAAAGAAGATGGAATTTACACGGACTAGTTCTTACTTCCTGACTAGTACTAGTCTGAATTTACAGAAGTCACTACTCAGGGGCTTATAATATACAGTACTTGGAACCATAGCCACCGATCATCTCCATTCCATTGCATGCTGGGGTTCATTAGGGCACCGTCTGTATTTACACTATCCAAATGAGCCCATCTATTAAAAAGGGGGAAACAATCACAATTCAGCAAAGAGAACAATAGGGGACCGAAATAGAGTAGAGTGGAAAACCTTTCAGGCCCAGTTCTTGCGCTTAGACCTCAGCTTCATTAGTTTGTCCTTCCATGTCGCTGCACAACAAACATAGAAAAATCAACATTAATTGCAATATCTTAGGAGATTGTTAGGCCAAAGCCAATTACTCAAGAATCAAGCAAGAATAAGCTAGGAGTTTCACTCTTGGGAACACTTCGATTACTTTCAGATGAAGATTTCTGAGCTAGGGTTTTGCTCTTACAGAGGAGAATTTAGGCCAGCCAGAACATGGCAGCTAGGGTTACAACCCGATACAAGGAATGATCCTATTACAAGTCTCCTGAGTAGATAATATAGCCAGCTAACGGCGACAACTAAGTGAGCAGGTAGGAAAGCAGAGTACAGGGGAAAAAAGAGGTCAAAGCCGCGGTTTGGACAGCTGTGAAGTGGTATGTCGATTCTAGGTCGTTGGATGAAGGACAGAAGGGCCAGAATTCATCGGGGACACTTTGGGTTGTGCTTCGTCAGGTAAGAACTATGCGTTTCCTGACAACTCCTCCCCTTCGAATCCAGACTTATCCTCAAGGCTGAAATTGGGGAAAGACTTTTTGGATAAATGTTGAGTCTTCCCATTCTTCAGGTAGGTTAATCCATTTGATAAGCCATTGTACCACTGGAATTTCGATATTTCCTTGCCTCCGAGGGATGAATTTCCTTTCCAAGATCTTCTCGGGTACAGTTTGAATTCACCCTTGCTCATCAATGAGTGGCAGTGTTGGTGTTGGAATTGCGGCTGGCCCAACATGTTTCTTCAATTGACTGATGTGAAAAGTTGGATGAAGGAGGCATCCATCTGGCAAGAGGAGTCGATAAGCAGTGTTGCCAATTTTCTTCAGGACTCTGAATGGGCCATAGAACTTTGAGTGGAGCTTGATGCATCTGTGGATGCTAAGTGAGGAATGTCTGTATGGTTGTACTTTGAGGTAGGCCATATCTCCAAGGTCAAGCTGCCTTTCAGTTTTGTTCTTGTTGGCATAGTGTACCATTTTCTCCTGAGCTTGTAGATTTTGTTCAATTACATGATTAGCTTCTGTTATATGTTGATCCAAATTCTACAAAGTAAAGGCCAACTTCTGACGGAGCGGAGCGAGGCCCGTCGCCGGAGGCTTGGGCCGATATAGTGAAGTTGATGACCTAGGTTACCACCGCTATATATACTCTCCGATATAGTGAAGTTTCGCTGGCTGGCGCCCGTGGTTTTTTCCCTCTCTTTGTTGGAGAGGGTTTTCCACGTTAAATCTGTGTCCCCCTCGCTGCAATTTTATTTTCGTTCTTCGTTATTTACTTGTCGCAAAGCTAACAAGTGGTATCAGAGCCCCAGGTTCTAATCTAGGGTTTGCGACATGTCGTCATTGAAGTTCGATCTACCGCAGCTGGACTACTCCACAAGATTATGCTTGTGGCAAGTGAAGATGCGGGCGATTCTCGCCCAAACTTCAGATCTGGATGATGCGCTGGATGGATTCGGGGAAAAGGATTCTAAGAGCTGGTCTGACGAAGAAAAGCGGAAAGACCGTAAGGCTTTGTCTATGATTCAACTTCATCTATCCAATAATATTTTGCAGGAAGTCTTGACAGAGAAATCTGCTGCTGCCCTTTGGGGGAAACTGGAATCGATCTGCATGTCAAAGGATCTAACCAGTAAGATGCATGTGAAGATGAAGTTGTTCTCGCATAGATTGCAGGAAGGTGGATCGGTAATGAATCACTTATCTCTTTTCAGAGAGATTATTTCTAATTTGCAATCTATGGAAGTAAAATATGATGATGAGAATCTAGCTCTATTACTCGTATGCTCGCTGCCTAGTTCTTATACACACTTTCGTGATACAATGTTGTTGAGCCGTGATAAGATAACCCTTGATGAAGTGCAAGATGCCCTCAAACAGAGGGAAAAGATGAAATCTATGGTGCAGGCAGATGGGGCGTCTTCCAAGGCTGAAGCTCTGCAGGTTCATGGCAGGACCGAGCAGAGATTTAACAACCATGGCAACCGAGATAAGAGCAAAGACGGCAGAGGTCGTTCAAAGTCCAAGGGAAAGGACAAGTTCTGCAGGTATTGTAAGAAATCTAATCATGTTATTGATGATTGTTGGAAGCTGCAGAATAAGGAGAAAAAGAACGGTACTTACCAACCGAAAGATAAGGATCAAGGTAATGGTAAGGCTGCTGTTGTTTCTGGTGATAGTTTCGACGGTGAATGTTTAGCCGTTTTTGCTGCTTGTGCTTCTCGTGATTATGAATGGATACTTGATACTGCATGTTCGTTTCATATTTGCTGTAACAAAGATTGGTTCAGTTCATATGAGTCTGTGCAGACTGGAGATTTTGTACGTGTGGGGAATGACAACCCGTGCCATATTGTCGAAGTTGGATCTGTTAAGATCAAGACACATGATGGCGTGACGCGTACGTTGAATGAGGTGAAGCACATACCAAGCATGGCCAGAAATCTGATCTCCCTGAGTACCATGGACGTTGATGGATACAAGTACGCCGGTGGGCGTAGGTTGTTAAAGGTATCGAAAGGCTCTCTTATTCACATGATAGGTGATATGAATTCTGCTAAGTTATATGTTCTTAGAGGTAGCACTTTGCCTGGTATTGCTGCTGCTGTTACTGCTAATGATTCTGATGATTGTGGTAAAACAAATCTTTGGCATATGCGCCTTGGGCATATGAGCGAACATGGCATGGCAGAATTGGTTAAGAGAGAGCTGATTGATGGTTGCAACTTGGGTAAGTTTGAGTTCTGTGAGCACTGTGTTTTTGGTAAGCACAAAAGAGTTAAATTCAATGCTTCCGTTCATACCACCAAAGGCATTTTAGATTATGTGCATGCTGATGTATGGGGACCTTCCCGTAAGACATCTATTGGTGGTGCTAATTACATGCTTACTATTATTGATGACTACTCAAGAAAAGTGTGGCCATATTTTCTGAAACACAAATCTGATGTTTTTGATGCTTTTAAGAAGTGGGAAGTTATGATAGAAAAGCAAACTAAAAAGAAGGTAAAGGTACTACGTACTGACAATGGTATGGAATTCTGTTCTAATGAGTTTGAGGAGTTTTGCAGTAATGATGGTATGATCAGGCACCACACCATCCCTTACACTCCTCAGTAGAATGGCGTGGCTGAGCGCATGAACAGAACCATCATCTCGAGGGCTCGCTGTATGTTGTCCAATGCAGGTATGCATAGACGTTTCTGGGCTGAAGCAGCCAACACAGCGTGTTACCTCATCAACAGGTCACCTTCTATTCCACTTGAGAAGAAAACTCCTATTGAGGTATGGTTAGGTTCGCCTGCTGATTATTCACAGTTGAGAGTTTTTGGTTGCACTGCTTATGCTCATGTTGATAATGGAAAGTTAGAGCCTAGAGCTATCAAGTGCATATTCCTTGGTTATGGTTCAGGAGTTAAGGCATATAAACTATGGAATCCTGAAACTAAAAAGATTTTGTTGAGTAGGATCGTTGTTTTCAATGAATCCGTTATGTATCATGACAGCTTGCCATCAGATCCCTCTCCTGTTGCTATTGGAGAGGAGGGAGTTCGTGTGCAGGTGGAGCACCTGCAGAAAACTGTTGATAATAATGCTGTTGTTGATACTCATGAGGAAAATATTGATGATGATGTTGTTCAGCACTCACCCACTGTTTTGCAGCAGCCACAGGAATCTATTGCTGCTGATAGACCGAGGCGTAACATAGTTCCACCTCGTCGTTTGATTGAAGAGTGTAATCTTACTCATTATGCTTTGAGTTGTGCTGAACAGGTGGAGCATGATACTGAACCTGCTACATACAATGAGGTTGTTGCATCCGTTGACCACGAGAAGTGGGTTTCTGCTATGCAAGAAGAGATGCAATCGCTTGATAAGAATGGCACATGGGAAGTTGTGCGCTTGCCTAAACAGAAGAAGGTCGTCCGCTGTAAGTGGATATATAAAAGAAAAGAAGGTTTGTCTCCTAATGAGCCTCCAAGGTTTAAGGCAAGGTTAGTAGCAAAAGATTTTAGCCAGATTCCAGGTATTGACTATAATGATGTTTTCTCTCCGGTTGTGAAGCATAGCTCTATTCGTACTTTCTTTGGTATTGTTGCTATGCATGATCTTGAGCTTGAGCAGCTAGATGTAAAGACTGCTTTTCTGCATGGTGAACTGGAGGAGGAGATTTACATGGACCAACCTGAAGGGTTCATAGTTCCTGGAAAGAGGATTTTGTGTGCAAATTGAAGAGGTCGCTTTATGGTTTGAAGCAATCTTCAAGACAGTGGTACAAAAGGTTTGATTCATTTATGATCTCACAAGATTTTAAGAGGTCTCAGTTTGATAGCTGTGTTTACATAAAGTTTGTTAATGGATCACCTATTTACTTGCTGTTATATGTTGATGATATGTTAATTGCTGCCAAGAGCATGAAAAAAATCACTACTTTGAAGGCACACCTAAGTAGTGAATTTGAGATGAAAGATCTTGGTGCTGCCAAGAAAATCCTAGGTATGGAAATTAAACGGGACAGAAAATCTAGGTTGTTGTTTCTTAGTCAGGAAAGTTACGTTGAGAAAGTTCTTCAACGTTTTAATATGCATGATGCAAAGTCAGTTAGTACTCCTGTTGCTCCTCACTTTAAATTGTCGGCATTGCAATGTCCTAGTTCTGATAAAGATATTGAGTACATGTCTCGAGTTCCTTATTCTAGTGTTGTTGGTTCCTTGATGTATGCCATGGTTTGCTCTCGCCCTGATTTATCATATGCTATGAGTTTGGTGAGTCGTTACATGGCTAATCCTGGTAAAGAACATTGGAAAGTTGTTCAGTGGATTTTCAGGTACCTCCGTGGCACATCCAACGCTTGCTTGAAGTTTGGCAAGACTGATGAGGGACTCGCAGGCTATGTGGATTCAGATTTTGCTGCCGACTTGGATAAGAGGAGGTCCCTCACAGGTTATGTGTTCACGGTAGGTGGATGTGCCGTGAGTTGGAAGGCAACGCTGCAACCAGTTGTTGCTCTATCTACAACCGAAGCAGAATATATGGCTGTTGCTGAAGCTTGCAAAGAGTCTGTTTGGTTGAAAGGTTTGTATGCTGAGCTTTGTCAGGATGATTCTTGCATTAACCTGTTCTGTGACAGTCAAAGTGCTATTTACCTTACTAAGGATCAGATGTTCCATGAGAGAACAAAGCACATTGATATCAAGTACCATTATGTTCGTGATGTTGTTGCACAAGGTACACTGAATGTATGCAAGATAAGCACTCATGATAATCCTACTGATATGATGACAAAGCCTGTTCCTGTTGCTAAGTTTAAGCTATGCTCAAGCTTAGTTGGTATAACTGCTTAGCCCAAGTGGCTATTGGCGCCGAAAGTGTTTTCTTTGTTTGTTCAGGGAGATGATTACTGTTGATGCTACAAGAAGGAATTTGTCTCAAGGTGGAGTTTGTTATATGTTGATCCAAATTCTACAAAGTAAAGGCCAACTTCTGACGGAGCGGAGCGAGGCCCGTCGCTGGAGGCTTGGGCCGATGCGGGGGGCTCGCCCCCCGCGGTACGGATCGTTGATGACCTAGGTTACCACCGCTATATATACTTCTTGTAAGCCGCCGGTTGGGATAAGTTGCATCTGTGAAATCCCCGGCGTTGTGTAAACACTCTCCGATATAGTGAAGTTTCGCTGGCTGGCGCCCGTGGTTTTTTCCCTCTCTTTGTTGGAGAGGGTTTTCCACGTTAAATCTGTGTCCCCCTCGCTGCAATTTTATTTTCGTTCTTCGTTATTTACTTGTCGCAAAGCTAACAGCTTCATGTCTTCGCTACAACATAGTAGTGGCATCCTCAATTTGATCTTCTACCAGAAACATTTCAGAAACTTGGGGTGGGGGAAATCCATACAGTGCTTGGAAGAGTGTCATTTTCAATGAAGTGTGGAAGCTTGTGTTGTACCACCGTTCAGGCAGTGATAACCATGAGTGCCATTTCTTGGGTTGGGAAAAGAACATGCACCTTAGGTAATTTTCCAGGCACTGGTTCACTCTCTCTGTTTGGCCAACAGATTGTGGGTGGTAAGATGTACTCATATCCAGCTTGATCCGCAGGGCCTTGAAGAGATCCTACCAAAAGGTGGCTCGTGATGATTCTGTCCCTGTCTGTGACAATTACAGTAGGCAAGCTATGTAGCCTGAATATATTGTCCACAGATGCTTTAGCTACTGATTTCACTGTAATAGGGTGTTTCATGGAGATGAAATGTGCATATATTGTAAATCTGTCGACCACCACTAGTATTAGATCTTTATTTTCTGAAATTGGTAATCCCTCCACAAAGTCCATAGAGATATGTGTCCAAGCCATGTCTGGAACTGGCAGTGGTTGTAGCATACCAGGATACTTGTTGTGTTCTGGTTTGTTTATTTGATAGACTGGGCACTCTTTGATGAACTTTGCAATGTCAATTCTCATCTTTGGCCAGTAGAAAATGAGTTGAATTCTGTGAAATGTTGCCCTTTCTCCTGAGTGGCCCCCCATTTCTGATTTGTGGAAGGAAGAGATGATATTATGTTTGAGAGTTCCATTTTCTCCTAGAACAATTCTGTTCCTGTATCTCAGGATCCCATTCTTGAGTGTTAGTCTGGTTCAGCTGTTGGATCAAGAGTCGGCTTAGCAATTAGTGCCTTACACTTATCATCCATTTCATAAGTGTTTAGTACTTCAGTGATCCATGCAGGTCTGACCACGGTGCCAAGTAGTACATTTAGCTGATATTTCACTCTAGAGAGTGCATCCGCAACTTTGTTTTCTTTCCCCCTTTTGTATTCCACAGTACAGTTGTAGCCAAGTAATTTGATCAATAACTTGTGCTGAATGCCTTCAGTTAGTTTTTGTTCTTGAATGTACTTTAAGCTTTGCTGGTCAGTTTTTATCACCAGGGCAGAAGCAGCACAATAATGCTTCCATTTCTTCAGGGCTTCAATGATTGCCAGAGCTTCTTTGTCATATGAGGATAAGACAGCTGCTTTTGGTCCAATGGACTTACTAAAAAAGGGCAGTGGCTTCCCATTTTGCATGACTACAGCCCCAATGCCATATCCAAAAGCATCAGCTTCCAATGTGAAAGCCTTAGTGAAATCAGGTAATGCTAGGACATGGGTTGCTGCATACATACTTTTAATTATTCAAATGCTGCTTCCTTAATATCTGCCCATAGGAAAGCATTCTTCTTTAGTGAGTCAAATAGTGGTCTGCAAATTAGCCCATAATTCTTGATGAATCTTCTATAGTACCCTGTCATCCCCACAAAACTTCTCAGTTCTGTGGAATTGGTTGGGCTTGGCCACTTTGTAATAGCTTCTAGCTTCACAGGATCTGTGGCAACTCCAGAGCCACTAATGATATGTCCCAAGTGTTCTACTTGGTGTTGGCCAAAGGAGCACTTAGATAATTTGGCTGATAGTTTGTTGGCTTTGAGGCAATCAAATACAACTTTTAGGTGTTGCAAGTGGTCTTTCTCAGATTTGCTGTATATAAGAATGTCATCAAAGAAAACCAAGACAAACTTCCTCAAGAAGGGAGACAAAATTTTGTCCATCGGTGCCTGAAAGGTGGCTAGTGCATTTGTCAAGCCAAAAGGCATGACCATGTACTCATAGTGTCCTATATGAGTAGTGTAGGCAGTTTTTGGAATATCTGCCTCTATCATCCTGATTTGATGATAGCCACTTCTTAGGTCAATTTTGGAGAAGATTTGTACTCCTTGTAATTCATCTAAAAGATCTTCTATGATAGGTATTGAAAACTTATTTTTTATAGTTACTGCATTCAGTTTCCTAAAGTCTATGCATAGTCTCCAAGTCCCATCCCTTTTTCTGATAAGTAAGGCAGGTGAAGAATAGGGGCTAGTACTTGGCCTTATGACTTTGTCCTCGATTAGTTGCTCTATATCTTCTCCAATATTTCCTTCTGGTGGTGTGCCATTCTGTAGGCTCTTTGATTAATGATTTTAGCATCACTTGTCAATGGAATGTGATGGTCACAATCTCTTGCAGGTGGCAAGCATGTTGGTTCCAGGAAGAGTTCACTGTACTCTTTCAGCAATTTGTCAACTGCAACTGTTGGAGTGTGAGCAATGGTTTTGACATTGTCTATTTCAATTTGTTGTATGGGTAGGACAGCTCCACAGTCTGAATTATGCAGTAACTTATTGACATTGTTATCTGGCAAAATGCTTGTTGATTGAGGTAGTGATTCATCATAGAATTTGATTTTCTTGCCAGAAGGTGTTCTAATCTTAACAAACAATTTCTTGTAATCCAGTAGCACTGGGCTATGACGTTTGATCCAGTCTGAGCCCAAAATGATGTCATATCCTTTCAATGGCAATACTCTGAAATTGAACAGTAGCTCATTGTTTTGGATGCTATATTTGCAATTGCCAGTGGAGAATTCAGAGTATAATTCCCCTCCATTCCTGTTGGGCATTAGGGGGCAGTTGAGTTTTGTTGCTAGTTCAGGGGTAATAAATGTAGCAGTACTGCCAGAGTCAATTAGGGCAATTGCTGAGTGTGTCCCAAACTAAGCAGTGACAGTAAATGTATAGTGCACTTTTTCAGTGCCTTTCACTGCATGCATTGAAATTTGCAGTGGTTTATCATATGTAGGTAGTTGTTGTCCCACAATTTCTACCTCCTCATCATCATCCTCATCAAATTCTGCCAGGTATATGATCTCAGCTTGTTCCTCAGCTTGAGATTGTATTTGTTGTACTTGTGCTTATTTCCCCATTTGCACACATTTTTATGTCCAGGGAACCACTTCTCCTTGCATTTGTAGCACAAGCCCTTGAGTCTTGCCTGTTGGATTATATTAGTAATCCCTTGAGTTTGTTGTGTTTGTGGTTTGGCTTGCTCAATGTTGACAATTCTCCTCGCTGGAAAGTACTGTTTTTGTGGTGGTGCAGGTATGGGAGTAGATTGTTCAATTCTCCTAGCATACCACATAGCTTCTTGCACCGTGTTAGGCCTGAGACATTGAAGGTGGCTCTGGATGTATGTGTTTAAGCCAGAGATGAAGCTATTGACATAATAGTCAGCTGGCAATGTAGGGTTATCTCTCCTTATCAAATTCATTGCTTTCTCAAATTCTTCAATATAGTTTGCCACTATGCTGGTTTGTGTTAACTTGTGGAAGTTCTTCACACTGTCGCAGATGGATGCTTCAGAGAATCTATCGGTGAGATATCTTGTGAATCTGTGCCATGGTAAGTTGCTAGCAGAATAACCAGTACCTCTCCACCATTGAACAGCAGGTCCTTTCAGGTATGTTGCTGCTATTTCTGTTCTCTGTTCCAGAGGTGTCCTTGCTGACTCAAATCAGATATAGTTTGTATCCAGGAATCTACATCCACTCCTTCAAATTCTTGAATGTTCAGTTTTGCCGGTTTGATCATGGGTTGCATTCTTCTAATGTCAGGTATGCCAATGTTCCTGGTCCTCTGATTTGCCTTTCTTATCTCCTCTTCTTCTCCATTTCAGGGATGGTTGCATTGGTTCCATTCTTGCATTATTTGTAACATTTTGGTGCCCAGTATTATTGGGATGTCTGTATGGCATTTTCATAGTACCATCCAGGTTGAGTTCCTTGCCCTTGTTATCCTGCAAAACAGCAGTACCTATAGGCTGAAGTGGGTTCTGTGCTTCCAAGACCTTGGTGTTACTTGCTTGGCCAGGGGAGATGAATGTGGTTGCTGGGGGTGGTGGTGGTGGTGTTGGGGCTACAGGTGGTGGTGGTGTTGGGGCTACAGGAATGACTGTGTTCTGAAATCTTTGGCAATGTTGGCTGCAAATAGTTTTGCAAAGTTTGCTTGGATGGTAGTGAAGTTTTCCTGAGTACTTGCAAAGTTTTCTTGGACTTCCTCAGTAGAAGCTAAGAATTCTTGCTTGTCTGTTTCTCGGTCGCGCTGAAGTGTGTGCATGTCAAGTTGCAGGCTTTTCATCTCTAGCAACCCAGTATCGGTCGATGTATTTTCAGTTTGGTGCGCCATTCGGAGGTTTTACTAGAAGCAGAGAACTACCTGAACCTTCCGAAGATGAGGAATCACCAACTTGCGAGGGGATTTTACACCAGCGCGATGGAAACCCGACTTGCTCGCCGCGATTCTACCGCCGCCGTCACCGACACCGACGCCACCCACCACCGAAGCTACACGGACTAGGTTGGTTTCTGGGATTTTACAGAGAAGGTAATTTCCTTCAAAAACCAGGCCTTACCTTTGAACTGTAGCCGAGCTGTGCCGCCACCCACGTCGACTACGTCAAGATGGACGTCTCCGCCGCCAACGCCGTCGTCGATCCATTCTCCCGCCTGTGAAGAGGGTGAGGAGGGTGGGATTTTACAGGAGATCCAAACCAACCCCATCACAGCTCTTTGCTCGCCTCCGAGGATCGTTGTTAGGCCAAAGCCAATTACTCAAGAATCAAGCAAGAATAAGCTAGGAATTTCACTCTTGGGAACACTTCGATTACTTTCAGAGGAAGGTTTCTGAGCTAGGGTTTTGCTCTTATCCGGATCTGCCCCAGCGCGTTTGCTCTCGCGAGCGGCGGCGGCGGAAAAAACTCCTCCCGGTCTCATCCGGCCAGGGCGTTGGCCTTGGTCCCCTCTCCCTTTGCTTGCCGCTCCAGCGGCGGCACGAGGGAGGGGGGGCCTCGTTCCTCCGTTCTGGCCTAGTAGTTAGGGTTAGGTTTTGTCTTATTTGGTGTGCCGTTGGGGTGGTGGGAGCGGCGCCCAGGCGAATAAATCTGCCTCAACTCTACTCCCACACCGGCGACGACCTTCGAGGCGGCGCCTCGGAGTTGATGGAGCGTGTGCTGATCGGTCCTTCAGATTGACAGCTTGGTCTTCTCGCCGTTCTTCAGATCTGGCGAGAATAGTTTCTCAGTGTGTCGCCGGCGCTCGTTGTTATCTGCGACGGCGCTGGTGACCGGGGCGAGGTGGTTCTTCTGGAGTGAGGATGTTGGTCCGGAGGTGGTGGATTTGCCGTTCTTCTCCGACTTCGTCGATGGGAGACGACAGATCTTGGTCCAAGACAGCACGGGGACGTCCCCCGGTCGACGTGCCACAGCGACATGTGTCTCGCTGCGTGCAGCAGGCCTGTTCATCGACTCACAAAGCCTCGTTGGCGATGGTGCGGTTTTGGATCTTGCAATGGTGGAGGTTCGGCGTCCGCCTTGGCGGCGCTGGAGTTGGGCGGCGGCCACTAGCTATGGTGGTTGCGGAAAATTCTAGAGATCGTTTTGTATTTCTCGATTTCTTAGGATTTTATCTGCAAATTCAGGATAATCAGTTTATCCCGGTCTGTCTTTTAGTTTTCACGTATGTTGCGTCATGTAACCTGATTTTCTATTAATGAAATACGTGTTGCTCTCCAAAAAAAAAAAAAACTGCGAGCCGGCGGCGGACGCGTTGTAGTCGTCGGCTCACCATGTGGAACTAGTTCCACGCGTGACCATCCGCCGGGTGGGCTGCCGCTGATCACCTAGAGTAGCAGATAGGACGTCGACGCAAGTACTTGAATTTTTTTTTTACCTGTACCTGGGCATCCGCATGCATTGCAGCCTATGGAGACCGGCCAGGATCGTGGGCTGATGGGACTCACCACGCACATGGCTGCCTTCACGCGCGTGATGGCTTGAGAGCCTGGCGGACGTTCCTATCCGTGCGCACGCCTGCCATGATCTGGATCGATTTCTTCGATGAATTCCTACACTGATTTACTGATTTGCACTGGACGAGAGTATCTATTGATTTAGGGATTTTATTTGTGACCAATTGGATCTAATCTAGAAAAAAACTGGGAATTTCGAAACTGATCTAACCTAATCTAAAGAACCGATCCGATCTTTGATCGAGACCGGGTGGCGCGCCCCTGAGGAGAGGAGATTGATCTCCCCGGGGGCGGCGCGCGATGCGGAAGTGGTTGAAGGTCTAAGATCGGCGCCATGAGACTAACCGATCTGATAACATGTGAAAAATATTGATCCCTAGAATATTGTGTGTTGTATTGCAATGACCCTTGTGGGGTTTATATAGAGGTACACGGGGATAGGTAGAGACATGGAGTACAAAATGAAGAGTCCTAGTCTATCTCTAGTCCATACACGTATACCGTATACGTATTCTAACAGGATGAAAGGCCAGACGGGCCAGAATTCATCCGGGACACTCTGGGCTGTGCTTCGTCAGGTAAGAACTGTGTGTTTCCTGACATGGATTTTAGCTAAAGCTCCTTATCTTCCGAGATCACTTCTTTGCACATTTATGCAACACAAAATTGGTTTTGTATTACCACTAACAGCGCCTTTTTGCATTCAAACAGTCAAATATCATTCATTGTTGCGAGTGCATCCATACGACAAAACAAGGCTAACACAGCATACAAACGTTACCTGCATCTTTGTACCTCTCTTCAATAACCGCAATGAGCATGTTTCGTACCAAACTGAACTCTTGAGCCTCGATGCAGGGCTGTCCATCAGGCCTGACAAAAAACTTCAGTATAACTAGAAGAAAATTTCTCAATTCAACCATACAAGTTACCGTGTGAAGCTTGTTCCTGAAAGATCTCATTCACATTAAAACTCAAGTGCATTGTTCATGTTCAAGAGAACCAAGCAAGGTTGTGTACAGATCTACGAACGTGGTACAAACAAGTTTAAACTGCTAATGTCACAATTGATGCGCGCATTCGAGGCACACATAATGGATACGTAAATAGAATACCTGTCAAGTTCAGTAAACAACAAACCATCAGATGCGACCACCAATTTTGCTGGGTCGACAGATCTTATGCCGTCAGTGTATGCAAGACTCTTATGTACTTGTATAGGAACCTGTTTTTGTCATGAGCAATAGCGTGAATACAGATTTGTCGCTCTGTACAAATTAAGATAGGATGAGCTCAAAAAATCATCGTAATTATGAAAGCTAGTCTAAAATTATGCTCACATTTGATGTTCAAACCATGGAGAGCATGCCATGATTGCCCCTGGGTTCAGGCTTATATAACTGTATAACAAACATTATTACTCCTAGTGCTACATTTTTCTTAACACTATTAACATTGTGAGCGTGCAGCTAAATTGTCAACTCACTGAGAATACTAATTAAAAAGCTAATCATGAAATTTGAAAAGGAGAACCATCATTATAGAAACTAAGAGAAAACTGAAGTGACAAAAAAGTAACAGAAAAGTATTTCATCTTCTAGGGCGCGGGATTCTAGAAAGCAACTTCATCCTTCAAGATTATAAATAATACCTTGCAGCAAACAGCAATGTTGATAGCATCTGAAGGTCGAAGATCAAAAGTTATACTCTCTGTTTGATTCCCTATCTGCAGTACAGGCAGTTTCCAGTTCAGAACAACAATGATATTACCACAGTATTGTACCCACTGAACACGTTATTCAGTTTCCTTCGAAGAAATTTTGATAAATCACTCCAGTACCTGTGTTAGATACAGCTCGGCACAGTATGCTTCCTGAATTCTCTTGTTTACCCGTACAAGTTTTACCTGGAACCACCCACAACATGAGAAACTGGAAATGATTGTGCGTTATGGTGCATGAACTTCTCGGGATCCATAGCATAACTACAATAAATAATTCTGAAGTAAGCTTACCTCATAACCCATCTTATCGATTAGTTCCTTCACAACTTGATATATGGTAGGTCTTGCCTAAACAAGAAAGGGTTACTGAAAAATATAAAGCAAAATAAATAGGGGTGAATAGTACAGATAAAATAGATTGTTACAATATGAACATTGCGAATAGCAGCCATCAGAAGTACACTTGGCATCTCCACTGAAAAAGTACATTCACATGCATTAAAATCAAAAAGAAATTTAATTTCGAACTTTGAAACAGAATTCGGAGTTGTGCATACAAACAATGATTGGAAGTAAAGTTTCACTTCCATCTTCTATCCTCAGAACAATAGCAGGTTGAGGTGCACTCTCAGGAAAATGTTTGCCTGTAGAATTGTTATTATGCACACACCGCAAATTCTTCCCGTCTCGCATCTTTATTATATATCCATCTGATCCACTTCTCACCTCAACTGAAATAGCAAACAAAAAAGACACGCTCACTAACAGTTACCAAAGAAAAGAACCACATCGAAAATCTTGCTGTTCAATAGTTAGTTAACCCACATAGACCAATCTACTCATTATTCAATAAGTGTAACTCATTTTGGGAAAACATATATAACATTAATATGTGATTCAACATGATGTATCCTAATGCTCCCTGCATGATGCATGTAGCTCTATAATGCTGCAGACCAAAAGGAGAACGAGACAAATTACCGCTGCAGATAAATCATGAACATATCTAACCTGTCAGAACCATGTTCTAAGTTGTTAGATGCTGCCTCCATTCATGGTGTTTTAGGAAGTGCGGAAGTCAAACCTCTTTAAACTTGACTACTAGGAGTACAAAACCTTACTTAGACTGGCTAGGTGGAAATGGTCTTATTATATTTTTATGATCAATGCTTAGATTATAGACTCAAATTACATCTTTTACTAGCCTAATAATATAAAAGGTAACAGTTAAAGTTGCATGTTGCTAACTGTGATGATATACAAAACATCATACATTCTTGAATAGATGGAGTAACGGATAGCCAAGGATTGACCCAGATACATGTCATTTGTACGAAACCATTTTGTTGCATGTACAACCCGAACCATATATAAGTTCAGAAACCACAGGAAAACAGGAGAAGAATATATCATAAACAGTACGTTACAGACACTTCCATTTATAATGCACAGAATTATTGCACATTAACATGGTTGACAATAGAACAAAACAGATATAGTAAACAATCCTCTGCTTCAGATCAATACTAACGAATATACTACCTGGTTGGGAACTGTCCAACATGGCCTGGCTCGAGTCAGCTTGGATCACGGGATGGGGCTGTGACTACAGCAAACCAGGACACAGTGGGCGGGCAGACCGGCGGTCCGAGGTCTGGTGGACTACTGCCAGCGATCCAGGAGGGTTTGCCAGCGATCCAGGAGGGTTCGCCGCGATCGCTCGCGTCCAGGGGGGAAATTCTTCTTCAACATTGTTGTCCCCTATCGATGTAGCATCTTCACCGACACCGTGCGCTCCGGCTTCGGAGGCTGTGGTGGCGAGAACCACCCCGCTGAGGCGCAGCAGGAGACACCCCATGGCGGAGGATGGAGCTACGCCTACGGATGAGGACTCCCTCGCAAGGGCGATGCGCCTTCAAGCTACACGCAACTTAGACTTTTCCCAAGGTATATCCACGACCAAATCCTTTCTTTCTTTTCCTGATGTATGTATTTCATCTAATATGAATGCGCTAGGAGTTAGTTTTGGGTCTACTGGTAGTGAAGTTAATATCTCGGTTAATGCTTTGAGGCGTGTAGAATTTGATAGGAGCAAAGTTTCACCAAAAGTAAATGATCACCCGACTGATGACGAACTTGATGATGAGGAGGATAATGCTACCTTTGATGGTAATCTCCTCTCGCATCTAGTTGGTACTGTGTCGGAGGTGAGATTGGATGATGGGAAGTTGGGATCCATTTGTGATCTTACAACAACTACTCGCAAATCTAAATCTCACAGAATTGTAAAATCTAAACCACCGTCCAAAAGGGCTAGAGCAAATAAATCTCCCTATGTTTCCTTATGAGAGGCAAAATATGGAATAGATGTCTACATGACTTGGCTAAACATCTTCAGCCCAGGATGAGCACAAAGCTGCTTTCCTCCGGGAGTTGGTCAATCTCGCTAAGGATAACCCACACCCTATATTAATAGGGGGATTTCAATATCCTAAGATTTAGGCAAGATAAGAACAATGACTGCTTCGACGGATACTGGCCTTTCTTATTCAATGCCGTCATTGACAGCTTGAACTTGAGAGAGGTGAGTATGACTGGAAGGCAATACACCTGGGCTAATAATAGATCCATACCTACATACAAAAAATTGGACTGTGTACTAATGGATGCCGAATGGGAGTCAAAATATCCTATGGTGTCAGTACGGGCCATGGAGCGTATTGAGAGGCTATCGGATCATGCCCCACTACTTCTGGACACTGCTTCCGATTAACTAAAAGGAAAGAAACCATCTTTCAAATTTGAATTTGGGTGGCTTTCCCGAGATGGTTTTGAGGATATGGTCAAAGAGTTATGGAATAGACCGGTGAAAGGCAGCTCGGCCATCCTCGGGTGGAATAATTAAATCCGTTCATTACGGAAACACCTAAGAGGATGGGCGAGGCACGTAACAGGTCTATACAAAAAGAAAAGAAAATGCTATCCGTAATAATTGATACACTTGAATCTCTAGCTGAACCGTGGGTGCTATCAGAACAGGAGCTTCAAATGAAAAAACAAGCGAATGAAGAAATAGCCCAGCTGCTAAGAGAAGAAGACTTGAAGTGGTATCAAAGATCCAAAGCCCAATTCATCCTGGAAGGTGGTGATAATACAAGATAGTTTCATATGGTGGCTAATGGCCGTCATAGAAAGAAATGTATACATACGCTTAACCAAGATGAAGGGGTGATCGAGGGCCAAAATGAATTAAAGAAGTATATAACAAAATACTACAAAATACTACAAAACCCTGTTTGGGCCACCAGAGGAAGCAAATTTTTGGACGAGTCACAAACAGGAGATATACCTCGAGTATCCACCGAAGAGAATGCTTTCTTAACGGCTCCTTTCTCTATAGAGGAAGTAAGAATGCAATATTTGAGATGGAACATAATAAAGCCCTTGGACCGGATGGATCCTAGCGGAGTTTTATCAAACCTTTTGGGATATTTTTAAGAATGATCTGATGGAGTTGTTCAATGACCTTCACAAAGGACAACTCGGTCTTTTCAAACTTAACTTTGGCGAGATTATTTTGTTACCTAAGATTAAGGATGCGGAACGGATCCAACAATATAGACCGATTTGTCTCCTTAATGTTAGCTTTAAAATATTCACCAAGCTGGCAGATAGTGTGCTTCGTCCAACACAGACTGCTTTTATGCAAGGGCGATACATACTCGATAGAGTTGTGACCCTTCATGAGATCGTCCATGAGCTACACCGTAAAAATATGAGCGGAGTGATTTTCAAGATTGATTTCGAAACTTATGATAATGTCAAATGGCCTTTTCTATTTCAAGTTCTTAAAATGAAAGGCTTCTCCCCAAAATGGCGAGCTTTAATTCGAAACTTTGTACAAGGAGGTAATGTTTCCATAAAAGTCAATGATGACACTGGTCACTACTTCCAAACAAATAAAGGATTATGTCAAGGTGACCCACTGTCTCCGATGTTGTTTAACATCGTGGTTGATATGTTGGCGATCTTGATAGAGCGAGCAAAAAAATGATGGGCAAATTGTTGGTATCGTACCTCATTTAGTTGATAGGAGTCTTTCGATACTCCAATATGCCGATGACACAATCCTCTTTATGGAGCATGACATCGAAATGGCTAAGAACCTGAAGTTAATACTTCAGCGTTTGAGCAATTATCAGGTCTAAAAATAAACTTCCACAAGAGTCAATTGTTTTTCTTTGGGGAAGCGAAGGAGTCAATGGCTCACATACCAAATTATTTGGGTGCTAACAAGGCCAATTTCCAATGACGTATTTAGGAATCCTGATTCATTATCGAACTTACTAATACGGAATGGAAAGCGATTGAGGAATGGTTATAGAAACGCTTAAGCATCTGGAAAGGAAACTCCTATCAGTTGGTGGAAGACTTGTTCTGATTATCTCCGTCCTTACCAACATGATCTTGTATATGCTATCCTTCTTCCAGGTATCAAAAGGAGTACTACAGCGTTTAGATTACTATCGCTCGAGATTCTTTTGGCAAGGAGATTCCAAAAAGAAGAAATATAGATTGGCAAAATGGAATGTCGTATGCCGTCCAAAGGACCAAGGGGGGCTTGGGATCCATGATCTCGAGGCAAAAAATACTGCTCTACTTGGAAAATGGCTATACAAGCTATTAACCGAAGAGGGAGTATGGCAGACCCTCTTGAGAAGGAAATACATTGGCTCGGAGGCCTTATCCCAAATATACTAGAAACCAGGGGATTCACACTTTTGGGCCGGTCTGATGCATGTGAAGAATTCCTTCTTCCATCATGGATCGTTCCTTATCAAAGACGGATCGGAGATTAGGTTCTAGGAGGATACCTGGTTAGGGAACGTTCCTCTCAAGGATCAGTACCCGGCTTTATTCCACATAGCACGTAATAAGAGTGATACAATAAATGAAGTGTTAAGCACTTCTCCTCCTAACGTGACTTTTAGACGAGACCTCATTGGGGCACGTCTTGCCTCTTGGCAATAATACAGCTAACAGATGAGCATGATGAGTTTTGTTGGAATTTGACTGAAAATGGTAAATTTTCAGTAGATTCCATGTATTAAGCATTATTACATTCCAAAATACCAGTACAAAACAACAAACACATTTGGAAGATGAAGATACCACTGAAGATTAAAGTCTTCGCTTAGTATCTACGTCGGGGTGTGATTTTGACCAAAGATAATCTGGTCAGACGCAATTGGCAGTGGAGTACAAAGTGTTGTTTCTGCTATCATGACGAAACAATCAAACACTTGTTCTTTGAGTGTCAGCTTGCGCGTTCGATATGGTCAGCCATCCAAGTAGCCTCAAGTTTGTCTCCACTACGCTCAATAGCCAATATTTTTGGTAACTGGTTGCATGGTATAGATAACAGGGATAAGATACACTTACGGGTGGGAGCGATTGCATTAATTTGGTCACTGTGGTTATGTAGAAATAATAGGGTTTTTGATGCTAAGTTGTCTTCACCCATTCAGGTTCTATATCACGGTGCACATTTACTCCGGGAGTGGTCTACTCTACAAAAACCGGAACACCGAGGCCTTTATATGGAGGCCTATTCAAGGTTGGAACAAGTGGCGAAAGAGGTTTTCTCCCAACATGGGTGGCAGCATAGCTTGCGGATTGACCTACTCCACCATAGGCGTCTCTTATATATTCATGTATTCTAGGATATGCATATGAGAACTATTCTCCTTTATCTTCATTTCTAGTCTAGTCGGCTGTGTAGCATCTTTGCTATGTAGAGGCCAAGTGTGGCACTCTTTGTTTTGTATCGCTTGATGTAAACATTGGAGGTTAATAAAAGTGCCCTTTATCGAAAAGGTGGAGAATTGTCCAATCCATGCAATGTTATCTTCCCCATGTTTGAGTGTACAACTTGGGTATTGTACTCTTATTAAGGAGCCTAGCTCACTTGGTTGGGAGAGTGGATGTACAACTTGGGTATCGTACTCTTATTAAGGAGCCTAGCTCACTTGGTTAGGAGAGTGGATGTACAACTTGGGTATTGTACTCTTATTAAGGAGCCTAGCTCACTTGGTTGGGAGAGTGGATGTACAAACCCTCCACCCAGGTACGAATTCTCAAGGACACAAATTTAGGTTTGTATTTATCCATGAGGACCAGGCTTGGTGTGTAACCAAGATTTAAATCATGGTACTCATATTTAAAGACTTTGTGCATCCCTAGCTGATGTAGAGGCCAGAGAAGTGCATTCTCTCCAAAACAAACTCCTAAATATGTTGAAAAGGTTGAACTATTATAAGTCAGAACTTCTTGCCGATGTGATTATGAAAAAAAAACTATTACATGGGTCAGAATCTCCTGCTGATGTGATATTGAAAAAAAAAACATTAAATGGAGTGTCGAATGCCTCCCAAAAGATCAAGATGGCCTTGGGATCCAAGATCTGGAAGCCAAAAACACAGCGCTGCCCAGTAAATGATTGTTCAAACTTCTTAGTGAGGATTGGTCTCGCCAAATCTGTTACATAACAAGTTGTAGATCTAAGGGACTGCGCAGGTTCAATGGAAATCTGGGGACTGCACTTCTTGGCCACCTTGATGAGGGTGAAAACCTTTATGTTTGTATCGCCTTGATGCGACATTTGAGAGTCAATAAAATCATCCCTTTATTGGAAAAAATATATACATATGACGAACGAAATAGAAGTTGTAATGAAAAAAGAAAAATATCTGAATGCTTCTTAGCTAGTAATGCTCTAGTGATAAAATAGGGAACTTAAGATCCTTGCACATTGATGTCGGTAACAAAACAAAGTGTAAGAAAACGGAACATATATGGCACAAAGAGATTACCTGCTTCCATCACAGTGGAATTAATATAATCTTCATCTTTCTCATTAAAATTACCAGCCATGTATCCATCATCAGATGATGAGCTGAAGCTAGAGAAAATAGGACCAAAATTCTTTGCAGAGGACTGGGAGATTGGAGACACTAATCTAGTAATGTTGCGGTACTTAGACATAGCGCCCAAGAATGCAGTTCCATGCTGCCCAGATTTGATCAGTGAGTTGTTGATCAGGGCAGCATGAAGCTTTGGTTGCATTACAGAGCGACAGAGAATTGGTCCCTCTATCGCCATCAACCTGCCTACACAATAAAGTAAAAATAGTGAATAAAGAAGTCTGATCACAATGGTAGGCCTAGTCCAAGTGGAAAATCCAATGGGAAATAATTTAGCATCTTCTAAGACAGAACACTGAAATGCTACTAGGAAAATTAATCTACTACTAGTAGTACTAGTACATTTGTTGATTTACGATCAGCCTCCAGATTTATTTACATCATCCTCATCATTTTCACTGCAGCATATAATTAATTCATCGCTGATTACCGCAGCAGCATCTTTGTTTTTTAGCATGCCAATAAAACGTGATACCAATTCTTATTCCTCCACAATGTTTCTAATTACAAAGGATAAGAAATCAGCAAATATTTCTCATTACTGCAACCTCCATATCAGTTATGGTACACAAACAATCCGACACCCACATTAGTTAATTATAGCCTTTAAAGTAGCAGCATCAACCACAAGGACTTACAACAGATCATTTCAGAAAGTAAATTCCAGCGCATATGTAAAATAAACTTGAAGAAAATACATAGCGTTGACCAATCGATTGTATAAGCCACACGAGATTTCTTCGTCTTTCTAAAAAATGTACTCGTATGTTTTATCCAAATTTGCTCCATAGTTGACTCATAAAAATACCGCACTAATCGGAAAGTAAATATCACACCAAACTCCATTTTCAGTTAATCTCGAAACAGGCTTGCGCGACGAGAACTCCATTTTCAGTTATACGCGAGCATCATCCAAGAAACAAAGCAAGAACCGAACCAAATCGATGCTCGAACCAAACAGTAACGATTCAGCCGAAGAAACCAAAATCCCCAAAGATGTACGAACCAAAACGATGAACAACCCAAATAATAGAAAAACGCAAGAATCCACGAAATTGAAAAGAAAAAACAGCAAACGGAAGGGAAGTGAATCAAAACGAACAGAGCACATCAAAACAATGGCTAAATCCGGACTTACCACCCGCAATTTCCTCTCCTTGTCCTTGGAATCGAGCACGCAATTTGAGAGAGAGATGTGACCAAAGTTTATTTTGTGGAGAATGGAACAGAACGAGGTGTAGCTATTTTTTTTTTCCTTTTTGAGGATGAGGATGGGCCTTCGCTTTCGGTTTATCTAGAAGAGAGCTGAAAATGAAGCAATGGGCGAGCGACGGTCTTGGGCTCAAGTTACAATTTTACCCCTCCCGCCTATCTATGCTTATCAGCTATATTTCCTACTCAGTTAAAAAAAAGCTATATTTCCTACTCGTGTAAAAGAATTCACCCTTCTCCTTCAAAAGAAAATAGAAAAAGAGTATATTCCCTCGCTTCCCCTAAACGTGTTGTATACTGCCTCTATCTCATAATATAAGCCTTTTTAGAAAACGATTAGTATTAACTAAGTGCATAAGCCTGGTCACGTGCAGCTCTTCTCAGAGCATTTGCCGTGCATACTTGGACATTAACTAAGTGTGTAAGCCTGGTCACCTGCAGCTCTTCTCAGAGCACTTGTCGCTTATACTTGGACACATATCGCTTCTCTCTTGTATGTAGATCAATTACTTCTAAGATGTTTCGTCTGTGTCTTCACTCATCCTGGCAAACACGACGTCCGCGGTGTCTTTTCTCGCCTCATTGGTCTCTCCTCTCCCTAAGCGTCCATGTGTCCTAAGTTTTCTAGTTGTCGTCCACCCATCCACTGCCCAACTAGGGGATCAGTCTTCCACGCGCCTCCTAGCCCCTCTCATGGTTGATGGTCTTCCATCTAGCACGCGGTCCACTCTCGACTCCGTCGATTCAAATCCCATCGAACAACGATCGTGTCGCTTTGACGCCTCCTTTCGGTGCTTGTGTAGCATGACTCCTCTCCACCTCCTAGTTCCAATAGCCACACCTCACCACGTCCATGGATGTGAGTCCTTTCTTTTTTGTTGCTAACTGTCGTGATGAATTAACTGATATCCTTTTCTAAAATTGGGTTTTTTGTCTTCACTAGTGACCCTTTATTAGGGTTGTCCTTTGTTTTTCTTCGTGGTATCTTTTTCTGAAATTTATACTTGTTTCTTCATATATGTGGTATTGAAGGCCGCGATTCGAGTTTGATCTTGGCTTGGATGGTTGAGTCTTTGCATCTTGTTGGTTTTCTTGTTTGTTGGTTTTCTTGTGTCTATGAAGGCGAACCATTCTTTTGGTTCGTTGGTTGGGCCATGTCTTTTCTTTGCAAGTAACTGATGTTACCATTAGTTTTCTCTAATTAGTTTTCACTCGACATGCCCCTCAGATGCACCACTTGATAAGGATCAACGTGATTCAAAGAGGTTTAGGCCAATCTTTCACGACGATCAAGATAGATGGTAGATAAATTTGTTCATTGAGCAGAATAAATCTACTCCACAAAGAGCACCACAGATCCTCGTGAGTCAGCAAGCAAAACAGACAGTACTGGTGTCTCCCGATATGGGACATTTTTCCTTTATATTCTCAACTTGGAAATTCAACTCTCCTAATATAATGACCGTACTAGTCTATTTATACGGCAACTAGTTCAATATCCATGCATTGCTATAGCCTCCGCGAAGAAGGTCCAACACAACGTCGGCACACGCCACACCCTGATTTTTTTATAGGAACATGCGCTTGGCGAAGTGATAAGGACCCAACCTTAAGGATGACCCGATCTTCACAAATTCGAGGGGAATTTGGGAGAGGAAGTGAAGAACACGATGAAGACACAAGTGGGAATCAAAGATACAAACACACACCACATCCAAATCGTTTTGCTCTTGTCATCCCAAACCACCAACCTAATAGAATCATAAGACAAATCCATCGGTGATGCAGCCCGTCCTACCAATGACTCTACATCTACCCCACCAAGTCCC
The DNA here is from genome assembly GCA_916181665.1 of Avena sativa. Lineage (NCBI taxonomy): Eukaryota > Viridiplantae > Streptophyta > Magnoliopsida > Poales > Poaceae > Avena > Avena sativa. The sequence goes on from OV702292.1 coordinate 320,679,666, forward strand.
CCAAGTATATCAATGACCCATGCTCGAGCCAAACTTCTCCAAGATATGGTCAACTCGTTCTTATCCTTGTGGGTATTCAGTACTCCTTTTAATGACTTGCTACTTCATGCAAACACACTTTGTATCCTCATTATTTTATGGTGAAGTTATACTTTCAAAATATGTTGTAATCTATATGCCACTGATCCATGCCATGTTTTATGAAGTACATACTTCAGAATGCTTGAGTAATCCTAAGAAAAAGGATCAGTTTGATGATGTAGTAGAAACATTTCAGTATTTAGGGGGTTATTTCATAGTGTCAGAACTAACCCAAGAAATAAGTTCTGATTCCAAAAGCAAAACAACCGGTGAAGTTGATCTCTCGGGAATGTTAAGGCAAATTTCACATGGTGGTAGATGGATGACTGAGAAATACTACGAGGTAGACATGATACGGCCCGACCTACAGTCGTTGCCATATCAAGGTCCCTAACTTATGCCAAGTCGTCATGGCTCCAAAGGTGAACCTTATCCTCTATGTGAGTCTCATTCCTAACCTATTGAATGGTATACTACTTCATACTCTGTCACATGACCATGATTAGTTCACACCGACAAGTACGAAGGTAAGGGAAGAAGCCCAGAGCATCGAGCCCAACAAGACTATGTCTTTGGAGAGGAGAAGAAAGAAGCAGTCGTAGTTACACTAGAGTCTCCAGCCTAGCCAGCCTAGAGTCTTTGGCCTACGGCACCGGAGTCTTCGCCCGAAGACTCCGCCCTAGTCTTTGGACCACCGTTAGCAACCTTTTGGATGCTCCCCGGAGTCTCCTGCTACACCAATGAAGGAGATATGCTATAAAGGCAAATAATAAATGGGTTTTATTACCATATCTCTATTAGTTCATAATAGTTTCATATTGTGTTATAAATGTATCAAGTGAAAACATTGATACAGGTGTGGTATGAAACAAACCAAGTCCCTAGTAGCCTCTATTTATACTAGTTTGTTGGGAAGCTACTGATCAAGGTTTCCTAATCATGGACTTACTATAAGTCAACTGACAATTAGTTCATATCATTAGTAAATGATGTGATGGGCATTTCCCAAAGATTGCGACACGATCAAGTCACAAAGTTCATCGTTGCAATAGCTAGAAGCATAGTCTCCTTCTCCTTAGACCGTGAGATCATATTAATCACTATCTCCCGAGGTTACTTTGATCACATCAACCATCATGTTCGTAACTGGGTAGCCATAAAGGTCTGTGTCAAGTATTCCAGAGGAATGGTTGAGGCCTATGTCTCAAGAGCGCTATTTGTTCACCCGTATGACGAGAAGATACACACGGATGGCTTGGTGAGATTACATCCATAATGTCGACAACATGTGACCAGGTTATAGGGATAGAATATCATGGGAACAAGTAAAAAATAACTTTTCAGGAACGAGATAGAACAAGGTATATGATACTGATAATCAGATCTCAGACAAGTTGTATCAAAGAAACAAAGTTAATTGGACTCAATATTTACAATTCAAACGATATTGTCAACATGGAATGCATAGGGGTCATTATGGGCATCCTGGTCCACTATTGATCATTGATAAAGATCATGTATGTGATATTCCTGAGGCATTGGGAAAATACACTTAAGGGTACGATGAGCTAGAGATATTTTGTAAGATGGAACCACCATAGAGAAAGAGAAAGCCGAAATCATTCTCAAGGGAAGAAGTTCTGAAATGGTTCGGGAGAGGAAGAGAAAGGAAAAAAAGGGACCCAAAGGTGCTTCGGGTAAATATGCATTTATTATATGTTAATTATGAATTAATATATATTAAATAAATATTTAAATTAAAATTTATAAGGCAACTTCCTCATTAGGCCAAAAACCTGGAGGGAATTGTCCCAGGAGGAAGCTACCTGAAAAAGGGACAAAAACTAACAGCCTTAGCTGATGTGGGGCCTTGTGAGCAGGCCTAGGTGGAAAGGCAGGCGACGGACACTGGCTACCGCTCAGTACGGCAGGGCACTGGGCGCCGCACCGCGCACTAGCGGGCCACAGTCTCTAGTCGGCCCACCCAGGCTTGGCCACCACCCTGTGCCGTTGGGCTGCGTGCAAGACCTGAGCCGGCCCACCCGGGGCCTAGCCGTTGCGTTGCTGCCCGCCACTATGCGAGCTAGGCCGCGTGTGCGCTTGCCCGCCCACCCGGGTCTCCAGTGGCTACTGCGCCAGCTGCTGCTGCTGTGCTGTCGTGGGCTGGGCTGCGACGAGGTGGCCCACCCGGCCACCATTCAGCCCAGCTGGCAAGGCCCTCTTTTGCCCCTCTTTCCTTTAGTATTTTAGTCCCACATGGGGCACCCAATGGTCGGGGTACATGACCCTCCATCTATATAAAGGGGTGCCCATGGATGGGATTAAACACACCAATTGAATAATTCTATGAGGCACTTTCCTTAGGGAAATCTCTCTCTCGTTGGTGTCTGCAATGAAGCCGTCCCTAGAAGGATGGAACCTGCAAGAGATGACCGACCTGCGGCATGCCGTTGCGCTGTAGGGATTCCAAGGCAGACATCTACTTCAGCACTCCTGGCAGGGATCAGGAAACCAGAGTTCGTCATCGTGCATCGTATGTGTACAAAACCTCGAGGATGCCGCAATTTGTGGATCTTGGATGTTGTGAGCTGGAGCTACTGCACGATGAAGGTGGAGCAAGGGGTGACCTACAGGAGCTTCGTGACCTTGAGGTCGGCTACGAATATGACTACATCATCCACATTCCCCTCAGAACGTTAACCGCTTTCGGACTATAAGGGTATGTTTCCTAAACAACCTCGGCCGTTACAGTATTACTCCTAGATAGATCCTGGGTGTTAGGGAGTTTCAACGTAGGAATGTTTTTGTTTTCTTCCATGAAACCCCTTGAGTGGTAACAGAGCCGATCTATGGGTAGTAGTACTTGTACGGACAGTATGCATGTGGATTGTGTGAGCATTGATCCTATAGTTTTTACCCTCTAACGTGTACTTTCTTATATCGCGATATTGATTGATGAAGCGACCTGGACCGACCTTACGCGTAATCTTATGTGAGACTGGTTCCACGCTCAACATACGTCGTGTATCGTATAAGTGGCTAGCGGGTATCTGTCTCTCATTCAATAGTTGATATGGCATTTACAACGGAGGGCCCCGAGAGGAGTGTAGTAGAGACAACTATCTGATCCATGTTGTGGTTGGAAAGTCGTAGATTAGAAACGGTTCTATCATGAAAGCCCTAACAGCCACGTAATATTTGCAAAAGATAAAGTAGAGACATCTAACTTTATTTTGCAGGAGGGCTTGTGATTTGATGTGGTCTTGGTTGTTACGAAGGTAAAGTACTTTACTTTTTTATTGCTAAGTAGTATAGTGATATTCATCGTTCTGATGCACGACCTGCTGGTGACGTTGTGGACTTGGCGTCAAACCGGTGGCAAGATGGAGATCATGCCGGAGCGCTCGATGGAGATCAAGGCGCGAGAAGAAGGACCATATCATATCACAGTATACATGTGATGTTGATACATGTTACATCTTATTGTGTGCTAGTATTAGATACCAACGGTAGCATCATATAAGATGATCCCTATTAATATCAACTTCATTGTTCTCCCATTAGTGCGCAACCACCAAGAAAGTTCACAGTTATGAAGTAGGACATGACGATCGGTGCTAGACATCTCTGTGTTCGCATATAGTAGGTGCAAGCCATGTATACATAGCGAATACACTGTGGTTAAATTGGCGAGCCTAGCATGTACAAACATAGCCTCAGAACACGTGTGATGTAGCCCGTCATATGGATGCTACTACATCTACAATGCCAAGTCCCTCAAGCTCGTCCCCAGGTCACCCAAGAAGAACCACCAAGAGGAGCAGCCAAGAACACACAAGAAGGATCTCTTCCTCAAGTTGGTGCCACGATCGATGCCGCCGGACCACCCATCGAACGAGTCGGTGCTAGACCCAGAAGAATCATCTCGAGTCAGCACCCCGCCGAATTGCACCTCGGTTTGTCGATTCGTGCGCCCACGGCCAAACCGGCGCCACGTTGACCCATCCGGCGCACCATCCGGCACCACCGGACTTACAGTCGGATCTGCCTGTCTATGCACAAATCTAGGTTTGATGCCCTGTAATATTCCCTTTACATACCCTTTTGCCTATTTTATCCCCAAACTACACTTGTTTAGTGGATGGTGTAATACCTCGGACCATACGCTCTAAGCAACAAGCCAGGAATGAACCCAAAAGTGGATAAGAGATTCTACCGCGGAGGCCCAAGGCCACACATGTGTAGGCCCGTAGAAATGGAGCAGGGTACAGTACCGGCCAACCACTCTACCCACTTTCAAGGACATCATGACAAGAGCGAGTGGCGTAGTCAACAGGTAAAGAGATCAAAAACATACACAAATGAGTATGTATGTCAGCAACATACAATAGTACATCAGAGCCAAACCATCTAAAACAATAAAAATAGAAATATTCAACGCCATACGGCAAGATCCAAATATCCTAGAAAGAGATAATAGTTTAGGATACATCCTCATACATCACACATCAGAGTATCAAGCAGAAGCGGAAAACAAGATACGAGTACGGACAAGAAGCAAATTGGCATAAGATGCCCTAAAAATAAGCATATCCCTCCCTTAGATCTCATGGATCCCCATCCTTGGAATCTCTACACCTGACAGTCGTTGCCACCACCATCGGTCTCTTTGACCTAATAACCTTCTTGTGAGTAAACCTGTCCATCTGAACAATAACATATATCGTGTGAGACCCTAGGGGTACTCAGCAATTTTAATGCATCTAAAGGTAACAACCTGGGGGTGACGCAATTGCAGCGAAAAATAATAACTAACAATTCTATAGAGACACGCTACAACATTCGTCCAATCAGAGATGGACAGACGCTCGTTAATTAGTAACAACAATTATATAAGGAACATAAATAAACATCACGTGTCCTCCTTCTCGCTCACCAAAGAGAAGGCGGAAGAACATCCCATCTGTTGGAAATTTTATTAACCATTCCATGAGTGTTGCACTATTTACTAGTCATTTTTAGTCAATTTAAAGGCGGTACTTTAGTTATAGTTATTTATGATCGAGAAAATGTGCTCCAAATCGTCCATAACCGCAGACACTACTTTTAGAAAGATTTACCCTGCAGGGGTGCACAAATAACAACACACGCACAATCAACCTCGGAAAGAACCAAATAAAAAGCAACGAGTCCTCATGACAATGCAATCACATGATTCATAAATTATTTCAGGGGCACCCCACTAAGCTACCCGCAACAAAGTTGGCTGGCTCCGAGACGGATCCAGGGTTTGCGTCAATGGCTATAAACGAGTAGGAACCCGAAAGTGTGAATAGACTTGTTGATACCGCGAAAATGAGTAGGAACCCATCATCATCGACAAGTGCTTACTGAGAAGATCAGGCCATCCCTTATCATCTTGGTATTAGATTTCCTCGTTTACTCGGTGAGCATCCACAAATCCATACATAGATTAGTTCGTGTTTTTTATCCTATACAGAAAAAGCCCCCACAAAAAGAGTTTCCATAGCCTAGATTACATCATATTCGAGTAATAGTTGTTGGTCGTGTTCCTCTATTAGTCTAGATCTAGATCTATTCTTCGTAGTTTTTCTCTTTCTAGTCGCATCCACCTTTGTTTTCCGCCGCCACAAGGTCAGATCCGATCCAAGCTAGAGTCCTGGTTACATACTCCTAGCCGAGTCGGATTTGCAATATAAAGAAAAAAATTCCCTACCGACTCTACCATGGCACGGAAACAGCCAGTTTCCCTGCCGCGAGTCCTTGTCTACCCCGGTTCGGACTCCTGCCACGGCACGCTTTCAGGCGTTTTCTCTGCCGCCGCTCTGCCGTGGCACGATTTTTGCCGTTTTCTCTGTCGCGCGCCTACGCCCCTGCCGCCGCTCTGTCGCAACAGGATTGTGCGCTGTTTTTCTGCCGCGGTACGAATTCTCTGGCACGACACGATTTTTGTTCAGTTTTCTGCCACGACAACCATACTTACAAAGTGTGAAAAATTGCACTTTTCCAGAACTTTAGCCACAGCCATTCAATTTCATACGTGTAGGAACTTGCCCATTGAGTCTAGTTTCCGCTCTTACAGGATGCTCGTTTTGGTGCTGTGCTTTGTAAATTGGCCGTGTGTGATATATATTAAAAAAAGATAAAAAGCATATAGGAAAAGAAAAAGCAAAAGGAGAAAGAAGCTATACAAAAGAAAAAAGAAAAGAAAAGGAGAATTGAGCAAGAGGCCTAGTGATATCTTTGTGCACCGGTAGATTGAGCAATCTTGTGCCTGTTTACTTTGAGCTTTGGTAGTGTCTCTCGAGCGTAGTGCAACACCCTTCATAGTTGCATTACCACATTTTCTCCATGTGTGTGTTTCTTGGGTTTTGTACGATCAACACTAAGACTTGTTTGCGGTGTATTTAGGATACCATGCCTATAGCTCTACCTTAAATAACCTGTGTGCCCTATGATCGTTCTCTATACCCTTGATATTCACTTCATCACATCAGTGCATCAGTCTTTTTTTTTTTTGGTAAAGCATCTCTATTCACTTTGGAACGGTAAGATCTGCTTTCTTGTGAGTTGTGAGTGAGTTGTGAGTGTTTCCACCAAACAGATTTTGATTTTTGCACTAACCTACTAATCATGTCTTTTAGTGATGATGATGTTGTGTCACAGAAAAAGAAGGATGAGGAACTTGTTACTTGGCGCGAATACTAGGCGTTTAAATCTCACTTGACATGTGTGTTTACACACACCACAAAGGGTATTAACAAGAATATCCAGGACGTGCAAATGGCAGTGGATCATAATACTGGCGCAGTCACTAATATTCAAACATAAGTAACAATAATCAATACCAATGTCGCAACTTTGCAGCGTTCCATTGATGCCTTAACAATAGCACTTCAGCAACGGCAGGACTACCAACCCGATGATGTTTTTGAAGACAATGATGAGGGTAGTGCGGCTGATGCTGCCCCACATCGTGGCAGGGGACGTGCCAATACCCTCGCGCCTGCTGTTGCTCCTGCTTATGGCCGTGGTTTTGCTCCTTTGGGACGTGATCAACATGTTCCAAGCCAAGCTGCTGATGATGGTTTGGGCAAGCCCAAATTTTCAATTCCCTCTTTTAATGGCTCACTTGACCCGGAAGACTATCTCACTTGGGAGTTGAAGATTGAGAAGCTCTAGCGTTTGTTTGACTATCCAGAAGACAAGAAGGTTAAGCTTGCAGCGTCTGAATTTGATGGATATGCTTTGAAATGGTGGGATGCTATTGTGCAGAATAGAAGGGACGACAATGAACTTCCTGTCATGGATTGGCGTGAGATGAAGCGCATTATGAAGGATCGTTTTGTACCCTCCAACTACTTGCGATCAGTTTTTGACAAGTTGACACAATTGAGGCAGGGAACCATGGCAGTTGATGAGTACTACATGGAGATGGAGATGCTTATGCAACGTGCTAGAGTTCGTGAATCCCTTGAGATGACTATGCAGCGTTTTCTCAACAATTTGAAGCTACAAATCAAGAGCATTGTTCATCATCACAAGTACGAAACTATGAATGAACTATTGCACCATGCTAGAGAAGCCGAATCACAACTAGCTGAGGAGGCTAAGTCACATGCAAGGTTTCCATCTACCAGCCGTTTTGCGGCCAGATCTACACCGCCTCCTATGGCGCCACCTGCAGCGGCTGCTAGGTATCCTTCACCACCAGCCAAACCTACACCTACGTCTTATTTTGGTTCCAATGCTCAGAAGTCCGCTGCTCCTGCTGCTAGCTCGGGTTCCAATATGTCAACTGCGCGTACTCGTGATGTGGAGTGCCATACTTGTGGAGGTAGAGGACATTACAAGAGAGATTTTCCAAACCGCAAGGTGATGTTTGTCAATGAACAATGTGAATATGACAGTGGACATGAGGTTGATGGCGTCTATGATTATGATGGCGAGGAAGATTCTAATGCCTTTCCTGAGCATGCACCAACTATTGTGGTGTCTCCACACATACTTAGTGTGCAACCTATTGATGATTCTCAGCGTTGCAACTTGTTCCAAACAAAAGCTCTAGTTGGACCTAACAAAGCTTGCAAGGTAATTATTGATGGAGGTAGCTGCAAAAATCTTGCAAGTAAGGAGTTATGTGCTAAGCTGAATTTGACTTACTTACCTCATCCCAAGCCATACTACATACAATGGTTGAGCGACAATGGTGAGATGAAGGTAAATCATATGGTATGTGTGAATTTTCAAATAGGGCCATACAAGGATTCTATTGAATTTGATGTGGTTCCTATGACTATTTTCCATCTATTGTTGGGTCGACCTTGGCTTTATGATCGCCATGTGTAACACAATGGCCGTGCCAATACGTATCACTTGGAATTCAAGGGAAAGAAGATTACTATGCAGCCGATGACACCATAAGACATTGTGAATGATTCTCGTCAGAAGATATAAGTGAATTTGAAGGATGACTCTGTAGATCGGTGAGATAATATTGCAACTGTTCATGATGTAATAGAGCCTAAAACGAGTGATATAACAAAAAGTGAGAGAGTGCCTAATCTTCTAATATTATCCACCAAGGAGGATATGAGAGAATTTCGTGAGGATCCTATAGCCATGCCGCTTGTGCTCATGTATAAGGGCGAGGTATTGGTTTCTAATGATATGACCCCTATTTCTCTTGGTGTCTCTTCTGTTTTGCAGGATTTTGGTGATGTGTTTCTAGAAGATGTACCCGCAGGATTGCCTCCATTACGTGGCATTGAGCATCAAATTGACTTGATCCCTGGCGCCATATTACCCAACCGTGCACCCTACAGGACCAATCCCGAAGAAACAAAGGAGATACAGAAACAAGTACAGGCGTTGCTGGATAAAGGGTACATTCGTGTCTCTCTTAGCCCTTGTGATGTTCCTGTTATTTTAGTGCCTAAGAAAGATGGTACATGGCGCATGTGTGTAGATTGTAGAGCTATTAATAACATCACTATTCGATATCATCTTCCTATTCCATGCTTAGAGGATATGCTAGATGAATTGAGTGGTGCTACTATTTTCTCTAAGATTGATTTGCATAGTGGTTATCATCAAATTAGGATGAAATAAGGGGACGAGTGGAAAACTGCTTTCAAAATGAAATTTGGTTTGTATGAGTGGTTAGTTATGCCGTTTGGTCTTACTAATGCACCTAGTACATTCATGAGATTAATGAATCATGTTTTGAGAGATTTTATTGGTTGTTTTGTGGTTGTTTATTTTGATGATATACTTATCTATAGCCACAATGAAACTGAACATTGTAATCATATCCGACAAGTTTTGCAAGTGTTGCGTGATAATAAACTATATGCTAATCTTCAGAAGTGCACATTTGCAAAAGATAAGGTCATATTTTTGGGATTTGTTGTATCTAAGCATGGGGTAGAAGTAGATCAATCTAAAATTGAATCAATTCAGAATTTTCCTATTCCCATGAATGTGATTCAAGTGCGTAGTTTCCATGGCTTAACTGGTTTTTGTAGGCGCTTTGTCAAGGATTTTAGCACTATTGCTGCACCATTGAATGATTTGACTAAGAAAGGTGTGCCATTTGTATGGGGCGTAGCCCAATATGTTGCATTTGATACATTGAAATGTTTGCTTACTTATGCACCATTACTTGCATTACCTAATTTTTTGAAGAAATTTGAAGTTGAATGTGATGCTAGTGGTATAGGTATTGGTGGCGTTTTGATGCAAGAGGGTCGCCCTATAGCATATTTTTCTGTGAAACTTACTGGTGCTAGATTGAATTATCCTATTTATGATAAAGAATTTTATGCACTTGTTAGAGTACTTGAAGTTTGGCAACATTATTTGTGGCCAAAATAATTTATCATACATTCTGATCATGAAGCATTGAAGTATTTGAAAGCTCAATCAAACTTGCATAGGAGATTAGCTAAATGGGTTGAGTTTATTGAGTCATTTCCTTACATCATTAAGTATAAGAAGGGAAAAGAGAATGTAGTTGTGGATGCTTTGTCTAGGAAAAACAGGCTATTAACCAATCTTGATGTTAAAATTCCTGGATTAGAAAGTATTTGTGCACTTTATGCAACTGACCATGATTTTGCCGAACCATATCGTTTGTGTGCTCTTAGAAATGCATGGGATAAGTATCATATACATGATGGCTATTTGTTTCGAGCTAACAAACTATGTATTCCAAAATCGTCGTTGCGTTTGTTCTTAGTGCAGGAATCACATGCTGGTGGTTTGATGGGTCACTTTGGGCGTGAGAAGACATTGCTCATGATCACTGATCATTTTTATTGGCCCAAGATGAGGCGTGATGTGTACAGATTAGTGAGCCGTTGTATTACATGCTACAAGTTGAAATCAAAACTGAAGCCTCACGATTTGTATACACCTCTCTCTACACCTACTACACCAAGGGAAGACATTAGTATGGATTTTGTGCTAGGTCTACCTAAAACTCAGAGAGGTCATGATTCTATATTTGTGGTAGTGTATAGGTTCTCTAAGATGGCTCATTTTATTGCCTGCCACAAAAGCAACGATGCGTCGCATGTTGCTAACCTGTTTTTCAGGGACATCGTGAGATTACATGGAGTACCTAAGACGATTGTTTCTGATTGTGATGTGAAGTTCATGAGCTACTTTTGGAAGACCTTATGGGGGAAGCTGGGAACGAAGCAACTATTTAGTACTACATGTCATCCCCAAATAGATGGTCAAACAGAGGTGGTGAATCGAACATTGTCACAACTGCTAAGGACTATGATAAAGAAGAATTTGCGAGAGTGGGAAGAGTGTTTGCCACATGTTGAGTTTGCATACAACAGGGTTGTGCATTCGACCACTCAGCTTTGTCCTTTTGAGGTGGTGTATGGCTTCAAGCCATTGGCGCCACTTGATTTGTTGCCTTTACCATTGCATGAGAGATTTGATATGGAGGCATCAAAACATGCTGAATATGTGAAGAAGATTCATGAGAAGACTCGAGAGGCTATTGAGAAGAAATGCAAGAACATTGCTGCTGCAAGGAAGGAATTGTTGTTCAAGCCTAGCGACATGGTATGGGTGCATCTACGCAAGGATAGGTTTCCACTACTTCGAAAGTCAAAATTGAAGCCACGTGGTGCTGGTCCTTACAAGGTGTTAGCCAAGATTAATGATAATGCCTACTCGATTGATATACCTAGTGAGGAGTTTGGTGGAGTTAGCAATAGCTTCAACGTTGCCGATTGATCACCATATGATGGAGAAGACCTTGGAGCATCGAGGTCGACGCCTTTTGAAGGGAGGAGAGATGATGAGGACATCCCTATAATTACACCTACCCCAATTACTACTGATGATGTTCCATCTGCCGCAAAGAAGGATCAATCCAATGAGATAAGGATTGGACCTATTACAAGAGCTCATGCTAAGCTACTAGAACAACAGGTGAACTTGTTTCTTAATGAACCTGATGTATTAGTTAATGAGAATTTTATACTACCTAAGTCTTTGAATTATTGTATGATCAGGTACTTGGGAGAAGAAGGCGTAGCACGGAGCGAGGAGCTAAAGGAACATGGCGTGTTGATCAATGAAGAATGCGTGAGGGAGGAGAGGGAGGAAGCGCAAGGAGCACCCCACGAGAAGATCAACACATGGTCGAGGGATCTCTGCCATGGAAGAGAAACCACGTAGTTTTCTGCCACGGCAGGTTGCCATGGCACGAAACTGGGCCAAACTCTGCCACGACAGGCTGCCGCGACAGAGAAACCAGGTCCAACTCTGCCACGGCAGAGTAGGCCTGCGCGCCTTGAGCCGCCCCACCTTGGGTCGGTTGTATCCTAGTCTAGGTTGAGTCGAACCACTATTTCCTAGTATTGGCCGCCCCTCCTTAGTCCTTAAATAGTTGGGGCACCACACAAAGTTAGGTTTAGACCATGTTAAAATATTTTGGAGTTGTTCCTTTAATAGAACCTCTGGAATTACTTGTGATCGATTTTGCCAACTACAATTGAGTGTGATATGTTGTTCCACTAGGAATTAGTAGATTGTAAACTACCATTCATGGTCGACGGCTGCATGCGCAAGAGCGTGGTGTTGGGAATATCCCACAGGGTTCGAGAGCTGTTGCATTGGCATCAGGGTTCGAGCGGGAGAGATCATAGCTACATGCTAGTTATCTATCATCCACCATCATCATCGACAAGTACTTACTGAGAAGATCGGGCCACCCCTTATCAGCTGTAGTTTTGGTAATCGTGCTCATGCCTTCATCATAGCTGTTTCTCGGGGATCGTGCACGCGCTTGGCCTTCACAGTAACACCCGTGGGATCTTCTGTGGCATTTCCTTTGGCACAATCGATCCGGCACTGAAGTGTCGTGGGGGTAATGGGGCAGTTCCTGCGCCACGTGGCGTTTGGGAGTGCAGGAGGCGCGGCTTGCCCTGTCTCAATAAATACGGGCGTCTAGGAGCGCTTCTCCCTTATCTCGCCTTCTTCCTGCACCCATTGCCCCTTGTGCTTGTGCTTCTGCTTCCTTGTCGCCGCCGTGTGCTCCTTGCCCCTTGTGCATCAGCTTTCCTTGAGCGCCGACGTCGCTGCTCCTCCGACACGATGATGGGGCCTTGCTTCTCCAACACGGCCATCGCACCTACTGAGATGCTCCCTGAACAAGCGGGGGGGGGGGGGCTGGTGTGGCTCGTATGTTATCGATGACTTGGTGCAGAAGTACCGGCAGGGGAAATTCATCCCGTCGGAGCGCTTGGTGATGCACCACCTTGCGCCGGAGGGGGAGCGGGTCCCCAACCCACGACCTGGGGAGGCCGTCATCTTCCTTGCCCACTTCGCCCGTGGGTTGGGCCTGCCTTTGAGCAGGTTCATCCTGGGGCTGATGGTCTCCTTCGACCTCCAGCTCCACCACCTCGACGCCAACGCCATCGCGCAGTTGTCGCATCATGCGGCTTGTTGCGAGGCCTAACTGGGCGTTCGTCCTGACCTGGCGAACTTCTTGAAGTTCTTCAACTTCAAGGTCCAGGTGGTGGGAAAGGGGGGCCCTAACAGAGACCGGCTGCTGCTCCGTCTACCCAAGGCCGTCGTCGCAGATGTCGTGGATGGAGATGTATGATACTATCAAGATGTGGCAGCGCTCATACTTCTATGTGCGCAACCACACCGACGTTGACTGGATCAAGGTGCCGGTGTTCTCCAACGTCCCCTCCAGCCGGAAGGCTTGGTCCGTCCAGAACATGGGCGCCTAGGCCGACATGGAGCGGATGGCCGTCCGGGTGAAGATGCTGGTGGAGAAGGAGCAGCTCGTTGCTCGAGACATCCTGTTGTCCTGGATGACGAACCGCGTGCTTCCGCTGCAGCAGCAGTCGCACAAGATCTGCCACTTGTCCGGGCTGGTGGATCCCACCCGGGTTTCCCAACTAGAGGCGCCGTTCATGGCCCTTAAAGAGTGGCTTGCCACCATCTCGAAGGAGACACTAATAGAGGACTGGGTCTTCTCTTGCCACCCATACCACCATAGTCGTCTGTCCCCAAAGGTCAGGCCCTCTTCCTTTTTCTCCGGGCAGATCCTTTCCCGAAGAAACTTCTCTCCTTGCTTCTTATGTTCCTTGTTGAGTAGCTTTTTACGGCGCAGCTAGCTGAAGACGGCATGGGTGAGGATGACCTCCCTGAGTTCACCATCGACCACAAGCCACCGAGGTATTCGACGATGGAGCTGGAGCAGTTCCCCACCCAGGCCGATGAGGGCTGCGAGTTTCCACTCGATGGGTTGTTGTTCGTACCCGGAATTTTATTGGTCTTCCTTTGTCATGCTCCTGGCATTGTTTTGTGTCTTGGCGAAGCTTCCCACGGCATGGGCGTGGACCTGGCGGAGGCTACCGCGTCAAAGGCTCGCGGTAAACGGGCTACCTCGTCCAGCGCCGCTCCAGACGGGGAGGGGGAAGAGGAGCTGCAACCGTCATGCCGAGCATCGTCGGGTATGTGCCCTTGCTGTCCTTGTTTGTCGTTCTTGTTTCTCTTTGTATTTACTTATTGTGCTTTGCTTGCCGTTCTCCTAGCAACACGATGTCCCTCACCCTGCTCTGGCTGGGGCTGAGGGGCCGGCTGCTGCCTCTGCTGCGAAGGCGGCTGAGGCTGATGCCTCTGCTACCAATGCGGCCAAGGTCACGACGGGTGCAGAGGATACGGTGGCACTGGCTGGCTCGCTGGTCTTGTACCGGTCTTCTGCCGCATCCCGTGCCGCCGATCTGTTCCTTGCCCCGGGCCGGGATCAGGCGGGTTCTGCTACCTACCAGGTGGAGGAGCCCGTGGAGGCGGAGGGCCCCGCGCTGCCTGCGGCTAGATATGGAGGCAGGGAGGTGGTTCCTGGCTCGGAGGCTCCGGGGGCGCCGCGCATTGCCGCTGGTGATGACGACGAGCTCCAAATCACCGGTAGCCGGTCAGCTCCTATTGTGCCGCCACCGGACTCTGTCCTGGCGCAGCTCTCCGAGTCAGCGCCCATCGCGCTTGGCCAGGTTTATCACCTGGTGGACGTGATGAAGTAGGGGCTTGGTGAAGCCAGGGCGCTCGGGGCGTCTCTCGAGGTAGATGACTCCTCCGTTGCTGCTTTGTTGCCCTTCTTGTCGTTCTCTTATCAGCCCTTCTGCCATCTTGTGCAGAAAGCCTTCGTTGAAGCCTCCAAGACCTCGCATGACCTGGGGTGTAAGATTTCTCTCTGCTTTGTCTTCTCGGTTGCGCGAGTTTTTGCGCTTCTTGTTGACCATTGGGTACCCCCTACAACTCTGTTGGCAGACAGGGACCACAAGGTGGAGAGGCTGAAGGCGGAGGTCGCCCGGCTAGAGGGGTCCAATGCAGCGCGCCAGGACCAGATCAACTAGCTATTGTCGCGCCAAGAGCAGATGGGTATCAAGGCTGGCCAAGCGAAGAAGACCGTCGAGATCTAGTCCGAGGCGCTGAAGAACCTCGAGAAGATCTAGGCTCGCCAGTTGGAGGATCTGAAGACCGTCCAGGATCGGGAGAAGGCGACTCTAGGGGAGCTGACATGGGTATACCCTACAGGTACTCAAGTTTGGTATATACGGTCCAGATACGGCAGAAGCCCACGGCGTTGCCAAGACCCAGTGGAGAATTCGAGTGGCCCACGGACTCTCGATTGCTTGCGAGACAACAAGAAGCTTAATATAGAAAGTTTAAAGAGAAAACCCTAATCTGTAACCGACTCGACCTGCTACCTGAGACCTAGCCTATCTATATAAAGGCTAGGAGGGGGCGGCGAGGAGGACAATCACCACCCTAGTTTCCACAACTCTCGTCAGATTGCATCTGCGTGCCCCTGTAATCTCCGATTCCTTCGTTAATTCCAAGAGCAGACAAGCAGGAGTAGGGACCTCTACGAGGCCTGAACCTGGGTAAAACTTGCATCCCTGTGTGCTTATTTGCTAGCTAATTGATGCCTCCAGCGCTCCCTCCTTCTCCAAAACCCACGTCCGTAAGAATGGGCATTGACGAGTTAAACCCTCATCAATTGGCACCGTCTGTGGGAATCAGGAGTGCTGATGTCGCAGCTTCTTCGGCCCTATCAACCGCGATCTACAACTCCGCAACAGCGGAGATTCACCAGCTCTTCGGCGCGTTCGACTTCACCGTCCACATGCCGGCCACTCGCCCGACTTTCGAGTCCGTGGGCGATGGGATCAGCCTGGCGATTGGGAGCTTCCGTTTCCGAGTTGGTCAGATGGGCATGCTTCGCATGC
Source organism: Avena sativa (assembly GCA_916181665.1). Lineage (NCBI taxonomy): Eukaryota > Viridiplantae > Streptophyta > Magnoliopsida > Poales > Poaceae > Avena > Avena sativa. The sequence continues at coordinate 320,695,541 of OV702292.1, forward strand.
CTGACCAGCCGACGGCACCCGCGGTTGCTCCAGCATCATGGTTCCCGCCACCAATCGGCACCCTCACCGAACTCAACACCTCGGCAACAGCTGGGAGCACGGACAGGGATAGCAATCGCGGATCCGATCTGGGTGACCTAGCCACTAAAGGCGGAGCCTACGGCTCTGGATCTGAAAGTTGCAGGAGTAACAGCTTCCCCAACCACTTCATGTGCACTGTCATCAACGCGGGCGATACTACAGCCAATCTTGAAAACATTGGCACCGGATCTGGCACCGGACCGCCCAACGGCAGCACGCCCAACGGCACCGGACCACCCAACGGTAGCACGCCCAACGGTGGCAACAGCGCGCCCGTCAACAATGGAGCGGGAGGAGAACCGCCAACCTTAGTGAACAAACACACTGGAGAGCGTGTAGTGATCAAGCTCAATGACAACGAGTGGGCCCGCTGTCGAGAAGCTCTACGAGGCAATCCTCTACCCCTCAACTCCCTGCAAGACATGCTGATGGGCTACCATTGGCTACTGAAGGAGGAATACAGACGCCAACCACATGCAATCGCGCAACTCGAGGCACGTAAAAAGGTGCGGACGAGTCAAGCCTTCGGCGAGCCGGGCTCTCCTCCCACGGAGGATCCTCCTCCAAAGGCAACGAGTACCTGGCCAACAAGAGAAGATCTCGACTGGCCCACCTAAACGAGGAGGAGCGCGTAGAAGCCGCGAAAGTCCTCGACTTTGGCTCCATGACGGTGGATATGTGGGGCAACGTGCTCCCGAAGACGCCGCAAGCCGCGGTAACGGCGGCCACCATGTACCTCCTCAATAACCAGCCGCCAGCTAGAGATCCACGAGCTGCCATGCACCGATCTACGATCACGGGCCTGGGACTAGTCGAGGCCGCCCTCGACAAAGAGCCTGCACTAGAGCCAAAGAAAAGCAAGGCTCTGGTAAAATGCTACTCCTCGCCCTCGTCCAGCGACGATAGCCACGATCTGTCTTGACGTCGCCGCTCACGGCAGCATGATCACGACTACGATGCGCGCGATGACCTCACGCAGTGCAAAGTCGACAAGATGCGGGCAAGACGCGCTTGTTTGACTGACTCAGAAGAAGACGAGACTGAGCTCTGCGGCGCCAGGTGCTTCAGCAGGGCCATCAGGCAGAAGCAAATGCCTAAAGGGTTCAAACTCCCGTCGGAGAACCCAAAATTTGACGGTCTACAGGACCCGAAAATCTGGTTGGAGGACCACATCTCCTCCATCAGACTACATGGAGGGAGTCGAAGCACGGCCATGCAATGCCTGCATCTACAGCTGTAGGGCGCCGCTCGCGCATGGCTCAACTACCTCCCGTGCGGATCCATCCGCAGCTAGGAAGAGCTGGTCTACAGCTTTGTGCGCAATTTCAAAGGAACTTACAAAAGGCCCACATCAATCGAAGAATTGAGAAGCTGCCAGCAAAGATCGGGCGAATCACTACGCTCGTACATCCAGAGGTGGTCCATCATCAAGAACTCCGCAGAAAACATCTCGGAGGATCGCGCAATCGACGCGTTCAATGGCGGGGTGCATCCGTATAGAGCTTGGGGAGGAGCTGGGCCACTCGAAGCACAAAACGATCGACCATCTAATGGAAATCGCGAATCGGTGGGCTGACGGAGAAGACTCGGTAAAAAACCGCACCTACTCCAATGACGACGACGACCTCGGGCGCAGACGCGACCGCCAAGGCAAATGTCGGATGCACGTCTACGACGACCGCGATGAGGTCAATATGGTCGTAGCCGGCTATGCCAACAAACGCGATGACAACCGCAACAGCGGATATTGCAGTGGTGGATACCGCGACAGCAGAAAAACCACGTAGGTGTGGCAACACCGCACTCGCGAAGAGGCACCCACAACATCTATCGAGGACAAACTGTCCGGGCCATGTAATGTGCACTTCTACATCGACAAGCACGATGGCAAGAAGAAATCCAGCCACCTTCTCAAGGACTACCGCGAGTTCCTCAAACTCCATGAGGGCCTAGCCTGGATGAATCGCGATGCGGTCAACAGGGGCTACGGAGCCGCCCCAGGTGCTTTGGAACATGGAGCTCCTCCCCCACCGCCTGGACCACCACCACCCGCGGCTGCACCGGTCCAGCATCACGGAGGCGAGCCATACCCATGAGTCGTGGGCAATATGGGGATGATCCAAAAAGGACGTCCCTCAAATCGAGTGCAGAAGGCCATCACTCGCCAAGTCAACTTAGCGATAAACTCTCCACCTTCCACCACTAAGTACCTCAGTGGAAGCGACTCCTGCATCACCTTCGACGGGCATGACCACCCATGGCAAGTTCCTCGTCCAGACCACTGTCCCCTCGGACTCGAGGTGCAGATCAGAGGCTTTGACATGAGTTGTGTCTTCATGGACGGCGGCAGCGGCATTAACCTCATGTTTGTGAGTACCTTGCGTGCGATGAGGATCCCTCTGACGTGCCTAGAAGTTTCAGACACGATGTTCCACGGCATCATCCCAGGGAAAGGCATATATCCCCTAGGCAAAATCAACCTCGACGTCATCTTCGGCATGCCGCAAAATTTTTGGCGAGAGCGCATCGACTTTGAAGTCATCGAATGGCCTTCACAATACCACTGCATCCTTGGACGTGTCGCGTTCGCAAGGTTTATGGCAGTGCTGCACTACGCCTACCTGTAGATGAAAATGCCAGGTCCAAACAGTGTAATCACAATCAACGGCAACTTCGAGAGGTCCGACAGCTGCGACAGGGAATTCAACAGAATCTCCTAGTCCTTCGGCATGCAGGAGGAACTCGCAAGATTAAAGGAGTCGACAAACAACAGTCTGCCGCCCCTGAGCAGGCTTAGTTCACCCGACCTATCCTTCAACTCATCGGTGCACAATAAAGAAAGTCCAGGTCCACCCAACGGACCCGACCAAGATGACCCTCATCGCCAACAACTTGAGTTCCGCATAGGAACTCGCGCTCGTCGAATTCCTCGTGAGCACTGGGAGATCTTCGCCTGATGTCCAGCGGCCAGGAGTTCCCAGGGAATTCGCCGAGCACTCACTCAATGTGAATCTAGACGCAAGGCCAGTCAAGCAGACAATTCGGTGATTGTCTGAACCAAGAGCAAAGGTAGTCGGAATGGAGATCAATAGACTCCTCGACGCAAAATTCATACGCGAGATCAAGGAAAGCACTTGGCTCACTAACACAGTGCTTGTGCCTAAAAAATACACAGATATCCTGCGGATGTGCGTGGACTTCGCCTCCTTAAATAAGCATTGCCCAAAGGACCACTTCCCGTTGCCGCAAATCGACCAAATCATCGACTCCACCGCGGGATGCGAGCGTCTCTGCTTCCTCGACACCTACTCAGGCTATAATCAGATTCGAATGAAAGAGGAGGATTAGGAGAAAACGGCGTTTACGATGCCCTTTGGTGTGTTCTGCTACAACACGATGCCCTTCGGGCTAAAAAACGCAGGAGCCACCTATCAGCGGTGCATGCAGGCTTGCCTCAAGAATCAACTTGGTCGCAGCATCCAAGTCTACATTGATGACATCATCATCAAAACCAAAGAGGAAGCCTCGCTAATCGACGATCTACACGAAACCTTCGCCAACCTCGACCGCTACTGGATCAACCTCAATCCAGACAAATGCGCCTTCGGCGTGCCATCTAGGCAGTTACTCAGGGTACCTCATCTCCGCAAGAGGGATCGAAGCAAACCCGAAGAAAATAAAGGCCATACTGGCCATGGAGAAGCCAAAGAACATGAGAGGCGTCCAGCAGCTGGCTGATAGCTCGTGGTTGATGTAGAGCTCGTTGGGAACCCCAAGAGGAAGGTATGATGAGAACAGCAGCAAGTTTCCCTCAGTTATGAAACCAAGGTTTAATCGAACCAGTAGGAGCAAGGAAACACCCCAAAGGTGTTGCTAGCTGAGCCTTGGTAGGGCGCACTACCGGTGCTAGTAGCAACGTGGAGACCTGCACAACACAACCACAAAACTCTGTCCCCAACTTGCGATGAGGTTGTCAATCTCACCGTGTTTTGCTGAAAACAAAAGATTAAACGTATCGAATGGAAAGAAGTAATAGTTTGCAGAAAGTAAACACAAAGCAGTAAACAGTTTATAGATTGTATGTAAAGAAAAAGGACCGAGATCCATAGTTCACTAGAGGTGGCTCTCCTTAAGATAGATAACATGCTGGGTTAACAAATTACAGCGGGGCAATTGACAAACATCGAGAAAGCAATACATGCATATACTAATCATCTTGACTCCTTTGGAACTTGATTGGGCATTACAACATTATACATAGACCGCCATCCAACTGCATCTATGACTAATAATCCACCTTCAGGTTATCATCCGAACCCCCTCCAGTATTAAGTTGCAAGCAACAGATTATTGCTTTACGAATTGCGTGTAAAGTAAACAATACGATTGTTCTATGAACAAAGGATTGTTGTTTTCTCCCTAGTAGCAACAACACATCTAGTACCTTAGAGATTTCTGTCACTTCCCCGGATTACCAGAGGCATGAACCCACTATCGAGCATAAATACTAACTCTTGGAGTTGCTAGCATCTACTTGGCCAAGATAGCTACTAACAATGGAAAGCATGCAAGATCACAAATAACAAAGACATGATAGAATCAATAATCAATCTGAAATAGCATCTCAATATCCATCGGATCCCCGCGAACACAACATGTATGATTACAAATAGATGATCTTGATCATGAATGGAGCTCACAAGATCTAAACATGAAAGCACAAAGGAGGAGAACCAGCCATCTAGCTACTACATGGATCCGTAGTCCAAGGATGAACTACTCACGCATCACACCGAAGGCTTGCACGGTGATGAAGAAGGCCTCCAGGGTGAATTCCCCTCTCTGGCAGGGTGCCAGGAAGAGCTTCAGATCCCTCCCGATCTAGGGATGGAGATGACGGTGGCTACAGACTCTTTCGTGGATTTTTGATCGGGTACTTAGGGTTTTCGTCCCGAGGGCAATATATAGGCGGAAGGGGAGGCCGAGGGGGTGCCGGAGGCGGCCAGACCATGCCCTGGCGCGGGCCAGGCTGGGCCGCATGGCCAGGTGGTGTGGTGGCCCCTGGCCCCTCTCCGTCTCGTACTCTGGCATCTGATGACTTTCGGAAAAACAAGCACTTTGGCTTTTGTCCCGTCCAATTCCGAGAATATTCATTTTCTGACTTTCCTGGAACCAAAAACAGCAGAAAACAGGCAGCTGGCACTGTGGCTCTTGTTAATAGGTTAGTCCAAGAAATCATATGAAAAGTACTCCAAAGTGTGGATAAAACACAAGAAAGTGGATAAAACTAAGCATGGAACATCAAAAATTATAGATACATTTGCAATGTATCATTGGCCGGGCGGGTTGCGGCGCTCAGTCGATTCATCAGTCGCATGGGCGAAAAGGCACTGCCCTTCTACCAGCTTCTCCGCAAAACTGACAAATTCATGTGGACAGACGAAGCGCAAGAAGCATTCGAGGACCTCAAACGTTTACTATCCACCTCGCCGGTACTGGTGACTCCACGCGAAAAAGAGCCGCTGTTGCTCTACATCACCGCCACAAACCAGGTGGTCAGCACGGTGCTTGTGGTGGAATGAGCCAAATAAAATAAGGTCCACGGGGTCCAGCGCCCAGTCTACTACCTCAACGAGGTGCTCACGCCAACAAAATAGCAGTACCCGCACTACCAGAAGCTGGCGTACGTCGTCTTCATGAAAGCCAAGCGACTGCTCCACTACTTCCAGGAGCACTCAATCATGGTGGTCAACGACGCCCCGCTCAGGCATATACTCAATAACCCTGATGCCACCGGGCGAGTCGCGCTTTGGGGAATCGAACTGTCTCCACGAGACATCACATACGAAAAGCGTGACGCGATCAAGTCACAAGTCCTCCCTGATTTCCTCATGCACTGGATGGAGAACCAGCTCCCCGACAAGCCAGATATGTCCTACCTCTGGACAATGCACTTTGATGGGTCCAAACGAAAGGACAGAGCTGGCGTAGGTGTCATACTGACATCGCCCCAGGGAGACAAGCTGAAATACATTCTACGAATGCAGTTCACTGCCTCCAACAATGAAGATGAGTACGAGGCTCTAATCCATGGGATGCGGATGGCAAAAGCCTGCGGCGCCAAGAGGCTCATCATCTACGGCGACTCCAAACTGGTGGTCAACCAAATGATGCACGAGTGCGACGCACTGAGCGATAACATGATCGCCTATTGCGACCTCTACGACACACTCAAAGGGGACTTCGATGGTTATGAGCTGCGGCACATAGGCCGCGAAAGCAACGAAGAGGCAGACACACTCGCCAATATCGGCTCCACCTGCGCCCCCATACCACCTGGGGTATTTCTCGAGCGCATCTGCGGACACTCCATCAAGCCAAAGGCTCCAGAGAAGAAAGCAAGCGCGTCAACAGACTCGAGGGCTACGCCACCCAATGAGCCAATGGCACTCGACGACCTGGAGCTTGATACATGACTCGAAGGACCAATGGTCGTCATGATGATCGAGCCATCTTGGACACAACCCTACATCACATATCTACTCAGCAAGAGGCTGCCACATGATCCAACTGATGCGCGACACATCGCGCGATGATCCAAGGCATTCGCCGTCATCAACAATGAACCGTACAAGCGTAGCATCACAAGAGTGCTCCAACGGTGCGTCTGCAACAGAGACAGAAGGGCCGTCCTCCTCGACATCCACGAAGGCTCTTGCGAGCACCATGCTGGCAGTCGCACCCTCATTGTCAAAGCTCTGCCAACTGGATTCTACTGGCCCATGGCCATGCGCGACGCCAAGGACATCGTCCAGCGCTGCAACGCTTGCTAGAGATTCGCGGACAAACTTCACGCACCTGGCGTGGAACTCCAGCCAATACCATTGGCTTGGCCCTTCCCGCAATGGGGACTCAACATGGTTGGAAAGATCCCAAAATCCTCGCGAGGAGGCTACGTCTACCTCTTGGTCACAGTCGACAAATTCACCAAGTGGATCGAGGCCATGCCGGTGACAAAGCAATCAGGGGCCAGCGCTGTCAAATTCTTCGAATCCATTGTCTAAAGCTTTGGAGTGCTACACAACATCATCGCGGACAATGGGACGAACTTCACCTATAAGGATTTCCAGGAATTCTGCGAAAACCTGGGAATAAACATAAGCTATGCCTCGGTGGCTCACTGGCAGACCAACGGTCAAGTCGAAAAGGCCAACGGCCTCGTATGCAGCGGAATCAAGAAACGACTCCTCCGGCCACTCGAACAAGCCGCCGGATGCTGGCCAGACAAGCTGCAATCCGTACTCTAGAGCTTGTGCACAACTCCAAACAACGCCACGGGATACACCCCGTTCTTCATAGTGCACGGTGCTAAAGCGGTGCTACCCGCAGAAGTACGCTACAAAGCCCCACTGGTGGTTGCTTACAGTGAGCAGGAGTCAACTCTTGCACTCGAAGACTCCGTCGAACTCCTTGACGAGGCACGGGAAATCGCAGCGGAGAGATCAACGATCTACCAGCAAAACCTCCGCAACTACCATAGCAGATGGCTACGCCCAAGATCCTTCGTCGAAGGAGACCTGGTCCTGCGACTGAAGCAGCAAGGGCATCTCAAACTTGAGTCCCCTTGGGAGGGACCTTATGTGATTACAGAAGTAATCCCAGGTGGCGCCTATTGCCTTAAAGATCTCGAGACAGGAGTCGCATACTCCAATCCCTGGAACGTCGCGCAGCTGCATCGCTTCTAGGCTACTTAGCCACACATTGTACCTCGTACTATTCTGGGAATAAATAAAGCTAAGTGCCCCCAAAACTCTGTGTTTTCCTTATTTTCCTGCAAATTGATCACCCGGGGGCTGCGCCACCCTTTACATTTTCGTTCTACGAGCAAATCGCAGTTTCCTGAGTAGCCGACTCAACATTAATCGAACCCTTGATAAGCACCAACCCAGTTGCAACGCACCTGATAGGTTGGCAAGGAGCTAAGATAGCACAAGTCAGGCTAACGAAAAGGAACTGCAGAATACAAATACACTCGCAAAAAATAAAGCTAGCAAGCTATTCACATATCAATGATTATTAATTACATCCAACATATTGATATGAACTTTACAACACTTGTACAATTATGTGCAGAATACAAGTCATGCTCCTGTTGCAACAGAAGAACGTTCGTTTGTTCCTCGAAGAAGTCGACAATTTCTTCCATTGGGCGATCAACCGCTTGGTAGTGTGGAACCATGTCCCAGGTCATACCTTCTGGCGGAGGTGGAGGCCCAGCGGCAACAGCTACAACATCTACATACGGCCTATGCAGTTGCACCAGCAACAATGCAGCCTTAGCACGAGCTACTAGCTGCTGTCGCATGCACTCGCGAACCGCACTCAAATCTTGGAACTTCGCCAGAAGAGCCAACAGGCTTGAAGGGACGACGTCTAGCGGAAACATCATTTGACAGATATGCCTAAGGAACGACTGCGCCTTCTTCAAAAAGTGAAGTACTCGAGAAGCACGATCCTGCAGGGTCGCAAACACGATCGTGGTCCACCCAAAAGTACCCACTCGCCTGTAGTTGCTCCTGGTTCAGATCGTTCATTCGAATGGCAATCCGGTCTTTCTCATCCTGCGGATGACGAGCACTGACAACTACACCAAACAAAATGGCAGAGTATGAAGACAAGGCATCGCCGCGACTGACTAAAAGAAAAGATAGGAGGGCAGAAAGCTAACATTTGAACTGCTCACTCAGCTGCGCCACCTCCTCCAAGAGATACTTCTCGCGGACGGTGGCCTTCTCCGCCTTCGACTTCCATACATCTGCACTACCACCAAGGATGGGCAACTCACGCTCCAGTTGCTTAATGCGATCGCGAAGTTGTGAAAGCAAGGACAGCTCCACCTTCAAGCACGGCTATGCCAAGGTTTCGTCGGTGGGTGGAGGATCACGAGGATCACTCAAAAGAGCACTCGACGTACCCTATCACAAACCAAGCAAGAGCAAATAAGGGACCAAGAATACATTGATAAAACGCTCGAGTGCATTCAAGCACGGCAAAAAGTCTCGACAGGGATACTCCCACAAAAGCATGGTTCAACATGAAAATAAACTACAACTATTACAGATTAGCTACTAAGGAGCAGTCTGCTTCTTCGACTTCGACTTGGACTTTGGGGGCCTCGTCGAATCCGTGGCGGTCTCTGACGCCACAGACTTTCTGGTGCCAGCCCCTGATGCCACAGCCTTCGCCGCATTCTTCGCTCGTTGCAGCTCTTCGGAGTATTTGGTTACTGTATTGATGAGCTGCGGCCCATACTTACCATAGCTAGTAGCGAAGGGAGCAAACACTACCTGTTAGCCATCTGCGCCGACGGGCATCGCCTTGAAGATCACGGTGGGGTCCACCTCCACGCCATGGGCTTGCACCATCGCAAGTGCTATGGTGGTGCCGACAGACCACTGGGAGTTCCTGAAGTCCATGGGAATACCCCCAGCAAGGGATTCCACCAGGTCCTCAAGGTTGTCAATCAGCTCAGCCTTGGAGGTCAGATCCTTGCATATGCAACTAAGCACACCCTTGGCCTTCGTCAGCGTCCCCTGAAGGGAAGCGCTGCGGTCTTTGACTGCAGCAACAGCACCAGCCAACGCATCTTCGCGGCAAAGGGCCTGGGCATCAAAGCTCAGGCCGCTGGCATATGCATACAACAAAGTGTTAGCACAATAACACGATGTCGAGGCAAGAAACAACGAAAATTCAGCCGAAAGAATACCTGAGAGGGACTTAGCAATCGAGAAAAGTTGCTCCTCGAGCAACTTCTCCCTCTCGGCATTAGAGGCACGCAAGTCCTCTTCGCGCTTTTGTGACTCCTCCAGGGCCGCGATTGCCTCATCGCGACTCTTCGCCGCTGTGGCAAGCGCCTTTTCAAAGGAAGCAACATGATGAAGAAGTTCGTTATGCTCAACTGCAAAGAACAAGACATATCATCAATCGAATCTAGAAACTTCACCAAGACAAAGACAAAGCCAAAACTAACCTTCAACAACGCGATGGCGATTGTCCAGCCGCGCATGCTGTCGACCCATGTCAAGGACTTTCTCCGCCAGGCGAGAAGCTTCCTTCATGATGAGTTGCATCAGAAGAAAACAAAGTTCAGCAACAGCACCAAGTATATATTCAACTGCCAAAACAGTAAAAGGATGCTTACATGATCCTCCAAAGACTCCGAAGATGACTGTTGCATAGTCATCCGGGCAACCACCTGGTGTTCCCCAGCATGCGGGGAACTCGACAAGTTGTGCCCGGAATGGGCCGCCAATGGTGGAGAGGAAGATTGTTCGGCCACTTCCTTGGCCTTGGAGTCTGCGACTCCGGATTCCTTCACAAATTGGACCTCGTTAGAAGACGACGATGTTGCTTGACTACAAAGCACATCCAGCAAAAACTTCAGGGAAAGCAGCCTCAAAAAGAATCTAATACAAAGTCGTGAATGCAGAACTCACCAGTCAAAATTATCAAGGTCGAAGGATTTCTCCTCCGACTCCGACGACTCCTTCGGTAGTCGCATCTTCTTTCGGGCAGGAGGAGCCATGGAACGCATAAGAACAGCGAGGATTGGCTCCTCTGCAGTAGCAGAAGGACCTTCCGGTGTTGTCGGTGAAGTAGCGTTAGATCCTTGCTGCGAGAACGCTTGCAAGTGTCCTAGTCGCTGGACTCGGGGCCCCTCTCTTCTTCTTCGATTGGGACGGTCGACTCCGACTCGTCCTCTTCATCAACTTCACGAGGGATACCCCCTTCAGGACGAGGGGGCAAATTGGGATACACCTTCCAGTCCTGCATTCAGAAGATACAATATTACATATCAATGCATCATAAAAGGAAATCAAAAACGGAAACTACTTCACAGTACAGTTCTACCTCAGGAGGAGGGTTAGAGGTGTCAAAAGGAGGCACGACTGGTTCACCTGGGAGAACCTCCTTGGTGGTGTATTTGGTCACCAGTCGCACCCTCTTATCAACCTCACCCGCAGAAATGCCATCGGCAGATACACGAGTGGCATTGTTCGCACCGGCCCAGCGGAACATGGGGTGGACTCTAGCCTGCAGAGGTTGGACACGGCGGTGCAACCATGTGCGAATGAGGGCAGCGCCTCCCTCTTCTTTGCCTATGTGACTCTCGAGGTCGCAGACACGCTTATACAACACATCTATTTCCTTGGACTCGCCAGGCATAACGATATTCTTCCAAGAACGCCTCCTCTTGCACGGCGTCGCGGGATCGAAGGGCGCGAGTCCATAGTGCTCTCCATCAGCCTTCTGGTCGCGGATGTAGAACCCCTTGTCTCTCCACCCTTGGACGGATGCAATGAGCTTGATATCAAAGTAGGTGATAGAGGAGTCGACGTGGATTCCGCAGCCTCCTACGTCGTAGACTACCGAATCGGACGCCGACTAGCGTTTTAGCTTAAAAAGCCTCTTGAAGAGGCCAAAGTGCGGCTCGATTCCGAGCCAACACTCGCAAAGAGTAATGAAGCAGGAGATGTGGAGAATAGAATTTCGGGACAACTGATGCAGCTGGAGCCCATAGAAGCAAAGGAGACCCCTGAAGAAAGGATGCAGGGGGAGAGAAAGACCTCGGATGATGAACGCAAGGAACATCACTCGGAAACCAGGAGGAGGACAAGGGATTACCTCCTCACCGGGAAGAACTCCATCTCGACGATGAAGATGCAGCTCGGCGGGCTTGATGATGGACGCACACCAAGCGCCGTTGGTGACGCGGGTGCCCGCACCCTTCTTCTTCCTAGCGCAGGCGACGCTGGTGCCCACGGTGGCAGTACCGCCCTTCTTCTTGGTGGCGGCAATGGCGGCCGTGAACCCAACGGCGGCGCCTCCCTTCATATTGCCCATCTTCCAATGGCAGTGAGAATATAGGAAGTAACTAGAGAAGACACGAAGCTGGTCTAGTGCCGCAAAGACAAAGTGCGCAAGGAAGCAGAGAGCAGCAACAATGGAGATGGAGGCACGAGCAAAGAAGACAGATGGGGAAATTACCGCAGCTATGCTGCTACTTAATCTCCTCGCAGACACCATCCAACGGCCAGCAGAAACCCTACTACACACGTGGCGCACATTGTCATCGACATGTGGCGAAGCTGAAGCGCTGCTACTTAACCTCCTCGCAGACACCATCCAACGGCCAGCAGAAACCCTACTACACACGTGGCGCACATTGTCATCGACATGTGGCGAAGCTGAAGCACGAACCGTCCCCCCACTATTCCCATTACGCGCAGAAATTGAGGAGACGCAGTTAAAACAGAAGATTACGCACGCTCGGTCAAATCGAAGTCAGAGAGTGGGACCCACCACTCGTCACGTCCTGTCAAAGCCGCTCACATGGGCAACCGAGGTCATCACATCGTCAGCACTGACGTCATTAATTTCAGCAGCAGAAGATTTCGACTACTTTAGTCCTCGCTCGAGTCTTCGACTCAACCAAGCACTCGGAGGCTACTCCCATAGGGAGCGCTGGTCGTGCACCCTACGATTATCTTTATGCAGGTATATGAACATTCAGGACATACCCACCACTCGAATCTACGATTCGATTGTGAATTATGGGTTACTCCCATAGGGAGCACCGGAAGAAAAATCGACTGAAACAAGCAGCAAAAGACGACAGTAGTCGCAAAAGGTCTTTAGTCCCTGCTTGAGTCTTCGACTCAAACAGGCACTCGGGGGCTACTCCCATAGGGAGCGCTGGTCGCGCACCCTATGATTATTCGTACATCGTACTGTATGTTGATAACATCTACACTCGAATGCTATGGCGACTCTGCCTCATACTATCCCTACAAAGAGACTGCGTCTCCTGGGCCACCTGAATCATATCCGCGATTACAAAAATTCGGATGCCGTGCTTACAGCGTGAAGATAAGACCTGAATAAGGCCTGGCAACGCATCTGCTGGGGCAATACCAGAAACATATCCGTGCCTGTAGGTACGATGAACATGCCTTGACGGACGCGTCGGGTGCTCACACTTATACACCGGAATTCGACTCCTGTAAGACCTTCGTGGCCTGAGTCAAATTGCGCCAGCACTTTTCCGAATTCGAGTCCGGGGACTCGAGTTTGAGTAGATTACGTTGTTTTGCCCTAAGGCAGTTAACTGATACCGACACATCAGATAAATCAGGCACGTATATCAACAATCCCTATGACATAAACCAAACACTCAAAAATGCTTAGTCATGCACTCGAATGACTTCATAAAGTCCCAGTCGAATCTGCGATTCCACTGGACACTCGGGGGCTACTAACATGGGTATACCCTACATGTACTTGAGTTTGGTATATACGGTCCAGATACGGCAGAAGCCCATGGCGTTGCCAAGACCTAGTGGAGAATTCGAGTGGCCCACGGACTCTCGATTGCTTGCGAGACAACAAGAAGCTTAAGGTAGAAAGTTTAAAGGGAAAACCCTAATCTGTAACTGACTCGACCTGCTACCTGAGACCTAGCCTATCTATATAAAGGCTAGGAGGGGGCAGCGAGGAGGACAATCACCACCCTAGTTTCCACAACTCTCGCCAGATTGCATCTGCGCGCCCCTGTAATCTTCGATTCCTTTGTTAATTCCAAGAGTAGACAAGCAGGAGTAGGAACCTCTATGAGGCCTGAACCTGGGTAAAACTTGCATCCCTGTGTGCTTGTTTGCTAGCCGATTGATGCCTCCAGCGCTCCCTCCTTCTCCAAAACCCAAGTCCGTAACAATGTGCATTGACGAGTTAAACCCTCATCAGGAGCTGTGCCAAATCACCGAGATGGTCGTCAGTAAGTGATCCATTTGGCGGGTCTGATCCTTTCTTTGCCTCAGCTGGATAATTGACATTCTTTCCTTTTCCTTGTGCAGCTCAGTATCCTGATGCGGCCGACCAAGCTCTAGCGCGCGTCCCCGACGCGGACGTTGGCTGCGACCTGCACCCGGTGGAGCTGGTGACGGTTATCAGCGAGGAGGCCAACAACCTTCATGACGCTGCCCTTGAGGTCTTTGACTATGTCTGCTTGAAGTCAACCACTCGGGTACGATGGCCGCCTTGGTTAGGACCCTTGCCGGTGCCCTGGAGCTCATGGACGTGTCACGGGACTGGGCTGCTTGCGGTGGTGCTGAAATGGTCTTGGCGCTGCTGAAGTCCTGGTACCTGGATGTGGACCTGCGGAGTCTCTCTAGAGGGTTTCGCCAAGGGACCAGCTATGACCATCTCCGGGCGGAAGTTCCTGACATTTTCTCCTACAGCGTGAAGATCGGGAGCTTCTTCTAGCTGGATCGGGACTTTGCCGACCTGTCTGGCGCGGATGGCTATCATTACAGCCCGATGCACGACTATGCCCTGGCTTTGCTGAGCTCCGCCTTCACCGACCATGCGTCCAACAGCCACGCCCTAGTCGGTGCCTCTCCACCCTCTGATGACCCTCAGGCCTGATCCCCAGAATGCTAGGTGTATTTGTATTTTGTCTAAAAACTTTGTTCGCTTGTGGTACTCTGTGGTGAACACTTGACCTTTGTCGTTTGACAAGTTCTGTTTGGAGCTTCGCCTCCTTTTGTGATGTTATCTTTGTGTTTGCACGTGAGCACACCCACAAAGTGTAGTCCCCGAGGTTCAGTCCGGCTGGAGAATCCAGGCGGGCCAAAGCTCCTTTGAATGTTTGTTTGCTGCATGTTTTATATGTGGGGGCACGCGAGCGCACCCACAGGGTGTAATCCCCGAGGTTCAGGCCGACTGGAAATCCCAGGCGGGCCGAAGCTGCTTCTTTGCGTCTCAGAGTTGGGCTCCGGTTGCAGCACTTCATCTCATGCGAAAAATGAGACATGATCAATAGACTTTGTGTTAGTCTTTTAACTTTTCTTTTGTTTGAAAATTTTGCCTTCTCGAGCAAGGCTGGTAGCTTAGTCCTTTTTTAGCAAGCATTGGCCTTTAAAGCCGTGCCCTTGTCGGTTCTTGGCCGGATGCAAGGGTCTGCTTAGGTGGCATACTTTCGTACTACTTTGGTCTTTCACTATCGGCTTCGAGCGAGCGAGCGCAGCCGGGACGTCCAGACGTCTGGTTTTCCTTAGGTTTTTCTTGTACGAGTCTTCGAGTTTGTCCGCTCTTGCCGTGTCTGTCAGCCGGCTTGCAGTCTGCAGCCGGAATCGAAGAGGGGTCTCTTGGGACCGCGTACAGTACTTCGTCCCTTCAGAGTTTGCGGCCGTCTAGGCTATATGGCGAGCTTCCGAGGGAAACTTCAGAGTCCGGGGTTTAAAAAACAATGTAGCTGGAAAAATTGTGATTGCGGCAGAAAATGCCAAATTATTATGGAGTCCTCGAGACTATGTCGAGGCCCCTCATCATGTTCATTACATAAAAGTAAGATACATTTGCCCTTTACTCAGGTGTAGAATGGACGAAGCAGTTTCGCATTCCACGGACACTCAGTTTGTTCGTCGGAGTGGTCCATCTTGTTCTTTGCCGACTGTCGGGCGTCGATCTTCTCAGCAAGCACTTCTCGATGGTGATAATGGTGGATAGATAACTAGCCTGTAGCTATGAACTCCCCCGCTTGAACCCTGATGCCAATGCAATAGCTCTCGAACCCTATGGGATATTCACAACACCATGCTCTTGCGCATGCAGCCATTGACCACGAATGGTAGTTTGCAATCTACTAATACCCAATGGAACAACAATCACACTCAATTGCAGTAGTATAATTTGATCACAGGGTAATTCTAGAGGTTCTTTGAAGAAACAACTCCAAAATAGTTTAAACGTGTTCTTACCCTAAAACCATGAATTATAGGCCTATATAAAGGCTGCTGGACGTCCAACATAGAGTTGGGGTCAAAACCAAACATATCTCTAACTTTCCTAACTTAAAAGGACTCTATTTGTAAACTGGTAGAAAACGTCCGTCGACTTGTTTTAGTTGCCGCGTACAGCTCGTAACAAACCGGGAGACATGTGAGTACCCGTTGGAAAGATCTCGGAATTATCTTTCCAACAAGTACTTATTTGCTTCGTACGTTTCAATTTCAGTACTTCTGCCTATCCGAATTGAACCTTCCTTGTTGGTCGCCTTCCATCTCTCAGTCGCCTTCCTCCCTCTCCTCCCGCTGATGCTGGTCCGATGGATATTAAATCTAGTCAAAAAATAACACCATGATTTAGGTAGTATAAAGTTCTTATAAACCAAAGTTCATGTCCAATTAGAAACGAATTCACCTTGTGATATTTTTCAACGAGGCTTAATATTTCCTTCCGGCTGAAACAACTAGAATCATCATATTCATAGAAGTTTGGAGTTCGGATGCAAAAGTTGTGGCGGTTCTGGTTCTGAAGTTTTTGCCTGACCGGTAGTTCTGGTGGGCCACCGGTAGTACCTCCAGGGCAGTTTGCCGCCGGTAGTACCGGTGTTAATTCCGGCCCAACTTCCGGTAAACCAATTTTCGGTTCAGTACTCTCTCTGCCTGGTTAGCGCTATTTGACGGAACTTGGATCGGATTTTTAGGCGGTAGTACCGCTAGGACATTCTTGCCACCGGTAGTTCCGGCTAAGCGGCGGTAGTACCGACCAGGCTCGCGTTTTTGTTCTTTCTCTCGCTGTTTTCTGACTGTTGGCTGGGTGCCACCGGTAGTACCGGCCACCCACCGGTACTACCGGCCGTGCACGATTCTGTGGGTAACGGGCAGATCGAGGAGCCCTTTAAAAGGATCTCCCCTTTCCCCTTCGGCCAAAACTCTTGTTCTTCTCGGTTTTTGGCTTTCTCTCTCCTACATTGTTGACCTTGAAGAGCTTGCCCTCTCCCCTTTCCCCTCCTATGATTCTTGCATCTTTTTGAGGGATTTGAGAGAGGAGATCTAGATCTACAAGCCCCACCAAGCCAAATCCCTTCTTTGTGAAGGAATCCTTGGGATCTAGATCTTGGTGAGTTTTGTGTTCTCCTCTTGTGTTCTTCCTCCCCTATTCCACCAATAGCTTTTGTAGCTTTGGTGGAATTTGAGAGTGAAGGACTTGCCTCTTGCATTTGGTGCATAGGTTTGAGTTCTCCTTGGAGATTCGGCGAGTTCAAGCCCTTGGGCTTGTTTCTCTTGGGTCCTTGGAACCCTAGACGGTTGTGTGGTTGGATAGTTGACCTTTTGTGATCTTGTACCCTTTTGTGGCCTTGTTGCCTTTTGTGGCTTTGTAGCCTTTGTGGCATTGTTCTTGGGGCTCCAATTGAGTTGTGGAGGTTCCCCAAGCTTGTTGGCCTATTGTAGCATTGTGGAGCCTTTGTGGCGTTTCTTGGGAGCCCTCCAATTGAGTTGTGAGATTGCCCCAAGCCTTGTACGGGTTCGGTGACCGCCCTCAAGTGTCCCATAGTGGAACGTGAGTAGGCCTTTGTGGCGAGCTCACGGGAGAATAGGGTGAGCCTGTTGTGGCGTCGGTAGGTTGCATGCCTTCGCATCTTGGGGTGAGGCCTTATGTGGCGTTGGGTGAGCATCAAGCCACCACACCTCGAGGTGAGCCATTTGTGGCGTTCGAACTACATTGCGCCTCCGCACCTCTCCAACGGAGATGTAGCTTTTTTGGAAGTGAACTTCGGGAAACAAATCATCGTCTCCGCGTCCATCGGTTATCTCTCAACCGAGCCCTTTACTTATGCAATTTACATTGTGATAGCCATCGTGCTTAAAGTACTATATCTTGCTATCACCTTGTTTCTTGTCTTGCTTAGCATAGGTTGTTGGTGCACTTAGTGAAACTAGTGGATATAGGTTTTGGCTTGATAAATTAAACGTTAAGTTTTATTCCGCATTTATTAGAGCCTATATAGTAATAATTTTAAAACGCCTATTCACCCCCTCTAGGCGACGTCCATTTCCCTTTCAATTGTATATCTCTGCCGTGATAGAAAAACAGGCCAAAAGTGTGCCATGGCAGAAAACAGCACCTCGCGGCAGAACGCGTGCCGCGGCAAAAAACGACAGGAAATCATGCCACGGCAGGAAATCGGATCCGTGGCAGACGTGGACTCGCGATAGAAAAAAGGGCGATTTCTATGCCACGGCAGAGTCGGCAATTTTTTTTTAATTCTGACTTGCCAAGGAAGGAAATATATTCTATGAATATGATGATTCTAGTTGTTTCAGCTGGAAGGAAATATTAAGCCTCATTGAAAAATATCACAAGGTGAATTCATTTCTAATTGGACATGATACTTTGGTTTATAAGAACTTTATACTACCTAAATCATGGTGTTATTGTTTGACTAGATTTAATATCCCCATTGGACCAGCGTCAGTGGAAGGAGAGGGAGGAAGGCGACCGAGAGATGGAAGGCAACCAAGAAGGATGGTTCAGTTCGGACAGACAAAAGCTCTGAAATTGAAACGTACGTGGTTTCCACATACCAACTCCGAATTAAGCAAATAAGTACTTGTTGGAAAGATAATTCCGAGATCTTTCCAACGGGTACTCATAGGTCTACCGGTTCGTTACGAGATGTCCGTGGCAACCAAAAAAATCGACTGACATTTTCGAGATGATATGGGGTGGCCCGATCTTCTCAGCAAGCACTTGTCGATGATGATAATGGTGGATAGATAACTAGACTGTAGCTATGAACTCTCCCGCTCAAACCCTAATGCCAATGCAGCAGCTCTCGAACCCTATGGGATATTCACAACACCAAGCCCTTGCGCATGCAGCCGTCGACCATGAACGGTAGTTTGCAATCTACTAATTCCCAATGGAACAATAGATCACACTCAATTGCAGTAGTATAATTCGATCACATGGTAATTCCAGAGGTTCTTTGAAGGAAACAACTCCAAAATAGTTTAAACATGGTCTTACCCTAAAAACCATGAATTACAGGCCTATATAAAGGCTGCTGGACGTCCAACATAGAGTTAGGGTCAAAACCAAACATATATCTAACTTTCCTAACTTAAAAGGACTCTATTTGTAAACTGGCAGAAAACATCCGTCGACTTGTTTCGGTTGCTGCGCACAGCTCGTAATGAACCGGGAGACGTGCGAGTACCCGTTGGAAATAACTCGGAATTATCTTTTCAACAAGTACTTATTTTCTTAATTCGGAGTTGGTATGTGGAAACCACAGACGTTTCAATTTCAGAGCTTCTGTCTGTCCGAAATGAACCTTCCTTCTTGGTCGCCTTCCATCTCTCGGTCGCCTTCCTCCCTCTCCTCCCGCTGGTGCTGGTCCGATGGATATTAAATATAGTCAAACAATAACACCATAATTTAGGTAGTATAAAGTTCTTATAAACCAATGTATCGTGTCAAATTAGAAACGAATTCACCTTGTGATATTTTTCAACGAGGCTTAATATTTCCTTCCAGCTAAAACAACTAGAATCATCATATTCATAGAATATATCCTCAACAGTACGAGTTGTTATGCAGTGCCCGACTGATGATGAATGGTCCTTCCCAAGGCGGAGCCAGCTTGTGCATCTCCTTGGTGTCTTGTACCAGCCGCAAGACGAGGTCGCCCTCGCGGAACGAGACGTTGCGGATCCGGCTGGCGTGGTAGCGTCATAGGCTCTGCTAGTAGATGGCAGACCAGGACAAGGCCAGCTCTCGAGCCTCCTCATGGAGATCGATGCTGTCTTATCGTGCTTCCTATGCTTGTTGTTCTGTGTACAACAACTTTCGTGGTGCATCGAAGTTGATGTCGGTTGGTAGGACTGCCTCTGCCCCATAGACGAGGAAGAATGGTGTGAAGCCGGTGGAGCGGTTGGGAGTTGTTCGCAGGCTCCATAGTACAACTAGAAGTTCCTCTATCCAGTAGCCGGGTGTCCTCATCAGCGGCTCGATTAGACTTGGCTTGATTCCGGCTAGGACCAGGCCATTTGCTCGCTCGCATTGTCCATTGGACTAGGGATGTGCAACGGAGGCCAGGTCCAGACGGATGCCCTTGTCACCACAGAAAGGCGCGAAGGCCCCTTTGGCAAAGTTGGTGTTGTTGTCTATGATGATGCTGTTGGGGAATCCGAACCTTGTGATGATGTCGGTGAAGAAATTTACTACAGTTGGTCCGTCCAGCTTCTTGATTGGCTTTGCCTCGATCCACTTGGTGAACTTGTCCACGGCCACCAGCAAGTGTGTCATGCCGGATCGCTCTGTCTTGAATGGGCCCGCCATATCCAGGCCCCAGACGGCAAACGGCCAGGTGATGGGGATTGTCTTCAGTGCTAAAGACGGAGTGTGCTTCTGCTGAGTGAATCGCTGACATCCGTTGCATGCTTTTACCAACTGCTCGGTGTCCTCTAGTGCTGTGGGCCAGTAGAATTCGTAACAAAACGCCTTTGCCACTATTGCCCTTGACGATTCGTGATGGCCGCATTCGCCTTGGTGAATGTCCACCAGCAGCCGAATTCCATCTTCTTGGCTCACGCAGCGCTGGTATATTCCTCCCATGTTGTGCTTATAAAGCTCATTGTTGATGATGGTGTATGCACTTTCTCTGCGCTTCACTTGTCTTGCCGCCACCTCTTCATCCGGCAGCTCCCCTTTGACCAGGAAGTCCATGAATGGCTTACCCAATGACGGTGTCTCCCGGATGGAGAGGATTGTTTGCATGATCAGCCTCTCTTCCTCGCTCCTAGCCGGCTCGGGCTCGTCAGGCGGACGACCGGGTGGGAGTCTGGAGCCAGTAGTCCCCGGGATGGAGCCGGCAGTCCCTAGGTGCGGTGTGGTAGTCCCCGGGTGCGGTGTGGCAGTCCCTGGGATGGGGGTGGCAGTCCCCAGGATGGAGCCGGCAGTCCCCGAGTGCGGCATGGCAGTCCTCGGGTCCACCTCCAGCATGATGGAGTCAGATTCGGGTGATGGCGTGATGGAGGGCTTGCACAGGTGTTTGAGGGCTACCCCAGGCGGTATTGCTGCTCTTGTTGAGCCTACGCAGGCGAGTGTGTCCGTGTCTTCGTTGTTTGCTCGAGGCACGTGGTGGAACTCGCATCCTTCGAAATAGGCGCATAGCTGCTGTACAAAGAAGCGATATAGTGCCATGTTTGCATCCTTGGTGTCCCAGTCGCCCGATACTTGGTGCACCACCAGGTTGGAGTCGCCGAAGAGGATGCGTCTGATGCCGATATCTTTTGCCATCTTGAGGCCGTGCACGAGTGCTTCGTACTCGGCGGCGTTGTTGGACGTGCGGAAGTGGATCTGCAGCATGTACTCTAGCCGGTGTCCTTTGGGAGAGGTGATGACGACCCCCCGAGCCCATCGTACATTTTGGAGCCGTTGAAGTGCAGCTTCCAGCGCGTGGAATCGGGACACGGAGGCAGGTACTGCGTTTCTTCCCAATCGACAAGGAAATCTGCCAGGGCCTGAGACTTGATCGGCGTTCTTGGCTCGTACCGGATATAGAGCATGGTGAGATATATCGCCCATTTCACCACCCGGCCAGCACAACTACACGGATGGAGTGCTCTTGGACGTAGTGCTTTAGCTTCTTGGCGGCCATGTACACGACGTACACCATCTTCTGGTAGTGGGGGTAGTTCTGCTTTGATAGCGAGAGTACCTCACTCAAGTAATACCCCCGGCGTTGGACTGGTTGAGACTTTCCTTCTTCTGGCCTCTCTACCACTAGTACGACACTGACGACCCGGTTAGTGGCTGCGATGTACATCAGCATTGGCTCCTTCGTGGCTGGGGCCGCCAGTATTGGTGGAGAGGACAGCATGCGCTTGAGGTCGCAGAAAGCCTCGTCCACCTACGATGTCCAGACGAACTTGTCTGTTTTCTTCATGAGCTTGTACAGGGGTAATGCCTTCTCCCCCAGCCGGCTGACAAACCGGTTGAGGGAGTCCAAGCATCCGGTGAACTTCTGCATGTCACGCAGGTTCTGCGGTGGCTGCATGCGCTCAATCGTGCCGATTTTCTCCGGGTTGGCCTCGATCCCACGCTGTGAGACGAGGAAACCGAGGAGCTGGCCGATTGGACGCCGAACACGCACTTCTCCGGATTCAGCTTCATTTGGAACCGCCAGAGGTTGATGAAGGTTTCCTTCAGGTCTTCGAGGAGCGTATGTCTCTCCTTTGTTTTGTCCACCACGTCATCGACATAGGCATGCACGTTTCTGCCAATTTGCAATTGTAGGCACTTTTGCATGCAATGCTGATATGTGGCGCCTACACTTTGGAGTCCGAATGGCATGTTGGTGTAGTAGTAGGCCCCGTATGGGGTATTGAATGATGTCTTTATTTGATCAGCGGGGTTCAGCCAGATCTAGTGGTAGCCGGAGTATGCATCTAGAAATGACAGCAGTTCACAGCCGGTTGTGGAGTTGATCACTTGGTCTATCCGTGGCAGGGCGAATGGATCCTTGGGGCATGCCTTGTTGAGGCTGGTGTAGTCAACACACATGCGCCAAGTCTTGTTCTTTTTCAGCACCAGTACTGGGTTTGCCAGCCATTCCGGGTGGAACACTTCCATGATGAATCCGGTTGCGAGCAGCCGGGTGATCTCCTCACCGATGGTTCTTATTTTCTCTTCCGCGAAGCGACATAGTGACTGTTTGATCGGCTTTGCATCCGACCTGACATGCAAAGAGTGCTCGGTGAGCTCCCTCGGAACACCAGGCATGTCCTTGGAGGACCGTGCGAAGATATCCCGATTCTCACGGAGGAAGTCAACGAGCGCGCTTTCCTATTTGCTATTAAGGCCGTCTCTGACCAGGACGAACTTGTCTGGCTCGGCCTCGTTCAGCAGGATCTTCTTGGTGCCTTTTGATGGCTTGAATTGTGCCTCTCCGGCTGGCTTTGGCTCGCCAGCCAGCATGTCCGCCTGTAGGGCTGCCACATTCTGCATAATGATGCGTTTCTCTTCTGCAATGATCATGGCCACTACAAGAAATGTGTTGACTAATGACCTTTCCTTAACGACCATGGTTTTTTTGGTCATAGATTTATGACCATTTTGAACCAAATGGTCGTAGGCCATTTGAGAGGGTCCAAACTCTAAAAAATCACGACCTTTTTGTTAGGAAGGTCGTAACTTCCCTACACAAATTGGTCATACCATAATCAGGAATGGTCTATGACCTTAATGTTTGGTGACTACGACCAATTTAAATGGTCAGGGATGTTATTTCGCGAAAACTTAAAATGAATAATTATCTACCTCAGCAATTTCGCCTACATGTCATGCCTACGTAGAAATTTACGCTTACGTGTCTGGATAACACTAGATTTAATTCTATCACTAACATGTGAACCCACCTGCCATCTTAGAAGCAAGCCCACGTGGCTAAAAAAACTCTTAACCCCGCAACATAATTCCAACCAATAAGAACAAAGCATGAGCCTACCTACGGATCACCCTACAAAAGCATATCTTAGTCGTCTATCCACACCAGACTATCCAGATCCAACTTCTCCCACCTCCCACTTTGGATGGAGAATGACTGAGAAGCCCAACAGGTCCTAGCTGCTCCACAGGTCCCATGGGATTATGGCGGCGGGGGCGGGCTATGGAATTGGGAGTTTTGTAGCCTAGAGATATGATGCCTAGGGTTAGAAATAGACTTTGAACCCATATCCCACCCCTATCGCCATAATCCCAACCCTAACGCGATCCTCGCGAACAACCGTGTAGAGGAAGCTCGTCAAGAGGAG
This sequence comes from Avena sativa, assembly GCA_916181665.1. NCBI lineage: Eukaryota > Viridiplantae > Streptophyta > Magnoliopsida > Poales > Poaceae > Avena > Avena sativa. Next base: position 320,719,285 of record OV702292.1, read on the forward strand.
GCTGAATTGGCATCTCTCTCCTTCCCAAGAGCCAGATCCCCATCACCGCTCCCCAACATTCGCTGCACCTCGCGTGGTGGTGGCAGCGACGAGGTGAGGAGCATGGTGGCGGCGCCTTTGTTTGCTGAGGAGGAGGGGACGAGAGAGATGGTGGCGGCGGCGTGCTCCACGCGGAGGTCGTTCAGGGACCCACTCAGTGTGCTCCAGGACAACATCCAGCACACAAACACACTGTGAGCCCCTCTCCTCTCCTAATCCCCTTCCCTAATTCCTTCCCCTACGGCTGCGACTAAGAGTTCGTGTGCTGTCTACGTCGTGTCGGGGGGTGACGAATTCATCGTCTGTGTCGTAGGGTGTCAGACTGCTCCAGGGACTACGACAGGGCCTGCCTGCAGATGTGCATGTCCTACAGCCTGGCCGCGAGCTTCTTCCTCTTCCTCTTCTAGTGGACTGACTACAGCCTCGCCAGTGCACTTGGCCTCATCAGGATCCTAATATACAAGGTTCTCTTCTCTCTGCGTGTGTGCGTGATTGTTGTTTCGTTTCAAAAATTATGATGTCCTCTCTTTGATACGGATCAAGCCGATGATCCTAGGATTGTTGTCCCGATCTTTCACAGCGAGTAACCCGGATAGTAATCCTTCCAATCACGCGATGAACGCAACCTGAAGAAGAGGAATCAATCCAGCAAGTAACGTGATGAAGATCACCACGCCTAAAACCTAAGCACGACAATCCTTGATGAACACAAGAACCTCCGCATCAATAATCTGATAAACGGTATCGCCGTCCCCGGAGGGATGATACATGGTGGAGCACAATATAGTTTTTAGACTAAACAACTGAACTCTCCTAAACCCTAGGCGGCTGGCTCCTTTATATAGGAGGTCTGCAACTAGTCGGATGGATATACCCAAACCGAACACACAAACAGACTCGGACCTAACCTGGACTCGGACTCAATAACATAGCAACAATATTTGACACAACCTTAGACTTATCATTACATATCGTAGGTCGTCCTGGCGTGCCAATCCTTAATGTGATGCCCGCATCACCTAGCTTGGTGGAGTCCTGAAATTAGGCTTCACCTCCTCCTTCGTGCCCATATCATCACCCCCCTTCAAGAAGCGTTGTCCCCAATGTGTGCGGGTCAGGTCGGAAAGTTGGCGTGATATGAACAATAGCTTCACGTGTCTTCGCCATCTTCAAGTCTTGCTTGCCTTCCACTCCACAACCTCTCTCTCGGCTTGCTTGACTTGAAACATCCCTTGGCACCTGCACCTCCTTGCGTCTCCATATGAGCTTGGACCTGGGCGCCACCGTCTTCTTCTTATGCTTAACTCTTGTTGGAACCTGTGGTTGCTGAACATGAACCTTCTTTGCACGACCTAGGATAAGATGAGTAATGCCTGGACCACACAATTGTCGAACATGTCCATCCTTGCCTCTATGCATCCGCATAACTGTCCCAAAAAAACGCCTCACATGTGTGCTAACAAAACTGCTCTTGTTACCCCATTGCACTACATGCACTAGAACATCAGGAGCACAACTATCATCTGTCTGAACACCTGTGTCAACACAAACAACCTTCTGAACACATGTTGCAATATCCTTCCTCTCAGCAATAAGAGGATGCACTTCAACTGGCTTGTCACTAACAAGTTCGACTGGCTTGTCATCTACGGGCATAGCTAAAGCAATATCAACATTGTTGCATTGTGCATCATGCTCTCCATCCTGCACCTTAGCTAACCCAGATTTTGGCTTAGCCTTGCGCACCTTCTCCTTATGTATCACCAGCTCCACATCAGACTTTATGTGATCATCCTGCATAGGCTTCAAAGTCTGTTGTTTTCCACCATGCATAAAAGAATATGTATTTAATCTTTCAGCATATGTAACGATGCGATCATACTGCCATGGACGACTAAGTAATAGCCCACATACCTCCAATGGAAACACACCGCACTCAATCTCATCAACATAATCACCAATTGTAAATGGCACACGCACCTTATGAGTTACCTTCACCATACCGCAGCTATTTAACCACCGTAGATGCTTAGGTTCAGAAATACGCCATGTGGACAACCCCAACTTTGCCACCATTGCCTTGATAATACCATTAGTACAGCTTCATTCATCAATAATCAACTTGCATGCTTTGCCTTTGATTATACACTGCGCTTGAAATAAATTCCAACGCTGGCCCTTATCAACTGTCATGCAAGCATCACCTTGTACTTTCTTGAGTTGCAAATTCAGCCCACTCAATGGTACAATATCCTCCATTGTAGTTTCAGCGCACACAACAACCTTGGCAACAACAGGATACTTCTCTTCGGAAGGTTTTGTCACCGCCACACTAACCATTTGCACTGAAACAGCTGCCAGAGCCTCCTTTGCATGAGATGGTATAGATACAGCTGCAACCCTGGACGACTGCTGGACTGGTTTCACGGGCTTGATACAAGATACCTTATGACGAGGAGACATAAAACAGCCACGCAAAAAATTATTGAAGTCATACCAAGTTGCATCTATGATGTCCTTCTCACACATCTCTTTATCCCACCAACGAACTATCTTCCCACCCACACGTCGCAGTGCAAGAACCACACGTGTAGAATCATCCAGATACTCATACGTATGACATCTGTAAAAACCTTCTTTCATGTGATGTTCCCACAACTCATATTTAGCATATGTCCTGTTGACCAGTCTTCATTTGATTTGAGAATCATCACATACGACACCGTTCAAGATGTCTAGATAATCATTGTACACATCACCAGATCTCTTCCCATAAATACATCGTTTGTCGTAAAAATCACCCTGGAACGATTGTATGTTTCCTATCATCTATACTATTAAAAAGATTGAGGACGTTCCTCACGCCCCAGATTTTCTGTCTGCCGATTTTTGGTCGATTTTACCCCCGAGTCTTTCAATGTATTACGTGGTATGCCACCACCAAGACACCGAAAAGAAAAGGGCAACGGCCCTGAGCGAGCTCCGCGCCCCGCACCCCTACCGGCCGCAACCGCTTCCCCCGCGCACAGCCGGGAGCTGCCATCCCCGCAGCCCTGCCGCCGAGATCCCGCCACCGTCGGTCCATCCCCGCGCGCCGCCCCGGATTTGATGGCTGGTCGATCCTACCAAACCCCGTCCAATCGATCCCCTCCTTCCTCCTCTGAGCGGCGACCACCGACGGCCATGCGGGCATGTCTTCCTTGTGGCAATGGCTAGGCTTCCCCTCCTCCCTTCCTCCTGCCCATGCTCCTATCCCACCGACACGTGTTGCCGTGCTCCCACCGGCGTGAGGCCGCTGCGCCCACCCTACTCCTCCACCACCGGAATGAAGCCATCGCGCTCACCCTGCTCCTCCCACGCCGGAGTAAGGTCCCGTGTCGAGCGCGGTGGAATCACGACCGTGGTAGTGCAGGCCTGGTCCAGGAGCGGGTGGTGGTGCGGAGCAGCGGGATCAATCCGGAGACAGATTGATGCCTCATCCATCGATCTGTTGCTCGCCGCGTCATATCTGGCGGTGCGTCATGGCATGGCAATGTTGCCGGCGTCATGCTGCTGGTTCCAGACAAGGCGACCCCCTCCTATAACTCGACGTCGCACCATCGTCCCTCTTGTCATGGCTGCGACGTCTTCGTGTCTGAGGTCTCGCACGTTGTTGTGGTCTGGGCTCCAGAGCCTTGTGGCCGTCAATGGACGTGGGCATATACGAGGCCGATGACGCGTCCTGATGAGACGATAGGCGTGCTCGACCTGATCCAACAAGCTTCAACAGGTGGCATACAAATTACTCTTCTATTTCTTCGTTTTCTGTAGACCATTGCAGGCACAACCCAAAAGCTTGAATTTTTTTTTATGCGTAATTCGTCTTGCTCCGTGTGAATCTGATAGAGCTGGAAAGCAGATACTTTTGCTAATTCATCCAAGAAGCCTAATGTGTCTCTGATCCCTTTACTCCGTGTGGCAGTATGCCTTCTCCCTTTCTCCAATGGGTAGCAAGAAGGGGATGTCTTAGATTTTATCACTTGGAATAATGTGCTACTTATAATTTTTTTATGTTTGATTAGGTTTTAATAATCTTGATTTTCATTTAGAAATATTATTGGAAAATGGTAGAGATACATTGTTGATGTGACCTAGCCAAAGTGTGACAAGCATACTCCAAAATCTAATAGCGTCAAGAATGATCTTGTAAATTGCATAGGCGATACATATGAAAGAAATTACTCAAAACCATCTTTAGGTTACAAGTGATGTGGAATCTTAGTCAATAAGAGATAATTGGATGAGTTATCACTTTTTATAATAGAATTTTATCGAATTATGTTTTGAGAAAACTGTAATTTTATTGTTGGAATACCATGTTGGTTTCTCTATCTGCAAGCAAGCCACAAGAATTACTTCCTTGCCCAGAGAATCCATGACAGCTGATATCAAGTCTGGATTTTTTGAGCCAGTAATTTTTATAAGCACGATCTCAAACCATATGAGTTATGTGCTCGGTGTACCAAAGGAAACCAATTGCAAATATTTTACAAGATTGAAATCAAGCAAGAATTCAATGTGACAGAGTTTTCGAAATTATTTGACCACCGAGCAAAAGAAGGAGATTAACATATGTAAATATTCATATTTTTATGTTTTACATGTTAGACATGTGTCTTGACAGAAAAACTAAAGAGATCGTGACAACGCACGGGTATTCAGCTAGTATTCGGTAGAAAACTTCCGCCGTATCTAGTTTCCCACACAATATGTACTTCTTTTTTTAAGGAACGTGAGTTGTTCACGTACAGGAAATCACACGATCGGGGCCAGGGAAAAAAGATGATCCAGGCAGTCTTGGCCGGCCCACTAGGCTTTCGCTGCGCTCGCTACCTTGCTCCCAGCCAGACGCTCGGGATGAGCGATCCCTGATCGCGCGCACGCCAGGGAACAGAGGCAGGTGCGATCGCCTCGGTCATGAGGCGTACGGTGGCTGGTGTCCTCCTCTTTTTTTTAATTAAAACGCGTGAGATCCTCACGTATCCAGGCGGACTTCTCTCGAGCGGCACGCCAGTCACGTCACGGGATGGTCTCGATCGTGACGCGCGCGAGGGACTCCTTTTTTAAAGGGGCATGCTACGCGTCTCCCGAGATATACACTTTCAATCCTCGGGTCTTCCTGCTGACACGTGTTCCGTCTAGTTTTCGCTTTTGCTACACTGCATCTCGCTTTTGCTATATAAATGCCCTACTTTTGCTACATGTAGTAAAAAACGGTTCGGTCCAGAAAATACAAAAATAGACTGGACCTCGCCGGAGATCTCGCCGGAGACCTCGCCGACGACCGTGTAGCAAAAAAATTATACTAATGTAGCAAAACCCGACCTCGCCGGAGACTTTCGCCGGTGACCGTGTAGCAAAATTTTCGCCGGAGAAATCATAGCAGAAATTTTAACCTGTTGTAGCAGAACCACGATACAGTTGTAGCAAAAAAGTTCAGCAAATGTAGCAAAATCCGGACCTCACCGGAGATCTCGCTGGAGACTTTCGCCGAAGACCTCGCCGGAGACATTATAGCAGAAACTTTGCGCTATTGTAGCAAAACTAGAAAAGAGATGTAGCACAATAAATATCCTATTGTAGCAAATCCAACTTCGCCGAAGACCTCGTAGCAAAAATATTTATTACTAAGGCGTAGCAAAACACGACGCCACTTGTAGCATCTCTGTCATCCACACATATCACAGTTGACGACCCGATATAGAAAACTTCGACGACGTACGTAGCGGCGCTGGTGATATTCGGTAGCAACCCCGGTGCCTTTGGGTAGCAAAGCTTGTGTCCTTGGGTAGGAACACTGGCGGCACGGTGCGCGGAGGTGCGCAGGCGCGACGGTTCATAGCAGCGCGATGGCGGCCCCCGATGGTGTGGCAGCGCGGTGGGCCAGCTGGTGTGGCGGTGTGCAACAGTATAGCGGTGGTCCCCCGACGGCGCGACAGCGCGGCAGAGCACAGCGGCGCGGCGATGGCCTCCAGCGACGCGTCGGCGGCCCGACGACGTGGCGGTGGCCCATTGACGCGGCGGCATCCCGGCAGCGCGGCCATGCGGTGGCGTGGGGCTGCTGGCGTGGTGGCGTGCAGCAGTGCGGCGATGGCCTCCGGCGACGCGGTGGCGGCCCGGCGGCGGCCCGACACGACATCGCGGCCGTGCGGTGGCGTGGGGCTGTAGACGTGGCGGCGCGCATCAGTACGGCGGTGGCAGCGCGCCGTGCGGTGTGCAAGGGGCGATCCGGGGATCAAATCTTTCGATCCCGGGGAAATAGTATCATTTCCCTTTTTTAAACTTGAGGTCAATCTGAACTGTGCAGACTTCCCTCGATCGCGATCAAGTGCGTGCGTTTGCGCGTATCAGTTTCTTTTTTTCTTTTTACTTTCCTTGTACTCTGATTTATTTCCTTCCTTTCCGAGAGTCCACAATCGACAACTCTGCGTGCACTCACAGTCGGAAATTCGGAACAAGAATCGGAACAAAGTCCACGATCGACAACTCTGCATGCACTCACGGCCGAAAAATCGGAACAAGAAAGACTCCTTTATTTCTTTCCTTGCTAATAATAACATGACGACCAATCAAGCCAGAGTACTCCACGAGTTTTCTGTTATTGTCGTATCTCCTATGCCAAGAAATTAACACGAACATGAGCCAGGCGCCGATTTGGAACCAGCAACAATCCGCGAGAAGTAAGTCCTCAGCCAAAACAACAGAGTAATCTGAGCAACAACAAAACCTCCAACGGATCAACTAATCCACGGATCAGCAGATCGACCAACAAGAACTCACCGTGATAAACCCAGAAATCTGATACCACATGATACGGATCAAGCTGATGATCCTATGATTGTTGTCCCGATCTTTTACAGCGAGTAACCCGGATAGTAATCCTTCCAAGCATACGATAAACGCAACCTGAAGAAGAGGAATCAATCCAACAAATAACATGATGAAGATCACCATGCCTCAAACCTGAGCACGACAATCCTTGATGAACACAAGAACCTCCGCAACAATAATCTGATAAACGGTATCACCGTCCCCGGAGGGATGATACACGGTAGAGCACAATATAGCTTTTAGACTAAACAACTGAACTCTCCTAAACCCTAGGCGACTGACTCCTTTATATGGGAGGCCTGCAACTAGTCCATTGGATAGACCCAAATCAAACACACAAACAGACTCAAACCTAACCTGGACTCGGACTCAATAACATAGCAACAATATTTGACACAACCTTAGACTTATCATTACATATCGTAGGTCATCCTGGCGTGCCAATCATCAATGTGATGCTCGCATCACCTAGCTTGGTGGAGTTCTGAAATTAGGTTTCACCTCCTCCTTCCTGCCCATATCACTCTTTATTGCGCCTACATTCTCGAGGAAATCCACCCTGGACCTCTGCTCCTTTGTTTCGGTCGGTTTCACAGGTTTATGTGCACAAAACCACCACCATGTCCACCCTCGAGAGGAAGGCCAGCATCAGGGAGTTCTATGGTATAAATCCCGTATTGTACCATTTATCTCTTAAACAGCCAGACTGAATGAAATAGTGGCTTGTTCAAAACCTCACCTGGCGTTTGATGTTTGGGGCTCATACCCGTGATACACTAATACGGATGCACATTGTGTACTGCAGCGGTGATATTCCCCTCCCTCATGCAACTGCACAACGGGATCAGCGACACGACAACCGCAGGCAGAAGGCCGTCTACTCGGAGATGTACCTGTGGAGAGACCACGACGAGGTGGGCTCCAAGAGGCCGGTCGACGCGGAATCTGCATGGATCTCAATAGTAAGTCCTCTCTTGCCATATGATCTTATTCATTTTCATGCTCGGTACAACCAGACCAAGGTTTCGGTAATTTTGTTAATGCCAACACAAAGATTTTGTACTCTAGATATATTCTGATTATATATAGGCTTGAGTATTTTGCACTCCATTGCTAAATACTCCTGCATATATATTCTGATTATGGCCCTTCATATAGATTATGCCTGTTATTCTGATCCTGCATATATATATCTTGTTATTTGTTATTATCACGAAGTAGGTATAAGTTTCCATCATATTCTTAGCTAGACTAGACGGATTGAGTCGTAAGTGATGCATCATAATAGACAGATTGAGTCATAAGTTATTATCTTAGATAATTATGTATTTAAATGGAACCTTTACATGGACACTACGTTGTCTTAAGACCATGGTCACTATGTTCTCAGTACACATAGCTATGAGCATATATTTTTATCGTAGAAGTCAAGAAAAGATCAATCCACATATACATCAAACTCTCAGGAGAATACATGTTTATCACTTAAAATCTTATGAAGTCGGTTTAAGCCAAGTGTGATACCATTTGTTTCCTTTGCTTTCTTTAAATCTACTGGTCAGCAAAGACAAATCGGTAACAAAGAGTAAGACAAATCGCATCAGTTTACAAAGAGTCAGATAGATCGCATATGTTTACAAATAAGCCTGTTGGTATGGAATGTACCAAAAATTTATAACCAAAGGCAGATTGCGACAACAAGGTTGGAGGCAACAGATAGACAGAGAATTAACACACATCCTATGGTACTACAGAAACCACAAACACGTGAATCCTAGTTTGACTTTTTTAGAAGAGGATAGACAAACGTTACACTTCCTTACCAGAAAAGGGTGGGTGGGTGGGTAAGAAGAAAATGGAAGCAGTCCTATTCTCACGTTTAGTTTTTGCCTAGTATACATAGCTACCAAAATATTTTCTAGACTAACAACGACCATCTTGGCTGAGACCCTGAAGGGCAGAATGGCTCTAATACCAATTGTAATACCTCGGACCCTACGCTCTAAGCAACAAGCAGGAATGAACCCAAAAGTGGATCCGGGATTCTACCGCGGAGGCCCAAGGCCACCCACGTGTAGACCCATAGAAGCAGAGCAGGGCACAGTACCGTCCAACCACCCTACCCACTTTAAAGAACATCATGACAAGAGCGAGCGGCATAGTCGATAGGTAAAGCAATCAAAAACATACATAAATGAGTATGTATGTCAGTGACATACAATAGTACATCAGAGCCAAACCATCTAAAACAATAGAAACAAAAGTATTCAACGCCATACGGCAAGATCCAAATATCCTAGATAGAGATAATAGTTTAGGATACATCCTCATACATCAAACATCAGAGTATCAAGCAGAAGCGAAAAACAAGATCTGAGTATAGACAAGAAGCAAATTGGCATAAGATGCCCTGAAAATAAGCACATCCCACCCACAGATCTCATGGATCCCCATCCCCGGAATCTCTACACCTGACAGTCATTGCCACCACCATCGGTCTCTTCGACCCAATAACCTTCTTGGGAGTAGACATGTCCATCTGAACAATAACATATATCGTGTGAGACCCTAGGGGTACTCAACAAGTCTTAATGCATCTAAAGGAAACAACCTGGGGGTGATGCAATTACAGCGAAAAATAATAACTAACAATTCTATAGAGACACGCTACAACATCCACCCAACTAGAGATGGATGGACGCTCATTAATTAGTAACAACAGTTATATAAGCAACATAAATAAACATCACTTGCCCTTCTTCTCGCGTACTGACGAGAAGGCGGAAGAACATCCCATCCATTCGCAATTTTATGAACCATTCCATGAGTGTTGCACTATTTACTAGTCATGTTTTAGTCAATTTAAAGGCGGTACTTTAGTTATAGTTATCTATGATCGAGAAACTATGCTCCAAGTCGTCCATAACCGCGGACACGACTTTCAAAAAGATTTACCCTGCAGGGGTGCACAAATAGCAACACACGTACGATCAACCTCGGGAAGAACGAAATAAAAAGCAATGAGGCCTCATGACAATGCATTCACATGATTCATAAATTATTTCAAGGGGCCTCCCCACTAAGCTACCCGGAATGAAGTTGGCCGGCTTTGAGACGGACCCAGGGTTTGTGTTAATGGCTGTAAACGACTAGGATCCCGAAAGTGTGACTGTTCTTGTCGATACCACAAAAAACACTCCATGTTCCAAAACAGTACAAGTGCTCCACGCGCAATCGTAAATAGAGAAGGAAAGCATGGCATACGTATAGGGTAGTAATAAAGCCCCAAAATACTTTGTGTCCCAAGAAATAAAGTGTGAATCAATCTCAGGCGAAGGGGAATCCATAGAGTCTTCCACATGTGGATAGTACGAATAGTCGAGGAACAGGAATCAAGTACTCGGGATCCTACAGGACACAAGTGAGCGTGGAAGAACCAAATAACAACTATTGCCCATCGGTGCCTCTTTCTTTAGTTATCCCATTACTACATAGTTTAAGTTATATAGGTATATCATTATCCAAAGACTCGCACAAATCCTACACATGCAGTTCTACGACTCACATGGCTCAAACAACTCCTATAGTAATGACTCATAGGATTGAGGGTACAAGTTTTGGTGGCCTTTAAAAGTAAAGGCTATGTAATACTTGGGATTCAATTTAATGCAACCGTTACTCGATGATGCAAGAATAAGATAGATGCATAGGTGCTATATGTATGTAAGCATGTGGAATTGCTTGGATGTCAGATCATTAGTAAGGTAACCATGATCCGGGTAGTACTCTTGGTTCTCCTAATAATTCCCTTGCTCGACGTCTATCTAAAATAAAAGCCAAACACACAAAGGGCCATAATAAATGAAGTGTGCAATTATATAAATATATGCAACAAGCAAACAATGTATGCCATGATGGAATGATGCACAATTGCATGGTATAACATAACATGGCATGGGTGAGGTAGAGGCACAATAATAAAGTATTTTATTAATTATTCAGTCAAGTTTTACTTGCATAAACCTTGCTGTTTTCTTAATAGTTATTTGTGCATGCTTCAAATTTTATCATGGAATGCATATTTAGAACATGCTCATCACGCTGATCGATTTTGACATATTACTTGTCAAATTTTGAATTACGGAAATAAAGTTATGAATTTATTTAGAAAAGGCATTTAGTAACAACTAAGTAATTTAGGAATTTTAAATTGCTCAAAAATTATTTTGTATGGTCTATTTGAATTCCTGGCATTTTTATGATCAGAAAACATATATTATATGTATTATTTGAATTTATGAATTTAAATTTATTACTAAATGCAAAACAATTAAATTAGGGTCAAAAGTAAAAGGTTTAACTAGATAGCGTCAAATCTGGGAAAATTTAAAAACATGTTTGAATTCATATTTAAATTTGAATCATATTTCATTTTGAAAGTTTTTGCAAATTCAAATTATTTAAACATATATGAATTAATTTGATTATATTCAATTTTTAGAATTTTGTTTATATTAGAATAACACTGCGGGACTTTTCTTACTCGCAGGAATTTACCCATAGACACTAACCATTGGGTCCAACGGCTGCGCTGGTCCACTACATGCGCAGGGCAGTGCGACAGTGATAAGTGGGAAGGCGAGGACTACGGTTTGATTCCCGGAGAAGCTGGGTGCCTTTTTGTAAAATGCTCATGCCGAGTCTTGTTATAGCAGCCGACGGGTGGGGTCACCAAGGGACTGCAGGTTGATAGGTAAAAAGATGCAGGGGGCTAAGTAGAAAACCTTCCAGCGCTGTGTCTGACGAAACTGACGATGATCCCCGAATTCAACTAGCTGGCTTGATATCCATATGAAGATGGCGATGGATCTAGGCTGAATTTTGATACGCTGCAAAAATGAAAAATGTAGAGGCGATCATGGGGTGCAACTTTGGTTCCGGAATCATCACCGGATATGGGTTGTACATGAGGGGAGTTTGCGAGGAACATAGGGTTTTCAATCAGAATCAAAACTGACGAAAGGGTTACAATTGGCAGTGATAAGCAATGAACTTAACCAGATGGTTGCAGGAAATACCAAGCTCAGTTTGATGCGTGGTTTTCATCTAGGTGGAGGCTGAGCTATAGAGAACAACTTCCATTGAGGAAGCTTCGCCGGAGGAGCTCTAGGGACACCGGGAAAAGGACGGGAATAGTGGGTCAGGGCGGACTGCTACTGCTACTGTCTTCGCATGTGCACGTAGCTGGGGAAAACTCATGCGATGGGGCGAGCTTCTGGTCGACAAAGAGGGTGCTAGAAGGAGGGGAATGGAGATAGGTACACATCACGGGGCCAGTAGTGGCCTCGGTGGGCTTGGTGGAGGCCGGAAGGGAAGGTGACAGCGATGAACGGCGGCGGGAGATGGGGAAGGCAAGCTTGTCACCGATTCCACGCGCAAGGGACCAAACTGGTGTTGCTGAGGTGACCATGGAGTCGCGGCGATCCTGATAGTGGCCTCGACATGAAGGGGTGGCTCAGAATGGTGGTGTCGTGCAGAGGCAGGCGCGGCGGTGCTCGGTACCTGCAGAGGAAGAGGGGGAATTGGGGTGGCATCTAGGGTTTCTGCAGGGCGCTGTTGCTCGGTAGATAAGTGCGAGTCACGCGCACAACGTGGGGATGATGAGGATGACGGCGTGCTATGGCCACCTGCCGCTGCGGTCGGGGGTCAGAGAGAGGGGACACGAGATGGAGAAGATAAATAGTAGCAACGTTGGTTTTTGTTTTGTCTCTCTCCGTCATAAACGGGTACTAGCTGGAATCACAAGGAATGGGCCAGCCCAGGGGAAGGGGTACTGGGGCGGCCACTGGCTGCAGGGTGGCTTCTTGGGCTGGGCTGCGAAGGTGCACTAGATGGGTTTTCTGGCGAGGTTTTCTTTCTCTCCCTCTCATTCTGTTTCAATTTTTATTTGTTTTATGGGATTTGATTTGATTCAAATTTAAATAGCTCCTGTTTGCAAAACAAATGAAGAACATGGAACCACAAGCTGGAGGGAAGTTATTGAACAACAAGGAGTTGTAGATTAAGTTAGGATCAATAGAATTCACTAAACTAAGTGCAATACAAATAGATAGAAGGGAAAAAGAACAAGAGGACATGGTTCATGCATGGTTGTTCAATTACCAATTTTAAGATTGTGAAAACAACCCTAAATATACATAGGCATTTATCCTTCCATGCATGCCTCCAAAAATGAATAAATCCCATGACAAAAGAATGATGGATTGCTCCCATAGGTAATTATGAAGAGATGAACACATATGCATATAATTGGGCCATACTAGTGTGGGTGTTCCACTAGTTGATTATATGGCCTCATATATATTCTCACATCCTCATAAACTCAAATAGAAGCCACATGGATGCTAGAGGAAGAGTTTTACACATATAGCCTGCAAAGGTTGCTAATGTGGCTCCACACCTTTAATATTGTGAAAACAACATAGATCATATATGGGAGCATGTAGAGATAGAAGTGGACCCATCTTACTACATATGAACTAGACATAAACCAAGAAATGCAAATGCTCATATATAGTTTGGATGGTGGAATTATAAGGTGGTGACAAGAAAGATGGTGGTTGTAAAAGATATGCCCCCAACTCAACTTGGGCATCAAGTAATATATCAAGAACCAACTACAATATATCAATATACAAATGCAATTAATAAGAATACAAATGCATAAGAGATAAGAACCGAATAGAGGGGTTTTATATGATGCTCAAATGCAAGATGGAATGGTGACATGAGCATGATATAATGATGATGCAATAAATGACATGTAGGAAGTAGAAATATATAGACTAGGCAAGTAGCATTGCAATTGTTAGACAATTGGGATGCTATAGCTGGCCTAAATATAGAGCGCCCACCCCCTCATATATCCCTTAGGCATAGATGATAGACTAAAGATAACCCCCTTTGTGGAATCTCTAGTTTTGCCTCATCCCCTTTACCGAGGGGACCGACTATCGTCACCAACCTCATTGGAGTTTGCATCGCGCATCCATCGTTTTACAAGGTCTACATTTTCGAGTGCGTGAGCATAGTTGTCAAGATCCCCCCTAAGTGTTCTGCCCTCTCTTCTTGGGATTAATGGGAGCACATTGACCGATCTTTCCTTGCGGATTCAATTGGACCAGTGGCCATCGTTCGGGAGAAATAGGCCTTGTATCATGTCGTATTTGCGTGATCGTGTTCTTCGCGAGGTGTGTGTTCGCTTCCGCTACCTTGTCCTTTCCCTCACTTTTCCCATTGATTTTACCACAAGATCCGTGAAGATCGAGCCACCCTTGAGGTTCACCCTTATCATCTGGTATCAACAGCTTTTGGTTGCCACATATTTCTCATCGATTGGTGTTTTCCCCATAAATTCGAAAATTCCACCAAAAGTAGCCAAATTTCGTGTTTTGGATCGATCTGAGATTTGAGTGCATTTTGGTAGGTTTTGATCCATGGATTACTTGCTAAAGTTGTTGATATACCTTCCCTTGCATTCTTATGGCATAATTCCATCATTTGCCCCTCAGATCTAGAGTTTTCCATCAAGCTTTTCCGTAGAAATCGTGAAATTTGAGTTCACGAACTCGTTTCGACAGACTATCTGTAACCGCCGACCCCTCTGCTAGACAATCCGCACCAGGTCTGGCACCACCAAGTCATTCCGGCGCCCCACCAAAATTTCTCTTAGAATATCGTTCTAGTGCCGCCGAGTTCATTCCATAATTTGCCAATTTGTTTCGGCATCAGGTCCGACACTGCCGATTTTCCCGTCAACAGCTTCAGCTTCGCACCGTTTTCAACATAACTTTTGCATTCGAACTAGGATTTTGGTGTTCTTTAGCTCGTTTTGAAGAGGAAAAGGACCTATACACCATCATCCACATTGTTCATCCTATCTCATCCATACAAATTCCATGACCAAGGCGGAATCCAATAATAAAGGGTGAAGATCAGCGATGAAAGGTATAAATATTCCACGACTTCTCCCCACTTGCATTCCTTTGCGAACTACACTATCTTTGCAAAGAACAAACTCCTATTGAGACTAGTTCCTCCTATTACTGCTTAGGCTATGCACGTTTGATACTTTGTGGAATTCTGAGAAAAAGTTGTGAGTGCGCTATCTCATATATTTATCTTGTATAGTTGTTGGCACAAGAAAGAGGCAAGTGAAAAATAAAAATAGAAAGAAAAACAAAAAGGGTGGTACAAAAATAAAAAAATTAGAAAAAAGGAAAAGAAAAAGAAAAAGAAAAGAAAGAAACAAGTGCCTCATAGGATAGGAAGCGCAAGCTCGATGAACATCAAATAGGTGGTACTTATTGTGCATATATTGTAGCCCACCAAATTTTATTGCAATTGAACTAGCGTATCTCCTTGCACTTGTGCGACACGAGATTATAGTCTTTAATAGGTAATCATTTGGTTCTTAGCTCACTTTTTCTGTCGCACAAGTCCCATTTATCCCACCGTGTGTGTTTCCTTGAACATAATTCCTATCTTGTGGATTGATTTGTTTTTCTTTGTGATCATCATGGTTCTTTACTTACCATTACAACATCTTGATTATGGATTATTTCTTGACATGCCACTTTCATTACCTATCCACCATAAGCTTTTTGTGTGTGTGTTTTTTGGTTGTTCATTGGGTTTAGGTTGCCTTGTCACTTCACTTTGCTTAGTTTATTGCTCTCGAGTGTGGCCACTACACGATACTATCTTCCAAGGTAAAGTAAGGTTTGAGTGTGCATCCCTAACACCCTCTAACATTTCCATATACACCACTTGGTCTTGTGAATCATGTCTAGGGACTCCAAAACCAAGGAGGATATCTATGAAGAATCCATGATGAGCCACCATGACTATGACTCCACAAGTATAGAGGACACGACGGAGCACTACACCGACAATGCTCCACATGCTTTAACGACCCGCCTACACCTATGATGACTCCATATGCATGGAAGACATGGAGCACGACATCAACTATGGATCCTCAAGCATGGAAGACTTGGAGCTCTAGATCGATAATGGCTCCTCATGCATGGAGCACTACACCAACAATGGCTCCACATGCTTGGGTGATATGGAGTACTACAACAACAATAACTCCCCAAGCATGGATGACTTTGAGTGCGACATCGACGATGCCTCTCCAAGGATGGAGGACATTGATAACTTCATCGACTTTGATAGCTCTTCCATGAGACATGAAGAATTCATCCACCGCTTGGAGATGGAATACTACTGCGCCAAGCAAGCGGAGGTGCATCATCAAGAAACCATGACGTTCAAGGCCAAGCGTACCACACCAAAGGGCACCACTTACTTTGATGATCCACCTCTAAGGCGTCAAGCTCCACCACCTACATGGTGTCATGCACCACCATGTCCAAGGCATCAAGCGCCATCACCTCCAAGCTGTCAAGCTCCACCATCTCCAAGGCGTCAAGTTCTAACATCTCAAAGGTGCCAAGCACCAACATCTCCAATGCGTCAAGCGCGACCTCCTCCAAGGCATCAAGGGTCACCTACTCCAAGAAAAATGGCGCCCCAACATCACCTTCCAAAAGAGGTGCCACGAAGCAAGAATCTTCATCGACATACATCCTCTATTGATCATCGCCAATATAAAGAGGATACAAGATGTCGTCCAAGGCATCTTCACAACCTCGAGATAGCCAAGTTCCAAAATCAATTGGAGAAGTTGAAAAGAGACCTCATCAAGATCAAGAAGGACATGGACGACAGCTTCACCAAACTTATCAAGTCAAGCTCAAGAAGGCACCACAAGAACGAGAAGAGTGCCAAGGAAAAGGATCATCGTCACGAGCGTCACATGGATGACCAGGTGCTTCACCAACATAAACCTTCGGCAAGGCACGCCATTGACCTCCGTCGACACCATCACCATAAGTCACCTTCAACTACTAGTGCCACCACCAAAATGGCACTAAGAGCAAGCCTTCTTCCATGCCATCAAGCTTCAACACCAAAACTTAACGTCCTATATTACGCATGCAATTTCATGGATGAGGAGGACGAAGACCTCTACTTTGTCAAGTTGGACGAGTACGTCAAGAGGATGTCCAAACAAGTAAAGGTGGTCATGGAAAAGGACGAGAAAGCTCCAAGTCAAGAGTCTACACTTCAAGATGGAGGAAGACAAGACCACATATGTGATGAAGTTGATCCGGGCACCACTCTCGACAACAACATGATCCTACTTCCACCACTACTACAACATGGCAACAAGAAGGTCGAGCATGGGATTTTCCCTTCGACCAGGGAGGCGAGCGATGCCCATCTTATGGCATCCAACCTTGAAGGCGATAGAGTTGAGAATGGTGATCATGGGATTTTCCCTTCACAAAAGGAGGCACATGAAGTTGAGAAAACCGATCCTATCCCTATATGCTTAAGTGATGATGTGGTACCAATACCATGTGAGTATAGACCACTTGAGTGAGAACAAGAGTGAGATGAGTGACTCCACCATACGTGAGATTGAGTGCTTCCACTTGAAGGGCATGAGTGATACACCGAGTGAGTTGAGAGTGGTAGTTGATATGTCATGTGAGACCATTTTGAATTCTAACGACTTACCCTCTACCCCTATGTGTTTCCTCATTATGTGGTACGTTCCATGGATCAAGAAGCGGCAAGCCTCGAGAAGATGATGCCTCTTACCGAGAATATGTACATGGTGGATGAAGATGACGCCATACCCATATTGGATGAAGAAGCCTCCCACATGGAGACCAATACTACCAACACCCACTTCATATGAGAGGTATGAACAAGGTAAAAATAAGGGTGTTGATGATACCATGATCCTACTAGTGGACATGATGACTTGTGATGATTGGCATGCTATGGATGATATTTGTGACATTACATATGACTCATTGATATTTCCATGTGATACTTTGCCTTTGCATAATGTTGAGCATGTAAAATTTTCTGATCATGATGATGTTGCCATAGACATGCCATGCTCTAAACGTTACATTTGATATCATTGCTTGCACTTTGTTGAACAATTGATCTTTCCAATTGTTGGGCCACACAGAGATAAACAAAACCTTTTCCCTATGCGGTGATCCCAAGATCTAGCTCAGGTAGAAGGCCACGAGGATTAGCACTAGACGCGAAGTTGCGGAATCGATGAAGCACGTCGCTTGATGCAGTGCAGTCCTCACGATTCGTTCCGGTTCCACGATCATCGAAGTGCTGAACGTACAACACCTCCGCTAGTATCCACACGTACGAGGAGGAGCGCTGGCGGTGGACTGCTAGGTCCGGTACGGCGGCGATAGGACGGACTGGGGCTAGGGTTTCCAACACATGGAGTGACCTAACCTTGTGCTCTAAGCACCTGCGCCCCAACTTATATAGGGAGTGAAAGTGGGCTCCACTCACTTGCGGCCCATTCACTAAAAAAGGCCTATATTAGTCACTACGAGTCCAACTCACTGACTAAGTCCATGTCTCTATTTGGGTCCAACCCAAATAGATTTCCTGTTTGGGTCTAACCCAAACTTGCTCCCGCTCTTAAGTGTGTGACCCGACAGGCTCATGGTGACCCAGACACGATCCGAGTCTCACTCGTGACCGATCAATCGGTAGCGGCTCCTAGAAGAACGTGCCGACTCCTAAGTACCAAAGAGTCATGACGACATACCTTCTAATGCGATTTCATCTAAGTCCCTTTTGTCTCATGATATACCTTGTCAAACTATAGACGAATAATCGGCATCCCTTAAATAGTCCGACTCTCTTTCTCGATCTGAGATAAGTGATTCATCCGACTAACTCTTAGTCGATCGCCTCGGTTAACACTTAACCGAGTCGTGCATGGCCATGCTTTTTGAATCATATCTTCTGAGAGGGCCCAGAGAATATCTCTCTAGACGGAGGGGCAAAATCCCATCTTGGTTATTCACATCACACAACCTGACTCTCAGTTGACCCGAACTCCGCCTTTATAACTGCCTAGTGACGGAACATCGTTTGACAGAACCTAAGTCGGTGATCCTCAACTCGGATTGTGCAATAACCTCAGGTCAAAGGATTACATTGATTGAGACATGCAAATGACAACTTGTTCATTGCATCTCAATATGGGTCAGTCTGACTCGCTAAACTCTTCAACCGAATCCGTGTAATTCGGAATAGCATCTCCATGCCCATGACAAGTGGCACCGAGTCATCTGCCGACTTTCACATTGGTCTAAGTTGTGTGTCCAGCACAACCTCAATGACCAAGGACAATTAGTATGAACAACATGAATATATAGTTCCACAATCGAATCACATATTCAATGATACATATCAGTAGTTCATACAAGGACAATGACTTTATGAATACATTGGGAATAACATCATATATGATTGCCTCTAGGGAATATTCCCAGCACCAATGTTTTGCTTGCAATGATGATATAAATGGTATCCCTTGGACCATGCGTTGTCATGAATGTTTTATGATTTCTCTCGTTACTTGCAATAAGACACTACAAAAATACCCCCATACCCGACAGATTTTTGGTGCAACATAAGCGAAAAGAACCGGCAATAGTTGGTTACACGACAAATGGGCTTTCATGGCACCATTTTGTCGCGGTGGCCGATTAAACTCCATGACAAACACGATATCGTACATGATGGATCCGACTATAGAAGCATACAGAATCACACTCATCCGACTTCGCTCATCAATTGTCGAAGGACACTGAGTCTTGCTAAGTTTTACACCATGGGACATCGGTAAGAACCCCTTATTAGATGATCCGACTTCGCTCATCAATTGTCGAAGGACACTGAGTCTTGCTAACTTCTTCAACACTTTGTCCAAATATGTACTCTGACTCAATCCAATGAGCCGCCTTGATCTATCTCTTTAGATCCGGATTCCTAGTATGTAAGTCGCCTCACCCAAGTCTTTCATCGAAAAACTCTTTTCCAATGATTCCTTGGTCTCTTGCAACATCTGGACATCATTTCCAATCAGTAATATGTCATCCACATATAAGATCAGAAAGTTTTCTTTGCTCCCACTAAACTTCTTGTATAAACAAGAATCATGATCACTCTTGATGAAGCCAAACGATTTGACTACCCCATCAAAGCGAATGTTCCAACTCCGAGATGCTTGCCTCAACCCATAAATGGATTTCTGAAGTTTGCATACCTTGTCAGCATTAGCCGGATCGACAAAACCCTCGGGCTGTATCATATACACGTCCTTGGTTAAATTTCCATTAAGGGAAGCCGTCTTGACATCCATCTGCCATATCTCATAGTCGAAATCGGCTGCTATAGCTAACATGATACGAACTGACTTAAGCATCGCCACGGGAGAGAAAGTCTCATCATAGTCAACTCCTTGAACCTGTCGGAACTCCTTCGCGACAAGCCGTGCTTTATAGACAAAAACATTTCCATCCATATCAGTTTTGTTCTTAAAGACCCATTTGCACTCGACGGGTCTTGCACCGTCTGGCAGATCAACCAAGTTCCAAACTTGATTTTCATCCATGGACTTTAACTCGGATCTCATGGCTCCAAGCCATGACTCAGAATTAGAACCCTTGCTTCCGAATAAGTTGCCGACTCATCACTGTCCAACAGTAACACATCACGAACACTTCACAATCTGGCCGATCTTTGTAGTGTCGGTGCAGTTGCTGGCTCAGGTACCACGACCGGCTCAACCTCTAAGGCTTTTGCTGACTCGCTGCTGGTTGGTATCTCTCGAATTTCTTCGAGCTGCACCGTGCTCCCACTGACTCCCCGAATGAGAAACTCTTTCTCAAGGAAGACACCGTTTCGAGCGACAAACACTTTGCCCTCTTCTCGGTTGTAGAAGTAGTAACCCAAGGTTTCCCTTGGATACCCCACGAAAATACATTTATCTGACTTAGCTGTAAGCTTGTCCGACTGAAGTTGCTTGAAAAAAGCTTCACAACCCCAAATTTTAAGAAAAGACAAACTCGGCTTCTTGCCAGTCCACATCTCATGCGGTGTCTTCTCTATAGACTTTGATGGTACTCTGTTTAATGTGAACGCTGCAGTATCTAGACAATAACCCCAAAATGATAAAGGCAGATCTGTCCGACTCATCATTGATCGTACCATGTCTAACAAGGTCCGATTCCTCTTTTCCAACACACCGTTTCTCTACGGCGTTCCTGGAGGAGTGAGCTGGGGAACTATTCCACAACTCTTCAGATGGTCATCAAACTCATGGCTCATGTACTTGCCTCCTTGGTCCGACCGAAGAAACTTTATTTTCTTGCCGAGTTGATTCTATACCTCATTCTAGAATTCCTTGAACTTTTCAAAGGCTTCCGACTTATGTTTCATCAAGTAGATATATCCATACCTACTCAAATCATCAGTGAAGGTAATGAAGTACTCATAACCACCTCTAGCTGTCGTGCTCATTGGGACACACACATCACTATGTACTAGTCCCAACAAGTCGAACGCCCTTTCACAACTCTTTGCAAAAGGTGTCTTGGTCATCTTGCGGAGTAGGCAGGATTCACATGTCTCGAACGACTCCAAGTCAAACGAAGTTAGGAGTCCATCATCATGGAGCTTCTTCATGCATTTCCAACTTATATGACCAAGCCGACAATGCCAAAAGTAAGTCATATTCAGATCATTTGGTTTCAACCTTTTCACATTTATGTTATAGACAGATTCACCTTCAAGATTCAAAATAAATAACTCATCCCGGATGGGTTCAAAGCCGTGAAACATATCATTCAAATATAAAGAACAACCATTATTCTTAATATTCGACTCATAGCCTTGTCTCATCAAACATGAGGTAGAAATAATGTTTTGACTAAGCACTATAACATAATAACAATTATTCAGCTCTATTAAGAATCCAGAAGGTAAATGAAGTTACATGTGCTGACATCCAACACAGCGACTCTCACTTTGTTGACGACTCGAATGTCAACCTCGCCTCTTGCCACGCTCCTAGTTCTTACCAGTACCTACAACGAGTTGAAGATGTGAATGACTGATCCAGTATCATATACCCAAGAACTACCAGGTGCATTAGTAAGATAAATGTCTATAACATTGCAAACAAGCATTCCTGAGCCAGAAGTCACACCTCCACTCTTGCCTTTGTCAGCCAGATACGTGCTGCAATTCCTCTTCCATTGGCCATCCGCCTTGCAGTAGAAGCAAGTGGATCCGGCTGCAGGAGATGGCTAAGTACCTGAGGAAGCGCTTTGGACCGGGTCCTCAGCCTTACCTCCCGACTTAGCCTTCTTCTTGTTAGTCCAAGAACTATTCTTGAACTTAGCCTTATTCTGCACCATCAACACTTGACTAGCGCCTTTCTTGAGATTTGCCTCAGCCTGCTTGAGCATCCCATGTAATTCAGTGAGCTTCTTATCCATACCATGCATGTGGTAGTTCGATATGAACTGGCCATACGCACTAGGAAGAGAGTTCAGAATTATGTCTGTAGTGAACTCTTCGCTAATGGGGTAGCCAAGCCTTTCTAGAGACTGGACATAACCAACCATCTTGATCACATGCGGACTCAGTGGATCGCCATCCTTAAGCTTGCAGCTCAACAAAGCCTGAGAGACTTGATACCTCTCAGTCTTTGCCTGAGCCTAGAACATACTTTTGAGGCTTTCGATCATATCGTAGGCCTCAACATTCTCGAACTACTGCTACAAGTCCGGTTTCATGTGAGCAAGCATAAGACAACTAATCTCTGTGGATTCATCACAAATCCGACGGTAGGCATTGGTGGCTGTGATAGTCGCATTCTCATTTGGCTCATCTGGAAGTGGGTTGTCTAGGACATGGTCCCTCTTTTCTTGTAGAGAACAATTCTCAGATTACGATACCAGTTGGTGAAATTAGTTCCATTCAGCTTATCTTTCTCTAAGATGGTTCTCAAAGCAAAACTGGAAATCTGAGGGAGACTGCTAGGTGCCATTGATCTACAACAGAAAATATGCAAAACACTTAAGACATGTATCCATAAAAGAGCAAGCATATTAAACACTTTAATATTTATGCTCCCACTAGAACCAACACCCCTCCGATGGTTACTTAGTGATTCAGGACCCTAAATAAGCAAGTCGACTAGTGAGCTTTAGCATCACCTCTAGCCGTCAAGTGATCTAGGTAGACAACTCCTTGTCAATCGCATATCATACGACTCCTGTTGGATGGGTGGCATCACATGCCCCGGCTCCCATCCTACTTTTCCCCGAGTCCCACAACCGTTGTGATAGACCCGTCTAGATTACCGAGTGCTTCCGCTGTAAGAGTCCGACTCGAACCCACCTAGTCGAAAAGAATTAATAGCACCTCAATTTTATGAGCCCACTACCAAAAATGTCCAACTTATGATGGTGCAGCACTAGCGGGGAAACTGACTAGACCTTCTTTGAGGGATTACTTTCTACCAACTATCTAATAGAGGTAAAAATAGAGACATAATAATAACACAAAATAAAGCAATTATAATGTGAAATTGTATGGCTCTCTTCATGGCGATCTCCATCTCCACAAAGTATGTAATCCGACTCGTGTCAACTCTTGTCACGTGCCGCCTTACAACATGTAGCTGACTTGTACATCGATTTGCATGCCTTCCGGATTCTCCAAATAGATACACTAGCCAGTAAAGTAAATTACATAGAGAATCCAACACGCAGGTCATTATACAATAAGATGACATCACCTAGGCTCCAGCCGGCTGACAAAAAACTCGTGATACGCAGATCACTTATGGATTACACACATCACATGCACATAAGCCATACCATTCACAACAACATCCTGCAAAAACAAGTTATGCATAGATACGATATCTACTGGCGTTGTGAAACTCGCAACGATATTTAAGACACTACGACATGGCGAAGCTGGAGGTCCCACTGCAATCCGGACTCTGATTCGACCAAACTCTTTGATCTTCGATCACCGCATCCGGATTTATGTGTCATAGGCTCTGATACCACTGTTGGGCCACGCAGAGATAAACAAAACTTTTCCCTACACGGTGATCCCAAGATCTAGCTCAGGTAGAAGGCCACGAGGATTACCACTAGACCCGTAGTTGTGGAATCGATGAAGCACGTCGCTTGATGCAGTGCAGTCCTCACGATCTGTTCCGGTTCCACGATCGTCGAAGTGCTGAACGTACATAACCTCTGCCAGTATCCACACGTATGAGGAGGAGCGCCGGCGGTGGACTGCTAGGTCCAGTACGACGGTGATAGGACGGACTGGAGCTAGGGCTTGGAACACATGGAGTGACCTAACCTTGTGCTCTAAGCACCTGCACCCCAGCTTATATAGGGAGTGAAAGTGGGCTCCACTCACTTGTGGCCCATTCACTAAAAAGGCCTATATTAGTCACTACGAGTCCAACTCACTGACTAAGTCCATGTCTCTATTTGGGTCCAACCCAAATAGATTTCCTGTTTGGGTCTAACCCAAACTTGCTCCCGCTCTTAAGTGTGTGACCCGACAGGATCATGGTGACCCGAACACAATCCGAGTCTCACTCATGACCGATCAGTCGGCAGCGGCTCCTAGCAGAACGTGCCGACTCCCAAGTACCAAAGAGTCATGACGACATACCTTCCAATGCGACTTTTGTCTAAGTCCCTTTTGCCTCATGATATACCTTGTCGAACTATAGGCGAATAATCGTCATCCCTTAAATAGTCCGACTCTCTTTCTCGATCCGAGATAAGTGATTCATCCTACTAACTCTTAGTCGATCGCCTCGGTTAACACTTAACCGAGTCGTGCATGGCCATGCTTTCCGAATCATATCTTCTGAGAGGGCCCAGAGAATATCTCTCCAGATGGAGGGGAAAAATCCCATCTTGGTTATTCACATCACGCAGCTTGACTCTCAGTTGACCCAAACTCCCCATTTATAACTGCCCAGTGACGGAACAACGTTTGACAGAACCTAAGTCGGTGATCCTCAACTCGGATTGTGCAATAACCTCAGGTCTAAGGATTACATTTATTGAGACATGCAAATCTCGACTTGTTCATTGCATCTCAATATGGTCCAGTCCGACTCGCTAAACTCTTTAGCTGAATCCGTGTAAGTCGGAATAGCATCTCCATGCCCATGACAAGTGGAACTGAGTCATCTGCCGACTTTCACATTGGTCTAAGTTGTGTGTCCATCACAACCTCAATGACCAAGGACAATTAGTATGAACAACATGAATATATAGTTCCACAATCGAATCACATATTCAATGATTCATATCAGTAGTTCATACAAGGACAATGACTTTATGAATACATTGGGAATAACATCATATATGATTGCCTCTAGGGCATATTCCCAGCACCAATGTTTTGCTTGCATTGATGATATAAATGGTATCCCTTGGACCATGCATTGTCATGAATGTTTTATGATTTCTCTCGTTACTTGCAATAAGACACTACAAAAATACCCCCATACCCGACAGATTTTTGGTGCAACATAAGCGAAAAGAACCGGCAATAGTTGGTTACACGGCAAATGGGCTTTCATGGCACCATTTTGTCGTGGTGGCCGATTAAACGCCATGACAAACACGATGGCGGCATATTGGACTGCCGCGATAGATTAGACGTAATAACGACGGCCACGATTGTCGCTCTATGGAAATAGAGGCATTTAATTTTGCGCCGTGTTTGTTTCGAGACATTCACACGGAGTTAACTGCTCAAATCTGTCTCTCTGACATATGTGCCCCACCACGGGCTATTGTCTACTTATCAACCACCATCCACAACCACTCACACACACGTACCAACCCCAATCATCATTTTCTGTGTACCATACCAGCCAATCTCGCGCGCTGGACATTTGATTCGTCTGGTGGGGCAGTGGCTGTTGCAGCAGCGCCAACACTGGCACGAAAACATGATGATGCGTGGCTTCGATATTAAGGTTGAGCGCGGCAGTGGCATCGTATGTTACCCTCCTCCATTTGTTGGTTTTCTTCGTCCAGAACTATTATTGTTGGATTATTTGATCAGTCTCGATTAATTAGGAACAATCGGGGTTGTTGTTCGCAGGCCGATAAAATGCCTAAGTGGATCCATAATGAGCCTAAGTGGATCCATAACGAGCACATCCAACTTTCATCCCGCTAACATGTTTTTGGACAGGAGTTTGATGTTCATGTTACCGAATCAGTGTGGCTGTCACCGGGACCCAACCAGGTCTCATACTGCAAAGATTCACAAAAAAGTTCTCATACTGCACTGCGGTGGCTTTGGGTATCCTAGTTTGGATAAACTTTGCTCTATTCTTTAATATAAAAACTTACTATATGCATAAGTTGAATTTTACCCTATGATAGGTGTTTGGGTGAAATTATATTCTAGACTTCAAAAATAGTAAAAATCGAATTATTTATGTGGACTTATGATATGGGCACGAAGAAGGAGGTGAAGCCTAATTTCAGGACTCCACTAAGATAGGTGATGCGGGCGCATCCCATTGATGATTGGCACGTCAGGACGACCTACGATATGTAATGATAAGTCTAAGGTTGTGTCAAATATTTTGCTATGTTATTGAGTCTGAGTCAAGGTTAGGTTCGAGTCTATTTGTGTGTTCGGTTTGGGTCTATCCAACCGACCAGTTGTAGGCCTCCTATATAAAGGAGCCAACCGCCTAGGGTTTAGGGGAGTTCAGTTGTTTAGTCTTAAAACTATATTGTGATCCACCGTGTATCATCCCTTCGGGGACGGTGATACCATTATCTAGAGAGATTGCTGCGGAGGTTGTTATGTTCATCAAGGATTGTCGTGCTCAGCTTTGAGGCATGTTGATATTCATTATGTTACTTGCTGGATTGATTTCTCTTCTTCAGGTGACGTTTATCGGTGTTATTGGAAGGATTATTATCCGGGTTACTTGCTGTGAAAGATCGGGACAACAATCAAAGATCATAGGCTTGATCCTTATCATGTGGTATCAGAGCTCTCGTTGATGACAACTTTTTTGGATCATCTGCGGACTATTTTTCTACAAGCAGTTTACAAATCGGTTGTGGAGAAGAGATTAAAAGTTAAAGTTTCAAATTGGATCGTGTTCTTCGTGGCAGCCAAATCAGATTGGTGATTATTCTTCAAGGCTATTTCACGTTTTTGCTCCAGATCTGATCAGGTGTTTACTAGATTTCGATCAGCAAAGAAAAGAAGGAGCAAGTCGATCGTACTCTAGATCGATTCCAAGCGGGATTGATCTTATTGGTCTGATTGGAGTGTAGCTTCGGATCGCTAAATTCCAATGGGAAGGCAGCGCACATTAGAGAAAGTTTGTTAAAAAACACTAATCGCTCCCGACCACCTCGTTTTGGATAGGAAAGGGATCGGGGGTCGTTTTCCATCGCCAACAGGGATCACGTGTCCGGTTGTTTTTCTTCCGCACAATATCCAATCCCGGAGAGTAAATATGACATGGGCACAAAGGAGAAGGTGAAGCCTAATTTTAGGACTCCCCTAAGCTAGGTGATGCGGGCGCATCCTATTGATGATTGGCACGCTAGGACGATCTGCGATATGTAATGATAAGTCTAAGGTTGTGTGAATTATTTTGCTATGTTATTGAGTTCGAGTCTAGGTTAGGTTTGAGTCCATTTGTGTGTTTGGTTTGGGTCTATCCAACCGACCAGTTGCAGGCCTCCTATATAAAGGAGCCAGCCGCCTAGGGTTTAGGGGAGTTGAGTTGTTTAGTCTAAAAACTATATTGTGCTCCAACGTGTATCATCCCTCTGGGAACAACGATACCATTATCTAGAGAGATTGTTGTGGAGGTTCTTGTGTTCATCAAGGATTGTCATGCTCAGGTTTGAGGCGTGTTGATCTTTATCATGTTACTTGCTGGATTGATTCCTATTCTTCAGGTGACGTTCATCGACGTTATTGAAAGGATTATTATCTGGATTACTTGCTATGAAAGATCAGGACAACAATCAAGGATCATCCGCTTGATCCGTATCATGTGGTATCAGAGCACTAGGTTTATCACTACGAGTATTTGATGTTGATTGATCTGCAGATTGTTCTTCACTGGCAGTTTTCAGATCAGATTGGTTGATGATTGTCTTCGAGGAAGTTTTCAGATCGAGAGCTACAGTTCACTTTCGAGTCCCAAGCGTCGACGTGAGAGGCTGTTTTCGAGTTGGTGCTGCGGCAATTGGTGAATTTGGGTGGTCGCGAGTTGGAGATCACCGTCTGCAGTTTGGAAAGGAAAGGCGGCGTCCGGCCGCGCACACATCAGTGCAGAGACGCGACATCGTTCCACTGGCAAGGAAATAAAAAAATTGTGGTTTCCGATCGGGAGCAGCTGCAGGTGGAGTCCCAATCAAGATCAAACTCAACGGACTCCAGGGACAACACGTACGGCAAGGAAGAGTCGAGCTACCAAAAGAAAAGGAAAGTAATAAAGATAAACAGATTTTTTTTAGCATCACGTGGATACATGGGAAGAGTCAAGGGAGTCTATATTCGATCTGATCAAGGCAGGTTTTTTTCAGATCTGATTCCCAATAGAAAAAAAACGCACAAAGCTACCAACGAAGTCCTGGTACATGGAGGCTAGGTACTGAAAAAAGGGAATATTTGGATCGTTATCTTCACCCTATACCACAGACTCCTCTGCCCTTTTACATGAAGCATGAGATAAAAGAAAAGATCACTATTGTGTCTGCCGTGATTTTTGATCAGAGTTCTGCTAAAATTCAGAGATGGATCTTGAGGTTGATGTTAGTGATTTTTCAGTGCGTGACGTCTATAATGATTATCTAGGCCTGAAAAATTATGTTCGCTAGGATCCTAGTAAATTGAAGTGGAAGTTCTTACATACTACAACACCGACAAAATACAAGTTATGAGAAGAGACAATGCAAGCTCGTTTTCGCTTATGTGTTGATCTTTCTCCAGATCTACAGTTTGACGATAATATCGCTTTTCGTCTTGCAAAAAGATGTGAGGATGCCTGAATTTGCCGGTGGTGCAATGTGGACACGTGTACGCGAGGTGTCTCAGTGAATACTGTTTGGGAGGACTATAGAAATTTTTTACGTGCTAAATTTTTGGCACCATCAGAGATAGATGACAAGGTGGTTGTTCCGGAGAATATTGTACCATTGAGTGGGCTGAATTTGCAACTCAAGAAAGTATAAGGCGATTCTTGCATGACAGTTGACAAGGGCCAGCGTTGGAATTTATTTCAGGCGAAGTGTATGATCAAAGGCAAAGCATGCAAGTTGACTGTGGATGGAGAAAGCTGTTCTAATGGCATTAGCAAGGCAATGGTGGCAGCGTCGGGGTTGTCAACATGGCGTATTCCTGAACCTAAGCATCTATAGTGGTTAAATAGCTACGGTATGGTGAAGGTAACTCATAAAGTGCGTGTGCCAGTTGGTGATTATGTTGATGAGATTGAATGTGATGTGTTGCCATTGGAGGTATGTGGGCTGTTACTTGGTCGTCCACGGTAGTATGATCGCAACGTTACACATGATGGAAGAGCAAATACATATTCTTTTGTGCATGGTGGTAAACAACATACTTTGAAACCTTTGCAGGATGATCACATAAAGTCTGATGTAGAGCTGGTGGTACATAAGGAGAAGGTGCGCAAGGCTAAGCCAAAATCTGGGCTAGCTAAGGTGCAGGATGGAGAGCATGATGCACAGTGCGACAATGTTGATATTGCTTCAGCTATGCCTATGAATGACAAGCCAGTGGAACTTGTTAGTGACAAGCCAGTTGAAGTGCATCCTCTTATTGCTGAGAGAAAGGATGTTGCAGCATGTATTCAGAAGGTTGTTTGTGTTGACACAGGTTTTCAGACGGATGATAGTTGTGCTCCTGATGTTCCAGGGCATGTGGTGCAACAGGGTAACAAGAGTAGTTTTGTTAGCACACATGTGAGGCATTTTGTTGGGACAGTTGTGCGGATGCATATAGGCAAGGGTGGACATGTTCGTCAGTTGTGTGTTCCAAGCATTATTCATCTTATGCCAGGTCGTGGAAAGAAGGTCCATGTTCAGCAACCACGGGTTCCAACAAGAAGTGAGAAGAAGAAGATAGTGGCGCCTAGGTCCAAGCTCGTTTGGAGACGCAAGGAGGTGTAGGCGCCAAGGGCTATTTCAAGTCAAGCAAGCCGAGAGGGAGGATGCGGAGTGGAAGGAAAGCAAGACTTGAATATGGCGAAGACACGTGAAGCTATTGTTCATATCACGCCACCTTTCCGACCCGACCCGCATGCATTGGGGACAACTCTTCTTGAAGGGGGGATGATGATATGGGCATGAAGGAGGAGGTGAAGCCTAATTTCAGGACTCCACTAAGCTAGGTGATGCGGGCGCATCCCATTGATGATTGGCACGCCATGACGACCTACGATATGTAATGATAAGTCTAAGGTTGTGTCAAATATTTTGCTCTATTATTGAGTCCGAGTCCAGGTTAGGTTCGAGTCCATTTGTGTGTTCGGTTTGGGTCTATCCAACCGACTAGTTGCAGGCCTCCTATATAAAGGATCCAACCGCCTAGGGTTTAGGGGAGTTCCGTTGTTTAGGCTAAAAACTATATTGTGCTCCACCGTGTATCATCCCTCCGGGGACGACAATACCTTATCTAGAGAGATTGCTGCAGAGGTTCTTGTGTTC
The DNA here is from genome assembly GCA_916181665.1 of Avena sativa. NCBI lineage: Eukaryota > Viridiplantae > Streptophyta > Magnoliopsida > Poales > Poaceae > Avena > Avena sativa. Next base: position 320,749,947 of record OV702292.1, read on the forward strand.
ATCAAGGATTGCCGTGCTCTGGTTTGAGGCATGTTGATCTTCATCATGTTCTTGCTGAATTGATTCCTCTTCTTCAGGTGACATTCATCAGCGTTATTTGAAGGATTATTATCTGGGTTACTTACTGTGAAAGATTGGGACAACAATCAAGGATCATCGGCTTGATATGTATCAACTTATAAACTTACAAGCACACCAAAAATCGACCTTGTTGTGGCTTATGGGTCATTGGCCGAGTTAGGAGGTGATCCACATTTTTAAGTTCACAAGATATTATCTAGGTCGCACATGTCATTCAATAGCGGTTTAATTGACTGTCAACGCTACATGGACATGACACCTAAGTGGAAGTTGTCGCATGGACATGACATATAGGAAAAATTGTCGAGGTGGCCGACCAGTCATTTTCACGAAACATGAATTAGAAGTCATGACCATTTAAATTGGCCGTGATCTACTTAATATAGGATATTAAACCAGTGCTATCCATTTATGACCAAATCATGTTAGGAAATTATGACCTTCTTGATAAAATTGGTCATAATTTTTTATGGTTTGGACCCTCCCAAATACCTTACGACCATTTGATTTAGAATGGCCATTGATCTATGACCAAAAAACTCATGATCGTTAAGAAAATGTCACTATTGAGCACATTTCTTGTAGTGACTGGAATGGCATAGATGAGACGTGGCGGCAGTGCGATTGTGGGCTATTCCCATGTTGCCTTGTGGCATATGAGAGCGTGGACACCGGCCGCAAGTTCATGGGTTGCCACTATAAATCACCTAAGTGACACATGGTGGACTTGATTGATGACTCACACTCGCCAGAGCATTCTCGTGTGTTGCTGGTGATGTGGAAGCATACCCTGCCCATGAAATTGAAGGTGTTCGAGCAAGAGTTTCAGCAGAATCTGGAAGAAGGAAGGGCGAGAGAAGGTAAACACAACTCAGTCATCACGCCTGGCGTTAGCCAATGTGCCGGCGCCGGTTCAGGAGAATCTAGAGGAACTAACTAAATATGTTTGATGTGATTCTTGTTGTGAAGTGTTTCTTGTTTTGTTCGTCGTTTTGATTGTACACCGAGTAATTAAGGTACTTAAGATTTGTGAACTGTTTCCTGTTGAATACACCGAATAACTGAAAATAAGTTATATTTGCTAATTTTTACATTTTGTACACCGAATAATTAATTAAAGTACTTAAGATTTCGAAAGTGTTTCCTGTTGTGTACATCAAATAAACAAAAATAAGTTATTTTTGATGTTTTCTATGTTTTGCACACTGAATTATTAATTAAGGACTCAATTAAAGATTTCTAAAGTGTAGGTAAGATTTGTGAAGTCTTTTCAGGCTTCCTGCTGTGTTTTTCGTTTTGTACACAAATAACAGAAAGAAGTTTTTTTATTGCTAAATTCTTCATTTGTGTACCAATTGGCCCGCAAGTGAGGCACATAAAGCCTAGAAAATGAACCATATCGACATCCACCAAGCCCGTCCTATATAATCGAGGACCAAATCCTCTTCCTCCATGCCGCCGCACTCCACTGCTAACCCTAGATCTCACCATCTCCCTCTTTCCCCACCGAACACTGCATCTCATCTGGTCTCCAACTTTCCACTCCGACCCCTAGATATCATCAGGGCTTTTCCTTATGTCCACTGCGAACACAGATGTGCTCAAGCATTCCACAGTGGGTTAAGTTGCCCGATCTGCTCAACTCGTAGTGAAGTCCTCCACCTATCATGTACATGTTTGTTATCCCTTCTTCAAAGTGCATTTCGCTGATTTATCCATTGCCCTTTTGCTAATTCTATTATTCGTTTCTGTTTAGATCCATGATCAGGAGGTCGGCTAGAACAGACTCACCAAGCGTGGTGCGCTGATTGTTGGTGAGGTCATTAGCGCATGCCACGACAATAATGGTGGCCAGTTCTTTAACGAAGTCAGCAACACATGGCTCCAAGATGATGGTAGTCAGAAACACATCATCGAGATAGACGGACGGCTCGTCAAGGAATCCATCAAAGTATGGCTGTTGTATAACCCTTCATCAATCCCAAAATAGGGGATAGAGAGGATTAGATTTGTAGGAAAAGAGATTGTAAAATCTCATAATTATATGATGTAATTAATGTAATACTATTTGATACCTTAATATAATCCAACATCTGATCCGAATAAACACGTGCCTAGATGATTCTGTTTGTACTAGTTGTAATTAATAGTAGTGTCGCTGAAAAGTATACAAAGCACGAGGATGTAGTTTCACTATTTCTTGGCAAGTATTGGCCTCGCTGTGTTTCATATAACATGGCATATCCTCTGCTGCGCCGTGGTAGCACTAGTTCGGCGGATCATGTTGTGCCATGCCAAAAAATCCACCATCGTTCGTGAATCCCCGACGCAGCTAGCGGCTTTTTTTGCCGCGCCAGCGCGAGCGTGGCGAATAAGGCTGTGCCTCAGCGTCTACAAGTGCCAACGCCCGAGCTCCAAGCTATAGTGAGAAGAATAATTGCTATTTCACTTGTTTTGCTTGCAACAATAATTATGATATGGTGTCTTTTGAGATTGCCCCATAACTTTCTCAAATTTTGGAGATTTTGGTAAATGCTAGGATAAGCATGTTCCCCACTTGCATACTCACCATGCATCTATTTCACACTTGATTTACAATAATGGTGATGTGCACAAGAAGAGATATGTCATGATGGATGATGTATTTCTCTTCCATGCACACAAGTTCTTCCTTGTGTGTATGTGTGTAGGTACCTGCACTAGAATGTCAAACTCGGTTGAGCACGAATTGACAAAAAGAGCTCTACAGAGCATTCCCCACGTGAGTTCAAGATCGAACCTAGCTCTGATACCTTTTGCATGTTTCGCATATTTCATATTGAAAAATTGCTATTTCCTATGGTTTTCTTGCAAGCACGTTGATGTTATTCTTTCACCTTGTGATAATCGTGTTTCTTTGCTATTGGATATTGATGCTTTGTGTGTTGCAACAAAAATATTGAACAATTTATCTTTCCGATGTTTTGTGTGCAACCATAATGCCATTATGAGCATGTATTGTCATGAGAGCTTCAAAGTATCTCATATAGTTGTTGTAAGGAACATTTGCTCTTTCATATGGTTTGTTTGGAAACATGTTGTTTTTGCTTCCACTTGTGATACTCATATCCCCATGATATTTGTTTTTCATGATTTGTGTGACATCCAACATGTCGAACAATTTCTCTTTCCAATGGTTGGCTTGCACAAATGATGTTGTTTTGGATATTCTTCCTCATGTGTTTTTGCTGAATTCTCCTATTCCCGCACCAAAGATGTTGATAAATATATTAGTCCAATGCTTTGAGTGCCACACTAAGACGTTGTATGGAGTCTATGAGTTCCCAGATTTGGATGATATTCAAACAATTCCCATGCACATTAAACTTGCATATGCATTCCATTTGCTATACATGTATTGTGCTAATAGTGTTGTGAATGAGAATGGACATGCCCCTCTATCACGCACGGAAATATTTTGCTTGGTCTTTGTTGTGTGAAGGTACAGTTGCATATGCGTCAACCTCTACCAACCATGAGTTGACACGACGAACCGAAGAGAGTTACCTATGGCTGCCCTTTAATGCACTATCTCTACATCCTAAGGTGACTTCCTTCTACTTGAGGACTCATGCTATAATCTTCATGAATTCGCTACTCTTTGAGTGTTTCTTTGCTTTTGTTGTGAGCTTTCTAGGCTTCATAAGTGAAGGAATATCATCGAAGATTTGCCACATCAAGCTTCTAGAGGATGACTACATGGAGAACCCCAGGATCAAGAATGTCTCTTGACCTACTCTACATGGTGATGAGCGTATAGAGTTGAGGACGACTCTTTTTGAAGGCGGAGAGCTGATGCAGCCCGTCCTACAGAATGATGCAGCCCAACATATGGAAATCACCATTGGTACACATCATGCTACACCAACCACTACTACGAAGGTGAATTCCTTCCATCTCTTACCTTTCATTAGCTATCATCTGAATGGAATCCTACTTGAGACAAATGCTGATCGTATGACTAGGCCCATGACCATGATGCCAAGAGGAGGAGGCAAGGATGACCATGGATCCAAGACCCCCAAGCAAGAAGCCTAGAAGAGAAGACGCAAGAAACTGCTAGACCAAGACCGAAGTCTCCGCCCCTTGACCTCGGAGTCTTCAGCCTTGTATAACACCCTAGTGTTAGGTAATACTAATTACGATTTTGATTGTGCATTCATGAGCATCATATTTTGCTAAGACAAAATAAAATTCAAACAATAAAAATGTAAAACCCTAAACCCCTTGTTTTCCCTCTCTTTGAAAAAACATTCAAATGGTTTTAAATATTTTGAAAAGTACAAAAATAGTATGGATCCCAATCTGACTAAAAGGGCCCCTGCAATATTTTCCATAGTTTCATAAACCTTTGGTATTTTTGAAATGATTCAAAAGAGAAAATAAATTCAAACACAAAAAGAGAAAATAAAACAGAAAAAGGAAAAGGTTTTGCAAAATAAAAATAGAGCTAGAGCTCGAGCAGGCCGAAGCCCAACTACCCCCATGTTACTAGCCTTTGTATGCACAACAGCTAGCGACCTTCTCAGTCCATCTGTAGCTCAGCACCGGCCCGTACCGTTCGCTCTCCTTTCATCGTCTTCCTCGCAGACACGAAGCAGCTCGGTTTCGTCACCGCCGTCGTCCGCCACCACTGCGATGCGCGCCCCGCGTCGCGATGCTCACCACCGCCTAGAGTGGAGATAAGACTACCTCGTGTTGTGTTCCTATTCTCCTCGACCTCTCACTTCCCTTGATGTAAGTCGAAACCCTAGCCCCGACCGCCGTCCCCGACCTCCCCTGCCTCCACTGACTACACCATGAGCTCTGTCTCGATGCCTACTACCTCCTCAACAAAGGAATCAAGCCCGTAAGGTCGCAATCTGCTATATCGGCCGCTCCTTCCATGACCCCGAAGTTCTTCGCTGCTCGCCTCCCCGTCGATCCCGACCTCGCCTCGCCTTGCCGCCACCCTCCATGCGCTCGTGGTGAGCGTGTACACCGCATGGACCTCTCTGATCTTTCTCTCACTTGTTGTATACGTTAGGCGCCGCAGACCTACAAGCTCCGTCGCCATGCGCCGTCCTACTACGTGCTCTAGTGACCTCCCCCTAGCGGAACCACCTTTTTTGGTTCGACTTGCCACGCTGTGTCAAACGCATTAGCTCTCGCACACCCGCAAGCCTCCAAATCGCCGCCCCGTTGCCGATCTACAGCTTACCGCCATTCTGGCGTCATGCCGACGTTAGCGTGACGTTAGCGAGTGCGTGGTCAGCCTGGTCAACCAGGGTGGGCCCCATTCCTACCTGCATGGTAGTTGAGGTGGCCTCGGGCCCCTCTGTCACCTGAAGTTAGCCCAACACCCGATGTAAAAAGGTTTCTGGGTTGTTTTAATATTTTTAGAAAAAGGATAAATGTTAGAAATTCAACTGATTATTTATGAGTCAAAAAAATATGTGTAATATATCAAAATGTTCAGAAAAATGAGATATACACACAGACTCATAATCATGCATTGTTCAATAACTTTAATTGCAAGTTTAATTATAAGAACAAATCAGCCCCTCACATGTATTCTAGGGTCTCTCCTGTATTAGGGTTGGCACCCCTCGTATGCCGCTTAAGTTGTGAAGCATGCCCTAGGGTTTCATTTCAACTCTATTAACTTGTCATATCATCATCCTTGATTGAGCATTGCATCGATGCCATGTGTTGATTGTTTCACTTTCTTTCCGGTGTTTTGCTTTTGCTCCATATAATCCGATACCGACTCCGAGATCGAAGACCGAGATCAACACCATCAAAGATCGACGAACAATACTTGGCCAATTGTAACCAAGTCAAGTACAAGATATCTGAAGCTCTGCTTTTTGGTTATCAATAGGCAAAAGCAAGCATAGCCCCACCATTATACAATCCTATGGTTTTGAAAGCATTTCAATTCTTGCCATGATGCATATGATTCTACTATGGTCTTTTATCTATAGATATAGTATCCTATATGTTGCATTAGTCCCTTGAGCTTATATTACCCGATCCACTTCTCCTAGCATAACTAGGTTTGGCTAGTTTGCACTTCTAGAGCTAGTATCTGAGTCCTCCTTAGCCATGCTTAGCTGTTAGTGTTGGTTCATCTAAATGATGTACCCGATGTAGAGAATCTAGTATGAAAGGAGAACGAGATACTAATGAGGTGAGATCAGTGGTAAAGGTCAAACATGCTAAGGCTTATATGGGAGGCCGTGGTGGGGTGTGGTTTGTGTAGTCCCATGCTCGCCACCACTAGGAACCGAGTTATTGCCTTTGGAATCGAGATGAGCGTACAACCACATGGGGCCTAGAAAACCTCAGGAGTAACTAACTTTCCTAGTAGATTCCATGGGTCACATAGTTCGGGCGTTCCATTTGACATATGCATAGAAAATGTTTTGAAAGATTTGGCGGGTGAAGGTGCATCATAATAGGTAGGGAAGCATGGACCGGGTTGCTTGGGATCGATAGAGCTCATAGTGAACCAACCTCTCCTCACATCTCTAGGGACAGGATTTAGGACTTTACCCATTATAGCGGAACCCTCCTTAGGGCGTGACTCATGGTCTCGGCGAAAGCAAGGTAAAGGTCATGTCCAACCGCCCTCTATCGGCCTTCCAAGGAATAACACTAATCTTAAGTGAAATTAAGAGAAGGTTGGTACATGTGGGTAAAGTTGTACACCCCTGCAAGGTTAAATCTTTTCGAAAAGTCGTGTTCATGGTTATGAACGCTTGGTGACCAAATTCTAAGATCATAGATGTTGGGGATATACTTTCCAGGTATCCTCACTATGCCTCACTGACCAGGGTGGTCCACTTCGGGTTAGAGCTTTTCTTCACGGGCGGCCCGGTCAAGGAGAAGAGACAGAGGCTAGTACGGCTACGGGAAGGCCTAGAAGACTTACCGACATAGGCCTATTATGTTACTTGTTGTTCAAGATGTACGCTGTAACCAACTCTTAATCGTACCTGGATAGGTCTCTCCTGTAAACCCTAGGCCGGATATATATATAAGACATCCTAGGGTTAGCCTTTAAGGCACCCCACAATAGTCTACAATCTCAACTCGCACATGCGAAACCCTTGTAAACCATATTCTAGCTCTGCCGTATTACTGGATTGCTAGAAGGAGTAGGATCCGTCCAATATCGGCGGATTCGAACCTGGGTAAACTTGTGTGCTCACCGTCCTGGAACACCGAACGTCTCACACCCCTATCTTCCACACGCCTCGAGGACCCCCTCATGGCATACTTGTCATCAATCCGACGACAGTTGGCGCCCACTGTGGGGCAGGTGACCTTCAGATCTGCATTCCGAGCAGAATCTGCAAGAATCGGAATCAGCGAAAACATCGTCGTCGGTCATGTCCTATATGCCAGCGATGTTCCTCTCATCGTTCTCGACGAGAGCTGGACTCCGGCTAGGAGGCCATCACTGCCTACACCATCATGTTTTTTGGTGAGATCGATTTTTACATTGGTTTTGCTGAACCTGCCCCACCCACCCCACCCACCCCAGCAGTGATGATAGAAGCAGAAGAAGTTTCTAGTTCCTGTTTGTCCGTGGAAGCGGCAGAGTTCCGGATCTTGGAAAACCCTAATCCCACCCAGCCTGCACCTATTGTGGAGATAGTGGAGAAAGCTGAACCTGAAGCAGATCTTGTAGTGCAAGTCGAATCTGGAGTGGATCTCCTTAGTGAGGCCGAATCCCAGATCGATCTGCCTGTTGAGGTCAAAACCCAGGAGGGGCAAGGCAACACCACTGGTTCCGGCTCTGCCAACACCAGAATAGATCAATCTTTCCTGAGGCATATGTTGAGGCGCATAATGTTGCAAGGCACAAGCGTGGATGAGGTTCTCGAGACCATAAGGCGTTTCGAGGAAGCCCACGAGGAAAGCCACAACTACCTCAGGACACATGCATCACACTTTCTCAGATATATTGGATCCAGATCCGTCTCTGCTGATGCTGGAGACAATGATGACTTGATGCTGGAGGCAATCAGAACAAACACCGACTTACCGGCATCTTCGGATGATTCCATGATGTCGGCGGATTTCCGAAAGTTCTCTGCGGAATATGAAGAGGAGTTCAACTCCAAAGCTGTAGAAGAAGGAGAAGCCATGGACGAAGGATCCGGAGAAAACTCTCCCAAAGCATAGGATGACATGGATCTCGGAGATAATCCCGACGCCCAGATGTCCGAAAGTATCGATCAGAGCTTGACTCTGGGAAACGGACCCAAGGCCATTTTTGCTACCAGCACTGCCAAGAAGGAAAAGAAGAGGAACAAGAAGAACAAGACTCCGGCAAAAGATCCTCCAGCAGAGGAAGTGGTTGCCGAAGAATACGAAGAAGACTCGGATGGAGCCTTAATCCCAGACAAGCCTAAGGAAACTCCGGTGGATGGATACATGGTTGCTGCTGCTGCCCGTAAACTCATCGATGTTGCGCTAACTATGCCAATCCCTACTGCTGCAAAGCTTCCACTTGCAGAATTGGAAGAAATGGCCCAAGCCCTAGAAGCGCGCCGTCAAGTACTCCTGGATGAGGCTAATAACCTTATGGAAGAGAATAAGCGCATTGCATCTGTGGGGTAGTTCAACTCCCTGCAGCATCAGAAGACCCGAAACTGCCCCGTGCGGGCTAACAAAAATCCGGAAGTCCATAAGACCCTCTTTGAGGGAGATGACACCGTCAAAGGAGAACCTCGGCTGGATAGCAAGGGCTATCTGGTGTATGCAACACCAGTGGAAAACACTGCTGCAGATCGAGATATCTTGGCAAACAACCCTAACCCAGATCAAGTTCGGTTGGGCGTAAAGCTACTTACCAAGGGTCTGGAGCAACAAAGGGCCGCGAAATCCAGAAGCGGAAAACTGGTCTCCAAGTTCGACCAATGTCGCATGGATCCGGCTTGGGACGATATCAGGCCCCGACGAGATCCAGCACAGCATCACCGTCCTGACCGTCAGGAAGACAACTATTCAAGAACCGGATCTTCAGGGCAAAGGCACAAAACCGCGCGTGACTAGAGCAATGTTGCCCCAGCCACGGAGCAAGACGCAGTTGCAGCGCTAGTTCTGAGACACCCTCCCTGGCGAGAGTCAAACAATCACAGGGAAGACGAGAAAGAGCAACGTTAGGAGGAGGACCGACAAAGGATGCCACCTCCTAGACATACCGTCCGACTGAGCCTCACCATAATAGGGGGAACGACGGATGAAGGACTGACGAACACCGTGCCGAGTCAAGCCGGCAGAGGGCTCGTCACAATGAAGACCCTCCCCGGAATCAGAATAATGACACTCCGGATGGAGGCCAACACTCAGCCAGAAATAATCCACCTACACCACCCTCTCCACCAACTAGCCATCATGCCGACTCTCAAGGAGGCCAAGTAGGGCATCGTGGTGGAGGAGGTGGTGGCAGAAGCAGAAGTCCGGCTCCAAGGCACCGCAGCCACAACGGACAACCAAGACGGCATTCCCTGTCACCAAGTGACACGAGAGACCGGATCAACTCTAACATAGAGGCACTGCGCTACGAGAACAACGATATCTACGTGGGTCCAAAATGCTTCGGACCACGAATTCGACAAACAGACTTCCCAGAAGGATTTGCTATATCAAGACACATCCAAGCCTACGATGGAGTGGCCCAGCCAGATACTTGGCTCCAGGATTTTTTTCCAGGCTTGATGCACCGTGATTCGTTGCTAACGTATCCATAATTTTTGATGTTCCATGCTTGGTTTTATCTAATTTCTTGTGTTTTGTTCCAACTTTGGAGTACTTTCTATACACTTTCTTGGACTAACCTATAAACAAGAGCCACAGTGACAACTGCCTGCTTTCTACTATTTTTGGTTGTTCCAGGAAAGTCAGAAAATGAATATTCTCGAAATTGGACGGGACAAAAGCCAAAGTTATTATTTTACCGGGGGACACTTGGAGCCAGAATACGAGACGGAGAGGGGCCAGAGTGCGGCCACACCACCTGGCCACGCGGCCAGGCCTGGCCCGCGCCAGGGGGTGGTGTGGCCAGCCTAGGCACCCCCTCGGCCTCCCCTTTCGCCTATAAGATGCCTCCGATACAGAAACCCTAAGTACCCGATCAAAATTCCACGAAAGAGTCTGTAGCCGCCGTCATCTCCATCCCTATATGGGGAGGGATCTGAAGCTCTTCCCGGCACCCTGCCGGAGATGGGAATTCACCCTGGAGGCCTTCTTCATCATCATGCAAGCCTCCGGTGTGATGCGTGAGTAGTTCATCTCTGGACTATGGGTCCATGTATTAGCTAGATGGCTAGTTCTCCTCCTTTGTGCTACCAGTATTAGATCTTGTGAGCTCCGTTCATGAGCAAGATCATCTATTTGTAATCATACATGTTGTGTTTGCGGGGATCCGGTGGATATTGATATGCTATTTCAGATTGATTATTGATTCTATCATGTCTTTGTTATTTATGATCTTGCATGATTTCTGTTGTTAGTAGCTATCTTGGCCAAGTAGATGCTAGCAACTCCAAGAGTTAGTATTTATGCTCGATAGTGGGTTCATGCCTCTAGTAATCTGGGGAAGTGATAGAAATCTCTAAGGTACTAGATGTGCTGTTGCTACTAGGGAGAAAACAACAATCCTTTGTTCATAGAACAATCATATTGTTTACTTTAAACGCAATGCGTAATGCAATTATCTGTTGCTTGCAACTTAATACTGGAGGGGGTTCGGATGATAACCTGAAGGTGGATTATTAGTCATAGATGAAGTTGGATTACGGTCTATGTATAATGTTGTAATGCCCAATCAAGTCTCAAAGGAGTCAAGATGAGTAGTATATGCATGTATTGCTTTCTCGATGTTTGTCAATTGCCCCACTATAATTTGTTCACCCAACATGTTATCTATCTTAAGGAGAGCCACCACTAGTGAACTATGGACCCCGGTCCTTTCTTTTATCATCAATCATCAACTGTTTACTGTTTTTTGTTTACTTACTGCAAACTATTACTTTCTTCCACTCGATAGGTTTAATCCTTTGTTTTCAGCAAAACCGGTGAGATTGACAACCTCATCGCAAGTTGGGGGCAAAGTTCTGTGGTTTTGTTGTGCAGGTCTCCACGTTGCTGCTGGCACCGGTAGTGCGCCCTGCCAAAGTTCAGCTAGCAACACCTTTGGGGTGTTTCCTTGTTCCTAATGGATTGATAACCTTGGTTTCATTACTGAGGGAAAACTTGCTGCTGTGCTCATCATACGTTCGTCTTGGGCTTCCCCAACGGGCTCGATATATTTTGGGCTAAGCACACCGCTAAAGGCGGAAATAGCTTAGTCGTGACCTGGTATCTCCCACTTATGCTAAGGAATACGACATGATCCAGGCTCAATGAACTTCCGGAGAACACCATTCACAACTGGTATGACATGTAAAGTGTGTTCTTTCGGAATTTCGAAGGCACGTATCGGAGGCCCTGTACGGTAGGAAACTTGCAGCATTGCACCCAGAAAGCCGGAGAAACTTGCCGAGATTATCTCAGATGATGGATCGACACCAAGAACTCCTGCGAAGGGGTAAATGATCAAACTGCGATTGAAGCTTTCATTGCAGGACTCCCAATTGGTTTACTACGTCACCGCTTGAGGTGTGACAAGGTTACTCATCTGGGAGAAATGATAGAAACAACAAGCAAATATGAAGATCCCGATGATGATGCAGAAGGACTACTAAATGTCCTGGCAGTACCGCAGTCGGCAAAAAAGCCAAAGCAACAAGCTCAGAAGCGCAAGAACACCTCGAAAGAAAAGCCCAACACGGAAACCGCAGTTGTCACTACTACTTTTGGGTCTGAGGATGAGGAGGGAACGGAGGCGGCCGTGGACGCGATCGTGGGATGTCAAGAGTCCAGGGTAGAGAAGACCAGCAACCTAGCAAAACCTACTCCTAGACCGACATTGCCAACAATCCGTGTGTGCATCACTTAGATGCCAACGAGGGCTCGTCCCACACAAATGCCGAGTGTCGTTTCAATGACGACATCAAGAAAGACGATTCTGCTGGCTACAAGGCTAAGCAGAAGAAGGGAAAGAAGAATCCTGAAAAAGAAAAGGAGACCAAGGAAGATTCTGACATGGAGGAAGCTGATCCTTCAAATCCCAAGTCGGACGGAAAGAAGAACTTCCCAACAAAGAAAGACACTTATGTCACTTTCCTTGGGTCTCAAACAACTAAGGTCAAGAAGGCAGTTTTGCATGAGCTCAACACAACTATTCCGGCTATCCCTAAATTCTTCGACTGGTCGGAAGTGACAATCACCTTTGACCGTGCTGATCATCCGCCTAAGTTGCACATGCGAGGAAAATACATGTTAGTCGTCAATCCACTCATTGACGGCTATGGTTTCTCCAAGACTCTCATGGACGACGGCAGCAGCATCAACATCCTCTACATCGAAACGCTGCGTCGGATGAGGATCTCGGAAATTCAGCTGAATCACAGCTCTGTGATCTTTCACGGAGTTGTCCTAGGAAGACAAGAAAATTCCCTGGGAGAGATCAGTTTGGATGTTACTTTTGGAACTCCAAAGAATTACCGGACGAAAGCACTTTCTTTCGAAGTGGTCCCATTCATGAGCGCATACCACGCTATATTTGGACATCCGGCATATTGGGCTTTCATGGCTTGTCTGTGTTACATTTACAATATGATGAAAATTCCAGGTCCAAAGGGCGTGATCACCATTAGGGGAGACCCGAAGAAAGAACGAGAGTGCGAGGACAGAAATGCCGCCTTTGCTGAAGCCGTACTGCACGCCCAGGAGTACGAAGTGATCAAGAAGACATCGACCCGTTCGAGATGCCTGCGATGAAGAAGGAGGTGATAAATCCGACTCCGGAGTTCAAGGCATCGGAAGAGACAAAGACAATGCCATTGAAGGATGATGACCCCTCCAAGGTGACCCAGATAGGTGTAGGTTTAGATAGTGCATAGGAAAGCATGCTTATCAATTTCCTCCAAGCAAATCAAGATATCTTCACATGGTATCCATCTGACATGACCGGAGTACCTAGGGAACTTTCTGAGCACTCTCTAAATGTACACCCAAACGCTAAACCCGTCAAACAGTCCTTATGACATTTCGGTGATGAAAAGCGAAAAGAAATAGCTAAGGAACTAGCTCGACTCGAGTTAGCTGGATTCATAGAAGAGGTCATCCACACTGAGTGGTCGGCCGATCCTGTAATGCTCCCTAAAAAGGACACCACTAATTTAAGGATGTGTGTTGATTATACCGCCTTGAACAAGGCTTGTCCCAAAGATCTGTTCGCTTTGCCTAGAATTGATCAAGTTATCAATTCTACGGCATGCTCGGAACTCCTATGTTTTCTCGACGCATATTCCGGTTATCACCAAATTCGGATGAAGGAACTAGAAAAAGTCAAAACCTCATTCATAACCCCCTTCGGAACCTTCTGTTTCATTACGATGCCCTTTGGGCTCAAGAACGTAGGAGCTACGTACGTGCGCACTATGCAACATTGCCTCCATGATCAAATCCGGCGCAATGTACATGCATATGTGGATGGCATAACAGTGATGTCCAAAGGGAATGAAACCTTAATTTCTGACTTGGAGGAAACATTCGCTAATCTACGAAAATACAACATAATGCTTAACCCGAAGAAATGTTTCTTTGGAATACCAACCGGCAAATTGTTAGGTTTCATCGTGTCTCAAAGAGGCATAGAGGTGAACCGAGACAAAATTAAGGCTATCCTAAATATTTCCAGGACGACTCGCCTGAAAGACGTTCAAAGACTAACTTGTTGCATTGCTGCAGTCAGTCGGTTTGTAAGCCGACTTGGTGAAAGAGCCGCACCACTCTGCAAGCTCCTGAAAAGGACTAAAAAGTTCGTTTGGACTGATGAAGCTAAAGCTGCACTACAAGACCTGAAAGTAGTACTCTCATCTGCTCCTATCCTTGCAGCACTGGAACCTCATGAACCGATGTTGCTCTATCTCGCCATGACTAACAGAGTCATTAGTTTCATCATGGTGGTGGAGAGACTAGAGAAAAAACAGGAACACCTGGTGCAGCGTCCGACTTACTATCTTAGCGAAGTCCTAAATAATCAAAGCAGCGGTATCCGCACTATCAAAAGCTGGCTTACGGCGTGTTCTTTGCATCCCGAAAGTTACGACATTACTTTCAGGAACATCCGATTACCACGGTGATCACAGCTCCCATGAGAGATATAATCAATAACAATGATGCTACAGGACATGTCGCAAAATGGGGCATAGAGCTTGCAACTTTCAATATTGAGTACAAACCTCATACATCAATCAAATCCCAAATCCTCGCTGACTTTGTCACCGATTAGATAGAGACAACGGAAAATATGACCCTCGCAGAGTCGGAATACTGGACCTTACATTTTGACGGGTCCAAGGAGCTCGAGGGCTGGCGTAGTGCTCAAATCACCCTAAGGAGATAAGCTTTTCTATGTGTTGCAGATCCATTTCACTGCAACAAACAATATTGCCGAATATGAAGCACAGCTTCATGGAATCCAGATTACTAAGGATATCGACATCTGATGATTAATGTGTCATGGAGATTCGGATCTTGTTGCTCAACAAGTGTCGGATATCTGTAATGCAAATAAACACATGGCAACATATAGAGCTGTCGTGGATGAATTATCTAAATCATTTGAAGGGTTTGAGGTTCAACACATCCCTCGAACAGAAAATGAGGAAGCAGATGCATTATATTGAATAGGCTCTGCATGGAAAAAGGTCTCATATGGCTCTTTTTAGAGCACCTCAAAGTTCCCTCTATAAAAGGAGTTTATGAGAAATATCCGACCAAATCCAACTCACTTTTAGTGGAAGTTCTGGCTGTAATTCCCAGCTGGACTGAATCCTACCTTGATTTCTTGGTAGATGGAAAACTAATCGAAGACGAGGTTCTGAGCCGGCAGATCGACCGACGAGCAAAAACCTATAAATAATAAATGGCGAGCTCTATAAGCGGAGTGTATCTGGGGTCTTTCAGCGCTGCATATCTCTGGAAGAAGGAGTGGAAATCTTACGAGAAATCCACGAAGGCGAATGCGGCCATCATGCTGCAGCTAAATCTTTAGTGGCAAAAGCTTTTAGACACGGATTTTTCTGGCTTACAGCCAAGGCAGATGCCGAACGGCTGGTCAAGACGTGCAAAGGCTGCCAAAAGTACGCCAAACAAGCTCATGTTCCGGCTGATCAGCTACGAACAATACCTATAACATGGCCTTTCGTAGTCTGGGGGCTTGACATGGTAGGACCGTTTAAACGGGCTCCAAGTGGATTTACTCATCTCTTAGTGATGGTGGATAAACTCACAAAATGGATTGAGGCTAAACTCGTCACTAGTTGTGATGAAGCAACAACCAGAAGATTTGTCGAGGATGTTATAATACGATACGGTTATCCACATAGAATTATCACGGACAACTGGAGAAATTTTTCTATGGGAGAACTTTCTGAATTCTGTGATGAACAAAATATCTGGCTTGACATTGCATCAGTCGCGCATCCACAAGCTAATGGACAAGTTGAAAGAGCAAATGGTTTAATCCTACAAGGCCTCAAACCAAGACTCGAAGCACCACTACGTCGTGTTGTGGGGGCTTGGGAAGATGAACAGGTCAACCGGATATACACCTATCTTCTTGTTCTATGGTGCAGAAGCTGTTCTTCCTAGTGATTTGATTCATACTTCTCCCCGAGTTGCTGTGTATATCGAAGAGGATGCTGAAATTTCTCGACAAAATGATCTCAATTTAATCGAAGAAGTTTGCGTCGTTGCTGAGATGAGAACAAGAGCCTATCAGCGGAAGTTACGCAAGTATCATAGCCAGAGAGTCAGAAACCGGTCTTTCAATAAGGGAGATTTGGTTCTCCGGCTTGTGCAGAAAAGAAAGCACAAACTTTCCCCAGTATGGGAAGGGCCCTTTTTAGTGAGACGAGTATTGCACAATGGTTCTTACTATCTAACTGATATCCGGCCAAAAAGTCCTGCTACTAAGAAAAGAAAGAGAGCTGGAGTCAGTATAGACCTGGAAGAATTAGACAAATAGTGGAATATTGCTCAGCTACATCCCTTTTATTCTTAAAATTTCTTTTTTTGTAATCATATATGTGTACATGTTCAATGAGAAATAAAGTTTTGGTTGCCTCAAATTTTAATGAGAAGTTTTATATTGCCATCTTATTTCCGAATGATCATGTCACAGTCGAAAATCCCTGAATACTTGAAAGTACTTTGTGCTCATGTTTGTTCTGGTTAAGATTTCCGATTCTAAAAATGTTACCTTCAGGTATAAATATAAATTTTCTAGTTTATACTTTGGTTCTTTATGTGATTGCTAGATGCGGGCATTTTCCGAGTAGTGAATAGTTGGTACTGGAAGCCGGCTTTGTTTCCGAGTTTAAACTGGTTTAGCAATTGAGCTCCGTTTCTTGGCAACGTTTCCATGTTGAAGGTCGACTGGCTCACGAAAGGGACGAGGCGGAAAGCCAGATAAGCGATAAGTATAGGCAAGACATAAAGTGCTTATGTAAACATTCCAGGCACATCAAAATAAAGCCAAAAAGTGCTAAATAGAAGCAGCAAATCTTAGCACTAGCAAAACTATTACGCTACTTATTTACAAATGATTGTTTCAAAATAATACATTATTTTTTCTGGCACTTTACGATGCAGGAGAAGAGGTAGGAGCTGTCGGATCACTAGAGACATCGTCTTCGCCTTAGTATCTTTCTGAGACGTTCAAATCTGAAACGATTTGCTCGTCGTCGGAAACTTCAGCTGTTTCTTCGGCATGCGGAGGAGGCTTCTCCATGCGAGTGAAGAATGGAGTGTCGTAGCTGGTAAGATCAGCTACATGACATCCATATCCGACACAAGAGTCCTGATGGCCTTGATGTATTGCTCTTGCTCATCTTCATCCACAGTCGAATATCCTCTGGTTACTTGCCAGATCTACATGCTTCCATGGTGGCTCATAACCATGCTGGCGATGTTCTATGCTGCGGTCCGTGCATAGGACATGTTCTAGTCCTGCATGAGCTGGGGCATCTCCTTTGCCTTATCTCGCAACTCAAAGGTGGAAATTCTATTCATGTCGGGAACTTTGAGAACTTCACCAATATCCTCCAATGATTGGCGGAAATTGTGAAGCAAATTGCCGACTTGTGTAAGCCGGCTAGTGCAAGACTCGGTGGAGGAAGAATCCAGTAAATTCAGAGGACCTGTGCATATAAAGCAAAGGTCAGAAAATATATCGGAACTCCTAAATTCGGAAAAATAGAAAGAAAGAAAATGGGAAACATACCGAAGATGACATCGTCAACTTTGGTCTTCTCTGCCCTAAGGCTCTAGAGTCCAGCCCGGAGTGCCTCGGCGATGTCCTTTTCTCTGAATAATTCATCATTGATATCCGAGATTTTTTGATCTTGGGCCACGATCCTTCGAACACGTTCTTCGATGGCCATGGAGGAGGATTCGAGGACTTGTGTAATGCTATGCTCATGATCTGCCTTAAGCTTATTTAGCTCTCGACGTAAGTCGGTGTTCTCCACCTCTAGGGTCTTAAGATTCTCGGCCTCTTCAACCATTGCACATGATTGTTTGACCAGTGTTGTAAGGAAAAGAACAACAGTTGAATAGGAAATTCGACTATGAAAGAAAAAAGAGCAAGGTTAAGGACTGAAATGATTACCTTCAGCCTTATCCCTTGATACCTTTAATTGAGCATTTTTAATTCGGAGAGCTCTGATCTCTATCCGCTTGTTACAAATATTCTTCAATAATTCCTGGTTATAAGCATTAACTTTTTGTAAGTCAGAATAATACCCAGAGTGAGAAGTCTACTAAAGACTCGGGCTAATATTTTCACTAATATCAGCACGAGCCTTGGGGGCTACACTAGTTCGTTCTTTGGAATTCTATGAAAGCATAAATCCGGATTGTGTATCCAACTTCATGCTTGGGGGCTAGAGGATATGATATGAAATAAAGTAAAAAGTTGAGTTGGAATTCTGACATACATGTTGTTCATGAGTAAGCTTGCTTAAGCTCATGTTCACCTCGGTGGTAACCTTCTCGATGAGGGTCAGCGGGATTACTGGTGGTGGAGGAGCCACACTGACTTTCAGTTTCTCATCGCGAAGACGGATTTGCTCAAGAAGTTCGGAGTACTTGACATGCTCTGCTTCTTGTGCCTATGCCTCGGCGATGATGTTCCGGCTCTCCAGGCACTATTGATCCATCCTTTGTATCTCTTCTACAGTTTTCCGAGTAATGCCAAGCTTGGCAATACCTGGATTGCTGAGAAGGTTATTAGCAAAAACCTCTGCCGAGGGATCATTATCCTTTGAGGGTTCACCATTATCAACTACCGAGTCACCCATGGTGACGTTGGTCTGCGAACCAAGGTTCACTGGCTTAGAATGAAGAGCCGGATCTTCTGCCACGGACAAAGATGGAATAATCTCCGGCGTTGTAGAAGGCTGCAGGGAAGGAGTCGGAGGCGCTATGGTAGGAGAAGTCAAATTTAAATTTGACTGGCGCAGGGGCTTTGACGATTCTCCTTTCCCATTGCCCTAGATGAGTTGTTTAGCTCTGAGGAGGTAATAGAACAAAGATCGTTACACTTCAGAAAGAATGAAAAATAAAATACAGAGACCTTGTGAAGAAAGTTACCTCTTCACAACGGGCACTTCCTTTGTGCCAATGGAAACTATCAGAGTCTTACGCTTTTGGGTAATAGTCTCCAGCAATGGGACCAGTTCTCCATCATCCTGAGAGATCTCAGGAGGATATCCCTCAAGAGGAGCAAGCTCCAACTCAGGGAGGTCAGCGAGCTAAAAATAAGAAATATCTCAATATTGCAGAAAGAAACAATAATGTATAGATGAACACATAAGTCGAGTTATTGCTGGAAAACTTACTGGTGTTGTAGGATCATCAGCCGTATGCATGTCCAAGGACAGCTCCAGGATCTTCCTCTCGATCCGCTCCCTTATCAAACACTTGATTTGGGCCTCATAGTCCCTTTCCGAGTAAGGGCAGGAGCAGATCCAGAAGAGTCCGTCTTGCTCTTGGTAATGGAGTGCATAAGCCGGTCGCCATGATGTTGGAGAGGCTAGATCCGGCGTGCCAGCCAGCAGTGGACCAAGTCGGATCCCTTCAAACCCTTGTGCTTCATCATATATTCGATCGGCCTCTTAGCAAGAAGCAGATCGTCAGTGAGAGCCGGAGGATCCGCGTCCCAGGACTCTTGGGGCATGGCGGCACCATCAACAAAAGTCGGCAAAGTAGTTGCTTTGCCAGGAGCTGGTCTGTCCTTGTGATAGAAGAACGTGGGAGGCCATTGTTTCACCGACTCACTAGCCTTAATCCTAGGATAGACTCGCTCTCTCCTAACATAAAAGCTAAGAGTTCCGGTAATATAAGGATTACCGGCGGTGATAGAATTTCTCTAGGTATGAAAGTAATACCAGAAGAGAATGAGACTCGGCCTAATACCGAGATACCCCTCACACAAAGAGGCATAAGCGCTCATTTCTAAAATAGAGTTTGGGGGAGATGGTGGAGTTGTACTCCATAGTGATCTATGACCTCAGAGAAGAAGCCTGAGGGAGGAAAGCTCATCCTCTGTCGAGGTGAGTGCGGAAGTGCACTCGCTCATCGGCATTAGGGGTGGGAACGGTTTTTCCGTAGCCACTCCGCCCATCACCGGCACGGAGGAGACCTTCATTCTCGATGATGCGGAGCTTGGCATCGTCAAGGATGCACGGGATCCAGAACCTGTGGAACTTCTCCTTCTCTGTCGCAGGTGTTGTCGCCACCGTCGCCACTGCAGCAGAAGATGAGGCCTCAGCCATTTTTTGGGCACCAGAGACCTGGGATGGGCTGTGCTGTGAGATTTGGGGTAGGCCGAGGGGCTTTGTTTGTAGGAAGCATCGAGAGGAAGGATGAGGAACTGGCGCTGGTGAGGACGAAGGAAGGAATCTCAACCCCTTATATCCTTCACTTACGCGAATATTCATGCAAAGTAAATAGTAACCATGCCATGCGTCGTGGAAGGAGCTGTGTAACCTCCTCGTGATGATTATGCCGCCTTGATCTCCGTGCTTGCATTAAAACGACACCTTGGTTCCACGATAGGCGGACTCAGCAATGGTCATGTTGACAGGAATGTCTGTTAGTGACGTGACTTGATCTTGACTAATGTTAGGTTACGCCAAAGACCAAGTTCCGTCTTAGTTTGAATTTCAAGCTAGAAACCCGAATATTGTATTCATAGGTCCGACTCGTTTTGAGACCCGGATCCTATCCTATCAGGAACCCTTCAAGATTCTACAAGCCGAAGATAGATCAAGCTAGACGATGATGAAATCCGACTCTGTATCTTGGAGCTTTTCTTCATGGGCGGCCCAGTCAGGGAGAAGAGACGAAGTCCAGTTCGGCTACGGGAAGGCCCAGAAGACTTACCAACATAGGCCTGTTATGTTACTTGTAGTTCAAGATGTACTCTATAACCGACTCTTAGTCATAGCCGGATAGGTCTCTCCTGTAAACCCTAGGCCATATATCTATATAAGCCATCCTAGGGTTAGCCTTTAAGGCACCCCACAATAGTCTACAATCTCAACTGGCATAGGCAAAACCCTTGTAACCCATATTCTGACTCTGCCATATTAATGGATTGCTAGTAGGACTAGGATCCATCCAAAGCCGGCGTATTCGAACCTGGGTAAACTTGTGTTCTCACCATCCCGAAACACCGAACGTCTCACACCCCTCTCTTCCGCATGCCTCGAGGACCCCCTCATGGCGTACTTGTCATCAATCCGACGATAATAGAAAACTAAAACCTAATCATAAACTTGGCAGTTTAATGTGTGCTTAAGGTTGCTTCCTCATGGGTACGAGGTGGTGATCCTAGTTTATAGGTGATGGTGATGACGGTGGATATCAAAAGATGATGATAAATTCTTCGGGGATGTCGCTCTCTTATCCCATTTAAAAATGTTCTGATTAGACGAGTTTCTTCTCTCTCTTGTTTTATAAACAAAGATGGCTTTATGCAAGATAACCCCACCAACCATTAGTATCGCCGAGTACACCCTGTACCCACCCTTTCTTTGTTGATACTTTTTGTAGCAGAGTAAGTGTTCCCCTGAAGACGAGTTCCGTACAACATCGACACCAACGAGTAGCTTGGGGTTCCCGACCGGCAGCCTGGAATCTATGGGTTGGGATGTCATCATTATGTTTTAGGCCTCTTAGGCCATTTGTTAAGTTTGCTATACTTAATAGCATAATTTTCCTTCCGTTGTTTGATGCTTGTGGTCAGTGACCTATTGTATTATTTTGGTTCTTTGCTTGGTTATGAGCTTGCTATAATACTTTTTGAGTCGCAGGGTTACTATTGTGTTATCGATTCTTTACCGGATATCCTCGAGCTCTAGGTTAAGTTTATGTCAGGCTAAGGTCTGGGATTTGTTTAACCCTGATTCCGGGGGTGTCATAGGTGTTGGTATCAGAGCAGTACCGACTATAGGAATACCTTGCTATGATCGATGTTGAGTCTAGTGTTTGTGAAAATTATTTCAAAGATGAAAAGTATTTGCAAAAACTCTAGTATGCTTCTTTTGCTCCTTATCTGGTATCGCTCTAACTCCGGGTCATCTTATCTTGTGTTGATTTGGACAAGTTTTGATATCTATTATAGTCTTTAAAAGCTTAGGTGCCTTCTGGGCATGTCGTTTCTCAACTAGTTGACCTAGTGTAGAGTTCTTTAGATTTGTGTGTGTTTTGTGTACGTTGTCCCCTTTTCTCTATTTTAGCTAAGAGATTCCTTTCCATCATGATCTCTCTACCTTTGGACCCATGATATTATATTGTAGGATCCATAAATGTCGTGTTCTAGGTTTCCTTTCACCTCGTGTGCCTCTTTTTATTTGTTTGGGTACTTCAGAAGTTGTTTCTTCTCTTGGAATCTACCTCGTAATTACTACCTTGAAGTGTATGCTATTTCACTCAAGTAGTAGTTACTTCTTTCTCGGTTTTTAACCCTTGGATTTGAACCGAAGATTCCAGATTGTACTGTATTCCGGTGTTTTGAATCTTGTACATGAAGCTGATCTTTAACCCAAGATCCATTCCTCTAACCCAGTTGCTAATGTTTAAACATTACTTCAGGATGGCTGGCACTACAATCTTAGCCTTCGAGCTTGTGGTTATTGTCACTGTTGGATCTTGACAATTAAGGGACTTCCCTTACCACATGTTATGGCAGATGTTCTTTAATGAAACTAAATAGATCTCGACAAGAGTACTCCTCGAGAGTCTCGTATCTATATTTGTGACTCTGCCACACCTTCCCCTCTTTGCATTGGTTTACAGAAGATTGATAAATTATGAATCCACATCTTGGGGATTCTATCCTAAGCATGTTCCCATTCCCTTGTTGTTTCTGACCTTTGTCTACCGATTGGTAGCCAAGTCGTAAATGCACATCAGCACCTTTTGATGCAAGATACTCTTGGTGCATCAAGAAAAACCATCTCGGGATGTCAGGAGAAACAAACTCTAGTACCTTGTCATATCTAGGACTAGGTCAAAGTGTGTAATCCGCAGAACCAGAAACATTGATTAGTTTCTATCTATTCCACCCTCGAGTATCACACCCTTTTATGCTAAGAAGTCGTGCTGAGTTTCATGACCTTCTTAATGAAGTGATGCTCTTACACATAATTACTCACCCTACCTCCAAGCTTTCATGCTCGTGAATGAGGCATTTGTGTCATTCTTAGCGTGATTGGATAATCCTATCAGTAAGCAAATGATGATCATGCTACGAAGTCCGTTATTCTGGTACACTCTCCTCAGTCAAAGAGTTAGGATCGTGCCGAAGCTCCAAGACTATGTCTTCTTGCCTTACCAAGTAAGTTTCCTCATGAACTAAGTGACATATCAGTGGTTCATGATATTCTAGACGTCTTTCTAGAAGTATCGTCATGTTGCCACACAACCGTGTTTGTCAAGTTCTGGAGTAAGTCAGTTATCTGAGTTACTTCCTTCTGCAAGGATCCGTACTGGATACCCTAAACTAGTTGGTTGAGCTTAAACAACAACTTGGAGAGTTGTAAGACAAAAGTTCTACCTAACTTAGTTCCTCCTTAAATGGATGTCTAGTTTCACGCTGAAGAAAGATAGTATTTCCTCCATGGATATGTTATCTTCCCTAACCTTTGATTTGATTTGGGTTATCGTAAAATCAAACTCAGTTCCAAGGACTATCTTGACGATGTATCTACTTGTGATGTTTCACTTGTGTATGTCTTCATGTCCGTTGGTCTGACCAATACTCTGTCTCGTTCATACAATATGAGTCCATCTTCATGGAGTATCTCGATAAGTTTGTTGTTGAGCCCATCGATAACATCGTTATCTTCTCCACACTAGACTAGATTCATATGGAACCTTTGGCATTAATGTTGGAAACTTTTAAGAACCTTATTCGTGTTATTTCGAAGTATGTGTTCTGGATGTTAGAAGTGACCTCCTCCGATTCACGAGCAATTGTCGAAAGATGTTGCCATGGATTTGATTTGAGTTATCTTTGTTTCCTAAGGATAGATATGTTTTTTGTTGCAAGTACTCGATGTATGAGCAGTTGTCCTCCGACAAGTTGCTAATACACAATCTAGCTCAGTCTATTGGAGCTTGACACTGTAGTACATTTCTTGAGAATCTAGTGACTTTACCTTTGTTGTAAATGTTGCAAACTTTCTATTAGGACATGTTGAGTCTGAAGTATCATTCCACTTAACCAAATCTGGATCTCAAGTAGATATATTGGTTGGTGTTCTTCAAGGTTTTGACATTGGTCTCTTTGCAAATCCAATGGTTAACACAATTAGTCGGAAGGCCTACCATCATATTCTCTTGATTCAGCAATAACAACCATTCCTCACAAGGCTTCTTCTATGATTTATTATAGGAATTACGCTTATGGGTTCTTTGTATCTGAAGTCCGACCTATGCTTGATGACTAATTGAAGGCTTGTTAGAAGTATGATATTAGTGTTCTGAACATCAAGGAGAACATTTAAAGTAGTGATGCTGTCGTCGGATTGATGACAAGTACGCCATGAGGGGGTCCTCGAGGCATGTGGAAGAGAGGGATGTGAGACGTTTGATGTTCTGGGACGATGAGCACACAACTTTACCCAGGTTCAAATCCGCCGGCTTTGGACGGATCCTACTCCTGCTAGCAATCCAGTAATATGGCAGAGCCAGAATATGGGTTACAAGGGTTTCTCCTATGTGAGTTGAGATTGTAGACTATTGTGAGGGTAGGTGCCCTAAAGGCTCTCCCTAGGATGGCTTATATAGATATCTGGCCTAGGGTTTATAGGAGAGATCTATCCGGCTACGACTAAGAGACGGTTACAGAGTACATCTTGAACTACAAGTAACACTATGGGCCTATGTCGGTAAGTCTTCTGGGCCTTCCCGTAGCCGGATTGGACTTCGTCTCTTCTCCCTGACTGGGCTGCCTGTGAAGCAAAGCTCTAACCCGAATTAGGCCACCCTGGTCAGTGAGGAACTGTGAGGATACCCGGAAAGTATATCCCCAATAGCAGCCCCCAGAAGCCTCCAAGATCCAAAGTCGGATTCATCATCATCTAGCTTGATCTTTGGCTTGCAGAATCTTGAAGGGTTCCTAAAACTTCAAAACAAAAGATACGATCCGGGTCTCAGAAAATGAGTCGGACCTATTGAGTATGTTTATATAGATTTCCAGCTCGAAATTCAAACTAAGCCGGAACTTGGTCTCTGACGTAATCTGACAATAGCCATGGTCAAGTCATGTCACTGACAAACATTTCCTGTCAGCACGACCGTTGGTGGGTCTGCCTTTTGCGGAACCGAGACGCCGTTTCAATGCGTGCGTGGAGATCGAGGCAGCGTAATCAACGCGTGGAGGTTTCCCCGTCCTTTCCATGACGTGTGGCACGTTCACTGTAGCGTTTACATGAATCTTGACGTGCCTGTTGGATATAAGTGGTGTGGATTCTTCTCCCTAACTTCTTCACCAGTTCTCAACGCTGTTTCCTTCTCCTCTACGTCTCCCATGAACCTAGCGCTCCACTGCCTCCAGCAAAAACACCTCCAGCGCTGCCCATCTAAGGTCACCGGTGTACCGGAGGAATGGCTTCCTCATCATCCTCCGGCTTGGCAGCGACGATGGTGGCGATGGTAGCAGCGACAGAGAAAGAGAGCCACCATGGAGTTTGGATCTCCTGCGTCCTGGATGATCCCAAACTCCAGGTTGTTGAAGACGAAGGACTCCTTCGCGCCGGCGACTGGCGGAGCGGCTTCGGCGAAACCGTCCCCAACCCCCGCGACAATGAGTGAGTGCATTTTGGCACTCACCTTGACAGAGGTCTTTCCTTTCCTCCCTCGGATTTCTTTTCCGAGGTTATACATCATTATGGTGTTCATCTCCACCATCTCCCCCCGAACTCCATCTTAGAGATGAGTGCGTACGCCTCTTTCTGTGAGAGGTATCTCAGCATTAGGCCGAGCCTTACTCTTTTCCGGTACTATTTTTATGTCCGGAGAAATTCCATTACTGTCGGTAATCGTTATATTACCGGTACTATTAGTTCTTCGGTTAGGCGTGAGCGCGTTTATCCCCGGATCATGGCAAGTGAGTCAGTCAAACAATGGCCATCCACTTTTTTCTACCACAAGGATATCCCCGCTCCCGGCAAAGATACTGCTTTGCCGGCTTCCGTCGATGGAGCCGCCACGCCCCAAGAGTCCTGGGATGAGGTCGCTCCGACTCTCAGTGACGATATGTTTCTCGCCAAGAGACAGATCGAATATCTGATGAAGCACAAGGGCCTGAAAGGGTCCAACTTGGTTCAATGCTGGGTGTCATGCCGGATCCAACCTCTTCAACATCATGGATATCGACTGATGCATTCCATCACGTTGTTAAAGAAGGATTCCCTCCACATCACCTCCAAGACCTTAAAACCGAAAGACTATATATGCCAAGTCAAATGGCTGAGAAGGTAGCTGATTGAGAGGAAAATTCCAGAGCTGTCCCTAGACATGCATACAGCGGAATATCCTATTGTGCCGGTAAACTTTAGCAGTAACTATTTTTATGTGCTCATCTTTATGTTATTTTTGCAATACTGAGATACTTTTCCTTTTCAGCTCGCTGACCTCCCCGAGTCGGAGTTTGCTCCTATCGAGGGATATCCTCCTGAGTTTTCTCAGGACGAGGGTGAATTGGTCCCAATGCCGGATGTCGTTCCTCGGAAATGCAAAGCTCCGGCATTGGCCATCGGCACCAAAGAAGTGCCTGTTGTGAAGAGGTAATCTTTCCTCACAAGGTCTTTGTATTTTACTTGTAATTACTTCTGAGATGTAATGTTCTTTGTTCTATTATCTTCTCAGAGCTAAGCAGCTCATCAAGGGCAAGGGGAAGGAAACTTCCACGAAGCCTCTGCGCCAGTCGAAGCTCAAATTGGCTTCTCCTACCATAGCTCCCCCGACTCCTGCCCCTCAGCCTTCTGAAGCGCCGGAAATTACTCCATCTCCGACTGTTGTAGAAGATCCGGCTCAGCCAGCAGAGCCAGTGATCCTTGAGTCGCAAACTGACATCACCATCAGGTGTTGATAAGGGTGAACCCTTGTAACTACCTCGGTGAATTACGCTCCTAGTTACAAGTCTGGATGCGCCGAAATGGTTGAAATAGTACGGTGGGGCCCAAATGCCACTCACAGGTAGACCTTTCGGCCGTCCCAACCATTTCCACACATCGGGACAAGAACGGGCGGCGTAATCGGCAGGCGAAGGGATCAACTACATACACAAATGAGTATGTATGCAAGCCACCATACAACAGTACATCAGAGTCATCCCATCTAAAAAGAAAGGAAATATAGCAACGCCATACCGCAAGATCCAAATATCCTAGATAGATATAATAGTTTAGGATATCTCCTCATACATCAATCAACAGAGTATCAAGCGGAAGCGGAGGACAAAATCCGAGTATGGATAAGAAGCAAATCGGCATAAGATGCCCCATAAATAAGCACATCCCGCCCACAGATCTCACGGATCCCCGTTCCCGGAATCTCTACACCGAATGATCGTTGCCCACATCGTCCGTCTCTTCCGCCCAGTATCCATCTTGCGAGTGTACCTGTTCATCTGAACCAATTATTTATCGTGTGAGACCCTAGGGGTACTCAGCAAGTCTTTATGCCTCTAAAGGGGACACAACCTGGGGTGACGCAATTGCAGCAAAAGATAAACCCTAGCAATTCTATAGAAACTCGCTAACCATCCGCCTAACCAGAGATAGACGGATGTCCGTGAATTAACAACAACAGTTATAACAGTTATAAAGGTAATCTTAGCAGATCCATCCTCCTCCTCGCTTACCGACGAGGAAGCGAACGAACAACCCCTCCCATCCGTTGGCAGTTTTGTTATCCATTCCATGAGTGTTGCACTAATTACTAGTCAGATACCTAGTCTAGTCAGATTCAAAGCGGTACTTTAGTTATGCTTGTCTATGATCGAGAAACTGTGCTCCAAGTCGTCCATAACCGCGGACACGGCTTTCAGAAAGTTTTACCCTGCAGTGGTGCACAAATAGCAACACACACTCGATATGCCTCGGAAAAACCAAATCAAAACCCAACGAGGCAGTCACGACAAAGCGATCACAGGATTCAGAAATATTTCAGGGGACCACCCCATTGAGCTACCCGCAACGAAGTTAGCTGACTCCGAGACGGCCTCAAGGTTTGTGGAGCCGGCTGTAAACGACTGGGAACCCGAAAATGTGACTGGGCTTGTCGATACAGCGAAAACGGGTCACGGACCTAAACAGTACAGTGTGCATTACCTCGCACAATTTAAATTAAAGCGGTAAAGCATGACATAAGTACAGGATGGTAAATAAAACCTCAAACTAGTTTGTGGCCCTCAAGAAATAAGAATGAATCAAGCTCTGGCTCAGGGGGGTTCATAAGCCTCCCGGATGTGGATAGCGCGAATATTCAAGGAACAGGAATCAAGTACTCGGGGTCCTACGGGACACAAGTGAGCCTGAAAAACCAAATAGCGAATATGGCTCACCGATGCCACTTTCATTAGTTATCCCATTACTACTCAGGTTAAGTTGTTTAGGTACCTCATTATCCATCAGACACTCACATACCCTACACATGCTGTTCTACGACCCGCATGGCTCAAACAACTCCTGCAGTAATGGCTCATAGGATGGAGGAACAAGCTTCGGTGGGGTTTAAAAGTAGAGGCTATGCAATACTTGGGATTCAATTTGATGCAATCGCGACTCAATGATGCAAGAGTAAGATAGAGGCAATAGGTACTATATGTATGCAAGCATGTGGTAGTGCTTGCCTGGCAGCTCGGTTGAAGCAAGGAATGGATCTGGGTAGTGCTCCTGGTTCTCTTGATATATCCCCTGCTCAGCGTCTATTCGAAGAAGAACCAAACAAACAAGGGCCAACATAAATAAAGTGCACAAGCATATGAATAAATGCATCAAGCAAACAATCATGCCATGATGAATGATGCACAATTTGCATGTTATTAAAGTAGCATGGCATGGGTGAGGTGGGGAATACAATATTAAAGCATTTTATTTAGTTTTGGCCCCATTTTATACTCATATTAGTTGCTGTACTCTTTATATTTATATGATGCATGCCTCAAATCAAACCATGGAATGCATAAACAGAAAGGTCTCATCGAGCTAATCATTTTAGACATATTACTTATTAAATTTGGAGTTATAAAACAAAAGTTATTAATTATTTAAGACAAAAGGGCATTTTATTGTAATTTAAATAAACTTGGAATTTTAATTGTTCAAAATAGATTTTGAATGGCATATTTGAAATCCTCATATTTTTCTGATTCAAAAACATATATTATATGTATTATTTGGATTAATATTTGAAAAGATATTTAAAAACAGAAATATATTTGAATTTGAAGTAATTAGAAAAGATTTGAATTTAATCAGATAACAGGAAATACTTTTTATACTCAGTCTAATCTAGCCACAGACGCTTACAGGTGGGGCCAGGCTGACTGGGCGTCCACGCGCGCGGAAAACCTTTTTACACCGCGGGCTTAGCTAGATCTAGAGGCCGACAGGTGGGGCCAGAGGCTTCGCGGGTCCACGCGACAGCGGCTGGGCGGACTAGGGCCACGCGGCCGAGCCAGGGACCGCGGGTTGCTGAAAACAGAGCGCATGTGCCTTTTTGCAAAAAGGCAACAGACACCGACTAGTGGGCCTAGAGGGAGCGCGGGTTGCGAGACAAAAAGGTGGGGGGGGTATGCGCAAAAGGCCACGGCCGTACTGTTGTTCTTCCTCGCGTCTGCGGACAGGTCGGTGCCGAGCGCGCGGAGCGCAGCGCGCGGGGCTCGAACCGGGGACCTGCGGGCGCGCACTGGGGCGGCGAACCAGCGCGGCTAGGTGGGCTAGGTGACAGGAGAGCGGGCGGGGCCTAGATAGGGCTGCGATGTGGCCGGGAGCGAGCGGACAGACACGTGCAGCGGCGCGCAGAGGGTGCTCGACGAAATTTCCGGCGAGGCTAGGGCGAGACGGCGACGGCGACGATGTCTGGGGGGTTGGGGAGCTCACCTAGAGGGCGTCGGTGGCGATGGATCGGGTCGACGAGCCGTGGAACGACGAGGACGCAGACGGACAGCTCGGGTTAGGGTTTCGGGGAGGCGCTTCGGTACTGGTGGCTCCGGTGCTCCTCTTCGTCGACGGCGTGTACAGGGCGTATCAGGGGACCCTCCTCGAACTCCCAGGCCACACCACGGTCTCTCTGCACGCCTGGATCAACGGGACGTGGCGGAGGCCGACGGTGGCTGGCGTCGGGGGTAGCTGCTAGCGGAGAGGAAAGGGAGGAGCGGCAGGTGCCTGGGGGGATCTGGGAGAGGCCAGAGAGGCGAGGTGGAGGAGATAAGGCAGAGAGGGAAAGGGAGACGCCGTGGGGGAGGGGTAGATGGAAAAGGTGGCTCGGCCACCTTTTTCCTCCTCTTCTCTCTCACGTGCTCGGTCTGGCCAGGTAGGGGAGGGGCAGGTGAGGCTTCCAGGTGGGGTAGGGCAGGCCAGGGTCGGGGTGGTTCGGGCTGGGCCCCTAGGGCAGAGAGAAAGGAGAGGGAGGGAGGTAGGGAGCTCGGGCTAGGGTTGGGAGCTAGGCTCGGGTAGAGAGGGGGTATGGCTCGGGGTAGCTAGGGTTTGGTTGGGGCTGGGGGTAGCTAGGTGGCCAGCTAGGTAAGAGAGAGGGGGAGGCCGAGAGAGAGAGAGGTGGTGGACTTAGGGTACTTAGGGTTTGGTCTAGGTTTTAGCTTAGACCTAGGTTTAGAGGGGATGGTAAAGAGAGGAGAGGTGAGGTAGGGTGGTGATAGCTAGGTGATTAGGGTGATGGGGTGGTGGCTTGGGGTTTATAGGAGTTTGCATGCTCCAACTAGATCAAGCAACACAAGAGAGGGGTGTGGTGATGATGGTCTTAAGCAAGCACAAACAAGATCAAGCTAAGAGGAGAGAGAGATGTGGTTTAAATTCACTCAAAATTCAAATAAGATCCAAAGAACAAGCAAAAGGTGGGGCTTGCATGGCCCATGCAAAACATTTATGGCCATGTTGATTATTGTGAAAACAACATTTTTACATGGCATTATTATCATGCATTCACAAAAATTGGAGTAAGGCCCAAGCAAAGTAATTTAGAAAGAAAACCAAGTGGAGTATGTGGAGATGATCATATTGGATTATATTTGGGACTTGCTAGTGTGTATATGCCACTAGGTATTTAATAAGCTCACAAAATATCCCAACATGATGATAACCCCAAAATCACACATATGGAAGCTAGGAAAAAGGTTCCACTCACAAGGCATGCAAAGGTGGCCATGTGGCTCTCATATATCAATATTGTGAAAACAACATGATGCCAAGATGAGAGCATGTGGCAAAGAATTGGATCCATCCCAACCCACATGAGCTAGAAGTAAAACCAGTAAATGCCAAGCTCATATTTAGTTGGATGGTGGAATTATAAGGTGGTGAAAGAAAAAGTGGTGGAGTTAATAAGAGATATGCCCCCAACTCAACTTGGGCATTTAAACAATATATCAAGAAACAAATACAATATCAAGAGGCAAATACAATTAATAGTGCATATGAGATAAGAACCAAATCAAAAAGGGTTTTATATGATGCTCAAATGCAAGGAGGCATGATGACATGAGCATGATATAATGATGATGCAACAATTATATATTTGAAGTAGCCATTATATTACTAGACCAAGTAGCATTACAATTGTTAGACAATTGGGATGCTACAACCCTCTTCGGGTAATGATCCCTCGGTAGAGACGTTTGCCGATAATCTCCTGGAAAATCCGGGACTTGCCAAGCTTGGCCTATCTCGGAAGTCTGTGGAGGAGATTCAACGGCTGGCCCGAGAATGCCTCGAAAGGCGGACTCTCTCTGCCGAAGAAGAAGCGCAAGAAGCAGAGGATATCAAACACTCTGATTTTCTTGAACAAGTTCATCTTCACGACGAGAATATAAGGTTCGGTGTGCTTCCAACTGCGCCGGTGATCCCCCTCACTTTTGCCAAGAAGGTTGCCACTGAGGTGAATTCGAGTTTAGACAAACTCATTCCCGAACAATATGTAAGTCGGAATTCCAACTCCCATTTTCCTTATTTCATATCATATCCTCTAGCCCCCAAGTATGAAGCTGGAAAATTAAATCCGGTTTTATGCTTCCTTAGGATGCCAAAGAATGAACTAGTGTAGCCCCCAAGGCTCGTGCTGCTATTAGTATAAATATTAGCCCGAGTCTTTAGTAGACTTCTGACTTTGGGTATTCTGACTTACAGAAAGTATATTCCTATAACCAGGATTTGTTGAAGAATATTTGCAACAAGCAGAAAGAGATCAAAGCTCTCCGGATTTAAAATGCACAGCTAAAGGTTTCCAAGGATGAGGCCGAAGGTAAACATTCCGAAACTCAAACCTCGTTTTTTATTTCATAGTCGAATTTTTGTTGAACTGTCTGTTCTTTGGACTTACAACACTGGTAAAACAGTCCTACGCTATGATCGAAGAGGCCGAGAATCTTAAGACCTTGGTGGTGGAAAACAAAGAACTTCGCCAGGAGCTGGATAAGCTTAAGGCAGATCATGAGAAGAGCATTGCTCAAATTCTTGAATCCACCTCCATGGCCACTGACGAGCGTGATCACAAGATTATGCTTCAAGATAAGAAAATCTTGGATCTCAGCAATGAGCTATTTAGAGAAAAGGACATTTCCGAGGCACTCCGGGATGAACTCTAGAGTCTTCGTGAAGAGAAGGCCAAAGTCGACGATTTCATCTTTGGTATGTTTCCCTTTTTCTGACTTATATGCATCTTCCGACTCTTTTTGGAGTCCGGGTTTTCTTGACTTACCCTTTGCATTATATGCACAGGTCCTCTGAACTTGATGGACTCAGCCTCTACCAAATCTCGCACCAGCCGGCTTACTCAACTCGGTTATTTACTGCATGACTTCCGCCAATCCCTCGAAGATATTAGCGAAGTTCTCAAGGTTCCGGATATGCATAGCATGTCCGGTTTTGAGGTGCGAGACAAGGCCAAGGATATGTCGCAACTTGTTCAGGACTAGAAAATGTCCTACGCCCGAACTGCAGCGCAAAATGCTCTCACCATGGTTATGAGCCACCATGGAAACATGGAGATCTGGCAAGTAACCAGAGGGTACTACAAGGTGGACGAAGACGAACAGGAGCAAGACATCAAGGCCATCATGGACTCCTGCGCCGGATATGGGTGCCACGTAGCTGATTTGACCAGCTACGACACTCCCTTCTTCACCCGCGTGGACACACCGCCTCCGCCTTCCGAAGAAGTTTCCAACGATGATCAAACCATATCAGACTTGAACATCTCGGAACGCTATCAAGCCGAGGCCGATGTATCCAGTGAGCCGGCAGCTCCTACCTCTCCTCCTGTGTCATAGAGTATCAGAAGAACAATATGTTATTCTGAAAAACAATTTGGGCTTGTAAATAAGTAGTACAATACTTTTGCTAGTGCTAAGTTTTAATTTATCTATTCAACCCTTTTGTCTTTGATATTATGTGCTTGAAATGTTTGCATAAGCACTTGTATTTTTTTGTCTGCACTTATCGTTTCTCTGGCTTTCCGCCTCGTCCCTTTCGTGAGCCGGCCAACTTTCAGCACGAAAACTTTGCCGAGCAACAGAGCTCAATTGCTAAACCAATTTAAACTCGGAAACAAAGCCGGCTTCTAGTACCAACAATTCACTACTCAGGAAATGCCCGCATCCAGCAATCAGATAAATAACCAAAGTGTAGACTAGAAAATTTAGATTTATACCCAAAGGTATCAATTTTAGAATCGGAAATCTAAACCAGAACAAATATGAGCATAAAGTACTTTCCAGTATTCTGGGATTTTCAATTGCGACATGATCATTTGGAAATAAGATGGTAAAAAACTTGTCAGAAAGATTTTGAGGGAACCAAGACTTTATTTCTCATTGAACATGTACACATATATGATTACAAAGAAAAGTAAACTAAGAATAAAAGGGACGTAGCTGAGCAATATTCCATGGTCTGTCTAACTCATCCGGATCTGTACTGCCTCCAGCTCTCTTTCTCTTCTTAGTAGCAGGTCTTTCTTTGACTGGCCGCATATCAGTTAGGTAGTATGAACCATTGTGCAATACTCGACTAACTAAAAATGGCCCTTCCCATATTGGGGAAAGTTTGTGCTTTCTTTGTTGCACAAGCCGGAGAACCAAATCGCCCTTATTAAATGATCGGTTTCTGACTCTCTGGCTATGATACTTGCATAACTTCTGCTGATAGACTGTTGATCTCATTTCAGCAATGACGCGAACTTCTTCGACTAAGTCGAGATCATTTTGTCGAGAAATTTTGGCATCCTCTTCAATATACGCGGCCACTCTAGGAGAAGTGTGAATCAAATCACTAGGAAGAACTGCTTCTACGCCATAGACCAAGAAGAAAGGTGTATATCCGGTGGACCTGTTTGGAGTTGTTCATAAACTCCATATTACAGAAGGTAATTCCTCTACCCAAGCCCCCACAACACGTTGTAGTGGTGCTTCGAGTCTCGGTTTTAGGCCCTATAAGATTAAACCATTTGCTCTTTCGACTTGTCCATTAGATTGTGGATGTGCGACTGACACGATGTCAAGCTGGATATTTTGTTCATTGCAGAATTTTGCAAGCTCTCCCATAGAAAAGTTACTCCCAATGTCCATGATAATGCTATGCGGATAACCGTATCGGATTATAACATCCTCAACAAATCTTCTGGTTGTTGCTCCGTCACAACTAGTGACGGGTTTAGCCTCAATCCATTTGGTGAACTTATCCACCATCACTAAGAGGTGTGTAAATCCACTTGGAGCCCGTTTAAATGGTCCTACCATGTCAAGCCCCCAGACCACAAAAGGCCATGTTATAGGTATTGTTCGCAACTGATCAGCCAAAACGTGAGCTTGTTTGGCGTACTTTTGGCATCCCTTGCACGTCTTGACCAGCCGTTCGGCATCTGCCTTGGCTGTAAGCCAGAAAAAACCGTGTCGGAAAGGTTTTGCCACTAAAGATTTGGCTGCAACATGGTGACCACACTCGCCTTCGTGGATCTCTCGTAAGATTTCCACTCCTTCTTCCGGAGATACACAACACTGAAAGACCCTAGATGCACTTCGCTTATAGAGCTCACCACTAATTATAGTATAGGCTTTTGCTTGTCAGACAATCTGCTGGCTCAGAACTTCGTCTTCGGTTAAATTTCTGTCTATTAAGAAATTAAGATAGGGCTGAGTCCAGCTAGGAATCACAGCCAGAACTGCAACTAAAGGTGAGTCGGATTTGGTCGGATATTCCTCATCTACTCCTTTTATAGAGGGAACTTTGAGGTGCTCTAAAAAAGCGCCATCCAGGACCTTTTTTCGGGCAGAGCCTATTCGAGATAGTGCATCTGCTTCCTCATTTTCTGTTCGAGGTATGTGTTGAACTTCAAACCCTTCAAACAATTTAGATAATTCATCCACGACAGCTCTATATGCTACCATGTGCTTGTTTGCCTTACAGATATCCGACACTTGTTGATCAACAAGATCCGAATCTCCATAACACATTAATCGTCGGATGCCGATGTCCTTAGCAATCCGGTTTCCATGCAGTAGTGCTTCCTAGCCGGCAATGTTGTTCATCGCCGTGAAGTGTATCTACAATACATAGAAAAGTTTATCTCCTTGGGGTGACTTGAGCACCACGCCAGCCCCCGAGCCCCCCAGCGCTTTAGACCCGTCAAAATGCAAGGTCCAGTATTCTGACTCTGGTAGGGTCATATTCTTCGTTGTCTCTGTCCAATCAGCGACAAAGTCAGCGAGGATTTGTGATTTGATTGCTGTACGAGGTTTGTACTCAATATCGAAAGCTGAAAGCTCTATGCCCCATTTGGTGACGCGTCCTATGGCGTCACTATTGTTGATTATATCTCTCATGGGAGCTGTGCTCACCACGGTAATTGGATGTTCCTGAAAATAATGCCGTAGCTTATGAGATGCTAAGAACACACTGTAAGCCAGCTTTTGATAATGCAGATACCATTGTTTTGATTCCGTTAAGACCTCGCTGAGGTAGTAAGTCAGACGCTGCACCAAGTGTTCCTGATTTTCCTCTGGTCTCTCCACTACCATGATGATACTGACAACTTTGTTTGTCGCAGAAAGATAGAGCAACATCGGTTCATGTGGTTCCGGTGCTGCAAGGATGGGAGCAGATGAGAGTACTGCTTTCAGGTCTTGTAGTGCAGCTTCAGCTTCGTCAGTCCAAACAAAATTCTTGGTCTTTTTCAGGAGCTTGTATAGTGGAGCGGCTCTTTCACCGAGCCGGCTTACAAACCGACTGACTGCGACAATGCAACCAGTTAGTCTTTATACGTCCTTCAGGCGAGTTGGCCTGGAAATATTGAGTATAGCCTTGATTTTTCCCGGTTTACCTCTATGCCCCTTTGAGACAAGATGAAACCTAACAATTTTCCGGCTGGGATTCCAAAGAAGCATTTCTTCGGGTTAAGCATTATGTTATATTTTCATTGATTGGCGAATGTTTCCTCCAAGTCGGAAATCAGGGTTTCCTTCTTTTTGGACATCACGGCAATATCATCCACATATGCATGTACATTGCGTCCGATTTGATCGTGGATGCAATGCTGCATTCTGCATTGGTACGTAGCTCCTGCGTTTTTCAGCCCAAAAGGCATCGTAACAAAATAGAAGGTTCCGAAGGGGGTTATGAATGAAGTTTTGACTTTGTCAGATTCCTTCATCCGGATTTGGTCAAGAAAACATAGGAGTTCCGAGCCTGCCGTAGAATCGATAACTTGATCAATCCTAGGCAGAGCGAATGGATCTTTGGGACAAGCCTTGTTTAAGCTAGTATAATCAACACACATCCTTAAATCAGTGGTGTCCTTTTTAGGGACCATTATAGGATTGGCCGACCACTCAGTGTGGATGACCTCTTCTATGAATCCGGCTAACTCGAGCCATGCTAGTTCCTTAGCTATTGCCTTACGCTTTTTGTCACCAAAATGTCGTAGGGACTGTTTGACGGGTTTAGTGTTCAGGTGTACATTTAAAGAGTGCTCGGCAAGTTCCCTAGGTACTCCGGTCATGTCAGATGGCTGCCATGCGAAGATACCTTGATTTGCTTGGAGGAACTTGACGAGCGTGCTTTCCTATGCGCTATCTAGGCCTACACCTAACTGGGTCACCTTGGAGGGGTCATCATCCTTCAACGGCGTCTTCTTCGTCTCTTCTGATGCCTTGAACTCCGGATTCGGCTTTGTCACCTCCTTCTTTATCGCGGGCATCTCGGACGGATCTATGGTCTTCTTGATCTCCTGGTACTCCTGGGCGTGCAACACGGCTTCAGCAAAGGCGGCATTTCCATCCCCGCACTCTTGCGACTTCTTCGGGTCTCCCCTAATGGTGATCACGCTGTTGGGACCTAGAATTTTCATCATATTGTAAATGTAACACAGACGAGCCATAAAAGCCCAGTAAGCCGGACATCCGAATATAGTGTGTAAGTGCTCTTGAACGGGACCCTTCGAAGGAAAGTGCTTCCGTCCGATAATTCTTTGGAGTTCCAAAGGTAACATCCAAAGTTATTTCTCCGAGGGAATTTGCTTGTCTTCCTAGGACAACTCCGTGAAAGATCACAGAGCTGTAGTTCAGGTGGGTCTCCGAGATCTTCATCTGGTGTAGCATTGCGACATACAAAATATTAATGTTGTTGCCGCCGTCCATGAGAGTCTTGGAGAAACCATAGCCGTCAATAAGTGGATTGACGACTAAGGCGTATTTTCCTCGCATGTGTAACTTCGGCGGATGATCAGCACGGTCAAAGGTGATTGCCACTTCCGACCAGTCCAGGAACTGAGGGACAGCCGGAACTATTGCATTGAGCTCATGTAGAACTGCTTTCCTGACCTTTGCTGGTTGAGATCCGAGGAAGGCGACATAAGTGTCTTTCTTTGTCAAGAAGTTCTTTTTCCCTTCCGCCTTGGGATTTGAAGCATCGGCTTCCTCCATGTCGGAATCATCCTTGGTCTCTTTATCCTTTTCGGGATTCTTCTTTCCCTTCTTCCGCTTAGCCCTGTAACCAGCGGTATCGTCTTTCTTGATGTTGTCATTGAAACGACACTCGGCGTTTGTGTGGGACGAGCCCCCATTGGCATCTAAGTGATGCACGCATGGGTTATTGGCAATGTCGGCCCAGTAGTAGGTTTTGCCGGGTTGTTGGTCTCCTCTACCCTGGACTCTTGATGTCCCGTGACCGCGTCCATGGTCACCACCGTGCCCTCCTCGTCCTCCAGAATCGAAAGTAGTAGTGGCCACTGCCATTTCCGCGTTAGGATTTTCTTCCGAGGTGTTCTTGTGCTTCGGAGCTTGCTACTTTGGTTGTTTTGCCGACTATGGCACAACTAGGGAGTTAAGTAATCCCTCTGGGTCGTCGTCAGCATCTGCATACTTGCTCGCTGTTTCTATCATTTCTCCCAAATCAGTGACCTTGTCACACTTCAAGTGATGAGGTAGTAAACCAATTGGGAGTCCTACAATGAAAGCTTCAATCGCAATTTGGTCATTTACTCCGTCACAGGAGTTCTTGGTGTCGATCCATCGTCCGAGATAATCCCGGCAAGTTTCTCCGGCTTTCTGGGTGCAACGCTGTAGGTCTCCTACCGTACAAGGCCTCTGATATGTGCCTTCAAAATTCAAGAACGCACTTTTCATATCATACCAGTTGTGGATGGTGTTCTTCGGAAGTTCATTGAGCCATGATCGCGCTGTCTTCCGCAACATGAGTGGGAGATATCGGGTCGTGACCAGGATGTTTCCGCCTTTGGCGATACAGCAAGCCTGGAAAAAATCCTGGAGCCAAGTATCTGGCCGAGCTATACTGTCGTAGGATTGAATATCTCTTGAGATAGCAAATCCTTTTAGGAATTTTGTAGCTCTTATGCGTGGTCCAAAGCACTTTGGGCCCACGTATATATCGTTGTTTTCGTAGCGCCGCGCCTCTATGTTGGAGTTAATCCTGTGCCTTGCGTCACTTGGGGATAAAGATCGTCCTGAATGACGGCTGTGGCTACGGTACCTTGGAGCCGGACTTCGGCTTCTGCCACCACCTCCTCCACCACGACGCCCTCCTTGGCCTCCTTGGGAGCCGTTGTGATGGCTACTTGGTGGAGAGGGTGGAGCAGCTGGATGGTTTCCAGCTGATCGCCGGCCTCCGTCCGGAGCATCGTTATTCTGGTTCCAGGGAGGATCTTCATTAGGACGAGCCCCCTGCCGACTTGAGTCAGCACGGTGTCCGTCGTTCCTTCGTCCATCAGCCGGACGGCTTGTGTGTCTAGGAGGTGGCATTCTTTGTCGGTCCTCCTCCCAACGTTTCTCTTTATCTTCTTCCCTACGATCATTCAACTCTCACCTGGGGGATTCTTCGGATTCACTACAGCAATTGCCTCTTGCTCCGCAGCTGGGGCAACATTGCGCCAGTCACGTGCAGCTTTGTGGTGCTGTCCTGAAGATCTGGTTCTTGAGTAGTTGTCTTCTCGACGGTCGGAATGGTGATGCTGCTCCGGAACACGCTGGGGTCTTACGTCATTCCATGCTGGATCCATGCGGCATTGGTCAGATTGGGAGACCAGTTCTCCGCCTCCAGACAGGGCGACCTTCTACTTCTCCAAACCCTTGTTGAGTAGTTTAATGCCCAATCGAATCTGCTCCAGGCCTGGATTACTTCATAGGAATTCTCGAGCCGCAACGGTGTTTTGCACTGGTGTTGGATACACCCAGTCTGTTGCTGTCGCGCCGAGGCATCCCATGGTCTCCTCCAAAGAGGACTTTGTTAATCTGCAGGAATTGGTCGTCGTGAGTATGACGCTTCCTGGTCTTCTGATGCTGGCGTGAGTTGTACTTCTCCGCAACTGCCATGCGTTTCTTTTCTTCCTCGAGGTTTTTAGCATCATCGAGGAGTACTTGGTGACACACTTCTAGGGCCTGGGCCCTTTCGTCCAGCTCTTCAGTAGTGAGTTCTGCAGCTGTAGGAATATGTGTGGTTAATGCAGCATCGATGAGTTTACGTGCACCTTCGGTGATCACGTGTCCATCCACCGATTCTTCTTTGGGCTCGTCTAGGATAAGTGCTCCATCCGAGTCTTCCTCATATTCCCTGGCAATCACATCCTCTGCCAGAGGGTCTTTTGCCGGGGTCTTGTTTTTCTTGTTCTTCTTCTTTGCCTTCTTGGCAGCGCCGGTAGCAAAGACGGCTTTGGGTCCATTTCCTAGAGTCAAGCGCTGATCAGCACTTTCGGACTTCTGGACCTCGGGATTATCTCGGATATCCATGTCATCCTGCGCTTTGGGAGAGTTTTCTCCGGATCCTTCGTCCATGGCTTCTCCCTCCTCTGCAGCTCTGGAGTTATACTCCTCTTCATACTCCGTGGAGAACTTTTGGAAATCTGACGATGTCATCGAGTCATCCGAAGATGGGGGTAGGTCGGTGTTTGTTCCGATCACCTCCAGCACTGAGTCGGTGTTTTCTCCAGCATCGGCAGAGCCGGATCTGGATCCAACGTATCCGATGAAGTGTGACGCGTGGGTCCTGAGGTAGTTGCGGCTTTCCTCGTGGGCTTCCTCGAAGATCCTGATAGTCTCGAGAACCTCATCCAAGCTTGCATCTTGCATTATCATACACCTCAACATGTGCCTCAAGAACGGTTGATCTGTTCCAGCGTTGGGAGGTCCGGCACCAAAGTTGTTGCTGTGATCCTCCTGGATTTCGACCTGGACGGATGAATCGATCTGGGATTCAGCCTCGCCAGGGAGATCCACTCCAGATTTGACTTGAACCGTCAGGTCTGCTTCAGGCTCGGATTTCTCCACTATCTCCGTAACTGGTGCAGGCTGGGTGTGATTAGGGTTTTCTGAGATCCGGAACTCTGCCGCCTCCATGGACAAAGGGGACCTAGAAATTTCATCTGCCTCTATCATCACTGTTGGGGTGGGTGGGGCTGGTTTAGGGAATCCGATGTATACATCGATCTCGCCGAAAGACATGATGGTGTAGGCAGTCACAACCTCCCTAGCCGGAATCCAGGTCTCATCGAGAACGATGAGAGGGACGTCGCTGGCATAGAGGATGCGACCGACGGCGATAGTCTCGCCAATTCTGATTCTTTCAGATTCCGCTCGGAACACAGATCTGAAGCTCACCCGCCCCACGGTGGGCGCCAACTGTCGTCGGATTGATGACAAGTACGCCATGAGGGGGTCCTCGAGGCGTGTGCAAGAGAGGGGTGTGAGACGTACGGTGTTCTGGGATGGTGAGCACACAAGTTTACCCAGGTTCGAATATGCCGGCTTTGGACGGATCCTACTCCTTCTAGCAATCTAGTAATACGGTAGAGCCAGAATATGGGTTACAAGGGTTTCGCCTGTGCGAGTTGAGATTGTAGACTATTGTGAGGGTAGGTGCCCTAAAGGCTCTCCCTAGGACGGCTTATATAGATATCCGGCCTAGGGTTTATAGGAGAGATCTATCCGGCTACGACTAAGAGTCGGTTACAGAGTACATCTTGAACTACAAGTAACACTATGGGCCTATGTCGGTAAGTCTTCTAGGCCTTCCCGTAGCCGGATTGGACTTCGTCTCTTCTCCCTG
Source organism: Avena sativa (assembly GCA_916181665.1). Lineage (NCBI taxonomy): Eukaryota > Viridiplantae > Streptophyta > Magnoliopsida > Poales > Poaceae > Avena > Avena sativa. The sequence goes on from OV702292.1 coordinate 320,791,538, forward strand.
ACTGGGCCGCCCGTGAAGCAAAGCTCTAACTTGAAGTGGGCCACCCCTGGTCAGTGAGGAACTGTGAGGATACTCGGAAAGTATATCCCCAACAGATGCTAAATGTCCCTCGGTTGATACTCTAGACCCTCTTATGTTGGCAAGCATCTTGTTATGCCAAGTAATTGAAGTCTGAGAATGAAGCTTCATTTTCCTCATGTCATCAGGAAACTTCTTACCCATTCATCTGATGGTGAACAGTGATATCATGATCTTTGGCAAAGATTTTGATAATCCTGGATGAATAAAAGTTTCCTTCGTTTCTTGATCATGTTCAAGAGCGGCGATGACTTTGGTAATCAGCCGTTCCTCTTATTACATGTTCCTTGTGACTCTTCTGAGTCCTCCCCACAAAACAACTTTCTGTTTTAACCTTCTGTTCAATGAAGAGTGATCCTTCTGTATCAAAAGTAGTTCAACATCTTGGTTATCCGTATCTTTGTATCCTTGGAATCTCTACTTAAGTCATCTAGTAGAGTTCCATCTCTAAAAGTCTGTGGTCATGTTCTTTCTGTTGTAAGCCCTTGTTTTCAGAAGCTCAAGCTCTTTTGAAGCACCATCGTCTCAATCCTTATGAAGACTAGTTATCTAACAACTTGAAACCATCTCCTTTTGTTTCCTCCATTACCTTGTTGTGTTTCATGTTGTCATCTCAGAGTTGTTCTGAATACTCCTTCAAGAGTTGACCATGAGATACTTTGAGTGTTGTTAGTGTGTTTCCCTCTTATCCTTAGAGTGACCCTATTTATCTTCCTTTTTCCCACCTTTGGAATCTCCGTCAAGATTCTCGTAAGGGGCATAGAGCTGTAACACCCCAATTTTAGCTAATACTAATTAGGGTTTTGATTGTGCCTTCATGAGCATCATATTTTGCTAAGACAAATGCAAACAAGAAAATGTAAAACCCTAAAACCCTAGTTTTCCCTCTATCTGAAAAAAGATTCAAATGGTTTTAAATATTTTGAAACGTACAAAAATAGTATGGAGCCCAATCTGACTAAAAGGGCCCTTGCAATATTTTCCATAGTTTCACAAACCTCTGGTATTTTTGAAATGATTCAAAATAGAAAATAAATTCAAACACAAAAGAGAGAAAATAAAATGTAAAAGGAAAAGGTTTTGCAAAATACAAAATAGAGCCAGAGCTCGAGCAGGCCGAAGCCCAGCTACCCCCGTGTTACCAGCCTCCGCGCGCACAACAGCTAGCGGCAATCTCTGCCCATCCGCAACCCAGCACTATCCCGTACCCGTTCGATCTCCTTTTGTCATCTTCCTCGTGGAGAGGAAGCAGCTCGCTGTCATCACCGACACCATCTGCCGCCGTTGTGATGCGCGCCCCGCGTCGCGATGCTCGCCGCTGCCTGGAGTGGAGATAAGACCGCCCCACACCATGTTCCTCTTCTCCTCAACCTCTCACTCCCCCCAGCGCACCTCTCTCTTTCCCTCGATGTGAGCCGAAACCCTAGCCCTGGCCTCCACGTATAGCCACCGTCCCTGACCTCCCTACCTCCACCGACCATGCCATGAGCTCTTCCTCGACGTCTGCTACCTCTTCGCCGAAGGAATCGCGCCCAGAAGGCCGAAATCTCGCGCATCGGCCGCTCCTTCCCTGACCCCGACGTGCTTCGCCGCTCGCCTCGCCATTGATTCCGACCTTGCCTCGCCTCGCTGCCACCCTCCATGCGCTCCTTGTGAGCTCGTGCACCACATGGACCTCTATGATCTTTCTCTTGCTTACTGTATACGCTGTGCACCGTAGACCTGCAAGCTCCACCACCGTGCGCTGTCGTACTACATTCTCCGGCGACCTCTTCTTAGCGGCGCCGCCCTTTTCTGGTTCGCCTTGCCACGTTGTGTCGAACGCGCTAGCTCTCGCACGCCCGCAAGCCCCCAAATCTCTGCCCCGTCGCTGATCTGCGGCTCACCGCCATTCTGGCATCATGCCGACGTCAGCATGACATTAGCGAGCGCGCGGCTAGCCTGGTCAACTAGGGTGTGCCCCGTTCCTACCCGCGTGGTAGTTGAGGTGGCCTCGGGCCCCTCTGCCAGCTGCAGAGGTTAGCCTAGCACTCGGTGTAAAAAATTTCTATGTTGTTTTAATATTTTCAGAAAAAGGATAAATGTTAGAAATTCAATAACTAATTATTTATAAGTCAGAAAAATATGTGTAATATATCAAAATGTTTAGAAAAAAGAGATCTACACAATAGACTCATAATCCTGCATTGTTTGACAACTTTCATTGCAAGTTTAATTAGAATAACAAATCAACCCCTCATAGGTATTCCGGGGTCTCTCCTATATTAGGGTTTGCACCCTTCGGATGCCGCTTAAATTGTCAAGCATGCCCTAGGGTTTCATTTAAACTCTATTAACTTGTCATATCATAATCCTTGCTTGATCATTGCATCGATGCCATGTGTTGATTGTTTCTCTCTCTTTCCGATATTTTGCTTCTTTTCGATAGAATCCGATACCGACTTTGAGATCGAAGACTAAGGTCAACACCATCGAAGATCGACGAACAATACTTGGCCAATTGTAACCAAGTCAAGTACAAGATATCTGAAGATCTACTTTTTGGTTATCAATAGGCAAAGGAAAGCATAGCCCCACCATTATACAATCCTATGGTTTCAAAAGCATTTCAATTCTTGCCATGATGCATATGATTCTACTGTGGTCTTTTATCGATTGATAGAGTATCCTATATGTTGCATTACTCCCTTGAGCTTATATTACCTGATCCACTGCTCCTAGCATAACTAGGTTTGGCTTATGTGCACTACGAGAGCTAGTATCTGTGTCCTACTTAGCCATGCTTAGCTATGAGTGCTGGTTCATCCAAATGATGTACCAGATGCAGAGAATCTGGTATGAAAGGATAAAGAGATATACTGATGAGGTGAGATCAGTGGTAAAGGACAAACATGCAAAGGCTTATATGAGAGGCCATAGTGGGATGTAGTTTTTGTAGTCCCATGCTCGCCACCACTAGGAACCGAGTTATTGCCTTTGGAACCAAGACGAGCGTACAACCACACGAGGCCTGGAAAACCTCAGGAGTAACTAACTAGCCTAGTAGATTCCATGATTCACATAGTTCAGGTGTTCCATTCGACATATACATAGAAAACATTTTGAAATATTTGGTAGGTGAAGGTGCATCATAACAGGTAGGGAAGCGTGGACCAGGTTGCTTGGGGTCGACAGAGCTCCTAGTGAACCAACCTTGCCTCACATCTCTAGGGACCGGCTTCGGGACTTTACCCATTATAGCAAAACCCTCCTTAGGGCATGACTCATGGTCTCGGCGAAAGCAAGGTAAAGGTCGTGTCCAACCGCCTTATGTCGGGCTTCCAAGGAAGAAGGCTAATCTTAAGTGACATTAAGAGAAGGTTGGTACGTGTGGGTAAAGTTGTACACCCTGCAGGGTTAAAACTTTTCTTAAAGTCGTGTTCACGGGTATGAACACTTGGTGACCAAATTCTAAGATCATAGAGAACTAAAACCTAATCGTAAAACCTGGCCGTTCAACGTGTGCTTCATGATGTTTCCCCATGGGTACGAGGGGGCGATCCTATTTGATAGGTGATGGTGATGATTTGGTGGATATCAAAAGATGATGATCAATTCTTCGTAGATGTCACTTTATTATCCCCTTTAAAAAATTTCCGATTAGATGAGCTTCTTCTCTCGCTTTATGCAAAATAACCCCATCATCCATAAGTATTGCGGAGTACACCTTATACTCACCCTTGCTTTGTTGATACTTTTTGTAGCAGAGTAAGTGTTCCCTTGAAGACAAGTTCCATACGACATCGACACCGACGAGTAGCTTGGGGTTCCCAGTCGACAGCCCAGAATCTATGGGTTGCGGCATCATCGTTATGCTTCAGGCTTCTTAGGCAATTTGTTAAGTTTGGTATACTTATTAGCATAATTATCCATCTGTTGTTTGATTTTTGTGGTCAGTGACCTCTGCTTGTATTATTTTGGTTCTTTGCTCAGTAATGAGATTGCTGTAATACTTTTTGAGTCGCATGGTTACTATTGTGTTACCGATTCTTCACTGGATATCCTCGAGCTCTAGGTTCAGTTTATGCCAGGCTAAGGTCTAGAATTCATTTAACCCTGATCCTGGGGGTGTCACACACTGGACCCTGGAGTCTCTGGCGTGACGCCCAAAGGACTCTAGACCATCACTAGGAACTCTCTATTTGCCACCCTAGAGAATGGCCCGGAGACTGAAGACTACCCGGAGTCTCCAGGCACCTTGGAGTCTCCGGTGCAAGTGAAACAGGCATGTGCGCCTTGAGTTGGGTCTGGCCCATGTAATGCCCCCAAACTCCCCTTTATGTCTAAAATACCCTTAGCTTGTGGCTAGCCTATATATACCCCCACTCACTCCTTGAAACCCTAGAGATAATGATGAATTAAGGAAAGTGACTAACCCTAGATGGGAACCCCGTCTCAATAGATTATCTATGAGTTGTACAAGGCCTTGGAGTCAGTGTCCTTCTCCAAGTCGTCACGACCCTCCTCAAGTGTTTGGTATCTCCTTGTCAAGGATTCTAGTAGTGCTAGGTCTCTCCCCTTTGGGATTCTACCTGGTTGCTATTCTCTCCTTGATTTGGATTCTATCATCCGCTTGCCAATCTCTCCTTTGGTGATTCTACCGCAAGGTCTCTCGCTGAGGATTCTATTGGATTGGTTGTTCGAACCAAGGGGATCAAATCGAATGGTGTTTCTTTTTCATGTGTTTGTATCTTTACCTTGCATTAGAGTTGTGCTCATCGTGTTCATCGGGTTTCCCCTCCCTTCCCGCACCAAATTCGTGAAGATTGGGCCACCCAAGGGTCCACCCTAGAAGGGCCCCATAACAAACTAGTATCAAGAGCTTTTGGTTACCAAGGATTTGAATTTGTTCATCGATTTCCACCATAAATTAAAAAATAACAAAAATATTGCCCCAAATCGCTTTTGGATTGATCTCTCGTTTTTGTGAGTTGATTATGGTTTTGATCCATAAGAAACTTGTCTTTGGAGTTGGTCTACCATTTGCCTACATTCCCAACCCAATTTGGTCGAAAATTTCCATGTTTGAGGATTGAAGGCTAGGATTTCCGCTCAAGAACACCAGAGTCTCTGGCCGCCAGCACCGAAGTCTCTGACCCCCCTGGGAGTTTACACCCCCAGACACTGTTGTCTCCGCCCCCCCCCCCCGGAGTTTCCGCCCCTAGACACTGGAGTCTCCGGCCCTAATATTTTTAATCTTTTGCTCTTCGAGTAATTTCCTTTAACGTTTGTGTATCATAAGCGTGCCAGTCATTCTAACAAAGATTCCACAACAACAATGCCTCGTGCTCGACATCGACACCATGGGACTCAAACCATCCCTCCACCAATGGTTGCAAGTTCGTCATCACCACAAGGTATAACTTGCAGCACCCTTGTTAACCCTTTTTCCTTTGTGTGTTACCTAACCTATAGAGAGTAACTCATCTTGTGTTTGTGGAAGAATTATGAGCTTGCTCTTTCATAGTCATAGTGTAGAGGCAATGGCAAACGTTGACTCCATAGCATACAAAGAAAAGACATACGTCAAAAAAAGAGAAAAGAGAAATGATGCAGCGCGTCCTACGGACGTCCCGACATCCTCACCACGAAGTCCCCCAAGTGGACCGATGACCCGTGCTTGATCCAAGCTACTACAAGCTAAGGTTAACTTGCTCCTCTCCTCATGTGATTTTGATACATCCTTGGATAGCGTGCTACTTCATGCAACTACACTATGCATTCTCAGCTACAAAGCCCCCACGCATTGACAAGCCCCCTCGGAAGAAGGACCCGGAGCTGTACATGAAGATGGCGCAACAGAGTCTGAAGCCTCGGAGTCTCCGACATCTAACCCAGGAGTCTCCGGCCACCTCGGACTCTCTAGCCACTCAACACCAGAGTCTCCAGCCCACCGCCCCAGGGTATCCGCCCCATGACTATGGGCTATAGCCTGGAACTCTCTATCTGCCACCCTGGAGACTGGGCCGGAGACTCAAGACCCTTGGAGTCCCCAACCTTCACACCCTTGAGTCTCCAGCCCAAGCGTTTCTAGTCAAGTAAAGGCCTTTTGGGTCTGGCCCATGTAACCTCCAATTTCATCCCAAACTTCCAGTTTAATCCGAAATTACCCCTGTTTAGTTGTTGGCCTATATATAGACCACCACCTCCATATTGTAACCCTAGACTTAGATAATTGAATTAGGAGAAACCCTTGTGGATCTACCTAAGTGGAGTCTCATGCTCCTTGACAAGTATCACCAATTATCCCCCACCTCTTGAGCTTTGCATCGTGCGTTCAAGTTGTAGAAGTCCTTGGAGTCGGTGTCCCTTCTCCAAGTTGTCAAGATCTCACAAAGCCTCCCGCTCGTAGTGCCGGTTAGAGTGAGAGTGTCCTTGCCTGCCACCGATCCTAGGGACTGTGTCAGACCGGTTGCCACCGGTGTGAGCTATTGGCTTGTATCGTGTTTTCGTGTGTGTGTGTGTTCGTCGAGTTCTTCATGTGTGTGTTCATGGATTTAATCCTCTCCCTCACCCCCACTCGCCTTCATCTTGATTTCCATGAGGATTCGTGAAAGATCGAGCAACCCTAAGGGGTCAACCATAACATATTGGTATCAATAGACTCGTTGATGATGAATTTCCCCACCATTTTTCTTCTATCCACCATAAATTCAAAAAATCGCCCAAAAAAGAGCCCCAAATTTGCCTTTGGACCGATCTCTTGATTTAGAGTATTATTTGTGGTTTTGATCCGACCAAACCTTGTTTAAGGTGCTGGTCCAACTTTTGCCTGCGTTTCCTAGCCCAATTTTGCACGGATTTGAGGACCAAGGTGTGGTTTTCCGCTCAAGAACATGAGCAAGTCATGCAGATGACCCCGACACCGGAGTCTCCAGAACCCCCAGAGTCTTCAGCTGTAGACACCGGAGTCTCTGGCCCAGGTGCCTGATTTTGCACGGTTTTGCCTCTTCTTCAGTTTTGGCTAATTTTTCTCCCTTGTTGTTTGTGTCCCGTGTGCGTGTCAACAACTAACAGCAAGCTTCCACAGCAACATCGCCTGCGCTCATCCACACCACAGAACTCAAACATCCTCCCGCAGCACTGACCGCAAATTCATCATCACCAACGAAGGTATAACTTGCGTTACCTTGTTAACCTATATCTTCATTTGTGTGTACCTATCCCACAAGAGCGGATCATCTTGTTTTTTCTTGAGCATTGTGCATTTGTCCTTGGAAAGTGAGAGTGCAAGAGCAATAGCAAGAGTGACTTGGTAGCATCAAGTGAGAGAAAAAATAAAAAGGAAAAGAAACAAAAGAAAAAGAGAAAAGAAACAAAAGAAAAATAGTCTCCCATAGAATAAGAGAGTCTCAATATTGTAAGCAAAAGAAATAAGATCGCCCAAGGCAAGTGCACAAATCCGTTGCTTGTTTTTCTCTTTGCAAATGGGCCATCGTCTCTCCTTCCATTGGCACGACAATCGAGCTTAGTCTTTGTTAGGTAATTTTGTTGATCATTTTCAGAGTCGTGCTAATCCCAATAATATCCACGTGTGTGTATAGTGTAGGTTCCCGTCACCCTTTTGATTTGTTGACCTTTCCCTTTGACTTGAGTTTTGTTTGATTTTACCCACTTTTGACTATCCTTGTCGTGTTGGTTGGTTCTTTGGCATTCCACCATCCTAATCTTCCACCAAAATCGTTTGAGAGTTTTAGTTCTTTCTATAGTGTGAGCTTTCTTTGCGATTTCACTTTGCAAGCTTATAGTTCTCACGTGTGGATACTAGTTTGATACAATCTCCAAGGTGAGGAAAAAGCCTAACCCCCACCAAATTACCTTCCATATATAATCCTTGTTTGTCTTCCATCTTGGATAGGCATGGTGAGGTGAGCCAACCATCTCCACCAGAAGATGAAGAAGGACCATACATGATGCGAGCAAGCCACTACATCATTCGACGAGAATTTTGTGACCGTTGTAATGCCCTTGAGACACGCCAAGACGAGCAATTTGGAGAAAATCAAATGGACTTCAAGACATCAACAACCGCTTCAACAACATCGAAAGGCAAATGCATGCCATGAAACACAACTTTGGACACCAAAATGAAGCTCTTCAAAGCATCGTCAATGCAACAAATGACACGCTTCAACGCCTCATGGATACAATGGCAAACAACACAAGGCCACGGTCGCGCACACCAAGCGCTTCAAGGCACCATTCGAGTGTGTCAAGCTAGTCACGCCATTGTTCCCCTTATCGAGATCTTCATGCAAGTGCTCCAAGTCACAATGAAGCCCCCATGTTTGAATCCGTGAGCTTTTCGCAATATGTACCTTCGCCTCGCCACACCGCTACGTCAAGCTACGATGGTGATTTTTTACTCAAGGATTCAAGCAAGGCAAGACAAACATTGTCATCATGCAAGAGCACTAGCGATCCAACAAGACCAACCATGTGAAGAACCACGAGTGGAACCTCGAGTGTAACCCCAAGTTCACCGTCCACATCCACATGACATTCTCGCAACAACAAGTGATGGATCCAACTTGGAGGAACAAGCTTATCATCGATACGAAGCTCTTCAAGACCCTCCTCTTCACCATCACCATCACGAACGTCCATGCCGACACCTTGGTTACCATGACAAGCCTCCTCCACCACATCAAGACATGCAGCTTCACATGGTACATGTTGAGCGACGCCAACCACGTCAAGAGGCTCAAGACCATGATCTTCATCAAGAGGCCCATGTGCCTAACCCACGTCACTGAGCCTTCCTTTCAACCATAGCCACGGCAAGAGGCTCCACATCCTCCTCAACCTCATGAGGGCCAAGGGCCTCAACCTCGTCCACAACCGCGGCATGAGCAAGAGCAACCTCATCAACAACCACTCCAATACCAAGAGCAAGCTCGTCAACAACCACGCCAAGAGAAAGCTCCCCTATGTTGCAAGGACCAAGTTCTGCCCCCTCGAAATGCGGCTCAACAACTGCAAGAGCAATAACAATATCACCAAGCTCGTTACCGTGACCGCAATGAAAAGCTTGTTGCCATGGATGCTCTTGAGTTTTATGATTATGCCAACCTTTGGTGGGAATAAGTCCAAGTTGCTCGTGAAGAAAGAAGAGAGCCTCCAATCACCAATGGCAAGACATGAAGGCTCATATGCACTCCCGATTTGTTCCTTTACACTTCACACGCGACCTCTTCAACAAGCTTCAAATGCTCAATCAAGGAACAAAGACCGCGTAAGAGTACTTCAAGTAAATGGAGCTCAACATGATTCGTGCAAAACATTCAAGAGCATGAAGAGAAAACAATGGCACGTTTCCTCATTGAATTGAACCACCAAATTAAGCGCATCGCCGAATTCCAAAAGTACAACAACATGGTTGAGCTTGTTCATAATGCAATAAAGGCTGAGCGTCAAGTACAAGAGGCCATCAAATACAACAATCCCAAGAAGTACTTCACCTACAATCAAGTCTCAACCGCTACAAGAACAAACTTCAACAGAAGCTCCTCAAGTACCTCCAAGCCTCCTTTCAATCCCACACTTCCTCAAGGAAAACCACCCCCAAGTTGCAAACATACCAAGAATGACCTCACATTCAACGACGAATTCTACAAGTGTATAGGAAAAGGACACAAGTCAGCCACATGTGGAAACAAAAAAGTCTTGTTCATTCATGATAATGGTGACGAGGAATACTCGACTGAAGATGAATTTGATGCAAGATTCAAAGAAGCAATGGCAAGGCAACATGTGGAATATGACCAAGAACTCCTTATGTGTGAGCATGATGCAAGACCATCGCTTGTCGTCACAATAGTCTTGACCACTCAAGCCCAAGAGCATGAAGATCAAAGATCCAACATCTTCCAAACACGTGCCGACATCAATGGGAAATCCATTAAAGTTATCATCGATGGAGGGAGTTGCCACAACCTTGCAAGCACCGAGTTTTGTGAGAAGCTCAGCCTCACCCTCCATCCACACAAGCACCCATACCATGTCCAATGGCTAAGTGACCAACAGTCCGTGAAGATCAAGCACACCGTTACGGTAACATTCTCAATTGGACCATACAAAGACATGGTGGAGTGTGATGTGGTTACCATGACGGTATGCCATATGTTGCTTGGTAGACCATGGCATTATGAAAAAGGTGCCCTACATGATGGTCGCACAAATGTGTATACCTTCACATGGCTTAACAAGACATGTTTCTTGCAACTGATGACTCCTAGACAAGTAAATGCGGACAATGCAAAGGCTTTAGCAAGAGTGCAAACCACAGAACCACATTGTGAGAAGAGTGGTGAGCGAGAGAACCACCATATAACGAGTGAGAGCCAAAAGCCAAACAAGAGTGGAAAAACTAAGAGTGTTCTTCTTGCCACCAAAAGTGAGATGCGAGAAGTGGGGAATAACCCATCTATGTTGCACTATGTCCTCATTTGCAAGGGACTAGCGCACGGAACTAATGACTTGACAAATGTTCCTTCCTCTTTGATGGCTATTTTTCAAGAATTCAAAGATTTGTTTGCTGAAGAGCTCCCACATGGACTACCTCCTCTTCGCGAAATCGAGCATCACATCGACCTCATACCCGTCTCACCTCTCCCAAACCATGCTGCATACCAAATGAATCTGAAGGAGACAAAGGAGATTGAACTCCAAATCAACCAACTCGTATCCAAAGGTTTGATCCAAGTGCGGGACCCGTGATTCTTGTCCCGAAGACATATGATATGTTGCGGTTAGGCATGGACTGCCATACAATCAATGCTATTAACGTACGTTATAGACATCCTATACCACATATTGACGACATGCTTGATGAGTTGTGTGGATCTACTATTTTCTCAAAAATCGATCTTCGTAGTGGCTACCATCAAATACGCATGGCGGAAGGTGATGAGTGGAAAACCGCCTTCAAGATCAAACTTGGTCTCTATGAATGGTTGGTCATGCCTTTTGGCTTATCTAATGCCCCATCCACCTCCATGCTCCTTGTGAATCATATTTTGTGATCTCTCATTGGAAAAAGTGTTGTTGTCTATTTTGATGATATTCTTGTTTATAGCAAGTTGCTTGAGGAGCATGTTATTCATGTTAAGGAGGTGTTGCAAATCCTTCAAAATGAAAACCTATATGCTAACCTCCCCAAGTGTACTTTTGCTAAAGACAAGTTGATTTTTCTTGGTTTTGTTGTCTCTTTGAATGGAATTGAAGTGGATGTTTCCAAGGTAAAGGACATACGAGATTGGCCCATTCCCACAAACGTGAGTGAACTTCGAAGTTTTAATGGGTTGGCCGGTTTGTATCATTGATTTGTGAAGGATTTCTCTACCATTGCTTGTCCTCTCAGCGAGTTAACCAAAAATAATGTCACCTTCGTGTGGGGAAAAGCACAACAAAAAGCATTTGATGAGCTTAAAAAGAGGCTCACCAAAGCACCTGTTCTTGCGTTACCGGATTTCACAAAAAAATTGAGATAGAGTGTGATGCTAGTGGTATTGGAATTGGAGGAGTCCTCATGCAAAATGGATGTCCTATTGCTTACCATAGCGAGAAACTTGATGGTGCACTCCTTAATTACCTGATTTATGACAAAGATCTTTTTTCCTTTGTTCGTGTCCTTCAAGTTTGGCAACATTACCTTTGGCCTAAGGAATTTATCATACATTCCGACCATGAGTCATTGAAGTATCTCAAAGGCTGATCCAACTTGAGTAAAAGGCATGCTAAGTGGGCTGAGTTCATGAAGTCTTTTCCTTACATCATCAAGTATAAGAAATGCAAAGATAATGTAGTTGTAGACGCCTTGTCTCGCAAGAACACATGCATTCTTACGCGCCTCGAAGTAAACGTGTTGGGTATTGATGATATCAAATCTTTGTATGCTTCCAACCCGTTCATTGGACCAATTCTCGCAGTGTTCAAATGTCCAATGATTTGATGACTTCTATTTACACAAGGGATTTCTCTTTAAACAAAACAAGCTTTGCATTCTGAAGTCATCTCTCCAAATTTTTCTTCTCCAAGAGTTTCATGGTGGTGTCTTTATGGGTCACTTTGGTCGTGAAAAGATGTACGAAATGCTTTCCACACATTACTATTGGCCCAAGATGAAGCGAGACGTGGAGCTCCACGTGCAATGATGCACTACATGTGTCCAAGCTAAGTCTAAGTCTAACCCATTTGGTATTTATATGCCATTGCCTATTCCTCATGCACTTTGGTCATACATTAGCATGGAATTTGTGTTAGGATTATCTAGGTCCAAGCATGGTAATGATTCTATATTTGTCGTAGTGGATCGCTTTTGCAAAATAGCACACTTCATTCCGTTCCATAAGACCGATGATGCTTCACATATTACAAATTTCTTTTTCAGGGAAATTTTTCGTATTCACGGTGTGCCAAGAACCACCGTCTTTGACCACGACGTCAAATTCATGAGCTACTTGTGGAAGATGCTAATGTCCAAGCTCGGCGTAAAGCTCCTCTTCTCGTTTGCCTTGCATCTGCAAACCGATGGGAAAATTGAGGTCGTCAACCGAAGCCTCAAAACACTCCTTCGCGTGTTGATCAAGAAGAATATTAAGGATTTGGAGGAATGCATTCCACACGCCGAGTTTGCCTACAATTGAGCCAAGCACTCCAAAACTTTGAAGAGTCCCTTCATGATCGTCTATGGTTTTGAGCCCCTCACCACGCTCGACATCCTACCACTTGCTCTCCACGAGCGCACCAACATGGACATTGGCAAACGAGCCCAAGAAATGAAGAAACTACACGAATACACAAGTACTACTATCGAGCAACAAGAGCTTCACCAATATTTAAGGCTAACGAAGAGCAAGAAAGAGATGATCTTCAAAGAAGGTGACCTCGTGTGGATACACTTAAGCAAATACCGCTTCCCTAAGGATCACAACTCCAAGATCAAGACAAGAGCAGATGGCCCATTCAAAGTCATCAAGCGGATCAAAAACAATGCTTAAGTCATCGACATAGCGACCTCGAAGTATCTCGTAAGCACGACATTCAATATCAAAGACCTTTCCCTGTTTCATGGAGATGATCAAGATGATAAGGTTGAAGAGTCAAGGATGACTTTTCCCAAGGGGGAGCTGATGCATCCCATCCTACAGATGTCCCGACATTGTCACCACCAAGTCCCCCAATTGGACTGACGACCCATGCTCGAGCCAAGCTACTACAAGCTAAGGTTAACTCCCTCCTCTACTCATGTGATTTTGATACATCCTTGGATGGCGTGCTACTTCATGGAACTATATTGTACATTCCCAGCTACAAAACCCCAACGGATCGACAAGCCCCCTCGAAAGAAGGACTTTTCCCAAGGGGGGAGCTACACATGAAGATGGCACAACAGAGGCTTAAGCCCTGGAGTCTCCAGCATCCAACCCAAGAGTCTTATGTCACTCAACACCGGCTCTCTAGCCCACCGCCCGTAGTCTCCGCCCCAGGACTCTGGACACGACTCCGGGCCACCACTTGGAACTCTTTGTCTGCCACCCCGGAGACTAGGCCGGAGACTGAAGATCACCTAGAGTCTTTGGCCACCCTGGATTCTCCGGCCTTCACAACCCAGAGTCTCCTGCGCAAGCATCGCCTGGCCCATGTAACCCCCAATTTCATCCCAAACTTCCAGTTTTCTTCCAAAATTACCCCTGTTTAGTTGTTGACCTATATATAGACCACCACCTCTATATTGTAACCCCAGACTTGGATAATTGAATTAGAAGAAAGCCTTGTGAATCTACCTAATTCCAGTCTCATGCTCCTTGACAAGGAGCAGTAGTTATCCCCCACCTCTTGAGCTTTGCATCATGTGTTCAAGTTGTACAAGGCCTCGGATTCAGTTTCCCTTCTTCAAGTTCTCAAATTACACCAAGCCTCCCACTCGCCGTGCCGGTTAGAGAGAGAGTGTCCTTGCCCACCACCAATCCTAGGGATTGTGTCGGACCAGTTTCCGCCCGCGTGAGCTATTGGCTTGTATCATGTTTTCGTGTGTGTGTGTTCACCGAGTTCTTCGCATGTGTGTTCGTGGATTTCATCCACTCCCTCACCCCAATTGCCTTCATCTCTATTTTCACGGGGATTCGTGAAAGATCAGGTAACCTATGGGGTCACCCCTAATAAGAAAAGCTTCTAAGCAAAAGAAAAAGAGAAAGATACGAATGCAAAAGAGAGTCCGGAGCTTCTAAGCAAGACTGCCAGTAAGAGCAATGCAAGTGTGAAAATCCGTTGCTTCTCAATCTTTGTGAAAATGGGCTATGGTCTCTCCTATCGTTGGCACGACACCAAGCATTAGTCGTTGTTAGGACCAATTTTGTTCATTGCTCATTTTCATAGTCGTGCTAGCCACATTAATCTCCACCGTGTGTGTATAGAAGTAGGTTCTCATCACCCTTTTTGACATCTTCCTTTGAATTCATTTTTGTTGAATTTTACCCACTTTTGAGAATAACCTTTTCGTTTGTGTTGTGGCATTGCCGACGAGTACGCCATGGAGGGGTCCTCACAGTGCGTCTTTAGAGACGCGGGGTAAGGCAGAGAGTTGGCGGGTACGAGGTAACACATCTTACCCAGGTTCAAGTCCCACAACGGTGGTGGAACTCTACTCCTGCTATAAATCACTATAATGGCAATACGCCGAGTTATAGAGATAGGTTCGCTGTGCGAGGTGTTGCATGTTGTATGTAGCAATCCAAGTTGTCTTACCCTAAAGGCTCCCGCAGGCCGGCTTATAAAGGCACCAAGACCTAGGGTTTACAGGGAAATGTCCTTGCCGGACAAGGTAAAGAGTTCTACACTAATACAAACTAGTCTTCCATGTCTTGTACTCCAAGGCTCCGAGTATGTCGGCGACTCCTGCGTAGCCTTCCTTTATCCGACATGATCCTCCCTTCTGGATCCATCTAACTGGGCCGCCCAACAGGCCATAGGCCTTGCTACCAACTATGGGCCACTCAGGTTAGGGAGATTGGTGACATGCTATGAGGATACCCATATAGCATATCCCCAACACAATCAACGATAAGAATCTTGCATCGTCTTGCCCATTGATCTTTAAGTATCTCGTCTAAGTGATGCCGGCAATTCGTCAAGCAATATCTCAAAGGTCTCCCAAAGAACCCTGCAATCCTCTTCGGCTTTGCAATGTAGCCGGAGATTCCTTGAGTCTTTGTTTCTAGAGTTGGACAATCTCCGTATTTGATGGAATCTTCGAACGTGACCCTTCACTGCGACTGTCAGGAAGATGACGTAGGGTACAACCTATGCGACCTCGAAACTCACAGAAACAGAGAATTAATCATCAACTATTTTCACGCGCGTGAAATCCGAAACGGTGAGGCGGCAAAGACGGAGGGCGTGGCGAAATTACCACACATGTTCACTTCCACATCAGCAACACTTCATCCATTAGATCCCTTTGCATGAATCTTGACGTGGGGTCTATATATTTTCACCACGGTCAATTTATCTCTTTTTCACCCACATTCGTCTCTTCGTCATCGTCTTCCTCTAGCCACGTGACCGTTCAAGCTCTCCTACGAAAACCCTAGCCAGAGCCCTCCCTTCTTCCACCTACTCCTCCATCGCAAATGGCCTCCAGCAGCTCCATCCCTTCAACAGCGGCGACTCCTAGGGCTACTTCAGAGCCATCCTAGGGAGTGACCGTCCCACCGTAGGGGGTGGTCGTCCCTGTCAATGCCGTCGTGGAAACCACCGGCGATGACCAAGAACGAGCGATGCCCGAAGCTGTAGAAGAAGAAAGCGATTCCCACAAGGGGATGTGGAGAGGCTCTGACCTCTCCACGGAAGATCTGCAGGAGTTGGTCACCGAGGGGTATCTTGTCGCAGCGAAGGAGCTGATCTGGTGGGCGGCACCGGCCGGCGAGGTGGTCCCTTCTCCCCAAGCCGGAGAGAAGGTGTACATCAAGGCTCAACTGGTGCGAGGCGTAAGCCTGCTAATCTCTGACTTCTTCTTGGATGTCATCCGGCACTTCCGGGTACTCCCCCACAATTTCTCCCCCAACAGCATCTTAGTCCTTAGCAATTTCGTAGCCTTGTGCGAAGGATTCCTCGTCATAAAACCTAGGTTATATCTGTTTATCTACTTTTTTATCGTCAAGAGAGAGTCCGTAGAGTCCAAGGACGAACTGCGGATATGTGGAACCATTAGCTTCAAGATCCGACCTAGCTGGCGCTTCCCCGACATCATAGGGCATGAGTCATGCAAGAACTGGCAGCACATGTATTTTTTCGGCCAGCTATCCCTCTGCCTGACCGTCTTGAGACTTATCCTGACTTCATCGATGGAGCTGCCTCCGAGGTGCCCGCATGGTGGACCCCAGCCTCCCTTCCCTCTGACGACGAGGCCAATCGCGCTGTAAGGCGGATTGAATGGCTCGTAGATGGAGGTCTGACGGGCTTGGATCTTCCCATGTGCTGGTTCATTAGGCGGATCCAGCCTCTGCAACACCGCGCCGAGTTGATGTGTACATACACTCAAGACAGGAGGGATCCCATGCGAATTTCGCGGGATAACTGCTGACTCATGTATCAACGAGCTCGTTGGGGAACCCCAAGAGGAAGGTATGATGAGCACAGCAGTAAGTTTTCCCTCAGTTATGAAACCAAGGTTATCAATCCAGTAGGAGCAAGGAAACACCCCAAAGGTGTAGCTGGCTGAACTTTGGCAGGGCGCACTATCGGTGCCAGCAGCAACGTGGAGACCTGCACAACATAACCACAGAACTCTGTCCCCAACTTGCGATGAGGTTGTCAATCTCACCGGTTTTGATGAAAACAAAGGATTAAACGTATCGAGTGGAAGAAAGTAATAGTTTGCAGAAAGTAAACACAAAGCAGTAAACAGTTGATTGATAGTAAAAGAAAGGACCGGGGTCCATAGTTCACTAGAGGTGGCTCTCCTTAAGATAGATGACATGTTGGGTGAACAAATTACAGCGGGGCAATTGACAAACATCTAGAAAGCATACAAGCATATACTAATCATCTTGACTCCTTTGAGATTCGATTGGGCATTACAACATTATACATAGACCGCCATCCAACTGCATCAATGACTAATAATCCACCTTCAGGTTATCATCTGAACCCCCTCCAGTATTAAGTTGCAAGCAACGGATAATTGCATTACGAATTGCGTGTAAAGTAAACAATACGATTGTTCTATGAACAAAGGATTGTTGTTTTCTCCCTAGTAGCAACATCACATCTAGTACCTTAGAGATTTCTGTCACTTCCCCAGATTACCAGAGGCATGAACCCACTATCGAGCATAAATACTAATTCTTGGAGTTGCTAGCATCTACTTGGCCAAGATTGCTACTAACAACGGAAAGCATGCAAGATCACAAATAACAAAGACATGATAGAATCAATAATCAATCTGAAATAGAATCTCAATATCCATCGGATCCCTGCAAACACAACATGCAGAATTACAAATAGATGATCTTGATCATGAACGGAGCTCACAAGATCTAAACATGATAGCACAAAGGAGGAGAACCAGCCATCTAGCTACTACATGGACCCATAGTCTAGAAATGAACTACTCACGCATCACACCAGTGGCTTGCATGATGATGAAGAAGGCCTCTAGGGTGAATTCCCCTCTCCGGCAGGGTGCCGGAAAGAGCTTCAGATCCCTCCCGATCTAGGGATGGAGATGACGACAGGTACAGACTCTTTCGTGGAATTTTGATCGGGTACTTAGGGTTTCCGTATCAGAGGCAATATATAGGCGGAAGGAGAGGCCGAGGGGGTGCCTGGGGCGGCCAGACCACCCCCGGGCGCGGGCCAGGCCTGGCCGTGCGGCCAGGTGGTGTGGCTGGGCCCCAGCCCCTCTCCGTCTCGTATTATGGCTCCAGGTGTCCCTTGGTGAAAAACTGACTTTGGCTTTTGTCCCGTCCAATTACGAGAATATTCATTTTCTGACTTTCCTAGAACCAAAAACAGCAGAAAACAGGCAGCTGGCACTGTGGCTCTTGTTAATAGTTTAGTCCAAGAAATCACATGAAAAGTACTCCAAAGTGTGGACAAAACATAAGAAAGTAGATAAAACCAAACATGGAACATCAAAAATTATGGATACATTTGCAACGTATCAACATTCCCAAGCTTAACTCCTGCTCGTCCTCGAGTAGGTAAGTGATAAAAAGAAAGAATAATTTTTGAGGTGAAATACACCATCGTAAACTTGATCAAAGTATTTGTAAAACATTCATAGCTGGGATCATAGTACTTCAATCATAACATGAAAGACAAAGTTCTAGCAATAAGACAAAGAAACTATGTTGCAACATGAAAACACACAAACAAAAGATTTATGAATAACAATACTTTGCAAGACGTTTGTTTGTTTCACATAAAGAAAACATAGCATAGTGGCATTCAGCTTGTCCTTCATAGAGTAGCAAACATAAATGCATAGGACACCTTCAAAGTTTATAAGGGTGACTAGATACAATAGTTTAAAACAAGCAATATCAAGGTATGCATCAATCAACAAGTCTTGGGACAATGCACATAGAACTAAGAATGGCCACTATGCTCTCAAAGTAGGTGCATAAAGGTAGAAGGTGGAGACTCAACATAAAAGTAAAAGAAAGTCCTTCATAGAAGGAAGTAGGGATTCAAGTCTCATATAGAGCTTCCAAAAATTATGGTACTTAATAGCTTTCAGCTCTCATTGCCCCTATCATAAGCATCTTGAAGGTGATTAAGGTTAAAGTGACACAACTAAGAGGATATGCTTGACAAGTTATAAACCGAAATCTCATGCCCCTTACTTACGAAGACCGAACCTCATGTTACTCAACTTTAGTCACAAGTAAGCTCTTGTCATTGTAAGTACATATGTACCATAGAGAACCTCCAACGGGGTACCCCTTGCACATGATACATGAGTTATCCCATAATCAAAATGACAAGGCAAGCAGACAATGAACATCTCAGCGATCTTTTTATTTGCTATTTGCATAGTTTTTTTATTGAGGATGCTTCATAGAGTGCTCATTATGATTATGCTGCTAGTTTCCACCATGATTAGGCATGGCTTAGGCTAGTGGCCCAGGCGTTTTTCTAACACAAATACAAACTCCATGATCTTACAAGTTCCCCTTTTATTTCACACCGCCGGGATCCATAAGGAAAAGAACATGATATCAACAGGGTACAAAGTACAGGTGCAATGCTGAAAGCGTTCCCCATGATACATGGTTCTGCTAACTTCAACTTATAAAGCGCAAGCATATACGTAACAAAGATGGACGCAATGGTTTAGGTTTATTTAATGCAAAAAAGTAAAGTGTGCCATCAAGTCCGTGAGAGCTTTAATCACTAGTTTTCTCATAACAAGTTTAATTTGGAAGGTAGACAAAAACATAAATATACTTGGAATAGCATATGCTAGTAGGTAGATATAGTGGACTCTTTGGAATAACTTGGTTTTAGGAGTTGGATGCATGAGTGGAACTCGTACTTGGTTATGGAGGCTAGCAAAAGACTGGGAGTGACAAACTAAGAGAGCAATAATGGCCATAATCATGCAGAGCGACAAAACATCATTGATCAAAGCACAAAGTGATACTAAAAGTTGAAAACTAAAGGATCATAAAGGCTATGGTGACTTGGGATAGTCATTACATGGTGTGAGCATGTGCCAAGTCAACCCAAATAAAGCATCAAAGGAGAATACCACAATACTATGCTTTAATATGCTAAAACAACGCATGATTGTTCCAAGGGACGTTAAGCAATCTCAATTTGTTTATAACATGTCATGCTACAGCAAAGAATAGTAAGCATAAATCCAAAACAATATCAAGCATGGCATGACAAAGCATAGGCCACAGTCAAAAATAAGCTCTCTTTACCACTTAAGCATGGACTTTCCTACTCTTTTCCAAACCAAACCAAACTATTTGAAAACCAATGTATAAAAGAGGGGGTCCAACCAATTTATTCAGCAAACTAAGCAAACCAAGCAAACGAAAACCAAAACGAAAATGAAAAATAAGACGCTCCAAGAACAACACAACTGTGCATGAAACAATAAAAATGAAGCGTTTGGAAGAAACCTGGGATTTTTATTGACGAAGAGGGGGATGCCTTGGGAATCCCCAAGCTTTGACGCTTGTACCTCTTGGATATGTCTTGGGGTGACATGCGTGGCATCCCCAAGCTTGAGCTTTAGTCCATTCTTCATCTCATTACTCATTCCTTCCATACACCTGAAATGTTTCCTTCATACAAAACTTCACACAATCTTTATTAGCAACATTAGTGTACTCAAGATAATAAGTCTTTGGGTTCAGTTTCAACACCAATAAAACTTCCACTAAAACACAAGCTACTGTAGCACTTCCCTCAAAAAAAGCTCAATTCCCCAAAGAGAACTCAAAAAGGAATCAACAAGAAGCAAATGCAAATAATGGTAGAGATCTGTAAAAATAGACCAGCAGGTAAAGATGATTTTTTTGAAGACCTTCTGTTGCTCAAATCGACAAGTGTTGAACTAATGAAAGTTAGATAACAACCTGGGCCAGAAGCACAAAAATTGAAGCCTCAAAGCGACGTACAGAGATTTTACACGATTTTTTACGGTGAAGCACAGAAATCTGTTTCGGGACAACAACTTTCCCAATCATTACTTCTCTCTCATTAGAGGTTACTCTTGGCACAAAAAGCAAATAAAAAGGATAAGGAGCGGTTATTACTGAAGTTATAACTTCCAAGACTCATCTAAAACTTTTGGGTTATCTCCCAATAAGTACTTTTCTTTACCGCCTTTAAGTTAGGCATGATAGTTTGAGAAGATGCTCACATAGGAAATATGAATTGAAGTAAAACAGGGCATCAAGAAGCAAATTCAAAACACATTTAAGTCTAACCCTCTTCCTATGAATATGAATCTTATATGCAAATAAATTCACAAAGAACAAAGCAACATGCATAGGACAATAAAACGAGAGTAACTTCAAAACTTTCAGCAAATAGAGAGGTGTTTCAGTACCATGAAAACTTTTACAACCATATTTTCCTCTCTCATAATAATTTTCAGTAGCCTCATGAATAAACTCAACAATATAACTATCACATAAAGCATGCTTTTCATGATCTACAAACACTAGAGCTTTATTATAAACATTTTCAAAAGAATCCTCAGGAACATGACATTCGTCCTCCTTTGGTAAGCATGGGGGACAATCAAATAATGTAAGGGGTAAAGAGTTACTCTCATTAGAAGGTAGGGATGGGTAGATCCATTCTTCCTCCTCTTGATCATCACTCTCCTCCTCTTTTTCATCCAATGAGCTTCCAGTTTCAGCAATTTCTTCTTCCATAGGCTCCTGCAAGGCATTAGTCTCTTCCATTGGTGGAGAGCATCTATTAAGATATTCAAGAATATAGCCATTTTCTACCTTGTAATTATTAAAGAAAAATTTAAGTATATCATAAACCTCGTATTTATAAGGTGAATCATCAGTATTTTCAAGCAAACTAGCAAGTTCAAATGCACCCTTCCAAACAATAAATTTTTCAATTTGTTCCACATCATAAAAGTCATAATTTCCCTTAACATAAGAAGATATGGTAACATCATCATTATACTCACATTGAAAAGGGAGGTGTTTATACCTCCTACAACAACAAGATTTATCAAAGCAATAAGTAACATTATAAGTAGAGCACACGTTTATAGCAATGGTCTACAATTTATCAATTTGTTCCCATAAGTGTTTCCCTTTTTGTGACAAGTGGTGTTCCTTATAATAATATTTTGTTCTTCCGTGAACCCACCTTTCCAATAAGATTCAGTTTCAAAGAAACCAACCATTGATAGAAAGCATGATAAAGCAAGACAATAACAGACCAATGAAAATAACAACTATAGTAGGAAGTAATTTTTTGTATTTTTGATAAAGAAACAAGAAAATAAAGTAGAAATAAACTAAGCAAAAAAAATAACAAAGTAAAGTGATTGGTTATGAGGGACTCCCCTTGTGAAGATGTCCTTGACTCCCCGGCAACGGCACCAGAAAAAGTACTTGCTGACTCGTGTATTAACGAGCTCATTGGGGAACCCCAAGAGGAAGGTATGATGAGCACAGCAGTAAGTTTTCCCTCAGTTATGAAACCAAGGTTATCAATCCAGTAGGAGCAAGGAAACACACCAAAGGTGTAGCTAGCTAAACTTTGGTAGGGCGCACTACCGGTGCCAGCAGCAACATGGAGACCTAAAAACACAACCACAGAACTCTGTCCCCAACTTGCGATGAGGTTTTAATCTCACCGGTTTTGCTGAAAGCAAAGGATTAAAAGTGTCGAGTGGAAGTAATAGTTTGCAGAAAGTAAACACAAAGCAGTAAATAGTTGATTGATAGTAAAAGAAAGGACCAGGGTCCATAGTTCACTAGAGGTGGCTCTCCTTAAGATAGATGACATGTTGGGTGAACAAATTACAGCGAGGCAATTGACAAACATCGAGAAAGCATACAAGCATATACTAATTATCTTGACTCCTTTGAGAATCGATTAGGCATTACAACATTATACATAGACCGCCATCCAACTGCATCAATGACTAATAATCCACCTTCAGGTTATCATCCGAACCCCCTCCAGTATTAAGTTGCAAGCAACGGATAATTGCATTACGAATTGCGTGTAAAGTAAACAATACGATTGTTCTATGAACAAAGGATTGTTGTTTTCTCCCTAGTAGCAACATCACATCTAGTACCTTAGAGATTTCTATCACTTCCCTAGATTACCAGAGGCATGAACCCACTATCGAGCATAAATACTAACTCTTGGAGTTGCTAGCATCTACTTGGCCAAGATAGCTACTAACAACGGAAAGCATGCAAGATCACAAATAACAAAGATATGATAGAATCAATAATCAATCTGAAATAGCATCTCAATATCCATCGGATCCCCGCAAACACAACATGCAGAATTACAAATAGATGATCTTGATCATGAACGGAGCTCACAAGATCTAAACATGATAGCACAAAGTAGGAGAACCAGCCATCTAGCTATTACATGGTCCCATAGTGTAGAGATGAACTACTCACGCATCACACCGGAGGCTTGCATGATGATGAAGAAGGCCTCCAGGGTGAATTCCCCTCTCTGGCAGGGTGCCAGAAAGAGCTTCAGATCCCTCCCAATCTAGGGATGCAGATGACGGCGGCTACAGACTCTTTCGTGGAATTTTGATCGGGTACTTAGGGTTTTCGTATCAGAGGCAATATATAGGCGGAAGGAGAGGCCGAGGGGGTGCCTGGGGCGGCCAGACCACCCCCTGGCGCGGGCCAGGCCTGGCCGCACGGCCAGGTGGTGTGGCCAGGCCCCAGCCCCTCTCCGTCTCATATTCTAGCTCCAGGTGTCCCTTGGTGAAAAACTGACTTTGGCTTTTGTCCCATCCAATTCCGAGAATATTCATTTCTGACTTTCCTGGAACCAAAAACAGCTGAAAACAGGCAGCTGGCACTATAGCTCTTGTTAATAGGTTAGTCCAAGAAATCACATGAAAAGTACTCCAAAGTGTGGACAAAACATAAGAAAGTAGATACAACCAAGCATGGAACATCAGAAATTATGGATACGTTTGCAACGTATCAATAACTTCTCTACTGACTCCATTAAACTCCGGCTTAAAGACATCGTCAGGATGAAAGACATGAATTGGGGCTTCAAGATCACCTATGACATGTTTGATTGCGGCAAGTGCCTAGAGGTAGCTTTTTGTTTCCTTTGTTGCTCATTATATGCTCTAAGTTTTTCCGACTTGAAGTTGTCCATCTAACATTCCTATGCATCCCAGCTGGCGACCTTGGCGGTGGATCAAATGGCCTCCCAGGTCTATGATCCCAAGCTAAAGGATATCCAGGTGGTGTCCAACGACGACGCCCCCAAGGATCAACTAGCTCCGGCAGCGAAAGCGGAAGAGCTCCACCTCTAACGCTGCTGCCAAGGCCAAGAAGAAGATATCGGAGAGTGGAGTCTCCAAACAATCCACTACCGCCTTAGAGGCAGAGAAGAAGAATAAATCCACCGACATTCCCCTCACCAAGGCTCCTGCCGTGGAGTAAGTGCTTTCATTCTCTGACTTATGCTTTCTAGCTTATACCTTTTTTCAACTCTTGTACTTATACTTCATACGTTTTAGGAGGAAAGCTGGTGTTAGTTTGAAGCGATCCTCCAAAGATGCTGCAGGGTCAAAAAATATCCGTAACATGCTTACCAGGGACGTGGCCGCCAAGCCCTCTCCCGCTACTGCTCCCCCCACTCCTACCGCCAAGCCTTCTGCTGGCCCCGCTAGGCATTCATCTCCCATCATCCCTGAGATCTCTGCCATGGAGACAGATGTCAATCCAAACCTTGATATCTCAGGATCTGTCGAGGAAGATGTTGCTCCCAGCAGGCAGGCGACGCATGAGAGTACTTCACTCAAAGTGGCCAAAGCTCCGGCTAAGGATGCCACCGAGAAAGGGAAGCAAGTAGTGGAAGAGGCGGAGGCGGAAGCAACGGCTAAGGCGGGAGATTCTGCACCATCAACTATTTTGAAGACGCAACAGGTGGCTAGGGCATCCTCCACACCTCCGGCTTCAACAACTCCTTTGGCTGCAACGCCTCCGACATTGTGCCTTAATGACCTCATCGCGCAGGAAGATGCAATTTATAACAATGTCCGGACCTTCCATGATTCTAATGCTCATCTGGCCAACAATCTTAAGATTATTGCCATCATAAGTCTTTTGAACTTCACTTCATTTACTTTATGTAGTATATCCCTCTATAGCCCCCGAGCTCTTAGGCGGATAAACAAAGGTTATTGGCCTAAGTGCTCCAAAGAACTTTTAAGAGTAGAACTTGATAGTGTAGCCCCCGAGCGCCTAGGTGGAAACTTAGTAGAATTCTGGCTAGATTCTCTAAGAGTAGCATACTTTGTTGGTTAAAAACTTGTGATGTAGCCCCCGAGTGTGTAGTTGAAACCATATAGTTCTGACTAGATGCTCTAGAGAAACTAAACATGCTTGTTTGTTTGCAGAATGAGAATAGGCGGAAGATCGTGGCCAATGAGAGGTTTGCTGCATTGTGGAAGGAGTTGGACCTTGAAAAGGGTAAAATAGCCTTCCTGAAGCAACAGATCAAAAATATCTAGAGTCTATTTCTTGTAACAGCTCCTTACTTTTCCTCATGGACTTAACTCTGCTGTCTTCTCATACCACTTTTTGATTTCCGCCTTGGAGAAGCCATTGCCTAGGCCAAGAGCATCGTCGAGCAATCCAAGCATATCCAGGAGCTTGATGATGAGAATAAAATTTTGAAGAAGGACCTGGCTGATGCCGTCAAGGGACATGAGGCAGCGATGAAGGTGCTGCAAGAATCTGCTGACTCGGAGATGCAATGCCTGAAGGACGAGATTGTGCAACTCAAGGAACAGAACCAAGCTACCAAAGAGCAGAATGCTAGGAACCTTGAGGTGTACAAGACAGTCCAGAAGGAGCGGGATGCATTGGCGGAGTCATGCACACAAGCAGAGACGAGCATCTTCGGTAACCTTTCTCTGTCTTGGTCATTTCTGTATCTTGGATAATCATTCGATTGGTTTGTACTCATGGTCCTTGTTTCTTTTGCACACCATAGCTCCAATTGGCTTAGCCAACTTGGGTGAATGTGCTCCAGACCTCAAGGAACGCATTATCCGTGCCGGCAACTTCGTCATCACCGCCATTGCTCAGGCCAAGGAGATAGCCTAGCCTTTGGGGATTAATATCAAGGCGACAAACTCAGCGGCCAAGTACACGGAGATCCTGCTCCGAGTGATGACCCACAAGTATAGGGGGTGTATCGCAGTATTTTCGATAAGTAAGAGTGTTGAACCCAACGAGGAGTAGAAGGTGTTGACGAGTGGCTTGGAGAAGGAATTCTTTGTAAATACTTAGCAAACGGATTTTTAGGGGTTTTTGATAATGCAGATAAATAAAGTACGAGTAAATAAAAGACAATAATAATAGATGCATCAAGTGGCCCAATCCTTTCTTTAGCAAAGGACAAGCCGGTTGTATTACTTAAGATGACCAAACGTTCTCAAGGACACATGGGAATATCGTCAAGTGCTTTCGTTTCATATAGTTGATTAATCTTCTTTAGTTTGATACGTGTTGTGTGGGTGAACCTGTGCTAATGTACCGACCTTCCTAGGACTAATACATACTTGTGATTAAACCCCTTGCAAGCATCTGCAAGTAAAAGAAAGTAATTAAGATAAAAACCTAACCACAGCTTTAAACTCTGAGATCCTACACTCCCTTGTGCAAAGGTTTCCTAACGGGGGTTCAGGTTTCTGTCACTCCGGCAACCCCTACGATTAGTAGCCAAATACACAATGCATTACCCTAGGCCCATAAAGGTGAAGTGTCATGTAGTCGATGTTCACATGACACCACTAGAAGAATAACACCACAACTTAAATAACAAACCATTGAATCTTTCTCAACACAATTCCACTAGTAACAACATGACTTCTCCCATGTCCTCAAGAACTAAACAAACTACTCACAAGACATCATATGGATCAAGATCAGAGATGAAATAATGATAAGTAACAATCTGAACATAACAATAATTCAATGATTCCACTCAATAGCATCAACTACAACAAGTAATCAACACCAGGAAAGTTTCCCCTAAGAACTATGCAAGATTCAACCCAATTGTTACAGCGGTATGAAGTGGTGATGATGGTGCTGGTGGAGATGATGAGGATGATGATCCCGATGAAGTCCAGCTTGATGGTGGTGTTGATGGCAACGATCTCCCCTCTCCGGGAAGGAATTTCCTCGGCAGATTTCTGCCTGCCGGAGAGCTCTTTCTCTCTTTGTAGTTTTCCGCCCCGTAGAGGCGGCGGAATCTTTCTGTGGTTGCTCCATGAGTCTTAGGGTTTCGTGGGGATAATATACGCCAAAGAGGAGAGCCAGGAGTGGGCCAGGGTGGCCACACCACCTGGTGGCGCGGCCTAGGCTAGCCTGCGCCAGGGGGTGGTTTAGGCCCCCTGTGGCCCAACTCCACTCCCCCTTCTAGCATCCTTCGTCTTCTGGAAAAATAGGATTTTCCATGTATTTTCTGG
Organism: Avena sativa; assembly: GCA_916181665.1. Classification (NCBI taxonomy): domain Eukaryota; kingdom Viridiplantae; phylum Streptophyta; class Magnoliopsida; order Poales; family Poaceae; genus Avena; species Avena sativa. Next base: position 320,818,863 of record OV702292.1, read on the forward strand.
GATTTTCTGATCTTAGCGAATTTTGCCTCCAAACAGCGCCTTTTCCATCAGAATCCTGACTTCAGCAGTCCATCCTCCAAAAGTCATCAACCATACAAAAACAGATGAAATAACATAAGTATGATCCCTTAATATGAAATATATCAATGAATAATAGTAAATTATGATATAGAATAGTGATGCAAAATGGACGTATCACCGAGCTCCTGAGAAGGTCAAGGACTGGAAGGTCTCTTGTGTCCGGGCTAGTGCTAGGATGTCTCTGTCCCTGGTCAAGGCTCACTACGACAACGCCAACATCGACTTGGTGACCTCCGGCTTTCCCAAGCTAGATGAGGAAGGGAGGGAAATCGATAGCGATGCTATGTGGAATTCCCTTGTCGGCTTCGACACGGGGGTTGCTAGGATGGTCAACGCTGATGTCTTTGTGCCTGCCGAGATCCTTGATGAAGACATGGCCTCGTCTGAGTCTAACCCATCTCCCTCCAAGTTTGATGAGCACTCCTGGCCTGGCACTCCTGATTATGCCACCACGAAGCCCCCTGCAGCAGAGCCATGAAAAACAATGTTTGTATTAAATGTGTCTCTACAATGTGTATGCGGAAAAACATATGTGTTGCTAAGGCGGAAAATCATGTACTCAAGTTTTCCCGCTACTTATCTGTTTCCAGCATGTGTATATTTTTTAAGCAAGTGATGGCTTATCCATTATTATGGTTCTTATGCTTGACCTTTCTTGAGATGGAAAACTCACAACACAGAACTATGCCCTCAGGTAATGATGCTTAATAGCACCGTCAAGAACCCAAGAGCAAAATCGCCGGCTTTGAGTGACGAGAAGTCACTACTCCAGAATCCACATAAAAACTTCAGAAAACGTGTAGACCATAAAACTTAAGCTAACGCCCGTAGGCGGAATTTTCACAAGTGCAAATGCAAACTTGCACATAAAGGGTTTATATGATCCAAAAATGAACAACTAAAGGAGGTAAAAGACTCAGAGAATATGAGTGAACCAAATGCTTATTTCATTGATCATATAAGAAACTTATTACATAATATAAATGTGCTAAGTGTAAAAGGGACGTAGCTGTGCTATGTTCCATGGACGATCTGTCTCTAGGTAATCATCATCGGAGTCATGTTGCTTGCGCTTGCGATTTTTTGGCCTATCTTTCAACTCGCGAATATCGACAAGGTAATAGGAACCATTTAGCAATGCTTTGCTTATAACGAATGGTCCTTCCCAAGGAGGGGATAGTTTGTATGATTTCTCCTCCTTGAGTCTAAGCACCAGATCCCCTTCTTTAAACAAGCGATGCTTTAGACAACGACTATGGTAGCCACGTAGCTTCTGTTGGTAGACGGCGGATCTCTGTCATGCCAGCACATGCTCTTCTTCAAGTAGGTCCACAAATAGGCATCTAGATTCTTCAGTGTCATCTTCCTTGTAGGCGGAAACTCTTGGTGAATCATGGAGGATTTCGGATGGGAGGATTGCTTCTGCTCCATAAACCATGAGGAAAGGAGTCAAGCCAGTGGATCTGTTCGGTGTTGTTTGTAAACTCCACAAGACAGATGGTAATTCCTTCGCCCAGGCTACAACTGCTCTATGTAGCGGTGCCTCTAAGCGTGGTTTGATTCCATGCAGAATTAGTCCATTGGCCCTTTCAACTTGCCCATTTGATTGTGGGTGTGCCACAGATTCTAGGTCAAGGCGGATGCCTTTTTCATGACAGTACTCCTCAACTTCTCCGAGAGATAAATTTCTGCCATTGTCGGTGATGATGCTGTGTGGGAGACCAAATCTCACCACTAGATCCTAGACAAATTTGAGGGTTGTTGCCCCATCAAGCTTTCTAATGGATTTAGCTTCAATCCATTTTGTGAACTTGTCCACTGCTACTAGCAAGTGTGTGAATCCACATGGTGCTGTCTGCAAAGGTCCCACCATGTCCAGCCCCCATACTACAAACGGCCAAGTTATTGGTATTGTTCGCAATTCTTCAGCTGGAACATTTGGTTGTCTTGCATATAACTGACACCCAAGACATGTTTGTACCAACTTGTCGGTGTCTGCCTTGGTAGTTAACCAGTAGAATTCTTGTCGGAAGGCCTTAGCTACCAACGATCGGGGAGCGGCATGGTGCCCGCAATCCCCGAGATGTATTTCTCTAAGGATTTCGATACCTTGCTGCTGGGAGACGCATCGAAGGAAAACTCATGTGGTACTTATTTTGTAAAGTTGTCCGTCAATGATGACGTAGCCTTTTGGTCTGCGTACTATTTGCCGACTTTCCACTTCATCGGCAGGAAAAGTTCCGTCTTGTAGATAATCCATGAACAGCTTCGTCCAAGTCGGAGAGGTCACTGTTACTGTATTAACAAATGAATCCACTCTATCCGAGTTGTCGGGGTCCGCTCCCTTCACGGATGGGTTCCATAAATGTTCCAGGAAAACGCCTGGCGGAATTGGTCGACGAGTTGATCCAAGCTTTGACAGCAGATCTGCCGACTCATTCTCCTCCCTTTTGACGTACTTGACTTCGTAGCTGTCGAAGCACTTGGCTATTTCATCTACTTCGTCTCGATATGCCACCATCATAGGGTTCTGTGCGTTCCAGGTGCCAGCTACTTGCTGGGCAACCAAGTCAGAATCTCCACAGCAAACTATGCGCTTGATGCCAATATCCTTGGCTATGCGAAGTCCGTGAATGAGGGCCTCATACTCCGCCATGTTGTTGGTAGCGTTGAAGTGAATCTGCAGGACGTATTGCAACTTTTCTCCTGTTGGTGATCGTAACAACACACTAGCCCTCGAGCCATTGAGTAGCTTTGATCCGTCAAAGTGCATGACACAATATTCTGGCTCTGGCACAGGAGTGTCTTCTGGCTGTTCTGTCCAATCTACGAGAAAATCCGCCAATGCTTGTTATTTGGTAGTGTCGCATCTCTTGTAGGTGATTTCAAAGGCGACAAGTTCAATGCCCCACTTTGGCACTCTCCCTATAGCGTCGCTGTTGTTGATGATGTCGTACGGTGGAGCTTTGCTCACTACTGAGATAGGGTGCTCCTAGAAGTAATGCCTTAGCTTGCGTGAAGAAAGGAAAACTCCATAAGACAATTTTTGGTAGTGTGGGTAACGCTGCTTGGATTCCGTCAAGACCTCGCTTACATAGTAAACGGGTTGCTGAACTCCATATTCGTGCGTTTGTTCCTTGCGCTCCACCATGATGACGATGATGATTACTCGGTTGGTTGCCGCCATGTAAACTAACATAGGCTCCCTTCACACCAGTGCTGCAAGTATTGGTGGGGAGGAGAGTATTCTCTTCGACTCCTGGAGTGTCGCGTCAGCTTCGTTCGTCCTTGTGAATTTGTCCGCCTTCTTGAGCAACTTGTAGAGCGGCATAGCCTTTTCACAAAGTCGGCTAATGAACCGGCTTACTGCTACAATGCAGCCCGTGAGCCTTTGTATGTCCTTCAGGCATGTCAGACGTTTGATGTCGAGGATGGCCTTGATTTTCCCTAGGTTTACCTCGATTCCGTGATGCGAAATGATGAAGCCCAATAGTTTGCCAGAGGGTACCCCGAAGACGCATATCTTGGGGTTTAGCATCATGTTGTATTTTCAGAGGCTATCGAGGGTTTCCTGCAAGTCAGCGATAAGACCATTTGATTTCTTTGACATTACCATGATGTCGTCCACATAAGTGTGTACGTTGCGACCTATTTGGTCGTGTAGGCAATGTTGCATTGTCCGCTGGTAGGTAGCACCGACGTTTTTCAACCCAAAGGGCATCGTGACGTAGCAATACGTGCCATAGGGTGTGGTGAACAAAGTCGCCAGTTGGTCCGACTTTCGCATCCGGATTTGGTGGTATCCTGAATAAGCATCGAGAAAACACAGAAGTTCCGAGCCAGCCGTCGAGTCAGTGACTTGGTCAATGCGAGGCAAAGCAAACGGATCCTTCAGACACACTTTGTTCAAGCCAGTGTAATCAACGCACATTCTTAATTCATTGGTTCCCTTTTTGGGGACAAGTAGAGGATTTTCCACCCATCGGGTGTGAATAACTTCTCAGATAAAGCTAGCCTTAAGTAACCTAGCTATTTCTTTGCCTATAGCCCTTCGTCTTTCATCACCAAAGAATCATAGAGGTTGCTTCACCGGTTTGGTGTTAGGGTCAATATTGAAGCTGTGCTCGGCAAGTTACCTAGGTACACCTTTCATGTCAAAAGGTTGCCAGGCAAAGATGTCCCTATTCTCACGGAGGAACTCGACGAGTGCACTTTCCTATTTTGGATCCAAGTCCATGCCAATGGCGGTGGTCTTGGAGGAATCTCCTTCAACAAGCTCCACCGGCTTGGTCTTGATGGCGGCCTTGAATGCGGGTTCGGCAACAGTGATTTGCTTCTTCGAAGCCGGCATCTCCGAGGCATCAACCTGGTTCTGGATCTCCTTGAACTCCTGACCATAGAGGACTCCTTCGGCGAAGGCAGCCTCACTAGGCTCGCACTCCCGTGCCTTGGTGAAGCTTCCATCAACGGTGATGATGCCATTTGGTCCGGGAATCTTGAGCTTGTTGTAGATAAAGCATGGCCTTGCAAGGTAAGAGCGCAAGATGTCGCGTCCAAGATGAGGTGGTACACGCTCTTGAAAGGCACCACTTCAAAGGTCATGCGTTCTTGGCGGTAATTGTTGACATCACCAAAACCAACCGGAAGGGTGATGCAGCCCAGGGAATTTGCTTGTCGGCCGAGGACAACCCCATGGAACACGGTATTGCTCTTCCTTAGTTGGGTCTCTGTCAAGTTCATCTTGTGTAGTGTATCCAGGTACATGATGTTGATGTTGCTTCCACTGTCCACAAGGCACTTGGTGAACTCTGTGCCGTCAATTAGAGGGTTGATGACCATGGCATACTGGTTCTCTGTTGGGATAAGCTCTGGGTGATCCTTCCCATCCCAGTAATTGGAACTTCGGACCACCTGACGTACTGGGGAACCGGAGGGAGGGTAGCCATCACTATCCTCAGAGAGGTTTTCTAGGCCCGGGCGGTGGGGGTGCCAAGGAAGGTATGGTAACATGGAGCCTTCTTTTTGAAGGGATTTTTCCCTTTATACTCTCCCTTGTCGGAAGATTTGGGGTCCACGTCTTCATCCATATCGCTTGATTCCTTGGGCTCTTTCTCCTTCTTCTTCCCTTTGCCCTTTCCGCGAGGTCTGTTCTTCCGACTTTGCTTGTAGCCGGACTCAGGGTTTTCCTTGAGATCATTGACAAATTTGCATTGGCGGTTGGTATGGGTGGCCTTGCCGTTTGCGTCAAGGTGGACTAAACACGGCATATCGCGGTACTCTTCGTATGTTTGGGGAATGCGGGCGCTGAGGGTGCAGTATCACTCCTCTGCTGGCCACTGCTAGCCCCTCGAGCACGTCCATGTTGTCCGCCTCCGCCTCTGCCAGTGAACGTTGCAGCGACCATGTCGGCTACTTGCTTTTCTTCGGGCGGATCTTTCAGCTTGTTATTGTTGTTCTTCCTAGACTAGGTAGGGATTGCTATTGCTAGCAACGATCCATGCGCATCGTCGTCAGCAGTGGCGAACTCGCTAGCCATGGTGATCATTGCGTTGAGGTTGAGCTCATTATTGTCTTGCTTGCGCTTTAGTGTATTCCGGAGCAAAGTTCCCTTTTCCAGACCGTCGATGAAGGCGGCCATAGCAGTCTATTCGTGCACCCCTGCACAGGAATTTTTCATATCCAGCCAGCGAGAGAGGTAGGCATGAGAGGTTTCATCCTTTTCTTGCACACACCGCTGTAGGTCTCCGATAGTGCAGGGACGTTTGTACGTACCCTCAAAATTCTTGGTGAATGCTCTGTGCATGTCCAACCAATTGCATATTGATTTCTCCGGCAAGTCGGCGATCCATTGTCGGGCGGTGCCGGTCAGTATGAGTGGAAGGTACTTGACAGCGATATTGGGGTTTCCCCCCTGCGATGTGAATCGCTTCGATGTAGTCCTGCAACCATGTCGCTGACCTAGCAGTGTTGTTGTAGGGTTTGATAGTCTTGTCTATCCGAAGGCCCTTGGGATAAGTTGTGGCCCATATCACTGGTCCAAAACAACATGGCCCAAGATATGGGAGCTCCCGAACTTCTTGTATCTTGTCCAGTCGTGTACATGCATCATACGGCTTTCGTTGCTTCCCTTTTCCGTCATGGGGAGGGGAATTGTGGCACGATCTATGAGATCCGCCGTGTCCTCCGCCATGATGGCTGCTAGGTGGCGACGGTGGCGGTGGAGGCGGTGGGTTGGTTTTCTTGCTTTATCCCTCCTGTGATTCCTCACGCCTATCACGATTACTTGTCGGACGTGGCGGCTCCTTGTGGGATCTGCTCCTATGTCCTTCAATGCGCTGCGCTCTCCGCCATGCCGGGGTTGCTCACCCTAGTCGCGTATAACAATGCCAGCCTAGGGACGCCTTGGCGATGGCATGCTTGTAAGGTGGCATGGCTTTGGTTCCTCGTGACGCTTGAGATGGTGGTGGAGGTGGCGACTGATGGGGACGAGGCTTTTCTCCTTGATCGGAGGATATGGGGATGGTGTCAGTCCTGTTGCATGCCTCCCTCCGTCTTTGCTCTGTAGAGCCTGTATGCGATCCCTTGTCATGGGGAGATTTGGGCCTTCTGCTGCTGTTCAGGGTTGACTGGCAAAGCTCCGGGTTGGACTCGAGCCTCTGTGAGGTGGCCTTCTCCTGTTGCTTGCATGCCTTGGCGACGAGGTCGTACACCTGAGCAACTGCTTCTGGCGACCTATCCTGTTCCAGGAGGGTCTTGGCGATGGCAATGTTGAGGGCGGGAGTTGGCATGACTTGCCTCCCCTCTGAATCAATGTAAGGGGTGGCCTTTGTTGGCTTAGATCCGTCATACCCCAGCCTTCGCCTAATGCCAGGATCTTCGACTACGTGAGCAGGCACTTGCTTTGCCTTTTGCTTTAACAACAATTGCTTGTACTCAGCCTCCATAGCTCTTGCCGCCTTGGTGGATTGTTGCGCCTTAGCCATGTCTTCGTCCAACTTAGCGCCCTGCTCCGCGATGCACTTAGCCTCCGCCAAGAGTGCCACGCATTTCTCATCAAGCTCCATAACACTCTGGATATAGGCGACGGTGATTGGCTCAACGAGAAGTGCGATGTAGATTGCTTTGTCGGGAGGAGTGGCCAATGGGTTTCCAGCTGCTGATGTTGATGGTGGCATTGGCGACTGATTTGATTGTCGAGCGGTACTGGGGCCGTGGTGAGTTCCTGCGCCGGTTGCGGGTGGATTACCGGAGGAGCCAATGCCTTGGCTGGAGCCGGAGGCTTGACGGCTTTCTTGGCTGCTGCTTCTCTGGTAACCACTGGCGTGGGCGGAGCTCTCTCACGTTCTGGTTCTTGTCCGTCTTCTTCCATCACGTTCCCAATAGCGACTAGCACCTGGTGGGAAGTGTTGGCCTTATCAGTGCGCTCCTCCTTCTTGATCTCCTGCTTGATCTCCCTCATAACAACGTTGTATTCCTCCGAGTTAGCATCCGAGCCGCCGCCATCCATATTGATGTCGGTGTATAATGCATCAAGGACGGAGTCGGAGTTGGCTTTGATGTTGATGATGACGGATGTGGAGGGTGATGGAGGTGGGACGTTGTTGTTGTTTCCTCCTCCGGCTACGACGACAATCGCCGTCATGGCCTCTTCATTGGCATCCGCGTATTCGTTGATGATGGCAACCATCTCACCAAGGGTGAGAGGACCTGTAGCCTGCTGCCTTCGGAGGGTATGCCGGAAGAGTGTTCCAGGAGTGATCCCTTCCACGAAGTGGTATACGAGCTCGTTGGTGCGGTCACCCTCTAGAGTTTTCCTCACCCTCATCCATCTGGCAAGGTATTTGTGGGGAGGTTCTCCCTCCCTTTGAATGCATCTGGATAGATCGAAGATGGTGACGACACTGACAAAGTGTGACCTGCGCAACTCTAACGCTCGGGGAAGCCAAGCGGATTTGCGAGGTCCTTCCACCTTTATATCCTACACAAGGGCGGTTTGGGTGGGCCTTGAAATTTCCTGATCCGAGCCACCATACTCCAAGGAGAGGTGTGGCCCAGATCCTTCCGCGAACGTGTCCTGCTCATAGGCAGTCCGTGCGGGGCTTGACGAGTTTCCGACTTCCTGGGAGCTAGGACCCGAGTCAGTTTCACCGATAAAGATGTGGATGTCTCCGAAGGGGATGACGAAACAGGGCGTAGGGTTCGTCTTCGCCGCCACCTAGAACTCATCTAGAGGGACGATCGGGACGTTGCCGGAGAAGAGAACGTGTCTGATGGCTACGGTGTTGCCGATTCTTGCGAAGAGATTGGACCTCGCCCGGTGTAGAGCTCGAAGCGCCTCTTGCCCCATGGTGGGCGCCAACTGTCATGGTATTGCCAACGAGTACGCCATGGAGGGGTCCTCACAGTGCATGTTTAGAGACATGGGTAAGGCAGAGAGTTGGTGGATACGAGGTAACACAACTTACCCAGGTTCAAGTCCCATAATGGTGGCAGAACTCTACTCCTTCTATAAATCACTATAATGGCAATACGCCGAGTTATAGAGATAGGTTCGCTGTGCGAGCTATTGCATGTTGTACATAGCAATCCAAGTTGTCTTACCCTAAAGGCTCCCGCAGCCCGGCTTATAAAGGCTCCAAGACCTAGGGTTTACAGGGAAAGGTCCTTGCCGGACAAGGTAAAGAGTCCTACACTAATATGAACTAGTCTTCCGTTCCTTGTACTCCAAGGCTCTGAGTATGTCGGTGACTCCTGTGTAGCCTTCCTTTATCCAGCATGGGCCTCCCTTCTGGATCCGTCTAACTGGGCCGCCCAGCAGGCCATAGACCTTGCTACCAACTATGGGCCACCCGGGTTAGGCGGATTGGTGACATGCTATGAGGATACCCATATAGCATATCCCCAACAGTTTGGTTGTTCCATTTGCTATCCACCTTCCTAATCTTCCACCATAGTCCTTTGTGTGTGTGTCTTGTGTATCTCTACTTGCTTTGCTCTCGGTAAGAACAACCTTTCCAATTTTTGACTTGGTGAGGCAAGGTAGCACATACCATACCACCAATACCACCCTTCCTTGTAATTATGGTTACACAACATGTCTATGGGAAGCAGAGATAGTGGAGATGGAAACTTCAACAACCAAGATGGTTTCACCATGCGCCAGAACTTATGGGCGCAACATCAAGAATTCAGTGCGCAATTTGAGAGGCTTGAGAACTGGCTTGATGAAACATTTTGGGAGTTCGACTACCGTGACCGAAATGCCAAGAAGAGCATCATGCTCAATTCCAAGCTCTTCACCAAGCTATAGCCAATCTTGATAACCATCATGGACATTATTCAAGCTCGTCAAGTTCGTCTCGTATGAGCTCCTCAAGTCGTCATGGCGACGCTTCATGCTCACACTCTTATCATGGAGAACCCCACCAGCAAAATGGGGAACACCAAGCTCGTCACCAACATGAACTAGCGGTTGACCCACAAGCTCTTCCGTTGGCTATCATGTGAATTGAATCCTAGTTGGGAAAAATGTCGATCGTATGACTAGGCCCATGACCATGATGCCAAGAGGAGGAGGCAAGGATGACCCTAGATCCAAGACCCCCAAGCAAGAATCCTAGAAGAGAAGACACAAAAACTATTGGATCAAGACCAGAGTCTCTGCCCTTGGACCCCGGAGTCTCGGGCCCTAGACCCCAGAGTCTCCGGCGTGACGCCCAAAGGACTCCGGAGATAGGACCCTGGACCATCGCTAGGAACTCTCTGTCTGCCACCCTGGAGACTATCCCGGAGACTGAAGACCTCCCCAGAGTCTCTGGACCCTCGACCTCGGAGTCTCCGGTGCAAGTGAAACAGGCCTACACGCCTTGAGTTGGGTCTGGCCCATGTAATGCCCCCCAAACTCCCCTTTATGCCTAAAATACCCCTAGATTGTGGCTATCCTATATATATATGCCCCCACTCCCTCCTTGAAACCCTAGAGATGATGATGAATTAAGGCATGTGCCTAACCCTAGATGAGAACTCCCTCTCAATAGATTATCTCTGAGTTGTACAAGGCCTTGGAGTCGGTGTCCTTATCCAAGTCGTCAAGACCCTCTTCAAGTGTTTGGTCTCTCCTTGTCAAGGATTCTAGTAGTGTTAGGTCTCTCCAGTTTGGGATTCTACTTGGTTGCTATTCTCTACTTGATTTGGATTCTATCATCCGCTTGCCGATCTCTCCTTTGGTGATTCTACAGCAAGGTCTCGCGCCGAGGATTCTATTCAATCGGTTGTTCGAACCAACGAGAGAAAATTGAATGGTGTGTGTTTTGGCATGTGTTTATATCTTTACCTTGCATTAGAGTTGTGTTCATCGTGTTCATTGGGTTTCCCCTCCCTCCCCGCATCAAATCTGTGAAGATCGGGACACCCAAGGGTTAACCCCACAAGGGCCCCATAACACGGAGGCTACTACATCTACAACGCCAAGTCCCTCAAGCTCGTCCCCAGGTCACCCAAGAAGAATCGCCAAGAGGAGCAGCCGAAAACACACAAGAAGGAGCTGCTGCTCAAGTCGGCAGCATGCCGGCGCTGCCGGTTCAACCACCGAATGAGTCAGCGCCAGACCCGACAGAATCAGCTCAAGTCGGCGCCCCGCCGAACTGCACCTCTATATGTCGGTTTGTGCGCTGACGAGGGGTTAACTCGTCAATTCCCATGGTTGATGCGGTGACCTAGCATACCACTGCATGATGTAGTACACTATAGTCGTTGACATAACACAAATGAAACACCGTTCCACCAGTATTATATCCCTCAGAGTGGTACAATAGAAACTTCGCGGGTCCAAGACATGACTTTTGGATACATACATCACATTACAAAAGATCCAGGAAACTTCCTCGGAACAGTGAGGAATATTATGTAGAAGAAAACCAGAAAGAACAACTCGGAGTCTACCCTAGGAGTACTACTACTAAGATATATATATCTCTGGTTTGCCATTGCTGCTATAGCAATATTCTGCACAAGTAGGTTCTAGTTTTCTAGGAATTTATTTATATTCTACGCTTCAACTTGACCTCCATAGCTTTTGATGTGGTCACTGACTCCATTGAACTCCACTTGGTATCTTTAACTCTTCAAAATGTGGACCATTGCTTGGGAATGCCATTGCTTGCTCCGAGATCTAGCAAGGGTTAATAAGATACGGTTGAGTACGAGCGTACTCAGCAAGTTCACTAAAAAGGAGTGTATGGTGCACTATCTCTACAGCCACAGACCATAGGTCGTAGACAATGCAGGTTTTCGTAAACATTTCTTCAAAGGTTGCATTTATTCTGAAAACTATGTCCGACAGTCTTCACAGGTTGACCAGAACCTTCATGGGGTTCCTTTCCTGCCGCGTTCATAGCTCCTTCCTGGAACCGGGTGTAACATGTCACAGTTCTTACACTCTGTAGAGGTGCGCTGCTTTACCCATAAGAGACCTTAGCTTTGTTGCACAACCGAGTCATGAGCTTGTCCATACTTCCTTGGTATGGGGCCTAGTCTAAGATCCAAGCCAGTACTACCCTCTCCGCGACCCCGCATGAAGACATGATCCCCCGAGAAGGACTACCATGGTTACTCTTTGGGTAGCCTCTCGAAGACTCTATAAGCAGCTCTATCTGGCAGCCACGATCAACTATGGTGAACCTCCACCAAGACAGCTATGCATAGATAATCTAGACACCTAGATCTCGGGGAACTAAGGGGTCCCACCCATGTGCTGGATTCTCTGGATTCTCCATGAGAAATCTATAGCTTCCCGATAAGGTCATTCGTCCATGCAAAAGGAAGAAGATACAACTACCTTTCTCGTCCCATTCCAAGTCTTATGGTTAACGCATAATATACGGCGCTAGAATCACTGGCGACATTAGTTGTTAAGTCCTAGATATTATGTTCCTTTACCACCGGAACTGTATCAGTATATTATTACCATTTGGTAAATAATCCATAGTCATATTATTATGAAAATAGTGTTTTCTAACCTTTTTGAAATGCAGGTGATGACAACATTTGAGTTACAAGCATTAGATAGAAAATAATCAAAGGACATGAGCAAGTTGTGAACTTGCCTTTTGTGATTGCAATATTATGCATTCACGATCTTCAAGACAATAGAAGATCCAAATTCTATAAATAACATCATTCGTTCGGTAAGGACAAATGTTTAAAGAAGCAAGATGCAATTATGCATAAGTAGTGTAATGAAGTTTGATAAACATGACTCCCTGAAATAATTGTATCTGACATAGGGTTTGCAAGCTTGTGGTGACATCTTTAGAATGTGTTGCACTTTTATACTCGCTTCACACTTGTGCTTCTTATTAAGGCTTGTGAGTTTATGAGACAATATGTAAATACAATAAGTAGAATGCAATACTAAAGCACTCAAATGGGGCATGGTATCTAAAAGATTTCTCAAGCAAGATTATTAATCAATTAGGACTTTTAGGAAAGTATTCAAGGATTACTTTTAGTATTTCTTAAAATAGTTAGACCTATGTTAACTTCACTTAAACATCAATTGAATTTGTTATTTCCTTTTTAGACTTTAAACAATAATGTTAAAGGCAAAGTAAAGATTTATGTATTTTTTAATGAATTAAAATAAAAGAAAAGGATTCAAATAAGATTCGGTAGACCTATAGCTTTATTTTACTTCAATTATGAAATATGACATTTTTAAAGCATAGATTTTATTTTTGTGATCATCTTGGTATATTATAAATATTTCTATGATTTATAAATAATAAGATATGATTTTTATAAGTTTTATTACTTTATAAAGAGTTAATAAATAATAATATTTAGTTAAGTGTCACAAAAATATATGAAATAAATTTGTAAATGTAGATTTTGTTTTTCTAAGAATTTTGGTATCTTATACTTATTTTTTGGGAATATTTAAATAATAAAATATATTTATTTAAGATTTATCCTTAATAAGGTATTTACTAATTAATACTAATTAATTTATTTGAGTTGGAAAATAAAGTATAATAATAGGTTTAAATTATAGAGTTTATTTTTCTAAACATTTTGATATATAATATATATTTTTCTAAATTGTAAAACAAAAGATATTGATTTAATAAGATTTATTCAATTTCTGGAATTAAAAATAAATAACTAATTGTATTTATGAAGTAATGCTGATGTCAGCATGAGGTGGGCAGGTTTTTTTCACCAGGATATTTCCAGCCCTAGCCACTGACTGGTGGGGCTCCCTCCATGTTAGTAGCCACGCGGCGCGGACCAGTCAAAGATGAGGAAAGGCTGACGTTAGCTCGCCGGACTCTCGCTAGAGTACGGCGGCGACGCCAAAATACGGCACCAGAGACCTCGCGAAGGGGTGCATTCGAATGAGGACAACAAGGCAAAGCTGACTACGCGTGTGCTGCTAGGTTTTGGCCACCGGAATTGATCCGGCGACGACGTACTGCGGTGGTCGACGATGGTACACGGTGTGATGGCATTACAAAGCGAGAGAGAAAGATTGAGGATGTCCAGAAGGACCAGTAGCTCAACCTGAGGCTGTCATGGTGGTTGCTGACGATGATGGCATCCTGATACGAGCTAATTGCCATGAACTCTCGTGATCACCGATGAAAGGGAACGATCTAATCACATCGATTTGGAGCTACCCAGACTCGATTGAGGATACTAGGTTGAAGAGGATGACACGACGCTTCTCCTCGACCACTCCACGGACTCTAGGCAACCTCTACCGATGACTCGCTAGAGACCTACGAACTAGGGTTAGGGTTCCTGGGCGTGTGGAGAAGGGAGAGAGGACGGGGTGGCGTGTAGTGATTCTCCACGCAGCGTCGGGCCTTCTTATAGGGTTGCTGAAGCGGTGGCGCGCATCTTGACAGAGAGCTTCTTCTCGCATCTGTCGACAGAGACGACGACGAACAGACGGACCAAAAGGGTACGGGCTGGTAACAAGCTGCGCATGGGCCAGGTGGGTTGCAGCAAAGTTTGCCAGATGGATTGTTGTTGCTGCTCGTGAGCGACAGATAAGCGAAGAAACAAATGGGTCGTGGCTGGAGTGGTAGCTGTCTCTTTTTCTTTCTCTTTTCTGTTTCTGTTTTCTTTTCTATTTACAATTTCCTTTCCAATTATATTTCTACAAGGGTTTAAACATTTCAAATTCTGGTAGAATATTCCGTATGGTTTAGAGATTCACTATAATAAATCTTCTCTTTATATATTCGAAATTCATGAATATATGAAAGGTTCTTTTGATTTAAATAAGAATTTAGGGTTTTAGGGATTTGCTTCCTATAGGAAATTCTTATAGAAATGATTTGTATTTCCCACTTAATGAATGTAATGGTAGTGATTTAAGATGGCTAATGATGTACATAGGATTCTATTCAAGCTTAGTCTCATATAAGGATTAATGTATTAACCTTATAATGAATTAAATCTTAGGGTTCAAAATTTGGTGGTTTAAATTTTATGGTTCTCAAAACTTGGAGATTTCCCTATTTAAGTTCTACTTGAATAGTAGTGTTTAGAATTAACATAGAACCATCTTGGTTATTTCTCTATGTATAAATAACAATTATTAATGAAGATGTTCACTTTCTAGTAGATATCATGAGCTTTCAGGAAACTTAATAAACTTACATTCTCTTTTGAATATGGATGAAGATTAAGAGTTAGGATAACCTTCCTTCATGTTTTGTGGCCATGGATAATAACTCAACTTAGAGTGAGCTATTGAGATTGATTTACTAAAGTGATCTTGATGGTATACGAGACTAGGTCTTCATTAAGGTTTAAGACAATCAGATGGACAAGGCTTCCATCAATACACTCTCAACTTGTATTCTACTTATCTCTTAGACATTTTAGTTGACTAAGAGATACTATCCATTGGCTTCCTAAAAGTAGGAGTTGGTTTAACTACCCTCTCTATTCTAGGGTTTTAAACAAAGAGGTAGACATGGATTTAGTCATGGCTTGATATTATTTTGGTTAAGGCTTCTAAAGAATTCCAATCCTCCCACTTCACTAAGCTTGGGACATAGTTAAAGAATTCCTTTCCTAAATATACTCTATATATCTCTCTTATCTTATTCCCAAAGATCACATCTTCCTGAATAAGTCAATCATCTGACTCCACCATATCCATCATCATATGATGACATGGTCATGTCACTTCTACAATATTCCTTCATTCTGCTCCCAGTATATATCTACATCTTCCATTTACAAACTACCCTTAAGTTAGTCATTCATCTATTTAGTTTTAACTTCACTATTCCATACTCCTAGCATTCTTCCTTTACTGCCTAACTTGCACTTCTTAACTACCCTTGATGAATCCATCAATTTAGTTGTTTCTAACTCCATCCATAAACTCCTTAAATCCATCTTGCAACTACTTCCAAGGCTTGTAATATTATAGTTCTCTCTATTTCACATGTGGTATCAATCCTCTAGAATAAGTAGGGTACTACTCTCCATAATACAAGATTGTTCTTGTATTAGCTTGGTTAAACTACTATGCCTCCAACTACTCCATACAACTCATATTATATACTTCATCATACTCTAGATTTACTTCACATAATCAAGCTAGATGATTCATCTTACTAAGATTTTGCCTAATTTGGTATACTCACAACTCTTCTTTATCAACTGGTCATCTTTTCTCAAATGACTTGAGAGTAATGACCACCAACCTTTGATCATGCAAAGCTTAGGCTTCTAATTGTCTGATGAAGATCTATCATCAACAAGTAGTAGACTTATACTAGTCTCTCTCTAAGGCTTATCTTGTTAAGGAAACTTACTATGAGTTTATACCCATTGGCTAAACAAGATTATCACTTGATACTCTAACATTACTAGCTTTCTTATAACTTCTCAAGTACTAATTTAATTCTTAGGTTTAGATACTTCTTTTAGTTAACTCATGAGTGAGTTATCTCCTCCAACATCATATGGTTTGATGTCCACTAAGGATAACATTCCATTGATGATGACACATCCTACCAAAACTAGTTCCTTCTCCTCATTAATTTGCTTAAAGTCTTTGGAAGGTTAGTATAATAGGTCAATAAGTTCTAGGTCAGGAATTGGTTTCTCAACATTGGTGATCAACGGACACTAGGACTTGGTTAAATAGGAATGTCATCTCTTCATATGGCTACAAAATATATGAGATGAATGGTCTTGGCTTGACTTCCTTTTCTACTCTATTTGTGATAAGAGTTAATGTTTAAGAACTAACATGATACCCATGGTAGGAATAACTATGGCAAATAAATGTTTCAAAATTTAGTTATTGAGGTTTCTTTACTTGGAGTTATATACTTGAGTGATTATTCAAGGTTTGTGGTATATAATACCTTTATATCATCTTTAGAATATTCAGTATTCATCCTTGAGTTGTTGTATGGAATACCATATAATGATCTCTAGAAGATCAAGTACTCCTAATTAAGTAGTATGTTCTGATTTAGTTTTATTACATTTGATCTACCCTTAGATCAAATTATATTACCCAAAGGTATGGTTTTAGCAAAGGTGTAACACCCCCGGGATTAGGGTTAAGCAAATCCCAGGCCTTAGCCTGACATAAGCTTAACCTAGAGCTCGAGGATATTCAGTGAGAAACCGGTAACACAACAGTAACCCTGCGACACAAAAAATAGTACAGCAAGCTCATAACTGAGCGAAGAACCAAAATATTACAAGCAGAGGTCACTGACCACAAACATCAAACAACGGAAGGCAAATTATGCTAATAAGTATAGTAAACTTAACAAATGCCCTAAGAGGCCTGAAGCATAACGATGACGTCCCAACCCATAGATTCCAGGCTGCAGGCCAGGAACCCCAAGCTACTCGTCGGTGTCGATGTCGTAGGGAACACGTCTTCAGGGGAACATTTATTCTAAAAGTATCAACAAAGCAAGGGTGAGTATAGGATGTACTCCACAAGACTTATGGTTGGTGGGGTTGTTTTGCATAAAGCCATCTTTGTTTTGTAAAACAAGAGGGAGAAGAAGCTCGTCTAATCAAAATATTTATAAAGGGGATAAGAGAGCGACATCTCCAAAGAATTGATCATCATCTTGATATCCACCAAAGTAATCCTCATCTCACAACTAGGATCACCCCCTCGTACCCATGAGGAAGCATCCTTAAGCACACGTTGATCTGCCAAGTTTTACAATTAGATTAATGTTCTCTATGATCTTAGAATTCGGTCACCAAGCATTCATAACCGTGAACACGGCTTTTCGAAAAGATTTAACCCTGCAGGGGTGTACAACTTTACCCACACGTACCAACCGACTCTTAATGCCAAGCTATTAGCCCTCTTCCTTGGAAGGCTGGAAGAGGGTGGTTGGCCACGACCTTTACCTTGCTTTCGCTGAGACCATGAGTCACGCCCTAAGGATGGTTTCGCCGTAACGGGTCAAATCCCGAAGTCGGTCCTTAGATATGTGGGTGAGGTTGGTTTATCAGGGGCACCATCTACCCCAAGCAACCCCGGCCATGCTTACCTACCTGTTATGATGCACCTCCTTCTCCTCCGCTTTCGAAAATGTTTTAAATGCGTATGCCAAATAGAAAGCCCGAACTATGTGACTCATGGAATCTACTAGGCAAGTTAATCAGCAGAAGGGGTTCCCAAGCCCCGTGTGGCTGTACACAAGTCTTGGTCCAAAGGCAAGAACTCGGTTCCTAGTGGTGGCGAGCATGGGACTACAAAAACCACATCCCACTGTGGCCTCCCATACACGCCTTAGCATGTTTAACCTTTACCACTGACCTTACCTCATTAGTATACCTCGTTCTCCTGTCATACTAGATTCTCTGCATTTGATACCTCATCTAGATGAACCAGCACTGATAGCTAAGCATGGCTAAGCAAGACACAGATATAAGCTCTAGCAGTGCACACAAGCCAAACCTAGTGATGCTAAGAGTAGTGGATCAAGTAATATAAACTCAAGGGAGTAATGCAACAGATAGGATACTCTATCTATCGATAAAAGACCACATTAGAATCGTATGCATCATGGCAAGAATGGAATACTTTCAAAACCATGGGATTATATAATGGTGGGGCTTTGCTTGCCTTGTTTGTTGATACCCAAATATAGATCTTCAGAAGCCTTGTACTTGACTTGGTTATAGTTGGTCAAGTATTGTTCGTCGGTCTTTGATGGTGTTGATCTCGGACTTCGATCTTGATCTCGATATCGTATTCTACCGAAAAGAACCAAACACCGGAAAGAAAGGGGGAACAACAATCAACACATGGCATCGATGCAATGATCAAGCAAGGATGATGGTATGACAAGTTATTTAGAGTTGAAATGTAATCCTAAAGCATGCTTGGCAATTTAAGCGGGTTCCGAGGGGTCCAAACCCTATAACAGGGGGAACCTCGGAGTCACCTACGGGGGTTCATTTAGTTCTCTAATTAAACTTGCAATTAAAGTTGTTGAACAATGCATGATTTTTAGTCTATTGTAAAGATCTCATTTTTTAGAATATTTTCATATATTATTTGCATTTTTCTAACTTATAAATAATTAGTTATTGAATTTATAAGATTATACCAATTTCTGAAATTATTAAACCAATTAAAATTGGGTTATTGCATGAGGACAGACTCAGGATGCCATCAGCAGGGTGCTTAAATGTTTTTACACCGGGGCTGGGTCTAGCCCCAGAGGCTAACATGTGGGCCAGGGCCACGTCAGGCTGCCACCATGGCCGAGCTGGGTCGACGCCACGTCACCTGGCCATTGACCGACGGACGGTGGCCGGAGCCGTCGATCCAGCACGAGCCAGGAAGCACGGAATGGTGTTTCGGAACGAGCGCGATAGGGCAGTTCGAACTAAGGCGGCCCCGCTGGTTAATGATCACTAGAGGCATGGTTGTGACGGCAAGCAGCGACGGTGCTCTCGGACTCATGGCGGGAGGAGGATACGGCGCGAGAGGGAGACAGAGGGGAGGTGCGTAAGAACCATGAGCTCACCATGGTTATGTCGATGACGTCGGCGAGGCGCGGGGAGGCCGGGATCGATGGGGAACGTGACGAAGAGCTTCACCGGGGTCGGGGAAGAAGGGGTCCTGGGGCTCGATTCGAGGATCCCTTCCTCGATTCCTTTGGCAGGGAGCAGAGGGCGACGAGGCGAAGCCCATGTCATCATCAGCTGGCCTCGGCGAGGCTTCAGACGGCGACGGTCGTCGGTCCTAGCAGCGCTAGGGTTTTGGGTAGGGAGAGGAACGCGAGAGAGGGGTCGCGGGGAGGGGATAAGATCAGAGGGGGAGAGAGAGGGCTCGGTGGCGATCTTATCCACCTCCAGGGAATCAGTGGCGTGCATAATGGCATGGATCACGCATCGCAGCGGCGGCGGACGGCAGCGGGTGGACACGGAGCTGCTTGCGCGCGAGGAAGACGACGCTAAGGGGTATGGCGGGCTGGGCCTAAGTGGGCCGACTGCTGGGCTGCAGGGGTGCACGCTGGGCGGCAGGTAGCGAGGAGAGGGTGCTGGGCCGGCATGCTATGGCTCTGCTGCTCTGTTTTTTTAGAAAACCTTTTCCCTTTTTATTTTCTCACTTTTCCTTTTGTAAAAACATTTCAAATCTGTTTTGAATAATTTCAAAATACCAGAGACTTTTATAAAACTAGTAAAATATTGTGGGGCCCTCTTAGTCCATTTGGGCTCCATAATTTTGGCACTTTTCAAAATACAAAACCTTTTTGAATGCATTTGGAAAGAGGGGAAAATGCTAGAGTTTTAGGGTGTTGCTTTTATTTCTTTTGCATGCAATTTAAGATATGATACTCATGAATGCACAAACAAAGCCCTAATTAATATTAGCTAAAACTAGGGTGTTACAGCTCTATCCCCCTTACGAGAATCTTGACCCGAGATTCCAAAGGTAGGAAGAGAGAGAAGGAAACATGGTCACTTCTAGGGATAAGAGGGAAACACACTAAGCAACACATAGAGTATCTCATGGTTAACTCATGATGGAGTGTTCAGAGCAACTATGAGGTGACGAACATGAAACACGTCAAGGTAACGGAGGAAACAAAATGAGATAGGTTTCAAGTTGGTAGATAACTGGTCTTCATAAGGATTGAGACCATGGAGCTTCAGAAGGGTTTAGGCTTCTGAAAAGGAAAGCTTACAACAGAAAGAACATGACCACAGACTTCGAAAGATGAAACTCTACTAAATGGCTTAAGTAGAGCTTTCAGGGGTACAAAGATACAGATAACCAAGATGTTGAACTACTTTTGATATAGAAGGATCACTCTTTGTTCAACAGAAGGCCAAGGCAGAAAGGTGTTTTGTGGCGATGACTCGTAAGAGTCACAAGGAACATGTAACAAGAGGGATTTATAATTATCAAAATCATCGTCACTCTTGAACATGATCGAGAAACGAAGGAAACTCTTTATTCATCCAGGATTATCAAAATCTTGCCAAAGATTGTGATATCACTGTACACCACCAGGATGATTAAGTAAGAAGATTCCTGATGACACGAGGAAAAAGAGACTTCATTCTCAGACTTCAATTACTTGGCACAACGGGATGCTTGCCAACATAGAAGGGTCTGGAGGATCGATCGAGAGAATTTAGCAACACTACTTTAAATGTTCGCCTTGATGTTCGAGACACCAAACATTAAGTAAAGATCGGACTTCGGAGACAACGGGAACCATAAGTGCAACTCCTATAATAAATCATAGAAGAAGCCTCATGAAGAGTGGTTACTATTTACTGATTCAAGAGAATATGGCAATAGGTCTTCCAACTAGTTGTGTCAACCATTACATCAATCTTGTCGGATTTACAAAGAGACATATGTCAAAACCTTGAGGAACACCAACCATCATATCTGCTTGAAATTCAGATTTGATTAGGTGAAATGATACTTCAGACTCAACATGTCTGAATAGAAAGTGTGCAACATTTACCAAAAGGTAAAGTTACTAGATTCTCAAGACATGGACTACAGTGTTAAGCTCTAGTAGACTGAGCTAGGTTGCTAGACCAAGGTATTAACAACTTGTCAGAGGACAATTTCTCATACATCGAGTACTTGCAACGAAATACAACTGTGTCTATAGAGTAAACAAAGATAACTCCACCCAAATCCATGGCAACATCTTTCAACAATTGCTCATGAATTGGAGAAGGTCACTTCTAACATCCAGAGCACATTCTTCGGGATGACCAGAAGAAGGTTCTCGAAAATTTTCCAACATTAATTCCAAAGGTTCCATATGAATCTAGTCTAGCTTGGAGAAGATAAGGATGTTATCGATGGGCTCAATAACAAACTTATCGAGATACTCCTAGAAGATGGACTCATATGTTGTATGAACAAGGCAAAGTATTGGTTAGACCAAAGAACATGAGGATGTGCTCAAGTGCAACATCACGAGTAGCAACATCATAAAGATAATCCTTGGAACTGAGTTTGATTTGACGATAACCCAAATAAAATCAAAGGTGGGGGAATATAACATATCCATGGAGGACATACTATCTGTCTTCAGCACAAACAAAACTAGACATCCCTTTAAGATGTACTAAGTCAGATAGAACTTTTGTATTACAACTCTCCAAGTTGTTGTTTAAGCTCAACCAACTAGTTTAGGGGTATCCAGTACGGATCCTTGGAGAAAGAAGTAGTTCAGAGAACTTGCTTGCTCAAGAACTTGACAACACGATCATGTGGCAACATGGCGATACTTCTAGTAGACATCTAGAATATCACGAACCACCGATATGTCATTTAGTTCGAGAGGAAACTTGCTTGGTAAGGCAAGAAGACATAGTCTCAGAGCTTCGGCATAAGCCTAACTCTTTGACTGAAGAGAGTGCACTAGAATAACGGACTTGGTAGCACAATCATCATTTGCTTAATGATAGGGTTAACCATCACGCCAAGAATGACTATAATGTCCTTGGAGTTCAAAGCAATAAGAGTTGCTAAGAATCTCATATCGCCACATTATTATGCACACGCATCATTCACGAGCGCGAAAGCTCGGAGAAAGGGTGGGTAAATATGTGTAAAAGCATCACTTCATTAAGGGGTCATGAAACTCGGCATGACCTCTTAGTATATAAGAGTGTGACACTCTAAGGTAGAACAAATAGAAGCTAATCAATGCATCTTGATCTGCGGAATACAATACTTTGACCTAGTCCTAGAAATGACAAGGTACTAGAGTTTGTTTCTCCTCACATTCCGAAATGGTTTGTCAGGAAGGACCACAAGAGTAATTTGCATTGGAGGACACCAATGCACATTACTACTTGGCTACCAACTGATAGACAGAGGTCGGAAACAACAAGGGAGAAGGAACATGCTCAGGATGGAATCCTGAGATGTGGATGCATAGATGATGACCCACAAGTATAGGGGTGTATCGCAGTATTTTCAAGGGAAGTGAAACCCAATTTATTGATTCGACACAAGGGGAGCCAAAGAATATTTATAAGCCTTAACAACTGAGTTGTCAGTTCAGCTGCACCTGGAAACAATCTTGCTCACAGCAGTTTATCAGTAGCAACAGTTTTGTAGTAGGAATAGTAAAGTAGCAGCAGTAGTAAAGCAAAGACAGTAGTAACAAAAGCAGTAAACAGTGGGATTCGAGTGCGGTAGGCATAGGGATGGATGGACGAGCATTGCATGGACAACACAATTCAAATAGCAATCAAAACATAGGGAAATTGCAGATAAATAAGATAAAGCATCCAAGTACTAGACAATCCTAGGCATGTGTTCCATATATAGTCATACGTGCTCGCAATGAGAACTTGCACAACATCTTTTGTCCTGCCAGCCTGTTTGCAGTGGGGCCTCTAGGGAACTACTGGCAATTAAGGTGCTCCTTTTAATAGAGCACCGGAGCAAAGCATTAACACTCCGTGAACACATGTGATCCTCACATCAAAGCCATTCCCTTCCGGTTATCCTGATTTCTGTCACTTCGGGGCCATAGGTTCCGGACAACAACGTGTGTATACAACTTGCAGATAAGACCAGAAGCAATACTATCATATTGAATCAATAACATGTTCAGATCTGAAATCATGGCACTCGGGCCCTAGTGACAAGCATTAAGCACAACAAGTTGCAACAAAGTCATAAAGCACTAATAAAAGATACTAGGCACCATGCCCTAACAATCTGATGCCATTACATGAACGATCTCATCCAATCCCTACCATCCCCATAGACTACAGCGGGGGATTACTCACTCATAGATGGGGGAAACATGGATGGTCGATGGAGAAGCGATGGTGATGATGATAGTGATGATCTCCTCTAATTCCTCATCCCGGCAGGGTGCCAGAATGGAGTTTCTGGTGCTGTTTTGTGGAATCTGGTGGTGGCGGCGGAGCGGAACTCCTTCTAGAAAAACATCGACCCCCCCGGAGTTTTTAGGTCAGAAGGCTTCTTATAGGCGAAGAGGGAGACCGAGGGGGTGCCTGGGGCCACCACACCATGCCCTGGCGCGGCCAGACCCAGCCCGCGCCTGGGGGGGTGTGGCCAGCCCCTGGCCCTCCTCTGTCTCGTATTCTGGCTCCTGGAGTCTTCTGGGAAAATAGGCACTTTGGCTTTTGTCCTGTCCAATTCCGAGAATATTCATTTTCTGACTTTCCTGGAACCAAAAACAGCAGAAAACAGGCAGCTGGCACTGTGGCTCTTGTTAATAGGTTAGTCCAAAAATCATATGAAAAGTACTCCAAAGTGTGGACAAAACACAAGAAAGTGGATAAAACCAAGCATGGAGCATAAAAAATTATAGATACATTTGCAATGTATCAACATCCCCAAGCTTAACTCCTACTCATCCTCCAGTAGGTAAGTGATAAAAAGAAAGAATAATTTTTGAGGTGACATGCACCATCATAAACTTGATCAAAGTAGTTGTAAAACATTCAAAGCTGGGATCATAGTACTTCAATTATAACCTGAAAGACAAAGTTCTAGCAATAAGACAAAGAAACTATGATGCAACATGAGAAGGCACAAACAAAAGATTCATGAATAACAATGCTTTGCAAGACGTTTGTTTGTTTCACATAAAGAAAACATAGCATAATAGTATTCAGCTTGCCCCTCATAGAGTAGCAAATATAAATGCATAGGACACCTTCAAAGTTCATAAGAGTGACTAGATACAATAGTTAAAAACAAGCAATATCAAGTTATGCATCAATCAACTAGTCTTGGGACAATGCACATAGAACTAAGAATGGCCACTATGCTCTCAAAGTAGGTGCATAAAGATAGAAGGTGGAGACTCAATATAATGGTGGAAGAAAGGCCTTTTGTAAAAGGAAGTAGGGATTCAAGTCTCATAAAGAGATTCCAAAAATTATGGTACCTATAGCTTTCAGCTCTCATTGCCCCTATCATAAGCATCTTGAAGTGATTAAGGTTAAAGTGAATAAACTATGGTGTACATGCTTGACAAAGTATAAGTCAGAAATCTCATGTCCCTTGTATACAAGGGTCGCTCCTCATGCTACTCAAGTTTAGTCACCAGTAAGTTCTTGTCATTGTAAGTATATGTGTATCATAGAGAACCTCCAATGGGGTACCCCTTGCCCGATGATACGGAAGAATCCCCATATCAAAATGACAAGGCAAGCAGACAACGAGCATCTTAGCATTCTTCTTATTTACCATGGGAATATGGTGCTTTTTTTTCTCTCTTTCCTCTTTTCATAGTATCTCTTTTTTTTCTCCTTTTTTTCTCAACATAGGACTCTTTTTTTATAAGAAGAATGCTTCATAGACAGCTCATTATGGTTACGCTGCAGGTTTCCACCATGTCAGTATGGATTAGACCAGCGGCCCAGGCGTTTCTCTAACACATATACATAACTCCATGGACTTACAAGCTCCACTTTCATTTCACACCGACGACATCCATATACAAAAGAGCATGATATCAACTAGGTACAAAGTACCCGTGCAATGTTGAAAGTGTTCCCCATGACAACATGGTTCTGCTAATCCCCAACAAATAAGTGCAAGCATATACAACACAGATGACACAATGGTTCAAGTTTATTAAGGGCAAGAAAAGTAAAGTGTCCCATCAAGTTCGTGAGAGCTTTAATCACTAGTTTTCTCATAACAAGTTTAATTTGGAAGGTAAACAAAAGCATTAATATACTTGGAATAGCAAAAGCTAGTAGGTAGGTATGGTGGACTCTTTGGAATAACTTGGTTTAGGGAGTTGGATGCAAGAGTGGAACTCATACTTGGTTGTGGAGGCTAGCAAAAGACTAGGAGCGACAAACTAAGAGAGCAATAATGGACATAATCATGCAGAGCGACAAATCATCATTGATCAAAGCATAAAGTGATACTACAAGTTGAAAACTAAAGGATCATCAAGGCTTATGGTGACTTGAGATAGTCATAACATGGTGTGAGCATGCGCCAAGTCAACCCAAATAAAGCATCAACGGAGAATACCACTATACTATGCTTTAATATGCTAAAACAACGCATGATTCATCCAAGGCACATTAAGAAATATCAATTGTTTATAACAAGTCATGCTACAGCAAAGAATACTAAGCATAATGCCAAAACAATACCAAGCATGGCATGACAAAGCATAGGCCACAGTCAAAAATAAGCTCTCTTTAACACTTAAGCTTCCTACTCTTTTCCAATCCAAACCAAACTATTTGAACACCAATGTATAAAAGAGGAGGTCCAACCAATTTATTTAGCAAACTAAGCTAACCACGCAAACTAAAAACCAAAACGAAAATGAAAAAGAAGACGCTCCAAGAACAACACAACTGTGCATGAAACAATAAAAATGAAGTGTTTGGAAGAAACCTGGGATTTTTATTGATGAAGAGGGGGGTGCCTTGGGCATCCCCAAGCTTTGACGCTTGTACTTCTTGGATATTTCTTGGGGTGACACGCGTGGCATCCCCAAGCTTGATCTTTAGTCCATCCTTCATCTCATTACTCATTCCTTCCATACACCTGAAATTTTTCCTTCATACAAAACTTCACACAATCTTTATTAGCAACATAGTGCACTCAAGATAAATAAGTCTTAAGGTTCAGTTCTAACAACAAATAAACTTCCATTAGAACACTAGCTACTGTTGCACTTCCCTCAAAAAGCTCAATTCCCCAAAAGAACTCAAAAAGGAACCAACGAGAAGCAAATGCAGAAAATGGCAGAAATCTGTCAAAACTTACCAGCAGGTAAAGACGAATTTTTTTGAAGACCTTCTGTTGCTCAAATCAAAAAGTGTTGAACAAACGAAAGTTAGATAACAACCTGTGGCAGAAGCACAAAAATTCACGCCTCAAAAAGATGTTCAGAGATTTTACACGAAGTTTTACGGTGAAGCACAGAAATCTGTTTCGGGACAGCAACTTTCCCAATCATTACTTCTCTCTCATTAGAGGTTACTCTTGGCACAACAAACAAATAAAAAGGATAAGGAGCGGTTATTACAGAGGTAATGACTTCCAAGACTCATCTAAAACTTTTGGGTTATCTCCAATAACTACTTTTCTTTAACGCCATTAAGTTAGGCATAAGGAAAAACTAAAATGGATAGAATAGAAGTAAGCGGAGATAATCATGGTGAAAAACATTGTTTTGTTCAATGAAATCCTTTTGTTAACAAGGTTGATCAGGTCTTGTTACCAAAGCAATTTCATATGATACAAAACTGTGTATTCCACTAATGATTATGTTACCTCAACCTTGATAGCAATAGTCCCAATCATAATAATTTCAAATTTTTCTCTTGGTATGGGATAATATATTTCTCCAACTTTAATGCCCTCAACATGTTCAATTGAATTCAAACCATAAGTCCTTTCAATCTTCTTGAGGAAATAGACAATGTGTTCATTGAAGGTCACCTTCCCTTCATTACAATTAATAACAGCTCCTACAGTATTTAAGAAAAGGTCTCCTAAGAATAATAGACATATTATCATCTTTAGGCATAAAAGTTTGAGAGGATGCTCTCATAAGAAATATGAGTTGAAGTAAGAGAGAGCATCAAGAAGAAAATTCAAAACACATTTAAGTCTAACCCACTTCCTATGCATAGGAATCGTGTATGCAAATAAATTCACAAAGAACAAAGTGACAGGCATAGGAAGATAAAACAAGAGTGACTTCAAAACTTTCAGCACATAGAGAGGTGTTTCAATACCAGGAAAACTTCTACCACCATATTTTCCTCTCTCAAAATAATTTTCAGTAGCCTCATGAATAAACTCAACAATATAACTATCACATAAAGCATGCTTTTCATGATCTACAAGCACTAGAGCTTTATCATAAACATATTCAAAAGAATCCTCAGGAACATAACATTCATCCTCCTTTAGTAAGTATGGAGGACAATCAAATAATGTAAGGGATAAAGAGTTACTCTCATTAGAAGGTAGGCATGGGTAGATAATCCCTTCTTCCTCCTTTTGTTCATCACTCTCCTCCTCTTTTTCATCTAATGAGATTTTAGGTTCATCAATTTCTTCTTCCATAGGATCCTGCAAGGCATTAGTCTCTTCCATTTGTGGAGAGCATCTATTAAAATACTCAAGAATAGAGCCATTTTCATCCTTGTAATTATCAAAGAAAAATTTAAGTATACCATAAACCTCATACTTATAAGGTGAATCATCAATATTTTCAAGCAAACTAGCAAGTTCAAAAGCACCCTTCCAAGCAATAAATTCTTCAATTTGTTCTGCATCATAAAAGTCATAAATTCCTTTAGAATAGGAAGATATGGTATCATTATCATTATACTCACATTAAAAAGGGAGGTGTTTATACCTCTTTCTCCAACGAGATTCATCACAGCAATAAGTAACATTATAAGTAGAGCACACGTTTCTAGCAATGGTATACAATCTATCAATTTGTTCCCATAAGTGTTTCCCTTTTTGTGACAAGCGGTGTTTCTTATAATAATATTTTTGATCTTCCGTGAACCCACCTTGCCAATAAGCTTCAGTTTCAAAGAAACCAACCATTGACAACAAGCATGATAAAGCAAGACAATAACAGACCAACGAAAATAACAACTAGAGTAGGAACTAATTTTTTTGTATTTTCAATAAAGAAAGAAACAAACAAGGAAGAAATAAACTTAGCTTGAACAATAGTGAATCCAAGTGGACTTGATAAATAAAGCTATGCTCCCTGGCAACGACGCCAGAAAATAGTCTTGATGACCCACAAGTATAGGGGGTGTATCACAGTATTTTCGAGGGAAGTGAAATCCAATTTATTGATTCGACATAAGGGGAGCCAAAGAATATTTACAAGCCTTAACAACTGAGTTGTCAGTTCAGCTGCACCTGGAAACAATCTTGCTCACAGCAGTTTATCAGTAGCAACAGTTTTGTAGTAGGAATAGTAAAGTAGCAGCAGTAGTAAAGCAAAGACAGTAGTAACAAAGCAGTAAACAGTGGGATTCGAGTGCGGTAGGCATAGGGATGAATGGACGGGCGTTGCATGGACAAGACAATTCAAATAGCAATCAGAACATAGGGCAATTGCAGATAAATAAGATAAAGCATCCAAGTACTAGACAATCCTAGGCATGTGTTCCATATATAGTCATACGTGCTCGCAATGAGAACTTGCACAACATCTTTTGTCCTGCCAGCCCGTTTGCAGCGGGGCCTCTAGGGAACTACTGGCAATTAAGGTGCTCCTTTTAATAGAGCACCAGAGCAAAGCATTAACACTCTGTGAACACATGTGATCCTCACATCAAAGCCATTCCCTTCCGGTTATCCCGATTTCTGTCACTTCGGGGCCATAGGTTCCGGACAACAACGTATGTATACAACTTGCAGATAAGACCAGAAACAATACTATCATAATGAATCAATAACATGTTCAGATCTGAAATCATGGCACTCGGGCCCTAGTGACAAGCATTAAGCACAACAAGTTGCAACAAAGTCATAAAGCACTAATAAAGGATACTAGGCACCATGTCCTAACAATCTGATGCCATTACATGAACGATCTCATCCAATCCCTACCATCTCCATAGCCGACAGCGGGGGATTACTCACTCATAGATGGGGGAAACATGGATGGTCGATGGAGAAGTGATGGTGATGATGATGGCGATGATCTCCTCCAATTCCCCGTCCCGGCAGGGTGCCAGAACGGAGTTTCTTGTGCTGTTTTGTGGAATCTAGTGGTGGCGGCGGAGAAGAACTCCTTCTGGAAAAACGTCGAACTCCCGTAGTTTTTAGGTCAGAAGGCTTCTTGTAGGCGAAGAGGGAGACCGAGGGGGTGCCTGGGGCCACCACACCATGCCCTGGCGTGGCCAGGCCCAGCCCACGCCTAGGGGGGTGTGGCCAGCCCCTGGCCCTCCTCCGTCTCGTATTCTCGCTCCTGGAGTCTTCTGGAAAAATAGGCACTTTGGCTTTTGTCCCGTCCAATTCCGAGAATATTCATTTTCTGACTTTCTTGGAACCAAAAACAGCAGAAAACAGGCAGCTGGCACTGTGGCTCTTGTTAATAGGTTAGTCCAAGAAATCATATGAAAAGTACTCCAAAGTGTGGACAAAACACAAGAAAGTGGATAAAACCAAGCATGGAGCATCAAAAATTATAGATACATTTGCAATGTATCAATAGATAGCAATCTTCCATGAACCAATGCATGAAAGGGAGGGTGTGGCAGAGTCATGAGTATTGATACGAGTCTCACGAGGAGTACGCTTATCGTGATCTATTTGGTTCCACTAAAGAACATCTGCCATGGCTATTGGTAGGGGAAGTCCTTAATTGTCATGAGTAAATAGCGACAAAGACCACAATCTTGAAGGCTAGAATTGTAGTACCAGCCATCCTGAGGTAATGTGTGAACATCTACGACAGGGGTCAATGGAATGGATCTGGGGTTAAAGATCAGCTTCATGTACAAGATTCTCAACACCATAATCCAGCACAATCCGGGATCTTCGGTTCAAGTCTAGGGTTTAAAACCCGAGAGAAGAAGTAACTACTACTTGAGTGACACATAGTACACTGCAAGGTAGTAATCACGAGGTAACTTCCAAGAGAAGAAAGAACTTCTAAAGTACCCGAACAAATAAAAAGGAGGCACACGAGGCGAAAAGAAACCTCAAAGCCTAGAACAGAACACTATGGATCCATACAATATAATATTGTGGGCCCATAAGGTAGAGAGATCATGATGGAAAGGAATCTCTCAGCTGAAACAGAGCAAAGGGAACAAGGAACACACAACTCACACAACTCTAGAGAACTCAACACTAGGTCAACTGGCTAAGAAACGACATACCCAGAGGGCACCTAAGTTTTGAAAGACTAGAAGAGATATCAAAACTTTTTCCAAATCAACACAAGGTAAGATGGCCCAGAATTAGAGCGATACCAGGTATGGAGCAAAAGAAGCATACTAGAGTTTTCACAACTACTTTTCATCTTTCAAATAGTTTTCACAAACACTAGACTCAACATCGACCAGAAGCAAGGTTTTCCTACGGTCGGTACTGCTCTGATACCAAGAACTATAACACCCCCGGGATCAGGGTTAACCAAATCCCAGGCCTTAGCCTGACATAAGCTTAACCTAGAGCTCGAGGATATTCAGTGAGAAACCAGTAACACAACTATAACCCAGCGACACAAAAATTAGTATAGCAAGCTCATAACTGAGCGAAGAACCAAAATATTACAAGCAGAGGTCACTGACCACAAACATCAAACAACGGAAGGCAAATTATGCTAATAAGTATAGCAAACTTAACAAATGGCCTAAGAGGCCTGAAG
Organism: Avena sativa; assembly: GCA_916181665.1. Taxonomy (NCBI): domain Eukaryota; kingdom Viridiplantae; phylum Streptophyta; class Magnoliopsida; order Poales; family Poaceae; genus Avena; species Avena sativa. Next base: position 320,849,834 of record OV702292.1, read on the forward strand.
CATAATGATGACGTCCCAGCCCATAGATTCTAGGCTGCCGGTCGGGAACCCCAAGCTACTCGTCGGTGTCGATGTCGTACGGAACACGTCTTCAGGGGAACACTTATTCTGAAAGTATCAACAAAGCAAGGGTGAGTACATGATGTACTCCGCAAGATTATGGCTCGCGGGGTTGTTTTCCATAAAGCCATCTTTGTTTTGTAAAACAAGAGGGAGAAGAAGCTCGTCTAATCAGAATATTTTAAAAGGGGATAAGAGAGCGACATCTCCGAAGAATTGATCAGCATCTTGATATCCACCAAAGTAATCCTCATCTCACAACTAGGATCACCCCTTCGTACCCATGAGGAAGCATCCTTAAGCACACGTTGATCTGCCAAGTTTTATGATTAGATTAATGTTCTCTACGATCATAGAATTCGGTCACCAAGCGTTCATAACCGTGAACATGGCTTTTCGAAAAGATTTAACCCTGCAGGGGTGTACAACTTTACCCACACGTACCAACCGACTCTTAATGCCAAGCTATTAGCCCTCTTCCTTGGAAGGCTGGCAGAGGGTGGTTGGCCACGACCTTTACCTTGCTTTCGCCGAGACCATGAGTCATGCCCTAAGGATAGTTCCGCCGTAACGGGTCAAATCCCGAAGTTTGTCCTTAGAGATGTGGGCGAGCTTGGTTTATCAGGGGCGCCATCTACCCCAAGCAACCCCGGCCACGCTTACCTACCTGTTATGATGCACCTTCTTCTCCTCCGCTTTTGAAAACGTTTTCAATGCGTATGCCAAATAGAAAGCCCGAACTATGTGACTCATGGGATCTACTAGGCAAGTTAATCATCGGAGGGGTTCCCAAGCCCCGTGTGGTTGTACGCTCGTCTTGGTCCAAAGGCAAGAACTTGGTTCCTAGTGGTGGCGAGCATGGGACTCCAAAAACTTCATCCCACCATGGCCTCCCATACAAGCCTTAGCATGTTTAACCTTTACCACTGACCTTACCTCATCAGTATACCTTGTTCTCCTAACATACTAGATTCTCTGCATTTGATACCTCATCTGGATGAACCAGCACTGACAGCTAAGCATGGCTAAGCAAGACACATATATAAGCTCTAGCAGTGCACACAAGCCAAACCTAGTTATGTTAGGAGTAGTGGATCAGGTAATATAAGCTCAAGGCAGAAATGCAACAGATAGGATACTCTATCTATCGATAAAAGACCATAGTAGAATCGTATGCATCATGGCAAGAATGAAATACTTTCAAAACCATGGGATTATATAATGGTGGGGCTTTGCTTGCCTTGTTTGTTGATACCCAAATATAGATCTTCGGAAGCCTTGTACTTGACTTGGTTACAGTTGGTCAAGTATTGTTCGTCGGTCTTTGATGGTGTTGATCTCGGTCTTCGATCTTGATCTCGATATCGTATTCTACCGAAAAGAACCAAACACCAGAAAGAAAGGGGGAAACAACAATCAACACATGGCATCGATGCAATGCTCAAGCAAGGATGATGGTATGACAAGTTATTTAGAGTTGAAATGTAACCCTATAATAGGGGGAGCCTCGGAGTCACCTACAGGGGTTCATTTAGTTCTCTAATTAAACTTGCAATTAAAGTTGTTGAACAATGCATGATTTTTAGTCTATTGTAAATATCTCATTTTTCTAAACATTTTGATATATTATTTGTATTTTTCTGACTTATAAATAATTAGTTATTGAATTTATAAGATTATACCAATTTCTGAAATTATTAAACCAATTAAAATTGGGTTATTGCATCAGCACAGACTCAGGATGACATCAGCAGGGCGCTTAAACGTTTTTACACCGGGGCTAGGTCTAGCCCCAGAGGCTAACATGTGGGCCAGGGCCAAGTCAGGCTACCACCGTGGCCGAGCTGGGTCGATGCCACGTCACCTGGCCGTTGACCGGCGGACGGTGGCCGGAGCCGGCGATCCAGGACGAGCCAGGAAGCGCGGAATGGTGTTTCAGAACGAGCGCGATAGGGCGGTTCGAACTAAGGCGGTGCCGCTGGTTAATGGTCACCGGAGGCGTGGTTGCAACGGCGAGCGGAGGCGGTGCTCTCGGACTCACGACGGGAGGCGGATACGGCACGAGAGGGAGACAGAGGGGAGGTGCGTAAGAACCATGAGCTCACCATGGTTTCGTTGATGACGTCGGTGAGGCGCGGGGAGGCCAGGATCAATGGGGAACACGATGGCGAGCTTCACTGGGGTTGGGGAAGAAGGGGTCCTAGGGCTCTATTTGAGGATCCCTTCCTCGATTCCTTTGGCAGGGGAGCAGAGGGCGACGAGGCGAAGCCCAAGGCGTCATCAGCTAGGCTCGGCGAGGCTTCAGACGACAACGGTCGTCGGTCCTAGCATCGCTAGGGTTTCGGGTAGCGAGAGGAACGCGAGAGAGGGGTCGTGAGGAGGGGATAAGATCAGAGGGGGAGAGAGGGCTCGATGGCGATCTTATCCACCTCCAGGGCGTCGGTGGTGCGCATCATGGTGCGGTGCACGCATCACAGCGGCGGATGACTGCGGCAGCATGGACACGGAGCTGCTTGCGCGCGAGGAAGACAACGCGAAGGGGTATGGTGTAGCATCCCAATTGTCTAACAATTGTAATGCTACTTGGTCTAGTAAGATAATGGCTACTTCCTATATATAATTGTTGCATCATAATTATATCATGCTCATGTCATCATGCCACCTTGCATTTGAGCATCATATAAAACCCTCTTTCTATGGTTCTTCTCTCATATGCATTATTAATTGTATTTGCCTCTTGATATTGTATTTGGTTATTGATATATTGTTTAATGCCCAAGTTGAGTTGGGGGCATATCTTTTATTCCACTCCACCACCTTTCTTTGACACCACCTTATACTTCCACCATTCCAATAACCCATGAGCTTGTAAGTCTTTTTCTTTTGATATTTATTCTAGCTCATGTGGGTTGGGTGGATCTAATTCTATAACTCCCTAGCTTGGCCCTTACTCCATCTTTTGAGGATGCACATAAATAAATGCCATGAGATTTTAGTTTGTTTTCACAAGATTAACACATGGCATTAAATACATGCATGGGCCATGCAAAGCTCCACCATCTCTTCTCCTTTGAGTTTTGCCTTTGTTTTAAAGTGGGTCTTGTCTTGTGTCATCATCCTATGTGTTCTTGATCTCTTGTTGATCACACCTTCTTCTTTCATCACCTCACCATCTCCATCTCAACACCTTTTCTAGCTTGATCTAGTTTTGGGCATGTTAAACCCTATACCTCAATCACACCCTACTCTACCTCTCTCCCATCCCCTCCTTGCTTGCTCATGTGAGGATGTAAAATCCTAAACAACCTCACCACCACTCCCCTAGGCTCTCTATCCTTAACCTCTTCTCTAAACCTAAACCCTAACCAAGCCCTCCACCTAGCTAACCCGAGCCACCCCTCTCTAGCTAACCCTAGCTACCCGACCCTCTCTCTCGGCCTCTCTCCCTTCCTCTATGCCATGCAGGCCCCACCTAGCTACCTTCCACCCCAACCCTAACCAAAAAAACCCTAACCCGAGCCTACTCCATCCTACCTAGCTCTCTCTCTCTCTAGCTCTCTCTCCCTGCCACAGCAGCCCCACCCGACGACCCTAGCTCCGAGCCGGTCCCTCCTCTCGCCCTAGGCCCACCGGCAGCCCCTCTGCTGACCCCCCCCCCCGATGAGCACGTGAGGGCGAGGAGGAAAGGTGGCCGAGCCACCTTTTTCCACCACCGCGTCCCCCACGGCATCGCCTCCCTCTAGGCTCGCCCTTATCCCTTCCCCTCCTTCCTCTGCCTTACCAAACCACCCCTGGCCTCGCGCCGCAACTGTCTCTCCTCCCCCACTACCTTTCTCTCCACCGGCCGGTGACCCGTCGGTCTCCACTGTCCCCCCTCTTGCAGCCGGTGGCGAGGAGCTGTGGTTGTCGAGGAAGGACGAGGACCATCCTCTGCGTCGCCCCGTACATGCCAGTAAGGAGGAGAAGGCCCAGCTCACCGGAGAGAACCATCGCCGCTCCGCCGCAAAACCCTAGCTCCGGGTCGTCTGCAACCTTGCCGCTCCGCAGCTCCCTGCCTCGATCCGAGCCCTCCGTCGAGCCCGCGGTGAGCCCCTGTACCTCCCAGACACCCCCTCTTCGCTGTCGTTGTCTGGCCGCGCCGGACCATACACCAAACACCCTCTGCACGCTGGCAGTCGCTGCGTTCACTCGGCGTAGCGCCTCGCAGACGGCATATCTAGCCCCCATCCACCTTGCTGTCACCAACCCTCAACCGCCGTTTTGGTTACCGCCTCCGCGCGCGAGCCCCAGATCCCCGGATCGAGTTCCCCACGCGCCGCGCTCCGCTGTCGCGCACGAAACTGACCGCGGGTCAGAGAGAGAAGAACAACAGTACGGGCCGGTGGTCGTTTGCAAATAGCCCCTCCTTTTTATTTTTGCCTCAACCCGCGGTACACCGAGCCCCACCGTCAGCCTCTCCGTCCGTTTTGCAATTAAGCCCCCTAGTTCTTCCAGCCTTGCCCCGCGGTCCCTCGGATCCACCACGTGTCGCCTACCGGCTGGCCGCGCGCGCCGTGGACCCTCAGCCCCACCGGCCCCACTTGTCAGCCGCATGGGCTAGCTCAGCTCGCGGTGAGAAAAGGTCTCTCTGCGTCGTTTTCCCGCCAGGTCAGCCCGGGCCCAGGTGTCTATGTCTGTGGCTAGATCTGGGTGAGTACAAGATGGTTTTCTGTTTTTCTGTTTTAATTTAAACTTTTCAAATTTGTTTTAAATTCAAATTCAAATCTGTTTTCACATATCTTTTAAGATATAATTCCAAATTAAACGTGTAATATATGTCTTGAAATCAGAAAGATGTGAGGAATTCAAATATGCTATTCAAAATAATGTTTGAACACTTTAAATTTCGAGTTGTTTAAAATTACAATAAAATACCCTTTTCCTTAATTAATTAATAACTTTTGTTTTATAACTCCAAATTTGACAAATAATATGTCTAAATCGATCAGCGCGACGAGCCCGTTCTATCTATGCATTCCATGTTCTGAATTGCAGCATGCAGCATATAAATTTAAAGGTTACAGCAACTTATTTGAGGATAAAAGGTGACTAAAACTCCATAAAATGTTTTATTCTTGTATTCCACACCTCACCCATGCCATGCTACATTATTGCCATGCAAATTGTGCATCATTCATCATGGCATGATTGTTTGCTTGTCGCAGTTTAATTCATATGCTTGTGCACTCTATTTATGTTGGCCCTTGTTTGTTTGGTTCTTCTTCGAATAGACGCTGAGCAGGGGATATATCAAGAAACCCAGGAGCACTACCCATATCCGTCCCTCGCTTCAACTGAGCTGCCAGGCAAGCACTACCACATGCTCGCATACATATAGTACCTATTGCCTCTATCTTATTCTTGCATCATTGAGTCGCGATTGCATTAAACTGAATCCCAAGTACTGCATAGCCTTTACTTTTAAACCCCACCGAAGCTTGTTCCTCCATCCCATGAGCCATTACTACAAGAGTTGTTTGAGCCATGCGGGTCGTAGAACAGCATGTGTAGGGTATGTGAGTGTCTGATGGACAACGAGGTACCTAAACAACTTAACCTGAGTAGTAATGGGATAACTAATGACAGTGGCACCGGTGGGCAATATCTGCTATTTGGTTCTTCATGCTCACTTGTGTCCCGTAGGACCCCGAGTACTTGATTCCTGTTCCTTGACTATTCGCACTATCCACATCCGGGAGGCTTATGACCCCCCTGAGCCAGAGCTTGATTCATTCTTGGGGCCACAAAATAGTTTGGGGCTTTATTACTATCCTGTACTTATGCCATGCTTTACTGCTTTATTTAAGATTGTGCGAGGAGCACCTGTACTGTTTTGGATGCGGAGTGTTTTCGTGGTATCGACAAGCCCAGTCACACTTTCGGGTTCCCAGTTGTTTACAGCCATTGACGCAAACCTTGGGTCCGTCTCGGAGCCGGCCAACTTTGTTGCGGGTAACCTAATGGGGTGGCCCCCTGAAACATTTCTAAATCCTGTGATCGCTTTGTCGTGAATGCCTCGTTGGGTTTTGATTTGGTTTTTCCGAGGTTGATCGAGTGTGTGTTGCTATTTGTGCACCCCTGCAGGGTAAACCTTTCTGAGAGCCGTGTCCGCGGTTATGGACGACTTGGAGCACAGTTTCTCGATCATAGACAAGTATAACTAGAGTACCGCTTGTAATTTGACTAAGTACCTGACTAGTAAATAGTGCAACACTCATGGAATGGATAATAAAACTGCCAACGGATGGGGGTTATTCGTCCGCTTCCTAGTTGGTAAGCGAGGAGGAGGATGGATCTGTTAATATTACTGTTATAACTGTTGTTATTAATTCACGGACATCCGTCTATCTTTGGTTAGGCGGATGGTTAGCGAGTATCCCTAGAATTGTTAGGTATTATCTTTTGCTGCAATTGCGTCACCCCAGGTTGTGTCCCCTTTAGAGGCATAAAGACTTGCTGAGTACCCCTAGGGTCTCACACGATAAATTGTTTGATTCAGATGAACAGGTAAACTCGCAAGATGGATACTGGGTGGAGGAGACGAACGATGTGGGCAACGATCACTCGGTGTAGAGATTCTGGGAACGGGGATCCGTGCGATCTGTGGGCGGGATGTGTTTATTTATGGGGCATCTTATGCCGATTTGCTTCTTATCCGTACTCGGATCTTGTTTTCCGCTTCCGCCTGATACTCTGATGTTTGATGTATGAGGAGATATCCTAAACTATTATATCTATCTAGGATATTTGGATCTTGCCGTATGGCGTTGCAATATTTCTATTTTTTTAGATGGAATGGCTCTGAGGACTGTTGTATGGTGGCTTGCATACATACTCATTTGTGTATGTAGTTGATCCCTTCGCCTGCCGATTACGCCGCTCGTTCTTGTCCTGATGTTTTGGAAATGGTTAGGACGGCTGAAAGGTCTACCTGTGAGTGGCATTTGGCCCCACCGTACTACTTTAACCATTTCCGCTCATCCAGGCTTGTAACTAAGAGCGTAATTCACCGAGGTAGTTACAATTGGTATCAGAGCCATCCCGCCCTTCAGGGTCTCAGCCAAATGGTCGTTGTCAGTCTAGCAAATATTTTTGGTAGCTATGTATACTAGGGAAAAGCAAAACGTGAGAGTAGGATTGCTTCCACTTTTCTTCTTACCCACCCACCCACCCTTTTCTGGTAAGGAAGTGTAACGTTTTCAATCCTCTTCTTAAAATTCAAACTAGGATTCACGTGTTCTGGGTTTCCGTAGTACCATAGAAAGTGTGTGTGTGTGTGTGTAATTCCTTGTCTATCTGTTGCATCCAATTTGTTATCACAATCTGCCTTTGGTTATCAACTGTTGGTACATTCCATACTGACAGGCTTTTGAAAACCGGCGCGATCTATCTGACTCCTTGTTAACCGATGCCATCTTCTTAAGGGTGTTCTTCCTTCCAGCATGCTTTCACAAAATGTGGAGTTGCTAATCTCTACCTGATAAATGATTTTGCGCATCTATTGGTATTTTAATGCCGAAAATGCGGAAAAAATTTCTTTGATGCATCTGTGCTTCCACACTCCTTTTCAGTCGTTTGCGATATGCTTAATATCTTCTAGGTGCTGTGAACTTTGTTGATATTTTAATATCATCTTAGTAAATTGTATCCTTTAATCTTGGTTAATTCCATCTTGGTACTATTTTGGATTATTATTATTCTCCATTATGGTACTGACTTGTGTTTTATATCAATCACAGGATGGCACCACCACGCCGTTCTGAGGAGGACATACAACCTGAACTGGGGGCCGCGTTGGCAAGCATCGCCAATGCCTTGGCAGCAATGCAGCAGAACCAGCAGCGTTTTGAAGAAAGTGTCAGGAGGAATGAGTTTGTTCCGCTACCTCCACTTCCGACAAGGGCTCAATGCATCGATTAAAGATGCAATCACACATGCAAGGCCGACGTCTTTTCTGGAACTTCAGCATACAGCTCTGCAGGAAGAAGCAAGTAGGCAAGTGTTTGAAGAGTCAAAGAAACACAACCGCGATGCAGCAAGCTCTTCAGCTATGTCAACTCCTTCTAAGCGTCGTGTCTGGGTTCCTAACACCCCACCGTCGCTCCCGGCTCCACCAAGACCTTCAAGCTACGCGGCAAGGCCACCAAACTTCCTCACTGCTGCTCCCAGGGGCTACAACCACAACTACCCTGGAGCGCCTGGCGGAGTCCCTAGCTACGTTGCTCCACGTCCACCTGGTGCTTGTTACACTTGTGGAAACACTGGGCATCAACACTGGAACTGTCCTTTGAACAACAAAGCTCTTCCTCCACCACCTCCAAGACCTGCGGCAAGCTCTCCTATGGTTCGTGCACCACCACCTCGGGCTCTCAACATCAACACCAAGCCCGGGTCTACTGTTGCTCGTGCCAACTGTGTCAACGCCGCTCAAGCTGAGCATGCACCTGGAGTTGTGATGGGTATTCTTTCCGTTAACTCAGTCCCTGCACGAGTTTTGTTTGATTCTGGTGCATCGCATTCTTTTGTTTCTCACAAATTTGCAAATGAGAATGAGTTAGCTATGGATCCTCTCCTTAAGCGGTTAATGGTCCTTTCTCCTGGAGCAACAATGGCAGCTTCTAAAATCAGCCATGGCAACCAAATTGAGATTGGTGGCTCTTCGTTCTCGGCGTCCTTAATTATTCTGGGCAATTCTGACATTGATGTTATCTTGGGCATGGATTGGTTGACAGCAAATGCAGCTGTGATTGATTGTGCTGAACGCTCAGTTTCCCTGAAAATTCCTGAAGGCCATATAGTCTATTCTCCAAGTCTAACTCCTGCTATTCAGCTTTTCTCCTTGGCGGCTCTGAATGCTGATGCTATGGAAGCTATTCAGAGTGTTCCGGTGGTCTGTGAGTTCCCAGATGTCTTTCCTGAAGAGTTGCCAGGTACGCCTCCGGATCGTGAGGTTGAGTTTGTAATTGAGCTTGAACCTGGAACGGCTCCTATCTCCAAGCGGCCTTATAAAATGGGTCCTGCTGAGTTGGCTGAACTCAAACGTCAGCTTGATGAACAAGAGAAGTTGGGTTTTATTCCACACAGTACTTCTTCTTGGGGTAGCCCAACCATCTTTGTGAAGAAGCGAGACAAGACTGATAGACTTTGTGTTGACTATCGGGCTCTCAATGCTAAAACCATCAAGAATAAATATCCCCTTCCGCGGATTAATGATCTCTTCGATCAGCTAGCTGGAGCTGTGGTATTCTCTAAGCTTGACTTGAGAAGTGGTTATCATCAAATCAAGATTCGCAAGGAAGATGTTCCTAAAATAGCTTTCACCACCCGCTATGGCCTGTATGAGTACACGGTCATGTCTTTCGGTCTCACCAACGCACCTGCCACCTTCTCGAGGCTTATGAACTCGGTTTTCATGGAGTATCTTGATAAGTTTGTTGTGGTCTATCTGGATGACATCCTAGTCTATTCTAAGTCAAAGGAAGAACATGAAGAACACCTTTGGTGTGTCCTAAACAAGCTTCGTGAGAACCGCCTGTATGCAAAGTTCTCCAAATGTGAGTTTTGGCTGCCTCAAGTCACCTATCTTGGTCACGTCATCTCTGCCAAGGGCAGTGCCGTCAACCCGGAAAATGTAAAGACAATTGTTGACTGGATTCCTCCTGTAAATGTCAAAGACGTCCAGAGCTTCCTTGGTTTGGCTAGTTATTGCCGTCGCTTCATTCAGAACTTTTCGAAGATAGCGAAGCCTCTTACCGATCTCCTCAAGAAAGGCAAGAAATACCTTTGGACTCCTGCATGTCAAGCAAGCTTCGAAACACTCAAAGAGAAGCTCACTTCCACACCAGTCTTGGTTCCTCCAGATACATCCAAGCCTTTCCAGATATTCTGTGACGCATCCTTGCAAGGATTGGGTGCGGTCCTTATGCAAGAAAAACAAGTTGTTGCTTATGCCTCTCGACAGTTGAAGACGCATGAGATCAACTATCCTACACATGACCTCGAACTCGCAGCAGTTGTCTTTGCTTTGAAAGTATGGAGGCATTACTTGCTTGGCAACCGTTGTGAAATCTTTTCTGATCACAAGAGTCTAAAGTATATCTTCACACAGCCTGACCTCAACCTTCGTCAGAGGAGGTGGATTGAAGCAATCAATGATTTTGATTTGACCATCAACTACACTCCGGGCAAAGCTAATGTCATGGCCGATGCTCTCAGCCGCAAAGCTTATGTCAGCAACCTCATGATGGAAGAACAACAACCGCTCTTGTGCGAGGAATTCCGTCAGCTCAACCTTGAAATTGTGGATCAAGGGTATCTTCTGAACCTTCTGGCAACCCCTCTCTTGGAAGAAAAGGTTCGCTCCATTCAACTTGGTGATCCGTACACCAAAAAGATCATCTCCAACATGCAGCTTACAAAGTATGAGTCCTTCCACGTCGATGACCAAGGCACGCTTTTCTTTGAACACCGGATGTTTGTTCCGAACTACCCGGGTTTGAGAGAGCAAGTTCTCAAGGAGGCGCATGATTCTGTTCTTTCTATCCACCCTGGCAGCACAAAGATGTACATGGACTTGAAAACACAATATTGGTGGCCGGGATTGAAACGATATTGTGCCAAGTATGTCTCGGAGTGTGATGTCTGCCGCAGAGTTAAAGCTGTCCATCAGAAACCTTCCGGTCTTCTACAGCCATTGAAACCCTCGGAATGGAAATGGGAGAAAGTAGAGATGGACTTCATCACTGGTTTTCCAAGGTCGCAGAAGGGCAACAATGCAATCTTTGTTGTCATTGACAGGCTTTCTAAAGTGGCTCACTTCTTTCCCGTCAAGGAAACAATTTCTGCAATTCAGTTGGCTGAGCTCTATATCAACAGAATTGTCTCTCTGTATGGGGTTCCTCTTGAGATCAGTTCAGACCGTGGAAGCATCTTCACTTCCAAGTTTTGGGGAAGTTTCCAAAATGCTTTGGGAACAAAATTGAACTTCAGCACAGCTTACCACCCTCAGTCGCAAGGACAAGTTGAAAGGATCAATCAGATTCTGGAAGATATGCTCCGTGCTTGCGTCATCTCTTTCGGCATGAAGTGGGAAGAATGTCTTCCTCATGCTGAATTCTCTTACAACAATAGCTTCCAGAAAAGTCTAAAGATGGCACCATTTGAGGCTCTCTATGGTCGCAAATGCAGAACTCCGATTGGTTGGTCGGGTGCAGGAGAAAGAATATTGTTTGGCCCCGACATTGTAACTCAAGCGGAGGAGAAGGTGCACATCATTCTTGAAAATCTGAAGATTGCTCAAAGTCGCCAGAAGAGCAATTATGACAGAAAGCACACGGACATGGAGTATGTCCCTGGTGATCTCGTTTACCTTCGTGTCACTCCCATGAGAGGCACGCACCGCTTTGGTATCAAAGGAAAGCTGGCTCCTAGATACATCGGTCCATTCAAAATTCGTGGAAGAAGAGGAGAAGTTGCTTATGCTCTTGAGCTCCCGGAAAAACTCAAGGTCCATGATGTTTTCCACATCTCTCAACTCAAGAAGTGCTTCAAGGATCCCGGCAGGACCGTGGACCATGAGCTTATCAATCTCCAAGAAGACCTGTCTTATCAAGAACACCCCACAAAAATCCTTGAAGTCGCAGAAAGAAGGACTCGCAACAAGTCCATCAAGTTCTGCAAGGTCTAGTGGTCGCACCATTCCGTGGATGAAGCCACTTGGGAACGTGAAGATGAGCTCCGTGCCAAGTATCCTACCCTCTTTGAGTCTTCTTCTTCTTCCTAGAATCTCGGGGCGAGATTCCTGTTTAGTGGGAGAGAGTTGTAGCATCCCAATTGTCTAACAATTGTAATGCTACTTGGTCTAGTAAGATAATGGCTACTTCCTATATATAATTGTTGCATCATAATTATATCATGCTCATGTCATCATGCCACCTTGCATTTGAGCATCATATAAAACCCTCTTTCTATGGTTCTTCTCTCATATGCATTATTAATTGTATTTGCCTCTTGATATTGTATTTGGTTATTGATATATTGTTTAATGCCCAAGTTGAGGTGGGGGCATATCTTTTATTCCACTCCACCACCTTTCTTTGACACCACCTTATACTTCCACCATTCCAATAACCCATGAGCTTGTAAGTCTTTTTCTTTTGATATTTATTCTAGCTCATGTGGGTTGGGTGGATCTAATTCTATAACTCCCTAGCTTGGCCCTTACTCCATCTTTTGAGGATGCACATAAATAAATGCCATGAGATTTTAGTTTGTTTTCACAAGATTAACACATGGCATTAAATACATGCATGGGCCATGCAAAGCTCCACCATCTCTTCTCCTTTGAGTTTTGCCTTTGTTTTAAAGTGGGTCTTGTCTTGTGTCATCATCCTATGTGTTCTTGATCTCTTGTTGATCACACCTTCTTCTTTCATCACCTCACCATCTCCATCTCAACACCTTTTCTAGCTTGATCTAGTTTTGGGCATGTTAAACCCTATACCTCAATCACACCCTACTCTACCTCTCTCCCATCCCCTCCTTGCTTGCTCATGTGAGGATGTAAAATCCTAAACAACCTCACCACCACTCCCCTAGGCTCTCTATCCTTAACCTCTTCTCTAAACCTAAACCCTAACCAAGCCCTCCACCTAGCTAACCCGAGCCACCCCTCTCTAGCTAACCCTAGCTACCCGACCCTCTCTCTCGGCCTCTCTCCCTTCCTCTATGCCATGCAGGCCCCACCTAGCTACCTTCCACCCCAACCCTAACCAAAAAAACCCTAACCCGAGCCTACTCCATCCTACCTAGCTCTCTCTCTCTCTCTCTCTCTCTCTCTAGCTCTCTCTCCCTGCCACAGCAGCCCCACCCGACGACCCTAGCTCCGAGCCGGTCCCTCCTCTCGCCCTAGGCCCACTGGCAGCCCCTCTGCTGACCCCTCCCCCCGACGAGCACGTGAGGGCGAGGAGGAAAGGTGGCCGAGCCACCTTTTTCCACCACCGCGTCCCCCACGGCATCGCCTTCCTCTAGGCTCGCACTTATCCCTTCCCCTCCTTCCTCTGCCTTACCAAACCACCCATGGCCTCGCGCCGCAACCGTCTCTCCTCCCCCACTACCTCTCTCTCCACCGGCCGGCGACCCGTCGGTCTCCACCGTCCCCCCTCTTGCAGCCGGCGGCGAGGAGCTGTGGTTGTCGAGGAAGGACAAGGACCATCCTCTGCGTCGTCCCGTACGTGCCAGTAAGGAGGAGAAGGCCCAGCTCACCGGAGAGAACCCTCGCCGCTCCGCCGCAAAACCCTAGCTCCGGGTCGTCTGCAACCTCGCCGCTCCGCAGCTCCCTGCCTCGATTCGAGCCCTCCGTCGAGCCCACGGTGAGCCCCTGTACCTCCCAGACACCCCCCTCTTCGCTGTCGTTGTCTGGCCGCGCCGGACCATACACCAAACACCCTCTGCGCGCTGGCAGTCGCTGCGTTCACTCGGCGTAGCGCCTCGCAGACGGCATATCTAGCCCCCATCCACCTTGTTGTCACCAACCCTCAACCGCCGCTTTGGTTACCGCCTCCGCGCGCGAGCCCCAGATCCCCGGATCGAGTTCCCCGCGCGCCGCGCTCCGTTGTCGCGCACGAAACTAACCGCGGGTCAGAGAGAGAAGAACAACAGTACGGGCCGGTGGTCGTTTGCAAATAGCCCCTCCTTTTTATTTTCGCCTCAACCCGCGGTACACCGAGCCCCACCGTCAGCCTCTCCATCCGTTTTGCAATTAAGCCCCCTAGTTCTTCCAGCCTTGCCCCGCGGTCCCTCGGATCCACCACGTGTCGCCTACCAGCTGGCCGCGCGCGCCGTGGACCCTCAGCCCCACCGGCCCCACCTGTCAGCCGCATGGGCTAGCTCAGCTCGCGGTGAGAAAAGGTCTCTCTGCGTCGTTTTCCCGCCAGGTCAGCCCGGGCCCAGGTGTCTGTGTCTGTGGCTAGATCTGGGTGAGTACAAGATGGTTTTCTGTTTTTCTGTTTTAATTTAAACTTTTCAAATTTGTTTTAAATTCAAATTCAAATCTGTTTTCAAATATCTTTTAAGATATAATTCCAAATTAAACGTGTAATATATGTCTTGAAATCAGAAAGATGTGAGGAATTCAAATATGCTATTCAAAATAATGTTTGAACACTTTAAATTTCGAGTTGTTTAAAATTACAATAAAATACCCTTTTCCTTAATTAATTAATAACTTTTGTTTTATAACTCCAAATTTGACAAATAATATGTCTAAATCGATCAGCGCGACGAGCCCGTTCTATCTATGCATTCCATGTTCTGAATTGCAGCATGCATCATATAAATTTAAAGGTTACAGAAACTTATTTGAGGATAAAAGGTGACTAAAACTCCATAAAATGCTTTATTCTTGTATTCCACACCTCACCCATGCCATGCTACATTATTGCCATGCAAATTGTGCATCATTCATCATGGCATGATTGTTTGCTTTTCGCAGTTTAATTCATATGCTTGTGCACTCTATTTATGTTGGCCCTTGTTTGTTTGGTTCTTCTTCGAATAGACGCTGAGCAGGGGATATATCAAGAAACCCAGGAGCACTACCCAGATCCGTCCCTCGCTTCAACTGAGCTGCCAGGCAAGCACTACCACATGCTCGCATACATATAGTACCTATTGCCTCTATCTTATTCTTGCATCATTGAGTCGCGATTGCATTAAACTGAATCCCAAGTACTGCATAGCCTTTACTTTTAAACCCCACCGAAGCTTGTTCCTCCATCCCATGAGCCATTACTACAGGAGTTGTTTGAGCCATGCGGGTCGTAGAACAGCATGTGTAGGGTATGTGAGTGTCTGATGGACAACGAGGTACCTAAACAACTTAACCTGAGTAGTAATGGGATAACTAATGACAGTGGCACCGGTGGGCAATATCTGCTATTTGGTTCTTCATGCTCACTTGTGTCCCGTAGGACCCCGAGTACTTGATTCCTGTTCCTTGACTATTCGCACTATCCACATCCAGGAGGCTTATGAACCCCCCTGAGCCAGAGCTTGATTCATTCTTATTTCTTGGGGCCACAAAGTAGTTTGGGGCTTTATTACTATCCTGTACTTATGCCATGCTTTACTGCTTTATTTAAGATTGTGCGAGGAGCACCTGTACTGTTTTGGATGCGGAGTGTTTTCGCGGTATCGATAAGCCCAGTCACACTTTTGGGTTCCCAGTCGTTTACAGCCATTGACGCAAACCTTGGGTCCGTCTCGGAGCCGACCAACTTCGTTGCGGGTAGGCTAATGGGGTGGCCCCCTGAAACATTTCTGAATCCTGTGATCGCTTTGTCGTGAATGCCTCGTTGGGTTTTGATTTGGTTTTTCCGAGGTTGATTGAGTGTGTGTTGCTATTTGTGCACCCCTGCAGGGTAAACCTTTCTGAGAGCCGTGTCCGCGGTTATGGACGACTTGGAGCACAGTTTCTCGATCATAGACAAGTATAACTAGAGTACCGCTTGTAATTTGACTAAGTACCTGACTAGTAAATAGTGCAACACTCATGGAATGGATAATAAAACTGCCAACGGATGGGGGTTGTTCGTCCGCTTCCTCGTTGGTAAGCGAGGAGGAGGATGGATCTGTTAATATTACTGTTATAACTATTGTTATTAATTCACGGACATCCGTCTATCTTTGGTTAGGCGGATGGTTAGCGAGTATCCCTAGAATTGTTAGGTATTATCTTTTGCTGCAATTGTGTCACCCCAGGTTGTGTCCCCTTTAGAGGCATAAAGACTTGCTGAGTACCCCTAGGGTCTCACACGATAAATTGTTTGATTCAGATGAACAGGTAAACTCGCAAGATGGATACTGGGTGGAGGAGACAAACGATGTGGGCAACGATCACTCGGTGTAGAGTTTCCGGGAACGGGGATCCGTGCGATTTGTGGGCGGGATGTGTTTATTTATGGGGCATCTTATGCCGATTTGCTTCTTATCCGTACTCGGATCTTGTTTTCCGCTTCCGCCTGATACTCTGATGTTTGATGTATGAGGAGATATCCTAAACTATTATATCTATCTAGGATATTTGGATCTTGCCGTATGGCGTTGCAATATTTCTATTTTTTTAGATGGAATGGCTCTGAGGACTGTTGTATGGTGGCTTGCATACATAATCATTTGTGTATGTAGTTGATCCCTTCGCCTGCCGATTACGCCGCTTGTTCTTGTCCCGATGTTTTGGAAATGGTTAGGATGGCCGAAAGGTCTACCTGTGAGTGGCATTTGGCCCCACCGTACTATTTTAACCATTTCCGCTCATCCAGGCTTGTAACTAAGAGTGTAATTCACCGAGGTAGTTACATATGGCGGGCTGGGCCTAAGTGGGCTGGCTGCTGGGCTGCAGGGGTGCGTGCTGGCCGGCAGGTAGCAAGGAGAGGGTACTGGGCCGGCCTGCTACGGCTCTGCTGCTCTGTTTTTTTAGAAAACCTTTTCCCTTTTTATTTTCTCACTTTTCCTTTTGAAAAACATTTCAAATCTGTTTTGAATACTTTCAAAATACCAGAGACTTTTGTAAAACTAGTAAAATATTGTGGGGCCCTCTTAGTCCATTTAGGCTCCATAATTTTGGCACTTTTCAAAATACAAAACCTTTTTGAATGCATTTGGAAAGAGGGGAAAAAGCTAGAGTTTTAGGGTTTTGCTTTTATTTCTTTTGCATGCAATTTAAGATATGATACTCATGAATGCACAAACAAAGCCCTAGTTAATATTAGCTAAAACTGGGGTACGCACAATCATGAGGATTCTCATAACTGCTTGCATCCTCATAACTGCTTGTAGTCCTTTCATGAACTTCCTTTGTCGTTTTGCCTCCATGTTTACTTCCGCACTAATGTACTTGGATAAACGATTAAACTCCCATACATGTTTCAGAAATGGAAGATTCTTCATTTCTAAAGTTTCATCCTCCTTCCTTTTCCCATTGTTCCGATGAACAAATTCTTCAGGAAACTTCTTTTTGAACTCAGCCTAGGTACTAACACCTTCTCCCAATGTTGTGAACCTTGACTTCTCCCAATACGTGACTATAGTTCTAGTCAATAGATAAGTTGCATACCGCACCTTTTCTTCATCCTTACATGCCACACTTTTAAGCTTCCGAGATGTATCCATTAACCAATTTTATGCCTCCAAAGGTTCTTCTACCATGGAAAAACTCCAAGGCTTGGTTTGTAAGAACTTCACTAGTTTAACCCTTGGATGTAATACCTCAGGTTGCTTATCTTGCATTTTATTTAAAGTCTCCTGATAGAATTGATTCTGCCTCTCTATTTCAGCCTTTCTTCCGTCTTCCATACCCTTCATATACTGAAGAACCCATTTGTTGGTGATTAAATGCGGCGTTTGAATTTCTCCCTCCTTTGGAATTGCCTCGCTAACCACCTTTTGTTGTGTCAGCATCATCTCATGAGCCGTCATCTTCCTATCATCAGATTGATAATTCGCCTCTCCCTCACACGAACCCATTTTCCCCACTAGACCTGTACATCAAGTAAGAACTCCACGAAACATCATGCCTATGCCCATAAAGTTCAAATTCATGCATAGACCTAGTCGCACAACAAAATCCAATAAAATCCAACAAATCGCAAATATTATGGCTAGCAAAAATACATCAAAAACCTGTAGAAACAGTACTTCGAGTAAAACATCTCTTGTACTCAGGCTTTGATGTTATACACTACAATTTTTGATACATATTAGTGTATGGATCTCTATCGTTGTATACTATATATACAGATCATAATGTTCTTTGCCTCCTTAATTACACCACTTGCCTATTTGCAAAGGGATAACTTTGGGCAAAAATGATCCAACTTTAACCATAGTTTGGGTAATTCCCTCTATAACTTGTTATTACATAATTATCCTTGACGTAATCCTTAACATCATCCTTACATTTCTGCTCTTGGTTCCTAATCTTATCTTTTCTAATTACTTCTACATTATAACCATGGTAATTCTCAAGCTTTAACAAGCTTCATAATCTATATAGATTGACTTATATAACAAGAATACTATCTTTTGGGCCTTACCACTATGAATTTGGCATACTCCATGGGTTTAAGTAAACATAACTTATTGGTTAACTCTCGATAAGGTTCTATTCTTCATGTACTAGCTTTCAAACATGTATTACTTCCCATTGTATCCATATATGCTCTAATAGTCTACCTTATATGGTATAGTTGTATAACTAGTGGTATGATTCTACTGCTTCATAGGGATTCTTACTATAGACTCCATCACTAATACTACTCCACATGATATCCTGAACGTAGCCGTAATCTTCTTTGATATATTAACTTACTTAAAATATCTTAGTGGCAGTGTACCTATCTTGAGCTACGCTAAAATGGCTTTTCTATAGACAGATAGATACTAATCCATAAGAAAGATGACAAAAGTATCCAACTTAAGTGTGACAAGGTTATCCTCAAGTGGATACCCATCACAAATCTTGGTTTAGATAAGATAGATCCTATAGTCACTATCAAACCTACAGATCTTCTAAAAGGGTTTTAATCCTATGGTCAAAGCATTTGATCTGATACCAGCTGCGGTGACCCAGCATACCACAGCATGATGTAGTATACTATAGTCGTTGACATAACACCAATGAAACACTGTTCCACCAGTATTATATCCCTCATAGTGGTACAACATAAACATTGCAGGTCCAAGACATGACTTCTGATTATGTACATCACATTACAAAAGATCCAGGAAACTTCCTCAGAACAGTGAGGAATATTATGCAAAAGAAAACCAGAAATAACAACTCGAAGTCTAACCTAGGAGTACTACTACTAAGATATATATATATATATCTAGTTTGCCATTGCTGCTATAACAATATTCTATAGAAGTAGGTTCTAGTTTTCTAGGAATTTATTTATATTCTACGCTTCAACTTGACCTCCATAGCTTCTGATGTGGTCACTAACTCCGTTGAACTCCACTTGGTATCTTTTACTCTTCAAAGTGGACCATTGCTTGGGAACGCCATTGCTTGCTCCAAGATCTAGCAAGGGTTAAGAAGATACAGTTGAGTACGAGCGTACTCAGAAAGTTCACTGAAAAGGAGTGTATGATGCACTATCTCTACAGCCATAGACCATAGGTCGTAGGCAATGCAGGTTTTCGTAAACATTTCTTCAAAGGTAGCTTTTATTCTGAAAACTATGTCCGACAGTCTTCACATGTTGACCAGAACCTTCATGGGGTTCCTTTCCTTCCGCGTTTGTAGCTGCTTCCTGGAACAGGGAGTAACATGTCACAGTTCTTAAACTCTATAGAGCTGCGTTGCTTTACCCATAAGAGACCTTAGCTTTGTTACACAACCAAGTCATGAGCTTGTCCATACTTCCTTGGCATGGGGACTAGTCTAAGATCCAAGCCAGTAACTGCCCTCTCCGCGACCCCGCATTAAGACATGATCCCCCGAGAAGGACTACCATGGTTACTCTTTGGGTAGCCTCTAGAAGACTCTGTAAGCAGCTCTGTTTGGCAGCCACCATCAGCTATGGTGAACCTCCACCAAGATAGCTATGCATAGATAATCTAGACACCTAGATCACGGGGAACTAAGGGGTCCCACCCATGTGCTAGATTCTATGGATTCTCCATGAGAAATCTACAGCTTCCCGATAAGGTCATTCGTCCATGCGAAAGGAAGAAGATACAACTAACTTTCTTGTCCCATTCCAAGTCTTATGGTTAAAGCGTAATATACGGCGCTCGAATCACTAGCGACATTGGTTGTTAAGTCCTAGATATTATGTTCCTTTACCACTGGAACTATATCAGTATATTATTACCATTTGGTAAATAATCCATAGTCATATTATTATGAAAATAGTGTTTTCTGACCTTTTTGAAATGCAGGTGATGACAATATTTGAGTTACAAGCATTTGATAGAAAATAATCAAAGGACATGAGCAAGTTGTGAACTTGCCTTTTGTGATTGCAAGATTATGCATTCACGGTCTACAAGACAATAGAAGATCCAAATTCTGTAAATAGCATCATTGGTCCGGTAAGGACAAATGTTTGAAGAAGCAAGATGCAATTATGCATAAGTAGTGTAATGCAGTTTGATAAACATGACTCCCCGAAATAATTGTATCTAACCTAGGGTTTGCAAGCTTGTGGTGACATCTTTAGAATGTGTTGCACTTTTATACTTGCTTCACACTTGTTCTTCTTATTAAGGCTTGTGAGTGTATGAGACAATATGTAAATACAATAAGTAGAATGCAATACTAAAGCACTCAAATGGGGCATGGTATTTAAAAGATTTCTTAAGCAAGATTATTAATCAATTAGGACTTTTAGAAAAGTATTCAAGGATTACTTTTAGTATTTCTTAAAATAGTTAGACCTATGTTAACTTCACTTAAACATGAATTGAATTTGTTATTTCCTTTTTTAGACTTTAGACAATAATGCTAAAGGCAAAGTAAAGATATATGCATTTTTTAATGAATTAAGATAAAAGAAAAGGATTCAAATAAGATTTATTAGACCTTTACCTTTATTTTACATCAATTATGAAATATGACATTTTTTAAAGCATAGATTTTATTTTTGTGATCATCTTGGTATATTATAAATATTTTTATGATTTATAAATAATAAGATATGATTTTTATAAGTTTTATTACTTTATAAAGACTTAATAAATAATAATATTTAGTTAAGTGTCACAAAAATACATGAAATAAATTAATAAATGTAGATTTTGTTTTTCTAAGAATTTTGGTATCTTATACTTATTTTTTGGGAATTTTAAATAATAAAATATATTTATTTAAGATTTATCCTTAATAAGGTATTTACTAATTAATACTAATTATTTTATTTGAGTTGGAAAATAAAGTATAATAATAGGTTTAAATTATAAAGTTTATTTTTCTAAACATTTTGATATATAATATATATTTTTCTAAATTGTAAAACAAAAGATATTGATTTAATTAGATTTATTCAATTTCTTGGATTAAAAATAAATAACTAAATGTATTTATGAAGTAATGCTGATGTCAGCATGAGGTGGGCGTTTTTTTTCACCGGGCTATTTCTAGCCCTAACCACTGACTGGAGGCGCTCCCGCCACGTCAGTAGCCACACGGCGTGGACTAGTCAAAGATGACGCAAGGCTGACGTTAGCTCACCGAACCCTCGTCGGAGTACGGCGCCGATGCCAAAATACGGCACCAGAGACCTCGCGAAGGGGTGGGTTCAACTGAGGACAATGAGGCGAAGCTGACTATGCATGTGCTGCTAGGTTTTGGCCGCCGGAATTGCTCCGACGATAACCTACTACGGTGGTCGATGATGGTACATGGCGTGATGGCATTACAAAGGGAGAGAGAAAGATTGAGGAGGTCCAGAAGGACTAGTAGCTCACCTTGAGGCTATCACGGTGGTTGCCGATGATGATGGCGTCCCGATACGAGCTAATTGCCACGAACTCCGTTGATCACTGATGAAAGGGAACGATCTAATCACATCGATTTGGAGCTCCCCAGACTCGATTGAGGATACTAGGTTGAAGAGGATGACACGGAGCTTCTCCTCGACCACTCAACGGACTCTGGGGTGACCTCTACCGATGAATCTTCGGTGACCTACGAACTAGGGTTAGGGTTCCTAGGCATGCGGAAAAGGGAGAGAGGATGGGGTGGCATATAGGGCTTATCCATGCAGCGTCGGGCCTTCTTATTGGGTTGTTGAAGCGGTGGCACGCATCTTGGCGCTTGCTGGCACGGCGGAGCTCGACAGCGAGCTACTTCTCGCATCAGTCGACGGAGACGTCGACAAACAGATGGACCGAAGGGGTACGGGCCGGTAACAGGCTGCACATGGGCCATGTGGGTTGTGGCAAAGTTTGCCAGATGGATTGCTGCTGCTGCTCGTGAGCGACAGATAAGCGAAGAAACAAATGGATCATGGCTGGAGTGGCTAGCTGTCTATTTTTCTTTCTCTTTTCTATTTCTATTTTCTTTTCTATTTACAATTTCCTTTCCAATTATATTTCTACAAGGGTTTAAAACTTTAAAATTCTGGTAGAATATTCAGTATGGTTTAGAGATTCATTATAATAAATCTTCTCTTTATATATTCGAAATTCATGAATATATGAAAGGTTCTTTTGATTCAAATAAGAATTTAGTGTTTTAGGGATTTGCTTCCTATAGGAAATTCTTATAGGAATGATTTGTATTTCCCCCTTAATGAATGTAATGGTAGTGATTTAAGATGGCTAATGATGTATAGGATTCTATTCAAACTTAGTCTCATATAAGGATTAATGTATAAACCTTATAATGAATGAAATCTTAGGGTTCAAAATTAGGTGGTTTAAATTTTATGGTTCTCAAAACTTGGAAATTTCCCTATTTAAGTTCTACTTGAATAGTAGTGTTTAGAATTAACATAGAACCATCTTGGTTATTTCTCTATGTATAAATAACAATTATTAATGAAGATGTTCACTTTCTAGTAGTTATCATGAGCTTTCAGCAAACTTAATAAACTCACATTCTATTTTGAATATGGATGAAGATTAAGAGTTAGGATAACTTGCCTTCATGTTTTGTGGCCATGGATAATAACTCAACTTAGAGTGAGCTATTGAGATTGATTTACTAAAGTGATCTTGATGGTATATGATACTAGGTCTTTATTAAGGTTTAAGACAATGAGATGGACAAGGCTTCCATCAATACACTCTCAACTGGTATTCTACTTATCTCTTAGACATTTCAGTTGACTAAGAGATACTATCCATTGGCTGACTAAAATTAGGAGTTGGTTTAACTACCCTCTATATTCCAGGGTTTTAAACAAAGAGGTAGACATGGATTTAGTAATGGCTTGATATGATTTTGGTTAAGTCTTCTAAAGAATTCCAATCCTCCCACTTCACTAAGCTTGGGTCATAGTTAAAGAATTCCTTTCCTAAATATACTCTATATATCTCTCTTATCTTATTCCCAAAGATCACATCTTCCTGAATAAGTCAATCATCGAACTCCACCATATCCATCATCATATGATGACATGGTCATGTCACTTCTACAATATTCCTTCATTCTGCTCCTAGTATATATCTACAGCTTCCATTTACAAACTACCCTTAAGTTAGTCATTCATCTAGTTAGTTTTAACTTCACTATTCCATTCTCCTAGCATTCTTCCTTTACTACCTAACTTACACTTCTTAACTACCCTTGATGAATCCATCAATGTAGTTGTTTCTAACTCTATCCATAAACTCCTTTAAATCCATCTTGCAACTACTTCCAAGGCTTGCAAGTTTATAGTTCTCTCTATTTCACATGTGGTATCAATCCTCCAGAATAAGTATGGTACTACTCTCCATAATACAAGATTGTTCTTGTATTAGCTTGGTTGAACTACTATGTCTCCAACTACTCCGTACAACTCATATTATATACTTCATCATACCCTAGCTTGACTTCACATAATCAAGCTAGATGATTCAGCTTACTAAGGTTTTGCCTAATTTGGTATACTCACAACTCTTATTTATCAACTGGTCATCTATTCTCAAATGACTTGAGAGTAATGACCACCAACCTTTGATCATGCAAATCTGAGGCTTCTAATTGTCTGATCAAGATCTATCATCAACAAGTAGTAGACTTATACTAGTCTCTCTGTAAGGTTATCTTGTTAAGGAAACTTACTATGAGTTTATACCCATTGGCTAAACAAGATTATCACTTGATACTCTAACATTACTAGCTTTCTTATAACTTCTCAAGTACTAGTTTAATTCTTAGGTTTAGATACTTCTTTTAGTTAACTCATGAGTGAGTTATCTCCAACATCAGATGGTTTGATCTCCACTAAGGATCACATTCCATTGATGATGACACATCCTACAAAAACTAGTTCCTTCTCCTCATTAATTTACTTAAAGTCTTTGGAAGGTTAGTATAATAGGTTAATAAGTTCTAGGTCAGGAATTGGTTTCTCAACATTGGTGATCAACAGACACTAGGACTTGGTTAAATAGGAATGTCATCTCTTAATATGGCAACAAAATATATGAGATGAATGGTCTTGGCTTGACTTCCTTTTCTACTCTATTTGTGATAAGAGTTAATGTTTAAGAACTAACATGATACCCATGGTAGGAATAACTATGGCAAATAAATGTTTCAAAATTTAGTTATTGAGGTTTCTTTACTTGGAGTTATATACTTGAATGAGCATTCAAGGTTTGTGGTAGATAATACCTTTATATCATCTTTAGAATATTAAGTATTCATCCTTGAGTTGTTGTATGGAATACCATATAATGATCTCTAGAAGATCAAGTATTCCTAATTAAGTAATTTGTTGTGATTTATTTTTATTACATTTGATCTACCCTTAGATCAAATTATATTACCCAAAGGTAAGGTTTTAGCTAAGGTCATGTTGAAACTTATCGCAATCAACTTGATGATCTACTTCAGTCCCATCAAGTTAAGAGAAGCTTTAATCACTTTGACAAGTTTTATTTAAAAGCGCGAAAATTATCCAGATTTTCTATGCATGAATGCAATGCACACACCTGATCTCAGTTTATTTCTAAGCTCTAATGCTAGGATGTTACATACTCTCCCCCTTAAAATAAACTTCGTCCTTGAAGTTCGTAGCCTCTTACATCTCAGAATAAGGTATTGAATTGTATTGATCATGACATTTCTTAATTCCATTGTGATCATAATTGGGAATAATTGTGGTATCCTGTCTCCAAATCTTTTTCCTTGAATTCTCTTCATACTTGACAATATCCACTATCGTTTCCTATATGTAGGATAACTCCTTCTACTACAATCTCTTGGGTTATTTCTTCATAGTCCTACTTCGGATTGGTTTTGGACACATTTAGTCCATTCCAATGAGGTTTTCCTGTTACACTACACTGCTCTATATTAGAGTACTTTATCCCCCTTTAAGGACAACTTATGAGTTGTTTTCTCCTTAAACTAGTCCATTGGGTTTAAGCTGTTATGTCTACTTCGATCATTCATCCATACATACTCTCGTAAATACTTTATAATGATGACTTCTTATAACCTTATGAGAATAAGGCTTAACATCATCATGACTTAGTACTTCTTCTCCAACCTTTAGTCAAAAAGTTAGATAACAACACTTTAGTGTTTATTGTTTACTCTCGCCCTTGGGTTTTCCTAATGGTCTCTAAACTACATGTAGAATACTCATTAACTCAATAGTTAGGATATTGGTCTCCATCTAGCTTATACTTTACTTCTGGAAGGTCTCACGGGGAAACATATGGTACAACCACCCATTTGTGGATACCAGTGTGAATTCCCTGACTTCTTAAATGCATGTTTGAAGCATCTTATACAACTAATAATGTCTTGACTTACCACTTGCTTCATTGCGATTGACTTGAGTCATGGTCTCATACTTCCGTTTTCCTGAAGATGTACCTTCTTCAATTACACCCTCCTTTGAAGATAATCTAGTAGATGAGCTCAACCGCAGACATGAGCGGTGTTCATGAGACATGACAGTTGTGGGCCCCAATGTCTGACCGGGATTTGACCAGTCACGCGTAATTTTTGTTGGGTTCACAACATAGAAAACAAAAAATTTCCTATGATGTGAACTACTAAGCACCAAGATCTATCTACCTAGATACAATCAACGGGTGGATATACATCCATAGAGAACATACCCTTAAAGAGCGACAAAGCGTAACGAGGTTGGACTCATGGATGATGTAGTCGATCTCTTGCCGATCTCAAGAATGTGAGGAAGTACAGCACCACAACTCAGTGGCGCATCTGTGATCACAGACACGTCCGGTCCTCTGACAACCTCCGCATCCTCGCTCCAGCGATGCGGCAGAAGTAGCAACTCCTTTTAGACAAAGCCACCTGGAACATGTATCTCGCTAATCCGAGACCGTGGGAGAATAATTCTAGAGGGGCGAGAGATCCTTCACGGGGAGGTGTGAGATGAGAGGAGGGAGAAGGGTAGCCCCCTCCCATGGCCGGCGGCCATGGAGGTGCCCCCACCTCTTCCATCATTCATGTGGGTGGAGCTCCCACTCAAATAAACATGCCTCCACTCAAAATTCCACTCACCTCCATTAAATTGCCACCAAATTTAATGCAAGATCTCATTTAATAAAACTCTTTTATTTATTTTATTCAGAATTTTGTTAATTACTTTAATTGAAAACATTCACATAAAACCCCCTATAACATTTCAATATCACATGCAGAACCAATTTCTACAATTTCACCCGAAACAATTCTAGTTTCCATCCAAAAGATTCCAGCGCTTTCTTAATCTTTATCTAAATATATTTGCTCCAAGTGGTGTTGGTATCCCTTAAGTGTGTCACCCTATGGTTCGAGAATAATGCAGACATGATCGAGACCCCTCTCCGATCAATAATCAGCAGCGGGACCTGGAGATCCATGCTAACTCCCACACATTCAACGAAGACTCCTGTGATAGTGTGAACCTTTAACGTTTGTAACTAAATCCCTTTGTCTCGCGATATATTACATGTTCGAGATTCGATCATCAGTATCCCCATACCTAGTTTGATCTTGTTACCGACAAGTACTCTTTTCTTATTCCCATGATATAACATTCTAGTGATCTTATCACTTGCTTGCAAGCTACATCAATGTGATATCACCAAGAGGACCCAGAGTATATCTCTCCGTCATCGGGATGGACAAATCCCACTCTTGATCCATGAGCCTCTACATAACACCATTAGAGTATCTGAACCCACCTTTATTGTCACCTTATTATGGTGTGACATTTGATGTGATAAAGTTACTCTTCCGGTGTTAGTTATTGACATGATCTCATGGACTAAGGACTAAAGTTACTTCATATGGTGATATAGCAATTTAATCACAATGACTTTGATCATATTGCTATACTTTGGACGAATGTTCATCACACCATTCAACCAATGTTGTGACCTCGTTATTAACAACATCCAATTTCCATGATTAGGAAACCTTGTTCATCTTGTTAATCAACGAGCTAGTTTATATGAAAGGCATAACTAGGAACCCTTTATTTGTTTATTAAACACACATGTATTAATGTTTCCAATTAATAAAATTATAGCATGTAAAATAAAAATCTATCATATACTTGGAATATGATAATAACAACTTTATTATTGCCTCTCAGGGAATATTCCCTTCAATTTTGGGGTTTTAACTGCCTCTCCTCGATTTTCACGCTGAATGGGGATCGCGTAGCAACGGTTCATTACGCATGCCACTACACATCATCACCGATGCGTGCCGCGCGTTGAAGTAGAGGATTGCTAACTGTTGGATGGTATCCTGTCAGTGCTTAAATAGCGATCTACGGTAGTAATTTTTTACTCTGCTTTTTCTTCCTTCTCACGTTGCTGCCATTGCCTCTCTTCTCCTCTCCATTTCTATGCACCCGTTGCCGCACTGGACGTCCTTATATCATTCCCTAGTTATTTCCTTTGGTCTGTCTGCCGGAGAAAAATGGGAAAGAAGAAGGTCGCCGCTATTGCTGGATCTGGTGCTGCCACCGCTGATGCGAAGAAGAAATCTGCCGCTTCCACTCGATCCGGCACCACTGTCACTAATGCGAAGAAGAAGAGAACTGGATCCAGTGTAACCAATGGGTCCTGGAAGTGCTCGATAATGAAGCTCCATGAGGTCCATCCTCTTTGGTAGGCCGGCCTTATTACGGCCATGGAAGATGATTGTCGAATCCCCGGACCAGAGGTAATTCGTGATCTTCTTGCCAGATAACGCCTCATGTTTCTTGCCTTCCTTCATCGAGGTCTCTCTCTTCCCCTCCATGACTTTGTTCATGGATTACTTTGTTTCTTTGGATCAACTCCACCAGCTGACTCCCAATTCTATACTGCACATCGCGTGCTTCATCACCCTTTGCGAGTGTTGTCTCGGTATCGAGCCGCACTTCGGTCTCTTCAAGAAGCTTTTTAGTTTGAAGAGATAGTCGGGGTCTGGCTCTGTAGTGTACGACCTTGGCGGGTGCGGGATATTTGTAGATTCCCATGTGCAGTACTTTAGACTCAACATGATCAACTTCGCCTAAGGGTGGTGGGATAAGTGTTTCTATATTTGGTACCAGAAGGCAACCAGGCAGAGGTTCAGGCTTGTACCCTTTGACCCAAAGGTGGAGCTGAAGAGGAAAATGTCCTAGAAGAACGTCGTGATGCCGAGCGAGGCGGACGATGTAGAGGTCTTGTACCAGCGAGTGTTGGACCTTCAACTCGTTCGAGACAAGGAGGTCACTTGCGTGGTCCTCATCCAAACAAGGCTGCAACATCGGGTGCAACCACTACAGGCTAGGGCTTATCCAATGTATCTTTCGACGATCGTGATGGATCCGACACGCGTCTGCACGGAGGACATGTCTTCGGTGGAGCTTGAGAAAAAGATCAGGTTGTTGACCAAGATCACTTTGAAGGAGGTTCTCCTCGCGAAATCAAGCACCCTTCCTTTCTGTGCTACTTTTGCTCCTCCAGAGGTAATCTTTCGTTGAATATTTCCTTTTGTCCATATAATAATATTAGTAATGAACTGATGGCATTATCCCCCTTGTGGCAGGCTCAATACCTCCTCAACCATAAGGTGTAATCCCTCCTGAGGCCACAGAGGAGGACGAGTCAGACTCGACTATGCCTTCCGCGAAGGCATAGGGAGCCCTGAAGTCAAGCGAGAGCGGAGTGAGGAGTCAGATGTCTCTATGCCAGAGATGCCAAAAGATCCTACTCCCGAAGAGGGTGCCATGGATCCAGTTCCGGTGGTGCCCATTCGTAGCGTGTATCCCCTGCCTCTGAAGAAACAGAAGCAGGATGAGGTTTTTGACCCCGATAGATTTGAAGGGTGAGCATATGCTCCTTTCGTGATGTTTGTAGATTGCTCTTCTCATTGTTCTCCTTGCACTTAATTTCTTTTGCCTGTGCTAAAGTGTCACGGCGTCATGTTCACATGACACCGTCCGTGAGCTGGAAGACGAGAGAGTCGTGGACCCTAGGGGAAAGGTTGCGGAACAACCCGAGCCTTCCTGAAGACAGCGACCAACTGCAGCGCGAGCTCCTCAAGTTCCTCCAAGCCGGGGGAACACAGGGTTCTAACCCGGATTTCTAGAAAAGAACATTCAGAGTCTTCAGGTGATTATGTAAGTGCATGTGTAGTCATAGGAGGGAGCCCAGAGTACTTATGTGATCTTATGCCATGAAATATGTTGCAGCCCTTTCTTCAAGACATGATTTGCCTTGGCAAGGATTATGTGCGGCTGGATACTGACCATCGGCAACTGCAGAGTAAGTTCTTTTGTTCTTCGATTGGTTCACATGAAAATGAAAGCAGTTCCTGACTATTGCGCCTTCTTTTGCTAGAGGAAAACAATGAGAGTCTTCGTCGACTGAGCTCTCTTGAAAAGAGCCTCAGCATGGTGGAGACAAAGAGAAAATACGCAGTCGATGCCCTCGAGCGCTACAAGGAGGATTCACAATGGCGCGAGGAAGAACGGGCAGAAGCTGTGACTGAAAGGGAGCGCGGGTTTATAGAACAACTCCTGGTCGCTGCCCAGGCTCTTTCTGGTTTGTTTTCTAGTTCGACTTTACCTTCGAATGTGTTGATGTCTTTGACTTATTATTGTCCTTGATTGTGTTCATGATTTCACAGATGCGGCCGACATCGACTTCGATCGCCAGGCACTAACCCGCGAGGATCTCTTGGCTGGCGATGTGGCTGCACTCGAGGACCGCAACATTTCCACCAAAGACGCACTCCAGAAGGCCAAGGTCGTGCTTGGATGTCTCCGAGAAGAGATGATGTCCAAGGCCAAGGCAATCGAGGATGTTGACGGTTTGGCTGAAGCATTCGCCGGGGGTGTACCCGCGGACTACAAGCAGATGTAGAAGGGAGAGGGTGCCTCCCTCGGGTTGGTGATGGCACAGGCCTGCGGTGCTGGGCTGAACATGAGCAGGATCATGTCAAGGATGTTGGTGATTGAAGAAGGCGAAGAGGTAGCATTTGCACCTTTTATTGCTCCCTATCAGAAGTATGGGCCTCGGCTCATAGAAACCTCGTGAAGTACTCTAGGGAGTAAAAGCGACTGAATGCGGCAAAGGCCACGACGTCGGGGGCTGCTGCTGCTAAGACCACAACGTTGGGGGTTGCCACAAAGTTCGTGATGTCCGCGAGTGTTGATGCATAGGCCTAGCCGTGCTTCTGTTTAGTGTATAGTTGTACCAGGAACTCGTGGTATATTGGAGTACTTTTGTGGGGGTACCCTATCAAAAACTTATTGAAGCTCACTGTGTTTACTTTTGGTTGCCTGATGCTTCTTTTGTTTCTTCAGACCCGAACTCCTTGATCAATGATTCTTATCGTTCGATTGTGTTGGGGATATGCTATATGGGTATCCTCATAGCATGTCACCGCCTAACCCAGGTGGCCCATAGTTGGTAGCAAGGCCTATGGCCTACTAGGCGGCTCAGTTAGACGGATCCTGAAGGGAGGCCTATGCCAGATTAAGGAAGGCTACGCAGGAGACACCGACGTACGCGGAGCCTGGGAGTACAAGACACAGAAGACTAGTTCGTATCAGTGTAGGACTCTTTACCTTGTCCAACAAGGACCTTTCCCTGTAAACCCTAGGTCTTGGAGCCTTTATAAGCCGGCATGTGGGAGCCTTTAGGGCAGATAACCTCTTAGATTGCTGCGTACAACACGCAACACCTCGCACAGGGAACCAATCCCTATAACTCGGTGTATTGCCATTATAGTGATTTATAGCAGGAGTAGAGTTCTGCCATCGTGTGGGACTTGAACCTGGGTAAGTTATGTTACCTCGTACCCGCAAACTCTCCGCCTTACCCCACGTCTCTAAACACACACTGTGAGGACCCCTCCATGGCGTACTCATCGGCAATACCACGACAGTTGGCGCCCACCGTGGGGCAAGAGGCACTTTGAGCTCTACACCGGGCGAGGTTCAATCTCTTCGCGGGAATCGGTGATACCGTAGCCATCGGTCGCGTTCTCTTCTTCGGCAATGTCCCGATCATCCCTCTAGATGAGTTTTGGGTGCCGGCGAAGACGAACCCCACGCGTTGCTCCGTCATCCCCTTCGGAGACATGCACATCGTCATCGGTGAAACTGACTCAGGTCCTAGCTCCCAGGAAGTCGGAAACTCGTCAAGCCCCGCACAGACCACCTATGAGCAGGACATGTCCGCGGAAGGATTAGGGCCATACCTCTCCTTGGAGTATGGTGGCTCGGATCAGAAAATTTCAAGGCCCACCCAAACCGCCCCTATGCAGGATATAAAGGTGGAAGGACCCCGCAAATCCGCTTGGCTTCCCGAGATTAGAGATGCGCAGGTCACACTTTGTCAATGTCGTCACCATATTCGATCTAGCCAGATGCATTCAAAGGGATGGAGAACCTCCCCGTGAATACCTTGCTAGATGGATGAGGGTGAGGGAAACCCTAGAGGGCGACCGCGCCAATGAGCTCGTGTACCACTTTGTGGAAGGGCTCACGCTTGGAACACTCCTTCGGCATACCCTCTGAAGGCGGCAGGCCGCAGGCCCTCTCACCCTTGGTGAGATGGTTGCCATCGTCAACGAATACGCGGATGCCAATGAAGAGGCCATGGCAGCAATGTAACACCCTCGAATCGGCCCTATGCAAGTTTTAGCCCTTTCCGCCAAACCCGCATAGAAACGATTCAAGGACGCCCACCAGGCACTTTCGTGCGGGTGGAAAACGAAGTAATACCATTACACAATAGTCCTCGATGGGACCCACAGAACAGATATATATACAACAGCGACTCAATGAGTCAAGAATACAGATATACAATACAGATATCCAAATCACCTTGAAAATGATAGAGCGTCCAACTATGGACAAGATGCAAATTGGGCTAAGAGCCCTGAAGAATAACCAATGGCGTCCATAACCCTGCCCAGGCCAAGCCGGAAGGGTAACCCTGCTAACGACGTCGATCTCAAACCTGCTAAAACAAAAGGGGTGCCGACGAAGGGCGAAGGAAAAAGAGGAGCGTCAGTACTGAGGCCAGTACACGGCGAGGCTAGAATTCGGCGGCTCTCGCCTACATAGGTATGGTGGGCTGGAGCGGCAGCGCAGCGGCACTAAACAACCTATAGAGACTCGAGACAACTGGCGGTTATCAGAGAGGGGTAAGAAAGACCTGTTCGGATCCAACCTGAAGCTAACACCAAACAAACCCATCCTGGTATTTCCCCCTCGAGACCAAACGAGGAAGTCGGACCAAGGAACTCACACAGTTGGCAATTTTACTCATTCCGTTATAGTTGCAGCAATTACTAATCAGATATAGATAGCATGAGTCATCCTGAAGCATAATTAGTGGGCAGTTTTAGTTAACATTTCGTTGTAGTTGGACCATTTACTAGTCAGATGGAATTGTCCTGAGGAATCCCAAAACCCAGCATTTGTTGGCACTTTTATCACATTCCATTGGGGTTGCAATACTTACTAGGCAGATATAACAAAACAACCCAAGTCCACCAGTGGTTGGCATTTTTAATATCCATTCCGTTATAGTGAAGCTGATTACTAGCCAGATATATTAAGTCAAATTTATAGCACTACTTTAGTTATGCTTGTCTATGATCGAGATACTGTGCTCCAAGTCATCCATAACCGCGGACACGGCTTTCAGAAAGTTTTACCCTGCAGGGGTGCACAAATAGCAACACACACTCGATCAACCTCAGAAAAACCAACTCAAAACCCAACAAGGCATTCACGACAAAGAGATCACAGGATTCATAAAATATTTCAGGGGCCACCCCACTGAGCTACCCGCAACAAAGTTGGCCAGCTCCGGAACGGACCCAGGGTTTGCGTCAATGCCTGTAAATGACTGGGAACCCGGAAGTGTGACTGGGCTTGTCGATACCGCGAAAACACTCCGCAATCCTAAACATTACAGGTGCTCTACGCACAATCTTAAAGAAAGCAGTAAAACATGGCATAAGTACAGGATAGTAATAAAGCCCCAAACTACTTTGTGGCCCCAAGAAATAGAAATGGATCAAGCTCTGGCTCAGGGGGGTCCATAAGGCCTCCCGGATGTGGATAGTGCGAATAGTCAAGGAACAGGTATCAAGTACTCGGGGTCCTACGGGACACAAGTGAGCGTGGAAGAACCAAATAATATCTATTGCCCACCGATGCCTCTGCATTAGTTATATCTAGCATTTTAATAGTTGTATTTAAAGTCATGATCATCTCCACCATAAACATCTGCCAGCATTCCAACAACTGTGGTACTTGACAACACGAGATCGCACCTGAGCAAGCAACTATGACTCGCAAGGTCAGCTATCTACCAAACACAGGTATTAGGAGGTGTCCAAGGCAATATAGATGCTGCACGGGATGTAACTGGTACGAAACACTAAAGCATCACGACACGGATAGCAATAGATCAACAGGAGGAAATAAAGACTATAAATGCAAAATAGGTAGAAGGGGAAGAGATGCTCGCCTGGGAAACACTGCCGAAGGTTCATTATCCGAAGAACTTGTCGATACTCGCATCAACTCATCGGCCTAATCCACGAAGAAGCAAACACTAAAAGAAACACCGTGAAGTGGCCGGCGGGGAAAAAATAGAGAAATAGGGGAATTTAGATCTAGAGATTTGGATCAGATATGTGGGGCTAGGGTTTGGGAGGAAGAAAAAGGGGATTGGAATATTTATATAGTCCAAAGTAGACTAAATGAGACTAGTTTTGGGCCAAAACATTAGACGGGATTTTTGCCTAATTTTATTTTCAGTGAAATAATAAAAAATTTATGGTCACGTAACGGACCGGAAAAATATTGTTTTAATTTAAAATAACAAAGAGAGATGACGGCTTAATATATATTAGACCATACAGATAGTTTAGAAAAACAAAATACGGTGTTTAATAAAAATACTTTTGCGCTTAGAAAAATGCAAGAAAAAATATGCATGATGACATGACGATGCTCAAATGCAATGTGGCATGATGAAATGAGCATGCGGTCATGTTGATGCAATGCACAAAACACAGCGATTTTCTAGTAGTGGTTTTAGCGGGGCGCCACAGGCAACCGCCGTCATAGCCGGAGGAGGAAACAACAACAATGTACCGCCTCCATCACCCTCCACATCCGCCATCGCCAACACCGAATCCAACTCTGACTCCATCCTCGACGTGCTTTACGCCGACATCAGTATGGATGCCGGTGGCTCGGATGCTAACTCGGAGGAATACAACGCTGTTATGAGGGAGATCGAGAGGGAGATCGAGAAGGAGGAGCGCGCCGACAAGACCAACACTTCCCACCAGGTGCTAGTCGTCATTGGGAGCATGATGGAAGAAGACGGATAGGAACTAGAACGTGAGAGAGCTCCACCCACGCCAGCGGTCACCACAGCAGCAGCAACAGCTAAGAAAGACGCCGAGCCTCCGACTCCGGCCAAAGCTATGCCTCCTCCGGTTATCCGCCTACCACCGGTGCAGGAACTTACCACGACCCCTAGTACATCCCGACAATCAAATTAGCCGCCAATGCCACCATCAACGTCTGCAACCAGCAACCCACTAGCCATTCCCGCTGACAAAGCAATCTACGGCGCACTCCTCGTTGAGCAAATCATTGTCACCCATATTCGGAGCGTTACGGATCTTGATGAGAAGCTTGTGGAAATCTTGGCGGAGGCCAAGTGTATCACGGAGAAGGGCGCTAAGCTGGACGAAGACATGGCGAAGGCGCAACAATCCATTAAGGCGGCAAGAGCTATGGAGGCCGAATACAGGAAATTGCTGTTAAAGAAAAAGACAAAGAACGTACCAGCTCACGTTGTTGAAGGCCCCGACGTTCGGCGAAGGTTGGGATATAATGGGTCTAAGCCGACAAAAGCCACCCCTTACATTGATTCAGAGAGGAGGAAGGTCATGCCAACTCCCACTCTCAACATTGCCATCGCCAAGACCCTCCTGGAGCTGGACAGGTCGCCAGAAGCAGTTGCTCAGGTGTACAACCTTGTCGCTAAGGCATGCAAGCAACAGGAAAAGGCCACCTCGCAGAGGCTTGAGTCCAACCCGGAGCTTTACCAGTCAACCCTGGACAGCCGCAGAAGGCCAAAATCTCCCCGTGATGAGGGATCGCATACAGGCTCCACAGAGCGAAGACGGAGGGAAGCACACAACAGGACTAACGCTATCCCCATATCATCCGACCACGCAGAAAATGCTCGTCCCCGCCGGTCGCCACCTCCACCTCCATCTCGACGTCACGAGGAACCAGAGCCGCGCCAACGCACAAGTATGCCACCTCCAAGGCGGTCCCAGCCCGGTGTCGTTATACACGATCAGGGCGAGTAGCCTCGGCATGCCGGAGAGCACAGCGGCAATGACGGACATAGAAGCAGGTCCCACAAGGAACCGCCACGTCCGACATTCAACCACGACAGGCGCGAGGAATCGCAGGAGGGGCACGGCAAGAGAGCTAACCCACCGCCGCCATCACCACCTAGCAGGCATCATGGTGGAGGGCACGGCGGATCTCATAGATCGCGCCACAATTCTCCTCCCCATGGCATAAAAGGGAAGCAGCCAGAACCATACGATGCACGTACATGGCTGGACAAGATCCAAGAAGCTCGGGAGCTCCCATACCTTGGGCCACGTTGTTTTGGACCAGTAATACGGGCCACAACCTACCCCAAGGGCCTCAGGATAGACAAGACCATCAAGCAATACAACGGCACTTCTAGGCCGACAACATGGTTGCAGGACTACAGCGAAGCGATCCACATCGCAGGGGGAAACCCCAATGTTTCCGTCAAGTACCTCCCACTTATGTTGACTGGCATTGCCCGGCAATGGATCGACGACTTACCAGAGAAATCAATATGCAATTGGTTGAACATGCATAAACCGTTCACCAAGAATTTCGAGGGTACGTACAAATGAACCTGTACTGTCGGAGACCTACAGCGATGTGTGCAAGAAAAGGATGAAACATCCCGTGCCTACCTCTCTTACTGGTTGGATATGAAAAATTCCTGCGCAGGGGTTCACGAACAGACCGCTATGGCCGCCTTCATTGATGGTCTAGAAAAGGGAACTTTACTTCGGCATACGTTGAAGCACAAGCAAGACAACAATGAGATCAACCTCAACGCAATGATCGCCATGTCTAGCGAGTTTGCCGCTGCTGATGACGGCGCGCGTGGATCGTTGCCGGCAATAGCAATCCCTACCCAGGCTAGAAAGAACAACAATAACAAGCGGAAGAATCCGCCCGAAGAGAAGCAAGTAGCCGACATGGTCGCCGCAACATTCACTGGCAGAGGCAATGGTGGACAACGTGGACGTGGTCGGGGGGCTAGCAGTGGCTAGCAGAGTTGTGACACTACACCCTCAGTTCCCCACATCCCCCAAACGTACAAAGAGTACCGCGATATGCCATGTTTCGTCCACCTCGACGCCAATGGAAAATACACCCACATCAACCGCTAGTGCAAGTTTGTCAATGATCTCAGGGAGGACCCTGAGTCCGACTACAAGCAAAGTCGGAAAAACAGAGCCCACTGAAAAGGCAAAGGGAAAAAGAAGGAGGAAGATCCCAAGGAATCAAGTGATATGGACGAAGACATGGACCCAAAATCTTCCGACAAGGGAGAGGATAAAGGGAAAAATCCCTTCGAAAAGAAGGCCCCATGTTACATACCTTCCTTGGCACCCCAATCATCCGGGCCTAGAAAACCTCTCTGAGGATACTGATGGCTACCCTCCCTCCGGTTCCCCAGTATGTCAGGTGGTCGGAAGTTCCAATTACTTGGGATAGGAAAGATCATATAGAACTCATCCCAACAGAGAACCAATATGCCATGGTCATCAACCCTTTGATTTACGGCACGGAGTTCACCAAGTGCCTCGTGGACAGTGGAAGCAGCATCAACATCATGTACCTGGATACACTGCACAAGATGAACTTGACGGAGACCTAGCTAAGGAAGAGCAACACCATGTTCCATGGGGTTGCCCCTGGCTGACAAGCAAATTCCCTGGGCTGCATCACCCTTCCAGTCGCTTTCAGCGATGTCAACAATTACCGCTAAGAACGCATGACCTTTGAAGTGGTTCCCTTCAAGAGCATGTACCACGTCATATTCGGACGCAACATCTTCCACTCCTTCTTCACAAGGCCATGCTTTGTCTACAACAAGCTCAAGATTCCCGGACCAAATGGCGTCATCACCGTTGACGGAAGCTTCACCAAGGCACGGGAGTGCGAGCTCAGTGAAGCCGCCTTGACCGAAGCAGTCCTCTACGGTGAGGAGTTCAAGGAGATCCAGAACCAAGTTGATGCCTCGGAGATGCCGGCTTCGAAGAAGCAGATCACTGCTGCCGAACCCGCCTTCAAGGCCACCATCAAGACCAAGCAGGTGGAGCTTGTCGAAGGAGATTCCTCCAAGACCACCTCCATTGGCACGGACCTGGATCCCAAATCGGAAAGAGCGCTCGTCGAGTTCCTCCGCGAGAATAGGGACATCTTTGCCTGGCAACCTACCGACATGAAAGGTGTACCTAGGGAACTTGCCAAGCACAGCTTGAATATTGATCCTAATTCCAAACCAGTGAAACAACCTCTACGACGCTTTGGGGACGAAAGAAGAAGGGCTATAGGCAAAGAAATAGCTAGGTTACTTAAGGCTGGCTTTATCCGAGAAGTTATTCACACCCGATGGGTGGCAAATCCTGTACTTGTCCCCAAAAAGGGAACCAATGAATTAAGAATGTGCGTTAATTAAACCGGCTTGAACAAAGTGTGTCCAAAGGATCCGTTTGCTTTGCCTCGCATTGACCAAGTCATTGATTTGATAGCTGGCTCGGAACTTCTATGTTTTCTCGATGCCTATTCAGGATACCACCAGATCCGGATGCGAAAGTCGGACCAATTGGCCACTTTGTTCACCACACCCTACGGCACGTATTGCTATGTCACGATGTCCTTTGGGTTGAAAAACGCTAGTGCCACGTACCAGCGGATGATGCAACATTGCCTACATGACCAAATAGGTCGCAACGTACACGCTTACATGGACAACATAGCGGTAATGTCAAAGAAATCAAACGATCTTATCGCTGACTTGCAGGAAACCTTCGACAATATCCGGAAATACAACATGATGCTGAACCCAAAGAAGTGTGTCTTAGAGGTACCATCCGGCAAATTCTTGGGCTTCATTGTTTTACATCACGGAATCAAGGTGAACCTAGGGAAAATTAAGGCCATCCTCGACATCAAACGCCCGACATGCCTAAAGGACATACAAAGGCTCACATGCTGTGTTGCAGCAGTAAGCCGGTTCATCAACCGACTTGGTGAGAAGGCTATGCCACTCTACAAGTTGCTCAAGAAGGCGGACAAATTCACATGGACGGACGAAGCTGACGCAGCACTTCAGGCGTTGAAGAGAATACTCTCCTCCCCACCTATACTTTCTGCACCGGTACCAAGGGAGCCTATGTTAGTATACATGGCGGCAACCAATCGAGTAATTAGCATCGTCATCGTGGTGGAGCGCAAGGGACCAACGCACGAGTACGGAGTTCAGCGACCCGTTTACTACATAAGCGAGGTCTTGACAGAATCCAAGCAGCATTACCCGCACTCCTAGAAGATAGCTTATGGAGTTTTCCTTGCTTTACATAAGCTAAGGCATTATTTCCAGGAGCACCTCATCACAGTAGTGAGCAAAGCTCCACTGTCTGACATCATTAACAATAGCGACGCTACAGGGAGAGTGGCAAAGTGGGGCATTGAACTTGCTGCCTTCGACATCACCTACAAGCAACGCGACGCTATCAAGTCACAAGCATTGGTGGATTTTCTTGTAGATTGGACAGAATTGCCAGAAGATACTCCTATACCAGAACCAGAGTATTGGGTCATGCACTTTGACGGATCAAAATTACTCAATGGCTTGGAGGTTGGTGTATTATTACAATCACCAACAGGAGAAAAGTTGCAATACGTCCTGCAGATCCACTTCAACGCTACCAATAACATGGCGGAGTATGAGTCCCTCATTCACGGACTTCGCGTAGCCAAGGATATTGGCATCAAGCGCATAGTTTGCTGTGGAGATTCCGACTTGGCTGCCTAGCAAGTAGCTGGCACCTGGAACGCACGGAACCCTATGATGGCGGCATATCGAGACGAAGTAGACGGAATAGCCAAGTGCTTCGACGGCTACGAAGTCAAGTACGTCAAAAGGGAAGATAATGAGGCAGCAGATCTGCTGTCAAAGCTTGGATCAGCTCGTCGACCAATTCTACCAGGCGTTTTCCTAGAGCATTTACGGACTCCATCCATGAAGGGAGCGGACCCCGACAACCAGGATAGAGTGGATTCATTTGTTAACACAGTAACAGTGACCTCTTCGGCTTGGACGAAGCCATTCGTGGATTATCTACAAGGCAGAACTTTGCCCGCCGACAAAGTCGAAAGTCGGCAAGTAGTACACAGAGCAAAAGTCTACGTCATCATTGACGACCAACTATACAAAAGAAGTACCACAGGAGTCTTCCTATGATGCGTCTCCCAGCAACAAGGTATTAAAATCCTTAGAGAAATACATCTCGGAGATTGCGGGCATCACGCCGCTCCCCGATCTTTGGTGGCTAAGGCCTTCCGACAAGGATTCTACAAGATCACTGCCAAGGCGGATGCCGACAAGTTGGTACAAACATGCCTTGGGTGTTCGTTTTATGCAAGACAACCAAGTGTTCCAGCTGAAGAATTGCAAACAATACCAATAACTTGGTCGTTTGCAGTCTGGGGGCTGGACATGGTGGGGCCTTTGCAGACAACACCCTGTGGATTCACACACTTGGTAGTAGTAGTGGACAAATTCACGAAATGGATTGAAGCTAAACCCATTAGAAAGCTTGATGGGGCAACAACCCTAAAGTTCGTCCGAGATCTAATGGTGAGATTTGGTCTCCCACATAGCATCATCACCGACAATGGCAGAAATTTATATCTCGGAGAAGTTGAGGAGTACTGTCATGATAAAGGCATCAGCCTTGACCTAGCATCTATGGCACATCCTTAGTCAAATGGGCAAGTCGAAAGGGCCATTGGACTAATTCTGCATGGAATCAAGCCACACTTAGAGGCACCGCTACGTAGAGCAGCTGGAGCCTGGGCGGAGGAACTACCATCTGTCTTGTGGAGTTTACGAACAACACCCAATAGATCCACTGGCTTAACTCCTTTATTCATGGTTTATGGAGCACAAGCAGTCCTCCCATCCGACATCCTCCACGATGCACCAAGAGTTTCCGCCTACAAGGAGGATGACGCTGAAAAATCCAGACGACTATATGTGGACCTACTTGAAGAAGAGCACGAGCTGGCATGCTAGAGGTCTACCGTCTACCAGCAGAAGCTGCGTGGCTACCATAGTCACCGTGTAAAGCATCACGCGTTTAAAGAGGGAGATCAGGTGCTACGACTCAAGCAGGAGAAATCACACAAACTATCCCCACCTTGGGAAGGACCATTCATCATAAGAAAAGCATTGCTACTTTGTTCCTATTACCTCGTCGATATTCGCGAGTTGAAAGATAGGCCAAAAAATCGCAAGCGCAAGCAATGTGACTCCGATGATGATTACCCGGAGACAGATCGGCCATGGAACATAGCACGGCTACGTCCCTTTTACACTTAGCACATTTATATTATGTAATAAGTTTCTTATATGATTAATGAAACAAAGCATTTGGTTCACTCATATTCTCTGAGTCCTTTACCTCCTTTAGTTGTTCAGTTTTGGATCATATAAACCCTTTATGCGCAAGGTTGCATTTTCCCTTGTGAAAATTCCGCCTATAGGCGTTAGCTTAAGTTTTCTGGTCTACACGTTTTCTGAAGTTTTTATGTAGATTTCGGAGTAGTGACTTTTCGGCACTCAAAGCCGGTGATTTTGTTCTTGGGTTCTTGGCAGTGCTATTAAGCATCATCACCTGAGAGCATAGTTTTGTGCTGTGAGTCTTCCGTCTCACGAAAGGTCAAGCATACGAACCAGAATAATGGATAAGCCAACACTTGCTTAAAAAATATATACACATAATAGAAACAAATAAGTTGTGGGAAGCTTGAGTACAAATTTTTTCGCCTTAGCCAAAACATAAGTTTTTCCGCATACATTTTGTAGAGATACATTTAATACAGACATTGTTTTTCATGGCTCTGCTGCAGGGGGCTTCGTGGTGGCATCATCAGGAGAGCCAGGCCGGGAGATCTTGTCAAACTCTGAAGGAGAGGGGCTAGACTCAGATGAGGCCATATCGCCATCCAAGATCTTGGCAGGCACAAAGACATCAGCCTTGACCATCTTGGCAACTCTGGTATCGAAGCCAGCAAGAGAGTTCCAAATAGCATCACTATCGATCTCTTGTCCTTCCTCGTACAGCTTGGGCATGCCGGAAGTCACCAAGTCAATGTCAGCATTGTCGTAGTGAGCTTTGACCAAGGACAGGGTCATCCTGGCACCAGCCTGGACACAAGAGTCTTTCCAGTCCTTGACTTTCTCAGGGGATTGGCGTAGGATTTCCGCATACTTGGCCGCTGAGTCTGCCGCCTTGATATTGATGCCCAGAGGTTGAGGTATCTCCTTAGCTTGAGCAATGGCGGTGCTAACGAAGTTGCCGGCAAGAATCATGCGTTCCTTGAGGTCTGGAGCACCTTCTCCCAAATTGGCTAAGCCAATAGGGGCTATGGTTTTCAAAAGAAACAAGGGCCATGAGCACAAACCAATCAAAGTATCGTCTACAATACAGAACGACCAAGACAGAGGAAGGTTACCCAAGATGCTCGTCTCTGCTTGAGAGCATGACTCCGCCAATGCATCCTGCTCCTTTTGGACGGTCTTGTACACCTCAAGGTTCCTAGTGTTCTGCTCTTTGGCAACTTGGTTTTGTTCCTTGAGCTGGGCAATCTCGACTTTCAGGCATTGCATCTCAGAGTCAGCAGATTCTCGCAGCACCTTCATTGTTGCCTCATGGCCTTTGACGGCCTTGGCCAGGTCCTTCTTCAGAATTTTGTTTTCATCATCGAGCTCCTGGATATGCTTGGATTGCTCGACGATGCTCTTGGCCTTGTCAATGGCTTCTGTAAGACAGAAATCAAAAAGTGCTATCAGAAGATGGAAGAAATAATTCAATGAGAAAATCAAGGAGCTGTTGTAGGAAACAGACTCTGGCTATTTTTGATCTGCTCCTTTAGGAATTTGGTTTTACCCTGTTCAAGGTCCAGTTCCTTCCGAAGAGCAGAAAATCTCTCATTGGCGACTATCCTCCGTTTATTCTCATTCTGCACAAGATGTTAACATGCTTAGTTTCTCTAGATCATCTAGTCGGAACTATCCAGTTTTAACTAAATGCTTGGGGGCTACAATACATGATTTTAAAGTAAACTAGTGTCTCTAGAGCATCTAGTCAGAACTATCCAGTTTCAACTAAACGCTCGAGGGTTACACGGACAAATTCTACACTTAGTTCTTTGGAGCACTCAGGACAATAACTATTGGATTATCCGCCTAAGAGCTTAGGGGCTACAGTGGGATATACTACACAAAGTAAAGTAAGTGAAGTTCAAAAAACTTACGATGGCAATGATCCTGAGATTGTTGGCTAGATGAACATAGGAATCATGGAAGGTCCGGGCATTCTTATAGATTGCGTCGGCCTGCTTGATGAGGTCATCCAAGCTCAACATCGGAGGAGTCGCAGCCAATGGAGAGGTCGAAGCCGGAGGCATGGATGAAGCCCTAGCTGCCTCCTGCACCTTCAAAGCAGATGATGGCTCGGAGGCTCCCGCCTCGATCGTTGCTTCCACGTCCACCTCTTCCACCACTTCCTTCCCTTTCTCGGTGGCATCCTTAGCTGGAGCTTCAGCCACTTTAGAGGAAGTACTCTCCAGCGTCGCCTAGCCGCTAGGACCAACATCTGCCTCGACAGAGCCTGAGACATCAAGAATTGGATTGATATCTGTCTCCATGGCGGAGGTCTCAGGGATGACGGGGGATGACGACCCAGCGGGGCCAGTAGAAGGTTTGGCGGTAGGAGTAGGGGGGGCAGTGGCGAGGGAGGACTTGGCGGAAAGATCCTTGGTCAGCATATCGTGAATGTTTTTTGACCCTCCAACATCTTTGGAGGATCGCTTCAAACTAAAACTGGCTTTCCTCCTGAAATGTATAAAGTATAAGTACAAGAGTTGAAAAAAGGTGTGAGCTGAAAAAACACAAGCCGGAGAATGAAAGTACTTACTCCACAGTAGGAGCCATGGTGAGGGGAATGCCGGTGGACTTCTTCTTCTCCGCCTCTAAGGCGACAGTGGAATGTTTGGAGACTCCACTCTCCGATTTCTTCTTCTTGGCCTCGGCAACAGCGTTAGAGGTGGAGCTCTTTCGCTTTCGCGCTGCCGGAGCTGGTTGATCCTTAGGGACATCATCATCGGACACCACCTGGATATCCTTCAGCTTAGGATCATAGACCTGGGAGGCCATTTAATCCGCCACCAAGGTCGCCAGCTAGGATACAGAGTAGTGTTAGATGCACAACTTCAAAGTTGGAAAAACCTTAGAGCATGTAACGAGCAACAAAGGAAACGGAAGCTACCTCTGGGCATGTACCGCAGTCAAACATGTCATAGGTGATCTTGAAGCCCCGCTTCTTGTCCCTCACCCTGACAATGTCCTTAAGAAAGAGCTTGATGGAGTCAGTAGAGAAGTTATCCCGCGAAATTCGCATGGGATCCCTCCTGTCTTGAGTGTACTTGCACATCAACTCAACACGGTGCTGCAGAGGCTGGATCCTCCTAACGTACCAGCACATGGCAAGGTCCAAGCCCACCAGACCTCCGTCTATGAGCCATTCGATCTGCCTTACAGCGCGATTAGCTTCGTCGTCGGAGGGAAGAGAGGCTGGGGTCCACCATGCGGGCACTTCGGTGGCGGCTCCATCGACGAAGTCGGGGTAAGTAGAGGAAAATCTAGCCCGTAGAAATACGTGCGCTGCCAATTCTTGCAAGAATCATGCCCTATGATGTCGGGGAAGCATCGGCTAGGCCAGATCTTAAAGCTAATGGTTCTTCAAATCCGCAGTTTGTCCTTGGACTCTACAGACTCTCTTTTAATGCTGAAAAAGTATATAAATAGATCTAGTCGAGGCTTGATCCCTAGATATCCTTCGCACAAAGCTACAAAATTGCTAAGGACTAGAATGCTGTTGGGAGAGAAATTGTGGGGAAGTACACAGAAGTGTTGGAGGACATCCAAAAAGAAGTCGGAGACTGGCAGGCTTACGCCACGTACCAGCTAAGATTTGAGGTACACCTTCGCTCCGAGTTAGGGAGAAGGTACCACCTCGCCGGCCGGCGCCGCCCGCCAGACTAACTTCTCCGCCGCGAGGAGATACCCCTCGGCGACCAGCTCCTGTAGATCTTCGGCGGAGAGATCAGACCCTCTCCACATCCCCTTGTGGGAGTCGTTTTCCTCTTCAGCGGGTTCGGGCGCCACTCGTTCTTGGTCATCGCCGGGGATTCTGTCATGGTGGAGACAAGAATGACCACCCCCTCCGGCAGGACGATCACTCCCTAGGATGGCTCCA
Source organism: Avena sativa (assembly GCA_916181665.1). Lineage (NCBI taxonomy): Eukaryota > Viridiplantae > Streptophyta > Magnoliopsida > Poales > Poaceae > Avena > Avena sativa. Next base: position 320,894,766 of record OV702292.1, read on the forward strand.
GTGTAGCCTCGGGAATTGCCGCCATGGAAGGAACAGAGCTGCTGGATGCCATTACGACAAAGAGAAGGTGGAAGGAGAAAGGGCTCTGGTTAGGGTTTTCGCAGAACAGCTTGAACGGTCACGCGGATGGAGGAAGACGAAGACTGGGAAGCGAATGTGGGTAAAAAGAAATAAATTGACCGCGGTGGAAATATATAAGCCTCGCGTCAAGATTCGTGCAAAAAGATCTGACGGAAGGAATGTTGCCAATGTGGAAGTGAAGATGCACGGTAATTTCGCCACGTCCTCCGTCTTTTGCTGCTCTGCCATTTTGGATTTCACATGCGTGAAAATAGCTGATGATTAATTCTCTGTTTCTGTGAGTTCTGAGGTAGCATAGGCTGTACCCTATGTCATCCTCCTGACAGTTGCAGTGAAGGGTCATGTCATGAAGATTCCACCAAAGATGGAGACTGTCCGACTCTGGAAACGAAGACTCAAGGAATCTCTGGCTACATTGCGAAGCCGGAGAGGATTGTAGGGTTATTTGGGAGACCTTTGAGATATTGCTTGACAGATTGCCGGCATCACTTAGATGGGATATTCGGAGATCAACGAGTAAGATGGCACAAGATTTCAAAGTCCTCTAGGGGCTATTGTTGGGGATATGCTATATGGGTATCCTCATAGCATGTCACCAATCCGGCTAACCCGGGTGGCCCATAGTTGGTACCAAGGCCTATGGCCTGCTAGGCGGCCCAGTTAGACAGATCCTGAAGGGAGGCCTATGCCGGATTAAGGAAGGCTAGGAAGGAGTCACCGACGTATGCGGAGCCTTGGAGTACAAGACACAGAAGACTAGTTCATATCATTGTAGGACTCTTTACCTTGTCCGGCAAGGACCTTTCCATGTAAACCCTAGGTCTTGGCGCCTTTATAAGCCGGCCTGCGGGAGCCTTTATGGCAGATAACCTCTTAGATTGCTGCATACAATGCACAACACCTCGCACAGCGAACCAATCCCTATAACTCGGCGTATTTCCATTATAGTGATTTATAGCAGGAGTAGTGTTCTGCCACCGTGTGGGACTTGAACCTGGGTAAGATGTGTTACCTCGTACCCACCAACTCTCCGCCTTACCCCCCCCCCCCCCCCGTCTCTAAACACGCACTGTGAGGACCCCTCCATGGTGTACTCGTCGGCAATACCACAACACATTGTTTGCTTGGCTAGGGGCCTACGAGTGGCGCACAGCGCATGTCATCTTCTGCTGCATCCTTGGCTCCTCCACGATCGAGGGTGGGAGAGTTGTCGCTACGTGACCATGTGAAGGAGTTGGAGAGAAACACGTTGATCATCTGTGGCAACACTAACATATGGAAGTCGAAGGCTGAGAAAGCTGCTCGGTAGGAGAATTATCTCCTTGCCAAGGTGGCCTAGGTCAACGAGCAGCTGCAATGCGGGTGCTCCTCAACTGCTTTTTCTTTTTCTATTGGCTTGATGTGAGCTCAACCAGCATGTTTTTTGTGTGCAGTTGTGAATCTCATTCCACAGGAAGAGAGGGACTGTATCAGCAACCGACTGAACTGACTGACTCAAGTAGAGCTGGAAGCTAGAGGATTCTTCTAGGCCGATCGATATTGGGCGACTATGATGGTGACCCTACAGGATCGTGTTTTGCAGGTGCTACACTTATTAAATAAGGCGAAGTCATCCTTGAAGCATATTTTCAGGGCGATGTTCCCTCTAGATGTAGTCCCTATATGCTTGTTGGCGCTGCTACAAAGGTCCATGATGCTGGTGCTGTATGCGAGTGTGTGCACCAGCAACTCGCCACCGGTGCCAAGGCTCTGCTGGCACTTGTGCATATGCAACATCCGGACATGGACTTGGATTCTTTCATGGAGGGACCGCCGGCACCTCCGGACGGTATGGCGTTGAACATGGTTCCACATTATCGGGCAGCTGCCCGGCCTATGGAAGACATCGTGAATTTATTCGATGAGTGCACCAACATCCTTCTTTAGTGTCAATAGAGTAGTTTTTATCCTGCACAGAACATATAAGTGTTGTACAGTTCATATAGTTTCGAGTGGGTGTTTCTGGCCCTTGTAATTATTGTAGACTTGTTAATTTGTATATGTTCGAGTGTGATTATGCGATTCCATGTCGCTTGATTTGTATATGGCCAGGGACGATGCCATGGAACACGGTGTTACTCTTCCTTAACTTAGTTTCTATCAAGTTCATCTTGTGCAGTGTATCCAGGTACATGATGTTGATGCTGCTTCCACTATCCACGAGGCACTTGGTGAACTCTGTATCATCAATCAATGCATTGATGACCATGGCATACTAGTTCTCTGTTGGGATGAGGTCTGGATGATCTTGCCTATCCCAAGTGATTGGAATATCCGATCACCTGACGTACTAGGGAACCTGAGGGAGGGTAGCCATCAGTATCCTTAGTGAGATTTTCTAGGCTCGGACGGTGGGAGTGCCAAGGAAAGTATGGTAGACCGGAGCCTTCTTTTCGAAGGGGTTCTTGCCCTTGCCATCGGCCTTATAATTGGACTTGGGTTCCACATCTTTGTCCATGTCGCTTGATTCCTTGGATTCATCCTCCTCCTTCTTTCATTTGCCTTATCCGCGGGGTATGTTCTTCCGACTTCGCTTGTATCTGGACTCAGGGTCTTCCTTGACGTCGTTGACGAACTTGCATTGGCGGTTGGTGTGGGTGGCCTTTCCATTTGCGTCAAGGTGGAAGAAACACGACATGTCATGGTACTCTTCATATGTTTGGGGAACGTGGGGCGCGGAAGGTGTTGAATCACTCCATTGTTGCCCGTGGCTAGCCCCTCGGCCAAGACCACGACGTTCACCTCCGCCTCTGCCAGTGAACATAGAGGCAACCATGTCGGCTGCTTGCTTCTCTTCTGGTGGAGATTTCTGCTTGTTGTTATTGTTCTTCTTGGCCTGGGTAGGGATGGAGATTGCCAGCAAGGAGCCACGAGTGTCATCGTCGGCGGAGGCAAATTCGCTAGCCATGGCGATCATCACATTGAGGTTGAGGTCGTTGTTGATATGGGGTGGCCCGATCTTCTCAGCAAGCAGTTGGCAATAATGATGGTGGATGATAGATAACTAGCTTGTAGCTATAAACTCTCTCGCTCGAACCCTGATGCCGATGCAACAACTCTCGAACCCTGTGGGATATTCACAACACCACGCTCTTGTGCACATAGCCGTCGACCACGAATGGTTATTTGCAATCTACTAATTCCCGATGGAACAACAGATCACACTCAATTGCAGTAGATAATTCGATCACAGGGTAATTCTAGAGGTTCTAATAAGAAATAACTCCAAAATAGTTTTAACGTGCTCTCATCTACTGTAGAGGGCATTCCCAGGCTTATATGGCCGCTGGAACGTCCGAAAAACGCGAAATGAAAACATGTCTGATACAGTCAGATCCGTCTGGATCTGATGGAATCTTTTAGGGCCGGATTATCCACCCCTATAAGGCCGGATTATCCGCCCCCATACAGAACAACGCGCCCGAAGTCCGTAGCAGAATTTCCAAAATAGGGACGGATTATCTAGGGTCTTGAGACATGAAAGTACTCATTGGAAAGATCTTGGAATTAACTTTCTAACAAGTGCTTATTTGCCTGATTTAGAGTTTGTACGAGGAATCCACGTCCGTTCCAATTTCAGGACTTCTCTCTATCTGAATTGAACGTTCCTTCTTTTGATGATCTCCCTTGCTTGTATTGTGCCTGCCTCCCTCTCCTCCCTCGCGCCTTCATGGATCATCATCACATCTGGCTCCTCTTGACGCTGCCCTTCTATTTCTCGTGCCATGCTTATCTCCTTAGTGAACATAAATGCATAGACTTAGGCAGTATAAAATTCTCATTAGCATAAACATCAGATTCATTTAGGAGTGAATTCACCTGTTGTTCAAGTAGCTTTACACGAGCTCTAGTAATTGGTCCACTTCTGACTTCATTAGACTTATCATTGACAGCGACTTCAACATCTTCATTAGGAGTTGGAGATAGAAAATTAGTCGGGATGTCCTCATCATCTCCCCCCTTCCAAAGGCGTCGACCTCGACGCTCCAAGGTCTTCTCCATCATATGGTGACAAATCAGCAATGTTGAAGCTGTTGCTAACTCCAGCAAACTCAGCAATAGGAATATCAATCGAGTAGGCATTATCATTAATCTTTGCTAACACCTTGTAAGGACCAGAACCACGTGGCTTCAATTTGGATTGTCGAAGTAGTGGAAACCTATCCTTGCACAGATGCACCCAAACCATGTTGTCAGGCTTGAACAAAACTTCCTTCCTTGCTTGATTCCTTGTAGTAGCAATGTTCTTGCATTTCTTATCTATAGCCTCTCGAGTCTTCTCATGGATCTTCTTCACATATTCAGCATGTTTTGATGCCTCCATATCAACTCTCTCATGTAATGGCAAAGGCAACAAATCAAGTGGTGGCAATGGCTTGAAGCCATACACCACCTCAAAAGGACAAAACTGAGTAGTCAAATGCACAACCCTGTTGTATGCAAACTCAACTTGTGGCAAACACTCTTCCCACTTTCGTAGATTCTTCTTTATCATAGTCCTCAGTAATTGTGACAATGATCTATTCACCACCTCCGTTTGACCATTTGTTTGGGGATGGCATGTAGTACTGAATAGCAGCTTCGTTCCCAGCTTCCCCCATAAGGTCTTCCAAAAGTAGCTCATGAACTTCACATCACGGTCAAAAACAATCATCTTGGGTACTCCATGTAATCTGACGATGTCCGTGAAAAACAGGTTAGCAACATGCGACACATCGTTGCTTTTGTGGCATGCAATAAAATGAGCCATCTTAGAGAACCTATCCACTACCACAGATATAGAATCATGACCTCTCTGTGTTTTAGGTAGAGCTAGCACAAAATCCATACTAATGTTTTCCCATGGTGTAGTAGGTGCAGAGAGAGGTGTATACAAACCATGAGGCTTTAACTTTGATTTAGACTTGTGGCATGTAATGCAACGGCTCACAAATCTGTACACATCACGCCTCATCTTGGGCCAATAAAAATGATCAGCTAGCATGAGAAATGTCTTCTCATGCCCAAAGTGACCCATCAAACTACCATCATGTCATTGATGCACTAAGAACAAACGCAATGATGATTCTGGAATACATAGTTTCTTAGCTCTAAACAAATACCCATCATGTATATGATACTTATCCCATGCGTTTATAAGAGCACACAAACAATATGGTTCAGAAAAATCATGGTCAGTTGCCTAAAGTGCACAAATACTCTCTAATCCAGGAATTTTAACATCAAGATTTGTAAATAGCATGGTTTTCCTAGACAAAGCATCAGCAACTATGTTCTCCTTTCCCTTCGTATACTTAATGATGTAAGGAAAAGATTCAATAAACTCAACCCATTTAGCTAATCTTCTATGCAAGTTTGATTGAGCTTTCAAATACTTCAATGCTTCATGATCAGAATGTATGATAAATTCTTTTGGCCACAAATAATGTTGCCAAACTTCAAGAACTCTAACAAGTGCATACAATTCTTTATCCTAAATAGGATAATTCAATCTAGCACCAGTAAGTTTCTCAGAAAAATATGCTATAGGGCGACCCTCCTGCATCAAAACGCCACCAATACCTATACCACTAGCATCACATTCAACTTCAAATTGCTTCAAAAAATCAGGCAATGCAAGTAATGGTGCAGAAGTAAGCAAATATTTCAATGTATCGAAAGCAATATCTTGGGTTATGCCCCATACAAATGGCACACCTTTCTTAGTCAAATCATTCAATGGTGCAACAATAGTGCTAAAATCCTTCACAAAGCGCCTATAGAAACCAGTTAATCCATGGAAACTATGCACTTGACTCACATTCATGGGAATAGGCCAATTCCGAATTGATTCAATTTTAGATTGATCTACTTCTACCCCATGCTTAGATACAACATATCCCAGAAATATGACCTTATCTTTTGCAAATGTGCACTTCTCAAGGTTAGCATACAATTTATTATCACGCAACACTTGCAAAACTTGTCAGATATGACTACAATGTCTAGTTTCTTTGTGGCTATAGATAAGTATATCATCAAAATATACAACCACAAAGCAACCAATAAATTCTCTCAAAACATGATTCATTAATCTCATGAATGTACTAGGTGCATTAGTAAGACCAAATGGCATGACTAACCACTCATACAACCCAAATTTTATTTTGAAAGAAGGTTTCCATTCATCCCCTTCTTTCATCCTAATTTGATGATAACCACTACATAAATCAATCTTAGAGAAAATAGCAACACCACTCAATTCATCTAGCATATCATCTAATCGTGGAATAGGGTGACGATATCGAATAGTGATGTTATTAATAGCTCTACAATCTGCACACATGCGCCATGTACCATATTTCTTAGTCACTAAAATAACAGGAACATCACAAGGGCTAAGAGAAACACGAATGTACCCTTTATCCAGCAACGCCTGTACTTGTTTCTGTATCTCCTTTGTTTCTTTGGGGTTGGTCTTGTAGGGTGCACGGTTTGGTAATGTGGTGCCATGTATCAAGTCTATTTGAAGCTCAATGCCACGCAATGGAGGTAATCCTGCAGGCACATCTTCTAGACACACATCGCCAAAATCCTGCAAAATAGTAGATACACCAAGAGAAATAGGGTCATGTCGTTAGAAACGAATACCTCACCCTTATACATGAGCAAAAGAAGCATGGGTGTAGGATCCTCACGAAACTCTCTCATATCTTCCTTGGTGGCTAATATCAAAAGATTAGGCACTCTCTCACTTTTTGTTATATCACTCTTTTTGGGCTCTATTACATCATGTATAACTGCAACACTATCTCGCCTATCTATAGATGCATCCGTCAAGTTCACTTCTATCATTTGACGAGACTCATTCACAATCTGTTGTGGTGTCATCAGCTGCATATTTATTTTCTTGCCCTTGGATTCCAAGTGATAGGTATTGGCTCGGCCATTGTGTTGCACATGGCGATCATACAGCTAGGGCCGACCTAATAAGAGATAGCAAACAGTCATAGGAACCACATCAAAATCAATAGAATCCTTGTATGGCCCTATTTCAAAATTCACACGTACCATATTATTTGCCTTCATCTCACCATTGTCACTCAACCATTGTATGTAGTATGGCTTGGGATGCGATAAATAAGTCAAATTCAGCTTGGCACATAACTCCTTGCTTGCAAGATTTCTGCAGGTACCTCCATCAACGATTACTTTGCAAGCTTTGTTAGGGCCAACTAGTGCTTTTGTTTGGAACAAGATGCAGCGCTGAGAATCAACAATAGGCTGCACACTAAGTATACATGGATAAACCACAATGGTTGGCGCATGCTCAGGAAAAGCATCCATACCTTCCTCGTTGTCATAACCATTGTCATCAGCACAATTAGGATCAACTTCATCTCCACTCTCATACTCGCCTTGTTCATTGACAAACATAACCTTGTGGTTTGGATAATCTTGCTTGTAGTGTCCTCTACCTCCACAAGTATGGCACTCCACATTGCGAGTACGCGCGGTTGACATATCGGAACCCGAGCTAGCAGAAGGAGCAGCGGGTTTCTTAGCATTAGAACCATAAGATGGCATGGGAGCATGCTTGGCCGAAGTTGGTGACTGGTGGCGAGCAGCCGCTGCAGGTGTTGCCATAGGTGGTGGCGGTGTAGACCTGGCCAAAAAAAACGACTGGTAGATGGGAACCTCGCACATGCCTTAGCTTCTTCAGCTAACTATGATTCGGCCTCTCTAGCATGATGCAATAGTTCATTCATAGTCTCGTACTTGTGATGACGAACAATGCTCTTGATTGGTAACTTCAAATTGTTGAGAAATCGATGCATGGTCATCTCAAGGGATTCACAATCTCTAGCATGTTGCATAAGCATCTCCATCTCCATTTAGTACTCATCAACCGACATGGTTCCTTGCCTTAATTGTGTCAACTTGTCAAAAACTGAATGCAAGTAGTTGGTGGGTACAAAACGCTCCTTCAAGATGCGCTTCATCTCTCGCCAAGTCATCACAGGAAGCTCATTGTCATCCCTTCTATTTTGCACAATAGCATCCCACCAACGCAAAGCATATCCATCAAATTCTGACGCTGCAAGCTTTACCTTCTTGTCTTCTGTAGTCATACAAACACCAAAGCTTCTCAATCCTCAACTCCCATGTGAGGTAATCTTCAGGATCAAGTGAGCCATCAAACTTGGGAATTGAAAATTTTGGCTTTCCCAAAGCATCATCAATGGCTCGGTTAGGCACACGTTGAGCATGCCCAATAGGAGCCCATCCGCGTGCATGTGCAGGTGTCGGTGTACACGTAGGTGCAGGGGATTAGCATGTCCCCTGCCAATATTTTGGGCAGCACCCGCAACACTCCCTTAATCATCATCTTCAACGGCATCATCAAGTGGTTGTTGCTACCGTTGCTCAAGAGCTACTGTCAAAGCATCAATTGAATGCTGCAAAACTGCGACATTGGTATTGATCATCGTCACTTGTGTTTGAATGTTAGTGACTGCCTCTCCATTGTCTCTCAATTGCACTTGCACATCCTGAATAGTCTTGTAAATGGCATCTGTTATGTTAGTAAACACATTTGTTAAATGATATTTGAATGCTTCATATTCTTGCCAATTAACAGGATCTCCATCTTCCTTTTTCTGTGACACAACGTCAGCATCACTAAGAGACATGATTAGTAGGTTAGTGCAAAAATCAAAATCTGTTTGGTGGAACAATCACAACTCACTCACAACTGACAAGAAAGCAGATCTTACCGTTCCAAAGTGAATAGAGATGCTTAACCAATTCAAAATCAAAGACTTGTGCACTGATGTGATGAAGTGAATATCAAGGGTATAGAGAACGATCACAGGGCACATAGGTTATTTATGGTGGAGCTGTAGGTATGGTATCCTAACTACACCAAAGCAAATCCTAGTGTTGATCGTATGACAAACACCCAAGGAAACATACACGTGGAGATAAACGTGGCAAAGCAACTTATGAACAGGAATATTGCAATGCACAAGAGAGACGCTAGTAATAGCTCAAATAGAACATGCACAAGATTGCTCAATCTACTAGTGCTATTATGAAACTAGTCCTCCAATCAACTTTGATATCTCCTTTTTTCTCTCACTTTTGTATCTCTTTTATTTTTTCACTACTTTTCTTTTTTTTGATTTTTCAACTATATGACACAATGCAATACGGATGCAACAATGCTGGGCAATTTAGGGGCCGGATAATCCGGGTTTTAGGGGGCCGGATAATCTGGTCGACCTGGACGAAAATTTGGACTTCAAAACCCTAATGAGCAGCCTGTTCAGAGCAAAGCAACTAGTCTCATAGGTACATTCCTAGGCACCGATGTTGTAGATAGGCTGTAGCTAAGGTTTGAAAACATGAAAAGTACGCTATGTGGACTCGGAAAAGTATATGTAAGCTAGCGGAAATGATGACGAATGACTCAAAAACACGGAAATAACGAAAGTAACAAGGAAAACCTAGACACTATGACAAGTATTGGAAGAGATCGAATCAAAGACACGACAACAACCAGCAACTAAGACTCAACTCCGATGCAATCTAGGCTATGACAAAGACTAACCCTAATATTTTTGTATGACTTTTCTGTATAGGACGAAAAATAAACTAATCTATGGATGGATTTGTGGATGCTTACCGAGGCAACACTAGAAATCTGATACCAAGATGATATGGGGTGGCCCGATCTTCTCAGCAAGCAGTTGGCGATAATGATGGTGGATGATAGATAACTAGCATGTAGCTATGAACTCTCCCGCTCGAACCCTGATGCCGATGCAATAGCTCTCGAACCCTGTGGGATATTCACAACACCACGCTCTTGCACACGTAGCCATCAACCACGAAAGGTAGTTTTCAATCTACTAATTCCTGATGGAACAACATATCACACTCAATTGCAGTAGATAATTCAATCACAGGGTAATTCCAGAGGTTCTAATAAGAAACAACTCCAAAATAGTTTTAACTTGGTCTCATCTACTCTAGAGGGTGTTCCCAGGCTTATATGACCGCCGAAGCGTCCGAAAAACGCGAAAAAAAACGTGTCTGATACACTCAGATCCGTCGGGATCTGGTGGAAACCTTTTGGGCCGGATTATCCACCCCTAGAAGGCCGGATTATCCACCCCCATACAGAATGGCACGCCCGAAGTCCTTAGCAGAATTTCCAAAATAGGGCCGGATTATCTAGGGTGTGGGGGCTGTATTATCCAGGGTCTTGAGACATGAAAGTACTCATTGGAAAGATCTTGGAATTATCTTTCCAACCATTGCTTATTTTCCTGATTCAGAGTTTGTACGAGGAATCCACGTCCGTTTCAATTTCAGGACTTCTTTTTGTCTGAATTGAACGTTCCTTCTTTTGATGATTTCCCTTGCTTGTATTGCGCCTGCCTCCCTCTCCTCCCTCGCGCCTTCATGGATGATCATCATGTCTGGCTCCTCTTGACGTAGCCCTTCTATTTCTCGTGCCATGCTTATCTCCTTAGTGAACCTGAGCATACATAAATGCATAGACTTAGGCAGTATAAAATTCTCATTAGCATAAACATCAGATTCATTTAGGAGTGAATTCACCTGTTGTTCAAGTAGCTTTGCCCGAGCTCTAGTAATTGGTCCAATCCTGACTTCATTGGACTTATCCTTGACAACGACATCAACAACTTCATTAGGAGTTGGAGATAGCAAATCAGTAGGGATGTCCTCATCAGTTGTTGTCCTGTTTGCACTTCACAGTATGTTGGAGCAATGTTCCCTTTTCCAGGTTGTCGATGAAGGCGGCCATATCGGTTTGTTCGTGTACCCCTGCGCATGATTTTTCATATCCAGCCAGCGGGTGGAAGTGGGATAGCCTTTCCCTCTAATTAGATTGACTTTTCATATCCAGTGAGCAGGAAATCAATCTAATTAGATTGATTTCTGTAGCAAGTCCTCAATCCATTGTCGTGTGGTGCCGATGAGCATTAGTGGGAGGTACTTGACAGCAACATTAGGGTTTCCCCCCGACGATGTGAATCACCTCGTTGTAGTCCTGCAACCATGTAGCTGGCCTGGCAGTGTCGTCATAGGGCTTGATGGTCTTGTCGATCCGAAGACCCTTGGGGTAAGTTGTGTCTTGTATTACCGGTCCAAAACAACATGGACCTAGGTATGGGAGCTCCCGTGCTTCTTGGATCTTGTCCAGCCATGAACGTGCATTATACAGCTCGGTTGCTTCCCTTTTCCATCATGGGGAGGAGAATTGTGGTGCGATCCTTGGGATCCACCATGATGGCTGCTGGGTGGCGACGGTGGTGGTGGCGGCGGTGGGTTAGCCTTCTTGTTGCTACCTCCATGCAAGTCCTCATGCCTGCCGCGATTGCTTGTCGGATGTGGTGCTTCCTTGTGGGATCTTCTCCTATGTCCTTCGTTGCCGCTACGCTCTCCGCCATGCCGAGGTTGCTCACCCTGGTCGCGTATGATGATGTCGACCTGGGGATGCCTTGGAGGTGGCATGCTTGTGCGGTGTGATGGCTCAGTGTTGACAGTGCCAGAAAGATGCTGGTGCGGTGTTGATGTAGAGCTTGTTGGGAACCCCAAGAGGAAGGTATGATGAGCACAGCAGCAAGTTTCCCTCAGTTATGAAACCAAGGTTTAATCGAACCAGTAGGAGCAAGGAAACACCCCAAAGGTGTTGCTAGCTGAGCCTTGGCAGGGCGCACTACTGGTGCTAGTAGCAACGTGGAGACCTGCACAACACAACCATAGAACTCTGTCCCCAACTTGCGATGAGGTTGTCAATCTCACCGTGTTTTGCTGAAAACAAATGATTAAACGTATCGAATGGAAAGAAGTAATGGTTTGCAGAAAGTAAACACAAAGCAGTAAACAGTTTATAGATTGTATGTAAAGAAAAAGGACCGGGATCCATAGCTCACTAGAGGTGGCTCTCCTTAGATAGATAACATGCTGGGTGAACAAATTATAGCGGGGAAATTGACAAACATCGAGAAAGCAATACATGCATATACTAATCATCTTGACTCCTTTGAGACTTGATTGGGCATTACAACATTATACATAGACTGCCATCCAACTACATCTATGACTAATAATCCACCTTCAGGTTATCATCCAACCCCCCTCTAGTATTAAGTTGCAAGCAACAGATTATTGCTTTACAAACTGCGTGTAAAGTAAACAATATGATTGTTCTATGAACAAAGGATTGTTGTTTTCTCCCTAGTAGCAACAGCACATCTAGTACCTTAGAGATTTCTGTCACTTCCCCAGATTACCAGAGGCATGAACCCACTATCGAGCATAAATACTAACTCTTGGAGTTGCTAGCATCTACTTGGCAAAGATAGCTACTAACAACGGAAAGCATGCAAGATCACAAATAACAAAGACATGATAGAATCAATAATGAATATGAAATAGCATCTCAATATCCATCGGATCCCCGCAAACACAACATGCAGAATTACAAATAGATGATCTTGATCATGAACGGAGCTCACAAGATCTAGACATGAAAGCACAAAGGAGGAGAACCAGCCATCTAGCTACTACATGGATCCGTAGTCCAAGGATGAACTACTCACGCATCACACCGGAGGCTTGCATGGTGATGAAGGAGGCCTCCAGGGTGAATTCCCCTCTCCGGCAGGGTGCCGGGAAGAGCTTCAGATCCCTCCCGATCTAGGGATGGAGATGACGGCGGCTACAGACTCTTTCGTGGATGTTGATTGGGTACTTAGGGTTTTCGTCTCGAGGGCATCTTATAGGCAGAAGGAGAAGCCGAGGGGGTGCTGGGGGCGGCCAGACCACCCCCCTAGCGTGGGCCAGGCTGGGCCGCGCGGCCAGGTGGTGTGGTGGCCCCCTGGCCCCTCTCCGTCTCATATTCTGGCATCTGATGACTTCTGAAAAATAGGCACTTTGGCTTTTGTCCCGTCCAATTCCAAGAATATTCATTTTCTGACTTTCCTGGAACCAAAAACAGCAGAAAACAGGCAGTTGGCACTGTGGCTCTTGTTAATAGGTTAGTCCAAGAAATCATATGAAAAGTACTCCGAAGTGTGGACAAGACACAAGAAAGTGGATAAAACCAAGCATGGAACATCAAAAATTATAGATACATTTGCAATGTATCATGGTGGCACAACTGTTGTTCCTCGTGACGTGGGGATGGCGGGAGTGGCGGCGATCAATGAGGGCGAGCCTTCTCCCCCTTGTCAGAAGATATGGGTATGGCGTCAGCCCTGTTATGCGCATCCCTCTGCCTTCGCTCCATGGAGCCTATATGGGATCCTTCATTGCAGGGAGATCTTGGCCTTCAGCGGCTATTTAATGTTGACAGGCAAAGCTCCAGATTGGACTCAAGCCTTTGCAAGGTGGCCTTCTCCTGCTACTTGCAAGCCTTGACTATGAGGTCATAGACCCGAGCCATCGCTTCTGGCGACCTATCGTATTCTATGAGGGTCTTGGCCATTACCATGTTGAGGGCGGGAGTTGGCGTTACTTGCCTCCCCTCTGAATCATTCTATGAGGTGGCTTTTGCCGGTTTGGATGTGTCCCATCCCAACATGCGTCGAACGCCGGGGTCTTCAACGACATGAGCCGGTGCTTTCTTTGCCTTGTGTTTCGACAACAATTGTTTGTATTCAGTCTCCATTTCTCTTGCCACCTTGATGGATTGCTGCACCTTGGCCAAATCTCTGTCCAGCTAGGCTCCCTGTTCTGCAATGCACTTGTCCTTCGCGAGGATTTCTTCTAGTTTCTCATCGAGCTCTATAACGCTCCGGATATGGGAGACGGTAATGGGCTCGACAAGTAGTGGACCGTACATCACTTTGTCGGTGGGAGTAACCAATGGGTTGCTAGCTACCGATGTTGATGGTGGCGGTGGCGGAAGATTTGTTTGTTTGGCGGTACTGTGGCCTGGAGTGAGTTTGCACCTACTGCGGGGGAATAACCGGATGAGGCATGGCTTTGGCCGGACCTGGAGGGTCAGCAACTTTCTTTGCTGCCTCCGCTCTGGTAAGCGCAGGCGTGGGCGGATCTCTTTTAGGTTCCGGTTCTTGTATGTCTTCTTCCATCACGTCCCCGATGGCGACTAGCACCTGGCGGGAAGTGGTGGCTTTCTCGGCGTGCTCCTCCTTCTCGATCTCCCTCATAACAACATCGTATTCCTCCGAGTTACCATCCGAGCCGCCACCATCCATGTTGATGTCTGCGTATAGTGCATCGAGCACTGAGTCAGAGTTAGCTTCCGTGTTGTTGACGATGGAGGTGGATGGAGATGGTGGAGGGCCGTTGTTGTTGTATTCTCCAGCTTCAGGACTAGGTATGGCCTGGGTGTTCTCCTCGGCATCCTCGTAGTCGTGGACGATTGCGACCATCTCACCAAGGGGTGAGCGGGCCGGCGACCTGCCGCCTTCGGAGTGTATGCTAGATGAGCATTCCGGGCATGAGCCCTTCCACGAAGTGGTAGACAAGTTCGTCAGCACGGTCACCCTGCAGGGTTTCCCTTGCCCTCATCCATCTGGCAAGGTATTTACGGGGATATTCCCCTTCCCTCTGAATGCATCTGGCTAGATCGAAGATGGTGACAATGCTAACAAAGTGCGACCTCCGCATCTCTAACGCTCGGGGAAGCCAAGCGGATATACGGGGTCCTTCCACTATTATATCCTACATAGGGGTGGTTTGGGTGGGCCTTGCATTTTCCTGACCTGAGTTGTCATACTCTAGAGAGAGATATGGCCCAGATTCTTCTGCCAACGTATCCTGCATGCAGGTGGTCCGTGCGGGCCTTGACGAGTTTCTGACTTCCTAGGAGCTAGGACCCTAGTCAGTTTCACCGAAGAAGATGTGGATGTCTCCAAATGGGACGATGGAGCAACGGGTAGGGTTCGTCTTTGTCGGGACACAGAATTTGTCAGGAGGGACGATCGAGACGTTGTTAGAGAAGAGGACGCGCCCAATGGCCACGGTGTCGCCGATTCCCGCGAAGAGCTTGGACCTCGCCCTATGTAGAGCTTGAAGCGCCTGGTTTATAAAGTTACCAGAACCTAGGGTTACAGGGAAAGGACCTTGTTGGACAAGTTACAGAGTCCTAGACTAATACTAACTAGTCTTCGTGTCTTGTGCTCCAAGGCTTCGAGTATGTCAGTGACTCCCATGTAGCCTTCCTATATCCGGCATGGGCCTCCCTTCTAGATCCATTTAACTGGGCCACCCAGCAGGCCATGGGCCATGCTACGAATTGTGGGCCACCCGGGTTATCCGGATTAGAGACATACAATGGTGATATCCATTTAGCATATCCCCAACATTTTTGTTAGCCTGATGCTTTTAAATCTCTGCACCTTGTCAACCTGTTAGTTGGGCTGCAACTTGGCTGGAGTTTTCAAGGGTTCGATTGTAAGCCGAGTCAGCTACTCGGGCAATCGCGATGATGAGTTATACGTGTGACCAGGTCGTCAGGGAGGCGCAACCCCCGAGTGCAAAATGCATGGAAAGTAAAACATAATAAGACGCGTAAATGAGACACTTAGCTTTATTTATTGGAGAATAGCAGGAGGTACATTGTTTGGCTAAGTATCTTGGCTGAGTAGCCTTATTGTAAAGGAAAAACATCTAAGGTAAAAGCGTCGCAGTTGCGTGATGTTCAACGGGTTAGAGTATGCGACTCTAGCCTCTAAGTCCTTGAGGCTATAAGAGCCACCTAGGATCACTTCGGTGACCACGTAAGGTCCTTCCCATGGAGATTCGAGCTTGAGGTGCCCTTTCTGCTTCATTCATAGGACGAGGTCACCTTCGACGAAGGATCTTGGACGCAGCTGTCGACTGTGGTAGTTGTGGAGGCTCTGCTGGTACACGGTTGAGCATTCCACGGCAATTTTGTGTGCTTTGTCGAGGAGATCGACGTAGTCTTTGATTGTGGCAGAGGATTCGGCCTCGTTGTAGGCGACGACCCGTGTTGCCTTATAGCATACTTCAGCTGGTAGTACTGCCTCGGCACTGTGTACCATGATGAAAGGCGTGTACCTAGTGGCGTTGTTTGGGGTTATACGCAGGCTCCATAGTACAAAGGGCAGCTCCTCGGTCCAACATCCTGCCACTCGTTCGAGAGACTGAAGGCGGCGCGTCTTGATGCCATTGCAGACTAGTCCATTGGCCTTCTCGACTTGACCTTTGGTCTGAGGATGTGCCGTAGAAGCGTAGCTGATGTTGATCCCCAGGTTTTCACAGAAATCCTAGAACTCATTCGAGGTGAAGTTCGTCCCGTTGCTGGTGATGATGTTGTGCAACACACTAAACCTGAACACGATGGACTTGAAGGACTTGACGGAGGTGGCTCCAGTTTCGTTTTTCACCGTCATGGCCTCGATCCACTTGGTGAACTTGTCGATTGCTACGAGGAGGTAGACGTATCCTCCAGGCGACGATTTCTGCACCTTGCCGACCATGTCGAGACCTTACTATGCAAAGGGCCAGGCCACAGGTATTGGCATGAGTTCTGCGCCTGGTGCATGCGGTTTATCCGTGAATCTCTGATAGGTGTTGCACCTATCGACGATGTCCTTGGCATCGCGCATCGCGGTGGGCCAATAGAAGCCATCTCATAGAGCTTTAGCGACGAGGGCGCGAGTGCCCGTGTGATGTCTGCAGGTGTCCTTGTGTATTTCCAGGAGGATTCCTCTACCATCACCGTTGGAGGATACCCGTGATTTTTTGCCTATACAACTCGCTGATGATTATTCTGAAGGCCTTGGATCGTCGAGCGATGTGTTGCGCATCTATTGGGTCATCTGGCAGCTTCTTGGTGAGCAGGTACGTGATGTACGGCTGTGTCCAGGATGGCTCAATGAGCATGGCCTCCATGGGACCTTCAGGTGCAGATCCTTGTTCTGCCTTGCTGGATCCTTCGGCTTCTTTAGGTGGAGTAGTCCCCGAGTGCATTGCTAGGTCTGATGGCCCTGTAGTAGCATTTAGCTCGATGGATCATTCATAGATTTGCTCCAAGAATATGCCTAGTGGCACCAGGGTGCAGGTGGAGCCTATGTTCGCGAGGTTGTCGGCCTCCTCGTTACTTTGCCACAGTTTATAGCCATCAAAGTCCCCTTTAAGTGCGTTGTAGAGGTTGCGGTATGCGATCATGTTATCGCTCAAGGCATCGCACCTGTTCATGGTTTTTTGGACCACGAGGTTGGAGTCACCATAGATGATTAGCCGTGTGGCGCCGCAAGCCTTGGCCATCCGCATTCTATGGATCAGTGCCCCATACTCTGCCTCATTGTTGGATGTGCGTAACTTCATCCCTAGGATGTACTACATCTTGTCACCCTGAGGAGATCTCAGGATGACACCAGCACCAGCTCATTCTTTACGTTTGGATCCGTCAAAGTTCATAGTCCATAGATAGGACATGTGTGGTGTGTCTGGGAGCTGGTTCTCCATCCATCGGACGAGGAAGTGTGGCAGTACTTGCGACTTGATCGTTGTCCGCTGCTTGTAGGTGATGTCCCGTGGGGACAGTTCGATACCCTAGAGGGCGATCCGCCCCATTGCATCGGGGTTGTTAAGGATGTGGTTTAGCGGGGCATCATTTACCATAACTATCAGGTGCTCCTGGAAGTAGTAGCCCAGTCTCCACGCTATCATGAGGACATCGTAGGCCAGCTTCTGGTAATGCGGGTTCTACTGCTTAGTGGGTGCAGTACCTCGCTAAGGTAGTACAACAGACATTGTACTCCATGGATCTTGTTCTCTTCGGCCCGTTCGACACCAGCATGGTACTGACCACCTGGTTGGTGGATGATATATATAACAGCATCGGCTCCTTCTCCCTAGGGGTCACCAGAACAAGCGAGGTGGAGAACAGGTGCTTGAGGTCTTCGAATGCTTCATGTGCCTCGTCCGTCCATTCGAATTTGTCCGTGTTGCAGAGGAGTTGGTAGAACGACAATGCCTTTTTGCCAATCCGACTGATGAATCATTTGAGCGCCGCAATTCATCTAGCGAGCTATTGGACGCCCTTGACATTCTTTAGCTTCTCCATGGCCAGTATGGCCTTTATCTTTTTTAGGTTGGCCTCTATTCCCCTGGCAGAGATGAGGTACCCGAGAAGTTTCCCAGGTGGGACTCTGAGGGCGCAATTCTCCGTATTTAGATGGATATTGTAGTAGTGAAGGTTATCGAAAGTCTCGTGGAGATCATCGATGAGCGTAGTTTCCTCTTTGGTTTTGACCACTATATCATCGACGTAGACCTGAACATTTTGGCCAAGCTGGTTCTTAAGGCAGACCTACATGAGAATATCATTTTGCGGCCTGAAAGTTGAGGCGCCTAGGTAACGCGGTACCCAAGTTGTTGTAATCAGTCGTGTTTCCCAAAGTTGGCGTGCCAAATACTCAGAGGGTCTTTTTCGGCATGAATTCAACTTTATGTTTCAATACAAAATATCAGGCTAATGCGCGTCAAGTTGGGCCCTTCCTGTCAGTTTTCGCCGTTATGTCGCTGTCGTCATGGCTGCCATGTAGGCTTGCAGCGTTGGCGCCTCCATCCTTTACGCGTCTTCTTCCCCGGAGCGGCAATATGTGGTCGTGGACATGGCGCAGAGCTGGGATGTGGACGAACCTGCTTGGCCCCGCTCTCCTCCCCGTCCCGAATCAGAGATCCCCCTCACCATGGCCGCACCCATGGCACGGCGCGGGGACGAGAATTCATTCTCGGGTGAGATCTATCCCCATGTCGACCATGCTCGGTCCAGTTGTCCTCCTCCAGAATCCGAGCCTGTCGTCATTGTGGTCGCACACACACCATCCATGGTGCCTTCCTCTCCGAAGCCCAAAGCCACATCCACCCAGTTCGGCACAACGCTAACAAGGTGAAAATGCATCCAGTTTTCTTCTTCTGATTGTAGAAAAACATGTATTTACCGTGTCCGTATCATACTCTAACAATGTACACATATGTTGTTTACTAGATTTTCATTTGAAATTAGTAGCTCTATGATGACGAAACATAGAGAACCTAAATGGAATGACGATTAAGACCATGTTATGTACTTTGCATTGCATCAACAAGTGCTCGCTGACGAAGCATGTTACCAAGAGAGTGGAGTTCATGAGACATTGCCAAAAATATGTGAACAAATCAATGAGCGATTCAATGCAAATACGCGCAGAAAAGCTAGATCCATGTCATCAACCATCAATAGGTGGCATATTCTAGTGATGCGTTCAAATGCATACACCATGTATCTTTTACTTGAAGTGGTTGTTATCCTGAGCAAAATGCCTAGTATGCACATTACCTTTGTCTATTCTATGCTGCAATTCTGCTGTTATGGGCGTGGAAAGAAAATCTAGGCTTCACTGAATATTACACAGTTAGGCCGAACTTAGTCTTACACAAATAAGCGCAGCTTAGTCTTTACACAAATAAGCGTAACTGAGTCTTGACCAATGAATCATTTACTTCATAGAACTGGGGGAAACTAAAGATAAAGGCAAATGGTTCATCGGATCAGCTAGTATGAGCACTAGGTCCCTGGAGCTGGTGGTATCATCGAAATGAACCAGAATGCTGCGGTTGGCTGTCTACCATTCTCCATCAAATGGTATGACCCCACAGTTGAGCCAATTGTAGGCCCCCTCCCCCTGACGTGGATTCGGCTCCAGGTCAGATCTGGAGTGTCAACATGATAGGCGCGTGAGTGTGCAGCATACACACAGTCTGCTATCAACACTGGAAGTGCTGGCACCTCAGCAACAACACCATCATGTTCTTCCTAGACTCCGGCAGTAGCCTCACCAAGTATTTCGTCAGGTTCACCAGCAGCAGCCTCAGCAGGTATTTCGTCAGCTTCACCAGCAGCAGCATTAGCAAGTATTTCGTCAACTTCACTAGCAGCTACATCACCAAGTATTTCGTCAGGTTCACCAGGAGCAGCAGTAGCTAGTTCTTCATCAGATCCACCAGCAGCAGCAGCATCAGGAGCCAGGGCTGCCTGAACAATTACAGGTTCAACAGCTCCAGGGGCTCCGACAAAGAAAGGGTAGTTGATCCCAAGAAACATAGATTGTCCCTTCAGATTGTCGACTCTACTCCAGACTTGCTCAACTGGGTCTTTTGATGGGCATGCGGACCTCGAGAAAACGTGACACCGAAGCGATTGGTATGAACAAAGTTGTGTCCCCATATGTTCTATTGTATCACCAACGCTGTTTAGTCCTCTCCTGATATGAATCCACATGATTTCAACATCCTGTTTTGTGTCGCCTCCGAGAGGTGCTAGGAACCAGCGTCGTGATCCAAGTTCAGCATCTGCTACTGCATCTTCGATCACCGGAGCTGGAATGATGCGCGGGGCTGCATGGGTACCTGCGTGTTACTTACAGTCAGTAAGCAGAATTAATAATGGGATTTTACATGCTATATGACACCATGACTCACCTAGATGAACGGCTCCCAAACAAGCACGTCGCCTCTAGGTTCAGTGACCGCATAAATGCGTTGCGGTTTGTTGGAATGGTAGCTGGAGGTGAAGACAACGTCAACATACTTCTCTGGCCGCAGGAAGTCGTCGCGAAGACTTTCCATTCCTTGTCTTCTAGGCATCTAGTGAATGTGATTGCCTTGTCGAACACCGCTAAGAGGTCATACTCTCAGGTATTCCACACCTCCCATGGTCTATGTGGGATGTATACCTTCAGGAGCTCAAGTTCTGCCATGTTGAACCTATAAGCGAATTCAGAAATGGGCGGCAGCCACCTGTTGTTGAATGCAGTAATGCCGATACCCTCCAAAAATGGCAATGTAAATCTCAACGATCTGTAGCCATTTTTGATAGTACAAGTACTCCCATCCTAGGATAAAAGGACCAGCCACTCGCTGTTGCCACCCACCCTGTTCTGGTCATCTCCCATTTCCATCTCTTCTTCTTCCTTGATATTCACCATTACTGATTTCGACCACTTATCCAGCAGCATCATTTTTGCATGAATATTCTGCAGAGTTTGTTGTTAGTTGGTAGAATCACCTAGCATGGATTCCATTGCAAATATAATTTGATAACTAGACCTTCAGAATAAAGTACCCAAAATATCACCTAAATACGAGTGTCTCCTCAGATATCACCTAAATTATGCCTGTGTCACTACAAAAATACCCAAAATATGGAGTAGGAGCAAAGCTCCCCCCGAATAAACTCCTGACGATGATCATAAACAGCTAGGAGCATAATAGCCTTAAATCGTCTAATCTGTTTAGTTTTTAGGAAACAGAATATCACCTAGCAGGCATTCTGTAGCATCCCAATTGTCTAACAATTGCAATGCTACTAGCCTAGTCTATATAAATGCTACTTTATATATATAATTGTTGCATCATAATTATATCATGCTCATGTCATCATGCCACCTTGAATTTGAGCATCATACAAAACCCCTTTTCATTTGGTTCTTCTCTCATATGCATTGATAATTGTATTTGACTCTTGATATTGTATTTGGGTCTTGATATATTGTTTAAATGCCCAAGTTGAGTTGGGGGCATATCTTTTACTAACTCCACCACCTTTTCTTTCACCACCTTATAATTCCACCATTCCACCATATATGAGCATTGCAGCTTATCTGGTTTTACCTCTAGCTCATATGTGTTGGTGTGAATCCAATTCTTTGCCCACATGCTCTCATCTTAGCATCATGTTGTTTTCACATTAGTGATATATGAGAGCCACATGGCCACCTTTGCATGCCTTGTGAGTGGAACCCTTTTTCCTAGCTTCCATATGGATTATGCTCATGTTGGGATATTTTTGGGACTAATGAGCATCTAGTGGCACATACACACTAGCAAGTCCCATTTCTATTCAAACATAGTCATCTCCATCTACTCCACATGGGGAATCCTTTCAATCCTTTTTGCTTGGCTTTATTCCAATTTTTGGGAATGCAAAATAATAATGCCATGTAATAACATTGTTTTCACAAGAGTCAATATGGCAATAAATATTTTTGCATGGGCCATGCAAGTGCCACCTTTTCTAGTATTTGGTTTTTATATGAATCTTGAGTGGACCATCATCTCTCTCTATCTCTATCCTTTCTTTTGGCTTGATCTATGTTGATCTTGCTTAAAACCATATCACCACATCCCTCTCTTTTTCTTGACTTGATCTTGTTGGAGCTTGACATGCTCTAGCTTGTTCTTGTCAAAAGAAAGCCACTCCATCTATCTCTCCAAGCCCTAGACCATCACCTACCTCATCATCACCATACCCCCCCCTCATCTCTCCTCTCTAGCTAACCCTAGTTCTAATCCACCCCTCTAACCTAACCCAAGACCACCTCTCCCTAACCCTAGTCAAACCTAACCCGAGCCCCCCAAGCTATCCTAGCCCGAGCTACCCCTCCCCTGGTCCCCTCTTTTTCCTTCTCTAGCTAAAGAACAAAGAGAGAGGAGAGAGGGCAAACCCTAGCCCGAGCCCTCTCCTCACCTTTTTCCTAGCTACCACCACCAAACCCATGTGCTCTCCCCTCCTCCTTCATCTACCCTCACCTCAGAGCATCCAGGAGGCGCCCAGAACCCTCTTCCTCCTCCCTTCTTCCCCAGGCTAGACCGTGGCCACCACCTAGCTAAACCCTAGCCCCTTCGGCCTCGATCAAGATCTGCGCAGCCTGCTGCTCCCCAAGGCGATCCAGAAGCACCAGGACCCTCCTCTGTCTCCTCCACACCGCCCTACACCGGCCACGCCTCCCCGAAGCCCTCCGAAGCTCCCCGGACACGCCGCAGCCACCGGATCCGAAGCTCGCAGAGCCCCTGCCTCTGCTCCGACCTGAGCCACCTCCGTGCCAACGACCACGCCGACGAGCACCTAGGTGAGCTCCTCCTCCCCCTAGACATGGTCCCTCTCCTTCTAGCTCGCCGTAGCGCCGCCGCCTTCCGTCGAACGCGCAGCGCGTCGTGCTCTGGCAGACAGCGTCAGACCGCAGCACCGACCGCCTCTGTTCGCCGCCGAGCCCCGCGCGCTGTAGACCTTCTCCGGCGATGCCACCTGAACAAAAGTCGTAGCCCTACGTTCCCTCGTCGTGTTTCGTTTTTGCGGCGTGGCGAGATCCGCCGCCGTTTGGTCGTCATCGTCGACCAAACTCCGGCCGTTCTCCTGTGCTCTGCAGATCGGCGCACAGCAGCAGACCGTCGTCGACGTCGTTTTTGCAGAGAACCCCCTGATGTTTTTCCCGCCTGAACCCGAGCTCCCTAGTGCCCCACCTGCCAGCCTCAGCGCCCCTTGCAAGGAAACCCCCTGGAAAAGTATGGCCATCACGAACCGATCCCTCCCCGCGTCCTGGGATCGCCCACGTGGCGTGCGCCTGCTGGACGCGCCAGCGAGTGGCCCCGTCGAGCCCCGGTCCCGCCAGTCAGTCTCAGTGGCTGGCCTAACCCGCGGTGAGAAAAGCTGTTCTGCGCGCTGGGCTGCTGAGTCAGCCAGTGACCCCACCCGTCAGTGACTATGTCTGGATTTGTCTGAGTATAAAAGGGTTTTCTGGATTTCTGTCTTAATTCAAATCTTTTTCAAATTAATTCAAATTCAAATTTATTTCTGTTTTTAAATATCTTTTAAAATATAAATCCAATTTAGACAAATAATATATGTTTTCAAATCAGAAAAATGTGAGGAGTTCAAATATGCCATTCAAAATTTATTTTGAACACTTAAAATTCCAAGTTAATTAAAATTACATTAAAATGCCCTTCCACCTTAATTAATTAATAACTTTTGTTTTATAACTCCAAATTTAACAAATGATATGTCTAAAATGATTAGCTCGACGAGACCTTTCTGTTTATGCATTCCATGGTTTGTTTTGAAGCGTGCATCATGTAAATATAATGTGTACAGCAACTAATATGAGTTTAAAATGTGGTAAAAACTCAATAAAATGCTTTATTATTGTATTCCACACCTCACCCATGCCATGCTACTTCTATGCCATGCAAATCGTGCATCATTCATCATGGCATGATTGTTTGCTTGATGCATTTAATTCATATGCTTGTGCACTTTATTTATGTTGGCCCTTGTTTGTTTGGTTCTTCTTCGAATAGACGCTGAGCAGGGGATATACCAAGAAACCCAGGAGCACTACCTAGATCCATCCATTGCTTCAACTGAACTGCTAGGCAAGCACTACCACATGCTTGCATACATATAGTACCTATTGCCTCTATCTTATTCTTGCATCATTGAGTCGCGAATGCATTAAACTGAATCCCAAGTATTGCATAGCCTTTACTTTTGAACCCCACCGAAGCTTGTTTTCCTCCATCCCATGAGCCATTACTACAGGAGTTGCTTGAGCCATGCGAGTCGTAGAACAGCATGTGTAGGGTATGTGAGTGTCTGATGAATAACGAGGTACCTAAACAACTTAACCTGAGTAGTAATGGAATAACTAATGAAAGTGGCATCGGTGAGCCATATTTGCTATTTGGTTTTTCAGGCTCACTTGTGTCCCGTAAGACCCCGAGTACTTGATTCCTGTTCCAAGAATATTCGCGCTATCCACATCCGGGAGGCTTATGAACCCCCCTGAGCCAGAGCTTGATTCATTCTTATTTCTTGGGGCCACAAACTAGTTTGAGGTTTTATTTATTATCCTGTACTTATGCCATGCTTTACTGCTTTATTTAAATTGTGCGAGGTACTGCACACTGTACTGTTTAGGAAAGCGGAGTGTTTTCGCGGTGTCGACAAGCCCAGTCACATTTTCGGGTTCCCAGTCGTTCACAGCCATTGACGCAAACCTTGAGTCCGTATCGGAGCCGGCCAGCTTCGTTGCGGGTAGCTTAATGGGGTGGCCCCCTGAAATATTTCTGAATCATGTAATTGCTTTGTCGTGACTGCCTCGTTGGGTTTTGAGTTGGTTTTTCCGAGGCATATCGAGTGTGTGTTGCTATTTGTGCACCCCTGCAGGGTAAAACTTTCTGAAAGCCGTGTCCGCGGTTATGGACGACTTGGAGCACAGTTTCTCGATCATAGACAAGCATAACTAAAGTACCGCTTTTAATTTTACTAGACTAGGTACCTGACTAGTAAATAGTGCAACACTCATGGAATGGATAATAAAACTGCCAACGGATGGAGGGTTGTTCGTCCGCTTCCTCGTCGGTAAGCGAGGAGGAGGATGGATCTGTTAACATTACCGTCATAACTGCTGTTATTATTCACGGACATCCGTCTATCTTTGGTTAGGCGGATGGTTAGCGAGTATCTATAGAATTGCTAGGGTTTATATTTTGCTGCAATTGCGTCACCCAGGTTGTGTCCCCTTTAGAGGCATAAAGACTTGCTGAGTACCCCTAGGGTCTCACACGATAAATTATTGGTTCAGATGAACAGGTACACTCGCAAGATGGATACTGGGTGGAAGAGACGGACGATGTGGGCAACGATCATTCGGTGTAGAGATTCCGGGAACGGGGATCCGTGAGATCTGTGGGCGGGATGTGTTTATTTACGGGGCATCTTATGCCGATTTGCTTCTTATCCGTACTCGGATTTTGTCTTCCGCTTCCGCCTGATACTCTGATGTTTGATGTATGAGGAAATATCCTAAACTATTATATCTATCTAGGATATTTGGATCTTGCCGTATGGCGTTGCTATATTTCCTTTCTTTTTAGATGGAATGGCTCTGATGTACTATTGTATGGTGGCTTGCATACATACTCATTTGTGTATGTAGTTGATCCCTTCGTCTGCCGATTACGCCGCCCGTTCTTGTCCCGATGTTTGGAAATGGTTGGGACGGCCAAAAGGTCTACCTGTGAGTGGCATTTGGGCACCGTACTATTTCAACCATTTCTGCTCATCCAGGCTTGTAACTAGGAGCGTAATTCACCGAGGTAGTTACAATTGGTATCAGAGCCATCCCGCCCTTCAGGGTCTCAGCCAAATGGTCGTTGTCTGTCTAGCAAATATTTTGATAGTTATGTATACTAGGGAAAAACAAAACGCGAGAGTAGGACTGCTTCCATTTTTCTTCTTACCCACCCACCACCCTTTTCTGGTAAGGAAGTGTAACGTTTTCAACCCTCTTCTTAAAATTCAAACTAGGATTCACGTGTTCTGGGTTCCGTAGTACCATAGGTTGTGTGTGTGTAATTCCTTGTCTATCTGTTGCATCCAACTTGTTGTCTTTATCTGCCTTTGGTTATCAACTGTTGGTACATTCCATACTGACAGGCTTTTGAAAACTGGCGCGATCTATCTGACTCCTTGTTAACCGGTGCCATCTTCTTAAGGGTGTTCTTCCTTCCAGCAACTCCACAATCTGCGTAAGCATCAGTTGCTAATCGCTATCGAATAAGTGATTTTGCGCATCTATTGGTATTTAATGCCGAAAAAAATGCGGAAAATTTTTCTTTGATACATCTGTGTTTCCACACTCCTTTTCAGTCGTGTGTGAAACATTATCTATCTTCCTTTTATCAGCATGTCCATGCTAACTCATTCTTTTGTCACCGGCGCTTAATCCTGGAGTTTCTTTTCATCTCCAATTCTCTTGGGCTAATTACATAACATGTCTCGATCCGATGCTGATGATTGTAATTTGGCTCTCGGCATCGCTATACTCCACTCATGATAAATGTCGATTGGAATATGGAAAATGCTATCAACTCTATCCTCCAAATGGTGACGGTTATCTCCTGTGATTTTGAGTACACCGTGATCATATCGATGCATATTCAAGCATCTTTGGCAAACCGGAGTTTCTCAAAGCACTATGGCGGTTTATCATCTGTTCATCATGCTGCACATCTTTTTGAACTCCATATCTGCAAAATTCTCTTTGGGACGAGGGGATTGCATCTTTTCGTCTCTGATAGCTTTGCTTAAGGTATGATCTATCATCTTTTCTTGATCCAAGATCTCTTTATCTTTGTAACCGGTGATCCGATCGACAATGCGAACCAGGTGTCATCTCTTTTTCTTCCGAAGGACCAGATAATCTATTCTTCCAGTGCATCTTCTTCAACACGAACCCGTGCTCTTAATATTGATCTTTCTAAGAGCGTTGAGCTCAGGAAGTGTTCGAGCATTTGTTCGTTTCTCCCGCCTCTCGAACTTGATATTCTGAGAATATCCTGTTAATCCATGGTGGTATATGTTGATAATATGCTTGCCTATTCGATATCAATGGAAGGACATGGAAGATCATCTGTGTCTCCTTCTCTCAAGCTTTGTTAACACTGCCTATGTGCAAAGTTCTCAAAGCGTGAATTCTGGCTTCTTGAAGTCACCTATCTCGACCACGTCCTTCTGCTAAATAAATCGCTTCAATTCTGGAATTAGCAAGTCCATTGTTAATTCCATCCTCCATCTTTAACCAATCCGGAGTTGTTCCTTGAAGGCAAGTTATCATCGTCGTTCCGCTAAAGGTTTCCTCAAGACCGCTAAATCTCTCTCAATCTTTTCAAGGACAACATGGAGTTCTTTTCACCTCTATCTTGTCAAGTAATCTCTTGAAACCCTCTCGCTCTATCGTCTATGCTCAATCCACCGGAGGCCATGAAGACTTTTCAGATCTTGTTTTCCTTCCGTTCAAGTTGGTGCTATCTTTTCTGTAGCTGTTGAATCTTGCAGTTGTTCTCCGTAACCTTCCTTCATATCTTTCCGGTGGCTTGGTACTTCAGACATGACGACAACATCATCACCATTATCTATCTTGGATCCGGTGAATCGTTTGTATCTATCCTTGTTTTCTAGCGGAGTTCCATGAGCTCTACTTGTCAATACCTTCAGTATGTTTCGGTAGTTGGATTGCATGGTTTTCTTATTCATGGGCGGAGTAATGCTTTGAGTGCGGGATGGAGTAGCTACCATACCACTACTCTTATCATTCGCTCTTGTACATTGAATTGGTGAACTAATGTGATTTCACTCATTCCACGGAAGTTAGAAGTGGCCTTTATCCCTCGATACTTTACTTCCGTCCTTGTTTTCCGGAGTGCTCTCTCGAAGAAAGTAATCAATAATCTCTTGTTGGTGATCTCGCCCTTTCTACACGGAGCAAAATCATCAATTATTTGGTGGAAACAAACGCAAACTCTTTTCTATCCTCGTCGTTCTACCGGTGCTCGACATCCCCAAACAAGATGAAGGAAACTATCTCTCTTTGTTTCATCAATTCTTTTTCTGTGGTAAAGCCAATTATGGTTGAGGCCATCAGCCGCAAATCTATTGCGTTAGCCTCAAGGCTAAAGAAAGCAATAAGTATATCTACAATAAACTCCAGATCCTCCATAATCTTTGCTTCTCGGGGTCCCACCATGATCTGGCTTCACATCCGTCTCTAGAAGTTATATCCGCGCACCTCAATTGCGTGATCCTTGGTTCTTACCGGCGCAACAAGAATCTAATCCGACGATGTCTAGCTAAATCTTTCTGTTGATATCAAGGGACTCTATTGTTTTAAGGCAATATTGTTTCCGACTGCATTTCTCAAATCCGAGAGAAGATGCGATGCTATTGTCATAGTGGTTCAAAACCTCTCCAATCTAGCTCTTTTCTTCCGGCGAGACAAAGTTTTCATCCTCTCTAGTATAGGTTAATCTTTAATCTTAACGGTGTGTCTTTCTTTATCCATGATACATCATCTTGTCCTTTCTTTCACAAGTGGTTCTATTCTTTTATCATGTTTCTCGAGAAAACCGAAGCTATGTCCATCCTATCCTTCTTGTCTCACGACAATCCTTCTTTTTCTTCTAACCCGTTGTGTCTCAAGCAAACGCAAGACTCGCAACAAGTCTACCAAGTTTTGCAAAGTGTAATGGTCGCACCATTCAGTTCTTCATCATTTTGGGAACGCAAGGATCACCTTCGTTCCGAACACCCGCCTCTCCTTGTGTTGTTTTCCTTTTCCTAGGAATCTCGGGGCGAGATTCTTGTTTAGTGGGGGAGAGTTGTAGCATCCCAATTGTCTAACAATTGCAATGCTACTAGCCTAGTCTATATAAATGCTACTTTATATATATAATTGTTGCATCATAATTATATCATGCTCATGTCATCATGCCACCTTGAATTTGAGCATCATACAAAACCCCTTTTCATTTGGTTCTTCTCTCATATGCATTGATAATTGTATTTGACTCTTGATATTGTATTTGGGTCTTGATATATTGTTTAAATGCCCAAGTTGAGTTGGGGGCATATCTTTTACTAACTCCACCACCTTTTCTTTCACCACCTTATAATTCCACCATTCCACCATATATGAGCATTGTAACTTATCTGGTTTTACCTCTAGCTCATATGTGTTGGTGTGAATCCAATTCTTTGCCCACATGCTCTCATCTTAGCATCATGTTGTTTTCACATTAGTGATATATGAGAGCCACATGGCCACCTTTGCATGCCTTGTGAGTGGAACCCTTTTTCCTAGCTTCCATATGGATTATGCTCATGTTGGGATATTTTTGGGACTAATGAGCATCTAATGGCACATACACACTAGCAAGTCCCATTTATATTCAAACATAGTCATCTCCATCTACTCCACATGGGGCATCCTTTCAATCCTTTTTGCTTGGCTTTATTCCAATTTTTGGGAATGCAAAATAATAATGCCATGTAATAACATTGTTTTCACAAGAGTCAATATGGCAATAAATATTTTTGCATGGGCCATGCAAGTGCCACCTCTTCTAGTATTTGGTTTTTATATGAATCTTGAGTGGACCATCATCTCTCTCTATCTCTATCCTTTCTTTTGGCTTGATCTATGTTGATCTTGCTTAAAACCATATCACCACATCCCTCTCTTTTTCTTGACTTGATCTTGTTGGAGCTTGACATGCTCTAGCTTGTTCTTGTCAAAAGAAAGCCACTCCATCTATCTCTCCAAGCCCTAGACCATCACCTACCTCATCATCACCATACCCCCCCCTCATCTCTCCTCTCTAGCTAACCCTAGTTCTAATCCACCCCTCTAACCTAACCCAAGACCATCTCTCCCTAACCCTAGTCAAACCTAACCCGAGCCCCCCAAGCTATCCTAGCCCGAGCTACCCCTCCCCTGGTCCCCTCTTTTTCCTTCTCTAGCTAAAGAACAAAGAGAGAGGAGAGAGGGCAAACCCTAGCCCGAGCCCTCTCCTCACCTTTTTCCTAGCTACCACCAAACCCATGTGCTCTCCCTCCTCCTTCATCTACCCTCACCTCAGAGCATCCAGGAGGCGCCCAGAACCCTCTTCCTCCTCCCTTCTTCCCCAGGCTAGACCGTGGCCACCACCTAGCTAAACCCTAGCCCCTTCGGCCTCGATCAAGATCTGCGCAGCCTGCTACTCCCCAAGGCGATCTAGAAGCACCAGGACCCTCCTCTGTCTCCTCCACACCGCCCTGCACCGGCCACGCCTCCCCGAAGCCCTCCGAAGCTCCCCGGACACGCCGCAGCCACCGGATCCGAAGCTCGCAGAGCCCCTGCCTCTGCTCCGACCTGAGCCACCTCCGTGCCAACGACCACGCCGACGAGCACCTAGGTGAGCTCCTCCTCCCCCTAGACATGGTCCCTCTCCTTCTAGCTCGCCGTAGCGCCGCCGCCTTCCGTCGAACGCGCTGCGCGCGCGCCGCGCGTCGTGCTCTGGCAGACAGCGTCAGACCGCAGCACCGACCGCCTCTGTTCGCCGCCGAGCCCCGCGCGCTGTAGACCTTCTCCGGCGATGCCACCTGAACAAAATTCATAGCCCTACGTTCCCTCGTCGTGTTTCGTTTTTGCGGCGTGGCGAGATCCGCCGCCGTTTGGTCGTCATCATCGACCAAACTCCGGCCGTTCTCCTGTGCTCTGCAGATCGGCGCACAGCAGCAGACCGTCGTCGACGTCGTTTTTGCAGAGAACCCCCTGATGTTTTTCCCGCCTGAACCTGAGCTCCCTAGTGCCCCACCTGCCAGCCTCAGCGCCCCTTGCAAGGAAACCCCCTGGAAAAGTATGGCCATCACGAACCGATCCCTCCCCGCGTCCTGGGATCGCCCACGTGGCATGCGCCTGCTGGACGCGCCAGCGAGTGGCCCCGTCGAGCCTCGGTCCCGCCAGTCAGTCTCAGTGGCTGGCCTAACCCGCGGTGAGAAAAGCTGTTCTGCGCGCTGGGCTGCTGAGTCAGCCAGTGACCCCACCCGTCAGTGACTGTGTCTGGATCTGTCTGAGTATAAAAGGGTTTTCTGGATTTCTGTCTTAATTCAAATCTTTTTCAAATTAATTCAAATTCAAATTTATTTCTGTTTTTAAATATATTTTAAAATATAAATCCAATTTAGACAAATAATATATGTTTTCAAATCAGAAAAATGTGAGGAGTTCAAATATGCCATTCAAAATTTATTTTGAACACTTAAAATTCCAAGTTAATTAAAATTACATTAAAATGCCCTTCCACCTTAATTAATTAATAACTTTTGTTTTATAACTCCAAATTTAACAAATGATATGTCTAAAATGATTAGCTCGACAAGACCTTTCTGCTTATGCATTCCATGGTTTGTTTTGAAGCATGCATCATGTAAATATAATGTGTACAGCAACTAATATGAGTTTAAAATGTGGTAAAAACTCAATAAAATGCTTTATTATTGTATTCCACACCTCACCCATGCCATGCTACTTCTATGCCATGCAAATCGTGCATCATTCATCATGGCATGATTGTTTGCTTGATGCATTTAATTCATATGCTTGTGCACTTTATTTATGTTGGCCCTTGTTTGTTTGGTTCTTCTTCGAATAGACGCTGAGCAGGGGATATACCAAGAAACCCAGGAGCACTACCCAGATCCATCCATTGCTTCAACTGAACTGCCAGGCAAGCACTACCACATGCTTGCATACATATAGTACCTATTGCCTCTATCTTATTCTTGCATCATTGAGTCGCGAATGCATTACACTGAATCCCAAGTATTGCATAGCCTTTACTTTTGAACCCCATCGAAGCCTGTTTTCCTCCATCCCATGAGCCATTACTACAGGAGTTGCTTGAGCCATGCGAGTCGTAGAACAGCATGTGTAGGGTATGTGAGTGTCTGATGAATAACGAGGTACCTAAACAACTTAACCTGAGTAGTAATGGAATAACTAATGAAAGTGGCATCGGTGAGCCATATTTGCTATTTGGTTTTTTAGGCTCACTTGTGTCCCGTAAGACCCCGAGTACTTGATTCCTGTTCCAAGAATACTCGCGCTATCCACATCCGGGAGGCTTATGAACCCCCCTGAGCCAGAGCTTGATTCATTCTTATTTCTTGGGGACACAAACTAGTTTGAGGTTTTATTTATTATCCTGTACTTATGCCATGCTTTACTGCTTTATTTAAATTGTGTGAGGTACTGCACACTGTACTGTTTAGGAAAGCGGAGTGTTTTCGCGGTGTCGACAAGCCCAGTCACATTTTCGGGTTCCCAGTCGTTCACAGCCATTGACGCAAACCTTGAGTCCGTCTCGGAGCCGGCCAGCTTCGTTGCGGGTAGCTTAATGGGGTGGCCCCCTGAAATATTTCTGAATCCTGTAATTGCTTTGTCGTGACTGCCTCGTTGGGTTTTGATTTGGTTTTTCCGAGGCATATCGAGTGTGTGTTGCTATTTGTGCACCCCTGCAGGGTAAAACTTTCTGAAAGCCGTGTCCGCGGTTATGGACGACTTGGAGCACAGTTTCTCGATCATAGACAAGCATAACTAAAGTACCGCTTTTAATTTGACTAGACTAGGTACCTGACTAGTAAATAGTGCAACACTCATGGAATGGATAATAAAACTGCCAACGGATGGAGGGTTGTTCGTCCACTTCCTCGTCGGTAAGCGAGGAGGAGGATGGATCTGTTAAGATTACCGTCATAACTGCTGTTATTATTCACGGACATCCGTCTATCTTTGGTTAGGCGGATGGTTAGCGAGTATCTATAGAATTGCTAGGGTTTATCTTTTGCTGCAATTGCGTCACCCCAGGTTGTGTCCCCTTTAGAGGCATAAAGACTTGCTGAGTACCCCTAGGGTCTCACACGATAAATTATTGGTTCAGATGAACAGGTACACTCGCAAGATGGATACTGGGTGGAAGAGACGGACGATGTGGGCAACGATCATTCGGTGTAGAGATTCCGGGAACGGGGATCCGTGAGATCTGTGGGCGGGATGTGTTTATTTACGGGGCATCTTATGCCGATTTGCTTCTTATCCGTACTCGGATTTTGTCTTCCGCTTCCGCCTGATACTCTGATGTTTGATGTATGAGGAAATATCCTAAACTATTATATCTATCTAGGATATTTGGATCTTGCCGTATGGCGTTGCTATATTTCCTTTCTTTTTAGATGGAATGGCTCTGATGTACTATTGTATGGTGGCTTGCATACATACTCATTTGTGTATGTAGTTGATCCCTTCGCCTGCCGATTACGCCGCCCGTTCTTGTCCCGATGTTTGGAAATGGTTGGGACGGCCGAAAGGTCTACCTGTGAGTGGCATTTGGGCCCCACCATACTATTTCAAACATTTCTGCTCATCCAGGCTTGTAACTAGGAGCGTAATTCACCGAGGTAGTTACACATTCCATTGCAAATCAAAATTGACAACTCATGTATCACCTAAATTAAGACTGCGTCACTATGAAAATACCAGAATATCAGGTACGAGCAGAACTTCCGCTGTACAGAATAGTCTTAAATGGTTTAATTTGTTCAAACCGCGTGTGCACACAACACGTTCGACGAAAGGATGGATTCTGATGAGAGTTCAGCACATATGAATCAACGATTTGACTTAACCAATAAGCAAGATACTTGAACTTACATGGCCATCACGGTCGTTTGGCCATTTGCTAGTATCGGGGTAAAGAAGGCCTGGCGTGCTGAACGGTTGTTCGTCCATGTCTCACATTGTGAAGCGGTAGCCAGGGATGTAGCGAGCGAGGCAACCGGCAGAGATGATGTCCAACCCCATGGCGATCCGGTGCATGTTCGCGGCGCTAATGTTTGGGCATCCCCAATCCTCGCGGTGGCGGTCGCGATGGCCTGC
This sequence comes from Avena sativa, assembly GCA_916181665.1. Classification (NCBI taxonomy): domain Eukaryota; kingdom Viridiplantae; phylum Streptophyta; class Magnoliopsida; order Poales; family Poaceae; genus Avena; species Avena sativa. The sequence goes on from OV702292.1 coordinate 320,928,977, forward strand.
CGCGTCGTTGTCGCCTGCCTTTCGCTTCAGCCTGCCGCTACGTCAAGCTCTACCCATAGCGGCAAAAGGAGTCTGGAATCCAGTACATTAATGGAGGCATTGTGATAAGGAGGTGGATGGATTCGAAAGGGGATGGAATCAGAGAGGGGGCAGTTGTGCGAGTAGGGAGTGACCCGGTGAGGAACCGCGACAGCCGGTTCTCGTCCGCATGGAAGACAATGAAGGGGGCGTAATTATTGAGGGCACGCACCGGAACCATCTAGAGGAAGTGAAAAAATAAATCGTAAGAGAGAATGTGGGGCCCACCTGTCAGTGAGTGAAGGTTGGCACGCGCAAATGTGACTACGTTTGACTTGGATCATGCATGGCAGACCTCGATTCCACTGCATGCAAGTGGCGGAGAACAAATTTTAGGCAGCGCTAGCATCGACGTGTAAAACCGCCGTTTTTCTCCACCTACACCTTACTACGAACGGTCGTGCACCATTCCAGATATTAGTAAGGGCAGTTCCAATCTTGCAGTAAGCAGTTTTACTTCTCCATCTCATTTCCTCCTCCATGGCCTCATCATCTTTCTCCTCCACAGCCTCATCCATTTCCTCCGCCACGGCATCACCCTCTTCCTCCGTATCCTTTCCCTCTTGCCTATAGTCATGGACTTGTTGGATGTCCAAAACAACGGCAGGCAAGCGACTGCATACTTCGACATAGAAGTACATGGCAGGAAGAAGATCAATGTCGTCTACACCACCAACCCTCGGACGGTGAGGAACACTCTGAATAATTACATGAGTTGGTTGTGGTTCGAAGAAATCAGGTTCGTAGGTCTTGACCTCGAGTACAGCCGGGATCACCGTAGGATCGTCGTGGTGCAACTCTCCATGAAGGGGCACGTCCTCGTATACCAGCCTTTTTGCGAGATGGGGGCTGATGGGAACATGTAGACTTTGCTGTCTTTTTGTTCCTGAATCGTCTGTTGCAAAAGTTATTGCTATATTATTTGCCTAAATTCATTTTCATGTAGGTGGGGCGAAAGGATTAGGTGGCTATTTCATGACTTTCTCGTGAACCAGCAGATAACATTTACTAGTGTTGACATCACGAATGACACTAGACTACTTGAAAGCCACACTGTCAACATTAAAATCCCAAAGGAGTGCAGAGTGGACATCCAGAAAATTTACTGGATCCCAGGGACGAAGGGCAGCAGGACCGGGATGGCTGATCTTGCCACCGAACTCATCGACCTATGGTACGCTGACATGAAGGGCAAATTGCCGAGATGTTGGTGGAGGTGTTTAGGGCACGAGTAGTAGGAGGATAAGCCACTTTCTGAACCTAATCTGAAGTACATTGCAATTGATGGGTATCTTAGCCACGAGCTGTACTGCCAGATTGTAAATTTTCGTTCCAGGCATCGCACCATTTAACCATCACCAAGGCAAGTTGTTTGCCCCAGATGCCGAAGTTTAGTGAATCTACAAGCCAGGGAAAGCAATCGAAGACATCCTGGGATCGGTTGCCTTCTCCAACAGGCTAGGATGTAGACTTTTAGTGCATGATTGTTGTGTTTGTATGGGGCTTGTTATGTTTATGAAAACATGTTATTTCAGAAGTACTATGTGTGAGCAATTGCGAACTGCTGTCTATTACCTTTGTCGAACTATAATCTGGGTTTGGTTATGACTGTATCCTTCGCTATAATCTGGGTTTGGTTATGACTGTATCCCACCTTATGCATGGCAGTTATGGATTCTACCGCATGCAAAGGGCACAGACATAATTTGTAAGTATGAATGTTGAGCATACAAAAGGGGGAAATGTAATTCATACAGGTTAACTACCTAATAGCACAGGGATCATACGAGCTCAGTTCTTACACACGGAATGCTTAGAAAATACATGCGAGATAAAATACAGGCGAGATAAAACTAGGAATGGATTGTGAAACTAGTGGTGGTAAATAGCACACTCACCCACCCGCTAGATCCTATTGAGCATTTGGTAGCAGACATACGCGTCCCTAGCTGCGTACTTGATCGCATCGTAATTTAGGTGCCTCCACTCCCATCGCTCATGTAGGTGCTTCGGGAACTCGACCTTCATGCCGGCGTACTCGTGGTCGATGTTGTCGGCAGCGAGTCTAGCCATGTCGGCTTTCCCTGTATCGTCATCCGGGTACCTCCACAAATGTTGGAGATCGACGTGATTGATGACATGAACAAGGAGATCTAGCTCTAGCTTCGGAGTGTCGTTCTTGATGTCGACACTAGCGAAGTAGATCTCCCTCCTGCGCAGGAACTCGCGAAGCTCTGGGCATACACATTTGGCCCTACATACGTGGTACAGGAGGCAGTAGTTGCACATGGACAGCTGCAAAAGCGCCGCCCTCTTCCTATCTCCGGTATACTCGAGGTCAAGGCCGACGATCTTGTACTTGTCCATCGGCTCCTGTAGCCACCGCTCATACATTGCGATGACCTTGGCAACCTCCACTGACGCATTTGTGTGGACGACCGTCAGCTCGGTGGTGCCATGGGCGATGACTGTGTACTCGTCTGTGAAGTCGCTCCCGTCGTTGAACACACCGTACTCTTCGTCCATGGCAGCAGCTAATGCGGCGGCGGTGGCCTAGGGTCGGTAGAGGTGGCTCAGACTAGGCGTGGCGGTGGAGTGATCTTTTGCGGTGGTATGGCGCGGCGGAGGCGGTGCCTGCAGCAGCATCGATGGTTCTTGCCGTGGCTGCGGTAGCGAAAGGAGTTGGGGATTTTTGCACAGTGTTGTGCTATGGAGATGGAAGGCGATGCATATAAGGGGGGGTGCGCACATCGTAAATTGAGTTTACCAATATTCCGCTCATACCCAAGCGGAAGCAAGTTTGACCAGGAGAGCACCGTTGGTTTCCAATCCTAGCGATTACATTCGGCGGCCATGCCTGGTAGGCGATGGGACGGGTGTGCGACGTGGCTTTGGCATGGCAAAGGCTGGTCACAAAGACCACCGTCCCGTTGTTGATCCGCAGCGGGTGCACGGTGCTGACACGATGTCATGTGACATGACAGAAGGAAGTGTACAACTATTTGTGATTATTATTCCCAGCAAGTTTAAAAAGTGTAAGCATAGATGGGGACCTAGCATCCCTGCACCCCGGGCAGCCGCTCAGGCCTGCCGATTGTGCAAAGCTTGCAATTTCCTTTATTTAATTTGGTGATTTTGTACAAAATTTGCCAAATTGAAGCTCGTTTTCCCATGCTTCTATAAGTTTCTGGGTAGGCCACTTTGCAAATTTGCAACACACGTGTCGGTGGAAAAGCATGAGGTTTCAACACACCACATAGTTTAAGGGTCTAGAAACGGTAAGAGAATTAAACATTATTATTGGTCGGGCCAGCACAGTGACGGGTTGGTCGTCTAGAAGTTGTTGATTCCTAAGTAAGGGGACACCAGGCCGGTCTTGACATACTCCCTCATGAATTTGCCATAAGCAGCATGCTTAGCTTTGGTCACCGACTTGTGTTTACGAGCTGGGCTTTTACCGATGCCAACCGCATGCGGAATCAAGCTGGCAATCCTCGGGTTGACTCATTTCTTACAGAAAGGGCACCAGAACTCCCCAAGTCGAGTGCGGAAAGGGATTCTCCCACTCTTGAGCTTCTTCATGACATGGCAGCTCTTGCTGTCCCTGTTCTCCTTGTCAGAGTCCATCTCACTTGAATCTACTTGTAATGTATGAAATGCAAATTAAAATGAGCAAAATAATAAATATATATTCCTCCCACCATTCCAAGTTACTTTCAATACAATAACATATTTATAGAGGTTCAGCAGTTCATTACGGCTGTCTCCCCAGCTCACTCCTAAATTAATGTGGTTTGTGTTCTTGACAACTTATTAATAAATAAATAATGTGGATTCATTCAGAACAGACTAGATCTCTCCATGTACCAGTTTGTACGGTGCATCTAATCATTAGGACTAGATTTTTTTATGAAACCAGGACTAGATTAAGCTCGAGCAGAAAATATGAAACATGTAGAAATAGATGTACCTCCAGGTACACGAGCGGAGCGTGTTCATCGAACTCCACGCCCTCATCGGGGCCTCCAAAGTCGTCAGCAGCGGTGAGCACATAGTCCCCCAAGGGGTTGAACTGCATGTCCTCCTCGTCTTGTGCTGCATGATGCTCCCCCAGATCTGCTGCATGAAGCACCACCCTAGCGGGCGATGCCCGCGCGACCACCCCCACGCATTGGTTTCATGGAGAAGGTTCGTGGCTATATGTTAATGATTGTGGGGTTTTGCTAGATAGGGAAGAGAGAGGAGTGGATGAGTGCGAATGGAGGACCCGATAGGCTGGGTTTTTAATGCGGGGACGTTTAGGCCTCCTCGAGGGCCCCGATAGGCAGCTCTTCTGGCTGCGACTGCTGCATGGAAGGTTCGTGCGTGGGGGCCTGTCGGAAGTGAGAGTGCAGGCACGCTGCATAGTAAAAATGGTATAGCCTGTGGGCCGTGGATGACCAGTTGTCGTGTAGTAGACTTGTAGCCTTTGCAGACTAGATTAAACGCTACATGACCACTCGACGACTTTTTCCATGGACGGCTTCGTGTTCCTTCTTGTAGAAGTCTCGCTGAGGGAGACGTCTGTGTTGTCTCACGCTGTACTGTGAAGGGCACGACGTGTGAAACGATCCTCCTTAGATCACACAGGATCAACGATTGGTGCACACGATTCGCGTGACAACTGTGACAACCAATCAGGGCGTAGCAGACAGAGTGAGCACAGGTTTGGCCTGCTACGAAAAGAGAGAGGGAAAAACTGAGTAGTATGAAAAAACCAAGGGAAAGCCTAAGTAGTATAAAGAAAGTGAGTGTCTTGTGCAATGAAATCCATCGTGGCAAATATCAAATTATACCAAGATGGATCCACTAGAGTTCATTGGATGTGTGTTCTTCTCATAAACCACATGGATCCACTAGAGTTCATTGCATGTGTGTTATTCTCATAACACATATGGATCCACTAGACTCATTGCATGTGTGTTCTTTTCATGAACCACATATGGATCCACTAGAGTCATTGCATGTCTGTTCTTTTCCTAAAGCATATGGATCCACCAGAGTCATTGATTGCGTGTTATTTTCATGAACCACATACAAATCCACTAGAGTCATTGCATGTGTGTTCTTATCCTAAACCAACACTAGAGTCATTGCATGTGTGTCCTTATCCTAAACCAGCAATAGATTCATTGCATATGTGTTCTTTTCTTAAAGCATATGGATCCACCAGAGTTGTTGCATGTCTATTATTTTCATGAATCACATGGATCCACCAGTGTCATTGCATATGTCTTCTTTTCATGAACCAGCACTAGAGTCATTGCATGTGTGTTCTTATCCTAAACCAGCACTAGAGTCATTCTGTGTGTTCTCTTATCCTAAACCACATATGGATCCACTAGAGTCATTGCATGTGTGTTCTTATCCTAAACCAGCACTAGAGTCATTGCATGTGTGTTCTTTTCATGAACCACATATGGATCCACTAGAGTCATGCATGTCTGTTCTTTCCACAAACCACATGGATCCACCAGTGTCATTGCATGTGTTTTCTTTTCATGAACCACATATGGATCCACTAGAGTCATTGCATGTTTGTTCTTTTCATTAACCACAGCTAGAGTCATTGCATGTGTGTTCTTTTCATGAGCCACATATGGATCCACTAGATTCATTGCATGTGTGTTCTTATCCTAAACTAGCACTAGAGTCATTGCATGTGTGTTATTTTCATGAACCACATATGCATCCACCAGTCATTGGATGTCTGTTCTATTCATAAAACACATGGATCCACCAGAGTCATTGCATGTGTGTTCTTTTCACAGACAACATATGGATCCACTAGAGTCACTACATGTGTGTTCTTATCCTAAACCAGCACTAAAGTCATTGCATGTGTGTTCTTATGCTAAACCAGCACTAGAGTAATTGCATGTGTGTTCTTTTCATGATCCACATGGATCCACCAGTGTCATTGCATGTGTGTTCTTTTCATGAACCACAGCTAGAGTCATTGCATGTGTGTTCTTTTCATGAACCACAGCTAGAGTCATTTCATGTGTATTCTTTTCATGAACCACATATGGATCCACTAGAGTCATTGCATTTATGTTCTTTTCATAAAACACATGGATCCACTAGGGTCATTGAATGTGTGTTCTTTTCACAAACCACATCTGGATCCACCAGTGTCATTGCATGTATGTTCTTTTCTTGAACCACATATGGATCAACTAGAGTCATTTCTTGTCTATTGTTTTCATAAAACACATGGATCAACTAGAGTCATTGCATGTGTGTTCTTTTCATGAACCACATATGGATCCACTAGAGTCATTGCATGTGTGTTCTTATACTAATCTGGCACTAGAGACATTGCATGTGTGTTCTTATCCTAAACTAGCACTAGAGTCATTGCATGTGTGTTCTTTTCATGAACCACAGCTAGAGTTATTGCATGTGTGTTCTTTTCATGAACCACATATAGATCAACCAAAGTCATTGCATGTCTGTCCTTTTCAAAAAAACACATGGATCCACTAGAGTCATTACATGTGTGTTCTTTTCATGAACCACATATGGATCCACTATTGTCATTGCATGTGTGATCTTCTCCTAAACCAGCACTACAGTCATTGCATGTGTGTTCTTATCCGAAACCAGCACTAGAGTCATTGCATGTGTGTTCTTTTCATGAAGCACATATGGATCCACTAGAGTCATTGCATGTCTGTTCTTTCCACAAACCACATGAATCCACCAATGTCATTGCGTGTGTTCTTTTCATGAACCACATATGGATCCAGCAGAGTCATTGCATGTCTGTTCTTTTCATAAAACACATGGATCCACCAAAGTCATTGCATGTGTGTTCTTTTCATGAACCATATATGGATCCACTAGAGTCATTGCATGTGTATTCTTGTCCTAAACGAGCACTAGAGTCATTGCATGTCTGTTCTTATCATAAACCAGCAAAAGAGTCATTGCAGGTGTGTTCCTTTCATAAAGCAAATGGATCCACTAGAGTCATTGCATGTGTGTTATTTTCATGAACCACAGCTAAAGTCATTGCATGTGTGTTCTTTTCATGAACTACAGCTAGAGTCATTGCATGTGTGTTCTTTTCATGAACCATATATGGATCCACTAGAGTATACTGGATGTGTGTTCTTCTCATAAATCACATAGATCCACTAGAGTTTATTGCATGTGTGTACTTTTCACAAACCACATATGGATCCACCAGTGTCATTGCATGTGTGTTCTTTTCACGAACCACATATGGATCCACCAGAGTCATTGCATATATGTTCTTTTTATAAAACACATGGATCCACTAGAGTCATTGCATGTGTGTTATTTTCATGAACCACACATGGATCCACTAGAGTCATTGCATGTATGTTCTTATCCTAAACCAGCATTAGAGTCATTGCATGTGTGTTCTTTTCATGAACCACATATGGATCCACTAGAGTCATTGCATGTATGTGCTTTCCACAAACCACATGGATCAACCAATGTCATTGCATGTGTGTTCTTTTCATGAACCACATATGGATCCACTAGAGTCATTGCATGTCTGTTCTTTCCACAAACCACATGGATCCACCAATGTCATTGCATGTGTGTTCTTTTCATGAACCACACATGGATCCACTAGAGTCATTGCATGTATGTTCTTTCCACAAACCACATGGATCCACCAATGTCATTGCATGTGTGTTCTTTTCACAAACAACACATGGATCCACTAGAGTCATTGCATGTCTGTTCTTTTCATTAACCGCAGCTAGAGTCATTGTCGTGTTCTTTTCATGAACCACATATGGATGCACCAGAGCCATTGCATGTTTGTTCTTTTCATAAAATACATGGATCCACTAGAGTCATTGCATGTGTGTTCTTTTCTTGAACCACATATGGATCCACCAGTGTCATTACATGTGTGTTCTTTTCCTAAAGCAGCACTAAAGTCATTGCATGCGTGTTCTTATCCTAAACCAGCACTAGAGTCATTGTATGTGTGTTCTTTTCATGAACCACATACTGCACTAGAGTCATTGCATGTCTGTTCTTTCCACAAACCACATGGATCCACCAATGTCATTGCATGTGTGTTCTTTTCATGAACCGCATATGGATCCACCAGAGTCACTGCATGTCTATTCATTTCATAAAACACATGGATCCACTAGAGTCATTGCATGTGTGTTCTTTTCATGAACCACATATGGATCCACTAGAGTCATTGCATGTGTGTTCTTATCCTAAACTAGCACTAGAGTCATTGCATGTGTGTTCTTATCCTAAACCAGCACTAGAGTCATTGCATGTGTGTTATTTTCATAAAGCACATGGATCCACCAGAGTCATTGCATGTGTGTTCGTTTCATGAACCACAGCTAGTGTAATTGCATGTGTGTTCTTTTCATGTACCACAGTTAGAGTCATTGCATGTGTGTTCTTTTCCTGAACCATAGCTAGAGTCATTGCATGTGTGTTCTTTTCATGAACCACAAATGGATCCACTAGTCATTGCATGTCTATTCTTTTCATAAAACACATGGATCCACTAGAGTCATTGAATGTGTGTTCTTTTCACAAACCACACATGGATCCACCAGTGTCATTGCATGTGTGTTATTTTCATGAACCACATATGGATCCACAAGAGTCATTGCATGTATGTTCTTTTCATAAAACACATGGATCCACTAGAGCCATTTCATGTGTATTCTTTTCATGAACCACATATGGATCAACTAGAGTCATTGCATGTGTGTTCTTATCCTAGACTAGCACTAGAGTCATTGCATGTGTGTCCTTTTCATGAACGACATATGGATCAACTAGAGTCATTGCATGTGAGTTCTTATCCTAGACTAGCACTAGAGTCATTGCATGTGTGTTCTTATCCTAAACCAGCTCTAGAGTCACTGCATGTGTGTCCTTTTCATGAAACACATATGGATCCACTAGAGTCATTACATGTATGTTCTTTCCACAAACCACATGGATCAACCAATGTCATTGCATGTGTGTTATTTTCATGAACCACATATGGATCCACTAGAGTCATTGCATGTATTTTCTTTCCACAAACCACATGGATCCACCAATGTCATTGCGCATCTGTTCTTTTCATGAACCACATATGGATCCACTAGAGTCATTGCATGTGTGTTCTTTCCACAAACCACATGGATCCACCAATGTCATTGCATGTGTGTTCTTTTCACAAACAACATATGGATCCACTAGAGTCATTGCATGTCTGTTCTTTTCATTAACCATAGCTAGAGTCATTGTCGTGTTCTTTTCATGAACCACGTATGGATGCACCAGAGCCATTGCATGTTTGTTCTTTTCATAAAATACATGGATCCACTAGAGTCATTGCATGTGTGTTCTTTTCATGAACAACATATGGATCCACTAGTGTCATTACATGTGTGTTCTTTTCCTAAAGCAGCACTAAAGTCATTGCATGCGTGTTCTTATCCTACACCAGCACTAGAGTCATTGTATGTGTGTTGTTTTCATGAACCACATATGGATCCACTAGAGTCATTGCATGTCTGTTCTTTCCACAAACCACATGGATCCACCAATGTCATTGCATGTGTGTTCTTTTCATGAACCGCATATGGATCCACCAGAGTCACTGCATGTCTATTCATTTCATAAAACACATGGATCCACTAGATTCATTGCATGTGTTTTTTTTTCATGAACCACATAATGATCCACTAGAGTCATTGCATGTGTGTTCTTATCCTAAACTAGCACTAGAGTCATTGCATGTGTGTTCTTATCCTAAACCAGCACTAGAGTCATTGCATTTGTGTTATTTTCATAAAGCACATGGATCCACCAGAGTCATTGCATGTGTGTTCGTTTCATGAACCACAGCTAGAGTAATTGCATGTGTGTTCTTTTCATGTACCATAGTTAGAGTCATTGCATGTGTGTTCTTTTCCTGAACCATAGCTAGAGTCATTGCATGTGTGTTCTTTTCATGAACCACAAATGGATCCACTAATCATTGCATGTCTATTCTTTTCATAACGCATGGATCCACTAGAGTCATTGAATGCGTGTTCTTTTCACAAACCACATATGGATTCACCAGTGTCATTGCATGTGTGTTCTTATCCTAAACCAGCACTAGAGTCATTTCATGTGTATTCTTTTCATGAGCCACATATGTATCAACTAGAGTCATTGCATGTGTGTTCTTATCCTAGACTAGCACTAGAGTCATTGCATGTGTATCCTTTTCATGAACCACATATGGATCAACTAGAGTCATTGCATGTGTGTTCTTATCCTAGACTAGCACTAGAGTCATTACATGCGTGTTCTTATCCTAAACCAGCACTAGAGTCACTGCATGTGTGTTCTTTTCATGAACCACATATGGATCCACTAGAGTCATTGCATGTATGTTCTTTCCACAAACCACATGGATCAACCAATGTCATTGCATGTGTGTTCTTTTCATGAACCACATATGGATCCACTAGAGTCATTGCATGTCTGTTCTTTCCACAAACCACATGGATCCACCAATGACATTGCGCATTTGTTCTTTTCATGAACCACATATGGATCCACTAGAGTCATTGCTTGTGTGTTATTTCCACAAACCACATGGATCCACCAATGTCATTGCATGTGTGTTCTTTTCACAAACAACATATGGATCCACTAGAGTCATTGCATGTCTGTTCTTTTCATTAACCACATCTAGAGTCATTGTCGTGTTGATTTCATGAACCACGTATGGATGCACCAGAGCCATTGCATGTTTGTTCTTTTCATAAAATACATGCAACCACTAGAGTCATTGCATGTGTGTTCTTTTCATGAACCACATATGGATCCACTAGTGTCATTACATGTGTGTTATTTTCCTAAAGCAGCACTAAAGTCATTGCATGCGTGTTCTTATCCTAAACCTGCACTAGAGTCATTTTATGTGTGTTGTTTTCATGAACCACATATGGATCCATTAGAGTCATTGCATGTCTGTTCTTTCCATAAACCACATGGATCCACCAATGTCATTGCATGTGTGTTCTTTTCATGAACCGCATATGGATCCACCAGAGTCACTACATGTCTATTCATTTCATAAAACACATGGATCCACTAGATTCATTGCATGTGTGTTCTTTTCATGAACCACATAATGATCCACTAGAGTCATTGCATGTGTGTTCTTATCCTAAACTAGCACTAGAGTCATTGCATTTGTGTTATTTTCATAAAGCACATGGATCCACCAGAGTCATTACATGTGTGTTCGTTTCATGAACCACAACTAGTGTAATTGCATGTGTGTTCTTTTCATGTACCACAGTTAGAGTCATTGCATGTGTGTTCTTTTCCTAAACCATAGCTAGAGTCATTGCATGTGTGTTCTTTTCATGAACCACAAATGGATCCACTAATCATTGCATGTCTATTCTTTTCATAAAACACATGGATCCACTAGAGTCATTGAATGCGTGTTCTTTTCACAAACCACATCTGGATCCACCAGTGTCATTGCATGTGTGTTATTTTCATGAACCACATATGGATCCACCAGAGTCATTGCATGTATGTTCTTTTCATAAAACACATGGAGTCACTAGAGCCATTTCATGTGTATTCTTTTCATGAACCACATATGATCAACTAGAGTCATTGCATGTGTGTTCTTATCCTAGACTAGCACTAGAGTCATTGCATGTGTGTCCTTTTCATGAACCACATATGGATCAACTAGAGTCATTGCATGTGTGTTCTTATCCTAGACTAGCACTAGAGTCATTGCATGTGTGTTCTTATCCCAAACCAGCACTAGAGTCAATGCATGTGTTTTTTTCATGAACCACATATGGATCCACTAGAGTCATTGCATTGATGTTCTTTCCACAAACCACATGGATCCACCAATGTCATTGCATGTGTGTTCTTTTCACAAACAACACATGGATCCACTAGAGTCATTGCATGTCTGTTCTTTTCATTAACCACCGCTAGAGTCATTGTCGTGTTATTTTCATGAACCACGTATGGATGCACTAGAGCCATTGCATGTTTGTTCTTTTCATAAAATACATGGATCCACTAGAGTCATTGCATGTGTGTTCTTTTCATGAACCACATATGAATCCACCAGTGTCATTACATGTGTGTTCTTTTCCTAAAGCAGCACTAAAGTCATTGCATGCATGTTCTTATCCTAAACCAGCACTAGAGTCATTGTATGTGTGTTGTTTTCATGAACCACATATGGATCCACTAGAGTCATTGCATGTCTGTTCTTTTGACAAACCACATGGATCCAACAATGTCATTGCATATGTGTTCTTTTTATGAACCGCATATGGATCCACCAGAGTCACTGCATGTCTATTCATTTCATAAAACACATGGATCCACTAGAGTCATTGCATGTGTGTTATTTTCATGAACCACATAATGATCCACTAGAGTCATTGCATGTGTGTTCTTATCTTAAACTGGCACTAGAGTCATTGCATGTGTGTTCTTATCCTAAACCAGCACTAGAGTCATTGCATTTGTGTTATTTTCATAAAGCACATGGATCCACCAGAGTCATTGCATGTGTGTTTGTTTCATGAACCACAGCTAGAGTAATTGCATGTGTGTTCTTTTCGTGTACCACAGTTAGAGTCATTGCATGTGTGTTCTTTTCCTGAACCATAACTAGAGTCATTGCATGTGTGTTCTTTTCATGAACCACAAATGGGTCCACTAATCATTGCATGTCTATTCTTTTCATAAAACACATGGATCCACTAGAGTCATTGAATGTGTGTTCTTTTCACAAACCACATATGGATCCACCAGTGTCATTGCATGTGTGTTATTTTCATGAACCACATATGGATCCACCAGAGTCATTGCATGTATGTTCTTTTCATAAAACACACGGATCCACTAGAGCCATTTCATGTGTATTCTTTTCATGAACCACATATGGATCAACTAGAGTCATTGCATGTGTGTTCTTATCCTAGACTAGCACTAGAGTCATTGCATGTGTGTCCTTTTCATGAACCACATATGGATCAACTAGAGTCATTGCATGTGTGTTCTTATCCTTGACTAGCACTAGAGTCATTGCATGTGTGTTCTTATCCTAAACCAGCACTAGAGTCACTGCATGTGTGTTCTTTTCATGAACTACATATGGATCCACTAGAGTCATTGCATGTATGTTCTTTCCACAAACCACATGGATCAACCAATGCCATTGCATGTGTGTTCTTTTCATGAACCACATATGGATCCACTAGAGTCATTGCATGTCTGTTCTTTCCACAAACCACATGGATCCACCAATGTCATTGCATGTGTGTTCTTTTCATGAACCGCATATGGATCCACCAGAGTCACTGCATGTCTATTCATTTAATAAAACACATGGATCCACTAGAGTCATTACATGTGTGTTCTTTTCATGAACCACATATGGATCCACTAGTGTCTTTGCATGTGTGTTCTTATCCTAAACTAGCACTAGAGTCATTGCATGTGTTTTCTTATCCTAAACCAGCACTAGAGTCAATGCATGTGTGTTCTTTTCATGAACCACATATGGATCCACTAGAGTCATTGTATGTGTGTTCTTTCCACAAACCACATGGATCAACCAATGTCATTGTATGTGCGTTCTTTTCATGAACCACATATGGATCCACTAGAGTCATTTCATGTGTATTCTTTTCATGAACCACATATGTATCAACTAGAGTCATTGCATGTGTGTTCTTATCCTAGACTAGCACTAGAGTCATTGCATGTGTGTCCTTTTAATGAACCACATATGGATCAACTAGAGTCATTGCATGTGTGTTCTTATCCTAGACTAGCACTAGAGTCATTGCATGTGTGTTCTTATCCTAAACCAGCACTAGAGTCACTGCATGTGTGTTCTTTTCATGAACCACATATGGATCCACTAGAGTCATTGCATGTATGTTCTTTCCACAAACCACATGGATCAACCAATGTGATTGCATGTGTGTTCTTTTCATGAACCACATATGGATCCACTATAGTCATTGCATGTCTGTTCTTTCCACAAACCACATGGATCCACCAATGTCATTGCACATGTGTTCTTTTCATGAACCACATATGGATCCACTAGAGTCATTGCATGTGTGTACTTTCCACAAACCACATGGATCCACCAATGTCATTGCATGTGTGTTCTTTTCACAAACAACACATGGATCCACTAGAGTCATTGCATGTCTGTTCTTTTCATTAACCACAACTAGAGTCATTGTCGTGTTATTTTCATGAACCACGTATGGATGCACCAGAGCCATGGCATGTTTGTTCTTTTCATAAAATACATGGATCCAATAGAGTCATTGCATGTGTGTTCTTTTCATGAACCACAGATGGATCCACCAGTGTCATTACATGTGTGTTCTTTTCCTAAAGCAGCACTAAAGTCATTGCATGCGTGTTCTTATCCTAAACCAGCACTAGAGTCATTGTATGTGTGTTGTTTTCATGAACCACATATGGATCCACTAGAGTCATTGCATGTCTGTTCTTTCCACAAACCACATGGATCCACCAATGTCATTGCATGTGTGTTCTTTTCATGAACCGCATATGGATCCACCAGAGTCACTGCATGTCTATTCATTTCATAAAACACATGGATCAACTAGAGTCATTGCATGTGTGTTCTTTTCATGAAACACATATGGATCCACTAGTGTCTTTGCATGTGTGTTCTTATCCTAAACTAGCACTAGAGTCATTGCATGTGTGTTCTTATCCTAAACCAGCACTAGAGTCAATGCATGTGTGTTCTTTTCATGAACCACATATGGATCCACTAGAGTCATTGTATGTGTGTTCTTTCCACAAACCACATGGATCAACCAATGTCATTGTATGTGCATTCTTTTCATGAACCACATATGGATCCACTAGAGTCATTTCATGTGTATTCTTTTCATGAACCACATATGTATCAACTAGAGTGATTGCATGTCTGTTCTTATCCTAGACTAGCACTAGAGTCATTGCATGTGTGTCCTTTTCATGAACCACATATGGATCAACTAGAGTCATTGCATGTGTGTTCTTATCCTAGACTAGCACTAGAGTCATTGCATGTGTGTTCTTATCCTAAACCAGCACTAGAGTCACTGCATGTGTGTTCTTTTCATGAACCACATATGGATCCACTAGAGTCATTGCATGTATGTTCTTTCCACAAACCACATGGATCAACCAATGTGATTGCATGTGTGTTCTTTTCATGAACCACATATGGATCCACTGGAGTCATTGCATGTCTGTTCTTTGCACAAACCACATGGATCCACCAATGTCATTGCACATGTGTTCTTTTCATGAACCACATATGGATCCACTAGAGTCATTGCATGTGTGTACTTTCCACAAACCACATGGATCCACCAATGTCATTGCATGTGTGTTCTGTTCACAAACAACACATGGATCCACTAGAGTCATTGCATGTCTGTTCTTTTCATGAACCACAGCTAGAGTCATTGTCGTGTTATTTTCATGAACCACGTATGGATGCACCAGAGCCATTGGATGTTTGTTCTTTTCATAAAATACATGGATCCACTAGAGTCATTGCATGTGTGTTCTTTTCATGAACCAGAGATGGATCCACCAGTGTCATTACATGTGTGTTCTTTTCCTAAAGCAGCACTAAAGTCATTGCATGAGTGTTCTTATCCTAAACCAGCACTAGAGTCATTGTATGTGTGTTGTTTTCATGAACCACATATGGATCCACTAGAGTCATTGCATGTCTGTTCTTTCCACAAACCACATGGATCCACCAATGTCATTGCATGTGTGTTCTTTTCATGAACCGCATATGGATCCACCAGAGTCACTGCATGTCTATTCATTTCATAAAACACATGGATCCACTAGAGTCATTGCATGTGTATTCTTTTCGTGAACCACATATGGATCCACTAGTGTCTTTGTATGTGTGTTCTTATCCTAAACTAGCACTAGAGTCATTGCATGTGTGTCCTTATCCTAAACTAGCACTAGAGTCAATGCATGTGTGTTCTTTTCATGAACCACATATGGATCCACTAGAGTCATTGTATGTGTGTTCTTTCCATAAACCACATGGATCAACCAATGTCATTGTATGTGTGTTCTTTTCATGAACCACATATGGATCACTAGAGTCATTGCATGTTTGTTCTTTCCACAAACCACATGGATCCACCAATGTCATTGCATGTGTGTTCTTTTCATGAACCGCATATGGATCCACCAGAGTCACTTCATGTCTGTTCATTTCATAAAACACATGGATCTGTTAGAGTCATTGCATGTGTGTTCTTTTCATGAACCACATATGGATCCACTAGTGTCTTTGCATGTGTGTTCTTATCCTAAACTAGCACTAGAGTCATTGCATGTGTGTTCTTATCCTAAACCAGCACTAGAGTCAATGCATGTGTGTTCTTTTCATGAACCACATATGGATTCACGAGAGTCATTGCATGTCTGTTCCTTCCACAAACCACATGGATCCACCAATGTCATTACATATGTGTTCTTTTCATGAACCAAATTTGGATCCGCTAGAGTCATTGCATGTGTGTTCTTTCCACAAACCACATAGATCCACCAATGTCATTGCATGCGTGTTCTTTTCACAAACAACATATGGATCCACTAGAGTGATTCCATGTATGTTCTTTTCATTAACCACAGTTAGACTCATTGCCGTGTTCTTTTCATGAACCACGTACGAATGCACCAGATTCAATGCATGTCTATTCTTTTCATAAAATACATGTATCCACTAGAGTCATTGCATGTGTGTTCTTTTCATAAAATAAATGGATCCACTAGAGTCATTGCATGTCTGTTCTTTCCACAAACCACCTGGATCCACCAATGTCATTGCATGTGTGTTCTTTTCATGAACCACATATGGATCCACTAGAGTCATTGCATGTGTGTTCTTTCCACAAACCACATAGACCCACCAATGTCAATGCATGTGTGTTCTTTTCGCAAACAACATATGTATCCACTAGAGTCATTGCATATCTTTTATTTTCATTAACCACAGCTAGAGTCATTGCATGTGTGTTCTTTTCATGAACCACATATGGATCCACCAGAGTCATTCCATGTCTGTTCTTTTCATAAAACACATGGATCCACTAGAGTTGTTGCATGTGTGTTCTTTTCATGAACCACATATGGATCCACTAGAGTTATTCCATGTGTGTTCTTATCCTAAACTAGCACTAGAGTCATTGCATGTGTGTTCTTTCCACAAACCACATGGATCCACCAATGTCATTGCATGTGTGTTCTTTTCACAAACAACATATGGATCCACTGGAGTCATTGCATGTCCGTTCTTTTCATTAACCATAGCTAGAGTCATTGCATATGTGTTCTTTTCATGAACCGCATATGGATCCATCAGAGTCATTGCATGTCTGTTCTTTTTATAAAACACATGGATCCACTAGTCATTGCATGTGTATTCTTTTTATGAACCACATATGGATCCACTAGAGTCATTGTATGTGTGTTCTTTCCACAAACCACATGGATCAACCAATGTCATTGTATGTGTGTTCTTTTCATGAACCACATATGGATCCACTAGAGTCATTGCATGTTTGTTCTTTCCACAAACCACATGGATCCACCAATGTCATTGCATGAGTGTTCTTTTCATGAACCGCATATGGATCCACCAGAGTCACTGCATGTCTATTCATTTCATAAAACACATGGATCCGCTAGAGTCATTGCATGTGTGTTCTTTTCATGAACCACATATGGATCCACTAGTGTCTTTGCATGTGTGTTCTTATCCTAAATTAGCACTAGAGTCATTGCATGTGTGTTCTTATCCTAAACCAGCACTACAGTCAATGCATGTGTGTTCTTTTCATGAACCACATATGGATCCACGAGAGTCATTGCATGTCTGTTCCTTCCACAAACCACATGGATCCACCAATGTCATTGCATATGTGTTCTTTTCATGAACCAAATTTGGATCCGCTAGAGTCATTGCATGTGTGTTCTTTCCACAAACCACATAGATCCACCAATGTCATTGCATGCGTGTTCTTTTCACAAACAACATATGGATCCACTAGAGTGATTCCATGTATGTTCTTTTCATTAACCACAATTAGACTCATTGCCGTGTTCTTTTCATGAACCACGTACGAATGCACCAGATTCAATGCATGTCTGTTCTTTTCATAAAATACATGGATCCACTAGAGTCATTGCATGTCTGTTATTTTCATTAACCACAGCTAGAGTCATTGCACGTGTGTTCTTTTCATGAACCACATATGGATCCACCAGAGTCATTCCATGTCTGTTCTTTTCATAAAACACATGGATACACTAGAGTTGTTGCATGTGTGTTCTTTTCATGAACCACATATGGATCCACTACAGTCATTCCATGTGTGTTCTTATCCTAAACTAGCACTAGAGTCATTGCATGTGTGTTCTTTCCACAAACCACATGGATCCACCAATGTCATTGCATGTGTGTTCTTTTCACAAACAACATATCGATCCACTGGAGTCATTGCATGTCTGTTCTTGTCATTAACCATAGCTAGAGTCATTGCATGTGTGTTCTTTTCATGAACCGCATATGGATCCACCAGAGTCATTGCATGTCTATTCTTTTTATAAAACACATGGATCCACTAGTCATTGCATGTGTATTCTTTTCATGAACCACATATGGATCCACTAGAGTCATTGCATGTATGTTCTTATCCTAAACCAGCATTAGAGTCATTGCATGTGTGCTCTTATCCTAAACCAGCACTAGAGTCATTATATGTGTGTTCTTTTCATGAACCACATATGGATCCACTAGAGTCATTGCATGTCTATTCTTTCCACAAACCACATGAATCCACCAATGTCATTGCATGTGTGTTCTTCTCATGAACCACATATGCATCCACTAGAGTCATTGCATGTTTGTTCTTTCCACAAACCACATGGATCCTCCAATGTCATTGCATGTGTGATCTTTTCACAAACAACATATGGATCCACTAGAGTCATTGCATGTCTGTTCTTTTCATTAACCACAACTAGAGTCATTGCATGTGTGTTCTTTTCATGAACCACATATGGATCCACTAGAGTTATTGCATGTCTGTTCTTTTCATAAAACACATGGATCCACCAGAGTCATTACATGTGTTTTCTTTTCATGAACCACATATGGATCCACTAGAGGCATTGCATGTGTGTTCTTATCCTAAACTATCACTAGAGTCATTGCATGTGTGTTCTTATCCTAAACCAGCACTAGAGTCAATGCATGTGTTTTTTTCATGAAGCACATATGGATCCACTAGAGTCATTGCATGTCTGTTCTTTCCACAAACCACATGGATCGACCAATGTCATTGCATGTGTGATCTTTTCACAAACAACATATGGATCCACTAGAGTCATTGCATGTCTGTTCTTTTCATTAACCACAGCTAGAGTCATTGCATGTGTGTTCTTTTCGTGAACCACATATGGATCCACTAGAGTTATTGCATGTCTGTTCTTTTCATAAAACACATGGATCCACCAGAGTCATTACATGTGTTTTCTTTTCATGAACCACATATGGATCCACTAGAGGCATTGCATGTGTGTTCTTATCCTAAACTATCACTAGAGTCATTGCATGTGTGTTCGTATCCTAAATCAGCACTAGAGTCAATGCATGTGTTTTTTTCATGAACCACATATGGATCCACTAGAGTCATTGCATGTCTGTTCTTTCCACAAACCACATGGATCCACCAATGTCATTGCATGTGTGTTCTTTTCATGAACCACATATGGATCCACTAGAGTCATTGCATGTTTGTTCTTTCCACAAATCACATGGATCCTCCAATGTCATTGCATGTGTGATCTTTTCACAAACAACATATGGATCCACTAGAGTCATTGCATGTCTGTTCTTTTCATCAACCACAGCTAGAGTCATTGCATGTGTGTTCTTTTCATGAACCAGATATGGATCCACCAGAGTTATTGCATGTCGGTTCTTTTCATAAAACACATGGATCCACCAGAGTCATTGAATGTGTTTTGTTTTCATGAACCACATATGGATCCACTAGAGTCATTGCATGTGTGTTCTTATCCTAAACTAGCACTAGAGTCATTGCATGTGTGTTCTTATCCTAAACCAGCACTAGAGTCAATGCATGTATTTTTTTTCATGAACCACATATGGATCCACTAGAGTCATTGCACGTCAGTTCTTTCCACAACCACATGGATCACCAATGTCATTGCATGTGTGTTCTTTTCATGAACCACATATGGATCCACTAGAGTCATTGCATGTGTGTTATTTCCCCAAACCGCATGGATCCACCAATGTCATTGCATGTGTGTTCTTTTCACAAACAATATATGGATCCACTAGAGTCATTGCATGTCTATTCTTTCCATTAACCACATCTACAGTCATTGCATGTGTGTTATTTTCATGAACCACATATGGATGCACCAGAGTCATTGCATGTCTGTTCTTTTCATAAAACACATGGATCCACAAGAGTCATTGGTTGTGTGTTCTTTCAACAAACCACATGGATCCACCAATGTCATTGCATGTGTGTTCTTTTTGCAAACAACATATGGATCCACTAGAGTCATTGCATGTCTGTTCTTTTCATTAACCACAGCTAGAGTCATTGCATGTGTGTTCTTTTCATGAACCACATATGGATCCACCAGAGTCATTGCATGTCTATTCTTTTCATAAAACACATCGATCCACTAGAGTTGTTGCATGTGTGTTCTTTTCATGAACCACATATGGATCCACTAGAGTCATTGCATGTGTGTTCTTATCCTAAACTAGCACTAGAGTCATTGCATGTGTGTTCTTATCCTAAACCAGCACTAGAGTCAATGCATTTGTGTTCTTTTCATGAACCACATATGGATCCACCAGAGTCATTCATGTCTATTCGTTTCATAAAACACATGGATCCACTAGAGTTGTTGCATGTGTGTTCTTTTCATGAACCACATATGGATCCACTACAGTCATTGCATGTGTGTTCTTATCCTAAACTAGCACTAGAGTCATTGCATGTGTGTTCTTATCCTAAACCAGCACTAGAGTCAATGCATTTGTGTTCTTTTCATTAACCACATATGGATCCACCAGAGTCATTGCATGTCTATTCGTTTCATAAAACACATGGATCCAGTAGAGTTGTTGCATGTGTGTTCTTTTCATGAACCACATATGGATCCACTACAGTCATTGCATGTGTGTTCTTATCCTAAACTAGCACTAGAGTCATCGCATGTGTTTTCTTATTCTAAACCAACACTAGAGTCAATGCATTTATGTTCTTTTCATGAACAACATATGTATCCACTAGAGTCATTGCATGTTTGTTCTTTCCACAAACCACATGGATCCACCAATGTCATTGCATGTGTGTTCTTTTCACAAACAACATATGGATCCACTAGAGTCATTGCATGTCTGTTCTTTTCATTAACCACAGCTAGAGTCATTGCATGTGTGTTCTTTTCATGAACCACATATGGATCCACCAGAGTCATTGCATGTATGTTCTTTTTATAGAACACATGGATCCACTAGAGTCATTACATGTGTGTTGTTTTCATGAACCACATATGGATCCACTAGAGTCATTGCATGTATGTTCTTATCCTAAACCAGCATTAGAGTCATTGCATGTGTGTTCTTATCCTAAACCAGCACTAGAGTCATTATATGTGTGTTCTTTTCATGAACCACATATGGATCTAGTAGAGTCATTGCATGTCTGTTCTTTCCACAAACCACATGGATCCACCAATTTCATTGCATGTGTGTTCTTTTCATGAACCACAGATGGATCCACTAGAGTTATGGCATGTTTGTTATTTCCACAAACCACATGGATCCTCCAATGTCATTGCATGTGTGATCTTTTCACAAACAACATATGGATCCACTAGAGTCATTGCATGTATGTTCTTTTCATTAACCATATCTATAGTCATTGCATGTGTGTTATTTTCATGAACCACATATGGATGCACCAGAGTCATTGCATGTCTGTTCTTTTCATAAAACACATGGATCCACTAGAGTCATTGCATGTGTGTTCTTTTCATGAACCACAAATGGATCCACCAGTGTCATTGCATGTGTGTTCTTATCCTAAACTAGCACTAGAGTCATTGCATGTGTGTTCTTATCCTAAACCAGCACTAGAGTCATTGCATGTGTATTCTTTTCATGAACCACATATGGATCCACTAGAGTTATTGCATGTGTGTTCTTATCCTAAACAACACTAGAGTCATTGCATGTGTATTCTTTTCATGACCACATATGGATCCACTAGAGTCATTGCATGTATGTTCGTTTCATGAACCACAAATGGATCCACCAGAGTCATTGCATGTATGTTCTTTTCATAAAACACATGGATCCACTAGAGTCATTGCATGTGTGTTCTTATCATAAACTAGCACTAGAATCATTGCATGTGTGTTCTTATCCTAAACCAGCACTAGAGTCAATGCATGTGTCTTCTCTTCATGAACCACAAATGGATCCACTAGAGTCATTGCATGTTTGTTCTTTCCACAAACCACATGGATCCGACAATGTCATTGCATGTGTGTTCTTTTCATGAACCACATATGCATCCACTAGAGTCATTGCATGTATATTCTTTCCACAAACCACATGGATCCACCAATGTCATTGCATGTGTGTTCTTTTCATTAACCACATATGGATCCACTAGAGTCATTGCATGTTTGTTCTTTCCACAAACCACATGGATTCACCAATGTCATTACATGTGTGTTGTTTTCACAAACAACATATGGATCCACTAGAGTCATTGCATGTCTGTTCTTTTCATTAACCACAGCTAGAGTCATTGCATGTGTGTTCTTTTCATGAACCACATATGGATCCACCAGAGTCATTGCATGTATGTTCTTTTCATAAAACACAAGGATCCACTAGAGTCATTGCATGTGTGTTCTTTTCATGAACCTCATATGGATCCACTAGAGTCATTGCATGTATGTTCTTATCCTAAACTAGCACTAGAATCATTACATGTGTGTTCTTATCCTAAACCAGCACTAGAGTCAATGCATGTGTGTTCTTTTCATGAACCACATATGGATCCACTAGAGACATTGCATGTCTGTTCTTTCCACAAACCACATCGATCCACCAATGTCATTGCATGTGTGTTCTTTTCATGAACCATATATGGATCCACTAGAGTCATTGCATGTGTGTTCTTTCCACGAAGCACATGGATCCACGAATGTCATTGTAGGTGTGTTCTTTTCACAAACGACATATGGATCCACTAGAGTCATTGCATGTCTATTCTTTTCATTAACCACAGCCAGAGTCATTGCATGTGTGTTCTTTTCATGAACCACGTATGGATGGACCAGAGTCATTGCATGTTTGTTCTTTTGATAAAATACATGGATCCACTAGAGTCATTGCATGTGTGTTCTTTTCATGAACCACATATAGATCCACCAGTGGCATTGCATGTGTGTTCTTTTCCTACACTAGCACTAGAGTCATTGCATGTGTGTTCTTATCCTAAACCAGCACTACAGTCATTGCATGTGTGTTCTTTTCATGAACCACATATGGATCCACTAGAGTCATTGCATGTCTGTTCTTTCCACAAACCACATGGATCCACCAATGTCATTGCATGTGTGTCCTTTTAATGGACCACATATGGATCCACCAGAGTCATTGCATGTCTGTTCATATCATAAAACACATGGATCCACTAGAGTCATTGCATATGTGTTCTTTTCATGAACCACATATGGATCCACTAGAGTCATTGCATGTTTGTTCTTATCCTAAACCATCACTGGAGTTATTGCATGTGTGTTCTTTTCATGAACCACATATGGATCCACTAGAGTCATTGCATGTGTGTTCTTTCCACAAACCACATGGATCGACCAATGTCATTGCATGTGTGTTCTTTTCACAAACAACATATGGATCCACTAGAGTCATTGCATGTATGTTCTTTTCATTAACCACAGCTAGAGTCATTGCATGTGTGTTCTTTTCATGAAACACGTATGGATGCACCAGAGTCATTCATGTCTGTTCTTTTCATAAAATAGATGGATCCACTAGAGTCATTGCATGTGTGTTCTTTTCATCAACCACATATGGATCCACCAGTGTCATTGCATGTGTGTTCTTTTCCTAAACCAGCACTAGAGTCATTGTATGTGTGTTCTTATCCTAAATCAGCACTAGAGTCATTGCATGTGTGTTATTTTCATGAACCACATAAGGATCCGCTAGAGTCATTGCATGTCTGGTCTTTCCACAAACCACAAGGATCAACCAATGCCATTGCATGTGTGTTGTTTTCATGAACCACATATGGATCCACCAGAGTCATTGTAAGTCAATTCATTTCATAAAACACAGGGATCCACTAGAGTCATTGCCTGTGTGTTGTTTTCATGCACCACATATGGATCCACTAGAGTCATTGCATGTGTGTTCTTATCCTAAACCAGCACTAGAGTTATTGCATGTGTGTTCTTATCATAAACCAGCACTAGAGTCATTGCTAGGGGTGGGCGTTCGGTCATGACCAAAAATTCGGTCTCTATATTTCGGTCTATTTTGAAATCGGCTTTTAAAAAAAGAAGACCTAAATTTACTCATTATATTTACTACCCGAAAAATTTAGGTACCCGATAATTCGGGTTCAGTTTTGGTCATGACCAAATTGTGTGGTAGCTTGTGTCAAAATACAAAAGTTAGATAATATTTGTTAAAACATTTGGTACTATTTCAGTTGTAATTTGAAAATAAAATGCATTTCATACGTTCATATCAATTTGATAGAATTAATAGTCAACATACCACGTTTGGATCACTCCAGGAAGATAAATCTATAATGATAGGCTATTTGGGTTTTGGGACTAGGCCACTCTCATGTACATTTTCTAATCAGTCTTTTCAATCTCGGTCTATTCGGTTTCGGTCTCGGTCTTTTCGGGTTCGGTGTTCGTTTATCAGTTTTCCTGCCCACCCCTAGTCATTGCATGTGTGTTCTTTTCATAAAGCACATGGATCTACCAGAGTCATTGCATGTGTGTTCTTTTCATGAACCACAGCTAGAGTCATTGCATGTGTGCTCTTTTCATGAACCGCAGTTAGACTCATTGCATGTGTGTTCTTTTCCTGAACCACATATAGAGTCATTGCATGTGTATTCTTTTCATGAACTACAAATGGATCCACTAGAGTCATTGCATGTCTGTTCTTTTCATAAAACACATGGATCCACTAGAGTCATTGAATGTGTGTTATTTTCACAAATCACATATGGATCGACCAGTGTCATTGCATGTGTGTTATTTTCATAAACCACATATGGATCCACCAGAGTCATTGCATGTCTGTTCTTTTCATAAAACACATGGATCCACTAGATTCATTGCATGTGTGTTCTTTTCATGAACCACATATGGATTCACTAGAGTCATTGCATTTGTGTTCTTATCCTAAACTAGCACTAGAGTCATTGCATGTGTGTTCTTATCCAAAACAAGCACTAGAGTCATTGCATGTGTATTCTTTTCATGAACCACATATGGATCACTGGTGTCATTGCATGTGTGTTGTTTTCCTAAACCAGCACTAGAGTCATTGCATGTGTGTTCTTATCCTAAACCAGCACTAGATTCATTGCATGTGTGGTCTTTTCATGAACCACATATGGATCCACTAGATTCATTGCATGTCTATTCTTTCCACAAACCCCATGGGTCCACCAATGTCATTGCATGTGTGTTCTTTTCATGAACCACATATGGATCTACTAGAGTCATTGCCTGTCTATTCATTTCATAAAATACAGGGATCCACTAGAGTCATTGCATGTGTGTGTTCTTATCCTAAACCAGCACTAGAGTTATTGCATGTGAGTTCTTATGCTAAACCAGCACTAGAGTCATTGCATGTGTGTTCTTATCCTAAACTAGCACTAGAGTCATTGCATGTGTGTTCTTATCGTAACATAGCACTAGAGTCATTGCATATGTGTTCTTTTCATGAACCACATATGGATCCACTAGAGTCATTGCATGTTTGTTCTTTCCACAAACCACGTGGATCCACCAATGTCATTGCATGTGTGTTCTTTTCATGAACCACATATGGATCCACTAGAGTCATTGCATGTGTGTTCTTTCCACAAACCACATGGATCCACCAATGTCATTGCATGTGTGTTCTTTTCACAAACAACATATGGATCCAGTAGGCACTACAAGATTTCTGGTCTATTGCAACAAAATAATTCATCACATTAAGTGCGAAATTGTGGCAATTGGTACCTATTTCCACGACATGTCATTCGTTGCCAGCCGTTGCGACAAGTCGCATGGTAATAGGTTATTGCCACAAAAAGCCAATCGTGGCAACAAAGTGTGCTATTGCAACAGTCAAGCAACAAGTTGCCACATTTTTTCTAGTGGCGTCATGCACTTGATGCCACAATTAGGTTTGTGGCGATAGCTGAACAATGGATAATGAAATGTGGTGACTACTCATTCGTGGCGATAGACATTTGTGATAATAACCTCTGCCAACATCACTTGTTTCCTGAGGTGTACTCTTTTGTCGCAATAGTCAATTGTGATATCTTGATGGAATGAATAGACCATACATGCAAGATTTCACATCGAAACTATTGTTCACTGCATCAAAATATAATGCACGCATTCCAAAGTTGCATATGTCAAGAAACCAAATCATCCATATATTTAGTAGCTCAGAAAGAAAATGTATCCACAAATACATTTGTCAAAACATACTTTTGAGATCTGAAAGGACAAATATGCTAGTTTCTAGAGGCAGGTATCTAACTTAAGGAAATAAAATCTCAATTTCCACAACCATTCTTTGTTTCAAGGTACGGTCTAAAGCTTCGGGACAACTATGCTCAATCTAATCTTCACTCATATATTTCCATTCTACAAGAACAAGTAGCAAGATCAAGGAATTAGGTAGTACACAGGTCTACATAGAGCAACTAATTTAATTTACTGCAATGTTACATATGGTTAGTCTACAAAATCTAGAAGGACAATTTTTTTATAGAACCTGAAAATGATATACGAGTAAAGTTACTGTTCAACGCTAACAAGGAAAAAATAGCAACGATATATCTCCACATCGGAGAATATCCTACTAAACATTAGAGCAAGCAATGGTTGTATCCTTGATAATTTTAATTTAAGCTAGCAAGGTACTATAGCTGCCCTATGTTCACTGGAATAAGCTCTCTCCGCTAATGATGGTAGTTAGCTAATGATGATAGTTAACAGTAAGTTGGCTATGGAAAGTGAGTGGTTTAAAAGATTCACCAATAAAGGTAGATTCTTGCTAAAAAAATCTAGAAGTTGTCTCCTTAACCTTAATCTAGAATTATTATCTAGGGACAAATGCAAAGAACAAAAAACAAATTCAGATTACACATATAGATCACATTGTTAATTATAAAAACCAATGTAGATTAGAATATTTCAATTACCTTTGATGGAAGAGAAATCATGTGTTGTTTTGTAAAAAAGCCAAATCGGTACTTGAGGTGTAGTATATAATCGAAGTAAGCCTATGCATAAGATTTACTTCCCAGCCACTGGTGGAAAAATAGCCTCTAGTCCCGGTTCATAAGAGCCATTGGTCCCGGTTTCTGAACCAGGACCAATCACTCGGGACTAATGCTAGTCCCGGTTCGAGCATGAACCGGGACCAATGGGTCTCCACATGGGCGGGCGCGTGACGGGGGGGGGGGGTGGATCATTGGTCCCGGTTCGTGGAACAAACCGGGACCAATGGGTCTCCACGTGGGAGCGCGAGAGACGAAGGGGGTGGATCATTGGTCCCGGTTCGTGGCACGAACCGGGATCGTTGGTCTCTGTGCCACGGCAGGGTTTTGTGCCGTGGCAGGGTTTTGTGCCGTGGCAGGATTTTCGGGCTATTTTTGTGCCACGGCAGGGTTTTGTGCTGTGGCAGGATTTTCAGGCTTTTTTTGTGCCGTGACATGGTTTTTATTTATTTATTTATTTGGTGTTTTGTATTCAATTTAATGGTACTACATATATACAGCAATAATGAAACCACGATATATATATTACACATCATGATCATAAATATATTATACACCGTCTCATTCGTCTTCTTGGTCGAAACATATTAATTACAAACGGTACTCACACGAATTTGATCTAATTTACATCTTATTTTTTACACTTCACCCTTCCAAATGAACCGGGTAATAGTATTCTCCTTTCGGATCTATGACTTGTTCTAATAAGAATCTGGCAATTTCCTCTTGAATTGCTTGCACGCGTTCTTGTGATAGAAGACCGTCCCACATCCGTTCGATCTAATTTAAAGAAGGGGATCAATATATATGAATGAAACTAAATACAATTGGTGGTAATAAAATAAAGTTGTGATTATTGTTTATCGTACTTCAATTTTTTTGATGTTCCGGTTTGCGCCCTTCTCTTTGGTCATCTGGCGAATGAACTCGCAGACATAGTATCCACATAAGTTATTCCCGGCTTCCTGCCTCAAGCACTTTATGAGAACGGAGTTCAATCAAAATAATAATCAAGCATGATAATGGTGGTATTGAAACTAGAATCAAAGATATGCGTGGATCTAGCAAGTAGTACTTACGGTCAATGGTTGAAATGTAAGCTCTGGCTTCCAAACACCCCTAGTTTTGGCAGTGAACCGTTTCCAAGATTTCTGGAGGCATTCCTGCATGTTCGCCCACTTTTCTAATGGTGTGCGTTTCGAGTCCAGGACTTTTACTACTCCGGTGTCAACAGCAATGATTAACAGAATATAGTGAAAGCTGGACACACTAACAAAATATAACACGAGTTAATTATACGCTTAACATCGAGTAAGCGAAAATAGAATGTGTACAAGACAGTAACACTCACCCAACGTTGTAAGAAAATAGTATTTCCTTTCTGTTGCTGAAATGCGTCAATGCTTGTAGCAAGTTATCCTCTGTCTCTTTGGGTTTCGTTTTTAGAGTAACTTCATGAATGAAATTGCAGTCAACAAACCCAAGGTCATAGATTTGTCCTTTCTTGCATTCGAGAATCTTCATTCTGCATATATAATTAGTATAGTGATGAGTAAGATTATACAAGCAATGAATGAGCTGAGCTAGAAAGACTTAATTACAAAAATTAATAATACTTACAAACAATAGGCACTGACGATAGTTTTGTCGAGGGCGTCTTGTTGGTAAAACTAAAATAATTCTGGAAATTCGATCAATAGGAAGGCATCTCCATGACCGTAATGGTGGTGTTTATATGCAGCATAGATCCAGTTTTTGGATTCAGCACAGGCTTGCATGTACCAGTTATGCAATCTTCGCATTTTTGTTGGTAGATCTTTGACTAACTTGGGTTTGACGAGAGGAGCCCCGTACTGGTATATGTATGCTATTTCTTGGTACCCCTCGAACTCATCCATATGGCTCATGTACTCAGTAATAGATAGTACATATAATTCGGGCTTTTCTCTGTACAGTCGAACAAACTCCGGATCAATGTTCGGATAACGCCGCTCCTGGGCTCTCCACTCATTGGTATCGTACACTTTGAGCAGTTCGATCGATTGATTTTTCTGTTGTCCAAGCTGGGCAACTTCTTTCCCGACTCTCCGCTCTTTTGCCTCAGCCGACTTGGTAATAGAGCGATTATAGTCTGATGTGAGCGCTATGGGTTGGTGAAGCTAAAGCTTAAGCGCGACTGCTTTGGCTTTATCTTCTGCGGTGACCGGGAAGAATGGCTCTATCAGCTTTTTCTTGTTAGCCATGTCAATCTTCCACTTTTCATAATGGGCATCTACGGCCGCAGCTGTTTCCTCATCTGTCTTCTCGCAAGGTAGCTTCTTCATATTCTTATGAGGTACTTTTGGGAGGGGCGATAGCTTATGTTTCGGTGATCGGAACGTGCTCTTGCTGCTGCTGGTGGTGCTACCTCTCTTAGTATACTTCCTCTTTTGTCTCTGAGGCTCAGGGGACGGAGATGGCTGACGCGGCGGTGGAGACGGCTGAGGCAGCGATGGAGACGGTTGCGCTGAGTGGTGAGGCGGTGAAGGCGACGGTTGCGCTGGAGAATGGTGAGGTGGCGGCGAAGGTGGATTGCTGCTCTGAGGAGTGGTTGGCCTTGGCGGCACATAATTTGGAAGCACGATGCGCTCCTTTGGCCATACAATAGTCCCCCCTTTGGCTTCTCCTAGTTGAGTCAGCTCCATATCTTCCCCCGCAGGGTGGTCTAGCTCCAGCTCCTCAAAATCTTCCTTCACATCATCCACTGTGACGACAGCGTACCCTTTTGGAACCGGTCTGCAATGCCAAGTTGGGTTAGGCGCGATTGGTACGGCCATGCCGACCGCCGCCGTCACCCTTAAGTTCATAACCTGCACCTTTAGCTCACAAGTTGTGCTCTCTATGATATCATCCACTGGGTAGCGTTTAGGAGAAGCCGTCATCGGTGCATCATCATCAACATCATGGAGCTACGTGGAAGCGACGCTGTTTTTCTTATTTCATAGGGCGTCGATACCATCGAATGCAGATTCTACCACGTGCCGCTAAGATTGGCCGCTAGTACCTTGCTGGTTAACTCCTTCGAGTTGATCATGGTGCCGCTTTAATGCTTCTTCTACATTATGCAGCCGGTCTGCAGTGGCCGCTTTCTCAGCTTCCTCCCTTTCCTTTCTCCTCTGATGGCTTTTATCGGGATATCTCTTCATTTCCGCGGGGAAGGCAACCTTCCACGACTTGGAGCCTGGTGTGCCTCGTGCTCGTCCTTCGTGTTCAGGATTTTTAAGGGCGCGTGTGAGCTCGTCGTTCTCTCTATCAGGAACGAACCGTCCTGCTGCAACGTCATCTACTGCATTTCTAATATCGTCGATCGGCAGTAGGGGATCATCTTTGTGTTTCTGATTATATATTGCCCTCCCTTCTTTGTCTAACGTGCCCCCATGGCCGTAAAACCAGTTTCTCGCCCGTGGTGCCCATGTTGCGAGCTCTTGTCTGATCCCGGTAGCAATGTAATTGACCTCATGTGCATCACACTTAGGCATGCAACCGGCGTAGCCAGTAGGCCCCATATTATGACGGTACACTTTCTTAGCAGCGTTCTCCGTATTTATTCTAGACCTTTCCTTAGCTTTCTCTGATGTCTTGTACTTCACAAAATCCTCCCACTGGTGTCTTAACTTAGCATAGCCGCCTTGATTGAAATCCGGAGTCTTCTCTACCTTGACAAAGTTATTGTACGGTTTCTTCTTCCAGTTCTTGAATGCATCAGCCATCTTGATGAGAGCAAACTTCTTGACTCTTTGCACAAGCTCCATTCTTGCTCTCTCCTCCTCATATGGATTCACATCTAGCATCGGCAGGAGGAAATTAATCATGAGCTTGTCAAAAATCTTATCTTTGGCGATGTCGTTGACATACAGGACTCCACCACCGCTTGGCCTATTCCATTCTTGAACAGTGATCGGGATGTAGTCCCTCACAAGAACTGCGCATTGCTTGACAAATTTTCTTGCGACATCGACGGGAGCTTGCGGTTCACCGTCTACACCGACCACTTCGATCCTATACCTCACAATGTCATCCAACTTTTTTGTTGGGCCTTGTTTCGTTCTTACAGAAGAAGTTCTCGATCTGGAGGGATAAAAGAAGAAAGAGTGTTAATATATGCATGTATATATATAGACAGCAGCATTTTAATTACAAAAATACATATATACACCTCGCTAGTGTTTGCGAGATTTAAGGTTCTGCCGGAGCCGTCGCCTTCTCCCTCATCAGGTTCTCCCCTATCCCAGGCTTCGGCTTCTAACTCACCGGAGCCGTCTCCTCGGTTGAGAGACTCATCTCCCTCACCGGAATCATTCAGAAACTCACTGGTGACATCGATATTGATATCTTCATTTTCGTAGATCATTCCGTGGAGGATGTTTTCATGATGTTCTGGAATCATAGTATCTTGGCGCGTTGGATCCATAGTATCTGCAAATTAAGTTTTGCAAGTTACTATAATGCAAATAATGCAAAACACTATGCACTTATTTTCTAAATCGGTTCGGAATGCCCTTGGTGGACAAACCATCGAACCCATGGTACTTAGGGGGTGTCGGTGTTCCTCTATGTAAAGTAAGGTTCAAAGTTGTATTAATATGAATGCTTACATTTTCAAATGGTACAACTCATTTTTCTGAACATTTT
Organism: Avena sativa; assembly: GCA_916181665.1. Lineage (NCBI taxonomy): Eukaryota > Viridiplantae > Streptophyta > Magnoliopsida > Poales > Poaceae > Avena > Avena sativa. The sequence goes on from OV702292.1 coordinate 320,961,487, forward strand.
GATATATTATACACATTTTTCTCATTTAAAATGAATTAGTTATGATTTTTTACAGTTTTAATCCTTTTTAAAATCATTTTTAAATAAATAAATATTTTTGGAATTACTAAAATTATTTTCCATCTGGCCCCACATGTCAGACCTAATTAAAAACCTAACTAAAAACCTAATTAAAAACCTAACTAAAAACCTAACTAAAAACCTAATTAAAAACATAACTAAAAACCTAATTAAAAACCTAACTAAAAACCTAATTAAAGGGTCGGGGGAGGTTTACTGGCCGACGGTGGCCGCCGACGTGCAGGGGTGGAGCTGCCTGCGGAGCGGTCAACGACGCGGGCTCGGGGCGGCGGGGTCGCGGCTCGGGTGGCAGCGGCGCCGGCGGGGGACAGCGCGGGCAGGGGCAGGTGCAGGGGCTCGGGTAGCACGGTCAGAGGCGGAGCGGCGTGGGCTCGGGCAGCGCGGTCGACAGCAAAGAGGGCGACGGCGGCGCGGTCAATGGTGGCTCGAAAATCCGATAGCCTGACGGCGTTGTTTTGCTCCACGCGTGATTTTCCTTAGGCGTTTTGCGAGTGAAGTGGATGGGGAAGAAGAAGAAGGAGGGGCAATAGTTATCTAGTATAGACCTTTGGTCCCGGTTCGTCCCACCAACCGGGACCGTTGAGCCTTTAGTCCCGGTTGGTGGGACGAACCGAGACCAAAGGCCTATTGCGGGCAGCGCGTGCACCCAGGATCATCCGTCCCGGTTCGTGGGACGAACCGGGATCGTTGACCCGTTTTTCAGATTTTGGCAAAACTTTTGGTCTTCCCGCCATTTTCAAAAAAAAATTCTTTAATTAATAAGATGTTTCAATTTAAGATGATTATTTATTTGGAATTTCAAAAAACTTTTAACAGGAAAAGTGCTTCAATTTAAATAACTAATCAAAAACCATTTTCTATTTTCAAATATTTTTATTTGAACTATACAATTTTACTATTTTCAATTAAAATTACATTACCAAATATTTGTTGCATAATTTGGAATTTGAAAAAACTTTCAACAGGAAAAGTGCTTCAATTTAAATAACTAATCAAAAACCATTTTCTGTGTTCACATATTTTTATTTGAACTATACAATTTTACTATTTTCAATTAAAATTTAATTACCAAATATTTATTGCATAATTTGGAATTTGAAAAAAATTTCAACAGGAAAAGTGCTACAATTTAAATAAATAATCAAAAACCATTTTCTGTTTTCAAAAAATATTATTTGAACTATACAATTTTACTATTTTCAATTAAAATTGCATTAACAAATATTTATTGCATAATTTGGAATTTGAAAAAACTTTCAACAGGAAAAGTGCTTCAATTTAAATAACTAATCAAAAATTCATTAACTATTCAAATTATAAACATTTATGCCATTTTCAATTAAAAATTCATTAATTATTTTTTTGCATATTTCATTAACTAAGAAGCCAGGCTAGGAATCTTCATGCCCGCCATTTTGAATATGGTTTTAATCGGGCATAAGAAATTCAAAAATGATCCAAACAATGTGAAACATTTGTGCGGTGTCATATTATGTGTCATAGTTGCAAGGAAAAATATTGAACTTGAAAAATTGCAAACATCATAAAAAAATCCTTAACAAAATGACCTATCATGTTCGAGGTTTCATGGCATTTAGCTCAAACCACCAATGTTATGGCTAGAATCAGGGCATAGTTTGTGATAATGTGCCCATATTATGCACACATGTGCATCTTGGGATGGCTTACGATGTTGAAGGAGGAAGTTTTCCTTTTCGACACACGAAAAAGCCAATTTCCATTTTTGAGGTGCCAAAATCGGGGTGTTCTTTGAAGCAACCACCAAATTAAAGTTTGGCATTGGTACCAACCCATTTTTCAAAAATACTAGACCACCTTATATGGAAAACTTCCCAACCGGTGTATCTAGAACCTTTCCGTCCATCCCTCATGAAAAAGACAAATTCCTGCTGAATCGGTAGGAGGTTGCCCAGATTTGAACTACAAGTACATGATATAATGCTTGTGATTTTTTTTTAAAAATCATTTATAGGTTCAGAACATGCTATTGTATCAGAGATCCACTTCAAGTTCAGCGAGGCTCAGCCTCGGGCTAAGAAGCTTCATGCCTGCTGTTTTGAATATAGTTTGAAACGGGCATAAGAAATTCAAAAATGATCCAAACAATGTGAAACATTCACGCGGTATCATATTATGTGTCATAGTTGCAAGGAAAAATATTGAACTTGAAAAATTGCAAACATCATAAAAAATCCTTCACAAAATGACCTATCATGTTCGAGGTTTCATGGCATTTAGCTCAAACCACCAATGTTATGGCTAGAATCAGGGCATAGTTTGTGATAATGTGCCCATATTATGCACACATGTGCATCTTGGGATGGCTTATGATGTTGCAGGAGGAAGTTTTCCTTTTCGACACACGAAAAAGCCAATTTCCATTTTTGAGGTGCCAAAATCGGGGTGTTCTTTGAAGCAACCACCAAATTAAAGTTTGGCATTGGTACCAACCCATTTTTCAAAAATACTAGACCACCTTATATGGAAATTTCCCAACCGGTGTATCTAGAACCTTTCCGTCCATCCCTCATGAAAAAGACAAATTCCTGCCGAATCGGTAGGAGGTTGCCCAGATTTGAACTACAAGTACATGATATAATGCTTGTGATTTTTTTTAAAAAATCATTTATAGGTTCAGAACATGCTATTGTATCAGAGATCCACTTCAAGTTCAGCGAGGCTCAGCCTCGGGCTAAGAAGCTTCATGCCTGCTGTTTTGAATATAGTTTGAAACGGGCATAAGAAATTCAAAAATGATCCAAACAATGTGAAACATTCACGCGGTGTCATATTATGTGTCATAGTTGCAAGGAAAAATATTGAACTTGAAAAATTGCAAACATCATAAAAAATCCTTCACAAAATGACCTATCATATTCGAGGTTTCATGGCATTTAGGTCAAACCAACAATGTTATGGCTAGAATCAGGGCATAGTTTGTGATAATGTGCCCATATTGTGCACACATGTGCATCTTGGGATGGCTTACGATGTTGCAGGAGGAAGTTTTCCTTTTCGACGCACGAAAAAGCCAATTTCCATTTTTTAAGGTGCCGAAATCGGGGTGTTCTGTGAAGCAACCACCAAATTAAAGTTTCGCATTGGTACCAACCCATTTTTCAAAAATACTAGACCACCTTATATGGACAGTTTCCCAACCGGTGTATCTGGAACCTTTCCATCCATCCCTCATGAAAAAGACAAATTCCTGCCGAATCGGTAGGAGGTTGCCGAGATTTGACCTACAAGTACATGATATAATGCTTGTGAATTTTTTTAAAATCATTTATAGGTTCATAACATGCTATTTCATCAGAGATCCACTTCAAGTTCAGCGAGGCTCAGCCCCGGGCTAAGAAGCTTCATGCCCGCCGTTTTGAATATAGTTTGAAATGGGCATAAGAAATTCAAAAATGATCCAAACAATGTGAAACATTCGCGTGGTGTCATATTATGTGTCATAGTTGCAAGCAAAAATATTGAACTTGAAAAATTGCAAACATCATAAAAATCCTTCACAGAATGACCTATCATGTTCGAGGTTTCATGGCATTTAGGTCAAACCACCAATGTTATGGCTAGAATCAGGGCATAGTTTGTGATAATGTGCCCATATTGTGCACACATGTGCATCTTGGGATGGCTTACGATGTTGCAGGAGGAAGTTTTCCTTTTCGACACACTAAAAAGCTAATTTCCATTTTTGAGGTGCCGAAATTGGGGTGTTCTGTGAAGCAACCACCAAATTAGAGTTTGGCATTGGTACCAACCCATTTTTACAAAATACTAGACCACCTTATATGGACAATTTCCCAACCGGTGTATCTGGAACCTTTCCGTCCATCCCTCATGAAAAAGACAAATTCCTGCCGAATCGGTAGGAGGTTGCCCAGATTTGAACTACAAGTACATGATATAATACCTGTGAATTTTTTTAAAAATCATTTATAGGTTCACAGCATGCTATTTCATCAGAGATCCACTTCAAGTTCAGCGAGGCTCAGCCCCGGGCTAAGAAGCTTCATGCCCACTATTTTTGAATATAGTTTGAAACGGGCATAAGAAATTCAAAAATGATCCAAACAATGTGAAACATTCGCGTGGTGTCATATTATGTGTCATAGTTGCAAGGAAAAATATTGAACTTGAAAAATTGCAAACATCATAAAAAATCCTTCACAAAATGACCTATCATGTTCGAGGTTTCATGGCATTTAGGTCAAACCACCAATGTTATGGCTAGAATCAGGCATAGTTTGTGATAATGTGCCCATATTGTGCACACATGTGAATCTTGGGATGGCTTACGATGTTGTAGGAGGAAGTTTTCCTTTTCGACGCACTAAAAAGCCAATTTCCATTTTTGAGGTGCCGAAATCGGGGTGTTCTGTGAAGCAACCACCAAATTAAAGTTTGGCATTGGTACCAACCCATTTTTCAAAAATACTAGACCACCTTATATGGACAATTTCCCAACCAGTGTATCTGGAACCTTTCCGTCCATCCCTCATGAAAAAGACAAATTCGTGCTGAATCGGTAGGAGGTTGGCCAGATTTGAGCTACAAGCACATGATATAATGCTTGTGAATTTTTTTAAAAATCATTTATAGGTTCACAACATGATATTTCATCAGAGATCCACTTCAAGTTCAGCGAGGCTTAGCCCCTGGCTAAGAAGCTTCATGCCTACCGTTTTGAATATAGTTTGAAACGAGCATAAGAAATTCAAAAATGATCCAAACAATGTGAAACATTCGTGTGGTGTCATATTATGTGTCATAGTTTCAAGGAAAAATATTGAACTTGAAAATTGCAAACATCATAAAAATCCTTCACAAAATGACCTATCATGTTCGAGGTTTCATGGCATTTAGGTCAAACCACCAATGTTATGGCTAGATTCAGGGCATAGTTTGTGATAATGTGCCCATATTGTGCACACATGTGCATCTTGGGATGGCTTACGATGTTGCAGGAGGAAGTTTTCCTTTTCGACGAACGAAAAAGCAAATTTCCATTTTTGAGGTGCCAAAATCTGGGTGTTCTGTGCAGCAACCACCAAATTAAAGTTTGGCATTGGTACCAACCCATTTTTAAAAAACACTAGACCACCTTATATGGAAAATTTCCCAACCGGTGTATCTGGAACCTTTCAGTCCATCCCTCATGAAAAAGACAAATTCCTGCCGAATGGGAAGGAGGTTGCCCAGATTTGAACTACAAGTACATGATATAATGCTTGTGAATTTTTAAAAAAATCATTTATAGGTTCATAACATGCTATTTCATCAGACATCCACTTCAAGTTCAGCGAGGCTCAGCCCCGGGCTAAGAAGCTTCATGCCCGCCATTTTGAATATAGTTTGAAATAGGCATAAGAAATTCAAAATTGATCCAAACAATGTGAAACATTCGCGTGGTGTCATAGTTGCAAGAAAAAATATTGAACTTGAAAAATTGCAAACATCATAAAAAATCCTTCACAAAATGACCTATCATGTTCGAGGTTTCATGGCATTTAGGTCAAACCACCAATGTTATGGCTAGAATCAGGGCATAGTTTGTGATAATGTGCACCAAATTAAAGTTTGGCATTGGTACCAACCTATTTTTCAAAAATACTAGACCACCTTATATGGACAATTTCCCAACTGATGTATCTGGAACCTTTCCGTCCATCCCTCATGAAAAAGACAAATTGCTGCCGAATCAGCAGGAGGTTGCCCAGATTTGAACTACAAGTACATGATATAATGCTTGTGAATTTTTTAAAAACCATTTATAGGTTCACAACATGCTATTTCATCAGAGATCCACTTCAAGTTCAGCGAGGCTCAGCCCCGGGCTAAGAAGCTTCATGCCCGCTGACGAGGGTTTAACTCGTCAATGCCTATTGTTATGGACGTGGGTTTTGGAGAAGGAGGGAGCGCTGGAGACATCTATCGGCTAGCAAACAAGCACATAGGGGACAAAGGATTTACCCAGGTTCAGGCCTCGTAGAGGTCCCTACTCCTGCTTGTCTACTAGTGGAATTATTGAGGGAGTCGAAAGTTACAATGATGCGCAGATGCAATCTGGCGAAGGTTTGTGGAAGCTAGGGTTGCGTGTGTCCTCCTCGCCGCCCCCTCCTAGCCCTTATATAGATAGGCTAGGTCTCGGGTTGCAGGTCGAGTCGGTTACAAGTTAGGGTTTTCCCCTTTCAATCTTTCTATCTTCAGCTTTCTCTTGATCTCCAAGCAATCGAGAGTCCGCAAGTTACTCGAGTCCTTCTATCTGGGCCTTGGCGACACCATGGGCCGGTATGTATTTGGACCGTATATACCAAGCTCGAGTACCTGTAGGGTATACCCATGTCAGTAGCCCCCGAGTGTCCAGTGGAATCGTAGATTCGACTAGGGACTTTTGAAGCCTTCGAGTGCCTAAATGAGTACATTTCGATTGCTTTTATTCGTGTCATAGGGATTGTTGATATACGTGCCTGATATAACCGAAGTATCGGTATCAGTTAACCACCTTAGGGTGAAACAACGCAATCTACTCAAGTTCGAGTCCCCGGACTCGAATCCGGAAAAGTGCTGGTGTAATTCGACTCAGGCCGCGGAGGTCTTACAGGAGTCGAATTCCAGTTTTATGGGTGTGAGCACTCGACGCGTCCATCAAGGCATGTTCATCGTGCCTGTAGGCACGGATATGTTTCTGGTAGTGCGCAGTTAAATGTGTTGCCAGGCCTTATTCAGGTCTTACCTTCACGCCGTAGGCGCGGCATCCGAATTTTATCATCGCGGAGACGATTTGGGTAATCCAGGAGACGCAGTCTCTTTGTAGGGGAAAATTATGAGGCAGTGTCGCCATGACTTTCGAGTGTGGATGTTATCAACACAGTTTTTTGTACAAATAATCATAGGGTGCGCGACCAACGCTCCCTTTGGGAGTAGCCCCCGAGTGCCTGGTTGAGTCGAAGACTCAGGTAGGGACTAAAAACTTTTGCGACTGTTGTCGTCTTTTTCCTTACTAGTTTCAGTCGATGACTCAGGTAGGGACCAAAAACTTTCGCGACTGCTGTCGTCTTTTGCCTGCTTGTTTCAGTCAAATTTGTTTCAGGCGCTCCCTATGGGAGTAACCCATGTCCATAATCGAACTATGATTCGAGTGGTTGGGTTTGCTTTTGTGATTGTCCATGTTCCTGCAACAAGAAAAAGAAAAGTCGTAGGGTGCGCGGCCAGCGCTCCCTATGGGAGTAGCCCCCGAGTGCTTGGTGGAGTCGAAGACTCCAGCAAGGACTAAAAATAGTCGAAGTTTTCCATTGCGTAGCCTTGGTGACGTCAGTGCTGACGCTTGTATAACCTTAGTTGCCCGCGTGAACGAGTTTGACGGGACGTGACGAGCGGTGGGTCCCACTTTCTGACTTTGATTTGACTGGGCATGCGTAATCTTATGTTTAACTGCGTAATGGTAGAAGTGGGCGGACGGTTCGCGCTTCCTCTTCTCCACGTGTCTAACGTGATGCGTGCCACGCGTCCAATAGGGTTTTTGTCAAACGTTGGATTGCATCTCCCAGGGGTTAAGTAGCGGTGTTGCGGCGGTAATTTCCCATCTGCGCTCTTTCTTCCTTGCTGCCATCGCCATTGCTGCTGCTTTTTCTGCTTTCCTATGTGCCCATCTTCTCCACGACGCTGGACCAGCTCCGTTCGTTCCCGAGCTACTTCCTTCGCTCACATCGCCGTCGCGCAATGGGGAAGAAGAAGGGAGGCACTGCCGCTGATTTCGCGGCCACCGTCGCTGCGGCGAAGAAGAAAGGTGGCTCCGCTGCTGCGGGCACCAGCACCGCCGCCGGCGGGAAGAAGAAAATCGCGGGCACCCACATGACAAATGGTGCATGGCGTCCTTCCATCATCAAGGCATCGGATCTCCGTCTTCTTCGCCAAGATGGAGTGATCTCCGCAGCAGTCGCCGATGCGCGTGTCCCCAGCGGTGAGACCATTCCTGCTCCTCCCGCTGGTTTTCGAGTGATGTTTCTTGCATTCATCATTCGTGCTCTTTCCTTGCCTCTTCACCCCTTTCTTAGGGGTCTTCTTTGTTTCTATGGGCTCCAGCTCCATCAACTGTTCCCAAATTCGCTCCTCCACATCACTTGTTTCATCACTCTCTGCGAGTGCTGGCTCCGAATCGAGCCACACTTTGGTCTTTTCAAACGCATCTTTAAATTGAAGCGTCAGTCCGCATCTGGCTCTTTAGTTTATGACATAGGTGGTTGCGGAATCCACGTCGACCCATCCGCCACCTACTTTGACATCAAGCTTACCAAGTCCGTCCAGGGATGCAGGGACAAATGGTTCTATGTTCGCGACCAGAAGGCCAAGGACGAGCACTTTGGACTCGCGCCTTTCGATCCCGCGACTCCCTGCAAGAAGATGCGTTCTTGGAAGAACGTGATCATGCCTTCCGAACTCGCGGAGACAGACGTGTTATATCAGCGCATCTGCGACCTCGAGAGTCGCATAGGCACAGAAGAGGGAGGCTGCGCCCTTGTCGGGACTTGGCTGCATCGTCGCGTCTAGCCTCTCCAGGCTAGGGTCCATCCCCTGTTTCAATGGGGTGGCGCTGATGATGCCACTCGCGTGTCTGCTGATGGCATGTCCGCGAGTGAGGTAGATAAGAGGGTGCGACTGGTCACGAAGTACACCCTCAAGGATGTGCTTTTGAACGAGCCAGTCGTTCCTCCTTTTGATGCTTCGAATCCTCCTCCTGAGGTACAGTTGTGCTACGTAGTAGCTTATTTTCGCGATTGCGTTATCTGTTGCTTACCTCTTATGTTTGCTGATGTTTACTGTTTTTGTGCAGGAGTGGGTGGTGTCGCCTTGTATGCCTCCCCTCCCTAAGGGGATTATTCCTCATGAAGCTTTGGAAGAGGACGAGTCTGAGTCGACTGTCCCTTCTGATGTTGAAGAGGAAGCCCCCGAGTCCGAGAGCCCAGATACTCGCAAGCGTTCGAGTAGCGGGGACTCCGACGCGTCGACTCCTTCAACTCCAGGAGGCGCGGCTGTTGGCACGGAGTCGCCAATTCCAGTTGTTCCTGTGAGGGCTGTGGCACCATCTTCTCGCAAGAAGATGCGATTGCCCAAGGAGTCTTCGTCAGAATCGGCGGCTGCCACATTTGATCTTGACAACTTTAACTGGTAAGTTTTGTTGGGTTATTCATTCTTTTCTGTTTTCTTCTTGTTGGTTTTTTCCCTGGAATTTTCCCTTTTCTCAGTGTGGATTTTGTCTTGTAGTCAAGAGGCATCGTCATCTTCTGGCGACATCGAGTTTTTGAAGGAATCGGGCATCGCGACTTCAAGGGCCAAGGTAGAGGTCGAGCGCGCTCCTTCTCCTCTGGCGGCGGCCCACTCTGGGCATAATTCTTCGAGCTCTCCTCATGTAGGGGAGCATCGAGTAGTTGCTCGGATGACGGTTCAGCAAACTTCTTCGGAGTCACTGGAGGACCATGTAAGTATATCTTTCCTTCTTTTTTAGTGTGGTAGCCAACGCCTTTTGCTGCCCTCTGCTGACTCCTTGTTTTGTGCGACAGCTCCTTGTAAAGGAAGCCGCGCAGGTGGCGGAGCAGGTGATGGCGATGGGTCGCCAGCATGCGATGCTGGAGACGCGCCACCACGTGGTCGAGAGTGATTGTTCTATACTTATTCTTGTCGTCTTCGCTCTGTTTTGGTATAATCGACTGACAGTCAATTATTGACTGCCATGTAGCTGAGCATAACGCTTTACTGCGCGATGTCGCTACGTTGGAGAAGACACTAGCCGCAGCTGTGAAGGGGCGCGACGAGGCAATCGCGGCTCGTGATGATACCCAGAAGCGCGAAGAGGATCTGCGCGCCTCCTTTGCGGCCAGGGAGAATTTGTTCGAAGAGCAACTGTTCTCAGTCGCCAAGGCCCTCTTAGGTACCTTTATTGGTAGATGTTTTATTGATGTTCTTCTCTGCATCTAGAGTGCCAGTGGCACTAGAAGTTTGATCCATGTGTGTATTTTGGTGTAGATGCTGGCGACTTGAGTTTTTATCCACAAGCCCTTTATCGCGATAACGCTCTGGCGGGCGCGGTGTCTGCGGTCGAGGATCGTAGCGCCGCTGTCCAAAATACGTTGTCCAAGGCCAAGGCCACCCTGAGTCGCCTCCGAGAGGAGTTGATGCCGGAGGCGGAGCTGGTCGACAATGTGGAAGAGCTGGTGGAGTCGCTCGCTGGGGGTGTGCTTGCCACGTACAAGAACTCCCTCCGCGCAGCTGGCGCGACCATGTCACTTGCCATGGTGCAAGCCCACGGAGTCGAAGTAGATCCTTCTACGGTGTCGAAGACGATGCCTGTTGGCGCGGATGGTCAGCAGGTAGTATTCGCTCCCTTTTATGACTACCTATGCCAAATATGGCCATTCCATGATAAATACTGTTGCCAAGTATTCAGAGGAGCTCAATCATGCGAAGAAGGCAGCGAAAGCTTCGGCCTCAGGGGCCAGTGGAAAGTCAGTGGCATCTGATACTACCACGGACTTGATGAAGCCCCCGAGGTCATCGAAGTCAAAGAAACCAGCTGCTTCGTAGTTAGTTTCTTGTAATAGTTGCTGAATTGCTCTTTTGATTGGAGAACATGCCTGTTGGCGAGTGTGTTTGTAGATACTTTTATGCTGATCCTGAATGCATCTGTTACCTTTGACTTTTGAGTTTGTCGCCTTATTTGCCTCTGGCTTGATTTTTGGTAGGGTACATCAAGTGGTCCTGTGGGGGGGAACCCCGGACTAACCATCTCTTGAGGATACAATGGCACCACCACGCTCCAGAGTAGAGGAGTTGTCCTTGCTTTCGCGACTTCGTGATCGCGTTAAGCAACTGGAGTGTGAGTTGCCCGTGGTCCGCGGTAGCGCGGACGTGTGGAAGTCAAAGGCTGAAAAAGCCGCCGCCCACGAGCAATATCTGCTTGGCGAGGTGACGCAGCTGGGCGACCAGTTTAAGTGTTAGTTTGCTCATCCTCGTCTTTTCCTTTGTAGTTAATCGCAATGGTACGTTGTCTCATGCTGTTGATGTTACTTCGTGTAGTTGTTAGCGCACGCCATCCGCAGGAGGAGAGGGATAGGATTGCCATCCTCCTTCATGATCTCACCCAGGAGCAACTTCAGGAGAGTGGATACTTCTGGGTAGATCATGATCGTGCAACTGCGTTGGCGACCCTGCAGGATCGCGCCTCGCGAGTGCTGCTCTTTCTGAAGAAATCGCAGTCGTGTTTGAAGAACATTTATCAAGCGATGTTCCTGCTGGATGATACTCCATCAAGCCTGCTGGCTCTCCTGACCAAATTTCAAAATATGTCCGCGGTTCGCGAGTGCGTGAGGCAGTAGTTGGTGGCTAGTGCCAAGGCTACCCCCTCCATGGTCCGTTTGCACATGCCTGACGTGGATGTCGCCGCCGTTGCATCTGGGCCACCGGTGCGACCAGGAGGATCTTCCTGGAACATGGTGCCGCACTATCAGGCGGTGGACCGTCCAGCCGAGGAGGTCGTCGACTTCTTCGAGGAACAGACTAATGTTCTTCTGTTGCAAGGGTACCAAATATGTATCCTACACATAAGTGTACTAGTGTTGTAAAGCTCGTATATATTTGTAGATAATTTACTGTTGAATGTGTACAAATAGCTTTATAAGCGTGGGGTGCGTTGCACTTATGCGAGTCCTTTTCGTTAGCCTGACCATCTTTGTATCTCGTTCCCTTGTCAACCTTTCAGGTGCATTGCAGCTGGGTTGAGTTTGTGTTAAGGGGTTCGATTGATGTGCCAGCTACTCAGGATGTCGTGTTTTTGTTCGAAGAACATATGTGTATAGGGTGGCGTAGCCCCCGAGTATGAAAATTGACAAAGTAAAGGAGGGCACAGAGTTTCGGGGCACTTAGCTCTTATTTATTCGGAGAATAGTACGAGGTACAATGTGGGGCTAAGTAGCCTTGGCTGAATAGCCTTATTTGCAATGTAAAAGTAAAGAAAGAACGACTAAGGGTAGAAGCGTCGCCGTTGTGCGACGTTCCAAGGGTTGGAGTGTGCGACTCCTGTCTCTAAATCTTGAAGGCGATAGGCGCCACCTGGGATTACTTCTGTAATCATGTACGGTCCTTCCCAGGGGGATTCGAGCTTGAGATGCCCCTGCTACTTCAGTCGCAGGACCAGGTCACCTTCGACGAAGGATCTGGGGCGAAGCCTTCTACTGTGGTAGTTGCGCAGGTTCTGCTGGTAGATCGTGGATCTTGCTGTGGTGATTTCTCTTGCCTCGTCGAGGAGATCGATGGAGTCTTCGAGTGCAAGAGATGACTCTTGTTTGCTGTAAGCGACTACACGCGGCGCCTTGTATCACACTTCGGCGGGTAGTACTGCTTCTGCTCCGTGCGCCATAAAGAATGGTGTGTAGCCCATGGCGCTGTTTGGGGTTGTTCGTAGACTCCAGAGTACGGATTGGAGCTCATCTGGGCAGCAACCCACGGCTTGATCGAGTGGTCGAAGGAGTCGCTTCTTGATGCCGCTGCAGACGAGCCTGTTTGCTTTTTCCACCTGACCGTTGGTCTGTGGATGCGCCACTGAGACGTAGCTGATGTTGATCCCTAGGTTCTCGCAGAATTCTTGGAACTCCTTGGATGTGAAGTTCGTCCCGTTGTCGGTAATAATGCTGTGTGGCATGCCGAAGCGGTAGACGATGGATTCGAAGAACTTGACCGCGTTGTGCCATGATTGCTTGGTCACTGGCATGGCCTCGATCATTTGGTGAACTTGTCGACTACAACCAAGAGGTAGATGTAGCCTCCTTGCGAGGACCTTGGGAGTTTGCCCACCATATCAAGCCCCATTGTGCGAAGGGCCAGGCCAATGGAATGGGCCGTAGTTCTGCGCCTGGCGCGTGTGGCTTGTCCGCGAATCGCTGACAAGCGTTGCACTTTTGGACTATATCCTTGGCGTCGCGCATGGCCATGGGCCAGTAAAATCCAGCTCGTAGAGCTTTCGCAACGAGGGCGCGACTGCCGGCGTGGTGCCCGCAGGTCCCTTCATGGATGTCGAGGAGGACTGCTCTTCCATCGGCTAGGAAGACGCATCGTTGCAACACGCCTGTGATGCTGCGTTTATACAGTTCGCCGTTGATAACGGCGAATGCCTTGGAGCATCGCACGATGTGTCGTGCGTCTGTCGGGTCGTCCGATAGGCACTTGCTGAGGAGGTACGTAACGTACGGCTGCGTCCAGGATTGTTAGATCATCATGACGCTCATTGGTCCCTCGAGTCCTGTGTCGAGCTCCAAGTCGTCGAGTGTCATTGGCTCATTGGGTGGCGTAGCCCCCGAGTCCGTTGCTGCGCTTGTTTTCTTCTCTGCGGCCTTTGGCTTGATGGAGCGTTCGCATATGCGCTCGAGAAATACCCCAGGTGGTATGGGTGCGCAGGTGGAGCCTATATTGGCGAGTGCGTCCGCCTCCTCATTGCTTTCACGACCTATGTGTCGCAACTCGCAACCATCAAAGTCTCCTTCAAGTGTGTCGTAGAGGTCGCGGTATGCGATCATGTTGTCGTTCAGTGCGTCGCACTCGTGCATTGTTTGGTTGATGACCAGCTTGGAGTCGCCATATATGATTAGCCTCTTTGCGCCACAGGCTTTTGCCATCCTCATCCCGTGCAACAGGGCCTCGTATTTAGCCTCGTTGTTTGAGGCTGTGAACTGCATTCGCAGGATGTATTTCAGCTTGTCCCCTTGAGGTGATGTGAGTATGACACCTGCTCCCGCTCCATCTTTCCTCTTGGACCCATCGAAGTGCATTGTCCAGAGGTAGGACATATCTGGCTTGTCCGGGAGTTGGTTTTCCATCCAATGCACGAGGAAGTCAGGGAGAACTTGCGACTTGATTGCGTCGCGCTTTTCGTATGTGATGTCTCGTGGAGACAGTTCGATTCCCCAAAGCGCGACTCGCCCCGTGGCATCGGGGTTATTGAGGATATGTCCCAATGGGGCGTCGTTGACTACCACAATTGGGTGTTCCTGGAAGTAATGGCGTAGTCGCCGGGCGGTCATAAAGATGCCGTACGCCAGCTTCTGGTAGTGCGGGTACTGCTGTTTTGTTAGCGTGAGGACCTCGCTGAGGTAGTATACCGGGCGTTGTACGCCGTGGACCTTGTTTTCCTCGGCCCGCTCGACGACGAGCGCTGTGCTAACCACTTGTTTGGTAGCGGAGATGAACAGCAGCAGTGGTTCCCTTTCTCGTGGAGTCACCAATACTGGCGAGGTGGATAGCAGGCGCTTGAGGTCTTCGAATGCTTCTTGCGCTTCATTGGTCCATTTGAATTTGTCAACTTTGCGGAGGAGCTGATAGAAGGGCAGCGCCTTTTCTCCCATTCGACTGATAAATCGACTGAGGGCCGCGATTCGTCCGGCTAGTTGCTGGACGCCTCTTATGTTCTTAGGATTCTCCATGGCCAGTATGGCCTTTATCTTTTTCGGGTTTGCCTCAATCCCTCTCGTGGAGATGAGATACCCGAGCAGCTGCCCAGATGGTACGCCGAAGGCGCATTTGTCTGGATTGAGCTTTATCCGGTAGCGATCGAGATTGGTGAAGGTTTCGCGCAGGTCGTCGATTAGCGAGGCTTCTTCCTTGGTTTTGATTACTATGTCGTCGACATAGACTTGGATGTTGTGACCTAGTTGCTCCTTGAGGCAAGCCTGCATGCACCGCTGGTATGTGGCTCCCGCGTTTTTTAGCCCGAAGGGCATTGTGTTGTAGCAGAACACACCGAAGGGCGTTGTAAACGCGGTCTTCTCCTGGTCTTCCTCCTTCATTCGAATTTGGTTATAGCCTGAGTAGGCATCGAGGAAGCAGAGGCGCTCGCATCCAGCGGTGGAGTCAATGATTTGATCGATCCGTGGCAGCGGGAAGTGATCTTTTGGGCAGTGCTTGTTTAAAGAAGTGAAGTCCACGCACATCCGTAGGATAACCGTGTCCTTTTTTGGTACCAGCACCGTATTGGCGAGCCAAGTTCTTTCCTTGATCTCACGTATGAATTTGGCCTCGAGGAGTCTGTTGATCTCCATTCCGACTGCCTGCGCTCGTGGCTTAGACAGTCGCCTGATTGTTTGCTTGACAGGCCTTGCGTCGGGGTTGACGTTGAGTGCGTGCTCGGCGAATTCCCTAGGAACTCCTGGCATGTCCGCAGGACACCAGGCAAAAATTTCCCAGTGCTCACGGAGGAATTCGACGAGCGCGAGTTCCTATGCGGGACTCAAGTTGTTGGCGATGAGGGCCGTTTTAGTGGGATCTGATGGATGGACCTGCACCTTCTTTGTGTGCACAGATGAGTTGAAGGAGAGGTCAGGTGAGCTTGGCCTACTCAGGGGGGGTAGACTGTTGTCTGTCGTTTCCTTCAATCGCGCGAGCTCCTCCTGCATGCCGAAGGACTGGGAGATTCTGTTGAATTCCCTGTCGCAACTGTCAGACCGCTCGAAGCTCCCGTTGATCGTGATGACGCCGTTGGGACCTGGCATTTTCATCTACAGGTAGGCGTAGTGGGGTACCGCCATGAACCTAGCGAACGCGATGCGTCCGAGGATGCAGTGGTATTGTGAGGTCCAGTCGACGACCTCAAAGTCGATGCGCTCGCGCCAGAAGTTCCTTGGCGTGCCGAATATGATGTCAAGGTTGATTTTGCCCAGGGGGTATACGCCTTTCCCTGGGACGATGCCGTGGAACATTGTGTCCGATGCCTCCAAGCAGGTTAGAGGGATCCTCATTGCTCGCAAGGTACTCACGAATATGAGGTTGATGCCGCTTCCGCCATCCATGAAGACGCGACTCATGTCGAAGCCTCCAATTTGAGCCTCGAGTACAAGGGGGCAATGACCTGGGCGAGGTACTTGAGGCGGGTGGTCGCGTTTGTCAAAGGTAATGCACGACTCACTGCCACTGAGGTACTCAGTGGTGGATGGTGGCGAGTGCGTGGCCAAGTTGACTTGGCGAGTGATGGCCTTCTGCACCCTATTGGAGGGACGCCCCTTTTGGATCATCATGGTACCCATGGCCCGTGGGTACGGTTCGCCTCTGTGGTGCTGGTCCGGTGCAGCTCCGTTCGGGGGTGGCCCAGGTGGTGGTGGTGCGCCATGTGCCACGGCGCCTGGAGCGGCTCCGTAGCCTCTTTCGACTGCATTGCGGTTCATCCGAACCAATCCCTCATGTAGCTTGAGGAACTCGCGGCAGTCCTTGAGGAGGTGGCTGGACTTTCTCTTGCCATCATGCTTGTTGATGTAGAAGTGTACCGTGCATGGCCCGGACAGTTTGTCCTCGATGGAGGTCGCGGGTGCTTCATCGTGAGTGCGGCGTTGCCACACTTGCGTGGTTTTCCCGGAGTCGCGGTATCCGCCGCTATGGTATCCGCTGTTGCGGTTATCGTCGTGTCTATCGGCATAGCCGGCTGCAACCATGTTGACATCATCGCGATCGTCGTAGACGCGCATGCAACGCTTACTCTGGTGGTCGCGTCTTTGTTCGAGTTCTGCCTCCTCGTCAGAGTGAACGCGATTCTTCACCGAGTATTCTCCATCGGCCCATCGATTCGCGATCTCCATCAGGTGGTCGATGGTCTGGGGCTTTGAGCGGCCTACCTCCTCCCTGAGTTCCATGCGGCGGACACCACCATTGAATGCATCAATCACGCGGTCTTCCGATATGTTCTCCGTGGAGTTCTTGATGATGGACCACCTTTGGATGTAAGAGCGCAGCGATTCGCCAAATCTTTGCTGGCAGCATCTCAGTTCTTTGATTGAGGCGGGGCGTTTGTACGTTCCCTTAAAGTTGCGCACGAAGCTGTAGACCAGCTCATCCCAGCTGCGAATGGATCCGCGTGGGAGGTTATTGAGCCATGCCCGGGTTATGGAGAGTGGAACTGGTAAAGGAAACTTCTACTGTGAGTATTGTTTACTTCTGTTAGTTGCTTTATTTTTGTTATGGATAATTCACTGAGTTTCTTATTTGGTAATGCTACTACCACTGCTAAGGTAGTAGATAAACCACCACCTTCTGAGAATGATGTTTTCAAAATACCTACAAGAATTATTGATCGTGTTATGGATAACTACTATGTTGGGGATGGAACTATCCATCCCGGTGATCATTTACTCTTTATACACGAATTATGCGGGTTGTTCAAGTGTGCAGGTATTACTACAGATCAAGTTAAAAAGAAGTTATTCTCATTATCACTGAAAGGAAGAGCTGAGGAATGGTATAAGCTGCTGAAGAATGGTCAAGCTCGGGAATGGGAGGAAATAGTGCCTCTCTTTTATTCAAAGTTTTATCCTCCTAGTGAGATTCATAAAGATCGGAATCAAATATACAACTTTTGGCCTCTTGATGGAGAGAGTACAACTCAAGCTTGGGGGAGATTGAAGTTACTAATGCTCAAATGTCCCATTCATGAGCTCCCCAACAATATTATTATCAATAACTTTTATGCAAGGCTCCCTCTACATGATAAAGATTTATTGGATGCTTCTTGTGCTGGATCATTCACTCACATGGAAGAAGAAGCTAAATGGGATCTTCTGGACCGTATTCAAGACAATGCTGAAGCTTGGGAGAATGACAAAGGTAGAAAGTTAGGTATAAATTATGATTATGAATGCATTGAATCTTTTATGGGAACTGATGACTTTCAAAATATTAAAAATGCTTATGGTCTAGACTCTCAAGCTATTGCTTCTTAATTTAAGGCTTTTGCTTCCTACATTGAAGTGCCTAAAAAGAAGTGGAATAAGTATCATGAACCTTATAAAGATGTTTCTAAGAGTGTTCCTGCAAGAAATACTGAAGTTTATACTGCTAATCATGTCTTACCCAAACCTTACATTAAGAAAAATCCTTTCCCAGTTAAGATGAAGGAATATTCTATGATAGCTAGTATGGTTAATGAAAGTATGAATAAAGCTGTTGAACCTGATAAACAAATGGTTGATGAACCTATAATAGCAAATGTGAAAGACGTTGTTACTAAATATGAAAAAGAGGGACACCCTATCCTTTGTAAGGATACCTCTAATATTGTTTCACAAAGTAGTGTTATGAGAGCTAGTATTCCCGTGTTTTCTGTTAGAATAAGTGATCGTTGCTATGATGGTCCTTGTGATAGCTATATTGTTAAGTTTATGCATGATACTGAAAGCTATTATGAGAGAGGGGAAAATGTTCTTATGTATCTCAATAATATCAAGTTTCCTCGTTTTATGCTGAAAGTTTTTATGTTGCACTTCTTTTGCCCTCTTATGCAAGTTGCTTCTAGTTTTTAAAACTTGTTTGTTTACAAAATTCCCTTGCATAGGAAGTGGGTTAGACTTAAACGTGTGTATTTTTTTGCTTCTTAATGCTCTCTTTCACCTCAATTCATATTCCTGAGTGAGCATCTCCAAAACTATCATGCCCATCTTAATGGCAATAAAGAAAGAGCTTTATGGGAGACAACCCAATTTGTTTTTGCTTTCAGTTTGTTTTTGTTTCTTTAAGTCTTGGAAGTTATTACTTCGGTAATAACCTCTACTTATCCGTTTTGTTTGGTTTTTGTGTCAAGATCAACCTCTAATGAGAGAGAAGTAATATTTGGGGAAGTTGCTGTCCCGAAACAGATTTTTTGTGCTTCACCGTAAAAATACGTGAGAGATTTCTGTCTGTCGGATTGAGTTGTAATTTTTTGTGCTTCTGCCCTAGGTTGTTATGAACTTTCGTTAGTATTTCACCTTTTGATTTGAGCAATAGAAGATTTTCGAAAAAATGATCTTTACCTGCTGGTCTATTTTGACAGATTTTGCCACTCTTGCATTTGCTTCTTTATTCGATTTCCTTTTCGAATTCTTTTTGGTTTTTCAGAAGGAATTGCTTCAGTAGCTTTTGTTTTGATGGTTTTCAGTTGAAGTTGCACTCAAAAGGTTTTATCACTTCATATATACTAATGTTGCTAATGAGAACTGTGTGAAGTTTTGTGTGAAAGAAATTTCCAGGTAGTGGAGATAATGGTGTAATAAGGAAAAGAAGGGTTTTATGACTCAAGTAATAAGTGTATGAAGATGAACATATCGATGATATTCAAGAGATGACTCTGGAAGAATCTACTAGATACCAAATTCAGAGACCTGCAGAGTCTGTTTTCAAATAGGTAACAGTTCCGGACATACTCTTTGAAGGTTTAGAAGCACAATGGTGTTCACCAAGGATAAGGGGAAGGAGCCTATGGAGGAAGATCTCCAAGACCCGAAGCAGGGGCTGGTACCTTTAGTCTCTTGCCCTGCATCAACGGAAGCCCTACGAGTCACTAAGGAGTTCTGCGATAAGTATCGAGACTTGAGGAGGAAGGTGGACATGCTTCAATGGGAGAATAATAGGCTTTGCAAGATGCTGGAAGATTTCCTCACGTCAACTAAGAAAATATTACCACCACCGAAGGAGTAACTCGTCATTAGGTTTGGCATCCCCTTGGTTTTTTCCAAGCTTGGGGAGTGCCGCGGTATCATATCACTATCTTCTATCTTTTTACCTTATTAGTAGAGTCATTTCATGAATAGAGGAGTTATTATGTAGTATGGTTTGCATTATGGAAGTGTCCCCTCTCTCATTAGATATGTATCCCTTGGTGTGAGTTGCCGTTATGGAATATTAATGAGAAGTTCTATCATTCACTCTTTTGCATAGCTTATATTAGTTTTCAATTCGTGGTTATATGATTGATCTTGTTGTTAGTATTGGTATCACTCTGGGATCACTGAGTTAATTTAGTTGGTTTTGGCAAACCTGGCTCGGTCAGTAGAAACACTATTTTTGAGAGTTGAATGAAAAAGATAAAGGTACTCTAAAGAAAAAATATTTCATCGTCTTTCTTTCTTGATTTGCTCATAAGTCTAGTATTCTCTAGTTAAGATCTTTTGTGCTTCCAAGGAAGATTGCATGTTTGTCTTTATCACTTGTATGTTTGTTTGTTTCCTTCAACTCTTATACTTGCTACCCAGACTTGCTACCCAAAAACCTGTACTGAGAGGGTATTCTTCTCGTGCATCCACCTCCTTTAAACTAAAACCTTTGCCATTTGTCTCCACCATACCTACTGATACATTGCAAATGTATCTATAATTTTTGATGCTCCATGCTTGGTTTTATCCACTTTCTTGTGTTTTGTCCACACTTTGGAGTACTTTTCATATGATTTCTTGGACTAACCTATTAACAAGAGCCACAGTGCCAGCTGCCTGTTTTCTGCTGTTTTTGGTTCCAGGAAAGTCAGAAAATGAATATTCTTAGAATTGGACGGGACAAAAGCCAAAGTGCCTATTTTTCCAGAAGACTCCAGGAGCCAGAATACGAGACGGAGGAGGGCTAGGGGCTGGCCACACCCCCCAGGCGAGGCTAGGCCTGGCCGCGCCAGGGCATGGTGTGGTGGCCCCAGGAACCCCCTCGGTCTCCCTCTTCGCCTATAAGAAGCCTTCTGACCTAAAAACTCTGGGGGTTCGACGTTTTTCCAGAAGGAGTTCCGCTCCGCCGCCACCACCAGATTCCACGAAACAGCACCAGAAACTCCGTTTTGGCACCCTACCGGGACGAGGAATTGGAGGAGATCATCACCATCATCATCACCATCGCTTCTCCATCGACCATCCATGTTTCCCCCATCTATGAGTGAGTAATCCCCCGCTGTAGGCTATGGGGATGGTAGGGATTGGATGAGATTGTTCATGTAATGGCATCAGATTGTTAGGGCATGGGGCCTAGTATCTTTTATTAGTGTTTTATGACTTTTTTGCGACTTGTTGTGCTTAATGCTTGTCACTAGGGCCCGAGTGCCATGATTTCAGATCTGAACATGTTATTGATTCATTATGATAGTATTGTTTTTGGTCTTATCTGCAAATTGTATACACACGTTGTTGTCCGGAACCTATGGCCCTGAAGTGACAGAAATCGGGATAATCGGAAGGGAATGGCTTTGATGTGACGATCACATGTGTTCACGGAGTGTTAATGCTTTGCTTTGGTGCTCTATTAAACGGAGCACCTTAATTGCCAGTAGTTCCCTAGAGGCCCCGCTGCAAACGGGCTGGCAGGACAAAAGATGTTGTGCAAGTTCTCATTGCGAGCACGTATGACTATATATGGAACACATGCCTAGGATTATCTAGTACTTGGATGCTTTATCTTATTTATCTGCAATTGCCATATGTTCTGATTGTTATGTGAATTGTCTTGTCCATGCAACGCCCGTCCATCCATCCCTATGCCTACCGCACTCAAATCCCACTGTTTATTCCTTTTGTTACTACTGTCTTTGCTCTACTACTGCTGTTACTTTACTATTCCTACTACAAAACTGTTGCTACTGATAAACTGATGTGAGCAAGATTTTTTCTAGGTGCAGCTGAATTGACAACTCAGTTGTTAAGGCTTATAAATATTCTTTGGCTCCCCTTGTGTCGAATCAATACATTTGGTTTCACTTCCCTCGAAAATACTGCGATACACCCCCTATACTTGTGGGTCATCAAGACTATTTTCTGGCGCCATTGCCGGGGAGCATAGCTTTATTTATCAAGTCCACTTGGATTCACTATTGTTCAAGCTAAGTTTATTTTCTCCTTGTTTGCTTGTTTCTTTATCAAAAATACAAAAAAAGTAGTTCCTACTCTAGTTGTTATTTTCGTTGGTCTGTTATTGTCTTGCCTTATCATGCTTGTTGTCAATGGTTGGTTTCTTTGAAAATGAAGCTTATTGGCAAGGTGGGTTCATGGAAGATCAAAAATATTATTATAAGGAACACCGCTTGTCACAAAAAAAGAAACACTTATGGGAACAAATTGATAGATTGTATACCATTGCTAGAAACATGTGCTCTACTTATAATGTTACTTATTAATGTGATGAATCTCATTGCAAAAAGAGGTATAAACACCTCCCTTTTCAATGTGAGTATAATGATAATGATACCATATCTTCTTATGCTAAAGGAATTTATGACTTTTATGATGCGGAACAAATTGAAGAATTTATTGCTTGGAAGGGTGCTTTTGAACTTGCTAGTTTGCTTGAAAATATTGATGATTCACCTTACAAATATGAGGTTTATGGTATACTTAAATTTTGCTTTGATAATTACAAGGATGAAAATGGCTCTATTCTTGAGTATTTTAATAGATGCTTTCCACAAATGGAAGAGACTAATGCCTTGCAGGATCCTATGGAAGAAGAAATTGATGAACCTGAAATCTCATTAGATGAAAAAGAGGAGGAGAGTGATGAACAAAAGAAGGAAGAATGGATTAGCTACCCATGCCTACCTTCTAATGAGAGTAACTCTTTATCCCTTACATTATTTGATTGTCCCCCATGCTTACTAAAGAAGGATGAATGTTATGTTCCTAAGGATTCTTTTGAAGATGTTTATGATAAAGCTCTAGTGCTCGTATATCATGAAAAGCATGCTTTATGTGATAGTTATATTGTTGAGTTTATTCATGAGGCTACTGAAAATTATTTTGAGAGAGGAAAATATGGTGGTAGAAGTTTTCCTGGTATTGAAACACCTCTCTATGTGCTGAAAGTTTTGAAGCCACTCTTGTTTTATCTTCCTATGCCTGTCACTTTGTTCTTTGCAAATTTATTTGCATACACGATTCCTATGCATCGGAAGTGGGTTAGACTTAAATGTGTTTTGAATTTGCTTCTTGATGCTCTCTTTTACTTCAACTCTTATTTCTTATGAGAGCATCCTCTCAAACTATTATGCCTGAAGATTATAATATGTCTATTATTCTTGGGAGACCTTTTTTAAATACTGCAGGAGCTATTATTAATTGTAATCAAGGGAAGGTGACCTTCAATGTCAATGACAAGGAACATACTATCTATTTCCCCAAGAAGATTGAAAGGACTTATGGTTTGAATTCAATTGAACATGTTGAGGGCATTCAAGTTGGAGAGATATATTGTCCCATACCAAGAGAAAAATTTGAAACTATTATGATTGGGACCATTGCTATCAAGGTTGAGGTAACATAATCATTAGTGGAATACAAAGTTTTGTCTCATATGAAATTGTTTTGGTAACAAGACCTGATCAACCTTGTTAACAAAAGGATTTAGTTAACAAAACGATGTTTTCACTATGATTATCTCCGCTTACTTCTATTCTATCCATTTTAGTTTTTGTTTTTGCCTAACTTAAAGGCGTTAAAGAAAAGTACTTATTGGGAGATAATCCAAAAGTTTTAGATGAGTCTTGGAAGTTATTAATTTAGTAATAACCGCTCATTATCCTTTTTATTTGCTTTTTGTGCCAAGAGTAACCTCTAATGAGAGAGAAGTAATGATTGGGAAAGTTGTTGTCCCGAAACAGATTTCTGTGCTTCACCGTAAAAAATTCATGTAAAATCTCTGAACGTCTTTTTGAGGCGTTAATTTTTGTGCTTCTGACCCAGGTTGTTATCTAACTTTCGTTAGTTCAACACTTTTTGATTTGAGCAACAGAAGGTCTTCAAAAAATTTGTCTTTACATGCTGGTCTGTTTTGATAGATTTCTGCCATTTTCTGCATTTGCTTCTTGTTGGTTCCTTTTTGAGTTCTTTTGGGGAATTGAGCTTTTTTAGGGAAGTGCTACAGTAGCTAGTGTTCTAATGGAAGTTTATTTGGTGTTAGAACTGAACCTTAAGACTTATTTATCTTGAGTACACTAATGTTGCTAATAAAGATTGTGTGAAGTTTTGTATGAAGAAAAAATTTCAGGTGTATGGAAGGAATGAGTAATGAAGATGAAGGATGGACTAAAGCTCAAGCTTGGGGATGCCACGCGTGTCACCCCAAGAAATATCCAAGAAGTTCAAGCGTCAAAGCTTGGGGATGCCCAAGGCATTCCCTTCTTCATCAATAAAAATTCCAGGTTCCTTCCAAACGCTTCATTTTTATTGTTTCATGCACAGTTGTGTTTTTCTTGGAGTGTCTTCTTTTATCGTTTTTGTTTTGGTTTTTCGTTTGCTTTGTTTTCTTAGTTTGCTGAATAAATTGGTTGGACCTCCTCTTTCATGCATTGGTGTTCAAATAGTTTGGTTTGGTTTGGAAAAGAGTAGGAAAGCTCATGCTTAAGTGGTAAAAAGAGTTTGTTTTTGACTGTGGCCTATGCTTTGTCATGCCATGCTTGATATTGTTTTGGCTTTATGCTTACTATTCTTTGTTGTAGCATGACTTGTTATAAACAATTGAGATTGCTTAATGTGCCTTGGATGAATCATGCGTTCTTTTAGCATATTAAAGCATAGTATTGTGGTATTCTCCTTTGATGTTTTATTTGGGTTGACTTCGCACATGCTCACACCATGTTATGACTATCCTAGGTCACCATAAGCCTTAATGACCCTTTAGTTTTCAACTTGTAGTATCACTTTATGCTTTGATCAATGATGTTTTGTCGCTCCATATGATTATGGCCATTATTGCTCTCTCGTTTGTCGCTCCCTTACTATTGCTAGCCTTCATTTACACTGAGTATTTTACTCATGTTTCCAACTCCCTTAAACCAAATATTGCCAAAGTGTCCACCATACCTACCTATTAGCATCATTTGCTACTTCCGTGCATATTCAATATGCCTTGTTTTCTTTCGAATAAAGTGTTTGCTTGTTATGAGAAAGTTAGTTAGTAAAGCTCTCACGAACTTGATGGCACACTTTATTTCCTGCATTTAATAAACCTGAACCATTGCGTCCTTCTTTGTTGCGTATATGCTTGCGCTTTATAAGTTGAAGTTAGCAGATCCATGTATCATGGGGAACGCTTTCAACATTGCATTGGTACTTAGTACCTTGTTGATATCATGTTCTTTTGCTTATGGATCCCGGCGGTGTGAAATAAAAGTGGAACTTGTAAGATCATGGAGTTTGTATGTATGTTAGAGAAACGCCTGGGTCGCTAGCCTAAGCCATGCCTAATCATGGTGGAAACTTGCAGCATAACCATAATGAGCATTCTATCAAGCATCCTCAATAAAAATCTATGCACATAGTAAATAAAAAGATTGCTGAGATGCTCATTGTCTGCTTGCCTTGTCATTTTGATTATGGGATAGCTCCTGTATCATGTGCAAGGGGTACCCCGTTGGCGGTTCTCTATGATACATATATACTTACAATGACAAGAGCTTACTTGTGACTGAAGTTGAGTAGCATGAGGATCGGTCTTCGTAAGTAAGGGGCATGAGACTTCGATTTATAACTTATCAAGCATATCCTCTTAGTTGTGTCACTTTAACCTTAACCACTTAAAGATGCTTTTGATAGGGCCAATGAGAGCTCAAAGATAACGAGTACCATACTTTCAGCATTTAGAAGCCTTTCAAACTTTTCAAAACCTGCTCATTTCCTTGTTGAGTCTCCACACATTCTGTGAGCACTTTCTTGAGAGCATAGTGGCCATTCTTAGTTCTATGTGCATTGTCCCAAGACTTGTTGATTGATGCATACCTTGATATTGCTTGTTTTAAACTATTTGTATCTAGTCACTCTTGTAAACTTTGAAGGTGTCCTATGCATTTATGTTTGCTACTCTATGAGGGACAAGCTGAGTGCCACTATGCTATGTTTTCTTTATGTGAAACAAACAAATGTCTAGCAAAGCATTGTTATTCATGAATCTTTTGTTTGTGCATTTTCTTGTTGGATCATAGTTTCTTTGTCTTATTGCTAGAACTTTGTATTTCATGTTATGATTAAAGTACTATGATCCCAGCTTTGAATGTTTTACAAGTACTTTGGTCAAGTCTTTGATGGTGCATGTCACCTCAAAAATTATTCTTTCTTTTTATCACTTACCTACTCAAGGACGAGTAGGATTTAAGCTTGGGGATGTTGATACATTGCAAATGTATCTATAATTTTTGGTGCTCCATGCTTGGTTTTATCCACTTTATTGTGTTTTGTCCACACTTTGGAGTACTTTTCATATGATTTCTTGGACTAACCTATTAACAAGAGCCACAGTGCCAGCTGCCTATTTTCTGCTGTTTTTGGTTCCAGGAAAGTCAGAAAATGAATATTCTCGGAATTGGACGGGACAAAAGCCAAAGTGCCTATTTTTCCAGAAGACTCCAGGAGCCAGAATATGAGACGGAGGAGGGCCAGGGGCTGGCCACACCCCCCAAGCGCGGGCTGGGCCTGGCCGCGCCAGGGCATGGTGTGGTGGCCTCAGGCACCCCCTCGGTCTCCCTCTTCGTCTATAAGAATCCTTCTGACCTAAAAACTCTAGGGGTTCGACGTTTTTCCAGAAGGAGTTCCGCTCCGCCGCCACCACCAGATTCCATGAAACAGCACCAGAAACTCCGTTCTGGCACCCTGCCGGGACGGGGAATTGGAGGAGATCATCGCCATCATCATCACCATCGCTTCTCCATCGACCATCCATGTTTCCCCCATCTATGAGTGAGTAATCCCCCACTGTAGGCTATGGGGATGGTAGGTATTGGATGAGATCGTTCATGTAATGGCATCAGATTGTTAGGGCATGGTGCCTAGTATCTTTTATTAGTGCTTTATAACTTTGTTACGACTTGTTGTGCTTAATGCTTGTCACTACGGCCCGAGTGCCATGATTTCAGATCTGAACATGTTATTGATTCATTATGATAGTATTGTTTTTGGTCTTATCTGCAAGTTGTATACACACGTTGTTGTCCGGAACCTATGGCCCCGAAGTGACAGAAATCGGGATAACCGGAAGGGAATGGCTTTCATGTGAGGATCACAGGTGTTCACGGAGTGTTAATGCTTTACTCCGGTGCTCTATTAAAAGGAGCACCTTAATTGCCAGTAGTTCCCTAGAGGCCCCGCTGCAAACGGGCTGGCAGGACAAAAGATGTTGTGCAAGTTCTCATTGCGAGCACATATGACAATATGGAACACATGCCTAGGATTATCTAGTACTTGGATGCTTTATCTTATTTATCTGCAATTGCCCTATGTTCTGATTGTTATGTGAACTGTCTTGTCCATGCAACGCCCGTCCATCCATCCCTATGCCTACCGCACTCGAATCCCACTATTTACTCCTTTTGTTACTACTGTCTTTGCTTTACTACTGCTGTTACTTTACTATTCCTACTACAAAACTGTTGCTACTGATAAACTGCTCTGAGCAAGAGTGTTTCTAGGTGCAGCCGAATTGACAACTCAGTTGTTAAGGCTTATAAATATTCTTTGGCTCCCCGTGTGTCGAATCAATAAATTGGGTTTCACTTCCCTCGAAAATACTGCGATACACCCCCTATACTTGTGGGTCATCACCTACCTATTAGCATTATTGCTATTCCAAGTAAATTCTTGTTTTATCTACCTCCCAAATTAAACTTGTTATGTGAAAATTAGTGATTAAAGCTCTCACGAACTTGATGGCACACTTTACTTTCTTGCATTTAATAAACTTGAACCATTGGGTCCTTCTTTGTTGAGTATATGCTTGCGCTTTTTGAGTTGAAGTTAGCCAAACCATGTATCATGGGGACCGCTTTCAACACTTCATTTGGTACTTTGTACCTAGTTGATATCATTTTGTTTTGCTTATGGATCCTGGCGGTGTGAAATAAAAGTGGAACTTGTAAGATCATGGAGTTTATATGTGTGTTAGAGAAACGCCTGGGCCGCTAGCCTAAGCCATGCCTAATCATGGTGGAAACTTGCAGCATAACTATAGTGAGCATTCTATGAAGCATCCTCAATAAAACCTATGCAAATAGCAAATAAAAAGATCACTAAGATGCTCACTGTCTGCTTGCCTTGTCATTTTGATTATGAGATAGCTCTTGTGTCATGTGCAAGGGGTACCCCGTTGGCGGTTCTCAATGATACGCATGTAAATTTACAATGACAAGAGCTTTCTCGTGACTGAAGTTGAGTAGCATGAGGATCGGTACTCATAAGTAAGGGGCATGAGATTTCAACTTATAACTTGTCAAGCATATCCTCTTAGTTGTGTCACTTTAACCTTAATCACCTAAAGATGCCTATGATAGGGGCAATGAGATGAAAGCTAGTAAGTATCATAATTTTTGGGAGCTCTTTATGAGACTTGCAATCTGTGCTTCCCTCATTGAAGGGCCTTTCTTTTACTTTGTAGTTGAGTCAGTAAACCTACTCCCTTCTATCTCAGCAAGTATTTTGAGTTGTTGTGTTTCATTCATTCATATGTTGATTTATTCAATCATGTTTCTTATGTTCCTTGTTTTGCACATTGCACTTATCCTGATGTTTACTACTTTGAAAGCTATCATTGAAAAACCAGCTATTTGTGAACTCCAGCAAATTATCAACTATTCTTCGACCAAGAGCTAAGTTTGCCATTACCAATTCTGATTCACTTTATGTATCTTTATTGTGTTTCCTTTACTTATTACAAGTTGAGTTATATAATAGTGAGTTGTTTTCTATTATGATCTATGTATTTGATGAATGTGATGCTTCTTGTCCTTATTCTTTTATCGAATCTTCACTCCATAAACCTGAGGCCATGTTTATTTAGCTCAGTTTCGCTTGGGGACAAGCGAAGTCTAAGCTTGGGGGGAGTTGATACGTCCATTTTGCATCACTATTCTATGTCTTAATTCACTATTCTTCATTGATATATTTCGTATTGAGAGGTGACACTTATGTTATTTCATCTGTTTTTGCATGGTTGATGACTTTTGGAGCATGGACCGCTGCAGTCAGGATTCTCATGGAAAAGGTGCTGTTTGGAGGCAAAATTCACGAAGATCAGAAAATCCGGGAAAATATACGGAAAATCCTATTTTTCTAGAAGACTAAGGATGCCAGAAGATGGAGTGGAGATGGGCCACAGAGGGCCCACACCACCCCCTGGCGCGGGCAGCCCTAGGTCGCGCCTAGAGGTGGTGTGGCCACCCTGGCCCACTCCAGCCTCTCTCCTCTGGCGTATATCCTCCTCCCGAAACCCTAAGACTCGGGGAGCGACCACAGAAAGATTCCGCCGCCTCTGCGGGGCGGAAAACACCGAGAGAGAAAGATCTCTCCGGCAGACAGATTTCTGCCGAGGGAATTCCTTCCCGGAGAGGGGAGATCGTCGCCATCAACACAACCATCAAGCTGGACTTCATCAGGATCATCATCATCATCACCACCATCATCACCATCAACACCCTCATCACCATCTCCATATTGCTGTAACAATTGCGTTGAATCTTGCATTAGTTCATAGGGGAAACTTTCCCGGTGTTGATTAATCTTTGTAGTTGATGCTATTGAGTGAACCATTGGATTATTGTTTATGTTAAGATTGTTATACATCATTATTCCATATCTGATCATGATCCATATGATGTCTTGTGAGTAGTTCGTTTTGTTCTTGAGGACATGGGAGAAGTCTTGTTGTTAGTAGTGGAGTTGCGTTGAGAAAGATTCAATAGATTGTTATTTAAGTTGTGGTGTACTTCTTCTAGTGGTGTCATGTGAACATCGACTACATGACACTTCACCTATATGGGCCTAGGGGAATGCATTGTGTATTTGGCTACTAATCGTAGGGGTTGCTGGAGTGACAGAAACCTGAACCCCCGTTAGGAAACCATTGCACAAGGGACGTAAGGGTCTTAGAGTTTAATGTTGTGGTTAGGTTTCTACCTTAATTACTTTCTCGTACTTACGGATGTTTGCAAGGGGTATAATCACAAGTATGTAATAGTCTTGGATGGGGCGGTACATTAGCACAGGTTCACCCACACAACACTTAGCAAGCTAGAGAAGATTAATCAACTATATGAAGCGAAAGCACTTGACAGTCTTCCCATGTGTCCTCGAGAACGTTTGGTCATCTTAAGTAATACAACCGGCTTGTCCTTTGCTACATAAAGGACTGGGCCACTTGCTACATTTATTCCCACTGTCTTTTATTTACTCGTACTTTGTTTGCTTGCTTTATCGAAAACCCCTAAAAATCCGTTTGCTAAGTATTTGCAGAGAATTCCTGATCCATACCACTAGCCAGCACCTTCTGCTCCTCGTTGGGTTCGACATTCTTACTTATTGAAAATACTGCGATACACCCCCTATACTTGTCGGTCAACACTATTTCATCAGAGATCCACTTCAAGTTCAGCGAGGCTCAGCCCTGGGCTAAGAAGCTTCATGCCTGCCATTTTGAATATAGTTTGAAACGGGCACAAGAATTCAAAAATGATCCCAACAATGTGAAACATTCGTGCGGTGTCATATTATCTGTCATCGTTGCAAGGAAAAATATTGAACTTGAAAAATTGCAAACATCATAAAAAATCCTTCACAAAATGACCTATCATGTTCGAGGTTTCATGGCATTTAGGTCAAACCACCAATGTTATGGATAGAATCAGGGCATAGTTTGTGATAATGTGCCCATATTGTGCACACATGTGCATCTTGGGATGGCTTACGATGTTGCAGGAGGAAGTTTTCCTTTTCGACGCACGAAAAAGCCAATTTCCATTTTTGAGGTGCCGAAATCGGGGTGTTCTGTGAAGCAACCACCAAATTAAAGTTTGGCATTGGTACCAACCCATTTTTCAAAAATAGTAGACCACCTTATATGGACAATTTCCCAACCGGTGTATCTGGATCCTTTCCGTCCATCCCTCATGAAAAAGACAAATTCCTGCCAAATCGGTAGGAGGTTGCCTAAATTTGAACTACAGGTACATGATATAATGCTTGTGAATTTTTTCAAAAATCATTTATAGGTTCATAACATGCTATTTCATCAGAGATCCACTTCCAGTTCAGCGAGGCTCAGCCCCGGGCTAAGAAGCTTCATGCCCGCCGTTTTGAATATAGTTTGCAACAGGCATAAGTAATTCAAAAATGATCCAAACAATGTGAAACATTCACGCAGTGTCATATTATGTGTCATAGTTGCAAGGAAAAATATTGAACTTGAAAAATTGCAAACATCATAAAAAATCCTTCACAAAATGACCTATCATATTCGAGGTTTCATGGCAATTAGGTCAAACCACCAATGTTATGGCTAGAATTAGGGCATAGTTTGTGATAATGTGCCCATATTGTGCACACATGTGCATCTTGGGATGGCTTACGATGTTGCAGGAGGAAGTTTTCCTTTTCGACGTATGAAAAAGCCAATTTCAATTTTTGAGGTGCCGGAATCGGGGTGTTCTGTGAAGCAACCACCAAATTAAAGTTTGGCATTGGTACCAACCCATTTTTCAAAAATACTAGACCAACTTATATGGACAATTTCCCAACCGGTGTATCTAGAACCTTTCCGTCCATCCCTCATGAAAAAGATAAATTCCTGCCGAATCGGTAGGAGGTTGCCCAGATTTGAACTACAAGTACATGATATAATGCTTGTGAATTTTTTTTAAAAATCATTTATAGGTTCATAACATGCTATTTCATCAGATATCCACTTCAAGTTCAGCGAGGCTCAGCCCCGGGCTAAGAAGCTTCATGCCCGCCGTTTTGAATATAGTTTGAAATGGGCATTAGAAATTAAAAAATTATCCAAACAATGTGAAACATTCGCGTGGTGTCATATTATGTGTCATAGTTGCAAGGAAAAATATTGAACTTGAAAAATTGCAAACATCGTAAAAAATCCTTCACAAAATGACATATCATGTTCGAGGTTTCATGGCATTTAGGTCAAACCACCAATGTTATGGCTAGTATCAGGGCATAGTTTGTGATAATGTTCCCATATTGTGCACACATGTGCATCTTGGGATGGCTTACGATGTTGCAGGAGGAAGTTTTCCTTTTCGATGCACGAAAAAGCCAATTTCCATTTTTGATTTCCCAAATCGGGGTCTTCTGTGAAGCAACCACCAAATTAAAGTTTGGCATTGCTACCAACCCATTTTTCAAAAATACCAGACCACCTTATATGGACAATTTCCCAAACGGTGTATCTGGAACCTTTCCGTCCATCCCTCATGAAAAAGACTAATTACTGCCGAATCGATAGGAGGTTGCCCAGATTTGAACTACAAGTACATGATATAATGCTTGTGAATTTTTTTAAAAATCATTTATAGGTTCATAACATGCTATTTCATCAGAGATCCACTTCAAGATCAGCGAGGCTCAGCCTCGGGCTAAGAAGCTTCATGCCCGCCGTTTTGAATATAGTTTGAAACAGGCATAAGAAATTCAAAAATGATCCAAACAATTTGAAACATTCGCGTGGTGTCATATTATGTGTCATAGTTGCAAGAAAAAATATTGAACATGAAAATTTTCAACCATCATAAAAAATCCTTCACAAAATGACCTATCATGTTTGAGGTTTCATGGCATTTAGGTCAAACCACCAATGTTATGGCTAGAATTAGGGCATAGTTTGTGATAATGTGCACCAAATTAAAGTTTTGCATTGGTACCAACCCATTTTTCAAAAATATTAGACCACCTTATATGGACAACTTCCCAACCGGTGTATCTGGAACCTTTCTGTCCATCCCTCATGAAAAAGACAAATTCCTGCCGAATCGGCAGGAGGTTGCCTAGATTTGAACTACAAGTACATGATATAATGCTTGTGAATTTTTTTAAAAACCATTTATAGGTTCATGCCATGCTATTTCATCAGAGATCCACCTCAAGTTCTGCGAGGCTCAGCCCCGGGCTAAGAAGCTTCATGCCCGCCGTTTTGAATATAGTTTGAAACGGGCATAAGAAATTCAAAAATGATCCAAACAATGTGAAACATTCGCGTGGTGTCATATTATGTGTCATAGTTGCAAAGAAAAATATTGAACTTGAAAAATTGCAAACATCATAAAAAATCCTTCACAAAATGACCTATCATGTTCGAGCTTTCATGGCATTTAGGTCAAGCCACCAATGTTATGGCTAGAATCAGGACATAGTTTGTCATATTGTGCCCATATTGTGCACACATGTGCATCTTGGGATGGCTTACGATGTTGCAGGAGGAAGTTTTCCTTTTCGACACACGAAAAAGCTAATTTCCATTTTTGAGGTGCCAAAATCAGGGTGTTCTATGAAGCAACCACCAAATAAAAGTTTGGCATTGGTAACAACCCATTTTTAAAAAATACTAGACCACCTTATATGGACAATTTCCCAACCGGTGTATCTGGAACCTTTCCGTCCATCCCTCATGAAAAAGACAAATTCCTGTCAAATCGGTAGGAGGTTGCCCAGATTTGAACTACAAGTACATGGTATAATGCTTGTGAATTTTTGAAAAATCATTTATAGGTTCATAACATGCTATTTCATCAGAGATCCACTTTCAAGTTCAGTGAGGCTCAGCCCCGGGCTAAGAAGCTTCATGCCCGCCATTTTGAATATAGTTTGAAACAGGCATAAGAAATTCAAAAATGATCCAAACAATGTGAAACATTCGCGTGGTGTCATATTATGTGTCATAGTTGCAAGAAAAAATATTGAACATGAAAATTTTCAACCATCATAAAAAATCCTTCACAAAATGACCTATCATGTTTGAGGTTTCATGGCATTTAGGTCAAACCACCAATGTTATGGCTAGAATTAGGGCATAGTTTGTGATAATGTGCACCAAATTAAAGTTTTGCATTGGTACCAACCCATTTTTCAAAAATATTAGACCACCTTATATGGACAACTTCCCAACCGGTGTATCTGGAACCTTTCTGTCCATCCCTCATGAAAAAGACAAATTCCTGCCGAATCGGCAGGAGGTTGCCTAGATTTGAACTACAAGTACATGATATAATGCTTGTGAATTTTTTTAAAAACCATTTATAGGTTCATGCCATGCTATTTCATCAGAGATCCACCTCAAGTTCTGCGAGGCTCAGCCCCGGGCTAAGAAGCTTCATGCCCGCCGTTTTGAATATAGTTTGAAACGGGCATAAGAAATTCAAAAATGATCCAAACAATGTGAAACATTCGCGTGGTGTCATATTATGTGTCATAGTTGCAAAGAAAAATATTGAACTTGAAAAATTGCAAACATCATAAAAAATCCTTCACAAAATGACCTATCATGTTCGAGCTTTCATGGCATTTAGGTCAAGCCACCAATGTTATGGCTAGAATCAGGGCATAGTTTGTCATATTGTGCCCATATTGTGCACACATGCGCATCTTGGGATGGCTTACGATGTTGCAGGAGGAAGTTTTCCTTTTCGACACACGAAAAAGCTAATTTCCATTTTTGAGGTGCCAAAATCAGGGTGTTCTGTGAAGCAACCACCAAATAAAAGTTTGGCATTGGTACCAACCCATTTTTCAAAAATACTAGACCACCTTATATGGACAATTTCCCAACCGGTGTATCTGGAACCTTTCCGTCCATCCCTCATGAAAAAGACAAATTCCTGTCGAATCGGTAGGAGGTTGCCCAGATTTGAACTACAAGTACATGATATAATGCTTGTGATTTTTTGAAAAATCATTTATAGGTTCATAACATGCTATTTCATCAGAGATCCACTTTCAAGTTCAGCGAGGCTCAGCCCCGGGCTAAGAAGCTTCATGCCCGCCATTTTGAATATAGTTTGAAACGGGCATAAGAAATTCAAAAATGATCCAAACAATGTGAAACATTCGCGTGGTGTCATATTATGTGTCATAGTTGCAAGAAAAAATATTGAACATGAAAATTTTCAACCATCATAAAAAATCCTTCACAAAATGACCTATCATGTTTGAGGTTTCATGGCATTTAGGTCAAACCACCAATGTTATGGCTAGAATTAGGGCATAGTTTGTGATAATGTGCAGCAAATTAAAGTTTTGCATTGGTACCAACCCATTTTTCAAAAATATTAGACCACCTTATATGGACAACTTCCCAACCGGTCTATCTGGAACCTTTCTGTCCATCCCTCATGAAAAAGACAAATTCCTGCCGAATCGGCAGGAGGTTGCCTAGATTTGAACTACAAGTACATGATATAATGCTTGTGAATTTTTTTAAAAACCATTTATAGGTTCATGCCATGCTATTTCATCAGAGATCCACCTCAAGTTCTGCGAGGCTCAGCCCCGGGCTAAGAAGCTTCATGCCCGCCGTTTTGAATATAGTTTGAAACGGGCATAAGAAATTCAAAAATGATCCAAACAATGTGAAACATTCGCGTGGTGTCATATTATGTGTCATAGTTGCAAAGAAAAATATTGAACTTGAAAAATTGCAAACATCATAAAAAATCCTTCACAAAATGACCTATCATGTTCGAGCTTTCATGGCATTTAGGTCAAGCCACCAATGTTATGGCTAGAATCAGGGCATAGTTTGTCATATTGTGCCCATATTGTGCACACATGTGCATCTTGGGATGGCTTACGATGTTGCAGGAGGAAGTTTTCCTTTTCGACACACGAAAAAGCTAATTTCCATTTTTGAGGTGCCAAAATCAGGGTGTTCTGTGAAGCAACCACCAAATAAAAGTTTGGCATTGGTACCAACCCATTTTTCAAAAATACTAGACCACCTTATATGGACAATTTCCCAACCGGTGTATCTGGAACCTTTCCGTCCATCCCTCATGAAAAAGACAAATTCCTGTCGAATCGGTAGGAGGTTGCCCAGATTTGAACTACAAGTACATGATATAATGCTTGTGAATTTTTGAAAAATCATTTATAGGTTCATAACATGCTATTTCATCAGAGATCCACTTTCAAGTTCAGCGAGGCTCAGCCCCGGGCTAAGAAGCTTCATGCCCGCCATTTTGAATATAGTTTGAAACGGGCATAAGAAATTCAAAAATGATCCAAACAATGTGAAACATTCGCGTGGTGTCATATTATGTGTCATAGTTGCAAGAAAAAAATTTGAACTTGAAAAATTGCAAACA
The DNA here is from genome assembly GCA_916181665.1 of Avena sativa. Lineage (NCBI taxonomy): Eukaryota > Viridiplantae > Streptophyta > Magnoliopsida > Poales > Poaceae > Avena > Avena sativa. Next base: position 320,997,473 of record OV702292.1, read on the forward strand.
TCATAAAAAATCCTTCACAAAATGACCTATCATGTTCGAGGTTTCATGGCATTTAGGTCAAACCACCAATGTTATGGCTAGAATCACGGCATAGTTTGTGATAATGTGCACCAAATTAAAGTTTGGCATTGGTACCAACCCATTTTTCAAAAATACTAGACCACCTTTTATGGACAACTTCCCAACCGGTGTATCTGGAACCTTTCCGTCCATCCCTCATGAAAAACACAAATTCCTACCGAATCGGCAGAAGGTTGTCTAGATTTGAACAACACGTACATGATATAATGCTTGTGAATTTTTTAAAAATCATTTATAGGTTCATAACATGCTATTTCATCAGAGATCCACTTCAAGTTCAGCGAGGATTAGCCCCGGGCTAACAAGCTTCATGCCCGCCGTTTTGAATATAGTTTGAAACAGGCAAAAGAAATTCAAAAATGATCCAAACAATGTGAAACATTCGCACTGTGTCATATTATGTGTCATAGTTGCAAGAAAAATTATTGAACTTGAAAAATTGCAAACATCATAAAAAATCCTTCGCAAAATTACATATCATGTTCGAGGTTTCATGGCATTTAGGTCAAACCACCAATGTTATGGCTAGAATCAGGGCATATATTGTGATAATGTGCCCATATTGTGCACACATGTGCATCTTGGGATGGCTTACGATGTTACAGGAGGAAGTTTTCCTTTTCGACGCATGAAAAAGCCAATTTCCATTTTTGAGGTGCCGAAATCGGGGTGTTCTGTGAAGCAACCACCAAATTAAAGTTTGGCATTGGCACCAACCCATTTTTCAAAAATACTAGACCACCTTATATGGACAATTTCCCAACCGGTGTATCTGGAACCTTTTTTTCCATCCCTCATGAAAAAGAAAAATTCTTGCCGAATCGGTAGGAGGTTGCCCAGATTTGAACTACAAGTACATGATATCATGCTTGTGAATTTTTTTAAAAATCATTTATAGGTTCATAACATGCTATTTCATCAGAGATCCACTTCAAGTTCAGTGAGGCTCAGCCCCGGGCTAAGAAGCTTCATGCCCGCCGTTTTGAATATAGTTTGAAACGGGCATAAGAAATTCAAAAATGATCCAAACAATGTGAAACATTCGTGCGGTGTCATATTATGTGTCATAGTTGGAAGGAAAAATATTGAACTTGAAAAATTGCAAACATCATAAAAAATCCTTCACAAAATGACCTATCATGTTCGAGCTTTCATGGCATTTAGGTCAAACCACCAATGTTATGGCTATAATCGGGGCATAGTTTGTGATAATGTGCCCATATAGTGCACACATGTGCATATTGGGATGGCTTACGAAGTTGCTGGAGGAAGTTTTCCTTTTCGATGCACGAAAAAGCCAATTTCCATTTTTGAGGTGCCGAAATCGGGGTGCTCTGTGAAGCAACCACCAAATTAAAGTTTGGCATTGGTACCAACCTATTTTTCAAAAATACTAGACCACCTTATATGGACAATTTCCCAAACGGTGTATCTGGAACCTTTCCGTCCATCCCTCATGAAAAAGACAAATTCCTGCCGAATCGGCAGGAGGTTGCCCAGATTTGAACTACAAGTACATGATATAATGCTTGTGAATTTTTTTAAAAATCATTTATAGCTTCATAACATGCTATTTCATCAGAGATCCACTTCAAGTTCAGCGAGGCTCAGCCCCGGGCTAAGAAGCTTCATGCCCACCGTTTTGAATATAGTTTGAAACAGGCATAAGAAATTCCAAAATGATCCAAACAATGTGAAACATTCGCGTGGTGTCATATTATGTGTCACAGTTACAAGGAAAAATATTGAACTTGAAAAATTGTGAACATTATAAAAAATCCTTCACAAAATGACCTATCATGTTCGAGGTTTCATGGCATTTAGGTCAAACCACCAATGTTATGGCTAGAATCAGGGCATAGTTTGTGATAATGTGCACCAAATTAAAGTTTGGCATTGGTACCAACCCATTTTTCAAAAAGACTAGACCACCTTATATGGACAACTTCCCAACCGGTGTATCTGGAACCTTTCCGTCCATCCCTCATGAAAAAGACAAATTCCTGCCGAATCGGCAGGAGGTTGCCTAGATTTGAACTACAAGTACATGATATAATGCTTGTGAATTTTTTTAAAAATCATTTATAGGTTCATAACATGCTATTTCATCAGAGATCCACTTCAAGTTCAGCGAGGCTCAGCCCCGGGCTAAGAAGCTTCATGCCCACCGTATTGAATATAGTTTGAAACGGGCATAAGAAATTCAAAAATGATCCAAACAATGTGAAACATTTGCGTGGTGTCATATTATGCCTCATAGTTGCAAGGAAAACCATTGAACTTGATAAATTGCAAACATCATAAAAAATCATTCACAAAATGATCTATCATGTTCGAGGTTTCATGGCATTTAGGTCAAACCACCAATGTTATGGCTAGAATCAGGGCATAGTTTGTGATAATGTGCCCATATTGTGCACACATGTGCATATTGGGATGGCTCACGATGTTGCAGGAGGAAGTTTTCCTTTTCGATGCACGAAAAAGCCAATTTCAATTTTTGAAGTGCCGAAATCGGGGTGTTCTGTGAAGCAACCACCAAATTAAAGTTTGGCATTGGTACCAACCCATTTTCCAAAAATACTAGACCACCTTTTATGGACAATTTCTCAATCGGTGTATCTGGAACCTTTCTGTCGATCCCTCATGAAAAAGACAAATTCCTGCCGAATCGGTAGGAGGTTGCCTAGATTTGAACTACAAGTACATGATATAATGCTTGTGAATTTTTTCAAAAATCATTTATAGGTTCATAACATGCTATTTCATTAGAGATCTAGTTCAAGTTCAGCGAGGCTCAGCCCCTGGCTAAGAAGCTTCATGCCTGTCGTTTTTAATATAGTTTGAAACGGGCATAAGAAATTCAAAAATGATCCAAACAATGTGAAACATTCGCGCGGTGTCATATTATGTGTCATAGTTGCAAGGAAAAATATTGAACTTGAAAAATTGCAAACATCATAAAAAATCCTTCACAAAATGACCTATCATGTTCGAGGTTTCATGGCATTTAGGTCAAACCACCAATGTTATGGCTAGAATCGGGGCATAGTTTGTGATAATGTGCCCATATTGTGCACACATGTGCACATTGGGATGGCTTACGATGTTGCAGGAGGAAGTTTTCGTTTTCGACGCATGAAAAAGCCAATTTCCATTTTTGTGGTGCCAAAATCGGATTGTTCTGTGAAGCAACCACCAAATTAAAGTTTGGCATTAGTACCAACCCATTTTTCAAAAATACTAGACCACCTTATATGGACAATTTCCCAACCAGTGTATCTGGAACCTTTTCGTCCATCCCTCATGAAAAAGACAAATTCCTGTCGAATCGGTAGGAGGTTGCCCAGATTTGAACTACAAGTACATGATATAATGCTTGTGAATTTTTTTAAAATCATTTATAGGTTCATAACATGCTATTTCATCAGAGATCCAATTCAAGTTCAGCGAGGCTCAGCCCCGGGCTAAGAAGCTTCATGCCCACCATTTTGAATATAGTTTGAAACGGGCATAAGAAATTCAAAAATGATCCAAACAATGTGAAACATTCGCGTGGTGTCATATTATGTGTCATAGTTGCAAGGAAAAATATTGAACTTGAAAAATTGCGAAGATCATAAAAAATCCTTCACAAAATGACCTATCATGTTCGAGGTTTCATGGCATTTAGGTCAAGCCACCAATGTTATGGCTAGAATCAGGGCATAGTTTGTGATAATGTGCACCAAATTAAAGTTTGGCATTGGTACCAACCCATTTTTCAAAAATACTAGACCACCTTATATGGACAACTTCCCAACCGGTGTATCTGGAACCTTTCCGTCCATCCCTCATGAAAAAGACAAATTCCTACCGAATCGGCAGAAGGTTGCCTAGATTTGAACTACACGTACATGATATAATGCTTGTGAATTTTTTTAAAAATCATTTATAGGTTCATAACATGCTATTTCATCAGAGATCCACTTCAAGTGCAGCGAGGCTCAGCCCCGGGCTAAGAAGCTTCATGCCCACCGTTTTGAATATAGTTTGAAACGGGCATAAGAAATTCAAAAATGATCCAAACAATGTGAAACATTCGCGCGGTGTCATATTATGTGTCATATTTGCAAGGAAAAATATTGAACCTGAAAAATTGCAAACATCATAAAAAATCATTCACAAAATGACCTATCATGTTCGCGGTTTCATGGCATTTAGGTCAAACAACCAATGTTATGGCTAGAATCAGGGCATAGTTTGTGATAATGTGCCCATATTGTGCACACATGTGCATCTTGGGATGGCTTATGATGTTGCAAGAGGAAGTTTTCCTTTTCGATGCACGAAAAAGCCAATTTCCATTTTTGAGGTGCCGAAATCGAGGTGTTCTGTGAAGCAACCACCAAATTAAAGTTTGGCATTGGTACCAACCCATTTTTCAAAAATACTAGACCACCTTTTATGGACAATTTCTCAATCGGTGTATCTGGAACCTTTCCATCCATCCCTCATGAAAAAGACAAATTCCTGCCGAATCGATAGGAGGTTTCCTAGATTTGAACTACAAGTACATGATATAATGCTTGTGAATTTTTTCAAAAATCATTTATAGGTTCATAACATGCTATTTCATCAGAGATCTAGTTCAAGTTCAGCGAGGCTCAGCCCCTGGCTAAGAAGCTTCATGCCTGCCGTTTTTAATATAGTTTGAAACGGGCATAAGAAATTCAAAAATGATCCAAACAATGTGAAACATTCGCGCAGTGTCATATTATGTGTCATAGTTGCAAGGAAAATTATTGAACTTGAAAAATTGCAAACATCATAAAAAATCCTTCACAAAATGACCTATCATGTTCGAGGTTTCATGGCATTTAGGTCAAACCACCAATGTTATGGCTAGAATCAGGGCATAGTTTGTGATAATGTGCCCATATTGTGCACACATGTGCACATTGGGATGGCTTACGATGTTGCAGGAGGAAGTTTTCCTTTTCGACGCATGAAAAAGCCAATTTCCATTTTTGTGGTGCCAAAATCGGATTGTTCTGTGAAGCAACCACCAAATTAAAGTTTGGCATTAGTACCAACCCATTTTTCAAAAATACTAGACCACCTTATATGGACAATTTCCCAACCAGTGTATCTGGAACCTTTCCGTCCATCCCTCATGAAAAAGACAAATTCCTGTCGAATCGGTAGGAGGTTGCCCAGATTTGAACTACAAGTACATGATATAATGCTTGTGAATTTTTTAAAATCATTTATAGGTTCATAACATGCTATTTCATCAGAGATCCACTTCAAGTTCAGCGAGGCTCAGCCCCGGGCTAAGAAGCTTCATGCCCACCATTTTGAATATAGTTTGAAACGGGCATAAGAAATTCAAAAATGATCCAAACAATGTGAAACATTCGCGTGGTGTCATATTATGTGTCATAGTTGCAAGGAAAAATATTGAACTTGAAAAATTGCGAACATCATAAAAAATCCTTCACAAAATGACCTATCATGTTCGAGGTTTCATGGCATTTAGGTCAAGCCACCAATGTTATGGCTAGAATCAGGGCATAGTTTGTGATAATGTGCACCAAATTAAAGTTTGGGATTGGTACCAACCCATTTTTCAAAAATACTAGACCACCTTATATGGACAACTTCCCAACCGGTGTATCTGGAACCTTTCCGTCCATCCCTCATGAAAAAGACAAATTCCTACCGAATCGGCAGAAGGTTGCCTAGATTTGAACTACACATACATGATATAATGCTTGTGAATTTTTTTAAAAATCATTTATAGGTTCATAACATGCTATTTCATCAGAGATCCACTTCAAGTGCAGCGAGGCTCAGCCCCGGGCTAAGAAGCTTCATGCCCACCGTTTTGAATATAGTTTGAAACGGGCATAAGAAATTCAAAAATGATCCAAACAATGTGAAACATTCGCGCGGTGTCATATTATGTGTCATATTTGCAAGGAAAATACTGAACTTGAAAAATTGCAAACATCATAAAAAATCATTCACAAAATGACCTATCATGTTCGCGGTTTCATGGCATTTAGAGTCAAACAACCAATGTTATGGCTAGAATCAGGGCATAGTTTGTGATAATGTGCCCATATTGTGCACACATGTGCATCTTGGGATGGCTTATGATGTTGCAAGAGGAAGTTTTCCTTTTCGATGCACGAAAAAGCCAATTTCCATTTTTGAGGTGCCGAAATCGAGGTGTTCTGTGAAGCAACCACCAAATTAAAGTTTGGCATTGGTACCAACCCATTTTTCAAAAATACTAGACCACCTTTTATGGACAATTTCTCAATCGGTGTATCTGGAACCTTTCCATCCATCCCTCATGAAAAAGACAAATTCCTGCCGAATCGATAGGAGGTTTCCTAGATTTGAACTACAAGTACATGATATAATGCTTGTGAATTTTTTCAAAAATCATTTATAGGTTCATAACATGCTATTTCATCAGAGATCCAGTTCAAGTTCAGCGAGGCTCAGCCCCGGGCTAAGAAGCTTCATGCCCGCCGTTTTGAATATAGTTTGAAACGGGCATAAGAAATTCAAAAATGATCCAAACAATGTGAAACATTCGCGCGGTGTCATATTATGTGTCATAGTTGCAAGGAAAAATATTGAACTTGAAAAATTGCAAACATCATAAAAAATCCTTCACAAAATGACCTATCATGTTCGAGGTTTCATGGCATTTAGGTCAAACCACCAATGTTATGGCTAGAATCAGGGCATAGTTTGTGATAATGTGCCCATATTGTGCACACATGTGCATATTGGGATGTCTTACAATGTTGCAGGAGGAAGTTTTCCTTTTTGACGCATGAAAAAGCCAATTTCCATTTTTGAGGTGCCAAAATCGGATTGTTCTGTGAAGCAACCACCAAATTAAAGTTTGGCATTGGTACCAACCCATTTTTCAAAAATACTAGACTACCTTATATGGACAATTTCCCAACCAGTGTATCTGGAACCTTTCCTTCCATCCCTCATGAAAAAGACAAATTCCTGCCGAATTGGTAGGAGGTTGCCCAGATTTGAACTACAAGTACATGATATAATGCTTGTGAATTTTTTTAAAAATCATTTATAGGTTCATAACATGCTATTTCATTAGAGATCCACTTCAAGTTCAGCGAGGCTCAGCCCCGGGCTAAGAAGCTTCATGCCTGCCGTTTTGAATATAGTTTGAAACGGGCATAAGAAATTCAAAAATGATCCAAACAATGTGAAACATTCACGTGGTGTCATATTATGTGTCATAGTTGCAAGGAAAAATATTGAACTTGAAAAATTGCAAACATCATAAAAAATCCTTCACAAAATGACCTATCATGTTCGAGGTTTCATGGCATTTAGGTCAAACCACCAATGTTATGGCTAGAATCAGGGCATAGTTTATGATAATGTGCCCATATTGTGCAAATATGTGCATCTTGGGATGGCTTACGATGTTGCAGCAGGAAGTTTTCCTTTTCGATGCATGAAAAAGCCAATTTCCATTTTTGAGGTGCCGAAATTGGGGTGTTCTTTGAAGCAACCACCAAATTAAAGTTTAGCATTGGTACCAACCCATTTTTCAAAAATACTAGACCACCTTATATGGACAACTTCCCAACCGGTGTATCTGGAACCTTTCCGTCCATCCCTCATGAAAAAGACAAATTCCTACCGAATCGGTAGGAGGTTGCCCAGATTTGAAGTACAAGTACATGATATAATGCTTGTGAGTTTTTTTAAAATCATTTATAGGTTCATAACATGCTATTTCATCAGAGATCCACTTCCAGTTCAGCGAGGCTCAGCCCCGGGCTAAGAAGCTTCATGCCCACCATTTTGAATATAGTTTGAAACGGGCATAAGAAATTCAAAAATGATCCAAACAATGTAAAACATTCGCGTGGTGTCATATTATGTGTCATAGTTACAAGGAAAAATATTGAACTTGAAAAATTACAAACATCATAAAAAATCCTTCACAAAATGACCTATTGATACATTGCAAATGTATCTATAATTTTTGATGTTCCATGCTTGGTTTTATCCACTTTCTTGTGTTTTGTTCCAACTTGGACTAACCTATTAACAAGAGCCACAATGCCAGCTGCCTGTTTTCTGCTGTTTTTGGTTCCAGGAAAGTCAGAAAATGAATATTCTCGGAATTTGACGGGACAAAAGCCAAAGTGCCTATTTTTTTGGAAGTCATCAGATGCCAGAATATGAGACGGAGAGGGGCCATAGGCCGGCCACACCACCTGGTCGTGCGGCCAGGCTTGGCCCCTGCCAGGGGGTGGTGTGGTGGCCCCTGGCACCCCCTCGGCCTCCCCTTCCGCCTATATATTGCCCTCGGGACGAAAACCCTAAGGGCCCGATCAAAAATCTACGAAAGAGTCTGTAGCCGCCGTCATCTCCATCCCTAAATCGGGAGGGATCTGAAGCTCTTCCCGGCACCCTGCCAGAGAGGGGAATTCACCCTAGAGGCCTTCTTCATCACCATGCAAGCCTCCAGTGTTATGCGTGAATAGTTCATCCTTGGACTACGGATCCATGCAGTAGCTAGATGGCTGGTTCTCCTCCTTTGTGCTTTCATGTCTAGATCTTGTGAGCTCTGTTCATGATCAAGATCATCTATTTGTAATTCTGCATGTTGTGTTTGCAGGGATCCGATGGATATTGAGATGCTATTTCAGATTGATTATTGATTCTATCATGTCAACTATTATTTGTGATCTTGCATGCTTTCCGTTGTTAGTAGCTGTCTTGGCCAAGTAGATGCTAGCAACTCCAAGAGTTAGTATTTATGCTCGATAGTGGGTTCATGCCTCTGGTAATCTGGGGAAGTAACAGAAATCTCTAAGGTACTAGATGTGTTGTTGCTACTAGGGAGAAAACAACAATCCTTTGTTCATGGAACAATTGTATTGTTTACTTTACACGCAATTCGTAAAGCAATAATCTGTTGCTTGCAACTTAATACTAGAGGGGGTTCGGATGATAACCTAAAGTTGGATTATTAGTCATAGATGCAGTTGGATGGCGGTCTATGTATAATGTTGTAATGCCCAATCAAGTCTCAAAGGAGTCAAGATGATTAGTATATGCATGTATTGCTTTCTCGATGTTTGTCAATTGCCCCGCTGTAATTTGTTCACCCAGCATGTTATCTATCCAAGGAGAGACACCTCTAGTGAACCATGGATCCCGGTCCTTTTTCTTTACATACAATCTATAAACTATTTACTTCTTTGTGTTTACTTTCTGCAAACTATTACTTCCTTCCATTCGATACATTTAATCCTTTGTTTTCAGCAAAACACGGTGAGATTGACAACCTCATCGCAAGTTGGGGACAAAGTTCTGTGGTTGTGTTGTGCAGGTCTCCATGTTGCTACTAGCACCGGTAGTGCGCCCTGCCAAGGCTCAGCTAGCAACACCTTTGGGGTGTTTCCTTGCTCCTACTGGTTCGATTAAACCTTGGTTTCATACTGAGGGAAACTTGTTGTTGTGCTCATCATACCTTCCTCTTGGGGTTCCCAACGAGCTCTACATCAACACCGCTCCAGCATTTTTCTGGCACCATATACAGAGCCATCAAGCATTTTTCTGGCGCCGTTGCCGGGGAGTCAAGGACATCTTCACAAGGGGAGTCCATCATAACCAATCTCTTTACTTTGTTATTTTTGTTTTTCTTAGTTTCTTTTTGCTTTGTTTGCTTGTTTTTTTTATCAAAAACACAAAAAAATTAGTTTTACTAGTTTGCTTTCTTATTTGAAAAACACAAAAAAATTAGTTCCTATCTTGAGTTGCCACTATGTCTAGCCTTGCTCCAGTCACTATGTCACCCGAGGAAATGATTTTCACTTTTAAACAAGGAATTGAGGAAAGTTTTAAGGAAGCTTGGTCTAGAATCTCTGATCTACATGAAAAAAACTAAGCCTAAAATGACTCAAAGCTTGTTCCTTAGCAGTTTTTACCTTGGAATTTCTCTTTGCTATAGATATGCTTTAGATGCCGTTGTGGGAGGTGATTTCCTCCAACATAATGAGGATGATGCTATAATGCTATAAAGAAATTGATCCTTACTTACAACTTGACTAGCCAAACTGATATTTCTTTCGCAAGAATATTTGCTAGATTGAACACTCTTGAGACTAGCACTACTAGCTTAAAAGATTGCTATAATACGCTTAGGGAGCATCATAATTATGTCTCAATAAATTCTGAACCATCAAAGTGGCTCCCTACAGTAAATATTGAGATAAACACCAAAACTTTTCAAGCTCGCTATGATATCATGTTTGAATTTTGTCTTATGCTCAAAGATATTTATGAATCTTTGAATACTTGGGGGCTTACTAAAGGACGAAAAGAAATATCTATTGCTAATAATGCTACCATATTACCTATTGGAATAGCTGAAGGAGTGTTTACAAAGATCCTTGGGAAAATGATTTCTACTGATTATCTTGTTATTGAATGTGCAGGAAAAGGACAAATTACACTTGGAAGGTCCCTATTAGAACTTCTTGGAGCAATAATAGATGTGGGAAAGGGGACCATGCACCTTTCTTCTCCACCAAACAATCATATTTTCCCCAAGGTTAAGAATAAAAGTAAGAGAGGTAAGGGCAAGAAATTTGGTTTTAATGCTTCTTCATTTGAGAACACTTGATTCTTTCTTGCTTCTTATGCCTAACTTAAAGGCGTTAAAGAAAAGTACTTATTGGGAGATAACCTAAAAGTTTTAGATGAGTCTTTGAAGTTATTACTTCAGTAATAACCACTCCTTATCCTTTTTATTTTCTTTTTGTGCCAACAGAAAAACTTTAGATCAGTCTTCTCTAATGAGAGAGAAGTAATGATTGAGAAAGTTGCTGTCCCGAAACAGATTTCTGTGCTTCACCGTAAAAATTCGTATAAAATCTCTGAACGTATTTTTGAGACGTGAATTTTTGTGCTTATGCCCCAGGTTGTTATATAACTTTAACTAGTTCAACACTTTTTGATTTGAGCAACATAAGGTCTTCGAAAAATTCGTCTTTACCTGCTGGTCTGTTTTGACAGATTTCTGCCATTTTCTGCATTTGCTTCTTGTTGGTTCCTTTTTGAGTTCTTTTGGGGAATTGAGCTTTTTGAGGGAAGTGCTAAAGTATCTAGTGTTCTAATGGAAGTTTATTTGGTGTTAGAACTGGACCTTAAGACCTTTTATCTTGAGTGCACTAATGTTGCTAATAAAGATTGTGTGAAGTTTTGTATGTAGTAAAAAATTTCAGGTGTATGGAAGGAATGAGTAATGAGATGAAGGATGGACTAAAGCTCAAGCTTGGGGATGCCATGCGTGTCACCCCAAGAAATATCCAAGAAGTACAAGCGTCAAAGCTTGGGGATTCCCAAGGCATCTCTTCTTCATCAATAAAAATCCCAGGTTTCTTCCAAACGCTTCATTTTTATTGTTTCATGCACAGTTGTGTTGTTCTTGGAGCGTCTTCTTTTTCGTTTTCGTTTTGGTTTTTTGTTTTCTTTGTTTTCTTAGTTTTATGAATAAATTGGTTGGACCCCCTCTTTCATACATTGGTTTGCAAATAGTTTGGTTTGGTTTGGAAAAGAGTAGGAAAGTTCATGCTTATGAGGTAAAAAGAGCTCGTTTTTGACTGTGTCCTATGCTTTGTCATGTCATGCTTGATATTGTTTTGGCTTTATGCTTACTATTCTTTGTTGTAGCATGACTTGTTATAAACAATTGAGATTGCTTAATGTGCCTTGGATGAATCATCCGTTGTTTTAGCATATTAAAGCATAGTACTGTGGTATTCTCCTTTGATGCTTTATTTGGGTTGACTTGGTGCATGCTCTCACCATGTTATGACTATCTCAAGTCACCATAAGCCTTTATGATCCTTTAGTTTTCAACTTGTAGTATCACTTTATGCTTTGATCAATGATGTTTTGTCGCTCTGCATGATTATGGCCATTACTGCTCTCTTAGTTTGTCGCTCCCAGTCTTTTGCTAGCCTCCACAACCAAGTATGAGTTCCACTCATGCATCCAACTCCTTAAGCCAAGTTATTCCAAAGAGTCCACCATACCTACCAAATAGCTTATGCTATTCTAAGTATATTCATGCTTTTGTTTACCTTCCAAAACTAGTGATTAAAGCTCTCACGAACTTGATGGCACACTTTACTTTTCTTGCCCTTAATAAACTTGAACCATTGTGTCGTCTATGTTGTATATGCTTGCACTTATTTGTTGGGAATTAGCAGAACCATGCTTTCATGGGGAACGCTTTCAACATTGCACTTGGTACTTGTACCTAGTTGATATCATGCTCTTTTGTATATGGATGTCGTCAGTGTGAAATAAAAGGGGAGCTTGTAAGTCCATGGAGTTATGTATATGTGTTAGAGAAACGCCTGGGCCACTGGTCTAATCCATGCTGACATGGTGGAAACCTGCAGCGTAACCATAATGAGCTGTCTATGAAGCATTCTTCTTATAAAAAAAGAGTCCTATATTGAGAAAAAAAGGAGAAAAAGAAAAAAATGAGATTATGAAAAGAGGAAAGAGAGAAAAAAGCACCATATTCCCATGGTAAATAAGAAGATTGCTGAGATGCTCGTTGTCTGCTTGCCTTGTCATTTTGATATGGGGATTCTTCCGTATCATCGGGCAAGGGGTACCCCGTTGGCGGTTCTCTATGATACACATATACTTACAATGACAAGAACTTCTCGGTGACTAAACTTGAGTAGCATGAGGAGCGACCCTCGTATACAAGGGACATGAGATTTCTGACTTATACTTCGTCAAGCATGTACACCATAGTTTGTTCACTTTAACCTTAATCACTTCAAGATGCTTATGATAGGGGCAATGAGAGCTGAAAGCTATAAGTACCATAATTTTTGGAAGCTCTTTATTAGACTTGAATCCCTACTTCCTTTTACAAAAGGCCTTTCTTCCACCATTATATTGAGTCTCCACCTTCTATCTTTATGCACCTACTTTGAGAGCATAGTGGCCATTCTTAGTTCTATGTGCATTGTCCCAAGACTAGAATCAGGTCAAACCACCAATGTTATGGCTAGAATCAGGGCATAGTTTGTGATAATGTGCCCATATTGTGCACATGACCGCCACAAGACACGGTAATGACTACCCCCACGCTTTCTGCGTCGGCGTCGGTTCCTATCTCACCGCCGGTGACCGAGTGGCGGCAGGCGATTTTCAGACGATCAGATACAGAGGATTTGACTCCACGTAGATCGGGCGCGATCGAGGTGGTCGGTGCGCTCATCACGTTGCTCGACGAAGCGGGGCAGCGTCTCACAGCCCCGATCCAGTTTGACCAGCCTGTCACGTATGGGAATCGTGTACGATGTGGTACATGGCACGTTCTGGTCGGCCCGCGGAGAGATGTGCGGTGGCACCGACACGATCGTGCCGGCGCGCCGCCCTATGCGCGAGCGTGTCGGACGATCGTGGTCGGCGATTGTGCGTGGCGCCATATCTCTGGAGGTGGACCACTTGTTCCCGAGGGCCACTCTGCAGAGGATATTGCTCGAGGGGTCATGGCTGCGACGGTGAATCAAAGCCCGAGAGGGGAATCCAGATCGTCAAGTGGTTCGGGGATTTCTATTAACCCTAGGTTGGAGGGGGTGGACAGAGTGGTATTCATTCAGTCGCCGCCTTCGTCGTCTCCCACGATTCCCCAACCTGCAAACCCTACGGTGTGGAGAGCCCCTAGATCTGGTGATTCTAGATCTTTAAAACAGGTTGTGACAGATCCGCCGCCGACGATGGATCGCCGCTACCAGGGCTCGAGGAGATCTCCTTTGCGGCGTCAAAATCGGCATGTTCCCTATGCGAACAGGTCGAGATTTGACGACGATGCAGGGCGGAAGTTAGGGGATAGGCATCTTCCAGATACTCGTCGGCGTGATGGAGGATGGATCAAAGAGCAGGAGAGGCGCAGGGAAGAAGAGCAACGGTGGGAGGAGGACCGCCGGAAGAGGAACAGTGGCAGGCGGAAGATGAGGCACGTGCGGAGAACCGTCGTCGTGATGAAGCTGATAGAGTTGCGAGGGAAGAGGCACAACACCGTGAGGATCTGGCAAGGGAGAGGGCTTTGGTGGAGGCTCGCCGTAGAGAAGATGAACAGGCCAGGAACCGGAGCAGATGGAGCCATCGACCAGAGATGCACAAGGATTCCCATTCCACGGTGTCAGATTCATCTTTCAGGGAGAGACCAGGTAATACGACTGGCATCTCTTCTCGTCGCCCTGCTCCAGTGTTTGCGCGGACTATTGAGCAACCGCCGGTGACCAGAAATCCGGTGCCAGCATCTGTCACTGTTAGTAGATCTGCTGCACCGGAGGTAATTCCCCTGTTCGTACTAATCCTTCTATGAGTATTCCTAGTTCGATTTCGGGGAGCATACCATCTGTTGCTGCCAATTTCTCTGTTGCTGTTCTGCTGGTTGGCCAATCTAGGGCGGTGGCCACAACACTGGTGGGGTCCTCTGTACCTGCACCAGTTGTTGTTGTGCCTACAAATCAACAGAGGACAGTGGAGGTCAGTAATTTCCCGCAGACGAACACAGAGATTGTGGAAGTGCAGGAATGTGAGAACTATGGGAAGAACCATAACATTTTGGTCTGTGAAGAAAGGAAGATATGGGAGTATGTTCCTTTATTTTTTTGGGAGTACTGATTTTGATCAGGGTTTCTATTCAATCCCAGTAACTAAATCGTCCACCCAGTCTCTTCATAACCTAAATTTGGCACATATCACTGTGGTCAGAGGGGATGTTACTGGGAGAGACCTGGAGAGGGAATTCCAGGCTTGGGCAGATTCAGTTGGCTCTAGCTGGAGATTTACTACAAGGCCTATTAATGATGTGGAATTTTTGATGAGATTTCCCTCAGCGAAATCCATTGATGATTTCCACTTTGGAAAAGTATTCATGAAGACAATTCCTGATGCTGTGATTGAACTGTCAAAATGGAATGGTGATCTGGATCCTCTGGAGTGGATGGAGGAGGCCTGGTTCAGAATAGTGGGTATTCCTATGAAATACAGGGAGAGATCGACTGTTTTTATGTTGCTTCTTTGATAGGCAAACCTGTGGGAATGGACAGGAATAGTCTCAGAATCTGGCATATGTTAGGGTTAAAGTTTCATGTCTGGATGTCACTTTAGTGCCTAATACAAGGAGAGGGGAGATCAAAGGTGGCTTATATGAATTCAAATATACCAGGGAGATTTTTGCTCCTGGGGAAGTGCCAGCTATACCTATTTCTGTTAATGTAGGTGGGGGAGATGCTCAACCTGTTGCTGATGCTCCTGGAGAAAGTAGCTGACCTGTGCTCACAGTGGCTAATGTTGATAGGGTTGAATCTAACCTGGGGACAAATGCTACTACAACTGGTGCATCTGGAGAGGGGGGCAGACCAATAGGGACCTCCCATAATGTGCTGATTGGGAGAAGGGGAAGGGTCCTAGGGAAGAGGATAGGGAATCCACTGATATAGGGGACATGTCTTTTGGTGCAAGGGTGGCTCAGGTTTGGCCAAGTGGTAACCCTGCAAGGGGTATTGTGATTAGTGAAAATACTGGGGCAAATGTTGTTGGCCAGAATCAACAGGTGGAAGGGGGTGCTGGTAGCAATATGCAACAGAGAGCGGTGATTGATCCGGTTCAGGACCAGGAGATGGGGGAAGTACACCTGGAAGTTGCTCAAGCTTTGGCTCCTAAGGAAATAGGGGCAGTAGTTAACCCTGATGATCCTACTGGTGGAGGGCAGTCCTTCCAGGATTTTGTGCAGGATCTGTTACAAAACAAAAGTAGTGATAAGTATTATGAGCACAAGAAAATGTATGGCCATTTGCTAGAACAAATTGAGAAAGAACAGAGTGGTGCTGGGGGAGAGGATGATAGCAGCACTAATGGATCTGGTGAGCAGGATAGTTCTTCTGCTGAGAGTGGGGCTGATGAGGAAAACAATCCTCCTACTATTCATGTACTGAATGCTGGGGCAGGGGTGGAGCAGGTGCAAGAGCAGGTGGAGTTACAGATGGGGGCTTCACAACCTGAAAACTTGACTCAGGAAAGTCAGAGTTCTCAGCAGGAGTCTCAGGGAAAAGATATTGAAAAAATGAAACAAATGTGGAGGACCATTTGTTAAGAAGGAGTGAAAGGCTGGCTACTCAAGGTGGGGTTTCGAATATGAGTGAAAGTTCTATGTCTCAAGCTACACAGAGAGATCTGTCAGCTACCAACTTGTCATTGTTTAACTCCTTTGCTGTGTTAGATGATGATGATATTTTTAATAGAGCTTTAGAAATGGGGGTAGAACAATCTTCTTTGAGTTTTGAGTTTATTCATTCTCTTAAAGATTTAGAGATAGCTAGACATAAACTATCTGAGAAGGAAAAAGGGAAGGATGATGAGGTTATTGATCAGGTGAGACAGGTAGAATATCTTGAGTGGAGAAATGGTGAGGAAGATGATGTTGAGTTTACTCCTGTGATTTCTAGGAAGAGTAAAAAAAGAGAAAGTCAGGTGGAATTTTGAAGAATGGGCAGGGTAAGTTAAAGGCAGCTGTTGTGAAAGTTAACAACTATCACCCTATGAGTGGTGTTGTAACTGGAACAAGGGAGAGGAAAAAAGTATCATGATAGGTGCCATTATAAACTGCAGGGGTGTGGGCAAGAAAGGTATGAGTTCTTATCTGAACAATTTGATGCAGAGAGAGGCTTGACTTTGTGGGTTTACAGGAGACAATGAAGAAATATTATTCTGATGGATTTTTTAGGAAAATTGATCCTATGAATCAATTTTCCTGGAGTTGGTTGCCTTCTGTGGGGAAATCTGGTAGTATCCTGGGGGGCCTACGTTCCTCCAGGTTTGACAAATGTGATTCTTCAGTGGGAAAGTTTCATGTTAAGATGAAAGTTTATGACCTGGATAAGCAAACTCATTGGCATTTGGTGGTGGTGTATGGGGCTGCACAGAATGAGCATAAGGAGGATTTTTTGATTGAATTGGCTGATGTATGCAGGGATCAGAGTATTGCCTTGTTAATTGGAGGAGACTTTAACATCATGAGATTTATCTCTGATAAAAACAAAACCCATGTCCTAAGTACATGGAGTCATATGTTTAATTCTATAATAAATACTTATGGTATGAGGGAACTAAAAATGTCAGGTGGATAGTTCACCTGGACCAACAACCAAGCTGTTCCTACTTTGGAAAAGTTAGACAGGATTCTTGTTTGTCAAAAGTGGGAAAGCATGTTTCCTATGTCAACAGTTCATAAGTTGTCTAGGGAGATCTCTGATCATAGTCCTTTGCTGCTGGATACGATGGAAGGACAAGCAGGTGGAAAAAAAGAGTTTAGGTTTGAGAAGAGTTGATTGGGGAATGCTGAGTTTATGGACAGGGTGAAAAAAGTGTGGAATAAACCTATCAAAGGCACAAATAGTTTGGACAGGCTGCAGAAAAAGCTGAAGAATATCAGGAGTGATATGAAAGGGTGGGGGGTACATATCAGAGGTTAGGAGAAACAACATAGGAAGCAGCTGGATGAAGAGTTGAAGGAGTTAGAAGAGATTGAGGAACCCATTCTGCTTAATAAAGAGCAACAAATAAGAAAAGCTCAGATTCAGAAGGAAATCTTAGAAGTTTATGAGAAGGAAGAGCAGTATTGGCAACAGAGGTCAAGAGATAACTGGCTCTTGAAAGGGGATAGTAATACTGAATATTTTCACAGAGTGGCAAATGGAGTCAGAAGGAAAAAATGATCTTTTCTATGCAAGATGGGGAAAGGCAGATTCAGGGGACCTATGATCTCTTGAAACATGCCACTGATTATTATAAGAAGTTGTTTGGTCTTGCTGATGGTTTTGCTATTAGGCTGGCAGATGATAACTGGACTGCTGAGGAAAAGCTTAATGAAGCAGACAGACAGAATATGGGGAGACCTTTTTCAGAGGAGGATATTAAGGATGTAATTGAGCAGATGGAGAAAAATAAGGCTGCTGGTCCTGATGGTTTGCCTGTAGAATTCTATCAATTCTACTGGCAAATTATCAAGCATGATATTATGGAGGTTTTTGCTGATTTCCATTCTCATAAAATTGATCTAGCAAGAATCAATTATGGGATCATCACTTTGCTGCCTAAGAGTGAGGAGGCTGACATTATACAGAAGTTTAGGCCTATTTGTTTGCTACAGGTTATTTTCAAAAAAATTACAAAAGCTTTGACAGTCAGAGTGGAACCTGTGATGCAGAAGTTGATTGAAACTTGTCAGACAGCTTTCATTAAAGGGAGATATATAGCAGATAGGGTCACCTTGTTACATGAAATTCTGAAAGAAGCTACCTTTCAGAAGCAACAAGGGGTGGTTCTAAAGTTGGATTTTGAAAAGGCATATGATAAGGTTAACTAGAACATTTTGTTTCATTGTTGTAAGTAGAAAGGATTTGATGATGATTGGCTGATTTGGTCGAAAAGTGTTGTTACTCAGGGGACTCTCAGTGTAAAAATCAATGATGAAACTGGTCCTTATTTTGGGAGTTATAAAGGGGTGAGACAGGGTGATCCGTTTTCTCCTTTCCTGTTCAATATGGAAGGGGATTGTTTGGCTAAAATGGTACTGAATGCACAGGCAGGGAATTTGTTCACTGGGCTTGCTGATAATCTGTTTGTAAAGGGTATAGCCATTTTGCAATATGCTGATGATACCATTTTATTCATCAAGGATGAGGTGGAGGGTGCAAGGAATTTGAAACTGTTATTGTACTTGTTTGAAGCAATGTCTAGCCTCAAAATCAATTTTGAGAAAAGTGAGGTGATGATGGTCCTGGAAGATGATACAAAGTAGGAGATGTATGCTACTTTGTTTAACTGTCAGACAGGGGAATGGCCTATCAAATATTTGGGTCTTCCTGTGGGCAGCAGGAAATGTTCTGTGTCTGATATGAGATTCATAGGGCAGAAATTGGGTAAAAAGATGGATGGATGGATGGGAGGTACACTTTCTGTGGGGGGGTAGATATATCAAAATCACTTCTTGCATCTCCAGTGTGGCTATTTATCCCATGTCAATGATTCTTTTACATAAGGAAAATGTGGAGGAAGTGGAAAAGCATACCAGATCTTTCTTCTGGTGTGGTAAAGCAGGAAAAAAGAAATACCAGCTTGTTAAGTGGAAATATGTGTGCAGGCCTAAGAAAAAAGGGGGCCTGGGGATAAAGAACATTAGAATTTTCAATATCAGTTAGTTGTGCAAGTGGTGGTGGAGGTTAGAATATGAACATGGTCCATGGCAGATGTTTGTGAGAAAGAAATACCTTGGCAGTGGAGGAATCTTTTTCCATCAATCATAAACAAAGGGATTCTGCTTGCTGGGCTGATCTGTTGAAAGTCAAAGAAATTTACATGTCTGGGAGAAGAATGGTGGTGGGTAATGGGGTGAGAACAGACTTCTGGGGGGATGCTTGGTGCCTGGAGATACCTTTGAAAAAGAAATTTCCTGAGTTGTTTGACATATGTAGGCAGCAAAATGTGACTGTTTCTGAGATGGCTGGAAGGAACTAGCATTGTTCTTTTAGGAGATGGTTGGACAATGATAAACAAGTGCAGTATAGATGTATGCAGGAGATGATGATTGGTTTTCAAATGACGGGTGAGGAAGATAAACCAAGATGGTTGTGGACAAAATCAGGGGTGTTTACGGTTAAATCAATGTATAATCATCTGGCTAATGGTGGTGTGGATAGGAGCTTTAAGCACCTGTGGAAGGCAAAAATTCCTCTGAAGATTAAAATTTGGCTATGGCTTATCTGGCACAATGCAATCCCTTCCAAGGATAATATGAAAAAAAGGAAGTGGGAGGGAGACACAACTTGCAGATTTTGTGATCAGGAGGAATCTATTGGACATCTGTTCTTCTACTGTCCCACGGCCAAGTATGTTTGGAGTGTGGTTGCAAAATCTGTGGGTGCTGATAGAAGACTTGGATCCTTTTCTCAGTATTTTTGGTGGATAGTCAGGTTTTTGACTGTGAGTCGCAACATTCAGATAACAGCCATTGCTGCTATTTGTTGGGCTATATGGAAGCTTAGAAACAGAGCTTGTTTTGAAAACAAACTAATCAAGTCTCCTGTGGACCTAGTGATGTATGCTTGTGTTTTTTTGAAACATTGGGCAGATCTATATGAAGGTGAAGAAGGGGAGTTACTGCGTGAAGGAGCTGAGACTTTGCAGAGGAATGTGTTGGCTGAGGCTAAAGGCATGGACAGGGCGAGGGTACCTCTGTTGGGACTGCCACCAATTAGCCGCAAACGTCCCAGGTCACCTGCGGAGGAACAGGAAGAAGATTGAGGAAAAAAGAGGGACCTTTTGGCCATCTACAGACAGAGAAAGCTTGTGGTATCAGTTCGAAGTTTTATTTTGGCATGTACTTTGTCCCGTAAATCTGTGGTGCTTACTTGTCGTAGTTTAAAAACACTAGCCTTAGTCTGTTGGCGGTGATCTTGCGTCTCTCTCTCTTTCTTTCTTCTCTTGTTCTGGGATAACTAGTTCTAGAAGAATAGCTCTGGTTGTTTTGACAGAGCTTGGCTTCCAGGAGCATGAACCTGTGTTGGTGGATGATGGTGTGTGTTGTTTGTTCCGTTATCGATTGATAGTGGAACCCAACCCTTATGTGATGGGGTTGTATGGAAAAAAAATATTGTGCACACATGTGCATCTTGGGATGGCTTACGATGTTGTAGGAGGAAGTTTTCCTTTTCGACGCACGAAAAAGCCAATTTCAATTTTTGAGGTGCCGAAATCGGGGTGTTCTGTGAAGCAACCACCAAATTAAATTTTGGCATTGGTACCAACCCATTTTTAAAAAATACTAGACCACCTTATATGGACAACTTCCCAACCGGTGTATTTGGAACCTTTCCGTCCATCCCTCATGAAAAAGACAAATCGGCAGGAGGTTGCCCATATTTGAATTACAAGTACATGATATAATGCTTGTGATTTTTTTAAAATCATTTATAGGTTCACAACATGCTATTTCATCAGAGATCCTCTTCAAGTTCAGCGAGGCTCAGCCCCGGGCTAAGAAGTTTCTTGCCTGCCATTTTGAATATAGTTTGAAACGGGCATAAGAAATTCAAAAATGATCCAAACAATGTGAAACATTTGCATCGTGTCATATTATGTGTCATAGTTGCAAGGAAAAATATTGAACTTGATAAATTGCAAACTATAACATCCCAAAACTCTAATCCAAGGTTATTAAGATCCAAATCATCAAAATTGGGGTTAACAAAAACTTTTCCAATTAATATTATTAAAGCATTCATATGTATGTGCATTTAAATAGGAGTTGATTTGAATTGCAATGATTAAGTGATCCATTGCTTGTAAAATGATTCTTAGGTGAAATAAACATCATCTAAATCATTCCCAAACAAATCCCAAAGAAAAAAAAATCAAAATGAATAAAAGAAGTGAATGGTCATTTGTGCCATTTTAATCAACATGCCTATTTTGGCTATTCCTAGTACTCAGTTCTTAACAGAAATAAATGTGGATCTTTGCACCCCTTGCTCGTACACATAATGATGTATCAAGGCCCACTTTGTGATCTGCCAAAAACATTCAAACGCTAATTTTAAATGGCATTGGAAAATTGAATCTATTTCATATGGGAAGATCCCACTATTTCAAAAACCACTCAAATGAGCTCAATTTTCAAAACCCAAGCACCCACAGAGTCTCAAGGTTAATACTAGCACACCCACCAAAATTCTTTTCAAAATTCAAAAATATTGTTCTTGCGGCCATTTCCACAAACACTTGGCAGGCAAAGTTTACACCTAGTAATTAGCTCACTGTTTTGTACAGGGTTTTGCACCCAATTGTCCTCAAAACACTCCCACTATCTCCAAATGATCTAACCAGGCCATTTACACCCCATCCCCTACACCCTAGTAGCAATGCCATGCCATGACGAGCACCAACTCGCCGGCCAAACCTTGCCTCGCTGTAGCAGACCACCCCTCTCTCTCTCGCCATGTCTACAAGCTAGCCCGGACCTCACCGCCACCCTCTGTCCCCTCCCCGAGCCAGGCCAAGACGTGGACCACCAGCTGAGTGCCGCGCACTGAGTGTCTGCACCATGCCGAGCACGCGCCAGAGAGCCGCACCCGACACGCGTGTACACGCTGCCCGTCGACGGCAACCCACTTCCACCGCTCCTCCACGACCCCAGGAACACCGCAAACATGCCCGTTCGCCGCCCCTTGCACCACAGCCACCGCTCGCCGTGGAGACCGCCGCCTCTGCCGCTCAGAGCATGAGCACCGCCCGACCACATACCACCGCCCCTAAGCCCGGATTTAATCCATAGTGCACCGCCAGGAGACCACCCATCGTCCCTACCTCGAACCACGCTGCTAGCACGCTGTGCAGCCCTCGCCGGAGCCGCCCGCCCATCACTCTCGGTCGCACCGTCAAGCTATAAATAGAGGCCACCCCCAGCCCCATTCGGCACACCACTCACCTCCCCTCGCCTCACTGACCCTTCCCCACCTCTAGCCGGAGCAGCGCGAGCACTTGCTCGCCAGAATTTGGCTGGAGTAGCCCGCAGCAGAGGAGGAGAAGGCCCTGTTGATTGCGACCACCCCTGGAGCTACCTCGACCACCCCTGAGCTTGCCATTGTCTACCAGTCCGTTTGCCCGCCTTGCCGTCGTTGCTGGAGCCCTGGTACGCCCCCTGAGCACCCCCACCGAGCCGCTAGGGTTAGAGTTCGCCGGCGACCTGTTCGTCGTCGATGACGAGCCCCAACTGTTGATCCTATTTCTAATCTAACGGCCCACATCGCCCCGTACCGCTTCGCGCATTATGAGCCTCTGACCCATGGACCCCCCTGTCAGCTGTGTCCCGCGTCGTGTAGTGTTACTGGGCCAGCCCGTTAGCTTTCCCGCACGATCCATTTAGTTTGAATTAGGATTTTTCTATTTTAGTTTAAACCTAGTTCTGTCCCCTAGTTTGAAAATCAATTCAGAGACATTTACAAATCCAAATGGAGTGATTCAAATTTTGTTAGAAAGCTATTGAAAAGGTTTATCGAAGCCCGTTGGATTTAATTCAATTAGAGTTAGAGATCTATCCTAGTAAAAATAATAAGACAGAAGCTTTTGCACATTCAAACATTTTTATAAAATCAACCAAGATAGATTTTGAGTTGTTTCCAACTCTCAAAATTCACATTTCACAATACCTATCTGAATATGTAATAATATTAAGGTTTACATGCAGTGACTTTGGACTAGTACCAAAATAATGCTATATAGGCATTTCTAGTCACTTTAAATCATTAAATATTAAACTTAAACCAAAGTAATTGTCATCCAACCCTTAAATCACATTTCCCACATGTTAGAATATGTGGTGATGACATGTGTCCACATGATCCCATATTTTAAGTGGTGAATATTAAATCTTAGTTAAATTTCAATGAGTAGAAATTACTTTTCTTAAATAAAAACAATGAAGCTATTAATAAAACTTGTGATGCTTGTGATGATAATAGATCATCAAATGTGTGCCTTAGAGTGCTAATTAGACTAGTTAAGTATTGTTTGGTGATTGTGTACTCCGTATGTATTTATATACGATAGTACCGACCAAGCTTTCGAGGAGGAGGAGTTCTATCAAGAGGAGGAAGAAAACTTCAACCACTACACCAACCAAGGCAAGCTAACACTTGCAAGTATTATGCTAGCAAGCCACCATTAACAATGCAAGCTAACCCTTGTAATCTAGATAACCCAAGCGAATATGCTTTAGGCATGCTTTGTTCATACCACTTTGACTAGTATTTACCCCAAGTATTACTTTCAAGCTTTACTTCCTTTACTTTACCAAAGTCCCTTACTTGTTTTGAAGGTAGCATAAAGAGTATAAAACTTGACCTATTTAGATAACTTTAGATGTCATTCTATGGCATGAGATTGATCCCATCTTTCCACCTTAGTGAACACTCTTAACTTAGTAGTTTAGAGTAGGTAAAAACTTGAGTCACTTTAGATGGGAACACTTGGTGAAAATGAATTGTGAAAACCTTGGAATGATGAGTCATTCTATTGAGATGTTTTTACATGTGTTGAGAAACACAAATGGTTTATGATGATGAAAATGTTGAGGCATGAGCCTTAGGCCTTTTATAAAAACTGATGGTTGGATTCGGATGCGATACCATTCCAAATTTACCGTACAACCACAATACCTGAATTGGGTAAGGCTTAGCCGGAAGTTTATATGCATTAGTATTAGTTCCCTCGCAGGAGAGGTCTGAGCTCTACCTCTCAATGTTCTCCACCTATGCAGTGCCCAAGATGATAGATGGTCATGGTTGGGAGGCCATGCTCATATGAGAGGTGCTTATACTACGGTGTGTAAAGGGAAGGTTATGTTTGATTATCTGCATACCAAGTATGATGATTCAGGGTTATCCCTAACAGATGTATCGAATCTTGTGGTGAAAGTGTACCACCTCTGCAGAGTGTCAAACTATTCGAATAGCCGCGTCCGCGGTTATGGACAGTTGGAATGGCCATAATGTTTCGTTGTCAGATGTTTTCAAAATAACTTATGAAATGAATGATGAATCTTGACTTGACCACAACAGGGTTGTGTTTATGACAATAGCTTCCCAACTTAAGTGATTCTAGAACTTTATTTTATCTTTCTTTGCTTCTGAACTCAGCTTAGGTTTCAAACTTAACCTTATAGTTAAACTTAGAGTTAGCACATTACATTAGAACTATACTACTTGTTAGTGGTAGTTTGCGAGTACTTAAAGAGTACTCATGGCTTTTGTCCCTGGATATTCTCATGGCCAGACTATGACGGAGACTACCAAGATGACGGCCAGCAGAACGGTTATGATAACTAGGACTATCTGCCTTCGTCAGCATTGCCTGTGCCCTTGAAGATGGACCCCACCGCTACGCTTATCTTTTATTTTTCGTTGCTTGTTGTATTAAGACTGGATCATGAGATCCTTATTTGTGTAAGACCTTATGTATGGTTTGTAATGGATGATGTACTGTGATATCCAATCTGTTATGTCTCGCAAAAATGGTAATCCTAGGATTGCGATGAATGACATAACAGGCATATGTGATTAAAAATCCGGGTGTTGAAAAGTTGGTACCAGAGCCATCCTGACCATAGGAGACCCTAGTTAGAATGGACATCCGAACAAAAACTTAGTTTCAAAACCAAAGTGAGTATTTATGAAAAAACTATTTCCTCTCTTATCCTTGGGAATTCATTCTTTCTCAAAAATCCATGTTCCTCAAAATTCTTACATTACCACTTAAAATTTGACACACTTGATCACTTCACTAATTTCCTCATCCTTAATTCTTGTAGATGGAGACTCGGTTCAGCAAGTTCTACCAGTTGGGAAACGGAGGTCAGCTGATCTTCGAGAGGGACTTGGATTCACTGTCAGAGTTACTGGGATGCCCGCATCCGGAGTTTCTTGGAGCTCAACTTCCAGGACCCCCAGGAGGAGATTTGCAGTGGCTAGTCACCGCTGATCTTAGAGGAAGAATTGAAGCACCAACATGCGGGAGAATCTAGTTCTCCGTAAGAGAGAACAACTGGCTAGATGGATTAGCCAGGGCAATGCATTAAGCTCTCGCACGTCTATGTGCCCTCAGTGTCAACGAACTCCAGGGAACCCGTTTTGCTCACTATGCAAGACATGACTTCATGGGGATGCCATTGGAGATGCCAAGTCACCCGGAGCTGAAGCGTCAAGTGGAGAACCTTGACTTCTTGTTGTACGATCGTCAGAAGGAGTTGGACAATGCTAGGGAGTTCACCAACAATTTCAACCGTGCCCCTCCCAAGAGCAAAAACAACAACAACAACACTACACCCAGAACTGGCAGCAATGTTGTGCCCGTCGCAGCAAAGGACAAGTCGCAGATCACTTGTTTCGAGTGTGGAGTGAAGGGTCACTATTCCAATGAGTGTCCCAAGAAGACTGCAGCCACTGCCAATGTGAATGCCCCAGCTCAACAGCAGTGTCGTGTTCAACCAGGGAGAAGATTTTCCCCAGGGAACCCTCACAACCGCAATGGTCGTCTCTTCCACATGACGCCGAAGAAGCCCAAGAAGCGCTAGATGTAGTGATGTGTATGTTTTCTGTCAACTCAGTTTTAGCAAGAGTATTGTTTGATTCGGGAGCATCGCATTCATTTGTCACCGAAGAATTTGCATGCACTAGTAAGATTCACCCAACCAACCTAAAGCATGTCATGATCCCCGGATCAACTACAAAATCTAGAAAAATTTGCGAAGCTGTACCTATCAGGATACATGGGATAGATTTTTATGCCAACCTAATTGTACTTGGAACCAAAGGATTGGAAGTAGTACTAGGTATGGACTGGATGTCAAGGCATAAAGGAATGATAGACTTTGCTAAGAAAGCCATCACCATGACCAGTAGCTCTAGAGTAACAGTAGAGCATATATCTGAAACCTTACCTCGTCAATTCAAGTGCAACAAGAGTCAGCCCTACCCACCATAGACCAAGTAAGAGTAGTCTATGAATACCCCGATGTATTCCCAGATGAATTGCCAGGTATGCCCCCGGATAGGGATATTGAGTTCATTATCGAACTAATCCCCGGAACCGGACCCATAGCCTAGAGACCCTATAGCATGAACCCCTAGAGTTAGTGGAATTGAAGAAGCACTTAGATGCCATGTTAGCAACAAGCTTGATTCATCCAAGCGCATCGCCATGGAGATCACCAGTGTTGTTCGTCGACAAGAAAGATGGAGGCAATCGTCTGTGTACAGATTACAGGAAACTGAATGACGTCACCATCAAGAACAAGTACCCTTTGCCAAAGATAGAGGATCTATTTGATCAATTGACTGGAGCCCAGGTATTCTCAAAGATTGATCTTAGGACTAGTTATCACCAACTTAAGATTAGTGCAACGGATATTCCAAAGACCGCCTTTACTACTCGCTATGGTTTATACGAGTATACGGTTATGTCTTTTGGATTAACCAATGCCCCTGCTTATTTCATGAATCTCATGAATAAGATCTTTATGAATTTCCTAGATAAGTTTGTAGTTGTGTTTATTGACGACATCCTTATCTACTCCAAGTCGGAAGAAGAGCATGAGCAGCATCTGAGAATTATCCTAGAAACCCTGAGAGAGCATCGGTTATATGCCAAGTTCAGCAAGTGTGACTTTTGGCTGAAAGAAGTAGGATTCCTAGGACATATTGTGTCTGCCGGAGGAGTTTCTGTTGACCCCGCCAAGATCAAAGATGTTGAAGAATGGGAAGCCCCAACCACTCAAACCCAAGTCCGTGCATTTCTCGGATTAGCGGGATATTACCGCAAGTTTGTAGAAGGATTCTCGAGCATCGCCAGACCCATGAACCAATTGTTGAAGAAGACAAGAAGTTTGAATGGACCGACAAGTGTGAAGCCAGTTTTCAGGAGCTAAAGAAGAGATTGATATCAGCCCCAATATTGATCATGCCAGATATCAAGAAGTCATTTGATGTATATTGTGATGCATCCAAGATTGTTCTTGGATGTGTATTGATGCAAGAAGGCAAAGTCATCGCGTATCTATCTCGACAACTGAAGCAGCATGAGCAGAACTATCCGAACCATGATCTTGAATTAGCAGCCGTAGTTTTGGCATTGAAGACATGGCGTCATTATCTGATGGGTAATCGCGGTGAGATTTACTCAGATCACAAGAGCTTGAAGTATATTTTCACCCAAAAGGAGCTGAATATGAGGCAAAGGAGATGGATAGAGTTAATCAAGGATTATGACCTTGACATTCACTATCACCCCGGTAAAGCCAATGTGGTAGCGGATGCTCTTAGCAGATTGCCGTGTAGGCTTAACACTATGATCAAGGAGAAGCAGCCAAGTTTGTATGAGCAGTTGGAGCAGTTCAGAACTGAATTAGTTAGCAAAGGATTTTTAGCTAGCATTGAGCTTCAACCCACTTTGATTAGCCAAATCAAGGAATCCCAGAAGGGAAATGAAAGTATCGACGGAATCAAACGTCGTATTGGTACAGGAAAGGTACCTATATTCACCGAAGATGAAGAAGGAGTTCTGTGGTACAAAGGACATATCTGTGTGCCAGCAGATTCGGAGCTGAAGCAAGTTATCATGAAGGAAGCTCATGATACTCTTTATTCTATCCACCCCGGAGGAACGAAGATGTATCAAGACCTGAAAGAGCAATTTTGGTGGCACAAGATGAAGAGAGAGATCAGAAGCTACATCACCAAATGTGACATCTGTCAAAGAGTCAAGGCAGAGCATCAGAGACCTACAGGACTGTTACAACCATTGCAGATTCCGGAATGGAAATGGGATTCCGTCGGAATGGACTTTAATAGCGGTTTACCTACTTCCAGTAGGGGAAATGACTCAATCTGGGTCATCGTTGATAGACTGTCCAAAGTAGCTCACTTCATACCTGTCAAGACTACCTACCAGAGTGCGAAGCTAGCAGAACTGTATATTGCTAGGATTGTTAGTCTGCATGGAACCCCCAAAACAATAGTATCAGATCGAGGAACCCAGTTTACCTCGAGATTTTGGCAGAAAGTCTAGGAAGGATTAGGAACCAAGTTAATTTCAGCATCGTGTATCATCCACAAACTGATGGACAGACTAAGAGAGTCAACTAGATCTTAGAGGATATGCTCAGAGCTTGTCTGTTAGAGTACGGATCAAAATGCGAAGACTGCCTGCCTTTCGCAGAATTCTCACATAACAACAGTTATCAAGCTAGTTTGCAGATGGCACCATTTGAATTCCTATACGGAAGAAAGTGTCGTACCCCTTTGAATTGTTCGCAAGTAGGAGAGAGTCAGATCTTTGGACCCGACATTCTCCGAGAAGCCGAAGAGAAGGTTCACAAAGTCCATGAGCACCTCAAGACCGCCCAATCCAGACAAAAGTGTTATGCCGACAAGAGAAGGAGAGACCTGACTTTCAATGTCGGAGATTTTGTATATCTCAAGGTTTCGCCATTGAAAGGAACCCAACGCTTTAGTCTAAAAGGAAAGTTAGCCCCCAGGTATATCGGGCCCTTCAAGATTCTGAACCGTCGAGGAGAAATATCGTATGAACTGGAACTACCTGAAGAGATGTCAGCCATCCACAATGTGTTCCATATCTCGTTACTTCGCAAATGCCTGGAAGTGCCAGAGAAGACTGAAGTTTTCAAGAACATCGATCATAGAGCTGTGGAGATCAATAATGACCTGACCTATCGTGAAGTGCCCATACGTATCTTAGAAGAAGCTTACAGAACCACCAGGACCAGGAGTATCAAGTTTCTCAAGATTCAATGGAGCAACCATACCGAAGACGAAGCCACTTGGGAGCGAGAAGATTACATTAGGACAGAGTTCCCAGATCTCTTTAATTCCTAGTTTTCTTTGTAAATCTCGGGACGAGATTTTGTTTAAGGGGGGAAGGTTTGTAACATCCCAAAACTCTAATCCAAGGTTATTAAGATCCAAATCATCAAAATTAGGGTTAACAAAAACTTTTCCAATTAAAATTATTAAAGCATTCATATGTGTGTGCATTTAAATAGGAGTTGATTTGAATTGCCATGATTAAGTGAGCCATTGCTTGTAAAATGATTCTTAGGTGAAATAAACATCATCTAAATCATTCCCAAACAAATCCCAAAGAAAAACAAATCAAAATGAATAAAAGAAGTGAATGGTCATGTGTGCCATTTTAATCAACATGCCTACTTTGGCTATTCCTAGTACTCAGTTCTTAACAGAAATAAATGTGGATCTTTTCACCCCTTGCTTGTACACATAATGATGTATCAAGGCCCACTTTGTGATCTGCCAAAAACATTCAAACACTAATTTTAAGTGGCAATGGAAAATTGAATCTATTTCATATGGGAAGATCCTACTATTTCAAAAACCACTCAAATGAGCTCAATTTTCAAAACCCAAGCACCCACAGAGTCTCAAGCTTAATACTAGCACACCCACCAAAAATCTTTTCAAAATTCAAAAATATTGTTCTTGCGGCCATTTCCACAAATACTTGGCAGGCAGAGTTTACACCTAGTAATTAGCTCACTGTTTTGTACAGGGTTTTGCACCCAATTGTCCTCAAAACACTCCCACTGTCTCCAAATGATCTAACCAGGCCATTTACACCCCATCCCCTACCCCCTAGTAGCAATGCCATGCCATGCCGAGCACCAACTCGCTGGCCAAACCTTGCCTCGCTGCAGAAGACCACCCCTCTCTCTCTACATGTCTACAAGATAGCCCGGACCTCACCGCCACCCTCTGTCCCCTCCCCGAGCCAGGCCAATCCATGGACCACCAGCCGAGTGCCGCGCACTAAGTGTATGCACCATGTCGAGCACGCGCCAGAGCACCGCGCCCGACACGCGTGTACACGCCGCCCCTCGACTGCAGTCCGCGTCCACCACTCCGCCACGACCCCAGGGACACCGCAGACATGCCCGTTCGCCCCCCTTGCACCATAGCCACCGCTCACCGTGGAGACCGCCGCCTCTGCCGCTCAGAGCGTGAGCACCGCCCGACCGCATACCACCGCCCCTAAGCCCGCATTTAATCCATAGCGCACCGCCAGGAGACCAGCCACCGTCCCCTACCTCGAGCCACGGTGCTAGCATGCTGTGCAGCCCTCGCCGGAGCCGCCCGCCCATCACTCTCGGTCGCACCATCGAGCTATAAATAGAGGCCAACCCCAGCCCCATTCGGCACACCACTCACCTCCCCTCACCTCACTGACCCTTCCCCACCTCTAGCCGGAGCAGCGCGAGCACTTGCTCGCCGGAATTTGGCCGGAGTAGCCCGCAGCAGAGCAGGAGAAGGCCCCGTTGATTGCGACCACCCCCGGAGCTACCTCGACCACCCCTGAGCTCGCCGTCGTCTAACAGTCCGTTTGCCCGCCTCGCCGTCGTCGCTGGAGCCCTGGTATGCCCCCTGAACACCCCCACCGAGCCGCTAGGGTTAGAGTTCGCCGGTGACCTGTTCGTCATCGACGACGAGCCCCATCCGTTGATCCTATTTCTAATCTAATGGCTCACATCGCCATGTACCGCTTCGCGCGTTATGAGCCTCTGACCGGTTGACCCCCTGTCAGTTGTGCCCCGCGCCGCGTAGTGTTACTGGGCCGGCCTGTTAGCTTTCCCGCGCGACCCATTTAGTTTGAATTAGGATTTTTCTATTTTAGTTTAGACCTAGTTCTGTTTTAGTTTAGACCCATCAAGTCATTATGTTTATATTGCTATAACATCATACGAAGTAATCTTTATCCTTAGACCATGAGATCATGCTAATTGCTAACACTGGAAGAGTATCTTGATAACATCAAACATCACACCGTAACAGGGTGACTATAAAGATGGGTTCAGTACTACGAAGGTGTTATGTTGAGGCTCATGGATCAAGAGTGGAATTTGTCAATCCAAATGACGGATAGATATTCTCTGGGCCCTCTCGGTGATATCACATTGAAATAGCTTGGAAGCAAGTGATGTGATCACTAGAATGTTATATCACAGGAACGAGAAAAGAGTACATGTTGGTAACGAGATCAAACTAGGTACGGAGATACCGATGATCGAATCTCGGACATGTAATATATCGCGGGACAAAGGGATTTAGTTGCTAGCGTTAAAGGTTCTCACGATCACAGAAGTCATCGTTGAATGTGTAGGAGTCAGTATGGATCTCCAGGTCCCGCTGCTGATTATTGATCGGAGAGGGGTCTCGATCATGTCTACATTATTCGCGAACCGTAGGGTGACACACTTAAGGGATACCGACACCATTTGGAGCAAATATGTTTCAGATAAAGATTTAAGAAAGCGCTGGAATTATTTCAATAGACACCGAAACTATTTCGGGTGAAATTGCTAAAATTGGTTCTGCGTGTAGTATTTAAATGTTGCAGGGGGTTTTATGTGAATGTTTGTTAATTAAAGTAATTAACAAAATTCTGAATAAAAAATAATAAAAGAGTTTTATTAAATGAGAGAGCACTAAATTTGGAGAAATTTAATGCATTTATAGTGGAGACTTTAAAAGAGAATGTGAAGGGGCAAATTTATGTGGAGGGAGTTAGCACCACATGAATGGAGGAGGTGAAGGGTCACCTCCTCCATGCGCCGGCCATGAAGGAGGGGAACCCCCTCCTCCTATAAAAGGCCACCCCCTCCTCACTTCTCACACACACCTCCTTGTGAAGGATCTCTCTCCCCCTCTAGTATTATTCCCCCATGGTCTCGGATTAGCTAGATACATGTTCCCGGTGGCTTTATCTGGAAAGGAGTTACTGCTTCCGCTGCTTTGCTGGAGCGAGGGACGGAGGTTGTCGGGGTACCGGACGTGTGTGCGATCACGGATGCACTGCTGCTTTGCGGTGCTGGACTTGGTGGTGCTGGAGCCGGACCTGCTGGACTTCATCACGATCTTGAGATCGGCAAGTGTACGACTACATCAACCACGAGTTCCTACTCGTTAACAAAGCTTGTTGTCTACGAGGGTAAGTTCTCGTTGGATGTATGTCCACCCGTTGCTTTGTACCTAGTAGATAGATCTTGGCGTGTAGTTCACACCGTAGGAAATTTTTTGTTTTCTATGCTGCGGACCCAACAGTGGTATCAGAGCCTGATCTATGCGTAGGTGCTCAGCACGGGTAGTACACATATGTTGATATGTGGGCGATGATGATCATGTTATTTCATCTTCTATTTGTTTTGGATATTGGTGGCATAGTGGGATGAAGCGGCCCAGACCAACCTTACATGTCATCGTACATGAGACCGGTTCCACGACTGACATGCAACTTGTTTTGCATAAGTGGCTGGCGGGTGTCTGTCTCTCCTACTATAGTCAATATCTGATTTACAACGAGTTGCTAATAACTTAGTTATCCTCGTTGTGGTTCATGTTCGTAGGTAAGAACGATTCTATCTCCGAAAGCCCTAAGCCACGTAAAACTTGTAATTGATAAATTAGAGGCATCTAGTTTAGACCGTTGCTGGGCTAGTGTATTGATATGGTATTGTTGTAAGTAGATGTATGATAGATACTCTTACAACACACTCAACGTGTAAGTTCCATAGACCTTGGCCTTACACACAAAGGAATGATAGAGATCATACCACGATGCAAGTGATATAGATCAAATGCATGGACCATATCATCTCACTTTACACATTAGATGTTAGCATCTTATACTGCTAGTTTGGCGCTTTCTGTAGCATTGTAAGATGATCCCTCTTTTAGATATCAAGATAAAAATGTGTTCTTCCTTAAGTATGCACCGTTTTGTGGATCGTATTTCGAGACATCATGTGATGATCGGGTGTACTCGACTCTACGCTTTCATACAAACGGGTGTAAGATAGTTTTACACATGCGAGTACTAAGGTTCTTACTTGGCGAGCCTAGCATGTACAGACATGGCCTCGGAACACGTACCGAAAGGTTAAGCATGAGTCATATAGTTGATATGATGCCCATATAGATGCTCGCCTTTGAAGCTACATCAACTCACGTGATGATCGGACTTGGTGTAGTGGATTTGGTTCATGTAATCACCAAAAAGGCATGAGGGATGTCGTTTTTGAGTGGGAGTTCAGTTCTAATTTGGATTAGTCGAACCAAATTTGTCATAAATTAAATCAAAGTGAATTTGCATAGTTTGTTGTAGTCATTGGCATTCGTTTTCTACCTCATGCTTAGTTTTTATTTGAGATAATAGAACTATAGAATTCTGGATATTTACTTTACGAACTGGTATCGTATTGTTTTGAATGTCAATTTAAAGTTTATAAGTCCTATTGCAAACTTTCAGCAAACTCTATTTACTCCATGTAGTTTAATAAGTAGTATTAAATCAAGAGTAAGAATTCCAATGTTAGTATCTAAAGTATCATGTTTGCCTCCATGATTATTGATATTCAAAAAGGTCGTTTTAATACCAAGATTATATTGGAGGTGAAAATTGTTTCAGAAACCATCATGTGTGAAAGATATTGTGATATCTGAAACAATGTTTTTTGGTTGCATTATGATAGAGTATAAATTAGCAAAATACATGTTCTCATAGTGTATGAGAATTTGTCAAGGATGGAGATGCTAGGCATCTGAATCTACCAAAAAGGTTTTGGGAACTGATATTATACTCGCGATTCTTCCTTATAGGCTATAGTAGCTTGATCATGAAAGTTGTCATGATAAGGATGAATAGAAAATGTAAGTAAAATGTTTACTACACTAATAGATTACTAAAGAATAGATTTTTGAAAGAATGCCAAACATTTGATGATGGTGATCCACTTCAAAGTGCAAGTCCAAAGGTATTAGTATTTGACTATATACGCTTTGTACTATGTGTCATGTGAATGACACCACTATTGATGTTGATAGATTCTTTTAAAAGAAAAAGGAATTGCTGAAAGAGAATCTATAAAATATTTGGTAGAAAATATAAGGTTGGAGATGTCCAACTTGGGTATATAGAAGATATACATGTTATGGTTGTATTCCTTGCTTGTTAAAAAATGTGGTTCTTAGGTATTGGATACCGATATTGGATACCGAATTGGTTGGTATGAAGTGTCATACAGGACAACGCAATTCATGAACTACAATGTCCTAAGTAAACCAGCAAGAGAATGAGTGATGATGTTCATCGAAAACAAATAAAGTGTTATTGTGTTTTTCGTTGTCATCAAACCAAGCCTTCAAGATTTGTTTAAATAATTGTTATTTTGTTCCAGTATTATGAGAACAATGGCTGTTCAAATAATTACCGTATTCCATAAAGGATGGATGAACTTTTACAAGTCTAGTTGGAGAAATCACATCCATAAACACTATTGCTAAAATGTCGCAAGACAAATGATTGAAAGATCACTTATGAAGTGACATCGTTGTTTAAATTATATTTGAAAGAAAACATGAAGAAACTCCATGTTGATGGATTTTTGGAGTCTTTGATTTTGATCAATTGACGCATGTGAGACTTTCCTCAAGATAATTGAAACTCCGTCCATAGGCTAGAGAGGAACGGATGACTAGCTTATTGGAAATTGTGCATGCTGATGTGCATAGTCCATTATGTGTAGCCATATGCGATGGATCTTTTTTGCTTCATATGCTTTCTCCGAAAATTTGAGTGAATATATCTGTATATTTACTTAATAAGGAAGAAGTATGAAACATTTGAAAATTGTTCAAAGACTTTCAAGATGAAGTGGAAAATCATTGTAACAAGAAAATAAAGAGTTTATGATTTAATCATAAAGGAAGATATTTGAGTTACATGTTTAGCAAAAACACCTAGGACTTGAGGAATTGTTCCATGATTTGTGTTTCCCGATAAACCATAGGAGTATGGCATATTCGAGAGATAAAATCAAACCATGTTTGACATGGTAAGATCAAGGGTGTCATTTATAAAACTGCCATTATGTTTTAAGGATTGAAGCTTTAGAGACTACCGCTTTTACACTGAAAAGAGCACCATCGTGATCCATTGAAATGACACCATATGAGTTATGGTTTGGGATAAAACCCGAATTGTCTTTTCTTAAATTTTGGTATGCTATGCATAAGTAAAATGTTTACAACCAAAGCCGGATAAGCACGTCTTTGTAGGTTATCCCAAAGAAATTGTTGGAAATTTCTCCATAACACCGAGGATAAAAGAGTTTGTTACTTGGAACGTCAAGTTTCTTGAGAAGGAATTTTTCGTGAAAAGTTAAGTGGGAGGACAATAGAACTTTGATAAGGTTGTTGAACCTTAGCTATATGTGCTAAGTAGCGCAGCACCGGAAAGTGTCCCCCTGGCGGCCACAATGCTCATGGCTCTCGTGATTACAAAAGGTGTGATCTCGGAGATTATAGTTCCTATAGAACCGTGTGGGTCGGTAAGAATCAAATAGTAAGATTTGATAAGCAAGTCGTAATTGTTTTGACAATGATGAACCGACTACATACAAAGAAGCGATGATGGGCCCTGACTCCATAAAATGACTAGAAGTCATAGAATCCGTGATAGTATCCATACACGAGAAATCAAGTTTCTGAACTTGGAAGACCCTCCGAAAAGGCGTGAAGCCTATCGGTCGTGTTTGGATCTATAAAGAAATAAGACATGGATGTTTAACATCTATGAAATAGTCGACATGTCGGAAAGAAGTTTACGACAATGTTCAAGGAGTTGACTATGACAAGATTTGATCTTTCATAGCGATATATAGTCTTGGCGGATTAATGTAGCAACCACTACATATAATTTGGTATATGGTAGTTGAATAAACAAACAAAGTTCTTCTAATAGAACGGTAACCTAGGACATGTACATGACATGGTCTGAAGGGTTTTGTTAATTCAAAGGGTGCTAAAAGGGCATGTAAACTTCAATAGTTGAAGTAAGCATAGCGGAGTTGGAATCTTCACCATGATGAAACTGTTAAAAGAGTTTAAATTCATCGGAGATGATGAAGATGCTTGCATTTGCAAGAAATTAAGTGGGAGCGCTGAGACATATTTCTAATACATTATGTATAGGACATATTGTTGATTGGAAATGATGTATCTTGAATTGACACAAGTTAAGGATTTCATTAAAATAAGATTTCGATGAAAGACTTGGGCAAACCTAGAATATTAGGCATCAATATCTATATGGATCGATTAAGGCGCTAATATGGTTGTGCCAGACATACATATATAAGATATTGAAAGGGTTCAATATGAGATATTGAAAGGGTTCAATATGGAAACAACAAGAAAGGTTCTTGCTGCATGGAAAGAATTGTATTCAGATTCAAGTGTTTCAACACTTGGTGAGTAAAATCACATGAAGATTCTGATCGATTATACCATGATATGTATATATCCAGAATGTCCTATGCTCTAAATGTTATGAGCATATACCAGAATGATTCATAAGATGATCATTGGACAATAGTAAAGATATTCTTATGAGCTTTGGAAGAACTAAGAATATATCATGTATAAGTGACAAATAGTTAAAGGTAGTTCATTGTAAAGTGTTACATTGATACTAGTTTTGTCACAAGATACAAATTAAATTTATCTCAATTTAGACTATGGGTGGCACAATATAATGGAAAGGATGTTCCATGATGGATTTGGATGAGTTCCAAAGTTGAGATATTGTGACAGATACTACAACAAAAGGCTAAGTATATAGCTGCTATAGTAGCAGCAAAGGAGGGCATTTGTGTTAAGTAGTTTGTTATCAAACTAGGTGTGGTTCAAAGTGGGCTAATACTATGAAGATATATTGTGTGACAATAATATCAACATATTTTGAGCCGAACAAACTAAAGGTCTCACCAGAGGACCAAATTTATACAATGCCATCTCATTTGATAATGAGTGATGCGTAGAGATGCAAAGACATGCAAATACACACGGATCTGAAACTGTCACATCCGGAGATTATGTTAACAACTAGCAATAGCATATATGCAACACCAGAAAGCCATAGGTGTTCAATGCGCAAAGTTTTTCAAACTAGATTATTGACTCTAGTGCAAGTGGGAGACTGAAGGGAATATGCCTGAGAGGCAATAATAAAGTGGTTATTATCTTATTCCATGTTTATGATAAATGTTTATTTTACATGCTAGAATTGTATTGATTCGGAAACATCAATACATGTGTGTTTAATAAACAAAAAGGGTTCCTAGTCATGCCTCTCTTATAGAATAGCTTGTTGATTAACAAGATGATCAAGGTTTCCTGATCATGGACATTGGATGTTGTTAATAACAAGGTCACACCATTGGTGGAATGATGTGATGAACATTCATCCGAAGTATAGCATTACAATCAAGTCATTATGTTTATATTGCTATAACATCATACGAAGTAATCTTTATCCTTAGACCATGAGATCATGTTAATTGCTAACACCGGAAGAGTATCTTGATAACATCAAACGTCGCACCGTAACAGGGTGACTATAAAGATGGGTTCAGTACTACGAAGGTGTTATGTTGAGGCTCATGGATCAAGAGTGGAATTTGTCAATCCAGATGACGGATAGATATTCTCTGGGCCCTCTCGGTGATATCACATTGAAATAGCTTGCAAGCAAGTGATGTGATCACTAGAATGTTATATCACGGGAACAAGAAAAGAGTACATGTCGGTAATGAGATCAAACTAGGTGTGGAGATACCGATGATCGAATCTCGAACATGTAATATATCGCGGGACAAAGGGATTTAGTTACTAGCGTTAAAGGATCTCACGATCACAGAAGTCATCGTTGAATGTGTAGGAGTTAGTATGGATCTCCAGGTCCCGCTGCTGATTATTGATCGGAGAGGAGTCTCGATCATGTCTGCATTATTCACGAACCGTAGGGTGACACACTTAAGGGATACCGACACCATTTGGAGCAAATATGTTTTAGATAAAGATTTAAGAAAGCGCTAGAATTATTTCAATAGACACCGAAACTGTTTCGGGTGAAATTGCTGAAATTGGTTCTGCATGTAATATTGAAATGTTGCAGGGGGTTTTATGTGAATGTTTGTTAATTAAAGTAATTAACAAAATTCTGAATAAAAATAATAAAAGAGTTTTATTAAATGAGAGAGCATTAAATTTGGAGAAATTTAATGCATTTAAAGTGGAGACTTTAAAAGAGAATGTGAAGGGGCAAATTTATGTGGAGGGAGTTACTATATAGGCATTTCTAGTCACTTTAAATCATTAAATATTAAAATTAAACCAAAGTAATTGTCATCCAACCCTTAAATCACATTCCCACATGTTAGAATATGTGGTGATGACATGTGTCCACATGATCCCATATTTTAAGTGGTGAATATTAAATCTTAGTTAAATTTCAATGAGTAGAAATTACTTTTCTTAAATAAAAAGAATGAAGCTATTAATAAAACTTATGATGCTTGTGATGATAATAGATCATCAAATGTGTGCCTTAGAGTGCTAATTAGACTAGTTAAGTATTGTTTGGTGATTGTGT
Source organism: Avena sativa (assembly GCA_916181665.1). NCBI lineage: Eukaryota > Viridiplantae > Streptophyta > Magnoliopsida > Poales > Poaceae > Avena > Avena sativa. The sequence continues at coordinate 321,036,728 of OV702292.1, forward strand.
ACTCCGTATGTATTTATAGACGATAGTACCGACTAAGCTTTTGAGGAGGAGGAGTTCTATCAAGAGGAGGAAGAAAACTTCAACCACTACACCAACCAAGGCAAGCTAACACTTGCAAGTATTATGCTAGCAAGCCACCATTAACAATGCAAGCTAACCCTTGCAATCTAGATAACCCAAGCGAAGATGCTTTAGTCATGCTTTGGTTATACCACTTTGACTAGTATTTACCCCAAGTATTACTTTCAAGCTTTACTTCCTTTACTTTACCAAAGTCCCTTACTTGTTTTGAAGGTAGCATAAAGAGTATAAAACTTGACCTATTTAGATAACTTTAGATGTCATTCTATGGCATGAGATTGATCCCATCTTTCCACCTTACTGAACACTCTTAACTTAGTAGTTTAGAGTAGGTAAAAACTTGAGTCACTTTAGATGGGAACACTTGGTGAAAATGAATTGTGAAAACCTTGGAATGATGAGTCATTCTACTGAGATGTTTTGACATGTGTTGAGAAACACAAATGGTTTATGATGATGAAAATGTTGAGGCATGAGCCTTAGCCCTTTTATAAAAACTGATGGTTGGATTCGGATGCGATACCATTCCAAATTTACCGTACAACCACAATACCTGAATTGGGTAAGGCTTAGCCGGAAGTTTATATGCTTTAGAATTAGTTCCCTCGTGGGAGAGGTCTGAGCTGAGGCTACCTCTCAATGTTGTCCACCTATGCAGTGCCCAAGATGACAGATGGTCATGGTTGGGAGGCCATGCTCATAGGAGAGGTGCTTATACTAGGGTGTGTAAAGGGAAGGTTATGTTTGATTATCTGCATACCAAGTATGATGATTCCGGGTTATCCCTGACAGATGTATCGAATCTTGTGGTGAAAGTGTACCACCTCTGCAGAGTGTCAAACTATTCGAATAGCCGCGTCCGCGGTTATGGACAGTTGGAATGGCCATACTATTTCGTTGTCAGATGTTTTCAAAATAACTTATGAAATGAATGATGAATCTTGACTTGACCACAACACGGTTGTGTTTATGACAATAGTTTCCCATCTTAAGTGATTCTAGAACTTTATTTTATCTTTCTTTGCTTTTGAACTCAGCTTAGGTTTCAAACATAACCTTATAGTTAAACTTAGAATTAGCACATTACATTAGAACTATACTACTTGTTAGTGGTAGTTTGCGAGTACTTAAAGAGTACTCATGGCTTTTGTCCCTGGCTATTCTCATGGCCAGACTATGAAGGAGACTACCAAGATGATGGCCAGGAGGACGGCTATGATAACTAGGACTATCTGCCTTCGTCAGCATTGATTGTGCCCCTGAAGATGGACCCCACCGCTACGCTTATCTTTCATTTCCGTTGCTTGTTGTATTAAGACTGGATCATGAGATCCTTATTTGTGTAAGACCTTATGTATGGTTTGTAATGGATGATGTACTGTGATATCCAATCTGTTATGTCTCGCAAAAATGGTAATCCTGGGATTGCGATGAATGACATAACAGGCATCTGGGATTAAAAATCTGGGTGTTGACACAAACATCATAAAAAATCCTTCACAAAATTACCTATCATGTTCGAGGTTTCATGGCATTTAGGTCAAACCACCAATGTTATGGCTAGAATCAGGGCATAGTTTGTGATAATGTGCCCATATTGTGCACACATGTGCATCTTGGGATGGCTTACGATGTTGCAGGAGAAAGTTTTCCTTTTTGACGCACAAAAAAGCCAATTTCCATTTTTGAGGTGCTGAAATCGGGGTGTTCTATGAAGCAACCACCAAATTAAAGTTTGGCATTGGTACCAACCCATTTTTCAAAAATACTAGATCACCTTATATGGACAATTTCCCAACCGGTGGAACCTTTCCGTCCATCCCTCATGAAAAAGACAAATTCCTGCCAAATCGGTAGGAGGTTGGCTAGATTTGAACAACAAGGACATGATATAATGCTTGTAAATTTTTTTAAAAATCATTTATAGGTTCATAACATGCTATTTCATCAGAGATCCACTTCAAGTTCAGCGACGCTCAGCCCTGGGCTAAGAAGCTTCATGCCCGCCGTTTTGAATATAGTTTGAAATGGGCATAAGAAATTCAAAAATGATCCAAACAATGTGAAACATTCGTGCGGTGTCATATATGTGTCATAGTTGCAAGGAAAAATATTGAACTTGAAAAATTGCAAACATCATAAAAAATCCTTCACAAAATGACCTATCATGTTCGAGGTTTCATGGCATTTAGGTCAAACCACCAATGTTATGGCTAGAATCAGGGCATAGTTTGTGATAATGTGCCCATATTGTGCACACATGTGCATATTGGGATGGCTTACAATGTTGCAGGAGGAAGTTTTCCTTTTTGACGCATGAAAAAGCCAATTTCCATTTTTGAGGTGCCAAAATCGGATTGTTCTGTGAAGCAACCACCAAATTAAAGTTTGGCATTGGTACCAACCCATTTTTCAAAAATACTAGACCACCTTATATGGACAATTTCCCAACCAGTGTATCTGGAACCTTTCCTTCCATCCCTCATGAAAAAGACAAATTCCTGCCGAATTGGTAGGAGGTTGCCCAGATTTGAACTACAAGTACATGATATAATGCTTGTGAATTTTTTAAAAAATCATTTATAGGTTCACAACATGCTATTTCATCAGAGATCCACTTCATGTTCAGCGAGGCTTAGCCCCGGGCTAAGAAGCTTCATGCCCGCCGTTTTGAATATAGTTTGAAACGGGCATAAGAAATTCAAAAATGATCCAAACAATGTGAAACATTCGCGTGGTGTCATATTATGTGTCATAGTTGCAAGGAAAAATATTGAACTTGAAAAATTGCAAACATCATAAAAAATCCTTCACAAAATGACCTATCATGTTCGAGGTTTCATGGCATTTAGGTCAAACCACCAATGTTATGGCTAGAATCAGGGCATAGTTTGTGATAATGTGCACCAAATTAAAGTTTGGAATTGGTACCAACCCATTTTTCAAAAATACTAGACCACCTTATATGGACAATTTCCCAACCGATGTATCTGGAACCTTTCCGTCCATCCCTCATGAAAAAGACTAATTCCAGCCAAATCGGCAGGAGGTTGCCCAGATTTGAACTACAAGTACATGATATAATGCTTGTGATTTTTTTAAAAAATCATTGATAGGTTCACAACATGCTATTTCATTAGAGATCGACTTCAAGTTCAGCGAGGCTCAGCCCCGGGCTAAGAAGCTTCATGCCCGCCGTTTTGAATATAGTTTGAAACGGCCATAAGAAATTCAAAAATGATCCAAACAATGTGAAACATTCGTGCGGTGTCATATTATGTGTCATAGTTGCAAGGAAAAATATTGAACTTGAAAAATTGCAAACATCATAAAAAATCCTTCACAAAATGACCTATCATGTTCGAGGTTTCATGGAATTTAGGTCAAACCACCAATGTTATGGCTAGAATCAGGGCATAGTTTGTGATAATGTGCCCATATTGTGCACACATGTGCATCTTGGGATGGCTTACGATGTTGCAGGAGGAAGTTTTCCTTTTTGACGCACGAAAAAGCTAATTTCCATTTTTGAGGTGCCGAAATCAGGGTGTTCTGTGAAGCAACCACCAAATTAAAGTTTGGAATTGGTACCAACCCATTTTTCAAAAATACTAGACCACCTTATATGGACAATTTCCCAACCGGTGTATCTGGATCCTTTCCGTCCATCCCTCATGAAAAAGACAAATTCTTGCCGAATCGGTAGGAGGTTACCCAGATTTGAACTACAAGTAAATGATATAATGCTTGTGAATTTTTTAAAAAATCATTTATAGGTTCACAACATGCTATTTCATCAGAGATCCACTTCAAGTTCAGCGAGGCTCAGCCCCGGGCTAAGAAGCTTCATGCCCGCCGTTTTGAATATAGTTTGAAACGGGCATAAGAAATTCAAAAATGATCCAAACAATATGAAACATTCGCGTGGTGTCATATTATGTGTCATAGTTGCAAGGAAAAATATTGAACTTGAAAAATTACAAACATCATAAAAAATCCTTCACAAAATGACCTATCATGTTCGAGGTTTCATGGCATTTAGGTCAAACCACCAATGTTATGGCTAGAATCAGGGCATAATTTGTGATAATGTGCACCAAATTAAAGTTTGGAATTGGTACCAACCCATTTTTCAAAAATACTAGACCACCTTATATGGACAATTTCCCAACCAATGTATCTGGAACCTTTCCGTCCATCCCTCATGAAAAAGACAAATTCCTGCCGAATCGGCAGGAGGTTGCCCAGATTTGAACTACAAGTACATGATATAATGCTTGTGATTTTTAAAAAAAATAATTGATAGGTTCACAACATGCTATTTCATCAGAGATCGACTTCAAGCTCAGCGAGGCTCAGCCCCGGCCTAAGAAGCTTCATGCCCGCCGTTTTGAATATAGTTTGAAACGGGCATAAGAAATTCAAAAATGATCCAAACAATGTGAAACATTCGTGTGATGTCATATTATGTGTCATAGTTGCAAGGAAAAATATTGAACTTGAAAAATTACAAACATCATAAAAAATCCTTCACAAAATGACCTATCATGTTCGAGGTTTCATGGAATTTAGGTCAAACCACCAATGTTATGGCTAGAATCAGGGCATAGTTTGTGATAATGTGCCCATATTGTGTACACATGTGCATCTTGGGATGGCTTATGATGTTGCAGGAGGAAGTTTTCCTTTTTAACGCACGAAAAAGCCAATTTCCATTTTTGAGGTGCCGAAATCAGGGTGTTCTCTGAAGCAACCACCAAATTAAAGTTTGGCATTGGTACCAACCCATTTTTCAAAAATACGATACCACCTTATATGGACAATTTCCCAACCGGTGTATCTGGATCCTTTCTGTCCATCCCACATGAAAAAGACAAATTCTTGCCGAATCGGTAGGAGGTTACCCAGATTTGAACTGCAAGTACATGATATAATGCTTGTGAATTTTTAAAAAAATCATTTATAGGTTCACAACATTCTATTTCATCGGAGATCCACTTCAAGTTCAGCGAGGCTCAGCCCCGGGCTAAGAAGCTTCATGCCCGCCGTTTTGAATATAGTTTGAAACGGGCATAAGAAATTCAAAAATGATCCAAACAATGTGAAACATTCGTGCGGTGTCATATTATGTGTCATAGTTGCAAGGAAAAATATTGAACTTGAAAAATTACAAACATCATAAAAAATCCTTCACAAAATGACCTATCATGTTCGAGGTTTCATGGAATTTAGGTCAAACCACCAATGTTATGGCTAGAATCAGGGCATAGTTTGTGATAATGTGCCCATATTGTGCACACATGTGCATCTTGGGATGGCTTACGATGTTGCAGGAGGAAGTTTTCCTTTTTGACGCACGAAAAAGCTAATTTCCATTTTTGAGGTGCCGAAATCAGGGTGTTCTGTGAAGCAACCACCAAATTAAAGTTTGGAATTGGTACCAACCCATTTTTCAAAAATACTAGACCACCTTATATGGACAATTTCCCAACCGGTGTATCTGGATCCTTTCCGTCCATCCCTCATGAAAAAGACAAATTCTTGCCGAATCGGTAGGAGGTTACCCAGATTTGAACTACAAGTAAATGATATAATGCTTGTGAATTTTTTAAAAAATCATTTATAGGTTCACAACATGCTATTTCATCAGAGATCCACTTCAAGTTCAGCGAGGCTCAGCCCCGGGCTAAGAAGCTTCATGCCCGCCGTTTTGAATATAGTTTGAAACGGGCATAAGAAATTCAAAAATGATCCAAACAATATGAAACATTCGCGTGGTGTCATATTATGTGTCATAGTTGCAAGGAAAAATATTGAACTTGAAAAATTACAAACATCATAAAAAATCCTTCACAAAATGACCTATCATGTTCGAGGTTTCCTGGCATTTAGGTCAAACCACCAATGTTATGGCTAGAATCAGGGCATAATTTGTGATAATGTGCACCAAATTAAAGTTTGGAATTGGTACCAACCCATTTTTCAAAAATACTAGACCACCTTATATGGACAATTTCCCAACCAATGTATCTGGAACCTTTCCGTCCATCCCTCATGAAAAAGACAAATTCCTGCCGAATCGGCAGGAGGTTGCCCAGATTTGAACTACAAGTACATGATATAATGCTTGTGATTTTTAAAAAAAAATAATTGATAGGTTCACAACATGCTATTTCATCAGAGATCGACTTCAAGCTCAGCGAGGCTCAGCCCCGGCCTAAGAAGCTTCATGCCCGCCGTTTTGAATATAGTTTGAAACGGGCATAAGAAATTCAAAAATGATCCAAACAATGTGAAACATTCGTGTGATGTCATATTATGTGTCATAGTTGCAAGGAAAAATATTGAACTTGAAAAATTACAAACATCATAAAAAATCCTTCACAAAATGACCTATCATGTTCGAGGTTTCATGGAATTTAGGTCAAACCACCAATGTTATGGCTAGAATCAGGGCATAGTTTGTGATAATGTGCCCATATTGTGCACACATGTGCATCTTGGGATGGCTTATGATGTTGCAGGAGGAAGTTTTCCTTTTTAACGCACGAAAAAGCCAATTTCCATTTTTGAGGTGCCGAAATCAGGGTGTTCTGTGAAGCAACCACCAAATTAAAGTTTGGCATTGATACCAACCCATTTTTCAAAAATACTATACCACCTTATATGGACAATTTCCCAACCGGTGTATCTGGATCCTTTCTGTCCATCCCACATGAAAAAGACAAATTCTTGCCGAATCGGTAGGAGGTTACCCAGATTTGAACTGCAAGTACATGATATAATGCTTGTGAATTTTTAAAAAAATCATTTATAGGTTCACAACATTCTATTTCATCGGAGATCCACTTCAAGTTCAGCGAGGCTCAGCCCCGGGCTAAGAAGCTTCATGCCCGCCGTTTTGAATATAGTTTGAAACGGGCATAAGAAATTCGAAAATGATCCAAACAATGTGAAACATTCGTGCGGTGTCATATTATGTGTCATAGTTGCAAGGAAAAATATTGAACTTGAAAAATTACAAACATCATAAAAAATCCTTCACAAAATGACCTATCATGTTCGAGGTTTCATGGCATTTAGGTCAAACCACCAATGTTATGGCTAGAATCAGGCCATAGTTTGTGATAATGTGCCCATATTGTGCACACATGTGCATCTTGGGATGGCTTACGATGTTGCAGGAGGAAGTTTTCCTTTTTGACGCACGAAAAAGCCAATTTCCATTTTTGAGGTGCCGAAATCAGGGTGTTCTGTGAAGCAACCACCAAATTAAAGTTTGGCATTGGTACCAACCCATTTTTCAAAAATACTATACCACCTTATATGGACAATTTCCCAACCGGTGTATCTGGATCCTTTCTGTCCATCCCTCATGAAAAAGACAAATTCTTGCCGAATCGGTAGGAGGTTACCCAGATTTGAACTACAAGTACATGATATAATGCTTGTGAATTTTTAAAAAAATCATTTATAGGTTCACAACATTCTATTTCATCAAAGATCCACTTCAAGTTCAGCGAGGCTCAGCCCCGGGCTAAGAAGCTTCATGCCCGCCGTTTTGAATATAGTTTGAAACGGGCATAAGAAATTCAAAAATGATCCAAACAATGTGAAACATTCGTGCGGTGTCATATTATGTGTCATAGTTACAAGGAAAAATATTGAACTTGAAAAATTACAAACATCATAAAAAATCCTTCACAAAATGACCTATCATGTTCGAGGTTTCATGGAATTTAGGTCAAACCACCAATGTTATGGCTAGAATCAGGCCATAGTTTGTGATAATGTGCCCATATTGTGCACACATGTGCATCTTGGGATGGCTTACGATGTTGCAGGAGGAAGTTTTCCTTTTTGACGCACGAAAAAGCCAATTTCCATTTTTGAGGTGCCGAAATCAGGGTGTTCTGTGAAGCAACCACCAAATTAAAGTTTGGCATTGGTACCAACCCATTTTTCAAAAATACTATACCACCTTATATGGACAATTTCCCAACCGGTGTATCTGGATCCTTTCTGTCCATCCCTCATGAAAAAGACAAATTCTTGCCGAATCGGTAGGAGGTTACCCAGATTTGAACTACAAGTACATGATATAATGCTTGTGAATTTTTAAAAAAATCATTTATAGGTTCACAACATTCTATTTCATCAGAGATCCACTTCAAGTTCAGCGAGGCTCAGCCCCGGGCTAAGAAGCTTCATGCCCGCCGTTTTGAATATAGTTTGAAACGGGCATAAGAAATTCAAAAATGATCCAAACAATGTGAAACATTCGCGTGGTGTCATAGTTGCAAGGAAAAATATTGAACTTGAAAAATTACAAACATCATAAAAAATCCTTCACAAAATGACCTATCATGTTCGAGGTTTCATGGCATTTAGGTCAAACCACCAATGTTATGGCTAGAATCAGGGCATAGTTTGTGATAATGTCCCCATATTGTGCACACATGTGCATCTTGGGATGGCTTACGATGTTGTAGGAGGAAGTTTTCCTTTTTGACGCACGAAAAAGCCAATTTCCATTTTTGAGGTGCCGAAATCAGGGTGTTCTGTGAAGCAACCACCAAATTAAAGTTTGGAATTGGTACCAAGCCATTTTTCAAAAATACTATACCACCTTATATGGACAATTTCCCAACCGGTGTATCTGGATCCTTTCTGTCCATCCCTCATGAAAAAGACAAATTCTTGCCGAATCGGTAGGAGGTTACCCAGATTTGAACTACAAGTACATGATATAATGCTTGTGAATTTTTAAAAAAATCATTTATAGGTTCACAACATTCTATTTCATCAGAGATCCACTTCAAGTTCAGCGAGGCTCAGCCCCGGGCTAAGAAGCTTCATGCCCGCCGTTTTGAATATAGTTTGAAACGGGCATAAGAAATTCAAAAATGATCCAAACAATGTGAAACATTCGCGTGGTGTCATAGTTGTAAGGAAAAATATTGAACTTGAAAAATTGCAAACATCATAAAAAAATCCTTCACAAAATGACCTATCATGTTCGAGGTTTCATGGTATTTAGGTCAAACCACCAATGTTATGGCTAGAATCAGGGCATAGTTTGTGATAATGTGCACTAAATTAAAGTTTGGAATTGGTACCAACCCATTTTTCAAAAATACTAGACCACCTTATATGGACAATTTCCCAACCGATGTATCTGGAACCTTTCCGTCCATCCCTCATGAAAAAGACAAATTCCTGCCGAATCGGCAGGAGGTTGCCCAGATTTGAACTACAAGTACATGATATAATGCTTGTCAATTTTTTTAAAAATCATTTATAGGTTCACAACATGCTATTTCATCAGAGATCGACTTCAAGTTCAGTGAGGCTCAGCCCCGGGCTAAGAAGCTTCATGCCCGCCATTTTTTATATAGTTTGAAACGGGCATAAGAAATTCAAAAATGATCCAAACAATGTGAAACATTCGTGCGGTGTCATATTATGTGTCATAGTTGCAAGGAAAAATATTGAACTTGAAAAATTGCAAACATCATAAAAAATCCTTCACAAAATGACCTATCACGTTCGAGGTTTCATGGAATTTAGGTCAAACCACCAATGTTATGGCTAGAATCAGGGCATAGTTTGAGATAATATGTGCCCATATTGTGCACACATGTGCATTTTGGGATGGCTTACGATGTTGCACGAGGAAGTTTTCCTTTTTGACGCACGAAAAAGCCAATTTTCATTTTTGAGGTGCCGAAATCGGGGTGTTCTGTGAAGCAACCACCAAATTAAAGTTTGGCATTGGTACCAACCCATTTTTCAAAAATACTAGACCACCGTATATGGATAATTTCCCAACCGGTGTATCTAGAACCTTTCCGTCCATTCCTCATGGAAAAGACAAATTCCTGCCGAATCGGTAGGAGGTTGCCCAAATTTGAACTACAAGTACATGATATAATTCTTGTGAATTTTTCTAAAAATCATCTATATGTTCACAACATGCTATTTCATCGGAGATCCACTTCAGGTTCAGCGAGGCTTAGCCCCGGGCTAAGAAGCTTCATGCCCGCCATTTTGAACGTAGTTTGAAACGGGCATAAGAAATTCATAAATGATCCAAACAATTTGAAACATTCGTGTGGTGTCATATTATGTGTCATAGTTGCAAGGAAAAATATTGAACTTGAAAAATTGCAAACATCATAAAAAATCCTTCACAATATGACCTATCATGTTCGAGGTTTCATGGTATTTAGGTCAAACCACCAATGTTATGGCTAGAATCAGGGCATAGTTTGTGATAATGTGCCTATATCGTGCACACATGTGCATCTTGGGATGGCTTACTATGTTGCAGGAGGAAGTTTTCCTTTTCGACGCACGAAAAAGCCAATTTCCATTTTTGAGGTGCCGAAATCGGGGTGTTCTGTGAAGCACCAACCAAATTAAAGTTTGGCATTGGTACCAACCCATTTTTCAAAAATACTAGACCACCTAATATGGACAATTTGCCAACCGGTGTATCTGGAACCTTTCTGTCCACCCCTCATGAAAAAGACAAATTCCTGCCGAATCGGTAGGAGGTTGCCCAGATTTGAACTACAAGTACATGATATAATGCTTGTGAATTTTTTTAAAAATCATTTATAGGTTCACAACATGCTATTTCATCAGAGATCCACTTCAAGTTCAGCGAGGCTTAGCCCCGGGCTAAGAAGCTTCATGCCCGCCGTTTTGAATATAGTTTGAAACGGGTATAAGAAATTCAAAAATGATCCAAACAATGTGAAACATTCGCGTGGCGTCATATTATGTGTCATATTTGCAAGGAAAAATATTGAACTTGAAAAATTGCAAACATCATAAAAAATCCTTCACAAAAGGAGCTATCATGTTCGAGGGTTCATGGCATTTAGGTTAAACCACCAATGTTATGGCTAGAATTAGGGCATAGTTTGTGATAATGTGCCCATATTGTGCACACATGTGCACCTTGGGATGTCTTACAATATTGCAGGAGGAAGTTTTCCTTTTCGATGCACGAAACAGCCAATTTCCATTTTTGAGGTGCCGAAATCGGGGTGTTCTGTGAAGCAACCAACAAATTAAAGTTTGGCATTGGTACCAACCCATTTTTAAAAAATACTAGACCACCTTATATGTACACTTTCCCAACTGGTGTATCTAGAACCTTTCCGTCCATCCCTCGTGAAAAAGATAAATTCCTGCCGAATCGGTAGGAGGTTGCCCAGATTTGAACTACAAGTACATGATATAATTCTTGTGAAGTTTTAAAAAAAATCATTTATAGGTTCACAACATGCTATTTCATTAGAGATCCACTTCAAGTTCAGCGAGGCTCAGCCCCGGGCTAAGAAGCTTCATGCCCGCCGTTTTGAATATAGTTTGAAACAGGCATAAGAAATTCAAAAATGATCCAAACTATGTGAAACATTCGCGTGGTGTCATATTATGTGTCATAGTTGCAAGGAAAAATATTGAACTTGGAAAATTGCAAACATCATAAAAAATCCTTCACAAAATGACCTATCATATTCGAGATTACATGGTATTTAGGTCAAACCACCAATGTTATGGCTAGAATTAGGGCATAGTTTGTGATAATGTGCCCATATTGTGCACACATGTGCATCTTGGGATGGATTATGATGTTGTAGGAGGAAGTTTTCCTTTTTGACGCACAAAAAAGCCAATTTCCATTTTTGAGGTGTCGAAATCGGGGTGTTCTGTGAAGCAACCACCAAATTAAAGTTTGGCATTGGTACCAACCCATTTTTCAAAAATACTAGACCACCTTATATGGAAAATTTCCCAACCGGTGTATCTAGAACCTTTCCGTCCACCCTCATGAAAAAGACAAATTCTTGTTGAATCGGTAGGAGGTTGCCCAGATTTGAACTACAAGTACATGATATAATGCTTGTGAATTTTTTTAAAAATCATTTATAGGTTCACAACATGCTATTTCATTAGACATCTACTTCAAGTTCAGCGAGGCTTAGCCTCGGGCTAAGAAGCTTCATGCCCGCCGTTAGTCAATTAATTAGTACTAATCTAAAAAACAAAATTAAAGCCAACAACCGGGACTAAAGATATGATGAACCTTTAGTCCCGTATTGAGGCACCAACTGGGACTAAATGTGGATGTGGCGACAACATGTTGACCCTATTTGCTCAGTGGGCAGCACTAAGCCAGTAAATGACGACACTATTTTGGGTGGGTGGTAGCACTATGCCAGGGGTGAGTGTGTCGACATTATGTCATCAGTGCCCGACACTATGTTGTGCTGCTTAATCTATATATAGGTATGCATTCTTGTGAAGAACTGCAAGATGGTGTGCGAGACCAGAGACACCACTACGACGGAGCTTCTCGAAGATGTCTTAGGATCCCGTCCTCAGACATCTTCGAGGAGCTCGCCGTAGAGGCACTCTCTAATATGTGAAATTAGTTAGCTCCACCAGCATACTGATCTAGCTAGAGAAGATATAAACTGAAAGATGGTGTGTGAGAGCAGGGACACCACTACGGCAGAGCTTCTCGAAGATGTCTTAGGATCCCGTCCTCAGACATCTTCGAGTAGCTCGCCATAGAGGCACTCCCTAATTTAATTTGGTAGCTCCCCGGCGTGTTCATGTTTTTGGTTTTCTTAAACGGTCGGTGATTAAAATGCTAGGGCGCCACTATATATATGTATGCCTTCATAGTTTTGGTTCTTATTTTTGTTGCAATGGATTTTGTGATGGCAGATAGAAGAAGAATAAGAATATTTTGTTGCTCGAAGGGGATATGTACATGATATACTGCTTGTGAATTTTTTTAAAAATCATTTATAGGTTCACAACATACTATTTCATCAGAGATCCACTTCAAGTTCAGCGAGGCTCAGCCCCGGGCTAAGAAGCTTCATGCCCACCATTAGTCAATTAATTAGTACTAATCTAAAAACAAAATTAAAGTCAACAACCGGGACTAAACATATGATGAACCTTTAGTCCCGGTTGGAGGCACCAACCGGGACTAAATGTGGATGTGGCGACAACATGTCGACACTATGTCCTCAGTGGGCAGCACTAAGCCAGTAAATGGCGACACTATTTTGGGTGGGTGGCAGCACTATGCCAGGGGTGAGTGTGTCGGCATTATGTCACCAGTACCCAACACTATGTTGTGCTGCTTGGGTGGCAGCACTATTTTGGGTGGGTGGCAGCACTATGCCAATTTCCATTTTTGAGGTGCCGAAATCGGGGTGTTCTATGAAGCAACCACCAAATTAAAGTTTGGCATTGGTACCACCAAATCGGGGTGTTCTGTGAAGCCAATTATCATATAAAGTTTTCATACATCACATAAAGTTTCCATACATTACATAGATTTACATAGGGTTTAGGTTTTGGGTATGAATCCTTCGTCGTGTATGTCGATCCCTTGCCTATGATCGCTTCTTAGGCCGTAACCATGGAGCATCTTCTTTGCTTAACGGGATGCTTGGGTCAGTTTTCACGGTGAAGGGTGGAATTTCATCAAACTTATCATAATCTGCTGACATGTCTGTCTTGTCCTTGACTCCTGCGATGTTTCTTTTCCCTGAAAGAACTATTGGACGCCTGGGCTCATCGTCTGATGTATTCGTTTCCTTATTTTTTCTTTTTTCGGTCTAGAGGACATGTCCTTCACATAAAAAACCTGAGCCACGTCATTGGCTAGGACGAATGGTTCGTCTCTGTAACCAATATTCTTGAGATCCACTATTGTCATTCCGTACAACTGGTCTACCTTTACCCCTTCTCTATTCATGTTGACCCAACTGCACCGAAACAAAGGGACCTTAAAAGTAGGTACATAGTCAAGTTCCCATATCTCCTCTATGTAACCATAGTATGTGTCCTTTTTCCCATTCTCGCATGTTGCATCAAAGCGGACACCACTGTTTTGGTTGGTTCTCTTTTTATCTTGGGCAATCGTGTAAAATGTATTCCCATTTATCTCGTACCCTTGGAAAGTCAATACAGTCGCAGATGGTGTCACGGCCAACAAGTAGAGCTGATCTCCAATAGTGGTGTCATTCATGAGATGTAATTGCAACCAAGTGCCGAAAGTCTCCATGTGATTTTCTTTAATCTAGTATTCATCCTTCCCCAGGAACTTGGAGCGTACAACATTCATGTGTTCGTCGATATACGGAGCCACGAAGGTAGAACTTTGTAGAACTGTGTAGTGTGCTTGATTCAAAGAATGCCCGTCCCTAAATATCATTGCTTTCTTTCCTAGCGTGCCTTTTCCACTCAGTCTCCCCTCATACCGTGATTCAGGAACACCAATCGGCTTAAGGTCAGGAAGAAAGTCTACACAGAACACAGCTTCCTTCTGGCCTAGCACGGTTACGAACATATTTCTTTAAGACTCCCATGAACCTCTCGAAGGGGAACATACTGTGCAGAAATACAGGACCGAGAATGTAAATCTCTTCGACTAGGTGAACTAAGAGATGCGTCATAATATTGAAGAAGGACGGGGGGAACACCAACTCAAAACTGACAAGACATTGGACCACATCCTTCTGTAGCCTTTCCAGACTTTCTCGATCGATTACCTTCTGAGATATTGCATTGAGGAATGCACATAGCTTCACAATGGCTAATCGAACATTTTCCAGTAGAAGCCCCCTCAATGCAACCGGAAGCAACTGTGTCATAATCACGTGGCAATCATGAGACTTCAGATTCTGAAATTTTTCTCTGCCATATTTATTATTCCCTTTATATTTGACGAGAAGCCAGCCGGGACCTTGATACTGTAAAGGACTTCAAAAAATATTTCTTCTCTACTTTGGTAAGAGCGTAGTTGCTTAAGTATTCACGACCTTTATCAGTATGCTTGTTGTATGGGTCTTTGATCCGTTGCTGGTCCTCCCGTGCTTCTGGTGTATCTTTTGTCTTCCCATACATGTCCAGGAAGCCTAGCAGGTTTAGGCAAAGATTCTTCGTCACGTGCATCACGTCGATTGAAAAACGGACCTCTAGGTCTTTCCAATACTCAAGCTCCCAAAATATAGATTTCTTTTTCCACATGGTCATGTGTCCGGTAATGGGGTCTTTCGGAATAGATTGACTGCCAGGACCCTTTCCAAAGATTACTTCTAGGTCCTTCACCATACCAAATACATCAGCACCTTTAGGGAGCTTAGGCTTCTTCCGGTAATCTGCCTCACCGTTGAAATGCTTGCCTTTCTTTCTTACTTGATGATTGGTCGGAAGAAATTTATGACACCCTAGGTACACAACCTTCTTACATTTATCCAAATATGTACCTTTAGTATTATCTAAATAGTGCGTGCATGCATTGTATCCCTTGTTTGACTGTCCTGAAATGTTACTAAGAGTAGGCCAATCATTGATGGTTACGAACAACAACGCTCGTAGGTCAAATGATCCTGTTTGTGCTCATCCCACACCTTTACACCTGGTTCTGCCCACAACTACAAAATTTCATCGACTAATGGCCTTAGGTACACATCAATGTTGTTGCCGGGTTGCTTCGGTCCTTGGATGAGCACTGGCATCATAATGAACTTCCGCTTCATGCATAACCAAGGAGGAAGTTGTAGATACATAGAGTCACTGGCCAGGTGCTGTGACTGCAGCTCTGCTCCCCAAAAGGATTCATTCCATCTGTACTTAGACCAAACCATAAGTTCCTCGCGTCACCTGCAAAGTTCGAGTACTTTCTCTCAATGTTTCTCCACTACAACCCATCGGCGGGGTGTCTCTGTTTCCTGTCTTTCTTATGCTCTTCTTTGTGCCATCACAACAACCTAGCATTGTAACATCCCAAAACTCTGATCCAAGTGATCAAGATCCAAATCATCAAATTTAGTGTTAACAAAAACTTTTCCAATTAAAATTACTAAAGCATTCATATGTGTGTGCATTTTAAATAGGAGTTGTTTTGAATTGCCATGATTAAGTGATCCATTGCTTGTAAAATGATTCTTAGGTGAAATAAACATCATTCCCAAATAAATCCCAAAGAAAAACAAATCAAAATGAATAAAATAACCAAATGGTCATTTGTGCCATTTTAATCAACATGCCTACTTTGGCTATTCCTAGAACTCAATTCTTAACAGAAACAAATATGGATCTTTGCACCCCTTGCTAGTACAAGTAGTGTTGTACCAAGGCCCACTTGGTGATCTACCAAAAACTTACAAACACTAATTTTTAAATGGCATTTGAAAATTGAATGTAGTTCATATGAGAAGATCCCACTTATTCAAAAACCACTCAAATGAGTTCCATTTTCAAATCCTAACCAACCAGAGATGCTCAAGAATCTGATCAACAACTCCACCAAAATTCAACTAAAAATTCAAATATTTTTCTCTTGCGGCCATTGTGTCGAACAGGTGGTATGCACAAAAATTCTGCCTAACTAATACTATTCGGTGATCAATGCATTGTCGAATATTTGGGCAAATTTTGGTCCCCTGGTCTCCCCCAGCTCTAACCAGCCCCTAACCAGCCTACCCATTGGACTAGAGCAGCAGTAGCGCGCCGGCCGAACAAGGAGAGCTCGCAGCAGACCGCGCCGCGCCAAACTAGCATGCCCGCTAGCTCCGCCCAACCCTACCGCACCTCCCTGTCCACCTCTCGATCACCCACAGCCCCTGGACCACCCCACATCCTCGCCGCCCTTTCTCTCTGCGACCTCGCTAAGCTCCCTAGAGCGCGTTAGCCGCCAGCACGCCACCGACCGCCCCTCGACCCAATACCGTGCACGTCGCTCCGCCTCTACCCCAGCACCCCGCCAGACATGGCCGTGCGCCGCCACGCGACCCACAGTCGACATGCGCCACGTCGAGCACCGCCTCTGTCTCCTAGAGCGCGGGACGCTCCCGACTAAACGCCACCGCCCCTAGCCACGCATTAACGCTGTAGAGCTCCCGACCAAACATTGGAATTTAATTCATTTAGACTTAGAGATCTCTCCTAGTAAAAATAACAAGACAGAAGCTTTGCTCATTCAAACATTTTTATAAAATCAACCATGATAGCTTTTGAGTTGATTCCAACTCTCAAAAATCACATTTAACCATACCTATCTGAATATGTAATAATATTAAGGTTTACATGCAGTGACTTTGGATTAGTACCAAAATAATGCTATATAGGCATTTCTAGTCACTTTAAATCATTAAATAATGAACTTAAACCAAAGTAAATATGAACCAACCCTTAAATCACATTCCCATGTATTAGAATATGTGGTGATGACATGTGTCCACATGATCCCATATTTTAAGTGGAGAATATTAAACCTTAGTTATCTTCATTGAGTAGAAATTACTTTTCTTAAATAAAAAGAATGAAACTAGTTAACAAAACCTTGTGATGTTTATGATGATAATAGATCATCCAATGTGTGCCCTGGAATGTTAAGTAGACTAGTTAAGCATTGTTTGGTGATTGTGTACTCCGTATGTATTTATAGAAAATAGTACCGACCAAGCTTTCGAGGAGGAGGAGTTCTACCAAGAAGAGGAGGAAGAAAACTTCAACCACTGCACTACCCAAGGTAAGCTACTATTGGCAAGCTAACACTTGCAAGTATTATACTAGCAAGCCATCATTAACAATCCAAGCTAACCCTTGCAATCTAGATAACCCAAGCAAAGACATTAGACATGCTTTGGTTATACCACTTGACTAGTACCTACCCCAAGTTTTATTTCCAAGCTTTACTTTCTTTACTTCACCAAAGTCCTTTACTTGTTTTGAAGATAGCATAAAGAGTATAAACCTTGATCTATTTAGATAACCTTAGATGTCATTCTATGGCATGAGATTGATCCCATCTTTCCACCTTAGTGAACACTATTAACTTAGTAGTTTAGAGTAGATAAAAACTTGAGTCACTTTAGATGGGAACACTTGGTGAAAATGAATTATGAAAACCTTGGAATGATGAGTCATTCTATTGAGATGTTTTGACTTGTGTTGAGAAACACAAATGGTTTATGATGATGAAAATGTTGAGGGAGGAGCCTTAGCCCTTTTATAAAAACTAATGGTTGGATTTGGATGCGATACCATTCCAAATTTACCGTACAACCATAATACCTGAATTGGGTAAGACTTAGCCGGAAGTTTATATGCATTAGTATTAGTTCCCTCGCGGGAGAGGTTTGAGCCGAGGCTACCTCTCAATGTTGTCCACCTATGCAGTGCCCAAGATGACCGATGGTCATGGTTGGGAGGCCATGCTCATAGGAGAGGTGCTTATACTAGGGTGTGTAAAGGAAAGGTTATGTTTGATTATCTGCATACTAAGTATGATGATTCAGGGTTATCCCTAACAGACGTATCGAATCTTGTGGTGAAAGTGTACCACCTCTGCAGAGTGTCAAACTATTCGAATAGCCGCGTCCGCGGTTATGGACAGTTGGAGTGGCCATACTGTTTCGTTGTTAGATGTTTTCAAAATGACTTATGAAATGAATGATGAATCTTGACTTGACCACAACAGGGTTGTGACTATGACACTAGCTTCCCAACTTAAGTGATTCTAGAACTTTATTTTATCTTTCTTGGTTTCTGAACTCAGCTTAGGTTTCAAACTTAACTTTATAGTTATACTTAGAGTTAGCACATTACATTAGAACTATACTACTTGTTAGTGGTAGTTCGCGAGTACTTAAAGAGTACTCATGGCTTTTGTCCCTGGCTATTCTTATGGCCAGACTATGAAGGAGACTACCAAGATGATGGCCAGCAGGACGGCTATGATAACTAGGACTATCTGCCTTCGTCAGCATTGACTGTGCCCCTGAAGATGGACCCCACCGCTACGCCTATTATTTATTCGGTTGCTTGTTGTATTAAGACTGGATCATGAGATCCTTATTTGTGTAAGACCTTATTTATGGTTTGTAATGGATGATCTACTGTGATATCCAATCTGTTATGTCTCGCAAAAATGGTAATCCTAGGATTGCGATGTATGACATAATAGGCATCCCGGATTAAAAATCCGGGTGTTGACTCTTTGTTTCTGAACAGACGTTTCAACCGTGGTATTATAGGATCATACCACATAACCTTAGTAGGAACCCTCTTCCTGGGGGGCTCGTCATCGCCCTCAACATCACTAGGGTCATCTTGTCTGATCTTGTATCGACATGTAGTGCATACCGGGCATTTATCCATATTCTCGTACTTCTCACCGTGGTACAGGATGCAGTCATTAATGCATGCATGTATCTTCTCCACATCTAATCTTAGAGGGCAGATAGTCTTCTTTGCTTCGTACGTTGTCTGGGCAGCTCGTTATCCTTTGGAAGCTTCGGCTTCATTATTTTTAGTATCTTCTCAAATCCCTTGTCAGATAAGCCAGTCTCTGCCTTCCATTTCAGCAGTTCAAGTGTGGTACCGAGCTTTGTGCTGCCATCTTCGCAATTTGGGTACAACAACTTTTTGTGATCCTTTTGCATGGCCTCCAACTTACGCTTCTTCCTTTCTGTATCGCATTGTTTCTTTGCATCAGAAATGACCCGACCAAGACCATCAGCATGCTCATCCGATGCCCGTTGTTCTTCTTCATTGCCGCCTCCCTCTTCTTCATTGTCTTCCATTACAGTATCATCGTATTCTTCAAGGGACATAGGATAGCTGTCATCATCCTCCTCTTCTTCATTTTCTTCTAGCCTAACCCCTCTTTCTCCGTGCATGGCCTGATGACCCACAAGTATAGGGGGTGTATTGCAGTATTTTCGAGGGAAATGAAACCCAATTTATTGATTCGACACAAGGGGAGCCAAAGAATATTTATAAGCCTTAACAACTGAGTTGTCAATTCAGCTGCACCTGGAAACAATCTTGCTCATAGCAGTTTATCAGTAGCAACAGTTTTGTAGTAGGAATAGTAAAGTAACAGCAGTAGTAAAGTAAAGACAGCAGTAACAATAGCAGTAAACAATAGGATTCGAGTGCGGTAGGCATAGGAATGGATGGACGGGTGTTGCATGGACAAGACAATTCATATAGCAATCAGAACATAGGGCAATTGCAGATAAAATAAGATAAAGCATCCAAGTACTAGATAATCCTAGGCATGTGTTCTATATATAGTCATACGTGCTCGCAATGAAAACTCGCACAACATCTTTTGTCCTGCCAGCCCGTTTGCAGTGGGGCCTCAAGGGAACTACTAGCAATTAAGGTGCTCCTTTTAATAGAGCACCGGAGCAAAGCATTAACACTCCGTGAACACATGTGGTCCTCACATCAAAGCCATTTCCTCCGGTTATCCCGATTTCTGTCATTTCGGGGCTATTGGTTCCGGACAACAACGTGTGTATACAACTTGCAGATAAGACCATAAACAATACTATCATAATGAATCAATAACATGTTCAGATCTGAAATCATGGCACTCAGGCCCTAGTGACAAGCATTAAGCATAACAAGTTGCAACAAAGTCATAAAGCACTAATAGAAGATACTAGGCAACATGCCCTAACAATCTGATGCCATTACATGAACGATCTCATCCAATCCCTACCATCGCCATAGCCTACAGCGGGGGATTACTCACTCATAGATGGGGGAAATATGGATGGTCGATGGAGAAGCGATGGTGATGATGATGGCGATGATCTCCTCCAATTGCCCGTCCCGGCAGGGTGCCAGAACGGAGTTTCTGGTGTTGTTTCGTGGAATCTGGTGGTGGCAGCGGAGCGGAACTCCTTCTGAAAAAACATCGAACCCCCCTGAGTTTTTAGGTCGGAAGGCAACTTATAGGCGAAGAGGGAGACCGAGGGGGTGTCTGGGGCGACCAGACCACCCCTGGCACGGCCAGGCCCAGCCCACGCAGCTAGGTGGTGTGGCTGGGCCCCAGCCTCACTCCGTCTCATATTCTGGCTCCAGGAGTCTTCTGGTGAAATAGTATTTTTGGATTTTGTCCCGTCCAATTCCGAGAATATTCATTTTCTGACTTTCCTAGAACCAAAAACAGCAGAAAACAGGCAGCTCGCACTTTGGCTCTTGTTAATAGGTTAGTCCAAGAAATCATATGAAAAGTACTCCAAAGTATGGACAAGACACAAGAAAATAGATAAAACCAAGCATGGAACATCAAAAATTATAGATACATTTGCAATGTATCATGGCCCAACAATAATATCCGGGCATGAAACCTCTCCGAAGCAGATAGCTTTGAAGGATTCTCGGGGCAGAGTGCTCCGCCACGTTTCGACAGTCGACGCAGGGACAATGCATAAAATTATCCACTTTGTTTGCCTTAGCCAAATCGATAAATTTATGCAGGCCTGCAATAAAATCGGAATCGCGTCGGTCGCCATATATCCATCGCATCCGCGCATCGATCTACGTCATAATAATTAACCATGACAATGACATCGTGAATAGTGAAATGACCACCCTACATGGACACATGCAATATTTTTGTATCAATTACAGATAAAGAAGATAAGGTTGCTAACCTCGGCCGAGGATACCGTGTTGTGTGAACTTAAGTGTGGCTCAGACATTTCGTCAAACACCTTGTGTGCAGTGTGAAGAAAAAAACCTAGCATCCACCTCCCACACAAAATTCTAGAAAAAAATAAGTGGATGGGCTAGGCTTATTTATAGTCAGGGGAGGGTTTTTGGTCCCGGTTAATGCCACGAACCGGGACCAAAGCCCCTCCCCCGCGACACGTGGCGGCCCAGCAACGCACCCCTCCCACCCAGGTCATTGGTCCCGGTTGATGGCACGACCCAAGACCAATGACCTGGGTGGGAGGCGTTGTTGGGCCGCCACGTGTCGCGGGGAGGGGCTTTGGTCCCGGTTCATGGCATGAACTGGGATCAATGCCCACCGTCGCTTCGTCCTCCTTGTGTATAAATAGGAGGCCACATCGTGTCGCTTTCGCCATCGCCTTGGCCTCTTTGCAATCTCCACTGCGCCATCGCCTCGCCCTCTGCACCTCTCCACCGTGTCGTCGTCTCGCCTCCCCTCCCTCTCCAATGTCCAGCACGCCGCCATGGAGGTGCCCACGCTGAACTTCTATGATACGGTGATGTTCGCGCACTACGACATCCTCGCACCGCCGGGCGCGACGGTGCCCCACGGATGGCGCATCAGCTACGCGGGTGTGCTGGTGGCTCCGCTCCTCGTCTCGGGCGAATACGAGATGGAGAGCCTAATCGCGGCACGTCGCCGCCAGATGCCTACGTGGAAGAGGGCGCTGCCCTGGTACACGGCGGCCAGCCCGTACTGACCGGCGCTGTTCAAGAAGGAGCGGAAGGCCAAGATTGACAACCGCATCGTTTACGGGCGCGTGGTGCATCCAGATCTCCGCAACCGAGAAGGGCGGGAGAGGCTATGGTCCGTCCCTGGACGGACCATCTACACCGTCATCGACGCTGCTCGCCACGCAGAGGAGCTCCGTCTCGTGAACAATGCGGAAATCATGGAGGTTTCGTCCAATGACGATGAGGAAGCCGGCGGCTCAAAGGACAGCGGCAGCGGAAGTGAAATTTGTCGACTAGGAAGAATTTGTAAAATCGCACCTTTGTTTAGGAAGAATTTGTGATCGAATTAATAAAATGTCTCGATTTAGATCTCTGTCTCGATTAATTTGTGGAAGAAATTTTCAAAAATACTAGATCAATTCAATTTCTGCCTCGATTTAATTTAGATCTCTGTATCTAGATCAATTCAATTTCTGCCTCGATTTAATTTATATCTCTGTCCCGGATTGCGGACCGTCAGGGGTTTTTGGTCCCGGTTCGTGGCATGAACCGGGATTAATGCTCCGCAGAGCGCCACGTGTGTGTCGTGGTGGCATTGATCCCGGTTCATGCCACGAACTGGGACCAATGCTTAAAGATGAACCGGGACCAATGTCCAGACGGCATGAACCGGGATCGATGCCTAGCATTGGTCCCGATTAAGGAAACGAACCGGGACCAATGGTATTTGGGTGCTGGACCAAAGACCCTTTTTCTACAGTGAGCTTTCATAGAGGGATCAGGTATATATTCCTGTACATACAACTCCAAAGTTTCCTTTACGAGAAGGTCGAACATGTACATTAAATTTCAGAGAAAGCAGATAACAAATAAAGAGGATACCTGGAACAGGGACGATGAAATCGACTATAGGATCCAAGAGGAAAGAATTTACTGTACATGTGATTCGGATCCATTCCCCTCCATATGACCGCCGCGATCTGTCTCCCTTCTTGATTACACTGTCCGGCTGATTCCAGCACCATATCAACAGAAGGCCACTCACCTCCCGCTGACGGCCCAGCGGACAAGCCAGCAACATCGCAGAATCAAGATGCCGTGATCGGGGAAGTGGAGAATAGATCTCCAAGAAGTCCTGAACGAGCATCTCGTCGGATCATCTCCTCCTGCAAATCACCGACATTGAGCTCACATCATGCCCATCCTCGGATACGAGATTGCAACCGGCACCGACACCGAATCCACCTACAGATCCGCGCCGGCGTACTTGTGCGCTAGACATGAGAACCTGGATCTAGACGCGTCGGATCGGGGAAGCCTGACACAACGATGGAGACACAACGATACAAATCGGCGGTGTCGCCCGACATGGAGCAAGGTCGAATTTCCTCCGATTAATCCGTCTCTCTCCGTGCGCCGCCTACCGCCCAGAGTGCTCTATAACTAGAAGACGAGAGATTAGTTTTGGCTCAGGGGCTGGTTCATCGCTAGCCCATAAAATTAGGAGAGGAAATTCGTGATTAGTTTGTGAAGTTTATGGTCGTGTCAGATGTTGTGTCGTGGGCTCGTGGCCTAGCAGGAAATTGATTTTGGGGGAATCCAGCGGGAAACTAAAATTTCTTAGTCGGTTCAGAATTTTCTTGGAAAATTGGCTCCATGTTTTGTACTCACATTTATATTAATGGTCTCAATTTTGTATAGATACGAATGCATCTGTTAATATAGTTAAATCGATACATACAAATTTAATAAAGTTGATATGAAGGAATAGAGAAAACACGTTTTTCGGTAGGGAGGTATAGAGCTAAGAACAAATTAGTTGGGGCATTGCTGCGTTCATTGGAGTACCGTGTGACACCACATTTTTTTATTTTCAAATAAAATTAAAATATGTCATGATAATGTGCGAGCCCCATTAATCTATATTCTAAAGTGTAACAATAAAAAATCTTGTCTTGCATGTGGCCCTTCCAACATTGTTGCAATATCACATGCTATATGGCAACATCAAAACATTGTGGCAATATATGCACATATTGCCGCGAGCATACATTTTGTTGCAATATCTCCTGTCTATTGCAACAATAAAATTATCTATTGCAATGTAATTAAATCATAGCAATATGTCTAAGTTATTGCTAGGAGCTAATATTTTGTTACAGTAACTAGCTTCTATTGCAACAGAAGTCTTATTTAACGCAATGTAGCATGAACGTTGCAATATGCACCACCTATTACCACAAAAAAGAATACCGTGGTGATATTGCAACAAATAATTATCATTGCAATTAATATTGTTGCAATACACCCAAATCTTTGTAGTGAGAGACATTGCATGTCTGTCCTTTTCATTAACTATATCTACAGTCATTGCATATGGTTATTTTCATGAACCACATACGGATGCACTAGAGTCATTGCATGTCTATTCTTTTCATAAAACACATGGATCCACTAGAGTCATTGCATGTGTGTTCTTTTCATGAACCACATATGGATCCACCAGTGTCATTACATGTGTGTTCTTATCCTAAACTAGCACTAAAGTCATTGTATGTGTGTTCTTATCTTAAACCAGCACTAGAGTCATTGCATGCGTATTATTTTCATGAACCACATATGGATCCAGTAGAGTCATTGCATGTCTGTTCTTTTCATAAAACATATGGATCCACTAGAGTCATTGCATGTGTTCTTTTCATGAACCACATATGGATCCACTAGAGTCATTGCATGTGTGTTGTTATCCTAAACCAGCACTAGAGTCATTGCATGTGTGTTTTTACCCTAAACCAGCACTAGAGTCATTGCATGTGTGTTCTTTTCATAAAGCACATGGATCCACCAGAGTCATTGCATGTGTGTTATTTTTATGAACCACATGGATCCACCAGTGTCAATGCATGTGTGTTGTTTTCATGAACCACAGCTAGAGTCATTGCATGTGCGTTCTTTTCATAAACCACAGCTAGAGTCATTGCATGTGTGTTCTTTTCATGAACCACATATAGATCCACTAGAGTCATTGCATGTCTGTTCTTTTCATAAAACAGATGGATCCACTAGAGTCATTGAATGCGTGTTCTTTTCACAAACCACATATGGATCCACCAGTGTCATTGCATGTGTGATCTTTTCATGGACCACATATGGATCCACCAAAGTCATTGCATGTTTGTTCTTTTCATAAAACACATGTATCCACTAGAGTCATTGCATGTGTGTTCTTATCCTAAACCAGCACTAGAGTCATTGCATGTGTGTTCTGATCATAAACCAGCACTAGATTCATTGCATCTGTGTTCTTTTTATGAACCACATATGGATCTACTAGAGTCATTGCATGACTGTTCTTTCCACAAACCAAATTGGATCCACCAATGTCATTGCATGTGTGTTATTTTCATGAACCACATATGGATCCACTAGAGTCATTGCATGTCTGTTCTTTCCACAAACCACATGGATCCACCAATGTCATTGCACGTGTGTACTTTTCATGAACCACATATGGATCCACTAGAGTCATTGCATGTTTGTTCTTTCCACAAACCACATGGATCCACTGATGACCCACAAGTATAGGGGGTGTATCGCGGTATTTTCGAGGGAAGTGAAACCCAATTTATTGATTCGACACAAGGGGAGCCAAAGAATATTTATAAGCCTTAACAACTGAGTTGTCAATTCAGCTGCACCTGGAAACAATATTGCTCACAACAGTTTATCAGTAGCAACAGTTTTGTAGTAGGAATAGTAAAGTAACAGTAGTAGTAAAGCAAAGACATTAGTAACAAAAGCAGTAAACAGTGGGATTCGAGTGCGGTAGGCATAGGGATGGATGGACGGGGCGTTGCAGGGACAAGACAATTCAAATAGCAATCAGAACATAGGGCAATTGCAGATAAATAAGATAAAGCATCCAAGTACTGGACAATCCTAGGCATGTGTTCCATATATAGTCATACATGCTCGCAATGAGAACTTGCACAACATCTTTTGTCCTGCCAGCCCGTTTGCAGCGGGGCCTCTAGGGAACTACTGGCAATTAAGGTGCTCCTTTGAATAGAGCACCGGAGCAAAGCATTAACACTCCGTGAACACATGTGATCCTCACATCAAAGCCATTCCCTTCCGGTTATCCCGATTTCTATCACTTCGGGGCCATAGGTTCCGGACAACAACGTGTGTATACAACTTGCAGATAAGACCAAAAACAATACTATCATAATGAATCAATAACATGTTCAGGTCTGAAATCATGGCACTCGGGCCCTAGTGACAAGCATTAAGCACAACAAGTCGCAACAAAGTCATAAAGCACTAATAAAAGATACTAGGCACCATGCCCTAACAATATGATGACATTACATGAATGATCTCATCCAATCCCTACCATCCCCATAGCCTACAGCGGGGGATTACTCACTCATAGATGGGAGAAACATGGATGGTTGATGGAGATGATGGTGGAGATCGATGGAGATGGCTCCGAGGGCACTTCCCCGTCCCGGCAGGGTGCCGGAACAGAGACTTTCTATCCCCCGAATCTCCCCTTCGGTGGTGGCGGCCGCTGCGGAACTTTTTCTGGAAAAACGTCGAACCCCCCGGAGTTTTTAGGTCAGAAGGCTTCTTATAGGCGAAGAGGGAGACCGAGGGGGTGCCTGGGGCCACCACACCATGCCCTGGCGCGGCCAGGCCCAGCCCGCGCCTAGGGGGGTGTGGCTAGCCCATGGCCCTCCTCCATCTCGTATTCTGGCTCCTGGAGTCTTCTGAAAAAATAGGCACTTTGGCTTTTGTCCCGTCCAATTTCGAGAATATTCATTTTCTGACTTTCCTGGAACCAAAAACAGCAGAAAATAGGCAGCTGGCACTGTGGCTCTTGTTAATAGGTTAGTCCAAGAAATCATATGAAAAGTACTCCAAAGTGTGGACAAAACACAAGAAAGTGGATAAAACCAAGCATGGAGCATCAAAAATTATAGATACATTTGCAATGTATCAACATGCCCAAGCTTAACTCCTGCTCGTCCTTGAGTAGGTAAGTGATAAAAAGAAAGAATAATTTTTGAGGTGACATGCACCATCAAAGACTTGATCAAAGTATTTGTAAAACATTCAAAGCTGGGATCATAGTACTTCAATCATAACATGAAAGACACAGTTCTAGCAATAAGACAAAGAAACTATGATGCAACATGAAAAGGCACAAACAAAAGATTCATGAATAACAATGCTTTGCAAGACGTTTGTTTGTTTCACATAAAGAAAACATAGCATAATAGTATTCAGCTTGTCCCTCATAGAGTAGCAAATATAAATGCATAGGACACCTTCAGAGTTCATAAGAGTGACTAGATACAGTAGTTTAAACCAAGCAATAACAAGTTATGCATCAATCAACTAGTCTTGGGACAATGCACATAGAACTAAGAATGGCCACTATGCTCTCAAGAAAGTGCTCATAGAATGTGTGGAGACTCAACAAGGAAATGAACAGGTTTTGAAAAGTTTGAAAGGCTTCCAAATGCTGAAAGTATGGTACTCGTTAGCTTTGAGCTCTCATTGCCCATATCATAAGCATCTTTAAGTGGTTAAGGTTAAAGTGATACAACTAAGAGGATATGTTTGACAAGTTATAAATCAAAGTCTCATGCCCCTTACTTACCAAGACCGATCGTCATGCTACTCAACTTCAGTCACGAGTAAGCGCTTGTCATTGTAAGTATATACGTATCATAGAGAACCGCCAACGGGGTACCCCTTGCACATGATACAGGAGCTATCCCATAATCAAAATGACAAGGCAAGCAGACAATGTGCATCTCAGCGATCTTTTTATTTACTATGTGCATAGATTTTTATTGAGGATGCTTCATAGAATGCTCATTATGGTTATGTTGCAAGTTTCCACCATGATTAGGCATGGCTTAGGCTAGCGGCCCAGGCGTTTCTCTAACATACATACAAACTCCATGATCTTACAAGTTCCACTTTTATTTCACACCGCCGGGATCCATAAGCAAAAGAACATGATATCAACGAGGTACTAAGTACCAATGCAATGTTGAAAGCGTTCCCCATGATACATGGTTCTGCTAACTTCAACTTATAAAGCGCAAGCATATACGCAACAAAGAAGGACGCAATGGTTCAGGTTTATTAAATGCAGGAAATAAAGTGTGCCATCAAGTTCGTGAGAGCTTTACTAACTAACTTTCTCATAATAAGCAAACATTTTATTCGGAAAAAAACAAGGCATAATGAATATGCACGGAAGTAGCAAATGATGCTAATAGGTAGGTATGGTGGACACTTTGGCAATATTTGGTTTTAGGGAGTTGGAAACATGAGTAAAACATACTCAGTGAAGGTGAAGGCTAGCAAATAGTAAGGGAGCGACAAACGGAGAGCAATAATGGCCATAATCATGCAGAGCGACAAAACATCATTGATCAAAGCATAAAGTGATACTACAAGTTGAAAACTAAAGGATCATAAAGGCTTATGGTGACTTGGGATAGTCATAACATGGTGTGAGCATGTGCCAAGTAAACCCAAATAAAGCATCAAAGGAGAATACCACAATACTATGCTTTAATATGCTAAAACAACGCATGATTCTTCCAAAGCACATTAAGCAATCTCAATTGTTTATAACAAGTCATGATACAGCAAAGAATACTAAGCATAAAGCCAAAACAATATCAAGCATGGCATGACAATGCCACAGTCAAAAACAAGCTCTCTTTACCACTTAAGCATGAGTTTTCCTACTCTTTTCCAATCCAAACCAAACTATTTGAAAACCAATGTATGAAAGAGGGGGTCCAACCAATTTATTCAGAAAACTAAGCAAACCAAGCAAACGAAAACCAAAATGAAAAACGAAAAAGAAGACGCTCCAAGAACAACACAACTGTGCATGAAACAATAAATATTAAGCGTTTGGAAGAAACCTGGGATTTTTATTGATAAACAAGGGGATGCCTTGGGCATCCCCAAGCTTTGACGCTTGTAGTTCTTGGATATTTCTTGGGGTGACACGCGTGGCATACCCAAGCTTGAGCTTTAGTCCATCCTTCATCTCATTACTCATTCCTACCATACACCTGAAATTTTTCCTTCACACAATCTTTATTAGCAACATTAGTGCACTCAAGATAAATAAGTCTTAAGGTTCAGTTCTAACACCAAATAAACTTCCATTAGAACACTAGATACTGTAGCACTTCCCTCAAAAAGCTCAATTCCCCAAAATAAATAAAAAAGGAACCAACAAGAAGCAAATGCAGAAAATGGCAGAAATCTGTCAAAACAGACCAACAGGTAAAGACAATTTTTTTAGAAGATCTTATGTTGCTCAAATCAAAAATTGTTGAACTAACTAAAGTTAGATAACAACCTGGGGCAGAAGAACAAAAATTCACGCCTCAAAAAGACGTTCAGAGAGTTTACACGAATTTTTACGGTGAAGCACAGAAATCTGTTTCGGGACAACAACTTTCTCAATCATTACTTCTCTCTCGTTAGAGGTTACTCTTGGCACAAAACGCAAATAAAAAGGATAAAAAGCGGTTATTACTGAAGTAATAACTTCCAAGACTCATCTAAAACTTTTGGGTTATCTCCCAATAAGTACTTCTCTTTAACGCCTTTAAGTTAGGCATAAGCAAAAACTAAAAATAGATAAAATAGAAGTAAGCGGAGATAATCATGGTGAAAACATTGTTTTGTTCAATAAAATCCTTTTGTTAACAAGGTTGATCAGGTCTTGTTACCAAAACAGTTTCATATGAGACAAAACTTTGTATTCCACTAATGATTATGTTACCTCAACCTTGATAGCAATGGTCCCAATCATAATAGTTTCAAATTTTTCTCTTGGTATGGGACAATATATTTCTCCAACTTGAATGCCCTCATCATGTTCAATTGAATTCAAAACCATAAGTCCTTTCAATCTTCTTGGGGAAATAGATAGTATGTTCCTTGTCATTAACATTGAAGGTCACCTTCCTTTGATTATAATTAATAACAGCTCCTGCAGTATTTAAGAAAAGGTCTCCCAAGAATAATAGACATATTGTCATCTTCAGGCATAATAGTTTGAGAGGATGCTCTCATAATAATATGAGTTGAAGTAAAAGAGAGCATCAAGAAGCAAATTCAAAACACATTTAAGTCTAACCCACTTCCTATGCATAGGAATCGTGTATGCAAATAAATTCACAAAGAACAAAGTGACAAGCATAGGAAGATAAAACAAGAGTAACTTCAAAACTTTCAGCACATAGAGAGGTGTTTCAATACCATGAAAACTTCTACAACCATATTTTCCTCTCTCATAATAATTTTCAGTAGCCTCATGAATAAACTCAACAATATAACTATCACATAAAGCATGCTTTTCATGATCTACAAGCACTAGAGCTTTATTAACATCTTCAAAAGAATCCTCAGGAACATAACATTCATCCTCCTTTAGTAAGCATGGGGGACAATCAAATAATGTAAGGGATAAAGGGTTACTCTCATTAGAAGGTAGGCATGGGTAGCTAATCCATTCTTCCTCCTTTTGTTCATCACTTTCCTCCTCTTTTTCATCTAATGAGATTTCAGGTTCATCAATTTCTTCTTCCATAGGATCCTGCAAGGCATTAGTCTCTTCCATTTGTGGAAAGCATCTATTAAAATATTCAAGAATATAGCCATTTTCATCCTTGTAATTATCAAAGCAAAATTTAAGTATACCATAAACCTCATACTTATAAGGTGAATCATCAATATTTTCAAGCAAACTAGCAAGTTCAAAAGCACCCTTCTAAGCAATAAATTCTTCAATTTGTTCCGCATCATAAAAGTCATAAATTCCTTTAGCATAGGAAGATATGGTATCATTATCATTATACTCACATTGAAAAGGGAGGTGTTTATACCTCTTTCTACAACGAGATTCATCATAGCAATAAGTAACATTATAAGTAGAGCACACGTGGCTAGCAATGGTATACAATCTATCAATTTGTTCCCATAAGTGTTTCCCTTTTTGTGACAAGCGGTGTTCCTTATAATAATATTTTTGATCTTCTGTGAACCCACCTTGCCAATAAGCTTCAGTTTCAAAGAAACCAACCATTGACAACAAGCATGATAAGGCAAGACAATAACAGACCAACGAAAATAACAACTAGAGTAGGAACTACCTTTTTTTGAATTTTTGATAAAGAAACAAGCAAACTAGGAGAAAATAAACTTAGCTTGAACAATAGTGAATCCAAGGGGACTTGATAAATAAAGCTATGCTCCCCGGCAACGGCGCCAGAAAATAGTCTTAATGACCCACAAGTATAGGGGGTGTATCGCAGTATTTTCGAGGGAAGTGAAACCCAATTTATTGATTCGACACAAGGGGAGCCAAAGAATATTTATCAGCCTTAACAACTGAGTTGTCAATTCAGCTGCACCTGGAAACAATCTTGCTCACAACATTTTATCAGTAGCAACAGTTTTCTAGTAGGAATAGTAAAGTAACAGCAGTAGTAAAGCAAAGACAATAGTAACAAAAGCAGTAAACAGTGGGATTCGAGTGCGGTAGGCATAGGGATGGATGGACGGGCGTTGCATGGACAAGACAATTCAAATAGCAATCAGAACATAGGGCAATTGCAGATAAATAAGATAAAGCATCCAAGTACTAGACAATCCTAGGCATGTGTTCCATATATAGTCATACGTGCTCGCAATGAGAACTTGCAGAACATCTTTTGTCCTGCCAGCCCGTTTGCAGCGGGACCTCTAGGGAACTACTGGAAATTAAGGTGCTCCTTTTAATATAGCACCGGAGCAAAGCATTAACACTCCGTGAACACATGTGATCCTCACATCAAAGCCATTCCCTTCCGGTTATCCCGATTTCTTTCACTTCGGGGCCATAGGTTCCGGACAACAACGTGTGTATACAACTTGCAGATAAGACCAAAAACAATACTATCATAATGAATCAATAACATGTTCAGATCTGAAATCATGGCACTCGGGCCCTAGTGACAAGCATTAAGCACAACAAGTCGCAACAAAGTCATAAAGCACTAATAAAAGATACTAGGCACCATGCCCTAACAATCTGATGCCATTACATGAACGATCTCATCCAATCCCTACCATCCCCATAGCCTACAGCGGGGGATTACTCACTCATAGATGGGAGAAACATGGATGGTTGATGGACATGATGGTGGAGATCGATGGAGATGGCTCCGGGGGCACTTCCCCGTCCCGGCAGGGTGCCGGAACAGAGACTTTCTGTCCCCCAAATCTCCCCTTTGGTGGTGGCGGCGCTGTGGAACTTTTTCTGGAAAAACGTCGACCCCCCCGGAGTTTTTAGGTCAGAAGGCTTCTTATAGGCGAAGAGGGAGACCGAGGGGGTGCCTGGGGCCACCACACCATGCCCTGGCGCGGCCAGGCCCAGCCCGCGCCTGGGGGGTGTGGCCAGCCCATGGCCCTCCTCCGTCTCGTATTCTGGCTCTTGGAGTCTTCTAGAAAAATAGGCACTTTGGCTTTTGTCCCGTCCAATTCTGAGAATATTCATTTTCTGACTTTCCTGGAACCAGAAACAGGCAGCTGCCACTGTGGCTCTTGTTAATAGGTTAGTCCAAGAAATCATATGAAAAGTACTCCAAAGTGTGGACAAAACACAAGAAAGTGGAAAATACCAAGCATGGAGCATCAAAAATTATAGATACATTTGCAATGTATCATCCACCAATGTCATTGCATGTGTGTTCTTTTCACAAACAACATATGGATCCACATGAGTCATTGCATGTCTGTTATTTTCATTAACCACAACTAGAGTCATTGCATGTGTGTTGTATTCATGAACCACATATGGATCCAGCAGAGTCACTACATGTGTGTTGTATTCATGAACCACATATGGATATAGCAGAGCCATTGCATGTCTGTTCTTTTCATAAAACACATGGATCCACTAGAGTCATTGCATGTGTGTTCTTTTCATGAACCACATATGCATCCACCAGTGTCATTGCATGTGTGTTCTTATCCTAAACCAGCACTAGAGTCATTGCATGTGTGCTCTTATCCTAAACCAGCACTAGAGTCATTGCATGTGTGTTTTTTCATGAACCACATATGGATCCACTAGAGTCATTGCATGTCTGTTCTTTCCACAAACCACATGGGTCCACCAATGTCATTGTGTGTGTTCTTTTCATGAACCACATATGGATCTACCAGAGTCACTTCATGTCTGTTCTTTTTATAAAACACATGGATCCACCAAAGTCATTGCATGTGTTTTTTTTTCATGAACCACATGTGGATCCACTAGAGTCATGCCTGTGTATTCTTATCCTAAGCCAGCACTAGAGTCATTGCATGTGTGTTCTTATCCTAAACCAGCACAAGAGTCATTGCATGTGTGTTCTTTTCATAAAGCACATGGATCCACCAGAGTCATTGCATGTGTGTTATTTTCATGAAGTACATGGATCCACCAGTGTCATTGCATGTGTGTTCTTTCATGAACCAGAGATAGAGTCATTGCATGTGTGTTCTTTTCATGAACCACAGCTAGAGTCATTGCATGTGTGTTCTTTTCATGAACCACATATGGATCCACTAGAGTCATTGCATGTCTGTTCTTTTCATAAAACAGATGGATCCACTAGGGTCATTGAATATGTGTTCTTTACAAAAACCACAGATGGATCCACCAGTGTCATTGCATGTATGTTCTTTTCATGAACCACATATGTATCCACCAGAGTCATTGCATGTCTATTCTTTTCATAAAACACATTGATCCACTAGAGTCATTTTATGTGTGTTCTTTTCATGAACCACATATGGATCCACTAGAGTCAATGCATGTGTGTTCTTATCCTAATCCAGCACTAGAGTCATTGCATGTGTGTTCTTATCCTAAACCAGCACTAGAGTCATTGCATTGTGTTCTTTTCATGAACCACATATGGATCCACTCGAGTCATTGCATGTCTGTTCTTTCCACAAACCACATGGATCCACCAATTTCATTGCATGTGTGTTCTTTTCATGAACCACATATGGATCCACTAGAGTCATTGCATGTTTGTTCTATCCAGAAACCACATGGATCCACCAATGTCATTGCATCTGTGTTCTTTTCACAAACAACATATGGATCCACAAGAGTCATTGCATGTCTGTTATTTTAATTAACCACAGCTAGAGTCATTGCATGTGTGTTCTTTTCATGAACCAAATATGGATCCGCCAGAGTCATTCCATGTGTGTTCAATTCATAAAACACATGCATCCACTAGATTCATTGCATGTGTGTTTTTTTCATGAACCACATATGGATCCACCAGTGTCATTGCATGTGTCTTCTTTTCCTAAACCAACACTATAGTCATTGCATGTGTGTTCTTATCCTAAACCAGCACTAGAGTCATTACATGTGTTTCCTTTTCATGAACCACATATGGATCCACTAGAGTCATTGCATGTCTATTCTTTCCACAAACCACATGGATCCACCAATGTCATTGCGTGTGTTCTTTTCATGGACCACATATGGATCCACCAGAGTCATTGCATGTCTGTTCTTTTCATAAAACACATGGATCCACCAAAGTCATTGCAAGTGTGTTGTTTTCATGAACCACATATAGATCCACTAGAGTCATTGCATGTGTATTCTTATCCTAAACCAGCACTAGAGTCATTGCACATGTGTTCTTATCCTAAACTAGCACAAGAGTCATTGCATGTGTGTTCTTTTCATAAAGCACATGGATCCACCAGAGTCATTGCATGTGTGTTATTTTCATGAACAACAAGGATCCACCAGTGTCATTGCATGTGTGTTCTTTTCATGAACCACAGATAGAGTCATTGTATTTGTGTTCTTTTCATGAACCACATATGGATCCACTAGAGTTCATTGGATGTGTGTTCTTCTCATAAACCACATGGATCCACTATAGTTCATTGCATGTGTGTTCTTTTAACAAACCACATATGGATCCACCAGTGTCATTTCATATGTGTTCTTTTCATGAACCACATATGGATCCACCAGAGTCATTGCATGTCTGTTCTTTTTATAAAACACATGGATCCACTAGAACCATTGTATGGGTGTTCTTTTCATGAACCACATATGCATCCACTAGAGTCATTGCATGTATGTTCTTATCCTAAATCATCATTAGAGCCATTGCATGTGTGTTCTTATCCTAAACCAGCACTAGAATCATTGCATGTTTGTTCCTTTCATGAACAACATATGGATCAACTAGAGTCATTGCATGTCTGTTCTTTCCACAAACCACATGGATCCACCAATGTCATTGCATGCGTGTTCTTTTCATGAACCACATATGGATCCACTAGAGTCATTGCATGTTTGTTCTATCTAGAGACCACATGGATCCACCAATGTCATTGCATGTGTTTTCTTTTCGCAAACAACATATGGATCCACTAGAGTCATTGCATGTCTGTTCTTTTCATTAACCACAGCTAGAGTCATTGCATGTGTGTTCTTTTCATGAACCATATATGGATCCACCAAAGTCATTGCATGCTTTTTCTTTTCATAAAACACATGGATCCACTAGAGTCATTGCATGTGTGTTCTTTTCATGAACCACATATGGATCCACTAGTGTCATTGCATGTGTGTTCTTATCCTAAACTAGCACTAAAGTCATTGCATGTGTGTTCTTTTACTAAACCAGCACTAGAGTCATTGCATGTGTATTATTTTCATGAACCACATATGGATCCACTAGAGTCATTGCATGTCTGTTCTTTCCACAAACCACATGGATCCAGGAATGTCATTGCATGTGTGTTCTTTTCATGAACCACATATGGATCCACTAGAGTCATTGCATGTGTGTTCTTTTCACAAACAACATATGGATCCACTAGAGTCATTGCATGTTTGTTCTTTTCATTAACCACAGCTAGAGTCATTGCATGTGTGTTCTTTTCATGAACCACATATGGATCCACTACAGTCATTGCATGTTTGTTGTTTTCAAAAAACGCATGGATCCACTAGAGTCATTGCATGTGTGTTCTTTTCATGAACCACATATGGATCCACTAGTGTCATTGCATGTGTGTTCTTATCCTAAACCAGCACTAGAGTCATTGCATGTGTGTTCTTTTCATAAAGCACATGGATCCACCAGAGTCATTGCATCTGTGTTCTTTTCATGAACCACAGCTAGAGTCATTGCATGTGTTTTCTTTTCTAGAACGACAGCTAGAGTCATTGCATGTGTGTTCTTTTCATGAACCACAAATGGATCCACTAGAGTCATTGTATGTCTGTTATTTTCATAAAACAGATGGATCCACTAGGGTCATTGAATGTGTGTTCTTTACAAAAACCACATATGGATCCACCAGTGTCATTGCATGTATGTTCTTTTCATGAACCACATATGGATTCACCAGAGTCATTGCATGTCTATTCTTTTCATAAAACACATGGATCCACTAGAGTCATTTTATGTGTGTTCTTTTCAGGAACCACATATGGATCCACTAGAGTCATTGCATGTGTGTTCTTATCCTAATCTAGCACTAGAGTCATTGCATGTGTGTTCTTATCCTAAACAAGCACTAGAGTCATTGCATTGTGTTCTTTTCATGAACCACATATGGATCCACTAGAGTCATTGCATGTCTGTTCTTTCCACAAACCACATGGATCCACCAATTTCATTGCATGTGTGTTCTTTTCATGAACCACATATGGATCCACTAGAGTCATTGCATGTTTGTTCTATCCAGAAACCACATGGATCCACCAATGTCATTGCATCTGTGTTCTTTTCACAAACAACATATGGATCCACAAGAGTCATTGCATGTCTGTTATTTTCATTAACCACAGCTAGAGTCATTGCATGTGTGTTCTTTTCATGAACCAAATATGGATCCGCCAGAGTCATTCCATGTGTGTTCAATTCATAAAACACATGCATCCACTAGATTCATTGCATGTGTGTTCTTTTCATGAACCACATATGGATCCACCAGTGTCATTGCATGTGTCTTCTTTTCCTAAACCAGCACTATATTCATTGCATATGTGTTCTTATCCTAAACCAGCACTAGAGTCATTACATGTGTTTTCTTTTCATGAACCACATATGGATCCACTAGAGTCATTGCATGTCTATTCTTTCCATAAACCACATGGATCCACCAATGTCATTGCGTGTGTTCTTTTCATGGACCACATATGGATTCACCAGAGTCATTGCATGTCTGTTCTTTTCATAAAACACATGGATCCACCAAAGTCATTGCAAGTGTGTTGTTTTCATGAACCACATATAGATCCACTAGAGTCATTGCATGTGTATTCTTATCCTAAATCAGCACTAGAGTCATTGCACATGTGTTCTTATCCTAAACTAGCACAAGAGTCATTGCATGTGTGTTCTTTTCATAAAGCACATGGATCCACCAGAGTCATTGCATGTGTGTTATTTTCATGAACAACATGGATCCACCAGTGTCATTGCATGTGTGTTCTTTTCATGAACCACAGATAGAGTCATTGTATTTGTGTTCTTTTCATGAACCACATATGGATCCACTAGAGTTCATTGGATGTGTGTTCTTCTCATAAATCACATGGATCCACTATAGTTCATTGCATGTGTGTTCTTTTAACAAACCACATATGGATCCACCAGTGTCATTTCATATGTGTTCTTTTCATGAACCACATATGGATCCACCAGAGTCATTGCATGTCTGTTCTTTTTATAAAACACATGGATCCACTAGAACCATTGTATGGGTGTTCTTTTCATGAACCACATATGCATCCACTAGAGTCATTGCATGTATGTTCTTATCCTAAATCAGCATTAGAGCCATTGCATGTGTGTTCTTATCCTAAACCAGCACTAGAATCATTGCATGTTTGTTCCTTTCATGAACAACATATGGATCAACTAGAGTCATTGCATGTCTGTTCTTTCCACAAACCACATGGATCCACCAATGTCATTGCATGCGTGTTCTTTTCATGAACCACATATGGATCCACTAGAGTCATTGCATGTTTGTTCTATCTAGAGACCACATGGATCCACCAATGTCATTGCATGTGTTTTCTTTTCGCAAACAACATATGGATCCACTAGAGTCATTGCATGTCTGTTCTTTTCATTAACCACAGCTAGAGTCATTGCATGTGTGTTCTTTTCATGAACCATATATGGATCCACCAAAGTCATTGCATGCCTTTTCTTTTCATAAAACACATGGATCCACTAGAGTCATTGCATGTGTGTTCTTTTCATGAACCACATATGGATCCACTAGTGTCATTGCATGTGTGTTCTTATCCTAAACTAGCACTAAAGTCATTGCATGTGTGTTCTTATAATAAACCAGCACTAGAGTCATTGCATGTGTATTATTTTCATGAACCACATATGGATCCACTAGAGTCATTGCATGTCTGTTATTTTCATAAAACATATGGATCCACTAGAGTCATTGTATGTGTGTTCTTTTCATGAACCACATATGGATCCACTAGAGTCATTGCATGTGTTCTTCTCATAAACCACATGGATCCACTATAGTTCATTGCATGTGTGTTCTTTTAACAAACCACATATGGATCCACCAGTGTCATTTCATATGTGTTCTTTTCATGAACCACATATGGATCCACCAGAGTCATTGCATGTCTGTTCTTTTTATAAAACACATGGATCCACTAGAACCATTGTATGGGTGTTCTTTTCATGAACCACATATGCATCCACTAGAGTCATTGCATGTATGTTCTTATCCTAAATCAGCATTAGAGCCATTGCATGTGTGTTCTTATCCTAAACCAGCACTAGAATCATTGCATGTTTGTTCCTTTCATGAACAACATATGGATCAACTAGAGTCATTGCATGTCTGTTCTTTCCACAAACCACATGGATCCACCAATGTCATTGCATGCGTGTTCTTTTCATGAACCACATATGGATCCACTAGAGTCATTGCATGTTTGTTCTATCTAGAGACCACATGGATCCACCAATGTCATTGCATGTGTTTTCTTTTCGCAAACAACATATGGATCCACTAGAGTCATTGCATGTCTGTTCTTTTCATTAACCACAGCTAGAGTCATTGCATGTGTGTTCTTTTCATGAACCATATATGGATCCACCAAAGTCATTGCATGCCTTTTCTTTTCATAAAACACATGGATCCACTAGAGTCATTGCATGTGTGTTCTT
The DNA here is from genome assembly GCA_916181665.1 of Avena sativa. Lineage (NCBI taxonomy): Eukaryota > Viridiplantae > Streptophyta > Magnoliopsida > Poales > Poaceae > Avena > Avena sativa. The sequence goes on from OV702292.1 coordinate 321,076,360, forward strand.
TTCATGAACCACATATGGATCCACTAGTGTCATTGCATGTGTGTTCTTATCCTAAACTAGCACTAAAGTCATTGCATGTGTGTTCTTATAATAAACCAGCACTAGAGTCATTGCATGTGTATTATTTTCATGAACCACATATGGATCCACTAGAGTCATTGCATGTCTGTTATTTTCATAAAACATATGGATCCACTAGAGTCATTGTATGTGTGTTCTTTTCATGAACCACATATGGATCCACTAGAGTCATTGCATGTGTTCTTCTCATAAACCACATGGATCCACTATAGTTCATTGCATGTGTGTTCTTTTAACAAACCACATATGGATCCACCAGTGTCATTTCATATGTGTTCTTTTCATGAACCACATATGGATCCACCAGAGTCATTGCATGTCTGTTCTTTTTATAAAACACATGGATCCACTAGAACCATTGTATGGGTGTTCTTTTCATGAACCACATATGCATCCACTAGAGTCATTGCATGTATGTTCTTATCCTAAATCAGCATTAGAGCCATTGCATGTGTGTTCTTATCCTAAACCAGCACTAGAATCATTGCATGTTTGTTCCTTTCATGAACAACATATGGATCAACTAGAGTCATTGCATGTCTATTCTTTCCACAAACCACATGGATCCACCAATGTCATTGCATGCGTGTTCTTTTCATGAACCACATATGGATCCACTAGAGTCATTGCATGTTTGTTCTATCTAGAGACCACATGGATCCACCAATGTCATTGCATGTGTTTTCTTTTCGCAAACAACATATGGATCCACTAGAGTCATTGCATGTCTGTTCTTTTCATTAACCACAGCTAGAGTCATTGCATGTGTGTTCTTTTCATGAACCATATATGGATCCACCAAAGTCATTGCATGCCTTTTCTTTTCATAAAACACATGGATCCACTAGAGTCATTGCATGTGTGTTCTTTTCATGAACCACATATGGATCCACTAGTGTCATTGCATGTGTGTTCTTATCCTAAACTAGCACTAAAGTCATTGCATGTGTGTTCTTATACTAAACCAGCACTAGAGTCATTGCATGTGTATTATTTTCATGAACCACATATGGATCCACTAGAGTCATTGCATGTCTGTTCTTTCCACAAACCACATGGATCCACTAATGTCATTGCATGTCTGTTATTTTCATAAAACATATGGATCCACTAGAGTCATTGCATGTGTGTTCTTTTTATGAACCACATATGGATCCACTAGAGTCATTGCATGTGTGTTCTTATCCTAAACTAGCACTAGAGTCATTGCATGTGCGTTCTTTCCAGAAAGCACATGGATCCACCAATGTCATTGCATGTGTGTTATTTTCACAATCAACATATGGATCCAATAGAGTTATTGCATGTCTGTTCTTTTCATGAACCACATATGGATCCACTTGAGTCATTGCATGTGTGTTCTTATCCTTAACCAGCACTAGAGTCATTGCATGTGTGTTTTTACCCTAAACCAGCACTAGAGTCATTGCATGTCTATTCTTTTCATAAAACACATGCATCCACTAGAGTCATTGCATGTGTGTTCTTTTCATGAACCACATATGGATCACCAGTGTTATTGCATGTGTGTTCTTATCCTAAACCAGCACTAGAAGCCTTGCATGCGTGTCCTTATCCTAAACCAGCAGTAGAGTCATTGCATGTGTGTTCTTTTCATGAACCATATATGGATCCACTAGAGTCATGGCATGTCTATTCTTTCCACAAACCACATGGATCCACCAATGTCATTGCGTGTGTTATTTTCATGGACCACATATGGATCCACCAGAGTCATTGTATGTCTGTTCTTTTCATAAAACACATGGATCCACCAAAGTCATTGCATGCGTGTTGTTTTCATGAACCACATATAGATCCACTAGAGTCATTGCATGTGTATTCTTATCTTAAACCAGCACTAGAGTCATTGCATGTGTGTTCTTATCCTAAACCAGCACAAGAGTCATTGCATGTGTGTTCTTTTCATAAAGCACATGGATCCACCAGAGTTATTGCATGTGTGTTATTTTCATGAACAACATGGATCCACCAGTGTCATTGCATGTGTGTTCTTTTCATGAACCACAACTAGAGTCATTGTATGTGTGTTCTTTTCATGAACCACATACGGATCCACTAGAGTTCATTGGATGTGTGTTCTTCTCATAAACCACATAGATCCACTATAGTTCATTGCATGTGTGTTCTTTTAACAAACCACATATGGATCCACCAGTGTCATTTCATATGTATTCTTTTCATGAACCACATATGGATCCACCAGAGTCATTGCATGTCTATTCTTTTTATAAAACACATGGATCCACTAGAATAATTGCATGTGTGTTCTTTTCATGAACCACATATGGATCCACTAGAGTCATTGCATGTATGTTCTTATCCTAAACCAGCATTAGAGTCAGTGCATGTGTGCTCTTATCCTAAACCAGCACTAGAATCATTGCATGTGTGTTCCTTTCATGAACGACATATGGATCCACTAGAGTCATTGCATGTCTGTTCTTTCCACAAACCACATGGATCCACCAATGTCATTGCATGCGTGTTCTTTTCATGAACCACATATGGATCCACTAGAGTCATTGCATGTTTGTTCCTTTCATGAACAACATATGGATCAACTAGAGTCATTGCATGTCTGTTCTTTCCACAAACCACATGGATCCACCAATGTTATTGCATGTGTGTTCTTTTCAGGAACCACATATGGATCCACTAGAGTCATTGCATGTTTGTTCTATCCAGAAACCACATGGATCCACCAATGTCATTGAATGTGTGTTCTTTCCGCAAACAACATATGGATCCACTAGAGTCATTGCATGTCTATTCGTTTCATTAACCACAGCTAGAGTCATTGCACGTGTGTTCTTTTCATGAACCATATATGGATCTACCAAAGTCATTGCATGTCTATTCTTTTCATAAAACACATGGATCCACTAGAGTCATTGCATGTGTGTTCTTTTCATGAACCACATATGGATCCACCAGTGTCATTGCATGTGTGTTCTTATCCTAAACTAGCACTAAAGTCATTGCATGTGTGTTCTTATACTAAACCAGCACTAGAGTCATTACATGTGTATTATTTTCAAGAACCACGTATGGATCCACTAGAGTCATTGCACGTCTGTTATTTTCATAAAACATATGGATCCACTACAGTCATTGCATGTGTTTTCTTTTCATGAACCACATATGGATCCACTTGAGTCATTCCGTGTGTGTTCTTATCCTAAGCCAGCACTAGAGTCATTGCATGTGTGTTTTTACCCTAAACCAGCACTAGTGTCATTGCATGTGTGTTCTTTTCATAAAGCACATGGATCCACCAGAGTAATTGCATGTGTGTTATTTTCATGAGCCACATGGATCTACCAGTGTCAATGCATGTGTGTTGTTTTCATGAACCACAGCTAGAGTCAATGCATGTGTGTTCTTTTTATGAACCACATCTAGAGTCATTGGATGTGTGTTCTTTTCATGAACCACATATGGATCCACCAGAGTCATTGTATGTCTATCATTTTCATAAAACACATGGATCCACCAAAGTCATTGCATGTGTGTTGTTTTCATGAACCACATATGGATCCACTAGAGTCATTGCATGTGTATTCTTATCCTAAACCAGCACTAGAGTCATTGCATGTGTGTTCTTATCCTAAACCAGCACAAGAGTCATTGCATGTGTGTTCTTTTCATAAAGCACATGGATCCACCACAGTCATTACATGTGTGTTATTTTTATGAACAACATGGATCCTCCAGTGTCATTGCATGTGTGTTCTTTTTATGAACCACAGCTAGAGCCATTGCATGTGTGTTCTTTTCATGAACCACATAAGGATCCACTAGAGTCATTGCATGGGTGTTCTTATCCTAAACCAGCACTAGAGTCATTGCATGTGTGTTCTTATCCTAAACCAGCACTAGAGTCATTGCATGTGTGTTCTTTTGATAAAGCACTTGCATCCACCAGAGTCACTGCATGTGTGTTCTTTTCATGAAGCACAGCTAGAGTCATTGCATGTGTGTTCTTTTCATGAACCACTGTTAGAGTCATTGCATGTGTTTTCTTTTGATGAACCACCGTTAGAGTCATTGCGTGTGTGTTCTTTTCATGAAGCACAGCTAGAGACATTGCATGCGTGTTCTTTTCATGAACCACAAATGGATCCACTAGAGTCATCGCATGTTTGTTATTTTCATAAAACACATGGATCCACTAGAGTCATTGAATGTGTGTTCTTTTCACAAACTTCATATGGATCCACCAATGTCATTGCATGTGTGTTATTTTCATGAACCACATAGGATCGACCAGAGTCATTGCATGTCTGTTCTTTTCATAACACATGGATCCACTAGAGTCATTGCATGTGTGTTCTTTTCATGAACCACATATGGATCCACTAGAGTTATTGCATGTGTGTTCTTATCCTAAACTAGCACTAGAGTCATTGCATGTGTGTTCTTATCCTAAACCATCACTAGAGTCATTGCATGTGTGTTCTTTTCATGAACCACATATGGATCCACTAGAGTCATTGCATGTGTGTTATTTCCACAAACCACATGGATCCACCAATGTCATTGCATGTGTGTTCGTTTCACAAACAACATATGGATCCACTAGAGTCATTGCATGTCTGTTCGTTTCATTAACCACATCTACAGTCATTGCATGTGTGTTTTTTCATGAACCTCATATGGATCCACTAGAGTCATTGCATGTATGTTCTTTTCATAAAACACATGGATCCACTACAGTCATTGCATGTGTTTTCTTTTCATGAACCACATATGGATCCACCAGAGTCATTGAATGTATGTTCATTTCATAAAACACATGTATCCACTAGAGTCATTGCATGTGTGTTATTTTCATGAACCACATAAGGATCCACTAGAGTCATTACATGTGTGTTCTTTTCATGAACCACATAAGGATCCACTAGAGTCATTGCATGTGTGTTCTTATCCTAAACCAGCACTAGAGTCATTGCATGTGTGTTCTTTTGATAAAGCACTTGCATCCACCAGAGTCATTGCATGTGTGTTCTTTTCATGAAGCACAGGTAGAGTCATTGCATGTGTGTTCTTTTCATGAACCACCGTTAGAGTCATTTCATGCGTGTTCTTTTGATGAACCACCGTTAGAGTCATTGCGTGTGTGTTCTTTTCATGAAGCACAGCTAGAGTCGTTGCATGCGTGTTCTTTTCATGAACCACAAATGGATCCACTAGAGTCATGCATGTTTGTTATTTTCATAAAACACATGGATCCACTAGGGTTATTGAATGTGTGTTCTTTTCACAAACCACATATGGATCCACCAATGTCATTGCATGTGTGTTATTTTCATGAACCACATAGGATCCACCAGAGTCATTGCATGTCTGTTCTTTTCATAAAACACATGGATCCACTACAGTCATTGCATGTGCGTTCTTATCCTAAACTAGCACTAGAGTCATTGCATGTGTGTTCTTATCCTAAACCATCACTAGAGTCATTGCATGTGTGTTCTTTTCATGATCCACATATGGATCCACTAGAGTCATTGCATGTCTGTTCTTTCCACAAACCACATGGATCCACTAATGTCATTGCATGTGTGTTATTTTCATGAACCACATATGGATCCACTAGATTTATTGCATGTCTATTCTTTCCACAAACCACATGGATCCACCAATGTCATTGCATGTGTGTTATTTTCATGAACCACATATGGATCCACTAGAGACATTGCAAGTGTGTTCTTTTCATGAACCACGGCTAGAGTCATTGCATGTGTGTTCTTTTCATGAACCACATATGGATCCACTAGAGTCATTGCATGTCTGTTCTTTTCATAAAACACATGGATCCACTAGAGTCATTGAATGTGTGTTCTTTTCACGAACCACATATGATCCACTAGAGTCATTGCATGTGTTTTCTTTTCATGAACCACATGTGGATCCACTAGAGTCATTGCATGTTTGTTCTTTCCACAAACCACATGGATCCACCAATGTCATTGCATGTGTGTTCTTTTCATGAACCACATATGGATCCACTAGAGTCATTGCATGTTTGTTCTTTCCACAAACCACATGGATCTACCAATGTCATTGCATGTGTGTTCTTTTCATGAACCACATATGATCCACTAGAGTCATTGCATGTTTGTTCTTTCCACAAACCACCTGGATCCACCAATGTCATTGCATATGTCTGGTATTTTCATTAACCATAGCTAGAGTCATTGCATGTGTGTTATTTTCATGAACCACATAAGGATCCACCACAGTAATTGCTTGTCTGTTATTTTCATAAAACACATAGATCCACTAGTGTCATTGCAAGTGTGTTCTTTTCATGAACCACATATGGATCCACTAGAGTCATTGCATGTGTGTTCTTATCCTAAACTAGCACTAGAGTCATTGCATGTGCGTTCTTTCCAGAAAGCACATGGATCCACCAATGTCATTGCATGTGTGTTCTTTTCGCAAACAACATATGGATCCAATAGAGTCATTGCATGTCTGTTCTTTTCATTAACCACAGCTAGGGTCAATGCATGTTTGTTCTTTTCATGAACCACATCTGGATCAACTAGAGTCATTGCATGTCTTTTCTTTCCACAAACCACATGGATCGACCAATGTCATTGCATGTGTGTTCTTTTCCACAAACCACATGGATCCACCATTGTCATTTCATGTGTGTTGTTTTCACAAACAACATATGGATCCACTAGAGTCATTGCATGTTTGTTCTTTTCATTAACCATAGCTATACTCATTGCATGTGTGTTCTTTTCATAAACCTCGTATGGATGCACCAGAGTCATTGCATATTTATGTGTTTTTTTTCATGAACCACATATGGATCCACTAGTGTCATTGCATGTGTGTTCTTTTCCTAGACCAGCACTAGAGTCATTGCATATGTGTTCTTATCCTAAACCAGCAATAGAGTCATTGTATGTGTGTTCTTTTCATGAACCACAAATGGATCCACTAGAGTCATTGCATGTCTGTTCTTTCCACATACCACATGAATCCACCAATGTCATTGGATGTGTGTTCTTTTCATAAACAACATATGGATCCACTAGAGTCATTGCATGTCTGTTCTTTTCATTCACCACATCTATAGTCATTGCATGTGTGTTATTTTCATGAACCACATATCGATCCACTAGAGTCATTGCATGTATGTTCTTTTCATAAAACACATGGATCGACCAGAGTCGTTGCATGTGTGTTCTTTGCATGAAGCAAATATGGATCCACCAGTGTCATTGCATGTGTATTCTTATCCTAAACTAGCACTAGAGTCATCGCATGTGTGTTCTTATCCTAAACCAGCACTAGAGTCATTGCATGTGTATTCTTTTGATGAACCACATATGGATCCAATAGAGTCATTGCATTGTTGTTCTTTTTAGAAAACTAATGGATCCACTAGAGTCATTGAATGTGTGTTCTTTTCATGAACCACATATGGATCCACTAGAGTCATTGCATGTGTGTTGTTATCAAAAACTAGCACTAGAGTCATTGCATGTGTGTTCTTTTCATGAACCACATATGGATCCACTAGAGTTATTGCATGTGTGTTATTTCCACAAACCACATGGATCCACCAATGTCATTGCATGTGTGTTCGTTTCACAAACAACATATGGATCCACTAGAGTCATTGCATGTCTGTTCTTTTCATTTACCACATCTATAGTCATTGCATGTGTGTTATTTTCATGAACCACATATCGATCCACTAGAGTCATTCAATGTATGTTCTTTTCATAAAACACATGGATCCACTAGAGTCGTTGCATGTGTGTTGTTTTCATGAACCACATATAGATCCACTAGAGTCATTGCATGTGTGTTCTTATCATAAACCAGCACTAGAGTCATTGCATGTGTGTTCTTACCCTAAACCAGCACTAGAGTCATTGCGTGTGTGTTCTTTTCATAAAGCACATGGATCCACCAGAGTCAATGCATGTGTGTTATTTTCATGAACCACATGGATCCACCAGTGTCAATGCATGTGTGTTCTTTTCATGAACCACAGGTAGAGCCATTGCAAGTGTGTTCTTTTCATAAACTACAGTTAGAGTCATTGCATGTGTGTTCTTTTCATGAACCACATATGGATCCACTCGAGTCATTGCATGTCTGTTCTTTTCATAAAACTCATGGATCCACTAGAGTCATTGAATGTGTGTTCTTCACAAACCACTTATGGATCTACCAGTGTCATTGCATGTGTGTTCTTTTCATGAACCACATATGTATCCACCAGAGTCATTGCATGTCTGTTCTTTTCATAAAACATATGGATCCACTAGAGTCATTGCATGTGTTTTCTTTTCATGAACCACATATGGATCCACTAGAGTCATTGCATGTTTATTCTTTCCACAAACCACATGGATCCACCAATGTCATTGCATGTGTGTTCTTTTCATGAACCACATATGGATCCACTAGAGTCATTGCATGCTTGTTCTTTCCACAAACCACCTGGATCCACCAATGTCATTGCATATGTCTGGTATTTTCATTAACCACAGCTAGAGTCATTGCATGTGTGTTCTTTTCATGAACCACATATGGATCCACCACAGTCATTGCATGTATGTTATTTTCATAAAACACATGGATCCACTAGAGTCATTGCAAGTGTGTTCTTTTCATGAACCACATATGGATCCACTAGAGTCATTGCATGTGTGTTCTTATCCTAAACTAGCACTAGAGTCATTGCATGTGCGTTCTTTTCAGAAAGCACATGGATCCACCAATGTCATTGCATGTGTGTTCTTTTCGCAAATAACATATGGATCCACCAATGTCATTGCATGTTTGTTCTTTTCATAAACCACATATGGATCAACTAGAGTCATTGCATGTCTTTTCTTTCCACAAACCACATGGATCGACCAATGTCATTGCATGTGTGTTCTTTTCATGAACCACATATGGATCCACTTGAGTCATTGCATGTTTGTTCTTTCCACAAACCACATGGATCCACCAATGTCATTTCATGTGTGTTGTTTTCACAAACAACATATGGATCCACTAGAGTCATTGCATGTCTGTTATTTTCATTAACCACATATGGATCCACTAGAGTCATTGCATGTTTGTTCTTTTCATAAAACACTTGGATCCACTAGAGTCATTGAATGTTTGTTCTTTTCCCAAACCACATATGGATCCACCAATGTCATTACATGTGTGTTATTTTCATGAACCACATATGGATCCGCCAGAGTCATTGCATGTCTGTTCTTTTCATAAAACACATGGATCCACTAGACTCATTGCATGTGTGTTGTTTTCATGAACCACATATGGATCCACTAGAGTCATTGCATGTGTGTTCTTATCCTAAACTAGCACTAGAGTCATTGCATGTGTGTTCGTATCCAAAACCATCACTAGAGTCATTGCATGTGTGTTCTTTTCATGAACCACATATGGATCCACTAGAGTCATTGCATGTCTTTTCTTTCCACAAACCACATGGATCCACCAATGTCATTGCACATGTGTTCTTTTCATGAACCACATATGGATCCACTAGAGTCATTGCATGTGTGTACTTTCCACAAACCACATGGATCCACTAATGTCATTGCATGTGTGTTCTTTTCGTGAACCACATATGGATCCACTAGAGTCATTGCATGTCTGTTCTTTCCACAAACCACATGGATCCACCAATGTCATTGCATGTGTGTTCTTTTCATGAACCACACATGGATCCACTAGAGTCATTGCATCTGTGTTCTTTCCACAAACCACATGCATCCACCAATGTCATTGCATGTGTGTTCTTTTCACAAACAACATATGGATCCACTAGAGTCATTGCATGCCTGTTCTTTTCATTAACCACATCTACAGTCATTGCATGTGTGTTATTTTCATGAACCACATATGGATCCACTAGAGTCATTGCATGTATGTTCTTTTCATAAAACACATGGATCCACTAGAGTCATTCCATGTGTGTTCTTTTCATGAACCACATATGGATCCACTAGAGTCATTGTATGGGTGTTCTTATCCTAAACCAACACTAGATTCATTGCATGTGTGTTCTTATCCTAAACCAGCACTAGAGTCATTGCATGTGTGTTCTTTTGATAAAGCACTTGCATCCACCAGAGTCATTGCATGTGTGTTCTTTTCATGAAGCACAGCTAGAGTCATTGCATGTGTGTTCTTTTCATGAACCACTGTTAGAGTCATTGCATGTGTTTTCTTTTGATGAACCACCGTTAGAGTCATTGCGTGTGTGTTCTTTTTATGAAGCACAGCTAGAGTCATTGCATGCGTGTTCTTTTCATGAACCACAAATGGATCCACTAGAGTCATTGCATGTTTTTTATTTTCATAAAACACATGGATCCACTAGTCATTGAATGTGTGTTCTTTTCACAAACCACATATGGATCCACCAATGTCATTGCATGTGTGTTATTTTCATGAACCACATAGGATCCACCAGAGTCATTGCATGTCTGTTCTTTTCATAAAACACATGGATCCACTAGAGTCATTGCATGTGTATTCTTTTCATGAACCACATATGGATCCACTAGAGTCATTGCATGTGTGTTCTTATCCTAAACTAGCACTAGAGTCATTGCATGTGTGTTCTTATCCTAAAACATCACTAGAGTCATTGCATGTGTGTTCTTTCCACAAACCACATGGATCCACCAATGTCATTGCATGTGTGTTCTTTTCACAAACAACATATGGATCTACTAGAGTCATTGCATGTCTGTTCGTTTCATTAACCACATCTACAGTCATTGCATGTGTGTTTTTTCATGAACCACATATGGATCCACTAGAGTCATTGCATGTATGTTCTTTTCATAAAACACATGGATCCACTAGAGTCATTGCATGTGTGTTCTTTTCATGAAGCACATATGAATCCACCAGAGTCATTGAATGTATGTTCATTTCATAAAACACATGTATCCACTAGAGTCATTGCATGTGTGTTCTTTTCATGAACCACATAAGGATCCACTAGAGTCATTGCATGTGTGTTCTTTTGATAAAGCACTTGCATCCACCAGAGTCATTGCATGTGTGTTCTTTTCATGAAGCACAGCTAGAGTCATTGCATGTGTGTTCTTTTCATGAACCACCGTTAAGAGTCATTTCATGTGTGTTCTTTTGATGAACCACCGTGAGAGTCATTCGTGTGTGTTCTTTTCATGAAGCACAGCTAGAGTCATTGCATGTCTGTTCTTTTCATAAAACACATGGATCCACTAGAGTCAATGCATGTGTGTTCTTTCATGAACCACATATGGATCCACTAGAGTCATTGCATGTCTGTTCTTTCCACAAACCACATGCATCCACCAATGTCATTGCATGTGTATTCTTTGCATGAACCACATATGGATCCACTAGAGTCATTGCATGTCTGTTCTTTCCACAAACCACATGGATCCACCAATGTCATTGCATGTGTGTTCTTTTCATGAACCACAAATGGATCCACTAGAGTCATTGCATGTCTGTTCTTTCCACATACCACATGAATCCACCAATGTCATTGCATGTGTGTTGTTTTCATAAACAACATATGGATCCACTAGAGTCATTGCATGTTTGTTCTTTTCATTCACCACATCTATAGTCATTGCATGTGTGTTATTTTCATGAACCACATATCGATCCACTAGAGTCATTGCATGTATGTTCTTTTCATAAAACACATGGATCCACTAGAGTCGTTGCATGTGTGTTCTTTTCATGAACCACATATGGATCCACCAGTATCATTGCATGTGTGTTCTTATCCTAAACTAGCACTAGAGTCATTGCATGTGTGTTCTTATCCTAAGCCTGCACTAGAGTCATTGCATGTGTATTCTTTTGATGAACCACATATGGATCCAATAGAGTCATTGCATGGTTGTTCTTTTTATAAAACACATGGATCCACTAGAGTCATTGCATGTATGTTCTGTTCATGAACCACATATGGATCCACTAGAGTCATTGCATGTGTGTTGTTATCATAAACCAGCACTAGAGTCATTGCATGTGTGTTCTTACCCTAAACCAGCACTAGAGTCATTGCATGTGTGTTCTTTTCATAAAGCACATGGATCCACCAGAGTCAATGCATGTGTGTTATTTTCATGAACCACATGGATCCACCAGTGTCAATGCATGTGTGTTCTTTTCATGAACCACAGCTAGAGCCATTGCAAGTGTGTTCTTTTTATGAACCACAGTTAGAGTCATTGCATGTGTGTTCTTTTCATGAACCACATATGGATCCACTAGAGTCATTGTATGTCTGATTTTTTCATAAAACTCATGGATCCAGTAGACTCATTGAATGTGTGTTCTTTTCACAAACCACATATGGATCTACAAGTGTCATTGCATGTGTGTTCTTTTCATGAACCACACATGTAGACACTAGTCATTGCATGTCTGTTCTTTTCATAAAACATATGGATCCACTAGAGTCATTGCATGTGTTTTGTTTTCATGAACCACATATGGATCCACTAGAGTCATTGCATGTTTGTTCTTTCCACAAACCACATGGATCCACTAATGTCATTGCATGTGTGTTCTTTTCATGAACCACATATGGATCCACTAGAGTCATTGCATGTTTGTTCTTTCCACAAACCACCTGGATCCACCAATGTCATTGCATATGTCTGGTATTTTCATTTACCATAGCTAGAGTCGTTGCATGTGTGTTCTTTTCATGAACCACATATGGATCCACCAGTGTCATTGCATGTGTGTTCTTATCCTAAACTAGCACTAGAGTCATTGCATGTGTGTTCTTATCCTAAACCTGCACTAGAGTCATTGCATGTGTATTCTTTTGATGAACCACATATGGATCCAATAGAGTCATTGTATGGTTGTTCTTTTTATAAAACACATGGATCCACTAGAGTCATTGCATGTATGTTCTGTTCATGAACCACATATGGATCCACTAGAGTCATTGCATGTGTGTTCTTATCATAAACCAGCACTAGAGTCATTGCATGTGTGTTCTTACCTTAAACCAGCACTAGAGTCATTGCATGTGTGTTCGTTTCATAAAGCACATGGATCCACCAGAGTCAATGCATGTGTGTTATTTTCATGAACCACATGGATCCACCAGTGTGAATGTATGTGTGTTCTTTTCATGAACCACAGCTAGAGCCATTGCAAGTGTGTTCTTTTCATGAACCACAGTTAGAGTCATTGCATGTGTGTTCTTTTCATGAACCACATATGGATCCACTAGAGTCATTGCATGTCTGTTCTTTTCATAAAACTCATGGATCCACTAGAGTCATTGAATGTGTGTTCTTTTCACAAACCACATATGGATCTACCAGTGTCATTGCATGTGTGTTATTTTCATGAACCACACATGTAGACACCAGAGTCATTGCATGTCTGTTCTTTTCATAAAACATATGGATCCACTAGAGTCATTGCATGTGTTTTCTTTTCATGAACCACATATGGATCCACTAGAGTCATTGCATGTTTGTTCTTTCCACAAACCACATGGATCCACCAATGTCATTGCATGTGTGTTCTTTTCATGGACCACATATGGATCCACTAGAGTCATTGCATGTTTGTTCTTTCCACAAACCACCTAGATCCACCAATGTCATTGCATATGTCTGGTATTTTCATTAACCACAGCTAGAGTCATTGCATGTGTGTTCTTTTCATGAACCACATATGGATCCACCACAGTCATTGCTTGTCTGTTATTTTCATAAAACACATGGATCCACTAGAGTCATTGCAAGTGTGTTCTTTTCATGAACCACATAGGGATCCACTAGAGTCATTGCATGTGTGTTCTTATCCTAAACTAGCACTAGAGTCATTGCATGTGCGTTCTTTCTAGAAAGCACATGGATCCACCAATGTCATTGCATGTGTGTTCTTTTCGCAAACAACATATGGATCCAATAGAGTCATTGCATGTCTGTTCTTTTCATTAACCACAACTAGGGTCAATGCATGTTTGTTCTTTTCATAAACCACATATGGATCAACTAGAGTCATTGCATGTCTTTTCTTTCCACAAACCACATGGATCGACCAATGTCATTGCATGTGTGTTCTTTTCATGAACCACATATGGATCCACTTGAGTCATTGCATGTTTGTTCTTTCCACAATCTACATGGATCCACCAATGTCATTTCATGTGTGTTGTTTTCACAAACAACATATGGATCCACTAGAGTCATTGCATGTCTGTTATTTTCATTAACCACATATGGATCCAGTAGAGTCATTGCATGTTTGTTCTTTTCATAAAACACTTGGATCCACTAGAGTCATTGAATGTGTGTTCTTTTCACAAACCACATATGGATCCACCAATCTCATTACATGTGTGTTATTTTCATGAACCACATGTGGATCCGCCAGAGTCATTGCATGTCCGTTCTTTTCATAAAACACATGGATCCACTAGACTCATTGCATGTGTGTTGTTTTCATGAACCACATATGGATCCACTAGAGTCATTGCATGTGTGTTCTTATCCTAAACTAGCACTAGAGTCATTGCATGTGTGTTCTTATCCAAAACCATCACTAGAGTCATTGCATGTGTGTTCTTTTCATGAACCACATATGGATCCACTAGAGTCATTGCATGTCTGTTCTTTCCGCAAACAAAATGGATCCACTAATGTCATTGCATGTGTTTTCTTTTCATTAACCACATATGGATCCACTAGAGTCATTGCATGTCTGTTCTTTCTACAAACCACATGGATCCACCAATGTCATTGCATGTGTATTCTTTTCATGAACCACACATGGATCCACTGGAGTCATTGCATGTGTGTTCTTTCCACAAACCACATGCATCCACCAATGTCATTGCATATGTGTTCTTTTCACAAACAACATATGGATCCACTAGAGTCATTGCATATCTGTTCTTTTCATTAACCACATCTACAGTCATTGCATGTGTGTTATTTTCATGAACCACATATGGATCCACTAGAGTCATTGCATGTATGTTCTTTTCATAAAACACATGGATCCACTAGAGTCATTGCATGTGTGTTCTTTTCATGAACCACATATGGATCCACCAGAGTCATTGAATATCTGTTCATTTCATAAAACACATGGTCCACTAGAGTCATTGCATGTGTGTTCTTATCCTAAACCAGCACTAGAGTCATTGCATGTGTGTTCTTTTGATAAAGCACTTGCATCCACCAGAGTCATTGCATGTGTGTTCTTTTCATGAAGCACAACTAGAGTCATTGCATCTGTGTTCTTTTCATGCACCACTGTTATAGTCATTGCAAGTGTTTTCTTTTGATGAACCACCGTTAGAGTCATTGCGTGTGTGTTCTTTTCATGAAGCACAGCTAGAGTCATTGCATGCGTGTTCTTTTCATGAACCACAAATGGATCCACTAGAGTCATTGCATGTTTGTTATTTTCATAAAACACATGGATCCACTAGAGTCATTGAATGTGTGTTCTTTTCATGAACCACATAGGATCCACCAGAGTCATTGCATGTCTGTTCTTTTCATAAAACACATGGATCCACTAGAGTCATTGCATGTGTGTTCTTTTCATAAACCACATATGGATCAACTAGAGTCATTGCATGTCTTTTCTTTCCACAAACCACATGGATCGACCAATGTCATTGCATGTGTGTTCTTTTCATGAACCACATATGGATCCACTAGAGTCATTGCATGTCTGTTCTTTCTACAAACCACATGGATCCACCAATGTCATTGCATGTGTATTCTTTTCATGAACCACACATGGATCCACTGGAGTCATTGCATGTGTGTTCTTTCCACAAACCACATGCATCCACCAATGTCATTGCATGTGTGTTCTTTTCACAAACAACATATGGATCCACTAGAGTCATTGCATGTCTGTTCTTTTCATTAACCACATCTACAGTCATTGCATGTGTGTTATTTTCATGAACCACATATGGATCCACTAGAGTCATTGCATGTATGTTCTTTTCATAAAACACATGGATCCACTAGAGTCATTGCATGTGTGTTCTTTTCATGAACCACATATGGATCCACCAGAGTCATTGAATATCTGTTCATTTCATAAAACACATGGTCCACTAGAGTCATTGCATGTGTGTTCTTTTCATGAACCACATAAGGATCCACTAGAGTCATTGCATCGGTGTTCTTATCCTAAACCAGCACTAGAGTCATTGCATGTGTGTTCTTATCCTAAACCAGCACTAGAGTCATTGCATGTGTGTTCTTATCCTAAACCAGCACTAGAGTCATTGCATGTGTGTTCTTTTGATAAAGCACTTGCATCCACCAGAGTCATTGCATGTGTGTTCTTTTCATGAAGCACAGCTAGAGTCATTGCATCTGTGTTCTTTTCATGAACCACCGTTAGAGTCATTGCAAGTGTTTTCTTTTGATGAACCACCGTTAGAGTCATTGCGTGTGTGTTCTTTTCATGAAGCACAGCTAGAGTCATTATATGCGTGTTCTTTTCATGAACCACAAATGGATCCACTAGAGTCATTGCATGTTTGTTATTTTCATAAAACACATGGATCCGAGTCATTGAATGTGTGTTCTTTTCACAAACCACATATGGATCCACCAATGTCATTGCATGTGTGTTATTTTCATGAACCACATAGGATCCACCAGAGTCATTGCATGTCTGTTCTTTTCATAAAACATATGGATCCACTAGAGTCACTGCATGTGTTTTCTTTTCATGAACCACATATGGATCCACTAGAGTCATTGCATGTTTATTCTTTCCACAAACCACATGGATCCACCAATGTCATTGCATGTGTGTTCTTTTCATGGACCACATATGGATCCACTAGAGTCATTGCATGTTTGTTCTTTCCACAAACCACCTAGATCCACCAATGTCATTGCATATGTCTGGTATTTTCATTAACCACAGCTAGAGTCATTGCATGTGTGTTCTTTTCATGAACCACATATGGATCCACCACAGTCATTGCTTGTCTGTTATTTTCATAAAACACATGGATCCACTAGAGTCATTGCAAGTGTGTTCTTTTCATGAACCACATAGGGATCCACTAGAGTCATTGCATGTGTGTTCTTATCCTAAACTAGCACTAGAGTCATTGCATGTGCGTTCTTTCTAGAAAGCACATGGATCCACCAATGTCATTGCATGTGTGTTCTTTTCGCAAACAACATATGGATCCAATAGAGTCATTGCATGTCTGTTCTTTTCATTAACCACAACTAGGGTCAATGCATGTTTGTTCTTTTCATAAACCACATATGGATCAACTAGAGTCATTGCATGTCTTTTCTTTCCACAAACCACATGGATCGACCAATGTCATTGCATGTGTGTTCTTTTCATGAACCACATATGGATCCACTTGAGTCATTGCATGTTTGTTCTTTCCACAATCTACATGGATCCACCAATGTCATTTCATGTGTGTTGTTTTCACAAACAACATATGGATCCACTAGAGTCATTGCATGTCTGTTATTTTCATTAACCACATATGGATCCAGTAGAGTCATTGCATGTTTGTTCTTTTCATAAAACACTTGGATCCACTAGAGTCATTGAATGTGTGTTCTTTTCACAAACCACATATGGATCTACCAATCTCATTACATGTGTGTTATTTTCATGAACCACATATGGATCCGCCAGAGTCATTGCATGTCTGTTCTTTTCATAAAACACATGGATCCACTAGACTCATTGCATGTGTGTTGTTTTCATGAACCACATATGGATCCACTAGAGTCATTGCATGTGTGTTCTTATCCTAAACTAGCACTAGAGTCATTGCATGTGTGTTCTTATCCAAAACCATCACTAGAGTCATTGCATGTGTGTTCTTTTCATGAACCACATATGGATCCACTAGAGTCATTGCATGTCTGTTCTTTCCGCAAACAACATGGATCGACTAATGTTATTGCATGTGTTTTCTTTTCATGAACCACATATGGATCCACTAGAGTCATTGCATGTCTGTTCTTTCTACAAACCACATGGATCCACCAATGTCATTGCATGTGTATTCTTTTCATGAACCACACATGGATCCATTGGAGTCATTGCATGTGTGTTCTTTCCACAAACCACATGCATCCACCAATGTCATTGCATGTGTGTTCTTTTCACAAACAACATATGGATCCACTAGAGTCATTGCATGTCTGTTCTTTTCATTAACCACATCTACAGTCATTGCATGTGTGTTATTTTCATGAACCACATATGGATCCACTAGAGTCATTGCATGTATGTTCTTTTCATAAAACACATGGATCCACTAGAGTCATTGCATGTGTGTTCTTTTCATGAACCACATATGGATCCACCAGAGTCATTGAATATCTGTTCATTTCATAAAACACATGGTCCACTAGAGTCATTGCATGTGTGTTCTTTTCATGAACCACATAAGGATCCACTAGAGTCATTGCATGGGTGTTCTTATCCTAAACCAGCACTAGAGTCATTGCATGTGTGTTCTTATCCTAAACCAGCACTAGAGTCATTGCATGTGTATTCTTTTGATAAAGCACTAGCATCCACCAGAGTCATTGCATGTGTGTTCTTTTCATGAAGCACAACTAGAGTCATTGCATCTGTGTTCTTTTCATGCACCACTGTTAGAATCATTGCAAGTGTTTTCTTTTGATGAACCACCGTTAGAGTCATTGCGTGTGTGTTCTTTTCATGAAGCACAGCTAGAGTCATTGCATGCGTGTTCTTTTCATGAACCACAAATGGATCCACTAGAGTCATTGCATGTTTGTTATTTTCATGAAACACATGGATCCACTAGAGTCATTGAATGTGTGTTCTTTTCACAAACCACATATGGATCCACCAATGTCATTGCATGTGTGTTATTTTCATGAACCACATAGGATCCACCAGAGTCATTGCATGTCTGTTCTTTTCATAAAACACATGGATCCACTAGAGTCATTGCATGTGTGTTCTTTTCATGAACCACATATGGATCCACTAGAGTCATTGCATGTCTGTTCTTTCTACAAACAACATGGATCCACTAATGTCATTGCATGTGTGTTCTTTTCATGAACCACATATGGATCCACTAGAGTCATTGCATGTCTGTTCTTTCTACAAACCACATGGATCCACCAATGTCATTGCATGTGTATTCTTTTCATGAACCACACATGGATCCACTGGAGTCATTGCATGTGTGTTCTTTCCACAAACCACATGCATCCACCAATGTCATTGCATGTGTGTTCTTTTCACAAACAACATATGGATCCACTAGAGTCATTGCATGTCTGTTCTTTTCATTAACCACATCTACAGTCATTGCATGTGTGTTATTTTCATGAACCACATATGGATCCACTAGAGTCATTGCATGTATGTTCTTTTCATAAAACACATGGATCCACTAGAGTCATTGCATGTGTGTTCTTTTCATGAACCACATATGGATCCACCAGAGTCATTGAATATCTGTTCATTTCATAAAACACATGGTCCACTAGAGTCATTGCATGTGTGTTCTTTTCATGAACCACATAAGGATCCACTAGAGTCATTGCATGGGTGTTCTTATCCTAAACCAGCACTAGAGTCATTGCATGTGTGTTCTTATCCTAAACCAGCACTAGAGTCATTGCATGTGTGTTCTTTTGATAAAGCACTTATATCCACCAGAGTCATTGCATGTGTGTTCTTTTCATGAAGCACAGCTAGAGTCGTTCCATCTGTGTTCTTTTCATGCACCACCGTTAGAGTCATTGCAAGTGTTTTCTTTTGATGAACCACCGTTAGAGTCATTGCGTGTGTGTTCTTTTCATGAAGCACAACTAGAGTCATTGTATGCGTGTTCTTTTCATGAACCACAAATGGATCCACTAGAGTCATTGCATGTTTGTTATTTTCATAAAACACATGGATCCGAGTCATTGAATGTGTGTTCTTTTCACAAACCACATATGGATCCACCAATGTCATTGCATGTGTGTTATTTTCATGAACCACATAGGATCCACCAGAGTCATTGCATGTCTGTTCTTTTCATAAAACACATGGATCCACTAGAGTCATTGCATGTGTGTTCTTTTCATGAACCACATATGGATCCACTAGAGTCATTGCATGTGTGTTCTTATCCTAAACTAGCACTAGAGTCATTGCATGTGTGTTCTTATCCTAAACCATCACTAGAGTCATTGCATGTGTGTTCTTTTCATGAACCACATATGGATCCACTAGAGTCATTGCATGTGTGTTCTTTCCACAAACCACATGGATCCACCAATGTCATTGCATGTGTGTTCTTTTCACAAACAACATATGGATCTACTAGAGTCATTGCATGTCTGTTCGTTTCATTAACCACATCTACAGTCATTGCATGTGTGTTTTTCATGAACAACATATGGATCCACTAGAGTCATTGCATGTATGTTCTTTTCATAAAACACATGGATCCACTATAGTCATTGCATGTGTGTTATTTTCATGAACCACATATGGATCCACCAGAGTCATTGAATGTATGTTCATTTCATAAAACACATGTATCCACTAGAGTTATTGCATGTGTGTTCTTTTCATGAACCACATAAGGATCCACTAGAGTCATTGCATGTGTGTTCTTATCCTAAACCAGCACTAGAGTCATTGCATGTGTGTTCTTTTGATAAAACACTTGCATCCACCAGAGTCATTGCATGTGTGTTCTTTTCATGAAGCACAGCTAGAGTCATTTCATGTGTGTTCTTTTCATGAACCACCGTTAGAGTCATTTCATGTGTGTTATTTTGATGAACCACCGTTAGAGTCATTGCGTGTGTGTTCTTTTCATGAAGCACAGCTAGAGTCGTTGCATGCGTGTTCTTTTCATGAACCACAAATGGATCCACTAGAGTCATTGCATGTTTGTTATTTTCATAAAACACATGGATCCACTAGAGTTATTGAATGTGTGTTCTTTTCAGAAACCACATATGGATCCACCAATGTCATTGCATGTGTGTTATTTTCATGAACCACATAGGATCCACCAGAGTCATTGCATGTCTGTTCTTTTCATAAAACACATGGATCCACTAGAGTCATTGCATGTGTGTTCTTTTCATGAACCACATATGGATCCACTAGAGTCATTGCATGTGTGTTCTTATCCTAGACTAGCACTAGAGTCATTGCATGTGTGTTCTTATCCTAAACCATCACTAGAGTCATTGGATGTGTGTTCTTTTCATGATCCACATATGGATCCACTAGAGTCATTGCATGTCTATTCTTTCCACAAACCACATGGATCCACCAATGTCATTGCATGTGTGTTCTTTTCATGAACCACATATGGATCCACTAGAGTCATTGCATGTATGTTCTTTCCACAAACCACATGGATCCACCATTGTCATTGCATGTGTGTTATTTTCATAAACAACATATGGATCCACTAGAGTCATTGCATGTCTGTTCTTTCCACAAACCACATGGATCCACCAATATCATTGCGTGTGTTCTTTTCATGAATCACATATTGATCCACCAGAGTCATTGCATGCTTTTTCTTTTCATAAAAGACATGGATCCACCAAATTCATTTCATGTGTGTTCTTTTCATGAACCACATATGGATCCACTAGAGTCATGCATGTGTATTCCTATCCTAAACCAGCACTAGAGTCATTGCATGTGTGTTCTTATCCTAAACCAGCACAAGAGTCATTGCATATGTGTTCTTATCCTAAACCAGCACTAGAGTCATTGTATGTGTGTTCTTTTCATGAACCACAAATGGATCCACTAGAGTCATTGCATGTCTGTTCTTTCCACATACCACATGAATCCACCAATGTCATTGCATGTGTGTTCTTTTCATAAACAACATATGGATCCACTAGAGTCATTGCATGTCTGTTCTTTTCATTTACCACATCTATAGTCATTGCATGTGTGTTATTTTCATGAACCACATATCGATCCACTAGAGTCGTTCCATGTATGTTCTTTTCATAAAACACATGGATCCACTAGAGTCGTTGCATGTGTGTTCTTTTCATGAACCACATATGGATCCACCAGTGTCATTGCATGTGTGTTCTTATCCTAAACTAGCACTAGAGTCATTGCATGTGTGTTCTTATCCTAAACCAGCACTAGAGTCATTGCATGTGTATTCTTTTGATGAACCACATATGGATCCAACAGAGTCATTGCATGGTTGTTCTTTTTATAAAACACATGGATCCACTAGAGTCATTGCATGTATGTTCTGTTCATGAACCACATATGGATCCACTAGAGTCATTGCATGTGTGTTCTTATCATAAACCAGCACTAGAGTCATTGCATGTGTGTTCTTACCCTAAACCAGCACTAGAGTCATTGCATGTGTGTTCTTTTCATAAAGCACATGGATCCACCAGAGTCAATGCAAGTGTATTATTTTCATGAACCACATGGATCCACCAGTGTCAATGCATGTGTGTTCTTTTCATGAACCACAGCTAGAGCCATTGCAAGTGTGTTCTTTTCATGAACCACAGTTAGAGTCATTGCATGTGTGTTCTTTTCATGAACCACATATGGATCCACTAGAGTCATTGCATGTCTGTTCTTTTCATAAAACTCATGGATCCACTAGAGTCATTGAATGTGTGTTCTTTTCACAAACCACATATGGATCTACTAGTGTCATTGCATGTGTGTTCTTTTCATGAACCACATATGTATCCACCAGAGTCATTGCATGTCTGTTCTTTTCATAAAACATATGGATCCACTAGAGTCATTGCATGTGTTTTCTTTTCATGAACCACATATGGATCCACTAGAGTCATTGCATGTTTGTTCTTTCCACAAACCACATGGATCCACCAATGTCATTGCATGTGTGTTCTTTTCATGAACCACATATGGATCCACTAGAGTCATTGCATGTTTGTTCTTTCCACAAACCACCTGGATCCACCAATGTCATTGCATATGTCTGGTATTTTCATTAACCACAATTAGAGTCATTGCATGTGTGTTCTTTTCATGAACCACATATGGATCCACCACAGTCATTGCTTGTCTGTTATTTTCATAAAACACATGGATCCACTAGAGTCATTGCAAGTGTTTTTTTTTCATGAACCATATATGGATACACTAGAGTCATTGCATGTGTGTTCTTATCCTAAATTAGCACTAGAGTCATTGCATGTGCGTTCTTTCCAGAAAGCACATGGATCCACCAATGTTATTGCATGTGTGTTCTTTTCGCAAACAACATGTGGATCCAATAGAGTCATTGCATGTCTGTTCTTTTCATTAACCATAGCTAGGGTCAATGCATGTTTGTTCTTTTCATAAACCACATATGGATCAACTAGAGTCATTGCATGTCTTTTCTTTCCACAAACCACATGGATCGACCAATGTCATTGCATGTGTGTTCTTTTCATGAACCACATATGGATCCACTTGAGTCATTGCATGTTTGTTCTTTCCACAAACCACATGGAGCCACCAATGTCATTTCATGTGTGTCGTTTTCACAAACAACATATGGATCCACTAGAGTCATTGCATGTCTGTTCTTTTCATTAACCATAGCTAGACTCATTGCATGTGTGTTCTTTTCATGAACCTCGTATGGATGCACCAGAGTCATTGCACATCTATTATTTTCATAAAATATATTATTTTCATAAAATACATGGATCCACAACAGTCGTTGCATGTGTTTTTTTTCATGAACCACATATGGATCCACTAGTGTCATTGCTTGTGTGTTCTTTTCCTAGACCAGCACTAGAGTCATTGCATATGTGTTCTTATCCTAAACCAGCACTAGAGTCATTGCACGTGTGTTCTTTTCATGAAGCACATATGGATCCACTAGAGTCATTCCATGTCTCTTCTTTCCACAAAACACATGGATCCACCAATGTCATTGCATGTGTGTTCTTTTCATGAACCACATATGGATTCACTAGAGTCATTACATGTGTGTTCTTATCCTAAACCAGCACTAGAGTCATTGTATGTGTGTTCTTATCCTAAACCAGCACTAGAGTCATTGCATGTGTGTTCTTTTGATAAAGCACTTGGATCCACCAAAGTCATTGCATGTGTGTTCTTTTCATGAAGCACAGCTAGAGTCATTGCATGTGTGTTCTTTTCATGAACCACCGTTAGAGTCATTGCGTGTGTGTTCTTTTCGTGAAGCACAACTAGAGTCATTTCATGTGTGTTCTTTTCATGAACCACCGGTAGAGTCATTGCATGTGTGTTCTTTTCTTGAACCATAGCTAGAGTCATTGCATGCGTGTTCTTTTCATGAACCACAAACGGATCCACTAGAGTCATTGCATGTTTGTTTTTTTCATAAAACACTTGGATCCACTAGAGTCATTGAATGTGTGTTCTTTTCACAAACCACATATGGATCCACCAATGTCATTGCATGTGTGTTATTTTTGTGAACCACATATGAATCCACCAGAGTCATTGCATGTCTGTTCTTTTCATAAAACACATGGATCCACTAGAGTCATTGCATGTGTGTTCTTTTGATAAAGCACTTGGATCCACCAGAGTCATTGCATGTGTGTTCTCTTCATGAAGCACAGCTAGAGTCATTGCATGTGTGTTCTTTTCATGAACCACCGTTAGAGTCATTGCGTGTGTGTTCTTTTCATGAAGCACAACTAGAGTCATTGCATGTGTGTTCTTTTCATGAACCACATATGGATCCACCAGAGTCATTGCATGTATGTTCTTTCCACAAACAACATGGATCCACTAATGTCATTGCATGTGTGTTCTTTTCATGAACCACATATGGATCCACTAAAGTCATTGCATGTGTGTTCTTTCCACAAACCCCATGGATCCACCAATGTCATTGCATGTGTGTTCTTTTCACAAACAACATATGGATCCACTAGAGTCATTGCATGTGTGTTCTTTTCATTAACTACATCCACAGTCATTGCATGTGTTATTTTCATGAACCACTTATGGATCCACTAGAGTCATTGCATGTATGTTCTTTTCATAAAACACATGGATCCACTAGAGTCATTGCATGTGTGTTCTTTTCATGAACCACATATGGATCCACCAGTGTCATTGCATGTGTGTTCTTTCCAAAAACCACATGGATCCACCAGTGTCAATGCATGTGTGTTCTTTTCATGAACCACAGCTAGAGCCATTGCAAGTGTGTTCTTTTCATGAACCACAGTTAGAGTCATTGCATGTGTGTTCTTTTCATGAACCACAGATGGATTCACCAGAGTCATTGCATGTCTGTTATTTTCATAAAACACATGGATCCACTATAGTCATTGCATGTGTGTTCTTTTCATGAACCACATATGGATCCACCAGTATCATTACATGTGTGTTCTTATCCTAAACCAGCACTAGAGTCATTGCATGTGTGTTCTTATCCTAAACCAACACTAGAGTCATTGCATGTGTGTTCTTATCCTAAGCCAGCACTAGAGTCATTGCATGTGTGTTCTTTTCATGAACCACATATGGATCCACTAGGGTCATTGCATGTATGTTCTTTCCACAAACCACATGGATCCACCAATGTCATTGCTTGTGTTCTTTTCATGAACCAGATATTGATCCACCAAAGTCATTGCATGTCTGTTCTTTTCATAAAACACATGGATCCACCAAAGTCATTGCATGTGTGTTCATTTCATGAACCACATATGGATCCACTAGAGTCATGCATGTGTATTCTTATCCTAAACTAGCACTAGAGTCATTGCATGTGTGTTCTTATCCTAAACCAGCACAAGAGTCATTGCATGTGTGTTCTTTTCATAAAGCACATGGATCCACTAGAGTCATTGCATATGTGTTATTTTAATGAACCACATGGATCCACCAGTGTCATTGCATGTGTGTTCTTTTCTTCAACCACAGCTAGAGTCATTGCATGTGTGTTCTTTTAATGAACCACAACTAGAATTATTGCATGTGTGTTCTTCTCATGAACCACATATGGATCCACTAGAGTCATTGCATGTCTGTTCTTTTCATAAAATAGATGAATCCACTAGGGTCATTGAATGTGTGTTCTTTACAAAAACCACATATGAATCCACCAGTATCATAGCATGTATGTTCTTTTCATGAACCACATATGGATCCATCAGATTCATTGCATGTCTGTTCTTTTCATAAAACACATGGATCCACTAGATTCATTGCATATGTGTTCTTTTCATGCACCACATATGGATCCACTAGAGTCATTGCATGTGTGTTCTCATCCTAATCCAGCACTAGAGTCATTGCATGTGTGTTCTTATCCTAAGCCAGCACTAAAGTCAATGCATGTGTGTTCTTTTCATGAACCACATATTGATCTACTAGAGTCATTGCATGTATGTTCTTTCCACAAACCACATGGATCCACCAATGTCATTGCATGTGTGTTCTTTTCATGAACCACATTTGGATCCACTAGAGTCATTGCATGTTTGTTCTTTCCACAAACCACATGGATCCGCTAATGTCAATTCATGTGTGTTCTTTTCACAAACAACATATGGATCCACTAGAGTCATTGCATGTCTGTTCTTTTCATTAACCAC
Source organism: Avena sativa (assembly GCA_916181665.1). Lineage (NCBI taxonomy): Eukaryota > Viridiplantae > Streptophyta > Magnoliopsida > Poales > Poaceae > Avena > Avena sativa. The sequence goes on from OV702292.1 coordinate 321,103,110, forward strand.
AGCTAGAGTCATTGCATGTGTGTTGTTTTCATGAACCATGTATGGATGCACCAGAGTGATTGCATGTCTGTTCTTTTCATAAAATACATGGATTCACTAGAGTCATTGCATGTGTATTCTTTTCATGAACCACATATGGATCCACAAGTGTCATTGCATGTGTGTTCTTTTCCTAAACCAATAGTAGAGTCATTGCATGTGTGTTCTTATCCTAAACCATCACTAGAGTCATTGCATGTGTGTTCTTTTCATGAACCACATATGGATCTACTAGAGTCATTGCATGTATGTTCTTTCCATAAACCACATGGATCCACCAATGTCATTGCATTTTTGTTCTTTTCATGAACCACATATGGATCCACCAGAGTCATTGCATGTCTGTTCTTTTCATAAAACACATGGATCCACTAGAGTCATTGCATGTGTGTTCTTTTCATGAACCACATATGGATCCACCAGTGTCATTGCATGTGTGTTCTTATCCTAAACTAGCACTAAAGTCATTGCATGTGTGGTCTTATCCTAAACCAGCACTAGAGTCATTGCATGTGTATTATTTTCATGAACCACATATGGATCCACTAGAGTCATTGCATATTTGTTCTTTTCATAAAACATATGGATCCACTAGATTCATTGCATGTGTCTTCTTTTCATGAACCACAGATGAATCCACTAGCGTCATTGCATGTGTGTTCTTATCCTAAACCAGCAGTAGAGTCATTTCATGTGTGTTTTTACCCTAAACCTGCACTAGAGTCATTGCATGTGTGTTCTTTTCATAAAGCACATGGATCCACCAGAGTAATTGCATGTGTGTTATTTTCATGAACCACATGGATCCACCAGTGTTAATGCATGTGTATTGTTTTCATGAACCACAGCAAGAGTCATTGCATGTGTGTTCTTTTCATAAACCACGTCTAGAGTCATTGCATATGTTTTCTTTTCATGAACCACATATGGATCCACCAGAGTCATTGCATGTCTGTTCTTTTCATAAAACACATGGATCCACCAAAGTCATTGCATGTGTGTTGTTTTCATGAACCACATATGGATCCACTAGAGTCATGGAATGTGTATTCTTATCCTAAACCAGCACTAGAGTCATTGCATGTGTGTTCTTATCCTAAATCAGCACAAGAGTCATTGCATGTGTGTTCTTTTCATAAAGCACATGGATCCACCAGAGTCATTGCATGTGTGTTATTTTCATGGACAACATGGATCCACCAGTGTTATTGCATGTGTGTTCTTTTAATGAACCACAGCTAGAGTCATTGCATGTGTGTTCTTTTCATGAACCAACTATGGATCAACTAGAGTTCATTGGATGTGTGTTCTGCTCATAAACCACATGGATCCACTAGAGTTCATTGTATGTGTGTTCTTTTCATGAACCACATATTGATCCACCAAAGTCATTGCATGTCTGTTCTTTTCATAAAACACATAGATCCACTAGAGTCATGCATGTGTATTATTTTCATGAACCACATATGGATCCACTAGAGTCATTGCATATTTGTTCTTTTCATAAAACATATGGATCCACTAGATTCATTGCATGTGTCTTCTTTTCATGAACCACAGATGAATCCACTAGCGTCATTGCATGTGTGTTCTTTTCATGAACCACAGATGAATCCACTAGCGTCATTGCATGTGTGTTCTTATCCTAAACCAGCAGTAGAGTCATTTCATGTGTGTTTTTACCCTAAACCTGCACTAGAGTCATTGCATGTGTGTTCTTTTCATAAAGCACATGGATCCACCAGAGTAATTGCATGTGTGTTATTTTCATGAACCACATGGATCCACCAGTGTTAATGCATGTGTATTGTTTTCATGAACCACAACAAGAGTCATTGCATGTGTGTTCTTTTCATGAACCACGTCTAGAGTCATTGCATATGTTTTCTTTTCATGAACCACATATGGATCCACCAGAGTCATTGCATGTCTGTTCTTTTCATAAAACACATAGATCCACCAAAGTCATTGCATGTGTGTTCTTTTCATGAACCACATATGGATCCACTAGAGTCATGGAATGTGTATTCTTATCCTAAACCAGCACTAGAGTCATTGCATGTGTGTTCTTATCCTAAACTAACACAAGAGTCATTGCATGTTTGTTCTTTTCATAAAGCACATGGATCCACCAGAGTCATTGCATGTGTGTAATTTTCACGAACAACATGGATCCACCAGTGTCATTGCATGTGTGTTCTTTTCATGAACCATAGATAGAGTCATTGCATGTGTGTTCTTTTCATGAACCAAATATGGATCAACTAGAGTTCATTGGATGTGTGTTCTTCTCATAAACCACATGGATCCACTAGAGTTCATTGCATGTGTGTTCTTTTCATGGACCACATATGGATCCACCAGAGTCATTGCATGTCTATTCTTTTTATAAAACACATGGATCCACTAGAGTCATTGCATGTGTGTTCTTTTCATGAACCACATATGGATCCACTAGAGTCATTGCATGTATGTTCTTATCCTAAAACAACATTAGAGTCATTGCATGTGTGTTCTTATCCTAAACCAGCACTAGAGTCATTGCATGTGTGTTCCTTTCATGAACCACATATGGATCCACTAGAGTCATTGCATGTCTGTTCTTTCCACAAACCACATGGATCCACCAATGTCATTGCATGTGTGTTCTTTTCATGAACCACATATGGATCCACTAGAGTCATTGCATGTTTTTTCTTTCCAGAAAACACATGGATCCACCAATGTCATTGCATGTGTGTTCTTTTCGCAAACAACATATGGATCCACTAGAGTCATTGCATGTCTGTTCTTTTCATTAACCACGACTAGAGTCATTGCATGTCTGTTCTTTTCATGAACCACATATGGATCCACTAGAGTCATTGCATGTCTATTCTTTTCACAAACCACATGGATCCACCAATGTCATTGCATGTCTGTTCTTTTCATGAACCACATATGGATCCACAAGTGTCATTGCATGTCTATTATTTTCATAAAACACATGGATCCACTAGAGTCATTGCATGTGTGTTATTTTCATGAACCACATATGGATCCACCAGTGTTATTAAATGTGTGTTCTTATCCTAAACTAGCACTAGACTCATTGCATGTGCGTTCTATCCAGAAACCACGTGGATCCACTAATGTCATTCCATGTGTGTTCTTTTCGCAAACAACATATGGACCCACTAGATTTATTGCATGTCTGCTCTTTTCATTAACCAGGGCTAGAGTCAATGCATGTGTGTTCTTTGCATGAACCACATATGGATCCACTAATGTCATTGCATGTGTGTTCTTTTCCTGAACCACGTATGGATGCACCAGAGTCATTGCATGTATGTTCTTTTCATAAAATACATGGATCCACTAGAGTCATTGCATGTTTTTTTTTCATGAACCACATATGGATCCACCAGTGTCATTGCATGTGTGTTCTTTTCCTAAACTAGCACTAGAGTTATTGCATGTGTGTTCTTATCCTAAACCAGCACTAGAGTTATTGCATGTGTGTTCTTTTCATGAACCACATATGGATCCACTTGATTCATTGCATGTCTTTTCTTTCCACAAATCACATGGATCCACCAATGTCATTGCATGTGTGTTCTTTTCATGAACCACATATGGATCCACCAGAGTCATTGCATGTCTGTTCTTTTCATAAAACACATGGATCCACTAGATTCATTGTATGTGTGTTCTTTTCATGAACCACATATGGATCCACCGGTGTCATTGCATGTGTGTTCATTTCCTAAACCAACACTAGAGTCATTGCATGTGTGTTCTTATCCTAAACCAGCACTAGAGTCATTGCATATGTGTTATTTTCATGAACCACATATGGATCCACTAGAGTCATTGCATGTCTATTCTTTCCACAAACCACATGGATCCACCAATGTCATTGCATGTGCCACATATGGATCCACCAGAGTCATTGCATGTCTGTTCATTTCATAAAACACATGGATCCACCAGTCATTGCATGTGTTTTCTTTTCATGAACCACATATGGATCCACTAGAGTCATGGCATGTCTATTCTTTCCACAAAACACATGGATCCACCAATGGTATTGCTTTTGTTCTTTGCATGAACCACATATGAATCCACCAGAGTCATTGCATGTCTGTTCTTTTCATAGAACACATGGATCCACCAAATTCATTGCATTTTTGTTGTTTTCATGAACTACATATAGATCCACTAGAGTCATTGCATGTCTATTCTTATCCTAAACCAGCACTAGAGTCATTGCATGTGTGTTCTTATCCTAAATCAGCACAAGAGTCATTGCATGTGTGTTCTTTTCATAAAGCGCATTGATCCACTAGAGTCATTGCATGTGTGTTATTTTCATGAACAACATGGATCCACAAGTGTCATTGCATGTGTGTTCTTTTCATGACCCACAAATGGATCCACTAGAGTCATTGCATGTATGTTCTTATCCTAAACCAGCATTAGAGTCATTGCATGTGTGTTCTTATCCTAAACCAGCACTAGAGTCATTGCATGTGTGTTCCTTTCATGAACCACATATGGATCCTTTAGAGTCATTGCATGTCTGTTCTTTTCATAAAACACATGCATCTACAAAAAAAAATTGCATGCGTGTTCTTTTCATGAACCACATATGGATCCACCAGTGTTATTGCATGTGTGTTCTTTCCAGAAACCACATGGATCCACCAATGTCATTGCATGTGTGTTCTTTTCGCAAACAACATATGGATCCACAAGAGTCATTGCATGTATGTTCTTTTCAATAACCACAGCTAGAGTCATTGCATGTGTGTTCGTTTCATGAACAACATATGGATCCACCAGAGTCATTGCATGTCTGTTCTTTTCATGAACCACATATGGATCCACCAGAGTCATTGCATGTCTATTCTTTTCACAAACCACATGGATCCACCAATGTCATTGCATGTCTGTTCTTTTCATGAACCACATATGGATCCACAAGAGTCATTGCATGTCTATTATTTTCATAAAACACATGGATCCACTAGAGTCATTGCATGTGTGTTATTTTCATGAACCACATATGGATCCACCAGTGTTATTAAATGTGTGTTCTTATCCTAAACTAGCACTAGACTCATTGCATGTGCGTTCTTTCCAGAAACCACGTGGATCCACTAATGTCATTCCATGTGTGTTCTTTTCGCAAACAACATATGGACCCACTAGAGTTATTGCATGTCTGCTCTTTTCATTAACCAGGGCTAGAGTCAATGCATGTGTGTTCTTTGCATGAACCACATATGGATCCACTAGAGTCATTGCATGCCCGTTCCTTCCACAAACCACATGGATCCACCAATGTCATTGCATGTGTGTTCTTTTCATGAACCACATATGGATCCACTAGAGTCATTGCATGTTTATTCTTTCCACAAACCACATGGATCCACCAATGACATTGCATGTGTGTGTTCTTTTCACAGACAACATATGGATCCACTAGAGTCATTGCATGTCTGTTCTTTTCATTAACCATAGCTATAATCATTGCATGTGTGTTCTTTTCCTGAACCACGTATGGATGCACCAGAGTCATTGCATGTATGTTCTTTTCATAAAATACATGGATCCACTAGAGTCATTGCATGTTTTTTTTTCATGAACCACATATGGATCCACCAGTGTCATTGCATGTGTGTTCTTTTCCTAAACTAGCACTAGAGTTATTGCATGTGTGTTCTTATCCTAAACCAGCACTAGAGTTATTGCATGTGTGTTCTTATCCTAAACTAGCACTAGAGTCATTGCATCTGTGTTCTTTTCATGAACCACCGTTAGAGTCATTGCAAGTGTTTTCTTTTGATGAACCACCGTTAGAGTCATTGCGTGTGTGTTCTTTTCATGAAGCACAGCTAGAGTCATTATATGCGTGTTCTTTTCATGAACCACAAATGGATCCACTAGAGTCATTGCATGTTTGTTATTTTCATAAAACACATGGATCCGAGTCATTGAATGTGTGTTCTTTTCACAAACCACATATGGATCCACCAATGTCATTGCATGTGTGTTATTTTCATGAACCACATAGGATCCACCAGAGTCATTGCATGTCTGTTCTTTTCATAAAACATATGGATCCACTAGAGTCACTGCATGTGTTTTCTTTTCATGAACCACATATGGATCCACTAGAGTCATTGCATGTATGTTCTTTTCATAAAACACATGGATCCACTAGAGTCATTGCATGTGTGTTCTTTTCATGAACCACATATGGATCCACCAGAGTCATTGAATATCTGTTCATTTCATAAAACACATGGTCCACTAGAGTCATTGCATGTGTGTTCTTTTCATGAACCACATAAGGATCCACTAGAGTCATTGCATGGGTGTTCTTATCCTAAACCAGCACTAGAGTCATTGCATGTGTGTTCTTATCCTAAACCAGCACTAGAGTCATTGCATGTGTGTTCTTTTGATAAAGCACTTATATCCACCAGAGTCATTGCATGTGTGTTCTTTTCATGAAGCACAGCTAGAGTCGTTCCATCTGTGTTCTTTTCATGCACCACCGTTAGAGTCATTGCAAGTGTTTTCTTTTGATGAACCACCGTTAGAGTCATTGCGTGTGTGTTCTTTTCATGAAGCACAGCTAGAGTCATTGTATGTGTGTTCTTTTGATAAAGCACTTGCATCCACCAGAGTCATTGCATGTGTGTTCTTTTCATGAAGCACAACTAGAGTCATTGCATCTGTGTTCTTTTCATGCACCACTGTTAGAGTCATTGCAAGTGTTTTCTTTTGATGAACCACCGTTAGAGTCATTGCGTGTGTGTTCTTTTCATGAAGCACAGCTAGAGTCATTGCATGTGTTTTCTTTTCATGAACCACATATGGATCCACTAGAGTCATTGCATGTTTGTTCTTTCCACAAACCACATGGATCCACCAATGTCATTGCATGTGTGTTCTTTTCATGAACCACATATGGATCCACTAGAGTCATTGCATATTTGTTCTTTTCATAAAACATATGGATCCACTAGATTCATTGCATGTGTCTTCTTTTCATGAACCACAGATGAATCCACTAGCGTCATTGCATGTGTGTTCTTTTCATGAACCACATATGGATCCACTAGAGTCATTGCATGTGTGTTCTTATCCTAAACTAGCACTAGAGTCATTGCATGTGTGTTCTTATCCTAAACCATCACTAGAGTCATTGCATGTGTGTTCTTTTCATGAACCACATATGGATCCACTAGAGTCATTGCATGTGTGTTCTTTCCACAAACCACATGGATCCACCAATGTCATTGCATGTGTGTTCTTTTCACAAACAACATATGGATCTACTAGAGTCATTGCATGTCTGTTCGTTTCATTAACCACATCTACAGTCATTGCATGTGTGTTTTTCATGAACAACATATGGATCCACTAGAGTCATTGCATGTATGTTCTTTTCATAAAACACATGGATCCACTACAGTCATTGCATGTGTGTTATTTTCATGAACCACATATGGATCCACCAGAGTCATTGAATGTATGTTCATTTCATAAAACACATGTATCCACTAGAGTTATTGCATGTGTGTTCTTTTCATGAACCACATAAGGATCCACTAGAGTCATTGCATGTGTGTTCTTATCCTAAACCAGCACTAGAGTCATTGCATGTGTGTTCTTTTGATAAAACACTTGCATCCACCAGAGTCATTGCATGTGTGTTCTTTTCATGAAGCACAGCTAGAGTCATTTCATGTGTGTTCTTTTCATGAACCACCGTTAGAGTCATTTCATGTGTGTTATTTTGATGAACCACCGTTAGAGTCATTGCGTGTGTGTTCTTTTCATGAAGCACAGCTAGAGTCGTTGCATGCGTGTTCTTTTCATGAACCACAAATGGATCCACTAGAGTCATTGCATGTTTGTTATTTTCATAAAACACATGGATCCACTAGAGTTATTGAATGTGTGTTCTTTTCACAAACCACATATGGATCCACCAATGTCATTGCATGTGTGTTATTTTCATGAACCACATAGGATCCACCAGAGTCATTGCATGTCTGTTCTTTTCATAAAACACATGGATCCACTAGAGTCATTGCATGTGTGTTCTTTTCATGAACCACATATGGATCCACTAGAGTCATTGCATGTGTGTTCTTATCCTAGACTAGCACTAGAGTCATTGCATGTGTGTTCTTATCCTAAACCATCACTAGAGTCATTGGATGTGTGTTCTTTTCATGATCCACATATGGATCCACTAGAGTCATTGCATGTCTATTCTTTCCACAAACCACATGGATCCACCAATGTCATTGCATGTGTGTTCTTTTCATGAACCACATATGGATCCACTAGAGTCATTGCATGTATGTTCTTTCCACAAACCACATGGATCCACCATTGTCATTGCATGTGTGTTATTTTCATAAACAACATATGGATCCACTAGAGTCATTGCATGTCTGTTCTTTCCACAAACCACATGGATCCACCAATATCATTGCGTGTGTTCTTTTCATGAATCACATATTGATCCACCAGAGTCATTGCATGCTTTTTCTTTTCATAAAAGACATGGATCCACCAAATTCATTTCATGTGTGTTCTTTTCATGAACCACATATGGATCCACTAGAGTCATGCATGTGTATTCCTATCCTAAACCAGCACTAGAGTCATTGCATGTGTGTTCTTATCCTAAACCAGCACAAGAGTCATTGCATATGTGTTCTTATCCTAAACCAGCACTAGAGTCATTGTATGTGTGTTCTTTTCATGAACCACAAATGGATCCACTAGAGTCATTGCATGTCTGTTCTTTCCACATACCACATGAATCCACCAATGTCATTGCATGTGTGTTCTTTTCATAAACAACATATGGATCCACTAGAGTCATTGCATGTCTGTTCTTTTCATTTACCACATCTATAGTCATTGCATGTGTGTTATTTTCATGAACCACATATCGATCCACTAGAGTCGTTCCATGTATGTTCTTTTCATAAAACACATGGATCCACTAGAGTCGTTGCATGTGTGTTCTTTTCATGAACCACATATGGATCCACCAGTGTCATTGCATGTGTGTTCTTATCCTAAACTAGCACTAGAGTCATTGCATGTGTGTTCTTATCCTAAACTAGCACTAGAGTCATTGCATGTGTATTCTTTTGATGAACCACATATGGATCCAACAGAGTCATTGCATGGTTGTTCTTTTTATAAAACACATGGATCCACTAGAGTCATTGCATGTATGTTCTGTTCATGAACCACATATGGATCCACTAGAGTCATTGCATGTGTGTTCTTATCATAAACCAGCACTAGAGTCATTGCATGTGTGTTCTTACCCTAAACCAGCACTAGAGTCATTGCATGTGTGTTCTTTTCATAAAGCACATGGATCCACCAGAGTCAATGCAAGTGTATTATTTTCATGAACCACATGGATCCACCAGTGTCAATGCATGTGTGTTCTTTTCATGAACCACAGCTAGAGCCATTGCAAGTGTGTTCTTTTCATGAACCACAGTTAGAGTCATTGCATGTGTGTTCTTTTCATGAACCACATATGGATCCACTAGAGTCATTGCATGTCTGTTCTTTTCATAAAACTCATGGATCCACTAGAGTCATTGAATGTGTGTTCTTTTCACAAACCACATATGGATCTACTAGTGTCATTGCATGTGTGTTCTTTTCATGAACCACATATGTATCCACCAGAGTCATTGCATGTCTGTTCTTTTCATAAAACATATGGATCCACTAGAGTCATTGCATGTGTTTTCTTTTCATGAACCACATATGGATCCACTAGAGTCATTGCATGTTTGTTCTTTCCACAAACCACATGGATCCACCAATGTCATTGCATGTGTGTTCTTTTCATGAACCACATATGGATCCACTAGAGTCATTGCATGTTTGTTCTTTCCACAAACCACCTGGATCCACCAATGTCATTGCATATGTCTGGTATTTTCATTAACCACAATTAGAGTCATTGCATGTGTGTTCTTTTCATGAACCACATATGGATCCACCACAGTCATTGCTTGTCTGTTATTTTCATAAAACACATGGATCCACTAGAGTCATTGCAAGTGTTTTTTTTTCATGAACCATATATGGATACACTAGAGTCATTGCATGTGTGTTCTTATCCTAAATTAGCACTAGAGTCATTGCATGTGCGTTCTTTCCAGAAAGCACATGGATCCACCAATGTTATTGCATGTGTGTTCTTTTCGCAAACAACATGTGGATCCAATAGAGTCATTGCATGTCTGTTCTTTTCATTAACCATAGCTAGGGTCAATGCATGTTTGTTCTTTTCATAAACCACATATGGATCAACTAGAGTCATTGCATGTCTTTTCTTTCCACAAACCACATGGATCGACCAATGTCATTGCATGTGTGTTCTTTTCATGAACCACATATGGATCCACTTGAGTCATTGCATGTTTGTTCTTTCCACAAACCACATGGAGCCACCAATGTCATTTCATGTGTGTCGTTTTCACAAACAACATATGGATCCACTAGAGTCATTGCATGTCTGTTCTTTTCATTAACCATAGCTAGACTCATTGCATGTGTGTTCTTTTCATGAACCTCGTATGGATGCACCAGAGTCATTGCACATCTATTATTTTCATAAAATATATTATTTTCATAAAATACATGGATCCACAACAGTCGTTGCATGTGTTTTTTTTCATGAACCACATATGGATCCACTAGTGTCATTGCTTGTGTGTTCTTTTCCTAGACCAGCACTAGAGTCATTGCATATGTGTTCTTATCCTAAACCAGCACTAGAGTCATTGCACGTGTGTTCTTTTCATGAAGCACATATGGATCCACTAGAGTCATTCCATGTCTCTTCTTTCCACAAAACACATGGATCCACCAATGTCATTGCATGTGTGTTCTTTTCATGAACCACATATGGATTCACTAGAGTCATTACATGTGTGTTCTTATCCTAAACCAGCACTAGAGTCATTGTATGTGTGTTCTTATCCTAAACCAGCACTAGAGTCATTGCATGTGTGTTCTTTTGATAAAGCACTTGGATCCACCAAAGTCATTGCATGTGTGTTCTTTTCATGAAGCACAGCTAGAGTCATTGCATGTGTGTTCTTTTCATGAACCACCGTTAGAGTCATTGCGTGTGTGTTCTTTTCGTGAAGCACAACTAGAGTCATTTCATGTGTGTTCTTTTCATGAACCACCGGTAGAGTCATTGCATATGTGTTCTTTTCTTGAACCATAGCTAGAGTCATTGCATGCGTGTTCTTTTCATGAACCACAAACGGATCCACTAGAGTCATTGCATGTTTGTTCTTTTCATAAAACACTTGGATCCACTAGAGTCATTGAATGTGTGTTCTTTTCACAAACCACATATGGATCCACCAATGTCATTGCATGTGTGTTATTTTTGTGAACCACATATGAATCCACCAGAGTCATTGCATGTCTGTTCTTTTCATAAAACACATGGATCCACTAGAGTCATTGCATGTGTGTTCTTTTGATAAAGCACTTGGATCCACCAGAGTCATTGCATGTGTGTTCTCTTCATGAAGCACAGCTAGAGTCATTGCATGTGTGTTCTTTTCATGAACCACCGTTAGAGTCATTGCGTGTGTGTTCTTTTCATGAAGCACAACTAGAGTCATTGCATGTGTGTTCTTTTCATGAACCACATATGGATCCACCAGAGTCATTGCATGTCTGTTCTTTCCACAAACAACATGGATCCACTAATGTCATTGCATGTGTGTTCTTTTCATGAACCACATATGGATCCACTAAAGTCATTGCATGTGTGTTCTTTCCACAAACCCCATGGATCCACCAATGTCATTGCATGTGTGTTCTTTTCACAAACAACATATGGATCCACTAGAGTCATTGCATGTGTGTTCTTTTCATTAACTACATCCACAGTCATTGCATGTGTTATTTTCATGAACCACTTATGGATCCACTAGAGTCATTGCATGTATGTTCTTTTCATAAAACACATGGATCCACTAGAGTCATTGCATGTGTGTTCTTTTCATGAACCACATATGGATCCACCAGTGTCATTGCATGTGTGTTCTTTCCAAAAACCACATGGATCCACCAGTGTCAATGCATGTGTGTTCTTTTCATGAACCACAGCTAGAGCCATTGCAAGTGTGTTCTTTTCATGAACCACAGTTAGAGTCATTGCATGTGTGTTCTTTTCATGAACCACAGATGGATTCACCAGAGTCATTGCATGTCTGTTATTTTCATAAAACACATGGATCCACTATAGTCATTGCATGTGTGTTCTTTTCATGAACCACATATGGATCCACCAGTATCATTACATGTGTGTTCTTATCCTAAACCAGCACTAGAGTCATTGCATGTGTGTTCTTATCCTAAACCAACACTAGAGTCATTGCATGTGTGTTCTTATCCTAAGCCAGCACTAGAGTCATTGCATGTGTGTTCTTTTCATGAACCACATATGGATCCACTAGGGTCATTGCATGTATGTTCTTTCCACAAACCACATGGATCCACCAATGTCATTGCTTGTGTTCTTTTCATGAACCAGATATTGATCCACCAAAGTCATTGCATGTCTGTTCTTTTCATAAAACACATGGATCCACCAAAGTCATTGCATGTGTGTTCATTTCATGAACCACATATGGATCCACTAGAGTCATGCATGTGTATTCTTATCCTAAACTAGCACTAGAGTCATTGCATGTGTGTTCTTATCCTAAACCAGCACAAGAGTCATTGCATGTGTGTTCTTTTCATAAAGCACATGGATCCACTAGAGTCATTGCATATGTGTTATTTTGATGAACCACATGGATCCACCAGTGTCATTGCATGTGTGTTCTTTTCTTCAACCACAGCTAGAGTCATTGCATGTGTGTTCTTTTAATGAACCACAACTAGAATTATTGCATGTGTGTTCTTCTCATGAACCACATATGGATCCACTAGAGTCATTGCATGTCTGTTCTTTTCATAAAATAGATGAATCCACTAGGGTCATTGAATGTGTGTTCTTTACAAAAACCACATATGAATCCACCAGTATCATAGCATGTATGTTCTTTTCATGAACCACATATGGATCCATCAGATTCATTGCATGTCTGTTCTTTTCATAAAACACATGGATCCACTAGATTCATTGCATATGTGTTCTTTTCATGCACCACATATGGATCCACTAGAGTCATTGCATGTGTGTTCTCATCCTAATCCAGCACTAGAGTCATTGCATGTGTGTTCTTATCCTAAGCCAGCACTAAAGTCAATGCATGTGTGTTCTTTTCATGAACCACATATTGATCTACTAGAGTCATTGCATGTATGTTCTTTCCACAAACCACATGGATCCACCAATGTCATTGCATGTGTGTTCTTACCCTAAACCAGCACTAGAGTCATTGCATGTGTGTTCTTTTCATAAAGCACATGGATCCACCAGAGTCAATGCAAGTGTATTATTTTCATGAACCACATGGATCCACCAGTGTCAATGCATGTGTGTTCTTTTCATGAACCACAGCTAGAGCCATTGCAAGTGTGTTCTTTTCATGAACCACAGTTAGAGTCATTGCATGTGTGTTCTTTTCATGAACCACATATGGATCCACTAGAGTCATTGCATGTCTGTTCTTTTCATAAAACTCATGGATCCACTAGAGTCATTGAATGTGTGTTCTTTTCACAAACCACATATGGATCTACTAGTGTCATTGCATGTGTGTTCTTTTCATGAACCACATATGTATCCACCAGAGTCATTGCATGTCTGTTCTTTTCATAAAACATATGGATCCACTAGAGTCATTGCATGTGTTTTCTTTTCATGAACCACATATGGATCCACTAGAGTCATTGCATGTTTGTTCTTTCCACAAACCACATGGATCCACCAATGTCATTGCATGTGTGTTCTTTTCATGAACCACATATGGATCCACTAGAGTCATTGCATGTTTGTTCTTTCCACAAACCACCTGGATCCACCAATGTCATTGCATATGTCTGGTATTTTCATTAACCACAATTAGAGTCATTGCATGTGTGTTCTTTTCATGAACCACATATGGATCCACCACAGTCATTGCTTGTCTGTTATTTTCATAAAACACATGGATCCACTAGAGTCATTGCAAGTGTTTTTTTTTCATGAACCATATATGGATACACTAGAGTCATTGCATGTGTGTTCTTATCCTAAATTAGCACTAGAGTCATTGCATGTGCATTCTTTCCAGAAAGCACATGGATCCACCAATGTTATTGCATGTGTGTTCTTTTCGCAAACAACATGTGGATCCAATAGAGTCATTGCATGTCTGTTCTTTTCATTAACCATAGCTAGGGTCAATGCATGTTTGTTCTTTTCATAAACCACATATGGATCAACTAGAGTCATTGCATGTCTTTTCTTTCCACAAACCACATGGATCGACCAATGTCATTGCATGTGTGTTCTTTTCATGAACCACATATGGATCCACTTGAGTCATTGCATGTTTGTTCTTTCCACAAACCACATGGAGCCACCAATGTCATTTCATGTGTGTCGTTTTCACAAACAACATATGGATCCACTAGAGTCATTGCATGTCTGTTCTTTTCATTAACCATAGCTAGACTCATTGCATGTGTGTTCTTTTCATGAACCTCGTATGGATGCACCAGAGTCATTGCACATCTATTATTTTCATAAAATATATTATTTTCATAAAATACATGGATCCACAACAGTCGTTGCATGTGTTTTTTTTCATGAACCACATATGGATCCACTAGTGTCATTGCTTGTGTGTTCTTTTCCTAGACCAGCACTAGAGTCATTGCATATGTGTTCTTATCCTAAACCAGCACTAGAGTCATTGCACGTGTGTTCTTTTCATGAAGCACATATGGATCCACTAGAGTCATTCCATGTCTCTTCTTTCCACAAAACACATGGATCCACCAATGTCATTGCATGTGTGTTCTTTTCATGAACCACATATGGATTCACTAGAGTCATTACATGTGTGTTCTTATCCTAAACCAGCACTAGAGTCATTGTATGTGTGTTCTTATCCTAAACCAGCACTAGAGTCATTGCATGTGTGTTCTTTTGATAAAGCACTTGGATCCACCAAAGTCATTGCATGTGTGTTCTTTTCATGAAGCACAGCTAGAGTCATTGCATGTGTGTTCTTTTCATGAACCACCGTTAGAGTCATTGCGTGTGTGTTCTTTTCGTGAAGCACAACTAGAGTCATTTCATGTGTGTTCTTTTCATGAACCACCGGTAGAGTCATTGCATGTGTGTTCTTTTCTTGAACCATAGCTAGAGTCATTGCATGCGTGTTCTTTTCATGAACCACAAACGGATCCACTAGAGTCATTGCATGTTTGTTCTTTTCATAAAACACTTGGATCCACTAGAGTCATTGAATGTGTGTTCTTTTCACAAACCACATATGGATCCACCAATGTCATTGCATGTGTGTTATTTTTGTGAACCACATATGAATCCACCAGAGTCATTGCATGTCTGTTCTTTTCATAAAACACATGGATCCACTAGAGTCATTGCATGTGTGTTCTTTTGATAAAGCACTTGGATCCACCAGAGTCATTGCATGTGTGTTCTCTTCATGAAGCACAGCTAGAGTCATTGCATGTGTGTTCTTTTCATGAACCACCGTTAGAGTCATTGCGTGTGTGTTCTTTTCATGAAGCACAACTAGAGTCATTGCATGTGTGTTCTTTTCATGAACCACATATGGATCCACTAGAGTCATTGCATGTCTGTTCTTTCCACAAACAACATGGATCCACTAATGTCATTGCATGTGTGTTCTTTTCATGAACCACATATGGATCCACTAAAGTCATTGCATGTGTGTTCTTTCCACAAACCCCATGGATCCACCAATGTCATTGCATGTGTGTTCTTTTCACAAACAACATATGGATCCACTAGAGTCATTGCATGTGTGTTCTTTTCATTAACTACATCCACAGTCATTGCATGTGTTATTTTCATGAACCACTTATGGATCCACTAGAGTCATTGCATGTATGTTCTTTTCATAAAACACATGGATCCACTAGAGTCATTGCATGTGTGTTCTTTTCATGAACCACATATGGATCCACCAGTGTCATTGCATGTGTGTTCTTTCCAAAAACCACATGGATCCACCAGTGTCAATGCATGTGTGTTCTTTTCATGAACCACAGCTAGAGCCATTGCAAGTGTGTTCTTTTCATGAACCACAGTTAGAGTCATTGCATGTGTGTTCTTTTCATGAACCACAGATGGATTCACCAGAGTCATTGCATGTCTGTTATTTTCATAAAACACATGGATCCACTATAGTCATTGCATGTGTGTTCTTTTCATGAACCACATATGGATCCACCAGTATCATTACATGTGTGTTCTTATCCTAAACCAGCACTAGAGTCATTGCATGTGTGTTCTTATCCTAAACCAACACTAGAGTCATTGCATGTGTGTTCTTATCCTAAGCCAGCACTAGAGTCATTGCATGTGTGTTCTTTTCATGAACCACATATGGATCCACTAGGGTCATTGCATGTATGTTCTTTCCACAAACCACATGGATCCACCAATGTCATTGCTTGTGTTCTTTTCATGAACCAGATATTGATCCACCAAAGTCATTGCATGTCTGTTCTTTTCATAAAACACATGGATCCACCAAAGTCATTGCATGTGTGTTCATTTCATGAACCACATATGGATCCACTAGAGTCATGCATGTGTATTCTTATCCTAAACTAGCACTAGAGTCATTGCATGTGTGTTCTTATCCTAAACCAGCACAAGAGTCATTGCATGTGTGTTCTTTTCATAAAGCACATGGATCCACTAGAGTCATTGCATATGTGTTATTTTAATGAACCACATGGATCCACCAGTGTCATTGCATGTGTGTTCTTTTCTTCAACCACAGCTAGAGTCATTGCATGTGTGTTCTTTTAATGAACCACAACTAGAATTATTGCATGTGTGTTCTTCTCATGAACCACATATGGATCCACTAGAGTCATTGCATGTCTGTTCTTTTCATAAAATAGATGAATCCACTAGGGTCATTGAATGTGTGTTCTTTACAAAAACCACATATGAATCCACCAGTATCATAGCATGTATGTTCTTTTCATGAACCACATATGGATCCATCAGATTCATTGCATGTCTGTTCTTTTCATAAAACACATGGATCCACTAGATTCATTGCATATGTGTTCTTTTCATGCACCACATATGGATCCACTAGAGTCATTGCATGTGTGTTCTCATCCTAATCCAGCACTAGAGTCATTGCATGTGTGTTCTTATCCTAAGCCAGCACTAAAGTCAATGCATGTGTGTTCTTTTCATGAACCACATATTGATCTACTAGAGTCATTGCATGTATGTTCTTTCCACAAACCACATGGATCCACCAATGTCATTGCATGTGTGTTCTTTTCATGAACCACATTTGGATCCACTAGAGTCATTGCATGTTTGTTCTTTCCACAAACCACATGGATCCGCTAATGTCAATTCATGTGTGTTCTTTTCACAAACAACATATGGATCCACTAGAGTCATTGCATGTCTGTTCTTTTCATTAACCACAGCTAGAGTCATTGCATGTGTGTTGTTTTCATGAACCATGTATGGATGCACCAGAGTGATTGCATGTCTGTTCTTTTCATAAAATACATGGATCCACTAGAGTCATTGCATGTGTATTCTTTTCATGAACCACATATGGATCCACAAGTGTCATTGCATGTGTGTTCTTTTCCTAAACCAATAGTAGAGTCATTGCATGTGTGTTCTTATCCTAAACCATCACTAGAGTCATTGCATGTGTGTTCTTTTCATGAACCACATATGGATCTACTAGAGTCATTGCATGTATGTTCTTTCCATAAACCACATGGATCCACCAATGTCATTGCATTTTTGTTCTTTTCATGAACCACATATGGATCCACCAGAGTCATTGCATGTCTGTTCTTTTCATAAAACACATGGATCCACTAGAGTCATTGCATGTGTGTTCTTTTCATGAACCACATATGGATCCACCAGTGTCATTGCATGTGTGTTCTTATCCTAAACTAGCACTAAAGTCATTGCATGTGTGGTCTTATCCTAAACCAGCACTAGAGTCATTGCATGTGTATTATTTTCATGAACCACATATGGATCCACTAGAGTCATTGCATATTTGTTCTTTTCATAAAACATATGGATCCACTAGATTCATTGCATGTGTCTTCTTTTCATGAACCACAGATGAATCCACTAGCGTCATTGCATGTGTGTTCTTATCCTAAACCAGCAGTAGAGTCATTTCATGTGTGTTTTTACCCTAAACCTGCACTAGAGTCATTGCATGTGTGTTCTTTTCATAAAGCACATGGATCCACCAGAGTAATTGCATGTGTGTTATTTTCATGAACCACATGGATCCACCAGTGTTAATGCATGTGTATTGTTTTCATGAACCACAGCAAGAGTCATTGCATGTGTGTTCTTTTCATAAACCACGTCTAGAGTCATTGCATATGTTTTCTTTTCATGAACCACATATGGATCCACCAGAGTCATTGCATGTCTGTTCTTTTCATAAAACACATGGATCCACCAAAGTCATTGCATGTGTGTTGTTTTCATGAACCACATATGGATCCACTAGAGTCATGGAATGTGTATTCTTATCCTAAACCAGCACTAGAGTCATTGCATGTGTGTTCTTATCCTAAATCAGCACAAGAGTCATTGCATGTGTGTTCTTTTCATAAAGCACATGGATCCACCAGAGTCATTGCATGTGTGTTATTTTCATGGACAACATGGATCCACCAGTGTCATTGCATGTGTGTTCTTTTAATGAACCACAGCTAGAGTCATTGCATGTGTGTTCTTTTCATGAACCAACTATGGATCAACTAGAGTTCATTGGATGTGTGTTCTGCTCATAAACCACATGGATCCACTAGAGTTCATTGTATGTGTGTTCTTTTCATGAACCACATATTGATCCACCAAAGTCATTGCATGTCTGTTCTTTTCATAAAACACATAGATCCACTAGAGTCATGCATGTGTATTATTTTCATGAACCACATATGGATCCACTAGAGTCATTGCATATTTGTTCTTTTCATAAAACATATGGATCCACTAGATTCATTGCATGTGTCTTCTTTTCATGAACCACAGATGAATCCACTAGCGTCATTGCATGTGTGTTCTTTTCATGAACCACAGATGAATCCACTAGCGTCATTGCATGTGTGTTCTTATCCTAAACCAGCAGTAGAGTCATTTCATGTGTGTTTTTACCCTAAACCTGCACTAGAGTCATTGCATGTGTGTTCTTTTCATAAAGCACATGGATCCACCAGAGTAATTGCATGTGTGTTATTTTCATGAACCACATGGATCCACCAGTGTTAATGCATGTGTATTGTTTTCATGAACCACAACAAGAGTCATTGCATGTGTGTTCTTTTCATGAACCACGTCTAGAGTCATTGCATATGTTTTCTTTTCATGAACCACATATGGATCCACCAGAGTCATTGCATGTCTGTTCTTTTCATAAAACACATAGATCCACCAAAGTCATTGCATGTGTGTTCTTTTCATGAACCACATATGGATCCACTAGAGTCATGGAATGTGTATTCTTATCCTAAACCAGCACTAGAGTCATTGCATGTGTGTTCTTATCCTAAACTAGCACAAGAGTCATTGCATGTTTGTTCTTTTCATAAAGCACATGGATCCACCAGAGTCATTGCATGTGTGTAATTTTCACGAACAACATGGATCCACCAGTGTCATTGCATGTGTGTTCTTTTCATGAACCATAGATAGAGTCATTGCATGTGTGTTCTTTTCATGAACCAAATATGGATCAACTAGAGTTCATTGGATGTGTGTTCTTCTCATAAACCACATGGATCCACTAGAGTTCATTGCATGTGTGTTCTTTTCATGGACCACATATGGATCCACCAGAGTCATTGCATGTCTATTCTTTTTATAAAACACATGGATCCACTAGAGTCATTGCATGTGTGTTCTTTTCATGAACCACATATGGATCCACTAGAGTCATTGCATGTATGTTCTTATCCTAAAACAACATTAGAGTCATTGCATGTGTGTTCTTATCCTAAACCAGCACTAGAGTCATTGCATGTGTGTTCCTTTCATGAACCACATATGGATCCACTAGAGTCAATGCATGTCTGTTCTTTCCACAAACCACATGGATCCACCAATGTCATTGCATGTGTGTTCTTTTCATGAACCACATATGGATCCACTAGAGTCATTGCATGTTTTTTCTTTCCAGAAAACACATGGATCCACCAATGTCATTGCATGTGTGTTCTTTTCGCAAACAACATATGGATCCACTAGAGTCATTGCATGTCTGTTCTTTTCATTAACCACGACTAGAGTCATTGCATGTCTGTTCTTTTCATGAACCACATATGGATCCACTAGAGTCATTGCATGTCTATTCTTTTCACAAACCACATGGATCCACCAATGTCATTGCATGTCTGTTCTTTTCATGAACCACATATGGATCCACAAGTGTCATTGCATGTCTATTATTTTCATAAAACACATGGATCCACTAGAGTCATTGCATGTGTGTTATTTTCATGAACCACATATGGATCCACCAGTGTTATTAAATGTGTGTTCTTATCCTAAACTAGCACTAGACTCATTGCATGTGCGTTCTATCCAGAAACCACGTGGATCCACTAATGTCATTCCATGTGTGTTCTTTTCGCAAACAACATATGGACCCACTAGATTTATTGCATGTCTGCTCTTTTCATTAACCAGGGCTAGAGTCAATGCATGTGTGTTCTTTGCATGAACCACATATGGATCCACTAATGTCATTGCATGTGTGTTCTTTTCCTGAACCACGTATGGATGCACCAGAGTCATTGCATGTATGTTCTTTTCATAAAATACATGGATCCACTAGAGTCATTGCATGTTTTTTTTTCATGAACCACATATGGATCCACCAGTGTCATTGCATGTGTGTTCTTTTCCTAAACTAGCACTAGAGTTATTGCATGTGTGTTCTTATCCTAAACCAGCACTAGAGTTATTGCATGTGTGTTCTTTTCATGAACCACATATGGATCCACTTGATTCATTGCATGTCTTTTCTTTCCACAAATCACATGGATCCACCAATGTCATTGCATGTGTGTTCTTTTCATGAACCACATATGGATCCACCAGAGTCATTGCATGTCTGTTCTTTTCATAAAACACATGGATCCACTAGATTCATTGTATGTGTGTTCTTTTCATGAACCACATATGGATCCACCGGTGTCATTGCATGTGTGTTCATTTCCTAAACCAACACTAGAGTCATTGCATGTGTGTTCTTATCCTAAACCAGCACTAGAGTCATTGCATATGTGTTATTTTCATGAACCACATATGGATCCACTAGAGTCATTGCATGTCTATTCTTTCCACAAACCACATGGATCCACCAATGTCATTGCATGTGCCACATATGGATCCACCAGAGTCATTGCATGTCTGTTCATTTCATAAAACACATGGATCCACCAGTCATTGCATGTGTTTTCTTTTCATGAACCACATATGGATCCACTAGAGTCATGGCATGTCTATTCTTTCCACAAAACACATGGATCCACCAATGGTATTGCTTTTGTTCTTTGCATGAACCACATATGGATCCACCAGAGTCATTGCATGTCTGTTCTTTTCATAGAACACATGGATCCACCAAATTCATTGCATTTTTGTTGTTTTCATGAACTACATATAGATCCACTAGAGTCATTGCATGTCTATTCTTATCCTAAACCAGCACTAGAGTCATTGCATGTGTGTTCTTATCCTAAATCAGCACAAGAGTCATTGCATGTGTGTTCTTTTCATAAAGCGCATTGATCCACTAGAGTCATTGCATGTGTGTTATTTTCATGAACAACATGGATCCACAAGTGTCATTGCATGTGTGTTCTTTTCATGAACCACAAATGGATCCACTAGAGTCATTGCATGTATGTTCTTATCCTAAACCAGAATTAGAGTCATTGCATGTGTGTTCTTATCCTAAACCAGCACTAGAGTCATTGCATGTGTGTTCCTTTCATGAACCACATATGGATCCTTTAGAGTCATTGCATGTCTGTTCTTTTCATAAAACACATGCATCTACAAAAAAAAATTGCATGCGTGTTCTTTTCATGAACCACATATGGATCCACCAGTGTTATTGCATGTGTGTTCTTTCCAGAAACCACATGGATCCACCAATGTCATTGCATGTGTGTTCTTTTCGCAAACAACATATGGATCCACAAGAGTCATTGCATGTATGTTCTTTTCAATAACCACAGCTAGAGTCATTGCATGTGTGTTCGTTTCATGAACAACATATGGATCCACCAGAGTCATTGCATGTCTGTTCTTTTCATGAACCACATATGGATCCACCAGAGTCATTGCATGTCTATTCTTTTCACAAACCACATGGATCCACCAATGTCATTGCATGTCTGTTCTTTTCATGAACCACATATGGATCCACAAGAGTCATTGCATGTCTATTATTTTCATAAAACACATGGATCCACTAGAGTCATTGCATGTGTGTTATTTTCATGAACCACATATGGATCCACCAGTGTTATTAAATGTGTGTTCTTATCCTAAACTAGCACTAGACTCATTGCATGTGCGTTCTTTCCAGAAACCACGTGGATCCACTAATGTCATTCCATGTGTGTTCTTTTCGCAAACAACATATGGACCCACTAGAGTTATTGCATGTCTGCTCTTTTCATTAACCAGGGCTAGAGTCAATGCATGTGTGTTCTTTGCATGAACCACATATGGATCCACTAGAGTCATTGCATGCCCGTTCCTTCCACAAACCACATGGATCCACCAATGTCATTGCATGTGTGTTCTTTTCATGAACCACATATGGATCCACTAGAGTCATTGCATGTTTATTCTTTCCACAAACCACATGGATCCACCAATGACATTGCATGTGTGTGTTCTTTTCACAGACAACATATGGATCCACTAGAGTCATTGCATGTCTGTTCTTTTCATTAACCATAGCTATAATCATTGCATGTGTGTTCTTTTCCTGAACCACGTATGGATGCACCAGAGTCATTGCATGTATGTTCTTTTCATAAAATACATGGATCCACTAGAGTCATTGCATGTTTTTTTTTCATGAACCACATATGGATCCACCAGTGTCATTGCATGTGTGTTCTTTTCCTAAACTAGCACTAGAGTTATTGCATGTGTGTTCTTATCCTAAACCAGCACTAGAGTTATTGCATGTGTGTTCTTATCCTAAACTAGCACTAGAGTCATTGCATCTGTGTTCTTTTCATGAACCACCGTTAGAGTCATTGCAAGTGTTTTCTTTTGATGAACCACCGTTAGAGTCATTGCGTGTGTGTTCTTTTCATGAAGCACAGCTAGAGTCATTATATGCGTGTTCTTTTCATGAACCACAAATGGATCCACTAGAGTCATTGCATGTTTGTTATTTTCATAAAACACATGGATCCGAGTCATTGAATGTGTGTTCTTTTCACAAACCACATATGGATCCACCAATGTCATTGCATGTGTGTTATTTTCATGAACCACATAGGATCCACCAGAGTCATTGCATGTCTGTTCTTTTCATAAAACATATGGATCCACTAGAGTCACTGCATGTGTTTTCTTTTCATGAACCACATATGGATCCACTAGAGTCATTGCATGTATGTTCTTTTCATAAAACACATGGATCCACTAGAGTCATTGCATGTGTGTTCTTTTCATGAACCACATATGGATCCACCAGAGTCATTGAATATCTGTTCATTTCATAAAACACATGGTCCACTAGAGTCATTGCATGTGTGTTCTTTTCATGAACCACATAAGGATCCACTAGAGTCATTGCATGGGTGTTCTTATCCTAAACCAGCACTAGAGTCATTGCATGTGTGTTCTTATCCTAAACCAGCACTAGAGTCATTGCATGTGTGTTCTTTTGATAAAGCACTTATATCCACCAGAGTCATTGCATGTGTGTTCTTTTCATGAAGCACAGCTAGAGTCGTTCCATCTGTGTTCTTTTCATGCACCACCGTTAGAGTCATTGCAAGTGTTTTCTTTTGATGAACCACCGTTAGAGTCATTGCGTGTGTGTTCTTTTCATGAAGCACAGCTAGAGTCATTGTATGTGTGTTCTTTTGATAAAGCACTTGCATCCACCAGAGTCATTGCATGTGTGTTCTTTTCATGAAGCACAACTAGAGTCATTGCATCTGTGTTCTTTTCATGCACCACTGTTAGAGTCATTGCAAGTGTTTTCTTTTGATGAACCACCGTTAGAGTCATTGCGTGTGTGTTCTTTTCATGAAGCACAGCTAGAGTCATTGTATGCGTGTTCTTTTCATGAACCACAAATGGATCCACTAGAGTCATTGCATGTTTGTTATTTTCATAAAACACATGGATCCGAGTCATTGAATGTGTGTTCTTTTCACAAACCACATATGGATCCACCAATGTCATTGCATGTGTGTTATTTTCATGAACCACATAGGATCCACCAGAGTCATTGCATGTCTGTTCTTTTCATAAAACACATGGATCCACTAGAGTCATTGCATGTGTGTTCTTTTCATGAACCACATATGGATCCACTAGAGTCATTGCATGTGTGTTCTTATCCTAAACTAGCACTAGAGTCATTGCATGTGTGTTCTTATCCTAAACCATCACTAGAGTCATTGCATGTGTGTTCTTTTCATGAACCACATATGGATCCACTAGAGTCATTGCATGTGTGTTCTTTCCACAAACCACATGGATCCACCAATGTCATTGCATGTGTGTTCTTTTCACAAACAACATATGGATCTACTAGAGTCATTGCATGTCTGTTCGTTTCATTAACCACATCTACAGTCATTGCATGTGTGTTTTTCATGAACAACATATGGATCCACTAGAGTCATTGCATGTATGTTCTTTTCATAAAACACATGGATCCACTACAGTCATTGCATGTGTGTTATTTTCATGAACCACATATGGATCCACCAGAGTCATTGAATGTATGTTCATTTCATAAAACACATGTATCCACTAGAGTTATTGCATGTGTGTTCTTTTCATGAACCACATAAGGATCCACTAGAGTCATTGCATGTGTGTTCTTATCCTAAACCAGCACTAGAGTCATTGCATGTGTGTTCTTTTGATAAAACACTTGCATCCACCAGAGTCATTGCATGTGTGTTCTTTTCATGAAGCACAGCTAGAGTCATTTCATGTGTGTTCTTTTCATGAACCACCGTTAGAGTCATTTCATGTGTGTTATTTTGATGAACCACCGTTAGAGTCATTGCGTGTGTGTTCTTTTCATGAAGCACAGCTAGAGTCGTTGCATGCGTGTTCTTTTCATGAACCACAAATGGATCCACTAGAGTCATTGCATGTTTGTTATTTTCATAAAACACATGGATCCACTAGAGTTATTGCATGTGTGTTCTTTTCACAAACCACATATGGATCCACCAATGTCATTGCATGTGTGTTATTTTCATGAACCACATAGGATCCACCAGAGTCATTGCATGTCTGTTCTTTTCATAAAACACATGGATCCACTAGAGTCATTGCATGTGTGTTCTTTTCATGAACCACATATGGATCCACTAGAGTCATTGCATGTGTGTTCTTATCCTAGACTAGCACTAGAGTCATTGCATGTGTGTTCTTATCCTAAACCATCACTAGAGTCATTGGATGTGTGTTCTTTTCATGATCCACATATGGATCCACTAGAGTCATTGCATGTCTATTCTTTCCACAAACCACATGGATCCACCAATGTCATTGCATGTGTGTTCTTTTCATGAACCACATATGGATCCACTAGAGTCATTGCATGTATGTTCTTTCCACAAACCACATGGATCCACCATTGTCATTGCATGTGTGTTATTTTCATAAACAACATATGGATCCACTAGAGTCATTGCATGTCTGTTCTTTCCACAAACCACATGGATCCACCAATATCATTGCGTGTGTTCTTTTCATGAATCACATATTGATCCACCAGAGTCATTGCATGCTTTTTCTTTTCATAAAAGACATGGATCCACCAAATTCATTTCATGTGTGTTCTTTTCATGAACGACATATGGATCCACTAGAGTCATGCATGTGTATTCCTATCCTAAACCAGCACTAGAGTCATTGCATGTGTGTTCTTATCCTAAACCAGCACAAGAGTCATTGCATATGTGTTCTTATCCTAAACCAGCACTAGAGTCATTGTATGTGTGTTCTTTTCATGAACCACAAATGGATCCACTAGAGTCATTGCATGTCTGTTCTTTCCACATACCACATGAATCCACCAATGTCATTGCATGTGTGTTCTTTTCATAAACAACATATGGATCCACTAGAGTCATTGCATGTCTGTTCTTTTCATTTACCACATCTATAGTCATTGCATGTGTGTTATTTTCATGAACCACATATCGATCCACTAGAGTCGTTCCATGTATGTTCTTTTCATAAAACACATGGATCCACTAGAGTCGTTGCATGTGTGTTCTTTTCATGAACCACATATGGAACCACCAGTGTCATTGCATGTGTGTTCTTATCCTAAACTAGCACTAGAGTCATTGCATGTGTGTTCTTATCCTAAACCAGCACTAGAGTCATTGCATGTGTATTCTTTTGATGAACCACATATGGATCCAACAGAGTCATTGCATGGTTGTTCTTTTTATAAAACACATGGATCCACTAGAGTCATTGCATGTATGTTCTGTTCATGAACCACATATGGATCCACTAGAGTCATTGCATGTGTGTTCTTATCATAAACCAGCACTAGAGTCATTGCATGTGTGTTCTTACCCTAAACCAGCACTAGAGTCATTGCATGTGTGTTCTTTTCATAAAGCACATGGATCCACCAGAGTCAATGCAAGTGTATTATTTTCATGAACCACATGGATCCACCAGTGTCAATGCATGTGTGTTCTTTTCATGAACCACAGCTAGAGCCATTGCAAGTGTGTTCTTTTCATGAACCACAGTTAGAGTCATTGCATGTGTGTTCTTTTCATGAACCACATATGGATCCACTAGAGTCATTGCATGTCTGTTCTTTTCATAAAACTCATGGATCCACTAGAGTCATTGAATGTGTGTTCTTTTCACAAACCACATATGGATCTACTAGTGTCATTGCATGTGTGTTCTTTTCATGAACCACATATGTATCCACCAGAGTCATTGCATGTCTGTTCTTTTCATAAAACATATGGATCCACTAGAGTCATTGCATGTGTTTTCTTTTCATGAACCACATATGGATCCACTAGAGTCATTGCATGTTTGTTCTTTCCACAAACCACATGGATCCACCAATGTCATTCCATGTGTGTTCTTTTCGCAAACAACATATGGACCCACTAGAGTTATTGCATGTCTGCTCTTTTCATTAACCAGGGCTAGAGTCAATGCATGTGTGTTCTTTGCATGAACCACATATGGATCCACTAGAGTCATTGCATGCCCGTTCCTTCCACAAACCACATGGATCCACCAATGTCATTGCATGTGTGTTCTTTTCATGAACCACATATGGATCCACTAGAGTCATTGCATGTTTATTCTTTCCACAAACCACATGGATCCACCAATGACATTGCATGTGTGTGTTCTTTTCACAGACAACATATGGATCCACTAGAGTCATTGCATGTCTGTTCTTTTCATTAACCATAGCTATAATCATTGCATGTGTGTTCTTTTCCTGAACCACGTATGGATGCACCAGAGTCATTGCATGTATGTTCTTTTCATAAAATACATGGATCCACTAGAGTCATTGCATGTTTTTTTCATGAACCACATATGGATCCACCAGTTTCATTGCATGTGTGTTCTTTTCCTAAACTAGCACTAGAGTTATTGCATGTGTGTTCTTATCCTAAACCAGCACTAGAGTTATTGCATGTGTGTTCTTATCCTAAACTAGCACTAGAGTCATTGCATCTGTGTTCTTTTCATGAACCACCGTTAGAGTCATTGCAAGTGTTTTCTTTTGATGAACCACCGTTAGAGTCATTGCGTGTGTGTTCTTTTCATGAAGCACAGCTAGAGTCATTATATGCGTGTTCTTTTCATGAACCACAAATGGATCCACTAGAGTCATTGCATGTTTGTTATTTTCATAAAACACATGGATCCGAGTCATTGAATGTGTGTTCTTTTCACAAACCACATATGGATCCACCAATGTCATTGCATGTGTGTTATTTTCATGAACCACATAGGATCCACCAGAGTCATTGCATGTCTGTTCTTTTCATAAAACATATGGATCCACTAGAGTCACTGCATGTGTTTTCTTTTCATGAACCACATATGGATCCACTAGAGTCATTGCATGTATGTTCTTTTCATAAAACACATGGATCCACTAGAGTCATTGCATGTGTGTTCTTTTCATGAACCACATATGGATCCACCAGAGTCATTGAATATCTGTTCATTTCATAAAACACATGGTCCACTAGAGTCATTGCATGTGTGTTCTTTTCATGAACCACATAAGGATCCACTAGAGTCATTGCATGGGTGTTCTTATCCTAAACCAGCACTAGAGTCATTGCATGTGTGTTCTTATCCTAAACCAGCACTAGAGTCATTGCATGTGTGTTCTTTTGATAAAGCACTTATATCCACCAGAGTCATTGCATGTGTGTTCTTTTCATGAAGCACAGCTAGAGTCGTTCCATCTGTGTTCTTTTCATGCACCACCGTTAGAGTCATTGCAAGTGTTTTCTTTTGATGAACCACCGTTAGAGTCATTGCGTGTGTGTTCTTTTCATGAAGCACAGCTAGAGTCATTGTATGTGTGTTCTTTTGATAAAGCACTTGCATCCACCAGAGTCATTGCATGTGTGTTCTTTTCATGAAGCACAACTAGAGTCATTGCATCTGTGTTCTTTTCATGCACCACTGTTAGAGTCATTGCAAGTGTTTTCTTTTGATGAACCACCGTTAGAGTCATTGCGTGTGTGTTCTTTTCATGAAGCACAGCTAGAGTCATTGTATGCGTGTTCTTTTCATGAACCACAAATGGATCCACTAGAGTCATTGCATGTTTGTTATTTTCATAAAACACATGGATCCGAGTCATTGAATGTGTGTTCTTTTCACAAACCACATATGGATCCACCAATGTCATTGCATGTGTGTTATTTTCATGAACCACATAGGATCCACCAGAGTCATTGCATGTCTGTTCTTTTCATAAAACACATGGATCCACTAGAGTCATTGCATGTGTGTTCTTTTCATGAACCACATATGGATCCACTAGAGTCATTGCATGTGTGTTCTTATCCTAAACTAGCACTAGAGTCATTGCATGTGTGTTCTTATCCTAAACCATCACTAGAGTCATTGCATGTGTGTTCTTTTCATGAACCACATATGGATCCACTAGAGTCATTGCATGTGTGTTCTTTCCACAAACCACATGGATCCACCAATGTCATTGCATGTGTGTTCTTTTCACAAACAACATATGGATCTACTAGAGTCATTGCATGTCTGTTCGTTTCATTAACCACATCTACAGTCATTGCATGTGTGTTTTTCATGAACAACATATGGATCCACTAGAGTCATTGCATGTATGTTCTTTTCATAAAACACATGGATCCACTACAGTCATTGCATGTGTGTTATTTTCATGAACCACATATGGATCCACCAGAGTCATTGAATGTATGTTCATTTCATAAAACACATGTATCCACTAGAGTTATTGCATGTGTGTTCTTTTCATGAACCACATAAGGATCCACTAGAGTCATTGCATGTGTGTTCTTATCCTAAACCAGCACTAGAGTCATTGCATGTGTGTTCTTTTGATAAAACACTTGCATCCACCAGAGTCATTGCATGTGTGTTCTTTTCATGAAGCACAGCTAGAGTCATTTCATGTGTGTTCTTTTCATGAACCACCGTTAGAGTCATTTCATGTGTGTTATTTTGATGAACCACCGTTAGAGTCATTGCGTGTGTGTTCTTTTCATGAAGCACAGCTAGAGTCGTTGCATGCGTGTTCTTTTCATGAACCACAAATGGATCCACTAGAGTCATTGCATGTTTGTTATTTTCATAAAACACATGGATCCACTAGAGTTATTGCATGTGTGTTCTTTTCACAAACCACATATGGATCCACCAATGTCATTGCATGTGTGTTATTTTCATGAACCACATAGGATCCACCAGAGTCATTGCATGTCTGTTCTTTTCATAAAACACATGGATCCACTAGAGTCATTGCATGTGTGTTCTTTTCATGAACCACATATGGATCCACTAGAGTCATTGCATGTGTGTTCTTATCCTAGACTAGCACTAGAGTCATTGCATGTGTGTTCTTATCCTAAACCATCACTAGAGTCATTGGATGTGTGTTCTTTTCATGATCCACATATGGATCCACTAGAGTCATTGCATGTCTATTCTTTCCACAAACCACATGGATCCACCAATGTCATTGCATGTGTGTTCTTTTCATGAACCACATATGGATCCACTAGAGTCATTGCATGTATGTTCTTTCCACAAACCACATGGATCCACCATTGTCATTGCATGTGTGTTATTTTCATAAACAACATATGGATCCACTAGAGTCATTGCATGTCTGTTCTTTCCACAAACCACATGGATCCACCAATATCATTGCGTGTGTTCTTTTCATGAATCACATATTGATCCACCAGAGTCATTGCATGCTTTTTCTTTTCATAAAAGACATGGATCCACCAAATTCATTTCATGTGTGTTCTTTTCATGAACGACATATGGATCCACTAGAGTCATGCATGTGTATTCCTATCCTAAACCAGCACTAGAGTCATTGCATGTGTGTTCTTATCCTAAACCAGCACAAGAGTCATTGCATATGTGTTCTTATCCTAAACCAGCACTAGAGTCATTGTATGTGTGTTCTTTTCATGAACCACAAATGGATCCACTAGAGTCATTGCATGTCTGTTCTTTCCACATACCACATGAATCCACCAATGTCATTGCATGTGTGTTCTTTTCATAAACAACATATGGATCCACTAGAGTCATTGCATGTCTGTTCTTTTCATTTACCACATCTATAGTCATTGCATGTGTGTTATTTTCATGAACCACATATCGATCCACTAGAGTCGTTCCATGTATGTTCTTTTCATAAAACACATGGATCCACTAGAGTCGTTGCATGTGTGTTCTTTTCATGAACCACATATGGAACCACCAGTGTCATTGCATGTGTGTTCTTATCCTAAACTAGCACTAGAGTCATTGCATGTGTGTTCTTATCCTAAACCAGCACTAGAGTCATTGCATGTGTATTCTTTTGATGAACCACATATGGATCCAACAGAGTCATTGCATGGTTGTTCTTTTTATAAAACACATGGATCCACTAGAGTCATTGCATGTATGTTCTGTTCATGAACCACATATGGATCCACTAGAGTCATTGCATGTGTGTTCTTATCATAAACCAGCACTAGAGTCATTGCATGTGTGTTCTTACCCTAAACCAGCACTAGAGTCATTGCATGTGTGTTCTTTTCATAAAGCACATGGATCCACCAGAGTCAATGCAAGTGTATTATTTTCATGAACCACATGGATCCACCAGTGTCAATGCATGTGTGTTCTTTTCATGAACCACAGCTAGAGCCATTGCAAGTGTGTTCTTTTCATGAACCACAGTTAGAGTCATTGCATGTGTGTTCTTTTCATGAACCACATATGGATCCACTAGAGTCATTGCATGTCTGTTCTTTTCATAAAACTCATGGATCCACTAGAGTCATTGAATGTGTGTTCTTTTCACAAACCACATATGGATCTACTAGTGTCATTGCATGTGTGTTCTTTTCATGAACCACATATGTATCCACCAGAGTCATTGCATGTCTGTTCTTTTCATAAAACATATGGATCCACTAGAGTCATTGCATGTGTTTTCTTTTCATGAACCACATATGGATCCACTAGAGTCATTGCATGTTTGTTCTTTCCACAAACCACATGGATCCACCAATGTCATTCCATGTGTGTTCTTTTCGCAAACAACATATGGACCCACTAGAGTTATTGCATGTCTGCTCTTTTCATTAACCAGGGCTAGAGTCAATGCATGTGTGTTCTTTGCATGAACCACATATGGATCCACTAGAGTCATTGCATGCCCGTTCCTTCCACAAACCACATGGATCCACCAATGTCATTGCATGTGTGTTCTTTTCATGAACCACATATGGATCCACTAGAGTCATTGCATGTTTATTCTTTCCACAAACCACATGGATCCACCAATGACATTGCATGTGTGTGTTCTTTTCACAGACAACATATGGATCCACTAGAGTCATTGCATGTCTGTTCTTTTCATTAACCATAGCTATAATCATTGCATGTGTGTTCTTTTCCTGAACCACGTATGGATGCACCAGAGTCATTGCATGTATGTTCTTTTCATAAAATACATGGATCCACTAGAGTCATTGCATGTTTTTTTCATGAACCACATATGGATCCACCAGTTTCATTGCATGTGTGTTCTTTTCCTAAACTAGCACTAGAGTTATTGCATGTGTGTTCTTATCCTAAACCAGCACTAGAGTTATTGCATGTGTGTTCTTATCCTAAACTAGCACTAGAGTCATTGCATCTGTGTTCTTTTCATGAACCACCGTTAGAGTCATTGCAAGTGTTTTCTTTTGATGAACCACCGTTAGAGTCATTGCGTGTGTGTTCTTTTCATGAAGCACAGCTAGAGTCATTATATGCGTGTTCTTTTCATGAACCACAAATGGATCCACTAGAGTCATTGCATGTTTGTTATTTTCATAAAACACATGGATCCGAGTCATTGAATGTGTGTTCTTTTCACAAACCACATATGGATCCACCAATGTCATTGCATGTGTGTTATTTTCATGAACCACATAGGATCCACCAGAGTCAATGCATGTCTGTTCTTTTCATAAAACATATGGATCCACTAGAGTCACTGCATGTGTTTTCTTTTCATGAACCACATATGGATCCACTAGAGTCATTGCATGTATGTTCTTTTCAAAAAACACATGGATCCACTAGAGTCATTGCATGTGTGTTCTTTTCATGAACCACATATGGATCCACCAGAGTCATTGAATATCTGTTCATTTCATAAAACACATGGTCCACTAGAGTCATTGCATGTGTGTTCTTTTCATGAACCACATAAGGATCCACTAGAGTCATTGCATGGGTGTTCTTATCCTAAACCAGCACTAGAGTCATTGCATGTGTGTTCTTATCCTAAACCAGCACTAGAGTCATTGCATGTGTGTTCTTTTGATAAAGCACTTATATCCACCAGAGTCATTGCATGTGTGTTCTTTTCATGAAGCACAGCTAGAGTCGTTCCATCTGTGTTCTTTTCATGCACCACCGTTAGAGTCATTGCAAGTGTTTTCTTTTGATGAACCACCGTTAGAGTCATTGCGTGTGTGTTCTTTTCATGAAGCACAGCTAGAGTCATTGTATGTGTGTTCTTTTGATAAAGCACTTGCATCCACCAGAGTCATTGCATGTGTGTTCTTTTCATGAAGCACAACTAGAGTCATTGCATCTGTGTTCTTTTCATGCACCACTGTTAGAGTCATTGCAAGTGTTTTCTTTTGATGAACCACCGTTAGAGTCATTGCGTGTGTGTTCTTTTCATGAAGCACAGCTAGAGTCATTGTATGCGTGTTCTTTTCATGAACCACAAATGGATCCACTAGAGTCATTGCATGTTTGTTATTTTCATAAAACACATGGATCCGAGTCATTGAATGTGTGTTCTTTTCACAAACCACATATGGATCCACCAATGTCATTGCATGTGTGTTATTTTCATGAACCACATAGGATCCACCAGAGTCATTGCATGTCTGTTCTTTTCATAAAACACATGGATCCACTAGAGTCATTGCATGTGTGTTCTTTTCATGAACCACATATGGATCCACTAGAGTCATTGCATGTGTGTTCTTATCCTAAACTAGCACTAGAGTCATTGCATGTGTGTTCTTATCCTAAACCATCACTAGAGTCATTGCATGTGTGTTCTTTTCATGAACCACATATGGATCCACTAGAGTCATTGCATGTGTGTTCTTTCCACAAACCACATGGATCCACCAATGTCATTGCATGTGTGTTCTTTTCACAAACAACATATGGATCTACTAGAGTCATTGCATGTCTGTTCGTTTCATTAACCACATCTACAGTCATTGCATGTGTGTTTTTCATGAACAACATATGGATCCACTAGAGTCATTGCATGTATGTTCTTTTCATAAAACACATGGATCCACTACAGTCATTGCATGTGTGTTATTTTCATGAACCACATATGGATCCACCAGAGTCATTGAATGTATGTTCATTTCATAAAACACATGTATCCACTAGAGTTATTGCATGTGTGTTCTTTTCATGAACCACATAAGGATCCACTAGAGTCATTGCATGTGTGTTCTTATCCTAAACCAGCACTAGAGTCATTGCATGTGTGTTCTTTTGATAAAACACTTGCATCCACCAGAGTCATTGCATGTGTGTTCTTTTCATGAAGCACAGCTAGAGTCATTTCATGTGTGTTCTTTTCATGAACCACCGTTAGAGTCATTTCATGTGTGTTATTTTGATGAACCACCGTTAGAGTCATTGCGTGTGTGTTCTTTTCATGAAGCACAGCTAGAGTCGTTGCATGCGTGTTCTTTTCATGAACCACAAATGGATCCACTAGAGTCATTGCATGTTTGTTATTTTCATAAAACACATGGATCCACTAGAGTTATTGAATGTGTGTTCTTTTCACAAACCACATATGGATCCACCAATGTCATTGCATGTGTGTTATTTTCATGAACCACATAGGATCCACCAGAGTCATTGCATGTCTGTTCTTTTCATAAAACACATGGATCCACTAGAGTCATTGCATGTGTGTTCTTTTCATGAACCACATATGGATCCACTAGAGTCATTGCATGTGTGTTCTTATCCTAGACTAGCACTAGAGTCATTGCATGTGTGTTCTTATCCTAAACCATCACTAGAGTCATTGGATGTGTGTTCTTTTCATGATCCACATATGGATCCACTAGAGTCATTGCATGTCTATTCTTTCCACAAACCACATGGATCCACCAATGTCATTGCATGTGTGTTCTTTTCATGAACCACATATGGATCCACTAGAGTCATTGCATGTATGTTCTTTCCACAAACCACATGGATCCACCATTGTCATTGCATGTGTGTTATTTTCATAAACAACATATGGATCCACTAGAGTCATTGCATGTCTGTTCTTTCCACAAACCACATGGATCCACCAATATCATTGCGTGTGTTCTTTTCATGAATCACATATTGATCCACCAGAGTCATTGCATGCTTTTTCTTTTCATAAAAGACATGGATCCACCAAATTCATTTCATGTGTGTTCTTTTCATGAACCACATATGGATCCACTAGAGTCATGCATGTGTATTCCTATCCTAAACCAGCACTAGAGTCATTGCATGTGTGTTCTTATCCTAAACCAGCACAAGAGTCATTGCATATGTGTTCTTATCCTAAACCAGCACTAGAGTCATTGTATGTGTGTTCTTTTCATGAACCACAAATGGATCCACTAGAGTCATTGCATGTCTGTTCTTTCCACATACCACATGAATCCACCAATGTCATTGCATGTGTGTTCTTTTCATAAACAACATATGGATCCACTAGAGTCATTGCATGTCTGTTCTTTTCATTTACCACATCTATAGTCATTGCATGTGTGTTATTTTCATGAACCACATATCGATCCACTAGAGTCGTTCCATGTATGTTCTTTTCATAAAACACATGGATCCACTAGAGTCGTTGCATGTGTGTTCTTTTCATGAACCACATATGGATCCACCAGTGTCATTGCATGTGTGTTCTTATCCTAAACTAGCACTAGAGTCATTGCATGTGTGTTCTTATCCTAAACCAGCACTAGAGTCATTGCATGTGTATTCTTTTGATGAACCACATATGGATCCAACAGAGTCATTGCATGGTTGTTCTTTTTATAAAACACATGGATCCACTAGAGTCATTGCATGTATGTTCTGTTCATGAACCACATATGGATCCACTAGAGTCATTGCATGTGTGTTCTTATCATAAACCAGCACTAGAGTCATTGCATGTGTGTTCTTACCCTAAACCAGCACTAGAGTCATTGCATGTGTGTTCTTTTCATAAAGCACATGGATCCACCAGAGTCAATGCAAGTGTATTATTTTCATGAACCACATGGATCCACCAGTGTCAATGCATGTGTGTTCTTTTCATGAACCACAGCTAGAGCCATTGCAAGTGTGTTCTTTTCATGAACCACAGTTAGAGTCATTGCATGTGTGTTCTTTTCATGAACCACATATGGATCCACTAGAGTCATTGCATGTCTGTTCTTTTCATAAAACTCATGGATCCACTAGAGTCATTGAATGTGTGTTCTTTTCACAAACCACATATGGATCTACTAGTGTCATTGCATGTGTGTTCTTTTCATGAACCACATATGTATCCACCAGAGTCATTGCATGTCTGTTCTTTTCATAAAACATATGGATCCACTAGAGTCATTGCATGTGTTTTCTTTTCATGAACCACATATGGATCCACTAGAGTCATTGCATGTTTGTTCTTTCCACAAACCACATGGATCCACCAATGTCATTGCATGTGTGTTCTTTTCATGAACCACATATGGATCCACTAGAGTCATTGCATGTTTGTTCTTTCCACAAACCACCTGGATCCACCAATGTCATTGCATATGTCTGGTATTTTCATTAACCACAATTAGAGTCATTGCATGTGTGTTCTTTTCATGAACCACATATGGATCCACCACAGTCATTGCTTGTCTGTTATTTTCATAAAACACATGGATCCACTAGAGTCATTGCAAGTGTTTTTTTTTCATGAACCATATATGGATACACTAGAGTCATTGCATGTGTGTTCTTATCCTAAATTAGCACTAGAGTCATTGCATGTGCGTTCTTTCCAGAAAGCACATGGATCCACCAATGTTATTGCATGTGTGTTCTTTTCGCAAACAACATGTGGATCCAATAGAGTCATTGCATGTCTGTTCTTTTCATTAACCATAGCTAGGGTCAATGCATGTTTGTTCTTTTCATAAACCACATATGGATCAACTAGAGTCATTGCATGTCTTTTCTTTCCACAAACCACATGGATCGACCAATGTCATTGCATGTGTGTTCTTTTCATGAACCACATATGGATCCACTTGAGTCATTGCATGTTTGTTCTTTCCACAAACCACATGGAGCCACCAATGTCATTTCATGTGTGTCGTTTTCACAAACAACATATGGATCCACTAGAGTCATTGCATGTCTGTTCTTTTCATTAACCATAGCTAGACTCATTGCATGTGTGTTCTTTTCATGAACCTCGTATGGATGCACCAGAGTCATTGCACATCTATTATTTTCATAAAATATATTATTTTCATAAAATACATGGATCCACAACAGTCGTTGCATGTGTTTTTTTTCATGAACCACATATGGATCCACTAGTGTCATTGCTTGTGTGTTCTTTTCCTAGACCAGCACTAGAGTCATTGCATATGTGTTCTTATCCTAAACCAGCACTAGAGTCATTGCACGTGTGTTCTTTTCATGAAGCACATATGGATCCACTAGAGTCATTCCATGTCTCTTCTTTCCACAAAACACATGGATCCACCAATGTCATTGCATGTGTGTTCTTTTCATGAACCACATATGGATTCACTAGAGTCATTACATGTGTGTTCTTATCCTAAACCAGCACTAGAGTCATTGTATGTGTATTCTTATCCTAAACCAGCACTAGAGTCATTGCATGTGTGTTCTTTTGATAAAGCACTTGGATCCACCAAAGTCATTGCATGTGTGTTCTTTTCATGAAGCACAGCTAGAGTCATTGCATGTGTGTTCTTTTCATGAACCACCGTTAGAGTCATTGCGTGTGTGTTCTTTTCGTGAAGCACAACTAGAGTCATTTCATGTGTGTTCTTTTCATGAACCACCGGTAGAGTCATTGCATGTGTGTTCTTTTCTTGAACCATAGCTAGAGTCATTGCAT
Organism: Avena sativa; assembly: GCA_916181665.1. Taxonomy (NCBI): domain Eukaryota; kingdom Viridiplantae; phylum Streptophyta; class Magnoliopsida; order Poales; family Poaceae; genus Avena; species Avena sativa. The sequence continues at coordinate 321,141,614 of OV702292.1, forward strand.
GCGTGTTCTTTTCATGAACCACAAACGGATCCACTAGAGTCATTGCATGTTTGTTCTTTTCATAAAACACTTGGATCCACTAGAGTCATTGAATGTGTGTTCTTTTCACAAACCACATATGGATCCACCAATGTCATTGCATGTGTGTTATTTTTGTGAACCACATATGAATCCACCAGAGTCATTGCATGTCTGTTCTTTTCATAAAACACATGGATCCACTAGAGTCATTGCATGTGTGTTCTTTTGATAAAGCACTTGGATCCACCAGAGTCATTGCATGTGTGTTCTCTTCATGAAGCACAGCTAGAGTCATTGCATGTGTGTTCTTTTCATGAACCACCGTTAGAGTCATTGCGTGTGTGTTCTTTTCATGAAGCACAACTAGAGTCATTGCATGTGTGTTCTTTTCATGAACCACATATGGATCCACCAGAGTCATTGCATGTCTGTTCTTTCCACAAACAACATGGATCCACTAATGTCATTGCATGTGTGTTCTTTTCATGAACCACATATGGATCCACTAAAGTCATTGCATGTGTGTTCTTTCCACAAACCCCATGGATCCACCAATGTCATTGCATGTGTGTTCTTTTCACAAACAACATATGGATCCACTAGAGTCATTGCATGTGTGTTCTTTTCATTAACTACATCCACAGTCATTGCATGTGTTATTTTCATGAACCACTTATGGATCCACTAGAGTCATTGCATGTATGTTCTTTTCATAAAACACATGGATCCACTAGAGTCATTGCATGTGTGTTCTTTTCATGAACCACATATGGATCCACCAGTGTCATTGCATGTGTGTTCTTTCCAAAAACCACATGGATCCACCAGTGTCAATGCATGTGTGTTCTTTTCATGAACCACAGCTAGAGCCATTGCAAGTGTGTTCTTTTCATGAACCACAGTTAGAGTCATTGCATGTGTGTTCTTTTCATGAACCACAGATGGATTCACCAGAGTCATTGCATGTCTGTTATTTTCATAAAACACATGGATCCACTATAGTCATTGCATGTGTGTTCTTTTCATGAACCACATATGGATCCACCAGTATCATTACATGTGTGTTCTTATCCTAAACCAGCACTAGAGTCATTGCATGTGTGTTCTTATCCTAAACCAACACTAGAGTCATTGCATGTGTGTTCTTATCCTAAGCCAGCACTAGAGTCATTGCATGTGTGTTCTTTTCATGAACCACATATGGATCCACTAGGGTCATTGCATGTATGTTCTTTCCACAAACCACATGGATCCACCAATGTCATTGCTTGTGTTCTTTTCATGAACCAGATATTGATCCACCAAAGTCATTGCATGTCTGTTCTTTTCATAAAACACATGGATCCACCAAAGTCATTGCATGTGTGTTCATTTCATGAACCACATATGGATCCACTAGAGTCATGCATGTGTATTCTTATCCTAAACTAGCACTAGAGTCATTGCATGTGTGTTCTTATCCTAAACCAGCACAAGAGTCATTGCATGTGTGTTCTTTTCATAAAGCACATGGATCCACTAGAGTCATTGCATATGTGTTATTTTAATGAACCACATGGATCCACCAGTGTCATTGCATGTGTGTTCTTTTCTTCAACCACAGCTAGAGTCATTGCATGTGTGTTCTTTTAATGAACCACAACTAGAATTATTACATGTGTGTTCTTCTCATGAACCACATATGGATCCACTAGAGTCATTGCATGTCTGTTCTTTTCATAAAATAGATGAATCCACTAGGGTCATTGAATGTGTGTTCTTTACAAAAACCACATATGAATCCACCAGTATCATAGCATGTATGTTCTTTTCATGAACCACATATGGATCCATCAGATTCATTGCATGTCTGTTCTTTTCATAAAACACATGGATCCACTAGATTCATTGCATATGTGTTCTTTTCATGCACCACATATGGATCCACTAGAGTCATTGCATGTGTGTTCTCATCCTAATCCAGCACTAGAGTCATTGCATGTGTGTTCTTATCCTAAGCCAGCACTAAAGTCAATGCATGTGTGTTCTTTTCATGAACCACATATTGATCTACTAGAGTCATTGCATGTATGTTCTTTCCACAAACCACATGGATCCACCAATGTCATTGCATGTGTGTTCTTTTCATGAACCACATTTGGATCCACTAGAGTCATTGCATGTTTGTTCTTTCCACAAACCACATGGATCCGCTAATGTCAATTCATGTGTGTTCTTTTCACAAACAACATATGGATCCACTAGAGTCATTGCATGTCTGTTCTTTTCATTAACCACAGCTAGAGTCATTGCATGTGTGTTGTTTTCATGAACCATGTATGGATGCACCAGAGTGATTGCATGTCTGTTCTTTTCATAAAATACATGGATCCACTAGAGTCATTGCATGTGTATTCTTTTCATGAACCACATATGGATCCACAAGTGTCATTGCATGTGTGTTCTTTTCCTAAACCAATAATAGAGTCATTGCATGTGTGTTCTTATCCTAAACCATCACTAGAGTCATTGCATGTGTGTTCTTTTCATGAACCACATATGGATCTACTAGAGTCATTGCATGTATGTTCTTTCCATAAACCACATGGATCCACCAATGTCATTGCATTTTTGTTCTTTTCATGAACCACATATGGATCCACCAGAGTCATTGCATGTCTGTTCTTTTCATAAAACACATGGATCCACTAGAGTCATTGCATGTGTGTTCTTTTCATGAACCACATATGGATCCACCAGTGTCATTGCATGTGTGTTCTTATCCTAAACTAGCACTAAAGTCATTGCATGTGTGGTCTTATCCTAAACCAGCACTAGAGTCATTGCATGTGTATTATTTTCATGAACCACATATGGATCCACTAGAGTCATTGCATATTTGTTCTTTTCATAAAACATATGGATCCACTAGATTCATTGCATGTGTCTTCTTTTCATGAACCACAGATGAATCCACTAGCGTCATTGCATGTGTGTTCTTATCCTAAACCAGCAGTAGAGTCATTTCATGTGTGTTTTTACCCTAAACCTGCACTAGAGTCATTGCATGTGTGTTATTTTCATAAAGCACATGGATCCACCAGAGTAATTGCATGTGTGTTATTTTCATGAACCACATGGATCCACCAGTGTTAATGCATGTGTATTGTTTTCATGAACCACAGCAAGAGTCATTGCATGTGTGTTCTTTTCATAAACCACGTCTAGAGTCATTGCATATGTTTTCTTTTCATGAACCACATATGGATCCACCAGAGTCATTGCATGTCTGTTCTTTTCATAAAACACATGGATCCACCAAAGTCACATGTGTGTTGTTTTCATGAACCACATATGGATCCACTAGAGTCATGGAATGTGTATTCTTATCCTAAACCAGCACTAGAGTCATTGCATGTGTGTTCTTATCCTAAATCAGCACAAGAGTCATTGCATGTGTGTTCTTTTCATAAAGCACATGGATCCACCAGAGTCATTGCATGTGTGTTATTTTCATGGACAACATGGATCCACCAGTGTCATTGCATGTGTGTTCTTTTAATGAACCACAGCTAGAGTCATTGCATGTGTGTTCTTTTCATGAACCAACTATGGATCAACTAGAGTTCATTGGATGTGTGTTCTGCTCATAAACCACATGGATCCACTAGAGTTCATTGTATGTGTGTTCTTTTCATGAACCACATATTGATCCACCAAAGTCATTGCACATCTATTATTTTCATAAAATATATTATTTTCATAAAATACATGGATCCACAACAGTCGTTGCATGTGTTTTTTTTCATGAACCACATATGGATCCACTAGTGTCATTGCTTGTGTGTTCTTTTCCTAGACCAGCACTAGAGTCATTGCATATGTGTTCTTATCCTAAACCAGCACTAGAGTCATTGCACGTGTGTTCTTTTCATGAAGCACATATGGATCCACTAGAGTCATTCCATGTCTCTTCTTTCCACAAAACACATGGATCCACCAATGTCATTGCATGTGTGTTCTTTTCATGAACCACATATGGATTCACTAGAGTCATTACATGTGTGTTCTTATCCTAAACCAGCACTAGAGTCATTGTATGTGTGTTCTTATCCTAAACCAGCACTAGAGTCATTGCATGTGTGTTCTTTTGATAAAGCACTTGGATCCACCAAAGTCATTGCATGTGTGTTCTTTTCATGAAGCACAGCTAGAGTCATTGCATGTGTGTTCTTTTCATGAACCACCGTTAGAGTCATTGCGTGTGTGTTCTTTTCGTGAAGCACAACTAGAGTCATTTCATGTGTGTTCTTTTCATGAACCACCGGTAGAGTCATTGCATGTGTGTTCTTTTCTTGAACCATAGCTAGAGTCATTGCATGCGTGTTCTTTTCATGAACCACAAACGGATCCACTAGAGTCATTGCATGTTTGTTCTTTTCATAAAACACTTGGATCCACTAGAGTCATTGAATGTGTGTTCTTTTCACAAACCACATATGGATCCACCAATGTCATTGCATGTGTGTTATTTTTGTGAACCACATATGAATCCACCAGAGTCATTGCATGTCTGTTCTTTTCATAAAACACATGGATCCACTAGAGTCATTGCATGTGTGTTCTTTTGATAAAGCACTTGGATCCACCAGAGTCATTGCATGTGTGTTCTCTTCATGAAGCACAGCTAGAGTCATTGCATGTGTGTTCTTTTCATGAACCACCGTTAGAGTCATTGCGTGTGTGTTCTTTTCATGAAGCACAACTAGAGTCATTGCATGTGTGTTCTTTTCATGAACCACATATGGATCCACCAGAGTAATTGCATGTCTGTTCTTTCCACAAACAACATGGATCCACTAATGTCATTGCATGTGTGTTCTTTTCATGAACCACATATGGATCCACTAAAGTCATTGCATGTGTGTTCTTTCCACAAACCCCATGGATCCACCAATGTCATTGCATGTGTGTTCTTTTCACAAACAACATATGGATCCACTAGAGTCATTGCATGTGTGTTCTTTTCATTAACTACATCCACAGTCATTGCATGTGTTATTTTCATGAACCACTTATGGATCCACTAGAGTCATTGCATGTATGTTCTTTTCATAAAACACATGGATCCACTAGAGTCATTGCATGTGTGTTCTTTTCATGAACCACATATGGATCCACCAGTGTCATTGCATGTGTGTTCTTTCCAAAAACCACATGGATCCACCAGTGTCAATGCATGTGTGTTCTTTTCATGAACCACAGCTAGAGCCATTGCAAGTGTGTTCTTTTCATGAACCACAGTTAGAGTCATTGCATGTGTGTTCTTTTCATGAACCACAGATGGATTCACCAGAGTCATTGCATGTCTGTTATTTTCATAAAACACATGGATCCACTATAGTCATTGCATGTGTGTTCTTTTCATGAACCACATATGGATCCACCAGTATCATTACATGTGTGTTCTTATCCTAAACCAGCACTAGAGTCATTGCATGTGTGTTCTTATCCTAAACCAACACTAGAGTCATTGCATGTGTGTTCTTATCCTAAGCCAGCACTAGAGTCATTGCATGTGTGTTCTTTTCATGAACCACATATGGATCCACTAGGGTCATTGCATGTATGTTCTTTCCACAAACCACATGGATCCACCAATGTCATTGCTTGTGTTCTTTTCATGAACCAGATATTGATCCACCAAAGTCATTGCATGTCTGTTCTTTTCATAAAACACATGGATCCACCAAAGTCATTGCATGTGTGTTCATTTCATGAACCACATATGGATCCACTAGAGTCATGCATGTGTATTCTTATCCTAAACTAGCACTAGAGTCATTGCATGTGTGTTCTTATCCTAAACCAGCACAAGAGTCATTGCATGTGTGTTCTTTTCATAAAGCACATGGATCCACTAGAGTCATTGCATATGTGTTATTTTAATGAACCACATGGATCCACCAGTGTCATTGCATGTGTGTTCTTTTCTTCAACCACAGCTAGAGTCATTGCATGTGTGTTCTTTTAATGAACCACAACTAGAATTATTGCATGTGTGTTCTTCTCATGAACCACATATGGATCCACTAGAGTCATTGCATGTCTGTTCTTTTCATAAAATAGATGAATCCACTAGGGTCATTGAATGTGTGTTCTTTACAAAAACCACATATGAATCCACCAGTATCATAGCATGTATGTTCTTTTCATGAACCACATATGGATCCATCAGATTCATTGCATGTCTGTTCTTTTCATAAAACACATGGATCCACTAGATTCATTGCATATGTGTTCTTTTCATGCACCACATATGGATCCACTAGAGTCATTGCATGTGTGTTCTCATCCTAATCCAGCACTAGAGTCATTGCATGTGTGTTCTTATCCTAAGCCAGCACTAAAGTCAATGCATGTGTGTTCTTTTCATGAACCACATATTGATCTACTAGAGTCATTGCATGTATGTTCTTTCCACAAACCACATGGATCCACCAATGTCATTGCATGTGTGTTCTTTTCATGAACCACATTTGGATCCACTAGAGTCATTGCATGTTTGTTCTTTCCACAAACCACATGGATCCGCTAATGTCAATTCATGTGTGTTCTTTTCACAAACAACATATGGATCCACTAGAGTCATTGCATGTCTGTTCTTTTCATTAACCACAGCTAGAGTCATTGCATGTGTGTTGTTTTCATGAACCATGTATGGATGCACCAGAGTGATTGCATGTCTGTTCTTTTCATAAAATACATGGATCCACTAGAGTCATTGCATGTGTATTCTTTTCATGAACCACATATGGATCCACAAGTGTCATTGCATGTGTGTTCTTTTCCTAAACCAATAGTAGAGTCATTGCATGTGTGTTCTTATCCTAAACCATCACTAGAGTCATTGCATGTGTGTTCTTTTCATGAACCACATATGGATCTACTAGAGTCATTGCATGTATGTTCTTTCCATAAACCACATGGATCCACCAATGTCATTGTATTTTTGTTCTTTTCATGAACCACATATGGATCCACCAGAGTCATTGCATGTCTGTTCTTTTCATAAAACACATGGATCCACTAGAGTCATTGCATGTGTGTTCTTTTCATGAACCACATATGGATCCACCAGTGTCATTGCATGTGTGTTCTTATCCTAAACTAGCACTAAAGTCATTGCATGTGTGGTCTTATCCTAAACCAGCACTAGAGTCATTGCATGTGTATTATTTTCATGAACCACATATGGATCCACTAGAGTCATTGCATATTTGTTCTTTTCATAAAACATATGGATCCACTAGATTCATTGCATGTGTCTTCTTTTCATGAACCACAGATGAATCCACTAGCGTCATTGCATGTGTGTTCTTATCCTAAACCAGCAGTAGAGTCATTTCATGTGTGTTTTTACCCTAAACCTGCACTAGAGTCATTGCATGTGTGTTCTTTTCATAAAGCACATGGATCCACCAGAGTAATTGCATGTGTGTTATTTTCATGAACCACATGGATCCACCAGTGTTAATGCATGTGTATTGTTTTCATGAACCACAGCAAGAGTCATTGCATGTGTGTTCTTTTCATAAACCACGTCTAGAGTCATTGCATATGTTTTCTTTTCATGAACCACATATGGATCCACCAGAGTCATTGCATGTCTGTTCTTTTCATAAAACACATGGATCCACCAAAGTCATTGCATGTGTGTTGTTTTCATGAACCACATATGGATCCACTAGAGTCATGGAATGTGTATTCTTATCCTAAACCAGCACTAGAGTCATTGCATGTGTGTTCTTATCCTAAATCAGCACAAGAGTCATTGCATGTGTGTTCTTTTCATAAAGCACATGGATCCACCAGAGTCATTGCATGTGTGTTATTTTCATGGACAACATGGATCCACCAGTGTCATTGCATGTGTGTTCTTTTAATGAACCACAGCTAGAGTCATTGCATGTGTGTTCTTTTCATGAACCAACTATGGATCAACTAGAGTTCATTGGATGTGTGTTCTGCTCATAAACCACATGGATCCACTAGAGTTCATTGTATGTGTGTTCTTTTCATGAACCACATATTGATCCACCAAAGTCATTGCATGTCTGTTCTTTTCATAAAACACATAGATCCACTAGAGTCATGCATGTGTATTATTTTCATGAACCACATATGGATCCACTAGAGTCATTGCATATTTGTTCTTTTCATAAAACATATGGATCCACTAGATTCATTGCATGTGTCTTCTTTTCATGAACCACAGATGAATCCACTAGCGTCATTGCATGTGTGTTCTTTTCATGAACCACAGATGAATCCACTAGCGTCATTGCATGTGTGTTCTTATCCTAAACCAGCAGTAGAGTCATTTCATGTGTGTTTTTATCCTAAACCTGCACTAGAGTCATTGCATGTGTGTTCTTTTCATAAAGCACATGGATCCACCAGAGTAATTGCATGTGTGTTATTTTCATGAACCACATGGATCCACCAGTGTTAATGCATGTGTATTGTTTTCATGAACCACAACAAGAGTCATTGCATGTGTGTTCTTTTCATGAACCACGTCTAGAGTCATTGCATATGTTTTCTTTTCATGAACCACATATGGATCCACCAGAGTCATTGCATGTCTGTTCTTTTCATAAAACACATAGATCCACCAAAGTCATTGCATGTGTGTTCTTTTCATGAACCACATATGGATCCACTAGAGTCATGGAATGTGTATTCTTATCCTAAACCAGCACTAGAGTCATTGCATGTGTGTTCTTATCCTAAACTAGCACAAGAGTCATTGCATGTTTGTTCTTTTCATAAAGCACATGGATCCACCAGAGTCATTGCATGTGTGTAATTTTCACGAACAACATGGATCCACCAGTGTCATTGCATGTGTGTTCTTTTCATGAACCATAGATAGAGTCATTGCATGTGTGTTCTTTTCATGAACCAAATATGGATCAACTAGAGTTCATTGGATGTGTGTTCTTCTCATAAACCACATGGATCCACTAGAGTTCATTGCATGTGTGTTCTTTTCATGGACCACATATGGATCCACCAGAGTCATTGCATGTCTATTCTTTTTATAAAACACATGGATCCACTAGAGTCATTGCATGTGTGTTCTTTTCATGAACCACATATGGATCCACTAGAGTCATTGCATGTATGTTCTTATCCTAAAACAACATTAGAGTCATTGCATGTGTGTTCTTATCCTAAACCAGCACTAGAGTCATTGCATGTGTGTTCCTTTCATGAACCACATATGGATCCACTAGAGTCATTGCATGTCTGTTCTTTCCACAAACCACATGGATCCACCAATGTCATTGCATGTGTGTTCTTTTCATGAACCACATATGGATCCACTAGAGTCATTGCATGTTTTTTCTTTCCAGAAAACACATGGATCCACCAATGTCATTGCATGTGTGTTCTTTTCGCAAACAACATATGGATCCACTAGAGTCATTGCATGTCTGTTCTTTTCATTAACCACGACTAGAGTCATTGCATGTCTGTTCTTTTCATGAACCACATATGGATCCACTAGAGTCATTGCATGTCTATTCTTTTCACAAACCACATGGATCCACCAATGTCATTGCATGTCTGTTCTTTTCATGAACCACATATGGATCCACAAGTGTCATTGCATGTCTATTATTTTCATAAAACCCATGGATCCACTAGAGTCATTGCATGTGTGTTATTTTCATGAACCACATATGGATCCACCAGTGTTATTAAATGTGTGTTCTTATCCTAAACTAGCACTAGACTCATTGCATGTGCGTTCTTTCCAGAAACCACGTGGATCCACTAATGTCATTCCATGTGTGTTCTTTTCGCAAACAACATATGGACCCACTAGATTTATTGCATGTCTGCTCTTTTCATTAACCAGGGCTAGAGTCAATGCATGTGTGTTCTTTGCATGAACCACATATGGATCCACTAATGTCATTGCATGTGTGTTCTTTTCCTGAACCACGTATGGATGCACCAGAGTCATTGCATGTATGTTCTTTTCATAAAATACATGGATCCACTAGAGTCATTGCATGTTTTTTTTTCATGAACCACATATGGATCCACCAGTGTCATTGCATGTGTGTTCTTTTCCTAAACTAGCACTAGAGTTATTGCATGTGTGTTCTTATCCTAAACCAGCACTAGAGTTATTGCATGTGTGTTCTTTTCATGAACCACATATGGATCCACTTGATTCATTGCATGTCTTTTCTTTCCACAAATCACATGGATCCACCAATGTCATTGCATGTGTGTTCTTTTCATGAACCACATATGGATCCACCAGAGTCATTGCATGTCTGTTCTTTTCATAAAACACATGGATCCACTAGATTCATTGTATGTGTGTTCTTTTCATGAACCACATATGGATCCACCGGTGTCATTGCATGTGTGTTCATTTCCTAAACCAACACTAGAGTCATTGCATGTGTGTTCTTATCCTAAACCAGCACTAGAGTCATTGCATATGTGTTATTTTCATGAACCACATATGGATCCACTAGAGTCATTGCATGTCTATTCTTTCCACAAACCACATGGATCCACCAATGTCATTGCATGTGTGTTCTTTTCATGAACCACATATGGATCCACCAGAGTCATTGCATGTCTGTTCATTTCATAAAACACATGGATCCACCAGTCATTGCATGTGTTTTCTTTTCATGAACCACATATGGATCCACTAGAGTCATGGCATGTCTATTCTTTCCACAAAACACATGGATCCACCAATGGTATTGCTTTTGTTCTTTGCATGAACCACATATGGATCCACCAGAGTCATTGCATGTCTGTTCTTTTCATAGAACACATGGATCCACCAAATTCATTGCATTTTTGTTGTTTTCATGAACTACATATAGATTCACTAGAGTCATTGCATGTCTACTCTTATCCTAAACCAGCACTAGAGTCATTGCATGTGTGTTCTTATCCTAAATCAGCACAAGAGTCATTGCATGTGTGTTCTTTTCATAAAGCGCATTGATCCACTAGAGTCATTGCATGTGTGTTATTTTCATGAACAACATGGATCCACAAGTGTCATTGCATGTGTGTTCTTTTCATGAACCACAAATGGATCCACTAGAGTCATTGCATGTATGTTCTTATCCTAAACCAGCATTAGAGTCATTGCATGTGTGTTCTTATCCTAAACCAGCACTAGAGTCATTGCATGTGTGTTCCTTTCATGAACCACATATGGATCCTTTAGAGTCATTGCATGTCTGTTCTTTTCATAAAACACATGCATCTACAAAAAAAAATTGCATGCGTGTTCTTTTCATGAACCACATATGGATCCACGAGTGTTATTGCATGTGTGTTCTTTCCAGAAACCACATGGATCCACCAATGTCATTGCATGTGTGTTCTTTTCGCAAACAACATATGGATCCACAAGAGTCATTGCATGTATGTTCTTTTCAATAACCACAGCTAGAGTCATTGCATGTGTGTTCGTTTCATGAACAACATATGGATCCACCAGAGTCATTGCATGTCTGTTCTTTTCATGAACCACATATGGATCCACCAGAGTCATTGCATGTCTATTCTTTTCACAAACCACATGGATCCACCAATGTCATTGCATGTCTGTTCTTTTCATGAACCACATATGGATCCACAAGAGTCATTGCATGTCTATTATTTTCATAAAACACATGGATCCACTAGAGTCATTGCATGTGTGTTATTTTCATGAACCACATATGGATCCACCAGTGTTATTAAATGTGTGTTCTTATCCTAAACTAGCACTAGACTCATTGCATGTGCGTTCTTTCCAGAAACCACGTGGATCCACTAATGTCATTCCATGTGTGTTCTTTTCGCAAACAACATATGGACCCACTAGAGTTATTGCATGTCTGCTCTTTTCATTAACCAGGGCTAGAGTCAATGCATGTGTGTTCTTTGCATGAACCACATATGGATCCACTAGAGTCATTGCATGCCCGTTCCTTCCACAAACCACATGGATCCACCAATGTCATTGCATGTGTGTTCTTTTCATGAACCACATATGGATCCACTAGAGTCATTGCATGTTTATTCTTTCCACAAACCACATGGATCCACCAATGACATTGCATGTGTGTGTTCTTTTCACAGACAACATATGGATCCACTAGAGTCATTGCATGTCTGTTCTTTTCATTAACCATAGCTATAATCATTGCATGTGTGTTCTTTTCCTGAACCACGTATGGATGCACCAGAGTCATTGCATGTATGTTCTTTTCATAAAATACATGGATCCACTAGAGTCATTGCATGTTTTTTTTTCATCAACCACATATGGATCCACCAGTGTCATTGCATGTGTGTTCTTTTCCTAAACTAGCACTAGAGTTATTGCATGTGTGTTCTTATCCTAAACCAGCACTAGAGTTATTGCATGTGTGTTCTTTTCATGAACCACATATGGATCCACTTGAGTCATTGCATGTCTTTTCTTTCCACAAATCACATGGATCCACCAATGTCATTGCATGTGTGTTCTTTTCATGAACCACATATGGATCCACTAGAGTCATTGCATGTCTGTTCTTTTCATAAAACACATGGATCCACTAGATTCATTGTATGTGTGTTCTTTTCATGAACCACATATGGATCCACCGGTGTCATTGCATGTGTGTTTATTTCCTAAACCAACACTAGAGTCATTGCATGTGTGTTCTTATCCTAAACCAGCACTAGAGTCATTGCATATGTGTTATTTTCATGAACCACATATGGATCCACTAGAGTCATTGCATGTCTATTCTTTCCACAAACCACATGGATCCACCAATGTCATTGCATGTGTGTTCTTTTCATGAACCACATATGGATCCACCAGAGTCATTGCATGTCTGTTCATTTCATAAAACACATGGATCCACCAGTCATTGCATGTGTTTTCTTTTCATGAACCACATATGGATCCACTAGAGTCATGGCATGTCTATTCTTTCCACAAAACACATGGATCCACCAATGGTATTGCTTTTGTTCTTTGCATGAACCACATATGGATCCACCAGAGTCATTGCATGTCTGTTCTTTTCATAGAACACATGGATCCACCAAATTCATTGCATTTTTGTTGTTTTCATGAACTACATATAGATCCACTAGAGTCATTGCATGTCTACTCTTATCCTAAACCAGCACTAGAGTCATTGCATGTGTGTTCTTATCCTAAATCAGCACAAGAGTCATTGCATGTGTGTTCTTTTCATAAAGCGCATTGATCCACTAGAGTCATTGCATGTGTGTTATTTTCATGAACAACATGGATCCACAAGTGTCATTGCATGTGTGTTCTTTTCATGAACCACAAATGGATCCACTAGAGTCATTGCATGTATGTTCTTATCCTAAACCAGCATTAGAGTCATTGCATGTGTGTTCTTATCCTAAACCAGCACTAGAGTCATTGCATGTGTGTTCCTTTCATGAACCACATATGGATCCTTTAGAGTCATTGCATGTCTGTTCTTTTCATAAAACACATGCATCTACAAAAAAAAATTGCATGCGTGTTCTTTTCATGAACCACATATGGATCCACCAGTGTTATTGCATGTGTGTTCTTTCCAGAAACCACATGGATCCACCAATGTCATTGCATGTGTGTTCTTTTCGCAAACAACATATGGATCCACAAGAGTCATTGCATGTATGTTCTTTTCAATAACCACAGCTAGAGTCATTGCATGTGTGTTCGTTTCATGAACAACATATGGATCCACCAGAGTCATTGCATGTCTGTTCTTTTCATGAACCACATATGGATCCACCAGAGTCATTGCATGTCTATTCTTTTCACAAACCACATGGATCCACCAATGTCATTGCATGTCTGTTCTTTTCATGAACCACATATGGATCCACAAGAGTCATTGCATGTCTATTATTTTCATAAAACACATGGATCCACTAGAGTCATTGCATGTGTGTTATTTTCATGAACCACATATGGATCCACCAGTGTTATTAAATGTGTGTTCTTATCCTAAACTAGCACTAGACTCATTGCATGTGCGTTCTTTCCAGAAACCACGTGGATCCACTAATGTCATTCCATGTGTGTTCTTTTCGCAAACAACATATGGACCCACTAGAGTTATTGCATGTCTGCTCTTTTCATTAACCAGGGCTAGAGTCAATGCATGTGTGTTCTTTGCATGAACCACATATGGATCCACTAGAGTCATTGCATGCCCGTTCCTTCCACAAACCACATGGATCCACCAATGTCATTGCATGTGTGTTCTTTTCATGAACCACATATGGATCCACTAGAGTCATTGCATGTTTATTCTTTCCACAAACCACATGGATCCACCAATGACATTGCATGTGTGTGTTCTTTTCACAGACAACATATGGATCCACTAGAGTCATTGCATGTCTGTTCTTTTCATTAACCATAGCTATAATCATTGCATGTGTGTTCTTTTCCTGAACCACGTATGGATGCACCAGAGTCATTGCATGTATGTTCTTTTCATAAAATACATGGATCCACTAGAGTCATTGCATGTTTTTTTTTCATCAACCACATATGGATCCACCAGTGTCATTGCATGTGTGTTCTTTTCCTAAACTAGCACTAGAGTTATTGCATGTGTGTTCTTATCCTAAACCAGCACTAGAGTTATTGCATGTGTGTTCTTTTCATGAACCACATATGGATCCACTTGAGTCATTGCATGTCTTTTCTTTCCACAAATCACATGGATCCACCAATGTCATTGCATGTGTGTTCTTTTCATGAACCACATATGGATCCACTAGAGTCATTGCATGTCTGTTCTTTTCATAAAACACATGGATCCACTAGATTCATTGTATGTGTGTTCTTTTCATGAACCACATATGGATCCACCGGTGTCATTGCATGTGTGTTCATTTCCTAAACCAACACTAGAGTCATTGCATGTGTGTTCTTATCCTAAACCAGCACTAGAGTCATTGCATATGTGTTATTTTCATGAACCACATATGGATCCACTAGAGTCATGGCATGTCTATTCTTTCCACAAACCACATGGATCCACCAATGTCATTGCATGTGTGTTCTTTTCATGAACCACATATGGATCCACCAGAGTCATTGCATGTCTGTTCATTTCATAAAACACATGGATCCACCAAAGTCATTGCATGTGTTTTCTTTTCATGAACCACATATGGATCCACTAGAGTCATGGCATGTCTATTCTTTCCACAAAACACATGGATCCACCAATGGTATTGCTTTTGTTCTTTGCATGAACCATATATGGATCCACCAGAGTCATTGCTTGTCTGTTCTTTTCATAGAACACATGGATCCACCAAATTCATTGCATGTTTGTTGTTTTCATGAACTACATATAGATCCACTAGAGTCATTGCATGTCTACTCTTATCCTAAACCAGCACTAGAGTCATTGCATGTGTGTTCTTATCCTAAATCAGCACAAGAGTCATTGCATGTGTGTTCTTTTCATAAAGCGCATTGATCCACTAGAGTCATTGCATGTGTGTTATTTTCATGAACAACATGGATCCACAAGTGTCATTGCATGTGTGTTCTTTTCATGAACCACAAATGGATCCACTAGAGTCATTGCATGTATGTTCTTATCCTAAACCAGCATTAGAGTCATTGCATGTGTGTTCTTATCCTAAACCAGCACTAGAGTCATTGCATGTGTGTTCCTTTCATGAACCACATATGGATCCTTTAGAGTCATTGCATGTCTGTTCTTTTCATAAAACACATGCATCTACAAAAAAAAATTGCATGCGTGTTCTTTTCATGAACCACATATGGATCCACCAGTGTTATTGCATGTGTGTTCTTTCCAGAAACCACATGGATCCACCAATGTCATTGCATGTGTGTTCTTTTCGCAAACAACATATGGATCCACAAGAGTCATTGCATGTATGTTCTTTTCAATAACCACAGCTAGAGTCATTGCATGTGTGTTCGTTTCATGAACAACATATGGATCCACCAGAGTCATTGCATGTCTGTTCTTTTCATGAACCACATATGGATCCACCAGAGTCATTGCATGTCTATTCTTTTCACAAACCACATGGATCCACCAATGTCATTGCATGTCTGTTCTTTTCATGAACCACATATGGATCCACAAGAGTCATTGCATGTCTATTATTTTCATAAAACACATGGATCCACTAGAGTCATTGCATGTGTGTTATTTTCATGAACCACATATGGATCCACCAGTGTTATTAAATGTGTGTTCTTATCCTAAACTAGCACTAGACTCATTGCATGTGCGTTCTTTCCAGAAACCACGTGGATCCACTAATGTCATTCCATGTGTGTTCTTTTCGCAAACAACATATGGACCCACTAGAGTTATTGCATGTCTGCTCTTTTCATTAACCAGGGCTAGAGTCAATGCATGTGTGTTCTTTGCATGAACCACATATGGATCCACTAGAGTCATTGCATGCCCGTTCCTTCCACAAACCACATGGATCCACCAATGTCATTGCATGTGTGTTCTTTTCATGAACCACATATGGATCCACTAGAGTCATTGCATGTTTATTCTTTCCACAAACCACATGGATCCACCAATGACATTGCATGTGTGTGTTCTTTTCACAGACAACATATGGATCCACTAGAGTCATTGCATGTCTGTTCTTTTCATTAACCATAGCTATAATCATTGCATGTGTGTTCTTTTCCTGAACCACGTATGGATGCACCAGAGTCATTGCATGGATGTTCTTTTCATAAAATACATGGATCCACTAGAGTCATTGCATGTTTTTTTTTCATCAACCACATATGGATCCACCAGTGTCATTGCATGTGTGTTCTTTTCCTAAACTAGCACTAGAGTTATTGCATGTGTGTTCTTATCCTAAACCAGCACTAGAGTTATTGCATGTGTGTTCTTTTCATGAACCACATATGGATCCACTTGAGTCATTGCATGTCTTTTCTTTCCACAAATCACATGGATCCACCAATGTCATTGCATGTGTGTTCTTTTCATGAACCACATATGGATCCACTAGAGTCATTGCATGTCTGTTCTTTTCATAAAACACATGGATCCACTAGATTCATTGTATGTGTGTTCTTTTCATGAACCACATATGGATCCACCGGTGTCATTGCATGTGTGTTCATTTCCTAAACCAACACTAGAGTCATTGCATGTGTGTTCTTATCCTAAACCAGCACTAGAGTCATTGCATATGTGTTATTTTCATGAACCACATATGGATCCACTAGAGTCATGGCATGTCTATTCTTTCCACAAACCACATGGATCCACCAATGTCATTGCATGTGTGTTCTTTTCATGAACCACATATGGATCCACCAGAGTCATTGCATGTCTGTTCATTTCATAAAACACATGGATCCACCAAAGTCATTGCATGTGTTTTCTTTTCATGAACCACATATGGATCCACTAGAGTCATGGCATGTCTATTCTTTCCACAAAACACATGGATCCACCAATGGTATTGCTTTTGTTCTTTGCATGAACCATATATGGATCCACCAGAGTCATTGCTTGTCTGTTCTTTTCATAGAACACATGGATCCACCAAATTCATTGCATGTTTGTTGTTTTCATGAACTACATATAGATCCACTAGAGTCATTGCATGTCTATTCTTATCCTAAACCAGCACTAGAGTCATTGCATGTGTGTTCTTATCCTAAATCAGCACAAGAGTCATTGCATGTGTGTTCTTTTCATAAAGCGCATTGATCCACTAGAGTCATTGCATGTGTGTTATTTTCATGAACAACATGGATCCACAAGTGTCATTGCATGTGTGTTCTTTTCATGAACCACAAATGGATCCACTAGAGTCATTGCATGTATGTTCTTATCCTAAACCAGCATTAGAGTCATTGCATGTGTGTTCTTATCCTAAACCAGCACTAGAGTCATTGCATGTGTGTTCCTTTCATGAACCACATATGGATCCTTTAGAGTCATTGCATGTCTGTTCTTTTCATAAAACACATGCATCTACAAAAAAAATTGCATGTGTGTTCTTTTCATGAACCACATATGGATCCACCAGTGTTATTGCATGTGTGTTCTTTCCAGAAACCACATGGATCCACCAATGTCATTGCATGTGTGTTCTTTTCGCAAACAACATATGGATCCACAAGAGGCATTGCATGTATGTTCTTTTCAATAACCACAGCTAGAGTCATTGTATGTATGTTCTTTTCATTAACCACAGCTAGAGTCATTGCATGTATGTTCTTTTCATGAACCACATATGGATCCACCAGAGTCATTGCATGTCTGTTCTTTTCATAAAACACATGGATCCACTAGAGTCATTGCATCTGTGTTCTTTTCATTAACCACATATGGATCCACCAGTGTCATTGCATCTATGTTCTTATCCTAAACTAACACTAAAGTCATTGCATGTGTGTTCTTATCCTAAACCAACACTAGAGTCAGTGCATGTGTATTATTTTCATGAACCACATATGGATCCACTAGAGTCATTGCATGTTTGTTCTTTTCATAAAACATATGGATCCACTTGAGTCATTACATGTGTGTTCTTTTCATGAACCACATATGGATCCACTAGAGTCATTGCATGTGTGTTCTTATCCTAAACCAGCACTAGAGTCATTGCATGGGTGTTTTACCCTAAACTTGCACTAGAGTCATTGCATGTGTTCTTTTCATAAAGCACATGGATCCACCGGAGTAATTGCATGTGTGTTATTTTCATGAACCACACGGATCCACCAGTGTCAATGCATGTGTGTTGTTTTCATGAACCACAACTAGAGTCATTGCATGTGTGTTCTTTTCATGAACCACATCTAGAGTCATTGCATATGTGTTCTTTTCATGGACCACATATGTATCCACCAGAGTCATTGCATGTCTGTTCTTTTCATAAAACACATGGATCCACCAAAGTCATTTCATGTGTGTTGCTCTCATGAACGACATATGGATCCACCAGAGTCATTGCATGTCTATTCTTTTTATAAAACACATGGATCCACTAGAGTCATTGCATGTGTGTTCTTTTCATGAACCACATATGGGTCCACTAGAGTCATTGCATGTATGTTCTTATCCTAAACTAGCATTAGAGTCATTGCATGTGTGTTCTTATCCTAAACCAGCACTAGATTCATTGCATGTGTGTTATTTTCATGAACCACATATGGATCCAGCAGAGTCATTACATGTCTGTTCTTTCCACAAACCACGTGGATCCACCAATGTCATTGCATGTGTTTTCTTTTCATGAACCACATATGGATCCACTAGAGTCATGGCATGTCTATTCTTTCCACAAAACACATGGATCCACCAATAGTATTGCTTGTGTTCTTTGCATGAACCACATATGGATCCACCAGAGTCATTGCATGTCTGTTCTTTTCATAGAACACATGGATCCACCAAATTCATTGCATGTTTGTTGTTTTCATGAACTACATATAGATCCACTAGAGTCATTGCATGTCTATTCTTATCCTAAACCAGCACTAGAGTCATTGCATGTGTGTTCTTATCCTAAATCAGCACAAGAGTCATTGCATGTGTGTTCTTTTCATAAAGCGCATTGATCCACTAGAGTCATTGCATGTGTGTTATTTTCATGAACAACATGGATCCACAAGTATCATTGCATGTGTGTTCTATTCATGAACCACATATGGATCCACTAGAGTCATTGCATGTATGTTCTTATCCTAAACCAGCATTAGAGTCATTGCATGTGTGTTCTTATCCTAAACCAGCACTAGAGTCATTGCATGTGTGTTCCTTTCATGAACCACATATGGATCCTTTAGAGTCATTGCATGTCTGTTCTTTTCATAAAACACATGCATCTACAAAAAAAATTGCATGTGTGTTCTTTTCATGAACCACATATGGATCCACCAGTGTTATTGCATGTGTGTTCTTTCCAGAAACCACATGGATCCACCAATGTCATTGCATGTGTGTTCTTTTCGCAAACAACATATGGATCCACAAGAGTCATTGCAGGTATGTTCTTTTCAATAACCACAGCTAGAGTCATTGCATGTATGTTCTTTTCATTAACCACAGCTAGAGTCATTGCATGTATGTTCTTTTCATGAACCACATATGGATCCACTAGAGTCATTGCATGTCTGTCCTTTTCATAAAACACATGGATCCACTAGAGTCATTGCATGTGTGTTCTTTTCATGAACCACATATGGATCCACCAGTGTCATTGCATCTGTGTTCTTATCCTAAACCAACACTAGAGTCAGTGCATGTGTATTATTTTCATGAACCACATATGGATCCACTAGAGTCATTGCATGTTTGTTCTTTTCATAAAACATATGGATCCACTAGAGTCATTACATGTGTGTTCTTTTCATGAACCACATATGGATCCACTAGAGTCATTGCATGTGTGTTCTTATCCTAAACCAGCACTAGAGTCATTGCATGGGTGTTTTACCCTAAACCTGCACTAGAGTCATTGCATGTGTTCTTTTCATAAAGCACATGGATCCACCGGAGTAATTGCATGTGTGTTATTTTCATGAACCACACGGATCCACCAGTGTCAATGCATGTGTGTTGTTTTCATGAACCACAACTAGAGTCATTGCATGTGTGTTCTTTTCATGAACCACATCTAGAGTCATTGCATATGTGTTCTTTTCATGGACCACATATGGATCCACCAGAGTCATTGCATGTCTGTTCTTTTCATAAAACACATGGATCCACCAAAGTCATTTCATGTGTGTTGTTTTCATGAACGACATATGGATCCACCAGAGTCATTGCATGTCTATTCTTTTTATAAAACACATGGATCCACTAGAGTCATTGCATGTATGTTCTTATCCTAAACCAGCACTAGATTCATTGCATGTGTGTTCCTTTCATGAACCACATATGGATCCAGTAGAGTCATTACATGTCTGTTCTTTCCACAAACCACGTGGATCCACCAATGTCATTGCATGTGTGTTCTTTTCATGAACCACATATGGATCCACTAGGGTCATTGCATATTTTTTCTTTCCAGAAACCACATGGATCCACCAATGTCATTGCACATGTGTTCTTTTCGCAAACAACATATGGATCCACTAGAGTCATTGCATGTTTGTTCTTTTCATGAACCACATATGGATCCACCAGAGTCATTGCATGTCTGATCTTTTTATAAAACTCATGGATCCACTAGAGTCATTGCATGTGTTTCTTGTCATGAACCGCATATGGATCCACCAGTGTCATCGCATGTGTGTTCTTATCCAAACATAGCACTAGAGTCATTGCATGTGCGTTCTTTCCATAAACCACATGGATCCACTAATGTCATTGCATGTGTGTTCTTTTCGCAAACAACATATGGATCCACTAGAGTCATTGCATGTCTGTTATTTTCATTAACTACAGCTAGAGTCAATGCATGTGTGTTCTTTTTATGAACCACATATGGATCCACTAGAGTCATTGCATGTCTGTTCCTTCCACAAACCAGATGGATCCACCAATGTCATTGCATCTGTGTGTTCTTTTCATGAACCACATATGGATCCACTAGAGTCATTGCATGTTTGTTCTTTCCACAAACCACATGGATCCACCAATGTCACTGCATGTGTGTGTTCTTTTCACAAACAACATATGGATCCACTAGAGTCATTGCATGTCTGTTCTTTTCATTAACCACAGTTGAATCATTGCATGTGTGTTCTTTTCATGAACCACGTATGGATTCACCAGAGTCATTGCATGTCTGTTCTTTTCATAAAATACATGGATCCACTAGAGTCATTGCATGTTTTTTTTCATGAACCACATATGGATCCACCAGTGTCATTGCATGTGTGTTCTTATCCTAAACAAGCACTAGAGTCATTGCATGTGTGGTCTTTTCATGAACCACATATGGATCCACTAGAGTCATTGCATGTCTATTCTTTCCACAAACCACATGGATCCACCAATCTCATTGCATGTGTGTTCTTTATCATGAACCACATATGGATCCACCAGAGTCATTGCATGTCTATTCTTTTCATAAAATACATGGATCCACTAGAGTCATTGCATGTGTGTTCTTTTCATGAACAACATATGGATCCACTACAGTCATTGCATGTGTGTTCTTATCCTAAACTATCACTAGAGTCATTGCACGTGTGTTCTTTTCATAAACCACATATGGATCCACTAGAGTCATTACATGTCTGTTTTTTCCATAAACCACATGGATCCACCAATGTTATTGCATGTGTGTTCTTTTCATGAACCACATATGGATCCACTAGAGTCATTGCATGTCTATTCTTTGCACAAACCACATGGATCCACCAATGTCATTACATGTGTGTTCTTTTCATGAACCACATATGGATCCACTAGAGTCATTGCATGTCTGTTCTTTCCACAAACCACATGGATCCACCAATATCATTGCATGTGTGTTCTTATCACAAACAACATATGGATCCACTAGAGTCATTGCATGTCTGTTCTTTTCATTAACCACATCTATAGTCATTGCATGTGTGTTATTTTCATGAACCACATATGGATCCACCAGACTCATTGGAAGTCTGTTCTTTTCATAAAACACATGGATCCACTAGAGTCATTGCATGTGTGTTCTTTTCATGAACCACATATGGAGCCACTAGAGTCATTGAATGTGTGTTCTTATCCTAAAGTAGCACTAGAGTCATTACATGTGTGTTCCTATCCTAAACCAGCACAAGAATCATTGCATGTGTGTTGTTTTCATGGACCACATATGGATCCACTAGAGTCATTGCATGTCTGTTCTTTCTTTAAACCACATGGATCCACTAATGTCATTGCGTGTGTGTTATTTTCATGAACCACATATGGATCCACTAGAGTCATTGCATGTCTGTTCTTTCCACAAACCACATGGATCCAGCAATGTCATTGTACGTGTGTTCTTTTCATGAACCACATATGGATCCACTAGAGTCATTGCATGTCTGTTCTTTTCATTAACCACAACTAGAGTCATTGCAGGTGTGTTCTTTTCACTAACAACATATGGATCCACTAGAGTCATTGCATGTCTATTCTTTTCATTAACCACATCTATAGGCATTGCCTGTGTGTTATTTTCATGAACCACTTATGGATCCACTAGAGTCATTGCATGTTTGTTCTTTTCATAAAACACATGGATCCACTAGAGTCATTGCATGTGTGTTCTTTTCATGAACCACATATGGATCCACTAGTGTCATTGCATGTGTGTTCTTATCCTAAACTAGCACTAGAGTAATTGCATGTGTGTTCTTATCCTAAACTAGCACTAGAGTCATTGCATGTGTATTCTTTTCATGAACCACATATGGATCCACTAGAGTCATTGCATGGTTGTTCTTTTTATAAAACACATGGATCCACTAGAGTCATTGCATGTGTGTTATTTTTATGAACCACTTATGGATCCACTAGAGTCATTGCATGTGCATTATTATCCTAAACTAGCACTAGAATCATTGCATGTGTGTTCTTACCCTAAACCAGCACTAGAGTCATTGCATGTGTGTTCTTATCCTAAACCAGCACTAGAGTCATTGCATGTGTGTTCTTTTGATAAAGCACTTGCATCCACCAGAGTCATTGCATGTGTGTTCTTTTCATGAAGCACAACTAGAGTCATTGCATCTGTGTTCTTTTCATGCACCACTGTTAGAGTCATTGCAAGTGTTTTCTTTTGATGAACCACCGTTAGAGTCATTGCGTGTGTGTTCTTTTCATGAAGCACAGCTAGAGTCATTGCATGCGTGTTCTTTTCATGAACCACAAATGGATCCACTAGAGTCATTGCATGTTTGTTATTTTCATAAAACACATGGATCCACTAGAGTCATTGAATGTGTGTTCTTTTCACAAACCACATATGGATCCACCAATGTCATTGCATGTGTGTTATTTTCATGAACCAGATGGATCCACCAGTGCCAATGCATGTGTGTTCTTTTCATGAACCATAGCTAGAGACATTGCAAGTGTGTTCTTTTCATGAACCACAGTTAGAGTCATTGCATGTGTGTTCTTTTCATGAACCACGTATGGATCCACCAGTGTCATTGCATGTGTGTTCTTTTCCTAAACCAGCACTGGAGTCATTGCATGTGTGTTCTTATCCTAAACCAGCAATAGAGTCATTGCCTGTGTGTTCTTTTCAGGAACCACATATGGATCCAGTAGAGTCATTGCATGTTTGTTCTTTCCAGAAACCACATGGACCCACCAATGTCATTGCATGTGTGTTCTTTTCGCAAACAACATATGGATCCACTATAGTCATTGCATGTGTGTTCTTTTCATGAACCACATATGGATCCACCAGAGTCATTGCAAGTTTGTTCTTTTCATAAAACACATGGATCCACTAGAGTCATTGCATGTGTGTTATTTTCATGAACCACATGTGGATCCACTAGAGTCATTGCATGTCTATTTTTCATAAAACACATGGATCCACTAGAGTCATTAAATATGTGTTCTTATCCTAAACCAGCACTAGAGTCATTGCATGTGTGTTCTTTTCATGAACCACATATGGATCCACTAGAGTCATTGCATGTCTGTTCTTTCCACATACCACATGGATCCACCAATGTCATTGCATGTGTGTTCTTTTCATGAACCACATATGGATCCACCAGAGTCATTGCATGCCTGTTCTTTTCATAGAACACATGGATCCACCAAATTCATTGCATGTGTGTTGTTTTCATGAACTACATATAGATCCACTAGAGTCATTGCATGTGTATTCTTATCCTAAACCAGCACTAGAGTCATTGCATGTGTGTTCTTATCATAAACCAGCACAGGAGTCATTGCATGTGTGTTTTTTTTCATAAAGCACATTGGTCCACTAGAGTCATTGCATGTGTGTTATTTTCATGAACAACATGGATCCACAAGTGTCATTGCATGTGTGTTCTTTTCATGAACCACATATGGACCCACTAGAGTCATTGCATGTATGTTCTTATCCTAAACCAGCATTAGAGTCATTGCATGTGTGTTCTTATCCTAAACCAGCACTAGCGTCATTGCATGTGTGTTCCTTTCATGAACCACATATGGATCCTCTAGAGTCATTGCATGTCTGTTCTTTTCATAAAACACATGGATCCACAAGTGTCATTGCATGTGTGTTCTTTTCATGAACCACATATGGATCCACTAGAGTCATTGCATGTATGTTCTTATCCTAAACCAGCATTAGAGTCATTGCATGTGTGTTCTTATCCTAAACTAGCACTAGACTCATTGCATGTGCGTTCTTTCTAGAAACCACGTGGATCTACTAATGTCATTCCATGTGTGTTCTTTTCGCAAACAACATATGGATCCACTAGAGTTATTACATGTCTGCTGTTTTCATTAACCACAGCAAGAGTCAATGCATGTGTGTTCTTTGCATGAACCACATATGGATCCACTAGAGTCATTGCATGCCTGTTCCTTCCACAAACCACATGGATCCACCAATGTCATTGCATGTGTGTTCTTTTCATGAACCACATATGGATCCACTAGAGTCATTGCATGTTTATTCTTTCCACAAACCACATGGATCCACCAATGTCATTGCATGTGTGTTTTCTTTTCACAAACAACATATGGATCCACTAGAGTCATTACATGTCTGTTCTTTTCATTAACCACAGCTATAATCATTGCATGTGTGTTCTTTTCCTGAACCACGTATGGATGCGCCAGAGTCATTGCATGTCTGTTCTTTTCATAAAACACATGGATCCACTAGAGTCATTGCATGTGTGTTCTTTTCATGAACCACATATGGAGCCACTAGAGTCATTGAATGTGTGTTCTTATCCTAAACTAGCACTAGAGTCATTACATGTGTGTTCCTATCCTAAACCAGCACAAGAATCATTGCATGTGTGTTGTTTTCATGGACCACATATGGATCCACTAGAGTCATTGCATGTCTGTTCTTTCTTTAACCCACATGGATCCAATAATGTCATTGCATGTGTGTTATTTTCATGAACCACATATGGATCTACTAGAGTCATTGCATGTCTGTTCTTTCCACAAACCACATGGATCCAGCAATGTCATTGTATGTGTGTTCTTTTCATGAACCACATATGGATCCACTAGAGTCATTGCATGTCTGTTCTTTTCATTAACCACAACTAGAGTCATTGCAGGTGTGTTCTTTTCACAAACAACATATGGATCCACTAGAGTCATTGCATGTCTATTCTTTTCATTAACCACATCTATAGGCATTGCATGTGTGTTATTTTCATGAACCACATATGGATCCACTAGAGTCATTGCATGTCTGTTCTTTTCATAAAACACATGGATCCACTAGAGTCATTGCATGTGTGTTCTTTTCATGAACCACATATGGATCCACTAGTGTCATTACATGTGTGTTCTTATCCTAAACTAGCACTAAAGTCATTGCATGTGTGTTCTTATCCTAAACTAGCACTAGAGTCATTGCATGTGTATTCTTTTCATGAACCACATATGGATGCACTAGAGTCATTGCATGGTTGTTCTTTTTATAAAACACATGGATCCACTAGAGTCATTGCATCTGTGTTGTTTTTATGAACCACTTATGGATCCACTAGAGTCATTGCATGTGCATTATTATCCTAAACTAGCACTAGAATCATTGCATGTGTGTTCTTACCCTAAACCAGCACTAGAGTCATTGCATGTGTGTTCTTTTCATAAAGCACATGGACCCACCAGAGTCATTGCATGTGTGTTATTCTCATGAACCAGATGGATCCACCAGTCCCAATGCATGTGTGTTCTTTTCATGAACCACAGCTAGAGACATTGCAAGTGTGTTCTTTTCATGAACCACAGTTAGAGTCATTGCATGTGTGTTCTTTTCATAAAGCACATGGATCCACCAGAGTCATTGCATGTGTGTTATTTTCATGACCTACATGGATCCACCGGTGTCATTGCATGTGTGTTCTTTTCATGAACCAAAGCTAGAGTCATTGCATGTGTGTTCTTCTCATGAACCACGGCTAGAGTCATGGCATGTGTGTTGTTTTCATGAACCACATATGGATCCACTAGAGTTATTGCATGTTTGTTCTTTCCAGAAACCACATGGATCCACCAATGTCATTGCATGTGTGTTCTTTTCGCAAACAACATATGGATCCACTATAGTCATTGCATGTGTGTTCTTTTCATGAACCACATATGGATCCACCAGAGTCATTGCATGTTTGTTCTTTTCATAAAACACATGGATCCACTAGAGTCATTGCATGTGTGTTATTTTCATGAACCACATGTGGATCCACTAGAGTCATTGCATGTCTGTTTTTCATAAAACACATGGATCCACTAGAGTCATTAAATATGTGTTCTTATCCTAAACCAGCACTAGAGTCATTGCATGTGTGTTCTTTTCATGAACCACATATGGATCCACTAGAGTCATTGCATGTCTGTTCTTTCCACATACCACATGGATCCACCAATGTCATTGCATGTGTGTTCTTTTCATGAACCACATATGGATCCACCAGAGTCATTGCATACCTGTTCTTTTCATAGAACACATGGATCCACCAAATTCATTGCATGTGTGTTGTTTTCATGAACTACATATAGATCCACTAGAGTCATTGCATGTGTATTCTTATCCTAAACCAGCACTAGAGTCATTGCATGTGTGTTCTTATCCTAAACCAGCACAGGAGTCATTGCATGTGTGTTCTTTTCATAAAGCACATTGATCCACTAGAGTCATTGCATGTGTGTTATTTTCATGAACAACATGGATCCACAAGTGTCACTGCATGTGTGTTCTTTTCATGAACCACATATGGACCCACTAGAGTCATTGCATGTATGTTCTTATCCTAAACCAGCATTAGAGTCATTGCATGTGTGTTCTTATCCTAAACCAGCACTAGAGTCATTGCATGTGTGTTCCTTTCATGAACCACATATGGATCCTCTAGAGTCATTGCATGTCTGTTCTTTTCATAAAACACATGGATCCACAAGTGTCATTGCATGTGTGTTCTTTTCATGAACCACATATGGATCCACTAGAGTCATTGCATGTATGTTCTTATCCTAAACCAGCATTAGAGTCGTTGCATGTGTGTTCTTATCCTAAACTAGCACTAGAATCATTGCATGTGCGTTCTTTCTAGAAACCACGTGGATCTACTAATGTCATTCCATGTGTGTTCTTTTCGCAAACAACATATGGATCCACTAGAGTTATTACATGTCTGCTCTTTTCATTAACCATAGCTAGAGTCAATGCATGTGTGTTCTTTGCATGAACCACATATGGATCCACTAGAGTCATTGCATGCATGTTCTTTCCACAAACCACATGGATCCACCAATGTCATTGCATGTGTGTTCTTTTCATGAACCACATATGGAACCACTAGAGTCATTGCATGTTTATTCTTTCCACAAACCACATGGATCCACCAATGTCATTGCATGTGTGTTTTATTTTCACAAACAACATATGGATCCACTAGAGTCATTGCATGTCTGTTCTTTTCATTAACCACAGCTATAATCATTGCATGTGTGTTCTTTTCCTGAACCACGTATGAAAGCGCCAGAGTCATTTCATGTCTGTTCTTTTCATAAAATACATGGATCCACTAGAGTCATTGCATGTTTTTTTTCATGAACCACATATGGATCCACCAGTGTCATTGCATGTGTGTATTTTCCTAAACTAGCACTAGAGTCATTGCATGTGTGTTCTTATCCTAAACCAGCACTAGAGTCATTGCATGTGTGTTCTTTTCATGAACCACATATTGATCCACTAGAGTCATTGCATGTCTTTTCTTTCCACAAACCATATGGATCCACCAATGGCATTGCATGTGTGTTCTTTTCATGAACCAGATATGGATCCACCAGAGTCATTGCATGTCTGTTCTTTTCATAAAACACATGGATCCACTAGATTCATTGTATGTGTGTTCTTTTCATGAACCACATATGGATCCACCAGTGTCATTGCATGTGTGTTCATTTCCTAAACCAGCACTAGAGTCATTGCATGTGTGTTCTCATCCTACACCAGCAGTAGAGTCATTGCATGTTTGTTCTTTTCATGAACCACATATGGATCCACTAGAGTCATTGCATGTCTATTCTTTCCACAAACCACATGGATCCACCAATGTCATTGCATGTGTGTTCTTTTCATGAACCACATATGGTTCCACCAGAGTCATTGCATGTCTGTTCATTTCATAAAACACATGGGTCCACCAAAGTCATTTCATGTGTTTGTTTTCATGAACCACATATGGATCCACTAGAGTCATGGCATGTCTATTCTTTCCACAAACCACATGGATCCACCAATGGCATTGCTTGTGTTCTTTTCATGAACCACATATGGATCCACCAGAGTCATTGCATGTCTGTTCTTTTCATAGAACACATGGATCCACCAAATTCATTGCATGTGTGTTGTTTTCATGAACTACATATAGATCCACTAGAGTCATTGCATGTGTATTCTTATCCTAAACCAGCACTAGAGTCATTGCATGTGTGTTCTTATCCTAAACCAGCACAAGAGTCATTGCATGTGTGTTCTTTTCATAAAGCACATTGATCCACTAGAGTCATTGCATGTGTGTTATTTTCATGAACAACATGGATCCACAAGTGTCATTGCATGTGTATTCTTTTCATGAACCACATATGGATCCACTATAGTCATTGCATGTATGTTCTTATCCTAAACCAGCATTAGAGTCATTGCATGTGTGTTCTTATCCTAAACCAGCACTAGAGTCATTGCATGTGTGTTCCTTTCATGAACCACATATGGATCCTCTAGAGTCATTGCATGTCTGCTCTTTTCATAAAACACATGCATCCACACAAAAAATTGCATGTGTGTTATTTTCATGAACCACATATGGATCCACCAGTGTCATTGCATGTGTGTTCTTTCCAGAAACCACATCGACCCACCAATGTCATTGCATGTGTGTTCTTTTCGCAAACAACATATGGATCCACAAGAGTCATTGCATGTATGTTCTTTTCATTAACCACAGCTAGAGTCATTGCATGTGTGTTCTTTTCATGAACCACATATGGATCCACCAGAGTCATTGCATGTCTCTTCTTTTCATAAAACACATGGATCCACTAGAGTCATTGCATGTGTGTTCTTTTCATGAACCACATATGGATCCACCAGTGTCATTGCATCTGTGTTCTTATGCTAAACTGGCACTAAAGTCATTGCATGTGTGTTCTTATCCTAAACCAACACTAGAGTCATTGCATGTGTATTATTTTCATGAACCACATATGGATCCACTAGAGTCATTGCATGTTTGTTCTTTTCATAAAACATATGGATCCACTAGAGTCATTGCATGTGTGTTCTTTTCATGAACCACATATGAATCTAGTAGAGTCATTGCATGTGTGTTCTTATCCTAAACCAGCACTAGAGTCATTGCATGTGTGTTCTTTTTATAAAGCACATGGATCCACCGGAGTAATTGCACGTGTGTTATTTTCATGAACCACACGGATCCACCAGTGTCAATGCATGTGTGTTGTTTGCATGAACCACAACTAGAGTCATTGCATGTGTGTTCTTTTCATGAACCACATCTAGAATCATTGCATATGTGTTCTTTTCATGGACCACATATGGATCCACCAGAGTCATTACATATATGTTCTTTTCATAAAACACATGGATCCACCAAAGTCATTGCATGTGTGTTGTTTTCATGAACCACATATGGATCCACTAGAGTCATGGCATGTGTATTCTTATCCTAAACCAGCACTAGAGTCATTGCATGTGTGTTCTTATCCTAAACCAGCACAAGAGTCATTGCATGTGTGTTCTTTTCATAAAGCACATGGATCCACTAGAGTCATTGCATTTTTTTCGAAAAGGGGTTATGGCCTCGGCCTCTGCATCCAAGGATGCACACAACCATTTATTAAAATAGAATCCAGAGTATACTTATTACAACTCAAGCATCAGAAAGGGTTGATACAAACACCAACCAACGGAAAAAATGTCTAAAAACGTGAGGCATAAAGCGTCTAGATATCTCTCAAACTACTAGAATGCCGCCACGAAGCCTGGCAGTAGATATCCTGTGCGACCGTCACCAGACGGTTCCATCCAGAAACCATCCAGGTGCGATGGTGCTCCGGGAGAAGAAGAGCCCAAAGTTGAATCCAATGGGACGCCGAGATAATAACCTGCAAGAAAGATTGAACTCGAGCCTTGTTAAAAATAATATTATTGCGACATTTCCAAATGGACCAACATAAAGCCGATACCCCAATTCGTATTCTAGCTTTGTTAGTCCTATCCATTCCATTTAACCAATTCCCAAACATATTAGTAATATTGGTCGGAGGCGGAAGATCATAAGTGAAGAAAACAATGCGCCATATAATTTTTGCAAAGGGGCAAGAAAGGAAGAGATGCTCAATAGTTTCGTCTCCATCACAGAAACAACATTTCGTGCAACCTACCCAATTTCTTCATATAAGGTTATCTTTAGTCAACAAGACCTTTTTATTGAGGAACCACATGAAAATCTTAATCTTTAAAGGTATTTTTAATTTCCATAGATATTTGGTAGGGAAGCTCTGATGCTCATTCATAAGATCCTCATACATAGATTTAACAGTGAAAACACCATCTGTGGTCAGTTTCCATTGAAAAGAGTCAGGATCATCAGTTAAGTTTAATTGAATTAATCTCTGACATAAATGCAGCCATGCATCCCATTTAGTCCCACTTAAATTCCTCCTAAAACCAATATTTAGAGGATTATGAGATAAAACATCATGAACAGAGATATTTTTCCTATGAGCAATATTATAAAGAGACGGATATTGTTGAGCCAAAGATGTGTCTCCTAACCAAACATCTTCCCAAAAACGAGTACCTAACCCATTTCCAACTTTGAAATATCCTCGGTTAAAGAAACTGTCTTTAACTTCCATTAAGCCTTTCTAGAAGGGGGAATCTGTTGGTTTGGCATGAACATGAGATAAAGTTTTGTTTTTTATGTACTTGTTGTGAAGTAACTCTTGCCATACCCCTTTCTCGGACAGTAATTTGTATAACCATTTACTAAGGAGGCACATGTTTTTGATTTCTAAAACCTCTATTCCAAGACCACCTTGGTCCTTCGGTCTACATATAATATTCCATTTAGTCAATCTATATTTTTTACTATGATCAGTACTTTGCCAGAAGAATCGTGATCGATAGTAATCTAATCATTTCCGAACACCCTTTGGTATTAACAGAAAGGAAAGCATAAACATAGGCATACTAGTCAAAACAGAGTTGATTAGCACTAATCTATCCCCATCTGACAACAACTTTCCTTGCCAACATCCCAATTTCTTTTCGAAACGGTTCTCGACCAAGTTCCATTCAGAATTCGTTAACCTTCTATGATGTATAGGTACCCCTAGGTACTTAAACGGCAAACAGCCAGACTCACAGCCAAATATATCTCTATACTGCTGTTCAGACTCCTTTGCATTACCAAAATAGTAGAGTTCACTTTTGTGAAAATTAATTTTAAGACCTGATAGTTGTTCGAAGATACACAAAATGAGCTTCATATTAACCGCCTTAGCAATATCATGCTCCATAAAAAGAATCGTGTCATCTGCATATTGTAGTATAGATATCCCTCCCTCAACCAGATGAGGAATAAGGGATCCTACTTGACCTTCTTCCTTAGCTCTAGCTATAAGAATAGCCAACAAATCCGCAATAATATTAAAAAGAATAGGAGATAAAGGATCTCCTTGTCTAACCCCTTTTCTTGTCTGAAAGAAATGACCAATATCATTGTTCACTCTAATCCCAACACTTCCCCCTTGAATAAAATTACTAATCCATTTGCACCATAAAGGATCAAAGCCCTTCAAGCGAAGAACCTGTTGTAAGAAAGGCCATTTGACTTTATCATATGCCTTTTCAAAATCAATTTTGAAAAGGACACCATCCATTTTTTCGTATGAAGTTCATGTATCGTTTCATGTAAGATGACTACCCCTTCTAGGATATGTCTCCCCGGCATAAAGGCCGTTTGAGTAGGGCGAATAACCTTGTGAGCGATCACAGATATTCAGTTTGTGGCAACTTTGGTAAAGATTTTAAAACTAACATTTAATAGACAAATTGGCCTGTATTGTTGGATTTGAATCGCATTTTATTTCTTTGGGAGGAGTGTGATCACACCAAAATTAAGCTTGTATAAAGGTAACTCATCCGTTTGCAGCTGTGCAAACAAAGCCATTAAGTCCCCTTTAATAACAGCCCAAAAAGTTTGATAAAATTTCGTAGCGAATCCATCAGGACCTGGTGCTTTGTTATGCTCCATAGAAGAAATTGCCTCAAGAACTTCTTTCTCAGAAAAAGACGAAGTTAAAATTGTGTTTTCATAGCGAACACTTGCGGAATATCAATATTCATGTCCTCCATAATTGAAAAGCTATTTGGTTTCGGGTCACCAAAAAGCTTTTTATAATATTCAGAAATATATGTTCGCAAATTCTCGTCTCCCACTATAGTACCTTCATCTTGCTCTAATTGGAAGATCTTCTTCCTCCGATGTTTACCATTAGCAATCAAATGGAAGTACTTAGTATTATTTCCCCCTTCATGAATATGCTTGACCTTCGCCCGTTGAGCCCACTTGGTCTCCTCCTCCCGTCTCAGCTTTGAAACTTGTTCGTTTGCTAGTCGGAGATCATTTCTCTCGGATTCCGACAAAACAGTTGTCTCAGCTTTGATGTCAAGTCTATCAATAATAGCCAGAAGACGATCTCTTGCTTTCTTATATTTTTCACTCTGGTTCTTAGCCCAACCACGAAGAGAGCGTCTCAAATGCCTGATTTTGTTTTGCCATCTCATGATTGGTGTAACACCATGTGTTACAGCTAACCATTCATCCACAACCATCTCATAGAAACCATCTTGTTGTAACCACGATAGTTCAAATGAAAATCTCGGGTTATTACCAAGATGAGCTCTAATCCCTGAATCAATCAGTAGAGGTGTGTGATCAGACCCGGATCGAGTAAGAGTACGAACAGTCACCAAAGGAAATTTTTGTTCCCATTCAACACTAGACAGGATTCGATCAAGTTTCTCAAAGTGGGGGTTTCTCTACGATTAGTCCAAGTGAATTGTCTACCTGAGAGAGCAATCTCCCATAAGTTTAGATTTTCAATAACTGCATTAAAAACATATGGCCATCTAGAATTAAAATGGTCATTGTTCTTCTCCTCCCGTTTACGTAGAATGTAAAAATCTCCACCCACTAACAAAGGGAGTGATACATTTTCACATATCCGAACTAGTTCAGCCAAGAACTCATGTTTGTGGCTGTCTTGGGCCGCACCATACACTGGTACAAAAACCCACTCGAAACCATCACTACGACACTTCATATACAGTTTGACACAATAATCCCCCGTTTCCACTTTAGTGACTTGTAAAGTTAAGTTATTTATACCAACTAGTATACCACCAGATCGCCCATGGGGAGGTAGGCAGAACCATGCAAAATCCTCCCCAGGAGTCAAGTGCTGAAGAAAAGGAACTATAAAATTAGATCTCCCTGTTTCTAACAGAGCAATAAAATCTAACCTATGTTCCCTCATTACTTGAAGTGAAAATATGCTTAGCAGGATCCCTAAAACCATCACTATTCCATATTAAACCTCTCACACCTTGCATTAATAACTTTTTTTAAATCTTACTCTAGTACCTCTCCGAACACTCGCAGTATCATACTGCTTTCTTTTATATTTGCAGGGTTTTTTGACCTCATGGTCAGCCACAACCAGATCACACTCAAGAGATTCCATCTCTTCAGCGGCAATATCTTCACAGAGATTAGAAACTTTGGAAACAAAAAGATTAGCTGGTGTACAATCATGTAATTTTTGGTTTGTGTTGTGCTCAAGCACAGTTAAAGTCCTACAAAATTCGTTGTCCTTTATTAACTTTGCAGCCACATTCCTTTGTTCAGACGTCTCCCCTAACGAAACTCCTAAATTCTTTGCTCTCTCAATAATAACATCATTCGATAATGACAAAATGGAAGCTTTAGAACTCGAAAGAGTACCTTGTTCCCCGTTGCGACGCCTGGCCAACTCCGCTGCTCGCTCCAACTGTGTAGCATCCGCATTGGGTTGAGAAACAATTCGATCACTCGACCGAACAGAATTAAACGAAGATAGAGGTATACCACCATAAGCAATTACCTCAGTGAGAGTAGGGGGGATTTTTTGCAATGAAACTACTTCTTTCAGTCTCTTGCCTCGGAATCAGCACTGATCCTCCGATCCTCTGGATAGGGGACATCGGGATGACAACAGGAGAGACCAGACTAATGTCCTACCTATCCATACGAATATCCTCCTTGGCCGGGCTACCTAGCGCGGCATAACGATCATGCTGCAATTTTGATCCCTCCTCATCCGAAGGAAAAACCACCACACTCGGTGGAGACGCGATACTCCAGTTTGGTGCCATGGTGTCCAGAACTCCCTCACAATTGATGGCAACAGATTCGACGATCTGCGACTCAACCGCAGCTGCTCGAGGAGGCATAGAGTACGGTGAAACCTCCTGATTATGATACAAATCATTAATAGCCGCAGACCCAGAATTTAGCATTTTAGAAGCAGCATCATTGTTAAAAGAAAGTACCTTGTCGCTTGCCAAGAGGGTCAAGTCCCCTTCACATGCATTGCCATCAGGTGCAGCAAGCGCCTGTGACTCAGCGTCAACAATTCGAGGAGGTACAATTATCGGAAAAACAACTTCCTGAGAATGGGACACATCATTAAAGGATTCGGAACAACTATCAATCTTTTTAAGAAAAGCATCATTGTGAAAAATAGGTACCTTGTGATTATAAATGGCAAAAGCTCCCACATTAAATAGTGGTTCCAAAGGCAACGCTGCCTGTTTACCGCCACCACTTGGAGCGCCAACCCCTCCAGCAAACATATTATCCGAAATATTACCAGACTTATTTCTCACGTCTTTAGGTACCCCAACAATTTGAATCCAAACCAGCGGTAGGGAGAATATTGGTTCCTCAACCACGCCCCACTCCTCAAATTTCAAAAGAATCTGTGTGTCTGGAATCTGATAATGTCCAAGCTCTCTCATACGAATCACTTCCGCCTTCGTAGGAAATTTAACTTTGAAGATATTATGCTAAAACTCAAGCACTTCCCAAACATAATTATCAGAACGAACAAGTTTCTTAAGTTGTTCAGTAACTTGAGCCACAGACAAGGAACCTCCAGCAACCAGCACTCTGCCCACCCTAGAATTCTCAATTTTTGGCTTAAAAGTTTCTGTAGTTGGCAATTCCAGGAACATCAGTTGTTCACTGCCAAACCCATGCACTACCATCGTTGGCTTAGGAGCAGTCAAAAGCGGACAAGAAGTAGTAACGTGTTGCGGAGACTCACAATTGTCACAAATGACCACCAAGTAGTCCTCATGAAAATGCCCAGCTTGCTCACACCTAAACATCTTAATTTGTCAGATTTCTTGGCCTTTTTATTGGGACCATCAGCCTCAGCCATCACAAGATCAGCAGCGTTGCCAGGATCAACCTGGTTTCCACCTGCTGCCACAGCAGGGAAAAGCACCGCGGCAGGCGGCTGTGGCGCCTCGGCCGCGTGCCTGGACTCCACGGCAGACAAGTTCAGTGCTAGGGCGGATTGTGTCGCGGCAGAAGGCTGCACCGCGGTTCATTGCTGAACATTGCTCGTGCCTGGAAGGGCACCTCCCATGACCGGCTGAGCCAAACATGTGCCACTCGGCACCACGGCAGATTGCACCGCGGAAGACTGTTGGGGTAACATCAAAGCACCCTTTTGTGCAGCAGCAGCGACAGCTTCAACCACTTGATTGATCAAACTCTGATTCACCGAGTTTCTTGAGTTATTCTGCCCCCCAAAATTGTTACTGCGCGGATTCCGATTTCCAGAGCCAGAATTAAATCTATCTCCATAACCACCTCTATTCCAATTATCTCCTCTCGAAGCCTTGAATTCATAACGGCATCGATTCTGGTAGCCAGTATCAGTACCAGAACCACGCCCATTGTCATTGAAACCAGATCCCCCATGAAAGCTTCCAAAATCCCCTCCACGAGAATTGAATTGGTTGTCATGGTTAGAGGTCTGATTACCGGACTCGTATCGAGGATTCAAATCCCTTCCTCCAGCTGAGCCACTGGATTCCCCAGTCACAAAATTGCCTCCAAAACCCTCATCGGAATTAGAGTTATTCGGGAACCTTCCACCACGGCCGTGACCACCATTGTTGTTGAAAAAGCGACCCCACCATGGCTGCCACCACGCTCGAAAGCGCGTCCACCACCATTACCTTGCATCTCCCTCAGGTCAAGCCGCCGCCCCTCTAGGGTTTTAGAATTTTCCCAAGTGAGACCGAAGAGATGGCGAAATGAGACCGAAGAGTCATTGCATGTGTGTTCTTATCCTAAACCAGCACTAGAGCCATTGCATGTGTGTTCTTTTCATGAACCACATATGGATCCACTAGAGTCATTGCATGTCTGTTCTTTCCACAAACCACATGGATCCACCAATGTCATTCAATGTGTATTCTTTTCATGAACCACATATGGATCCACCAGAGTCATAGAATGTCTATTCATTTCATAAAACACATGTATCCACTAGAGTCATTGCATGTGTGTTTTTTCATGAACGACATATGGATCCACTAGAGTCATTGCATGTGTGTTCTTATCCTAAACCAGCACTAGAGTCATTGCGTGTGTGTTCTTATCCTAAACCAGCACTACAGTCATTGCATGTGTGTTCTTTCCACAAACCACATGGATCCACCAATGTCATTGCATGTGTGTTCTTTTCACAAACAACATATGGATCCACTAGAGTCATTGCATGTCTGTTCTTTTCATTAACCACATCTAGAGTCATTGCATGTGTGTTCTTTTCATGAAGCATGTATGGATGCACCAGAGTGAGTGCATGTCTGTTCTTTTCATAAAATACATGGATCCACTAGAGTCAGTGCATGTGTGTTCTTTTCATGAACCACATATGGATCCATAAGTGTCATTGCATGTGTGTTCTTTTCCTAAACCAGCAGTAGAGTCATTGCATGTGTGTCCTTATCCTAAACCAGCACTAGAGTCATTGCATGTGTGTTCATTTCATGAACCACATATGGATCTACTAGAGTCATTGCATGTCTGTTCTTTCCATAAACCACGTGGATCCACCAATGTCATTGCATGTGTGTTCTTTTCATGAACCACATATGCATCCACTAGAGTCATTGCATGTCTATTCATTTCATAAAAGACATGGATCCACTAGAGTCATTGCATGTGTGTTCTTTTCATGAACCACATATGGATCCACTAGAGTCATTGCATGTGTGTTCTTATCCTAAACCAGCACTAGAGTCATTACATGTGTGTTCTTATCCTAAACTAGCACTAGAGTCATTGCATGTGTGTTCTTATCCTAAACCAGCACTAGAGTCATTGCATGTGTATTCTTTTCATGAACCACATATGGATTGACTAGAGTCATTGCATGGTTGTTCTTTTTATAAAACACATGGATCCACTAGAGTCATTGCATGTGTGTTCTTATCCTAAACCAGCACTAGAGTCATTGCATGTGTGTTATTACCCTAAACCAGCACTAGAGTCATTACATGTGTGTTCTTTTCATAAAGCACATGGATCCACCAGAGTCATTGCATGTGTGTTATTTTCATGAACCACATGGATCCACCAGTGTCAATGCATGTGTGTTATTTTCATGAACCACAGCTAGAGCCATTGCATGTGTGTTGTTTTCATGAACCATAGTTAGAGTCATTGCATGTGTGTTCTTTTCATGAACCACATATGGATCCACTAGAGTCATTGCATGTCTATTCTTTTCATAAAACACATGGATCCACTAGAGTCATTGAATGCGTGTTATTTTAACAAACCACATATGGATCTACCAGTGTCATTGCATGTGTTTTTTTCATGAACCACATATGTATCCACCAGAGTCATTGCATGTCTGTTCTTTTCATAAAACATATGGATCCACTAGAGTCATTGCATGTGTTTTCTTTTCATGAACCACATATGGATCCACTAGAGTCATTGCATGTTTGTTCTTTCCACAAACCACATGGATCCTCCAATGTCATTGCATATGTGTTCTTTTCATGAACCACATATGGATCCACTAGAGTCATTTCATGTTTGTTCTTTCCACAAACCACATGGATCCACCAATGTCATTGCATATGTGTTCTTTTCACAAACAACATATGGATCCGCTAGAGTCATTGCATGTCTGGTATTTTCATTAACCATAG
Organism: Avena sativa; assembly: GCA_916181665.1. Classification (NCBI taxonomy): domain Eukaryota; kingdom Viridiplantae; phylum Streptophyta; class Magnoliopsida; order Poales; family Poaceae; genus Avena; species Avena sativa. Next base: position 321,181,205 of record OV702292.1, read on the forward strand.
CTAGAGTCATTGCATGTGTGTTATTTTCATGAACCACATATGGATCCACCAGAGTCATTGCATGTCTGTTATGTTCGTAAAATACACGGATCCACTAGAGTCATTGCATGTGTGTTCTTTTCATGAACCACATATGGATCCACCAGTGTCATTGCATGTGTGTTCTTATCCTAAACCAGCACTAGAGTCATTGCATGTGTGTTCTTATCCTAAACCAACACTAGAGTCATTGCATGTGTGTTCTTATCCTAAGCCAGCACTAGAGTCATTGCATGTGTGTTCTTTTCATGAACCACATATGGATCCCCTAGAGTCATTGCATGTCTGTTCTTTCCACAAACCACATGGATCCACCAATATCATTGCGTGTGTTCTTTTCATGAATCACATATTGATCCACCAGAGTCATTGCAATGTTTTTCTTTTCATAAAAGACATGGATCCACCAAATTCATTTCATGTGTGTTCTTTTCATGAACCACATATGGATCCACTAGAGTCATGCATGTGTATTCCTATCCTAAACCAGCACTAGAGTCATTGCATGTGTGTTCTTATCCTAAACCAGCACAAGAGTCATTGCATGTGTGTTCTTTTCATGAACCACAAATAGAATTATTGCATGTGTATTCTTTTCATGAACAACATATGGATCCACTAGAGTCATTCCATGTCTGTTCTTTCCACAAACCACATGGATCCACCAATGTCATTGCATGTGTATTCTTTTCATGAACCACATATGGATCCACCAGAGTCATTGAATGTCTGTTCATTTGATAAAACACATGTATCCACTAGAGTCATTGCATGTTTTTTTCATGAACCACATATGGATCCACTAGAGTCATTGCATGTGTGTTCTTATCCTAAACAAGCACTAGAGTCATTGCGTGTGTGTTCTTATCCTAAACCAGCACTAGAGTCATTGCATGTGTGTTCTTTCCACAAACCACATGGATCCACCAATGTCATTGCATGTGTGTTCTTTTCAAAATCAACATATGGATCCACTAGAGTCATTGCATGTATGTTCTTTTCATTAACCACATCTAGAGTCATTGCATGTGTGTTCTTTTCATGAACCATGTATGGATGCACCAGAGTGAGTCCATGTCTGTTCTTTTCATAAAATACATGGATCCACTAGAGTCATTACATGTGTGTTATTTTCATGAACAAAATATGGATCCACAAAGGTCATTGCATGTGTGTTCTTTTCCTAAACCAGCAGTAGAGTCATTGCATGTGTGTTCTTATCGTAAACCAGCACTAGAGTCATTGCATGTGTGTTCATTTCATGAACCACATATGGATCTACTAGACTCATTGCATGTCTGTTCTTTCCATAAACCACATGGATCCACCAATGTCATTGCATGTGTGTTCTTTTCATGAACCACATATGCATCTACTAGAGTCATTGCATGTCTATTCGTTTCATAAAACACATGGATCCACTAGAGTCTGCATGTGTGTTCTTTTCATGAACCACATTTGGATCCACTAAAGTCATTGCATGTGTGTTCTTATCCTAAACCAGCACTAGAGTCATTGCATGTGTATTCTTATCCTAAACTAGCACTAGAGTCATTGCATGTGTGTCCTTATCCTAAACCAGCGCTAGAGTCATTGCATGTGTATTCTTTTTATGAACCACATATGGATTGACTAGAGTCATTGCATGGTTGTTCTTTTTATAAAACACACGGATCCACTAGAGTCATTGCATGTGTATTCTGTGCATGAACCACATATGGATCCACTAGAGTCATTGCATGTGTGTTCTTATCCTAAACCAGCACTAGAGTCATTGCATGTGTCTTCTTACCTTAAACAAGCACTAGAGTCATTGCATGTGTGTTCTTTTCATAAAGCACATGGATCCACCAAAGTCATTGCATGTGTGTTATTTTCATGAACCACATGGATCCACCAGTGACAATGCATGTGTGTTATTTTCATGAATCACAGCTAGAACCATTGCAAGTGTGTTCTTTTCATGAACCACGGTTAGAGTCATTGCATGTGTGTTCTGTTCATGAACCACATATGGACCCACTAGAGTCATTGCATGTCTGTTCTTTTCATAAAACACATGGATCCACTAGAGTCATTGAATGTGTGGTCTTTTCACAAACCGCATATGGATCTACCAGTGTCATTGCATGTGTGTTCTTTTCATGAACCACATATGTATCCACCAGAGTCATTGCATGTCTGTTCTTTTCATAAAACATATGGATCCACTAGAGTCATTGCATGTGTTTTCTTTTCATGAACCACATATGGATCCACTAGAGTCATTGCATGTTTGTTCTTTCCACAAACCACGGGGATCCACCAATGTCATTGCATGTGTGTTCTTTTCATGAACCACATATGGATCCACTAGAGTCATTGCATGTTTGTTCTTTCCACAAACCGCATGGATCCACCAATGTCATTGCATGTGTGTTCTTTTCACAAACAACATATGGATCCACTAGAGTCATTGCATGTCTGGTATTTTCATTAACCACAGCTAGAGTCATTGCATGTGTGTTATTTTCATGAACCACATATGGATCCACCAGAGTCATTGCATGTCTGTTATTTTCATAAAACACATGGATAACCTAGAGTCATTGCATGTTTGTTCTTTTCATGAACCACATATGGATCCACCAGTGTCATTGCATGTGTGTTCTTATCCTAAACCAGCACTAGAGTCATTCCATGTGTGTTCTTATCCTAAACCACCACTAGAGTCATTGCATGTGTGTTCTTATCCTAAGCCAGCACTAGAGTCATTGCATGTGTTTTCTTTTCATGAACCACATATGGATACACTAGAGACATTGCATGTCTGTTCTTTCCAGAAATTACATGGATCCACCAATGTCATTGCATGTGTTCTTTCCATGAACCACATATTGATCCACCAGAGTCATTACATGTTTGTTCTTTTTATAAAACACATGGATCCACCAAAGTCATTGCATGTGTGTTCTTTTCATGAATCACATATGGATCCACTAGAGTCATGCATGTGTATTCCTATCCTAAACCAGCACTAGAGTCATTGCATGTGTGTTCTTAGCCTAAACCAGCACAAGAGTCATTGCATGTGTGTTCTTTTCATAAAGCACATGGATCCACCAGAGTCATTGCATGTGTGTTATTTTAATGAACCACATGGATCCACCAGTGTCATTGCATGTGTGTTCTTTTCTTAAACCACAGCTAGAGTCATTGCATGTGTGTTCTTTTCATGAACCACAACTAGAATTATTGCATGTGTGTTATTTTCATGAACCACATATGGATCCACTAGAGTCATTGCATTTCTGTTCTTTTCATAAAATAGATGGATCCACTAGGGTCATTGAATGCGTGTTCTTTACAAAAACCACATATGGATCCACCAGTGTTATTCCATGTATGTTATTTTCATAAAGTACATGGATCCACCAGAGTCATTGCATGTGTGTTATTTTCATGAACAACATGGATCCACCAGTGTCATTGCATGTGTGTTCTTTTCATGAACCACAGCTACAGTCATTGCATGTGTGTTCTTTTCATGAACCAAATATGGATCCACTAGAGTTCATTGGATGTGTGTTCTTCTCATAAACCACATGGATCCACTAGAGTGCATTGCATGTGTGTTCTTTTAACAAACCACATATGGATCCACCAGTGTCATTTCATGTGTGTTCTTTTCATGAACCACATATGGATCGACCAGAGTCATTGCATGTTTGTTCTTTTTATAAAACACATGGATCCACTAGAGTCATTGCATGTGTGTTCTTTTCATGAACCACATATGGATCCACTAGAGTCATTGCATGTATGTTCTTATCCAAAACCAACATTAGAGTCATTGCATGTGTGTTCTTATCCTAAACCAGCACTAAAGTCATTGCATGTGTGTTACTTTCATGAACCACATATGGATCCACTATAGTCATTGCATGTCTGTTCTTTCCACAAACTACATGGATCCACCAATGTCATTGCATGTGTGTTCTTTTCATGAACCACATATGGATCCACTAGAGTCATTGCATGTTTATTCTTTCTAGAAACCACATGGATCGACCAATGTCATTGCATGTGTGTTCCTTTCGCAAACAACATATGGATCAACTAGAGTCATTGCATGTCTGTTCTTTTCATTAACCACGGCTAGAGTCAATGCATGTGTGTTCTTTTCATGAACCACATATGGATCCACCAGAGTCATTGCATGTCTCTTCTTTTCACAAACCACATGGATCCACCAATGTCATTGCATATGTGTGTTCTTTTCATGAACCACATATGGCTCCACCAGAGTCATTGCATGTCTGTTCTTTTCATAAAACACATGGATCCACTAGAGTCATTGCATGTGTGTTCATTTCATGAACCACATATGAATCCACCAGTGCCATTGCATGTGTGTTCTTATCCTAAACTAGCACTAGAGTCATTGCATGTGCGTTATTTCCAGAAACCACATGTATTCACCAATGTCATTGCATGTCTGTTCTTTTCATAAAACACATGGATACACTAGAGTCATTGCATGTGTGTTCTTTTCATGAACCACATATGGATCCACCAGTGTCATTGCATGTGTGTTCTTATCCTAAACCAGCAATAGAGTCATTGCATGTGTGTTCTTATCCTAAACCAGCACTAGAGTCATTGCATGTGTGTTCTTTTCATTAACATATGGATCCACAAGTCATTGCATGTTTGTTCTTTCCACAAACCACTGGATCCACCAATGTCATTGCGTGTGTTCTTTTCATGACCCACATATGGATCCACCAGAGTCATTGCATGTCTGTTCTTTTCATAAAACACATGGATCCACCAAAGTCATTGCATGTGTATTCTTTTCATGAACCACATATGGATCCACTAGAGTCATGGATTTGTATTCTTATCCTAAACCAGCACTAGAGTCATTGCATGTGTGTTCTTATCCAAAGCCAGCACAAGAGTCATTGCATGTGTGTTCTTTTCATAAAGCACATGGATCCACCAGAGTCATTGCATGTGTGTTATTTTCATGACCTACATGGATCCACCGGTGTCATTGCATGTGTGTTCTTTTCATGAACCAAAGCTAGAGTCATTGCATGTGTGTTCTTCTCATGAACCACGGCTAGAGTCATGGCATGTGTGTTCTTTTCATGAACCACATATGGATCCACTAGAGTCATTGCATGTCTGTTCTTTTCATAAAACAGATGGATCCACTAGGGTCATTGAATGTGTGTTCTTTACAAAAACCACATATGGATCCACCAGTGTCATTGCATGTGTGTTCTGTTCATGAACCACATATGGACCCACTAGAGTCATTGCATGTCTGTTCTTTTCATAAAACACATGGATCCACTAGAGTCATTGAATGTGTGGTCTTTTCACAAACCGCATATGCATCTACCAGTGTCATTGCATGTGTGTTCTTTTCATGAACCACATATGTATCCACCAGAGTCATTGCATGTCTGTTCTTTTCATAAAACATATGGATCCACTAGAGTCATTGCATGTGTTTTCTTTTCATGAACCACATATGGATCCACTAGAGTCATTGCATGTTTGTTCTTTCCACAAACCACGTGGATCCACCAATGTCATTGCATGTGTGTTCTTTTCATGAACCATATATGGATCCACTAGAGTCATTGCATGTTTGTTCTTTCCACAAACCACATGGATCCACCAATGTCATTGCATGTGTGTTCTTTTCACAAACAACATATGGATCCACTAGAGTCATTGCATGTCTGGTATTTCCATTAACCACAGCTAGAGTCCTTGCATGTGTGTTCTTTTCATGAACCACATATGGATCCACCAGAGTCATTGCATGTCTGTTATTTTCATAAAACACATGGATAACCTAGAGTCATGGCATGTCTGTTCTTTTCATGAACCAAATATGGATCCACCAGTGTCATTGCATGTGTGTTCTTATCCTAAACCAGCACTAGAGTCATTGCATGTGTGTTCTTATCCTAAACCACCACTAGAGTCATTGCATGTGTGTTCTTATCCTAAGCCAGCACTAGAGTCATTGCATCTGTATTTTTTTCATGAACCACATCTGGATACACTAGAGACATTGCATGTCTGTTCTTTCTAGAAATCACATGGATCCTCCAATGTCATTGCGTGTGTTCTTTCCATGAACCACATATTGATCCACCAGAGTCATTACATGTTTGTTCTTTTTATAGAACACATGGATCCACCAAAGTCATTGCATGTGTGTTCTTTTCATGAACCACATATGGATCCACTAGAGTCATGCATGTGTATTCCTATCCTAAACCAGCACTAGAGTCATTGCATGTGTGTTCTTAGCCTAAACCAGCACAAGAGTCATTGCATGTGTGTTCTTTTCATAAAGCACATGGATCCACCAGAGTCATTGCATGTGTGTTATTTTAATGAACCACATGGATCCACCAGTGTTATTGCATGTGTGTTCTTTTCTTGAACCACAGCTAGAGTCATTGCATGTGTGTTCTTTTCATGAACCACATATGGATCCACCAGTGTCATTGCATGTGTGTTCTTATCCTAAACCAGCACTAGAGTCATTGCATGTGTATTCTTATCCTAAACCAACACTAGAGTCATTGCATGTGTGTTCTTATCCTAAGCCAGCACTAGAGTCATTGCATGTGCGTTCTTTTCATGAACCACATATGGATCCACTAGAGTCATTGCATGTCTGTTCTTTCCACAAACCACATGGATCCACCAATATCATTGCGTGTGTTCTTTTCATGAATAACATATTGATCCACCAGAGTCATTGCATGCTTTTTCTTTTCATAAAAGACATGGATCCACCAAATTCATTTCATGTGTGTTCTTTTCATGAATCACATATGGATCCACTAGAGTCATGCATGTGTATTCCTATCCTAAACCGGCACTAGAGTCATTGCATGTGTGTTCTTATCCTAAACTAGCACAAGAGTCATTGCATGTGTGTTCTTTTCATGAACCACAAATAGAATTATTGCATATGTGTTCTTTTCATGAACCACATATGGATCCACTAGAGTCATTCCATGTCTGTTCTTTCCACAAACCACATGGATCCACCAATGTCATTGCATGCGTATTCTTTTCATGAACCACATATGGATCCACCAATGTCATTGCATGTGTGTTCTTTTCGCAAACAACATATGGATCCACTATAGTCATTGCATGTGTGTTCTTTTCATGAACCACATATGGATCCACCAGAGTCATTGCATGTTTGTTTTTTTCATAAAACACATGGATCCACTAGAGTCATTGCATGTGTGTTATTTTCATGAACCACATGTGGATCCACTAGAGTCATTGCATGTCTGTTTTTCATAAAACACATGGATCCACTAGGGTCATTAAATATGTGTTCTTATCCTAAACCAGCACTAGAGTCATTGCATGTGTGTTCTTTTCATGAACCACATATGGATCCACTAGAGTCATTGCATGTTTGTTCTTTCCACATACCACATGGATCCACCAATGTCATTGCATGTGTGTTCTTTTCATGAACCACATATGGATCCACCAGAGTCATTGCATGTCTGTTCTTTTCATAGAACACATGGATCCACCAAATTCATTGCATGTGTGTTGTTTTCATGAACTACATATAGATCCACTAGAGTCATTGCATGTGTATTCTTATCCTAAACCAGCACTAGAGTCATTGCATGTGTGTTCTTATCCTAAACCAGCACAGGAGTCATTGCATGTGTGTTCTTTTCATAAAGCACATTGATCCACTAGAGTCATTGCATGTGTGTTATTTTCATGAACAACATGGATCCACAAGTGTCATTGCATGTGTGTTCTTTTCATGAACCACATATGGACCCACTAGAGTCATTGCATGTATGTTCTTATCCTAAACCAGCATTAGAGTCATTGCATGTGTGTTCTTATCCTAAACCAGCACTAGAGTCATTGCATGTGTGTTCCTTTCATGAACCACATATGGATCCTCTAGAGTCATTGCATGTCTGTTCTTTTCATAAAACACATGGATCCACAAGTGTCATTGCATGTGTGTTCTTTTAATGAACCACATATGGATCCACTAGAGTCATTGCATGTATGTTCTTATCCTAAACTAGCATTAGAGTCATTGCATGTGTGTTCTTATCCTAAACTAGCACTAGACTCATTGCATGTGCGTTCTTTCTAGAAACCACGTGGATCTACTAATGTCATTCCATGTGTGTTCTTTTCGCAAACAACATATGGATCCACAAGAGTTATTACATGTCTGCTCTTTTCATTAACCACAGCTAGAGTTAATGCATGTGTGTTCTTTGCATGAACCACATATGGATCCACTAGAGTCATTGCATGCCTGTTCCTACCACAAACCACATGGATCCACCAATGTCATTGCATGTGTGTTCTTTTCATGAACCACATATGGATCCACTAGAGTCATTGCATGTTTATTCTTTCCACAAACCACATGGATCCACCAATGTCATTGCATGTGTGTTTTCTTTTCACAAACAACATATGGATCCACTAGAGTCATTGTATGTCTGTTCTTTTCATTAACCACAGCTATAATCATTACATGTGTGTTCTTTTCCTGAACCACGTATGGATGCGCCAGAGTCATGGCATGTCTGTTCTTTTCATAAAATACATGGATCCACTAGAGTCATTGCATGTTTTTTTCATGAACCACATATGGATCCACCAGTGTCATTGCATGTGTGTTATTTTCCTAAACAAGCACTAGAGTCATTGCATGTGTGTTCTTATCCTAAACCAGCACTAGAGTCATTGCATGTGTGTTTATTCATGAACCACATATCGATCCACTAGTCATTGCATGTCTTTTCTTTCCACAAACCACATGGATCCACCAATGTCATTGCATGTGTGTTCTTTTCATGAACCACATATGGATCCACCAGAGTCATTGCATGTCTGTTCTTTTCATAAAACACATGGATCCACTAGATTCATTGTATGTGTGTTCTTTTCATGAACCACATATGGATCCACCAGTGTCATTGCACGTGTGTTCATTTCCTAAACCAGCACTAGAGTCATTGCATGTGTGTTCTCATCCTAAACCAGCACTAGAGTCATTGCATGTTTGTTCTTTTCATGAACCACATATGGATCCACTAGAGTCATTGCATGTCTATTCTTTCCACAAACCACATGGATCCACCAATGTCATTGCATGTGTGTTCTTTTCATGAACCACATATGGATCCACCAGAGTCATTGCATGTCTGTTCATTTCATAAAATACATGGATCCACCAAAGTCATTGCATGTGTTTGTTTTCATGAACCACATATGGATCCACTAGAGTCATGGCATGTCTATTCTTTCCACAAACCACATGGATCCACCAATGGCATTGCTTGTGTTCTTTTCATGAACCACATATGGATCCACTAGAGTCATTGCATGTCTGTTCTTTTCATAGAACACATGGATCCACCAAATTCATTGCATGTGTGTTGTTTTCATGAACTACATATAGATCCACTAGAGTCATTGCATGTGTATTCTTATCCTAAACCAGCACTAGAGTCATTGCATGTGTGTTCTTATCCTAAACCAGCACAAGAGTCATTGCATGTGTGTTCTTTTCATAAAGCACATTGATCCACTAGAGTCATTGCATGTGTGTTATTTTCATGAACAACATGGATCCACAAGTGTCATTGCATGTGTGTTCTTTTCATGAACCACATATGGATCCACTATAGTCATTGCATGTATGTTCTTATCTTAAACCAGCATTAGAGTCATTGCATGTGTGTTCTTATCCTAAACCAGCACTAGAGTCATTGCATGTATGTTCCTTTCATGAACATATGGATCCTCTAGAGTCATTGCATGTCTGCTCTTTTCATAAAACACATGCATCTACACAAAAAATTGCATGTGTGTTATTTTCATGAACCACATATGGATCCACCAGTGTCATTGCATGTGTGTTCTTTCCAGAAACCACATCGATCCACCAATGTCATTGCATGTGTGTTCTTTTCGCAAACAACATATGGATCCACAAGAGTCATTGCATGTATGTTCTTTTCATTAACCACAGCTAGAGTCATTGCATGTGTGTTCGTTTCATGAACCACATATGGATCCACCAGAGTCATTGCATGTCTGTTCTTTTCATAAAACACATGGATCCACTAGAGTCAATGCATGTGTGTTCTTTTCATGAACCACATATGGATCCACCAGTGTCATTGCATCTGTGTTCTTATGCTAAACTGGCACTAAAGTCATTGCATGTGTATTCTTATCCTAAACCAACACTAGAGTCATTGCATGTGTATTATTTTCATGAACCACATATGGATCCACTAGAGTCATTGCATGTTTGTTCTTTTCATAAAACATATGGATCCACTAGAGTCATTGCATGTGTGTTCTTTTCATGAACCACATATGGATCTAGTAGAGTCATTGCATGTGTGTTCTTATCCTAAACCAGCACTAGAGTCATTGCATGGGTGTTTTACCCTAAACCTTCACTAGAGTCATTGCATGTGTGTTCTTTTTATAAAGCACATGGATCCACCGGAGTAATTGCACGTGTGTTATTTTCATGAATCACACGGATCCACCAGTGTCAATGCATGTGTGTTGTTTGCATGAACCACAACTAGAGTCATTGCATGTGTGTTCTTTTCATGAACCACATCTAGAATCATTGCATATGTGTTCTTTTCATGGACCACATATGGATCCACCAGAGTCATTACATGTATGTTCTTTTCATAAAACACATGGATCCACCAAAGTCATTGCATGTGTGTTGTTTTCATGAACCACATATGGATCCACTAGAGTCATGGCATGTGTATTCTTATCCTAAACCAGCACTAGAGTCATTGCATGTGTGTTCTTATCCTAAACCAGCACAAGAGTCATTGCATGTGTGTTCTTTTCATAAAGCACATGGATCCACCAGAGTCATTGCATTTTTTTCGAAAAGGGGTTATGGCCTCGGCCTCTGCATCCAAGGATGCACACAACCATTTATTAAAATAGAATCCAGAGTATACTTATTACAACTCAAGCATCAGAAAGGGTTGATACAAACACCAACCAACGGAAAAAATGTCTAAAAACGCGAGGCATAAAGCGTCTAGATATCTCTCAAACTACTAGAATGCCGCCACGAAGCCTGGCAGTAGATATCCTGTGCGACCGTCACCAGACGGTTCCATCCAGAAACCATCCAGGTGCGATGGTGCTCCGGGAGAAGAAGAGCCCAAAGTTGAATCCAATGGGACGCCGAGATAATAACCTGCAAGAAAGATTGAACTCGAGCCTTGTTAAAAATAATATTATTGCGACATTTCCAAATGGACCAACATAAAGCCGATACCCCAATTCGTATTCTAGCTTTGTTAGTCCTATCCATTCCATTTAACCAATTCCCAAACATATTAGTAATATTGGTCGGAGGCGGAAGATCATAAGTGAAGAAAACAATGCGCCATATAATTTTTGCAAAGGGGCAAGAAAGGAAGAGATGCTCAATAGTTTCGTCTCCATCACAGAAACAACATTTCGTGCAACCTACCCAATTTCTTCATATAAGGTTATCTTTAGTCAACAAGACCTTTTTATTGAGGAACCACATGAAAATCTTAATCTTTAAAGGTATTTTTAATTTCCATAGATATTTGGTAGGGAAGCTCTGATGCTCATTCATAAGATCCTCATACATAGATTTAACAGTGAAAACACCATCTGTGGTCAGTTTCCATTGAAAAGAGTCAGGATCATCAGTTAAGTTTAATTGAATTAATCTCTGACATAAATGCAGCCATGCATCCCATTTAGTCCCACTTAAATTCCTCCTAAAACCAATATTTAGAGGATTATGAGATAAAACATCATGAACAGAGATATTTTTCCTATGAGCAATATTATAAAGAGACGGATATTGTTGAGCCAAAGATGTGTCTCCTAACCAAACATCTTCCCAAAAACGAGTACCTAACCCATTTCCAACTTTGAAATATCCTCGGTTAAAGAAACTGTCTTTAACTTCCATTAAGCCTTTCCAGAAGGGGGAATCTGTTGGTTTGGCATGAACAGGAGATAAAGTTTTGTTTTTTATGTACTTGTTGTGAAGTAACTCTTGCCATACCCCTTTCTCGGACAGTAATTTGTATAACCATTTACTAAGGAGGCACATGTTTTTGATTTCTAAAACCTCTATTCCAAGACCACCTTGGTCCTTCGGTCTACATATAATATTCCATTTAGTCAATCTATATTTTTTCCTATGATCAGTACTTTGCCAGAAGAATCATGATCGATAGTAATCTAATCATTTCCGAACACCCTTTGGTATTAACAGAAAGGAAAGCATAAACATAGGCATACTAGTCAAAACAGAGTTGATTAGCACTAATCTATCCCCATCTGACAACAACTTTCCTTGCCAACATCCCAATTTCTTTTCGAAACGGTTCTCGACCAAGTTCCATTCAGAATTCGTTAACCTTCTATGATGTATAGGTACCCTTAGGTACTTAAACGGCAAACAGCCAGACTCACAGCCAAATATATCTCTATACTGCTGTTCAGACTCCTTTGCATTACCAAAATAGTAGAGTTCACTTTTGTGAAAATTAATTTTAAGACCTGATAGTTGTTCGAAGATACACAAAATGAGCTTCATATTAACCGCCTTAGCAATATCATGCTCCATAAAAAGAATCGTGTCATCTGCATATTGTAGTATAGATATCCCTCCCTCAACCAGATGAGGAATAAGGGATCCTACTTGACCTTCTTCCTTAGCTCTAGCTATAAGAATAGCCAACAAATCCGCAATAATATTAAAAAGAATAGGAGATAAAGGATCTCCTTGTCTAACCCCTTTTCTTGTCTGAAAGAAATGACCAATATCATTGTTCACTCTAATCCCAACACTTCCCCCTTGAATAAAATTACTAATCCATTTGCACCATAAAGGATCAAAGCCCTTCAAGAGAAGAACCTGTTGTAAGAAAGGCCATTTGACTTTATCATATGCCTTTTCAAAATCAATTTTGAAAAGGACACCATCCATTTTTTCGTATGAAGTTCATGTATCGTTTCATGTAAGATGACTACCCCTTCTAGGATATGTCTCCCCGGCATAAAGGTCGTTTGAGTAGGGCGAATAACCTTGTGAGCGATCACAGATATTCAGTTTGTGGCAACTTTGGTAAAGATTTTAAAACTAACATTTAATAGACAAATTGGCCTGTATTGTTGGATTTGAATCGCATTTTATTTCTTTGGGAGGAGTGTGATCACACCAAAATTAAGCTTGTATAAAGGTAACTCATCCGTTTGCAGCTGTGCAAACAAAGCCATTAAGTCCCCTTTAATAACAGCCCAAAAAGTTTGATAAAATTTCGCAGGGAATCCATCAGGACCTGGTGCTTTGTTATGCTCCATAGAAGAAATTGCCTCAAGAACTTCTTTCTCAGAAAAAGACGAAGTTAAAATTGTGTTTTCATAGCGGACACTTGCGGAATATCAATATTCATGTCCTCCATAATTGAAAAGCTATTTGGTTCCGGGTCACCAAAAAGCTTTTTATAATATTCAGAAATATATGTTCGCAAATTCTCGTCTCCCACTATAGTACCTTCATCTTGCTCTAATTGGAAGATCTTCTTCCTCCGATGTTTACCATTAGCAATCAAATGGAAGTACTTAGTATTATTTCCCCCTTCATGAATATGCTTGACCTTCGCCCGTTGAGCCCACTTGGTCTCCTCCTCCCGTCTCAGCTTTGAAACTTGTTCGTTTGCTAGTCGGAGATCATTTCTCTCGGATTCCGACAAAACAGTTGTCTCAGCTTTGATGTCAAGTCTATCAATAATAGCCAGAAGACGATCTCTTGCTTTCTTATATTATTCACTCTGGTTCTTAGCCCAACCACGAAGAGAGCGTCTCAAATGCCTGATTTTGTTTTGCCATCTCATGATTGGTGTAACACCATGTGTTACAGCTAACCATTCATCCACAACCATCTCATAGAAACCATCTTGTTGTAACCACGATAGTTCAAATGAAAATCTCGGGTTATTACCAAGATGAGCTCTAATCCCTGAATCAATCAGTAGAGGTGTGTGATCAGACCCGGATCGAGTAAGAGTACGAACAGTCACCAAAGGAAATTTTTGTTCCCATTCAACACTAGACAGGATTCGATCAAGTTTCTCAAAGTGGGGGTTTCTCTACGATTAGTCCAAGTGAATTGTCTACCTGAGAGAGCAATCTCCCGTAAGTTTAGATTTTCAATAACTGCATTAAAAACATATGGCCATCTAGAATTAAAATGGTCATTGTTCTTCTCCTCCCGTTTACGTAGAATGTAAAAATCTCCACCCACTAACAAAGGGAGTGATACATTTTCACATATCCGAACTAGTTCAGCCAAGAACTCATGTTTGTGGCTGTCTTGGGCCGCACCATACACTGGTACAAAAACCCACTCGAAACCATCACTACGACACTTCATATACAGTTTGACACAATAATCCCCCGTTTCCACTTTAGTGACTTGTAAAGTTAAGTTATTTATACCAACTAGTATACCACCAGATCGCCCATAGGGAGGTAGGCAGAACCATGCAAAATCCTCCCCAGGAGTCAAGTGCTGAAGAAAAGGAACTATAAAATTAGATCTCCCTGTTTCTAACAGAGCAATAAAATCTAACCTATGTTTCCTGATTACTTGAAGTGAAAATATGCTTAGCAGGATCCCTAAAACCATCACTATTCCATATTAAACCTCTCACACCTTGCATTAATAACTTTTTTTAAATCTTACTCTAGTACCTCTCCGAACACTCGCAGTATCATACTGCTTTCTTTTATATTTGCAGGGTTTTTTGACCTCATGGTCAGCCACAACCAGATCACACTCAAGAGATTCCATCTCTTCAGCGGCAATATCTTCACAGAGATTAGAAACTTTGGAAACAAAAAGATTAGCTGGTGTACAATCATGTAATTTTTGGTTTGTGTTGTGCTCAAGCACAGTTAAAGTCCTACAAAATTCGTTGTCCTTTATTAACTTTGCAGCCACATTCCTTTGTTCAGACGTCTCCCCTAACGAAACTCCTAAATTCTTTGCTCTCTCAATAATAACATCATTCGATAATGACAAAATGGAAGCTTTAGAACTCGAAAGAGTACCTTGTTCCCCGTTGCGACGCCTGGCCAACTCCGCTGCTCGCTCCAACTGTGTAGCATCCGCATTGGGTTGAGAAACAATTCGATCACTCGACCGAACAGAATTAAACGAAGATAGAGGTATACCACCATAAGCAATTACCTCAGTGAGAGTAGGGGGATTTTTTGCAATGAAACTACTTCTTTCAGTCTCTTGCCTCGGAATCAGCACTGATCCTCCGATCCTCTGGATAGGGGACATCGGGATGACAACAGGAGAGACCAGACTAATGTCCTACCTATCCATACGAATATCCTCCTTGGCCGGGCTACCTAGCGCGGCATAACGATCATGCTGCAATTTTGATCCCTCCTCATCCGAAGGAAAAACCACCACACTCGGTGGAGACGCGATACTCCAGTTTGGTGCCATGGTGTCCAGAACTCCCTCACAATTGATGGCAACAGATTCGACGATCTGCGACTCAACCGCAGCTGCTCGAGGAGGCATAGAGTACGGTGAAACCTCCTGATTATGATACAAATCATTAATAGCCGCAGACCCAGAATTTAGCATTTTAGAAGCAGCATCATTGTTAAAAGAAAGTACCTTGTCGCTTGCCAAGAGGGTCAAGTCCCCTTCACATGCATTGCCATCAGGTGCAGCAAGCGCCTGTGACTCAGCGTCAACAATTCGAGGAGGTACAATTATCGGAAAAACAACTTCCTGAGAATGGGACACATCATTAAAGGATTCGGAACAACTATCAATCTTTTTAAGAAAAGCATCATTGTGAAAAATAGGTACCTTGTGATTATAAATGGCAAAAGCTCCCACATTAAATAGTGGTTCCAAAGGCAACGCTGCCTGTTTACCGCCACCACTTGGAGCGCCAACCCCTCCAGCAAACATATTATCCGAAATATTACCAGACTTATTAATAGTTAAATCTTCTTCCATATTTGAACTTTCCTTGTTCTCCTCATTACCCTCCCCATCTTTGTCTTGACCAGGATCTTGTTCACTAGGCCGACTACCAAGATCCGAAGCTTCGTTTGATTTCTCAACCAAAAAGGCCAGTCAGAAGAATCCTTTTTTGATCCAAACATCTAGGTGAGTTGGAATAAGTTTAGGATCCACGCAATGAACCTGAACACGAACAATTCCATGAAGCCTAGTGAACAGCATGTCAACAACACAAGTCTGGCCAAAGATGGATCCGAGGCCCCAAAGCGACAAGAAGTCCATTCTCACGTCTTTAGGTACCCCAACAATTTGAATCCAAACCAGCGGTAGGGAGAATATTGGTTCCTCAACCACGCCCCACTCCTCAAATTTCAAAAGAATCTGTGTGTCTGGAATCTGATAATGTCCAAGCTCTCTCATACGAATCACTTCCGCCTTCGTAGGAAATTTAACTTTGAAGATATTATGCTAAAACTCAAGCACTTCCCAAACATAATTATCAGAACGAACAAGTTTCTTAAGTTGTTCAGTAACTTGAGCCACAGACAAGGAACCTCCAGCAACCAGCACTCTGCCCACCCTAGAATTCTCAATTTTTGGCTTAAAAGTTTCTGTAGTTGGCAATTCCAGGAACATCAGTTGTTCACTGCCAAACCCATGCACTACCATCGTTGGCTTAGGAGCAGTCAAAAGCGGACAAGAAGTAGTAACGTGTTGCGGAGACTCACAATTGTCACAAATGACCACCAAGCAGTCCTCATGAAAATTCCCAGCTTGCTCACACCTAAACATCTTAATTTGTCAGATTTCTTGGCTTTTTATTGGGACCATCAGCCTCAGCCATCACAAGATCAGCAGCGTTGCCAGGATCAACCTGGTTTCCACCTGCTGCCACGGCAGGGAAAAGCACCGCGGCAGGCGGCTGTGGCGCCTCGGCCGCGTGCCTGGACTCCACGGCAGACAAGTTCAGTGCTAGGGCGGATTGTGTCGCGGCAGAAGGCTGCACCGCGGTTCGTTGCTGAACATTGCTCGCGCCTGGAAGGGCACCTCCCATGACCGGCTGAGCCAAACATGCGCCACTCGGCACCACGGCAGATTGCACCGCGGAAGACTGTTGGGGTAACATCAAAGCACCCTTTTGTGCAGCAGCAGCGACAGCTTCAACCACTTGATTGATCAAACTCTGATTCACCGAGTTTCTTGAGTTATTCTGCCACCCAAAATTGTTACTGCGCGGATTCCGATTTCCAGAGCCAGAATTAAATCTATCTCCATAACCACCTCTATTCCAATTATCTCCTCTCGAAGCCTTGAATTCATAACGGCATCGATTCTGATAGCCAGTATCAGTACCAGAAGCACGCCCATTGTCATTGAAACCAGATCCCCCATGAAAGCTTCCAAAATCCCCTCCACGAGAATTGAATTGGTTGTCATGGTTAGAGGTCTGATTACCGGACTCGTATCGAGGATTCAAATCCCTTCCTCCAGCTGAGCCACTGGATTCCCCAGTCACAAACAACATATGGATCCGCTAGAGTCATTGCATGTCTGGTATTTTCATTAACCATAGCTAGAGTCATTGCATGTGTGTTCTTTTCATGAACCACATATGGATCCACCAGAGTCATTGAATGTCTGTTCATTTGATAAAACACATGTATCCACTAGAGTCATTGCATGTTTTTTTTCATTAACCACATATGTATCCACAAGAGTCATTGCATGTGTGTTCTTATCCTAAACCAGCACTAAGGTCATTGCATGTGTGTTCTTATCCTAAACCAACACTAGAGTCATTGCATGTGTGTTCTTATCCTAAGCCAGCACTAGAGTCATTGCATGTGTGTTCTTTTCATGAACCACATATGGATCCACTAGAGTCATTGCATGTCTGTTCTTTCCACAAACCACATGGATCCACCAATGTCATTGCGTGTGTTCTTTTCATGAATCACATATTGATCCACCAGAGTCATTGCATGCTTTTTTTTCATAAAAGACATGGATCCACCAAATTCATTTCATGTGTGTTCTTTTCATGAACCACATATGGATCCACTAGAGTCATGCATGTGTATTCCTATCCTAAACCAGCACTAGAGTCATTGCATGTGTGTTCTTATCCTAAACCAGCACAAGAGTCATTGCATGTGTGTTCTTTTCATGAACCACAAATAGAATTATTGCATGTGTGTTCTTTTCATGAACCACATATGGATCCACTAGAGTCATTCCATGTCTGTTCTTTCCACAAACCACATGGATCCACCAATGTCATTGCATGTGTATTCTTTTCATGAACCACATATGGATCCACCAGAGTCATTGAATGTCTGTTCATTTGATAAAACACATGTATCCACTAGAGTCATTGCATGTTTTTTTTCATGAACCACATATGGATCCACTAGAGTCATTGCATGTGTGTTCTTATCCTAAACAAGCACTAGAGTCATTGCGTGTGTGTTCTTATCCTAAACCAGCACTAGAGTCATTGCATGTGTGTTCTTTCCACAAACCACATGGATCCACCAATGTCATTGCATGTGTGTTCTTTTCAAAAACAACATATGGATCCACTAGAGTCATTGCATGTCGGTTCTTTTCATTAACCACATCTAGAGTCATTGAACCATGTATGGATGCACCAGAGTGAGTCCATGTCTGTTCTTTTCATAAAATACATGGATCCACTAGAGTCATTGCATGTGTATTATTTTCATGAACAAAATATGGATCCACAAAGGTCATTGCATGTGTGTTCTTTTCCTAAACCAGCAGTAGAGTCATTGCATGTGTGTTCTTATCGTAAACCAGCACTAGAGTCATTGCATGTGTGTTCATTTCATGAACCACATATGGATCTACTAGAGTCATTGCATGTCTGTTTTTTCCATAAACCACATGGATCCACCAATGTCATTGCATGTGTGTTCTTTTCATGAACCACATATGCATCCACTAGAGTCATTGCATGTCTATTCATTTCATAAAAGACATGGATCCACTAGAGTCATTGCATGTGTGTTCTTTTCATGAACCACATATGGATCCACTAGAGTCATTGCATGTGTGTTCTTATCCTAAACCAGCACTAGAGTCATTGCATGTGTGTTCTTATCCTAAACTAGCACTAGAGTCATTGCATGTGTGTTCTTATCCTAAACCAGCGCTAGAGTCATTGCGTGTGTATTCTTTTCATGAACCACATATGGATTGCCTAGAGTCATTGCATGGTTGTTCTTTTTATAGAACACATGGATCCACTAGAGTCATTGCATGTGTGTTCTTATCCTAAACCAGCACTAGAGTCATTGCATGTGTGTTATTACCCTAAACCAGCACTAGAGTCATTACATGTGTGTTCTTTTCATAAAGCACATGGATCCACCAGAGTCATTGCATGTGTGTTATTTTCATGAACCACATGGATCCACCAGTGTCAATGCATGTGTGTTATTTTCATGAACCACAGCTAGAGTCATTGCATGTGTGTTGTTTTCATAAACCATAGTTAGAGTCATTGCATGTGTGTTCTTTTCATGAACCACATATGGATCCACTAGAGTCATTGCATGTCTACTCTTTTCATAAAACACATGGATCCACTAGAGTCATTGAATGCGTGTTATTTTAACAAACCACATATGGATCTACCAGTGTCATTGCATGTGTTTTTTTTCATGATACACATATGTATCCACCAGAGTCATTGCATGTCTGTTCTTTTCATAAAACATATGGATCCACTAGAGTCATTGCATGTGTTTTCTTTTCATGAACCACATATGGATCCACTAGAGTCATTGCATGTTTGTTCTTTCCACAAACCACATGGATCCTCCAATGTCATTGCATGTGTGTTCTTTTCATGAACCACATATGGATCCACTAGAGTCATTACATGTTTGTTCTTTCCATAAACCACATGGATCCACCAATGTCAAGGCATATGTGTTCTTTTCACAAACAACATATGGATCCGCTAGAGTCATTGCATGTCTGGTATTTTCATTAACCATAGCTAGAGTCATTGCATGTGTGTTCTTTTCATGAACCACATATGGATCCACCAGAGTCATTGCATGTCTGTTATGTTCGTAAAATACACGGATCCACTAGAGTCATTGCATGTGTGTTCTTTTCATGAACCACATATGGATCCACCAGTGTCATTGCATGTGTGTTCTTATCCTAAACCAGCACTAGAGTCATTGCATGTGTGTTCTTATCCTAAACCAACACTAGAGTCATTGCATGTGTGTTCTTATCCTAAGCCAGCACTAGAGTCATTGCATGTGTGTTCTTTTCATGAACCACATATGGATCCACTAGAGTCATTGCATGTCTGTTCTTTCCACAAACCACATGGATCCACCAATGTCATTGCGTGTGTTCTTTTCATGAATCACATATTGATCCACCAGAGTCATTGCATGCTTTTTTTTCATAAAAGACATGGATCCACCAAATTCATTTCATGTGTGTTCTTTTCATGAACCACATATGGATCCACTAGAGTCATGCATGTGTATTCCTATCCTAAACCAGCACTAGAGTCATTGCATGCGTGTTCTTATCCTAAACCAGCACAAGAGTCATTGCATGTGTGTTCTTTTCATGAACCACAAATAGAATTATTGCATGTGTGTTCTTTTCATGAACCACATATGGATCCACTAGAGTCATTCCATGTCTGTTCTTTCCACAAACCACATGGATCCACCAATGTCATTGCATGTGTATTCTTTTCATGAACCACATATGGATCCACCAGAGTCATTGAATGTCTGTTCATTTGATAAAACACATGTATCCACTAGAGTCATTGCATGTTTTTTTTCATTAACCACATATGTATCCACTAGAGTCATTGCATGTGTGTTCTTATCCTAAACAAGCACAAGAGTCATTGCGTGTGTGTTCTTATCCTAAACCAGCACTAGAGTCATTGCATGTGTGTTCTTTCCACAAACCACATGGATCCACCAATGTTATTGCATGTGTGTTCTTTTCAAAAACAACATATGGATCCACTAGAGTCATTGCATGTCGGTTCTTTTCATTAACCACATCTAGAGTCATTGCATGTGTGTTCTTTTCATGAACCATGTATGGATGCACTAGAGTGAGTCCATGTCTGTTCTTTTCATAAAATACATGGATCCACTAGAGTCATTACATGTGTGTTATTTTCATGAACAAAATATGGATCCACAAAGGTCATTGCATGTGTGCTCTTTTCCTAAACCAGCAGTAGAGTCATTGCATGTGTGTTCTTATCGTAAACCAGCACTAGAGTCATTGCATGTGTGTTCATTTCATGAACCACATATGGATCTACTAGAGTCATTGCATGTCTGTTCTTTCCATAAACCGCATGGATCCACCAATGTCATTGCATGTGTGTTCTTTTCATGAACCACATATGCATCTACTAGAGTCATTGCATGTCTATTCGTTTCATAAAACACATGGATCCACTAGAGTCTGCATGTGTGTTCTTTTCATGAACCACATTTGGATCCACTAAAGTCATTGCATGTGTGTTCTTATCCTAAACCAGCACTAGAGTCATTGCATGTGTATTCTTATCCTAAACTAGCACTAGAGTCATTGCATGTGTGTCCTTATCCTAAACCAGCGCTAGAGTCATTGCGTGTGTATTCTTTTTATGAACCACATATGGATTGACTAGAGTCATTGCATGGTTGTTCTTTTTATAAAACACATGGATCCACTAGAGTCATTGCATGTGTGTTCTGTGCATGAACCACATATGGATCCACTAGAGTCATTGCATGTGTGTTCTTATCCTAAACCAGCACTAGAGTCATTGCATGTGTGTTCTTACCTTAAACAAGCACTAGAGTCATTGCATGTGTGTTCTTTTCATAAAGCACATGGATCCACCAAAGTCATTGCATGTGTGTTATTTTCATGAACCACATGGATTCACCAGTGTCAATGCATGTGTGTTATTTTCATGAATCACAGCTAGAACCATTGCAAGTGTGTTCTTTTCATGAACCACGGTTAGAGTCATTGCATGTGTGTTCTTAGCCTAAACCAGCACAAGAGTCATTGCATGTGTGTTCTTTTCATAAAGCACATGGATCCACCAGAGTCATTGCATGTGTGTTATTTTAATGAACCACATGGATCCACCAGTGTCATTGCATGTGTGTTCTTTTCTTGAACCACAGCTAGACTCATTGCATGTGTGTTCTTTTCATGAACCACAACTAGAATTATTGCATGTGTGTTATTTTCATGAACCACATATGGATCCACTAGAGTCATTGCATTTCTGTTCTTTTCATAAAATAGATGGATCCACTAGGTTCATTGAATGCGTTTTGTTTACAAAAACCACATATGGATCCACCAGTGTTATTCCATGTATGTTATTTTCATAAAGTACATGGATCCACCAGAGTCATTGCATGTGTGTTATTTTCATGAACAACATGGATCCACCAGTGTCATTGCATGTGTGTTCTTTTCATGAACCACAGCTACAGTCATTGCATGTGTGTTCTTTTCATAAACCAAATATGGATCCACTAGAGTTCATTGGATGTGTGTTCTTCTCATAAACCACATGGATCCACTAGAGTGCATTGCATGTGTGTTCTTTTAACAAACCACATATGGATCCACCAGTGTCATTTCATGTGTGTTCTTTTCATGAACCACATATGGATCGACCAGAGTCATTGCATGTCTGTTCTTTTTATAAAACACATGGATCCACTAGAGTCATTGCATGTGTGTTCTTTTCATGAACCACATATGGATCCACTAGAGTCATTGCATGTATGTTCTTATCCAAAACCAACATTAGAGTCATTGCATGTGTGTTCTTATCCTAAACCAGCACTAAAGTCATTGCATGTGTGTTACTTTCATGAACCACATATGGATCCACTAGAGTCATTGCATGTCTGTTCTTTCCACAAACTACATGGATCCACCAATGTCATTGCATGTGTGTTCTTTTCATGAACCACATATGGATCCACTAGAGTCATTGCATGTTTATTCTTTCCAGAAACCACATGGATCGACCAATGTCATTGCATGTGTGTTCCTTTCGCAAACAACATATGGATCAACTAGAGTCATTGCATGTCTGTTCTTTTCATTAACCACGGCTAGAGTCAATGCATGTGTGTTCTTTTCATGAACCACATATGGATCCACCAGAGTCATTGCATGTCTCTTCTTTTCACAAACCACATGGATCTACCAATGTCATTGCATATGTGTGTTCTTTTCATGAACCACATATGGATCCACCAGAGTCATTGCATGTCTGTTCTTTTCATAAAACACATGGATCCACTAGAGTCATTGCATGTGTGTTCTTTTCATGAACCACATATGAATCCACCAGTGCCATTGCATGTGTGTTCTTATCCTAAACTAGCACTAGAGCCATTGCATGTGCGTTATTTCCAGAAACCACATGTATTCACCAATGTCATTGCATGTCTGTTCTTTTCATAAAACACATGGATACACTAGAGTCATTGCATGTGTGTTCTTTTCATGAACCACATATGGATCCACCAGTGTCATTGCATGTGTGTTCTTATCCTAAACCAGCAATAGAGTCATTGCATGTGTGTTCTTATCCTAAACCAGCACTAGAGTCATTGCATGTGTGTTCTTTTCATTAACCACATATAGATCCACAAGAGTCATTGCATGTCTGTTCTTTCCACAAACCACTGGATCCACCAATGTCATTGTGTGTTCTTTTCATGACCCACATATGGATCCACCAGAGTCATTGCATGTCTGTTCTTTTCATAAAACACATGGATCCACCAAAGTCATTGCATGTGTATTTTTTTCATGAACCACATATGGATCCACTAGAGTCATGGATCTGTATTCTTATCCTAAACCAGCACTAGAGTCATTGCATGTGTGTTCTTATCCAAAACCAGCACAAGAGTCATTGCATGTGTGTTATTTTCATGACCTACATGGATCCACCGGTGTCATTGTATGTGTGTTCTTTTCATGAACCAAAGCTAGAGTCATTGCATGTGTGTTCTTCTCATGAACCACGGCTAGAGTCATGGCATGTATGTTCTTTTCATGAACCACATATGGATCCACTAGAGTCATTGCATGTCTGTTCTTTTCATAAAACAGATGGATCCACTAGGGTCATTGAATGTGTGTTCTTTACAAAAACCACATATGGATCCAGTGTCATTTCATGTATGTTCTTTTCATGAACCACATATGGATCCACCAGAGTCATTGCATGTTTATTCTTTTCATAAAACACATGGATCCACTAGAGTCATTGCATGTGTGTTCTTTTCATGAACCACATATGGATCCACTAGAGTTATTGCATGTGTGTTCTTATCCTAAACTAGCATTAGAGTCATTGCATGTGTGTTCTTTACATAAAGCACATGGATCCACCATAGTCATTGCATGTATGTTATATTCATGAACAACATGGATCCACCAGTGTCATTGCATGTGTGTTCTTTTCATGAACCACAGCTAGAGTCATTGCATGTGTGTTCTTTTCATGAACCAAATATGGATCCACTGGAGTTCATTGGATGTGTGTTCTTCTCATAAACCACATGGATCCACTAGAGTTTATTGCATGTTTGTTCTTTTAACAAACAACATATGGATCCACCAGTGTCATTTCATGTGTGTTCTTTTCATGAACTACATATGGATCCACTTGAGTCATTGCATGTATGTTCTTTTTATAAAACACATGGATCCACTAGAGTCATTGCATGTGTGTTCTTTTGATGAACCACATATGGATCCACTAGAGTCATTGCATGTATGTTATTATCCTAAATCAACATTAGAGTCATTGCATGTGTGTTCTTATCCTAAACCAGCATTAGAGTCATTGCATGTCTGTTCATTTCATGAACCATATATGGATCCACTAGAGTCATTGCATGTCTGCTCCTTCCACAAATCACATGGATCCACCAATGTTATTGCATGCGTGTTCTTCTCATGAACCACATATGGATCCACTAGAGTCATTGCATGTTTGTTCTTTCGAGAAACTACATGGATCCACCAATGTCATTGCATGTGTATTCTTTTCGCAAACAACATATGGATCCACTAGAGTCATTGCATGTCTATTCTTTTCATTAACCACGGCTAGAGTCATTGCATATGTGTTCTTTTCATGAACCACATATGGATCCATCAGCGTCATTGCATGTCTTTTTTTTCACAAACCACATGGATCCACCAATGTCATTGCATATGTGTGTTCTTTTCATGAACCACATATGGATCCACCAGAGTCATTGCATGTCTGTTCTTTTTATAGAACACATGGATCCACTAGAGTCATTGCACATGTGTTCTTTTCATGAACCACGTATGGATCCACCAGTGTCATTGCATGTGTGTTCTTATCCTAAACTAGCACTAGAGTCATTGTATGTGCGTTCTTTCTAGAAACCACATGGCTTAACCAATGTCATTGCATGTCTGTTCTTTTCATAAAACACATGGATCCACTAGAGTCATTACATGTGTGTTCTTTTCATCAACCACATATGGATCCACCAATGTCATTGCATGTGTGTTATTTTCATGAACTAGCACTAGAGTCATTGCATGTGTGTTTTTATCCTAAACCAGCACTAGAGTCATTGCATTGTGTTCTTTTCATGAACCACATACGGATCCACTAGAGTCATTGCATGTCTGTTCTTTCCACAAACCATATGGATCCACCAATGTCATTGCATGTGTGTTCTTTTCATGAACCACATATGGATCCACTAGAGTCATTGCATGTTTGTTCTTTCCACAAACCACATGGATCCACCAATGTCATTGCATGTGTGTTTTTTCACAAACAACATATGGATCCACAAGAGTCATTGCATGTCTGTTATTTTCATTAACCACAGCTAGAGTCATTGCATGTGTGTTCTTTTCATGAACCACATATGGATCCGCCAGAGTTATTGCATGTCTGTTCTTTTCATAAAACACATGCATCCACTAGAGTCATTGCATGTGTGTTCTTTTCATGAACCACATATGGATCCACCAGTGTCATTGCATGTGTGTTCCTATCCTAAACCAGCACTAGAGTCATTGCATGTGTGTTCTTATCCTAAACCAGCACAAGAGTCATTGCATGTGTGTTCTTTTCATAAAGCACATGGATCCACTAGTGTCATTGCATGTGTGTTATTTTCATGAACAACATGGATCCACAAGTGTCATTGCATGTGTGTTCTTTTCATGAACCACAACTAGAGTCATTGTTATGAGAGAACTACATTGGAGGTAAGCATTTATCCTTTTGTTTCCTAATCCTTGAGGCACTTGTGTGTTGTTTATATTCAAGGACTTGTTGCATCCTCCACCATGTGAGTGTTCTTCTTTTGATCCACTTGGTAGAATTTCACCTTAGCGCCCTCATTCAAGTTCTTCGTTTTGTCTCCATTCTTCCTTCTTCAAGATTTAAGGTTGGGAGAGTAAAGTCTAGCAAGAGGGACATGGGCAACCCACACAAACAAATTGTATTTTTAAAATAAGTTTTATTTGTCTATGTCGGCAAAACCATAAAAAGGATAGCAAACAAATCATTGCATCTAACGATTGTAGCAAAGTCCATCCAGGTTTGGTTCCTAGTAGGGGTCACTTGAATCTTCGAGCCTTCCAGTCTTCAAAAGTCTTCGTGATCTTAATAGTCCTCATGTTCTTCAATCGTCAATCTTTCATTGTCTTCTGTTGATAACCTTGACTTGAGGTCTTTGAAGTCTTCGGTACTTGTAGCTTTGAAGGCTTCAATTCTTGTAGCTTCAGTCTTGGAACATCTAGGTCTTTAGGTCCTGACTTGAGCGAGATGGTCTTCTTTGGAAGGTAGTCTTGAGAGAAGTTTCTTCTGAAAGTTCACGGTGGTCATTTCTAATGTTGAAACGAAGAGACTTAATAAATTTTAAAACTCCAAAGATAGATGATGAGACGTTTGAGAGTTTTTCTGAAATAACTTAGAAAATATTACTCCTAAGGTTTTCCCATGTCTAGGGTCACGATCTACAGTCAACTTATGCTCTGATACCATCTGTTAGGTCCTGGGATCCGGTAAGGATCCTAAGTCCCTGTGATTAACATGCTAGTCCCTAGATCATTAGCTAGCACTCACAGTCGATAAAATATCATGTAAAACACAAGTCTTTATTACATGAATCGAATAATCCAGAGTTTACATTAGTACAACAGAAGCGAAACAAATACAACTTGGAGTCCCATCAATGCCACAGGCAGGTTGAGTGAAGACCCGCAATCCTAGCGCACATTTCAACGATTTCCAAATTCTGCACATGAAACGTGCAGCCAAATGAGTTGGTCAATACTTTGAATGTATTGGCAAATTACACCAAGAAAAGAAGAAGATAACTCTACATGCAAGGCTAGAGTAGGCTTTGGGGTTCATTTGCATAAAGCCAACTTTCTCTAAGTAAAAAGAAGAGAGGAAGATGTTTTATCCTACTTTGTAAACATTTGCTTAAGAAAAAATAGGGTCGAATGGAACACGAGGATATTACTCACCAAGTGCCCAAACAACCTAACACTTGGATATTACTCACCAAGTTCCCAAGATCCCACCCATTGGCGATATTACTCATGCCATGGGGTTTTTAGAAAAACTTTGAAAAGAGGGAGGAAGATCCTTCAGAGGCTCCATCCTTCAGATGCTCAAAGTGTTCTTTTCCGTGAACTCGGCTGATCGATCAGATTGCAATACTCTCGAGAGGTTGTGCACTTTCCCCATAATCCACGGTCAAGTCCTTTTACAGATAATACCATGGCGAGGCCTTCCCTTAGTAGCCCCTCTACCAGCTGGATCCAACCGTGCCAAAAACCTCCAAATGTTGGTACCCGGTGAGGTTTCCCACTAAGTACTAAGCCAAGACAGAGCCCATATGTATTGTGGTTGCACTGGAAGCTTCTGAATTCTGAAACATGGCAGACTTCTTTGATTCCTGGGCGGCCGTCCTCCACCAAAATACCACTCGTTGTCCCGACAACCATTCCGCCCAGAAGAAAACTTAGTTTTATTTTGAGGGGGTTTTGGAGAAGAACAGTTCGCTCGAGAGAGCTCTCATACTTAGAAAATTTTGAGTCTTTCGAACCCCCCAACGGTACTTAGTATATATATATAGCATAGCAAGCAACACTTAGCAAAAAAAAGGAAACCTATTAGGACAAAAATTCCTATGTATGAATCTACTCATGGCATACTACAAAACCGCACTTGCAAAAATAGTAATAAGAAAATCTACTAAAGACCTACACATGCATACTACAAGATTTGAAGAGTAAAACATGCATAGTTAAAAACAGGGACATAATATGTACAAGTGGTGTAACTTGCCTTAGTATATTATGACGATGACTATTTCTTTCTGAATCTTGTTCGCACACTCCAAATAAATCTAACGATTAGAGAAATACACGAATAAACAACCATTGCAAATAAAGAAACAACCATTGCAAATAAAGAAACAACCATTAAAACTAAAGAACGAAATAAATCTTATAACAAGTAAACAAATACCAAAACATGCACATATTTATTTTGGCTAACGGTAGATAATGATGGTCTCAAGGGTAGAGGGTGTCGTCATGAACGTAGCGTAAAAAGGATTTACTCCAAACGGACTTTCAGATTTAAAGATATGGTCAAAAGACGATACAAACTTTAATTTTTAAAAGTTATATTAGAAAAAATTATAATTAGAAAAATGAGTACCAATTGATAGAGAATTTAATTGCGGAACCAGCGCATTAAAAATCATCTAAACCGAAGTTCGAGATTTGAAGATTAATTTCTAAGTTGTGAGATGAATAAACCATATGAATCGATCGATCGCAGGTATAAGGAAAAAAAACACATGGCAAGGCATGATAAGCTGATACAGTTTGTTATTAGTATATAGCCGATCTAATCTGACCCAGAAAATAATAATAACCTAACGCGGTACACCGATTAGAACTGGTGCCACGGCTTACAGCTTACAGCACATGGACGTGCACGTAAATTAAATAGGGAAAAAGTGTCACGTTTTATCAGTGATAAAAACGCGGTTTTCAGACTAATTTTGATCTGCCTAAGTCATAAAAAAACATCGAAACGACTAGGATGGCATACCAGTGGTTTGCAAAACATGAGGAACGGAGACGACGATCGTGGCCGGTGGCGTGGACGTTGATGTTACTCTGGTGCTCCTCGGTCTCAGCAAGGGCACAGACAGGGTTTTCTCGTCACGACGGTCTCTCCCGCGTCCGCTGCATGCTCCAGCGTGGCTCCAGGCGGTGACGAGGCCTGTCTGAAGGCGTGCAGCTCCGGCGATGCTCCGGCCGTAACTACCGCTCGTCCTTGGATGCCTGCGATACGTACGAGGGGTAAAAAAAACTGGAGAAGGCGAAGGATAGGAAGATTGGAGAGAGTTTGGGAGATTGGGTCCTCTGTACGCGATGGAATCGTCTTTCTCGGAGCTGCAGCAATGGAGTTCGTTGGTGAGATTGGTTCCGTCGATTCGGTTGACTAGGTTAGAAATTTCCGCAAAAAAATCGAACGGGGAGAAGGTGGAGGTATTTATGGACTATATTCCGTGGAGGAGGGGCAAAGGAATACAACGGAATCGAAAAGATTTAATCGGGGTTGGAACGAACTCGTCTTCAGCAGGAACTTCTCCACGAGGTTGAAGATGATATGTGGGCCGACATGTCAGGGAAAGACAGAAAAACAAAGAATAGGAGACCGGGACGGACAGGGCTCGCTCGTGGCCTCATGTATAGGTACGTTCCTATTTTATTTTATGAAAAGGGATTGTACTATCTGACCGATGTTAGCCTTTAAAAAAAATTACTCCTGCTCGAGCACGTATGAGCTAGACTAATCGAGTTAAGCTCTGTTTTAGCTATACGTCATGCACATGTACGAAACTTTGAACAAAACGAGGTCAGCAGAATTTTTCATAAAAAATAAAATTGGTGCTTTCAATAATCCCCAAAATGGGTTAAGTGTTTTAAATATTACCGAGAATATTTCATAACTCCAAAACTCCAAAGGAATATTATATTGGACATTTCCAACCCGATATTATGAGGAAGTCATATTATCCTCTCTCTGTCGATTT
Organism: Avena sativa; assembly: GCA_916181665.1. Taxonomy (NCBI): domain Eukaryota; kingdom Viridiplantae; phylum Streptophyta; class Magnoliopsida; order Poales; family Poaceae; genus Avena; species Avena sativa. The sequence continues at coordinate 321,211,574 of OV702292.1, forward strand.
TCTTTGAATTGGAAATTGTCTAAAATATCCCAAAAGTAAAATTAAAAAAATTCAAATAACATCGGTTGGAATATTTTCAAACATGTTTCTTATAAATTGAAAATGGCATATTATTTCCGCTCTTGTGGAAATGAACAGTGTTTGGAACATATCCAAGTATTCCAAAAATCAAAATGAATACGAATAAAATACAAGATAATACTTTATTAGATTTGTATAAAAGTTCCAAACCAATTTATACTTGGATAGTCATGCTAATCCACTCTTTTCAATGTGGTTTAGAAGAATTTAAACAAATCCTCAAAAGGTTTCTTTCCATTTAAAAGTTTCAACAAAGGCCAAACAATTCAATAAATTTATTAAATTTATTTCAACAATCCTAAAAAAACATTAGGTAAAATTTTGGGATGTTACAGTTTGTTCTTTTCATAAAACATATGGATCCACTAGAGTCATTGCATGTGTCTTCTTTTTATGAACCACAGATGGATCCACTAGAGTCATTGCATGTGTGTTCAAATCCTAAATCAGCACTAGAGTCATTGCATGTGTGTTTTTACCCTAAACCTGCACTAGAGTCATTGCATGTGTGTTCCACCCTCGAATCGGCCCTATGCAGATTTCAGCGCTTTCCGCCAAACCCGCATAGAAACGATTCAAGGAAGCACACCAGGCATTTGCGTGCGGGTGGAATACGGAGTAATATTATTACACAATAGTCCATGATGGGACCCACATAACATATATATACAACAATGACTCCATGAGTCAAGAATATAGATATACAGTACAAAGATCCAAATCACCTCGAAAACGACACGACATCCGAGTGCGGATAAGATGCAAATGGGGCTAAGAGCCCTGAAGAATAACCAATGGCGTCCATAACCCTGCCCAGGCCAAGCCGGAAGGGTAACCCTGCTAATGACATCGATCTCAAACCTGCTAAAACAAAAAGGGTGCTGACAAAGGGCCAAGAAAAAAGAGGAGCGTCAGTACTGAGACCAGTACACGGCGAGGCTAGAATTCGGTGGCTCTCGCCTACATAGGTATGGTGGACTGAAGCGGTAGCGCAACAGCACTAAACAACCTATAGAGACTCAGTAATACTGGCGGCTATCAGAGAGAGATAAGAGAGACCTATTCGGGTCCAACCTGACACTAACACCAAACATACCCATCCTGGTATTCCCCCTCGAGACCAAACGAGGAAGTCAAGCCGAGGAAACTCACACGGTTGGCAGTTTTATTTAATCTTTCCATGGCAGTTATCCAACTTACCTGTCATCTCAGATGTAAGTCAAATTATAACAGTAAACTTTAGTTATAGTTGTCTATGATCAAGAAATTGTGCTCCAAGTCATCCATAACCGCGGATACGGCTTTTCGAAAAGATTTAACCCTGCAGGGGTGCACCAAAGTATCCACACGCACTTCAACCCTTGTTGTTAGATCCGAATATGACCAAGATCCTGAACATACACCCAACAGTATGCGACGGGGCCTCGGACACGACGTTTCCCAGACCCAAAGTAAGTACATGGGGGCCACCCCACTAAGCTACCCGCAACGAAGTCGGACGGCTCCAGGACAGACCCAGGGTTTGTGTCACTGGCTGTAAATGACTGGGAACCCGAAAGTGTGACTGGGCTTGTCGATACCGCGAAAACATTCCACATCTTAAATAGTACAGGTGCTCCATGCACAATCTTAAATAAAGCAGTAAAGCATGGCATAAGTACAGAATAGTAATAAAGCCCCAAACTACTTGTGGCACCCAGTACAATACTTTGAAATCAGGTAGTAAGCCGATGGGGGTGCCCACACACCCCACCTGTGGTTAGCGCGCTCGATCTCGGAACAGGTGTTAAGAACTCGGGTCCTAGGCGACATCAGTGAGCGGTTAAGAACCAAATATTTACTATTACCCACCGGTGCCTCTGCATTATATCTATTTCCAGTATTTTAATTAACAAGTTATAATGTAAGTCATGATCATCTCCACCGTTAAGCTTCTCCACCATTAAGCATGTGCCAACCTTCTATCAACGGTGGAACGACACGACGCGAAGCAACACCTGAGCAAGCAACTACGACTCGCAAGGCCGACTATCTATCAATCAACAGGCAATAGGATGTGTCCAAGACAATATAACGGCTGCAGGAATATAACTGGTACGGAACACTAAAGCATCACGACACGAATAGAAATAGATCAACAGGAGGAAATAAAGACTATAAATGCAAAATAGGTAGAAGGGATGCTCGCCTGGGAAACACTACCGGAGGTTCAGATCCGGAGGACTTGTCGATACTCGCATCAACTCATCGGCCTAATCCGCGAAGAAGCAAACACTAGAAGAAACACCGGATGCAATATTTAATACTACGGCAGAAAATCCGGTATGCTTATGATATGATGCATGGCATGACAAAGATGCGGTGCAATTAGGCAATATTAAGCGGAACTAGGGTCCCGACAATTAGTTAGATGGTTCATGTTGTTTAGCTACCCTGCAATTTAAATGTTGTCTTAACAAGGCAAAACATGGCATCGGTTCGCTACACAAATTTAAATGGACAATATAAGACTAGAAAATCCCACATATAGTCTCCATATTTAATTACGAGGTGAATCGACAAAGTACCCCAACCCACAAAATATGTATACCATCATGAACAATTTAATATGCAACAAGTGCCAATATCATATTATGAAAATAGGGGTCTCGGATAGGGGTTATACATCAAGGTCCAAAGATCTTGGGGCTTGGAGGGCTTCGGGTCCTGGGGTCGGCGGGATCGGTCTTCGGAACTTGGTTCGAGGTCTCGAACATCGGACCCGTGTGGGCGATCTTGGCGTCCGAGAATCTTCGGGTAGGAGATCGTTCCGCTCGGACTCGGAGAACTCGTCGGTTCCATGTCGGCATACTTGGATCATCTCGATGTGGAAGCAGTCAAAGTAGTGGTACTCGAGCCGCAACAACGATAGCACCATCAGCTTCATCCACATACGCATATTGATCTCTCGGCCGCATCACCACAACCGATCAAGAAAAACAAAGGTTTCACAGGGGACGTTGGCAGCGAGCGGGATCACAAGAGGGGTTGATGCAACTCTTTTAGGCCCTGCAAACAAAGGGGCCTGCAGATGCATCGAGATATCGAGGCAGCGGCCCTATGGAGATGGCCAAACGGTGTCTCGACGGTGCCAAAACATGGTGGAGGGAGATGGTAGCGGACAACGACCAGATGCAGGGAAGCATCTGCAACTGCGCCATGTGCACTACTGAGTGAGGATCGTGCGGCTCTGGCTCAGCGTGGCCTGACGGAGGCGGGCTTGGGTCGAGGTGAGGTCTAGGGGCGAAGCCGCGCGGCCGAGAGCAGTGGGCGACGGATCCAGGCGGGGCAGTGGTTCTTGGTGGCGGACGTAGAAGCTCCACAGGACGGGCGGCGGAGGCCGGTGATGCGCTGGAAGAAGGGCAGAGGAGGGACGACGCTCGTGGTGCCGCGACGAGAGGCAGAGAGGTGGGCGGCGGCTCGGGATCCGGCAGCGGCAAGCAGCGGCCGGCGCGGGGCTCATGAGGAGGCCAGCAAGGAGGAGCATGGGGACGTGTGCGGTGGCGGGGCAAGGTGAGGCGTTGTGGATGTGGGGTAGAGAAGCTAGCGGCGGAGGTGGACGCAGTGGACGAGGAAGAGACGACGGTGCGGAAGACGAGGTCTAGGACGGCTCGGGGTCGCGGCCGGGCTCGACGGTGGAGCGGGGGGGTGTCGTAGCGACGAGAGACTGCCGGGGTCGGGCCGAGCAAGCGCAGCGGTGGCAGAGATGCAGCGAGCGGGCGAGGTGGAGGAGAAAACGGGGATGGGGAGAGAGAGAGGAGCGTGGTGGGGATGGGATTGGTGCGCGTCGGTGGGGTGGGGTCCACGCGGACGAAGAAAACAAGGAAAAGGCGAGAGGAAGGTCGGGTCGAGCGGGACGATCGTTGTGGGGCTGGGATGGAGTGGGGGCAACGCAGGCGTGTCGGTAGGTAGCGTGGGTGTGGGTTGGGCCTGGGTGCACCACGACATGAGGCCGTGTCGCTGTTGTGCAGGAGTGTGTCGATTGGGTGGGGCTGGGGTTTGGGGATTGGGTAGATCTAGGGTTTGGGCTAGGCTAGAGCTGCCGGGGTGGTAGGCTGGCTGGCTGGGCCTTTGGGCCTGGCCGGCTGCCTCCCCCGGTAAAAATATTGTTTTCATTATTTTATTTTAAAAACACTTTCACAAATATTTATTAGGCAAATAAAATATCCAGGTCAACCCGGGGTGTGATTTGAATAAAGAGAAGGGTGTTTAGAAAACAAAAATAGGCTTTTTTTGGAAAATAGTTTTAGACAAACAGATGCATGATGACATGACGATGCTCAAATGCAATGTGGCATGATGACATGAGCATGCGGTCATGATAATGCGCAACACAAAAACATAGCGATTTTCTAGTAGTGGTTTTATCGGGGTGCTACAATAAAGCACATGGATCCACCAGAGTAATTGCATGTGTGTTATTTACATGAACCACATGGATCCACTAGTGTTAATGCATGTGTGTTGTTTTCACGAATCACACCTAGAGTCATTGCATGTGTGTTCTTTTCATGAACCACATCTAGAGTCATTGCATATTTTTTCTTTTCATGAACCACATATGGATCCACCAGAGTCATTGCATGTCTGTTCTTTACATAAAACACATGGATCCACCAAAGTCATTGCATGTGTGTTGTTTCCATGAACCACATATGGATCCACTAGAGTCATGGCATGTGTATTCTTATCCTAAACCAGCACTAGAGTCATTGCATGTGTGTTCTTATCCTAAACCAGCACAAGAGTCATTGCATCTGTGTTCTTTTCATAAAGCACATGGATCCACCAGAGTCATTGCATGTGTGTTATTTTCATGAACAACATGGATCCACCAGTGTCATTGCATGTGTGTTCATTTCATGAACCACAGCTAGAGTCATTGCATATGTGTTCTTTTCATGAACCAAATATGGATCCACTAGAGTTCATTGGATGTGTGTTCTTCTCATAAACCACATGGATCCACTAGAGTTCATTGCATGTGTGTTCTTTTAACAAACCACATATGGATCCACTAGTGTCATTTCATGTGTGTTCTTTTCATGAACCACATATGGATCCACCAGTGTCATTGCATGTGTGTTCCTATCCTAAACCAGCACTAGAGTCATTGCATGTGTGTTCTTATCCTAAACCAGCACTAGAGTCATTGCATGTGTGTTCTTTTCATGAACCACGTATGGATCCACTAGAGTCATGGCATGTCTATTCTTTCCACAAACCACATGGAACCACCAATGTCATTGCGTGTGTTCTTTTCATGCACCACATATGGATCCACCAGAGTCATTACATGTCTGTTCTTTTCATAAAACACATGGATCCACCAAAGTCATTGCATGTGTATTGTTTTCAAGAACTACGTATAGATCCACTAGAGTCATTGCATGTTTATTCTTATCCTAAACCAGCACTAGAGTCATTGCATGTGTGTTCTTATCCTAAACCAGCATAAGAGTCATTGCATGTGTGTTCTTTTCATAAAGCACATGGATCCACTAGAGTGATTGCATGTGTGTTATTTTCGTGAACAACATGGATCCACAAGTGTCATTGCATGTGTGTTCTTTTCATGAACCACACTAGAGTCATTGTATGTGTGTTCTTTTGACGAACCACATATGGATCCACTAGAGTTCATTGGATGTGTGTTCTTCTCATAAACCACATGGATCCACTAGAGTTCATTGCATGTGTGTTCTTTTAACAAACCACATATGGATCCACCAGTGTCATTTCATATGTGTTCTTTTCATGAACCACATATGGATCTACAAGAGTCATTGCATGTCTGTTCTTTTTATAAAACACATGGATCCACTAGAATCATTGCATGTGTGTTCTTTTCATGAACCACATATGGATCCACTAGAGTCATTGCATGTATGTTCTTATCCTAAACCAGCATTAGAGTCATTGCATGTGTGTTCTTATCCTAAACCAGCACAAGAGTCATTGCATGTGTGTTCTTTTCATGAACCACATATGGATCCACTAGAGTCATTGCATGTTTTTCTTTCCAGAAACCACATGGATCCACCAATGTCATTGCATATGTGTTCTTTTCGCAAACAACATATGGATCCAGTAGAGTCATTGCATGTCTGTTCTTTTCATTAACCACGGCTAGAGTCATTGCATGTGTGTTCTTTTCATGAACCACATATGGATCCACCAGAGTCATTGCATGTCTATTCTTTTCACAAACCACATGGATCCACCAATGTCATTGCATGTCTGTTCTTTTCATGAACCACATATGGATCCACTAGAGTCATTGCATGTTTGTTCTTTTCATAAAACACATGGATCCACTAGAGTCATTGCATGTGTGTTATTTTCATGAACCACATATGGATCCACCAGTGTCATTGCATGTGTGTTCTTATCCTAAACTAGCACTAGACTCATTGCATGTTTGTTCTTTCCACAAACCACATGGATCCACCAATGTCATTGCATGTGTGTGTTCTTTTCACAAACAACATATGGATCCACTAGAGTCATTGCATGTCTGTTCTTTTCATTAACCACAACTAGAATCATTGCATGTGTGTTCTTTTCATAATATACATGGATCCACTAGAGTCATTGCATGTGGTTTTTTTCATGAACCACATATGGATCCACCAGTGTCATTGCATGTGTGTTCTTTTCCTAAACTAGCACTAGAGTCATTTCATGTGTGTTCTGATCCTAATACAACACTACAGTCATTGCATGTGTGTTCTTTTCATGAACCCCATATGGATCCACTAGAGTCATTGCATCTCTGTTCTTTCCACAAACCACGTGGATCCACCAATGTCATTGCATGTGTGTTCTTTTCATGAAGCACATATGGATCCACCAGAGTCATTGCATGTTTCTTCTTTTCATAAAACACATGGATCCACTAGATTCATTGCATGTGTGTTCTTTTCATGAACCAGATATGGATCCACCAGTGTCATTGCATGTGTGTTCTTTTCCTAAACCAGCACTAGAGTCATTGCATGTGTGTTCTTATCCTAAACCAGCACTAGAGTCATTGCATGTGTGTTCTTTTCATGAGCCACATATGGATCCACTAGAGTCATTGCATGTCTATTCTTTCCACAAACCACATGGATCCACCAATGTCATTGCATGTGTGTTCTTTTCATGAACCACATATGGATCCACAAGAGTCATTGCATGTATGTTCTTATCCTAAACCAGCATTAGAGTCATTGCATGTGTGTTCTTATCCTAAACCAGCACAAGAGTCATTGCATGTGTGTTCTTTTCATGAACCACATATGGATCCACTAGAGTCATTGCATGTTTTTCTTTCCAGAAACCACATGGATCCACCAATGTCATTGCATATGTGTTCTTTTCGCAAACAACATATGGATCCAGTAGAGTCATTGCATGTCTGTTCTTTTCATTAACCACGGCTAGAGTCATTGCATGTGTGTTCTTTTCATGAACCACATATAGATCCACCAGAGTCATTGCATGTCTAATCTTTTCACAAACCACATCGATCCACCAATGTCATTGCATGTCTGTTCTTTTCATGAACCACATATGGATCCACTAGAGTCATTGCATGTTTGTTCTTTTCATAAAACACATGGATCCACTAGAGTCATTGCATGTGTGTTATTTTCATGAACCACATATGGATCCACCAGTGTCATTGCATGTGTGTTCTTATCCTAAACTAGCACTAGAATCATTGCATGTTTGTTCTTTCCACAAACCACATGGATCCACCAATGTCATTGCATGTGTGTGTTCTTTTCACAAACAACATATGGATCCACTAGAGTCATTGCATGTCTGTTCTTTTCATTAACCACAACTAGAATCATTGCATGTGTGTTCTTTTCATGAACCATGTATTGATGCACCAGAGTCATTGCATGTATGTTCTTTTCATAATATACATGGATCCACTAGAGTCATTGCATGTGGTTTTTTTCATGAACCACATATGGATCCACCAGTGTCATTGCATGTGTGTTCTTTTCCTAAACTAGCACTAGAGTCATTTCATGTGTGTTCTGATCCTAATACAACACTACAGTCATCGCATGTGTGTTCTTTTCATGAACCCCATATGGATCCACTAGAGTCATTGCATCTCTGTTCTTTCCACAAACCACATGGATCCACCAATGTCATTGCATGTGTGTTCTTTTCATGAAGCACATATGGATCCACCAGAGTCATTGCATGTTTCTTCTTTTCATAAAACACATGGATCCACTAGATTCATTGCATGTGTGTTCTTTTCATGAACCAGATATGGATCCACCAGTGTCATTGCATGTGTGTTCTTTTCCTAAACCAGCACTAGAGTCATTGCATGTGTGTTCTTATCCTAAACCAGCACTAGAGTCATTGCATGTGTGTTCTTTTCATGAGCCACATATGGATCCACAAGAGTCATTGCATGTCTATTCTTTCCACAAACCACATGGATCCACCAATGTCATTGCATGTGTGTTCTTTTCATGAACCACATATGGATCCACCAGAGTCATTGCATGTCTGTTCTTTTCATGAACCACATATGGATCCACCAGAGTCATTGCATGTATATTCTTTTCATAAAACACATGGATCCACTAGAGTCATTGCATGTGTGTTCTTTTCATGAACCACATATGGATCCACTAGAGTCATTGCATGTGTGTTCTTATCCTAAACTATCACTAGAGTCATTGCATGTGTGTACTTATCCTAAACCAACACTAGAGTCATTGCATGTGTGTTCTTTTCATGAACCACATATGGATCCACTAGAGTCATTGCATGTCTGTTTTTTCCACAAACCACATGGATTCACCAATGTCATTGCATGTATGTTCTTTTCATGAACCACATATGGATCCACTAGAGTCATTGCATGTCTATTCTTTCCACAAACTACATGGATCCACCAATGTCATTGCATGTGTGTTCTTTTCATGAACCACATATGGATCCACTAGAGTCATTGCATGTGTGTTCTTTCCATAAACCACATGGATCCACCAATGTCATTTCATATGTGTTCTTATTACAAACAACATATGGATCCACTAGAGTCATTGCATGTCTGTTCTTTTCATTAACCACATCTATAGTCATTGTATGTGTGTTATTTTCATGAACCACATATAAATCCACTAGTGTCATTGCATGTGTGTTCTTTTCATGAACCACATATAGATCCACCAGTGTCATTGCATGTGTGTTCTTTGCTAAACTTGCACTAGAGTCATTGAATGTGTGTTCTTATCCTAAACCATCACTAGAGTCATTGCATGCGTATTCTTTTCATGAACCACATATGGATCCACTAGAGTCATTGCATGTCTGTTCTTTTTATAAAACACATGGATCCACTAGTCATTGCATGTGCGTTCTTATCGTAAACCAGCACTAGAGTCATTGCATGCGTCTTCTTATCCTAAACCAGCACTAAAGTCATTGCATGCGTGTTCCTTTCATGAACCATATATGGATCCACTAGAGTCATTGCATGTCTGTTCTTTCCAAAAACCAAATGGATCCACCAATGTCATTGCATGTGTGTTCTTTTCATGAACCACATATGGATCCACTAGAGTCATTGCATGTTTGTTCTTTCCAGAAACCACATGGATCCACCAATGTCATTGCATGTGTGTTCTTTTCGCAAACAACATATGGATCCACTAGAGTCATTGCATGTCCGTTCTTTCCATTAACCACAGCTAGTCATTGCATGTGTTTTCATGAATCACAAATGGATCCACAAGAGTCATTGCATGTGTTTTTTTTCATAAAACACATGGATCCACTAGAGTCATTCCATGTGTGTTCTTTTCATGAACCACATACGGATCCACTAGAGTCATTGCACGTGTGTTTCTTATCCTAAACTAGCTCTAGAGTCATTGCATGTGCGTTCTTTCCAGAAACCACATGGATCCACCAATGTCATTGCATGTGTGTTCTTTTTGCAAACAACATATGGATCCACTAGAGTCATTGCATGTCTATTCTTTTCACTAACCACAACTAGAGTCAATGCATGTGTGTTCTTTTCATGAACCACATATGGATCCACTAGAGTTATTGCATATCTGTTCTTTCCATAAACCACATGGATCTACCAATGTTATTGCATCTGTGTTGTTTTCACAAACAACATATGGATCCACTAAAGTCATTGCATGTCTGTTCTTTTCATTAACCACAGCTAGAATCATTGCATGTGTGTTCTTTTCATGAACCACGTATGGATGCACCAGAGTCATTGCATGTCTGTTATTTTCATAAAATACATGGATCCACTACAGTCATTGCTTGTGTTTTTTTCATGAACCACATATGGATCCACTAGTGTCATTGCATGTGTGTTCTTTTCCTAAACCAGCACTAGAGTCATTAAATATGTGTTCTTATCCTAAACCAGCACTAGAGTCATTGCATGTGTCTTCTTTTCATGAACCACATATGGATCCACTAGAGTCATTGCATGTCTGTTCTTTCCACAAACCACATGGATCCACCAATGTCATTGCATGTGTGTTCTTTTTATGAACCACATATGGATCCACTAGAGTCATTGCATGTGTGTTCTTTCCACAAACCACATGGATCCACCAATGTCATTGCACGTGTGTTCTTTTCACAAAGAACATATGGATCTACTAGAGTCATTGCATGTCTATTCTTTTCATTAACCACATCTACAGTCATTGCATGTGTGTTATGAACCACATATGGATCCACCAGAGTCATTGCATGTCTGTTCTTTTCATAAAACAAATGGATCCACTAGATTCATAGCATTTGTGTTCTTTTCATGAACCAAATATGGATCCACCAGTGTCATTGCATGTTTGTTCTTTTCCTAAACCAGCACTAGAGTTATTGCATGTGTGTTCTTATCCTAAACCAGCACTAGAGTCATTGCAGTGTGTTCTTTTCATGAACCACATATGGATCCACTAGAGTCATTACATGTCTGTTCTTTCCACGAACCACATGGATCCACCAATGTCATTGCATGTGTGTTCTTTTCATGAACCACATATGGATCCACCAGAGTCATTGAATTTCTGTTCATTTCATAAAACACATGGATCCACTAGAGTCATTGCATGTGTGTTCTTTTCATGAACCACGTATGGATCCACTAGAGTCATTGCATGTGTGTTCTTATCGTAAACCAGCACTAGAGTCATTGCATGTGTGTTCTTATCCTAAAGCAGCACTAGAGTCATTGCATGTGTATTCATTTGATAAAGCACTTGGATCCACCAGATTCATTGCATGTGTGTTCTTTTCATGAAGCACAGCTAGAGTCATTGCATGTGTGTTCTTTTCATGAACCACCGTTAGAGTCATTGCATGTGTGTTCTTTTCTTGAACAACAGCTAGAGTCATTGCATGTGTGTTCTTTTCATGAACCACAAATGGATCCACTAGAGTTATTGTATGTCTGTTCTTTTCATAAGACACATGGATCAACTAGAGTCATTGAATGTGTGTTCTTTTCACAAACCACATATGGATCCACCAATGTCATTACATGTGTGTTATTTTCATGAACCACATATGGATCCACCAGAGTCATTGGATGTCTGTTCTTTTCATAAAACACATGGATCCACTAGAGTCATTGCATGTGTGTTCTTTTCATGAACCACGTATGGATGCACTAGAGTCATTGAATGTGTGTTCTTATCCTAAACTAGCACTAGAGTCATTGCATGTGTGTTCTTATCCTAAACCAGCACTAGAGTCATTCCATGTGTGTTCTTTTCATGAACCACATATGGGTCCACTAGAGTCATTGTATGTCTGTTCTTTCTTTAAACCACATGGATCCACTAATGTCATTGCATGTGTGTTATTTTCATGAACCACATATGGATCCACTAGAGTCATTGCATGTCTGTTCTTTCCACAAACCACATGGATCCAGCAATGTCATTGTATGTGTGTTCTTTTCATGAACCACGTATGGATCCACTAGAGTCATTGCATGTGTGTTCTTTCCACAAACCACATGGATCCACCAATGTCATTGCACGTGTGTTATTTTCACAAACAACATATGGATCTACTAGAGTCATTGCATGTCTATTCTTTTCATTAACCACATCTACAGTCATTGCATGTGTGTTATTTTCATGAACCACATATGGATCCACTAGAGTCATTGCATGTCTGTTCTTTTCATAAAACACATGGATCCACTAGAGTCATTGCATGTGTGTTCTTTTCATGAACCACATATGGATCCACCAGTGTCATTGCATGTGTGTTCTTATCCTAAACTAGCACTAGAGTCATTGCATGTGTGTTCTTATCCTAAACTAGCACTAGAGTCATTTCATGTGTATTCTTTTCATGAACCACATATGGATCCACTAGAGTCATTGCATGGTTGTTCTTTTTATAGAACACATGGATCCACTAGAGTCATTGCATGTGTGTTCTTTTTATGAACCACATATGGATCCACTAGAGTCATTGGATGTGTGTTCTTCTCATAAACCACATGGATCCACTAGAGTTCATTGCATATGTGTTCATTTAACAAACCACATATGGATCCACTAGTGTCATTTCGTGTGTGTTGTTGGGGGGATACCCCTAGGTAGGGTCACGCCGGGGTATAAAGGCCGAGTTAGCCGAGGTTCGGCAAGGCTAAAGCCGATGCTGGTCGGGTCACCTCAAGGCAGGCCGAATCACGGGGTAACCCGGACTAGGGGGCATCCACCTAACTAGGTCTCAACCGACTTAAGCCATAAGTCGGAAGGGCGTATTTAACTTGTATGCAGGAACGGGTGTGGCCAGATCTACTATGGTCCGGGTCATATCTAGCTTCTAGGAGAAGGAAGGAATCTCGCTGGTCAAAAGAAGCCCCGGTACGCACCGCATGAGCGAAGCAAAAGAGGGCAGGACCACCGAGGCGTGGCCGACAGAGGTGACGATGCCCGTGTCGGCTCACGTAGGCGCTGCAGAGGCTCACGTAGCCTCTGCATGGGTGACGCGGGGGAAAGCACCCCGGTCGGTTTGCTATTTTGGGAGGAGGCATATGCCTCCACGTATGCCCTAAGTGGAGACCTAGCCACCCCTATATAAGGAGGGCTAGGGCCTTTGTAGAAGGGGTTCATCGATTCTGATTTGTTTTAGGTTCTAAGGGTCTTATACGGGTTAACTGCGGGTGAGGGTAAGAGAGGTGCTTCTTCCTCCTCTCGCCAATACAGCTCTAGGAGCACTTGTAATCTGTGAAGTGAATCGAATACAAACCTTCTGTGTGGGGAATCACCTCACTATCCCTCCCTGGATACCCCTAGTGCTATTAGTCCCCACCTTTAGCCTATCCATGGCATCTGCCGTGACACCACCATGACAGTTGGCGCCCACCGTGGGGCTAGGAGAGCTAGCAGGGGTGAAGATCCGGACGGGAAACCTCATCGGCACCGGCAAACACATCGTCTCCGGGCTTGTTGAGCGCTTTGGAGCACTGGACTTCGTCAGTGACAACGCTGGCTGCTTCGGCACGCACCCACTTCCGCGCAACGACCTCTTCTTTAAGCTTGGTGTGCACAAGGTCTACGTTGCGGTGGACGTATCATGCGTTCATCCGCGGCACATCGTCGAGGCAGGGGAGCCACCCCTTAGCGTGGTTCACAGGGCGCGTATCACTCGCTCCCCGGACCGTGCTGAGGTGATGATGACTGCGCCAGGTGCAGGCGCAAGCAAGGATTCGGCACCAGATCCGGAGGTAACACCTAAGGCACCGAGGAAAGGTAGAGGACCTCCACTAGAGAGGTCGAAGAATGTACTGAGAGAAGCTATGGATAGTTTGGCAAACCCGATAGCAGCAGTAGTAGATCCGGCTCAGGCATAGGTCGAGCTAGAGGAAACTAGGCAGAAAATCCTAGAGGGAGCGAAAAAGATTGTTGCGGCTCAGCAGTCGTTGAACATGACGCTGCGTGAGTATGCAAAGGCAAATAAAGTAGATGCTGTAAAAGTGAAGGGGAGAAATCTCATGAGTGAAATGAACAAAGAGGGTGACACTCGGATTGAGGAGTCAGAGAACTGTTTGTCCGTGGGGCTGCCGAAGTACAGTAGCCCGGCAAAGAACCTCAGAGCGGCGGATGCAGCTGCGTCCGAGTTAGAGGGTCTAACGGGTGAAGCCCGTCAGAGACAGCAAGAAAGGGTCAATGAGTTGGTTCGGATCGTGAACAGGCAAAATGAGGAACTGCTCAGGGCAAACCCGGAGAGAGCTGGGGCCTCCAAGATCGTTCATTCGGCGGTGGGTAACCCGGAGAAATCCGCTGGAGCCGCATCGTCTCCTCATGATGGTCCTAGGAGAGAAGAGGTAGTAACCTCGGCCAAGAGAAACAAGCAGATTGTTCCGTCTGACCCGACAAGGGCAGGAAAAGCAAAAGAGGTACAAAGAAACGACGATCGATGGAGTGTAAGCCGAGGTGAAGCTGGCCGAGGTAACCGTGACCAAGGAAACGCCGGTCAAGGAAACGCTGTTAACGGCAATGCCGGACAGCGCAACTCGGCAGGACAACCGCAGCAGCGGAATATACCAAGGCAAGAGCAAAGTGCCGGCCGAGGTATGCAACAGAGAGATGCGCCGCGAGAGCAAGACCGGTATAACGATGGAGATTTGGAAATGGTGAATGCGGGATACCCAAGGCCGGACTATCATGTGATAGGGTCGAGATTGGGAAGCAGGGATCTGATGTCGGACGATGCCAGGTTGAAACTGGATCGGCTGTATAGGTCGGAGCAGATTGAAAGTCAAGGTCCTCCGGTTCCTGCGTGTTTTGGACCCTGGATCATGAAAGAGCCACTGGTACCTAACTTCCAGTTACCCAGAGGCAGAAAGACGTATGACGGCAGCACTAAACCGGAGGATTGGTTGATAAACTATGCTACCGTAGTAAAAATTGCTACAGGTAACTTGCGATGGGCTGTGAGATACGTACCTCAGATGTTGGAAGGGCCAGCAAGGGTATGGTTCAACAATTTGCCACCCGGAAGTATTAACTGCTGGATCGATTTTGAGGAAATGTTTATCAGCAATTTCTCAAGTACGTATCAGAGGCCAAATAGGCCACAGACCCTAGCTATGTGTAAGCAGAGACCAAATGAGACGGACCGAGAGTTTTTGACCCGGTGGTGTACCGTGAGAAACTCATGTGAGGGCGTGATAGAGTCACAGGCCATAGCGTGGTTTGCGCAAGGATGCAGATATGAAGCGAGCTGTGGCAAAAGTTGCAAAGGAAAATTCCAACTACGTTGGCAGAGATGATCCGGATTGCTGATTCGTATGCTTTTGGTGATCCGACCCAACCAAGGCTCGTGTCAAACGAGTCGAATGATGAGTACTACCAGAGAGATGGAGCTGGATCATCCCGGAGAAATGACTACAGAGGTAAAACAAGAGATGACAGACTGGATCACCGGTACAGTTCGCAACAAGTTGCAGCTGTGAATCAAGATCAGCCCGGAACAGGGAGCAATCAACGTCAGAAAACTGGAGGGCAGCAATGGACACCAAGGAATGATGGCAAGAAAACTTGGACGCCAGAGCAGAAGAAACAGTGGCAAGAAAAGAAGGACCGTCCGAGGTATACTTATGAGTCGATGTTGGATCAGCCGTGTAAATTTCACACGCCAAATCCGAGTACCCAGTGGGTCATACAACGAGGCAATGTGAGTGGATGCGTAAGATAGAACAAGGTGGTTCGGGGAATGCTAAGGCACCCCAGAATGATCAACCTCGGCAGGAGTTACCATGGCAACAATTGCTCTCTGGAGCGAACATGCAACAGCTAATGTTGCCTCCCCCTCCGCTGAGGTATGATAACCATGAGAGAAGGGATGCAGTGCATCAAGTAGAAAACCAGAATCAGCCGGATCAGAGGTACCCCGGAAATGAGGGAAGGAATGAGTACAGGGAGCATCATCAGAGTTACTGTGTGTTTACCACTGAGGAAACAGATAGGAAGAGCTTGCAGCGCCGACATATGGAGGTCAATGCGGTAATGCCAGCGGTGACGAGGTATATGCCTTGGTCGGACCAGGAAATTACTTGGAACATCAAAGATCATCCCAAGCTTATGCCGAGTCCTGGCTCATATGCATTAGTGCTGGACCCGACATTCATTGGGCCGGACATCAATGTGAGGTTCTCCAAGGTACTGATTAACAATGGCAGTAGCATTAACATCATGTATGCGGATACAATGCGCAAGTTGGGTATCTCGGAGAACATGCTCCAGGCTACAAGAACAACTTTCCATGGTATTGTACCAGGCATTTCTTGTGAGCCCATAGGCAAAGTCCGGGTTGACGTGTTGTTCGGCACAAGAGATAATTGCCGAACTGAGAATCTAGAGTTTGAAGTGGTGAACCTGGAAAGTGCATATCACGCGTTACTCGGAAGACCAGCATTGAACAAGTTCATGGCGAGCTGTCATATCAGTTACTTGAAGATGAAGTTGCCCGGTCCAAATGGAGTGATTACCATTGCTAGAGATTTCCGACGTTCCATTGAGTGTGCCTCAGCCGGGTCTAACTTAGCCGAGTCACTTGTGATTGCGCAGGAGAAAAGAAAAATCCAAGAGGTGGCGGCATTAGCTCAGTCCGCGCAGCAGTATATGTCGGCGTTGAGTAACCCGCATGGTAGCGTTTCGTTCCAAGCCGCAAAGGATACTAAGAAAGTGCCTGTTGATGATATGTTCCCAGAGCGCACCGTAACAATTGGTGCCGGGTTGAATGATAAATAGGAAAGCGAGCTCGTCCACTTCCTCCGTGAGAATCAGGATATTTTTGCTTGGTCCACACAGGACTTGCAAGGTGTTCCGAGGGAGTTGGCCGAGCACTCTTTGGACGTGAGACCCGGAGCAAGGCCGGTGAAGCAACCTCTCCGCCGCTTCGCCGAGGATAGGAGAAAAGTCATTGGAGATGAAATAGCTCGGTTACTAGCAGCAGGATTTATCATAGAAGTGCTTTATCCGGATTGGCTCTCTAATCCGGTGCTGGTGGAGAAGAAGAAAGATGATCCGAATGTGGCAGTGGTTTGGCATATGTGTATCGATTACATGAACCTGAACAAGCCGTGTCCAAAATATCCATTTCCACTGCCAAGGATAGATCAGGTCATAGACTCAACCGCTGGATGTGAACTGTTGTCATTCATTGATGCATATTTCCACCAGATACCTCCAAATCCGGATGATCAAATAAAGACCGCATTTATCACCCCGTATGGGGCTTATTGCTATCGCACCATGCCCTTTGGTTTACGTAATGCAGGGGCAACGTACCAAAGATGTATGCAGAAATGTTTGCACGATCAAATAGGTCAAAATGTACAAGTGTATGTGGATGATGTGGTTATCAAGACCAAGGAAAGCAAAACGCTCCTTGACGATATCAGGCAGACATTTGCGAACTTAAGAAGGTTCCGAATGAAGCTTAACCCGGAAAAATGTACCTTCGGTGTCCCGGCTGGAAAATTACTCGGATTTCACGTCTCCAGCCGAGGTATCGAAGTTAATCCAACTAAGATCCGGGCCATTGAACGAATGGAACTGCTGAAGTGTCTTAACGATGTCTAGAAGTTCACTGGTTGCCTGACATCGCTAAGTCGGTTTGTATGTCGGTTGGGAGAAAAGGCATTGCCTCTCTACCAACTCATGAAAAAGTCGGATAAGTTCGTTTGGACGCCACAGGCTGATGAAGCCTTTGCCCACTTAAAGAAGATGTTAGCCACTGCACCAGTGTTAGCCTCTCCACTATCAAAGGAGCCAATGTTGCTCTACATAGCCGCAACCAACCGAGTTGTAAGTGCAGTGATTGTGGTAGAGCGCGACGAAGAGGGTAAGTCGGTGCAAAGGCCAGTGTATTACTTGAGCGAGGTATTATCTGCCTCAAAGCAGAACTACCCACACTATCAAAAGGTGGCATATGGTGTCTATATGGCAGTGAAGAAGTTAAAGCATTACTTTGAGGAGCGTCCCATCAAAGTAATATGTGAAGCTCCCATATCCGAGATAATGAGTAACAAAGATGCAAGTGGCAGAATTGCAAAATGGGCAATTGAACTAGCTCCTTATGCGCCACAATATGACAGAAGAGAAGCAATCAAGTCTTAGGCTGTGGCGGACTTTTTTGTGGACTGGGCCGAGGTACAATGCGAACCATGGCCACCAGATCCGAACTACTGGAGGATGCACTTTGACGGGTCAAAAACAAAAACTGGGCTAGGCACCGGAGTTGTGCTTACCTCACCAAAGAAGGACCGGCTGAAATATGTGATGCAGATCCATTTCACGGCATCAAACAATGTCGCTGAGTATGAAGCACTTGTGCATGGGCTCAAAGTGGCAAAAGAGATTGGGATACGTCGGATACTATGCTTTGGCGACTCGTATTTGGTAATACAACAAGTGTCGGGATTGTGGGATGCCCTTGATCCAAACATGGCTCTATACAGATTTCATGTGCAGAAGATATCTGGTTACTTTGAGGGATGTGAATTTCACCATGTACCCCGGGTGGAAAATGAAGCTGCCGACATGCTGTCGAAGCTGGGATCAACCTGACAAGCAATTCCACCGGGTGTAGCATTGGAACACCTCAGAAAACCGTCCATCAGGCCGTCCCCAGGAACCGACTCAATCTATGTCCCGGAAGATACAGAATCCGGAGCTGTGCCCATGGACGTTGACATGGGAGGTAGTGCGCGAAACCCGGGGACTGCATCATCAAACCCAGGGACTGCGTCAGCGAACCCGGGGACTGCCTCGCAAGACCCGGGGACTGCTCAGCATGATCCGGTTGAAGTTATGCCGGTGGATCATATGGAAATTGATGAGGATGTGTTCCCTGTGCGAGCAACACCAGCTTGGGCACTGCCTATATTTCAATTCCTGAAAGATGGAACGTTACCCACTGAGGAGGTGTTATCCAGGCAAACTCAGAGGAGAGCAAAGGCATACACAATCATCAATTCCGATCTATACAAACGGAGTGTGACCAATGTCCTCCAGCGATGCGTTGACCCGGAAGAAGGGCTTTACATCCTCCGAGATATACATCAAGGGGAGTGCGGGCATCATGCCTCGTCTCGAGCCTTGGTGGCAAAAGCATTCCGGCATGGATTCTACTGGCCAAGTGCCTTAGAACAAGCAGAAGATCTGGTGAGAAAATGCAATGGTTGTCAGAGGTATGCTACCAATACACACATGCCAATGTCGGAACTCAAGACCATACCAATTACATGGCCATTTGCCGTATGGTTCTTGGATATGGTTGGCCCATTTAAACCAGCAAGGGGAAATATGACTCACATTTTGGTCATGGTGGATAAGTTTACAAAATGGATTGAAGTGAAGCCTATAAGAAAATGTGATGGAGCTACAGCCGTAACATTTCTCAAAGCCATTATCTTGAGATACGGCTATCCTCACAGTATCATAACTGATAATGGCACAAATTTTGCTGAAGGAGAATTTGCGCGATTCTGCTGGGATAAGAAGATCCGGCTGGACGTTGCCTCGGTAGCTCATCCCGCATTGAACGGACAAGTAGAAAGATCCAACGGATTAGTATTATCCGGGATAAAACCCTGGCTCATTGAGCCGCTGCAGAGATCAGCGGGGTGTTGGATAGAAGAACTACCAGCGGTACTGTGGAGTTTAAGAACAACTCTGAATCGATCAACAGGCTATACGCCATTTTTTCTAGTATATGGGGCAGAAGCTGTATTACCAGCCGACATAGAGCATGACTCGCCTAGGGTCACCCAATACACAGAAGCCGAAGTGCAAGAAGCCCGGCAAAATGATGTTGATCTGCTGGAAGAAGCGAGAGAATTGGCATTGTCCAGATCCGCCATATATCAGCAAAATCTCCGACGCTATCATAGCCGGAAAGTAAGCCCCCGAGTCTTTCGGGAAGGCGATCTGGTGCTCCGGTTGGTACAACGTACTGCTGGCATGCATAAATTATCCCCCCCATGGGAAGGGCCGTTCATTGTGAGCAAAGCATTGCACAACGATTCTTATTATCTTATCGATGCAAAGCCACAGGAAAAGAACAAGGCGGACAGGTCCGGAGAGGAATCTAAGCGTCCATGGAATGTAGCTCTACTTCGTCCTTTCTACACTTAGCAGAGAAGTGTATGTTTTCGAGTCTTCTCATATGTCGGTATGTATGCCGACAATGAGCTTATCAATGAAATGTTGGCATCTCGAGCAGTAACTCGGGAACTGCCTTAATAATATTTGTTGTTTTTCATTATTTATACGTCAGCTGGAGTAAGTTGTTCTAATTAACTCGGATTAGTAGTGTGTGAGCACCAAAAACCCAACTCTTCGACTTGCTGCTGTCCAACAAGAATTGGCTTCATGGCAAGCAAGAGAACAAGTTTGGAATTGCGTAGCACATGAAAAATGACTAAGGAAAAGAATTTACTTGAACCGACGTTTGTTTTTCAGACTAACCTTGTATTTACTCTCTAATTATTATGCTGAATTACTTTGAGCTAAGCCTAAAGTTTCTAAGTATTGTTAAAACAATTTTTGAAGCTCGGATTTGTAAGTCATAAAACCGAATCAAGGTAGACACGACCGAGCCAGAAGATTGGACGAACAAGAAAATGAAACTCGGGGACTACGCCCAAGTTAATCCGACATAAAAACTTAGTAGCAAAATATCACATGTGTACTGGATACAATTCCACCCGGCATACCGGGGATTTGATAAGTTTTCGAGTGTTTTCACTTAAGGAGCAGCAGGAGGAGGAAGTTCGGCGTCATCTTCGCCTTCTTTGATATCCGAGGCATCGTCCTCTCCATCCTCGTCCGAACCATCTTCAACATTTTCAACGTCTTCGTCGCCAGCGGCTTCCAGGAAGCTCGGACCCTCAGTCCATTCATGAATGGGAGCATATTCAATAAAGCTGTGGGCGCAAGCCTGGCGCCGAGCTACCCACTCCGGGTCATTGGTCCACTTGGATCCGGTGCGCAGGCGCGTCAGGAGGCTGAGATCGATCTTCTCGTACCATGTGAGTATGTGGTGAAGAACGGTCTCAGCTGCAGCACGTCCAGCGGACTCCCTCCAAAGGTCGAGCTGGGTCTCGATCTCTGTCAGCTTTTCAGCAAGAATTGTGATTCTCTCCGGAGTGTCTTCGCCAGGCCAGAATGTGTTGAAGACTAGGACTGGGACGACAAGGAGATCCTTGCCATAGTTCTTGATGATTTCCACGCGAGATGACAGGCTGACCAATAGGTCCTCCATGTCATAGGGAATGTCTTCACCGTCAGGAGCGACGGGAGTACCCCTATCTCGGCGGAAATTGGCAACGGCGGCGCTCGCAATGGGAGTACCCTCTGGAAATTTTCCTAAAAACGGGACAAGAGAAGCAAGTAATGAAAAGACATGTGAGGTAACCCGGAGAAATATGCCGGATAAGGAAAAGGAACTTACGTAAAATGTGGCTGTGGATCCGGGTCAATTCATTGATGCAATTATCGCGTCTTTTGCGGAGCTGCACCAGTTCAGCGTTCGCCGACTCAAGTTTGACGTCGGCCCCTGGAGAAGTTCTCGGTCCTTAGCAATTTGGAGATTGAGGCGCTCGCGCTCTTCGGTGTAGTCCTGGCTAGCCTTTTCAAGCTCGGTTTGGTGCTGCGCTTTCATCTTTTTATTTCTGCCTTTAACTTGGCAATCTCGTCATTCTTGGTTCGGAGGAGGGCAAGCTCATCATCTTTCTTCTTGAGCTCGGCCTGATGCTACCCTGCTTGTTCGAGAAAAATGCAGCATCATGTCAGGCACAGGCACACTATCTTCCAGCGATACTGAAATAGTTTGTTAACCCGGCAAGGCCGAGGTATGAATGTTTGCCGAGCCAGGAAGAAAAGGAGATGGAAAGCAAAGCAGGGTCGGACAAAAGTAGCTTACCCTTAATCTGATCCAGATTCTTCCTCATAAGCTTGTTCTCAGCCTCCACCCCAGCTGCGAAAACCGAATGATGGATTAGTTCGACAGAAAGAGATGAAGGAAAACAGAAAAATGTGAAGAAGAGAACTTACCCCTTTTCTCATGCTCAGCGAGATGTGCATTGTGCTTTGCGAGCAGCATCTTGTGAGTATCCAGGAGATGCTGGAACTCAGCGCTCCGGCGGTTGGTGGTCACCTGAAAAGAGTACAAAAATTTAGCTTAAGCCTTGTGCATATTCGAAGTGTACAAGATCCGGGCCAAGTGGAACTTAACCCGGCTCTAGGTGTGTGCATATTCGAAGTGTACAAGATCCAGGCCAAGTGGAACTTAACCCGGCTCTAGGTGTGTGCATATTCGAAGTGTACAAGATCCGGGCCAAGCGGAACTTAACCCGGCTCTAGGTGTGTGCATATTCGAAGTGTACAAGATCCGGGCCAAGCGGAACTTAACCCGGCTCTAGGTGTGTGCATATTCGAAGTGTACAAGATCCGGGCCAAGCGGAACTTAACCCGGCTCTAGGTGTGTGCATATTCGAAGTGTACAAGCTCCAGGCCAAGCGGAACTTAACCTGGCTCTAGGTGTGTGCATATTCGAAGTGTACAAGATCCGGGCCAAGCGGAACTTAACCCGGCTCTAGGTGTGTGCATATTCGAAGTGTACAAGATCCGGGCCAAGCGGAACTTAACCCGGCTCTAGGTGTGTGCATATTCGAAGTGTACAAGATCCGGGCCAAGCGAAACTTAACCCGGCTCTAGGTGTGTGCATATTCGAAGTGTACAAGATCCGGGCCAAGCGGAAATTAACCCGGCTCTAGGCGTGTGCATATTCGAAGTGTGCAAGATCCGGGCCAAGTGGAACTTAACCCGGCTCTAGGTGTGTGCATATTTGAAGTTGTCAAGGAGCTACGTTAGTTTTCTAAGGAGCATCTGGCCGAGTAACAAATTACTCCCCCGGAGGCTCGGGGACTAATGGTCATATCGCTAGTGCATGCTAAGGAAAAGGTGAAGTAAAGTACCTCCATCATCCGGCCCGCGAGGTTAATTGCCTTGGCGGCCGTGTTCATTTGAGCAGAGAACTCGGCAGGACCGAACTTCTCCGGGAGATCGTCGTTGTAGACGAACTCCGCCTTGTTCCAGTAGTTCATAAACTCGATCAAGGTCAGAGGATATCGCTCACTGCTGAGCATATGGGGTGGCACCAAGCCCTTCGCATGTGCTTCCCTCCTCTCAACCTGAGCAAGGGCCGGACTAGTGTGCAGAACAAATTGCTGCACATTAGCTGGCTCGACAGGGGCGTCCTTCGGTGTACTGGAGGCTTCTGGGCAAGCATGGACGCAAGGGTGCGCTGTCCAGACCCGACGAACGCTGCCCTGGTGGCGTCAGGGGATTTCTTGCCTTTGAGTTGCTGAGAGGAGGAAGTAGTTGCGATAGATTTTCCCTTAGGAGCTGCCTGGGTACTTCCTCACCGAGACTGAGAAGACTCGGACGAGGCGGAGGAGCTTGGCGCTGGTGCTCTTGTTGTTGGTGCTGGTGCCGGAGTTGGTGCTGGTGCTGGAGTGGTTGCTGGTGCTGGTGCTGGTGCTGAGGTAGTCTCGGTAGTTGCTGGTTGCGGCGGAGCCAAAGTGGTGGATGCCGCTGCCTCGGCTGGGTCCGTCTCCCCCGCTCCAAGGTTGCCCCCCTCTTGACAAGGTGGGCTGGAACCTGGAGCAGCCGCAGAACCCTATGGAATAGGGCTCAGCGGGCGTGACTCGTCGTCGCGAGGGGGAGAAGGGCTAGGTCAGAGCGGCGAAGAGATGCTAGATC
Source organism: Avena sativa (assembly GCA_916181665.1). NCBI lineage: Eukaryota > Viridiplantae > Streptophyta > Magnoliopsida > Poales > Poaceae > Avena > Avena sativa. The sequence continues at coordinate 321,235,492 of OV702292.1, forward strand.
CACTCTAGGGGACCTCCGCAGCACTGCCGAATCAAATAATGTCAGAAGAGAAACTAAAACAATGCAAGGAAGAATAAGTTGCAGAGGGAAAAGAGGCTTACGCATCCGAGGTCAGGGGCTCCTTGGGTTTCCGAGCCCTTCGTGCTAGGGCCTTGCCTGCTGGCTTCGAAGTAGTTTTGTCTCCGGACTTCTTTCGCCTTTTGGAGGGCTGAGAAGGTCCGGAGGAGGAACTTGATGCAGCTCCATGCTTCTTCTTCGGTGCTACCGGAACAGGTTCACCCATGGAAAGGGGAGGGTCCTCGTGGATCTGCCTACCAGGGTTAGCTGATGCCGGAAAAGCATAAGAAAGGGGGACAACGTCAATAGCTTCCATCACCTCAATATCCGAGTCATCCTCATCGTCGGGCCAATCTCTAATAGAAGAGAGTTTACCGGTGGGTCGCTTGGTCGCGTCGGACATTGGGAGGAACATCTCCTGGTCCGGTTCTTCCTCGTCCGAGCTCTTCCGGTCAGGCGCGCATTTGAGGGTGGGGTCGGTGCCATCCTCAATAGTCTGCTGAAGGAATTGCTAAATGAGAAAAAAGACAACGGAGTTAAAAATAAAACAACAACCGACATAAGATCTAATTCGGAGAAAGTTGGTGGCACGAAGCTTACCACGGGAGGAAGCCTATCCTGGCAATAATGCTCAATTCCCCACGTCCACTCAGAGGAGAAGTCCTTGTGGGTGGTGAAGAGCGCCTTGACCCGGCGGTAGATCTCTGTGTTGCTAAGCTCGAAGGACGAGGTCCGGTTGGGGTCGCGACCCCACCTCATGTGGCACACCTTGTGAGTGCGCTTCTGGAGAGGGGAGATCCGGTTGCGGACGAATGTGATCATGGCGTCCTCGTTGCGCAACCCGAGATCCTTTAGCTCCTTGAACCTCTTATTGACCTAGTTGGCCAAGACTGTGGGCTTCTTGGGGACAACGTCCCATAACTCTGGGTTAGGAGGACCCGGAGCATAGGGGCGAAGCCGGATCAAATCTTCAGTGCCTTCATTCCGAACATAGAAGAAGGTCCGGGCCCATCCTTTGCAGGAATCTAGCCCGGTAACCCGGTTGGAAGACAGAGAACCTCCGGGGTGAGATGGACGCAGCTCCGAATTGAGTGAGCTGCTTGTCCTCCGGCTCTAGATCTATGTTCGACATGACATTACGACGAAGGCCAAAAAACCGGATCCATGGCTCCTTCGTGGGCCATAGTCCGGCATAGCCTTCGATCGTGGAGGCAAAAGCAGAAAGAGAAGTAATTGCGTTTGCAGGAAGCTGATGCGGCTAGAGTTCATAGGTATTCAGCCAATCTTGGAAAAAATCACTGACCGGCAAACCGAACCCCCGTTGGAAGTGCGACAAGAACACAACGTACTCACCTGGATTGGGTGAGGGGGCGAGTTCGGTGGAGGCGAGGCGCGCGATGACGCTGGTAGGAATGTGTCTGGTGCGGTAAAGCCAGTCCAGGTCGTCTTGGCAGACCCAGGACCCGGCCCACGCACCACGGTCCGCCGTGGCGCTGTCTTCTTCCATCTCTTGCTCGGCGACGACGAGCTCCTCTTCGGTCATCTCTAGTTCGTTGCCCTCACTGTTGCTAGTAGCGGTGGGGGGCAGCGGCCTAGATTGATAGCGACCCGTGGCGGAGGAGGTGCACGGCGGCGACAGCGATGCAGAGGTGTGGGGAAGCAGTGCGGCAGCGGCGCTGCTACTTAGAAGCAGTGGCGCGCGGTGCTATCACGGGGAAGACGAAGGAGAAGAAGAGCTAGAGGCAGAGGGGCGCGGAAGGAGGAAAAGACCTAAGGGGTGCGTCCCTTCCCTATTTAACCACTCCCTCAAGGGGGAAGTGGGATCGTGTCAAACGGGTACGCCACATGGTGTGGCCGTGTATTGCCCGCGTCGACCAATCAGCAGCGAGCCACACGGAAGGCCACATGAAGTAGCTGATCCCATGACGTGACGCATTGATGCGGTTAACGAGGAGGCAGACCAGACGTGACGTGCGCCACAGTGATAACTGACAATTACTACAGCGGTTACTGTGGCTGGCCCTTAAAATGAGGCAACCTAATGATTAGCCTCCACGTGGGTTAGCGTACGAGAGAAGGAAAGAAGACTCGGATGAGACCGTGGTAACCCGGCCAGCAAGTGAAAAGTTGGAATGTGCCAAGGGAAAGTAAAACCATGAGGTCCGAGTTAGGGTGGTAACCCGGCGAGCAAGTGAGAGCTTGGAACGTGCCAAGGGAAAGTAAATCCAAAGAATCCGAGATAAGGAGGAAACTCAGAGAAATAACATCCAAGGCTCGATAGAATTGAACCTGATGTGGCCTTAGCAGCCAAGGCAGCTAAGACCGCACCAGCTTCGGGGACTAATGTTGGGGGGATACCCCCGAGTAGGGTCACGCCAGGGTATAAAGCCGAGTTAGCCGAGGTTCGGCAAGGCTAAAGCGGATGCTGGCCGGGTCACCTCAAGGCAGGCCAAATCACGGGGTAACCCGGACCAGGGGGCGTCCACCTAACTAGGTCTCAACCGACTTAAGCCATAAGTCAGAAGGGCGTATTTAACTTATATGCAGGAACGGGTGTGGCCAGATCAACTATGGTCCGGGTCATATCTAGCTTCTAGGAGAAGGAAGGAATCTCGCTGGTCAAAAGAAGCCCCGGTACGCACTGCATGAGCGAAGCAAAAGAGGGCAGGACCACCGAGGCGTGGCCGACAGAGGTGACAATGCCCTTGTCGGCTGACGCAGGCGCCGCGGAGGCTCACGTAGCCTCTGCATGGGTGACGCGGGGGAAAAGCACCCCGGTCGGTTTGCTATTTTGGGAGGAGGCATATTCCTTGGAATATGCCTCCACGTATGCCCTATGTGGAGACCTAGCCACCCCTATATAAGGAGGGCTAGGGCCTCTATGGAAGGGGTTCCTCGATTCTGATTGGTTTTAGGTTCTAAGGGTCTTGTACGGGTTAACTGCGGATGAGAGTAAGAGAGTTCCTTCTTCCTCCTCTCGCCAATATAGCTCTAGGAGCACTTGTAATCTATGAAGTGAATCGAATACAAACCTTCTGTGTGGGGAATCACCTCACTATCCCTCCCTGGATTCCCCTAGTGCTATTAGTCCCCACCTTTAGCCTATCCATGGCATCTGCTGTGACACCACCATGACATGTGTTCTTTTCATGAACCACATATGGATCCACCAGAGTCATTGCATGTCTATTCTTTTTATAAAACACATGGATCCACTAGAGTCATTGCATGTGTGTTCTTTTCATTAACCACATATGGATCCACTAGAGTCTTTGCATGTATGTTCTTATCCTAAACCAGCATTAGAGTCATTGCATGTGTGTTCTTATCCTAAACCAGCACTAGATTCATTGCATGTGTGTTCCTTTCATGAACCACATATGGATCCACTAGAGTCATTGCATGTCTGTTCTTTCCACAAACCACATGGATCCACCAATGTCATTGCATGCGTGTTCTTTTCATGAACAACATATGGAACCACTAGAGTCATTGCATGTTTCTTCTTTCTAGAAACCACATGGATCCACCAATGTCATTGCATTTGTGTTCTTTTCGCAAACAACATATGGATCCACTAGAGTCATTGCATGTTTGTTCTTTTCATTAACCACGGCTAGAGTCATTGCATGTGTGTTCTTTTCATGAACCACATATGGATCCACAAGAGTCATTGCATGTCTATTCTTTTTATAAAACTCATGGATACACTAGAGTCATTGCATGTGTATTCTTTTCATGAACCACATATGGATCCACCTGTGCCATTGCATGTGTGTTTTTATCCTAAAATAGCACTAGAGTCATTGCATGTGCGTTCTTTCCAAAAACCACATGGATCAACTAATGTCATTGCATGTGTGTTCTTCTCGCAAACAACATATGGATCCACTAGAGTCATTGCATGTCTATTCTTTTCATTAACCACAGCTAGATTCAATGCATGTGTGTTATTTTCATGAACTACATATGGATCCACTAGAGTCATTGCATGTTTGTTCCTTCCACAAACCACACGGATCCACCAATGTCATTGCATGTGTGTGTTCTTTTCATGAACCACATATGGATCCACTAGAGTCATTGCATGTTTGTTCTTTCCACAAACCACATGGATCCACCAATGTCATTGCATGTGTGTGTTCTTTTCACAAACAACATATGGATCCACTAGAGTCATTGCATGTCTGTTCTTTTCATTAACCACAGCTAGAATCATTGCATGTGTGTTCTTTTCATGAACCACGTATGGATGCACCAGAGTCATTGCATGTCTGTTCTTTTCATAAAATACATGGATCCACTAGAGTCATTGCATGTGTTTTTTTTTCATGAACCACATATGGATGCACCAGTGTCATTGCATGTGTGTTCTTTACCTAAATTAGCAATAGAGTCATTGCATGTGTGTTCTTATCCTAAACCAGCACTAGAGTCATTGCATGTGTGTTCTTTTCATGAACCACATATGGATCCACTAGAGTCATTGCATGTCTGTTCTTTCCACAAACCACATGGATCCACCAATGTCAGGGCATGTGTGTTCTTTTCATGAACCCCATATGGATCCACCAGAGTCATTGCATGTTTGTTCTTTTCATAAAACACATGGATCCACTAGATTCATTGCATGTGTGTTCTTTTCATGAACCACATATGGATCCACCAGTGTCATTGCATGTGTGTTCTTTTCCTAAACCAGCACTAGAGTCATTGCATGTGTGTTCTTATCCTAAACCAGCACTAGAGTCATTGCATGTGTGTTCTTTTCATGAGCCACATATGGATCCACTAGAGTCATTGCATGTCTATTCTTTCCACAAACCACATGGATCCACCAATGTCATTGCATGTGTGTTCTTTTCATGAACCACATATGGATCCACGAGAGTCATTGCATGTCTATTCTTTTGATAAAACACATGGATCCACTAGAGTCATTGCATGTGTGTTCTTATCCTAAACTATCACTAGAGTCATTGCATGTGTGTTCTTATCCTAAATCAACACTAGAATCATTGCTTGTGTGTTCTTTTCATGAACCACATATGGATCCACTAGAGTCATTACATGTCTGTTCTTTCCACAAACCACATGGATCCACCAATGTCATTGCATGTATGTTCTTTTCATGAACCACATATGGATCCACTAGAGTCATTGCATGTCTATTCTTTCCACAAACCACATGGATCCACCAATGTCATTGCATGTGTATTCTTTTCATGAACCACATACGGATCCACTAGAGTCATTGCATGTGTGTTCTTTCCATAAACCACATGGATCCACCAATGTCATTGCATATGTGTTCTTATCACAAACAACATATGGATCCACTAGAGTCAATGCATGTCTGTTCTGTTCATTAACCACATCTATAGTCATTGCATGTGTCTTATTTTCATGAACCACATATGAATCCACTAGAGTCATTGCATATGTGTTATTTTCATAAAACACATGGATCCACAAGAGTCATTGCATGTGTGTTCTTTTCATGAACCACATATGGTTACACCAGTGTCATTGCATGTGTGTTCTTATGCTAAACTTGCACTAGAGTCATTGCATGTGTGTTCTTATCCTAAACCAGCACTAGAGTCATTGCATGTGTATTCTTTTCATGAACCACATATGGATCCACTAGTGTCATTGCATGTCTGTTCTTTTTATAAAACACATGGATCCACTAGACATTGCATGTGTGTTTTTTCATGAACCACATATGGATCCACTTGTCATTGCATGTGTGTTCTTATCATGAACCAGCACTAGAGTCATTTCATGTGTGTTCTTATCCTAAACTGGCACTAAAGTCATTGCAAGTGTGTTCCTTTCATGAACCATATATGGATCCACTAGAGTCATTGCATGTCTGTTCTTTCCAAAAACCACATGGATCCAGCAATGTCATTGCATATGTGTTCTTTTCAAGAACCACATATGGATCCACTAGAGTCATTGCATGTTTGTTCTTTTCATAAAACACATGGATCCACTAGAGTCATTGCATGTGTGTTCTTTTTGCAAACAACATATGGATCCACTAGAGTTATTGCATGTCTGTTCTTTTAATGGACCACAGCTAGTCATCGCATGTGTGTTCTTTTCTTGAAACACAAATGGATCCACCAGAGTCATTGCATGTGTGTTCTTTTCATAAAACACATGGATCCACTAGAGTCATTGCATGTGTGTTCTTTTCATGAACCACATACGGATCCACTAGAGTCATTGCATGTGTGTTCTTATTCTAAACTAGCTCTAGAGTCATTGCATGTGCATTCTTTCCAGAAACCACATGGATCCACCAATGTCATTGCATGTGTGTTCTTTTTGCAAACAACATATGGATCTACTAGAGTCATTGCATGTCTGTTCTTTTCATTAACCACATCTATAGTCAATGCATGTGTGTTCTTTTCATGAACCACATATGGATCCACTAGAGTCATTGCATATCTGTTCTTTCCACAAACCACATGGATCCACCAATGTTATTGCATCTGTGTTGTTTTCACAAACAACATATGGATCCACTTTAGTTATTGCATGTATGTTCTTTTCATTAACCACAGCTAGAATCATTGCATGTGTGTTCTTTTCATGAACCACGTATGGATGCACCATAGTCATTGCATGTCTATTATTTTCATAAAATACATCGATCCACTACAGTCATTGCATGTGTTTTCTTCATGAACCACATATGGATCCACTAGTGTCATTGCATGTGTGTTCTTTTCCTAAACCAGCACTAGAGTCATTAAATATGTGTTCTTATCCTAAACCAGCACTAAAGTCATTGCATGTGTCTTCTTTCCATGAACCACATATGGATCCACTAGAGTCATTGCACGTCTGTTCTTTCCACAAAACACATGGATCCACTAGATTCATAGCATTTGTGTCCGTTTCATGAACCAAATATGGATCCACCAGTGTCATTGTATGTGTGTTCTTTTCCCGAACCAGCACTACAGTCATTGCATGTGTGTTCTTTTCATGAACCACATATGGATCCACTAGAGTCATTACATGTCTGTTCTTTCCACAAACCACATGGATCCACCAATGTCATGGCATGTGTGTTCTTTTCATGAACCACATATGGATCCACTAGAGTCATTGAATTTCTGTTCATTTCATAAAACACATGGATCCACTAGAGTAATTGCATGTGTGTTCTTTTTATGTACCACATATGGATCCACTAGAGTCATTGCATGTGTGTTCTTATCGTAAACCAGCACTAGAGTCATTGCATGTGTGTTCTTATCCTAAACCAGCACTAGAGTCATTACATGTGTTTTTTTTGATAAAGCACTTGGATCCACCAGATTCATTGCATGTGTGTTCTTTTCATGAAGCACAGCTAGAGTCATTGTATGTACGTTCTTTTCATGAACCACCGTTAGAGTCATTTCATGTGTGTTCTTTTCTTGAACCACAGCTAGAGTCATTGCATGTGTTTTCTTTTCATGAACCACAAATGGATCCACTAGAGTCATTAGATGTCTGTTCTTTTCATAGAACACATGGATCAACTAGAGTCATTGAATGTGTGTTCTTTTCAAAAACCACATATGGATCCACCAATGTCATTACATGTGTGTTATTTTCATGAACCACATATGGATCCACCAGAGTCATTGGATGTTTGTTCTTTTCATAAAACACATGGATCCACTAGAGTCATTGCATGTGTGTTCTTTTCATAAACCACATATGGATCCACTAGAGGCATTGAATGTGTGTTCTTATCCTAAACTAGCACTAGATTCATTGCATGTGTGTTCTTTTCATGAACCACATATGGATCCACTAGAGTCATTGTATGTATGTTCTTTCTTTAAGCCACATGGATCCACTAATGTCATTGCATGTGTGTTATTTTCATGAACCACATATGGATCCACTAGAGTCATTGCATGTCTGTTCTTTCCACAAACCACATGGATCCAGCAATGTCATTGTATGTGTGTTCTTTTCATGAACCAAATATGGATCCACTAGAGTCATTGCATGTGTGTTCTTTCCACAAACCACATGGATCCACCAATGTCATTGCACGTGTGTTCTTTTCACAAACAACATATGGATCCACAAGAGTCATTGCATGTCTATTGTTTTCATTAACCACATCTACAGTCATTGCATGTGTGTTATTTTCATGAACCACATATGGATCCACTAGAGTCATTGCATGTCTGTTTTTTTCATAAAACACATGGATCCACTAGAGTCATTGCATGTGTGTTCTTTTCATGAACCACATATGGATCCACCAGTGTCATTGCATGTGTGTTCTTATCCTAAACTACCACTAGAGTCATTGCATGTGTGCTCTTATCCTAAACTAGCACTAGAGTCATTGCATGTGTATTCTTTTCATGAACCACATATGGATCCACTAGAGTCATTGCATGGTTGTTCTTTTTATAAAACACATGGATCCACTAGAGTCATTGCATGTGTGTTCTTTTTATGAACCACATATGGATCCACTAGGGTCATTGCATGTGCGTTATTATCCTAAACCAGCACTAGAGTCATTGCATGTGTGTTCTTACCCTAAACCAGCACTAGAGTCATTGCATGTGTGTTCTTTTCATAAAGCACATGGATTCAACAGAGTCATTGCATGTGTGTTATTCTCATGAACCACATGGATCCACAAGTGTCAATGCATGTGTGTTATTTTCATGAACCACGGCTAGAGCCACTGCAAGTCTGTTCTTTTCATGAACCACAGTTAGAGTCATTGCATGTGTGTTCTTTTCATGAACCACATAAGGATCCACCAGTGTCATTGCATGCGTGTTATTTTCCTAAACCAGCACTAGAGTCATTGCATGTGTGTTATTATCCTAAACCAGCACTAGAGTCATTGCATGTGTATTCTTTTGATAAACCACATATGGATCCAATAGAGTCATTGCATGGTTGTTCTTTTTATAAAACACATGGATCCACTAGAGTCATTGCATGTATGTTCTGTTCATGAACCACATATGGATCCACTAGAGTCATTGCATGTGTGTTCTTATCATAAACCAGCACTAGAGTCATTGCATGTGTGTTCTTACCCTAAACCAGCACTAGAGTCATTGCATGTGTGTTCTTTCCAGAAACAACATGGATCCACCAATGTCATTGCATGTGTGTTCTTTTCGCAAACAACATATGGATCCACTAGAGTCATTGCATGTCTGTTCTTTTCATTAACCACGGCTAGAGTCATTGCATGCGTGTTCTTTTCATGAACCACATATGGATCCACCAGAGTCATTGCATGTTTGTTCTTTTCATAAAACACATGGATCCACTAGATTCATTGCATGTGTGTTCTTTACATGAACCACATATGGATCCACTAGAGTCATTGCATGTGTGTTCTTATCCTAAACTAGCACTAGTGTCATTGCATGTGCGTTCTTTCCAGAAACCACATAGATTCACCAATGTCATTGCATGTGTGTTCTTTTCGTAAACAACATTCGGATCCACTAGAGTCATTGCATATCTGTTCTTTTCATTAACCACAACTAGAGTCAATGCATGTTTGTTCTTTTCATGAACCACATATGGATCCACTAGAGTCATTGCATGTTTGTTCTTTCCACAAACCACATGGATCAACCAATGTCATTGCATGTGTGTTCTTTTCATGAACCACATATGGATCCACTAGAGTCATTGCATGTTTCTTTTTTCTACAAACCACATGGATCCACCAATGTCATTGCATGTGTTTTATTTTCATAAACAACATATGGATCCAGTAGAGTCATTGCATGTCTGTTCTTTTCATTAACCACAACTAGACTCATTGCATGTGTGTTCTTTTCATGAACCTCGTATGGATGCACCAGAGTCATTGCATGTCTGTTATTTTCATAAAATACATGGATCCACTACAGTCGTTGCATGTGTTTTTTTTCATGAACCACATATGGATCCACTAGTGTCATTGCATGTGTGTTCTTTTCCTAAACCAGCACTAGAGGCATTGCATATGTGTTGTAATCCTAAACCAGCACGAGAGTCATTGCATGTGTGTTCTTTTCATGAACCACATATGGATCCACTAGAGTCATTGCATGTCTGTTCTTTCCACATACCACATGGATCCACCAATGTCATTGCATGTGTGTTCTTTTCATGAACCACATATGCATCCACTAGAGTCATTGCATGTCTATTCATTTCATAAAAGACATGGATCCACTAGAGTCATTGCATGTGTGTTCTTTTCATGAACCACATATGGATCCACTAGAGTCATTGCATGTGTGTTCTTATCCTAAACCAGCACTAGAGTCATTGCATGTGTGTTCTTATCCTAAACCAGCACTAGAGTCATTGCATGTGTGTTCCTTTGATACAACACTTGGATCCACCAGAGTCATTGCATGTGTGTTCTTTTCGTGAAGCACACCTAGAGTTATTGCATGTGTGTTCTTTTCATGAACCACCGTTAGAGTCATTGCATGTGTGTTCTTTTCTTGAACCATAGCTAGAGTCATTGCATGTGTGTTCTTTTCATGAACCACAAATGGATCCACTAGAGTCATTGCATGTCTGTTCACATGGATCCACTAGAGTCATGGAATGTGTGTTCTTTTCACAAACCATATATGGATCCACCAATGTCATTGCATGTGTGTTATTTTCATGAACCGCATATGGATCCACCAGAGTCATTGGATGTGTGTTATTTTCATAAAACACATGGATCCACTAGAGTCATTGCATGTGTATTCTTTTCATGAACCCCATATGGATCCACTAGAGTTATTGCATGTGTGTTATTTTCACAAACAACATATGGATCCACTAGAGTCATTGCATGTCCGTTCCTTTCATTAACCACAGCTAGAGTCATTGCATGTGTGTTCTTTTCATTAACCATGTATGGATGCACCAGAGTCATTGCATGTCTGTTCTTTTCATAAAATACATGGATCCACTAGAGTCGTTGCATGTGTGTTCTTTTCATGAACCACATATGGATCCACTAGAGTCATTGCATGTGTGTTCTTATCCTAAACCAGAACTAGAGCCATTGCATGTGTGTTCTTTTCATGAACCACATATGGATCCACTAGTCATTGCATGTCTGTTCTTTCCACAAACCACATGGATCCACCAATGTCATTACATGTTTGTTCTTTTCATGAACCACATATGGATCCACTAGAGTCATTGAATGTCTGTTCATTTCATAAAACACATGGATCCACTAGATTCATTGCATGTGTGTTCTTTTCATGAACCACATATGGGTCCACTAGAGTCATTGCATGTGTGTTCTTATCCTAAACCAGCACTAGAGTCATTGCATGTGTGTTATTTTCATGAACCACATATGGATCCACTAGAGTCATTGCATGTCTGTTCTTTCCACAATCCACATGGATCCAGCAATGTCATTATATGTGTGTTCTTTTCATGAACCACATATGGATCCACGAGATTCATTGCATGTGTGTTCTTTCCAAAGACCACATGGATCCACCAATGTCATTGCACGTGTGTTCTTTTCACAAACAACATATGGATCCATTAGAGTCATTGCATGTCTATTCTTTTCATTAACCACATCTACAGTCATTGCATGTGTGTTATTTTCATGAACCACATATGGATCCACTAGAGTCATTGCATGTCTGTTCTTTTCATAAAACACATGGATCCACTAGAGTCATTGCATGTGTGTTCTTTTCATCATATGGATCCACTAGTGTCATTGCATGTCTGTTCTTATCCTAAACTAGCACTAGAGTCATTGCATGTGTGTTCTTATCCTAAACCAGCACTAGAGTCATTGCATGTGTATTCTTTTCATGAACCACATATGGATCCACTAGAGTTATTGCCTGGTTGTTCTTTTTATAAAACACATGGATCCACTAGAGTCATTGCATGTGTGTTCTTTTTATGAACCACATATGGATCCACTAGAGTCATTGCATGTGCGTTATTATCCTAAACCAGCACTAGAGTCATTGCATGTGTGTTCTTACCCTAAACCAGCACTAGAGTCATTTCATGTGTGTTCTTTTCATAAAGCACATGGATCCACCAGTGTCATTGCATGTGTGTTATTCTCATGAACCACATGGATCCACAAGTGTCAATGGATGTGTGTTCTTTTCATGAACCACGGCTAAAGCCATTGCAAGTCTGTTCTTTTCATGAACCAGAGTTAGAGTCATTGCATGTGTGTTCTTTTCATGAACCACATATGGATCCACCAGTGTCATTGCATGTGTGTTCTTTTCCTAAACCAGCACTAGAGTCATTGCATGTGTGTTCTTATCCTAAACCAGCAGTAGAGTCATTGCATGTGTGTTCTTTTCATGAACCACATATGGATCCACTAGAGTCATTGCATGTTTGTTCTTTCCAGAAACCACATGGATCCACCAATGTTATTGCATGTGTGTTCTTTTCATGAACCACATATGGGTCCACTAGAGTCATTGCATGTGTGTTCTTATCCTAAACCAGCACTAGAGTCATTGCATGTGTGTTATTTTCATGAACCACATATGGATCCAGTAGAGTCATTGCATGTCTGTTCTTTCCACAAACCACGTGGATCTAGCAATGTCATTGTATGTGTGTTATTTTCATGAACCACATATGGATCCACTAGAGTCATTGCATGTTTGTTCTTATCCTAAACTAGCACTAGAGTCATTGCATGTGCGTTCTTTCCAGAAACCACATGGATTCATCAATGTCATTGCATGTGTGTTCTTTTCGCAAACAACATATGGATCCACTAGAGTCATTGCATGTCTGTTATTTTCATTAACCACAACTAGAGTCAATGCATGTTTGTTCTTTTCATGAACCACATATGGATCCACTAGAGTCATTGCATGTCTGTTCTTTCCACAAACTACATGGATCGACTAATGTCATTGCATGTGTGTTCTTTTCATGAACCACATATGGATCCACTAGAGTCATTGCATGTTTGTTCTTTCCACAAACCACATGGATCCACCAATGTCATTGCATGTGTGTTGTTTTCATAAACAACATATGGATCCACTAGAGTCATTGCATGTCTGTTCTTTTCATTAACCACAGCTAGACTCATTGCATGTGTGTTCTTTTCATGAACCTCGTATGGATGCACCAGAGTCGTTGCATGTCTGTTATTTTCATAAAATACATGGATCCACTACAGTCGTTGCATGTGTTTTTTTCATGAACCACATATGGATCCACTAGTGTCATTGCATGTGTGTTCTTTTCCTAAACCAGCACTAGAGTCATTGCATATGTGTTGTTATCCTAAACCAGCACTAGAGTCATTGCATGTGTGTTCTTTTCATGAACCACATATGGATCCACTAGAGTCATTGCATGTCTGTTCTTTCCACATACCACATGGATCCACCAATGTCATTGCATGTGTGTTCTTTTCATGAACCACATATGGATCCACCAGAGTCATTGTGGCATCCCGCTAAAACCACTACTAGAAAATCGCTGTGTTTTTGTGCATTGCATCATCATGACCGCATGCTCATGTCATCATGCCACATTGCATTTGAGCATCGTCATGTCATCATGCATGGTTATGTCTAAAACTATTTTTGAAAAGCCTATTTTTGTTTTCTAAATACCCCCTCTCTATTTAAAATCCAAAACTCCGGTCTTTTCTGGATCTTTTAATTGTCTAAAAACTATTTACAAAAGTCTATTTTTAAATTAAAATAAAAGTTTACATTATTTTTTTAGGAGGCAGCCATCCAGGCCCAAAAGCCCAGTCGGCCACCTCCAAACACTAACCTAGACCTAACCCTAATTCTTCTACCTAATCCCCATCCCCACCCACCGCCGCCGCCAGCCTCACGTGCACCCACGTGCGCGCGCTATGCACCGACCACATCGATTCCGTCACCTGGCGCTGATCCCCACCATCTCCCGGTCCCACCTCCCCATCTCTCTCTCTCTCTCACCCGCCTGTCCACCTCTCCACCTGGCCCACCACCTGCCCACACTCCCACCCCTGCCACCTCACTCCGGCCACTCCCTGTGCGCCACCTTAGCCTCTTGGTCCCCCTCCCCTCTACCTTCCCAACCTCCCTTGCACGCACACGCACACCACTCGCACGCCTCGCCCACCCACCTAGACGCGCTCCCCCACGCGGTCAACCACCCCTCTCCCCCCGGCCCCACCACTCCCCTCGCCTGGCCCCTTCCACCGACGTTCCCCTCTCCCCTCGCATCTCCCCGCCTCTCGCTCCTCTCTGTAGAGCACCTCGCCGACCACCTCTCCTCCCCCTCGCGCCTCCCTGCCGCCCCTCGCTGCTCGACCCCGACCCGGCGTGCTCCCGCTGCGGGCCGTCCCGCCAAGCTCAACGCCCCCGCCGCCGGCCTCCTCCCGTCTCCGGCTCGGTGCCGCTCCACCCTCGAGTCCGCGGGCTCCCTCCTTGCCCTGAGCACCGCCGGGTACTTCTCCCCTATAGCTCCTCGGTCCCCAGCGCGTCCTCCCCTCACCGGTGCCGGCCTCCGCCGCCGGGCTCCGCGTCGCTGCCAGGGGCGGGCACCTCCGCCTCGGCCTCCCTGTCTCGCGGCCAAGAGCTCCCCGTTGCCCCTGTGTTCTCTCCTGCGACCCCGTCGCTCGGCGCCGCTTCCCTCTCCAGCTCCGGCGACGCGGCTCCGTCCTCCTCTGGCCGCCGTGCCACCTCCCGGCGAGCACCGCCACCACCAGCGGGTCGTGTCCCTCTGCACGGACCTCCTCCTCCGCCTCACCGGTCCCGTCGACGGCTCGGCCTCACCCCGACCGCTCCTCTGTCCGCGCGTCCTCCTACAGCTCCTGTGCACGCTCCTGTATGAGCAAGCTTGTGTGCTTGTATGTTTAATCAGCTGTCGACGCCTATGTTTGTGCATGTGCACTATGTGAATCAGGCTTCTATTTTTGGCAGTGCCCCTACAACATGTTCCGCCGACCACTGCCTCGTTCGGACTCCGTTTCACGCCCAGATCTCCGTCTCCGGTGTCGTGACCTGGTTCGCTCAAGCCAAGTTTATCTTGTCACAAGATCTTTCGGAGACCAGAACCATAACAAAGGCGATGCCACTACACTCGAAGTCCTCCACCGTGGAAACCAAAGGCGATGATGCCGGACCGACGAGATCCTCTTACTGGAGTCGATGACCTGAATACTGATCTGGAACGCCAAGGACTTCTTCAGGGATGCGGAAAGGCCCGGTTCCCAGATCCGAAGACAGAACCCGAACCACATCGAACCCCAAGATCTTTGGACCAATGTGATCCCCTTTCCGAGACCTTTATTTTTATAATATGACATTATCAACTGTCGCATATTAAATGGTTCATGCATGCATACCTGTTTGTGGTTTGGGGGAATTATGCCGATTCACCTCATAATTAAATATGGAGTCTATATGCGGGCTATTCTAGTCTTATATTGACTCAATTTAAATTGGTGTAGCGAACCGATGCCATGTTTCGCCCTGTTAATACAACATTTAAATTTCAGGGTAGTGAAACAACTCGAACCATCTAATTAATTGTCGGGCCCCGGTTCTATTTAATATTGCCTAATGGCATCGCATCTTTGCCATCCCATGCATCATATCATAAGCATGCCGGATCTTTTGCCATAGTATTAAATATTGCATCCGGTGTTTCTTTTAGTGCTTTGCTTCTTCGTGGATTAGGCCGATGAGTGGATGCGAGTATCGACAAGTTCTCCGGATATGATCCTTCGGCAGTGTTTCCCAGGCGAGCATCTCTCCCCCTTCTACCTATTTTGCATTTATAGTCTTTATTTCTTCATGTTGATCTATTGCTATCTGTGTCACGATGCTTTAGTTTCCGTGCACCAGTTATCTCCCGTGCAGCCTCTATATTGCCATGGATACCTCCTAATACCTGTTGTTTGGTAGATAGCTGGCCTTGTGAGTCATAGTTGCTTGCTCAGGTGCGATCTCGTGTTGTCGAGTACCACAGTTGTTGGAATGCTGGCAGATGTTTATGGTGGAGATGATCATGACTTTAAATACAACTATTAAATTGCTGGGATAACTAATGATAGAGGCACCGGTGGGCAATATATGCTATTTGGTTTTTATGCCCACATGTGTCCCGTAGGCCCCGAGTACTTGATACCTGTTCTTTGACTATTCACACTATGCACATCCGGGAGGCCTTATGGACCCCCGAGCCAGAGCTTGATTCATTTCTATTTCTTGGGGCCACAAACTAGTTTGGGGTTTTATTACTATCATGTACTTATGCCATGCTTTACTGCTTTATTTACGATTGTGCGTGGAGCACCTGTACTGTTTTGGATCGTGCCACGTTTTCGCGGTATCGACAAGCCCAGTCACACTTTCGGGTTCCCAGTTGTTTACAGCTGTCGTCACAAACCCTGGGTCCATTTCGGAGCCGGCCAACTTCGTTGCGGGTAGCTTAGTGGGGTGGCCCCCTGAAATGATTTATGAATCCTGTGATTTGCTTTGTCGTGAAAGCCTCGTTGGGTTTTGAGTTGGTTTTTCCGAGGTTGATCGAGTGTGTGTTGCTATTTGTGCACCCCTGCAGGGTAAAACTTTTTGAAAGCCGTGTCCGCGGTTATGGATGACTTGGAGCACAGTATCTCGATCATAGACAAGCATAACTAAAGTAGTGCTATAAATTTGACTTAATATATCTGACTAGTAATTAGCTTCATTATAACGGAATGGATATTAAAAATGCCAACCACTGGTGGACCTGGGTTGTTTTGTTATACCTGCCTAGTAAGTATTGCAACTCCAATGGAATGTGATAAAAGTGCCAACAATTGCTGGGTTTTGGGATTCCTCAGGACAATTATATCTGACTAGTAAATGTTCCAACTAACACGGATTGGTTAATTAAAACTGCCCACTACTTATGCTTCAGGATGACTCATGCTATCTATATCTGATTAGTAAGTGCTGCAACTATAATGGAATGAATAAAACTGCCAACTGTGTGAGTTCCTTGGTCCGACTTCCTCGTTTGGTCTCGAGGGGGAAATACCAGGATGGGTATGTTTGGTGTTAGTATCAGGTAGGATCCGAATAGGTCTTTCTTATCCCTCTCTAATAGCCGATAGTTTATCGAGTCTCTATAGGTTGTTTAGTGCATGCTGCGCTGCCACTTCAGTCCACCATACCTATGTAGGCGAGAGCCGCCGAATTCTAGCCTCGTCGTGTACTGGCCTCAGTACTGACGCTCCTCTTTTTCCTTTGCCCTTTGTCGGCACCCCTTTTGTTTTAGCAGGTTTGAGATCAATGTCGTTAGTAGGGTTACCCTTCCGGCTTGGCCTGGGCAGGGTTATGGATGCCATTGGTTATTCTTCAGGGCTCTCAGCCCCATTTGCATCTTGTCCGTAGTCGGACACTCTATCATTTTGAAGGTGATTTGGATCTTTGTATAGTATATCTGTATTATTGACTCATGGAGTCGTTGTTGTATATATATGTTCTGTGGGTTCGATCGTGGACTAATATGTAATGGTATTACTTTGTTTTCCACCCGCACGAAAGTGCTTGGTGGGCGTCCTTGAATCGTTTCTATGCGGGTTTGGCAGGAAGCGCTGAAATCTGCATAGGGCCGATTCGAGAGTGTTACAGTCATTGCATGTCTATTATTTTCATAAAACACATGGATCCACTAGATTCATTGCATGTGTGTTCTTTTCATGAACCACATATGGATCCACCAGTGCCATTGCATGTGTGTTCTTTTCCTAAACCAGCACTAGAGTCATTGCATGTGTGTTCTTATCCTAAACCAGCACTAGAGCAATTGCATGTCTGTTCTTTTCATGAACCACATATGGATTCACTAGAGTCATTGCATGTTTGTTCTTTCCACAAACCACATGGATCCACCAATGTCATTGCATGAGTGTTCTTTTCATGAACCACATATGGATCCACCAGAGTCATTGAATGTCTGTTCATGTCATAAAACACATGTATCCACTAGAGTCATTACATGTGTGTTCTTTTCATGAACCACATATGGATCCACTAGAGTCATTGCATGTGTGTTCTTATCCTAAACTAGCACTAGAGTCATTGCATGTGTGTTCCTTTGATAAATCACTTGGATCCACCAGAGTCATTGCATGTGTGTTCTTTTCATGAAGCACACCTAGAGTCATTGCATGTGTGTTCTTTTCATGAACCACCGTTAGAGTCATTGCATGTGTGTTCTTTTCTTGAACCATAGCTAGAGTCATTGCATGTATGTTCTTTTCATGAACCACAAATGGATCCACTAGAGTCATTGCATGTCTATTCTTTTCATAAAACACATGGATCCACTAGAGTCATTGAATGTGTGTTCTTTTCACAAACCACATATGGATCCACCAATGTCATTGCATGTGTGTTATTTTCATGAACCGCATATGGATCCACCAGAGTCATTGGATGTGTGTTCTTTTCATAAAACACATGGATCAACTAGAGTCATTGCATCTGTGTTCTTTTCATGAACCCCATATGGATCCACTAGAGTCATTGCATGTGTGTTCTTTTCACAAACAACATATGGATCCACTAGAGTCATTGCATGTCTGTTCTTTTATTTAACCACAGCTAGAGTCATTGCATGATTGTTCTTTTCATGAACCATGTATGGATGCACCAGAGTCATTGCATGTCTATTCTTTTCGTAAAATACATGGATCCACTAGAGTCATTGCATGTGTGTTCTTTTCATGAACCACATATGGATCCACCAGTGTCATTGCATGTGTGTTCTTTTCCTAAACCAGCACTAGAGTCATTGCATGTGTGTTCTTATCCTAAACCAGCACTAGAGCCATTGCATGTGTGTTCTTTTCATGAACCACATATGGATCCACTAGTCATTGCATGTTTGTTCTTTCCACAAACCACATGGATCCACCAATGTAATTGCATGTGTGTTCTTTTCATGAACCACATATGGATCCACCAGAGTCATTGAATGTCTGTTCATTTCATAAAACACATGGATCCACTAGAGTCATTGCATGTGTATTCTTTTCATGAACCACATATGGGTCCACTAGAGTCATTGCATGTGTGTTCTTATCCTAAACCAGCACTAGAGTCATTGCATGTGTGTTATTTTCATGAACCACATATGGATCCACTAGAGTCATTGCATGTCTGTTCTTTCCACAAACCACGTGGATCCAGCAATGTCATTGTATGTGTGTTATTTTCATGAACCACATATGGATCCACTAGAGTCATTGCATGTGTGTTCTTTCCACAAACCACATGGATCCACCAATGTCATTGCACGTGTGTTCTTTTCACAAACAATATATGGATCCACTAGAGTCATTGCATGTCTATTCTTTTCATTAACCACATCTACAGTTATTGCATGTGTGTTATTTTCATGAACCACATATGGATCCACTAGAGTCATTGCATGTCTGTTCTTTTCATAAAACACATGGATCCACTAGAGTCATAGCATGTGTGTTCTTTTCATGAACCACATATGGATCCACCAGTGTCATTGCATGTGTGTTCTTATCCTAAACTAGCACAAGAGTCATTGCATGTGCGTTCTTATCCTAAACCAGCACTAGCATCATTGCATGTGTATTCTTTTCATAAACCACATATGGATCCAATAGAGTCATTGCATGGTTGTTCTTTTTATAAAACACATGGATCCACTCGAGTCATTGCATGTGTGTTCTTTTTATGAACCACATATGGATTCACTAGTTATTGCATGTGCGTTATTATCATAAACTAGCACTAGAGTCGTTGCATGTGTGTTCTTTTTAGAAAGCACATGAATCCACCAGAGTCATTGCATGTGTGTTATTCTCGTGAACCACATGGATCCACAAGTGTTAATGCATGTGTGTTCTTTTCATGAACCATGGCTAGAGCCATTGCAAGTCTGTTCTTTTCATGAACCACAGTTAGAATCATTGCATGTGTGTTCTTTTCATGAACCACATATGGATCCACCAGTGTCATTGCATGTGTGTTCTTTTCCTAAACCAACACTAGAGTCATTACATGTGTGTTCGTATCCTAAACCAGCACTGGAGTAATTGCATGTGTGTTCTATTCATGAACCACATATGGATCCACTAGAGTCATTGCATGTTTGTTCTTTCCAGAAACCACATGGATCCACCAATGTCATTGCATGTGTGTTCTTTTCGCAAACAACATATGGATCCACTAGAGTCATTGCATGTCTGTTCTTTTCATTACCCACATCTAGAGTCATTGCATGTGTGTTCTTTTCATGAACCACATATGGATCCACCAGAGTCATTGCATGTTTGTTCTTTTCATAAAACACATGGATCCACTAGAGTCATTGCATGTGTGTTCTTTTCATGAACCACATATGGATCCACTAGAGTCATCGCATGTGTGTTCTTTCCACAAACCACACGGATCCACCAATGTCATTGCATGTGTGTTCTTTTCACAAACAATATATGGATCCACGAGAGTCATTGCATGTCTGTTCTTTTCATTAACCACATCTACAGTCATTACACGTGTGTTATTTTCATGAACAACATATGGATCCACTAGAGTCATTGCTTGTCTGTTCTTTTCATAAAACACATGGATCCACCAGAGTCATTGCATGTCTGTTCTTTCCACATACCACATGGATCCACCAAAGTCATTGCATGTGTGTTCTTTTCATGAACCACATAGGGATCCACCAGAGTCATTGCATGTCTGTTCTTTTCATAAAACACATGGATCCACTAGATTCATTGCATATGTGTTCTTTTCATGAACCACATATGGATCCACCAGTGTCATTTCATGTGTGCTGTTTTCCTAAACCAGCACTAGAGTCATTGCATGTGTGTTCTTATCCTAAACCAGCACTACAGCCATTGCATGTGTGTTGTTTTCATGAACTGCATATGGATCCACTAGAGTTATTGGATGTCTGTTCTTTCCACAAACCACATGGATCCACCAATGTCATTGCATGTGTGTTCTTTTCATGAACCATATATGGATCCACCAGAGTCATTGAATGTTTGTTCATTTCATAAAACACATGGATCCACTAGACTCATTGCATGTGTGTTCTTTTCATGAACCACATATGGGTCCACTAGAGTCATTGCATGTGTGTTCTTATCCTAAACCAGCACTAGAGTCAGTGCATGTGTGTTCTTATCCTAAACCAGCACTAGAGTCATTGCATGTGTGTTCCTTTGATAAAGCACTTGGATCCACCAGAGTCATTGCATGTGTGTTCTTTTCTTGAACCATAGCTAGAGTCATTGCAGGTGTGTTCTTTTCATGAACCACAAATGGATCCACTAGAGTCATTGCATGTGTGTTCTTTTCATGAACCACATATGGATCCACTAGAGTCATTGCATGTGTGTTCTTATCCTAAACTAGCACTAGAGTCATTACATGTGTGTTCTTATCCTAAACCAGCACTAGAGTCATTGCATGTGTGTTCTTTTCATGAACCACATATGGATCCACTAGAGTCATTGCATGTCTGTTCTTTCCACAAACCACATGGATCCACCAATGTCATTACATGTGTGTGTAGCACCCCGGGTAAAACCACTACTAGAAAATCGTTGTGTTTCGTCTCTGTGCATCATCATGATAGCATGCTCATGTCATCATGCCACATTGCATTTGAGCATCTTCATCATCATGCACATGTTTGTCCCTTAAAACTATTTTCTACAAGCCTATTTTGTTTTCTAATTATCCCCTCCTTCATTTTAAAATCAAACCCGGTCTCTTCTGGATCTTTTATTTATCTAAAACTATTTACCAAAAGAATATTTTAAACAAAATAAATAAACAAAAACATATTTTATAAAACCCCGGGAAGGCAGTCCGGCCGGCCAGGCCAGAGACCCAACTGGCCAGACCACCTACTACCCGGCAAAACAAACCCTAGCCTCCAGACCTAACCTAACCACACCTAGCTAAACCTAACCCGACCGATCCTAGCTCACCACACATCGCGCGCGCAATAGCTACATGACGCGACGCGAGCAGCACAACGCACACATATGTTCCACCCGCACCCACCTACCCAGCGACCGACACGAGGACCCCGCATGTATATGCACGCGCTACGTGACGCGCCCGATCGACGCGACGCCCACCCTGCAAGCGGGCATGACCCGATCCACCCTCATCTCTACCTCGCTGCCCTCACCTACCCCTCTTGTTCCCACACGCTCCCTTCCCTATTGTAGCGCCACCGCCTCCTTAACACCCCATCATCGCCGCCCCGCCGCTCTCCCCGAGCTCCTCGCTGGACCCCACAAGGCCGCGTCATGGGCCAACTCGCCGAGCCGCCGTCTCCTCGGCCTCGTTCCTCGCCTGGCCGCCTTCCTCGCTGAAGACCAAGCCCCGCATCGCCAGGTGCTCGTCGCCGCCACCTCGCCCTACACCGCTGCTACCTACCTAGCGAGCCCGCGAGCTCCTGTGAGCCCCTGCAAGCCACCCCACCCGGCCTCCCTCGTCGCGCCTAGCCCTGGCCAGCCCCGCACCTCCATGTCGCCTCAGCGTGCCTCACCGCGCATCTGGCCCGTCCTGCAGCACGACCTCGCCGCTGCCGTGCTCCGCATCTCCGCCTCTTCGACCTTCCCCGACGCCCGGCGTGGGTCGTCGCCCTCCCCGGCCGGCGCCCGCGGCCATCTCCGATCACCGCCCTGCCTCCCCAAGGTCCTCGCGCCGATCGTCGTCGTTCTCTGTCGTCTCTACGAGCTCTACGCTGCTCCTCCATGACCTCAAGCTCGCCTCCGCCCATGTCCACTGGCCTCGCCTGCGTCCTCACCATCTCACTGTAGCCGCGGTGTCCATCACGTGTTTGTGCTTTGGTCTGAAGGGGTCACACCTCCTGGGAGTAAGCTGAAGCTAGTGGCCTCAAGTTGTCGGTTGTTGTTTGTCTCCTTGCGGTAAGTGAGGATGGTATGGTGGTATGGTGTTGCAGGGGAGAAGACCAAACAAGGATGGTGTAGAATGACAACTGTGAGGGAAATGTCATCATATTGCGGCGTCAAGCATGTGAAGATGGTGGTGCCATCTAGAGATCCCGGCATCGATCCAAGATCACCACGACACTCGAAGTCGTAACCTGAAGGTCGCCGACATGGAAACAAAGCTGGAACGCCAAGTACTTCTTCACGGACCTGAAGACGCCGAGACCCCGGGTGCGCCGACATGGATCCGATGGCCGAGACCCCGGGCCGAACCCCAGAACCCCAAGACCTTCAACCTTAATGTGTGACCCCTTTATCCGAGACCCCTATTTTTATAATATGACATTATCAAATGTTGCATATTCAATTGTTCATGCTTGCATATATATTGTGGTTGTTTGGGGGTATTTATATGAATCACCTAAATTAAATATGGAGACCATATGCGGGCAAATATAGTCTTATATTGGCTCCATTTAAATTTGTGTAGCAAACCGATGCCATGTGATGCACTCGACGATCGACGTAGAGCTCGTTGGGAACCCCAAGAGGAAGGTATGATGAGCCCAGCAGAAAGTTTTCCGTCAGTTATGAAACCAAGGTTTAATCAAACCAGTAGGAGCAAGGAAACACCCGAAAGGTGTTACTAGCTGAGCTTTGGCAGGGCGCACTACCGGTGCTAGTAGCAATGTTGAGACCTGCACAACACAACCACAGAACTTTGTCCCCAACTTGCGATGAGGTTGTCAATCTCACCGTGTTTTGTGGAAAACAAAGGACTAAACATATCGAATGGAAAGGAGTAAAAGTTTGCAGAAAGTAAACACTTGTAGAAACAGTTTATAGATTGTATGTAAAGACAAGGACCGGGATCCATAGTTCACTAGAGGTGGCTCTCCTTAGATAGATAACATGCTGGGTGAACAAATTACAGCGGGGTAATTGACAAACACCAAGAAAGCAATACATGCATATACTAATCATCTTGACTCCTTTGAGACTTGATTGGACATTACAACATAATACATAGACCACCATCCAACTGCATCTATGACTAATAATCCACCTTCAGGTTATCATCCGAACCCCCTCCAGTATTAAGTTGCAAGCAACAGATTATTGCTTTACGAACTGCGTGTAAAGTAAACAGTACGATTGTTCTATGAACAAAGGATGGTTGTTTTCTCCCTAGTAGCAACAACACATCTAGTACCTTAGAGATTTCTGTCACTTCCCCAGATTACTAGAGGCATGAACCCACTATCGAGCATAAATACTAACTCTTGGAGTTGCTAGCATCTACTTGGCCAAGATAGCTACTAACAACGAAAAGCATGCAAGATCACAAATAACAAAGACATGATAGAATCAATAATCAATCTGAAATAGCATCTCAATATCCATCGGATCCCCGCAAACACAACATGTATGGATTACAAATAGATGATCTTGATCATGAACGGAGCTCACAAGATCTAAACATGAAAGCACAAAGGAGGAGAAACCAGCCATCTAGCTACTACATGGATCCGTAGTCCAAGGATGAACTACTCACGCATCACACCGGAGGCTTGCATGGTGATGAAGAAGGTCTCCAGGGTGAATTCCCCTCTCCGGCAGGGTGTCGGGAAGAGCTTCAGATCCCTCCCGATCTAGGGATGGAGATGACGGCGGCTATAGACTCTTTCGTGGATTTTTGATCGGGTACTTAGGGTTTTCGTCCTGAGGGTAATATATAGGCGGAAGGAGAGGCCGAGGGGGTGCCGGGAACGGCCACACCACCCCCTGGCGCGGGCTAGGCCTGGCCGTGCAGCCAGGTGGTGTGGTGGCTCCCTGGCCCTTCTCCGTCTCGTATTCTGGCACTTGATCCCTTCCGGAAAAATAGGCAATTTGGCTTTTGTCCCGTCCAATTCCTAGAATATTCATTTTCTGACTTTCCTGGAACCAAAAACAGCAGAAAATAGGCAGCTGGCACTGTGGCTCTTGTTAATAGGTTAGTCCAAGAAATCATATGAAAAGTACTCCAAAGTTGGAACAAAACATAAGAAAGTGGATAAAACTAAGCATGGAACATCAAAAATTATAAATACATTTGCAATGTATCAACATCCCCAAGCTTAACTCCTGCTCGTCCTCGAGTAGGTAAGTGATAAAAAGAAATAATTTTTGAGGAGACATGCACCATCAAAGACTTGATCAAAGTATTTGCAAAACATTGGAAGCTGGGATCATAGTACTTCAATCATAACATGAAAGACAAAGTTCTAGCAATAAGCAAAGAGACTATGATGCAACATGAAAAGGCACAAACAAAAGATTCATGAATAACAATGCTTTGCAAGACGTTTGTTTGTTTCACATAAAGAAAACATAGCATAAAAGTATTCAGCTTGTTCCTCAATAGAGTAGCAAATATAAATGCATAGGACACCTTCAAAGTTCATAATAGTGACTAGATACAATAGTTTAAAACAAGCAATAACAAGTTATGCATCAATCAACTAGTCTTGGGACAATGCACATAGAACTAAGAATGGCCACTATGCTCTCAAAGTAGTGCATAAAGATAGAAGTTGGAGACTCAATATAATGGTGGAAGAAAGGCCTTTTGTAAAAGGAAGTAGGGATTCAAGTCTCATAAAGAGCTTCCAAAGATTATGGTACTTATAGCTTTCAGCTCTCATTGCCCCTATCATAAGCATCTTTAAGGTGATTAAGATTAAAGTGACACAACTAAGAGGATATGCTTGACAAGTTATAAACCGAAATCTCATGCCCCTTACTTATGAAGACCGATCCTCATGCTACTCAACTTCAGTCATGAGTAAGCTCTTGTCATTGTAAGTATATGTGTATCATTAAGAACCGCCAACGGGGTACCCCTTGCACATGATATGGGAGCTTTACCATAATCAAAATGATAAGGCAAGCAGACAATGAGCATCACAGCGATCTTTTTATTTGCTATTTGCATAGGTTTTTATTGAGGATGCTTCATAGAGTGCTCATTATGGTGATGCTGCAAGTTTCCACCATGATTAGGCATGGCTTAGTCTAGCGGCTCAGGCGTTTCTCTAACACACATA
Organism: Avena sativa; assembly: GCA_916181665.1. NCBI lineage: Eukaryota > Viridiplantae > Streptophyta > Magnoliopsida > Poales > Poaceae > Avena > Avena sativa. The sequence continues at coordinate 321,261,634 of OV702292.1, forward strand.
CAAACTCCATGATCTTACAAGTTCCACTTTTATTTCACACCGCCGGGATCCGTAAGCAAAAGAACATAATATCAACGGGGTACAAAGTACAAGTGCAATGTTGAAAGCATTCCCCATGAAACATGGTTCTGCTAATTTCAACTTATAAAGCGCAAGCATATACGTAACAAAGAAGGACCCAATGGTTCAAGTTTATTAGAGGCAATAAAGTAAAGTGTGCCATCAAGTTCGTGAGAGCTTTAATCACTAGTTTTCTCATAACAAGTGAAAGGTAGACAAAAGCATGAATATACTTGGAATAGCATAAGCTAGTAGGTAGGTATGGTGGACTCTTTGGAAAAACTTGGTTTAGGGAGTTGGATGCATGAGTGGAACTCATACTTTGTTGTGGAGGCTAGCAAAAGACTGGGAGCGACAAACTAAGAGAGCAATAATGGCCATAATCATGCAGAGCGACAAAACATCATTGATCAAAGCATAAAGTGATACTACAAGTTGAAAACTAAAGGATCATAAAGGCTTATGGTGACTTTTGATAGTCATAACATGGTGTGAGCACGTGCCAAGTCAACCCAAATAAAGCATCAAAGGAGAATACCACTATACTATGCTTTAATATGCTAAAACAACGCATGATTCATTCAAGGCACATTAAGCAATCTCAATTGTTTATAACAAGTCATGCTACAGCAAAGAATACTAAGTATAAAGCCAAAACAATATCAAGCATGGCATGACGAAGCATAGGCCACAGTCAAAAACAAGCTCTTTTTACCACATAAGCATGAGCTTTCCTACTCTTTTCCAAACCAAACCAAACTAATTGCAAACCGACATATGAAAGAGGGGGTCCAACCAACTTATTCAGAAAACTAAGCAAACCAAGAAAACTAAAAACCAAAATGAAAACGAAAAAGAAGACGCTCCAAGAAAAACACAACTGTGCATGAAACAATAAAAATGAAGCGTTTGGAAGAAACCTGGGATTTTTATTGATGAAGAAGGGGATGCCTTGGGCATCCCCAAGCTTTGACGCTTGTACTTCTTGGATATTTCTTGGGGTGACACGCGTGGCATCCCCAAGCTTGAGCTTTAGTCCATCCTTCATCTCATTACTCATTCCTTCCATACACCTGAAAATTTTCCTTCATACAAAACTTCACACAATTTTTATTAGCAACATTAGTGCACTCAAGATAAATAAGTCTTAAGGTTCAGTTCTAACTCCAAATAAACTTCCATTAGAACACTAGATACTGTAGCACTTCCCTCAAAAAGCTCAATTCCCCAAAAGAACTCAAGAAGGAACCAACAAGAAGCAAATGCAGAAAATGGCAGAAATCTGTCAAAACAGACCAGCAGGTAAAGACGAATTTTTTCGAAGACCTTCTGTTGCTCAAATCAAAGAGTGTTGAACTAACGAAAGTTAGATAACAACCTGGGGCAGAAGCACAAAACATTACAGCACAATCTGATGTACAGAGCTCTCTCAGGAATATTTACGGTGAAGCACCGAAATCTGTCGGGACAGCAACTTTCCCAATCATTACTTCACTCTCATTAGAGGTTACTCTTGGCACAAAAAGCAAATAAAAAGGATAAGGAGCGGTTATTACAGAGGTAATAACTTCTAAGACTCATCTAAAACTCTTGGGTTATCTCCCAACAAGTACGTTTCTTTAACGCCTTTAAGTTAGGCATAAGAAGCAAAGAAAGAATCAAGTGTTCTCAAATGAAGAAGCATTAAGACCAAATTTTGTTTTCATAGGAGAAGCAAAAGAAATCTTTTCTCTCTTTTTAGGGAAGTGTTCTATACCTTTCTTGAGTGGGAGTTGATATTTAATGGTTCCTTCTTTCATATCAATGATGGCACCAACAGTTCTAAGAAAAGGTCTTCCCAAAGTAATAGGACAAGAAGCATTGTATTCAACATCCAAAACATAGAAATCAACGGGAACATAGGAATCGTTAACCATAATAAGAACATCATTAAGACTCTCCATGAGTTTATTTTTAGCATTATCATCAAGTGGGACATTCAAATAACAATCTTCAAGAGGAGGTAAATCAAGCATATCATAAATCCTTCTAGGCATAATAGAAACACTACTATCAAGATCACACAAAGCTTTGGAATCAAAGTCATTCACTTTCATATTAATGATGGGTTCCCAACCATCTTCTTGCTTTATAGGAATAGAAGTTTTATGTTTCATCTTTTCTTCTTTAATTTTTATGAGAGCATCAGTAATGTGTTTTGTAAAAGCCATGTTCATAGCACTAGCATTAGGACTTTTAGCAAGCTTTTGTAGGAACTTAATAAATTCAGAGATGTTGCAACCATCAAGATCAAAATCAACTTTATCATCTAAAGTAGTAGAACTATTAGTAGCCTCAACACTAGTGGTGGTAATAGTAGAAACACTAATGTTTCTAGCAATTTCATCTTCTCTTTCCCACTTAGCATGTAATTCAGCTAATAGTCTAACATTTTCATCAATTCTTACTTGTATGGCATTAGTAGCTGCAAATGGATTCTCATTAGTTTCAGGTTTAGCAGCCATTTTATTCAAAGAAGATTGAGCTCCAGCCAAAGATGCTATATTTTTTTCAGCATTAGAGAGTTTTTCCTCAATAGTTTTATTGAAAGCAGTTTGTTTACTAATGAACTCTTTAAGCATAACCTCAAGTTCAGAGGGAGCACTCTTATTATTGTTGTAAGAATTTCCATAAGCATTACCATTGTTGGGACGGTATGGCTTATAATTGTTGTTACCAAAATTGTTCCTATAAGCATTATTTCCATAAGCATTGTTGCCAAAGTTGTTATTTTTTATGAAGTTCACATCAACTTGCTCTTCTTGAGCAACCAAAGAGGCTAGAGGAACATTATTTGGATCAATATGGGCTTTCCCATTAACAAGCATAGACATAATAATATCAATCTTATCACTCAAGGAGGAGGTTTCCTCAACAGAATTTACCTTCTTACCTTGTGGAGCTCTCTCAGTATGCCATTCAGAATAATTAACCATCACATTGTCCAAAAGTTTTGTTGCAGCACCCAAAGTGATGGTTGTAAAGGTACCTCCAGCAGCAGAATCCAATAGGTTCCTTGAAGAATAGTTCAATCCTGCATAAAAAGTTTGGATGATCATCCAAGCAGCCAGTCCATGAGTGGGACAATTCTTTACCAAAGATTTCATTCTTTCCCAAGCTTGAGCAACATGCTCATTATCAAGTTGTTTAAACTTCATTATTTCACTTCTCATGGATATAATCTTAGCAGGAGGATAGTATTTTCCAATAAAAGCATCTTTGCACTTAGTCCAAGAATCAATACTATTCCTAGTTAAGGAATTCAACCATTCTTTAGCTTTTCCTCTCAAAGAGAAAGGAAACAATTTCAGCTTAATAATATCACCATCTATATCCCTATGCTTTTGCATCTCACAAAGTTCTACAAAGTTATTTAGATGGGAAGCAACATCTTCATTACCAATACCAGAAAATTGTTCTCTCATAACAAGACTGAGCAAAGCAGGTTTTATCTCAAAGAAAGTATTTTCAGTCACAGGTGGAGCAATAGGTGTGCTCATAAAATCATTGTTGTTGGTGCTAGTGAAGTCACACAACTTAGTGTTTTCAAGAGTAGTCATTTTTTTTGGGTTTTCAAATAAGAAAGCAAACTAGTAAAACTAATTTTTTTTGTGTTTTTTGAAGAACAAAAACAAGCAAACAAAGGAAAAAGAAACTAAGCAAAAAGAAACTAAGCAAAACAAAAACAACAAAGTAAAGAGATTGGTTATGAGGGACTCCCCTTGTGAAGATGTCCTTGACTCCCCGGCAACGGCGCCAGAAAATCTTTGATGGCGTGTAGTTGACGTGGGAGCTTCTTTTTCTTTGTTCCCCAGCAACAGCGCCAGAAAACATCTTGATGCACTCGACGATCAACGTAGAGCTCGTTGGGAACCCCAAGAGAAAGGTATGATGAGCACAGTAGAAAGTTTTCCCTCAGTTATGAAACCAAGGTTTAATCGAACCAGTAGGAGCAAGAAAACACCCCAAAGGTGTTACTAGCTGAGCTTTGGCAGGGCGCACTACCGGTGCTAGTAGCAACGTGGAGACCTGCACAACACAACCACAGAACTTTGTCCCCAACTTGCGATGAGGTTATCAATATCACCGTGTTTTGTGGAAAACAAAGGATTAAATGTATCAAATGGAAAGAAGTAAAAGTTTGCAGAACAAACGATTGTTCTATGAACAAAGGATTGTTGTTTTCTCCCTAGTAGCAACAGCACATCTAGTACCTTAGAGATTTCTATCACTTCCCCAGATTACCAGAGGCATGAACCCACTATCGAGCATAAATACTAACTCTTGGATTGCTAGCATCTACTTGGCCAAGATAGCTACTAACAACGGAAAGCATGCAAGATCACAAATAACAAAGACATGATAGAATCAATAATCAATCTGAAATAGCATCTCAATATCCATCGGATCCTCGCAAACACAACATGTATGGATTACAAATAGATGATCTTGATCATGAACGGAGCTCACAAGATCTAAACATGAAAGCACAAAGGAGGAGAAACCAGCCATCTAGCTACTACATGGATCCGTAGTCCAAGGATGAACTACTCACGCATCACACCGGAGGCTTGCATGGTGATGAAGAAGGCCTCCAGGGTGAATTCCCCTCTCCGGCAGGGTGCCGGGAAGAGCTTGAGATCCCTCCCGATCTAGGGATGGAGATGACGGCGGCTACAGACTCTTTCGTGGATTTTTGATCGGGTACTTAGGGTTTTCGTCCCGAGGGTAATATATAGGCGGAAGGAGAGGCCGAGGGGGTGCTGGGAGCAGCCACACCACCCCCTGGCACGGGCCAGGCCTGGCTGCGCGGCCAGGTGGTGTGGTGGCTCCCTAGCCCTTCTCCGTCTCGTATTCTGGCACTTGATCCCTTCCGGAAAAATAGGCACTTTGGCTTTTGTCCCGTCCAATTCCGAGAATATTCATTTTCTGACTTTCCTGGAACCAAAAACAGCAAAAAACAGGCAGCTGGCACTGTGGCTCTTGTTAATAGGTTAGTCCAAGAAATCATATGAAAAGTACTCCAAAGTTGGAACAAAACACAAGAAAGTGGATAAAACTAAGCATGGAACATCAAAAATTATAGATACATTTGCAATGTATCACCATGTTTTTTGCCTTGTTAATACAACATTTAAATTACGGGGTATCTAAATAACTTGAACCATTTAATTAATTGTCGGGACCCCAGTTCCGCTTAACATTTTCTAGTTGCATCGCATCTCGGCCATGGCATGCATCATACATGCATCATGCCTGATCTTCTGGCGTAGTATTAAATAGTGCATACGGTGTTTCTTCTAGTGTTTGGCTTCTTCACGGATTAGGCCGATGAGTTGATGCGAGTGTCGACCCGATCTCCGCTGAATCTTCGGCTATGTTTTTCCAGGCGAGCAATCTCCCCCTTTCTACCTATTTTGCATTTATAGTCTTTATTTCCTCTTGTTGATCTATTGCTATCCGTGTTGCGATGCTTTAGTTTCCGTGCACCATTTATACTCGTTGCAGCCCCTAAATTGCCATGGACACATCCTATTGCCTGTTTCTTGATAGACGGTCGGCCATGCGAGTCGTAGTTGCTTGCTCAAGTGCTGCTTTGCGTTGTTGTCGTTCCACCATTGATAAAAGGTTGGCACATGCTTAATGATGGAGATGCTTTATGGTGGAGTTGATCATGACTTTAAATACAACTATTAAATTGCTGGGACAACTAATGAAAGAGGCACCGGTGGGCATGCTATGCTATTTGGATTTTCATGTCCACTTGTGTCCCGTAGGCCTCGAGTACTTGATATATGTTCCTTGACTATTCGCACTATCCACATATGGGAGACTCTATGAATCCCCCTTAGCCAGAGCTTGATTCATTTCTTATTTCTTGGGGCCACAAACTAGTTTGGGGATTTATTACTATCCTGTACCTATGCCATGCTTTACTGCTTTATTTACGATTGTGCGTGGAGCACCTGTACTGTTTTGGAACGTGGAATGTTTTCGTGGTATCGACAAGCCCAGTCACACTTTTGGGTTCCCAGTCGTTTACAACCATTGTCACAAACCCTGGGTCCGTTTCGGAGAAGGCCAACTTCGTTGCGGGTAGCTTAGTGGGGTGGCCCCCTGAAATGATTTATGAATCATGTGATTGCTTTGTCGTGAAAGCCTCATTGGGTTTTGATTTGTTTTTTCCGAGGTTGACCGTGTGTGTGTTGCTATTTGTGCACCCCTGCAGGGTAAATCTTTTTGAAAGCTGTGTTCGCGGTTATGGACGACTTGGAGCACAGTATCTCGATCATAAACAAGCATAACTAAAGTAGTGTTATAAATTTGACTTAATGTGTGACTAGTAATCAGCTTCACTACAATGGAATGGATAATAAAAGTGCCAACAACTGGTGGAACTGGGTGTATCGTGTCATGCTATACCTTCCTAGTAAGTAGTGCAACTCCAATGGAATGAAATAAAAGTGCCAACAACTGCTGGGTTGGGATGTCACATGCTAATTGTATCTAACTAGTAAGTACTGCAACTACAACTGAATGGTTAACAAAAACCGCCCACTACTTATGCTATCAGGATGACTCGTGCTATCTATATCTGACTAGTAAGTGCTGCAACTATAATGGAATGAATAAAACTGCCAACTGTGTGAGTTCCTCGGTTTGACTTCCTCGTTTGGTCTCGAGGGGGAAATGTTAGGATGGGTATCATTGGTGTTAGTATCAGGTTGGTCCCGAATAGGTCTTTCTTATCCCCCTCTAATAGCCGACAGTTGAATCGAGCCTCTATAGATTGTTTAGTGCATGTTGCGCTGCCGCTTCAGTCCACCATACCTATGTAGGCGAGAGCCGCCAAATTCTAGCCTCGCCGTGTACTGGCCTCAGTACTGACACTCCTCTTTTTCCTTTGCCCTTTGTCGGCACCCCTTTTGTTTTAGCAGGTTTGAGATCAACGTCGTTAGCAGGATTACCCTTTCGGCTTGGCCTGGGCAGGGTTATGGACGCCATTGGTTATTCTTCAGGGCTCTTAGCTCAATTTGCTTCTTATCCGTACTCGGATGCTGTATCGTTTCCAAGGTGATTTGGATCTTTGTACTGTATATCTGTATTCTTGACTCAGTGAGTCGTTGCTGTATATATATATCTGTTCTGTGGGTTCCATCATGGACTATTGTGTAATGATATTACTTTGTTTTCCACCCGCACGAAAGTGCCTGGTGGGCGTCCTTGAATCGTTTCTATGCGGGTTTGGCGGGAATCGCTAAAACTTGCATAGGGCCGATTCGAGGGTGTTACATTGTGTTCTTTTCATGAACAACATATGGATCCACCAGAGTCATTGAATGTCTGTTCATTTCATAAAATACATGGATCCACTAGAGTCATTGCATGTGTGTTCTTTTCATGAACCACATATGGGTCCACTAGAGTCATTGCATGTGTGTTCTTATCCTAAACCAGAACTAGAGTCATTGCATGTGCGTTCTTATCCTAAACCAGCACTAGAGTCATTGCATGTGTGTTCCTTTGATAAATCACTTGGATCCACCAGAGTCATTGCATGTGTGTTCTTTTCTTGAACCACAGCTAGAGTCATTGCATGTGTGTTCTTTTCATGAACCACAAATGGATCCACTAGAGTCATTGCATGTCTATTCTTTTCATAAAACACATGGATCCACTAGAGTCATTGAATGTGTGTTCTTTTCACAAACCACATATGGATCCACCAATATCATTGCATGTGTGTTATTTTCGTGAACCACATATGGATCCACCAGAGTCATTGGATGTCTGTTCTTTTCATAAAACACATGGATCCACTAGAGTCATTGCATGTGTGTTCTTTTCATGAACCACATATGGATCCACTAGAGTCATTGCATGTGTGTTCTTATCATAAATTAGCACTAGAGTCATTGCATGTGTGTTCTTATCCTAAACCAGCAATAGAATCATTGCATGTGTCTTCTTTTCATGAACTACATATGGATCCACTAGAGTCATTGCACGTGTGTTCTTTCTTTAAACCACATGGATCCACTAATGTCATTGCATGTGTGTTATTTTCATGAACCACGTATGGATCCACTAGAGTCATTGCATGTCTGTTCTTTCCATAAACCAAATGGATCCAGCAATGTCATTGCATGTGTGCTCTTTTCATGAACCACATATTGATCCACTAGAGTCATTGCATGTGTCTTCATTCCACAAACCACACAGATCCACCAATGTCATTGCATGTGTGTTCTTTTCACAAACAATATATGGATCCACTAGAGTCATTGCATGTCTATTCTTTTCATTAACCACATCTATAGGCATTGCATGTGTGTTATTTTCATGAACCACATATGGATCCACTAGAGTCATTGCATGTCTATTCTTTTCATAAAACACATGGATCTACCAGAGTCATTGCATGTCTGTTCTTTCCACATACCACATGGATCCACCAATGTCATTACATGTGTGTTCTTTTCATGAACCACATATGGATCCACCAGAGTCATTGCATGTCTGTTCTTTTCATAAAACACATGGATCCACTAGATTCATTGCATATGTGTTCTTTTCATGAACCACATATGGATCCACCAATGTCATTGCATGTGTGTTCTTTTCCTAAACCAGCACTAGAGTCATTGCATGTGTGTTCTTATCCTAAACCAGCACTAGAGCCATTGTATGTGTGTTCTTTTCATGAACCACATATGGATCCACCAGAGTCATTGCATGTCTATTCTTTCCACAAACCACATGGATCCACCAATGTCATTGCATGTGTGTTCTTTTCATGAACCACATATGGATCCACCAGAGTCATTGAATGTCTATTCATTTCATAAAACACATGGATCCACTAGAGTCATTGCATGTGTGTTCTTTTCGTGAACCACATATGGGTCCACTAGAGTCATTGCATGTGTGTTCTTATCCTAAACCAGCACTAGAGTCAGTGCATGTGTGTTCTTATCCTAAACCAGCACTAGAGTCATTGCATGTGTGTTCCTTTGATAAAGCACTTGGATCCACCAGAGTCATTGCATGTGTGTTATTTTCTTAAACCATAGCTAGAGTCATTGCATGTGTGTTCTTTTATGAACAACAAATGGATCCACTAGAGTCATTGCATGTGTGTTCTTTTCATGAACCACATATGGATCCACTAGAGTCATTGCATGTGTGTTCTTATCCTAAACTAGTACTAGAGCCATTGCATGTATGTTCTTTTCATGAACCACATATGGATCCACTAGAGTCATTGCATGTCTATTCTTTCTTTAAACCACATGGATCCACTAATGTCGTTGCATGTGTGTTATTTTCATGAACCACATATGGATCCACTAGAGTCATAGCATGTCTGTTCTTTCCACAAACCACATTGATCCAGCAATGTCATTGCATGTGTGTTCTTTTCATGAACCACATATGGATCCACTAGAGTCATTGCATATGTATTCTTATCCTAAGACAGAACTACAGTCATTGCATATGTGTTCTTATCCTAAACCAGCACTAGAGTCATTGCATGTGTATTCTTTTCATGAACCACATATGGATCCACTAGAGTCATTGCATGTATGTTCTTTCCACATACCACATGGATCCACCAATGTCATTGCATGTGTGTTCTTTTCATGAACCACATATGGATCCACCAGAGTCATTGCATGTCTGTTCGTTTCATAAAGCACATGGATCCACTAGATTCATTGCATGTGTGTTCTTTTCATGAACCACATATAGATCCACCGGTGTCATTGCATGTGTGTTCTTTTCCTAAACCAGCACTAGAGTCATTGCATGTGTTTCTTATCCTAAACCAGCACTAGAGCCATTGCATGTGTGTTCTTTTCATGAACCACATATGGATCCACTAGAGTCATTGCATGTCTGTTCTTTCCACAAACCACATGGATCCACCAATGTCATTGCATTTGTGTTCTTTTCATGAACCACATATGGATCCACCAGAGTCATTGAATGTCTGTTCATTTCATAAAACACATGTATCCACTAGACTCATTGCATGTGTGTTCTTTTCATGAACCACATATGGATCCACTAGAGTCATTGCATGTGTGTTCTTATCCTAAACCAGCACTAGAGTCATTGCATGTGTGTTCTTATCCTAAACCAGCACTAGAGTCAGTGCATGTGTGTTCTTATCCTAAACCAGCACTAGAGTCATTGCATGTGTGTTCCTTTGATAAAGCACTTGGATCCACCAGAGTCACTGCATATGTGTTATTTTCTTAAACCATAGCTAGAGTCATTGCATGTGTGTTCTTTTATGAACAACAAATGGATCCACTAGAGTCATTGCATGTGTGTTCTTTTCATGAACCACATATGGATCCACTAGAGTCATTGCATGTGTGTTCTTATCCTAAACTAGTACTAGAGCCATTGCATGTATGTTCTTTTCATGAACCACATATGGATCCACTAGAGTCATTGCATGTCTGTTCTTTCTTTAAACCACATGGATCCACTAATGTCGTTGCATGTGTGTTATTTTCATGAACCACATATGGATCCACTAGAGTCATAGCATGTCTGTTCTTTCCACAAACCACATTGATCCAGCAATGTCATTGCATGTGTGTTCTTTTCATGAACCACATATGGATCCACTAGAGTCATTGCATATGTATTCTTATCCTAAGACAGAACTACAGTCATTGCATATGTGTTCTTATCCTAAACCAGCACTAGAGTCATTGCATGTGTATTATTTTCATGAACCACATATGGATCCACTAGAGTCATTGCATGTATGTTCTTTCCACATACCACATGGATCCACCAATGTCATTGCATGTGTGTTCTTTTCATGAACCACATATGGATCCACCAGAGTCATTGCATGTCTGTTCGTTTCATAAAGCACATGGATCCACTAGATTCATTGCATGTGTGTTCTTTTCATGAACCACATATAGATCCACCGGTGTCATTGCATGTGTGTTCTTTTCCTAAACCAGCACTAGAGTCATTGCATGTGTTTCTTATCCTAAACCAGCACTAGAGCCATTGCATGTGTGTTCTTTTCATGAACCACATATGGATCCACTAGAGTCATTGCATGTCTGTTCTTTCCACAAACCACATGGATCCACCAATGTCATTGCATTTGTGTTCTTTTCATGAACCACATATGGATCCACCAGAGTCATTGAATGTCTGTTCATTTCATAAAACACATGTATCCACTAGACTCATTGCATGTGTGTTCTTTTCATGAACCACATATGGATCCACTAGAGTCATTGCATGTGTGTTCTTATCCTAAACCAGCACTAGAGTCATTGCATGTGTGTTCTTATCCTAAACCAGCACTAGAGTCAGTGCATGTGTGTTCTTATCCTAAACCAGCACTAGAGTCATTGCATGTGTGTTCCTTTGATAAAGCACTTGGATCCACCAGAGTCACTGCATATGTGTTATTTTCTTAAACCATAGCTAGAGTCATTGCATGTGTGTTCTTTTATGAACAACAAATGGATCCACTAGAGTCATTGCATGTGTGTTCTTTTCATGAACCACATATGGATCCACTAGAGTCATTGGATGTGTGTTCTTTTCATAAAACACATGGATCCACTAGAGTCATTGCATGTGTGTTCTTTTCATGAACCACATATGGATCCACTAGAGTCATTGCATGTGTGTTCTTTTCACAAACAACATATGGATCCACTAGAGTCATTACATGTCTGTTCTTTTCATTAACCACAGCTAGAGTCATTGCATGTGTGTTCTTTTAATGAACCATGTACGGATGCACCAGAGTCATTGCATGTCTGTTATTTTCATAAAATACATGGATCCACTAAAGTCATTACATGTGTGTTCTTTTCATGAACCACATATGAATCCACCAGTGTCATTGCATGTGTGTTCTTTTCCTAAACCAGCACTAGAGTCATTGCATGTGTGTTCTTATCCTAAACCAGCACTAGAGCCATTGCATGTGTGTTCTTTTCATGAACCACATATGGATCCACTAGAGTCATTGCATGTTTGTTCTATCCATAAACCACATGGATCCAACAGTGTCATTGCATGTGTGTTCTTTTCATGAACCACATATGGATCCACTAGAGTCATTGCGTGTGTGTTCTTTCCACAAACCACACAGATCCACCAATGTCATTGCATGTGTGTTCTTTTCACAAACAATATATGGATCCACTAGAGTTATTGCATGTCTGTTCTTTTCATTAACCACATCTACAGTCATTGCATGTGTGTTATTTTCATGAACCACATATGGATCCACTAGAGTCATTGCATGTCTGTTCTTTTCATAAAACACATGGATCCACCAGAGTCATTGCATGTCTGTTCTTTTCATTAACCACAGCTAGAGTCATTGCATGTGTGTTCATCTCATGAACCATGTACGGATGCACCAGAGTCATTACATGTCTGTTCTTTTCATAAAATACATGGATCCTCTAAAGTCATTGCATGTGTGTTCTTTTCATGAACCACATATGGATCCACCAGTGTCATTGCATGTGTGTTCTTTTCCTAAACCAGCACTAGAGCCATTGCATGTGTGTTCTTTTCATGAACCACATATGGATCCACTAGTGTCATTGCATGTCTGTTCTTTCCACATACCACATGGATCCACGAATGTCATTGCATGTGTGTCCTTTTAATGAACCACATATGGATCCACCGGAGTCATTACATGTCTGTTCTTTTCATAAAACACATGGATCCACTAGATTCATTGCATGTGTGTTCTTTTCATGAACCACATATGGATCCACCGGTGTCATTGCATGTGTGTTCTTTTCCTAAACCAGCACTAGAGTCATTGCATGTGTTTCTTATCCTAAACCAGCACTAGAGCCATTGCATGTGTGTTCTTTTCATGAACCACATATGGATCCACTAGAGTCATTGCATGTCTGTTCTTTCCACAAACCACATGGATCCACCAATGTCATTGCATTTGTGTTCTTTTCATGAACCACATATGGATCCACCAGAGTCATTGAATGTCTGTTCATTTCATAAAACACATGTATCCACTAGACTCATTGCATGTGTGTTCTTTTCATGAACCACATATGGATCCACTAGAGTCATTGCATGTGTGTTCTTATCCTAAACCAGCACTAGAGTCATTGCATGTGTGTTCTTATCCTAAACCAGCACTAGAGTCATTGCATGTGTGTTCCTTTGATAAAGCACTTGGATCCAGTAGAGTCATTGCATGTGTGTTCTTTTCATGAAACACACCTAGAGTCATTGCATGTGTGTTCTTTTCACGAACCACCGTTAGAGTCATTGCATGTGTGTTCTTTTCTTGAACCATAGCTAGAGTTATTGCATTTGTGTTCTTTTCATGAACCACAAATGGATCCACTAGAGTCATTGCATGTCTGTTCTTTTCATAAAACACATGGATCCACTAGACTCATTGAATGTGTGTTCTTTTCACAAACCACATATGGATCCACCAATGTCATTGCATGTGTGTTCTTTTCATGAACCACATATGGATCCACTAGAGTCATTGCATGTGTGTTCTTTTCACAAACAACATATGGATCCACTAGAGTCATTGCATGTCTGTTCTTTTCATTAACCACAGCTAGAGTCATTGCATGTGTGTTCTTTTAATGAACCATGTACGGATGCACCAGAGTCATTGCATGTCTGTTATTTTCATAAAATACATGGATCCACTAAAGTCATTACATGTGTGTTCTTTTCATGAACCACATATGGATCCACCAGTGTCATTGCATGTGTGTTCTTTTCCTAAACCAGCACTAGAGTCATTGCATGTGTGTTCTTATCCTAAACCAACACTAGAGCCATTGCATGTGTGTTCTTTTCATGAACCACATATGGATCCACTAGAGTCATTGCATGTCTGTTCTTTCCACAAACCACATGGATCCACCAATGTCATTGCATTTGTGTTCTTTTCATGAACCACATATGGATCCACCAGAGTCATTGAATGGCTGTTCATTTCATAAAACACATGTATCCACTAGACTCATTGCATCTGTGTTCTTTTCATAAACCACATATGGATCCACTAGAGTCATTGCATGTGTGTTCTTATCCTAAACCAGCACTAGAGTCATTGCATGTGTGTTCTTATCCTAAACCAGCACTAGAGTCATTGCATGTGTGTTCCTTTGATAAAGCACTTGGATCCACTAGAGTCATTGCATGTGTGTTCTTTTCATAAAACACACCTAGAGTCATTGCATGTGTGTTCTTTTCACGAACCACCGTTAGAGTCATTGCATGTGTGTTCTTTTCTTGAACCACAGCTAGAGTTATTGCATTTGTGTTCTTTTCATGAACCACAAATGGATCCACTAGAGTCATTGCATGTCTGTTCTTTTCATAAAACACATGGATCCACTAGACTCATTGAATGTGTGTTCTTTTCACAAACCACATATGGATCCACCAATGTCATTGCATGTGTGTTCTTTTCATGAACCACATATGGATCCACTAGAGTCATTGCATGTGTGTTCTTTTCACAAACAACATATGGATCCACTAGAGTCATTGCATGTCTGTTATTTTCATTAACCGCAGCTAGAGTCATTGCATGTGTGTTCTTTTAATGAACCATGTACGGATGCACCAGAGTCATTGCATGTCTGTTATTTTCATAAAATACATGGATCCACTAAAGTCATTACATGTGTGTTCTTTTCATAAACCACATATGGATCCACCAGTGTCATTGCATGTGTGTTCTTTTCCTAAACCAGCACTAGAGTCATTGCATGTGTGTTCTTATCCTAAACCAGCACTAGAGTCATTGCATGTGTGTTCTTTTCACAAACAACATATGGATCCACTAGAGTCATTGCATGTCTGTTCTTTTCATTAACCACAGCTAGAGTCATTGCATGTGTTCTTTTAATGAACCATGTACGGATGCACCAGAGTCATTGCATGTCTGTTATTTTCATAAAATACATGGATCCACTAAAGTCATTACATGTGTGTTCTTTTCATGAACCACATATGAATCCACCAGTGTCATTGCATGTGTGTTCTTTTCCTAAACCAGCACTAGAGTCATTGCATGTGTGTTCTTATCCTAAACCAGCACTAGAGCCATTGCATGTGTGTTCTTTTCATGAACCACATATGGATCCACTAGAGTCATTGCATGTTTGTTCTATCCATAAACCACATGGATCCAACAGTGTCATTGCATGTGTGTTCTTTTCATGAACCACATATGGATCCACTAGAGTCATTGCGTGTGTGTTCTTTCCACAAACCACACAGATCCACCAATGTCATTGCATGTGTGTTCTTTTCACAAACAATATATGGATCCACTAGAGTTATTGCATGTCTGTTCTTTTCATTAACCACATCTACAGTCATTGCATGTGTGTTATTTTCATGAACCACATATGGATCCACTAGAGTCATTGCATGTCTGTTCTTTTCATAAAACACATGGATCCACCAGAGTCATTGCATGTCTGTTCTTTTCATTAACCACAGCTAGAGTCATTGCATGTGTGTTCATCTCATGAACCATGTACGGATGCACCAGAGTCATTACATGTCTGTTCTTTTCATAAAATACATGGATCCTCTAAAGTCATTGCATGTGTGTTCTTTTCATGAACCACATATGGATCCACCAGTGTCATTGCATGTGTGTTCTTTTCCTAAACCAGCACTAGAGCCATTGCATGTGTGTTCTTTTCATGAACCACATATGGATCCACTAGTGTCATTGCATGTCTGTTCTTTCCACATACCACATGGATCCACGAATGTCATTGCATGTGTGTCCTTTTAATGAACCACATATGGATCCACCGGAGTCATTACATGTCTGTTCTTTTCATAAAACACATGGATCCACTAGATTCATTGCATGTGTGTTCTTTTCATGAACCACATATGGATCCACCGGTGTCATTGCATGTGTGTTCTTTTCCTAAACCAGCACTAGAGTCATTGCATGTGTTTCTTATCCTAAACCAGCACTAGAGCCATTGCATGTGTGTTCTTTTCATGAACCACATATGGATCCACTAGAGTCATTGCATGTCTGTTCTTTCCACAAACCACATGGATCCACCAATGTCATTGCATTTGTGTTCTTTTCATGAACCACATATGGATCCACCAGAGTCATTGAATGTCTGTTCATTTCATAAAACACATGTATCCACTAGACTCATTGCATGTGTGTTCTTTTCATGAACCACATATGGATCCACTAGAGTCATTGCATGTGTGTTCTTATCCTAAACCAGCACTAGAGTCATTGCATGTGTGTTCTTATCCTAAACCAGCACTAGAGTCATTGCATGTGTGTTCCTTTGATAAAGCACTTGGATCCAGTAGAGTCATTGCATGTGTGTTCTTTTCATGAAACACACCTAGAGTCATTGCATGTGTGTTCTTTTCACGAACCACCGTTAGAGTCATTGCATGTGTGTTCTTTTCTTGAACCATAGCTAGAGTTATTGCATTTGTGTTCTTTTCATGAACCACAAATGGATCCACTAGAGTCATTGCATGTCTGTTCTTTTCATAAAACACATGGATCCACTAGACTCATTGAATGTGTGTTCTTTTCACAAACCACATATGGATCCACCAATGTCATTGCATGTGTGTTCTTTTCATGAACCACATATGGATCCACTAGAGTCATTGCATGTGTGTTCTTTTCACAAACAACATATGGATCCACTAGAGTCATTGCATGTCTGTTCTTTTCATTAACCACAGCTAGAGTCATTGCATGTGTGTTCTTTTAATGAACCATGTACGGATGCACCAGAGTCATTGCATGTCTGTTATTTTCATAAAATACATGGATCCACTAAAGTCATTACATGTGTGTTCTTTTCATGAACCACATATGGATCCACCAGTGTCATTGCATGTGTGTTCTTTTCCTAAACCAGCACTAGAGTCATTGCATGTGTGTTCTTATCCTAAACCAACACTAGAGCCATTGCATGTGTGTTCTTTTCATGAACCACATATGGATCCACTAGAGTCATTGCATGTCTGTTCTTTCCACAAACCACATGGATCCACCAATGTCATTGCATTTGTGTTCTTTTCATGAACCACATATGGATCCACCAGAGTCATTGAATGGCTGTTCATTTCATAAAACACATGTATCCACTAGACTCATTGCATCTGTGTTCTTTTCATAAACCACATATGGATCCACTAGAGTCATTGCATGTGTGTTCTTATCCTAAACCAGCACTAGAGTCATTGCATGTGTGTTCTTATCCTAAACCAGCACTAGAGTCATTGCATGTGTGTTCCTTTGATAAAGCACTTGGATCCACTAGAGTCATTGCATGTGTGTTCTTTTCATAAAACACACCTAGAGTCATTGCATGTGTGTTCTTTTCACGAACCACCGTTAGAGTCATTGCATGTGTGTTCTTTTCTTGAACCACAGCTAGAGTTATTGCATTTGTGTTCTTTTCATGAACCACAAATGGATCCACTAGAGTCATTGCATGTCTGTTCTTTTCATAAAACACATGGATCCACTAGACTCATTGAATGTGTGTTCTTTTCACAAACCACATATGGATCCACCAATGTCATTGCATGTGTGTTCTTTTCATGAACCACATATGGATCCACTAGAGTCATTGCATGTGTGTTCTTTTCACAAACAACATATGGATCCACTAGAGTCATTGCATGTCTGTTCTTTTCATTAACCGCAGCTAGAGTCATTGCATGTGTGTTCTTTTAATGAACCATGTACGGATGCACCAGAGTCATTGCATGTCTGTTATTTTCATAAAATACATGGATCCACTAAAGTCATTACATGTGTGTTCTTTTCATAAACCACATATGGATCCACCAGTGTCATTGCATGTGTGTTCTTTTCCTAAACCAGCACTAGAGTCATTGCATGTGTGTTCTTATCCTAAACCAGCACTAGAGTCATTGCATGTGTGTTCTTTTCACAAACAACATATGGATCCACTAGAGTCATTGCATGTCTGTTCTTTTCATTAACCACAGCTAGAGTCATTGCATGTGTTCTTTTAATGAACCATGTACGGATGCACCAGAGTCATTGCATGTCTGTTATTTTCATAAAATACATGGATCCACTAAAGTCATTACATGTGTGTTCTTTTCATGAACCACATATGGATCCACCAGTGTCATTGCATGTGTGTTCTTTTCCTAAACCAGCACTAGAGTCATTGCATGTGTGTTCTTATCCTAAACCAGCACTAGAGCCATTGCATGTGTGTTCTTTTCATGAACCACATATGGATCCACTAGAGTCATTGCATGTTTGTTCTATCCATAAACCACATGGATCCAACAGTGTCATTGCATGTGTGTTCTTTTCATGAACCACATATGGATCCACTAGAGTCATTGCGTGTGTTCTTTCCACAAACCACACAGATCCACCAATGTCATTGCATGTGTGTTCTTTTCACAAACAATATATGGATCCACTAGAGTTATTGCATGTCTGTTCTTTTCATTAACCACATCTACAGTCATTGCATGTGTGTTATTTTCATGAACCACATATGGATCCACTAGAGTCATTGCATGTCTGTTCTTTTCATAAAACACATGGATCCACCAGAGTCATTGCATGTCTGTTCTTTTCATTAACCACAGCTAGAGTCATTGCATGTGTGTTCATCTCATGAACCATGTACGGATGCACCAGAGTCATTACATGTCTGTTCTTTTCATAAAATACATGGATCTTCTAAAGTCATTGCATGTGTGTTCTTTTCATGAACCACATATGGATCCACCAGTGTCATTGCATGTGTGTTCTTTTCCTAAACCAGCACTAGAGCCATTGCATGTGTGTTCTTTTCATGAACCACATATGGATCCACTAGTGTCATTGCATGTCTGTTCTTTCCACATACCACATGGATCCACGAATGTCATTGCATGTGTGTCCTTTTAATGAACCACATATGGATCCACCGGAGTCATTACATGTCTGTTATTTTCATAAAACACATGGATCCACTAGATTCATTGCATGTGTGTTCTTTTCATGAACCACATATGGATCCACCAGTGTCATTGCATGTGTGTTCTTTTCCTAAACCAGCACTAGAGTCATTGCATGTGTTTCTTATCCTAAACCAGCACTATAGCCATTGCATGTGTGTTCTTTTCATGAACCACATATGGATCCACTAGAGTCATTGCATGTCTGTTCTTTCCACAAACCACATGGATCCACCAATGTCATTGCATTTGTGTTCTTTTCATGAACCACATATGGATCCACCAGAGTCATTGAATGTCTGTTCATTTCATAAAACACATGTATCCACTAGACTCATTGCATGTGTGTTCTTTTCATGAACCACATATGGATCCACTAGAGTCATTGCATGTGTGTTCTTATCCTAAACCAGCACTAGAGTCATTGCATGTGTGTTCTTATCCTAAACCAGCACTAGAGTCATTGCATGTGTGTTCCTTTGATAAAGCACTTGGATCCAGTAGAGTCATTGCATGTGTGTTCTTTTCATGAAACACACCTAGAGTCATTGCATGTGTGTTCTTTTCACGAACCACCGTTAGAGTCATTGCATGTATGTTCTTTTCTTGAACCATAGCTAGAGTTATTGCATTTGTGTTCTTTTCATGAACCACAAATGGATCCACTAGAGTCATTGCATGTCTGTTCTTTTCATAAAACACATGGATCCACTAGACTCATTGAATGTGTGTTCTTTTCACAAACCACATATGGATCCACCAATGTCATTGCATGTGTGTTCTTTTCATGAACCACATATGGATCCACTAGAGTCATTGCATGTGTGTTCTTTTCACAAACAACATATGGATCCACTAGAGTCATTGCATGTCTGTTCTTTTCATTAACCACAGCTAGAGTCATTGCATGTGTGTTCTTTTAATGAACCATGTACGGATGCACCAGAGTCATTGCATGTCTGTTATTTTCATAAAATACATGGATCCACTAAAGTCATTACATGTGTGTTCTTTTCATGAACCACATATGGATCCACCAGTGTCATTGCATGTGTGTTCTTTTCCTAAACCAGCACTAGAGTCATTGCATGTGTGTTCTTATCCTAAACCAACACTAGAGCCATTGCATGTGTGTTCTTTTCATGAACCACATATGGATCCACTAGAGTCATTGCATGCCTGTTCTTTCCACAAACCACATGGATCCACCAATGTCATTGCATTTGTGTTCTTTTCATGAACCACATATGGATCCACCAGAGTCATTGAATGTCTGTTCATTTCATAAAACACATGTATCCACTAGACTCATTGCATCTGTGTTCTTTTCATAAACCACATATGGATCCACTAGAGTCATTGCATGTGTGTTCTTATCCTAAACCAGCACTAGAGTCATTGCATGTGTGTTCTTATCCTAAACCAGCACTAGAGTCATTGCATGTGTGTTCCTTTGATAAAGCACTTGGATCCACTAGAGTCATTGCATGTGTGTTCTTTTCATAAAACACACCTAGAGTCATTGCATGTGTGTTCTTTTCACGAACCACCGTTAGAGTCATTGCATGTGTGTTCTTTTCTTGAACCACAGCAAGAGTTATTGCATTTGTGTTCTTTTCATGAACCACAAATGGATCCACTAGAGTCATTGCATGTCTGTTCTTTTCATAAAACACATGGATCCACTAGACTCATTGAATGTGTGTTCTTTTCACAAACCACATATGGATCCACCAATGTCATTGCATGTGTGTTCTTTTCATGAACCACATATGGATCCACTAGAGTCATTGCATGTGTGTTCTTTTCACCAACAACATATGGATCCACTAGAGTCATTGCATGTCTGTTCTTTTAATTAACCACAGCTAGAGTCATTGCATGTTTGTTCTTTTAATGAACCATGTACGGATGCACCAGAGTCATTGCATGTCTGTTATTTTCATAAAATACATGGATCCACTAAAGTCATTACATGTGTGTTCTTTTCCTGAACCACATATGGATCCACCAGTGTCATTGCATGTGTGTTCTTTTCCTAAACCAGCACTAGAGTCATTGCATGTGTGTTCTTATCCTAAACCAGCACTAGAGCCATTGCATGTGTGTTCTTTTCATGAACCACATATGGATCCACTAGAGTCATTGCATGTCTGTTCTATCCATAAACCACATGGATCCAGCAATGTCATTGCATGTGTGTTCTTTTCATGAACCACATATGGATCCACTAGAGTCATTGCGTGTGTGTTCTTTCCACAAACCACACAGATCCACCAAATTGCATGTGTGTTCTTTTCACAAACAATATATGAATCCACTAGAGTCATTGCATGTCTGTTCTTTTCATTAACCACATCTACAGTCATTGCATGTGTGTTATTTTCATGAACCACATATGGATCCACTAGAGTCATTGCATGTCTGTTCTTTTCATAAAACACATGGATCCACCAGAGTCATTGCATGTTTGTTATTTTCATTAACCACAGCTAGAGTCATTGCATGTGTGTTCATCTCATGAACCATGTACGGATGCACCAGAGTCATTGCATGTCTGTTCTTTTCATAAAATACATGGATCCTCTAAAGTCATTGCATGTGTGTTCTTTTCATGAACCACATATGGATCCACCAGTGTCATTGCATGTGTGTTCTTTTTCCTAAACAAGCACTAGAGTCATGGCATGTGTGTTCTTATCCTAAACCAGCACTAGAGCCATTGCATGTGTGTTCTTTTCATGAACCACATATCGATTCACTAGTGTCATTGCATGTCTGTTCTTTCCACATACCACATGGATCCACGAATGTCATTGCATGTGTGTCCTTTTAATGAACCACATATGGATCCACCGGAGTCATTACATGTCTGTTCTTTTCATAAAACACATGGATCCACTAGATTCATTGCATGTGTGTTCTTTTCATGAACCACATATGGATCCACCGGTGTCATTGCATGTGTGTTCTTTTCCTAAACCAGCACTAGAGTCATTGCACGTGTGTTCTTATCCTAAACCAGCACTAGAGCCATTGCATGTGTGTTCTTTTCATGAACCACATATGGATCCACTAGAGTCATTGCATGTCTGTTCTTTCCACAAAGCACATGGATCCACCAATGTCATTGCATTTGTGTTCTTTTCATGAACCACATATGGATCCACCAGAGTCATTGAATGTCTGTTCATTTCATAAAACACATGTATCCACTAGACTCATTGCATGTGTGTTCTTTTCATAAACCACATATGGATCCACTAGAGTCATTGCATGTGTGTTCTTATCCTAAACCAGCACTAGAGTCATTGCATGTGTGTTCTTATCCTAAACCAGCACTAGAGTCATTGCATGTGTGTTCCTTTGATAAAGCACTTGGATCCACTAGAGTCATTGCATGTGTGTTCTTTTCATGAAACACACCTACAGTCATTGCATGTGTGTTGTTTTCACGAACCACCGTTAGAGTCATTGCATGTGTGTTCTTTTCTTGAACCACAGCTAGAGTTATTGCATTTGTGTTCTTTTCATGAACCACAAATGGATCCACTAGAGTCATTGCATGTCTGTTCTTTTCATAAAACACATGGATCCACTAGACTCATTGAATGTGTGTTCTTTTCACAAACCACATATGGATCCACCAATGTCATTGCATGTGTGTTATTTTCAAGAACCACATATGGATCCACCAGAGTCACTGGATGTGTGTTCATTTCAGAAAACACATGGATCCATTAGAGTCATTGCATGTGTGTTCTTTTCATGAACCACATATGGATCCACTAGAGTCATTGCATGTGTGTTCTTTTCACAAACAACATATGGATCCACTAGAGTCATTGCATGTCTTTTCTTTTCATTAACCACAGCTAGAGTCATTGCGTGTGTGTTCTTTTAATGAACCATGTACGGATGCACCAGAGTCTTTGCATGTTTGTTCTTTTCATAAAATACATGGATCCACTAAAGTCATTGCATGTGTGTTCTTTTCATGAACCACATATGGATCCACCAGTGTCATTGCATGTGTGTTCTTTTCCTAAACCAGCACTAGAGTCATTGCATGTGTGTTCTTATCCTAAACCAGCACTAGAGCCATTGCATGTGTGTTCTTTTCATGAACCACATATGGATCCACTAGTGTCATTGCATGTCTGTTCTTTCCACAAACCACATGGATCCAGCAATGTCATTGCATGTGTGTTCTTTTCATGAACCAAATATGGATCCAGTAGAGTCATTGCATCTGTGTTCTTTCCACAAACCACACGGATCCACCAATGTCATTGCATGTGTGTTATTTTCACAAACATTATATGGATCCACTAGAGTCATTGCATGTCTGTTCTTTTCATTAACCACATCTACAGTCATTGCATGTGTGTTATTTTCATGAACCACATATGGATCCACTAGAGTCATTGCATGTCTGTTCTTTTCATAAAACACATGGATCCACCAGAGTCATTGCATGTCTGTTCTTTCCACATACCACATGGATCCATGAATGTCATTGCATGTGTGTTCTTTTCATGAACCACATATGGATGCACCAGAGTCATTGCATGTTTGTTCTTTTCATAAAACACATGGATCCACTAGATTCATTGCATGTGTGTTCTTTTCATGAACCACATATGGATCCACCGGTGTCATTGTGGTGACCCACAAGTATAGGGGGTGTATCGCAGTATTTTTGAGGGAAGTGAAACCCAATTTATTGATTCGACACAAGTGGAGCCAAAGAATATTTATCATCCTTAACAACCGAGTTGTCAATTAAGCTGCACCTGGAAACAATCTTGCTCATAGCAGTTTATCAGTAGCAACAGTTTTGTAGTAGGAATAGTAAAGCAGGAGTGTAGTAAAGCAAAGAGAGTAGTAACACAAGCAGTAATAGTGAGTCATTGCATGTCTTTTCTTTTCATTAACCACAGCTAGAGTCATTGCATGTGTGTTCTTTTAATGAACCATGTACGGATGCACCAGAGTCTTTGCATGTCTGTTCTTTTCATCAAATACATGGATCCACTAAAGTCATTGCATGTGTGTTCTTTTCATGAACCACATATGGATCCACCAGTGTCATTGCATGTGTGTTCTTTTCCTAAACCAGCACTAGAGTCATTGCATGTGTGTTCTTATCCTAAACCAGCACTAGAGCCATTGCATGTGTGTTCTTTTCATGAACCACATATGGATCCACTAGTGTCATTGCATGTCTGTTCTTTCCACAAACCACATGGATCCAGCAATGTCATTGCATGTGTGTTCTTTTCATGAACCAAATATGGATCCAGTAGAGTCATTGCATCTGTGTTCTTTCCACAAACCACACGGATCCACCAATGTCATTGCATGTGTGTTATTTTCACAAACATTATATGGATCCACTAGAGTCATTGCATGTCTGTTCTTTTCATTAACCACATCTACAGTCATTGCATGTGTGTTATTTTCATGAACCACATATGGATCCACTAGAGTCATTGCATGTCTGTTCTTTTCATAAAACACATGGATCCACCAGAGTCATTGCATGTCTGTTCTTTCCACATACCACATGGATCCATGAATGTCATTGCATGTGTGTTCTTTTCATGAATCACATATGGATGCACCAGAGTCATTGCATGTTTGTTCTTTTCATAAAACACATGGATCCACTAGATTCATTGCATGTGTGTTCTTTTCATGAACCACATATGGATCCACCGGTGTCATTGTGGTGACCCACAAGTATAGGGGGTGTATCGCAATATTTTTGAGGGAAGTGAAACCCAATTTATTGATTCGACACAAGTGGAGCCAAAGAATATTTATCATCCTTAACAACCGAGTTGTCAATTCAGCTGCACCTGGAAACAATCTTGCTCACAGCAGTTTATCAGTAGCAACAGTTTTGTAGTAGGAATAGTAAAGCAGGAGTGTAGTAAAGCAAAGAGAGTAGTAACACAAGCAGTAATAGTGGGATTCGAGTGCAGTAGGCATAGGGATGGATGGACGGGCGTTGCATGGACAAGACAATTCACATAGCAATCAGAACATAGGGCAATTGCAGATAAATAAGATAAAGCATCCAAGTACTAGACAATCCTAGGCATGTGTTCCACATATAGTCATACGTGCTCGCAATGAGAACTTGCACAACATCTTTTGTCCTGCCAGCCCGTTTGCAGCGGGGCCTCTAGGGAACTACTGGCAATTAAGGTGCTCCTTTTAATAGAGCATCGGAGCAAAGCATTAACACTCCGTGAACACATATGATCCTCACATCAAAGCCTTTCCCTTCCGGTTATCCCGATTTCTGTCACTTCGGGGCCATAGGTTCCAAACAACGACGTGTGTAAACAACTTGCAGATAAGACCCAAAACAATACTATCATAATGAATCAATAATAAGTTCAGATCTGAAATCATGGCACTCGGGCCCTAGTGACAAGCATTAAGCACAACAAGTCGCAACAAAGTCATAAAGCACTAATAAAAGATACTAGGCACCATGCCCTAACAATCTGATGCCATTACATGAACAATCCCATCCAATCCCTACCATCCCCATAGCCTACATCGGGGGATTACTCACTCATAGATGGGGGAAACATGGATGGTCGATGGAGAAGCGATGGTGATGATGATGGCGATGATCTCCTCCAATTCCCCGTCCCGACAGGGTGCCAGAATGGAGTTTCTGGTGCTGTTTCGTGGAATCTGGTGGTGGCGGCGGAGCGGAACTCCTTCTCGAAAAACGTCGAACCCCCCGAAGTTTTTAGGTCAGAAGGCTCCTTATAGGCGAAGAGAGAGGCCAAGGGGGTGCCTGGGGGGCCCACACCACCCCCTAGCGCGGCCTGGCCTGGCCCGCGCCAGCAGGTGGTGTGACCACCCCAGGGCTCTTCTCCGTCTCGTATTCTAGCTCCTGGAGTCTTTGGGTGAAATAGGATTTTTGGCATATTTTCCGGGATTTTTCCTGATAGTTGATTTTCTGCACAAAAAGTAGACACCAAGGCAATTCTGCTGAAAACAGTGTCAGTTCGCATTACTTGCATCCAAATCACACAAGTATAGAGGAGAAACAATAGCAAAAGTGTTCGGGAAAGTAGATACGTTTTGGACGTATCAACTCCCCCCAAGCTTAGCTTATTGCTTGTCCTCAAGAAATTCAGTTAAAAACTGAGTGCGGTAACAGAACTTTCACGAACACATTTGCTTCATATGATGTAAATATTCTCAGCAATGTGATCAGCTACCTAGACAATTCATAATAAAGAGTATGCAACTGAGTCTACTTAATAGTCATTGCAAGCTATGAAGAGATTCCAACTCAAGAATAATAAGTAGCATGAAGCACAAACATAAGCAACATTATAATGCTCATAGAAAGGTATGATAGAGTGGTATCTCGCTTGCCTTTGATTATGAATGCCAAGGCACCTCTGAAGTTCAAGTGGTGACTAGAAGTAAAGATATCAAAGATACAAGCATCAAAGTCATAACACAAATAATCATGTATTGGAACAAACACAAAGGATGACAACTATGCTCTCAAGAAGGTGCTCAAAGAATAAGTGGAGACTCAACAAGTAGAAGATAAGATTTTAAATAATTTGAAAGGCTTCCAAATGCTGAAAGTATGGTACTTGTTAGCTTTGAGCTCTCATTGCCCCTATCATAAGCATCTTTAGTGTGGTTAAGGTGAAAGTGACACAACTAAGAGGATATGCTTGACAAGTTATAAATTGAAGTCTTATGCCCCTTACTTACGAAGACCGATCCTCATGCTACTCAACTTTAGTCACAAGTAAGCTCTTGTCATTGTAAGTACATACGTATCATGGAGAACCGCCAACGGGGTACCCCTTGCATATGATACATGAGCTATCCCATAATCAAAATGGCAAGGCAAGCAGACAATGAGCATCTCAGCGATCTTTTTATTTACTATGTGCATAGATTTTTATTGAGGATGCTTCATAGAATGCTCATTATGGTTATGCTGCAAGTTTCCACCATGATTAGGCATGACTTAGGCTAGCGGCCCAGGCGTTTCTCTAACATACATACAAACTCCATGATCTTACAAGTTCCACTTTTATTTCACACCGTCGGGATCCATAAACAAAAGAACATGATATCAACTAGGTACAAAGTACCTATGAAGCGTTGAAAGCGGTCCCCATGATACATGGTTCTGCTAACTTCAACTCATAAAGCGCAAGCATATGCGCAACAAAGAAGGACGCAATGGTTCAGGTTTATTAAGTGCAAGAAAATAAAGTGTGCCATCAAGTTCGTGAGAGCTTTACTAACTAACTTTCTCATCACAAGCAAACATTTTATTCAGAAGAAAACAAGGCATATTGAATATGCACGGAGATAGCAAACGATGCTAATAGGTAGGTATGGTGGACACTTTGGTTATATTTGGTTTAGGGAGTTGGAAACATGAGTAAAACACTCAGTGGAAGTGAAGGCTAGCAAAAGTAAGGGAGCGACAAACGAGAGAGAAATAGCTATCATTATCATGCTTGCAACAAAACAGGACTACTCATGGCATGAAAATGATTCAAGATCCTCAAGGCAAAATAATTCATCGAGGCTCAACTGATTATTACAGTTTTGTGCATGCGTGAGCATGTGCCAAGTCAATCAAATGAAACATTCAGAGGAGGATACCATGGTGTCATACCAATTTATGAATAGAGTAATGCAAGCAAACATTCATGAGACATGCTACAAACTATTAGCGGGCTGGAGCTAATCACAAGAAAGCAAGAACTACTAAGCATCCAAAGATAACATACACTCTACATGAACAGACTAAGCACGCCCACAGCGATGAGTATATGTACAAAAATGAAAACAAATAGAGTTCGTTACTAGCCTCTTACCACGTATCAAGTTGTCATTGATCCTCATTATTGCTCTTCACTTGTGTGTCTTGAATAATAATATGAAACCAATATCCACTGAGGACTGCCGAACCCTGAAGCAAACTCGCAAAAACCAAAGAAGAACGACAAATATTTTTGGTGTTTTCGATTTTTAAATAAGAACCAAAAGAGAAAAACAAGCAAAGCAAAATCTTTTTGGGTTTTTCGAATAGTTCAAACAAAGGAAAAAGGAGAAAGCAAACGAAGGCAAAAAGAAGAAGCAAGCCAAAGAGAAACAACAAAAATATTTTTGGTCTTTTTGTGTTTTTAGAAAGCAAAAGCAAAGAAGAATGAAAACTAAAAAGAGAACGAAAACATGAATATACAAAGTACCGATGCAACATGATATGGAGATGAGTGCGGTGTCGGCGTACCTCCCCCCAAGCTTAGGCTTTTGTCCTAAGTGGGGCTCAGTCCATGTATGAATAGGGGTTCCAAGCGGGCGGATCTTGGTAAGAATGGTCGTAGCTGGGCCCATGAGAAGAAGAGGAAGCTCCCCAATCATAAGCGGGCTGCTGATATGAAGACTCTCCCTCATTCGAGGGCTGGACCGAATCGTCCATGACCTCCCTTCTAGTGTCCTGCTCCTGTTGGGAGAGCTCTCCCAAGTACGTGTACAGCTCCTCCTCAGTGAGGGACCATCCTTCCCTGTTATCAAGGTTAAACAAAACAGGTGCAGGCAAAAGAACAACACGCTCGGACTTGCTCTTTCTCCAACCAGCTTTGAGAAAGGTTATTTCATAAGACAACTCACTCAAACTGGCCCACGAGGAAATAAATTTATGCTGTATCATGGAATTAAAATCAAGCCTCTCTATGGGAAACTGTAGGTCTAGATGATGAGGCACTAAACCATGCAATGCTAGTAAACGAGAAGCAATGAGGCCTCCACAAATTCCACCTTTCTCACGGTTAGCAGCAAGACAGAAAGCTATCAAAGCACCCAAGTTGTAAGACCTATCTCGTCTAAGAGCAGCAGAGACAAATGCTAGATCAAACAAAGATAACTTATTGGCAGTTTTCCTAGCAAGAACACACTTGGCAATAAAGTAAGCAAAGTAGCGAATGGAGGGAAGATGAATGTTACGGATTTTTCCATTCTCCTTTGAGAAGCTACTCCCTTGACAAATTTCTGCGTATAAATCCATGAGTGGTTCCGGTCTCTCTTTAATCTTCTTACATGATCCCCATTGAGTTACCTTAATGGCTGCACAAAAATCATCAAGAGAAAGATTGACAGCAATATTGTAAATTTTGTAATGGACCATGGGGTTAGGCAAAGAGTGACTAAATTGGAAATCCTGCACCACAGACATGGTTAGCTTCACAAGTTGACAAGGTTCATTTTCCAAGAAACGCTCTAACCCTGCATTAGAAACCAAAGTGTGGAAATCTTGTAGAATTCCTGCAGCTCTCATGAACTCAGGGCATGGATAAATGGAGGGAAAAACTTCCTCCTCCCGATGGACCTTCATGACCTCAGGCACCCTGTGGCGCCCCGCTAAAACCACTACTAAATCGCTGTGTTTTTGTGCATTGCATCATCATGACCGCATGCTCATGTCATCATGCCACATTGCATTTGAGCATTGTCATCATCATGCATGGTTTGCCTAAAACTATTTATGAAAAGTCTATCTTTGTTTTCTAAATATCTCTTGTCTTTGTTTCAAATTAAAACCCTGGTCTTCCGGATATTTTTTTTGTCTAAATTATAAAAGACTATTTTCAATTAAAATAAATAAATAAATAAAACAGTGTTTTAGGGGAGGCAGCCAGCTAGGCCCAAAAGGCCCAGCCAGCCACCTACCACCCTGGTGCCCTAACAAAACCCTAAATGGACTAAACCAACCAAACCCTGGACCTGATACACACCACGCCCCACCTGCAGCCACTTCCCCCCACCTACCACCGACCCGACACCCGCACCTAGCGAGTACCATGCTTCTGCACCCCAACCCCGACACGCCCCACGCGTAGCACAGCCGGCCCCACCACCTGCTGCCCCTATGCGCCTCACACAGCTCGCTCTCCCCTGCCACCCCACCCACGTACGCACCCGCGTGCCCGGCCCCCCAGGCACGCACGACACGCTCGCGCAGCCAGCCTCGCTGCAACTCTCGCATCCCACCGACCCGCACCTGCCTCGATGCCCACCCTCCTGGTCCCACCTAACCCTCTCTCTCCTTTCCCGCATGCACCGCTCGTCCCTGTCCTCAGCACACGCGATCCCCTCCCCCTGCTCTTCTTCCGGGCGACCCCATCCCGTTGGCCCGACCCGCCACCAGGGCCACCTTGCCATGAGCCACCTTGCTATCTCTCCTCTCGGCTCCCTAGCACGAGCATCGCCGCCGGTGCCTCCCTCTGGCCCGAGCTCGAGCTCCGCTCGATCCCGCCTCTCTGTTGAGATGCGCCGCCGAACGCCACCTCCTCGTCGTGCCTCCGCCTGCAGGGGTTCCTCCCCGAGCCGTGTCGTCAGCGAGCCCGCGCATGCTCGCCTACCTCGGCCTCCCTGTGTCGTCGTCTGCCTCTGCGTCGCCCTCACCACGAGCCGCAACGCCGCCATTATCGTCGCCCGAGCGCTGCCATTCCCAGGCCCCTCTGTGTCGACCTCACCCCGTTGGACGCCACCCTCGTCGGTCCCCATGCGAGCGCTGCCCCGGTGCACTTGCCCCGTCGCCGCCGGAAACCGCCCTGCCACGTCTTCCTCCCTCCGGCAGGCTCGCTGCGCATCTGCGGCCTCGACCGTCGGTGCCTCGTCCATCGCCTTGAGCCGCTGCAAGCAGCAACGCCCGTCGTCACTGTTCCCTCTGCCGCCGGTCCCTCTGTCGGCCAGACTCGCTGCCTGTGCTGTTGTGTTTTTGTTTCCACGATGTGCTGCTGCTATTGTGGTAATATTGTTCTGCGACTGTGTCGAGCCCTTCAAGTTCTGCCGTCTGAACCACGTCGTCTAAGACCAAGCTCATCAAGATCTGCTAGGAAGCTATGTGCTTGAGAGGTGACAAGTTACCACAAGATCTTATCGGCCGGTACCTCGGAAGAATGAACATGGTGACACTCGAGGGGCCATCGATAAGATCCTCGACCCTAGAACCGAAGAGCGGGCCCGAAGGCGAGACCCGGACCTCCTGGATCGCCAAGACCTCCTTCATGGACCCCGAGGACCGAACCCCGGCGCGTCAAGTTCTCCTTCCCGGATTCAAGGACTCCGACATGGTGCGACAAGTACTTCTACCCGAGCATAAGACCAGTCGAAAATGCCAAGATCTCCAATCGGAACCCGAGGACGCCGAGACCCCGGTACGACAAGAACTCCTTCCCGCACCGATGCCCGAGGACCGGACGCCAAGGTCGCCTACACGGGACGCCGAGTTCTCCACCTTGAACGCCATGACCGTCTACACGAACCCGAAGACCACGGATGCGACAAGATCTACTCCGTTGTCTGAGAACGTTCCCGCCGAGACCGATCCCCGTCGAACCCTGTCGAACCCCGGACCCTCGGAACCCAAGATCTTCCGAACCTAGATGTGTGACCCTAAGCCCCTATTTTTATAATATGACATTACCAACTATCACATATTAAGTTGTTCATGCATGCATACTTGTCTGTGGTTTGGGGGCATTATGCCGATTCACCTCATAATTAAATATGGAGTCAATATGCGGGATACTTTTGTCTTATTCCGGACTCCATTTAAATTGGTGTAGCGAACCGATGCCATGTTTCTCCCTGTTAATACAACATTTAATTTGCGGGGTAGCTAAACAACATGAACCATCTAATTAATTGTCGGGACCCCGATTCCTCTTAATATTGCCTAATTGCACCGCATCTGTGCCATGCCATGCATCATATCATAAACATGCCGGATCTTCTGCCATAGTATTAAATATTGCATCCGGTGTTTCTTCTAGTGTTTGCTTCTTCGCGAATTTGGCCGATGAGTGTATGCGAGTATCGACAAGTTCTCCGGCTATGTACCTTCGGCTCTATTTCCCAGGCGAGCATCTTTCCCCCTTCTACCTATTTTGCATTTATAGTCTTTATTTCCTCCTGTTGATCTATTGTTATCCGTGTCGTGATGCTTTCGTTTCTGTACACCAGTTATATCCCATGCAGCCTCTATATTTCCTTGGACACCTCCTATTACCTGTGTTT
This sequence comes from Avena sativa, assembly GCA_916181665.1. NCBI lineage: Eukaryota > Viridiplantae > Streptophyta > Magnoliopsida > Poales > Poaceae > Avena > Avena sativa. The sequence goes on from OV702292.1 coordinate 321,293,869, forward strand.
GGTAGATAGCTGGCCTTGCGAGTCGTAGTTGCGTGCTCAGGTGCGATATCGTGTTGTCAAGTACCATAGTTGTTGGAATGCTGGCAGATGTTTATGGTGGAGATGATCATGACTTTAAATACAACTATTAAATTGTTGGGATAACTAATGAAAGAGGCACCGGTGGGCAATATATGCTATTTGGTTTTTATGTCCACTTGTGTCCCGTAGGCCCCGAGTACTTGATACCTATTCCTTGACTATTCACACTATCCACATCCGGGAGAGTCTATGAATCCCCCTTAGCCAGAGCTTGATTCATTTCTTATTTCTTGGGGCCACAAAGTAGTTTGGGGCTTTATTACTATCTTGTACTTATGCCATGCTTACTGCTTTATTTACGATTGTGCGTGGAGCACCTGTACTGTTTTGGAATGTGGAATGTTTTCGCGGTATCGACAAGCCTAGTCACACTTTCGGGTTCCCAGTCGTTTACAGCCATTGTCACAAACCCTGGGTCCATCTCGGATCCAGCCAACTTCGTTGCGGGTAGCTTAGTGGGGTGGCCCCCTAAAATATTTTATGGATCCTGTGATTGCTTTATCGTGAAAGCCTTGTTGGGTTTTGATTTGGTTTTTCCGAGGTTGATCGTGTGTGTGTTGCTATTTGTGCACCCCTGCAGGGTAAATCTTTTTGAAAGCCGTGTTCACGGTTATGGACGACTTGGAGCACAGTATCTCGATCATAGACAAGCATAACTAAAGTAGTGCTATAAATTTGACTTAATATGTGACTAGTAATCAGCTTCACTATAATGGAATGGATAATAAAAGTGCCAACAACTGGTGGAACTGGGGTGTATCGTGCCATGTTATACCTGCCTAGTAAGTATTGCAACTCCAATGGAATGTGATAAAAGTGCCAACAACTGCTGGGTTTTGGGATTCCTCGGGACAATTACATCTGACTAGTAAATGTTCCAACTACAACGGAATGTTAACTAAAACAGCCCACTACTTATGCTATCAGGATGACTCATGCTATATATCTGACTAGTAAATGCTGCAACTATAATGGAATGAGTAAAACTGCCAACTGTGTGAGGGGAAAATACCAGGACGGGTATGATTGGTGTTAGTATCAGGTTGGTCCCGAATAGGTCTTTCTTATCCCTCTCTAATAGCCGACAGTTGTATCGAGTCTCTATAGGTTGGTTAGTGCATGCTTCGCTGCCGCTTCAGTCCACCATACCTATGTAGGCGAGAGCCGCCAAATTCTAGCCTCGCCGCGTACTGGCCTCAGTACTGACGCTCCTCTTTTTCCTTTGCCCTTTATCGGCACCCCTTTTGTTTAGCAGGTACGAGTTCGACATCATTAGCAGGGTTACCCTTCCGGCTTGGCCTGGGCAGGGTTATGGACGCCATTGGTTATTCTTCAGGGCTCTTAGCCCATTTGCATCTTATCCGTACTCGGATGTTGTATCGTTTTCAAGGTGATTTGGATCTTTGTAGTGTATATCTGTATTCTTGACTCTTGGAGTCATGCTGTATATATATATCTGTTCTGTGGGTCCCATCGAGGACTGTTGTGTAATGGTATTACTTCATTTTCCACCTGCATGAAAGTGCCTGGTGGGCGTCCTTGAATCGTTTCTATGCGGGTTTGGCAGGAAGCGCTAAAGCTTGCATAGGACTGATTCGAGGGTGTTACACACCCAAAGCTCATGTTGGTTTAGGTGGTGTTCACTCATCTTCTATTCTGAAATTTAAACACCTATTAAACAAGTGATTGCAAAGTAAATATAATAAAGGATTCTACTCATAGGGACTTGCAAGAGGCCTAAACATGCATCAAAACTATATCTCTAAGCATCAAACAAGCTTACAATCTCTCAAAACCAGTCACCTACAGCAGCAAAATACTCAACATATAATCCACTAAACACAAATCTACTTGGACAAGGGGATGAGTCACATACCAAGGAACAATTGCTCCAAATTTCAGCAAGAAAGATGGGCTGAGCAAGGATATCGAAGAAATCGAGAGCAAGCATAGAAAGAACGTGATTTTGAGCTATGAACTGGAGCTTACTCGGGAGAGAGAAGAAAGTGGCAGGTGAGAGAGGTAGTGGGGCCCAGGGGTGACCCACACCAGGGCATGGCGCCACCCAGGGCTGGCCGCGCCACCACATGGTGTGCCTGCCTGGTGGGCCCCCCTAGTACCTACCAGGTACTCCTCTTCCCCTTTTTTCACGTAAAAATTTAATATGAATTTTCTAGAATTTTTCGAGACACTTTATTTTTGGGCATTTTTCAGAAATAGAAGAATGATTTTCTGACAGACAGATTTTTTTCTTTTGGAAACATGATGCAAGGACAAAACAAGGCTAGAACTACAGAAGTTCTAGCATGCAAGCAACTAACAACACAAAGAAAACTAAACAAAAGCAAAAACTAAAATGCAAAGGGTAGAAATAAATGGAGATAATCACAATGAAAACATTGTTTTGTTCAATGGAATCCTTTTGTTAACAAGGTTGATCAAGTCTTGCTACCAAAACAATTGCATATGAGACAAAACTTTGTACTCCACTAATGATTATGTTACCTCAACCTTGATAGCAATGGTCCCAATCATAATAGTTTCAAAATTTTCTCTTGGTATGGGACAATATATTTCTCCAACTTGAATGCCTTCAACATGTTCAATTGAATTCAAACCATAAGTCCTTTCAATCTTCTTGGGGAAATAGACAGTATGTTCCTTGTCATTAACATTGAAGGTCACCTTTCCTTGATTACAATTAATAACAGCTCCTGCAGTATTAAGAAAAGGTCTCCCAAGAATAATAGACATATTATCATCTTCAGGCATTTCAAGCACAACAAAATCAGTTAATATCAAGCAATTGTGAGCTACCTAAACAGGTACATCCTCACATATACCCACGGGAATAGTGGTAGATTTATCAGCCATTTGCAGAGATATATCAGTCGGTATCAATTTTTCAAGCTGAAGCCTCTTATAGAGAGAAAAAGGCATAACACTAACTCCAGCTCCCAAATCACACAAAGCAGTTCTAACATAACTGTTCTTAATAGAGCAAGGGATAGTTAGAATCTCTGGGTCTCCAAGTTTCTTAGGAACCTTACCATTGAATGAGTAATTAGCAAGCAAAGTGGAGATTTCTTCATTAGGGATCTTCCTTTTATTCGAGACAATGTCCTTCATATACTTTGAATAAGGAGGCAATTTAATAGCATCAGTCAAAGGAATTTGCAAGAATAAAGGTTTCGTCCACTCACAAAACTTATTATAGTGTTCATCTTCCTTTGACTTGTGTTTCTTATCAAGGAAAGGCATAGGTTTTTGGACCCAAGGTTCTCTTTCACTACCATGTTTCTTAGCAATAAAATCTTCTTTAGTGTATTTAGTAGTCTTAGTGTGATTTTCAGGTTCTTCCTCAACTTTTTCTTCATTAGGAACTTCATTTTCTTCATTACCACTTTCAGTTTCAGCATCAGAGATAGATATACTATTAGGATCTATAGCAGGTTCAGAGGGTTCTACAACAGTTTTATGTTTCTTTTTCCTTTTCTTACGAGTAGAACCACTATTTTCAGCTTGTTGAGAATCCTGCTCAATTCTTTTGGGATGCCCCTCAGGATATAGAGGATCCTGGGTAGCAGCTCCACTTCTAGTTCTAATTTCATAAGCATGTTTTTCTTTAGCAGCATTAACTAGCAAGTCATTTTGCACTTTAACGAGTTGATCTATTTGAGTTTGAACCATTTGAAAGTGTTTAACAATCATTTTAACATCATTAGAGGTTCTTTCCACAATATCTTTCAACTTAACAATAGCTCTAGTGTTTTCCATTAGATGATTTTGCACCCTTTTATTAAAGTTATCTTGCTTAACAATAAAGATATCCAATTCTTCTAAGCATTGATCAGGAGGTTTAGAGTAAGGGATATCACCTTCATCAAAGTGTTGGAGAGAGTGTACCTCAATAGTGGATGAGTAGGGAATAGGCTTACATAATTCTTCTATAGGAGGTAAATTCTTGACATCTGCAACTTTAATTCCCTTCTCCTTAAGACATTTCTTAGCTTCCTTCATCACTTCATCATTTAATTCAATAACTACCCTCTTCTTTGACGTTGGAATAGGCACAGGAATAGATGGTTCAGATACAATTACTTTAGGAGGAGTCCAATCTTCATAATTCTTGCTTATTTTAGCCATTAATTCCTCAGCTTCCTTAGGAGTCCTATTCCTGAAAACACAATCAGCACAACTATCTAGGTATGTCCTAGATTCTTCGGTTAGTCCATTATAAAATATATCAAGTAGCTCATTCTTAGGTAATGGACTTCTAGCCTGTGCATGAATCAAAGCACAAAACCTTGCCCAAGATTCGGGTAATACCTCTTTTTCTCCCTGTTTAAAATCAAAAAGTTCTTGCAAAATAGCATGTCTAGCACTGGGAGGAAAATATTTCTGCAGGAAAGTACTAATCAAGCACTCAGGGCTATCAATAGATCCAGGAGGTAAATTACTAAACCAAGTTTTGGCTTCTCCTTTCAGTGAAAAGGGAAAAATCTTAGCAACAAAGTAAGTACGCATCTTAATATCATAAGAAAACAAGCCACTCATGGTAGAAAGTTCATTCATATGTGCTACCGCACTTTCATTCTTAGTCCCACAAAAAGGTTCTTTCTCGACAATAGCTATGTAAGATAGATCGAGAGAGAAATCATAATCCTCATCTATAATGTTTATGGGAGAAGCAGCAAATTAGCATCAGGAGATAATATGGGTCTAATAGTATGCCTCTCAAGGAGATTCTTAGCAGCGCTCCTATTATGGGTGTTCCTACATTCTTCAATAAACTCATCAGTCATCTCAACATAATCTTCTTCAGCATCATAACTCTTACTAGACTTAGGTGAGCTAACAGGTGTGGCAGTGTCTTCATTAGGAGTTTCGTTATTTCCAACTATAGTTCTAGCAATCGTAGCATCTAGGAAAGGACCTAATGAACCACTCTTATCAAGCACAGTAGAAGCAGCATCATAAGTATCAGAAGTTTCAGATTCAGCAGTAGTAGCAGTGTGTGTAGCATGTGTATGTGGTGGTGTAACAAGCTTACTTAAAACAGACGGTGAATCAAGAGCAGTAGAGGTGTTCAGAACCGTACCTCTTCTTGTAGTGGATGGTAAAATAGGAACCTTGCCATCACGAGACTTACCCATGATGGATGGATAGTAGCGAACAATAGAGAATCCAAGTGAACTTGATAAATAAAGCTATGCTCCTGGCAACGGCGCCAGAAAATAGTCTTGATGACCCACAAGTATAGGGGGTGTATCGCAGTATTTTCGAGGGAAGTGAAACCCAATTTATTGATTCGACACAAGGGGAGCCAAAGAATATTTATCAGCCTTAACAACTGAGTTGTCAATTCAGTTGCACCTGGAAACAATCTTGCTCATAGCAGTTTATCAGTAGCAACAGTTTTGTAGTAGGAATAGTAAAGCAGCGGCAGTAGTAAAGCAAAGATAGTATTAACACAAGCAGTAAAAGTGGGATTCGAGTGCGGTAGGCATAGGGATGGATGGACGGGCGTTGCATGGACAAGACAATTCACATAGCAATCAGAACATAGGGCAATTGCAGATAAATAAGATAAAGCATCCAAGTACTAGACAATCCTAGGCATGTGTTCCATATATAGTCATACGTGCTCGCAATGAGAACTTGCACAACATCTTTTGTCCTGCCAGCCCGTTTGCAGCGGGGCCTCTAGGGAACTACTGGCAATTAAGGTGCTCCTTTTAATAGAGCACCGGAGCAAAGCATTAACACTCCGTGAACACATGTGATCCTCACATCAAAGCCTTTCCCTTCCGTTTATCCTGATTTCTGTCACTTCGGGGCCATAGGTTCCGGACAACGACGTGTGTAAAAAACTTGCAGATAAGACCCAAAACAATACTATCATAATGAATCAATAATAAGTTCAGATCTGAAATCATGGCACTCGGGCCCTAGTGACAAGCATTAAGCACAACAAGTCGCAACAAGGTCATAAAGCACTAATAAAAGATACTAGGCACCATGCCCTAACAATCTGATGCCATTACATGAACGATCTCATCCAATCCCTAACATACCCATAGCCTACAGCGGGGGATTACTCACTCATAGATGGGGGAAACATGGATGGTCGATGGAGAAGCGATTGTGATGATGATGGCGACGATCTCCTCCAATTCCCCATCCCGGCAGGGTGCCAGAACGGAGTTTCTGGTGCTGTTTCATGGAATTTTGTGGTGGCGGCGGAGCAGAACTCCTTCTCAAAAAACGTCGAACCCCCCGAAGTTTTTAGATCAGAAGGCTCCTTATAGGCGAAGAGAGAGGCCGAGGGGGTGCCTGGGGGGGCCCACACCACCCCCTAGCGCGGCCTGGCCTGGCCCGCACCAGCAGGTGGTGTGACCACCCCAGGGCTCTTCTCCGTCTCGTATTTTGGCTCCTGGAGTCTTCGGGTGAAATAGGATTTTTGGCATATTTTCCGGGATTTTTCCTGATAGTTGATTTTCTGCAAAAAAAGTAGACACCAAGGCAATTCTGCTGAAAACAGCGTTAGGTCGCATTAGTTGCATCCAAATCACACAAGTATAGAGGAGAAACAATAGCAAAAGTGTTCGGGAAAGTAGATACATTTTGGACGTATCAACTCCCCCCAAGCTTAGCTTATTTCTTGTCCTCAAGCAATTCAGTTGAAAACTGAGTGCGATAAAAGAACTTTGACGAACACATTTGCTTCATATGATGTAAATATTCTCAGCAATGTGATCAACTACCTAGACAATTCATAATAAAGAGTATGCAACTGAGTCTACTTAATAGTCATTGCAAGCTATGAAGAGATTCCAACTCAAGAATAATAAGTAGCATGAAGCACAAACATAAGCAACATTACAATGCTCATAGAAAGGTATGATAGAGTGGTATCTCGCTTGCCTTTTATTATGAATGCCAAGGCACCTCTGAAGTTCAAGTGGTGACTAGAAGTAAAGATATCAAAGATACAAGCATCAAAGTCATAACACAAATAATCAAGTATTGGAACAAACACAAAGGATGACAACTATGCTCTCAAGAAGGTGCACAAAGAATAAGTGGAGACTCAACAAGTAGAAGAAAAGGTTTTAAATAATTTGAAAGGCTTCCGAATGCTGAAAATATGGTACTTGTTAGCTTTGAGCTCTCATTGCCCCTATCATAAGCATCTTTAATGTGGTTAAGGTGAAAGTGACACAACTAAGAGGATATGCTTAACAAGTTATAAATTGAAGTCTCATGCCCCTTACTTACGAAGACCGATCCTCATGCTACTCAACTTCAGTCACAAGTAAGCTCTTGTCATTGTAAGTACATACGTATCATGGAGAACCGCCAACGAGGTACCCCTTGCATATGATACAGGAGCTATCCCATAATCAAAATGGCAAGGCAAGCATACAATGAGCATCTCAGCGATCTTTTTATTTACTATGTGCATAGATTTTTATTGAGGATGCTTCATAGAATGCTCATTATGGTTATGCTGCAAGTTTCCACCATGATTAGGCATGGCTTAGGCTAGCGGACCAGGCGTTTCTCTAACATACATACAAACTCCATGATCTTACAAGTTACACTTTTATTTCACAATGCCGGGATTCATAAACAAAAGAACATGATATCAACTAGGTACAAAGTACCTATGAAGCATTGAAAGCGGTCCCCATGATACATGGTTCTGCTAACTTCAACTCATAAAGCGCAAGCATATGCGCAACAAAGAAGGACGCAATGGTTCAGGTTTATTAAGTGCAAGAAAATAAAGTGTGCCATCAAGTTCGTGAGAGCTTTACTAACTAACTTTCTCATAACAAGCAAACATTTTATTCGGAAGAAAACAAGGCATATTGAATATGCACAGAGATAGCTAACGATGCTAATAGGTAGGTATGGTGGACACTTTGGAAATATTTGGTTTAGGGAGTTGGAAACATGAGTAAAACACTCAGTGGAAGTGAAGGCTAGCAAAATTAAGGGAGCGACATACGAGAGAGCAATAGCTATCATTATCATGCTTGCAACAAAACAGGACTACTCATGGCATGAAAATGATTCAAGATCCTCAAGGCAAAATAATTCATCGAGGCTCAACTGATTATTACAGTCTTGTGCATGCGTGAGCATGTGCCAAGTCAATCAAATGAAACATTCAGAGGAGGATACCACGGTGTCATACCAATTTATGAATAGAGTAATGCAAGCAAACATTCATGAGACATGCTACAAACTATTAGCGGGCTGGAGCTATCACAAGAAAGTAAGAACTACTAAGCATCCAAAGATAACATACACTCTACATGAACAGACTAAGCACGCCCACAGCGATGAGTATATGTACAAACTTGAAAACAAATAGAGTTCGTTACCAGCCTCTTACCACGTCTCAAGTTGTGATTGATCCTCACTATTGCTCTTCACTTGTGTGTCTTGAATAATAATATGAAACCAATATCCAGTGAGGACTGCCGAACCCTAAAGCAAACTCTCAAAAACCAAAGAAGAACGACAAGTATTTTTGGTGTTTTCGATTTTTAGATAAGAACCAAAAGAGAAAAACAAGCAAAGCAAAATCTTTTTGGATTTTTCGAATAGTTCAAACAAAGCAAAAAGGAGAAAGCAAACCAAGGCAAAAAGAAGAAGCAAGCCAAAGAGAAACAACAAAAATATTTTTGGTCTTTTTGTGTTTTTAGAAAGCAAAAGCAAAGAAGAATGAAAACTAAAAATAGAACGAAAACATGAATGTACAAAGTACCGATGCAACATGATATGGAGATGAGTGCGGTGTCGGCGTACCTCCCCCCAAGATTAGGCTTTTGGCCTAAGTGGGGCTCAGTCCATGTATGAATAGGGGTTCCAAGCGGGCGGATCTTGGTAAGAATGGTCGTAGCTGGGCCCATGAGAAGAAAAGGAAGCTCCCTAATCATAAGCGGGCTACTGATATGAAGACTCTCCCTCATTCGAGGGCTGGACCGAATCGTCCGTGACCTCCCTTCTAGTGTCCTGTTCCTGTTGGGAGAGCTCTCCCAAGTACGTGTCCAGCTCCTCCTCAGTGACGGACCATCCTTCCCTGTTATCAAGGTTAAACAAAACAGGTGCAGGCAAAAGAACAACACGCTCGGACTTGCTCTTTCTCCAACCAGCTTTGAGAAAGGTTATTTCATAAGACAACTCACTCAAACTGGCCCACGAGGAAATAAATTTATGTTGTATCATGGAATTAAAATCAAGCCTCTCTATGGGAAACTGTAGGTCTAGATGATGAGGCACTAAACCATGCAATGCTAGTAAATGAGAAGCAATGAGGCCTCCACAAATTCCACCTTTCTCACGGTTAGCAGCAAGACGGAAAGCTATCAAAGCACCCAAGTTGTAAGATCTATCTCGTCTAAGAGCAGAAGAGATAAATGCTAGATCAAACGAAGATAACTTATTGGCAGTTTCCCTAGCAAGAACACACTTGGCAATAAAGTAAGCAAAGTAGCGAATGGAGGGAAGTTGAATGTTACGGATTTTTCCATTCTCCTTTGAGAAGCTACTCCCTTGACAAATTTCTGCGTATAAATCCATGAGTGGTTCCGGTCTCTCTTTAATCTTCTTACATGATCCCCATTGAGGTACCTTAATGGCTGCACAAAAATCATAAAGAGAAAGATTGACACCAATATTGTAAATTTTGTAATGGACCATGGGGTTAGGCAAAGAGTGACTAAATTGGAAATCCTGCACCACAGACATGGTTAGCTTCACAAGTTGACAAGGTTCATCTTCCAAGAAATGCTCTAACCCTGCATTAGAAACCAAAGTGTGGAAATCTTGTAGAATTCCTGCAGCTCTCATGAACTCAGGGCATGGATAAATGGAGGGAAAAACCTCCTCCTCCCGATGGACCTTCATGACCTCAGGCACCCTGTCATCATGCCACATCTCATTTGAGCATTGTCATCATCATGCATGGTTTTCCTAAAACTATTTATGAAAAGTCTATCTTTGTTTTCTAAATATCTCTTGTCTTTGTTTCAAATTAAAACCCTGGTCTTCTGGATATTTTGTTTTGTCTAAATTATAAAAGACTAGTTTCAATTAAAATAAATAAATAAAACAGAGTTTTAGGGGAGGCGGCCAGCTAGGCCCAGAAGTCACTAGAGACATTGCATGTGTGTTCTTATCCTAAACCAGCACTAGAGCCATTGCATGTGTGTTCTTTTCATGAACCACATATGGATCCACTAGAGTCATTGCATGTCTGTTCTTTCCACAAACCACATGGATCCACCAATGTCATTGCATGTGTGTTCTTTTCATGAACCACATACGGATCCACCAGAGTCATTGAATGTCTGTTCATTTCATAAAACACATGTATCCACTAGAGTCATTGCATGTGTGTTCTTTTCATGAACCACATATGGATCCACTAGAGTCATTGCATGTGTGTTATTATCCTAAACCGGCACTAGAGTCATTGCATGTGTGTTCTTATCCTAAACCAGCACTAGAGTCATTGCATGTGTGTTCCTTTGATAAAGCACTTGGATCCACCAGAGTCATTACATGTGTGTTCTTTTCATGAAGCACACCTAGAGTCATTGCATGTGTGTTCTTTTCACGAACCACCGTTAGAGTCATTGCATGTGAGTTCTTTTCTTGAACCACAGCTAGAGTCATTGCATGTGTGTTCTTTTCATGAACCACAAATGGATCCACGAGAGTCATTGCATGTCTGTTCTTTTCATAAAACACATGGATCCACTACACTCATTGAATGTGTGTTCTTTTCACAAACCACATATGGATCCACCAATGTCATTGCATGTGTGTTATTTTCATATACCACATATGGATCCACCAGAGTCACTGGATGTGTGTTCTTTTCATAAAACACATGGATCCACTAGAGTCATTGCATGTGTGTTCTTTTCACAAACAACATATGGATCCACTAGAGTCATTGCATGTCTTTTCTTTTCATTAACCACATCTAGAGTCATTGCATGTGTCTTATTTTCATGAACCATGTACGGATGCACCAGAGTCATTGCATGTCTGTTCTTTTCATAAAATACATGGATCCACTAAAGTCATTGCATGTGTGTTCTTTTCATGAACCACATATGGATCCACCAGTGTCATTGCATGTGTTTTCTTTTCCTAAACCAGCACTAGAGTCATTGCATGTGTGTTCTTATCCTAAACCAGCACTAGAGCCATTGCATGTGTGTTCTTTTCATGAACCACATATGGATCCACTAGAGTCATTGCATGTCTGTTCTTTCCACAAACCACATGGATCCAGCAATGACATTGCATGTGTGTTCTTTTCATGAACCATATATAGATCCACTAGAGTCATTGCATGTGTGTTCTTTCCACAAACCACACGGATCCACCAATGCCATTGCATGTGTGTTCTTTTCACAAACAATATATGGATCCACTAGAGTCATTGCATGTCTATTCTTTTCATTAACCACACCTACAGTCATTGCATGTGTGTTATTTCCATGAACCACATATGGATCCACTAGAGTCATTGCATGTCTATTCTTTTCATTAAACACATGGATCCACCAGAGTCATTGCATGTCTATTCTTTCCACATACCACATGGATCCACGAATGTCATGTATGTGTGTTCTTTTCCTAAACCAGCATTAGAGTCATTGCATGTGCGTTCTTATCCTAAACCAGCACTAGAGCCATTGCATGTGTGTTCTTTTTATGAACCACATATGGATCCACTAGAGTCATTGCATGTCTGTTCTTTCCACAAACCACATGGATCCACCAATGTCATTGCATGTGTGTTCTTTTCATGAACCACATATGGATCCACCAGAGTCATTGAATGTCTGTTCATTTCATAAAACACATAGATCCACTAGAGTCATTGCATGTGTGTTCTTTTCATGAACCATATATGGGTCCACTAGAGTCATTGCATGTGTGTTCTTATCCTAAACCAGCACTAGAGTAAGTGCATGTGTGTTCTTATCCTAAACCAGCACTAGAGTCAGTGCATGTGTGTTTCTTTGATAAAGAACTTGGATCCACCAGAGTCAATGCATGTGTGTTCTTTTCTTGAACCACGACTAGAGTCATTGCATGTGTGTTCTTTTCATGAACCACAAATGGATCCACTAGAGTCATTGCATGTCTGTTCTTTCCATAAAACACATGGATCCACTAGAGTCATTGAGTGTGTGTTCTTTTCACAAACCACATATGGATCCACCTATGTCATTGCATGTGTGTTATTTTCATGAACCACATATGGATCCACCAGAGTCATTGGATGTCTGTTCTTTTCATAAAACACATGGATCCACTAGAGTCATTGCATGTGTGTTCTTTTCATGAACCACATATGGATCCATTAGAGTCATTGCATGTGTGTTTTTATCCTAAACTAGCACTAGAGTCATTGCATGTGTGTTCTTATCCTAAACCAGCACTAGAGTCATTGCATGTGTGTTGTTTTCATGAACCATATATGGATCCACTAGAGTCATTGCATGTCTGTTCTTTCTTTAAACCACATGGATCCACTAATGTCATAGCATGTGTGTTATGTTCATGAAACACATATGGATCCACTAGAGTCATTGCATGTATGTTCTTTCCACAAACCACATGGATCCAGCAATGTCATTGCATGTGTGTTCTTTTCATGAACCACATATGGATCCACTAGAGTCATTGCATGTGTGTTCTTTCCACAAACCACACGGATCCACCAATGTCATTGCACGTGTGTTCTTTTCACAAACAACATATGGATCCACTAGAGTCATTGCATGTCTGTTCTTTTCATTAACCACATCTAGAGTCATTGCATGTGTGTTATTTTCATGAACCACATATGGATCCACTAGAGTCATTGCATGACAGTTCTTTTCATAAAACTCATGGATCCACTAGAGTCATTGCATGTCTGTTCTTTCCACATACCACATGGATCCACCAATGTCATTGCATGTGTGTTCTTTTCATGAACCACATATGGATCCACCAGAGTCATTGCGTGTCTGTTCTTTTCATAAAACACATGGATCCACTAGATTCATTGCATATGGGTTCGTTTCGTGAACCACATATGGATCCACCAGTGTCATTGCATGTGTGTTCTTTTCCTAAACCAACACTAGAGTCATTGCATGTGTGTTCTTATCCTAAACCAGCACTAGAGCCATTGCATGTGTGTTCTTCTCATGAACCACATATGGATCCACTAGAGTCATTGCATGTTTGTTCTTTCCACAAACCACATGGATCCACCAATGTCATTGCATCTGTGTGCTTTTCATGAACCACATATGGATCCACCAGTGTCATTGCATGTGTGTTCTTTTCCTAAACCAGCACTAGATTTATTGCATGTGTGTTCTTATCCTAAACTAGCACTAGAGCCATTGCATGTGTATTCTTTTCATGAACCACATATGGATCCACTAGAGTCATCGCATGTCTGTTCTTTCCACAAACCACAAGGATCCACCAATGTCATTGCATTGTGTTCTTTTCATGAACCACATATGGATCCACTAGAGTCATTGAATGTCTATTCATTTCATAAAACACATGGATCCACTAGAGTCATTGCATGTGTGTTCTTTTCATGAACCACATATGGGTCCACTAGAGTAATTGCATGTGTGTTCTTCTCCTAAACCAGCACTAGAGTCATTGCATGTGTGTTCTTATCCTAAACCAGCGCTGGAGTCATTGCATGTGTGTTGTTTTCTTGAACCACGGCTAGAGTCATTCCATGTGTGTTCTTTTCATGAACCACAAATGGATCCACTAGAGTCATTGCATGTCTGTTCTTTCCATAAAACACATGGATCCACTAGAGTCATTGAATGCGTATTCTTTTCACAAACCACATATGGATCCACCAATGTCATTGCATGTGTGTTATTTTCATGAACCACATATGGATCCACCAGAGTCATTGGATGTCTGTTCTTTTCATAAAACACATGGATCCACTAGAGTCATTGCATGTGTATTCTTTTCATGAACCACATATGGATCCACTAGAGTCATTGCATGTGTGTTCTTATCCTAAACTAGCACTAGAGTCATTGCATGTGTGTTCTTATCCTAAACCAACACTAGAGTCATTGCATGTGTGTTGTTTTCATGAACCACATATGGATCCACTAGAGTCATTGCATGTCTGTTCTTTCTTTAAACCACATGGATCTACTAATGTCATATCATGTGTGTTATGTTCATGAACCACATATGGATCCACTAGAGTCATTGCATGTATGTTCTTTCCACAAACCACATGGATCCAGCAATGTCATTGCATGTGTGTTCTTTTCATGAACCACATATGGATCCACTAGAGTCACTGCATGTGTGTTCTTTCCACAAACCACACGGATCCACCAATGTCATTGCATGTGTGTTCTTTTCACAAATAACATATGGATCCACTAGAGTCATTGCATGTCTGTTCTTTTCATTAACCACATCTACAGTCATTGCATGTGTGTTATTTTCATGAACCACATATGGATCCACTACAGTCATTGCATGACTGTTCTTTTCATAAAACTCATGGATCCACTAGACACATTGCATGTCTGTTCTTTCCACATACCACACGGATCCACCAATGTCATTGCATGTGTGTTCTTTTCATGAACCACATATGGATCCACCAGAGTCATTGCATGTCTGTTCTTTTCATAAAACACATGGATCCACTAGATTCATTGCATATGTGTTCTTTTCGTGAACCACATATGGACCCACCAGTGTCATTGCATGTGTGTTCTTTTCCTAAACCAGCACTAGAGTCATTGCATGTGTGTTCTTAGCCTAAACCAGCACTAGAGCCATTGCATGTGTTTTCTTTTCATGAACCACATATGGATCCACTAGTCATTGCATGTTTGTTCTTTCCACAAACCACATGGATCCACCAATGTCATTGCATGTGTGTTCTTTTCATGAACCACATATGGATCCACCAGAGTCATTGAATGTCTGTTCATTTCATAAAACACATGGATCCACTAGAGCCATTGCATGTGTGTTCTTTTCATGAACCATATATGGGTTCACTAGAGTCATTGCATGTGTGTTCTTATCCTAAACCAGCACTAGAGTCATTGCATGTGTGTTCTTATCCTAAACCAGCACTAGAGTCATTGCATGTCTGTTCCTTTAATAAAGCACTTGGATCCACCAGAGTCATTGCATGTGTGTTCTTTTCTTGAACCACATCTAGAGTCATTGCATGTGTGTTCTTTTCATGAACGACAAATGGATCCACTAGAGTCACTTCATCTCTGTTCTTTTCATAAAACACATGGATCCACTAGAGTCATTGAATGGGTGTTCTTTTCAAAAACCATATATGGATCCACCAATGTCATTGCATGTGTGTTATTTTCATGAACCACATATGGATCCACCAGAGTCAATGGATGTCTGTTCTTTTCATAAAACACATGGATCCACTAGAGTCATTGCAAGTGTTTTTTCTCATGAACCACATATGGATCCACTAGAGTCATTGCATGTGTGTTCTTTTCCTAAACTAGCACTAGAGTCATTGCATGTGTGTTCTTATCCTGAACCAGCACTAGAGTCATTGCATCTGTGTTCTTTTCATGAACCACATATGGATCCACTAGAGTCATTACATGTCTGTTCTTTCTTTATACCACATGGATCCACTAATGTTAGTGCATGTGTGTAATTTTCATGAACCACATATGGATCCACTAGAGTCATTGCATGTCTGTTCTTTCCACAAACCACATGGATCCAGCAATGTCATTGCATGTGTGTTCTTTTCATGAACCACATATGGATCCACTAGAGTCATTGCATGTGTGTTCTTTTCATAAACCACAAACGGATCCACCAATGTCATTGCATGTCTGTTCTTTTCATTAACCACGTCTACAGTCATTGCATGTGTGTTCTTTTCATGAACCACATATGGATCCACTAGAGTCATTGCATGTCTGTTCTTTCCACATACCACATGGATCCACCAATGTCATTGCATGTGTGTTCTTTTCATGAACCACATATGGATCCACTAGAGTCATTGCATGTCTATTCTTTTCATAAAACACATGGATCCACTAGATTTGTTGCATGTGTGTTCTTTTCATGAACCACATATGGATCCACCAGTGTCATTGCATGTGTGTTGTTTTCCTAAACCAGCACTAGAGTCATTGCATGTGTGTTCTTATCCTAAGCCAGCACTAGAGCCATTGCATGTGTGTTCTTTTCATGAACCACATATGGATCCACTAGAGTCATTGCATGTCTGTTCTTTCCACAAACCACATGGATCCACCAATGTCATTGCATGTGTGTTCTATTCATGAACCACATATGGATCCACCAGAGTCATTGAATGTCTGTTCATTTCATAAAACACATGTATCCACTAGAGTCATTGCATGTGTGTTCTTTTCATGAACCACATATGGATCAACTAGAGTCATTGTATGTGTGTTCTTATCCTAAACCAACACTAGAGTCATTGCATGTGTGTTCTTATCCAAAACCAGCACTAGAGTCATTGCATGTGTGTTCCTTTGATAAAGCACTTCGATCCACCAGAGTCATTGCATGTGTGTTCTTTTCATGAAGCACACCTAGAGTCATTGCATGTGTGTCCTTTTCATGAACCACCGATAGAGTCATTTCATGTGTGTTCTTTTCTTGAACCACAACTAGAGTCATTGCATGTGTGTTCTTTTCATGAACCACAAATGGATCCACTAGAATCATTGCATGTCTATTCTTTTCATAAAACACATGGATCCACTAGAGTCATTGAATGTGTGTTCTTTTCACAAACCACATATGGATCCACCAATGTCATTGCATGTGTGTTATTTTCATGAACCACATATGGATCCACCAGAGTCATTGGATGTGTGTTCTTTTCATAAAACACATGGATCCACTAGAGTCATTGCATGTGTGTTCTTTTCATGAACCACATATGGATCCATGATACATTGCAAATGTATCTATAATTTTTGATGTTCCATGCTTGGTTTTATCCACTTTCTTGTGTTTTGTTCAATTTTGGAGTACTTTTCATATGATTTCATGGACTAACCTATTAACAAGAGCCACAGTGCCAGCTGTCTGTTTTCTGCTCTTTTTGGTTCCAGGAAAGTTAGAAAATGAATATTCTCGGAATTAGACGGGACAAAAGCCAAAGTGCCTATTTTTCCGGAAGGGATCAAGTGCTAGAATACGAGACGGAGAGGGGCCAGGGGCCGGCCACACCACCTGGCCACGCGGCCAGGCTTGGCCCGTGCCAGGGGGTGGTCTGGCCGACCCCAGCACCCTCTCGGCCTCTCTTTCCGCCTATAAGTTGCCCTCGGGACGAAAACCCTAGGTACCCGATCAAAAATCCACGAAAGAGTTTGTAGCCGCCGTCATCTCCATCCCTAGATCAGGAGGGATGTGAAGCTCTTCCCGGCACCCTGCTGGAGAGGGGAATTGACCCTGGAGGCCTTCTTCATCACCATGCAAGCCTCTGGTGTGATGCATGAGTAGTTCATCCTTGGACTACGGATCCATGTAGTAGCTAGATGGCTGGTTTCTCCTCCTTTATGCTTTCATGCTTAGATCTTGTGCGCTCGGTTCATGATCAAGATCATCTATTTGTAATCCATGCATGTTGTGTTTGCGGGGATCCGATGGATATTGAGATGCTATTTCAGATTGATTATTGATTCTATCATGTCTTTGTTATTTGAGATCTTGCATGCTTTCCGTTGTTAGTAGCTATCTTGGCCAAGTAGATGCTAGCAACTCCAAGAGTTAGTATT
Organism: Avena sativa; assembly: GCA_916181665.1. Classification (NCBI taxonomy): domain Eukaryota; kingdom Viridiplantae; phylum Streptophyta; class Magnoliopsida; order Poales; family Poaceae; genus Avena; species Avena sativa. Next base: position 321,311,811 of record OV702292.1, read on the forward strand.
TATGCTCGATAGTGGGTTCATGCCTCTGGTAATCCGGGGAAGTGACAGAAATCTCTAAGGTACTAGATGTGTTGTTGCTACTAGGGAGAAAACAACGATCCTTTGTTCATAGAACAATTGTATTGTTTACTTTACACGCAGTTCGTAAAGCAATAATCTGTTGCTTGCAACTTAATATTGGAGGGGGTTCGGATGATAACCTGAAGGTGGATTATTAGTCATAGATGCAGTTGGATGGCGGTCTATGTATTATGTTGTAATGCCCAATCAAGTCTCAGAGAATTCAAGATGATTAGTATATGCATGTATTGCTTTCTCGGTGTTTGTCAATTGCCCCGCTGTAATTTGTTCACCTAGCATTTTCTATCTAAGGAGAGCCACCTCAAGTGAACTATGGATCCCGGTCCTTTATTTTACATATAATCTACAATCTTTTACTGCTTTGTGTTTACTTTCTGCAAACTTTTACTTTTTTCCATTCGATATGTTTAATCCTTTGTTTTCCACAAAACACGGTGAGATTGACAACCTCATCGCAAGTTGGGGACAAAGTTCTGCGGTTGTGCTGTGCAGGTCTCCACGTTGCTACTAGCACCGGTAGTGCGCCCTGCCAAAGCTCAGCTAGTAACACCTTTGGGGTGTTTCCTTGCTCCTACTGGTTCGATTAAACCTTGGTTTCATAACTGAGGGAAACTTGCTGCTGTGCTCATGATACCTTCCTCTTGGGGTTCCCAACGAGCTCTACATCAACACCACGCACCAAGCACTTTTCTGGGCGCCGTGTATTGAGCCATCAAGCGATTTTCTGGCTCCGTTGCTGGGGAGTCAAGGACATCTTCACAAGGGGAGTCCCTCATAACCAATCTCTTTACTTTGTTGTTTTTGTTTTGCTTAGTTTCTTTTTGCTTTGTTTGCTTGTTTTGTTCTTCAAAAACACAAAAAAAATTGTTTTGCTAGTTTGCTTTCTTATTTGAAAACCCAAAAAAATGACTACTCTTGAGAACACTAAGTTGTGTGACTTCACTAGCACCAACAATAATGATTTTATGAGCACACCTATTGCTCCACCTGTGGCTGAAAACACTTTCTTTGAGATAAAACCTGCTTTGCTCAATATTTTTATGAGAGAACAATTTTCTGGTATTGGTAATGAAGATGCTGCTTCCCATCTAAATAACTTTGTTGAACTTTGTGAGATGCAAAAGCATAGGGATATAGATGGTGATATTATTAAGCTGAAATTGTTTCCTTTCTCTTTGAGAGGAAAAGCTAAAGAGTGGTTGAATTCCTTAACTAGGAATAGTATTGATTCTTGGACTAAGTGCAAAGATGCTTTTATTGGAAAATACTATCCCCTACTAAGATTATATCCATGAGAAGTGAAATAATGAAGTTTAAACAACTTGATAATGAGCATGTTGCTCAAGCTTGGGAAAGAATGAAGTCTTTGGTTAAGAATTGCCCACTCATGGACTGACTGCTTGGATGATCATCCAAACTTTTTATGCAGGATTGAACTATTTTTCAAGGAACCTATTGGATTCAGCTGCTGGAGGTAGCTTTATGACCATCACTTTGGGTGCTGCAACAAAACTTTTGGACAATATGATGGTTAATTATTCTGAATGGCATACTGAGAGAGCTCCACAAGGTAAGAAGGTAAATTCTGTTGAAGAAACCTCCTCCTTGAGTGATAAGATTGATATTATTATGTCCATGCTTGTTAATGGGAAATCCCATATTGATCCAAATAATTTTCCTTTATCCTCTTTGGTTGCTCAAGAAGAGCAAGTTGATGTGAACTTCATAAGAAATAACAACTTTGGCAACAATGCTTATGGTAATAATGCTTATAGGAACAATTTTAGTAACAACAATTATAAGCCATATCCTCCCAACAATGGTAATGCTTATGGAAATTGTTACAACAATAATAAGAGTGCTCCCTATGAACTTGAAGTTATGCTTAAACAGTTTATTAGTAAACAAACTGCTTTCAATAAAATTATTGAGGAAAAACTCTCTAATGCTGAAAGAAATATAGCATCTTTGGCTGAAGCTCAATCTTCTTTGAATAAAATGGCTGCTAAACCTGAAACTAATGACAATCCCTTTGCAGCTACTAATGCCATACAAGTAAGAATTGATGAAAATGTTAGACTATTAGCTGAATTACATGCTAAGTGGGAAAGAGAAGATGAAATTGCTAGAAACATTAGTGTTTCTACTATCACCACCACTAGTGCTGAGGCTAGTAATAGTGCTACTACTTTAGATGATAAAGTTGATTTTGATCTTGATGGGTGCAACATCTCTGAAGTTATTAAGTTCCTACAAAAGCTTGCTAAAAGTCCTAATGCTAGTGCTATGAACATGGCTTTTACAAAACACATTACTGGTGCTCTCATAAAGATTAAAGAAGAAAAGATGAAACATAAAGCTTCTATTCCTATAAAGCAAGAAGATGGTTGGGAACCCATCATTAATATGAAAGTGAATGACTTTGATTTCAAAGCTTTGTGTGATCTTGATAGTAGTGTTTCTATTATGCCTAGAAGGATTTATGATATGCTTGATTTGCCTCCTCTTGAAGATTGCTATTTGAATGTCCCACTTGATGCTAATGCTAAAAAGAAACTCATGGGGATTCTTAATGATGTTCTTATTATGGTTAATGATTCCTATGTACCCGTTGATTTCTATGTTTTGGATGTTGAATACAATGCTTCTTGTCCTATTACTTTGGGAAGACCTTTTCTTAGAACGGTTGGTGCCATCATTGATATGAAAGAAGGCACCATTAAATATCAACTCCCACTCAAGAAAGGTATAGAACACTTACCTACTAAGAGAGAAAAGATTTCTTTTGCTTCTCCTATGAAAACAAAATTTGGTTTTAATGCTTCTTCATTTGAGAACACTTGATTCTTTCTTTGCTTCTTATGCCTAACTTAAAGGCGTTAAAGAAAAGTAATTGTTAGGAGATAACCCAAGAGTTTTAGATGAGTCATGGAAGTTATTACCTCTGTAATAACCTCTCCTTATCCTTTTTATTTGCTTTTTGTGCCAAGAGTAACCTCTAATGAGAGTGAAGTAATGATTGGGAAAGTTGCTGTCCCGAAACAGATTTCTGTGCTTCACCGTAAATATTCCTGAGAGAGCTCTGTACGTCGGATTGAGCTGTAAGTTTTTGTGCTTCTGCCCCAGGTTGTTATATAACTTTCGTTATTTCAACACTTTTTGATTTGAGCAACATAAGGTCTTCGGAAAAATTCGTCTTTACCTGCTGGTCTGTTTTGACAGATTTCTGCCATTTTCTGCATTTGCTTCTTGTTGGTTCCTTCTTGAGTTCTTTTGGGGAATTGAGCTTTTTGAGGGAAGTGATACAGTAGCTAGTGTTCTAATGGAAGTTTATTTGGTGTTAGAACTGAACCTTGAGACTTATTTATCTTAAGTGCACTAATGTTGCTAATGAGATTGTGTGAAGTTTTGTATGAAGGAAAAATTTCAGGTGTATGGAAGGAATGAGTAATGATATGAAGGATGGACTAAAGCTCAAGCTTGGGGATGCCACGCGTGTCACCCCAAGAAATATCCAAAAAGTACAAGCGTCAAAGCTTGGGGATGCCCATGGCATTCCCCTTCTTCATCAATAAAAATCCCAGGTTTCTTCCAAACGCTTCATTTTCATTGTTTCATGCATAGTTGTGTTTTTCTTGGAGCGTCTTCTTTTTCGTTTTCGTTTTCTTTGGTTTGCTTAGTTTTCTGAATAAGTTGGTTGGACCCCCTCTTTCACACTTTGGTTTGCATTTAGTTTGGTTTGGTTTGGAAAAGAGTAGGAAAGTTCATGCTTATGTGGTAAAAAGAGCTCGTTTTTGACTGTGGCCTATGCTTTGTCATGCCATGCTTGATATTGTTTTGGCTTTATGCTTAGTATTCTTTGCTGTAGCATGACTTGTTATAAACAATTTAGATTGCTTAATGTGCCTTGGATGAATCATGCGTTGTTTTAGCATATTAAAGTATAGTATAGTGGTATTCTCCTTTGATGCTTTATTTGGGTTGACTTGGCACATGCTCACACCATGTTATGACTATCTCCAGTCACCATAGCCTTTATGATCCTTTAGTTTTCAACTTGTAGTATCACTTTATGCTTTGATCAATGATGTTTTGTCGCTCTGCATGATTATGGCCATTATTGCTCTCTTAGTTTGTCGCTCCTAGTCTTTTGCTAGCCTCCACCACCAAGTATGAGTTCCACTCATGCATCCAGCTCCCTAAACCAAGTTATTCCAGAGAGTCCACCATACCTACCTACTAGCTTATGCTATTCCAAGTATATTCATGCTTTTGTCTACCTTTCACTAGTTATGAGAAAACTAGTGATTAAAGCTCTCACGAACTTGATGGCACACTTTACTTTATTGCCTCTAATAAACTTGAACCATTGGGTCCTTCTTTGTTGCGTATATGCTTGCGCTTTATAAGTTGAAATTAGCAGAACCGTGTTTCATGGGGAACGCTTTCAACATTGCACTTGTACTTTGTACCCCGTTGATATCATGTTCTTTTGCTTACGGATCCCGGCGGTGTGAAATAAATGTGGAACTTGTAAGATCATGGAGTTTGTATGTGTGTTAGAGAAATGCCTGGGCCGCTAGCCTAAGCCATGCCTAATCATGGTGGAAACTTGCAGCATCACCATAATGAGCACTCTATGAAGCATCCTCAATAAAAACCTATGCAAATAGCAAATAAAAAGATCGGTGAGATGCTCATTGTCTACTTGTCTTGTGATTTTGATTATGGGAAAGCTCCCGTATCATGTGCAAGGGGTACCCCGTTGGCGGTTCTTAATGATACACATGTACTTACAATGACAAGAGCTTACTCGTGACTAAAGTTGAGTAGCATGAGGATCGGTCTTCATAAGTAAGGGGCATGAGATTTTGGTTTATAACTTGTCAAGCATATCCTCTTAGTTGTGTCACTTTAACCTTAATCACCTTCAAGATGCTTATGATAGGGGCAATGAGATCTGAAAGCTTTAAGTATCATAATTTTTGGAAGCTCTTTATGAGACTTGAATCCCTACTTCCTTTTTACAAAAGGCCTTTCTTCCACCATTATATTGAGTCTCCACCTTCTATCTTTATACACCTACTTTGAGAGCATAGTGGCCATTCTTAGTTATATGTGCATTGTCCCAAGACTAGTTGATTGATGCATAACTTGTTATTGCTTTTTTGAAACTATTGTATCTAGTCACTCTTATGAACTTTGAAGGTGTCCTATGCATTTATATTTGCTACTCTATTGAGGGACAAGCTGAATACTTTTATGCTATGTTTTCTTTATGTGAAACAAACAAACGTCTTGCAAAGCATTATTATTCATGAATCTTTTGTTTGTGCCTTTTCATGTTGCATCATAGTTTCTTTGCTTATTGCTAGAACTTTGTCTTTCATGTTATGATTGAAGTACTATGATCCCAGCTTTGAATGTTTTGCAAATACTTTGATCAAGTCTTTGATGGTGCATGTCACCTCAAAAATTATTTCTTTTTTATCACTTACCTACTCGAGGACGAGCAGGAGTTAAGCTTGGGGATGTTGATACATTGCAAATGTATCTACAATTTTTGATGTTCCATGCTTGGTTTTATCCACTTTCTTGTGTTTTGTTCCAACTTTGGAGTACTTTTCATATGATTTCTTGGACTAACCTATTAACAAGAGCCACAGTGCCAGCTGCCTGTTTTCTGCTGTTTTTGGTTCCAGGAAAGTCAGAAAATGAATATTCTTGGAATTGGACGCGACAAAAGCCAAAGTGCCTATTTTTCCAAAAGGGATCAAGTGCCAGAATACGAGACGGAGAGGGGCCAGGGGCCGGCCACGCCACCTGGCCGTGCAGCCAGGCCTGGCCCGCGCCAGGGGGTGGTGTGGTGGCTCCCGGCACCCCCTCGGCCCCTCCTTCCGCCTATATATTACCCTCGGGACGAAAACCCTAAGTACCCGATCAAAAATCCACGAAAGAGTCTGTAGCCGCTGTCATCTCCATCCCTAGATCGGGAGGGATCTGAAGCTCTTCCCGGCACCCTGTCGGAGAGGGGAATTCACCCTGGAGGCCTTCTTCATCACCATGCAAGCCTCCGGTGTGATGCGTGAGTAGTTCATCCTTGGACTACGGATCCATGTAGTAGCTAGATGGCTGGTTTCTCCTCCTTTGTGCTTTCATGTTTAGATCTTGTGAGCTCCGTTCATGATCAAGATCATCTATTTGTAATCCATACATGTTATGTTTGCGGGGATCCGATGGATATTGAGATGCTATTTCAGATTGATTATTGATTCTATCATGTCTTTGTTATTTGAGATCTTGCATGCTTTCTGTTGTAAGTAGCTATCTTGGCCAAGTAGATGCTAGCAACTCCAAGAGTTAGTATTTATGCTCGATAGTGGGTTCATGCCTCTGGTAATCTAGGGAAGTGACAGAAATCTCTAAGGTACTAGATGTGTTGTTGCTACTAGGGAGAAAACAACGATCCTTTGTTCATAGAACAATTGTATTGTTTACTTTACACGCAGTTTGTAAAGCAATAATCTGTTGCTTGCAACTTAATACTGGAGGGGGTTCGGATGATAACCTGAAGGTGGATTATTAGTCATAGATGAAGTTGGATGGCGGTCTATGTATTATGTTGTAATGCCCAATCAAGTCTCAGAGGAGTCAAGATGATTAGTATATGCATGTATTGCTTTCTCGGTGTTTGTCAATTGCCCCGCTGTAATTTGTTCACCCAGCATGTTGTCTATCTAAGGAGAGCCACCACTAGTGAACTATGGATCCCGGTCCTTTACTTTACATACAATCTACAATCTTTTACTGCTTTGTGTTTACTTTCTGCAAACTTTTACTTCTTTCCATTCGATACGTTTAATCCTTTGTTTTCTGCAAAACACGGTGATATTGACAACCTCATCGCAAGTTGGGGACAAAGTTCTGCGGTTGTGTTGTGCAGCTCTCTAGTTGCTACTAGCACCGGTAGTGTGCCCTGCCAAAGCTCAGCTAGTAACACCTTTGGGGTGTTTCCTTGCTCCTACTGGGTCGATTAAACCTTGCATTCATAACTGAGGGAAACTTGCTGTTGTGCTCATCATACCTTCCTCTTGGGGTTCCCAACGAGCAATACATCAACACCACGCACCAAGCACTTTTCTGGGCGCCGTGTATTGAGCCATCAATCCACTAGAGTCATTGCATGTGTGTTCTTTTCACAAACAACATATGGATCCACTAGAGTCATTGCATGTCTGTTCTTTTCATTAACCACAGCTAGAGTCATTGCATGTGTGTTCTTTTCATGAACTATGTATGGATGTACCAGAGTCATTGCATGTCTGTTCTTTTCATAAAATACATGGATCCACTAGAGTCATTACATGTGTGTTCTTTTCATGAACCACATATGGATCCACCAGTGTCATTGCATGTGTGTTCTTTTCCTAAACCAGCACTAGAGTCATTGCATGTGTGTTCTTATCCTAAACCAGCACTAGAGCCATTGCATGTGTGTTATTTTTATGAACCACATATGGATCCACTAAGTCATTGCATATCTGTTCTTTCCAAAAACCACATGGATCCACCAATGTCATTGCATATGTGTTCTTTTCATGAACCACATATGGATCCACCAGAGTCATTGAATGTTTGTTCTTTTCATAAAACACATGGATTCACTATAGTCATTGCATGTGTGTTCTTTTCATGAACCACATATGGGTCCACTAGAGTCATTGCATGTGTGTTCTTATCCTAAACCAGCACTAGAGTCATTGCATATGTGTTCCTTTGATAAAGCACTTGGATCCACCAGAGTCATTGCATGTGTGTTTTTTTCTTGAACCACAACTAGAGTCATTGCATGTGTGTTCTTTTCATGAACCACAAATGGATCCACCAGAGTCATTGCATGTGTGTTCTTTTCTTGAACCACAACTAGAGCCATTGCATGTGTGTTCTTTTCATGAACTACATATGGATCCACCCGAGTCATTGAATGTCTGTTCATTTCATAAAACACATGGATCCAATAGAGTCATTGCATGTGTGTTCTTTTCATGAATCACATATGGGTCCACTAGAGTCATTGCATGTGTGTTCTTATCCTAAACTAGCACTAGAGTCATTGCATGTGTGTTCTTATCCTAAACCAGCACTAGAGTCATTGCATGTGTGTTCCTTTGATAAAGCACTTGGATCCACCAGCGTCATTGCATTTGTGTTCTTTTCTTGAACCATAGCTAGAGTCATTGCATGTGTGTTCTTTTCATGAACCACAAATGGATCCAGTAGAGTCACTGCATGTCTGTTCTTTTCATAAAACACATGGATCCACCAGAGTCATTGAATGTGTGTTCTTTTCACAAACCACATATGGATCCACCAATGTCATTGCATGTGTGTTATTTCATGAACCACATATGGATCCACTAGAGTCATTGGATGTCTGTTCTTTTCATAAAACACATGGATCCACTAGAGTCATTGCATGTGTGTTCTTTTCATGAACCACATGTGGATCCAATAGAGTCCTTGCATGTGTGTTCTTATCCTAAACTAGCACTAGAGTCATAACATGTGTGTTCTTATCCTAAACCAGCACTAGAGTCATTGCATGTGTGTTCTTTTCATGAACCACATATGGATCCACTAGAGTCCTTGCATGTCTGTTCTTTCTTTAAACCACATGGATCCACTAATGTTATTGCATGTGTGTTATTTTCATGAACCACATATGGATCCACTAGAGTCATTGCATGTCTGTTCTTTCCACAAACCACATGGATCCAGCAATGTCATTGCATGTGTGTTCTTTTTACGAACCACATATGGATCCAGTAGAGTCATTGCATGTGTGTTCTTTCCACAAACCACACGGATCCACCAATGTCATTGCATGTGTGTTCTTTTCACAAACAACATATGGATCCACTAGAGTCATTTTATGTATTTTCTTTTCATTAACCACATCTTCAGTCATTGCATGTGTGTTATTTTCATGAACCACATACGGATCCACTAGAGTCTTTGCATGTCTGTTCTTTCCACAAACCACATGGATCCACCAATGTCATTGCATGTGTGTTCTTTTCATGAACCACATATGGATCCACCAGAGTCATTGCATGTCTATTCTTTTCATAAAACACATGGATCCACTAGATTCATTGCATGTGTGTTCTTTTCATGAACCACATATGGATCCACCAGTGTCATTGCATGTGTGTTCTTTTCCTAAACCAGCACTAGGGTCATTGCATGTGTGTTCTTATCCTAAGCCAACACTAGAGCCATTGCATGTGTGTTCTTTTCATGAACCACATATGGATCCACTAGAGTCATTGCATGTCTGTTCTTTCCACAAACCACATGGATCCACCAATGTCATTGCATGTGTGTTCTTTTCATGAACCACATATGGATCCACCAGAGTCATTGAATGTCTCTTCATTTCATAGAACACATGGATCCACTAGAGTCATTGCATGTGTGTTCTTTTCATAAACCACATATGGATCCACTAGAGTCATTGCATGTGTGTTCTTATCCTAAACCAGCACTAGAGGCATTGCATGTGTGTTCTTATCCTAAACCAGCACTAGACTCATTGCATGTGTGTTCCTTTGATAAAGCACTTGGATCCACCAGAGTCATTGCATGTGTGTTCTTTTCATGAAGCACACCTAGAGTCACTGCATGTGTGTTCTTTTCATGAACCACCGTTAGAGTCATTGCATGTGTGTTCTTTTCATTAACCACAAAATGGATCCACTAGAGTCATTGCATGTGTGTTCTTTTCATAAAACACATGGATCCACTAGTCATTGAATGTGTGTTCCTTTCACAAACCGCATGTGGATCCACCAATGTGATTGCATGTGTGTTATTTTCATGAACCACATATGGATCCACCAATGTCATTGCATGTATGGTCTTTTCACAAACAACATATGGATCCACTAGAGTCATTGCATGTCTGTTCTTTTCATTAACCACATCTACAGTCATTGCATGTGTGTTATTTTCATGAACCACATATGGATCCACTAGAGTCATTGCATGTCTGTTCTTTTCATAAAACACATGGATCCACTAGAGTCATTGCATGTGTGTTCTTTTCATGAACCACATATGGATCCACCAGTGTCATTGCATGTGCGTTCTTATCCTAAACTAGCACTAGAGTCATTGCATGTGTGTTCTTATCCTAAACCAGCACTAGAGTCATTGCATGTGTATTCCTTTGAAAAAGTACTTGCATCCACTAGAGTCATTGCATGTGTGTTCTTTTCATGAATTACACCTAGAGTCATTGCATGTGTGTTCTTATCCTAAACCAACACTAGAGTCATTGCATGTGTGTTCTTTTCTTGAAGCACAGCTACAGTCACTGCAGTTGTGTTCTTTTCATGAACCACAAATGGATCCACTAGAGTCATTGCATGTTCGTTGTTTTCATAAAACACATGGATCCACTAGAGTCATTGAATGTGTGTTCCTTTCACAAACCACATGTGGATCCACCAATGTCATTGCATGTGTGTTATTTTCATGAACCACGTATGGATCCACCAGAGTCATTGGATGTCTGTTCTTTTCATAAAACACATGGATCCACGAGAGTCATTGCATGTGTGTTCTTTTCATGAACCACATATGGATCCACTAGAGTCATTGCATGTGTGCTCTTTTCACAAACAACATATGGATCCACTAGAGTCATTGCATGTCTATTCTTTTCATTAACCACAGCTAGACTCATTGCATGTGTGTTCTTTTCATGAACCATGTATGGATGCACCAGAGTCATTGCATGCCTGTTCTTTTCATAAAATACATGGATCCACTAGAGTCATTGCATGTGTGTTCTTTTCATGAACCACATATGGATCCACCAGTGTCATTGCATGTGTGTTCTTTTCCTAAACCAGCACTTGAGTCATTGCATGTGCCATCTTATCCTAAACCAGCACTAGAGCCATTGCATGTGTGTTCTTTTCATGTACCACATATGGATCCACTAGAGTCATTGCATGTCTGTTCTTTCCACATACCACATGGATCCACCAATGTCATTGCATGTGTGTTATTTTCATGAACCACATATGGATACACCATAGTCACTGAATGTCTGTTCATTTCATAAAACACATGGATCCACTAGAGTCATTGCATGTGTGTTCTTTACGTGAACCACATATGGGTCCACTAGAGTCATTGCATGTGTGTTCTTATCCTAAACCAGCACTAGAGTCATTGCATATGTGTTCTTATCCTAAACCAGCACTAGAGTCATTGCATGTGAGTTCCTTTGATAAAGCACTTGGTTCCACCAGAGTCATTGCATGTGTGTTCTTTTCTTGAACCACAGCTAGAGTCATTGCATGTGTGTTATTTTCATGAACCACAAATGGATCCACTAGAGTCATTGCATGTCTGTTATTTTCATGAAACACATGGATCCACCAGAGTCATTGAATGTGTGTTCTTTTCACAAACCACATATGGATCCACCAATGTCATTGCATGTGTGTTATTTTCATGAACCACATATGGATCCACCGGAGTCATTGGATGTTTGTTCTTTTCATAATACACATGGATCCACTAGAGTCATTGCATGTGTGTTCTTTTCATGAACCACATATGGATCCACTAGAGTCATTGCATGTGTGTTCTTATCCTAAACTAGCACTAGAGTTATTGCATGTGTGTTCTTATCCTAAACCAACACTAGAGTCATTGCATGTGTGTTCTTTTCATGAACCACATATGGATCCACTAGAGTCATTGCATGTCTGTTCTTTCTTTAAACCATATGGATCCACTAATGTCATTGCATGTGTGTTATTTTCATGAACCACATATGGATCCACTAGAGTCATTGCATGTCTGTTCTTTCCACAAACCAGATGGATCCAGCAATGTCATTGCATGTGTGTTCTTTTGATGAACCACATATGGATCCACTAGAGTCATTGCATGTGTGTTCTTTCCACAAACGACATGGATCCACCAATGTCATTGCATGTATGTTCTTTTCACAAACAACATATGGATCCACTAGAGTCATTGCATGTCTGTTCTTTTCATTAACTACATCTACAGTCATTGCATATGTGTTATTTCATGAACCACATATGGATCCACTAGAGTCATTGCATGTCTGTTCTTTTCATAAAACACATGTATCCACTAGAGTCATTGCATGTGTGTTCTTTTCATGAACCACATATGGATCCACCAGTGTCATTGCATGTGCGTTCTTATCCTAAACTAGCACTAGAGTCATTGCATGTGTGTTCTTATCCAAAACCAGCACTAGAGTCATTGCATGTGTGTTCCTTTGAAAAAGCACTTGGATCCACTAGAGTCATTGCATGTGTGTTCTTTTCATGAATTACACCTAGAGTCATTGCATGTGTGTTCTTATCATGAACCACCGTTAGAGTCATTGCATGTGTGTTCTTTTCTTGAACCACAGCTAGAGTCATTGTAATTGTGTTCTTTTCATGAACCACAAATGGATACACTAGAGTCATTGCATGTTTGTTCTTTTCATAAAACACATGGATCCACTAGAGTCATTGAATGTGTGTTCCTTTCACAAACAACATATGGATCCACCAATGTCATTGCATGTGTGTTATTTTCATGAACCACATATGGATCCACAAGAGTCATTGGATGTCCGTTCTTTTCATAAAACACATGGATCCACTAGAGTCATTGCATGTGTGTTCTTTTCGTGAACCACATATGGATCCACTAGAGTCATTGCATGTGTGCTCTTTTCACAAACAACATATGGATCCACTAGAGTCATTGCATGTCTATTCTTTTCATTAACCACAGCTAGAGTCATTGCATGTGTGTTCTTTTCATGAACCATGTATGGATGCACCAGAGTCATCGCATGTCTGTTCTTTTCATAAAATACATGGATCCACTAGTCATTGCATGTGTGTTCCTTTCATGAACCACATATGGATCCACCAGTGTCATTGCATGTGTGTTCTTTTCCTAAACCAGCACTAGAGTCATTGAATGTGCGTTCTTATCCTAAACCAGCACTAGATCCATTGCATGTGTGTTCTTTTCATGTACCACATATGGATCCACTAGAGTCATTGCATGTCTGTTCTTTCCACAAACCACATAGATCCAGCAATGTCATTGCATGTGTGTTCTTTTCATGAACCACATATGGATTACACCATAGTCACTGAATGTCTGTTAATTTCATAAAACACATGGATCCACTAGAGTCATTGCATGTGTGTTGTTTTCATGAACCACATATGGGTCCACTAGAGTCATTGCATGTGTGTTCTTATCCTAAACCAACACTAGAGTCATTGCAAGTGTGTTCTTATCCTAAACCAGCACTAGAGTCATTGCATGTGAGTTCCTTTGATAAAGCACTTGGATCCACCAGAGTCATTGCATGTGTGTTCTTTTCTTGAACCACAGCTAGTCATTGCATGTGTGTTCTTTTCATGAACCATAAATGGATCCACTAGAATCATTGCATGTCTGTTATTTTCATAAAACACATGGATCCACCAGAGTCATTGAATGTGTGTTCTTTTCACAAACCACATATGGATCCACCAATGTCATTGCATGTGTGTTATTTTCATGAACCACATATGGATCCACCGGAGTCATTGGATGTTTGTTCTTTTCATAATACACATGGATCCACTAGAGTCATTGCATGTGTGTTGTTTTCATGAACCACATATGGATCCACTAGAGTCATTGCATGTGTGTTCTTATCCTAAACTAGCACTAGAGTTATTGCATGTGTGTTCTTATCCTAAACCAACACTAGAGTCATTGCATGTGTGTTCTTTTCATGAACCACATATGGATCCACTAGAGTCATTGCATGTCTGTTCTTTCTTTAAACCATATGGATCCACTAATGTCATTGCATGTGTGTTATTTTCATGAACCACATATGGATCCACTAGAGTCATTGCATGTGTGTTCTTTTCATGAATTACACCTAGAGTCATTGCATGTGTGTTCTTATCCTAAACCAACACTAGAGTCATTGCATGTGTGTTCTTTTCTTGAACCACAGCTACAGTCACTGCAGTTGTGTTCTTTTCATGAACCACAAATGGATCCACTAGAGTCATTGCATGTTTGTTCTTTTCATAAAACACATGGATCCACTAGAGTCATTGAATGTGTGTTCCTTTCACAAACCACATGTGGATCCACCAATGTCATTGCATGTGTGTTATTTTCATGAACCACGTATGGATCCACCAGAGTCATTGGATGTCTTTTCTTTTCATAAAACACATGGATCCACGAGAGTCATTGCATGTGTGTTTTTTTATGAACCACATATGAATCCACTAGAGTCATTGCATGTGTGCTCTTTTCACAAACAACATATGGATCCACTAGAGTCATTGCATGTCTATTCTTTTCATTAACCACAGCTAGACTCATTGCATGTGTCTTCTTTTCATGAACCATGTATTGATGCACCAGAGTCATTGCATGTCTGTTCTTTTCATAAAATACATGGATCCACTAGAGTCATTACATGTGTGTTCTTTTCATGAACCACATATGGATCCACCAGTGTTATTGCATGTGTGTTCTTTTCCTAAACCAGCACTTGAGTCATTGCATGTGCCATCTTATCCTAAACCAGCACTAGAGCCATTGCATGTGTGTTCTTTTCATGTACCACATATGGAACCACTAGAGTCATTGCATGTCTGTTCTTTCCACAAACCACATATGTCATTGCATGTGTGTTCTTTTCATGAACCACATATGGATACACCATAGTCACTGAATGTCTGTTCATTTCATAAAACACATGGATCCACTAGAGTCATTGCATGTGTGTTCTTTTCATGAACCACATATGGGTCCACTAGAGTCATTGCATGTGTGTTCTTATCCTAAACCAACACTAGAGTCATTGCATGTGTGTTCTTATCCTAAACCAGCACTAGAGTCATTGCATGTGAGTTCCTTTGATAAAGCACTTGGTTCCACCAGAGTCATTGCATGTGTGTTCTTTTCTTGAACACAGCTAGAGTCATTGCATGTGTGTTATTTTCATGAACCACAAATGGATCCACTAGAGTCATTGCATGTCTGTTATTTTCATAAAACACATGGATCCACCAGAGTCATTGAATGTGTGTTCTTTTCACAAACCACATATGGATCCACCAATGTCATTGCATGTGTGTTATTTTCATGAACCACATATGGATCCACCGGAGTCATTGGATGTTTGTTCTTTTCATAATACACATGGATCCACTAGAGTCATTGCATGTGTGTTCTTTTCATGAACCACATCTGGATCCACTAGAGTCATTGCATGTGTGTTCTTATCCTAAACTAGCACTAGAGTTATTGCATGTGTGTTCTTATCCTAAACCAACACTAGAGTCATTGCATGTGTGTTCTTTTCATGAACCACATATGGATCCACTAGAGTCATTGCATGTCTGTTCTTTCTTTAAACCATATGGATCCACTAATGTCATTGCATGTGTGTTATTTTCATGAACCACATATGGATCCACTAGAGTCATTGCATGTCTGTTCTTTTCACAAACCACATGGATCCAGCAATGTCATTGCATGTGTGTTCTTTTGATGAACCACATATGGATCCACTAGAGTCATTGCATGTGTGTTCTTTCCACAAACGACATGGATCCACCAATGTCATTGCATGTATGTTCTTTTCACAAACAACATATGGATCCACTAGAGTCATTGCATGTCTGTTCTTTTCATTAACTACATCTACAGTCATTGCATATGTGTTATTTCATGAACCACATATGGATCCACTAGAGTCATTGCATGTCTGTTCTTTTCATAAAACACATGTATCCACTAGAGTCATTGCATGTGTGTTCTTTTCATGAACCACATATGGATCCACCAATGTCATTGCATGTGCGTTCTTATCCTAAACTAGCACTAGAGTCATTGCATGT
This sequence comes from Avena sativa, assembly GCA_916181665.1. NCBI lineage: Eukaryota > Viridiplantae > Streptophyta > Magnoliopsida > Poales > Poaceae > Avena > Avena sativa. The sequence goes on from OV702292.1 coordinate 321,327,878, forward strand.
GTGTTCTTATCCAAAACCAGCACTAGAGTCATTGCATGTGTGTTCCTTTGAAAAAGCACTTGGATCCACAAGAGACATTGCATGTGTGTTCTTTTCATGAATTACACCTAGAGTCATTGCATGTGTGTTCTTATCATGAACCACCGTTAGAGTCATTGCATGTGTGTTCTTTTCTTGAACCACAGCTAGAGTCATTGTAGTTGTGTTCTTTTCATGAACCACAAATGGATACACTAGAGTCATTGCATGTTTGTTCTTTTCATAAAACACATGGATCCACTAGAGTCATTGAATGTGTGTTCCTTTCACAAACAACATATGGATCCACCAATGTCATTGCATGTGTGTTATTTTCATGAACCACATATGGATCCACAGGAGTCATTGGATGTCCGTTCTTTTCATAAAACACATGGATCCACTAGAGTCATTGCATGTGTGTTCTTTTCGTGAACCACATATGGATCCACTAGAGTCATTGCATGTGTGCTCTTTTCACAAACAACATATGGATCCACTAGAGTCATTGCATATCTATTATTTTCATTAACCACAGCTAGAGTCATTGCATGTGTGTTCTTTTCATGAACCATGTATGGATGCACCAGAGTCATCGCATGTCTGTTCTTTTCATAAAATACATGGATCCACTAGTCATTGCATGTGTGTTCCTTTCATGAACCAGATATGGATCCACCAGTGTCATTGCATGTGTGTTCTTTTCCTAAACCAGCACTAGAGTCATTGAATGTGTGTTCTTATCCTAAACCAGCACTAGATCCATTGCATGTGTGTTCTTTTCATGTACCACATATGGATCCACTAGAGTCATTGCATGTCTGTTCTTTCCACAAACCACATGGATCCACCAATGTCATTGCATGTGTGTTCTTTTCATGAACCACATATGGATTACACCATAGTCACTGAATGTCTGTTAATTTCATAAAACACATGGATCCACTAGAGTCATTGCATGTGTGTTGTTTTCATGAACCACATATGGGTCCACTAGAGTCATTGCATGTGTGTTCTTATCCTAAACCAACACTAGAGTCATTGCAAGTGTGTTCTTATCCTAAACCAGCACTAGAGTCATTGCATGTGAGTTCCTTTGATAAAGCACTTGGATCCACCAGAGTCATTGCATGTGTGTTCTTATCCTAAACCAGCACTAGAGTCATTGCATGTGAGTTCCTTTGATAAAGCACTTGGTTCCACCAGAGTCATTGCATGTGTGTTCTTTTCTTGAACACAGCTAGAGTCATTGCATGTGTGTTATTTTCATGAACCACAAATGGATCCACTAGAGTCATTGCATGTCTGTTATTTTCATAAAACACATGGATCCACCAGAGTCATTGAATGTGTGTTCTTTTCACAAACCACATATGGATCCACCAATGTCATTGCATGTGTGTTATTTTCATGAACCACATATGGATCCACCGGAGTCATTGGATGTTTGTTCTTTTCATAATACACATGGATCCACTAGAGTCATTGCATGTGTGTTCTTTTCATGAACCACATATGGATCCACTAGAGTCATTGCATGTGTGTTCTTATCCTAAACTAGCACTAGAGTTATTGCATGTGTGTTCTTATCCTAAACCAACACTAGAGTCATTGCATGTGTGTTCTTTTCATGAACCACATATGGATCCACTAGAGTCATTGCATGTCTGTTCTTTCTTTAAACCATATGGATCCACTAATGTCATTGCATGTGTGTTATTTTCATGAACCACATATGGATCCACTAGAGTCATTGCATGTCTGTTCTTTTCACAAACCACATGGATCCAGCAATGTCATTGCATGTGTGTTCTTTTGATGAACCACATATGGATCCACTAGAGTCATTGCATGTGTGTTCTTTCCACAAACGACATGGATCCACCAATGTCATTGCATGTATGTTCTTTTCACAAACAACATATGGATCCACTAGAGTCATTGCATGTCTGTTCTTTTCATTAACTACATCTACAGTCATTGCATATGTGTTATTTCATGAACCACATATGGATCCACTAGAGTCATTGCATGTCTGTTCTTTTCATAAAACACATGTATCCACTAGAGTCATTGCATGTGTGTTCTTTTCATGAACCACATATGGATCCACCAGTGTCATTGCATGTGCGTTCTTATCCTAAACTAGCACTAGAGTCATTGCATGTGTGTTCTTATCCAAAACCAGCACTAGAGTCATTGCATGTGTGTTCCTTTGAAAAAGCACTTGGATCCACTAGAGTCATTGCATGTGTGTTCTTTTCATGAATTACACCTAGAGTCATTGCATGTGTGTTCTTATCATGAACCACCGTTAGAGTCATTGCATGTGTGTTCTTTTCTTGAACCACAGCTAGAGTCATTGTAGTTGTGTTCTTTTCATGAACCACAAATGGATACACTAGAGTCATTGCATGTTTCTTCTTTTCATAAAACACATGGATCCACTAGAGTCATTGAATGTGTGTTCCTTTCACAAACAACATATGGATCCACCAATGTCATTGCATGTGTGTTATTTTCATGAACCACATATGGATCCACAAGAGTCATTGGATGTTCGTTCTTTTCATAAAACACATGGATCCACTAGAGTCATTGCATGTGTGTTCTTTTCGTGAACCACATATGGATCCACTAGAGTCATTGCATGTGTGCTCTTTTCACAAACAACATATGGATCCACTAGAGTCATTGCATGTCTATTCTTTTCATTAACCACAGCTAGAGTCATTGCATGTGTGTTCTTTTCATGAACCATGTATGGATGCACCAGAGTCATCGCATGTCTGTTCTTTTCATAAAATACATGGATCCACTAGTCATTGCATGTGTGTTCCTTTCATGAACCACATATGGATCCACCAGTGTCATTGCATGTGTGTTCTTTTCCTAAACCAGCACTAGAGTCATTGAATGTGCGTTCTTATCCTAAACCAGCACTAGATCCATTGCATGTGTGTTCTTTTCATGTACCACATATGGATCCACTAGAGTCATTGCATGTCTGTTCTTTCCACAAACCACATGGATCCACCAATGTCATTGCATGTGTGTTCTTTTCATGAACCACATATGGATTACACCATAGTCACTGAATGTCTGTTAATTTCATAAAACACATGGATCCACTAGAGTCATTGCATGTGTGTTGTTTTCATGAACCACGTATGGGTCCACTAGAGTCATTGCATGTGTGTTCTTATCCTAAACCAACACTAGAGTCATTGCAAGTGTGTTCTTATCCTAAACCAGCACTAGAGTCATTGCATGTGAGTTCCTTTGATAAAGCACTTGGATCCACCAGAGTCATTGCATGTGTGTTCTTTTCTTGAACCACAGCTAGTCATTGCATGTGTGTTCTTTTCATGAACCATAAATGGATCCACTAGAATTATTGCATGTCTGTTATTTTCATAAAACACATGGATCCACCAGAGTCATTGAATGTGTGTTCTTTTCACAAACCACATATGGATCCACCAATGTCATTGCATGTGTGTTATTTTCATGAACCACATATGGATCCACCGGAGTCATTGGATGTTTGTTCTTTTCATAATACACATGGATCCACTAGAGTCATTGCATGTGTGTTGTTTTCATGAACCACATATGGATCCACTAGAGTCATTGCATGTGTGTTCTTATCCTAAACTAGCACTAGAGTTATTGCATGTGTGTTCTTATCCTAAACCAACACTAGAGTCATTGCATGTGTGTTCTTTTCATGAACCACATATGGATCCACTAGAGTCATTGCATGTCTGTTCTTTCTTTAAACCATATGGATCCACTAATGTCATTGCATGTGTGTTATTTTCATGAACCACATATGGATCCACTACAGTCATTGCATGTGTGTTCTTTTCATGAATTACACCTAGAGTCATTGCATGTGTGTTGTTATCCTAAACCAACACTAGAGTCATTGCATGTGTGTTCTTTTCTTGAACCACAGCTACAGTCACTGCAGTTGTGTTCTTTTCATGAACCACAAATGGATCCACTAGAGTCATTGCATGTTTGTTCTTTTCATAAAACACATGGATCCACTAGAGTCATTGAATGTGTGTTCCTTTCACAAACCACATGTGGATCCACCAATGTCATTGCATGTGTGTTATTTTCATGAACCACGTATGGATCCACCAGAGTCATTGGATGTCTTTTCTTTTCATAAAACACATGGATCCACGAGAGTCATTGCATGTGTGTTCTTTTTATGAACCACATATGAATCAACTAGAGTCATTGCATGTGTGCTCTTTTCACAAACAACATATGGATCCGCTAGAGTCATTGCATGTCTATTCTTTTCATTAACCACAGCTAGACTCATTGCATGTGTGTTCTTTTCATGAACCATGTATTGATGCACCAGAGTCATTGCATGTCTGTTCTTTTCATAAAATACATGGATCCACTAGAGTCATTGCATGTGTGTTCTTTTCATGAACCACATATGGATCCACCAGTGTCATTGCATGTGTGTTCTTTTCCTAAACCAGCACTTGAGTCATTGCATGTGCCATCTTATCCTAAACCAGCACTAGAGCCATTGCATGTGTGTTCTTTTCATGTACCACATATGGATCCACTAGAGTCATTGCATGTCTGTTCTTTCCACAAACCACATATGTCATTGCATGTGTGTTCTTTTCATGAACCACATATGGATACACCATAGTCACTGAATGTCTGTTCATTTCATAAAACACATGGATCCACTAGAGTCATTGCATGTGTGTTCTTTTCATGAACCACATATGGGTCCACTAGAGTCATTGCATGTGTGTTCTTATCCTAAACCAACACTAGAGTCATTGCATGTGTGTTCTTATCCTAAACCAGCACTAGAGTCATTGCATGTGAGTTCCTTTGATAAAGCACTTGGTTCCACCAGAGTCATTGCATGTGTGTTCTTTTCTTGAACACAGCTAGAGTCATTGCATGTGTGTTATTTTCATGAACCACAAATGGATCCACTAGAGTCATTGCATGTCTGTTATTTTCATAAAATACATGGATCCACCAGAGTCATTGAATGTGTGTTCTTTTCACAAACCACATATGGATCCACCAATGTCATTGCATGTGTGTTATTTTCATGAACCACATATGGATCCACCGGAGTCATTGGATGTTTGTTCTTTTCATAATACACATGGATCCACTAGAGTCATTGCATGTGTGTTCTTATCCTAAACTAGCACTAGAGTTATTGCATGTGTGTTCTTATCCTAAACCAACACTAGAGTCATTGCATGTGTGTTCTTTTCATGAACCACATATGGATCCACTAGAGTCATTGCATGTCTGTTCTTTCTTTCAACCATATGGATCCACTAATGTCATTGCATGTGTGTTATTTTCATGAACCACATATGGATCCACTAGAGTCATTGCATGTCTGTTCTTTTCACAAACCACATGGATCCAGCAATGTCATTGCATGTGTGTTCTTTTGATGAACCACATATGGATCCACTAGAGTCATTGCATGTGTGTTCTTTCCACAAACGACATGGATCCACCAATGTCATTGCATGTATGTTCTTTTCACAAACAACATATGGATCCACTAGAGTCATTGCATGTCTGTTCTTTTCATTAACTACATCTACAGTCATTGCATATGTGTTATTTCATGAACCACATATGGATCCACTAGAGTCATTGCATGTCTGTTCTTTTCATAAAACACATGTATCCACTAGAGTCATTGCATGTGTGTTCTTTTCATGAACCACATATGGATCCACCAATGTCATTGCATGTGCGTTCTTATCCTAAACTAGCACTAGAGTCATTGCATGTGTGTTCTTATCCAAAACCAGCACTAGAGTCATTGCATGTGTGTTCCTTTGAAAAAGCACTTGGATCCACTAGAGTCATTGCATGTGTGTTCTTTTCATGAATTACACCTAGAGTCATTGCATGTGTGTTCTTATCATGAACCACCGTTAGAGTCATTGCATGTGTGTTCTTTTCTTGAACCACAGCTAGAGTCATTGTAGTTGTGTTCTTTTCATGAACCACAAATGGATACACTAGAGTCATTGCATGTTTGTTCTTTTCATAAAACACATGGATCCACTAGAGTCATTGAATGTGTGTTCCTTTCACAAACAACATATGGATCCACCAATGTCATTGCATGTGTGTTATTTTCATGAACCACATATGGATCCACAAGAGTCATTGGATGTCCGTTCTTTTCATAAAACACATGGATCCACTAGAGTCATTGCATGTGTGTTCTTTTCGTGAACCACATATGGATCCACTAGAGTCATTGCATGTGTGCTCTTTTCACAAACAACATATGGATCCACTAGAGTCATTGCATGTCTATTCTTTTCATTAACCACAGCTAGAGTCATTGCATGTGTGTTCTTTTCATGAACCATGTATGGATGCACCAGAGTCATCGCATGTCTGTTCTTTTCATAAAATACATGGATCCACTAGTCATTGCATGTGTGTTCCTTTCATGAACCAGATATGGATCCACCAGTGTCATTGCATGTGTGTTCTTTTCCTAAACCAGCACTAGAGTCATTGAATGTGCGTTCTTATCCTAAACCAGCACTAGATCCATTGCATGTGTGTTCTTTTCATGTACCACATATGGATCCACTAGAGTCATTGCATGTCTGTTCTTTCCACAAACCACATGGATCCACCAATGTCATTGCATGTGTGTTCTTTTCATGAACCACATATGGATTACACCATAGTCACTGAATGTCTGTTAATTTCATAAAACACATGGATCCACTAGAGTCATTGCATGTGTGTTGTTTTCATGAACCACATATGGGTCCACTAGAGTCATTGCATGTGTGTTCTTATCCTAAACCAACACTAGAGTCATTGCAAGTGTGTTCTTATCCTAAACCAGCACTAGAGTCATTGCATGTGAGTTCCTTTGATAAAGCACTTGGATCCACCAGAGTCATTGCATGTGTGTTCTTATCCTAAACCAGCACTAGAGTCATTGCATGTGAGTTCCTTTGATAAAGCACTTGGTTCCACCAGAGTCATTGCATGTGTGTTCTTTTCTTGAACACAGCTAGAGTCATTGCATGTGTGTTATTTTCATGAACCACAAATGGATCCACTAGAGTCATTGCATGTCTGTTATTTTCATAAAACACATGGATCCACCAGAGTCATTGAATGTGTGTTCTTTTCACAAACCACATATGGATCCACCAATGTCATTGCATGTGTGTTATTTTCATGAACCACATATGGATCCACCGGAGTCATTGGATGTTTGTTCTTTTCATAATACACATGGATCCACTAGAGTCATTGCATGTGTGTTCTTTTCATGAACCACATATGGATCCACTAGAGTCATTGCATGTGTGTTCTTATCCTAAACTAGCACTAGAGTTATTGCATGTGTGTTCTTATCCTAAACCAACACTAGAGTCATTGCATGTGTGTTCTTTTCATGAACCACATATGGATCCACTAGAGTCATTGCATGTCTGTTCTTTCTTTAAACCATATGGATCCACTAATGTCATTGCATGTGTGTTATTTTCATGAACCACATATGGATCCACTAGAGTCATTGCATGTCTGTTCTTTTCACAAACCACATGGATCCAGCAATGTCATTGCATGTGTGTTCTTTTGATGAACCACATATGGATCCACTAGAGTCATTGCATGTGTGTTCTTTCCACAAACGACATGGATCGACCAATGTCATTGCATGTATGTTCTTTTCACAAACAACATATGGATCCACTAGAGTCATTGCATGTCTGTTCTTTTCATTAACTACATCTACAGTCATTGCATATGTGTTATTTCATGAACCACATATGGATCCACTAGAGTCATTGCATGTCTGTTCTTTTCATAAAACACATGTATCCACTAGAGTCATTGCATGTGTGTTCTTTTCATGAACCACATATGGATCCACCAGTGTCATTGCATGTGCGTTCTTATCCTAAACTAGCACTAGAGTCATTGCATGTGTGTTCTTATCCAAAACCAGCACTAGAGTCATTGCATGTGTGTTCCTTTGAAAAAGCACTTGGATCCACTAGAGTCATTGCATGTGTGTTATTTTCATGAATTACACCTAGAGTCATTGCATGTGTGTTCTTATCATGAACCACCGTTAGAGTCATTGCATGTGTGTTCTTTTCTTGAACCACAGCTAGAGTCATTGTAGTTGTGTTCTTTTCATGAACCACAAATGGATACACTAGAGTCATTGCATGTTTGTTCTTTTCATAAAACACATGGATCCACTAGAGTCATTGAATGTGTGTTCCTTTCACAAACAACATATGGATCCACCAATGTCATTGCATGTGTGTTATTTTCATGAACCACATATGGATCCACAAGAGTCATTGGATGTCCGTTCTTTTCATAAAACACATGGATCCACTAGAGTCATTACATGTGTGTTCTTTTCGTGAACCACATATGGATCCACTAGAGTCATTGCATGTGTGCTCTTTTCACAAACAACATATGGATCCACTAGAGTCATTGCATGTCTATTCTTTTCATTAACCACAGCTAGAGTCATTGCATGTGTGTTCTTTTCATGAACCATGTATGGATGCACCAGAGTCATCGCATGTCTGTTCTTTTCATAAAATACATGGATCCACTAGTCATTGCATGTGTGTTCCTTTCATGAACCAGATATGGATCCACCAGTGTCATTGCATGTGTGTTCTTTTCCTAAACCAGCACTAGAGTCATTGAATGTGCGTTCTTATCCTAAACCAGCACTAGATCCATTGCATGTGTGTTCTTTTCATGTACCACATATGGATCCACTAGAGTCATTGCATGTCTGTTCTTTCCACAAACCACATGGATCCACCAATGTCATTGCATGTGTGTTCTTTTCATGAACCACATATGGATTACACCATAGTCACTGAATGTCTGTTAATTTCATAAAACACATGGATCCACTAGAGTCATTGCATGTGTGTTGTTTTCATGAACCACATATGGGTCCACTAGAGTCATTGCATGTGTGTTCTTATCCTAAACCAACACTAGAGTCATTGCAAGTGTGTTCTTATCCTAAACCAGCACTAGAGTCATTGCATGTGAGTTCCTTTGATAAAGCACTTGGATCCACCAGAGTCATTGCATGTGTGTTCTTTTCTTGAACCACAGCTAGTCATTGCATGTGTGTTCTTTTCATGAACCATAAATGGATCCACTAGAATCATTGCATGTCTGATATTTTCATAAAACACATGGATCCACCAGAGTCATTGAATGTGTGTTCTTTTCACAAACCACATATGGATCCACCAATGTCATTGCATGTGTGTTATTTTCATGAACCACATATGGATCCACCGGAGTCATTGGATGTTTGTTCTTTTCATAATACACATGGATCCACTAGAGTCTTTGCATGTGTGTTCTTTTCATGAACCACATATGGATCCACTAGAGTCATTGCATGTGTGTTCTTATCCTAAACTAGCACTAGAGTTATTGCATGTGTGTTCTTATCCTAAACCAGCACTAGAGTCATTGCATGTGTGTTCTTTTCATGAACCACATATGGATCCACTAGAGTCATTGCATGTCTGTTCTTTCTTTAAACCATATGGATCCACTAATGTCATTGCATGTGTGTTATTTTCATGAACCACATATGGATCCACTAGAGTCATTGCATGTGTGTTCTTTTCATGAATTACACCTAGAGTCATTGCATGTGTGTTCTTATCCTAAACCAACACTAGAGTCATTGCATGTGTGTTCTTTTCTTGAACCACAGCTACAGTCACTGCAGTTGTGTTCTTTTCATGAACCACAAATGGATCCACTAGAGTCATTGCATTTTGTTCTTTTCATAAAACACATGGATCCACTAGAGTCATTGAATGTGTGTTCCTTTCACAAACCACATGTGGATCCACCAATGTCATTGCATGTGTGTTATTTTCATGAACCACGTATGGATCCACCAGAGTCATTGGATGTCTTTTCTTTTCATAAAACACATGGATCCACGAGAGTCATTGCATGTGTGTTCTTTTTATGAACCACATATGAATCCACTAGAGTCATTGCATGTGTGCTCTTTTCACAAACAACATATGGATCCACTAGAGTCATTGCATGTCTATTCTTTTCATTAACCACAGCTAGACTCATTGCATGTGTGTTCTTTTCATGAACCATGTATTGATGCACCAGAGTCATTGCATGTCTGTTCTTTTCATAAAATACATGGATCCACTAGAGTCATTGCATGTGTGTTATTTTCATGAACCACATATGGATCCACCAGTGTCATTGCATGTCTGTTCTTTTCCTAAACCAGCACTTGAGTCATTGCATGTGCCATCTTATCCTAAACAAGCACTAGAGCCATTGCATGTGTGTTCTTTTCATGTACCACATATGGATCCACTAGAGTCATTGCATGTCTGTTCTTTCCACAAACCACATGGATCCACCAATGTCATTGCATGTGTGTTCTTTTCATGAACCACATATGGATACACCATAGTCACTGAATGTCTGTTCATTTCATAAAACACATGGATCCACTAGAGTCATTGCATGTGTGTTCTTTTCATGAACCACACATGGGTCCACTAGAGTCATTGCATGTGTGTTCTTATCCTAAACCAACACTAGAGTCATTGCATGTGTGTTCTTATCCTAAACCAGCACTAGAGTCATTGCATGTGAGTTCCTTTGATAAAGCACTTGGTTCCACCAGAGTCATTGCATGTGTGTTCTTTTCTTGAACACAGCTAGAGTCATTGCATGTGTGTTATTTTCATGAACCACAAATGGATCCACTAGAGTCATTGCATGTCTGTTATTTTCATAAAACACATGGATCCACCAGAGTCATTGAATGTGTGTTCTTTTCACAAACCACATATGGATCCACCAATGTCATTGCATGTGTGTTATTTTCATGAACCACATATGGATCCACCGGAGTCATTGGATGTTTGTTCTCTTCATAATACACATGGATCCACTAGAGTCATTGCATGTGTGTTCTTTTCATGAACCACATATGGATCCACTAGAGTCATTGCATGTGTGTTCTTATCCTAAACTAGCACTAGAGTTATTGCATGTGTGTTCTTATCCTAAACCAACACTAGAGTCATTACATGTGTGTTATTTTCATGAACCACATATGGATCCACTAGAGTCATTGCATGTCTGTTCTTTCTTTAAACCATATGGATCCACTAATGTCATTGCATGTGTGTTCTTTTCATGAACCACATATGGATCCACTAGAGTCATTGCATGTCTGTTCTTTCTTTAAACCACATGGATCCACTAATGTCATTGCATGTGTATTATTTTCATGAACCACATATGGATCCACTAGAGTTATTGCATGTGTGTTCTTATCCTAAACTAGCACTAGAGTTATTGCATGTGTGTTCTTATCCTAAACCAGCACTAGAGTCATTGCATGTGTGTTCTTTTCATGAACCACATATGGATCCACTAGAGTCATTGCATGTCTGTTATTTCTTTAAACCACATGGATCCACTAATGTCATTGCATGTGTCTTATTTTCATAAACCACATATGTATCCACTAGAGTCATTGCATGCCTGTTCTTTCCACAAACCACATGGATCTAGCAATGTCATTGCATGTGTGTTCTTTTGATGAACCACATATGGATCCACTAGAGTCATTGCATGTGTGTTCTTTCCACAAACGACATGGATACACCATTGTCATTGCATGTATGTTCTTTTCACAAATAACATATGGATCCACTAGAGTCATTGCATGTCTGTTCTTTTCATTAACCACATCTACAGTCATTGCATGTGTGTTATTTTCATGAACCACATATGGATCCACTAGAGTCATTGCATGTCTGTTCTTTTCATAAAACACATGGATCCACTAGAGTCATTGCATGTGTGTTATTTTCATGAACCACATATGCATCCACCAGTGTCATTGCATGTGCGTTCTTATCCTAAACTAGCACTAGAGTCATTGCATGTGTGTTCTTATCCTAAACCAGCACTAGAGTCATTGCATGTGTATTCTTTTCATGAACCACATATGGATCCACTAGAGTCATTGCATGGTTGTTCTTTTTATAAAACACATGGATCCACTAGATTCATTGCATGTGTGTTCTTTTTATGAACCACATATGGATCCACTGGAGTCATTTCATGTGCGTTCTTATCCTAAACCAGCACTAGAGTCATTGCATGTGTGTTCTTACCCTAAACCAGCACTAGAGTCATTGCATGTGTGTTCTTTTCATAAAGCACATGGATCCACCAGACTCATTGCATGTGTGTTATTTTCATGAACCACATGGATCCACCAGTGTCAATGCACGTGTGTTCTTTTCATGAACCACAGCTAGAGCCATTGCAAGTGTGTTCTTTTCATGAACCGCAGTTAGAGTCATTGCATGTGTGTTCTTTTCATAAACCACATATGGATCCACCAGTGTCATTGCATGTGTGTTCTTTTGCTAAACCAGCACTAGAGTCATTGTCGGTGTGTTCTTATCCTAAACCAGCACTAGTGTCATTGCATGTGTGTTCTTTTCATGAACCACATATGGATCCACTAGAGTCATTGTATGTTTGTTCTTTCCAGAAACCACATGGATCCACCAATGTCATTGCATGTGTGTTCTTTTCGGAAAGAACATATGGATCCACTAGAGTCATTGCATGTCTGTTCTTTTCATTAACCACAGCTAGAGTCATTGCATGTGTGTTCTTTTCATGAACCACATATGGATCCACCAGAGTCATTGCATGTTTGTTCTTTTCATAAAACACATGGATCCACTAGAGTCATTGCATGTGTGTTCTTTTCATGAACCACATAGGGATCCACTAGAGTCATTGCATGTGTGTTCTTATCCTAAACTAGCACTAGATTCATTGCATGTGTGTTCTTTTCGTGAACCACATATGGATCCACTAGAGTCATTGCATGTGTGTTCTTTTCGCAAACAACATATGGATCCACTAGTGTCATTGCATGTCTATTCTTTTCATTAACCACAGCTAGAGTCAATGCATGTTTGTTCTTTTCATGAACCACATATGGATCCACTAGAGTCATTGTATGTCTGTTCTTTCCACAAACCACATGGATCGACCAATGTCATTGCATGTGTGTTCTTTTCATGAACCACGTATGGATCCACTAGAGTCATTGCATGTTTGTTCTTTCCACAAACCACATGGATCCACCAATGTCATTGCTTGTGTGTTGTTTTCACAAACAACATATGGATCCACTAGAGTCATTGCATGTCTATTCTTTTCATTAACCACAGCTAGACTCATTGCATGTCTGTTATTTTCAAAAAATAGATGGATCCACTACAATCGTTGAATGTTTTTTTCATGAACCACATATGGATCCACTAGTGTCATTGCATGTTTGTTCTTTTCATAAAACACATGGATCCACTAGAGTCATTGAATGTGTGTTCCTTTCACAAACAACATATGGATCCACCAATGTCATTGCATGTGTGTTATTTTCATGAACCACATATGGATCCACAAGAGTCATTGGATGTCTGTTCTTTTCACAAACAACATATGGATCCACTAGAGCCATTGCATGTTTATTCTTTTCATTAACCACAGCTAGAGTCATTGCATGTGTGTTCTTTTCATGAACCATGTATGGATGCACCAGAGTTATTGCATGTCTGTTCTTTTCATAAAATACATGGATCCACTAGAGTCATTGCATGTGTGTTCTTTTCAGGAACCACATATGGATCCACCAGTGTCATTGCATGTGTGTTCTTTTCCTAAACCAGCACTGGAGTCATTGCATGTGCGTTCTTATCCTAAACCAGCACTAGAGCCATTGCATGTGTGTTCTTTTCATGTACCACATATGGATCCACTAGAGTCATTGCATGTCTGTTCTTTCTACAAACCACATGGATCCACCAATGTCATTGCATGTGTGTTCTTTTCATGAACCACATATGGATACACCATAGTCACTGAATGTCTGTTCATTTCATAAAACACATGGATCCACTAGAGTCATTGCATGTGTGTTCTCGCCATGAACCACATATGGGTCCACTAGAGTCATTGCATGTGTGTTCTTATCCTAAACCAACACTAGAGTCATTGCATGTGTGTTCTTATCCTAAACCAGCACTAGAATCATTGCATGTGAGTTCCTTTGATAAAGCACTTGGTTCCACCAGAGTCATTGCATGTGTGTTCTTTTCTCGAACCACAGCTAGAGTCATTGCATGTGTGTTCTTTTCATGAACCATAAAAATGGATCTACTAGAGTCATTGCATGTCTGTTATTTTCATAAAACACATGGATCCACCAGAGTCATTGAATGTGTGTTCTTTTCACAAACCACATATGGATCCACCAATGTCATTGCATGTGTGTTATTTTCATGAACCACATATGGATCCACCGGAGTCATTGGATGTTTGTTCTTTTCATAATACACATGGATCCACTAGAGTCATTGCATGTGTGTTCTTTTCATGAACCACATATGGATCCACTAGAGTCATTGCATGTGTGTTATTATCCTAAACTAGCACTAGAGTTATTGCATGTGTGTTCTTATCCTAAACCAACACTAGAGTCATTGCATGTGTGTTCTTTTCATGAACCACATATGGATCCACTAGAGTCATTGCATGTCTGTTCTTTCTTTAAACCATATGGATCCACTAATGTCATTGCATGTGTGTTATTTTCATGAACCACATATGGATCCACTAGAGTCATTGCATGTCTGTTCTTTCCACAAACCACATGGATCCAGCAATGTCATTGCATGTGTGTTCTTTTGATGAACCACATATGGATCCACTAGAGTCATTGCATGTGTGTTCTTTCTACAAACGACATGGATCCACCAATGTCATTGCATGTATGTTCTTTTCACAAACAACATATGGATCCACTAGAGTCATTGCATGTCTGTTCTTTTCATTAACTACATCTACAGTCATTGCATATGTGTTATTTTCATGAACCACATATGGATCCACTAGAGTCATTGCATGTCTGTTCTTTTCATAAAACACATGGATCCACTAGAGTCATTGCATGTGTGTTCTTTTCATGAACCACATATGGATCCACCAGTGTCATTGCATGTGCGTTCTTATCCTAAACTAGCACTAGAGTCATTGCATGTGTGTTCTTATCCAAAACCAGCACTAGAGTCATTGCATGTGTGTTCCTTTGAAAAAGCACTTGGATCCACTAGAGTCATTGCATGTGTGTTCTTTTCATGAATTACACCTAGAGTCATTGCATGTGTGTTCTTTTCATGAACCACCGTTAGAGTCATTGCATGTGTGTTCTTTTCTTGAACCACAACTAGAGTCATTGTAGTTGTGTTCTTTTCATGAACCACAAATGGATACACTAGAGTCATTGCATGTTTGTTCTTTTCATAAAACACATGGATCCACTAGAGTCATTGAATGTGTGTTCCTTTCACAAACAACATATGGATCCACCAATGTCATTGCATGTGTGTTATTTTCATGAACCACATATGGATCCACAAGAGTCATTGGATGTCCGTTCTTTTCATAAAACACATGGATCCACTAGAGTAATTGCATGTGTGTTCTTTTCGTGAACCACATATGGATCCACTAGAGTCATTGCATGTGTGCTCTTTTCACAAACAACATATGGATCCACTAGAGTCATTGCATGTCTATTCTTTTCATTAACCACAGCTAGAGTCATTGCATGTGTGTTCTTTTCATGAACCATGTATTGATGCACCAGAGTCATTGCATGTCTATTCTTTTCATAAAATACATGGATCCACTAGTCATTGCATGTGTGTTCCTTTCATGAACCACATATGGATCCACCAGTGTCATTGTATGTGTGTTCTTTTCCTAAACCAGCACTAGAGTCATTGAATGTGCGTTCTTATCCTAAACCAGCACTAGATCCATTGCATGTGTGTTCTTTTCATGTACCACATATGGATCCACTAGAGTCATTGCATGTCTGTTCTTTCCACAAACCACATAGATCCACCAATGTCATTGCATGTGTGTTCTTTTCATGAACCACATATGGATTACACCATAGTCACTGAATGTCTGTTAATTTCATAAAACACATGGATCCACTAGAGTCATTGCATGTGTGTTGTTTTCATGAACCACATATGGGTCCACTAGAGTCATTGCATGTGTGTTCTTATCCTAAACCAACACTAGAGTCATTGCAAGTGTGTTCTTATCCTAAACCAGCACTAGAATCATTGCATGTGAGTTCCTTTGATAAAGCACTTGGATCCACCAGAGTCATTGCATGTGTGTTCTTTTCTTGAACCACAGCTAGTCATTGCATGTGTGTTCTTTTCATGAACCATAAATGGATCCACTAGAATCATTGCATGTCTTTTATTTTCATAAAACACATGGATCCACCAGAGTCATTGAATGTGTGTTCTTTTCACAAACCACATATGGATCCACCAATGTCATTGCATGTGTGTTATTTTCATGAACCACATATGGATCCACCGGAGTCATTGGATGTTTGTTCTTTTCATAATACACATGGATCCACTAGAGTCATTGCATGTGTGTTCTTTTCATGGGCCACATATGGATCCACTAGAGTCATTGCATGTGTGTTTTTTTCATGAACCACATATGGATCCACTAGAGTCATTGCATGTGTGTTCTTATCCTAAACTAGCACTAGAGTTATTGCATGTGTGTTCTTATCCTAAACCAACACTAGAGTCATTGCATGTGTTTTCTTTTCATGAACCACATATGGATCCACTAGAGTCATTGCATGTCTGTTCTTTCTTTAAACCATATGGATCCACTAATGTCATTGCATGTGTGTTATTTTCATGAACCACATATGGATCCACTAGAGTCATTGCATGTGTGTTCTTTTCATGAATTACACCTAGAGTCATTGCATGTGTGTTCTTATCCTAAACCAACACTAGAGTCATTGCATGTGTGTTCTTTTCTTGAACCACAGCTACAGTCACTGCAGTTGTGTTCTTTTCATGAACCACAAATGGATCCACTAGAGTCATTGCATGTTTGTTCTTTTCATAAAACACATGGATCCACTAGAGTCATTGAATGTGTGTTCCTTTCACAAACCACATGTGGATCCACCAATGTCATTGCATGTGTGTTATTTTCATGAACCACGTATGGATCCACCAGAGTCATTGGATGTCTGTTCTTTTCATAAAACACATGGATCCACGAGAGTCATTGCATGTGTGTTCTTTTCATGAACCACATATGAATCCACTAGAGTCATTGCATGTGTGCTCTTTTCACAAACAACATATGGATCCACTAGAGTCATTGCATGTCTATTCTTTTCATTAACCACAGCTAGACTCATTGCATGTGTGTTCTTTTCATGAACCATGTATTGATGCACCAGAGTCATTGCATGTCTGTTCTTTTCATAAAATACATGGATCCACTAGAGTCATTGCATGTGTGTTCTTTTCATGAACCACATATGGATCCACCAGTGTCATTGCATGTGTGTTCTTTTCCAAAACCAGCACTTGAGTCATTGCATGTGCCATCTTATCCTAAACCAGCACTAGAGCCATTGCATGTGTGTTCTTTTCATGTACCACATATGGATCCACTAGAGTCATTGCATGTCTGTTCTTTTAATGTACCACATATGGATCTACTAGAGTCATTGCATGTCTGTTCTTTCCACAAACCACATGGATCCACCAATGTCATTGCATGTGTGTTCTTTTCATGAACCACATATGGATACACCATAGTCACTGAATGTCTGTTCATTTCATAAAACACATGGATCCACTAGAGTCATTGCATGTGTGTTCTTTTCATGAACCACATATGGGTCCACTAGAGGCATTGCATGTGTGTTCTTATCCTAAACCAACACTAGAGTCATTGCATGTGTGTTCTTATCCTAAACCAGCACTAGAGTCATTGCATGTGAGTTCCTTTGATAAAGCACTTGGTTCCACCAGAGTCATTGCATGTGTGTTCATTTCTTGAACACAGCTAGAGTCATTGCATGTGTGTTATTTTCATGAACCACAAATGGATCCACTAGAGTCATTGCATGTCTGTTATTTTCATAAAACACATGGATCCACCAGAGTCATTGAATGTGTGTTCTTTTCACAAACCACATATGGATCCACCAATGTCATTGCATGTGTGTTATTTTCATGAACCACATATGGATCCACCGGAGTCATTGGATGTTTGTTCTTTTCATAATACACATGGATCCACTAGAGTCATTGCATGTGTGTTCTTTTCATGAACCACATATGGATCCACTAGAGTCATTGCATGTGTGTTCTTATCCTAAACTAGCACTAGAATTATTGCATGTGTGTTCTTATCCTAAACCAACACTAGAGTCATTGCATGTGTGTTCTTTTCACGAACCACATATGGATCCACTAGAGTCATTGCATGTCTGTTCTTTCTTTAAACCATATGGATCCACTAATGTCATTGCATGTGTGTTATTTTCATGAACCACATATGGATCCACTAGAGTCATTGCATGTCTGTTCTTTCCACAAACCACATGGATCCAGCAATGTCATTGCATGTGTGTTCTTTTGATGAACCACATATGGATCCACTAGAGTCATTGCATGTGTGTTCTTTCCACAAACGACATGGATCCACCAATGTCATTGCATGTATGTTCTTTTCACAAACAACATATGGATCCACTAGAGTCATTGCACGTCTGTTCTTTTCATTAACTACATCTACAGTCATTGCATATGTGTTATTTTCATGAACCACATATGGATCCACTAGAGTCATTGCATGTCTGTTCTTTTCATAAAACACATGGATCCACTAGAGTCATTACATGTGTGTTCTTTTCATGAACCACATATGGATCCACCAGTGTCATTGCATGTGCGTTCTTATCCTAAACTAGCACTAGAGTCATTGCATGTGTGTTCTTATCCAAAACCAGCACTAGAGTCATTGCATGTGTGTTCCTTTGAAAAAGCACTTGGATCCACTAGAGTCATTGCATGTGTGTTCTTTTCATGAATTACACCTAGAGTCATTGCATGTGTGTTCTTATCATGAACCACCGTTAGAGTCATTGCATGTGTGTTCTTTTCTTGAACCACAGCTAGAGTCATTGTAGTTGTGTTCTTTTCATGAACCACAAATGGATACACTAGAGTCATTGCATGTTTGTTCTTTTCATAAAACACATGGATCCACTAGAGTCATTGAATGTGTGT
Source organism: Avena sativa (assembly GCA_916181665.1). Classification (NCBI taxonomy): domain Eukaryota; kingdom Viridiplantae; phylum Streptophyta; class Magnoliopsida; order Poales; family Poaceae; genus Avena; species Avena sativa. The sequence continues at coordinate 321,347,212 of OV702292.1, forward strand.
TCCTTTCACAAACAACATATGGATCCACCAATGTCATTGCATGTGTGTTATTTTCATGAACCACATATGGATCCACAAGAGTCATTGGATGTCTGTTCTTTTCATAAAACACATGGATCCACTAGAGTCATTGCATGTTTATTCTTTTCATTAACCACAGCTAGAGTCATTGCATGTGTGTTCTTTTCATGAACCATGTATGGATGCACCAGAGTTATTGCATGTCTGTTCTTTTCATAAAATACATGGATCCACTAGAGTCATTGCATGTGTGTTCTTTTCATGAACCACATATGAATCCACCAGTGTCATTGCATGTGTGTTCTTTTCCTAAACCAGCACTGGAGTCATTGCATGTGCGTTCTTATCCTAAACCAGCACTAGAGCCATTGCATGTGTGTTCTTTTCATGTACCACATATGGATCCACTAGAGTATTTGCATGTCCGTTCTTTCTACAAACCACATGGATCCACCAATGTCATTGCATGTGTGTTCTTTTCATGAACCACATATGGATACACCATAGTCACTGAATGTCTGTTCATTTCATAAAACACATGGATCCACTAGAGTCATTGCATGTGTGTTCTCGCCATGAACCACATATGGGTCCACTAGAGTCATTGCATGTGTGTTCTTATCCTAAACCAACACTAGAGTCATTGCAAGTGTGTTCTTATCCTAAACCAGCACTAGAGTCATTGCATGTGAGTTCCTTTGATAAAGCACTTGGATCCACCAGAGTCATTGCATGTGTGTTCTTTTCTCGAACCACAGCTAGAGTCATTGCATGTGTGTTCTTTTCATGAACCATAAAAATGGATCCACTAGAGTCATTGCATGTCTGTTATTTTCATAAAACACATGGATCCACCAGAGTCATTGAATGTGTGTTCTTTTCACAAACCACATATGGATCCACCAATGTCATTGCATGTGTGTTATTTTCATGAACCACATATGGATCCACCGGAGTCATTGGATGTTTGTTCTTTTCATAATACACATGGATCCACTAGAGTCATTGCATGTGTGTTCTTTTCATGAACCACATATGGATCCACTAGAGTCATTGCATGTGTGTTCTTATCCTAAACTAGCACTAGAGTTATTGCATGTGTGTTCTTATCCTAAACCAATACTCGAGTCATTGCATGTGTGTTCTTTTCATGAACCACATATGGATCCACTAGAGTTATTGCATGTCTGTTCTTTCTTTAAACCACATGGATCCACTAATATCATTGCATGTGTGTTATTTTCATGAACCACATATGGATCCACTAGAGTCATTGCATGTCTCCTCTTTCCACAAACCACATGGATCCAGCAATGTCATTGCATGTGTGTTCTTTTCATGAACCACATATGGATCCAATAAAGTCATTGCATGTCTGTTCTTTCCACAAACCACATGGATCCACCAATGTCATTGTATGTATGTTCTTTTCACCAACAACATATGGATCCACTAGAGTCAGGGCATGTCTGTTCTTTTCATTAACCACATCTACAGTCATTGCATGTGTGTTATTTTCATGAACCACATATGGATCCACTAGAGTCATTGCATGTCTGTTCTTTTCATAAAACACGGATCCACTAGAGTCATTGCATGTGTGTTCTTTTCATGAACCACATATGGATGCACCAGTGTCATTGCATGTGCGTTCTTTTCCTAAACTAGCACTAGAGTCATTGCATGTGTGTTCTTATCCTAAACCAGCACTAGAGTCATTGCATGTGTATTCTTTTCATGAACCACATATGGATCCACTAGAGTCATTGCATGGTTATTCTTTTTATAAAACACATGGATCCACTAGAGTCATTGCATGTGTGTTCTTTTTATGAATCACATATGGATCCACTTGAGTCATTGCATGTGCGTTCTTATCCTAAACCAGCACTAGAATCATTGCATGTGTGTTCTTACCCTAAACCAGCACTAGAGTCATTGCATATGTGTTCTTTTCATAAAGCACATGGATCCACCAGACTCATTGCATGTGTGTTATTTTCATGAACCACATGGATCCACCAGTGTCAATGCGCGTGTGTTCTTTTCATGAACCACAGCTAGAGCCATTGCAAGTGTGTTCTTTTCATGAACCGCAGTTAGAGTCATTGCATGTGTATTCTTTTCATGAACCACATATGGATCCACCAGTGTTATTGCATGTGTGTTCTTTTGCTAAACCAGCACTAGAGTCATTGCCGGTGTGTTCTTATCCTAAACCAGCACTAGTGTCATTGCATGTGTGTTCTTTTCATGAACCACATATGGATCCACTAGAGTCATTGCATGTTTGTTCTTTCTAGAAACCACATGGATCCACCAATGTCATTGCATGTGTGTTCTTTTCGGAAACAACATATGGATCCACTAGAGTCATTGCATGTCTGTTCTTTTCATTAACCACAGCTAGAGTCATTGAATGTGTGTTCTTTTCATGAACCACATATAGATCCACCAGAGTCATTGCACGTTTGTTCTTTTCATAAAACACATGGATCCACTATAGTCATTGCATGTGTGTTCTTTTCATGAACCACATATGGATCCACTAGAGTCATTGCATGTGTGTTCTTATCCTAAACTAGCACTAGATTCATTGCATGTACGTTCTTTCCAGAAACCACAGGGATCCACCAATGTCATTGCATGTGTGTTCTTTTCGCAAACAACATATGGATCCACTAATGTCATTGCATGTCTATTCTTTTCATTAATCACAGCTAGAGTCAATGCATGTTTGTTCTTTTCATGAACCACATATGGATCCACTAGAGTCATTGCATGTCTGTTCTTTCCACAAACCACATGGATCGACCAATGTCATTGCATGTGTGTTCTTTTCATGAACCACGTATGGATCCACTAGAGTCATTGCATGTTTGTTCTTTCCACAAACCACATGGATCCACCAATGTGATTGCTTGTGTGTTGTTTTCACAAACAACATATGGATCCACTAGAGTCATTGCATGACTGTTCTTTTCATTAACCACAGCTAGACTCATTGCATGTCTGTTATTTTCATAAAATACATGGATCCACTACAATCGTTGAATTTTTTTCATGAACCACATATGGATCCACTAGTGTCATTGCATGTGTGTTCTTTTCCTAAACGAGCACTAGAGTCATTGCATATGTGTTCTTATCCCAAACCAGTACTAGAGTCATTGCATGTGTGTTCTTTTCATGAACCACATTTGGATCCACTAGAGTCATTGCATGTCTGTTCTTTTCATGAACCACATATGGATCCACTAGGGTCATTGCATGTCTGTTCTTTCCACAAACCACATGGATCCACCAATGTCATTGCGTGTGTTCTTTTCATGAACCACATATGGATCCACCAGAGTCACTGCATGTCTGTTCTTTTTTCATAAAACACATGGATCCACTAGATTCATTGCATGTGTGTTCTTTTCATGAACCACATATGGATCCACTAGTGTCATTGCATGTGTGTTCTTTTCCTAGACCAGCACAAGAGTCATTGCATATGTGTTCTTATCCTAAACCAGCACTAGAGTCATTGCATGTGTGTTCTTTTCATGAACCACATATGGATCCACTATAGTCATTGCATGTCTCTTCTTTCCACAAACCACATGGATCCACCAATGTCATTGCATGTGTGTTCTTTTCATGAACCACATATGGATCCACCAGAGTCATTAAATGTCTGTTCATTTTATAAAACACATGGATCCACTAGAGTCATTGCATGTGTGTTCTTTTCATAAACCACATATGGATCCACTAGAGTCATTGCATTTGTGTTCTTATCCTAAACCAACACTAGAGTCATTGCATCTGTGTTCTTATCCTAAACCAGCACTAGAGTCATTGCATGTGTGTTCGTTTGATAAAGCACTTGGATCCACCAGAGTCATTGCGTGTGTGTTCTTTCATGAAGCACATCTAGAGTCATTGCATGTGTGTTCTTTTCATGAACCACCGTTAGAGTTATTGCATGTGTGTTCTTTTCTTGAACCACACTAGAGTCATGGCATGTGTGTTCTTTTGATGAACCACAAATGGATCCACTAGAGTCATGGCATGTATGTTCTTTTCATAAAACACATGGATCCACTAGAGTCATTGAATGTGTGTTCTTTTCACAAACCACATATGGATCCACCAATGTCATTGCATGTGTGTTATTTTCATGAACCACATATGGATCCATTAGAGTCATTGAATGTGTGTTATTTTCACAAACCACATATGGATCCACCCGTGTCATTGCATGTGTGTTATTTTCATGAACCACAAATGGATCCACTAGAGTCATAGCACGTGTGTTCATTTCATGAACCACATATGCATCCACTAGAGTCATTGCATGTCTATTCTTTCCACAAACCACATGGATCCACCAATGTCATTGCATGTGTGTTCTTTTCATGAACCAAATATGGATCCACTAGAGTCATTTCATGTTTGTCCTTTGCATAAACCACATGGATCCACCAATGTCATTGCATGTGTGATCTATTCACAAACAACATATGGATCCACTAGAGTCATTGCATGTCTATTCTTTTCATTAACCAGAGCTAGAGTCATTGCATGTGTGTTCTTTTCATGAACCATGTATGGATGCACTAGAGTCATTGCATGTCTGTTCTTTTCATAAAACACATGGATCCACTAGAGTCATTGCATGTGTGTTCTTTTCATGAACCACATATGGATCCACAAGTGTCATTGCATATGTCTTCTTTTCCTAAACCAGCAGTAGAGTCATTGCATGTGTGTTCTTATCCTAAACCGGCACTAGAGTCATTTTATGAGTGTTCTTTTCATGAACCACATATGGATCTACTAGAGGCATTGCATGTCTGTTCTTTCCACAAACCACATGGATCCACCAATGTCATTGCATGTGTATTCTTTTCATGAAACACATATGGATCCACCAGATTCATTGCATGTCTATTCATTTCATAAAACACATGGATCCACTAGAGTCATTGCATGTGTGTTCTTTTCATGGACCACATATGGATCCACTAGAGTCTTTGCATGTGTGTTCTTACCCTAAACCAGCACTAGAGTCATTTAATGTTTGTTCTTATCCTAAACCAGCACTAGAGTCATTGCATGTGTGTTCTTTTCATAAAGCACATGGATCCACCAGAGTCATTGCATTTGTGTTCTTTTCATAAAGCACATGGATCTACCAGAGTCATTGCATGTGTGTTCTTTTCATGAACCACAGCTAGAGTCATTGCATGTGTGTTCAACCACAGTTAGAGTCATTGCATGTGTTTTCTTTTCCAGAACCACAGCTAGAGTCATTGCAGGTGTCTTCTTTTCATGAACCACAAATGGATCTACTAGATTCATTGTATGTTTGTTCTTTTCATAAAATAGATGGATCCACTAGGTTCATTGAATATGTGTTCTTTTCACAAACCACATATGGATTCACTAGTGTCATTGCATGTATGTTATTTTCATGAACCACATATGGATCCACCAGAGTCATTGCATGCCTGTTCTTTTCATAGAACACATGGATCCACTAGAGTCATTGCATGCGTGTTCTTTTCATGAACCACATATGGATCCACTAGAGTCATTGCATGTGTGTTCTTATCCTAATCTAGCACTAGAGTCATTGCATGTGTGTTCTTATCCTAAACAAGCACTAGAGTCATTGCATGTGTGTTCTTTTCATGAACCACATAAGGATCCACTAGAGTTATTGCCTGTTTGTTCTTTCCACAAACCACATGGATCCACCAATGTCATAGCATGTGTGTTCTTTTCATGAACTACATATGGATCCACTAAAGTCATTGCATGTTTATTCTTTCCAAAAACCACATGGATCCACCAATGTCATCGCATGTGTGTTCCGTTCACAAACAACATATGGATCCACAAGAGTCATTGCATGTCTGTTATATACATTAACCACATCTATAGTCATTGCATGTGTGTTCTTTTCTTGAACCACATATGGATCCATCAGAGTCATTGCATGTATGTTATTTTCATAAAACAAATGGATCCACTAGAGTCATTACACGTGTGTTATTTTCATGAACCACATATGGATCCACCAGTGTCATTGCATGTGTGTTCTTATCCTAAACCAGCACTACAGTCATTGCATGTATGTTCTTGTCCTAAACCAGCATTAGAGTCATTGCATGTGTGTTCTTTTCATGAACCACATATGGATCCACTAGAGTCATTGCATGTCTGTTCTTTCCACAAACCACATGGATCCACCAATGTCATTGCGTGTGTTCTTTTCATGAACCACATATGGATCCACCAGAATCATTGCATGTCTGTTCTTTTCATAAAATACATGGATCCACCAAAGTCATTCTATGTGTCTTGTTTTCATAAACCACGTATGGATCCACTAGAGTAATTGCATGTGTATTCTTATCCTAAACCAGCACTAGAGTCATTGCATGTGTGTTCTTATCCTAAACCAGCATAACAGTCATTGCATGTGTGTTCTTTTCATAAAGCACATGGATCCACCAGAGTCAATGCATGTGTATTATTTTATGGACAACATGGATTCACCAGTGTCATTGCATGTGTGTTCTTTTCATGAACCACAGCTAGAGTCATTGCATGTGTGTTATTTTCCAGAACCACAGCTAGAGTCGTTGCATCTGTGTTCTTTTCATGAACCACAAATGGATCCACTAGAGTCATTGTATGTCTGTTCTTTTCATAAAATAGATGGATCCACTAGGGTCTTTGAATATGTGTTCTTTTAACAAACCACATATGGATTCACCAGTGTCATTGCATGTATGTTATTTTCATGAACCACATATGGATCCACCAGAGTCATTGCATGTCTGTTCTTTTCATAGAACACATGGATCCACTAGAGTCATTGCATGTGTGTTCTTTTCATGAACCACATATGGATCCACTGGAGTCATTGCATGTGTGTTCTTATCCTAATGTAGCACTAGAGTCATTTCATGTGTGTTCTTATCCTAAACAAGCACTAGAGTCATTGCATGTGTGTTCTTTTCATGAACCACATATGGATCCACTAGAGTCATTCCATGTCTATTCTTTCCACAAACCACATGGATCCACCAATGTCATTGCATGTGTGTTCTTTTCATGAACTACATATGGATCCACTAGAGTCATTGCATATTTGTTCTTTCCACAAACCACATGGATCCACCAATGTCATCACATGTGTGTTCTTTTCACAAACAACATATGGATCCACAAGAGTCATTGCATGTCTGTTATTTACATTAACCACAGCTAGAGTCATTGCATGTGTGTTCTTTTCATGAACCATGTATGGATGCACCAGAGTCATTGCATGTCTGTTCTTTTCAGAAAATACAATTATCCACTAGAGTCATTGCATGTGTGTTCTTTTCATGAACCACATATGGATCCACAAGTGTCATTGCATATATGTTCTTTTCCTAAACTAGCAGTAGAGTCATTGCATGTGTGTTCTTAACCTAAACCAGCACTAGAGTCATTTCATGTGTGTTCTTTTCATGAACCACATATGGATCTACTAGAGTCATTGCATGTCTGTTCTTTCCACAAACCACATGGATCCACCAATGTCATTGCATGTGTATTCTTTTCATGAACCACATATGGATCCACCAGATTTATTGCATGTCTATTCATTTCATAAAACACATGGATCCACTAGAGTCATTGCATGTGTGTTCTTTTCATGAACCACATATGGATCCACTAGAGTCATTGCATGTCTGTTCTTTCCACAAACCACATGGATCCACCAATGTCATTGCATGTGTGTTCTTTTCATGAACCACATATGGATCCACTAGAGTCATTGCATGTTTGTTCTTTACAAAAACCACATGGATGCACCAATGTCATTGCATGTGTTATCTTTTCGCAAATAACATATGGATCCACTAGAGTCATTGCATGTCTGTTCTTTTCATTAACCACAACTAGAGTCATTGCATGTGTGTTATTTTCATGAACCACGTATGGATCCACCAGAGTCATTGCATGTCAGTTCTTTTCATAAAACACATGGATCCACTAGAGTCATTGCATGTGTGTTCTTTTCGTGAACCACATATGGATCCACTAGAGTCATTGCATGTGCGTTCTTATCACAAACTAGCACTAGAGTCATCGCACGTGTGTTCTTATCCTAAACCAGCACTAGAGTCAATGCATGTGTGTTCTTTTAATGAACCACATATGGATCCACTAGAGTCATTGCATGTACGTTCTTTCCACAAACCATATGGATCCACCAATGTCATTGCATGTGTGTTCTTTTCATGAACCACATATGTATCCACTAGAGCCATTGCAAGTTTGTTCTTTCCACAAACCACATGGAACTACCAATGTCATTGCATGTGTGTTCTTTACACAAACAACATATGGATCCACTAGAGTCATTGCATTTCTGTTCTTTTCATGAACCACAGCTAGAGTCATTGCATGTGTGTTCTTTCATGAACCACATATGGATGCACCAGAGTCATTGCATGTTTGTTCTTTTCATAAAACACATGGATCCACTAGAGTCATTGCATGTGTATTATTTTCATGAACCACATATGGATCCACAAGTGTCATTGCATGCGTGTTCTTTTCCTAAACTAGCACTAGAGTCATTGCATGTGTGTTCTTATCCTAAACCAACACTAGAGTCATTGCATGTGTGTTCTTTTCATGAACCACATATGGATCCACTAGAGTCATTGCATATCTGTTCTTTCTACAAACCACATGGATCCACCAATGTCATTGCATGTGTGTTCTTTTCATGAACCACATATGGATCCACTAGAGTCATTGCATGTTTGTTCTTTCCAAAAACCACATGGATCCACCAATGTCATTGCATGTGTTATCTTTTCGCAAACAACATATGAATCCACTAGAGTAATTGCATGTCTGTTCTTTTCATTAACCACAACTAGAGTCATTGCATGTGTGTTATTTTCATGAACCACGTGTGGATCCACTAGAGTCATTGCATGTCAGTTCTTTTCATAAAACACATGGATCCACTAGAGTCATTGTATGTGTGTTCTTTTCGTGAACCACATATGGATCCACTAGAGTCATTGCTTGTGCGTTCTTATCACAAACTAGCACTAGAGTCATCGCACGTGTGTTCTTATCCTAAACCAGCACTAGAGTAAATGCATGTGCGTTCTTTTCATGAACCACATATGGATCCACTAGAGTTATTGCCTGTTTGTTCTTTCCACAAACCACATGGATCCACCAATGTCATAGCATGTGTGTTCTTTTCATGAACTACATATGGATCCACTAAAGTCATTGCATGTTTATTCTTTCCAAAAACCACATGGATCCACCAATGTCATCGCATGTGTGTTCCGTTCACAAACAACATATGGATCCACAAGAGTCATTGCATGTCTGTTATATACATTAACCACATCTATAGTCATTGCATGTGTGTTCTTTTCTTGAACCACATATGGATCCATCAGAGTCATTGCATGTATGTTATTTTCATAAAACAAATGGATCCACTAGAGTCATTACACGTGTGTTATTTTCATGAACCACATATGGATCCACCAGTGTCATTGCATGTGTGTTCTTATCCTAAACCAGCACTACAGTCATTGCATGTATGTTCTTGTCCTAAACCAGCATTAGAGTCATTGCATGTGTGTTCTTTTCATGAACCACATATGGATCCACTAGAGTCATTGCATGTCTGTTCTTTCCACAAACCACATGGATCCACCAATGTCATTGCGTGTGTTCTTTTCATGAACCACATATGGATCCACCAGAATCATTGCATGTCTGTTCTTTTCATAAAATACATGGATCCACCAAAGTCATTCTATGTGTCTTGTTTTCATAAACCACGTATGGATCCACTAGAGTAATTGCATGTGTATTCTTATCCTAAACCAGCACTAGAGTCATTGCATGTGTGTTCTTATCCTAAACCAGCATAACAGTCATTGCATGTGTGTTCTTTTCATAAAGCACATGGATCCACCAGAGTCAATGCATGTGTATTATTTTATGGACAACATGGATTCACCAGTGTCATTGCATGTGTGTTCTTTTCATGAACCACAGCTAGAGTCATTGCATGTGTGTTATTTTCCAGAACCACAGCTAGAGTCGTTGCATCTGTGTTCTTTTCATGAACCACAAATGGATCCACTAGAGTCATTGTATGTCTATTCTTTTCATAAAATAGATGGATCCACTAGGGTCTTTGAATATGTGTTCTTTTAACAAACCACATATGGATTCACCAGTGTCATTGCATGTATGTTATTTTCATGAACCACATATGGATCCACCAGAGTCATTGCATGTCTGTTCTTTTCATAGAACACATGGATCCACTAGAGTCATTGCATGTGTGTTCTTTTCATGAACCACATATGGATCCACTGGAGTCATTGCATGTGTGTTCTTATCCTAATGTAGCACTAGAGTCATTTCATGTGTGTTCTTATCCTAAACAAGCACTAGAGTCATTGCATGTGTGTTCTTTTCATGAACCACATATGGATCCACTAGAGTCATTCCATGTCTATTCTTTCCACAAACCACATGGATCCACCAATGTCATTGCATGTGTGTTCTTTTCATGAACTACATATGGATCCACTAGAGTCATTGCATATTTGTTCTTTCCACAAACCACATGGATCCACCAATGTCATCACATGTGTGTTCTTTTCACAAACAACATATGGATCCACAAGAGTCATTGCATGTCTGTTATTTACATTAACCACAGCTAGAGTCATTGCATGTGTGTTCTTTTCATGAACCATGTATGGATGCACCAGAGTCATTGCATGTCTGTTCTTTTCAGAAAATACAATTATCCACTAGAGTCATTGCATGTGTGTTCTTTTCATGAACCACATATGGATCCACAAGTGTCATTGCATATATGTTCTTTTCCTAAACTAGCAGTAGAGTCATTGCATGTGTGTTCTTAACCTAAACCAGCACTAGAGTCATTTCATGTGTGTTCTTTTCATGAACCACATATGGATCTACTAGAGTCATTGCATGTCTGTTCTTTCCACAAACCACATGGATCCACCAATGTCATTGCATGTGTATTCTTTTCATGAACCACATATGGATCCACCAGATTTATTGCATGTCTATTCATTTCATAAAACACATGGATCCACTAGAGTCATTGCATGTGTGTTCTTTTCATGAACCACATATGGATCCACTAGTGTCATTGCATGTCTGTTCTTTCCACAAACCACATGGATCCACCAATGTCATTGCATGTGTGTTCTTTTCATGAACCACATATGGATCCACTAGAGTCATTGCATGTTTGTTCTTTACAAAAACCACATGGATGCACCAATGTCATTGCATGTGTTATCTTTTCGCAAATAACATATGGATCCACTAGAGTCATTGCATGTCTGTTCTTTTCATTAACCACAACTAGAGTCATTGCATGTGTGTTATTTTCATGAACCACGTATGGATCCACCAGAGTCATTGCATGTCAGTTCTTTTCATAAAACACATGGATCCACTAGAGTCATTGCATGTGTGTTCTTTTCATGAACCACATATGGATCCACTAGAGTCATTGCATGTGCGTTCTTATCACAAACTAGCACTAGAGTTATCGCACGTGTGTTCTTATCCTAAACCAGCACTAGAGTCAATGCATGTGTGTTCTTTTAATGAACCACATATGGATCCACTAGAGTCATTGCATGTACGTTCTTTCCACAAACCATATGGATCCACCAATGTCATTGCATGTGTGTTCTTTTCATGAACCAGATATGTATCCACTAGAGCCATTGCAAGTTTGTTCTTTCCACAAACCACATGGAACTACCAATGTCATTGCATGTGTGTTCTTTACACAAACAACATATGGATCCACTAGAGTCATTGCATTTCTGTTCTTTTCATGAACCACAGCTAGAGTCATTGCATGTGTGTTCTTTTCATGAACCACATATGGATGCACCAGAGTCATTGCATGTTTGTTCTTTTCATAAAACACATGGATCCACTAGAGTCATTGCATGTGTATTATTTTCATGAACCACATATGGATCCACAAGTGTCATTGCATGCGTGTTCTTTTCCTAAACTAGCACTAGAGTCATTGCATGTGTGTTCTTATCCTAAACCAACACTAGAGTCATTGCATGTGTGTTCTTTTCATGAACCACATATGGATCCACTAGAGTCATTGCATATCTGTTCTTTCTACAAACCACATGGATCCACCAATGTCATTGCATGTGTGTTCTTTTCATGAACCACATATGGATCCACTAGAGTCATTGCATGTTTGTTCTTTCCAAAAACCACATGGATCCACCAATGTCATTGCATGTGTTATCTTTTCGCAAACAACATATGGATCCACTAGAGTAATTGCATGTCTGTTCTTTTCATTAACCACAACTAGAGTCATTGCATGTGTGTTATTTTCATGAACCACGTGTGGATCCACTAGAGTCATTGCATGTCAGTTCTTTTCATAAAACACATGGATCCACTAGAGTCATTGTATGTGTGTTCTTTTCGTGAACCACATATGGATCCACTAGAGTCATTGCTTGTGCGTTCTTATCACAAACTAGCACTAGAGTCATCGCACGTGTGTTCTTATCCTAAACCAGCACTAGAGTAAATGCATGTGTGTTCTTTTGATGAACCACATATGGATCCACTAGAGTCATTGCATGTACGTTCTTTCCACAAACCATATGGATCCACCAATGTCATTGCATGTGTGTTCTTTTCATGAACCACATATGTATCCACTAGAGCCATTGCAAGTTTGTTCTTTCCACAAACCACATGGAACTACCAATGTCATTGCATGTGTGTTCTTTTCACAAACAACATATGGATCCACTAGAGTCATTGCATGTCTGTTCTTTTCATTAACCACAGCTAGAGTCATTACATGTGTGTTCTTTTCATGAACCACAACTAGAGTCATTGCATGTGTGTTCTTTTCATGAACCACATATGGATCCACTAGAGTCATTGCATGTATGGTCTTTTCATAAAACACATGGATCCACTAAAATCATTGAATGTGTGTTCTTTTCACAAACCACATATGGATCCACCAGTGTCATTGCATGTGTGTTCTTTCCATGAACCATATATGGATCCACCAGAGTTATTGCATGTGTGTTCTTTTCATAAAACACATGGATCCACTAGGCTCATTGCATATGTGTTCTTTTCATGAACCACATATGGATCCACAAGAGTCATTGCATGTTTGTTCTTTCCACAAACCACATGGATCCACCAATGTCATTGCATGTGTGTTCTTTTCATGAACCACATATGGATCCACTAGAGTCATTGCATGTCTGTTCTTTCCACAAACCACATGGATCCAGGAATGTCATTGCATGTGTGTTCTTTTCATGAACCACATATGGATCCACTAGAGTCATTGCATGTGTGTTCTTTTCACAAACAACATATGGATCCACTAGAGTCATTGCATGTTTGTTCTTTTCATTAACCACAGCTAGAGTCATTGCATGTGTGTTCTTTTCATGAACCACATATGGATCCACTACAGTCATTGCATGTTTGTTGTTTTCAAAAAAAGCATGGATCCACTAGAGTCATTGCATGTGTGTTCTTTTCATGAACCACATATGGATCCACTAGTGTCATTGCATGTATGTTCTTTTCATAAAACAAATGGATCCACTAGAGTCATTGCATGTGTGTTATTTTCATGAACCACATATGGATCCACCAGAGTCATTGCATGTATATTCTTTTCATAAAATACATTGATCCACTAGAGTCATTGGATGTGTGTTCTTTTCATGAACCACATATGGATCCACAAGTGTCATTGCATGTGTGTTCTTTTCCTAAACCAGAAGTAGAGTCAGTGCATGTGTGTCCTTATCCTAAACCAGCACTAGAGTCATTTCATGTGTGTTCTTTTCATGAACCACATATGGATCTACTAGAGTCATTGCATGTGTGTTCTTTCCACAAACCACATGGATCCACCAATATCATTGCATGCGTGTTCTTTTCATGAACCACATATGGATCCACCAGATTCATTGCTTGTCTATTCATTTCATAAAACACATGGATCCACTAGAGTCATTGCATGTGTGTTCTTTTGATGTACCACATATGGATCCACTAGAGTCATTGCATGTGTGTTCTTATCCTAAACCAGCACTAGAGTCATTGCATGTGTGTTCTTTTCATAAAGCACATGGATCCACCAGAGTCATTGCATCTGTGTTCTTTTCATGAACCACAGCTAGAGTCATTGCATGTGTTTTCTTTTCTAGAACGACAGCTAGAGTCATTGCATGTGTGTTATTTTCATGAACCACAAATGGATCCACTAGAGTCATTGTATGTCTGTTCTTTTCATAAAATAGATGGATCCACTAGGGTCATTGAATATGTGTTCTTTTCACAAACCACATATGGATTCACCAGTGTCATTGCATGTATATTATTTTCATGAACCACATATGGATCCACTAGAGTCATTGCATGTCTATTCTTTTCATAGAACACATGGATCCACTAGAGTCATTGCATGTGTGTTCTTTTCATGTACCACATATGGATCCACTAGAGTCATTGCATGTGTGTTCTTATCCTAATCTAGCACTAGAGTCATTGCATGTGTGTTCTTTTCATAAACCACATATGGATCCACTAGAGTTATTGCATGTCTGTTCTTTCCACAAACCACATGGATCCACCAATGTCATAGCATGTGTGTTCTTTTCATGAACTACATATGGATCCACTAGAGTCATTGCATGTTTGTTCTTTCTACAAACCACATGGATCCACTAATGTCATCGCATGTGTGTTCTTTTCACAAACAACATATGGATCCACAAGAGTCATTGCATGTCTGTTATTTACATTAACCACAGCTATAAGCATTGCATGTGTGTTCTTTTCATGAACCACATATGGATCCATCAGAGTCATTGCATGTATGTTATTTTCATAAAACAAATGGATACACTAGAGTCATTGCATGTGTGTTATTTTCATGAACCACATATGGATCAACCAGTGTCATTGCATGTATGTTCTTTTCATTAACCACATATGGATCCACCAGAGTCATTGCATATCTGTTCTTTTCATAAAATACATAGATCCACTAGAGTCATTGCATGTGTGTTCTTTTCATGAACCATATATGGATCCACAAGTGTCATTGCATGTGTGTTCTTTTCCTAAACCAGCAGAAGAGTCATTGCATGTGTGTTCTTATCCTAAACCAGCACTAGAGTTATTTCATGTGTGTTCTTTTCATGAACCACATGTGGATCTATTAGAGTCATTGCATGTCTGTTCTGTCCACACACCACATGGATCCACCAATGTCATTGCATGTGTGTTCTTTTCATGAACCACATATGGTTCAACCAGATTCATTGCATGTCTATTCATTTCATAAAACAAATGGATCCACTAGAGTCATTGCATGTGTGTTCTTTTCATGGACCACATATGGATCCACTAGAGTCATTGCAAGTGTGTTCTTATCCTAAACCAGCACTAGAGTCATTGCATGTGTGTTCTTATCCTGAACCAGCACTAGAGTCATTGCATGTGTATTCTTTTCATAAAGCACATGGATCCACGAGAGTCATTGCATGTGTGTTCTTTTCATGAACCACAACTAGAGTCATTGCATGTGTGTTCTTTTCATGAACCACAGTTAGAGTCATTGTATGTGTGTTCTTTTTCAGAACCACGGCTAGAGTCATTGCAGGTGTGTTCTTTTCATGAACCACAAATGGATCTACTAGAGTCATTGTATGTTTGTTCTTTTCATAAAATAGATGGATCCACTAGGGTCATTGAATATGTGTTCTTTTCACAAACCACATATGGATTCACTAGTGTCATTGCATGTATGTTATTTTCATGAACCACATATGGATCCACCAGAGTCATTGCATGTCTATTCTTTTCATAGAACACATGGATCCACTAGAGTCATTGCATGCGTGTTCTTTTCATGAACCACATATGGATCCACTAGAGTCATTGCATGTGTATTCTTATCCTAATCTAGCACTAGAGTCATTGCATATGTGTTCTTATCCTAAACAAGTACTAGAGTCATTGCATGTGTGTTCATTTCATGAACCATATATGGATCCACTAGAGTTATTGCATGTCTGTTCTTTCCACAAACCACATGCATCCATGAATGTCATAGCATGTGTGTTCTTTTCATGAACTACATATGGATCCACTAGAGTCATTGCATGTTTGTTCTTTCCAAAAACCACATGGATCCACCAATGTCATCGCATGTGTGTTCCTTTCACAAACAACATATGGATCCACAATAGTCATTGCATGTCTGTTATATACAATAACCACATCTATAGTCATTGCATGTGTGTTCTTTTCATGAACCACATATGGATCCATCAGAGTCATTGCATGTATGTTATTTTCATAAAACAAATGGATCCACTAGAGTCATTACATGTGTGTTATTTTCATGAACCACATATGGATCCACCAGTGTCATTGCATGTGTGTTCTTATCCTAAACCAGCACTACAGTCATTGCATGTATGTTCTTGTCCTAAACCAGCACTAGAGTCATTGCATATGTGTTCTTTTCATGAATCACATATGGATCCACTAGAGTCATTGCATGTCTATTCTTTCCACAAACCACATGGATCCACCAATGTCATTGCGTGTGTTCTTTTCATGAACCACATATGGATCCACCAGAATCATTGCATTTCTGTTCTTT
Organism: Avena sativa; assembly: GCA_916181665.1. Classification (NCBI taxonomy): domain Eukaryota; kingdom Viridiplantae; phylum Streptophyta; class Magnoliopsida; order Poales; family Poaceae; genus Avena; species Avena sativa. The sequence goes on from OV702292.1 coordinate 321,364,040, forward strand.
TCATAAAACACATGGATCCACCAAAGTCATTCTATGTGTGTTGTTTTCATGAACCACATATGGATCCACTAGAGTAATTGCATGTGTATTCTTATCCTAAACCAGCACTAGAGTCATTGCATGTGTGTTCTTATTCTAAACCAGCACAACAGTCATTGCATGTGTGTTCTTTTCATAAAGCACATGGATCCACCAGAGTCAATGCATGTGTATTATTTTCATGAACAACATGGATCCACCAGTGTCATTGCATGTGTGTTCTTTTCATGAACCACAGTTAGAGTCATTGCATTTGTGTTCTTTTCACGAACCACATATGGATCCACTACAGTTCGTTAGATGTGTGTTCTTCTCATAAACCACATGGATCCACTAGAGTTTATTGCATGTGTGTTCTTTTCACAAACCACATATGGATCCACGAGTGTCATCTCATGTGTGTTCTTTTCATGAACCACATATGGATCCACCAAAGTCATTGCATGTCTGTTCTTTTTATAAAACACATGGATCCACTAGAGTCATTGCATGTGTGTTCTTTTCATGAACCACATAAGGATCCACTAGAGTCATTGCATGTATGTTCTTATCCTAAACCAGCATGAGAGTCATTGCATGTGTGTTCTTATCCTAAACCAGCACTAGAGTCATTGCATGTGTGTTCTTTTCATGAACCACATATGGATCCACTAGAGTCATTACACGTCTGTTCTTTCCACAAACCACATGGATCCACCAATGTCATTGCATGTGTGTTCTTTTCATGAACCACATATGGATCCACTAGAGTCATTGCATGTTTGTTCTTTCCAAAAACCACATGGATCCATCAATGTCATTGCATGTGTGTTCTTTTCGCAAACAACATATGGATCCACTAGAGTCATTGCATGTCTGTTCTTTTCATTAACCACAGCTAGAGTCATTGCATGTATGTTCTTTTCGTTAACCACAGCTAGAGTCATTGCGTGTGTGTTCTTTTCATGAACCACATATGGATCCACCAGAGTCATTGCATGTCTGTTCTTTTCATAAAACCCATGGATCCACTAGAGTCATTGCATGTGTGTTCTTTTCATGAACCACATATGGATCCACTAGAGTCATTGCATGTGCGTTCTTATCCTAAACTAAGACTAGAGTCATCGCATGTGTGTTCTTATCCTAAACTAGCACTAGAGTCAATGCATGTGTGTTCTTTTGATGCACCACATATGGATCCACTAGAGTCATTGCATGTATGTTCTTTCCATAAACCACATGGATCCACCAGTGTCATTGCATGTGTGATCTTTTCATAAACCACATATGTATCCACTAGAGTCATATCATGTTTGTTCTTTCCACAAACCACATGGATCCACCAATGTCATTACATGTGTTTTCTTTTCACAAACAACATATGGATCCACTAGAGTCATTGCATTTCTGTTCTTTTCATGAACCACAGCTAGAGTCATTGCATGTGTGTTCTTTTCATGAACCACGTATGGATGCACCAGAGTAATTGCATGTTTGTTCTTTTCATAAAACACATGGATCCACTAGAGTCATTGCATGTGTATTATTTTCATGAACCACATATGGATCCACAAGTGTCATTGCATGTGTGTTCTTTTCCTAAACTAGCACTAGAGTCATTGCATGTGTGTTCTTATCCTAAACCAACACTAGAGTCATTGCATGTGTGTTCTTTTCATGAACCACATATGGATCCACTAGAGTCATTGCATGTCTGTTCTTTCCACAAACCACATGGATCCACCAATGTCATTGCAGTGTTCTTTTCATGAACCACATATGGATCCACTAGAGTCATTGCATGTTTGTTCTTTCCAAAAACCACATGGATGCACCAATGTCATTGCATGTGTTATCTTTTCGCAAACAACATATGGATCCACTAGAGTCATTGCATGTCTGTTCTTTTCATTAACCACAACTAGAGTCATTGCATGTGTGTTATTTTCATGAACCACGTATGGATCCAGCAGAGTCATTGCATGTCAGTTCTTTTCATAAAACACATGGATCCAATAGAGTCATTGCATGTGTGTTCTTTTCGTGAACCACATATGGATCCACTAGAGTCATTGCATGTGCGTTCTTATCACAAACTAGCACTAGAGTCATTGCATGTGTGTTCTTTTCGTGAACCACATATGGATCCACCAGTGTCATTGCATGTGTGTTCTTATCCTAAACCAGCACTACAGTCATTGCATGTATGTTCTTGTCCTAAACCAGCACTAGAGTCATTGCATATGTGTTCTTTTCATGAACCACATATGGATCCACTAGAGTCATTGCATGTCTGTTCTTTCCACAAACCACATGGATCCACCAATGTTATTGCGTGTGTTCTTTTCATGAACCACATATGGATCCACCAGAATCATTGCATGTCTGTTCTTTTCATAAAACACATGGATCCACCAAAGTCATTCTATGTGTGTTGTTTTCATGAACCACATATGGATCCACTAGAGTAATTGCATGTGTATTCTTATCCTAAACCAGCACTAGAGTCATTGCATGTGTGTTCTTATTCTAAACCAGCACAACAGTCATTGCATGTGTGTTCTTTTCATAAAGCACATGGATCCACCAGAGTCAATGCATGTGTATTATTTTCATGAACAACATGGATCCACCAGTGTCATTGCATGTGTGTTCTTTTCATGAACCACAGCTAGAGTCATTGCATTTGTGTTCTTTTCACGAACCACATATGGATCCACTACAGTTCGTTAGATGTGTGTTCTTCTCATAAACCACATGGATCCACTAGAGTTTATTGCATGTGTGTTCTTTTCACAAACCACATATGGATCCACGAGTGTCATTTCATGTGTGTTCTTTTCATGAACCACATATGGATCCACCAAAGTCATTGCATGTCTGTTCTTTTTATAAAACACATGGATCCACTAGAGTCATTGCATGTGTGTTCTTTTCATGAACCACATAAGGATCCACTAGAGTCATTGCATGTATGTTCTTATCCTAAACCAGCATGAGAGTCATTGCATGTGTGTTCTTATCCTAAACCAGCACTAGAGTCATTGCATGTGTGTTCTTTTCATGAACCACATATGGATCCACTAGAGTCATTACACGTCTGTTCTTTCCACAAACCACATGGATCCACCAATGTCATTGCATGTGTGTTCTTTTCATGAACCACATATGGATCCACTAGAGTCATTGCATGTTTGTTCTTTCCAAAAACCACATGGATCCATCAATGTCATTGCATGTGTGTTCTTTTCGCAAACAACATATGGATCCACTAGAGTCATTGCATGTCTGTTCTTTTCATTAACCACAGCTAGAGTCATTGCATGTATGTTCTTTTCATTAACCACAGCTAGAGTCATTGCGTGTGTGTTCTTTTCATGAACCACATATGGATCCACCAGAGTCATTGCATGTCTGTTCTTTTCATAAAACCCATGGATCCACTAGAGTCATTGCATGTGTGTTCTTTTCATGAACCACATATGGATCCACTAGAGTCATTGCATGTGCGTTCTTATCCTAAACTAAGACTAGAGTCATCGCATGTGTGTTCTTATCCTAAACTAGCACTAGAGTCAATGCATGTGTGTTCTTTTGATGCACCACATATGGATCCACTAGAGTCATTGCATGTATGTTCTTTCCATAAACCACATGGATCCACCAGTGTCATTGCATGTGTGATCTTTTCATAAACCACATATGTATCCACAAGAGTCATATCATGTTTGTTCTTTCCACAAACCACATGGATCCACCAATGTCATTACATGTGTTTTCTTTTCACAAACAACATATGGATCCACTAGAGTCATTGCATTTCTGTTCTTTTCATGAACCACAGCTAGAGTCATTGCATGTGTGTTCTTTTCATGAACCACGTATGGATGCACCAGAGTAATTGCATGTTTGTTTTTTTCATAAAACACATGGATCCACTAGAGTCATTGCATGTGTATTATTTTCATGAACCACATATGGATCCACAAGTGTCATTGCATGTGTGTTCTTTTCCTAAACTAGCACTAGAGTCATTGCATGTGTGTTCTTATCCTAAACCAGCACTAGAGTTATTTCATGTGTGTTATTTTCATGAACCACATATGGATCCACCAGTGTCATTGCATGTCTGTTCTTATCCTAAACCAGCACTACAGTCATTGCATGTATGTTCTTGTCCTAAACCAGCACTAGAGTCATTGCATATGTGTTCTTTTCATGAACCACATATGGATCCACTAGAGTCATTGCATGTCTGTTCTTTCCACAAACCACATGGATCCACCAATGTCATTGCGTGTGTTCTTTTCATGAACCACATATGGATCCACCAGAATCATTGCATGTCTGTTCTTTTCATAAAACACATGGATCCACCAAAGTCATTCTATGTGTGTTGTTTTCATGAACCACATATGGATCCACTAGAGTAATTGCATGTGTATTCTTATCCTAAACCAGCACTAGAGTCATTGCATGTGTGTTCTTATTCTAAACCAGCACAACAGTCATTGCATGTGTGTTCTTTTCATAAAGCACATGGATCCACCAGAGTCAATGCATGTGTATTATTTTCATGAACAACATGGATCCACCAGTGTCATTGCATGTGTGTTCTTTTCATGAACCACAGCTAGAGTCATTGCATTTGTGTTCTTTTCACGAACCACATATGGATCCACTACAGTTCGTTAGATGTGTGTTCTTCTCATAAACCACATGGATCCACTAGAGTTTATTGCATGTGTGTTCTTTTCACAAACCACATATGGATCCACGAGTGTCATTTCATGTGTGTTCTTTTCATGAACCACATATGGATCCACCAAAGTCATTGCATGTCTGTTCTTTTTTAAAACACATGGATCCACTAGAGTCATTGCATGTGTGTTCTTTTCATGAACCACATAAGGATCCACTAGAGTCATTGCATGTATGTTCTTATCCTAAACCAGCATGAGAGTCATTGCATGTGTGTTCTTATCCTAAACCAGCACTAGAGTCATTGCATGTGTGTTCTTTTCATGAACCACATATGGATCCACTAGAGTCATTACACGTCTGTTCTTTCCACAAACCACATGGATCCACCAATGTCATTGCATGTGTGTTCTTTTCATGAACCACATATGGATCCACTAGAGTCATTGCATGTTTGTTCTTTCCAAAAACCACATGGATCCATCAATGTCATTGCATGTGTGTTCTTTTCGCAAACAACATATGGATCCACTAGAGTCATTGCATGTCTGTTCTTTTCATTAACCACAGCTAGAGTCATTGCATGTATGTTCTTTTCATTAACCACAGCTAGAGTCATTGCATGTGTGTTCTTTTCATGAACCACATATGGATCCACCAGAGTCATTGCATGTCTGTTCTTTTCATCAAACCCATGGATCCACTAGAGTCATTGCATGTGTGTTCTTTTCATGAACCACATATGGATCCACTAGAGTCATTGCATGTGCGTTCTTATCCTAAACTAAGACTAGAGTCATCGCATGTGTGTTCTTATCCTAAACTAGCACTAGAGTCAATGCATGTGTGTTCTTTTGATGCACCACATATGGATCCACTAGAGTCATTGCATGTATGTTCTTTCCATAAACCACATGGATCCACCAGTGTCATTGCATGTGTGATCTTTTCATAAACCACATATGTATCCACTAGAGTCATATCATGTTTGTTCTTTCCACAAACCACATGGATCCACCAATGTCATTACATGTGTTTTCTTTTCACAAACAACATATGGATCCACTAGAGTCATTGCATTTCTGTTCTTTTCATGAACCACAGCTAGAGTCATTGCATGTGTGTTCTTTTCATGAACCACGTATGGATGCACCAGAGTAATTGCATGTTTGTTCTTTTCATAAAACACATGGATCCACTAGAGTCATTGCATGTGTATTATTTTCATGAACCACATATGGATCCACAAGTGTCATTGCATGTGTGTTCTTTTCCTAAACTAGCACTAGAGTCATTGCATGTGTGTTCTTATCCTAAACCAACACTAGAGTCATTGCATGTGTGTTCTTTTCATGAACCACATATGGATCCACTAGAGTCATTGCATGTCTGTTCTTTCCACAAACCACATGGATCCACCAATGTCATTGCAGTGTTCTTTTCATGAACCACATATGGATCCACTAGAGTCATTGCATGTTTGTTCTTTCCAAAAACCACATGGATGCACCAATGTCATTGCATGTGTTATCTTTTCGCAAACAACATATGGATCCACTAGAGTCATTGCATGTCTGTTCTTTTCATTAACCACAACTAGAGTCATTGCATGTGTGTTATTTTCATGAACCACGTATGGATCCAGCAGAGTCATTGCATGTCAGTTCTTTTCATAAAACACATGGATCCAATAGAGTCATTGCATGTGTGTTCTTTTCGTGAACCACATATGGATCCACTAGAGTCATTGCATGTGCGTTCTTATCACAAACTAGCACTAGAGTCATTGCATGTGTGTTCTTTTCGTGAACCACATATGGATCCACCAGTGTCATTGCATGTGTGTTCTTATCCTAAACCAGCACTACAGTCATTGCATGTATGTTCTTGTCCTAAACCAGCACTAGAGTCATTGCATATGTGTTCTTTTCATGAACCACATATGGATCCACTAGAGTCATTGCATGTCTGTTCTTTCCACAAACCACATGGATCCACCAATGTCATTGCGTGTTGTCTTTTCATAAACCACATATGGATCCACCAGAATCATTGCATGTCTGTTCTTTTCATAAAACACATGGATCCACCAAAGTCATTCTATGTGTGTTGTTTTCATGAACCACATATGGATCCACTAGAGTAATTGCATGTGTATTCTTATCCTAAACCAGCACTAGAGTCATTGCATGTGTGTTCTTATTCTAAACCAGCACAACAGTCATTGCATGTGTGTTCTTTTCATAAAGCACATGGATCCACCAGAGTCAATGCATGTGTATTATTTTCATGAACAACATGGATCCACCAGTGTCATTGCATGTGTGTTCTTTTCATGAACCACAGCTAGAGTCATTGCATTTGTGTTCTTTTCACGAACCACATATGGATCCACTACAGTTCGTTAGATGTGTGTTCTTCTCATAAACCACATGGATCCACTAGAGTTTATTGCATGTGTGTTCTTTTCACAAACCACATATGGATCCACGAGTGTCATTTCATGTGTGTTCTTTTCATGAACCACATATGGATCCACCAAAGTCATTGCATGTCTGTTCTTTTTATAAAACACATGGATCCACTAGAGTCATTGCATGTGTGTTCTTTTCATGAACCACATAAGGATCCACTAGAGTCATTGCATGTATGTTCTTATCCTAAACCAGCATGAGAGTCATTGCATGTGTGTTCTTATCCTAAACCAGCACTAGAGTCATTGCATGTGTGTTCTTTTCATGAACCACATATGGATCCACTAGAGTCATTACACGTCTGTTCTTTCCACAAACCACATGGATCCACCAATGTCATTGCATGTGTGTTCTTTTCATGAACCACATATGGATCCACTAGAGTCATTGCATGTTTGTTCTTTCCAAAAACCACATGGATCCATCAATGTCATTGCATGTGTGTTCTTTTCGCAAACAACATATGGATCCACTAGAGTCATTGCATGTCCGTTCTTTTCATTAACCACAGCTAGAGTCATTGCATGTATGTTCTTTTCATTAACCACAGCTAGAGTCATTGCATGTGTGTTCTTTTCATGAACCACATATGGATCCACCAGAGTCATTGCATGTCTGTTCTTTTCATAAAACCCATGGATCCACTAGAGTCATTGCATGTGTGTTCTTTTCATGAACCACATATGGATCCACTAGAGTCATTGCATGTGCGTTCTTATCCTAAACTAAGACTAGAGTCATCGCATGTGTGTTCTTATCCTAAACTAGCACTAGAGTCAATGCATGTGTGTTCTTTTGATGCACCACATATGGATCCACTAGAGTCATTGCATGTATGTTCTTTCCATAAACCACATGGATCCACCAGTGTCATTGCATGTGTGATCTTTTCATAAACCACATATGTATCCACTAGAGTCATATCATGTTTGTTCTTTCCACAAACCACATGGATCCACCAATGTCATTACATGTGTTTTCTTTTCACAAACAACATATGGATCCACTAGAGTCATTGCATTTCTGTTCTTTTCATGAACCACAGCTAGAGTCATTGCATGTGTGTTCTTTTCATGAACCACGTATGGATGCACCAGAGTAATTGCATGTTTGTTTTTTTCATAAAACACATGGATCCACTAGAGTCATTGCATGTGTATTATTTTCATGAACCACATATGGATCCACAAGTGTCATTGCATGTGTGTTCTTTTCCTAAACTAGCACTAGAGTCATTGCATGTCTGTTCTTTCCACAAACCACATGGATCCACCAATGTCATTGCAGTGTTCTTTTCATGAACCACATATGGATCCACTAGAGTCATTGCATGTTTGTTCTTTCCAAAAACCACATGGATGCACCAATGTCATTGCATGTGTTATCTTTTCGCAAACAACATATGGATCCACTAGAGTCATTGCATGTCTGTTCTTTTCATTAACCAGAACTAGAGTCATTGCATGTGTGTTATTTTCATGAACCACGTATGGATCCAGCAGAGTCATTGCATGTGAGTTCTTTTCATAAAACACATGGATCCACTAGAGTCATTGCATGTGTGTTCTTTTTGTGAACCACATATGGATCCACTAGAGTCATTGCATGTGCGTTCTTATCACAAACTAGCACTAGAGTCATTGCATGTGTGTTCTTTTCGTGAACCACATATGGATCCACTAGAGTCATTGCATGTGTGCTCTTTTCACAAACAACATATGGATCCACTAGAGTCATTGCATGTCTGTTCTTTTCATTAACCACAGCTAGAGTGATTGCATGTGTGTTCTTTTCTTGAACCACATATGGATCCACTACAGTCATTGCATGTTTGTTGTTTTCAAAAAACACATGGATCCACTAGAGTCATTGCATGTGTGTTCTTTTCATGAACCACATATGGATCCACTAGTGTCTTTGCATGTATGTTCTTTTCCTAAACCAGCACTAGAGTCATTGCATGTGTGATCTTATCCTAAACCAGCACAAGAGTCATTGCATGTGTGTTCTTTACATAGACCATAGATGGATCCACTAGAGTCATTGCATGTCCGTTCTTTCCACAAACCACATGGATCCACCAATGTCATTGCATGTGTGTTCTTTTCATGAACCACATATGGATCAACCAGAGGCATTGCATGTCTGTTCTTTTCATAAAACACATGGATCCACCAGAGTCATTGCATGTGTGTTCTATTAATGAACCACATATGGATCCACTATAGTCATTGCATGTGTATTATTTTCATGAACCACATATGGATCCACAAGTGTCATTGCATGTGTGTTCTTTTCCTAAACCAGAAGTAGAGTCATTGCATGTGTGTCCTTATCCTAAACCAGCACTAGAGTCACTTCATGTGTGTTCTTTTCATGAACCACATATGGATCTACTAGAGTCATTGCATGTGTGTTATTTTCATGAACCACATGGATCCACCAGTGTCATTGCATGCGTGTTCTTTTCATGAACCACAGCTAGAGTCATTGCATGTGTGTTCTTTTCATGAACCACAACTAGAGTCATTCCATGTGTGTTCTTTTCACGAACCACATATGGATCTACTAGAGCCATTGCATGTATGTTCTTTTCATGAACCACATATGGATTCATTAGAGTCATTGCATGTGTGTTCTTATCCTAAAACAGCACTAGAGTCATTGCATATGTGTTCTTATCCTAAACAAGCACTAGAGTCATTGCATGTGTGATCTTATCCTAAAGCAGCACTAGAGTCATTGCACGTGTGTTCTTTTCATGAACCACATATTGATCCCCTAGAGTCATTGCATGTGTGTTCTTTCCACAAACCACATGGATCCACTAATGTTATTGCATGTGTGTTCTTTTCATGAACCACATATGGATCCACTAGAGTCATTGCATGTGTGTTCTTTCCACAAACAACATGGATCCACCAATGTCATTACATGTGTGTTCTTTTCACAAACAACATATCGATCCACTAGAGTCATTGCATGTTTGTTCTTTTCATTAACCACAGCTAGAGTTATTGCATGTGTATTCTTTTCATGAACCAGATATGGATCCACCAGAGTCATTGCATGTCTGTTCTTTTCATAAAACACATGGATCCACTAGAGTAATTGCATGTGTGTTCTTTTCATGATACACATATAGATCCACCAGTATCATTGCATGTGTGTTCTTTTCCTAAACTAGCACTAGAGCCATTGCATGTGTGTTCTTATCCTAAACCAACACTAGAGTCATTGCATGTGTGTTCTTTTCATAAACCACATATGGATCCACTAGAATCATTGCATGTTTGTTCTTTCCATAAACCACATGGATCCACCAATGTCATTGCATGTGTGTTCTTTTCATGAATCAGATATTGATCCACCAGAGTCATTGCTTGTCTGTTCTTTTCATAAAACACATGGATCCAACAGAGTCATTGCATGTGTGTTCTTTTCATGAACCACATGGATCCACCCGTGTCATTGCATGTGTGTTCTTTTCATGAACCACAACTAGAGTCATTGCATGTGTGTTCTTTTCATGAACCACAGCTGGAGTCATTCCATGTGTGTTCTTTTCATGAACCACATATGAATCCACTAGAGTCATTGCACGTCTGTTCTTTTCATAAAACCCCTGGATCCACTAAAGCCATGAATGTGTGTTCTTTTCACAAACCACATATGGATCCACCAGTGTCATTGCATGTATGTTCTTTCCATGAACTATATATGGATCCACCAGAGTCATTGCATGTCTATTCTTTTCATACAACACATGGATCCACTAGAGTCATTGCATGTGTGTTCTTTTCAAGAACCACATATGGATCCACTAGAGTCATTGCATGTGTGTTCTTATCCTAAACCAACACTAGAGTTATTGCTTGTGTGTTCTTATCCTAAACCAGCACTAGAGTCATTGCATGTTTGTTCTTTTCATGAACCACATATGATCCATTAGAGTCATTGCATGTCTGTTCTTTCCAAAAACCACATGGATCCACCAATGTCATTGCATGTCTGTTCGTTTCATGAACCACATATGGATCCACTAGAGTCATTGCATGTGTGTTCTTATCCTAAACTAGCACTAGAGTCATTGCATGTGTGTTCTTACCCTAAACCAGCACTAGAGTCATTGAATGTGTGTTCTTTTAAAAATGCACGTGGATCCACCAGAGTCATTGCATGTGTGTTATTTTCATGAACCACATGGATCCATCAGTGTTAATGCATGTGTGTTATTTTAATGAACCAGAGCTAGAGTCATTGCATGTGTGTTCGTTTCATGAACCACAGCTAGAGTCGTTGCATGTGTATTCTTTTCATGAACCACATATGGATCCACTAGAGTCATTGCATGTCTGTTCTTTTCATAAAACACATGGATCCACTAGAGTCATTGAATATGTGTTCTTTTCACAAACCACATATGGATCTACCAGTGTCATTGCATGTGTGTCCTTTCATGAATCACATATGTATCCACCAGAGTCATTGTATGTGTGTTCTTATCATAAAACACATGGATCCACTAGAGTCATTGCATATGTGTTCTTTTCATGAACCACATATGGATCCACAAGAGTCATTGCATGTTTGTTCTTTCCATAAACCACATGGATCCACCAATGTCATTGCATGCGTGTTCTTTTCAAGAACCATATATGGATCCACTAGAGTCATTGCATGTTTGTTCTTTCCACAAACCACATGGATCCACTAATGTCATTGCATGTGTGTTCTTTTCACAAACAACATATGGATCCACTAGAGTCATTGCATGTCTGTTCTTTTTATTAACCATAGCTAGAGTCATTGCATGTATGTTCTTTTCATGAACCACATATGGATCCACTAGTCATTCCATGTTTGTTCTTTTCATAAAACACATGGATCCACTAGAGTCATTGCATGTGTGTTCTTTTCATGAACCACATATGGACCCACTAGTGTCATTGCATATACGTTCTTTTCCTAAACCAGCACTAGAGTCATTGCATGTGTGTTCTTATCCTAAACCAGCAATTGAGTCATTGCATGTGTGTTCTTTTCATGAACCACATATGGATCCACTAGAGTCATTGCATGTCTGTTCTTTCCACAAACCACATAGATCCACCAATGTCATTGCATGTGTGTTCTTTTCATGAACCACATATGGATCGACCAGAGGCATTGCATGTCTGTTCTTTTCATAAAACACATGGATCCACTAGAGTCATTGCATGTGTGTTCTTTTAATGAACCACATATGGATCCACTACAGTCATTGCATGTGTGTTCTTATCCTAAACCAGCACTAGAGTCATTGCATGTGTCTTCTTATCCTAAACCAGCAATAGAGTCATTGCATATGTGTTCTTTTCATAAAGCACATGGATCTACCAGGGTCATTACATGTCTGTTATTTTCATGAACCACATGGATCCACCAGTGTCATTCCATGCGTGTTCTTTTCATGAACCAAAACTAGAGTCATTTCATGTGTGATCTTTTCATGAACCAGACCTAGAGTCTTTGGATGTGTAATCTTTTCATGAACCACACATGGATCTACTAGAGTCATTGCATGTATGTTGTTTTCATGAACCATATATGGATCCATTAGAGTCACTGCATGTGTGTTCTTATCCTAAACCAGCACTAGAGTCATTGCATATGTGTTCTTATCCTAAACCAGCACTAGAGTCATTGCATGTGTGGTCTTATCCTAAACCAGCACTTGAGTCATTGCACGTGTGTTCTTTTCATGAACCACATATGGATCTAGTAGAGTCATTCCATGTCTGTTCTTTCCACAAACCACATGGATCCACCAATGTTATTGCATGTGTGTTCTTTTCATGAACCACATATGGATCCACTAGAGTCATTGCATGTGTGTTCTTTCCACAAACGACATGGATCCACCAATGTCATTGCATGTGTGTTCTTTTCACAAACAACATATCGATCCACTAGGGTCATTGCATGTTTGTTCTTTTCATTAACCACAGCTAGAGTTATTGCATGTGTATTCTTTTCATGAACCACATATGGATCCACGAGAGTCATTGCATGTCTGTTCTTTTCATAAAACACATGGATCCACTAGAGTCATTGCATGTGTGTTCTTTTCATGAAACACATATAGATCCACCAGTGTCATTGCATCTGTGTTCTTTTCCTAAACTAGGACTAGAGCCATTGCCTGTGTGTTCTTATCCTAAACCAACAATAGAGTCATTGCATGTCTGTTCTTTTCATAAACCACATATGGATCCACTAGAGTTATTGCATGTCTGTTCTTTCCACAAACCACATGGATCCACAAATGTCATTGCATGTGTGTTCTTTTCATAAACCACATATGGATCCACCAGAATCATTGCATGTTTGTTGTTTTCATAAAACACATGGATCCACCAGAGTCATTGCATGTCTGTTCTTTTAATGAACCACAAGTAGAGTCATTGCATGTGTGTTCTTTTCATGAACCACAGCTAGAGTCATTGCATGTGTGTTCTTTTAATGAACCACATATGGATCACCTAGAGTCATTGCATGTCTGTTCTTTTCATAAAACACATGGATCCACTAAAGTCATTGAATGTGTGTTCTTTTCACAAACCACATATGGATCCACTAGTGTCATTGCATGTGTGTTCTTTCCATGAACCATATATGGATCCACTAGAGTCATTGTATGTCTGTTCTTTTCATATAACACATGGATCCACTAGAGTCATTGCATGTGTGTTCTTATCATAAACCAGCACTAGAGTTATTGCATGTGTTTTCTTATCCTAAACCAGCACTAGAGTTATTGCATGTTTGTTCTTTTCATAAACCACATATGGATCCACTAGAATCGTTGCATGTCTGTTCTTTCCACAAACCACATGGATCCACCAATGTCATTGCATGTGTGTTTGTTTCATGAACCACATATGGATCCACTAGAGTCATTGCATGTCTGTTCTTTCCACAAACGGCATGGATCCACCAATGTCATTGCATGTGTGTTATTTTCACAAACAACATATGGATCCACTAGAGTCATTGCATGTGTGTTCTTTTCATTAACCACAGCTAGAGTCATTGCATGTGTGTTCTTTTCATTAACCACAGCTAGAGTCATTGCATGTGTGTTCTTTTCATAAAGCACATATGGATCCACTAGAGTCATTGCATGTCTATTCTTTACATAAAACACATGGGAACACTAGAGTCATTACATGTGTGTTATTTTCATGAATCACATATGGATCCACCAGTATCATTGCATGTGTGTTCTTTTCTTAAACCAGTACTTGCGTCATTGCATGTGTGTTCTTATCCTAAACCAACACTAGAGTTATTGTATGTGTGTTCTTTTAATGAACCACATATGGATCCACTACAGTCATTGCATGTGTGTTCTTATCCTAAACCAGCACTAGAGTCATTGCATGTGTCTTCTTATCCTAAACCAGCAATAGAGTCATTGCATATGTGTTCTTTTCATAAAGCACATGGATCTACCAGGGTCATTACATGTCTGTTATTTTCATGAACCACATGGATCCACCAGTGTCATTCAATGCGTGTTCTTTTCATGAACCAAAACTAGAGTCATTTCATGTGTGATCTTTTCATGAACCAGACCTAGAGTCTTTGGATGTGTAATCTTTTCATGAACCACACATGGATCTACTAGAGTCATTGCATGTATGTTGTTTTCATGAACCATATACGGATCCATTAGAGTCACTGCATGTGTGTTCTTATCCTAAACCAGCACTAGAGTCATTGCATATGTGTTCTTATCCTAAACCAACACTAGAGTCATTGCATGTGTGGTCTTATCCTAAACCAGCACTTGAGTCATTGCACGTGTGTTCTTTTCATGAACCACATATGGATCTAGTAGAGTCATTCCATGTTTGTTCTTTCCACAAACCACATGGATCCACCAATGTTATTGCATGTGTGTTCTTTTCATGAACCACATATGGATCCACTAGAGTCATTGCATGTGTGTTCTTTCCACAAACGACATGGATCCACCAATGTCATTGCATGTGTGTTCTTTTCACAAACAACATATCGATCCACTAGGGTCATTGCATGTTTGTTCTTTTCATTAACCACAGCTAGAGTTATTGCATGTGTATTCTTTTCATGAACCACATATGGATCCACCAGAGTCATTGCATGTCTGTTCTTTTCATAAAACACATGGATCCACTAGAGTCATTGCATGTGTGTTCTTTTCATGAAACACATATAGATCCACCAGTGTCATTGCATCTGTGTTCTTTTCCTAAACTAGGACTAGAGCCATTGCCTGTGTGTTCTTATCCTAAACCAACAATAGAGTCATTGCATGTCTGTTCTTTTCATAAACCACATATGGATCCACTAGAGTCATTGCATGTCTGTTCTTTCCACAAACCACATGGATCCACAAATGTCATTGCATGTGTGTTCTTTTCATGAACCACATATGGATCCACCAGAATCATTGCATGTTTGTTGTTTTCATAAAACACATGGATCCACCAGAGTCATTGCATGTCTATTCTTTTAATGAACCACAAGTAGAGTCATTGCATGTGTGTTCTTTTCATGAACCACAGCTAGAGTCATTGCATGTGTGTTCTTTTAATGAACCACATATGGATCACCTAGAGTCATTGCATGTCTGTTCTTTTCATAAAACACATGGATCCACTAAAGTCATTGAATGTGTGTTCTTTTCACAAACCACATATGGATTCACTAGTGTCATTGCATGTGTGTTCTTTCCATGAACCATATATGGATCCACTAGAGTCATTGTATGTCTGTTCTTTTCATATAACACATGGATCCACTAGAGTCATTGCATGTGTGTTCTTATCATAAACCAGCACTAGAGTTATTGCATGTGTTTTCTTATCCTAAACCAGCACTAGAGTTATTGCATGTTTGTTCTTTTCATAAACCACATATGGATCCACTAGAATCGTTGCATGTCTGTTCTTTCCACAAACCACATGGATCCACCAATGTCATTGCATGTGTGTTTGTTTCATGAACCACATATGGATCCACTAGAGTCATTGCATGTCTGTTCTTTCCACAAACGGCATGGATCCACCAATGTCATTGCATGTGTGTTATTTTCACAAACAACATATGGATCCACTAGAGTCATTGCATGTGTGTTCTTTTCATTAACCACAGCTAGAGTCATTGCATGTGTGTTCTTTTCATAAAGCACATATGGATCCACTAGAGTCATTGCATGTCTATTCTTTACATAAAACACATGGGAACACTAGAGTCATTACATGTGTGTTATTTTCATGAATCACATATGGATCCACCAGTATCATTGCATGTGTGTTCTTTTCCTAAACCAGTACTTGCGTCATTGCATGTGTGTTCTTATCCTAAACCAACACTAGAGTCATTGCATGTGTGTTCTTTTAATGAACCACATATGGATCCACTACAGTCATTGCATGTCTGTTCTTATCCTAAACCAGCACTAGAGTCATTGCATGTGTCTTCTTATCCTAAACCAGCAATAGAGTCATTGCATATGTGTTCTTTTCATAAAGCACATGGATCTACCAGGGTCATTACATGTCTGTTATTTTCATGAACCACATGGATCCACCAGTGTCATTCCATGCGTGTTCTTTTCATGAACCAAAACTAGAGTCATTTCATGTGTGATCTTTTCATGAACCAGACCTAGAGTCTTTGGATGTGTAATCTTTTCATGAACCACACATGGATCTACTAGAGTCATTGCATGTATGTTGTTTTCATGAACCATATATGGATCCATTAGAGTCACTGCATGTGTGTTCTTATCCTAAACCAGCACTAGAGTCATTGCATATGTGTTCTTATCCTAAACCAGCACTAGAGTCATTGCATGTGTGGTCTTATCCTAAACCAGCACTTGAGTCATTGCACGTGTGTTCTTTTCATGAACCACATATGGATCTAGTAGAGTCATTCCATGTTTGTTCTTTCCACAAACCACATGGATCCACCAATGTTATTGCATGTGTGTTCTTTTCATGAACCACATATGGATCCACTAGAGTCATTGCATGTGTGTTCTTTCCACAAACGACATGGATCCACCAATGTCATTGCATGTGTGTTCTTTTCACAAACAACATATCGATCCACTAGGGTCATTGCATGTTTGTTCTTTTCATTAACCACAGCTAGAGTTATTGCATGTGTATTCTTTTCATAAACCACATATGGATCCACCAGAGTCATTGCATGTCTGTTCTTTTCATAAAACACATGGATCCACTAGAGTCATTGCATGTGTGTTCTTTTCATGAAACACATATAGATCCACCAGTGTCATTGCATCTGTGTTCTTTTCCTAAACTAGGACTAGAGCCATTGCCTGTGTGTTCTTATCCTAAACCAACAATAGAGTCATTGCATGTCTGTTCTTTTCATAAACCACATATGGATCCACTAGAGTCATTGCATGTCTGTTCTTTCCACAAACCACATGGATCCACAAATGTCATTGCATGTGTGTTCTTTTCATGAACCACATATGGATCCACCAGAATCATTGCATGTTTGTTGTTTTCATAAAACACATGGATCCACCAGAGTCATTGCATGTCTGTTCTTTTAATGAACCACAAGTAGAGTCATTGCATGTGTGTTCTTTTCATGAACCACAGCTAGAGTCATTGCATGTGTGTTCTTTTAATGAACCACATATGGATCACCTAGAGTCATTGCATGTCTGTTCTTTTCATAAAACACATGGATCCACTAAAGTCATTGAATGTGTGTTCTTTTCACAAACCACATATGGATCCACTAGTGTCATTGCATGTGTGTTCTTTCCATGAACCATATATGGATCCACTAGAGTCATTGTATGTCTGTTCTTTTCATATAACACATGGATCCACTAGAGTCATTGCATGTGTGTTCTTATCATAAACCAGCACTAGAGTTATTGCATGTGTTTTCTTATCCTAAACCAGCACTAGAGTTATTGCATGTTTGTTCTTTTCATAAACCACATATGGATCCACTAGAATTGTTGCATGTCTGTTCTTTCCACAAACCACATGGATCCACCAATGTCATTGCATGTGTGTTTGTTTCATGAACCACATATGGATCCACTAGAGTCATTGCATGTCTGTTCTTTCCACAAACGGCATGGATCCACCAATGTCATTGCATGTGTGTTATTTTCACAAACAACATATGGATTCACTAGAGTCATTGCATGTGTGTTCTTTTCATTAACCACAGCTAGAGTCATTGCATGTGTGTTCTTTTCATAAAGCACATATGGATCCACTAGAGTCATTGCATGTCTATTCTTTACATAAAACACATGGGAACACTAGAGTCATTACATGTGTGTTATTTTCATGAATCACATATGGATCCACCAGTATCATTGCATGTGTGTTCTTTTCCTAAACCAGTACTTGCGTCATTGCATGTGTGTTCTTATCCTAAACCAACACTAGAGTCATTGCATGTGTGTTCTTTTAATGAACCACATATGGATCCACTACAGTCATTGCATGTGTGTTCTTATCCTAAACCAGCAGTAGAGTCATTGCATGTGTCTTCTTATCCTAAACCAGCAATAGAGTCATTGCATATGTGTTCTTTTCATAAAGCAGATGGATCTACCAGGGTCATTACATGTCTGTTATTTTCATGAACCACATGGATCCACCAGTGTCATTCCATGCGTGTTCTTTTCATGAACCAAAATTAGAGTCATTTCATGTGTGATCTTTTCATGAACCAGACCTAGAGTCTTTGGATGTGTAATCTTTTCATGAACCACACATGGATCTACTAGAGTCATTGCATGTATGTTGTTTTCATGAACCATATATGGATCCATTAGAGTCACTTCATGTGTGTTCTTATCCTAAACCAGCACTAGAGTCATTGCATATGTGTTCTTATCCTAAACCAGCACTAGAGTCATTGCATGTGTGGTCTTATCCTAAACCAGCACTTGAGTCATTGCACGTGTGTTCTTTTCATGAACCACATATGGATCTAGTAGAGTCATTCCATGTCTGTTCTTTCCACAAACCACATGGATCCACCAATGTTATTGCATGTGTGTTCTTTTCATGAACCACATATGGATCCACTAGAGTCATTGCATGTGTGTTCTTTCCACAAACGACATGGATCCACCAATGTCATTGCATGTGTGTTCTTTTCACAAACAACATATCGATCCACTAGGGTCATTGCATGTTTGTTCTTTTCATTAACCACAGCTAGAGTTATTGCATGTGTATTCTTTTCATGAACCACATATGGATCCACCAGAGTCATTGCATGTCTGTTCTTTTCATAAAACACATGGATCCACTAGAGTCATTGCATGTGTGTTCTTTTCATGAAACACATATAGATCCACCAGTGTCATTGCATCTGTGTTCTTTTCCTAAACTAGGACTAGAGCCATTGCCTGTGTGTTCTTATCCTAAACCAACAATAGAGTCATTGCATGTCTGTTCTTTTCATAAACCACATATGAATCCACTAGAGTCATTGCATGTCTGTTCTTTCCACAAACCACATGGATCCACAAATGTCATTGCATGTGTGTTCTTTTCATGAACCACATATGGATCCACCAGAATCATTGCATGTTTGTTGTTTTCATAAAACACATGGATCCACCAGAGTCATTGCATGTCTGTTCTTTTAATGAACCACAAGTAGAGTCATTGCATGTGTGTTCTTTTCATGAACCACAGCTAGAGTCATTGCATGTGTGTTCTTTTAATGAACCACATATGGATCACCTAGAGTCATTGCATGTCTGTTCTTTTCATAAAACACATGGATCCACTAAAGTCATTGAATGTGTGTTCTTTTCACAAACCACATATGGATCCACTAGTGTCATTGCATGTGTGTTCTTTCCATGAACCATATATGGATCCACTAGTCATTGTATGTCTGTTCTTTTCATATAACACATGGATCCACTAGAGTCATTGCATGTGTGTTCTTATCATAAACCAGCACTAGAGTTATTGCATGTGTTTTCTTATCCTAAACCAGCACTAGAGTTATTGCATGTTTGTTCTTTTCATAAACCACATATGGATCCACTAGAATCGTTGCATGTCTGTTCTTTCCACAAACCACAAGGATCCACCAATGTCATTGCATGTGTGTTTGTTTCATGAACCACATATGGATCCACTAGAGTCATTGCATGTCTGTTCTTTCCACAAACGGCATGGATCCACCAATGTCATTGCATGTGTGTTATTTTCACAAACAACATATGGATCCACTAGAGTCATTGCATGTGTGTTCTTTTCATTAACCACAGCTAGAGTCATTGCATGTGTGTTCTTTTCATAAAGCACATATGGATCCACTAGAGTCATTGCATGTCTATTCTTTACATAAAACACATGGGAACACTAGAGTCATTACATGTGTGTTATTTTCATGAATCACATATGGATCCACCAGTATCATTGCATGTGTGTTCTTTTCCTAAACCAGTACTTGCGTCATTGCATGTGTGTTCTTATCCTAAACCAACACTAGAGTCATTGCATGTGTGTTCTTTTAATGAACCACATATGGATCCACTACAGTCATTGCATGTGTGTTCTTATCCTAAACCAGCACTAGAGTCATTGCATGTGTCTTCTTATCCTAAACCAGCAATAGAGTCATTGCATATGTGTTCTTTTCATAAAGCACATGGATCTACCAGGGTCATTACATTCATGAACCACATGGATCCACCAGTGTCATTCCATGCGTGTTCTTTTCATGAACCAAAACTAGAGTCATTTCATGTGTGATCTTTTCATGAACCAGACCTAGAGTCTTTGGATGTGTAATCTTTTCATGAACCACACATGGATCTACTAGAGTCATTGCATGTATGTTGTTTTCATGAACCATATATGGATCCATTAGAGTCGCTGCATGTGTGTTCTTATCCTAAACCAGCACTAGAGTCATTGCATATGTGTTCTTATCCTAAACCAGCACTAGAGTCATTGCATGTGTGGTCTTATCCTAAACCAGCACTTGAGTCATTGCACGTGTGTTCTTTTCATGAACCACATATGGATCTAGTAGAGTCATTCCATGTCTGTTCTTTCCACAAACCACATGGATCCACTTTGTTATTGCATGTGTGTTCTTTTCATGAACCACATATGGATCCACTAGAGTCATTGCATGTGTGTTCTTTCCACAAACGGCATGGATCCACCAATGTCATTGCATGTGTGTTCTTTTCACAAACAACATATCGATCCACTAGGGTCATTGCATGTTTGTTCTTTTCATTAACCACAGCTAGAGTTATTGCATGTGTATTCTTTTCATGAACCACATATGGATCCACCAGAGTCATTGCATGTCTGTTCTTTTCATAAAACACATGGATCCACTAGAGTCATTGCATGTGTGTTCTTTTCATGAAACACATATAGATCCACCAGTGTCATTGCATCTGTGTTCTTTTCCTAAACTAGGACTAGAGCCATTGCCTGTGTGTTCTTATCCTAAACCAACAATAGAGTCATTGCATGTCTGTTCTTTTCATAAACCACATATGGATCCACTAGAGTCATTGCATGTCTGTTCTTTCCACAAACCACATGGATCCACAAATGTCATTGCATGTGTGTTCTTTTCATGAACCACATATGGATCCACCAGAATCATTGCATGTTTGTTGTTTTCATAAAACACATGGATCCACCAGAGTCATTGCATGTCTGTTCTTTTAATGAACCACAAGTAGAGTCATTGCATGTGTGTTCTTTTCATGAACCACAGCTAGAGTCATTGCATGTGTGTTCTTCTAATGAACCACATATGGATCACCTAGAGTCATTGCATGTCTGTTCTTTTCATAAAACACATGGATCCACTAAAGTCATTGAATGTGTGTTCTTTTCACAAACCACATATGGATCCACTAGTGTCATTGCATGTGTGTTCTTTCCATGAACCATATATGGATCCACTAGTCATTGTATGTCTGTTCTTTTCATATAACACATGGATCCACTAGAGTCATTGCATGTGTGTTCTTATCATAAACCAGCACTAGAGTTATTGCATGTGTTTTCTTATCCTAAACCAGCACTAGAGTTATTGCATGTTTGTTCTTTTCATAAACCACATATGGATCCACTAGAATCGTTGCATGTCTGTTCTTTCCACAAACCACAAGGATCCACCAATGTCATTGCATGTGTGTTTGTTTCATGAACCACATATGGATCCACTAGAGTCATTGCATGTCTGTTCTTTCCACAAACGGCATGGATCCACCAATGTCATTGCATGTGTGTTATTTTCACAAACAACATATGGATCCACTAGAGTCATTGCATGTGTGTTCTTTTCATTAACCACAGCTAGAGTCATTGCATGTGTGTTCTTTTCATAAAGCACATATGGATCCACTAGAGTCATTGCATGTCTATTCTTTACATAAAACACATGGGAACACTAGAGTCATTACATGTGTGTTATTTTCATGAATCACATATGGATCCACCAGTATCATTGCATGTGTGTTCTTTTCCTAAACCAGTACTTGCGTCATTGCATGTGTGTTCTTATCCTAAACCAACACTAGAGTCATTGCATGTGTGTTCTTTTAATGAACCACATATGGATCCACTACAGTCATTGCATGTGTGTTCTTATCCTAAACCAGCACTAGAGTCATTGCATGTGTCTTCTTATCCTAAACCAGCAATAGAGTCATTGCATATGTGTTCTTTTCATAAAGCACATGGATCTACCAGGGTCATTACATTCATGAACCACATGGATCCACCAGTGTCATTCCATGCGTGTTCTTTTCATGAACCAAAACTAGAGTCATTTCATGTGTGATCTTTTCATGAACCAGACCTAGAGTCTTTGGATGTGTAATCTTTTCATGAACCACACATGGATCTACTAGAGTCATTGCATGTATGTTGTTTTCATGAACCATATATGGATCCATTAGAGTCGCTGCATGTGTGTTCTTATCCTAAACCAGCACTAGAGTCATTGCATATGTGTTCTTATCCTAAACCAGCACTAGAGTCATTGCATGTGTGGTCTTATCCTAAACCAGCACTTGAGTCATTGCACGTGTGTTCTTTTCATGAACCACATATGGATCTAGTAGAGTCATTCCATGTCTGTTCTTTCCACAAACCACATGGATCCACTTTGTTATTGCATGTGTGTTCTTTTCATGAACCACATATGGATCCACTAGAGTCATTGCATGTGTGTTCTTTCCACAAACGGCATGGATCCACCAATGTCATTGCATGTGTGTTCTTTTCACAAACAACATATCGATCCACTAGGGTCATTGCATGTTTGTTCTTTTCATTAACCACAGCTAGAGTTATTGCATGTGTATTCTTTTCATGAACCACATATGGATCCACCAGAGTCATTGCATGTCTGTTCTTTTCATAAAACACATGGATCCACTAGAGTCATTGCATGTGTGTTCTTTTCATGAAACACATATAGATCCACCAGTGTCATTGCATCTGTGTTCTTTTCCTAAACTAGGACTAGAGCCATTGCCTGTGTGTTCTTATCCTAAACCAACAATAGAGTCATTGCATGTCTGTTCTTTTCATAAACCACATATGGATCCACTAGAGTCATTGCATGTCTGTTCTTTCCACAAACCACATGGATCCACAAATGTCATTGCATGTGTGTTCTTTTCATGAACCACATATGGATCCACCAGAATCATTGCATGTTTGTTGTTTTCATAAAACACATGGATCCACCAGAGTCATTGCATGTCTGTTCTTTTAATGAACCACAAGTAGAGTCATTGCATGTGTGTTCTTTTCATGAACCACAGCTAGAGTCATTGCATGTGTGTTCTTCTAATGAACCACATATGGATCACCTAGAGTCATTGCATGTCTGTTCTTTTCATAAAACACATGGATCCACTAAAGTCATTGAATGTGTGTTCTTTTCACAAACCACATATGGATCCACTAGTGTCATTGCATGTGTGTTCTTTCCATGAACCATATATGGATCCACAAAGTCATTGTATGTCTGTTCTTTTCATATAACACATGGATCCACTAGAGTCATTGCATGTGTGTTCTTATCCTAAACCAGCACTAGAGTTATTGCATGTTTGTTCTTTTCATAAACCACATATGGATCCACTAGAATCGTTGCATGTCTGTTCTTTCCACAAACCACATGGATCCACCAATGTCATTGCATGTGTGTTTGTTTCATGAACCACATATGGATCCACTAGAGTCATTGCATGTCTGTTCTTTCCACAAACGGCATGTATCCACCAATGTCATTGCATGTGTGTTATTTTCACAAACAACATATGGATCCACTAGAGTCATTGCATGTGTGTTCTTTTCATTAACCACAGCTAGAGTCATTGCATGTGTGTTCTTTTCATAAAGCACATATGGATCCACTAGAGTCATTGCATGTCTATTATTTACATAAAACACATGGGAACACTAGAGTCATTACATGTGTGTTATTTTCATGAATCACATATGGATCCACCAGTATCATTGCATGTGTGTTCTTTTTCTAAACCAGTACTTGCGTCATTGCATGTGTGTTCTTATCCTAAACCAACACTAGAGTCATTGCATGTGTGTTCTTTTCATGAACCACATATGGATCCACTAGAGTCATTGCATGTGTGTTCTTTCCACAAACGACATGGATCCACCAATGTCATTGCATGTGTGTTCTTTTCACAAAAAACATATGGATCCACTAGATTTATTGCATGTCTGTTATTTTCATTAACCACAGCTAGAGTCATTGCATGTGTGTTCTTTTCATGAACCACATATGGATCCACGAGAGTCATTGCATGTCTGTTCTTTTCATAAAACACATGGATCCACTAGAGTTATTGCGTGTGTGTTCTATTCATGAACCACATATGGATCTACCAGTGTCATTGCATGTGTGTTCTTTTCCTAAACCAGCACTAGAGTCATTGCATGTGTGTTCTTATCCTAAACCATCACTAGAGTCATTGGATGTGTGTTCTTTTCGTGAACCACATATGGATCCACTAGAGTCATTGCATGTCTGTTCTTTCCACAAACCACATGGATCCACCAATGTCATTGCATGTGTGTTCGTTTCATGAACCACAAATGGATCCACCAGAGTCATTGCATGTTTGTTATTTTCATAAAACACATGGATCCACCAGAGTCATTGCATGTGTGTTCTTTTCATGAACCACATATGGATCCACTACAGTCATTGCATGTGTGTTCTTATCCTAAACCAGCACTAGAGTCATTGCATGTGTGTTCTCATCCTAAACCAACACTAGAGTCATTGCATGTTTGTTTTTTTCATAAAACACATGGATCCAGTAGAGTCATTGCATGTGTGTTCTTTTCATGAACCACACATGGATCCACTAGAGTCATTGCATGTGTGTTCTTATCCTAAACTAGCACTAGAGTTATTACATGTGTGTTCTTATCCTGAACCAGCACTAGATTCATTGCATGTGTGTTCTTTTCATGAACCACATATGGATCCACTAGAGTCATTGCATGTCTGTTCTTTCCACAAACCACATGGATCCACCAATGTCATTGCATGTGTGTTCTTTTCATGAACCACATATGGATCCACTAGAGTCATTGCATGTCTGTTCTTTCCACAAACAACATGGATCCACCAATGTCATTGCATGTGTGTTCTTTTCACAAACAACATATGGATCCACTAGAGTCATTGTATGTGTGTTCTTTTCATTAACCACAGCTAGAGTCATTGCATGTGTGTTCTTTTTATGAACCACATATGGATCCACTAGAGTCATTGCATGTCTGTTCTTTTCATAAAACAGATGGGTCCACTAGAGTCATTGCATGTATGTTCTTTTAATGAACCAGATATGGATCCACCAGTATCATTGCATGTGTGTTCTTTTCCTAAACTAGCACTAGAGTCATTGCATGTGTGTTCTTATCCTAAACCAACACTAGAGTCATTGCATGTGTGTTCTTTTCATGAACCACATATGGAACCACTAGAGTCATTGCACGTGTGTTCTTTCGACAAACCATATGGATCCACCAATGTCATTGCATGTGTGTTCTTTTCACAAACAACATATGGATCCACTAGAGTTATTGCATGTCTGTTCTTTTCATTAACCACAGCTAGAGTCATTGCATGTGTGTTCTTTTCATGAACCATAGCTAGAGTCATTGCATGTGTGTTCTTTTCATGTACCACATATGGATCCACATTGCATGTTTGTTCTTTTCATAAAACACATGGATCCACTAGAGTCATTGAATGTGTGTATTTTCAGAAACTAGATATGGATCCACCAGTGTCATTGCATGTGTGTTATTTTCATGAACCACATATGGATCCACCAGAGTCATTGCATGTCTATTATTTTCATAAACACATGTATCCACTAGAGTCATTGCATGTGTGTTCTTATCCTAAACCAACACTAGAGTCATTGCATGTGTGTTCTTTTAATGAACCACATATGGATCCACTACAGTCATTGCATGTGTGTTCTTATCCTAAACCAGCACTAGAGTCATTGCATGTGTCTTCTTATCCTAAACCAGCAATAGAGTCATTGCATATGTGTTCTTTTCATAAAGCACATGGATCTACCAGGGTCATTACATGTCTGTTATTTTCATGAACCACATGGATCCACCAGTGTCATTCCATGCGTGTTCTTTTCATGAACCAAAACTAGAGTCATTTCATGTGTGATCTTTTCATGAACCAGACCTAGAGTCTTTGGATGTGTAATCTTTTCATGAACCACACATGGATCTACTAGAGTCATTGCATGTATGTTGTTTTCATGAACCATATACGGATCCATTAGAGTCACTGCATGTGTGTTCTTATCCTAAACCAGCACTAGAGTCATTGCATATGTGTTCTTATCCTAAACCAGCACTAGAGTCATTGCATGTGTGGTCTTATCCTAAACCAGCACTTGAGTCATTGCACGTGTGTTCTTTTCATGAACCACATATGGATCTAGTAGAGTCATTCCATGTTTGTTCTTTCCACAAACCACATGGATCCACCAATGTTATTGCATGTGTGTTCTTTTCATGAACCACATATGGATCCACTAGAGTCATTGCATGTGTGTTCTTTCCACAAACGACATGGATCCACCAATGTCATTGCATGTGTGTTCTTTTCACAAACAACATATCGATCCACTAGGGTCATTGCATGTTTGTTCTTTTCATTAACCACAGCTAGAGTTATTGCAGGTGTATTCTTTTCATGAACCACATATGGATCCACCAGAGTCATTGCATGTCTGTTCTTTTCATAAAACACATGGATCCACTAGAGTCATTGCATGTGTGTTCTTTTCATGAAACACATATAGATCCACCAGTGTCATTGCATCTGTGTTCTTTTCCTAAACTAGGACTAGAGCCATTGCCTGTGTGTTCTTATCCTAAACCAACAATAGAGTCATTGCATGTCTGTTCTTTTCATAAACCACATATGGATCCACTAGAGTCATTGCATGTCTGTTCTTTCCACAAACCACATGGATCCACAAATGTCATTGCATGTGTGTTCTTTTCATGAACCACATATGGATCCACCAGAATCATTGCATGTTTGTTGTTTTCATAAAACACATGGATCCACCAGAGTCATTGCATGTCTGTTCTTTTAATGAACCACAAGTAGAGTCATTGCATGTGTGTTCTTTTCATGAACCACAGCTAGAGTCATTGCATGTGTGTTCTTTTAATGAACCACATATGGATCACCTAGAGTCATTGCATGTCTGTTCTTTTCATAAAACACATGGATCCACTAAAGTCATTGAATGTGTGTTCTTTTCACAAACCACATATGGATCCACTAGTGTCATTGCATGTGTGTTCTTTCCATGAACCATATATGGATCCACTAGAGTCATTGTATGTCTGTTCTTTTCATATAACACATGGATCCACTAGTCATTGCATGTGTGTTCTTATCATAAACCAGCACTAGAGTTATTGCATGTGTTTTCTTATCCTAAACCAGCACTAGAGTTATTGCATGTTTGTTCTTTTCATAAACCACATATGGATCCACTAGAATCGTTGCATGACTGTTCTTTCCACAAACCACATGGATCCACCAATGTCATTGCATGTGTGTTTGTTTCATGAACCACATATGGATCCACTAGAGTCATTGCATGTCTGTTGTTTCCACAAACGGCATGGATCCACCAATGTCATTGCATGTGTGTTATTTTCACAAACAACATATGGATCCACTAGAGTCATTGCATGTGTGTTCTTTTCATTAACCACAGCTAGAGTCATTGCATGTGTGTTCTTTTCATAAAGCACATATGGATCCACTAGAGTCATTGCATGTCTATTCTTTACATAAAACACATGGGAACACTAGAGTCATTACATGTGTGTTATTTTCATGAATCACATATGGATCCACCAGTATCATTGCATGTGTGTTCTTTTCCTAAACCAGTACTTGCGTCATTGCATGTGTGTTCTTATCCTAAACCAACACTAGAGTCATTGCATGTGTGTTCTTTTAATGAACCACATATGGATCCACTACAGTCATTGCATGTGTGTTCTTATCCAAAACCAGCACTAGAGTCATTGCATGTGTCTTCTTCTCCTAAACCAGCAATAGAGTCATTGCATATGTGTTCTTTTCATAAAGCACATGGATCTACCAGGGTCATTACATGTCTGTTATTTTCATGAACCACATGGATCCACCAGTGTCATTCCATGCGTGTTCTTTTCATGAACCAAAACTAGAGTCATTTCATGTGTGATCTTTTCATGAACCAGACCTAGAGTCTTTGGATGTGTAATCTTTTCATGAACCACACATGGATCTACTAGAGTCATTGCATGTATGTTGTTTTCATGAACCATATATGGATCCATTAGAGTCACTGCATGTGTGTTCTTATCCTAAACCAGCACTAGAGTCATTGCATATGTGTTCTTATCCTAAACCAGCACTAGAGTCATTGCATGTGTGGTCTTATCCTAAACCAGCACTTGAGTCATTGCACGTGTGTTCTTTTCATGAACCACATATGGATCTAGTAGAGTCATTCCATGTCTGTTCTTTCCACAAACCACATGGATCCACCAATGTTATTGCATGTGTGTTCTTTTCATGAACCACATATGGATCCACTAGAGTCATTGCATGTGTGTTCTTTCCACAAACGACATGGATCCACCAATGTCATTGCATGTGTGTTCTTTTCACAAACAACATATCGATCCACTAGGGTCATTGCATGTTTGTTCTTTTCATTAACCACAGCTAGATTTATTGCATGTGTATTCTTTTCATGAACCACATATGGATCCACCAGAGTCATTGCATGTCTGTTCTTTTCATAAAACACATGGATCCACTAGAGTCATTGCATGTGTGTTCTTTTCATGAAACACATATAGATCCACCAGTGTCATTGCATCTGTGTTCTTTTCCTAAACTAGGACTAGAGCCATTGCCTGTGTGTTCTTATCCTAAACCAACAATAGAGTCATTGCATGTCTGTTCTTTTCATAAACCACATATGGATCCACTAGAGTCATTGCATGTCTGTTCTTTCCACAAACCACATGGATCCACAAAGGTCATTGCATGTGTGTTCTTTTCATGAACCACATATGGATCCACCAGAATCATTGCATGTTTGTTGTTTTCATAAAACACATGGATCCACCAGAGTCATTGCATGTCTGTTCTTTTAATGAACCACGAGTAGAGTCATTGCATGTGTGTTCTTTTCATGAACCCCAGCTAGAGTCATTGCATGTGTGTTCTTCTAATGAACCACATATGGATCACCTAGAGTCATTGCATGTCTGTTCTTTTCATAAAACACATGGATCCACTAAAGTCATTGAATGTGTGTTCTTTTCACAAACCACATATGGATCCACTAGTGTCATTGCATGTGTGTTCTTTCCATGAACCATATATGGATCCACTAGAGTCATTGTATGTCTGTTCTTTTCATATAACACATGGATCCACTAGAGTCATTGCATGTGTGTTCTTATCATAAACCAGCACTAGAGTTATTGCATGTGTTTTCTTATCCTAAACCAGCACTAGAGTTATTGCATGTTTGTTCTTTTCATAAACCGCATATGGATCCACTAGAATCGTTGCATGTCTGTTCTTTCCACAAACCACATGGATCCACCAATGTCATTGCATGTGTGTTTGTTTCATGAACCACATATGGATCCACTAGAGTCATTGCATGTCTGTTCTTTCCACAAACGGCATGGATCCACCAATGTCATTGCATGTGTGTTATTTTCACAAACAACATATGGATCCACTAGAGTCATTGCATGTGTGTTCTTTTCATTAACCACAGCTAGAGTCATTGCATGTGTGTTGTTTTCATAAAGCACATATGGATCCACTAGAGTCATTGCATGTCTATTCTTTACATAAAACACATGGGAACACTAGAGTCATTACATGTGTGTTATTTTCATGAATCACATATGGATCCACCAGTATCATTGCATGTGTGTTCTTTTCCTAAACCAGTACTTGCGTCATTGCATGTGTGTTCTTATCCTAAACCAACACTAGAGTCATTGCATGTGTGCTCTTTTAATGAACCACATATGGATCCACTACAGTCATTGCATGTGTGTTCTTATCCTAAACCAGCACTAGAGTCATTGCATGTGTCTTCTTATCCTAAACCAGCAATAGAGTCATTGCATATGTGTTCTTTTCATAAAGCACATGGATCTACCAGGGTCATTACATGTCTGTTATTTTCATGAACCACATGGATCCACCAGTGTCATTCCATGCGTGTTCTTTTCATGAACCAAAACTAGAGTCATTTCATGTGTGATCTTTTCATGAACCAGACCTAGAGTCTTTGGATGTGTAATCTTTTCATGAACCACACATGGATCTACTAGAGTCATTGCATGTATGTTGTTTTCATGAACCATATATGGATCCATTAGAGTCACTGCATGTGTGTTCTTATCCTAAACCAGCACTAGAGTCATTGCATATGTGTTCTTATCCTAAACCAGCACTAGAGTCATTGCATGTGTGGTCTTATCCTAAACCAGCACTTGAGTCATTGCACGTGTGTTCTTTTCATGAACCACATATGGATCTAGTAGAGTCATTCCATGTCTGTTCTTTCCACAAACCACATGGATCCACCAATGTTATTGCATGTGTGTTCTTTTCATGAACCACATATGGATCCACTAGAGTCATTGCATGTGTGTTCTTTCCACAAACGACATGGATCCACCAATGTCATTGCATGTGTGTTCTTTTCACAAACAACATATCGATCCACTAGGGTCATTGCATGTTTGTTCTTTTCATTAACCACAGCTAAAGTTATTGCATATGTATTCTTTTCATGAACCACATATGGATCCACCAGAGTCATTGCATGTCTGTTCTTTTCATAAAACACATGGATCCACTAGAGTCATTGCATGTGTGTTCTTTTCATGAAACACATATAGATCCACCAGTGTCATTGCATCTATGTTCTTTTCCTAAACTAGGACTAGAGCCATTGCCTGTGTGTTCTTATCCTAAACCAACAATAGAGTCATTGCATGTCTGTTCTTTTCATAAACCACATATGGATCCACTAGAGTCATTGCATGTCTGTTCTTTCCACAAACCACATGGATCCACAAATGTCATTGCATGTGTGTTCTTTTCATGAACCACATATGGATCCACCAGAATCATTGCATGTTTGTTGTTTTCATAAAACACATGGATCCACCAGAGTCATTGCATGTCTGTTCTTTTAATGAACCACAAGTAGAGTCATTGCATGTGTGTTCTTTTCATGAACCACAGCTAGAGTCATTGCATGTGTGTTCTTCTAATGAACCACATATGGATCACCTAGAGTCATTGCATGTCTGTTCTTTTCATAAAACACATGGATCCACTAAAGTCATTGAATGTGTGTTCTTTTCACAAACCACATATGGATCCACTAGTGTCATTGCATGTGTGTTCTTTCCATGAACCATATATGGATCCACAAAGTCATTGTATGTCTGTTCTTTTCATATAACACATGGATCCACTAGAGTCATTGCATGTGTGTTCTTATCATAAACCAGCACTAGAGTTATTGCATGTGTTTTCTTATCCTAAACCAGCACTAGAGTTATTGCATGTTTGTTCTTTTCATAAACCACATATGGATCCACTAGAATCGTTGCATGTCTGTTCTTTCCACAAACCACATGGATCCACCAATGTCATTGCATGTGTGTTTGTTTCATGAACCACATATGGATCCACTAGAGTCATTGCATGTCTGTTCTTTCCACAAACGGCATGGATCCACCAATGTCATTGCATGTGTGTTATTTTCACAAACAACATATGGATCCACTAGAGTCATTGCATGTGTGTTCTTTTCATTAACCACAGCTAGAGTCATTGCATGTGTGTTCTTTTCATAAATCACATATGGATCCACTAGAGTCATTGCATGTCTAATCTTTACATAAAACACATGGGAACACTAGAGTCATTACATGTGTGTTATTTTCATGAATCACATATGGATCCACCAGTATCATTGCATGTGTGTTCTTTTCCTAAACCAGTACTTGCGTCATTGCATGTGTGTTCTTATCCTAAACCAACACAAGAGTCATTGCATGTGTGTTCTTTTCATGAACCACATATGGATCCACTAGAGTCATTGCATGTGTGTTCTTTCCACAAACGACATGGATCCACCAATATCATTGCATGTGTGTTCTTTTCACAAAAAACATATGGATCCACTAGATTTATTGCATGTCTGTTATTTTCATTAACCACAGCTAGAGTCATTGCATGTGTGTTCTTTTCATGAACCACATATGGATCCACGAGAGTCATTGCATGTCTGTTCTTTTCATAAAACACATGGATCCACTAGAGTTATTGCATGTGTGTTCTATTCATGAACCACATATGGATCTACCAGTGTCATTGCATGTGTGTTCTTTTCCTAAACCAGCACTAGAGTCATTGCATGTGTGTTCTTATCCTAAACCATCACTAGAGTCATTGGATGTGTGTTCTTTTCGTGAACCACATATGGATCCACTAGAGTCATTGCATGTCTGTTCTTTCCACAAACCACATGGATCCACCAATGTCATTGCATGTGTGTTCGTTTCATGAACCACAAATGGATCCACCAGAGTCATTGCATGTTTTTTATTTTCATAAAACACATGGATCCACCAGAGTAATTGCATGTGTGTTCTTTTCATGAACCACATATGGATCCACTACAGTCATTGCATGTGTGTTCTTATCCTAAACCAGCACTAGAGTCATTGCATGTGTGTTCTCATCCTAAACCAACACTAGAGTCATTGCATGTTTGTTTTTTTCATAAAACACATGGATCCAGTAGAGTCATTGCATGTGTGTTCTTTTCATGAACCACACATGGATCCACTAGAGTCATTGCATGTGTGTTCTTATCCTAAACTAGCACTAGAGTTATTACATGTGTGTTCTTATCCTGAACCAGCACTAGATTCATTGCATGTGTGTTCTTTTCATGAACCACATATGGATGCACTAGAGTCATTGCATGTCTGTTCTTTCCACAAACCACATGGATCCACCAATGTCATTGCATGTGTGTTCTTTTCATGAACCACATATGGATCCACTAGAGTCATTGCATGTCTGTTCTTTCCACAAACAACATGGATCCACCAATGTCATTGCATGTGTGTTCTTTTCACAAACAACATATGGATCCACTAGAGTCATTGTATGTGTGTTCTTTTCATTAACCACAGCTAGAGTCATTGCATGTGTGTTCTTTTCATGAACCACATATGGATCCACTAGAGTCATTGCATGTCTGTTCTTTTCATAAAACAGATGGGTCCACTAGAGTCATTGCATGTATGTTCTTTTAATGAACCACATATGGATCCACCAGTATCATTGCATGTGTGTTCTTTTCCTAAACTAGCACTAGAGTCATTGCATGTGTGTTCTTATCCTAAACCAACACTAGAGTCATTGCATGTGTGTTCTTTTCATGAACCACATATGGAACCACTAGAGTCATTGCACGTGTGTTCTTTCGACAAACCATATGGATCCACCAATGTCATTGCATGTGTGTTCTTTTCACAAACAACATATGGATCCACTAGAGTTATTGCATGTCTGTTCTTTTCATTAACCACAGCTAGAGTCATTGCATGTGTGTTCTTTTCATGAACCACAGCTAGAGTCATTGCATGTGTGTTCTTTTCATGTACCACATATGGATCCACATTGCATGTTTGTTCTTTTCATAAAACACATGGATCCACTAGAGTCATTGAATGTGTGTATTTTTAGAAACTAGATATGGATCCACCAGTGTCATTGCATGTGTGTTATTTTCATGAACCACATATGGATCCACCAGAGTCATTGCATGTCTATTATTTTCATAAACACATGGATCCACTAGAGTCATTGCATGTGTGTTCTTTTCATGAACCACATATGGATCCACTAGAGTCATTGCATGTGTGTTCTTATCCTAAACCAACACTAGAGTCATCACATGTGTGTTCTTATCCTATACCAGCACTAGAGTCATTGCATGTGTGTTCTTTTCATGAACCACATATGGATCCACTAGAGTCATTGCATGCCTGTTCTTTCCACAAACCACATATGCATCCACCAGTCATTGTATGTCTGTTCTTTTCATAAAACACATGGATCCACCAGAGTCATTGCTTGTGTGTTCTTTTCATGAACCACATATGGATCCACCAGAGTCATTGCATGTCTGTTCTTTTCATAAACCAGCACTAGTGTCATTGGATGTGTGTTCTTATCCTAAACCAGCACTAGAGTCATGTTGGCCATTAGATCGCGTCTAATGGTGGTTGTTAGATCGTGTCTTCTAGAAGGCCCGCCCCCTAAAAAGCTAGTTGTCTGATTCGATTGTTGCTGACCGTTTGATTGGGGCGCATAGACGAATAAGATGGTTCTTCGTAAGAGCGATCCGCGAGTAGGCTGTTCTGCGACATGATTGGCCGCGTTTACATTTTCATTTATATTAGTATTATTTCCACTCCCCTATAGCCTACTAGTAATATCATAGAGCTCGTGAGTGAGCACGTATACTCCACAGCCCCCCATCCACCACACGTCACTATGCCGGGACGATGCCACCGACTTTCGTGCGCCATGCCCGGACGACAGCCGCTGATTCTCGGGTTGCTACCTTCATGCTAAGAAATCATTTTACATGCTTTTGAATTTATCTTACATATTCCTACTATTTGCCGATCTAACTGCTGATTTTTTATCCGATTTCTTGACAAACTTCAGATTTGGCAGATGCTGCAGCCCAAGAATCTGGAGATCTTCGCGTGCAACTTCCCATCGACGTTCTCGCTCGTGTGGTCCCACCCAGGATGCTTTCGCCGTTACTCCTACCATGAGCTCCCGCTCCACGATCTCGTGTGCCCGCACGGTGCTTGCTCCTGCACGGAGCCGGCCTGCAACTACACCGGCCCATCTGCAGAGCTCTTCATCCACCTTGCAGAGGAGCACTTGATCAAAGTGATTAGGATCTCGTACGGCCACACCCAACTTCTCCAAGAGCAGGTCCGTTCACTGACTCGGCATGCCGCCGGCTAATTTCCCGAGGGGGGGATAGCTCTGTTTTTGTCCTGACCATCACCACCGGTGTTCTAGGAACTAGAGCTGGGCCTACCTTCGTATGTGCCATATGTGTCAGGTCGGTCTCGTGCGCCTGCCCCCTATACATGGTGCACATGTGGGCAAATGGACAACCGCTATCGTTCGATAGCATTCTTGTGCTAGCCAAGGCGCCGAGCTGCCCGACACCACGGGAGGTGGAGTATGCGGACCTAAGGTCGATCCTATGTGTGCCATCTCAGTACCTTGTCGGTGCTGGACCGAACATGCGGATGCATTTCTACATTTGTATCGAGAAGACAGACAGGGAAATGTAGTACTTATGTTGTCGTTACTGTTAGACTTAAGCGATGCTTCTCAGGTGCGTAGAGCATACGTGTTGTGCGAATGTACCCAGTTGTAGTTTTTTAGTACTCCTTAAAAATTGGACGAGTTATTGGTCCCATCAGCTTGTTGTTGTCACGTTGCAAAGTCCGCTTGCCCTGGACAGACTAGCAATACCGCGTGCTCCCGCATGTCAGTGTCACGTGTTCCGTGGGCCCACCTGTGAGTGTCACGTCCCCCTTACTTCTCTTCCTTCCTCGAAGCCACTGTCCCCACTTCTCTTCCATCCTGCCACTACCGTCTAATGGTTGTAATCTGATTTTCGTTGGATTGTTTACATGTAATCTACAGGGATAATGCAACATGCAAATGGCACAAACACAATTTCTAAAGTGGAAGCACTTACACGTTGCTATTGCACATGTTTCTCAATATAGCTCGCCAAACCCATTACAATAATTGTAATCGCACTAAACACAACCGAAATTGCAACCGGCCAAAACAACATCTAAACCCACATCACAACACTATCGTCGGAGTCCACCTCGATTAGTGACACCGCCGTGCCCTTCCCAGCGACATCCACTCCTGCCTGTGGCTTGCCTTTCGCTAGGGAGGCAACAATGGCGTTTTGCACAGCTTCGTCCCCGTCGTCCTCTACATCAGAATCGACAATGACGAAGGGGACGAGATTGGCGTGGACCGAGCCCCATCGCGCCTAGCGTCTCCAACTCGATCTTGATGCCGCATCAGTCCTTCTACAGGTAGGAGGGGCCGAGCTCGGAGACGTAGCGTCATTGCTCCGCTCAAGAAACCATGGCCATTTGATACTGCGATGGTAGGATCTTGGGGTGGATCCTCCGCGGCGAGCCCGGCCAGGAGCGGTGCAGCGGATGGATCTGCCAGTGCGAGCCATGACAAGTTCCGAGGGAGTAAGAGTGTCGGCCAGGCATGTCTGGTTCCTGAGAAAGGCCTCCAATGATATGTACGCGGGCAAGGTGCCAAAAAATTCCGTCCAATGCACGCGAGAGGGCCTTTGAACCATGAAGGCACGAGGTTTAGTTGAAAAGTCCGCACGCTAGGTCCCCCACCTGTCAGCCGAATGTGGATGGTAGGATTCTGCCTGAGTTATTAAG
Organism: Avena sativa; assembly: GCA_916181665.1. Classification (NCBI taxonomy): domain Eukaryota; kingdom Viridiplantae; phylum Streptophyta; class Magnoliopsida; order Poales; family Poaceae; genus Avena; species Avena sativa. Next base: position 321,401,490 of record OV702292.1, read on the forward strand.
TGGGGATAAATCACGCTTCACCGCGCCATGATGACCCACAAGTATAGGGGGTGTATCGTAGTATTTTCGATAAGTAAGAGTGTCGAACCCAACGAGGAGCAGAAGGTGTTGACTAGTGGTATGGATCAGGAATTCTCTGCAAATACTTAACAAACGGATTTTTAGGGGTTTTCGATAAAGCAAGTAAACAAAGTACGAGTAAATAAAAGACAGTAGGAATAAATGCAGCAAGTGGCCCAATCCTTTATGCAGCAAAGGACAAGCCTGTTGTATTACTTAAGATGACCAAACATTCTCGAGGACACATGGGAAGACTGTCAAGTGCTTTCGCTTCATATAGTTGATTAATCTTCTCTAGCTTGCTAAGTGTTGTGTGGGTGAACCTGTGCTAATATACTGCCCCATCCAAGACTAATACATACTTGTGATTATACCCCTTGCAAACATCCGTAAGTACAAGAAAGTAATTAAGGTAGAAACCTAACCACATTTTTAAACTCTAAGACCCTTACGTCCCTTATGCAATGGTTTCCTAACGGGGGTTCAGGTTTCTGTCACTCCGGCAACCCCTACGATTAGTAGCCAAATACACAATGCATTCCCCTAGACCCATGTAGATGAAGTGTCATGTAGTCGACGTTCACATGACACCACTAGAAGAAGTACACCACAACTTAAATATCAAACTATTGAATCTTTCTCAACACAACTCCACTACTAACAACATGACTTCTCCCATGTTCTGAAGAACAAAACGAACTACTCACAAGACATCATATGGATCATGATAAGAGATGGAATAAATGGAATAATGATGTATAACAATCTGAACATAAACAATAATTCAATGGTTCACTCAATAGCATCAATTACAAAGAGTAATCAACACCGAGAAAGTTTCCCCTATGAACTAATGCAAGATTCAACTCAATTGTTACAGCAATATGGAGATGGTGATGAGGGTGCTGATGGTGATGATGGTGGTGATGATGATGATGATCCCGATGAAGTCCAGCTTGATGGTGGTGTTGATGGCGACGATCTTCCCTCTCCGGGAAGGAATTCCCCCGGTAGAAATCTGTCTGCCAGAGAGATCTTTCTCTCTCGGTGTTTTCCGCCCTACAGAGGCGGCGAAATCTTTCTATGGTTGCTCCCTGAGTCTTAAGGTTTCGGGAGGATGATATACGCTAGAGGGGAGAGCCAGAGGTGGGCCAGGGCGGCCACACCACCTGCTGGCGCGGCCTAGGGCTGCCCGCCCTAGGGGGTGGTGTGGGCCCCCTGTGGCCAATCTCCACTCCGTCTTCTGGCATCATTAGTCTTCTGGAAAAATAGGATTTTCCGTATATTTTCCCGGATTTTCTGATCTTCACGAATTTTGCCTCCAAACAGCACCTTTTCCATCAGAATCCTGACTGCAGCGGTCCATGCTCCAAAAGTCATCAACCATGCAAAAACAGATGAAATAACATAAGTATCACCTCTCAATATGAAATATATCAATGAATAATAGTGAATTAAGACATAGAATAGTGATGCAAAATGGACGTATCACGCCACTACCTTGACATCCAAAGGCTCCTCTTTCCTCTGCCCTCGCTCCCCTCGCTCATGGCTCACAACTCATGCAGTTCGTCGCGGGTGGAATCAGGGTCTGCTCAACGCCGTCAAGCGGGTGCCCCTATCAGGTACCGGAGGGCGACCTACGATTACTACCCTGATATGCTGTGTTTGTGCGGTGAGAAGATGCCGAGATGGATTTTGTGGACCGACGAAAATACTGCAGGAAAATTCAGCAACTGTAGCATTAGAGCGGTAAGTTCCTACTACAGGTACAATGGTAACCCGGATCCGAAAAGTGTAATGTAATTCTTTTTTCTGTTTCCTTTGATCTACTTCACAGGAAGGAGGGAACTGGCTGTGACAAGTTTGTGTGGATCCAAAAGCCACTGACAGGTTTTCACAAAGAGCTTGTTCAAGATCTACGTGATGCTGTGTGGGACAAGAAAGAGGAGATTCGTGCGTTGGAGCAAGGATCCGGGAGCTTCACCAGGTGCAGGGGAGGCAGGAGCAGGGATGTGGTGAGACAGACGGGCTCAAGATTAAGCTAGATAGTGGAAACAATTTCCTCATTATCTGTACATTATCTATTGCCTTTGCAGTTTATGTTGCCATGTCGTTATCTAGCAGCTAAAATAAGTTGCTGCTTCATGGAGTATAGCAGCTAGCTTAGAACTTGTTTTTTAGCTTAGAACCTTATCATAAGTGCAATGCCAATAGCAGGGATTTATTAAGCGCCTATAAATAATTCATGTCTGTGCCACTAAAATCCATCGATTTTGGAGACCCCTTAACCGCTCAGCTGTCGCGGTCCCGGTGGTGCAATTGTTCAGATAGTAGTGGCACAATCACAATTTCGGATTCAACTAGTGGCCTCGGCCGTATCCAATCCTCAAGTCGTGATACATTTTACTCTGAGTACGGGAGGCAGATTGTTTCGCCCGACAAGTTCCACGCACACAGCTCCAGAGTTTAACCGAACTACATATATAGGTTCAAGTTCAATACATTATTAGGCTTCTACACTGCTAGCCTTCTTTCTCTACTTGGGTGCCAACTTTCTTCCTCTCGCCTTCACGTCCACTGGCTTCTTCATTTCCTGCCTTCTTCCTCTTCCTGGGTGCCAATTTTCTTACCTTCACGTACCCTGCATCTCCGGGTCGAGGGAAGTCAGGCCAATCAGCACCAGAATCTTGTCTAGTATCATCACTCCACTCATTTTGGTTTTGTTCCGGCAGCAAAATCACTGAGTCGGCTATCTTGTTTCTTACCTTGCGCTTCCTGTAAAAAAACAGTACATGAATTACTACCTTATATCTACAGACTATAAACAATTTTTTTGAATGTACCATCTCATACCTAGGTTTGGGAGCATTAAGGGGATAACCCGCTGCTCTATGGCCTATAAGATGGTAGGTCTTGCATCTGTTTTTGCCCTTCTTGCTAGCATAGAAATCCGAACCCTTCTTCTCGAGAAAATTCTTAAACCTATTCACCTGAGGTCTTCCTCTGCCCCTTTTTGTAACTAGCTGGCAAAGCTCGAAACTCAGTTGGACTTGAGGCCACTGAGATGGGTCTGTACATGGCTCGACGGATCCAGCGTACAACTCTGAACTTTTCCATAGAGTAGTAGTCTGACAAATACTGATCCAAATGTGGTAGAGTTCTTTTCTTCACCAAGAAGGCCAAGGCGTGGTCGCAAGGTTTCCCGGTATGCTGCCACTCTTAGCAGGTGCATTCTCGCAGCTGGATGTTCACAACATCCCTTTTACCACTCTTGGACATATCGACCACCTCACAGCTACTGCTAGTTGACGAGAGAACCTTAAGATGAGCAAGTCCTCAGCTTCTCTTATGCAGTTGCTGTACAACTAGCGGTAGCATATGTCCTCTAAGTCTCCTATCGATCTCTCTCCTTATATTTAACATCTTCATGATCATACCACGTATGTTGTCCATCAAGATATGAACATGACGCACTTTTATGTCCTTCACCCGATTATTCAGGCATTCTGCAAGGTTGTTGTTTCTGTAATCAACTTTGATGTCAGGGTTGAATTGACTCCTCTTCCATAGCTGTGAATGATGGATGGATAAGTACTCTGGAAGTTCAGGGGCTTCCGCAAAAATCTTTCTCATGAAATATTCACTGCTACTAGGTTTGTAAGCTCTAGCAGCAGGAAACATGTAAGGAAATATGTTGCCTGCATAGTGTGTGTACAAGTTGAGCATCATATGGGCATGGCATTCTCTATCTTCAGCTCGCGGGAACACCTCCTTCACTTCATTCGTCAGCCCTTTGCATGCATCCGTGGATATAGCCAATGGATCCATGTGGCCTATTGATCTCCTGAGCTGCCTCATAAACAAGACCTAGTTTTCCTCTGTTTTTGTTTCAAACAACCCGAATGCCACTGGGAACATCTAGTTGTGACCATCAAGTGTTGTGGCAGATGGCAGGTAGTCTTTCCATTTGCTAGTTAGGACAGTGTTGTCTACACTCAGATATGGCCTACAGCCGTCCTTGAATCCCTAGATGCAAGGTTTAAGCGCCATGAAAAATCTTTTGAAATATATTTGACCATGTACTGATTCAGTGTCAATCTCCACAACACTCCCCGAACACCTTGCTTGTACCTCCGCTTTGAAGTTGTATAGCATCCTGAAGCTATTGGTCCAATCCCCGTGTACGACCCTCAGAGCTTTATCTTTACCTTTCCAAACCGTGTAATACGGTAGGACAATGTTGTATTTAGAACTGAGGCTAGTCTGAATATTCTTCACAGTCTCCTTAGGGTTATCATTTAGTATGGACATAGCTTGTATAGCCACCCACTCCGTATCAGCCATTGAGGATTTCAGTTTGCTGCCTGTCGGAACATGTGTGGAGGTCCCATTTTGTTCACCCGCAACACAGATTCATTTAAAAGGTAAGTGGAGTCGACTAGTTGCTAGAAAGATCTCTCACAACAATTGTAGTTATAGAGTGAAAAGAGAGAAAGTTCTAATGGTTTGCTGCATTCATTGCCCCAGTACCCTAATTTCCTTCGACGTAGGTAAGGCTCTTGCTGTGATCCTCCATGGAGAATGTACCTCGATCCATCCATTCATCCACGTTAACTTGCAAATAGCCTCATACCTCTGGGTAGTGTTCTTCAGTCGATGAACATCGAACTCCCCCTTGATACAAAAATGCCAGAACGACATCCTGAACTCATGCATGCTCCTGAACTCAGTGTCGACCGAAATTACAGGATACTCGTGGTCATGTTTCAATTCTTCTACTTCAACACCCAAATCATCGACTGGAATGCCAGCCTCATTGTTAAGTTCCTCGTATATTTCATCATCACCAGATTCTTGATCCTCTACAGTGCCTTCTTCTTCATCTAATTCAGAATCTTGGCCATCGTCTCAAATGCCTAGTACTGCACACATCATATTGACTCCCATGGGTGGGCCTGCACCATCATCTCCACCCGGATGGACCAGAACTACCTCACTGGCAACTTTGTTTTCTCCAAGACACTCAGTTGGTTCTGCTGCAACCACATGGGGTGGTCTTACGTTTGCATGCATCCCAGGTACTTCAGTAGACAAACAACAGTCAGAATCAATTTCATCGTGACTGTACATAACCCTCTTGCTCTTCTTGTGTACATCATCCTTCCTGATGTAATCTTTACTGATGGTATCAGTAGAGCTTGACATCTGCGTTCCGTTCCCCATCGAACTAGGCTTTTTGCTGCCGCTCTTGGGTGTGATCTCCTTCCTGCTTCCCCTCACGGGTGTTGGCTCCAGGGTGCTGGCATTATTGCCTGACCTCTGTGGCATGTTCTTCTTCGAATTAGCCCTTTTGCTGCTACTATTGGGCGTGTTCTCCTTCGTGCTGGCATTATTGCCTGACCTCAGCGGCATGTTCTGCTCCAAAATAGCCCTTTTGCTGCTACTATTGGGCGTGTTCTCTTTTGTGTGGGTATTATTGCCTGGCCTCAGCGGCGTGTTCTGCTCCAAATTAGCATTTTTCCTACTACCACTGGGTGTGGTAGCCTCCGTGCTGGCCATCTTCGCCTTTTTGCTACCACTCCTGGGAGTGTTCACCACTGTGCTAACCCTCTTAGCGTTTTTGCTGCTACCGTTTGGTGTGGCATTTTGACTGGATCTCAAGGGTGTACTCTGGGGTGTGGTGCCTTTTTTCGTGCGACTCTTGAGCGTCCTCTTCTCTGGCGTGGTCTCCTTGGTGATGTTCTTCTTCGAGGTGCCTTTTCTGGGGATGCTCTTCCTGCTTCTCTTTATGACGCTCCTCTATAAGACTCTCCTCTGTTCGAAGCTACCCTCAATCGCACAATCCCTAGTGATGCCATGGATCAGGTCACGCATGCCTTCTACAAGTCCATCATCTCTACTGTCGAAATCCAATTCCTCTCCAATCATTTTCACTATAAAGTGGATGTACACTTCACCTATATAATGTTTCCTTGTATACGGTACGACTAAATCACTAGTTTCTTTCAGATCTATAGCATTTTTTCTCCTGTAACCAAAATATACCAAACGTGCTACCTGGGAGGACCCCCACAACACCTTCACACATAACGATTCCATCAGGTCAGATAACTTTACCACTTTAGGATCGTATCTGCCAAGGATTACATCAAAATCGTCATAGAATTTTTCTGTGCCATCATCTAATTTTGCAGTATACTCCTCCACATTGATATGAACGATTACTTTGCCATCATTAGGTTCTGCAGGATAGAAACCTCTGAGAGGTTCGAGAGGTGGAGCGGCACCATCAGACCCAGCCACAATGCCACCGTCGCCATCACCAACATCATCGTTAGCTGGAGCAACCTCGATGGAAGTACCAGGACTAGGAGCAAGGTGAGGGCCCTTAGCAGCAGGAGCTACAATACCTGGTGGATAGGCAGGGCCACGGCTAACGACAGCCACAATAGGAGCAAATGCTTCCACGCCACATCGACGATCAAGAGCAGTTCCCACAACATCAGTGTTTTGAGTGCTAGCAGAGTCCAGACCATGAGCTAGATCTAGACCAGCAGCTCGTTGAACCTAAGAACGGGTTCGAGGAGGACACAAGGCAACAGTCTTGGCAACAATAGTGGGGCAGCCTCTGTAAGCCTTAGTTTGCTCAACAGTGGTAGGGATTGGGTCAACAATGGCCAGATCAACAACAACACGGGGACGACCAGTACCAGCAGATTCCAGAGCAGGGGTTCGCACAACTTGAGCACGGTTTCTAAGAGGAGAAGCACACAAGGCAGCGGTCTTGGCAACAACAGCAGGGCAGCCTCCGGAAGCCTTAGTTTGCTCAACAACGGCAAGGATTGGATCAACAGCAACCGGAGCAACAACATCACGTGGATGACCAGTACCAGTAGATTCCAGAGCAGATTTTTGCACAACTTGAGAACGGTTTCGAGGATGAGGAGCACACAAGGCAACGGTCTTGGCAACAACAACAGGGTAGCCTTCGGAAGCCTTAGTTTGCTCAATAGCAACATGGATTGGGTCAGCAGCAACCATAGCAGCAACACCACGGGGATGACGAGTACTAGCAAATTCCGGAGCAGAGTTTTGCACAACGGCAATACAGGGACTCCTACAAGGAGGTTGCCTGACAGAAGCATGGCGCGGATGAGGAACCACATTTTTCTCAACAGCAGCAAGGGTTCGAGTTAGACCACCCTATCCAATAATAGTCGGGTGACTCCTAGTAGCAGGAGCTTCCACATCTAGTATTTTACAAATCAGCATAACCACGCGAAGCCCAACAAACTGTTTCATCAACCCAATTAGCTGACTGTCACATGCTATAGGAACTGTGAAGCCTCGTTTATCAATGAAGCTGAACCATGCAGTCTGCTCCGCCCCATTTCAGCACGTTCACACATAGCAGTAACCATACCAGGGATAGTGCATAACTGTGCAGGCGCTACTTCCATCTTCAGACCGCTAGCTTGATTCCACTTGCTCTTCCCATCTGCTAATTTAATGTGGTAGCCGCAGAGGGTGACCATAACCATGTATTTGGGTTCAACGTAGATCCTACTTGACAGAAAAATTGGGGACAAAAGATAAGAATTGTTTGTCAGTGTTGTGCTAGCAAACAATTCTATGTTCGATCTATCTCTATAATGCCAATAGCCAGCTAGCAGTTATAGATAGTGCGAATAGCAAAGAGAAGAGTAGTTCACCCGTAATTAGCCAGAAGTACTTCTTCCTTGGAAATAGGATCTGCCATACTTCGCGCTACTCAGCTCGTCGGCGGTAGAGGCGGGATAGAGCGTCACAACGGCTGGCATGGCATTCAGAATTGGAGCTTGGTACCAGCTAGTAGGCGCAGCAACTTGGTGCCAGAAGTCAAATGCCCAAAGGGATCATTCTGGTTGGAGGGGGGATTTCGATGCCGCCGGTGCTAGGGTTCATGCGAAAGGAGGGAGGGAGTGGATTTGTGAATTTGTTCAACGCACCAAGCTCCTTTAGTCCCTCGTTTTGCCTACGTGGTTGCCGCGTTGGCGCTCGCGTCAAGGACATATTACTGACATGGGGGTCCCGACCGTCTACTTCATGGGGCTAGTTTCACGAAACGTTTGGATTTGGTAGGGGTGAGATGAGTTTGCCCTGAAATGGCCCCTCTCAGTAGTTGGCAGCCCAACATTTCGAAACGCGGGAATTTCAAGCAACTTAGGTATCACGATGCACTCGCCCGGGAACTTTGGTATCGCAAACGAACAAGCCCGACCTACATGCACCGTTGGTAGGTGGATCCTGCGTTCTTCATCCCGAAGGGCATCGTGGTGTAGCAATAGACGCCGAAAGGTGTGATGAAGGCCGTATTCTCTTGATCCTTTTTCTTCATTCAAATTTGATGATAGCCTGAGTAGGCATCGAGGAAATAGAGCTGTTAACATCCTATGGTGGAGTCGATTATCTGGTCAATCTGTGGTAATGGTAAGTGGTCCTTCGGGCAGTGTTTGTTGAGGAAGGTGAAGTCCCACGCACATCCGTAGTATGTCTGTGTCCTTTTTAGGAACAAGCACGGGGTTAGCCACTCAGGTTCTTTCCTTGATTTCACGTATGAAGTTGGCATCGAGGAGTCTATTGACTTCCATGCTAAGTGCTTTTGCCCTTGGTTCTGACAGTCGACACATCGACTGCTTAACTGGTCTTGCATCCAGAGACACGTTGAGTGCGTGCTCGGCGAATTCCCTGGGGAAACCTGGCATGTCTGCAGGACAACAGGTGAATATCTCTCAGCGCTCACGGAGGAATTCAATGAGCACGAGTTCCTATGCCGAACTCAGGTTGTTGGCGATGAGGGCCGTCTTGGTCGGGTCCGTCGGTGAACCTGAACCGCCTTGGTGTTCACCGTAGATTTGAAAGACTGGTCCAGTGTGTTCTGCGTGCTCATAGGAGGAAGACTGTTGTACATTGACTCCTTGAGCCTTGCGAGCTCCTCCTGCATGCCGAAAGACTGGGATATTCTGTGAATTCCCTATCGTAGTTGTCAGACTTGGTGAACCTTCCGTTGATGGTGATAATGTTGTTAGGTCCCGACATCTTCATCTGGAGATACACATAGTGCGGGACCTCCATGAATCTTGCGAATGCTACACGCCTGATGATAGTGTGATATTGGGATGGCCAGTCGACCACCTCGAACTCAAGGCTCTCATGTCGGAAGTTTGCGGGCATGACGAAGATGACGTCCAGCCACATTTTCCCTAGGGGATATACTCCTTTCCTTGGTACGATGCTGTGGAAGGTTGTTTCGGATGCTTCTAGGCTAGAGAGGGGGATCCGCATGGCGTGTAGGGTGCTGGTGAATATGAGGTTGATGTCGCTGCCCCCGTCCATGAAAACCCTAATCATCTCGAAACCGCCCATCTGCGCCTCGAGCACCAAGGGAGAATGGCCTAGGCGAGGGACCTGGAGCGGGTGGTCTCTCTTGTCAAAGGTGATGCAGCACTACTACCTGCTGAGGTACTCAGGGGTTGAGGGTGGAGCGTTGACTGCTAAATTGACTTGGAGAGTGAATTTTTTCTACGCCTTGTTGGAGGGACGCCCCTTATGGATCGGACCCATGTTCCCGAGTGGGCGTGGGTATTGTTCTCCTCCATTGTTTTGTAGCGGCACAGGCGTAGGCTGCACGGGTCCTCCAGGTGGTGGTGGCGCTCCATGGGCTATATCGCCTGGCGCAACACCATATCCCTAATTCATCGCGTCGTGGTGCAATTGGGCGTATCCCTCATGGAGCTTCTTGAATTCATGGTAGTCCTTGAGGAGGTGGCTGGATTTTTCTTGATATGGGGTGGCCCGATCTTCTCAGCAAGCACTTGTCGATGATGATAATGGTGGATAGACAAATATCCTGTAGCTATGAACTCTCCCGCTCGAATCCTGATGCCAATGCAATATCTCTTGAACCCTGTGAGATATTCAAAACACCACGCTCTTGCGCACGCAACCATTGACCACGAACGGTAGTTTGCAATCTACTAATTCCCAATGGAACAACAGATCACACTCAATTGTAGTAGTATAATTCGATCACAGGGAAATTTTAGAGGTCTTTGAAAGAAACAACTCCAAATTAGTTTAAACGTGGTCTAAACCCTAACTATGGGGCGTCCCAGGGCTTATAAGAGCGGCTGGGGCGAAACTAAACACGTACAACTCAAACTGATACAAGCCGACTCGGACCAGATTTTGGTCGGCGGGCGGACATTCCGGTCGATATCGATCGGACAGTCCGGTCGGGCCAGACACTCCGGGTGGAGTCAGCCGGATAGTCCGGTCTGGCCAGAAACTTGAGTTTCTGGGTGGTGTTCGGGTAGTGTTCGATTTGGGGAACAGATTGTCCACACCAATTCTTCTCTCGGGCAGGCCGGACAGTCCGGGTGGACTCGGCCGGACACTCCAGTCGTGGCAGAGCTTTTTGCCTCCGTCTTGATGAACTTCTCTTGCGTCTTCCTCCCGCTCCTTCCTCGCGCATCCTTGGGCGATCATCATGCTGGGTTTCTCTTGTATCCCTTCTCCTCCTCTTGCCATGCTTGTTTCTCTAACGAACCTGATCATACATAAATACATAGACTTAGGCAGTATAAAGTTCTCATTGTTAAATGTATTTCTCTTTTATTTGTGTTTACCGTATGTATGTATACGGAAACCCTCTCTTGTACGTTACCTGGCTGTGTGCCCTATATCAACATGAAACCGTGCCCATCCCCAAGGCACGTTCCCTGCCTAAAAACCAACATGGTATCAGAGCGCGGCTCTTCCGCGATCTAGCTGCCGCCGTCGCCGCCGCCGCTCTCTGAGCCGCTGCCGCCGCCACATACAACACAAACACCGCTGCCACCATCGCAGTCCCTCACTGCCACCGTCGCCGTCGCCGCATACAACACAAACACCACTGCCGCCGCCGCAGTCCCTCACTGCCGCCGTCGCCGCTACAAAACTCCTACAACACATCTGTCGCCGCCGTCGCTGTTGATCAGCCACCGCCGCCGCCACACACGCTGCTGTCCCCCCAAAACCCTAGATCGCCTCGTGACTCATCTCGTCGCCGCCATGAGTACGTCTGGATCGAGTGCGGCCCTCGCCGCTACTCTTGGGGCGCCTCCTACGCAGCAGCTAACCCAAGGCAATTTTCTGCTTTGGAAGGCGCTGGTGCTTCCTGCTTTTCGTGGCGCCAACATGATGGCGCTACTCGAGGGTACAGACTGTGTGCCCTCCAAAACCATTGAAGGAGAAGATGACGCTGGCAAGAAGATCCCGGTGGAAAACCTAGCGTACGTCGCTTGGATTGCGAGGGACCAGCAGGTTCTTCGGTTCCTCCTAAACTCGCTGTCACCCGACATCCTGTCGCATCTTCTAAGTGTGGAGTCCACTACTGTGACCTGGGCTGCCATCAACAACATGTTCACAACCGCCTCTCGCACCAAGGCACAACACCTGCGAGGCGAGCTTAATGACACCAAGAAGAACTCGATGAAAGCTGACCAATACTACACAAAGATGAAAGGTTTCGCTTCCGAACTCTCTGCCCTTGGAAAACCAATTGAAAACGACGAGTTGCTTGGTTATTTACTGCATGGTCTGGACAAGGGGGAGTACAATTCTCTAATCACATGTGTCAATGGCAACCACAATACAAATCTTGATGATTTTTATGAGCAGCTTTGTTCCTATGACATGCGCAATGGAGTTGAAGAAAATGGCACCTTTGTTTCCTCTGCAAATTTGGCGTGCCGTGGGTCTGGACCTGACCGTTCCCGTGTTTCCGTGCCCTCTCCACGTGATCGCAACCCTGATCGTGGTGCCCATCATGGAGGCGGGAACTCTGACTACCGAGATCGCTACACTAATCATGATGACCGTGGAAATTGGCGCCGTGATGATTGGCGTCGTGACGAGCGCCGTGGTGATCGACGTGACAGACGTCGTGATGACAGTAGTGGTGATCACTATCGTCGTGCTGATGGTGGTGGTGGGCGTCGGCCTGATCGCACCCCCACCCCCTATGTCAACACTGATTGTCAAATATGCAAGATACATGGTCATTCTGCACGTGATTGTTGGTGGCGCTGCTCTGAAGACAAAGACAGGAAGGAGAGGAATGATAGGGAGAAGGGTGCACATCTTGCATCCTATGGAGTAGATACCAACTGGTATCCTGACACAGGCGCCACCCAGCACCTCACCAGTGAGCTGAACAAGCTTCTCATCGCCAACAAGTATCATGGGCAAGACAAGGTTCACACTGCCGACGGTACAGGTATGGAGATTAGTCATATTGGTGATTCAATATTAAGTACCCCTCATGGTTCCTTTAAACTCAATAACATCCTCCATGTTCCTAATGCATCCGAAAATCTTTTATCTGTTCATCGTTTTATGCTTGATAATCATGTCTTTATTGAGTTTCATCCTTTTTTCTTCTTAATCAAGGACCAAGCAACCCAACGAGTTCTGTTTAGAGGCCCTTGCTATGGTGGTCTCTATCCCATGGTGCCAACGTTTCACGAGACCTCCAAGCATGCTTTCATTACAATAAAGCCGTCGTCTTCCACATGGCATCGTCGCTTAGGACATCCTTCTTCATTTATGGTTTAGCAAGTTCTTAGAAGAAATAAAATAGCTTACACCCCAGAAAGTACCCCATATGTATGTGACTCTTGTCAGCTAGCCAAGAGTCATCAATTACCATACCCCATATCCTCTAGTGTCTCTACAGCTCCTTTGGAGCAAGTATTCTCTGATGTATGGGGCCCTGCTCCTCTTTCTGTGGGAAAACATGCATACTATGTAAGTTTTATTGATGATTTTAGCAAGTTCATGTGGATCTACCTGCTTAAAAAACGTTCTGATGTTTATCAAGTCTTCCTTAATTTCCAACAATATGTTGAGCGCAAGTTTGATAGAAAAATTGTTACTGTGCAAACTGATTGGGGGGGGGCGAGTATGCGAAACTGAATGGTTTCTTTCAGAAGGTTGGCATCACTCATCATGTTTCATGCCCTCATGCTCACCAACAAAATGGTTCTGCTGAGAGAAAACACCGTCACATAGTTGAAGTTGGTCTTGCATTGCTAGCAAATGCATCCATGCCTCTAAAATTTTGGGATGAGGCTTTTCTCACTGCCACATTTCTTATAAACATGCTCCCTAGCAAAGTCCTAAATTTTGATACCCCTTCTGAACGTCTTCTCCACATGACACCAAACTATGACTCTCTTCGCATTTTTGGCTGTGCATGCTGGTCAAATCTTCGTCCTTACAACAAGCGCAAACTCGCGTTTCGTTCACAACGGTGCGTTTTTCTTGGGTATAGCCCTCTTCATAAAGGTGTTAAATGCCTAGACGTTTCAACAGGACGAATCTATATATCTCGGGATGTCGTTTTCGATGAAAATGTTTTTCCTTTTGCCTCTCTACATCCCAATGCCGGTGCCCTCCTCAAACAACAAATATTACTTCTTCCATCATCCACATCTTCTTCCCATGAGGGTACCCAAAATATTGATAACCATTTGTCTCCTATTGTACCCATCACTAATGTGCAGCAGGTGGAGGACGCTACAACAACAAATTCCAGTCAAAATGATGATCAAATCAGTTCTGAAATTAATTCTACAAGCCAACCACAAGATGACGAAACAAGCACTAAATCAGAGGCTGATTCGTCTGACCATTTTTCTGCACCGAACAACCCTGACGCGCATCCCTCCGAGGAGGATTCTCCCGCCCTGTCTCCGCGTCGCGCTGGTACTGCTCTGTCTTCGCGTCGCGCTGGTACCTCGTCGCTTGAGGCTGCGCGTGGCGACCACACGCCTGGCGATGTGGACGTGGTAACCCCGCCTGGGTCGCTGTCGCCCACGCCATCAAGGACCAGCTCTCCAACTGGCTCGCTGTCTGCTGCGGAGGATTCCTATGGCGGATCTTCTGTGGCTGGCACGGGTGGGGAAAGCCCTGCTGCAACAGTACAAATATCACCGGTACCTCAGCCACCCCCAGAAGCACGCACTGTTGGAGATATGCCCTAGAGGCAATAATAAATATAGTTATTATTATATATCTTTGTGTTTATGATAAATGTTTGCATTCATGCTATAATAGTATTAACAAGGAAACCATTAATACTTGTGTGATTTGTAAACTTAAATTGAAGTCCCTAGTATAGCCTCTATACTTCACTAGCTTGTTGGTTGATTGATGATGTGGTTTCTTTGTCATGAACATTGAGATGTTATCAACAACAAGATCATATCGTTAGGAGAATGATATGGTGGACATACTCCTATAGACAAGCGTAGCATAAAGATCAAGTCATTTCAATAGTTCAATTGCTATATGCTTTCTGATACATAGTAACCTAATTCCTTCGACCATGAGATCATGCATATCACCTTTACTGGATGGATGCTTTGATGTCATCAAACACCACACCGTAACAGGGTGGCTATAAAGGTGGCATTGAGTGTTCGGAAAGTATTGGTTGAAACACATGGATCAAGATTGGGATTTGTCCATCCACATGACGGATAGATATTCTCTGGGCCCTCTCGGTGAAATGTCATCCAATTAGCTTGCAAGCATGTGACTTGGTCACAAGGGATCACATATCACGGGAACGAGAAAAGAGTACTTGTCAGTAACGAGGTTGAACTAGGTATGCAGAGATACCGACGATCATGACCTCGGATAAGTAACATATCGTGAGACAAAGGGAAATTGGTATCGTATGTAAGTGGTTCATTCGATCGCAAAGTAATCGTAGAAATATGTGGGAGCCATATGAATTTCCAGATTCCTCTATTGGTTATTGTTCGGAGAAGTGTCTCGATCATGTCCGCATAATTCACGAACCGTAGGGAGACACACTTAAGGATTCGACGTTGTTTGAGTAGTTATGGTATTATGAGAAAGAGACCGAATGTTGTTCGGAGTCTCGGATGGGATCCGGGATATCACGAGGTGATCCGGAATGGTCCGGAGAATAAGATTCATATAAGGAAAGTCCCGTTTCGGAGTTGGGGAATGGTTCCGGTGTTTTCATCGGGAACATTCTAGAAGGTCCCGGAATGTCCGGCACTCCGGGGGGGAAGGGGTACATGAATGTGTCATTGCATGTTGGAATGATTGCATCATGTACTAAGTGTTCTCGCTGTCCGAAATAAAGGGTTAATTCAAATCCTAATTTGAAAAGTCAAACTGCCAGTTTTCGGTCAAACTGCCAGTTTCGGAAAGTGGAGAAAGAGGAGGAGAGGTGGAGGCCGAGTTGGAGGAGGGTTCCTCCCCTAGGCCGGCGCACCTCCCTAGGCCGAGTTGGGGAGGAACTCCTCCCCATGGCGCCGGCCCTCCCACCTATAAAAGGAGGGGCAGGGCCTCCTCCTCTATACACAACACTACTTCCTATCCTCTAGACCTAAACCCTAGATCTAAACCCCGGTTTAGAGCTATTTCGGTTTAGAGCCTTCTAATTGGTTTAGAGCCCTCTAATTGGTGTGTCTAATTACTAGACCACTAATAGCCTCTCCCATAAGCTCCACCATACTCGCACCGGCTTAAGGCGAAGCCCTGCGGGATTTCCCCTCTACCTCCGGTACCACGCCGTTGTGCTGCCGGAATCGCGAGGAGAGTGCTACAACCTCCGCTGCCTGCTGGAACAAGGGAGAGGAAGGTCTTCGTCGAGTACCGAACGTGTGACCGACTGCGGGAGCGCTGCTGGAACGTGGCGCTGGAAGGATCGTCTACGCGATCTTGAGATCGGAAAGAGTACGACTACATCACCCACGAGAATCTGCTCTCGTTAAACACTTTGGAATCTTCGAGGGTGAGTTATTCCATCGACTCGTTGCTACAATCTAGTAGATAGATCTTGGCTTGTTTGTTTGTATGCGATAGAAAATTTTTGTTTTCCATGCTGCGAACCCCTACAGTGGTATCAGAGCCGTGTCTATATGTAGATCTGTTGCACGAGTAGAACACAATGGTCATTGTGGGCGTTGATGCTTTTATTGTAGATTGCTTTGCGTGTACTTTGCATCTTGCGGTATGTTGGGATGAAGCGGCCCGGGCTAACCTTACATGACATCGTTCATGAGACTTGCTCCACGCTTAACATGCAACTTGTATTGCATAAGTGGCTTTGCGGGTGCCTGTTTCTCCTAGCATAGTAAAGATCCAATTTACAACGGGTAATCAACAATGCTAGTATCAATGTTGTGGTTCTTGTTCGTAGGTTAGAACGACACTTATGGAAAGCCCCAAACCACGTAAAATATGCAAAGAAAGTAGAAGCGTCTAACTTTGTTTTGCAGGGGTGTGCAGTGATGTGATATGGCCATGATTGTGATTATATTTGATGTATGCAATGTTACTTATTGTAAGTTGGCAACCGGCAGGAGCCATATGGTTGTCTTTAATTTCTGTTAAGACCTGCGTGTCTATTCAAAATAGTTGTAATAGTTGAAGCTGGTGGACGACAACCATGGAGAAGCGTCATTGACCTTGATGCTATGCCGGTGATGATGGAGATCATATTCGTGCTTGAAGATGGAGATCGGAAGCACAAAGAAGAAAGGCCATATCATATCACATATTATGAATTGCATGTGATGTTAATCCTTTATGCATCTTGTATTGCTTAGTAGACGACGGTAGCATTATAAGATGATCCCTCATGCACATAAATTTCAAGTCTAAAGTGTTCGCCCTTAGTCAGCACCGTTGCTAAAGCTTGTTGCTTCGAAGCACCACGTGATGATCGGGTGTCTTTGATTCCACGGGTGAATACAACGTAAGCAAGCCAGATTTGCTTATGCGGTAGCTAAGGTTTGATCTTGACGAGCCTAGCATGTACAGACATGGCCTCAGGAACACGGATCGCCGAAAGGTAAAACATGAATCATATAGCAGATATGATGAACATGTCGATTGTTCGCCATTGAAAACTATATCAACTCTCGTGATGATCGGTGTTGATGTAGTGGATTTGGTTCATGTGATCACTAAAACAATGTGAGGGATGTTGTTTTGAGTGGGAGTTCACCTAGTTTAATTTCATTAATTAATTTGAACTCAATTTGTCATAAACTTAGTCTAAACTATTGCAAATATGTTGTAGATCAATGGCAGCCCCTACCATCAATTTTAATGCGTTCCTAGAGAAAGAAAAGTTGAAAAAACAATGGAAGCAACTTCGCGGATTGGTTCCGCAATTTGAGGATTGTCCTCACAGCTGGTAATTTGACCTATGTGCTGGATGCACCGCTAGGTGACCCACCTGCAGCTGATGCTACCGATGAAGTAAAGAATGTTTACCTTGCTCGGAAGAATCAGTACTCCATAGTTCAGTGTGCTATCTTGTATGGTTTAGAATCGGAGCTTCAGAAAAGGTTTGAAGAGTCAGACCCATATGATATTGTCGAGGATCTCAAATTAATTTTTGAGACTCATGCGGCAATTGAAAGTTATGAAGCTTCTGAAAAGTTCTTTAACTGCAAGATGGAAGAGGGTAGCTCCGTGAATGAGCATGTGCTTAAAATGTCTGGGCACGCAAACAAACTTCAAAGCTTGGGTATAGTGATTCCTAATACTTTGGGAGTTTACCGCATCCTCCAATCACTACCACCAAGTTACAAGAACTTTGTGATGAACTACAACATGCAGAACATGAACAAAGAGTTGCCAGAACTATTTGCTATGTTAAAGTCTGCAGAAGTGGAGATAAAGAAAGAGCACCAAGTGTTGATGGTCAATAAGACCACCAAATTCAAGAAAGGCAAGTCTAAGCAGAAGGGACACTTCAAGAAGGGTGGTAAGCAAGTTACCATGCCGACGAAGAGGACCAAGGCTGGACCTAAGCCTGATACTGAGTGCTTTTACTGCAAAGGGGAAGGTCACTGGAAACGGAATTGCCCAAAGTACTTGGCGGATTTGAAGAACGGCAACATCAAGAAGAAAGGTATATTTGATATACATGTTATTGATGTGTATTTCACTAGTATTCGTAGTAGTGCCTGGGTATTTGATACTGGTTCGGTTGCTCATATTTGTAACTCGAAACAGGAGCTGCAGAATAAACGAAAGCTAGCGAAGAACGAGGTGACGATGCGCGTGGGAAACGGATCAAAGGTTGATGTGATCGCGGTCGGCACGCTACCTCTTCATCTACCATCGGGATTAGTTTTATACTTAAATAATTGTTATTTGGTGCCTGCGTTGAGCATGAACATTATATCTGGATCTTGTTTATTGCGAGACGGTTACTTGTTTAAATCCGAGAATAATGGTTGTTCGATTTATATGAGTAATATGTTTTATGCACATGCACCTTTGATAGATGGTCTATTCATATTGAATCTCGATAGTAGAAATACACATATTAATAACATTGAGGCTAAACGTTTGAAATCAAGCGATAATTTGACCTATATGTGGCACTGTCGTCTTGGTCACATTGGAGTGAAGCGTATGAAGAAACTCCATTCCGATGGACTTCTTGAATCACTTGATTTTGAATCACTTGAAAGATGCGAGGCATGTCTGATGGGTAAAATGACTAAGACTCCGTTTTCTGGTATGATGGAGCGAGCTACGGACTTATTGGAAATCATACATACCGATGTGTGTGGTCCAATGAGTGTAGCATCGCGCAGTGGTTATCGTTATGTTCTTACCTTCACGGATGACTTGAGTAGATATGGGTATATCTATTTCATGAAACATAAGTCCGAAACTTTCGAGAAGTTTAAGGAGTTTCAAAGTGAGGTAGAGAATCAACGTAACAAGAAGATTAAATTTCTACGTTCTGATCGTGGAGGTGAATATCTAAGTTACGAGTTTGGCGAGCATTTAAAGAAGTGCGGAATACTTTCACAATTGACACCGCCGGGAACACCACAGCGTAATGGTGTGTCTGAACGTCGTAATCGAACTCTCTTAGATATGGTTCGTTCTATGATGTCACTTACAGATTTACCGCTAACATTTTGGGGTTATGCATTAGAAACAGCCGCATTCACTTTAAGTAGGGCACCATCTAAATCCGTTGAAACGACACCGTATGAATTATGGTTTGGGAAGAAACCTAAATTGTCGTTCCTTAAAGTTTGGGGATGCGAAGCCTATGTAAAGAAGTTACAGCCGGACAAGCTTGAACCCAAAGCGGAAAAATGCGTCTTCATAGGATACCCGATGGAAACTATTGGGTATACCTTCTATCATAGATCCGAAGGCAAAATCTTCGTTGCCAAGAATGGATCCTTTCTAGAGAAGGAATTTCTCTCTAAAGAAGTGACTGGAAGGAAAGTAGAACTCGACGAGGTTGTCGAACCTTCTCTCGAAATTGCGAGTAGCGCAGCACCGGAAGAAGTTCCTGTGGTGCCTGCACCAATAAGAGAGGAAGCTAATGATAGTGATCATGAAACTTCGGTTGAAGTTACTACAGAGCCTCGGAGGTCAACGAGAACTCGTACCACTCCAGATTGGTATGATTCCGTTATGAATGTCATGTTGGTGGACAACACCGATGACCCCGAGACATATGAGGAAGCGATGATGAGCCCAGATTCCAATAAATGGCAAGAAGCCATGAAATCCGAGATTGGATCCATGTACGAAAACCAAGTATGGACTTTGGTGGACTTACCGGATGGCCGGAAGGCTGTCGAGAACAAATGGATTTTCAAGAAGAAAACAGATGCTGATGGTAATGTTACTGTCTATAAAGCTCGACTTGTCGCAAAAGGGTTTCGACAAATTCAAGGAGTTGACTACGATGAGACTTTCTCACCGGTAGCGAAGCTAAAGTCTGTGAGGATTATGTTAGCAATCGCTGCATATTATGATTATGAGATATGGCAGATGGATGTCAAAACAGCATTCCTCAATGGAGACATTGATGAAGAGTTGTATATGATACAACCCAAAGGTTTTGTCGATCCTAAAGATGCTAACAAGGTATGCAAACTTCAACGGTCCATCTATGGATTGAAGCAAGCATCCCGAAGTTGGAATCAACGTTTTGATAAGGTAATCAAAAGTTTTGGTTTTATACAAACTTATGGAGAAGCTTGTATTTACAAGAAAGTGAGTGGGAGCTCTGTAGCATTCTTAATACTGTATGTGGATGACATATTGTTGATTGGGAATGATGTAGACCTTCTTAATAGTGTCAAAGAGTATTTGAATAATAGTTTTTCAATGAAGGATCTTGGCGAAGCAGCTTACATATTAGGCATAAAGATTTATAGAGATAGATCGAAACGCCAAATATCATTGTCACAAAGTACATATTTGGACAAAGTTCTAAAGAGGTTTGGAATGGAAGATAGCAAGAAAGGGTTCTTGCCCATGTTGCCCAATACGACCTTGAGTAAAACTCAAAGTCCGACATCGGCAGAAGATAGAGAAAGGATGAGTAAGACTCCCTATGCCTCAGCCATAGGATCTCTAATGTATGCCATGCTATGTACTAGACCCGACATTGCATATGCTGTTAGTTTAACTAGCAGATATCAAAGTGATCCAGGAGTGGATCATTGGATAGCGGTCAAAAACATCCTTAAGTACTTGAGAAGAACTAAGGATATGGTTCTTTCTTATGGAGGTGATGAACAGCTCGTTGTTAATGGTTACACCGATGCTAGTTGGAACACCGATCCAGATGATTCTAAATCACAATCTGGATACGTATTTATTTTGAATGGTGCAGCAGTTAGCTGGAGGAGTGCAAAGCAAAGCGTTGTGGCGAGATCTTCAACTGAATCGGAATACATGGCTGCTTCGGAGGCTTCACAAGAAGCGATATGGATGAAAGAGTTCATTATAGAGCTGGGTGTGGTTCCTAGTGCGCTGGACCCAATGTCTATCTACTATGATAACATGGGCGCCATAGCCAATGCGCAAGAACCAAGGTCACACAAGAAGCTGAAGCATATCAAGCTACGTTTTCACGCTATTCGAGAACATATCCAGGATGGGGATATAAAGATTTGCAAAGTACACACAGATCTGAATGTGGCGGATCCGTTGACTAAACCTCTCCCGAGGGCAAAACATGACCAACACCAAACTGCCATGGGTGTTCGGTATATTACCATGTAATCTAGATTAGATGACTCTAGTGCAAGTGGGAGACTGTTGGAGATATGCCCTAGAGGCAATAATAAATATAGTTATTATTATATATCTTTGTGTTTATGATAAATGTTTGCATTCATGCTATAATAGTATTAACAAGGAAACCATTAATACTTGTGTGATTTGTAAACTTAAATTGAAGTCCCTAGTATAGCCTCTATACTTCACTAGCTTGTTGGTTGATTGATGATGTGGTTTCTTTGTCATGAACATTGAGATGTTATCAACAACAAGATCATATCGTTAGGAGAATGATATGGTGGACATACTCCTATAGACAAGCGTAGCATAAAGATCAAGTCATTTCAATAGTTCAATTGCTATATGCTTTCTGATACATAGTAACCTAATTCCTTCGACCATGAGATCATGCATATCACCTTTACTGGATGGATGCTTTGATGTCATCAAACACCACACCGTAACAGGGTGGCTATAAAGGTGGCATTGAGTGTTCGGAAAGTATTGGTTGAAACACATGGATCAAGATTGGGATTTGTCCATCCACATGACGGATAGATATTCTCTGGGCCCTCTCGGTGAAATGTCATCCAATTAGCTTGCAAGCATGTGACTTGGTCACAAGGGATCACATATCACGGGAACGAGAAAAGAGTACTTGTCAGTAACGAGGTTGAACTAGGTATGCAGAGATACCGACGATCATGACCTCGGATAAGTAACATATCGTGAGACAAAGGGAAATTGGTATCGTATGTAAGTGGTTCATTCGATCGCAAAGTAATCGTAGAAATATGTGGGAGCCATATGAATTTCCAGATTCCTCTATTGGTTATTGTTCGGAGAAGTGTCTCGATCATGTCCGCATAATTCACGAACCGTAGGGAGACACACTTAAGGATTCGACGTTGTTTGAGTAGTTATGGTATTATGAGAAAGAGACCGAATGTTGTTCGGAGTCTCGGATGGGATCCGGGATATCACGAGGTGATCCGGAATGGTCCGGAGAATAAGATTCATATAAGGAAAGTCCCGTTTCGGAGTTGGGGAATGGTTCCGGTGTTTTCATCGGGAACATTCTAGAAGGTCCCGGAATGTCCGGCACTCCGGGGGGGAAGGGGTACATGAATGTGTCATTGCATGTTGGAATGATTGCATCATGTACTAAGTGTTCTCGCTGTCC
This sequence comes from Avena sativa, assembly GCA_916181665.1. Classification (NCBI taxonomy): domain Eukaryota; kingdom Viridiplantae; phylum Streptophyta; class Magnoliopsida; order Poales; family Poaceae; genus Avena; species Avena sativa. Next base: position 321,423,865 of record OV702292.1, read on the forward strand.
GAAATAAAGGGTTAATTCAAATCCTAATTTGAAAAGTCAAACTGCCAGTTTTCGGTCAAACTGCCAGTTTCGGAAAGTGGAGAAAGAGGAGGAGAGGTGGAGGCCGAGTTGGAGGAGGGTTCCTCCCCTAGGCCGGCGCACCTCCCTAGGCCGAGTTGGGGAGGAACTCCTCCCCATGGCGCCGGCCCTCCCACCTATAAAAGGAGGGGCAGGGCCTCCTCCTCTATACACAACACTACTTCCTATCCTCTAGACCTAAACCCTAGATCTAAACCCCGGTTTAGAGCTATTTCGGTTTAGAGCCTTCTAATTGGTTTAGAGCCCTCTAATTGGTGTGTCTAATTACTAGACCACTAATAGCCTCTCCCATAAGCTCCACCATACTCGCACCGGCTTAAGGCGAAGCCCTGCGGGATTTCCCCTCTACCTCCGGTACCACGCCGTTGTGCTGCCGGAATCGCGAGGAGAGTGCTACAACCTCCGCTGCCTGCTGGAACAAGGGAGAGGAAGGTCTTCGTCGAGTACCGAACGTGTGACCGACTGCGGGAGCGCTGCTGGAACGTGGCGCTGGAAGGATCGTCTACGCGATCTTGAGATCGGAAAGAGTACGACTACATCACCCACGAGAATCTGCTCTCGTTAAACACTTTGGAATCTTCGAGGGTGAGTTATTCCATCGACTCGTTGCTACAATCTAGTAGATAGATCTTGGCTTGTTTGTTTGTATGCGATAGAAAATTTTTGTTTTCCATGCTGCGAACCCCTACACGCACACGTCTCCAAAAAGGTATACGCAATCCCAAAAAGTATACTGACGGTACAGTTCGATATGGCATGCTATCGTCCACAGGCGAACCATATACTTTGGCTGAAGCTCTTGGTGATTCCAAATGGCTTCAGGCTATGGAGGAAGAGTATAATGCACTTATTGAGAACAAAACATGGCATCTTGTACCTCCGAGCAGAAATAAAAATCTGATTGACTGTAAATAGGTTTACTGGATAAAGAAAAAGGCAGATGGTTCTATAGACAGATACAAAGCACGGCTAGTTGCAAAAGGTTTCAAACAAAGGTATGGAATTGATTATGAGTATACTTTTAGTCCTGTAGTTAAAATTGCTACTATCAGAATTGTTTTGTCTATCTCTGTCTCTCGTGGATGGAGCTTACGGCAGCTAGATGTCAAGAACGCGTTTCTTCATGGTGTTCTGGAAGAGGAAGTTTATATGAAACAACCTCCAGGGTTTGAAAATCCTTCCGCTCCAAATCACATCTGCAAACTTGACAAGGCTCTCTATGAACTTAAACAAGCACCTCGAGCATGGTATTCTAGGCTGAGTTCCAAGCTTTGTGACCTTGGTTTTACACCCTCCAAGGCTGACACTTCATTGTTCCTTTATAACTGCTCAGGTGTCATCATATACATGCTTATCTATGTTGATGATATTATAGTGACAAGTTCCTCTGATCATGCAATCACTATTCTGCTTTGAGAGCTTAATGAGAATTTTGCCATCAAAGATTTAGGTGATTTACACTTGTTTCTTGGTATTGAGGTCAAGAAAGTACAAGATGGTCTAGTTTTGACTCAGGAAAAATATGTCTCTGAATTACTCGCCAAGGTTGGCATGCGTGAGTGTAAGTCTACTTCTACACCACTGTCCTCCACAAAACATTTGTGTCTTACTGATGGTACACCTTTGGGTCCATAAGATAGTACTCAATATCGAAGTATTGTTGGAGGCCTGCAGTATTTGACTCTGACACGTCCGGATTTGTCCTTTGTTGTGAATAAGGTTTGTCAGTTTCTTCATGCTCCAACTATAGAACATGGGACAGCTGTTAAACGCATCCTCAGATATATACATAACACACTCAAGACTGGAATCTCATTCTCCAAGTCTTCCTCTACATTTCTAAGTGCCTTTTCAGATGCAGATTGGGCAGGCTCTCTTGATGACAGGCGATCCATTGGTGGTTTTGCCATATTTGTTGGACCAAACTTGATCTCTTGGAGTGCCAGAAAACAAGACACAGTGTTCAGATCTAGTACTGAGGCAGAATACAAGGCTTTAGCAAATGCCACAACTGAATTAATATGGGTTGAAGCTCTTCTTGGTGAACTTGGAATTAAGCTAAAGGAAAAACCATATCTTTGGTGTGATAATTTGGGTGCTACCTATTTATCTGCAAACCCAGTGTTTCACACCAGAACCAAGCATATTGAGATCGATTTTTACTTTGTTAGAGAAAGAGTTGCCAAGAATCTTCTGGACATCAGGTTCATCTCAAGTAAAGATCAAGTTGCAGATGGTTTTACAAAAGCACTTCCAGTCAAAAAGTTAGATGAATTCAAGTGTAATCTAAACCTTTCAAAAGGTTCCGATTAAGGGGGAGTGTTAAATGTATTTCTCTTTTATTTGTGTTTACCGTACGTATGTATATGGAAACCCTCTCTTGTACGTTACCTGGCTGTGTGCCATATATCAACATGAAACCGTGCCCATCTCCAAGGCACGTTCCCTGCCTAAAAACCAACACTCGTCAATTAAAGTACCGAATTCGTTTAGGAGTAAATTCACCTGTTGTTCAAGTAGCTTAGCACGAGCTCTTATAATGGGTCTAATCTTTATCTCATTGGACTAATCCTTCCTTGCAACAGCTGGATCATCATCAGTAGTAATTAGGATAGGTGTAACTGTAGGGATGTTCTCATCATCCTCTCTTCAAAAGGCATCGATCTTGATCCTCCAAAGTCTTCTCCATCATATGGTGATAAATCAGCAACGTTAAAGCTATTGCTAACTCCATCAAACTTCTCAATAGCTATATCAACCGAGTAGGCATTATTATTAATCTTGCCTAGCAAAATGTTCATCACGGAAAAACTGGGTTAAAAAAAGCGCTAATCGTCCAAGTTCGGCTTCCTCCCCTCCGACGCTTCTAGACTTGGTGACCCCTGCTTCGTCGGTTTCATCCCTCCGCCCCTCACCCCCACCGAGTCGCCCCCCATCGCCTCCTCTGCCGCCTCCACCTCTGTCCCCCCTTCCTGGGCTGGTGACCACTAAAGCGGGGCCTGAAGTTTGTTCGAAAAGGAGCTTGTTGGTGCTGGAGGATCCATTATTGCAGCATGCCGAGATTGAAGAAGCTACTGACAGGTTAGTGAATGGAGAACCGGCTGGGACTATGTTCATTGTTCGTGTTGGAAGTGCAATTTCTCAGTTAGATTTTGGTGAGGTTGTTGCTGACACTGCTGGAGTTCAGGCCTCGATTGTTGCATCTATAGCTGAAGTGGCCACTGGCAGTTCTGCTGAGACTCTCTTTACTCCTAAAATCTCTAAAACTGATACAGATACTGTCAGAATATTGCCTGGTCTCGACAATCATTTTGGAGACGACAGTGAAGTATCTCCTGTTTCCGCAAGGGTGGAACAGATACATGCTCCCGAGGCTCAGGTTCAGTCTGAGGTGCTTTCTGCGACTGTCCATGTGTTACCTAAATATTTTCATGCGCGTGAGGTTCAGGTACTATCTGAGTTCGAGTGGTTTAAAGTTCTGATTCATTTCCTCAGAATTAGAATTTATGGGTTTGTTCAGTGTTTATCAGATAGCTCTCGCACTCTAGCTGATGAAGTTGAGTTGGTGTCGCTGATGGATAGCTCTATTTCATAAGGAGAATTTTCACTTCAAATTCGTTTTACTCTGGTTGCTTCTTTGCTACATCGTGTGCTCCTAGGCCATTCGATGATTGATTCTGCTGAACTGATTGCCATCAACGGACTCATGCTGCCTGTCAAGCGATCATGGGGAGAAGCTTTTGCTGGCATGTATCTAAATTTTTCTGGGCAGTTAGTTTGCGTTGATGCTGAGCTGAATTCTGAGTTGGATTTATCTGCTGGGCTGTTTCATGATAATTCAGAATTTGAAGAGAGGCTAAGCTGAGTCGATCTTGGAGCCTGTCCCCTCAGTGAATATTGACACTTCTAACACTACTACTGTTGAAATTGAGGTCCATGTGGAACTGAACCAGGCTCCCTCTACTAGCCATGTCCGTGGTCGTCCTCGCAGAGCTGCAACGCCTACTGAGGAGTCTCAGGTGAGGCGCTGCACTCGCCACTATCTTGATGGATACATGTACCAGGAGCTGCCTGATCGTACTCCACGTCGTCGTTCATCCTCTGTCCCCAAGGCCACGCCTCCGGCTGTTCTCCAGGTCATTGAAATGCAGCGCATAGGACTGGAGATGTGCCACATTGATCCCGAGGAGCTCACGGAAGAGCGCCTCATGCAAGGCCGTAACGACTAGTTCGTTTATTTGCCGCTTCTATGAATCGTGCTAATCGAAACTGGTTTGTCTTTAGTTGGAACATCCGTGGTATTAATCCTCCAGACAAATGGCCTTTGCTCCATAACAAGATCGATGAAAGTGCAGCATCCATTATCTGTTTACAAGAAACTAAGCGAGAGAACTTTGATATGAATTTCATAAGAGGTTTTGCTCCTAGACGCTTTGATCAATATGCTTTCGTTCCTTTGAATGGGGCTTCAGGCGGACTTTTGATCTTGTGGGCTAGCAATGTCTTCACTGGCCAGGCCATTCTTGAAGAAAGTTTTGGTTTGGCAATCAATTTTCAGTCCACTGTGTCCTCTGATAACTTCACTCTTGTTAACATTTATGGGCCATGTGAGAGGATAGTGAGGGAGAATTTTTTTGCCTGGTTGTTTCACTTAGATATACCAGATGGTTCTCACTGGCTGCTTGTGGGAGACTTCAACTTTTATCGATATTCTGACAATCATAATCGTCCAGGAGCAAATGTGACTGACATGGCCACTTTTAATGAAATCATAAGCTACCTGGGCTTAGTGGAGCTACCAATTAAGGGGAGGGCATTTACGTGGAGTAATATGCAAGCTGAGCCGCTCCTCGAACAGATAGACTGGTTCTTTACCTCATCTGCTTGGACTCTGAAATACCCAAATACGGTGGTTAATCCTTTAGCTCGCCCAACCTCTGACCACGTGCCTTGCGTTATATCTGTGGGGACTAATATTCCTAGAGCAAAAAAATTTCGATTCGAAAATCATTGGGTTAAGATGCCTGGTGTTTTAGAGGTGGTACAGAGAATTTGGGATATCCATTGTCCCGGTGATACTGCTCGATGTTTATCACCCAAGTTTAAACTCCTTCGGAAGGGTCTGCAAAATTGGAGCACAGGTATCTCAGTAATAAACAAGCTGGTGGAAAATTGCAATGAAATCATTCTACTATTGGATGGGTTTAAAGAGCACCGAGTTCTACATATTACTGAGAGGAATTTTCGTAACATTGTGAAAGCAAAGCTCCAACACTTGCTTCTTTGCAAACAAGAATACTGGAAAAAGCGTTGCACGGCTCGTTGGGAAAAATTTGGTAGCGAGAACACTTCCTATTTTCATTTGATGGCCACAATTCGCTACAGGAAAAACACAATTTCTTCTCTGTCTTGTGAGGATGGATCAGTGGCTTTTGAGCATCATGAAAAAGCTGGTATTCTTCGACAATCTTTCAAGGAGAGGCTTGGTGTTTCAACCCCTATTGATTCTAACTTCGAATTTACTGAATTCATTCTGTTTGCTGATGGTTTAGATTCTCTCTCTGTCCCTTTCTCGCATGAGGAAATTGACAAGGTTGTGGCTGAGCTCCCATATGATAAGGCGCCGGGTCCAGATGGCTTTTCCGGTTTGTTCATCAAATTTTGCTGGCAAGTAATAAAATTTGATTTCTATAGGCTCTGTCACAAATTTTGGGAGGGGACTGTTAATCTTCAGAGCATAAATGATACTTTTATCACTTTGATCCCTAAAGATAATGCGCCTGAAGGTCCAAATGATTTCAGACCTATTTCTCTTCTTAACTCATGTCTGAAAATTTTAACCAAGTTGCTCGCCAATCGTTTGCAAGTAAAGATTTTGAGTTTGGTTCACGCCAATCAATATGGTTTTCTGAAAAGTAGAACTATCCAATACTGTGTGGCATGGGCTTACGAGTATATTCATCAGTGCAAACACTCGAGGCGAGAGGTGGTCATGCTCAAGTTAGACTTCGCCAAGGCCTTCGATACAATTGAGCACCAAGCAATTCTAAAAATCTTGCAGTGTTGGGGTTTTGATGATAGATGGTTGCAATGGGTTCGAGCAATATTCTCCTCCGGCACATCTTCGGTCCTACTAAATGGTGTTCCTGGCAATAAGTTTCCGTGCCATCGTGGAGTGCGGCAAGGTGATCCTTTCTTGATGGTCATGTTTGTAGCTGATCTTCTTCAGTCAATGGTTAAAAAATTGACTGATCAAGGAATTCTAGTCCCCATTGTTCAGTACGCGGATGATACGCTGCTAAATTTACAAGCATGCCCAGCTCAGCTTTTAGCTCTGAAAGACCTTCTACAAACGTTTGCCTCAGCTACAGGATTGCGAGTAAACTATGCCAAGTCGTGCCTAATGCCAATTAATATTGATGATCATCATCTGCACACGCTTGCAAATATATTTGGTTGCGCTGTTGGATCGCTGCCGTTCACTTATCTCGGCCTGCCTCTCGGTACGACAAGGCCTACGATCCAGGACCTCTCCCCAGTGGTGGATCAAATTGAACGTCGTCTGAATGCTAGTACAAGATTTCTGGACTATGGTGGTAGGCTGACTCTAGTCTGCTCAGTGCTCTCCTCACTCCCAACTCATTTTCTCTGCTCCCTTAAAGTGCACAAAACTATTATCAAAATTGCTGACCGCTCTCGCCGACACTATTTATGGGCAAAGAGAGAAGAGGATACTACATCCGTTAATTGTTTGGCTGCTTGGTCGATTGTATGCCAACCCAAAAAGCACGGTGGCCTAGGTATTATCAACTTGGAACTTCAAAACAAAGCTCTCTTGATGAAGCAGATCCACAAACTTTCTGCAAGGAAAATATCCCATGGGTAAATTTAGTTTGGTCGTTGTATGCCCCAGGTGCTTCCCATGCTCAATCATCTAGGGGTCTTTTTGGTGGAGGGACATCTTTGGACTGGTCCATGATTATCGCAGCATCACTAAGAGTGTAATTGGTAATGGACAATCGACCCTATTCTGGAAAGATTTCTGGCACAACGATGGGCTCCTTTGTTACCAGTTTGCACGTTTATTTTCATTTTCCCTAAATGAAGATGTTTCTGTGGCTGATCTGTCAAACGCTACTGAGCTGACCTCACTATTCGCCTTGCCCCTATCTACCAAAGCATTTCTTTGTTTGCAAGATTTAAATAGGGACACAAATGCAAATGATACTAGAATATTTCCTTGGGGGAGCTCAAAGTACACCGCAACTAAATTCTACAGGTTTGTGTTTGCTCAAGCTCCACAAGATGTCACCTTACAGTCTGTATGGAAATCCAAGTGCTTGCCAAAACTTCGTGTATTTGCTTGGTTGTTGCTAAAGGATAGACTTAACACAAAAGAGATGATGATTAGAAAACAGTGGCACATTGACTCAGGTCCTCCTTGTGTGTTATGCTCTTGTCAGATCATTGAATCAAGGGATCACTTGTTTTTCCAGTGTCCGTTTGCAATTTCTTGTTGGGATTTCATTGATGTACAATGGGATTGCTCCTTACCGATTTCCCAGCGCTTCGTTTTAGCGAGACAGTCCTTTAACGGTCCCTGTTTCATGGAGATTGCCACATGTGCTGCCTGGAATTTATGGAAAGAGCGCAATGACATGATCTTCAGGAACTGTAACCCTTCTTTTGATCGTTGGAAAGTCAGATTTCAGAGTGATTTGCTTCTTCATCAACATCATGTGAAGTTGGATTTAGTTCAACCCCTCCTTCACCGGATCCTCTCCATTTTCACATAATGGCCTGTTGTATCTTTTTTCATTTCTACCCCCCGTGATTTCTTTTTGTACTCACCTTGTATTCTTTTTTGGGTTTATTAATATAAGAAAATCTACACCGTAGGGGTTTTCCCCTACGGTAAAGTTGTCAAAAAAACCACGTGGCTTCAATTTTGACTTTCGATGTAGTGGGAACCTATCTTTGCATAGATGCACCCATACCATGTCGCCAGGCTTGAAAAAAACTTCCTTGCTAGATTCCTTACAGCGGCAATATTCTTGCCTTTCTTCTCAATAGCCTCTCGGGTCTTCTCATGAATCTTCTTCACATATTCAGCATGTTTTGATGCCTCCATATCAACTCTCTCATGTAATAGAAAAGGCAACAAATCAAGTGGTGTCAATGGCTTGAAACCATACACCAGCTCAAAAGGACAAAGCCGAGTAGTTAAATGCACAGCCCTATTGTATGCAAACTCAACATGTGGAAAACACTCTTCCCAATCCCGCAGATTCTTTATCATAGTCCTTAGAAATTGTGACAATGTTCTATTAACCACCTCCGTTTGACCATCTGTTTGGTGATGACATGTAGTACTGAATAGCAGCTTCATTCCCAGCTTCCCCCATAAGGTCTTCCAAAAGTAGCTCATGAACTTCACATCACGGTTAGAAACAATCGTCTTGGATACTCCATGTAATCTCACAATGTCCCTGGAAAATAGGTTAGCAACATGCGACGCATCGTCGAGCCATCTTAGAGAACCTATCCACTACCACAAATATAGAATCATGACCCCTCTGTGTTTTAGATAGACCTAGCACAAAATCCATACTAATGTATTCCCATGGTGTAGTAGGTGCAGAGAGAGGTGTATACAAACTATGAGGTTTCAACTTTGATTTGGACTTGTGGCATGTAATGCAACTACTCACAAATCTGTACACATCACGCCTCATCTTGGGCCAATAAAAGTGGTCAGCTAGCGTGAGCAATGTCTTCTCACGCCCAAAGTGACCCATCAAACCACCGGCATGTGATTCCTGCACTAAAAACAAACACAACGACGATTCTGGAATACATAGTTTGTTAGCTCTAAACAAATATCCATCATGTATATGATACTTATCCCATATGTTTCTAAGAGCACACAAATAATATGGTTTAGCAAAATCATGGTCAGTTGCATAAAGTGCACAAATACTTTCTAATCTAAGAATTTTAACATCAAGATTGGTTAATAACATGTTCTTCCTAGACAAAGCATCAACAACTATATTCTCTTTTCCCTTCTTATACTTAATGATGTAAGGAAAAGATTCAATAAATTCAACCCATTTAACTAACCGTCTATGCAAGTTCGATTGAGCTTTCAAATATTTAAATGCTTCATGATCAGAATGTATGATAAATTCCTTTGGCCACAAATAATGTTGCCAAACTTCAAGTACTCTAACAAGTCCATACAATTCTTTATCATAAACAGGATAGTTCAATCTAGCACTAGTAAGTTTCCCAGAAAAATATGCTATAGGGTAACCCTCTTGCATCAAAACGCCACCAATACCTATAACACTAGCATAACATTCAACTTCAAATTGCTTCAAAATCAGGTAATGCAAGTAATGGTGCAGAAGTAAGCAAACATTTCAATGTATCAAATGCAATATCTTGGGCTGCACCCCACATAAATGGCACACCTTTCTTAGTCAAATCATTCAATGGTGCAGCAATAGTGCTAAAATCCTCCACAAAGCGCATATAAAACCAGCTAAACCATGGAAACTACCCACTTGACTCACATTCATGGGAATAGGCCAATTCTGAATTGATTCAAATTTAGATTGATCTACTTCTACCCGATGCTTAGATACAACAAATCCCAGAAATATGACCTTATCTTTTGCAAATGTGCACTTCTCAAGATTAGCATAGAGTTTATTATCACGCAACACTTGCAAAACTTGTCGGATATGACTACAATGTTCAGTTTCGTTGTGGCTATAGATAAGTATATCACCAAAATAAACAACCACAAAACAACCAATAAATTCTCTCAAAACATGATTCATTAATCTCATGAATGTACTAGGTGCATTAGTAAGACCAAAGGGCATAGCTAACCACTCATACAAACCAAATTTTATTCTGAAAGCAGTTTTCCATTCATCCCCTTCTTTCATCCTAATTTGATGATAACCACTACGCAAATCAATCTTAGAGAAAATAGCATCACCACTCAATTCATCTAGCATATCCTTTAAGCGTGGAATAGGATGACGATATCAAATAGTGATGTTATTAATAGCTCTACAATCTACACACATGCGCCATGTACCATCTTTCTTAGGCACTAAAATAACAGGAACACCACAAGGTCTAAGAGAAACACGAATGTACCCTTTATCCAGCAACGCATATACTTGTTTCTATATCTCCTTTGTTTCTTCGGGGTTGGTCCTGTAGGGTGCATGGTTTGGTAACGTGGCGCCAGGTATCAAGTAGATTTGATGCTCAATGCCACACAATGGAGGAAATCCTGCTGGTACATCTTCTGAAAACACATCGCCAAAATCCTACAAAACAGTAGATACACCAAGAGAAATAGGAGTCATGTTGTTAGAAACCAATACCTCGCCCTTATACATGAGCACAAGTGGCATGGCTGTAGGATCCTCACAAAACTCTCTCATATCTTCTTTGGTGGCTAATATCACTAGACTAGGCACTCTCTCACTTTTCGTTACATCACTCTTTTTGGGCTCTATTACATCATGTACAGCTGCAACACTATCTCGCCTATCTATAGATTCATCCTTCAAGTTCGCTTCGATCTTTTGATGAGACTCATTCACAATCTGTTGTGGTGTCATTGGCTGCAAATTAATCTTCTTACCCTTAAACTCCAAGTGATATGTATTGGCATGGCCATTATGTTGCACATGGCGATCATAAAGCCAAGGCCGACCCAATAAGAGATGGCAAACAGTCATAGTAACCACATCAAAGTCAATAGTATCCTTGTAAGGCCCTATCTCAAAATTCACACGTACCATATGATTTACCTTCATCTCACCATTGTCACTCAAACATTGTATGTAGTATGGCTTGGGATGAGGTAAATAAGTCAAATTCAGCTTGGCACATAACTCCTTACTTGAAAGATTTCTGTAGCTACCTCCATCAATGATGACCTTGCAAGCTTTGTTAGGGCCAACAAGTGCTTTGGTTTGGAACAAGTTGCAGCATTGAGAATCAACAATAGGCTACACACTAAGAATACATGGAGATACCAATATGGTAGGCGCATGCTCAAGGAAGGCATCCATACCGTCCTCGCTGTCATAACCATCGTCGCTATGAGGATCAATATCATATCCACTCTCGTACTCTCCTTGTTCATTGACAAACATCACCTTGCGGTTTGGACAATCTCTCTTGTATTATCCTCTTCCTCCACAAGTATGGCACTCTACATCGCGCGTACGCGCAGTTGACATATTGGAACCCGAGCTAGCAGCAGGAGCCGCGGGCTTCTTAGCATTAGAACCATAGGATGTCGTGGAAGCTGGCTTAGCCGATGGCGAAGGGTGGCTAGCAGCCGCTGTAGGTGGTGCCATAGGTGGCGGTGTAGACCTGGCCGAAAAACGGCTGGTAGACAGAAAACGCACACATGACTTAGCTTCTTCGGCTAACTATGATTTGGCCTCTCTAACATGGTGCAAAAGTTCTTTCATAGTCTCGTACTTGTGATGACGAACAATGCTCTTGATTGGTAGCTTCAAATTGTTGAGAAATCGCTCCATAGTCATCTCAAGAGATTCACGAACTCTAGCACGTTGCATAAGCATCTCCATCTCCATGTAGTACTCATCAACCAACATGGTTCCTTGCCTCAATTGTGTCAACTTGTCAAAAACTAAACACAAGTAGTTGGTGGGTACAAAACGGTCCTTCATGATGCGCTTCATCTAGCGCCAATCCATCACATGAAGTTCATTGTCCTCCCTTCTATTCTGCACAATAGCATCCCACCAGCACAAAGCATATCCATCAAATTCTGACACTGCAAGCTTGATCTTCTTGTCTTTTAGATAGTCAAATTTTGGAATCAAGATCAAGTGAGCCATCAAATTTGGGAATCGAAAATTTTGGCTTTCCCAAACCATCATTAGCAGCTTGGTTTGGAACACGTTGAGCACGTCCAAGAGGATAAAAACCGCAAGCATAAGCATGTGCAGCAGCAGGCGCAGGTGCAGGGGGATTGGCACGTCCCCTGCCAAGATGTGGAGCAGCATCAGCTGCACTACCCTCATCATTGTCATCAAAAACATCATCATGTGGGTGTTCCTACCGTTGCTGAATTGCTACTGTTAAGGCATCAATGGAACACTGCAAACTTGCGACATTTGTATTGGGCGCGGTCACTTGTGTTGAATGTTAGTGACTACACCGACATTCTGGTCCACGACCACTTGCACGTCCTAGATATTCTTGTCAATGGCATATGTTGTGTGAGTAAACACACGCTCAAGTGAGATTTCAACGCCTCATATTCACGCCAAGTAACAAGTTCCTCATCCTTCTTTTTCTGCGAGACAACATCATCATCACTAAAAGACATGATTAGTAGGTTGATGCAAAAATCAAAATCTGTTTGGTGGCACATTCACAACTCACTCACAACTGACAAGAAAGCGGATCTTACCATTCCAAAGTGAATAGAGATGCTTTACAAAAACAAAATCAAAGACCAATGCACTGAAGTGATGAAGTGAATATCAAGGGTATAGAGAACGATCACATGACACACAAGTTATTTATGGTGGAGCTCTAGGTGTGGTATCCTAACTACACCGCAAACAAGTCCTAGTGCTGATCGTATAAAAACCCAAGAAACACACACGATGGAGATAAATGTGGCAAAGCAACTTATGAAAAGGAATATTGCAATGCACAAGAGAGATGCTAGTAAAAGCTCAAAGTAAACAGGCACAAGATTGCTAAATCTACAAGTGCTATGATCAACTAGGCCTCCAAGAATGCACACTTTGATATCTCTTTTTGTCACGCTTATAGCTCTTTTCTTTTCTTGTTTATACTGATTCTCTTTTCTTTTCTCTTTCTTTTTTTTGATTTTTCAACTATATGACTCAATACAAACGAGTGCAGCAACTTATAACAAAACTGGGCCGAATAGTCCGGTTGATGTGCGCCGGAGACTTCGATCGGGCCGGATAGTCTGGTTGATATACACCGGATAGTCCGGTTTTGCCTATCGAAAATTTCTGCACTTCAAAACCCTAATGAGCAGCCTATCAGAGCAAAGAAACTAGTCTCGTGGGTATGTTCCTAGGCACGGATGCTGTAGATAGGCCATGTCTATGGTATGCAAATAAAGGTACGCTATGTGGACTCGGGCAAACGATGAAAACTTGCGGAAAACGGTGATGGTGGACACGGTGGAAAACAAGATCAAACCCTAAACCTAGACACAAATAAAAACTAGACTTCTACAAGAAAAACCTGCAGATCGGATCTACGAGAAGACATAATTAGCAACTAAGACTCGAAAACGATGCAATCTAGTCTATGGCAAATCTTTTTGTAAGCTTTTTTTCTGTATAGGACTGAAAATAAACTAATCTATGGATGGATTTGTGGATGCTCACCGAGTAAACGAGGAAATTTTATACCAAGATGATATGGGCGATCTTCTCAGCAAGCACTTGTCGATGATGATAATGGTGGATAGATAAATAGCCTGTAGCTATGAACTCTCCCGCTCGAACCCTGATGCCAATGCAACAACTCTCGAACCTGGTGGGATATTCACAACACCACGCTCTTGTGCACGTAGCTATTGACTATAAACGGTAGTTTGCAATCTACTAATTCCCAATGGAACAACATATCACACTCAATTGCAGTAGTATAATTCGATCACAGGGCAATTCTAGAGGTTCTTTGAAAGAAACAACTCCAAAATAGTTTAAACATGGTCTAAAACCTAACTATGGGGCGTCCTAGGGCTTATAAGGGCGGCTGGGGTAGCCAGAAACCTAAACTAAATGCCTACGACTCAAACTGATACAAGACAACTCGGACCAGATTTTGGTCGGCGGTCGGACATTCTGGTCGATATCGATCGGACAATCCGGTCGGGCCAGACACTCCGAGTGGAGTCAGCCGGACAGTCCGGTCTGGCCGGAAACTTCAGAGTTTCCGGGTGGTGTCCGTGCAGTGTCTGATTTGGGGAATAGATTCTCCGCACCAATTCTTCTCTCGGGCAGGCCGGACAGTCCGGGTGGACTCGGCCGGACACTCCGGTCGTGGCAGAGCTTTTTGCCTCCGTCTTGATGATCTTCTCTTGCGGCTTCCTCCCGCTCCTCCCTTGCGCATCCTTGGGCAATCATCATGCTGGGCTTCTCTTGTAGCCCTTCTCCTCCTCGCGCCATGCTTGTTTTTCTGACGAACCTGATCATACATAAATGTATAGACTTAGCCAGTATAAAGTTCTCATCAGTTAAAGTACCAGATTTGTTTAGGAGTAAATTCACCTGTTGTTCAAGTAGCTTAGGACGAGCTCTTGTAATGGGTCCAATCCTTATCTCAGTGGACTGATCCTTCCTTGCAACAGCTGGATCATCATCAGTAGTAACTGGGGTAGGTCTAATTGTAGGGATGTACTCATCATTTCTTGCCATCATGTTTGCCGATGTAGAAGTGGACGTTGCAGGGTCTAGACAGCTTCTCCAAGACACTGGGTGTGCCAGGCGCATCGTCGCAGGTGCGGTGTTACCACACGTGCGCGGTTTTTCTATTGTCGCGGTAGCTGCTGCTACCGTATCCGCTGTTGTGGTTACCCTTGTCTTGTTTGTTGGTGTAGCCGGCTGCGACCATGTCGACCTCCTCGTGGTCTTCGTAACCCTGCATCCAACACTTCCCTCGGCGGTCACGTCTGCGGCCAAGGTCATCCTCATCATCTAAGCGGACACGGTTGTTGTTGAATGAATATTCTCCGTCCGCCTACCAGTTCGCAATGTCCATCAAGTGGTCGATGGTTTTGGGATTTGTGCGGCGTAGCTCCTCTCTGAGCTCTCTACGGCGTATGCCACCGGTGAACACGTCTATTGCGTGATCCTCGGAGATATCCTCCACAGAATTCTTGATGATGGACCACCTTTGGATGTAGGAGCGAAGGGATTCGCTCAGATTTTGGCAGTAGGCCCTGAGTTCTTCGATTGACACGGGCCGCTTGTAGGTGCCCTTGAAGTTGCGGACAAAGCTATACACCAGCTCCTCCCAGCTGCAGATCAAAGCGCGGGGCAAATTGTTGAGACACACTCGTGCAACGCCCTGCAGCAGTAGCCACCGAACATGGGGTTTTCCGAAGGAAGGTTGAAGCCTTTTGACATCCGAGTCTGCCATATGGCTCTACTGAAGAGCTGGCACCGCAAACCTCTATCCCTTTGTCGCCTGACTCTGTTGAGTAGGCGCATCTTGTCGACCTTGCGTTGCATGATTTCGTCACGTGCGTCATATTTGAGGCTATGTCGCCGCAGGCTGCAGCGTCGCTGCGATAGGTCGTGCTCCTCCTTGCTGGAAGATGGCGAGAGATATCTCGTGGGTGGAGCCTTGCATTTCTTTGGTTCTAGTGTTATCTCCTTAGCGAGCACATCATCAACCAGTTCGAGTCCGGCGATGGCGGATCGGTGCATGGCAGATCGTGGATCTCCGGCTAGCGGCTGGTTCATCAGCATGTAAGTGGTAGATGCTATCACCATGACTTATGGTGTCTTGGGTATCATGTTACCCCGAGAGTCCATCGACATGCACGAGAAATCAAGGGCCTTGGTGGCTTCTTCTTGATCTTTGTCATTGAGGTCATCCAGACGAGAGCGCCTTTTGGTGGCTCCCGGACCGTTGCCTTTCGAAGAGGATCCACCGATGGAGGAGAGTGCTGCCCATCAGGCACTTGACTCATATGTAGCCTTCTTGCGGGCTGTAAGTTTTGCGTTCACCGCCTTCTGGCGGTTGAACTCCTTGACGAGCATCTAGTGCTATCCCATAAGCAAGTCGCGTGATGTGTCTAGTGGGAGGGGGTTGCCCTGCATGGCTTCCCTGACTCGCGCCCACCCAGCCTCGTTGAGGCAAATCTTTTGGCTCTTCGTCTCATTGTTGGCATTGAGGCCTTGAGTGTCGTGGTTAGGAGGGTTGGCCTATTCACCATTGGCGTGGCCATTTGTAGGAGCTCTGTTTGTTGGCCCTCTATTGCCAGTGTTTCCTTCAGTGCCTCCATCACCACAGGTGACAACGTCACACATGTAGTGGTTGGGGAGGTTACTGCTCTGGCAACTTTCTGATCCAAAGCCATAGGCGCCATCCTCCAACAATAGGTTGCATAGATCAGAGTCGCAACTATTGTTACTGTTTGTGTCGTAGGCTGAAGACGACATGTTGAGCTCGCTTAGGGTGCCGCTTGGTGGTGGGAACCACGAGGCAGGTGCAATCAAAGGTGCCAGCGAGTGATCGGGGAAGTGGAGCGTACCGATATGGTCGACCTAGAAGCGTAGGCTCCCGATTGTCATGCCGATTCCGTCGCCCACGGAATCAAAGTCCAGGCGAGTCACCAACTAGTATATGGTGAAGTCGAAGGTGCTGAAGAGGAGGCGATTCGATGCCGCAGCAGAGTTGTAGATCGCAAGTGATGGGGCTGAAGAAGCCGCAACATCAGCACCCCCTTTTCCCACAAATGACGTCAACTGACGAGGGGTTAACTCGTCAATACCCATGGTTGATGGAATTGGGTTAGAGGAAGTGGGGAGTGCTAGAGGCATCGATCGGCTAGCAAACAAGCATATCAGGGACAAGCGGTTTACCAAGGTCCAGGCCCTCGGAAGGGACCCTACTCCTGCTTGTCTGCTCTTTGTTAATGGAGGAATCAAAGATTATAGGGGTGCACAGATGCAATCTGGCGGTGTGTGAGCTACGGTTGTGAGAGTGTCCTTCTCGACGCCACTCCTAGCCTTTATATAGGGAGGCTAGGTCTCGGGATAGCGGGCTGAGTCGGTTATAGATTAGGGGTTTTCCCTTTAAGTTTCCTATCTACACATTGTAGTGCTTGAAGGGGTTCGTAGCATGGAAAACAAAATTTTTCTATCGCATACAAACAAACAAGCCAAGATCTATCTACTAGATTGTAGCAACGAGTCGATGGAATAACTCACCCTCGAAGATTCCAAAGCGGTTAACGAGAGCAGATTCTCGTGGGTGATGTAGTCGTACTCTTTCCGATCTCAAGATCGTGTAGACAATCCTTCCAGCGCCACGTTCCAGCAGCGCTCCCGCAGTCGGTCACACGTTCGGTACTCGACGAAGACCTTCCTCTCCCTTGTTCCAGCAGGCAGCGGAGGTTGTAGCATTCTCCTCGCGATTCCGGCAGCACAACGGCGTGGTACCGGAAGTAGAGGGGAAATCCCGCAGGGCTTCGCCTTAAGCCGGTGCGAGTATGGTGGAGCTTATGAGAGAGGCTATTAGTGGTCTAGTAATTAGACACACCAATTAGAAGGCTCTAAACCAATTAGAAGGCTCTAAACCGAATAGCTCTAAACCGGGGTCTAGATCTAGGGTTTAGTTTAGAGGATAGGAAACTTGTGTGTGTCTAGGAGGAGCCCTGCCCCTCCTTTTATGGGAGGGGGGTCTTGGCGCGCCAGGGGAGGGAGGGAGTCCCTCCCCAACTCGGCCTAGGGCTGGCCGCCGGCCTGGAGGAGTCCAACTCCTCCTCCAAGTTGATTCCAACTCCTCTTGCTTGTTTCCCACAGTTTCTTGTTTTAGCCGTTTGACTTTCAAACTGGACATTTGACTTTTCTGTTTTAGGATTCAATTTAATCCTATATTTGGGACAGCAAGAACACTTAGTACATGATGCAATCATTCCAATATGTAATGACACATTCATGTACCCCTTCCCCCCCGGAGTGCCGGACAATCCGGAACCTTCTAGAACATTCCCGATGAAAACACCGGAATCATTCCCGAACTCCGAAACGGGACTTTCCTTATATGAATCTTATTCTCCGGACCATTCCGGATCACCTCGTGATATCCCGGATCCCATCCGAGACTCCGAACAACATTCGGTCTCTTTCTCATAATACCATAACTACTCAAACAACGTCGAATCCTTAAGTGTGTCTCCCTACGGTTCGTGAATTATGCGGACATGATCGAGACACTTCTCCGAACAATAACCAATAGAGGAATCTGGAAATTCATATGGCTCCCACATATTTCTACGATTACTTTTGCGATCGAATGAACCACTTACATACGATACCAATTTCCCTTTGTCTCACGATAGTTTACTTATCCGAAGTTTATGATCGTCGGTATCTCTGCATACCTAGTTCAACCTCGTTACTGATAAGTACTCTTTTCTCGTTCCCGTGATATGTGATCCCTTGTGACCAAGTCACATGCTTGCAAGCTAATTGGATGACATTTCACCGAGAGGGCCCAGAGAATATCTATCCGTCATGTGGATGGACAAATCCCACTCTTGATCCATGTGTTTCAACCAATACTTTCCGAACACTCAATGCCACCTTTATAGCCACCCTGTTACGGTGTGGTGTTTGATGACATCAAAGCATCCATCCAGAAAAGGTGATATGCATGATCTCATGGTCGAAGGAATTAGGTTACTATGTATCAGAAAGCATATAGCAATTGAACTATTGAAATGACTTGATCTTTATGCTACGCTTATCTATAGGAGTATGTCCATCACATCATTCTCCTAATGATATGATCCTGTTGTTAATAACATCTCTATGTTCATGATCAGGAAACCATGACCATATATTAACCAACAAGCTAGTTTAACAAGAGGCTTTACCAGGGACTCTTATTTTAGTTTACAAATCACACAAGTATTAATGTTTCCGGTTAATACAATTATAGCATGGTATGTAAACATTTATCATAAGTGTGAAGACATGATAATAACCACTTTATTATTGCCTCTTGGGCATATCTCCAACAGTCTCCCACTTGCACTAGAGTCAATAATCTAGTTTCGAACCTTTGTGTATTCAACACCTATGGCTTTACGGTGTTGTATGTACACGATTGCTAGTGGTCAACTGATCTCCGGATCTGACACTTCCAGGTCCGTGTGTAATTGCATGTATTTGCGTCTCTACGCATCACTCATTCTCTAATGAGATGGCTTTGCATAAATTTGGTCTTTCGGTGTGACCTTTAGCTCTTTGGGGTTAAAACATTTTGATAATATTGTCGCACAATATATCTTCATAGTATTATCCCACTGTGAACTACACCTAGTTTGATAACAAACTTCTTGACACAAATGCCCTCTTTTGCTGCTATAATAGCAGTCATATACTTAGCCTTTTGTTGTAGTATCTGTCACAATGTCTTAACTTTGGAACTCATCCAAATCCATTATGGAACTCACTTTCCATTATATTGTGCCACCCTTAGTTTAGTTTGAGATAAACTTAATTTGTACTTTGTGACAAAGCTAGTATCAATGTGGTACTTTTACAATGAACTAACCATCTATTTGTCACTTCTACAAATAATATACTCTTAGTTCTTCCAAAAGATCATAAGAATATCCTTACTATTGTCCAATGATCATCTTACAAATCATTCTGGTATATGCTCACAACATTTAGAGCATAGGACATATCTGGATTTGTACATATCACAGTATGATTGATATAAATACTCTTTGTGATTTCATACATCAAGTATCAATCTATACTTGAATCTTTGTTTCACTTACCAAGTGCCAATACACTTGAATATATCATCAACATTGAACTCTTTCAATCCTTTCTGTGCAACAAGAACCTCTCTTGTAGTTTCTATATTGAACTCATTCAATATCTTGTCTATGTACTTCTGGCACAACCATATTAGCGTCTATTGATGCCAAATATTTGGGTTTTGCCTAAGTCTTTCATCGGGATGAAATTCTTAATATGTGTTAATAAAAGATACATTATTTCCAATCAACAATATGTCTTCCACATAATGTATTAGAAACATGTCTTTACGCTCCCACTTAATTTCTTGCAAACGCAAGCATCTTCATTGTCTCTGATGAAATTAAACTCTTTTAACAGTTTCATCATAGTGAAGATTCCAACTCCGCTATGCTCACTCTAACCATTGAAGTTTGCATATGCTTTTAGCATCCTTTGAATTAACAAAACCCTATGGACCGTGTTATGCACATGTCCTAGGTAACGATTCTATTAGAAGAACTTGTTTTGTTTATTCAACTACCATATAACAAATTATATGTAGTGGTTGCTACATTAATCCGTCTAGACTAAATATCACTATGAAAGATCAAAATCTTGTCATAGTCAACCTTTGAACATTGTTGTGAACTCTTTCCCAACATGTCGACTAGATGTGAAACATCCATGTCTATTTCTTTATAGATCCAGACACAACTATAAGGTCTTACACCTTTCTCGAGGGTCCTTCAAGTTCAAAACTTGATTTCTCGTGTATGGAACTATCATGGATTTTATGGCTTCAAGCCATTTTACGGAGTCAGGGCCCATCATCGCTTCTCTGCATGTAGTCGGTTCATTATTCTCAAATAATGATTCAACCCTCAAATCTTGGTATTTGATTGTTCATCCGACCTACTTGTTTCAATAGGAACTTGGATCTCCGTGACCACAACCTTTTGAGGTACGTGAACCATGAGCATTGTTGCTGCCTCCGAAACACTTTTCGGCGCTGCGCAATTCTGCACATATAGCTAAGGTTCTTTTAACCTTATCAAAGTTTCTATTGTCCTCCCACTTAACTTTTCACGAAAAATTTCTTCTCAAAGAAACTTGACGTTCTAAGCAACAAACTCTTTTGTCTCCGGTGTTTTATGGAGGAACAGTTTATACAAAGACAGGTTCATCCGACTTTGGTTGCACACATCTTTCTTATGCATAGCATACCAATGTTTAAGAAAGGACAACTTGGGTTTTATCCCAAACCATAACCTTATATGGTGTCATTTCAACGGATTATGATGGAGCTCTTTTTAGTGGAAAAACGGTAATCTCTAAAGCTTTTAATCTTTAAAATACAATGGCAGTTTTATGAATTATACCTTTGATCTTACCATGTCAAACAAGGTTTAATTACATATCTCGAACGCTCCATACTCTTATGATGTTTCGGGAAATGCAAATCCACGGAACGATTCCTTAAATCTTAGGTATTATGCTAAACTTGTAACTCAAATATCTTCCTTTATGATCTTTATCATAAACTGTTTATATTCTTGTTACAATGATTTTGCACTTCATCTTGAAAGTCTTTGAACTCTTCAAATATTTCACACTTCATCCTTATTAAGTAAATATTCATATATTCACTCAAATTTTCGGAGAAAGCATATGAAGTTGAAATCCATCGCTCTTGACTACACATAACGGACTTCGTACAACAATATGTACAAGTTCCAATAAGCTAGTCATTCGTTCCCTTTTGGCCTATGAACGAAGTTTTAATTATCTCTAAGAAAGTTTCACAAGCGTCATTTGATCAAAAATCAGAAGACTCCAAAATTCCATCAACATGGAGTTTCTTCATGTTTTCTTTCAAATATAATTTAAACGGCGATGTCACTTCCTAAGTGATCTTTCAATCAATTTGTCTTTCGACATTTTTAGCACTAGTTTTATGGATGTGATGTCTCCAACGAGATTTGCGAATCATCCATCTTTTATGGATTACGGCAATTATTTGAACAATCCTTTTGTTCTCATAATACCTGATAAAACAAATCTTTGAAGGCAAGCTTTGATGTTTAACAAGCAACACAATAACCCTTTATTTTGTTCTCGATGAACATCATCACATATTCTTTTGCTAGTTACTTAGGCCATTGTAGTTCATGAATTGTGTTGTTTCGTATGACGATTCACACCAACAAATTCAGTATCAAATACTTGATAACCACATTGTTTAACAAGCAAAGAATATAGCCATAACATGTATATCATCTATATACTTAAACTGAACGATTCTAGTCTTTTCTTTTCTGCCATATATTTATGAGATTCTCTTTCAATATTTCCTTTTCTATTTGAAAGAATCTATCAATATCAATAGTGGAGTCATACATATGACATATAGTCCAAAGCGTGTATAATTAAATACCAATGTCTTTGGACTTGCACTTTGAAGTAGATCACCATCATCAAATATTTGGTGTTCTTTCAAATTCCTTTCTTTAGTAATCTCTTGGTGTAGTAAACATTTCACCTACATCAAATATTCACCCTTATCATGGAATCGTCCATGATCAAGCTACTTTTAGCTTATAACGATGAATTATGAGTATAATGTTGCTATCCAAAACCTTTTGGAGGATTAGGACAACAAGTGTCTCCAACCTTTTTGCAAATTCTCATCAAATATGAGAACATGACTTTTGCCATATTATACTCTATCATGTTGCAACCAAAACTTCGTTTCAGATATCACAATATCTTCCACACATCATGGTTTCTGAAACAACTCTTTCAGATCCTAGATAACCTTGATATTAAGGGAATCCTTTGAATATCAAGAATCATGGATACAAACATGATACTTATATACTAACACTTGGAATTGTTACTCTTGATTTAATACTAATTATTAAACTTCATGGAGTAACCGGAACTTACTGAAAGTTTGCAATAGGACTTTTAAACTTTAGATTAACACTTCAAAACAATACGATACCAGTTCGTAAAGTAACTAACCAGAATTTTATAGTTCTATCATCTCAATTATAACTAAGCGCAAGGTGGTAAACGGATGCCAATGACTACAACAACTATGCAAATTCACTTTGATTTAGTTTATGATAAATTGAGTTCTAATTAATAATTAAATTAATCTAGGTGAACTCCCACTCAAAACAATATCCCTCACATTGTTTTAGTGATCACACGAACCAAATCCACCACATCAAAACCGATCATCACGAGAGTTGATATAGTTTCAATGGCGAACAATCGACATGTTCATCATATCTACTATATGATTCATGCTTTACCTTTCGGTGATCCGTGTTCCTGAGGCCATGTCTGTACATGCTAGGCTCGTCAAGATCAAACCTTAGCTACCGCATAAGCAAATCTGGCTTGCTTACGTTGTATTCACCCGCGGAATCAAAGACACCCGATCATCACGTAGTGCTTCGAAGCAACAAGCTTTGGCAACGGTGCATACTAAGGGTGAACACTTAAGAACTTGAAATTGTGTGCTTGAGGGATCATCTTATAATGCTACCGTCGTCTACTAAGCAATACAAGATGCATAAAGGATTAACATCACATGCAATTCATAATATGTGATATGATATGGCCTTTCTTCTTTGTGCTTTCAATCTCCATCTTCAAGCACGAACATGATCTCCATCATCACCGGCATAGCATCAAGGTCAATGATGCTTCTTCATGGTTGTCGTCCACCAGCATCAACTATTACAACTATTTTGAATAGACACGCAGGTCTTAACAGAAATTAAAGACAACCATATGGCTCCTGCCGGTTGCCAACTTACAATAAGGAACATTGCATACATCAAATATAATCACAATCATGGCCATATCACATCACTGCACACCCCTGCAAAACAAAGTTAGACGCTTCTACTTTCTTTGCATATTTTACGTGGTTTGGGGCTTTCCATAAGTGTCGTTCTAACTTACGAACAAGAACCACAACATTGATACTAGCATTGTTGATTACCCGTTGTAAATTGGATCTTAACTATGCTAGGAGAAACAGGCACCCGCAAAGCCACTTATGCAATACAAGTTGCATGTCAAACGTGGAGCAAGTCTCATGAACGATGTCATGTAAGGTTAGCCCGGGCCGCTTCATCCCAACATACCGCAAGATGCAAAGTACACAAAAAGCAATCTACAATAAAAGCATCAACGCCCACAATGACCATTGTGTTCTACTCGTGCAACAGATCTACATATAGACACGGCTCTGATACCACTGAAGGGGTTCGTAGCATGGAAAACAAAATTTTTCTATCGCATACAAACAAACAAGCCAAGATCTATCTACTAGATTGTAGCAACGAGTCGATGGAATAACTCACCCTCGAAGATTCCAAAGCGGTTAACGAGAGCAGATTCTCGTGGGTGATGTAGTCGTACTCTTTCCGATCTCAAGATCGTGTAGACAATCCTTCCAGCGCCACGTTCCAGCAGCGCTCCCGCAGTCGGTCACACGTTCGGTACTCGACGAAGACCTTCCTCTCCCTTGTTCCAGCAGGCAGCGGAGGTTGTAGCATTCTCCTCGCGATTCCGGCAGCACAACGGCGTGGTACCGGAAGTAGAGGGGAAATCCCGCAGGGCTTCGCCTTAAGCCGGTGCGAGTATGGTGGAGCTTATGAGAGAGGCTATTAGTGGTCTAGTAATTAGACACACCAATTAGAAGGCTCTAAACCAATTAGAAGGCTCTAAACCGAATAGCTCTAAACCGGGGTCTAGATCTAGGGTTTAGTTTAGAGGATAGGAAACTTGTGTGTGTCTAGGAGGAGCCCTGCCCCTCCTTTTATGGGAGGGGGGTCTTGGCGCGCCAGGGGAGGGAGGGAGTCCCTCCCCAACTCGGCCTAGGGCTGGCCGCCGGCCTGGAGGAGTCCAACTCCTCCTCCAAGTTGATTCCAACTCCTCTTGCTTGTTTCCCACAGTTTCTTGTTTTAGCCGTTTGACTTTCAAACTGGACATTTGACTTTTCTGTTTTAGGATTCAATTTAATCCTATATTTGGGACAGCAAGAACACTTAGTACATGATGCAATCATTCCAATATGTAATGACACATTCATGTACCCCTTCCCCCCCGGAGTGCCGGACAATCCGGAACCTTCTAGAACATTCCCGATGAAAACACCGGAATCATTCCCGAACTCCGAAACGGGACTTTCCTTATATGAATCTTATTCTCCGGACCATTCCGGATCACCTCGTGATATCCCGGATCCCATCCGAGACTCCGAACAACATTCGGTCTCTTTCTCATAATACCATAACTACTCAAACAACGTCGAATCCTTAAGTGTGTCTCCCTACGGTTCGTGAATTATGCGGACATGATCGAGACACTTCTCCGAACAATAACCAATAGAGGAATCTGGAAATTCATATGGCTCCCACATATTTCTACGATTACTTTTGCGATCGAATGAACCACTTACATACGATACCAATTTCCCTTTGTCTCACGATAGTTTACTTATCCGAAGTTTATGATCGTCGGTATCTCTGCATACCTAGTTCAACCTCGTTACTGATAAGTACTCTTTTCTCGTTCCCGTGATATGTGATCCCTTGTGACCAAGTCACATGCTTGCAAGCTAATTGGATGACATTTCACCGAGAGGGCCCAGAGAATATCTATCCGTCATGTGGATGGACAAATCCCACTCTTGATCCATGTGTTTCAACCAATACTTTCCGAACACTCAATGCCACCTTTATAGCCACCCTGTTACGGTGTGGTGTTTGATGACATCAAAGCATCCATCCAGAAAAGGTGATATGCATGATCTCATGGTCGAAGGAATTAGGTTACTATGTATCAGAAAGCATATAGCAATTGAACTATTGAAATGACTTGATCTTTATGCTACGCTTATCTATAGGAGTATGTCCATCACATCATTCTCCTAATGATATGATCCTGTTGTTAATAACATCTCTATGTTCATGATCAGGAAACCATGACCATATATTAACCAACAAGCTAGTTTAACAAGAGGCTTTACCAGGGACTCTTATTTTAGTTTACAAATCACACAAGTATTAATGTTTCCGGTTAATACAATTATAGCATGGTATGTAAACATTTATCATAAGTGTGAAGACATGATAATAACCACTTTATTATTGCCTCTTGGGCATATCTCCAACAGTGCTTCCCAGAGATCCGCGTCTTCTAGGACTTGGGCCACCCGAATCGTCTTGGGCCTTGCCATAGGCTTATCTTGGGATGCACCATATAGTCCAAACCTGGGTGCCCATGGGGCATACCCATGTCATGCGCCCACGGCCAAATCGGTGCCACGCTGACCCATCTAGCACACTAGCCAGGACCGCCGGAATTATCGCCGGATATGCCTGTCTACGCATAGATCTAGGTTTGATGCCCTGGAATATTCTATTTATGTACCCTTTTGCCTATTTTATCCCAAAACTACCCCTTTTTTAGTGGCTGGCCTATATATAGATCCACCACCCCCATGTATCCCTTAGACATAGATGATAGACTAAAGAAACCCCCTTTGTGGAATCTCTAGTTTCACCTCATCCCCTTTACCAAGGGGACCAACTATCGTCACCAACCTCGTTGGATTTTGCATCATGCATCCATCGTTGTACAAGGCCTACATTTGCGAGTGCATGAGCATAGTTGTCAAGATCCTCCCCAAGGTGTTCTGCCCTCTCTGCTTGGGATTGATGGGAGCATGTTGACCGATCTTTCCTTGCGAGGATTCTATTGGGCCGGTGGCTGCCGTTTGGGAGCAATAGGCCTTGTATTATGCTGTGCTTGCATGTGTTCATCATGTTCTTCACGAGGTGTGTGTTCACTTCCGCTACCTTCTCCCTTTCCCTCACTTTTCCCATCGATTTGACCAGAGATCTAGGAAGATCGGGCCACCCTTGAGGTTCACCCTTATCAACGGGAGATTGAAAGATTGAGCATGAGTCACATGGTTGATGTGATCAACGGATATAGTCCACCCTGGAAGCTGTATCAAAGTCCATGATGATCGGGGATGATATGGTGTAAAGGGATCTTGTGACTGCTAAAATCGTCCAAAGGACGAAAATTTTAGTGGGAGCTCAATTATAGAATTAAACTCATATTTATGAACTTAGTCTAGATGTCTTTTGCAAATATCTTAGTAGATCTTGACTTATCCCATTTAGGTCCTTGAGACCATGGGAATTTTCTTTCTATTATGAAACTTTAGAAAGGGTCCAACTTCATAAATTAATTCCCACGCCCGAGGGATATACTCATAATAGATGATCTTCTCTTCTTGATACAAGGACCATTAGGAGATATTCCAATAACTCTGCAAAGTCATCTAATGGGCTCAATCCCATTAATGATATTTTGTGTCTTCTCCATTACCGTCCAATAAAGCCACTCTCCGTTCAATGGAAGTTCGGCTGGATCATGATTATGTTTTTACACGGATCAGGCACATAAAGTATGAGTCGTTGGATGAGTTTCCTTCCAAGGTGGAAGAAAACGGATCTGGTAGAATCACTTAGTGATCTTGCATTAGCGTCATGAATGCCACATAGACGGTGTGGACTATGGACAACTTTGTGGCAAATGGGTCATTGCAATTCGCTTCTTCCCGATCACAAAGATCTCATCAGGGGCTATATCATGAAACACGAATAATTCACATTCATAAGTTTATGACAGATTTAAGAACTCTCAAAACGGCTTGATCATAGTGGGAGTCATGGATAAAAAAGATATATGTTATATATACAAAGGATTAGAATGCTGAATGTACAAAGTTTAAAATATTGAATGACACTATAGTTTAAGTCATTTTGGTTATTGTATGTTTTTCATATTAATGAAAATTGGGGTCTTAGATATTTGATCTAGAGACTTTGCAAAACCATGCATTGTTTGGAAGAATGACAAAAACTCTGCATTCTGGTAAAACAGTGACATGCAAAGAAAAGTTGAATTTTATACACGTGATGTATTGCATTTTTAACAAATAGCGGAAATCATTATTTCATAAAAACTTCATTGTGGACTTAAGTGCATATGTGTATTAACTTAATGAAACACAAGTTTAAAACTATTTGAATTGTTCAAATGATTTCGGAATGAAGGAGGATATTAAAATTAACAAAAATACAAAGTCTATATGAATTGATCAATATGACTAAATATTTAAGTTAAATATTAGCATAAAATGACTTGTGAAAGATGTTTCACAAATTATCATAATTGGACAAATTCAGAGTGTATTGACTTGTCTGAATATCGTAATCATTTTGTATTAGATACATATGGTCTAAAATTATCTCTTACAGGGTTATAGTTATCATTTAGAGTTAGAGATCAAATCAAAAAACACTCATTTGAAATATTAGGAACATCTAAAAGATTTGTGGAAACAACACCATAAGGGCTATGGCATGTTCGAGTTTCTAGATATTTTGATAATTCGAAGTC
Source organism: Avena sativa (assembly GCA_916181665.1). Taxonomy (NCBI): domain Eukaryota; kingdom Viridiplantae; phylum Streptophyta; class Magnoliopsida; order Poales; family Poaceae; genus Avena; species Avena sativa. The sequence goes on from OV702292.1 coordinate 321,452,001, forward strand.
ATGGAGAATATACAAAATCTTTGTAGTGTATTATGAATACATCCTCCACAAGGGAAACCTGCTGTTGTCCTAGATATTTCGATAAAAAGTTTCTTGATGGAGATACGGGTGGAAGAAAGTAAAACGTAAACAAGGTATTTGAGCTTGCATCCAAAATGAAGAGTAGCATAGCGGAATTTGTTCAAAGGGGCTAAACTCTACATGAGGAGAAACTAATGATAATGATCATAAAAGTTTCAGCAAATACTTTTAAAAAATAAAGTAGGATTCAAAATATATTCTGAAAGTTTGTGGAATTATATTATTGATTCACTTGTCTTGTTATTTGAACAATACATACCTACAAACTACAAAGAAGAGTGATGGACCTAAAAGTTGAGAAATGACTAGGAGTCATAAAATCCTATACTAAGTTGCATTTAAGATTGCAACATGTTACTTGATATTATTAAGTAAAGTGGTTTACTTGATCTTTATAGATGACTACAAAATTATAACAAACAAAATGGAACTTAAAGAAAGACTTGAAATCACAATTTGTCACAAAGTATGTTTGGACAAATTCAAAGGATTGACTACAAAGTGTAGCGATGCTTGAGTCTATGTATTTACACCAACAATTACTCCAATATGATGATTGGTTCTATACTTTGTCAAAACTACATGTTATTCAATGACAAGATTGAAGGTAGGGTTGTATTTTATACAACAAAGAAGGTGTTGTCAAACAGTATGGATGCTGAAATCTTGTAGCTGGAATACTCAATTTGATGATGATCAAAGAATTTTGGAATGTCCAAGGTTGTTTGGAGGACTTGAATTTGAGTGGGAGCTAAGTAGCTTGGCTAAATCTTAATATGTAAGCGATATATTTTGAGTGGGAGCTAAGTGAAATCCCTGGATCTCATATATGGATGTCATATTTGAGTGGTAGGGTGACAACATTCATAAATATGTGTATGACACATAATGAATTATGTAATTGGTATTAATATTATCTAAGTTAGTAAATATCCTGATGTAGCCCGTCCTATGGACACTACTACATCCTCACCACCAAGTCCCCCAAGTGGACCGATGACCCGCGCTCTAGCCAGGTTACTCCATTACAAGGTGAACTCGCTCCTAGATTTGTGTGATTTTGATACACCTATGAATGGCCTGCTACCTCATGCCAATATGTTGTGCATCCTCAGGTAAAAAGCCCTAACATGTCGCCAACCAATCCCGGAAGATGAACCTGCAAGTCGTCGCTTGGACCAGACTGTCCGGGCGACACGACACGGAGTGTCCAGCCCAACCAGACTGTCTGGCCAAACCGCCCCGGAGTGGCCGGCCCCGAATCCACCCACACTTGGCGCGTCCCTTCTGTCTGTCGAATCAGAGGCTACCCGGACTCCCTCCCGAAATGTCTGGCAGGACCGGACTGTCTGACTGACACACACCAAAATGTCCGACCTGACCGGAATGTCTTGCCCACTCGCACCGGAGTGTCTGGCCTAAGTTACGGGCATGTGTGCCACAGCTGGGCCCTTGGCCCATGTAGCCCTTTATACCGTCCAAAACCCTACTTTTTATGCCCAAACTACCCCTATTTAGTTGTTGGCCTATATAGACCACCTCCGCCATATTGTAACCCTAGACTTATGGATCTACCTAATTCTAGTCTCATTCTCCTTTGATAAAGGAGCACCAAATATCCCACCTCTTGAGCTTTGCCTCACGCATTCAAGTTGTACAAGGCCTTGGCGTCGGGGTCCTTCACCAAGTTCTCAAGATCTCACCAAGCCTCCCGCTCGCCATGCCGGTTAGAGAGAGAGAGATCCTTGCCCGCCACCGATCCTAGGGATTGTGTCGGACCGGTTACCTAGGGTGTGTATTGTGTTTCACGTGTGCGTGTGTTCATCGTGTTCTTCTTGAGAGCGTTCATAGATTTCATCCTCGTCCTCTCCCTCCACTCGCCATCGCTTTGATTGCCAAGGGATTCGTGAAAGATCGGGCAGCCCCAAGGGGTTACCCCTAACATATTGGTATCAAGAGCTTCGTTGCTCACGAATCCCCCACCAATTTTTTCTTCTATCCACCAAAAATTGGAAAATCCCCAAAATAGCCCCAAATTGGCTTTTGGACCGATCTCTCGATTTGGGGTGTTGCTTGTTGTTTTGATCCGACCAAATATCGTCTTAGGTGTTGGTCCAGCTTTCCCCTACATTTTCCAACCCAATTTTGGCCAAATGTTTCAGGAATTGAGGCCCAAGGCGTGGATCCCTGCTTAAGAACGTGAGCAGTTTTCGTGACCATCCCTACACCGGACTATCTACCGCACAGTCACCGGAGTGTCCGGCCGCCCCAGACTGTCTGGTGTACTCGGACCGGAGTGTTCGGCCGACACGGACTATCCGGCCCATAAGCATTAGACTGTCCGGCCCAGACGCCTAACTTTGACCGGTTTTGGCTCTTCTCCGTTTTGGCTAATTTCTTCTTGTTGTTTGTGTTCCGTGTGCGTGTAAGCAACTTCAATTTTCTACAACATCACCCGCGCTCATTGACACCACGAAACCCGAACATCTCCCCGCACCACCGACCGCAAGTTCATCATCACCAACGAAGATATAACTTGTGTCACCTTGTTAACCCATATCTTCCTTTGTGTGTGCCTATCCCACGAGAGTGGCTCATCTTGTGTTTACTTGGGTATTGTGCATTTGTCCTTGGATAGTGAGAGTGCAAGAGAAATATCAAGAGTTTCTATGTAGCATCAAGGGAGAGCAAAAAAATCAAAAAAGAGAGAAAAGGATACAAAGAAAAACAAGAATAGTCTCCCATAGCAAAAGAGAGTCTCAATCTTGTAAGAAAGAGAGAAATATGAGCACCCAAGGAAAGTGCACAAATCCATTGCTCATTTGTATCTTTGCAAATGGGACACTGTCTCTCCTTGCATTGGCACGACAACCAAGCTTAGTCTTTGTTCAGGCATTTTGTTGCTCATTTTCATAGTCTTGCTAATCCCACTAATCTCCACATGTGTGTATAGTGTAGGGTCTCGTCACCCTTTGGAGTTGTTGAACTTTACCTTTTGACTTGAGTTTTGTTGGATTTTACCCACTTTTGACTATCCCTTTTTTGTTTGGTTGGTTCTTTGGCATTCCACAACCCGAAGCTTCCACCAAAAGATTTTGAGAGTTTTTAGTTCTTTCTTTAGTGTGAGCTTTCTTTGTGATTTCACTTTGTTAGATTATATTTCTCACTTCTGGCTACTAGTTCGATACAATCTCCAAGGTGAGGTAAAAGGATAACCCCCACCACATATTATCCTCCATATACAATCCTTGTTGTATTGCATCATGGATAGGCACGGTGATACAAGCCAATCACCTCCACCAGAAGAAGATGAAGGACCATACATGACCCACGCAAGCCACTACATAATTCAACGAGAGTTCCATTATCGTTATAATGCCCTCGAGATGCGCCAAGATGAACAATTTGGCAAAACTCAAGCCGAATTCAAGAGCATCAACAACCGCTTCATTGGCCTCCAACAACAAATGCATGACATGTGACATAAGGCCGTGTTCACCAAACAAAATGAGGCCAAAAAATTCACCCACCAAAATGAGGCCTTTCTCAAGAGACGAGAGCCATGCACATAAACTTCACCAACCAAAATGAGGCCTTAAAAAATTCAATGGCCGAGCTCACGCGAAGCACAAGGCCATGTTCATGCGTACCAAGCTCTTCAAGGCATCATTCAAGTGCATCAAGATCATCACGTCGCTGTTCCCCTCTCTGTCAAGATCCTCATGCAAGTGCTCCAAGACGCAATGAAGCCCCTGTGGTTGAAGATGGAAGTTCTTCGCACAATATACCTTCTCCACAGCACGCTGCAATGCCAAGCTATGATGGTGATTTCTCCTCAAGTCCCCAAGCAAGGACAGACAAACATCGTCATCAAGCAAGGGCACTAGTGATCCAACAAGAACAACCACATGAAGAACCTCTAGTACAACCTCAACTACACCGCCCACATCCACGAGACATTCTTGCAACAACTAGTGATGACTCCAACTTGGAGGATCAAGCTCGTCATCAACGTGAAGCTCTTCAAGACCCTCCTCTTTGTCATCACCATAATGAACATCCATGCTGCCACCATGGTCACCATGACGAGCCTCCTCCACAACATCAATACATGGAGCATCAAATGGTACATGTGGAGCGACACCAACCACGTCAAGAGGCTCGAGACCATGACCTTCACCAAGAGGCCCATGTGCCTAATCCACGTCAACAACCGAGGAACGAGCCTCCTCATCCACAACCGCAGCAAGAGGATCCACATCCTTATCACACTCGTGAAGCCCAAGCGCCTCAACCTTGTCAACAACCATGCCAAGAGCAAGAGCAAGCTCCCCAACAACATCACGAGAAGAAAGTTCCACCACCTCCAAATGCGGCTCATCAATCGCAAGTGCATCAACAAGGTAACCAAGCTCGTCACAATGATTGCATGGAAGATGAAGACCGTCACCATCATGGCAACAACCGCTATCGTGAACACAATGAGGAAGAAACCTTTGGCAAGATCAAGTTCACAATGCTCAAGTTCACCAATTCAAATGATCCCGAAGAATACCTATCATGGGCAGTCAAAGTGGACAAAATCTTCCGAATGCACAACTATTGTGATGAGAATACGGTCGCCATGGCTTCGCTTGAGTTTGATGATTATGCCAACCTTTGGTGGGAACAAGTCCAAGTCGCTCGTGACGCAAGGAGAAGAGCCTCCAATCACCAATTGAAACGACATGAAGGATCATATGAGATCCTGCTTTGTTCTTATGCACTATATGCGCGACCTCTTCAACAAGCTACAATCACTAAACCAAGGGACAAAGACCATGGAAGAGTACTCCAAGAAAATGGAGGTTAACAGGATTCGCGACAACATCGAAGAGCATGATGAGCAAACAATGTCATGTTTCCTCATCGGCTTGAACCACCCAATCAAGCGCATCGTCAAGTTCCAGAAGTACAACAACATGGTTGAGCTTGTGCAGATTGCATCAAAAGACGAGCGTCAAGTACAAGAGGACATCAAATACAACAAGCCTAGGACGTACTTCACTTATAAGAAAGCCTCAACCGCTACACCAACAACCTTCAATGGAAGCTCATTAAGTGCCTCCAAGACTTCCTTCAGGCCCACACTTCCCCAAGAAAACCGCCCCAAGTGGAAAGCATACAAAGGATGACCCGCCATTAAATAGCAAATGCTACTAGTGTGGAGGAAAAGGACACAAGTCGGCCACATGTGGAAACAAGAAAGTTTTGTTTATTCATGACAATGGTGATGAGGAATACTTGAGTGAAGATGAATTTGATGCAAGAGTCAAAGAAGGAATGGCAAGGCAACATGAGGAAGATGATCACGAACTCCTCATGTGTGAGCATGACGCAAGTCCTTTGCTTGTCGTCAAAATGATATTGACAACTCAAGCACAAGAGCATGAAGATCAAAGATCCAACATCTTCCAAACACGTGCTAGCATCAATGGGAAATCCATTAAAGTTATCATCGATGGAGGGAGTTGCCACAACCTTGCAAGCACCGAGTTATGTGAGAAGCTAAACCTCACCCTCCATCCACACAAGCACCCCTACCATGTCCAATGGCTAAGTGACCAAGGGTCCGTGAAAATCAAGCACACTGTTTTGGTAACATTCTCAATTGGACCATACAAGGACACGGTAGAATGTGATGTGGTTCCTATGACGGTTTGCCATATGTTTCTTGGTCGACTGTGGCAGTTCGACAAAGGTGCGCTACATGAGGGCCACACAAATGTGTACACCTTCAAATGGCTTAACAAGACATGTGTGTTGCAACCAATGACTCCTAGCCAAATAATTGTGGATAATGCAAAGGCTTTAGCGAGGGTGCAAACCAGAACACAAACTTGTGATTTGAGTGGTGAGTGAGAGAGTGGCTTTATTGGACGGTAATGGAGAAGACACAAAATATAATTAATGGGGTTGAGCCCATTAGATGACTTTGCAGAGTTATTGGAATATCTCCTAATGGTCCTTGTATCAAGAAGAGAAGATCATCTATTATGAGTATATCCCTCGGGCGTGGGAATTAATTTATGAAGTTGGACCCTTTCTAAAGTTTCATAATAGAAAGAAAATTCCCATGGTCTCAAGGACCTAAATGGGATGAGTCAAGATCTACTAAGATATTTGCAAAAGACATCTAGACTAAGTTCATAAATATGAGTTTAATTCCATAATTGAGCTCCCACTAAAATTTCCGTCCTTTGGACGATTTTAGCAGTCACACGATCCCTTTACACCATATCATCCCCGATCATCACGGACTTTGATACGGCTTCCAGGGTGGAATTTAATAATCATAGTACCTAGCCTCACTTGTTGTAAGTTGTCAAAGACAGAATGCAAATAATTGGTAGGAACAAAACGAGCTCGCATAACCTCCTTCATGGTGTGCCGAGAAATGATGGGTGGATCACCATCTTCTTGACTTGCTCGTACAATGTCATCCCACCATCGCAATGCATAACCATCAAACTCTGAACTAGAAAGCTTGATCTTTCTATCTTTGGTATAGTCATGTAAGCGCCATAATTTCTCTATCTTCAGCTCCCAGGTGAGGTATTCTTTAACATCAGTTCCTCCCTCAAATATGGGTATGGAAAATTTGGGCTTACCCAATCCATCATCGGGCTATGCAGGTGAACGTAGGGTGTAACGTTGAGCACCAATGAGGGTAAAGCCACGCCCACGGCCTCCATGAGCACCACTACGGCCGCCATGGCCATCACCACGACTATTGCCAACCACATGGGCAACGGGTATATTACCATCATTGATGTTGGCATAATTATCCTCAGCATGTGGGTGTTGTTGTTGCTCCACAAGCAGCCTCAGACCATTCACAAACATTGTCAAAGCTTGTATACATGTTTGAATTGTGGTGACATGTGTAGATTTCAATGATTGTTATGGCAGTATCTTCCACCTACATTTGTGTGGGCTGGGCATGTTTCGCAATTCTATTTGTTGTGCGAGTAACGAGCCCCTATAAATGATCTCGCAATTTTTCATAGTCTCGCTAGGTAACGATGGTATCATCATCCTTTTTCTGTATCACATGAACATCACTAGAAGACATGATTAGTAGATTAGTGCATGAAATCAAAAATCTTTTGGTGGCTCCCTCACAACTCACTCACAACTGCAAGAAAAGGAAATCTTACCGTTCCAAAGTGAATTAGTAATGATTACCAACTTGGATAAATGACAGGTACATGGATGTGATGAAGCGAATACCGATGGTACAAGAACATGCACACGACAAAGCAGGAGTATGTAGAGGGGCTATAGGTCTGGATACCTAACTACACCAAAGCAAATACTAGTGTTGATCGTGTGAAAAACACCCAAGGAAACTCACATAGTGGAGATAAACATGGCAAAGCAATTTATGAATAGGAATATTGCAATGAACAAGAGATACACTAGTAATAGCTCAAAATAAACAGGCACAAGATTTCTCAATCTACAAGTGCTATTAGAAACTAGGCCTCCAATCAATCTACAAGATTTCTCAATCTCCCTCACAATTACAGAGTACATCTTGAACTACAAGTAACATATCAGGCCTATGTCGGTAAGTCTTCTGGGCCTTCCCGTAGCCAAACTGGACTCCGTCCCTTCTCCTTGACTAGGCCGCCCATTAAGCAAAGCTCTAACCCGAAGTGGGCCACCCTGGTCAGTGAGGCACATTAAGGATACCTAGAAAGTATATCCCCAACAGCAGCCCCCGGAAGCCTCCAAGATCCAGAGTCGGATTTCATCATCGTCTAGCTTGATCTTCAGCTTGCAGAATCTTGAAGGGTTCCTGAAACATAAAAAGAAAGGATATGATTCGGGTCTCAAAACGAGTCGGACCTATGAATACGTTATTCAGGTTCCCAGCTTAAAATTCAAACTAAGCAGGAACTTGGCCTCTGACGTTACTTGGCATCAGTCAAGGTCAAGTCACGTCACTGACAGACATTCCTATCAGCACGACCATTGGTGGGTCTGCCTTTTGCGGAACCGGGGCGTCGTTTTAATGCATGCACGGAGATCGAGGTGGCATAATCATCATGAGGGAGTTACCTAGCTCCTTCCACGATGCATGACACGGTTACTGTTTACATTGCACGAATCTTGGCGCAAGTGAGAGATATAAGGGGTTGAGATTTCTTCCTTCCTCCTCACCAGCACCAATTCTCATATTTCCTCTCGACGCCTCCTACGAACATAGCTCCTCTCCTCCCCCAAATCCCACAGCACCGCCCACCCTAGGTCACCGAAGCCCAAAAAATGGCTGAGGGTTCTTCTTCGGCTGCGGCGGCGATAGCGGCGACAACACCTGCGGCGGAGAAGGAGAAGTTTCGCGGGGTCTAGATCCCGTGTGTCCTTGATGACGCCAAGCTCCGTGTCGTCGAGAACGAAGGTCTCCTCCGCGCCCGCGCCTGGCAGAGCAGCCATGGACAAACCATCCCCACCCCCAACACTGACGAGCAAGTGCACTTCGGCACTCACCTTGACAGAGGTTTGAGCTTCCACCCTCAGACTTCTTTTCTGAGGTCATAGATCATTATGGAGTTCAACTCCACCATCTCCCCCAAACTCTATTTTAGAAATGAGTTCTTATGCCTTCTTTGTGTGAGGGGTATCTCGGCATTAGGCCGAGTCTCATTCTCTTTCGGTATTACTTTCATACCCGGAGAAACTCTATCACCGCCGATAATCCTTACATTACCGGGACTCTTAGATTTTCTTTTAGGAGAGAACGTGTCTATCCTAGGATTAAGGCTAGTGAGTCGGTGAAGCAATGGCCATCAATGTTCTTCTATCACAAGGATAGACCTGTTCCCGGCAAAGCATCTGCTTTACAGGTTTTCGTTGATGGTGCCGCCACGCCCCAAGAGTCCTGGGACGCGTATCCTCTGGCTCTCACTGACGATCTGCTTCTTGCTAAGAGGCGGATTGAATATCTGATGAAGCACAAGGGTCTGAAAGGATCCGACTTGGTCCACTGCTGGTTGGCACGCCGGATCTAGCCTCTCCAACACCATGGTGATCATCTTATGCACTCCATCACGACGAATAAGAAGGACTCTCTCCGGATCTGCTCCTGTCCTTACTCAGAAAAGGACTATGAGTCCCAAATTAGGTGGTTGATAAGGGAGCGGATCAAGAGGAAAATCCCGGAGCTGTCCTTGGACATGCATACAGCTGATGATCCTGTAGTACCAGTAAGTTTCCAACAATAACTCGAATTATGTGTTCATCTATATATTATTGTTTCTTTCCGCAATACTGAGATATTTCTTCTTTTCAGCTTGCTGACCTCCCCAAGTCGGAGCTTGCTCCTCTTGAGGGATATCCTCCCGAGATCTCTCAGGATGATGGAGAACTGGTTCCATTGCCGGAGACCCTTACTAGAAAGCGTAAGGCTCCGACAGTTTCCATTGGCACAAAGGAAGTGCCCGTTGTGAAGAGGTAACTTTCTTCACAAAGTCTCTGTAATTTTATTTCTCATTCTTTCTGAAGTGTAACGATCTTTGTTCTATTACCTCCTCAGAGCTAAACAACTCACCAAGGGCAAGGGGAAAGGAGGCTCGTCGAAGCCCCTGCGCCAGTCAAAGTTGAATTTGACTTCTCCTGCCACAGCACCTCCAACTCCTGCCCCGCAGCCTTCTACAATGCCAGAGATTACTCCATCTTCGTCCGTCATAGAAGATCCGACTCTTCATTCTGAGCCAGCGAACCTTGGTTCGCAGACCGACGTCCTCATGGGTGACTCGGGAGTTGATAAGGGTGAACCCTCACAGGGTAATGATCCCTCGGCAAAGGTTTTTGCCGATAACCTTCTTAGCAATCCGAGTCTTGACAAACTTGGCATTACTCGGAAATATGCGGAGGAGATCCAACGGCTAGCCCAGCAATGCTTGGAAAGCCATAACATCACCGCCAAGGAGGAGGCACAAGAAGCAGAGGATGTCAAGTACTCCGAACTTCTCGAGGAAATCCGTCTTTGCGACGAGAGGCTGAAAGCCGGTGTGGTTCGTCCACCACCGGTAATCCCACTAACCCTCGCCGAGAAGGTTAGCACCGAGGTGAACATGAGCTTAAGCAAGCTTACTCATGAACATCATGTAAGTCTAATTTCCAACTCACCTTTTTTACTTTATCTCATATCATATCCTCTAGCCCCCAAGCATGAAGTTGGATAGACAATTACGATTTATGCTTTCATAGGATGCCAAAGAATGAACTAGTGTAGCCCCCAAGGCTCGTGCTGATATGAGTAAAAATATTAGTCCGAGTCTTTAGTAGACTTCTGACTCTAGGTATTATTCTAACTTACAGAAAGTTAATTCGTATAACCGGGAATTATTGAAGAATATTTGCAACAAGCAGAGAGAGATCAGAGCTCTCCAGCTTGAAAATGCTCAATTAAAGGTGTCCAAGGATGAGGCTGAAGGTAATCATTTCAATCCTTAATCTTGCTATTTTTTTCCTTCATAGTCGAATTACCTATTCAACTATTGTTTTTTTTGCTTACAGCACCGGTCAAACAATCGTGTGCCATGATTGAAGAGGCTAAAAATCTTAAGACCCTGGAGGTGGAGAATGCCGACTTACATCGAGAGCTGAATAAGCTTAAGGCGGATCACGAGCGTAGCATTGCACAAGTCCTCGAATCCTCCTCCATGGCCACCGAAGAACGTGACCGAAGGATCGTGGCCTATGATCAAAAAATCTCGGATATCAATGATGCATTATTCAGAGAGAAGGACATCTCCGAGGCACTCCGGGCTGAATTCCAGAGTCTTAGGGCGGAGAATACCAAAGTTGACAATGTCATCTTTGGTATGTTTCCGATCTTCTGACTTTCTCATTTTCCGACTCTAGGAGTTCGGATATATTTTCTAACCTTTGCTTTATATGCGCAGGTCCCCTGAATTTACTGGATTCCTCCTCCACCGAGTCTTGCACGAGCCGGCTTACACAAGTCAGCGATTTTCTTCACGATTTCCGCCAGTCTTTGGAGGATATTAGCGAAGTACTCAAGGTTCTGGACATGAACAAAATGTGTGGCTTTGAGGTGCGGGACAAGGCCAAGGAGATGCCCCAGCTCATCTAGGACTAGAGTATGTCCTACGCATGAACCACAACACAGAATGCCCTCACCATGGTTATGAGCCACCATGGAAACATGGAAATCTGGCAAGTAACCATAGGGTACTGTAAAGTGGATGAAGACGGACATGAGCAAAACATCAAGGCCATTATGGACTCCTGTGCTGGATATGGATGTCACGTAGCTAACCTGACCAGCTATGACACTCCTTTCTTCACTCGCGTGGATACGGCTCCACCGCCTGTTGAAGAAACAGCCAAAGTCTCCAACGACGAACAAACCATTTTGGATTTGAATGTCTCGGAAAGATATCAAGGCGAGGTTGATTTCTCTAGTGATCCAGCAGCTCCTACCTCTTCTCCTGCAGCGTGAAGTACCAGAAAAACGATGTGTTATTCTGAATCAATCTGATTGTATATAAGTAGTGTAATACTTTTGCTAGTGCTAAGATTTGCTACTTCTATTTAGCACTTTTGGCTTTAATTTGATGTGCCTGGAATGTTTACATAAGCACTTTATGTTTTTGTCTATACTTATCGTTTATCTGGCTTTCCGCCTCGTCCCTTTCATCAGTCGGCCAACCTTCAACACGGAAACTTTTCCAAGCAACGGAGCTCAGTTGCTAAACCAGTTTAAACTCGGAAACAAAGCTGGCTTCCAGTACCAACAATTCATTACTCGGAAAATTCCCGCATCCGGTAATCAGATAAATAACCAAAGTACAAACTAGAAAATTTAGATTTATACCCGAAGATAGCATTTTTTAGAATCGGAAACCTTAACAAGAACAAACATGAGCATAAAGTACTTTCAAGTATTCTGGGATTTTCGACTATGACATGATCATTCGGAAATAAGATGGTAATATAAAACTTCTCAGAAAAATTTGAGGCAACCAATACTTCATTTCTCATTGAACATGTACACATATATGATTACAAAGAAAGAAAATTTTAAGAATAAAAGGGACATAGCTGAGAAATATTCCACGGTCTGTCTAATTCTTCCGGGTCTATACTGCCTCCAACTCTCTTTCTTTTCTTAGTAGCAGGTCTTTCTTTGAATGACCGCATATCAGTTAGATAGTAAGACCATTGTGCAATACTCGACTAACTAAAAAGGGCCCTTCACATACTGGGGAAAGTTTGTGCTTTCTTTTCTGCACAAGCCAGAGAACCAAATCGCCCTTATTGAAAGACCGGTTTCTGATTCTCTGGCTATGATACTTGCATAACTTTTGCTGATAGGCTATTGATCTCATCTCAGCAACGACGTGAACTTCGATCAAATCGAGATCATTTTGTCGAGAAATTTCAGCATCCTCTTCAATATACGCAGCAACTCAGGGAGAAGTATGAATCAAATCACTAGGAAGAACTGCTTCTGCACCATAGACCAAGTAGAAAGGTGTGTATCCGGTTGACCCGTTCGGAGTTGTTCGCAAACACCATATCATAGAAGGTAATTCCTCTGCCCAAGCCCCCGCGGCACGACGTAGTGGTGCTTTGAGTCTTGGTTTGTGGCCTTGTAGGATTAATCTATTTGCTCTTTCAACTTGTTCATTAGCCTGTGGATGTGCGACTGACGCAATGTCAAGCCGGATATTTTGTTCATCGCAGAATTCGGCAAACTCTCCCATAAAAAAATTACTCCTGTTGTCCGTGATAATGCTAAGTGGATAACCGTATCGGATTATAACATCCTCGACAAATCTTCTGGCTGTTGCTCCATCACAACTGGTGATGGGTTTAGCCTCAATCCATTTTGAGAATTTATCCACCATCACTAAGAGATGAGTAAATCCACTTGGAGCCCATTTAAACGGTCCTACCATGTCAAGCCCCCAGACCGCGAAAGGCCATGTTATAGGTATTGTTCGCAGCTGATCAGCCAGAACATGAGCTTGTTTGGCGTACTTCTGGCAGGCTTTGCATGTCTTGACCAACCGTTCGGCATCTGCCTTGCTGTAAGCCAGAAAAATCCGTGTCTAAAAGCTTTTGCCACTAAAGATTTGGCTGCAGTGTGATCACTGCATTCGCCTTTGTGGATCTCTCGTAAGATTTCCACTCCTTCTTTTGGAGATACACAGCACTGAAAGACCCCAGATACACTTCTCTTATAGAGCTCACCATTTATTATTGTATAAGTTTTTGCTTGTCGGACGATCTGCCGGCTCAGAACCTCGTCTTCGGGTAATTTACCATCTACCAAGAAATCAAGGTAGGGTTGGGTCTAGCTGGGAATTACAGCCAGAACTACCACTAAAGGTTAGTCAGATTTGGTCGGATACTCCTCATCTACTCCTTTTATAGAGGGAACTTTGGGGTGCTCTAAAAACGCCATCCGGGACCTTTTTCCGTGCAGAGCCTATTCGAGATACTGCATCTGCTTCCTCATTTTATGTTCGAGGGATGTGTTGAACCTCAAATCCTTCGAACGATTTAGATAGTTCATCCATGACAGCTCTATATGCTGCCATGTGTTTATTTGCATTACATATATCCGACACTTGTTGAGCAACAAGATCCGAATCTCCATAACAAATTAATCGTCGGATGCCGATATCCTTAGCAAGCCGGATTCCATGCAGCAATGCTTCATATTCGGCAATGTTATTTGTTGCCGTGAAGTGGATCTACAACACGTAGAAAAGGTTATCTCCTTGGGGTGACTTGAGCCCCATGCCAGCCCCCGAGCGCCTTAGACCCGTCAAAATGTAAGGTCCAATATTCTGACTCTAGGAGGGTCATATTCTCCATTGTCTCTGTCCAATCAGCGACAAAGTCAGCAAGGATTTGGGATTTGATTGCTATATGAGATTTGTACTCAATATCGAAAGCTAAAAGCTCTATGCCCCATTTCGCGACACGTCCTGTAGCATCACTGTTGTTGATTATATCTCTCATGGGAGCTGTGCTCACCATGGTAATTGGATGTTCCTGAAAATAATGCTGTAACTTTCGGGATGCGAAAAACACACCGTAAGCCAGCTTTTGATAATGTGAATATCGCTTCTTTGATTCAGTTAGGACTTTGCTGAGGTAGTAAGTCGGACGCTGCACTAGGTGTTCCTCTTTTTCCTCTGGTGTCTCCACTACCATGACGACACTGACAACTCTATTTGTCGCAGCGAGATAGAGCAACATCAGTTCACGAGGTGCCGGTGCTGCAAGGATAGGAGCAAATGAGAGTACTACTTTCAGGTCTTGTAGTGTAGCTTCAGCTTCATCAGTCCAAACAAACTTTTTGGTCTTTTTCAAGATCTTGTAGAGTGGTGCGTCTCTTTCACCAAGCCGACTTACAAACCGACTGACTGCAGCAATGCAACCGGTTAGTCTTTGAATGTCCTTCAGGCGAGTTGGCCTGGAAATATTGAGTATAGCCTTAATTTTGTCTCGGTTCACCTCTATGCCTCTTTGAGACACGATGAAACCTAACAATTTGCCGTCTGGTATTCCAAAGAAACATTTCTACAGGTTAAGCATTATGTTGTATTTTTGTATATTAGCGAACATTTCCTCCAAGTCAGAAATTAGGGTTTCCTTCTTTTTGGACATCACCGCTATGTCGTCCGCATATGCATGTACATTGCCTCCGATTTGATCATGGAGGCAACGCTGCATAGTGCACTGGTACGTAGCTCCTGTGTTCTTGAGCCCAAAGGACATCGTAATGAAACAAAAGGTTCCAAAGGGGGTTATGAATGAAGTTTTGACTTTGTCTGATTCCTTCATCTGAATGCGTTCCGTAATATGCGTCGAGAATACATAGGAGTTCCGAGCCTGCCGTAGAATCAATAACTTGATCAATTCTAGGAAGAGCGAACGGATCTTGGGACAAACCTTGTTCAAGGCAGTATAATCAACACACATCATTCAATAAGTGGTGTCCTTTTTAGGGACCATTACAGGATTGGCCGACCACTTAGTGTGGATGACCTCTTCTATGAATCCGGCTAACTCTAGCCGAGCTAGTTCCTTAGCTATTGCTTTTCGCTTTTCATCACTGAAACGTCATAAGGATTGTTTGACGGGTTTAGCGTTTGGCTGTACATTTAGAGAGTGCTCGGCAAGTTCACTAGGTACTCCGGTCATGTTAGATGGCTGCCATGCGAAGATATCTTGATTTGCTTCGAGAAACTTGACGAGCGCGCTTTCCTATGTGCTATCTAAACCTACACCTATCTGGGTCACCTTGGAGGGTCACCATCCTTCAACGGCGTCTTCTTCATCTCTTCCGATGCCTTGAACTCTAGAGTCGGATTTGTCACCTCCTTCTTCGTCGCGGGCATCTCAGACGAGTCGATGGTTTTCTTGATCTCCTGGTACTCCTGGGCGTGCAGTATGGCTTCAGCAAATGCAGCATTTCCGTCCTCGCACTCTTGTGCTTTCTTCGGGTCTCCTCTGATGGTGATCACGCCCTTTGGACCTGGAATTTTCATCAAATTGTAAATGTAACACAGACGAGCCATAAAAGCCTAGTAAGACGGACGCCCGAATATAGCATGGTATGCGCTCTTGAACGGGACCACTTTGAAGGAAAGTGCTTCCGTCCGGTAATTCTTTGGAGTTCCAAAAGTAACATCCAAAGTGATCTCTCCCAGGGAATTTGCTTGTTTTCCTAGGATGACTCCGTGAAAGATCATAGAGCTGTGATTCAGCGGAGTTTCTGAGATCCTCATCCGATGCAGCGTTTCGATGTAGAGGATGTTGATGTTGCTGCCGCCGTCCATGAGAGTCTTGGAGAAACCATAGCTGTCAATAAGGGGGTTGACGAATAAGGCATATTTTCCTCGCATGTGCAATTTAGGCGGATGATCAGCATAGTCAAAGGTGTTGTCACTTCCAACCAGTCCAAGAATTGAGGGACAACCGGAATAGTTGCGTTGAGCTCATGCAAAGCTGCCTTCTTGACCTTAGCTGGTTGAGACCCAAGGAAAGTGACATAAGTGTCTTTCTTCATCGGGAAGTTCTTCTTTCCATCCGACTTGGGATTTGAAGGGTCAGCTTCCTCCATGTCAGAATCTTCCTTGGTCTCCTTTTCTTTTTTCAGGATTCTTCTTTCCCTTCTTTCTCTTAGCTCTGTAGCTAGCGGAATTGTCTTTTTTGATGTCGTCATTGAAACGACACTCAGCATTTCTGTGGGACGAGCCCCCGTTGGCATCTAGGTGATGTACACATGGGTTGTTGATAATGTCGGCCCAAGAGTAGGTTTTGTCAGGTTGCTGGTCTCCTCTACCTTGGACTCTTGACGTCCCATGACCGCATCCATGGCCGCCTCCGTGCCCTCCTCGTCCTCCAGACCCGAATGTGGCAGTGACAACTACAATTTCCACATTGGGCTTTTCTTCCGAGGTGTTCTTGCGCTTCTGAGCTTGTTGCTTCGGCTGTTTTGCCGACTATGATACCGCCAGGACGTTTAGTAGCCCTTCTGCATCATCATCGGCATCTGCATATTTGCTTGCCATTTCTATCATCTCTCCCAGATTAGTAACCTTGTCGCAGTTCAAGCGGTGACGTAGTAAACCAATTGGGAGTCCTACAACAAAAGCTTCAATCACAGTTTGATCATTTACCCCTTCGCAGGAGTTCTTGGTGTCGATCCATCGTCCAAGGTAATCTCGACAAGTTTCTTCGGCTTTCTGGGTGCAACGCTGTAGGTCTCCTACCGTACAGGTCCTCCGATATGTGCCTTCGAAATTCCGAAAGAATGCGCTTTGCATATCATACCAGTTGTGGATGGTATTCTCCGGAAGTTCATTGAGCCAGGATCGTGCCGTCTTACACAGCATAAGTGGGAGATACCGGGTCGCGACCAAGCTATTTCCGCCTTTGGCGATGCAGCAAGCCTGGAAAAAATCCTGGAGCCAAGTATCTGGCCGGGCCACTCCATCGTAGGCTTGGATGTGTCTTGAGATAGCAAATCCTTCCAGGAAGTGTGTTTGTCGAATTCATGGTCCAAAGCATTTTAGACCCACATAGATATCATCGTTCTCGTAGCACCGCACCTCTATATTAGAGTTGCTCTGATGTCTCGCGTCACTTGGTGATAGGGAACGTCGTCTTGGTTGTTGGCTATGGCTGTGGTGCCTTGGAGGCGGACTTCTGGTTCTGCCACCACCTCCTCCGCCACAACACCCTCCTTGGCCTCCTTGAGAGCCGTTGTGATGGCTGCTTGGTGGAGAGGGTGGTGCAGGTGGGTTATTTCCGGCTGATCGCCGGCCTCCATTCGGAGTGTCATTATTCCGGTTCCGGGGAGGGTCTTCATTACGACGAGCCACCTGCCGGCTTGACTCGACATGTTGTCTATCGTTCCTTCGTCCGTTGTTTCCCCCATCGTGGTGCTGTTCAGCCAGACAGCTTGTATGTCTAGGAGGTGGCATCCTTTGTCGGTCCTCCTCCCAACGTTGCTCTTTGTCTTCTTCCCTGCGATTGTTGGACTCTCGCCCAGGAGGGTGTCTCGGAACCAGTTTCACAACAGCGTTTCGCTCTACGGCTGGAGCAACATTGCTCTAGTCACGTGCGGTTCTGTGTCGTTGCCCTGAAGATCCGGTTCTTGAGTAGTTATCTTCCTGACAGTTGGAACGGTAATGTTGTTCCGGGACCCGTTGGGGCCTAATGTCATTCCAGGCCAGATCCATGCGACATTGGTCTGATTGAGAGACCAGTTTTCCGCTTTCGGATTTCGCAACCCTCTGTTGCTCCAGACCTTTGGTGAGCAGCTTCATGCCCAACCGGACTTGATCTGGGTTTGGATTGTTCGCCAGGATCTCTCGTGCCACAGCCGTATTTTGCACTGGTGTTGGATATACCAGATCTCCCTTGCTGTCGAGCTGACGTGCTCCTGGGTCTCCCTCAAAGAGAACTTTGTGGACCTCCAGAAATTTGTTAGCCCGCACGTGGCCTTTCCGGGTCTTCTGGTGCTGCAGAGAGTTGAACTACTCCGCAGACATGCGCTTCTTCTCTTCCATGAGGTTGTTAGCCTCATCCAGGAGTACTTGACAACGTGCTTCTAGGGCTTGAGCCCTTTCTTCCAATTTTGCAGGTGTAAGCTCTGCAGCTGTAGGTGTAGTTAACGCAACATCGATGAGTTTACGGGCACCAGCGGTAACCACGTACCCATCCACCTTAGTTTCCTTTGGCTCGTCTATGATTAGAGCTCCATCGAAGTCTTCTTCATATTCCTCGGCAACCACTTCCTCTACCGGAGGATCTTTTGCCGAGGTCTTATTCTTCTTGTTTCTCTTCTTTGCCTTCTTGGCAGCGCCGGTACCAAAGACGGCTTTGGGTCCATTTCCCGGAGTCAAGCTCTGATCGGTACTTTCGGACATCTGGACATCAGGATTATCTCCGAGATCCATGTCATCCTGCGCTTTGGGAGAGTTTTCTCCGGATCCTTCGTCCATGGCTTCTCCTTCTTCTGCAGCTTTGGAGTTGAACTCCTCTTCATATTCCGCAGAGAACTTTCAGAAATCCGTCGACGTCATGGAATCATCCGAAGATGCCGGTAAGTCAGTGTTTGTTCTGATCGCCTCCAGCACCGAGTCCCTCATTCTCTCCAGCATCGGCAGAGCCGGATCTGGATCCAACATATCCAACAAAGTGCGGCGCGTGTGTCCTGAGGTAGTTGCGGCTTTCCTCGTTGGCTTCCTCGAAACGCCTGATGGTCTCAAGAACTTCATCTACGCTTGCGCCTTGCAGCATTATGCGCCTCAACGTGTGCCTCAGGAAGGGTTGATCTGTTCCGGCATTGGCAGAGCCGGAACCAAAGTTGTTGTCTTGCTCCTCCTAGATTCCGACCTCGCCGGGTAGATCGATCTAGGATTCGGCCTTGCTAGGGAGATCCGCTCCAGGTCCGACTTGCACCGTAAGATCTACTTCAGGCTCATCTTTCTCCACTATCTCCGCAATAGGTACGGGTTGGGTGGGATTAGGTTTTTCCAAGATCTGGAACTCTGCCGCCTCCGCGGACAAAGTGGACCCAGAAACTTCCTTTGCCTCTATCATCACCGCTGGGGTGGGTGGGGCAGGTTCAGTGAAACTGATGTAAACATCGATCTCGCCAAAAGACATGATGGTGTAGGAAGAAACTGCCTCCCTAGCCGGAATCCGGGTCTCGTCGAGAATGATGAGAGGGACGTCGCTAGCATAGAGGACGTGACCGACAACGATGGTCTCGCCGATTCCGATTCTTGCAGATTCCGCTCAAAACGCAGATGCAAAACTCACTTGCCCCATGGTGGGCACCAACTGTCGTTGGATTGATGAAAAGTATGCCATGAGGGAGTCCTCGAGGCGTGCGTAAGAGAGGGGTGTGAGACGTACGGTGTTCCAGGACGGTGAGCACACAAGTTTACCCAGGTTCGAATCTGCCGGCTTTGGACGGATCCTACTCCTGCTAGCAATCTAGTAATACGGCAGAGCCGGAATATGGGTTACAAGGGTATCGTCTATGCGAGTAGATATTGTAGACTATTGTGAGGTTCCCTAAAGGCTTACCCTAGGACGACTTATATAGATATCAGGCCTAGGGTTTATAGGAGAGACCTATCCGGCTACAACTAAGAGTCGGTTACAGAGTACATATTGAACTACAAGTAACATATCATGCCTATGTCGGTAACTCTTCTGGGCCTTCCCATAGCCGTACTCCGTCCCTTCTCCCTGACTGGGCCGCCCGTGAAGCAAATGTCTAACCCGAAGTGGGCCACTCTGGTCAGTGGGGCACAATGAGGATACCCGGAAAGTGTATCCCCAACATCTACACCGCCACCTACGGCGCCACCTGGAGCGGCTGCTAGCCACCCTTCACCATCGGCCAAGCCAGCTTCCACGACATCCTATGGTTCTAACGCTAAGAATCCCGCAGCTCCTGCTGCTAGCTCGGGTTCCAATATGTCAACTGCGCGTACGCGCGATGTATATTGCCATACTTGTGGAGGAAGAGGACACTACAAGAGATATTGTCCAAACCACAAGGTGATGTTTGTCAATGAACAAGGAGAGTATGAGAGTGGAGATGATGTTGATCCTCATGGCGACGACGGTTATGACAGCGAGGATGGTACGGATGCCTTCCCTGAGCATGCGCCTACCATAGTGGTCTCTCCACGTATACTTAGTGTGCAGCCTATTATTGATTCTCAGCGCTGCAACTTGTTCCAAACCAAAGAACTCGTTGGCCCTAACAAAGCTTGCAAGGTCATCATTGATGGAGGTAGCTGCAGAAATCTTGCAAGTAAGGAGTTATGTGCCAAGCTGAATTTGACTTATTTACCTCATCCCAAGCCATACTACATACAATGGTTGAGTGACAATGGTGAGATGTAGGTAAATCATATGGTACGTGTGAATTTTGAGATAGGTCCATACATGGATTCTATTGACTTTGATGTGGTTCCTATGACTGTTTGCCATCTCTTATTGGGTTGGCCTTGGCTTTATGATCGCCATGTGCAACACAATGGCCGTGCCAATACATATCACTTGGAGTTTAAGGGCAAGAAGATTAATTTGCAGCCAATGACACCACAACAGATTGTGAATGAGTCTCGTCAAAAGATCGAAGTGAACTTGAAGGATGAATCTATAGATAGGAGAGATAGTGTTGCAGCTGTAATTGATGTAATAGAGCCCAAAAGGAGTGATATAACGAAACGTGAGAGAGTGCCTAGTCTAGTGATATTTGCCACCAAGGAAGATATGAGAGAGTTTCATGAGGATCCTACAGCCATGCCACTTGTGCTCATGTACAAGGGCGAGGTATTGGTTTCTAACAACATGACTCCTATTTCTCTTGGTGTATCTACTGTTTTGAAGGATTTTGGCGATGTGTTTCTAGAAGACGTACCAGCAGGATTGCCTCCATTACATGGCATTGAGCATCAAATCGACTTGATACCTGGCGCCACATTACCAAACCGTGCACCCTATAGGACCAACCTCGAAGAAACAAAGGAGATATAGAAACAGGTACAGACGTTGCTGGATAAAGGGTACATTCGTGTTTCTCTTAGCCCTTGTGATGTTCCTGTTATTTTAGTGACTAAGAAATATGGTACATGGCGCATGTGTGTAGATTGTAGAGCTATTAATAACATCACTATTCGATATCGTCATCCTATTCCACGATTAGAGGATATGCTAGATGAATTGAGTGATGTTGTTATTTTCTCTAAGATTGATTTGTGTAGTGGTTATCATCAAATTAGGATGAAATAAGGGGATGAATGGAAAACTGCTTTCAAAACAAAATTTGGTTTGTACGAGTGGTGAGTTATGCCATTTGGTCTTACTAATGCACCTAGTACATTCATGATATTAATGAATCATGTTTTGAGAGAATTTATTGGTTGTTGTGTGGTTATTTATTTTGATGATATACTTATCTATAGCCACAATGGAACTGAACATTGTAGTCATAGCCACAATGGAAAACTGCTTTCAAAACAAAATTTGGTTTGTACGAGTGGTTAGACTAAACTATCCTATTTATGATAAAGAATTGTATGCACTTGTTAGAGTACTTGAAGTTTGGCAACATTATTTGTGGCCAAAGGAATTTATCATACATTCTGATCATGAAGCATTGAAGTATTTGAAAGCTCAATCCAACTTGCATAAAAGATTAGGTAAATGGGTTGAATTTATTGAATATTTTCCTTACATCATTAAGTATAAGAAGGGAAAAGAGAATGTAGTTGCTGATGCTTTGTCTAGGAAGAACATGTTATTAACCAATGTTGATGTTAAAATTCCTGGATTAGAAAGTATTTGTGCACTTTATGCAACTGACCATGATTTTGTTGAACCATATCATTTGTTTGCTCTTAGAAACGCATGGGATAAGTATCATATACATGATGGATATTTGTTTAGAGCTAACAAACTATGTATTCCAGAATCGTTGTTGCGTTTGTTTTTAGTGCAGGAATCACATGCTAGTGGTTTGATGGGTCACTTTGGGCGTGAGAAGACATTGCTCACGCTAGCTGATCACTTTTATTGGCCCAAGATGAGGTGTGATGTGTACAGATTTGTGAGTCGTTGCATTACATGCCGCAAGTCCGAATCAAAGTTGAAGCATCATGGTTTGTATACACCTCTCTCTCCACCTACTACACCATGGGAAGACATTAGTATGGATTTTGTGCTAGGTCTACCTAAAACACAGAGAGGTCATGATTCTATATTTGTGGTAGTGGATAGGTTCTCTAAGATGGCTCATTTTATTGCCTGCCACAATAGCGACGATGCGTCGCATGTTGCTAACCATTTTTTCAGGGACATTGTGAGATTACATGGAGTACCCAAGACGATTGTTTCTGACCGTGATGTGAAGTTCATGAGCTACTTTTGGAAGACCTAATGGGGGAAGATGGGAACGAAGATGCTATTCAGTACTACATGTCATCCCCAAACAGATGGTCAAACGGAGGAGAATATCATTTTGCGGCCCGAAAGTTGAGGCGCCCAGGCAACACGGTACCCGAGTTGATTTTAATCACCACATTTCGAAAAGTTGGGGCGGCAATTGCTGAGAGGTGTGTTTCGAGTGAATGATGGCCAAACCCAATATTTTCAAATCGCGCCCGTTAAGTTAGGATATTCCGTTACACTAGTTCCTGTTGTGCCCCTTCTTCGCCGGTCACTCTTCTTAGCCACCCTGCACATGTCGTAGGGGGAAATCCATTACTGTACTTTCCTAACTCTCGACACTAAATCTTGCTGCGGTGGCGGCGGTCCCTTTTCTTCCCTTCCCCGACCCTGAATATGCCGGCGGCGGAGGAGCTTTTTTCTCCCTCCCCCGACACTGAATCCGACGGTGGTGGCCCAACATGTCTTGCAAGGCGAAGGTTGTAGCTACGTCGCCGACTGATTCGGGTCCGTCGGGGCCAAAGTGTAGGGCTCAACGCGAAGCAGCGGCGAGGTCTTCAGCCTCGGTTAGCGAGGAGGTCAACAAGGATTCTGCTCCCAAGGTACCTACGAGAAGCGGGTTGAAGAGAAAAGCAAGGCCGGTGGCTGATTGTTTGGCTCCGGTGGGCGGATGCGGCACCCAGATCTCGAAGAAAAAACCCGGGAGAAGAACGAGAGGTGAATTTTTCTTATCTGTGCCTTATCTTACAAGTAGATTAGTTACGACACAATAGAATCGAATGAACTGAAAAGTTCCCCTTTCTAATCAAATTAGGCACAACTTTGATACAAGGGACCTATATGAGTTCACAGTTCATGTTCGCCAGTACACTGCAAAACTTGATTTTGCTTGCGAGAGGGTTATGTTCGGGCAAGATGTGCATCTGCTTGTGAATTGCAAACATGTATCTGTTTCACAGCTAGTAGATATGCTTGCCGCTAGGATTCCCTAGGGTTCTAGACAAAGGACAAAATGGGTGTGGTGCAACATGAATGATACCTATCAGTAAATTGAGCACTCCCATGAGCTTCAGATGGTTTGGGAGTGTTGTGCAGCTGATCATAAGGTGAAAGTTGAAGCGATGATTGAAGATATGTATGTAGATGCTGGAGATCTTGCTGCCAGAGCTTCTTCTCCTAGAGAATACGGACCAATAGATGCTAATCTAGATAAGTTCAGTATACACATAGAGGTGGATTCATACATGGCAAAACTTGATGAGGGAGTTAATAAGCCAGTTTTGTCATGTACTATGCAAATCATTGTCGATTCCAAAAACATAACTCTTGATGAAATGAGAGAGATGATCGGTAAGAAAATCAGTATTGGCCCTAAGCAGATGGCACAAATCCGGTGGTGGCATCATATGAAGCAACAATTCATAGATGTTTTGGATACTGAAAATCTTATGCAGATTATGCGACGAAAGAAGCGAACCAGGAAGGTGTTCTTCCTTGGTACCATTTCTGATGTTGTTGAACAGGTTATAGTGGATGTAGAGGCCACTGTAGTGGCTGAACATAATGAGGTGGTCGACGTTGATGAGATCTGATGAGAGCTACTACCCTAGGCTTGTCATATGGACCACGGTGTTCCCCTGCCTGTATTTGTAATATTGACTACTATTGCATTTAGAGCGTGTTTCTATGATTATGTTTGTTGAGAGATTGCGATATAATGCCGTGCGAGCGGTTGAGATTTCTGGACATGTCACTCACTGAAACCATCGTTGTTGTAATAAGACATAAGTACATTGTAGTTGACATGATTATGTTTCTTAAGATGACGTACCGTACTTGTTTCTGTTATTATGTTTGTTGGGACATTGTAATGTAATGTTTTGTGAAACCATGACTGGACAAGTGATGCATAAATACATTGTAGTTGACATGATTATGTTTCTTGAGATGATGTACTGTACTTGTTTCTGTTATTTTGTTTGTTGAGAGATTGTAATGTAATGTTTTGTGAAACCATGACTGGACAAGTGATGCGTAAGTACCTTGTAGTCGACATGATTTTGTTTCTTGAGTTGATGTAATACACTTGTTTCTGTGATTATGTTTGTTGAGAGATTGTAATGTGATGTTTTGTGAAACCATGATGTGATTATGTTTGTTGCGAGATTGTAATGTAATGTTTTGTGAAACCATGACTGAACAAATTGGGATGATTTTGTAGTTGACATGATTTTGTTTCTTTAGATGATGTAATATACTGGTATGTTTTCGTTAGGCAATAAAATCAGGATGGAGGGAGTATATGTTTAATATTTGAAATAAGAATGTATGAAGAGAATCCATATTAGGCAGGAGGCAGTAATCCAGGGAAAGGGCATGGTATCCATTAAACTATTGTAACATGCCAATTTAGTCATTGTTGCAGCGGTAGAAGGGCTGCTCTCTTTCTCTCCCCTCACCGACACTGACGCCATCACCGACGACGACGCATTCGCCATGTTGTCCTTGAACGACAAGGACGACCAGTCGAGAAGCGGCAACCTTCTCTCCGACATCGTGTATTCCTTCCATGATGTTAGTTCCTATGTTTTCTCGGGCAAGGGTTAGGCAATGGTAAATCTCTCGATCTGAGCTCCATATGTGCATGCAATCATGTTCAATTCCAGCTTTCCGTTTACCTATAGGTACCACGGACGATCTACGACTCCGAATGGGAGGGCCTAGATCTCGATGGAGAAGTGCCATGTGACCATGGGCTAAAACTGAGGAGATATGTTGCATTCGAAGGATGTAACACTAGGAGAAGGATTTTGGGCTGTACAAATTAGGTTTGTTTACATTATGTGCAACGGTGACATGAAGAAAAAGTATCGTGTATGTTCATAACACTATAGTGTGTTTTTTTAGGTTGGCCCGGTGTGTAAAGCAGTAGAGTGGGTGGATCTTGGGTGGCCAGATGCACTTAAGAAATGTTTGGCTCAGTGGGAGATGTATGAGTTGGAAAGGTCGGGGAGATTCATTGATGCTTGTGATGCAGCTGAAAAAAATTACAAGCTATCGGTACGAAATAAGGAGGTGGAAGAAGAAATCGAGAATTTGCAGTCAGAGCTAAGTGACAGAATCAATGGGAGCTTCGTTATTGGAACTGCAAGGAAGCTTCAGGATAGTCATAGGTTGTTGATTCATAATGTAGAAAAGGAGAGGGATCAACTCAGGGAGGACAAGAAGAAGCTAGAGTACTGCACTACAGATCTGTTGAAGGAACTAAAGAAGGCGCGCGAGGGTGACCAAGGACAGACTACCAAGGATAAATGAAATTCGAGATGAATAATTTATGTTGTGCCAATGCCTGAAACTAGTTAACTGTAAGACTTGCAGTTGCGCTTTCTTAACTAAGCCAAACTCAATCCTCGAGCAAATTAATTTCAGACGAACAGACATATCGTGCATAGAGTTAAGTTCACGCTTACAAAATCACCAGTACAGAGGATAAACCAGGAAATTCAGTACTAAATAGACATATGTTGGGTTCAAGCAAGCCTGGCCCGGAGCTGCTTGTTTTCCTCCCTAAGATCGGCCAGCTCCTTCAGTATTTGTCGTGTGCTAGCTGCAGGTTCCAGCGCTCCGTCACGGATTCGAGAAGTTGGTCCGTAGCCATACGATTTTCCTTCAAGATCCCTTTCATGATCTCCGTCTGCTTCCTAGCCGAGGTGCGACCTTCCATGTGAAGCTTCGCCCAGCCGGCTTTTAACTCCTTTAGTTTCTGGCACTTGTTAGAAAGGACTGCGAGTTCAGCGCGCTGGTGGTCAAAGGCGAGTTTCTAGGAATTCTGCTTCTCCCTTTGGATGGCTATCTTGTGATTTAGCCAGGTCACCAGGTCCTGGTCGAGCTTTTTCCTCTTTCCCTACAACAAAAATACATAGTATGGGTTGTTCAGTTCACCAGGACAAGCTGGTTAGTTTCCATAATTAACTGAATCGAGTAGTGGCACTATCATAATTTCAAGGAAGAAGCAATCTAGGACTAATCAACATTTTATGAATCGACTAGTGGCACTGTCATAATTTCAATTTCAAAGACAAATAAGGTTTATCTGCAGTTTAGTGTGCTGTGGGTTTTTTCCAATATCACCAAATAGTAGTGGGTTAGTGGCAAACTCATAATGCAGAAACCCATGTCCAGATACATAATGGAAAGAGCACATGGTGTCCATTCATGAACCTGAACACCAACACATGTCCAGATAGATAAGGAGTTTCCCTAGGATTCTTATTGCACCCTATAATGGGAAGGAGACTTGGGCATTGCTCCCTGAACCCTAAACATTACAAAAGGAGTGGAGCACGAACTGATATTCGTGTCCCCTCTAACGAGAATCAGACTTGGGCATTGCTCCGATACGCCTCCAGACAAGCCCTTAGCTCCTCGTTCTCTTTTCGAACACCCTCGAGTACGGTGATCCCTCTGCTCATGTCCTCCTTCATCTCTTTCACTGCATCCAGGCAACGGTTCCTGTCATGGTAGGCTCGGATGGTAGCCTTGGTTTCCTCGACGCGTCCTCTGCGTGACTCGGTGACTTCGTCCTGCAGGAGACTGCACCTTTCCACGAGATTCTTCTCCTCCATGAGCTTGTTGATTATCTTGATGGCATGTTCTTGCCTGTTCAAGTTACGGTCGAGCACTTTCTACAGCCTCACGACGTCACATGCAAAATCTAGCGAGATCTCCTTCTGCACAGATAATTGCTTGCGTAGGCTCTCATTATCTTGGGTGAGGGAGCGTGCAAGCTCATGTTGGTTGTCAATCTTGGAACTGATCGCAGACACCTTGTCACGGTACTCAACCTTCGATCGCTGCATCGTTCATGTTAATTGAAATAGAAATTGTATAATTACACTCCAGGTTCTAGGTGAATACTAATATAGATCAAAAAATCCCCATTGAATCTATTGACCGAAGTGTTAAAAATGGACCTAGAGATCTATTCATGAACATGATAAACTAATCCTAATCACAAAAAATCCATAGTGAATCTATGAACAGTGGTATTAAGGAAAGACCAAGAGATCCAGTCATATTCATTAAAACTAATACAACTCGCAAAAGAAGAAGAAAAACCAATGCGGGGCGGACACGATCTAAGAAATCCATATCACAACTCGGAGAAATAACAGTGTGGAGATTTGCTACCTCGCTGAGACGTGGAACGGGGCTGAACGGGTCTTGCAACGCCTCTGTCGTGGTGGATTCTGGCTCCACGGCCGGCCTATAATACGTAGAAGAGGAAGAGCAAGAAGAAGAAAAACAAGAAGAAGCTGAATAAGATCATGATGGAGAGGGAGATGGATAAGAAGTAGAACAAGAAGACCGTAGTGGGAGGAGCCCTCGCCTGCTAGAACATTCGGCGCCATTGTCAGGGGATCTTGGGCCTCGGTGAGAGGCGGGGGGGCTTGAGCGGCTGGTAGAGCAAGAAGTGCCTCGTGGCGAGATCTCTCCCTTTTCTCCGCGAGAATCATCAACCGACCTCTCCTTAGGGGAGCCATGGCTTGCAGGGTGAGGGTGGCGGCGGCAGGAGGAAGAAGATAGTGATTACTGTGGGAGAAGAGTCAAAGACTACATGCCGTGGTCCAGTAGTACTACTACTATTATACAAGACCACCGTGTACGGTCTACCTTCTCAAAGAAGCCAGGGAGGCAGGGGTAGGGAATCGATGGGACTTGTCTTTATTGCGATGGACAGTTCAATGGTCTTCGACGCCGCCTAAAATCCATTATATAATAAAAGGAGTGCGAGACGGGTGTTCATCACGGGGATCGGTGCACACGTCCCGCGTGCGTGTGTCACGTGTTGATGGGGGCAATGACGCGCGCAACTGCTGCACGATCATGTCGGCACGTCGAACTCCACGTCGACAGGCACGCACGGGATATTTACGAGTCTAGAATACGTTGTGCCACTTTTGTTGTGATCAAATTATGTTTAGTACATGAGATATTACTTTTTTTGATAATCGACAAATGCATGCGTGAACACGACGCACAAAACCGCTGCTCATCCTTGATGAGATCGGCACCCCACTCTGTGTACCCGCCATCGACCATTCGGAACAACTACCTCGAGCACGATGCCCCCTCGCCATGGCAATGGCAGGTCCAAGCTGTCGACTGACCATCCCGCGTCCTCGGCTCTTCACTGCATCGGTCGCGCTCGCGAGTCGCCTGCTGAGGCAGCACGTCATGTCCGACTGCACCAGGATCCATCGACATCGACACTTGTTGGGGATATATTTTCTAGGTATCCCCACAGTCCTCACTGACCAGGGTGGCCCACTTCGGGTTAGAGCTTTGCTTCATGGGCGGCCCAGTCAGGGAGAAGAGACG
The DNA here is from genome assembly GCA_916181665.1 of Avena sativa. NCBI lineage: Eukaryota > Viridiplantae > Streptophyta > Magnoliopsida > Poales > Poaceae > Avena > Avena sativa. Next base: position 321,480,981 of record OV702292.1, read on the forward strand.
GAGTCCAATCCGGCTACGGGAAGGCCCAGAAGACTTACCGACATAGGCCCATAGTGTTACTTGTAGTTCAAGATGTACTCAGTAACCGACTCTTAGTCGTAGCCGGATAGATGTCTCCTGTAAACCCTAGGCCGGATATCTATATAAGCCGTCCAAGGGAGAGCCTTTAGGGCACCCCTTACAATCACAATCTCAACTCACACAGGCGAACCCTTGTAACCCATATCCCGGCTCTGCCGTATTACTGGATTGCTAGCAGGAGTAGGATCCGTCCAAAGCCGACGGATTCGAACCTGGGTAAACTTGTGTGCTCACCATCCCGGAACACCGTATGTCTCACACCCCTCTCTTCCGCACGCCTCGAAGACCCCCTCATGGCGTACTTGTCATCAATCCGATGACAGTTGGCGCCCACCGTGGGGCAAGTGAGCTTCAAATCTACGTTCTGAACAGAATCTACAAGAATCGGAATCAGCGAGACTATCGCCGTCGGTCGCATCCTCTACGCCAACGACGTCCCTCTCATCGTTCTCGATGAGACCTGGATTCCGGCTAGGGAGGCTGTGACTGCCTACACCATCATGTCTTTTGGCGAGATCGATGTTTACATCGGTTTTGCTGAACCAGCCCCACCCACCCCAGTGATGATGATAGAGGCAGAAGAAACTTCTGGGTCCCCTTTGTCCGCAGAGACGGCCGAGTTCCGGATCTCAGAAAACCCTAATCCCACCCAGCCCGCACCAATCGCGGAGATAGTGGAGAAATTCGAACCTGAAGTAGACCTGGCGGTCCAAGTTGAATCTGGAGTGGATCTCCCTAGAGAGGCCGAATCCCAGATCGACCCACCCGCTGAAGTCGAAATCTAGGAGGAACATAGCAACAACACTGGATCTGGCTCTAATGACGCCGGGACAGACAGGCCTTTCCGAAGATACACGCTAAGACGCATGATGATGCAATATGCAAGCATAGATGATATTCTCGAGACCATTAGGAGTTTCGAGGAAGCCGATCGCGAGAGCCGCAATTATCTCAGGAGGCATGCGTCGCACTTCGTCGGATACGTGGGATCCGGATCTGGCTCTGCCGATGCTAGAGACAACACCGACTATGTGCTGGAGGCGATCGGAACAAACACCGACGTACCCGCATCCTCGGATGAGTCGATGATGTCAGCAGATTTCCGAAAGTTCTCCGCGGAATATGAAGAGGAGTATAACTCCAAAGCTATAGAGGAAGAAAGAGCCATGGATGAAGGATCCGGGGAAAACTCTCCTAAAACGCAGGATAACATGGAAATTGGAGATAATCCCGAGGTGCAGATGTCCGAAAGTACCGATCAGAGCTTAACTCTGGGAAACGGACCCAAAGTCGTCTTTGCTACTGGCGCTGCTAAGAAGGCAAAGAAGAAGAACAAGAAGAATAAAACCCCGGCGAAAGACCCTCTAGTAGAGGAGGTGATTGCCGAGGAATACGAGGAGGACTCGGATGGAGCACTTATCCTAGACGATCCCAAAGAAGAGTCGGTGGACGGAAACGTGATCACTAAAGGTGCACGTAAACTCATCGATGCTGCATTAACCATACCTATTCCTACAACTGCAGATCTCACTGCTGAAGAGCTGGACGAGAGGCCCCAGGCCCTAGAAGCGCGTCTCCAAGTACTCCTCGATGAAGCCAAAAACATTGAGGAGGAAAAGAAACGCATGGCAACTGCGGAGAAGTACAACTCCAGGCAACATTAGAAGACCAGGAAACGTCATACTCATGACGACCAATTCCCGCAGATTCACAAAGTCCTTTTTGGAGGAGAACTTGGGATGCCTCGATGCGACAACAATGGGGATTGGGTGTATCCAACACCAGTACAGAACACTGTTGCGGCTCGAGAAATCCTATCGACTAATCCAGGCGCGGAGCAGATCTGGTTGGGAATCAAACTACTCAACAAAGGACTAGAGCAGCAAAAGGTCGCCCTGTCCGGAAGTCAAAAACTGGTCTCCAATTCTGACCAATGTTGCACAGACCCGGCATGGGCTGACGTAAGACCCCAACGTGTTCCGGAACAGCAACATCGTTCCGACCGTCGGGAAGACAACTACTCAAGAACCGGATCTTCAGGGCAGCACCACAAAGCTGCGCGTGACTGGTGTAACGTTAACCCAGTTGCGGAGCAAGAAGCAATTGCTGCGCTGAATCCGAGGAATCCTCCTCGACGAGATTCGAAGGACCACAGGGAAGAAGATAAAGAGAAACGTCGGGAGGAGGACCGACAAAGAATGCCACCTCCTAGACATGCAAGCCGTCCGGATGACGGGAGAAGGAACGACGCACACCGCGCCGAGTCAAGCCGGTAGGGGGCTCGTCACAATGAAGACCCTCCCTGGAACCGGAATAATGGCGCTCCAGACGGAGGCCGGCGATCAGCCGGAAATAACCCAGCTGCTCCACCCTCTCCGCCAAGTAGCCATCACAACGGCTCCCAAGGAGGCCAAGGAGGGCGTCGTGGTGGAGGAGGTTGTGGCAGCAGCCGAAGTCCGGCTCCAAGGCACCATAGCCATAGCCGTCACTCGGGATGATCTTTATCCCCAAATGACGCAAGGCATAGGATCAACTCCAACATAGAGGCACGACGCTATGAAAATGATGACATATACATGGGCACAAAGTGCTCCGGACCACGCATAAGAGCTACAAGATTCCCAGAAGGATTTGCTATCTCAAGATATATTCAAGCCTACGACGGCATAGCTCGGCCAGATACTGGGCTACATTATTTTTTCCAAGCTTGTTGCATCGCCAAAGGCGGAAATAGCCTGGTCGCAACACGATAACTCCCACTTATGTTGCAGAAGACGGCACGATCATGGCTCAATGAACTTCCAGAGAACACCATCCACAACTGGTATGACATGCAAAGTGCGTTCTTTCGGAATTTTGAAGGCACATACCGGAGGCCCTGTACGGTCGGAGACCTACAACATTGCACCCAGAAAGCCAAAGAAACTTGCCGGGATTATCTCGGACGATGGATCGACACCAAGAACTCCTGTGAAGGAGTAAATTACCAAACTGTGATTGGAGCTTTCATTGCAGGTCTCCCAATTGGTTTACTACGTCATCGCTTGAAGTGTGGCAAAGTCACTGATTTGGGAGAGATGATAGAAACAGCGAGCAAGTATGCAGATGCTGACGACGATGCAGAGGGATTACTTAACTCCCTGGCTGTGCCACAGTTGGCAAAACAACCAAAGCAACAAGCTTAGAAGCGCAAGAATACCTCGGAAGAAGAACCCAACACGGAAACGACAGTAGTCACTGCTACTTTCGAGTCTAGAGGACGAGGAGGACGTGGCGGTGGCCGCGGACGCGGTCGTGGGACGTCAAGAGTCCAAGGTAGAGGAGACCAGCAACCCAGAAAAACCTACTCTTGGGCCGACATTGCCAATAACCCATGTGTGCATCACTTAGATGCCAATGGGGGCTCGTCCCACACAAACGCCGAGTGTCGTTTCAATGACGACATTAAAAGAGATGATACCGCTGGCTACAAAGCTAAGCGGAAGAAGGGAAATAAGAATCCCAAAAAGGATAAAGAGACCAAGGAAGATTCCAACATGGAGGAAGCTGACACTTCAAATCCCAAGCTGAAAGGGAAGAAAAATTTTCCGACCAAGAAAGACACTTATGTCACCTTCCTCGGATCTCAACCAGCAAAGGTCAAAAAGGCAGTTCTACATGAGCTCAATGCAACAGTTCCGGCTGTCCCTCAATTCTTGGATTGGTCGCAAGTGGCAATCACCTTTGACCGCGCTGATCATCCGCCTAAGTTGCACAGGCGAGGAAAATACGCCTTAATTGTCAATCCACTTATTGAAGGATATGGTTTCTCCAAGACTCTCATGGACGGTGGTAGCAGTATTAATATTCTGTATGTCGAAACGCTACGCCGGATGAAGATCTCGGAGACCCAGCTGAACCAGCACTGTGATCTTTCACGGGGTTGTCCCAGGAAGACAAGCAAATTCCTTGGGAGAAATCACTTTGGATGTTACCTTTGGGACTCCAAAGAACTATCAGACGGAGGCACTTTCCTTCGAAGTGGTCCCGTTCAAGAGCGCGTACCACTCTATATTCGGACGTCTGGCTTACTAGGCTTTTATGGCTCGTCCGTGTTACATTTATAATATGATGAAAATTCCAGGCCCAACGGCGTGATCACCATCAGGGGAGACCCGAAGAAAGCGCGAGAGTGCGAGGATGGAAATGCCACCTTTGCTGAAGCCGTGCTGCACGCCCAGGAGTACCAGGAGATCAAGAAGAGCATAGATCCGTCTGAGATACCAGCAACGAAGAAGGAGGTGACAAAGCCGAATCCGGAGTTCAAGGCATCAGAAGAGATGAAGAAGACGCCGTTGAAGGATGATGACCCCTCCAACATGACCCAGATAGGCGTAGGCCTAGATAGCGTATAGGAAAGCATGCTCGTCAAGTTCCTCAAAGCAAATCAAGATATTTTCGCATGGCAGCCATCTGACATGACCGGAGTACCTAGGGAACTTGCCGAGCGCTCTTTAAATGTAAACCCAAACGCTAAACCCATCAAACAGTCCTTACGACATTTTGGCAATGAAAAGCATAAGGCAATAGCTAAGGAACTAACACGACTCGAGTTAGCCGGATTCATAGAAGAGGTCATCCACACTGAGTGGTCAGCCAATCCTGTAATGGTCCCTAAAAAGGACACCACTGATTTAAGGATGTGTGTTGATTATACTTCCTTGAACAAGGCTTGTCCCAAAGATCCGTTCGCTCTGCCTAGGATTGATCAAGTTATCGATTCTACGGCAGGCTCGAAACTAATCTGTTTTCTCGACGGATATTCCGGTTTTCACCAAATCCGGATGAAGGAATCTGACAAAGTCAAAACTTCATTCATAACCCCCTTCGGAACCTTCTGTTTTTTTACAACGCCCTTTGGGCTGAAGAACACAGGAGCTACGTACCAACGTACAATGCAGCGTTGCCTCCACGATCAAATCGGACGCAATGTACATGCATATGTGGATTATATTGCGGTGATGTCCAAAAATAAGGAAACATTGATTTCTGACTTGGAGGAAACGTTCGCCAATCTATGAAAATACAACATAATGCTTAATCCGAAGAAATGCTTCTTTGGAATCCCGGCCAGAAAATTGTTAGGTTTCATCGTGTCTCAAAGAGGCATAGAGGTGAACCGAGACAAAATCAAGGCTATACTTAATATTTCCAGTCCAACTCGCCTGAAGGACGTACAAAGACTAACTGGTTGCATTGCTGCAGTCAGTCGGTTCGTAAGCCAGCTCGGTGAAACAGCCGCACCATTATACAAACTCCTGAAAAAGACCAAGGATTTTGTGTGGACCGACGAAGCTAAAGCCGCACTATAGGACCTGAAGAAAGTACTCTCATCTGCTCCTATCCTTGCTGCGCCGGAGCCACAGGAACCGATGTTGCTCTATCTCGCTGCGACAAGCAAAGTCGTCAGTATTGTCATGGTAGTGGAGAGACCGGAGGAAAATCAGGAACACTTGGTGCATCGTCCAACTTAGTTTGTTAGCGAGGTCTTGACAGAATCGAAACAACGGTATCCACACTATCGAAAGCTAGCTTATGGTGTGTTCTTGGCATCTCGTAAGCTACAACACTATTTTCAGGAGCATCCAAATTACCATGGTGAGCACAGCTCCCATGAGAGATATAATCAACAACAGTGACGCCACAGGACGCGTCGCCAAATGGGGCATAGAGCTCTCAGCTTTCGATATTGAGTACAAACCTCGGACAACAATCAAATCCCAAATCCTTGCCGACTTTGTTGCTGATTGGACATAGACGAAGGAGAATATGACCCTCCCTGAGTCGGAATATTGGACCCTATATTTTGATGGGTCTAAGGCTCACGGGGGCTCGGGGGCTAGTGTGGTGCTCAAATCACCCCAAGGAGATAAACTTTTATACGTGTTGCAGATCCACTTCACAGCGACAAATAATATTGTCGAGTATGAAGCACTGTTGCATGGAATCCGGATTGCTAAGGATATCAGCATCCGACGTTTGATGTGTTCGGAGATTCGGATCTTGTTGCTCAGCAAGTGTCGGATATTTGTAATGCAAATAAACACATGGCAACATATAAAGCTGTCGTGGATGATTTATCTAAATCGTTCAAAGGTTTTGAGGTTCAACACATCCCTCGAGCAGAAAATGAGGAAGCAGATGCATTATCTCGGATAGGCTATGCACGTAAAGAGGTCCCGGATGGCGCTTTTTTAGAGCACCTCAAAGTTCCCTCAATAAAGGGAGTGGACAAGGAATATCCGACCAAATCCCACTCACCTCTAGTTGTAGTTCTGGCTGTAATTCCCAGTTGGACTCAACCCTACCTTGACTATTTGGTAGATGGCAAATTACCCGAAGACGAGGTTCTGAGCCGGCAGATTATCCGACGAGCAAAATCCTACACTGTAGTTAATGGTGAGCTCTACAAGCGAAGTGTATCTGGGGTCTTTCAGCGCTGCGTATCTCTGGAAGAAGGAGTGGAAATCTTAAGAGAAATCCATGAAGGCGAGTGTGGTCACCATGCTGCAGCCAAATCTTTAGTGGCAAAAGCTTTCTGACACGGTTTTTTCTGGCTTACAGCCAAGGCAGATGCCGAACGACTGGTCAAGACGTGCAAGGGCTACCAAAAGTACGCCAAACAAGCTCACGTTCTAGCTGATCAGCTGCGAACAATACCTATAACATGGCCTTTCGCGGTCTGGGGGCTTGACATGGTAGGACCGTTTAGACGGGCTCCAAGTGGATTTACTCACCTCTTAGTGATGGTGGATAAATTCACCAAATGGATTGAGGCTAAACCCGTCACTAGTTGTGATAGAGAAATAGCCAAAAGATTTGTCGAGGATGTTATAATCCGGTATGATTATCCGCATAGTATTATCACATACAACAGGAGTAATTTCTCTATGGGAGAACTTGTCGAATTCTGCAACGAACAAAATATCCGGCTTGACATTGCGTCAGTTGCACATCCACATGCTAATGGACAAGTCGAAAGAGCAAATGGTTTAATCCTACAAGGCCTAAAACCGAGACTCGAAGCACCACTACGACGTGCTGTGGGGGCTTGGGAAGAGGAATTATCTTCTGTAATATGGAGTTTACGAACAACTCCGAACATGTCAACCGGGTACACACCTTTCTTCTTGGTCTATGGCGCAGAAGCAGTTCTTCCTAGTGATTTGATTCACACTTCTCCTAGAGTGGCCGCGTATATCAAAGAGGATGCCAAGATTTCTCGACAAAATGATCTCGACTTAGTCGAAGAAGTTCGCGTCGTTGCTGAAATGAGATCAATAGCCTATTGGTAGAAGTTACGCAAGTATCATAGCTAGAGAGTCAGGAACAAATCTTTTAATAAGAGTGATTTGGTTCTCCGGCTTGTGCAACAAAGAAAGCACAAACTTTCCCCTGTATGGGAAGGGCCATTTTTAGTTAGTCAAGTATTGCACAATGGTTCATACTACCTAACTGATATGAGGCCAGTCAAAGAAAGACCTGCTACTAAGAAGATAAAGAGATCTAGAGGCAGTACAAATCCGAATGAGTTAGACAGAGCGTGGAATATTGGTCAGCTACGTCCCTTTTATTCGTAGTTTATCCTTCTTTGTAATCATATATGTGTACATGATCTGTGAGAAATAAAAGTTTTGGTTACCTCAATTTTTTCTGAGAAGTTTTTACCATCTTATTTCCGAATGATCATGTCACAGTCGAAAATCCCAAAATACTTGAAAGTACTTTATGCTCATGTTTGTTCTGGTTTAGATTTCCGATTCTTAAAAATGCTACCTTCGGGTATAACTCTAAATTTCCTAGTCTATACTTTGGTTATTTGTCTGATTGCCGGATGCGGGTATTTTCCGAGTAGTGAATTGTTGGTACTGCAAGCCGACTTTGTTTCCGAGTTTAAACAGGTTTAGCAATTGAGCTCCGTTGCTCGGCAAAGTTTCCATGCTGAAAGTTAGCCGGCTCACGAAAGGGACGAGGCGGAAAGCCAGATAAACGATAAGTATAGACTAAAAAGTATAAAGTGCTTATGTAAACATTTCAGGCACACAAAAATCAAAGCCAAAAGTGCTGAATAGATTAAAACTTACCACTAGCAAAAAGTATCATACTACATATTTACAGACCCATAATGTTTTCAGAATAACACATTTGTTTCTGATGATCTATGATGCAGGAGAATAGGTAGGAGCTACCAGCTTGCTGGATACATCGGCCTCGGCTTGATAACGTTCTGAGATGTTCAAATCCGATACGGTTTGTTCATCATCGGAAACTTCGGCTGCTTCTTCCGGAGGCGGAGGCGGCGTGTCCACGCGGTTGAAGAATGGAGTGTCGTAGCTGGTCAAGTCAGCTACGTGGCACCCTTATCCAGCGCAGGAGTCCATGATGGCTTTGATATTTTGCTGCTGGCCGTCTTCATCCACAGTAGAATACCCTCTGGTCACTTGCCAGATTTCCATGCTCCCATGGTGGATCATGACCATTGTGAGAGCGTTCTGCGCTGCGGATCGCGCGTAGGACATATTCCAGTCCTTTGCCTTGTCTCGCACCTGAAAGTCGGACATGCTATGCATGTCCGGAACCCTGAGAGCTTCACCAATATCCTCGATGGATTGGCGGAAGTCATGAAGCAAATCACCGACTTGGGTAAGCCGGTGGGTGCGAGGCTCGGCAGAGGTGGAGTCCGTCAAGTTCAGAGGACCTATGCATATAACGCAAAACGGTTAAATAAATCCTACATCGAAAGAGTCGAAGAATGTAAACAAGTCAGAAAGATGGAAACATACCAAAGATGACATCGTCAACTTTGGTTTTCTCTTCACGAAGACTCCGGAGTTCAGCCCGGAGCGCCTCAAAAAGGTCCTTCTCTCTGAAAATCTCGTCATTGAGATCCAAGATTTTCTGCTCGTGGAGTGTAATCTTGCGATCACGCTCCACGGTGGCCATGGAGGAGGATTCGAGAACTTGACCAATGCTCTTCTCATGGTCCGCCTTAAGCTGGTCTAGCTCTCGGCGGAGATCCTTGTTTTCCACCACCAGGGTCTTCAGATTCTTGGCCTCTTCGATCATAGCACAGGACTGCTTTATCAGTGCTGTAAGTCAAAAAGAACAACAGTTCAGCAAAAATATTTGACTATGAAAATGCAAGACAAGGTTTGAGTTTCAGAATGTTTACCTTCGGCCTCATCCTTGGAAACTTTAAGCTCATCATTTTTAAGTCGGAGAGCTTTGATCTCTTTCCGCTTATTGTAGACATTTTTCAACAATTCCTGGTTATATGAATTAACTTTTTGTAAGTCAGAATACCTAGAGTCAGAGGTCCACTAAAGACTCGGGCTAATATTGTAGCTAATATCAGCACGAGCCTTGGGGGCTATACTAGTTCATTCTTTGGCATCCTAATGAAGCATAAACCCAGATTGTTTATCCAACTTCATGCGTGGGGGCTAGAGGATATGATATAAAGTACAATAAAGAAAAGCGTGAGTTGGAATTCCGACTTACATGATGTTCATGTGTGAGCTTACTCAAGCACATGTTCACCTCAGTGGTAACCTTCTCGGCGAAGGTGAGTGGAATAACCGGAGGTGGTGGAAGCGCACCAGCTCTTAGTCCCTCATCGCGAACGCAGACTTGTTCGAGAAGATCGGAGTACTTAATGTCCTCTGCTTCTTGTGCTTCTTCTTCGGCAGAGGGATTACGGCTCTCCAGGCATTGCCGGGCCAGCTGCTGGATTTCCTCCACAGATTTCCGAGACAAGCCAAATTTGGCAAGTCCGAGATTGTTCAGGAGATTTTCAGCGAAGGTCCCTGCCGAGGGACCATTACCCAAAGAGGGTTCACCCTTATCAAAACCTGAGCCACCCATGGTGACGTCATTCTGCGACTCAAGGGTCATTGGCCCTGTTGAGGGAGCTGGATCTTCTGCGACGACTAGGGATGGAGTAATCATCGGTGCTGCAGAAGGTTGAGGGGCAGGAGTCGGAGGAGTTGCGGCAAAAGAAGCCATGGTTAACTTCGTCTGATGCAGGGGATTCGAGATATTCCCCTTCCCCTTTCCCTTGATGAGCTGCTTAGCTCTGAGAAAGTAATAGAATGAAGAACATTATATCTCGAAAGAAATCATGACGTAAAGTACAAAGGCAGAAGTTGTGTGGAAAGTTACCTCTTGACAACTGGCACTTCCTTTGTGCCGATGGCCACTGTCGGAGCTTTGCGCTTCCTGGGCACAAAGTCCAGCAGTGGGACCAATTCCTCCTCCTGAGAAAACTCAGGACGATATCCCTCGATAGGAGCAAATTCTAACTCGGGGAGGTCGGCAAGCTGAAAGGAAAATAATATCTCCGTGTTGCGAAACAAATTAAAGGTCAAACATATAAAAAGGGTTTATTGCTAAAAGCTTACCGGCACTACAGGGTCTTCCGCTGTATGCATGTCCAGGGACAAATCCGGGATCTTTCTCTCGATCCGCTCCTTTATCAGCCATTTGATCTGGCTTATGTAATCCTGTGGCTTTAAAGCCTTGGGACTGATGCGGAGGCAGTCATTTTTTTGACGCCATGATGGAATGCATCAGTCGGTCGCCGCGGTGCTGGAGAGGCTGGATCCGGCATGCCACCCAAGATTGGACCAAGTCGGTCCCTCTCAGGCCCTTGTGCTTCATCAGATACTCGATCTGCCTCTTGGCGAGAATCAGATCGTCGCTGAGAGCCGGAGGAGCCTCGTCCTAGGATGCTCAGGGCGTGGCGGCTCGGTCGACGAAAGCCGGCAAAACAGAAGCTTTGCCGGGAGCGGGAATATCCTTATGATAAAAGAAGGTAGCCGACCACTGTTTAACCAACTCACACTACTAGGAAAACGGCTATAGGTAATCAGCACATCCGTGGCTCACATGGTTGAAGTGCCCCACGGCTAAAACAGGCGTGGCTCACCTGTGGGCAGTGCCCTACTAATAACTAGAACAACCGTGGCGCACATGACTATAGTGCGCCACAGATGTGTGTGGGCCAGGGCCCTGTTGGCCGCACGCCAAACATCTGTAGCGCACTATAGTCATGTGCGCCACGGTTGTTAGGGTCATCTGTGGCGCACATGGGTCTGGTGCGCTACGCCTAAGCGCATGCCCCCCTCTGCTCTGAAATGGCCACAAACTTCTGTGGCGCACTCGGCCTAGTGCGCCACAGGGAGTAGGGTCATCTGTGGCGCACGTGGGTCTGGTGCGCTATGCCTAAGCGCATGCCCCCCTCTGCTCTGAAACAGCCACAAACTTCTGTGGCGCACTTGGCCTAGTGCGCCACAGGGAGTAGGAGCATCTGTGGCGCACATGGCATAGTGCGCCACAGATGTTTGTACTCCCTGTGGCGCACTAGGGCCGTGTGCGCCACGGATGTGTCGATTTCTTTAGGACAGCACTTTATGTGCACATGTGTGACCACATCCACCACCCCACACTTCACTTTCCCCTTCTTCTTCCTCCTTAGATCTAGTCGGGATCTTCTCCTTTCCACCTCAATTTCTCCACACATTCACCATTTTTAGCATGTAAAACTTGCTTTGGATGTTACATAAGTAATAGAGGAGGTCTCCGGTCTCTCATCTATCCTTCTCCGGTCGACGCGCGCACCTCTCCTTTCCATCTTTCTCGCGATCGGTCTCTCATCTCGGTAAGTTATCCATGTAAGGATGTGTTCATGTGTATATGGATGATGTGCTCATATGTATGTAGATGATCGATGCTCATGATGTGTGTATGTGGAGAGGATCGATGGTCATATGTGTGTGTATATGGAGAGTATCGATGATGCTCATGCATGTGTGTATGGAGAGGATAATGATATGTTCATGTGTGTATGGATCGGTCTCTCTCTCTCTCTCTCTCTTGTGTTTGTATGTGAACAAGTTGTCATTTGTTTTGCCAAAATGTTGATTCATTTCCATTTTGGCAAGACTTTGGCATTTCGCAAAGGTCCTAATTTTAGGATAGGTCATGCCGAAATTTTCTATCGACCATTGCATGCATGCATTCATTATGTGGTTCTAATAGACTTCAAAATTGTACCGTGTACATCGTGCAGGCAAAAATGGTCCGCATAATGAGCGAAGGCATTGTGGCTAGATTTTTGAAATGTGTGACGGCCGACATGATATGAAATAACAAGACAGATATAAGATGTCCGTGCAGAAGATGCAAACTCAACTGGGTGATCGACCCAGATTCCAGGAATCTGCAGGCGCACCTGCTCCGCCATGGTTTCATGGATGGATACACTCGTTGGATAAGCGATGACGTAGATGATGGAGACGGTGAAGAAGGTGGCCAACATGACGATGATCATCATCACGGCGAGAACGGGCGAGATGATGAAGAGTCTCCTGGAGATGGTGAAGGTGCGGAAGCAGACCGGGATGATGATGATCTAGATGCCGGAGGAGCAGACGACGATGGAACAACGTCAGGCTGGGTGCAGGACCCTTATGTGCAAGAGCTGCTTCTCAAGCACACGAGTAACGCCAGGGCTGCCGCTAGAGAGAAAGCAAAGCTGCTTGCGCAACTTGAGAAAGACGCGGTTACTCCATTGTATGAAGGATGCAGGCCCGATGATACCCGGTTGAATGTAACGCTCAAGGCTATGGAGATGAAGGCAAAGCACAAATTGAGCGACGCAAGCTTCGACGATATGATGGCATTCTGGCACGATCGTCTCCCGGAGGGGAACACATGTCCAACTAGTATCGAGGATGCCAAGAAAATCGTCTGTCCTCTCGATCTACCGCACGTTAGATATCACATATGCATCAACGATTGCATCATTTATCGGGGCGAGGACGCGGAGAAAACCACATGTCCGGTGTGCGGCGTGAGTCGATACAAGAAAGGGAAGAAAGCACCTCGAAAAGTGGTATGGTACTTTCCTATCACTCCTCGTCTGCAGCGCTATTTCGTGGACCCTAAGGAAGCGAAGCTCATGCGATGGCATGCGGAAAGGAAGAAGCCAGGAGATGATGATGACCCCGAAAAGGATGAGCTGCTGACGCACCCTTCAGATGCTAGCCAGTGGAAAGCATTGGACCTCGAATTCCCAGAATTCGGTGGAGATTCGAGGAACATCAGGCTTGGTGCGAGCACCGATGGACTCAATCCGTTCGGTAGCCAGAGCAGCACGCACAGCACTTGGCCCGTGTTTGTATGGATGTACAACCTCCCTCCATGGTTGTGCATGAAGAAGAAGTACATACAAATGAGTATGCTAATTCAAGGGCTGAAACAACCTGGTACCGACATCAATCTGTATCTTGGGTTGTTGAAAGAGGAGCTAGCCACGTTATGGGAATCTAGAGCCAATACTTACGACGCCGTCGCACAAGATTATTTCACTATGAGAGCCGCGTTGGTCACTACGGTGCAAGACTATCCAGGTTGCGGGTATATCTCGGGGCAGGTTATCCAAGGATTCTGCGCATGCGTTAGGTGCATGGATAACACAAGCTATCTCCAACTAGAGAAAGATCCAGGGTCATCGAAAACCGTGTTCATGGCGCACCGGAGGTGGCTCGGCAAGAATGATCCATGGAGAAAACATGGAGACCTGTTCGATGGCAAATCAGAGACCCGAGGAATCCCAGAGCGTAGGAGCAGCGAAGAAGTGGAAGAGTTGCTGAAAAACTGGAAAGATTGTCCTAAGCCTGGAAAGAAGCGAAAGAGGCAGCAACAAGACAAGCCGCTGATGAAGGTATGGAAAACAAGGTCTGTTTTCTGGGAGTTGCCATACTGGAAGTTTCTCCGCACGCCTCATAGCCTCGACATCATGCATATCACGAAAAACGTGTGCAAGAGTCTGGTCGCCACCATAATCAACATGCCAGATAGGACGAAAGATGGTCCGAAAGCAAGGCACGACCTGATATGCTTGGGTATCCGGAAGGAGCTTCACGGAGGACGCACTACTCCTGATAATCAGGAAGATGACGATGATCATGAGTCGGAGACGACACAAGGTCGTCGGAAGGGTAAAAAGTTCAAGAAGAACGAATATTACTGCCCTCCTTCTTGCTTCACTCTAAGCCAGGATGAGATCAAACAGTTTTTCAAGTGCCTTCTAGGAGTCAAATTTCCTTACGGCTACGCGGGCAAGATAAGCAGATACCTAGACGAGGCGAAGCAGAGGTTCAGTGGCATGAAGTCTCACGACTGTGCCGTGCTAATGATGCAGGTACTTCCGGTCGCACTAAGAGGGATAATGGACGAGCACGTCCGTGAAACGTTATTTGGCCTATGCAAGTTTTTCGACGTCATCTCTAGGAAGTCGATTGGCTTGAATCAGCTCGGAAGGCTACAGGAGGAGATCGTGGTGATACTATGTGAGCTTGAGGTCTACTTCCCACCCGCATTCTTCGACATTATGGTGCATCTGCTGGTCCATGTCGTGGAGGACATCGTACAACTCGGGCCGATGTTCCTCCGCAGCATGATGGCGTTCGAAAGGATGAACGGACACATCAAAGGATACGTTCGCAACAGGTCCCGTCCAGATGGAAGCATAGCCAAGGGCTTTCTGGCCGAAGAGTGCATCTCTTTCTGCACGAATTATCTAGACATCGAGAACCCTGTCGGTCTTCCCGTCAACAGACACCTTGGCAAGCTCGACGGATCTGGTCACCGAGAGGGTCGTCGCATACTGCATGCAGACTTGAATTTTCGACGCGCAGACTTTGATCGAGCAAACCTCGTCGCGCTACAGCATTTAGAACTGGTTGATCCTTGGGTACAGAAGCACAAAAGGTTAATCGAGAAGAAGTACAGTGACCGGGGCATATAGAGGACGCAGGGAAAAATAATCAAAGAGCACAACTCAGATTTCACGCGTTGGTTTAGGCAGACGCTCTTTGATAATCCCCCGCGCTCGCATTCTTCTGACACGGAAAAGATCATATTCACCTTGTCGTAGGGACCGATGCAAAACCTGGTGACCTATCAGGCGTATGATATCAACGGCTACACATTCTACACGGAGGAAAAGGACAACAAGTGTGATTATCAGAACTCAGGCGTAACGTCGGAATTCTACACCGATGACAACGTGAAGGAAAGATTCTACGAAAGAATCGAGGAGATCTGGGAGCTCGACTACTGTGGAGAAAAGGTGCCGATGTTCCGTGTCAGATGGGCAAAGAGCGTCGAAAGAGAAGACCGGTATTTCACAACCATGGTTATACCCGAAGCAGCCAAATCCAAGGCCGCCGGTGCAAACGTGGCCACGAAAAATGAACCGTGGGTACTGGCTACCAAAGTGGACCAATGTTTTTTCATTACCGACCCGACAAAGCCTAGCCGTATTGTCGTGAGGAGAGGAAAAAGAAACATCATCGGAATGGATGGAGTCGCCAACGAGCAAGACTTCGACCAGTACGGCGATCCAAAATTGAAGATGACGACGACTACGATGCAGCAACATACATCACAAGAAGAAAAAGGACAACCCTACCCAAAAAAGGTAGCCCGTTCGAAAGAAGAAACATTAAAGTGCCGGGGCTAAATTATTCAACCACGACAAAGAAGGGAAAAAGATTGTAAAAGCTAGCTCAAAAAATATTGTAAAACGCGTGGTCGAAAAAAATTGTAAAGTGCGGGTGGTCGAGTAGGGCCGTGCCCGATTCATATTATTATGAACAAATTATTATAAAATTTAGTTATACTTTGAATCATATTATTTGTACCACTTTTATGACATATATTATCACTTTTGGGCATTTTTGGAACATTTAAAAGTATTTATAAAATAAAAACAAAACAAATATGGCATATATTACCACTTTTGGGCATTTTTGGAACATTTAAAAGTATTTTTAAAATAAAAATAAAAAAGGGGGGCACCAGGATTCGAACCTGGGTGCTTAGAACTTTAGAATAGAGTAGTGGGCAGAACCAGTGGGATAGGGTAGTGAATCTGTTAGATAGTGGGACGGCTCTTTTCTTATACAGTTGCTAGAGGAGATAGGCGTAGCGCACTCCCGTATCGCACTATGCCAGAGTGCGCTACGCCTATCTTTGTCTTATCCACGTGCACGCAGGCACACACGTCCCTCATCCCCATTCAACCGCGCCCACCCATCTCCTGCTAGCCGCCGCCGACACTGTCGATCCGCCGCCTCGCCAGCCCTGCCAGCCGCCGCCACTCGAGGAGGAGACCGTGGAGGAGCAGGCCCGTGCCGCTGCCAATCCGCCGCCACCGCATCCCAGGAGGAGGAGGTCGCAGTTGCCACGCCAAGAGGAGGGGGTCGCGCTCGTTTCATGGAGGAGGAGGTCGCAGTCGCCGCGCAGTCCGTGAAGGAGAAGGCCCTCATCGTCCGTGTGCTCGTCGTCGTCCTTGTCTCGGAGGTGAGAATCACCCTCTCCCCCTCTCTCCCCTCTCGTTGCATCCATTCACTTAGGGGATTCAGAGTAGGATTCAGAGTAAGGGTTCAAAGTTAGGGTTCAGTTAGGGTTCTTAGGATTCAGAGTAGGAAATGTTCAGATTTTCTTAGGATTCAGAGTAGGGTTCAGTTAGGGTTCTTAGGATTTAGAGTAGGAAATGTTCAGATTTTCTTAGGATTCAGAGTAGGGTTCAGTTAGGAAATGCTCAGAGTAGGAAATGTTCTTAGGAAATTCAGTTAGGAAATGTTTAGATTAGGAAATTCAGATTAGGAAATGTTAATCAGTTAGGAAATTCAGATTAGGAAATTTAGAGTAGGAAATTCAGATTTGGAAATTCAGTTAGGAAATGGTTGCATGGTTTATGGTTGTTCAGAGTAGTGGTTCAGAGTTAGGATTCAGGGTTAGGAAATGTTCTTAGGTAGTATGATTGTATGCTTGCCTGTGTGGATGCTTCTAAGATGGACATTATGGTTGTTCAGAGTAGTGGTTCAGAGTTAGGATTCAGAGTTAGGAAATGTTCTTAGGTAGTATGAAATCATAACAGTGGTTTTGTCTTCATGGTTCATGGTTGCATGGATTACACTGCAAGCAACTTCCTTTCCTAGTTGTCTTAGCCCCTAGATAAATTATTCTGAGATGAACATTATTCTGAATTTTTATTTCTGCATGATTGTATGCTTTCCTGTGTGGATGCTTCTAAGATGGACATTATGCCTGTGTGGCATACACCAACTGGTAGCATGTTAGTTAATGAAAAACAGTAAAAAAGGAGGTCATGCTGCTTCTGTTACCAGTGTCCAGGTAGTAGTAGCTTTGCTAGAAATGGATGGTGTGTTATTGGTAGTAGTAGGTTTAGAAAGTAGTGTTAGGTGTTGCTGCTGCTTCAGTACTTTTATACTTAAGGCAAGTAGCAAGATTCAAGTTGTAAAAAATCTGAGTACTAAACTCTTGTGAAAATCTTGCCTTAATTACTAGCTTAGCTGGTTTCTGTATGTATTCATAGCAAAAGTTCAAGCAAGAGTTTGTGCTGGGTTGTTTCTTAACTAGCATCCTAACATTAGATCTCAACTAGCATCAATGGCTATTACAATGTTTGTGCTGGGTTGTTTCTTAAATGCCCATCTTTCTGTTAAATTTCATGGATCAACATTGCTGTAAATAATCACACAACACTGGAGGCAGAGGAAGTGTCATGGTGTGGTCAAGCAGGCTCATATGCTAGCTGCTTATCAATCATACTAATGTTGTGCACTCTGTCGAAAGTTGGTGTTTTGTAAAAAAAATGCATATTGGGAAGTTAGTACTTCTAAACCAGCTTCCAGAAAAAAAGCATATTGGGCAGTCAGTACTTAAGATATGTTTGATGTACACATTCAGTTGCTCTACAATTTCTTTCTTTCAGAAAACATAAGTTTGGTATATAATGTTTTGAGATTACTGAGCTAATACTGATAGAAATATGATCTTTGCATATTTCATCCAAATAATAGCCTGGTGAATCCACTGTTTTCTCCCACTGAAATAGTACAAATGACAGCAATATGCTTGCTGTGTTGTGCTTGCTCTGCTTGCTGTTGTCATTGTTGTGCTTGCTCTTCTTCTTAGTCTGGAACATCCACATATTATATGTCCACCCTACTTGTGCTACTACTACTTCTATGCTACTTGAGCTGCTACTACTTCTATTACATGTGCTGCTACTACTATCTGTTCCTTATATCCATCCTAGTGTTGCTCTGGCTACTACTATCTGTGGTGCTACTGTGCTTCTACTACTATCTGTGCTGGGACAACAACACCTTGAAATTGTGCTTGTGCTTGTATATGAAGCACTTTATTATGTGTGTATGCAGGTTCTTGTATGAAATGAGTCCCGATTTTTGCTGGAATGTTGATTAACTTCCGTTTTGGCAGAAATCGGGCACTCCTAGTTTAAGAAAATTAGCAAAGGTCATGCCGGATTTTTCCGTGCATTTAACCAATTATTTGTTTTTTATTAGTGCAAAGATGTGTGACAACGACGAGGCTGGATGTTCTAAGCGCATCAGCGCTGAAGGAGAACTCAGACCTCCGAATAAACAATTGACATTCTAGGAGGCGGCCCAGCGGCTAGAAGACGATGAAGAATACCATCCTTCGGAGAGCGAGGATGATGAGATGGAAGACGCGGAGGAAGAAGCCGAAGGAACGGCGGACGATGAAACCACTGATGGCGGCGAGGGCACAGGGAGTGGTAGCAACCCTCCTAAGAAGAAGAAGAAGCCGAAGGACCGGCGCCCGAACACGGTCGGCACGGTCAGGGAGGAAATTACCGAAGTGAGCCCATCAGGGGTTCCTTTGGAGCCCGCCCTTGTCGTCAAAGGGTACGGTGGGCAAGTGGCGGCGATCACCCGGACAACCATCTCGATCAACACTGAGAATCTCCGGCATAAAGATAATGGCCACTTGCGCACACTCCTCTTCGAGAAGCTGCACGCCAGATACAAGTTCCCCGCTAAGTATCAGAACACAAATTATCATGGGAACGAAGTAAACAAATCCGCCCTCACAAAGATGAGCACCGCCCTGGCCAGCTGGAGAACCCGGATAAAGAAGAAGATCTATAAAGAAGGCAAAAGTCTCGAGGAGATCCAGAAGATTGACCCGCAGATCACCGAAGATCAGTTCCGGGAGTTCAAGGAGAGGTGTGAATCCGAAAGAGCCCTGGCCAATTGTAATCGGGGAAAGGTGCTGCAGGCGATGAATATAGGTCATCACCATCTCGGATCTGGTGGATACAGAACCGCGGAGGCCAAATGGAATAAGGAGGACGAAGAGTATGGATCCAAGGGGATAGAAAACCCCTTTGCTAAATTCGAACCCGGGCAGGTTCGAAACTTCATCAGGGCCCATTACCATGTGGACCCAAAAACCAAACAACTCACCGCGGATCCTGCGGTGAAGGAATTCGAGGAAATTGTGGTAAGTATAATCTAATTACCGCGGATCAACACGATTGCAATCTAATCGATGATCTAAATGATTCACTGTTACTTCTTCTGCAGGAGGAGGAAATTGTTGCTAGTCATGGATCCCAGGGTTCCTCATCCCAGGGGTCGACGGCGGCCACCCGGTGGGATAACCCTTTTAACAGGGCGATGAACCGGGCCAAGAAAATAGAGCCGGTTACGAAGAAGCCGTCGTCGGCTGGCCGTCTGGCCGGCCTCGGGGGTAAGAATTGGGTGGATCATTTTGGTCCACCGCCGAGGACGCATGTGGCGCCGTCGGGAAGGAGCGAGGAGGAAAACCGAGAGGTTCAAGAACTTAAGGCACAAGTGGCACGGATCCCGCAGATCGTCCAAGACAACCTGGCAATCACCCTCACGTCCTTCCTGCCTACCTTGGTGGAGTCAATAGCGAACTGGAGTGCGGGTGGTCGAGTAGGGCCGTGCCCGATTCCAAGCATGGTCAGCAGCCACTCGAACAACGCGGCGCCAACGAATCAGGCGAACTACGTGTTCGTGACTCCGCCCGCTAGCACCGCGGCGCCGCCGCAAGTGTTGGTGACTCCCCTGCCATCACCGCGGCGCCGGAGTACATGTTGGTGCCCCCCTGCCATCGTCGCGGCGGCACCGGAGCTCCAAGCACCCGTCGGTAGGGAGAATACACCGGCGGCCAGCACCGCGCCATCAAGCAGCCCTTCCGTCTCTTGCACGCCCGTCGCCGTATGCGGTGCGTCGACATGAGCCGATCTCGACGCCATCACGGTAAACAAATTGCTTTAATTACCGCCTTTCATGCCATCTATTACTCTTATGGCATCTCGCTCTGACGACGCCGTACATGTTTTCCGCAGACGGATGTTCCTTGCACTCTCTTATGCTACGTGAACAACGAGCTGAGGGATGTTGCCATGGGTACCATCGTTCAACCCTTGCAGCGCACGTTCCACTCAAAGCCGATGCAAGATAGCGTGCACAGGGTTAAAATTAGTCGGGTGCTAAGGGCTGCGACGACCTAGAACCACCCATTCAACCCCCAGGAGCGGATGAAGAAGAGCCGTCTGTCCTCAGAAGTTGCTTCGGCTTATTCTTGCAATGGCCAAAGAGCATGATCCGTTTGGGGACAGCGGGGGCCATCACGCCACAGACAACAGCACCGCCTGTCGTGCCAGCGACAAGCGGTGGCAAGGCCCCCTTACCGCCCTCGCCGTCACCTCCACGCGGTGGGTCGGATGATCATGTTGATGATATGCACATGGCGCAGGATCCGGACGAGGACGACGAAGACTGGAATGATCACTTCTTCAGCACTCAGTTTGGCAACGAAGAAGACCTAGCTGGTGGCCCCACAGAGAAAGCCACTATCACCAAGCGTCTGTTTGGTTCTCAGGAGACGCCTCCAGCTTGCGCCTTTACAGAGCCAGCTGATACAACCAACTGGCCCTTTATTCTAAGCCCTGACACACTACATAGGGCGGCCAGTGCTCAGATTGCGGTGCCTGCCCGCTCTCCAAAAGGAAAAAAAGGCAGGAAAAGAAAATCTAGCAGCTCGAGCCAGCCGGTGGCGTCAACAACTGCGAATCCGATCAGGTTTCGGGACGGGCCACCAAGACCCGAGGGAATTATGTGGAGGATTCATGTGGCGGGTGAGCCCATGCTACCTAAGAATTTGCGGAAGCTCGCCAGTTCGGAACTGCAGAGTGTGCATGACGGCGTGCTGACGATAGAGAGACGCCTTCTATCAGAGAAAGATCCCTCGCACCCGGTATTCGTGGTTAAGGTGCCACCAGGCTTGGGCTTCGTCGACACTGCCCCCGCGGATCTGTTCTTCCTGCGGTTCGAGGACATCTTCAATATGTTCCACCTATACCCGCTGCACTATACCACGGTCCGTCTCTTTTCTCTCAGCCTGGCCACGCAGATCATTAGAGAGAACACACCGGGCATCGCTATAGTGGACCCCTACTACATGCGTGATGGCTACTTGGGTTCCCCCGCCGAACGACGTATCGTGGCTTCGTACCTAAAAAGAATCCTCGTGGCGAACAAGACAAAGGAATACATTCTCGTGCCTTACTTTCGCGAGTAAGTCGTTATTCACTCGCCACCGTCGATTGGCTTTATTAGATCATCATCATTCTTTTTCCAACACATTCCATTTGAATTTTTTGCGCAGAGATGAACACTGCACGCTCATCTCCTTATCGCCGAAGCATTCCCACGCCACATATTTCGACTCGGGGAGTCTAGAAAAGAAGAAAAACTACGACAAGATCAAGGAAGTTCTGGATGATGCTCTCACTGGCTTTGCCTCGACGGAAGGCACCAGCTTCGTGCGTAAGAAGGTCAAGTTCGGCAGGCACGTCTTCAACCACGTAACGGAGTTCCCCTGCGTGAAGCAGCCGGAAAACAGTAAGAAGGAAGCCTACTACGCACTCCATCACATGAGGGCGTTCCTACTTGACCAGCAGAATTCTACGCTGCCAGATCATCTCAAACAGTGGGCCAAAGCAAAGGCCAAGATCAATGATTCGGATATTAGACAAGAGATGTATCGCATCCAGCAGCAGTTTGAGGCAATCATCTTTCGTGATGTCATGACTTCGGGGGGATCTTCTACGGAGGAAATATCCCGAATAACCGTGACATAGAAGATCGCCTAGAGATGCAGGGTGACTATAGGAAGTTCATGACGAGACAAGGCGTCCTCCCGTTCCGTAAGCCGAGCCAGAAGGCTTGATGTTGGCCTAGTTGTAGTTACAAACTATAGATGACCTTTGTGTGTGTGTGTGGACGACATGTGAACTTATTTTGCTTATTATTATATATCAATCAATGCTTGGTTTTTTTGCTTACTCTTTGGTCATTTGCTCAATTTGGTCCTTCTTTTTTTCCTTACTCTTTTTTCGAGAATAATGCCGATGATTGAAATGTCGTGGCACACTATATATGTGAATGTGCTACGATGGGACTGTGAGCCTTGTGATATGCACAAGTCCAGGTCTTGTGCATCTACTTGGCTCACCGTTCCATCGTAGCATATTCCTGTGTCCAACGACCTATGTATATATATGAGGCATTCTTTTCGAGTTATTTTTGTCTTTTTCGAGAATATGCCGATGATTGAAATGTCGTGGCACAATATATATGTGAATGTGCTATGACGGGATAGTTAGCCTTGTGATATGCACAAGTCCATGAATTGTGCATCCTACTTGGCTAACCGTTCCGTCATAGCATATTCCTGTGTCCAACGACCTAGCTAGTTATATATGAGGCATTCTTTTCGAGCTACTTTGGTCTTTTTCGAGAATAATGCCGATGATTGAAATGTCGTGGCACACTATATATGTGAATGTGCTATGATGGGATTGTACGCCTTGTGCTATGCACAAGTCCAGGTGTTGTGCATCCTACTTGGCGTACGGTTCCATCGTAGCATATTCCTGTGTCCAACGACCTATGTATATATATGAGGCATGCTTTTTGAGTTACTTTGGTCTTTTTCGAGAATAATGCCGATGATTGAAATGTCGTGGCACACTATGTATGTGAATGTGCTACGATGGGATTGTACGCCTTGTGCTATGCACAAGTCCAGGTGTTGTGCATCCTACTTGGCGTACGTTCCATCGTAGCATATTCCTGTGTCCAACAACCTAGTTATATATGAGGCATGCTTTTTGAGTTTGCTCTTTTTGATTTAAGAGTACTTTCTATAAGTGTATCTTCATATGCGACTTTAATTATACATGTTTTTTCAATCACCGGTTAGTTATTATTGTCAACTTGTAGATGACGTGGTACGTCGTGTACAAGGGACGGGTTCCCGGAGTCTACGATGATTGGGAAGACTGCCGGAGACAGGTGCACCGTTTTAGCGACAATAGCTACAAAGGGTACAACACTATGGCAGATGCGGAAGCTAGATACACGCGCTATCTAGCGGGAGTTAGGACGACAAGGAACCGGATGAAGACCTACACCTTCGTCGCGGCGGTGATCATGCTTATCTTCTTTGGTTGTTTATCCCGCGTTTGTGTCTAGCTAGTTTAGATGTCTAGGCGAGCTTCCGAGCTCTAACTTGTTCGATCGACACATGTATTTGCATGTCACCAACTACTACTTTGTAACTTGATCGAAACAATGTAACTTATACTATGTTCATGTATGAGACTTATCTATATGTATTTGTTTCAATCTTGTTTTTCATATTGTGTATTTATATATATAATTGTATATCTTGTATCTGTGTGTGTATATCTGCTGTAATATTGTATATAATCTGTATTGTATATAATCTGGCTCGGAAACTAAAAAAAAACAAAAAATACATCTGTGGCGCACATGGTCTACCTTCTGTGGCGCACTTCATCTAAAGCGCACTATGAAAGCTTAGTGGCGCACTAGGTAGTGCGCCACAGAAGATCCCAGGGGTAGCGCACCTACCCAAACTTCTGTAGCGCACTAGCAGGTGCGCTACGCCTGTCTCTACACAACCGTGGCACACTAGGCAGTGCACCACGGCTGAGAGATAGCCGTAGCGCAAGGCCCGTGGCGCACTGCTAGTGCGCCACGGATGATGTTTCCAGGTGCGCCACTAAAGGCCATTTTCCTAGTAGTGTCACTAGCTAAAATCCTAGGATAGATGCGCTCACGTCTAACTGAAAGACTAATTGTGCCGATAATGTAAGGATTACCGGCGGTGATAGAGTTTCTCCGGACATGGAAGTAAAACCGGAAGAGAATGAGACTCGGCCTAATGCCGAGATACCCCTCACACAAGGCCGCATAGGTGCTCATCTCTAAAAGGGAGTTTGGGGGAGATGGTGAAGCGGAACACCATAGTGATCTATCACCTCGGAAAATAATTCCAAGGGAGGAAAAGACAAACCTCTGTCGAGGTGGGTGCCGAAGTGCACCCGCTCGTCGGCGTGTGGATTGGGGATGGTTTCGCCGAAACCGCTCCGCCAGTCGCTGACATGGAGGAGTCCTTCGTTCTCCATGCCGGTGAGCTTGGCGTCGTCGAGGACGCACAGGATCTAAACCCCGCGATTGCTTTCTTTGTCTGCTGCCGCCGCCGTCGCCACCGCTGCTGCCGCTGCCAAGCCGGATGATGATGATGAAGCCATTCTTTCGGTGCTCCGGTGACCTTGGGTGGGCGGTGCTGGGAATCTGGAGGCAAGGGAGCTCTGTGCGCGTGGGAGAAGTGGAGGAGAAGGAAACATCATGGGGAATAGGTGAAGAAGATGAGGGAAAGGGAATCCTCACCCCTTATAACCACCGAACCGCGCCAAGATTCGTGCAAATGGCACAGTAAATATGCCACGCGTCGTGGAACAAACTGGGAAGTTCCCACGCGATGATTACGTCGCCTCGATCTCCGTGTACGCATTAAAACGGCGACTCAGTTCCGCGAACAGCGGACCCACCAACGGTCGTGCTGACAGGATGTCTGTCAGTGACGTGACTTGACCATGACCAGTGCAGATGATGTCAGAGACCAAGATCCGGCTTGGTTTGAATATCAAGCTGGAAATCCGAATAACATACTGATGGGTCCGACTTACTTTTGAGACTCGGATCATATCTTTTGTTTTGAAGTTTCAGGAACCCTTCAAGATTCCGCAAGCCGAAGATCAAGCTAGACGATGATGAATCCGAATTTGGATCTTGGAGACTTTCGGGGGCTGCTGTTGGGGATATACTTTCCGCGTATCCTCACAGTCCTCACTGACTAGGGTGGCCCACTTTGGGTTAGAGATTTGCTTCACGGGCAGCCCAGTCAAGGAGCAGAGACAGAGTCCAATCTGGCTACGGGAAGGCCTAGAAGACTTACCGACATAGGCCCGTAGTGTTACTTGTAGTTCAAGATGTACTCTGTAACCGACTCTTAGTCGTAGCCGGATAGATCGCTCTTATAAACCCTAGGCCGGATATCTATATAAGCCGTCCTAGGGAGAGCCTTTAGGGCACCCCTTACAATCACAATCTCAACTCGCACAGGAGAACCCTTGTAACCCATATTCCATCTCTGTCGTATTACTGGATTGCTAGCAGGAGTAGGATCCGTCCAAAGCCGGCGGATTCGAACCTGGGTAAACTTGTGTGCTCACCGTCCCAGAACACCGTACGTCTCACACCCCTCTCTTCCGCACGCCTCGAGGACCCCCTCATGGTGTACTTGTCATCAATCCAACGACAGCACTCGAGGACACCGCAATGTTGAAGCTCATACCGGCCGCGTAGGAGGAGCATGGGGTACCTGCAACGACAGACGAGCGCAAAGCATCAGCCAGGACGGGGGCACGTGTTGCACCGGTGAGTACGGACAAGAAGAGGAACAAGAAGAAGACCAGGAAGAAGAGAGGAGATAGCTATTTGGACGAGTCTGACTCGGCCAACGAGGAGGCATTCATCGATTAGTTGGAAGCAGAAGCGGAGGAGAGTGACGTGGACCCGTGGGACTACCAAGAGGAGGAGGAGGACTCTGATGAGGAGATAGCGCGCTTATTCGAGGAACGAGGCGGTGTCGAGTCGTTAGAGGAGGACACCGAATGCGCCGATGGCAAGGACCATGGCGTTGACGAAGACGAGGACGAACCGGAAGACGAAGACGATAACTTCTTCGAAATATGATCATTTATTTTATTTAGATAGATGGATTTTCACTTGTTTATGGAGGTAAAGTATTGGTGGCACAGATAGATAGGTGGCATGGATAGACCATGCATAAAAAAAGTGGAGAAGGGAGGGGTTATCCGGCCCGTTGGATCACATAGGATCCATGGTTGGTGGAGACGATCCGCGTGACATCTGTGTTAGCCAATCAGGGCGTAGCACCTAGAGTGAGCACACGTTTGGGATTTTGTGAGATATGTGACCGAGAGAGAGGGCAAATCTCTTTTCACAAACCACATATGGAACCACCATTGTCATTGAAATGTGTATTCTTTCATTAACCACATCTAGAGTTATTTCATGTCTATTCTTTTCACAGACCACATATGGATCCACTAGAGTTCATTGCATGTGTGTTCTCTCCACAATCCACCTATGGATCCACTAGTGTCATTGCATGTGTGTTCTTTTTATTAACAACAACTAGAGTCATTGCATGTGTGTTCTTTTCACAATCCACCTATGGATCCACTAGAGTCATTGCATGTGTGTTCTTTTCATTAACCACAGCTAGAGTCTTTGCATGTGTGTTCTTTTCACAAACCACATATGGAACCACCATTGTCATTGAAATGTGTATTCTTTCATTAACCACATCTAGTGTCATTGCATGTGTGTTCTTTTCACATACCACATATGGATCCACCAGAGTCATTGCATGCATGTTCTTTTCAGAGACCACATATGGACCTACCAGTGTCATTGCATGTGTGTTCTTCTCATTAACCACAACTAGAGTCATTGCATGCGTGTTATTTTCACGAACCACATATGGAACCACCATTGTCATTGAAATGTGTGTTCTTTTAGTCAACCATAGCTAGAGTCATTGCATGTGTGTTCTTCTCACAAACCACATATGGAACCACCATTGTCATTGGAATGTGTATTCTTTCATTAACCACATCTAGTGTCATTGCATGTGTGTTCTCTTCACATACCACATATGGTTCCACCAGAGTCATCGCATGTGTGTTCTTTTTATTAACAACAACTAGAGTCATTGCATGCGTGTTATTTTCATTAACCACACATGGATCCACAAGTGTCATTGCATGTGTGTTCTTCTCACTAACCACAACTAGAGTCATTGCATGTCTGTTCTTTTTAGAAACCACATATGGAACCACCATTGTCATTGAAATGTGTATTCTTTCATTAACCACATCTAGAGTCATTTCATGACTATTCTTTTCACAGACCACATATGGATCCACCAGTGTCATTGCATGTGTATTCTTTTCATAGACCACATATGGATCCACCAGTGTCATTGCATGTGTGTTCTTTTCACAATCCACCTATGGATCCACTAGAGTCATTGCATGTGTGTTCTTTTCATTAACCACAGCTAGAGTCATTGCGTGTGTGTTCTTTTCACAAACCACATATGGAACCACCATTGTCATTGAAATGTGTATTCTTTCATTAACCACATCTAGTGTCATTGCATGTGTGTTGTTTTCACAGACCACATATGGATCCACGAGAGTCATTGCATGTCTGTTCTTTTCAGAGACCACATATGGACCCACCAGTGTCATTGCATGTGTGTTCTTCTCATGAATCATAGCTAGAGTCATTGCATGTGTGTTCTTTTCACAAACCACATATGGAACCACCATTTTTATTGAAATGTATGTTCTTTTCATCAACCAAAGCTAGAGTCATTGCATCTGTGTTCTTCACACAAACCACATATGGAACGACCATTGTCATTGAAATGTGTATTCTTTCATTAACCACATCTAGAGTCATTTCATGTATATTATTCTCACATACCACATATGGATCCACCAGTGTCATTGCATGTCTGTTCTTTTTATTAACTACAAATAGAGTCATTGCATGTTTGTTATTTTCATTAACCACATATGGATCCACCAGCGTCATTGCATGTGTGTTATTCTCATTAACCACAGCTATAGTCATTGCATGTGTGTTCTTTTCACAATCCACATATGGAACCACCATTGTCATTGAAATGTGTATTCTTTCATTAACCACTTCTAGAGTCATTTCATGATTATTCTTTTCACATACCACATATGGATCCACCAGTGTCATTGCATGTCTGTTCTTTTCAGAGACCACATATGGATCCACCAGTGTCATTGCATGTGTGTTCTTTTTATTAACAACAACTAGAGTCATTGCATGTGTGTTATTTTCATTAACCACATATGGATCCACCAGTGTCATTGCATGTGTGTTCTTCTCATTAACCACAGCTAGAGTCACTAGATGTATGTTCTTTTCACAAACCACATATGGATCCACAAGTGTCATTGAAATGTGTGTTCTTTTCAGGGACCACACATGGATCCACCTGTGTCATTGCATATGGATCCAGCAGAGTTTAGTGCATGTGTGTTCCTTTCACAATCCACCTATGGATCCACCAGTGCCATTGCATATGTGTTCTTCTCATTAACCACAGCAAGAGTCATTGCATGTGTGTTCTTTTCACAAACCACATATGGAACTACTAGTGTCATTGCATGTGTGTTCTTCTGATTAACCACAGCTAGAGTTATTGCATGTGTGTTCTTTTCACAAACCACATATGGAACCACCATTGTCATTGAAATGTGTATTCTTTCATTAACCCCATCTAGAGTCATTTCATGTCTATTCTTCTCACATACCACATATGGATCCACAAGTGTCATTGCATGTCTGTTCTTTTTATTAACTACAAATAGAGTCATTGCATGTTTGTTATTTTCATTAACCACATATAGATCCACCAGCGTCATTGCATGTGTGTTATTCTCATTAACCACAGCTATAGTCATTGCATGTGTGTTCTTTTCACAATCCACATATGGAACCACCATTGTCATTGAAATGTGTATTCTTTCATTAACCACTTCTAGAATTATTTCACGACTATTCTTTTCACAGACCACATATGGATCCACAAGTGTCATTGCATGTGTGTTCTCTTCACAGACCACATATGGATCCACCAGTGTCATTGCATGTGTGTTCTTTTTATTAACAACAACTAGAGTCATTGCATGTGTGTTATTTTCATTAACCACATATGGATCCACCAGTGTCATTGCATGTGTGTTCTTCTCATTAACCACAACTAGAGTCACTGGATGTATGTTCTTTTCACATACCACATATGGATCCACCAGTGTCATTGAAATGTGTGTTCTTTTTAGGGACCACATCTAGAGTCCTTTGATGACTACTCTTTTCAAAGACCACATATGGATCCACTAGTTTCATTGCATGTGTATTCTTTTCAGAGACCTCATATGGATCCACCAGTGTCATTGCATGTGTGTTCTTTTCAGAGACCACATATGGATCCACTAGTGTCATTGCATGTGTGTTCTTTTCACAATCCACCTATGGATCCACTAGAGTCATTGCATGTGTGTTGTTTTCATTAACCACAGCTAGAGTCACTGCATGTGTGTTCTTTTCACAAACCACATATGGAACGACCATTGTCATCGAAATGTGTATTCTCTCATTAACCACATCTAGTGTCATTGCATGTGTGTTCTTTTCACAGACCACGTATGGATCCACCAGAGTCATTGCATGCCTGTTCTTTTCAGAGACCACATATGGACCCACCAGTGTCATTGCATGTGTATTCTTCTCATTAACCACAGCTAGAGTCATTGCATGCGTGTTCTTTTCACAAACCACATATGGAACCACCATTTTCATTGAAATGTGTGTTCTTTTCATCAACCACAGCTAGAGTCATTGCACGTGTGTTCTTCTCACAAACCACATATGGAACCACAATTTTCATTGAAATGCGTATTCTTTCATTAACCACATCTAGTGTCATTGCACGTGTGTTCTCTTCACATACCACATATGGATCCACCAGAGTCATTGCATGTGTGTTCTTTTTATTAACAACAACTAGAGTCATTGCATGTATGTTATTTTCATGAAGCACATATGGATCTACCAGTGTCATTGCATGTGTGTTCTTTTTATTAACAATAACTAGAGTCATTGCATGTGTGTTCTTTTCACAATCCACCTATGGATCCACTAGAGTCATTGCATGTATGTTCTTTTCACTAACCACATCTAGAGTCTTTGCATGTGTATTCTTTTCACAAACCACATATGGAACCACCATTGTCATTGAAATGTGTATTCTTTCATTAACCACATCTAGTGTCATTGCATGTGTGTTCTTTTCACATACCACATATGGATACACCAGATTCATTGCATGCATGTTCTTTTCAGAGACCACATATGGATACACCAGATTCATTGCATGCATGTTCTTTTCAGAGACCACATATGGACCCACCAGTGTCATTGCATGTGTGTTCTTCTCATTAACCATAGCTAGAGTCATTGCATGCTTGTTATTTTCATGAACCACATATGGAACCACCATTGTCATTGAAATATGTGTTGTTTTCATCAACCATAGCTAGAGTCATTGCATGTGTGTTCTTCTCACAAACCACAAATGGAACCACCATTGTCATTGGAATGTGTATTCTTTCATTAACCACATCTAGTGTCATTGCATGTGTGTTCTCTTCACATACCACATATGGTTCCACCAGAGTTATTGCATGTGTGTTCTTTTTATTAACAACAACTAGAGTCATTGCATGCGTGTTATTTTCATTACCCACATATGGAACCACCAGTGTCATTGCATGTGTGTTCTTCTCATTAACCACAGCTAGAGTCATTGCATGTGTGTTCTTTTCAGAAACCACATATGGAACCACCATTGTCATTGAAATGTGTATTCTTTCATTAACCACATCTAGAGTCATTTCATGACTATTCTTTTCACAGACCACATATGAATCCACTAGTGTCATTGCATGTGTATTCTTTTCAGAGACCACGTATGGATCCACCAGTGTCATTGCATTTGTGTTCTTTTAACAATCCACCTATGGATCCACTAGAGTCATTGCATGTGTGTTCTTTTCACAACCAACCTATGGATCCAGTAGAGTCATTGCATGTGTGTTCTTTTCATTAACAACAGCTAGAGTCATTCCATGTGTGTTCTTTTCACAAACCACATATGGAACCAACATTGTCATTGAAATGTGTATTCTTTCATTAAGTACATCTAGTGTCATTGCATGTCTGTTGTTTTCACAGACCACATATGGATCCACCAGAGTCATTGCATGTCTGTTCTTTTTAGAGACCACATATGGACCCAGCAGTGTCATTGCATGTGTGTTCTTCTCATTAACCACAGCTAGAGTCATTGCATGTGTGTTCTTTTCACAAACCAACTATGGAACCACCATTGTTATTGAAATGTGTGTTTTTTTCATCAACCACAGCTAGAGTCATTGCATGTGTGTTCTTCACACAAACCACATATGGAACCAACATTGTCATTGAAATGTGTATTCTTTCATTAACCACATCTAGTGTCATTGCATGTGTGTTCTTTTCATTAGCCACATATGGATCCACCAGTGTCATTGCATATGTGTTCTTCTCATTAACCACATCTAGAGTCACTGGATGTATGTTCTTTTCACAAACCACATATGGATCCACCAGTGTCATTGAAATGTGTGTTCTTTTTAGAGACCACACATGGATCCACCCGTGTCATTGCATATGGATCCACCAGAGTTCATTGCATGTGTGTTCCTCTCACAATCCACCTATGGATCCACCAGTGCCATTGCATATGTGTTCTTCTCATTAACCACAGCTAGAGTCATTGCATGTGTGTTCTTTCCACAAACCACATATGGAACCACCAATGTCATTACATGTGTGTTCTTCTCATTAACCACAGCTAGAGTTATTGCATGTGTGTTCTTTTCATAAACCATATATGGAACCACCATTTTCATTGAAATGTGTATTCTTTCATTAACCACATCTAGAGTCATTTCATGTCTATTATTTTCACAGACCACATATGGATCCACCAGTGTCATTGTATGTATGTTCTCTTCACAGACCACATATGGATCCACTAGTGTCATTGCATGTGTGATCTTTTTAGAGGCCACATATGGATCCACCAGTGTTATTTCATGTGTGTTATTTCACAATCCACCTATGGATCCACTAGAGTCATTGCCTGTGTGTCGTTTTCATTAACCACAGCTAGAGTCATTGCATGTGTGTTCTTTTCACAAACCACATATGGAACCACCATTGTCATTGAAATGTGTATTCTTTCATTAACCACATCTAGTGTCATTGCATGTGTGTTCTCTTCACAGACCACATATGGATCCACTAGAGTCATTGCATGCCTGTTCTTTTCAGAGACCACATATGGACCCACCAGTGTCATTGCATGTGTGTTCTTCTCATTAACCACAACTAGAGTCATTGCATGCGTGTTCTTTTCACAAACCACATCTGGAACCACCATTGTCATTGAAATGTGTGTTCTTTTTATCAACCACAACTAGAGTCATTGCATGTGTGTTCTTCTCACAAACCACATATGGAACCACCATTTTCATTGAAATGTATATTATTTCATTAACCACATATAGTGTCATTGCATGTGTGTTCTCTTCACATACCACATGTGGATCCACTAGAGTCATTGCATGCGTGTTCTTTTTATTAACAACAACTAGAGTCATTGCATGCGTGTTATTTTCATTACCCACATATGGAACCACCAGTGTCATTACATGTGTGTTCTTCTAATTAACCACAGCTAGAGTCACTGGATATATGTTCTGTTCACAAACCACATATGGATCCAACAGTGTCATTGAAATGTGTGTTCTTTTCAAAGACCACACATCGATCCACCGGTGTCATTGCATATGGATCCACTAGAGTTCAATGGATGTGTGTTCTTTTCAAAATCCACATATGGACCCACCAGTGTCATGGCATGTGTGTTCTTCTCATTAACCACAGCTAGAGTCATTGCATGTGTGTTCTTTTCACAAACCACATATGGAACCACCATTGTCATTGAAATGTGTGTTCTTCTCATCAACCACAGCTAGAGTCATTGCATGTCTGTTCTTCTCACAAACCACAGATGGAACCACCATTGTCATTGAAATGTGTATTCTTTCATTAACCACATCTAGAGTCATTTCATGTATATTCTTCTCACAGACCACATAAGGATCCACCAATGTCATTGCATTTGTGTTATTTTTATTAACAAGAACTAGAGTCATTGCATGTTTGTTATTTTCATTAACCACATACGAATCCACCAGCGTCATTGCATGTCTGTTCTTCTCATTAACCACAACTAGAGTCATTGTAGGTTTGTTCTTTTCACAAATCACATATGGAACCACCATTATCATTGAAATGTGTATTATTTCATTAACCACATCTATAGTCATTTCATGACTATTCTTTTCATAGACCACATATAGATCCACCAGTGTCACTGCATGTCTGTTCTTTTCAGCTACCACATATGGATCCACCAGTGTTATTGCATGTGTGTTCTTTTTATTAACAACAACTAGAGTCATTTCATGTGTGTTATTTTCATTAACCACATATGGATCCACCAGTGTCATTGCATGTGTGTTCTTTTCATTAACCACATCTAAAGTCACTGGATGTATGTTCTTTTCACAAACCACATATAGATCCACCAGTGTCATTGAAATGTGCGTTCTTTTCAGAGACCACACGTGGATCCACTAGTGTCATTGCATATGGATCCACTAGAGTTCATTGCATGTTTGTTCCTTTCACAATCCACCTATGGATCCACCAGTGCCATTTCATGTGTGTTCTTCTCATTAACCATAGATAGAGTCATTGCATGTCTGTTATTTTTGCAAACCACATATGGAACCACCAGTGTCATTGCATGTGTGTTCTTCTCATTAACCACAGCTAGAGTCATTCCATCTGTGTTCTTCTCACAAACCAGATATGGAACCACCATTGTCATTGAAATGTGTATTCTTTCATTAACCACATCTAGAGTCATTTCATGTCTATTGTTTTCACAGACCACATATGGATCCACCAGTGTCATTGCATGTGTGTTCTCTTCATAGACCACATACGGATCCACTAGTGTCATTGCATGTGTGTTCTTTTTATTAACAACAACTAGAATCATTGCATGTGTGTTATTTTCATTAACCACATATGGATCCACTAGTGTCATTGCATGTGTATTCTTCTCATTAACCACCGCTAGAGTCATTGCATGTCTGTTCATTTCACAAACCACATATGCAACCACCTCTGTCATTGAAATGTGTATTCTTTCATTAACCACATCTCGAGTCATTTCATTACTATTCTTTTCACAGACCACATATGGATCCACCAGTGCCATTGCATGAGTATTCTTTTCAGAGACCACATATGGATCCACAAGTGTCATTGCATGTGTGTTCTTTTCACAATCCAAATATGGATCAACTAGAGTCATTGCTTGTGTGTTCTTTTCATTAACCATAGCTAGAGTCATTTTATGTGTGTTCTTTTCACAATCCACATATGGAACCACCATTGTCATTGAAATGTGTATTCTTTCATTAACCACATCTAGTGTCATTGCATGTGTGTTCTCTTCACATACCACATATGGTTCCACCAGAGTTATTGCATGTGTGTTCTTTTTATTAACAACAACTAGAGTCATTGCATGCGTGTTATTTTCATTACCCACATATGGAACCACCAGTGTCATTGCATGTGTGTTCTTCTCATTAACCACAACTAGAGTCATTGCATGTGTGTTCTTTTCAGAAACCACATATGGAACCACCATTGTCATTGAAATGTGTATTCTTTCATTAACCACATCTAGAGTCATTTCATGACTATTCTTTTCACAGACCACATATGAATCCACTAGTGTCATTGCATGTGTATTCTTTTCAGAGACCACGTATGGATCCACCAGTGTCATTGCATTTGTGTTCTTTTAACAATCCACCTATGGATCCACTAGAGTCATTGCATGTGTGTTCTTTTCACAACCAACCTATGGATCCACTAGAGTCATTGCATGTGTGTTCTTTTTATTAACAACAGCTAGAGTCATTCCATGTGTGTTCTTTTCACAAACCACATATGGAACCACCATTGTCATTGAAATGTGTATTCTTTCATTAAGTACATCTAGTGTCATTGCATGTCTGTTGTTTTCACAGACCACATATGGATCCACCAGAGTCATTGCATGTCTGTTCTTTTTAGAGACCACATATGGACCCAGCAGTGTCATTGCATGTGTGTTCTTCTCATTAACCACAGCTAGAGTCATTGCATGTGTGTTCTTTTCACAAACCAACTATGGAACCACCATTGTTATTGAAATGTGTGTTTTTTTCATCAACCACAGCTAGAGTCATTGCATGTGTGTTCTTCACACAAACCACATATGGAACCAACATTGTCATTGAAATGTGTATTCTTTCATTAACCACATCTAGTGTCATTGCATGTGTGTTCTTTTCATTAGCCACATATGGATCCACCAGTGTCATTGCATGTGTGTTCTTCTCATTAACCACATCTAGAGTCACTGGATGTATGTTCTTTTCACAAACCACATATGGATCCACCAGTGTCATTGAAATGTGTGTTCTTTTTAGAGACCACACATGGATCCACCCGTGTCATTGCATATGGATCCACCAGAGTTCATTGCATGTGTGTTCCTCTCACAATCCACCTATGGATCCACCAGTGCCATTGCATATGTGTTCTTCTCATTAACCACAGCTAGAGTCATTGCATGTGTGTTCTTTCCACAAACCACATATGGAACCACCAATGTCATTACATGTGTGTTCTTCTCATTAACCACAGCTAGAGTTATTGCATGTGTGTTCTTTTCACAAACCATATATGGAACCACCATTTTCATTGAAATGTGTATTCTTTCATTAACCACATCTAGAGTCATTTCATGTCTATTATTTTCACAGACCACATATGGATCCACCAGTGTCATTGTATGTATGTTCTCTTCACAGACCACATATGGATCCACTAGTGTCATTGCATGTGT
Organism: Avena sativa; assembly: GCA_916181665.1. NCBI lineage: Eukaryota > Viridiplantae > Streptophyta > Magnoliopsida > Poales > Poaceae > Avena > Avena sativa. The sequence continues at coordinate 321,517,152 of OV702292.1, forward strand.
GATCTTTTTAGAGGCCACATATGGATCCACCAGTGTTATTTCATGTGTGTTATTTCACAATCCACCTATGGATCCACTAGAGTCATTGCCTGTGTGTCGTTTTCATTAACCAAAGCTAGAGTCATTGCATGTGTGTTCTTTTCACAAACCACATATGGAACCACCATTGTCATTGAAATGTGTATTCTTTCATTAACCACATCTAGTGTCATTGCATGTGTGTTCTCTTCACAGACCACATATGGATCCACTAGAGTTCAATGGATGTGTGTTCTTTTCAAAATCCACATATGGACCCACCAGTGTCATGGCATGTGTGTTCTTCTCATTAACCACAACTAGAGTCATTGCATGTGTGTTCTTTTCACAAACCACATCTGGAACCACCATTGTCATTGAAATGTGTGTTCTTTTTATCAACCACAACTAGAGTCATTGCATGTGTGTTCTTCTCACAAACCACATATGGAACCACCATTTTCATTGAAATGTATATTATTTCATTAACCACATATAGTGTCATTGCATGTGTGTTCTCTTCACATACCACATGTGGATCCACTAGAGTCATTGCATGCGTGTTCTTTTTATTAACAATAACTAGAGTCATTGCATGTATGTTATTTTCATTAACCACATATGGATCCAACAGTGTCATTGCATGTGTGTTCTTCTCATTAACCACAGCTAGAGTCACTGGATATATGTTCTGTTCACAAACCACATATGGATCCAACAGTGTCATTGCATGTGTGTTCTTCTCATTAACCACATCTAAAGTCACTGGATGTATGTTCTTTTCACAAACCACATATAGATCCACCAGTGTCATTGAAATGTGTGTTCTTTTCAGAGACCACACGTGGATCCACTAGTGTCATTGCATATGGATCCACCAGAGTTCATTGCATGTTTGTTCCTTTCACAATCCACCTATGGATCCACCAGTGCCATTTCATGTGTGTTCTTCTCATTAACCATAGATAGAGTCATTGCATGTGTGTTATTTTTGCAAACCACATATGGAACCACCAGTGTCATTGCATGTGTGTTCTTCTCATTAACCACAGCTAGAGTCATTCCATCTGTGTTCTTCTCACAAACCAGATATGGAACCACCATTGTCATTGAAATGTGTATTCTTTCATTAACCACATCTAGAGTCATTTCATGTCTATTGTTTTCACATACCACTTATGGATCCACCAGTGTCATTGCATGTGTGTTCTCTTCATAGACCACATACGGATCCACTAGTGTCATTGCATGTGTGTTCTTTTTATTAACAACAACTAGAGTCATTGCATGTGTGTTATTTTTATTAACCACATATGGATCCACTAGTGTCATTGCATGTGTATTCTTCTCATTAACCACCGCTAGAGTCATTGCATGTCTGTTCATTTCACAAACCACATATGCAACCACCTCTGTCATTGAAATGTGTATTCTTTCATTAACCACATCTCGAGTCATTTCATTACTATTCTTTTCACAGACCACATATGGATCCACCAGTGCCATTGCATGAGTATTCTTTTCAGAGACCACATATGGATCCACAAGTGTCATTGCATGTGTGTTCTTTTCACAATCCAAATATGGATCAACTAGAGTCATTGCTTGTGTGTTCTTTTCATTAACCATAGCTAGATTCATTTTATGTGTGTTCTTTTCACAATCCACATATGGAACCACCATTGTCATTGAAATGTGTATTCTTTCATTAACCACATCTAGTGTCATTGCATGTGTGTTCTTTTCACAGACCACATATGGATCCACCAGAGTCATTGCATGTCTTTTCTTTTTAGAGACCACATATGGACCCACAAGTGTCATTGCATGTGTGTTCTTCTCATTAACCACAACTAGAGTTATTGCATGTAAGTTCTTTTCATAAACCACATATGGAACCACCATTGTCATTGAAATGTGTATGCTTTTCGTCAACCACAGCTAGAGTCATTGCATGTGTGTTCTTCTCACAAACCACATATGGAACCACCATTGTCATTGAAATGTGTATTCTTTCATTAACCACATCTAGTGTCATTGCATGTGTGTTCACTTCACATACCACATATGGATCCACCAGAGTCATTGCATGTGTGTTCTTTTTATTAACAACAACTAGAGTCATTGCATGTGTGTTATTTTTATTAACCACATATGGAACCACTAGTGTCATTGCATGTGTGTTCTTCTCATTAACCACAGCTAGAGTCATTGCATGTGTGTTCTTTTCACAAACCACATATGGAACCACCATTGTCATTGAAATGTGTATTCTTTCATTAACCTCATCTAGAGTCATTTCATGTCTATTCTTTTCACAGACCACATATGGATCCACCAGTGTCATTGCATGTGTGTTCTCTTCACAAACTACGTATGGATCCACTAGTGTCATTGCATGTGTGTTATTTTTATTAACAACAACTAGAGTTATTGCATGTGTGTTATTTTCATTAACCACATATGGATCCACCAGTGTCATTGCATGTGTGTTCTTCTCATTAACCACAACTAGAGTCATTGCATGTCTGTTCTTTTCACAAACCACATATGGAACCACCATTGTCATTGAAATGTGTATTCTTTCATTAACCACATCTAGAGTCATTTCATGACTATTCTTTTCACAGACCACATATGGATCCACCAGTGTCATTGCATGTGTATTCTTTTCAGAGACCACATATGGATCCACCAGTGTCATTGCATGTGTGTTCTTTTCAGAGACCACATATGGATCCACCAGTGTCATTGAATGTGTGTTCTTTTCACAATCCACCTATGGATCCAATAGAGTCATTGCATGTGTGTTCTTTTCATTAACCACAACTAGAGTCATTGCATGTGTTTTTTTTCACAAACCGCATATGGAACCACCATTCTCATTGAAATGTGTATTATTTCATTAACCACATCTAGTGTCATTGCATGTGTGTTCTTTTCACAGACCACATATAGATCCACCAGAGTCATTGCATGTCTGTTCTTTTCAGAGACCACACATGGACCCACCAATGTCATTGCATGTGTGTTCTTCTCATTAACCACAGGTAGAGTCATTGCATGTGTGTTCTTTTTACAAACCACATATGGAACCACCATTGTCATTGAAATGTGTGTTCTTTTCATCAACCACAACTAGAGTCATTGCATGTGTGTTCTTTCCACAAACCACATATGGAACCACCATTGTCATTGAAATGTGTATTCTTTGATTAACCACATCTAGTGTGATTGCATGTGTGTTCTCTTCACAAACCACATATGGATCCACCAGAGTCATTGCATGTGTGTTCTTTTTATTAACAACAACTAGAGTCATTGCATGTGTGTTATTTTCATTAACCACATATGGATCCACCAGTGTCATTGCATGTGTGTTCTTCTCATTAACCACAGCTAGAGTCATTGCATGTCTGTTCTTTTCACAAACCACATATGGAACCACCATTGTCATTGAAATGTGTATTCTTTCATTAACCACATCTAGAGTCATTTCATGACTATTTTTTTCAGAGACCACATATGGATCCACCAGTGTCATTGCATGTGTATTCTTTTCAGAGACCACTTATGGATCCACCAGTGTCATTGCATGTGTTTTTTTTAGAGACCACATAGGGATCCACTAGTGTCATTTCATGTGTGTTCTTTTCATAATCCAAATATGGATCCACTAGAGTCATTGCATGTGGGATCCTTTCATTAACCACAACTAGAGTCATTGCATGTGTTGTTGTTTTCACAAACCACATATGGAACCACCATTGTCATTGAAATGTGTATTCTTTCATTAACCACATTTAGAGTCATTTCATGTATATTGTTCTCACAGACCACATATGCATCCACCAATGTCATTGCATGTGTCTTCTCTTTATTAACAACAACTAGAGTCATTGCATGCTTGTTATTTTCATTAACGACATATGATTCCACCAGTGTCATTGCATGTGTGTTCTTTTCACAATCCAAATATGGATCCACTAGAGTCATTGCATGTGTGTTCTTTTTATTAACCACATCTAGAGTCATTGCATGTGTGTTCTTTTCACAAACCACATACGGAACCACCATTATCATTGAAATGTGTATTCTTTCATTAACCACATCTAGTGTCATTGCATGTGTGTTCTTTTCACAGACCACATATGGATCTACCAGAGTGATTGCATGTCTATTATTTTGAGAGACCACACATGGACCCACCAGTGTCATTGCATGTGTGTTCTTCTCATTAACCATAGCTAGAGTCATTGCATGTGTGTTCTTTTCACAAACCACATATGGAACCACCATTGTCATTTAAATGTGTGTTCTTTTTATCAACCACAACTAGAGTCATTGCATGTGTGTTTTTCTCATAAACCACATATCGAACCACCATTGTCATTGGAATGTGTATTCTTTCATTAACCACATCTAGTGTCATTGCATGTGTGTTCTCTTCACAGACCACATATGGATCCACCAGAGTCATTGCATCTGTGTTCTTTTTATTAACAACAACGAGAGCCATTGCATGTGTGTTACTTCATTAACCACATATGGATCCACCAGTGTCATTGCATGTGTGTTCTTCTCATTAACCACAACTAGAGTCATTGCATGTCTGTTGTTTTCACAAACCACATATGGAACCAACGTTGTCATTGAAATGTGTATTCTTTCATTAACCACATCTATAGTCATATCATTACTATTCTTTTCCCAGAAAACATATGGATCCACCAGTGTCATTGCATTTGTATTTTTTATAGAGAACACATATGGATCCACCAGTGTAATTGCATGTGTATTCTTTTCACAGACCACATATGGATCCACCAGTGTCATTGCATGTGTGTTCTCTTCACAGACCACATATGGATCCACCCGTGTTATTGCATGTGTGTTATTTTTATTAACATCAACTAGAGTCATTGCATGTGTGTTATTTTCATTAACCACATATGGATCCACCAGTGTCATTGCATGTGTGTTCTTCTCATTAACCACAGCTAGAGTCATTGCATGTCTATTCTTTTCAGAAACCACATATGGACCCACCATTGTCATTGAAATGTGTATTCTTTCATTAACCACATCTGGAGTCATTTCATGACTATTATTTTCACAGACCACATATGGATCCACTAGTGTCATTTCATGTGTATTTTTTTTAGAGACCACATATGGATCCACAAGTGTCATTGCATGTGTGTTCTTTTCAGAGACCACATATGGATCCACCAGTGTCATTGCATGTGTGTTGTTTTCACAATACAAATATGGATCCTCTAGAGTCATTGCATGTGTGTTATCTTCATTAACATAAGCTAGAGTCATTGCATGTGTGTTCTTTTCACAATCCACATATGGAACCACCATTGTCATTGAAATGTGTATTCTTTCATTAACCACATCTAGTGTCATTGCATGTGTGTTCTTTTCACAGACCACATATGGATCCACCAGAGTCATTGCATGTCTTTTCTTTTCAAAGACCACATATGGACCCACTAGTGTCATTGCATGTGTGTTCTTCTCATTAACCACAGCTAGAGTCATTACATGTGTGTTCTTTTCACAAACCACATATGGAACCACCATTGTCATTGAAATGTCTGTTCTTTTCATCAACCACAGCTAGAGTCATTGCATGTGTGTTCTTCTCACAAACCACATATGGAACCACCATTGCCATTGAAATGTGTATTCTTTCATTAACCACATCTAGTGTCATTGCATGTGTGTTCTCTTCACAAACCACATATGGATCAACCAGAGTCATTGCATGTGTGTTATTTTTATTAACAACTACTAGAGTCATTGCATGTGTGTTAATTTCATTAACCACATATGGATTCACCAGTGTCATTGCATGTGTGTTCTTCTCATTAACCACAGCTAGAGTCATTGCATTTCTGTTCTTTTCACAAAACACATATGGAACCACCATTGTCATTGAAATGTGTATTCTTTCATTAACCACATCTATAGTCATATCATTACTATTCTTTTCACAGACCACATATGGATCCACCAATGTCATCGCATGTGTATTTTTTTCGAAGATCACGTATGGATCCACCAGTGTTATTGCATGTGTGTTCTTTTCACAGACCACATATGGATCCACCAGTGTCATTAAATGTGTGTTCTTTTCACAATCCACCTATGGATCCACTAGAGTAATTGCATGTGTGTTCTTTTCATTAACTATAGCTAGAGTCATTGCATGTGTTTTTTTCACAAACCGCATATGGAACCACCATTCTCATTGAAATGTGTATTCTTTCATTAACCACATCTAGTGTCATTGCATGTGTGTTCTTTTCACAGACCACATATGGATCCACCAGAGTCATTGCATGTCTGTTCTTTTCAGAGACCACACATGGACCCACCAGTGGCATTGCATGTGTGTTCTTCTCATTAACCACAGGTAGAGTCATTGCATGTGTGTTCTTTTTACAAACCACATATGGAACCACCATTGTCATTGAAATGTTTGTTCTTTTCATCAACCACAGCTAGAGTCATTGCATGTGTGTTCTTCTCACAAACCACATATGGAACCACCATTGTCATTGAAATGTGTATTCTTTGATTAACCAGATCTAGTGTGATTGCATGTGTGTTCTCTTCACAAACCACATATGGATCCACCAGAGTCATTGCATGTGTGTTCTTTTTATTAACAACAACTAGAGTCATTGCATGTGTGTTATTTTCATTAACCACATATGGATCCACCAGTGTCATTGCATGTGTGTTCTTCTCATTAACCACAGCTAGAGTCGTTGCATGTGTATTCTTTTCACAAACCACATATGGAACCACCATTATTATTGAAATGTGTGTTCTTTTCATCAACCACAGCTAGAGTCATTGTATGTCTGTTCTTTTCACAAACCACATATGCAACTACCATTGTCATTGAAATGTGTATTCTTTCATTAAACACATATAGTGTCATTGCATGTGTGTTCTTTTCACAGACCACATATGGATCCACCAGAGTCATTGCATGTCTATTCTTTTCAGAGACCACATATGGATCCACCAGTGCCATTGCATATGTGTTCTTATTATTAACAACAACTAGAGTCACTGCATGTGTGTTCTTTTCACAATCCACCTATGGATCCACCAGTGTCATTGCATGTGTGTTCTTTTTATTAACCACAGCTAGAGTCATTGCATGTGTGTTATTTTTATTAACCACATATGGATCCACTAGTGTCATTGCATGTGTGTTCTTCTCATTAGCCACAACTAGTCACTGGATGTATGTTCTTTTCACAAACCACATATGGATCCACTAGTGTCATTGAAATGTGTGTTATTTTCAGAGACCACACATGGATCCACCAGTGTCATTGCATATGGATCCACCAGAGTTCAATGCATGTGTGTTCTTTTCACAATCCACATATGGACCCACCAGTGTTATTTCATGTGTGTTCTTCTCATTAACCACAGGTAGAGTCATTGCATGTGTGTTCTTTTCACAAACCACATATGGAACCACCATTGTCATTGAAATGTGTGTTCTTCTCATCAACCACAGCTAGAGTCATTGCATGTCTGTTCTTCTCACAAACCATATATGGAACCACAATTGTCATTGAAATGTGTATTCTTTCATTAACCACATCTGGAGTCATTTCATGACTATTCTTTTCATAGACCACATATGGATCCACCAGTGTCACTGCATGTGTATTCTGTTCAGAGACCACATATGGATCCACTAGTGTCATTGCATGTGTGTTCTTTTTAGAGACCACATATGGATCCACTAGTGTCATTGCATGTGTGTTCTTTTCACAATCCACCTATGGATCCAATAGAGTCATTGCATGTGTGTTCTTTTCATTAACCACAACTAGAGTCATTGCATGTGTGTTATTTTTACAAACCACATATCGAACCACCATTGTCATTGAAATGTGTATTCTTTCATTAACCACATCTAGTGTCATTGCATTTTTGTTCTTTTCACAGACCACATATGGATCCACCAGAGTCATTGCATGTCTATTCTTTTCAGAGACCACACATGGACCCACCAGTGTGATTGCATGTGTGTTCTTCTTATTAACCATAGCTAGAGTCATTGCATGTGTGTTCTTTTCACAAACCACATATGGAACCACCATTGTCATTGAAATGTGTGTTCTTTTCATCAACCACAGCTAGAGTCATTGCATGTGTGTTCTTCTCAAAAACCACATATGGAACCGCCATTGTCATTGAAATGTGTATTCTTTCATTAACCACATCTAGTGTCATTGCATGTGTATTCTGAAATGGATCGTATGGGCACCTAGAGGGGGGGGTGAATAGGTGCTACACCAATTTTTAATTCTTTTTCAATTTTAGGCTTAACACAAAGGTAAATTCTCTAGATAAACTAATGTGAGGAATTTTCCTATATGCAAACCTATCTACTAGCGAGTAAGGAGCGAGTGGAAGAGGAACGAGTGAACCGAAGTGAAGCACGCGGAGACACAGGATTTGTTTGACCGCAGTTCCTTCCTTGTTAAGGGAAGTACGTCTGCGTTGGAGGGGTGGGCGGTACTAAGACCACCATGCCACAAAAGAACTCACCCTGTTCTCCGATGGATCTCGCCACAACAGGCCTGATCCACCTTCCACTATAGGTACCCTTCGAGGCGGGCACCGGCGCCTTTACACAACTAGCGGGGCAACAACTCCACAACAACTTGGAGGCTCCCGAAATGACAACAAGCTGCCACAAGAACAAAGTTGTCAAATACAATAACACGATCTAGGTATTAACGAGAATACTAGATCAGGGATTTCTCCAAGTGAATGGAGAGGAGTTGAAGCGCTTGATTCTTGATGTTGATGATGAACTTCTCCTCCTTCTATTCCACCAAAGATCAAGACCTTAGGGTGGTTGAAGTGGGAGATCAAGATTTAGAGCTCTTTCACAGGGTCTGGTCGAATTCAAATGAATCAAGAGTTCTGGACGTTGGGGAAGAAGGGGTACTTATACCCCCTTCCAAAAACCAGCCGTTGCACACTTTGGGGGCCAGATTATCCGGCCCAAGTGAGGGCCAGATTATCTGGTCTGAGGAAACACCGCCCCAGACTCGGAATATCCGGCAGAAAATCCGCCCCCACACAGTGAGACGCGTCGAGCTTGTCCTTGATCAACTTCTGGGGGCCGGATTATCCGGCCCTTTGCGAAGTCCGGATTATCCGGCCTGGGGAAGAAGAACCGCCCCAGTTCGGATTTTTCGGGAGAAAATCCGACTGGACACAGAGCGACACGCTGTGGCTCCTTTTGCACGAAAACTGGGGGCCGGATTATCCGGCCCTTGCGAGACCCGGATTATCCGGCCTGGGGTCATGTTCTTTCATATTCTCTTCATAGACCACATATGGATCCACCAGAGTCATTACATGTGTGTTCTTTTTATTAACAACAACTAGATTCATTGCATGTTTGTTATTTTTATTAACCACATATGGATCCACTAGTGTCATTGCATGTGTGTTCTTCTCATTAACCACATCTAGAGTCATTGCATGTCTGTTCTTTTCACAAACAACATATGGAACCACCATTGTCATTGAAATATGTATTCTTTCATTAACCACATCTAGAGTCATTTCATGTATATTCTTTTCACAGACCACTTATGGATCCACCAGTGTCATTGCATGCGTATTCTTTTCAGAGACCACATATGGATCCACCAGTGTCATTGCATGTGTGTTCTTTTCAGATACCACATATGGATCCACCAGTGTCATTGCATGTGTGTTCTTTTCACAATCCACCTATGGATCCACTAGAGTCATTGCATGTGTGTTCTTTTCATTAACCACAACTAGAGTCATTGCATGTGTGTTATTTCACAAACCACATATGGAACCACCATTGTCATTTAAATGTGTGTTCTTTTTATCAACCACAACTAGAGTCATATCATTACTATTCTTTTCCCAAAAAACATATGGATCCACCAGTGTGATTGCATGTGTATTTTTTATAGAGAACACATATGGATCCACCAGTGTCATTGCATATGGATCCACCAGAGTTCAATGCATGTGTGTTCTTTTCACAATCCACATATGGACCCACCAGTGTCATTGCATGTGTGTTCTTCTCATTAACCACAGGTAGAGTCATTGCATGTGTGTTCTTTTCACAAACCACATATGGAACCACCATTGTCATTGAAATGTGTGTTCTTCTCATCAACCACAGCTAGAGTCATTGCATGTCTGTTCTTCTCACAAACCATATATGGAACCACAATTGTCATTGAAATGTGTATTCTTTCATTAACCACATCTGGAGTCATTTCATGACTATTCTTTTCATAGACCACATATGGATCCACCAGTGTCACTGCATGTGTATTCTTTTCAGAGACCACATATGGATCCACTAGTGTCATTGCATGTGTGTTCTTTTCAGAGACCACATATGGATCCACTAGTGTCATTGCATGTGTGTTCTTTTCACAATCCACCTATGGATCCAATAGAGTCATTGCATGTGTGTTCTTTTCATTAACCACAACTAGAGTCATTGCATGTGTGTTATTTTTACAAACCACATATCGAACCACCATTGTCATTGAAATGTGTATTCTTTCATTAACCACATCTAGTGTCATTGCATTTTTGTTCTTTTCACAGACCACATATGGATCCACCAGAGTCATTGCATGTCTATTCTTTTCAGAGACCACACATGGACCCACCAGTGTGATTGCATGTGTGTTCTTCTTATTAACCATAGCTAGAGTCATTGCATGTGTGTTCTTTTCACAAACCACATATGGAACCACCATTGTCATTGAAATGTGTGTTCTTTTCATCAACCACAGCTAGAGTCATTGCATGTGTGTTCTTCTCAAAAACCACATATGGAACCGCCATTGTCATTGAAATGTGTATTCTTTCATTAACCACATCTAGTGTCATTGCATGTGTATTATGAAATGGATCGTATGGGCACCTAGAGGGGGGGGGTGAATAGGTGCTACACCAATTTTTAATTCTTTTTCAATTTTAGGCTTAGCACAAAGGTAAATTCTCTAGATAAACTAATGTGAGGAATTTCCCTATATGCAAACCTATCTACTAGCGAGTAAGGAGCGAGTGGAAGAGGAATGAGTGAACCAAAGTGAAGCACGCGGAGACACAGGATTTGTTTGACCGCAGTTCCTTCCTTGTTAAGGGAAGTACGTCTGTGTTGGAGGGGTGGGCGGTACTAAGACCACCATGCCACAAAAGGACTCACCCTGTTCTCCGATGGATCTCGCCACAACAGGCCTGATCCACCTTCCACTATAGGTACCCTTCGAGGTGGGCACCGACGCCTTTACACAACTAGCGGGGCAACAACTCCACAACAACTTGGTGGCTCCCGAAATGACAACAAGCTGCCACAAGAACAAAGTTGTCAAATACAATAACACGATCTAGGTATTAACGAGAATACTCGATCAGGGATTTCTCCAAGTGAATGGAGAGGAGTTGAAGCGCTTGATTCTTGATGTTGATGATGAACTTCTCCTCCTTCTATTCCACCAAAGATCAAGACCTTAGGGTGGTTGAAGTGGGAGATCGAGATTTAGAGCTCTTTCACTGGGTCTGGTCGAATTCAACTGAATCAAGAGTTCTAGACGTTCGGGAAGAAGGGGTACTTATACCCCCTTCCAAAAACCAGCCGTTGCACACTTTGGGGGCCGGATTATCTGGCCCAAGTGAGGGTCGGATTATCCGGTCTGAGGAAACACCGCCCCAGACTCGGAATATCCGGCAGAAAATCCGCCCCCACATAGTGAGACGCGTCGAGCTTGTCCTTGATCAACTTCTGGGGGCCGGATTATCTGGCCCTATGCGAAGTCCGGATTATCCGGCCTGGGGAAGAAGAACCGCCCCAGTTCGGATTTTTCGGGAGAAAATCCGACTGGACACAGAGCGACGCGTTGTGGCTCCTTCTGCACGAAAACTGGAGGCCGGATTATCCGGCCCTTGCGAGACCCGGATTATCCGGCCTGGGGTCATGTTCTTTCATATTCTCTTCACAGACCACATATGGATCCACTAGAGTCATTACATGTGTGTTCTTTTTATTAACAACAACTAGAGTCATTGCATGTTTGTTATTTTTATTAACCACATATGGATCCACTAGTGTCATTGCATGTGTGTTCTTCTCATTAACCACATCTAGAGTCATTGCATGTCTGTTCTTTTCACAAACCACATATGGAACCACCATTGTCATTGAAATGTGTATTCTTAACCACATCTAGAGTCATTTCATGACTATTCTTTTCAGAGACCACATATGGATCCACCAGTGTCATTGCATGTGTGTTCTTTTCAGATACCACATATGGATCCACCAGTGTCATTGCATGTGTGTTCTTTTCACAATCCACCTATGCATCCACTAGAGTCATTGCATGTGTGTTCTTTTCATTAACCACAACTAGAGTCATTGCATGTGTGTTATTTCACAAACCACATATGGAACCACCATTGTCATTGAAATGTGTATTCTTTCATTAACCACATCTAGTGTCATTGCATGAGTGTTCTTTTCATAGACCACATATGGTTCCACCAGAGTCATTGCATGTCTGTTCTTTTCATAGACCACATATGGACCCACCATTGTCATTGAAATGTGTATTCCTTCATTAACCACATCTAGAGTCATTTCATGTATATTCTTCTCACAGACCACATATGGATCCACTAGTGTCATTGCATGTGTGTTATTTTTATTAACAACAACTAGAGTCATTGCATGTGTGTTCTTTTCACAATCCACCTATGGATCCACCAATGTCATTGCATGTGTGTTCTTTTCATTAACCACAGCTAGAGTCATTGCATGTGTGTTATTTTTATTAACCACATATGGATCCACTAGTGTCATTGCATGTGTGTTCTTCTCATTAACCACAACTAGAGTCACTGCATGTGTGTTCTTCTCATTAACCACATATGGATCCACCAGTGTTATTGAAATGTGTGTTATTTTCAGAGACCACACATGGATCCACCAGTGTCATTGCATATGGATCCACCAGAGTTCAATGCATGTGTGTTCTTTTCACAATCCACATATGGACCCACCAGTGTCATTGCATGTGTGTTCTTCTCATTAACCACATGTAGAGTCATTGCATGTGTGTTCTTTTCACAAACCACATATGGAACCACCATTGTCATTGAAATGTGTGTTCTTCTCATCAACCACAGCTAGAGTCATTGCATGTCTGTTCTTCTCACAAACCACATATGGAACCACCATTGTCATTGAAATGTGTATTCTTCTCATTAACCACAGCTAGAGTCATTGCATGTCTATTCTTTTCACAAACCACATATGGAACCACCATTGTCATTGAAATGTGTATTCTTTCATTAACAACATCTAGAGTCATTTCATGACTATTCTTTTCAGAGACCATATATGGATCCACTAGTGTCATTGCATGTGTATTCTTTTCAGATACCACATATGGATCCACCAGTGTCATTGCATGTGTGTTCTTTTCAGATACCACATATGGATCCACCAGTGTCATTGCATGTGTGTTCTTTTCACAATCCACCTATGGATCCACTAGAGTCATTGCATGTGTGTTCTTTTCATTAAGCACAGCTAGAGTCCTTGGATGTGTGTTCTTTTCACAAACCACATATGGAACCACCATTGCCATTGAAATGTGTATTCTTTCATTAACCACATCTAGTGTCATTGCATGTGTGTTCTTTTCGTAGACCACATATGGTTCCACCAGAGTCATTGCATGTCTGTTCTTTTCATAGACCACATACGGACCCAAAAGTGTCATTGCATATGTGTTCTTCTCATTAACCACAACTAGAGTCATTGCATGTGTATTCTCTTCACAAACCACACATGGACCCACCATTGTCATTGCAATGTGTGTTCTTTTTATAAACCACAGCTAAAGTCATTGCATGTCTGTTCTTTTAACAAACCACATATGGAACCACCATTGTCATTGAAATGTGTATTCTTTCATTAACCACATCTAGTGTCATTGCATGTGTGTTCTTTTTAGAGACCACATATGGATCCACTAGTGTCATTGCATGTGTGTTCTTTTCACAATCCACCTATGGATCCACTAGAGTCATAGCATGTGTGTTCTTTTCATTAACCACAACTAGAGTCATTGCATGTGTGTTATTTTCACAAACCACATATCGAACCACCATTGTCATTGAAATGTGTATTCTTTCATTAACCACATCTAGTGTCATTGCATGTGTGTTCTTTTCACAGACCACATATGGATCCACCAGAGTCATTGCATGTTTGTTCTTTTCAGAGACCACACATGGACCCACCAGTGTCATTGCATGTGTGTTCCTCTTATTAACCATAGCTAGAGTCATTGCATGTGTGTTCTTTTCACAAACCACATATGGAACCACCATTGTCATTGAAATGTGTGTTCTTTTCATCAACCATAGCTAGAGTCATTGCATGTGTGTTCTTCTCAAAAACCACATATGGAACCGCCATTATCATTGAAATGTGTATTCTTTCATTAACCACATCTAGTGTCATTGCATGTGTATTCTCTTCACAGACCACATATGGATCCACCAGAGTCATTACATGTGTGTTCTTTTTATTCACAACAACTAGAGTCATTGCATGTTTGTTATTTTTATTAACCACATATGGATCCACTAGTGTCATTGCATCTGTGTTCTTCTCATTAACCACAGCTAGAGTCATTGCATGTGTATTCTTTTCACAAACCACATATGGAACCACCATTGTCATTGAAATGTGTATTCATTCATTAACAACATCTAGAGTCATTTCATGACTATTCTTTTCAGAGACCACATATGGATCCACTAGTGTCATTGCATGTGTATTCTTTTCAGAGACCACATATGGATCCACCAGTGTCATTGCATGTGTGTTCTTTTCAGATACCACATATGGATCCACCAGTGTGATTGCATGTGTGTTCTTTTCACAATCCACCTATGGATCCACTAGAGTCATTGCATGTGTGTTCTTTTCATTAAGCACAGCTAGAGTCCTTGTATGTGTGTTCTTTTCACAAACCACATATGGAACCACCATTGTCATTGAAATGTGTATTCTTTCATTAACCACATCTAGTGTCATTGCATGTGTGTTCTTTTCATAGACCACATATGGTTCCACCAGAGTCATTGCATGTCTGTTCTTTTCATATACCACATATGGACCCACCAGTGTCATTGCATATGTGTTCTTCTCATTAACCACAACTAGAGTCATTGCATGTGTATTCTCTTCACAAACCACACATGGACCCACCATTGTCATTGCAATGTGTGTTCTTTTCATAAACCATAGCTAAAGTCATTGCATGTCTATTCTTTTAACAAACCACATATGGAACCACCATTGTCATTGAAATGTGTATTCTTTCATTAACCACATCTAGTGTCATTGCATGTGTGTTCTTTTCATTAACCACATATGGATCCACTAGAGTCATTGCATGTGTGTTCTTTTCACAATCCACCTATGGATCCACTAGAGTCATTGCATGTGTGTTCTTTTCATTAACCACAACTAGAGTCATTGCATGTGTGTTATTTTCACAAACCACATATCGAACCACCATTGTCATTGAAATGTGTATTCTTTCATTAACCACATCTAGTGTCATTACATGTGTGTTCTTTTCACAGACCACATATGGATCCACCATAGTCATTGCATGTCTATTCTTTTCAGAGACCACACATGGACCCACCAGTGTCATTGCATGTGTGTTCTTCTTATTAACCATAGCTAGAGTCATTGCATGTGTGTTCTTTTCACAAACCACATATGGAACCACCATTGTCATTGAAATGTGTGTTCTTTTCATCAACCACAGCTAGAGTCATTGCATGTGTGTTCTTCTCAAAAACCACATATGGAACCGCCAATGTCATTGAAATGTGTATTCTTTCATTAACCACATCTAGTGTCATTGCATGTGTATTCTCTTCACAGACCACATATGGATCCAGCAGAGTCATTACATGTGTGTTCTTTTTATTCACAACAACTAGAGTCATTGCATGTTTGTTATTTTGATTAACCACATATGGATCCACTAGTGTCATTGCATCTGTGTTCTTCTCATTAACCACAGCTAGAGTCATTGCATGTCTATTCTTTTCACAAACCACATATGGAACCACCATTGTCATTGAAATGTGTATTCATTCATTAACAACATCTAGAGTCATTTCATGACTATTCTTTTCAGAGACCACATATGGATCCACTAGTGTCATTGCATGTGTATTCTTTTTAGAGACCACATATGGATCCACCAGTGTCATTGCATGTGTGTTCTTTTCAGATATCACATATGGATCCACCAGTGTCATTGCATGTGTATTCTTTTCACAATCCACCTATGGATCCACTAGAGTCATTGCATGTGTGTTCTTTTCATTAAGCACAACTAGAGTCCTTGCATGTGTGTTCTTTTCACAAACCACATATCGAACCACCATTGTCATTGAAATGTGTATTCTTTCATTAACCACATCTAGTGTCATTGCATGTGTGTTCTTTTCATAGACCACATATGGTTCCACCAGAGTCATTGCATGTCTGTTCTTTTCATAGAACACATATGGACCCACCAGTGTTATTGCATAGGTGTTCTTCTCATTAACCACAACTAGAGTCATTGCATGTGTATTCTCTTCACAAACCACACATGGACCCACCATTGTCATTGAAATGTGTGTTCTTTTCATAAACCACAGCGAAAGTCATTGCATGTCTGTTCTTTTAACAAACCACATATGGAAGCACCATTGTCATTGAAATGTGTATTCTTTCATTAACCACATCTAGTGTCATTGCATGTGTGTTCTTTTCATTAACCACATATGGATCCATCAGAGTCATTGCATGTGTGTTCTTTTCACAATCCAAATATGGATCCACTAGAGTCATTGCATGTGTGTTCTTTTCATTAACCACAGCTAGAGCCATTGCATGTGTGTTCTTTTCACAATCCAAATATGGATCCACTAGAGTCATTGCATGTGTGTTCTTTTCATTAACCACAGCTAGAGTCATTGAATGTGTGTTCTTTTCGCAAACCACATATGGAACCACCATTGTCATTGAAATGTGTATTCTTTCATTAACCACATCTAGAGTCATTTCATGTATATCGTTCTCACAGACCACAGATGGATCCACAAATGGCATTGCATGGGTCTTCTTTTTATTAACAACAACTAGAGTCATTGCATGCTTGTTATTTTCATTAACCACATATGATTCCACCAGTGTCATTGCATGTGTGTTCTTTTCACAATCCAAAAACGGATCCACTAGAGTCATTGCATGTGTGTTCTTTTCATTAACCACATCTAGAGTCATTGCCTGTGTGTTCTTTTCAGAAACCACATATGGAACCACCATTGTCATTGAAATGTGTATTCTTACATTAGCCACATCTAGTGTCATTGCATGTGTGTTCTCTTCACATACCACATATGGATCCACCAGAGTCATTGCAGGTGTGTTGTTTTTATTAATAGCAACTAGAGTCATTGAATGTGTGTTCTTCTCATTAACCACATATGGATCCACCAGTGTCATTGTATGTGTGTTCTTCTCATTAACCACAGCTAGAGTCATTGCATGTCTATTCTTTTCACAAACCACATATGGAACCACCATTGTCATTGAAATGTGTATTCTTTCAATAACCACATCTAGAGTCATTTCATGACTATTCTTTTCACAGACCACATATCGATCCACCAGTGTCATTGCATGTGTATTCTTTTTGGAGACTACATATGGATCCACCAGTGTCGTTGCATGTGTGTCCTTTTCAGAGACCACATATGGATCCACCAATGTCATTGCATGTGTGTTCTTTTCACAATCAAAAAATGGATCCACAAGTGTCATTGCATGTGTGTTCTTTTAATTAACCACAACTAGAGTCATTGAATGTGTGTTCTTTTCACACACCATATATGGATCCAGCAGAGTCATTGCATGTCTGTTCTTATCAGAGACCACATATGGACCCACCAGTGTCATTGCATGTGTGTTCTTCTCATTAACCACATCTAGAGTCATTTCATGTATGTTCTTTTCACAAACCACATATGTAACCACTATTGTCATTGAAATGTGTGTTATTTTCATCAACCACAGCTAGAGTCATTGCATGTGCGTTCTTCTCACAAACCACATATGGAACCACCATTGTCATTGAAATGTGTATTATTTCGTTAACCACATCTAGTGTCATTGCATGTGTGTTCTTTTCACATACCACATATGGATCCAGCAGAATCATTGCATGTCTGTTCTTTTCAGAAACCACATATGGATCCACCAATGTCATTGGATGTGTGTACTTATTATTAACAACAACTAGAGTCATTGCATGTTTGTTCTTTTCACAATCCACCTATGGATCCACCAGTGTCATTGCATATGTGTTATTTTCATTAACCACAACTAGAGTCATTGCATGTGTGTTATTTTCATTAACCACATATGGATCCACCAGTGTCATTGAAATGTCTGTTGTTTTCAGAGACCACACATGGATCCACCAGTGTCATTTCATATGGATCCACCATAGTTCAATGCATGTGTGTTCTTTTCACAATCCACATATGGACCCACCAGTGTCATCGCATGTGTGTTCTTCTCATTAACCACAACTAGGGTCATTGCATGTGTGTTCTTTTCACAAACCACATATGGAACCACCATTATCATTGAAATGTGTGTTCTTCTCATCAACCACAGCTAGAGTCATTGCATGTATGTTCTTCTCACAAACCACATATGGAACCACCATTGTCATTGAAATGTGTATTCTTTCATTAACCACATCTAGAGTCATTTCAAGTATATTCTTCTCACAAACCACATATGGATCCACCAGTGTCATTGCATGTGTGTTCTTTTTATTAACAACAACTAGAGTCATTGCCTATTCGTTATTTTTATTAACCACATATGGATCCACCAGTGTCATTGCATGTGTGTTCTTCTCATTAACCGCAGCTAGAGTCATTGCATGTGTGCTCTTTTCACGAACCACATATGGAACCACCATTATCATTGGAATGTGTATTCTTTCATTAACCACATCTAGAGTCATTTCATGACTATTCTTTTCACATACCACATATGGATCCACCAGTGTCATTGCATGTCTGTTCTTTTCAGAGACCACATATGGATCCACCAGTGTCATTGTATGTGTGTTCTTTTTATTAACAACAACTAGAGTAATTGCATTTGTGTTGTTTTCATTAACCACATATGGATCCACTAGTGTCATTGCATGTGCGATCTTCTCATTAGCCACATCTAGAGTCACTTGATGTATGTTCTTATCACAAACCACATATGGATCCACCAGTGCCATTGAAATGTGTGTTCTTTTCAGAGACCACACAATGATCCACCAGTGTCATTGCATGTGTGTTCTTTTCACAATCCACCTATGGATCCACCAGTGTCATTGCATGTGTGTTCTTCTCATTAACCACAGCTAGAGTCATTGCATGTGTGTTCTTTTCACAAACCACATATGGAACCACCATTGCCATTGAAATGTGTATTCTTTCATTAAGCACATCTAGAGTTGTTTCATGTTTATTCTTTTCACAGACCACATATGGATCCACCAGTGTCATTGCATGTGTGTTCTCTTCACAGACCACATATGGATCCACCAGTGTCATTGCATATGTGTTCTTTTTATTAACAACAACAAGAGTCATTGCATGTGTGTTATTTTCGTTAACCACATATCGATCCACCAGTGTCATTGCATGTGTGTTCTTCTAATTAACCACAGCTAGAGTCATTGCATGTCTGTTCAGTTCACAAACAACATATGGAACCACCATTGTCATTGAAATGTGTATTGTTTCATTAACCACATCTGGAGTCATTTCATGATTATTCTTTTCACAGACCACATATGGATCCACCAGTGCATTGCATGTGTATCCTTTTCAGAGACCACATATGGATCCACCAGTGTCATTGCATGTGTGTTCTTTTCAGAGACCAGATATGGATCCACTAGTGTCATTGCCTCTGTGTTATTTTCACAATCCACCTATGGATACACTAGAGTCATTGCATGTGTGTTATTTTCATTAACCACAACTAGAGTCATTGCATGTGTGTTATTTTCACAAACCACATATCGAACCACCATTGTCATTGAAATGTGTATTCTTTCATTAACTACATCTAATGTCATTGCATGTGCGTTCTTTTCACAGACCACATATGGATCCACTAGAGTCATTGCATGTCTATTCTTTTCGGAGACCACACATGGACCCACCAGTGTCATTGCATGTGTGTTCTTCTCATTAACCATAGCTAGAGTCATTGCATGTGTGTTCTTTTCACAAACCACATATGGAACCACCATTGTCATTGAAATGTGTGTTCTTTTCATCAACCACAGCTAGAGCCATTGCATGTGTGTTCTTCTCACAAACCACATATGGCACCACCATTGTCATTGAAATGTGTATTCTTTCATTAACCACATCTAGTGTCATTGCATGTGTGTTCTCTTCACAATCCACCAGAGTCATTGCATGTGTGTTCTTTTATTAACAACTACTAGAGTCAGTGCATGTGTGTTATTTTCAGTAACCACATATGGATCCACCAGTGTCATCGCATGTGTGTTCTTCTCATTAACCACAACTAGAGTCATTGCATGTGTATTCTTTTCACAAACCACATATGGAACCACCATTGTCATTTGAATCGTGTGTTCTTTTCATCAACCACAGCTAGAGTCATTGTATGTCTGTTCTTTTCACAAACCACATATTGATCCACCAATGTCATTGAAATGTGTATTCTTTCATTAAACACATATAGTGTCATTGCATGTGTGTTCTTTTCACAGACCACATATGGATCCACCAGAGTCATTGCATGTGTGTTCTTTTCACAAACCACATATGGAACCACCATTGTCATTGAAATGTGTCTTCTTCTCATCAACCTTAGATAGAGTCATTGCATGTCTGTTCTTCTCACAAACCACATATGGAACCACCATTGTCATTCAAATGTGTATTCTTTCATTAACCACATCTAGTGTCATTGCATGTGTGTTCTTTTCACAGACCACATATGGATCCACCAGAGTCATTGCATGTCTGTTCTTTTTAGAGACCACATATGGATCCACCAGTGTCATTGCATGACTGTGTTCTTATTATTAACAACATCTCGAGTCATTGCATGTGTGTTATTTTCATTAACCACAGCTAGAGTCATTGCATGTGTGTTATTTTTATTAACCACATATGGATCCACTAGTGTCATTGCATTGGTGTTCTTCTCATTAACCACAACTAGAGTCACTGGATGTATTTTCTTTTCACAAACCACATATGGATCCACCAGTGTTATTGAAATGTGTGTTATTTTTAGATACCACACATGGATCCACTAGTGTCATTGCATATGGATCCACTAGAGTTCAATGCATGTGTGTTCTTTTCACAATCCACGTATGGACCCACCAGTGTCATTGCATGTGTGTTGTTCTCATTAACCACCGGTAGAGTCATTGCATGTGTGTTCTTTTCACAAACCACATATCGAACCACCATTGTCATTGAAATGTGTGTTCTTCTCACAAACCACATATGGAACCACCATTGTCATTGAAATGTGTATTCTTTCATTAACCACATCTAGAGTCATTTGAAGACTATTCTTTTCAGAGACCACATATGGATCCACCAGTGTCATTGCATGTGTATTCTTTTCATAGACCACATATGGATCCACTAGTGTCGGATCCACTAGTGTCATTGCATGTGTGTTCTTTTCACAATCCACCTATGGATCCACTAGAGTCATTGCAAGTGTGTTCTTTTCATTAACCACATCTAGAGTCATTGCATGTGTGTTTTTTCACAAACCACATATGGTACCAGCATTGTCATTGAAATGTGTATTCTTTCATTAACCACATCTAGTGTCATATCATGTGTGTTCTTTTCACAGACCACATATGGATCCACCAGAGTCATTGCATGTCTGTTCTTTTTAGAGACCACATATGGATCCACCAGTGTCATTGCATGACTGTGTTCTTATTATTAACAACATCTCGAGTCATTGCATGTGTGTTCTTTTCACAATCCACCTATGGATCCTCCAGTGTCATTGCATGTGTGTTCTTTTCATTAACCACAGCTAGAGTCATTGCATGTGTGTTATTTTTATTAACCACATATGGATCCACTAGTGTCATTGCATTGGTGTTCTTCTCATTAACCACAACTAGAGTCACTGGATGTATTTTCTTTTCACAAACCACATATGGATCCACCAGTGTTATTGAAATGTGTGTTATTTTTAGATACCACACATGGATCCACTAGTGTCATTGCATATGGATCCACTAGAGTTCAATGCATGTGTGTTCTTTTCACAATCCACGTATGGACCCACCAGTGTCATTGCATGTGTGTTGTTCTCATTAACCACCGGTAGAGTCATTGCATGTGTGTTCTTTTCACAAACCACATATCGAACCACCATTGTCATTGAAATGTGTGTTCTTCTCATCAACCACAGCTAGAGTCATTGTATGTCTGTTCTTCTCACAAACCACATATGGAACCACCATTGTCATTGAAATGTGTATTCTTTCATTAACCACATCTAGAGTCATTTGAAGACTATTCTTTTCAGAGACCACATATGGATCCACCAGTGTCATTGCATGTGTATTCTTTTCATAGACCACATATGGATCCACTAGTGTCGGATCCACTAGTGTCATTGCATGTGTGTTCTTTTCACAATCCACCTATGGATCCACTAGAGTCATTGCAAGTGTGTTCTTTTCATTAACCACATCTAGAGTCATTGCATGTGTGTTTTTTCACAAACCACATATGGTACCAGCATTGTCATTGAAATGTGTATTCTTTCATTAACCACATCTAGTGTCATATCATGTGTGTTCTTTTCATAGACCACATATGGTTCCACCAGAGTCATTGCATGTCTGTTCTTTTCATAGACCACATATGGACCCACCAGTGTCATTGCATATGTGTTCTTCTCATTAACCACAGCTAGAGTCATTGCATGTGTATTCTTTTCACAAACCACACATGGACCCACCATTTTCATTGAAATGTGTGTTCTTTTCATAAACCACAGCTAGAGTCATTGCATGTCTGTTCTTTTCACAAACCACATATGGAACCACCATTGTCACTGAAATGTGTATTCTTTCATTAACCACATCTAGTGTCATTGCATGTGTGTTCTGTTCATAGACCACATATGGATCCACTAGAGTCATTGCATGTCTTTTCTATTCAGAGACCACATATGGATCCACCAGGGTCATTTCATGTGTGTTCTTATTATTAACAACAACTAGAGTGATTGCATGTGTGTTCTTTTTACAATCCACCTTTGGATCCAATAGTGTCATTGCATGTGTGTTATTTTCATTAACCACGGCTAGAGTCATTGCATGTGTGTTATTTTCATTAACCACATATGAATCCACTAGTGTCATTGCATATGTGTTCTTATCATTAACCATAGCTAGAGTCACTAGATGTATGTTCTTTTCACAAACCATATATGGATCCACCAGTGTCATTGAAATGTGTGTTCTTTTAAGAGACCACACATGGATCCACCGGTGTCGTTGCATATGGATCCACCAGAGTTCAATGCATGTGTGTTCTTTTCACAATCCACATATGGACCCACCAGTGTCACCGCATGTGTGTTCTTCTCATTAACCACATGTAGAGTCATTGCATGTGTGTTCTTTTCACAAACCACATATGGAACCACTATTGTCATTGAAATGTGTGTTCTTCTCATCAACCACAGCTAGAGTCATTGCATGTCTGTTCTTCTCACAAACCACATATGGAACCACCATTGTCATTGAAATGTGTATTCTTTCATTAACCACATCTAGTGTCATTGCCTGTGTGTTCTTTTCACAGACCACATATGGATCCACCAAAGTCATTGCATGTCTGTTCTTTTCAGAGACCACATATGGATCCACCAGTGTCATTGTATGACTGTGTTCTTATTATTAACAACAACTAGAGTCATTGCATGTCTGTTCTTTTCACAATCCACCTATGGATCCACCAGTGTCATTGCATGCGTGTTCTTTTCATTAACCACAACTAGAGTCATTGCATGTGTGTTATTTTCATTAACCACATATGGATCCACTAGTGTCATTCCATGTGTGTTCCTCTCATTAACCACAGCTAGAGTCACTAGATGTATGTTCTTCTCATTAACCACAACTAGAGTCACTGGATGTATGTTCTTTTCACAAACCACATATGGATCCACCAGTGTTATTGAAATGTGTGTTCTTTTCAGAGACCACACATGGATCCACCAGTGTCATTGCATAAGGATCCACCAGAGTTCAATGCATGTGTGTTCTTTTCACAATCCACATATGGACCCACCAGTGTCATTGCATGTGTTCTTCTCATTAACCACAGGTAGAGTCATTGCATGTGTGTTATTTTCACGAACCACATATGGAACCACCATTGTCATTGAAATGTGTGTTCTTCTCATCAACCACAGCTAGAGTCATTGCATGTCTGTTCTTCTCACAAACCACATATGGATCCACCGGTGTCATTGCATGTGTATTCTTTTTAGGTACCACATATGGATCCACCAGTGTCATTGCATGTGTGTTCTTTTCACAAACCACATATGGAACCACCGTTGTCATTGAAATGTGTGTTCTTTTCATCAACCACACGTAGATTCATTGCATGTGTGTCCTTCTCAAAAATCACATATGGAACCACCATTGTCATTGAAATGTGTATTCTTTTATTAACGACATCTAGTGTCATTGCATGTGTGTTCTCTTCACAGACCACATATGGATCCACAAGAGTCATTGCATGTGTGTTCTTTTTATTAACAACAACTAGAGTCATTGCATGTGTGTTATTTTCATTAACCACATATGGATCCACTAGTGTCATTGCATGTGTGTTCTTCCTGTTAACCACAGCTAGAGTCATTGCATGTCTGTTCTTTTCAGAAACCACATATGGAACCACCATTGTCATTGAAATGTGTATTCTTTCATTAACCACATCTAGAGTCATTTCATGACTATTCTTTTCACAGACTACATATGGATCCACCAGTGTCATTGCATGTGTATTCTTTTTAGAGACCACATATGGATCCACCAGTGCCATTGCATGTGTCTTCTTTTCAGAGACCACATATGGATCCACCAGTGTCATTGCATGTGTGTTCTTTTCACAATCCACCTATGGATCCACTAGAGTCATTGCATGTGTGTTCTTTTCATTAACCACATCTAGAGTCATTTCATGTGTGTTCTTTTCACAAACCAAAAATGGAACCACCATTGTCATTGAAATGTGTATTCTTTCATTTACCACATCTAGAATCATTGCATGTGTGTTCTTTTCATAGGCCACATATGGATCCACCAGAGTCATTGCATGTCTGTTCTTTTCATAGACCACATATGGACCCACCAGTGTTATTGCATGTGTGTTCTGCTCATTAACCATAGCTAAGTCATTGCATGTGTATTCTTTTCACAAACCACATATGGAACCACCATTGTCATTGAAATGTGTGTTCTTTTCATTAACCACAGCTAGAGTCATTGCATGTATGTTCTTTTCACAAACCACATATGGAACCACCATTGTCATTGAAATGTGTATTCTTTCATTAACCACATCTAGTGTCATTGCATGTCTGTTCTTTTTAGAGAGCACATATGGATCCACCAGAGTCATTGCATGTCTTTTCTTTTCAGAGACCACATATGGATCCACCAGTGTCATTGCATGTGTGTTCTTATTATTAACAACAACTAGAGTCATTGCATGTGTGTTCTTTTCACAATCCACCTATGGATCCACAAGTGTCATTGCATGTGTGTTCTTCCTGTTAACCACAGCTAGAGTCATTGCATGTCTGTTCTTTTCAGAAACCACATATGGAACCACCATTGTCATTGAAATGTGTATTCTTTCATTAACCACATCTAGAGTCATTTCATGACTATTCTTTTCACAGACTACATATGGATCCACCAGTGTCATTGCATGTGTATTCTTTTTAGAGACCACATATGGATCCACCAGTGCCATTGCATGTGTCTTCTTTTCAGAGACCACATATGGATCCACCAGTGTCATTGCATGTGTGTTCTTTTCACAATCCACCTATGGATCCACTAGAGTCATTGCATGTGTGTTCTTTTCATTAACCACATCTAGAGTCATTTCATGTGTGTTCTTTTCACAAACCAAATATGGAACCACCATTGTCATTGAAATGTGTATTCTTTCATTTACCACATCTAGAATCATTGCATGTGTGTTCTTTTCATAGGCCACATATGGATCCACCAGAGTCATTGCATGTCTGTTCTTTTCATAGACCACATATGGACCCACCAGTGTTATTGCATGTGTGTTCTGCTCATTAACCATAGCTAGAGTCATTGCATGTGTATTCTTTTCACAAACCACATATGGAACCACCATTGTCATTGAAATGTGTGTTCTTTTCATTAACCACAGCTAGAGTCATTGCATGTATGTTCTTTTCACAAACCACATATGGAACCACCATTGTCATTGAAATGTGTATTCTTTCATTAACCACATCTAGTTTCATTGCATGTCTGTTCTTTTTAGAGACCACATATGGATCCACCAGAGTCATTGCATGTCTTTTCTTTTCAGAGACCACATATGGATCCACCAGTGTCATTGCATGTGTGTTCTTATTATTAACAACAACTAGAGTCATTGCATGTGTGTTCTTTTCACAATCCACCTATGGATCCACAAGTGTCATTGCATTGTGTTCTTTTCATTAACCATAGCTAGAGTCATTGCATGTGTGTTATTTTCATTAACCACATATGGATCCACTAGTGTCATTGCATGTGTGTTCTTCTCATTAACCACAGCTACAGTCACTGGATGTATGTTCTTTTCACAAACCACATATGGATCCACCAGTGTCATTGAATTGTGTATTCTTTTCAGAGACCACACATGGATCCACTAGTGTCATTGCATATGGATCCACCAGAGTTCAATGCATGTGTGTGTGTCAACATCCGGATTTTTAATCCCAGATGCCCGTTATGCCATACCTCGCAATCCTAGGATTACCATTTTTGCGAGACATAACGGATTGGATATCACAGTACATCATCCATTACAAACCATACATAAGGTCTTACACAAATCAGGATCTCATGATCTAGTCTTTAATACAACAAGCAGCGGAAATAAAAGATAAGCGTAGAAGTGGGGTCCATCTTCAGGGGCACAGGCAATGCTGACGAAGGCAGATAGTCCTAGTTATCATAGCCGTCCTGATGGCCATCCTCTTGATAGTCTCCTTCATAGTCTGGCCATGAGAATAGCCAGGGACAAAAGCCATGAGTACTCTTTAAGTACCCGCAAACTACCACTAACAAGTATTATAGTTCTAAGTTAAATTGCTAAATCTAAATTTAATTATAAAGTTCAGTTTGAAACCTAAGCTGAGTTCAGAAGCAAAGAAAGATAAAGTAAAGTTCCAAATTCACTTAAGTTGGGAAGCTAATGTCATAAACACAACCCTGTTGTGGTCAAGTCAAGATTCATCATTCATTTCAAGTTATTTGGAAAACATCTAACAACGAAACAGTATGGCCATTCCAACTGTCCATAACCACGGACACGGCTATTCGAATAGTTTGACACTCTGCAGAGGTGGTACACTTTGACCACAAGATTCGATACATCTATCAAGGATAACCCTGAATCATCATACTTAGTATGAGGATAATCAAACATAACCTTCCCTTTACACACCCTAGTATAAGCACCTCTCCTATGAGCATGGCCTCCCAACCATGACCATCTGTCATCTTGGGCACTGCATAGGTGGACAACATTGAGAGGTAGCCTTGGCTCAAACCTCTCCCGCGAGGGAACTAATACTAATGCATATAAACTTCTGGCTAAGCCTTACCCAATTCAGGTAGTGTGGTTGTACGGTAAATTTGGAATGGTATCGCATCCGAATCCAACCATCAGTTTTATAAAAGGGTTAAGGCTCACGCCTCAACATTTTCATCATCAGAAACCATTTGTGTTTCTCAACACATGTCAAAACATCTCAATAGAATGACTCATCATTCCAAGGTTTTCATAATTCATTTTCACCAAGTGTTCCCATCTAAACTGACTCAAGTTTTGATCTACTCTAAACTACTAAGTTAAGAGTGTTCACTCAGGTGGAAGTGATGGGTTCAATCTCATGCCATAGAATGACATCTAAAGGTTTCTAAATAGGTCAAGTTTTATAATTTTTATGCTACCTTCATAACAAGTAAAGAACTTGGTGTAAACTAAGGGAGGTAAAAACATGTAAACAAAGACTTGAGGTAACTACTAGTTAAAAGGGGTGTGATCAAAGCATGCTTAAGGCATCTTTGCTAAACCATCTATTTTGATCCTAGCTTGCTAAGAACTAAACTTGCAAGTGTTAGATTGCACTGTTAATGGTGGCTTTCCTTGGTTGGTGCAGTGGTTGAAGTTTTCTTCGTCTTCTTCTTGGTAGAACTCCTCCTCCTCGTAAGCTTGATCGGTACTATCTTCTATAAATACATACGGAGTACACAATCACCAAACAATACTTAACTAGGCTATATAGCATTCTAAGACACACAATTGATGATCTATTATCATCACAAGCATCACAAGTTTAATTCAACAGTTTCATCCTTTTTATTTTAGAAAAGTAATTTCTACTCATTGAAAAATTAACTAAGATTTAATATTCACCACTTAAAATATGGGATCATGTGGACACATGTCATCACCACATATTCTAACATGTGGGAATGTAATTTAAGGGTTGGATCATAACTATTTTGGTTTAAGTTCATTATTTAATGATTTAAAGTGACTAGAAATGCCTATATAGCACTATTTTGGTACTAGTCCAAAGTCACTGCATGTAAATCCTAATATTATTACATATTTAGATAGGTATGGTGAAATGTGATTTTTGAGAGTTGGAATCAACTCAAAAGCTAACTTGGTTGATTTTATAAAAATGTTGTAAGGTGCAAATGCTTCCGTTTTGTTATTTTTTATTAGGAGAGATCTATAACTCTAATTGAATTAAATACAATGAGCTTGGATAGATCATCTCAATACCTTTCAGACAAAATTGGTTTCATGCAATTTGGATTTATAATACTCCTAGAATTGAATTTTAAACTAGTGGACAGAAACTAGATTCAACTTAAAAAGAAAAATCCAGATTTGAACGGTTGGGCTAGCGCGGGAAAGAACTTGGGCCGGCCCAGTGGCGCTCCGCGGTGCGGGGCTCAGCTGACAGGGGGTCCCGCTTGTCAGTGGGTCTTAACACGCGAAACGGTATGCGCGCTGTGGGCCATAGGATTAGAAAGGGGATCTACAACTGAGGGTCATCATCGACGACGAACAGGTCGCCGGCGAGCTCGAACCCTAGCGGCTCGGTGGGGGTCTGCTGGGGACGTACCAGGGATCCAGTGGGGTAGGCGAGGCGGGCAAACAAACTGGAAGACGACGGCGAGGTGAGGCGCGGTTGCGGCGGAGCTTGGGGTGCCCTAAATCGCAGGCGCCCTTCTCCTCCTACTGCGGCTGCTCCGGCTCCAATTCTGACGAGGCAGAGCTTGCTTGGCTCCGGCGAGAGGGGTGAAAGGATCAGTGAGAGGTGGGGAGTGAGTGGATGTGGAGAAATGGTGTGGGGGAGGCCGGTTTATATAGGCCTGACGGTGAGACCGAAGGCTATGGGAAAGTGACTCCGCCAACACGGCTACGGGCGGCTAGCGGCATGGCGGAGGATGGCGATCGACAGGTAGTCTCCTGGAGGTGCTCTAGGAAGTGAATGTGGGCGTAGGGGCGGTGGCATGCGGTCTGGGCGAGCTGGCGCTCTGAGCTTTGAGCGGCAGAGGCGGCGGTGTCCACGGCGAGCGGTGGCTAGGGTGAGTTGGGCGGCCAGAGGGGGTGTCTGTGGTGTTCCCCAGGTCAAGGCGGAGCGGTGGGCGCGGGTTGCGGCCAAGGGGCGGTCTGTGCACGCGGGAACAGAGCGTGCTCTGTGGGCGGCGTTGGCATGGTCGACCAGCTCCAGGCACGGTGGTTCCTGGTCGCTCTGCTCTTTGTCTCTGGCCTAGGGCTGGTTGGACGGTGGAGGTGGATCACTGGCGACGTGCTAGACATGGCGAGAGAGGCTGGAGAGGTCTGCTGCTGCGAGTGCACGGTCGACCGGCGAGGAGTGGCTCGGCATGGCAATGCAGTGCAGCTAGGAGGTAGGGGATGTGCTGGTGTGGGTCTGGTTGGGCTTGAGGGAGACAAGACGATCAAAGCACTTCAATTTGCTAGACAAGATCAACCCCAAAACAGTAATAGTTAGGCCACTTTGATCTTGCCAGCAAGGTGTTTGACAAAATGGCCGAAAGAGAAAAACTTTTGAATTTTGATTTCAAAATTTTTGGGTGTTCTCCACTAGTGCTAGGTAGTCTATGGTTGCAAGGGTTTTGAAAGTGGAGCTTGTTTTAATGGTTTTTGAAAAAGTGGGATCTTCCCATATGAACTAGATTCAATTTTGAACTATCATTTAAAATTAGCATTTGAAAGATTTTTGCAGATCACAAGGTGGGCCTTGGTACCTCATTATGTGTAGTAGCAAGGGGTGCAAAGATCATGAATTGTTTTTGTTAAGAAATGAGTGCTAGGAACACTCAAAGTAGTGTAGGGATTAAAATGGCCAAAATGACCATTCCTCCTTTTTAATTCTTTTTTATTTGATTTTCTTTGGTAAAAGTTTGGGAATGATGTAGATGATGTTTAAATCACCTAGGAAACATTTTACAAGCATTGGATCACTTAAACAAGGAACTTCAATTCAACTCCTATCTTAAATGCACACACATACGAATGCTTTCATTTTTAATTTGGAAAAGTTTTTGTTAACCCTATTTTTGGATGATTTGATCTTGATAAGCTTGGATTAAAGTTTTGGGATGTTACACAATGCATGAAGCTCTCGCACATCTATGTGCCCTCAGCGTCAACAAGATCCAAGGAACCCGTTTTACCCACTATGCAAGACGTGATTTCATGGGAATGCCGATGGAGATGCCCAGACTAACTGCCCACAGTTCAACTTGGTTCCTAATCCTTCCTGAACTTTCTGCCAAAATCTTGAAGTAAACTGGGTTCATCGATCTGATACGATAGTCTTGGGGGTCCCATGCAGACTAACAATCCTAGCAATGTACAGTTCTACTAACTTTGCACTCTGGTAGGTTGTCTTGACAGGTATGAAGTGGGCTACCTTGGACAGTCTATCAACAATGACCCAGATTGAGTCATTTCCCCTACTAGAAGTAGGTAAACCGGTGATAAAGTCCATTCCGACGGAATCCCATTTCCATTCCGGAATCTGCAATGGTTGCAACAATCCTGCAGGTCTCTGATGTTCTTCTTTGGTTCTTTGACAGATGTCACATTTGGCGATGTAGCTTCCGATCTCTCTCTTCATCTCGTGCCACCAAAATTGCGCTTTCAAATCCTGATACATCTTTGATCCTCCGGGGTGGATAGAATAAAGAGTATCATGAGCTTCCTTCATGATAATTTCCTTCAGCTTCGAATCTGCTGGCACACAGATACGTCCTTTGTACCAAAGTACTCCTTCTTCGTCTTCGGTGAATCCAGGTACCTTTCCTGTACCAATACGACGTTTGATTCCGTCGATACTTTCATTCCCCTTCTAGGCTTCCTTGATTTGGCTAATCAAAGTGGGTTGAAGTTCAATGCTAGCTAGGAATCCTTTGCTAACTAATTCAGTCCTGAACTGCTCCAACTCCTCATACAAACTTGGTTGCTTCTCCTTTATCATGGTGTTAAGCCTACACGGCAATCTGCTAAGAGCATCCGCTACCACATTGGCTATGCCGGGGTGATAGTGAATGTCAAGGTCATAATCCTTGATTAACTCTATCCATCTCCTTTGTCTCATATTTAGCTCCTTCTGAGTGAAGATATACTTCAAGCTCTTGTGATCCGAGTAAATCTCACAGCGATTACCCATCAAATAATGACGCCATGTCTTCAACGCTAGAACCACAGCTGCTACCTCGAGATCATGGGTCGGATAGTTCTTCTCATGCTGCTTCAGTTGTCGAGACAGATACGTGATAACTTTGCCTTCTTGCATCAATACACATCCTAGACCAATCTTGGACCAATATTGCATCAATACTCCTCCGGCAGACACAATATGTCCTAGGAATCCTACTTCCGTTAGCCAAAATTCACACTTGCTGAACTTGGCATATAACTAATGCTCTCTCAGGATTTCTAGGATAACTCTAAGATGTTGCTCATGCTCTTCTTCTGACTTGGAGTAGATAAGGATGTCGTCGATAAACACAACTACAAACTTATCTAGTAAATTCATAAAGATCTTATTCATGAGATTCATGAAATAAGCAGGGGCATTGGTTAATCCAAAATACATAACAGTATACTCGTATAAACCATAGCGAGTAGTAAAGGTGGTCTTCGGAATATCCGTTGCACGAATCTTAAGTTGGTGATAACCAGTCCTAAGATCAATCTTTGAGAATACCTGGGCTCCAGTCAACTGATCAAATAGATCCTCTATCTTTGGCAAAGGGTACTTGTTCTTGATGGTGACGTCATTCAACTTTCTGTAATCTGTGCACAGACGGTTGCCTCCATCTTTCTTGTCGCCGAATAACACTAGTGATCTCCATGGCGATGCGCTTGGCTGAATCAAGCCTGTTGCAAACATGGCATCCAACTGCTTCTTCAGTTCCACTAACTCTGAGGGGTTCATGCTATATGGTCTCTGGGCTATAGGTCCGGTTCCGGGGATTAGTTCGATAATGAACTCAATATCCCTATCCGGGGGCATACCTGGCAATTCATCTGGGAATACATCGGGGTATTCACAGACTACTCTGACTTGGTCAATGGTGGGCAGGGCTACACTCTTGTTGCACTTGAATTGACGGGGTAAGGTTTCAGAGATATGCTCTACTGTTACTCCAGAACTACTGGTCATGGTGATGGCTTTCTTAGCACAGTCTATCAGTCCTTTATGCCTTGACATCAAGTCCATACCTAGTACTTCTTCCAATCCTTTGGTTCCATGTACAATTAGGTTGGCATAAAAATCTATCCCATGTATTCTGATAGGTACAGCTTTGCAAATTTTTCTAGCTTTTGTAGTTGAACCGGGGATTTGAACTATCATGACATGCTTCAGGTTGGTTGGGTGAATCTTACTAGTGCATGCAAATTCTTCGGTGACAAATGAATGCGATGCTCCAGAATCAAACAATACTCTTGCTAAAACTAAGTTGACAGAAAACATACCCAACACTACATCTGCGCTTCCCGGGCTTCTTCTGTGTTCATGTGGAAGAGACGACCGTTGCGGTTGTGAGGGTTCCCTGGGGAAAATTTCCTTCCTGGTTGAACACGATGCTACTGCTGAGCTGGGGCATTCACATAGGCATTGGCGGCAGTCTTCTTGGGACACTCATTGGAGTAGTGACCCTTCACTCCACACTCAAAGCAAGTGATCTGGGACTTGTCCTTGACTGCGACAGGCACAGCATTGCTGCCAGTTCTGGGTGAAGTGTTGTTGTTGTTACTCTTGGGAGGGGCACGGTTGAAATGGTTGGCATTGCCGGAGTTGTGATGATTTCCTCCGGACTTCACATTGCCTCCGCTACGGTTGGGGTAACTTGGGCGAGAATTTGGGGGTCGGTTGTTCCTTGGTGCATATCCTGGTGAAGGGTTGGGACGGTATTTCTGGTGACTACTGGATCCAGACTGCTGCATCATACGACGCTTGCGGTTGTCGTTTGCCTGGTTAATCTTCCCTTCCATCTGAATGGTAGAGTCGACTAGTTCTTCGAGATCTTGGAAGAGGATATTGACGAGGACAGTCTGCAGCTCATCATGCAGTCCGTTCAAGAATCTCTCCTTCTTCTTGGCCTCCGTGTGGATTTCATCCGGTGCATATTTGGCAAGTGACAGGAATCTGTCACGGTATTCTACCACAGTCATTCTTCCCTGCTTCAATTCGTGGAATTCATCTCTCATCCTATTGACTAGACCTTGCGGCACGTGGGTGCGGATGAACTTGACTTTGAATGCTTCCCATGTCATAACCTGACCATGGTTCATATTGCGGATGGTACTCCACGAAGCTCTTGCATCTCCCGCCAGATAGTGGGTGGCGAAGAGAACTTTCTCATTTTCATCAACTCCTGCAACTTCAAGGTTGTTTTCCATTATCTCTAACCAGTCATCAGCATCTAATGGGTTTTCAGATTGGTTGAAGATTGGGGGATTGGTATTCTGAATTTTTTTGAGTTTGGATCCACGGTGATCCTGATTTCCATGTCCTTGGTTGTTGAGAGCCATCTGGGCGATCTGCTAAGCAGGGCCGAGCGTCAAGCCAACTTAGCAACATTGCAGCAGATCGCCCAAATGGCTCTCAACAACCAAGGACATGGAAATCAGGATCACCAAGGATCCAAACTCAAAAACTTTTAGAACACCAATCCCCCAATCTTTAACCAATCTGAAAACCCATTAGATGCTGATGACTGGTTACAGACCATGGAAAACAACTTAGAGGTTGCCAGAGTTGATGAGAATGAGAAAGTTCTCTTTGCCACCCACTATCTGGCGGGAGATGCAAGAGCTTGGTGGAATAGCATCCGCAATATGAACCATGGCCAGGTGATGACCTGAGAAGCATTCATGGTCAAGTTCAGCCGCACCCACATGCCGCAAGGTCTTGTCAACAGGATGAGAGATGAATTCCGCGAATTGAAGCAAGGAAGAATGACTGTGGTGGAGTACCGTGACATATTCTTGTCACATGCCAGAGATGCACCGGATGAGATCAACACGGAGGCCAAGAAGGAGAGGTTCTTAAATGGACTGCATGATGAGATGCAGACTGTCCTCGTCAACATCCGTTTCGATGATCTCGAAGAGCTAATCGACTCTGCCATTCAGATGAAAGGGAAGATTAACCAGGCAAACGGCAACCGCAAGCGCCGTATGATGCAACAGTCTGGATCCAGTAGTCACTAGAAGTACCGTCCCAACCCTTCACCAGGATATGCACCAAGGAACAACCGACCCCCAAATTCTCGCCCAAGCTACCCCAACCGTAGCGGAGGCAATGTGAAGTACGGAGGAAACAATCACATCTCCGGCAATACCAACAATTTCAACCGTGCCCCTCCTAAGAGAAACAACAACAACAACACTGCGCCCAGAACTGGCAGCAATGTTGTGCCTGTTGCAGTCAAGGACAAGTCCCAGATCACTTGTTTCGAGTGTGGAGTGAAGGGTCACTACTCCAATGAGTGTCCCAAGAAGACTGCCGCCAATGCCCCTGTGAATGCCCCAGCTCAGCGGCAGCGTCGTGTTCAACCAGGAAGGAGATTTGCCCCAGGGAACCCTCACAACCGCAAAGGTCGTCTCTTCCACATGAACGCAGAAGAAGCCCAGGAAGCGCCAGATGTAGTGCTGGGTATGTTTTCTGTCAACTCAGTTTTAGCAAGGGTATTGTTTGATTCTGGAGCATCGCATTCATTTGTCACCGAAGAATTTGTATGCACTAGTAAGATTCACCCAACCAACCTGAAGCATGTCATGATAGTTCAAATCCCCGGTTCAACAACAAAAGCTAGAAAAATTTGCAAAGCTGTACCTATCAGAATACATGGGATAGATTTTTATGCCAACCTAATTATACTTGGAACCAAAGGATTGGAAGTAGTACTAGGTATGGCCTTGATGTCAAGGCATAAAGGACTGATAGACTGTGCTAAGAAAGCCATCACCATGACCAGTAGTTCTGGAGTAACAGTAGAGCATATCTCTGAAACCTTACCCCGTCAATTCAAGTGCAACAAGAGTGTAGCCCTGCCCACCATTGACCAAGTCAGAGTAGTCTGTGAATACCCCGATGTATTCCCAGATGAATTGCCAGGTATGCCCCCGGATAGGGATATTGAGTTCATTATCGAACTAATCCCCGGAACCGGACCTATAGCCAGAGACCCTATACCATGAACCCCTCAGAGTTAGTAAAACCGAAGAAGCAGTTGGATGCCATGTTTTCAACAAGCTTGATTCAGCCAAGCGCATCTCCATGGAGATCACCAGTGTTATTCATCGACAAGAAATATGGAGGCAATCGTCCGTGTATAGATTACAGAAGATTGAATGATGTCACCATCAAGAACAAGTACCCCTTGCCAAAGATAGAGGATCTATTTGATCAGTTTACTGGACCCCAGGTATTCTCAAAGATTGATCTTAGGATTGGTTATCACCAACTTAAGATTCGTGCAACGGATATTCCGAAAACCGCCTTTACTACTCGCTATGGTTTATATGAGTATACGGTTATGTCTTTTGGATTAACCAAATGCCCCTGCTTATTTCATGAATCTCATGAATAAGATCTTTATGAATTTCCTAGATAAGTTTGTAGTGGTGTTTATCGACGACATCCTTATCTACTCCAAGTCAGAAGAAGAGCATGAGCAACATCTGAGAATCATCCTAGAAACCCTAACAGAGCATCAGTTATATGCCAAGTTCAACAAGTGTGAGTTTTGGCTGAAAGAAGTAGGATTCCTAGGACATATTGTGTCTGTCGGAGGAGTCTCTATTGATCCCACCAAGATCAAAGATGTCGAAGAATGGGAAGCCCCAACCAATCAAACCCAAGTCCGTTCATTTCTCGGATTAGCGGGATATTACCGCAAGTTCGTTGAAGGATTCTCGAGCATAGCCCGACAAATGACCCAATTGTTGAAGAAGGACAAGAAGTTTGAATGGACAGATAAATGTGAAGCCAGTTTCTAGGAGCTGAAGAAGAGATTAATATCAGCCCCAATTTTGATCATGCCAGACATCAAGAAGCCATTTGATGTGCATTGTGATGCATACAAGATTGGCCTAGGCTATGTATTGATGCAAGAAGGCAAAGTCATCGCTTATCTGTCTCGACAACTGAAGCAGCATGAGCAGAACTATCCGACACATGATCTTGAGCTAGCAGCTGTGGTTCTAGCATTGAAGACATGGCGTCATTATTTGATGGGTAATCACTGTGAGATTTACTCAGATCATAAGAGCTTGACGTATATCTTCACTCAGAAGGAGCTGAATATGAGGCAAAGAAGATGGATAGAGTTAATCAAGGATTATGACCTTGACATTCACTATCACCCCGGCAAAGCCAATGTGGTAGCGGATGCTCTTAGCAGATTGCCGTGTAGGCTTAACACCATGATCAAAGAGAAGCAACCAAGTTTGTATGATGAGTTGGAGCAGTTCAGGACTAAGTTAGTTAGCAAAGGATTCCTAGCTAGCATTGAACTTCAACCCATGTTGATTAACCAAATCAAGGAAGCCCAGAAGGGAAATGAAACTATCGACGGAATCAAACATCGTATTGGTACAGGAAAGGTACCTGGATTCACCAAAGACGAAGAAGGAGTACTATGGTACAAAGGACGTATCTGTGTGCCAG
This sequence comes from Avena sativa, assembly GCA_916181665.1. Taxonomy (NCBI): domain Eukaryota; kingdom Viridiplantae; phylum Streptophyta; class Magnoliopsida; order Poales; family Poaceae; genus Avena; species Avena sativa. The sequence continues at coordinate 321,554,959 of OV702292.1, forward strand.
CAGATTCAGAGCTGAAGGAAATTATCATGAAGGAAGCTCATGATACTCTTTATTCTATCCACCCCGGAGGAACAAAGATATATCAGGATTTGAAAGAGCAATTTTGGTGGCACAAGATGAAGAGAGAGATCGGAAGCTACATCGCCAAATGTGACATCTATCAAAGAGTCAAAGCAGAGCATGAGAGACCTGCAGGATTGTTGCAACCATTGTAGATTCCGGAATGGAAATGGAATTCCGTCGGAATGGACTTTATCATCGGTTTACCTACTTCTAGTAGGGGAAATGACTCAATCTGGGTCATAGTTGATAGACTATCCAAGGTAGCCCACTTCATACCTATCAAGACAACCTACCAGAGTGCAAAACTAGCAGAGCTGTATATTGCTAGGATTGTTAGTCTGCATGGAACCCCCAAGACCATCGTCTCAGATCGAGGAACCCAATTTACTTCAAGATTTTGGCAGAAATTCCAGGAAGGTTTAGGAACCAAGTTAAACTTCAGCACCGCTTATCACCCGCAAACAGATGGACAGACTGAGAGAGTCAACCAGATCCTAGAGGATATGCTTAGAGCTTGTGTGTTGGAATACGGATCAAAATGGGAAGACTGCCTGCCTTTCGTAGAATTCTCATATAACAACAGTTATCAAGCTAGTTTGCAGATGGCACCATTTGAATTCCTATACGGAAGAAAGTGTCGTACCCCTTTGAATTGGTCGCAAGTAGGAGAGAGTCAGATCTTTGGACCCGACATTCTCCGAGAAGCATAAGAGAAAGTTCACAAAGTCCGTGAGTACCTCAAGACCGCCCAATCGAGACAGAAGAGTTATGCCGACAAGAGAAGGAGATACCTGACTTTCAATGTCGGAGATTTTGTATATCTCAAGGTTTCACCATTGAAGGGAACCCAACGCTTTAGTCTAAAGGGAAAGTTAGCCCCCAGATATATCGGACCTTTCAAGATTCTGAACCGCTGAGGAGAAGTATCATATCAACTGGAACTGCCTGAAGAGATGTCAGCCATCCATAATGTGTTCCATATCTCGTTACTTCGCAAATGCTTGGAAGTGCCTTAGAAGACTGAAGTTTTCAAGAACATCGATCACAGAGCTATGGAAATCAACGATGACCTGACCTATTGGGAAGTACCCATCCGTATCTTAGAAGAAGCGTACAGAACCACCAGGACCAGGAGTATCAAGTTTCTCAAGATTCAGTGGAGCAACCATACGGAGGAGGAAGCTACTTGGGAGCGCGAAGATTACATTAGGAGAGAGTTCCCAGATCTCTTTAGTTCCTAGTTTTCTTTGTAAATCTCGGGACGAGATTTTGTTTAAGGGGGGAAGGTTTGTAACATCCCAAAACTTTAATCCCAGCTTATCAAGATCAAATCATCCAAAAATAGGGTTAACAAAAACTTTTCCAAATTTAAAATGAAAGCATTCATATGTGTGTGCATTTAAAATAGGAGTTGTTTGAATTGCCATGATTGAATGATCCAATGCTTGTAAAATGTTTCTTAGGTGATTTAAACATCATCTACATCATTCCCAAACTTTTCCTAAAGAAAATCACATAAAAAAGAATTAAAAAGGAGGAATGGTCATTTTGGCAAATTTAACTCCCATGCCTACTTTGGCTATTCCTAGTACTCAAAACTTAACAGAAAAAATTCTTGATCTTTGCACCCCTTGCTAGTACACATAATGAGGTACCAAGGACCACCTTTGGATCTGCTAAAAACATTCTGTTAGCTATTTTAAATGACAGTTTAAAATTGAATCTAATGCATATGCATAGATCACCCCTATTTCAAAAACCATCTATTTGACCTCCACTTTCAAAACCCTTGCAACCAGAGACTACCTATCACTAGTGGAGATCACCCAAAAATTTTGAAACCCAAATTCAAAACTTTCTTTCATGCCGCCATTTCATCAAACACTTGGATGCATAATCTCTACTCTAATCCTAGCTCACTGTTTACTACGGGGTTTTGCCCCCAATTGATCTTCATTTATCTCCCCTATCCCCTCTTGACCTAACTAGAGTCTAACCACCCACTCCCCTACCCCTAGTGGCATGGCCATGCCATGCCGAGCCGCCTCTCGCCGGCCAACCTTGCCCTAACCACAGCAGACCGCCGCCTCTGCCTCTCAGAGCGCCACCTCGCCCAGACCGCGTGCCACCGCCCCTACGGCCGCATTCAAGTTCTAGAGCACGGCTAGGGAACCACACATCGATCGCCACCCTCAGCCATGCCTCTACCTCGCCGTAGCCTTGTCGCCGGAGTCGCCTGCCCATCCCACTCGGTCTCACCGTCGGGCCTATAAAAGGAGCCCTCCCCAGCCTCTTCTCTCCACACCATTCTACTCCCCTCACCTCTCCGAACCTCACCCACCTCTCGCCGGAGCAAAGGGAGCAGCAGCTCGCCGGAATTGGAGCCGGAGTAGCCGCGGCAGGAGGAGAAGGGCGCCGTTGATTGCGACCACCCCAAGCTCCGCCGCAACCGCGCCTCGCCTCGTCGTCGTCTTCCACGTCGTTTGCCCGCCTCGCCAACCCCGCTGGAGCCCTGGTACGCCCCCAGTAGACCCCCACTGAGCCGCTAGGGTTCGAGCTCTCCGGCGACCTGTCCGTCGTCGACGATGACCCTCAGCCGTAGATTCCTATTCTAATCGCACGGCCCACAGCGCGCGTACCGTTTCGCGTTTTAAGTGCCGCTGACACATGGGACCCCCTGTCAGCTGAGCCCCGCGCCGCGGAGCGCCACGGGGCCGGCCCATTTCTTTTCCCGCGCTAGCCCACCTATTCAAATCTGGATTTTTCTTTTTAGTTAAATCTAGTTTCTGCCCCCTAGTTTGAAAATCATTTCAGAGAGTTTTAGAAATCCAAATTGCATGAAACCAATTTTTTCTGAAAGGTATTAAAATGATCTATCCAATTACGTTGGATTTAATTCAATTAGAGTTATAGATCTCTCCTAATAAAAATAAGAAGACAGAAGCTTTTGCAACTTGCAACATTTTTATAAAATCAACCAAGTTAGCTTTTGAGTTGATTCCAACTCTCAAAAATCACATTTCATCATATCTATCTAAATATGTAATAATATTAAGGTTTACATGCAGTGACTTTGGACTAGTACCAAAAGAATGCTATATAGGCATTTATAGTCACTTTAAATCATTAAATAATGAACTTAAACCAAAGTAATATTGATCCAACCCTTAAATCTCATTTCCCACATGTTAGCATATGTGGTGATGACATGTGTCAACATGATCCCATGTTTTAAGTGGTGAATATTAAATGTTAGTTAATTTTTCAATGAGTAGAAATTACCTTTCTAAAATAAAAAGAATGAAACTATTGAATTAAACTTGTGATGATAATAGATCATCAATTGTGTGTCTTAGAAAGATATTTAGCCTAGTTAAGTATTGTTTGGTGATTGTGTACTCCGTATGTATTTATAGAAGATAGTACCGACCAAGCTTACGAGGAGGAGGACTTTTACCAAGAAGAAGAAGAAGAAGAAAACTTCAACCACTGCACCAACCAAGGCAAGGTACCATTAGCAAGATAGGATTGAACTAGATGGTTTAGCAAAGATGCTTAGAGCATGCTTTAATTATACCACTTTGACTAGTATTTACCCCAAGTATTATTTTCAAGCTTTACTTCCTTTACTTTACCCAAAGTTCTTTACTTGTTTTGAGGGTAGCATAAAAAGTATAAAACTTGACCTATTTAGAACCCTTTAGATGTCATTCTATGGCATGAGATTGAACCCATCATCCTTCCCCCTTAGTGAACACTCTTAACTTAGTAGTTTAGAGTAGATCAAAACTTGAGTCACTTTAGATGGGAACACTTGGTGAAAATGAATTGTGAAAACCGTGGAATGATGAGTCATTCTATTGAGATGTTTTGACATGTGTTGAGAGACACAACTGGTTTATGATGATGAAAATGATGAGGCATGAGCCTTAACCCTTTTATAAAATGATGGTTGGATTCGGATGCGATACCATTCCAAATTTACCGTACAACCACATTACCTGAATTGGGTAAGGCTTAGCTAGAAATTTATATTCATTAGTATTAGTTCCCTCACAGCAGAGGTTTGAGCTGAGGCTACCTCTCAATGTTGTCCACCTATGCAGTGCCCAAGATGACTGATGGTCATGGTTGGGAGGCCATACTCATAGGAGAGGTGCTTATACTAGGGTGTGTAAAGGGAAGGTTATATTTGATTATCTGCATACTAAGTATGATGATTCAGGGTTATCCCTGACAGATGTATCGAATCTTGTGGTGAAAGTGTACCACCTCTGTAGAGTGTCAAACTATTCGAATAGCCGCGTCCGCGGTTATGGACAGTTGGAACGGCCATACTGTTTCGTTGTCAGATGTTTTCTAAATAACTTGAAATGAATGATGAACTTTGACTTGACCACAACAGGGTTGTGTTTATGATAATAGCTTCCCAACCTAAGTGATTCTAGAACTTTACTTTATCTTTCTTTGCTTCTGAACTCAGCTTAGGTTTCAAACTTAACTTGATAGTTAACTTAGATTCAGCACTTTAACTTAGAATTATACTCCTTGTTAGTAGTAGTTTGCGAGTACTTAAAGAGTACTCATGGCTTTTGTCCCTGGCTATTATCATGGCCAGACTATGAAGGAGATTATCAAGATGATGGTCAGCAGGACGACTATGATAACTAGGACTATCTGCCTTCGTCAGCATTGCCTGTGCCCCTGAAGATGGACCCCACTGCTACGCTTATCTTTTATTTCCGCTACTTGTTGTATTAAAGACTGGATCATGAGATCCTTATTTGTGTAAAACCTTATGTATGGTTTGTAATGGATGATGTACTGTGATATCCAATCCGTTACGTCTCGCAAAAATGGTAATCCTGGGATTGCGAGGTATGGCATAACGGGCATCTGGGATTAAAAATCCGGGTGTTGACAAGTTGGTATCAGAGCCTTCCTGACCATAGGAGACCCTAGTTAGAATGGACGTTCAAACAAAAACTTAGTTTCAAAACCAAAGTGAGTATTTCTAAAAAACTACTTCCCCTCTTACCCTTGTGAACTCATTCTTTCTCAAAGATTCACGTTCCTCAAAATTCTTACATTACTACTTAAAGTTTGACACACTTGATCACTTCACTAACTTCCTCATCCTTAATCCTTGTAGATGGAGACTCAGTTCAGCAAGTTTTACCTGTTGCGAAACGGAGGTCAGCTGATCTTCGAGAGGGATCTGGATTCACTGTCGGAGTTACTGGAACGCCCACATCCGGAGTTTCTTGGAGCTCAACTTCCAGGACCCCCAGGAGGAGACCTACAATGGCTAGTCACCGCGGATCTTCGAGGAAGCATCGAAGCACCAACATCCGGGAGAATTCAGTTCTCCGTGAGAGAGAACAACTGGCTAGATGGATTAGCTAGGGAAATGCATGAAGCTCTCGCACTTCTATGTGCCCTCAGCGTCAACAAGATCCAAGGAACCCATTTTGCCCACTATGCAAGACGTGACTTCATGGGAATGCCGATGGAGATGCCAAGTCACCCAGAGTTGAGGCATCAAGTGGAGAACGTTGATTTCTTGCTTCATGACAGACAACAAGAACTGGACAATGCCAGGGAGTTAGCTAACCAGAAATGTGCCATCGCCGACCAGAAGGCCCAGACTTTCGCACTGCTCGTCCAAGATCGCCAGTCTCTTCGCCGCTAGCGTACAAAGAAGGATCGCACCATCGCCCGTCTTTGCAAGAAGGTGGCCGACCTTGAGAAGACCGTCAAGGAGCAGGAAGCTCAGCTTGCCGCCAAGGAAGAACAAGATGAGGGTGAAGACATCCAGGGAGATATGGATTCTTACCTCAGCAACGATGATGACTTTCTGGAGGAGGATGCTGTGGACTTCTACACTGATGATGAAGACTCCGTCTTCATCGATGATGAGTAGATGCACTAGAGCACTGTCATAGCATGAGATGTATCATCTCATTGTATTGTAGCTTGCAGAATGGTTCTTCAAACCATCTGTTTTCCCCTTTGATTGTTGTGGTGTGTGTTGTATCGGGTGCTTGCTTGCATGAATGAAAATCAAGTTAGTTGAAAAAAAACCTGAGTCTAACTCAATATTTTAGCTTTGGAAAACCCAAAACCATGAACCTTAGAATTTCCCTCTTACCCCTATATCTATCTCAATCTTCAGATGACTCGTGGAAACCAAGGAGGGAGCAGCTCGTCGCAGGACCCAATGCTGCAGATCTTGCAGAATCTCATCACGGACCGTGAAGCAAGCAGGGCCGAGCGTCAAGCCAACTTAGCAACATTGCAGCAGATCGCCCAAATGGCTCTCAACAACCAAGGACATGGAAATCAGGATCACCAAGGATCCAAACTCAAAAACTTTCAGAACACCAATCCCCCAATCTTTAACCAATCTGAAAACCCATTAGATGCTGATGATTGGTTACTGACCATGGAAAACAACATAGAGGTTGCCAGAGTTGATGAGAATGAGAAAGTTCTCTTCGCCACCCACTATCTGGTGGGAGATGCAAGAGCTTGGTGGAATAGCATCCGCAATATGAACCATGGCCAGGTGATGACCTGAGAAGCATTCATGGTCAAGTTCAGCCGCACCCACATGCCACAAGGTCTTGTCAACAGGATGAGAGATGAATTCCGCGAATTGAAGCAAGGAAGAATGACTGTGGTGGAGTACCGTGACATATTCTTGTCACTTGCCAGAGATGCACCGGATGAGATCAACACGGAGGCCAAGAAGAAGGAGAGGTTCTTAAATGGACTGCATGATGAGATGCAGACTGTCCTCGTCAACATCCGTTTCGATGATCTCGAAGAGCTAATCGACTCTGCCATTCAGATGAAAGGGAAGATTAACCAGGCAAACGACAACCGCAAGCGTTGTATGATGCAGCAGTCTGGATCAAGTAGTCACCAGAAGTATCGTCCCAACCCTTCACCAGGATATGCACCAAGGAACAACCGACCCCCAAATTCTCGCCCAAGCTACCCCAACCGTAGCGGAGGCAATGTGAAGCCCGGAGGAAACAATCACATCTCCGGCAATACCAACAATTTCAACCGTGCCCCTCCCAAGAGAAACAACAACAACAACACTGCGCCCAGAACTAGCAACAATGTTGTGCCTATCACAGTAAAGGACAAGTCCCAGATCACTTGTTTCGAGTGTGGAGTGAAGGGTCACTACTCCAATGAGTGTCCCAAGAAGACTGCCGCTAATGCCCCTGTGAATGCCCCAGCTCAGCAGCAGCGTCGTGTTCAACCAGGAAGGAGATTTGCCCCAGGGAACCCTCACAACCGCAACGGTCGTCTCTTCCACATGAACGCAGAAGAAGCCCAGGAAGCGCCAGATGTAGTGCTGGGTATGTTTTCTGTCAACTCAATAGCAAGGGTATTGTTTGATTCTGGAGCATCGCATTCATTTGTCACCGAAGAATTTGTATGCACTATTAAGATTCACCCAACCAACCTGAAGCATGTCATGATAGTTCAAATCCCCGGTTCAACAACAAAAGCTAGAAAAATTTGCAAAGCTGTACCTATCAGAATACATGGGATAGATTTTTATGCCAACCTAATTGTACTTGGAACCAAAGGATTGGAAGTAGTACTAGGTATGGACTTGATGTCAAGGCATAAAGGACTGATAGGCTGTGCTAAGAAAGCCATCACCATGACCAGTAGTTCTGGAGTAACAGTAGAGCATATCTCTGAAACCTTACCCCGTCAATTCAAGTGCAACAAGAGTGTAGCCCTGCCCACCATTGACCAAGTCAGAGTAGTCTGTGAATACCCCGACGTATTCCCAGATGAATTGCCAGGTATGCCCCCGGATAGGGATATTGAGTTCATTATCGAACTAATCCCCGGAACCGGACCTATAGCCAGAGACCCTATACCATGAACCCCTCAGAGTTAGTAAAACCGAAGAAGCAGTTGGATGCCATGTTTTCAACAAGCTTGATTCAGCCAAGCGCATCGCCATGGAGATCACTAGTGTTATTCATCGACAAGAAATATGGAGGCAATCGTCTGTGTATAGATTACAGAAAATTGAATGATGTCACCATCAAGAACAAGTACCCCTTGCCAAAGATAGAGGATCTATTTGATCAGTTGACTGGAGCCCAGGTATTCTCAAAGATTGATCTTAGGACTGGTTATCACCAACTTAAGATTCGTGCAACGAATATTCCGAAGACCGCCTTTACTACTCGCTATGGTTTATACGAGTATACGGTTATGTCTTTTGGATTAACCAATGCCCCTGCTTATTTCATGAATCTCATGAATAAGATCTTTATGAATTTCCTAGATAAGTTTGTAGTGGTGTTTATCGACGACATCCTTATATACTCCAAGTCAGAAGAAGAGCATGAGCAACATCTGAGAATCATCCTAGAAACCCTGAGAGAGCATCAGTTATATGCCAAATTCAGCAAGTGTGAGTTTTGGCTGAAAGAAATAGGATTCCTAGGACATATTGTGTCTGCCGGAGGAGTCTCTGTTGATCCCACCAAGATCAAAGATGTCAAAGAATGGGAAGCCCCAACCAATAAAACCCAAGTCCGTTCATTTCTCGGATTAGCGGGATATTACCGCAAGTTCGTAGAAGGATTCTCGAGCATAGCCCGACCAATGACCCAATTGTTGAAGAAGGACAAGAAGTTTGAATGGACAAACAAATGTGAAGCCAGTTTCTAGGAGCTAAAGAAGAGATTAATATCAGGCCCAATTTTGATCATGCTAGACATCAAGAAGCCGTTTGATGTGTAGTGTGACGCATCCAAGTTTGGCCTAGGCTATGTATTGATGCAAGAAGGCAAAGTCCTCGCTTATCTGTCTCGACAACTGAAGCAGCATGAGCAGAACTATCCGACACATGATCTTGAGCTAGCAGCCGTGGTTCTAGCATTGAAGACATGGCGTCATTATTTGATGGGTAATCACTCTGAGATTTACTCAGATCATAAGAGCTTGAAGTATATCTTCACTCAGAAGGAGCTGAATATGTGGCAAAGAATATGGATAGAGTTAATCAAGGATTATGACCTTGACATTCACTATCACCCCGGCAAAGCCAATGTGGTAGCGGATGCTCTTAGCAGATTGCCGTGTAGGCTTAACACCATGATCAAAGAGAAGCAACCAAGTTTGTATGATGAGTTGGAGCAGTTCAGGACTGAGTTAGTTAGCAAAGGATTCCTAGCTAGCATTGAACTTCAACCCACGTTCATTACCCAAATCAAGGAAGCCCAGAAGGGAAATGAAAGTATCGACGGAATCAAACATTGTATTGGTACAGGAAAGGTACCTGGATTCACCGAAGACGAAGAAGGAGTACTGTGGTACAAAGGACGTATATGTGTGCCAGCAGATTCAGAGCTGAAGGAAATTATCATGAAGGAAGCTCATGATACTCTTTATTCTATCCACCCCGGAGGAACAAAGATGTATTAGGATTTGAAAGAGCAATTTTGGTGGCACAAGATGAAGAGAGAGATCGGAAGATACATCGCCAAATGTGACATCTGTCAAAGAGTCAAAGCAGAGCATGAGAGACCTGCAGGATTGTTGCAACCATTGCAGATTCCGGAATGGAAATGGGATTCCGTCGGAATGGACTTTATCACCAGTTTACCTACTTCTAGTAGGGGAAATGACTCAATCTGGGTCATAGTTGATAGACTATCCAAGGTAGCCCACTTCATACCTGTCAAGACAACCTACCAGAGTGCAAAACTAGCAGAGCTGTATATTGCTAGGATTGTTAGTCTACATGGAACCCCCAAGACCATCGTCTCAGATCGAGGAACCCAGTTTACTTCAAGATTTTGGCTGAAAGTCCAGGAAGGTTTAGGAACCAAGTTGAACTTCAGCACCGCTTATTACCCGCAAACAGATGGACAGACTGAGAGAGTCAACCAGATCCTAGAGGATATGCTTAGAGATTGTGTGTTGGAATACGGATCAAAATGTGAAGACTGCCTGCCTTTCGCAGATTTCTCATATAACAACATTTATCAAGCTAGTTTGCAGATGGCACCATTTGAATTCCTATATGGAAGAAAGTGTCGTACCCCTTTGAATTGGTCGCAAGTAGGAGAGAGTCAGATCTTTGGACCCGACATTCTCTGAGAAGCAGAAGAGAAAGTTCACAAAGTCCGTGAGTACCTCAAGACCGCCCAATCGAGACAGAAGAGTTATGCAGACAAGAGAAGGAGAGACCTGACTTTCAATATCGGAGATTTTGTATATCTCAAGGTTTCACCATTGAAGGGAACCCAACACTTTAGTCTAAAGGAAAAGTTAGCCCCCAGATATATCGGACCTTTAAAGATTCTGAACCGCCGAGGAGAAGTATCATATCAACTGGAACTGCCTGAAGAGATGTCAGCCATCCACAATGTGTTCCATATCTCTTTACTTCGCAAATGCTTGGAAGTGCTTGAGAAGACTGAAGTTTTCAAGAACATCAATCACAGAGCTGTGGAAATCAACGATGACCTGATCTATCGGGAAGTACCCATCCGTATCTTAGAAGAAGCCTACAGAACCACCAGGACCAGGAGTATCAAGTTTCTCAAGATTCAGTGGAGCAACCATACCGATGAGGAAGCTACTTGGGAGCGCGAAGATTATATTAGGAGAGAGTTCCCAGATCTCTTTAGTTCCTAGTTTTCTTTGTAAATCTCGGGACGAGATTTTGTTTAAGGGGGGAAGGTTTGTAACATCCCAAAACTTTAGTCCCAACTTATCAAGATCAAATCATCCAAAAATAGGGTTAACAAAAACTTTTCCAAATTTAAAATGAAAGCATTCATATGTGTGTGCATTTAAATTAGGAGTTGTTTGAATTGCCATGATTGAATGATCCAATGCTTGTAAAATGTTTCTTAGGTGATTTAAACATCATCTACATCATTCCCAAACTTTTCCTAAAGAAAATCAAATAAAAAAGAATTAAAAAGGAGGAATGGTCATTTTGGCAAATTTAACTCCCATGCCTACTTTGGCTATTCCTAGTACTCAAAACTTAACAGAAACAATTCTTGATCTTTGCACCCCTTGCTAGTACACATAATGAGGTACCAAGGCCCACCTTTGGATCTGCTAAAAAAATTCTGTTAACTATTTTAAATGACAGTTTAAAATTGAATCTAATGCATATGCATAGATCACCCCTATTTCAAAAACCATCTATTTGAGCTCCACTTTCAAAACCCTTGCAACGGGAGACTACCTATCACTAGTGGAGATCACTAAAAAAATTTGAAACCAAAATTCAAAACATTTTTTCATGCGGCCATTTTATCAAACACTTGGCATGCATAATCTCTACTCTAATCCTAGCTCACTGTTTACTACAGGGTTTTGCCCCCAATTGATCTTCATTTATCTCCCCTGTCCCCTCTTGACCTAACCAGAGTCTAACCACCCACTCCCCTAGCCCCTAGTGGCATGGCCATGCCATGCCGAGCCGCCTCTCGCCGGCCAACCTTGCCCTAACCGCAGCAGACCGCCGCCTCTGCCTCTCAGAGCGCCACCTCGCCCAGACCGCGTGCCACCGCCCCTACGGCTGCATTCAAGTTCTAGAGCACCGCCTGGGAACCACACATCGATCGCCACCCTCAGTCATGCCTCTACCCCGCCATAGCCTTGTCGCCGGAGTCGCCTTCCCATCCCGCTCGGTCTCACCGTCGGGCCTATAAAAGGAGCCCTCCCCAGCCTCTTCTCTCCACACCATTCTACTCCCCTCACCTCTCTGAACCTCACCCACCTCTCGCCGGAGCAAAGGGAGCAGCAGCTCGCCAGAATTGGAGCCGGAGCAGCCGCGGCAGGAGGAGAAGGGCGCCGTTGATTGCGACCACCTCAAGCTCCGCCACAACCGCGCCTCGCCGTCGTCTTCCATGTCGTTTGCCCACCTTGCCAACCCCACTGGAGCCCTGGTACGCCCCTAGTAGACCCCCACCGAGCCGCTAGGGTTCGAGCTCTCCGGCGACCTGTTCATCGTCGACGACGACCCTCAGCCGTAGATTCCTATTCTAATCGCACGGCCCACAACGCGCATACCGTTTCGCGTTTTAAGTGACGCTGACACATGGGACCCCCCTGTCAGCTGAGCCCCGCACCGCGGAGCACCACTGGGCCGGCCCATTTCTTTTCCCGTGCTAGCCCACCTATTCAAATCTGGATTTTTCTTTTTAGTTAAATCTAGTTTCTGTCCCCTAGTTTGAAAATCATTTCAGAGAGTTTTATAAATCCAAATTGCATGTGTCTGAAAGGTATTAAAATGATCTATCCAAGACCTTTGGATTTAATTCAATTAGAGTTATAGATCTCTCCTAATAAAAATAAGAAGACAGAAGCTTTTGCAACTTGCAACATTTTTATAAAATCAACCAAGTTAGCTTTTGAGTTGATTCCAACTCTCAAAAATCACATTTCATCATATCTATCTAGATATGTAATAATATTAAGGTTTACATGAAGTGACTTTGGACTAGTACCAAAAGAATGCTATATAGGCATTTATAGTCACTTTAAATCATTAAATAATGAACTTAAACTAAAGTAATATTGATCCAACCCTTAAATCTCATTTCCCACATGTTAGAATATGTGGTGATGACATGTGTCAACATGATCCCATGTTTTAAGTGGTGAATATTAAATGTTAGTTAATTTTTCAATGAGTAGAAATTACTTTTCTAAAATAAAAAGAATGAAACTATTGAATTAAACTTGTGATGCTTGTGATGATAATAGATCATCAATTGTGTGTCTTGGAAAGCTATTTAGCCTAGTTAAGTATTGTTTGGTGATTGTGTACTCCGTATGTATTTATAGAAGATAGTACCAACCAAGCTTACGAGGAGGAGGAGTTTTACCAAGAAGAAGAAGAAGAAAACTTCAACCACTGCACCAACCAAGGAAAGCTACCATTAGCAAGATAGGATTGAACTAGATGGTTTAGCAAAGATGCTTAGAGCATGCTTTAATTATACCACTTTGACTAGTATTTACCCCAAGTATTATTTTCAAGCTTTACTTCCTTTACTTTACCCAAAGTTCTTTACTTGTTTTGAGGGTAGCATAAAAAGTATAAAACTTGACCTATTTAGAACCCTTTAGATGTCATTCTATGGCATGAGATTGAACCCATCATCCTTCCCCCTTAGTGAACACTCTTAACTTAGTAGTTTAGAGTAGATCAAAACTTGAGTCACTTTAGATGGGAACACTTGGTGAAAATGAATTGTGAAAACCTTGGATGATGAGTCACTCTATTGAGATGTTTTGACATGTGTTGAGAGACACAACTGGTTTATGATGATGAAAATGATGAGGCATGAGCCTTAACCCTTTTATAAAACTGATGGTTGGATTCGGATGCGATACCATTCCAAATTTACCGTACAACCACATTACCTGAATTGGGTAAGGCTAGCTGGAAATTTATATTCATTAGTATTAGTTCCCTCACGGCAGAGGTTTGAGCTGAGGCTACCTCTCAATGTTGTCCAACTATGCAGTGCCCAAGATGACTGATGGTCATGGTTGGGAGGCCATACTCATAGGAGAGGTGCTTATACTAGGGTGTGTAAAGGGAAGGTTATGTTTGATTATCTGCATACTAAGTATGATGATTCAGGGTTATCCCTGACAAATGTATCGAATCTTGTGGTGAAAGTGTACCACCTCTGCAGAGTGTCAAACTATTCGAATAGCCGCATCCGCGGTTATGGACAATTGGAATGGCCATACTGTTTCATTGTCAGATGTTTTCTAAATAACTTGAAATGAATGATGAACTTTGACTTGACCACAACAGGGCGGTGTTTATGATAATAGCTTCCCAACCTAAGTGATTCTAGAACTTTACTTTATCTTTCTTTGCTTCTGAACTTAGCTTAGGTTTCCAACTTAACTTGATAGTTAACTTAGATTCAACACTTTAACTTAGAATTATACTCCTTGTTAGTGGTAGTTTGCAAGTACTTAAAGAGTACTCATGGCTTTTGTCCCTGGCTATTATCATGGCCAGACTATGAAGGAGATTATCAAGATGATGGTCAGCAGGACGACTATGATAACTAGGACTCTCTGCCTTCGTCAGTATTGCCTGTGCCCCTGAAGATGGACCCCACTGCTACGCTTATCTTTTATTTCCGCTGCTTGTTGTATTAAAGACTGGATCATGAGATCCTTATTTGTGTAAAACCTTATGTATGGTTTGTAATGGATGATGTACTGTGATATCCAATCCGTTATGTCTCGCAAAAATGGTAATCCTGGGATTGCGAGGTATGGCATAATGGGCATCTGAGATTAAAAATCCAGGTGTTGACACATTGCCCTGGCTAATCCATCTAGCCAGTTGTTCTCTCTCACGGAGAACTGAATTCTCCCATAAGTTGGTGCTTCGATGCTTCCTCTAAGATCTGCGGTGACTAGCCACTGTAGGTCTCCTCCTGGGTGTCCTGGAAGTTAAGCTCCAAGAAACTCTGGATGTGGGCGTCCCAGTAACTCCGACAGTGAATCCAGATCCCTCTCGAAGATCAGCTGGCCTCCCTTTCCCAACTGGTAGAACTTGCTGAACTGAGTCTCCATCTAGAAGAATTAAGGATGAGGAAATTAGTGAGGTGATCAAGTGTGTCAAGTTTTAAGTAGTAATGTAAGAATTTTGAGGAACATGAATTTTTGAGAAGGAATGAGTTCACAAGGGTAAGAGAGGAAATAGTTTTTCATAAATACTCACTTTGGTTTTGAAGCTAAGTTTTTGGTTTGGACGTCCATTCTAACTAGGGTCTCCTATGGTCAGGATGGCTCTGATACCAACTTGTCAACACCCGGATTTTTAATCCCAGATGCCCGTTATGCCATACCTCGCAATCCCAGGATTACCATTTTTGCGAGACATAACGGATTGAATATCATAGTACATCATCCATTACAAACCATACATAAGGTCTTACACAAATCAGGATCTCATGATCCAGTCTTTAGGGGCACAGGCAATGCTGACGAAGGCAGATAGTCCTAGTTATCATAGTCGTCCTGATGGCCATCCTCTTGATAGTCTCCTTCATAGTCTGGCCATGAGAATAGCCAGGGACAAAAGCCATGAGTACTCTTTATGTACTCGCAAACTACCACTAACAAGTATTATAGTTCTAAGTTAAATTGCTAAATCTAAGTTTAATTATAAAGTTAAGTTTGAAACCTAAGCTGAGTTCAGAAGCAAAGAAAGATAAAGTAAAGTTCTAGAATCACTTAAGTTGGGAAGCTAATGTCATAAACACAACCCTGTTGTGGTCAAGTCAAGATTCATCATTCATTTCAAGTTATTTGGAAAACATCTGACAACGAAACAGTATGGCCATTCCAACTGTCCATAACCGCGGACGCGGCTATTCGAATAGTTTGACATTCCGCAGAGGTGGTACACTTTCACCACAAGATTCGATACATCTGTCAGGGATAACCCTAAATCATCATACTTAGTATGCAGATAATCAAACATAACCTTCCCTTTACACACCCTAGTATAAGAACCTCTCCTATGAGCATGGCCTCCCAACCATGACCATCTGCCATCTTGGGCACTGGATAGGTGGACAACATTGAGAGGTAGCTTCAGCTCAAACCTCTCCCGCGAGGGAACTAATACTAATGCATATAAACTTCTGGCTAAGCCTTACCCAATTCAGGTATTGTGGTTGTACGATAAATTTGGAATGGTATTGCATCCGAATCCAACCATCAGTTTTATAAGAGGGTTAAGGCTCATGCCTCAACATTTTCATCATCATAAACCATTTGTGTTTCTCAACACATGTTAAAACATCTCAATAGAATGACTCATCATTCCAAGGTTTTCATAATTCATTTTCACCAAGTGTTCCCATCTAAAGTGACTCAAGTTTTGATCTACTCTAAACTACTAAGTTAAGAGTGTTCACTCAGGTGGAAGTGATGGGTTCAATCTCATGCCATAGAATGACATCTAAAGGTTTCTAAATAGGTCAAGTTTTATAGTTTTTATGCTACCTTCATAACAAGTAAAGAACTTGGTGTAAACTAAGGGAGGTAAAAACTTGTAAACAAAGACTTGAGGTAACTACTAGTTAAAAGGGGTGTGATCAAAGCATGCTTAAGGCCTCTTTGCTAAACGATCTATTTTGATCCTAGCTTGCTAAGCACTAAACTTGCAAGTGTTAGCTTGCACTGTTAATGGTGGCTTGCCTTGGTTGGTGCAGTGGTTGAAGTTTTCTTCTTCTTCTTGGTAGAAGTCCTCCTCCTCGTAAGCTTGGTCGGTACTATCTTCTATAAATACATAGGGAGTACACAATCACCAAACAATACTTAACTAGGCTAGATAGCATTCTAAGACACACAATTGATGATCTATTATCATCACAAGCATCACAAGTTTAATTCAATAGTTTCATCCTTTTTATTTTAGAAAAGTAATTTCTACTCATTGAAAAATTAACTTAGATTTAATATTCACCATTTAACATATGGGATCATGTGGACACATGTCATCACCACATATTCTAACATGTGGGAATGTAATTTAAGGGTTGGATCATAACTATTTTGGTTTAGTTCATTATTTAATGATTTAAAGTGACTAGAAATGCCTATATAGCACTATTTTGGTAATAGTACAATGTCACTGCATGTAAATCCTAATATTATTACATATTCAGATAGGTATGGTGAAATGTGATTTTTGAGAGTTGGAATCAACTCAAAAGCTAACTTGGTTGATTTTATAAAAATGTTGTAAGGTGCAAATGCTTCTATTTTGTTATTTTTATTAGGAGAGATCTATAACTCTAATTGAATTAAATCCAACGGGCTTGGATAGATCATCTCAATACCTTTCAGACAAAATTGATTTCATGCAATTTGGATTTATAAAACTCCCAGAATTGAATTTTAAACTAGTGGACAGAAACTAGATTCAACTTAAAAAGAACAATCCAGATTTGAACGGTTGGGCTAGCGTGGGAAAGAACTTGGACCGGCCCAGTGGCGCTCCGCAGCGCGGGGCTCAGCTGACAGGGGGTCCCGCTTGTCAGTGGGTCTTAACACACGAAACGGTACGCGCGCTGTGGGCCGTGGAATTAGAAAGGGGATCTACGGCTGAGGGTCGTCGTCGACGACGAACAGGTCGCCGGCGAGCTCGAACCCTAGCGGCTCGGTGGGGGTCTGCTGGGGACGTACCAGGGCTCCAGCAGGGTAGGCAAGGCGGGCAAACGAACTGGAAGATGACGGCGAGGCGAGGCGCGGTTGCGGCGGAGCTTGGGGTGCCCTAAATCGCAGGCGCCCTTCTCATCCTGCTGCGGCTGCTCCGGCTCCAATTCCGGAGAGGCAGAGCTCGCTTGGCTCTGGCGAGAGGGGTGAAAGGATCAGTGAGAGGTGGGGAGTGAGTGGATGTGGAGAAATGGTGCGGGGGAGGCCGGTTTATATAGGCCCGACGGTGAGACCGAAGGGTATGGGCAGGCGACTCCGGCGACACGGCTACGGGTGGGTAGAGGCATGGCGAAGGATGGCGATCGACAGGTGGTCTCCTGGCAGTGCTCTAGGAAGTGAATGCGGGAGTAGGGGCGGTGGCATGCGGTCTGGGCGAGCTGGCGCTCTGAGCGGCAGAGGCGGCAGTGTCCACAGCGTGCGGTGGCTGGGGTGAGTTCGGCGGCCAGCGGGGGTGTCTGGGGTGTTCCCCGGGTCAGGGCGGAGCGGTCGGCGCGGGCTGTGGCCAAGGGGCGGTCAGTGCACGCGGGGACAGAGCATGCTCTGCGGGCGGCGTCGGCATGGTCGACCAGCTCCGGGCGCGGCGGTTCATGGCCGCTCTACTCTCTGTCTCTGGCCTAGGGCTGGTTGGATGGTGGAGGTGGACCACTGGCGACGTGCTAGACATGGCAAGAAAGGCTGGAGAGGTCTGCTGCTGCGAGTGCACGGTCGGCCGGCGAGGAGTGGCTCGGCATGGTAATGCAGTGCAGCTAGGAGGTAGGGGATGTGCTGGTGTGGGTCTGGTTGGGCTTGAGGGAGACAAGATGATCAAAGCACTTCAATTTTCTAGACAAGATCAACCCCAAAACAGTAATAATTAGGCCACTTTAATCTTGCCAGCAAGGTGTTTGACAAAATGGCCGAAAGAGAAAAACTCTTGAATTTTGATTTCAAAAATTTTGGGTGTTCTCCACTAGTGCTAGGTAGTCTCTAGTTGCAAGGGTTTTGAAAGTGGAGCTTGTTTGAATGGTTTTTGAAAAAGTGGGATCTTCCCATATGAATTAGATTCAATTTTGAACTATCATTTAAAATTAGCATTTGAAAGATTTTTGCAGATCACAAGGTGGGCCTTGGTACCTCATTATGTGTACTAGCAAGGGTGGCAAAGATCATGAATTGTTTCTGTTAATAAATGAGTGCTAGGAACACTCATAGTAGTGTAGGGGATTAAAATGGCCAAAATGAGCATTCCTCCTTTTTACTTCTTTTTGATTTGATTTTCTTTGGTAAAAGTTTGGGAATGATGTAGATGATGTTTAAATCACCTAGGAAACATTTTACAAGCATTGGATCACTTAAACAAGGTACTTCAATTCAACTCCTATCTTAAATGCACACACATATGAATGCTTTCATTTTTAATTTGGAAAAGTTTTTGTTAACCCTATTTTTGGATGATTTGATCTTGATAAGCTTGGATTAAAGGTTTGGGATGTTACAGTGTGTTCTTTTCACAATCAACATATGGACCCACCAGTGTCATTGCATGTGTTTTCTTTTAAGAAACCACATATGGAACGACCATTGTCATTAAAATGTGTGTTCTTCTTATCAACCACAGCTAGAGTCATTGCATGTCTGTTCTTCTCACAAACCACATATGGAACCATCATTGTCATTGAAATATGTATTCTTTCATTAACCACATCTAGTGTCATTGCATGTGTGTTCTTTTCACAGACCACATATGGATCCACCAGAGTCATTGCATGTCTGTTCTTTTCAGAGACCACATATGGATCCACCAGTGTCATTGCATGTGTGTTCTTATTATTGACAACAACTAGAGTCATTGCATGTGTCTTCTTTTCACAATCCACCTATGGATCCATGATACATTGCAAATGTATCTATAGTTTTTGATGTTCCATGCTTGGTTTTAGCCACTTTCTTGTGTTTTGTCCAAACTTTGGAGTACTTTTCATATGATTTCTTGGACTAACCTATTAACAAGAGCCACAGTGCCAGCTGCCTGTTTTCTGCTGTTTTTGGTTCCAGGAAAGTCAGAAAATGAATATTCTCGGAATTGGATGGGACAAAAGCCAAAGTGCCTATTTTTCCGGAAGTCATCAGATGCTAGAATACAAGACGGAGAAGAGCTAGGGGCCGACCCCAACACCCCCTCGGCCTCTCCTTCCGCCTATATATTGCCCTCGGGACGAAAACCCTAAGTACCCGATCAAAAATCCACGAAAGAGTTTGTAGCCGCCGTCATCTCCATCCCTAGATCAGGACAGATCGGAAGCTCTTCCCGGCACCCTGCCGGAGAGGGGAATTCACCCTGCAGGCCTTCTTCATCATCATGCAAGCCTCCGGTGTGATGCGTGAGTAGTTCATCTTTGGACTACGGATCCATGTAGTAGCTAGATGGCTGGTTCTCCACCTTTGTTGTGGGGCCCCTAGATTAATCCTCCGAGAATCCCTGTTATACATACAACCACGATCCCATGATCAGTTAGTCATGGCACATAACTGACAAGTATGATTACAACATCCGAGAATATACCAAATTACAAGACTTACATAAATGTCGTTATGGCTACATCAATAAACATCAGCGGATCTTCCTCAAGCGTAGAGCCCAAGCCATGCCTTAACCTACATGCAACTGACTAGGAGAACGTCCTAGGTCGCATAGTCGTCCACTTTACCTCTTCTTGATATCTGACCAAGTTAATAGCCAGGGACAATGCCAGTGAGTACTTTGAATGTACTCGCAGACCACCTTAGGAAAATAATAATAGCAAGAAGATATGCAATATGGCTGTGGTAATAGGAGGGCTCCATGAGAGGTTCTTTTCTAAAATAGTTTCTCTTATAGATGTAGCATCTACATATCTTTGTTGAAAACCTTTGTAAACATTTTGGAAACTGTTTTGAAAAGTTTTGGTAAACAATAGGACTGGGTCACCCATTTGTTCCCATCTTCGGGTCGTCCCACGACCAAACTCCTTCCATACCTTCCTGACCATCCCATGGTCAGAACAGGTATCCTTTCCGACCATCCCATGGTCAAAACATTTCCAAAACCATTTCTTTTCCGAAATCCTTTTTGAAATCAAAACCAGCACCGCTCTACAGAAGTTTGTCCAACCCGTCCATAACCGCGGACACGGCTATTTGAATAGATTTACACTTTGCAGAGGTTGTACACTTTACCCATACCATCCGGGTACACTACCCTGATCTTTACCGATCGTGGGTCGAGTAACCGATCAAGACTATCCGGATGCCCACTCCAGTATAAGTGCCTACCCTATGAGTGTTAATCCCCTCAAAACCGGGACGTTGGGCGAGGACCAACCGAAGCGCTTTTTCCACTTCTCGAGTGTGCGCTTTCAATGAGGGGCTCATAGTAACGCGTGGAGGCCTGCCGACCCTTTGTTCCTTCTCTAGGTCGATGTCCCACATGGACCTTTATCAGAGAAGGCCCACCCTCCAGGGATCCCCGATCCCCTGTAGTTGTTGCGAGGCAGCTTATACCAGAATAGACAAACATCAAATCTAGCCCTGTCCCATACCAGAGTAATGTGGTTGCACGGGTTAAGTTGTTATAGCTAAACTGCAAAGAACCGGATGCGTTTTTGTAAACCTTTTTCCTCCATCTTTCCTTCAGCATTTTGTAAAACAAAACCCTTTTCTCTTTATCAACATCTCTTGGGAGGTCCCACCTCACCAAGGTTTTATCAGAAAACATTTGGTAAAAAAATTTCTGGGGTCTTCCCATCCTCTAGCTTTGCTTCTGCTAAATCGGGGTCTCCAAAGGGGTACGGTGTAATACACCATATATTCTACTAGGGACAAGTAGGTATCACCAAGGGGGTTGTACTTAATAGTACAAAAGAGCAATAGTTCAGAGGAGCCAAACCACTACCATATATACATCAATATATAATAAAACAATGCAGTTTCATAAATAGTAGATAAAACATGCATAAGTAAAGTAGTAGGGCAAGGCTTATGAGCAAGAAGGTGGCTTGCCTGAGATCAGCAATATGGCAATATGTCCCTGCACTTCTTCTTTAGAATACCCAAATATACAATAATAACCATCTTCTTCGGCTCTCCGATATAATCGCAACTATCGTCGATAGGGAACACATGCAAACAAACAAAAGGGCACATTCAATACAAGGCATACCATCACCAATACCAAACAGCAATCAAGCAATTGGGTAATATCAAATTAAGATTCAGTAGGTTTTGAGAGGATTGGATTTAGATGATTGAGACGGCCTTGGAGTCAGGGATGAACATCTCTTAGGGTTTATAGTCTAGAAACTACCTAAGAGGGAGTTTTAGACCAAGGACCTATTCTTTATGGTACCATTGTAAAAACATGATACCAGCAGGTAGGATTTGGTAAGATGAAACCAACAAGAGTGGTTTCACTATTTTATCACTTTTCTATAATTTCTTATGAATTTTCTAGTGATTTGAATCTACATTAGCTTTTGATTTGATTCCTAGGACACATGGTAGGTAGTTGAATTACCTTTCTGTAGAAATTGGAATCAACCTTTTTGGAGCTATATAGCTACTGTAGTGAATTTAGAGGTGAATAAACTATGCACAGAATAGTTTAGTTCATAGAAAAATATCCAAGGCTCAATCAATCATGAGCTCCTGGAGTTGGACAGGCCTTAGTGTACCACATCACTGGGATTTGGAATCAGCCCAAGATATGTTGCAGATTTACCTAGGGAATTTTCTAAAGGCGGAAAGCCTCTGTTGTTTCTATTTTTACTATAGGAGAACAAAAGCTCCACTTGGATTAAGGCCAAGGCCATTAGAGAGGTACAGGTAATGCCTACTAGGGGGAGTTGGTTTTACTCCAATTGGAGTTGTAAAACTCTCTGGAGAATTTATCTAGTAAAAAGGATAGGTTGTGGTGGATTAATCTCTAGGAAATACTGGAATATAATTTGGGCAAGGGACTTGATTTTCATGTTGCAGAAAACAAACCTGCCTAAGGAAATAATAAGATCTTTCTAAATTAGGTCACTTCACATTTTTGTTTTGATTTAATCCTAACAGGTATATTACAGATCTAGGGAAAAACATATTGCTTAAAAGAAAAGGGGAAGTCAGACTGGATCTGCTGGATACTGGCCGCCGAAATGGATTCGGCCCACCCGGGCGCCTCCTTGCGCGGGAGGGAGGTTTAAACGGCCTGGCGGGCGAGGCCCGCCCGTCAGTGGGCGCCGGCGGCCGAAGAGGTAAGGGCGAGTTTGGGCCGTTGTATCGAAACGAGATGGACGACCGCGAGCTCTTCTTCTTCCCTGAGTTAGAGCAAACAGAGGGGAACCCTAGGGGGCAGCGACGACGAGGTCAGGGAGGCTCACCGGGGGCTCGGTAGGCAACGAGGAGGGGTGGGGGCGACAGGGCGCTCAACAGCGAGCCTGGGGAGGGGCGGCACGAGGGGTCTCTGTGCCGGGAACTAGCTCGCGTGAGGACGCCCAAGGGAGAACTCGTCGGATCTCGACGGCGGCGACGGTGGAGAGGATCCTGGGAAAAACAGAGAGGATGGTTAGATGCAGGGGACATGGGGGTCCTAGGAGCGAACATGCAGAGGGGGAGAGGCAGTAGGAGGAGTCCCTTGCTCGGTAGACGGGGAAGGGCTGAAGCTTTGCTTCCTCTCTCCCTCGAGCAGCTCAGAGTAGGAGAGAGGGAGTAGAGTGCAGGGGAGGGGAGTGATGGGGATTGGGGGAAAATGAGCCAGGAGTGAGGGTGCGAGGTGGCCTCTGGCCTATTTAAGAGGAGTGGGGATCTCATTAGGGGAGATGTCCATTTTGGACATGGAGGAGGGGTGGGGTTGGCTTGGGATTGGTCAGGGATGGCGGTGGAAGGGTCGTGTGAGTCATTTGGTCGGCAGGGACAGAGAGGGGGAGGTGGTGCTACTGTTGGTTGGCCCCAATTGGCTTATCTCTAATCTCTCTACTCTTCCAAGGGGTAGATGACAAGTGGAGGGGTTAGATATAGTGCTAAGCTCCAGTGATCATGACCAGAGGAGATGGTGGTTGATGTGGTGAGTGGTGGTGAGCCTTGGTGGTGATGTTTTCTTGGTTTTGCTCAATAGTTCTATAGTTTGCTTAATTTGATCAAAAAGTGGGTTATGAAGCGAGTCCAAAAACTTGCATTGGACAAGGTGGGGAAATGGTACTGATGGGTGGATGAGGTCAAGATACACCTCCAGGAATTATTTGGGGCTTTTCTGGAGATTTTTAGTTCACTTAAAATCATTTATTCAAAATCTGCAGAAGTGAAGTAGTGGAGCTCATTTGAGATTTTTACATTGGATAAGTGGAGTTTTTGATGTGAGATGGTCCCAAATGGGAATACCCACTCAGGGGAATTTTCCCAAGATTTATTGGGGCTTAAAAGTATTTAAACATTTATTTTGTTGTTTCTGCCATTTAGGAAAAAGGGCAAAAAGAATTATTAAAGATCTTCAAAAATATTTATTTTTGAAGTTAGAAGATAGAGTATGATATATGGAACTCAGATGAGCCAAAAGTGGGGGAAGTGTTTTGGCAAAAACCAAACTTTCCTTTGGGAAGGGAGTTTTGGAGATTTTGACTATTAAGGAGATTTATTGGATTTGGAGCCATAGTAATTATGGATAATATTTGATAAATGTTGGTGAGCAAGGTAGATGATGTACAAAAGGTGTAGTAAGCATTTGCAACCTTGGGATTGGAGAATCCAAGTTGATTTTGGTGGAATACCCTAGATTAAGGATCTAGGGGGATGTTAATTTCATACCATCAAAACATGGTTGTATCTTGGAGATCGGATCTACCCTTTGGGCATGGGGTAGATGGATGGATAGACCAAGTGATGTACATCAACATGGTACAGAGGTTTGACCTGCTTGAGATCATGAAGACAAGCTTTCAAACTTTGAATAAAATAAGCCTGCCAAAGGAGATTATCAACTTGCCTTCAAAACCTTGTGGGTTTAAACAGCTCAATGATCCAATTGGAACAAGTGAAGTAGGTAATGATAGACCTATATGATTAGAACACAACCATGCAAAGATTTGGTCCATAGAAGGTTGGATGGTGGTGTGAGCTTCTATCAAAGCAGGCATGTTGACTAGATTTGCAGGAATAGTTAATTTTCTTGTCTGCAAAACCATCAAGAACAAGTGGGTTGGAGTGTGATCTAACCAAGGGAAGGAGTGGTCCTTGGTATTCCTTAGGATGGTTAACAATATGGTTCAGGTGCATTACCAAAAGTGCACAAGGGTTGAGAAAGGGAGACATCCAAAAAGGTGATGTTGGAAACAAATTTCCAGACTTAGCCAAATTTGGCAGAATTAGGGTTTTTTGACTCGAATGTGGGTGGTGATGATTTTGATGGGTGGCAAGGTACCAAAGCATCATCAAGTGTTTGATGTTTAAGTGTAGATTGAGTAGAAAGTATCCTTGCTTGATATTGGTCTTCATGGACTTGGAAGCTTCTAGAATGGAAATCTTTAGAATTGATCTGGTTAAGGGTTTTAGATGATCACCTAGTAGCTAGGGATCAGATCCAGATTGTATTCTTGATTAGGGTGGGATGATTTGGAGACATCTTGATCCTAGCGATGAGCTCCTAGAGTGGCTCATACTACTTCTAAGCAAACAAGTCAAACAGCAGACCAAGGCAACTCATCTGTCAGCAGATCAAGGCCACTCAACTTAAAAACTAAGAAAGCCTACTACTAGGGTTACCATCAAGCTTAGCTTGAGGTTAAGGATAGGTATTTTTAAGATGTTGTAGTTTGGAATAAGATGAGGGTCTGTTGGTATCTCTACCAAGGGTAGAATTCAAAAGCTTATAAAAAGGTTTTGGAGATCCTAGAGGTAAGAGTAGTAGAAGGTTCTGGCTTGAAAACAGAAGGAGATTATGTTATATAGCTCTCCATAGTTTGATCAATACAAGCTACTAAAATAGTTGGTTTGCAAAGGCTTCTTGGCTCAGGTTTTGAAATGTCAGAACATTTGAGAATATGAAAATTAAGCCAAGACTGTTTTGGGAAGTAGCTTTTGTCAACTGAGGTTAAGGTAAGGATTATATCATCTAATACACAATCATATACATAAGCATATCCAAACAACAAGCAAACACTTCAACATTAAACAGGAAAAAGTTTTTGTTCCCCCTGATTTTTACATTCTGGACAACTAATCAGGGTTGCTGAAATTGGGATGTTACATTTTTTGCATCTAATAAACTTGAACCATTGGGTCCTTCTTTGTTGCGTATATGCTCGCGCTTTATAAGTTGAAATTAGCAGAACCATGTATCATGGGGAACGCTTTCCACATTGCACTTGTACTTTGTACCCCGTTGATATCATGTTTTTTTGCTTACGGATCCCGGCGGTGTGAAATAAAAGTGGAACTTGTAAGATCATGGAGTTTGTATGTGTGTTAGAGAAACCCCTGGGCCGCTAGCCTAAGCCATGCCTAATCATGGTGGAAACTTGCAGCATCACCATAATGAGCACTCTATGAAGCATCCTCAATAAAAACCTATGCAAATAGCAAATAAAAAGATCGCTGAGATGTCCATTGTCTACTTGCCTTGTCATTTTGATTATGGGATAGCTCCTGTATCATGTGCAAGGGGTACCCCGTTGGCGGTTCTTTATGATACATATGTACTTACAATGACAAGAGCTTACTTGTGACTAAAGTTGAGTAGCATGAGGATCAGCCTTCGTAAGTAAGGGGCATGAGATTTCGGTTTATAACTTGTCAAGCATATCCTCTTAGTTGTGTCACTTTAACCTTAATCACCTTCAAGATGCTTATGATAGGGGCAATGAGAGCTGAAAGCTATAAGTACCATAACTTTTGGAAGCTCTTTATGAGACTTGAATCCCTACTTCCTTCTATGAAGGACCTTTCTTCCACCATTATATTGAGTCTCCACCTTCTACCTTTATGCACCTACTTTGAGAGCATAGTGGCCATTCTTAGTTCTATGTGCATTGTCCCAAGACTAGTTGATTCATCCATAACTTGATATTGCTTGTTTTAAACTATTTGTATCTAGTCACTCTTATGAACTTTGAAGGTGTCCTATGCATTTATGTTTTGCTACTCTATGAGGGACACACTGAATACTGTTATGCTATTTTTCCTTTATGTGAAACAAACAAACGTCTTGCAAAGCATTGTTATTCATGAATCTTTTGTTTGTACCTTTTCATGTTGCATCATAGTTTCTTTGTCTTATTGCTAGAACTTTGTCTTTCATGTTTTGATTGAAGTACTATGATCCCAGCTTTGAATGTTTTACAAATACTTTGATCAAGTCTTTGATGGTCATGTCATCTCAAAAATAATTCTTTCTTTTTATCACTTACCTACTCGAGGACGAGCAGGAGTTAAGCTTGGGGATGTTGATATATTGCAAATGTATCTATAATTTTTGATGTTCCATGCTTGGCTTTATCCACTTTCTTGTGTTTTGTCCACACTTTGGAGTACTTTTCATATGATTTCTTGGACTAACCTATTAACAAGAGCCACAGTGCCAGCTACCTGTTTTCTGCTGTTTTTGGCTCCAGGAAAGTCAGAAAATGAATATTCTCGGAATTGGACGGGACAAAAGCCAAAGTGCCTATTTTTTCGGAAATCATCAGATGCTAGAATACGAGAGGGAGAAGAGCTAGGGGCCGGCCACACCACCTGGCTGCGCGGCCAGGCCTGGCCCGCGCCAGGGGGTTGTCTGGCCGACCCCAGCACCCCCTCGGCCTCTCCTTCCGCCTATATATTTCCCTCAGGACGAAACCCTAAGTACCCGATCAAAAATCCACGAAAGAGTGTAGCCGCCGTCATCTCCATCCCTAGATCGGGAGGGATCTAAAGCTCTTCCTGGCACCCTGCCGGAGAGGGGAATTCACCCTGGAGGCCTTCTTCATCATCATGCAAGCCTTCGGTGTGATGCGTGAGTAGTTCATCTTTGGACTAAGGATCCATGTAGTAGCTAGATGGCTGGTTCTCCTCCTTTGTGCTTTCATGTCTAGATCTTGTGAGCTCCGTTCATGATCAAGATCATCTATTTGTAATTCTGCATGTTGTGTTTGCGGGGATCCGATGGATATTGAGATGTTATTTCAGATTGATTGTTGATTCTATCATGTCTTTGTTATTTGTGATCTTGCATGCTTTCCGTTATTAGTAGCTATCTTGGCCAAGTAGATGCTAGCAACTCCAAGAGTTAGTATTTATGCTCGATAGTGGGTTCATGCCTCTGGTAATCTGGGGAAGTGACAGAAATCTCTAAGGTACTAGATGTGTTGTTGCTACTAGGGAGAAAACAACAATCCTTTATTCACAGAACAATCATATTGTTTACTTTACACGCAATTCGTAAAGCAATAATCTGTTGCTTGCAACTTAATACTGGAGGGGGTTCGGATGATAACCTGAAGGTGGATTATTAGTCATAGATGCAGTTGGATGGCGGTCTATGTATAATGTTGTAATGCCCAATCAAGTCCCAAATGAGTCAAGATGATTAGTATATGCATGTATTGCTTTCTCGATGTTTGTCAATTGCCCCGCTGTAATTTCTTCACCTAGCATGTTATCTATCTAAGGAGACCCACCTCTAGTGAACTATGGATCCCGGTCCTTTTCTTTACATACAATCTATAAACTGTTTACTGTTTGTGTCTACTTTCTGCAAACTATTACTTCCTTCCATTCAATACGTTTAATCCTTTGTTTTCAGCAAAACACGGTGAGATTGACAACCTCATCGCAAGTTGGGGACAAAGTTCTATGGTTGTGTTGTGCAGGTCTCCATGTTGCTACTAGCACCGGTAGTGCGCCCTGCCAAGGCTCAGCTAGTAACACCTTTGGGGTGTTTCTTTGCTCCTACTGGTTCGATTAAACCTTGGTTTCATAACTGAGGTAAACTTGCTACTTGCTCATCATACCTTCCTCCTGGGGTTCCCAACGAGATCTACATCAATCCACCAGTGTCATTGCATGTGTATTCTTTTCATTAACCATAGCTAGAGTCGTTGCATGTGTGTTATTCTCATTAACCACATATGGATCCACTAGTGTCATTGCATGTGTGTTCTTCTCATTAACCACAACTAGAGTCACTGGATGTATATTCTTTTCACAAACCACATATGGATCCACCAGTGTCATTGAAATGTGTGTTCTTTTCAGAGACCATACATGGATCCACCAGTGTCATTGCATATGGATCCACCAGAGTTCAATGCATGTGTGTTCTTTTCACAACCACATATGGACCAACCAGTGTCTTTGCATGTGTGTTCTTCTCATTAACCATAGGTAGAGTCATTGCATGTGTGTTTTTTTCACAAACCACATATGGAACCACCATTGTCATTGAAATGTGTGTTCTTCTCATCAACCACAGCTAGAGTCATTGCATGTCTATTCTTCTCACAAACCACATATGGAACCACCATTGTCATTGAAATGTGTATTCTTTCATTAACCACATCTAGTGTCATTGCATGTGTGTTCTTTTCACAGACCAAATATGGATCCACCAGAGTCATTGCATGTGTGTTGTTTTTATTAACAACAACTAGAGTCATTGCTTGTTTGTTATTTTCTTTAACCACATATGGATCCACCAGTGTCATTGCATGTGCGTTCTTCTCATTAACCACGGCTAGAGTCATTGCATGTCTGTTCTTTTCACAAACCACATATGGAACCACCATTGTCATTGAAATGTGTATTCTTTCATTAACCACATCTAGAGTCATTTCATGACTATTCTTTTCACATACCACATATGGATCTACCAGTGTCATTGCATGTGTATTCTTTTCAGAGACCACATATGTATCCACCAGTGTCATTGCATGTGTGTTCTTTCAAGAGACCACATATGGATCCACCAGTGTCATTGCATGTGTGTTCTTTTCACAATCCACCTATGGATCCACTAGAGTCATTGCATGTGTGTTCTTTTCATTAACCACAGTTAGAGTCATTGCATGGGTGTTCTTTTCACAAACCACATATGGAACCACCATTGTCATTGAAATGTGTATTCTTTCATTAACCACATCTAGTGTAATTGCATGTGTGTTATTTTCACAGACCACATATGGATCCACCAGAGTCATTGTATGTCTGTTCTTTTTAGAGACCACATATGGACCCACCAGTGTCATTACATATGTGTTCTTCTCATTAACCACAGCTAGAGTCATTGCATGTGTATTCTTTTCACAAACCACATATGGAACCACCATTGTCATTGAAATGTGTGTTCTTTTCATCAACCATAGCTAGAGTCATTGCATGTCTATTCTTTTCACAAACCACATATGGAACCACCATTGTCATTGAAATGTGTATTCTTTCATTAGCCACATCTAGTGTCATTGCATGTGAGTTCTTTTCACAGACCACATATGGATCCACCAGAGTCATTGCATGTCTGTTCTTTTCAGAGACCACATATGGATCCACCAGTTGTATTGCATGTGTGTTCTTATTATTAATAACAACTAGAGTCATTGCATGTGTGTTCTTTTCACAATCCACCTATGGATCCACCAGTGTCATTACATGTGTGATCTTTTCATTAACCATAGCTAGAGTCATTGCATGTGTGTTATTTTCAATAACCACATATGGATCCACTAGTGTCATTGCATGTGTGTTCTTCTCATTAACCACGTCTAGTCACTGTATGTATGTTCTTTTCACAAACAACAAATGCATCCACCAGTGTCATTGAAATGTGTGTTCTCTTCAGACACCATACATGGATCCACCAGTCTCATTGCATATGGATCCACCAGAGTTCAATGCATGTGTGTTCTTTTCGCAATCCACATATGGACCCACCAGTGTCATTGCATGTGTGTTCTTCTCATTAACCACAGGTAGAGTCATTGCATGTGTGTTCTTTTCACAAACCACATATGGAACCACCATTGTCATTGAAATGTGTGTTCTTCTCATCAACCACAACTAGAGTCATTGCATGTATGTTCTTCTCACAAACCACATATGGAACCACCATGGCCATTGAAATGTGTATTCTTTCATTAACCACATCTAGTGTCATTGCACGTGTGTTCTTTTCACAGGTCAAATATGGATCCACCAGAGTCATTGCATGTCTCTTCTTTTAAGAGACCACATATGGATCCACCAGTGTCATTGCATGTGTGTTCTTGTTATTAACAACAACTAGAGTCATTGCATGTGTGTTCTTTTCACAATCCACCTATGGATCCACCAGTGTCATTGCATGTGTGTTCGTTTCATTAAGCACAACTAGAGTCGTTGCATGTGTGTTATTTTCATTAAAAACATATGGATCCACTAGTGTCATTACATGTGTGTTCTTCTCATTAACCACAACTAGATTCACTGGATGTATGTTCTTTTCACAAACCACATATGGATCTACCAGTGTCATTGAAATGTGCATTCTTTTCAAAGACCACACGTGCATCCACCAGTGTCATTGCATATGGATCCACTAGAGTTCAATGCATGTGTGTTCTTTTCACAATCCACATATGGACCCACAAGTGTCATTGCATGTGTGTTCTTCTCATTAACCACAGGTAGAGTCATTGCATGTGTGTTCTTTTCACAAACCACATATGGCACCACCATTGTCATTGAAATGTGTGTTCTTCTCATCAACCACAGCTAGAGTCATTGCATGTCTATTCTTCTCACAAACCACATATGAAACCACCATTCTCATTGAAATATGTATTCTTTCATTAACGACATCTAGATTCATTTCATGTATATTCTTCTCATAGACCACATATAGATCCACCAGTGTCATTGCATGTGTGTTCTTTTTATTAACAACAACTAGAGTCATTGCTTGTTTGTTATTTTCATTAACCACGTATGGATCGACCACTGTCATTGCATGTGTGTTCTTCTCATTAACCACAGTTATAGTCATTGCATGTGTATTCTTTTCACAAACCACATATGGAACCACCATTGTCATTGAAATGTGTATGCTTTCATTAACCACATCTAGAGTCATTTCATGACTATTCTTTTCACAGACCACATATAGATCCACCAGTGTCATTGCATGTGTATTCTTTTCAGAGACCACATATGGATCCACTAGTGTCATTGCATGCGTGTTCTTTTCAGAGACCACATATGGATCCACCAGTGTCATTGCATGTGTGTTCTTTTCACCATCCACCTATGGATCCACTAGAGTCATTGCATGCGTGTTCATTTCATTAACCACAGCTAGAGTCATTGCATCTGTGTTCTTTTCACAAAGCACATATGGAACCACCATTGTCATTGAAATGTGTATTCTTTCATTAACAACATCTAGAGTCATTTCATGACTATTCTTTTCACAGACCACATATGGATCCACCAGTGTCATTGCATGTGTGTTCTTATTATTAACAACAACTAGAGTCATTGCATGTGTGTTCTTTTCACAATCCACCTATGGATCCACTAGTGTCATTGCATGTGTGTTCTTTTCCTTAACCATAGCTAGAGTCATTGCATGTGTGTTATTTTTATTAACCACATATGGATCCACTAGTGTCATTGCATGTGTGTTGTTCTCATTAACTACGGCTAGTCACTAGATGTATGTTCTTTTCACAAACCACAAATGCATCCACCAGTGTCATTGAAATGTGTGTTCTTTTCAGAGACCATACATGGATCCACCAGTGTCATTGCATATGGATCCACCAGAGTTCAATGCATGTGTGTTCTTTTCACAATCCACATATGGACCCACCAGTGTCATTGCATGTGTGTTCTTCTCATTAACCACAGGTAGAGTCATTGCATGTGTGTTCTTTTCACAAACCACATATGGAACCACCATTGTCATTGAAATGTGTGTTCTTATCATCAACCACAACTAGAGTCATTGCATGTATGTTCTTCTGACAAACCACATATGGAACCACCATTGTCATTGAAATGTGTATTCTTTCATTAACCACATCTAGTGTCATTGCATGTGTGTTCTTTTCATAGGTCAAACATGGATCCACCAGAGTCATTGCATGTCTCTTCTTTTAAGAGGCCACATATGGATCCACCAGTGTCATTGCATGTGTGTTCTTGTTATTAACAGCAACTAGAGTCATTGCATGTGTGTTCTTTTCACAATCCACCTATGGATCCACAAGTGTCATTGCATGTGTGTTCTTTTCACAATCCACCTATGGATCCACAAGTGTCATTGCATGTGTGTTCCTTTCATTAAGCACAGCTAGAGTCGTTGCATCTGTGTTATTTTCATTAAAAACATATGTATCCACTAGTGTCATTACATGTGTGTTCTTCTCATTAACCACAGCTAGATTCACTGGATGTATGTTCTTTTCACAAACCACATATGGATCTACCAGTGTCATTGAAATGTGCATTCTTTTCAGAGACCACACATGGATCCACCAGTGTCATTGCATATGGATCCACTAGAGTTTAATGCATGTGTGTTCTTTTCACAATCCACATATGGACCCACAAGTGTCATTGCATGTGTGTTCTTCTCATTAACCATAGGTAGAGTCATTGCATGTGTGTTCTTTTCACAAACCACACATGGAACCACCATTGTCATTGAAATGTGTGTTCTTCTCATCAACCACAGCTAGAGTCATTGCATGTCTATTCTTCTCACAAACCACATATGAAACCACCATTCTCATTGAAATGTGTATTCTTTCATTAACCACATCTAGAGTCATTTCATGTATATTCTTCTCATAGACCACTTATGGATCCACCAGTGTCATTGCATGTGTGTTCTTTTTATTAACAACAACTAGAGTCATTGCTTGTTTGTTATTTTCATTAACCACATATGGATCGACCACTGTCATTGCATGTGTGTTCTTCTCATTAACCACAATTAGAGTCATTGCATGTGTATTCTTTTCACAAACCACATATGGAACCACCATTGTCATTGAAATGTGTATGCTTTCATTAAGCCAATCTAGTGTCATTTCATGACTATTCTTTTCACAGATCACATATAGATCCACCAGTGTCATTGCATGTGTATTCTTTTCAGAGACCACATATGGATCCACTAGTGTCATTGCATGTGTGTTCTTTTCAGAGATCACATCTGGATCCACCAGTGTCATTGCATGTGTGTTCTTTTCACAATCCACCTATGGATCCACTAGAGTCATTGCATGTGTGTTCATTTCATTAACCACAGCTAGAGTCAATGCATGTGTGTTCTTTTCACAAACCACATATGGAACCACCATTCTCATTGAAATGTGTATTCTTTCATTAACAACATTTAGAGTCATTTCATGACTATTCTTTTCACGGACCACATATGGATCCACTAGTGTCATTGCATGTCTGTTCTTTTTAGAAACCACATATGGATCCACCAGTGTCATTGCATGTGTGTTCTTTTTATTAACAACAACTAGAGTCATTGTAGGTGTGTTATTGTCATTAACCACATATGGAACCACCATGGTCATTGAAATGTGTATTCTTTCATTAACCACATCTAGTGCCATTGCTTGTGTGTTCTTTTCACAGACCACATATGGATCCACCAGATTCATTGCATGTATGTTCTTTTCAAAGACCACATATGGATCCACCAGTGTCATTGCATGTGTGTTCTTATTATTAACAACAACTAGAGTCATTGCATGTGTTTTTTTTCACAATCCACCTATGGATCCACCAGTGTCATTGCATGTGTGTTCTTTTCATTAACAACAGCTAGAGTCATTGCATGTGTGATATTTTCATTAACCACATATGGATCCACTAGTGTCATTGCATGTGTGTTCTTCTCATTAACCACAGCTAGAGTCACTGGATGTATGTTCTTTCACAAACCACATATGGATCCACCAGTATCATTGAAATGTGTGTTCTATTTCAGAGACCACACATGGATACACCAGTGTCATTGCATATGGTTCCACCAGAGTTCAATGCATGTGTGTTCTTTTCACAATCCACATATGGACCCACCAGTGTCATTGCATGTGTGTTCTTCTCATTAACCACTGTTAGAGTCATTGCATGTGTGTTCTTTTCACAAACCACATATGGAACCACCATTGTCATTGAAATGTGTGTTCTTCTCATTAACCACAGCTAGAGTCATTGCATGTCTGTTCTTCTCACAAACCACATATGGAACCACCATTGTCATTGAAATGTGTATTCTTTCATTAACCACATCTAGATTCATTTCATGTATATTCTTCTCACATACCACATATGGATCCACCAGTGTCATTGCATGTGTGTTCTTTTTATTAACAACAACTAGAGTCATTGCTTGTTTGTTATTTTCATTAACCACATATGGATCCACCAGAGTCATTGCATGTGTGTTCTTCTCATTAACCACATCTAGAGTTATTGGATGTATGTTCTTTTCACAAACCATATATGGATCCACCACTGTCATTGAAATGTGTGTTCTTTTCAGAGACCACACAAGGATCCACTAGTGTCATTGGATATGGATCCACCAGAGTTCATTGTATGTGTGTTCTTTTCAGAATGCACCCATGGATCCACCAGTGTGATTGCATGTGTGTTCTTCTCACTAACCACAGCTAGTCATTAAATGTGTGTTCTTTTCACAAACCACATATGGAACCACCAGTGTCATTGCATGTGTGTTCTTCTCATTAACCAAATCTAGAGTCATTGCATGTGTGTCTTTTCACAAACCACATATGGAACCACCATTGTCATTGAAATGTGTATTCCTTCTTTAACCATACCTAGAGTCATTTCATGTCTATTCTTTTCACAGACCACATATGGATCCACCAGTGTCATTGCATGTGTGTTCTTTTCACAATCCACCTATGGATCCACTAGATTCATTGCATGTGTGTTCTTTTCATTAACCACAGTTAGAGTCATTGCGTGGGTGTTCTTTTCACAAACCACATATGGAACCACCATTGTCATTGAAATGTGTATTCTTTCATTAACCACATCTAGTGTAATTGCATGTGTGTTATTTTCAACGACCACATATGGATCCACCAGAGTCATTGTATGTCTGTTCTTTTTAGAGACCACATATGGACCCACCAGTGTCATTACATATGTGTTCTTCTCATTAACCACAGCTAGAGTCATTGCATGTGTATTCTTTTCACAAACCACATATGGAACCACCATTTTCATTGAAATGTGTGTTCTTTTCATCAACCACAGCTAGAGTCATTGCATGTCTATTCTTTTCACAAACCACATATGGAACCACCATTGTCATTGAAATGTGTATTCTTTCATTAGCCACATCTAGTGTCATTGCATGTGAGTTCTTTTCACAGACCACATATGGATCCACCAGAGTCATTGCATGTCTGTTCTTTTCAGAGACCACATATGGATCCACCAGTGTCATTGCATGTGTGTTCTTATTATTAATAACAACTAGAGTCATTGCATGTGTGTTCTTTTCACAATCCACCTATGGATCCACCAGTGTCATTACATGTGTGTTCTTTTCATTAACCATAGCTAGAGTCACTGCGTGTGTGTTATTTTCATTAACCACATATGGATCCACTAGTGTCATTGCATGTGTGTTCTTCTCATTAACCACGGCTAGTCACTGGATGTATGTTCTTTTCACAAACAACAAATGCATCCACCAGTGTCATTGAAATGTGTGTTCTTTTCAGAGACCATACATGGATCCACCAGTGTCATTGCATATGGATCCACCAGAGTTCAATGCATGTGTGTTCTTTTCACAATCCACCTATGGATCCACCAGTGTCATTGCATGTGTGTTCGTTTTATTAAGCACAACTAGAGTCATTGCATGTGTGTTATTTTCATTAAAAACATATGGATCCACTAGTGTCATTACATGTGTGTTCTTCTCATTAACCACAGCTAGATTCACTGGATGTATGTTCTTTTCACAAACCACATATGGATCTACCAGTGTCATTGAAATGTGCATTCTTTTCAAAGACCACACGTGGATCCACCAGTGTCATTGCATATGGATCCACTAGAGTTCAATGCATGTGTGTTCTTTTCACAATCCACATATGGACCCACAAGTGTCATTGCATGTGTGTTCTTCTCATTAACCACAGGTAGAGTCATTGCATGTGTGTTCTTTTCACAAACCACATATGGCACCACCATTGTCATTGAAATGTGTGTTCTTCTCATCAACCACAGCTAGAGTCATTGCATGTCTATTCTTCTCACAAACCACATATGAAACCACCATTCTCATTGAAATGTGTATTCTTTCATTAACCACATATGGAGTCATTTCATGTATATTCTTCTCATAGACCACATATGGATCCACAAGTGTCATTGCATGTGTGTTCTTTTTATTAACAACAACTAGAGTCATTGCTTGTTTGTTATTTTCATTAACCACACATGGATCGACCACTGTCATTGCATGTGTGTTCTTCTCATTAACCACAATTAGAGTCATTGCATGTGTATTCTTTTCACAAATCACATATGGAACCACCATTGTCATTGAAATGTGTATGCTTTCATTAACCCAATCTAGTGTCATTTCATGACTATTCTTTTCACAGACCACATATAGATCCACCAGTGTCATTGCATGTGTATTCTTTTTAGAGACCACATATGGATCCACTAGTGTCATTGCATGTGTGTTCTTTTCAGAGATCACATATGGATCCACCAGTGTCATTGCATGTGTGTTCTTTTCACAATCCACCTATGGATCCACTAGAGTCATTGCATGTGCGTTCATTTCATTAACCACAGCTAGAGTCAATGCATGTGTGTTCTTTTCACAAACCACATATGGAACCACCATTCTCATTGAAATGTGTATTCTTTCATTACCAACATCTAGAGTCATTTCATGACTATTCTTTTCACGGACCACATATGGATCCACCAGTGTCATTGCATGTCTGTTCTTTTTAGAAACCACATATGGATCCACCAGTGTCATTGCATGTGTGTTCTTTTTATTAACAACAACTAGAGTCATTGCAGGTGTGTTATTGTCATTAACCACATATGGAACCACCATTGTCATTGAAATGTGTATTCTTTCAGTAACCACATCTAGTGTCATTGCATGTGTGTTCTTTTCACAGACCACATATGGATCCACCAGAGTCATTGCATGTCTGTTCTTTTCAGAGAGTACATATGGATCCACCAGTGTCAATGCATGTGTGTTCTTCTTATTAACCACATATGGATCCACTAGAGTTCAATGCATGTGTGTTCTTTTCACAATCCACATATGGACCCACCAGTGTCATTGCATGTGTGTTCTTCTCATTAACCACAAGTAGAGTCATTGCATGTGTGTTCTTTTCACAAACCACATATGGAACCACCATTGTCATTGAAATGTGTGTTCTTCTCATCAACCACATCTAGAGGTATTGCATGTATGTTCTTCTCACAAACCACATATGGAACCACCATTGTCATTGAAATGTGTATTCTTTCATTAACCACATCTAGTGTCATTGCTTGTGTGTTCTTTTCAAAGACCACATATGGATCCACCAGATTCATTGCATGTCTGTTCTTTTCAAAGACCACATATGGATCCACCAGTGTCATTGCATGTGTGTTCTTATTATTAACAACAACTAGAGTCATTGCATGTGTTTTTTTTCACAATCCACCTATGGATCCACCAGTGTCATTGCATGTGTGTTCTTTTCATTAACAACAGCTAGAGTCATTGCATGTGTGCTATTTTCATTAACCACATATGGATCCACTAGTGTCATTGCATGTGTGTTCTTCTCATTAACCACAGCTAGAGTCACTGGATGTATGTTCTTTTCACAAACCACATATGGATCCACCAGTATCATTGAAATGTGTGTTCTATTTCAGAGACCACACATGGATCCACCAGTGTCATTGCATATGGTTCCACCAGAGTTCAATGCATGTGTGTTCTTTTCACAATCCACATATGGACCCACCAGTGTCATTGCATGTGTGTTCTTCTCATTAACCACTGTTAGAGTCATTGCATGTGTGTTCTTTTCACAAACCACATATGGAACCACCATTGTCATTGAAATGTGTGTTCTTCTCATCAACCATAGCTAGAGTCATTGCATGTCTGTTCTTCTCACAAACCAAATATGGAACCACCATTGTCATTGAAATGTGTATTCTTTCATTAACCACATCTAGATTCATTTCATGTATATTCTTCTCACATACCACATATAGATCCACCAGTGTCATTGCATGTGTGTTCTTTTTATTAACAACAACTAGAGTCATTGCCTGTTTGTTATTTTCATTAACCACATATGGATCCACCAGAGTCATTGCATGTGTGTTCTTCTCGTTAACCACATCTAGAGTTATTGGATGTATGTTCTTTTCACAAACCATATATGGATCCACCAGTGTCATTGAAATGTGTGTTCTTTTCAGAGACCACACAAGGATCCACTAGTGTCATTGGATATGGATCCACCAGAGTTCATTGCATGTGTGTTCTTTTTAGAATGCACCCATGGATCCACCAGTGTGATTGCATGTGTGTTCTTCTCACTAACCACAGCTAGTCATTAAATGTGTGTTCTTTTCACAAACCACATATGGAACCACCAGTGTCATTGCATGTGTGTTCTTCTCATTAACCAAAGCTAGAGTCATTGCATGTGTGTCTTTTCACAAACCACATATGGAACCACCATTGTCATTGAAATGTGTATTCCTTCTTTAACCATATCTAGAGTCATTTCATGTCTATTCTTTTCATAGACCACATATGGATCCACCAGTGTCATTGAAATGTGTGTTCTTTTCAGAGAACACACATGGATCCACCAGTGTCATTGCATATGGATCCACCATAGTTCAATGTATGTGTGTTCTTTTCACAATCCACATATGGACCCACCAGTGTCATTGCATGTGTGTTATTCTCATTAACCACAGCTAGAGTCATTGCATGTGTGTTCTTTTCACAAACCACATATGGAATCACCATTGTGATTGAAAGGTGTGTTCTTCACATCAACCACATCTAGAGTCATTGCATGTCTATTCTTCCCACAAACCACATATGGAACCACCATTGTCATTGAAATGTGTATTCTTTCATTAACCACATCTAGAGTCATTTCATGTATATTCTTCTCACTGACCACATATGGATCCACCAGTGTCATTGCATGTGTGTTATTTTTATTAACAACAACTAGAGTCATTGCATGTTTGTTATTTTCATTAACCACATATGGATCCACCAGTGTCATTGCATGTGTGTTCTTCTCGTTAACCACAGCTAGAGTCATTGCGTGTGGCTTCTTTTCACGGACCACATATCGAACCACCATTGTCATTGAAATGTGTATTCTTTCGTTAACCACACCTAGAGTCATTTTAGGACTATTCTTTTCACAGACCACATATGGATACACCAGTGTGATTGCATGTCTGTTCTTTTCAGAGACCACATATGGATCCACCAGTGGCATTGCATGTGTGTTCTTTTTATTAACAATAACTAGAGTAATTGCATGTGTGTTATTGTCATTAACCACATATGGATCCACCATTGTCATTGCATGTGTGTTCTTCTCATTAACCACATCTAGAGTCACTGGATGTATGTTCTTTTCACAAACCACATATGGATCCACCATTGTTATTGAAATGTGTGTTCTTTTCAGAGACCATACATGGATCTACCAGTGTCATTGCATATGGATCCACCAGAGTTCATTGCATGTGTGTTCTTTTCACAATCCAGCTATGGATCCACCAGTGTCATTGCATGTGTATTCTTCTCATTAACCACAGCTAGAGTCATTACATGTGTGTTCTATTCACAAACCACATATGGAACCACCACTGTCATTGCATGTGTGTTCTTCTCATTAACCACAGCTAGAGTCATTGCATGTGTGTTCTTTTGACAAACCACATATGGAACTACCATTGTCATTAAAATGTGTATTCTTTCATTTACCACATCTAGAGTCATTTCATGTCTATTATTTTCACAGACCACATACGGATCCACCAGTGTCATTGCATGTGTGTTCTTTTCATAGACCACATATGGATCCACCAGTGTCATTGCATGTGTGTTATTTTTATTAAAAACAACTAGATTCATTGCATGTGCGTTATTTTCATTAACCACATATGGATCCACCCGTGTCATTGCATGTTTGTTGTTCTCATTAACCACATCTAAAGTCACTGGATGTATGTTCTTTTCACAAACCACATATGGATCCACCAGTGTCATTGCATGTGTGTTCTTCTCATTAACCACATCTAAAGTCACTGGATGTATGTTCTTTTCACAAACCACATATGGATCCACCAGTGTCATTGAAATGTGTGTTCTTTTTAGAGACCACACATGGATCCACCATTGTCATTGCATATGGATCCACCAGAGTTCATTGCATGTGTGTTCTTTTCACAATCCACCAATGTCATTGCATGTGTGTTTATCTCATTAACCACAACTATTCATTGCATGTGTGTTGTTTTCACAAACCACATATGGAACCACCAGTGTCATTGCATGTGTGTTCTTCTCATTAACCACAGCTAGAGTCATTGCATGTGTGTCTTTTCACAAACCACATATGGAACCACCATTTTCATTGAAATGTGTATTCTTTCATTAACCACATCTTGAGTCATTTCATGTCTATTCTTTTCACAGACCACATATGGATCCACCAGTGTCATTGAAATGTGTGTTCTTTTTTGAGAACACACATGGATCCACCAGTGTCATTGCATATGGATCCACCTGAGTTCAATGCATGTGTGTTCTTTTCACAATCAATATATGGACCCACCAGTATCATTGCATGTGTGTTCTTCTCATTAACCACAGCTAGAGTCATTGGATGTGTTTTCTTTTCACAACCACATATGGAACCACCATTGTCATTGAAATGTGTGTTCTTCTCATCAACCACAGCTAGAGTCATTGCATGTCTGTTCTTCTCACTAACCACATATGGAACCACCATTATCATTGAAAGGTGTATTTCTTCATTAACCACATCTAGAGTCATTTCATTTATATTCTTCTCACAGGCCACATATGGATCCACTAGTGTCATTGCATGTGTGTTCTTTTTATTAACAACAACTAGAGTCATTGCATGTTTGTTATTTTCATTAACCACATATGGATCCACCAGTGTCATTGCATGTATGTTCTTCTCATTAACCACGGCTAGAATCATTGCATGTGTGTTATTTTGACAAACCACATATGGAACCACCATTGTCATTGAAATGTGTATTGTTTCATTAACCACATCTAGAGTCATTTCATGACTATTCTTTTCACAGACAACATATGAATCCACCAGTGTCATTGCATGTCTATTCTTTTTAGAAACCACATATGGATCCACCAGTGTCATTGCATGTGTTCTTTTTATTAACAACAACTAGAGTCATTGCACGTGTGTTATTGTCATTAACCACATATGGATCCACTAGTGTCATTGCATGTGTGTTCTTCTCATTAACCACATCAAGAGTCACTTGATGTATGTTCTTTTCCCAAACCACATATGGATCCACCAGTGTCATTGAAATGTGTGATCTTTTTAGAGACCACACATGGATCCACCAGTGTCATTGCATATGGATCCACCAGAGTTCATTGCATGTGTGTTCTTTTCACAATCCACCTATGGATCCAGCAGTGTCATTGCATGTGTGTTCTTCTCATCAACCATAGCTAGAGTCATTGCATGTGTGTTCTTTTCACAAACCACATATGGAACCACCAGTGTCATTGCACGTGCGTTCTTCTCATTAACCACATCTATAGTCATTGCATGTGTGTTATTTTCATAAACCACATATGGAACCACCATTATCATTGAAATATGTATTCTTTCATTAACCACATCTAGAGTCATTTCATGTCTATTCTTTTCACAGACCACATATGGATCCACCAGTGTCATTGCATGTGTGTTCTTTTTATTAACAACAACTAGAGTCATTGCATGTGTGTTATTTTCATTAACCACATATGGATCCACCATAGTTCAATGCATGTGTGTTCTTCTCATCAACCACAGCTAGAGTCATTGCATGTGTGTTCTTTTCACAAACCACATATGGAACCACCATTGTCATTGAAATGTGTATTCTTTCATTAACCACATCTAGAGTCATTTCATGACTATTTTTTTCATAGACCACATATGGATCCACCAGTGTCATTGCATGTGTATTCTTTTTAGAGACCACATATGGATCCACCAGTGTCATTGCATGTGTGTTATTTTCATTAACCACATATGGATCCACCAGTGTCATTGCATGTGTTTTCTTCTCATTAACCACAGCTAGTCATTGCATGTGTGTTCATTTCACAAACCACATATGGAACCACCAGTGTCATTGCATTTGTGTTCTTCTCAGTAACCAAAGCTAGAGTCATTGCATGTGTGTCTTTTCACAAACCACACATGGAACCACCATTGTCATTGAAATGTGTATTCCTTTATTAACCACATCTAGAGTCATTTCATGTCTATTCTTTTCACAGACCACATATGGATCCACCAGTGTCATTGAAATGTGTGTTCTTTT
The DNA here is from genome assembly GCA_916181665.1 of Avena sativa. Classification (NCBI taxonomy): domain Eukaryota; kingdom Viridiplantae; phylum Streptophyta; class Magnoliopsida; order Poales; family Poaceae; genus Avena; species Avena sativa. The sequence continues at coordinate 321,597,955 of OV702292.1, forward strand.
TAGAGAACGCACATGGATCCACCAGTGTCATTGCATATGGATCCACCATAGTTCAATGCATGTGTGTTCTTTTCACAATCCACATATGGACCCACCAGTGTCATTGCATGTGTGTTCTTCTCATTAACCACAGCTAGAGTCATTGCATGTGTGTTCTTTTCACAAACGACATATGGAACCACCATTGTCATTGAAATGTGTGTTCTTCTCATCAACCACAGCTAGAGTCATTGCATGTCTGTTCTTGTCACTAACCACATATGGAACCACCATTGTCATTGAAATGTGTATTTCTTCATTAACCACATCTAGAGTCATTTCATGTATATTCTTCTCACAGGCCACATATGGATCCACTAGTGTCATTGCATGTGTGTTCTTTTTATTAACAACAACTAGAGTCATTGCATGTTTGTTATTTTCATTAACCACATATGGATCCACCAGTGTCATTGCATGTATGTTCTTCTCGTTAACCACAACTAGAGTCATTGCATGTGTATTATTTTGACAAACCACATATGGAACCACCATTGTCATTGAAATATGTATTGTTTCATTAACCACATCTAGAGTCATTTCATGACTATTCTTTTCTCAAACCACATATGGATCCACCAGTGTCATTGCATGTCTATTCTTTTTAGAAACCACATATGGATCCACTAGTGTCATTGCATGTGTGTTCTTTTTATTAACAACAACTAGAGTCATTGCATGTGTGTTATTGTCATTAAGCACACATGGATCGACTAGTGTCATTGCATGTGTGTTCTTCTCATTAACACATCTAGAGTCACTTGATGTATGTTCTTTTCCCAAACCTCATATGGATCCAACAGTGTCATTGAAATGTGTGATCTTTTCAGAGACCACACATGGATCCACCAGTGTCATTGCATATGGATCCACCAGAGTTCATTGCATGTGTGTTCTTTTCACAATCCACCTATGGATCCACCAGTGTCATTGCATGTGTGTTCTTCTCATTAACCACATCTAGAGTCACTAGATGTATGTTCTTTTCACAAACCACATATGGATCCACCAGTGTCATTGAAATGTGTGTTCTTTTTAGAGACCACACATGGATACAACAGTGTCATTGCATATGGATCCACCAGAGTTCATTGCATGTGTGTTCTTTTCACAATCACCAATGTCATTGCATGTGTGTTCTTCTCATTATCCACAACTAGTCATTGCATGTGTGTTGTTTTCACAAACCACATATGGAACCACCAGTGTCATTGCATGTGTGTTCTTCTCATTAACCACAGCTAGAGTCATTGCATGTGTGTCTTTTCACAAACCACATATGGAACCACCATTGTCATTGAAATGTGTATTCTTTTATTAACCACATCTAGAGTCATTTCATGTCTATTCTTTTCACAGACCACATATGGATCCACCAGTGTCATTGAAATGTGTGTTCTTTTCAGAGAACACACATGGATCCACCAGTGTCATTGCATATGGATCCACCAGAGTTCAATGCATGTGTGTTCTTTTCACAATCCACATATGGACCCACCAGTGTCATTGCATGTGTATTCTTCTCATTAACCACAACTAGAGTCAGTGCATGTGTGTTCTTTTCGCAAACCACATATGGAACCACCATTGTCATTGAAATGTGTGTTCTTCTCATCAACCAGAGCTAGAGTCATTGCATTTCTGTTCTTCTCACAAACCACATATGGAACCACCATTGCCATCGAAATGTGTATTTCTTCATTAACCACATCTAGAGTCATTTCATGTATATTCTTCTCATAGGCCACATATGGATCCACTAGTGTCATTGCATGTGTGTTCTTTTTATTAACAACAACTAGAGTCATTGCATGTTTGTTATTTTCATTAACCACATATGGATCCACCAGTGTCATTGCATGTGTGTTCTTATCGTTAACCACAGCTAGAGTCATTGCATGTGTGTTATTTTTACAAACCAAATATGGAACCTCCATTGTCACTGAAATGTGTATTGTTTCATTAACCACATCTAGATTTATTTCATGACTATTCTTTTCACAAACCACATATGGATCCACCAGTGTCATTGCATGTCTATTCTTTTTAGAAACCACATATGGATCCACCAGTGTCATTGCATGTGTGTTCTTTTTATTAACAACAACTAGAGTCATTGCATGTGTGTTATTGTCATTAACCACATATGGATCCACTAGTGTCATTGCATGTGTGTTCTTCTCATTAACCACATCTAGAGTCACTTGATGTATGTTCTTTTCCCAAACCACATCTGGATCCACCAGTGTCATTGAAATGTGTGATCTTTTCAAAGACCACACATGCATCCACCAGTGTCATTGCATATGGATCCACCAGAGTTCATTGCATGTGTGTTCTTTTCACAATCCACCTATGGATCCACCGGTGTCATTGCATGTGTGTTCTTCTCATCAACCACAGCTAGAGTCATTGCATGTGTGTTCTTTTCACAAACCACATATGGAACCACCATTGTCATTGAAATGTGTATTCTTTCATTAACCACATCTAGAGTCATTTCATGACTATTTTTTTCATAGACCACATATGGATCCACCAGTGTCATTGCATGTGTATTCTTTTTAGAGACCACATATGGATCCACCAGTGTCATTGCATGTGTGTTATTTTCATTAACCACATATGGATCCACCAGTGTCATTGCATGTGTTTTCTTCTCATTAACCACAGCTAGTCATTGCATGTGTGTTCATTTCACAAACCACATATGGAACCACCAGTGTCATTGCATTTGTGTTCTTCTCAGTAACCAAAGCTAGAGTCATTGCATGTGTGTCTTTTCACAAACCACACATGGAACCACCATTGTCATTGAAATGTGTATTCCTTTATTAACCACATCTAGAGTCATTTCATGTCTATTCTTTTCACAGACCACATATGGATCCACCAGTGTCATTGAAATGTGTGTTCTTTTTAGAGAACGCACATGGATCCACCAGTGTCATTGCATATGGATCCACCATAGTTCAATGCATGTGTGTTCTTTTCATCAACCACAGCTAGAGTCATTGCATGTGTGTTATTGTCATTAACCACATATGGATCCACTAGTGTCATTGCATGTGTGTTCTTCTCATTAACCACAACTAGAGTCACTTGATGTATGTTCTTTTCCCAAACCACATCTGGATCCACCAGTGTCATTGAAATGTGTGATCTTTTCAAAGACCACACATGCATCCACCAGTGTCATTGCATATGGATCCACCAGAGTTCATTGCATGTGTGTTCTTTTCACAATCCACCTATGGATCCACCGGTGTCATTGCATGTGTGTTCTTCTCATCAACCACAGCTAGAGTCATTGCATGTGTGTTCTTTTCACAAACCACATATGGAACCACCAGTGTCATTGCATGTGCGTTCTTCTCATTAACCACATCTACAGTCATTGCATGTGTGTTCTTTTCATACACCACATATGGAACCACCATTATCATTGAAATATGTATTCTTTCATTAACCACATCTAGAGTCATTACATGTCTGTTCTTTTCACAAACCACATATGGAACCACCATTGTCATTGAAATGTGGATTCTTTCATTAACCACATCTAGAGTCATTTCATGACTATTCTTTTCATAGACCACGTATGGATCCACCAGTGTCATTGCATGTGTATTCTTTTCACAGACCACATATGGATCCACCAGTGTCATTGCATGTGTGTTCTTTTCATTAACCACATATGGATCCACCAGTGTCATTGCATGTGTTTTCTTCTCATTAACCACATCTAGAGTCACTTGATGTATGTTCTTTTCCCAAATCACATATGGATCCACCAGTGTCATTGAAATGTGTGATCTTTTTAGAGACCACACATGGATCCACCAGTGTCATTGCATATGGATCCACCAGAGTTCATTGCATGTGTGTTCTTTTCACAATCCACCTATGGATCCACTAGTGTCATTGCATGTTTGTTGTTCTCATCAACCACATCTAGAGTCATTTGCATGTGTGCACTTTTCACAAACCACATATGGAACCACCAGTGTCATTGCAGGTGTGTTCTTCTCATTAACCACATCTAGAGTAACATAATGTATGTTCTTTTCACAAACCATATATTGATCCACCAGTGTCATTGAAATGTGTGTTCTTTTCAGAGACCACACATGGATCCACTAGTGTCATGGCATATGGATCCACCAGAGTTCATTGCATGTGTGTTCTTTTCACAATCCACCTATGGATCCACCAATGTCATTGCATGTGTGTTCTTTTCATTAACCACAACTAGTCATTGCATGTGTGTTCTTTTCACAAACCACATATGGAACCACCAGTGTCATTGCATGTGTGTTCTTCTCATTAACCACAGCTAGAGTCATTGCATGTCTGTTCTTCTCACAAACCACATATGGAACCACCATTGTCATTGAAATGTGTATTTCTTCATTAACCACATCTAGAGTCATTTCATGTATATTCTAATCACAGGCCACATATGGATCCACTAGTGTCATTGCATGTGTGTTCTTTTTATTAACAACAACTAGAGTCATTGCATGTTTGTTGTTTTCATTAACCACATATGGATCCACCAGTGTCATTGCATGTGTGTTCTTCTCGTTAACCACAGCTAGAGTCATTGCATGTTTGTTATTTTTACAAACCACATATGGAACCACCATTGTCACTAAAATGTGTATTGTTTCATTAACCACATCTAGAGTCATTTCATGACTATTCTTTTCACAGACCACATATGGATCCACCAGTGTCATTGCATGTATATTCTTTTTAGAAACCACATATGGATCCACCAGTGTCATTGCATGTGTTTTCTTCTCATTAACCACATCTAGAGTCACTTGATGTATGTTCTTTTCACAAACCACATATGGAACCACCAGTGTCATTGCATGTGTGTTCTTCTCATTAACCACAGATAGAGTCATTGCATGTGTGTCTTTTCACAAACCACATATGGAACCACCATTGTCATTGAAATGTGTATTGTTTCATTAACCACATCTAGAGTCATTTCATGTATATTCTTTTCACATACCACTTATGGATCCACCAGTGTCATTGCATGTGTGTTCTCTTCACAGACCACATATGGATCCACCATGTTCATTGCATGTGTGTTATTTTTATTAACAACAACAAGAGTCATTGCATATGGATCCACCAGAGTTCATTGCATGTGTGTTATTTTCGCAATCCACCTATGGATCCACCAATGGCATTGCATGTGTGTTCTTCTCATTAACCACAACTAGTCATTGCATATGTGTTCTTTTCACAAACCCCATACGGAACCACCAGTGTCATTGCATATGTGTTCTTCTCATTAACCACATCTAGAGTCATTGTATGTGTGTCTTTTCACAAACCACATATGGAACCACCATTGTCATTGAAATGTGTCTTCTTTCATTAACCACATCTAGAGTTATTTCATGTCTATTCTATTCACAGACCACATATGGATCCACCAGTGTCATTGAAATGTGTGTTCTTTTCAAAGACCATACAGGGATCCACCAGTGTCATTGCATATGGATCCACCAGAGTTCATTGCATGTGTGTTCTTTTCACATTCCACCTATGGATCCACTAAAATCATTGCATGTGTGTTCTTCTCATTAACCACAACTAGTCATTGCAGGTGTGTTCTTTTCACAATCCACATATGGACCCACCAGTGTCATTGCATGTGTGTTGTTCTCATTAACCACATCTAGAGTCATTGCATGTGTGTTAATTTCACAAACCACATATGGAACCACCATAGTCATTGAAATGTTTGTTGTTCTCATCAACCACAGCTAGAGTCATTGCATGTCTGTTCTTGTCACAAACCACATATGGAACCACCATTGTCATTGAAATGTTTGTTCTTCTCATCAACCACAGCTAGAGTCCTTGCATGTCTGTTCTTGTCACAAACCACATATGGAACCACCATTGTCATTGAAATGTGTATTCTTTCATTAACCACGTCTAGAGTCATTTCATGACTATTCTTTTCACAGACCACATATGGATCCACTAGTGTCATTGCATGTCTGTTCTTTTTAGAGACCACATATGGATCCACTAGTGTCATTGCATGCGTGTTCTTTTTATTAAGAACAACTAGAGTCATTGCATGTGTGTTATTGTCATTAACCACATATGGATCCACCAATGTCATTGCATGTGTGTTCTTCTCATTAACCACATCTAGAGTCACTTGATGTATGTTCTTTTCACAAACCACATATGGATCCACCAGTGTCATTGAAATGTGTGTCCTTTTCAGAGACCACACATGGATCCACCAGTGTCATTGCATATGGATCCACCAGAGTTCATTGCATGTGTGTTCTTTTCACAATCCACCTATGGATCCACCAGTGTCACTGCATGTGTGTTCTTCTTATCAACCACAGCTAGAGTCATTGCATGTGTGTCCTTTTCACAAACCACATATGGAACCACCAGTGTCATTGCATGTGTATTGTTTTCAGAGACCACATATGGATCCACTAGTGTCATTGCATGTGTGTTCTTTTCAGAGACCATATATGGATCCACCAGTGTCATTGCATGTGTGTTCTTTTCACAATCCACCTATGGATCCACTAGAGTCATTGCATGTGTGTTCATTTCATTAACCACAGCTAGAGTCAATGCATGTGTGTTCTTTTCACAAAGCACATATGGAACCACCATTCTCATTGAAATGTGTATTCTTTCATTAACAACATCTAGAGTCATTTCATGACTATTTTTTTCACAGACCACATATGGATCCACCAGTGTCATTGCATGTGTGTTCTTATTATTAACAACAACTAGAGTCATTTCATGTGTGTTCTTTTCACAATCCACCTATGGATCCAGCAGTGTCATTTCATGTGTGTTCTTTTCATTAACCATAGCTAGAGTCATTGCATGTGTGTTATTTTTATTAACCACATATGGATCCACTAGTGTCATTGCATGTGTGTTCTTCTCATTAACTACGGCTAGTCACTGGATGTATGTTCTTTTCACAAACCACAAATGCATCCACCAGTGTCATTGAAATGTGTGTTCTTTTCAGAGACCATACATGGATCCACCAGTGTCATTGCATATGGATCCACCAGAATTCAATGCATGTGTGTTCTTTTCACAATCCACACATGGACCCACCAGTGTCATTGCATGTGTGTTCTTCTCATTAACCACGGGTAGAGTCATTGCATGTGTGTTCTTTTCACAAACCACATATGGAACCACCATTGTCATTGAAATGTGTGTTCTTATCATCAACCACAACTAGAGTCATTGCATGTATGTTTTTCTCACAAACCACATATGGAACCACCATTGTCATTGAAATGTGTATTCTTTCATTAACCACATCTAGTGTCATTGCATGTGTGTTCTTTTCACAGGTCAAACATGGATCCACCAGAGTCATTGCATGTCTCTTCTTTTAAGAGACCACATATGGATCCACCAGTGTCATTGCATGTGTGTTCTTGTTATTAACAGCAACTAGAGTCATTGCATGTGTGTTCTTTTCACAATCCACCTATGGATCCAGAAGTGTCATTGCATGTGTGTTCCTTTCATTAAGCACAGCTAGAGTCGTTGCATGTGTGTTATTTTCATTAAAAACATATGGATCCACTAGTGTCATTACATGTGTGTTCTTCTCATTAACCACAGCTAGATTCACTGGATGTATGTTCTTTTCACAAACCACATATGGATCTACCAGTGTCATTGAAATGTGCATTCTTTCTAGAGACCACACGTGGATCCACCAGTGTCATTGCATATGGATCCACTAGAGTTTAATGCATGTGTGTTCTTTTCACAATCCACATATGGACCCACCAGTGTCATTGCATGTGTGTTCTTCTCATTAACCACTGTTAGAGTCATTGCATGTGTGTTCTTTTCACAAACCACATATGGAACCACCATTGTCATTGAAATGTGTGTTCTTCTCATCAACCACAACTAGAGTCATTGCATGTCTATTCTTCTCACAAACCACATATGAAACCACCATTCTCATTGAAATGTGTATTCTTTCATTAACCACATGTAGAGTCATTTCATGTATATTCTTCTCATAGACCACATATGGATCCACCTGTGCCATTGCATGTGTGTTCTTTTTATTAACAACAACTAGAGTCATTGCTTGTTTGTTATTTTCATTAACCACATATGGATCGACCACTGTCATTGCATATGTGTTCTTCTCATTAATCACAATTAGAGTCATTGCATGTGTATTCTTTTCACAAACCACAAATGGAACCACCATTGTCATTGAAATGTGTATGCTTTCATTAACCCAATCTAGTGTCATTTCATGACTATTCTTTTCACATACCACATATAGATCCACCAGTGTCATTGCATGTGTATTCTTTTCAGAGACCACATATGGATCCACTAGTGTCATTGCATGTTTGTTCTTTTCAGAGATCACATATGGATCCACTAGTGTCATTGCATGTGTGTTCTTTTCACAATCCACCTATGGATCCACTAGAGTCATTGCATGTGTGTTCATTTCATTAACCACAGCTAGAGTCAATGCATGTGTGTTCTTTTCACAAAGCACATATGGAACCACCATTCTCATTGAAATGTGTATTCTTTCATTAACAACATCTAGAGTCATTTCATGACTATTCTTTTCACGGACCACATATGGATTCACCAGTGTCATTGCATGTCTGTTCTTTTTAGAAACCACATATGGATCCACCAGTGTCATTGCATGTGTGTTCTTTTTATTAACAACAACTAGAGTCATTGCAGGTGTGTTATTGTCATTAACCACATATGGAACCACCATTGTCATTGAAATGTGTATTCTTTCATTAACCACATCTAGTGTCATTGCATGTGTGTTCTTTGCACAGACCACATATGGATCCACCAGAGTCATTGCATGTCTGTTCTTTTCAGAGACTACATATGGATCCACCAGTGTCATTGCATGTGTGTTCTTCTCATTAACCACATATGGATCCACTAGAGTTCAATGCATGTGTGTTCTTTTCACAATCCACATATGGACCCACCAGTGTCATTACATGTGTGTTCTTCTCATTAACCACAAGTAGAGTCATTGCATGTGTGTTCTTTTCACAAACCACATATGGAACCACCATTGTCATTGAAATGTGTGTTCTTCTCATCAAGCAAATCTAGAGTCATTGCATGTATGTTCTTCTCACAAACCACATATGGAACCACCATTGTCATTGAAATGTGTATTCTTTCATTAACCACATCTAGTGTCATTGCTTGTGTGTTCTTTTCACAGACCACCTATGGATCCACCAGACTCATTGCATGTATGTTCTTTTCAAAGACCACATATGGATCCACCAGTGTCATTGCATGTGTGTTCTTATTATTAACAACAACTAGAGTCATTGCATGTGTTTTTTTTCACAATCCACCTATGGATCCACCAGTGTCATTGCATGTGTGTTCTTTTCATTAACAACAGCTAGAGTCATTGCATGTGTGTTATTTTCATTAACCACATATGGATCCACTAGTGTCATTGCATGTGTGTTCTTCTCATTAACCACAGCTAGAGTCACTGGATGTATGTTCTTTTCACAAACCACATATGGATCCACCAGTATCATTGAAATGTGTGTTCTATTTCAGAGACCACACATGGATCCACCAGTGTCATTGCATATGGTTCCACCAGAGTTTAATGCATGTGTGTTCTTTTCACAATCCACATATGGACCCACAATTGTCATTGCATGTGTGTTCTTCTCATTAACCATAGGTAGAGTCATTGCATGTGTGTTCTTTTCACAAACCACATATGGAACCACCATTGTCATTGAAATGTGTGTTCTTCTCATCAACCACAGCTAGAGTCATTGCATGTCTATTCTTCTCACAAACCATATATGAAACCACCATTCTCAATGAAATGTGTATTCTTTCATTAACCACATGTAGAGTCATTTCATGTATATTCTTCTCATAGACCACATATGGATCCACCTGTGCCATTGCATGTGTGTTCTTTTTATTAACAACAACTAGAGTCATTGCTTGTTTGTTATTTTCATTAACCACATATGGATCGACCACTGTCATTGCATATGTGTTCTTCTCATTAACCACAATTAGAGTCATTGCATGTGTATTCTTTTCACAAACCACAAATGGAACCACCATTGTCATTGAAATGTGTATGCTTTCATTAACCCAATCTAGTGTCATTTCATGACTATTCTTTTCACAGACCACATATAGATCCACCAGTGTCATTGCATGTGTATTCTTTTCAGAGACCACATATGGATCCACTAGTGTCATTGCATGTGTGTTCTTTTCAGAGATCACATATGGATCCACTAGTGTCATTGCATGTGTGTTCTTTTCACAATCCACCTATGGATCCACTAGAGTCATTGCATGTGTGTTCATTTCATTAACCACAGCTAGAGTCAATGCATGTGTGTTCTTTTCACAAACCACATATGGAACCACCATTCTCATTGAAATGTGTATTCTTTCATTAACAACATCTAGAGTCATTTCATGACTATTCTTTTCACGGACCACATATGGATCCACCAGTGTCATTGCATGTCTGTTCTTTTTAGAAACCACATATGGATCCACCAGTGTCATTGCATGTGTGTTCTTTTTATTAACAACAACTAGAGTCATTGCAGGTGTGTTATTGTCATTAACCACATATGGAACCACCATTGTCATTGAAATGTGTATTCTTTCATTAACCACATCTAGTGTCATTGCATGTGTGTTCTTTGCACAGACCACATATGGATCCACCAGAGTCATTGCATGTCTGTTCTTTTCAGAGACTACATATGGATCCACCAGTGTCATTGCATGTGTATTCTTCTCATTAACCACATATGGATCCACTAGAGTTCAATGCATGTGTGTTCTTTTCACAATCCACATATGGACCCACCAGTGTCATTACATGTGTGTTCTTCTCATTAACCACAAGTACAGTCATTGCATGTGTGTTCTTTTCACAAACCACATATGGAACCACCATTGTCATTGAAATGTGTGTTCTTCTCATCAACCAAATCTAGAGTCATTGCATGTATGTTCTTCTCACAAACCACATATGCAACCACCATTGTCATTGAAATGTGTATTCTTTCATTAACCACATCTAGTGTCATTGCTTGTGTGTTCTTTTCACAGACCACCTATGGATCCACCAGACTCATTGCATGTATGTTCTTTTCAAAGACCACATATGGATCCACCACTGTCATTGCATGTGTGTTCTTATTATTAACAACAACTAGAGTCATTGCATGTGTTTTTTTTCACAATCCACCTATGGATCCACCAGTGTCATTGCATGTGTGTTCTTTTCATTAACAATAGCTAGAGTCATTGCATGTGTGCTATTTTCATTAACCACATATGGATCCACTAGTGTCATTGCATGTGTGTTCTTCTCATTAACCACAGCTAGAGTCACTGGATGTATGTTCTTTTCACAAACCACATATGGATCCACCAGTATCATTGAAATGTGTGTTCTATTTCAGAGACCACACATGGATCCACCAGTGTCATTGCATATGGTTCCACCAGAGTTTAATGCATGTGTGTTCTTTTCACAATCCACATATGGACCCACAATTGTCATTGCATGTGTGTTCTTCTCATTAACCATAGGTAGAGTCATTGCATGTGTGTTCTTTTCACAAACCACATATGGAACCACCATTGTCATTGAAATGTGTGTTCTTCTCATCAACCACAGCTAGAGTCATTGCATGTCTATTCTTCTCACAAACCACATATGAAACCACCATTCTCAATGAAATGTGTATTCTTTCATTAACCACATGTAGAGTCATTTCATGTATATTCTTCTCATAGACCACATATGGATCCACCTGTGCCATTGCATGTGTGTTCTTTTTATTAACAACAACTAGAGTCATTGCTTGTTTGTTATTTTCATTAACCACATATGGATCGACCACTGTCATTGCATATGTGTTCTTCTCATTAACCACAATTAGAGTCATTGCATGTGTATTCTTTTCACAAACCACAAATGGAACCACCATTGTCATTGAAATGTGTATGCTTTCATTAACCCAATCTAGTGTCATTTCATGACTATTCTTTTCACAGACCACATATAGATCCACCAGTGTCATTGCATGTGTATTCTTTTCAGAGACCACATATGGATCCACTAGTGTCATTGCATGTGTGTTCTTTTCAGAGATCACATATGGATCCACTAGTGTCATTGCATGTGTGTTCTTTTCACAATCCACCTATGGATCCACTAGAGTCATTGCATGTGTGTTCATTTCATTAACCACAGCTAGAGTCAATGCATGTGTGTTCTTTTCACAAACCACATATGGAACCACCATTCTCATTGAAATGTGTATTCTTTCATTAACAACATCTAGAGTCATTTCATGACTATTCTTTTCACGGACCACATATGGATCCACCAGTGTCATTGCATGTCTGTTCTTTTTAGAAACCACATATGGATCCACCAGTGTCATTGCATGTGTGTTCTTTTTATTAACAACAACTAGAGTCATTGCAGGTGTGTTATTGTCATTAACCACATATGGAACCACCATTGTCATTGAAATGTGTATTCTTTCATTAACCACATCTAGTGTCATTGCATGTGTGTTCTTTGCACATACCACATATGGATCCACCAGAGTCATTGCATGTCTGTTCTTTTCAGAGACTACATATGGATCCACCAGTGTCATTGCATGTGTGTTCTTCTCATTAACCACATATGGATCCACTAGAGTTCAATGCATGTGTGTTCTTTTCACAATCCACATATGGACCCACCAATGTCATTACATGTGTGTTCTTCTCATTAACCACAAGTAGAGTCATTGCATGTGTGTTCTTTTCACAAACCACATATGGAACCACCATTGTCATTGAAATGTGTGTTCTTCTCATCAACCAAATCTAGAGTCATTGCATGTATGTTCTTCTCACAAACCACGTATGGAACCACCATTGTCATTGAAATGTGTATTCTTTCATTAACCACATCTAGTGTCATTGCTTGTGTGTTCTTTTCACAGACCACCTATGGATCCACCAGACTCATTGCATGTATGTTCTTTTCAAAGACCACATATGGATCCACCAGTGTCATTGCATGTGTGTTCTTATTATTAACAACAACTAGAGTCATTGCATGTGTTTTTTTTCACAATCCACCTATGGATCCACCAGTGTCATTGCATGTGTGTTCTTTTCATTAACAACAGCTAGAGTCATTGCATGTGTGCTATTTTCATTAACCACATATGGATCCACTAGTGTCATTGCATGTGTGTTCTTCTCATTAACCACAGCTAGAGTCACTGGATGTATGTTCTTTTCACAAACCACATATGGATCCACCAGTATCATTGAAATGTGTGTTCTATTTCAGAGACCACACATGGATCCACCAGTGTCATTGCATATGGTTCCACCAGAGTTCAATGCATGTGTGTTCTTTTCACAATCCACATATGGACCCACAATTGTCATTGCATGTGTGTTCTTCTCATTAACCATAGGTAGAGTCATTGCATGTGTGTTCTTTTCACAAACCACATGTAGCATCCCAATTGTCTAACAATTGCAATGCTACTAGCCTAGTCTATATAGATGCTACCTTCCTACATATAATTGTTGCATCATAATTATATCATGCTCATGTCATCATGCCACCTTGCATTTGAGCATCATATAAAACCCTTTTCTTTTGGTTCTTATCTCATATGCATTGTTAATTGTATTTGCCTCTTGATATTGTATTTGGTTCTTGATATATTGTTTAAATGCCCAAGTTGAGTTGGGGGCATATCTCTTATTAACTCCACCACCTTTTCTTTCACCACCTTATAATTCCACCATCCAACTAAATATGAGCTTGGCATTTACTGGTTTCACTTCTAGCTCCTGTGGGTTGGGATGGATCCAATTCTTTGCCACATGCTCTCATCTTGGCATCATGTTGTTTTCCCAATATTGATATATGAGAGCCACATGGCCACCTTTGCATGCCTTGTGAGTGGAACCTTTTCCTAGCTTCCATAGTTGTGGTTTTGGGGTTATCATCATGTTGGGGTATTTTTGAGGGCTTATTAAATGCCTAGTGGCACATACACACTAGCAAGTCCCAAGCTTACTCCAACATGATCATCTCCATCTATTCCACTGGAAACTTCCTTGTAATGCTTTTTGCTTAGGCCTTACTCCACATTTTGGAATGCATAGTAATAATGCCATGTAAATCATCTTGTTTTCACAACATAAGCATGGCATTAAATATCATGCATGGGCCATGCAAGAACCATCTTTTGCTAGCTTTGGTTTTAGTTGCATTTTGAGTAGATCTTTTGCAAAACCACATCACCTTTTCCTCTCTTCTCTAGCCTTGATCTTGTCGGGGTTTGGTTTGTGCTTGGCTTGGTCTTGACAAAGGAACACCCTAGCAACTAACCTTTCCCCTCTCTTCAAAACCCTAAACCTACCTCTCCATCTCATCTAATCTACCATACCCCTCTCTAAACCTAAACCCTAAGTACCCCCCCTCTTTCTCTCCTCCTTCTAAGCCGAGCCACCCCACCATGGCCTACCCTAGCTGGCCCCACCGGCCACCCTCTCTCCCTGGCCACCTCACCCCTGCCCTAGCTACCACCCCAAACCCTAACCTAGCTCTACCCGAGCCTAGCTCCACCCCTAACCCGAGCCTCTCCCTCTCTTGCTCCTTCCTCCCTGCCTTGTGGCCCCCTAGCCCGAGCCTCCCACCTCTCTGGCCGCACCCTACCCCACCTGTACGCCCCTTGCCCTGCCCCTGCCAAGCACGTGAAGGAGAGGGAAGATAAAGGTGGCCGAGCCACCTTTACCCCCCAACCACTCCCCCACGGCACCACCTCCCTCCCCCGTCCCTATCTACCACCTCCCCTGGCTCTCCTCTGTCCCCAGATCTACCCCCGCTGCTCCCCTCTCTCCCTGCCGTCCCTCACCACCGTCTACCCCCACCGCCGGCAGAAACCCTCGGCCTCCACCACCCCGTCGCTTCCACCCGGTGGCGTCGCGCTCGCTGGTGTCGAGGAAGACCGCAAGCCTCCCCTGCTTCACCTAGTACCCGCCGTCGAGGAGGAGAGGGACCGGAGCCGCAGGACCTCGCGACGCCGACCCCGAAACCCTAGCTCGCTCGGTCTCTGCATCATCGTCGCCCTGCTGCTCGCCGATCCTATCCCCCTGCACCGACGCCCTCCCGGTGAGCCCACGATCCCCCCTGACATGGTCCCCTTCGCCGTGCCGCCCTAGATTCGCCGGACCAACCGTCGAGCACCCTCGGTGCACCGACGGGCGCGCGCGTCTGCACGCTCTCGGCGTCGCATAAGCCCTATCTAGCCGCGTAACCCCCACCTGACACCAAACCTAGCCTAGCCGCACTGGTTGCACCCCGCAGCGCGCACCCCCGCGTCCCAGGATCGAACCCCCATGTCGCCCGCGCCGCGCACCGATCGGTCGATCGCGGCAGAGAAGAAAAACAGTGCGGGCGGACGTTTTGCCGATACCCCCCCTCCGTTTTGTTACCCTAAACCCGCGGTCCAGCCCAGGCCCACCCGTCGGTGTCTGTCACCGCTTTGCAGGAAACCCCCTGGCTTTTTAAAACTCAACCTGCAGTCCCCCGCAGAGCCACGTGGTCAGCCTCCACCTCGCTCTGTCAGGTGGGCCTGCGAGCCAGCAGGTCCCACCTGTCTGTCTCACGGGCTAGCAGCAGCTGCGGTGTAAAACGTTTCTGTGCTTGCGTCGGCCCAGTCAGCAACGGCCCCACTCGTCAGTGTCTGGATCTGAGTCTGTCTGGGTATAAAAAGTTTTACCTGTTTCTGTTTTAAATTCAAATCTTTTTTCTAATTATCTCAAATTCAAATATATTTCTGTTTTTAAATATCTTTTCAAATATTAATCCAAATAATACATATAATATATGTTTTCAAATCAGAAAAATGTGAGGATTTCAATTATGCAATCCAAAATATATTTTGAACACTTTATTTTCCAAGTTTACTTAAATTACCATAAATGCCCCTTTTTCTTAAATAATTAATAACTTTTGATTTATAACTCCAAATTTAACAAATGATATGTCTAAAATGATTAGCTCGACGAGAACTTTCTGTTTGTGCATTCCATGGTTTGTTTTGCAGCATGCATCACATAAATATAAAGAGTACAGCAACTTAATTGAGGTTAAAATAGGGCCAAAACATAATAAAATGTTTAATCTTGTATCTCACACCTCACCCATGCCATGCTACCTTATTGCCTTGCAAATTGTGCATCATTCATCATGGCATGATTGTTTGCTTGATGCATTTATTCCTATGCTTGTGCACTTTATTTATGTTGGCCCTTGTTTGTTTGGTTCTTCTTCGAATAGACGCTGAGCAGGGGATATATCAAGAGAACCAGGAGCACTACCCAGATCCATTCCTTGCTTCAACTGAGCTGCCAGGCAAGCACTACCACATGCTTGCATACATATAGTACCTATTGCCTCTATCTTACTCTTGCATCATTGAGTCGCGATTGCATTAAATTGAATCCCAAGTATTGCATAGCCTTTACTTTTTAAACCCCACCGAAGCTTGTTCCTCCATCCCATGAGCCATTACTACAGGAGTTGTTTGAGCCATGCAAGTCGTAGAACAGCATGTGTAGGGTATGTGAATGTCTGTTGGATAACGAGGTACCTAAACAACTAAACCTGAGTAGTAAGGGGATAACTAATGAAAGTGGCATCGGTGAGCCATATTCGCTATTTGGTTTTTCAGGCTCACTTGTGTCCCGTAAGACCCCGAGTACTTGATTCCTGTTCCAAGAATATTCGCGCTATCCACATCCGGGAGGCCTTATGGACCCCCCTGAGCCAGAGCTTGATTCATTCTTATTTCTTGGGGCCACAAACTAGTTTGAGGTTTTATTTACTATCCTGTACTTATGCCATGCTTTACTGCTTTATTTAATTTGTGCGAGGAGCACACTGTACTGTTTAGGATCGTGGCCCGATTTCGCTATATCGACAAGCCCAGCCACACTTTCGGGTTCCCAGTCGTTTACAGCCGCCTCCACAACCTTAAGCCCGTTTCGGAGCCGGCCGGCTTTGTTGTGGGATCTACTTAAAGGGGTGGCCCCCTGAAATATTTCTGAATCCTGTAATTGCTTTGTCGTGACTGTCTCGTTGGGTTTTGATTTGGTTTTTCCGAGGCATATCGAGTGTGTGTTGCTATTTGTGCACCCCTGCAGGGTAAAACTTTCTGAAAGCCGTGTCCGCGGTTATGGATGACTTGGAGCACAGTTTCTCGATCATAGACAAGCATAACTAAAGTACTGCTTTTAATTTGACTAGACTAGGTACCTGACTAGTAAATAGTGCAACACTCATGGAATGGATAATAAAACTGCCAACGGATGGGGGTTGTTCGTCCGCTTCCTCGTCGGTAAGCGAGGAGGAGGATGGATCTGTTAAGATTACCTTTATAACTGTTATAACTGTTGTTATTAATTCACGGACATCCGTCTATCTCTGGTTAGGCGGATGGTTAGCGAGTATCTATAGAATTGCTAGGGTTTATCTTTTGCTGCAATTGCGTCACCCCAGGTTGTGTCCCCTTTAGAGGCATAAAGACTTGCTGAGTACCCCTAGGGTCTCACACGATAAATTATTGGTTCAGATGAACAGGTACACTCGCAAGATGGATACTAGGTGGAAGAAACGGACGATGTGGGCAACGATCATTCGGTGTAGAGATTCCGGGAACAGGGATCCGTGAGATCTGTGGGCGGGATGTGCTTATTTATGGGGCATCTTATGCCGATTTGCTTCTTATCCGTACTCGGATTTTGTCTTCCGCTTCCGCTTGATACTCTGTTGATTGATGTATGAGGAGATATCCTAAACTATTATATCTATCTAGGATATTTGGATCTTGCCGTATGGCGTTGCAATATTTCCTTTCTTTTAGATGGGATGACTCTGATGTACTGTTGTATGGTGGCTTGCATACATACTCATTTGTGTATGTAGTTGATCCCTTCGCCTGCCGATTACGCCGCCCGTTCTTGTCCCGATGTTTGGAAATGGTTGGGACGGCCGAAAGGTCTACCTGTGAGTGGCATTTGGGCCCCACCGTACTATTTCAACCATTTCTGATCACCCAGGCTTGTACTAGGAGCGTAATTCACCGAGGTAGTTACAATTGGTATCAGAGCCATCCCGCCCTTCAGGGTCTCAGCCAAATGGTCGTTGTCTGTCTAGCAAATATTTTGGTAGTTATGTATATTAGGGAAAAACAAAACGCGAGAGTAGGACTGCTTCCACTTTTCTTCTTACCCAACCACCACCTTTTCTGGTAAGGAAGTGTAACGTTTTCAATCCTCTTCTTAAACTTCAAACTAGGATTCACGTGTTCTGGGTTTCCGTAGTACCATAGGTTGTGTATCTGTGTGAGTGTGTGTGTGTGTAATTCCTTGTCTATCTGTTGCATCCAACATGTTATCTATATCTGCCTTTGGTTATCAACTGTTGGTACGTTCCATACTGACAGGCTTTTGGAAACCGGCGCGATCTATCTGACTCCTTGTTACCCGGTGCCATCTTCTTAAAGGGTGTTCTTCTGTGCAGGCATCTGATGCTAATCCCTATCTGCTAAGTGATTTTGCGCATCTATCGGTATTTTGATGCCGAAAATTGCGGAAATTTTTTCTTTGATCCATCTGTGTTTTCACACTCCTTTTCAGTCGTGTGTGAAATATTATCTATCTCTCTTTTATCAGCATGTCCATGCTAACTCATCCTTTTGTCACCGGCGCTTAATCCTAGAGTTTCTTTTCATCTCCTTTTCTCTTGGGCTAATTACATAACATGTGTCGATCCGATGCTGGTGATTGTAATTTGGTTCTCAGCAAAGCTATATTCCACTCATGATAGTGTCGATTGGAATGGAAAAATGCTACCACTCCGGATTGCCAAAGATACTCCTGTGATTTTGAGTACACCGTGATCATATCTATGCTTATTCAAGCATCCTGGGAAATCCGGAGTTTCTCAAAGCACTACGGCGGTCTATCATCTGTTCATCATGCTGCACATCTTTTTCAACTCCATATCTGCACATCTTTTTAGTCTCTGATAGCTCATACCATAAGCAAAGCTACATCATCTTTTCTTTATCCAAGATCTCCTTATCTATGTAACCGGCGATCCGATCGACAATGTGAACCAGGTGACATCTCTTTTTCTTCCGAAGGACCAGATAATCTATTCTTTCCGTGCATCTTCTTCAATTCTGGAATTAGCAAGTCCATTGTTAATTCCATCCTCCATCTTCAACCAATCCGGAGTTGTTCCTTCTTGACAAGTTATCATCGTCGTTCTGCTAAAGTTTTCCTCAAGACTGCTAAATCTCTCTCAATCTTTTCAAGAAGAACATGGAGTTCTTTTCCACCTCAGTCTCGTCAAGTTATCTTTTGAAATCCTCTCGTTCTATCATCTATGCTCAATCCACCGGAGGCAATGAAGACCTTTCAGATCTTTCGTAATCCTTCTGTTCAAGTTGGTGTTATCTTTTCGGTAGTTGTTGAATCTTGCAGTTGTTCCCCGTAATCTTCCGTCATATCTTTCCGGTGGCTTGGTACTTCCGCCAAGACGACGACATCATCACCCTTATCTATCTTGAATCCGGCGTATCGTTTGCATCTATCCTGGTTTGCTAGCGGAGTTCCATGAGTTATCCTTGTCAATACCTTCAGTCGGTTTCGGTAGTTGGGTTACATGGTTTCCTTATTCATGTGCGGAGTAATGCTTTGAGTGCGGGATGGAGTAGCTACCATACCACTACTCTTATCATTCGCTCTTGTACATTGAATTGGTGAACTAATGTGATTTCACTCATTCCACGGAAGTTAGAAGTGGCCTTTATCCCTTGATACTTTTGCTTCTGTCCTTGTTTTTCTGGAGTGCTCTCTCAAAGAAAGTAATCAATAATCTCTTGTCGGTGATCTCGTCGTATCCTACACGGAGCAAATCTTCAGTTATCTGGTGGACACAAACGCAAACTCTTTTCTGTTCTCGTCTTTCTACCGGAGCTCTACATCCCCAAACAAGATGAAAGGAAGCTATCTCTCTCTGTTCCATCAAATCTTTTCTGTGGTAATCTGGCTTCACATCCGTCTCTGGAAGTTATATCTGCGCACCTCAATTGCGTGATCCTTTGGTTCTTACCGGCGCAACAAGAATCTAATCCGGCGATGTCTAACTAAAATCTTTCTGTCGATATCAAGGGACTCTATTGTTTGAAGGCAATATTGTTTCCGAACTTCATTTCTCAAATTCGAGAGAAGTTACGATGCTATTGTCATAGTGGGTCAAACCTCTCCAATCTAGCTCTTTTCTTCCGGCGACACAAAGATTCATCCTCTCTAGTATCGGTAAATCTTCAATCTTAACGGTGTGTCTATCTTGATCCATGATACATCATCTTTTCTTTTTCTTTCACAAGTGGTTCTTTTCTGTAATCATGTTTCTCGAGAAGACCGGAGCTATGTCCATCATATCCTTCTTGTCTCACGACAATCCTTCAACTCTTCCAACCCGTTGTTTCGCAAGCAAAACGCAAGACTCGCAACAAGTCTAGCAAGTTTTGCAAGGTGTAGTGGTCGCACCATTCTGTTGCTCATCTTGGGAACGTAAGGGTCACCTTCGTTCCGAACACCCGCCTCTCCTGTTGTTGTTTTCTTTTTCCTAGGAATCTCGGGGCGAGATTCTTGTTTAGTGGGGGAGAGTTGTAGCATCCCAATTGTCTAACAATTGCAATGCTACTAGCCTAGTCTATATAGATGCTACCTTCCTACATATAATTGTTGCATCATAATTATATCATGCTCATGTCATCATGCCACCTTGCATTTGAGCATCATATAAAACCCTTTTCTTTTGGTTCTTATCTCATATGCATTGTTAATTGTATTTGCCTCTTGATATTGTATTTGGTTCTTGATATATTGTTTAAATGCCCAAGTTGAGTTGGGGGCATATCTCTTATTAACTCCACCACCTTTTCTTTCACCACCTTATAATTCCACCATCCAACTAAATATGAGCTTGGCATTTACTGGTTTCACTTCTAGCTCCTGTGGGTTGGGATGGATCCAATTCTTTGCCACATGCTCTCATCTTGGCATCATGTTGTTTTCACAATATTGATATATGAGAGCCACATGGCCACCTTTGCATGCCTTGTGAGTGGAACCTTTTCCTAGCTTCCATAGTTGTGGTTTTGGGGTTATCATCATGTTGGGGTATTTTTGAGGGCTTATTAAATGCCTAGTGGCACATACACACTAGCAAGTCCCAAGCTTACTCAAACATGATCATCTCCATCTATTCCACTGGAAACTTCCTTGTAATCCTTTTTGCTTAGGCCTTACTCCACATTTTGGAATGCATAGTAATAATGCCATGTAAATCATCTTGTTTTCACAACATAAGCATGGCATTAAATATCATGCATGGGCCATGCAAGAACCATCTTTTGCTAGCTTTGGTTTTAGTTGCATTTTGAGTAGATCTTTTGCAAAACCACATCACCTTTTCCTCTCTTCTCTAGCCTTGATCTTGTCGGGGTTTGGTTTGTGCTTGGCTTGGTCTTGACAAAGGAACACCCTAGCAACTAACCTTTCCCCTCTCTTCAAAACCCTAAACCTACCTCTCCATCTCATCTAATCTACCATACCCCTCTCTAAACCTAAACCCTAAGTACCCCCCTCTTTCTCTCCTCCTTCTAAGCCGAGCCACCCCACCATGGCCTACCCTAGCTGGCCCCACCGGCCACCCTCTCTCCCTGGCCACCTCACCCCTGCCCTAGCTACCACCCCAAACCCTAACCTAGCTCTACCCGAGCCTAGCTCCACCCCTAACCCGAGCCTCTCCCTCTCTTGCTCCTTCCTCCCTGCCTTGTGGCCCCCTAGCCCGAGCCTCCCACCTCTCTGGCCGCACCCTACCCCACCTGTACGCCCCTTGCCCTGCCCCTGCCAAGCACGTGAAGGAGAGGGAAGATAAAGGTGGCCGAGCCACCTTTACCCCCCAACCACTCCCCCACGGCACCACCTCCCTCCCCCGTCCCTATCTACCACCTCCCCTGGCTCTCCTCTGTCCCCAGATCTACCCCCGCTGCTCCCCTCTCTCCCTGCCGTCCCTCACCACCGTCTACCCCCACCGCCGGCAGAAACCCTCGGCCTCCACCACCCCGTCGCTTCCAGCCGGTGGCGTCGCGCTCGCTGGTGTCGAGGAAGACCGCAAGCCTCCCCTGCTTCACCTAGTACCCGCCGTCGAGGAGGAGAGGGACCGGAGCCGCAGGACCTCGCGACGCCGACCCCGAAACCCTAGCTCGCTCGATCTCTGCATCATCGTCGCCCTGCTGCTCGCCGATCCGATCCGCCTGCACCGACGCCCTCCCGGTGAGCCCACGATCCCCCCTGACATGGTCCCCTTCGCCGTGCCGCCCTAGATTCGCCGGACCAACCGTCGAGCACCCTCGGTGCACCGACGGGCGCGCGCGTCTGCACGCTCTCGGCGTCGCGTAAGCCCTATCTAGCCGCGTAACCCCCACCTGACACCAAACCCAGCCTAGCCGCACTGGTTGCACCCCGCAGCGCGCACCCCCGCGTCCCAGGATCGAACCCCCACGTCGCCCGCGCCGCGCACCGATCGGTCGATCGCGGCAGAGAAGAAAAACAGTGCGGGCGGACGTTTTGCCGATACCCCCCTCCGTTTTGTTACCCTAAACCCGCGGTCCAGCCCAGGCCCACCCGTCGGTGTCTGTCACCGCTTTGCAGGAAACCCCCTGGCTTTTTAAAACTCAACCCGCAGTCCCCCGCAGAGCCACGTGGTCAGCCTCCACCTCGCTCTGTCAGGTGGGCCTGCGAGCCAGCAGGTCCCACCTGTCTGTCTCACGGGCTAGCAGCAGCTGCGGTGTAAAACGTTTCTGTGCTTGCGTCGGCCCAGTCAGCAACGGCCCCACTCGTCAGTGTCTGGGTCTGAGTCTGTCTGGGTATAAAAAAGTTTTACCTGTTTCTGTTTTAAATTCAAATCTTTTTTCTAATTATCTCAAATTCAAATATATTTCTGTTTTTAAATATCTTTTCAAATATTAATCCAAATAATACATATAATATATGTTTTCAAATCAGAAAAATGTGAGGATTTCAATTATGCAATCCAAAATATATTTTGAACACTTTATTTTCCAAGTTTACTTAAATTACCATAAATGCCCCTTTTTCTTAAATAATTAATAACTTTTGATTTATAACTCCAAATTTAACAAATGATATGTCTAAAATGATTAGCTCGACGAGACCTTTCTGTTTGTGCATTCCATGGTTTGTTTTGCAGCATGCATCACATAAATATAAAGAGTACAGCAACTTAATTGAGGTTAAAATAGGGCCAAAACTTAATAAAATGTTTAATCTTGTATCTCACACCTCACCCATGCCATGCTACCTTATTGCCTTGCAAATTGTGCATCATTCATCATGGCATGATTGTTTGCTTGATGCATTTATTCCTATGCTTGTGCACTTTATTTATGTTGGCCCTTGTTTGTTTGGTTCTTCTTCGAATAGACGCTGAGCAGGGGATATATCAAGAGAACCAGGAGCACTACCCAGATCCATTCCTTGCTTCAACTGAGCTGCCAGGCAAGCACTACCACATGCTTGCATACATATAGTACCTATTGCCTCTATCTTACTCTTGCATCATTGAGTCGCGATTGCATTAAATTGAATCCCAAGTATTGCATAGCCTTTACTTTTTAAACCCCACCGAAGCTTGTTCCTCCATCCCATGAGCCATTACTACAGGAGTTGTTTGAGCCATGCAAGTCGTAGAACAGCATGTGTAGGGTATGTGAATGTCTGTTGGATAACGAGGTACCTAAACAACTAAACCTGAGTAGTAAGGGGATAACTAATGAAAGTGGCATCGGTGAGCCATATTCGCTATTTGGTTTTTCAGGCTCACTTGTGTCCCGTAAGACCCTGAGTACTTGATTCCTGTTCCAAGAATATTCGCGCTATCCACATCCGGGAGGCCTTATGGACCCCCCTGAGCCAGAGCTTGATTCATTCTTATTTCTTGGGGCCACAAACTAGTTTGAGGTTTTATTTACTATCCTGTACTTATGCCATGCTTTACTGCTTTATTTAATTTGTGCGAGGAGCACACTGTACTGTTTAGGATCGTGGCCCGATTTCGCTGTATCGACAAGCCCAGCCACACTTTCGGGTTCCCAGTCGTTTACAGCCGCCTCCACAACCTTAAGCCCGTTTCGGAGCCGGCCGGCTTCGTTGCGGGATCTACTTAAAGGGGTGGCCCCCTGAAATATTTCTGAATCCTGTAATTGCTTTGTCGTGACTGTCTCGTTGGGTTTTGATTTGGTTTTTCCGAGGCATATCGAGTGTGTGTTGCTATTTGTGCACCCCTGCAGGGTAAAACTTTCTGAAAGCCGTGTCCGCGGTTATGGATGACTTGGAGCACAGTTTCTCGATCATAGACAAGCATAACTAAAGTACTGCTTTTAATTTGACTAGACTAGGTACCTGACTAGTAAATAGTGCAACACTCATGGAATGGATAATAAAACTGCCAACGGATGGGGGTTGTTCGTCCGCTTCCTCGTCGGTAAGCGAGGAGGAGGATGGATCTGTTAAGATTACCTTTATAACTGTTATAACTGTTGTTATTAATTCACGGACATCCGTCTATCTCTGGTTAGGCGGATGGTTAGCGAGTATCTATAGAATTGCTAGGGTTTATCTTTTGCTGCAATTGCGTCACCCCAGGTTGTGTCCCCTTTAGAGGCATAAAGACTTGCTGAGTACCCCTAGGGTCTCACACGATAAATTATTGGTTCAGATGAACAGGTACACTCGCAAGATGGATACTAGGTGGAAGAAACGGACGATGTGGGCAACGATCATTCGGTGTAGAGATTCCGGGAACAGGGATCCGTGAGATCTGTGGGCGGGATGTGCTTATTTATGGGGCATCTTATGCCGATTTGCTTCTTATCCGTAATCGGATTTTGTCTTCCGCTTCCGCTTGATACTCTGTTGATTGATGTATGAGGAGATATCCTAAACTATTATATCTATCTAGGATATTTGGATCTTGTCGTATGGCGTTGCAATATTTCCTTTCTTTTAGATGGGATGACTCTGATGTACTGTT
The DNA here is from genome assembly GCA_916181665.1 of Avena sativa. Taxonomy (NCBI): domain Eukaryota; kingdom Viridiplantae; phylum Streptophyta; class Magnoliopsida; order Poales; family Poaceae; genus Avena; species Avena sativa. Next base: position 321,623,312 of record OV702292.1, read on the forward strand.
GTATGGTGGCTTGCATACATACTCATTTGTGTATGTAGTTGATCCCTTCGCCTGCCGATTACGCCGCCCGTTCTTGTCCCGATGTTTGGAAATGGTTGGGACGGCCGAAAGGTCTACCTGTGAGTGGCATTTGGGCCCCACCGTACTATTTCAACCATTTCTGATCACCCAGGCTTGTACTAGGAGCGTAATTCACCGAGGTAGTTACAATTGGTATCAGAGCCATCCCGCCCTTCAGGGTCTCAGCCAAATGGTCGTTGTCTGTCTAGCAAATATTTTGGTAGTTATGTATATTAGGGAAAAACAAAACGCGAGAGTAGGACTGCTTCCACTTTTCTTCTTACCCAACCACCACCTTTTCTGGTAAGGAAGTGTAACGTTTTCAATCCTCTTCTTAAACTTCAAACTAGGATTCACGTGTTCTGGGTTTCCGTAGTACCATAGGTTGTGTATCTGTGTGAGTGTGTGTGTGTGTAATTCCTTGTCTATCTGTTGCATCCAACATGTTATCTATATCTGCCTTTGGTTATCAACTGTTGGTACGTTCCATACTGACAGGCTTTTGGAAACCGGCGCGATCTATCTGACTCCTTGTTACCCGGTGCCATCTTCTTAAAGGGTGTTCTTCTGTGCAGGCATCTGATGCTAATCCCTATCTGCTAAGTGATTTTGCGCATCTATCGGTATTTTGATGCCGAAAATTGCGGAAATTTTTTCTTTGATCCATCTGTGTTTTCACACTCCTTTTCAGTCGTGTGTGAAATATTATCTATCTCTCTTTTATCAGCATGTCCATGCTAACTCATCCTTTTGTCACCGGCGCTTAATCCTAGAGTTTCTTTTCATCTCCTTTTCTCTTGGGCTAATTACATAACATGTGTCGATCCGATGCTGGTGATTGTAATTTGGTTCTCAGCAAAGCTATATTCCACTCATGATAGTGTCGATTGGAATGGAAAAATGCTACCACTCCGGATTGCCAAAGATACTCCTGTGATTTTGAGTACACCGTGATCATATCTATGCTTATTCAAGCATCCTGGGAAATCCGGAGTTTCTCAAAGCACTACGGCGGTCTATCATCTGTTCATCATGCTGCACATCTTTTTCAACTCCATATCTGCACATCTTTTTAGTCTCTGATAGCTCATACCATAAGCAAAGCTACATCATCTTTTCTTTATCCAAGATCTCCTTATCTATGTAACCGGCGATCCGATCGACAATGTGAACCAGGTGACATCTCTTTTTCTTCCGAAGGACCAGATAATCTATTCTTTCCGTGCATCTTCTTCAATTCTGGAATTAGCAAGTCCATTGTTAATTCCATCCTCCATCTTCAACCAATCCGGAGTTGTTCCTTCTTGACAAGTTATCATCGTCGTTCCGCTAAAGTTTTCCTCAAGACTGCTAAATCTCTCTCAATCTTTTCAAGAAGAACATGGAGTTCTTTTCCACCTCAGTCTCGTCAAGTTATCTTTTGAAATCCTCTCGTTCTATCATCTATGCTCAATCCACCGGAGGCAATGAAGACCTTTCAGATCTTTCGTAATCCTTCTGTTCAAGTTGGTGTTATCTTTTCGGTAGTTGTTGAATCTTGCAGTTGTTCCCCGTAATCTTCCGTCATATCTTTCCGGTGGCTTGGTACTTCCGACAAGACGACGACATCATCACCCTTATCTATCTTGAATCCGGCGTATCGTTTGCATCTATCCTGGTTTGCTAGCGGAGTTCCATGAGTTATCCTTGTCAATACCTTCAGTCGGTTTCGGTAGTTGGGTTACATGGTTTCCTTATTCATGTGCGGAGTAATGCTTTGAGTGCGGGATGGAGTAGCTACCATACCACTACTCTTATCATTCGCTCTTGTACATTGAATTGGTGAACTAATGTGATTTCACTCATTCCACGGAAGTTAGAAGTGGCCTTTATCCCTTGATACTTTTGCTTCCGTCCTTGTTTTTCCGGAGTGCTCTCTCGAAGAAAGTAATCAATAATCTCTTGTCGGTGATCTCGTCGTATCCTACACGGAGCAAATCTTCAGTTATCTGGTGGACACAAACGCAAACTCTTTTCTGTCCTCGTCTTTCTACCGGAGCTCTACATCCCCAAACAAGATGAAAGGAAGCTATCTCTCTCTGTTCCATCAAATCTTTTCTGTGGTAATCTGGCTTCACATCCGTCTCTGGAAGTTATATCTGCGCACCTCAATTGCGTGATCCTTTGGTTCTTACCGGCGCAACAAGAATCTAATCCGGCGATGTCTAACTAAAATCTTTCTGTCGATATCAAGGGACTCTATTGTTTGAAGGAAATATTGTTTCCGAACTTCATTTCTCAAATCCGAGAGAAGTTACGATGCTATTGTCATAGTGGGTCAAACCTCTCCAATCTAGCTCTTTTCTTCCGGCGACACAAAGATTCATCCTCTCTAGTATCGGTAAATCTTCAATCTTAACGGTGTGTCTATCTTGATCCATGATACATCATCTTTTCTTTTTCTTTCACAAGTGGTTCTTTTCTGTAATCATGTTTCTCGAGAAGACCGGAGCTATGTCCATCATATCCTTCTTGTCTCACGACAATCCTTCAACTCTTCCAACCCGTTGTTTCGCAAGCAAAACGCAAGACTCGCAACAAGTCTAGCAAGTTTTGCAAGGTGTAGTGGTCGCACCATTCTGTTGCTCATCTTGGGAACGTAAGGGTCACCTTCATTCCGAACACCCGCCTCTCCTGTTGTTGTTTTCTTTTTCCTAGGAATCTCGGGGCGAGATTCTTGTTTAGTGGGGGAGAGTTGTAGCATCCCAATTGTCTAACAATTGCAATGCTACTAGCCTAGTCTATATAGATGCTACCTTCCTACATATAATTGTTGCATCATAATTATATCATGCTCATGTCATCATGCCACCTTGCATTTGAGCATCATATAAAACCCTTTTCTTTTGGTTCTTATCTCATATGCATTGTTAATTGTATTTGCCTCTTGATATTGTAGTTGGTTCTTGATATATTGTTTAAATGCCCAAGTTGAGTTGGGGGCATATCTCTTATTAACTCCACCACCTTTTCTTTCACCACCTTATAATTCCACCATCCAACTAAATATGAGCTTGGCATTTACTGGTTTCACTTCTAGCTCCTGTGGGTTGGGATGGATCCAATTCTTTGCCACATGCTCTCATCTTGGCATCATGTTGTTTTCACAATATTGATATATGAGAGCCACATGGCCACCTTTGCATGCCTTGTGAGTGGAACCTTTTCCTAGCTTCCATAGTTGTGGTTTTGGGGTTATCATCATGTTGGGGTATTTTTGAGGGCTTATTAAATGCCTAGTGGCACATACACACTAGCAAGTCCCAAGCTTACTCAAACATGATCATCTCCATCTATTCCACTGGAAACTTCCTTGTAATCCTTTTTGCTTAGGCCTTACTCCACATTTTGGAATGCATAGTAATAATGCCATGTAAATCATCTTGTTTTCACAACATAAGCATGGCATTAAATATCATGCATGGGCCATGCAAGAACCATCTTTTGCTAGCTTTGGTTTTAGTTGCATTTTGAGTAGATCTTTTGCAAAACCACATCACCTTTTCCTCTCTTCTCTAGCCTTGATCTTGTCGGGGTTTGGTTTGTGCTTGGCTTGGTCTTGACAAAGGAACACCCTAGCAACTAACCTTTCCCCTCTCTTCAAAACCCTAAACCTACCTCTCCATCTCATCTAATCTACCATACCCCTCTCTAAACCTAAACCCTAAGTACCCCCCTCTTTCTCTCCTCCTTCTAAGCCGAGCCACCCCACCATGGCCTACCCTAGCTGGCCCCACCGGCCACCCTCTCTCCCTGGCCACCTCACCCCTGCCCTAGCTACCACCCCAAACCCTAACCTAGCTCTACCCGAGCCTAGCTCCACCCCTAACCCGAGCCTCTCCCTCTCTTGCTCCTTCCTCCCTGCCTTGTGGCCCCCTAGCCCGAGCCTCCCACCTCTCTGGCCGCACCCTACCCTACATGTACGCCCCTTGCCCTGCCCCTGCCAAGCACGTGAAGGAGAGGGAAGATAAAGGTGGCCGAGCCACCTTTACCCCCCAACCACTCCCCCACGGCACCACCTCCCTCCCCCGTCCCTATCTACCACCTCCCCTGGCTCTCCTCTGTCCCCAGATGTACCCCCGCTGCTCCCCTCTCTCCCTGCCGTCCCTCACCACCGTCTACCCCCACCGCCGGCAGAAACCCTCGGCCTCCACCACCCCGTCGCTTCCAGCCGGTGGCGTCGCGCTCGCTGGTGTCGAGGAAGACCGCAAGCCTCCCCTGCTTCACCTAGTACCCGCCGTCGAGGAGGAGAGGGACCGGAGCCGCAGGACCTCGCGACGCCGACCCCGAAACCCTAGCTCGCTCGATCTCTGCATCATCGTCGCCCTGCTGCTCGCCGATCCGATCCGCCTGCACCGACGCCCTCCCGGTGAGCCCACGATCCCCCCTGACATGGTCCCCTTCGCCGTGCCGCCCTAGATTCGCCGGACCAACCGTCGAGCACCCTCGGTGCACCGACGGGCGCGCGCGTCTGCACGCTCTCGGCGTCGCGTAAGCCCTATCTAGCCGCGTAACCCCCACCTGACACCAAACCCAGCCTAGCCGCACTGGTTGCACCCCGCAGCGCGCACCCCCGCGTCCCAGGATCGAACCCCCACGTCGCCCGCGCCGCGCACCGATCGGTCGATCGCGGCAGAGAAGAAAAACAGTGCGGGCGGACGTTTTGCCGATACCCCCCCTCCGTTTTGTTACCCTAAACCCGCGGTCCAGCCCAGGCCCACCCGTCGGTGTCTGTCACCGCTTTGCAGGAAACCCCCTGGCTTTTTAAAACTCAACCCGCAGTCCCCCGCAGAGCCACGTGGTCAGCCTCCACCTCGCTCTGTCAGGTGGGCCTGCGAGCCAGCAGGTCCCACCTGTCTGTCTCACGGGCTAGCAGCAGCTGCGGTGTAAAACGTTTCTGTGCTTGCGTCGGCCCAGTCAGCAACGGCCCCACTCGTCAGTGTCTGGGTCTGAGTCTGTCTGGGTATAAAAAAGTTTTACCTGTTTCTGTTTTAAATTCAAATCTTTTTTCTAATTATCTCAAATTCAAATATATTTCTGTTTTTAAATATCTTTTCAAATATTAATCCAAATAATACATATAATATATGTTTTCAAATCAGAAAAATGTGAGGATTTCAATTATGCAATCCAAAATATATTTTGAACACTTTATTTTCCAAGTTTACTTAAATTACCATAAATGCCCCTTTTTCTTAAATAATTAATAACTTTTGATTTATAACTCCAAATTTAACAAATGATATGTCTAAAATGATTAGCTCGACGAGACCTTTCTGTTTGTGCATTCCATGGTTTGTTTTGCAGCATGCATCACATAAATATAAAGAGTACAGCAACTTAATTGAGGTTAAAATAGGGCCAAAACTTAATAAAATGTTTAATCTTGTATCTCACACCTCACCCATGCCATGCTACCTTATTGCCTTGCAAATTGTGCATCATTCATCATGGCATGATTGTTTGCTTGATGCATTTATTCCTATGCTTGTGCACTTTATTTATGTTGGCCCTTGTTTGTTTGGTTCTTCTTCGAATAGACGCTGAGCAGGGGATATATCAAGAGAACCAGGAGCACTACCCAGATCCATTCCTTGCTTCAACTGAGCTGCCAGGCAAGCACTACCACATGCTTGCATACATATAGTACCTATTGCCTCTATCTTACTCTTGCATCATTGAGTCGCGATTGCATTAAATTGAATCCCAAGTATTGCATAGCCTTTACTTTTTAAACCCCACCGAAGCTTGTTCCTCCATCCCATGAGCCATTACTACAGGAGTTGTTTGAGCCATGCAAGTCGTAGAACAGCATGTGTAGGGTATGTGAATGTCTGTTGGATAACGAGGTACCTAAACAACTAAACCTGAGTAGTAAGGGGATAACTAATGAAAGTGGCATCGGTGAGCCATATTCGCTATTTGGTTTTTCAGGCTCACTTGTGTCCCGTAAGACCCTGAGTACTTGATTCCTGTTCCAAGAATATTCGCGCTATCCACATCCGGGAGGCCTTATGGACCCCCCTGAGCCAGAGCTTGATTCATTCTTATTTCTTGGGGCCACAAACTAGTTTGAGGTTTTATTTACTATCCTGTACTTATGCCATGCTTTACTGCTTTATTTAATTTGTGCGAGGAGCACACTGTACTGTTTAGGATCGTGGCCCGATTTCGCTGTATCGACAAGCCCAGCCACACTTTCGGGTTCCCAGTCGTTTACAGCCGCCTCCACAACCTTAAGCCCGTTTCGGAGCCGGCCGGCTTCGTTGCGGGATCTACTTAAAGGGGTGGCCCCCTGAAATATTTCTGAATCCTGTAATTGCTTTGTCGTGACTGTCTCGTTGGGTTTTGATTTGGTTTTTCCGAGGCATATCGAGTGTGTGTTGCTATTTGTGCACCCCTGCAGGGTAAAACTTTCTGAAAGCCGTGTCCGCGGTTATGGATGACTTGGAGCACAGTTTCTCGATCATAGACAAGCATAACTAAAGTACTGCTTTTAATTTGACTAGACTAGGTACCTGACTAGTAAATAGTGCAACACTCATGGAATGGATAATAAAACTGCCAACGGATGGGGGTTGTTCGTCCGCTTCCTCGTCGGTAAGCGAGGAGGAGGATGGATCTGTTAAGATTACCTTTATAACTGTTATAACTGTTGTTATTAATTCACGGACATCCGTCTATCTCTGGTTAGGCGGATGGTTAGCGAGTATCTATAGAATTGCTAGGGTTTATCTTTTGCTGCAATTGCGTCACCCCAGGTTGTGTCCCCTTTAGAGGCATAAAGACTTGCTGAGTACCCCTAGGGTCTCACACGATAAATTATTGGTTCAGATGAACAGGTACACTCGCAAGATGGATACTAGGTGGAAGAAACGGACGATGTGGGCAACGATCATTCGGTGTAGAGATTCCGGGAACAGGGATCCGTGAGATCTGTGGGCGGGATGTGCTTATTTATGGGGCATCTTATGCCGATTTGCTTCTTATCCGTAATCGGATTTTGTCTTCCGCTTCCGCTTGATACTCTGTTGATTGATGTATGAGGAGATATCCTAAACTATTATATCTATCTAGGATATTTGGATCTTGCCGTATGGCGTTGCAATATTTCCTTTCTTTTAGATGGGATGACTCTGATGTACTGTTGTATGGTGGCTTGCATACATACTCATTTGTGTATGTAGTTGATCCCTTCGCCTGCCGATTACGTCGCCCGTTCTTGTCCCGATGTTTGGAAATGGTTGGGACGGCCGAAAGGTCTACCTGTGAGTGGCATTTGGGCCCCACCGTACTATTTCAACCATTTCTGATCACCCAGGCTTGTACTAGGAGCGTAATTCACCGAGGTAGTTACACCACATATGGAACCACCATTGTCATTGAAATGCGTGTTCTTCTCATCAACCACAGCTAGAGTCATTGCATGTCTGTTCTTCTCACAAACCACATATGGAACCACCATTGTCATTGAAATGTGTATTCTTTCATTAACCACATCTAGATTCATTTCATGTATATTCTTCTCACATACCACATATGGATCCACCAGTGTCATTGCATGTGTGTTCTTTTTATTAACAACAACTAGAGTCATTGCTTGTTTGTTATTTTCATTAACCACATATGGATCCACCAGAGTCATTGCATGTGTGTTCTTCTCATTAACCACATCTAGAGTTATTGGATGTATGTTCTTTTCACAAACCATATATGGATCCACCAGTGTCATTGAAATGTGTGTTCTTTTCAGAGACCACACAAGGATCCACTAGTGTCATTGGATATGGATCCACCAGAGTTCATTGCATGTGTGTTCTTTTCAGAATGCACCCATGGATCCACCAGTGTGATTGCATGTGTGTTCTTCTCACTAACCACAGCTAGTCATTAAATGTGTATTCTTTTCACAAACCACATATGGATCCACCAGTGTCATTGCATGTGTGTTCTTCTCATTAACCAAAGCTAGAGTCATTGCATGTGTGTCTTTTCACAAACCACATATGGAACCACCATTGTCATTGAAATGTGTATTCCTTCTTTAACCATATCTAGAGTCATTTCATGTCTATTCTTTTCACAGACCACATATGGATCCACCAGTGTCATTGCATGTGTGTTCTTTTCACAATCCACCTATGGATCCACTAGAGTCATTGCATGTGTGTTCTCTTCATTAACCATAGTTAGAGTCATTGCATGGGTGTTCTTTTCACAAACCACATATGGAACCACCATTGTCATTGAAATGTGTATTCTTTCATTAACCACATCTAGTGTAATTGCACGTGTGTTATTTTCACAGACCACATATGGATCCACCAGTCATTGTATGTCTGTTCTTTTTAGAGACCACATATGAACCCACCAGTGTCATTACATATGTGTTCTTCTCATTAACCATATCTAGAGTCATTGCATGTGTATTCTTTTCACAAACCACATATGGAACCACAATTTTCATTGAAATGTGTGTTCTTTTCATCAACCACAGCTAGAGTCATTGCATGTCTATTCTTTTCACAAACCACATATGGAACCACCATTGTCATTGAAATGTGTATTCTTTCATTAACCACATCTAGTGTCATTGCATGTGTGTTCTTTTCACAGGTCAAACATGGATCCACCAGAGTCATTGCATGTCTCTTCTTTTAAGAGACCACATATGGATCCACCAGTGTCATTGCATGTGTGTTCTTGTTATTAACAGCAACTAGAGTCATTGCATGTGTGTTCTTTTCACAATCCACCTATGGATCCACAAGTGTCATTGCATGTGTGTTCCTTTCATTAAGCACAGCTAGAGTCGTTGCATGTGTGTTATTTTCAATAAAAACATATGGATCCACTAGTGTCATTACATGTGTGTTCTTCTCATTAACCACAGCTAGATTCACTTGATGTATGTTCTTTTCACAAACCACATATGGATCTACCAGTGTCATTGAAATGTGCATTCTTTTCAGAGACCACACATGGATCCACCAGTGTCATTGCATATGGATCCACTAGAGTTTAATGCATGTGTGTTCTTTTCACAATCCACATATGGACCCACAAGTGTCATTGCATGTGTGTTCTTCTCATTAACCATAGGTAGAGTCATTGCATGTGTGTTCTTTTCACAAACCACATATGGAACCACCATTGTCATTGAAATGTGTGTTCTTCTCATCAACCACAGCTAGAGTCATTGCATGTCTATTCTTCTCACAAACCACACATGAAACCACCATTCTCATTGAAATGTGTATTCTTTCATTAACCACATCTAGAGTCATTTCATGTATATTCTTCTCATAGACCACATATGGATCCACAAGTGTCATTGCATGTGTGTTCTTTTTATTAACAACAACTAGAGTCATTGCTTGTTTGTTATTTTCATTAACCACATATGGATCGACCACTGTCATTGCATGTGTGTTCTTCTCATTAACCACAATTAGAGTCATTGCATGTGTATTATTTTCACAAACCACATATGGAACCACCATTGTCATTGAAATGTGTATGCTTTCATTAACCCAATCTAGTGTCATTTCATGACTATTCTTTTCACAGACCACATATAGATCCACCAGTGTCATTGCATGTGTATTCTTTTCAGAGACCACATATGGATCCACTAGTGTCATTGCATGTGTGTTCTTTTCAGAGATCACATATGGATCCACCAGTGTCATTGCATGTGTGTTCTTTTCACAATCCACCTATGGATCCACTAGAGTCATGCCATGTGTGTTCATTTCATTAACCACAGCTAGAGTCAATGCATGTGTGTTCTTTTCACAAACCACATATGGAACCACCATTCTCATTGAAATGTGTATTCTTTCATTAACAACATCTAGAGTCATTTCATGACTATTCTTTTCACGGACCACATATGGATCCACCAGTGTCATTGCATGTCTGTTCTTTTTAGAAACCACATATGGATCCACCAGTGTCATTGCATGTGTGTTCTTTTTATTAACAACAACTAGAGTCATTGCAGGTGTGTTATTGTCATTAACCACATATGGAACCACCATTGTCATTGAAATGTGTATTCTTTCATTAACCACATCTAGTGTCATTGCATGTGTGTTCTTTTCACAGACCACATATGGATCCACTAGAGTCATTGCATGTCTGTTCTTTTCAGAGACTACATATGGATCCACCAGTGTCATTGCATGTGTGTTCTTCTCATTAACCACATATGGATCCACTAGAGTTCAATGCATGTGTGTTCTTTTCACAATCCACATATGGACCCACCAGTGTCATTGCATGTGTGTTCTTCTCATTAACCACAAGTAGAGTCATTGCATGTGTGTTCTTTTCACAAACCACATATGGAACCACCATTGTCATTGAAATGTGTGTTCTTCTCATCAACCACATCTAGAGTCATTGCATGTATGTTCTTCTCACAAACCACATATGGAACCACCATTGTCATTGAAATGTGTATTCTTTCATTAACCACATCTAGTGTCATTGCTTGTGTGTTCTTTTCACAGACCACATATGGATCCACCAGATTCATTGCATGTCTGTTCTTTTCAAAGACCACATATGGATCCACCAGTGTCATTGCATGTGTGTTCTTATTATTAACAACAACTAGAGTCATTGCACGTGTTTTTTTCACAATCCACCTATGGATCCACCAGTGTCATTGCATGTGTGTTCTTTTCATTAACAACAGCTAGAGTCATTGCGTGTGTGCTATTTTCATTAACCACATATGGATCCACTAGTGTCATTGCATGTGTGTTCTTCTCATTAACCACAGCTAGAGTCACTGGATGTATGTTCTTTTCACAAACCACATATGGATCCACCAGTATCATTGAAATGTGTGTTCTATTTCAGAGACCACACATGGATCCACCAGTGTCATTGCATATGGTTCCACCAGAGTTCAATGCATGTGTGTTCTTTTCACAATCCACATATGGATCCACCAGTGTCATTGCATGTGTGTTCTTCTCATTAACCACTGTTAGAGTCATTGCATGTGTGTTCTTTTCACAAACCACATATGGAACCACCATTGTCATTGAAATGTGTGTTCTTCTCATCAACCACAGCTAGAGTCATTGCATGTCTGTTCTTCTCACAAACCAAATATGGAACCACCATTGTCATTGAAACGTGTATTCTTTCATTAAGCACATCTAGATTCATTTCATGTATATTCTTCTCACATACCACATATGGATCCACCAGTGTCATTGCATGTCTGTTCTTTTCAGAGACTACATATGGATCCACCAGTGTCATTGCATGTGTGTTCTTCTCATTAACCACATATGGATCCACTAGAGTTCAATGCATGTGTGTTCTTTTCACAATCCACATATGGACCCACCAGTGTCATTGCATGTGTGTTCTTCTCATTAACCACAAGTAGAGTCATTGCATGTGTGTTCTTTTCACAAACCACATATGGAACCACCATTGTCATTGAAATGTGTGTTCTTCTCATCAACCACATCTAGAGTCATTGCATGTATGTTCTTCTCACAAACCACATATGGAACCACCATTGTCATTGAAATGTGTATTCTTTCATTAACCACATCTAGTGTCATTGCTTGTGTGTTCTTTTCACAGACCACATATGGATCCACCAGATTCATTGCATGTCTGTTCTTTTCAAAGACCACATATGGATCCACCAGTGTCATTGCATGTGTGTTCTTATTATTAACAACAACTAGAGTCATTGCACGTGTTTTTTTCACAATCCACCTATGGATCCACCAGTGTCATTGCATGTGTGTTCTTTTCATTAACAACAGCTAGAGTCATTGCGTGTGTGCTATTTTCATTAACCACATATGGATCCACTAGTGTCATTGCATGTGTGTTCTTCTCATTAACCACAGCTAGAGTCACTGGATGTATGTTCTTTTCACAAACCACATATGGATCCACCAGTATCATTGAAATGTGTGTTCTATTTCAGAGACCACACATGGATCCACCAGTGTCATTGCATATGGTTCCACCAGAGTTCAATGCATGTGTGTTCTTTTCACAATCCACATATGGATCCACCAGTGTCATTGCATGTGTGTTCTTCTCATTAACCACTGTTAGAGTCATTGCATGTGTGTTCTTTTCACAAACCACATATGGAACCACCATTGTCATTGAAATGTGTGTTCTTCTCATCAACCACAGCTAGAGTCATTGCATGTCTGTTCTTCTCACAAACCAAATATGGAACCACCATTGTCATTGAAACGTGTATTCTTTCATTAAGCACATCTAGATTCATTTCATGTATATTCTTCTCACATACCACATATGGATCCACCAGTGTCATTGCATGTGTGTTCTTTTTATTAACAACAACTAGAGTCATTGCTTGTTTGTTATTTTCATTAACCACATATGGATCCACCAGAGTCATTGCATGTGTGTTCTTCTCATTAACCACATCTAGAGTTATTGGATGTATGTTCTTTTCACAAACCATATATGGATCCACCAGTGTCATTGAAATGTGTGTTCTTTTCAGAGACCACACAAGGATCCACTAGTGTCATTGGATATGGATCCACCAGAGTTCATTGCATGTGTGTTCTTTTCAGAATGCACCCATGGATCCACCAGTGTGATTGCATGTGTGTTCTTCTCACTAACCACAGCTAGTCATTAAATGTGTGTTCTTTTCACAAACCACATATGGAACCACCAGTGTCATTGCATGTGTGTTCTTCTCATTAACCAAAGCTAGAGTCATTGCATGTGTGTATTTTCACAAACCACATATGGAACCACCATTGTCATTGAAATGTGTATTCCTTCTTTAACCATATCTAGAGTCATTTCATGTCTATTCTTTTCACAGACCACATATGGATCCACCAGTGTCATTGAAATGTGTGTTCTTTTCAGAGAACACACATGGATCCACCAGTGACATTACATATGGATCCACCATAGTTCAATGCATGTGTGTTCTTTTCACAATCAACATATGGACCCACCAGTGTCATTGCATGTGTGTTATTCTCATTAACCACAGCTAGAGTCATTGCATGTGTGTTCTTTTCACAAACCACATATGGAATCACCATTGTGATTGAAAGGTGTGTTCTTCACATCAACCACATCTAGAGTCATTGCATGTCTATTCTTCCCACAAACCACATATGGACCCACCATTGTCATTGAAATGTGTATTCTTTCATTAACCAGATCTAGAGTCATTTCATGTATATTCTTCTCACTGACCACATATGGATCCACTAGTGTCATTGCATGTGTGTTCTTTTTATTAACAACAACAAGATTCATTGCATGTTTGTTATTTTCATTAACCACATATGGATCCACCAGTGTCATTGCATGTGTGTTCTTCTTGTTAACCATAGCTAGAGTCATTGCATGTGTGTTATTTTTACAAACCAAATATGGAACCACCATTGTCACTGAAATGTGTATTGTTTCATTATCCACATCTAGATTTATTTCATGACTATTCTTTTCACAAACCACATATGGATCCACCAGTGTCATTGCATGTCTATTCTTTTTAGAAACCACATATGGATCCACCAGTGTCATGGCATGTGTGTTCTTTTTATTAACAACAACTAGAGTCATTGCATTGTGTTATTGTCATTAACCACATATGGATCCACTAGTGTCATTGCATGTGTGTTCTTCTCATTAACCACATCTAGATTCACTTGATGTATGTTCTTTTCCCAAACCACATCTGGATCCACCAGTGTCATTGAAATGTGTGATCTTTTCAAAGACCACACATGCATCCACCAGTGTCATTGCATATGGATCCACCAGAGTTCATTGCATGTGTGTTCTTTTCACAATCCACCTATGGATCCACCGGTGTCATTGCATGTGTGTTCTTCTCATCAACCATAGCTAGAGTCATTGCATGTGTGTTCTTTTCACAAACCACATATGGAACCACCAGTGTCATTGAAATATGTATTCTTTCATTAACCACATCTATAGTTATTTCATGATTATTCTTTTCACATACCACATATGGATCCACCAGTATCATTGCATGTGCGTTATTTTCATTAACCACATATGGATCCACCAGTGTCATTGCATGTGTGTTCTTCTCATTAACGACATCTAGAGTCACTGGATGTATGTTCTTTTCACAAACCACATATGGATCCACCAGTGTCATTGCATGTGTGTTCTTCTCATTAACGACATCTAGAGTCACTGGATGTATGTTCTTTTCACAAACCACATATGGATCCACCAGTGTCATTGAAATGTATGTTCTCTTCGCAGACCACACATGGATCCACCAGTGTCATTGCATGTGGATCCACCGGAGTTCATTGCATGTGTGTTCTTTTTCGCAATCCACCAATGGATCCACCAGTGTCATTGCATGTGTGTTCTTTTTATTAACAACAAATAGAGTCATTGCATGTTTGTTATTTTCGTTAACCACATATGGATCCACCAGCGTCATTGCATGTGTGTTCTTCTCATTAACCACATCTAGAGTCATTGCATGTCTTTTCTTTTCACAAACCACATATGGAACCACCATTGTCATTGAAATGTGTATTCTTTCATTAACCACATCTAGAGTCATTTCATGTCTATTATTTTCATAGACCACATGTGGAACCACCAGTGTCATTGCATGTGTGTTCTTCTCATTAACCACAGCTAGAGTCATTGCATTAGTGTTATTTTCACAAACCACATACGGAACCACCATTGTCATTGAAATGTTTGTTCTTCTCATCAACTACAGCTAGAGTCATTGCATGTCTGTTCTTGTCACAAACCACATATGGAACCACCATTGTCATTGAAATGTGTATTCCTTTATTAACCACATCAGGAGTCATTTCATGTATATTATTCTCACAGACCACATATGGACCCACTAGTGTTATTGTATGTGTGTTCTTTTTTATTAACAACAACTAGAGTCATTGGATGTTTGTTATTTTCATTAACCACATATGGATCCACCAGTGTCATTGCATGTGTGTTCTTCTTGTTAACCACAACTAGTCATTGCATGTGTGTTCTTTTCACAAACCACATATGGAACCACCATTGTCATTGAAATGTGTATTCTTTCATTAACCATGTCCAGAGTCATTTCATGACTATTCTTTTCACAGACCACACATGGATCCACTAGTGTCATTGCATGTCTGTTCTTTTTAGAGACCACATATGGATCCACTAGAGTCATTGCATGTGTGTTATTGTCATTAAGCACACATGGATCCACTAGTGTCATTGCATGTGTGTTCTTCTCATTAACCACATCTAGAGTCACTTGATTTATGTTCTTTTCCCAAACCACATATGGATCCACCAGTGTCATTGAAATGTGTGATCTTTTTAGAGACCACACATGGATC
Organism: Avena sativa; assembly: GCA_916181665.1. Taxonomy (NCBI): domain Eukaryota; kingdom Viridiplantae; phylum Streptophyta; class Magnoliopsida; order Poales; family Poaceae; genus Avena; species Avena sativa. The sequence goes on from OV702292.1 coordinate 321,638,809, forward strand.
CACCAGTGTCATTGCATATGGATCCACCAGAGTTTATTGCATGTGTGTTCTTTTCACAATCCACCTATGGATCCACCAGTGTCATTGCATGTGTGTTCTTCTCATTAACCACATCTAGAGTCATTAGATGTATGTTCTTTTCACAAACCACATATGGATCCACCAGTGTCATTGAAATGTGTGTTCTTTTTAGAGACCACACATGGATACACCAGTGTCATTGCATATGGATCCACCAGAGTTCATTGCATGTGTGTTCTTTTCACAATCCACCAATGTCATTGCATGTGTCTTCTTCTCATTAACCACAACTAGTCATTGCATGTGTGCTGTTTTCACAAACCACATATGGAACCACCAGTGTCATTGCATGTGTGTTCTTCTCATTAACCACAGCTAGAGTCATTGCATGTGTGTCTTTTCACAAACCACATATGGAACCACCATTGTCATTGAAATGTGTATTCTTTTATTAACCACATCTAGAGTCATTTCATGTCTATTCTTTTCATAGACCACATATGGATCCACCAGTGTCATTGAAATGTGTGTTCTTTTCAGAGAACACACATGGATCCACCAGTGTCATTGCATATGGATCCACCAGAGTTCAATGCATGTGTGTTCTTTTCACAATCCACATATGGACCCACCAGTGTCATTGCATGTGTATTCTTCTCATTAACCACAGCTAGAGTCAGTGCATGTGTGTTCTTTTCACAAACCACATATGGAACCACCATTGTCATTGAAATGTGTGTTCTTCTCATCAACCATAGCAAGAGTCATTGCATGTCTGTTCTTCTCACAAACCACATATGGAACCACCATTGTCATTGAAATGTGTATTTCTTCATTAACCACATCTAGAGTCATTTCATGTATATTCTTCTCATAGGCCACATATGGATCCACTATTGTCATTGCATGTGTGTTCTTTTAATTAACAACAACTAGAGTTATTGCATGTTTGTTATTTTCATTAACCACATATGGATCCACCAGTGTCATTGCATGTGTGTTCTTCTCGTTAACCACAGCTAGAGTCATTACATGTGTGTTATTTTTACAAACCAAATATGGAACCACCATTGTCACTGAAATGTGTATTGTTTCATTAAACACCTCTAGATTTATTTCATGACTATTCTTTTCACAAACCACATATGGATCCACCAGTGTCATTGCATGTCTATTCTTTTTAGAAACCACATATGGATCCACCAGTGTCATTGCATGTGTGTTCTTTTTATTAACAACAACTAGAGTCATTGCATGTGTGTTATTGTCATTAACCACATATGGATCCACTAGTGTCATTGCATGTGTGTTCTTCTCATTAACCACATCTAGAGTCACTTGATGTATGTTCTTTTCCCAAACCACATCTGGATCCACCAGTGTCATTGAAATGTGTGATCTTTTCAAAGACCACACATGCATCCACCAGTGTCATTGCATATGGATCCACCAGAGTTCATTGCATGTGTGTTCTTTTCACTATCCACCTATGGATATCACCGGTGTCATTGCATGTGTGTTCTTCTCATCAACCATAGCTAGAGTCATTGCATGTGTGTTCTTTTCACAAACCACATATGGAACCACCAGTGTCATTGCATGTGCGTTCTTCTCATTAACCACATCTACAGTCATTGCATGTGTGTTCTTTTCATAAACCACATATGGAACCACCATTATCATTGAAATATGTATTATTTCATTAACCACATCTAGAGTCATTTCATGTCTATTCTTTTCACAGACCACATATGGATCCACCAGTGTCATTGCATGTTTGTTCTTTTTATTAATAACAACTAGAGTCATTGCATGTGTGTTATTTTCATTAACCACATATGGATCCACCAGTGTCATTGCATGTGTGTTCTTCTCATTAACCACATCTAGAGTCATTACATGTCTGTTCTTTTCACAAACCACATATGGAACCACCATTATCATTGAAATGTGGATTCTTTCATTAACCACATCTAGAGTCATTTCATGACTATTCTTTTCATAGACCACGTATGGATCCACCAGTGTCATTGCATGTGTATTCTTTTCACAGACCACATATGGATCCTCCAGTGGCATTGCATGTGTGTTCTTTTCATTAACCACATATGGATCCACCAGTGTCATTGCATGTGTTTTCTTCTCATTAACCAGATCTAGAGTCGCTTGATGTATGTTCTTTTCCCAAATCACATATGGATCCACCAATGTCATTGAAATGTGTGATCATTTCAAAGACCACACATGGATCCACCAGTGTCATTGCATATGGATCCACCAGAGTTCATTGCATGTGTGTTTTTTTCACAATCCACCTATGGATCCACTAGTGTCATTGCATGTTTGTTGTTCTCATCAACTACAGCTAGAGTCATTTGCATGTGTGCACTTTTCACAAACCACATATGGAACCACCAGTGTCATTGCAGGTGTGTTCTTCTCATTAACCACATCTAGAGTAACATAATGTATGTTCTTTTCACAAACCACATATTGATCCACCAGTGTCATTGAAATGTGTGTTCTTTTCAGAGACCACACATGGATCAACTAGTGTCATTGCATATGGATCCACCAGAGTTCATTGCATGTGTGTTCTTTTCACAATCCACCTATGGATCCACCAATGTCATTGCATGTGTGTTCTTTTCATTAACCACAACTAGTCATTGCATGTGTGTTCTTTTCACAAACCACATATGGAACCACCAGTGTCATTGCATGTGTGTTCTTCTCATTAACCACAGCTAGAGTCATTGCATGTCTGTTCTTCTCACAAACCACATATGGAACCACCATTGTCATTGAAATGTGTATTTCTTCATTAACCACATCTAGAGTCATTTCATGTATATTCTTCTCACAGGCCACATATGGATCCACTAGTGTCATTGCATGTGTGTTCTTTTTATTAACAACAACTAGAGTCATTGCATGTTTGTTATTTTCATTAACCACATATGGATCCACCAGTGTCATTGCATGTGTGTTCTTCTCGTTAACCACAGCTAGAGTCATTGCATGTGTGTTATTTTTACAAACCACATATGGAACCACCATTGTCACTGAAATGTGTATTGTTTCATTAACCACATCTAGAGTCATTTCATGACTATTCTTTTCACAGACCACATATGGATCCACCAGTGTCATTGCATGTATATTCTTTTTAGAAACCACATATGGATCCACCAGTGTCATTGCATGTGTTTTCTTCTCATTAACCACATCTAGAGTCACTTGATGTATGTTCTTTTCCCAAATCACATATGGATCCACCAGTGTCATTGAAATGTGTGATCTTTTCAGAGACCACACATGGATCCACCAGTGTCATTGAAATGTGTGATCTTTTCAGAGACCACACATGGATCCACCAGTGTCATTGCATATGGATCCACCAGAGTTCATTGCATGTGTGTTCTTTTCACAATCCACCTATGGATCCACCAATGTCATTGCATGTGTGTTCTTCTCATTAACTACAACTAGTCATTGCATGTGTGTTATTTTCACAAACCACATATGGAACCACCAGTGTCATTGCATGTGTGTTCTTCTCATTAACCACAGCTAGAGTCATTGCATGTGTGTCTTTTCACAAACCACATATGGAACCACCATTGTCATTGAAATGTGTATTGTTTCATTAACCACATCTAGAGCCATTTCATGTATATTCTTTTCACATACCACTTATGGATCCACCAGTGTCATTGCATGTGTGTTCTCTTCACAGACCACATATGGATCCACCAGAGTTCATTGCATGTGTGTTATTTTCACAATCCACCTATGGATCCACCAATGGCATTGCATGTGTGTTCTTCTCATTAACCACAACTAGTCATTGCATATGTGTTCTTTTCACAAACCCCATACGGAACCACCAGTGTCATTGCATGTGTGTTCTTCTCATTAACCACATCTAGAGTCATTGTATGTGTGTCTTTTCACAAACCACATATGGAACCACCATTGTCATTGAAATGTGTATTCTTTCATTAACCACATCTAGAGTTATTTCATGTCTATTCTATTCACAGACCACATATGGATCCACCAGTGTCATTGAAATGTGTGTTCTTTTCAAAGACCATACAGGGATCCACCAGTGTCATTGCATATGGATCCACCACAGTTCATTGCATGTGTGTTCTTTTCACATTCCACCTATGGATCCACTAAAATCATTGCATGTGTGTTCTTCTCATTAACCACAACTAGTCATTGCAGGTGTGTTCTTTTCACAATCCACATATGGACCCACCAGTGTCATTGCATGTGTGTTGTTCTCATTAACCACAGCTAGAGTCATTGCATGTGTGTTCTTTTCACAAACCACAAATAGAACCACCATAGTCATTGAAATGTTTGTTGTTATCATCAACCACAGCTAGAGTCATTGCATGTCTGTTCTTGTCACAAACCACAGATGGAACCACCATTGTCATTGAAATGTGTATTCCTTCATTAACCACATCTAGAGTCATTTCATGTATATTCTTCTCACAAACCACATATGGATCCACTAATGTCATTGCATGTGTGTTCTTTTTTATTAACAACAACTAGAGTCATTGGATGTTTGTTGTTTTCATAAACCACATATGGATCCACCAGTGTCATTACATGTGTGTTCTTCTCGTTAACCACAACTAGTCATTGCATGTGTGTTCTTTTCACAAACCACATATGGAACCACCATTGTCATTGAAATGTGTATTCTTTCATTAACCACGTCTAGAGTCATTTCATGACTATTCTTTGCACAGACCACATATGGATCCACTAGTGTCATTGCATGTCTGTTCTTTTTAGAGACCACATATGGATCCACCAGTGTCATTGCATGCGTGTTCTTTTTATTAACAACAACTAGAGTCATTGCATGTGTGTTATTGTCGTTAACCACATATGGATCCACCAATGTCATTGCATGTGTGTTCTTCTCATTAACCACATCTAGAGTCACTTGATGTATGTTCTTTTCACAAACCACATATGGATCCACCAGTGTCATTGAAATGTGTGTCCATTTCAGAGACCACACATGGATCCACCAGTGTCATTGCATATGGATCCACCAGAGTTCATTGCATGTGTGTTCTTTTCACTATCCACCTATGGATATCACCGGTGTCACTGCATGTGTGTTCTTCTCATCAACCACGGCTAGAGTCATTGCATGTGTGTCCTTTTCACAAACCACATATGGAACCACCAGTGTCATTGCATGTGTGTTCTTCGCATTAACCACATCTAGAGTCATTGCATGTGTGTTCTTTTCACAAACCACATATGGAACCACCATTGTCATTGAAATATGTATTCTTTCATTAACCACATCTAGAGTCATTTCATGACTATTCTTTTCACATACCACATATGGATCCACCAGTATCATTGCATGTGTATTCTTTTCAGAGACCACATATGGATCCACCAGTGTCATTGCATGTGTGTTCTTCTTATTAACAACAACTAGAGTCATGGCATGTGCGTTATTTTCATTAACCACATGTGGATCCACCAGTGTCATTGCATGTGTGTGTTCTTCTCATTAACGACATCTAGAGTCACTGGATGTATGTTGTTTTCACAAACCACATATGGATCCACCAGTGTCATTGAAATGTGTGTTCTCTTCGCAGACCACACATGGATCCACCAGTGTCATTGCATGTGGATCCACCGGAGTTCATTGCATGTGTGTTCTTTTTTGCAATCCACCAATGGATCCACCAGTGTCATTGCATGTGTGTTCTTTTTATTAACAACAAATAGAGTCATTGCATGTTTGTTATTTTCGTTAAACACATATGGATCCACCAGCGTCATTGCATGTGTGTTCTTCTCATTAACCACATCTAGAGTCATTGCATGTCTGTTCTTTTCACAAACCACACATGGAACCACCATTGTCATTGAAATGTGTATTCTTTCATTAACCACATCTAGAGTCATTTCATGTCTATTCTTTTCATAGACCACATGTGTATCCACCAGTGTCATTTCATGTCTATTCTTTACACAAACCACATATGGAACCACCAGTGTCATTGCATGTGTGTTCTTCTCATTAACCACAGCTAGAGTCATTGCATTAGTGTTATTTTCACAAACCACATACGGAACCACCATTGTCATTGAAATGTTTGTTCTTCTCATCAACCACAGCTAGAGTCATTGCATGTCTGTTCTTGTCACAAACTACATATGGAACCACCATTGTCATTGAAATGTGTATTCCTTCATTAACCACATCTAGAGTCATTTCATTTATATTATTCTCACAGACCACATATGGACCCACTAGTGTCATTGTATGTGTGTTCTTTTTTATTAACAACAACTAGAGTCATTGGATGTTTGTTATTTTCATTAACCACATATGGATCCACCAGTGTGTAACTACCTCGGTGAATTACGCTTCTAGTTACAAGCCTGGATGAGCGGAAATGGTTAAAATAGTACGGTGGGGCCCAAACGCCACTCACAGGTAGACCTTTCGGCCGTCCTAACCATTTCCAAACATCGGGACAAGAACGGGCGGCGTAATCGGCAGGCGAAGGGATCAACTACATACACAAATGAGTATGTATGCAAGCCACCATACAACAGTACATCAGAGCCATTCCATCTAAAAAGAAAGGAAATATTGCAACGCCATACGGCAAGATCCAAATATCCTAGATAGATATAATAGTTTAGGATATCTCCTCATACATCAAACATCAGAGTATCAAGCGGAAGCGGAAGACAAAATCCGAGTACGGATAAGAAGCAAATCGGCATTAGATGCCCCATAAATAAGCACATCCCGCCCACAGATCTCACGGATCCCCGTTCCCGGAATCTCTACACCGAATGATCGTTGCCCACATCGTCCGTCTCCTCCACCCAGTATCCATCTTGCGAGTTTACCTGTTCATCTGAATCAAACAATTTATCGTGTGAGACCCTAGGGGTACTCAGCAAGTCTTTATGCCTCTAAAGGGGACACAACCTGGGGTGACGCAATTGCAGCAAAAGATAAACCCTAACAGTTCTATAGATCCTCGCTAACCATCCGCCTAACCAGAGATAGACGGATGTCCGTGAATTTAATAACAACAGTTATAACGGTAATATTAACAGATCCATCCTCCTCCCCGCTTACCGACGAGGAAGCAGACGAACAACCCCCCATCCGTTGGCAGTTTTATTATCCATTCCATGAGTGTTGCACTATTTACTAGTCAGGTACTTAGTCAAATTAAAAGCGGTACTTTAGTTATGCTTGTCTATGATCGAGAAACTGTGCTCCAAGTCGTCCATAACCGCGGACACGGCTTTCAGAAAGTTTTACCCTGCAGGGGTGCACAAATAGCAACACACACTCGATCAACCTCGGAAAAACCAAATCAAAACCCAACGAGGCAGTCACGACAAAGCGATCACAGGATTCAGAAATATTTCAGGGGGCCACCCCATTAAGCTACCCGCGACGAAGTTGGCCGACTCCGAGACGGACTCAAGGTTTGCGCCAATGGCTGTAAACGACTGGGAACCCGAAAGTGTGACTGGGCTTGTCGATACCGCGAAAACACTCCGCTTACCTAAATAGTACAGGTGCAGTACCTCGCACAATTTTAAATAAAGCAGTAAAGCATGGCATAAGTACAGGATAGTAAATAAAACCTCAAACTAGTTTGTGGTCCCAAGAAATAAGAATGAATCAAGCTCTGGCTCAGGGGGTTCATAAGCCTCCCGGATGTGGATAGCGCGAATATTCAAGGAACATGAATCAAGTACTTGGGGTCCTACGGGACACAAGTGAGCCTGAAAAACCAAATAGCAAATATGGCTCACCGATGCCACTTTCATTAGTTATCCCATTACTACTCAGATTAAGTTGTATAGGTACCTCATTATCCATCAGACACTCACATACCTTACACATGCTGTTCTACGACTCGCATGGCTCAAACAACTCCTGTAGTAATGGCTCATGGGATGGAGGAACAAGCTTCGGTGGGGTTTAAAAGTAAAGGCTATGCAAAACTTGGGATTCAGATTAATGCAATCGCGACTCAATGATGCAAGAGTAAGATAGAGGCAATAGGTACTATATGTATGCAAGCATGTGGTAGTGCTTGCCTGGCAGCTCAGTTGAAGCGAGAGAAGGATCTGGGTAGTGCTCCTGGGTTTCTTGATATATCCCCTGCTCAGCGTCTATTCGAAGAAGAAACAAACAAACAAGGGCCAACATAAATAAAGTGCACAAGCATATGAATAAAATGCAACAAGCAAACAATCATGCCATAATGAATGATGCACAATTTGCATGGCAATAAAGTAGCATGGCATGGGTGAGGTGTGGAATACAAGAATAAATCATTTTATTGAGTTTTGGCCCCATTTTATCCTCATATTAGTTGCTGTAAACTTTATATTTATATGATGCATGCTGCAAAACAGAACATGGAATGCATAAATAGAAAGGTCTCGTCGAGCTAATCATTTTAGACATATTATTTGTTAAATTTGGAGTTATAAATCAAAAGTTATTAATTAATTAAGGTAAAAGGGCATTTTATTGTAATTTTAATCAACTCGAAATTTTAAATGTTCAAAATATATTTTGGAGGGCATATTTGAATTCCTCACATTTTTCTGATTTCAAAACATATATTATTTGTCTTATTTGGATTTATATTTTAAAAGTTAAATTAAAACAGATTTAAATTTGAATTTGAATTAATTTGAAAAGGTTTAAATTCAAACAGACAGACAAAAATACTTTTTCTACTCAGGTTTAGCTAGCCACAGACAATGACAGGTGGGGCCTGGCTGACTCAGCGTAGTGAGCTGGTGATGGAGGGGTGGGGGTTTTCTTCTAGATTTTTCTCACCTTGAGGTTTGCTAGCCATAGAGGATGACAGGGGGGTCCCAGGGCTGCGGGGCCACAGCGCGCGCGTGGCCAACGCGTGCTGGACACGTGGGCGATCCTGCGCGCGGGGGGAGGGGGGACTGGTCTGTGGTGGTCAGGATCTTCCGGGGGTTTTCATGCAAAAACGCTCCAAGGCTGACAGGTGGGCTTCGGGGACCGCGGGTTTAGGCGGGAAAAAGGGCAGGGGGTTCTGCGCAAAACGGCCATCGGCTGCTGCTGCTGCGCTGCTGACGAATCCGTCCCTGACGGCGGCGGATCTGGCTGTCTTCCGGCGACGGTGGCGACGAATCTAGCGAGAAACTGGCCAAGCCATAAAAACGAAAAACACAGACACGACGAAGGGCTACAACTTTCGTTCAGAGAGCAACTACGGGGGTGGGCTGTGCTGGCCGGGCTTTGACGAGGAACAGAGGGCCAGCAGGGACCTGGGGCTGCGGCTGCCCGCCCGCGCACGACACATGGCGCGCAGAGCGCTCGACGGAGGGCGGCGGAGCTACAGCGCAGAAGAAAGAAGGGGGCCGTGTCTAGGAGCTGCAGGGACTCACCGTGGTGTCGCCGGCGTGGTCGCAAAGCGCGGAGGTGGAGGAGAACTGGCGGGCTCGCGGACGTTGGCTCGGGCTGCGACGGTGCACGGCGGCGCTCGGCTGCTTCGGCGAGGTTCCGGCCCCGATGCTGGTTCGAGCCGAAGAAGGGGACGCAGAGGTACTCGCCGGTGCTCCTGGCGGCCTCGGAGAGCAGCAGGCTGCGTCGATCTAGAACAGGCCGAAGTGGCTAGGGTTTTGCGAGGAGGTGGCCATGGCCTTGCTTGGGGAAGTAGGGAGGAAGGAGAGGGGTCTGGGCGCCTCCTGGGTAGCTCTGAGGTGGTTAGGCGAGGGAGGAGGAGAGAGGAGCACATGGGTTTGGTGGTGGCTTGCAAAAAGAGAGGAGGAGGTGATCGGGTAGATCTTTCTCTCCCTTTTTTTTCTCCTTGTCTTGAAGCCAAAGAAAGAGGTGGGGCAGATGAGGGGTGACGTGGTGGTGCTGGTTGTTGGCTGCTGGTGGACCAAGATGAGGGGGAGGAGAAGAGAGGGGGGACTAGCTCGGGTTAGGGCTTGGAGAGAGGGGGTAGATCATGGAATGGTGGCTCAGGTTAGAGAGAGGAGAGATGAGGGCTTAGGGTTTGGTTTGCTAGGGTCGGGTAGATAGGGTTTTCAATTGTATTTGAAATGACTCAAACAAACAAAACCCCATCTACACAAAAACAAGAGATAGGGAAGGTGGGGACAAAGCATGGGGTGTTGAGGTTTTGGAGGTGGGGTAAGAGAGAAAAGATTTTGGTTAAGAAAGAAAAGAGACATCTACACATGGAATATAAGCATACCATGGTGCTTAACAAAACCAAGTTTAGATGCCAAAGGATGGTGGAGAGGGGGATTGGGGATTCACTCAAAATTCAAATAAAAACCCAAAAGACTAGAATGTGGTGGTTCATGCATGGGCCATGCATAAATATTTAATACCATGCTTATTTTTGTGAAAACAAGATTATTTACATGGCATTATTCTTATGCATTCCAAAATGGGGAGTAAGGCCTAAGCAAAAGAATTAAAAGGATGCCCCATGTGGAGTAGATGGAGATGACCATTTTGAATAGAAATGGAACTTGCTAGTGTGTATGTGCCACTAGGTATTTAGTAAGCCCAAAAATATCCCAACATGATCATAACCCCAAAACAACCCATATGGAAGCTAGGAAAAAGGTTCCACTCACAAGGCATGCAAAGGTGGCCATGTGGCTCTCATAAACCAATAATGTGGAAACAATATGGTGCATATATGAGAGCATGTGGAGATAGAATTGGATCCATTCCAACCCACATGAGCTAGAGGTAAACCAAATAAGTTGCAATGCTCATATAGAGTGGGATGGTGGAATGATGGGGTGATGACAAGAAAGGTGGTGGAGTTAATAAAAGATATGCCCCCAACTCAACTTGGGCATTTAAACAGTATATCAAGAACCAAATACAATATCAAGAGGCAAATACAATTTACAATGCATATGAGAGAAGAACCAACACAAAAAGGGTTTTATATGATGCTCAAATGCAAGGTGGCATGATGACATGAACATGATATAATTATGATGCAACAATTATATGTATGAAGTAGCATATATATAGACTAGGCTAGTAGCATTGCAATTGTTAGACAATTGGGATGCTACACAGTGTCATTGCATGTGTGTTCTTCTCGTTAACCACAGCTAGTCATTGCATGTGTGTTCTTTGCACAAACCACATATCGAACCACCATTGTCATTGAAATGTGTATTCATTAACCATGTCCAGAGTCATTTCATGACTATTCTTTTCACAGACCACATATGGATCCACTAGTGTCATTGCATGTCTGTTCTTTTTAGAGACCACATATGGATCCACCAGTGTCATTGCATGCGTGTTCTTTTTATTAACAACAACTAGAGTCATTGCATGTGTGTTATTGTCATTAACCACATATGGATCCACCAATGTCATTGCATGTGTGTTCTTCTCATTAACCACATCTAGAGTAACTTGATGAATGTTCTTTTCACAAACCACATATGGATCCACCAGTGTAATTGAAATGTGTGTCCTTTTCAGAGACCACACATGGATCCACCAGTGTCATTGCATATGGATCCACCAGAGTTCATTGCATGTGTGTTCTTTTCACAATCCACCTATGGATCCACGAGTGTCACTGCATGTGTGTTCTTCTCATCAACCACAGCTAGAGTCATTGCATGTGTGTTCTTTTCACAAACCACATATGGAACCACCAGTGTCATTGCATGTGTGTTCTTGTCATTAACCACATCTAGAGTCATTGCATGTGTGTTCTTTTTCACACACTACATATGGAACCACCATTGTCATTAAAATATGTATTCTTTTATTAACCACATCTAGAGTCATTTCATGACTATTCTTTTCACATACCACATATGGATCCACCAGTATCATTGCATGTGTATTCTTTTCAGAGACCACATATGGATCCACCAGTGTCATTGCATGTGTGTTCTTTTTATTAACAACAACTAGAGTCATGGCATGTGCGTTATTTTCATTAACCACATATGGATCCTCCAGTGTCATTGCATGTGTGTTCTTCTCATTATCGACATCTAGAGTCACTGGATGTATGTTCTTTTCACAAACCACATATTGATCCACCAGTGTCATTGAAATGTCTGTTCTCTTCGCAGACCACACATAGATCCACCAGTGTCATTGCATGTGGATCCACCGGAGTTTATTGCATGTGTGTTCTTTTTCGCAATCCACCTATGGATCCACCAGTGTCATTGCATGTGTGTTCTTTTTATTAACAACAAATAGAGTCATTGCATGTTTGTTATTTTCGTTAACCACATATGGATCCACCAGCGTCATTGCATGTGTGTTCTTCTCATTAACCACATCTAGAGTCATTGCATGTCTGTTCTTTTCACAAACCACATATGGAACCACCATTGTCATTGAAATGTGTATTCTTTCATTAACCACATCTAGAGTCATTTCATGACTATTCTTTTCATAGACCACATGTGTATCCACCAGTGTCATTTCATGTATATTCTTTTCAGAGACCACTTATGGATCCACCAGTGTCATTGCATGTGTGTTCTCTTCATAGACCACATATGGATCCACCAGTGTCATTGCATGTGTGTTCTTTTTATTAACAACAACTAGAGTCATTGCATATGGATCCACCAGAGTTCATTGCATGTGTGTTCTTTTCACAATCCACCTATGGATACACCAATGTCATTGCATGTGTGTTCTTCTCATTAACCACAACTAGTCATTACGTATCTGTTCTTTTCACAAACCACATATGGAACCACCAGTATCATTGCATGTGTGTTCTTCTCATTAACCACAGCTAGAGTCATTGCATTAGTGTTATTTTCACAAACCACATATGGAACCACCATTGTCATTGAAATGTTTGTTCTTCTCATCAACCACAGCTAGAGTCATTGCATGTCTGTTCTTGTCACAAACCACATATGGAACCACCATTGTCATTGAAATGTGTATTCCTTCATTAACCACATCTAGAGTCATTTCATGTAAATTCTTCTCACAGACCACATATGGATCCACTAGTGTCATTGTATGTGTGTTCTTTTTTATTAACAACAACTAGAGTCATTGGATGTTTGTTATTTTCATTAACCACATATGGATCCACTAGTGTCATTGCATGTGTGTTCTTCTCGTTAACCACAGCTAGTCATTGCATGTGTGTTCTTTTCACAAACCACATATGGAACCACCATTGTCATTGAAATGTGTATTCTTTCATTAACCACGTCCAGAGTCATTTCATGACTATTCTTTTCACAGACCACATATGGATCCACTAGTGTCATTGCATGTCTGTTCTTTCTAGAGACCACATATGGATCCACCAGTGTCATTGCATGCGTGTTCTTTTTATTAACAACAACTAGAGTCATTGCATGTGTGTTATTGTCATTAAGCACATATGGATCCACCAATGTCATTGCATGTGTGTTCTTCTCATTAACCACATCTAGAGTCACTTGATGTATGTTCTTTTCACAAACCACATATGGATCCACCAGTGTCATTGAAATGTGTGTCCTTTTCAGACACCACACATGGATCCACCAGTGTCATTGCATATGGATCCACCAGAGTTCATTGCATGTGTGTTCTTTTCACAATCCACCTATGGATCCACGAGTGTCACTGCATGTGTGTTCTTCTCATCAACCACAGCTAGAGTCATTGCATGTGTGTTCTTTACACAAACCACATATGGAACCACCAGTGTCATGGCATGTGTGTTTTTCGCATTAACCACATCTAGAGTCATTGCATGTGTGTTCTTTTCACAAACCACATATGGAACCACCATTATCATTGAAATATGTATTCTTTCATTAACCACATCTAGAGTCATTTCATGTCTATTATTTTCATAAACCACATGTGGAACCACCAGTGTCATTGCATGTGTGTTCTTCTCATTAACCATAACTAGAGTCATTGCATTAGTGTTATTTTCACAAACCACATATGGAACCACCATTGTCATTGAAATGTTTGTTCTTCTCATCAACCACAGCTAGAGTCATTGCATGTCTGTTCTTGTCACAAACCACATATGGAACCACCATTGTTATTGAAATGTGTATTTCTTCATTAACCACATCTAGAGTCATTTCATGTATATTCTTCTCACAGACCACATATGGATCCACTCGTGTCATTGTATGTGTGTTCTTTTTTATTAACAACAACTAGAGTCATTGGATGTTTGTTATTTTCATTAACCACATATGGATCCACCAGTGTCATTGCATGTGTGTTCTTCTCGTTAACCACAGCTAGTCATTGCATGTGTGTTCTTTTCACAAACCACATATGGAACCACCATTGTCATTGAAATGTGTATTATTTCGTTAACCACGTCCAGAGTCATTTCATGACTATTCTTTTCACAGACCACATATGGATCCACTAGTGTCATTGCATGTCTGTTCTTTTTAGAGACCACATATGGATCCACCAGTGTCATTGCATGCGTGTTCTTTTTATTAACAACAACTAGAGTCATTGCATGTGTGTTATTGTCATTAACCACATATGGATACAGCAATGTCATTGCATGTGTGTTCTTCTCATTAACCACATCTAGAGTCATTGCATGTGTGTTCTTTTTCACAAACCACATATGGAACCACCATTGTCATTGAAATATGTATTCTTTTATTAACCACATCTAGAGTCATTTCATGACTATTCTTTTCACATACCACATATGGATCCACCAGTATCATTGCATGTGTATTCTTTTCAGAGACCACATATGGATCCACCAGTGTCATTGCATGTGTGTCCTTTTATTAACAACAACTAGAGTCATGGCATGTGCGTTATTTTCATTAACCACATATGGATCCACCAGTGTCATTGCATGTGTGTTCTTCTCATTATCGACATCTAGAGTCACTGGATGTATGATCTTTTCACAAACCACATATGGATCCACCAGTGTCATTGAAATGTGTGTTCTCTTGGCAGACCACACATGGATCCACCAGTGTCATTGCATGTGGATCCACCGGAGTTCATTGCATGTGTGTTCTTTTTGCAATCCACCTATGGATCCACCAGTGTCATTGCATGTGTGTTCTTTTTATTAACAACAAATAGAGTCATTGCATGTTTGTTATTTTCGTTAACCACATATGGATCCACCAGCGTCATTGCATGTGCGTTCTTCTCATTAACCACATCTAGAGTCATTGCATGTCTGTTCTTTTCACAAACCATATATGGAACCACCATTGTCATTGAAATGTGCATTCTTTCATTAACCACATCTAGAGTCATTTCATGACTATTCTTTTCATAGACCACATGTGTATCCACCAGTGTCATTTCATGTCTATTCTTTTCAGAGACCACTTATGGATCCACCAGTGTCATTGCATGTGTGTTCTCTTCATAGACCACATATGGATCCACCAGTGTCATTGCATGTGTGTTCATTTTATTAACAACAACTAGAGTCATTGCATATGGATCCACCAGAGTTCATTGCATGTGTGTTCTTTTCACAATCCACCTATGGATCCACCAATGTCATTGTATGTGTGTTCTTCTCATTAACCACAACTAGTCATTGCATATCTGTTCTTTTCACAAACCACATATGGAACCACCAGTGTCATTGCATGTGTGTTCTTCTCATTAACCACGGCTAGAGTCATTGTATTAGTGTTATTTTCACAAACCACATATGGAACCACCATTGTCATTGAAATGTTTGTTCTTCTCATCAACCACAGCTAGAGTCATTGCATGTCTGTTCTTGTCACAAACCACATATGGAACCACCATTGTCATTGAAATGTGTATTCCTTCATTAACCACATCTAGAGTCATTTCATGTATATTCTTCTCACAGACCACATATGGATCCACTAGTGTCATTGTATGTGTGTTCTTTTTTATTAACAACAACTAGAGTCATTGGATGTTTGTTATTTTCATTAACCACATATGGATCCACCAGTGTCATTGCATGTGTGTTCTTCTCGTTAACCACAGCTAGTCATTGCATGTGTGTTCTTTTCACAAACCACATATGGAACCACCATTGTCACTGAAATGTGTATTCTTTCATTAACCACGTCCAGAGTCATTTCATGACTATTCTTTTCACAGACCACATATGGATCCACTAGTGTCATTGCATGTCTGTTCTTTTTAGAGACCACATATGGATCCACCAGTGTCATTGCATGCGTGTTCTTTTTATTAACAACAACTAGAGTCATTGCATGTGTGTTATTGTCATTAACCACATATGGATCCACCAATGTCATTACATGTGTGTTCTTCTCATTAACCACATCTAGAGTCACTTGATGTATGTTCTTTTCACAAACCACATATGGATCCACCAGTGTCATTGAAATGTGTGTCCTTTTCAAAGACCACATATGGATCCACCAGTGTCATTGCATGTGTGTTCTCTTCACAGACCACATATGGATCCACCAGTGTGATTGCATGTGTGTTCTTTTTATTAACAACAACTAGAGTCATTGCATATGGATCCACCAGAGTTCATTGCATGTGTGTTCTTTTCACAATCCACCCATGGATCCACCAATGTCATTGCATGTGTGTTCTTCTCATTAACCACAACTAGTCATTGCATATGTGTTCTTTTCACAAACCACATATGGAACCACCGGTGTCATTGCATGTGTGTTCTTCTCATTAACCATAGCTAGAGTCATTGTATGTGTGTCTTTTGACAAACCACATATGGAACCACCATTGTCATTGAAATGTGTATTCTTTCATTAACCACATCTAGAGTTATTTCATGTCTATTCTATTCACAGACCACATATGGATCCACCAGTGTCATTGAAATGTGTGTTCTTTTCAGAGACCACACATGGATCCACCAGTGTCATTGCATGTGTGTTCTCTTCATAGACCACATATGGATCCACCAGTGTCATTGCATGTGTGTTCATTTTATTAACAACAACTAGAGTCATTGCATATGGATCCACCAGAGTTCATTGCATGTGTGTTCTTTTCACAAACCACCTATGGATCCACCAATGTCATTGCATGTGTGTTCTTCTCATTAACCACAACTAGTCATTGCATATCTGTTCTTTTCACAAACCACATATGGAACCACCAGTGTCATTGCATGTGTGTTCTTCTCATTAACCACGGCTAGAGTCATTGTATTAGTGTTATTTTCACAAACTACATATGGAACCACCATTGTCATTGAAATGTTTGTTCTTCTCATCAACCACAGCTAGAGTCATTGCATGTCTGTTCTTGTCACAAACCACATATGGAACCACCATTGTCATTGAAATGTGTATTCCTTCATTAACCACATCTAGAGTCATTTCATGTATATTCTTCTCACAGACCACATATGGATCCACTAGTGTCATTGTATGTGTGTTCTTTTTTATTAACAACAACTAGAGTCATTGGATGTTTGTTATTTTCATTAACCACATATGGATCCACCAGTGTCATTGCATGTGTGTTCTTCTCGTTAACCACAACTAGTCATTGCATGTGTGTTCTTTTCACAAACCACATATGGAACCACCATTCTCATTGAAATGTGTATTCTTTCATTAACCACGTCTAGAGTCATTTCATGACTATTCTTTTCACAGACCACATATGGATCCACTAGTGTCATTGCATGTCTGTTCTTTTTAGAGACCACATATGGATCCACTAGTGTCATTGCATGCGTGTTCTTTTTATTAACAACAACTAGAGTCATTGCATGTGTGTTATTGTCATTAACCACATATGGATCCACCAATGTCATTGCATGCGTGTTCTTCTCATTAACCACACCTAGAGTCACTTGATGTATGTTCTTTTCACAAACCACATATGGATCCACCAGTGTCATTGAAATGTGTGTCCTTTTCAAAGACCACATATGGATCCACCAGTGTCATTGCATGTGTGTTCTCTTCACAGACCACATATGGATCCACCAGTGTGATTGCATGTGTGTTCTTTTTATTAACAACAACTAGAGTCATTGCATATGGATCCACCAGAGTTCATTGCATGTGTGTTCTTTTCACAATCCACCCATGGATCCACCAATGTCATTGCATGTGTGTTCTTCTCATTAACCACAACTAGTCATTGCATATGTGTTCTTTTCACAAACCACATATGGAACCACCGGTGTCATTGCATGTGTGTTCTTCTCATTAACCATAGCTAGAGTCATTGTATGTGTGTCTTTTGACAAACCACATATGGAACCACCATTGTCATTGAAATGTGTATTCTTTCATTAACCACATCTAGAGTTATTTCATGTCTATTCTATTCACAGACCACATATGGATCCACCAGTGTCATTGAAATGTGTGTTCTTTTCAGAGACCACACATGGATCCACCAGTGTCATTGCATATGGATCCACCAGAGCTCAATGCATGTGTGTTCTTTTCATAATCCACATATGGACCCACCAGTGTCATTGCATGTGTGTTCTTCTCATTAACCACAGCTAGAGTCATTGCATGTGTGTTCTTTTCACAAACCACATATGGAACCACCATTGTCATTGATATGTGTGTTCTTCCAATCAACCATAGCTAGAGTCATTGCATTTCTTTTCTTCTCACAAACCACATCTGGAACCACCATTTTCATTGAAATGTGTATTCCTTCATTAACCACATCTAGAGTCATTTCATGTATATTCTTCTCACAGACGACATATGGATCCACTAGTGTCATTGCATGTGTGTTCTTTTTATTAACAACAACTAGAGTCATTGCATGTTTGTTATTTTCATGAACCACATATGGATCCACCAGTGTCATTGCATGTGTGTTCTTCTCGTTAACCACAGTTAGAGTCATTGCATGTGTGTTCTTTTCACAAACCACATATGGAACCACCATTGTCATTCAAATGTGTATTCTTTCATTAACCACGTCTAGAGTCATTTCATGACTATTCTTTTCACAGACCACATATGGATCCACCAGTGTCATTGCATGTCTGTTCTTTTTAGAGACCACATATGGATCCACCAGTGTCATTGCAAGTGTGTTCTCATTAACCACATCTAGAGTCACTGGATGTATGTTCTTTTCACAAACCACATATGGATCCACCAGTGTCATTGAAATGTGTGTTCTCTTCACAGACCACACATGGATCCACCAGTGTCATTGCATGTGGATCCACCGGAGTTCAGTGCATGTGTGTTCTTTTTCGCAATCCACCTATGGATCCACCAGTGTCATTGCATGGGTGTTCTTTTTATTAACAACAAATAGAGTTATTGCATGTTTGTTATTTTTGTTAACCACATATGGATCCACCAGCGTCATTGCATGTGTGTTCTTCTCATTAACCACAACTAGAGTCATTGCATGTGTGTTCTTCTCATTAACCACAGCTAGAGTCATTGTATGTGTGTCTTTTCACAAACCACATATGGAACCACCATTGTCATTGAAATGTGTATTCTTTCATTAACCACATGTAGAGTTATTTCATGTCTATTCTATTCATAGACCACATATGGATCCACCAGTGTCATTGAAATGTGTGTTCTTTTTAGAAACCACACATGGATCCTCTAGTGTCATTGCATATGGATCCACCAGAGCTCAATGCATGTGTGTTCTTTTCATAATCCACATATGGACCCACCAGTGTCATTGCATGTGTGTTCTTCTCATTAACCACAGCTAGAGTCATTGCATGTGTGTTCTTTTCACAAACCACATATGGAACCACCATTGTCATTGAAATGTGTGTTCTTCTCATCAACCACAGCTAGAGTCATTGCATTTCTTTTCTTCTCACAAACCACATCTGGAACCACCATTGTCATTGAAATGTGTATTCCTTCATTAACCACATCTAGAGTCATTTCATGTATATTCTTCTCACAAACCACATATGGATCCACTAGTGTCATTGTATGTGTGTTCTTTTTTATTAACAACAACTAGAGTCATTGGATGTTTGTTATTTTCATGAACCACATATATGGATCCACCAGTGTCATTGCATGTGTGTTCCTCTCATTAACGACATCTAGAGTCACTGGATGTATGTTCTTTTCACAAACCACATATGGATCCACCAGTGTCATTGAAATGTGTGTTCTCTTCACAGACCACACATGGATCCACCAGTGTCATTGCATGTGGATCCACCGGAGTTCATTGCATGTGTGTTCTTTTTCGCAATCCACCTATGGATCCACCAGTGTCATTGCATGGGTGTTCTTTTTATTAACAACAAATAGAGTCATTGCATGTTTGTTATTTTTGTTAACCACATATGGATCCACCAACGTCATTGCATGTGTGTTCTTCTCATTAACCACAACTAGAGTCATTGCATGTGTGTTCTTCTCATTAACCACAGCTAGAGTCATTGTATGTGTGTCTTTTCACAAACCACATATGGAACCACCATTGTCATTGAAATGTGTATTCTTTCATTAACCACATGTAGAGTTATTTCATGTCTATTCTATTCATAGACCACATATGGATCCACCAGTGTCATTGAAATGTGTGTTCTTTTTAGAAACCACACATGGATCCTCTAGTGTCATTGCATATGGATCCACCAGAGCTCAATGCATGTGTGTTCTTTTCATAATCCACATATGGACCCACCAGTGTCATTGCATGTGTGTTCTTCTCATTAACCACAGCTAGAGTCATTGCATGTGTGTTCTTTTCACAAACCACATATGGAACCACCATTGTCATTGAAATGTGTGTTCTTCTCATCAACCACAGCTAGAGTCATTGCATTTCTTTTCTTCTCACAAACCACATCTGGAACCACCATTTTCATTGAAATGTGTATTCCTTCATTAACCACATCTAGAGTCATTTCATGTATATTCTTCTCACAGACGACATATGGATCCACTAGTGTCATTGTATGTGTGTTCTTTTTTATTAACAACTAGAGTCATTGGATGTTTGTTATTTTCATGAACCACATATATGGATCCACCAGTGTCATTGCATGTGTGTTCTTCTCGTTAACCACAGTTAGAGTCATTGCTTGTGTGTTCTTTTCACAAACCACATATGGAACCACCATTGTCATTGAAATGTGTATTCTTTCATTAACCACGTCTAGAGTCATTTCATGACTATTCTTTTCACAGACCACATATGGATCCATCAGTGTCATTGCATGTCTGTTCTTTTTAGAGACCACATATGGATCCACCAGTGTCATTGCAAGTGTGTTCTCATTAGCCACATCTAGAGTCACTGGATGTATGTTCTTTTCACAAACCACATATGGATCCACCAGTGTCATTGAAATGTGTGTTCTCTTCACAGACCACACCTGGATCCACCAGTGTGATTGAATGTGGATCCACTAGAGTTCATTGCATGTGTGTTCTTTTTCGCAATCCACCTATGGATCCACCAGTGTCATTGCATGTGTGTTCTCTCATTAACCACAACTAGAGTCATTGCATGTGTGTTCTTTTCACAAAGCACATATGGAACCACCATTGTCATTGAAAATTGTATTCTTTCATTAACCACATCTAGAGTCATTTCATGTCTATTCTTTTCACATACCACATATGGATCCACCAGTGTCATTGCATGTGTGTTCTCTTCACAGACCACATATGGATCCACCAGTGTCATTGCATGTGTGTTCTTTTTATTAACAACAACTAGAGTCATTGCATATGGATCCACCAGAGTGCATTGCATGTGTGTTCTTTTCACAATCCACCAATGTCATTGCATGTGTGTTTAGCTCATTAACCACAACTAGTCATTGCATGTGTGTTCTTTTCACAAACCACATATGGAACCACCAGTGTCATTGCATGTGTGTTCTTCTCATTAACCACAACTAGTCATTGCATATCTGTTCTTTTCACAAACCACATATGGAACCACCAGTGTCATTGCATGTGTGTTCTTCTCATTAACCACAGCTACAGTCATTGCATTAGTGTTATTTTCACAAACCACATATGGAACCACCATTGTCATTGAAATGTTTGTTCTTCTCATCAACCATAGCTAGAGTCATTGCATGTCTGTTCTTGTCACAAACCACATATGGAACCACCATTGTTATTGAAATGTGTATTTCTTCATTAACCACATCTAGAGTCATTTCATGTATATTCTTCTCACAGACCACATATGGATCCACTCGTGTCATTGTATGTGTGTTCTTTTTTATTAACAACAACTAGAGTCATTGGATGTTTGTTATTTTCATTAACCACATATGGATCCACCAGTGTCATTGCATGTGTGTTCTTCTCGTTAACCACAGCTAGTCATTGCATGTGTGTTCTTTTCACAAACCACATATGGAACCACCATTGTCATTGAAATGTGTATTCTTTCGTTAACCACGTCCAGAGTCATTTCATGACTATTCTTTTCACAGACCACATATGGATCCACTAGTGTCATTGCATGTCTGTTCTTTTTAGAGACCACATATGGATCCACCAGTGTCATTGCATGCGTGTTCTTTTTATTAACAACAACTAGAGTCATTGCATGTGTGTTATTGTCGTTAACCACATATGGATACACCAATGTCATTGCATGTGTGTTCTTCTCATTAACCACATCTAGAGTCATTGCATGTGTGTTCTTTTTCACAAACCACATATGGAACCACCATTGTCATTGAAATATGTATTCTTTTATTAACCACATCTAGAGTCATTTCATGACTATTCTTTTCACATACCACATATGGATCCACCGGTATCATTGCATGTGTATTCTTTTCAGAGACCACATATGGATCCACCAGTGTCATTGCATGTGTGTCCTTTTATTAATAACAACTAGAGTCATGGCATGTGCGTTATTTTCATTAACCACATATGGATCCACCAGTGTCATTGCATGTGTGTTCTTCTCATTATCGACATCTAGAGTCACTAGATGTATGATCTTTTCACAAACCACATATGGATCCACCAGTGTCATTGAAATGTGTGTTCTCTTGGCAGACCACACATGGATCCACCAGTGTCATTGCATGTGGATCCACCGGAGTTCATTGCATGTGTGTTCTTTTTCGCAATCCACCTATGGATCCACCAGTGTCATTGCATGTGTGTTCTTTTTATTAACAACAAATAGAGTCATTGCATGTTTGTTATTTTCGTTAACCACATATGGATCCACCAGCGTCATTGCATGTGCGTTCTTCTCATTAACCACATCTAGAGTCATTGCATGTCTGTTCTTTTCACAAACCATATATGGAACCACCATTGTCATTGAAATGTGCATTCTTTCATTAACCACATCAAGAGTCACTTGATGTATGTTCTTTTCACAAACCACATATGGATCCACCAGTGTCATTGAAATGTGTGTCCTTTTCAAAGACCACATATGGATACACCAGTGTCATTGCATGTGTGTTCTCTTCACAGACCACATATGGATCCACCAGTGTGATTGCATGTGTGTTCTTTTTATTAACAACAACTAGAGTCATTGCATATGGATCCACCAGAGTTCATTGCATGTGTGTTCTTTTCACAATCCACCCATGGATCCACCAATGTCATTGCATGTGTGTTCTTCTCATTAACCACAACTAGTCATTGCATATGTGTTCTTTTCACAAACCACATATGGAACCACCGGTGTCATTGCATGTGTGTTCTTCTCATTAACCATAGCTAGAGTCATTGTATGTGTGTCTTTTGACAAACCACATATGGAACCACCATTGTCATTGAAATGTGTATTCTTTCATTAACCACATCTAGAGTTATTTCATGTCTATTCTATTCACAGACCACATATGGATCCACCAGTGTCATTGAAATGTGTGTTCTTTTCAGAGACCACACATGGATCCACCAGTGTCATTGCATATGGATCCACCAGAGCTCAATGCATGTGTGTTCTTTTCATAATCCACATATGGACCCACCAGTGTCATTGCATGTGTGTTCTTCTCATTAACCACAGCTAGAGTCATTGCATGTGTGTTCTTTTCACAAACCACATATGGAACCACCATTGTCATTGAAATGTGTGTTCTTCTCATCAACCACAGCTAGAGTCATTGCATTTCTTTTCTTCTCACAAACCACATCTGGAACCACCATTGTCATTGAAATGTGTATTCCTTCATTAACCACATCTAGAGTCATTTCATGTATATTCTTCTCACAGACGACATATGGATCCACTAGTGTCATTGTATGTGTGTTCTTTTTTATTAACAACTAGAGTCATTGGATGTTTGTTATTTTCATGAACCACATATGGATCCACCAGTGTCATTGCATGTGTGTTCTTCTCGTTAACCACAGTTAGGGTCATTGCATGTGTGTTCTTTTCACAAACCACATATGGAACCACCATTGTCATTCAAATGTGTATTCTTTCATTAACCACGTCTAGAGTCATTTCATGACTATTCTTTTCACAGACCACATATGGATCCACCAGTGTCATTGCATGTCTGTTCTTTTTAGAGACCACATATGGATCCACCAGTGTCATTGCAAGTGTGTTCTCATTAACCACATCTAGAGTCACTGGATGTATGTTCTTTTCACAAACCACATATGGATCCACCAGTGTCATTGAAATGTGTGTTCTCTTCACAGACCACACATGGATCCACCAGTGTCATTGCATGTGGATCCACCGGAGTTCAGTGCATGTGTGTTCTTTTTCGCAATCCACCTATGGATCCACCAGTGTCATTGCATGGGTGTTCTTTTTATTAACAACAAATAGAGTCATTGCATGTTTGTTATTTTTGTTAACCACATATGGATCCACCAGCGTCATTGCATGTGTGTTCTTCTCATTAACCACAACTAGAGTCATTGCATGTGTGTTCTTCTCATTAACCACAGCTAGAGTCATTGTATGTGTGTCTTTTCACAAACCACATATGGAACCACCATTGTCATTGAAATGTGTATTCTTTCATTAACCACATGTAGAGTTATTTCATGTCTATTCTATTCATAGACCACATATGGATCCACCAGTGTCATTGAAATGTGTGTTCTTTTTAGAAACCACACATGGATCCTCTAGTGTCATTGCATATGGATCCACCAGAGCTCAATGCATGTGTGTTCTTTTCATAATCCACATATGGACCCACCAGTGTCATTGCATGTGTGTTCTTCTCATTAACCACAGCTAGAGTCATTGCATGTGTGTTCTTTTCACAAACCACATATGGAACCACCATTGTCATTGAAATGTGTGTTCTTCTCATCAACCACAGCTAGAGTCATTGCATTTCTTTTCTTCTCACAAACCACATCTGGAACCACCATTGTCATTGAAATGTGTATTCCTTCATTAACCACATCTAGAGTCATTTCATGTATATTCTTCTCACAGACCACATATGGATCCACTAGTGTCATTGTATGTGTGTTCTTTTTTATTAACAACAACTAGAGTCATTGGATGTTTGTTATTTTCATGAACCACATATATGGATCCACCAGTGTCATTGCATGTGTGTTCCTCTCATTAACGACATCTAGAGTCACTGGATGTATGTTCTTTTCACAAACCACATATGGATCCACCAGTGTCATTGAAATGTGTGTTCTCTTCACAGACCACACATGGATCCACCAGTGTCATTGCATGTGGATCCACCGGAGTTCATTGCATGTGTGTTCTTTTTCGCAATCCACCTATGGATCCACCAGTGTCATTGCATGGGTGTTCTTTTTATTAACAACAAATAGAGTCATTGCATGTTTGTTATTTTTGTTAACCACATATGGATCCACCAGCGTCATTGCATGTGTGTTCTTCTCATTAACCACAACTAGAGTCATTGCATGTGTGTTCTTCTCATTAACCACAGCTAGAGTCATTGTATGTGTGTCTTTTCACAAACCACATATGGAACCACCATTGTCATTGAAATGTGTATTCTTTCATTAACCACATGTAGAGTTATTGCATGTCAATTCTATTCATAGACCACATATGGATCCACCAGTGTCATTGAAATGTGTGTTCTTTTTAGAAACCACACATGGATCCTCTAGTGTCATTGCATATGGATCCACCAGAGCTCAATGCATGTGTGTTCTTTTCATAATCCACATATGGACCCACCAGTGTCATTGCATGTGTGTTCTTCTCATTAACCACAGCTAGAGTCATTGCATGTGTGTTCTTTTCACAAACCACATATGGAACCACCATTGTCATTGAAATGTGTGTTCTTCTCATCAACCACAGCTAGAGTCATTGCATTTCTTTTCTTCTCACAAACCACATCTGGAACCACCATTGTCATTGAAATGTGTATTCCTTCATTAACCACATCTAGAGTCATTTCATGTATATTCTTCTCACAGACGACATATGGATCCACTAGTGTCATTGTATGTGTGTTCTTTTTTATTAACAACTAGAGTCATTGGATGTTTGTTATTTTCATGAACCACATATATGGATCCACCAGTGTCATTGCATGTGTGTTCTTCTCGTTAACCACAGTTAGAGTCATTGCATGTGTGTTCTTTTCACAAACCACATATGGAACCACCATTGTCATTGAAATGTGTATTCTTTCATTAACCACGTCTAGAGTCATTTCATGACTATTCTTTTCACAGACCACATATGGATCCACCAGTGTCATTGCATGTCTGTTCTTTTTAGAGACCACATATAGATCCACCAGTGTCATTGCAAGTGTGTTCTCATTAGCCACATCTAGAGTCACTGGATGTATGTTCTTTTCACAAACCACATATGGATCCACCAGTGTCATTGAAATGTGTGTTCTCTTCACAGACCACACCTGGATCCACCAGTGTGATTGAATGTGGATCCACTAGAGTTCATTGCATGTGTGTTCTTTTTCGCAATCCACCTATGGATCCACCAGTGTCATTGCATGTGTGTTCTCTCATTAACCACAACTAGAGTCATTGCATGTGTGTTCTTTTCACAAACCACATATGGAACCACCATTGTCATTGAAATTTGTATTCTTTCATTAACCACATCTAGAGTCATTTCATGTCTATTCTTTTCACATACCACATATGGATCCACCAGTGGCATTGCATGTGTGTTCTCTTCACAGACCACATATGGATCCACCAGTGTCATTGCATGTGTGTTCTTTTTATTAACAACAACTAGAGTCATTGCATATGGATCCACCAGAGTGCATTGCATGTGTGTTCTTTTCACAATCCACCAATGTCATTGCATGTGTGTTTAGCTCATTAACCACAACTAGTCATTGCATGTGTGTTCTTTTCACAAACCACATATGGAACCACCAGTGTCATTGCATGTGTGTTCTTCTCATTAACCACAACTAGTCATTGCATATCTGTTCTTTTCACAAACCACAAATGGAACCACCAGTGTCATTGCATGTGTGTTCTTCTCATTAACCACAGCTACAGTCATTGCATTAGTGTTATTTTCACAAACCACATATGGAACCACCATTGTCATTGAAATGTTTGTTCTTCTCATCAACCATAGCTAGAGTCATTGCATGTCTGTTCTTGTCACAAACCACATATGGAACCACCATTGTTATTGAAATGTGTATTTCTTCATTAACCACATCTAGAGTCATTTCATGTATATTCTTCTCACAGACCACATATGGATCCACTCGTGTCATTATATGTGTGTTCTTTTTTATTAACAACAACTAGAGTCATTGGATGTTTGTTATTTTCATTAACCACATATGGATCCACCAGTGTCATTGCATGTGTGTTCTTCTCGTTAACCACAGCTAGTCATTGCATGTGTGTTCTTTTCACAAACCACATATGGAACCACCATTGTCATTGAAATGTGTATTCTTTCGTTAACCACGTCCAGAGTCATTTCATGACTATTCTTTTCACAGACCACATATGGATCCACTAGTGTCATTGCATGTCTGTTCTTTTTAGAGACCACATATGGATCCACCAGTGTCATTGCATGCGTGTTCTTTTTATTAACAACAACTAGAGTCATTGCATGTGTGTTATTGTCATTAACCACATATGGATACACCAATGTCATTGCATGTGTGTTCTTCTCATTAACCACATCTAGAGTCATTGCATGTGTGTTCTTTTTCACAAACCACATATGCAACCACCATTGTCATTGAAATATGTATTCTTTTATTAACCACATCTAGAGTCATTTCATGACTATTCTTTTCACATACCACATATGGATCCACCGGTATCATTGCATGTGTATTCTTTTCAGAGACCACATATGGATCCACCAGTGTCATTGCATGTGTGTCCTTTTATTAACAACAACTAGAGTCATGGCATGTGCGTTATTTTCATTAACCACGTATGGATCTACCAGTGGCATTGCATGTGTGTTCTTCTCATTATCGACATCTAGAGTCACTAGATGTATGATCTTTTCACAAACCACATATGGATCCACCAGTGTCATTGAAATGTGTGTTCTCTTGGCAGACCACACATGGATCCACCAGTGTCATTGCATGTGGATCCACCGGAGTTCATTGCATGTGTGTTCTTTTTCGCAATCCACCTATGGATCCACCAGTGTCATTGCATGTGTGTTCTTTTTATTAACAACAAATAGAGTCATTGCATGTTTGTTATTTTCGTTAACCACATATGGATCCACCAGCGTCATTGCATGTGCGTTCTTCTCATTAACCACATCTAGAGTCATTGCATGTCTGTTCTTTTCACAAACCATATATGGAACCACCATTGTCATTGAAATGTGCATTCTTTCATTAACCACATCTAGAGTCATTTCATGACTATTCTTTTCATAGACCACATGTGTATCCACCAGTGTCATTTCATGTCTATTCTTTTCAGAGACCACTTATGGATCCACCAGTGTCATTGCATGTGTGTTCTCTTCATAGACCACATATGGATCCACCAGTGTCATTGCATGTGTGTTCATTTTATTAACAACAACTAGAGTCATTCCATATGGATCCACCAGAGTTCATTGCATGTGTGTTCTTTTCACAATCCACCTATGGATCCACCAATGTCATTGCATGTGTGTTCTTCTCATTAACCACAACTAGTCATTGCATATCTGTTCTTTTCACAAACCACATATGGAACCACCAGTGTCATTGCATGTGTGTTCTTCTCATTAACCACGGCTAGAGTCATTGTATTAGTGTTATTTTCACAAACCACATATGGAACCACCATTGTCATTGAAATGTTTGTTCTTCTCATCAACCACAGCTAGAGTCATTGCATGTCTGTTCTTGTCACAAACCACATATGGAACCACCATTGTCATTGAAATGTGTATTCCTTCATTAACCACATCTAGAGTCATTTCATGTATATTCTTCTCACAGACCACATATGGATCCACTAGTGTCATTGTATGTGTGTTCTTTTTTATTAACAACAACTAGAGTCATTGGATGTTTGTTATTTTCATTAACTACATATGGATCCACCAGTGTCATTGCATGTGTGTTCTTCTCGTTAACCACAACTAGTCATTGCATGTGTGTTCTTTTCACAAACCACATATGGAACCACCATTCTCATTGAAATGTGTATTCTTTCATTAACCACGTCTAGAGTCATTTCATGACTATTCTTTTCACAGACCACATATGGATCCACTAGTGTCATTGCATGTCTGTTCTTCTTAGAGACCACATATGGATCCACCAGTGTCATTGCATGCGTGTTCTTTTTATTAACAACAACTAGAGACATTGCATGTGTGTTATTGTCATTAACCACATATGGATCCACCAATGTCATTGCATGTGTGTTCTTCTCATTAACCACATCTAGAGTCACTTGATGTATGTTCTTTTCACAAACCACATATGGATCCACCAGTGTCATTGAAATGTGTGTCCTTTTCAAAGACCACACATGGGTCCACCAGTGTCATTGCATATGGATCCACCAGAGTTCATTGCATGCGTGTTCTTTTCACAATCCACCTATGGATCCACCAGTGTCACTGCATGTGTGTTCTTCTCATCAACCACAGCTAGAGTCATTGCATGTGTGTTCTTTTCACAAACCACATATGGAACCACCAGTGTCATTGCATGTGTGTTCTTCTCATTAACCACATCTAGAGTCATTGCATGTGTGTTCTTTTTCACAAACCACATATGGAACCACCATTGTCATTGAAATATGTATTATTTTATTAACCACATCTAGAGTCATTTCATGACTATTCTTTTCACATACCACATATGGATGCACCAGTATCATTGCATGTGTATTCTTTTCAGAGACCACATATGGATCCACCAGTGTCATTGCATGTGTGTTCTTTTTATTAACAACAACTAGAGTCATGGCATGTGTGTTATTTTCATTAACCACATATGGATCCACCAGTGCCATTGCATTGTGTTCTTCTCATTAACGACATCTAGAGTCACTGGATGTATGTTGTTTTCACAAACCACATATCGATCCACTAGTGTCATTGAAATGTGTGTTCTCTTCGTAGACCACACATGGATCCACCAGTGTCATTGCATGTGGATCCACCAGAGTTCATTGCATGTGTGTTCTTTTTTGCAATCCACCTATGGATCCACCAGTGTCATTGCATGTGTGTTCTTTTTATTAACAACAAATAGAGTCATTGCATGTTTGTTATTTTTGTTAACCACATATGGATCCACCAGCGTCATTGCATGTGTGTTCTTCTCATTAACCACAACTAGAGTCATTGCATGTGTGTTCTTTTCACAAACCACATATGGAACCACCATTGTCATTGAAATTTGTATTCTTTCATTAACCACATCTAGAGTCATTTCATGTATATTCTTTTCACAGACCACTTATGGATCCACCAGTGTCATTGCATGTGTGTTCTCTTCACAGACCACATATAGATCCACCAGTGTGATTGCATGTGTGTTCTTTTTATTAACAACAACTAGAGTCATTGCATATGGATCCACCAGAGTTCATTGCATGTGTGTTCTTTTCACAATCCACCCATGGATCCACCAATGTCATTGCATGTGTGTTCTTCTCATTAACCACAACTAGTCATTGCATATGTGTTCTTTTCACAAACCACATATGGAACCACCGGTGTCATTGCATGTGTGTTCTTCTCATTAACCATAGCTAGAGTCATTGTATGTGTGTCTTTTGACAAACCACATATGGAACCACCATTGTCATTGAAATGTGTATTCTTTCATTAACCACATCTAGAGTTATTTCATGTCTATTCTATTCACAGACCACATATGGATCCACCAGTGTCATTGAAATGTGTGTTCTTTTCAGAGACCACACATGGATCCACCAGTGTCATTGCATATGGATCCACCAGAGCTCAATGCATGTGTGTTCTTTTCATAATCCACATATGGACCCACCAGTGTCATTGCATGTGTGTTCTTCTCATTAACCACAGCTAGAGTCATTGCATGTGTGTTCTTTTCACAAACCACATATGGAACCACCATTGTCATTGAAATGTGTGTTCTTCTCATCAACCATAGCTAGAGTCATTGCATTTCTCTTCTTCTCACAAACCACATCTGGAACCACCATTTTCATTGAAATGTGTATTCCTTCATTAACCACATCTAGAGTCATTTCATGTATATTCTTCTCACAGACGACATATGGATCCACTAGTGTCATTGCATGTGTGTTCTTTTTATTAACAACAACTAGAGTCATTGCATGTTTGTTATTTTCATGAACCACATATGGATCCACCAGTGTCATTGCATGTGTGTTCTTCTCGTTAACCACAGTTAGAGTCATTGCATGTGTGTTCTTTTCACAAACCACATATGGAACCACCATTGTCATTCAAATGTGTATTCTTTCATTAACCACGTCTAGAGTCATTTCATGACTATTCTTTTCACAGACCACATATGGATCCACCAGTGTCATTGCATGTCTGTTCTTTTTAGAGACCACATATGGATCCACCAGTGTCATTGCAAGTGTGTTCTCATTAACCACATCTAGAGTCACTGGATGTATGTTCTTTTCACAAACCACATATGGATCCACCAGTGTCATTGAAATGTGTGTTCACTTCACAGACCACACCTGGATCCACCAGTGTCATTGAATGTGGATCCACCAGAGTTCAGTGCATGTGTGTTCTTTTTCGCAATCCACCTATGGATCCACCAATGTCATTGCATGTGTGTTCTCTCATTAACCACAACTAGAGTCATTGCATGTGTGTTCTTTTGACAAACCACATATGGAACCACCATTGTCATTGAAATTTGTATTCTTTCACTAACAACATCTAGAGTCATTTCATGTCTATTCTTTTCACATACCACATATGGATCCACCAGTGTCATTGCATGTGTGTTCTCTTCATAGACCACATATGGATCCACCAGTGTCATTGCATGTGTGTTCTTTTTATTAACAACAACTAGAGTCATTGCATATGGATCCACCAGAGTTCATTGCATGTGTGTTCTTTTCACAATCCACCAATGTCACTGCATGTGTGTTCTTCTCATTAACCACAACTAGTCATTGCATGTGTGTTCTTTTCACAAACCACATATGGACAACCAATGTCATTGCGTGTGTGTTCTTCTCATTAACCACAACTAGTCATTGCATATCTGTTCTTTTCACAAACCACATATGGAACCACCAGTGTCATTGCATGTGTGTTCTTCTCATTAACCACAGCTAGAGTCATTGCATTAGTGTTATTTTCACAAACCACATATGGAACCCCCATTGTCATTGAAATGTTTATTCTTCTCATCAACCATAGCTAGAGTCATTGCATGTGTGTTCTTTTCACAAACCACATATGGAACCACCATTGTCATTGAAATTTGTATTCTTTCATTAACCACATCTAGAGTCATTTCATGTATATTCTTTTCACAGACCACTTATGGATCCACCAGTGTCATTGCATGTATGTTCTCTTCACAGACCACATATGGATCCACCAGTGTGATGGCATGTGTGTTCTTTTTCTTAACAACAACTAGAGTCATTGCATATGGATCCACCAGAGTTTATTGCATGTGTGTTCTTTTCACAGTCCACCCATGGATCCACCAATGTCATTGCATGTGTGTTCTTCTCATTAACCACAACTAGTCATTGCATATGTGTTCTTTTCACAAACCACATATGGATCCACCAGTGTCATTGAAATGTGTGTTCTCTTCACAGACCACACCTGGATCCACCAGTGTCATTGAATGTGGATCCACCAGAGTTCATTGCATGTGTGTTCTTTTTCGCAATCCACCTATGGATCCACCAGTGTCATTGCATGTGTGTTCTCTCATTAACCACAACTAGAGTCATTGCATGTGTGTTCTTTTGACAAACCACATATGGAACCACCATTGTCATTGAAATTTGTATTCTTTCACTAACCACATCTAGAGTCATTTCATGTCTATTCTTTTCACACACCACATATGGATCCACCAGTGTCATTGCATGTGTGTTCTCTTCATAGACCACATATGGATCCACCAGTGTCATTGCATGTGTGTTATTTTTATTAACAACAACTAGAGTCATTGCATATGGATCCACCAGAGTTCATTGCATGTGTGTTATTTTCACAATCCACCAATGTCATTGCATGTGTGTTCTTCTCATTAACCACAACTAGTCATTGCATGTGTGTTCTTTTCACAAACCACATATAGAACCACCAGTGTCATTGCATGTGTGTTCTTCTCATTAACCACAACTGGTCATTGCATATCTGTTCTTTTCACAAACCACATATGGAACCACCAGTGTCATTGCATGTGTGTTCTTCTCATTAACCACAGCTAGAGTCATTGCATTAGTGTTATTTTCACAAACCACATATGGAACCACCATTGTCATTGAAATGTTTATTCTTCTCATCAACCACAGCTAGAGTCATTGCATGTCTGTTCTTGTCACCAACCACATACGGAACCACCATTGTCATTGAAATGTGTATTCCTTCATTAACCACATCTAGAGTCATTTCATGTGTATTCTTCTCACAGACCACATATGGATCCACTAGTGTCATTGTATGTGTGTTCTTTTTTATTAACAACAACTAGAGTCATTGGATGTTTGTTATTTTCATTAACTACATATGGATCCACCAGTGTCATTGCATGTGTGTTCTTCTCGTTAACCACAACTAGTCATTGCATGTGTGTTCTTTTCACAAACCACATATGGAACCACCATTCTCATTGAAATGTGTATTCTTTCATTAACCACGTCTAGAGTCATTTCATGACTATTCTTTTCACAGACCACATATGGATCCACTAGTGTCATTGCATGTCTGTTCTTCTTAGAGACCACATATGGATCCACCAGTGTCATTGCATGCGTGTTCTTTTTATTAACAACAACTAGAGACATTGCATGTGTGTTATTGTCATTAACCACATATGGATCCACCAATGTCATTGCATGTGTGTTCTTCTCATTAACCACATCTAGAGTCACTTGATGTATGTTCTTTTCACAAACCACATATGGATCCACCAGTGTCATTGAAATGTGTGTCCTTTTCAAAGACCACACATGGGTCCACCAGTGTCATTGCATATGGATCCACCAGAGTTCATTGCATGCGTGTTCTTTTCACAATCCACCTATGGATCCACCAGTGTCACTGCATGTGTGTTCTTCTCATCAACCACAGCTAGAGTCATTGCATGTGTGTTCTTTTCACAAACCACATATGGAACCACCAGTGTCATTGCATGTGTGTTCTTCTCATTAACCACATCTAGAGTCATTGCATGTGTGTTCTTTTTCACAAACCACATATGGAACCACCATTGTCATTGAAATATGTATTATTTTATTAACCACATCTAGAGTCATTTCATGACTATTCTTTTCACATACCACATATGGATGCACCAGTATCATTGCATGTGTATTCTTTTCAGAGACCACATATGGATCCACCAGTGTCATTGCATGTGTGTTCTTTTTATTAACAACAACTAGAGTCATGGCATGTGTGTTATTTTCATTAACCACATATGGATCCACCAGTGCCATTGCATTGTGTTCTTCTCATTAACGACATCTAGAGTCACTGGATGTATGTTGTTTTCACAAACCACATATCGATCCACTAGTGTCATTGAAATGTGTGTTCTCTTCGTAGACCACACATGGATCCACCAGTGTCATTGCATGTGGATCCACCAGAGTTCATTGCATGTGTGTTCTTTTTTGCAATCCACCTATGGATCCACCAGTGTCATTGCATGTGTGTTCTTTTTATTAACAACAAATAGAGTCATTGCATGTTTGTTATTTTTGTTAACCACATATGGATCCACCAGCGTCATTGCATGTGTGTTCTTCTCATTAACCACAACTAGAGTCATTGCATGTGTGTTCTTTTCACAAACCACATATGGAACCACCATTGTCATTGAAATTTGTATTCTTTCATTAACCACATCTAGAGTCATTTCATGTATATTCTTTTCACAGACCACTTATGGATCCACCAGTGTCATTGCATGTGTGTTCTCTTCACAGACCACATATAGATCCACCAGTGTGATTGCATGTGTGTTCTTTTTATTAACAACAACTAGAGTCATTGCATATGGATCCACCAGAGTTCATTGCATGTGTGTTCTTTTCACAATCCACCCATGGATCCACCAATGTCATTGCATGTGTGTTCTTCTCATTAACCACAACTAGTCATTGCATATGTGTTCTTTTCACAAACCACATATGGAACCACCGGTGTCATTGCATGTGTGTTCTTCTCATTAACCATAGCTAGAGTCATTGTATGTGTGTCTTTTGACAAACCACATATGGAACCACCATTGTCATTGAAATGTGTATTCTTTCATTAACCACATCTAGAGTTATTTCATGTCTATTCTATTCACAGACCACATATGGATCCACCAGTGTCATTGAAATGTGTGTTCTTTTCAGAGACCACACATGGATCCACCAGTGTCATTGCATATGGATCCACCAGAGCTCAATGCATGTGTGTTCTTTTCATAATCCACATATGGACCCACCAGTGTCATTGCATGTGTGTTCTTCTCATTAACCACAGCTAGAGTCATTGCATGTGTGTTCTTTTCACAAACCACATATGGAACCACCATTGTCATTGAAATGTGTGTTCTTCTCATCAACCATAGCTAGAGTCATTGCATTTCTCTTCTTCTCACAAACCACATCTGGAACCACCATTTTCATTGAAATGTGTATTCCTTCATTAACCACATCTAGAGTCATTTCATGTATATTCTTCTCACAGACGACATATGGATCCACTAGTGTCATTGCATGTGTGTTCTTTTTATTAACAACAACTAGAGTCATTGCATGTTTGTTATTTTCATGAACCACATATGGATCCACCAGTGTCATTGCATGTGTGTTCTTCTCGTTAACCACAGTTAGAGTCATTGCATGTGTGTTCTTTTCACAAACCACATATGGAACCACCATTGTCATTCAAATGTGTATTCTTTCATTAACCACGTCTAGAGTCATTTCATGACTATTCTTTTCACAGACCACATATGGATCCACCAGTGTCATTGCATGTCTGTTCTTTTTAGAGACCACATATGGATTCACCAGTGTCATTGCAAGTGTGTTCTCATTAACCACATCTAGAGTCACTGGATGTATGTTCTTTTCACAAACCACATATGGATCCACCAGTGTCATTGAAATGTGTGTTCACTTCACAGACCACACCTGGATCCACCAGTGTCATTGAATGTGGATCCACCAGAGTTCAGTGCATGTGTGTTCTTTTTCGCAATCCACCTATGGATCCACCAATGTCATTGCATGTGTGTTCTCTCATTAACCACAACTAGAGTCATTGCATGTGTGTTCTTTTGACAAACCACATATGGAACCACCATTGTCATTGAAATTTGTATTCTTTCACTAACAACATCTAGAGTCATTTCATGTCTATTCTTTTCACATACCACATATGGATCCACCAGTGTCATTGCATGTGTGTTCTCTTCATAGACCACATATGGATCCACCAGTGTCATTGCATGTGTGTTCTTTTTATTAACAACAACTAGAGTCATTGCATATGGATCCACCAGAGTTCATTGCATGTGTGTTCTTTTCACAATCCACCAATGTCACTGCATGTGTGTTCTTCTCATTAACCACAACTAGTCATTGCATGTGTGTTCTTTTCACAAACCACATATGGAACCACCAATGTCATTGCGTGTGTGTTCTTCTCATTAACCACAACTAGTCATTGCATATCTGTTCTTTTCACAAACCACATATGGAACCACCAGTGTCATTGCATGTGTGTTCTTCTCATTAACCACAGCTAGAGTCATTGCATTAGTGTTATTTTCACAAACCACATATGGAACCCCCATTGTCATTGAAATGTTTATTCTTCTCATCAACCATAGCTAGAGTCATTGCATGTGTGTTCTTTTCACAAACCACATATGGAACCACCATTGTCATTGAAATTTGTATTCTTTCATTAACCACATCTAGAGTCATTTCATGTATATTCTTTTCACAGACCACTTATGGATCCACCAGTGTCATTGCATGTGTGTTCTCTTCACAGACCACATATGGATCCACCAGTGTGATGGCATGTGTGTTCTTTTTCTTAACAACAACTAGAGTCATTGCATATGGATCCACCAGAGTTTATTGCATGTGTGTTCTTTTCACAGTCCACCCATGGATCCACCAATGTCATTGCATGTGTGTTCTTCTCATTAACCACAACTAGTCATTGCATATGTGTTCTTTTCACAAACCACATATGGATCCACCAGTGTCATTGAAATGTGTGTTCTCTTCACAGACCACACCTGGATCCACCAGTGTCATTGAATGTGGATCCACCAGAGTTCATTGCATGTGTGTTCTTTTTCGCAATCCACCTATGGATCCACCAGTGTCATTGCATGTGTGTTCTCTCATTAACCACAACTAGAGTCATTGCATGTGTGTTCTTTTGACAAACCACATATGGAACCACCATTGTCATTGAAATTTGTATTCTTTCACTAACCACATCTAGAGTCATTTCATGTCTATTCTTTTCACACACCACATATGGATCCACCAGTGTCATTGCATGTGTGTTCTCTTCATAGACCACATATGGATCCACCAGTGTCATTGCATGTGTGTTATTTTTATTAACAACAACTAGAGTCATTGCATATGGATCCACCAGAGTTCATTGCATGTGTGTTATTTTCACAATCCACCAATGTCATTGCATGTGTGTTCTTCTCATTAACCACAACTAGTCATTGCATGTGTGTTCTTTTCACAAACCACATATAGAACCACCAGTGTCATTGCATGTGTGTTCTTCTCATTAACCACAACTGGTCATTGCATATCTGTTCTTTTCACAAACCACATATGGAACCACCAGTGTCATTGCATGTGTGTTCTTCTCATTAACCACAGCTAGAGTCATTGCATTAGTGTTATTTTCACAAACCACATATGGAACCACCATTGTCATTGAAATGTTTATTCTTCTCATCAACCACAGCTAGAGTCATTGCATGTCTGTTCTTGTCACCAACCACATACGGAACCACCATTGTCATTGAAATGTGTATTCCTTCATTAACCACATCTAGAGTCATTTCATGTGTATTCTTCTCACAGACCACATATGGATCCACTAGTGTCATTGTATGTGTGTTCTTTTTTATTAACAACAACTAGAGTCATTGGATGTTTGTTATTTTCATTAACCACATATGGATCCACCAGTGTCGTTGCATGTGTGTTCCTCTCATTAACGACATCTAGAGTCAATGGATGTATGTTCTTTTCACAAACCACATATGGATCCACCAGTGTCGTTGAAATGTGTGTTCTCTTCGCAGACCACACATGGATCCACCAGTGTCATTGCATGTGGATCCACCGGAGTTCATTGCATGTGTGTTCGATCTTTTTCACAATCCACCTATGGATCCACCAGTGTCATTGCATGTGTGTTCTTTTTATTAACAACAAGTAGAGTCATTGCATGTTTGTTATTTTTGTTAACCACATATGGATCCACCAGCGTCATTGCATGTGTGTTCTTCTCATTAACCACAACTAGAGTCATTGCATGTGTGTTCTTCTCATTAACTACAGCTCGAGTCATTGTATGTGTGTCTTTTGACAAACCACATATGTAACCACCATTGTCATTGAAATGTGTATTCTTTCATTAACCACATCTAGAGTTATTTCATGTCTATTCTATTCACAGACCACATATGGATCCACCAGTGTCATTGAAATGTGTGTTCTTTTCAGAGACCACACATGGATCCACCAGTGTCATTGCATATGGATCCACCAGAGCTCAATGCATGTGTGTTCTTTTCATAATCCACATATGGACCCACCAGTGTCATTGCATGTGTGTTCTTCTCATTAACCACAGCTAGAGTCATTGCATGTGTGTTCTTTTCACAAACCACATATGGAACCACCATTGTCATTGAAATGTGTGTTTTTCTCATCAACCATAGCTAGAGTCATTGCACTTCTTTTCTTCTCACAAACCACATCTGGAACCATCATTTTCATTGAAATGTGTATTCCTTCATTAACCACATCTAGAGTCATTTCATGTATATTCTTCTCACAGACGACATATGGATCCACTAGTGTCATTGCATGTGTGTTCTTTTTATTAACAACAACTAGAGTCATTGCATGTTTGTTATTTTCATGAACCACATATGGATCCACCAGTGTCATTGCATGTGTGTTCTTCTCGTTAACCACAGTTAGAGTCATTGCATGTGTGTTCTTTTCACAAACCACATATGGAACCACCATTGTCATTCAAATGTGTATTCTTTCATTAACCACGTCTAGAGTCATTTCATGACTATTCTTTTCACAGACCACATATGGATCCACCAGTGTCATTGCATGTCTGTTCTTTTTAGAGACCACATATGGATCCACCAGTGTCATTGCAAGTGTGTTCTCATTAACCACATCTAGAGTCACTGGATGTATGTTCTTTTCACAAACCACATATGGATCCACCAGTGTCATTGAAATGTGTGTTCATTTCACAGACCACACCTGGATCCACCAGTGTCATTGAATGTGGATCCACCAGAGTTCAGTGCATGTGTGTTCTTTTTCGCAATCCACCTATGGATCCACCAATGTCATTGCATGTGTGTTCTCTCATTAACCACAACTAGAGTCATTGCATGTGTGTTCTTTTGACAAACCACATATGGAACCACCATTGTCATTGAAATTTGTATTCTTTCACTAACAACATCTAGAGTCATTTCATGTCTATTCTTTTCACATACCACATATAGATCCACCAGTGTCATTGCATGTGTGTTCTCTTCATAGACCACATATGGATCCACTAGTGTCATTGCATGTGTGTTCTTTTTATTAACAACAACTAGAGTCATTGCATATGGATCCACCAGAGTTCATTGCATGTGTGTTATTTTCACAATCCACCAATGTCACTGCATGTGTGTTCTTCTCATTAACCACAACTAGTCATTGCATGTGTGTTCTTTTCACAAACCACATATGGAACCACCAGTGTCATTGAAATGTTTATTCTTCTCATCAACCATAGCTAGAGTCATTGCATGTGTGTTCTTTTCACAAACCACATATGGAACCACCATTGTCATTGAAATTTGTATTCTTTCATTAACCACATCTAGAGTCATTTCATGTATATTCTTTTCACAGACCACTTATGGATCCACCAGTGTCATTGCATGTGTGTTCTCTTCACAGACCACATATGGATCCACCAGTGTGTTGGCATGTGTGTTCTTTTTCTTAACAACAACTAGAGTCATTGCATATGGATCCACCAGAGTTTATTGCATGTGTGTTCTTTTCACAATCCACCCATGGATCCACCAATGTCATTGCATGTGTGTTCTTCTCATTAACCACAACTAGTCATTGCATATGTGTTCTTTTCACAAACCACATATGGATCCACCAGTGTCATTGAAATGTGTGTTCTCTTCACAGACCACACCTGGATCCACCAGTGTCATTGAATGTGGATCCACCAGAGTTTATTGCATGTGTGTTCTTTTTCGCAATCCACCTATGGATCCACCAATGTCATTGCATGTGTGTTCTCTCATTAACCACAACTAGAGTCATTGCATGTGTGTTCTTTTGACAAACCACATATGGAACCACCATTGTCATTGAAATTTGTATTCTTTCACTAACAACATCTAGAGTCATTTCATGTCTATTCTTTTCACATACCACATATAGATCCACCAGTGTCATTGCATGTGTGTTCTCTTCATAGACCACATATGGATCCACCAGTGTCATTGCATGTGTGTTCTTTTTATTAACAACAACTAGAGTCATTGCATATGGATCCACCAGAGTTCATTGCATGTGTGTTCTTTTCACAATCCACCAATGTCACTGCATGTGTGTTCTTCTCATTAACCACAACTAGTCATTGCATGTGTGTTCTTTTCACAAACCACATATGGAACCACCAGTGTCATTGAAATGTTTATTCTTCTCATCAACCATAGCTAGAGTCATTGCATGTGTGTTCTTTTCACAAACCACATATGGAACCACCATTGTCATTGAAATTTGTATTCTTTCATTAACCACATCTAGAGTCATTTCATGTATATTCTTTTCACAGACCACTTATGGATCCACCAGTGTCATTGCATGTGTGTTCTCTTCACAGACCACATATGGATCCACCAGTGTGTTGGCATGTGTGTTCTTTTTCTTAACAACAACTAGAGTCATTGCATATGGATCCACCAGAGTTTATTGCATGTGTGTTCTTTTCACAATCCACCCATGGATCCACCAATGTCATTGCATGTGTGTTCTTCTCATTAACCACAACTAGTCATTGCATATGTGTTCTTTTCACAAACCACATATGGATCCACCAGTGTCATTGAAATGTGTGTTCTCTTCACAGACCACACCTGGATCCACCAGTGTCATTGAATGTGGATCCACCAGAGTTTATTGCATGTGTGTTCTTTTTCGCAATCCACCTATGGATCCACCAGTGTCATTGCATGTGTGTTCTCTCATTAACCACAACTAGAGTCATTGCATGTGTGTTCTTTTGACAAACCACATATGGAACCACCATTGTCATTGAAATTTGTATTCTTTCACTAACCACATCTAGAGTCATTTCATGTCTATTCTTTTCACACACCACATATGGATCCACCAGTGTCATTGCATGTGTGTTCTCTTCATAGACCACATATGGATCCACCAGTGTCATTGCATGTGTGTTATTTTTATTAACAACAACTAGAGTCATTGCATATGGATCCACCAGAGTTCATTGCATGTGTGTTCTTTTCACAATCCACCAATGTCATTGCATGTGTGTTCTTCTCATTGACCACAACTAGTCATTGCATGTGTGTTCTTTTCACAAACCACATATAGAACCACCAGTGTCATTGCATGTGTGTTCTTCTCATTAACCACAACTAGTCATTGCATATCTGTTCTTTTCACAAACCACATATGGAACCACCAGTGTCATTGCATGTGTGTTCTTCTCATTAACCACAGCTAGAGTCATTGCATTAGTGTTATTTTCACAAACCACATATGGAACCACCATTGTCATTGAAATGTTTATTCT
This sequence comes from Avena sativa, assembly GCA_916181665.1. NCBI lineage: Eukaryota > Viridiplantae > Streptophyta > Magnoliopsida > Poales > Poaceae > Avena > Avena sativa. The sequence continues at coordinate 321,681,584 of OV702292.1, forward strand.
TCTCATCAACCACAGCTAGAGTCATTGCATGTCTGTTCTTGTCACCAACCACATATGGAACCACCATTGTCATTGAAATGTGTATTCCTTCATTAACCACATCTAGAGTCATTTCATGTGTATTCTTCTCACAGACCACATATGGATCCACTAGTGTCATTGTATGTGTGTTCTTTTTTATTAACAACAACTAGAGTCATTGGATGTTTGTTATTTTCATTAACCACATATGGATCCACCAGTGTCGTTGCATGTGTGTTCCTCTCATTAACGACATCTAGAGTCAATGGATGTATGTTCTTTTCACAAACCACATATGGATCCACCAGTGTCATTGAAATGTGTGTTCTCTTCGCAGACCACACATGGATCCACCAGTGTCATTGCATGTGGATCCACCGGAGTTCATTGCATGTGTGTTCGATCTTTTTCACAATCCACCTATGGATCCACCAGTGTCATTGCATGTGTGTTCTTTTTATTAACAACAAGTAGAGTCATTGCATGTTTGTTATTTTTGTTAACCACATATGGATCCACCAGCGTCATTGCATGTGTGTTCTTCTCATTAACCACAACTAGAGTCATTGCATGTGTGTTCTTCTCATTAACTATAGCTCGAGTCATTGTATGTGTGTCTTTTGACAAACCACATATGTAACCACCATTGTCATTGAAATGTGTATTCTTTCATTAACCACATCTAGAGTTATTTCATGTCTATTCTATTCACAGACCACATATGGATCCACCAGTGTCATTGAAATGTGTGTTCTTTTCAGAGACCACACATGGATCCTCCAGTGTCATTGCATATGGATCCACCAGAGCTCAATGCATGTGTGTTCTTTTCATAATCCACATATGGACCCACCAGTGTCATTGCATGTGTGTTCTTCTCATTAACCACAGCTAGAGTCATTGCATGTGTGTTCTTTTCACAAACCACATATGGAACCACCATTGCCATTGAAATGTGTGTTCTTCTCATCAACCATAGCTAGAGTCATTGCATTTCTTTTCTTCTCATAAACCACATCTGGAACCACCATTTTCGTTGAATGTGTATTCCTTCATTAACCACATCTAGAGTCATTTCATGTATATTCTTCTCACAGACGACATATGGATCCACTAGTGTCATTGCATGTGTGTTCTTTTTATTAACAACAACTAGAGTCATTGCATGTTTGTTATTTTCATGAACCACATATGGATCCACCAGTGTCATTGCATGTGTGTTCTTCTCGTTAACCACAGTTAGAGTCATTGCATGTGTGTTCTTTTCACAAACCACATATGAAACCACCATTGTAATTGAAATGTGTATTCTTTCATTAACCACGTCTAGAGTCATTTCATGACTATTCTTTTCACAAACCACATATGGATCCACCAGTGTCATTGCATGTCTGTTCTTTTTAGAGACCACATATGGATCCACCAGTGTCATTGCAAGTGTGTTCTCATTAACCACATCTAGAGTCACTGGATGTATGTTCTTTTCACAAACCTCATATGGATCCACCAGTGTCATTGAAATGTGTGTTCTCTTCACAGACCACACCTGGATCCACCAGTGTCATTGAATGTGGATCCACCAGAGTTCATTGCATGTGTGTTCTTTTTCGCAATCCACCTATGGATCCACCAGTGTCATTGCATGTGTGTTCTCTCATTAACCACAACTAGAGTCATTGCATGTGTGTTCTTTTGACAAACCACATATGGAACCACCGTTGTCATTGAAATTTGTATTCTTTCACTAACCACATCTAGAGTCATTTTATGTCTATTCTTTTCACACACCACATATGGATCCACCAGTGTCATTGCATGTGTGTTCTCTTCATAGACCACATATGGATCCACTAGTGTCATTGCATGTCTGTTATTTTTATTAACAACAACTAGAGTCATTGCATATGGATCCACCAGAGTTCATTGCATGTGTGTTCTTTTCACAATCCACCAATGTCATTGCATGTGTGTTCTTCTCATTAACCACAACTAGTCATTGCATCTGTGTTCTTTTCACAAACCACATATGGAACCACCAGTTTCATTGCATGTGTGTTCTTCTCATTAACCACAACTAGTCATTGCATATCTGTTTTTTTCACAAACCACATATGGAACCACCAGTGTCATTGCATGTGTGTTCTTCTCATTAACCACAGCTAGAGTAATTGCATTAGTGTTATTTTCACAAACCACATATGGAACCACCATTGTCATTGAAATGTTTATTCTTCTCATCAACCACAGCTAGAGTCATTGCATGTCTGTTCTTGTCACAAACCACATATGGAACCACCATTGTCATTGAAATGTGTATTCCTTCATTAACCACATCTAGAGTCATTTCATGTGTATTCTTCTCACAGACCACATATGGATCCACTAGTGTCATTGTATGTGTGTTCTTTTTTATTAACAACAACTAGAGTCATTGGATGTTTGTTATTTTCGTTAACCACATATGGATCCACCAGTGTCATTACATGTGTGTTCCTCTCATTAATGACATCTAGAGTCAATGGATGTATGTTCTTTTCACAAACCACATATGGATCCACCAGTGTCATTGAAATGTGTGTTCTCTTCGCAGACCACACATGGATCCACCAGTGTCATTGCATGTGGATCCACCGGAGTTCATTGCATGTGTGTTCAATCTTTTTCACAATCCACCTATGGATCCACTAGTGTCATTGCATGTGTGTTCTTTTTATTAACAACAAGTAGAGTCATTGCATGTTTGTTATTTTTGTTAACCACATATGGATCAACCAGCGTCATTGCATGTGTGTTCTTCTCATTAACCACAACTAGAGTCATTGCATGTGTGTTCTTCTCATCAACCACAGCTAGAGTCATTGTATGTGTGTCCTTTGACAAACCACATATGGAACCACCATTGTCATTGAAATGTGTATTCCTTCATTAACCACATCTAGAGTCATTTCATGTATATTCTTCTCACAGACCACATATGGATCCACTAGTGTCATTGTATGTGTGTTCTTTTTTATTAACAACAACTAGAGTCATTGGATGTTTGTTATTTTCATTAACCACATATATGGATCCACCAGTGTCATTGCATGTGTGTTCCTCTCATTAACGACATCTAGAGTCACTGGATGTATGTTCTTTTCACAAACCACATATGGATCCACCAGTGTCATTGAAATGTGTGTTCTCTTCACAGACCACACATGGATCCACCAGTGTCATTGCATGTGGATCCACCGGAGTTCATTGCATGTGTGTTCTTTTTCGCAATCCACCTATGGATCCACCAGTGTCATTGCATGGGTGTTCTTTTTATTAACAACAAATAGAGTCATTGCATGTTTGTTATTTTTGTTAACCACATATGGATCCACCAGCGTCATTGCATGTGTGTTCTTCTCATTAACCACAACTAGAGTCATTGCATGTGTGTTCTTCTCATTAACCACAGCTAGAGTCATTGTATGTGTGTCTTTTCACAAACCACATATGGAACCACCATTGTCATTGAAATGTGTATTCTTTCATTAACCACATGTAGAGTTATTTCATGTCTATTCTACTCATAGACCACATATGGATCCACCAGTGTCATTGAAATGTGTGTTCTTTTTAGAAACCACACATGGATCCTCTAGTGTCATTGCATATGGATCCACCAGAGCTCAATGCATGTGTGTTCTTTTCATAATCCACATATGGACCCACCAGTGTCATTGCATGTGTGTTCTTCTCATTAACCACAGCTAGAGTCATTGCATGTGTGTTCTTTTCATAAACCACATATGGAACCACCATTGTCATTGAAATGTGTGTTCTTCTCATCAACCACAGCTAGAGTCATTGCATTTCTTTTCTTCTCACAAACCACATCTGGAACCACCATTGTCATTGAAATGTGTATTCCTTCATTAACCACATCTAGAGTCATTTCATGTATATTCTTCTCACAGACGACATATGGATCCACTAGTGTCATTGTATGTGTGTTCTTTTTTATTAACAACAACTAGAGTCATTGGATGTTTGTTATTTTCATGAACCACATATATGGATCCACCAGTGTCATTGCATGTGTGTTCTTCTCGTTAACCACAGTTAGAGTCATTGCATGTGTGTTCTTTTCACAAACCACATATGGAACCACCATTGTCATTGAAATGTGTATTCTTTCATTAACCACGTCTAGAGTCATTTCATGACTATTCTTTTCACAGACCACATATGGATCCACCAGTGTCATTGCATGTCTGTTCTTTTTAGAGACCACATATGGATCCACCAGTGTCATTGCAAGTGTGTTCTCATTAACCACATCTAGAGTCACTGGATGTATGTTCTTTTCACAAACCACATATGGATCCACCAGTGTCATTGAAATGTGTGTTCTCTTCACAGACCACACCTGGATCCACCAGTGTGATTGAATGTGGATCCACCAGAGTTCATTGCATGTGTGTTCTTTTTCGCAATCCACCTATGGATCCACCAGTGTCATTGCATGTGTGTTCTCTCATTAACCACAACTAGAGTCATTGCATGTGTGTTCTTTTCACAAACCACATATGGAACCACCATTGTCATTGAAATTTGTATTCTTTCATTAACCACATCTAGAGTCATTTCATGTCTATTCTTTTCACATACCACATATGGATCCACCAGTGTCATTGCATGTGTGTTCTCTTCACAGACCACATATGGATCCACCAGTGTCATTGCATGTGTGTTCTTTTTATTAACAACAACTAGAGTCATTGCATATGGATCCACCAGAGTGCATTGCATGTGTGTTCTTTTCACAATCCACCAATGTCATTGCATGTGTGTTTAGCTCATTAACCACAACTAGTCATTGCATGTGTGTTCTTTTCACAAACCACATATGGAACCACCAGTGTCATTGCATGTGTGTTCTTCTCATTAGCCACAACTAGTCATTGCATATCTGTTCTTTTCACAAACTACATATGGAACCACCAGTGTCATTGCATGTGTGTTCTTCTCATTAACCACAGCTACAGTCATTGCATTAGTGTTATTTTCACAAACCACATATGGAACCACCATTGTCATTGAAATGTTTGTTCTTCTCATCAAACATTGCTAGAGTCATTGCATGTCTGTTCTTGTCACAAACCACATATGGAACCACCATTGTCATTGAAATGTGTATTCCTTCATTAACCACATCTAGAGTCATTTCATGTATATTCTTCTCACAGACCACATATGAATCCACTAGTGTCATTGTATGTGTGTTATTTTTTATTAACAACAACTAGAGTCATTGGATGTTTGTTATTTTCATTAACCACATATGGATCCACTAGTGTCATTGCATGTGCGTTCCTCTCATTAACGACATCTAGAGTCACTGGATGTATGTTCTTTTCACAAACCACATATGGATCCACTAGTGTCATTGAAATGTGTGTTCTCTTCGCAGACCACACATTGATCCACCAGTGTCATTGCATGTGGATCCACCGGAGTTCATTGCATGTGTGTTCTTTTTCATAATCCACCTATGGATCCACCAGTGTCATTGCATGGGTGTTCTTTTTATTTACATCCAATAGAGTCATTGCATGTTTGCTATTTTTGTTAACCACATATGGATCCACCAGCGTCATTGCATGTGTGTTCTTCTCATTAACCACAAGTAGAGTCATTGCGTGTGTGTTCTTCTCATTAACCACAGCTAGAGTCATTGTATGTGTGTCTTTTCACAAACCACATATGGAACCACCATTGTCACTGAAATGTGTATTCTTTCATTAACCACATCTAGAGTTATTTCATGTCTATTCTATTCACAGACCACATATGGATCCACCAGTGTCATTGAAATGTGTGTTCTTTTTAGAAACCACACATGGATCTTCTAGTGTCATTGCATATGGATCCACCAGAGCTCAATGCATGTGTGTTCTTTTCATAATCCACATATGGACCCACCAGTGTCATTGCATGTGTGTTCTTCTCATTAACCACAGCTAGAGTCATTGCATGTGTGTTCTTTTCACAAACCACATATGGAACCACCATTGTCATTGAAATGTGTGTTCTTCTCATCAACCATAGCTAGAGTCATTGCATTTCTTTTCTTCTCACAAACCACATCTGGAACCACCATTTTCATTGAAATGTGTATTCCTTCATTAACCACCTCTAGAGTCATTTCATGTATATTCTTCTCACAGACGACATATGGATCCACTAGTGTCATTGCATGTGTGTTCTTTTTATTAACAACAACTAGAGTCATTGCATGTTTGTTATTTTCATGAACCACATATGGATCCACCAGTGTCATTGCATTTGTGTTCTTCTCGTTAACCACAGTTAGAGTCATTGCATGTGTGTTCTTTTCACAAACCACATATGGAACCACCATTGTCATTGAAATGTGTATTCTTTCATTAACCACGTCTAGAGTCATTTCATGACTATTCTTTTCACAGACCACATATGGATCCACCAGTGTCATTGCATGTCTGTTCTTTTTAGAGACCACATAAGGATCCACCAGTGTCATTGCAAGTGTGTTCTCATTAACCACATCTAGAGTCACTGGATGTATGTTCTTTTCACAAACCACATATGGATCCACTAGTGTCATTGAAATGTGTGTTCTCTTCACAGACCACACCTGGATCCACCAGTGTCATTGAATGTGGATCCACCAGAGTTCATTGCATGTGTGTTCTTTTTCGCAATCTACCTATGGATCCACCAGTGTCATTGCATGTGTGTTCTCTCATTAACCACAACTAGAGTCATTGCATGTGTGTTCTTTTGACAAACCACATATGGAACCACCATTGTCATTTAAATTTGTATTCTTTCATTAACCACATCTAAAGTCATTTCATGTCTATTCTTTTCACATACCACATATGGATCCACCAGTGTCATTGCATGTGTGTTCTCTTCACAGACCACATATGGATCCACCAGTGTCATTGCATGTGTGTTCTTTTTATTAACAACAACTAGAGTCATTGCATATGGATCCACCAGAGTGCATTGCATGTGTGTTCTTTTCACAATCCACCAATGTCATTGCATGTGTGTTCTGCTCATTAACCACAACTAGTCATTGCATGTGTGTTCTTTTCACAAACCACATATGGAACTACCAGTGTCATTGCATGTGTGTTCTTCTCATTAACCACAACTAGTCATTGCATATCTGTTCTTTTCACAAACCACATATGGAAACACCAGTGTCATTGCATGTGTGTTCTTCTCATTAACCACAGCTAGAGTCATTGCATTAGTGTTATTTTCACAAACCACATATGGAACCACCATTGTCATTGAAATGTTTGTTCTTCTCATCAACCACAGCTAGAGTCCTTGCATGTCTGTTCTTGTCACAAACCACATATGGAACCACCATTGTCATTGAAATGTGTATTCCTTCATTAACCACATCTAGAGTCATTTCATGTATATTCTTCTCACAGACCACATATGGATCCACTAGTGTCATTGTATGTGTGTTCTTCTTTATTAACAACAACTAGAGTCATTGGAATATTGTTATTTTCATTAACCACATATGGATCCACCGGTGTCATTGCATGTGTGTTCTTCTCGTTAACCATATCTAGTCATTGCATGTGTGTTCTTTTCACAAACCACATATGGAACCACCATTGTCATTGAAATGTGTATTCTTTCATTAACCACGTCTAGAGTCATTTCATGACTATTCTTTTCACAGACCACATATGGATCCACTAGTGTCATTGCATGTCTATTCTTTTTAGAGACCACATATGGATCCACCAGTGTCATTGCATGCGTGTTCTTTTTATTAACAACAACTAGAGTCATTGCATGTGTGTTATTGTCATTAACCACATATGGATCCACCAATGTCATTGCATGTGTGTACTTCTCATTAACCACATCTAGAGTCACTTGATGTATGTTCTTTTCACAAACCACATATGGATCCACCAGTGTCATTGAAATGTGTGTCCTTTTCAGAGACCACACATGGATCCACCAGTGTCATTGCATATCGATCCACCAGAGTTCATTGCATGTGTGTTCTTTTCACAATCCACCTATGGATCCACCAGTGTCACTGCATGTGTGTTCTTCTCATCAACCACAGCTAGAGTCATTGCATGTGTGTTCTTTTCACAAACCACATATGGAACCACCAGTGTCATTGCATGTGTGTTCTTCTCATTAATCACATTTAGAGTCATTGCATGTGTGTTCTTTTTCACAAACCGCATACGGAACCACCATTGTCATTGAAATATGTATTCTTTTATTAACCACATCTACAGTCATTTCATGACTATTCTTTTCACATACCACATATGGATCCACCAGTATCATTGCATGTGTATTCTTTTTAGAGACCACATATGGATCCACCAGTGTCATTGCATGTGTGTTCTTTTTATTAACAATAACTAGAGTCATGGCATGTGTGTTATTTTCATTAACCACATATGGATCCACCAGTGTCATTGCATGTGTGTTCTTCTCATTAACGACATCTAGAGTCACTGGATGTATGTTCTTTTCACAAACCACATATGGATCCACCAGTGTCATTGAAATGTGTGTTCTCTTTGCAGACCACACATGGATCCACCAGTGTCATTGCATGTGGATCCACCGGATTTCATTGCATGTGTGTTATTTTTTGCAATCCACCTATGGATCCACCAGTGTCATTGCATGTGTGTTCTTTTTATTAACAACAAATAGAGTCATTGCATGTTTGTTATTTTTGTTAACCACATATGGATCCACTAGCGTCATTGCATGTGTGTTCTTCTCATTAACCACAACTAGAGTCATTGCATGTGTGTTCTTTTCACAAAACACATATGGAACCACCATTGTCATTGAAATTTGTATTCTTTCATTAACCACATCTAGAGTCATTTCATGTATATTCTTTTCATAGACCACTTATGGATCCACCAGTGTCATTGCATGTGTGTTCTCTTCACAGACCACATATGGATCCACCAGCGTGATTGCATGTGTGTTCTTTTTATTAACAACAACTAGAGTCATTGCATATGGATCCACCAGAGTTCATTGCATGTGTGTTCTTTTCACAATCCACCCATGGATCCACCAATGTCATTGCATGTGTGTTCTTCTCATTAACCACAACTAGTCATTGCATATGTGTTCTTTTCACAAACCACATATGGAACCACCGGTGTCATTGCATGTGTGTTCTTCTCATTAACCACAGGTAGAGTCATTGTATGTGTGTCTTTTGACAAACCACATATGGAACCACCATTGTCATTGAAATGTGTATTCTTTCATTAACCACATCTAGAGTTATTTCATGTCTATTCTATTCACAGACCACATATGGATCCACCAGTGTCATTGAAATGTGTGTTCTTTTTAGAGACCACACATGGATCCTCCAGTGTCATTGCATATGGATCCACCAGAGCTCAATGCATGTGTGTTCTTTTCATAATCCACATATGGACCCACCAGTGTCATTGCATGTGTGTTCTTCTCATTAACCACAGCTAGAGTCATTGCATGTGTGTTCTTTTCACAAACCACATATGGAACCACCATTGTCATTGAAATGTGTGTTCTTCTCATCAACCATAGCTAGAGTCATTGCATTTCTTTTCTTCTCACAAACCATATCTGGAACCACCATTTTCATTGAAATGTGTATTCCTTCATTAACCACATCTAGAGTCATTTCATGTATATTCTTCTCACAGACGACATATGGATCCACTAGTGTCATTGCATGTGTGTTCTTTTTATTAACAACAACTAGAGTCATTGCATGTTTGTTATTTTCATGAACCACATATGGATCCACCAGTGTCATTGCATGTGTGTTCTTCTCGTTAACCATAGTTAGAGTCATTGAATGTGTGTTCTTTTCACAAACCACATATGGAACCACCATTGTCATTCAAATGTGTATTCTTTCATTAACCACGTCTAGAGTCATTTCATGACTATTCTTTTCACGGACCACATATGGATCCACCAGTGTCATTGCATGTCTGTTATTTTTAGAGACCACATATGGATCCACCAGTGTCATTGCAAGTGTGTTATCATTAACCACATCTAGAGTCACTGGATGTATGTTCTTTTCACAAACCACATATGGATCCACCAGTGTCATTGAAATGTGTGTTCTCTTCACAGACCACACCTGGATCCACCAGTGTCATTGAATGTGGATCCACCAGAGTTCATTGCATGTATGTTCTTTTTCGCAATCCACCTATGGATCCACCAGTGTCATCGCATCTGTGTTCTCTCATTAACCACAACTAGAGTCATTGCATGTGTGTTCTTTTGACAAACCACATATGGAACCACCATTGTCATTGAATTTTGTATTCTTTCATTAACCACATCTAGAGTCATTTCATGTCTATTCTTTTCACATACCACATATGGATCCACCAGTGTCATTGCATGTGTGTTCCCTTCATAGACCACATATGGATCCACCAGTGTCATTGCATGTGTGTTCTTTTTATTAACAACAACTAGAGTCATTGCATATGGATCCACCAGAGTTCATTGCATGTGTGTTCTTTTCACAATCCACCAATGTCATTGCATGTGTGTTCTTCTCACAAACCACATATGGAACCACCATTGTCATTGCATGTGTGTTCTATTCTCATTAACCACAGCTAGAGTCATTGCATGTATGTGTTTTCACAAACCACATATGGAACCACCATTTTCAGTGAAATGTGTATTCTTTCAATAACCACATCTAGAGTTATTTCGTGTCTATTCTTTTCACAGACCACATATGGATCCATCAGTGTCATTGAAATGTGTGTTCTTTTCAGAGACCACACATGGATCCACCAGTGTCATCGCATATGGATCCACCAGAGCTCAATAGATGTGTGTTCTTTTCACAATCCACATATGTACCCACCAGTGTCATTGCATGTGTGTTCTTCTCATTACCACAGCTAGAGTCATTGCATGTGTGTTCTTTTCACAAACCATATATGGAACCACCATTGTCATTGAAATGTGTGTTCTTCTCATCAACCACAGCTAGAGTCATTGCATGTCTGTTCTTCTCACAAACCACATATGGAACCACCATTGTCATTGAAATGTGTATTCCTTCATTAACCAGATCTAGAGTCATTTCATTTATATTCTTCTCACCGACCACATATGGATCCACTAGTGTCATTGCATGTGTGTTCTTTTTATTAACAACAACTAGAGTCATTGCATGTTTGTTATTTTCATTAACCACATATGGATCCACAAGTGTCATTGCATGTGTGTTCTTCTCGTTAACCACAGCTAGAGTCATTGCATGTGTGTTCTTTTCACAAACCACATATGGAACCACCATTGTCATTGAAATTTGTATTCTTTCATTAACCACGTCTAGAGTGATTTCATGACTATTCTTTTCACAGACCACATATGGATCCACCAGTGTCATTGCATGCGTGTTCTTTTTATTAACAACATCTAGAGTCATTGCATGTGTGTTGTTGTCATTAACCACATATGGATCCCCCAGTGTTATTGCATGTGTGTTCTTCTCATTAACCACATCTAGAGTCACTTGATGTATTATCTTTTCACAAACCACATATGGATCCACCAGTGTCATTGAAATGTGTGTTCTTTTCAGAGACCACACATGGATCCACCAGTGTCATTGCATATGGATCCACCAGAGTTCATTGCATGGGTGTTCTTTTCACAATCCACCTATGGATCCACCAGTGTTATTGCATGTGTGTTCTTCTCATCAACCATAGCTTGAGCCATTGCATGTGTCTTCTTTTCACAAACCACATATAGAACCAACAGTGTCATTGCATGTGTGTTCTTCTCATTAACCACAACTAGAGTCATTGCATGTGTGTTCTTTTCACAAACCACATATGGAACCACCATTGTCATTAAAATACATATTCTTTCATTAACCACATCTAGAGTCATTTCATGACTATTCTTTTGACAAACCACATATGGATCCACCAGTGTCATTGCATGTGTATTCTTTTTAGAGACCACATATGGATCCACCAGTGTCATTGCATGTGTGTTCTTTTTATTAACTACAACTAGAGTCATTACATGTGTGTTATTTTCATTAACCACATATGGATCCACCAGTGTCATTGAAATGTGTGTTCTCTTCCCAGACCACACATGGATCCACCAGTGTCATTGCATGTGGATCCACCAGAGTTCATTGCATGTGTGTTCTTTTTTTCACAATCCACCTATGGATCCACCAGTGTTATTGCATGTGTGTTCTTCTCATTAACCACAGCTCGAGTCATTGCATGTGTGTTCTTTGCACAAACCACATATGGAACCACCATTGTCATTGAAATTTGTATTCTTTCATTAACCATATCTAGAGTCATTTCATGTCTATTATTTTCACAGACCACATATGGATCCACCAGCGTTATTGCATGTGTGTTCTCTTCACAGACCACATATGGATCCACCAGTGTCATTACATGTGTGTTCTTTTTATTAACAACAACTAGAGTCATTGCATGTGTGTTATTTTCATTAACCACATATGGATACGACAGTGTCATTGCATGCGTGTTCTTCTCATTAACCATAGCTAGAGTCATTGCATGTGTGTTATTTTCACAAACCACATATGGAACCACCATTGTCATTGAAATGTGTCTTCTTTCATTAACCACATCTGGAGTCATTTCATGACTATTCTATTCACATACCACATATGGATCCACTAGTGTCATTGCATATGTATTCTTTTGAGAGACCACATATGGATCCACTAGTGTCATTGCATGTGTGTTCTTTTCAGAGACCACATATGGATCCACCAGTGTCATTGCATGTGTGTTCTTTTCACAATCCACCTATGGATCCACTAGAGTCATTGCATGTGTGTTGTTTTCATTAACCACGGCTAGAGTCTTTGCATGCGTGTTCTTTTCACAAACCGCATATGGAACCACCATTGTCACTGAAATGTGTATTCTTGCATTAACCACATCTAGTGTCATTGCATGTGTGTTCTTTTCATAGACCCCATATGGATCCACTAGAGTCATTGCATGTCTGTTCTTTTCAGAGACAACATATGGACACACCAGTGTCATTGCATGTGTGTTCTTCACATTAACCACATATGGAACCACCATTTTCATTGGAATGTGTATTCTTTCATTAACCACAACTAGTGTCATTACATGTGTGTTCTCTTCACAGACCACATATGGATCCACCAGAGTCATTGCATGTTTGTTCTTTTTAGAGACCACATATGGATCCACCAGTGTCATTGCATGTGTGTTCTTATTATTAACAACAACTAGTCATTGCATGTGTGTTCTTTTCACAATCCACCTATAGATCCACCGGTGTCATTGCAGGTGTGTTCTTTTCATTAACCACAGCTAGAGTCATTGCATGTGTGTTATTTTCATTAACCACATATGGATCCACTAGTGTCATTGCATGTGTGTTCTTTTTATTAACAATAGCTAGAGTCATTGCATGTGTGTTCTTTTCATTAACCACATATGGATCCACCATTGTCATTGAAATGTGTATTATTTTCAATGACAGCCGTTGGCCACAAACAATCGGGACGTAGAGCTAACCAGCAACCGCTCCGGGCTTCTAGAAGACCCGATCCCAGATTGTTAGGCGTCATTGGATCGGGGTGCGTGGACGATAAGGATGTCCTTCATGAGGGCGATCCACGAGAAGTATGTTCTACAAACTGATTGGCAGTGGCAACCACGTTGGGCCTACATCCTTGCCCTTATCGCCTTAACCTCGGGGCCGAAGTTCAGATCATGTTCCTTCATCGCCATGGAGAGGGAGAGGCCCAAACTCAGCTTGCATGAGGCACAGATGTTCACCCACTACGACATACTTGCGCCGCTATTCACGAGGCTTCCGGCCGGCTTCGAGCTCAGCTACGCCGGGGTTCCTGTCACGCTGGTCTTGCGCGACAATGCGTTGGCGAGGCAGATCGAGGAGCGCCGCCGCCAGCTGCCGGAGCGGAAGAGGGTAATGGCATGGTACTCGCGCACGAGCCCGTACTGGCGAAAGCTGTTCAAGAAGGAGTGGGTTGCATTGACTGAGATGTGTGGAACCCACTGGCGGGAGATCCACCCGGATCTGCGCAACCCCAAAGGGAGGGAGCACTTCTGGGCAGTGCCTAGGTGTACGACCTCCAACGTTATCGATGCAGTGCTCCATGAAGAATCCATGAGGATGAGGAACGCTGCCGGGAACGTCGACATTGATTCCGATGCGGAGGAGGCTGGCGGCGACACGGACAACATCATCGATGATGGAGACCGCGGGAGCGTCATAGTCGATTAGGGCCACTTAAGCATAAATTAAATCTATGTACGGTATCTTAATGCCCTCTTTGGATCTGGGTCACTTGAGTCATAGTCGATTATCGTCATAATCTATATATGGTGGCCATGTTTTAGTTGTCTTTGTATTTGAAACTAGTCGAAACTCGTCCGATCCTGAAAATAAAGTTCGCGCGTTCCTGGCATACCGGATGGGACAATACATTGACTCTGCTCCTAGCACTTGATGGCACAACCATAATTTGGAGTGCGCCAGAGGAGAAGGGGTCGAGCGTGTTGTAATAGTGTACTACTCCTGTCCAGATATAACCGACTTAGCTTTTTTTAGATATTTAAATGTGTCTATACCCAAAACATGTCTAGATACATGTTTTAGGTTTCTCTGTCTGTCAAACTAATCAAAAGTCATCAAATTCTGAAAAACCAAAGTCATTGTGTTCACATCTGATGGGACAACACGCTGACTGAAACAACGCAACCGCACTATCTATTTACGATAATTTGATTGCTGACAACACGACAACATCACGCTGCTACTTGATGGCACAACCATAATTCTGGAGTTGCGCCAGAGGAGATGGGAATCCAAGGGAGATGGGAACTAGTAGCTGCGTCCATACGCAGGTAAAAAATTAATGTAATAATATTTAAAGAATTGTAATCTGGTCCACATGACCCCATTACAGACACGTTGCACATGCCAGATATAAATAAAGACGACACGACTAGTTTAGTTTCAATGATATAATTCAACATACGATGTTACTATGCCCACATCTTTCTGTTCCTCTTATTAGTCTGCTAGCCCACGCTGCATTAAGCAATAGTTGATGAGGAAAAAATGATAAAATGGCAACTAAAACAATTTTTAAGCTTACCTTTCATCTAGAGAATCGTACAAATATGAAATTGGTAGGGATTTATTATTTCTCCTGAAGTTAGCCAAAATATCCTCAAGAACATCCTCAATCACCCTGCAACTTCTTCATATTCTAATACACCTCCATTATTTGTCGTTTCCTCCCTGTTCTGCTTACCCTTTTGTTTCTTTTCACACCCTTTTCTCGCCGACACATCCACTTCTTCATAAATTGGTTGCTTACGTGCGTTTTCCTCCGAGTGCTCATCACCGTTTTCCTCCACCTGCTGCACTTCCTCAAGTTCTTCGTCTCCGCGCTGCTCTTCCTCTAGTTCTGGCTAAGAAGCCTCATTTTCTGCCACTAGGGTGTGAATAGGGACAAGATCATGTGTAAATGGGTTTTTGCACAACCTCTTGATATGGCCGAATCCGCCATAATGTTTGCATTTCCTTTTCCTAGCTCCTAGCCTTGAACCTTTATCGGTGGAGGCTTCGATCCTTAGCTTTCTAGGCCTCCTAGGTGGCCTCCTAAGAACCGGTGGTTGAATTTTGAACCCTGGATCGACAATCTCCCAATCATTTTCATCAGCCATAGGTGGTATGTTTTCTGCATAAGTTGCAGCAAACTTGTCCATGGAGAAATAGTTGTCGACATAGTTCTCTATTTCAGCTCTGCTACCTCTAAGCTTTAAGATAAAGTAAATTTCTTGGTGACATGGCAGACCAGTAATCTGCCACTGCCTGCATGAACAAGTCTTGTTTCCAATGTCTAAAGTGTACGTCCGTTCACTTGCACGCTTGTATTCTGCATAAACCTCAGCCAATGTTCTAGAACTTCTGACATTCCTCATCTTTATCATTCTCATTGCCCTGGTTCTTGCATTCAGTAACGTAACCACCTTTGGAAGGCCTAAAAATTTTCTTGCACAAATTCTTTGCCTTAAATCTATCTTGACCATTATGCACTGTCTTATTGCATCCAACAAAATAACAATTCCAAGTGTTTTCATGCCCGAAATCTTATCATTGAAACTCTCTGCCAAATTATTGGAAACAAAATCCACCTTGCTTAACTCACCAAACTTGCTTCTGGCCCATAGCTTGGTGTGATGTTCTTCAAGGTATTTTTTCACCTTTGGCACTACATACATGTTCTGCAAGTAAATAGCATGCGTGCTTGGGTTGTATGTGTATGCTGATCGCCACAAGTCCTCTTCAAAGATCTTTCCTTTGAACTTCTTCGTGAAGTTAGTAGCAAGGTGCCGCATGAATTCCCTATGCTCAAACCCAGGAAACACAACATCAACAGCATTGTCAAGACCCTTGCATGCACCGGTGTGTATCACCAAGCCTTCAGGGTGACCAATTACTGCCCGTAGTCTCTGCATGAACCATGTCCAACTTTCATTTGATTCACCCTCAAGAACAACATAAGCTATGGGTAGAAGCCAATTATGCGCGTCCAAAGCACAAGCAAAAGCAACATGTCCCCTAAACTTCCCTGTTAAAGAAGTTGCGCCTATTGCCAAGTATGGCCTACAGCCGTCTAGGAACCCCTTCCAGCATGCCTTCAGGTAGACAAGACATCTGCTGAAGCATTTCTTATCTGCCTGCTTATATCTGACCCCCCTCGAGACCTTTTCTCTTCCTTTCACAACCTCGTAATCGATGTCAACAACACTACCAGGTGATGTTTTCTCTACCTGAGCTTTGAAACTATACAACATGTGAAAACTATCATTCCACTTGCCTTGAATGAAGTCTAGAGCCATCTCCTTCCCATCAAAGACTTTGTGGTAAGGAATCAGAATGTTAAACTTTTTGTTAATCTTTGCTCTGAGTTTAGCAGGTCCAATGTTATGATCCCGTCTCACTCAGTCAAGTACAGTAGCAGCAATCCACTTGGTAGTCGCTGGTCTAATTTTATCACTTAAAGAAGTATTAGGGCAGTTGTGTTTCTTTGTGTTTACTTTGATCTCCATTCGATAAGAATCCAAATAATTTAGAGCTAATTATCAGCAGAATAAATATGAGAAAGACTGAAACTAAATGTAGCTATTGCAACCTGAAATGGGTGTCCACCCCGCATTGGAGATGCATGTAATCTCCATTTACACACATTACTTTCCCTACAATGCACCCTAAATCTTTTTTGCTCACTCTTTTCAATGATAAATTCGAAGCCAGCTCTGATTGCATAGGTTGCAACTGTATATCTGCAGTCCTCCACATTCTCAAAGACAATCCCCTCATCAATTGTAGGATTATCCCTGTCAAAGTGTATCACTGGCCTGTCCTCGTCTTCTTCATCGTATCTACATCCCATTTCCACATCTTCACATTCCTCTTCCTCATCAGTCCCATAGTTAGTCTCAAAGTTTGAATCAGCCAAATATTCCCTACTCTCAATCCTATCAGGGTCAGCAGCCATGTATGGATATGCTTTCTGATCATCATTCGCACTGCCACACATTTCAGTGTCTTCATGCTCGCTTGACAAAGCATATGCTCAAGGACAAGCTATACAGACGTCCTGCGGTTACCAACACATATTCTTGCCATCACCACAGGACTAGAAACGCTAATTGGGGTATGTAGAAAAGGAATCACAGTTCTTACCCTTCAATGTGGACGCACGGAACCTTCTCCGGGCTCCATACCTCCAAAGCTCTGCACCCCGCTTCCTCTTCCCCTGTTTCGTTCTCCTCTGTGCTCTCCAGACATGAAGGAGATTCCGTGCTCTCCAGCCGCGTAGGACCCATCTCCGTGTTCTCAAGCCTCGCAGGATCCATCTGCGAGTAGGATCCAAATCACCAGTTTTGTTGGGCGCCTAAGCCAACGACAAACTCTCGGTTTTTGTTTCCAGACGTGCATGGGCTATGGACGGCGGCAAGGAGACAGGGCAGGGAGGGGAGGGGACATGAGGGGATGGCAAGGAGAGGAGGGTGGGAGGACGATGACCCAAGGGGACGATAAGAGTGGTGCACGACTGAATGGAGTGGCGGCGGCAGGAGTAGAGGAGCGGAGCTGGTTGCGACAAAACATGGAAAATTGCGCAATAATGTGTTGGTGGGCGGCACCAGCCCTCGAACCTGGGATGCGCGCCGTCGAAGGTGGAGGAGGCAGGCCTGTCAGTCAGAAAACATGCCACCTGTTAGCGCACTATGCACGGTAGAACTTCGCGGAATTTTTTAGCCGGTCCCACATGTCAGTCTGTTTGATCAAAACTTGCATGCAGTGCATGGCTAGTTCACGCGCGAAAAAAGCCCATTGATCCAAACTTGAAGTGGCAGTTCCGCTTCTTCTCCCTCGTCTCCTCGTCTCCTCGCAGTGGCAGTTCCGCTTCGTCTCCCTCGTATGTTCTCCTCTTCTTCTTCTCCTCACAGTGGTAGTTCTTCTTTCTTCCTCGATCAAAACATTCCCGCACGTAAGCCATGGCCAGTAGCTAGATGAAGAGGAACTGGTCCGATCTCCCGGCCGACCCACTTCGCAAGATCGCCGACTACTTGCTGGAGAAAGAGGAGTACATCGACACCTATGCTGCTTGTCGGGAAGTCTGCACCGATTGGCGCCGCACTTTAAAGGTGCCCGAATTCCATCTCAACAACTGGATCATGATAGCTCACATCCTTCCAGACGTTGGCGACTTCACCTTCCTCAACCTCACCACTGGTTGTTGCTTCAGGACGAATCTAATGGACGTCCATCGCAGGTTCACATTCACATCCGATATATATATATATAACATTCATTTTTTTGTATTTTCCATTGTAAACAGCTTAGTGCTAAATGATGCCCTCTTCTTCCAAAAGATTCTACTTCGTCGGTGTTTCTCGTGGTGTCATTGTGCTTGCTCAGAGGGTGGAGCCGTACCAGATTCGGCTTTTGAACCCAATCTCTCATAAGTCTAACACTGAGTTTCAAGCACACATACTATCTAATCTTCTGCAATTTGTCGTTGTGACGAAGTCCCCGATGATGGTGTTCGTTTGCACAGATTATCCAGATCATATTGCATGGGCCGATGAGAGCACCCCAACGGGCCAAATCAATGAATCATTTGGAGAAGGATTGTATTCGCCACCTCCTGATATGCTTCTGGTCTGCATGACGGCATTCCAAGAGGAAGTATATGCATTACTTGAGAATGGAGACATCATGTCGAACAACATCCAGTTAGAGAAGCGCGCGACCATTGTCACGATGGACAAACTAATTTCAGCCCCAGTCTTTGAACAGGTGCACGGAGGCTACATATTTTACCTAGTTGAGTTAGATGGTGGTCTGCTTCTTGTGTTGAACGGGGATTTCGCCAAAGGGAAACCGGTGTTGTACCGAGTGGACACGGAGAACCACTCTCTCGAGGCCGTCGGTGACATTGGAAGTCGTGCCCTCTTTGTGGATTACCATCGGTCTATCTCCATTGACACCAGGTTACACCCCACAGTCAAACCCGGTTGCATATACTACATGAATTATATCAGACTGTACGATCATGAGGTTCAATCCTGGGAAGAGGAACCAACAATGACGTATGGCTTAAGTCTGGAACATACACCGAGGCCTTACCCTCTGGACGAGATACTGGCAGCACATTGTAGATGGAGAGATTTCTCTGAACATGTGTTGCAGCATGCGGGAGCCGATGATGATGAAAAATATAGGGGAGAATGAATCCTATATTCATCCTAGGTTATTTGCTAGCATTTTCAAGTCTATTTTTCGAAGTAGAAATTTGTACTGTATTTATATTATTTCGATCAGCAGTATGCGTATTACCTTTCAGTAAAAATTGTAATGTATTTAATTTTAGTACTTTCAGAATTCAAAGTATTTATTTTTAGTAGCTTCTTTCAGAATTCTCTGTGTTCAACAGCCAGAGCCGGCGACGGGCATCAGCTCAGTGTTGGAATTCAGGTTCCACATGGAAAATTGCACAATAATATTTTGGTGGGCAGCACCAGCCCTCGAACCTGGGATGCACGCCGTCGAAGGTGGAGGAGGCGGGCCCGCTTGTCAGAAAACATGCCACGTCGTCATCCCCTATTTTTGATGCCCTATAAAAAAAAGAAAACACGCTACGTCGGCATCCCCTATTTCTGATGGTGTTGCTACAATTCGACAGTACATAGTGGCATAGAAATAATATCGTATAAACATAAGGGCACAGTCTTCAACATTTCTAAAATGAAACCCGTCTCCTACCTGTCCTAGTACATTGCCCGATGAGGTGGATAGCCACGACCGATCTTTTTAATACGCTCGCACTCTTATGCTGAGAAGGGAAATAAAGATTGAGCGGTTAATGCAACGAGTGTCGAATTATTACCCTCTAAGGAAATGGGAGATGGTTATTTTCACGCGTGCCCATAGTCCAAACCTACTGTCAGTCTGTCACTCCCCTTCTCCGACAAACCACAGTTCACCTTGCGTAGCTCCTCCACACTGCACCACCTAGAGTAACATGGCCCCGCCTAAGCAGCCGCCGCCACCGCCGCGACAACCTCCAAAACTGGGGTATTTAGCCCCTCTAAGGCAGGCCATGAAGCTCTACTTCAAGGCCGGTCTCCCATTGCCCTGCCAGGCGGATGATTTCGCCGAATGTGCTGAATCGACCGCGGCGGCGGTGCGGGCGTTGTCGGCGCTGGATGCAGCAAGTAGGGCCAAGAGAGCGATGTGGAGAAATCACGCGGCAGAATTACGGCATGCTCTAGGCAGTGGGAACAAGGTACGTATCAAATTGTTCATGAGACTCAGCATGCTGGATTGTTCGATAGCCAGAGCTGGCAGCGGTCATCAGCTCAGTGCTGGAATTCAGGTTCTAGTTCACACGGACCTACGATCCCAAGAAGAAGATGCTGAATTTCAGTTTCGAAGAAATCGTTGCGGCGGCGCGGATGGTCCAACTGAACCGGGACTGGCGCAACAAAGCGATCGTGCATGAACGATGCAGATTTCTTGTAGTTTGGCAGGAAGGCGATAGATCAATTTGGTTTAAATGATCAAAGAACTTATGTCCTCTCAAGGCAATTGACTAGCTAACTTTTTTGGTGGAGATCTGTAGTTTCTTTAGTGTAGAATAGTTAAGTTCAGACTGTAGAATGGCTTTTGTAGATGAAATGTTGACGAAATTTTCTATAAACTAGTAGGAAGTTTAGCCCACTTTTGTGCAGGTATAAGACCCTTTTGTATGGAAGTACTACTATTGTAAGCAAATACTATCAAGTATCTATTTCCTTCAATTACTAGTCATGGTTAAATCTAGTTAACTGGCATTTTTTTATCCCAGAGTACAGATTTTGCGTTTACTGTCTATGTTGTAAACTTTTTTTCCTTTGTCCTGTGTTGTCTGCAAAATGGTCCTGCAGTTCAACGTGTTACAAATATAGCTACCTTGTACTTGAAGAGGAGATGGACTACATTTTCCTGGCATCCACAAAATTGACATTGCTCATTGCCAGACCACCCTCTTTTCATGAGGTTGTCCTTGGTTATTCACATAAACTATAAAGCACAGTGTTCAACTACATCGATTCAAACTATTACACACAGACACTACATCAAATTCATTACCCACACATACTACATCGATTCAAACTATTACACACACATACTACTTCAAATTCATTACCCACACGTACTACATCGATTCAAACTATTACACATTTTTAGTCGATGCTAACTTCCTGCTACGCTCTCCATACTACAAATTCATTAGCCACACATACCACAACAATTCACTAGAGCTCTGTCTTCACTCGAGGGAAATCAGAACCACCAGCTTTTCCAAGCCCAGTTCCCCCAGTTGCGAAACGGTGGTGGTCCTATGCCATCGATCCTTCCAGGCCAACACTGCACGCGACAAGGACGCTTTCTGGCAGCCTCTTCAAGGCCTTAAATGCCATGTACCGATTCCGGAACCTCCTCCAGGTGGATGATGACCGGGTGCTTCCAGCAAAGCTGTCGCCCTGTCCTTCTTGGAATCTGCACCTCGTACATCTTAGGAACGGCGTCAGGATCTTTTAGCCACGCCTTTACCTCGATGACCCATTTGTCGCTCAGTGGCACGATTTCCACCAGCTCGCCACCAAGGCTACCGACGACCTGCTTGAGGGCCTCCGGCTCCCAAGCATCCAATGGGAGGCCGTCAAATCCGAGTTTGGAGAAGAAACGAAGCTACCCCAAGCGATCATCCCACCCACAGGCATGATGCCAATGCATGACGCTCATTTTCTCCCCGCAGCACTCGAAAGAACGGGAAGAATGCAGAACATGCTCGGTGTCTGAGCTGTGCTCGAATTGGACGGAAAAATCGAATGGCGGCACGCATACCTCAATCTTGACCTCATTTCGTCTGATCCCAAAACAAGACCTGAAAGCCGATAGCAACTTTGCCGGCGACACGGAAGGACGAACGCCAGCACAGTGGCCATGAGAGTGTGGTCGTCGAACTGTTGTGCTAGGACTACCATGCCTGGGGTCCACAATAGCACGCAACTGCCCGAGGCTGCTCGCCGACCAGGATCGCCTGACGGGACGCGCTCCACCGTGCGAGAAGGACTAGCCAGAGGCGAGATATTAGTCCGGGGACGCGAAGCTCTGATACGGCGGACGATGCGACAATGATGGCTGCAAGCTTCGATTAGGGGCGTGGGAGGTTGACCGGACATGGTGGGGATGCAAATTAGAGCAGGTGCAAGCTCCGATCTGAGACGAGTAGCCGGGGCTGAGAAAATGTTATGGGGAGGGGAGTAGGGAGAAGAGCAGAGCAGAGCAAAGAAATAGATTTGGTCGACTCAAGGATCTTGTCCACGTAAGGGTAAACTAGTCCACGACCGCAAAAGATAACGAGGAATACTTACAGGGCGGGCCAAGAAGAGTTAACCTAATGACGGTATTTGAGTTCAATCGTTTTTCGTCTGGTTCAAACGACCGTTTGGCCGTTAGATTTGTATTCACCCCCATTTGGCCCTTCTGGACTATTGGTGATTCTACTACGGCCCCTCCACGAGATTGATGGCAACTCTAGTACCGGGATGCGCTTGCCCGTGAACTTTGGTACCGCAAACAAACAATCCCCAAACGGAGGTGGACTCCATCACGGGAGGACTCCATCACGCGAGTCTCCAACCCCGAAGATTTCGAGGATCCCTCCATACTGGGGATCTTCGACTCCGACTCTGGCTCGGAATCCCCCGAGGATCTTCGCGCCAGATCCAATCGCTTCAACGCGATTTACATGGCGGGTAGAACGGCCGCCCCGCCAGATCCGTTCTCTAGGCCGATTCCGCCGACCGCAACGGCCACGGAGGTGGAACAAGCCCGCCTGCGGCTTCAGGAGGCGCAGCGCAACAAACTCGCTGAGCACGAGAAATACCGCCTCGAACGAGAGACGGCGAAGGAGCTGTCACTCTATCACCAGCACCGCATCAGGACCCGCCTGAACCCCGATGTTCAGGGCCGCGTCCTGAACTTCAACAACGAGGGTGACCCCACACACGCCGCCGAGCGCGAACACGGTGAGAACGCGCCGCCAGGAGGAGGCAACCCCGCAAGACCACCACCCGGAGCACCGGTGATAGTTTGCCCACCACCCCAACCCCTGGCAAACCAACCGCGGGCCACCAACCCCGCGTTGTCGACCAACGAGCCGCGACCTGCGAACAACACCATCGCTGCAAACGGGCAACCACTCGATGTCCGAACACACATCATCAACAATCAGGCGTGGTGATCGCACCAGCCCTACGACCTGCAACACACCCTCACCAACCGCGGCGACCCGGAGCCAAGAGGCTCGCTCTGTCGAGTCGGGCCACAATGCTTTGGACCCATGATCCGCGGGAAAAAATACGCCGCCAACTTCAAGGCCCCCAAGGAGATCGAGAAATATGACCCGACGTACGACCCCGCTGTTTAGTTGGACACATATCTCATGGCAATGGGGATCGGATGCCACACCGACCTGCTCGCCGCTCGCTAACTCCCCCTGATGATGGAGGGTGCGACCCGGCAATGGATCAATACGCTACCCGCCGACAGCATCGACTCCTGGGAAGAAATGCGGGATGCCTTCGTCAGGCACTTCGAGGGTTCCTACACCCGCGCCACCACCATCGAGGACCTGGAGCGATGCCTCCAGGGACAACACGAGTCGACCCGCCGGTGGATCCAAAGGTGGCAAGAGCTGTGGATAAACGCCTCCGGCATCCACCCAGACACGGCGATACACTGCTTCAAGAACGCGTGCCGGTACGAACCTCTGGTCGCCAAGATCAAGAGGGTCTACCGGACGCTCGATAACATCCCCGACCTCCTCGAGATCGCCAAGCGCTACGCGGAGGAAGACCCCAACCAAGACTCCGACGACGAGTTGGGAGGAAGACGGCACACCAGCATCCATGACAGGGGGCGACTACGCGACATGCGCTACAGCAACACGCGCATCATCGACAAGCGCCGGACCGATGGGCGAGTCGACTTCGTCGCCAACGCCGGCTACGGCCAACGCGACTCCAAGAACTACCACCGCGACGGAGGAAACTACCGCGACAGCGGGAACTACCGCGCCAACAACGCGACAAGGCCGAAATTCGACCCCGCCGCCCTGCTTAATCAGCCCTGCATCTACCACAGCAGGGAGGGAAAACTAGCCACCCACACCACCGCCGACTGCCACTCTCTCAAAGAGATCGAGAAGGCAAGACGTGCAAGGGAGGACCCCAACAACAACCAACCGCGGGACAACGGGAACGGCAGCGGCTTCAGAACCGCTGTCGGGTCGCTACATACCTTCACCAGGCTCGGCACCAAGCGTGAGAAGAAGGTACTCGCTCGTGCGGTCACCGTCAATGCGGTGACGCAAGTCGACATCCTCCGCTTCCTCAACTGGTCCGAACAGAGCATCACATGGAGTCGCCAGGACCACGCGCCAAGAATCGAGTATCCAGGGCGAGTCGCCCTGGTGGTCAGGCCAAAGGTGGCCGACTACTAGCTGCCCAAGACACTGATGGACGGTGGGAGCTCCATCAACATCCTGTACCTCGACACCTTCAAAAGGCTCCAGCTCCTAGAAACAGCCATCGAGCCAACACTGACGACCTTCCACGGCATCGTCCCCGGTCGGAAGGCATACCCGATCGGGAAGGTGACGCTGCCAGTCACCTTCGGCACCCCGGCAAACTACCGCACGGAGAGGATCGTCTTCGAGCTGGTAAACTTCCGCAGTCCCTACCACTGCGTCCTAGGCCGCCAGGCATTCGCAAAGTTCATGGAGACCCCACACTACGCCTACAACATGATGAAGCTCCCCGGGCCGAGCGGCATCATCACCGTCCACGGCGACCCCGATATGGCCGTGGAATGTGAGGAAAAAGGCGCCGAGCTCGCCGACGCCGTCATCACCGCGGAGACTGACCACGCGGAGGAGCTCGTGAAATACGCGGGAAACATCAACAAGGATGATCCCACCATCCTGAAGAAACCGATCGCCGGGAACTCCACGTTCGAGGCGACCACGCACACCCGCACCGTCGAGCTCGTCCCAGGCGACTCCAGCCAGACGGTCACCATCGGGGCGCATATGAGCCCCTCATAGGAAAGCGCGCTCATCGGGTTCCTCCGTGATAACCGCGACATCTTTGCATGGAAGCCATCTGACATGCCAGGTGTCCCGAGGGAACTCGCTGAGCCCAAACTCAATGCCGACCCCAAAGTGCAACCAGTAAAACAGTCGCTACGACCCTTCAACGAAGAGCGCCGTCGAGCAATCACCAAGGAGGTCCAGCGCCTCCTAGCCGCAGGCTTCATCCGGCCAATTAAGTACTCCAAGTGGCTGGCAAACCCAGTCCTGGTCCTCAAAAAGAACAACACATGGAGAATGTGTATAGACTACACCAACCTCAACAGCACCTGCCCGAAGGAGGAGTTCGTCCTACCGCGCATCGATCAGATCATCGAGTCGACCGCGGGATCAGAGTCGCTGTGTTTCCTCGATGCTTACTCTGGTTACAACTAGATCAAGATGGCGGTCGAAGACGAGGAGAAGACGGCGTTCATCATGCCATTCGGCGCTTTTTGCTACACGGCCATGACATTTGGCCTCAAGAACGCAGGCGCCGCATATCAGAGGTGCATGCAGGAGTGTCTAGCGAGCCAAATTGGCCACAACATCCACGTCTACATCGACGACGTGGTGGTAAAATCCACCCGCCAGGACGATCTGCTCGCCGACCTAGCAGAAACCTTCACAAATCTGCGGAGGTACAACATCAAGCTGAACCTCGGAAAATGCACCTTCGGCGTACCCACCGGACAACTTCTGGGGTACGTAGTCTCCAAGCGAGGCATTGAGGCCAACCCCACCAAGATCGACACCATCGCGCGACTCGGGAAACCCGAGTGCCTGTGCGACGTCCAAAAGTTGGCAGGGCGAGTCGCGGCTCTCAGTCGCTTCATCCCCCGACTAGGCGAGAAGGCAATGCCCCTATACCACCTGATGCGCAAGAACCCAGCGTTCCAATGGGACGCAGAGGCCGACAACGCACTGAAAGCACTCAAAGAAGTGCTACTCGCGGCACCACTACTCGCCGCGCCACTCGACAGACAGCCAATGCTCGTCTACGTCGCGGCCTCCAATCAGGTCGTCAGCGCCATGATGGTCGTCGAACGACCAGAAGAGGGCAAGGAGCGCCCCATACAACGCCCAGTATACTACATCAGCGAAGTCTTAACAGACTCACGACAGCGCTACCCGTAATACCAAAAACTGGTGTACGCGGTATTCCGAGCACAGCGGCGACTCCCGCACTACTTCTAGGAGCACCCAATCACGGTGGTATCGTCCGCGCCCCTGCAAGACATCATATGCAATCGCGATGCGACTGGGCGAGTCGCCAAGTGGGCCATCGAGATCGGCGTCCACAACATCAAATACAAGCCCCGAAAAGCGATCAAGTCGCAAGCCCTGGCCGATTTCCTCGCCGACTGCGAAGAGGCACAGCAGCCAGAGAAGCTCCCATACCTCCACTACTGGTTGCTCCACTTCGACGGCTCCAAGAACGCCGACGGCGCGGGGGCTGGGGTCATACTGACCTCCCCCAAAGGAGACAAGCTCCGCTATGTACTCCACCTCAACTTCAAACCCTGCACCAACAACATGGCGGAATACGAGGCCCTCCTCCATGGCATGAGAGTCGCCAAGGATATGAACATCAATCGCCTACGATGCTACGGCGACTCCGACCTAGTCGCAGGCCAAGTGGCCGGGACATGCGACGCTGTTTCCCCAACAATGATAGCGTACCGCCAGGCCGTCGACCAACTCGGAGGACACTTCGACGGCTACTCCGTCGAGTGGATCGATGGGCGTAAAAACAAGGAGGCGGACGCCCTTTCCCACATCGGGTCGGCTCGACAGGCGCCACCAGTAGGCGTCTTCCTCGACATCATCCACAAGCCCTCCGTCAGCCCACCGAAGGAGATCGACATCGGGATCCCACTACAACCAGAACCGGCCTTAGTCGCCATGGTTGTGGAACCTAGCGACTGGACAGCGCCATACGTCGCCTTCCTGGAACACAAACTTCTACCGAGCAGCGAGACAGAGGCGCGAATGATCGTACGGCGCTGCAAATCCTTCGTCATCATCAACGGCGAGCTCCACAAGCGCAGCGTGACTGACGTGTTCTAGCGCTGTGTACAGCCAGAGGAAGGCCGCAAGATCCTCCAGGACATCCACGCCGGCGACTATGGCCATCACGCCGGCGCCAAGTCGCTAGTCACCAAGGCCATGCGACACGGTTTCTGGTTGTACGCAGCGCTAGAACACGCCGACGCCACCGATGTTGTCCAAATATGCGTCGGATGCCAGAAGTACGCCAAGCAGACACACCTTCCTGGTTCGGCGCTCAAGACAATCCCCATCACGTGGCCATTCGCCGTATGGGGCATGGACATGGTCGGCCTGTTCAAGAAGGCCCCATCGGGCTTCACTCACCTCCTGGTCGCAGTCGACAAGTTCACCAAATGGGTGGAGGCCATATCCTGGTCGCATGGCCATGGAATGTAAACCTTCTCAGAAAGTTCTATACTTAGAACCTCACACTGTACTCCATCGGCATATATAATGAAATTCATTCGGATCGCACAAATTGTGTCCACTCGCCATATTCTTGTGCCACTCGCACTCGTACATGCTAGCAATACGCTACTTATGGAAGTCAACCTCTGGTCGAGCGACCGGCACGGCCAAGTAGTGCGGCACAAGGGCACCAGAAAAATTCGGGCCTTGGGTCGTCCACGAAAAACGCCAACCCGGAGCCGCCATTGGAGTCGCCTAGCTAAAATGGATCGTATGGGCACCTAGAGGGGGGGTGAATAGGTGCTACACCAATTTTTAATTCTTTTTCAATTTTAGGCTTAGCACAAAGGTAAATTCTCTAGATAAACTAATGTGTGGAATTTCCCTATATGCAAACCTATCTACTAGCGAGTAAGGAGCGAGCGGAAGAGGAACGAGTGAACCAAAGTGAAGCACGCGGAGACACAGGATTTGTTTGACCGCAGTTCCTTCCTTGTTAAGGGAAGTACGTCTGCGTTGAAGGGGTGGGTGGGTGGAGACCTTCCACTATAGGTACCCTTCGAGGCGGGCACTGGCGACTTTACACAACTAGCGGGGCACCAACTCCACAACAACTTGGACGCTCCCGAAATGACAACAAGCCGCCACAAGAACAAAGTTGTCAAATACAATAACACGATCTAGGTATTAACGAGAATACTAGATCAGGGATTTCTCCAAGTGAATGGAGAGGAGTTGAAGCGCTTGATTCTTGATGTTGATGATGAACTTCTCCTCTTCAATTCCACCAAAGATCAAGACCTTAGGGTGGTTGAACTGGGAGATAGAGATTTAGAGCTCTTGCATAGGGTCTGGTCGAATTCAAATGAATCAAGAGTTCTGGACGTTGGGGAAGAAGGGGTACTTATACCCCCTTCCAAAAACCAGCTGTTGCACACTTTGGGGGCCGGATTATCCGGCCCAAGTGAGGGCCGGATTATCCGGTCTGGGGAAACTCCGCCCCAGACTCGGAATATCTGGCAGAAAAGCCGCCCCCTCTCTGAGCGTCGCGTTGAGCTTGCCCTTGATCAACTTCTGGGGGCCAGATTATCCGGCCCTATGCGAAGGCCGGATTATCCGGCCTGGGGAAGAAAAACCGCCCCAGTTCGGATTTTCTGGTAGAAAATCCGACCGGATACCGAGCGACGCGCCTTGGCTCCTTTTGCTCGAAAATTGGGGGCCGGATTATCCGGCCCTTGCGAAACCCGGATTATCTGGCCTGGGGAGGAAAAACCGCCCAGTTCGGATTTTCCGGGAGAAAATCCAACTGGACACAGAGCGACGCGCCTTGGCTTCCTTGAGAGATGAAGTAGGCCGGATTATCCGGCCCTTGGAGGGGAGGATTATCCGGCCCCCCTCAAAACTTCCTGCACACTTAGCACACATGAAAAGTCTCCACAGTATTGTTATCTATCACGCAAAACATAGGAAAACATGAAATGTTCTTTCAATCTCCCCCTTATTGGTGTTAGATGACAATACCAGGATTTGCAGGAGAAAGACACAAGACAAACATCGATAACTATGGAAGGGACTCCCCCTCAATGTGTGCATAATAGAGTTTTACATTGGAATACAAATGCACACAAATAGGTGAATCTATTCCATAGACAAAAGGGCAAAAACACATACCACCGAAGTAGAGAATAGGCATCCTTGACATAAATCACAATTATTATTGGATAACCATTATGAGCGCGCGCCTTCCGTGATAAACCACCAGCAATAGGATATGAATAGATATAACCATGAGCATAATCCATGATATGAAGTCCATAGGTATCATCCAGACAACCACATAAAGTCTCAACCACAAATCACAAACCCCGAATATAAAAGTTCAACGCTAAATGGGCATAAGCAGGAAATAATGAATAAAAAGTGCAAGTGCTTATGCCCGACCCATGCAAATCCACGATAACCTAATAGAACTACTTCTCCCCCTTTGGCATCGAGACACCATAAAGGGAGAAGAGCGATGCTAGCGCCCCATGGGATCACTCATCATAGTCCTCGTCCTCATGCTCTTCCTCATCCTCATCTTCAAGCTACTCAGTGTCACCTTCCCCATCATCAGCATCAGCAGCAGGCGCAGAGGGGAACAAGTGACGCTCCAGCTCACCATAGTTCAGCCCGGAGGAAGAGTTCCACCGAGCATATGGAGTGGGAGGTGTAGGAGCTGGAGGAGCACCCAAAGTGCCAGACACGTGGTGGAGAATGAGCTGTTGGGAGTGAACCAACTCATGGCGCTGCCTGTAGGCCTCATACTGACCCTTGCGTGTGTCCACGCCCATGCAGAGGATGTGACGCTGGAACCAGTTCAGCTGCTTGATCTCGCGGGCCACGGGAGGCACTGGGGGCCGACGAGCATCCCTCGTGAGGCCCTCAGGAGCAGAGGAGGGGTGAGCAGTCTTCGGAACCTTGTTGTAAATCTTCTTGGCCTTGTGCACCGAGTCAATGTGGAACTCCTCGGCAGGAAGCAGGTGGCGGATGAGCAACATAATGTAGGGCGCATAGGGAATGGACAGACGGTTGAACATAGCATCACACAGCTCATGGTAAATGAAATCCATGACATCCAGCCTATACTGCACTGAGTCGTCCTCGCAGGAGGCAACCTCATGAGAAAATTGAAGTAGCTAAACAAGGTGACCACGGATGCTGTCATTTTTGCCCCCACTCGGTGTTATAGAGTCACGAAAGAGACCCACCAATGCAGCATAGATGGTAGCAAGACCAGCCACAGTACCGACAATTCCATTGTCCACAGTGCACAGAGAGAGAGCAGCATCCTTGTTGGGCTTCAACTGAGTGATGATGCGGTGGCCACTGGCTCTATCCCTGCTGTGGAAGGAGGACCCCAAAACCTCAGCAAACACGTGAAAATCAGCAGTCATGGGCCTGTCATGAGTCATCCACTTCATAGTGCGATGCTCATCACCACAAATCACCAGAGTGGAGAAGAATTGCTTCACCACCTCAGAGTCAAAGGAGCACTGGAGGGACATGAGATGGTGCAGCCCCATCCTCTCAGCCACAAACATCGCATCAACAAGATGCGCCTTCTCCAAAGCATCAGCAAGTACCAGAGGGTGCATAGGCCTAATGCTCAGCCTGGCATAGATGTCTTCATAAATCCCGTTCTGTTCTGCACACTAAAACCGGGTATCCCCCAGCTCATCATCATGAGGCAGCTCAGCAAACAAGTCATGGTGACGTATGGCAGAGAAGGAGACCACATCCAGAGCCCTATAGTTGATCTTGGGCTCCTTGCCCTTCCTCTTGGTCACACCCTTCCTAGTCCTCTTGGATTGTTCAGCCATGCGCCTCTCTTCGTTCTTCCTTCTCCGCAATTCAACTTCGTCCACTAGGTTACCTTGACCGTCGTCCCGAAAGTACTTGGCGTGAGGACGGCGCTTGTAGGTCTTGGGAACACCGGAACCACCTGTGAGGAGAATAAGGCCGATAGCAAGGCGATAAGCATACACACAAGTCTAGGAGAGAGCATGGAACAAGTAGGCAAAAAGTTCATAGGTCAAAACTACTCAATACATACACCATAGTGAAACTGAAGCAGACTTGAATCTGTCAGGCCGGATTATCCGGCCTGGCCAGGGGCGGATAATCCGGCCCTGGCAGAAATTTTCGTTTTCACCAAGAATGCATGCAAAAAAAGTAGATCGGGCCTAGAAACTGTAAGACTACGATTTCTATGCGAAAACACATCCTTCTAGACAACGTTCCATCCAACAAGATACACATCTAGCCAAAGATGGGGAGAGAGGGAGTTACCCTCACTCATTGGAGGAAGAACACGGAGGAGAAGGTACCCGGAGGCGCGGAGAATAAGATCCGGGGAGGCCCGGAAAATCCGGTGGTCGGAGAGGCTCCGGGGAGGGTGAGGGGCGGCAGGCGGCGGCTGGAGAAGGAGAGGGCTGGGGAGAAGTGCTGCTCGATATGAGCCCTTCCTCCCGAGCCCTGCCCTTTAAGATCGAATCTGCCAGGGCCGGATTATCCGGCCAACACTTGGGCCGGAATATCCGGCCAACATAGAACCAGGCCCGCGCGTCCCCAAACAACACCCCCACAAGGTGTACCAGGGACTTGTGTGCAAGAATAGATGTCTTAGGAGTAGGGAAGGCTTAGGATTGAGAATGCCAAACTGAGATGGTACTAGACACTCAAAATTACAAAATCCAAATCAAATAAAAGCCAAGATTGAGTGTGATTCCCATAAGAACATGAGAGAGCAAATAACATCCAAAAAGATCCAATTCTCCACAAGTGAGAGGGCGGTGGCCGAAGCCACCTTGTTGGAGTGTATGGTGTGACACCGCGAAGATATATCTTGGGTTCATGACCAATACTCATCAATAAGCTCACATATCACAACATGATATTAAGAGAAATGATATACTTGCTATTGGCATTATGGGGGGAGGGTTAGCCCAATAAGTTAGGACCACACTCCCCCTATATCCATGCCCACACCTAGACCAAACAAGGATTGAGATGTACGAGTGGGTGCATGGGTAATCAAGACAAGCTCCCGGAATCAATGATATTTAGCTCATTCCTCAAAAAGCAGAATCTTGCTTCATCAAGTGGCTTTGTAAAAATATCCGCCAGT
Organism: Avena sativa; assembly: GCA_916181665.1. Classification (NCBI taxonomy): domain Eukaryota; kingdom Viridiplantae; phylum Streptophyta; class Magnoliopsida; order Poales; family Poaceae; genus Avena; species Avena sativa. Next base: position 321,714,592 of record OV702292.1, read on the forward strand.
TGGTTCTTCGTGCTCACAAAAGATAGATCAATATCACCTCGAGCAACATGGTCACGAATAAAATGATTCCGAATCTCAATATGCTTCGTCCTTGTGTGCTGAACTGGATTGTACGCAATTTTGATAGAACTTTCATTATCACATAAAAGAGGTACTTTGTCACAATTGACACCGTATTCCTTTAAAGTTTGCCTCATCCACAATAATTGAGTGCAAGCGTTGGCAGCAGCAACATATTCAGCTTCGGCGGTGGAGAGAGATATATAATTCTGCTTTTTGGAGGACCAACATACAAGAGATCTTCCCAAGAATTGACAAGCTCCATAAGTTGACTTCCAATCATCCTTATCACCAGCCCAATCTGAGTCAGTATAACCACATAAAGAGAAATTGGAGCCCTTGGGATACCAGAGACCAAAGTTGGGGGAATGAACTAAATATCGAAAGATCCTCTTGACCGCCACTAAGTGGCTTTATTTAGGAGCTTCTTGATACCTTGCACACACTCCCACACTCAACACAATATCGGGTCTAGATGCGCAGAGGTAAAGAAGAGAGCCGATCATGGACCGGTATACCTTTTGGTCCACATCTTTACCATGAGGGTTGAGTTCGAGATGACACTTTGTTTGCATCGGAGTAGCGACACCATTTAGATCCGTCATCTTGAATCTCTTGAGCATGTCTTGGATATACTTTGCTTGATTAATAAAGGTTCCTTCTCTTAGTTGCTTGATCTTGAATCCAAGAAAGAACCGTAATTCCCCCATCATAGACATCTCAAACCTGTCAGTCATAAGCTTTGAAAATTCATCGTTAAAAGCTTTGTTAGTAGAACCAAAAATGATATCGTTTACATATAGTTGGCATACGAAGAGCTCCTCCTTAACCTTCTTAGTAAAAAGAGTGGGGTCAATTTGCCCAACTTCGAAGCCATGATCTAACAAAAGCTCTTTAAGGTGCTCATACCACGCACGTGGGGCTTGTTTAAGGCCATAGAGTGCCTTATCGAGTTTGTAGACATGGTTCGGGAAGTTAGAATCCTCAAACCCTAGGGGTTGCTTTACGTATACCAACTCATGTAGAGGACCATTAAGGAAGGCACTCTTGACGTCCATTTGCTGCAACTTAAAATTGTTATGAGCAGCATAAGCAAGTAGGATACGGATGGACTCAAGGCGAGCCACAGGAGCATAAGTCTCGCCGAAGTCGATGCCCTCAACTTGTGAGTAACCTTGTGCCACAAGTCTTGCCTTGTTCCTCACAACAATTCCATCCTCATCCTGCTTGTTCTTGAAAATCCACTTGGTGCCGATAACATTGCGACACTCTTTGGGTTTCTCCACTAGTTTCCAGACTTTGTTGCGCTCGAAATTATTCAATTCTTCATGCATAGCAACAACCCAGTCTGGGTCTTCAAGAGCTTCAAAGACCTTCTTAGGCTCCACCATGGAGATATGAGCTTGATGCTCACCAAAACTGGCCAATTCTCTTCTAGTAGAAACCCTTCGTCGAAGATCACCAACAACCTTGTCGAGAGTGTGACCCCTCAACTCAAGGTTACGATCAGCCCGGGCCTGGCGACGAAGTTCAATAAGTTTGTTGTCTCTTGGTGGAGGAGATTCATCACTTGAGTCTTCATTGGAGGCATTTTCTCCGCCTTGATCTGTAGCTGGAACATCAGTAGCAGGTGGTGGAGATGCATGCCCTTGAGGTGAGTCCGTAGGCATAACAGGAGGCTGCAGAACTGGAGAGTCAGGGCCGGATAATCCGGCCGAAGAAGTGGCCAGATAATCCAGCCTGGGAGGACTTGCAGCAGCATCATCAGGAAGCCTGGGACTTGGTTGACCTGGCGAGGAGCCGGATAATCCAGGGTTAGCCAGAAAATCCGGCCTGGAGCTTGTGTTGATATCTTCACCACCAGGAGCTGCATGGACAGCTGAAGTGGGGTGGCCGGATAATCCGGTATCCACCGGAAAATCTGGCCTGGAGCTTTCTGGAGCATCTTGACCTTCAGCAGTTGATGGAGATGGTGTAGAAGTTGCCCTTGTGGTTGGAGCATGCTGCGTATGTGTAGATGAGGGCTCTATATGAGTAGAGCATTGTCCTTCCCGGTCCGCCACAAGGGGTTCCTCAATGGGGCAGAAGAATCCCACGCCCATTCTTCTTATGGCATCTTGGGGTATTTCAACATCTGCATCACAAACACCAACTTGCTCCGCACGGGAATGGTCATTTTCCTCGAACACTACACTACAAGATTCTACAACAGTTCCGGAGAGCTTATTGTAGACTCTATAAGTGTGGGATTCGACACCATAACCAACAAAAATACCTGCTAGAGCCTTAGATTCAAACTTAGATAAACGAACTCCTTTAATAAGAAAGAAACACTTACACCCGAATACCCGAAAGTATGAGATGTTTGGCTTGTTACCGGTAAGTATTTCATATGGAGTCTTGTCCAAAATCTTGTGGAGGTATAAACGATTGGATGAATGACAAGCAGTAGAGATTGCTTCAGCCCAGAAGTTATATGGAGATTTTAATTCGGCCAACATTGATCTTGCCATGTCCATTAGAGTTTGATTCTTCCTCTCGGCTACACCATTTTGTTGAGGGGTGTACGCAGCGGAATATTGATGTCTTATCCCCTCTTCACTTAGGAACTCATTTAAGGTGTAGTTCTTGAACTCCGAGCCGTTATCACTCCTTATAGCCAGAATGGGGACGTTGTGTTGATGTTGAACCTCATTGGCGAAGTCGATGACAGTTTGTTGAGTTTCACTCTTCAACTTGAAGAAATAAACCCAAGTGTTTCTTGAGTAATCATCAACAATCACTAGACAATACTTCTTCCCACCGAGGCTTGCATGAGATGGAGGTCTGAAAAGATCCACATGAAGAAGCTCCAAGATCCTTTTTGAAGAGATAATAGTTTTCCTTCGATGAGGAGAATCATGCATTTTCCCTTCAACACACGCCCTGCAGACACGATCTTTGGCAAAAGAGACATTTTCTTTTAGTCCAAGAATGTGGCCACCCTTGTGGAGACTTTGCAAAGTTCTCATATTGACGTGGGCTAGTCGGCGATGCCATAGCCAACCCGCGTCAGCCTTTCCGAAAAGACACATCGGACCTGTAGTGGTTTTCCCCTTAAAGTCTACCACGTATAGGTTGTTTTCGACATATCCCACGAAAGCGACTTTTAGAGACTTGCTCCACAAGAGTACCACCAAATCAGCATCAATGTAAATTGCAAAGCCCATCTTACCAAGGGCACGGACAGAAAGTAAGTTATACCCGAGGGTCTCAACAAGCATGACGTCCACGAGAGAGATATCGTGAGCCACCACAACTTTGCCGAGACCCAATACCTCAGATTTTGACTTGTCACCATAGGAGACGGTAATGTGATCAAGGTTCAGCCGCATCTCCGTGATGATCTCCTTGCTTTCGGTCATGTGACTCGTACAACCGCTATCGAGTAACCATTTAGAACCACCGGAAGCATAGCCCTGCAAGAGAATTACTTCTTGGTTTTAGGTACCCATTTTTCAATGGGTCCTCTCATGTTAGTAACAAGGGTCTTGGGAACCCAAATAGACCAAGGAATGTAACAATCATAAGGCCCTACATAACTAGCATAAACATCACCATAAGAATCACAATATAGTTCGAAGTTAGGATTGTTGATCCCTGCAAAACCATCATAATTAGTCTTGTCATTGGTAATGTTGCTAGTCTTCGATTGAGCAGTCTTGTTCTTCTTGTTTTTCTTGCTCTTTGTCTTGGGTATGTAACCAAGACCTTCTTTACTGTTGTTTGACCTTTGCCTTCTCAGTATCTCATTAATAACCCCTTTACCTTTGTGTTGAGAACTCCTTGCAAGATCTTCTTTTCCAAAGGATGAAGATGAGGTACTTGGTACATTATACCGTTTCAATTGAGTTTGGAGCTGGTCATGAGACTCATTTAGAGTAGAATGATCACTCTTCAATGCCTTGTGAGCACTTTCAAGATCATCAAACTTCTCCAAAAGTCTAGCATGAACAGCCCCAAAATCAATCTTTTCTTTCTTTAGTTTCTTTACCTTGGCAAGGGCATGGTCACGTTCTTTAATGAGCTGAGCTACAGCTTCTTCTGGTGAATCCTCTAGGGATTCGAGTCTTTCTTCGAAAGAAACCCGAGTTTCCTCTTCCTCTTCCAAGGCATTCTTCAAAGAGGCTATCTCCAAAGCATCTTCTCTTTCAATTCTGCCCTTTTCTTCAAGGAGATCTTTGGCTCGAGCAAGTTGACTCATAAGAGTATCAAAATGGAGTTTGTGCTCACCTTGTAGGTTAGTGAAAAAAGTATCCAAGGCAATAACTTCTTCTTTCATTTCAAGACTGTCATGATCATCCATATCCAAAATTAAGTTAGTCTTAGAAAATGAGCAGTTAGAAGTCGATACCTCGGATCCTCTTGCCATTAGGCAAGTGGCGTTGTTGTTGATGGCGTTCTCGTTCGGCGAGTCGAAGAGAGAGGAGGGAGTCGATGTGGTGGCTATAGCAGCCACTTCGCGGGAACTATCATCATCCTCTTCATCTTCACTTGCGGAGGAGTATTCCTCTTGAGCTACAAGGACCATCTTGGGTTGCTTCTTGTAAGGACCATTCTTCTTAGCAAATGGCTTCTTCTTAGGAACTTTGGATTTCTCTTTGAGAATGAGCCTGCCACCATTGTCTTCTCTATTTTCATAAGGACACTTGGCTACAAAGTGCAGTCTATCTCCACAGTTGAAGCAAGTTCTCAATCTTGGGCCACTTTCTCTTCTTCCATTTGACCCGTTCTTCCGCTCAAGTTCAGACTTGGCTTTGGCAGGGTCCTTCCAAAAGTTCCTTGCATAGAATGCCATGTACTCACCATGAGCACGTTTGACCTCATCGGGGCAGTCCATGGATATCCTCTCAAATGCTCCTTCATCATCCTCTTGCTCAGCAATATTGGCTTTGAGAGCCACATTGACACCCTTTTGCATTCCAATGGCCCGTGCACGGGCATCTTCAGCATTCTTTGCCGCCACTTTGAATGACGCCATTTCTTGCATGACTTCATTGGATGTCATTTGATGATAGTTGTGTCTACCTTGCAAGCTCTTCAAATCCGTTAGTTCGAAAGGCATTAAGGCACTCACATACTTCCTTTTTATCCATGCATCATCAATGTGAGTGGCCCCATGCTTCTGAAATGTTGTTGCGATGCCCTTGAGTCTTCTATACATGTCCTCATGGTTTTCACTGTCCAACATGTAGAATCCCTCAGCTTCGTTACTAAGGGCATCACACCGGTTTCTTCTCATGCTTTCATTTCCAACAAAAAGGTCCGTAAGAGCATCCCACGCCTCTTTAGCCGTGTTGAGATGTTCAATGTGTGGCATGTCCTTGGGACCCACACCCAGCTGTATCATGTGGAGAGCAGTGGCATTCAACTTGCTATCCACAACTTCCCTTCTTGTTAGATTGGTTTGATCTCCAACATGAAGACCTTCTTCAATGATACTCCACAATTCAATAGAGGAGTTGCAAACATGAGATTTCATTAGAATTTGCCATTGGTTAAAAGAAGATGCAGTGAGCTTGGGTGGATCACCCCTGTTGTTTATATGAGGATGAGGGGTAGGTGGGTCAGGGGAATATACGTGGCGAACCTCACTATATTCCTGCTTGCCACTTCCCTTTTTGGAGGTGGAACCATTTAGTTTTTCACCTTCCACATCATCATCCTTAGATCCGGTGTTACCCTTTTCCTTAGATGATGGTGAGGGAGCCTCAGAGGAGGATGGAGATGGGGCTATGGATGATGTAAGGCGAGCAATCATTTGATTCATCTCCTCCATCTTGGCCTCAAAGGATTTCAACAAGGTTGTTTCCAACGACTTGAGATCATCCATTGTGACCTTATCCACAGCCTCATTTCCATCATCCCTGGTACCCATACTACTCTTAGGCGGTTAAGCCCGAATTAAGAGCCGGGGCTCTAATACCAATTGAAATGGATCGTATGGGCACCTAGAGGAGGGTGAATAGGTGCTACACCAATTTTTAATTCTTTTTCAATTTTAGGCTTAGCACAAAGGTAAATTCTCTAGATAAACTAATGTGTGGAATTTCCCTATATGCAAACCTATCTACTAGCGAGTAAGGAGCGAGTGGAAGAGGAACTAGTGAACCGAAGTGAAGCACGTGGAGACACATGATTTGTTTGACCGCAGTTCCTTCCTTGTTAAGGGAAGTACGTCTGCGTTGGAGGGGTGGGCGGTACTAAGACCACCACGCCACAACAGGCCTGATCCACCATCCACTATAGGTACCCTTCGAGGCGGGCACCGGCGCCTTTACACAACTAGCGGGGCAACAACTCCACAACAACTTGGAGGCTCCCGAAATGACAACAAGATGCCACGAGAACAAAGTTGTCAAATACAATAACACGATCTAGGTATTAACGAGAATACTAGATCAGGGATTTCTCCAAGTGAATGGAGAGGAGTTGAAGCGCTTGATTCTTGATGTTGATGATGAAATTCTCCTCCTTCAATTCCACCAAAGATCAAGACCTTAGGGTGGTTGAAGTGGGAGATCGAGATTTAGAGCTCTTGCACAGGGTCTGGTCGAATTCAAATGAATCAAGAGTTCTGGACGTTGGGGAAGAAGGGGTACTTATACCCCCTTCCAAAAACCAGCCGTTGCACACTTTGGGGGCCGGATTATCTAGCCCAAGTGAGGGCCGGATTATCCGGTCTGGGGAAACTCCGCCCCAGACTCAGAATATCCGGCAGAAAATCTGCCCCCTCTCTGAGCGTCGCGCCGAGCTTACCCTTGATCAACTTCTGGGGGCCGGATTATCCGGCCTGGGGAAGAAAAACCGCCCTAGTTCGGATTTTCCGGTAGAAAATCTGACCGGATACCGAGCGACGTGCCTTGGATCCTTTTGCTCGAAAACTGGGGGCCGGATTATCCGGACCTTGCTAAACCCGGATTATCCGGCCCGGGGAGGAAAAACCGCCCCAGTTCGGATTTTCCGGGAGAAAATCCGACTGGACACAGAGCGACGCGCCTTGGCTTCCTTGAGAGATGAAGTAGGCTGGATTATCAGGCCCTTGGAGGGGCAGATTATCCGCCCCCCCTCAAAACTTCCTGCACACTTATCACACATGAAAAGTCTCCATAGTATTGTTATCTAACACGCAAAACATAGGAAAACATGAAATGTTCTTTCACTAGCCCGACTGGCCCGCCGGGCCAAGACATCCGATACATGCTTCTCACAGCGATCTGTCCCTCCCACCCTCACGCAAAGCGACTCGAACGGTTAAGTACCACGCATGGGAACTCCGCAAAATGGAGACCCCATCCGGCTCGGGAACACACCTAGTAAGAGAGCTGCCTAGGGCTCGCCAAGCGACTGGCTCTCCGGGCCAGGGGAGGAGACGCGTTACAAACAACACATTCATAACCTGCAATAGGATCATGAACAATACGGTCTAGCACAACGCGCGGGGACTCGTTCACAAACGAACCTCACTCGCACTTGGGGACTCGCCGCTCAGGAGACGCGAGGGACAAAAACAAACGCGAAAACAAAGCAAACACATAGAAATACACAGTCGAGTTATACCCCATTAAAGGGCGGACGCGCTCGGGGACTCGCTCAAATTGATGAACAAAACACTGCCTTAATAATAACACAAGTCGACCAAGTCCCTGCGACACGGATTACAAAAATCATACAAACGTTTGCCACTTGGCATCTACTACAACTTTTACATTTGCTCACTCTACAGGCCCAGACGAAGAAGAAGCGCCACCACCCTTGACGCGCACAAAGGGCTGCCACGGGTTCATCGGGTACATGGTCAGCGACTTCACAAATGACGACCGGAAGGGCTGCTCCGACTTCATGTCGCGGTGCTCCGGCTCGGGGTCGCCAGGCGCCAACACCGTCTCTTGGTAGGGCAGCAGATCCCCCATTGCCAAGACACGATCGGCATATGGAGTGGCCTTCGCGGTCAACTTCAGCACCTCCAACATCTCCACCGTGCCGGTCACCGAGGGATAGCCACTCGTGACATCGTCAAGATCGAAGTCGTCGGGGAAATGCGCGAGACCCAAGCTCAACACCGTGGCGGCCCCGCGTCTGAACGCCGAGCGCGTCATCCACTCCACAACCGCGGGCACCTCCTCCAGATAGCGCCACACCTCCGTGAGCCCCCCAGGGATGACTTCGGTGGGAGACATGCCCTGAAGAGCCGCCTGGACACACAACGCCGAGGCCGTGGCCGCATTCACCACAGTAGTTACACACTGCGAGGTAGTATAAGTCTGCACCATCGGGTCGCTTTGGCCTACCACAGCTGCAAAGTCAGATGTTAGTGAAACAATGAAACCCCCAAAGCGGGGACACGACAAAAGGCTAAGGCAATGACAGAAACTCACCAAGCAGCTTGCGACAATTCTCCTTGACGTGCTTCTCCAAGGCGGCCTGGTTGTTATGCAGTCCCACGATGATGGAGTCCGCGGCCTTGCGTTCCTCTTCAGCGGTAGCGACGACATCCTTGGCCCGCTCTTCCGAAGAAATCGAGGCCGCCTTAGCATCCTCCAACTCCTTGACCAAGGAGGCCACTCGCTCATTCGCCGCGTCCAGTTCGGCGAGTGGGACATACCCCTCACGCGCTTTGGAGACCTCAGCCGGGAAACTGTCTGCAAGTGGAGATGTCAGAGTATTGCATAAAACCAGCTCACAACAAGCAAAGAAGAACAACGCCAAACACTCACCGATCCTCTCCTGAAGCCGCCGGTTCACCTCTTGTGCCTCGCACAAGTCACGCTCCAGGCGCTCTCGCGCAGCCTGCCGATCAGTCGACTCCCGCTGCAACCCCTGCAAAACAACAAGACCAGCTAAGCATCGGGAGGAAAAGAAATACCAGTTCCCGGATGCTGAAATTCAGCGACCAGGAACTCGGGGACTGGAGAAGGAAGAAAAAACTAAAACTAGTTCCGAGCCGCCGAAACTCAGCGACTAGGAACTCGGGGACTGGAGCAGGAAGAAAAAATTAAAACTCGGGGACTGGGGAATATAGGAAGATAAAGACAATTCCCAGCCGCTGAAATTCAGCGACTAGGAATTCGGGGACTAGACATACCTGAATGGCAGCGCCGAGCATCTTGTGAAGTTTAGCAGCGTCAGTCGACGGGATCGTGAAGGAGGTGCGCCCGCGGCGGGCCTCAATCTCTGCATCCACGATTTCCGGGAACTGTGGAGATTGCGCATCCGCACCGCCTGGAAACCCCCTCGCCATAAAGTGAGGGAACGTCGCCGACGCCCTGGCAGGGGCGCTGGCCGCCGGGACCGGCACCTCCGGCGCAGATGCAGCTGGCGCTGGCTCTGACCGCGTCGCCGCCCCCTCTTCGACGAGCGGCACATCGACTGGTTCCGTGGTGCTTCCCCCGGTCACGGCGGAGTCGGTGCCGCCCTTCTGTTTCTTCGCGACTTCAACAGACGCGACATCCTTGGAGGCCTTCCTCTTCCTGGGGAGATCACCTTCTCCCACGACACTGGCCGGGGGAATCTTGGCCACTGAAGGGCGACCAATCTTCTTAGCCCCCGACCTGCACGAGCCCTTCTAATCAGCACAACCATGACACGAAAGGTGCAAAGCAAATTGGGACAAGGAAGTATAACTTACTTGGCGACTGGAATAACACGAAGATCGGTACTGATATGGGCAGGCTTGTCCAACTCGGGACCCAGCTTGCGACTGAGCTCCCGCTCGAATACGTCCGAAGCCCACGAAACCGAAGGCTTCCTTGACGACGAAGCCACAGTCGTTGGGATCTCCGGCTCCGATGCCGCTGCCTTCGACGGCAGCGAAAACTTGGGCGGCACCACGTCAGCGGCTTCTTGGCTTGGGACCCCCGAGGTCGACGGAGCGATCGAAGCCAGGGCGCCTCTACCACCACCTCCGTGTCCTTGCCCTCCAACCCCTTTTTCGGGATCGCGGCACTCGGGACCTTGTGCGAGACTTCAGGAGACCCTTCGTCGTCGGAGTCGTCGTCCGACCCGAACACAACTGACGACCTGACAGGTGATGTGGGCCTTTTTGCCGGCGACTTGGGCCAGCGTGGGGGCTTCGAAGGTGTAGCGGTGCGCCGGGACGTCTGCTCCTGGGCGACCTCGTCGCCTTCTTCGAACTCATGCAAGCTGTGGCTCGCTTCGACCTCTCGCTGTTTCTGCATTTGGGTCTTGCAAGCCATAGGCGCTGGGGGAGCGACCTCTTCATCTTCCCCGTCACTATCGGAAGGATCCCCCTCGGAATCTTCCTCCAGCTCCTGGGGACTTCTTCATCGATCGGAGGGAGCCAACCCTCCAATACCTGAAAAAGCTGAGAACCACTGCGAGTCAAAAACGCGACAGGCGAAAAGAACGAAATTGGAATACGAACAGAGCGATTGGAAAGAAGACTTACTGTAGGGGCTTCGTTCTTCACGGGAGTATACGGGGCGACTCCGACCGCCGCACCCTTGAACTCCGCGTCGGTGATCTTCTTCAGGGCGGCCTTGTAATCTTCGGCCTCCCACGACTCCTTGCTGGTGCGAGATGGATCAAGCTTCCTGTTGTACTCGTACATCTAGTGTGGACGAGCCGCCAGCAGAACCAGGCGCCACCCGAGCCAGCAATTGTAGAGGTTGATCGGAATCAACCCCTGGTCCTTCAGTTTCCGGATCTGATCCATCATTTCCGCGAGAGCCATCCGCTGATCTTCAGGGAGCTTCTTTGGCGCCAGTCGGCAGGGCTCGCTCCTCTCGGCAACGAATTCAGGAAGGGAGACCTCACCGGAGGGAGTAGCTTCCTTGACATAGAACCAGCTTTTCTTCCACTCGCTGGCGGCCTTCTTCGGCAGGAGGAGCTTGACGAAGTTGGCCTTCGGCTTCAGCTGGAAGGTGACCCCGCCTGCGGCCAGCATCAAGCCGCTGGACGCCTCGCGCCCGATGCGGCCGTGGAAGAGCTCCAGCTACAGTGGGAAGTATGGCCTGCAGCCGAGGTAGCACTCGCAGAAGGCGACGAAGATTGCCAGCTGCTCGATGCTATGCGGACCAAGATCTGAGGGCTTGATCACGTAGTACGCGCAGAAGCGATAGAAGAAGAGTGAAGTGGGGAACCCTAAGCCCCTCTCGAGATGGCTGGTGAAGCAGATGAACTCGCCGGGCCGCGGTTTCGGCTCGGTCTCGGAAGAGGGGGGAACTCGCCAATTCCCCTTGCGGAGCACCTCGGCGTCCTTGAAGGATTTCAGCTGGGTTGTGGTGCACTTGGTTTTTCCCCACGAGCCTTTGGGAGGCGCCATTGAGTGAAAAGTGGAATCGCGCGATGTGAGGAGAATAGGTCGGGGGTGAGCAGAGAGGAAGAGCAAATGAGAAAGGACGAAGAATGCGAAGCAGGATCGTGAAGCTGATCCATCACTCCCCTTAAATGGGAAAGGTCACCCGCCAAAATCGGGATAGCTGTTACCCATGGTAATTGCGCCGTAGTTACCGTTGGAAATTCCAACGGATAGTTTGACTAAGGTTGACGGTCCAACTCCGGTGATCCAGTCGCCACCCGCTAATCTCTCTTCTCGCCGAAATGACGACTAGGCAGCAATGATGTTCATTAAAGTGACGAGTGGAGCTGTGGAGAAATTCTCTTCGGCATTAATAGAGTCCACCGCCGATTCGACTGGGTGCCCAAATTGGGCTCGCCTACTTCAAGCACCAAAGAACGCTTGCGCCTGCATCAACAATGGCCTCAGGGACTACTGATGGGGATATGCCAAAGGGGGTATGCTCAGCAGTAGGTTTTGAGTGGGCCGGAAGGCCCGCGAGTACGCCTGAAGGACAGCGACTAGACTCTGAGGAAAGAAGAGGCCCATCGATTGGAAGCCCAGGAGCGTAGCAGAAGCCCAGTCGGATTAGGTCAAAAGCTCCCGGATCCTTATCTTGTTCGGGGACAACTTGTAAACCCGGGGAGGTGCTTCATATATAAGCCTCCCTAGGGTATCGTAGAGACTCACGTTCCATCATACACCCCCTCAAGCGACTCGCTGCCCAGCCGCCGAGCTCGGCACCCCTGTAACTCGCTCTCCCATAATCTAACCTAGCAAGAGTAGGTCTTTACCATCCGGGGGGCCGAACCTGGGTAAACCCTTGTGCATCTGCCCCCATCTCGCACCGCAGATGGCCACCAACTCTTCCTCACGAAACTCTCAATCGCTGCCTATGGCAGCGACTGCCGTGGCCATTTCCACGACAGCTATGCTCCATTGGGTTCTTTCTCAAATTTCACTGGGCTGTGGTCAATAGTCCCCTGACCCTGAAAAGACCGAATAAGAATGTTCTAGGCTAAAGAGGGGTTGAATGAGCTACTAGATTTCTTCTCCTGGTTAATAAAAATTGCATTGTGATGTGCTCGACCAGATTTGAAACAAAGACCTCAGAGAGGGAGGGGGAAAAGCGATAATTCTTTTTGGCAGCTATTCATGTCAAAATTCAGCAGTACAGAATAAGGTAGAAAAATTATCAACTCTAAAAACCTTGTCGTGCGATTAGTTTGTCCTTTTCAACAAACATACTTGACCATTGGAGCGCAAAAGGACGATCAAGTCTGCTTTGAGTACCTTCTTCTCACATCAATGCCTGTGTGACCCTGTATGCAACCCAAAATGCCCAAGTCTCATCTAGATTGTGACACGGCCATGTTTCAAAAGAAAAGAAAGACTATCTACTGCCCTTGATTTAAACAAGTACCAGTACATGAGTATTAGTTCCACAAAATGCTTTAGTAGTAGTAACAACAGAACATTTGAGAGATTCAGTAGTTTCCTTCTTGAAATTCAATAGCAGTATAGAGATAATAAGTTCTTGTTCCATCTCAAAAAACCTTGGTGCACGAATAGGCTCGATCATAGGAGCAAGCAAAACTGATGATCATGTCTGCTTCTATGCGAATACGACCTAATTTCGTAAATGCCTGTGTGACCCCCATATGCAACCCAAAATGCCCAAGACTCATCTAAATAATTGTGACAATGCTAGATTTCAAAATAAAAGCAAGACAATCTGCTGCACTTGATCTAAACAAGTAATAGTACATCACTATTAGTTCAACAAAATACTTTGGTAATAGCAACGATAGAACAAAGGAAAAGCAAGACCATCTCCTACCCTTGGACTAAACAAGTACTACCAGTATATAGTAGTACAAAATACTCCGTTGTACAAGAACTAGTACTATACTAGTACTACATGCATCCAAAATCCACCCTCCAACACACAGAGATCCCTAAGTGGGTTAAATAATATTGTGTCAATTGGGGATTCTCCCCTGCGATTGATGCATATTGAGTAATGCAGGCCGGTAATATGAGATGGTTCACTCTTGAACATAAAGGAATGTTTTTCCTCCGGATGATGCCTATCACCTCCCAGCTCCCAGGCATGGAGGAACTGCAGATTGTACGGGCCAAAAATCCCAGCTCTATTGTCGGGTAATAGGCAGTGATCAGGACATTGTACAATGGCGACGAGCATGCGTCCGGCCTGACTCACACGACAGATCCGTTGATGTCGCCCGAATCACGCATGTCGAATAGCAGAGAAAACACCGTACCATCGTCCCCTGATCCGATCTTCTCTACTCTCGATGAGCGTGGTGCTAACTGCGGCTGAGAGATGTACCTGGAGTTTCTAAACGAAGTAAGATTCAACAGACTAAATTACAGCATGCTAAACATTATAAGAAAAAATGATAAAGTAAATATGAGTAACCTGACTGCGATAAAACATATGTAGTACTCCCTCCGTTTCAAATATAAGATGTTTTAGCTTTTGTGAAACGAGTCTATCCAGACCCCTTTTAGTATATGGGTTCACTCCGAACTGCACACTAAAGAGAGTCTAGATAAACTTGTTTCACAAAAGCTAAAACATCTTTATATATTTTGAAACGGAGGGAGTAGATACGGAGTACATGTGCAAGGCCATTGTTTCAAAGGAAAAGCTACTTGATCTAAGCAAGTAGTGCTAGCTCCCAGTACAGAGAGCCATGTTTGAAGGGAAATGTTCGACCACTGGAGCACGATAAACTGACGATCAATGCTTGTGTGACCCCCATATGGAAACCAAAATGCCCAAGTCTCATCTAGATTGCGACAAGGCCATGTTTCAAAAGAAAAGCTAGACTATGTACTGCCCTTGATTTAAACATGTACAGTACATCAGTATCAGTTCCATGAACATTTGAGAGATTCAGTAGCTTTACTCCTTGAAATTCAATAGCAGTATAGAGAGAATCAATTCTTGTTCCAGCTCAAAAAACAGACTCGATCATTGGAGCAAGAAAAACTGACAATCAAGTGACAATGCTTGTGTGACCCCCCATATGCAACCCAAAATGCCCAAGACTCATCTAGATAATTGTAACAAAGCTAACTTTCAAAAGAAAAGCAAGACAAACTACTGCACTTGATCTAAACAAGTAATAGTACATCACTATTAGTTAAACAAAATATTTCAGTAATAGCAATGATAGAATAAAGGCAAAGGAAGACCATCTCCTGTCCTTGGCCTAAACAAGTACTACTAGTACCAGTATATAGTAGTACAAAATAGTCCGAAGTACAAGAACTAGTGCTATACTAGTACTACTCTGCATCCAAAATCCAACCTCTAGTACACGTACGTCCGTGGTATGTAGTGAAAGTGGGATAAAAAATCCGAGGTAGTAGAATGGCCAATTTGGAATTCTCCCTCGCGATGGATGCATATTGAGTAATACAGCCCTTGGGTCTGAGAAGTTTGAAGGTACACCACCATGGAATGCTTTTCCTTCTACATGATGCCAGGCACCTCCCTACTCCCAGGAGTGAAGGAATTGCGCACTGCACCCTCCCAAAACCAAGCCTCTAGTGACGGGTGATAGACGGTGAACTGCACATTGTACAAGGGCGACGAGCACCCATTCGGCCTGACGCACACGACGGATACGATGATGTCGCCCCACTCGAGCATGTCAAATAGCACAGTGAACACCGTACCATCGTCCCTAGATCCGATGTTCTCTAGTCCTGATGAGCGTGGTGCTAACAGCGGTTGAGAGATGAACCTGGGATTTCTAAAGGAAGTAAGAATCGGGCCGACTAAATTGCAGCATGCTAAATATACATATAAGAAGTTCTTAGGCGCCTGAGATCTAGGCACTCCCAAGAAAAAAATACAGAGCCATGTTTCAAAGGAAATGCTATATCATCTCCAGCGTTTGATCTCAACAAACTTGAACAGGAGATCATCATCAGAATTATGATGGTCATATTTGCCATCTCCCACATTATGGATGCAAAATGAGTAATCTAATGTGAACCTATCATGTTTCTTAATCAGGAAATTATGGTAATCTTCAGTAATCCTAATGGAGGTCGGCGACGTGCTGCTGTTCGGCTAAAAAAACAGGCTATCTTCGGCGAACTCCTCCAGGTCCTCTCCAATCATTGCAGGTTTATAAAAGTGCAACTCCACCATGTACCGCGGAAACAAGCACGCCACTGACTTGACGCACTGGACGGATACGGCGAGGCCATAGTCGAGCATGTCAAATCGCACGGCGAACAATGTACCATCGTCCCCGGATACCATGGTCTCTACTCTCCATGATCCTGGTGCCAGCAAAGACTGAGAGATGTACCTATGTTCGTCGCTGTAGTGGAAACTCTGCACTTCAATTGAGTGCAGTTTTTCGAGGTGAGTGAAGAGCGCTGTCGGCGGGGCAGCGAACTTGCAGCCAGGCTCAGTGCAGTTGCACGAGTTGTGTGGGCACGCCATCTTGTGGTTGAGGAAGTCGTGGAAGGCAACCAATGTCCCGCAACCGTTATTGGGGCATCTTCTACCTTTTCCGCCGACGACTTGGCGGCGCAACTCCTTGGAGCATGCGGCCAGCCGGACGGTGCTGGTAGTGTCCATACGCATAGAGATTTCTCTGAAGGCGTCATCACTGACCTTGCTCCAGCCACCATACCGAATGTTGTGCATCAAATCCGCCATTGCGTCTAGATGGACTGGGGGCGAGGGCGGATTCAAATATGATTGTTGGGGTTTCTTGGAGGAGAGTTATGGAGGCCTGCAAGAACCGATGCAGCGTGCGAGAAATGGCTAGGAAAATTTAGGAAGTGCGGCGCTCGAGAGGATCCAAAATGCGTCTAGCCAACATTAGCGAATGGGGATCGCCGGAGATGGAGAAGATGGGAGGATCTTTGAACGAGGGGTGTTAATTTTGTGTGTACCCTCGTCGGTCTTCTGCAGTGGATCGAGGACACCTGTTGGAGTTATAGCTAGAGTGCTAGACTATCAAGTGTCATGTCCTGGCTCAGTATTGTATCGTCTCATCACGTAGACTGTGTTTCAGGAAAGGACATGAACCCACATTTCTCCCCTCCCCGCTAGATAGATTGCACCGTAGAATCACTTTTCTAGCACGTGAAGGATTTGAACCCACATGCCGAAATAAAAGGATGTCAATCCTCAAGCCAACTCGCCTAACTCTAATAAATAGGACTACTAAAAAACTATAATAATAGTTGAAGCTCAAAAATAATTATATTTTTCAGCCACATCCATTGAATATCTGGTATATATTTGGTTCTTATAATTTGTATCATATAGTAGTAATCAACCTATTAGCTACCTAATAGTACTCACCATGCTCTAGATAAATGACAAAGAACATTCTAGAATTATTGAGAAGTGTGTTTTGAGGTTTGTGCATATCTTTTAGTGTGCTAAACACTATCAATAGTATCTTCTAGATGCTAGCATGGATAGAATTAAGATCCAGCGGTACTTTATGGACGTAGCTCGAAATTATAATTATTTTTGGGCTTCACCTATTATAATTTTATATAAACTAGTAAAAGGCATATGCCACACACGTATATACTGTATGAAATGTGATTTAACAAACATTAAGTTGTTATAAACCAATAGTATTGTTTGAGAAAAATGTATACATTAAGTCTATTAATAATAACTATTTACACATATTGAGAATACAACCTACTATGCTATGATTTTTTTTAGGGGGGTGACATGATGGTTCTAGAACATGCTTGAGTTTGCTCTAGGTAGTACTCAATACGAATCGACCTGCTCTGAACCATTGGATCTAACATCCCAACGGTCAGGATTGGTACTATGGATATAATTCAAAACTGCACCTTTATAGTAGTAGAGAAAAAATGATATGGCATATACTTCTACTATCTGATTCTCACGTCCAAGCCATGTGCAACTTACTAATAACATATATAACATGGATAACTTTTGAACATCGATCATCGGATATAGATTGACAGATTCCAACATTGCTAGTTATTGGATCTCTAGCAAATTCAAGAAAGAATTTATCACGCTTACTTGTAGTTAAAATTTGACCTACTTTCTTTAAATCGACATAAAGTTTTTTAAGTGCATGGGCGTAGTTAGCTAATATATAGGAAAGCTTGAAACGTCCCAAGACTAGGGAATTGTAACAAAACATGTCCACGTTTTCTGAAAATCAGGTGGTGGCACTTTATTTTCTTGACTGGGGCATGTCCCGAATGAGTGAGATGCTTCAATAATTAACACAACTAGTGCATGTGTACATGTTACACCAAGGACCTTAAAAAAGTGAAAATTGCATCCAAGTCCATACATTTAACACAAAGGACCCTACAATCAAGAAATTAAAATTAGTAGTAGGGTCCTACTCCTCCATCACGGAGCGGAGCCATGCTCTTCGTAGTAGTACCAGTAAGCTGCACGTGCCTTGCACGTGAAAATCACATAATATATAGAAGCATGACATGTCATTTGTATATAACATTATAATAGGTAAAGCTTGAAATATCTATGAATTTGAGCCATGTTTCTAAAGTATGAGTGTATATTTGGTTCTTGCACTTTATATCATGTAGAAATAAACGTTTATTAGCTACCTAATAATTGAAAATTTTAGAACCGTGGTCTAGAGAAATAGTCGAGAAGATTCTACAATGATGGATAAGTGTGTTTTGACGTATTCCTACATATATATCTTATCTTATCTTACCACTATACAGTGTACGAATAACTTTGAATATTGACTGTTGGATCAAGACTCGTGAATCCTAACATTTCCAGCTGTTGGATCTTCTTTTCCATTCCAACATCTAGAAGATTTTATTGATAGTCTTATTTACAATGAATGGTATGCACAAAACTCAAAAGACACTTCTCCATCATTCTAGAATCTTCTTCCTCGTTTCTCTAGACCATGTTACCAGAATTTTCAAGTTTTAGATAGCTAATAATCGTTGACTTCTAAATGATATACAAAGTACAAGAACCAAATATACACCCATACTTTCTAGATGTTGATCAAATTTATATTTTTGTATGCTTTACCTATTAAAATTTTATATAGTGATGATATGTCAGACGTCTATTATCTGAGTCTCGCGTGTTGATCAAAAGGGACGTGCTACACACGTATGTACTGTATGAAATGTGATTTAACAAACGTTAAGTTGCTATTAACCAATATTCTTGTTAGAGAAAAAATGCATACATTAAGTCTATTAGTAATAACTATCTACCCATATTGAGAATTCATCCTACTATGCTATGATATTTTGGGGGTGGTGACATGATGGTTCTAGAACATGGTGGAGTTTGCTCTAGGTACTATTCAACATGAATCCAGGTGCTCTAAACCATTAGATCTAACAATCCAATGGTCAGGATTGGTGCTAAGGATCCAATTGAAAACTGCTCCATTATAATAGTAGAGATAGATATATGATGTCGATATGGTCATCCTTTGAATAACGTTCATTCTCAATGGATGGAAAGGAAGATAAAAATTCAAAAGTTTGAATTCTACTAATTTTTGCTGCCAATGGCCGGTTCCTTCCTATGTACACCAACGCACACGCCGGAGACACAGCTGAGCCGCCGTACCAAGACACACATATGCAGCGCTGTGGACAAGGGAGTGCTGAGATGGATGGTGAGGCCGTGACTGAGAGCGAAAAAATAATTTTTGTTTTGTTTTGTGTGCACATAAGTCCTGAAATTTACTAGAGTGTGTATGCTGTAAAGGCTGTAGTACCTCATGTCAGGAACCCATCGTAATTATGCTCTCACATCGCACCGCCTTCAAGAGCCCTGTCATGCTGCCTTCCCGCCCTGCCTCCCGTTTATTCTCTAAGCTCCTCTTGCTCTTCGGTTTTTTCCCTCATCTCACTAGTACCTCCGTCCCAAAGCTTAAGGCTTTTTTTATAAGTCAAGCTACAGAAAGTTTGACCAAACTTCTAAAAAAATATATAAAGAACTACTATATGATATTAGTAGATACTATGTGAATATATGTTTCATGATGTATCAAAGGGTATGTATTTCATATTGTAATATTAATATATTTTTCTACAAACTTGGTCAAACTTTGCATAGTTTGACTTTTCAAAAAACTAGGCGTTGAGCCTTGCATGAAGGTACTACTAGTGTTTAGTACTCCGTCCAAGAACTTAAGTCTTGATATATAGACATCATGGGTCCCTTCAGACGATGTTAGGAAAATTCAAGAGGAATCTACCGCGCTTACTTGTAGTTCAAATTTGACCTAATTTCTTTAAATCGACATAAAGTTATTTAAGTGAGCACGGTTCGCTAGGAATCTTGAAATGTGCTAAGACTGGGGAATTATAAGAAAACATGGTCCCCACTTTTTTTGAAAACCGGGTGGTGGTACTTTTTTGACTAAGGTATGTCCCGAGGGAGCGAGATTCTTCAATTAATTAACATGGTAAGTGGATGTGTACATGTTACACCAAGGACCTAAAAAAAATCCAAGTCCATACATTTAGCACAAAGGAAACTAAAATCAAATGCTTGAAAATTTTGGTAACATGGTCTATTGAAACAAGGGGGAGATTCTAGAATGAAGGAGAAGTGTGTTTTGAGGTTTGTGCATAGTATTTCACTATGATGAAGATTATCAATAGAATCTTCTGGATGCTAGAATGGAGAAGAAGATCCAATGACTAGAAATGTTGGGATTCATGAGTCTTGATCCAAAAATTAATATTCAAAGTTTTTTGCACACCATATAATGTTAAGATAGTGGTAATGGTAAGACTAGTACTTTCTTAACAAAGAAAACAACACACTTCTCACTTTCAGCAGATCTTGTTGAAGAAGATGCACGAATCTACCAAATGCAAGTACTGTATCATAAACTATATATGATGTCAATATGGTCATGACCTTGGCTATTCGGGTCGAAACCAGGAATGTTCATACACCGTAGGCCAATACACATTGTGAAGCAGCGAGAGCATTTTTTGTATTCAAAGGTGTCAAAACACATGTTTCTTTTTTTCTTAGCACTATATAGTGTACAAATAACTTTGAATATTGACTGTTGGATCAAGACGCGAATCCCAACATTGTCAGACATTCGATCTTCATTATTTCCATTTTAGCATCGAGAATATACTATTGATAGTCTTTCTTTTCTTATCTTACCAGTACTAGTAAAAGGCATGTGCCACACACGTATATAGTGTATGAAATGTGATTTAACAAACATTAAGTTGTTATTAACCAATAGTCTTGTTAGAAAAAAATGGATACATTAAGTCTATTAATAATATATCTACACATATTGAGAATACAACCTACTGTGCTATGAAATTTTCGGGGTGGTGACATGATGTTTCTTGAAGATGGTGGAGTTTGCTCTAGGTACTATTCAACACGAATCTAGATGCTCTAAACCATTGGATCTAATAGCCCATCGGTCACGATTAGTGCTATGGATGCAATTCAAAACTGCTCCATTATCTCTAACTATTATACTGGAGCAGTTTTGAATTGGATACATAGCACCAATCCTGACCATTGGGCTATAAGATCCAACGGTTCAGAGCAACTGGATTCGTGTTGAACAATACCTAGATAAAACTCCACCATGTTCTAGAACCATCATACTTTAAGTCTTGTTAGAGAAAAATGCATACATTAAGTCTATTATTAATAACTATCTACACATATTGATAATACAACCTACTGTGCTATAAAATTTTGGGGGTGGTTATGTTGGGTCCGCAGCATAGAAAACAAAAATTTTCCAACGGTGTGAACTACATGCCAAGATCTATCTACTAGGTACAAAGCAACGGGTGGACATACATCCAAAGAGAACTTCCCCTCGTAGACAACGAGCTTTGTTAACGAGTAGGAACTCATGGTTGATGTAGTCATACACTTGCCGATCTCAAGATTGTGATGAAGTCAAGCAGGTCCGGCTCCAGCACGTCCATCAGATCCAGCTCCAGCACCACCAAGTCCAGCACCGCAAAGCAGCGGTGCATCCGCGATTGCACACACGTCCGGTACCCCGACAACTTCCGTCCCTCGCTCCAGCAAAGCAGCAGAAGCAGCAACTCCTTTCCAGATAAAGCCACTGGGAACATGTATCTCGCTAATCCGAGACCATGGGGGAATAATACTAGAGGGTGAGAGAGATCCTTCACAAGGAGGTGTGAGTATGAAGGTGTGAGAGGGGGGCCGTTTATAGGAGGAGGGGAGGGTACCCCTCCCCATGGCCGGCGCCCCAAGAGGTGACCCCTCACCTTCTCATTCATGTCGTGGTAACTCCCTCCACATAAATTTGCCCCTTCACATTCTCTTTTAAAGTCCCCACTTTAAATGCATTAAATTTCTCCAAATTTAATGCTCTCTCATCTAATAAAACTCTTTTATTATTTTTTATTCAGAATTTTGTTAATTACTTTAATTAACAAACATTCACATAAAACCCCCTGCAACATTTCAATATTACATGCAGAACCAATTTCAGCATTTTCACCCAAAACAGTTTCTGGGTCTATTGAAATAATTCCAGCGCTTTCTTAAATCTTTATCTGAAACATATTTGCTCCAAATGGTGTCGGTATCCCTTAAGTGTGTCACCCTACGGTTCGCGAATAATGCAGACATGATCGAGACCCCTCTCAGATCAATAATCAGAAGCGGGACCTGGAGATCCATACTGACTCCTACACATTCAACGATGACTTCTGTGATCGTGAGAACCTTTAACGCTAGTAACTAAATCCCTTTGTCTCGCGATATATTAGATGTCCGAGATTCGATCATCGGTATCTCCATACCTAGTTTGATCTCGTTACCGACATGCACTCTTTTCTCGTTCCCGTGATATAACATTCTAGTGATCACATCACTTGCTTGCAAGCTATTTCAATGTGATATCACCGAGAGGGCCCAGAGTATATCTATCCGTCATCGGGATGGACAAATCCCACTCTTTATCCATGAGCCTCAACATAACACCTTCGTAGCACTGAACCCACCTTTATAGTCACCCTGTTACGGTGTGACGTTTGATGTTATCAAGATACTCTTCCGGTGTTAGCAATTAACATGATCTCATGGTCTAAGGACTAAGATTACTTCGTATGATGTTATAGCAATATAAACATAATGACTTTGCTCGTAATGCTATACTTCGGATGAATGTTCATCACATCATTCCACCAATGTTGTGACCTCGTTATTAACAACATCCAATGTCCATGATCAGGAAACCTTGATCATCTTGTTAATCAACGAGCTAGTCTATAAGAGAGGCATGACTAGGAACCTTTTATTTTTTTATTAAACACACATGTATTGACGTTTCCTATCAATACAATTATAGCATGCAAAATAAACATTTATCATAAACAAGGAATAAGATAATAACCACTTTATTATTGCCTCTCGGGCATATTCCCTTCAGTCTCCCACTTGCACTAGAGTCAATAATCTAGTTTGAAAAACTTTGCGCATTGAACACCTATTGCTTTCTGGTGTTGCATATACGCTATTGCTAGTGGTTAACATAATCTCCGGATGTGACAGTTTCAGATCCGTGTGTATTTGCATGTATTTGCGTCCCTACGCATCACTCATTCTCAAATGATATGGTATTCTATAAATTTGGTCCTCTGGTGAGACCTTTAGTTCATTCGGGTTAAAATATGTTGATATTATTGTCACACAACATATCTTCATAGTATTAGCCCACTTTTAACCACACCTAATTTGATAACAAACTACTTAACAC
The DNA here is from genome assembly GCA_916181665.1 of Avena sativa. Classification (NCBI taxonomy): domain Eukaryota; kingdom Viridiplantae; phylum Streptophyta; class Magnoliopsida; order Poales; family Poaceae; genus Avena; species Avena sativa. The sequence goes on from OV702292.1 coordinate 321,737,806, forward strand.
AAATGCCCTCCTTTGCTGCTACTATAACAGTTATATACTTAGCCTTTTGTTGTAGTATCCGTCACAATATCTCAACTTTGGAACTCATCCAAATCCATCATGGAACATCCTTTCCATTACATTGTGCCACCCATAGTCTAAATTGAGATAAATTTAATTTGTATCTTGTGACAAAAATAGTATCAATGTAACACTTTACAATGAACTACCTTTAACTATTTGTCACTTATACATTATATATTCTTAGTTCTTCCAAAGCTCATAAGAATATCTTTACTATTGTCCAATGATTGTCTTATGAATCATTCTGGTATATGCTCATAACATTTAGAGCATAGGACATTCTGGATATATACATATCATGGTATAATCGATCAGAATCTTCATGTGATTTTACTCACCAAGTGTTGAAACACTTGAATCTGAATACAATTCTTTCCATGTAGCAAGAACCTTTCTTGTTGTTTCCATATTCAACCCTTTCAATATCTCATATTGAACCCTTTCAATATCTTATATATGTATGTCTGGCACAACCATATTAGCGCCTTAACCTATCCATATAGATATTGATGCCAAATATTCCTGGTTTGCCCAAGTCTTTCATCGAAATCTTATTTTAATGAAATTCTTAACTTGTGTCAATACAAGATACATCATTTCCAATCAACAATATGTCCTCTACATAATGTATTAGAAATATGTCTCAGCGCTCCCACTTAATTTCTTGCAAATGCAAGCATCTTCATCATCTCTGATGAACTTAAACTCTCTTAACAGTTTCATCATGGTGAAGATTCCAACTCCGTTATGCTCACTTCAACTATTGAAGTTTACATGCCCTTTTAGCACCCTTTGAATTAACAAAACCCTCGGACCATGTCATGTACATGTCCTAGGTTACCGTTCTATTAGAAGAACCTTGTTTTGTTTATTCAACTACCATATACCAAATTATATGTAGTGGTAGCTACATTAATCCGTCAAGACTATATATCGCTATGAAAGATCATATCTTGTCATAGTCAACTCCTTGAACATTGCCGTAAACTTCTTTCCGACATGTCGACTATTTCATAGATGTTAAACATCCATGTCTTATTTCTTTATAGATCCAAACACGACCGATAGGCTTCATGCCTTTTTGGAGGGTCTTCCAAGTTCAGAAACTTGTTTTCTCGTGTATGGATACTATCATGGATTCTATGACTTCTAGTCATTTTATGGAGTCAGGGCCCATCATCGCTTCTTTGCATGTAGTTGGTTCATCATTGTCAAAACAATAACGACTTGCTTATCAAATCTTACTATTTGATTCTTACCGACCCACACGGTTCTATAGGAACTTTAATCTCCGAGATCACACCTTTTGTAATCACGAGAGCCATGAGCATTGTGGCCGCCACCAGGACACTTTCTGGCACTGCGATACTTAGCACATATAGCTAAGGTTCAACAACCTTATCAAAGTTCTATTGTCCTGCCACTTAACTTTTCACGAAAAATTCCTTCTCAAGAAACTTGACGTTCCAAGTAACAAACTCTTTTGTCCTTGGTGTTATGGAGAAATTCCCAACAAATTCTTTGGGACAACCTACAAACACGTGCTTATCCGACTTTGGTTGTAAACATTTTACTTATGCATAGCATACCAAAATTTCAGAAAAGACAATTCGGGTTTTATCCCAAACCATAACTCATATGGTGTCATTTCAATGGATCACGATGGTGCTCTTTTCAGTGTAAAAGCGGTAGTCTCTAAAGCTTCAATCCTTAAAACATAATGGCAGTTTTATAAATGACACCCTTGATCTTACCATGTCAAATATGGTTTGATTTTATCTCTCGAATATGCCATACTCCTATGGTTTATCGAGAAACACAAATCATGGAACAATTCCTCAAGTCTTATGTGTTTTTGCTAAACATGTAACTCAAATATCTTCCTTTATGATCGAATCATAAACTCTTTATTTTCTTGTTACAATGATTTTCCACTTCATCTTGAAAGTCTTTGAACAATTTTCAAATGTTTCATACTTCTTCTTTATTAAGTAAATATACAGATATATTCACTCAAATTTTCGGAGAAAGCATATGAAGCAAAAAGATCCATCGCATATGGCTACACATAATGGACTATGCACATCAGCATGCACAATTTCCAATAAGCTAGTCATCCATTCCTCTTTGGCCTATGGACGGAGTTTCAATTATCTCGAGGAAAGTCTCACATGCGTCAATTGATCAAAATCAAAGGCTCCAAAAATCCATCAACATGGAGTTTCTTCATGTTTTCTTTCAAATATAATTTAAACAGCGATGTCACTTCATAAGTGATCTTTCAATCATTTGTCTTGCGACATTTTAGCAATAGTGTTTATGGATGTGATTTCTCCAACTAGACTTGTAAAAGTTCATCCATCCTTTATGGAATACTGTAATTATTTGAACAGCCATTGTTCTCATGATACCGGAACAAAATAACAATTATTTAAACAAATCTTGAAGGCTTGGTTTGATGACAACGAAAAACACAATAACACTTTATTTGTTTTCGATGAACATCATCACTCATTCTCTTGCTGGTTACTTAGGCCATTGTAGTTCATGAATTGCGTTGTCCTATATGACACTTCATACCAACCAATTCGGTATCCAATACCAGTATCCAATACCTAAGAACCACATTGTTTAACAAGCAAGGAATATAGCCATAACATGTATATCTTCTATATACCTAAGTTGGACATCTCCAACCTTTTATTTTCTGCCAAATGTTTTATAGATTCTCTTTCAGCAATTCCTTTTCTTTTAAAAGAATCTATCAACATCAATAGTGCTGTCATTCACATGACACATAGTACAAAGCATATATAGTCAAATACTAATACCTTTGGACTTGCACTTTGAAGTGGATCACCATCATCAAATGTTTGGTGTTCTTTCAAAAATCCATTCTTTAGTAATCTATTAGTGTAGTAAACATTTTACTTACATCTTCTATTCATCCTTATCATGACAACTTTCATGATCAAGTTACTATAGCCTATAAGGAAGAATCGCGAGTATAATATCAGTTCCCAAAACCTTTTTGGTAGATTCGGATGCCTAGCATCTCCATCCTTCACAAATTCTCATACAATATGAGAACATGTATTTTGCTAAATTATACTCTATCATAATGCAACCAAAAACATTGTTTCAGATATCACAATATCTTTCACACATGATGGTTTCTGAAACAATTTTTAGCTCCAATATAATCTTGATATTAAAACAACTTTTTGAATATCAATAATCATGGAGGCAAACATGATACTTTAGATACTAACATTGGAATTCTTACTCTTGATTTAATACTACTTATTAAACTTCATGGAGTAAATAGAGTTTGCTGAAAGTTTGCAATAGGACTTATAAACTTTAAATTGACATTCAAAACAATACGATACCAGTTCGTAAAGTAAATATCCAGAATTCTATAGTTCTATTATCTCAATTAAAATTAAGCATAAGGCAGTGAACATATGCCATGACTACAACAAATTATGCAAATTCACTTCGATTTAGTTTATGATAAATTGAGTTCGACTAATCCAAATTAGAAATGAACTCCCACTCAAAAACGACATCTCTCGTGCCTTTTTGGTGATTACATGAACCAAATCCACTACACCAAGTCCGATCATCACGTGAGTCGGTGTAGCTTCAAAGGCGAGCATCAATATGGTCATTACATCAACTATATGACTCATGCTTAACCTTTCGGTCCGTGTTCCGAGGCCATGTCTGTACATGCTAGGCTCGCCAAGTAAGAACCTTAGTATTCGCGTGTGTAAAACTGTCTTACACCCGTTGCATGAAAGCGTAGAGTTGAGAACACCCGATCATCATGTGATGTCTCGAAACACGATCCATAGAACGGTGCATACTTAAGGAAGAACACATTTTATCTTGATATTTAAATGAGGGATCATCTTACAATGCTACTAAAAGCGCCAAACTAGCAATATAAGATGCAAACATCTAATGTGTAAAGTGAGATGATATGGTCCATGCATTTGATCACCATCATATGCATCGTGGTATGATCTCTATCATTCCTTTGTGTGTAAGGCCAAGGTCTATGGAACTTACACATTAAGTGAGTTGTAAGAGTATATATCATACATCTACTTACACCAATACCATATCAAGACACTAGCCCAGCAACGATCTAAACTAGATGCCTCTAATTTATCAATTGCAAGTTTTACGTGCCTTAGGGCTTTCGGAGATAGAACCGGTCTTACCTACGAACATGAACCACAACGAGGATAACCAAGTTATTAGCAACTCGTTGTAAATCAGATATTGACTATAGTAAGAGAGACAGACACCCGCTAGCCACTTATGCAAAACTAGTTGCATGTCAGTCGTGGAACCGGTCTCATGTACGATGACATGTAAGGTTGGTCCGGACCGCTTCATCCCACTATGCCACCAATATCCAAAGTACATAGAAGATGCAATAACATGATCATCATCGCCCACATATAAACATATGTGTACTACCCGTGCAAAGCACCTACACATAGATCAGGCTCTGATACCACTGTTGGGTCTGCAGCATAGAAAACAAAAAAATTCCTACGGTGTGAACTACACGCCAAGATCTATCTACTAGGTACAAAGCAACGGGTGGACATACATCCAAAGAGAACTTACCCTCGTAGACAACGAGCTTTGTTAACAAGTAGGAACTCGTGGTTGATGTAGTCGTACACTTGCCGATCTCAAGATCATGATGAAGTCCAGCAGGTCCGGCTCCAGCACGTCCATCAGATCCATCTTCAGCACCACCAAGCCCAGCACCGCAAAGCAGCGGTGCATCCGTGATCGCACACACGTCCGGTACCCCAACAACCTCCGTCCCTCCCTCCAGCAAAGCAGCGGAAGCAGCAACTCCTTTCCAGATAAAGCCACCAGGAACATGTATCTCGCTAATCCGAGACCATGGGCGAATAATACTAGAGGGGGAGAGAGATCCTTCACAAGGAGGTGTGAGTATGAAGGTGTGAGAGGGGGGCCTTTTATAGGAGGAGGGGAGGGTACCACTCTCCATGGCCGGCGCCCCAAGAGGTGACCCCTCACCTTCTCATTCATGTGCTGGTAACTCCCTCCACATAAATTTGCCCCTTCACATTCTCTTTTAAAGTCCCCACTTTAAATGCATTAAATTTCTCCAAATTTAATGCTCTCTCATTTAATAAAACTCTTTTATTATTTTTTTATTCAGAATTTTATTAATTACTTTAATTAACAAACATTCACATAAAAACCCCTGCAACATTTCAATATTACATGCAGAACCAATTTCAGCATTTTCACCCGAAACAGTTTCGGTGTCTATTGAAATAATTCCAGCGCTTTCTTAAATCTTTATCTGAAACATATTTTCTCCAAATGGTGTCGGTATCCCTTAAGTGTGTCACCCTACGGTTCGCGAATAATGCAAACATGATCGAGACCCCTCTCAGATCAATAATCAGAAGCGGGACCTGGAGATCCATACTGACTCCTACACATTCAACGATGACTTCTATGATCGTGAGAACCTTTAACGCTAGTAACTAAATCCCTTTGTCTCGCGATATATTACATGTCCAAGATTCGATCGTCGGTATCTCCATACCTAGTTTGATCTCATTACCGACATGCACTCTTTTCTTGTTCCCGTGATATAACATTCTAGTGATCACATCACTTGCTTGCAAGCTATTTCAATGTGATATCACCGAGAGGGCCCAGAGTATATCTATCCGTCATCGGGATGGACAAATCCCACTCTTGATCCATGAGCCTCAACATAACACCTTCGTAACACTGAACCCACCTTTATAGTCACCCTGTTACGGTGTGACGTTTGATGTTATCAAGATACTCTTCCGGTGTTAGCAATTAACATGATCTCATGGTCTAAGGACTAAGATTACTTCGTATGATGTTATAGCAATATAAACATAATGACTCTTATCGTAATGCTATACTTCGGATGAATGTTCATCACATCATTCCACCAATGTTGTGACCTCGTTATTAACAACATCCAATGTCCATGATCAGGAAACCTTGATCATCTTGTTAATCAACGAGCTAGTCTATAAGAGAGGCATGACTAGGAACTTTTTATTTGTTTATTAAACACACATGTATTGACGTTTCCTATCAATACAATTATAGCATGCAAAATAAACATTTATCATAAACAAGGAATAAGATAATAACCACTTTATTATTGCCTCTCGGGCATATTCCCTTCAGTCTCCCACTTGCACTAGAGTCAATAATCTAGTTTGAAAAACTTTGCGCATTGAACACCTATGGATTTCTGGTGTTGCATATACGCTATTGCTAGTGGTTAACATAATCTCCGGATGTGACAGTTTCAGATCCGTGTGTATTTGCTTGTATTTGCGTCTCTACGCATCACTCATTCTCAAATGATATGCCATTCTATAAATTTGGTCCTCTGGTGAGACCTTGAGTTCGTTCGGGTTAAAATATGTTGATATTATTGTCACACAATATATCTTCATAGTATTAGCCCACTTTTAACCACACCTAATTTGATAACAAACTACTTAACACAAATGCCCTCCTTTGCTGCTACTATAACAGTTATATACTTAGCCTTTTGTTGTAGTATCCGTCACAATATCTCAACTTTGGAACTCATCCAAATCCATCATGGAACATCCTTTCCATTACATTGTGCCACCCATAGTCTAAATTGAGATAAATTTAATTTGTATCTTGTGACAAAACTAGTATCAATGTAACACTTTACAATGAACTACCTTTAACTATTTGTCACTTATACATTATATATTCTTAGTTCTTCCAAAGATCATAAGAATATCTTTACTATTGTCCAATGATCGTCTTATGAATCATTCTGGTATATGCTCATAACATTTAGAGCATAGGACATTCTGGATATATACATATCATGGTATAATCGATATACCAGATGCGGGAATTGTATCATAAAATATACTAATAAGTTGCGCGTGCCATGCATGTGATAAGTTGCACGTGCCTTATAAAATTATAATTGGTAAAGCATAATAAATTATAAATTTGATCAACATCTATAAAGTATGGGTGTATATTTGGTCCTGTACTTTGTATCATCATATAGAAGTCAAAGATTATTAGCTACCTAACACATGAAATTTTGGATAACATGGTCTAGAGAAACAATGGAGAAGATTCTAGTATGATGGAGAAGTGTGTTTTGAGGTTTTTGCATAGCATTCATTATGCCAAAGACTATATCAATAGAATCTTCCACATGCTAGAATGGAAAAAAAAGATCCAACGGCTAGAAATGCTAGGATTCACGAGTCTTGATCCAACGGTCAACATTCAAAGTTTTTCGTACACTATATAGTGGTAAGATAAGATAAGATCATGTAGAAGTCAACGATTACTAGCTACGAGGGAGAAGATTCTAGTATGATGGAGAAGTGTGTTTTGAGGTTTGTGCATAACATTCATTATCCTAAAGACTATCAATAGAATCTTCCAGATGCTAGAATGGAAAAGAAGATCCAATGGCTGGAAATAATGTTGGGATTCGCGAGTCTTGATCCAACGGTTAATATTCAAAGTTATTGGTACACTCTATAGTGGTAAGATATCTCTACTACTATAATGGAGCAGTTTTGAATTGGATCCATAGCACCAATCCTGACCGTTGGGCTGTTAGATCCAATGGTTTAGAGAAGCTAGATTCGTGTTGAATAGTACCTAGAGCAAACTCCACCATGCATGTTCTAGAACCATCATGTCACCACCCCCAAAATTTCATAGAACAGTAGGTTGTATTCTCAGTTTTGAATTGGATCCATAGCACCAATCCTGACTGTTGTGCTATTAGATCCAATGGTTCAGAGCAACTAGATTCATGTTGAATAGTACGTACCTAGAGCAAACTCCACCATGTTCTAGAACCATCATGTCACCACCCCCAAAATACATAAATTAAGTCTATTAATAATAACTATCTACACATATTCATAATACAACCTACTGTGCTATGAAATTTTGGGGATGGTGACATGATGGTTCTAGAACATGGTGGAGTTTGTTGTAGGTACTATTCAACATGAATCGAGTTGCTCTGAACCATAGGATCTAACAGCCCAATGGTCAGGATTGGTGCTTTGGATCCAATTCAAATTAAAACTGCTCCATTATAGTAGTAGAGATATGATGTCAATATAGTCATGACCTTGGCTTCGTCAGCGACATTGATTGTCCCCTCGCTTCGGTAATCTGTCACATTAATCTTGGATCACCTCCTTCCTATTTAATCTCTCCCCTTCCTCGCACCAAACCATCTCTAATCCCCCGCTTCCAGCAACCATCTCCGTCCTCGTCTGTCATCCATGGCCACCTTCTGGCTACCGCCTGTTGTACCGGAGCGCAAAGACCCCGACATCGCCGAACAGGAGGACAATGCCCTGCGCATTTGGGCTTTCTCCCCACGGAGAACAAAGTGGCAGCTGGCGTGCGCCTTCCTTGATGCTGGCTACGGTCACCGCAAGTACCAGATGTACGGCCTCTACGATAATCCAAACGGGACGTTGGAGGTTAAGTTCGTCAACTTCAAGGACGCCCATCTCCTCTATGGCTAGGCCTTCCACTACGGCTGCAAGATGGTGGTGTTCACTGGCGCCAACATTTTCACCAACTACTGGAACCGGTTCCCAAACAACGACAACTTCAGTCACAGTGTTCTCCAAGAGTTGTCGATGGCTCCGGAGGTGCCGCCTTGTTATCCGGCGGTGCCGCCGATGGCTCAGGAGGTGCTGCGGCCTTATCCAGAGGTGTCGATGCGTCAGGAGCCGGCTCTATCACTGGAGCTGTCGTTGGTGCCGATGTCACGATCTACCGCTGGCGACGCGGACTAGGTGCTAGGAGGCGCCAGACCTACACTAGTTCAACAGCGGGTCCTATATATGTAAAATCGTGCTGTTATGTTAATGGTTGAATCTTTTGGTACTACTCGTCAAAAAAAAGTTTCTTTTGGTACTACACACTGTACCCTGTAGTACTAGTAGTACTGCGAATGGCGATCTATTGAATATCCTTCCCCCCGGATGTTTGTGAAGGAAGTGAAAATTTTGAAACTGGGAAAGTTTGAATTGCTACTCTATTTTACTATAGTAGTAATACTTTTTGCCACCAAGGACCAAAATGGTTCCCACCAACACAGTTGACGAACACACCAGACAAAGAAACGGAGCCGCTGACAAAAGGCAGGTCATCGGTCGATGAGCGTGCGCAGCACCACGTTGTGGACGAGAGAGAGATCAGCCGGCCGGGGTGTGGGGGTGGTGATGAGGGAGTGAAGGAGAGAGAAAACACATTTTGTTTTGCATGCATATATATTGTGGTCCTGAAATTTACTCTACTCACTGTACCATGTACCTCGTTTCAGGAACGTATCCCATCTTTGCTCTGACATCGCACCTCTTTTAAATCCTCCTCTTTGCAGCTCTCTCGCTGCCTCCTCTGCGCTCATAGTCTCTTCTCGCTCATTATTTTTTTAACAGAAAAAAGGAAATAAATTCTTCTTACTTGCTTTTTAGAAAATAAATTCCAGTCACTTCGAAAATTGAAATTGATTATTTTTGTTTTTAAAATCTTTGATTGTTCTCAAAAGATGGCCAAATTTGTCGGCATGCAAATTCTTGGATATGGGATCATGAGCATCAAGTATGATGTAGAGATATGTCCTTGACCTTGTGGTCGTTCGCCTTGAAATCCAAGAATTTTTCATACTCGTTGACAACTATGCTTAAATTCGTTGAAATTTCACCACTTACTTTTAGGTTAGCATTTTACACGGTCGGTGGGAGTACATTCTACATCAAGGACCTAAAAAGGGAAAATTACATCGAGGTCCACACATTTAGCACAAAGGACCCTAAAATTGAGAAAAGAAAACAGTCGGGTTCGGCTCCTTCTCGAGAGACTAGCTGATCGAGCCATACTCTTCATTCTACTTCATCTTCGATTGTTTTCAAAATATGGAAATTTGTTGGCATGCAAATTCTTGGATATGGGATCATCAACATAAAGTCTGATGTAGAGATGTGGCCTTGACCTTTTGGTCATTCGGCTTGAAATCCAAGGATGTTCATACTCGTTGACAACTATAAGCTGAAATTAGTTTAAATTTCACCACTTACTTTTAGGTTAGAATTTTACATGGTCGGTGGGAGTACATTTTACAACAAGGACCAAAAAGGGGGAAAATTTACATAGAGGTCCATACATTTAGCACAAAGGACCCTAAAATTAAGTAGGCAAAACAGTCGGGTTCGGCTCCTTATCGAGAGAGTAGCTGATCGAGCCACACTCTTCATATTACTTCATCTTCGATTGTTTTCAAAATATGGCCAAATTTGTCGGCACGCAAATTCTTGGATATGGGATCATCAGCATAAAGTATGATGTAGATATGGCCTTAACCTTGGTCGTTCATCTTGAAATACAAGAATGGTTCATACTCATTGACAACTAAGCTTAAATTCATTTAAATTTCACCAATTACTTTTAGGTTAGAACTTTACACGGTCGATTGGAGTACATTTTACATCAGGGACCTCAAAAAAGTAAAAATTACATTGAGGTCCATATACATTTAGCATAAAGGACCCTAAAAGAAAAAAATCTGGTTCAGCTCATTCTCGAGATATCACCTGATCTGAGCCAAACTCTTAATACTAGTTGCTCTTCGGCTGTTTTCAAAACATGGCCACATCTGTTGCCATGCAAATTGATACGTACATTTTGTATCACTATTCTATATCATAATTCACTATTATTCATTGATATATTTCATATTAAGAGATTATACTTATGTTATATCATCTGTTTTTGCATGGTCGATGACTTTTGGAGCATGGACCGCTGCAGTCAGGATTCTGATGGAAAAGGTGCTATTTGGAGGAAAAATTCGCGAAGATTAGAAAATCCGGGAAAATATATGGAAAATCCTATTTTTCCAGAAGACGAAGGCTGCCAGAAAGAGGAGTCGAGATGGGCCACAGGGGGCCCACTCCACCCCCTGGTGCGGGCCACCCTAGGCCGCGCCACCAGGTGGTGTGGCCGCCCTGGCCCACCTCTGGCTCTCCCCTCTGGCGTATATAATCCTCCCGAAACCCTAATACTCGGGGGGCGACCACAGAAAGATTCCGCCGCCTCTGCAGGGCGAAAAACACCGACAAAGAAAGATCTCTCCGGCAGATAGAATTCTATCGGGGGAATTCCTTCCCAGAGAGGGGAGACCATCGCCATTAACACCACCATCAAGCTAGACTTCATCGGGATCATCATCATCATCACCACCATCATCACCATCAGCACCCTCATCACCATCTCCATATTGCTGTAACAATTGGGTTGAATCTTGCATAGTTCTTAGGGGAACTTTCCCGGTGTTGATTACTCTTGGTAGTTGATGCTATGGAGTTGAATCATTGAATTATTGTTTATGTTCAGATTGTTATACATCATTATTCCATCTCTGATCATGATCCATATGATGTCTTGTGAGTAGTTCGTTTTGTTCTTGAGGACATGGGAGAAGTCATGTTGTTAGTAGTGGAGTTGTGTTGAGAAAGATTCAATAGTTTGATATTTAAGTTGTGGTGTAATTCTTCTAGTGGTGTTATGTGAACGTCGACTACATGACACTTCACCTATATGGGCCTAGGGGAATGCATTGTGTATTTGGCTACTAATCGTAGGGGTTGCCGGAGTGACAGAAACCTGAACCCCCGTTAGGAAACCATTGCACAAGGGACGTTAGGGTCTTAGAGTTTAAAGTTACGGTTAGGTTTCTACCTTAATTAATTTCTTGTACTTACGGATGTTTGTAAGGGGTATAATCACAAGTATGTATTAGTCCTAGGAAGGTGGGTACATTAGCACAGGTTCACCCACACAACACTTGGCAAGCTAAAGAAGATTAATCAACTATATGAAGTGAAAGCACTTGACAGTATTCCCGTGTGTCCTCGAGAACGTTTGGTCATCTTAAGTAATACAACCAGCTTGTCCTTTGCTGCATAAAGGATTGGGCCACTTGCTGCATTTATTCTTATTGTCTTCTATTTACTCATACTTTATTTACTTGCTTTATCAAAAACCCCTAAAAATCTGTTTGCTAAGTATTTGCAGAGAATTCCTGATCCATACCACTAGCCAACACCTTCTGCTCCTCGTTGGGTTCGACACTCTTACTTATCGAAAATACTGCGATACACCCCCTATACTTGTGGGTCATCAGGACTATTTTCTGGCGCCGTTACCGGGGAGTGAAGCGCTATTGGAGAGTGGAACTGGTAAAGGAAACTTCTAATGTGAGTATTGTTTAGTTCTGTTAGTTGCTTTATTTTTTTTATGGATAATTCGATGAGTTTCTTATTTGGTAAAGCTACAACCACTGCTAAGGTAGTAGATGAACCACCACCTGCTGAGAATGATACTTTTAAAATACCTACAAGAATTATTGATCGTGTTATGGATAACTACTATGCTGGGGATGGAACTGTCCATCCCGGTGATCATTTGCTCTTTATACACGAATTATGCGGGTTGTTTAAGTGTGCAGGTATTTGAAAGTGCATGTGTGCCCCCATGTGTGGTTTTGGTAATTAATGACAATCTTTATGGACTTATGTTTGCATTAAGTTTTACTTGTAGGATTTGTCCATAGGCAATACTTGTACCATATGTTGGCTTCAAAGTTGGGAGAAGAAGAAAGTAAAGAAGACCAAGTGTTGACCAAGGTGTTCAAGGAGAGATCCAAAGATTGGTCATATGAGAGTTGTGCCTATGGCAAGTGTGTCTTCAAGAATAAAGTTGGAGTGATATCTCTTATGTGCCTTCAAGACACCAACATAATGAAGAAAGAAGAAATGATGTGCAAGTTCAAGATGAGCTATCTCGAAGAGATCATTTGTTTGAAGCTTTACATCCTATGGTTATCATGGATATGGGAAGACGATATTCCCAAGAGAGAAGCTCTACCATAGTCGAGTATGGGATAGCAATTTGCAAGTCTTCACCAAGCTAGTGCAATCAAGAAAGGTGTTCCATCTTGAGGTGGACAAGATCGCTATCATCAAGCTCAAGTGGAATATTCTCAAGGCAAAGGTATGTTCTTGATAGGGTTTCTTTCTTACCAGTCTCATGGTGTTAGTTAGGGAGACCGGTTTATAGGATAGGTACCCGTACTATCAAGAGGGGCTCTCGAGTGAGTAACTTGATCATATCCTTCGTGAGAGCTCAAACCTTTGCAAACTTGGCATAATCTTTCTTGGTTGTTATTTGGATCTTATCCATGTGAGGTTCTTGAGCTTGTGGTAATATTCATAACAAGCTCTAGTTCATCGTAAACGGATTTCATATACATTCTCTATTGAGTTTTTGATATTGGAGGTTTTACCGGTTTGTCTTTTAGAGATTGGTAAAACCTTCCATTATTTTGGTTCTTATCCATGAGAGGATTTATAGCTTGTGTTAATCTTCATGACAAGCCCAAGTTCATCGAAAACGGATTTCATATGCATTCTCTATTGCGTTTTCGATGTCGAAGGTTTTACCGGTTCATCTTGTTGAGAGAGGTCAAACCTTTCGACATTTGGTCTATCCTCCCTTTCTGGACTATGATGGTTCCCTGCATTATCTTGTAGATCTTATTGTCCTCTTTAAAACGAGCCCAAAGTCATCAAAATCGGAATCTGGATGCAAAAGTTATGGTTGTTTTCGTATTGGTCTTTCTATCAGTTTTTGTAAGACCGGAGACTCCGGACTAAATCTCCGGTATATCTCCGGACCGCGTACAGATTGTCCCCCAGTTTGACCCCGTTTGGCCTGGGTACACCGGAGACTCCGGTCTCAATCCGGAGACTCCGGACCGGGCGATTCCTGGGCCTAACGGTTGGATTTCTAGGGACCTATTTAAGGGGCCCTTCTTCCCCAATGGTTCCCTAACCTTCCTTGCAAGTTTTCCCCTCCATTGCTGACCTTCTTGATCTTGCTATACCTCAATCCCTCCATTGATTCTTGCATATTTTTAAGGGATTTGAAAGAGGAGATCTAGATCTACAACCCCACCAATCAATCTCTCCTCTAAGTGAGGGGAACATCTTGGGATCTAAATCTTAGAGTCTATTATGGATTTCCTCCATTGTTCTTCCTCTCTTATTCCCCCATAAGCTTTTGTAGCTTTGGTGGAATTTGGGAGAGAAGGACTTGAGCACTTTGTGTGTTCTTGCCATTGCATCTGGTGCATCGGTTTGAGTTCTTGGTGAGGATTCGATTGCGTGAAAGGTGAGAAGCTTTTTACTCTGGGGTTCTTGGAACCCTAGACGGTTTGGTGGTTTTGCAGGGTTGTGTATTACTTGGGGCCTCCAATTAAGTTGTGGAGCTTTCCCCAAGCTTGTTTGTTGGGAGCCTGCAATTGAGTTGTGGAGAAGTGCCCAAACCTTGTGAGAGGTTACGGATTGCCACCGACAAGTGCACCGATAGTGGAAGTGTGGATCGATCCCGTTGGGGTGAGATTCATAGGAGAACAAGGGAGGCCTTTTGTGGTGTTGGTAGTTTAATACCACCCCCTCTCCAAACGAGACGTACTCCATGTTGGGAGGAACTCGGTAAAATATCGTCGTCTCCGTGTGCCTCGGTTATCTCCATATCCGAGCTCTTACTTATGCACTTTACTTTGTGATAGCCTTCGTGCTTGAAGTATATATCTTGCTCTCACATAGTTGCTTGTCTTGCTTAGCATAAGTTGTTGGTGAAAATAGGTGAACCCTAGTTGTTCTAGGTTTTGTGCTTAACAAAGTAAACGCTAGTTTTATTCCGCCTTTGTTTAGCCCATCTCGTAAAAGTTTTAAATCGCCTATTCACCCTGCCCCTCTAGGCGACATCTGTGTCCTTTCAATTGGTATTAGAGCCTGGTCTCTCATTTTAGGCTTCACCGCCTTGAGAGTAAAGATGTTGGCTAGGGTATTTGTGCACAATGAAATGTTTATATTCGATGGCACAAATTATGATATCTGGAAAACTCGCATGCTTATTCATTTTCGGGACATGGACCCAAATTTGGAGCGTATTGTAGATATAGGTTTTTCTCCTCCTATGGATTTCGAAAATCTATCTTGTGAGGATGAGAAAAACTTATATCTCAATGCTCAAGCTTCTAATGTGCTTGTTAATGCTTTGAGCTTTGTAGTTACTTCTTCAATCATACCTTTTTGGAGCGCTCATGAGTTATGGACAAAACTTCAAGATAAATATGATGTGTCCAACATTATTGAGGATGATTGTATTCCTCCCACTTCCAGCCGTGGTGAGTTCTCATCTTCTTCCACTTCACCAAAGTGTGGCAAGACACAAGGTAATGATATGGTGAGTGGTGATGAATATTGCAATGTTGATAGTAAGCTTACTCTTGATGATCCTTCATCTTTATCTCATTGCAATGCTTCATCTTTGGACTTAAACACGTCTAGCACTATATATGATTTACATGCTAGTGTTTATAGTCCTTGCATATCATGTATAAATTACCTCAATAGATCACATGATGATATGCTCTCTTTGCCTTGTTGTCATAATATAAATGCTTCTATTTCCTCTAGTTGTTGTGTGTCTAACAATGTAGAGGAAACCAAAGATTATATTAGTAAAGACATGAATTTGAATGGAGCTTCAAGTAATTCTTCATCATCATCATCTCACGGTTCCCACCTATGCCTTATGGCTCGGGATTCAAAGGTAACTCCTACTTTGGAACCGTATACCTCTTGTGATGATGAGGATGAGGATAATGAGGAAAAGGAGATTAATGTTGATAATTTATATGAAAAAGGTGAGATGGTTTATCATGCTCTTATTAAGGATAATATTTCTTGCTCTAACTTTGTTGAAATCTTGGACTTTTCTATTAAGAGCAAGGAACATATTGATAAGTTAGAAGCACAAATTGAGGAGCATGAGAACACTATTGATAAAATGAGTAGCCTTGAGCGTGAGTATGCTAATCAAATTGCACATCTAAATGAAGCTCTTGAAGAGGAACAAACCACTAAGGAATCTCTTGATGAGACTTTTTCTCTAGAGTTGTCTAGAGTAAAGGAATCTCATAATATAGGTCCTAAGGTGGCTAGTGGTCTCAAAAGTAAAAATGATGAGCTTCAAGTTGCTTATGCTAAACTTCTTGAGGATTTTGAGCACCTCAAAAATGGCTCTAGGGTCATCAAGGGTGAGCTCATCAAACTCACCGAGTCACATGAGCAACTTAAAGCCTCTTACTCAAAAGAGCTTTCGAACTTGCCCTCACCTCTTGCAATTAATTATGATGCTTGTGCTACTAACTCTATTTCTTGTGAAGCATCTATTTTGAAGGAGAATGTTGAGCTAAAGACTCAACTTTCTTTGCTAACTAGCAAGTATGGGATCTTGGAAGAAAGTCATGGTAATCTATCAAGCTCTCATGGGGATTTTCTAGCCTCCCATGATAGGCTAAAATTAGCTCAGAAGGTTATTATGTCAAAGGTAACATCTAATTAGCCTCATGTGGACATTATCACTACTTCTACTCAAAATGTCATATTGCCATGTGCTAGTCCTTGTAATTCATCCACTCATGCCATTGATACATCTTGTGATGAATTACTTTCCATCCCTTGTTGCTCTAACAATGTAGTATCCACTTCCTCTAGTATTTTTGTTCACACTAACCATGTAGAGGAAATTAAAGAGCTCAAGGCTCAAGTCACTTCTTTGAAGAATGACTTCAAAAAGGGTCATAAAGGGAATGTTGGATCCGCAGCATAGAAAACAAAAATTTTCCTACAATGAGAACTATACGCCAAGATCTATCTACTAGATACAGAGCAACGGGTGGACATACATCCATGGAGAACTTACCCTCGAAGAAAATGAGTTTTGTTAACGAGTAGGAACTCGTGGTTGATGTAGTCGTACGCTTGCCGATCTCAAGATCGTGTGGAAGTCTGAGCGCCACAAATCAGCAGCGCATCCGTCCTCGCACACACGTTCAAGCCACCGGACAACCTCCACCTCCTCGCTCCAGCGAATCAGCGGAAGCAGCAACTCCTTCCAGACGCAAGGCCACCGGGAACATGTATCTCGCTAATCCGAGACCATGGGGGAATATCTAGAGGGGGAGAGAGATCCTTCACGAGGAGGTGTGGTTTGTGAGAGGGGAGAGGGGGGCTTTATATAGGAGGGAGGGAGACCCCTCCCCTCCCATAGCCGGCGCATGAGGGGGGGGGACTCCTCCACTCACATAAACATGGCCTCCACCCAAAATCCCACTCACATGTATTTAATTTCCACAAAATTAAATGCAACTCTCAATTAATAAAACTCTTTTATTTATTTTATTCAGAATTTTGTTAATTAATTTAATTAAAAAACATTCACATAAAACCCCTTGCAACATTTCAATATCACATGCAGAACCACTTTCTGCAATTTCACCCGAAACAATTCCGGTTTCTATCGAAACAATTCCTGTTTCTATCGAAACATTTCCTGCGCTTTGCAAACCTTTTGTCTGGAACATATGTGCTCCTAAATGGTGTCCGGCAACCCTTAAGTGTGTCACCCTACGGTTCGCGAATAATGCAAACATGATTGAGACTCCTCTCAGGTCAATAATCAGAAGCGGGACCTGGAGATCCATACTGACTCCATCATCAATTTGTATCCGGATTGAGACTTAGAGTCAGCCGGATCAGTGTCAAAGATAGCATCAACATAACACTTAGCGACTAGCTCTTCTTCACCTCCGTATACAAGAAACATATCCTTAGTTCTTCTCAAGTACTTAAGGATATTTTTGACCGCTATCGAGTGTTCCGAACCTGGATCAGATTGGTACCTACTAGTCAAACTAATAGCATGTGCCACATCCGGTCTTGTACATAGCATGGCATACATTATAAAGCCTATGGCTGAGGCATAGGGGATCTTATCCATTATCTCTCTTTCTTCCGCCGTAGCCGGACTTTGAGTCTTACTCAATGTCTTGCCTTGCAACATAGGTAAGTACCCCTTCTTACTTCTGTCCATATTAAACTTCTTTAATATCTTATCAAGGTATGTACTCTGTGATAGCCCAATTAGGCGTCTTGATCTATCTCTATAGATTTTAATGCCTAATATATATGAAGCTTCACCAAGGTCCTTCATTGAAAATTTGCTGTTTAGATAACTTTTAACACTGTTTAAAAGATCTATATCATTTCCAATCAATAATATGTCATCCACATATAATATCAGAAATGCCACATTGCTCCCACTCACTTTCTTGTAAATACAAGCCTCTCCATAAGTTTGGACAAATCCAAACTCTTTGATCACCTCATCAAAGCGGAGATTCCAACTCCGGGATGCTTGCTTCAGTCCATAGATGGATCGCTGAAGTTTGCACACCTTATCAGCATCCTTAGGATCGACAAAACCCTTAGGTTGTATCATAAACAACTCTTCTTCAATATTACCATTGAGGAACGCAGTTTTGACATCCATCTGCCATATTTCATAATCGAAATATGCAGCAATTGCTAACATAATCCTAACCGACTTAAGCATCACTACAGGAGAGAATGCCTCATCATAGTCAACTCCTTGAATTTGTCGAAACCCCTTTGCGACAAGTCGAGCCTTATAGATGGTTACATTACCATCAGCATCAGTTTTTCTTTTGAAAATCCATTTATTCTCAACGGCCTTTCGATCGTGAGGTAAGTCCACCAAGGTCCAAACCTGGTTTTCGTACATGGATTCCATCTCGGATTTCATGGCTTCTAGCCATTTGTTGGAATCAGGGCTCATCATCGCTTCTTCATAGGTCGCAGGGTCATCTATTTCATCAATCATGAAATTCATAACATGATTGCCGTACAGTTCAGGAGTTGTACGTGTCCTGCTTGACCTGCGAGGTTCGGTATTTAAAGTGAATGCAGCGGTTTCCAGTGCATAACCCCAAAATGACAGTGGCAAGTCAGTTAGAGACATCATAGATCGAACCATATCTAATAAAGTACGATTACGATGTTCTGACACACCATTATGTTGTGGTGTTCCGGCAGGCGTGAGTTGTGAAACTATTCCACAGTCTTTCATATGTGTGCTAAACTCGTAACTAAGATACTCTCCTCCACGGTCGGACCGCAGAAATTTGATCTTTCTGTTACGATGATTTTCCACTTTATTCTGAAATTCTTTGAACTTTTCAAAGGTTTCAGACTTATGTTTCATCAAATAGATATACCCGTATCTACTCAAATCATCCGTGAAAGTAACAAAATAACGATATCCACCTCGCGCCGACACACTCATTGGTCCACACACATCAGTATGTATGATTTCCAATAAATCTGTCGCCCGTTCCATTGAACCGGAAAACGGAGTTCTAGTCATCTTGCCCATAAGGCATGGTTCACATGTATCAAATGATTCAAAATCAAGTGATTCCAAAAGTCCATCAGAATGGAGTTTCTTCATGCGTTTAACGCCAATATGACCTAGACGGTAGTGCCACATATATGCAGATATATCATTATCAAGTTTAATCCTTTTAGCATCAACATTATGAATATGTGTAATACTACTATCGAGATCCAACAGAAATAAACCATTCAACACAGGTGCATGACCATAAAAGATATTATTCATATAAATCGAACAACCATTGTTTTCAGACTTAAACGAATAACCACTTTGCATCAAACACGATCCGGATACAATGTTCATGCTCAGTGCAGGCACCAAATAACAATTATTCAGGTTTATAACTAATCCCGACGGCATATGGAGAGGCAGCATTCCGACGGCGATCACATCAACTCTTGATCCATTGCCGACCCGCATCGTGACCTCATCCCTTGCTAGTTGTCGCTTGTTCCGCAGCCCCTGAACCGAGTTACATATATTAGCAACCGATCCTGTATCAAATACCTAGGTGCTACTGCGAGTACTAGTCAAGTACACATCAATAACATGTATATCACATATACCTTTGTTTGCCTTGCCGGCCTTCTTGTCTGTCAAATACTTGGGGCAGTTGCGCTTCCAATGGCCAATCCCCTTGCAATAGTAGCACTCGGTGTCAGACTTAGGGCCAGCTCGGGGTTTCTTTTCAGGCGCGGCAACAGATTTGCCGCCCTTCTTTCCCTTCTGCTTGCCTTTCTTGTCCTTGAAACCGGTGGTCTTATTGATCATCAACACTTGATGTTCTTTCCTAATCTCCACTTCTGCAGTCTTAAGCATTGACAGAAGCTCGGGAAGAGACTTCTCCATGCCCTACATATTATAGTTCATCACGAAGCTCTTGTAGCTAGGTGGCAGAGATTGGAGAACATGATGTATGCCTAAGTCAATGGGAATCGTTATTCCCAAGGACACAAGCTTATCGGCGTACCCAAACATTTTGAGTACGTGCTCACTAACAGAGCTGTTCTCTTCCATCATGCAGCTAAAGAACTTTTCAGAAGCATTATAACTCTCTACGGCAGCATGGGTATCGAAAATCATTTTCAATTTTCCCATGGTATCAAAGGCATTGCCATTTTCGAAACGTTTTCGAAGTTCTGGCTCTAGCCCATATAGTATGCCGCAATGAACTAAGTTGTGGTCCTCCTGACGAGTTATATAGACGTTATTTTCCTCGTCAGGGGCATCAGGAGCTGGTGGGGGCCTAGCGGCGCCTCTAGCACATATTCCTTTTGTGCAGCGGTGAGGAGAATCCTCAAATTCATAGCCCAGTTGGTGAAGTTGCTACCATTCGCAGCAAGCTTCTCTTTCTCCATGAACACATTGAAATTAAAAGCAGGTGGTGCCATCCTCAACAGAATTTGTAAAATATATTTAGACTAAGTTTATGATAGACTGAGTTCAACTAATCCAAATTACAAATGAACTCCCACTCAAAAACGACATACCTCGTGTCCTTTTGGTGATTACATGAACCAAATCCACTACACCATGTCCGATCATCACGTGAGTCGGTGTAGCTTCAAAGGCGAGCATCTATATGGGCATCATATCAACTATATGACTCATGCTTAACCTTTCGGTCTGTGTTCCGAGGCCATGTCTGTACATGCTAGGCTCGTCAAGTAAGAACCTTAGTATTCACGTGTGTAAAACTATCTTACACCCGTTGCATGAAAGCGTAGAGTTGAGAACACCCTATCATCATGTGATGTCTCGAAACACGATCCATAGAACGGTGCATACTTAAGGAAGAACACATTTTATCTTGATATTTAAATGAGGGATCATCTTACAATGCTACTAAAAGCGCCAAACTAGCAATATAAGATGCAAACATCTAATGTGTAAAGTGAGATGATATGGTCCATGCATTTGATCACCATCATATGCATCGTGGTATGATCTCTATCATTCCTTTGTGTGTAAGGCCAAGGTCTATGGAACTTACACATTAAGTGAGTTGTAAGAGTATATATCATACATCTACTTACACCAATACCATATCAAGACACTAGCCCAGCAACGATCTAAACTAGATGCCTCTAATTTATCAATTGCAAGTTTTACGTGCCTTAGGGCTTTCGGAGATAGAAGCGGTCTTACCTACAAACATGAACCACAACGAGGATAACCAAGTTATTAGCAACTCGTTGTAAATCAGATATAGATTATAGTAGGAGAGACAGACACCCGCTAGCCACTTATGCAAAACTAGTTGCATGTCAGTCGTGGAACCGGTCTCATGTACGATGACATGTAAGGTTGGTCTGAGCCGCTTCATCCCACTATGCCACCAATATCCAAAGTACGTAGAAGATGCAATAACATGATCATCATCGCTCACATATAAACATATGTGTACTACCCGTGCAAAGCACCTACGCATAAACCTGGCTCTCATACCACTGTTGGGTCCGCAGCATAGAAAACAAAATTTTTCCTACGATGAGAACTATACGCCAAGATCTATCTAGTAGATACAGAGCAACGGGTGGACATACATCCATGGAGAACTTACCCTCGAAGACAACGAGTTTTGTTAACGAGTAGGAACTCGTGGTTGATGTAGTCGTACACTTGCCGATCTCAAGATCGTGTGGAAGTCCGAGCGCCGCAAATCAGCAGCGCATCCATCCTCGCACACACGTTCAAGCCACCGGACAACCTCCACCTCCTCGCTCCAGCGAATCAGCGGAAGCAGCAACTCCTTCCAGACGCAAGGCCACCGGGAACATGTATCTCGCTAATCCGAGACCATGGGGGAATATCTAGAGGGGGAGAGAGATCCTTCACGAGGAGGTGTGGTTTGTGAGAGGGGAGAGGGGGCTTTATATAGGAGGGAGGGATAGCCGGTGCATGGGGGGACTCCTCCCCTCCTTCATTCATGTGGTGAACCTCCACTCACATAAACATGGCCTCCACCCAAAATCCCACTCACATGTATTTAATTTCCACCAAATTAAATGCAACTCTCAATTAATAAAACTCTTTTATTTATTTTATTCAGAATTTTTTTAATTACTTTAATTAACAAACATTCATATAAAACCCTTGCAACATTTCAATATCACATGTAGAACCATTTTTTGCAATTTCACCCGAAACAATTCCGGTTCCTATCGAAACAATTCCTGTTTCTATCGAAACATTTCCTGTGCTTTGCAAACCTTTTGTATGGAACATATGTGCTCCTAAATGGTGTCCGACAACCCTTAAGTGTGTCACCCTACGGTTCGCGAATAATGCAGACATGATTTAGACTCCTCTCAGATCAATAATCAGAAGCGGGACCTAGAGATCCATACTGACTCCTGCATATTCAACGATGACTTCTGTGATCGTGAGAACCTTTAACGTCAGCAATTTAATCCCTTTGTATCATGATATAATACATGTATGAGATTCGATCATCGGTATCCAAATACCTAGTTTGATCTCGTTACCGACATGCACTCTTTTCTCGTTCCCGTGATATAACATTCTAGTGATCACATCACTTGCTTGCCAGCTATCTTAATGTGATATCACCGAGAGGGCCCAGAGTATATCTATCCGTCATCGGGATTGACAAATTGCACTCTTGATCCATGAGCCTCAACATAACACCTTCATAGCACTGAACCCACCTTTATGGTCACCCTATTACGGTGTGACGTTTGATGTTATCAAGATACTCTTCCGGTGTTAGTAATTAACATGATCTCATGGTCTAAGGACTAAGACTACTTTGTATGATGTTATAGCAATATAAACATAATGACTTGATCGTAATGCTATACTTCAGATGAATGTTCATCACATCATTTCACAAATGTTGTGACCTTGTTATTAACAACATCCAATGTCCATGATCAGGAAACCTTGATCATCTTGTTAATCAACAAGCTAGTCTATAAGAGAGGCATAACTAGGAACCCTTTTGTTTATTAAACACACATGTATTGATGTTTCCTATCAATACAATTATAGCATGCAAAATAAACATCTATCATATACAAGGAATACATAATAACAACTTTATTATTGCCTCTCAGGGCATATTTCCTTCAGGGAAGGCCACTCTCGACAATATCTTGAGTATGCAAAAATTCCTCAATGACAAGTGTGGGCTTGGATACAACTCCAGTGTCAAGAACAAGTCCACTATCAAGCTGAATCACAAGGGCAACAAGAAGAATGGCCAATATCAAGTTAAGAATCGGGCCAACATTGTTTGCTTCAAGTGCAAGGAAGAAGGGCATCATGTTAGATCTTGCCCATTGAAGAAGAAGCCTCTTAGTGTGAAGCAACAAGGGAAGCAGCCTCAAGCTCTACCTCAAGTTAGTGATGGGCCTCTTCCTAAGAGGATAACTCGAGCTCTTCCTCGAGTTGTGGCTTCACCTAAGAAGAAAGATGGCAAGAGAAGAACTTGCTACATATGCCGTGAGAAGGGGCACATTTCTTCCTCATGCACTATTGGTATCTCCTCATCCAACCCTATCATTATTGATGATGCTTATTATCTTTGTAAGGATGAGGTTGGTAATGTGTTTGCCAAATTTGTTGGTGCTCAATGTGGGTTCATGAAAAGAACCATTTGGGTTGCCAAGCCTATTGTGACTAACCTCTTAGGACCCAACTTGGTTGGGGACCAACAAGCCAAAACTTGATCAATAGGTATTGTTGGAGGGCATTGGAGACTTGGTTACATTATGAAGAATTGAGGGATCTTCATCATTTATTCTTCTCAAGTCAATCCATTTGGATTATCATGCTTCTATCATATATCCAATGTCCCTCCTTGCGGTAACATGTGCTTAACTCATTTACATTGAAAGTTACTTGCTCCCTTGTGCATGTGTTGGTTTTGTACCTTTGTATGTGTTTATACATGTTGTGCTTCCCTCATACTTATATTGAGTTATCAAATATACTTGTGTATTTTGGTTGGCACACCATGTATTTGTGTCTCTTGGGTTGGAGCCTTTGTTGAATTTATTTGGTATGTTTCTTGGCTCTTGTGAGAAATTAATGGACTATCCCATTTTGGGGGAGTGTTATGCTTGGGCATTCCACAATCCTAAAATGTATGTACATGAGAAATGCCACTTAGTATATATAGCAAGTTTTATCTAGTCTCTACGTGGTATGTCTTTCTCATGAGAAGTTCAAGTTCCATAATGTTCATTAATCATCTCTATTTGGATGTTTTTACCTCTTGTTGGAGTATTCTTGGTTTACCACATTATGGGGGAGTCATATGCTTTGTGCATACTACAAACCTACAAAATGTGGACATTTGAGGTTGTGTCACTTAGAATTGATATTTATATTTATCTAGCTCCTAAGTGGCACATTTAGCTCAAACAAGTTCCAATTCCCTTGGGTTGATTTTATTGCTCATTGTTTGGATCTTGTTTGTGAGAGTTTTCTTGATATGTGTTTCCCATATTTGGACCTCCATATCCTCCATGGAAACCATTTTCTTCAAGTTACTTTTATCTTTTATGATTGTGTGACTATATGGAGCTATCAAGAATCTCTATCTAAGCATCAAGCTTAATTTTTATATTTCCTCATATGCTTCGTGTTGTGAATATGATCATGATATCCTTGAAAACTATCTTGGGAAATGTTTCCCCATAATTCTTGTCATTGGACAAGTGGTACTCCGTATATGGTAGAAGTTATTGATCATATTCACTTTGGCCTTTGCTTAAATTTTGTACTACATCTCAAGAAAATGTTTTGTGTTGTCTCCCAAAATTTCCTTGCCTCTTGTGGATCTTCTTATTTTATTGGTATCCTCGTGTGTTTTATTAAATGTAGGTACTAGTGATGATCCCATTTGTGTTCATTTTGCATTCAAAAGGAAAATCCTACATAATGCACTATCCATGGGGGAGCTCTCCTATATTATTTAGAATACTCATATTTATGCTTCTTGCTTTGTTCCATATCATGTTTTATGTGCTTGGAAGTTTGATCTTTTCTTTTGGTACTTTGTGTCATCATGAAAAAGTATAGAGTTTGGTTTCTGTGTTGGAACCTTGCTCTTTTGGGAGTTGGTTTTGTCTCATTCCTTGTTACTTGTTTGATCCCTTAGGATGAGATAAATCCTTAAGCATTGGTATTTTTGTCTATCTTTTGCTCTTTGTCTTTTGCCTTGTTCATTTTTTGAATTTGTGTCCGTTCATGTGTTGATTTGGCTCTTTGATGCAAGTTGGACACCCTTTTGTCGTGTCACACTATTATGTGAGACTTCTCGGTTTACTTGGTGTTTTTGTTCAAATTCTATCTCCGTTTTGGTTCTTGAAAATCTTGTGCATACATATTTACTACATGTTTTATATTATGGTATGCTTGCTTTCTTTGATCCAATATATATGACCCAATGAGTTTTGGGACCATTGTGTACTTGAATGTGTTATAGGTACATTGGAGATACCTTGGATGATTGTCTCAATAATAAGAAGATGCGGTGACTAAATGATAATTGGAGGCAAGCTAGGATGATCAACAAACTCATATCTACTTCATCCTACCAATGGTATCTCGGTAACAAGTATCCCTCTCATGCATACTTCTCTAGCATCCAACCTTTGTGGTTGCATCATGGCATGATTTCCTTCTGTTGCTTTTATTGCGGTTCTTGCAATATTTTATTCTATCATCCTTATTGTTATATGATTAAGTTGAGATGAATGCATATTTTGGGGAGCATACAAAAATCATGTTTATGATTCACCAATCCCACATATGCCAATCTAGCAATTCTATTGCCAATCATTTCCTCAGTTTCTCTTATGTACTATATGGATGAATTTGCAAGGTTTATTTGTTTTTTATGATACTTGTTGCCTTTCCCAATGCATTCCAACTAGATTTTGTTCCCTTGTGATAGTTGTGATGTATTCGTTGGTGTTTGAAAGTCATTGATATTCAGTAAGATAAATATGAGCCTTTGGCCATGCTTTCTAGCAAAAATCTTATTGGGAGTATCTATGACTTTCGTTTGGATATCTTGTTCATTCTTGAGTATCCATTTTTGTGTGTGCATGTTTCTTTGTGGATGTATATCTTGGTGATTGTTGTCTACCTAGAAAATTATACACATGATTATGGCTAAATCTCTAGTTGATATCCTTTTTTGCTTTAGAGTCTACACCTTGTGCTCCTATTATGCTTCGGTGGCTCCAAATGTTTTGCTTTGAGTGCTTGACCTTTTCATTTGCATCTTTTGGCACTTGTTGGTGTTAAGAAAGTTGATATCTCATGCCTTTGTGTTGTTATGTAAGTTTGGGGGAGCAAGGATACAATGTTTATGAACTTTCCATTCAAAGCAATTATTATATTTGGTGCATAAACCTTGGCGAGCTTTCCTAGTTTACGTAAGAACACACATTTGCTTTCTTGTTCTTATTTGGTGTTTTTTTGATTATGGGGAGCTAGGATTCCATAATTGTGCACTTTGTTGTGCATGAACCTTGGGGAGCTTCCTATTTTAATCTAAACACCCATTTGCTCTCATCATAATATCTTCTCTCTTGCTTGTGCCTGTGGTTTAAATAATATAGAGGGAATGAGGATGCCATGTTTGTGCATACTATATTCAAATGCAAAATTATAATTTGTGCACAAACCTTGGGGAGTCTCCTCATATTATTTAGATCACTCTCTTTTCAATCTTATCATTATATCTATCTTTTTTTGGTATCTTCCTTTTGTGAAGTGCTTCTTTCGATCTTTTGATTGCCTGCTTCATTCGTTGATGCTTCTTCACCATTTTATTTCTTTGCAAATTTTGGATCCTCAGTTTAGTTTGATTTCCTCCTGGTATTCATCATTATATATGTGCATTTTATTCTACTCATATTATGAGAAATGCACACCATATGGAGGAACTCTCACTAAATTGGCCTTGTAAAGTTTTTCACCCATTTCGGCAATCGATGCCAATGGGGGAGAAGTTTTAGAGGGTTTTAGGGAATTTGGTTGTGTGTTGTGTACTTAAACACTTGCCTTGTGTGCTTTGCATATTAGTGTGTTGCATAGCATCTTGAATATATAGATAAAACTCCACCACCTGTAATAGTTGGCAATATATGCAATGAAATTCAAGTTCATCCACACGTGCTTAGATTGTGGGGGATTTTGCTCTATATTGTGGTTGTACTAACATCACATACTTGTGTTGTATTTGATGTTAGCACACCGTGTTGTTTGGTTAATTCCTTATATAAACCCTCTCAAAGGGATTGTCATCAATTACCAAAATGGGGGAGATTGAAAGTGCATGTGTGCCCCCATGTGTGGTTTTGGTAATGAATGACAAATTTTGTGGACTTATGTTTCATTAAGTTTTACTTGTAGGATTTGTCCATAGGCAATACTTGTACCATATGTTGGCTTCAAAGTTGGTAGAAGAAGAAAGTAAAGAAGACCAAGTGTTAACCAAGGTGTTCAAGGAGAGATCCAAAGATTGGTCATGTGAGAGTTGTGCCTATGGCAAGTGTGTCTTCAAGAATAAAGTTGGAGTGATATCTCTTATGTGCCTTCAAGACACCAACATAATGAAGAAAGAAGAAATGATGTGCAAGTTCAAGATGATCCATCTCGAAGAGATCATTTGCTTGACGCTTGCCATCCTATGGTTATCATGGATATGGGAAGACGATATTCCCGAGAGAGAAGCTCTACCATAGTCGAGTATGGGAGAGCAATTTTCAAGTCTTCACCAAGCTAGTGCTATCAAGAAAGGTGTTCCATCTTGAGGTGGACAAGATCGCTATCGTCAAGCTCAAGTGGAATATTCTCAAGGCAAGGGTATGTTCTTGATAGGGTTTCTTTCTTACCGGTCTCATGGTGTTAGTTGGGGAGACCGGTTTATAGGATAGATACCCGTACTATCAAGAGGGGCTCTCAAGTGAGTAACTTGATCATATCCTTCGTGAGATCTCAAACCTTTGCATACATTGCATAATATTTCTTGGTTGTTATTTGGATCTTATCCATGTGAGGTTCTTGAGCTTGTGGTAATATTCATAACAAGCTCTAGTTCATCGAAAACGGATTTCATATACATTCTCTACTGCGTTTTCGATATTGGAGGTTTTACCTGTTTGTCTTTTAGAGATTGGTAAAACCTTCCATTATTTGGTTCTTATCCATGAGAGGATTTAGAGCTTGTGTTAATCTTCATGACAAGCCCAAGTTCATCGAAAACGGATTTCATATGCATTCTCTATTGTGTTTTTGATGTTGGAGGTTTTACCGGTTCGTCTTGTTGAGAGAGGTCAAACCTTTCGACATTTGGTTCTATCCTCTCTTTCTGGACTATGATGGTTCCCTGCATTATCTTATATATCTTATTGTCCTCTTTAAAACGAGCCCTAGATCATCAAAATCGGAATCCGGATGCAAATGTGCTGGCTGTTTTCGTATTGGTCTTTCTGTTAGTTTTTGTAAGACCGGAGACTCCGGACTAAATCTCCGGTCTATCTCCGGACCGCCTATAGATTGACCCCAGTTTGACCCTGTTTGGCCTAGGTACACCGGAGACTCCGGTCCTAGTCCGGAGACTCCGGACCGGGCGATTCCTGGGCCTAACGGTTGAATTTCTAGGGACCTATTTAAGGGGCCCTTCTTCCCCAATGGTTCCTAACCTTCCTTGCAGGTTTTCCCCTAAATTGCTGACCTTCTTGAGCTTGCTATACCTCAATCCCTCCATTGATTCTTGCATATTCTTGAGGGATTTGAAAGAGGAGATCTATATCTACAACCCTACCAATCAATCTCTCCTCTAAGTGAGGGGAACATCTTGGTATCTAGATCCTGGAGTCTATTGTGGATTTCCTCCATTGTTCTTCCTCTCTTATTCCCCCATAAGCTTTTGTAGCTTTGGTGCAATTTGGGAGAGAAGGACTTGAGCACTTTGTGTGTTCTTGCCATTGCATTTGGTGCATCGGTTTGAGTTCTTGGTGAGGATTCGATTGGGTGAAAGGTGAGAAGCTTTTTACTCTTGGGTTCTTGGAACCCTAGACGGTTTGGTGGTTTTTCAGGTTTGTGGATTACTTGGGGCCTCCAATTAAGTTGTGGAGATTTCCCCAAGCTTGTTTGTTGGGAGCCTCCAATTGAATTATGGAGAAGTGCCCCAACCTTGTGAGAGGTTACGGATTGCCACCGACAAGTGCACCGATAGTGGAAGTGTGGATCGATCCCGTTGGGGTGATATTCATAGTAGAACAAGGGAGGCCTTTTGTGGCGTTGGTTGTTTTATACCACCCCCTCTCCAAATGAGACGTACTCCATGTTGGTAGGAACTCGGTAAAATATCGTCGTCTCCGCGTGCCTCGGTTATCTCCATATCCGAGCTCTTACTTATGCACTTTACTATGTGATAGCCTTCGTGCTTGAAGTATATATCTTGCTCTCACATAGTTGCTTGTCTTGCTTAGCATAAGTTGTTGGTGCAAATAGGTGAACCCTAGTTGTTCTAGGTTTTGTGCTTAACAAAGTAAACGCTAGTTTTATTCCGCCTTTGTTAAGCCCATCTTGTAAAAGTTTTAAATCGCCTATTCACCCCCCTCGAGGCGACATCTATGTCCTTTCAGTATTACTACAGATCAAGTTAAGGAGAAGTTATTCTCATTATCGCTGAAAGGAAGAGCTGAGGAATGGTATAAGTTGCCGAAGAATGGTCAAGCTCTTGAATGGGAGGAAATAGTGCCTCTCTTTTATTCAAAGTTTTATCCTCCTAGTGAGATTCATAAATATCGGAATCAAATATACAACTTTTGGCCTCTTGATGGATGGAGTACAGATCAAGCTTGGGGGAGATTGAAGTTACTAATGCTCAAATGTCCCATTCATGAGCTCCCCAACAATATTATTATCAATAACTTTTATGCAAGGCTCCCTCTACATGATAAGGATTTATTGGATGCTTCTTGTGCTGCATCATTCACTCGCATGGAAGAAGAAGCTAAATGGAATCTTCTGGACTGTATTCAAGAGAATGCTGAAGCTTGGGAGAATGACAAAGGTAGAAAGTCAGGTATAAATTATGATTATGAATGCATTGAATCTTTTATGGGAACTGATGACTTTCAAAATATTAAAAATGCTTATGGTCTAGACTCTCTAGCTATTGCAACTTATTTTACGGTTTTTTCTTCCTACATTGAAGGGCCTAAAAAGAAGTGGAATAAGAATCATGAACCTTATAAAGATATTGCTAAGAGTGTTCCTGCAAGAAATACTGAAGTTTATACTGCTAATCATGTTTTACCTGAACCTTACATTGAGAAAATCCCTTTCCCAGTTAAGATAAAGGAACATTCTATGATAGCTAGTATGGTTAATGAAAGTACAAGTAAAGCTGTTACACCTAATAAACAAATGGATGATGAACCTATAATAGAAAATGTGAAAGACTTTGTCACTAAATATGTAGAAGAGGGACACACTATCCTTTGTAAGGATACCTCTAATAGTATTTCACAAAGTAGTGTTATGAAAACTAATATTCCTATGTTTTCTGTTAGAATAAGTGATCATTGTTACGATGGTCCTTGTGATAGTTATATTGTTAAGTTATGCATGATACTGAAAGTTACTATGAGATAGGGAAAAGTGTTCTTATGTATCTTAATAATATCAAGTTTCCTCGTTTTATGCTGAAAGTTTTTATGTTGCACTTCTTTTACCTTCCTATGCTAGTAGCCTCTAGTTTCAACAACTTGGTTGTTTACAAAATTCCTTTGCATAGGAAGTGGGTTAGACTTAAACGTGTGTATTTTTGCTTCTTAATGCTCTCTTTCACTTAAATTCATATTCTTATGTGAGCATCATCAAAATTAGCATGCCCATCTTAATGGCTATAAAGAAAGAGCTATTTGGGAGACAACTGAGTTTATTTGTGTTTTTAGTTTGTTTTTTATTTGATTTGAGTCTTGGAAGTTAATACTTTGGTAATAACCTCTCCTTATCCTTTTTGTTTGGTTTTTGTGTCAAGATCAACCTCTAATGACAGAGAAGTAATATTTGGGGAAGTTGCTGTCCCGAAACATTTTTTTGTGCTTCACCGTAAAAATTCGTGAGAGATATTTGTATTTCGGATTGAGCTGTAATTGTTTGTGCTCTTTCCCCAGGTTGTTATTTAACTTTCATTAGTTTTTCACTTTTTGATTTGAGCAACAGAAGATTTTGGAAAAAATTGATCTTTACCTGCTGGTCTGTTTTGACAGATTTTGCAACTCTTGCATTTGCTTCTTTATTCGATTTCCTTTTTGAATTCTTTTTGGGTTTTCGGAAGGAGTTGCTATAGTAGCTTATGTTTTGATGGTTTTCAGTTGAAGTTGGACTCAAAAGGCTTTATCACTTCACTTATAATAATGTTGCTAATGAGAACTGTGTGAAGTTTTGTGTGAAAAAAATTCCCAGGTTAGTGGAGATAATGGTGTAGTAAAGAAGTGAAAGGTTTCATGACTCAAGTAATAAGTGTATGAAGATGAAGATATTGATGTTATTCAAGTGGTGACTCTGGAAGAACCCACTAAATACCAAATTCAGAGACATGTAGAGTCTGTTTTCAAATAGGTAACAGTTCTGGTAAGAAAAGTTCCACGAAAATACTATCCAACTATATTTTGCAGTTTTCAGTTAATAAGGAAGGTTACAAAGTGAAAGAGGGATGGAAACGGAGCCAGGGTGGCTCATACCACCCTGTGGCATGGGCCCACCCCTGGTCACGCCACCAGGTGGTGTGGCCACTCGGGACTCCGTCTCCGACCCGTTTTCTCCTAGTACCTTCCTTTTGGTGTGAAACTTCATAATATATAATCCCCCGGATCTCCCGAGGTTCGTATATCGTGTGTTCGTCGTGTTTTCGTTTCGACCTGTTTCTGCCGGGAACTATCTTTGAAGCTTAGAAGCACAATGGTGTCCGCCAAGGATAAAGGAAAGGAGCCTATGGAGGAAGATCTCCAAGACCCCGGGAAGGAGAAGGAGATCAAGAGTGAAGGTGAAGAGGAGACAAAGCACACCGGAACTACCATTGCAAGCATTGGAGTGGTGGCAAACCCTTCCAGGACTATGTTAATTGGAGGGAAGCCTCCTCATCACTGTTTAGATCCCTGGTCACTTCCCCCACGCGCCAAGAATCCTTTCCATACCCTTATCCATGAGCATCAGTACCAGAATATGCCCAAGGAGAAATTACCCTCCAATTGGAATTTGCCTCGTCCTAGCCATGCAGGGAAAGAAGACTTCAAGGAGGAAGAGTGGGAAAAGAATCGCAAGAGCTGGGATCCACTATCTGATATGATCATGCACCGTATCGAGCACAACTCGGAGTTGATTCATACTCTCACCTTCGAGACTGAGGACTTGGGGAACTGATCAAGGAGCTCATCGAAAGGATACCACCACCACCAAAGGAGTAATTCGTCATCAGGTTTGGCATCCCCTTGGTTTGTTCCAAGCTTGGGGGAGTGCTGCGGTATCATATCTCTATCTTCTATCTTTTTACCTTTTTAGTAGAGTCATATCATGAATAGAGAAGTTATCATGTAGGATGGTTTGCATTATGGAAGTGTCCCCTCTCTTGTTAGATATGTATCCCTTGGTGTGAGTTGCCGTTATGGAATATTAATGAGAAGTTCTATCATTTACTTTTTTGCATATCTTATATTAGTTTTCAATTCATGGTTATATGATTGATCTTGTTGTTAGTATGGGTATCACTTTGGGATCATTGAGTTAATTTAGTTGGTTTTGGCAAACCTGGCTCGGTCAGTAGCAACACTATTTTTGAGAGTTGAATGAAAAGATGAAAGTACTCTAAAGAAAATAATAATTCCATCATCTTTCTTTCTTGATTTGCTCATAAGTTTAGTATTCTCTAGTTAAGATCTTTTGTGCTTCCAAGGAAGATTGCATGTTTGTCTTTGTCACTTGTATGTTTGTTTGTTTCCTTCAACTCTTATACTTGCTACCCAGCCTTGCTAGCCAAAAACCAGTACTGAGAGGGAATTCTTCTTGTGCATCCATTCCTTAAACCAAACCCTTGCCATTTGTGTCCACCATACCTACCTATTAGTACTATTGCTTTTCCAAGTAAATTCTTGTTTTTATCTAGCTTCCAAATTAAACTTGTTATGTGAAAATTAGTGATTAAAGCTCTCACGAACTTGATGGCACACTTTACTTTCTTGCACTTAATAAACTTGAACCATTGTGCCCATCTATGTTGCGTATATGCTTGCGCTTTGTAAGTTGTGAATTAGCAGAACCATGCTATCATGGGGAACGCTTTCAACATTGCACTGGTACTTTGTACCTAGTTGATATCATGTTCTTTTGTCTATGGATGTCGTCAGTGTGAAACGAAAGGGGAGCTTGTAAGTCCATGGAGTTATGCATGTGTGTTAGAGAAATGCCTGGGCCGCCGGTCTAATCCATGCTGTCATGGTGGAAACCTACAGCGTAACCATAATGAGCATCTATGAAGCATTCTTCTTATAAAAAAAAGGAGATAGAGATTGAGAAAAAGAGAAAAAGAAAAAAAAGATATATATGAAAAGAGGAAAGAGAGAAAAAAGAACCATATTCCCATGGTAAATAAGAAGATTGGTGAGATGCTCGTTGTATGCTTGCCTTGTCATTTTGATATGGGTATTCTTCCGTATCATTGGGCAAGGTGTATCCCGTTGGCGGTTCTCCATGATACACATGTGCTTACTATGACAAGAACTTACCGGTGACTAAACTTGAGTAGCATGAGGAGCGGCCCTCGTATTCAAGGGACATGAGATTTTCAACTTACAACTTGTCAATCATATCCTCATATTTTGATCACTTTAACCTTAATCACCTAAAGATGCCTATGATAGGGGCAATGAGATCTGAAAGCTAATAATTATCATAATTTTTGGGAGCTCTTTATGAAACTTGAAATCCCTGCTTCCCTCTACGAAGGGCCTTACTTTTACTTTTTAGTTGAGTCAGTAAAACTATTCCCTTCTATCTCAGCAAGTATTTATAGTTGTTGTGTTTCATTCATTCATATGATGATTTATTCAATCATGTTTCCTATGTTCCTTGTTTTTCACATTGCTCTTATCTTGGTGTCTACTACTTTGAAAGTTATCATTGAAAATCAGTTATTTGTGAACTCCAGCAAATTATCAACAATTCTTCGACCAACAGCTAAGTTTGCCATTACCAATTATGATTCACTTTATGTATCATTATTGTGTTTCCTTTACTTATTGCAAGTTAAGTTATATAATAGTGAGTTGTCTTCTATTATGATCTATGTATTGATGAATGTGATGCTTCTTGTCTGTATTCTTTTATCGACCCTTCACTCCATAAACCTGAGGTCATGTTTATTGAGCTCAGTTTCGCTTGGGGACAAGCGAAGTCTAAGCTTGGGGGGAGTTGATACGTCCATTTTGCATCACTATTCTATATCATAATTCACTGTTATTCATTGATATATTTCATATTAAGAGATGATACTTATGTTATTTCATCTATTTTTGCATGGTTGATGACTTTTGGAGCATGGACTGCTGCAGTCAGGATTCTGATGGAAAAGGTGTTGTTTGGAGGCAAAATTCGCCAAGATCAGAAAATCCGGGAAAATATATGGAAAATCCTATTTTTCCAGAAGACGAAGGCTGTCAGAAGGAGGAGTGGAGATGGGCCATAGGGGGCCCACACCACCCCCTGGCACGGGCCACCCTAGGTCGCGCCACCAAGTGGTCTGGCCCACCTCTGGCTCTCTCCTCTTGCCTATATAATCCTCCCGAAACCCTAATACTCGGGGGGCGACCATAGAAAGATTCTGCCGCCTCTGCGGGGCAGAAAACACCGAGAGAGAAAGATCTCTCCGGCAGATAGAATTCTGCCGGGGGAATTCCTTCCGGGATAGGGGAGATCCTCGCCATCAACACCACCATCAAGCTGGACTTCATCGGGATCATCATCATCATCACCACCATCATCACCATCAGCACCCTCATCACCATCTCCATATTGATGTAACAATTGGGTTGAATCTTGCATAGTTCTTAGGGGAAATTTTCCTGGTGTTGATTATTCTTGGTAGTTGATGCTATTGAGTGGAACCATTGAATTATTGTTTATGTTCAGATTGTTATACATCATTATTCCATCTCTAATCATGATCCATATGATGTCTTGTGAGTAGTTCGTTTTGTTATTGAGGACATGGGAGAAGTCATGTTGTTAGTAGTGGAGTTGTGTTGAGAAAGATTCAATGGTTTGATATTTAAGTTGTGGTGTACTTCTTCTAGTGGTGTCATGTGAACGTCGACTACATGACACTTCACCTATATGGGCCTAGGGGAATGCATTGTGTATTTGGCTACTAATCGTAGGGGTTGGCGGAGTGATAGAAACCTGAACCCCTGTTAGGAAACCATTGCACAAGGGACGTCAGGGTCTTAGAGTTTAAAGCTGTGGTTAGGTTTCTACCTTAATTACTTTCTTGTACTTACGGATATTTGCAAGGGGTATACTCACAAGTATGTATTAGTCCTAGGAAGGTCAGTACATTAGCACAGGTTCACCCACACAACACTTAGCAAGCTAAAGAAGATTAATCAACTATATGAAGCGAAAGCACTTGACAGTCTCCCCATGCGTCCTCGAGAATGTTTGGTCATCTTAAGTAATACAACCGGCTTGTCCTTTGCTGCATAAAGGATTGGGCCACTTGCTGCATTTATTCTTATTGTCTTTTATTTACTCGTACTTTATTTACTTGCTTTATTAAAAACCCCTAAAAATTCGTTTGCTATGTATTTGCAGAGAAGTCCTGATCCATACCACTAGCCAGCACCTTCTGCTCCTTGTTGGGTTCGACACTCTTACTTATCGAAAATACTGCGATACACCCCCTATACTTGTGGGTCATCACAAATTCTCTAACATGGGATCATCATCATATAAAGTATGATGTTGATATGGCCTTGACCTTGGTCGTTCGGCTTGAAATCCAAGAATGTTCATACTCGTAGATAAGTAAGCTTAAAATCATCTAAATTTCACCACTTACACTTTTAGACCTAAAAGGGGGAAAATTACATCGAGGTCCATACATTTAGCACAAAGGACCCTAAAATTAAGCAAGGAAAATAGTCGGGTTTGGCTCCTTCTTGAGAGAATAGTTGATCGAGCCATAATCTTCATACTACTTCATCTTAGATTGTGTTCAAAATATGGCCAAATTTGTCGGCATGCAAATTCTTGGATATGGGAACATGAGCATAAAGTATGATGTAGATATGGCCTTGACCTTGGTGGTTCGTCTTGAAATACAAGAATGCTTCATACTCGTTGACAACTAAGCTTATATTCGTTTAAATTTCACCACAATAATTTTAGGTTAGAACTCTTCACGGTCAATCGAAGTATATTTT
Organism: Avena sativa; assembly: GCA_916181665.1. Lineage (NCBI taxonomy): Eukaryota > Viridiplantae > Streptophyta > Magnoliopsida > Poales > Poaceae > Avena > Avena sativa. The sequence continues at coordinate 321,774,840 of OV702292.1, forward strand.
ACATCACGAACCTCAAAAAAGCAAAAATGACATCGAGGTCCATATACATTTAGCATAAAGGACCCTAAAATAAAAAATCCGGTTAGGCTCATTCTCGAGAGATCAGTTGATCTGAGCTAAACTCATAATACTACTTCCTCTTCGATTGTTTTCAAAGCATGGCCAAATCTGTTGCCATGCAAATTCTCTAACATGGGATCATCAGCACAAAGTATGATGTTGATATGGCCTTGACCTTGGTCATTCGGCTTGAAATCCAAGAATGCTCATACTAATTGACAAGTAAGCTTAAAATCGTCTAAATTTCACCACTTACACTTTTAGACCTAACAAAAGGGGGAAACTACATCGAGGTCCATACATTTAGCACAAAGGACCCTAAAATTAAGCAAGGAAAACAGTCGGGTTCAGCTCCTTATCTAGAGAGTAGCTGATCGAGCCATACTCTTCATACTACTTCATCTTCGATTGTTTTCAAAATATGGCCAAATTTTGTTGGCATGCAAATTCTTGGATATGGGATCATCAGCATAAAGTATGATGTAGATATGGCCTTAACCTTGGTCGTTCGTCTTGAAATACAAGAATGGTTCATACTCATTGATAACTAAGCTTAAATTCGTTTAAATTTCACCACTTACTTTTAGGTTAGAACTTTACATGGTCGATCGGAGTATATTTTACATCACGGACCTCAAAAAAGTAAAAATTACATCGAGGTCCATATACATTTAGCATAAAGGACCCTAAAAGAAAAAAATTGGTTCGGCTCATTCTCGAGAGATCACCTGATCTAAGCCAAACTCTTAATACTACTTCCTCTTCGATTGTTTTCAAAACATGGCCACATCTATTGCCATGCAAATTCTGTAACATGGGATCATCAACATAAAGTATGATGTTGATATGGCCTTGACCTTCCTCGTTCAGCTTGAAATCCAAGAATGTTCATACTCGTTGACAACTAAGATTAAATTTGTTAAAATTTCACCATTTACTTTAAGGTTAACATTTTACACGATCGATGGGAGTACATTTTACATCAAGGACCTAAAAAAGGAAAATTATTACATCGAGGCCCATACATTTAGCACAAAGGACCCTAAAAGGAAAACTTTCTAGTTTGGTTCCTTCTCGAGAGATCAGCTGATCCGAGTCAAACTCTTCATACTACTTCTTCTTCGATTGTTTAAAAATATAGCTAAATCTATTGCCATGCCAATTCGCTGATATGGGGTCATCAACGTAAAGTATGATGTTGATATGGCCTTGACCTTGGTCGTTCGGCTTGAAATCCAAGAATGTTCATACTCGTTGACAAGTAAGTTTAAATTCGTTTAAATTTCACCACTTACACATTTTGGTTAGAATTTTAAACGGATGGTGGGAGTACTACATTTTACACCAAGCACATAAAAAAGGGAAAATTACATCGAGGTCCATACATTTATCACAAAGGACCCAAAAACTAAGAAGGGAAAAAGTCTGGTACGACTCCTTCTCGAGAGAGTAGCTCATCGAGCCATACTCTTCATACTAGTTTTGACTAAGGTATATGTCCTGAGGGAGCAAGATTCTTCAATTAATTAACCTGGTAAGTGGATGTGTATACATTTTTACACCAATGAGCTCAAAAAAATGAAAATACATCCAAGTCCATACATTTAGCACAAAGGACCGTAAAGTAAATACTTGAAAATTTTGGTAACATGGTCTAGAGAAACAAGTGGGAAGATTCTAGAATGATGAAGAAGTGTGTTTTGAGGTTTGTGCATATAGCATTTCATTGTGATGAAGACTATCAATAGAATCTTCTAGATGCTAGAATGGAAAAGATCCAACGACTCTACAAGAAATCTGGTTATATATGACCCTCCATTTTCATCACAGAATCGTCATAGTAGTCTATTTATGACGATTCTATGACGATTTTGAGATCGTCGAAAGCTGAGCATCGCAAATAAACTATAACGACGTTTTTGGTAAAATCGTCATAACTTTCTAGGACGATATTGGATTGTTATAATGTCTATGACGATCCAATATCGTCACGAGCCATCTAGCCTGGCCAAGTCAGATCCTGCGTGGCCGATCCTACGTGGAAAAATTGTGACGAAATTAAATCGTCGTAGTGTGAATTCAGCCCAGTCCATTCGGTTATCTTTATAGGCCAAGCCCAACAATTCCGGCCTTTTCATTTCATTTAGATGGGCTTTTTCTTTTCATTTAGATGGACCAGACCCAATATTTCTAGCCTTTATTTTCTCATACATAAGCTTTTTTACGATGCATTTTGTTTTGGGCCCTAGCCTTTTAACATCTATTACTTTCTATGGGCCGTTGCCTTATTACTGGCCCTTCCTTTTTTATTAAGTCATTTAATTTTGTTTTATTCAAATTTGAATTTTACTCTGGTCCAACACCTTTTTTAGATCCATTTACGCACAACTTAAACAAGTTACAGCAATATTTTAAAACATACACAGGAATAGAACATCAAATTTTCAATATTGTAATACATCAAATCATACAGAGGAACATAACTGTAACTCTATTACACTATGATCACATCCACAATGTCGAGGGCCAAGCTTCGCCGCGGCTTCCCCACTTCGCGGGACAGACGGAATCAACGTTGTCTCCACCGTTCTGGCACGTCAACACTAAAAATAAGATGGAGCATGATTATGATCGAAAATTATGAACCATGAAAATATGTAAATGTGCAATTATAATTGATGTGCATGTTACAGTATACAATATGGTTTTTGTAGCACCCCACTAAAACCACTACTAGAAAATCGCTTGTTATTTCCGTTGTGCATCATCATGACCGTATGCTCATGACATCATGCCACATTGCATTTGAGCATCGTCATGTCATCATGCATTTGGTTTGCCTAAAATTATTTTCAAAATGCCTATCTTTGTTTCCTGAATATCCCCGTCTTTATTTGAAACCAAAACCTCGGTCTCTTCCGGAACTTTTTGTTTGTCTAAAATTAATTACAAAAGGTCTTTAAAATAAAACAGAATAATAATAAATATAAAACTTATATTTTTTTAGGGAGGTAGCCGGCCAGGCCAAAAGGCCCCGGCTAGCCACCTACGACCCAAAAAAAAACCCCTAGTCTAACCTAATCCTACCCGCACACCACACAGCGCCACGCCCCTGGTCTCACCCCGCACGCATGATCAGCACCATGCGCAGCGACCTGGCCCCAGCTCAGCGTCGCTCGCATGCAACCGCCTCTGACCGACACTTTCTACACGTTGCTATCAGTCTGGTCCCACCACCAGGCGACCGACCAGCCCCGCGTCCCCCACCCCATCTCTCCTTCTCGCGAATGGAAGGGAAACACCTCGAGCCCCCCTGATTCCTCCCCATCGCGCCTCGATCCGCGCCGCCGCCGCTGCTCACGAGCTTCACCTTCTGGCGCTGCTGTCCCGCTGCCGTTCCACGCCTCTCAGCCAGGGCCGCTCGGCTCTGTCACCGCGCCTCCTCGCCCGGCCCGACCTCTTCCTCGCCTGGTCGTGCACCTGAGCCACCGCTCTCCTCCGTCGCTCTGCTTGGTGCCCGACAGCGCGCCCTTCCTCCATGGCCCGCAGCGCCTCTGTCGCTAGGGACGTCGTTGTTCCCCCGCGTACCGCCAGCGAGTTCCGCTTCCGACGCAGCATCCTCACCGACCTGACGCCCTGTGTCGCGGCCGCCTGCACCGCCGTCCTTCCCTGAAGCCGCCGCTCGGGGCCTCCTCTCCCTCGCTGCAGCACCGTCTGCCGCGCACAAGTCCGCCAGTCTCTCCTTCCATCGACTGTTGCTCTGCGTGGTCTGCACCTCGAGCCCCTATAGATCACCTCTTTTTCGAACGTCCAGCGGCCGCCGGTGCCCGTCCTCGTCACCTCCGCCTCTGCTGGCACGTTCCTGACGTGTTCGTGTTGCCGCCGTCGCCATGTCCACCTCCACGCATGCCCGTGTCGCCGGTTCCCTGCCTCGACGCTGCCCCGCGTTCTCTGGCCACCTCGGGCCCGACGTCCACAAGCCGCAGGGCCACGGCTTCCATGCGCCTGCGCATACCAGAGGCCACATGTACACCGCTCCTGCATGTGAACCGCGCTATGCATGCTTCGCAGCGTTTTGTGTTGTGCATCTCAAGGTTGGGCATGTTATGTCCTAGCTTTGCCTGGTAGTGTCCCTGCAGTTTCGCATACCTTGTGGTGACTCCGTGCTACTGCAGGTGTTTGTGCTTGCAAGGTTTCCAATTCGTTTGTGGTGGCTTAAGATGATGCATAGCAATCCTGCAGTCGATGATGCATTTCTGGCAACACCGTCGGTTGAGATGTTTATCAAGATCCCCCGGTAAAACGATCAACATTGGATTGACCCCGATGAACCACCGTCACTGAAAACCAAGAACTATGTTCATGTAACATCATGAACTCCTACACGGACGCCAAGTTGAAGACCCCGAGCTCTCCTTCCCGGACCTGAAGTCCGCTCCCGTCAAGCCTCGAGACCCCGGATCCGAACCCCCCATGTGTGACCCCTTTATCCGAGTCCTATTTTATAAATTGCCATCTATATGAATTGTTGCATATCAACTGTACATGCTTGCATACATATTTCGTGGGTTGAGGTACTTTGTCGATTCACCTCGTAATTAAATATGGAGCTATATCCGGGCTTTTCTAGTCTTATATTGGCTCCATTTAAATTTGTGTAGCAAACCGATACCATGTTTTGCCTTATTAAGACAACATTTAAATTGTGGGGTATCTAAACAACTTGAACCGTCTAATTAATTGTCGGGACCCCAGTTCCGCTTAATGTTGCCTAGTTGCATCGCATCTTTGCCATGTCACACATTATACATGCATCATGCCCGATCTTCTATCATAGTATTAAATAGTGCATCCGGTGTTTCTTTTAGTGTTTGCTTCTTCACGGATTAGGCCGTTGAGTGGTTGCGAGTATCGACAAGTGATACATTGCAAATGTATCTATAATTTTTGATGCTCCATGCTTGGTTTTATCCACTTTCTTGTGTTTTGTTCCAACTTTGGAGTACATTTCTTATGATTTCTTGGACTAACCTATTAACAAGAGCCACAGTGCCAGCTGCCTGTTTTCTGCTGTTTTTGGTTCCAGGAAAGTCAGAAAGTGAATATTCTCGGAATTGGACGGGACAAAAGCCAAAGTGCCTATTTTCCGGATGTCATCAAGTGCCAAAATACGAGACGGAGAGGGGCCAGGGGGACACCACACCATCTGGCCGCGCGGCCAGGCCTGGCCCGCGCCAGGGGGTGGTCTGGCCGCTCCTGGTACCCCCTCGGCCTCTCCTTTCGCCTATATATTGCCCTCGGGACGAAAACCCTAAGGGCCCGATCAAAAATCCACGAAAGAGTCTGTAGCCGCCGTCATCTCCATCCCTAGATCGGGAGGGATCTGAAGCTCTTCCCGGCACCCTGCCGGAGAGGGGAATTCACCCTGGAGGCCTCCGGTGTGATGCGTGAGTAGTTCATCCTTGGACTACGGATCCATGTAGTTGCTAGATGGCTGGTTCTCCTCCTTTGTGCTTTCATGTCTAGATCTTGTGAGCTCCGTTCATGATCAAGATCATCTATTTGTAATTCTGCATATTGTGTTTGCGGGGATCCGATGGATATTGAGATGCTATTTCAGATTGATTATTGATTCTACCATGTCTTTGTTATTTGTGATCTTGCATGCTTTCCGTTGTTAGTAGCTATCTTGGCCAAGTAGATGCTAGCAACTCCAAGAGTTAGTATTTATGCTTGATAGTGGGTTCATGCCTCTGGTAATCTGGGGAAGTGACAGAAATCTCTAAGGTACTAGATGTGCTGTTGCTACTAGGGAGAAAACAACAATCCTTTGTTCATGGAACAATCGTATTGTTTACTTTACACGTAGTTCGTAAAGCAATAATCTGTTGCTTGCAACTTAATACTGGAGGGGGTTCGGATGATAACCTGAAGGTGGATTATTAGTCATAGATGCAGTTGGATGGCGGTCTATGTATAATGTTGTAATGCCCAATCAAGTCTCAAAGGAGTCAATATGATTAGTATATGCATGTATTGCTTTCTCGGTTTTTTCAATTGCCCCGCTGTAATTTGTTCACCCAACATGTTATCTATCTGAAGGAGAGCCACCTCTAGTGAACTATGGATCCCGGTCCTTTTTCTTTACATACAATCTACAACTGTTTACTTCTTGTGTTTACTTTCTGCAAACTATTACTTCTTTACATTCGATACGTTTAATCCTTTGTTTTCTGCAAAACACGGTGAGATTGACAACCTCATTGCAAGTTGGGGACAAAGTTCTGTGGTTGTGTTGTGCAGGTCTCCATGTTGCTACTAGCATCGGTAGTGCGCCTTGCAAAAGCTCAGCTAGTAACACCTTTGGGGTGTTTCCTTGATCCTACTGGTTCGATTAAACCTTGGTTTCAAAACTGAGGGAAACTTGCTGCTATGCTCATCATACCTTCCTCTTGGGGTTCCCAATGAGCTCTACATCAACACCGCCATGAAGCATTTTTCTGGGCGCTGTGCATTGAGCCATCAACAAGTTCTTCAGATAATGTATCTCTGGCAGTTCTTCCCAGGCGAGCATTCTCCCCCTTTCTACCTATATTGCATTTATAGTCTTTATTTCCTCTTGTTGATCTATTGTTATCCGTGTCACGATGCTTTTGTGTTCCATACCAGATATATTCCGTGCAGCCTTTATATTGCCTTGGACACCTCCTATTACCTGTTGTTTGGTAGATAGATGGTCTTGCGAGTCGTAGTCGCTTGCTTAGGTGCGATCCCGTGTCGTGAAGTACCACACAGTTGTTGGAATGCTGTCATATGCTTACGGTGGAGAGGATCATGATTTTAAATACAACTATTAAATTGCTGGGATAACTAATGAAAGAGGCACCGGTGGGCAGTATATGCTATTTGGTTTTTCATGTCCACTTGTGTCCCGTAGGCCCCGAGTACTTGATACCTGTTCCTTGATTATTCACACTATCCACATCCGGGAGACCCTATGGATCCCCCTTAGCCAGAGCTTGATTCATTTCTTATTTCTTGGGGCCACAAAGTAGTTTGGGGATTTATTACTCTCCCGTACTTATGCCATGCTTTACTGCTTTATTTATGATTGTGCGTGGAGCACCTGTACTATTTTGGAACATGGAATGTTTTCGCGGTATCGACAAGCCCAGTCACACTTTCGGGTTCCCAGTCGTTTACAACCATTGTCACAAACCCTGGGTCTGTCTCGGAGCCGTCCAACTTCGTTGCGGGTAGCTTAGTGGGGTGGCCCCCTGAAATGATTTATGAATCCTGTGATTGCTTTGTCATGAAAGCCTCGTTGGGTTTTGATTTGGTTTTTCCGAGGTTGATCGTGTGTGTGTTGCTATTTGTGCACCCCTGTAGGGTAAATCTTTCTAAAAGCCGTGTCCGTGGTTATGGACGACTTGGAGCATAGTATCTCGATCATAGACAAGCATAACTAAAGTAGTGCTATAAATTTGACTTAATATGTGACTAGTAATCAGCTTCACTACAATGGAATGGATAATAAAAGTGCCAACAACTGGTGTAACTGGGGTGTATCGTGTCTTGTTATACCTGCCTAGTAAGTATCGCAACTCCAATGGAATGAAATAAAAGTGCCAACAACTGCTGGGTTTGGGATGTCACATGCTAATTGTATCTGACTAGTAAGCACTGCAACTACAACTGAATGGTTAACTCAAACTTCCCACTACTTATGCTATCAGGATGACTCGTGCTATCTATATCTGACTAGTAAGTGCTGCAACTATAATGGAATGAATAAAACTACCAACTATGTGAGTTCCTCCGTTTGACTTCCTCGTTTGGTCTCGAGGGGGAATACTAGGATGGGTATGATTGGTGTTAGTATCAGGTTGGATCCAAATAGGTCTTTATTATCCCTCTCTAATAGTCGACTGTTGAATCGAGTCTCTATAGATTCTTTAGTGCATGATGCGCTGCCGCTTCAGTCCACCATACCTATGTAGGCGAGAGCCGCCGAATTCTAGCCTCGTCGTGTACTGGCCTCAGTACTGACCGCTCCCTTTTAAATTTGTCGGCACCCCTTTTGTTTTAGCAGTTTTGAGATCGACGTCGTTAGCAGGGTTACCCTTCCGGCTTGGCCTGGGCAGGGTTATGGACGCCAGTGGTTATTTTTCAGGGCTCTTAGCCCAATTTGCATCTTGTCCATACTCGGATGTTGTATCGTTTTCAAGGTGATTTGGATCTTTGCATTGTATATCTGTATTCTTCACTCATGGAGTCGTGTTGTATATATATCTGTTCTGTGGGTTCCATCGTGAACTATTGTGTAATGGTATTACTTTCTTTTCCACCCGCACGCAAGTGCCTGGTGGGCGTCCTTGAATCGTTTCTATGCGGGTTTAGCGGGAAGCACTAAAACTTGCATAGCGCCGATCCGAGGGTGTTACAAAGTGGTATCGGAGCCCAGCAGTTACGACACCCCACTAGTCCAGCCTGTAGGATAACCTAGCTAACGGCCGATGTAGAGTGTCAAAACTATTTTGCCAAATCGTTCGGATAGATCTGATTAAGTCTGATTTTACTCCTTACCCCTATGCTATTCTCCTCTTACCTCTGCGTGTTTTAAATCTGCTCTGTCATCTTTTCTTCGAGTATAGGAATTCTCGTGGTTGGGTTTCCGTCGTACCTTCAGGGTTTAGATTCCTTCCTCGTGCAATGGTGTTTCCACATCCGGTCTTCGTGTTACCTGAGTAGCCCTTCATTTGTTGTACCATTCGGTGGATCAAAATCCACTGAAATCTTTCTTTTGTATCTTCCGATGTGTTCCCTATGCGACGACGTCTTCTGCGTCAGATCCGATGAAGAGCATGCATCACTCCTTGGTTTTCCGAAGTTTTCCGAACATCGCTCGTCAAGATCTTCAGTCTAAATTCGAGAGTTGGTTGCATAATTCTTCTATTCATGTACGGAGTAATGCTTTGGGTGTGTGATGGACTGATCACCATCCGACTACTTTTATCATTCGCTCTTGTACATTGAACTAGTGGACCAATGCAATCTTTACTCCTTCCTCGGAAGTTAGAGGTGGACTTTTCTTTTGATACCTTTACCTTCGTCTTTGTTTCTCTGGAGTGTTCTCTCGACGACCGTGAGCAACAAACCTTGTTGGTGGTGTCGCTGATTTCAAGATGGAGCGAGATTCCTTGTTAGTGGTGTCGCGAGGATCTACACGAAGCGAGAATATCCAGATCAACGGCCTTCTTCCCCGTACCATGAGGTGGATCTCGAGAGCGAGATCCATTGTTAGTGGTGTCAAATTGTAGCACCCCGCTAAAACCACTACTAGAAAATTGCTTGTTATTTCCGTTGTGCATCATCATGACCCCATGCTCATGACATCATGCCACATTGCATTTGAGCATCGTCATGCCATCATGCATTTGGTTTGCCTAAAACTATTTTCAAAAAGCCTATCTTTGTTTCTTGAATATCCCTGTCTTTATTTCAAACCAAAACCCCGGTCTCTTCCGGAACTTTTGTTTGTCTAAAATTAATTACAAAAGGTCTTTAAAATAAAACAGAATAATAATAAATATAAAACTTATAATTTTTTTAGGGAGGCAGTCGGCCGGGCCAAAAGGCCCCAGCTAGCCACCTACGACCCAAAAAAACAAACAAACCCTAGTCTACCCTAATCCTACCCACACAACACACAGCGCCGCGCCCCTGGTCTCACCCTGCACACACGATCAGCACCGCGCGTAGTGACCTGGCCCCAGCTCAGCGTCGCTCGCACGCAACTGCCTCTGACTGACACTTTATGCATGTTGCTATCAGTCTGGCCCCACCACCAGGCGACCGACCAGCCCCGCGTCCCCCACCCCATCTCTCCTTCTCACGAACGGAAGGGAAACACCTCGAGCCCCCCTAATTCCTCCCCATCGCGCCTCGATCCGCGCCGCCGCTGCTGCTCACGAGCTTCACCTTCTGGCACTGATGTCCCGCCGCCGTTCCACGCCTCTCAGCCAGGGCCGCTCGGCTCCGTCACCGCGCCTCGTCGCCCGGCCCGACCCCTTCCTCGCCTGGCCGTGCACCTTAGCCTCTGCTCGCCTCCGTCGCTCTACTCGGTGCCCCGACAACACGCCCTTCCTCCTCGGCCTGCGGCGCCTCTGCCGCCAGGGACGTCGTCGTTCCCCCCGCGTATCGCCAGCGAGTTCCCCTACCGACGCAGCATCCTCATCAACCCGATGACCTATGCCGCGGCCGCCTGCACCGCCGTCCTTCCCTGAGGCCGCCGTCCGGGGCCTCCTCTCCCTCGCTGCAGCCCCGTCTGCCGCGCGTAAGTCTGCCAAGCTCTCCTTCCATCGACCGTTGCTCTGTGTCGTCCGCACCTCGAGCCCCTACAGATCACCTCTGCTTCGAACGTCCAGCGGCCGCTGGTGCCCGTCCTCGTCCCCTCCGCCTCTGCTGGCACGTTCCTGACGTGCTTGCGTTGCCACCGTCGCCATGTCCACCTCCACGCATGCCCGTGTCGTCGGTTCCCCGCCTCGACGCTGCCCCGCGTTCTCCGGCCACCTCGGGCATGACGTCCACAAGCCGTAGGGCCTCGGCTTCCATGCGCATGCGTGTACCAGAGGCCACATGTACACCGCTCCTGCATGTGAACCGCGCTAGGCATGCTTCGTAGCGTTTTGTGTTGTTCATCTCAAGCTTGGGCACGTTATGTCCTAGCTTTCCCTGGTAGTGTCCCTGCAGTTTCGCATACCTTGTGGTGACTCCGTTCTAATGCAGGTGTTTGTGCTTGCAAGGTTTCCGATTTGTTTGTGGTGGCTTAAGCTGATGCATATCAATCCTGCAGTCGATGATGCATTTCTGGCAACACCGTTGGTTGAGATGTTTATCAAGATCCCCCGGTAAAACGATCAACGTTGGATTGACCTCGATGAACCACCGTCACCAAAAACCAAGCACTCTGTTCATGGAACATCATGAACTCCTACACGGATGCCAAGTCGAAGAATCCGAGCTCTCCTTCCCGGACCTGAAGTCCGATCCCGTCAAGCCTCGAGACCTCGGATCCGAACCCCACATGTGTGACCCCTTTATCCGAGTCCTATTTTATAAATTGCCATCTATATGAATTGTTGCATATCAACTGTACATGCTTGCATACATATTTCGTGGGTTGAGGTACTTTGTCGATTCACCTCTTAATTAAATATGGAGCTATATGCGGGCTTTTCTAGTCTTATATTGGCTCCATTTAAATTCGTGTAGCAAACCGATACCATGTTTTGCCTTGTTAAGACAACATTTAAATTGTGGGGTATCTAAACAACTTGAACCATCTAATTAATTGTCGGGACCCCGCTTCCGCTTAATGTTGCCTAGTTGCATCGCATCTTTGCCATGTCACACTATACATGCATCATGCCCGATCTTCTATCGTAGTATTAAATAGTGCATCCGGTGTTTCTTTTAGTGTTTGCTTCTTCACGGATTAGGCCGTTGAGTGGTTGCGAGTATCGACAAGTTCTTCGGATAATGTATCTCTGGCAGTGCTTCCAGGCGAGCATTCTCCCCCTTTCTACCTATTTTGCATTTATAGTCTTTTTTCCTTCTGTTGATTTGTTGCTATCCGTGTCACGATGCTTTAGTGTTCCATACCAGATATATTCCGTGCAGCCTTTATATTGCCTTGGACACCTCCTATTACTAGTTGTTTGGTAGATAGATGGTCTTGCGTGTCGTAGTCGCTTGCTCAGGTGCGATCCCGTGTCTTGAAGTACCACACAGTTGTTGGAATGTTGTCATATGCTTACGGTGGAGAGGATCATGATTTTAAATACAATTATTAAATTGCTGGGATAACTAATGAAAGAGGCACCGGTGGGCAGTATATGCTATTTGGTTTTTCATGTCCACTTGTGTCCCGTAGGCTCCGAGTACTTGATACCTGTTCCTTGATTATTCGCACTATCCACATCCGGGAGACCCTATGGATCCCCCTTAGCTAGAGCTTGATTCATTTCTTATTTCTTGGGGCCACAAAGTAGTTTGGGGCTTTATTACTATCCTGTACTTATGCCATGCTTTACTGCTTTATTTACGATTGTGCGTGGAGCACCTGTACTATTTTGGAACGTGGAATGTTTTCGTGGTATCGACGAGCCTAGTCACTCTTTCGGGTTCCTAGTCGTTTACAGCCATTGTCACAAACCCTGGGTCCGTCTCGGAGCCGGCCAACTTCGTTGCGGGTAGCTTAGTGGGGTGGCCCCCTAAAATGATTTATGAATCCTATGTTTGCTTTGTCGTGAAAGCCTCGTTGGGTTTTGATTTGGTTTTTCCGAGGTTGATCGTGTGTGTGTTGCTATTTGTGCACCCCTGAAGGGTAAATCTTTCTGAAGGCCGTGTCCGCGGTTATGGACGACTTGGAGCATAGTATCTCAATCATAGACAAGCATAACTAAAGTAGTGCTATAAATTTGACTTAGTATGTGACTAGTAATCAGCTTCACTACAATAGAATGGATAATAAAAGTGCCAACAACTGGTGTAACTGGGGTGTATCGTGTCTTGTTATACCTTCCTAGTAAGTATCGCAACTCCAATGGAATGAAATAAAAGTGCCAACAATTGCTAGGTTTGGGATGTCACATGCTAATTGTATCTGACTAGTAAGCACTGCAACTACAACTGAATGGTTAACTAAAACTGCCCACTACTTATGCTATCAGGATGAATCGTGCTATCTATATCTGACTAGTAAGTGTTGCAACTATAATGGAATGAATAAAGCTGCGAACTGTGTGAGTTCCTCGGTTTGACTTCCTCGATTGGTCTCGAGGGGGAATACCAGGATGGGTTTGATTAGTGTTAGTATCAGGTTGGATCCGAATAGGTCTTTCTTATCCCTCTCTAATAGCCGGCAGTTGAATCGAGTCTCTATAGATTGTTTAGTGCATGCTGCGCTGCCGCTTCATTCCACCATACCTATGTAGGCGAGAGCCGCCGAATTCTAGCCTCGCCGTGTACTGGCCTCAGTACTGACCGCTCCCTTTTTCCTTTGTCCTTTGTCGGCACCCCTTTTGTTTTAGCAGGTTTGAGATTGACGTCGTTAGCAGGGTTACCCTTCCGGCCTTGCCTGGGCAGGGTTATGGACGCCATTGGTTATTTTTCAGGGCTCTTAGCCCAATTTGCATCTTGTCCATACTCGGATGTTGTATCGTTTTCAAGGTGATTTGGATCTTTGCATTGTATATCTATATTCTTGACTCATGGAGTCGTGTTGTATATATATATCTGTTCTATGGGTTCCATCGTGAACTATTGTGTAATGGTATTACTTTGTTTTCCACCCGCACGCAAGTGCCTGGTGGGCATCCTTGAATCGTTCCTATGCGGGTTTAGCGGGAAGCGCTAAAACTTGCATAGGGCCGATCCGAGGGTGTTACAGTTTTGAAACCTAAAAGCATGTTTCTAGTACAACAGGAAAAATCTTCCTCGAATTAAACAGTAGCAAAAATCAAACTATAGAAGATGGGAACAGGTTCTAGTTCAAACAACAGTGCACTAATAATAATATTCAACAAGTTCTAGTTCAAACAACACAGTGCACTGCTGTTACTAGGAGTACTTGCAAAGTTTCAGCAAATTGTTACTTATGTGGAGTAGAAGAAGCATAAACCTTGGAAATGTTGTCAAGATGTAATTGCCTTCTACTAATGTGCAGTAGAAGATGGACTATCAATGTTTTCAGGATTAATAGCCTCATATGCTACACCAGATATCATACCTGCCACAAAGATGAATACATTTAAACTTTTGAGTTGCAAGACACAAGGAGATAAGAGCACAGTCCACTACAGATGATAGTGTAGATTAGAAGAAGCATAAACGTTGAACAAGAAAAGAAGTCAGAAATGCTAGAAATAGCCAATAAGCTCAATAGCGCATGACAAACTAAATTTGTTAAATTTCCTATGAGAGACCAAAGAAAATTGTTCTAGAAGATATCTCAAGTTACAGAACATGTATTAAGCATCTCAAGTACATAGTGAAATATTAAAGCATGCCTGTGAGGCGCATCCACAAAAGGAGGGAAAAGGAAATTTTACCGGGATGCTCCCATTGATCAAGAACATGGGCATCGACCTCGACAAGCATCCCTGTGAGGTGCATCCATTGGTCACCTTGTAGAGGTAGGAGCTGGCCAGCTTCTGGGACTGGTTGGCGCGGGCTAAGATGACGATATCTGCATACAACAGATGCAAAATAAAACCCGTAGAGGAGGATCAGATTGATCAAACAAATCATCCATTAATGCATCAATGGGTAACACAGAAAGACCTAAAAAAGGGAAGTCCCCATCCTTGCACACACAGTACTCTAACAGAGAAGTAACCATCCATCCTTAGCACTTGGCGTATAACACAAACAGATTCATTCCTCAGATAAGAGAGCTGAAAGGTATCATGAGGTATACCTAGGTAATGTTTCAGTAAAGATCTGCAAATGACTCTTAAATCTTAATAAAATAGACAAGCAGAACATCTTACATTTGGTACATGTCATTGCTAACTAAAAACTACATTGCACCTTAAGATAGAGGTCATTGGCTAGTTTACTGCTACTGCTACTGTTTTGTCATCATGTATGAGGTGCTCAACTCCTCAACAACCCCATATATATACACTGTCATGGTCATCATGTCAAAACTAAATAAAGTGGGATGCAGACACAACCTTAAAAAAATAACATAGCAGATAAGTTTCATATACACAAGCCCATCAACATTAAACCAAGGATGAAAAGTTTTCTCATGAGAATGAAATCAATACAAACAGATTTCTCACTACATCAAACCACATACAACCTATGTTGGTTCTAATCTAATCAAACCTATGCCGTGTTTAGTTCAGTTTAAAGATAATAGAACCAACTTAAACAAACTCACAGTGTGCTTAACAGCATACACGATTTGCAAGTTGCTGACTTGAAAATTTAAGAGCCAGGTTAGGAAAGGAAGGAGCTGGGAAACGGAGTATTACACCTTTCAGCAGGGAACCCTCGAGTGCAGCCCACCGATCTCCTCGTGAAGATCTCCATGCACAAGGTGGATCCACAGCTAGATATCATCGGAGCTCGACGCGTTCTTACGACCCTCGAAAGAACCACCAAATCGAGGAGCTTGATGATGAAGGAGTGGGCGTTGGCAACCCTGGCGGCCTCCTCCATCTCCACCTGCATCGCATCCTCCCTCCCTAGCAGCAGGTTCTCAATAGCCTAATCTGTGACCTCGAGCTCGATGAGGGAACCATAGCGGAGCAACCCCCCAACCTCACCTCCCCATGGCGTGGGCCTCGAAGTAGGTGAGGTACTCGAAGTGGACGCTCCAGGCCCTAACGAAGAGAGGTGGGGATCTGGCTCGGGAGGGCTCCGGTCGATGCGGGGTTGGAAGGAGAAGGAAGGCTCGGGAGGGCTTCCGATCGATGGGGATCTAGCTCGGGAGGCCTCACGGTCGATCTGACGCGAGAGGAAGGAAAGAGAGGAGGTGGGTGGTGGGTGCGGTGCGGTTGGAGTGATTCTTCGGGGAAGCTACTAGCCGGTAATCTGGAAGAGGAAGGTGGTGATGCGATGGTGGAGAGCAAACGGCATGGGCGCGATGGCGGAGTACAACCGGTGTGGGTGCAGCGGCGGCAGGGGGAGAGAAGGAGAGCCTGTCGCTGTGTGAGATTAGGGTTGTGGGAGAATCGAATAGGGTTCGAAGGAGACTGCGGTTTTGCTGGAGTATAGTTTCACGAAAATACCCCTAGATATTTTGTGGTGCAGTACTGCGATGGTGCGGTGTTTCCGTCATTTCCAGCAAAAAGTTGGGGAGCGGGGTAGGCAGGCGAAATGGTGATAGACGGAGGGAAATGGGTGGTGGGAGGGAGTTTGGCACTGGATGGCTCAGATTGACTTTACATAGGTGATTCATGGGAAATGTAGTTCTACGTTCTGATTGGTTGCAAGCGACTCACAAATAATGGACAAAACTAGTTTGAAACGGGCATAAAAATACAAAAATGATCTGAATAATGTAAAACCTTCGCGTGACATCATATTATGTGACATAGTTAGAAGAAAAAATATTTTTTTTAAACCTTCGTGTGGCGAACAATATTACACGAGAATGTTTTCCTTTTCGTCACACGGAAAAGCTATTTTTCATTTTCTGGTGCAAAAAACGGGGCATTTTATTAAGCAACCACCAAATAATTTTTTAAAAATGCTACCACTCTATTTTTCAAAAATAATAGACCACCTTGCATTGACAATGTCACAATCAGGAGATCTCAATTTTTTCTGTCCACCCCTGGCGAAAATGACATATTCCTACTGAATCGGTAGGAAGTGGGTCCGGTTTAAACTACAATTACATTATCTAATGCTTATGATTTTTTAGAAAAATCATTTTTAGAGTCACAATATCTTATTTTTTCAGAGATCCAGTGCAATTGTAGTGAGGCTCATCCCCAAGCTAAGAACCTTCATACCCGCCGTTTTGACCATAGTTTCAAACGGGCATAAGAAATTCAAAAATGGTCGGAACGATATAAATCCCTCACGTAGCGTCATATTATGTGACATAGTTGCAATAAAAAAATACCAAACTTGGTTAATTGATTGCATCTCGGAAAAAGCTTAACATAAATGACCTATCATGTTCGAGATATCATGACTTTCAAGCCAAACGATCAATGTTATGGCTAGAATCGCGACATAGTTTGTGATAATGTGTCCATAGTATGCACACATATGCATCTTGGAATGACGAACAATGTTGCAGGAGGAAGTTTTCCTTTTCGTCGCACGAAAAAGCCATTTTCTATTTGCCGAGTGCCAAAATCAGGGCGTTTTGTGAAGCAACACCAAATAATGAATACAAAAATGCCACCACCCTATTTTTCAAAAATACTAGACCACATTAGATGAACATTGTCCCAACCGGGGATTCAAAAACATTTCTGTCCACTCCTCGTGAAAAATACAAATATTTACCGAATCGATATAAAGTGGGTCCGGTTTGAACTACATGTACATGATCTAATGCTCATGATTTTTTGAAAAAAAATATTTTTAGGTTCACAATATGATGTTTCTTCAGAGATCCAATCGAAGTTTAGGAAGGCTCATGTAATATCCCAATTTTAGCAACCCTGATTAGTTGTCCAAAATGCAAAAATCAGGGGGAACAAAAACTTTTTCTTATTTAATTATGCAGTGCTTACTTGTTGTTGTATGTGCTTATGCTTCTGATTGTATATGTTATGATATACTCCTTACCTCAACATCAGTTTGTAAAAAAGTTATTTAACAAAACTATCCTGGCTCATTTTACATATTCTCAAATGTTCTAGCATTTCAAAACATGGGCCAAGATGCTTATGTAACCAAAACTATTTTAGTGGCTTCTATTGACAAAACCATGGAAATCTACAATCTCCTTATGTTTTCAAGACAGACCTTCAACTAATCTTACCTCTAGGATTTCCAAAATCTTTTATAAAGCTTTTGAATTCTACTCTTGGTAGAGATACCAAGGAATCTCACCTTATTCAAACTCCAACCCTTCAACATACCCATATTTACCTCAAGCTAGGCTTGATGGTATCCATAGTAGTAGCTTCACTTGTTTGGAAGATGAATTGCCTTGATCTGATGTCTAACTTGTTGATTAGGAACTAAAGAGAGCTACTCTAGGGGCTCATCCTCTATGATCAAGATACTTTAAGATCACCAAACCCTAAGAAAGAATACAAGATGAATCTGATCTCTAGACACTAGGCGATCATCTAAAACCTTTAACCAGATCAATTCTGAAGTGATCCATTCTAGAAGTTTCCAAGTCAATGAATACCAATATCAAGCATGGATATATTCTAACCAATATACACTTCAACATCATCCACTTGATAATGCTGTGATACCTTGCAACCCATCATAAACATCCCCACTCATATTCAAGTCTGGAAACTATTTCAACCTCACTTCTTGGCGTGCCTCTCTTTCTCAACCCTTGTGGCTTTTTGGTAATGCACTTGAACCATCTTGTAGACCATCATAAGGACTACCAAGTACCACTCTTTCCCTTGGTTAGACCATCCTCTAACCCACTTGTTCTTGATGGTTTTGTAGGCAAGAAAATAATCTTCTCTGCCAATCTTATCAACATGCCTAGTTTGGAAGAAGCTCACACCTTCATGCCAAACTATTTGTACCAACTATTTGCATGGTTGTACTCTAATCATGAAGGTCTATCAATCCCTACTTCACTTGTTTAAATTGGATTCTTGTGCCTCTAAAACGCACATGGTTTTGAAGGCTACTTGATAATCTGCTATGGCACCTTTAATTTATTCAAAGTTTGGTATCAATCCTAGGAAGGATCAATCCTTATCAACCTCAAACTTATGTACCATGGTAATCTACACCACTTGGTATATCCATCCATCTATCCCATGAACCAAGGTGAGCTCTCAGCTCCAAGATCCAACCATGTTTTGATGGTATAAAAGTAATAGTGCCCAAGGTCCTTTATCCCTTGTTCTCCTTCCAAATCAAGTTAAATCCTCAAAACCAAAGGTTGGAAATGATTCATAAAGCATGTGGACATCATCTAACTTGGATATAAGATTTACCAGATATTATCCATAATTATTATGGCTCAAAAACTATTTAATTCGTTTAATGGGCGAAATGTCAAAAAAACTCCATCTACAAAGGAAGGTTTGGTTTTTGACAAATAACTTCCCCAACTCTAAGAACTTTTGAGGCCCATATATCACACCCTATCTTCCCAATTCAAAAATAAATATTTTTGAAGAGTTTTAATAATTCTTTCTGCCCATTTACTTAAATGGTAGAAACAAGAAATAAATCCTTAAAAATACTTTTATCCCATCTTGAGAAAATTCTCCAATATGAGATAA
Source organism: Avena sativa (assembly GCA_916181665.1). Classification (NCBI taxonomy): domain Eukaryota; kingdom Viridiplantae; phylum Streptophyta; class Magnoliopsida; order Poales; family Poaceae; genus Avena; species Avena sativa. The sequence continues at coordinate 321,793,871 of OV702292.1, forward strand.
TGTATTTGGGACTATCTCATATAAAAAACCAAATCATGTCCATTGTAAAAATATCAAATAATCTTCTAGAAACCATTTATGCACTATTTGAATAAATGAGATAAACATGATCTAAAATGACCTAATAAATGCCACAAAATTCCTGGAGTTACACCCTGACTATACCTATCTACCTGCACCTTTATCCCATCTTGCCAAGATCATGTTGGAGAAATTCCATCATAACTACTAGTTTGGCCAATATTTGAAATTAATCTAAACTATGGTCAAAACCAAGCCAAACCTCCCTCAATCCTCTCCAATACTTCTCCACAGCAACCACCATCACCCTCTAGTCGAAATAACTGTAGCATCACCCTCTCCCATGTCCTTTACTCCTTGAAAGGAGGGAAAGATAGATCATTTAGTGGTGAATCCCTCTTTATATCAAAAGCTGGGTAGCAGCCACTCCCCTCTCTCTCTCTATGGTCGTGTACCAGGCCCCACCTCACCCCCTCCACCTCCTCCCTCGACCAATACCCAAGAAACATCCCTCCCTTCCCCTCAAATGGACATAGTCCACTCTACACCCTCCTCCTCAGTTTATAGGCCAAAGGCCACCCCGTGCCTCCCTCTGCCCCTCATTTACTCCCTCTACTCCCCACTCACCTCCCCTGAAGCCCACTTCCTCTCCCTAGCTCTACCTTTCCCGTGAGAAGAAGAAGAAGGAGCGTCGGCCTCCTCCCTCGTTTCAAGCATATATCCTCCACCCCTCTGTTTCTTCCTCTGCATGTTACCTAGACGAGCTCCCCTCCTTCCCCTGCATCTGACCTGGCCCCTATTTTCTTCTAGGTTCCTCCCTGGCGCCACCGTGGATGAGCTCGGAGCTGCCGCCCTCTTCCCGACATCGGACTCCACAGATCTGCACCAAAAGGGCCCCTTCCACCTGTCAATACCCGGATTTTTAATCCCAGATTCCCGTTATGCCATACCTCGCAATCCCAGATGCGAGACATAACGGATTGGATATCATAGTAAATCATCCATTACAAACCATACATAAGGTATTACACAAATAAGGATCTCATGATCCAGTCTTAACACAACAAGCAGCAGAAATAACAGATAAGTGTAGCGGTGGGGTCCATCTTCAGGGGCACAGGCAATGCTGACGAAGGCAGATAGTCCTAGTTATCATAGCCGTCCTGCTGGCCATCATCTTGGTAGTCTCCTTCATAGTCTGGCCATGAGAATAGCCAGGGACAAAAGCCATGAGTACTCTTTAAGTACTCGCAAACTACCAATAACAAGTAGTATACTTCTAAGTTAAAGTGTTAAATCTAAGTTTAACTACAAGGTTAAGTTTGAAACCTATGCTGAGTTTAGAAGCAAAGAAAGATAAAATAAGGTTCTAGAATCACTTAAGTTGGGAAGCTATTATCATAAACACAACCCTGTTGTGGTCAAGTCAAGATTCATCATTCATCTCATAAGTTGTTTAGAAAACATTTGACAACGAAACAGTATGGCCATTCCAACTGTCCATAACCGTGGACGCGGCTATTCGAATAGTTTGACACTCTGCAGAGGTGGTACACTTTCACCCCAAGATTCGATACACCTGTCAGGGATAACCCTGAATCATCATACTTAGTATGCAGATAATCAAACATAACCTTTCCTTTACACACCCTAGTACAAGCACCTCTCCTATGAGCATGGCCTCCCAACCATGACCATCAGTCATCTTGGGCACTGCATAGGTGGACAACATTGAGAGGTAGCCTCAGCTCAAACCTCTCCCGCGAGGGAACTAATACTAATGCATATAAATTTCTAGCTAAGCCTTACCTAATTCAGGTAGTGTGGTTGTACGGTAAATTTGGAATGGTAGCGCATCCGAATCCAACCATCAGTTTTATAAAAGGGTTAAGGCTCATGCCTCAACATTTTCACCATCATAAACCATATGTGTTTCTCAACACATGTCAAAACATCTCAATAGAATGCCTCATCATTCCAAGGTTTACATAATTCATTTTCACCAAGTGTTCCCATCTAAGTGACTCAAGTTTTTGATCTACTCTTAACTACTAAGTTAGGAGTGTTCACTAAGGTGGAAAAGATGGCTTCAATCTCATGCCATAGAATGACATCTAAAGCTTATCTAAATAGGTCAAGTTTTATACTTTTTATGCTACCTTCAAAACAAGTAAGGGACTTTGTGTAAAATAAAAGAAGTAAAGTTGGTAAGCTAATACTTGGGGTAGTAATAGTCAAGGTGGTGTGACCACAGCATGCCCAAGGCATCTTTGCTCATTCATCTAGCTTAATTCTAGCTTGCTAACAATAGCTTGCAAGTGCTAGCATGCATTGTTAATGGTGGCTTGCATTGGTTGGTGTAGTGGTTGAAGTTTTCTTCTTCTTCTTGGTAGCACTCCTCCTCGTAAGCTTGGTCGGTACTATCTTCTATAAATACATACGGAGCACACAATCACCAAAAAATACTTAGCTAGTCTAATTAGTACTCTAAGGCACACAATTGATGATCTATTATCATCACAAGCATCACAAGTTTTATTCACTAGTTTCCTCCTTTTTATTTTAGAAAAGTAATTTCTACTCATTGAAAAATTAACTAAGATTTAATATTCACCACTTAAAATATGGGATCATGTGGACACATATCATCACCACATATTCTAACATGTGGGAATGGGATTTAAGGGTTGGATCATAATTACTTTGGTTTAGGTTCATTATTTAATGATTTAAAGTGACTAGAAATGCCTATATAGCATTATTTTGGTACTAGTCCAAAGTCACTGCATGTAAACCTTAATATTATTACATATTTAGATAGATATGATGAAATGCGATTTTTGAGAGTTGGAATCAACTCAAAAGCTAACTCGGTTGATTTTATAAAAATGTTGCAAGGTGCAAATGCTTCTGTTTTATTATATTTACTAGGAGAGATCTATAACTCTAATTGAATTAAATCCAATGGTCTTGGATAGATTATTTCAATACCTTCCAGGCAAAATTGGTTTCATGAAATTTGGATTTGTCAAACTCCCAGAATTGATTTTTAAACTAGTGGACAGAAACTAGATTAACTCTAATAAGAAAAAACTACATTTGAATTTCTAACTCGCGCGGGAACTAACTGGGCCGGCCCAGCTACGCACTGTGCGTGCAACAGGCTGCCTGACATGCGGGCTCCACCAGTCAGCGGCACAAAAACACCGAAACGGTATCTAGCATCCTGGGCCACATGATCTAAAGGGGATCTAACGGTAGAGAGTCATCGTCGACGACGGATTACTCCGGCGAGAGTATGACCTAGACGCGGCGGTGGGGGTCGACTAGGGGCATACCAGGGCTCCACCAAGGTCGGTGAGGTGGGCAAATGGGCTGGTAGACGACGGCGAGGCGAGGCACGGTTGCGGCGGAGCTTGGGGTGCCCTAAATCGCAGACGCCCTTCTCCTCCTGCTGCGGCGGCTTCGGCTCCAATTCCGGCGAGGTAGAGCTCGAGCAGCGTCGGCTAGAGGTGGGTGAGGTTCAGTGAGAGGTGGGAAGTGAGTGAGTGTGGAGAAATGAGGCTGGGGTGGTCGCTTTATATAGGGTCGACGAGAGGGAAGAGCAGGCGCCGGTGAGGTCATCGGTGACGATGATGCGGGGCTCGCTCGGCATGGGCGAGGGAGGCGATGGATTCTCTGTCCCCCGACGGTCCTCTAGGGCTTAAAGGCGCTGCAAGGCGAGGTCTCTATCGGTCGGGGGCGTGCGGTGAACTGAGCGCGGGCGGCGGTGCTCGACGCGGTTCCTCCGGGCTGCTGGTCGCGAGGCGGTGAACGAGGATGTCTGGGCGGTTGCTGGGCCTGCTGCGGGTGCTGCCACGCAAGGCTAGGGATAGGCGAGGTCGGTGCTTCTCTGGCGGGTGTGCGGCGCTTCGGGGTGATCGGCATGGCGGACAGAGGCATGGGCGCGAGCAAATGCGGCTGGTCCTCCGCTTGATTTTGGTCGGGGGCTGGTCGAGGCGGTGCGGTGTGATGGCGCCTGTCTGCCAGCGGGCGATGGAGAGCACGGGACGGGCTGAGGCCAGCCGTCCATGGTCGACCTAGCGCATGGCGTCGGGCGGTTTGGTACTAGAGCAGCTAGGGGAGAGGGAGAGAGAGCTAGGGACGGGGTTTTAGCTAGGCGGACAAGGGGACCAAGTTAGGCCCAAATGGTGACCAAATCCACTGCTCACTATAGTGTTTTGGAATTTGCAAGATTTGTGTCTGCCACCTGTTTGATGAAATGGCCGCAAGAAGCAAAAGTTTGAATTTTGGTTTCAAATTTTTTGAGTGGTTTACACTAGTGCTAGGTAGTCTCTGGTTGCAAGGGTTTTGAAAGTGGAGCTCAATTTGATGGCTTTTGAAATAGGGGTGATCTAGGCATATGCATTGAATTCAATTTTCTCATGCCATTTAAAATAAGTTTTGAATATTTTTAGCAGATCAAAAGGTGGGCCTTGGTACCTCATTATGTGTACTAGCCAGGGGTGTACAGATCTAGAATTATTTCTGTTGAGAAATGAGTGCTAGGAACACTCAAAGTAGTGTAGTGGGTAAAGATGGCCAAAATGACCATTCCCCCTTTTTAATTGTTTTTTATTTGATTTTCTTTGGGATTTTCTTGGGAAAGGTTTAGATGATGTTGAATTTACCATACAAACATTTTACAACCAAAGAATCACAGAACCATGGCAATTCAAATCAATTCCTAAATTAAATGCTCATACACATGAATGCTTGCATTTTTAATTTGGAAAAGTTTTTTGTTAACCCTAATTTTGATGATTTGGATCTTGATAAGCTTGGATTAAAGTTTTGGGATGTTACAAACCTTGCCCCCGTAAAAAAATCTCGTCCCGAGATTTACAAGAAAACTAGGAACTAAAGAGATCTGGGAACTCTGTCCTAATGTAATCTCCGCGCTCCCAAGTGGCTTCCTCCTCGGTATGGTTGCTCCACTGAATCTTGAGAAACTTGATGCTCCTAGTCCTGGTGGTTCTGCAGGCTTCCTCTAAGATACAGATGGGCACTTCTCGATAGGTCAGGTCATTGTTGATCTCTACAACTCTGTGATCGATGTTCTTGAAAACTTTAGTCTTCTCGGGCACTTCCAAGCATTTGCGAAGTAATGAGATATGGAACACATTGTGGATGGCTGACATTTCTTCAGGCAGTTCCAATTGATACGATAATTCTCCCCGACGGTTCAGAATCTTGAAGGGTCCGATATATCTGGGGGCTAACTTTCCTTTCAGACTAAAGCGTTGAGTTCCCTTCAATGGTGAAACCTTGAGATATACAAAATCTCTGACATTGAAAGTCAGGTCTCTCCTTCTCTTGTCAGCATAACTCTTCTGTCTGGATTGGGCGGTCTTGAGGTGCTCACGGACTTTGTGAACCTTCTCTTCGGCTTCTCAGAGAATGTCGGGTCCAAAGATCTGACTCTCTCCTACTTGCGACCAATTTAAAGGGGTACGACACTTTCTTCTGTATAGGAATTCAAATGGTGCCATCTGCAAGCTATCTTGATAACTGTTGTTGTATGAGAACTCTGCGAAAGGCAGGCAGTCTTCCCATTTTGATCCATATTCCAACACACAAGCTCTAAGCATATCCTCCAGGATCTGGTTGACTCTCTCAGTCTATCCATCTGTTTGCGGGTGATACACGGTGCTGAAGTTCAACTTGGTTCCCAATCCTTCCTGAACTTTCTGCCAAAATCTCGAGGTAAACTGGGTTCCTCGATCTGATACTATGGTCTGGGGGGTTCCATGCTGACTAACAATCCTAGCAATATACAGTTCTGCTAGTTTCGCACTCTGGTAGGTAGTCTTGACAGGTATGAAGTGGGCTACCTTGGACAGTCTATCAACTATGACCCAGATTGAGTCATTTTCCCTACTAGAAGTAGGTAAACCGGTGATAAAGTCCATTCCAACGGAATCCCATTTCCATTCCGGAATCTGCAATGGTTGCAACTGTCCTGCAGGTCTCTGGTGCTCTGCTTTGACTCTTTGACAAATGTCACACTTGGCGATGTAGCTTCCGATTTCTCTCTTCATCTTGTGCCACCAAAATTGCTCTTTCAAATCCTGATACATCTTCTTTCCTCCAGGGTGGATAGAATAAAGAGTATCATGAGCTTCCTTCATGATAACTTGCTTCAGCTCTGAATCTACTGGCACACAGATACGTCCTTTGTACCACAGTACTCCTTCTTCGTCTTCGGTGAATCCAGGTACCTTTCCTATACCAATACGACATTTGATTCCGTCGATACTTTCATTCCCCTTTTGGGCTTCCTTGATTTGGCTAATCAAAGTGGGTTGAAGTTCAATGCTAGCTAAGAATCCTTTGCTAACTAATTCGGTCCTGAACTGCTTCAACTCTTCATACAAACTTGTCTGCTTCTCCTTGATCATGGTGTTTAGCCTACACGGCAATCTGCTAAGAGCATCCACTACCACATTGGCTTTGCCGGGGTGATAGTGAATGTCAAGGTCATAATCCTTGATTAACTCTATCCATCTCCTTTGACTCATATTCAGCTCCTTCTGAGTGGAAATATACTTTAAACTCTTGTGATCTGAGTAAATCTCACAGTGATTACCATCAAATAATGACGCCATGTCTTCAACGCTAGAACCACAGCTGCTAGCTGATACATTGCAAATGTATCTATAATTTTTGATGTTCCATGCTTGGTTTTATCTACTTTCTTGTGTTTTGTTCCAACTTTGGAGTACTTTTCATATGATTTCTTGGACTAACCTATTAACAAGATGCCACAGTGCCATTTGCCTGTTTTCTGCTGTTTTTGGTTCCAGGAAGTCAGAAAATGAATATTCTAGGAATTGGACGGGACAAAATCCAAAGTTACTATTTTACCGGAAGACTCATGGAGCCAGAAGGAGAGCCGGAGCGGGGCCACAGGGTGGCCACACCACCCCTAGGCGCGGGTCCACCTAGGCCGCGCTAGGGCATGGTGTGGGCCCCCTGGCCGCCCACCGACGTTGCCCTCTGGCCTATAAGAAGCCTCCCGATGCGTAAACCCTAAGGAGTCAATCAGAAATCCACGAAAAGTTCCACAGCGCCACCGCCACCAAAGGGGAGATTCAGGGGCAGAAAGTCTCTATTCCGGCACCCTGTCGGGACGGGGAAGTGCCCGCGGAGCCATCTCCATCGATCTCCACCACCATCTCCATCACCATTGCTGATTCCCATGATGAGGAGGGAGTAGTTCTTCCTCGAGGCTAAGGGTTCTACCGGTAGCTATGTGTTCATCTCTCTCTATATGCATGATCATATTGTGATCATGAGCTTTGTAATCAAGTAGATCTACCTTGCTACTCAAGTGCTTTAATAGATCTCTGCTCTCCCCATGTGTGTGAAAGTGACAGCGTGCTCACCATGGTGACACTTAGGCTAGAGATTACAAATACTTGTTATGAGTTATATTTGGAGTTGGTTGTCTTTATGAAATTGTGGTGTTTGTTGGACTCATCTAGTACTCAAGGTGACAGTGTGGGGTTTTCTAGATGGGAAAGACTTACTTTGAGGTGTGCTGTTATAGCCCTACCATCGATTAGAGTGTTCAACCGGAGAGTAGTTAAGAGTAGTATCATAAAGAGAATATATTTATATGAGAGTGTTCACTAGTGAAAGTATGATCCCTTGGCCTTCTTTCTAAGCACTGATACACCATTTGCAATTAGATTTGTTACATGTTTGCTTGCTTCCTTCTTTATTTTAGTTTGCCTTTAGTCTTTTCACACGTCAACCACACGCCATCAAGTTATTTTCTATCACCGTTACCACTTATAACTATCCATACCACTTGTATTTCACTATCTCTTCGCCGAACTAGTGCACCTATACACCTGACAAGTGTATTGGGTGTGTTGGGGACACAAGAGACTTCTTGTATCTTGATTGCAGGTTTGCTTGAGAGGGGATACCTTTGACCACTTCCTCCCTGAGTTCGATAAACCTTGGGTGATCCACTTAAGGGAAAACTTGCTACTGTTCTACAAACCTCTGCACTTGGAGGCCCAACAACTGTCTAGAAGAATAGAAGTGCGTAGACATCACTAGCTCAAGATCATGGGTCGGATAGTTCTGCTCATGCTGCTTCAGTTGTCGAGACAGATACGCGATGACTTTGCCTTCTTGCATCAATACACATCCTAGACCAATCTTGGATGCGTCACAATATACATCAAATGGCTTCTTGATGTATGGCATGATCAAAATTGGGGCTGATATCAATCTCTTCTTCAGCTCCTAGAAACTAGCTTCACACTTGTCTTTCCATTCAAACTTGTCCTTTTTCAACAATTGGGTCATGGGTCGGGCGATGCTCGAGAATCCTTCTACGAACTTGCGGTAGTATCTCGCTAATCCGTGAAATGCACGGACTTGGGTTTGAGTGGTTGGGGCTTCCCATTCTTCGACATCTTTGATCTTGGCGGGATCAACAGAGACTCCTCCGGCAGACACATAGGTCCTAGGAATCCTACTTCTTTCAGCCAAAACTCACACTTGCTGAACTTGGCATATAACTGATGCTCTCTCAGGGTTTCTAGGATGATTCTCAGATGTTGCTCATGCTCTTCTTCTGACTTGGAGTAGATAAGGATGTCGTCGATAAATACAACTACAAACTTATCTAGGAAATTCATAAAGATCTTATTCATGATATTCATGAAATAAGCAGGGGCATTGGTTAATCCAAAATACATAACCGTATACTCGTATAAACCATAGCGAGTAGTAAAGACGGTCTTCGGAATATCCATTGCATGAATCTTAAGTTGGTGATAACCAGTCCTAAGATCAATCTTTGAGAATACCTGGGCTCTAGTCAATTGATCAAATAGATCCTCTATCTTTGGCAAGGGGTACTTGTTCTTGATGGTTACGTCATTCAACTTTCTGTAATATGTACACAGACGATTGCCTCCATCTTTCTTGTCGACGAATAACACTGTGATCTCCATGGCGATGCGCTTGGTTGAATCAAGCCTGTTGCTAACATGGCATCTAACTGCTTCTTCAGTTCCACTAACTCTGAGGGGTTCATGCTATAGGGTCTCTAGGCTATGCGTCCGGTTCCGGGGATTAGTTCGATAATGAACTCAATATCCCTATCCGGGGCATACCTGGCAATTCATTTGGGGATACGTCGGGGTATTCACAGACTACTCTGACTTGGTCTATGGTGGGTAGGGCTAGACTCTTGTTGCACTTGAATTGGCGAGGTAAGGTTTCAGATATATGCTCTACTGTTACTCTAGAACTACTGGTCATGGTGAAGGCTTTCTTAGCACAGTCTATCAGTCCTTTATGCCTTGACATCCAGTCCATACCTAGTACTACTTCCAATCCTTTGGTTCCAAGTACTATTAGGTTGGCATAAAAATCTATCCCATGTATTCTGATAGGCACAACTTTGCAAATTTTTCTAGCTTTTGTAGTTGAACCAGGGATTTGAACTATCATGACATGCTTCAGTTGGTTGGGTGAATCTTACTGTGCATGCAAATTCTTTGGTGACAAATGAATGCGATGCTCCCGAATCAAACATACTCTTGCTAAAACTGAGTTGACAGAAGACATACCCAACACTACATCTGGCGCTTCCTAGGCTTCTTCTGCGTTCATGTGGAAGAGACGACCGTTGCGGTTGTGAGGGTTCCCTGGGGCAAACCTTCTTCCCGGTTGAACACGACGCTGCTATTGAGTTGGGGCATTCACAGTGGCATTGGCGGCAGTATTCTTGGGACACTCATTGGAGTAGTGACCCTTCACTCCACACTCGAAACAAGTGATCTAGGACTTGTCCTTGGCTGCGACAAGCACAACATTGCTACCAGTTCTGGGTGTAGTGTTGTTGTTGTTTATTGTTGTTGCTCTTGGGAGGTGCACGGTTGAAATTGTTGACATTGCCGGAGTTGTGATGGTTTCCTCCGGACTTCACATTGCCTCCGCTACGGTTGGGGTAGCTTGGGCGAGACATTGGGGTTCGGTTGTTCCTTGGTGCATATCCTGGTGAGGGGTTGGGACGGTACTTCTGGTGACTACTTGATCCTGATTGCTGCATCATACGATGTTTGCGGTTGTCGTTTGCCTGATTAATCTTCCCTTCCATCTGAATGGCAGAGTCGACTAGCTCTTCGAGATCCTGGAAATGGATGTTGACGAGGACAGTCTACATTTCATCATGCAGTCCGCTCAAGAATCTCTCCTTCTTCTTGGCCTCCGTGTTGATTTCATTCGGTGCATATCTGGCAAGTGACAGGAATCTGTGACGGTATTCTATCAAAGTCATTCTTCCTTGCTTCAATTCGTGGAATTCATCTCTCATCCTGTTGACTAGACCTTGCGGCACGTGGGTGCGGCTAAACTTGACTTTGAATGCCTCCCATGTCATCACTTGACCATGGTTCATATTGCGGATGCTATTCCACCAAGATCTTGCATGTCCCGCCAGATAGTGGGTGGCGAAGAGAACTTTCTCGTTTTCATCAACTCCTGCAACTTCGAGGTTGTTTTCCATCGTCTGTAACCAGTCATCAGCATCTAATGGGTTTTCAGATTGGTTGAAGATTGGGGGATTGGTATTCTGAAATTTTTTGAGTTTGGATCCATGGTGATCCTGATTTCCATGCCCTTGGTTGTTGAGAGCCATCTGGGCAATCTGTTGTAGTGTTGCTATGTTGGCTTGACGTTCTGCCCTGCTTGCTTCACGGTCGGCGATGAGATTCTGCAAGATCTGCAGCATTGGGTCCTGCGACGAGCTGCTCCCTCCTTGGTTTCCACGAGTCATCTGAAGATTGAGATAGATATAGGGGTAAGGGGGAAATTCTAAGGTTCATGGTTTTGGTTTCAAAGCTAAAACTTTGAGTTAGACTCAGGTTTTGCAACTAACTTCATTCCATTCATGCAAACAAGCACATGATACAACACACACCACAACAATCAAAAGAAAACAGATGGTTTGAATAACCCTTCTGTAAGCTACGATACAGTGGGACCGATAAATTTCATGCTACAACAGTGCTCTAGTGCATCTACTCATCTTCGATGAAGTCGGAGTCCTCATCGTCAGTGTAGAAGTCCATGGCATCTTCCTCCAGAAAGTCATCATCGTTGCTGAGGTAAGAATCCATGTCTCCCTGGATGTCTTCACCCTCATCTTCTTCTTCCTTGGCGGCAAGCTGAGCTTCCTGCTCCTTGACGGTCTTCTTGAGGTCGGCCACCTTCTTGCGAAGACGGGCGATGGTGCGATCCTTCTTTGCACGCTGGCGGCAAAGAGACTGGCAATCCTAGACGAGCAGTAGAAAGTCTGGGCCTTCTGGTCGGCAATGGCACGGTTCTGGTTGGCTAACTCCCTGGCATTGTCCAGTTCCTATTGTTGGTCATGCAGCAGGAAGTCAAGATTCTCCACTTGACGCCTCAACTCTGGGTGACTTGGCATCTCCATCGGCATTCCCATGAAGTCAGGTCTTGCATAGTGAGCAAAACAGGTTCCTTGGATTTTGTTGATAGTGAGGGCACATAGAAGTGTAAGAGCTTCATGCATTTCCCTGGATAATCCATCTAGCCAGTTGTTCTCTCTCACGGAGAACTGAATTCTCCCAGAAGTTGGTGCTTCAATGCTTCCTCTAAGATCCACGGTGACTAGCCACTGTAGGACTCCTCCTGGGGGTCCTGGAAGTTGAGCTCCAAGAAACTCCGGATGTGGGCGTCCCAAGAACTCTGACCTCTGTTTCCCAACTGGTAAAACTTGTTGAACTGAGTCTCCATCTACAAGAATTAAGGATGAGGAAATTAGTGAAGTGATCAAGTGTGTCAAATTTTAAGTAGTAATGGAAGAATTTTGAGGAACATGAATTTTTGAGAAAGAAAGAATTCCCAAGGATAAGAGAGGAGATAGTTTTTCGTAAATACTCACTTTGGTTTTGAAACTAAATTTTTGTTTGGATGTCCATTCTAACTAGGGTGTCCTATGGTCAGGATGGCTCTGATACCAACTTGTCAACACCCAGATTTTTAATCCCAGATGCCCGTTATGCCATACCTCGCAATCCTAGGATTACCATTTTTGCGAGACATAACAGATTGGATATCATAGTACATCATCCATTACAAACCATACATAAGGTCTTACACAAATAATGATCTCATGATCCAGTCTTAATACAACAAGCAGCGGAAATAAAAGATAAGCGTAGCGGTGGGGTCCATCTTCAGGGGCATAGGCAATGCTGACGAAGGCAGATAGTCCTAGTTATCATAGCCGTCCTGCTGGCCATCATCTTGGTAGTCTCCTTCATAGTCTGGCCATGAGAATAGCCAGGGACAAAAGCCATGAGTACACTTTAAGTACTCGCAAACTACCACTAACTAGTAGTATAATTCTAAGTTAAAGTGTTAAATCCAAGTTTAACTACAAGGTTAAGTTTGAAACCTAAGCTGAGTTCAGAAGCAAAGAAAGATAAAATAAGGTTCTAGAATCACTTAAGTTGGGAAGCTATTATTATAAACACAACCCTGTTGTGGTCAAGTCAAGATTCATCATTCATCTCATAAGTTGTTTAGAAAACATCTGACAACGAAACAGTATGGCCATTCCAACTGTCCATAACCGTGGACGCGGCTATTCGAATAGTTTGACACTCTGCAGAGGTGGTACACTTTCACCCCAAGATTCGATACATCTGTCAGGGATAACCCTGAATCAACATACTTAGTAAGCAGATAATCAAACATAACCTTTCCTTTACACACCCTAGTACAAGCACCTCTCCTATGAGCATGGCCTCCCAACCATGACCATCAGTCATCTTGGGCACTGCATAGGTGGACAACATTGAGAGGTAGCCTCTGCTCAAACCTCTCCCGCGAGGGAACTAATACTAATGCATATAAATTTCCAGCTAAGCCTTACCTAATTCAGGTAGTGTGGTTGTACGGTAAATTTGGAATGGTATCGCATCCGAATCCAACCATCAGTTTTAGAAAAGGGTTAAGGCTCATGCCTCAACATTTTCACCATCATAAACCATTTGTGTTTCTCAACACATGTCAAAACATCTCAATAGAATGACTCATCATTCCAAGGTTTTCATAATTCATTTTCACCAAGTGTTCCCATCTAAGTGACTCAAGTTTTTGATCTACTCTAAACTACAATTTAAGAGTGTTCACTAAGGTGGAAAAGATGGGTTCAATCTCATGCCATAGAATGACATATAAAGCTTATCTAAATAGGTCAAGTTTTATACTTTTTATGCTACCTTCAAAACAAGTAAGGGACTTTGTGTAAAATAAAAGAAGTAAAGTTGGTAAGCTAATACTTGGGGTAGTAATAGTCAAGGTGGTGTGACCAAAGCATGCCCAAGGCATCTTTGCTCATTGATCTAGCTTAATTCTAGCTTGCTAACAATAGCTTGCAAGTGCTAGCATGCATTGTTAATGGTGGCTTGCCTTGGTTGGTGCAGTGGTTGAAGTTTTCTTCTTCTTCTTGGTAGCACTCCTCCTCGTAAGCTTGGTCGGTACTATCTTCTATAAATACATACGGAGTACACAATCACCAAACAATACTTAACTAGTCTAATTAGTACTCTAAGGCACATAATTGATGATCTATTATCATCACAAGCATCACAAGTTTTATTCACTAGTTTCCTCCTTTTTATTTTAGAAAAATAATTTCTACTCATTGAAAAATTAACTAAGATTTAATATTCACCACTTAAAATATGGGATCATGTGGACACATATCATCACCACATATTCTAACATGTGGTAATGGGATTTAAGGGTTGGATCATAATTACTTTGGTTTAGGTTCATTATTTAATGATTTAAAGTGACTAGAAATGCCTATATAGCATTATTTTGGTACTAGTCCAAAGTCACTGCATGTAAACCTTAATATTATTACATATTTAGATAGATATGATGAAATGTGATTTTCGAGAGTTGGAATCAACTAAAAAACTAACTCGGTTGATTTTATAAAAATGTTGCAAGGTGCAAATGCTTCTGTTTATTATTTTTACTAGGAGAGATCTATAACTCTAATTGAATTAAAGCCAACGGTCTTGGATAGATTATTTCAATACCTTCTAGGCAAAATTGGTTTCATGAAATTTGGATTTGTCAAACTCCCAGAATTGATTTTTAAACTAGTGGATAGAAACTAGATTAACTCTAATTAGAAAAAACTACATTTGAATTTCTAACTCGCGCGGGAACTAACTGGGCCGGCCTAGTTACGCACAGTGCACACAACGGGCTGCCAGACATGCGGGCTCCACCAGTCAGCGGCACAAAACACCGAAACGGTATCTAGCATCCTGGGCCACATGATCTAAAGGGGATCTAACGCTAGAGAGTCATTGTCGACGACGGATTACTCCGGCGAGAGTATGACCTAGACGCGGCGGTGGGGGTCGACTAGGGGCATACCAGGGCTCCACCAAGGTCGGTGAGGTGGGCAAACGGGCTGGTAGATGACGGCGAGGCGAGGCACGGTTGCGGCGGAGCTTGGGGTGCCCTAAATCGCAGACGCCCTTCTCCTCTTGCTGCGGCGGCTTCGGCTCCAATTCCGGCGAGGTAGAGCTGGAGCGACGTCGGCTAGAGCTGGGTGAGGTTCAGTGAGAGGTGGGGAGTGAGTGAGTGTGGAGAAATGAGGCTGGGGTGGCCGCTTTATATAGGGTCGACGAGAGGGAAGAGCGGGCGCCGGTGAGGTCATCGGTGACGACGATGCGGGGCTCGCTCGGCATGGGCGAGGGAGGCGATGGATTCTCTGTCCCCCGACGGTCCTCTGGGGCTTAAAGGCGCGGAAAGGCGAGGTCTCTATCGGTCGGGGGCGTGCGGTGAATTGAGCGCGGGCGGCGGTGCTCGACGCGGTTCCTCCGGGCTGTTGGTCGCGAGGCAGTGAACGAGGATGTCTGGGCGGTTGCTGGGCCTGCTGCGGGTGCTGCCACGCAAGGCTAGGGCTAGGCGAGGCCGGTGCTGCTCTGGCGGGCGCGGCGCTCCGGGGTGATCGGCATGGCGGACAGAGGCATGGGCGCGAGCAAATGCGGCTGGTCCTCCGCTTGATTTTGGTTGGGGGCTGGTCAAGGTGGTGCGGTGTGATGGTGCATGTCTGCCAGCGGGCGAAGGAGAGCGCGGGACGGGCTGAGGCCAGCTGTCCATGGTCGACCTGGCGCATGGCGTCAGGCGGCTTGGTACTGGAGCATCTAGGGGAGAGGGAGAGAGAGCTAGGGCCGTGGTTTTAGCTGGGGGGACAAGGGGACCAAGTTAGGCCCAAATGGTGACCAAATCCACTGCTCACTATAGTGTTTTGGAATTTGCAAGATTTGTGTCTGCCACCTGTTTGATGAAATGGCTGCAAGAAGCAAAAGTTTGAATTTTGGTTTCAAAATTTTTGAGTGGTTTATACTAGTGCTAGGTAGTCTCTGGTTGCAAGGGTTTTGAAAGTGGAGCTCAATTTGATGGTTTTTGAAATAGGGGTGATCTAGGCATATGCATTGAATTCAATTTTGTCATGCCATTTAAAATAAGTATTTGAATATTTTTAGTAGATCAAATGTGGGCCTTGGTACCTCATTATGTGTACTAGCCAGGGGTCTAAAGATCCAGAATTATTTCTATTGAGAAATGAGTGCTAGGAACACTCAAAGTAGTGTAGTGGGTAAAGATGGCCAAAATGACCATTCCTCTATTTTAATTGTTTTTTATTTGATTTTCTTTGGGATTTGCTTGGGAAAGGTTTAGATGATGTTGAATTTACCATACAAACATTTTACAACCAAAGAATCACAGAACCATGGCAATTCAAATCAATTCCTAAATTAAATGCTCATACACATGAATGCTTGCATTTTTAATTTGGAAAAGTTTTTGTTAACCCTAATTATGATGATTTGGATCTTGATAATCTTGGATTAATGTTTTGGGATGTTACACCACCCCTCGTCGAGGTCGTATCTGACCACTGCATCGTCCTAGCGCATCCCCGAAGCCTCTCTCACACTCTGGTGAGCACCCCGACCCATTTTTCCCCCGCCTAGGGTTCCGGCGAGTCAGAATAGCGTCGAAGGTTGAAGAAGCCTCGGTGCTGTCCGATTCTCTTCAGTCCAACGACCTAGATCTGATGATACCCATTCGGACGCTCGCTCCCACTGACCCCCGGGCCCCACCTATCGGGTTCGAAGCCATCGCTTCCCGTGCTGGGCGTGGCCCGAATGGGCCAAATCCCCCTCTACCAGCCCATTGTCTTTCAGAATCCAGCCCGTGAGGCGGTTTTCTTTTTCTTTTAGGATTTCTTTGCCAGATCTGATTTTAGCCAGTCACTTTAAATTGAAATGAAATTGAAAAATGACCCCAGATGCCCAGATAAAATTTTGTACTTGCACATACTTGTTTTCTCAAACATGCAGTGACAAAATCCCACCAAAATATTACAAGTATTGTTCCTGGGAATTTATCTCTTAACATGTACCCTAATTCACTAAATAAATTCCACAGTGATTTGTACATACCCAAATGGTATGAATCAAAGTGCCAATGAAAGGTAGTTAATATACCTATCTAATAGCCCTTGTCTCTAGCTAAGTGGAGCTATAGATCTGAAGATATAAAAATGACAAGATTAATTATATTCTGTCTTTAGAAAATTCTCTAGGAAAATATATGAAATGTATTGACCTAATTCCAACTCTCTGTGATTTGGTACACTACGGTCTACCAAAATCCAGGAGATCAAATTTTATTGAGGCTCTGTTCAATTTTGGTAAATTAATCATCTCTGCCTAGTGTAGTTCAAGTAGAAAAATCACTACAGAAGTTTTACAAATCCAAATTGGGTGATTCCAATTCCTAAAGAAATATAATTCAAATACCCATCATGTGTCTTTGGAAGCATATCAAAAGCTTATGTAGAATTAATCTGGTGAAAAAGAGAAAACAACTATAGAACTGACTTTGGGAAATTCCTGAGGGCATTCTGGTAATTATTTGACATGATTCCAACTCTCAGTGAATAAGTACATCAAACCCTACACAACCACCCAAGGAAATAATTTTTTGGACTCACAGAACTCTTCTGGGGAATTATCTCCTAAAACTAGAGTATTTCCCACTAGAAAATGCATATTAAATCAAAGGAAAATGATAAAATAGTGAAACCACTTTTGTTGGATTCATATTATCCCTACCTATCTGATGGTAACATTTTTATACAAAGGTATCCTACAGAACTTGGACCTTATATTTAAAACCCCCTTAATTAAGTAGTTTTGGCATCCAAATCATTAAAGAAAACCCACAAAGGCATTTCAAGTATTTCCACTTGTGCAGAAGCCAACCACTCAAAACCTACTGAATTGTAAACTGGTATTGTTCATTTCTTGATGTATGTATTGATACTTGTATGCCTTGTTTTGATTGTGGCATCGCTTGTTTGCATGTATACTCGATGACGACGATAGTTGCGATTGTTTTGACACCGGGAAGAGGAGATCTTATTATTATTGTTATTGGTATTCTTGGTTATCTAAAGAAGAAGTCCAGGGACATCTATTGCCATGTTGTTGATCGCATGCAAGCCACCTTCTTGCTCATAAGCCTTGTCCTACAGTTTTACTTGTGCATGTTTTATCTACTGTTTATTAAAACTGCATTGTTTACTATATGTTGATGTATATATGGTAGTGGTTTGGATCCTCCGAACTATTACACTTTGGTACTACTAAGAACAACCCCCTTGACGACACCTACTTGTCCCTAGTATGGTAGATGGTGTAATGCACCATACCCCTTTTGGAGACCCCGATTTAGCCAAAGCAAAGCTATAGGATGGGAAGACCCCGAAAAAGTTTACAAAATACTTTATGATGAAACCTTGGTGAGGTTTGACCTACCAAGAGAAGTTTGAGAAAGAAAAAGGTTTTCGTTTCACAAAAGATGCTGAAGGAAAGAGGAGGTAAAAATGTTTATGAAAAGGCACCCGGTTCTTTGCAGCTTTAGCTATAACAACTTAATCTTTGCAACCACATTACCCTGGAATGGGACAGGGCTGGATTTGATGTTTGTCTATTCTGGTATAAGCTGCCTCGTCACTACTGTAGGGGGATATAACAATCCCTGGAGGGTGGGCCTTCTCTGGTAGGGTCCATGTAAGACATTGACCGAGAGAAGGAACGAAGGGTCTACAGGCCTCCACGCGTTACTATGAGCCCCTCTTTGAAAGCGCACACTTGGGAAGTGGAAAAGCGGTCTGGTTGGCTTGGGAACTATATAGGGCGTCCCGTTGTTGAGGGGAACAACACTCATAGGGTAGGGACTTATATTGGAGTGGGCATCCGGAGAGTCTTGATCGGTTACTCGACCCACGATTGGTGTAGATTAGGGTAGGGTACCCGAATGGTGTGGGTAAAGTGTACAACCTCTACAGAGGGTAAATCTATTCGAATAGCCATGTCCGCAGTTAAGGACGGGTTGGACAAACTACTATAGAGCGGTGTTGGTTTTGATTTCAAAAAGGATTTTGGAAAAGCAATGGCTTTGGAAAGGTTTTGACCATGGGATGGTCGGAAAGGATAAATGTTTGGACCATGGGATGGTCGGAAAGAAAGGAAAGGATTTGGTCATGGGATGACCGGAAGGAGGAACTAATGGGTGACCCAATCCTAGTGTTTTCCAACACTTTTCAAAAAGGTTTCCAAAATGTTATACAAAAGTTTTGAACAAAGATATGCAGATGTTATATCCACAAGAGAAACTAATTGAGAAAAGAACCTCTCTTGGAGCCCTCCTACTACCACAACAATATTGCATATCCTCTTGTTATTATTATTATTCTCTTAAGGTGGTTTGCGAGTACATTCAAAGTACTCACTAGCATTGTCCCTGGCTATTAACTTGGTCAGATATCAAGAAGAGGATAAAGTTGACGGCTATGTGAGCTAGGACGTTCTCCCAGTCAGTTGCCTGTAGGTTAAGGCATGGCTCGGGCTCTACGCTTGATGAAGTTCCGCTGATGATTATTGATGTATCCATAATGACATGTAAGGTATGACATGTATCCACTTGAGTAATGCATGTTTACTTTGATACTTGTCGGTTATGTGCCACGACTAACTGATCATGGGATCATGGTGTATGCATAATAGGGATTCTCGGAGGATTAATCTGGGGGAACCCACAGACTTGATATCAGAGCCATCCTGACTGTAGGAGAACCTTAGTTAGCATGGTTGTTAGACAGGAAAATTATTTCGGAAACACCGGCTCTCAAAAACTACTTTCCCAAAATCATTTAGAAAAGTTCTAGTTCTTATCCTCATTCAAATAATTTCAAAAAATTGGTTTCCTCTATCCCTCATCCAAATTTCAGACTACGGATTTCAAATAACTAGGACCTAGAACCCGGTGAAGATGTTGAGGACGAGATGAAGTGAAGCAACTACCAGCAAACACAAGGAGACTACAAGATCTCCCTACCAGCGGAATCCTCCTAATCAGAAGAAATCAAGTACTACACTATCGAGAAGCGTCCAATGACTCGGCGAAGGCTTCACACGCAAGATATTTACTCAGGCGTTAAGAACAATGACGTCTAGGATAAATAGTCCTAAGATAGGATTCCCCTATATCTCGAGTAGTTACCTCCTTGGTCCCCCTAGTTGGTCGTGTTTCCTTGCCTAAGTGCATCATGTGTTGCTTGATGTGTGATGTTTGCCAAGGACATTGCGATCCCCTCGCTCTCTTCGCCTTGTATGTGTGTTCTGGATGCTTAGACCTTTGACAAATGTGACTCGAGGATCGGTACCCTACCTAGTAACTCAGGAAGAACCCCCGATTAGTTATCGACAATGAGAACCTAGATTAACCTCAAGAGTTTATGAGAGGCGAAGAATCGCCAGAAACAGAAGCCCGACCTCGTCAAGTCAGAGCAACTCGAAGACTTTACCTCAGCATGATGGTAAACCTCATCGAACTCACCTCTCTAGACTCGTCGGTACCACAACACTCCATTATTCATCAGTCTATTATAGCCAAATCCTGTTGAAGCCGGAAGTCGATCACCAAAGGATCCTCCCTATCCGCGAGAAATCACAAGACTTACCTACCAATACAAGAAGTGAAGACCTAACTACACTAACCCTCGGTATATTAGAGCTTCCGACCCTCCTCAAGAGACTAACTATTCTAGTTGATCCTGCCCAAATGACGAGAAGTTCCTCACCAGAAGGCCAGCATACTCCAAAATCCTGAAGACCGGACTGCCTAAAGACTAACTAGAAGAGCCGTAACTACTAACCTGTCCTAAGCTAACTCCTTAAGGCTTCATTAGGAACCCACCGCGACAAGGTTATGCAATAGAACGTCACTCGAGGACCTCAACTCAAGACCCAAGGAGATATAGCCTTCTTCAGCATCCCGCCAACGCTTCAAGATGGAAGATCGGCACCACTTTTGAAGGACCTTAGTGAAGCTCTAAGGTGTAAAGACGGCATCTTTCCACTCAAACCCCGAAGATTGTCCACCAGAAAATACTTCACCAAGACTTCTAGTTTCGGCATCTTCCGCCAAGCATCAATTCCCGAGTCATCAGATGAGGAAATAACTGAAGATTTATGAAGCCCTCGGCTACTTCAGCTGAAGACCATCCTAAGGGACTGCAGATTCACTAACCCCATTAGTTCTAAACCGTTTGGACGATCTGCTAATTCAACTACTCTGATCGGCTAAGTACGAATAAAAGTAGTATATAAGCCTCATAACACCTAGTTTGCGGATGTCATCGGAAGGTTTCAACTTCGGGCAGAAGATTGCGATATCCACCTAACATCATCTGACGACTCCAAGAAGGAAGGACCGTGTTAACTCCGAGACACCCTACTTTAACCCTAAGGGGGAAAGACTGCGTCTTTCCCACAAAATAGAATAACCCTCAGCCAGAAGCAATCTCAGTAGTTAGACCCAAAGACGTAAAGTAGGATACAATAATCCCTTAAGAGAGACGTCGTCAATCCTTATAGAAGGAAGATCACTCCTCATAATCCCGAATGAAGCCTGCTCAATACTCGTGCATCCTAGACGATTGAAGTTCAACCTCACTATCGTAGTGACCCTGTTCAAAGACAAAGCCGAAAATTTAGTACGCGAGAAACGCATGGCACTAACTCCAACACAAAATCCCATAACCTTACTCTCGTGAATCTCGGGACGAGATTCTTTTAAGGGGGAAAGGTCTGTAACATCCCAATTTCAGCAACCCTGATTAGTTGTCCAGAATGCAAAAATCAGGGGGAACAAAAACTTTTTCTTATTTAATTATGTAGTACTTGCTTGTTGTTGTATGTGCTTATGCTTTTGATTGTACATCTTATGATATACTCCTTACCTCAACATCAATTGTCAAAAAACTATTTAACAAAACTATCCTAGCTCATTTTACATATTCTCAAATGTTCTGGCATTTCAAAACATGATCCAAGATGCTTATGTAACCAAAATTATTTTAGTTTCTTCTATTGAAAAAACTATGGAAATCTACAATCTCCTTATGTTTTCAAGACAGAACCTTGAAGTACTCTTACCTCTAGGATTTACAAAACCTTTTATAAAGCTTTCGAATTCTACTCTTGGTAGTGATACCAAGGACTTTCACCTTATTCAAACTCCAACCCTTCAACATACCCATATTTACCTCAATCTAGGCTTGATGGTATCCATAGTAGTAGCTTGACTTGTTTGGAAGATGAATTGCCTTGATCTGATGTCTAACTTGTTGATTAGGAACTAAAGAGAGCTACTCTAGGGGCTCATCCTCTAGGATCAAGATACTTTAAGATCACCAAACCCTAAGAAAGAATAGAAGATGAATTTGATCTCTAGCCACTAGGTGATCATCTAAAACCCTTAACCAGATCAATTCTGAAGTGATCCATTCTAGAAGTTTCCAAGTCAATGAAGACCAATATCAAGCATGGATCTATTCTACCCAATATACACTTCAACATCATCCACTTGAGGATGCTTTAATACCTTGCAACCCATCAAAAACATCCCCACTCATATTCTAGTCAAAAACCCTAAATATGCTAAATTTTGACTAAGTCTGGAAACTATTTCAACATCACTTCTTGGCGTGTATCTCTTTCTCAAACCTTGTGCCTTTTTGGTAATGCACTTGAACCATCTTGTAGACCATCATAAGTACTACCAAGGCCCACTCTTTCCCTTGGTTAGACCGTCCTCTAAACCAACTTGTTCTTGATTGTTTTGCAAGCAAGAAAATAATCTTCTCTGCCAATCTTATCAACATGCCTAGTTTGGAAGAAGCTCACACCTTCATGCCAAACTATTTGTACCAACTATTTGCATGGTTATACTCTAATCATGAAGGTCTATCAATCCCTACTTCACTTGTTTAAATTGGATTCTTGTGCCTCTACAACGCACATGGTTTTGAAGGCTACTTGATAATCTGCTATGGCACCTTTAATTTATTCAAAGTTTGGTATCAATCCTAGGAAGGATCAATCCTTATCAACCTCAAACTTATGTACCATGGTAATCTACACCACTTGGTATATCCATCCATGTATCCCATGAACCAAGGTGAGCTCTGAGCTCCAAGATCCAACCATGTTTTGATGGTATAAAAGGAATAGTGCCCAAGATCCTGTATCCCTTGTTCTCCTTCCAAATCAAGTTAAATCCTCAAAACCAAAGGTTGGAAATGATTCATAAAGCATGTGGACATCATCTAACTTGGATATAAGATTTACCAGATATTATCCATAATTATTATGGCTCAAAAACTATTTAATTCGTTTAATGGGCGAAATCTCAAAAACTCCTTCTACTAAGGAAGGTTTGGTTTTTGACAAATAACTTCCCCAACTCTAAGCACTTTTGAGGCCCATATATCACACCCTATCTTCCCACATCAAAAATAAATATTTTTGAAGAGCTTTAATAATTCTTTCTGCCCATTTTCTTAAATGGCAGAAAAAACAAGAAATAAATCCTTAAACATACTTTTCCTTCCAAATAAATGCCAAGAAAATTTTCCAATATGAGATAATGTATTTAGGACCATCTCACATCAAAAACCAATCATGTCCATTGTAAAAAATATCAAATAAGCTTCTAGAAACAATTTCTAAACTATTTGAATAAATGAGATAAACATGATCTAAAATGACCCAATAAATGCCACAAAATTCTTGAAGGTACACCCTGACTATACCTATCTATTAGCACCTTTATCCCATATTTCCAAGATCATGTCGGATAAATTCCATCATAACTACTAGTTTGGCCAATATTTGAAATTAATCTAAACTATGGTCAAAACCAAGCCAAACCTCCCTCAAACCTCTCCAATACTTCTCCACAGCAACCACCATCACCCTCTGGTAGAAATAATTGTAGCATCACCCTCTCCCATGTCCTTTACTCCTTGAAAGGAGGGAAAGATAGATCATTTAGTGGTGTATCCCTCTTTATATCAAAAGCTGGGCAATAGTTTGTTTTGTTCTTGAGGACATGGAAGAAGTTATGTTGTTAGTAGCGGAATTCTATTGAGAAAGATTCAATAGTTTGATATTTAAGTTGTGGTGTACTTCTTCTAGTGGTGTCATGTGAATGTCGACTACATGACACTTCACCTATATGGGCCTAGGGGAATGAATTGTGTATTTGCCTACTAATCGTAGGGGTTGCCGGAGTGACAGATACCTGAACCCCCATTAGGAAACCATTGCACAAGGTACATAAGGGTCTTAGAGTTTAAACTTGTGGTTAGTTTTCTACTGTCGTGGTGGTGTCACGGCAGATGCCATGGATAGGCTAAAGGTGGGGACAATATGCACTAGAGGAATCCAGGGAGGGATAGTGTGGTGATTCCACACACAGATGTTTGTCTTCGATTCACTTCCAATGCTTACAAGTGCTCCTTGAGGTGTATTGGGGAGAGGAGGAAGAAGGAACTCTCTTACTCTCACCACTAGCTAGCCCTCGGGAACATACTAACCAACTAGAGATCAACCAACTAGCCAAAGACCAACCCCTTCTACAGATGCCCTAGCCCTCCTTATATAGGGGTGGCTAGGTCTCTGATTAGGGCATACGTGGAGGCATATTCCAGGGAATATGCCTCTTCCCAAAATAGTAAACGGACCGGGTCTCTTTTCCCTAGCGTCAGCCATGCAGAGGCTATGTGAGCCTCTGCGGCGTCCGCGTCATCCGACACAGGCATCGTCACCCTTGTCGGCCACGCCTCGTTGGTCCTGGCGTCTGTCCGCTTCGCTCACGCTCTGCGTATAGTGGTCACCTTTTGACCAGCGAGATACCTTCCTTCTCTTGCAAGCTTGATATAACCCGGATCGTGCCTGGTTGATCCGGCCACACCGATACCTGCATACAAGTTACATAAACCCTGCTGATATACGACATGAGTCGGCCGGGACTCAGTTAAGCAGACATCCTCATGTCCGGGTTACTCCGTGATTCGGTCTGCCTTGAGGTGACTCGGCCAGCACTTGCTTTGACCTTGTCGTACCTCGGCTAACTCGGCCGTTATACCCCGGCGTGACCCTACCCGGGGGTATCCTCCCAACATTAGTCCCTGAAGCTGATGCGGTCTTAGCACCCTCGGTCGCTAAGGCCACAGCAGGTTCAATTTCACCGAGCCTTTTGCTCCCTTTTCCGAGTTACATCATATACCGGATTTCATTGGCTAGTTTTTCCCTTGGCACATTCCGAGTTGTCACTCGCTGGCCGGGTCATCCCATTGTTATCCGGGTTATTCTTCTTTCTCTTGTACGCTTCCCCACGTGGAGGGTAATCATCACTTTGCCTCATTTTAAGGGCTTGCGCTAGTTACTTCTGCAGTTAATGTCAGGAGTTACTGTTACACACGTCACATCGTGTCTGTCTCCTCGTTAACTGTATCACCACGTCGCGTCATGGGATCTCCTGCGCCTTGTGGCCCTTACTGTGGCTTGTCTGTGATTCGTTAATCCGGATAATACACGGCCACACCGTGGCACACCGCGCGATCCCACTAACCCAGCTAGGGTGTGGTTAAATAGGGGAGGGGCGAGCCCCTTGGTTCTTTTCCCCATTCTCGCGCCCCTTTGCCTCTTCTTCTTCTTCCCAGTGCCAGCACCGCCGCCGCCGCACCGTTCCTCGCGCACCAGCTTTGCCGCCACTCCCGCGCATCTCCATCGCCATGGTCCGCGCTAGTCCAGGCCACTACCCCCACCACCGATAGGGCCAGTGAGGACAACGACCTAGCAATGACTAAAGAGGAGCTCACCGTCATGGAACAGGAGATGGAGGAGGATGCGGAGAACGCCGAGCGTGGCGCCTAGGCTGGGTCCTGGGTATGCCAGGATGACCTCGATTGGTTGTACCGCACTCGACGCATCCCGGAGGGCGTCATCGCCCGCCTCGCCGCCGAGGAGCTCGCTCCCTGACCCAATCCGGGTGAGTTCGTAGTGTTCCTCTCCCACTTCCATCGTGGGTTCGGCCTTCCCGTCAGCGACTTCTTCCATGACTGGCTCAACACCTACGAGCTTCAATCCGCATCACCTTCTGGCGAATGCCATCACCTCCCTCTCTGCTTTTGCCTCCACCATAGAGGGCTACGCCGGATTGTGGCCCACTAAGGAGCTGTGGATCCGGTTTTTTGGTCTCCGCCAGAACGTGATTCCGAATAGAGAGCTTGACCCGGAGGACAAACAACTCATGCAATTCGGCGCTGCTTCCATCTCTCCTTGGAAACAGTCCGTCTTTCCCCGAGTCACGGGGCTTGACTCTTGCAAGGGATGGGCCTGAACCTTCTTTTATGTCAGAAATGGCACGACTGAAGATTTGATCTGGTTGCGCCCCTACGTTCCGGGTCCTCCTAATCCGGATCTCTGGGACCAGATTCCCAAGAAACCCACCGTCCTGGCGAACCAAGTCAACAAACGGTTCCAGGAGCTGAAGGATCTGGGACTGCGCAACGAGGACGCCATGATCACTTTCGTTCGCAACTGAATCTCCCCTCTCCAAAAACGCACACATAAGCTTTGCCACATGAGCTGGCGCCTTGACCCCAAATGGACCTCCTCGTTCGAGTTGAGCAACACCGAGATTTTCCACCGGGTCAAGGCCCTCTTCACCACCAACAAAAAATTCACCGCTGATTGGGAGTGGGGGATCGAGCACTTCTGCCGAGATAGGCTTCCTCCTGCGGTAAATCTCGTGCTTCAATTTTTTTCTGAGTTAAATCATATGTCGGAATTTATTGTATGTTTGATCCCTTCGCATTTTCTCTCTCAAAGGTTTCTTCATCAAACTCTTGAGGATGGCACCGAGCCTTCTCTCAAGTGGGCCTCGGATCAAGATGTACCGGACGAGGAGGAGCCGGATCAGGAGATGTTCCTGCCGTTCCTCGATGCGACCAAGCGACACACCAGTAAACTCTCTTCCATTAGAGATTGGCCTGAGGATGAAGATGATTCCGATGTTGAGGTGATGGAAGCATCTAACGCTGTCCCCCTTTCTTACGGCTTTCCGGCATCAGCTAACCCCGGTAGGAAGATTCATGAAGATCCTCCCCTCGCCACGGGCGAACCTATTCCGGTTGTGTCCAAGAAAAGGGGAGCTGCATATACTTCTTCTTCCGGACCTCCTAAGCCAACCAAGAGGTGAAAGAAGTCCGCAGACAAAGCCGCCACCAAGCGTATAACCCAGGCCATAACTCGGAGGGCTCGGAAGCCCAAGGAGCCATTGACCTCGGATGAGTAAGTCATTTCTTCCTTATCTAATTTTCTGTTTCGTGCTTTTCTTCTGTTGTAACTTATTGTTCGTCATCTGATTCGGCAGAGCTGTGATGGAGGTTCCTCAGAGTGGATCCGGCATTGCCTCGCTGCTCCGACATAGCCCTTCTCCCCCTCATGGCAACGATTCTCGCCGGCTGAGCCCCATTCAGGAGGGTTCAGCGGCTGCTCCGGGTTCTAGCCCACCTCGTCTAGAGGAGGGCAACCTCGGAACAGGGGGAAGTGGCTCTGCCGAGGCGGCAGATGCTCCCATCTCCACTTCGGCTCAGCCGCAACCAACTACCACCGAGGTATCTATAGCACCTTTGCCAAGACAAACACCAGCACCAGCATCGGCTCTAGCGCCAACAGTAGTAGCACAAGCATCTGTAGCAGCACCAACTCCCTCCGCCCCATCCGAGTCTTCCAAGGCTCAGCGAGAAGACACAACTAGCACCAAGGCTAGCACCAAGGCTGTGCCGAAGGGCAAATCCGCAGCACAAACCTCCAATTCTCAGCAGCAGCCCAAAGGCAAAAAGGCTTTTGACGCTGCCAGGGCAGCATCAATCGAGACTGGATATCGTACACTCGCGTCCATGCTTCCGAAGAAGACCCCTCCAACGAAAGACACCTCTGCCGGGTTAGCTGATGCACAACTCGTTTTGCACACCAGCCCCGTTGTTGCACAAGTTGAGAGGAGAGAGGCCCACGCCAAGGGTTTGGTCGCGCCTCACATGCTCAGCGGAGAACGCTATCCTCCGACCTTGATAGAGTTCGTTAACAACTGGAACAAGGCGGACTTCGTCCATAATGATGATCTCCCGGAGAAATTCGGACCTGCGGAGTTTGCTACAAAGACGAACACCGCTGCCAAGGCTATCAACTTTGCGGGTCGGATGATGGAGGTATGCTACCTTGCTTTTTCTTTAACATGCACTAGTACTTAGTCAAATAACTATTAGTCCCCGAGCCTCCGGGGGAGTAACTTGTTACTCGACCGAATGCTCCTTAGAGAATTAGCGTAGCTCCTTAGCAACTTCGAATATACACACACCTAGAGCCGGGTTAAGTTCCACTTGGCCCGGATCTTGCACACTTCGAATATGCACACACCTAGAGCCGGGTTAAGTTCCACTTGGCCCAGATTCTGTACACTTCGAATATGCACACACCTAGAGCCAGGTTAAGTTCCACTTGGCCCGGATTCTATACACTTCGAATATGCACACACCTAGAGTCGGGTTAAGTTCCACTTGGCCCGGATTTTGTACACTTCGAATATGCACACACCTAGAGCCGGGTTAAGTTCCACTTGGCCCGGATTTTTTACACTTCGAATATGCACACACCTAGAGCCGGGTTAAGTTCCACTTGGCCCGGATTTTGTACACTTCGAATATGCACACACCTAGAGCCGGGTTAAGTTCCACTTGGCCCGGATTTTGTACACTTCTAATATGCACACACCTAGAGCCGGGTTAAGTTCCACTTGGCCCGAATTCTATACACTTCGAATATGCACAAGACTAAGCTATCCTTTTGTATTCTTTTCAGGTGACTACCAATCGCCGGAGCGCTGAGTTTCAGCGTCTTTTGGACACACATAAGCTGCTGCGCTCCAAACATACTACTCTTCTCGCCGAATACGAGAAAAGGGGTAAGTTTCCTCCTTGGCAGTTTTCCCGTTTCTCTTTGTCTTTTTCCACCAAACTAATCTGTTATTCGGATTGGGCAGCCGGAGTGGAGGCTGAGAACATCCTTATGAGGAAAATTTTGGACCAAATAAAGGGTAAGTCATTTTTGCTTAATCTTCCTCTACGCTCTATCTCCTTTTCTTCTTGGCTCGGCAAATATTCATACATCGGCTTTGCCAGGTCAACAAACTATTTCAGCATCTCTTGAATATAGTGTGCCCGTGCCTGATATGATGCTGCATTTTCTCAAACAAGCAGGGCAGCATCAGGCCGTACTCAAGAAGAAGGATGATGAGCTTACCCTCCTCCAGACCAAGGATGAAGAAATTGCCAAGCTTAAGGTAGAGATGAAGAAACTCAAGGCGCTCCACAAATCCGAGATGGATAAAGCTGGCCAAGATTTCACCGAAGAGCAAGACTGTCTGAACCTCCAAATTGCCAAGGACCAAGAACTGCTGAAAGAGGCTGACACTAAGTTTGAATCGGCAAATGCCGAACTTGTGCAACTCCGGGAGAGGCGCGACAACTGCACCAAGGAGCTGACCCGGATCCATAGCCATATTTCTCATAAGTTCTTTTCCTTCAACCGACATTGACCTTTCCGGGTCTACTTCCTTTACTTTATTTCACTTGTCTCATTTTCAGACAAATTTTCGGAGGGCGATGCCAATGCAGCCACTGCCGTTGCCAAATTCTGCCAGAAGAAGGGTACCCCAGTTGGTCCTGGCGCAGAGATTATTCCCTATGACATGGAGGACCTGCTGGTCAGCTTATCTTCTCGCGTTGAGATCGTGAATAATTATGGCAAGGATATCCTAGATGTGGCAATCCGGATCTTCAATGCCTTTTGGCCTGATGAAGATACTCCAGAGGGGGCCACTGATCTTATTGCCAAGTTAATGGAGTGGGATACCCAGCTCCATCTTTGGAGGGAATCTACTGGACGCGCCGGAGCTGAAATCGTCCTCCACTATGTGCTCACATGGTATGAAAAGATAAACCCGAAGCTTCTCGAGCGCATGCGCACCGGATCAAGGTGGTGCACTGACTCGGATTGTATAGCTCGGTGCAAGAATTGCGCCCATAACCTCATTCAGTATGCCCCCATCCATCAGTGGAATGAGGGACCAAGTTTCCTTGGTGCTGTCGACGACGAATATGTCGAAGATGGCTCGGATGAGGAGGAAGAGGACGAAGCCTCGAACGTTGAAGAAGATGAAGATGAAGCTGAAGCCAAGGCTGCAGTTCCACCTGCGGGTACCGAGTTACCTCCTCCTGCTGCTCATTGACCAAACACTTTGCATTTTATCAGATCCCCGGTATGCCGGGTGGAAATGTATTAAGTACACAAATTATGTTTTGCTACTAAGTTGCTCGTGCCGGATTACCTTGGGCGTAGTCCCCGAGTTTCATTTTCTTGTTTCTCCAATTTCTTGGCTCGGCTCGTGTCTACCTTGGTTCGGTTTTATGACTTACGAGTCCGAGTTTCAAAAATTGACTTAACAATACTTGGAAACTTTAGGACTAGCTCAAAATAATTCAGCGTAGTAAAAACGAGTTAAACATAAAGTTAGTCAAAATAACAAATGTCGCCTCGATTAAGTTCTTTTCCTTAGTCGTTTTTCGTGTGCTACACAATTCCAAACTTGTTCTCTTGCTTGCCATGAAGCCAAATCTTGTTGGACAACAACAAATCGAAGAGTTGAGTTTTTGGTGCTCACACACTACTAATCTGGCTTAGGCAGAAGCAACTCAAACCAGCCGACATAAAAATAAATAACAAATATAGCAGACAACGAATATTATTAAGGCAGTCCCCGAGTTACTGCTCGAGGTGCCACGATTTCATTGATAAACTCATGGCCGGCATACATACCGACACATGAGAAGACTCGGATACAGACACTTCTTTGCTAAGTGTAGAACGGACGAAGTAGGGCTACATTCCACGGATGCTTAGATTCCTCGCCGGACCTGTCCACCTTGTTCTTCTCCTGTGGTTTTGCATTGATGAGATAATACGAGTCATTGTGCAATACTTTGCTCACAATGAATGGCCCTTCCCATGGGGGATAGCTTATGCATGCCAGCAGTACGTTGTACCAACCGGAGCACCAGATCACCTTCCCGAAAGACTCAGGGGTTAATTTTCCGGCTATGATAGCATCGGAGATTTTGCTGATATATGGCGGATCTGGACAATGCCAATTCTCTCGCTTCTTCCAGCAGATCAACATCATTTTGCCGGGCTTCACACACTTCGGCTTCTGTGTATTGGGTGACCCTAGGCGAGTCATGCTCTATGTCGGCTGGTAATACAGCTTCTGCCCCATATACCAGAAAGAATGGCGTATAGCCTGTTGATAGATTTGGAGTTGTTCTTAAACTCCATAGTACCGCTGGTAGTTCTTCTATCCAGCACCCCGCTGATCTTTGTAGCGGCTCAATGAGCCGGGGTTTTATCCCGGATAATACTAATCCGTTGGATCTTTCCACTTGTCTGTTCGATGCGGGTGGGCTATCGAGGCAACGTCCAGCCGGATCTTCTTATCTCGGCAGAATCGTGCAAATGCTACTTCAGCAAAATTTGTGCCATTACCTATTATGATACTGTGAGGGTAGCTGTATCTCAAGATGATATCTTTGAGGAATGTTATGGCCGTAGCTCCATCACATTTTCTTATTGGCTTCACTTCAATCCACTTCATAAACTTGTCCACCATAACCAAGATATGGGTCTATTTCCCCTTGCTGGTTTGAACGGGCCAACCATATCCAAACACCATACGACAAATGGCCAGATGATTGGTATGGTCTTGAGCTCCGACATTGGCATGTGTGTCTTGGTTGCATACCTCTGACAGCCATTGCATTTTCTTACTAGATCCTCTGCTTGTTCCAAGGCACTTGGCATGTAGAACCCATGCCGGAAAGCTTTTGCCACCAAAGCTCTGGATGAGGCGTGATGCCCACATTCCCCTTGATGTATATCTCGGATGATGTCAAGCCCTTTTTCTGGGTCAACACACCGTTGTAGTACATTGGTGACACTTCTCTTGTATAGTTCGGCATTGATAATCGTGTATGCCTTTGTGCGCCTCTGAATTTGCCTGGAAAGCACCTCTTCACTGGGCAAAGTTCAATCCTTCAGGAATTGAAATATGGGCAGCACCCAAGCGGGTATAGCTCACACTGGAAACACGTCCTCATCTATTTCCATTTGTTCCACCGGCATAACCTTGGCCGGATCTCGCTGCACAGTCCCCGGGTTCTGCGAAGCAGTCCCTGGGTTTTGTGAACCACTTCCCACGTCAATGTCCATGGGCACAGCTCCTGACTCCGGATCTGCCGGGGTGTAGATTGAGTCGGTTTCTAGGGATGGTCTGATAGATGGTTTTCTGATGTGTTCCAGTGCTACACCCAGTGAAATTGCTTGTCGGGTTGATCCAAGCTTCAACAATACATCGGCAGCCTCGTTTTCCAGCCGGGGTACGTGATGAAACTCACATCCCTCAAAATACCTAGATATCTTTTGCACATGGAATCTATATAATGCCATGTTTGGATCAAGAGCGTCCCACTGCCCCGAGACTTGCTGAACTACCAAATCCGAGTCGCCAAAGCATTGGATCCGATGTATCCCAATTTATTTTGCCACTTTGAGCCCATGCACAAGTGCTTCATATTCGGCGACATTGTTCGACGCGGCGAAATGGATTTGCAGCACATACTTCAGCTGGTCGTTCTTGGCGAGGTAAGTACAACTCCGGCGCCTAATCCGGTTTTCGTCTTTGATCCGTCAAAGTGCATTCTCCAGTAGTTCGGATCTGGTAATGGTGGTTCATATTGCATCTTGGCCCAATCTACGAAAAAGTCGGCCACAGTCTGAGACTTGATCGCATCTCTCCTGTCGTATTGCGGAGCATAAGGGGCTAGATCAATTGCCCATTTTGCGATTCGGCCGCTTGTATCCTTGTTACTCATTATCTCAGATATGGGGGATTCACATATCACTTTGATGGGGTGTTCTTCAAAGTAGTGCTTTAGCTTCTTCGCCGACATGTATACACCATATGCTATTTTCTGATAGTGAGGATAGTTTTGCTTCGATGCGGATAATACCTCGCTCAAGTAATACACTGGCCTTTGCACTGACTTACCCTCTTCATCATGCTCTACCACCACCACTTCACTTACAACTCGGTTGGTTGCGGCTATATAGAGCAACATTGGCTCTTTTGGTAGTGGAGAGGCTAACACTGGTGTAGTGGCTAACATTTTCTTTAATTGGATGAAGGCTTCATTGGCATGCGGCGTCCATACGAACTTGTCCGCTTTTTTCATTAGTTGATAGAGAGGGAATGCCTTTTCACCCATATGACCTACAAACCGACTTAAAGATGCCAGGCACCCAGTGAACTTCTGGACATCGTTAAGACACTTCCGCAGTTCCATTCGCTCTATGGCTCGGATTTTTGTCGGGTTAAGCTTCATCCGGAATCTCCATAGGTTCGCGAATGTTTGCCTGATATCTTCAAGGAGCATTTTGCTTTCCTTGGTTTTTATAACCACATCATCCACATATACTTGCACATTTCCACCAATTTGATCGTGTGAACATTTTTGCATACATCTTTGGCACGTTGCCCCTGCATTACGTAAACCAAAAGGCATGGTGCGATAGCAATAAGCCCCATACGGGGTAATAAACGCAGTCTTTAGTTGATCGCTAGGATTCACAGGTATCTGGTGGAAACCAGAATATGCATTTATGAATGATAACAGTTCACACCCAGCAGTAGAATCTATGACCTGATCTATCCTTGGCAGTGGAAATGGATCTTTTGGACACGCCTTATTCAGGTTCGTGTAATTGATACACATACGCCAAACCACTGCCACATTCGGATCATCTTTTTCTTTTCCACTAGCACCGGATTAGATAGCCAATCCGGGTAAAGCACTTCCATGATAAACCCTTCTGCGAGGAGCCGAGCTATCTCATCCCCAATGACTTTTCTCCTATCTTCGGCGAAGTGGCGGAGAGGTTGCTTCACTGGCTTTGCTCCGGGTCTCACATTCAAAGAGTGCTCGGACAACTCCCTCATAACACCTTGCAAGTCCTGTGTGGACCAAGCAAAGATATCCCGATTCTCACGGAAGAAGTTGACGAGCTCGCTTTCCTATTTGTCATTTAACCCGGCACTAATTGTTATGGTGCGCTCTGGGAACATATCATCAATAGGCACTTTCTTCGTATCTTTCGTTGCTTGAAACGAAACACTTCCATGCGGGTTACTCAGCGTCGGCATATATTGCTGAGCGGATTGAGCCAATGCCACCACTTCCTATATCTTTATTTTCTCTTGCCCAATCATGAGTGACTTGGCTAGGTTAGACCCGGCTGACACACACTCAATGGAACGTCGGAAATCTCCAGCTATGGTAATTACTCCATATGGCCCGGGAAGCTTCATCTTCAAGTAACTGATGTGACAACTTGCCATGAACTTGTTCAGTGCTGGCCTGCCGAGTAACACGTGATACGCACTTTCTAAGTTCACTACCTCAAACTCCAAATTCTCAGTTCAACAGTTATCTCGCCTGCCGAACAATACGTCAACCCGGACCTTGCCAATGGGTTCACAGGAAATGCCTGGCACAATACCATGGAAAGTTGTTCTCGTGGTCTGGAGCATGTTCTCCGAGATACCCAACTTGCACATCGTATCCACGTACATGATATTAATGCTGCTGCCATTGTCGATCAGCACCTTAGAGAATCTCACATTGATATTGGGGCCGATGAACGTTGGGTCCAGCACCAACGCATATGAACCAAGACTCGGCATAAGCTTGGGATGATCCTTGATATTCCAAGTAATTTCCTGATCCGACCATGGCATATACCTCGTCACTGCCGGCATAACTGCGTTCACCTCCATATGTCGGTGCTGCAAGCTGTTTCTGTCTGTTTCCTCTGTGGTATACATACAGTAACTCTGGTGATGCTCTATGTATTAATTTCTCCCTTCATTTCCGGGATATCTTTGATCTAGCTGATGCTGATTTTCCACCTGATGCACTGCATCCCTTCTCTCATGGTTTTCATACCTCGGCGGAGGGGGTGGCAACATTAACTGTTGCGTGTTCACTCCAGAGAGCAATTGCTGCCGAGGTAACTCCTGCCGAGGTTGATCATTCCAAGGTGCCTGAGCATTCCCCGAACCACTTTGTTCTATCTTCCTCATCCACTCACATTGCCGAGCCGTGTGACCCGCCGGGTTACTCGGATTTGGCGTGTGAAATTTACATGGTTGATCTAGCATTGCCTCATACGTATACCTCGTCCGGTCCTTCTTTTCTTGCCACTGTTTCTTCTGCTCTCGCGTCCAAGTTTTCTTGCCATCATTTCTTGGAGTCCATTGTTGCCCTCCAGTTTTCTGACGCCGATTACTCCCTGCTCCAGGTTGATCCTGATTTATAGCAGCAACTTGTTGCGAACTGTACCTATAATCCGGTCTATCATCTCTTCTCTTACCCCGGTAATCATTCCGCCGGGATGATCCGGCTCCATCTCGTTGGTAGTACTCCTCATTTGACTCGTTGGACACAAGCCTAGGTTGAGTCGGATCACCCAAGGCATATGTATTTGCAATCCGGATCGTCTCTGCCAGTGTAGTTGGCATATCCCTTTGTAGCCTTTGCCACAGCATGCTTGCATATCTACACCCTTGTGCAAACCAAGCTATTGCCTGTGACTCGATCATGCCCTCACACGAGTTTATCACGGTGCACCACCGGGTTAAGAACTCCCGG
The DNA here is from genome assembly GCA_916181665.1 of Avena sativa. NCBI lineage: Eukaryota > Viridiplantae > Streptophyta > Magnoliopsida > Poales > Poaceae > Avena > Avena sativa. The sequence goes on from OV702292.1 coordinate 321,829,266, forward strand.
TCCGTCTCATTCGGTCTCTGTTTGCACATTGCCAGGGTCTGTGGCCTATTCGGCCTCTGATACGTGCCCGAGAAGTTGCTGACAAACATTTCCTCAAAATCAATCCAATAGTTGATACTTCCGAGTAGAAAATTGTTTAGCCATACCCTTGCTGGCCCCTCCAGCATCTGAGGTACATATCTCACAGCCCATCTCAAGTTGCCTATAGCAATTTTCACCGCCGTAGCGTACTTGATTAACCAATCCTCCGGCTTTGTGATGTCGTCATACGTTTTCGTGCCTCTGGGTAACTAGAAGTTCGGTACCGGAGGCTCCTTCATGATCCGGGGACCAAAACACGCCGTACCCGGAGGACATTAAAACTCAATTTGCTCCGACCTATAAAGCCGATCCAGTTTTAACCTGGCATCGTCATGCATCAAGTCCCTGCTTCCCAATCTTGACCCTATCACATGATAGTCCGGCCTTGGGTATCCTGCGTTCACCATTTCTGAATCACCATCGTTGTATCTGTCTTGCTCTCGTGGAGCGCCTCTCTGTTGCATACCTCGGCTGACACTTTGCTGTTGCCGTGGTATATTTCGCTGCTGCAGTTGCCCTGCTCCTGCCAAGTTACGCTGTCCGGCATTGCCGTTTACAGCATTTCCCTGACCAGCATTTCCTTGGTCACAGTTACCTCGGCCAGCCTCACCTCGGCTAACACTTCGCCGATCATCATTTCCCTGCACTGCTTTTCTTTTCCCTGCCCTTTCCGGGTCATAGGGGACTATCTGTTTGTTTCTCCTCGCCGAAGTTACCACCTCCTCTCTTCTTGGGTCTCCATGAGGGGATGATGCAACCCCAGCTGATTTCTCTCGGTTACCTACAGCTGAATGAACAACTTTGGACGCGCCAGCCCTTGCCGGGTTTGCCCTGAGAAATTCTTCATTTTGTATGTTTGCGATCCGAACTAACTCATTGACTCTTTCCTGCTGTCTTTGCCGAGCCTCACCCGTCAAACCCTCTAACTCGGCTGCAGCTGCATCTGCTACTCTGAGGTTCTTTGCCGGGGTACTGTACTTCGGCAGCCCTGCGGACAGAAAGTTCTCTGACTCCTCAACTCTAGTATCACCCTCTTTGTTCATTTCACTGATGAGGTTTTTCCCCTTTACTTTTACAGCATCTACCTTATTCGCTTTTGCGTACTCACGCAGTGTCATGTTCAACCACTGCTGAGCCGCGGCTATCTTTTTCGCACCCTCTAGTATTTTCTGCCTAGTTTCCTCTAACTCGGCCTATGCCTGAGACGGATCTACTGCAGGTGCTATGGGGCTCTCTAGGCTATCTATTGCCTGCTGCAGCACATTCTCATGCCTCTCTAGTGGAGGACCTCTACTTTTCCTCGGTGCATTGGGCGTTACCTCTGGATCTGCTGCCGGATCCTTGCTCGTGCCAGCGCCAGGCACTGTCATCATCACCTCGGCACGGTTAGGGGAGCGAGTGATACGCGCCCCGTGAACCGCGCTAAGGGGTGGCTCGCCTCCCTGGACGACGTGCCGTGGGTGAACGCACGACACATCGATAGCGACGTAGATCTTGTGCGCGCCGAGCTTGACGAAGAGGCCGTTGCGCAGGAGAGGTCGCTTGCCGAAGCAGCCAGCATTGTCGCTGACAAAGTCCAGCGCTCCAAAGCGCTGAACGAGCCCGGAGACGATGCGCTCGCCGGTGCCGATGAGGTTTCCCATCCGGATCTTCACTCCTGCTAGTGCCGCTAGCCCCACGGTGGGCGCCAACTGTCGTGGTGGTGTCACGATAGATGCCATGGATAGGCTAAAGGAAGGGACAAGATGCACTAGAGGAATCCAGGGAGGGATAGTGTGGTGATTCCACACATAGATGTTTGTCTTCGATTCACTTCCAATGCTTACAAGTGCTCCTTGAGCTATATTGGGGAGAGGAGGAAGAAGGAACTCTCTTACTCTCACCACTAGCTAGCCCTTAGGAACATACTAACCAACTAGCCAAAGACCAACCCCTTCTACAGATGCCCTAGCCCTCCTTATATAGGGGTGGCTAGGTCTTTGATTAGGGCATACATGGAGGCATATTCTAGGGAATATGCCTCTTCCCAAAATAGTAAACCGACCGGGTCTCTTTTCCCTAGCGTCAGCCATGCAGAGGCTACGTGAGCCTCTACGGCGCCCGCGTCATCCGACACAAGCATCGTCACCCTTGTCGGCCACGCCTTGTTGGTCCTGGCCTCTGTCCGCTTCGCTCACGCTCTGCGTATAGTGGTCACCTTTTGACCAGCGAGATACCTTCCTTCTCTTGCAAGCTTGATATAACCCGGATCGTTCCTGGTTGATCCGGCCACACCGGTACCTGCATACAAGTTAGATAAACCATGCCGACATACGACATAAGTCGGCCGGGACTCAGTTAGGCGGACATCCTCAGGTCCGGGTTACTCCGTGATTCGGCCTGGCTTGAGGTGACTCGGCCAGCACTTGCTTTGACCTTGTCGTACCTCGGCTAACTCGGCCAATACCCCGGCGTGACCCTACCCAGGGGTATCCCCCCAACATCTACCTTAATTACTTTCTTGTACTTACGGATGTTTGCAAGGGGTATAATCACAAGTATGTATTAGTCCTAGGAAGGTCGGTACATTAACACAGGTTCACCCACACAACACTTAGCAAGCTAAAGAAGGTTAATCAACTATATGAAGCGAAAGCACTTGACAGTCTTCCTATGTGTCCTTGAGAACGTTTGGTCATCTTAAGTAATACAATCGGCTTGTCCTTTGCTGCATAAAGGATTGGGCCACTTGCTGCACTTATTCCTACTATCTTTTATTTACTCGTATTTTGTTTACTTGCCTTATCAAAAACCCCTAAAAATATGTTTGCTAAGTAATTGCAGAGAATTCCTGATCCATACCACTAGCCAGCACCTTCTGATCCTCGTTGGGTTCGACACTCTTACTTATCGAAAATACTGCGATACACCCCCTATACTTGTGGGTCATCAAGACTATTTTCTGGCACCGTTGCCGGGGAGTGAAGCGCTATTGGAGAGTGGAACTGGTAAAGGAAATGTCTACTGTGAGTATTGTTTACTTCTGTTAGTTGCTTTATTTTCGTTATGGATAATTCGCTGAGTTTCTTATTTGGTAATGCTACTACCACTGCTAAGGTAGTAGATAAGCCACCACCTGCTAAGAATGATGTTTTTAAAATACCTACGAGAATTATTGATCGTGTTATGGATAACTATTATGTTGGGGATGGAACTGTCCATCCCGATGATCATCTGCTCTTTATACACGAATTATGCGGGTTGTTCAAGTGTGCAGGTATTACTACAGATCAAGTTAAGAAGAAGTTATTCTCATTATCAGTGAAAGGAAGAGCTGAGGAATGGTATAAGCTGCTGAAGAATGGTTAAGCTCTGGAATGGGAGGAAATAGTACCTCTCTTTTATTCAAAATTTTATCCTCCTAGTGAGATTCATAAAGATCGGAATCAAATATACAACTTTTGGCCTCTTGATGGAGAGAGTACAGCTCAAGCTTAGGGGAGATTGAAGTTACTATTGCTCAAATGTCCCATTCATGAGCTCCCCAACAATATTATTATCAATAACTTTTATGCAAGGCTCCCTCTACATGATAAGGATTTATTGGATGCTTCTTGTGCTAGATCATTCACTCACATGAAAGAAGAAGCTAAATGGGATCTTCTCGACCATATTCAAGACAACGTTGAAGCCTGGGAGAATGACAAAGGTAGAAAGTCAGGTATAAATTATGATTATGAATGCATTGAATCTTTTATGGGAACTGGTGACTTTCAAAATATTAGTAATTCTTATGGTCTTGATTTACAAGTTATTACGAATTGCTTTAGGGATTTTGCTTCTTATATTGAGATTCCAAAAAGGGGATGGAACAAGTACCATGCACCTTATAAAGATATTGTTGACTGTGTTCCTGTTGGGAGTACTGAGTTTAATACTTTTGATCACATCTTACCTGAACTTTATATCGAGAAACCCTTCCCAGATAAGGTAAAGGACCATCCTATGATAACTAGTGTAATCACTAAAAGTGCAAAGAGAACTGTAAAACCTGATGAAAAAATAAACATTGAACCTGTTGTAGCAATTGTGAAAGACCTTGTCACTAAAAGCGTAGAGGATGGACACATAGTCTTTTGTGAGGATGCTTCTAACATTGTTTCACATCCTAATAGAACTAAAAAAGCTAGTGTCCCTGTGCTTTCTATTAGAATTGGTGATCATTGCTATTATGGTTTATGTGATATTGGTGCAAGTTCTAGTGCTATTCCTTATGAGCTTTACAGAGAGATTATGCATGAAATCAGTCCCTGCGAATTGGAAGAGATTGATGTGGTTATTCACCTTGCTAATAGAGAGACCATCTCTCCAATTGGTATTGTACGAGACGTGGAAGTTCTTTGTGGTAAGATTAAGTACCCTCCTGATTTTCTAGTACTTGGTTCAGCTGCTAGTAAAACTTATCCTATTATTTTTGGTAGACCTTTCTTGAGTACTTGTGGAGCTATTATAGATTGCAAAAGGGAGAAAATCTTGACTAAATTTGATGGGGAATCTTATGAGTTTAATTTCTCGAAATTCACTAAAGAACCTTGTGAAGAGGAAACCCATAATGAGGATTTTAGAGTTGAACAACTTGCTTCTATTCCTCTTGCTCCTAACAATGCCTTGCAGCAATTTATGGAAGATCATGAAAGTGAAATCTTCATGGAAGAAAGGAATGAGATTGACGAGATTCTCCGTAATCAGCCTAAGATGCTTAAGCATAACTTGACCGTAGAAGACTTGGGTACCACGTTGCCACCTAAAAAGGATCCGGTCTTCGATCTAAAACCTCTCCCTGATGATCTTAAATTTGCTTATATTGATGATAAAAAGATATATCCTGTTACTATTAGCTCTAAACTTTCATGAAAGGAAGAAGAAAGGTTATTCGAGGTTTTGAAGAAACACCGAGGAGCTATGGGCTATAATCTAGATGATTTAAAAGGGATTTCACCTACTATATGTCAGCATTCTATCAACATAGAACCAGATGCAAAGCCAGTAGTAGAGCAACAACGACGTTTAAATCCTAAGTTGAAGGAAGTGGTAAGGAATGAGGTATTGAAACTCCTTCATGCTGGTATTATTTACCCTATTGCTGGTAGTGAATGGGTTAGTCCTGTTCATTGTGTTCCTAAAAAGGAGGTATTACCATTGTTCCTAATGACAATGATGAGCTTATTCCTCAAGGAATAGTAGTAGGTTATAGGATGTGCATTGATTTTAGAAAAGTCAATAAATTTACTAAGAAAGATCACTACCCGCTTCCTTTTATTGATCAAATGTTGGAAAGGTTGTCTAAAAAGACCCATTTTTGTTTTCTTGATGGTTATTCTGGTTTCTCTCAAATTGCTGTTAAACAACAATATCAAGAAAAAACTACTTTTACTTGCCCTTACGGAACTTATGCTTATAGACGTCTGCCTTTTGGTTTATGTAATGCCTGCTACTTTCCAAAGATGCATGTCTGCTATCTTTCATGGTTTTTGCGAGGAAATTGTAGAAGTGTTCATGGATAAATTTTCTATCTATGGAACTTCTTTTGATAATTGTCTGCACAACCTTGATAAAGTTTTGCAGAGATGTGAAGAAACTAATCTTGTTCTTAATTGGGAGAAATGCCACTTCATGGTTAATGAAGGTATTGTCCTTGGGCATAAAGTTTCTGAAAGAGGCATCGAAGTCGATAGAGCTAAGGTTGAGGCAATTGAGAAGATGCCATGCCCAAGAGACATCAAAGGTATTCGTATTATCCTTGGTCATGCTGGTTTCTATAGAAGGTTTATTAAAGACTTTTCTAGGATATCAAAACCCCTCACTAATCTTCTTCAAAAAGATGTATCCTTCGTTTTTGATGATGATTGTAAGGAAGGTTTTGAAACTCTTAAGAAGGCTTTAACTACAACCCCTATTGTTCAATCACCTGATTGGAGTTTACCCTTTGAAATAATGTGTGATGCTAGTGATTTTGCTGTAGGTGCTGTCCTTGGGCGACGAATTGATAAAAAGTTAAACGTTATTCATTATGCTAGTAAGACTTTAGACGCTGCTCAAAGGAATTATGCTACTACTAAAAAAGAATTTCTAGCTGTCATTTTTGCTTGTGATAAGTTTAGACCCTATATTGTAGACTCAAAAGTCACCATTCATACTGATCATGCTGCTATTAAATACCTTATGACAAAGAAGGACTCTAAGCCTAGGCTTATTAGATGGGTGCTGTTTTTACAAGAGTTTGATCTGCATATAGTAGATAGGAAAGGGGCTGAAAACCCTGTAGCTAATAATTTATCTCAATTGGAAAACATCTCTTTTGACCCTATGCCTGTTAATGATAGTTTCCCAAATGAATAGTTAGCCACAGTAGGGGTAAGCTCGCGAGGGAGCCCTTGGTACGCTGATTATGCTTATTGTCTCCAAGTATTTGCCTCCAACTTTTACATCTCAGCAAAGAAGGAAGTTCTTCTATGATTTGAGGCATTATTTTTGGGATGACCCACACTTATACAAAGAAGGAGTGGATGGTATTATGCGAAGATGTGTTCCAGAATATGAACAAAAGGAGATATTGTGTAAATGTCATGGTAGTGCTTATGGAGGACATCATGTAGGAGATAGAACTGCACAAAAGGTGCTACAATCAGGTTTCTACTGGTCTACCCTTTTTAAAGATGCAAGAAATTTTTTTTTATCTTGTGATGAATATCAGCGCTTGGTAATATTTCTAGACTCAATGAAATGCCTATGAACTACTCTCTAGTTATTGAACCCTTTGATTGCTGGGGATTTGACTTTATGGGTCCTTTCCCTCCTTCGAAAGTTTATACTCATATTCTTGTTGCCATTTATTATGTTACTAAGTGGGTAGAAGCCATTCCTACGAAGAGTGTTGACAGGGAAACTTCTCTAAAAATGCTTAAGGATGTTATCTTTCCTAGGTTTGGAGTGCCTACGTATCTCATGGCTGATGGGGGTTCTCATTTCATTCATGGTGGTTTTAGAAAGACCCTTGCTAAATATGATGTTAATCATAGAATTGCTTCAGCTTATCACCCCCAAACTAGCGGGCAAGTAGAGTTATCAAATAGAGAATTTAAATCCATCTTGCAAAAGACTGTTAATAGATCTAGAAAAAACTAGGCTAAAAAGTTGAATGATGCTTTATGGGCTTATAGAACTGCCTACAAAAATCCTATGGGGATGTCTCCTTATAAAATGGTTTATGGGAAAGCTTGTCACCTACCTTTAGAATTACAACACAAAGCTTACTGGGCAGTTAAAGAAATAAATAGAGATTGTAAGCTCGCTGGTGAGAAAAGATTATTTGACTTAAGTTCTTTAGATGAATGGAGGAGTGAAGCCTATGAAAATTCTAGGCACTTTAAGGAAAAAGTTAAGAGATGGCATGACAAGCGAATACTTAAGAGAGAATTTCATGTTGGTGAGAAAGTTATATTGTATAGGTCTCGTCTCAATTTTTTTGCAGGAAAGCTACTGTCAAAATGGGAAGGACCTTTCATTATTGAAGAAGTATACCGTTCAGGAGCAATAAAAATTTTCTTCTTTAAAAGATAATACTACACAGGTAGTGAATGGGCAGCGACTCAAACACTATATTGCTGGGGATTCTTACAATGAATATGTTGATGTCTTTCAAGTTATAACTCTGGAAAAATTTATCAAGGACCAAATTCAGAGACCTGTAGAGTCCGCTTTCAAATAGGTAACTGTTCTGGTAAGAAAAGTTGCACGAAAACACTATCCAACTATATTTTTGCAGTTTCTAGTCAATATGGAAAGCTATGAAGCGAATGGGGGACGGAAACGGAGCCAGGGTGGCTCACACCACCCTGTGGCACGGGCCCACCCCTGGTCGCGCCACCAGGTGGTGAGTCCGCCCCGGACTCCGCCTCCGACTCGTTTTCTTCCAGTACCTTCCTTTTGCTGTAAAACTTCATAATATATAATCCCCCGGATTCCCCGAGGTTTGTATATCGAGTTTTCGTCGTGTTTTTGTTTCGATCTGTTTCTACCAGGGACTATCTTCGAAAGTTTAGAAGCACAATGGTGTCCGCCAAGGATAAGGGAAAAGAGCCTATGGAGGAGGATCTCCAAGACCCTGGGAAGGAAAAGGAGATCAAGAGTGAAGGTGAAGAGGATCCAAAGCACACCGGCACTACCGTTGCAAGCATTGGAGTTGTGGCGAACCCTGTCAGGATCAGAAGGACTGCACGGATGTCAACTAGAGGGAAGCCTCCGCGTCACTGCTTGGCACCACGAACACCTTCTCCAAGCACCAAGAGTCCCTTCCATACCTTTATCCATAACCATGCAGGAAAAGAAGACCGTAAGGAAGAAGAGCAAAAAAAGAGTCACAAGAGATGGGATCCACAATTTGACATGATCATGCACCGCATCAAGCACAACTCGGAGTTGATTCGTACCCTCACCTTCGAGATTGAGGACTTGGGGAAATTGATCAAGGAGCTCATCAAGAGGATACCACCACCACCGAAGGAGTAATTCATCATCAAGTTTGGCATCCCCTTGGTTTGTTCCAAGCTTGGGGGAGTGTTGCGGTATCATATCACTATCTTCTATCTTTTTACCTTTTTAGTAGAGTCATATCATGAATAGAGAAGTTATCGTGTAGGATGGTTTTCATTATGGAAGTGTCCCCTCTCTTGTTAGACATGTATCCCTTGGTGTGAGTTGCCGTTATGGAATATTAATGAGAAGTTCTATCATTTACTCTTTTTCATAGCTTATATTAGTTTTCAATTCGTGGTTATATGATTGACCTTGTTGTTAGTATTGGTATCACTTTGGGATCATTGACTTAATTTAGTTGGTTTTGGAAAACCTGGCTCGGTCAGTAGCAACCCTATTTTTGAGAGTTGAATGAAAAAGATAGAAGTACTCTAAAGAAAAATAATTTCATCATCTTACTTTCTTGATTTGCTCATAAGTCTAGTATTCTCTAGTTAAAATCTTTTGTGCTTCCAAGGAAGATTGCATGTTTGTCTTTATCACTTGTATGTATGTTTGTTTCCTTCAACTCTTATACTTGCTACCCAGCCTTGCTAGCCAAAAACCTGTACTGAGAGGGAATTCTTCTCGTGCATCCACCTCCTTTAAACCAAATCTTTGCCATTTGTGTCCACCATACCTACCTATTAGCATTATTGATATTCCAAGTAAATTCTTGTTTTATCTACCTCCAAAATTAAACTTGTTATGTGAAAATTAGTGATTAAAGCTCTCACGAACTTAATGGCACACTTTAATTTTCTTGCATTTAATAACCTGAACCATTGGGTCCTTCTTTGTTGCGTATATGCTTGCGTTTTATTAATTGAAGTTAGCAGAACCATGTATCATGGGGAACGCTTACAACACTGCATTGGTACTTTGTACCTAGTTGATATCATGTTCTTTTGCTTATGGATCCCGGCGGTGTGAAATAAAAGTGGAACTTGCAAGACCATGGAGTTTATATGTGTGTTAGAGAAACGCCTAGGCCGCTAGCCTAAGCCATGCCTAATCATGGTGGAAACTTGCAGCATAACTATAGTGAGCATTCTATGAAGCATCCTTAATAAAAACCTATGCAAATAGCAAATAAAAAGATCGCTGAGATGCTCACTATCTACTTGCCTTGTCATTTTGATTATGGGATAGCTCTTGTGTCATGTGCAAGGGGTACCCCGTTGGCGGTTCTCAATGATACACGTGTATTTACAATGACAAGAGCTTACTCGTGACTGAAGTTGAGTAGCATGAGGTTCGGTACTCATAAGTAAGGGGCATGAGATTTCAACTTATAACTTGTCAAGCATATCCTCTTAGTTGTGTCACTTTAACCTTAATCACCAAAAGATGCCTATGATAGGGGCAATGAGAGCTGAAAGCTAATAAGTATCATAATTTTTGGGAGCTCTTTATGAGACTTGCAATCACTGCTTCCCTCTGCGAAGGGCCTTTCTTTTACTTTTTAGCTGAGTCAGTAAACCTATTCCCTTCTATCTCAACAAGTATTTTGAGTTGTTGTGTTTCATTCATTCATATGATGATTTATTCAATCATGTTTCTTATGTTCCTTGTTTTGCACATTGCTCTTATCTTGATGTTCACTACTTTGAAAGCTATCATTAAAAACTAGTTATTTGTGAACTCCAGCAAATTATCAACTACTCTTCGACCAAGAGCTAAGTTTGCCATTACCAATTATGATTCACTTTTTGTATCTTTATTGTGTTTCCTTTACTCATTGCAAGTTGAGTTATATAATAGTGAGTTGTCTTCTATTATGATCTATGTATTTTATGAATGTGATGCTTCTTGTCTGTACTCATTTATCGACTCTTCACTCCATAAACCTGAGGCCATGTTTATTGAGCTCAGTTTTGCTTGGGGACAAGCAAAGTCTAAGCTTGGGGGAGTTGATATGTCCATTTTGCATCACTATTCTATGTCATAATTCACTGTTATTCATTGATATATTTCGTATTGAGAGGTGATACTTATGTTATTTCATATGTTTTTGCATGGTTGATGACTTTTGGAGCATGGACCGTTGCAGTCAGGATTCTGATGGAAAAGGTGCTGTTTGGAGGCAAAATTCGCGAAGATCAGAAAATTCAGGAAAATATACGAAAATCCTATTTTTCCACAAGACGAAGGAAGCCAGAAGGGGGGCTGGAGATGGGTCACAGGGGGCCCACACCACCCCCTGGCGCGGGCCAGCCTAGGCCGCGCCACTAGGTGGTGTGGCCGCCTTGGTCCACCCCTGGCCCTCCCCTCTGGCGTATATTATTCTCCCAAAACCCTAAGACTCAGGGAGCAAGCACAAAAAGATTCTGACGCCTCTGCGGGGCGGAAAACACCGAGAGAGAAAGATCTCTCCGGTAGACAGATTTCTGCTGGGGGAATTCCTTCCCGGATAGGGGAGATCATCGCCATCAACACCACCATCAAGCTGGACTTCATCGGGATCATCATCATCATCACCACCATCATCACCATCAGCACCCTTATCACCATCTCCATATTGCTGTAACAATCGGGTTGAATCTGGCATAGTTCATAGGGGAAACTTTCCCGGTGTTGATTACTCTTTGTAGTTGATGCTATTGAGTGAACCATTGAATTATTGTTTATGTTCAGTTTGTTATACATCAATATTCCATCTCTGATCATGATCCATATGATGTCTTGTGAGTAGTTCGTTTTGTTCTTGAGGACATGGGAGAAGTCATGTTGTTAGTAGTGGAATTGTGTTCAGAAAGATTCAATAGTTTGATATTTAAGTTGTGGTGTACTTCTTCTAGTGGTGTCATGTGAACGTCGACTACATGACACTTCACCTATATGGGCCTAGGAGAATGCATTGTGTATTTGGGTACTAATCGTAGGGGTTGCCGGAGTGACAGAAACCTGAACCCCCGTTAAGAAACCATTGCACAAGGGACGTAAGGGTCTTAGAGTTTAAAGCTATGGTTAGGTTTCTACCTTAATTACTTTCTTGTACTTACGGATGTTTGCAAGGGGTATAATCACAAGTATGTATTAGTCCTAGGAAGGTCGGTACATTAGCACAGGTTCACCCACACAACACTTAGCAATCTAAAGAAGATTAATCAACTATATGAAGCAAAAGCACTTGACAGTCTTCCCATGTGTCCTTGAGAACGTTTGGTCATCTTAAGTAATACAACCGGCTTGTCCTTTGTTGCATAAAGGATTGGGCCACTTGCTGCATTTATTCCTTCTGTCTTTTATTTACTCATATTTTGTTTACTTGCCTTATCAAAAACCCCTAAAAATCCGTTTGCTAAGTATTTGCAGAGAATTCCTGATCCATACCACTAGCCAGCACCTTCTGCTTATCAAAAATACTGTGATACACCCCCTATACTTGTGGGTCATCACCGCTCTCTCCCACTGACCCCGAGGCCCCACCTATCAGGTTCGAAGCCGTCGCTTCCCGCGCCCGGCGTGGCCTAGATGGGCTGAATCCCCCTCTGCCGGCCCATTGTCTTTCGAAATCCAGCCCGTGAGGCAGTTTTCTTTTTCTTTTAGGATTTCTTTGCCAGATCTGATTTTAGCCAATCACTTTAAATCAAAATGAAATTGAATAATGACCCTAGCTGCCCAGATAAAATTGTGTACTTACACATACTTGTTTTCTGAAACATGCAGTGACAAAATTCTACCAAAATATTACAAGTATTGTTCCTGGGAATTTATCTCTTAACATGTACCCTTTTTCACTAAATAAATTCCATAGTGATTTGTACATACCCAAATGGTATTAATCAAAGTGCCTATGAAAGGTAGTTGATATACCTATCTAATATCCCTTGTCTCCAACTAAGTGGAGCTATAGATCTGAAGATATAAAAATGACAAGATAAATTATATTATGTCTTTAGAAAATTCTCTAGGCCAATATATGAAATGTATTGACCTAATTCCAACTCTCTGTGATGTGGTACACTAAGGTCTACCAAAATCCAGGAGATCAAATTTTATTGAGGCTCTGTTTAATTTTGGTGAATTAATCATCTCTGCCTAGGGTAGTTCAAGTAGAAAAATCACTACAGAAGTTTTACCAATCCAAATTGGGTGATTCCAATTCCTACAGAAAGATAATTCAAATACCCATCATGTGTCTTTGGAAGCATATCAAAACCTTCTGTAGAATTAATCTGGTGAAAAAGAGAAAACAGCTACATAACTGACTTTGGGAAATTCCTGAGGGCATTCTGGTAATTATTTGACATGATTCCAACTCTTAGTGAATAAGTACACCAAACCCTACACAACCACCAAAGGAAATAATTTTTTGGACTCACAGAACTCTTCTGGGGAATTATCTCCTAAAACTAGAGAATTTCCCACTAGAAAATGCATATTAAATCAAAGGAAAATGATAAAATAGTGAAACCACTTTTGTTGGATTCATATTATCACTACCTATCTGATGGTAACATTTTTATACAAAGGTATCCTACATAACTTGGACCTTATATTTAAAACCCCCTTAATTAAGTAGTTTTGGCATCCAAATCATTAAAGAAACCCCACAAAGGCATTTCAAGTATTTCCACTTGTCCAGAAGCCAACCACTGAAAACCTACTGAATTGTAAACTAGTATTGTTCATTTCTTGATGTATGTATTGATACTTGTATGCCTTGTTTTGATTGTGGCATCGCTTGTTTGCGTGTATACTCGATGACGACGATAGTTGCGATTGTTTTGACACCGAGAAGAGGAGATATTATTATTGTTATTGGTATTCTTGGTTATCTAAAGAAGAAGTCCAGGGACATATATTGCCATGTTGCTGGTCGCAAGCAAGCCACCTTCTTGCTCATAAGCCTTGTCCTACAGTTTTACTTGTGCATGTTTTATCTACTGTTTATTAAAACTGCATTGTTTACTATATGTTGATGTATATATGGTAGTGGTTTGGCTCCTCCGAACTATTACACTTTGGTACTACTAAGTACAAGCCCCTCGACGACACCTACTTGTCCCTAGTATGGTAGATGGTGTAATACACCATACCCCTTTTGGAGACCCTGATTTAGCCGAAGCAAAGCTATAGGATGGGAAGACCCCGAAAAAGTTTACAAAATATTTTATGATGAAACCTTGGTGAGGTTTGATCTACCAAGAGAAGTTTGAGAAAGAAAAAGGTTTTTGTTTCACAAAAGATGTTGAAGGAAAGAGGAGGTAAAAATGTTTACGAAAACGCACCCGGTTCTTTGCAGCTTTAGCTATAACAACTTAATCCGTGCAACCACATTACCCACGAATGGGACAAGGCTGGATTTGATGTTTGTCTATTCTGGTATAAGCTGCCTCGCAACTACTACAGGGGGATATAACAATCCCTGGAGGGTGGCCTTCTCTGGCAGGGTCCATGTAAGACATTAACCGGGAGAAGGAACGAAGGGTCTACGGGCATCCACGCGTTACTATGAGCCCCTCATTGAAAGCGCACACTTGGGAAGTGGAAAAAGCGCTCTGGTTGGCTTGGGAACTATATAGGGTGTCCCGGTGTTGAGGGGAACAACACTCATAGGGTAGGCACTTATATTGAAGTGGGCATACAGAGAGTCTTGATCGGTTACTCGACCCACGATCGGTGTATATCAGGGTAGGGTACCTGAATGGTGTGGGTAAAGTGTACAACCTCTGCAGAGTGTAAATCTATTCGAATAGCCATGTCCGTAGTTAAGGACAGGTTGGACAAGCTACTGTACAGTGGTGTTGGTTTTGTTTCAAAAAGGATTTTGGAAAAGCAATGGCTTTGGAAAGGTTCTGACCTTGGGATGGTTAGAAAGGATAAATGTTTGTACCATGTGATGGTCGGAAAGAAAGGAAAGAATTTGGTCATGGGATGACCGGAAGGAGGAACTAATGGGTGACCCGATCCTAGTGTTTTCCAACACTTTTCAAAAAGGTTTCCAAAATGTTTTACAAAAGTTTTCAACAAAGGTATGCAGAAACTAATTGAGAAAATAACCTCTCTTGGAGCCCTCCTACTACCACAACCATATTGCATAACCTCTTGTTATTATTATTATTCTCTTAAGGTGGTTTGGAAGTACATTCAAAGTACTCACTGGCATTGTCCCTGGCTATTAACTTGGTCAGATATCAAGAAGAGGATGAAGCTGACGGCTATGCGAGCTAGGAAGTTCTCCCAGTCAGTTACCTGTAGGTTAAGGCATGGCTCGGGCTCTACGCTTGATGAAGTTCCGCTGATGATTACTTTGAGTAATGGATGTTTACTTTGATACTTGTCGGTTAAGTGCCACGACTAACTGATCATGGGATCGTGGTGTATGCATAATAGGGATTCTTGGAGGATTTATCCCGGGGAACCCACAGCTCATCCCCTAGCTAAGAACCTTTATACCCATCGTTTTGATGATAGTTTCAAACGGGCATAAGAAATTTAAAAATGGTCGGAACAATGTAAATCCTTCACGTGGCGTCATATTATGTGACATAGTTGCAACAAAAATACCAAACTTGGTTAATTGAATGCATCTCGGAAAAACCTTAACAGAAATGACCTATCATTTCGAGGTTTCATGACTTTCAAGCCATACGACCAATGTTATGGCTAGAATCGCGACATAGTTTGTGATAATGTGTCCATAGTGTGCACACATGTGCATCTTGGAATGACGAACAAAGTTGCAGGAGGAAGTTTTCCTTTTCGTCACACGGAAAAGCCATTTTCTATTTTATGAGTGCCAAAATCGGGGCGTTTTGTGAAGCAACACCAAACAGTGAATACAAAAATGCCACCACCCTAGTTTTCAAAAATAATAGACCACATTACATGAACATTGCCTCAACTAGGGATTCAAAAACATTTTCGTCCACCCTCGTGAAAAACACAAATGTTTACCGAATCGATAGGAAGTGGGTCCGGTTTGAACTACAAGTACATGATCTAATGCTCAAGATTTTTTGAAAAAATGTTTTTAGGTTCACAATATGATGCTTATTCAGAGATCCAATCCAAGTTTAGCGAGCCTCATCCCCTAGCTAAGAACCTTCATACCCGTTGTTTTGACCATAGTTTTAAACGGGCATAAGAAATTCAAAAATGGTCGGAACAATGTAAATCCTTTGTGTGGCGTCATATTATGTGACATAGCTGCAATAAAAATACCAAACTTTGTTAATTGATTGCGTCTCGGAAAAAACTTAAGAGAAAAGTCCTATCATGTTCGAGGTTTCATGACTTTCAAGCCAAACGACAAATGTTATGGCTAAAATCACGACATAGTTTGTGATAATGTGTCCATAGTGTGCACACGTGTGCATCTTGGAATGACGAACAATGTTGTAGGAGGAAGTTTTCCTTTTCGTCGCACGAAAAAGCCATTTTCTATTTTCCGAGTGCCAAAATCTGGGCGTTTTGTGAAGCAACACCAAACAGTGAATACAATAATGCCACCACCCTATTTTTCAAAAATACTAGACCACATTACATGAACATTGTCCCAACTGGGGATTCAAAAACATTTCCGTCCACCCCTCGTGAAAAAGACAAATGTTTACCGAATCGATAGGATGTGGGTCCGGTTTTAACTACAGGTACATGATCTAATGCTCATGATATTTTGAAAAAATATTTTTAGGTTCACAATAATGATATTTCTTCAGAGATCCAATACAAGTTTAGCGAGCCTCATCCCCTATCTCCATGCCCGCCGTTTTGACCATAGTTTGAAACATGAAAATTTTGAAACAGGGATAAGAAATACAAAAATGGTTCGAACAATGTAAATCCTTTGCGTGGAGTCATATTATGTAAGATAGTTGGAAGGAAAAATACCAAACTTGATAAATTTATTGCATCTTGAAAAAACCTTCTCAAAAATGAGTTATCATGTTGAGATTTAATGGTTTTCGGGTCAAACGACCAATGTTATGGCCAGAATCACGGCATAGTTTGTGATAATATTCCCATATTGTGCATACATGTGCATCTTGGGATGACGAAAAATGTTGCAGGAGGAAGTTTTCCTTTTTGTCGCACGGAAAAACCATTTTTCAATTTTCGAGCACCAAAAACGGGGTTTTTGTGAAGTGATGGCTCGGTGTTGATCTAGAGCTCGTTGGGAACCCCAAGAGGAAGGTATGATGAGCACAGCAGCAAGTTTCCCTCCGTTATGAAACCAAGGTTTATTCGAACCAGTAGGAGCAAGGAAACACCCCAAAGGTGTTGCTAGCTAAGCCTTGGCAGGGCGGACTACCGGTGCTAGTAGCAACATGGAGACCTGCACAACACAACCACAGAACTCTGTCCCCAACTTGCGATGAGGTTGTCAATCTCACCATGTTTTGCTGAAATCAAAGGATTAAACATATCGAATGGAAGGAAGTAATAGTTTGTAGAAAGTAAACACAAAGCAGTAAACAATTTGTATGTAAAAGAAAAGGACCGGGATCCATAGTTCATTAGAGGTGGCTCCCCTTAAGATAGATAAATGCTCCCCTTAAGTAAATCATCTTGACTCCTTTGGAACTTGATTAGGCATTATAACATTATACATAGACCGCCATCCAACTGCATCTATGACTAATAATCCACCTTTAGGTTATCATCCGAACCCCCTCTACTATTAAGTTGCAAGCAACAGATTATTGCTTTACGAATTGCGTGTAATGTAAACAATACGATTGTTCTATGAACAAAGGGTTGTTGTTTTCTCCCTAGTAGCAACAGCACATCTAGTACCTTAGAGATTTCTGTCACTTCCCCAGATTACCAGAGGCATGCACCCACTATCGAGCATAAATACTAACTCTTGGAGTTGCTAGCATCTACTTGGCCAAGGTAGATACTAACAACGGAAAGCATGCAAGATCACAAATAACAAAGACATGATAGAATCAATAATCAATCTGAAATAGCATCTCAATATCCATCTGATCCCCACAAACACAACATGCAGAATTACAAATAGATGATCTTGATCATGAACGGAGCTCACAAGATCTAAACATGAAAGAACAAAGGAGGAGAACCAGCCATCTAGCTACTACATGGATCCGTAGTCCAAGGATGAACTACTCATGCATCACACTGGAGGCTTGCATGGTGATGAAGAAGGCCTCCAGGGTGAATTCCCCTCTCCGGCAGGGTGCCGGGAAGAGCTTTAGATCCCTCCCGATCTTGGGATGGATATGACGGCGGCTACAGACTCTTTCGTGGATTTTTATCGGGTACTTAGGGTTTCGTCTCGAGGGCATCTTATAGGAGGAAGGAGAGGCCGAGGGGATGCTGGGGTCGGCCAGACCACCCCCTGGCACGGGCTAGGTCTGGCCGCGCGGCCAGGTGGTTTGGCCGGCTCCCAGCCCTTCTCTGTCTCGTATTCTGGCATCTGATGACTTCCGGAAAAATAGGCACTTTGGCTTTTGTCCCGTCCAATTCCGAGAATATTCATTTTCTAACTTTCCTGAAATCAAAAACAGCAGAAAACGGGCAGCTGGCACTATGGCTCTTGTTAATAGGTTAGTCCAAGAAATTATATGAAAAGTACTCCAAAGTGTGGACAAAACACAAGAAAGTGGATAAAACCAAGCATGGAACATCAAAAATTATAGATACATTTGCAATGTATCATGAAGCAACCACCAAATTCTTTTTAAATAGTCAAAGTATTTGTAATTAACACTCTAAGATGATCTATTGGATTTTATAGAAAATTAGAGACAAAAATCAATTCTTTTGGACTTCTTTAAAAAAGATATAAAAGAATAAAGAAAAAATGAAAAATAAAAATGAAAAAAGGAAAAAGAAAAAAAAACTATCCCAACTGGACCAGCCGAGCTAGCCTAGAACTAGTCTAGTATGGGCCAAGGCCTGCTCGTACACAATACATCATAACCCATCTCCCTTCTCACTGAGGCCCATTCCAGCGATAAATAGAACCAGCCCAACATGCGTGGATTGTTTATAAGGGAGCCTTATGTTTATTGTATAAGAATGCTTGCTTAGTGTAGTGGTAAGGCTCATGTTACTTTGGGTGGGAGGTCATGAGTTCAATTCCCCAACGAGCTCCTTTTTTCAAAATAACCGAATAATCTCAACAACACCTTCCTGCTGTATGGGTCCCACATGTCAGTACGATGTGTTTGTCTGTTCGGTCAAAAAATGGTTCCGACGCGTGAGACTGTCCTGTTAGATTAAATAATGTAGATTCAAATAGTGCTATATAAGCAGATATTGACACATGGATATGACACATAGTCAAAAGCTGACACATAGACATGACACATAGGCGCAATTAGTGATGTGGCCGACTATCCATTTCAACTTATCCTAATTTGGACGCTATGATGATTTTAAATCGTCATAGTGAGCTACAAATAAAGTCGTAGGCTATATCCGCTAGGTTATGACGATTTCACCTGAAGAAACTATGACGTTTCTGAGCAAAATCGTCGTAATTTTCTAAGGTTTTGTACCTCCCGAACGGCTTACGACCATCTAATGCGAAATCGTCATAACTCTGTGACGATTTTGTCCCCATCACTATTAGAAGATCATAGAATAACACATTCCTTGTAGTGCGGCTGGAAATGTTAGGATTCATGAGTCTTGATCCATCAATTAATATTCAAAGTTTTTCATACACCATATAGTGTTAAGATAGTGGTAATGGTAAGACTAGTATACTTGCTTAACAAAATAAAATAGCGCATTGCTCACTTTCAGCATATCTTGTTGAATAAGATGCACGAATCTACCAGATACGGGAACTGTATCAGAAACTATATATGATGTCAATATGGTCATGAGCTTGGCTGTTCGGGTCAAAACCAGGAATGTTCATACACTGTAGGCCAATACACATTGTGAAGAAGCCAGAGCATTTTTTTATATTCAAAGGTGTTAAAACACATGTTTCTCATTTTTTCTGAGAGATACGATAATAAGATAGTGCTTTCGGGTCACTGCAATTGCCCTACCCTAACCTTCCCTACGAGGGATCCTATCTCTCTCTACCTCCCCAGGATAGATATGTTTATCAATGAGAAATATATTTATCCCGGTAAGGGAGGAAGGTAGTCAAGCATTCCCCGGTCAAGATAAGCTCCCAACCATCTCGAAACACCAGTTGAGGTATTTCGAGATAGTCGTTTACTCTTTCTTGTCCGGCCGAGGCGGGGGGTGCCCGTATCTCGTTTGTTGCTAGTCCTTGCATTGTATAGTGTACGAATAACTTTGAAAATTGACCGTTGGATCAAGACTCAAATCCCAACATTGTCAGACGTTGGATTTTCATTTTCATTTAGCATCGAGAAGATACTATTGATAGTCTTTCTTTTCTTATCTTACCACTATTATATATAGTGTGCGGACAAAAGTATGAAAATTAATTAATGCAAATTCGTTAAAATTACATGTCTATATTTTTTAATAAATATATGCATGTATTTGAACTATTAATTACTGACAAATTTTTTTATTGTTGAAAACTGGGGCGTCAGTGTGAGATGTTTTCTTTTCTACGTTGCTTTGGATCACTTTTGTCCATCGTATGAATATTAGGTGGTAGATACATGGGGCATGTTGATCCGAGTCCCCCTAGCAGTGGGCACGTGGATTAGTAGTTCAACAATTTCAGAAAACACTTAAAATCCAAAATATAAACATTAGTAGCAAAGATAGTTTACAACCAAAATACACCCTTCCTAGTGCCAAAAGAGACCCTGCCTCCGACTACTACAACATTAACTAGTAAACGAGCGGTACTTATCTACAACTAAATTAACTAGTAATACATCATTACCATTGCATTAGGATCACTTAGCTGAAGATTAAGATCAATTCATCATGTCGATGCAAACGCAGAGAGACAACACCTTGATCATCCGGTACTGTCCATCAGCCGCGGTAATGTACCGCAGTGGCACCATGAGGAACGTCAGATCTTTAAGCCCAACACTGCTGGGTGACGCGTAGCTCGTCGGCTCAATGACCCCATTAAGGGTGTCCGTCGAGAAGTCTGCCGGCAACTACGGGCCGGTCGCGCATAGCTTCACCTTGTACCGGGGCCACGAGCACGAGGCCACCCTAACGCACACCGAGGAAACGGCGGCGGCATGGCCGAGCTCGCCGATGATGAGGCTGAACATGGTAGCATCATCACCGTAGACGATGACCATGGATGGAGGAAAGGACGGTAACAACATCATTGCTATACACTCCATGGGCTGGCCGTACGATAGCCTATGAACTTGTACCTTGTGGATGCCGTTGAGGTGCAAAAGGAGCTCGACCGGCGAGGAGGTGAATATGCAGCCGTCCTCCGTGCAGTCGCACGGGCTATACGGGCACGCGACCTTATGGTCGTCGAGCTCGTGGTAGGCGACCATGGTGAGGCAGCCGTCGTGGGGGAATAGAACAGTTATCGGTGCTAGATCGTCTTTGTCCATCGCCGGCTAGCTCTTGGTGGAATCCACCGATGCGCCCAGCATTGGAGTGGTTTCCTAGAAGCTCGGCTTGCCGATGTAGTGCCCGCAATCTAGTATTTTTATGCAGCATTGAGTTTGTTTTGAACGAAGGCTGCAGAATGTTGACAGGTGAGAGTAAATCAGGCACTTATTACCCTGTACAGTACTATACCAGACAAGCAGATCCTACCCGCGTGAGTGGTAAGAAGGTCTACGCCTTTTTTTGGAAATGGAGAAGGTCTACACCTAGAGAGAGACAGAGAAACCTGTGGCCTGGCGCAAAGTGTACAGTGATGCGGGGGAGTGAACGAGGACTGCATGCATGTCTTCAACACCATCTGCATTTTATTCTATCTGCTTGTCTCTTGTTGCTCTTTCTTTCTCAGCATGGCAGACTCGTTTCTCTTCTCCATTGTTTTCTTGTGGTTAAAGCTTGTCCAGATACCGAGTACTCGTATTAGTACATTTGAACTAGTACTCTAGTAATACAGAGTATATGTCTTTTTATACTCGAGTTGTACTACTAGTACTCCAATAGTAACACATATGTCTTCTTTAACTATACTACTACTCTAGTAGGTAGGCATCTGCGGGCAGTGGGTGGCGGGCGGCGGTGGCTATTTGCGGCTTTTTACTACTCCTAGGGCGGCAGGCGACGGGCAGCGGTGGCAGTAGGTTTCTAGTAGTACGGAGTAGTACTCGAGTACTAATACGTTGCTAACGTATATAATTTTTGATGTTCCATACTTGGTTTTTATCTACTTTCTTATGTTTTGTCCACACTTTGGAGTACTTTCTATACACTTTATTGGACTAACCTATTAACAAGAGCCACAGTGCCAACTTCCTGTTTTCTACTGTTTTTAGTTCAAGGAAAGTCAGAAAATGAATATTCTCGGAATTGGACGGGACAAAAGTCAAAGTCAGTTTTTCACCGAGGGGGACACGGAGCCAGAATACGAGACGGAGAGGGGCCAGAGGGCCGCCACACCACCTGGCTATGCGGCCAGGCCTGGTCCGCACCAGGGGATAGTGTGGCCGCCTAGGGCACCCCCTCGGCCTCCCCTTTCCCCCATAAGATGCCTCCGATATAGAAACCCTAAGTACCCGATCAAAATTCCACGAAAACATCTGTAGCCGCCGTCAACTCCATCCCTAGATCGGGAGGGATCTGAAGCTCTTCCCGGCACCCTGCCGGAGGGGAGAATTCACCCTGGAGGCCTTCTTCATCAGCATGCAAGCCTCCGGTGTGATGCATGAGTAGTTCATCCTTGGACTACGGGTCCAAGTAGTAGCTAGATGACTGGTTCTTCTCCTTTGTGCTATCATGTTTAGATCTTGTGAGCTCCGTTCATGATCAAGATGATCTATTTGTAATCCTACATGTTGTGTTTGCGGGGATCTGATGGATATTGAGATGCTATTTCATATTGATTATTGATTCTATCATGTCTTTGTTATTTGTGATCTTGCATGCTTTCCGTTGTTAGTAGCTATCTTGGCCAAGTAGATGCTAGCAACTCCAAGAGTTAGTATTTATGCTCGATAGTGGGTTCATGCCTCTAGTAATCTGGGGAAGTGACAGAAATCTCTAAGGTACTAGATGTGCTATTGCTACTATGGAGAAAACAACAATCCTTTGTTCATAGAACAATCATAATGTTTACTTTACACACAATGTGTAATGCAATTATCTATTGCTTGCAACTTAATACTGGAGGGGGTTCGGATGATACCTAAATGTGGACTATTAGTCATAGATGCAGTTGGATTATGGTCTATGTATAATTTTTTAATGCCCAATCGAATCTCAAAGGAGTCAAGATGTTTAGTATATGCAGGTATTGCTTTCTCGATGTTTGTCAATTGCCCCGCTGTAATTTGTTCACCCAACATGTCATCTATCTTAAGGAGAGCCACCACTAGTGAACTATGGACCCCGGTCCTTTCTTTTACCATCAATCTACAACTATTTACTGCTTTTCGTTTACTTTCTGCAAACAATTACTTTCTTCCACACAATATGTTAATTCCTTTGTTTTCAGCAAAACCGGTGAGATTGACAACCTCACTATAAGTTGGGGGCAAAGTTCAGTGCTTGTGTTGTGTAGGTTTCCACATTGCTGCTGGCACCGGTAGTGCGCCCGGCCAAAGTCCAGCTAGCAACACCTTGCAGGTGTTTCCTTGCTCCTACTGGATTGATAACCTTGGTTTCATAACTGAGGGAAAACTTACTGCAGTGCTCATCATACCTTCCTCTTAGGGTTCCCCAACGAGCTTGTTAATACACGAGTCAGCTTGTATATTTTCTGGCGGCGTTGACAAGGAGTCAAGGACATCTTCACAAGGGGAGTCCCTGATAACCAATCTCTTTACTATGTTGATTTTTTTTCTTAGTTTTTTTCTGCTTTGTTTGCTTGTTTCTTTATCAAAAACACAAAAAAAATTAGTTTTACTAGTTTGCTTCCTTTATTAAAAACACAAAAAAATAGTTCTTATCTTAAGTTGCCATTATGTCTAGCTTTTCTCCAATCACCATGTCACATGAGGAAATGATTTTCACTTTTAAACAAGGAACTGAAGAGAGTTTCAAAGAAGCTTGGTCTAGAATGAAAAAACTGAACCTAAAATGACTCAAAGTTTGTTCCTCGGCAGTTTTTACCTTGGAATTGCTCTTTTCTATAGATATGCTTTGGATGCTGTAGTAGGAGGAATTTCCTCCAATGCAATGAGGATGATGCTTGTAATGCCATAAAGAAGTTGGTCTTTATTTACAACTTTCCTAGCAAATCTTATTCTTCCTTCATAATTATATTTGCTAGACTGAATACTCTTGAGACTAACACTGCTAGTTTAAAATATTGCTATAATAAACTTAGAGAGCATCATGACTATGTTCCAATAAATTATGAACCCTCGAAGTGGCTTCCCACAGTAAAGATTGTTATAAATAATGAAACTTTTCATGCTCGCTGTGATATCATGTCTGAATTCTGTCTTATGCCTAAAGATATCTATGAATCTTTGAATCTTTGGGGACTTTCTGAAGGAGGAGAAGAAATATTTCTTGCTAATAATGCTACAATATCACCAATTAGAATAGCTGAAGGAGTGTTTACAAAGATCCTAGGGAAACGGTTTCTACTGATTATCTTGATATTGAATGTGTACGAAAAGGACAAATCACACTTGGAATATCCCTATTGAAACTCCTTGGAGCAATAATAGATCTGGAAAAGGGCACCATGCACTTTGCTTCTCCACCAAACAATCATATGTTCCCCAAGGTCAACAATAAAAGTAAGAGAGGTAAGGGCAAGAAATTTGGTTTTAATGCTTCTTCATTTGAGAACACTTGATTCTTTTTCTTGCTTCTTATGCCTAACTTAAAGGTGTTAAAAAAAGTACTTATTGGGAGATAACCCAAAAATTTTAGATGAGTCTTGGAGGTTATTACAAGCAGTTGGCAAGTTGGTTACTTCAGTAATAACCGCTCCTTATCCTATTTATTTGCTTTTTGTGCCAAGAGTAACCTCTAATGAGAGAGAAGTAATGATTGGGAAAGTTGTTGTTCCGAAACAGATTTTTGTGCTCCACCGTAAAAATTCGTGTACTATCTCTGTACGTTGTTTGGAGTCATGAATTTTTGTGCTTCTGCCCCAGGTTATTATATAACTTTCATTAGTTCAAAACTTTTTGATTTGATCAATAGAAGGTCTTCGAAAAAATTGGTTTTTACCTGCTGGTCTGTTTTGACAGATTTCTGCCATTATTTGCATTTGCTTCTTGTTGGTTCCTTTTTGAGTTATTTTGGGGAATTCAGCTTTTTGAGGGAAGTGCTACAGTAGTTTGTGTTTTAATGGAATTTTTATTGGTGTTGAAACTGAACCTAAAGAATTATTGTCTTGAGTGCACTAATGTTGCTAATAAAGATTGTATGAAGTTTTGTATAAAGATTGGTTATATGTATGAAGATTGTGTGAAGTTTTGTATGAAGATTGGTTATTTGTATGAAGATTGGTTATTATCTTGAGTGCACTAATGTTGCTAATAAAGATTGTGTTGAAACTGAACCTAAAGGCATCCCCTTCTTCATCAATAAAAATCCCAGGTTTCTTCCAAACACTTCATTTTTATTGTTTCATGCACAGTTGTGTTGTTCTTGGAGCGTCTTCTTTTTATTTTTCGTTTTCTTAGTTTTCTTAGTTTCCTGAATAAATTTGTTGGACCCCCTCTTTCATGCATTGGTTTTCAAATAGTTTGGTTTGGATTGGAAAAGAGTAGGAAAAGTTCATGCTTAAGTGGTAAAAGGAGCTTGTTTTTTACTGTGGCCTATGTCTTGTCATGCCATGCTTGATATTTTTGGCTTTATGCTTAGTGATCTTTGTTGTAGCATGATATGTTATAAACAATTGAGATTGCTTAATGTGCCTTTGAAGAATCATGCGTTGTTTTAGCATATTAAAGCATAGTATTGTGGTATTCTCCTTTGATGCTTTATTTGGGTTGACTTGGCGCATGCTCACACCATGTTATGACTATCCCAAGTCACCATAAGACTTTATGATCCTTTAGTTTTCGACTTGTAATATCACTTTATGCTTTGATTAATGATGTTTGGTCGCTCTGCATGATTATGGCCATTATTGCTCTCTTAGTCGGTCGCTCCCAGTCTTTTGCTAGCCTCCATAACTAAGTATGAGTTCCACTCATGCATCCAACTCCTAAAACCAAGTTATCCCAAAGAGTCCACCATACCTACCTATTAGCATTTGCTATTCCAAGTATATTCATGTGTTGTTCTTGGAGCGTCTTCTTTTTATTTTTCGTTTTGGTTTTTCGTTTGCTTGGTTTTCTTAGTTTCCTGAATAAATTTGTTGGACCCCCTCTTTCATGCATTGGTTTTCAAATAGTTTGGTTTGGATTGGAAAAGAGTAGGAAAAGTTCATGCTTAAGTGGTAAAAGGAGCTTGTTTTTGACTGTGGCCTATGCTTTGGCATGCCATGCTCGATATTGTTTTGGCTTTATGCTTAGTATTCTTTGTTGTAGCATGACTTGTTATAAACAATTGATAATTGCTTAATGTGCCTTGGATGAATCATGCGTTGTTTTAGCATATTAAAGCATAGTATTGTGGTATTCTCCTTTGATGCTCTATTTGGGTTGACTTGGCACATGCTCACACCATGTTATGACTATCCCAAGTCACCATAAGCCTTTATGATCCTTTAGTTTTCAACTTGTAGTATCACTTTATGCTTTGATCAATGATGTTTTGTCGCTCTTCATGATTATGGCCATTATTGCTCCCTTAGTTTGTCACTCCCAGTCTTTTGCTAGCCTCCGCAACCAAGTATGAGTTCCACTCATGCATCCAACTCCCTGAACTAAGTTATTCCAAAGAGTCCACCATACCTACCTACTAGCATATGCTATTCCAAGTATATTCATGTTTTTATCTACCTTCTGAATTAAACTTGTTACGTGAAAACTAGTGATTAAAGCTCTCACGAACTTGATGGCACACATTACTTTTCTTGCCCTTAATAAACTTGAACCATTGTGTCGTCTATGTTGTATATGCTTGCACTTATATGTTGGGGATTAGCAGAACCATGCTATCATGGGGAATGCTTTCCACATTGCACTTTTACTTTGTACCTAATTGATATCATGTTCTTTTGTCTACGGATGTCGTCGGTGTGAAATGAAAGGGGTGCTTGTAAGTCCATGGAGTTATGTATGTGTGTTAGAGAAAAGCCTGGGCCGCTAGGCAAATCCATGCCGTCATGGTAGAAACCTGCAGCGTAACCATAATGAGCTGTCTATGAAGCATTCTTCTTATAAAAAAGAGTCAGATATTGAGAAAAAAAAGAGAAAAAAAAGAGATATGAGAAAAGACGTGACATGGGTATACCCTACAGGTACTCAAGTTTGGTATATACGGCCTGAATACTGCGGAAGCCCACAGTGTTGCCAAGGCCCAAATGGAGAACTCGAGTGGCCCGCGGACTCTTGGTTGCTTGCGGGACAAGAAGAAGCCAAAGATAGAAAGTTTAAAGGGAAAACCCTAACCTGTAACCGACTCGATCTGCTACCCGAGACCTAGCCTATCAATATAAAGGCTAGGAGGGGGCAGCGAGGAGGACACACACAACCCTAGTTTCCACAACTCTCGCCAGATTGCATCTGCGCGCCCCTGTAATCTTTGATTCCTTCGTTAATTCCAAGAGCAGACAAGCAGGAGTAGGGACCTCTATGAGGCCTGAACCTAGGTAAACCTTGCATCCATGTGTGCTTGTTTGCTAGCCGACTCATGCCTCTAGCGCTCCTTCCTTCTCCAAAACCCAAGTCCATAACAACGGGCATTGATGAGTTAAACCCTCATCAATTGGCGCCATCTGTGGGAATTTGGAGTGCTGATGTCACGGCTTCTTCGGCCCCATCAACCGCGATCTAGAACTCCGCAACAACGGAGATTCACTAGCTTTTCAGTGCGTTTGACTTCACCGTCCACACGCCAGCTACTCGCATGGCTTTCGAGTCCGTAGGCGATGGAATCAGCCTGGTGATTGGAAGCTTCCGCTTCTAGGTGTGTCAGATGGGCACGCTTTGCATGCCTGACCAGCCAACTGCACCCGCAATCGCTCCAGCATCGTGGTTCCTGCCACCAATCGGCACCCTCAACAAGCTCAACACCTCAGCAACAGCTGGGAGCACGGACAGCGATAGCAGTCGCGAAGCCGATCCAGGTGACCTAGCAACGGAAGATGGAGTCTGCGGCTCCGGATCCGAAAGTTGCGGAAGCAACAACTTCCCCAACCACTTCATGTGTGCTGTCATCGACACTGGCGACACCACCGCCAATCGCGAAAATGGTGGCAATGGATCTGGCACCGATCCGCCCAACAGTGGCATACCTAATGGTGGACCACCCAATGGCGGCCCCGCCAACGGTGACAATGGTGCGCCCGTCAATAACGAAGGGGCCCGTCAATAACCATGGTGAACGAGCACATTGGTGAACGTGTTGTGATTAGACTCAACGACAACGAGTGGGCCCTCTACCGAGAAGCTCTGCGAGGCAATCCTCTGCCTCCTGGCACGCCACATGACATGCTGATGGGCTACCATTGGCTACTAAAGGAGGAGTACAGAGGCCAGCTACAGGTAATCGCGCAACTCGAAGCGCGTAAAAAGGCGGCGGATGAGTCGAGTCTTCGTCGAGCTGAGCTCTCCTCCCACGGAGGATCCTCCTCCAAGGGTAACGAGTACATGACCAACATGAGACGATCTCGGATGGTCCATCTCACCAAGCAAGAACACATAGAAGCCGCGAAAGTCCTCGAATTCGGCTCTATGACAGTCGACACGTGGGGCAACGTGGTCCCAAAGACACCGCAAGCCACGGTAACAGCGGCCACCATGTACCTCCTCAACAACCAGCAACCAGCTAAAGATGCGCGAGCTGCCATGCACCAATCTACGATCACGGGCTTGGGATTAGTCGAGGCCGCTCTCGACAAAGAGCCAACGCCGGAGCCGAAGAAGGGCAAAGCTCTAGCAAAACGCTATTCCTCACCTTCATCTAGCGACGACAGCCACGATCTGTCTCGACGTCGCTGCTCACGGTGGCATGATCGTGATTATGATGCGCGTGACGACCTCACGCAACGCAAAATCGACAAATCAAGGGCAAGACGCGCTCCTTTGACTGACTCCGAAGAGGACGAGACTGAACTTTGCGGCGCCAGATGCTTAAGCAGGGCCATCAGGTAGGAGCGAATACCTAAAGGGTTCAAACTCCCGTCGTAGAATCCAAAATTCGATGGCCTGCAAGACCCAAAGATCTGGTTGGAGGACCACATCTCCTCCATCAGGCTACATGGTGGGAGTCGAAGCACGGCCATGCAATGCCTGCAGCTACAACTGTAGGGTGCTGCCCGCGCATGGCTCAACAACCACCCGCGCGGATCCATTCGCAGCTGGGAAGAGTTGGTTTACAACTTTGTACGCAACTTCAAGGGCACTTACAAAAGGCCTGCATCAATCGAAGAGTTGAGGAGCTGCCAGCAAAGGTCGGGCGAGTCGCTATGCTCGTACATCCAGAGGTGGTCCATCATCAAGAACTCCGCAGAAAACATCTTGGAGGACCACGCAATCGACGCATTCAATGGTGGTGTTCGCCGCATAGAGCTCAGGGAGGAGCTCGGCCGCTCGAAGCCCAAGACAATCGACCACCTGATGGAAATTGCGAATCGGTGGGCTGATGGAGAGGATTCGGTGAAAAACCGCACCTACTCCGATGACGACGACGACCTCGGGCGCAGACGCGGCAGTCGAGGCAAGTGGCGAATGCGCGTCTATGATGACCGCGATGACGTCAACATGGTCGCAGCCGGCTACGCCAACAAACGCGATGATAACCGCAACAGCGGCTATCGCAGAGGTGGATACCGTGAGTCCAGGAAAACCACGTAGGTGTGGCAGCACCGCACTCGCGAGGAGGCACCCGCAACAACCATCGATGACAAAATGCCCGGACCATGCAACATGCACTTCTACATCGACAAGCATGACGGCAAGAAAAAATCCAGCCACCTTCTCAAAGACTGCCACGAGTTTCTCAAGCTCCACGAAGGTCTAGCTCAGATGAATCGCGACGCAGTCAACAGGGGCTATGGAGTCGCCCCAGGCGCCATGGCACACGGATCTCCTCCACCACCGCCCGGAATACCACCACCTGCAGCCGCACCGGTCCAGAATCATACCCACGACCCGTGGGCAACATGGGGATGATCCAAAAGGGGCGTCCCTCAAATCGAGTGCAGAAGGCCATCACTCGCCAAGTCAAATTGGCGATCAACTCTCCACCTTACACCACTGAGTACCTCAGTGGAAGCGACTCCTGCATCACCTTCGACAGGCGTGACCACCCGCACCAAGTCCCTCGTCCAGACCACTGTCCCCTCGTACTAGAGGCGCAAATTGGGGGCTTCGACATGAGCCACGTCTTCATGGACGGCGGCAACGGCATCAACCTAATGTTCACGAGTACCTTGCGTGTAATGAGGATCCCTCTGACGTGTCTAGAAGTTTCAGACACATCGTTTCACGGCATCGTCCTAGAGAAAGGTGTATATCCCCTGGGCAAAACCAACCTCGACGTCATCTTCGGCACCCTGCAAAATTTTCGGCGAGAGCGCATCGACTTCGGGGTCGTCGATTGGCCTTCACAATATCACTGCATCCTCGGACGTGTCATGTTCGCAAGGTTCATGGCGGTGCGACACTACGCCTTCCTGCAGATGAAGATGCCAGGCCTAAACGGCGTAATCACAATCAACGGCAACTTCGAGAGGTCCGACAGTTGTGAAAGGGAATTCAACAGAATCTCTTAGTCCTTCAGAATGCAGGAGGAACTCACAAGATTAAAGGAGTCGACAGTCAACAATCTGCCTCCTCTGAGCCGGCCAAGTGCACCCGACCTGTCCTTTGACTCGTCGGTGCACACGAAGAAAGTCTAGGTCCACCCAACGGACCCGGCCAAGACGGCCCTCATCGCCAACAACTTGAGTTCTGCATAGGAACTCGTGCTCGTCGAATTCCTCTGTGAGCACTGGGAAATCTTTGCCTGGTGTCCAGCGGACATGCCAGGGGTTCCTAGGGAATTCGCCGAGCATGCACTCAAGGTCAACCCAGACGCAAGGCCAGTCAAGCAGACAATTCAGCGACTTTCTGAACCAAGGGCAAAGGCGGTCGGAATGGAGATCAATAGACTCCTCGACGCCAAATTCATACGCGAGATCAAGGAAAGCACTTGGATCACCAACACGGTGCTGGTACCTAAAAAAGACACGATATCCTGCGGATGTGCGTGGATTTCACCTCCCTAAACAAGCACTGCCCAAAGGATCATTTCCCGATGTCACAAATCGACCAAATCATCGACTCCACCACGGGATGTGAGCGTCTATGCTTCATAGACGCCTACTCAGGCTATAACCAGATTCGAATGAAGGAGGAAGACCAAGAGAAAACGGTGTTTACGACGCCTTTTGGTGTGTTCTACTACAACACAATGCCCTTCGGGCTCAAAAACGCTGGAGCCACCTATTAGCAGTGCATGCTGGCTTGCCTCAAGAACCAACTTGGTCGCAACATCCAAGTCTACGTTGATGACATCGTCATCAAAACAAAAGAGGAAACCTCGCTAATCGATGATTTACGCGAGACCTTAGCCAACCTCGACCACTACCGGATCAAGCTCAATCCGGACAAATGTGCCTTCAACGTACCATCTGGGCAACTACTCGGATATCTCATCTCCGCGAGAGGGATTGAGGCGAACCAGAAGAAAATAAAAGCCATACTGGCCATGGACAAGCCGAAAAACGTAAGAGGCGTCCAATAGCTGGCTGGGCGAATCGCGGCGCTCATTTGATTCATAAGTCGAATGGGCGAAAAGGCACTACCCTTCTACCAACTTCTCCGCAAAACTGACAAGTTCGAGTGGACCAACGAGGCGCAGGAAGCATTCGAAGACCTCAAGTGTCTACTATCTACCTCGCCAGTACTGGTGACTCCACGCGAAAAAGAACCATTGCTGCTATACATCTCCACCACCAACCAGGTGGTCAGCACAGCGCTCGTGGTGGAACGAGCCGAAGAAAACAAAGTCCACGGGGTGCAGCGCCATGTCTACTACCTCAGTGGCATGCTAACGCCAACAAAGCAGCGGTACCCGCACTATCAGAAGCTGGCATACGGCGTCTTCATGACAGCCAGGCGACTGCGCCACTACTTCCAAGAGCACCCAATCATGGTGGTCAACGATGCCCCACTTGGTCATATACTCAACAACCCCGATGCCACCGGATGAGTCACGCTTTGGGGAATCGAGCTGTCTCCACGAGACATTACATACGAAAAGCGCGACGCGATAAAATTGCAACTCCTCCCTGACTTCCTCGTGCACTGGATGGAGAACCCAGCTCCCCAAAAAGACAGATATGTCCTACCTCTGGACGATGCACTTCGATGGATCCAAGCGTAAGGACAGGGCTGGCGCAGGCGTCATACTGACATCGCCTCAGGGAGACAAGTTGAAATACATTCTACGAATGCAGTTCACAGCCTCCAACAATGAAGCTGAATACGAAGCCATGTTGCACGGGATGCGGATGGCAAAAGCCTACGATGCCAAGAGGCTCATCATCTACGGCCACTCCAAGCTGGTCGTCAACCAGACAATGCACGAGTGCGATGCACTGAACGACAATATGATCGTGTACCGCGACCTCTACGACACACTCGAAGGGGACTTCGATGGCTGTGAGCTGCGGCACATAGGCTGCGAAAGCAATGAAGAGGCGGATGCACTCGCCAACATTGGCTCCACCTGTGCCCCCATACCACCTGGGGTATTTCTCGAGCGTATCTGCGAATGCTCCATCAAGCCAAAGGCCACAGAGAAGAAAACAAGTGCAACAATGGACTTTGGGGCTACGCCACGAAACGAGCTAATGGCACTCGACGACCTGGAGCTTGACATAGGACTCGAGGGACCAATGGGGGTCATGATGATCGAGCCATCTTGGACTCAACCCTACATCACATATCTTCTCAGCAAGAGGCTTACGGACGACCCGACTGACGCGCGACACATCGCACGGCAATCCAAGGCATTCGCCGTCATCAACGGCAAACTATACAAGCGCAGCATCACAGGAGTACTCCAAATGGTGCGTCTCCAACACGGATGGAAGGGCCGTCCTCCTCGACATCCATGAAGGGACTTGTGGGCACCATGCCGACCATCGCGCCCTTGTCGCCAAAGCTCTACGAGCTGGATTCTACTGGCCCACGGCCATGCGCGACGCCAAGGACATCGTCCAGCGATGCAACACTTGTTAGAGATTCGCAGACAAACCGCACGCACCTGGCGCAGAACTCTGGCCAATACCATTGGCTTGGCCCTTTGCACAATGGGGACTCAACATGGTCGGCAAGCTCCCAAAGTCCTCACGAGGAGGCTATGTCTACCTCCTGGTCGCAGTCGACAAATTCACCAAGTGGATAGAGGCCATGCCAATGACAAACCAGTCAGGAGCCAGTGCCGTCAAGTTCTTCGAGTCCATTGTCTATGGCTTCGGAGTGCCACACAGCATCATCACGGACAATGGAACGAACTTCACCTCTAAGGAGTTCTAGGGTTTCTGCGAGAACCTAGGAATCAACGTAAGATATGCCTTCGTAGCTCATCCACAGACCAACAGTCAAGTCGAAAAGGCCAACGGCCTCGTCTGCGGTGGAATCAAGAAGCGACTCCTCCGGCCACTCGAGCAAGCCGCTGGATGTTGGCCAGACGAGCTGCAGTCCGTACTTTGGAGCCTGCGCACAACCCCCAATAGCGCCATGGGATATACCCCGTTCTTCATGGTGCACGACGCCAAAGCAGTGCTACCCCCAGAAGTACGCTTTAAAGCCCCACGGGTAGTCGCGTACAGTGAGCAGGAATCAACACTTGCACTCGAAGACTCCGTCGATCTCCTTGATGAGGCACGGTATATCGCAGCAGAAAGATCGACGATCTACCAGCAGAACCTGCACAACTACCACAACAGAAGCCTACGCCCCAGATCCTTCATTCGAAGGAGACCTGGTCATGTGAATGAAACAGCAAGGGCACCTCAAGCTCGAGTCCCCTATGAAAGAGACCTTCTACGAACAAGCTGCAGTATCCCGAGTAGATGACATAATATCAATGGAACCCTTGATAAAACACCAACCTAGTTGCAACGCACCTAACAGGTTGGCAAGGTGCTGAGATAAAACAAGTCAGGCTAACGAAAAGGAACTGCCGAGTATAAATACACGCGCAAAACATATAAGCTAGAAATATCTTTACATATCAATTAATTACATATATCCACACGAACTTTTACAACACTAGTATACCTATTTGCAGGATACAAATCAAAACTACTACTGCAGCAGAAGAACGTTTGTCTGTTCCTCAAAGAAGTTGACAATTTCCTCTGCTGGGCGGTCCACCGCCTGGTAATGCGGAACCATGTTCCAGGTCGAACCTGCTGGTAGAGTCGACGGCCCAGTAGCAACAGCCGCAATGTCCACATCAGGCCTATGCAGTCGCACCAGCGACATGGCATCCTTGGCACCAGCCACTAACTACTGCCGCACGCACTCACGAACTGCACTCAAATCCTGGAATCTCGCCAGAAGGGCCAACATGCTTGAAGGGACAACGTCTAGTGGAAACAACGTCTAATAGATGTGCCTGAGGCACGACTGCGCCTTCTTCAGAAAATAAAGCACTCGAGAAGAACGATCCTGCAGGGTCACAAGTGTAATTGCACGGTCATGATCCACCCAGAAGTACCCACTCGCCTGTAGTTGCTCCTGGGTCAAATCATTCATTTGAACAGCGATCCGATCTTTTTCATCCTGCGGATGGCGAGCACTGACAACTACACCACACAAAAGCAAAGTGTGAAAAGATAGGCATCGCTGCGACTGACTAAAGGAAAAGATAAGAGGATGGAAGGCTAACACTTGAACTGCTCACTCAGCTGGGCCACCTCCTCCAATAGGGACTTCTCGCGAGCAGAGGCTTTCTCCGCCTTCGACTTCCATACATCGGTGCTACCACAGAGGATGGGCAACTCACGCTCTAGTTGTTTAATACGGTCGCGCAGTCACGAAAGCAATGACAACTCCTCCACCTTCGAACGAGGCTGCGCCAAGTTCTCATCGGTAGAAGGACGATCACAAGGATCACTCGAAGGAGCACTCGATGTACCCTACCACGAGTCAAGCAAAAAGCAAATAAGAGACAAAGAATACATTTGGCAAAGGGCATATATGCATTCAGACACAGGAAAAGTTTTGATTGGGCCACCCCCACAAAATCATTGTTCCATAAAGCAAAAGGTTAAGCCACTGCAGCTATTACAGAAGAAGACTAAGGCGCAACATGTTTCTTCGACTTGGACTTAGGCCTCGAGGGCTTCATTGCATCTGTGGCAGTCTCCGATGCCACGGACTTGCCGGCAGTACCCCCAGATGCCGCAACCTTTGCAACCTTCGCCTGACATCGCTCCTCAGAGTACTTGGCGAGTGTCTCGATAAGCTGGGGACCATAATTTTTGCATTTACCAGCATAGGGAGCAAAAACTACCTGCTGGCCTCCAGCGTCGACAGGCATCGCCTCAGAGATAGCTGCGGGATCCATTTCCACGCCATGGGCCTACACCATTGCGAGTGCCATGGTGGCGCAAACGGAGCGCTGTGAATTTTTTAAGTCCGTGGGGATTCCTCCAGCCAGGGATTCCACCAGGTCGCCGAGGTTGTCGATCATACCAGCCTTGGGATTCAAGTCCTCATGGATGCGATTGAGCACATCCTTGGCCTTCCCCAGCGTCTCCTGGAAGGAAATGCTGCGGTCCTCGACTACGGCGATGGCACTAGCCAAAGCATCCGCGTGGCGTAGAGATTGGGCATCAAATCTCAAGCCGCCGGCATCTGCATACAAAAAAACATTAGTACAACTATCACATATCAAAGCACACAAGAGCAAGACATATCCAGATGAAAAAGTCATACCCGAGAGGGATTTGGCAATCAAGAGAAGCTGCTCCTCGAACATCTTCTCCCTCTCAGCAGTGGAGGCAAGGAGATCCTACTCTCGTTTCCGCGACTCCTCCAAGGCTTTGGCTGCCTCGTCGCCACGGCCAATGTCTTCTCCAATGCAGTAGCATGGCGAAGTAATTCACTGTGCTCAGCTACAACAAACAGAGAGTGTTACCAAACCGAATCAATAATATTCGCAAAAGACAAGGACGAAGTCAAAACTTACTCTTGACAATGCGATGGCGATTGTCCAGTCGCGCATGCTTTGACCCATTTTAAGGACCTGCTCCGCCAGGCGAGCAGCTTCCTTCACGATGAGCTGCATCAGAGACATTCCAAGTTCAAGTACAGCATGCCAAGAATAAATTCGACTGCCAACTACAAGATACTTACATGATCTTCCACAGACTCCAAAGAAGGTTGTTGCACAGTCATTCGGGTAACCATCTGATGCTCCCCAGCATGCGGGGAACTCGATGAGTTATGCCCGGAGTGGTCCACCAATGGAGGAGAAGGAGACTGCGAGGCCACCTTCTTGGACTTGGAGTCCGCGACTCCGGACTCTTTCAAAAAATGGACGTCATCAGAAGACGATGTCGCCACTTGACTAAAACACAAAATCAAACAAGAGCTTCAAGACAGATGACAACTCAAAGAAGAAACCAAAATGAATTCGCGAATACAGAACTTACTAGTCAAATCTATCAAGATCGAAGGACAGCTCCTCCGACTCCGATGATTCCTTTGGCAGTCGAAGCTTCTTCCGGGAAGGAGGAGCCATAGAGCACACAGGAACAACGGGTATTGGATCAACGATAGATGGGCCCTCTGGAGTCGAAGGAGATGAAGCATCTGAATCCTTGCTACGAGAGCGCTTGCGAGTGTCCGGACCGCTCGACTCGGGGGCTTCCTCCTCCTCTTCAAGTAGGATGGTCGATTCCGACTCGTCCTCTTCAGCTACTTTGCGAGGAATAACCCCCTCACGAAGAGGGGGCAAACTGGGAGACGCCTTCCAATCCTGCATTCAGAAAACAACTCATTATACATCAAGAAACTGGAAGCAGTCGATAAATCAAGCTACTTCGTAGCACAATTCTATCTTAGGAGGAGGGTTAGAGTCGTCGAAGGAAGGTACGACTGGTTCGCCTGGGAGAACCTCCTCGGTGGTGTACTTTGTCACCAGTCACAACCTCTTATCTACTTCACCCGCGGAAATGCCATCGGCAGATACGCGAGTGGCATCGTCCGCACCAGCCCATTGGAACCTGGGGTGGACTCTGGCCTGCAGAGGCTGGATGCGATGGCGCAACCATGTGCGAATGAGGGCGGCGCCTCCCTCTTCTTTACCCATGCGGCTCTCGAGGTCGTAGACGCGCTTGTACAACACTTCCATCTCCTCGGACTCGCCAGGCATCACCACGTTCTTCCAAGAACGCCTCCTCCTGCACGGCGTCGCGGGATCGAAGGGCGCGAGTCCGTAGTGCTCTCCATCGGCCTTCTAGTCACGGATGTAGAACCACTTGTATCTCCACCCTTGGACGGACGCCATGAGCTTGATATCGAAATATGTAGCAGAGGAGTCGACATGGATCCCGCAGCCTCCTATGTCGTAGACTACGGAACCAGATGCCGACTGGCGCTTCAGCTTGAAAATCCTCTTAAAGAGGCCAAAGTGTGGCTCGATTCTGATCCAGCACTCGCAAAGTGTAATGTAGCAGGCGATGTGGAGAATAGAGTTGGGGGACAGCTGATGCAGCTGGAGCCCATAGAAGCAAAGGAGGCCCCTGAAGAAAGGATGCAGGGGTAGAGAAAGACCGCGGATGATGAAGGGTAGGAACATCACCCGGAAACCAGCAGGAGGACAAGGAGTTACCTCGTCACCTGGCACTCGCGAGTCATCCGCCACTAGTGACAGAACCCCATCTTGACGGAGGAGATGGAGCTCAGAGGATTTGATGATGGACGCACGCCACACACCATTGGTGACGCGGGTACCCGCGCCCTTCTTCTTCCCGGCGCCGGTGGCGCTTGTGCCTAGAGTGGTGGAGCCGCCCTTCTTCTTGGCAGCAGCAATGGCGGCGGCGGACTCAGCGGCGACACCTCCCTTCTTTTTCCCCATCTTGCGATGGCGGTGCGAGCGGAGGAAGTAGCTCAGGAACACGTGGAGTTGGTCTAGTGCCACGAAAAGGACGTGCTCTACAAAGCAGAGAGCAGCGGCAATGGCAATGGAAGCACAAGCCGAGAATGGGCAGATGGGGAAATTACCGCAGTTGTGCTGCTACTTAACCCCCTTGCAGATGTCATCCAACGGCCAGCAAAAACCCTACTGGATGCATGGCACACATCGAGGTCGACACGTGGAGAAGCCAAAACACAAACCGTCCCCCACTATCTCCATTACGCGCGGAAATCAAGGAGACGCTGTTAAAACAAAAGATTACGCACGCCCGGTCAAATCAAAGTCAGAAAGTGGGACCCACCGCTTGCCACGTCCCGTCAAAGCCGCTCACGCGGGCAACTGAGGTCATCACATCGTTAGCACTGATGTCATCAAGATGAGCACTAGAAGACTTCGACTACTTTAGTCCTTGCTCGAGTCTTCGACTCCACCAAGCACTCGGGGGCTACTCCCATAGGGAGTGCTGGTGGCGCACCCTACGATTTTCTTTTTATGCAGGAATATGAACATTCAAAGCATACCCAACCACTCGAATCTACAATTCGACTATGGATCATGGGTTACTCCCATAGGGAGAGCTGGAAGCAAATTCGGCTGAAACAAGCAACAAAAGACGACATCAGTTGCAAAATTTTAGTCCCTGCCTGAGTCTTTGACTCAACCAGGCACTCGGGGGCTACTCCCATAGGGAGCGCTGGCCGCGCACCCTATGATTATTTGTACACCATACTGTGTGTTGATAACATCCACACTTGAATGCTGTCGGGACTCCGCCTCATATTTTCCCTACAAAGAGACTGCGTCTCCTAGGCCACCCGAATCATCTCCGCGATGACCAAAAATTCGGATGCCGCGCTTACAGTGTGAAGATAAGACATGAATAAGGCCTGGCAACGCATCTACTGTGCACTACCAGAAACATATCCGTACCTACAGGTATGATGAACATGCCTTGACGGACGCGTCGAGTGCTCACACCCATACACTAGAATTCGACTCCTATAAGACCTCTGTGGCTTGAGTCGAATTACGCCAGCACTTTTCCGAATTCGAGTACGGGGACTCGGGTTTGAGTAGATTGCGTTGTTTTGCCCTAAGGCAGTTAACTGATACGGATATATCGGTTAAATTAGGCACGCATATCAACAACCCCTATGACATGAACTAAACAGTCGAAAAAATACTCAATCATGCACTCGAATGTCTTCATAAAGTCCCCAGTCGAATCTACGATTCCACTAGATACTCGGGGGCTACCGACATGGGTATACCCTACAAGTACTCGAGTTTGGTATATACGTCCTGAATACTGCGGATTCCCATGGTGTTGCCAAGGCCCAAATGGAGAACTCGAGTGGCCCGCGGACTCTCGGTTGCTTGTGGGACAAGAAGAAGCCAAAGATAGAAAGTTTAAAGGGAAAACCCTAACCTATAACCGACTCGATCTGCTACCCGAGACCTAGCCTATATATATAAAGGCTAGGAGGGGGCAGCGAGGAGGACACACACAACCCTATTTTCCACAACTCTCGCCAGATTGCATCTGCGCGCCCGTGTAATGTTCGATTCCTTCGTTAATTCCAAGAGCAGACAAGCAGTAGTAGGGACCTCTACGAGGCCTGAACCTGGGTAAACCTTGCATCCCTGTGTGATTTTTTGCTAGCCGACTGATGCCTCCAGCGCTCCCTCCTTCTCCAAAACCCAAGTCCATAACAATGGGCATTGATGAGTTAAACCCTCGTCAAGAGGAAAGAGAGAAAAAAGCACCATTTTCCCATGGTAAATAAGAAGATTGCGGAGATGCCCATTGTCTACTTACCTTGTCATTTTGATATGGGGATTCTTCCGTATCATCGGTCAAGGGGTACCTCGTTGGCGGTTCTCTATGATACACATGTACTTACTACGACAAGAACTTACCGGTAACTAAACTTGAGTAGCATGAGGAGCGGCCCTCGTATTCAAGGGACATGAGGTTTCCAACTTATACTTCGTCAAGCATATACACCATAGTTTGTTCACTTTAACCTTAATCACTTCAAGATGCTTATGATAGGGGCAATGAGAGCTGAAAGCTTATAAGTACCATAATTTTTGGAAGCTCTTTATGAAACTTGAATCTCTACTTCCTTCTATGAAGCACTTTCTTTTACTTTTATGTTGAGTCTCCACCTTCTATCTTTATGCACCTACTTTGAGAGCATAGTGGCCATTCTTAGTTTTATGTGCATTGTCCCAAGACTTGTTGATTGATGCATAACTTTGATATTGCTTGTTTTAAACTATTTGTATCTAGTCACTCTTATGAACTTTGAAGGTGTCTTATGCATTTATGTTTGCTACTCTATGAGGGACAAGCTAAATGCCACTATGCTATGTTTTCTTTATATGAAACAAACAAATGTCTTGCAAAGCTTGTTATTCATGAATCTTTTGTTTGTGCGTTTTCATGTTGCAACATAGTTGCTATGTCTTATTGTTAGAACTTTATATTTCATGCTATGTTGAAGTACTATGATCCCAGCTATCAATGTTTTACAAATACTTTGATCAAGTTTATGATGGTGCATGTCACCTAAAAATTATTATTTCTTTTTATCACTTACCTACTCGAGGACGAGCAGGAGTTAACCTTGGGGATGTTGATACGTTGCTAACATATCCATAATTTTTTATGTTCCATGCTTGGTTTTTATCTACTTTCTTATGTTTTGTCCACACTTTGGAGTACTTTCTATACACTTCATTGGACTAACCTATTAACAAGAGCCACAGTGCTAGCTGCCTGTTTTCTGCTGTTTTTGGTTCCAGGAAAGTCAGAAAATGAATATTCTCGGAATTGGACGGGACAAAAGAGAAAGTTAGTTTTTCACCGAGGGGGACACGGAGCCAGAATACGAGACGGAGAGGGGCCAGAGAGCCTCCACACCACCTGGCCGCACGGCTAGGCCTGGCGTGCGCCAGTGGTTGGTGTGGTCGCCTAGGGCACCCCCTCGGCCTCCCCTTTCGCCTATAAGGTGCCTCCGATACTGAAACCCTAAGTACCCGATCAAAATTCCACGAAAGAGTCTGTAGCCGCCGTCATCTCCATCCCTATAAGATGCCTCCGATACAGAGGCCTTCTTCATCACCATGCAAGCCTCCGATGTGATGCGTGAGTAGTTCATCCTTGGACTACGGGTCCATTTAGTAGCTAGATGGCTGGTTCTTCTCCTTTGTGCTATCATGTTTAGATCTTGTGAGCTCCATTCATGATCAAGATCATCTATTTGTAATCCTACATGTTGTGTTTGCAAGGATCTGATGGATATTGAGATGCTATTTCAGATTGATTATTGATTCTATAATGTCTTTGTTATTTGTGATCTTGCATGCTTTCCGTTGTTAGTAGCTATCTTGGCCAAGTAGATGCTAGCAACTCCAAGAGTTAGTATTTATGCTCGATAGTGGGTTCATGCCTCTAGTAATCTGGGGAAGTGACAGAAATATCTAAGGTACTAGATATGTTGTTGCTACTAGGGAGAAAACAACAATCCTTTGTTCATAGAACAATCGTATTGTTTACTTTACACGCAATGCGTAATGCAATTATATGTTGCTTGCAACTTAATACTGGAGGGGGTTCGGATGATAACCTGAAGGTGGATTATTAGTCATAGATGCAGTTGGATTACGGTTTATGTATAATGTTGTAATGCCTAATCGAATCTCAAAGAATGTCAAGATTTTTAGTATATGCATGTATTTCTTTCTCGATGTTTGTCAATTGCCCCACTGTAATTTGTTCATCATCTATCTTAAGGAGAGCCACCACTAGTGAACTATGGACCCCGGTCCTTTCTTTTACCATCAATCTACAATTGTTTACTGCTTTCTATTTACTTTCTACAAACTATTACTTTCTTCCACACAATACATTTAATCCTTTGTTTTCAGCAAAACCGGTGAGATTGACAACCTCACTGTAAGTTGGGGGAAAAGTTCTGTGGTTGTGTTGTGCAGGTTTCCACGTTGCTGCTGGCGCCGGTAGTGCTCCCTGCCAAAGTCCAGCTAGCAACACCTTGGAGGTGTTTCCTTGCTCCTACTGGATTCATAACCTTGGTTTCATAACTGAGGGAAAACTTACTGCTGTGCTCATCATACCTTCCTCTTGGGGTTCCCCAACGAGCTCGTTAATACACGAGTCAGCAAGTACTCCTGCTCACTGATTCATGAAGTAAGACTTTAGTAGTGTACTGCACTCCTGTACTGCTCAGGTGCAGCTGTCATCATACCACGGTTCCTAGGGAGACACCAGAGACACATGTGCTCAAATGCATGTCCCAGGTGGGCCCCGATGCCTACTGATTAGATAAAGCCTTGCTGCCTGACCACACAGCCAAGGCAATTCATTTCGCTACTCTGTACTACTATTTCTCGGTGATTTTCTTCTGTCTGCACGTCTCTGCTTGCTCTTCATTTCTTGGCATGGCGTGCAGCCTCCTGATTATAAAAAGCATCATAAAAGCCTCAAAATGTTAAATTATAGAGGGAGAGCATGGAGTCAATGTATTGCGAACGAGTGACAGTTGTTTGGCAAGATTCAACTTCTTGCTAAGAATATGCATTCCTAGAAATTTGACCATGTTTTGAAAACAATCAAAGAGGCTATGACTCACCGTGTTTTGAAATTTGGTTGTGTTTTGCAATTAACTTAACACCTTGCGATAATCTATTAAGTGGAATGATAGCTGTGAGATTCGGCACATTTTGATGGTTTTCTCCCGGATTTGATCATTTTCTGGCTTTACCTAACGCTAATACTTTGGCAGCAAGGAAAACATGGTTTTTAATGTGTGTTTCAGGTTCTAAATGTCAATATAAGGTTTTAACTACATAAACACAATATTCTGGAGAAAACAAGCAAGTCTCGTTTTGGAAGCACGCAAGGGGACGTCATAGAAGCTTTAACGAGAAACTATACGGCGGGAATATTTTTCCGGCCGTATAGTTCCCGCCGCATAGTTGTCGCTGCCTATGTCTTGTGAAAAGGGACAACTTCCATGAAGGGATAGAGGACGAAAACACAACGCAGCAGCCGCCACACCATCCAGAAGGGAGAAAAAAGAGATCCGAAGAAGAAGAAGAAGACGTTCTTCATCTTGCTCCACAATCTTCAACCTCCTAGCCAATTCACCTCCATAGCCACTACTTGTACGTGAGAGAGAGAGGGATCTCCACCTTGCAAGACTAGGGTTTGAGATTGTTTCTTCCCATCTTGAATTGTGTTGGATATTTTTCTATTCTTATTGTGGATCTCCACGGTAATACCAAGACGAATTCCCTTTATTTGATTATATTGATGATCCATTCTTCTCTCATGTGTGAGTAATTTCCTTGGGCATGGGAGATGTAGGGGATTGGTGAGATGTGATGTGCATTCATATATTTTCCATTATTTTGTGATTGATTCTAATTACTATATTATGTGTGCTTGACTATCTGTGGGATGCCTAATGCTTGTTGTCCAATTAAGGGCCCAGACAACATGATGCTTTGTTCTACATAGATAAGATCTTGTTCGCTAGTGGACCGGCGACCCCCGAGTGACACGGGGATATCAATGGAAAACTAGTAGACTCGAGGATAACGAGGAACCACTATGCTTATTGCATTAGTCCGATCCAAGGAGCTTAATCGCTAAGCGACCTGAAGGGTCTTAATCGTCTAGTGTCTGGCCATGGTTTTGGTAACAGGCTAGTAGGATTATCAAAGTTGGGATGAAATGTACCAAGAGGAGTTCCGACTAATTACGGGTTGCTCGCCTACACATATATTTATAAGATTATAATTGTCACATTTATCATTCATCCATCTGGCATAGTCACTATCATCATGAACTGAATCTCCCGCCTTCTTTTGCCATCTGCAGTAAACAACAAACAACCAAGTCGTTCTTTACTTTTATGCTTCATATTTCTGAAGTTTACATTTTAGTTATATTTAAATACATCTCATTTAATCAAAACCCATTCCTACTTCAACACTTAT
Organism: Avena sativa; assembly: GCA_916181665.1. NCBI lineage: Eukaryota > Viridiplantae > Streptophyta > Magnoliopsida > Poales > Poaceae > Avena > Avena sativa. Next base: position 321,873,234 of record OV702292.1, read on the forward strand.
AGTCAATTCACTCGAGGACCTGTGACAACTTCGGGTGTGACAATGACTTCACCCATAAACACTTACCTTTGGGATCCCTGTGGGATCGATATCTATACTTCAAAACTAGCTACAAATGATTTGTGCACTTGCAGACATCAAGCTATTTTTTGGCGCCGTTGCCAGAGAGCTAAGTGCTAACTATTTGTCTTTTGACATTTCAGGTGTTGCTACTACAAAATGTTCTCCTTAGGAGACAAAGGGTCTACACGCTCTGGTAGTACCTACCTGCCAGATTATATGTGTGCCTGCTTAGAGGCGCGAAGAAATTTTTGAAAAACTTTTAAGATCAAATAAAGTTGAAGTTGAAACCCTGAGTGATATTATGGAAATCATGTCTATTTACAGGACAACTCCTATGAAACCTAAGAAAAATCTTAGGGAATACAATGCTCCAAGTTTTGAATTTCTTAAACAACCAATAGAGTTCCCTAATCCTAGAGTTAGAGAATATATATTTGATGGTGGAAGGGAAGATGAAGACCTAGGAAGACATATAAGAGAGTTTGATGATGTGATAGCATTGCTTGGACCAAAAGGTTTGCCGAGAGACTTTTCTCGTATTAAATTATTTCGATGGTCTCTTAAAGGTAAAGCTTTAGACTGGTTATATTCTCTCCCTCGCCATTACATTAAATGTTGGGAAACTGCATTGTTAAATTCAGAAACAGATTTAATCCTTTTAAAAAGGTAACTTAACTAAGAAAGAATATAGGCAACTTTAGTCAAAATGTGGGAGAAAAGTACCGACAAGCCTGGGAAAGATTCTTTGGAATGATCAATAATATTCCTAATCATGGCTATTCTAAATCTAGTATTTGCCATTTATTTTATCACAGTCTTAATACTCAATATAGAGAATTGCTTGAACTCTCGGAATGAGGGTCTGTAAATACTATAACTATTAAGGAACGTTTGGAATTGATGTCTACTAGGGCTAAGCATGGTTCTTTATATAATCCTGATCTTGGCACTAAGCTAGAAAGAGGGATACTTCGGATAACTCCTGATCTTATGTCCGAGTTACGCAAAACAATGAAAGAAAAAGGTATACCTTCTAAACTTGTTAAGGAAAACAAAGTAGATTTGTTACAAGTTTTAAATGAAGAAGATGAAACTAGAAAAGTTTTTTCAGAATTAAAACATCGACAAGTAAAATCTCATAATAACTTGCATAAGCATTTCCAAAAACACAAAATGATTTTGCCAGAACACACTAACAATTCTGATGACATTGGCCAAGAAATAAAACTATTTCACAAGTATGTTAGTATTATTGAAACCCAGTGTGAACAAATAGCATCTGGCTATCAAATTTTTCTTCGTTATGATAAAGATATTTTTGTTTCTACTAATGTTGTTACAAGAAGGGGTGCAGTTGTTACAGGACCCTTAGGACCACCAGAATATGAAGCTGAAAAAGAGCGAAAGGAAAAAGCCTTGCTCAAAGCAAGACAAGAAGATGATACATTGGTGGATCCTCGAGATGAGACTGAAACACAAGATCAAACCAAGGAGGACCAAAATGATGCACATGATGACATCAAGACTCTGATGCAAAAACGGTTGATCCAAGAGAAGCTAAAGAAATAAGCAAGGAAGATGAAGATGTTGTAGTAGGAAAGAAGAAAAGCCATAAACAACAACAAAATAAAGCAACGAAAGAGCCTGACCCCCAACAAAAGGTAAAAGACAAGAGTAAGCCAGGTGAGAAAAAGCTTCCTTATCCAGATCGAAAAAAGAAAGCACCGGATCAGGTAATTTATAATTCTTTCACAAAGGCACTTAATGACCTTCGTCTAGAAATTCCATTTGCGGATGCAATCAAAGATCCTACTTATAGTAAATTCCTCCGTGATATTCTTAGTCGAAAGAAAGAAATAACTGAACCTATTGCCATGATAACTAGTTATCCTGCTAATGGGAAGCTGTTATCTATGTCTGGAGATCCAAGAATACCAACTATTTCATGCTCAATAGGTAAAATAGATATTCACAATGCCTTGTGTGATGTAGGAGCAGGAGTTAGTGTAATGCCATACTCCCTCTATAAAAGTAGGATTAGGGGAGTATTCTCCTACTACTATCACTTTACAGATGGCTAACAAGTCCACTAAACAACCCGTTGGTATGATTGAGGATGTTTTACTTAGAATAGATGAACATGTTATTCCCACTGATTTTATCATTCTTGAAATGCCAAAATATGAAAAACTATCTATAATACTTGGAAGACCTATCCTTAGTACTGTAGGTGCATCAGTAGATTATGCTGAAGGAAAGGTAATCTCCAATGTTTATGATGTTCTCCGATATTTTCCAAAGAAGCTAGAAGCAGGAGAAAGATATGTTCCACCAGCAAAACGAGTTCACGTGGTAAGTGCTCTTGATTAGGGGAAACCCAAGGTAAGAATTCGAGAAGAGAGAGGAGGTTGAGTTACTCAACCATTCTTAATAAATGCTTAATGCGAGTCAACCCATCTCGCCAATTAAGTAGATTAGAGAATAAGAAGTTCGTCACATTCCTACCAATTTTTCACAGACATTCTTGCGGAAGCACCCCCGTGAAGATGCAGCTGTCAAAAGTAGTAGAAACATCGATTGAATGAGTATAGAATAATAGTTTGAGTTTTCCTTTTATAAAAGTTGAAATTTTTCTTTTAATATGCTAATGTTGGTCGACAGTTTTTACTATCAATTTTCAATTAAAAATAAGGTATTTCGCTAAGTTTTGGGATAAGAAGGTATCCTCAAAGAAATAGAATTTTTTTTGATGATTAGTGATGGTTTAACGACAAACTATACGGTAGGAATAAAAAATTCGGCCGTATAGTTCCGGTAGTATAGATACCTTTGTCATCAACAAATTTTCTTCGAAGGCACAAAGAGTTTACCGACCAACTATACAACAGGAATAAAAATTTCGGCCATATAGTTCTGGTCGTATAGATATCGATGCCTCCGTAAAAACTTTATCTCAAGGTGCTGAGAGTTTAACGACCAACTATACGGCAGAAATAAAAATTCCGGCTGTATAGTTCCGGTCGTATAGATATCGATGCCTTCATACAAAATTTATCCCAAGGTGTTGAGAGTTTAACGACCAACTATACGACGGGAATAAAAATTCTGGCTATATAGTTCTGGTCGTATAGATATCGATGCCTTCGTACAAAATTTATCCCAAGGTGCTGAGAGTTTAACGATCAACTATATGGCGGAATAAAAATTCTGGCCGTATAGTTCCGGTCATATAGATATCGATGCCTCCATACAAAATTTATCCCAAGGTACTGGGAGTTTAACGAACAACTATACGGCGGGAAAACAAATTCCGGCCATATAGTTCCGGTCATATAGATGCTAGTTTTAGAAATTTATCTCAAAAGACAGACAGTTTAACAACCAACTATATGGTAGGATCATTGCGATCTGGCCATATAGTTGCATCCGTATAACTGTTTTTTTGTATAAAGAAACCCTAGTTGGTAGCACCGCCGCAACTATACGGGCGGAACCACATCACCCACTCGTACAGTTCCGGCCGTATAGTTTGGTGCAACCACAAAATCACACCGAGGCGGCTAGGTCTTTCTCCTCTCCTCATTATTTCTCTCATATTCTCTCTCCAAACCTCTCAAAATCCACCTAGAACTTTTGATTCTTCGCGGATTTCGTTTGTTTGAGTGGGGGAATCAACAGATCGGTATGTTCCTCTCTGTATCCATGCTTTATTTTTAGATTTCCATGGTTGAAACCCTCACATTGATCTAGTAGATGAACTCAAGCTTATTTCGTTTTCCCTATTAATTTCTCAAGTTAGGATTGAATTTTCCATGTAGAGTTGTTCCTATATCATATAGAAACTATATGCCTAAGGTTTTATGGTGAAATTTGTTAGTGCATCACGATGAACAAAATCGGTAACCTTTTTCATTCGAGCAAGCGCCAATGAGGTGAAGGCTCGAGCTCGAGGTCCGAGCCCCGTGCAACTCTAAGTTGGACATCGTCTCATCAAGGAGGGTGCTGCCCACACGCTGGGCCGACCAGAACTTTCTCACCGCGGCAGGGTTGAAGGAGGATTTCGATCTCATGTGCAACAGGGCAGGGTTGGCGGTACTTGGCTTCGCAAGCCACGACACCTATGATGAGCTTACCCATGAGTTCCTTGCCTCCTTCTACGATGACCACAAGGAGAAAGGCGCTATGAAATAAATTTCGAACAATTTTGCAATGCTTTCAGCTTATCTCATACTGGGGATCCCAATGTTACTAACCTCTATAGCGTCACAAGTGGAGAGACTTGGGAGGTTATTTCTGTTAATGGTGGCAGTCAATTCTACCAAAAGAACATGTCCACCATTCAGAACCCAACCATCCGCTACTATGCTTTGTTCCTCGCCAACACACTACTGGGAAGGGGTGACACTGGTTCCATGGCCAATGCAGACATGGTAATGATCACCAAGGCTCTCTTCCCCACTGCACCGCAAAGCCCTAGTCCTACAGCTCTACTCAGCACTTTCGCCACCATAGAAACAAGACCAAAGGTGATATTCACATTGGTGGATTGGTAACCCACCTTGCCTATGCATTAAATATTGTACTACCTGTTATGGAACCTGTTGGCGGCTCCAAACTTATGGATGTCAAGTATTTGACTGCTTGTGGCTTCCTTGGTGTTTACCATGCTAATCGGAGGCTCCGAGCATATCAATTCAATTATCTTGATGATGCACAGGGAGAGCAGGTCCAGTTGCCATGGCCCCAAGCCTTCTCGATAGTGGAAAAGGATGCATGGATCCTCACCAAGGACCAAGTGATGGAAATCCTAGCCGAGCTCCAGCAGGATGAAGAGGAAGGTGAAGAAGGAGCACAACAAGATGAGCAAGAGAAGGAGCAAGAGGAAGAACAGGGACACAACCCTGCTTGGGAGGGACAGCAGTAGCAGCAGCCAGGAGGAGCCTATGACCCGTGGCCCAACCATCCACAACAGGGGTATGGCTACGTCCCCTACCAGGAATTCCAGCAGCTCAACCAACATGTTGGGGAGATCGACCATACTCTTCAGGAAGTGAATGAAGATGTGAATACTTTAACTCACAACTTCAATCACTTCATGACCCACTTCCCCAACTACTACCAGCAGTATCCGCACCATCAGCAAAATGATGGCAACAACTAAGCCTGGCAATAGCCTAAGATTGGGGGAGGTTCGAAAACCTCCAAACTTTGCTTTCATATTTTTATTTCTTCTTTTGATTTATTTTTCTTCAAAATTTTCATGTTTATTTTTAGTCTTGCGTTCCTAAACCAAAAATACAAAAAATTAGTTGTAACTTTATTTTCAAGTTCATTTCTTTGTTTCTCTCGGAGATTGCTTAATTTTAGGTGATTTGGCAATATGGAATTTAGTAGAGGTTTGACTCAAATACAAGAACGAAACAAGCAAGAGGAGGTATCACATTCCTTTCGTCACACTCTTTGCAACCTTAATTGATCCTACCAGGCAGTCAATATATCGAGAACGAGTGATAGTTTGGAATGATTCAACTTATTGCTAAGAATATGCATGCCTAGAAACTTGACCATGTTTTGAAAACAATCAAAGTGGCTATGGCTCACCGCATTTTGAAATTTTGCATGCGTTTCAAAATTAACTTTACACCTTGCGAAAATCTGTTCACTGGACGCACCAGGCAGTCAATGTATCGAGAACGAGTGAGAGTTTGGATTGATTCAAGAATATGCATGCCTAGAAATTTGTCCATATTTTGAAAACAATCAAAGAGGATATGACTCACCGCGTTTTGAAATTTTGGTTGTGTTTCAAAATTAAGTTCACACCTGGTGAAAATTTATTTAGTGGAACCACCACTAGACAGTCAATGTATCGAGACGAGTGAGAGTTTGTAAAGATTCAACTTCTTCCTAAGAATATGCATGCCTAGAAATTTGATCGTGTTTTGAAAACAACCAAAGAGACTATGACTCACCGTGTTTTTAAATTTTGGCTGAGTTTTGAAATTAACTTCACACCTTGCGATAATCTATTCACTGGACCCACCACCAGGAAATTAATGTATCGAGAACGAGTGAGAGTTTGGAAAGATTCAACTTCTTGCTAAGAATATGCATGCCTAGAAATTTGACCGTATTTTGAGAATAACCAAAGAGTCTATGACTCACCGTGTTTTGAAATTTTGGCTATGTTTCGAAATTAACTTCATACTTTGTGATAATTTGTTCAGTGGACCCACCAGGCAGTCAATGTATCGAGAACGAGTGAGAGTTGTTTGGCAGGATTCAACTTCTTGGTAAGAATATGCATGCCTCCAAATTTGACCGTGTTTTGAAAACAATCAAACAGATCACCGTGTTTTGAAATTTTGGCTATGTTTCGAAATTAACTTCACACCTTGCAATAATCTGTTTAGTGGACCCACCACCAGTCAGTTAATGTATCGAGAACGAGTGAGAGTTTGGAAAGATTCAACTTCTTATTAAGAATATGCATGCCTAGAAATTTGACCATGTTTTGAAAATAATCAAAGAGACTATGACTCACGGTATTTTGAAATTTTTCTCGTGTTTCGAAATTAACTTCACACCTTGCAAAAATTTGTTCAGTGGACCCACCACTAGGCAGTCAATGTATGGAGAAGAGTGAGAGTTTGGTAAGATACAACTTATCGCTAAGAATATGCATGCCTACAAATTTGACCGTGTTTTGAAAACAAATAAAAAACTATGACTCACCGTGTTTTGAAATTTTGGCTATGTTTCAAAATTAACTCCACACCTTGCGATAATTTTTTAGTGGACCCACCAGGCAGTTAATGTATCGAGAACGAGTGAGAGTTCTTTGGCAAGATTCAACTTCTTGCTAAGAATATGTATGCCTCGAAAGTTTGACCTTGTTTTGAAAAAATCAAAGAAACTTTGACTCATCGTGTTTTGAAAGTTTCGCTGTGTTTCGAAATTAACTTCACACCTTGCGTTAATCTGTTCAGTGGACCTACTAGGAAGTCAATGTATCGAGAACGAGTGAGAGTTTGGAATGATTCAACTTATTGCTAAGAATATGCATGCCTAGAAATTTGACCATGTTTTGAAAATAATCAAAGTGGCTATTGCTCACCGCGTTTTGAAATTTTGCATGCGTTTCGAAATTAACTTCACACCTTGCGAAAATCTGTTCACTAGACCCACTAAACATTCAATGTATCGAGAACGAGTGAGAGTTTGGAATGATTCAACTTATTGATAAGAATATGCATGCCTAGAAATTTGTGTGTATTTTGAAAACAATCAAAGAGGCTATGACTCACCGTGTTTAGAAATTTTGGCTGTGTTTCGAAATTAGCTTCACACCTTGCGAAAAGCAGATTAGTGGACCCACCAGACAGTCAATGTATCGAGAACGAGTGAGAATTTGGCAAGATTTAACTTCTTGCTAAGAATATGCATGCCTCGAAATTTGACTGTGTTTTGAAAACAATTCTAGAAATCAAAACGGATTCATAAAGAACCTCACAAATTTCAAATTATAAAAAGCAACACAAAGATCCTGACAATTTTCAAAATATAAAAGGTTCATATATTTGTAAACATCCTTGAAAATTTCAACTTATAAAAAGGATCAAAAAATCCTCACAAAATGCAAATTAAAAAAGGATCCTGTATTTGTAAACATCTCATAAATCTTAGCTTATAAAAAGGATCACAAAATGACTCACGGATTTGAAATTATAAAAAACCATCATAAAAATCCTCACAAATTTAAAATTACAAAGGGAACGATTCCCAAAAAGCCTCACAAATTTAAAATTATAAAAACATCATCGGAAAAAGCCTAGGGGTTTTCGAAGAACTTTTTTATGGCTTCGGTGTCAAACTAGTGATCTAGTGCCAAATTTTAACGAAAAGGGAGATATCATGGAGATATCAAGCTCATCGGATCGTAGAGGATACTAAAGTGGGTGTCCATGATCCGTGTGAGGTAGGTCTCGACCAATCAGGGCCCGACCCTATAACACATAGAATAACACCTTGTGCACCCAAAAAGGTGTTTTGTGAATCTTTTTTGGAAATTTTGATGAAATGACATATTCTGGAGCTACCAATGTATAAAAAAACATGAGCAAAACTATGCGACACCTGTAGTGCAAACGGAAGACATTTCTAGTGAAAATCGGCATGAACTCAGAAAATGGAAGAGAGAGGAGAGAGGGAAAATAAATTTTCTATTTCTTGTGGGCAACCCACAAGTTTGAGGTGCACCTTAATGCTGATGTAGTCGCAGGTGCCTCACCGGTGAGCATCGATGAGAAAGAGGCTAGCTAGGGCTATGATTCTGATGTTTGCGTGTCTACTGGATTCTTCTGGCGTATATAGACCGATGTTTTGTGCTTGCTTGGTTTTGCAGGCGACGCAGCCTTTTTGACGTGCCACGGTGATGGCCAGGGGATAGGGAGAGCACGTGGCATGTTGGGCAAAGTTGAGTTTTCAAATCAATGTGGCATTAAATAATTTCAAATCAATGCCGCACAAGGAGATGATTTACATGGACTGTACAGAGGTTATTTTTTATCCATGGACTTTGATATACTACTAATCTGTATTTCACTTATAATGATTGATATTAGTAATTAAAGAATACATGCGGGTTCCTAGGTTTCTTCCTTTTAGTATTAATTGCCTGAATTCACGTGAGTGATTAACGTGGGTTTCTCTGTATTGGCACCCTTCTTTCCTTGAACGCATGCAGAAATTAAGGGGATGAAGTAATTTCACCTTCCTCGGTAATACAAGAGGTTTTATTGCGTCGCAGTGGAAGATGAAATGACAAATGGAGTACTTATGCTAGTACTAGACCGCAAACACTGCTCCAATTTGCTTGATAATACTAATATTAAATCTCCAAACATTATTACAGAAAGGAAGTAGAGGTGAAATTAAACAAAATTAATCCTAAGACTTCTTCGCCTTCTTGGACCTAGATCCTTCCGCTATCACCTTCGTGCTGGCATCATCCTTCTGCTTCCCGTGGCATCCCCTAGCTGTCGTCGTATTCTTCTTCTTCAAGCCTCCCGCCTGCTTCTACTTCCTCTTCTCAATGGCGATGAAGGCGGGATCAAGTGCACTCTTCTTGTAGATGAAGTCGAAAAATGGCCATAAATCTTCTGACCCCTCATCCTGCTGCTTGTGCTCCCTCTTATTCTTGACGATGGAGGATGGATCGAGTGAACTCTTCTTGAAGATGATGTCTCCTTCATAGATGAAAGACCAAAGATCCTCCTTCCCCTCCTCCTCCCCTCCTCCTCTTTGCTCTCTACCGATGGCGTCCCCTCCATCAGATGAAGGTAAGCAGGGTCCTCGTTGGAAAAATTACCTTCTTGTGTGTCGGAATAGTACGGCCTGTCAACGGACTCCCCGCTATCACCATGGTAGGGACTGATATCCCTTTTCGCCCGTGCGTTGGACACGTTAATGGAGGTGCACTGATCGGCGCAGTTGCGCGGCATTTTTGTGTGTGTGGTGGCTTCGCTGGCCTAAAGGGATAGGGAGAGATAGAGAGAGTTCTTCGATGTGTGTATCATGCCTGGATGGGATAGGTGGTAATTGTTGATGGCCACTTAAATAGGCTTGCTCGAGACATCCAGGAGTTTCCACATGCCGTAGGAGTAGCCTGGCAGTTCCCTTCCATCGTTTTTTATACTAGAGTTCCCTTCCATCGTTTTTTTACAAAAGTTCCCTTCCATCATTGAAACAAGATCATATGGTTGGTACTCCTATGCCCCGAGAGCATCAGCAACGAGGATATTACAAGTACCACCACATGTTGGGGGGGGGGGGTTTGCACATAACAACCATAGACCTTTTCCACGCAAAATACAGACATTTTCTGTAACCGTTGAACATAATACATAACTAGTCATTGTATGTTTCTTAGTTTTTTGGGAAACGTTTCATAGTTAATTATATAATATAGTACTAAAATATAATATTTATCGAAATTAATAATAGGTAAAGCTCAAAAAATAATTATAATTTTGAGCCACATCCATAAAGTATCTGGTGTATTTTTGGTTCTTGTAAGTTGTATCATTTAGAAATCAACCTATTAGTAGGTACATAATTCTTGACATGCTCTAGAGAAATGATATATATATTCTATAATGATGGAAAGTGTGTTTGAGGTTTTTGCATAGCGTTCATTGTGCTAAAGAGTATATCAATAGAATCTTCTAAAATGTTAGAGTGGAAGGAAAATCCATCGGTAAGCAATGTTGGGATTTCCAATCTTCATCCAACGGTTAAAGTTCAAAGTTATTCGTACACTATATATTAGGTATGCTAAGATAATTAAATGTATAACATGCCATTAGAATCTTTGTAATTTTTTGCATAGCATTCATTGTGCTAAGGACTATCGATAGATTCTTCTACGTGCTAGAATGGAAAAAAGATCCAAGAGTTAACATTGTTGGGATTTGTCAGTCTTGATTCAATTTCCATTGTTCAAAGTTACTCGTACATTATATAGTGGAAAGATCTGCAAGAAGTCACACGCTACTTCCTACTAGTAAAAGGCACGTTCCACACTCGTATATATTGTATGAAAAGTGTTTTAATGAACATTAAGTTATTATTAACCAATAGTCTTGTTAGAGAAAAAAGGCATACATTAAGTATATTAATAATAACTATCTACACATATTGAGAATACAACATACTATGCTATGAACTTTTTTTTGTAGGGAGGGGGGTGACATGATGGTTCTAGAACATGGTGGAGTTTGCTCTAGGTACTACTCCTTCAAAACGAATCCAGCTGCTCGGAACCATTGGATCTAACAGCCCCATAGTCAGGATTGGTGCTATGGATCCAATTCAAAACTGCTCCATTATAGTAGTAGAGATAATTCGAAAACATTGGCGATGATGCTATATGTGCATGACCGAACAACTTTCGGATAATCTCAAGGAAAAACAAGGCTGCATGTATTAATGAGCATGAATGGACAATAAGAGTTGTGAGGACAGATTACTTGTCGGGCCTAGCAACCCCACATTTATTATTGTTTTTTAATGAGCTTGCCTCATGGGTGGCTTTGATGTCATTGCTCCGGCGCACTATATCATTCATGTTAGCGGAATAGTGGGTTCCCAAAATTTTCTTTTAAACATAAGGTTGAACAATCCCAGCCATAGTGATTCAAAATTTATCGATAATGGGGATTTATTTATTGGGTGGACGATTGGTTGATTCCACATGTCATTGTCATGTACTCCCTCCATTCAGAAATATAAGACATTTTAGCTTTGTGAATCGAATGTATCTAGACATCATTTAGTGTATAGGTTCATAGAGGTTCGGAGTGAACCTTTACACTAAAAGGCGTCTAGATACATTTATTTCACAAAGCTAAACTGTCTTATATTTCAGAACGGCAAGAGTAGACATGATTTTTGGCTAGGAAGGGCAAACACTAATGAATGCTTATAGGAAGGCTAGGAAATTGGAAATTGTGTTCCATTGATAAACCTTCAGGCTCCTCTTGCTAGAGTCAGATCTTAGCAATTCAATACAAAAAGGTTGTTGGACATGCTCGAAAGACCAATAATTTTTCTTTTTAAATAAGAACAATAGTGATTAGCTCGAATAATTAATTGCGGTCTACGTATGTTGTACTACTATACTTCATAGAATATGCTATGTGTGCATGACCGAACAACTTCCGAAAAACCTGAAGGAAAACATGGCCGCATTAATGAATGAGTGCGAAGTAAGGATGGCAATGGGTAGGGTATGAGTAGGGTAGAGCAATATCATACCCACTCCCGTTTAGTAAATGGGTAGAAAATTTTACCCATACCCGTACTCGCGGGTATAAAACTTTACCCATCCCCGTACCCATGAAAAATACCGAAGTTTAGAAGTCACAGTATCATACTATTCCCTAGGTTGCTTGGTCCCATAGGTTGTAACTCTATAGGTAAGTTTTACTACTATGTCAGTTTAAATGGGTAGGGTATGGGTCTATCTACTCGTCCACATACCCATGACTTAACGGGTTAGGTGTGGGTATTACCTATGGGTATAAAATTGTGCCCATACCCTACCAACACGGGTACAGTACCTGCAGGCACTCATGGGTAAAATTGCCATCCTTAGCGCGAAGGGACAATAAGAGTTGTGAGAACAAAGTATTTGTGGGGCCTAGCAACTTTCACATTTTATTGATGAAAACACCATCGCTGCTTACCTTATGAGTGGTTTGATGTCGTCCCTCAAGCGCTAGATTATTCACGTTAGCGAAATAGTGGGTTCTCATATTTTTGTTTAGAATAGAGGTATGTACACTCCCAACCATAGTGATTGAAAAGTTATCGATAAAGGGCGTTTTATTTTTTTAAAGCTTAGGGCGCTTTATTATTACACTTGATTCCCCATACCACCGGCCTACCATTCTTCTATGATTAGTTGGACTATGGCTAAACAAATTCACTCGAATTGGTTGGGTCTTTAATCGTAATTTTCGTGCTCACTACCTGTCTTGGTGACAACATCTTCATATGCATCATCGTTGATGAATAGATATAATACGGAAATATATCAATGCCATAGTATTTTAGTCCCTACGAATGTAATACTTCAGTTTTCTCTCTTCTAAGTTTCTTCAAAAAGGGGTCTGACCTCTTTCTCAATTATTTTAAAAAACATAGTTTTGGAGAATACTTCAGTTTAAACCCCTATTATTTGTTGGAACAAAACACTAAAAGGTATTCAATAGTTCAGTTTATTCAGAAATCAAAACATTTTCTAAATAATTTAAAAATACTTTGATGCCAAACTCGGCCTTAATATCTGAACCGAGCCAATTTGGGCCATGGATGATCAATATTTAGATGCCAAATAGCCAAATGGGCCCTTAATTTCTGAACCGAGGCAGTATGGGCCATGAATGATCACCGATGTGCCTGTCAGCCTTTGATTCCAGGGAGTACGGATTACCAATTTACTACTACTTGGACTATACATAAATCTGAATTTAGTCTAGCGGGAAAATCTCCCGCTATCCGATTTTCAAACATATTGGAATCCCCCTTCTACCCCTAGTGAAGTCGGTTCATTGGGGCTTCAATCGTAATTTCCCCATTCAGTATCTCTATACCCCCGCCCCTACCACCGCCTCCCCACACCCACACCCACACACAATCCTCGCCCCCAGCTACGCAATCCCTGCGGAAAACCCTAGATCTACCTTCACCACCTTAGATCTAAATCACCGTTGTTGCCATGCACTGCACCAGATATGCTTCACCAACCCATTGTCCTGGCGCGCCGAACACATTCCCACCGCCAAGAATATGCTTCTTTGCCGTTGTCGTCCAGCGCTCGGAAGAACCCCTGTTCTACTTCACCTTCGCCCGCAAGCACCACAACCACAACACCCTCAACAACCACGACGCCACCATCCAAGATTCGCAGGATGCCTAAACACCATCATGACCAAGGTAACCATATCTCCTTGGAGTTTGGTAAGATAAATATGTAGTAGTTAACTATATTTTGTATTGGTGCTACTTTTGCAGTAACTTACAAGTACTATACTTGTTACAGTATCTTCCTAAATATTTTTTGTAGTCAGGTTTAACCGTAAGGCATTCAACTGCGATTTTGTATGTCATGGTGAAATATGAGTCATCCAATGGTTAACACATTTGTTTCCATTATCTACTTTAGTAAGTGCCCATATGTGACGTAGTTATAATTTCTCTCTGGCTTGGCGTAGGCTATGGCACTAATTGTTATTTTTTGCTTGATGCTTTGGTCCTATCTATGCAGTACACATTTACATTCGTTATACTGCTTCCACTAAGATGTCTGTTTCATTTGCTTCTGCTTACCCCACTATTCCTAACCATTTGCGGTTGTTACGCAATGAACAAGTGCAGTTTACACTAGAAATCGTAGAATTATTGGCCCCTATAATCTCGTAAGTATCTATTGCTTTTGTATCACTTCATGCTAACATCTATGAGAATGGAAACTTTTTGTGTTTACTATTTGCTGCACCATTATGCAGAGGACCCACACTAGATTATGGAGACCACAACTCCAATTACTTGATGCAGCGGATATCATCGACAAACATACATGTAACCAGATCAACAGCTCTGAGACTCTACATAGAGATATTGTAAGGATGCCCCCCTTATTTTAAGGTTTAAGTCCCTTGGTGTCATGCCATTGACTCTAGTTGAGTTCTTATTTTTGTCGGAGGCACTAGGGTGAGTATAACAAGGCCAGAAATGCAACGGAATCCAATATAACAGAAATGGAAGGATCATAAGCAACCACCCACTTCAAATCTCACGCTGGTCTACACGTGTATGGATATTTTAATACGAGGCACATGACAATACACTTTGTCTTTGGGCAGACAATCAAAAAATTTAAACATTCTAACTGTTTGATAGATTGTTTGACCATTTCTCTAAAATGATTTGGCTAGTCTATTAGAGGCACACATCTGCATGAGGTCCTTGTCTTGAGTGCTTACATTTCTATAACAGACCAAATAATATTTTGAAAATATTTGAGAATGAACATGGTAGTTTTGTTTCTTTGTATGATGTTGTAACTTCTTTTATCTTAGTTTCAGCCTTCATCAAGTAGAGCAGTCATTTCACAGGGCAGAAGTGGCAGTTGCACACTATCTCATCTCTCTATGAAGTCAACTATTTCATTTATTCCAGAAGAAAGGTATGTATGATGCCCTGCCGTTACTAATTGCTTTCTTCCTTTTAGCAAAAGGATTGAGTTGTAATTCATTGGTTTTTGTTTTCCTTGGTAATGATGTTATATGATGTTTCTTTTTGTTTTAGGTTGCAAATATAAATATGAAGGCAGAACAAAAAACAACTACCTCAAGTGTAGATCTCTTTGTACAGAGCAGCAGTGACAGTGCGTATTGCTCACGTAGGTACACGATCTCGACTGCTCCATACATTCCAGCAGAAAGAGTTTTTGGTGCTACACTCCAAGATGCACTTGATGTAGTTGGACAGGAAGCCAACAGAACAGATGCACTAGTCTCCATAGCAAGGAAGGAGTTATCTGAGTTGAAAAACAGGCAAGCTTCAACGGAGAATCTACTTAATAATATCCTCAACAAGTCTCGTGGTAATCCCGTCATTACATGTGAGGCAGTGCGAACTCCCTAAAAGGAACATTTTTGAAACTGAGATTATATTGTTTATCAGCTGTGTTGTACTCCGATGATGCTTTATAAGCTAAGGAATTTTTCATGACTTCAATAATTTACTAATTTTCCAGTTATAAGTTTTTTCCATAGTTCCATAATTTATTTAGCATTTTAGAGAACTTGTGTTCTTTGTTTATCCACCTTTATGTCCTGGCAATGGATCTAAGTTAGATAGGCTTAAATAGTAGCAGGCCCACAACATTTTATCAGTCCTTGATGGGCCACCAATCAACAGTGATGGGACTACACTGAGGCCATTATATGTAGAATCTGACCGCAAAAGAACAGAACAGTAAAAGGCTAGAATAGTAAAAGGCTAGAACAGTGAAAGGTCAGAACAGTGAAAAGCCAGAACAGTGAAAAGCCAGAACAGTGAAAGGCTAGAGTAGTACAGGAAAACTATAGGATGCCAGAATAGTAACAAGCCGAAAACAGTAACAAGGCTAGAACAGTAGGAGGCCAGAACTTTAGTAGGCCAGAAACTTCACAGCCCGTTTATGGGACTGAATAGTAGAAGGCCGGAACAGTGAATGTCTAGAACAATAAAGGGCCTTAAATGTAGTGGGTCGTAAGGGCCTACGATCGATGCGAGAAAAGTGACGGGCCGACAGAAGGCCTTAACAGTAACGGACAGACTTGGCCCAGGCTAAGAATGGGCTGCACACTATTGGTCCAAGGTGGGCCTGAAAGTTCATGGGCCGCGGATGGCTGCACTAGTTGGCCCATTTCAAATAGTGCTGGACAGAATAGTAACGTGCCTTCTTCTTATTGGGCTCTCCTCATGGGCCGGCCCACTTAATATTTAGCAGGCCTAGTCTAGGCCTGGCTTCTTCCACGGTTTATCTGACCGTTAACGGTGGTAACTGGGCGTTAACGGTGTTCTCCACGTGGCATCTTGCATGACGTCAGTAGTCAACGGGGCTAGTGAACAGATCTACAACAGAACATGTTTTCGTGGCTAAAGGGTGTGATCCTCCATAGTCAGGAAAAAAACCGTGGTAGATTCTTTTGTGATGGGGCTTTTACCACGATGGGCATCTGTCGTAGAAGACTTTTTAGCCACGAAAAACGGGCCTTCAACCACGAAAATATCCGTTGTGAAAGCCAATTTTTCTTGTAGTGACTCCATATCACCCAAGAATGTGGAGCCATTGTCGGTGTAGTGCTCCATCATGTCATCCATGCTTGTGGAGGCATATGCACGGTGGCTCATCGTGGATTCTTCATAGAAATCATCCTCGACTCTGGAGTTCCTAGACATGATTCACGAGACCAAGTGGTGTATATGGAAGTGGTAGAGGGGTTAGGGATGCAACATCAAACCTTACTTTACCTTGGAAGATAGTATCGTGCAAGTGGCAACACTTGAGAGGAATCAAAAACCAAGTAAAGTGAAGTTCAGGCGGAACACCAGAACCAACTAACCACTAAAAAACACACACAAAGCTTATGGTGGATAGGTATGGAAGGTGGCATGTCAAAGAACAATCCGAAATCAAGATGTTGTAATGGCAAGTAAAGAACCACTATGATCACAAAGCAAACAAATCAATCAACAAGATAGGAATTATTGTTGGGTCCGCAGCATAGAAAACAAAAAATTCCCTACAGTGTGAACTACACGCCAAGATCTATCTACTAGGTACAAAGCAAACGGGTGGACATACATCCATAGAGAACTTACCCTCGAAGACAACGAGCTTTGTTAACGAGTAGGAACTCGTGGTTGATGTAGTCGTACACTTGCCGATCTCAAGATCGTGAGGAAGTCCGAGCGCCGCAACTCAGCAGCGCATCCGCACTCGCACACACGTTCAAGCCACCAGACAACCTCCACCTCCTCACTCCAGCGATCCAGCGGAAGCAGCAACTCCTTCCAGACGAAATGCCACCGGAAACATGTATCTCGCTAATCCGAGACCATGGGGGAATATATCTAGAGGGGGAGAGAGATCCTTCACAAGGAGGTGTATGGATGAAGGAGGGAATGGGTGGCCTTCTATAGGAGGAGGGGGGTGCCCCCTCTCTCCATGGCCGGCGCATGGGCGGGGTGACCCCTCACCTCCCCCATTCATGTGGTGGTAACTCCTCCACATTAAAATGCCTCTTCACATTCCCTTTTAAAGTCTCCACTTTAAATGCGTTAAGTTTCTCCAAATTTAATGCTCTCTCATTTAATAAAACTCTTTTATTAAATTTATTCAGAATTTTGTTAATTACTTTAATTAACAAACATTCACATATAGCTCCTTGCAATATTTCAATATCACATGTAGAACCACCTTCTGCAATTTCACCTGAAACAATTTCCGGTTTCTATTGAAACAAATCCTGCGCTTTGCAATTCTTTCGTCTCAAACATATGTGCTCCAAAATGGTGTCCGGTAACTCTTAAGTGTGCCACCCTACGGTTCGCGAATAATGCAGACATGATCGAGGCCCTTCTCCGATCAATAATCAGCAGCGGGACCTGGAGATCCGTACTGACTCCTACACATTCAATGATGACTCCTCTGATCGTGAGAACCTTTAACGCTTGTAAATAAATCCCTTTGTCTCTCGATATATTACATGTCCGAGATTCGATCATCGGTATCTCCATACCTAGTTTGATCTCGTTACCGACATGCACTCTTTTCTCGTTCCCGTAATATAACATTCTAGTGATCACATCACTTGCTTGCAAGCTATCCTAATGTGATATCACCGAGAGGGCCCAGAGTATATCTATCCGTCATCTGGATTGATAAATTCCACTCCTGATCGATGAGCCTCAACATAACACCTTCGTAGCACTGAACCCATCTTTATAGTCACCCTGTTACAGTGTGACATTTGATGTTATCAAGATACTCTTCCGGTGTTAGCAATTAACATGATCTCATGGTCTAAGGATAAAGATTACTTCGTATGATGGTATAGCAATATAAACACAATGACTTGATCGTAATGCTATACTTCGGATGAATGTTCATCACATCATTCCACCAATGGCGTGACCTTGTTATTAACAACATCCAATGTCCATGATCAGGAAACCTTGATCATCTTGTTAATCAACAAGCTAGTCTATAAGAGAGGCATGGCTAGGAACCCTTTTTGTTTATTAAACACACATGTATTGATGTTTCCTATCAATACAATTATAGCATGTAAAATAAACATCTATCATATACAAGGAATCCATAATAACAACTTTATTATTGCCTCTCAGGGCATATTTCCTTCAGTCTCCCACTTGCACTAGAGACAATAATCTAGTTCACATAGTGATAAATCTAACACCCATGGAGTTCTGGTGTTGATCATGTTTTGCCCTAGGGAGTACTTTAGTCAACGGATCTGCTACATTCAGGTCCGTGTGCACTTTACAAATCTTTATATCTCCATCCTTGACATGTTCGCGGATGGAGTGAAACCGGCGCTTAATATGCTTGGAATTCTTGTGATACCTTGGTTCCTTGGCGTTGGCTATGACTCCATTGTTGTCACAACAGATCACCATCGGGTCCAACGCACTGGGAACCATACCCAGTTCCGTAATGAACTCTTTCATCCAAACCGCTTCCTGCGCCGCTTCTGAAGCAGCAACATATTCCACCTCCGTTGTTGATCTAGCCACCACAGGTTGTTTGGAGCTCCTCCAACTAACTGCTGCTCCGTTCAAGAGAAATACGTATCCGGATTGAGACTTAGAGTCATCCGGATCAGTGTCAAAGCTAGCATCGACATAACACTTAGTGACTAGCTCTTCTTCACCTCCGTATATAAGAAACATATCCTTAGTTCTTCTCAAGTACTTAAGGATATTCTTGACCGCTATCCAGTGTTCCGAACCTGGATCAGATTGGTACCTACTAGTCAAACTAATAGCATGTGCCACATCCGGTCTTGTACATAGCATGGCATACATTATAGAGCCTATGGCTGAGGCATAGGGGATCCTATCCATTATCTCTCTTTCTTCCACCATAGCCGGACTTTGAGTCTTACTCAATGTCTTACCTTGCAACATAGGTAAGAACCCCTTCTTACTTCCGTCCATATTAAACTTCTTTAATATCTTATCAAGGTATGTACTCTGCGATAACCCAATTAGGCGTCTTGATCTATCTCTATAGATTTTAATGCCTAATATATATGAAGCTTCACCAAGGTCCTTCATCGAAAATTTGCTGTTTAGATAACTTTTAACACTGTTTAAAAGATCTAAATCATTTCCAATCAATAATATGTCATCCACATATAATATCAGAAATGCCACATTGCTCCCACTCACTTTCTTGTAAATACAAGCCTCTCCATAAGTTTGGACAAATCCAAACTCTTTGATCACCTCATCAAAGCGGAGATTCCAACTTCGTGATGCTTGCTTCAGTCCATAGATGGATCGCTGAAGTTTGCACACCTTATTAGCATCCTTAGGATCGACAAAACCCTTAGGTTGTATCATATACAACTCTTCTTCAATCTTACCATTGAGGAACGCAGTTTTGACATCCATCTGCCATATTTCATAATCGAAATATGCAGCAATTGCTAACATAATCCTAACCGACTTAAGCATCGCTACAGGAGAGAATGTCTCATCGTAGTCAACTCCTTGAATTTTTCGAAACCCCTTTGTGACAAGTCGAGCCTTATAGATAGTCACATTACCATCAGCATCAGTTTTCCTTTTGAAAATGCATTTATTCTCAATGGCCTTTCGGTCGTGAGGTAAGTCCACCAAGTTCCAAACTTGGTTCTCGTACATGGATTCCATCTCGGATTTCATGGCTTCTAGCCATTTGTTGGAATCCGGGCTCATCATCGCTTCTTCATATGTCGCAGGGTCATCCATTTCATCAATCATGAAATTCATAACAGGATTTCCGTACAGTTCAGGAGTTGCATGTGTCCTGCTTGACCTGCGAGGTTCGGTAGTGTCCTCTTTCGGAGTTTCATGATCAATATCATTAGCTCTCTCTTCATTAGGTGAAGCCAACTCCGAAACAACTTCTGGAGCTGCGCTACTTGCCATTTCATGAAGAGAAGGTTCAATAACCTCTTCGAGTTCTACCTTCCGACTACTCACACCTTTCGCGAGAAACTCCTTCTCAAGAAAGGATCCATTCTTGGCAACAAAGACCTTGCCCTCGGATCTGTGATAGAAGGTATACCCAATCGTTTCCTTAGGGTATCCTATGAAGACGTATTTTTCCGCTTTGGGTTCGAGTTTATCCGGTTGAAGTTTCTTCACATAAACATCGCATCCCCAAACTTTAAGAAATGACAGCTTAGGTTTGTTTCCAAACCATAATTCATACGGTGTCTTTTCAACGGATTTAGATGGTGCCCTATTTAAAGTGAATGTAGCGATTTCCAGTGCATAACCCCAAAATGACAGTGGCAAGTCAGTTAGAGACATCATAGATCGAACCATATCCAATAAAGTACGATTACGACGTTCTGACACACCATTACGTTGTGGTGTTCCGGTAGGCGTGAGTTGTGAAACTATTCCACACTCTTTCATGTGTGTGCTAAACTCGTAACTTAGATACTCTCCTCCATGGTCGGACCACAGAAATTTGATCTTTCTGTCATGATGATTTTCCACTTCATTCTGAACTTCTTTGAACTTTTCAAAAGTTTCAAACTTGTGTTTCATCAAATAGATATACCCATATCTACTCAAATCATCCGTGAAAGTAACAAAATAACGATATCCACCTCGCGCCGACACACTCAATGGTCCACACACATCAGTATATGATTTCCAAAAGATCTGTCGCCCGTTCCATTGAACCGGAAAACTGCGTTCTAGTCATCTTGCCCATAAGGCATGACTCACATGTATCAAATGATTCAAAATCAAGTGATTCCAAAAGTCCATCAGAATGGAGTTTCTTCATGCGTTTAACGCCAATATGACCTAGACGGCAGTGCCACATATATGTAGATATATCATTATCAAGTTTAATCCTTTTAGCATCAACATTATGAATATGCGTAATACTACTATCGAGATCCAACAAAAATAAACCATTCAACATAGGTGCATGACCATAAAAGATATTATTCATATAAATCGAACAACCATTGTTTTCAGACTTAAATGAATAACCACTTTGCATCAAACACGATCCGGATACAATGTTCATGCTCAGTGCAGGCACCAAATAACAATTATTTAGGTTTATAAGTAATCCCGATGGCATATGGAGAGGCAGCGTTCCGACGGCGATCACATCAACTCTTGATCCATTGCCGACCCGCATCGAGACCTCATCCCTTTCTAGTTGTCGCTTGTTCCGCAGCCCCTGAACCGAGTTCCATATATTAGCAACCGATCCCGTATCAAATACCCAGGTGCTACTACGAGTACTAGTCAAGTACACATCAATAACATGTATATCACATATACCTTTGTTTGCCTTCCGGACTTCTTGTCCGCCAAATACTTGGGGCAGTTGCACTTCCAATGGCCAGTCCCCTTGCAATAGTAGCACTCGGTGTCAGACTTAGGGCCAGCTCGGGGTTTCTATTCAGGCGTGGCAACAGACTTGCCACCCTTCTTTCCCTTGTGCTTGCCTTTCTTGTCCTTCTTGAAACCGGTGGTCCTATTGATCATCAACACTTGATGTTCTTTCCTAATCTCCACTTCTGCAGTCTTAAGCATTGACAGAAGCTCGGGAAGAGACTTCTTCATGCCCTGCATATTATAGTTCATCACGAAGCTCTTCTAGCTAGGTGGCAAAGATTGGAGAACACGATGTATGCCTAAGTCAATGGGAATCGTTATTCCCAAGGACACAAGCTTATCGGCGTACCCAGACATTTTGAGTACGTGCTCACTAACAGAGCTATTTTCCTCCATCATGCAGCTAAAGAACTTTTCTGTAGCATTATAACTCTCTACGGCAGCATGGGTATCGAAAATCATTTTCAATTCTCCCATGGTATCAAAGGCATTGCCATTTTCGAAACGTTTTCGAAGTTCTGGCTCTAGCCCATACAGTATGCCGCAATGAACTAAGTTGTGGTCCTCCTGATGACTAATATAGACGTTCTTTTCCTCGTCAGGGGCATCAGGAGCTGGTGGGGGACCTAGCGGCGCATCTAGCACATATTGATTTTGTGCAGCAGTGAGGACAATCCTCAAATTCATAGCCCAGTTGGTGAAGTTGCTACCATTCGCAGCAAGTTTCTCTTTCTCCATGAACATATTGAAATTAAAAGCAGGTGGTGCCATCTACAACAAAATTTGTAAAGTATATTTAGACTAAGTTTATGATAGATTTAGTTCAACTAATCCAAATTACTAATGAACTCCCACTCAAAAACGACATCCCTCGTGTCCTTTTGGTGATTACATGAACCAAATCCACTACACCAAGTCCGATCATCACGTGAGTCGGTGTAGCTTCAAAGGCGAGCATCTATATGGGCATCATATCAACTATATGACTCATGCTTAACCTTTCAGTCCGTGTTCCGAGGCCATGTCTGTACATGCTAGGCTCGTCAAGTAAGAACCTTAGTATTTGCGTGTGTAAAACTGTCTTACACCCGTTGTATGAAAGCGTAGAGTTGAAAACACCCGATCATCACGTGATGCCTCAAAACACGATCCACAAAATGGTGCATACTTAAGGAAGAACACATTTTATCTTGATATCTAAATGAGGGATCATCTTATAATGCTACCAAACGCGCCAAACTAGCAATATAAGATGCTAACATCTAATGTGTGAAGTGAGATGATATGGTCCATGCATTTGATCTCTATCATTTGCATCGTGGTATGATCTTTATCATTCCTTTGTGTGTAAGGGCAAGGTCTATGGAACTTACACGTTAAGTGAGTTGTAAGAGTATCTATTATACATCTACTTACAACAATACCATATCAAAACACTAGCCCAGCAACGATCTAAACTAGACGCCTCTAATTTATCAATTGCAAGTTTTACGTGGCTTAGGGCTTTCAGAGATAGAACCTGTCTAACCTACGAACATGAACCACAACGAGGATAACTAAGTTATTAGCAACTCGTTGTAAATCATATATTGACTATAGTAGGAGAGACAGACACCCGCCAGCCACTTATGCAAAACAAGTTGCATGTCAGTCGTGGAACCGGTCTCATGTACGATGACATGTAAGGTTGGTCTGGGCCGCTTCATCCCACTATGCCACCAATATCCAAAGTACATAGAAGATGCAATAACATGATCATCATCGCCCACATATAAACATATGTGTACTACCCGTGCAAAGCACCTACGCATAGATCAAGCTCTGATACCACTGTTGGGTCCGCAGCATAGAAAACAAAAAATTTCCTACGGTGTGAACTACACGCCAAGATCTATCTACTAGGTACAAAGCAAACGGGTGGACATACATCCATAGAGAACTTACCCTCAAAGACAACGAGCTTTGTTAATGAGTAGGAACTCGTGGTTGATGTAGTCGTACACTTGCCGATCTCAAGATCGTGAGGAAGTCCGAGCGCCGCAACTCAGCAGCGCATCCGCACTCGCACACACGTTCAAGCAACCAGACAACCTCCACCTCCTCGCTCCAGTGATCCAGCAGAAGAAGCAACTCCTTCTAGACGAAATGCGACCGGGAACATGTATCTCGCTAATCCGAGACCATGGGGGAATAATTCTAGAGGGGGAGAGATCCTTCACAAGGAGGTGTATGGATGAAGGAGGGAATGGGTGGCCTTCTATAGGAGGAAGGGGGTGCCCCCTCTCTCCATGGCCGGCGCATGGGGGGTGACCCCTCACCTCCCCCATTCATGTGGTGGTAACTCCTCCACATTAAAATGCCTCTTCACATTCCCTTTTAAAGTCTCCACTTTAAATGCATTAAGTTTCTCCAAATTTAATGCTCTCTCATTTAATAAAACTCTTTTATTAAATTTATTCAGAATTTTGTTAATTACTTTAATTAACAAACATTCACATATAGCCTCTTGCAATATTTCAATATCACATGCAGAACCACCTTCTGCAATTTCACCCGAAACAATTTCCGGTTTCTATTGAAACAATTCCTGCGCTTTGCAATTCTTTCGTCTGAAACATATGTGCTCCAAAATGGTGTCCGGTAACTCTCACCCTATGGTTCGTGAATAATGCAGACATGATCGAAACCCTTCTCCGATCAATAATCAGCAGCGGGACCTGGAGATCCGTACTGACTCCTACACATTCAACGATGACTCCTGTGATCGTGAGAACCTTTAACGCTTGTAACTAAATCCCTTTGTCTCTCGATATATTACATGTCCGAGATTCGATCATCGGTATATCCATACCTAGTTTGATCTCGTTACCGACATGCACTCTTTTCTCGTTCCCGTGATATAACATTCTAGTGATCACATCACTTGCTTGCAAGCTATCCTAATGTGATATCACCGAGAGGGCCCAGAGTATATCTATCCGTCATCTGGATTGATAAATTCCACTCTTGATCCATGAGCCTCAATATAACACCTTCGTAGCACTAAACCCATCTTTATAGTCACCCTGTTATGGTGTGACATTTGATGTTATCAAGATACTCTTCCGGTGTTAGCAATTAACATGATCTCATGGTCTAAGGATAAAGATTACTTCGTATGATGTTATAGCAATATAAACACAATGACTTGATCGTAATGCTATACTTCGAATGAATGTTCATCACATCATTCCACCAATGGCGTGACCTTGTTATTAACAACATCCAATGTCCATGATCAGGAAACCTTGATCATCTTGTTAATCAACAAGCTAGTCTATAAGAGAGGCATGACTAGGAACCCTTTTTGTTTATTAAACACACATGTATTGATGTTTCCTATCAATACAATTATAGCATGTAAAATAAACATCTATCATATACAAGGAATACATAATAACAACTTTATTATTGCCTCTCAGGGCATATTTCCTTCAATTATATACAACAAAACACACACGGTGGGATAAATGGGACTTGTTTGGAGCTCCTCCGTTCATGAGAAATACGTATCCGGATTGAGCCTTAGAGTCATCCGGATCATTGTCAAAGATAGCATCGACATACCAGCTCTTCTTCACCTCTGTAAACGAGAAACATAACCTTAGTTCTTAAGTACTTAAGGATATTCTTGACCGCTATCTAGTGTTCCAAACCTGGATCAGATTGGTACTTACTTGTCAAACTAATAGCATGTGCCATATTCGGTCTTATACATAGCATGGCATACATTATAGAGCCCATGGCTGAGGCATAGGGGATCTTATCCATTATCTCTCTTTCTTCTGCCGTAGACGGACTTTGAGTCTTACTCAATGTCTTGCCTTGCAACATAGGTAAGAATCCCTTCTTACTTCTGTCCACTTTAAACTTCTTTAAAACCTTATCAAGGTATGTACTTTGTGATAGCCTAATTAGGCGTCTTGATCTATCTCTATAGATCTTGATGCCTAATATGTATGATGCTTCACCAAGGTCCTTCATCGAAAAATTTGTTGTTTAGATAACTTTTAACACTATATAAAAGATATATATCATTTCCAATCAATAATATGTCATCCACATATAATATTAGAAATTCCATAGAGCTCCCACTCACTTTCTTGTAAATACAAGCTTCTCCGTAAGTTTGGACAAATCCAAACTCTTTGATCACCTCATCAAAGCAAAGATTCCAACTCCAAGATGCTTGCTTCAGTCCATAGATGGATTGCTGAAGTTTGGATACCTTGTTAGCATCCTTAGGATCGACAAAACCCTTTGGTCGTATCATATATAACTCTTCTTCAATAATACTATTGATGAACCCGAATTTTACATCCATCTGTCAAATTTTAAAATCAAAATATGCAGCAATTGCTAACATAGTCGTAACTTACTTTTGCATCACTATAGGTGAGAAAGTCTCATCATAGTCAACTCCTTGAATTTGTCAAACCCCTTTGTGACATGTCGAGCTTTATAGATGGTCACATTACCATCAGCATCAGTTTTCTTCTTGAAAATCCATTTATTCTCAGTGGCCTTTCGGTCGTGAGGTAAGTCCACCAAGGTCCAAACCTGGTTTTCATACATGGATCCCATCACAGATTGTATGGCTTCTACACATTTGTTGGAATCCGGGCTCATGATCACTTCTTCATACGTCACAAGGTCATCAATTCCATGTACCATGAAATTCATGACAAGATTTCCATACAGTTCAGGAGCTATACATGTCCTGCTTGACCTACGAGGTTTGGTAGGATCCTCTTTCGGAGTTTGATGATCATTATCATTAGTTCCTTCTTCATTCGGTGAAGTTAACTCCGGAACAATTTCTGGCACTGCGACACTCACCGTTTCATGAAGGGAAGTTTCAATAACCTCTTCGAGTTCTACCTTCCAACTACTCACACCTTTCGCGAGAAACTCTTTGTAACATCCCAATTTCAGCAACCCTGATTAGTTGTCTAGAATGCAAAAATCAGGGGGAACAAAAACTTTTTCTTGTCGCTTGATACATTGTTTGCTTGATTGCTTGTTTGTGCTTATGCATCTTAATGTATAGCAGATGATATACTTCTTACATCACCAAAGTTGACAAAAGCTATTTCACAAAAACTGCCTTGGCTTATTTTTCATATTCTCAAAAGTTCTGGCATTTCAAAAAGCTGACCCAAGGTACATTTGCAAACCAAAAAATTTTAGTAGCTTCCATTGCCAAAATTTTGGAGATCTATAAGATATAATCTCCTTATGTTTTCAAGACAGAACCTTCAAAATACTCTTACCTCTAGGTTTCTCTAAAACCTTTTTATAAAACTTTTGAAATCTACTCTTGGTAGATGTACCAAGGACCTTACCTTGTTCAAAATCGAACCTCTTCAAAATACCCATCCTTACCTCAAGCTAGGCTTGATGGTAACTCTAGTAATAGCTTGAGTTGCTTGTTAAGGTGAATTTCATTGATCTACTATCTGATGAATTGCCTTGATATGCTATCTGATGAAATGCCTTGATCTGTTGTCTGACTTGTTTGCTTAGGTACTAAAGTGATCTACCCTAGGAGATCATCCTCTAGGATCAAACTAAATTAATATTACCCACCCTAATAAAGAATACAGAGCTGGATCTAATCTCTAGCCCCTAGGTGATCTTCTAAAATCCTTAACCAGATAAATTCTGAAGTGATCCATTCTACTCAATCCTGGATCCTAGATCTATTCTACTCAATCTACACTTAAAACTCACCCACTTGATGATGCTTTTGTACCTTGCAACCCATTAAAAACATCCCCTCTTATATTCTAGTCAAAAGCCTCAAAACTTGGAAATTGTTCCAACCTCACTTCTTTGAATGTCTCCCTTTCTCAACTCTTGTGTATTATTGGAAATGCACTTGAAAAATATTGTAGACACTCATAATGAATACCAAGGACCGCTCATGCGCTTGGCCATATCACCTTTTAACCCACTTGTTCTTGATGGTTTTGCAGGCAAGAAAATAACTTTTCCTGCAAATCTTATCAACTAGCCTATTTGGTCAGAAGCTCACCCCTTCATCCTACATTCTTCGGACCAACTCTTGGCATGTATGTGTTGTACTAATAAAGGTATATCAATATCTAATTCACTTGTTCCAAAAGGATCCTTGTGCTTCAAAAACCCACAAGGTTTTGGAGGCTATTTGATAATCTGCTTTGGCACCCTTATTTTATTCAAAGTTTGAAATCAATTCCTAGAGAACACATGATCAAGCTCAACTTCTTGTACCATGGTGATCTACCCAACTTGGAATATCCATACATCTATCCCCTGACCCAAGGGGACCTCTAAGCTCCAAGATCCAACCAGGTTTTGAAGGTATCAAAATAATACTGCCTAAGATCATTTATCCCTTGTTCTCCTTCCAAATCAAGTTTGATTTCCAAAACCCAATGTTGAAAATGGTAGATACAACCTCCGGACATAATCTACCTTGGATATAAATATTTATCAAATTTAATCACTAATTGTTTTGGCCCAAAAACAATTAAATTCCTTTCTTTTGACAAAATCTCAAAACTCCTATAAAAGAAAGTTTACATTTCTCCAAACCACATGTCCAAATTTAAGCACAACTGAGGCCTACATATAATACCCTATCTTCACACTTCAAAAATAAATATTTTTGAAGAGTCTTAATAATTCTTTTTGCTTATTTTCTTAAATGGCAGAAACAAGAAAACAATTACATTAAATACTTCTATGCCTCAATAAATCTTGGGAAAATTCTTCAAAATATGAAACCATATTTGGGACCATCCCAAACCAAAAAATCACCTTGCCCAAGTCAAAATTTTCAAAAAAACTCCCTCAAACAGATTGAGCAATATTTGTTTAGTTGATAAAAAGGAGATAAAAAATCATCCTTTAAATCCCATATAATTCTTGGAGGTGTGTCTAAACCCTATATATATACTAGCATAATCAACCCATCTTATCTTGATCAAAATATGAGGATTTCCTCATGATCATCATATATGGTTGTTTTGAACATTATGCAAGAACCACCCCCCAAACCCATCTTACTTACTTCAAATCTTGTCAAACACTACTCCTCAACACCAGCATCAACTCTGGTCGAGGTAGACTATAGCTGGATTGTAGCAACACCTTTCCTTCTTATCCTTTGTGCTTGTATGGAGAGAAGAGAGAGAGAAGCACCACATGGTATCACTTTGAAAACTTGCAGCAGCAGCCTCCCTGCCCCCTACGTTTCTAACCGACCAGAACCCATCCTCCTCTCTCTCCACCTCTCTTAACACCCAATAGGGAGGCCATGGACCAACCCCAACTATCTCCATGGTCTAAGCCCACCATACACCAACCCTCCATGTTAAATAAGCAAGAGTCCACCCAGACCCCTCCATTTGCCTCATTTTGCTCCACCACTCCCCACGAACCACACCCCTCTATCCTCTCTCCCCCTTGCTCTGTCCTGGCCAGGAGAAGAGAAGAACACCCTTCTCCGCTAGGGTCAAGATCTAGCCCGTAAGCCCTCTCGTCCACTCCCCTTTCCCTGCATGTCACTTCACTAAGACCCTCTCGTCCTCCTCTATCTAACCCTGCTTTTATATTCGACATGCATGCACTATAGGCGCCAACTCCGGCGAGCACCGACGCAAGCCCCGGCGGCGTGGATGCATGCGACACGCTCCTACAACAAAACCACCTCCGCCGCCTCTCTATGGAGTTGGTGTCGTCCTCCACATCGTCCCCGCCACCCTGTCTTCGCCTCCGACGCCCAAGAGCTGCCTCGCCGAGCTCCGGTGAAGCTCCCCGGGCTGCCTTCACATGAGACTATCCCAGCACCAAACCCTAGCCTGCCGCTCCTCTACAGAGTCGTCCCAATGCGCTGCCTCCCCTCTGTCGTTCCCCGGTCGCCTACCATCTCTCAGGTGAGCTCCCTGCACCGCCTAGTTGTCACTAGGGTTTTGTTCCCGCCTGCAGGCACGAGGTAGGAGACAGCCTCCTGGTCGTCCATCCATCCTCTGATCAGACAGATGGTAGGAGCCGATACCGCCTCAGCCCGCTGGGGTGTTGACCGTCGGGCCCCATGGTCAGAGTTCAAACCTGCCTTCTTGCCCGCGGTGCTGCCTAGATGGGCCGGTCCGGTGCGGTCGGCCCACGCCACCCCAGATCTGGCCCATTGGCCTCTTCCCCTTTTTCTTTTGTATTTCTTTTCCAGATCCAAAAAATATGTATCCCAATTTAAATCTGTAATAAAATGGAAATCACCCCACAATGGCCAGGAAATATTTCTAACGTATACCTACATGATTTAGCTAACATGCAGTTGCTTTGATTGGCCAAATTAGTATTTAGAATAAATGTATTAAATCCATTTCCAGGTAGTTTTACAACCCCAAATTGACCAAAACCACATTGTACTCAAAGGTATCAGTGATACCTTGCATGTCACACTGGCCCTATATTAAATTGCTTTCTAGATTACTTGTAGTAAAAATAACAAAATCTACTCAGTTATGACTTTATAAAATTCCCTAGGTTTATCTACATCACCTTTTGGGTTTAATCCAACTCTCTGTGATGTGGCACACTAAATACTTCCAAACCCCAGGAGCTCTAGATTTATTGAGCTATTGTTACTTTATAGAGAATTAAACATCTCTGCCTAGTATAGTTTCACTCAATAAAACCTAGCAGAAGCTTTGTAGCTCCAAATGAGATGATTCAAATAGCTACTGGAAGGTATTCATAATACCTATCCACTATAGTTGGTCTCATGTCATTTGGACCTATAAAATAAATCTTGTTAAAAAGACAAAGTTACTATGGAATGGACTTCGAGATTTTCCCAAGGGCATTCAATTATTTTGAGATGAATCCAACTCTCAAAAATATTAAACACCAAAGCCTACCAAAACCTCTAAGGACAAATTTATTTGAGGTCCAGATATCTTTTGGTGACTTATTCACCTAAACTAGAGGTTATTTCACTAGAAAATTATAACTAAATATAGAAATTGATAAAATCATGAAACCGCTTTTGTTGGTCTTGTTATTGCAATACCTACTTGTTGATATCATTTTTGTACATTGATATCATACAGACCCAAGCCTTAGTTCAAAACTCATTCATTAGGTGGTATTTGGCAATTAAATCATTAAACAAGTTCCACAAATGCCTTTCCATTTTCTTCCAATTGCAACAAACTCAATCTATCAAAACTTACTGAATTGAACAATGTGTGTATGTTAGTTTGTTGTATTGTCTTGATGCTTGTATGCCTTGTGTTGATTGTGGCCTTTGTTTGCTTGCATGTGATCCATAACAACGATAGATGCGATTATATCTAAGACCAGAAGAAGATTGTTATTATTTGGATATTATGGAATTATAAGAAGAAGTCCAGGGACATATATTGCCAGATTGCTGATTACAGGCAATCCACCTTCTTTCTCATAAGCCTTGTCCTACTATTTTACTTATGCATGTTTTACCTACTATTTCATGAACACTGCATTATTTTATTATATGATGATCTATACTTGTTAGTGGCTTGGCTTCTCCAAACCATTACGATTTTGTACTATGAAGTACAACCCCCTTGACGACACCTATTTGACCCTAGTATGGTAGGTGGTGTATAACACCATACCCCTTTGGTGACCCTGTTTTAGCCAAAACAAAACTAGAGGATGGGAAGACCCCCGAAAAAGTTTTACAAAATCTTTATGGCAAAACCTTGGTGAGGTTTGACCTACCAAGAGAACTTTGAGAAAATAAAAAGGATTTTGTTTTACAAAATGCTGAAAGATGGAGGGAAAAGGTTTACATAAACACACCCGGTTCTTTGCAGTTTTGCTAGAACAATTAACCCGTGCAACCACATTACTCTAGAATGGGACAGGGCTGGACTTGAAGTTTGCTAATATGGTGTAGGAATTCTCACAACTACTTCTAAGTTATCATCTCCCTCAAATGACAGGGTTCCTTTACAATAAGGGTCTACTGTTAGACAGTCACCTAGAGGAATTGCAAACTGCCCTCGGGAGCAGCCGTGCGATACTATGAACCTCTCATTGAAAGTGCCCATTCTGGAGGAGTCGGAATGTGCTCCAGTTGGTCTTTGTCCGAGACATCCCGGTGTTGAGAGGAACAACTCATAGGGTAGGGCCTATACTAGAGTGGCATCTGGAGAGTCTTGATCGGTTACTCGACCAACGATCGGTGTAGATCAGGGCAGGATACCCGGATGGTTTAGGTAAAGTGTACAACCTCTGTAGAGTGTAAATCTATTCGAATAGCCATGTCCATGGTCATGGATGGTTGGGAATGTTGCTGTAGAACGGTGCTGGTTTTGATTTCAAAAAGGACTTTGGAAAATCAAAGGCTTTGGAAATGTTGTGACCATGGAATGGTCAGAAAGGAAGGAAAGAGGTTTGGTCATGAGATGACCGGAAGGAGGAACAAATGGATGCCCCAATCCTAGTGTTTTCCAAAACATTTCAAAAGGTTTCCAAAATGTTTTAAAAGTTTACAACAAAGATATGTAGATGCCATATCTACAAGAGAAACTATTTGAGAAAAGAACCTCTGTTGGAGCCTTCCTACTACCGCAGCCATATTGCATATCCTCTTGTTATTCGTATTCTCTTAAGGTGGTTTGCGAGTACATTCAAAGTACTCACTAGCATTGTCCCTAGATCTTAACTTGGTCACATATCAAGAAGATGGTGAAGTTGATGACTATGCGAGCTAGGATGTTCTCCCAGTCAGTTGCTTGTAGGTTAAGGCAAGGCTCGGGCTCTACGCTTGACAAAGTTCCGTTGATGATGCATGTAGCCATAATGGCAGCTGAGGTATGACTTGTATCTGCTTAAGTAATGGATGTTTACTTTGATACTTGTCGGTTATGTTCCACGACTAACCGATCATGGGATCATGGTGTGTGCATAACAGGGATTCTCAGAGGATTAATCCGGGGGCCCCACACTCTTTCTGTAGAAAGGATCCATTCTTGGCAATGAAAACTTTCCCTCGGATCTGTGATAGAAGGAATACCCAATTGTTTCATTTGGGTATCCTATGAAGACACATTTTTCCACTTTGGGTTTGAGTTTATCAGGCTGAAGTTTCTTCACATAAACATCGCATCCCCAAACTTTTAGAAATGACTACTTAGGTTTGTTTTCAAACCATAATTCACACGGTGTCTTTTCAACAGAATTAGATGGTGCCCGATTTAAAGTGAATGCGGCAGTTTCCAGTGCATAACCCCATAATGAAAGTGGCAAGTCAGTCAGAGACATCATAGATCGAAGCATGTCTAATAAGGTACGATTGTGACGCTCTGATACACCATTATGCTGTGGTGTTCCGGCAGGCGTGAGTTGTGAAACTATTCCACACTCTCTCATGTGTGTGCCAAACTCATAACTTAGATACTCACCTCCACGATCAGACCGTAGAAATTTAATCTTTCTATTATGATGATTTTCCACTTCATTCTAAAATTCCTTGAACTTTTCAAATGTTTCAAACTTGTGTTTGATCAAATAGATATATCCATAACTCAAATCATCCATGGAAGTACCAAAATAACAATGTCCACCTCGTGCTGACACACTCAGTGGACCATGTACATCAGTATGTATGATTTCCAGTAAATCTGTCACTGGCTCCATTATACCGAAAAATGGGGCTCTAGTCATCTTGCCATAAGGCATGGCTCACATGTATCAAACGATTCTAAATCAAGTGATTCTAAGAGTCCGTCAGAATGGATCTTCTTCATGCGTTTTACACCAATATGACCTAGACGGCAGTGCCACATATATGTTGATATATCATTATTGAGTTTAATCCTTTTGGCATCAATATTATGGATATGTGTATCACTACTTTCGAGATTCAACAGAAATAAACTATTCATCACATGTGCATTACCATAAAAGATATTATCCATATAAATTGAACAACCATTGTTTTTAGATTTAAACGAATAACCACTTTGCAACAAACATGATCTGGATACAATTTTTATGCTTAGCGCAGGCACCAAATATCAATTATTTAGGTTTATAACTAGTCTTGATGGTAGATGGAGAGGCAACGTTCCGACGGCGATCACATCAACTTTTGATCCATTGCCGAAGTGCATCGTGACCTCACCCCTTACTAGCTGCCGCTTGTTCCGCAACCCCTGCCTCGAGTTACATATATTAGCAACCGATCCGGTATCAAATACCCAGTTGCTACTACGAGTACTAGTCAAGTACACATCAATAACATATATATCAAATATACCTTTGTTCATCTTTCCGGCCTTCTTATCTGACAGATACTTGGGACAGTTGCGCTTCTAGTGTCCAGTCCCCTTACAATAGTAGCACTCAGTTTTAGACTTAGAGCCAGCCCGGGTCTTCTTCTCAAGCGCATCAACAGATTTTCCACCCTTCTTGAAGTTACTCTTGTATTTATCCTTCTTGTCTTTCTTGAAACCAGTGGTCCTATTGATCATCAACACTTGATGTTATTTCCTAATCTCCACTTCAGCAGTCTTAAGCATTGAAAAAAGCTCGGGAAGAGTCTTCTTCATGCCCTGTATGTTATAGTACATCATGAAGCTCTTGCAGCTTGGTTTCAGAGATTTGAGAACACGATGTATGTCTAAGTCAATGGGAATCGTTAGTCCCAAGGACACAAGCTTATTGGCATACCCAGACATTTTGAGTATGTGCTCACTAATGGAGCTATCCTCTTCCATCATGCAGCTAAAGAATTTTCCTGAAGCATCATAACTCTCTACGGAAACATGGGTATCGAAAATCATTTCCAATTCACCCATGGTATCAAAGGCATTTCCATTCTCGTAACGCTTTCGAAGTTCTAGCTCTAGCGCATACGGTATGATGCAATGAACCATATTGTGGTCCTCCTAACGAGTTACCTCGTCAGGGGCATCATTAGGAGGAGGGGGGCCTAATGGTGCTTCTAGCACATATTGCTTCTGTGCAGGAGTGAGGAGAATCCTCAAGTTGAGAGCCCAATTGGTAAACTTTCTACCATTCATTGCAAGTTTCTCTTTCTCCATGAACACATTGAAACTAAAAGCAGGTGGTGCCATCTACAACAGAATTTGTAGAGTTTATTTAGACTAAGTTTATGATAGATTGAGTTCAACGAACCCACATTACAAATGAACACCCACTCAAAAACTACACCCCTCATGTATTTTTGGTGATTACATGAAACAAATCCACTACGCCAAGACTGATCATCACGTGAGTTGGTGTAGCTTCAAAGGAGAGCATTTGGATGGTCATCATATCAACCATCTGACTCATGCTTAACCTTTCGGTCCATGTTCCGAGGCCCTATCTATACATGCTAGGATCGCCAAGTAAAAACCTTAGTATCCGTGTGTATAAATTGTCTTACACCCGTTGTATGTGAACGTAGAGTCTATGACACCCGATTATCACGTGGTGTCTCGAAACGACAAACTTTCTTAATGGTGCATACTTAAGGAAGAACACATTCTTATCTTGATATTTAAATGAGGGATCATCTTATAATTCTAATAAATCGCCAAACAAACAATATAGGATGCAAACAAACATCATATGAAAAAAGTGATATGATATGGTTCTTGCACTTGATCACTATCATGTGCATTGTGGTATGATCTTTATCATTCCAACATGTGTAAGGCCAAGGTCTATGGAACTTACACTTTGGTATGTTATAATTTCAACGAGTATCAATCCATACTACAAATTATAACATTCCCATATCATGACACTTGCCAACAATAATCGAAACTAGATGCCTCTAATTTATCAATTGCAAGTTTTACGTGGCTTAGAGATTTCGAAGATAGAACCATTCATACCTACGAACATGGAACCACAACCATGATAATCAAATTATTAGCAACTCATTGTAAATCAGATATTGACTATAGTAGGAGAGACAAACACCAGCTAGCCACTTATGAAAAACTAGTTACATGTCAAGCGTTGAATAGGTCTCATGTGCGAGGACATGTAAAGTTAGCCTGAGATGCTTCATCCTACTATGCCACCAATAACCAAAATACTTCGAAGATGCAATAACATGATCATCATCACCCACATACTCATATGTGTTCTACCCGTGCAAAGCATTTACACATAGATAAGTCTCTGATACCACTGTTGGGTTCATAGCATAGAAAACAAAAAATTCCTACGATGTGAACTACTAAGAACCAAGATCTATCTATCTAGATACAATCAATGGGTGGATACACCATGTACGGTCCTCCGACAACCTCCACTTCCTCGCTCCAGCGATGCGGCGAAGGCAGCAACTCCTTTTAGATAAAGCCACCGGGAACATGTATCTCGCTAATCCGAGACCATGGGGTAATAATTCTAGAGGGGGGAGAGATCCTTCTTGAGGAGGTGTAAGATGAGAGGAGGAGAGGGGGGACTTTTAAAGGAAGAGGGGGAAGCCTCCTCCCAGCGCTGGCGGCCATGGTGGTGCCCCCACCTCTTCCCCATTCATGTGGGTGGAGCTCCCACTCACATAAACATGCCTCCACTCAAAATTCCACTCACCTCCATTAAATTTCCACCAAATTTAATGCAAGATCCCATTTAATAAAACTCTTTTATTTATTTTATTCATGATTTTGTTAATTATTTTCATTAACAAACATTCTCATAAAACCCCTGCAACATTTCAATATCACATGCAGAACCAGTTTCTACAATTTCACCCAAAACAATTCCGGTTTCATTAAAATGTTTCCAGTACTTTCTTAATCTTTATCAGAAACATATTTTCTCCAAATGGTGTCGGTGTACCTTAAGTGTGTCACCCTACTATTCGCAAATAATGCATACATGATCGAGACCCCTCTCCGATCAATAATCAGCAGCGGGACCTAGAGATCCATACCGACTCCCACACATTCAATGATGACTCCTGCGATCATGTGAACCTTTAACGTTTGTAACTAAATCCCTTTGTATCGCGATATATTACATGTCTGAGATTCGATCATCAGTATCCCCATACCTAGTTTGATCTCGTTACCGACAAGTACTCTCTTCTCATTCCCGTGATATAACATTCTAGTGATCTTATCACTTTCTTACAAG
Source organism: Avena sativa (assembly GCA_916181665.1). Taxonomy (NCBI): domain Eukaryota; kingdom Viridiplantae; phylum Streptophyta; class Magnoliopsida; order Poales; family Poaceae; genus Avena; species Avena sativa. Next base: position 321,910,197 of record OV702292.1, read on the forward strand.
CTACATCAATGTGATATCACCGAGAGGGCCTAGAGTATATCTCTCTGTCACCAGGATGGACAAATCCCACTCTTGATCCATGAGTATCTACATAACATCAACGGAGTATCTGAACCCACCTTTATTGTCACCCTGTTACGGTGTGAGTTTTGATGTTATTAAGTTACTCTTACGATGTTAGTGATTGACATGATCTCATGTCTAAGGACAAAAATTACTTCATACGATGTTATAGAAATTTAAACACAATGACTTTGATCGTATTGCTATACTTTAGATGAATGTTCATCACACCATTCAACCAATGTTGTGACCTCATTATTAACAACATCCAATGTCCATGATCAGGAAACCTTGATCATCTTGTGAATCAACAAGCTAGTTTATATGAGAGGAATAACTAGGAACCCTTTATTTTTTTATTAAACACACATGTATTAACGTTTCCAATTAATACAATTATAACATGCAAAATAAATATCTATCATATACATGGAATATGACAATAACAACTTTATTATTGCCTCTCAATGCATATTCCCTTCAAATGCCTCCACCAAGCCAACAAACCAAGCACCAAGCTCCGCTAAGCAAGCAAACACCACGATAGCATCCTCCTCCAACATGACATCGGATAGTCAAGTTACTTGATTGAAGTGTGGAGTGAAGGGTCACAAGTCATATGAGTGCACTAACACAAGAGTTATGCTTACGGATGAGAATGGCGCAACCTACTCCATGGGTGAAGAGGAATATGAAGCTTTGACTCAAAGAGTGATTGCAAGGTAAGCCGCAATGGAAGAGAATGACACCCTTATATGCGAGCATGATCCAAGTCCTTAGTCATGGCTAAAGTATTGACAACAAACTCCATACCAAGAGAGGACCAATGCCTCAATATCTTCCAAACTCGCGCTGGAATTGATTGCAAGTCCATAAAGGTGATCATCGATGGATGTAGTTGCCACAACCTTGCAAGTACAGAACTTTGTGAGAAACTCAAGTGGCTTGATGACAATGGAGCACTCACGATAACTATCCAAGGTTAATGTCTCCTTCAAGATTGGCCCATATGAAGACACCATCGAGTATGATGTCATGCCAATGTCTGTGTGTCACATGCTACTTTGGAGACCATAGAAATACGATAGAGGAGCTCTACATCCTGGTAGCACTAACGAATACTCCTTCAAGTGTAAAAACAAGACATTTGTACTCCAACCTATGACCCCAAGCCAAGTTATTGCATCCAACATGACATATGTGCACAAGATAAAGCAAGCTAAGGACCCTTGTGAGATGAGTGGTGAGAGAGTGAACCACCATCATGAGAGCGAGTGCCACAAGCCCCAAATGAGTGGAAAATCATGAGTACCACATCGCAAGCCACCAAACTTGAGAAGAGAGATTTGAATGTGACCCATACTAACAATACATCATACAACTCTCTCTCTCTCTCTCTCTCTCTCTCTTTGTTGTCGGTTTTGGTAGGTACCCAAGATAGACCACCACCTACAAGGAACATGTTATTGAATCTCCAACCACAACATGATGGCAAGAACATCTACAATCTCTTCAACATATTTGAACAAGGCTTTGACACTGGTGATCCGACAGCGAACAAGCACAAGGCCAAGGGCGCACCTTCTTTCTTACATGATGAAAGAATATCATCGAGGTTGACTTGTTTTCAAGCGAGGGAAGATGATGCAGCCCAACATATGGCAATCACCATTGGTACACATCATGCTACACCAACCACTTCGACAAACTTGAATTGCTTCCATATCATACCTTCCTTTGGCCATCATGTGAATGGAATCCTACTTGAGACAAATGTCAATCATATGACTAGGCCCATGACCATGATGCCAAGAGGAGGAGGCAAGGATGAACCTGGATCCAAGACCCTCAAGTAAGAAGCCTAAAATAGAAGATGCAAGAAGCTACTGGAGCAAGACCGGAGTCTCTGTCCCTAGACCCTAGAGTCTTTGGCCTCGGACCCCAAGTCTCTGGCCTGCCGCCCCAAGGACTCTGAACAAGACTCCAGACCAGCGCCTGGAACTCTCTGTCTACCACCCCGGAGTCTTGCCCAGATACTAAAATGACCTCAGAGTCTCCGACCTACCTCCACCAAGACTCTCGACCAAACTCCAGATCGTCACCTGGTGCTCCCAGTACATCTCCCTGGAAGTTGAAGACAACCCTGGAGTCTCCGACGCCTAGACTGCGTAGCCTAAAATAGAAGATGCCTACACGCCTTGAGTTGGGCCTGGCCCATGTAATGCCCCCCAAACATCCCTTTATGCCTAAAATATGAAGGAGATATGCCCTAGAGGGAAATGATAAATAGGTTTTTATTGTCATATCTCAATTAGTTTATAAGAGTTTCATATTGTGCTATAACTGTGCCAAGTAGAAACATTGGTACAGGTGTGGTATGAAGCAACAAAGTTCCTAGTAGCCTCTATTCATACTAGATCGTTGGTCACGAAGATGATCTGGGTTTCAAGATCATGGGAATTTATGCCGACTGACAACGGGATCATATCATTGGAGATGATATGATTAGACATTCCTCGAAGGATTGCAACACGATCAAGTCATATAGTTCATTGTTGCAACAGCTATACCTAGACTCCTTCTCCTTAGACCGTGAGCTCATATTACTCACTGTTTCTAGAGGCTGCTTAGACTGCATCAAGCGCCACTTGGTAATACAGTGGTTATAAAGGTGTACGTTGGGTATTCCGAAGGAACAGTAGATGACATGTGACTGCAAGACCGGGATTTATTCACCCACATGACGGGTAAAGATACATACGGCCGGCTTGGTGAGATTACATCCATAAATGTTGCAACATGTGACTTGGTCACGGGGATGTAATATCACGGTAAAAAGAAAACATAACTTGTTGTGAACGAGATTGAACAAGGTATGGGATACCAATGATCAGATCTTGGACAAGTTGTATCGAGAAACAAAAGGAAGAGGATGCTACATTTAGCTGTTCAAACGACATTGTCATCAGGAATGCATAGGAGTCACATGGACATCCCTGGCCCCTCTGTTGATCATTGATACAGATCATGTCTAGAGCATTCCCGAGCCATGAGAGGATACATTTAAGGGTACGATGAGAGCGATCATTCGTAAGACGGAATCACACTAGATAAAAAGAGAAAGCCAGAATCGTTCTGCGGAGAGATCCGAAGTTGTTCGGAGAAAGAATAAAGGAAAAGACCAGTAAAGTGTTTTCGAATAAATGGGAATTTAAATATATATTTATTATATGTAATTATGAATTAATATATTCTAAATAATATTTAAGTTAAGATTTATAAAGACAACTTTTTTATTAGGCCAAATTCCGCAGGGAAAAGGCCTAGAAGAAAAGCTACAGGAAAAGAAACGAAAAAAAAACAGCCAGCCCAAGTGGGCGGCAGATAACAGCCGTCGCACTGGGCGACAAACAGCAAGCCGCCGCGCCGGGCCTGCTCGACCTGGCCCACGTGGGCGCCAGGGAGCTGGGCCGCCAGGGCGAGCCGGCCCACCCGGGCGGTGCGGGGCAAGCTGGGCCGCGGGGGGAGCAGCCAGCCCACCCGGGCGCCAGTCCGCCGCCGCTTGCTAGGCTGCCGGGGCGCCAAGGCCCACCCGGGGCTGGCTCTATCTCACGACAAGCTGGGCCGCCGGGGTGGCGCCTGGCCCACCCGGCTGGCTGCTGTTAGTTGATGCCCCTTTTTCTTTTTGTTGTCTATTTTCTGCTTTGACTATTGGGCTGAGTTCATTTGGCCCAATCGGCCAGGACGAAAATTCCTGTAATTTTGCTTTGACTATTAGTCCCACATGGCTAACCCAATGGGGAGGGCACACCCCTTCCGCCTATATAAAGGGGTGCCCATGGGTGGGATTAAACACACAACTTGAGAAGTCCTTTGGTTGACTTTCTCCCTCCCTCTCTCTATACCTTGTGACCATGGCCCCAAGTTTGGGCTGTGCGATCGAGGCACACCTACAGCACGCCGTTGCGCTGCAGGAATTCCTAGCCGGATATCAAATTCCGCACTCCCAGTGGGATCGGGGAGCCGGAGGTCTCATCATGCACCGGATGTGTATGAAGACACGAGGCGCAACACTTGGGGCGCTTAAATGTCATGAGCTGGAGCTATTGCATGATGAAGATCAAGAAGGAGCAAGGGTGACCTGCGAGGAGCTTCGCGACCTTGAGGTCGGCTACGAGTATGACTACTTCAACCACGTTCCCTGCAGAAAGTTAACCGCGTACGGTCTACAAGGGTATGTATTCTCTACGCATTGGCCGTTACTGCATTACTACATAGATAGATCCTAGGCAGTTTTTGGGGTTACATCGTAGGAAATTTTTGTTTTCTGCTGCGATCCCCAACAGTGGTATTAGAGCCGATCTATGCGTAGGAGTGTTGTACAGCCAGTACGCACAAGTTTTGTGCGGGCATTGATCCCTTAGTTGTTACCCTCTAGCGTGTACTTGTTTATATCGCGGTATTGTTTGATGAAGCGGCCCGGATCGACCTTACGCGTATTTGTACGCGAGACTGGTTCCACGCTCAACATACGGCTTGTACCATATAAGTGGCTAGCGGGTGTCTGTCTCTCATTGGATAGTTGATATACATTTACAACGGAGGGCCCCGAAAGGGGTGTAATAGAGACAACTGTTGGATCCATGTTGTTTTTGGAAAGTTCATAGTTTAGAAAAACCATTCTATGCGAAAGCCCTAACAACCACGTAAAACTTGCAATAGATAAATTAGAGGCGTCTAACATTATTTTGCAGGGAGCATGTGATTATGATATGGCATTGGTCGTTATAAAGGTAAAGTAGTTTACTTTTCTATTACTAAGTAGTATAGTGATAGTCATCGTTCCGATGAACGACCTGGTGGAGGCGTCGTGGACTTGGCGTCAAACCAAGGGCAAGATGGAGATCATGCCGGAGCGCTCGATGGAGATCAAGGCACAAGAAAGACCATATCATATCACATTATACATATGATGCTGATACCTGTTTTACATCTTATTGTGTGCTAGTATTTAGATACATAACGGTAGCAAATAAGATAATCCCTATTGAATTCCAATTTTCCGTGTTCTCCTTGTGTGTGCACCACCAAGAAAGTTCTTCGGTATGAGGCGCCCTGCGGTGAGTAGGGGTCAGACATATCTACGTTCGCATACAGTGGGTGTAAGCCATGTTGCACTGCGAATACACACAAGTTAGATCTGGCGAGCCTAGCATGCCATAGAAGCGTGGCCTCAGAACACAAGAGATTGAAAGATCGAGCATGAGTCACATGGATGATGTGATTGGCATTACTGAATATCTACCTTTGATAATGCACTGATGGCCGTGTAACACGGGGGAGGTGTAGAGGATAGGGATCATGCGATCGCTAAAATCGTCCAGGGGATGACAATTTTAGTGGAGACCAATTATAAATTGATCTCTTATTATAAAATTAGTCTAGATGTCTATTTCCTAATATCTTAGTAGATCTTAGCCTATCCCATTGAGGTCGTTTGCGACCATGGGAATATATTGCTTAATTTGAAACTTAGCAAAAGGGTCCAACTTCATAGATTAATACCCACGCCTAAGGGATATCCCCGTAAAAGGTGATCTTCTCTTCTTGATACAATAACCATTAGGAGATAATTCGATGACTCCGAAATGTTTGAAAAAAAACACTTAGCGATCTTGCATTAGAGTTAATAACTCTTAGAAGGGCTTGATTGCAAAAGAGGTCATGGATGAAAAAGGTATATGTTAGATATACAAAATTATAAATGTGGTTCTTGCAAAACTCATTGCAGTTTGCGAAGTATTTGATACTTGTCCCATTTTGTGAAAACAGGATGATCTGCTTGAGAAATGCTGGTTTTGAGGCAACGTGACTTGATGACGGCAAGCAAAAGAGTTGATGGCCGACATCACCTCTTCCCTCAAAGTTTGTCATTTGGATTAGTGGACTTGAATATAAATTTGTAATCTCTGTTTGTGTCTTGCTTTTGGTGAGACGGTTATTCATATGAACAAGTTACAAGCCAGTTTGTACTATTCTTATGAACAATACCTTATGGTCACATTATGATTATAAATAAGTTATTCTCATCACTATGTTAATGATAATGGTTTAAACATTTATAAAGGATTAGAATGCTAAAAGATATCCAAAGTTTAATAATGAAATGACACTACAGTTTAAGTCAGTTTGGTTATTGCACGTTCTTTATGAAAGATCAGGGTCTTAGATGCTTAATCTAGAGACCTTGCAAAACCATGCCTCTTGGGCAGAATGACCAAAACTCCGCATTCTGGTAAAACGGTGATATGCGAAGAAATGTTGAAACTTATACATAATTATGTATCATATTTTCAACAAGTAGTGGAAATTATTTATTGTGGACTTAAGTGAATAAGTGTACTTACTTAACGAAACCTGAAGTTTGAAATGATTTGAATTGTTATAATGATTTCATAACTAAATGGGATATTGAATTAACAAGAATATGAAGTCTCTTCGATTTGATCGACATGACTAAAATATTCAAGTTAAGTTTAGCATAAAAGGAACTTGTGAAAGATGTTTCACAAATTATGATAATTGGATGAATTCAAACTATGTTGAAATGTCTAAACATCATAATCATTATGTATTAGATACATATGGTATGATATTATCTCTTATAGGGGTTATAGTTATCGTTTAGAGTTAAAGATCGAAATAAGAAAACACTCATTTGAAATACAAAGGAACATCCAAAGATTCGTGGAAACAACACCATAAGTGTTATGGCAAGTTCGAGTTTCTGGAGATTTCGATAAGTCGAGGTCGTGGCGAATAAACAAGTCTTTGTAGAGCATTCTTAGGAAGCTATGAATGCATCGTCCACAAGGGGCAAACCTGTTGTTATCCAAAGTTGACGTGTCTTGATGAAGATATAGGTGGAAGAAAGTAAAAGATCAAAACAAGGTACTTGAACTTACCTCCGAATTGTTGAGTGGCACAGCGGAATTTGTTTCGTGAATCCAAACTCTACAAATAGAGAAGAAAATATTGATAATGCTCATAAAGTTTCTAGTGAATACTTTTACTAAAGAAAGTAGGATTCAACTATATATTCTACAAGTTTGTAGAATTATATTGTTGATTCACTTGTCATGTTTTGAACAAGACATACCTACAAAATACAAAGAAGCGTGATGGACCTAAGTACGAGAAATGAATGGTCATTGAAATCTCGTTAGTGGATTCTCGATTTGATAGTGATCAAAGAATTTTGAAATGTCCAAGTGACGAGGGTTTAACTCATCAATGCCCATTGTTATGGACTTGGGTTTTGGAGAAGGAGGGAGCGCTGGAAGCGTTAATCGGCTAGCAAACAAGCACACATGGGACTTGAAGATTTACCCAAGTTCAGGCCTCGTAGAGGTCCCTACTCCTGCTTGTCTGCTCGTGGAATTAACAGAGGAATCGAAGATTACAATGGTGCACAGATGTAATCTGGCAAGGGTTGTGGAAACTAGGGTTGTGTGTGTCTTCCTCGCCGCCCCCTCCTAGACTTTATATAGATAGGCTAGGTCTCGGTAGCAGGTCGAGTCGGTTACAAGTTAGGGATTCTCTTTAAACTTTCTATCTTTAGCTTCTTCTTGTTCCGCAAGCAATAGAGAGTCCGTAGGTTACTCGAGTTCTCCATTTGGGCCTTCGCGACACCGTGGGATTCCTCTATATTCAGGCCGTATATACCAAGATCGAGTACTTGTAGGGTATACCCATGTCAGTAGCCCCCGAGTGTCCAGTGGAATCGCAGATTCGACTAGGGACTTTATGAAGCCTTTCGAGTGCATGAATGAGTATATTTTTGACTGCTCTGTTTGTGTGATAGGGATTGTTGATGTGCATGCATGATTTAACCGATGTATTGGTATCAGTTAACTACCTTAGGGTAAAACAACGCAATCTACTCGAACTCGAGTCCCCGGACTTGAGTCCGGAAAAGTGCTAGTGTAATTCGACTCAAGCTGTAGAGGTCTTATAGGAGTCGAATTCCAGTATATGGGTGTGAGCACTCGACGCGTCCGTCAAGGCATGTTCATCGGACCTGTGGGCACGGATATATTTCTGGTAGTGCGCAGCGAATGTGTTGTCAGACCTTATTCAGGTCTTACCTTCACGCTGCGAGCGCGGATTCGAATTTGGTCATCGCGGAGATGATTCGGGTGACCCATGAGACGCAGTCTCTTTGTAGGGAAAAATCATGAGGCGCTGTCACCATAAACTTCGAGTGTGGATGTTATCAACACACAACATGATGTACAAATAATCATAGGGTGCGCGACCAGCGCTCCCATGGGAGTAACCCCCAAGTGCCTGGTTTAGTCGAAGACTCAGGCAGGGACTAAAGAACTTTTGCGACTGCTGTCATCTTTTGTTTGCTTGTTTCAGTCGAATTTATTTCCAACACTCCCTATGGGAGTAACCCATGTCCATGGTCGAATCATGGATTCGAGTGGTTGGGTATGCTTTGAATGTCCATATTTTTGCAAAAAAGAAAAGAAAAATCATAGGGTGCGCGACCAGCGCTCCCTATGGGAGTAGCCCCCGAGTGCTTGGTGGAGTCGAAGACTCGAGCAAGGACTAAAGTAGTCAAAGTCTTCTGCTGCTCAATTTTGTATGACATCAGTGCCGACGATGTGATGATCTCAGTTGCCAGCGTGAGCGGGTTTGACGGGACGTGACGAGCGGTAGGTCCCATTTTCTGACTCTAACTTGACCGGGCGTGCGTAATCTTTGTTTTAACGGTGCCTCCTCGATTTCTGCGCGTAATGGAGGTAGTGGGGGACGGTTCGCGCTTCGGGTCCTCCACGTGTCGATCACAATGGACGCCGCGCGTCTGATAGGGTTTTTGCTGGCCATTGGATTACATCTTCCAGGGGGTTAAGTAGCAGTGTTGTCATGGTAATTTTTCCCATCTGCTCGTTTCTCTGCCTTTGCCTCCGTTGCCATTGCTGCTGCTCCTCTGCTTCCTAGAATTCATCTTTCTCGCGGCACTGGACCAGCTCTGCGTATTCCCTAGTTACTTCCTCCGATCGCATCGCCACCGCAAGATGGGGAAGAAGAAGGGAGGTGCCGCGGCTGAATCCGCCGCCGCCATTGTTGCTGCCAAGAAGAAGGGCGGCTCCGCCGCTGCGGGCACCAGCACCACCGTCGCCGGAAAGAAGAAGGGTGCGGGCACTCGTGTCACCAATGGCACGTGGCACGCATCCGTGATCAAGTCATCTGAGCTTCGTCTCCTGCGCCAAGATGGATTTCTGTTCTCTGCGGTCGCTGACTGGCGAGTCCCAGGTGGTTAGGTAACTCCTTGTCCTCCTGCCTGTTTTCAGGTGATGTTCCTAGCATTCATCATCTGCAGTCTCTCGCTGCCCCTGCATCCTTTCTTCAGGGGACTTCTCTGTTTCTATGGGCTCCAGCTGCACCAGCTGTCCCCCAACTCCATCCTCATGTAGCTTGCTACATTACACTTTGCGAGTGCTGGCTTAGAATCGAGCCACACTTTGGTCTTTTCAAACGTCTCTTCAAGCTGAAGCGCCAGTCAGCGTCTGGCTCTATAGTCTATGATGTAGGAGGCTGCGGTATCCACGTCGACTCCTCCGTCAGGTACTTCGACATCAAACTCATGGCGTCAGTCCAAGGGTGGAGGGACAAGTGGTTCTACATCCGTGACCAGAAGGCCGACGGAGACCACTTCGGACTTCCGCCCTTCGATCCCGCGATGCCATGCAAGAGGAGGCGCTCCTGGAAGAACGTAGTGATGCCCGGTGAGTCCGCGGAGATAGATGTGCTATACGAGCACGTCTGCGACCTCGAGAGTCGCATGGGTAAAGAAGAGGGAGGTTGCACCCTCATTCGCACGTGGCTGCGTCGCCCCGTCTAGCCCTTGCAGGACAGAGTCCACCCTATGTTCCAGTGGGCTGACGCAGACGATGTCACTCGCGTATCTGCCGATGGCATTTCCGCGAGTGAAGTAGATAAGAGGGTGCGACTGCTCACCAAGTACACTGCCAAGGATGTGCTCTCCAGTGAACTAGTCGTACCTCCATTTGATGCTAATAATCCTCCTCCAAAGGTACGGTTATGCTACGAAGTAGCTTTGTTTGTCTAATGCTTATTTTTTCTTGACTTGTGCTGACTTGTTTCCCGTATGCAGGATTGGAGGGTGTCACCCTATATGCCCCCTCTTCCTGAGGGGGTTATTCCTCGTGAAGCCTTGGAAGCGGATGAGTCAGAGTCAACCGTCCCATTTGATGTGGAGGAGGAAGCCCTCGAGTCGAGTAGTCCGGACACTCGCAAGTGTTCGCGCAACAAGGATTCAGATGCATCATCTCCTTCGACTCCGGAAGGTGCAGCTATTGGTGCATAGTCGCTGATACCTGCCGTTCCTGTGAGTGCTGTGGTGTCGTCTTCCCGCAAGAAGATGCGGTTGCCGAAGGAGTAGTCGTCGGAGTCGAGGGATCAAACCTTCAATTTTGACAAGTTTGATTGGTAAGTATACGAGTCTTCCTTTTGGTTCTTCTTTGGAGTTGCATTCTCTTGATGTTGGTTTTGTTTTGCAGTCAGCCGATGTCGTCATCTTCTGGCGACGTCCAATTTTTGAAGGAATCTGGAGTCGCGACCTCCAAGGCCAAGAAAGTGGCTGAGCGCACTCCTTCTCCTCCATTGGCGGCCCACTCCAGGCATAATTCATCAAGTTCTCCAACTAATGTGGAGCACCAGATGGTTATCCAGACGACTGCGCATCAATCGACTTCGGAGTCATTGGAGGATCATGTATAGGTAGTGTTGCTAATTCTGATTTTTGCAGTCGAATTTTTTTATCCATACCATCTGCTGATCCTTTACTGTTTCTCTTGTCGTAGCTCATTGTGAAGGAAGCCGCTCGCCTGGTAGAGCAGGTGCTTGCGATGGGTCGCCAGCATGCAATGCTGGACAATCGCCACCGCATGGTTGAAAGTGAGTGTTTTTGCTTCTTATTCTTCATCCTTGTGTTATATTCGACTGACAGTCTATCTTTGTTTGTTTCACAGCTGAGCATAATGCACTCCTTCGTGATACCGCTTCCCTCAAAAAAGCGCTCGCTGCGGCGGTGAAGAGTCGCGATGAGGCAATCGCAGCACATGACGAGTCGCGGAAACACGAAGAGGAACTGCGCGCTTCCATCGTAGCTCGGGAGAAGTTGTTCGAAGAAAAGCTTCTCTCGATTGCCAAGGCTCTCTCAGGTATTCCTTTGTCTAGATTTTTGCCGTGTCCCTTCTTTTGAATTTGTTGTTGTGCTGACTTTTGTGCCAATGCTTCATTCTTGTGTAGATGCCAGTGGTCTGAGCTTCGATGCCCAGGCACTCTGTCGTGATGATGCTTTGGCGAGCGCCATCTCGGCAGTCGAAGATCGTAGTGCTGCCGTTCAGGGGACACTCACCAAGGCCGAGGGCATGCTCAGTCGCCTCCGTGAGGAGCTGGCGCCCAAGGCTGAGTTAATCAAAAATATGGATGATCTGGTGGCGTCCCTTGCTGGAGGCATTCCTGTAGGCTTCAAGAACTCACTCCATGCGGCTGGCGCTTCGATGTCACTCGCGATGGTGCAAGCCCATGGAGTTGAGGTTGATCCTGCTGCGGTCTGCAAGGCGATGCCTGTCGGCGCCGATGGCCAACAGGTAGTCTTTGCTCCTTTCGCAGCTGCCTGTGGCAAGTACGGGTTGTAGCTGTTCAATCCAGTTGCGAAGTACTCTAAGGAACTGTACCGAGCCAAGAAGGCGGCGAAGGCTGCGGCGTCAGGGGCCGGCGGAAAGTCAGTGGCGTCTGATACTGCCACAGACTCGATGAGGCCCCCAAAACTGAAGTCCAAGTCAAAGAAGCCAGTTGCTCCTCATTAGTCGTGTCTGTAATAGTTAAATAGCCTATCTCTTTTGTCTGGAACATGCCTTTGGTGAGTTTATCTGTTTCTACTTTATTATGCTTGAATGCACTCGAGTCTTTTGTCTATGCATCGCCTTAGTCTTCTTATTGCCTCTTGCTTGGCTTGTGATAGGGCACATCGAGTGGTCCCTCGAGTGAACCTCAGAATATGCCATCCGCTGATGATACTTTGGCGCAGTCGCATTCAAGGGTGGATGAGCTGTCTTTGCTCTCGCGACTCCGTGACCGCGTGAAGCAGTTGGAGCGCGAACTGCCTGTGCTCCGTGGTAACACGGATGTATGGAAGTCGAGGGCAGAGAAGGTCGTCTGTCGTGGAAATGGCCACGATAGTCGCTTCTACTGGCAGCGATTGATTGTAACATGAGGAAAGTTGGCGGCCATCTGCGGTGCGAGATGGGGGCGGATGCACATGGTTTTACCCAGGTTCGTCCCCGTAGAGGGTAAAGACCTACTCCTGCTAGATTAGATTATTGGAGAGCGAGTTATAGGGGTGGCGAGCTCGGCGTCAGCAGCGAGTCGCTTGAGGGGGTGTATGATGGAACATAAGTCCTTAGGATATCCTAGGGATGTTTATATAGGAGTCACCTAGCTAGGGTTTACAAGTTACAACCGAGCCAGATATGGACTCGGAGGCTTTTTGACCTAATCTGACTAGGCTTTAGATACGCTTCTGGGCCTTCAGTTTCTAGTCTCCAGGCTTCTCCTTCAGTCGTAGTCCAGTCACCGTCCTTCAGGCCCACTCACAGGTCCTTCGGCCCAACCGGAACGTCCTGCTGGGCATACCCCCTTTGGCATATCCCCATCACCGTCGCCCGAGAGAAATAGCTGCTAGGGGAGGTGACGCAGCTGGGCGACCAATTCAAGTGTTAGCTTTCTTATTCCTTATCTTTTTCTTGTAGTCACTCGCAGTAGTTCGTTGTCTTCATACTTCTGCCTTTGCTTGGTATAGTTGTCAGTGCACACCATCCGCAGGATGAGAAGGACAGGATTGCCATTCGCATGAATGATCTGACCCAAGCGCAACTTCAGGCGAGTGGGTACTTCTGGGTGGATCATGATCGTGCAATCACACTTGCGACCCTGTAGGATCGTGCTTCGTGAGTGCTTCACTTTCTAAAGAAGTCGCAATCGTGCTTGAGAAATATTTATCAGACGATGTTCCTGCTAGAGGTCGTTCCATCGAGCCTGCTAGCCCTTCTTGCCAAATTTCAAGATGAGTGCAGTCCGCGAGTGTATACGGCAACAGTTAGTGGCTGGTGCCAAGGCTACTTTGTCACTGGTGCGACTGCATAGGCCTGATGTGGATGTTCCAGCAGTTGCTGCCGGACCGCCAGCACCGCCAGCAGGTTCGAGTTGGAATATGGTTCCTCACTATCAAGCGGTTGATCGCCCAGCGGAGGAAATCGTCGACTTCTTCGAGGAGCAGACAAATGTTCCTTTGTTGCAACAGTAGTTTAGTTTGTATCCTGCACATAGTTGCACTAGTGTTTTAAAGTTCATATATATATGTACTGTGTATAATTGATTGACATTGATGTATATACAGAGCTTGTTAGCGTGTATGTTTTGCGAGTGCGTTGCACTATGCGATTCCTTTTCGTTAGCCTGACTTGTGTTTATCCCAGCACCTTGCCAACCTGTCAGATGCGTTGCAACTGGGTTGGTTTTTGTCAAGGGTTCGATTAGTACGTCATCTACTTAGGATATCGCGTTGGTTCGTAGAACAGATGTGTATAGGGTGGCGCAGCCCCCAAGTGGATAATTTGCAAAAAATAAAAGGAACACGGAGTTTTGGGGCACTTAGCTTTATTTATTCGCAAGATAGTACGGGGTACAATGTAAAAATAAAAGACGACTAAGGGTAGAAGCATCGCAGCTGCGCGACGTTCCAGGGGTTGCAGTATGCGACTCCTGTCTCGAAATCTTTGAGGCGATAGGCGCCACCTGGGATCACTTCTATAATCACGTATGGTCCCTCCCAGGGGGGCTCGAGCTTGAGATGCCCTTGCTGTTTCAGTCGCAGGACCAGGTCTCCTTCGATGAAGGACCTGGGGCGTAGCCTTCTGCTGTGGTAATTGCGCAGGTTCTGCTGATAGATCGTTGATCTTTCTGCTGTGATTTCCCGTGCCCCGTCAAGGAGGTCGACGGAGTCTTCGAGTGCAAGAGCTGACTCCTGCTCGCTGTAAGCGACCACTCGCGGTGCTTTGTATCGTACCTCTGCAGGTAGCACCGCTTCAGCACCGTGCACCATGAAGAACGGGGTATAGCCCGTGGCACTGTTGGGAGTTATGCGTAGGCTCCAGAGTACCGATTGCAGTTCGTCTAGCCAGCATCCTGCGGCTTGTTCGAGTGGCTTGAGGAGTCGCTTCTTGATGCCTCCGCAGACGAGCGCATTGGCTTTTTCGACCTGACCATTGGTTTGTGGATGTGCTACGGAGGCATAGCTTATGTTGATTCCCAGATTCTCGTAGAATTCTTGGAACTCCTTGGATGTGAAGTTCGTCCCATTGTCCGTGATGATGCTATGTGGTACTCCGAAGCGATAGACGATGGACTCGAAGAACTTGACTGCGATGTATCCTGACTGGTTAGTCACTGGCATGGCCTCTATCAACTTGGTGAATTTGTCGACTACGACCAGTAGGTAGACGTAGCCTCCTCGTGAGGACTTTGGGAGCTTGCCGACCATGTCGAGGCCCCATTGCACGAAGGGCCAGGCCAATGGAATTGGCCGGAGCTCCGCACCAGGTGCGTGTAGCTTGTTCGCGATTCGCTGGCAAGCGTTGCATTTTTGGACGATGTTCTTGGCGTCACGCATGGCCATAGGCCAGTAGAATCCAGCTTGTAGAGCTTTGGCGACGAGGGCTCGACTGCCAACATGGTGCCCGCAAGTCCCCTCATGGATGTTGAGTAGAATAGCTCTTCCATCTGCATTAGAGACACATCGTTGGAGTACTCCTGTGATGTTGCGCTTGTACAGTTCGCTGTTGATAACAACGAATGCTTTGGATCGCCGCGCAATGTGTCATGCGTCAGTCGGGTCGTCCGGTAGCCTTGCTGAGAAGGTACGTGATGTACGGTTGAGTCCAAGATGGCTCGATCATCATGACGCTCATTGTTCCTTCGAGTCCTGTGTCAAGCTCTAGGTCGTCGAGTGCTATTGGCTCATTGGGCGGCACAGCCCCTGAGTCCGTTGTTGCACTTGTTTTCTTCTCTGCGGCCTTTGGCTTGATGGAGCGTTCGCAGATGCGCTCGATAAATACCCCAGGTGGTATGGGGGCGCAAGTAGAGCCATTGTTGGCGAGTGCGTCCGCCTCTTCATTGCTTTCGCGGCCTATGTGCCGTAGCTCACAACCGTCGAAGTCCCCTTCGAGTGTGTCGTAGAGGTCGCGGTAGGCGATCATATTGTCGTTCAGTGCGTCACACTCGTGCATTGCCTGGTTGACGACCAGCATGGAGTCGCCGTATATTATGAGCCTCTTGGTGCCGCAGGCTTTTGCCATCCTCATCCCGTGTAGCAGGGCCTCGTACTCAGCTTCATTGTTGGAGGCGGTGAATTGCATTCGCAGGACATATTTCAGCTTGTCTCCCTAGGGCGATGTCAGTATGACACCTGCGCCAGCTCCATCCTTTCGCTTGGATTCGTCGAAGTGCATTGTTCAGAGGTAGGACATATCTGGTTTTTCAGTATGACGACCAGTGCACGAGGAAGTCAGGGAGGACTTGCAACTTGATTGCATCGCGTTTTTCATATGTAATGTCTCGTGGAGATAGTTAGATCCCCCAAAACGCGACTCGTCCGGTGGCATCGGGATTGTTGAGGATATGCCCAAGCGGGGAGTTGTTGACTACCACGATTGGGTGTTCCTGGAAGTAGTGGCGCAATCGCCGGGCTGTCATGAAGACGCCGTATGCTAGCTTCTGGTAGTGCGGGTACCGCTACTTTGTTTGCGTGAGTACCTCGCTGGGGTAGTACACTGGGCGCTGTAACCCGTGGACCTTGTTTTATTTGGCTCGTTCTACCACGAGCACCGTGCTGACCACCTGGTCGGTGGCGGAGATGTACAATAACAGTGGTTCCCTTTCGCGTGGGGTCACCAGTACTGGTGAGGTGGACAGCAGACGTTTGAGGTCTTCGAATGCTTCCTGTGCCTCGTTGGTCCACTCGAACTTGTCAGTTTTGCGGAGAAGTTGGTAGAAGGGCAATGCCTTTTCACCCATTCGACTGATGAATCGACTGAGCGCCGCGATTCGCCCAGCCAGTTGCTGGACGCCTCTTATGTTCTTCGGCTTCTCCATGGCTAGTATGGCTTTTATTTTCTTTGGGTTCGCCTCGACCCCTCTCGCGGAGATGAGATACCCGAGTAGTTGCCCAGATGGTACGCCGAAGGCGCACTTGTCCGGATTGAGCTTGATCCGGTAGTAGTCGAGGTTGGCGAAGGTTTCACGCAAATCGTCGATTAGTGAAGCTTCCTCTTTGGTCTTGATTACGATGTCACCAACATAGACTTGGATGTTGCGACCAAGTTGGTTCTTGAGGCAAGCCTGCATGCACCACTGGTAGGTGGCTCCTGCGTTTTTTAGCCCGAAGGGCATTGTGTTATAGCAGAACACACCAAAAGGCGTTGTAAGTGTCGTTTTCTCTTGATCTTCTGCCTTGATTCGAATCTGATTGTAGCCTGAGTAGGCGTCGAGGAAGCAGAGGCGCTCACATCCTGCGGTGGAGTCGATGATCTGGTTAATTCATGGCAGCGGAAAGTGGTCCTTCGGGCAGTGCTTATTCAGAGAGGTGAATTCCACGCACATCCGCAGGATATCCGTGTCCTTTTTTGGTACTAGCACTGTGTTGGCGAGCCAAGTGCTTTCCTTGATCTTGCGTATGAATTTGGCGTCGAGGAGTCAGTTGATCTCCATTCTGACTGCCTGTGCTCTTGGTTCAGACAGTCGGTGAATTGTTTGTTTGACTGGTCTTGCGTCTGGGTTGACATTGAGTGTGTGCTCGGCGAATTCCCTGGGAACTCCTGGCATGTCCGCTGGACACCAGGCGAAGATTTCCTAGTGCTCACGGAGGAATTCGACGAGCGCGAGTTCCTATGCGGGACTCAAGTTGTTGGCGATGAGGGTTGTCTTGGCGGGATCCAATGGGTGGACCTGAACTTTCTTCGTATGCACCGATGAGTCGAAGGATAGGTCGGGTGAACTTGGCCGGCTCAGGGGAGGCAGGCTGTTGTCTATCGACTCCTTCAGTCTCGCGAGTTCTTCCTGCATGCCGAAGGACTAGCAAATTCTGTTGAACTCCCTGTCGCAACTGTCAGACCTCTCGAAGCTTCTATTGATTGTGATGATGCCATTAGGGCCTGGCATTTTCATATGCAGATAGGCGTAGTGTGTCACTTCCATAAACCTAGTGAATGCGACACGTCCGAGGATGCAGTGGTACTGTGGCCAGTCGACGACTTCAAAGTCAATGCGCTCGCGTCGAAAGTTTTTCGGCGTGCCAAAGATGACATCGAGGTTGATTTTGACAAGGGAATATACGCCCTTGCCTGGGATGATGCCGTGGAATGTTGTGTCCGAGGCCTCTAGGCAGGTTAGAGGGATCCTCATTGCTCGCAAGGTACTCGCGAACATAAGGTTGATGCCGCTTCCGCCGTCCATGAAGACGTGGCTCATGTCGAAGCCTCCAATTTGTGCCTCGAGTACGAGGGGACAATGTCCTGGACGAGGTACTTGGCGCGGATGGCGCGCTTGTCGAAGGTGATGCATGAGTCGCTTCCACTGAGGTACACAGTGGTGGATGGTGGTGAGTTTGTCGCCATATTTACTTGGCGAGTGATGGCCTTTTGCACCCGGTTGGAGGGGCGACCCTTTTGGATCATCATGGTACCCATGGCCCGTGGGTACGGCTCGCCTCTGTGGTGCTGGTCCGGCGCAGCTGCGTTTGGCGGTGGTCCGGGTGGTGGTGGAGGAGCTCCATGTGCCACAGCGCATGGGGCGGCTCCGTAGCCCCTATTGACTGTGTCGCGATTCATCCGAGCCAGACCCTCATGAAGTTTGAGGAACTCGTGGTAGTCCTTGAGGAGGTGGCTAGGTTTTTTTTTGCCGTCATGCTTGTCAATGTAGAAGTCCACCGTGCATGGCCCGGACAACTTATCCTAAATGGATGTTGCGGGTTATTCGTCGCGAGTGTGGCGCTTCCATACTTGCGTGGTTTTCCTGGAGTCACGATGTCCACCGCTACGGTAGCCGCTGTTACGGTTATCGTCGCGTCTGTCGGCGTAGCTGGCTGCGACCATGTTGACGTCGTCGCGGTCATCATAGATACGCATTCGACGTTTGCTTCGGCAATCACGTCTGCGTTCGAGTTCTGCTTCATCGTTAGAGTGAACGCGATTCTTCACCGAATCTTCTCCATCTGCCCACCGATTCGCAATTTCCATCAGGTGGTCAATGGTTTTGGGCTTCGAGCGGCCCAGCTCCTTCCTGAGCTCTATGCGTCGAACGCCGCCGTTGAATGCGTCGATTGCGCGATCCTCCGAGATATTTTCTGCGGAGTTTTTGATGATGGACCACCTCTGGATGTACGAGCGTAGCGATTCACCCGACCTTTGTTGGCAGCACCTCAGATCTTCGATTGACGCGGGCCTTTTGTAGGTTCCCTTGAAGTTGCGCACATAGCTGTAGACCAGCTCTTCCCATCTGTGAATGGATCCGCATGGGAGGTTGTTGAGCCATGCCCGGGCGACGCCCTGTAGCTATAGCTGCAGGCATTGCATAGCCGTGCTTCGACTCCCGCCATGGAGCCTGACGGACGAGATATGGTCCTCCAACCAGATTTTCGGGTCCTTCAGACCGTCAAACTTTGGGTTCTCTGATGGGAGCTTAAACCCCTTGGGCATTCTCTTTTGCCTGATGGCCCTGCTGAAGCATCTGGCGCCACAGAGCTCCACGTCTTCGTCTTCAGAGTCAGCCGATCAGGCACGTCGCGCCCTTGACTTGTCGACCTTGCGCTACATGATGTTATCACGCACGTCGTAGTCGTGGTCGTGTCGTCGGGAGCGGCGGCGTCGAGACAGATCGTGACTGTCATCGATGGATGAGGGCGAGGAATAGTGTTTTTCCAGAGCCTTGCCTTTCTTCGGCTCCGGCGTCGGCTCTTTGTCAAGAGCGGCCTCGATTTACCCCAAGCCTGCGATCGTAGATCGGTGCATGGCAGCTCGAGGGTCTCCAGCTGACGGCTGCTTGTTGACGAGGTACATGGTGGCCGCCGTTACCGCAGCTTGCGGCGTTTTTGGAAGCACGTTGCCACGCGTATCCACTGTCATGGAGTCAAAGTCGAGGACCTTTGCAGCTTCTACACGTTCTTGTTCAATGAGGTGGGCCTGTCAAGATCGCCTCTTGTTAGCGATGTACTCGTTGCACTTCGAGGAGGATCCTCCGTGGGAGGAGAGCCCAGCTCATCGGAGGCTTGACTCGTCTGCCACCTTTTTACGCGCCTCAAGTTATGCGATTGTTTGCAGTTGGCGTTTGTATTCCTCTTTTAGGAGCCAATGGTAGCCCATCAATAGTTCTTGCAGGGAGCCGAAGGGCAGAGGGTGGCCTCGTAGGGTTTCTCGGCAGCGGGCCCACTCGAGATCGTTGAGCCTGATCACGACGCGTTCCCCAGTTTGCTCATTCACCATGGTGGGGAGTTCGGCTGGCCCTCCGTTGTTGACAGGGGCACAGTTGGTGGGGCCACCGTTGGGTGGTCCGCCATTGGGTGGTCCGCCATTAGGTATCCCGCCGTTTGGCGGGTCGGTTCCATTGCCACCGTTGCCCGTGTTGTCGCGATTGGTGGAGGAATCGCCCGCATTGATGACGGCGCACATGAAGTGGTTGGGGAAGCTGCTGCTCCCGCAACTTTCTTATCCGGAGCCGTAGACTCCATCTTTAGTTGCTAGATGGCCCAGATCGGACACGCGACTGCTGTCGCTGTCCGTATTCTCGACTATTGTCGAGGCATTGAGCTCGCTGAGGGTGCCGATCGGCGGAGGGAACCACGATGCTAGAGCAATCGATGGTGTTGTCGGCTGGTCAGGCATGCGAAGCGTGCCCATTTGACCAACTTGGAAGCGGAATCTCCTGATCGCCAGGCTAATTCCGTCGCCCACAAACTCGAAAGTCGGGCTAGTGGCCGGCGTATGGATGGTGAAGTCGAACGCACCGAAGAGCTGGTGAATCTCCGCTATTGCAGAGTTGTAGATCGCAGTTGATGGGGCCGAAGAAGCCGCAACATCAGCACTCCCAACTCCGCACGGACGGCGCCAATTGATGAGGGTTTAACCCATCAATGCCCATTGTTATGGACTTGATTTTTGGAGAAGGAGGGAGCGCTGGAAGCATCAATCGGCTAGCAAACAAGCACACAGGGGACTCGAAGATTTACCCAGGTTCAGGCCTCATAGAGGTCCCTACTCCTACTTGTCTGCTCGTGGAATTAACAGAGGAATCGAAGATTACAATGGTGCGCAGATGCAATCTAGTAAGGGTTGTGGAAACTAGGGTTGCATGTTTCTTCCTTGCTGCCCCCTCTTAGCCTTTATATAGATAGGCTAGGTCTCGGGTAGCAGATCGAGTCGGTTACAGGTTAGTGTTTCCCTTTAAACTTTCTATCTTTAGCTTCTTCTTGTTCTGCAAGCAATAGAGAGTCCGTAGGTTACTCGAGTTCTCCATTTGGGCCTTGGCGACACCGTGGGCTTCCGCTGTATTCAGGTTGTATATACCAAGCTCGAGTACCTGTAGGGTATACCCATGTCACCAAGATTACCGAGAGGACCTAGATTTGAGTGGGAGCAAATCAGCTTGGCTAATTCATAATATGTAGCTGACATATTTTGAGTGGGAGCTAAGTGAAATCCCTAGATACCAAACATGAATGTCATATTTGAGTAGGAGCGTGAAATCATTCTGTGATATGTGGACGACATATGTGAATGATGTGATTGGTATTAATAGTATTTAAGTTAGGATGAAGTTGAAGTTATTGAACAATAAGATCTATCGAGATAGATTTAAGAGATTAGTAAACACTGAATGTAGAATGCTTCCTGGACTTGATTCTGAAAGATGTTCAGAATGTCCTAAACAAGATTCTAAAGAAGCTCAGAATGGAACAAAGTAAGAAAGAAGTTCTTACTGAATGAAGCATTGAGTTAGTATTGCAACTATGGTTGAAAGAAAGAGATGCGTTGCATCTCCTATGCCTCAGTCATAGGTTCTTCCCCATAACCATGTTGTATACTCGACATAAAGTGACCCGAGGTTCTGGTTGGTAGGACAAAGTCTTAACTGTAAGAACATGTCTTTGAGTGATTCTTGAGTTGATCACAGAACCAGAATTAAGTTTGTACATAAATGGCAAGAAGTAGTGTAAGTGTCATAGATGCATTTCATGCACTAGGATCTACATAGATATAGAAGTATAAAGGCTACATCTAATGTGATGTATAATGTTATGGCGGGGCTAGTTAGCTTTTAACGTAGAATGATGTGTCCTAGGGCCCAGTGCCCATGAGAAAGCCCTTGAGGTTGATCTAAAGTCACTGTAAGGTCCTAGAATCCAGCCTCGTTCTGCTGCCATGACTAAAGTATATACACAAAGGATAGCAAAATGTGTTTCGAAGTTTAGATGACAATGGTGAAAACGACCGTCATCATAAACACTAGAAACAAAAGTCTCACTTTGTTGCCAAAAAATGCTTCGACTCATTATAAGATAATGGTGTGAATGTCAAAGTTAGGAAGACATTAACGATTTGCCAAAGACATAATGATCTGTAAAACAGAACATGGACATGACGTTTCCCATGAGCATGCATGATCTATAAACGCATATGGCATATGGCTTATATGAGTAAAATGCGAGCTAGTTTATTTGTACTCTAGTGCAAGTGGGAGACTGAAGGAGATATGCCCTAGAGGCAAATAATAAATAGGTTTTTATTGTCATATCTCAATTAGTTTATAGTAGTTTCATATTGTGCTATAACTGTGCCAAGTAGAAACATTGGTACAGGTGTGGTATGAAACAACAAAGTCCCTAGTAGCCTCTATTCATACTAGACCGTTGGTCACGAAGATGATCTGGGTTTCAAGATCATGGGCATTTATGCGGACTGACAACGGGATCATATCATTGGATAATAATATGATTGGACATTCCTCGAAGTATTGCAACACGATCAAGTCATATAGTTCATTGTTGCAACATCTATACCTAGACTCCTTCTCCTTAGACCGTGAGCTCATATTACTCACTGTTTCTCGAGGCTGCTTAGACTGCATCAAGCACCACTTGGTAATACAGTGGTTATAAAGGTGTACGTTGGGTATTCCGAAGGAACAGTAGATGACATGTGACTGCAAGACCGGGATTTCTTCACCCACATGACGGGTAAAGATACATACGGCCGGCTTGGTGAGACTACATCCATAAATGTTGCAACATGTGACTTGGTCACGGGG
The DNA here is from genome assembly GCA_916181665.1 of Avena sativa. Lineage (NCBI taxonomy): Eukaryota > Viridiplantae > Streptophyta > Magnoliopsida > Poales > Poaceae > Avena > Avena sativa. The sequence continues at coordinate 321,932,712 of OV702292.1, forward strand.
ATGTAATATCACGGTAACAAGAAAATAGAACTTGTTGTGAACGAGATTGAACAAGGTATGGGATACCAATGATCGGATCTTGGACAAGTTGTATCGAGAAACAAAAGGAAGAGGATGCTACATTTAGCGGTTCAAACGGCATTATCATCAGGAATGCATAGGGGTCACATGGACATCCCTGGTCCCTCTGTAGATCATTGATACAGATCATGTCTAGCGCATTCCCGAGCCGTGAGAGGATACACTTAAGGGTACAATGATAGTGATCATTTATAAGACGGAATCACAGTAGAGAAAGAGAGAAAGCCGAAATCGTTCCACGAAGAGATCCGAAGTTGTTCGGAGAAAGAATAAAGGAAAAGACCGGAAAAGTGTTTTCGGATAAATGGGAATTTAAATATATATTTATTATATGTTAATTATGAATTAATATATTCTAAATAATATTTAAGTTAAGATTTATAAAGACAACTTTTTTATTAGGCCAAATTCCAGAGGGAAAAGGCCTAGAAGAAAAGCTGCAGAAAAAGAAACAAAGAAAAAAGAAAATAGCCAGCCCAAGTGGGCGGCGGATAACAGCCGCCGCACTGGGCGGCAAACAGCAAGCCGCCGCGCCAGGCCTGCTCGACCTGGCCCACGCGGGCGCCAGGGAGCTGGGCCGCCGGGGCGAGCCGGCCCACCCGGGCGGTGCGGGGCAAGCTGGGCCACGGGGGAGCAGCCGGCCCACCCGGGCGCCAGCCACCACCGCTTGCTGGGCTGTCGGGGCGCCAAGGCCCACCCGGGGCTGGCCCTGCCTTGCGTCGAGCTGGGCCACCGGTGTGGCGTCTGGCCCACCCGGCTGGCTGCTGTTAGCTGATGCCCCTTTTTCTTTTTGTTGTCTATTTTCTACTTTGACTATTGGGCTGAGATGATTTGGCCCAATCAGCCAGGACGAAAATTCCTATAATTTTCCTTTGACTAGTAGTCCCACATGGCTAACCCAATGGGGAGGGCACACCACCTCCACCTATATAAAGGGGTGCCCATGGGTGGATTAAACACACAACTTGAGAAGTCCTTTGGTTGACTTTCTCCCTCCCTCTCTCTATACCTTGTGACCATGGCCCCAAGTTTGGGCTGTGCGATCGAGGAACACCTGCAGCACGCCGTTGCGCTACAGGGATTCCTAGCCGGATATCAACTTCTGCACTCCCGGCAGGATCGAGGAGCTGGAGGTCTCATCATGCACCGGATGTGGACGAAGACATGAGGCGCAACACTTGGGGCACTTAAATATCGTGAGCCGGAGCTGTTGCACGATGAAGATCAAGAAAGGGGCAAGGGGTGACCTACGAGGAGCTTCGCGACCTTGAGGTCGGCTACGAGTACGACTACTTCAACCACGTTCCCCGCGGAACGTTAACCGCGTACGGTTTACAAGAGTATGTATTCTATATGCATTGGCCGTTACTGCATTACTACATAGATAGATCCTAGGCAGTTTTTGGGGTTACATCATAGGAAATTTTTTGTTTTCTGCTGCGATCCCCAACAAAATACCCTTAGCTCGTGGCTGGCCTATATATATGCCCCAGCTCCCTCCTTGGAGACCAAGATATGATGATAAATTAAGGCATGTGCCTAACCCTAGATGGGAACCCCCTCTTAATAGTTTATCTGTGAGTTGTACAAGGCCTTGGAGTCGGTGCCCTTATCCATGTCGTCAAGACCCTCCTCAAGTGTTTGGTCTCTCCTTGTCAAGGATTATAGTAGTGCTAGGTCTCTCACCTTTGGGATTCTACTTGGTTGCTATTCTCTCCTTGATTTGGATTCTATCATCCACTTGTCGATCTCTCCTTTGGTGATTCTACCGCAAGGTCTCTCGCCGATGATTCTATTGGATTGGTTGTTCAAACCAATGGGAGAAAATCAAATAGTGTGTGTGTTTTGGAGTGTGTTTGTATCTTTTACTTGCATTACAGTTGTTCTCATCGTGCTTATCAGGTTTCCCCTCGCTCACTGCATCAAATCCGTGAAGATCAGGCCACCCAAGGGTCAACCCCACAAGGGCCCCCTAACAGATTTGCATAGAGGTTATCATCAAATTATGATGAAGGAAGGGGATAAATGGAAAATTTCCTTTAAGACTAAGTTTGGTTAATATGAGTCCTTAGTAATGCCTTTTGGTTTAACTAATGCACCTAGTACTTTCATGAAATTAATGAACCATGTCTTAAGAAATTTTATTCAATTTTGTGGTTGTGTATTTTGATGACATATTAATCTACAGCCATAATGAACATGAACATAGTGATCATATTAGACAAGTCTTGCAAGTGTTACGAGATGCTAAGCTATATGGTAATCTTGAAAAGTGTACATTTTGTAAAGATAAGGTCATGTTTCTGGGATATGTTGTTTCTAAACATGGAGTAGAGGTAGATTTATCTAAAATTGAAGCAATTCAAAATTGGCCTACTACCATGAACGTCAGTCAAGTACAATGTTTTCATAGTCTAGATAGTTTCTATAGACGATTTGTGAAAGACTTTAGTACTATTGTTGCAACTTTGAATGAATTAACTAAGAAAGGTGTACCTTTTGAGTGGGGCATAGCCCAAGATCATGCTTTGATCATCTCAAATGATTGTTAACTTGTGGACCTGATATGGGGTGGCTTGATCTTCTCAGCAAGCACTTGTCGATGATGATGGTGGATGATAGATAACTAGCCTGTAGCTATGGACTCTCCCGCTTGAACCCTAATGCCAATGCAACAACTCTCAAACCCTGTGGGATATTCACAACACCACGCTCTTGCGCACGCAGCCGTCGACCATGAATCGTAGTTTGCAATCTACTAATTCCCAATGGAACAACATATCACACTCTATTCCAGTAGTATAATTCGATCATAGGGTAATTCTAGAGGTTCTTTGAAAGAAACAACTCCAAAATTGTTTAAACTTGGTCTAACCTAAGGGAAGTGGCGCCCCATCTATTTAAGAGGTCTGGGGGGCGGCGGCCTAAGCTTGGAACCGACTTGGTCCCACCTAACTAGGATACAAACCGACCCAAAGTGGGTTCAGCCTATGGTTCTGCCGTGGAAGAGTTTGGGCCCTTTTCTGTGCCGCGGCAGCCTGCCGCGGTAGAGAAAGACTCTGTTTTTGTGCCGTGGCAGAGATCCTACTGTGGCAGGAAAATGCGCAGTTTCTCTGCCACGGCAGAGATCCTTTCATGTGTTGATCTTCTTCTTGGTAGCTCCTTGCGCTTCCTCCCTCTCCTCCCTCGCGCATTCTTCATTGATCAACATGGCATGCTCCATATGCTTCAGCCCCTTGCTCCGTGCTACGCCTTCTTCTCCGATGTACCTGATCATACAATAGCACAAAGACTTAGGCAATATAAAGTTCTTATAAATGAAAGCATCATGGTCAACAAGGAATGAATTCACCTGATAGTCATTATTGATTTGACTCAATATATCCTTCTAGTTCAAGCAGTCAGAATCATCATAATCCCTGTATATATCCTCATCATCCTCCCTTCATGAAAATCCATCCACGGCTTTGGGTAAGCTGAAAGTGGAAGAAACAAAAATACAACATATACACAAAATATATGTATATATAACATGTTGTACTATTGTTGTTCATATGAAAAATATGTCCAATATGCATCAAGCAACTTAAATTGCAGATATAAGTGAAGTACAAAGTATCATAATTATGGTGAAAACAACTAAATAGATAGTCTTGTTCTTCAATATTAAATTTAGTTTTCTCAAAGAAGATCTATGATCAAATTTGTGAACAAGATCAAACCAATTCAATATGTGTGAAAACCAAATTGATTCATGCCATGCTTCAACTATGCTACTCTGATTATCATGAACATGATCATGTTGTGCAGTATGTAAGATGCAACTCAATTTGCAAATACCAAGGAAGTCTAAAGTAGTAACATAACTAGACAAAGACTTTTGGGACAAACACAATGAATATGAAAACTTGGGTTTTATTCTAGCAAGATTAGAATAATCCAACATAGGTAAAATTACTTGTGTTGGTTACAATATATCAACTAGAGCAGAATGTATTTCCATAATATCTCGAACATGAACTATTGTCCCATAGCAAACATTTTGTGACACATTGAATATATGGCTGAAAACAACTTGTTTCAGTTCAGTGATTCGAGCACAAGTAATGCATATGTGATCCACGAGAAATTTTTCATCCATGCTATATTCACCCACTAGATTCAAAGTGAAACACGGAGAATATGTGCTAGAATTTAGACATAAAATTTTAGAAATCTTATCCATAGCACAACTCATACTCATAGGTTCATTTAGCATGATAGAATATATAATATCAGCAGGTGGTATTCGAGCAAGTATTTCCTTGTGTGTTATCAGTACCACATGATCAAAATTTGAATTTGGTAAACTATCACATGGTGCTAAAACAATAGTTTAAGGCAAGTCACAATGAGGCTTCAGTAAAGGAATAGACTCACAATATGTCGCACATGTTGGTTGAAGCTCCAAATCAGTACCAATGTCATCAACAATCTCCTCAGTTTTAGTAGGTGCTAAAACATCCTCCACAAGTGACAATGCACTTGTCGATACCAAGATGATACGGGGTGGCCCGATCTTCTTAGCAAGCACTTATCGATGATTCTGGTGGATGATAGATAACTAGCTTGTAGCTATGAACTCTCTCTTTCGAACCCTGATGCCAATGCAATAGCTCTCGAACTCTGTGGGATATTCACAATACCACCCTCTTGCGCACGCAGCCATCGACCACAAATGGTAGTTTGCAATCTACTAATTCCCAATGGAACAACAGATCACACTCAATTGCAGTAGTATAATTCGATCACACGGTAATTCCAGATTTTCTTTGAAAGAAACAACTCAAAAATTGTCTAAACATGGTCTAACCTAAGGGAAGTGGTGCCCCATCTATTTAAGAGGTTTGGGGGGGAGCGAACTAAGCTTGGAACCGACTTAGTCAAACCTAACTAGGATACAAACTGACCCAAAGTGGGTTCATCCTATGGTTCTGCCGTGGCAGAGTTTGGGCTCTTTTGTATGCCACGGCAGCCTGTCGTGGCAGAGAAAGGCTCGATTTTGTACCGCGGCGGCCTGCCGTTGCAGGAAAATGCGCAGTTTCTCTGCCAGGGCAGAGATCCTGCCATGTGTTGATCTTCTTCTTGGTCGCTCCTTGCGCTTCCTCCCTCTCCTCTGATACATTGCAAATGTATCTATAATTTTTGATGTTCCATGCTTGGTTTTATCCACTTTCTTGTGTTTTGTTCGAACTTTGGAGTACTTTTCATATGATTTCTTGGACTAACCTATTAACAAGAGCCACAGTGCCAGCTGCCTGTTTTCTGCTATTTTTGGTTCCAGGAAAGTCAGAAAATGAATATTCTCGGAATTGGACGGGTCAAAAGCCAAAGTGCCTATTTTTCCGGAAGGGATCAAGTGCCAGAATACGAGACGGAGAAGGGCCAGGGAGCCACCACACCACCTGGCCGCGCGGCCAGGCCTGGCCCGCGCCAGGGGGTGGTGTGGCCGCTCCCGGCACCCCCTCGGCCTCTCCTTCCGCCTATATATTGCCCTCGGGACGAAAACCCTAAGTACCCGATCAAAAATCCACGAAAGAGTCTGTAGCCGCCGTCATCTCCATCCCTAGATCGGGAGGGATCTGAAGCTCTTCCCGGCACCCTGCCGGAGAGGGGAATTCACCCTGGAGGCCTTCTTCATCACCACGCAAGCCTCCGGTGTGATGCGTGAGTAGTTCATCCTTGGACTACAGATCCATGTAGTAGCTAGATGGCTGGTTTCTCCTCCTTTGTGCTTTCATGTTTAGATCTTGTGAGCTCCGTTCATGATCAAGATCATCTATTTGTAATTCATACATGTTGTGTTTGTAGGGATCCGATGGATATTGAGATGCTATTTCAGATTAATTATTGATTATTGATTCTATCATGTCTTTGTTATTTGTGATCTTGCATGCTTTCTGTTGTTAGTAGCTGTCTTGGCCAAGTAGATTCTAGCAACTCCAAGAGTTAGTATTTATGCTTGATAGTGGGTTCATGCCTCTGGTAATCTGGGGAAGTGACAGAAATCTCAAGGTACTAGATGTGTTGTTGCTACTAGGGAGAAAACAACAATCCTTTGTTCATAGAACAATCGTATTGTTTAGTTTACACGCAGTTCATAAAGAAATAATTTGTTGCTTGCAACTTAATACTGGAGGGGGTTCGGATGATAACCTGAAGGTGTTTTATTAGTCATAGATGCAGTTGGATGGCGGTTTATGTATTATGTTGTAATGCCTAATCAAGTTCCAAAGGAGTCAAGATGATTAGTATATGCATGTATTGCTTTCTCGATGTTTGTCAATTGCCCCGCTGTAATTTGTTCACCCAGCATGTTATCTATCTAAGGAGAGCCACCTCTAGTGAACTATGGATCCCGGTCCTTTTTCTTTACATACAATCTACAAACTGTTTCTGCTTTGTGTTTACTTTCTGCAAACTATTACTTCTTTCCATTCGATACGTTTAATCCTTGGTTTTCCGCAAAACACAGTGAGATTGACAACCTCATAGCAAGTTGGGGGCAAAGTTCTGTGGTTGTGTTGTGCAGGTCTCCACGTTGCTACTAGCACCGGTAGTGCGCCCTGCCAAAGCTCATCTAGCAACACCTTTGGGGTGATTCCTTGCTCCTACTGGTTCGATTAAACCTTGGTTTCATAACTGAGGGAAAACTTACTGCTGTGCTCATCATACCTTCCTCTTGGGGTTCCCAACGAGCTCTATGTCGAAAGTCGAGCGCATCATCCTCCCTCGTGCATTCTTCATTGATCAACACACCATGCTCCATATGCTTCAGCTCCTCGCTCCGTGCTACGCCTTCTTCTCCCATTTACCTGATCATACAATAGCACAAAGACTTAGGCAATATAAAGTTCTTATAAATGAAAGCATCATGGTTAACTAGGAATGAATTCACCTGATAGTCATTATTGATTTGACTCAATATTTCCTTCCAGTTCAAGCAGTCAGAAACATCATAATCCATGTATATATCCTCATCAGTACCTTTGCTTGCACTACTAGATTTTTCTAAGCAATTTGAGATTGAATGTGATGCTAGTGGCATAGGAATTGGTGGTGTCTTGATGCAAGAGGGATGTCCCACTGCATATGTTTCGGAGAAACTTTCTGGTGCAAAGTTAAATCATCCTGTCTATGATAAAGAATTGCATGCGCTTGTTAGAGTTCTTCAGGTTTGGCAACATTATTTGTGGCCAAAAGAATTTATCATACAATCTGATCAGGAAGCTTTGAAATATCTGAAAGCTCAATCTAACTTTCATAGGTGTCTTGCTAAGTTGGTTGAGTTCATTGAGTCTTTTCCATACATCATTAAACATAAGAAGGGAAAATATAATGTTGTTGTTGACGCTCTATCTAGGAAGAACATGTTATTAACACAATTGGATATCAAAGTTCCTGGTTTAGAGAGTTTATGTGATGCGTTTGCAATTGATCATGATTTTGCCGAACCATACCGTTTGTGTACAATTGGGAGGGCATGTGATAAATTTCACATCCATGATGGGTATTTGTTTCGTGGTAACAAACTATGTGTTCCGAAGTCGTCTAGGTGTTTGTTGTTGCTACAGTAATCACATGTTGGAGGTTTGATGAGTCACTTTGGGCTTGATAAGACGCTACTCATGCTCGCTGATAATTTTTATTGCCCTAAGATGAGGCGTGATATGGACAGGTTTGTCAAGAGATGCATTACTTGCAACAAGTCAAAATCCAAGTTGAAGCCTCACAGTTTGTATACACCATTACCTGCACCTATTACACCATGGGAAGATATAAGCATGGGTTTTGTATTAGGTTTTCCTAGAACTAAAAGAGGCCATGATTGATTTTTTGTGGTAGTGGATAGATTCTCTAAAATGTAACATTTTATTGACTTCCATAAAAGTGATGATGCGTCGCATCTTGCTAACCAGTTTTTCTAGGAAATCATACGTTTACATGGAGTACCAAAGAAGATTGTTTCTGATCATGATGTGAAGTTCATGAGCTACTTCTGGAAGACACTTTGGGGAAAGCTAGGGACGAAGTTACTATTCATCACTACTTGTCATCCCCAAAGTGATGGTCAAACAGAGGTGGTACCGAACACTATCGACATTGCTGCGAGCTATGATCAAGAAGAATCTTACTGAATGGCAAGAGTGTTTGTTGCATGTGGAGTTTGCATATAACCGGGTGCTTCACTATACCACACGGGTTTGTCCTTTTGAGGTGGTCTATGGTTTCAAACCCATTACGCCACTTGATTTGCTTCCTCTTCCTATCCAAGAGAGAGTCAACATGGAAGCATCGAAGAGAGCAGATTTTGTGAGGAAGATACATGTGAAGACGAAATAGGCCATTGAAAAGAAGGGTAAGAACAATGCTGAACGAGCTAACAAGAAGCGCAAGGGGGTGTTGTTTCAGCCTGGAGATATGGTTTGGGTACACTTTCACAAGGACATATTTCTAGAATTGCATAAATCCAAGTTACTTCCACGTGGTGCTGGTCCTTACAAAGTGATTGGCAGGAGATCAATGATAATGCCTACAAGATAGATATTCCTCAAGATGTATTTGGAGGTAGTTGGTGCTAGTTTCAATGTTGCTAATTTGACACCATATGATGGAGAAGTCCTTGGGGCATCGAGGTCGACGCCTTTTGAAGGGGGAGGGGAGATGATGAGGACATCCCTACTGATTTGCTATCTCTAACTCCTAATGAAGTTGTCGATGTTGCTGCCAAGACCAAGTCCAATGAGATCAGGATTGGACATATTACTCGATCTCTTGCCAAGCTACTTGAACAATAGGTGAATTCACGCCTAAATTAATTTGTTCTTTTTATTGATGAGAATTTTATACTACCTAAGTCTATGCACTTGTGTATGCTCAAGTTTGTTGAGGAAGCAAGCATGCCGCAAGGATGACAAGGGCTTCTGCAAGATGAGCCTGGTGTGATGATCATCCAAGGATCCGCGAGGGAGGAGCGGGAGGTGGGCGCACTGGATGAGGAGAAGATCATCAAGGACGACACGAAATTTCCTGAAGAAACCGGAGTGTCCGGCGCGTACCACCTGGACTATCCAGCCTACCTCAAGATGTGCCAAGGTGGCAGCCATTCAGAATGCCAAATCTGAATCTAGCCGGAAACTCTGAAGTTTCCGACCAGATCAGACTGTCCGGTGTATATCACCTGGAGTGTCCGTACGACTAGAGTGTCCGGCCCATACGGACTGGAATGTATGGCTACCAACGGATCTGTTCCGAACCGGTTTGTATCAGTTTGAGTTAGACATGTTTTTGTTTTGGTTTTTGGCCGTCCCAGTCACCCATATAAGCCCTGAGACTCCCCTTTAGCTCAGTTTAGACCATGTTTAAAGTAAACCCTAGATCCATCGAGTTGCTACTTGCAATCAATTGACTCCCTACACCTAATCAGTGTATTTGCTACTATCAATCAAGTGTGATTAGTTGATCCATTGGGATTTAGCCAATTACAAGTTTTGTGTGATCTGCTATCAGTGGCTACATGCACAAGTGTGTGAAGTTCAGAATATCTACAAGGGTTGAGAGCTATTACATTGGCATCAGGGATCGATCGAGAGGTTTGTGAGCGGCATACAAGTATCTCCACTCACTATCATCATATATCCACCTCGCTTATTGAGAAGATCGGGCCACCCCATATCAACTTGATTCTGAAGGTGTTCAGAATAGCCTAGATAAGATTCTGAAGATGTTCAGAATGGTATGAAGTAAGAAAGAAGTTCTCACTTGTATATCTGAATGAAGCATTGAGTTAATCTCAGTATTACAACCAAGTGGTTAAAACAAAGAAAGAGATGTGTTGCATCTCCTATGCCTTAGTCATAGGTTCTTTCAGATAAACCATGTTGTATACTCGACGTAATGTGACCCAAGGTTCTGGTTATAAGAACATGTTCTTAACTATAAGAACACGTCTTGAAGTGATTCTGGAGTTAATCACAAAACAATAATTAAGTTTAGCCTTAAATTGGAAGGAGCAAGAATAGACATCGAAATTGCATTATGTGCAATGTCAATTAGGATCTACATAGATATAGATGTATATGGCTACTTATGAAGTGTCTATTACAGTGGTTTGGCTAAACAAGTTTGACTTCTGCTGAGTGATTTACAGAGTTCACATGACAACAGTGAAATTTCATTTGACCGATCGACCGTCATTGTAAACAGTAGAAACAAAAGTCTCCCTCTACTGCCAAAACATACTTCAATACATTATGAGATAATGGTGTAAATGTCAAAATTAGGAAGACATTAATGATTTGCAAAAGGACATACAGATCTGGTAAAACAAATCATACACATGAAGTTTTCTATGAGCAAGGATGCTTGTTCATATCATAATATGATGTCATGACTAGCATGATTGCAAGCTAGATTATTTGTACTCTAGTGCAAGTGGGAGACCGAAGGAGATGTGCCCTAGAGGCAAATAATAAATGGGTTTTATTATCAAATCTCAATTATTTCGGAATAGTTTCATACTGTGCTATAACTATATCAAGTGGAAACATTGATACATGTGTGGTATGAAACAAACCATGTCCCAAGTAGCCTCTATTTATACTAGTTCCTTGGGAAGCTGATGATCGAGGTTTCGCAATCATGGACTTACTATAAGTCAACTGACAACGAGCTCATATCATTAGTAAATGATGTGATGGGCATTTCCCAAAGATTGAGACATGATCAAGTCACAAAGTTCATCGTTGCAATAGCTAGAAGAGTAGTCTCCTTCTCCTTAGACCGTGATATCATATTAATCACTATCTCCCGAGACTGCTTTGATCACATCAACCATCATGTTTGTAACTAGATGGCCATAAAGGTGTGTGTCAGGTATTCTAGAGGAATAGTTGAGGCCTATGTCAAGAGCGCGATTTGTTCACCCTCGTGACAGGAAGATACACACGGCCAACTTGGTGAGATTACATCCATAATGTCGATAAGATGTGACTAACCGATGGCTCCAAAAATAGCCATCTTCCAACGCGTTTAAACATTGTTTTAGCCAAGCAATTGTCAAGAAATTCTCTATCCTTGCCACTAATTACTAATAATTACAAAGATATGAAAACCATTTCTTTGCTTTGTGTTGTGCCTGAAATCACACTTTTTAATGCGAAATCTGGAGTCATAATGAAGGTTTTGTGGAAGTTCACACGACCAAGTTCATTGTCTTCCATTCTATTCTGCACAATAGCATCCCACCAGCGCAGAGCATATCCATCAAATTCTAACGCTGCAAGGTTGACCTTCTTGTCTTCTGGATAGTCAAACAATCGCCAGAGCTTCTCAGTCTTCAACTCCCATGTAAAGTAATCTTCAGGATCAAGTGAACCATCAAACTTGGGAATCGAGAATTTCGGCTTGCCCAAACCATCATCAGCAGCTTGGTTTGGAACACGTTGAGCACGTCCAAGAGGAGAAAAACCGCGAGCATAAGTAGGTGCAGTAGCAAGCTTAGGCACAGGGGATTTGCACGTCCCCTGCCAAGATGTGGTGTAGCACCAGCCGCACTACCTTCATCCTCGTCATCAAAAACATCATCATGTGGGTGTTCCTGCCGTTGCTGAATTGCTACTGTTAAGGCATCAATGGAACGCTGCAAAGTTGCGACATTGGTATTGAGTGTGTTCACTTGTGTTTGAATGTTAGTGACTGCACCGACATTCTGGTCCACGGCCACTTGCACGTCCTGGATGTATTTGTCAATGGCATATGTTGTGTGAGTAAACACACGTGTCAAGTGAGATTTCAACGCCTCATATTCGTGCCAAGTAACAAGTTCCTCGTCCTTATTTTTCTGCGAGACAACATCATCATCACTAAAAGACATGATTAGTAGGTTAGTACAAAAATCAAAATATGTTTGGTGGCACACTCACAACTCACTTACTACTGACAAGAAAGCGGATCTTACCGTTCCAAAGTGAATAGAGATGCTTTACCAAAACGAAATCAAAGAATGATGCACTAAAGTGATGAAGTGAATATTAAGGGTATAGAGAACGACCACGGGACACACAGGTTATTGATGGTGGAGCTCTAGGTATGGTATCCTAACTACACTGCAAACAAGTCCTAGTGCTGATCGTATAAAAAACCAAGAAACACACACGGTGGAGATAAATGTGGCAAAGCAACTTATGAAAAGGAATATTGCAATGCACAAGAGAGACACTAGTAAAATCTCAATGTAAAAAGGCACACCATTTCTCAATCTACAAGTGCTGTGATCGACTAGGCCTCCAACAATGCACACTTTGATATCTCTTTTTGTCACGCTTGTAGCTCTTTTATTTTCTTTTTTTATACTGATTCTCTTTTCTTTTCTCTTTCTTTTTTTTGATTATTCAACTATATGACTCAATGCAAACGAGTGCAACAACTTATAACAAAACTGGGCCAGATAGTCCAGTTGATATGCGCAGGAGACTCTGGCCAGGCCGGATAGTCCGGGGTGAAACAGCCGGATAGTCCGATTTTGCCTGTCGAAATTTTCTGCATTTCGAAACCCTAATGAACAGCCTGTCGGAGCAAAGCAAGTAGTCTCGTGGGTACGTTCCTAGCCACGAATGTTGTAGATAGGCTGTGTCTATGGTATGCAAACAAAGGTACGCTATGTGGACTCGGACAAACGATGAAACCTTGCGGAACACGGTGATGTTGGACACGGCGAAAAACAAGATCAAACCCTAAACCTAGACACAAACGAAAATGAGACTCCTACGAGGAAACCCTGCAGATCGGATCTACGAAAAGATACAATCAGCAACTAAAACTCGAAAATGATGCAATATAGTCTATGGCAAATCTTTTTGTGGATTTTTCTATATAGGACTAAACAAGATCTAATATATGGATGGATTTGTGGATGCTCACCGAGTAAACAAGGAAATCTGATACCAAGATGATATGGGGTGACCCGATCTTCTCAGCAAGTACATGTCGATGATGATAATGGTGGATATATAACTAGCATGTAGCTATGAACTCTCCCGCTCGAACCCTAATGCCAATGCAACAGCTCTCGAACCCTGTGGGATATTCACAACACCACGCTCTTGCGCACCCAGTCGTAAACCATGAACGATAGTTTGCAATCTACTAATTCCTAATGGAACAATAGATCACACTCAATTTCAGCAGTATAATTCGCTCACAAGGTAATTCTAGAGGTTCTTTGAAAGAAACAAGTCCAAAATAGTTTAAACATGGTCTAAACCATAACTAGGGGTCATCCCACGGCTTATAAGGGCGGCTGGGGCGGCCAGAAACCGAAACTAAACGCATACGACTCAAACTGATACAAACCGACTTGGACCAGATTCGGTAGGCAGGCGGACATTCCTGCTGGTATCGGCCGGACAGTCCGGTTGGGCCGGACACTCCAGGTGGAGTGTGCCAGACAGTCCGGTCTGGTCGGAAACTTTCAAGTTTCCGGTGGTGTCTAGGCAGTGTCCGATGTGGTGTACAGAATGTCCGCGCCAATGCTTCCCTTGGGCAGGCCAGACAGCCCGGGTGGCCTTGGTCGGACACTCCGGTCGATGCAGAACCTTTGGCCTCCTTCTTGATGATCTTCTCTTGCACCTTCCTCCTGCTCCTCCCTCGCGCATCCTTGGGCGATCGTCATGCTGAGCTTCTCTTGTAGCCCTTATCCTCCTCGCGCCATGATTATTTCTCCAATGAACCTGTTCATACATAAATGCATAGACTTAGGCAGTATAAAGCTCTCATCAACTAAAGTACTAGATTCGTTTAGGAGTAAATTCACCTATTGTCGTCGGATTGATGACAAGTACACCATGAGGGGGTCCTCAAGGCGTGCGGAAGAGAGGGGTGTGAGACGTACGGTGTTCCAGGACAGTGAGCACACAAGTTTACCCTGGTTTGAATCCGCTGGCTTTGGACGGATCCTACTCCTGCTAGCAATCCAGTAATATGGCAGAGCCGGAAAATGGGTTACAAGGGTTCGCCTATGCGAGTTGAGATTGTGATTGTAAGGGGTGCCCTAAAGGCTCTCCCTAGGACGGCTTATATAGATATCTGGCCTAGGGTTTACAGGAGAGATCTATCTGGCTACGACTAAGAGTCGGTTACAGAGTACATATCGAAGTACAAGTAACACTATGGGCCTAAGTCGGTAGGTCTTCTCGTCCTTCCCGTAGCCGGACTGTACTCCGTTTCTTCTCCTTGACTGGGCCACCCGTGAAGCAAAGCTCTAACCTGAAGTGGGCCACACTGGTCAGTGAGGAACTGTGAGGATACCCAGAAAGTATATCCCCAACAGCAGCCCCCGGAAGTCTCCAAGATCTAAAGTCGGATTCATCATCGTCTAGCTTGATCGTCGTCTTGCAGAATCTTGAAGGGTTCCTGAAACTTCAAAACAAAAGATACGATCCGGGTCTGAAAAGTAAGTTAGACCTATTGGTACGTTATTCGGATTTTCCAGCTTGATATTCAAACTAAGCCGGAACTTAGTCTCTAACGTCACCTGACACTGGTCATGGTCAAGTCACGTCATCTGACAAACATCCTGTCAGCACAACCGCTTGGCGGGTCCGTCGTTCACGGAACCGAGGCCCCGTTTCAATGCGTACGCGGAGATCGAGGCGACGTAATCATCGCGCGGGTCCTTCCCAGTTCCTTCCACGAAGCGTGGCGGTTAAACTGTGGCTTTTTGCATGAATCTGGGCGCGGTTAGGTGGTTATAAGGGGTCAGGATTTCCTTTTCCTCATCTTCACCTATTACCTTGCCGTTTCCTCTCCTCCACTTCTCCCCCGTGCATAGAGCTCCTCTGCTTCCCAGATTCCCAGCGCCGCCCATCCAAGGTCACCGGCTCATCGGAGAAATGGCTTCATCTTCATCGTTCGGCTTGGCTGGCTTCGTAGCGGCAGCGACGGCGGTGGCGGTGGCGGAGAAAGAAAGCAACCGTGGGGTTTGGATCTCGTGTCTCCTCGACGACGAGAAGCTCCACGGCGTAGAGAATGAAGGGCTCCTCCGTGCCGGCGACTGGTGGAGCGGTTTCGGAGAAACCATCCCCCACCCGCACGCCGACGAGCGGGTACACTTTGGCACCCACCTCGACAGAGGTTTGTCTTTCCCTCCCTCGGATTTCTTTGCCGAGGTGATAGACCATTACGGTGTTTAGCTTCACCATCTTCCTCCCAACTCCATCTTAGAGATGAGCGCCTATGCAACTTTGTGTGAGGGATATATTGGCATTAGGCCGAGTCTCACTTTATTCCGTTTCTACTTTCATGTCCGTAGAAACTCCATTACTGCCGGTAATCCTTATATTACCGGCACTATTAGCCTTTCAGTTAGACGCGAGCGTACTTATCCTCACATTTCAGCTAGTGAGTCAGTCAAACAATGGCCGGCCACCTTCTTGTACCATAAAGATATTCCTGCTCCCGGCAAAGCTACTGCTTTGCCAGCTTTCATCGACGGAGCTGCCATGGCCCTAGCATCTTGGGATGAGGCTCCTCCGGCTCTCAGTGATGATCTTATCCTTGCTAAGAGGCGGATCGAATATTTGATTAAACACAAGGGCCTGCGAGGGTCCGACTTAGTCCAATCTTGGGTCGCACGTCGGATCCAGCCTCTCCAGCACCACGGTGATCGTCTGATGCATTCCATCATAGCATCGAAGAATGACTCCCTCTGCATCAGTCCTAAGGCTTTAAAGCAACATGATTACATAAGCCAGATCAAATGGCTGATCAAGGAGCGGATTGAGAGAAAGATTCCGGACTTGTCTCTGGACATGCACAGAGCGGAAGACCCTGTAGTGCTGGTAAGCTTTTAACAATAAACCCTTTTTATGTGTCTCAACTTTTAGTTATTTTGCAATACTGAGATATTATCTTCTTTTCAGCTTGCCGACCTCCTCGAGTCGGAACTGGCTCCTATCGAGGGATATCCTCCGGAGTTTTCTCAGGAGGAGGAACTGGTTCCATTGTCGGACGTTGTGCCCAGGAAGCCCAAGGCTCCGACAGTGGCCGTCGGCACAAAGGAAGTGCCAGTCGTGAAGAGGTAACTTTCCCCACAACTTCTGCCTTTGTACTTTACTCGTATTTTCTTCCGAGATATAATGTTTTCTATTCTATCACATTCTCACAGCTAAACAGCTCATCAAGGGCAAGGGGAAGGGAACTTCTTCGAAGCCCCTGTGGCAGACGAAGCTGACTATGGCTTCTCCTGTCGCGGCTCCTCCGACTCCTGCCCCTCAACCTTCTGCAACGCCGGTGATTACTCCATCGCCAGTTGTCATAGAAGATCCGGCCCCCTCAACAAGGCCAGCGACCCTTGAGTTGCAGACTGACGCCACCATGGGTGGCTCAGGTTTTGATAAGGGTGAACCCTCTTCGGGTAATGATCCCTCGGCAGAGACTTTTGCTGAAAACCTCCTGAACAATCCAGGACTTGCCAAATTTGGCTTGTCTCAAAAATCTGTAGAAGAAATTCAGCTGCTGGCCCGGCAATGCCTGGAGAGCTGAAATCACTCTGCCGAAGAAGAAGCACAAGAAGCGGAGGACATCAAGTACTCCGACCTTCTTGATCAAGTCCGCCTTCGCGACGAGGGACTAAGAGCTCGTGTGCTTCCACCACCTCCGGTTATTCCACTCACCCTCGCCGCAAAGGTTACCACCGAGGTGAACATGTGCCTTAGCAAGCTCACACATGAACATCATGTAAGTCGGAATTCCAACTCACGTTTTTATTTATTGTACTTTATATCATATCCTCTATCCCCCCAGCATGAAGTTGGATATACAATCCGGGTTTATGCTTCCTTAGGATGCCAAAGAATGTACACTTGTAGCCCCCAAGGCTCGTGCTGATATTAGCTACAATATTAGTCCGAGTCTTTAGTAGACTTCTGACTCTGGGTATTCTGACTTACAGAAAGTTAATTCATATAACCAGGATTTGTTGAAGAATGTCTGCAATAAGCGGAGAGAGATCAGAGCTCTCTGACTTAAGAATGCTGAACTGAAGGTTTCCAAGGATGAGGCCGAAGGTAAACATTCTGAGACTCAAACCTTGTCTTGTGTTTTCATAGTCGAATATTTTTTGCTGAACTGTTGTTCTTTTTGACATACAGCATTAATAAAGCAGTCCTGTGCTATGATCGAAGAGGCCGAAAATCTGAAGACCTTGGTGGCGGAAAACAAGCATCTCCGCCGAGAGCTTGACCAACTTAAGGCGGATCATGAGAAGAGCATAGCTCAAGTTCTCGAATCCTCCTCCATGGCCACCGTGGAGCGTGATCGCAAGATATCACTCCACGAGCAGAAAATTTTGGATCTCATCAATGAGCTTTGTAGATAGAAGGACCTTTCCGAGGCACTCTGGGCTAAACTCCGGAGTCTTCGGGAAGAGAAGACCAAAGTTGATGACGTCATCTTCGGTATGTTTCCATCTTTCTGACTTGTCTACATTCTTCGACTCTTTCAATGTCGGATTTGTTTGACCGTTTTGCGTTATATGTATAGGTCCTATAAACTTGATGGACTCCACTTGTACCGAGCCTCGCACCCACCGACTTACCCAAGTCGGTGATCTACTTCATTACTTCTGCCAATCCATTGAAGATATTGGCGAAGCTCTCAAGGTTCCGGACATGCATATCATGTCCGACTTTTAGGTGCGGGACAAAGCAAAGGAGATGCTGCAGCTTGTCCAGGATTGGAACATGTCCTACGTGCGATCTGCAACGCAGAACGCTCTAACCATGGTCATGAGCCACCATGGAAGCATGGAGATATGGCAAGTGACCAGAGGGTATTCTACTGTGGATGAAGACGGACAGGAGCAAGACATCAAGGCCATCATGGACTCCTGCGCCGGGTATGGGTGCCGTGTAGCTGACTTAACCATCTACGACACTCCCTTCTTCACCCGCGTGGACATGCCGCCTCCGCCTCCTGAAGAAGCAGCCGAAGTTTCCGACGATGGCCAAACCATATCGGATTTGGACATCTCGGATCGTTATCAGGGCGCGGCTGATGTGTCCAGCGAGCCGACAGCTCCTACCTCCTCTCCCGCTTCATAGATTATCAGAAACAAATGTATTATTCTGAAAACATTATGGATCTGTAAATATGCAGTATGAAACTTTTGCTAGTACCAAGTTTTAATCTATTCAGCACTTTTGGCTTAAATTTTCTGTGCCTGAAATGTTTGCATAAGCACTTATACTTTTTTGTCTATACTTATCGTTTATCTGGATTTCCGTCTTGTCCCTTTCGTGAGCCGGCTAAACTGTCTGCACGGAAACTTTGTCGAGCAACGGAGCTCAATTGCTAAACCAGTTTAAACTCGGAAACAAAGCCGGCTTCCAGTACCAACAATTCACTACTCGAAAAATGCCCGCATCCGGCAATCAGACAAATAACCAAAGTATAGATTAGAAACTTTAGAGTTATACCCGAAGGTAGCATTTTTAGAATCGGAAATCTAAACCAGAACAAACATGAGCATAAATTACTTTCAAGTATTCTGGGATTTTCGACTATGACATGATCATTCGGAAATAAGATGGTAAAACCTTCTCAGAAAAAACTTGAGGCACCCAAAACTTTTATTTCTCACAGAACATGTACATATGTATGATTACAAAGAAGGATAAACTAAGAATAAAAGGGACGTAGCTGAGCAATATTCCATGGTTTGTCTAACTCATCCGGAATTGTACTGCCTCCAGCTCTCTTTCTCTTCTTAGTAGCAGGTCTTTCTTTGACTGGCCTCTTATCAGTTATGTAGTACGATCCATTGTGCAATACTCGACCAACTAAAAAGGGCCCTTCCCATACTGGGGAAAGTTTGTGCTTTCTTTGTTGCACAAGCCGGAGAACCAAATCGCCTTTATTAAAAGATCTATTTCTGACTCTCTGGCTATGATACTTGCGTAACTTCTGCTAATAGGCTGTTGATCTCATTTCAGCAACGACGAGAACTTATTTGACTAAGTCGAGATCATTTTGTCGAGAAATCTCGGCATCCTCTTCAATATACGCGGCCACTCTAGGAGAAGTGTGAATCAAATCACTAGGAAGAACTGCTTCTGCACCATAGACAAGAAGAAATGTGTGTACCTGTTTGACCTGTTCGGAGTTGTTCGTAAACTCCATATTACAGAGGGTAATTCCTCTGCCCAAGCTCCCGCAGCACGTCGTAGTGGTGCTTCGAGTCTCGGTTTTAGGCATTGTAGGATTAAACCATTTGCTCTTTCGACTTGTCCATTAGCCTGTGGATGTGCGACTGACGCAATGTCAAGTCGGATATTTTGTTTGTTGTAGAATTCAGCCAATTCTCCCATAGAGAAATTACTCCCGTTGTCCGTGATAATATTATGCGGATAACCATACCGGATTATGACATCCTCGACAAATATTTTGGCTGTTGCTCCATCACAACTAGTGATGGGTTTAGCCTCAATCCATTTGGTGAATTTATCCACCATCACTAAGAGGTGAGTAAATCCACTTGGAGCCCGTATAAATGGTCCTACCATGCCAAGCCCTCAGACCGCGAAAGGCCATGTTATAGGTATTGTTCGCAGCTGATCAGCCGGAACGTGAGCTTATTTGGCGTACTTTTGGCAGCCCTTGCACGTCTTAACCAGCCGTTCGGCATCTGCCTTGGCTGTAAGCCAGAAAAAACCGTGTTGGAAAGCTTTTGCCACTAAAGATTTGGCTGCAACATGGTGACACACTCGCCTTCGTGGATTTCTCTTAAGATTTCCACTCCTTCTTCCGGAGATACGCAGTGCTGAAAGACCCTAGACACACTCCGCTTATAGAGCTCACCTTTAACTATAGTACAGGCTTTCGCTCCTCGGATAATCTGCCGGCTCAAAACCTCGTCTTCGGGTAATTTGCCATCTACTAGATAATAAAGGTAGGGTTGAGTCCAACTAGGAATTATAGCCAGAACTGCTATGAGAGGTGAGTCGGATTTGGTCGGATATTCCTCATCCACTCCCTTTATTGAGGGAACTTTGAGGTGCTCTCAAAAAGCGCCATCCGGGACCTCTTTCCGTGCAGAGCCTATCCGAGATAGTGCATCTTCTTCCTTGTTTTCTGCTCGAGGGATGCGTTGAACCTCAAACCCTTCGAACGATTTAGATAGATCATCCAGGATAGCTTTATATGCTGCCATGTGCTTATTTGCATTACAAATATCCAAGACTTGCTGAGCAACAAGATCCAAATCTCCGTAACACATCAAACGTCGGATGCTGATATCCTTAGCATTCCGGATTCCATGTAGCAGTGCTTCATACTCGGCAATATTATTTGTCGCTGTGAAGTGGATCTGCAACACGTATAGAAGTTTATCTCCTTGGGGTGATTTGAGCACCACGCCAGCCCCCGAGCCCCCTCGAGCCTTAGACCCATCAAAATATAGGGTCCAATATTCCAACTCAGGGAGGGTCATATTCTCCTTCGTCTCTGTCCAATCAGCAACAAAGTCGGCAAGGATTTGGGATTTGATTGCTGTCCGAGGTTTGTACTCAATACCGAAAGCTGAGAGCTCTATGCCCAATTTGGCGACGCGTCCTGTGGTGTCACTGTTGTTCATTAAATCTGTCATGGGAGCTATGCTCACCACGGTAATTGGATGCTCCTGAAAATAATGTCGTAGCTTACGAGATGCTAAGAACACACCATAAGCCAGCTTTTGATAGTGCGGATACCGCTGTATTGATTCTGTGAGGACCTCGCTGACAAAGTAAGTCGGACGCTGCCGCAAGTGTTCCTGATTTTCCTCTGGTCTCTCCACTACCATAACGATACTGACGACTTTGTTTGTCGCGGCAATATAGAGCAACATCGGTTCCTGTGGTTCCGGTGCATCAAGGATAGGAGCAGATGAGAGTACTTTCTTTAGGTCTTGTAATGCAGCTTCAGCTTCGTCAGTCCACACAAAATCCTTGGTCTTTTTCAGGAGTTTGTATAATGGTGCAGCTCTTTCACCGAGCCGGCATACAAACCGACTGACTGTAGAGATGCAACCAGTTAGTCTTTGTACGTCCTTCAGGCAAATTGGCCAGGAAATATTGCGTATAGCCTTGATTTTGTCTCGGTTAACCTCTATGCCTCTTTGTGCACGATGAAACCTAACAATTTTCCGGCTGGAATTCCAAAGAAGCATTTCTTCGGATTAAGCATTATGTTGTATTTTTGTAGATTGGCGAACATTTCCTCCAAGTCGGAAATCAATGTTTCCTTCTTTTTGGACATCACCGCAATATCATCCACATATGCATGTACTTTGTGTCCGAGTTGGTCATGGAGGCAACGCTGCATTGTGCGCAGGTACGTAGCTCCTGCGTTCTTCAGCCCAAAGGGCATCGTAACAAAACAGAAGGTTCTGAAGGGGGTTATGAATGAAGTTTTGACTTTGTAAGATTCCTTCATCCGGATTTGGTGATAACCGGAATATGCGTCGAGAAAACAGAGGAGTTCCGAGCCTGCCGTAGAATCGATAACTTGATCAATCCTAGGCAGAGCAAACGGATCTTTGGGACAAGCCTTGTTCAAGGCGGTATAATAAACACACATCCTTAAATCAGTTGTGTCCTTTTTAGGGACCATTACAGGATTGGCCGACCACTTAGTGTGGATGACCTCTTCTATGAATCCGGCTAACTCGAGCCATGCTAGTTCCTTAGCTATTGCCTTACGCGTTTCATCGCCGAAACATTGTAAGGACTGTTTGACGGGTTTAGCGTTCGGGTTTACATTTAAAGAGTGCTCGGCAAGTTCCCTATGTACTCCGGTCATGTCAGATGGCTGCCATGGAAAGATATCTTGGTTTTCTTTGAGGAACATGACGAGCGTGCTTTCCTATGCGCTATCTAGGCCTACGTCTATCTTGGTCACCTTGGAGGGGTCATCATCCTTCAATGGCGTCTTCTTTGTCTCTTCTGATGCCTTGAACTCTGGATTCGGCTTTGTCACCTCCTTCTTTGTTGCGGGCATCTCGGACGGATCTATGCTCTTCTTGATCTCCTGGTACTCCTAGGCGTGCAGCACGGCTTCAGCAAAGGCGGCATTTCCATCCTCGCACTCTCGCACTTTCTTCAGGTTGCCCCTGATAGTGATCACACCGTTGGGACCTGGAATTTTCATCATATTGTAAATGTAACACGGACGAGCCATAAAAGCCCAGTAAGCCGGACGTCCGAATATAGCGTGGTATGCGCTCTTGAACGGGACCACTTCGAAGGAAAGTCCCTCCGTCCGATAGTTCTTTGGAGTTCCAAAGGTGACATCCAAAGTGATTTCTCCCAGGGAATTTGCTTGTATTCAGGGACAACCCCGTGAAAGATCACAGAGTTGTGGTTCAGCTGGGTCTCCGAGATCTTCATCCGGCGTAGCGTTTTGACATACAGAATATTAATACTACTACCACCATCCATGAGAGTCTTGGAGAAACCATAACCGTCAATAAGTGGAATGACGATTAAGTCATATTTTCCTCGCCTGTGCAACTTAGGCGGATGATCAGCACGGTCAAATGTGATTACCACTTCCGACAAGTCCAAGAATTGGGGGACAGCCAGAACTATTG
The DNA here is from genome assembly GCA_916181665.1 of Avena sativa. Lineage (NCBI taxonomy): Eukaryota > Viridiplantae > Streptophyta > Magnoliopsida > Poales > Poaceae > Avena > Avena sativa. Next base: position 321,955,459 of record OV702292.1, read on the forward strand.
CATTGAGCTCATGTAGCACTGCCTTTTTGACCTTTGCTGGTTGAGATCCGAGGAAGGTGACATAGGTGTATTTCTTGGTCGGAAATTTTTTCTTCCCTTCCGGCTTGGGATTTGAAGCATCAGCTTCCTCCATGTCGGAATCTTCCTTGGTCTCCTTATCTTTTTCGGGATTCTTCTTTCCCTTCTTCCGCTTAGCTTTGTAGCTAGCAGTGTCATCTCTTTTAATGTCGTCATTGAAACGACACTTGGTGTTTGTGTGGAACGAGCCCCATTGGCGTATAAGTGACGCACACATGGGTTATTGCCAATGTCGGCCCAAGAGTAGGTTTTCTCGGGTTGCTGGTCTCCTTCTACCCTGGACTCTTTATGTCCCACGACCGTGGCCGTGGCCACCACCACGTCCTGCAGACCCGAAAGTGGCAGTGACCACTTCCGTTTCCTTGTTGTGTTTCTCTTCCAAGGTATTCTTGCGCTTCTGAGCTTGTTGCTTTGGTTGTTTTGCCGACTGTGGCACAGCCAGGGCGTTGAGTAATCCCTCTGCATCCGTCGGCAGCATCTGCATACTTGCTCGCTATTTCTATCATCTCTCCCAAATCAGTGACTTTGTCACACTTCAAGCGATGACGCAGTAAACCAATTGGGAGACCTGCAATGAAAGCTTCAATCACAGTTTGGTCATTTACTCCTTCACATGAGTTCTTGGTGTCAATCCATCATCCGAGGTAATCCTGGAAAGTTTCTTCGGCTTTCTAGGTGCAACGCTGTAGGTCTCCGACCGTACAGGGCCTCCGGTATATGCCTTCGAAATTCTGAAAGAACGCACTTTGCATGTCATACCAGTTGTGGTTGGTGTTCTCTGGAAGTTCATTAAGCCATGATCATGCCGTCTTCCGCAACATGAGTGGGAGATATCGGGTTGCGACCAGGGTGTTTCCGCCTTTGGCGATGCAGCAAGCTTGGAAGATATCCTGTAGCCAAGTATCTGGCCGAGCTATACCGTCGTAGGCTTGAATATGTCTTGAGATAGCAAATCCTTATGGGAATCTTGTAGCTCTTATGCGTGGTCCGAAGCACTTTGGGCCCATGTATATGTCATCATTTTCATATTGCCGCGCTTCGATATTGGAGTTGATCCTGTGCCTTGCGTCATTCAGGGATAGAGATCGTCCCGAGTGTCGGCTGTGGCTGCGGTAGCTTGGAGCCGGACTTCGGCTTCTGCCACCACCTCCTCCACCATGACACCCTCCTTGGCCTCCTTGGGAGCCATTGTGATGGCTACTTGGCAGAGAGGGTGGAGCAACTAGCAGCAGCTTGCTGGGGTTTGTGGCTTATCCGCAACGATATGATGTTTAATAACAAGCAAGAGAATCACAAGTCCTGTTGCAGTGCATAAACAGATATCTTTGTTTGTATACAGCTTGGGAAGAATTTACTGAAGCCAGAGGAGAGGATAAAATGGAGTTGGAGGAGATCATATCAGGCGTGATGGTCCAAGCTCTCCGGTGGAGGGAGCTGTTATACCCCTAAAGCCCATAAACACACATGAGAGAGAGCGAAACAGCAATCAGACCTAGGTTATTTCCGGCTGATCGTCGGCCTCCATCCGGAGCGTCATTATTCAGGTTCCGGGGAGGGTCTTCATTGTGACGAGCCCCCTGCCGGCTTGTCTCGGCACGGTGTCAATCGTTCCTTCATCCATCGTCCGGACAGCTTGCATGTCTAGGAGGTGGCATTCTTTGTCGGTCCTCCTCCCGACGTTTGTCGGTCCTCTCGCCGGGGAGGGTTCCTTGGATTTAGTGCAGCAATTGCCTCTTGCTCTGCAACTGGGTTAACGTTACGCCAATCACGGGCAGCTTTGTGGTGCTGTCCTGAAGATCCGGTTCTTGAGTGGTTATCTTCCCGACGGTCGAAACGATGTTGCTATTCTGGCAAATGTTGGGTTCTTACGTCAACCCATGCCAGATCTGTGCGACATTGGTCGGAATCTGAGACCAGCTTTTGACTTCCGGACAGGGCGACCTTTTGCTGCTCTAGTCCTTTGTTGAGTAGTTTGATTCCCAATCGGATCTGCTCCGGGCCTGGATTAGCTGATAGGATTTCCCGAGCCGCAACGGTATTCTGTACTGGCGTTGGATACACCCAATCCCCGTTGTTGTCACGTCGAGGCATCCCAAGTTCTCCTCCGAAAAGGACTTTGTGAATCTGCGGGAATTGGTTGTCGTTAGTATGACGTTTCCTGGTTTTCTGATGTTGCCTGGAGTTGTACTTCTCCGCAGATGCCATGCATCTCTTTTCCTCCTCAATGTTTTTGTCTTCATCGAGGAGTACTTGACGACGCGCTTCTAGGGCATGTGCCCTCTCGTCCAGCTCTTCAGTAGTAAGTTCTGCAGCTGTAGGAATAGGTGTGGTTAATGCAGCATCGATGAGTTTATGCGCACCTTCAGTGATCACGTGTCCATCCACCGACTCTTCTTTTTTGGGCTCGTCTGGGATAAGCGCTCCATCCGAGTCTTCCTCGTATTCCTCGGCAATCACCTCCTCAGCCAGAGGGTCTTTCGTCAGGGTCTTGTTCTTCTTGTTCTTTTTCTTTGCCTTCTTGGCAACACTGGTAGCAAAGACGGCTTTGGGTCCGTTTCCTGGAGTCAAGCTCTGATCGGTACTTTCGGACATCTGGACCTCGGGATTATCTCCGATTTCCATGTCATCCTGTGCTTTGGGAGAGTTTTGCCCAGATCCTTCATCCATGGCTTCTCCTTCCTCTACAGCTTTGGAGTTATACTCCTCTTCATATTCTGCGGAGAACTTTCAGAAATCTACTGACGTCATTGATTCATCCGAGGATGCAGGTACGTCGGTGTTTGTTCCAATCACCTCCAGCATAGAGTCGGTGTTGTCTCCAGCATCGGCAGAGCCGGATCCGGATCCCGCATATCCGACAAAGTGCGACACGTGCCTCCTGAGATACTTGTGGCTCTCGCGATCGGCCTCCTCAAAACGCCTGATGGTCTCGAGAATATCGTCTATGCTTGCATCTTGCATCATCATGCATCTTAGCGTGTACCTCAGAAAATGCCTGTCTGTCCCGGCGTCATCAGAGCCGGAATCAGTGTCCTTGCTATGCTCCTCCTAGATTTCGACTTCAGGGGGTGGGTTGATCTGGGATTCGGCCTCTCCAAGGAGATCCACTCTAGATTCAACTTGGACCGCCAGGTCTGCTATAGGCTCGGATTTCTCCACTATCTCCACAACTAGTGCAGGCTGGGTGGGATTAGGGTTTTCTGAGATCCGGAACTCTGCCGCCTCCGTGGACAAAGGGGATCCAGAGATTTCTTCTACCTCTAACATCACCACTGGGGTGGGTGGGGCAGGTTCAGCAAAGCCGATGTAAACATCGATCTCTCCAAAAGACATGATGGTGTTAGCAATCACAGCCTTCCTAGCCGGAATCCAAGTCTCGTGGAGAATCATGAGAGGGACGTCGCTGGCATAGAGGATGCGACCGATGGCGATGGTCTTGCCGATTCTGATTCTTGCAGATTCCGCTCGGAACGTAGATCTGAAGCTCACTTGCCCCACGGTGGGCGCCAACTATCGTCGGATTGATGACAAGTATGCCATGAGGGGGTCCTCGAGGCATGCGGAAGAGGGGGGTGTGAGACGTATGGTGTTCCGGGATGGTGAGCACACAAGTTTACCCAGGTTCGAATCCACCGGCTTTAGATGGATCCTACTCCTGCTAGCAATCCAGTAATACGGCAAAGCCGGAATATGGGTTACAAGGGTTCGCCTATGCAAGTTGATATTGTGATTGTAAGGGGTTCCCTAAAGGCTCTCCCTCGGACGGCTTATATAGATATCCAGCCTAGGGTTTACAGGAGAGATCTATCCGGCTACGACTAAGAGTCGGTTACAGAGTACATCTTAAACTACAGGTAACACTATGGGCCTAAGTCGGTATGTCTTCTGGGCCTTCCCGTAGCCGGACTGGACTCCGTTTCTTCTCCCTGACTAGGACGCCCATGAAGCAAAGCTCTAACCCAAAGTGGGCCACCCTGGTCAGTGAGGAACTGTGAGGATACCCGGAAAGTATATCCCCAACACCTGTTGTTCAAGTAGCTTAGCACGAGCTCTTGTAATGGGTCCAATTCTAATCTCATTGGACTGATCCTTCCTTGCAACAGCTGGATCATCTTCAGTAGTCATTGGGGTAGGTGTAATTTTAGGGATGTCCTTGTCATGCTAAATGGGTATCCTCATAGCATGTCTCTAATCTGGCAAACCCGGGTGGCCCACAGTTGGTAGCAAGGCCTATAGCCAGTTGGGCGGCCTACTTAGACGGATTAATAAGGGAGGCCGTGCCGGATAAAGGAAGGCTACGTAGGAGTCTCCGACGTACTCGGAGCCTTGGAGTACAAGACACGAAGACTAGTTAGTATTAGTGTAGGACTATGTAACTTGTCCGACAAGGTCCTTTCCCTTAACCCTATGTTCTGGTCCCTTTATAAACCGGACCTGTGGGAGCCTATAGGGCACGATTCATAACACCCTCGCACAACGAACCGATCTCTGTAACTCACCGTATTGCCATTATAGTGATTTATAGCAGGAGTAGAGTTCCGCCACCATTGTGGGACTTGAACCTGGGTAAACTGTGTTACCTCATACCCGCCAACTCTCCGCCTTATCCCATGTCTCTAAACATGCACTGTGAGGAACCCTCCATGGCGTACTCGTTGGCAATACCATGACAGTTGGCACCCACCATGGGGCAAGAGGCGCTTTGAGCTCTACACCGGACGAGGTCCAAGCTATTCGCGGGAATCGGCGACACCATAGCCATCAGACAGGTTCTCTTCTCCGGCAACGTCTCGATCGTCCCTCTAGATGAGTTCTGGGTGCCGGTGAAGACGAAACCTACGTGCTGCTCTGTCATACCCTTCGAAGACATCCACATCTTCATCAACGAAACTGACTTGGGTCCTAGCTCCCAAGAAGTCGGAAACTCGTCAAGGCCCGCACGGACCGCCTATGGGGATGATACGTTTGCGGAAGAATCTGGGTCGCATCTCTCTCTAGAGTATGGCAGCTCAGATCAGGAAAATTCAAGGCCCACCCAAACCGCCCCTATGCAGGATATAACGGTGGAAGGACCCCGCAAATCCGCTTGGCTTCCCTGAGAGTTAGAGATACGAAGGTCACACTTTGTCAGTTTAGTCACCATCCTTGATCTGGCCAGATGTGTTTAGAGGGACGGAGAACGTCCCCGCGAATATGTTGCCAGATGGATGAGGGTGAGGGAAACCCTAGAGGGTGACCGTGCTGACAAACTCGTTTACCACTTCGTGGAAGGGCTCATGTCCGAAACACTCCTCTGGCATACCCTCCAAAGACGGCAGGCAGCAGGCCCTCTCACCCTTGGCGAGATGGTCATAATTGTCAATGAATATGTGGATGCCGAGGAGAACACCCAAGCTATGTCTGGGTCCGAAGCCGGAGGAAACAACAACAACGGCCCGCCTCCATCACCCTCCACATCCGCCGTCAATAACACCGAAGCCAACTCCGACTCCGTCCTTGACGCGCTATACGCCAACATCAATATGGATGGTGGCGGCTCAGATGCTAACTCGGAGGAATACGATGTTGTTATGAGGGAGATCAAGCAAGAGATCGAGAAGGAGGAGTGTGTCGAGAAGACCAACATGTCACACCAGGTGCTATTCACCATTGGGAGCGTGATGGAAGAAGATGGACATGAACTAGAATATGAGAGAGCTCCACCCACACCTCCGGTTACCAGAGTGGAAGTAGCCAAGAAAGCTGCCGAGCCTCCGGCTCCAGCCAAGGCCATGCCCCCTCTAGTTATCCGCCCGCAGCAGGCACAGGAACTCACCACCGTGCCCAGTACTGTCAAGCAGTCAAATCAGCCACCACCACCACCATCAATTCTGCAGCTAGCAACCCATTGGTTACTCCTGCTGACAAGGCGATCTATGGTGCACTCCTTTTTGAGCCCATCACCGTCGCCCATATACAGAGCGTTATGGATCTTGATGAGAAGCGTGCAGCAATCGTAGCGGAGGCCAAGTGCATCGCAGAATAGGGAGCTAAGCTGGACGAAGACATGGCCAAGGCACATCAATCTGTCAAGGCAGCAAGAGCCGTGGAGGCCGAGTATAAGCAGTTGCTACTAAAGCACAAAGCAAAGAAAGCACTAGCTTGCATCATCGAAGACCCCGACATTCAGCGCAAATTGGGATATTGTGGAACCAAGATGGCAAAAGCCACCCCATACATCGATTCATAGGGGAGGCAAGTAATGCCAACTCCCGCCCTCAACATTGATGTCGTCAAGACCCTCCTGGAGCAGGATAGGTCGCCAGAAGCAGTTGCTTAGGTGTACGACCTCGTCGCCAAGGCATGCAAGCAACAGGAAAAGGCCACCTCGCAGAGGCTTGAGTCCAACCGGAGCTTTGCCAGTCAACCCTGAACAGCCACAGAAAGCCAAGATCTCCCCATGACGAGGGATCCCACATAGGCTCCACGGAGTGAAGACGAAGGGATGCGTGCAACAGGGCTGATGCCATACCCATATCCTACGATCATGGAGAAAAGGCTCGCCCTCATAAATCTCCGTGACCCCTGCCATCTCGGCATCACGAGGAACCACAACCGCGCCACCTCACAAGCATGCCACCGCCTTGGCTACCCCTGGTCAGCATCGTCAAACGCGACCAGGGCGAGCAGCCCCGGCATGCCGGAGAGTGCAGCGGCGCTAAAGAGCATAGGAGAAAATCCTACAAGGAAGCACCACGTCCGACAAGCAACCGCGACAGGCGCGAGGAGTCGCAAGGAGGGAGTAGCAAGAGGGCTAACCCACCACCTCCACCACGACCGTCGCCACCTAGCAGCCATCATGGCGGAGGGCACGGTGGATCCCATAGATCGCACCGCAATTCCCCTCCCCATGATGGAAAAAGGGAAGTAACCAAAGCCGTATGACACACGTTCTTGGCTGGGCAAGATCCAAGAAGCACGGGAGCTCCCATACCTTGGGCCATGTTGTTTTGGACCATTAATACGGGCCACAACCTACCCCAGGGCCTCTAGATAGACAAGACTATCAAGCCCTATGACGGCACTGCCAGGCCAGCCACATGGTTGCAGGACTATAGCAAAGAGATTTACATCACAAGGGGAAACCCCAATGTCGCTGTCAAGTATCTCCCACTTATGCTTACCGGTACCGCCCGATAATGGATTGACGACTTGCCCGAGAAATCAATATGCAATTGGTTGGACATGCATGAAGCATTCACCAAGAACTTTGAGGGTACGTACAAATGTCCCTGTACTATCGGAGATCTACAACGGTGCGTACAAGAAAACGATGAACCCTCTCGTGCTTACCTCTCTCGCTGGCTGGATATGAAACATTCCAGCGCAGGGGTGCATAAACAAACCTATATGGCCGCCTTCATCGATGGTCTAGAGAAGGGATCTTTTCTCCGGCATACGTTGAAGCGCAAGCAAGACAACAATGAGCTCAACCTCCCTGCAATGATCGCCATGGCTAGCAAATTTGCCGCCACTGATGATGATGCGCGCGGATCATTGCCGGCAATAGCAATCCCTACCTAGGCCAGGAAAAACAACAATAACAAGCAGAAGACTCCGCCTAAAGAGAAGTAAGAAGCCGACATGGTCGCCACAACTTTCAGTAGAAGAGGCAGGGGCTGACATCGTGGTCTTGGCCGGGGAGCTAGCCATTGCTAGCAGAGGAGTGATTCTACACCCTCAGTGCCCCGTGTTCCCCAAACGTACGAAGAGTACCGGGATATGTCGTGTTTCGTCCACCTCGACGCAAATGGCAAAGTCACCCACACAAACCGCCAGTGCAAGTTAGTCAATGACCTCAAGGAAGACCCTGAGTCCGGCTACAAGCGAAGTTGGAAAAATAGACCCCGCGGAAAGGGCAAAGGGAAGAAGAAGGAGGAGGAGTCCAAGGATTCAAGTGAGATGGATGAAGACGTGGAACCCAAGTCCGCTAACAAGGGCGAGGGCAAAGGGAAAAACCCCTTTGAGAAGAAGGCTCTAGTCTACCACACTTTCCTTGGCACACCCATTGTACATGCACAGAAAACCTCTTTGAGGATACTGATGGCTACCCTTCCTCCGGTTCCCCAGTATGTTAGGTGGTCGGAGATTCCAATCACTTGGGATAGGAAGGATCATCCAGATCTTATCCCAACAGAAAACCAGTATGCCATGGTCATCAACCCCTTGATTGACGACACAGAGTTCACCACGTGCCTCGTGGACAGTGGAAGCAGCATCGACATCATGTACCTGGATACACTGCACAAAATGAACTTGACGGAGACCCAACTAAGCAAGAGCGTTCCATGGTGGTGTCCCTGGCCAACAAGCTAATTCCCTGGGATGCATCACCCTTCTGGTCGCTTTTGGTGATGTCAACAATTATCGCCAAGAATGCATGACCTTTGAAGTGGTGCCTTTCAAGAGCGTGTACCACGTCATCTTCAGATTCGACATCTTCCACTCCTTCCTCGCAAGGCCATGCTTTGTCTACAACAAGCTAAGGATACCCGGACCAAACGGCATCATCGCCGTTGACGGAAGCTTCACCAAGGAACGTGAGTGTGAGCTCAGCAAAGCCACCTTCATTGAAGCGGTCCTCTACGGTGAGAAATTCAAGGAGATCCAGAGCTAGGTCGATGCCTGAGAGATGCCGTCTTTGAAGAAGCAAATCACTGCTGCCGAACCCACATTCAAGGCCGCCATCAAGACCAAGGAGGTGGAACTTGTTGAATGAGATTCCTCCAAGACCACGGCCATTGGCACAGACCTGGATCCCAAATAGGAAAGCGCGCTCGTCAAGTTCCTCCATGAGAATAAGGACATCTTCGCGTGGCAACCTGTCGACATGAAAGGTGTACCTAGGGAACTTGCTGAGCATAGCTTGAATATTGATACTAATGCTAAACCAGTGTACGACACTTTGGTGACGAAAGACGAAGGTCTATAGGCAAAGAAATAGTTAGGTTACTTAAGGCTAGCTTTATCCGAGAAGTTATTCACACCCGATGGGTGGCAGATCCTGTACTTAAACGGAACCAATGAATTAAGAATGTGTGTTGATTACACCGTCTTGAACAAAGCGTGTTCGAAGGATCCGTTTGCTTTGCCTCGCATTGATCAAGTCATTGACTCAACAACTGGCTCGGAACTTCTGTGTTTTATTGATGCCTACTTAGGTTACCACCAAATCCGGATGCGAAAGTCAGACCAATTGGCCACTTCGTTCACCACACCTTACGGCACGTACTGCTATGTCATGATGCCCTTTGGGCTCAAAAATGCTGGTGCTACTTACCAGCGAACAATGCAACGCTGCCTACATGACCAAATAGGTCACAATGTACATGCCTACGTGGACGACATCGCGGTAATGTCAAAGAAATTAAACGACCTTATTGCCGACTTGCAGTAAACCTTCGACAATCTCTGGAAATACAATATGATGCTTAACCCCAAGAAGTGCGTCTTCGGGGTGCCATCCGGCAAGATGTTGGGCTTCATCATTTCGCACCGTGGAATCGAGGTCAACCCGGAGAAAATAAAGGACATCCTTGACATCAAACGCCCAACGTGCTTGAAGGACATACAAAGGCTCACAGGCTGCGTAGCAGCAGTAAGGTGGCTCATCAGGCGACTTGGAGAGAAGGCTATGCTTCTCTACAAGTTTCTCAAGAAGGTGGACAAATTCATATGGACGGACGAGGCTGACGCAACACTTTAGGAGTTGAAGAGAATACTCTCCTCTGTGTCAATACTTGCGGCACCGGTGCCAGGGTAGCCTATGTTAGTTTACATGGCGGCAACCAACCGAACAATCAGCATCGCCATCATGGTGGAGCGCTAGGAGCCAATGCATGAATACGGAGTTCAGTGACCAGTTTACTACGTAAGAGAGATCTTGACGGAATTCAAGCAGCGTTACCCGCACTACTAGAAGATAGCTTATGGAGTTTTACTTGGTTCATGCAAGATGAGGCATTACTTCTAGAAGCACCCCATCACAGTAGTGAGCAAAGCTCCACTGTCCGACATCATCAATAAAAATGACGCTACAGGAAGAGTGGCAAAACTAGGGCATTGAACTTGCCGCCTTTGAAATCACCTACAAGAGATGTGACGCTATCAAGTCACATGTATTGGCGGATTTTATTGCAGATTGGACAGAACTGCCAGAAGACACTCCTATGCTAGAGCGAGAATATTGGGTCATGCACTTAGGCGGATCAAAGCTACTCAATGGCTCGGGGGCTGGTTTATTACTACAATCACCAACAGGGGAGAAGTTGCAATACGTCCTGCAGATCCACTTCAATGGTACCGACAACATGGTGGACTATGAGGCCCTCATTCATAGACTTTGGGTAGCCAAGGATATTGGCATCAAGCGCATAGTTTGCTATGGAGATTCCGACTTGGTTTCTAGCAAGTAGCTGGCACCTGGAACGCGTGGAACCCTATGATGGTGGCATATCGAGACGAAGTAGACGATATTGCCAAGTGCTTCGACGGCTACGAAGTCAAGTACATCATAAGGGAGGAGAATGAGGTGGCATATATGTTATCAAAGCTTGGATCAGCTCGCCGACCAATTCCGCCAGGCATTTTCCTAGAGCATTTACGGACCCCATCCATGAAGGGAGCGGACCATAACAACCCGGATAGAGTGGACTCATTCGTTAACACAGTAATGGTGACCTCTCCGGTTTGGATGAAACTGTTCATGGACTATTTACAAGACGGAACTTTGCCTACCGACGAAGTAGAAAGCTGGCAAATAGTATGAAGAGCAAAATACTATGTCATCATTAACGACCAACTATACAAAAGAAGTACCACATGAGTTTTTCTTTGATGCGTCTCCCAATAGCAAGGTATTGATATGATTAGAGAAATACATCTCATAGATTGCGGGCATCACGCTGCTCCCCGATCATTGGTGGCTAAGGCCTTCCGACAAGGATTCTACTGGTTAACTACCAAGGCGAACGTCGTCAAGTTGGTACAAACATGTCTTGGGTGTCAGTTCTATGCAGGAGAACCAAATGTTCTAGCTGAAGAATTGCGAACCATACTAATAACTTGGCCATTTGTAGTCCGGGGGCTGCACATGGTGGGACCTTTGTAGATAGCACCTTGTGGATTTACAAACTTTCTAGTAGAAGTGGATAAGTTCACAAAATGGATTGAAGCTAAACCCATTAGAAATCTTGATCGGGCAACAACCCTAAAGTTTATCCGAGATCTAGTGGTGAGATTTGGTCTCCCACACAACATCATCACCGACAACGGTAGAAATTTGTCTCTCGGAGAAGTTGAGTAGTACTTTGACCTAGCATCCTTGGCACACCCACAGTCTAACGGACAAGTTGAGCGTGCCAATGGACTAATTCTGCACGGAATCAAGTCACGCTTAGAGGCATCGATACACTGAGTAGCTAGAGCCTGGGCGGAGGAATTCCCATTTGTATTGTGGAGTTTAAGAACAACACCCAACAGATCCACCGGCTTGACTCCTTTTTTCATGGTTTATGGAGAAGATGTCGTCCTACCATCCGACATCCTCCATGATGCACCAAGAGTCGCCACCTACAAGGAGGATGACGCTGAAGAATCCAGACGACTATCTGTGGACCTACTCATGGAAGAGCACGTGCTAGCATGCCAGAGATCTGCCATCTACCAGCAAAAGCTATGTGGCTACCATAGTCATCGCATTAGGCATCGCTCGTTTAAATAAGGGGATCTGGTGCTTAGACTCAAGCAGGAGAAATCACACAAGCTATCCCCGCCTTGGGAAGGACCGTTCGTCATAAGAAAAGCATTGCTGAATAGTTCCTATTACCTCGTCGATATTCGCTAGTTGAAAGATAGGCCTAAAATCGCAAGCACAAGGAAGATGACTCCGCTGATGATTACTCAGAGACAGATCGTCCATGGAACATAGCATATCTATGTCCCTTTTACACTTAGCATACTTTATATTATGTAATAAGTTTCGTATATGATTAACGAAATAAAGCATTTGGTTCACTCATATTCTTTGAGTCTTTTACCTCCTTTAGTTGTTCATTTTTGGATCATATAAACCCTTTATGCGCAAGTTTGCATTTGCACTTGTGAAAATTCCACCTACGGGGATTAGCTTAAGTTTTCTGGTCTACATGTTTTTGAAGTTTTTATGTGGATTCTGGAGTAGTGACTTCTCGGCTCTCAAAGCCGACGATTTTGCTCTTAGGTTCTTGACGGTGCTATTAAGCATCATCACCTGAGAGCATAGTTCTGCGTTGTGAGTCTTCCGTCTCATGAAAGGTTAAGCATACAAACCAGAATAATGGATAAGTCAGCACTTGCTTAAAAAATATATACATGCTGGGAACAGATAAGTAGCACGAAACTTGAGTACAAGTTTTTTTCCGCCTTACAAATTCATTAGTTTTTCCGCATAGACATTGCAGAGACACATTTAGTACAAACATTGTTTTTACGGCTCTGTTGTAGGGGACTTCGTGGTGGCATCATCAGCAACACGAGAGGCAGGCTAGGAAAGCTCATCAAACTCGGAAGGAGATGGGCTAGACTCGGAGGATGCCATGTCATCATATAGTACATCGGCAGGCACGAAGACGTCCGCCTTGACCATCTTGTAAACTCTGGTGTTGTAGATGGCAATGGAGTTCCAAATAGCATCTCTATCAATCTCTTTTCCTTCCTCGTCCAGCTTTGGCATGCTAGAGGTCACTAGGTCCATCTCGGCATTGTCGTAATGTGCTTTGACCAAGGATAGGGGCATCCTTTCACCAGCCCGGATGCAAGAGGCTTTCCAATCCTTGACTTTATCGGGGGCTCATCATAGGATTAAGGAATACTTGGTCGTTGAGTCTGTCGCCTTTACGTTTATCCCCAAAGGCTGGGCTATCTCCTTGGCCTAAGCGATGGAGGTGCTGACGAAGTTTCCATTAAGAATCATGCATTCCTTGGGATCCAGAGCACCTTCACCCAAGTTGGTCAAGCCAATGGGGGCTATGGTTTGCATAAGATACAAGGACCACGAGTTTAAGTACATCAAACATTTGTCCAAGGTTCAGAATTGATCAATACGGAGGAAATATACCGAAGATGCTGGATTTGGCTTGCTTGCATGTCTCCACCAAGATGCCATGCTCGTCTTGAAGTTTCTTGTACACCTCAAGGCTCTAAGAGTTTTGCTCTTGGGCAGCTTGGTTTTGGTCCTTGAGGCGTTCAATTTATTCCTTCATATGCTGCATCTCGGCATCCTCTGACTATTGTAGGACCTTGATCGCCTCCTCGTGTCCCTTAACTGCCTCAGCCAGGTCTTTCTTCAAGGTCTTGTTTTCACTATCAAGCTCTTGAATATGATTCAATTGCTCGACAATGCCCTTGCCCTTGGCAATAAGTTCTGTAAGACTGCAAAACAAGAATAGTATGAGAACACGGAAGAAATTGACTATGAACAATAACTAGGAAAGAGTTAGAAAGAAACAGACTCTTGCTATTCGTGAGCTTTTCCTTCAGGAAAGCTGTTCTACCCTTTTTAGCATCCATGTCCGCCTGCAACTTTTCATATTTCTCATTGGCCTTCTTCCTCCGGGCTTTCTCATTCTGTGTAAGTAAAAGTATTTAGTCTCTCTTAGAAGCTTCCAGACGTCACTGTATTAGTTTCATCTAGAAGCTCGGGGGCTACAAGATTAAAATTTAAAGACAAGTATGCTACTCTTAGAGCATCTAGCTGGAAATTTTTTTAGTTTCACCTAGACACTTGGGGAATACACTATCAAGTTCTACTCTTAGTTCTTTAGAGCACTCAGGCCAATAACTATTGTTTATCTGCCTAAGAGCTTAGGGGCTATAGCGGGATATGTTATACGATAAAAGGTAAAGTTTAAAAGACTTACAATGGCAATAACTTTGAGATTGTTAGCCAGATTGGCATATGCAGTGTGGAAGATGCCGACATTGTTTTACACGGCATCTGCCTGCTGAATAAGATCGTCCAGGATCAAAGTCGGAGGCACCGGAGGAAGTGGCATAGTATAAGCTGAAGGCGTGGATGAAGCTCTAGCCGACTACCATGTTGCTATGACAGCTGAAGGCGCAGAAACTCCCGCCTTGTCAGTTGCCACTGCTACTGCTGCTGCCTCTGCCCCCCTCGTCAGCTCTTTCCCTTTCTTGGTGGCATCCTTAACCGGAGCTTCAGCCACTTTGGAGAAAGTACTTTCCTGTGTTGCTTTTCCACTAGGAGCAACGTCCGTGTCGGCAGAATCTGAGACATCAAATATTGGATTGATATCTGTCTCCATGGTAGAGGGCTCAGGAATGACGGGGGACGAAGGCCCAGTGGGGCCAGTAGTAGGCTTGGCGGGAGGAGTTGGACGAGCAGTGGCGGGAGAAGGCTTGGCAGCCACGTCCTTGGTCAACATATAGCTAATGTTTTTTGACCCTTTAGAATCTTTGGAGCAACGCTTCAGGCTAACACCAGCTTTCCTTCTAAAACGTATGAAGTATAAGTACAGGACTTGAATAAGGTGTGAGCTACTATAAAAGTCATAGAATGAATGAACTTACTCCACTGCAGGAGCCTTAGTCAAGGGGATGCCGGTGGATCTCTTCTTCTCCGTCTCTAAGGTGGTGGTGGATCGTCTGGAGACTCCACTCTCCGGTTTCTTCTTCTTATTAGCCTCGGCAGCAGCGCCAGAGGTGGAGCTCTTCCGCTTTCGCACTGCTGGAGCTGGATGGTCCTCGGGGGTGTCATCATCGGACACCACCAGGATATCCTTCAACTTGGGATCATAGACCTAGGAGGCCACCTGATCCTCCGCCAAGGTCGCCAGCTGGGAAACAAAGGTGTGTTAGACTGATAACTTCAAGACAGAAAAACCTTAGAGTATATATGTAATGAGCAACAAAGGAAACAGAAGCTACCTCTAGGCATTTGCCGCATTCGAACATGTCATAACTGATCTTGAAGCCACACTTCCTAACCTTCACCTTGACCATGTCCTTAAGCCAGAGCTTGATGGTGTCATTGGAGAAATTATCTCGCGAAATTCGCATGGGATCCTTTCTATCCTTGGAGTACATGCACATTAGCTCAGCGCGGTGCTGTAGAGGCTGGATCCGCCTAGTGAACCAGCACATGGCCAGGTACAAGCCCACCAGACCTCTGTCTACGAGCCATTCGATCCGCCTTATGGCGCGATTGGCTTCTTTGTCGAATGGAAGGGAGGCTGGGGACCTCCGGGTGGGTGCTTTGGCGGCAGCTCCATTGACGAAGTTGGGATACGTCTCAAGACGGTTAGGTAGAGGAATGTCTGGGCCATAGAAATATGTGCGCTGCCAGTTCTTACAAGATTCTTGACCCACAATGTCAGGGAAGCGTCAGCTAGGCCGGATCTGAAAGCTAATTGTTCCACATATCCGCAGCTCATCCTTGGATTCTACATACTCTCTCTTGACGGTGAAAAAGTAGACAAATAGATCTAACCTAGGTTTGATTCCTAGGTATCCTTCGCACAAAGCTATGAAATTGCTAATACGAGGATGTTGTTTGGAGAGAGATTGTGGGGAAGTACCTAGAAGTAGCGAAAGACATCCAAAAAGAAGTCAAAAACTGGCAGGCTTATGCCACGTACCAGCTGAGCTTTGAGATACACCTTCTCTCCAGCTTGGGGAGAAGGGGTCACCTCGCCAGCCGGTGCTGGCCGCTAGACCAAACCCTCCATCGCGGGAGGTACCCCTTGGTGATGAGTTCTTGCAGATGTTTGGCAGAGAGGTTAGAGCCCCTCCACACTCCTTTGTGGGAGTCACTATCTTGTTCAGCAGCTTCTGGCGCCGCCCGTCCTTGGTCATCGTCGGTGGTTTCCACCACGGAAGCGACAGGGATAACGACCCCCTCCGGTGGGACCATCACTCCCTGGGATGGCTCCGTTGTAGCCTCGGGAGTCGCCGCTATTGAAGGAGCAGAGCTGCTAGAGGCCATTGTGTAATTGGGAGAGGATGGAGAAAGGGGAAGCTCTGGCTAGGTTTTTCCATTGAGGAGCTCGAACTGCCGTGCGGCTGGAGGAAGATGAAGACACAGGGGAAATGCGGGTAAAAGAAAATAATCTGGCCGCAGTCAAAATATATAGGCCTGGTGTCAAGATTCGTGCGGAAAGATCCAACGAGCGAATTGTTGTCGATGTGGAAATGAGCGTGCGCGGTAATTTCTCCACGTCCTCCGTCTTTGCCGCTTTACCGTTTTGGATTTCGCGTGCGTAAAAACAGATAGTGTTTAATTCCTTGCCTTATGTGAGTTTCGAGGTAGCGTAGGGTGTACCCTAAGTCATCCTCCTGATAGTTGAAGTGGAGAGTTCACGTATGAAGATTCCATCGAAGATGGACGATGTCTGGCTCTAGAAATGAAAACTCAAGGAATCTCTAGCTACATTGCAAAGACGGAGAGGATTGCTGGGTTCTTTGGGAGACCTTCGAGATATTGCTTGACATATTGCCAGCATCACATAGACGGAGCACTCAAGACTACAAGGCAAGACAGCGCAAGATCTCAAAGTCCTCCGGGGGCTACTATTGCGGATATGCTAAATGGGTATCCTCATAGCATGTCTCTAATCCGGCTAACCTGGGTGGCCCACAGTTGGTAGCAAGGCCTATGGCCTACTGGGCGTCCTAGTTAGACGGATTCAGAAGGCAGGCTACGTAGGAGTCACCGACGTACTCGGAGCCTTGGAGTAGAAGACACGAAGACTAGTTAGTATTAGTTTAGGACTCTGTAACTTGTCCAGCAAGGTCCTTTCCCTGTAACCCTAGATTCTGGTGCCTTTATAAACCGGACCCGTTGGATCCTTAAGGGCATGATTCATAACACCCTCGCATAGCGAACCGATCTCTGTAACTCAGCGTATTGCCATTATAGTGATTTATAGCAGGAGTCGAGTTCCACCACCATTATAGGACTTGAACCTGGGTAAACTGTGTTACCTCGTACCCGCAAACTCTCCGCCTTACCCCACATCTCTATAATGCACTATGAGGACCGCTCCATGGCGTACTCATCGGCAATACCACGATAGATGTTTACTTTGATACTTGTCGGTTATGTGTCACGACTAACTGATCATGGGATCATGGTGTATGTATAACAAGGATTCTCGGAGGATTAATACGGGGGCCTCACAGTGGCTATGTGGCTCCTCATATTTAATATTGTGAAATTAACATGTATCATATATGGGAGCATGTAGAATATAAGTGGATCCGTCCCAACACATATGAGCTAGATTTAAATACCAATGGAATGCAAAGGCTCATATTTGATTAAGATGGTGGAGTTATAGATAGAACCAAAGAAAGGTGGTGGAATTTGAAAAGATATGCCCAACTCAGCTTGGGCATCAAGCAATATATCAAGAACCAACTACAATATATCAAGAGGCAATTACAATTAATAAGACAATTGCATATGAGAGAAGAACCAAATGAAAAGGGGATTTATATGATGCTCAAATGTAAGGTGGCATGGTGACACGAGCATGATATTACGATGATGCAATAATAATGTGTAAGAAGTAGCATTATATAGAATAAAAAAATAACATTACAATTGTTAGACAAATGGGTTGCTGCATCCACCTAGAGTATCCTCCTCCCATACGAAGGAGTCTCCTCCTCCCAAACGAAGGAGTCTTTGCCTCCAATACCAAGGAGTCTCCATTCTATGACGAATGAGTCTCTACCTCCCATGCCAAGGAGTCTTCGCCTCCCTGGCCAAGGAGACTCAATATAATGCCCGGAAAATATACCCAATTAGATTTTCATGTTTGATAAGGATCATGCCAATGATCCAATTGAGTTTTGCCCAATCTTTCACAGTGAGTCAACCAGGTAGGTAATTTCCCAATTACGCAATGAATGCACCCTAAAAAGAAGAGGAACGAATCCATTAAGCAACGTATTGATAAAAACACACCTCAAACCACAGCTCGACAATCCTTGATGCACTCAATAACATAGCTGAAATGTCTGATACAACCTTAGACTTATCATGACATATCATAGGTCGTCCTGGCATGCCAACCATCAATGGAATGCCCGCATCATCCTGTCCCCTTGGAAAGGCGTTGGCCTCAATGCTGGAAGGTATTCTCTATCATGTGGCATCATATCATAAACATCACCACTCTTCACCTTCAACTTCCAGTCGTGACTGCCTGCCACACCACATCCTCCCTCTCGGCTAGCTTGACTTGATATTGCACTTGGCGCCTCCTTCCTCCTCCACACGAGCTTGGATTTTGGCGCCACCAACTTCTTCTTGTCATCTCTCGATGGAGCCCTCTGAACCTGAACATTAACCCTCTTCGTACGACCCCACGAAATAGGTGCAATGCTCGGACCACACAATTGACGAACATGTCCATTTTCCCTTTGTGTATACGCACTCCTTCTCCAACTCTCCGCACAACTGCTCCAACAAATCTGCCGTTGATGACCCTCGCCTCCATATGCATCGGTACAGGATCATCATGACTATCATCGGTTTGAACACCTTTATCGACACAAACTAGAAGTGTAGAAACTACTGCACAATCCTTCCTTTCTTCGCTAAGAGGCTTCACTTCAACCAACTTGTCACTAACATGCATAGCTAAAACAACTGGCTTTTCATCAACAGGTATAGCTAAAATATTATGATTATTGATGCTCCTTGCATCATGCTCCCCTTCTTGAAGCGTGACTATCCCCGGCCGTGATGTAGCCTTGTGTACCATCTCCTTGCGCACCACTAGCACCATATCAGATGTCATCATATCATCCGCCATAGGCTTCCGTGTCTTCTATTTGCCATCATGCACCAAAGTATAAGTATTGGCTCGCCCTGCATGCGTAGCATTGCGATCATACTGCCATGGATGCCCAAGTAACAACCCACACACCACCAATGGCAACACATCACACTCGACCTCATCAACATACTCACCAACTGTAAATGGCACATGCACCTTCTGTGTAACCTTCAGCATACCGCAACTATTCAACCACTCTAGATGTTTCGGTTCAGGAATACGCCATGTAGACAATCACAATGATGCCATCATTACCTTGCTTATGCCATTAGTTTAGCTGCCACCATCAATCATCAACTTGCATGCCTTGCCTTTGATCATACCTTGAGTTTGAAATAAGTTCTAACACTGACCTTTATCAACTGTCGTGCAAGTGTCATCATGTACCCTCTTGATTTGCACATTCAGTCCACTCAATGGTAAAACCTCATCTGGAATAACCACCTTGTCCTATTTTATAGATCTGTCCAAAAATTTGGTGTGCAAAAATTGTTTGAAATCCTCCCAATTAAATCGTCCACCTGTGATGCCATTCACAGACTTGTCTTAGTGCCACCAACAAGCCACCTTTGCATCCATACGTCGGTAGGGAATAACAAACTCAGTATGACCACCAAACATGCTTCTTTGTGTACAACATCTTGGAAATCCAAACTCCATATGAGATTTCCAAGACTAATTATCTATAAATTTTGCCGAACTGTCCAATCTCCACTTTATTTTTGTTGCATCAAATGCTATGCCGACAACAATAGTAAGATAATCATGGTATATGTTGTTTGACTTCACGGTAACACGAACATACTTTGATAAAAACATAGGGGGTTGATCCAGTACTACCCCCTACCCACTAAACTCGTACAAATACGTCCACGTATATATTAAACCTGTATCCAAATAAAGTATTACCCCTGTAGAGTCATATGTATCGGAATCTTTAGTTATATTCCTAAGCACATGATCTGTCATGCCCCACCTTTGGCCATCGTCGTGACCGCCGCAGCCAAGATCTCTTGTGCCGCCTTCACCGGACAAGTCACCGGACAGTCCAGCGAGTCGCCGAACAATTTGTCGGACAGTTCGACCGTCACCACCAAGGTTTTCCGCGCCAGCCCTGCCAACACACACCTACGAGGCCAAGCCTAGACGCACGCCGCTCAGGCCAAGTCACCGGCTCGCCGGACCCAACCTCCACCATTACCACCGCGCGCAGGCACAACCATGCCCGCCTATGATTTGGCGTACATCCATACTTTTTTCCCTTTGCGTAGAGCTCGTACTAGTACAGATACGGCTAGAACGTATTATATACATGGTTATATATATATATATGTATATACTAATTACGAAGGGTTATCAAGCGATCTATACCATCTAGTTCACGCCACCTGTGTGATCGAGCGGTAAAATAGTCGATCCGGCTTTTTTTTGAAAGTTCCATTCACGTTCAGACCAAAATCCGCACACTGTAATTCCTTGGTCGTCATTGTACGGTACTCCTCGTGGTGCACACGCCAGCGTTTCCTTGCCCGATACAAACTACAGTAGATCGCAACCCTCCTTTTTTCTATGAGATTTGTTTCCCTTCAATGAATTTACTCTCTCTGATCCAAATTAATTGACTCGGATGTTGGATGTATCTAGCGGAGTCAATTAATTTGGATCAGAGGGAGTAGATAAAGCTAAATCGGTTATTTTATGATGGAAGAAGTATTTTTTTGGGTGGTAGCGAGCGACCTAGAACTCAACATGGGATTCTAATGAGAAAATAAGGCGAGCCAGTGATTGAAAATGATCAAGGCAAGGACTACACAAGATGCGACAAAAATAAAATCTAGACTCAACTATGACACAGATTGAAAAAAAGCTAGACAAAAGAGACTATGACCAACACTAGAACTAGAAACTACGATGATCTAAGGTTCTGGGGATGAACTACTACGAAATCTAATTTTTTGTATGGATTTTTCTATATAACTAAAACAAAAAATAATCTAAAGGATGTATGATGAGGATATATATAGGGATTATGATGAATTTGGCTGCTTGAACTGGAAGGAAATATTGAGTCAAATCAATGATGACTATCAGGTAAATTCATTCCTAGTTGTACATGATACTTTCATTTATAAGAACTTTGTGTTATTGTATGATCAGGTACATGGGAGAAGAAGGCGTCGCATAGAGCGAGGAGTTGAAGCATATGGAGCATGGTGTGTTGATCAATGAAGAATGCACGAGGGATAAGAGGGAGGAAGTGCAAGGAGCTACCAAGAAGAAGATCAACACATGGCAGGATCTCTGTCGCGGCACAAAAATTGAGTCCTTTTCTGCCATGGTAGGCTTCCGCGGCAGTGAAACAGGCCCAATGTCTGCCACGGCAGAACCCTGCGCCGAGAACGCAACTTTGGATCGGTTTGTATCCTAGTTAGGTGGGACTAAGTCATCCCAAGCTTAGGACACCGCCCCCCAGACCTCTTAAATAGATGGGGCTCCACACAAGTTAGGGTTAAACCACGTTTAAACTATTTTGGAGTTGTTTCTTTCAAAGAACCTCTGGAATTACCCTGTGATCGAATTATACTACTGCAATTGACTATGATCTGTTGATCCATTGGGAATTAGTAGATTGCAAACTACCGTTCGTGGTTGACGGCTGCCTGCACAAGAGCGTGGTGTTGTGAATATCCCACAGGGTTTGAGAGTTGTTGCATTGGCATCAGGGTTCGGGCGGGAGAGTTCATAGCTACAGGCTATCCATCATTATCATCATCGATAAGTGCTTGCTTAGAATATCGGGCCACCCCATATCATCTTGGTATCATATTTCCTCATTTACTTGGTGAGCAATCCACAATCCATCCATAGATTAGTTCGTATTTTTCGTCCTATACAGCAAAAGCCTCACAAAAACAGTTACCATAGCGTAGATTACATTGTTTTCAAGTACTAGTTGCTGGTCGATTTCCTCTATTAGTCTAGATCTAGATCTTTTCTTCGTAAATCTATTTTTGCTTTCTAGTAGTCTGTAATCGAATCCACTTTTTTTTCCGCCGCCACAAGATCCAATCCGAGCCAAGCACTAGAGTCCTGGTTGTTTACTACTTGGCTGAGTCAGAATTAAAAAAAATTGTTGACGACTCTGCCGCGGCACAGAAACCCCCCTTTTTCTGTCATGAGTCCGTGTCTGCCACGGATCTTATTTCCTGCCGCAGCACGATTTCCTATCGTTTTTCTGCCATGGCGCGTGTTATGCCGCGAGGTGCTGTTTTCTGCCACGGCGCACTTTTGGCATTTTTTTCTGCCGTGACAGAGATATACAGTTTTAGATCTTTTGTTATTTCCAAACCTTAGCTACCACCATTCTATTCAAAGGGGTTAGGAACCTACCTATTGAGACTAGTTTCCGCTCTTACAGGCTGCTCCTAGGTATTTGGTGCTTTGTTTCATAATATTGGCCATGTTCATAGTGTGATAAAAAAAGAGAATATAGCAAAAGAAAAAGTAAAAAGAGAAAGAAGCTATACAAAAGAAAAAAAGATAAAGATAAAAGAAAATGAGAATTGATCAAGAGGCCTAGTGGTATCTTTGTGCACCGGTAGATTGAGCAATCTTGTGCCTGTTTACTTTAGCTTTGCTAGTGTCTCTCCAGCGTAGTGCAACACCCTTCATAGTTGCATTGCCACATTTATCTCCACGTGTGTATTTCTGGGGTTTTGTATGATCAACACTAAGACTTGTTTGCGGTGTAGTTAGGATACCATACCTAGAGCTCCACCATACATAACCTGTGTGCCCTATGATCATCCTCTATACCCTGGATATTCACTTCATCACATCTATGCATAAGTTGTTGATTCGAATTGGTAAGCATCACTATTCACTTTGGAACGGTAAGATATGTTTTCTTGTCAGTTTTGAGTGAGTTGTGAGAGATCCACCACTAGATTTTGTTTTGTGAACTAATGTACTAATCATTTCTTCTAGTAGTGTTGATGTGATGCATAAAAAGAATGCATACGATTATCCCTTTCCATTACAATCCTACTGCAGCAACACATTTTGGGAAGAGGAGTCATGAGTGGTGCCTACTTCGGGTTTGTTCCACTTCATCACAGAAATTAATGGTAGACAAGCTGCTACTACCATTGATACTTGTTCTTACATAAATTTGGTTAGTGTTGAGGTTGTTGAAAAGCTTCAATTATACACAAGTGCACTAAAAAAACCATTTATGTTAGGAACTTCTGGTCATGCACTACCAGTTACTCAGATCGCATCTGTTCCACTCACCATTTATGGCCCTAGCAGAAAGATTTCTTGTTTTGTCATTCCTAGAGCGTTTAACTCCTATCATATCATGTTGGGAACAAAGTGGTGTAATCAATTCCAAGTTGTGTTTGGTAGTGAGTGTTCTGATCCTTCGATCGTTTGGAATGATAAGCACACTTGGTTATCACGTACACATATTAAGAAATTTCTGGAGATTAGGTGTCAAAACCTATGTGCACCTGTAACCACCTACATAAAACCATATGTTGATCCTGTCGTAGAAGAACCGAGAGTGAGAGTTGATGAGACAAATGAGGTTTCTACTAATGTAATCATCTCTACTCCTAGTGTTGTTTCTTGTGATATCCAGGTTGCTTTTGAAGAAAGGGATCCATCTATTTTAGAACTTGTATTACTAGACTGTGCATTGTCACTTGTGGAGGATGTTTTAGTACCTACTACAACTGAGGATATTGTTGATGACATTGGTACTGGTTTGGAGCTTCAGCCAACATGTGCCATATATTGTGAGTCTATTCCTTTACTGAAGCCTCCTTGTGACTTGCCTTGCACTACTGTTTCAGGACCATGTGATTGTTTACCAAATTCAAATTTTGATCATGTGGTACTGATAACACATAAGTAAATACTTGCTCGAATACCATATGTTGATATTGTGTATTCCATCATGCTAAATGAACCTATGAGTATGAGTTGTGCTATGGATAAGATTTCTGAAATTTTATTTCTAAATTCTAGCACATATTTTCCTTGTTTCACTTTCAATATAATTGGTGAATATTGCATGGATGAAAATTTACTTGTGGATCACATATGCATTACTTGTGCTAGAATCGCTGAACTGAAACAAGCTGTTTTCAGCCATATATGCAATGTGTCACAAAATGTTTGCTATGGGACAATAGTTCATGTTCGAGATATTATGGAAATACATTCTTCTCTAGTTGATATATTCCAACCAACACAAGTAATTTTACCTATGTTGGATTGTTCTAATGTTGCGAGAATAGAACCCAAGTTTTCATTTCACTGTGTTTGTCCCAAAAGTCTTTGTCTAGTTATGTTACTACTTTAGACTTCCTTGATATTTGCAAATTGAGTTGCATCTTACATACTGGACAACATGATCATGTTCATAATAATTACAGTAGCGCAGTTGAAGCATGGCGTGAATCAATTTGGATTTCACACATATTGAATTGGTTTGATCTTGTTCACAAATTAGATCATATATCTTCTTTGAGAAAACTAAATTTAATATTGAAGAACAAGACTATCTATTAAGTTGTTTTTCACCATGATCATGATTCTTTGTACTTCACTTATACCTTCAATTTAAGTTGCTTGATGTATACTGGACATACTTTTCATGTTAACAACAATAATACAACATGTTATATATACATATACTTTGCATACACGTTGTTCTTTTTGTTTCTTCCACTTTCAGCTTACCCAAAGCCGTGGACGGCTTTTCATGAAGAGAGGGAGGATGATGAGGATATATACAGGGATTATGATGATTCTGACTGCTTGAACTGGAAGGAAATATTGAGTCAAAGCAATGATGACTATCAGGTGAATTCATTCCTAGTTGAACATGATACTTTCATTTATAAGAACATTAAATTACCTAAGTCTTTGTGCTATTGTATGATCAGGTACATGGGAGAAGAAAAAGTAGCACGGAGCGAGGAGTTGAAGCATATGGAGCATGGCGTGTTGATCAATGAAGAATGCACGAGGGAGGAGAGGGACGAAGTGCAAGGAGCTACCAAGAAGAAGATCAACACATGGCAGGCTCTCTGCTGCGGCAAAGAAACGACGTGTTTTCCTTCCACGGCAGGCTTCCGTGGAACAAAAACAGAGTCCTTTTCTGCCACGGCAAGCTACCGCGGCAGAGAAACGGGCCCAATGTCTACCACGGCAGAACCCTGAGCCAAACCCAACTTTGGGTCAGTTTGTATCCTAGTTAGGTGGGACCAAGTCGTCCCAAGCTTAGGCTTCTGCCTCCAAACCTCTTAAATAGATGGGATGCCACACAAGTTAAGGTTAGACCACGTTTAAACTATTTTGGAGTTGTTTCTCTCAAAGAACCTCTGGAATTACCCTGTGATCGAATTATACTACTGCAATTGAGTGTGATATGTTGTTCCATTGGGAATTAGTAGATTGCAAACTACCGTTCGTGGTTGACGGCTGCGTGCACAAGAGCGTGGTGTTGTGAATATGCCACAGGGTTCGAGAGCTGTTGCATTGGCACCAGGGTTCAAGCGGAGAGTTCATAGCTATAGGATAGTTATCTATGCACCATTATCATCATCGACAAGTAGATCTGGTCACCCTATATCAATGTATTTGTGGATACTCACCAAGTAAATGCTGAAATCTGATACCAAGATGATATGGGGTGTCCCAATCTTCTCGTGGGTTGTGGATGATGATGATGAACGTATGTGGATAACTTGTTAGAAGCTGACGAACTCTTTGTCTGATCCCTGCTGCTAATGCAACATATATTCAACCTATGGATATTCACAACAGCACACACTTGCGCAACGCAGCTGCCGACCATGATGGTTTGCAATCTTCCAAATGGAACGACCATACCAGACTTCAATTCAGTAGAAAAACTCTAGATCAAAACAAACATGGAGTGGTGATAATCCAAGCGAAACACAAAGAATTACGATAATTTCAAATGAATGCTTGAGAGAAATTTGAGTCTAAAATCTGGGAATAATTTTAACATGGTCTAAGGCTTGTTTCGGTCGAGTTGTTTCGGTCTCTGTTCCTGGTACATAGCAAATCAGGAGACGTGCGAATACCATTTGGAAATATCACAAAATTATCTTTCTAACAAGTACTTATTTGCTTGATTCAGAGTTGGTATGAGGAAACTATGTCCATCTCAATTTTGAAGCTCCTGTCTGTCCAAACCGAAACTGCCTTCTCCGATGATGGCACCACTTCCTCCCACGCCTCCATCGTGCACACCATCTTGTTCATCTTACTACAACTCTCCTTCTTCTCCACGTGCAATGATTGTGTTATCCTCAAACCTGATCATACAAAGGTGCATAGACTTAGGCATTATAAAATACTCATTTATTAAAATATCAGATTCAATTAAGAGTGAGTTCACCTATTGTTCGAGTAGCTTTGCACGTGCTCTTGTAATTGGTCCAATTCTGATTTCATTGGACTTGGCTTGTGTAGCAACATCATCATTATTATCATGGAGAGTAAATGGTAAAGGTATATGGATGTCCTCATCACATGAGCTTGGGGGCGACTTCTTATTCCGGCTAGGGTTTCACAACCCAAGAGTAACTAGCATCTCAATGGAACATGGGGGAATTCAAATTCCTTTTTTGGAAGTGCAGAGCTAGGTCTTCTCCCTTGATTCCCAAAAAGGCATATAGTTCTAGTGGCTAGGGAAGGGGACCTGGAGGATTTGAGCTCAGCAGCAATTGTGGAGAGAGAGTGGAAGTCACAACCTTTTTTTTGAGGATGAACAGTGAGCAAAAGCCCACTGTAATTTTTATATTTATAATGAGTGAACAAGCATATTTACAAAGGTCAACTAACAAAAAGAAATAATAAAGACATCTAAGTCTGAGATTGAAGCCAAGCTTTGAAGTTTTCAGCAAGTTTTCTTTTAATTCTAAAGGTAATCCATCTTATCTCTTACTTATAAATTGCCTTCCAACTGTTTAAATTTGGCCTTTGATTATTGAAAATCTTATTATTTCTGATAATCCAAATCCCCCAAGCCGCTAGAATGAGGATTTCCATAGCAAAGGGTAATTGCAATTTCCCTTAATATCTTCAATGGCCTCAAAAACTGATAAACCCCTGTGTCTTTGTGGGCAAATAAAGTCCAAACAATTTTCAGCAAAGGGACAAGTCCAAAACAAATGAGAAAGAGTTTCTTCTTGTGAGCATTCCATAACAGCACATGAATATGATTGGAGTTGCATATTTTTCCTTCTAAGAAGATTCCTTGTGTTCAAACGGTCTTGAAGTAGTAACCCAAAAAGAATTTATGCATCGGTTGACAGGAGGTATTCCAAATCCAAGAGAAATGTGTGTGTGTGTGGGGGGGGGGGGGGTAGGTTGGTACCCAATCATGCCTTTGTAAGCTTTTTGATATGTGAACTTGTTATTTCCCCAAATGTAGGATCAACTGTCATTTCTGCCTTCTTGAATCTTAACCAAAGCTTGTTGACAAATTACTTCCATCTGTTCAAACTCGTTGAAGGCTTGTTGGGATAAGGGTAAGTCAAATAAGTATTCTAGGAAGTCAGTTTGTACCACTTCTTTATAGTGTAGTTTGTATTTTTTGCAAATAATAGCAGATGAGGGAATTTGTGATGAAGACACTGCTCCTCCCAGAGGTCAGTCCAGAATAAAATGGAGTAACCATTACCCAGATTTCCTCTAGCCATGGCCTTGTAGTTATCAATTAGCTTGAGATGAGATCTCCACCAGAATGAGCCTTCTAGGTGATGACTAGGGACAGACCCATCCACATAATAGGAACTTTTCACCCGTTTCAGCCAAGGAATATCATGGCCATTATAAAACTTATCCAAAAAATTTAGCAATAGTGCATTATTCTGGATGGTTATGTCAAGGAAACCTAATCCTCCTTGATCTTTTGGCCTACAAATTTTGTCCCAAGCCACAAGGGCAGATCCTTTTGCTTGAACATCAGCACTTTCAGAGCCTTTTTTCTCCATAAGCAATGTATGAAATATTTGATCAATTGATTCTTGATAGTTGGTGGTATCTCAAGGCAGCTCATGTAAAACATTGGCAAAGATGATAAAACTGACTTAACCATTTCAAGTTTACCACCATAACTGAGGAAGCTGGCAATTCCACTTAGTCTCTTCTCCACCTTGAACCATTGGTATGAAATATTCTAAAGAGGGCTTGGTAAGACCTAAAGGTAGAACAAGGTAAGTAAAAGGAAAAGTGCCTTTTAGACAATTCAGTGTTTTTGCAAAGTGATCCACTCTTTCACTGTCCAGATTGATGGGGATCAGACTTGATTTCTGATAATTGACTTTCAGCCCAGTTGAATCAGAGAAGGTGTTTAGTAAGGATTTTAGGTAAATCAATTCTTTGACATCAGCTTTCATGATCAGAAGTGTGTCATTAGCATACTGAATTACAGGATAGTCAGGGCATGCAGGGCAGTTGAGGGGTGCAGAGATTAAATTCAGATTCATTGCCTTATTCAAGACAGATTGGAGCAAATCAGCAGCAAGGACAAACAGAAGTGGTGATAATGTATCCCCTTGTCTAACTCCTCTTTTACAGTAAAATTTCTTCCCGGGAATACCATTCAGTAAAACAGATGAGGTGCCAGAACTAAGTAACAGTTGGATCCATTTTATCCATTTTTCTCCAAAACCTCTAGCCTTGAGAATCTCAAGTAATGCATTATGCTCAATCTTGTCAAAAGCCTTCTCAAAATCAAGTTTTAAAACAAGAATCTCCTCTTTTGATTGGTGACATTGGAATAGATATTCAAATCCCCATCCAAGGCAATCCTGGATAGATCTTTGTTGAAGAAATCCATTTTGATTTTTATGGATAAGTTTTAAAATAATCTTCTGCAATCTAGTTGCCAGGAGTTTAGTGATGATCTTTAACACACTATTGAGAAGAGATATGGGTCTGAAATCTGATGGTGTCTTAGGGCAACTCTTTTTAGGAATCAGAGTAATGAAAGAGGAGTTGATGCTCTCAAGAGAGATTTTCTCATCATAGAAGTCATGAATCATCTTTTTTATGTCTTTACCAATTATAGGCCAACAACATTTAATGAACTCATTACTAAAACCATCTAGACCAGGGGACTTGTCATTGGGAACATCCTTCACTACCTCATCAATTTCTTTGTCTAGAAAAGGGGCTTCCAAATTTTCTCTTAAGTTTGAGCTCATTCCATCTCCAAAAAAATCAGCCAGGTTAAAATGCATAGTAGTATTATCAGAAGTGCCCATTCTATTTTTGAAATAATTCCATAATAAAGCAGCTTTACCCTCACGATCAGAGATTTTGTCTTGATTAGCATTCTTGAGAGCAGAGATGTAATTATGTATATAGTTGATAGTTCCCTTTGAGTGAAAGAACTTTCTGTTTCCATGTCCAAGCTTGACCCATTTAATCTTCCCCCTTTGTTTCCAATAAGACTTTTGATTTTGCAACAAAGTAATGACATGAGATTTCAGCATATCTCTCAAGTTCCATTCAAGGATATTCAAACATCTAAATTCTTCAAAACTATCCAGAAGTCCAATGACCAGATTAACCTTGTCAATCAAATGTTTGAGGCAAGGAAGGTTCTTTTCCCAAAGCTTTAAGCCTCTTCTCACATTTTTAAGCTTAGCATTTACATTTTTTGCACTGTCATGATAGGCATCTGGAATGTTCCAAGCATTTTGGACAATGCCAAGAAAGTCACTGTGCTGCAGCTAGTAATTTTCAAATCTAAAAACTCTTGCCCTAGGAATTTTGGTGCCAATGTTAATAATACATGGAGTATGATCAGATGTAGGTTTGACCAGAGGGTAAACAAAGGTTGATGGATAAGAGGAAGTCCAAGAGCTTGAGGTGAAAAACCAGTTCAGTCTTTCAAGAAGAGGGTCCTTTTGCATATTACTCCAAGTAAACTTTTTTCCTTTTAGAGGTAATTCAATCAGCCCAAGGTTACTAATGTCTTCATTAAAAAGTAACATATCATTGATATCACCTCCACCTTTATTTCTGTCAGAAGGTTGTCTTATTAAATTAAAATCTCCCACCACAAGCCAGTCCACACCATCATTAAAGTCAATATTATGAAACCACTGAATGAAAGCTGCTTTTCTGTAAGTGTCACAGGGGCCATAGATATTGGTAAGGTACCAGGTTTCATTGGATAAATTGGACTGGAACTTGATGGAGATAGAGAAGTCGTTTTTGAAGTCCAAGTCCCCAGAAAATAAAGCCCCATTCCAAATGGTAATAATTCCACCAGAGGCACCAACTAATGGCAAAATATCAAACTTATTGAATTTTAAGGGACATAATTTCTTTAGGTACTCCAGATCAAAGCCTTCTCTTTTTGTTTCTTGCAGGCAGATGATATCACATCCTGATTCAACAATTTTATTAAATAAGGCTACCCACTTTTTCTTAGAGTTTATCCCTCTAATATTCCAGTTCATAATTTTCCAACTTCTTGTGTTATCCATAAATAAATGTGGGATGTGTATCTATATTAGGAAGCAAAGTATACTTCCAGACAGAACAGATATCATGGCAGTGAAAGGATCTTTCAATAGAGTTAGAGAACCATCTCATCATCCACAGAAGGCAAAAGGACATCAAAAGACAGTAGAGTATAGGTCTATTATAGTACCCATGACAAGAAAAGGAATTCCTGCCACCCCTCTGATAATAAAAGATATAATACATTAGTATCATTTCTTGGATGGTTTCTTGTGTTGCTGAGAGCCATCTCCAGCAGAAGCATTCCTTTTTTCCATGACCTTGTCAGAGTTTGTTGCAGATCCTTTCCCTCTAACAGTAGTGGATGCAGAAGTTCTTGGCCCTGGTGCCACCTTCACCTTTTCAACAATCTTGCTTTTTTTCAGGAGCCTATTTTCAATTCCTTCTTCAGCAACCTTGCAAAAGGAGGTAGCAAGCTTTTTAACAAAAAAAAATTCTAATATCAGGTGGAGCAACATTGCATGTAAGACAGTCTTTACTAGTGCAATTAGCAGGAATCTTAAAACCATCATTTAATTAAATGATCATGGGACTCCTCCTCACCTCATTTTCAACAAGAGTGGAGTTTCCCGTCCTCTTCCTTGTAGGGGTAGCGGGTAAGTTGGAGGCTCTCTGAGTTTCAGTCCAATGATTACTTCCCCCCTGAAGAATACAAGTAGGTGCCAACTGAGTGACACAAGCATCAGAAATAGAGAAAGGGATTGTATGTTCATTTAAGCTGGATTCCTTTAAGATATACCACAAGGAGGATTGCAAGAAATGGTTTGCCCAATCAAATTTTTCAGGTGTCAAAAGTAATAGAGTGATGTAATTAAACCAACTTACAGGGATATCAAAACTTCTGACCCTCCCATTGACTTTGCAATGAGGAGCAAAGAATCTGTCCCATAGGTCTAATTCTTGCTTTGAAAAAGACAGTTTTGTAGCATGGAGATCAGGAATCCAAGCAAAATGAGTATGCACAAACCCAACCTAAAAGTGATAAAAGTTGGGTGAAAGCATCTCAGAGTCCTCTAGGAACCCACCTGGGTTATCCATACTAGTATTCTCTGAGCTGTCCACATTCTCAACATACTCTAATTCTGAGTTGTAAGCATTCATTAGCTGTTCCAAACCTTCTCCAAGTGCTGCATTCAAATTATCTTGCAATACCTCATCCTCATCAAGTACAAAATTGTTATTTTGGGACTGTCCTCCACTGTTGTCAGAGCCATTTTGAGCATGGACAGAAGAGGAAATAGTAACAGCACTATTGTCTTGTGGAGGAGGATGCAGGGGATCATCAGGTAAGACATCTTCCATAATGGCATCCATTAACTAATTGAAAGCAGCATTTGGTTGATCTTGTTGGTTCTCATTCTGGTTATTTCCCATAGCCCAATGTCCCCACCCCTCATCATCATTGTTGCCAGCATCCTGAGGGTTGACAGGAGGTGGAACAAAAAGATTGGCAGCAGGGTTTAAGTTGGGAATTGGGTGTGGGTCAATCCCCTCATCTGGTAAAGGGTCTTCATCTGGTGGGCCACCACCCAACATATTTTGCAACAGAACCTCCATAGAAAAAGTCTAGGACTGAGAGTCAGGAGAGTCCCCTTCAGTGAACCTGACACTTTTAGGAATGTCTTCAAGATCAGTAACTCTGACCTTAGCCATGATTCTACCTTTGTGATTGGGGATGTTTTCCCACATAATAAGCTTGCCAAAGTCAGAGAAGATAGCATCCATATCCTCAGTATACTAGTGATCAAGAGGAGGACCAACAAGAAGAACCCAAACCTCCCTATTAAACTGAGCCCTTCTCCAATTAATGCCTTCATTTTGCTTGGAAAAAGAGATGTGCACATCCTCAAACGGAATAGGGCTTTCTCTAATCAACCTGTCTCTGTCGCTAGTAAGCGCAAATTTGACATATGCAGACCCAAAAGGACAAGCTTGTATATCTTTAAAACCCACATGCATCTCATTGGCTAGGAAATCTTGCAGAACTTCCTCAATGTTTGCAAACGGAATCTGACCTGGAGGAACTGGAGCAATGGTGGCGATGGCGTACTGTTCATGGAGCAGAGGCATGTGAGCCACGACCACCCGCTTGACTCCCACCCGACCAGGTATCTGAAGAATCTCAAAGCCTTGAGGCACAAATGGCCAAGGATCAATGGGGATGTTCGCCATTGTAGCCGACGAAGTGGCCGACGGAGCAGAACAAGGAGGAGAGCAATCAGCGGAAAAGGGGCTTGTACTAGGCGAGGAAGGCGAGAAGACAGGGTCTTGATTTTCTTTGCCTTTAGAGAAAATTTCGAATTCACTAAAACTGGAAAACTGCCGGGGTTCTTGGGCCTTGAACCAATTAAGATAGCTATTATTGGGCCAAGCCCGTTTAGGGAAGGAAGCGTATTCCCGAATAGGCAACTTACGCTGATGATTTTTATTTGCCGAATTAACGCTCGGGTTGACCTGGCTTGGCCCATTAAAAGCAGGCGGGAACGTCATGCCGTCTGGACAATTATCATTGAATTTGTCATTATAGCAAATGGCCTGATTGACGCCCTGAGATGAATGCCAATTAAACTGTCCAACGGGAATATTATTGGGGTAGGAAAGAAGATTCAAATTGCCAGAGTTTGTGCTGGGCCTGGACAGGTAATTAAAAAAAGAGTTCTTCCCTTTCTTTTTTGAAACCACAGTCCATTCCGAAGTCAACCCCTGATAATATGTTTTCTCCTCAGCTCTCCAATTAGGACCACCATTTCCCCAGAGATTAAAAAAGCATTCAAACATATTCCCTGAGAATTTACCCATATTAGAGATTTCAAAACCCACAGCTCTAGAAGCAACAGAGAACTTAAAGGTTCTATCATGCAAAAGTTTGACACGGTAGGAAGAGGCTTTTCCTCCAAAAATAGACTGAATGGTTAATCCAACAGAATGAATATCCAGCTTGAATTTTGCTCTTCCAAAAGAAATAACCAAAGTGAATTCTCTTCTCGTGAAACCCCCAATGAAGTTGACCGCTTAACCAAACTTTTTCATGATGCCAACTTCAAAGATTAGACCAACAGAAAAATCCAGGGCAGGTGCAGGAGCAGAAATAGATGCCTTTGAAATTTCTGGAATTTTCTTGTCAGTAGAACCTAACAAATTCAAAAGAGCTTGATATCCAACAATAACTTTATGAAAAGGCATAACAATGATACTTCCATGATCAATAGATTCATCTTTCAAAAGAAACATTGCATCAAGAACTGATTCCTTGTGATCAAGAAGAAGAATTCGTCTAGCTTGTGGCCTTAGAATAAGGAATGCATCTCGCATGATATTGGCATCATAATTAATAGATCCACAAGTCACTTTCCATCTCAAAGGAGGAAGAACCAATCCAGAGGTAGATCGAGGAGATCTAGGGCCAGACTCATGAACACCAACTAGAAACTCATTGATCATAACCAAATGAAAAGGGAGACGTACCACTGTGCCAATGTTGAAACTTTCACCCTCCAGGGATTCTCTACCTTCCAGTGCAAACCCTTTTGCATTGTTCAGCACCAACCAATTCCTAGAAGGCCAAAAAACCAATGATCCCTCAAGAAACTTGCCATCCTCCAAAGCACCAGTGAAAGAAACCTTCCAATACCTAGCCAAATCCTCCATGGAAAACTACCAACAAGAGATGGATAGGTAGATCAGGAGGAGGGGGAAACAATGATTTGAGTAGAAGGAGGAGCTGGGCGCCGGAGAGGGAGATCGCCAGTGATGAAGGCTAGCATGGTGGGGCTAAGGTGGAGCTCTCATCTCACCCTCTCAAGGTTCCGGGGCTTGGAGCATATTGTCTCGGAAGTCACAACCTATTCTAGATGTAGGAGACAAGTATATATAGTGTCTCTTGGAAAAGAGTCATTGAAGCCTATACTTACTCGGAGTCTCCGGGGTTGAACCATGGAGTCTCTGGCCGGGCGAAATCTCTGAGGCTGGACCGTGGAGTCTCTGGGCTAGTCTCTGGGCTTGTCTCTGGACTAGACTCTGAACCTAGGTCTAGAGGTTCCTGAACTCTAGGCCAGAATCTTGATTGGGGACATCGGTCTGGAGTTTCCACAGTGCGCACCCCGGAATCTCCAGGGTTGAACCCGGAGTCTCCAACCTCAGGGCACCAAAAGCACATTTATGAGAGATTCACTTGATGCGGTCATTAGGAAGGCTAGTCGATGTATTCTAGGTTGTGATGATGAAGTGAAATCCCATAGACCTTCCATTGAGACACCCCTCTTGATAGTCTAGGTTCCTTACAAAATAACAAATAAAGCTAAGGAACCCTATACTATCCTTCATCGATCTTTTCATCTTTTTGAGGGGTCAAACACCGTCTTGTTCTTTTCATCTATTTTATCTAAAACATAGTTAGCACACAGTTCGGAGATACTTGTGTCAACAAAAAAATGACCAAAACTTACTTATGAAGGGAAATGCCATTTCAATAAGTTTTACCAACTCATGCCTCGACTTCCCAACCCAACTCCTCGCACATACCAATCACTCCAAGGCCATTGGGATGCCACCAAAGCTTGTTCTAGCCCATGGAGTCGATGTTTGGAGAAAGTGTGTGGTGCACCACCAAGTGGTGTCAACGTTCATGATTATGTGAGTTATTTCCCATTTTGCTGATGATGTCTCATCTATTGATACAACCGATATACCTACAGTTACACAAATACAAGGACCTATCACTCGAGCTCGTGCCAAACAACTTAACTATCAGGTACTTTCGTTTCTTGGAACTATTCTTCATAATATGATGTTGCCTAAATCATATGTGTTTGTTACTCTTAGGAATGATGGACCTAGCATGGACAAGAGGGACAAGCATTGGAGCATGGTCATGCATCGAGATGGCAGCAAGCATATGAGGATTGAAGAGGATGCCACAAGTAGAGATTTCAGAACTTTTAAGCCACCATAATGATGATTGAAGACTTGGACGAAATATTAAAGAATATACTTCATAGATATGTCCATAGCTTAATATGGTGTTATGCCACCTTTATTTTGGGCCAGGCCCATGTTATTTTCGTAGGAATTAAAATGGGCACTTTTTAGAGTCCGTAATTGAGGGGAAAATGCCTTCTAGGGTTCGGTTCAGCCACCATACCTATGGTTATCCGAAACCCCACCTTTTCCTCCTTCAATACTCACGTAGCTATCACTTTTAGACTCAGATTTTGTTTAGACTAAAAGTTAGCGATCATTGCAACTTTGCCAAGGCTTGAGTGTCGTAGAGACCTCATGTACTTTGCACCTATTCCATCATACACACAATTCTTGTAATGTGAGACTGACATGGGGGACCCAACAACGTGACTAAACGGCAGATAGATCGAGCAACGTTATCAAGTTGAAATCAGGGAGGCAATAGCCAAGGAAAAAATACCATCATGCACATGTCTTTTCTAATGAGAGTATGACATGTGGGACCCAGCTGCTTGATTAAACGGTAGATGCATCGAGCAACGCTATCAAGTTCGGAACAGGGTAGGGCGAGCAAAGGAAAAAAATTCCATCATACACACAATTCTGTTAATGAGTGGCTGACATGTGGGACCCAGCAGCCTGACTAAACAGTAGAGACATCGAGCAACGTTATCGAGTTCAAATCAGGGAGGCGTGACCAAACAGTATGGTCTGCTAGAGACACTAATGTCCGAGATCCACATGCATCGAAAGACTTTAGTGAGTCAACATCACGGGAGGAAATGAAAATCTTGCTTCTACCACGCGCCTACCGAGGTTCCTCCACATTTTTAGCGTTGTCGTCATAGTAGAGGGCCATGAAACCCGAAAAAATATTTCCATCGGCCATGGTCAAGCCGAGAATTTCGTTGTGGAAGACGCGCCTTCTACGACGACTATCGGGGCAAGTCATTGCGGGTGGACACTTTTATTGTAGTGACATATCATTTCTATGGTAATATCATGAAAATAGAAGGATTCCACATTGTCATCATGATGCATAGCAAAATCAACACATGGGAATAAGAGTGGAACATATGTCATGTCACAAGTATCATCCATTGCATGCAAATCATCACAAATCATCATGTCCACTAGTGGGACCATGGCATCATCAAAACCCTTATTTTTACCTTGTTCATACCTCTCATATGACATGGGTTTTGGGTAGTAGTGGCCTCCATGTGGGCGACTTCATCTTATTGATGTAGCCATGGCGTAGCATCATCTTCATGCACCATGAACATCTTCTCGATAGGAAGCATCATCATCTCGAGGCTTGTCGCTTATTGATCCATGAAACCTAGAACATCATGAGAAAACACACTAGACCTAGAGGGTAAGTTGTGAGAAATCAAAATGGCCTCATATGACCTATCAACTAGCACTCGCAACTCATTCGGTGTATCACTCATGCCCTCCAGGTGTAAGCACTCAATTTTACGTATGGTGTTCTCACTCATATCACTCTTGTTCTCACTCAATCGGGCTAAGTGGATCTCATACTCACATGGGATTGGTACCACATCATCACTCAAGCATATAGGTATAGGCTCGGTTTTCTCAACTCCATGCGGCTCCTTTGGTGAAGGGAAAATCCCATGCTCACCATTCTGATCTCTATCTCCTTCAAGGTTGGATGCCATAAGATGGGCATCATCGCTCGCCTCCATGGCCGAAGGGAAAATCCCATGCTCGACCGTCTTGTCGGCATGCTATAGTAGTGGTGGAAGTTGGCTCATGTTGTTGTCGAGAGCGATGCTCGGATCGACTTCATCACATATCTGGCCTTGGCTTCCTCCATCTTGAAGTGTATACTCTTGACTTGGACCTTGCTCATCCTTATCCGTAACCACCTTGGCTTGTGTAGACATCCTCTTGACATACTCGTCCAACTTGGCGAAGTAGAGGTCTTCGTCCTCCTCATCCATGAAGTTGCATGCATCATCTAGGACATCAAGTTTGGACGTTGAAGCTTGATGCCGTGGAAGAAGGCTTTCTGTTGGTGACAATTCGGTGGTGTCACGAGTAGTTGAAGGTGACTTATGATGGTGTCAATGGAGGTCATTGGCTTGCCTTGCCAAAGGTTGATGTAGGTGGCATAGTGGTCATCCACCTGGCGCTTGTGACAATGATCCTTGTCCTTGGAACTATTCTTGTTGAGGAGTTGTAATGAGCGCAAAGCATCATTAGTATTGGTGATCATGCTCATGGTTTTGGCGAAGTCATCGTCCATGTCCTTCTTGAAGTTATTGAGGGCGCTTTCTAACTTGTCCATTAGATAGTGCAACCTGGCGCTCTCAAGCTGGAGACTCTGTCTTGGTTGGTGCGACTTGAGGACCTTGTAATTGTTGTTCTTGAAGTCATCCATTGTTATGGAGTCATTGTTATTGTACTACTCAATATAACCCAAGCATGTGGAGCCATTGTCGGTGTAGTGCTCCATCATGTCATCCATGCTTATGGAGACATAGGCATGGTGGCTCATCGCGGATTCTTCATAGAAATCATCCTCGGTTCTGGAGTCCCTAGACATGATTCACAAGACCAAGTGGTGTATATGGAAGTGGTAGAGGGTT
This sequence comes from Avena sativa, assembly GCA_916181665.1. Classification (NCBI taxonomy): domain Eukaryota; kingdom Viridiplantae; phylum Streptophyta; class Magnoliopsida; order Poales; family Poaceae; genus Avena; species Avena sativa. The sequence goes on from OV702292.1 coordinate 321,993,581, forward strand.
TAGGGATGCAACAACGAACCTTAATTTACCTTGGAAGATAGTATCGTGCAAGTGGTCATATTTGAGAGCAATAAAACCAAGCAAAGTGAAGTGACAAAGAAACCTAAACCCAACTAACAACTAAACACACACATACACACCACTTATGTTGGATGGGTGTGCAAAGTGGCATGTCAAGAAACAATACAAAATCAAGATGTTGTAATGGTAAGTAAATAACCACAATGATCACAAAGCCAAACAAGTCAATCCACAAGATAGGAATTATGTTCATGAAAATGCACACAGTGAGATAAATGGGACTTGTGCGATGAAGAAGTGAGCCAAGAACCAAATGATTACGTAGCAAAGACTATAAGATCATGGTGCACAAGTCCAAGGATAGTCGCTAGTTCGATTGCACAAACTTGGTGGGCTATAAGATATGCACAATAAGTACCACCTATTTGATGTTCATCGAACTTGCGCCTCCTATTCTATGAGGCACTTGTTTCTTTCTTTAATTTTAATTTTTCCTTTTTTTCTATTTTTTCACTTTTTTCTTTTTTTCACTTGCCTCTTCTTTATGCCAACAACTATACAAAATAACTATATGAGATAGCGCGCTCATAACTTTTGCTCGGAGTTCTACAAAGTATCAAATATGCATATTCCAAGCAATCATAGGAGTAACTAGTCCCAATAGGTGTTTGTTAGTCACAAAGATAGTGTAGTTCACAAAGGAATACAAGTGGGGAGAAGTCGCGTAATGTTTATACCTTTCATCGCCGATCTTCACCCTTTATTGTTGGATTCCGCCTTTATCAAGGAATTTGTATGGATTATATAGCATGAACAACTATGATCATGATTTAGATCTCCTTTTTCTCTTCAAAATGAGTTAAAGAACACCAAAATCCGAGTTCGAATGCAAAAGTTATGCTCAAAACAGTGAGAAGCTAAAATTTGGGGATCTGCTGAATCTTCTCTGATATGAACGGTTGTTTTCCGGGGGCCGGTAGTACCGTTTAGGTACCAGGGAGGTGTGGTAGTATCGGTTTTTGAGCCCAGTAGTACTGGTGATCACAGAAACATCCATATTTGACGTGTTTTCATGATTTGGAGGTGATTTGGGCGGAAAATCTTAAAGAAAAACACCAAATCGAAGGGGTAAATGATGGAATTAGGCTATGGGAACATAGGGGAAGGTTGATCAACAATTTTAGCAAGTAATCCATGGATCAAGACCTACCATAACTCACTCCAATCGTAGATCAATCCAAAACACGAGATTGGGCTATTTTTTGTTGAATTTTCGAATTTATGAAGAAAGGACCAAATGGGTGATAAGGGTGAACCTCAAGCGTGTCCCGATCTTCACGGATCCCGTGGCCAAATTGATGGGAAAGCGAGGGAAAGAGATAAGGTAGTGGAAGCGAACAAACACCTCGTGAAGCACACGATGAACACATGCAAACACGACATGATACAAGTCCAATTGCTCCTGCCGGCGGCCACCGGTCCGATAGAATCCTTGCAAGGAAAGATCGGTCAACGTGCTCCATTCAATCCCATGCTGAGAGGGAAGAACACCTTGGAGAGGGTCTTGACAACTACGCTCACACACTCACAAATGTAGGCCTTGTACAATGATGGGTGCGCAATGCAAACTCCAACGTGGTTGGTGACGATAGTCGGTCCCCTTTGGTAAAGGGGATGAGGCAAAACTAGAGATTCCACAAAGGGGTTATCTTTAGCCTATCATCTATGCCTCTAGGATACATGAGGAGTGGGGGCTCTATTTATAGGCCAACCACTTACATAGGGGTAGTTTGGGAATATAACAAGGGTTAGAGCATAATAAGGAGGATACATGGGTTATCTCCTAGCTGTGTGCGCGCAAGCATTGGCAGGACCGATATTACCGGACATGACGACCAGCAGTACCGCTCGGGGCGGTAGCACGGCAAGCCGGTACCGAGGCGTCCAGAGGAAATGGTACGGGCTTCAGTAGGTACCAGTAGTACCGGTCATCATGGGCCGATAGTACCGGTTGGGGCGGTAGTACCGCTATCCATGGGCGGTAGTACCGCTAGCATCTGTCTTCTTCCATCTCCTCTTCCAAGTATCCGTCTAGTTGGGGTTGATGCTCCGAGATTCCTCCTTTGCCTCCGTCCTTGCCGTTGTGAACCTATCATGATCATGGACGGAGTATGAAGTAGTATACCATTCAATAGGGTAGGAAGTGGACTCGCATAGAGGATATGATTCACCTTTGAAGTCCATGATGACTTGGCATAAGTTGGAGACCATGATGTGGTAAAGACCGTAGGTCGGGGCTACATCAAGATTTCTGCACTTGCCTTGGGTGCTCTTATTTCTCTTGCTTACAAGCTTGAGACTCTCGTATGCTATGGGAGACTAATTTTCTTTTTCTTTGTATCTTTTCTTTTTCTCTTATTCTTTTTGTCTTTTTATTTATTTTTGCTCTCCCTTGATGCTACCAAGTCACTCTTTCTTTTTCTCTTACACTCTCACTATCCAAGGAAAAATTCATAATGCTCAAGAAAACACAAGATGAGCCTCTCTCGGTGGAAAGGAGGTAAAACTAGGAAAAAACAGGCGACTGGGCTGGACACTCGAGTGTTGTTGGGATGGACAGTCCGGGTCAGCCGGATATTCCCATGTGTGTTGGTCGGACAGTCCGGGTTGCGCCGTACACTCCATGCAGCACATGTTAGACACTCATACGTTAGGAATCTGCTCGAACTTTCTCGTGTTCTTAAGAGGAAATCCACGCCTTGGGGCCTCAAGTCCGCAAAAAATTGGCCAAAATTGGGCCAAGAAACACAAGCAAAAGCTGGACCAACACCTTAGACAATATTTGGTCGGACCAAAACCACAAATAACACTCCAAATGGAGAGATCAATCCAAAGGAAAGTTTTGGACACTTTTCGGGGATTTTTGAATTTATTGTGGATATAAGAAAAAATTGTGGAAAAATTTGTGATCAATGAAGCTCTTGATACCAATATGTTAGGGGTGACCCATTAGGGTTGCCCGATCTTTCACGAATCTCCGTGGAAATCTAGGTGAAGGTGATTGGGGGTGAGTGAGAGGATGAAATTTATGAACACACACGCGGAGAACACGATGAATATACGCACACGCGATACACGATACAAGCCTATATCTCATGCCAGTGGCAACCGGTCCGACACAATCCCTAGAATCGGTGGTGGGCAAGAACACACTCTCTCTCTCTAACCGGCATGGCGAGCGGGAGGCTTGGCGAGATATTGACAACTTGGAGAAGGGACACTGACTCCAAGGCCTTCTACAACTTTAACACAATATGCAAAGCTCAAGTGGTCGGGGGATAGTTGGTGCTCCTTATCAAGGAGCATGAGACTAGAATTAGATTAATCATCAAGGGTTTCCTCTAATTCTATTATCGAAGTATAGGGTTACAATAAGGAGGAGGTGGTCTATATATAGGCCACCAACTAAACATGGGTAGTTTGCGAATAAAAAGGTAAGTTTTGGATGACTTGGAGGGTACATGGGTCGACGGCCCAGCTGGCGGCGCACAGGCCCATAACTTAGGACAAACACTCTAGTGTGTTAGGGTTGGACACTCAAGTCAGGCCAGACATTATGGTGCTTGTCGGGCGGAGACTCAAGTCTAGCCAGACAATCCGGGAAGATTCTGGGTGGTGTCAGATTCGTGCGGCAGAGGGGTTGCACCAGTCTTCGGTCAGGTCGAGGCAGGACTCTGCGGGGCTTGCAGGCCGGACACTCCGGCTGAGGCGTAGACTCAGATCAAGGAGGCGACTTGGCAGGTTAATCTTCCGGGCTCAATTGGCGATAAGTCGAGGCTTTGTACCTGAGTATGCATAGTGTATTTGCTTGAAGTAAGCCATTCATAGGTGTATCAAAGTCACACAAAGATAGGAGCGAGTTAACCTTATCATGGAGTAACTTGGCTCGAGCACGCATCATAGACCACTTTCGAGGCTTGGCGGTGAGGATGTAGAGACGTCCGTGGGACGGGCTGCATCAGGATCTCTAATGGGTATGATGGAACGGCTCCCCTAGGGTTCCGTTGTTTCCGTGGCTCCCGGTGTTGGAGTGGAGGGTGCCCTGGCACCCACGCTTTTGGACACCGCAGGCTTTTTCAAACACTCAAGGAAGACCCTAGGCAGCACGGGCTCTTTTCGGGTAGTGAACTTTGATAGCTCTCCTCTAGGGACTTTTCCCCTCATGGAATGTGCTCCACATTGAGGCCCCAGAAACACCACTCTATACATCATACTTCATCCACATATGCCCATGTGTGCGGGTAGTCATACTCTTTGTTGATCTGATTTACAACCATTTGTGAGTCTCCTAACACTATGAGTTGCTTTATCCCGATGCCGGCTACCACCTTGAGTCCTACAAGCAACGCCTCATACTCAGCAACATCATTGGAAGTCCTCTCGTTGTCCATGAAGTCGAGCTTAACCGCATACTTGAATGTTCCCCGGTCGGACACACGATAGGCACATCAGCTCCAGCCCCCTCGTAAGTGAATGATCTGTCGAGGTACATGATCCACCTCCCTTGATCCACATTGTCGGGGAGGCAGGATTGTTCCTCCCTCTCCTTGACTAGTGTCGGCATCCACTTGTTGATGAAATTAACGAGCGCCTTACTTTTTATGCCGTGGGCTTGAGTGAAGCTCAGCTCAAACTTGGATAGCTCCTTAGCCCACTCCACGATACGTCCCATGGCCTCTCGGTTACGCAGGACACTCTGGAAGTCAAAGTCGGTCACAATGGTGATGTCGTGTGCTTGAAAGTAGTGCCACAACTTCTGGGAGGCAACTAAGACCCCAAGCAGTAGTTTCTGCGCCAAGGGGTATCGTGTAGCACGGTGCTCACAAAGTACACCAAGCGCTGCTCCCACTCCTCCTTTCGTGATGCCTTGCTAGTGTTGTTCTCCTTCCCTCCTCCATTTTGTCGAGGCTCTACTGATGAGGACATCCCTACAATTACACCTACCTGAATGACTATTGAAGATGCTCCAACTGTTGCAAGAAAGGATCAGTCCAATGAGATTAGAATTGGACCGATGACAAGAGCTCATGCTAAGATACTTGAACAACAGGTGAATTTACTCCTAAATGAATCTGGTACTTTAATTGATGAGAACTTTATACTGCCTAAGTCTATGCATTTATGTATGATCAGGTTCACTGGAGAAACAAGCGTGGCGCGACGAGGAGAAGGGCTACAAGAGAAGCCCAGCATGATGATCTCCCAAGGATGCATGAGGGAGGAGCGGGAGGAAGGCGCAAGAGAAGATCATCAAGATGAAGGCCAAAAGATCTGCCATGACCGGAGTTTCCGTCCGAGTCCACCCGGACTGTCTGGCATGGCCGAGAGAAGTTTTGGTGCAGAAAATCTGTTCCCCAAATCGGACACTGCCCGGACACCACCCGAAAACTTTGGAGTTTCCGGCCAGACCGAACTGTCCGACACCCTCCACCCGGAGTGTCCGGCCTGACCGGACTGGCCGGCCCGATTACACCGGAATGTCCAACCGCCGACCGAATCTGGTATGAGTCGGTTTGTATCAGTTTGAGTCGTACGCGTTTAGTTTTGGTTTCTGGCCACCCCAGCCACCCTTATAAGCCCTGGTATGCCCCATAGTTAGGGTTGATACCATGTTTAAACTATTCTGGAGTTGTTTCTTTCAAAGAACCTCCGGAATTACCCTATGATCAAATTATACTACTGCAATTGAGTGTGATATTTTGTTCCATTGGGAATTATTAGATTGCAAACTACCGTTCGTGTTCGACGGCTGCGTGCACAAGAGCATGGTGTTGTGAATATCCCACGGGGTTCGAGAGCTGTTGCATTGGCATCAGGGTTCGAGCGGGAGAGTTCATAGTTACAGGCTAGTTATGTATCCACCATTATCATCATCGACAAGTGCTTGCTGACAAGATCGGGCCACCCCATATCATCTTGGTATCAGATTTCCTCGTTTACTCAGTGAGCATCCACAAATCCATGCATAGATTAGTTATTTTCAATCCTATACAGAAAAAGCCTTACAAAAAGATTTGCCATAGACTAGATTGCATCATTTTCGAGTTTTAGTTGGTAATCGTATCTTCTCGTAGATCCGATTTGCAGGTTTTTCTCGTAGGAGTCTAGTTTTCATTTGTGTCTAAGTTTAGGGTTTGATCTTGTTTTCCGCCATGTCCACCATCACAGTTTTCCGCAAGTTTTTCGTCGTTTGTCCGAGTCCACATAGAGTACCTTTGTTTGCATACCATAGACATAGCCTATCTACAACATTCGTGCCTAGGAAAGTACCCACGAGACTAGATGCTTTGCTCTGACAGGCTGCTCATTAGGGTTTTATAGTGCAGACTTTTTTGACAGGCAAAAACTGGACTATCCGGCCGACAAACACCGGACTATCCGACGCGTTTCCACCGAACTATCTGGCCCAGTTTTGTTGTAAGTTGTTGCACTAGTTTGCATTGGGTCATATAGTTGAAAAGAAGGAAAAGAAAAGAGAATCAGTATAAAAAACAAAGAGAAAAGAGCTAAAAGTGTGACAAAAAGAGATATCAAAGTGTGCATTATTGGAGGCCTAGTTAATCATAGCACTTGTAGATTGAGCAATCTTGTGCTTGTTTACTTTGAGATTTTACTAGCGTCTCTCTTGTGCATTGCAATCTTCCTTTTCATCAGTTTCTTTGCCACGTTTATCTCCATCGTGTGTGTTTCTTGGGTTTTTATACGATTAGCACTAGAACTTGTTTGCGGTGTAGTTAGGATACCATACCTACAGCTCCGCCTTAAATAACCTGTGCGCCTGTGATCGTTCTCTATACCCTTTATATTCACTTCATCACATTAGTGCATCAGTCTTTGATTTCGTTTTGGCAAAGCATCTGTATTCACTTTGGAACGGTAAGAACTGCTTTCTTGTCAGTTGTGAGTGAGTTGTGAGTGTGCCACCAAACAGATTTTGATTTTTGCACTGACCTACTAGTCATGTCTTTTAGTGATGATGATGTTGTCTCGCAGAAAAAGAAGGATGAGGAACTTGTTACTTGGCGCGAATATGAGGCGTTGAAATCTCACTTGACGCGTGTGTTTACTCACATGACAGATGCCATTCACAAGAATATCCAGGACATGCAAGTGGCCATGGATCATAATGTCAGTGCAGTCACTAACATTCAAACACAAGTGACCACACTCAATACCAAAGTTCCAACTTTGCAGCGTTCCATTGATGCCATAACAGTAGAAATTCAGCAACGGCAGGAACACCCACATGATGATGTTTTTTATGACGAGGATGAAGGTAGTGCGGCTGGTGATGCACCCCATCTTGGCAGGGGACGTGCCAATCCCCATGTGCATGCGCCTACTGCTGCACCTGCTTATGCTCGCGGTTTTTCTCCTCTTGGACGTGCTCAACGTGTTCCAAACCACGCTGCTGATGATGGTTTGGGAAAGCCAAAATTCTCGATTCCGAAGTTTGATGGTTCACTTGATCCTGAAGATTACCTCCCATGGGAGTTGAAGATTGAGAAGCTCTGGCGATTGTTTGACTATCCAGAATAGAAGAAGGTCAAGCTTGCAGCATCACAATTTGATGGATATGCTTTGCGCTGGTGGGATGCTATTGTGCAGAATAGAAGGGAGGACAATGAACTTCCTGTGATGGATTCGCGCGAGATGAAGCGCATCATGAAGGATCATTTTGTACCCACCAACTACTTGCATACAGTTTTTGACAAGTTGACACAATTGACGCAACGAACCATGTCAGTTAATGAGTACTACATGGAGATGGAGATGGAGATGCTTATGCAGCGTGCTAGAGTTCGTGAATCCCTTGAGATGACCATGCTGCGATTTCTCAACAATTTGAAGCTACCAATCAAGAGCATTGTTCATCATCACAAGTACAAGACTATGAATGAACTTTGGCAGCATGTTAGAAAGGCTGAATCACAGTTAGCTGAAGAAGCTAGGTCACATGCAAGGTTTCTGTCTACCAGTCATTTTGCAGCCAGGTCTAAACCGCCACCACCAACGGTGCCACCTGCAGTGGCTGCTAGCCACCCTTCACCATCGGCCAAGCCTGCTCCCACAACTTCTTTTGGTTCCAATGCTCGGAAGCCCGCTGCTCCTGCTGCTAGCTCGGGTTCCAATATGTCAACTGTGCGTACCCGCAATGTGGAGTGTCATACTTGGGGAGGTAGAGGACACTACAAGAGAGATTGTCCAAACCGCAAGGTGATGTTTGTCAATGAACAAGGAGAGTATGAGAGTGGAGATGATGTTGATTCTCATGGAAACGATGGTTATGACAGTGAGGATGGTATGGATGCCTTCCCTGAGCATGCGCCTACCATAGTGGTCTCTCCACGTATACTTAGTGTGCAGCCTATTGTTGATTCTTAGCACTGCAACTTGTTCCAAACCAAAGCACTCATTGGACCTAACAAAGCTTGCAAGGTAATCATTGATGGAGGTAGCTGCAGAAATCTTGCAAGTAAGGAGTTAAGTGCCAAGCTAAATTTGACTATTTATCTCATCCCAAGCCATACTACATACAATGGTTGAGTGAAAATGGTGAGATGAAGGTAAACCATATTGTAGATGTGAATTATGAAATAGGGCCATACAAGGATTCTATTGATTTTGATGTGGTTCCTATGACTATTTGCCATCTATTATTGGGTTGGCCTTGGCTTTATGATCGCCATGTGCAACATAATGGCCATGCCAATACATATCACTTGGAGTTCAAGGGCAAGAAGATTAATTTGCAGCCAATGACACCACAGCAGATTGTCAATGAGTCTCGTCAAAAGATCGAAGTGAATTTGAAGGAGGAATCTATAGATAGGCAAGATAGTGTTGCAGCAGTACATGATGTAATAGAGCCCAAAAAGAGTGATATAACGAAAAGTGAGAGAGTGCCTAGTTTAGTGATATTAGCCACCAAGGAAGATATGAGAGAGTTTTGTGAGGATCCTATAGCCATGCCACTTGTGCTCATGTATAAGGGCGAGGTATTGGTTTCTAACGACATGACCCCTATTTCTCTTGGTGCATCTACTGTTTTGCAGGATTTTGGCGGTGTGTTTCCAGAAGATGTACCCGCAGGATTGCCTCCATTGCGTGGCATTGAGCATAAAATAGACTTGATCCCTGGCGCCACATTACCAAACCGTGCACCCTATAGGACCAACCCCGAAGAAACAAAGGAGATACAGAAACAAGTACATGCGTTATTGGATAAAGGGTACATTCGTGTTTCTCTTAGCCCTTGTGCTGTTGCTGTTATTTTACTGCCTAAGAAAGATGGTACATGGCGCATGTGTGTAGATTGTAGAGCTATTAATAACATCACTATTCAATATCGTCATCCTATTCCATGCTTAGAGGACATGCTAGATGAATCGAGTGGTGCTGCTATTTTCTCTAAGATTGATTTGCATAGTGGTTATCATCAAATTAGGATGAAAGAAGGGGATGAATGGAAAACTGCTTTCAAAATGAAATTTGGTTTGTATGGGTGGTTAGTTATTCCGTTTGGTCTTACTAATGCACCTCGTACATTCATGAGATTAATGAATCATGTTTTGAGAGAATTTATTGGTCGTTTTTTTGTTGTTTATTTTGATGATATACTTATCTATAGCCACAATGAAACTGAGCATTGTAGTCATATCCGACAAGTGTTGCGTGATAATAAACTCTATTCTAATCTTGAGAAGTGCACATTTGCAAAGAATAGGTCATATTTCTAGGATTTGTTGTATCTAAGCATGGTGTAGAAGTAGATCAATCTAAAATTGAATCAATTCAGAATTGGCCTATTGCCATGAAAGTGAGTCAAGTGCATAGTTTCCATGGCCTAGCTGGTTTCTATAGGCGCTTTGTGAAGGAGCACTATTGCTACACCATTGAATGATTTGACTAAGAAAGGTGTGCCATTTGTGTGGGGCGCAACCCAAGATATTGCATTTGATACATTGAAATGTTTGCTTACTTCTGCACCATTATATTCATTACCTGTTTTTTCGAAGCAATTTGAAGTTGAATGTGATGCTAGTGGTATAGGTATTGGTGGCATTTTGATGCAAGAGGGTCGCCCTATAGCATATTTTTCTGAGAAACTTACTGGTGCTAGACTGAACTATCCTATTTATGATAAAGAATCGAATGCACTTGTTAGAGTTCTTGAAGTTTGGCCACATTATTTGTGGCCAAAGGAATTTATCATACATTCTGATCATGAAGCATTGAAGTATTTGAAAGCTCAATCAAACTTGCATAGAAGATTAGCTAAATGGGTTGAGTTTATTGAATCTTTTCCTTACATCATTAAGTATAGGAAGGGAAAGGAGAATGTAGTTGCTGATGCTTTATCTAGGAAAAACATGCTATTAACCAATCTTGATGTTAAAATCCCTGGATTAGAGAGTATTTGTGCACTTTATGCAACTGACCATGATTTTGATGAACCATATCATTTCTGTGCTCTTATTAATGCATGGGATAAGTATCATATACGTGATGGATATTTGTTTAGAGCTAACAAACTATGTATTCCAGAATCGTAGTTGCGTTTGTTCTTAGTGTAGGAATCACATGATGGTGGTTTGATGGGTCACTTTGGGCGTGAGAAGACATTGCTCATGCTTGCTGATCACTTTTATTAGCCCAAGATGAGGTGTGATGTGTATAGATTTTTGAGTCGTTGCATTACATGCCACAAGTCCAAATCAAAGTTGAAGCCTCATGGTTTGTATACACCTCTCTTTGCACCTACTACACGATGGGAAGATATTAGTATGGATTTTGTGCTAGGTCTACCTAAAACTCAGAGAGGTCATGATTCTATATTTGTGCTAGTGGATAGGTTCTCTAAGATGGCTCATTTTATTACCTGCCATAAAAGAGACGATGTGTCGCATATTGCTAACCTGTTTTTCAGGGACATACTGAGATTACATGCAGTACCCAAGACGATTGTTTCTGATCGTGATGTGAAGTTCATGAGATACTTTTGGAAGACCTTATGGGGGAAGCTAGGAACGAAACTACTATTCAGTACTACATGTCATCCCCAAACAGATGGTCAAACGGAGGTGGTGAATCGAACATTGTCACAGCTGCTGAGGACTATGATTAAGAAGAATCTGCGGGAGTGGGAAGAGTGTTTGCGACATGTTGAGTTTGCATACAACAGGGTTGTGCATTCGACTACTCAGCTTTGTCCTTTTGAGGTGGTGTATGGCTTCAAGCCATTGACGCCACTTGATTTGTTGTCTTTGCCATTACATGAGAGAGTTGATATGGAGGCATCAAAGCGTGATGAATACGTGAAGAAGATTCATGAAAAGACTCGAGAGGCTATTGAGAATAAAGGCATGAACATTGTTGCTGCAAGGAATCTAGAAAGGAAGGAAGTTTTGTTCAAGCCTAGTGACATGGTATGGGTGCATCTACGCAAGGATAGATTTCCACTACATCGAAAGTCAAAATTGAACCTACGTGGTGCTAGTCCTTACAAGGTAATAGCCAAGATTAATGATAATGCTGACTTGATTGATATACCTATTGAGGAGTTTGGTGGAGTTAGCCACAGCTTCAACGTTGCTGATTTATCACCATATGATGGAGAAGACCTTGGAGTGTCGAGGTTGACGCCTTTTGAAGGGGGGAGATGATGAGGACATCCCTACAATTACACCTACCCCAATGACTACTAAAGATGCTCCAACTGTGGCAAGAAAGGATCGGTCCAATGAGATTAGACTTGGACCCATTACAAGAGCTCGTGCTAAGCTACTTGAACAATTGATGAGAACTTTATACTGCCTAAGTATATGCATTTATGTATGATCAGGTTCATTGGAGAAACAAGCGTGGCACGAGAGAAGCCCAACATGATGATCACCCAAGGATGCGTGAGGGAGGAGCAGGAGGAAGGCGCAAGAGAAGATCATCAAGATGAAGGCCAAATGATCTGCCACGACCGGAGAGTCCGGCCGAGTCCACCCGGACTATCCAGCCTGGCCGAGAGAAGTTTTGGCGTGGACAATCTGTTCGCACACTGACCGGACACTAGCCGGAAACTTTGAAGTTTTCGGCCAGACCGGACTGTCCGGCCCGATTACACCAGAATGTCCGGCCACTGACCGAATCTGGTCCGAGTCAATTTGTACCAGTTTTAGTCATACGCATTTAGTTTCGGTTTCTGGCTGCCCCATTCACCCTTATAATCCCTAGGACACCCGATAGTTAAGGTTGATACCATGTTTAAACTATTTTGGAGTTGTTTCTTTGAAAGAACCTATGGAATTACCCTGTGATCGAATTATACTACTGCAATTGAGTGTGAACTCTTGTTCCATTGGGAATTAGTAAATTGCAAACTACCATTTGTGGTTGATGGCTGCGTGCACAAGAGCGTGGTGTTGTGAATATACCACAGGGTTCGAGAGCTGTTGCATTGGCATCAGGGTTTGAGCGGGAGAGTTCATAGCTACAGGCTAGTTATCTATCCACCATTATCATCATCGACAAGTTCTTGCTGAGAAGATCGGGCCACCCCATATCATCCACCTCGGTGCGCTTGGTGGTTCCCAGTGCTACGAGTGCTGCATTACAACCTGATTGATGGCCGCAATGTATAGCAACAGGGGCTCCCAGGGTCACAAGGCGATGAGAATAGGCGGGGTCATCAGGTAACGTTTGAGATCCTAAAAGGCCATCTCCACCTTTGGGGTCCACTCGAAAGGACCTTTCGTCCCCAGCAGTTTGAAGAACGGCAAGGCCCACTCACCCAGTCGTGATATGAAGCGTGCGAGGGTAGTAACCCACCCGTTCAGGCACTGCACATCCTTCACCTTCCAGGGGCTACATTTCCTCAATGGTCCTGGTTTTATCTGGGTTAGCCTCGATCCCTTAGTGCGAGACCAACAAACCAAGGAGTTTCCTCGATGACACCCGAAATACGCATTTTTCAGGGTTAATGCGCAATCTCACCTTCCGTAGGTTGTCAGAGGTATCCTGCAGGTCACTAACATGACTGTCCCATCGGCGTGTTTTGAATACGATGTCATTGATGTAAGCCTCCACACTGTGCCCCATATAGGAGCCCAAATAGAGGCGCATGGCTTCCTAAAAGGTAGCCCCTGCATTCTTGACCCAAAACGGCATGAAGGTGTAGGAGTAACACCCTACCAGCGTGACAAATGCCATCTTTTCTTAGTCCTTGACCACCATCTTGATTTGATAGTAGCCTGAAAACGCATGCAAGAAACAAAGCACATCGCACCCAGTGGTGGAGTCTACCACCTAGTCTATCCACGGAAGCGGAAAAGGATCTTTAGGGCCGGCCTTGTTCAGGTCAATGAAATCGATGCACAACATCATATTAAGATTTTCCTTGGGCACCATGACCGGGTTGGCTACCCAGGTGGGGTGGATCACTTCGCGCACCACCCCGGCCCTTTCCATCTTGTGCACTTCTTTCACAATGAAGTCCTCCTAGTCCTGGGCTTGGTACTGCACCTTCTACCGCACAGGTCGTGTGCCCTGACACACCACCAAGTGGTGCTCTATGATTCCCCTTGGCACCCCCAGGAAATCAGATGGATCCTAGGCGGAAACGTCTGCGTTGTCACACAAGAAGGCAACGAACTCCGCCTCCTACGCCGGTGCTAACCGGCTCCTGACAGTGATGATGTGGCCGTCGGGGTCACCAAGCGGCACTTTCTTGGTCATACATGGCTCACTCTTGAGCCTATGTCTCCTGGGGGGCGCCTACGTTGGTGGCCTCCATGGAGGCACCTTTGTTGCTGCCCCAGGTCAATATTTCCTTGCTAGCGTCCCCCACATCACCAACAGGCTCGCCCTTATTGGATGTGTTCATTGTGGGGTCTAGGGTAGGGCCACCTATGCCATCCCTGTAATGCCCCCGAATCAGGTCTACGTATATCTTAGCATTTCCGACAAAACCTGCATATAAGCAATTCAAAGATGCCCACCAGACACTTTTGTGTGGGTGGATTTTATTACAAGAGTTACACCACAATAGTTACAACAGATTCCACAAGAAACATATATATGCAACAAAGACTCGATGAGTCTAGAATACAAATGATTCAATTCAAAGATATAATTTATGAAGAAAGGAAAATAGTACCTGACTACAGATAAGAACCAAATAGGAGTAAGAGATCTGAAGAATAACCAGGAGGTGTCCATAACCCTGCCCAGAACTAGCCCGAAGGGTAACCTTGCTAAGATCATCGATTACATATCTGTCAAAGCAAAATGGGTGCCAACAAAGGGCAAATAAAAAGGGAGCAGTTAGTACTGAGGCCCGTACATGGCTTGATGAGGACATCCCTACTGACTTGCTATCTCCAACTCCTAATGAAGTTGTCGATGTTGCTGCCAAGACCAAGTCCAATGATATCAGGATTGGACCTATTACTAGAGCGCGTGCCAAGCTACTTGAACAACAGGTGAATTCACTCCTAAATGAATCTGGTGTTTTTATTAAAGAGAATTTTATACCACCTAAGTATTTTCACTTATGTATGATCAGGTTGGTTGAGGAAGTAAGCATAGAGCAAGGAGGAGAAGGGTTGCTGCAGGAGGATCTCGGTGTGATGATCATCCATGGATGCGCGAGGGAGGAGGGGGAGGCAGACGCACAGATCAAGGAGAAGATCATTGAGAAGGACGCGAGGGAATCTGAGAAGACCGGAGTGTGTGGTGCATTTCACCCGAACAGTTTGGCCTACCTAGAAACACGACAAGGTGGCATCCAATAATTATGCCAAATTGGAAGCCACCCAAAAACGAGCCGGAAACTTTAAAGTTTCTGCACAGACCGGACTATTGGTGTATATCACCCAAAGTGTCCAGCCCATACGGACCGAAATGTCCGGCCACCGACGGACCTGGTCCGAATCGGTTGTATCAATTTGAGTCCGTTACGACTTGTTTTCATTTTTTAGCCACCCTAGCCGCCCATAAAAGAACTTGGGATGACCCCTTAGGTCATTTTAGACCATGTTTAAAGTAAACCCTAGATTCATTGACTTGCTACTTGCATCCAATTAAACCCGTGCACCAATTCGTATCGATCTGGTGTATTTGCTACTATCAATCAAGTGCGATTAGTTGATCCATTGGGATCTAGCAAATTGCAAGTTTTGTGTAATCTGCTGTTCCATTGGGAATTAGAAGATTGCAATACCGCTTTGTGGTCAGTGGCTATGTGCGTAAGTGTGTGAAGTTGCGAATATCTACAAGGGTTGAGAGCTTTTGCATTGGAATCAAGGATCAACCGAGAGATTCGTGAGCGGCATATAAGTTATCTCCACCCACTATCGTCATATATCCACCTCGCTTACTAAGAATATCGGGCCACCCCATATCATCTTGGTATCAGATTTCCAGTATTCCCTCGGTAGGCATCCACAAATCCATCCATAGTGTAGTGTTTTTTCGTCCTATACACAAAAAGGCATACAAAAAGATCAAGGTCAGTCTTTGCCATAGCCTAGATTTCATCGGAGTTGAGTCATAGTTGCTAGTCGTTGTCGTGTCTTTGATTCGATCTCTTCTAGTACATGTCATAGTCTCTAGGTTTTTCCTTGTTATTTTTGTTTGTTCTTTGTTTTTGAGTCGTTTGTCATTGTTTTTCGCTAGTTTTCATCTACCTATCTGAGTCCACATAGTGTACCTTTGTGTCAACTTAGCTGCAGCCTTTCTACAGCATCTGTGCCTAAGAACGTACCTACGAGATTAGTTGTTTTGCTTTGAGCGTGCTGCTCATTAGGGTTTTGAAGTGCATAAGTTTTGGCCAAAACAGACAGGACTATCCGGCCAACATAACTCGGACTATCTAGCTGCCCCGGACTATCTGGCTCATGTATACCGGAGTATCCAACCTTTTGAGCTACAATTTGTTTGCTTCAATACTGCATTGTGTCATATAGTTGAAAAAAAGGAGATGAATAAAAAATGGATATAAAAGTGACAAAAGAAAAATATCAAAGTTGTTTGGAGGCCTAGTTTCATAATAGCACTAGTAGACTGAGCAATCTTGTGCCTATTTTATTTTGATCTCCTACTAGCGTCTCTCTTGTGCATTGCAATATTCCTGTTCATAAGTTTCTTTGCCATGTTTATCTCCACTATGTGTGTTTCCTTGGGTGTTTGTCACACGATCATCACTAGGATTTGCTTTGGTGTAGTTAGGTAACCATACCTATAGCTCCACTACATACTCTTGCTGTATCTTTTAATCGTTCTTATACCCTTGGTATTCGCTTCATCACATCCATGCATGTGTCATTTATCCAAGTTGGTAAGCTTTACTAATTCACTTTGGAATGGTAAGGTTTCTTTTTCTTGCAGTTGTGAGTGAGTTGTGAGAGGGCCACCAAAAGATTTTTGTTTCGTGCACTAACTTGCTAATCATGTCTTCTAGTGATGTTCATGTGATGCACAAAAAGGATGATGATACCACCATTACTTGGCGAGACTATGAAGAATTGCATGATCATTTACAAGGACTCGTCACTCGCAGGACAGACAAAATTGTGAAATATGTTCAGTCCACACAAATGCATGTGGGTGATATTGCCACAACAGTCACTGAAATCCAAGTACATGTCACTATGATTCAAATAGGTATTCAAGCTTTGACAGAGTCTATGAGTGGTCTAAGGCTGCTAGTGTAACAACAACACCCACATGTTGAGGATGATGATGCCAGCATCAATGATGGTAATTTAGATGTTGCCCTTGTGGTTGGCAACGGTTGTGGTGATGGCCCTGCAGGCCATGGTGGTGTTCATGGAGGCTGTCTGTGTGGCTCTGCCCCCGTCGCTGATCAATGTTATCCACTACATGCAGCTGCACAGCCCGATGATGGATTAGGTAAGCCCAAATTCTCATTACCCAGATTTGAGGGAGGACCTGATGTTCAAGAATACCTCACCTGGGAGCTTAATATAGAGAAGTTATGGTGCTTACATGACTATACTAAAGATAGAAAGATCAAGCTTTCTAGTTGCAAGTTTGATGGTTATGCATTGTGATGGTGGGATGGCATTGTACGAGCAAGGCATGAAGAAGGTGAGTTGCCTATCATTATTTGGAGCACCATGAGTGAAGTTATGCAAGATCGTTTTGTTCCACCCAATTATTTGTGTTCTGTCTTTGACAAGTTACCACAAGTGAAGCAAGGTTCTATGACCGTTGATGCATATTACATGGAGATGGATATGCTTCTACAATGAGCAAGAGTACGTGAGTCGATTGAGATGACCATGCAGCATTTTATCCATGGACTGAAGTTTGACATCAAGAGTATTGTTTGGCACCATCAGTATCATGATATGAATGAGTTGTTACATCATGCACGTGAGGCTGAAGCACAGTTTGTCGAAGAATCTCTAATCAAAGCTCATTCCATGGGAGGTGGGCGTTTTTCTTCACGAAATAGTTCGTATGCACCCACACCTAGTGCAAGTCCTCCAGATCGCTCGTCTACATCAACACGACCTACTTATAGTGTTTCCAATACAAAGAAGAAAGCCCCTGTAGCGAGTGGTACCGGTTCAAACCTGTCTACGACATGTAATCGTGATATGGAGTGCCATACATGTGGTGGCATGGGTCACTTCAAGCAGGATTGTCCTAACCGGAAAGTCATGTATCTTAATGAGGCTAATGAGTATGAGATAGGAGATGATGCTAATCTGGATGCTTTGGATGATGATGGTTACCCTAGTGATAATGGTGTTGATGCGTTTGCTTCATCGGCACCAACCATTATTGTTTCTCAGCGGACTCTCAATGTGAAGCCTCCGTCTAGTGCTACAAGTCAGTGCTGCAATTTGTTCCAAAGAAAGGCACTTGTTTGTCCAAATAAAGCTTGCAAGGTAATCATTGATGGTGGAATTTGCCGCAATTTACCAAGCAAGGAGTTATGTTCCAAGCTGAAACTAAAATATCTACCACACCCTCATCCATCTTATATTCAGTGGTTAATTGACAATTGTGAGATGAAGGTCAGTCATATGGTGCGTGTTGATTTTGAGATAGGACCGTACAAGGATTCCATTGATTTTGATGTGGTCCCTATGATGGTTTGTCATTTCTTATTGGGTCGACCATGGCTATTTGATTGTTCCAAGCAACATAATGGCTGAGCCAATAGATATCACTTGGAATTCAAGGGCAAAAAAATCAATTTGCAACCTATGTCACCACAGGATATTGTGAATAAATCTCGTAAAAAAATTGAGGTTAACTTGGTAGATGCACCTACATTAGTTGATAGGAAAGAGAATGTAACAATTTTGAGTGATATACCGAAAAGTGAGAGAGTGCCCAATTTATTCATATTAGCCAAGAAAGAAGACATGAGAGAATTTAGTGAGGATCCTACAGTCGTGCAGCTTGTTCTCATGTACAAGGGTGAGGTTTTAGTTTCACTCTACCACATATCTTTGTCCTTTTGAGGTGTTCTATGGTTTTAAATAGCATTACACCAATTTACTGAACGGGAGGAGTGTTTGCCGCCTGTTGAGTTTGCATATAACCAGGCGGTTTAGTCTACCACACATCTTTGTCCATTTGAGGTGGTCTATGGTTTTAAACCCATTACATAACTTGATTAGCTTCCTCTTCCTATCCAAGAGAGAGTCAACATGGAAGCATCGAAGGGAGCATATTTTTGAGGAAAATACATCTGAAGACGAAAGAGGCTATTGAAAAGAAGGATAAGAACAATGGTGAAAGAGCTGACAAGAAGCGCAAGGAGGTCTTGCTTCACCCTGGAGATATGGTTTGGTTACACATTCGCAAGGACAGATTTCTGGAGTTGTGTAAGTCCAAGTTACTTCCACGTGGTGCTGATCCTTACAAAGTGATTGCCAAGATCATTAATAATGCCTACAAGATAGATATTCCTCAAGATGTATTTGGAGGTGTCAGTACTAGTTTCAATGTTGCTCATTTGACATCATATGATGTAGAAGACCTTGGAGCATCGAGCTCGATGCCTTTTGAAGGGGAAGAGATGATGAGGACATCCCTACTGACTTGCTATCTCGAACTCTTAGTGAAGTTGTTGATGTTGCTTCCAAGACCAAGTCTAGTGAGATCGGGATTGGACCTATTACTAGAGCTCATGCCAAGCTACTTAAACAACATGTGAATTTACTCCAAAATGAATCTAGTGTTTTTATTAATGGTAATTTTATACTACCTAAGTCTATGCACTTGTGTATGATCAGGTTCGTTGAGGAAGCAAGCATGGCGCGAGGAGGAGAAAGCGCTGCTGCAGGAGGAGCCCAACGTGATGATCATCCATGGATGCATGAGGAATGAGTGGGAGGCAGACACACGGAGTGAGGACAAGATCGTCGAGAAGGATGCGAGGAAATCCGAGAAGACCAGAGTGTCCGGTGCATTTCACCCAGATAGTCTGGCCTACCCACAAATGCGACAAGGTGGCAGCCAATCAGTATGTCAAATCGGAAGCCACCCAGACACGAGCCGCAAACTTTAAAGTTTATGCCCATACCAGACTGTCTAGTGTATATCACAAGGAGTCTCCGGCCGACCGGAGTGTCCGGCCCATATGGACTAGAATGTCTAGCCTCCGATAGACCTTGTCCGAACTGGTTGTATCAGTTTGAGTCCTTTATGACTTATTTCATTTTCTAGCCGCCCCAGCCACCCATATAAGCCCTAGGACGACCCCTTAGCTCAGTTTAGACCATGTTTAAAGTAAACCCTAAATTTGTTGAGTTGCTACTTGCATCCAATTGAACCCCTGCACCAATTTGTATCGATCTGGTGTATTTGCTACTATCAATCAAGTGTGATTAGTTGATCCATTGGGATTTAGCCAATTGCAAGTTTTGTGTGATCTACTGTTCCATTGGGAATTACAAGATTGCAATACCGCTTTGTTGCCAGTGGCATTGAGAGCTGTTTCATTGGCATCAGGGATTGATCGATAGGATCATGAGCGGCATACAAGTTATCTCCACCCACTATCATCATATAACCACCTTGCTTACTAAGAAGATTGGGCCACCCCATATCATGGTGAGTCTTAGAATTCAGTGGCTCTCCCCTACATGTGTATGGTGGGCTTAGCGGCAGCAAAGTTTGCATTATCTAACTTATAGTGACACACTACAACTTCGACTATTAGAGCGAGATAAGAGAGTGTTATAAGGTAAGTATAATATAACACCAAGCATAACCCATCCGAAGATTTCCCCTTCGAAGAACAGTCAAGGAAGTCCTCTTGCGGAACACACACGTTGCAATTTTAATTATCCAATTGCTTAGTTGGTAAGGATAATTACTAGTCATGTTATTAGAGTCAAAGCATTAGTGGCATTGTCTATGATCATGACACTGTACTCCTAAGGCATCCATAACCATGGACACATGGCTTCTAGAAAAGATTTACCTTGAAGGGGTGCACTACTATACCCAACACATGTTCAACCCTTCAGGCAACATATTACTCGTCCCTTAAGAATCTCACAACAAGAATTGTCCCACTACGCGCGTATCCAGAGGTATCGCCTACTATATTGACCCAACCAGGAGGTACGACGATTCTCAAGGGAGGTATAGTGTTTGCGACCACAACTAGGAAAGATAGAGGCCATAGGTATATCCTCTTTCGCCATACCGCAAACGACATATTCAACTCACCCATGTCCGGGGACATATTATTTGTATGCACCAAATGGAAAACCAATTTTGTGACCCTCTAAGTAAACGAATAGCGTCGTTAGTTTATGGGGGATCCCATAGGCCCCCATGTTTGGTTAGCGCGATCAACTCAGAACTGGTATCGTAGATCGAACGGTCCTAGGTTAACTCAAGCAGCCCCCAAAGGTGGTCGTTGATGGGGCCTTATCATTAGGTGAAGCCATAACCAACAACATCATATTAATTATCTTATCACCAACAATATCCAAGTATGATGTTCCACCTGTATGAAAGTGATACTAAGCATGCCTACGACTCGCAAGGACAAAGCTAGCTAATCAAACAAGGCAATAAGATAACCAAGGCAATATAGTGGAGAAGGTACTAAAGCATCGACAATAGTATAGCAATATATCAACAGAAGGAAGTAAAGAATATAAATGCAAAATAGGTAGAAGGGGGAGAATGATCGCCTGTGGAACACTGAGGAAGGACAACCGGAGAACTTGTCGTATAGAGCATCAACTCAACTTCCTATCCGGGAAGAAGAAAAACACTAGAAAGAACACTGGATGCACTATTTTATACTACGGCAACAGATATGTCATGATGGTATGATGCATGACATGGAAATATGCGGTCTAACTTAGCAATATTAAGCGGAATCAGAATCCCAACAACTAATATTAGATTCAAGTTATTTAGCTACCCTACAATTTAAATGTTGGATTAACAAGACAAAACATGGCATCGGTGAGCTACAGAAATTTAAATGCAATCGAGATAAGACAAAAATATCCTGCATATCCACTCCATATGTGATTATTAGTTGAATCGGCTAATTGACCCCAAATAAAAAATATGTATGCATGCATAAACATTTTAATGTGCAATAGTTCTATGACAATTTATAAAATAGGTTTTTGGGAAAGGGGTCACATGTTGGGGTTCGATGATCTTGGATTTAGAGGGGTTTGGCTTCGGTCTCGATCTACGGACTCTAGGATCGGGGTCTTCGGGTTCGGTCTTTGGATCCATGTAGGAGTGCTTGATGATCTGTGAGGAAGTTCTTGTTGGTGATTCTTCGGGCACCTCCGATTCAGTACGGTATTCGGTTCCATGTCATTAACCTCGGGGTTCTGGCTTCGGTGTCGATGATGGGCTTGGGTGGCCACCGGTGGTCTTCGAATGCACTTATACTCTGTGTGGGGATCTTGATAGCGTCAATGAGGATCTATTCAGAGGTACGTGTACTATGAGCGTAGGTCTCGGATAGGGTCTTGATACAAACAACATGCAAGCACTAATACATACATGCACAGACAAGTGTGTGCGTCATCTTGCCTACACGGACCTGCAAGCTTGATGCAGCGATGATGTCAGAGGTCAACAAGGATTGCCGGTGATGGTAGAGGGCGAGGTGAGGCGGCCACTAGCATGGAATCGGTCAGAGGAGCTCCGGGGAGGTGTGGTAGAGGGAGGTGGTAGCTGCCGCACCGCAAAGAGGGGAGATGACGGGCCGGCTCGATGCAACACGGAGAAGAGGCCGCCAGTACCTGGTGTTGTGCGGGCAGGGACAGCATCCCGGGGCGACGGTCGGAGCAAGAGGAGGCGAGTTCATGGCGGGGCCTCGTGGGATGAGCTCCAGGCGGCGACTGTGCTCGCAGAAAGGAGGCGCCAACGGTGCTCTCTGGCGGGGGGGATTGCACGGAAGAGGCGGCCGGTGAGGAAGGCTAGGGCCAAGGCCGACCTTAGGGAAGCAAGTTCGAGCTTGCTGGCTTGAGGTAGAGGGCAAAGCGGGCGTTGGCAGAGGAGACCCAGGGCTAGAGGCGGTGAGGAAGAGGATGGCGTGGCCGTGGCGCTGGTGGCGGGAAAGGTTGGAGAGGAAGGCGAGGGAGGAGGTGGAACAAGGGAGCTTGAGGTGGAGATAAGGGCGACCAGAGGAGGACAAGGTGGTGGGGCCACGCATAGAGGAAGGAGGGCGACGGGGCGGCTCATGCAAGGGATGGAGACGAGACGGGGTTGGTGGCCTCGATGCATGCGTGATGTGCGTGTGTCCATGTGTTGTGTATGTGACAAGGTGCGTGCATGCATGAGGCTGTGTCGCATGTGTGAGTGCGGTTGGTGCAGCACGGGGTGGGTGCGTGTTCGGTGGTTGCCAGGAGTGGGGTGTGGAGACGTGATGGGTCAGGTGGATGTGTGGTGTGTGTCTGTGTGCGTGAGTGGCGGACGTGTGTGGCGTGTGTATGGATGTACCTACATCCTCACCGCCAAGTTCCCCAAGGGGTCCCATGATGCACGCTCAAGCCAAGTTGCTCCATGACAAGGTTAACTCGCTCCTATCTTTGTGTGACTTCGATACACCCCTGAATGGCTTGCTACGTCATTCCAATACAATGTGCATACTCAGGTACGAAGCCCCGAACTGTCGTTAAACTAGTTCAGAAGATGAACATGCAAAGTCTCCTCTGGGACCAGAGTTTCAACCCTTTTGCCGCAACGTGCTAGGCTGCAAGCCTCCAGAATCGATCTAGAGTCTCCGCTAACACAGACCCAGATTCTCTGACTTGGCCACATCGGACCGCGCCTAAAAGCCTCTTGAACGCACCCGGAGTCTCCGGACTCTACTCCAGAGTCTCTGTCGCGACCAGAGTCTCCAACCCCGCAACTCAAGAGTCCCCAGCAAAAGTGACGGGCCTGCGCGCTGGCAGCTGGGCCTTTGGCCCATGAACTCCCAAATCGGTCCAGAACTTATCCTTTTATGCCCAAAGTAATGAGGACATCCCTATTGACTTGCTATATCCAACTCCTAGTGAAGTTGTCGATGTTGCTGCCAAGACCAAGTCCAATGAGATAACGATTGGACCCATTACTCGAGCTCGTGCCAAGCTACTTGAACAACAGGTGAATTCACTCCTAAATGAATCTAGTGTTTTTATTCACGAGGATTTTATACTGCCTAAGTCTATGTACTTATGTATGATCAGGTTCATTGAGGAAACAAGCATGGCGCAAGGAGGACAAGGGCTGCTACAAGAGGAGCCCGGCGTCATGATCATCTAAGGATGCGTGAGAGAGGATAGGGAGACAGGCGCACTAGACGAGGAGGAGATCATCAGGAACAACGAAAAGGTGATGAAGATCACCAGACTGTCCATCCTCTATTGACCGGACAATCTGGCCCACCCGTGTGTTGTCAATGTGGTTGCCAGTCTGGAGCCCAAATCAAAATCTACCCAGATTCTAGCTAGAAACTCCTAATTTTCTGGGTGTACCGGACACCACCTGGAGGATCTGGCCAACCCGGACAGTCCAGCCTATTTACACCGGAGTGTCCGGCCGCCAATGGAAAAGTCCCGATCGGTTGTATCAGTCCGAGTGCATCACGACTTGTTTTGGTTATTGGACGTCCTAGCCTCCCATATAAGCCCTGGCATGCCCCTTTCGCTCAGTTAAGACAACGCTTAAGATAAACCCTAGATCTATTGATTTGCTACTTGCAATCAATTTAACCCCTACACAAATTCATATCGATCTGGTGTATTTTCTATGATCAATCAAGTGTGATTAGTTATTCTATAGTGAGCGTCATACAAGTTATCTCCACCAACTATCATCATCTAATACCCTCTCTTAGTTAGAAGATCAGGCCACACCATATCATCTTGGTATCAGATTCCAGTACTTACTCGGTAAGCATCCACAAATCCATCCATAGTTTAGTTGTTTTTCATCCTATATAGAAAAAGCCAAAAATATTTAGGGTTTAGTGTTTGACATAGCCTAGATTGCATCAGAGTTAAGTCTTAGTTGCTGGTCGTTTCGTGTCTAGGTTTTCCCATGTCTTTAATTTTTTCTTTGTTTCCGAATCGTTCATCACCGTTTGCCGCTAGTTTAATTCTACTTATCCGAGTCCACATAGCATACTTTCTTCTTCACCTTAGCTACAGCCTATCTACAGCATCCATGCCTAGAAACATACCCATGAGACTAGTTGCTTTGCTCTGAATAGGCCGTGCATTAAGGTTTGGAATTGCAAGATTTTCTGCCAGTCATATCGGATTCTCCGGCCGCAGTGCACAGGACTATCTGGCGAACCGAAATATCCGACCTAGTTACATCGTAGTATCCAGCCCATTTTTCATCTGAATCATTGCATTCTTTCGACATTGTGTCATATAAAAAAAAGACGAAAATAGAAAAAGTATAAAAAAAGAGGAAAAGAGATACAAAAGTTACAAAAGAAACATATCAAAGTTGATTGGAGGCCTAATTCATAATAACACTTGTAGATTGGGCAATCTTGTGCAGTATTATTTTTAGCTATTACTCGCGTCTCCCTTGTGTATTGCAATTTTCTAGTTCATAAGTTGTTTTGACACATTTATCTCCACTATATGTGTTTCCTTGGGTGTTTATCACACAATCAGCACTAGGACTTGTTTTGGTGTAGTTAGGTATGCATACATATAGCTCCACTACATACTCATGCTTTGTCGTGTGATCATTCTTGTACCTTCGTCTTCTCTTCATCACATCCGTGCACGTTGTTGTTTAACCAAGTTGGTAAGCTTTACTAATTCTCTTTGGAATGGTAAGTTTTCCTTTTCTTGCAATTGCAAGTGAGTTGTGAGGGAGCCACCAAAAGATTTTTGATTTAGTGCACTAACCCGCTATTCATGTCTTCTAGTGTTGTTGATGAGATGCAGAAAAAGGATAATGATACTACTGTCACTTGGCGAGAATATGAAGCATTGCGCAATCATTTGAAAGGAATCATTACTTGCACAATAGATACAATTGCAAAAGATGATCAACTTACGCAGCTTCAATTGGAAGAGACTGAGAAGACAGTCAATACTATCCAAACACAGGTCATTGACATTCAAACAAGTATTCATGCTTTGACTGAGTCTATGAATGGTTTGCGACTGCTAGTGGAGCAACAACAACACCCACATGCTGAAGAACATAATGCCATCATCAATGAAGATCATGTGGGTTCTGCCCTTGTGGTTGGCAACGGTCGTGGTGATGGCCATGGAGGTCGTGGTGGTGCCCATGGAGGCCATGTGCGTGGTTTTTCCCCCATCGGTGCTTAGCGTTTTCACCTACATGCACCTGCACCGCTTGATGATGGATTGGATAAGCCCAAATTCTCCATACCCAGATTTGAGGGAGGCCCTGATGTTTAAGAGTACCTCACCTGGTATCTAAAGATAGAGAAATTATGGAGCTTACATGACTATTCTGAAGATAGAAATATCAAGCTTGCTAGTTCAAAGTTTGATGGTTATGCATTGTGATGGAGGTATGTTATTGTTCAAGCAAGGCAAGAAGATGGTGATCCACCTATCATTACTTGCCACACCATGAAGGAGGTTATGAGAGCTTTTTTTGTTCCTCCCAATTATTTGTGTTTTATCTTCGAAAAGTTACAAAAATTTAAGCAAGCTACTATGATTGTTGATGCCTATTACATGGAGATGGAGATACTTCTACAGCGAGCACGAGTACGTGAGTCTATTGAGATGACCATGCAGTGTTTTCTCCATGGACTAAATTATAATATCAAGAGCATTTTTCAACATCATCGGTATTTCGATATGAATGAGATATTACATCATGCACATGAATCTGAAGCACAATTTGCTGAAGAGGATCAGTTTAAAGCTTGTTCTATAGGAGGTGGGCGTTTTTCCTCTCAGACTAGCTCTTGTGCACCCACATGTAGTGCAATTCCTAGTGATCATCCGTCTATGTCAACAATACCTAATCCCAATGTGTCCAATACAAATAAATCAGCCCCCTGTAGCAAGGGGTATCAGTTCTAATATGTCTACAGCGCGCAATCATGATATGGGGAGCCATACATGTGGTGGAAAGGGTCACTTCAAGCAGGATTGTCCTAACCAGAAGGTCATGTTTGTTAATGAGGATAATGAGTATGTGACAGGAGATGATGCTAATTCGGATGGTCCGGATGATGATGGTTACACTAGTGGTGATGGTGTTGATGCGTTTGCTTCACCGACACCAAAAATTATAGTGTCACAACAGACTCTCAATGTGACGCCTCAGGCTAGTGCTGCAAGTCAGCATTGGAATTTGTTCCAAACAAATGCACTTGTTGGTCCAAACAAAGCTTGCAAGATTATCATTCATTGTGGTAGTTTCCGCAACTTAGAAAGCAAGGAGTTATGTGCCAAGCTGAAATTAAAATATCTACCATAGTCTCATCCATATTATATCTAGTGGTTAAGTGTCAATGGTGAGATGAACACTAGTAGGGAAAACCTTATAGTTGGATTCCTTACCGCCGACGAAGTGGTCACGGGGGTCACCCGTGGTAAGGCCATCCAAGCCTTCCTCACGTTACCGCCGACGAAAGGACACTAGCAGCACCAGGGCTAGCCCGATTACCACTGGCGAACAGGTCTGGAGCACATTGGGGCTGTGGTGGGCCGCATGCCCTTGGATGGGCCGGCCTTTACCACTGGTGAATAAAGCCCTTAGGCGTCGGGGATATGGTGGGCTGGATGGCCACCCAGGCTAAAAAAACTAGTAACCCCCGGCAAATAAAGCCCACAGACGCCAGGGGTAAGTGGGCTGCGGGTCCACCTGTAACAGCGTCGCGTCGCTCAACTAACCCCCATCGCCCCGACGAAAATCCAATCCCCAAATCTCGCAACCCTAGCCACCGTCCCTCGCTCCACCATCATCGTCCCGCGTCTAATCCCCCTCCCCGTCGTCGTCCCGCGTCCACCGAAGGGAAGGAGGAGGAGGCTAGACCTGGGCTCATCCCACAGCAGGAGCACCACGCCACCACCTTGTCGACGACCACCTCCCCAATCCACGCCATCACCTCGTCGACGACCAACTCCCCCATCCGTGCCACCACCTCGTCGATGACCACCTCCCCCATCCGCAGGTACACGTCACTGAGTGCTTGTGTTTTCCCTAGTCTGGCACCTTATCAATTCAGAAGAATTAGGTGTTGGACTCTGCACCATGTATTTTAGTTGTCCATCTCTGAACCCACTCACATTATGCAACATCTCATCCATTAACAAGATCTCCAGAGGTAGCATCTATTTTGTCACTTGCACTTTAGAACATGGAACAACTAGAACAAGTACGACTCCTATTTTCACTTTTGTCCATTCCAAAGAAAATTCATAGGAACATGTGATAGCAGAAGCAAAAATTGATAGTAGTGCAATCAGTGTGGCTCCTCTGTTTTGGACAGTTTGGACACAAGAAATAGAGTCCTGATTTCAAATTCAAAGTATAGTCATGTGGAATTCTGCGAGGCCATATAATCATGTGGAATTCAAGAAAAACTGGTACCTCATAGCTAGCTGGCTCGTGTGAGCTGTTTGCAGTCTCCAAATCTTATCACTTATTACATGACTTTGCTAGTTTTATTTTACATTCATGAGTAGCTACTTAATTGGGATCAAAATGATGACTACCTAGATACAAAACTGGGATCAAAATGATGACCACCTAGCTTAAACAGTTGATGCACTTGTATTGAATGAAGGTTTTCAAAAAAGGTTGCACTTGTACTTGTACTGAATGAAGAATTACAATGTTGCACTTGTACTTAACCATGAGAATTTCAGCAAAGGTTTTCTCCATGAACTTTTTATGCGCATGGATCCGTAATCTACTTCCTAGCTATGATTCAGTTACTTGTATATTGTTTTTGCTAATATGTTTGCCTGTCTGCTTAAGTATTATGGCGCAGTGGGAGCTGAAGTACCGTGGTGCGTATAAGAAGCCGACGATGATCCCCACTTGGGAGGCTAAGATCACCATCGATGGGATTAGGCGCCACCTTGGGACATGGCAGTCCCCTGAGGAGACAACATGTGCCTATGATTGGATGGCATTCCAACACAGAGGGGCTAGGGTGGAGGAGTAGGAGCACTGACTGGTCGAGAGACAGCTTGTTGACCCCTTGATCTAGGCGCTCCGCGTGGATCCTACGGTGATGGCGCAGCAGTACGAGGTCTTGGCGACCACTATGCACCAGCAACCCGTCCAGGAGGCGGGTCCCTATAGGTTCGACAGCGTGGGTTCCTCCACTACGCGCCTTCATGGCCCGTACTATGGGTTCAGCCCCGACGACTTCACCGTCACACCCACATCGTCTGCTGACCTAGGTTCCTTAGGTTTGTCGTCCGACGATGATGACGCCTAATCAGCTACTTGTCATATATAATACTTATCCTGCTAGACGTGGATCAGCTACTTGTCATATATATATTACTTAACCTGCTAGACGTGGATCAGCTACTTGTCATATATATTACTTATCCTGCTAGAGTTTGTCATATATATTACATATCCTGCTAG
Organism: Avena sativa; assembly: GCA_916181665.1. Taxonomy (NCBI): domain Eukaryota; kingdom Viridiplantae; phylum Streptophyta; class Magnoliopsida; order Poales; family Poaceae; genus Avena; species Avena sativa. Next base: position 322,022,741 of record OV702292.1, read on the forward strand.
ACATGGATGAACTACTTGTCATATATATTACTTATCCTACTACTTAATTACTTTATAACTATGTTTACTATGCGTCTTCTTTCTAGATAAATATACAGAATGGATCAATTGTGCAACAACTATGCACAACCATTAGGGAGGTGCCTACACAAGAAGTTCCCCATAGTGCTCCCTGTCGGGTTTGAGGCTACAACGGTATGTGCTATGTGAGATACACAGTATCATGGATGTCTCTATATATAGAATCGAAAATAAACCATGGAGTTTGTTGTATTGTTATTTTTTACTCAGTCAATCCCTTGCCCTTGGCGACAAGACTTCATGGACCGTTTCCATAGAAACACCATGGACGATGTCGTGTTTGAGGTCACATTGATGTCAGATGCTGATCTCGACAGGAGTTATGTGGTTACAGTGACCAACATAGCGATTAGGACATCTTTGAGTGGACTTGGCTAGATAAACTTCTTGAATGGTCATGACATGAAATATGGAGACAAGATAAAGATCTTTCTCATGCATCAAGCAGCCGTAATCTACTACATGTACACGCCCCCTAATGATGATATCCAACAGTAAGATAGCTATGTAGTTGATACCATCGTATTATATGTCGTTTACTCTATACATGCATTCTTTTTTTGACCCTCTTCTCAATATATGTAGATTGGATTATAGCGAAGAAGCGTGCGGCAATTGTGGTCAACATAGTTGGCATTGCATGGACAGGAAGATCACCATAAGCCCTATGAACTTTGGTGTTAGGATGGTATGTTCTCTGAAATTCATGTGGAGAATGTAAATATATATATGTTCAATGAAAATCATGACTATTTGTTATGCTCTATGATTTTACTTAGTAAATCCCTTCCGGTACACGACATGGCTTCATGGACCATCTCCATATAAGCATGGATGAGGTTGTCGTGTTTAGTTTCACTTTGACGCATCATAATCATCCCGATAGGACGTACCAGGTTAGGGTCACCAACAAGGAGGCCCGAACATATTTTAGTGCTCCTGGATGGAACAGACTCCTCATCTTGTACGATGATATGAAAGAGGGACATGCATTCAAGTTTTTGCTTAGTCATACTTATGGCATCATCTATTTTACTTGATTTCCTCCCGACTCTTCTGATGAGGGTGAAGATGAGTGAACTCTAGATAATGCTATATGAACCAATGTCCCATCTATATTGCACATTTGGAGGATACTCCTACTGTTTCATATGTTAATATGTATTTTGCTGTCATTATCCTGTATACTGTTTATTCTTGTATTCATCTGTGTATTCTGTCTATTTTTTTTGCTCTGATACATAATACTGCCGGCGAACAAATTTTATTACCCCTCGCGAAGGGATGTGTGCTAGTGTTAGGGGACATTATCCCCGGCGAATGGGGCTACTCGCTGGTGGTATTATCAGTTATCGTTGGCAAATCGTATGGTTTGCCGACTGTAATGCATTACCGCCGGCGAGATGGTCACCGGCGAACAGGTACTCGTCGGTCGTAGGCTATTGTGGTGCGCCGGTGGTGAGCCTTTCCCTACTAGTGGAAGGTCAGTCACATGGTGCATGTTGATTTTAAGATAGGACCATACAAGGATTCCGTTGATTTTGGTGTGGTTCCTATGATGGCGTGTCATGTTTTATTGGGTCGACGTGGCTGTTTGATGGTTCTGTATAACATAATGGACGAGCCAATACATATGACTTGGAATTCAATGACAGAAAAATGAATTTGCAACCTATGTCACCACATGATATTGTGAATGAATCGCGTCAAAAAATTGAGGTCAACATGGAAGATGCACCTACTTTAGTTGATAGGCGAGAGAATGTAATAGTTGTGACTGATATAACTAAAAGTGAGAGAGTGCCCAATTTGCTCATATTATCCACCAAACAAGATATGAGAGAATTTAGTGAGGTTCCTATAGCCGTGCATCTTGTGCTCATGTAAAAGGTGAGGTTTTAGTTTCTAATCATATGACTCGTATTCCTCTTGCTATTTATAATGTCTTATAGGAATTGAGAGACATATTTCTAGAGGAAGTACCTACAGGTTTTCTAGCATTACGAGGTATTGAGCATCATATTGTTTTGATTCCAGGAGCATCGCAGCCCAACCATGCACCATATCACACAAAACCTTAAGATACAAAGGAAATTCAGAAACAAGTGCAAGCGCTTCTTGAAAAAGGTTATATTCGTGTTAGCTTAAACCATTGTGTTGTTCCTGTTATTCTAGTTCCTAAGGAAGATGGTACATGGCGCATGTTTGTAGATTGTAGAGCTATGAATAACATCACTATTCGATATGGTCGTCCTATTTCATGTTTGGAAGATATGTTAGATGAATTGAGTGGTGCTGCTATTTTCTCTAAAATTGATTTGCATAGTGGTTATCATCAAATTAGGATGAAGGAAGGGGATGAATGGAAAACTGCCTTTAAGACTAAGTTTGGTTTATATTAGTAGTTAGTAATGGCTTTTGGTTTAACTAATGCACCAAGTACTTTTATGAGATTAATGAACCATGTCTTAGGGAACTTTATTGGCAAATATGTAGTTGTGTATTTTGATGACATATTAATCTACAACCGCATTGAAAATTAACATAGTGATCATATTAGAAAAGTCTTGCAAGTGTTACAAGATGCTAAGATATATGGCAATCTTAAAGAATGTACGTTTTGCAAAGATAAGGTCATATTTTTGGGGTATGTTCTTACTAAGAATGGAGTAGAGGTAGATGCATCTAAAATTGAAGCAATTCAAAATTGGCCTACTCCTATGAATGTGAGTCAAGTATGAAGTTTTCACGGTCTAGCTGATTTCTATACATGTTTTGTGAAATACTTTAGTACTATTGTTGCACCTTTGAACTAACTAACTAAGAAAGGTGTACCTTCTATGTGGGACATAGCCCAAGATCGTCCTTTTGCTGAACTGAAATGATTGTTAACTTTTGCACCTTTGCTTGCACTACAAGATTTTCCTAAGAAATTTGAGATTGAATGCGATGCTAGTGGCATAGGAATTGGTGGTGTGTTGATGCAAAAGGGTCATTCCATTGCATATTTTATAATTAAACTTTCTGGTGCAAAGTTAAATTATCCTGTTTATGATAAAGAATTGTATGCGCTTGCTAGAGTTATTGAGGTTTGGCAACATTATTTGTGGCCAAAAGAATTTATCATACATTCTAATCATGAATCTTTAAAATATCTGAAAGCTCAATCTAACTTGCATAGGCGTCTTGCTAAGTGGGTTGGGTTCATTGAGTCTTTTCCATACATCATTAAACAAAAGAAGGGAAAATATAATGTCGTTGTTGATGCTCTATCTAGGAAGAACATGTTATTAATACAATTGGATATCAAAGTTCTTGGCTTAGACAGTTTATGTGATTTATATGCAACTGATCATGATTTTTCCAAACCATATCGCTTATGTTCTATTGGGAAAGCATGGGATAAATTTCACATCCATGATGGGTATTTGTTTCGAGATAACAAACTATGTGTTCCATAATCTTCGGTGTGTTTGTTATTGTTGCAGGAATCACATGCTGGAGGATTGATGGGTCACTTTGAGCGTGAGAAGATGCTACTCATGCCTGCTGATCGTTTTTACTGGCCTAAGATGATGTGTGATGTGGACAGGTTTGTAAAAAGATGCATTACTTGCAACAAGTCAAAGTCCAAGTTGAAGTGATGAGGACATCCATATTGACTTTCTATCTCCAACTCCTAATGAAGTTGTCGATGTTGCTACCAAGACAAAGTCCAATGAGATCAGGATTGGACCCATTACTTGAGCTCATGCAAGCTACTTGAACAATAGGTTAATTTACTCCTAAATGAATCTGGTGTTTTATTGATGAGAATTTTATACTACCTAAGTCTATGCACTTGTGTATGATATGTTCATTGAGGAAACAAGCATGGCGCAAGGAGGAGCAGGGTTGCTGCAAGAGGAGCCCGACATGATGATCATCCAAAGATGGGCGATGAAGGAGTGGGAGGCAGGCACACTGGACGAGGAGAAGATCATCAAGGACGGTGCAAAGATTTCCGAGGAAACCGAAGTGTCTAGTGCATATTACCCGGACAATCCAGCCTACCCTGAGAGCACCAAAGTGGCTGTCGTTCTATATGACAAATCATAAGCCACCCAGAAACCAGCTGGAAACTTTGAAGTTTCTGACTGGACCAGACTATCCGGAATGTCCGGCCCGACCGAAATGTCCGGTGGATAGGAATATCCGGCTGCCGAAGGATCTGTTCTGAATCGGTTGTATCAGTTTGAGTCCTTTACGACTTGTTTTCGGTTTTTGGCCATCCCAGCCGCCCATATAAGCCTTGGGTCGACCCTTTAGCTAGGTTTACACCATGTTTAAGATAAACCCTGGATCTATTGAGTTGCTACTTGTAGTCAATTGAACCCCTACACCAATTTGTATCGATCTGGTGTATTTGTTACTATCAATCAAGTGTGATTAGTTGTTCCATTGGGAATTAACCAATTGCAATTTTTGTGTGATCTACTGTTCCATTGGGAATTAGAACATTGCATCACCACTTTGTGGTTAGCGGCTACGTGCACAAGTGTGTGATGTTTCGAATATCTACAAGTGTTGAGAGTTGTTGCATTGGCATCAGGGATTGATTGACAGGTTCGTGAGCGACATACAAGTTATCTCCACCTAGTATCATCATATAGCCACCTCGCTAACTGAGACAATTGGGCCACCCCATATCATCATATTGGTATCAGATTCTAGTGTTTCCTTGGTAAGCATCCACAAACCCATCCATAGTTAGTTGGTTTTTGTACTATACAGAAAAAGCCAATCAAAAGGTTTAGGGTTAGTCTTTTCCATAGCCTAGATTGCATTAGAGTTGAGTCTTAGTTGCTGGCCATTGTCGTTTCTTTGATTCGATCTCTGCTAGTACAAGTCGTAGTGTCTAGGTTTTCCTTGTTATTATCTTTTTTCTTTGTTTTTGAGTCGCTCATCACCGTTTTCCGCTAGATTACACCTATTTATCCGAGTCCACATAGTGTACTTTTGTTTTCAACTTAGCTACAAATTTTCTACAGCATCCGTGCCTAGGAACATACCTACGAGACTAGTTGATTTGCTCTGAACAGGCTGCTCATTAGGGTTTTGAAGTGCAAACCTTTTGGCCAGTTAGATCATAGTGTTCGGTTGCATTACACTGGACTATCCGGCACCACAGAATATCAGGCCACGTTACCCCGGTGATGCAGCCTTTCCTATGGACGTCCCTACATCTACACCACCAAGTCCCCTAAGTGGACCAATGATGCGCCCGAGCCAAGCTACTACAAGCTAAGGTTAACTTGCTCCTCTCCTCGTATGATTTTGATACATCCTTGGATGGCTTACTACTTCATGGTAATACTTTGTGCATCCTCAGCTTTGAACCCCATGTTGAAACGCCAAGAGAAGGAACCAAGCGCTCACAAGAAGAAGCTCCAGCTCTTTCTAGTGCTAGGACCGGAAGCTCTGCAAGAAATCTAGGCACCAAGTCTGATGCCGACCGGAAGCAGACCAGAACACACTTCTGTAAGCTATTATGGTGCATGACAAAACAAGCCGGGTGCCGCCGGAACCTCTAGGATTTGAGTCAACTCTTGGTCTTGGCCCATGTAATTCCCTACTTCGTCGAGACTTCACCTTTTTGTGCCTAAACTACCCCTGTTTTAGTGGATGGCCTATAAATAACCCCACCCCTCCATTCCAATCCCTAGACTTGATAATTGGAATTATAAGAAACCCTTGTGGATCTACCTAATTATAGTATCATGCTCTTTTGACAAAGGAGCGCCAATTATACCCAACCTCTTGAGCTTTGCATCGCTCATTCAAGTTGTACAAGGCCTTGGTGTCGGAGTCCTTCGCCAAGTTCTCAAGATCTCACCAAGACTCCCACTCATTGTGCCAGTTAGAAAGAGAGATCCTTGCCCACCACTGATCCTAGGGATTGTGTGGGACCGGTTGCTGCCGATGTAATAATATTGGTTTCTATCGTGTTTTCGTGTGTGTGCATGTGTGTGTTCATCGAGTTCATCGTCTGTGTGTGTGTGTGTGTGTGTGTTCATGGATTTCATCCTCTCCTTCTTTCCCCACTCGCCTTCATCTTGATTTCCATGGGAATTTGTGAAAAGTCGGGCAACCCCAAGGGGTCACCCCTAACACCCAGAGTATCTGACTAATTTTGCTCAGAAGTTTTGCATTCGTATTGCATTGTGTAAAATAGTTGAAAAATCAAAAAATGATAAAAGAGAAAAAGTATCAAAAAATATATAAAAGAGAAAGAAAAATAGATCTAGAAGTGACAAAAGAGACATATCAAATTTTCATTGGAGGCCTAGTTTCTAATAGGACATATAGATTGAGAAATCGTGTGCCTGTTTTATTTTGAGATATTACTAGCACATCTCTTGTGGATTGCAATATTCCTGTTCATAAGTTGCTTTGCCACATTTATCTCCATTGTGTGTGTTTCCTTGGGTGTTTGTCAAATGATCAGCACTAAGACTTGCTTTGGTATAATTTGGTATCGATATCTACAACCCCACTACATAGTCCTGCTTTGTCATGTGATCGTTCTTCTACCCTTGATATTCGCTGCATTACATTTGTGCACGTGTTGTTTATCCAAGTTGGTAATCTTTACTAATTCACTTTGGAATGGTAAGATTTACTTTTCTTGCATTTGTGATTTAGTTGTGAGGGAGCCACCAAAAGATTTTTTATTTCATGCCCTAACCTACTAATCATGTCTTCTAGTGATGTTGATGTGATGCAGAAAAAGGATGCTTATGCTACTTTCACTTGGCGAGAATATGAAGCGTTGTGCGATCATTTGAAAGGGATCATTACTCACACAATGGATACAATTGCGAAAAATTCTCAGCTTACACAGCTTCAGACAATCATGAGTATCCAAACACATCTCACTAAAATTCAAACAAGTATTCATGCTTTGACATAGTCTATGAATGGTATGAGGTTCCTAATGGAGCAACAACAACATCTACATGCTAAGGACAATGATGCCAGCATTAATGATGAACATATGGCTGCTGCCCCTGCATTTGGCAACGGTCATGGTGATGGTCTTGGAGGCCGTGGTGGTTCTCATGGAGGTCGTGTGCGTGGTTTTGCCCCCATCGGTGCTTAGCGTTTTCACCTACATGCACCTGCACCGCCTGATGATGGATTGGGTAAGCCCAAATTCTCCATACCCAGATTTGAGGGAGGCCCTGATGTTTAAGAGTACCTCACCTGGTATATAAAGATAGAGAAATTATGGAGCTTACATGACTATTCTGAAGATAGAAATATCAAGCTTGCTAGTTCAAAGTTTGATGGTTATGCATTGCGATGGTGGCATGGTATTGTTCAAGCAAGGCAAGAAGATGGTGTTCCATCTATCATTACTTGGCACACCATGAAGGAGGTTTTGGGAGCTTGTTTTGTTCCTCTCAATTATTTGTGTTTTATCTTTCACAAGTTACAACAATTGAAGCAAGGTACTATGATTGTTGATGCCTATTACATGGAGATGCAGATGCTTCTATAGCGAGCACGAGTACTTGAGTCTATTGAGATGACCATGCAACGTTTTCTCCATGGACTAAATTATAACATCAAGAGCATTGTTTGACATCATCGGTATTTCGATATGAATGAGATATTACATCATGCACATGAATCTGAAGCACAATTTGCTAAAGAGGCTCAGTTTAAAGCTTGTTTTATTGGAGGTGGGCGTTTTTCCTCTCAGACTAACTCTTGTGTGCCCACATCTAGTGCAAGTCCTACTGATCATCCATCTACAGCAACAAGACCTACCTCCAATGTTTCCAATAAAAAGAAACCAGCCCCAACAACAAGTGGTACATGTTCTAACATGTCTATGGCATGTAATCATGATATGGAGTGCCATACATGTGGTGGCAACGGTCACTTCAAGCGGGATTGTCCTAACCGAAAGTCATGTTTCTTAATGAGGCTAATGAGTATGAGACAGGAGATGATGCTGATCCGGATGATTCAGATGATGATGGTTATCCCAGTGATGATGGTGTCGATGTGTTTGCTTCACCGGCACCAACCATTATTGTTTGATAGTGGACTCTCAATGTGACGCCTCAGTCTAGTACTACCAATCAATGCTAGAATTTGTTCCAAACAAAGGCACTTGTTGGTCCAAATAAAGCTTGCAAGGTAATCACTGATGATGGTAGTTGTCGCAACTTAGCAAGCAAAGAGTTATGTGCCAAGATGAAACTAAAGTATCTAGCACACCCTCATCCATATTATATTTAGTGGTTAAGTGACAATGGTGAGATGAAGGTCAGTCATATGGTGCGTGTTGATTTTGAGATAGGACAATAAAAGGATTCCATTGATTTTGATGTGGTTTGTCATTTGTAATTGGGTTGACCGTGGCTATTTGATCGTTCTATGCAACATAATGGCTGATCCAATACATATCACTTGGAATTCAAGGGAAGAAAATGGCAACCTATGTCACCATACGATATTGTGAATGAATCTCGTCAGAAAATTGAGGTCAACTTGGGAGATATACCTAGATTAGTTAATAGGCGAGAGAATGTAACAGTTGTGAGTGATATAATGAAAAGTGAGAGAGTGCCGCTTACATTAGTTAATAAGCGAGAGAATGCACCTACATTACTCATATTAGCCACCAAAGGTGGCATGATAGAATTTAGTGAGGATCCCACATCCATGCCGCTTGTGCTCATGTACAAGGGTGAGGTTTCTTTGGTGTTACAGTAATTCAGCGACGTGTTTAAGGAGGAGGTACCTATTGGTTTGCCACCATTGAGAGGTATTGAGCATCAAATTGACTTGATTCTAGGAGCATCGTTGCCCAACCGTGCACCTCATCGCACAAACCCCAAAGAGATGAAGGAAATTAATAAACAAGTGCAAGCGCTACTCGACAAAGGGTATATTTGTGTGAGATTAAGCCCTCATGCTGTTACTATTATTTTTAGTTCCTAAGAAAGATGGTACGTGGCGCATGTGTGTAGATTTTCGAGCTATAAATAACATCACTATTCGATATCGTCATCGTAATCCGCGATTAGAAGATATGTTAGATGAATTGAGTGGTCCTGTTTTTTTCTCTAAAATTGATTTGTGTATTGGTTATCATAAAATTAGGCTGAAGGAAGGTGATGAATGGAAAACTTCCATTAAGACTAAGTTCGGTTTATATGAGTGGTTAGTAATGCCTTTTCGGTTAACTAATGCACCTAGTACTTTCACAAGGTTAATGAACCATATCTTAAGGAACTTTATTGGCAAGTTTGTGGGTGTGTATTTTGATGACATATTAATCTACAACTGCAATGAAAATGAATGTAGTGATCATATTAGACAAGTCTTGGAAGTGTTAGGACATGCTAATTTATATGGTAATCATGAAAAGTGTACATTTTGCAAAGATAAGGTCATATTTCTGGGATATGTTTTTTCTAAACAAGGAGTAGAGGTAGATTCATCTAAAGTTGAAGCAATTCAAAATTGGCCTACTCACATGAACGTGAGTCAAGTACGAAGTTTTCACAGTCTAGCTGGTTTCTATAGAAGGTTCGTGAAAGACTTTAGTACTATTGATGCAAGTTTAAATGAACTAACTAAGAAAGGTGTACCTTTTGTGTGGGGCATACCCCAATATCATTCTTTTGATGAACTAAAAAGATTGTTAACTTCTGCATGTTTGCTTGCACTACCGTATTTTTCTAAGAAATTTGAGATTGAAAGTGATGTTAGTGGCATAGGAAATGGTTGTGTGTTGATGCAAGAGGGATGTCCCATTGCAAAATTTTCTGAGGAACTTTCCTCTGCAAAGTTAAATTAACTTGTCTATGATAAATATTGTATGCACTTGTTAGATTTCTTGAGGTTTGGCAACATTAATTATGGCCAAAATAATTTATCATACATTCTAATCATGAAGATTTAAAATATCTGAAAGATCAATCTAACTTACATAGGCGTCTTGCTAAGTGGGATGAGTTCATTTAGTCTTTTCCATACATCATCAAACATAAGAAGGGAAAGATAATGTTATTGTTGATGATCTATCTAGGAAGAACATGTTATTAACACAAATGGATATCAAAGTTCCTGGTTTAGAGAGTTTATGTGATTTGTATGTAGCTGATCATGATTTTAGTGAACCATATCGCTTGTGTGCTATTGGGAAAGCATGGGATAAATTTCACATCCATGATGGGTTTTTCTTTCGTGCTAACTAACAATGTGTTCCAGAATCGTCGGTGCGTTTGTTGTTGTTAAAGGAATCACGTGATGGAGGATTGATGGGCACTTTGGGCGTGAGAAGATGCTACTCATGCTTGCTAATCATTTTTTTGGCCTAAGATGAGGCATGATGTGGAAGGGTTTGTAAGGAGATGCATTAACTGCAACAAGTCAAAGTCCAAGTTGAAGCCTCATGGTTTGTATACGCCATTACCTGCACCTACTACACCATGGGAAGATATAAGCATGGATTTTTTATTAGGTTTGCCTAGAAATAAAATAGGCCAAGATTCAATTATTGTGGTAGTGGATAGATTCTATAAAATGTCACATTTTATTGCCTGCCACAAAAGCGACGATGTGTCGCATATTGCTAACCTATTTTTTAGGGACATAGTACGTTTACATGGAGTACCAAAGACGACAGTTTTTGACCGTGATGTTAAGTTCATGAGCTACTTCTGGAAGAAACTTTGGGGAAAGCCAGGGACAAAGTTACTATTTAGCACTACTTGTCATCCCCAAACCGATGGTCAAACAGAGGTGGTGTTAGGGGTGACCCCTTAGGGTTGCCTGATCTTACACAAATCCCTTGGAAATCGAAGTGGGGACAAGTGAGGGTGTGGGAGCATGCAAGAAGAACACAATGACCACACGCACACGCGAAACACAATACACACTAATAGCTCACGCCGGCAGTAACTTGCCCGACACAATCCCTAAGATCGATGGTGGGCAAGGATCTCTCTCTCTCTAACTAGAATGGCAAGCGGGAGGCTTGGTGAGATCTTGACAACTTGGCAAAGAACTCCGATGCCAAGGACTTGCACAACTTGAACACGCGAGGCAAAGTTCAAGAGGTGGGGGATATTTTGTGCCCTTTGTCAAAGGAGCATGAGACTAAAATTAGGTAGATCCACAAGGGTTTCTTCTAATTCCAAATATCTAGTCTATGGTTACACTATGAAGGGGTGGGGCTATATATAGGCCAGCCACTTAAACAAGGGTAATTTAGGGATAAAAGGTAAGTTCTTGACGGATTTGGGGTTACATGGGACGAAGGCCCAAAAGGCCTTAACATGCCTGGTATGACTTAGGCCGAAGACTCCAGGGTCTAAGGGCCGGAGACTTCGGGGCGGTATACGGTCTCCCGGCAGGTCTCCGGGGTGGCATACAGAAACTTCTAGGCAGGGGTCCAGAGTCTGGTGCGGAGTCCTAGGGCGGAGACTCCGGGTGAAGAGGCCGGAGACTCCGGGGTGCGCAAAGACTCCGGTGTTGACAGCGCTCTCCGAGTCGGTCTTGGGAGGTGTGTACTAGGAGCTATATGAGGCACTCCGGAGTCTGGTCCAGAGTACAGGCCAGAGACTCCGGAGTTGGAGGGAGGAGACTCCGGGATTTAGGGCTGGAGACTTCGGGGTTTTAGCCTATGAAGTGTCTTCTTCTTGTCCATCTCCTGGTACTTCATCCGAGAGGGCTTGTCGATGTGTCGGGGCTTCGGAGCTAAGAATGAACAGTGTCGTTGCATGAAGTAGTAAGCCATCCAACGATGTATCAAAATCACATGAGGAAAGGAGCGAGTTAACCTTAGCTTGTAGAAGTTTGGCTCGAGCGCGAGCCATTTGTCCACTTGGGTGAATCGGTGGTGTAGATGTAGGGACGTTCATAGGACGGGCTGCATCAGCTCCCCCTTTGGGAAAGATTCATCATTGACTCTTCATGCTTATCATCTTGATCATTTCCATGGAAACATGAAAGGTCCTTGACATTGAATGTCGATCTCACGAGATACTTCCAGGTCGGTATGTCGATGATGTAGGCATTGTTGGTGATCCTCTTGAGGACTTTGAAGGTACCATCTCCTATTGGCTTGAGCTTGGAGTCGCGATCTTTGGGGAAGCAGTCTTTGCTTAGGTGTATCCACACGAGGTCACCTTCTTTGAAGATCATATATTTCTTGCTCTTATTTAGCCTTGAAAGTTAGCAGAGTACTTGTTGCTCAATAGTATCTCTTGTGTCTTTGTGTAGTTTCTTCATGGCTTGCGCGCACTTATAGATGTCCATGTTGGTGCGCTCATGGAGAGGAAGTGGTAGGGATGTCGAGCGCGGTGAGGGGATCGAAACCGAAGACGATGATGAAGGGGAAATTTTTTTTTGTAGAGTGCTTGGCTCGATTGTATGTGAACTCAGTGTGGGGAATGCATTCCACCCAATCCTTCAGATTTTTCTTGATCAACACGCGAAGTAGTGTTTTGAGGCTTCGGTTGATGATCTCGGTTTGGCCATCGTTTTGGGGATGCGAGGCGGCCGAGAAGAGGAGCATGATGCCAAGCTTGGCCATGTGTTTCTTCCATAAGTAGCTCATTAATTTGACATCAGAGTCGGAGATGATAGTTCTAGGCAATCCATGAAGACGGATGATTTTCGTAAAAACAAATTTGCAACATGTGAAGCATCGTCGGTCTTATGGCATGGTATGAACTGTGCCATTTTGGAAAAGCGATCAACTACGACAAATATTGAATCATGACCATGCTTGTACCTAGGAAATCCTAACACAAAGTCCATGCTAATGTCTGACCAAGGTGCATGAGGAATAGGCAAGGGCATATAAAGACCAAATGGGTTAGACTTAGACTTAACTTGAACACATGTAGTGCCTCGTTAGACGTGGCGCTCCATGTCGCGCTTTATCTTGGGCCAATAGTAATGAGTGAACAGCATGTCCAATGTCTTGTCACGACGAAAGTGACCCATAAGGCCGCCACCATGATACTCTTGAAGAAGCAAGTTTTGGAGAGATGACTTTAAGATGCAAAGCTTGTTTTGTTTAAAGAGAAATCCCTTATGCAAATAGAAATCATCAAATCCTTTGACACTTGAACACTTTGCAAATATTGGTCCAGAGAACGGGTCAGAAGCATACAAAGTTTTGATGTCATCAAGACCCAACATGTTTACTTTGAGGCACGTAAGAAGGCATGTGTTCTTGCGAGACAAGGCATCTACCACTACATTATATTTTCCTTTATTATACTTGACGATGTAAGGAAAAGATTCCAAGAACTCAACTACTTAGCATGCCTTTTACTCAAGCTGGCCCGGCTTTTGAGATATTTCAATGACTCATGGTCAGAATGTATGATAAATTCCTTAGACCAAAGGTAATATTCCCAAACTTGAAGGACACAAGCAAAAAGCTCTTTGACATAAATCGGGTAATTAAGGCATGTACCATCAATGTTATCGCTATGGTATGCAATAGGACGTCCATTTTGCATGAGGACTCCTCCAATGCCAATACCACTAGCGTCACACTATATCCCAAAAGTTTTTGTAAAATATGGTAACGCAAGAAGAGGCGCTTCGGTGAGCCTCTTTTTAAGTTCATCAAAAGCTTTTTCTTGTGCTTTGCCCCACACGAAGGTGACATTCATTTTCGTCAACTCGTTGAGAGGACAAGCAATGGTAGACAAATCCTTCACAAACCGACGATAGAAACCGGACAACCCATGAAAACTTCGAAGTTCACTAACATTTGTGGGGATGGGCCAATCTCGAATTTCTTTGACTTTAGAAACATCAACTTCAATGCCATTGGAAGAAACAACAAAACCAAGGAAAATCAACTTGTATTTGGCAAAAGTGCACTTGGGGAGATTAGAATATAGCTTTTCATTTCAAAAGATTTGCAAAACCTCCTTAACACGTGTCACATGCTCCTCAAGCGACTTGCTATAAACAAGAATATCATCAAAATAGACAACAACACTTTTTCCGATGAGAGATCTCAAAATATGATTCATAATGCTCATGAAGGTGGATGGGGCATTAGATAAGCCAAAATGCATGACCAACCATACATAGATACCAAGTTTGGTCTTGAAGGTGGTTTTCCACTCATCACCTTCCACCATGTGTATTTGATGGTAGCCACTAGGAAGATCGATTTTGGAGAAAATAGTGGCTCCACTCAACTCATCAAGCATGTCGTCAAGACGTGGTATATTATGTCTATAACATATGGTGATAGTATTGATTAGATGGCAGTCCATGCATAACCGCAATGTATCATCTGTTTTAGGAACAGTAATGATGGGTACGACACTTGGGCTAGTGCTTACTTGGATCAAACCTTTGGAGACGAGTTGGTTGATTTGTCATTCGATCTCCTTTGTCTCCTCCGGGTTCATGTGGTAGGAGGAGCGGTCTGGAAGAGGTGTGTAGGGTATGAGGTCAATGTGGTGCTCGATTCCGTGAAGAGGAGTTAGTCCATGAGGGAGCTCTTTGGGAAACATGTCCTTGAATTCCTGCAATATAGCCATCAAAGAGGGAGGAATATTTGTCAAGTGATTAGTTTCTTGTGTTAGTCCCGTGCAAATGAGGACATAGTGCAAGATAGATGGGTTATTCCTCACGTCTCTCATCTCACTTTTGGTGGCAAGAAGAACACTCTTAGGTTTTCCACTCGAGTTTGGCTTTTGGCTGTCACTCGCTATATGGTGGTTCTCTCGCTCACCACTCTTCTCACAAGTAGGTTGTGTGTCTTGCACCCTTGCTAAAGCCTTTGCATTATCAGCAATTATCTAGCTAGGAGTCATCAGGTGCAAAACACATGTCTTCTTAAGCCATTTGAAGGTATACACATTTCTACGACCATCATGTAGAGAACCTTTGTCGAATTTCCATGGTCGGCCAAGCAACATATGTAAAACCATTATGGGAACCATATCACATTCTACTGTGTCCTTGTATGGTACAATTGAGAATGTTACCGAGACAGTGTGCTTGATCTTCGCGGACTCTTGGTCACTTAGCTATTGGACATGGTATGGGTGTTTGTGTGGATGAAGGGTGAGGTTAAGCTTCTCACACAACTTGGTTCCTACAAGATTGTGGAAACTCCCTCTATTGATGATAGTTTTGAAGGACTTCCCATTGATGCCAGCACACGTTTGGAAGATGTTGGATCTTTGATCTTCATGTTCTTGGGCTTGAGTGGTCAAGATCCTTGTGACAAGAAGCGAAGGACTTGTGTCATGCTCACACATGAGGAGTTCTTAATCATCTTCCACATGTTGCCTTGCCATTGCTTCTTTGATCCTTGCATCAAATTCATCCTTGCTCAAGTATTCCTTGTTGCTATTGTCATGAATGAACAAAACTTTCTTGTTTCCACATGTGGCCGACTTGTGTCCTTTTACTCCACACTTGTAGCATTCATCGTTGAATGGTGGGTCATCCTTTGTATGATTGCCACTTGGGAGTGGTTTTCCTTGGGGAAGTGTGGGCTTGAAGGAAGTCTTGGAGGTACTTGAGGAGCTTCCATTGAAGGTTGTTGGTTGTAACATCCCAATATTTTCCTAATTTGGAATGTTAAAATAAAATGATTGAATTGTTTGATCTTGTTGAAACTTTTGGATGAAAAGAAACTTTGAGGATTTGTTAGAATTTTCCCAAGACACATAAAAAAGAGTGGAATATCATGACCATCCATTTGGTTGGAAACTTTGAACAAATCTTGCTTGCCTTGCATTCATGATCCTTGCATCATGAATTCATGCAAATTCTTAGGTTAAAACCCCAATTTACAAAGCCCTATTTTGAATTACCAAAATACTCCTACAAGAGTACAAACAAGGATTTATAAACTCACTATTTTAAAACTAGAAAAATGGATACAAAAATGATCCTAAGATGATCTACTGATTTTTAGAAAATTTTAGAAACAATCTTCACTCCATTTGGAGTTATAAAACAAAAGATATGAAAGATATACTCAAATACGAAAAAAACCTAGACTAACCTAACCGGAAAGACTGTCCATCTGGCCTGTGTACTATCTACCACACGCCCGAGCCCACAGCCGGCCCAACAAGCAACAACAGCAGCTACCTGCAGCCACGCCCTATCTATAGGGACCCACCCAGGTCGTCTTCCCCTGTGTGCACGGGATGAACTCCTCCCAACCGAATCAAATCCTGGAGAAATCAGCCGATTCGGCATGAATCCTTGCCCCCTATGCATGCCAAGATGCCCATATATACCTGGAAACTCTCCTTCGTCTACCACTTCACAAAATCGGTGAAACCCTAGCTGTCATCAAGCTCCGCTCGATCTCGCCAGAAAACAACTCGGGCATGATTCAATCTCGAGGTTCTCGGCCACCCTTGCCCCTCTACTTCCCCCTGACCTTCATATCTCGACCGACTACTTTTTCCTAATCGGTTTTACCCTTCTTCAGCACCACAGGACGCGCGTGCAAGCTCGTCGGAGTCTCACTAGAGCCGTGCCGCTCCATCCATGCCTCGTCATCCCTGTAGGAAGCAAACGGCGACGTAGTGGCCACTAGCAAAGTCGCCATCCCCTGCTACACCTCTTCCGCGGGTTTGTCATCACCCTAAGCCGCCAGATCGTCACTAGCCTTGATCACCGACGTGTCTGCCGCCGCCCACCGTCGGCGTGACGTCACCCCCGGAGAAGCCCAGGAAGCTTCGGTCCTGGACCATCGGATCCTTATCTGGCGGTCTAGATTAGGTCCAATCATGAAGGGTATCGGCGAGTAAGGTCGCACCGCGAGGCTACACAGTCAGCTGCCACGTCAGTGCCTAGTCAGCAGGTCAGCGCCCAGTCATTAAATCCGTTTCTGAATATAGATAAATAGCCAGAAAATTGTGCAATCTTGCAAAAATTATATAAATAGATTTATCAGTCCAAAATTAGCGTATAATATACTGAAAATATAATTTAGTGTAAAACACTATTTCATGATCAGATCTAATTTTCACAGTATAGTTTTTCGGTAATTATTTAATTGGTTAAATAGTGCTTTAGAGTACTCCCTCCGTTCCAAAATGTAAGGCGCCTAAGGATTAGTCAAAAGTCAAACCTTACTAACTTTGACCAAATATTTAGAGAAAAATATCTACATCTACAATATTGAATGGACATATTAAGAAAATATACTTTATGGTGAATCTATTGATATTAATTTAGTATTATAATTTTTTATATTTTTATGTATAATCACGGTCAAACTTAAAAAATGTTGACTTTTGACTAATCCTTAGACGCCTTATATTTTGGGACGGAGGGAGTATTTAAATTGTAGAAAAATAACTACAACTCAAAAAATACAAATAATATATCAACGGATTTGTAATTTTGTGCCAAATATTATTCTAGTTTTAGATCCGACTTTTGTTGAATTCTTATTTTTTAGTAATTTAAAGTATTTTAATTGCTATTTAATTCATAGAAAAATAACTATATCTCCAAATTTAGTGAAACCAATTTCTACGGTTTTGTTTCGATCATATATATCGAGGGAAAATATACACAAAAAATTTCGACACTATTTTATAAGATGATTTTGTAGAAAGCCTAAATTGTGTTGTTATAGTAATTAAATCATAAAAGCATATCTACATATCCTTTCTTCATGATTATAATTGATACCAATTCTAAATTTAATTACCTATCCAGTGGTATTTAATTCACAATTTAATATTACAAAACACTAAAATTTTTGTTAGAGTGAGTTAAACCCTATTTCAATCAATATAGTTCATTAATAAATTTTTTTATACATTAAATGATTTTTCATGTGAATCATGTGGCATAATAGTGTTCCAAAAACTAAATACAACCATTGTGTCATATTAAATCATCATGAATGTACTTGTTCATCTTTGTTTTATAGTGTGTTTGCAATGTTTCTATGTTTACAATTGTGTTGATTGGAATTACTTTATTCCCATGTTAGATTATTCGGAGAGTGTGTTTGCTGTGGAGGAATACAATTGTCACACATATTATTAACATAAGGCAAGTTACAATTTTTTTCATATCCTTGTCCCATGTTTTTATACTATGCATGTTTTTACCTTCAAAACGTAGTATGCATGTGTAGGATGTTTCAGTAGATATATTTTACAAGCGTTTTACAAGTGCGATGTTATTTTGTAGTATGCAATGAGTAGATTTATACTTAGGATTATTTCCACTCTGAGGAGGAATCCCTGAATTTTTCGAAGTATTATGCTTGTGCTATGCTATATATAAAATATCGATGGGGGGGTTCAAAGACATATTTTTTTCCGAGTATAAAATCCCTCTTGAGCAAACCTTTTCCTCTCAAAATCTACTTCAAAAGAAAACTAACTTTTCTTCTGGGCGGATTGGTTGTCGGGTCAACGAGTGGAATTTTGGTGGAGGACGTCCACCTAGGAATCAAAGAAGTCTGCCATGTTTCATAATTCAGAAGCTTTCAGTGCAACCACAATACATGGGATCTGTCTTGGCCTAGTACTTAGTGGGAAACCTCACCTGGGTACCACCACTTGGAGGATTTTTGGCACGAGTGGATCCGGAAGGTAGAGGGGCTACTAAGGGAAAGGCTCACCATGATCTTGTTTGTAAAAGGAATTGGTCATAGATTATGGGTAAAGTGAGCAAACTCGCGAGAGTAAATAATCTGCTCGATCAGCCATGTTCACAGAAAAAACAACTTTGAGCATCTGAAGGATGGACCCTCTAAAGGATTTCCTCTCTCTTTTCAAACATAAATTTTCTAACCTTATGGCGTGCGTAATATGGATAATTGGTGGTTTTTTGGGATACTTGATGTGTAATATCCAAGTAGCTTGTGTGTAATATCCAAGTGGCTTGGTGTGTAATATCCAAGTATTAGGTTGAGGATTGGAAACTTGGTGTATAATATCCAAGTGGCTTGGTGTGTAATATGCAAGTCCTTGTTCCACTCGACCCTATATTACTTATCAAATGTTTACAAAGTAGGATAAAATATTTCTCTCTTCTTCTTGACTTATGAAAATTAGCTTTACGCAAATAAACCTCAAGCCTTTTTTCAGCCTATGCATGTAGAGATAGCCAAGTATTTTTCTTCATAGTGTAATTTGCCAGTACATTCAAAGTATTGACCAACTTGTTTGGCTACATGTTTCATGTACATAATTCGGAGATCGTTGAAAGGTGCTCTAGGATCGTGGGTCTTTATTCAACTAGCATGTGGCATTGATGGGACTCTAAGTTGTATTATTTCCCTTCTGTTGTAATAATGTAGAGTCTGGATTATTCGATTCATGTAATAAAGACTTGTGTTTTACATGATATTTCATCGACTATGAGTGCTAGCTAATTATCCAGGGACTAGCATGTTAACCATAGGGACTTAGGATCATTATCGATCCCAAGTAACTACATTGGTGTAGCGATTGACGCTTTCTTATAGATGAAGAATGTCATGGGCTTGTTGTATTTGATGTCCTCTTGTACTTCACGCTCGGCTTTTGTTGCAATGTGCACAAGCTCAGCCATATTGTTGTACTTTTGGAACTCAACAATGCACTTTATTGGGTGGTTCAAGTCGATGAGGAAACGTGCCATTGTTTGCTCATCACGCTCTTAAATGTTGGCGCGGATCATGTTGAGCTCCAGTTGCTTGAACTACTCTTCCACGGTATTTTTCCCTTGGTTTAGCGATTGTATCTTGTTGAATAGGTCATGTGTGTAATGCATAGGAACAAAGTGGGATCTCATATGAGCCTTCATGTCGTGCCAAGTGGTGATTGGAGGCTCTTCTCTTGCATCACGACCAACTTGGACTTGTTCCCACCAAAGGTTGGCATAATCATCGAACTCAAGCAAATCCATGTCGACCTTCTTCTCATCACTATAATTGTGCATTTGGAAGATTTTTCTAGTTTGAGCGCCCATGAGAGATATTCTTCGGGATCATTCGAACTGGTGAACTTGGGCGTGATGAATTTGAGCTTGCCAACGGTTTCTTCCTTATTGCGGTCACGGTAGCGGTTGTTGCCATGACGGTGATGGTCTTCATCGTCCATGGAATCATTGTGATGAGTTTGTTGACCTTGTTGATGCACTTGCGGCTGAGGAGCAACATTTGGAGGTGGTGGAACTTGCTTCTCACAATGTTGTTTGGAAGCTTGCTCTTGCGCTTGGCGTGGTTGTTGATGAGTTTGAGGAACTTGGGCCTCACGAGGATGATGAGGATGTGGAGACTCTAGCCACGATTGTTGGTGAGGGGAGGCTCATTCCTCGGTTGTTGACGTAGATCATGGGCCTCTTAGTGAAGATCGGGGTCAAGAGCCTCTTGCCGCGGTTGGGGTCGCTCCACATGTACCATCCGATGCTCCATATCGTGATGTTGTGGAGGAGGCTCGTCATGGTGGCCATGGTGGTGGCGTGGACGTTCATGACGGCGATGACGAAGAGCAGGGTCTTGAAGAGATTCATGTTGACGACGAGCTTGTTCCTCCAAGTTGAAGTCATCACTTGTTGTTGTAAGAATGTCTCGTGGACGTGGGTTCTGTAGTTGAGGTTGCACTTGAGGTTACACTTTTGGTCCTTCACGTGGTTGGTCTTGTTGGATCACTAGTGCCCTTGCATGATGATGATGTTCTTCTCGCCTTGCTTGGGGCCTTGAGGAGAAATCACCATCATAGCTTGATGTTGCGGCATGATGTGGGGAAGGTACATAGTGGGAATATCTTCCATCTTCAACCACGGGGTCTTCATTGCGTCTTGGATCACTTGCATGAAGGTTTTGTCGATAAGGAGAGCGATGGCGTGAAGAGCTTGACGCACTCGAAAGGTGCCGTGAAGATCTTGATGCATGTGAATGCAGTCTTGTGTTCCGCGCGAGCTCGGCCATCGTCCTTTGCAAGACTTCATTTTGGTTGGCAAAGTTTATGTGCATGGCCCTTGTATCTTGAGAAAGGTTGGTGAAGCCTTGTCGCGTGTTGTGCATTTGTTGTTGGAGGCCATTGAAGCGGTTGTCGATGCTCTTGAACTTGTCTTGAGTTTCGCCGAATTGTTCATCTTGGTGCGTCTCCGAGGGCATTGGAATGATCATGGAACTCTTGTCGTATGATGTAGTGTCTTGCGCGCGTCATGTACGGACCTTATTCATCTTCGGGTGGAGGTTGTTGGCTCGCCTCCCCATGCCTATCCATGATCCAAGACAACAAAGATTGTATATGTAAGGTAATATGTGGTGGGGTTAGCCTTTGACATCACCTTGGGGATTGTATCGACCTAGTAGCCACAAGTGAGAACTATAAGCTTTCAAAGTGAAATTGCAAAAAAAGCTCACAGTAAAGAAAGAACTAAAACTCTCAAAAGCTTTTTGTCGAAGGTTAGGGTTGTGGAATGCCAAAGAACCAATCAAACAAAAAGGGATAGTCAAAAGTGGGTAAAATCCAACAAAACTCAAGTCAAAGGTAAAGGTCAATCACTCAAAGAGTGACGGAAACCTACACCATACACACACGTGGAAAATATTGTGATTAGCATGACTATGAAAATGAGCAACAAAATGTCCTAACAAAGAATAACCTCGGTTGTCGTGCCTGAAGGAAATATGCCCGAGAGGCAATAATGAAGTGGTTATTATCTTATTCCATGTTTATGATAAATGTTTATTTTGCATGCTATAATTGTATTGATCGGAAACATCAATACATGTGTGTTTAATAAACAAAAAGGGGTTCCTAGTTATGCCTCTCTTATAGACTAGCTTGTTGATTAACAAGATGATCAAGGTTTCCTGATCATAGACATTGGATGTTGTTAATAACAAGGTCACACCATTGGTGGAATGATGTGGTGAACATTAATCTGAAGTATAGCATTACGATCAAGTCATTATGTTTATATTGCTATAACATCATACGAAGTAATCTTAGTCCTTAGACCATGAGATCATGTTAATTGCTAACACCGGAAGAGTATCTTGATAACATCAAACGTCACACCGTAACAGGGTGACTATAAAGGTGGGTTCAGTGCTACGAAGGTGTTATGTTGAGGCTCATGGATCAAGAGTGGGATTTGTCCATCCCGATGACGGATAGATATACTCTGGGCCCTCTCGGTGATATCACATTGAAATAGCTTGCAAGCAAGTGATGTGATCACTAGAATGTTATATCACGCGAACGAGAAAAGAGTGCATGTCGATAACGAGATCAAACTAGGTATGGAGATACCGATGATCGAATCTCAGACATGTAATATATCGCGGGACAAAGGGATTTAGTTACTAGCGTTAAAGGTTCTCGCGATCACAGAAGTCATCGTTGAATGTGTAGGAGTCAGTATGGATATCCAGGTCCCGCTTCTGATTATTGATCTGAGAGGGGTCTCGATCATGTCTGCATTTTTCGGAAACCGTAGGGTGACACACTTAAGGGATACCGACACCATGTGGAGCAAATATGTTTCAGATAAAGATTTAAGAAAGCGCTGGAATTATTTCAATAGACACCGAAACTGTTTCGGGTGAAATTGCTGAAATTGGTTCTGCATGTAATATTGAAATGTTGCAGGGGGTTTTATGTGAATGTTTGTTAATTAAAGTAATTAACAAAATTCTGAATAAAAATAATAAAAGAGTTTTATTAAATGAGAGAGCATTAAATTTGGAGAAATTTAATGCATTTAAAGTGGAGACTTTAAAAGAGAATGTGAAGGGGCAAATTTATGTGGAGGGAGTTACCACCACATGAGTGGAGGAGGTGAAGAGTCACCTCCTCCATGCGCCGGCCATGAAGGAGGGGCACCCCCCTCCTCCTATAAAAGGCCACCCCCTCCTCACTTCTCACATACACCTCCTTATGAAGGATCTCTCTCCCCCTCTAGTATTATTTCCCCATGGTATCGGATTAGCGAGATACATGTTCCCGGTGGCTTTATCTGGAAAGGAGTTGCAGCTTCCGCTGCTTTGCTGGAGCGAGGGACGGAGGTTGTCGGGGTACCGGACGTGTGTGCGATCACGGATGCACCGCTGCTTTGCGGTGCTAGACTTTGTGGTGCTGGAGCTGGATGTGATGGACGTGCTGGAGCCGGACCTGCTGGACTTCATCACGATCTTGAGATCGGCAAGTGTACGACTACATCAACCACGAGTTCCTACTCGTTAAAAAAGCTCGTTGTCTTTGAGGGTAAGTTCTCCATGGATGTATGTCCACCCGTTGCTCTGTACCTAGTAGATAGATCTTGGCGTGTAGTTCACACCGTAGGAAATTTTTTGTTTTCTATGCTGCGGACCCAACAGTGGTATCAGAGCCTGATCTATGCGTAGGTTCTTAGCACGGGTAGTACACATATGTTGATATGTGGTCGATGATGATCATGTTATTGCATCTTCTATGTATTTTGGATATTGATGGCATAGTGGGATGAAGCGGCCGGGACCAACCTTACATGTCATCGTACATGAGACCGGTTCCACGACTGACATGCAACTAGTTTGCATAAGTGGCTGGCGGGTGTCTGTCTCTCCTACTATAGTCAATATCTGATTTACGACGAGTTGCTAATAACTTGGTTATCCTCGTTGTGGTTCATGTTCGTAGGTAAGAACAGTTCTATCTCCGAAAGCCCTAAGCCACGTAAAACTTGCAATTGATAAATTAGAGGCGTCCAGTTTAGATCGTTGCTGGGCTAGTGTCTTGATATGGTATTGTTGTAAGTAGATGTATGATAGATACTCTTACAACACACTCAACGTGTAAGTTCCATAGACCTTGGCCTTACACACAAAGGAATGATAGAGATCATACCACGATGCAAATGATAGAGATCAAATGCATGGACCATATCATCTCACTTTACACATTAGATGTTAGCATCTTATACTGCTAGTTTGGCGCTTTCTGTAGCATTGTAAGATGATCCCTCTTTTAGATATCAAGATAAAAATGTGTTCTTCCTTAAGTATGCACCGTTCTATGGATCGTGTTTCGAGACATCACGTGATGATCGGGTGTTCTCAACTCTACGCTTTCATGCAACGGGTGTAAGACAGTTTTACACACGCGAATACTAAGGTTCTTACTTGGCGAGCCTAGCATGTACAGACATGGCCTCGGAACACGGATCGAAAGGTTAAGCATGAGTCATATAGTTGATGTGATGACCATATTGATGCTCGCCTTTAAAGCTACACCGACTCACGTGATGATCGGACTTGGTGTAGTGGATTTGGTTCATGTAATCACCAAAAAGGCACGAGGGATGTCGTTTTTGAGTGGGAGTTCATTTCTAATTTGGATTAGTCGAACTCAATTTGTCATAAACTAAATCGAAGTGAATTTTCATAGTTTGTTGTAGTCATTGGCATTCGTTTTCTACCTTATGCTTAGTTTTTGTTTGAGATAATAGAACTATAGAATTCTGGATATTTACTTTACGAACTGGTATCGTATTGTTTCGAATGTCAATTTAAAGTTTATAAGTCCTATTGCAAACTTTCAGCAAACTCTATTTACTCCGTGAAGTTTAATAACTAGTATTAAATCAAGAGTAAGAATTCCAATGTTAGTATCTAAAGTATCATGTTTGCCTCCATGATTATTGATATTCAAAAAGTTGTTTTAATATCAAGATTATATTGGAGCTGAAAATTGTTTCAGAAACCATCATGTGTGAAAGATATTGTGATATCTGAAACAATGTATTTGGTTGCATTATGATAGAGTATAATTTAGCAAAATACATTTTCTCATATTGTATGAGAATTTGTGAAGGATGGAGATGCTAGGCATCCGAATCTACCAAAAAGGTTTTGGGAACTGATATTATACTCGTGATTCTTCCTTATAAGCTATAGTAGCTTGATCATGAAAGTTGTCATGATAAGGATGAATAGAAGATGTAAGTAAAATGTTTACTACACTAATAGATTACTAAAGAATGGATTTTTGAAAGAACACCAAACATTTGATGATGGTGATCCACTTCAAAGTGCAAGTCCAAAGGTATTAGTATTTGACTATATACGCTTTGTACCATGTGTCATGTTGATGACACCACTATTGACGTTGATAGATTCTTTTAAAAAGAAAAGGAATTGCTGAAAGAGAATCTATAAAATATTTGGCAGAAAATAAAAGGTTGGAGATGTCAAACTTAGGTATATAGAAGATATACATGTTATGGCTATATTCCTTGCTTGTTAAACAATGTGGTTCTTAGGTATTGGATACCGGTATTGGATACCGAATTGGTTGGTATGAAGTGTCATACAGGACAACGCAATTCATGAACTACAATGGCCTAAGTAACTACCAAGAGAATGAGTGATGATGTTCATCGAAAACAAATAAAGTGTTATTGTGTTTTTCGTTGTCATCAAACCAAGCCTTCAAGATTTGTTTAAATAATTGTTATTTTGTTCCGGTATTACGAGAACAATGGTTGTTCAAATAAATTACCGTATTCCATAAAGGATGCATAAACTTTTACAAGTCTAGTGGGAGAAATCACATCCATAAACATTATTGCTAAAATGTCGCAAGACAAATGATTAAAAGATCACTTATGAAGTGACATCGCTGTTTTAAATTATATTGGAAAGAAAACATGAAGAAACTCCATGTTGATGGATTTTTGGAGTCTTTGATTTTGATCAATTGATGCATGTGAGACTTTCCTCGAGATAATTGAAACTCCATCCATAGGCCAGAGAGGAACGGATGACTAGCTTATTGGAAATTGTGCATGCTGATGTGCATAAGTCCATTATGTGTAGCCATATGCGATGGTTCTTTTTGCTTCATATGCTTTCTTCAAGATTTTGAGTGAATATATCTGTATATTTACTTAATAAGGAAGAAGTATGAAACATTTGAAAGTTGTTCAAAGACTTTCAAGATGAAGTGAAAAATCACTGTAACAAGAAAATAAAGAGTTTATGATTCGATCATAAAGGAAGATATTTGAGTTACATGTTTAGCAAAAATACCTAAGACTTGAGGAATTTTTCCATGATTTGTGTTTTCCCGATAAACCATAGCAGTATGGCATATTCGAGAGATAAAATCAAACCATGTTTGACATGGTAAGATCAAGGGTGTCATTTATAAAACTGCCATTATGTTTTAAGGATTGAAGCTTTAGAGACTACCGCTTTTACACTGAAAAGAGCACCATCGTGATCCATTGAAATGACACCATATGAGTTATGGTTTGGGATAAAAACCAAATTGTCTTTTCTTAAATTTTGGTATGCTATGCATAAGTAAAATGTTTACAACCAAAGTCGGATAAGCACGTCTTTGTAGGTTATCCCAAAGAATTTGTTTGGAATTTCTCCATAACACCAAGGACAAAAGAGTTTGTTACTTGGAACGTCAAATTTCTTGAGAAGGAATTGTTCGTGAAAAGTTAAGTGGGAGGACAATAGATCTTTGATAAGGTTGTTGAACCTTAGCTATATGTGCTAAGTAGCACAGTGCCGAAAAGTGTCCCGGTGGCGGCCACAATGCTCATGGCTCTCGTGATTACAAAAGGTGTGATCTCGGAGATTAAAGTTCCTATAGAACCGTGTGGGTCAGTAAGAATCAAATAGTAAGATTTGAAACAGAAGTCGTTATTGTTTGACAATGATGAACCGACTACATGCAAAGAAGCGATGATGGGCCCTGACTCCATAAAATGACTAGAAGTCATAGAATCCGTGATATTATCCATACACGAGAAATCATGTTTCTGAACTTGGAAGACCCTCCGGAAAGGCGTGAAGCCTATGGGTCGTGTTTGGATCTATAAAGAAATAAGACATGGATGTTTAACATCTATGAAATAGTCGACATGTCGGAAAGAAGTTTACGACAATGTTCAAGGAGTTGACTATGACAAGATTTGATCTTTCATAGCGATATATAGTCTTGACGGATTAATGTAGCAACAACAATTTGGTATATGGTAGTTGAATAAACAAAACAAGGTTCTTCTAATAGAATGGTAACCTAGGACATGTACATGACATGGTCCGAAGGGTTTTGTTAATTCAAAGGGTGCTAAAAGGGCATGTAAACTTCAATAGTTGAAGTGAGCATAGCGGAGTTGGAATCTTCACCATGATGAAACTGTTAAAAGAGTTTAAATTCATCGGAGATGATGAAGATGCTTGCATTTGCAAGAAATTTAGTGGGAGCGCTGAGACATATTTCTAATACATTATGTAGAGGACATATTGTTGATTGGAAATGATGTATCTTGAATTGACACAAGTTAAGGATTTCATTAAAATAAGATTTCGATGAAAGACTTGGGCAAACCCAGAATATTAGGCATCAATATATATATGGATAGATTAAGGCGCTAATATGGTTGTGCCAGACATACATATATAAGATATTGAAAGGGTTCAATATGAGATATTGAAAGGGTTCAATATGGAAACAACAAGAAAGGTTCTTGCTGCATGGAAAGGATTGTATCAAGATTCAAGTGTTTCAACACTTGGTGAGTAAAATGACATGAAAATTTTGATCGATTATACCATGATATGTATATATCCAGAATGTCCTATGATCTAAATGTTATGAGCATATACCAGAATGATTCATAAGATGATCATTGGACAATAGTAAAGATATTCTTATGAGCTTTGGAAGAACTAAGAATATATCATGTATAAGTGACAAATAGTTAAAGGTAGTTCATTGTAAAGTGTTACATTGATACTAGTTTTGTCACAAGATACAAATTAAATTTATCTCAATTTAGACTATGGGTGTCACAATATAATGGAAAGGATGTTCCATGATGGATTGGGATGAGTTCCAAAGTTGAGATATTGTGACGGATACTACAAGAAAAGGCTAAGTATATGACTGCTATAGTAGCAGCATAGGAGGGCATTTGTTTTAAGTAGTTTGTTATCAAACTAGGTGTGGTTCAAAGTGGGCTAATACTATGAAGATATATTGTGTGACAATAATATCAACATATTTTAACCCGAACAAACTAAAGGTCTCACCAGAGAACCAAATTTATACAATGCCATCTCATTTGAGAATGAGTGATGCGTAGAGACGCAAAAACATGCAAATACACACGGACCTGAAACTATCAGATTTGGAGATTATGTTAACCACTAGCAATTGCATATATGCAACACCAGAAAGCCATAGGTGTTCAATACGCAAAGTTTTTCAAACTAGATTATTGACTCTAGTGCAAGTGGGAGACTGAAGGGAATATGCCTGAGAGGCAATAATAAAGTGGTTATTATCTTATTCCATGTTTATGATAAATGTTTATTTTGCATGCTATAATTGTATTGATCGGAAACATCAATACATGTGTGTTTAATAAACAAAAAGGGGTTCCTAGTTATGCCTCTCTTATAGACTAGCTTGTTGATTAACAAGATGATCAAGGTTTCCTGATCATAGACATTGGATGTTGTTAATAACAAGGTCACACCATTGGTGGAATGATGTGATGAACATTCATCCGAAGTATAGAATTACGATCAAGTCATTATGTTTATATTGCTATAACATCATATGAAGTAATCTTAGTCCTTAGACCATGAGATCATGTTAATTGCTAACACCGGAAGAGTATCTTGATAACATCAAACGTCACACCGTAACAGGGTGACTATAAAGGTGGGTTCAGTGCTATTAAGGTGTTATGTTGAGGCTCATGGATCAAGAGTGGGATTTGTCCATCCCGATGACGGTTAGATATACTCTAGGCCCTCTCGGTGATATCACATTGAAATAGCTTGCAAGCAAGTGATGTGATCACTAGAATGTTATATCACGGGAACGAGAAAAGAGTGCATGTCGGTAACGAGATCAAACTAGGTATGGAGATACCGATGATCGAATCTCGGACATGTAATATATCGCGGGACAAAGGGATTTATTTACTAGAGTTAAAGGTTCTCGCGATCACAGAAGTCATCGTTGAATGTGTAGGAGTCAGTATGGATCTCTAGGTCTCGCTTCTGATTATTGATCTGAGAGGGGTCTCGATCATGTCTGCATTATTCGCGAACCATAGGGTGACACATTTAAGGGATACCGACACCATTTGGAGCAAATATGTTTCAGATAAAGATTTAAGAAAGCGCTGGAATTATTTCAATAGACACCGAAACTGTTTCGGGTGAAATTGCTGAAATTGGTTCTGCATGTAATATTGAAATGTTGCAGGGGGTTTTATGTGAATGTTTGTTAATTAAAGTAATTAACAAAATTCTGAATAAAAATAATAAAAGAGTTTTATTAAATGAGAGAGCATTAAATTTGGAGAAATTTAATGCATTTAAAGTGGAGACTTTAAAAGAGAATGTGAAGGGGCAAATTTATGTGGAGGGAGTTACCACCACATGAGTGGAGGAGGTGAAGAGTCACCTCCTCCATGCGCCGGCCATGAAGGAGGGGCACCCCCCTCCTCCTATAAAAGGCCACCCCCTCCTCACTTCTCACATACACCTCCTTATGAAGGATCTCTCTCCCCCTCTAGTATTATTTCCCCATGGTATCGGATTAGCGAGATACATGTTCCCGGTGGCTTTATCTGGAAAGGAGTTGCAGCTTCCGCTGCTTTGCTGGAGCGAGGGACGGAGGTTGTCGGGGTACCGGACGTGTGTGCGATCACGGATGCACCGCTGCTTTGCGGTGCTGGACTTTGTGGTGCTGGAGCTGGATGTGATGGACGTGCTGGAGCCGGACCTGCTGGACTTCATCACGATCTTGAGATCGGCAAGTGTACGACTACATCAACCACAAGTTCCTACTCGTTAAAAAAGCTCGTTGTCTTTGAGGGTAAGTTCTCCATGGATGTATGTCCACCCGTTGCTCTGTACCTAGTAGATAGATCTTGGTGTGTAGTTCACACCGTAGGAATTTTTTTGTTTTCTATGCTGCGGACCCATTAGTGTCAATCCAAGGAGAGACGGTGGCCCGTTTGTAGAGAGAAAAACGAGCAACGGATTTGTGCACTTTCCTTGGGTGCTCTTCTTTCTCTCTTGCTTACAAGCTTGAGAGTCTCTTTTGCTATGGGAGACTTTTTTTTTGTTTCTTTTCTCTTTTTTGATTTTTGCTCTCCCTTGATTCTACCAAGTCACTCTTGCTATTGCTCTTGCACTCTCACTATCCAAGAACAAATGCACAATGCTCAAGCAAACACAAGACGAGCCAGTCTCATGGGATAGGTGCACACAACGGAAGATAGGGGTTAACAAGGTGACACGAGTTATACCTTCGTTGGTGATGATGAACTTGTGGTCGGTGGTGCGGTATGATGTTTGGGTGCAGTGGCGTCGAGGAGCACGGACGAATTTGTTGCGGAAGCTTGTTTTTAGTTGGTCACACGCACATGGTACACAAACAAACAAAAGTAGATTAGCCAAAAAGGAATAAGAGGCAAAAACTATCAAAACTAGGCGTCTGGGCCGGAGACTCCGGGGTGTGAGGTTGGAGACTCTAGGGTCAGGAAAACGAGAATATCATTTTGCGGCCCGAAAGTTGGGGTGGCCAGGTTACGTGTTACCTGAGTTCCCTGATATCAGCCGCGATGACTATAGTTGGCCTGCCAAATACTCAGAGGGTCTTTTTCGGCATGAATTCAACTTTACGTTTCAATACAAAAAATCAGGCTAACGGCCGTCAAGTTGGGCTCCCATGTCAGCTTTCGCCGTTATGTTGCGGCCGACGTTGCTGCCATGTAGGCTTGCAGCGTTGGCGCATGCATTCTTTACGCGTCTTCTTCTTCCTCCAGGGCGGCAATCTGTGGTCGCGGCCATGGCGTGGAGCTAGGACTTGGACAAACCTGCTCGGCCCGTTCTCCTCCCCATCCCGAATCGGATCTCACCCTCACCATGACCGCACCATTGACACGGCGCGGGGACGGGAATTCATTCCCGGGTGAGATCTGTCACCATGCTGACCATGCTCGATCCTGTTGGTATGCTCCGGATTCCGAGCTTGTTGTCGCCGTGGTCACACACGCACCAGCCACGGCGCCTTCCTCTCCGAACCCCAAAGCCACATCCACCCAGTTCGGCACAATGCCAACAAGGTGAAAATGCATCAAGTTTTCTTCTTGTGATTGTAGAAAAACATGTATGTACCGTGGCCGTAGCATACTCTAACAATGTACACATATATTGTTTACTAGATTTTCATTTGAAATTAGTAGCTCTGTGATGACGAAACATAGAGAACCTAAATGGAATGACGATGACGACCATGTTCTGTACTTTGCATTGCATCAACAAGTGCTCGCTAACGAAGCAAGTTACCAAGAGAGTGGAGTTCATCAGCCATTGCCAAAAAATATGTGAACAAATCAATGAGAGATTCAATGCAAATAAGCGTAGAAAAGCTAGATCCATGTCATCAATCATCAATAGGTGGCACATTCTAGTGATGCGTTCAAATGCATACACGATGTATCATTTGCTTGAAGTGGTTGTTATCCTGAGCAAAAATGCCTGGTATGCACATTACATTTGTATGTTCTATGCTGCAATCTGTTGTTATGGGCATGGAAAGAAGAGCTAGGCTTCACTGAATATTACGCAGTTAGGCCTAACTTAGTCTTACACAAATAAGCACAGCTTAGTCTTTACACACATAAGCGTAACTAATGATAAAGATAAAGACAAATGGTTCATCGGATCTGCCAGTATGAGCACTAGGTCCCTGGAGATGGTGGTATCATCGGAACGAACCAGAATGTTGCATTTGGCCGTCTTTCATTCTCCTTCAAATAGTACGACCCCACTGATGAGCCAATTGTAGGCCCCCTCCCCCGACGTGGATTCGGCTCTAGGTCGGATCTGGAGTGTCAACATGATAGGCGCATGAGTGTGCAGCAAACACACAGTCTGCTATCAACACTGGAAGTGCTGTCACCTCAGCAACAACACCAGCATGTTCTTCCTAGATTCCGGCAGCAGCCTCAGCAGGTATTTCGTCAGCTTCACCAGCAGCAGCATCACCAAGTATTTCGTCAGCTTCACCAGGAGCAGCAGTAGCTAGTTCTTCGTTAGCTCCACCACCACAAACACCACCACCACCAGCAGCAGCAGTAGCAGCATCAGGGGCCAGGGCTACCTGAGCAATTACAGGTTCAAAAGCTCCAGGGGCTCTGACAAAGAAAGGGTAGTTGATCCCAAGAAACACAGATTGTCCCTTCAGATTGTTGACTCTGCTCCAGACTTGCTCTACTGGGTCTTCGGATGGGCATGCGGACCTCGAGAAAACGTGACACCGCAGCGATGGGTATGAAGAAAGTTGTGTCCCCATATGTTCTATTGTATCACCAACGTTGTTTAGTGCTCCCCTGATATGAATCCACAAGAGTTCATCATCTTGTTCTGTGTTGTCTCTGAGAGGTGCCAGGAACCAGCGCCGTGTCCCAAGTTCAGCATCTACTACTACATCTTCGATGACCAGAGATGGAATGATGCGCGGGGCTGCGTGGGTACCTGCGTGTTACTAACAGTCAGTAAGCAGAATTTTGAATGGGATTTTACATGCTATATGACACCATGACTCACCCCAAATGGAGGGCTCCCAAACACGCACGTCGCCGCTAGGTTCAGTGACCGCATAAATGCGTTGCGGTCTATACGAAGAGTAGCCATAAGTGAAGACGGTGTCGACATACTTCTCTAGTCGCAGGAAGTCGTCGGGCAAGACTGTCCATTCCTTGTCTTCTGGGCATCTAATGAATGTGATTGCCATGTCAAACACCGCTAAGAGGTCGTACTCCCAGTTCTTCCACGCCCCCTCCCACGGTCTATGTGGGAGCTGTACCTTCACGAGGCCAAGTTCTGCCATGTTGAACCTATAAGCGAATTCAGAAATGGGAGGCGGCCACCCGTTGTTGAATGCAGTAATGCCGACACCCTTCAAAGATGGCACTGCAAGTCTCTTCGATCTGTAGCCATTTTTTAGAGTCCAAGTATTCCCATCCTGTGATAAAAGGACCAGCCACTCGCCGTTGCCACCCACCCAGGTGTGGTCATCTTCCATTTCCGTCTCTTCTTCTTCCTTGATATTCACCAGTACTGATTCGGACCACTTATCCAGCAGCATCAGTTTTGCATGAATATTCTGCAGAGTTTGTTTTCAGTTGGTACAATAAACTAGCATGGATTCCATTGCAGATACAATTTGACAACTGGGCTTTCAGATTAAAGTACACAAAATATCGCCTAAATACGAGTGTCTCCTCAGATATCGCCTAAATTGTGCCTGTGTCTCTACGAAGATACTCAATATATGGAGTAGTAGCAGAGCCCCCAGAACAAACTCCTGACGATGATCATAATTAAACAGCTCGGGGCATAACAGCCTTAAATAGTCTAATCTGCTTGTTTTTATTTTAGGAAACAGAATATCACCTAGCAGTCATTCCATTGCAAAATCGAAATTGACAACTTGTCTATCACCTAAAGTAAGACTGTGTCACTACGAAAATACCAGAATATCAGGTACGAGCAGAGCTTCCTCTGTACAGAATAGTCTTAAATGGTTCGATTTGTTCAAACCGCACGTGCACACAACATGTTCGACGAAAGGAACATAGGATTCCGATGAGAGTTTAGCACATATGAATCAACAATATGACTGAATGAATAAGCTAGATACTAGAACTTACGTGGCCATCACGGTCGTCTGGCCATTTGCTGTTATCAAGGTAAAGAAGGCCCGGTGTGCCGAACGGTTGTTCATCCATGTTCCGCATCATCACGCGGTAGCCAGGGATGCAGCGAGCGAGGCGGCCGGCTGAGATGATGTCCAACTCCGAGGCGATCCTGTGCACGTTCGTGGTGCTGAGGTTCGGCCATCCCCAATCCTCGTGGTAGTGGTCGCCCTGGGCATCCGCGTCGCCGTCGCATGCCTTTCGCTTCAGTCTGCTGCTACCCCAAGCTCTACCCATAGCGGCAAATGGAGTCTGGAATCCGGTAGATTAATGGAGGCATTGTGATAAGGAGGCGGATGGATTCGAGAGGGGGTGGAATCAGGGATGGGGGTAGTTGTTCGAGTGGGGAGTGAATCTGCAAGGAACCGCCGCCGCCACCAGTTCTCATCCGCGTGGAAGACAAGAAGGGGGGCGTAATTATTGAGGGCGGGCACCGGAACCGTCTAGAGGAAGTGAAAAAATAAATTGTAAAAGGGAAATGTGCGGCCCGCCTGTCAGTGAGTGAAGGTCGGCACGCGCAAATGTGCCTATGTTTGAAGTGATTCCACCGCATGCAAGTGACACAGAACAAATTTTAAGAAGTGCTAGCGTCGACGTGTAAAACCGCCGTTTTTCGCCACCTTCACCCTACTACGAACGGTCGTGCACCATTCCAGATATTGGTCAGGGCGGTTCCAATCTTTCACTTCTCCGTCTCATTTCCTCCTCCACGACCTCATCGTCTTTCTCCTTCATGGCCTCCTCCATGGCCTCATCCATTTCCTCCACTATCGCATCACCCTCTTCCTCCATATCCTTTCCCTCTTGCCTGTAGTCAAGGACGCTCCGGACGTCCGAAACGACGGCAGGCAAGAAACTGTGCACTTCGATATCGAAGTACATGGCGGGAAGAAGATCGATGTCGTCTACACCACCGACACTCGGACGATGAGGAACACTCTGAATAATTACACAAGTTGGCTGCAGTTCGAAGAAAACAGGTTCATAGGTCTCGACCTCGAGTACAGCCGTGATCACCGTAGGATCGCCGTGGTGCAACTCTCCATGAAGGGGCATGTCCTCGTATACTAGCCCTTTTGCGAGAAGGGGGCTGACGGGATCTGGTAGACTTTGCTGTCTTTTTGTTCCTGAACCGTCTGTTTGCAAAAGTTATTGCTATATTATTTGTCTGAATTCATTTTCTTGTAGGTGGGGCAAAAGCATTAGGGATCTGTTTCATGACTTTCTCGTGAACCAGCACATAACATTACCAGTGTTGACATCACAAAAGCAGTAAACTGCTTGAAAGCCCGAATGTCAACATTAGAATCCCAAAGGGGTGCAGAGTGGACATCCATGAAATTTACTAGATCCTAGGGACGAAGGACGGTAAGACCGGGATGGCCGCTCTTGCCTCCGAACGCATCGACCCATGGTACGCTGACATGAAGGACAGATTGTCGAGATGTTCGTGGAGGCATTTAGGGCATGATTACTGGGAGGATAAGCCACTTTCTGAACCTAATCTAAAGTACGCTGCAATTGACGGGTATGTTAGCCATGAGCTGTACCGCCAGATTGTAAAATCTCCTTCCAGGCATCGCATCATTGAACCACCACCAAGGCAGGTTGTTTGTCCCAGATGCCGGAGTGTAGATGAATCTACAAACCGGGGCAAGCGACCGAAGGCATCTTGGGATCGGTTGCCTTCTCCAACAGGCTGGGATGTAGACTATTAATGCATGATTGTTGTGTTTATGAAAACATGTTATTTCATAAGTACACTATGTGAGCAATTACGAACTGTTGTGTATTACCTTTGTCAAACTATAATCTGGTTTATGACTGTATCCTTCTCTATAATCTAGGTTTGGTTATAACTTATGACTGTATCACACCTTATGCATGTTAGTCCTGGATTCTGCTGCATGCAAATGACACAGAAAAAATTTGTAAGAATGAGTGTTGAGCATACAAAAGGGGGAATGTAATTCATACATGTTAAGTAGCTAATAGCACAGGGATCATACGAGCTTGGTTCTTACACACATAATGCTTAGAAAATACATGCGAGATAAAATACATGCGAAATAAAACTAGGAACGAAATGCGAAACTAGTAGTGGTAAACAACACACTCACCCACCCGCCAGATCCTGTTGAGCATCTCGTAGCAGACATACGCGTCCCTGGCTGCGTACTTGATCGCATCGTAATCTAGGTGCCTCCACTCCCATCGCTTGTGTAGGTGCTTCGGGAACTCGATTTTCATGCCGGCGTACTCGCGGTCGATGATGTCGGAAGCGAGTCTAGCCATGCCGGCTTTCCCCGTACTGCCATCCGGGTACCTCCACAAACGTTGGAGATCGACGTGATTGACGACATGAACAAGGAGATCCCGTTATAGCTTCGGAGTGTCATTCTTGATGTCGACGCTGGCGAAGTAGATCTCCCTCCTGTGTAGGAACTCGCGAAGCTCCGGGCATACAGATTTGGCCCTACATACGTGATATAGTAGGCAGTGGTTGCGCATGGACAGCTGCAAAAGCGCCATCCTCTTCCTATCTCTGGTATACTCGAGGTTAAGGCCGATGATCTTGTACCTGTCCATCGGCTCCTGTAGCCACCACTCATACATTGTGATGACCTTGGCCACCTCCGCTGACACAGTTGTGTGGACGACCATCAGCTTGGTGGTGCCATGGGCGGTGACGGTGTACTCATCGGTGTAGTCGCTCCCGTCGCCAAACACGCCGTACTCTGTGTCCATGGCAGCAGCTAATGCGGCGGCGGTGGCCTAAGGTCGGTAGCAGTGGCTGGGACTAGGCGTGGAGATGGAGTGATCTGTTGCAGTGGTATGGCCAGGCGGAGGCGTCGGCGGAAGGAATGAGTTGGGGATTTTTGCGCAGTGAAGTGCTATGGCGACGCCGGCAGAAGAAATGAGTTGGGGATTTTTGCACAGTGATGTGCTAAGGAGACGGGAGGCGATGCTTAAATTCCATTTACCAATATTCCGGTCATACCCATGCGAAAGCAAGTTTGACCGGGCGAGCACCGATGGTTTCCAATCCTAGCGATTAAATTCAGCGTTCGTCCCGGTAGGCGATGGGACGGGTGTGCGACATGGCTTTGGCGTGGCAGAGACCGGTCACGTAGACCACCGTCCCGTTGCCGATCCACAGCAGGTGCGTGGTGCTGACACGGCGTAACGTGACAGGACAGAAGGAAGTGTACAGTTATTATTAATTCCTTAAGAAGTGTAAGCATAGACATGGACCTAGCATCCCTGCACATCGGGGCAGCCGATCAGGCCTGCCGATTGCGCAAAGCTTGTCCCAAATTTGCCAAAATGAAGCTTGTTTGCCCATGCTTCTATAAGTTTCTCTGTAGGCCACTTGTGTAAGCATGCACGATCAAGCAACTTTGCAACACACGTGTCGGTGGAAAAGCATTAGTTTCAACGCACCACATAGTTTAGGGATTTAGAATAGCTACATTGTGGAGATCTAGCCAAATTGCATGGTAAAGCCAAATTCAGCTTTTTGTCAGATTTAGCTATAGCAACATTGTGTCTCGTTTGTCCTCACTTTTGCCTCCCGATATTCCGAAGCCCTCACATGCACTCGGAGGGGGGTGTCGTCTGGTCAAAGGCATGGCCATTACGTGCACCACGACGCCTAAAGTGGAGGTTTTTTTGTTATTTGGCCTTTTTAAGAGCGCCTTTTCCCGTCTCTCCCTAAAAGTTGTGTTTTTTTTGCCCAAAAAGATAGGGAATCTAGAGCAGCTTCTCTCTTTATTCATTGTTCCTTTTGCGATCGTTTTTCCCCAATCTGGTAGCAAATCTAGAGCAGCAAAGCAAACCAACACCATAAATAAATTCAGTAAACATAGCAGATGTAGATAAAGCAGCTAATATAGGTTATATAGTACGGTACTTAACGAGGTTCGACAATTAGGCTGCTCAGCAGCAGCAGCAGCGGACTGCTTCAACATAAACAAGACAAAAGAAGCTGCTTTACAGTAGCAGCAGTTGATCAGTGGCCCCTCGTGGGCTCTGCCAGGAGGCCATCCGCCTCCTCCCTCTGGCGCCTCCTCCACTTCTTGCTGCCCAGCCCCTTGACCTTGGGCACCTTGGGTATAACCGGGGCATGCGACCCTCCTCAATAGCCACCTTCTGGAGGTTGCGGAGGTGAAGACCGAGCGCCTGGTGCTTGGCCCTGAAGCCGTGGATATTCACGGACTCGCTGCAGGTCCTCACGTCCTCAGCATGCTTCACGAGGGAGTTGAAGTCCGTGCCGTGGAGCCTCCTGGTGGGGCAGAAGGGGCACATGTACACGTCACCGGCGAAGAAGGTGTTGTACTGACGGACTTTAGCCTCCTTAGCACATGAAGAGTCTTGGTGTCCTTGGCCTCGTCGTCGCTGTGGAGGTCACTACTATCCTTCTGTTGGAAAAAAACAGTAGAGTGA
Organism: Avena sativa; assembly: GCA_916181665.1. Classification (NCBI taxonomy): domain Eukaryota; kingdom Viridiplantae; phylum Streptophyta; class Magnoliopsida; order Poales; family Poaceae; genus Avena; species Avena sativa. The sequence goes on from OV702292.1 coordinate 322,061,039, forward strand.
AATAAGGACATGATTGAGATACTTTGATTATCGGGATTGATTTTTTGCATAAATTAACCGAATGAGATCTCCCGATTATTCCCCAAATCTCAAACCAAATCGAATACTGATCCCAACTACGAACAGGGGGATTCATCGAAAATCAAGATCTAACACAATAGGATTAGCTACTGTAAAAAATACGAACAACTGAGCCCTAATAACATACGATCTAGCATCCAACGATGGGAGCAGGGGAAGAACAAGGGAAGGAGAGAAAACCCTGGCTACCTCAGACCACGGGTCGGCGATGCTGGTGTCGTAGGGGTTCTCCGGCCTTATGTAGACAACCTCCTCGTAGGGGTCCCAGCCGAGCGGGATCTGTCTGAGACCGGTGGGGGCCTCCTCGCTGGCGGCTACGGCGGATGCAGGGACAAGGACGGGGGGCTCCTCGTCGGCGGCCTTGGAGGCGCCGATGGCCACCACGGCGATCTTCTCCATCGCCGGCGTGGTTGGGGTTTTGTTGGGCGTTTGCAGAAGGTGATGGGACAGTGGAGACGGTTGAGTGAGCGAGTGCGTGATGAGTGGGAGTGGGGAGGCCTCTATTAAAGAAGAAGGAAAGTGACGTTTCATTGCACTACCGTGCATCGCGTACGCTAATGCATCGTGCACGGCCACACGTGTCCGCTACCGCCCCGTGCACCGCACACGCGTACCATGAGTCACGTTTTTTCCCTCGTGTCTAACCATGGCGATTCAGTTGTACTCAGTTCTTCCCACCAACCGTTGATCCTCTGTGATCTAGCGGACAGGATAACCCTTATATCTGTCGGGGCACCCCTCTATCCATGCAAAATAACGAGTATGCCACCGAAACTTTAACAACATAAACAGATGAACTTGAATATATTTTGAAGGGTATGAAATAGAAATCCCCATAGTTTAAGGGTCTAGATACGGTAAGAGAACTAAATATTATTAGTGGCCGGGCCAGCACAGTGACGGGGTTGGTCGGCTAGAAGTTGCTGATTCCTAAGTAAGGGGACACTAGGCCGGTCTTGACATACTCCCTCAGGAACTTGCCATAAGCAGCGTGCTTAGCCTTGGTCGCCGACTTGTGTTTACTAGCCGGGCTTTTACCGATGCCAACCGCATGCGGAATCAAGCTGGCAATCCTCGGGTTGACTCCTTTCTTAAAGAAAGGGCACCTGAGCTCCCCAAGTCGAGTGCAGAAAGGGATTATCCCGCTCTTGAGCTTCTTCATGACATGGCGGCTCTTGTTGTCTGTGGTCTCCTTGTCAGAGTCCATCTCACTTGAATACACCTGTAATGTATGGAATACAAACCGAAATGAGCAAAATAATAAATATATATTCCTTCTACCATTCCAAGTTACTTTCGATGAAATAACATGTCTATACAGGTTCACCAGTTCATTACGGCCGTCTCCCCAGCTCGCTCCTAAATTAATGTGGTTTGTGTTCTTGGTAACTTATTAATAAATAAATAATGTGGATTCATTCAGAACAGACTAGATCTCTCCATGTACCGGTTTGTACGTTGCATCTAATCATTATGACTAGATTTTTTTATGACGCCAGGATAGATTAAGCTCGAGCAAAAAAATATGAATCATGTAGAAATAGATGTACCTCCGGGTACACAAGCGAAGCGTGTTCGTCGAACTCCACGCCCTCATCGGCGCCTCCGAAGTCATCAGCACCGGCGTGCACATGGTCCCCCAAGGGGTTGAACTGCACGTCCTCCTTGGCATGTGCTGCGTGATGCTCCTCCAAATCTGCCGCGTGAAGCACCACCCCGACGGCGATGCTCGGACACTCACCCCCACGCACTGGTTTCATGGAGAAGGTTCGTGCAAGTATGTTCAAGCTTGTGGGGTTTTGCTGGATAGGGAAGAGAGAGTACTGGATGAGTGCGAATGGAGGACCCGATAGGATGGGTTTTTAATGCGGGGACCTTTAGGCCTCCTCGAGGGCCCCGGTTGGCTGCTCTTCCGGCTGCGGCTGCTGCGTGGAAGGTTCGTGTGGTGGGGGCCTGACGAAAGTGAGAGTGTGGGCGCGCTGCATAGTAAAAATGGTATAGCCGGTGGTCCGTGGATGACCAGTTGTCGTGCAGTAGACTTGTAGCCTTTGCAGACTAGATTAAACATGACATGACCACTCGACGACTTTTTCCATGGACGGCATCGTGTTCCTTCTTGTAGAAGTCTCGTTGAGGGAGACATCCGTGATGTCTCGTCCTGTCCTGTGATGGGCACGACGTGTGCAACAAGCCTCGTTGGATCACACGGCATCAACGGTTGGTGCGCACGATCCCCGTGTCAACTGTGACAACCAATCAGGGCGTAGCAGACAGAGTGGGCACAGGTTTGGGCTTCTACGAAATATAGAGAGAGAGGGGGGAACTGGGTTGTATCAAAAAACCAAGGGCAAAGCTAAGAAGTATAAAAATGGAAAGTGGGTGTCTTTTACAATGAAATGCATCATGGAATACATCAAATTATGCCAAGATAGATCCACTAGAGTTCATTGCATGTGTGTTCTTTCCACAAACCACATATGTATCCACAAGAGTTATTCCATGTGTGTTCCTGCCATGAACCACATATGGATCAACCAGTGTCATTGCATGTGTGTTCTGTCCACAAACCACGTATGGATCAACCAATGGCATTGCATGTGTGTTCTTTTCACAAACCACACATGGATCAACCAGTGTTCACTGCATGTGTGTTCTTTCCACAAACCACTTATGGATTAATCAGTGGTCATTGCATGTGTGTTCTTTTCCATAAACCAGATATGAATCCATATGTGTTCTTGAACTAAAACCAGCATTAGAGTCACTCCATGTGTGTTCTTTCCACAAACCACTTATGGATCCACCAGTGTTCATTGCATGTGTGTTCTTTTCCACAAACCACATATGGATCAACCAGTGGTCATTGCATGTGTGTTCTTTTCACAAACCACATGTGGCCCCACTAGAGCCATTGCATGTGTGTTCTTATACTAAAACCAGCACTAGACTCATTGCATGTGTGTTCTTTTCACAAACCACATATGTATCAACCAGTGGTCATTGCATGTGTGTTCTTTTCACAAACCACATGTGAACCCACTAGAGTCATTGCATGTGTGTTCTTATACTAAAACCAACACTAGAGTCATTGCATGTGTGTTATTTCCACAAACCACACGTGGATCAACCACTAGACTTATTGCATGTGTGTTCTTTCCACAAACCACACATGGATCAACCAGTGTCATTGCATGTGTGTTCTTTCCACAAACCATATATGGATCCATTTGAGTCATTGCATGTTTGTTCTTATACTAAAACTAGGACTAGAGTCATTGCATTGTGTTCTTTCCACAAACCACTTATGGATCCACCAGTGTTCATTGCATGTGTGTTCTTTTCACAAACAACATATGGATCCACCAGTGGTCACTTCATGTGTGTTCTTTCCACAAACCACTTATGGATCAACCAGTAGCCATTGCATGTGTGTTCTTTCCATAAACCACATATGGATCAACCAGTGGTCATTGCATGTGTGTTCTTTTCACAAACCACATGTGGACCCAATAGAGTCATTGAAATGTGTGTTCTCTTAAGAGACCACACATGGATCCACCAGTGTCATTGCATGTGTGTTCTTGTTACTAACAACAACCAGAGTCATTGCATGTGTGTTCTTTTTACATACCACATATGGATCCACCAGTGTCATTGCATGTGTGTTCTTTTCACAATCCACCTATGGATCCACTAGTGTCATTGCATGTGTGTTCTTTTTACTAACAACAACTGGAGTCATTTCATGACTATTCTTTTCACATACCACATATGGATCTACCAGTGTCATTGAAATGTGTGTTCTCTTCAGAGACCACACATGGATCCACCAGTGTCATTTCATGTGTGTTCTTGTTACTAATTACAACCAGAGTCACTGCATGTGTGTTCTTTCCACAAACCACATGTGGACCCACTAGAGTCATTTCATGTGTGTTCTTATACTAAAACCAGCACTAGACTCATTGCATGTGTGTTCTTTTCCACAAACCACACATGGATCCACTAGACTCATTGCATGTGTGTTCTTTCCACAAACCACTAATGGATCAACCAGTGCCATTGCATGTGTGTTATTTCCACAAACCACTTATGGATCAACCACTAGAGTCATTGCATGTGTGTTCTTTCCACCAGTGTTATTGCATGTGTGTTCTTTTTACTAACAACAACTAGAGTCATTGCATGTGTGTTCTTTTCACATACCACATATGGAACAACCAGAGTCATTGCATGTGTGCTCTTTTCACAATCCACCTATGGATCCACCAGTGTCATTGCATGTGTGTTCTTTTACTAACAACAACCAGAGTCATTGCATGTGTGTTATTTTCACATACCAGATATGGATCCACCAGTGTCATTGCATGTGTGCTCTTTTAACTAACAACAACCAGATCCATTGCATGTGTGTTCTCTTTAGAGACCACACATGGATCCACCAGTGTCTTTGCATGTGTGTTCTTTTTACTAACAACAACCAGAGTCATTGAAATGTGTGTTCTCTTCAGAGACCACACATGGATCCACCAGTGTCATTGCATGTGTGTTCTTTTTACTAACAACAACCAGAGTCATTGAAATGTGTGTTCTCTTCAGAGACCACACATGGATCCACCAGTGACATTGCATGTGTGTTCTTATACTAAAACCAGCACTAGACTCATGGCATGTGTGTTCTTTTCCACAAACCACACATGGATCCACTAGACTCATTTCATGTGTGTTCTTTCCACAAACCACTAATGGATCAACCAGTGGCCATTGCTTGTGTGTTCTTTCCACAAACCACTTATGGATCAACCAGTGGTCATTGCATGTGTGTTATTTCCACAAACCACTTTTGGATCAACCACTAGAGTCATTTCATGTGTGTTCTTTCCACTAACCACACATGGATCAACAAGTGGTCATTGCATGTGTGTTCTTATACTAAAACCAGCACTAGAGTCATTGCATGTGTGTTCTTTCCACATGCCACACATGGATCAACAAGTGGTCATTGCATGTGTGTTCTTATACTAAAACCAGCACTGGAGTCATTGCATGTGTGTTCTTTCCACAAACCACACATGGATCAACAAGTGGTCATTGCATGTGTGTTCTTATACTAAAACCAGCACTAGAGTCATTGCATGTTCAATAAGAGAAATCTTAGGAATTGGTTCAATAAGAGAAATCTTAGGAATTGGTTCAATAAGAGAAACCTAAAGACTAATAAGAGAAATCACCATCAAGTTCAATACAAGACTATGGCTATGTTCCATATAAAAATTTGGCAATGTAATACCTAAATAATATATAATGGTAAATAACAAAATTACAAAACCATAGGAATTGGTTTCACACTATTTGTAGCCATAGATAAAAATATATGGTTTATTTTAGAAGAAAGGAAAAGAAATACGAAATAAGAAAATTCCAAGGCCAATAAAGCACCTACCAAAAATCAATTACTAAATGAAATAAAAGTATGCTTAAATGGTTTATAAAGATAATTATTAAATAGAATTATACAAATGATAGTCACCTTTTTGTTTTTTTGAAACTATAAATCAACATATATAATTTATTTGGTAAAGAGAAAAAGAAATGGGATTATATTGCAAAGCCAAGATAAGCCATATCTAAAATCCATGTCTAAATGGAACAAAAGTATATTTAAATAACATATAATGGTAAAGAATTATTTTATAAAACTTTGTAAATTAGTTTGACCTTTTTTGGTGTTTTAAATAAAAAGATATGAAAGAAAGTAACTAAGTAAAAAAAGAACCATATAGGCCAAAGTAAAAATTTATAAATGATATTGTTTGATTTGGATAATAAATAAGATAGATAATATCCTAAAATGATCTTGTAGATTTTACAAATTTTTGGAAATTTAATGGATCTATTTTGAGCTCTAAATCAAAAGTTATTAAAGAAAACAGAAAAAGAAAAACGTATAAAAAAAAGAGCCGACCCAGCCCAACTGTGGCCACCTGAGAGCAGCCCAACCCGTCCAGCTATCCTTCCTCTTTTTTTCCTTCATGTTATTTTATTTTGGGCCTCTTCCTTTTACTTGGCCCATCTTGACCAGCCGGACCGAGTCGATCGACGCTCATCTTCTTCCTAGTGCACGTACAGACACTTACAACCATGGCCATTGTACCTCTTCTCCTCCCTCTCCCATCAATTCTGGTGGATCCCTCCAATCGCAATCAACACGAAACTTGTGGAAATTTAATGGACAACCCGTTCAGGCAATTAACTTCCCACTTTGCTGACTTAATTTCTCCGGAACGACGCCGTGAACCGAATGCCACCGGTCGACATACGTCTCCTGATCTCCCTCCCTAGAGCATATCAAGACGAACCGAGAGAAGCAGCTTGTACCTCTAGTACTCCTCCTTCACTTTTGTTCCTAAACTTTTTTGAGAGGATGTCTCTACGATCCATACTAGCGATGCCAAGATCAGCTAAAAACCGGAGTTCATTGTCAGATCTTGTCGTCCACGGTAAGCAACTTGTCAATTCCTCGAACCAGAATGCTCTACTCATCGTTGTCTACCTCCAGGACATGATGGTGCATCTTCTTGTTGTAGTTCGCTGCGTCGCCAACGTCGTACGTTGCTCTAGCCAAGGATTTCTCTCTCTTGGACTCTACAAACGATGCCATGGTCACCATCGTGTTCGCCTCGACGTCCTCTACACTGTCCACGTATTCTTCAACTCCGGATACGTTCCTAGTGACGAGAACGGCAACGCCAAGGCTGTGCCTGCTATTCCGGCGATCTCTCCGGCGAGCTATTCCGATGAGCACTCCTAGTCCGTCCGATCTTCATCTAACGGTCAAAATAGATCACTTAAACGAAGGGGTACCGGCCTATCAGATTTTGCCATGTGGCGTAGCTTTATCTATTTTTGGAATTATAGACAGAAAATCATATCTTTAGTTCTGTTCATCCAAATTTAGCAAATAATATCTCTATGGATTCACAAAAATGAGTAGAACATAGTAGAGCAACAATTCGGTACTTTTGTGATGGTTAAAATCACGTTTTATACAGAACCATTTGTGGAGTATTTTGAGTATAAAAATTGTTGTGTAAATTATTTTTGAGTGAATCCTTTTGCAAATGGTTGTATATTAAATCCTCTGTACTGTAGGATCTTAATAAAAGTTTAGTTTAGTACATAGGATTTGCGAGCATCTGTTAGTCAAGTGTGGCTTATTTTAGCGTTATAAAATGTTTTAAATAATCTCTTTGCACTAAAATTATTACAATTAACATCCACCTTATATAAAGGACCATTAGGTGTTTGTAGATTTTAGAACCTTGTTGTAACAACTTGTTCAATAAAATATATTGTTGCATGCTTGCATGCATTTCATTATATTCATGTGTTGTTTTGTGATGCTACTTTTGTGAGTGCTTTTTGCTTGATTGTATTGTTGTAGACTTTGAGGAGTATAATATTTGAAAGATCAAGAAGAGTACCTAAATATTCTACTACCAAGGCAAGTGGAACTATCATCAAGTCCTACTGTTTTCATTATACTTAGTGGATTTTTTGTAGTATATGCATGATAGACTATATTATTATGCCATGCTATATCTCCTATGTAGAATAGGGAATGGTAGTTTCTACTTAGTAGGTGAAGCATCGTAAGATTAGAAATGCTTAGCCCTGCTATAGTTTTCGGGATGGAATATCATAATATGATTATATGGAGTATTGGAAAATATATGCTTTCTATAATAAAACAAGTACTTAATGAAACGCCTGGGTGGAAATGGGACTTGCTTGGATTATGTTGAGTGGTTACTCAGGGCCATATCTATGGTCGGCTGGTGTATCGCACTTGTGGATGGCCACCCAGGAACAAAGAGATTGGAGACGTTCTTGTCGCGAAGCTTCCAGTGCAGCCACATGGTATATGGGCTCTGCCTTGACCGACTAAGTTGCGAGAACTCAGCCAGACTGACAGAGGGTGGTAGTGATGATAGGATAGAACGCGTCCGTGGTGGTCCGAGGGATTGCTTCTGAAAAGTCTCGTCTCGATGCATGTCGAGTCTTGTGGGGCAAATGCACCACCTCTCGAGAGGGTAAAACTAAGTACTTAGCCGTGTCCCCGGTTATGGACAATTTCTGAGCATCAAGACAATGAAGCAGAATCAAGAATCTCATCATTCTAATTTCCTAAGTTAAAACTTGATGGGTGAATAAGGGCTGTTGGTTCATCGATTTCTATTAATGGAACCTAGGTTCACTGATTTCTATCAGTGGTACCACTATGTTGTGATTGGACATATTACCTGGAGGGTATCTAGTGTAACTTAGTTGAGAATAAGTGTTGCAAACTATATATAAAAAGATAGGGAAAAAACTTTCTTGCTGCAAACTAGCCAAAGCTCTACCTAGCCAGATATGCATGTAGTAATAGGTTCCACTTTATATCCACATACTAGTGACACTTGCCAATACAATTCAAAATGTATTGACCCTTGTGGCTGTAACTTATCATGTTGCAGGATTATTTGATGATAGTGAAGTTTGATGAGTAGGGATTACAAGTCTGCACCCAACATGTTTGCCTATGTCACATAAAGATGAAGGACTCCATGCTTTATAGTTATATATGCTGCTTTGTAATGAGATAGCCATATGAGCTATGTAAGTTGTAATGAGCTATTTTCTTTCCTGGATATGCAATGTAATATGACCTTTGTTTCTTGATATTACATCTTAAACTGTGGGTGCTAGCTATTTGATCCAGGGACTAGCACTATAAACACATGGATCTGCACCTTAACAGGTTCAGGTCCGGACACATTGCATGTGTGTTCTTTCCACAAACCACACATGGATCAACAAGTGGTCATTGCATGTGTGTTCTTATACTAAAACCAGCACTAGAGTCATTGCATGTGTGTTCTTTCCACAAACCACTTATGGATCTACCAGTGTTCATTGCATGTGTGTTCTTTTCCAAAAACCACATATGGATCAACCAGTGGTCATTGCATGTGTGTTCTTTTCACAAACCACATGTGGACCCACTAGAGTCATTGCATGTGTGTTCTTATACTAAAACTATCATAAGTCTCATTGCATGTGTGTTCTATTTACTAACAACAACTGGAGTCATTGCATGTGTGTTATTTCCACAAACCACATATGGAACAACCAGAGTCATTGCATGTGTGCTCTTTTCACAATCCACCTATGGATCCACCAGTGTCATTGCATGTGTGTTCTTTTACTAACAACAATCAGAGTCATTGCATGTGTGTTATTTTCACATACCACATATGGATCCACCAGTGTCATTGCATGTGTGCTCTTTTTACTAACAACAACCAGAGTCATTGCATGTGTGTTCTCTTCAGAGTCCACACATGGATCCACCAGTGTCATTGCATGTGTGTTCTTTTTACTAACAACTACCAGAGTCATTGAAATGTGTGTTCTCTTCAGAGACCACACATGGATCCACCAGTGTCATTTCATGTGTGTTCTTGTTACTAATTACAACCAGAGTCACTGCATGTGTGTTCTTTCCACAAACCACATGTGGACCCACTAGAGTCATTTCATGTGTGTTCTTATACTAAAACCAGCACTAGACTCATTGCATGTGTGTTCTTTTCCACAAACCACACATGGATCCACTAGACTCATTGCATGTGTGTTCTTTCCACAAACCACTAATGGATCAACCAGTGGCCATTGCATGTGTGTTATTTCCACAAACCACTTATGGATCAACCACTAGAGTCATTGCATGTGTGTTCTTTCCACAAGCCACAAATGGATCAACAAGTGTCATTGCACGTGTGTTCTTTCCACAAACCACACGTGGATCAACATGTGGTCATTGCATGTGTGTTCTTATACTAAAACCAGCACTAGAGTCATTGCATGTGTGTTCTTTCCATAAACCACACATGGATCAATAAGTGGTCATTGCATGTGTGTTCTTTCCACAAATCACTTACGGATCCACCAGTGTTCATTGCATGTGTGTTCTTTTCCAAAAACCACATATGGATTAACATGTGGTCATTGCACGTGTGTTCTTTTCCACAAACCACTTATGGATCCATTAGAGTTATTTCATGTGTGTTATTTCCACAATCCACACATGGATCAAGCACTAAAGTCATTGCATGTGTGTTCTTTCCACAAACCACACATGGATCAACCAGTGTCATTGCATGTGTGTTCTTTCCACAAATCACATATGGACCCACTAGAGTCATTGCTTGTGTTCTTATACTAAAACCAGTACTAGAGTCATTGCATGTGTGTTCTTTCTAGAAACCACACATGGATCCACCAGTGTTCATTGCATGTGTGTTCTTTTCCAAAAACTACATATGGATCAACCAGTGGTCATTGCATCTGTGTTCTTTTCACAAACCACATGTGGACCCACTAGAGGCATTGCATGTGTGTTCTTATACTAAAACCAGCACTAGACTCATTGCATGTGTGTTCTTTTCCACAAACCACTTATGGATCAACCAGTGGCCATTGCATGTGTGTTCTTTACACAAACCACCTATGGATCCACCAGTGTCATTGCATGTGTGTTCTTTTACTAACAACAACCAGAGTCATTGCACGTGTGTTATTTTCACATACCACATATGGATCCACCAGTGTCATTGCATGTGCGCTCTTTTTACTAACAACAACCAGAGTCATTGCATGTGTGTTCTCTTTAGAGCCCACACATGGATCCACCAGTGTCATTGCATGTGTGTTCTTTTTACTAACAACAACCAGAGTCATTGAAATGTGTGTTCTCTTAAGAGACCACACATGGATCCACCAGTGACATTGCATGTGTGTTCTTGTTACTAATTACAACCAGAGTCACTGCATGTGTGTTCTTTCCACAAACCACATGTGGACCCACTAGAGTCATTTCATGTGTGTTCTTATACTAAAACCAGCACTAGACTCATTGCATGTGTGTTCTTTTCCACAAACCACACATGGATCCACTAGACTCATTGCATGTGTGTTCTTTCCACAAACCACTGATGGATCAACCCGTGGCCATTGCATGTGTGTTATTTCCACAAACCACTTATGGATCAACCACTAGAGTCATTGCATGTGTGTTCTTTCCACAAGCCACAAATGGATCAACCAGTGTCATTGCACGTGTGTTCTTTCCACAAACCACACATGGATCAACAAGTGGTCATTGCATGTGTGTTCTTATACTAAAACCAGCACTAGAGTCATTACATGTGTGTTCTTTCCATAAACCACACATGGATCAATAAGTGGTCATTGCATGTGTGTTCTTTCCACAAACCACTTACGGATCCACCAGTGTTCATTGCATGTGTGTTCTTTTCCAAAAACCACATATGGATTAACATGTGGTCATTGCACGTGTGTTCTTTTCCATAAACCACTTATGGATCCATTAGAGTTATTTCATGTGTGTTATTTCCACAAACCTCACATGGATCAAGCACTAGAGTCATTGCATGTGTGTTCTTTCCACAAACCACACATGGATCAACCAGTGTCATTGCATGTGTGTTCATTCCACAAATCACATATGGACCCACTAGAGTCATTGCTTGTGTTCTTATACTAAAACCAGTACTAGAGTCATTGCATGTGTGTTCTTTCCAGAAACCACACATGGATCCACAAGTGTTCATTGCATGTGTGTTCTTTTCCAAAAACAACATATGGATCAACCAGTGGTCATTGCATCTGTGTTCTTTTCACAAACCACATGTGGACCCACTAGAGGCATTGCATGTGTGTTCTTATACTAAAACTAGCACTAGACTCATTGCATGTGTGTTCTTTTCCACAAACCACTTATGGATCAACTAGTGGCCATTGCATGTGTGTTCTTTTCACAAAGCACCTATGGATCCACCAGTGTCATTGCATGTGTGTTCTTTTACTAACAACAACCAGAGTCATTGCACGTGTGTTATTTTCACATACCACATATGGATCCACCAGTGTCATTGCATGTGCGCTCTTTTTACTAACAACAACCAGAGTCATTGCATGTGTGTTCTCTTTAGAGCCCACACATGGATCCACCAGTGTCATTGCATGTGTGTTCTTTTTACTAACAACAACCAGAGTCATTGAAATGTGTGTTCTCTTAAGAGACCACACATGGATCCACCAGTGACATTGCATGTGTGTTCTTGTTACTAATTACAACCAGAGTCACTGCATGTGTGTTCTTTCCACAAACCACATGTGGACCCACTAGAGTCATTTCATGTGTGTTCTTATACTAAAACCAGCACTAGACTCATTGCATGTGTGTTCTTTTCCACAAACCACAGATGGATCCACTAGACTCATTGCATGTGTGTTCTTTCCACAAACCACTGATGGATCAACCTGTCGCCATTGCATGTGTGTTATTTCCACAAACCACTTATGGATCAACCACTAGACTCATTGCATGTGTGTTCTTTCCACAAGCCACACATGGATCAACCAGTGTCATTGCACGTGTGTTCTTTCCACAAACCACACATGGATCAACAAGTGGTCGTTGCATGTGTGTTCTTATACTAAAACCAGCACTAGAGTCGTTGCATGTGTGTTCTTTCCACAAACCACACATGGATCAACAAGTGGTCATTGCATGTGTGTTCTTTCCACAAAGCACATGTGGACCCAGTAGAGGCATTACATGTGTGTTCTTATACTAAAACCAGCACTAGACTCATTGCATGCGTGTTCTTTTCCACAAACCACTTATGGATCAACCAGTGGCCATTGCATGTGTGTTCTTTCCACAAACCACTTATGGATCAACCAGTGGCCACTGCATGTGTGTTATTTCCACAAACCACTTATGGATCAACCACTAGAGTCATTGCATGTGTGTTCTTTCCACAAACCACACATGGATCAACCAGTGTCATTGCATGTGTGTTCTTTCCAAAAACCACACATGGATCAACAAGTGGTCATTGCATGTGTGTTATTATACTAAAATCAGCACTAGAGTCATTGCATGTGTGTTCTTTCCACAAACCACACATGGATCAACAAGTGGTCATTGCATGTGTGTTCTTATACTAAAACCAGCACTAGAGTCATTGCATGTGTGTTCTTTCCACAAACCACTGACGGATCCACCAGTGTTCATTGCATGTGTGTTCTTTCCACAAACCACTTATGGATCAACCAGTGGACATTGCATGTGTGTTCTTTTCACAAACCACATGTGGACCCACCAGAGTCATTGCATGTGTGTTCTTTTCCACAAACCACTTATAGATCCACCAGTGTTCATTGCATGTGTGTTATTTTCCACAAACCACATATGGATCAACTAGTGGTCATTGCATGTGTGTTCTTTTCACAAACCACATATGGGCCCACTAGATTCATTACATGTGTGTTCTTTCCTTCGAACCACATATGGATCAACCAGTGGTCATTGCATGTGTGTTGTTTTCAGAAACCACATATGGATCAACCAGTGGTCATTGCATGTGTGTTCTTTTCACAAACTACATGTGGACCCACTAGAGTCATTGTATGTGTGTTCTTATACTAAAACTAGCATTAGAGTCATTGCATGTGTGTTCTTTTCCACAAACCACACATGGATCAAGCAGTGTTATTGCATGTGTGTTCTTTCCACAAACCACACATGGATCCACCAGTGTTCATTGCATGTGTGTTCTTGTCCAAAAATCACATATGGATCAACCAGTGGTCATTGCATGTGTGTTCTTTTCACAAACCACATGTGGACCCACTAGAGTCATTGCATGTGTGTTCTTGTTACTAATTACAACCAAAGTCATTGCATGTGTGTTCTTTCCACAAACCACATGTGGACCCACTAGAGTCATTGCATGTGTATTCTTATACTAAAACTAGCACTAGACTCATTGCATGTGTGTTCTTTTCCACAAACCACACAGGAATCCACTAGACTCATTGCATGTGTGTTCTTTCCACAAACGACTTATGGATCAACCAGTGGCCATTGCATGTGTGTTCTTTCCATAAACCACTTATGGATCAACTAGTGGCCATTGCATGTGTGTTATTTCCACAAACCACTTATGGATCAACCACTAGAGTCACTGCATGTGTGTTCTTTCCACAAGCCACACATGGATCAACCAGTGTCATTGCACGTGTGTTCTTTCCACAAACCACACATGGATCAACAAGTGGTCATTGCATGTGTGTTCTTATACTAAAACCAGCACAAGAGTCATTGCATGTGTGTTCTTTCCACAAACCACACATGGATCAACAATTGGTCATTGCATGTGTGTTCTTTTCACAAACCACTTACGGATCCACCAGTGTTCATTGCATGTGTGTTCTTTTCCAAAAACCACATATGTATTAACCAGTGGTCATTGCACGTGTGTTCTTTTCCACAAACCACTTATGGATCCATTAGAGTCATTGCATGTGTGTTATTTCCAACAACCACACATGGATCAACCAGTAGAGTCATTGCATGTGTGTTCTTTCCACAAACCACACATGGATAAACCAATGTCATTGCATGTGTGTTCTTTCCACAAATCACATATGGACCCACTAGAGTCATTGCTTGTGTGTTCTTATACTAAAACTAGCATTAGAGTCATTGCATGTGTGTTCTTTCCACAAACCACACATGGATCCACCAGTGTTCATTGCATGTGTGTTCTTTTCCAAAAACCACATATGGATCAACCAGTGGTCATTGCATGTTTGTTCTTTTCTCAAACCACATGTGGACCCACTAGAGTCATTGCATGTGTGTTCTTATACTAAAACCAGCACTAGACTCATTGCATGTGTGTTCTTTTCCACAAACCACACATGGATCCACTAGACTCATTGCATGTGTGTTCTTTTCCACAAACCACGTATGGATCAACTAGTGGTTATTGCATGTGTGTTCTTTTCACAAACTACATGTGGACCCACTAGAGTCATTGTATGTGTGTTCTTATACTAAAACTAGCACTATAGTCATTGCATGTGTGTTCTATCCACAAACCACACATGGATCAACCAGTGGCATTGCATGTGTGTTCTTTTCACAAACCACACATGGATCAACCAGTGTCATTGCATGTGTGTTCTTTCCACAAACCACATATGGATCAACCAGTGGTCATTGAATGTGTGTTCTTTTCCACAAACCACTTATGGATCCATTAGAGCCATTGCATGTGTGTTCTCTTCAGAGACCACACATGGATCCACCAGTGTCATTGCATGTGTGTTCTTTTTACTAACAACCAGAGTCATTGCATGTGTGTTCTTTTCACATACCACATATGGATCCACTAGTGTCATTGCATTTGTGTTCTTTTCACAATCCACACATGGATCCACCAGTGTCATTGCATATGTGTTCTTTTTACTAACAACAACTGGAGTCATTGCATGTGTGTTCTTTTCACATACCACATATGGATCCACCAGTGTCATTGCATTTGTGCTCTTTTCACAATCCACCTATGGATGCACCAGTGTCATTGCATGTGTGTTCTTTTTACTAACAACAACCAGAGTCATTGAAATGTGTGTTCTTTTCACATACCACATATGGATCCACCAGTGTCATTCCATGTCTGTTCTTTCCAGAATCCACCAGTGTCATTGCATGTGTGTTCTTTTCCACAAACCACACATGGATCCACCAGTGTTTATTGCATGTGTGTTCTTTTCCACAAACAACTTATGGATCAACCAGTGGTCATTGCATGTGTGTTCTTTTCATAAACTACATGTGTACCCACTAGATTCATTGTATGTGGGTTCTTATACTAAAACTAGCACTAGAGTCATTGCACGTGTGTTCTTTCCAAAAACTACATATGGATCAACTAGTGTCATTGCATGTGTGTTCTTTCCAGAAACCACTTATGGATCCACCAGTGTTCATTGCATGTGTGTTCTTTGCCAAAAGCCACATATGGATCAACCAGTGGTCATTGCACGTGTGTTCTTTTCCACAAACCACTTATGGATCCATTAGAGTCATTGCATGTATGTTATTTTCACAAACCACACATGGATCAACCACTAGAGTCATTGCATGTGTGTTCTTTCCACAAACCACACATGGATCAACCAGTGTGATTGCATGTGTGTTCTTTCCACAAATCACATATGGACCCACTAGAGTCATTGCTTGTGTGTTCTTATACGAAAACCAACACTAGAGTCATTGCATGTGTGTTCTTTCTACAAACCACACATGGATCCACCAGTGTTCATTGCATGAGTTTTCTTTTCCAAAAACCACACATGGATCAACAAGTGGTCATTGCATGTGTGTTCTTATACTAAAACCAGCACTAGAGTCATTGCATGTGTGTTCTTTCCACAAACCACACATGAATCAACAAGTGGTCATTGCATGTGTGTTCTTATAATAAAACCAACACTAGAGTCATTGCATGTGTGTTCTTTCCACAAACCACACATGAATCAACAATTGGTCATTGCATGTGTGTTCTTATACTAAAACCAGCACTAGAGTCATTGCATGTTTGTTCTTTCCACAAACCACTTATGGATCCACCAGTGTTCATTGCATGTCTGTTCTTTCCACAAACCACTTATGGATCAACCAGTTGTTATTGCATGAGTGTTCTTTTCAAAAACCACATTTGGACCCACTAGAGTCATTGCATGTGTGTTCTTTTCCACAAACCACTTATGGATCAACCAGTTGTTATTGCATGAATGTTCTTTTCACAAACCACATTTGGACCCACTAGAGTCATTGCATGTGTGTTCTTTTCCACAAACCACTTATGGATCCACCAGTGTTCACTGCATGTGTGTTCTTTTCCACAAACCACATATGGATCAACCAGTGGTCATTGCATGTGTGTTCTTTTCACAAACCACATGTGAACCCACTAGAGTCATTGCATGTGTGTTATTTCCACAATCCACCTATGGATCCACTAGTGTCATTGCACGTGTGTTCTTTTTACTAACAACAACTAGAGTCATTTGATGACTATTCTTTTCACATACCACATATGGTTCCACCAGTGTCATTGAAATGTGTGTTCTCTTTAGAGACCACACATGGATCCACCAGTGTCATTCCAAGTGTGTTCTTTTTACAAACAACAATTGAAGTCATTGCATCTGTGTTCTTTTCACATACCACATATGGAACAACCAGAGTCATTGCATGTGTGCTCTTTTCACAATCCACCTATGGATCCACCAGTGTCATTGCATGTGTGTTCTTTTACTAACAACAACCAGAGTCATTGCATGTGTTTTATTTTCACATACCACATATGGATGCACCAGTGTCATTGTATGTGTGCTCTTTTCACTAACAACAACCAGAGTCATTGCATGTTTGTTCTCTTCAGAGACCACACATGGATCCACCAGTGTCATTACATGTGTGTTCTTTTTACTAACAACAACCAGAGTCATTGAAATGTGTGTTCTCTTCAGAGACCACATATGGATCCACCAGTGTCATTGCATGTGTGTTCTTGTTACTAATTACAACCATAGTCATTGCATGTGTGTTCTTTTCACAAACTACATGTGTACCCACTAGAGTCATTGTATGTGTGTTCTTATACTAAAACCAGCACTAGACTCATTGCATGTGTGTTCTTTTCCACAAACCACACATGAATCAAGCAGTGTCATTGCATGTGTGTTCTTTCCACAAACCACTTATGGATCAACTAGTGGCCATTGCATGTGTGTTCTTTCCACAAACCATTATGGATCAACCAGTGGCCATTGCATGTGCGTTATTTCCACAAACCGCTTTTGGATCAACCACTAGAGTCATTGCATGTGTGTTCTTTCCACAAACCACACATGGATGAACCAGTGTCATTGCATGTGTGTTCTTTCCACAAACCACACATGGATCAACAAGTGGTCATTGCATGTCTGTTCTTATACTAAAACCAGCACTAGAGTCATTGCATGTGTGTTCTTTCCACAAACCACACATGGATCAACAAGTGGTCATTGCATGTGTGTTCTTATACTAAAACCAGCACTAGAGTCATTGCATGTGTGTTCTTTCCACAAACCACTTATGGATCCACCAGTGTTCATTGCATGTGTGTTCTTTTCCAAAAACCACATATGGATCAACCAGTGGTCATTGCACGTGTGTTCTTTTCGACAAACCACTTATGGATCTATTAGAGTCATTGCATGTGTGTTTTTTCCACAAACCACACATGAATTAACCACTAGAGTCATTGCATGTGTGTTCTTTCCACAAACCACACATGGATCAACCAGTGTCATTCCATGTGTGTTCTTCCCACAAATCACATATGGACCCACTAGAGTCATTGCTTGTGTGTTCTTATACTAAAACCAGCACTAGAGTCATTGCATGTGTGTTCTTTCCACAAACCACACATGGATCCACCAGTGTTCATTGCATATGTGTTCTTTTCCAAAAACCACATATGGATCGACTACTGGTCATTGCATGTGTGTTCTTTTCACAAACCACATGTGGACCCACTAGAGTCATAGCATGTGTGTTCTTATACTAAAACCAGCACTAGACTCATTTCATGTGTGTTCTTTTCCACAAACCACACATGGATCCACTAGACTCATTGGATCTGTGTTCTTTCCACAAACCACTTATGGATCAACCAGTGGCCATTGCATGTGTGTTCTTTCCACCAACCACTTATGGATCAACCAGTGGCCATTGCATGTGTGTTATTTCCACAAACCACTTATGGATCAACCACTAGATTCATTGCATGTGTGTGCTTTCCACAAACCACACATGGAAGAACAAGTGTCATTGCATGTGTGTTCTTTCCACAAACCACACATGGATCAACAAGTGGTCATTGCATGTGTGTTCTTATACTAAAACCAGCACTAGAGTCATTGCATGTGTGATCTTTCCACAAACCACACATGGATCAACAAGTGGTCATTGCATGTGTGTTCTCATACTAAAACCAGCACTAGAGTCATTGCATGCGTGTTCTTTCCACAAACCACTTATGGATCCACCAGTGTTCATTGCATGTGTGTTCTTTCCACAAACCACTTGTAGATAACCAGTGGTCATTGCATGTGTGTTCTTTTCACAAACCACATGTGGACCCACTAGAGTCATTGCATGTGTGTTCTTTTCCACAAACCACTTATGGATCCGCCAGTGTTCATTGCATGTGTGTTCTTTTCCACAAACCACATATGGATCAACCAGTGGTCATTGCATGTGTTTTTTTTCACAAAACACATATGGACCCACTAGAGTCATTGCATGTGTGTTCTTTCTTTCAAACGACATATGGATCAACCAGTGGTCATTGCATGTGTGTTCTTTTCACAAACTACACGTGTACCCACTAGAGTCATTGCATGTGTGTCCTTATACTAAAACTAGCACTAGAGTCATTGCATGTGTGCTCTTTTCCACAAACCACACATGGATCAAGCAGTGTCATTGCATGTGTGTTCTTTCCACAAACCACTTATGGATCCATTAGAGTCATTGCATGTGTGTTATTTTCCACAAACCACTTATGGATCCATTAGAGTCATTGCATGTGTGTTATGTCCACAAACCACACATGGATCAACCACTAAAGTCATTGCATGTGTGTTCTTTCCACAAACCATACATGGATCAAGCAGTGTCATTGCATGTGAGTTCTTCCCACAAATCACATATGGACCCACTAGAGTCATTGCTTGTGTGTTCTTATACTAAAACCAGCACTAGAGTCATGGCATGTGTGTTCTTTCCACAAACCACTCATGGATCCACCAGTGTTCATTGCATGTGTGTTCTTTTCCAAAAACCACATATGGATCAACTAGTGCTCATTGCATGTGTGTTCTTTTCACAAACCACATGTGGACCCACTAGAGTCATTGCATGTGTGTTCCTATACTAAAACCAACACTAGACTCATTGCATGTGTGTTCTTTGCCACAAACCACAGATGGATCCACTAGACTCATTGCATGTGTGTTCTTTTCCACAAACCACAGATGGATCCACTAGACTCATTGCATGTGTGTTCTTTTCCACAAACCACACATGGATCAAGCAGTGTCATTGCATGTGTGTTCTTTCCACAAATCACTTATGGATCCATTAGAGTCATTGCATGTGTTTTATTTCCACAAACCACACATGGATCAACCACTAAAGTCATTGCATGTGTGTTCTTTCCACAAACCACACATGGATCTACCAGTGTCATTGCATGTGTGTTCTTCCCACAAACCACACATGAATTAACCACTAGAGTCATTGCATGTGTGTTCTTTCCACAAACCACACATGGATCAACCAGTGTCATTCCATGTGTGTTCTTCCCACAAATCACATATGGACCCACTAGAGTCATTGCTTGTGTGTTCTTATACTAAAACCAGCACTAGAGTCATTGCATGTGTGTTCTTTCCACAAACCACACATGGATCCACCAGTGTTCATTGCATATGTGTTCTTTTCCAAAAACCACATATGGATCGACTACTGGTCATTGCATGTGTGTTCTTTTCACAAACCACATGTGGACCCACTAGAGTCATAGCATGTGTGTTCTTATACTAAAACCAGCACTAGACTCATTTCATGTGTGTTCTTTTCCACAAACCACACATGGATCCACTAGACTCATTGGATCTGTGTTCTTTCCACAAACCACTTATGGATCAACCAGTGGCCATTGCATGTGTGTTCTTTCCACCAACCACTTATGGATCAACCAGTGGCCATTGCATGTGTGTTATTTCCACAAACCACTTATGGATCAACCACTAGATTCATTGCATGTGTGTGCTTTCCACAAACCACACATGGAAGAACAAGTGTCATTGCATGTGTGTTCTTTCCACAAACCACACATGGATCAACAAGTGGTCATTGCATGTGTGTTCTTATACTAAAACCAGCACTAGAGTCATTGCATGTGTGATCTTTCCACAAACCACACATGGATCAACAAGTGGTCATTGCATGTGTGTTCTCATACTAAAACCAGCACTAGAGTCATTGCATGCGTGTTCTTTCCACAAACCACTTATGGATCCACCAGTGTTCATTGCATGTGTGTTCTTTCCACAAACCACTTGTAGATAACCAGTGGTCATTGCATGTGTGTTCTTTTCACAAACCACATGTGGACCCACTAGAGTCATTGCATGTGTGTTCTTTTCCACAAACCACTTATGGATCCGCCAGTGTTCATTGCATGTGTGTTCTTTTCCACAAACCACATATGGATCAACCAGTGGTCATTGCATGTGTTTTTTTTCACAAAACACATATGGACCCACTAGAGTCATTGCATGTGTGTTCTTTCTTTCAAACGACATATGGAT
This sequence comes from Avena sativa, assembly GCA_916181665.1. Lineage (NCBI taxonomy): Eukaryota > Viridiplantae > Streptophyta > Magnoliopsida > Poales > Poaceae > Avena > Avena sativa. The sequence continues at coordinate 322,082,477 of OV702292.1, forward strand.
CAACCAGTGGTCATTGCATGTGTGTTCTTTTCACAAACTACACGTGTACCCACTAGAGTCATTGCATGTGTGTCCTTATACTAAAACTAGCACTAGAGTCATTGCATGTGTGCTCTTTTCCACAAACCACACATGGATCAAGCAGTGTCATTGCATGTGTGTTCTTTCCACAAACCACTTATGGATCCATTAGAGTCATTGCATGTGTGTTATTTTCCACAAACCACTTATGGATCCATTAGAGTCATTGCATGTGTGTTATGTCCACAAACCACACATGGATCAACCACTAAAGTCATTGCATGTGTGTTCTTTCCACAAACCATACATGGATCAAGCAGTGTCATTGCATGTGAGTTCTTCCCACAAATCACATATGGACCCACTAGAGTCATTGCTTGTGTGTTCTTATACTAAAACCAGCACTAGAGTCATGGCATGTGTGTTCTTTCCACAAACCACTCATGGATCCACCAGTGTTCATTGCATGTGTGTTCTTTTCCAAAAACCACATATGGATCAACTAGTGCTCATTGCATGTGTGTTCTTTTCACAAACCACATGTGGACCCACTAGAGTCATTGCATGTGTGTTCCTATACTAAAACCAACACTAGACTCATTGCATGTGTGTTCTTTGCCACAAACCACAGATGGATCCACTAGACTCATTGCATGTGTGTTCTTTCCAGAAATCACTTATGGATCAACCAGTGGCCATTGCATGTGTGTTTTTTTCCACAAACCACTTATGGATCAACCAGTGGCCATTGCATGTGTGTTATTTCCACAAACCACTTATGGATCAACCACTAGAATCATTGCATGTGTGTTCTTTCCACAAACCACACATGGATGAACCAGTGTCATTGCATGTGTGTTCTTTTCACAAACCACACATGGATCAACAAGTGGTCATTGCATGTGTGTTCTTATACTAAAACCAGCACTATAGTCATTGCATGTGTGTTCTTTCCACAAACCACTTATGGATCCACCAGTGTTCAGTGCATGTGTGTTCTTTCCACAAACCACTTATGGATCAACCATTGGTCATTGCATGTGTGTTCTTTTCACAAACCACATGTGGACCCACTAGAGTCATTGCATGTATGTTCTTTTCCACAAACCACTTATGGATCCACCAGTGTTCATTGCATGTGTGTTCTTTTCCACAAACCACATATGGATCAACCAGTGGTCATTGCATGTGTGTTCTTTTTCACAAACCACATATGGACCCACTAGAGTCATTGCATGTGTGTTCTTTCCTTCAAACCACATATGGATCAACCAGTGGTAATTGCATGTGTGTTCTTTTCACAAACCACATATGGATCAACTAGTGGTCATTGCATGTGTGTTCTTTTCACAAACTACATGTGTACCCACTAGAGTCATTGTATGTGTGTTCTTACACTAAAACTAGCACTAGAGTCATTGCATGTGTGTTCTTTTCTCCAAACCACACATGGATCAAGCAGTGTCATTGCATGTGTGTTCTTTCCACAAACCACTTATGGATCCATTAGTCATTGCATGTGTGTTCTTTTCACAAACCACATATGGATCAACCAGTGGTCATTGCATGTGTGTTCTTTTGACAAACCACATGTGAACCCACTAGAGTCCTTGCATGTGTGTTCTTATACTAAAACCAACACTAGAGTCATTGCATGTGTGTTATTTCCACAAACCACACATGGATCAACCACTAGAGGCATTGCATGTGTGTTCTTTCCACAAATCACACATGGATCAACTAGTGTCATTTCATGTGTGTTCTTTCCACAAACCACATATGGATCCATTTGAGTCATTGCAAGTTTGTTCTTATACTAAAACTAGCACTAGAGTCATTGCATGTGTGTTCTTTCCACAAACCACTTATGGATCCACCAGTGTTCATTGCATGTGTGTTCTTTTCCACAAACCACACATGGATCAACCAGTGGTCATTGAATGTTTGTTCTTTTTCACAAACCGCATATGGAAACACTAGAGTCATTGCATGTGTGTTCTTTCCTTCAAACCACATATGGATCAACCAGTGGTCATTGCATGTGTGTTCTTTTCACAAACCACATATGTATCAACCAGTGGTCATTGCATGTGTGTTCTTTTCACAAACTACATGTGTACCCACTAGAGTCATTGTATGTGTGTTCTTATACTAAAACTAGCACTAGAGTCATTGCATGTGTGTTCTTTTCCACAAACCACACATGGATCAAGCAGTGTCATTGCATGTGTGTTCTTTCCACAAATCACTTATGGATCCATTAGAGTCATTGCATGTGTTTTATTTCCACAAACCACACATGGATCAACCACTAAAGTCATTGCATGTGTGTTCTTTCCACAAACCACACATGGATCTACCAGTGTCATTGCATGTGTGTTCTTCCCACAAACCACACATGAATTAACCACTAGAGTCATTGCATGTGTGTTCTTTCCACAAACCACACATGGATCAACCAGTGTCATTCCATGTGTGTTCTTCCCACAAATCACAGATGGACCCACTAGAGTCATTGCTTGTGTGTTCTTATACTAAAACCAGCACTAGAGTCATTGCATGTGTGTTCTTTCCACAAACCACACATGGATCCACCAGTGTTCATTGCATATGTGTTCTTTTCCAAAAACCACATATGGATCGACTACTGGTCATTGCATGTGTGTTCTTTTCACAAACCACATGTGGACCCACTAGAGTCATAGCATGTGTGTTCTTATACTAAAACCAGCACTAGACTCATTTCATGTGTGTTCTTTTCCACAAACCACACATGGATCCACTAGACTCATTGGATCTGTGTTCTTTCCACAAACCACTTATGGATCAACCAGTGGCCATTGCATGTGTGTTCTTTCCACCAACCACTTATGGATCAACCAGTGGCCATTGCATGTGTGTTATTTCCACAAACCACTTATGGATCAACCACTAGATTCATTGCATGTGTGTGCTTTCCACAAACCACACATGGAAGAACAAGTGTCATTGCATGTGTGTTCTTTCCACAAACCACACATGGATCAACAAGTGGTCATTGCATGTGTGTTCTTATACTAAAACCAGCACTAGAGTCATTGCATGTGTGATCTTTCCACAAACCACACATCGATCAACAAGTGGTCATTGCATGTGTGTTCTCATACTAAAACCAGCACTAGAGTCATTGCATGCGTGTTCTTTCCACAAACCACTTATGGATCCACCAGTGTTCATTGCATGTGTGTTCTTTCCACAAACCACTTGTAGATAACCAGTGGTCATTGCATGTGTGTTCTTTTCACAAACCACATGTGGACCCACTAGAGTCATTGCATGTGTGTTCTTTTCCACAAACCACTTATGGATCCGCCAGTGTTCATTGCATGTGTGTTCTTTTCCACAAACCACATATGGATCAACCAGTGGTCATTGCATGTGTTTTTTTTCACAAAACACATATGGACCCACTAGAGTCATTGCATGTGTGTTCTTTCTTTCAAACGACATATGGATCAACCAGTGGTCATTGCATGTGTGTTCTTTTCACAAACTACACGTGTACCCACTAGAGTCATTGCATGTGTGTTCTTATACTAAAACTAGCACTAGAGTCATTGCATGTGTGCTCTTTTCCACAAACCACACATGGATCAAGCAGTGTCATTGCATGTGTGTTCTTTCCACAAACCACTTATGGATCCATTAGAGTCATTGCATGTGTGTTATTTTCCACAAACCACTTATGGATCCATTAGAGTCATTGCATGTGTGTTATGTCCACAAACCACACATGGATCAACCACTAAAGTCATTGCATGTGTGTTCTTTCCACAAACCATACATGGATCAAGCAGTGTCATTGCATGTGAGTTCTTCCCACAAATCACATATGGACCCACTAGAGTCATTGCTTGTGTGTTCTTATACTAAAACCAGCACTAGAGTCATTGCATGTGTGTTCTTTCCACAAACCACTCATGGATCCACCAGTGTTCATTGCATGTGTGTTCTTTTCCAAAAACCACATATGGATCAACTAGTGCTCATTGCATGTGTGTTCTTTTCACAAACCACATGTGGACCCACTAGAGTCATTGCATGTGTGTTCCTATACTAAAACCAACACTAGACTCATTGCATGTGTGTTCTTTGCCACAAACCACAGATGGATCCACTAGACTCATTGCATGTGTGTTCTTTCCAGAAATCACTTATGGATCAACCAGTGGCCATTGCATGTGTGTTTTTTTCCACAAACCACTTATGGATCAACCAGTGGCCATTGCATGTGTGTTATTTCCACAAACCACTTATGGATCAACCACTAGAATCATTGCATGTGTGTTCTTTCCACAAACCACACATGGATGAACCAGTGTCATTGCATGTGTGTTCTTTTCACAAACCACACATGGATCAACAAGTGGTCATTGCATGTGTGTTCTTATACTAAAACCAGCACTATAGTCATTGCATGTGTGTTCTTTCCACAAACCACTTATGGATCCACCAGTGTTCAGTGCATGTGTGTTCTTTCCACAAACCACTTATGGATCAACCATTGGTCATTGCATGTGTGTTCTTTTCACAAACCACATGTGGACCCACTAGAGTCATTGCATGTATGTTCTTTTCCACAAACCACTTATGGATCCACCAGTGTTCATTGCATGTGTGTTCTTTTCCACAAACCACATATGGATCAACCAGTGGTCATTGCATGTGTGTTCTTTTTCACAAACCACATATGGACCCACTAGAGTCATTGCATGTGTGTTCTTTCCTTCAAACCACATATGGATCAACCAGTGGTAATTGCATGTGTGTTCTTTTCACAAACCACATATGGATCAACTAGTGGTCATTGCATGTGTGTTCTTTTCACAAACTACATGTGTACCCACTAGAGTCATTGTATGTGTGTTCTTACACTAAAACTAGCACTAGAGTCATTGCATGTGTGTTCTTTTCTCCAAACCACACATGGATCAAGCAGTGTCATTGCATGTGTGTTCTTTCCACAAACCACTTATGGATCCATTAGTCATTGCATGTGTGTTCTTTTCACAAACCACATATGGATCAACCAGTGGTCATTGCATGTGTGTTCTTTTGACAAACCACATGTGAACCCACTAGAGTCATTGCATGTGTGTTCTTATACTAAAACCAACACTAGAGTCATTGCATGTGTGTTATTTCCACAAACCACACATGGATCAACCACTAGAGGCATTGCATGTGTGTTCTTTCCACAAATCACACATGGATCAACTAGTGTCATTTCATGTGTGTTCTTTCCACAAACCACATATGGATCCATTTGAGTCATTGCAAGTTTGTTCTTATACTAAAACTAGCACTAGAGTCATTGCATGTGTGTTCTTTCCACAAACCACTTATGGATCCACCAGTGTTCATTGCATGTGTGTTCTTTTCCACAAACCACACATGGATCAACCAGTGGTCATTGAATGTTTGTTCTTTTTCACAAACCACATATGGAAACACTAGAGTCATTGCATGTGTGTTCTTTCCTTCAAACCACATATGGATCAACCAGTGGTCATTGCATGTGTGTTCTTTTCACAAACCACATATGTATCAACCAGTGGTCATTGCATGTGTGTTCTTTTCACAAACTACATGTGTACCCACTAGAGTCATTGTATGTGTGTTCTTATACTAAAACTAGCACTAGAGTCATTGCATGTGTGTTCTTTTCCACAAACCACACATGGATCAAGCAGTGTCATTGCATGTGTGTTCTTTCCACAAATCACTTATGGATCCATTAGAGTCATTGCATGTGTTTTATTTCCACAAACCACACATGGATCAACCACTAAAGTCATTGCATGTGTGTTCTTTCCACAAACCACACATGGATCTACCAGTGTCATTGCATGTGTGTTCTTCCCACAAATCACATATGGACCCACTAGAGTCATTGCTTGTGTGTTCTTATACTAAAACCAGCACTAGAGTCATTGCATGTGTGTTCTTTCCACAAACCACACATGGATCCACCAGTGTTCATTGCATGTGTGTTCTTTTCCAAAAACCACATATGGATCAACCAGTGCTCATTGCATGTGTGTTCTTTTCAAAAACGACATATGGACCCACTAGAGTCATTGCATGTGTGTTCTTATACTAAAACCAACACTAGACTCATTGCATGTGTGTTCTTTGCCACAAACCACACATGGATCCACTAGACTCATTGCATATGTGTTCTTTCTAGAAACCACTTATAGATCAACCAGTGGCCATTGCATGTGTGTTCTTTCCACAAACCACTTATGGATCAACCAGCGGCCATTGCATGTGTGTTATTTCCACAAACCACTTATGGATCAACCACTAGAGTCATTGCATGTGTGTTCTTTCCACAAACCACACATGGATGAACCAGTGTCATTGCATGTGTGTTCTTTCCACAAACCACACATGGATCAACAAGTGGTCATTGCATGTGTGTTCTTATACTAAAACCAGCACTACAGTCATTGCATGTGTGTTCTTTCCACAAACCACTTATGGATCCACCAGTGTTCAGTGGATGTGTGTTCTTTCCATAAACCATTTATGGATCAACCATTGGTCATTGCATGTGTGTTCTTTTCACAAACCACATGTGGACCCACTAGAGTCATTGCATGTGTGTTCTTTTCCACAAACCACTTATGGATCCACCAGTGGTCATTGCATGTGTGTTCTTTTTCACAAACCACATGTGGACCCACTAGAGTCATTGCATGTGTGTTCTTTCCTTCAAACCACATATGGATCAACCAGTGTCATTGCATGTGTGTTCTTTTCCACAAACCACATATGGATCAACCAGTGGTCATTGCATGTGTTTTTTTTTTCACAAAACACATATGGACCCACTAGAGTCATTGCATGTGTGTTCTTTCTTTCAAACGACATATGGATCAACCAGTGGTCATTGCATGTGTGTTCTTTTCACAAACTACACGTGTACCCACTAGAGTCATTGCATGTGTGTTCTTATACTAAAACTAGCACTAGAGTCATTGCATGTGTGCTCTTTTCCACAAACCACACATGGATCAAGCAGTGTCATTGCATGTGTGTTCTTTCCACAAACCACTTATGGATCCATTAGAGTCATTGCATGTGTGTTATTTTCCACAAACCACTTATGGATCCATTAGAGTCATTGCATGTGTGTTATGTCCACAAACCACACATGGATCAACCACTAAAGTCATTGCATGTGTGTTCTTTCCACAAACCATACATGGATCAAGCAGTGTCATTGCATGTGAGTTCTTCCCACAAATCACATATGGACCCACTAGAGTCATTGCTTGTGTGTTCTTATACTAAAACCAGCACTAGAGTCATGGCATGTGTGTTCTTTCCACAAACCACTCATGGATCCACCAGTGTTCATTGCATGTGTGTTCTTTTCCAAAAACCACATATGGATCAACTAGTGCTCATTGCATGTGTGTTCTTTTCACAAACCACATGTGGACCCACTAGAGTCATTGCATGTGTGTTCCTATACTAAAACCAACACTAGACTCATTGCATGTGTGTTCTTTGCCACAAACCACAGATGGATCCACTAGACTCATTGCATGTGTGTTCTTTCCAGAAATCACTTATGGATCAACCAGTGGCCATTGCATGTGTGTTTTTTTCCACAAACCACTTATGGATCAACCAGTGGCCATTGCATGTGTGTTATTTCCACAAACCACTTATGGATCAACCACTAGAATCATTGCATGTGTGTTCTTTCCACAAACCACACATGGATGAACCAGTGTCATTGCATGTGTGTTCTTTTCACAAACCACACATGGATCAACAAGTGGTCATTGCATGTGTGTTCTTATACTAAAACCAGCACTATAGTCATTGCATGTGTGTTCTTTCCACAAACCACTTATGGATCCACCAGTGTTCAGTGCATGTGTGTTCTTTCCACAAACCACTTATGGATCAACCATTGGTCATTGCATGTGTGTTCTTTTCACAAACCACATGTGGACCCACTAGAGTCATTGCATGTATGTTCTTTTCCACAAACCACTTATGGATCCACCAGTGTTCATTGCATGTGTGTTCTTTTCCACAAACCACATATGGATCAACCAGTGGTCATTGCATGTGTGTTCTTTTTCACAAACCACATATGGACCCACTAGAGTCATTGCATGTGTGTTCTTTCCTTCAAACCACATATGGATCAAACAGTGGTAATTGCATGTGTGTTCTTTTCACAAACCACATATGGATCAACTAGTGGTCATTGCATGTGTGTTCTTTTCACAAACTACATGTGTACCCACTAGAGTCATTGTATGTGTGTTCTTACACTAAAACTAGCACTAGAGTCATTGCATGTGTGTTCTTTTCTCCAAACCACACATGGATCAAGCAGTGTCATTGCATGTGTGTTCTTTCCACAAACCACTTATGGATCCATTAGTCATTGCATGTGTGTTCTTTTCACAAACCACATATGGATCAACCAGTGGTCATTGCATGTGTGTTCTTTTGACAAACCACATGTGAACCCACTAGAGTCATTGCATGTGTGTTCTTATACTAAAACCAACACTAGAGTCATTGCATGTGTGTTATTTCCACAAACCACACATGGATCAACCACTAGAGGCATTGCATGTGTGTTCTTTCCACAAATCACACATGGATCAACTAGTGTCATTTCATGTGTGTTCTTTCCACAAACCACATATGGATCCATTTGAGTCATTGCAAGTTTGTTCTTATACTAAAACTAGCACTAGAGTCATTGCATGTGTGTTCTTTCCACAAACCACTTATGGATCCACCAGTGTTCATTGCATGTGTGTTCTTTTCCACAAACCACACATGGATCAACCAGTGGTCATTGAATGTTTGTTCTTTTTCACAAACCACATATGGAAACACTAGAGTCATTGCATGTGTGTTCTTTCCTTCAAACCACATATGGATCAACCAGTGGTCATTGCATGTGTGTTCTTTTCACAAACCACATATGTATCAACCAGTGGTCATTGCATGTGTGTTCTTTTCACAAACTACATGTGTACCCACTAGAGTCATTGTATGTGTGTTCTTATACTAAAACTAGCACTAGAGTTATTGCATGTGTGTTCTTTTCCACAAACCACACATGGATCAAGCAGTGTCATTGCATGTGTGTTCTTTCCACAAATCACTTATGGATCCATTAGAGTCATTGCATGTGTTTTATTTCCACAAACCACACATGGATCAACCACTAAAGTCATTGCATGTGTGTTCTTTCCACAAACCACACATGGATCTACCAGTGTCATTGCATGTGTGTTCTTCCCACAAACCACACATGAATTAACCACTAGAGTCATTGCATGTGTGTTCTTTCCACAAACCACACATGGATCAACCAGTGTCATTCCATGTGTGTTCTTCCCACAAATCACAGATGGACCCACTAGAGTCATTGCTTGTGTGTTCTTATACTAAAACCAGCACTAGAGTCATTGCATGTGTGTTCTTTCCACAAACCACACATGGATCCACCAGTGTTCATTGCATATGTGTTCTTTTCCAAAAACCACATATGGATCGACTACTGGTCATTGCATGTGTGTTCTTTTCACAAACCACATGTGGACCCACTAGAGTCATAGCATGTGTGTTCTTATACTAAAACCAGCACTAGACTCATTTCATGTGTGTTCTTTTCCACAAACCACACATGGATCCACTAGACTCATTGGATCTGTGTTCTTTCCACAAACCACTTATGGATCAACCAGTGGCCATTGCATGTGTGTTCTTTCCACCAACCACTTATGGATCAACCAGTGGCCATTGCATGTGTGTTATTTCCACAAACCACTTATGGATCAACCACTAGATTCATTGCATGTGTGTGCTTTCCACAAACCACACATGGAAGAACAAGTGTCATTGCATGTGTGTTCTTTCCACAAACCACACATGGATCAACAAGTGGTCATTGCATGTGTGTTCTTATACTAAAACCAGCACTAGAGTCATTGCATGTGTGATCTTTCCACAAACCACACATGGATCAACAAGTGGTCATTGCATGTGTGTTCTCATACTAAAACCAGCACTAGAGTCATTGCATGCGTGTTCTTTCCACAAACCACTTATGGATCCACCAGTGTTCATTGCATGTGTGTTCTTTCCACAAACCACTTGTAGATAACCAGTGGTCATTGCATGTGTGTTCTTTTCACAAACCACATGTGGACCCACTAGAGTCATTGCATGTGTGTTCTTTTCCACAAACCACTTATGGATCCGCCAGTGTTCATTGCATGTGTGTTCTTTTCCACAAACCACATATGGATCAACCAGTGGTCATTGCATGTGTTTTTTTTCACAAAACACATATGGACCCACTAGAGTCATTGCATGTGTGTTCTTTCTTTCAAACGACATATGGATCAACCAGTGGTCATTGCATGTGTGTTCTTTTCACAAACTACACGTGTACCCACTAGAGTCATTGCATGTGTGTTCTTATACTAAAACTAGCACTAGAGTCATTGCATGTGTGCTCTTTTCCACAAACCACACATGGATCAAGCAGTGTCATTGCATGTGTGTTCTTTCCACAAACCACTTATGGATCCATTAGAGTCATTGCATGTGTGTTATTTTCCACAAACCACTTATGGATCCATTAGAGTCATTGCATGTGTGTTATGTCCACAAACCACACATGGATCAACCACTAAAGTCATTGCATGTGTGTTCTTTCCACAAACCATACATGGATCAAGCAGTGTCATTGCATGTGAGTTCTTCCCACAAATCACATATGGACCCACTAGAGTCATTGCTTGTGTGTTCTTATACTAAAACCAGCACTAGAGTCATTGCATGTGTGTTCTTTCCACAAACCACTCATGGATCCACCAGTGTTCATTGCATGTGTGTTCTTTTCCAAAAACCACATATGGATCAACTAGTGCTCATTGCATGTGTGTTCTTTTCACAAACCACATGTGGACCCACTAGAGTCATTGCATGTGTGTTCCTATACTAAAACCAACACTAGACTCATTGCATGTGTGTTCTTTGCCACAAACCACAGATGGATCCACTAGACTCATTGCATGTGTGTTCTTTCCAGAAATCACTTATGGATCAACCAGTGGCCATTGCATGTGTGTTTTTTTCCACAAACCACTTATGGATCAACCAGTGGCCATTGCATGTGTGTTATTTCCACAAACCACTTATGGATCAACCACTAGAATCATTGCATGTGTGTTCTTTCCACAAACCACACATGGATGAACCAGTGTCATTGCATGTGTGTTCTTTTCACAAACCACACATGGATCAACAAGTGGTCATTGCATGTGTGTTCTTATACTAAAACCAGCACTATAGTCATTGCATGTGTGTTCTTTCCACAAACCACTTATGGATCCACCAGTGTTCAGTGCATGTGTGTTCTTTCCACAAACCACTTATGGATCAACCATTGGTCATTGCATGTGTGTTCTTTTCACAAACCACATGTGGACCCACTAGAGTCATTGCATGTATGTTCTTTTCCACAAACCACTTATGGATCCACCAGTGTTCATTGCATGTGTGTTCTTTTCCACAAACCACATATGGATCAACCAGTGGTCATTGCATGTGTGTTCTTTTTCACAAACCACATATGGACCCACTAGAGTCATTGCATGTGTGTTCTTTCCTTCAAACCACATATGGATCAACCAGTGGTAATTGCATGTGTGTTCTTTTCACAAACCACATATGGATCAACTAGTGGTCATTGCATGTGTGTTCTTTTCACAAACTACATGTGTACCCACTAGAGTCATTGTATGTGTGTTCTTACACTAAAACTAGCACTAGAGTCATTGCATGTGTGTTCTTTTCTCCAAACCACACATGGATCAAGCAGTGTCATTGCATGTGTGTTCTTTCCACAAACCACTTATGGATCCATTAGTCATTGCATGTGTGTTCTTTTCACAAACCACATATGGATCAACCAGTGGTCATTGCATGTGTGTTCTTTTGACAAACCACATGTGAACCCACTAGAGTCATTGCATGTGTGTTCTTATACTAAAACCAACACTAGAGTCATTGCATGTGTGTTATTTCCACAAACCACACATGGATCAACCACTAGAGGCATTGCATGTGTGTTCTTTCCACAAATCACACATGGATCAACTAGTGTCATTTCATGTGTGTTCTTTCCACAAACCACATATGGATCCATTTGAGTCATTGCAAGTTTGTTCTTATACTAAAACTAGCACTAGAGTCATTGCATGTGTGTTCTTTCCACAAACCACTTATGGATCCACCAGTGTTCATTGCATGTGTGTTCTTTTCCACAAACCACACATGGATCAACCAGTGGTCATTGAATGTTTGTTCTTTTTCACAAACCACATATGGAAACACTAGAGTCATTGCATGTGTGTTCTTTCCTTCAAACCACATATGGATCAACCAGTGGTCATTGCATGTGTGTTCTTTTCACAAACCACATATGTATCAACCAGTGGTCATTGCATGTGTGTTCTTTTCACAAACTACATGTGTACCCACTAGAGTCATTGTATGTGTGTTCTTATACTAAAACTAGCACTAGAGTCATTGCATGTGTGTTCTTTTCCACAAACCACACATGGATCAAGCAGTGTCATTGCATGTGTGTTCTTTCCACAAATCACTTATGGATCCATTAGAGTCATTGCATGTGTTTTATTTCCACAAACCACACATGGATCAACCACTAAAGTCATTGCATGTGTGTTCTTTCCACAAACCACACATGGATCTACCAGTGTCATTGCATGTGTGTTCTTCCCACAAATCACATATGGACCCACTAGAGTCATTGCTTGTGTGTTCTTATACTAAAACCAGCACTAGAGTCATTGCATGTGTGTTCTTTCCACAAACCACACATGGATCCACCAGTGTTCATTGCATGTGTGTTCTTTTCCAAAAACCACATATGGATCAACCAGTGCTCATTGCATGTGTGTTCTTTTCAAAAACGACATATGGACCCACTAGAGTCATTGCATGTGTGTTCTTATACTAAAACCAACACTAGACTCATTGCATGTGTGTTCTTTGCCACAAACCACACATGGATCCACTAGACTCATTGCATATGTGTTCTTTCTAGAAACCACTTATAGATCAACCAGTGGCCATTGCATGTGTGTTCTTTCCACAAACCACTTATGGATCAACCAGCGGCCATTGCATGTGTGTTATTTCCACAAACCACTTATGGATCAACCACTAGAGTCATTGCATGTGTGTTCTTTCCACAAACCACACATGGATGAACCAGTGTCATTGCATGTGTGTTCTTTCCACAAACCACACATGGATCAACAAGTGGTCATTGCATGTGTGTTCTTATACTAAAACCAGCACTACAGTCATTGCATGTGTGTTCTTTCCACAAACCACTTATGGATCCACCAGTGTTCAGTGGATGTGTGTTCTTTCCATAAACCATTTATGGATCAACCATTGGTCATTGCATGTGTGTTCTTTTCACAAACCACATGTGGACCCACTAGAGTCATTGCATGTGTGTTCTTTTCCACAAACCACTTATGGATCCACCAGTGGTCATTGCATGTGTGTTCTTTTTCACAAACCACATGTGGACCCACTAGAGTCATTGCATGTGTGTTCTTTCCTTCAAACCACATATGGATCAACCAGTGTCATTGCATGTGTGTTCTTTTCCACAAACCACATATGGATCAACCAGTGGTCATTGCATGTGTTTTCTTTCTTTCAAACGACATATGGATCAACCAGTGGTCATTGCATGTGTGTTCTTTTCACAAACTACACGTGTACCCACTAGAGTCATTGCATGTGTGTTCTTATACTAAAACTAGCACTAGAGTCATTGCATGTGTGCTCTTTTCCACAAACCACACATGGATCAAGCAGTGTCATTGCATGTGTGTTCTTTCCACAAACCACTTATGGATCCATTAGAGTCATTGCATGTGTGTTATTTTCCACAAACCACTTATGGATCCATTAGAGTCATTGCATGTGTGTTATGTCCACAAACCACACATGGATCAACCACTAAAGTCATTGCATGTGTGTTCTTTCCACAAACCATACATGGATCAAGCAGTGTCATTGCATGTGAGTTCTTCCCACAAATCACATATGGACCCACTAGAGTCATTGCTTGTGTGTTCTCATACTAAAACCAGCACTAGAGTCATTGCATGTGTGTTCTTTCCACAAACCACTCATGGATCCACCAGTGTTCATTGCATGTGTGTTCTTTTCCAAAAACCACATATGGATCAACTAGTGCTCATTGCATGTGTGTTCTTTTCACAAACCACATGTGGACCCACTAGAGTCATTGCATGTGTGTTCCTATACTAAAACCAACACTAGACTCATTGCATGTGTGTTCTTTGCCACAAACCACAGATGGATCCACTAGACTCATTGCATGTGTGTTCTTTCCAGAAATCACTTATGGATCAACCAGTGGCCATTGCATGTGTGTTTTTTTCCAAAAACCACTTATGGATCAACCAGTGGCCATTGCATGTGTGTTATTTCCACAAACCACTTATGGATCAACCACTAGAATCATTGCATGTGTGTTCTTTCCACAAACCACACATGGATGAACCAGTGTCATTGCATGTGTGTTCTTTTCACAAACCACACATGGATCAACAAGTGGTCATTGCATGTGTGTTCTTATACTAAAACCAGCACTATAGTCATTGCATGTGTGTTCTTTCCACAAACCACTTATGGATCCACCAGTGTTCAGTGCATGTGTGTTCTTTCCACAAACCACTTATGGATCAACCATTGGTCATTGCATGTGTGTTCTTTTCACAAACCACATGTGGACCCACTAGAGTCATTGCATGTATGTTCTTTTCCACAAACCACTTATGGATCCACCAGTGTTCATTGCATGTGTGTTCTTTTCCACAAACCACATATGGATCAACCAGTGGTCATTGCATGTGTGTTCTTTTTCACAAACCACATATGGACCCACTAGAGTCATTGCATGTGTGTTCTTTCCTTCAAACCACATATGGATCAACCAGTGGTAATTGCATGTGTGTTCTTTTCACAAACCACATATGGATCAACTAGTGGTCATTGCATGTGTGTTCTTTTCACAAACTACATGTGTACCCACTAGAGTCATTGTATGTGTGTTCTTACACTAAAACTAGCACTAGAGTCATTGCATGTGTGTTCTTTTCTCCAAACCACACATGGATCAAGCAGTGTCATTGCATGTGTGTTCTTTCCACAAACCACTTATGGATCCATTAGTCATTGCATGTGTGTTCTTTTCACAAACCACATATGGATCAACCAGTGGTCATTGCATGTGTGTTCTTTTGACAAACCACATGTGAACCCACTAGAGTCATTGCATGTGTGTTCTTATACTAAAACCAACACTAGAGTCATTGCATGTGTGTTATTTCCACAAACCACACATGGATCAACCACTAGAGGCATTGCATGTGTGTTCTTTCCACAAATCACACATGGATCAACTAGTGTCATTTCATGTGTGTTCTTTCCACAAACCACATATGGATCCATTTGAGTCATTGCAAGTTTGTTCTTATACTAAAACTAGCACTAGAGTCATTGCATGTGTGTTCTTTCCACAAACCACTTATGGATCCACCAGTGTTCATTGCATGTGTGTTCTTTTCCACAAACCACACATGGATCAACCAGTGGTCATTGAATGTTTGTTCTTTTTCACAAACCACATATGGAAACACTAGAGTCATTGCATGTGTGTTCTTTCCTTCAAACCACATATGGATCAACCAGTGGTCATTGCATGTGTGTTCTTTTCACAAACCACATATGTATCAACCAGTGGTCATTGCATGTGTGTTCTTTTCACAAACTACATGTGTACCCACTAGAGTCATTGTATGTGTGTTCTTATACTAAAACTAGCACTAGAGTCATTGCATGTGTGTTCTTTTCCACAAACCACACATGGATCAAGCAGTGTCATTGCATGTGTGTTCTTTCCACAAATCACTTATGGATCCATTAGAGTCATTGCATGTGTTTTATTTCCACAAACCACACATGGATCAACCACTAAAGTCATTGCATGTGTGTTCTTTCCACAAACCACACATGGATCTACCAGTGTCATTGCATGTGTGTTCTTCCCACAAATCACATATGGACCCACTAGAGTCATTGCTTGTGTGTTCTTATACTAAAACCAGCACTAGAGTCATTGCATGTGTGTTCTTTCCACAAACCACACATGGATCCACCAGTGTTCATTGCATGTGTGTTCTTTTCCAAAAACCACATATGGATCAACCAGTGCTCATTGCATGTGTGTTCTTTTAAAAAACGACATATGGACCCACTAGAGTCATTGCATGTGTGTTCTTATACTAAAACCAACACTAGACTCATTGCATGTGTGTTCTTTGCCACAAACCACACATGGATCCACTAGACTCATTGCATATGTGTTCTTTCTAGAAACCACTTATAGATCAACCAGTGGCCATTGCATGTGTGTTCTTTCCACAAACCACTTATGGATCAACCAGCGGCCATTGCATGTGTGTTATTTCCACAAACCACTTATGGATCAACCACTAGAGTCATTGCATGTGTGTTCTTTCCACAAACCACACATGGATGAACCAGTGTCATTGCATGTGTGTTCTTTCCACAAACCACACATGGATCAACAAGTGGTCATTGCATGTGTGTTCTTATACTAAAACCAGCACTACAGTCATTGCATGTGTGTTCTTTCCACAAACCACTTATGGATCCACCAGTGTTCAGTGGATGTGTGTTCTTTCCATAAACCATTTATGGATCAACCATTGGTCATTGCATGTGTGTTCTTTTCACAAACCACATGTGGACCCACTAGAGTCATTGCATGTGTGTTCTTTTCCACAAACCACTTATGGATCCACCAGTGGTCATTGCATGTGTGTTCTTTTTCACAAACCACATGTGGACCCACTAGAGTCATTGCATGTGTGTTCTTTCCTTCAAACCACATATGGATCAACCAGTGTCATTGCATGTGTGTTCTTTTCCACAAACCACATATGGATCAACCAGTGGTCATTGCATGTGTTTTTTTTCACAAAACACATATGGACCCACTAGAGTCATTGCATGTGTGTTCTTATACTAAAACTAGCACTAGAGTCATTGCATGTGTGTTCTTTTCCACAAACCACACATGGATCAAGCAGTGTCATTGCATGTGTGTTCTTTCCACAAACCACTTATGGATCCATTAGTCATTGCATGTGTGTTCTTTTCACAAACCACATATGGATCAACCAGTGGTCATTGCATGTGTGTTCTTTTGACAAACCACATGTGAACCCACTAGAGTCATTCCATGTGTGTTCTTATACTAAAACCAACACTAGAGTCATTGCATGTGTGTTATTTCCACAAACCACACATGGATCAACCACTAGAGTCATTGCATGTGTGTTCTTTCCACAAATCACACATGGATCAACTAGTGTCATTTCATGTGTGTTCTTCCCACAAAACACATATGGATCCATTTGAGTCATTGCAAGTTTGTTCTTACACTAAAACTAGCACTAGAGTCATTGCATGTGTGTTATTTCCACAAACCACTTATGTATCCAGTAGTGTTCATTGCATGTGTGTTCTTTTCACAAACAACATATGGATCCACCAGTGGTCACTGCATGTGTGTTCTTTCCACAAACCACTTATGGATCAACCAGTAGCCATTGCATGTGTGTTCTTTCCACAAACAACATATGGATAAACCAGTGGTCATAGCATGTGTGTTCTTTTCACAAACCACATGTGGACCCACTAGAGTCATTGAAATGTGTGTTCTCTTCAGAGACCACACATGGATTCACCACTGTCATTGCATGTGTGTTCTTGTTACTAACAACAACCAGAGTCATTGCATGTGTGTTCTTTTTACATACCACATATGCATCCACCAGTGTCATTGCATGTGTGTTCTTTTCACAATCCACCTATGGATCCCCAAGTGTCATTGCATGCGTGTTCTTTTTACTAACAACAACTTGAGTCATTTCATGACTGTTTTTTTTGCATACCACATATGGATCCACCAGTGTCATTGAAATGTAAGTTCTCTTCAGAGACCACACATGGATCCACCAGTGTCATTGCATATGTGTTCTTTTTACTAAGAGCAACTGGAGTCATTGCATGTGTGTTATTTCCACAAACCACATATGGAACAACCAGAGTCATTGCATGTGTGCTCTTTTCACAATCCACCTATGGATCCACCAGTGTCATTGCATGTGTCTTCTTTTACTAACAAACACCAGAGTCATTGCATGTGTGTTATTTTTACATACCACATATGGATCCACCAGTGTCATTGCATGTGTGCTCTTTTTACTAACAACAACCAGAGTCATTGCATGTGTGTTCTCTTCAGAGACCACACATGGATCCAGCAGTGTCATTGCATGTGTGTTCTTTTTACAAACTACATGTGTACCCACTAGAGTCATTGTATGTGTGTTCTTATACTAAAACTAGCACTAGAGTCATTGCATGTGTGTTCTTTTCCACAAACCACACATGGATCAAGCAGTGTCATTGCATGTGTGTTCTTTCCACAAACCACTTATGGATCCATTAGTCATTGCATGTGTGTTCTTTTCACAAACCACATATGGATCAACCAGTGGTCATTTCATGTGTGTTCTTTTGACAAACCACATGTGAACCCACTAGAGTCATTGCATGTTTGTTCTTATACTAAAACACACACTAGAGTCATTGCATGTGTGTTATTTCCACAAACCACACATGGATCAACCACTAGAGTCATTGCACGTGTGTTCTTTCCACAAATCACACATGGATCAACTAGTGTCATTTCATGTGTGTTCTTTCCACAAACCACATATGGATGCATTTGAGTCATTGCAAGTTTGTTCTTATGCTAAAACTAGCACTAGAGTCATTGCATGTGTGTTCTTTCCACAAACCACTTATGGATCCAGAAGTGTTCATTGCATGTGTTTTCTTTTCACAAACAACATATGGATCCACCAGTGGTCACTGCATGTGTGTTCTTTCCACAAACAACTTATGGATCAACCAGTACCCATTGCATGTGTGTTCTTTCCACAAACCACATATGGATCAACCAGTGGTCATTGCATGTGTGTTCTTTTCACAAACCACATGTGGACCCACTAGAGTCATTGAAATGTGTGTTCTCTTCAGAGACCACACATGGATCCACCTCTGTCATTGCATGTGTGTTCTTGTTACTAACAACAACCAGAGTCATTGCATCTGTGTTCTTTTTACATACCACATATGCATCCACCAGTGTCATTGCATGTGTGTTCTTTTCACAATCCACCTATGGATCCCCCAGTGTCATTGCATGCGTGTTCTTTTTACTAACAACAACTAGAGTCATTTCATGACTGTTCTTTTCACATACCACATATGGATCCACCAGTGTCATTGAAATGTGTGTTCTCTTCAGAGACCACACATGGATCCACCAGTGTCATTGCTTGTGTGTTCTTTTTACTAACAGCAACTGGAGTCATTGCATGTGTGTTATTTCCACAAACCACATATGGAACAATCAGAGTCATTCCATGTGTGATCTTTTCACAATCCACCTATGGATCCGCCAGTGTCATTGCATGTGTGTTCTTTTACTAACAAACACCAGAGTCATTGCATGTGTGTTATTTTTACATACCACATATGGATCCACCAGTGTCATTGCTTGTGTGTTCTCTTTACTAACAGCAACTGGAGTCATTGCATGTGTGTTATTTCCACAAACCACAAATGGAACAACCAGAGTCATTGCATGTGTGTTCTTTTCACAATCCACCTATGGATCCACCAGTGTCATTGCATGTGTGTTCTTTTACTAACAAACACCAGAGTCATTGCATGTGTGTTATTTTTGCACCACATATGGATCCACCAGTGTCATTGCATGTGTGCTCTTTTTACTAACAACAACCAGAGTCATTGCATGTGTGTTCTCTTTAGAGACCACACATGGATCCACCAGTGTCATTGCATGTGTGTTCTTTTCACAAACCACATATGGATCAACCAGTGGTCATTGCATGTGTGTTCTTTTGACAAACCACATGTGAACCCACTAGAGTCATTGCATGTGTGTTCTTATACTAAAACCAACACTAGAGTCATTGCATGTGTGTTATTTCCACAAACCACACATGGATCAACCACTAGAGTCATTGCATGTGTGTTCTTTCCACAAATCACACATGGATCAACTAGTGTCATTTCATGTGTGTTCTTTCCACAAACCACATATGGATCCATTTGTGTCATTGCAAGTTTGTTCTTATACTAAAACTAGCACTAGAGTCATTGCATGTGTGTTCTTTCCACAAACCACTGATGGATCCAGCAGTGTTCATTGCATGTGTTTTCTTTTCACAAACAACATATGGATCCACAAGTGGTCACTGCATGTGTTTTCTTTCCACAAACCACTTATGGATCAACCAGTAGCCATTGCATGTGTGTTCTTTCCAGAAACCACATATGGATCAACCAGTGGTCATTGCATGTGTGTTCTTTTCACAAACCACATGTGGACCCACTAGAGTCATTAAAATGTGTGTTCTCTTCAGAGACCACACATGGATCCACCACTGTCATTGCATGTGTGTTCTTGTTACTAACAACAACCAGAGTCATTGCATGTGCGTTCTTTTGACATACCACATATGCATCCACCAGTGTCATTGCATGTGTGTTCTTTTCACAATCCACCTATGGATCCCCAAGTGTCATTGCATGCGTGTTCTTTTTACTAACAACCACTTGAGTAATTTCATGACTGTTCTTTTCACATACCATATATGGATCCACCGGTGTCATTGAAATGTGTGTTCTCTTCAGAGACCACACATGGATCCACCAGAGTCATTGCATGTGTGTTCTTTTTACATACCACATATGCATCCACCAGTGTCATTGCATGTGTGTTCTTTTCACAATCCACCTATGGATCCCCTAGTGTCATTGCATGCGTGTTCTTTTTACTAACAACAACTAGAGTCATTTCATGACTGTTCTTTTCACATACCACATATAGATCCACCAGTGTCATTGAAATGTGTGTTCTCTTCAGAGACCACACATGGATCCACCAGTGTCATTGCATGTGTGTTCTTTTTACTAACAACAACTGGAGTCATTGCATGTGTGTTATTTCCACAAACCACATATGGAACAACCAGAGTCATTCCATGTGTGATCTTTTCACAATCCACCTATGGATCCGCCAGTGTCATTGCATGTGTGTTCTTTTACTAACAAACACCAGAGTCATTGCATGTGTGTTATTTTTACATACCACATATGGATCCACCAGTGTCATTGCATGTGTGCTCTTTTTTACTAACAAGAACCAGAGTCATTGCATGTGTGTTCTCTTCAGAGACCACACATGGATCCACCAGTGTCATTGCATGTGTGTTCTTTTTACTAACAACAACTAGAGTCATTGAAATGTGTGTTCTCTTCAGAGACCACACATGGATCCACCAGTGTCATTGCATGTGTGTTCTTGTTACTAATTACTACCAGAGTCATTGCATGTCTGTTCTTTCCACAAACCACATGTGGACCCATTAGAGTCATTGCATGTGTGTTCTTATACTAAAACCAGCACTAGACTCATTGCATGTGTGTTCTTTTCCACAAACGACACATGGATCCACTAGACTCATTGCATGTGTGTTCTTTCCACAAACCACTTATGGATCAACCACTAGAGTCATTGCATGTGTGTTCTTTCCACAAACCACACATGGATGAACAAGTGTCATTGCATGTGTGTTCTTTCCACAAACCACACATGGATCAACAAGTGGTCATTGCATGTGTGTTCTTATACTAAAACCAGCACTACAGTCATTGCATGTGTGTTCTTTCCACAAACCACTTATGGATCCACCAGTGTTCATTGCATGTGTGTTCTTTCCACAAACCACTTATGGATCAACCAGTGGTCATTGCATGTGTGTTCTTTTCACAAACCACATGTGGACCCACTAGAGTCATTGCATGTGTTTTTTTTTCCACAAACCACTTATGGATCCACCAGTGTTCATTGCATGTGTGTTCTTTTCCACAAACCACATAGGGATCAACCAATGGTCATGGCATGTGTGTTCTTTTCACAAACCACTTATGGATCAACCAGTGGCGATTGCATGTGTGTTATTTCCACAAACCACTTATCGATCAACCACTAGAGTCATTGCATGTGTGTTCTTTCCACAAACCACACATGGATGAACCAGTTTCATTGCATGTGTGTTCTTTCCACAAACCACACATGGATCAACAAGTGGTCATTGCATGTGTGTTCTTATACTAAAACCAGCACAAGAGTCATTGCATGTGTGTTCTTTCCACAAACCACACATGGATCAACAAGTGTTCATTGCATGTGTGTTCTTATACTAAAACCAGCACTAGAGTCATTGCATGTGTGTTCTTTCCACAAACCACTTATGGATCCACCAGTGGTCATTGCATGTGTGTTCTTTCCACAAACCACTTATGGATCAACCAGTGGTCATTGCATGTGTGTTCTTTTCACAAACCACATGTGGACCCACTAGAGTCATTGCAAGTGTGTTCTTTTCCTAAAACCACTTATGGATCCACCAGTGTTCATTGCATGTTTGTTCTTTTCCACAAACCATATATGGATCAACCAGTGGTCATTGCATGTGTGTTCTTTTTCACAAACCACATATAGAGCCACTAGAGTCATTGTATGTGTGTTCTTTCCTTCAAACCACATATGGATCAACCAGTGGTCATTGCATGTGTGTTCTTTTCACAAACCACATATGGATCAACTAGTGGTCATTGCATGTGTGTTCTTTTCACAAACTACATGTGTACCCACTAGAGTCATTGTATGTGTGTTCTTATACTAAAACTAGCACTAGAGTCATTGCATGTGTGTTCTTTTCCACAAACCACACATGGATCAAGCAGTGTCATTGCATGTGTGTTCTTCCCACAAACCACATATGGATCAACCAGTGGTCATTTCATGTGTGTTCTTTTCACAAACCACATATGGATCAACCAGTGGTCATTGCATGTGTGTTCTTTTGACAAACCACATGTGAACCCACTAGAGTCATTCAAATATGTGTTCTCTTCAGAGACCACACATGGATCCACCACTGTCATTGCATGTGTGTTATTTCCACAAACCACACATGGATCAACCACTAGAGTCATTGCATGTGTGTTCTTTCCACAAATCACACATGGATCAACTAGTGTCATTTCATGTGTGTTCTTTCCACAAACCACATATGGATCCATTTGAGTCATTGCAAGTTTGTTCTTATACTAAAACTAGCACTAGAGTCATTGCATGTGTTATCTTTCCACAAACCACTTATGGATCCAGCAGTGTTCATTGCAAGTGTTTTCTTTTCACAAACAACATATGGATCCACCAGTGGTCACTGCATGTGTGTTCTTTCCACAAACCACTTATGGATCAACCAGTAGCCATTGCATGTGTGTTCTTTCCACAAACCACATATGGATCAACCAGTGGTTATTGCATGTGTGTTCTTTTCACAAACCACATGTGGACCCACTAGAGTCATTGAAATGTGTGTTCTCTTCAGAGACCACACATGGATCCACCACTGTCATTGCATGTGTGTTCTTGTTACTAACAACAACCAGAGTCATTGCATGCGTGTTCTTTTTACATACCACATATGCATCCACCAGTGTCATTGCATGTGTGTTCTTTTCACAATCCACCTATGGATCCCCTATTGTCATTGCATGGGTGTTCTTTTTACTAACAACAACTAGAGTCATTTCATGACTGTTCTTTTCACATACCACATATGGATCCACCAGTGTCATTGAAATGTGTGTTCTCTTCAGAGACCACACATGGATCCACCAGTGTCATTGCATGTGTGTTCTTTTTACTAACAACAACTGGAGTCATTGCATGTGTGTTATTTCCACAAACCACATATGGAACAACCAGAGTCATCGCATGTGTGCTCTTTTCACAATCCACCTATGGATCCAGCAGTGTCATTGCATGTGTGTTCTTTTACTAACAAACACCAGTCATTGCATGTGTGTTATTTTTACATACCACATATGGATCCACCAGTGTCATTGCATGTGTGCTCTTTTTACTAACAAGAACCAGAGTCATTGCATGTGTGTTCTCTTCAGAGACCACACATGGATCCACCAGTGTCATTGCATGTGTGTTCTTTTTACTAACAACAACTAGAGTCATTGAAATATGTGTTCTCTTCAGAGACCACACATGGATCCACCAGTGTCATTGCATGTGTGTTCGTGTTACTAATTACTACCAGAGTCATTGCATGTCTGTTCTTTCCACAAACCACATGTGGACCCATTAGAGTCATTGCATGTGTGTTCTTATACTAAAACCAGCACTAGACTCATTGCATGTGTGTTCTTTTCCACAAACCACACATGGATCCACTAGACTCATTGCATGTGTGTTCTTTCCACAAACCACTTATGGATCAACCAGTGGCCATTGCATGTGTGTTATTTCCACAAACCACTTATGGATCAACCACTAGAGTCATTGCATGTGTGTTCTTTCCACAAACCACACATGGATGAACCAGTGTCATTGCATGTGTGTTCTTTCCACAAACCACACATGGATGAACCAGTGTCATTGCATGTGTGTTCTTTCCACAAACCACACATGGATTAACAAGTGGTGATTGCATGTGTGTTCTTATACTAAAACCAGCACTAGAGTCATTGCATGTGTGTTCTTTCCACAAACCACTTATGGATCGACCAGTGTTCATTGCATGTGTGTTCTTTCCACAAACCACTTATGGATCAACCAGTGGTCATTGCATGTGTGTTCTTTTCACAAACCACATGTGGACCCACTAGAGTCATTGCATGTGTTTTTTTCCACAAACCACTTATGGATCCACCAGTGTTTATTGCATGTGTGTTCTTTTCCACAAACCACATAGGGATCAACCAGTGGTCATTGCATGTGTGTTCTTTTTCACAAACCACATATGGAAACAGTAGAGTCATTGCATGTGTGTTCTTTCCTTCAAACCACATATGGATCAACCAGTGGTCATTGCATGTGTGTTCTTTTCACAAACTACATGTGTACCCACTAGAGTCATTGTATGTGTGTTCTTATACTAAAACTAGCACTAGAGTCATTGCATGTGTGTTCTTTTCCACAAACCACACATGGATCAAGCAGTGTCATTGCATGTGTGTTCTTTCCACAAATCACTTATGGATCCATTAGAGTCATTGCATGTGTGTTCTTTTCCACAAACCACTTATGGATCCATTAGAGTCATTTCATGTGTGTTATTTCCACAAACCACACATGGATCAACCACTAAAGTCATTGCATGTGTGTTCTTTCCACAAACCACACATGGATCAACCAGTGTCATTGCATGTGTGTTCTTCCCACAAATCACATATGGACCCACTAGAGTCATTGCTTGTGTGTTCTTATACTAAAACCAGCACTAGAGTCATTGCATGTGTGTTCTTTCCACAAACCACTCATGGATCCACCAGTGTTCATTGCATGTGTGTTCTTTTCCAAAAACCACATATGGATCAACCAGTGCTCATTGCATGTGTGTTCTTTTCACAAACCACATGTGGACCCACTAGAGTCATTGCATGTGTGTTCTGATACTAAAACCAACACTAGACTCATTGCATGTGTGTTCTTTGCCACAAACCACAGATGGATCCACTAGACTCATTGCATGTGTGTTCTTTCCAGAAACCACTTATGGATCAACCAGTGGCCATTGCATGTGTTTTCTTTCCACAAACCACTTATGGATCAACCAGTGGCGATTGCATGTGTGTTATTTCCACAAACCACTTATCGATCAACCACTAGAGTCATTGCATGGGTGTTCTTTTTACTAACAACAACTAGAGTCATTTCATGACTGTTCTTTTCACATACCACATATGGATCCACCAGTGTCATTGAAATGTGTGTTCTCTTCAGAGACCACACATGGATCCACCAGTGTCATTGCATGTGTGTTCTTTTTACTAACAACAACTGGAGTCATTGCATGTGTGTTATTTCCACAAACCACATATGGAACAACCAGAGTCATCGCATGTGTGCTCTTTTCACAATCCACCTATGGATCCAGCAGTGTCATTGCATGTGTGTTCTTTTACTAACAAACACCAGAGTCATTGCATGTGTGTTATTTTTACATACCACATATGGATCCACCAGTGTCATTGCATGTGTGCTCTTTTTACTAACAAGAACCAGAGTCATTGCATGTGTGTTCTCTTCAGAGACCACACATGGATCCACCAGTGTCATTGCATGTGTGTTCTTTTTACTAACAACAACTAGAGTCATTGAAATATGTGTTCTCTTCAGAGACCACACATGGATCCACCAGTGTCATTGCATGTGTGTTCGTGTTACTAATTACTACCAGAGTCATTGCATGTCTGTTCTTTCCACAAACCACATGTGGACCCATTAGAGTCATTGCATGTGTGTTCTTATACTAAAACCAGCACTAGACTCATTGCATGTGTGTTCTTTTCCACAAACCACACATGGATCCACTAGACTCATTGCATGTGTGTTCTTTCCACAAACCACTTATGGATCAACCAGTGGCCATTGCATGTGTGTTATTTCCACAAACCACTTATGGATCAACCACTAGAGTCATTGCATGTGTGTTCTTTCCACAAACCACACATGGATGAACCAGTGTCATTGCATGTGTGTTCTTTCCACAAACCACACATGGATGAACCAGTGTCATTGCATGTGTGTTCTTTCCACAAACCACACATGGATTAACAAGTGGTGATTGCATGTGTGTTCTTATACTAAAACCAGCACTAGAGTCATTGCATGTGTGTTCTTTCCACAAACCACTTATGGATCGACCAGTGTTCATTGCATGTGTGTTCTTTCCACAAACCACTTATGGATCAACCAGTGGTCATTGCATGTGTGTTCTTTTCACAAACCACATGTGGACCCACTAGAGTCATTGCATGTGTTTTTTCCACAAACCACTTATGGATCCACCAGTGTTTATTGCATGTGTGTTCTTTTCCACAAACCACATAGGGATCAACCAGTGGTCATTGCATGTGTGTTCTTTTTCACAAACCACATATGGAAACAGTAGAGTCATTGCATGTGTGTTCTTTCCTTCAAACCACATATGGATCAACCAGTGGTCATTGCATGTGTGTTCTTTTCACAAACTACATGTGTACCCACTAGAGTCATTGTATGTGTGTTCTTATACTAAAACTAGCACTAGAGTCATTGCATGTGTGTTCTTTTCCACAAACCACACATGGATCAAGCAGTGTCATTGCATGTGTGTTCTTTCCACAAATCACTTATGGATCCATTAGAGTCATTGCATGTGTGTTCTTTTCCACAAACCACTTATGGATCCATTAGAGTCATTTCATGTGTGTTATTTCCACAAACCACACATGGATCAACCACTAAAGTCATTGCATGTGTGTTCTTTCAACAAACCACACATGGATCAACCAGTGTCATTGCATGTGTGTTCTTCCCACAAATCACATATGGACCCACTAGAGTCATTGCTTGTGTGTTCTTATACTAAAACCAGCACTAGAGTCATTGCATGTGTGTTCTTTCCACAAACCACTCATGGATCCACCAGTGTTCATTGCATGTGTGTTCTTTTCCAAAAACCACATATGGATCAACCAGTGCTCATTGCATGTGTGTTCTTTTCACAAACCACATGTGGACCCACTAGATTCATTGCATGTGTGTTCTTATACTAAAACCAACACTAGACTCATTGCATGTGTTTTCTTTGCCACAAACCACAGATGGATCCACTAGACTCATTGCATGTGTGTTCTTTCCAGAAACCACTTATGGATCAACCAGTGGCCATTGCATGTGTTTTCTTTCCACAAACCACTTATGGATCAACCAGTGGCGATTGCATGTGTGTTATTTCCACAAACCACTTATCGATCAACCACTAGAGTCATTGCATGGGTGTTCTTTTTACTAACAACAACTAGAGTCATTTCATGACTGTTCTTTTCACATACCACATATGGATCCACCAGTGTCATTGAAATGTGTGTTCTCTTCAGAGACCACACATGGATCCACCAGTGTCATTGCATGTGTGTTCTTTTTACTAACAACAACTGGAGTCATTGCATGTGTGTTATTTCCACAAACCACATATGGAACAACCAGAGTCATTGCATGTGTACTCTTTTCACAATCCACCTATGGACCCACCAGTGTCATTGCATGTGTGTTATTTTACTAACAAACACCAGAGTCATTGCATGTGTGTTATTTTTACATACCACATATGGATCCACCAGTGTCATTGCATGTGTGCTCTTTTTACTAACAACAACCAGAGTCATTGCATGTGTGTTCTCTTCAGAGACCACACATGGATCCACCAGTGTCATTGCATGTGTGTTCTTTTTACTAACAACAACTAGAGTCATTGAAATGTGTGTTCTCTTCAGAGACCACACATAGATCCACTAGTGTCATTGCATGTGTGTTCTTGTTACTAATTACAACCAGAGTCATTGCATGTGTGTTCTTTCCACAAACCACATGTGGACCCATTAGAGTCATTGCATGTGTTTTCTTATACTAAAACTAGCACTAGACTCATTGTATGTGTGTTCTTTTCCACAAACCAGACATGGATCCACTAGACTCATTGCATGTGTGTTCTTTCCATAAACCACTTATGGATCAACCAGTGGCCATTGCATGTGTGTTATTTCCACAAACCACTTATGGATCAACCACTAGAGTCATTGCATGTGTGTTCTTTCCACAAACCACACATGGATGAACCAGTGTCATTGCATGTGTGTTCTTTCCACAAACCACACATGGATGAACCAGTGTCATTGCATGTGTGTTCTTTCCACAAACCACACATGGATTAACAAGTGGTGATTGCATGGGTGTTCTTATACTAAAACCAGCACTAGAGTCATTGCATGTGTGTTCTTTCCACAAACCACTTATGGATCGACCAGTGTTCATTGCATGTGTGTTCTTTCCACAAACCACTTATGGATCAACCAGTGGTCATTGCATGTGTGTTCTTTTCACAAACCACATGTGGACCCACTAGAGTCATTGCATGTGTTTTTTTCCACAAACCACTTATGGATCCACCAGTGTTTATTGCATGTGTGTTCTTTTCCACAAACCACATAGGGATCAACCAGTGGTCATTGCATGTGTGTTCTTTTTCACAAACCACATATGGAAACAGTAGAGTCATTGCATGTGTGTTCTTTCCTTCAAACCACATATGGATCAACCAGTGGTCATTGCATGTGTGTTCTTTTCACAAACTACATGTGTACCCACTAGAGTCATTGTATGTGTGTTCTTATACTAAAACTAGCACTAGAGTCATTGCATGTGTGTTCTTTTCCACAAACCACACATGGATCAAGCAGTGTCATTGCATGTGTGTTCTTTCCACAAATCACTTATGGATCCATTAGAGTCATTGCATGTGTGTTCTTTTCCACAAACCACTTATGGATCCATTAGAGTCATTTCATGTGTGTTATTTCCACAAACCACACATGGATCAACCACTAAAGTCATTGCATGTGTGTTCTTTCCACAAACCACACATGGATCAACCAGTGTCATTGCATGTGTGTTCTTCCCACAAATCACATATGGACCCACTAGAGTCATTGCTTGTGTGTTCTTATACTAAAACCAGCACTAGAGTCATTGCATGTGTGTTCTTTCCACAAACCACTCATGGATCCACCAGTGTTCATTGCATGTGTGTTCTTTTCCAAAAACCACATATGGATCAACCAGTGCTCATTGCATGTGTGTTCTTTTCACAAACCACATGTGGACCCACTAGAGTCATTGCATGTGTGTTCTGATACTAAAACCAACACTAGACTCATTGCATGTGTGTTCTTTGCCACAAACCACAGATGGATCCACTAGACTCATTGCATGTGTGTTCTTTCCAGAAACCACTTATGGATCAACCAGTGGCCATTGCATGTGTTTTCTTTCCACAAACCACTTATGGATCAACCAGTGGCGATTGCATGTGTGTTATTTCCACAAACCACTTATCGATCAACCACTAGAGTCATTGCATGGGTGTTCTTTTTACTAACAACAACTAGAGTCATTTCATGACTGTTCTTTTCACATACCACATATGGATCCACCAGTGTCATTGAAATGTGTGTTCTCTTCAGAGACCACACATGGATCCACCAGTGTCATTGCATGTGTGTTCTTTTTACTAACAACAACTGGAGTCATTGCATGTGTGTTATTTCCACAAACCACATATGGAACAACCAGAGTCATCGCATGTGTGCTCTTTTCACAATCCACCTATGGATCCACCAGTGTCATTGCATGTGTGTTCTTTTACTAACAAACACTAGAGTCATTGCATGTGTGTTATTTTTACATACCACATATGGATCCACCAGTGTCATTGCATGTGTGCTCTTTTTACTAACAAGAACCAGAGTCATTGCATGTGTGTTCTCTTCAGAGACCACACATGGATCCACCAGTGTCATTGCATGTGTGTTCTTTTTACTAACAACAACTAGAGTCATTGAAATATGTGTTCTCTTCAGAGACCACACATGGATCCACCAGTGTCATTGCATGTGTGTTCGTGTTACTAATTACTACCAGAGTCATTGCATGTCTGTTCTTTCCACAAACGACATGTGGACCCATTAGAGTCATTGCATGTGTGTTCTTATACTAAAACCAGCACTAGACTCATTGCATGTGTGTTCTTTTCCACAAACCACACATGGATCCACTAGACTCATTGCATGTGTGTTCTTTCCACAAACCACTTATAGATCAACCAGTGGCCATTGCATGTGTGTTATTTCCACAAACCACTTATGGATCAACCACTAGAGTCATTGCATGCGTGTTCTTTCCACAAACCACACATGGATGAACCAGTTTCATTACATGTGTGTTCTTTCCACAAACCGCACATGGATCAACAAGTGGTCATTGCATGTGTGTTCTTATACTAAAACCATCACTAGAGTCATTGCATGTGTGTTCTTTCCACAAACCACACATGGATCAACAAGTGTTCACTGCATGTGTGTTCTTATACTAAAACCAGCACTAGAGTCATTGCATGTGTGTTCTTTCCACAAACCACTTATGGATCCACCAGTGGTCATTGCATGTGTGTTATTTCCACAAACCACTTATGGATCAACCAGTGGTCATTGCATGTGTGTTCTTTTCACAAACCACATGTGGACCCAATAGAGTCATTGCATGTGTGTTCTTTTCCACAAACCACTTATGGATCCACCAGTGTTCATTACATGTTTGTTCTTTTCCACAAACCATATATGGATCAACCAGTGGTCATTGCATGTGTGTTCTTTTTCACAAACCACATATGGACCCACTAGAGTCATTGCATGTGTGTTCTTTCCTTCAAACCATATATGGATCAACCAGTGGTCATTGCATGTATGCTCTTTTCACAAACCACATATGGATCAACTAGTGGTCATTGCATGTGTGTTCTTTTCACAAACTACATGTGTACCCACTAGAGTCATTGTATGTGTGTTCTTATACTAAAACTAGCACTAGAGTCATTGCATGTGTGTTTTTTTCCACAAACCACACATGGATCAAGCAGTGTCATTGCATGTGTGTTCTTCCCACAAACCACATATGGATCAACCAGTGGTCATTGCATGTGTGTTCTTTTCACAAACCACATATGGATCAACCAGTGGTCATTGCATGTGTGTTATTTTGACAAACCACATGTGAACCCACTAGAGTCATTGCATGTGTATTATTATACTAAAACCAACACTACAGTCATTGCATGTGTGTTATTTCCGCAAACCACACATGGATCAACCACTAGAGTCATTGTATGTGTGTTCTTTCCACAAATCACAGATGGATCAACCAATGTCATTGCATGTGTGTTCTTTCCACAAACCACATATGGATCCATTTGAGTCATTGCAAGTTTGTTCTTATAATAAAACTAGCACTAGAGTCATTGCATGTGTGTTCTTTCCACAAACCACTTATGGATCCAGCAGTGTTCATTGCATGTGTGTTCTTTTCACAAACAACATATGGATCCACCAGTGGTCACTGCATGTGTGTTCTTTCCACAAACCACTTATGGATCAACTAGTAGCCATTGCATGTGTGTTCTTTCCACAAACCACATATGGATCAACCAGTGGTCATTGCATGTGTGTTCTTTTCACAAACCACATGTGGACCCACTATAGTCATTGAAATGTGTGTTCTCTTCAGAGACCACACATGGATCCACCACTGTCATTGCATGTGTGTTCTTGTTACTAACAACATCCAGAGTCATTGCATGTGTGTTCTTTTTACATACCACATATGCATCCACCAGTGTCATTGCATGTGTGTTCTTTTCACAATCCACCTATGGATCCCCTAGTGTCATTGCATGTGTGTTCTTTTTACTAACAACAACTAGAGTCATTTCATGACTGTTCTTTTCACATACCACATATGGATCCACCAGTGTCATTGAAATGTGTGTTCTCTTCAGAGACCACACATGGATCCACCAGTGTCATTGCATGTGTGTTCTTTTTACTAACAACAACTGGAGTCATTGCATGTGTGTTATTTCCACAAACCACATATGGAACAACCAGAGTCATTGCATGTGTGCTCTTTTCACAATCCACCTATGGATCCACCAGTGTCATTGCATGTGTGTTCTTTTACTAACAAACACTAGAGTCATTGCATGTGTGTTATTTTTACATACCACATATGGATCCACCAGTGTCATTGCATGTGTGTTATTTGTACTAACAAGAACCAGAGTCATTGCATGTGTGTTCTCTTCAGAGACCACACATGGATCCACCAGTGTCATTGCATGTGTGTTATTTGTACTAACAAGAACCAGAGTCATTGCATGTGTGTTCTCTTCAGAGACCACACATGGATCCACCAGTGTCATTGCATGTGTGTTCTTTTTACTAACAACAATTAGAGTCATTGAAATGTGTGTTCTCTTCAGAGACCACACATGGATCCACCAGTTTCATTGCATGTGTGTTCTTGTTACTAATTACTACCAGAGTCATTGCATGTGTGTTCTTTCCACAAACCACATGTGGACCCATTAGAGTCATTGCATGTGTGTTCTTATACTAAAACCAGCAGTAGACTCATTGCATGTGTGTTCTTTTCCACAAACCACACATGGATCCACTAGACTCATTGCATGTGTGTTCTTTCCACAAACCACTTATGGATCAACCAGTGGCCATTGCATGTGTGTTATTTCCACAAACCACTTATGGACCAACCACTAGAGTCATTGCATGTCTGTTCTTTCCACAAACCACACATGGATGAACCAGTGTCATTGCATGTGTTTTCTTTCCACAAACCACACATGGATCAACAAGTGGTGATTGCATGTGTGTTCTTATACTAAAACCAGCACTAGAGTCATTGCATGTGTGTTCTTTCCACAAACCACTTATGGATCCACCAGTGTTCATTGCATGTGTGTTCTTTCCACAAACCACTTATGGATCAACCATTGGTCATTGCATGTGTGTTCTTTTCACAAACCACATGTGGACCCACTAGAGTCATTGCATGTGTGTTCTTTTCCATAAACCACTTATGGATCCACCAGTGTTCATTGCATGTGTGTTCTTTTCCACAAACCACATATGGATCAACCAGTGGTCATTGCATGTGTGTTCTTTTTCACAAACCACATATGGACCCACTAGAGTCATTGCATCTGTGTTCTTTCCTTCAAACCACATATGGATCAACCATTGGTCATTGCATGTGTGTTCTTTTCACAAATCACATATGGATCAACCAGTGGTCATTGCATGTGTGTTCTTTTCACAAACTACATGTGTACCCACTAGAGTCATTGTATGTGTGTTCTTATACTAAAACTAGCACTAGAGTCATTGCATGTGTGTTGTTTTCCACAAACCACACATGGATCAAGTAGTGTCATTTCATGTGTGTTCTTAACACAAACCACTTATGGATCCATTAGTCACTGCATGTCTGTTCTTTTCATAAACCACATATGGATCAACCAGTGGTCATTGTATGTGTGTTCTTTTGACAAACCACATGTGAACCCACTAGAGTCATTGCATGTGTGTTCTTATACTAAAACAAACACTAGAGTCATTGCATGTGTGTTATTTCCACAAACCACACATGGATCAACCACTAGAGTCATTGCATGTGTGTTCTTTCCACAAATCACACATGGATCAACAAGTGTCATTTCATGTGTGTTCTTTCTACAAACCACATATGGATCCATTTGAGTCATTGCAAGTTTGTTCTTATTCTAAAACTAGCACTAGAGTCATTGCATGTGTGTTCTTTCCACAAACCACTTATGGATCCAGCAGTGTTCATTGCATGTGTGTTCTTTTCACAGACAACATATGGATCCACTAGTGGTCACTGCATGTGTGTTATTTCCACAAACCACTTATGGATCAACCAGTAGCCATTGCATGTGTGTTCTTTCCACAAACCACATATGGATCAACCAGTGGTCATTGCATGTGTGTTCTTTTCACAAACCACATGTGGACCCACTAGAGTCATTGAAATGTGTGTTCCCTTCAGAGACCACACATGGATCCACCGCTGTCATTGCATGTGTGTTCTTGTTACTAACAACAACAAGAGTCATTGCATGTGTGTTCTTTTTACATACCACATATGCATCCACCAGTGTCATTGCATGTGTGTTCTTTTCACAATCCACCTATGGATCCACCAGTGTCATTGCATGTGTGTTCTTTTTACTAACAACAACTGGAGTCATTTCATGACAGTTCTTTTCACATACCGCATATGGATCCACCAGTTTCATTGAAATGTGTGTTCTCTTCAGAGACCACACATGGATCCACCAGTGTCATTGCATGTGTGTTATTTTTACTAACAACAACTGGAGTCATTGCATGTGTGTTATTTCCACAAACCACATATGGAACAACCAGAGTCATTGCATGTGTACTCTTTTCACAATCCACCTATGGACCCACCAGTGTCATTGCATGTGCGTTATTTTACTAACAAACACCAGAGTCATTGCATGTGTGTTATTTTTACATACCACATATGGATCCACCAGTGTCATTGCATGTGTGCTCTTTTTACTAACAACAACCAGAGTCATTGCATGTGTGTTCTCTTCAGAGACCACACATGGATCCACCAGTGTCATTGCATGTGTGTTCTTTTTACTAACAACAACTAGAGTCATTGAAATGTGTGTTCTCTTCAGAGACCACACATAGATCCACTAGTGTCATTGCATGTGTGTTCTTGTTACTAATTACAACCAGAGTCATTGCATGTGTGTTCTTTCCACAAACCACATGTGGACCCATTAGAGTCATTGCATGTGTTTTCTTATACTAAAACTAGCACTAGACTCATTGTATGTGTGTTCTTTTCCACAAACCAGACATGGATCCACTAGACTCATTGCATGTGTGTTCTTTCCACAAACCACTTATGGATCAACCAGTGGCCATTGCATGTGTGTTATTTCCACAAACCACTTATGGATCAACCACTAGAGTCATTGCATGTGTGTTCTTTCCACAAACCACACATGGATCAACCAGTGTCATTGCATGTGTGTTCTTTCCACAAACCACACATGGATCAACAAGTGGTCATTGCATGTGTGTTCTTATACTAAAACCAGAAATAGAGTCATTGCATGTGTGTTCTTTTCCACAAACCACTTATGGATCCACCAGTGTTCATTGCATGTGTGTTCTTTTCCACAAACCACATATGGATCAACCTGTGGTCAATGCATGTGTGGTCTTTTTCACAAACCACATATGGACCCACTAGAGTCATTGCATGTGTGTTCTTTCCTTCAAGCCACATATGGATCAACCAGTGGTCATTGCATGTGTGTTCTTTTCACAAATCACATATGGATCAACCAGTGGTCATTGCATGTGTGTTCTTTTCAGAAACTACATGTGTACCCACTAGAGTCATTGTATGTGTGATGTTATACTAAAACTAGCACTAGAGTCATTGCATGTGTGTTCTTTTCCACAAACCACACATGGATCAAGTAGTGTCATTGCATGTGTGTTCTTAACACAAACCACTTATGGATCCATTAGTCACTTCATGTCTGTTCTTTTCACAAACCACATATGGATCAACCTGTGGTCATTGCATGTGTGTTCTTTTGACAAACCACATGTGAACCCAGTAGAGTCATTGCATGTATGTTCTTATACTAAAACCAACACTAGAGTCATTGCATGTGTGTTATTTCCACAAACCACACATGGATCAACCACTAGAGTCATTGCTTGTGTGTTCTTTCCACAAATCACACATGGATCAACTAGTGTCATTTCATGTGTGTTCTTTCTACAAACCACATATGGATCCATTTGAGTCATTGCAAGTTTGTTCTTATACCGAAACTAGCACTAGAGTCATTGCATGTGTGTTCTTTTCATAGACAACATATGGATCCACCGATGGTCACTGCATGTGTGTTATTTCCACAAACCACTTATGGATCAACCAGTAGCCATTGCATGTGTGTTCTTTCCACAAACCACTTATGGATCAACCAGTGGCCATTGCATGTGTGTTATTTCCACAAACCACTTATGGATCAACCACTAGATTCATTGCATGTGTGTTCTTTCCACAAACCACACATGGATGAACCAGTGTCATTGCATGTGTGTTCTTTCCACAAACCACACATGGATGAACCAGTGTCATTGCATGTGTGTTCTTTCCACAAACCACACATGGATTAACAAGTGGTGATTGCATGTGTGTTCTTATACTAAAACCAGCACTAGAGTCATTGCATGTGTGTTCTTTCCACAAACCACTTATGGATCGACCAGTGTTCATTGCATGTGTGTTCTTTCCACAAACCACTTATGGATCAACCAGTGGTCATTGCATGTGTGTTCTTTTCACAAACCACATGTGGACCCACTAGAGTCATTGCATGTGTTTTTTCCACAAACCACTTATGGATCCACCAGTGTTTATTGCATGTGTGTTCTTTTCCACAAACCACATAGGGATCAACCAGTGGTCATTGCATGTGTGTTCTTTTTCACAAACCACATATGGAAACAGTAGAGTCATTGCATGTGTGTTCTTTCCTTCAAACCACATATGGATCAACCAGTGGTCATTGCATGTGTGTTCTTTTCACAAACTACATGTGTACCCACTAGAGTCATTGTATGTGTGTTCTTATACTAAAACTAGCACTAGAGTCATTGCATGTGTGTTCTTTTCCACAAACCACACATGGATCAAGCAGTGTCATTGCATGTGTGTTCTTTCCACAAATCACTTATGGATCCATTAGAGTCATTGCATGTGTGTTCTTTTCCACAAACCACTTATGGATCCATTAGAGTCATTTCATGTGTGTTATTTCCACAAACCACACATGGATCAACCACTAAAGTCATTGCATGTGTGTTCTTTCAACAAACCACACATGGATCAACCAGTGTCATTGCATGTGTGTTCTTCCCACAAATCACATATGGACCCACTAGAGTCATTGCTTGTGTGTTCTTATACTAAAACCAGCACTAGAGTCATTGCATGTGTGTTCTTTCCACAAACCACTCATGGATCCACCAGTGTTCATTGCATGTGTGTTCTTTTCCAAAAACCACATATGGATCAACCAGTGCTCATTGCATGTGTGTTCTTTTCACAAACCACATGTGGACCCACTAGATTCATTGCATGTGTGTTCTTATACTAAAACCAACACTAGACTCATTGCATGTGTTTTCTTTGCCACAAACCACAGATGGATCCACTAGACTCATTGCATGTGTGTTCTTTCCAGAAACCACTTATGGATCAACCAGTGGCCATTGCATGTGTTTTCTTTCCACAAACCACTTATGGATCAACCAGTGGCGATTGCATGTGTGTTATTTCCACAAACCACTTATCGATCAACCACTAGAGTCATTGCATGGGTGTTCTTTTTACTAACAACAACTAGAGTCATTTCATGACTGTTCTTTTCACATACCACATATGGATCCACCAGTGTCATTGAAATGTGTGTTCTCTTCAGAGACCACACATGGATCCACCAGTGTCATTGCATGTGTGTTCTTTTTACTAACAACAACTGGAGTCATTGCATGTGTGTTATTTCCACAAACCACATATGGAACAACCAGAGTCATTGCATGTGTACTCTTTTCACAATCCACCTATGGACCCACCAGTGTCATTGCATGTGTGTTATTTTACTAACAAACACCAGAGTCATTGCATGTGTGTTATTTTTACATACCACATATGGATCCACCAGTGTCATTGCATGTGTGCTCTTTTTACTAACAACAACCAGAGTCATTGCATGTGTGTTCTCTTCAGAGACCACACATGGATCCACCAGTGTCATTGCATGTGTGTTCTTTTTACTAACAACAACTAGAGTCATTGAAATGTGTGTTCTCTTCAGAGACCACACATAGATCCACTAGTGTCATTGCATGTGTGTTCTTGTTACTAATTACAACCAGAGTCATTGCATGTGTGTTCTTTCCACAAACCACATGTGGACCCATTAGAGTCATTGCATGTGTTTTCTTATACTAAAACTAGCACTAGACTCATTGTATGTGTGTTCTTTTCCACAAACCAGACATGGATCCACTAGACTCATTGCATGTGTGTTCTTTCCACAAACCACTTATGGATCAACCAGTGGCCATTGCATGTGTGTTATTTCCACAAACCACTTATGGATCAACCACTAGAGTCATTGCATGTGTGTTCTTTCCACAAACCACACATGGATCAACCAGTGTCATTGCATGTGTGTTCTTTCCACAAACCACACATGGATCAACAAGTGGTCATTGCATGTGTGTTCTTATACTAAAACCAGAAATAGAGTCATTGCATGTGTGTTCTTTTCCACAAACCACTTATGGATCCACCAGTGTTCATTGCATGTGTGTTCTTTTCCACAAACCACATATGGATCAACCTGTGGTCAATGCATGTGTGGTCTTTTTCACAAACCACATATGGACCCACTAGAGTCATTGCATGTGTGTTCTTTCCTTCAAGCCACATATGGATCAACCAGTGGTCATTGCATGTGTGTTCTTTTCACAAATCACATATGGATCAACCAGTGGTCATTGCATGTGTGTTCTTTTCAGAAACTACATGTGTACCCACTAGAGTCATTGTATGTGTGATGTTATACTAAAACTAGCACTAGAGTCATTGCATGTGTGTTCTTTTCCACAAACCACACATGGATCAAGTAGTGTCATTGCATGTGTGTTCTTAACACAAACCACTTATGGATCCATTAGTCACTTCATGTCTGTTCTTTTCACAAACCACATATGGATCAACCTGTGGTCATTGCATGTGTGTTCTTTTGACAAACCACATGTGAACCCAGTAGAGTCATTGCATGTATGTTCTTATACTAAAACCAACACTAGAGTCATTGCATGTGTGTTATTTCCACAAACCACACATGGATCAACCACTAGAGTCATTGCTTGTGTGTTCTTTCCACAAATCACACATGGATCAACTAGTGTCATTTCATGTGTGTTCTTTCTACAAACCACATATGGATCCATTTGAGTCATTGCAAGTTTGTTCTTATACCGAAACTAGCACTAGAGTCATTGCATGTGTGTTCTTTTCATAGACAACATATGGATCCACCGATGGTCACTGCATGTGTGTTATTTCCACAAACCACTTATGGATCAACCAGTAGCCATTGCATGTGTGTTCTTTCCACAAACCACATATGGATCAACCAGTGGTCATTGCATGTGTGTTCTTTTCACAAACCACATGTGGACCCACTAGAGTCATTGAAATGTGTGTTCTCTTCAAAGACCACACATGGATCTACCACTGTCATTGCATGTGTGTTCTTGTTACTAACAACAACAAGAGTCATTGCATGTGTGTTCTTTTTACATACCACATATGCATCCACCAGTGTCATTGCATGTGTGTTCTTTTCACAATCCACCTATGGATCCACCAGTGTCATTGCATGTGTGTTCTTTTTACTAACAACAACTGGAGTCATTTCACGACTGTTCTTTTCACATACCACATATGGATCCACCAGTGTCATTGAAATGTGTGTTCTCTTCAGAGACCACACATGGATCCACCAGTGTCATTTCATGTGTGTTCTTTTCTAACAACAACTGGAGTCATTGCATGTGTGTTATTTCCACAAACCACATATGGAACAACCAGAGTCATTGCATGTGTGCTCTTTTCACAATCCACCTATGGATCCACCAGTGTCATTGCATGTGTGTTCTTTTACTAACAAACACCAGAGTCATTGCATGTGTGTTATTTTTACATACCACATATGGATCCACCAGTGTCATTGCATGTGTGCTCTTTTTACTAACAACCAGAGTCATTGCATGTTTGTTATTTTCACATACCACATATGGATCCACCAGTGTCATTGCATGTGTGCTCTTTTTACTAACAACAACCAGAGTCATTGCATGTGTGTTCTCTTCAGAGACCACACATGGATCCACCAGTGTCATTGCATGTGTGTTCTTTTTACTAACAACAACTAGAGTCATTGAAATGTGTGTTCTCTTCAGAGACCACACATAGATCCACCAGTGTCATTGCATGTGTGTTCTTGTTACTAATTACAACCAGAGTCATTGCATGTGTGTTCTTTCCACAAACCACATGTGGACCCATTAGAGTCATTGCATGTGTGTTCTTATACTAAAACTAGCACTAGACTCATTGTATGTGTGTTCTTTTCCACAAACCAGACATGGATCCACTAGACTCATTGCATGTGTGTTCTTTCTACAAACCACTTATGGATCAACCAGTGGCCATTGCATGTGTGTTATTTCCACAAACCACTTATATATCAACCACTAGTCATTGCATGTGTGTTCTTCCCACAAACCACATATGGATCAACCAGTGGTCATTGCATGTGTGTTCTTTTCCACAAACCACTTATGGATCCACCAGTGTTCATTGCATGTGTGTTCTTTTCCACAAACCACATATGGATCAACCAGTGGTCATTGCATGTGTGTTCTTTTTCACAAACCACATATGGACCCACTAGAGTCATTGCATGTGTGTTCTTTCCTTCAAGCCACATATGGATCAACCAGTGGTCATTGCATGTGTGTTCTTTTGACAAATCACATATGGATCAACCAGTGGTCATTGCATGTGTGTTCTTTTCACAAACTACATGTGTACCCACTAGAGTCATTGTATGTGTGATGTTATACTAAAACTAGCACTAGAGTCATTGCATGTGTGTTCTTTTCCACAAACCACACATGGATCAAGTAGTGTCGTTGCATGTGTGTTCTTAACACAAACCACTTATGGATCCATTAGTCACTGCATGTCTGTTCTTTTCACAAACCACATATGGATCAACCTGTGGTCATTGCATGTGTGTTCTTTTGACAAACCACATGTGAACCCAGTAGAGTCGTTGCATGTATGTTCTTATACTAAAACCAACACTAGAGTCATTGCATGTGTGTTATTTCCACAAACCACACATGGATCAACCACTAGAGTCATTGCTTGTGTGTTCTTTCCACAAATCACACATGGATCAACTAGTGTCATTTCATGTGTGTTCTTTCTACAAACCACATATGGATCCATTTGAGTCATTGCAAGTTTGTTCTTATACCGAAACTAGCACTAGAGTCATTGCATGTGTGTTCTTTTCATAGACAACATATGGATCCACCAATGGTCACTGCATGTGTGTTATTTCCACAAACCACTTATGGATCAACCAGTAGCCATTGCATGTGTGTTCTTTCCACAAACCACATATGGATCAACCAGTGGTCATTGCATGTGTGTTCTTTTCACAAACCACATGTGGACCCACTAGAGTCATTGAAATGTGTGTTCTCTTCAAAGACCACACATGGATCTACCACTGTCATTGCATGTGTGTTCTTGTTACTAACAACAACAAGAGTCATTGCATGTGTGTTCTTTTTACATACCACATATGCATCCACCAGTGTCATTGCATGTGTGTTCTTTTCACAATCCACCTATGGATCCACCAGTGTCATTGCATGTGTGTTCTTTTTACTAACAACAACTGGAGTCATTTCACGACTGTTCTTTTCACATACCACATATGGATCCACCAGTGTCATTGAAATGTGTGTTCTCTTCAGAGACCACACATGGATCCACCAGTGTCATTTCATGTGTGTTCTTTTTACTAACAACAACTGGAGTCATTGCATGTGTGTTATTTCCACAAACCACATATGGAACAACCAGAGTCATTGCATGTGTGCTCTTTTCACAATCCACCTATGGATCCACCAGTGTCATTGCATGTGTGTTCTTTTACTAACAAACACCAGAGTCATTGCATGTGTGTTATTTTTACATACCACATATGGATCCACCAGTGTCATTGCATGTGTGCTCTTTTTACTAACAACCAGAGTCATTGCATGTTTGTTATTTTCACATACCACATATGGATCCACCAGTGTCATTGCATGTGTGCTCTTTTTACTAACAACAACCAGAGTCATTGCATGTGTGTTCTCTTCAGAGACCACACATGGATCCACCAGTGTCATTGCATGTGTGTTCTTTTTACTAACAACAACTAGAGTCATTGAAATGTGTGTTCTCTTCAGAGACCACACATAGATCCACCAGTGTCATTGCATGTGTGTTCTTGTTACTAATTACAACCAGAGTCATTGCATGTGTGTTCTTTCCACAAACCACATGTGGACCCATTAGAGTCATTGCATGTGTGTTCTTATACTAAAACTAGCACTAGACTCATTGTATGTGTGTTCTTTTCCACAAACCAGACATGGATCCACTAGACTCATTGCATGTGTGTTCTTTCTACAAACCACTTATGGATCAACCAGTGGCCATTGCATGTGTGTTATTTCCACAAACCACTTATATATCAACCACTAGTCATTGCATGTGTGTTCTTCCCACAAACCACATATGGATCAACCAGTGGTCATTGCATGTGTGTTCTTTTCCACAAACCACTTATGGATCCACCAGTGTTCATTGCATGTGTGTTCTTTTCCACAAACCACATATGGATCAACCAGTGGTCATTGCATGTGTGTTCTTTTTCACAAACCACATATGGACCCACTAGAGTCATTGCATGTGTGTTCTTTCCTTCAAGCCACATATGGATCAACCAGTGGTCATTGCATGTGTGTTCTTTTGACAAATCACATATGGATCAACCAGTGGTCATTGCATGTGTGTTCTTTTCACAAACTACATGTGTACCCACTAGAGTCATTGTATGTGTGATGTTATACTAAAACTAGCACTAGAGTCATTGCATGTGTGTTCTTTTCCACAAACCACACATGGATCAAGTAGTGTCGTTGCATGTGT
Source organism: Avena sativa (assembly GCA_916181665.1). NCBI lineage: Eukaryota > Viridiplantae > Streptophyta > Magnoliopsida > Poales > Poaceae > Avena > Avena sativa. The sequence goes on from OV702292.1 coordinate 322,126,296, forward strand.
GTTCTTAACACAAACCACTTATGGATCCATTAGTCACTGCATGTCTGTTCTTTTCACAAACCACATATGGATCAACCTGTGGTCATTGCATGTGTGTTCTTTTGACAAACCACATGTGAACCCAGTAGAGTCGTTGCATGTATGTTCTTATACTAAAACCAACACTAGAGTCATTGCATGTGTGTTATTTCCACAAACCACACATGGATCAACCACTAGAGTCATTGCTTGTGTGTTCTTTCCACAAATCACACATGGATCAACTAGTGTCATTTCATGTGTGTTCTTTCTACAAACCACATATGGATCCATTTGAGTCATTGCAAGTTTGTTCTTATACCGAAACTAGCACTAGAGTCATTGCATGTGTGTTCTTTTCATAGACAACATATGGATCCACCAATGGTCACTGCATGTGTGTTATTTCCACAAACCACTTATGGATCAACCAGTAGCCATTGCATGTGTGTTCTTTCCACAAACCACATATGGATCAACCAGTGGTCATTGCATGTGTGTTCTTTTCACAAACCACATGTGGACCCACTAGAGTCATTGAAATGTGTGTTCTCTTCAAAGACCACACATGGATCTACCACTGTCATTGCATGTGTGTTCTTGTTACTAACAACAACAAGAGTCATTGCATGTGTGTTCTTTTTACATACCACATATGCATCCACCAGTGTCATTGCATGTGTGTTCTTTTCACAATCCACCTATGGATCCACCAGTGTCATTGCATGTGTGTTCTTTTTACTAACAACAACTGGAGTCATTTCACGACTGTTCTTTTCACATACCACATATGGATCCACCAGTGTCATTGAAATGTGTGTTCTCTTCAGAGACCACACATGGATCCACCAGTGTCATTTCATGTGTGTTCTTTTCTAACAACAACTGGAGTCATTGCATGTGTGTTATTTCCACAAACCACATATGGAACAACCAGAGTCATTGCATGTGTGCTCTTTTCACAATCCACCTATGGATCCACCAGTGTCATTGCATGTGTGTTCTTTTACTAACAAACACCAGAGTCATTGCATGTGTGTTATTTTTACATACCACATATGGATCCACCAGTGTCATTGCATGTGTGCTCTTTTTACTAACAACCAGAGTCATTGCATGTTTGTTATTTTCACATACCACATATGGATCCACCAGTGTCATTGCATGTGTGCTCTTTTTACTAACAACAACCAGAGTCATTGCATGTGTGTTCTCTTCAGAGACCACACATGGATCCACCAGTGTCATTGCATGTGTGTTCTTTTTACTAACAACAACTAGAGTCATTGAAATGTGTGTTCTCTTCAGAGACCACACATAGATCCACCAGTGTCATTGCATGTGTGTTCTTGTTACTAATTACAACCAGAGTCATTGTATGTGTGTTCTTTCCACAAACCACATGTGGACCCATTAGAGTCATTGCATGTGTGTTCTTATACTAAAACTAGCACTAGACTCATTGTATGTGTGTTCTTTTCCACAAACCAGACATGGATCCACTAGACTCATTGCATGTGTGTTCTTTCTACAAACCACTTATGGATCAACCAGTGGCCATTGCATGTGTGTTATTTCCACAAACCACTTATATATCAACCACTAGTCATTGCATGTGTGTTCTTCCCACAAACCACATATGGATCAACCAGTGGTCATTGCATGTGTGTTCTTTTCCACAAACCACTTATGGATCCACCAGTGTTCATTGCATGTGTGTTCTTTTCCACAAACCACATATGGATCAACCAGTGGTCATTGCATGTGTGTTCTTTTTCACAAACCACATATGGACCCACTAGAGTCATTGCATGTGTGTTCTTTCCTTCAAGCCACATATGGATCAACCAGTGGTCATTGCATGTGTGTTCTTTTGACAAATCACATATGGATCAACCAGTGGTCATTGCATGTGTGTTCTTTTCACAAACTACATGTGTACCCACTAGAGTCATTGTATGTGTGATGTTATACTAAAACTAGCACTAGAGTCATTGCATGTGTGTTCTTTTCCACAAACCACACATGGATCAAGTAGTGTCGTTGCATGTGTGTTCTTAACACAAACCACTTATGGATCCATTAGTCACTGCATGTCTGTTCTTTTCACAAACCACATATGGATCAACCTGTGGTCATTGCATGTGTGTTCTTTTGACAAACCACATGTGAACCCAGTAGAGTCGTTGCATGTATGTTCTTATACTAAAACCAACACTAGAGTCATTGCATGTGTGTTATTTCCACAAACCACACATGGATCAACCACTAGAGTCATTGCTTGTGTGTTCTTTCCACAAATCACACATGGATCAACTAGTGTCATTTCATGTGTGTTCTTTCTACAAACCACATATGGATCCATTTGAGTCATTGCAAGTTTGTTCTTATACCGAAACTAGCACTAGAGTCATTGCATGTGTGTTCTTTTCATAGACAACATATGGATCCACCAATGGTCACTGCATGTGTGTTATTTCCACAAACCACTTATGGATCAACCAGTAGCCATTGCATGTGTGTTCTTTCCACAAACCACATATGGATCAACCAGTGGTCATTGCATGTGTGTTCTTTTCACAAACCACATGTGGACCCACTAGAGTCATTGAAATGTGTGTTCTCTTCAAAGACCACACATGGATCTACCACTGTCATTGCATGTGTGTTCTTGTTACTAACAACAACAAGAGTCATTGCATGTGTGTTCTTTTTACATACCACATATGCATCCACCAGTGTCATTGCATGTGTGTTCTTTTCACAATCCACCTATGGATCCACCAGTGTCATTGCATGTGTATTCTTTTTACTAACAACAACTGGAGTCATTTCATGACTGTTCTTTTCACATACCACATATGGATCCACCAGTGTCATTGAAATGTGTGTTCTCTTCAGAGACCACACATGGATCCACCAGTGTCATTTCATGTGTGTTCTTTTTACTAACAACAACTGGAGTCATTGCATGTGTGTTATTTCCACAAACCACATATGGAACAACCAGAGTCATTGCATGTGTGCTCTTTTCACAATCCACCTATGGATCCACCAGTGTCATTGCATGTGTGTTCTTTTACTAACAAACACCAGAGTCATTGCATGTGTGTTATTTTTACATACCACGTATGGATCCACCAGTGTCATTGCATGTGTGCTCTTTTTACTAACAACCAGAGTCATTGCATGTTTGTTATTTTCACATACCACATATGGATCCACCAGTGTCATTGCATGTGTGCTCTTTTTACTAACAACAACCAGAGTCATTGCATGTGTGTTCTCTTCAGAGACCACACATGGATCCACCAGTGTCATTGCATGTGTGTTCTTTTTACTAACAACAACTAGAGTCATTGAAATGTGTGTTCTCTTCAGAGACCACACATAGATCCACTAGTGTCATTGCATGTGTGTTCTTGTTACTAATTACAACCAGAGTCATTGCATGTGTGTTCTTTCCACAAACCACATGTGGACCCATTAGAGTCATTGCATGTGTTTTCTTATACTAAAACTAGCACTAGACTCATTGTATGTGTGTTCTTTTCCACAAACCAGACATGGATCCACTAGACTCATTGCATGTGTGTTCTTTCCACAAACCACTTATGGATCAACCACTAGAGTCATTGCATGTGTGTTCTTTCCACAAACCACACATGGATCAACCAGTGTCATTGCATGTGTGTTCTTTCCATAAACCACACATGGATCAACAAGTGGTCATTGCATGTGTGTTCTTATACTAAAACCAGCACTAGAGTCATTGCATGTGTGTTCTTTCCACAAACCACACATGGATCAACAAGTGGTCATTGCATGTGTGTTCTTATACTAACACCAGCACTAGAGTCATTGCATGTGTGTTCTTTTCACAAACCACATATGGACCCACTAGAGTCATTGCATGTGTGTTCTTTTCTTCAAACCACATATGGATCAACCAGTGGTCATTGCATGTGTGTTCTTTTCACAAACCACATAGGTATCAACCAGTGGTCATTGCATGTGTGTTATTTCCACAAACCACACATGGATCAACCACTAGAGTCATTGCATGTGTGTTCTTTCCACAAACCATACATGGATCAGTAAGTGTCATTGCATGTGTGTTCTTTCCACAAACCACATATGGATCCATTTGAGTCATCTCATGCTTGTTCTTATACTAAAACTAGCACTTCCCCCCAATGGATCCACCGTTAGACCGAGTCTTCTAGAAGGCACGCCATAACACAGTTGTTCTGCTGGACGATTGTTACATACCGTTCGATTGGGGCGCTTGGACGATTGGGATGGTCTTCGCGAGAGCGATCCTCGAGTAGGCTGCTTTGCGGCATGATTGGCCATGCTTGCTCTGGACAAACTGGCATGTTGCAAGTGTTACGACTCACGAGTTCAGTGGGCCATATCCTAGTGTCACGTCCCCGACTTTACCTACTTCACTTCCATCCTGACGTAGCCGCAAGCCGATGACATCCGCCAATTCTCCGGTCGCTACCTGCATGGTAAGAAATCATTTTACAAGCTTTTGAACTTATCCTACATATTCCTGCTATTCGCCAATCTAACTGCTGATCTTTTTTCCGATTTCTCGACGAACTTCAGATGTGGCAGATGTTGCAGCCCAAGAATCTGGAGATCCTCGCATGCAACTGCGCAGTGGTGTTCCCGCTCGTGTGCTCCCACCCAGGATGCTTTCTCCGTTACACCTACCACGATCTCCCGCTCCACGAGATCGTTGTCCTAATAAGTGCTCCTAGAATTCAACCTCCTAATTGTAATCTACCATTTGAAATCATGTGGCATGCTAGTGATTATGCTGTTGGGGCTATTTTAGGACAACGAGTTGATCAGAAATGTTATATACTATGCTAGTAAAACACTTAATGGTGCTAAAATAAACTATGCTACTACTGAAAAAGAATTCTTAGAAGTAATCTTCGCATGTGACAAGTTTCTACTTTACGTTGTTGATTCTAAAGTAATTGTCCACTCTGATCATTCTGCTAATAAATATCTTATGAATAAGAAAGATGCTAAGCCTAGACTAATAAGTTGGGTTCTTTTACTTCTAGAATTTTATTTGCATACTATTCATAGGAAAGTTGAAGATAATCTAGTAGCTGATCACTTATCTAGAATGGAGAACATTCCGGTAGACCCTATTCCTAGTAATGATAGCTTTTCTAACGAACAACTTGAAAACATTAATGTATCTAGTGCTAGAGTGGCATCCCCTTGGTTTGCTGACTATGCTAATTTTATTGTTAGAAAATTCATTCCACCACACTTCACTTCCCAACAAAGAAACAAATTCTTTTATGATCTTATACATTACTTTTGGGATGACACATTCCTTTATAAGAAAAGTGTAGATGGTATTATTAGACATTGTGTGCCTAAATTTGTGCAACAGGATATCACAAGAGATTGTCATGATAGTCCTTATGGAGTACATCATGCAGGAGAGTGCACCACTACAAAGGTATTATAGTCTAGTGTTTATTGTCCTACTTTATTGAAGGATTGTGCTAACTATGATAAATCGTGTGACAAATGTCAAAGAGTTCGAAATATTGGTAAAAGAAATGAAGTTTCTGTGAACTATTCACTGCCACTTGAACCATTTGATGTGTGGGGATTTGACTTTATGGGTCCATTCCTGCCATCAAAAACAAAACATACTCACATTTTGGTTGCAGTGGACTATGTTACAAAGTGGGTGTAAGCAATTCCAACCAAAAGTGCAGATCATGCTACAACAATGAAGATGCTCAAGGACATAATTTTCCCTAGGTTAGGAGTACCTATATTTCTAATTACTGATGGTGGTTCTCATTTCTTACATGGTGTTCTTAGGAAGACCTTAGCTAAATATGGCATTAATCATGGAGTAGCATCTCCACATCATCCTCAAACTAGTGGTCAAGTTGAACTAAGTAATAGGAAAATCAAAATCATATTGGAAAAGATAGTAAATAGAGCTAGGTTTGATTGGCACACTACAAAAAATGATGCTCCATGGGCTTATAGAACTGCTTTAAAAAATCCTATGGGTATGTCTCCTTATAAAATGGTTTATGGTAAAGCTTGTCACCTTCCGGTAGAGTTAGAACATAAAGCTAGATGGGCCGTTCAGCAACTTAACTTCAAATTTCAAACTGCTGGAGAGAAAATAATTCTATACCTAAACTTGTTAGATGAATGGAGGAATGAAGCTTATGAAAGTGCTAGGTTGTTTAAAGAAAAGTTAAAATTTGGCATGACAAGAAAATAAAAAGAAAGGATTCAATATAGGTGATCAAGTATTATTGGTCAACTCTGGTTTCAAGTTTTCTGCAGGGAAGTTGGCACCAAAGTGGCAAGGTCCATTAGTTGTGCAGGAGGTGTACCGCTCTGGAGACATCCGCCTTAATGGAGAATACAAAGGTAAACCTCATGTGGTTAATGGACAACATCTTAAACATTATATTGCAGGCCAAAAATTCATTGGAATGGTGGAGGAGCTAAACCTCCAGAAGCCCGAGGATGTGATTACAAAGAAATATCTCCTACCAGATATTAGAAATCATTAAAAAGCAAATTTCACGTACGTAATCATCTTGGAATATCTCGATACTCTTGGAAAGTCATTATTTTTGGAAAATTGAGGCATGCAATAGAAGAATTGGATGAAATAGAGTCCCAAAGAGGGAAAGAGGAAAGGTGACGCGGCCACCATTAGTGCATGCGCCACCTCGTCTCTTTTGCCTCTCCAAACCCCGTTCCACCTCTATTTCGACTCCAACTCTTCGTCTTACCCTAAAAACTGCTGATATATACCTCTATCTTCCGATCTAACCTCGCACCAAGTCTTTTCAAGGCGAACATTGTTTTTTGTCATGTCCCTTTAGCTTTTAGCCATGGCAAGCTACGGATCCAATTGAGGAGGTGATGATTCCAAGAAGGGTGTGGTGAACCACTACCTCATCTCTGTGGTGACTCCTTTGAAGACCTTGACCTTCAAGGAGGGAGTGCTGCTCGTGGAAGAAGTGAGCTCTCCCAAGACCGAGGGAACCATGGAAGAAAGGCTGCAGATCTTGGAGGGAACTACTTTCAGGTATGGCAATGTGGTTAAGCGTAGCCTTGATGCTCACCACTACATGAACCTCGAGCTAGAGAAGAAGATTGAATCCTATGAGGAAAGGATCAAGGATCTGGGGACATGTATGTGCACACACTCACACAGCTGGATAGGTTCCAAGCCCTCATGTGGGATGTGGAGAACCAGAGTTGTGAGTATGAAGATCGCTTCTAGAAGATTGCTGATCCACCACTATACTTCTACAATAGGAGGCCATATCCTTGGAACCTCAAGGAGTGGGAAATCTATTACGAGGAGAACGATGCCAAGGAGGAAGACCCGATGACCACACTCTAAGCATGGGAGAGTTTCACCTAGTATTTTATGCTTTTTCCTTAATCATACTACATCTAGTCATGAGTCTTTAGGTTTGGCATTGTTTGCATCTCTTAGGTATCGATTATCTTGATGCTTAAAAATCTCTTAGAGTAAGCATGTATCCTTGGTTAAGTGGTTTTTAGTGAAATATAAAGTATGTGTTATCCATGATTCTCTTGTTTGAGATTTATGAATAACACTCATGCTGATGTGCACACCATATCTAGAAGTTTCAATTAGACCTTGCCTTGAACTAAATTAACTTGATTATGTTGGACAAGTATATCATTTATCTCAACAAATAAAGAAAATAAAAAACTTGTGACAAAAAGGAAATCCAAGCAAGTGAAATCAAGAAAAGGCTTACTAGAAAAAGAAAAATTCAAGCAAGCAAAAATTAAGAGATAAATACTATCCCAAATTTGGAAGGGAGATGTGGTTTTGTAGAATAAAAAGTTAGGAAGAGATGGAAACAAGTGTACATGAGATACTCTTGTTTAACTTAGTAATCAATGAGTAAACTGATGGTCATGGATATTTCAATACATCTGCTCTATGGGAAAAGTGAATGAAAGGTAGGCACGCGAGGATTCGGTTAGCCATGGACAGTGAAAGGGCAAAGGATGAATGGAGTATATGCCATGATTGAAATATTGATGCGTAAGGTTTATATTGGTCACTAAGAGGCAAGACTGTTAACTGGTGCCATTAAAAAGATGGTGAAAGTGCTCGACAAAGTTGAACTTCATGTCTATCTTGTTGTTTAAACCTCTCTTATTTTAACTAGTTATTTACGAGAGTTTATCTTTGCTGCAAAGGCAAGAAGTGAAGTAAAAAAGCATGGTAAATACCATGCAATCAAAAAGAAAAAGAAAATTAGATATGTTTAATTATCCAACATATAATGTTTAGTATTGTTCAAAAGAAAGGAGTAGTTGCTAGAACTCATATCTATGTTGTCCTCATTTGTATGATTGTTAGGCTATAAATATTTTAAGACATGTGAATATGCATAAGTTGATGATGCCAAGCCCGTATTTTACTTATCAACCATAAGCTCCTTGATGCATGAGATGATCTATTCGCTTATTTGCTCGAGTACGAGCAAAGGTTTAAGCTTGGGGGAGTTGATACTTGCCTTTTTCATCATCATAATAGCAGTATATATGATCATTATAGAATGTTATTTGCATTGTACAATCATTATTTATGCATTTTTAGATGATTTATGAGACTTTCCTACAAAGTCCCCTTCATTGGTATTTAATTTCTAGGAGGCAATAAACCTCATTTTTCTTATTTTGTCATTTCAGGGACTTTCTAGACGTCCATAAATCAAAAGAAAAATACATGATGAGTTTTTCATCAACATAAGAACCATGGAGCGAAAGACCGCGAAGGACAAAAGAGTCCATGTGGTGTGGCCTGCCTTGATGCACACGCCATCTGGGCCCATTGGGCCTCGAGAATTGATGGCTCCTCCTTTTTATAGATGCCTCCGTTTCGCCAAAAAACGTACGCCCTATTTTTTCCATGATTTACAGAGGCGGCGACAGAGACAAAAGTCTTCTCTACTCCGGGAGAGGGCCTTGTTGTGCCGGAGCATCTAGTGAGGGCGAAATTGACACCATCATCATCACCATCTCCATCTCAAATATCCATCTCAATCCCCTCGTAGTTTGTGATTGGTTGAACCCTAGATATTGTTTGAGTGCTATTTGCATGTTTGTGATTGGTAGCCTGTCTTTATTTGGGGGAGATATTATATTTTCATATTCTATTGTAATCCATATGCCACTAATCCATATCATGTTTGACACTTGTGAGTAGATCCCCATCTTCCTGAGGGCATAGGATGAATTGGATATGATTTTCATATAATATGCAAGGATTATTTGGTGAAGTATATATCTTTTATGGTGTTCCATAATGGTGATGTGCGAACGTCGACTGCATATCACTTCACCTATATGGGCTCGTAGGGATGCACTTTAATGTAATGAAGAGGGTTGGAAGGGACAGAATAACAAAAACTGTTTCCAATACTTTGAGTTGCATTGGAGGGATTTATATCTGGGAACCATGAACTTACTTGTTGGGGTAGGCCCCTTGGGGCTTCCTGATCTTTCACGAATCCCGTGGAAATCGAGAGGGAGGCGAGTGGGGAAGAGGTAGGGGATGAAAACATTGAACACACATGAAAACACGATACAAACCAATAGCTCACACCGGCGGCCACCGGTCCGACGCAATCCCTAGGATCATCGTCGGGCAAGGATGCCTCTCTCTAACCGGCACGGGAGCGGGAGGCTTGGTGAGATCTTGAAGTCTTAGCAAAGGGCTCCAGTTCCAAGGCCTTATTCAACTATGGATGCACAATGTAAAATCCAACGAGGTGGGGGATAATTGGTACTCCTTTAGCAAAGGAGCATGAGACTAGAATTAGGGAGATCCACAAGGGTTGTTTCTAATTCCAATTATCCTAGTATGAGTATTACAATGGAGGGTGGGGGCTATTTATAGGCCAACCACTAAAATAGGGGTTGTTTGGGTACAAAATATAAAGTTTGGATGAAATAAGGAATGTTCTCGGGTATCAAACCCAGGGCTAACTTTTGTTAGGTGATTCTGGCGATAAGTCCGGCAGCATTGTAATTGTCGCTAGAATTTCCTATCGCCGCCGGTTCTTCAGGTGTACACTGGAACGACTTACACAACATCTTTCCGTTCTAGTTCCGGTTGGCACCGGGCTTGGCACCGGCATTTGCGGTCGGCGTTCCGGTCTGCCGGAGCTGTCATCAGGAATTCCGGTGGTGGCTTTGGTTCGACAGGCCTGGCACCGATTCCGTCTAGAGCTCCTTCTTTTGTGCGCTTGGTTCTTCTCTTAGCATTTCTTCATGAGGTTCATAGCTGAGGATGCACAAATTATTGGCATAAAGTAGCAAGCCATCAAAGGATGTGTCAAAATCGCACGAGAAGAGGAGCGAGCTAACCTTAGCTTGAAGGATCTTGGCTCGGGCGTGAGTCATTCGTCCACTTGGGGGACTTGGTGGTGTAGATGTAGGGACATCCATAGGATGGGCTGCATCAGCTCCCCCCCTTGGGAAAGAGTCTTCCTCGATTCTTAATTCTTATCATCTTGATCATCTCCATGAAAAGGTGAAAGGTCCTTGACCTTGAATGTCGAGCTCACGAGGTACTTCGAGGTTGATATGTCGATGACGTAGGCGTTGTTGTTGATTCTTTTGAGGACTTTGAAGGGGCCATCTCCTTTTGTCTTGAGCTTGGAGTTGCGATGCTTGGGGAAGCGGTCTTTGCTTAAGTATATCCATACGAGTTCACCTTCTTTGAAGATTTTTCTTTATTGCTCTTGGTTCTTGTCAAAGCACTTGTTTCTCAACGGTAGCTCTTGTGTCTTCATGGAGTTTCTTCATAGATTAGACGCTCTTGTCAACGTCCTTGTTGGTGCGCTCATGGAGAGGAAGTGATAGTATTTCGAGAGTGGTGAGGGGCTCGAAACTATAGACAATCATGAATGGGATCATCTTCGTTTTAGAGTGCTTGGCACGATTGTAGGAAATCTTGACATGGGGAATGCATTCGTCCTAATCCTTAAGGTTTTTCTTGATCAACACACGAAGGAGAGTGTCGAGGCTTTGGTTGATGACCTCGGTTTGGCCATCAGTTTGCGGATGCGAGGCGAATGAGAAGAGGAGCTTGACGCCGAGCTTGGCCATTAGTGTCTTCCATAAGAAGCTCATGAATTTGACGTTGCAATCGGAGACAATAGTTCTTGGCACACCATGAAGATGGATGTTTTCCATGAAAAACAAATTTGCAACATGTGAAGCATCGTGTGTCTTATGACACGGGATGAAATGTGCCATTTTGGAAAAGCGAACCACTATGACAAATATAGAATCATGACCATCTTAGACCGAGGCAATCCTAACACAAAGTCCATGCTAATGTCAGACCAAGGTGCACGAGGAATAGGTAATGCCATATAAAGACCAAATGGGTCAGACTTAGACTTGGCTTGAACACATGTAGTTGATCGTTGGACGTGGCGCTCCACGTCTCGCTTCATCTTGGGCCAATAGTAATGAGTGGATAGAATGTCCAATGTCTTCTCACAACCAAAGTGACCTATAAGGACTCCACAATGAAACTCTTGGAGAAGCAAATTTTGGAGAGATGACTTCGGAATGCAAAGCCTATTTTGTTTAAAGAGAAATCCTAATACGGATCAAGCAGATGATCCTTGATTGTTGTCCCGATCTTTCACAACGAGTAACCCGAATAATAATCCTTCCAATAACGCCGATGAACATCACCTGAAGAAGAGGAATCAATCCAGCAAGCAACATATTGATAAACAACATGCCTCAAACCACAACTTGATAATCCTTGATGCACACAAGAACCTTCACAGCAAATCACTCGATATAATAGATAACGGTATCGCCGTCCCTAGAGGGATGATACACAGTGGAGCACAATATAGTTTTTAGACTAAACAACTAAACTCCCCAAACCCTAACTCTGCCAGCACCTTATATAAGGGCTGGGGCACCCCACTAGTTGGGTCGCGACTCGACTGTAGTTCGTTTGGACAGGCCCAAACCGAACACACACAAACCTGGGTTTAGACTCAATAACATAGCAACAACAATTGACATGATCTTAGACTTATCATTACATATCCTAGGTCATCCTGGCGTGCCAATCATCAGTGGGATGCGCCGGCATCACCTAGCTTGGTTGAGTCCTAAAATTAGGCTTCACCTCCTCCTTCATGCCCATATCATCATCCCCCCTTCAAGAAGCGTTGTCCCTAACGCTTACGGGTCGGGTCGGAAACGTGGCGTGATATGAACAATCGCGTCAGGCGTCTTTGCCATCTTCAAGTCTTACTTGCCTTCCACTCTGCAACCTCCCTCTCGGCTTGCTTGACATGAAACATCCCTTGGCGCCTACACCTCCTTTACGTCTCCATACGAGCTTGGACCTGGGCGCCACCATCTTCTTCTTCTTATTTCCAACTCTTGTTGTAACCCGTGTTTTCTGAACATGGACCTTGTTTGCACGACCTTGCATAATATGAGTAATGCCTGGACCACACAACTGACGAACATGTCCATCCTTGCCTCTATGCATCTGCACAACTGTCCCAACAAAACGCCTCACAGGTGTGCTAACAAAACTGCTCTTGTTACCCCGCTACAGCACATGCACTGGAAAATCAAGAGCACAACTATCATCCGTTTGAACACTTGTGTCAACACAAACAACCTTCTGAACATATGCTGCAACATCCTTCCTCTGAACAATAAGAGGATGCACTTCAACTGGCTTGTCACTAACATGTTCCACTGCCTTTTCATCTACAGGCATAGCTGAAGCAATATCAACATTGTCACACTATGCATCATGCTCTCCATTCTACACCTTAGCTAGCCCATATTTTGGCTTAGCCTTGCGCACCTTCTCCTTATGTACCACCAGCTCTCTACATCAGACTTTATGTGATCATCTTGCATAGGCTTCAAAGTCTGCTGTTTGCCACCATGCACAAAAGAATATGTATTTGCTCTTCCAGCATGTGTAACATTGCGATCATACTTCCATGGACGATGAAGTAACAACCCACAAACCTCCAATGGCAACACATCGCACTCAATCTCATCAACATAATTACCAGCTATAAATGGCACATGCACCTTATGAGTTACCTTCACCATACCGCATCTATTTAACCACTTTAGATGCTTAGGTTCAGGAATGCGCCATGTGGACAACCCCAATGCTACCACCATTGCCTTGCTAATGCCATTAGTACAGCTTCCTCCATCAATAATCAACTTGCATGCTTTTCCTTTGATCATACACTGCGCCTGAAATAAATTCCAACGTTGGCCCTAGTCAACTGTCATGCAAGCATCGTCTTTTACCTTATTGAGTTGCAAATTCAGCCGACTGAATGGTACAACATTCTCCTCTATAGTTTCAGTGCACACAACAACCTTGGCTTGTACCTCAGAAACAACCACCTTGTCCAACTCCGTGGACTTCTCCAAAAACCTAGTGCATAGAAATTGCTTGAAATCCTCCCAACTAGATGTCTTGTGATGCCTTTCAGTGATCTTGCTTCCTGCCACCAACTAGACACTATGGTATCCACTCGTCGGTAGGCAATAACATATTCCGCATGACCACCAAACTTTCTATCCCATGTACGACATCATGCAAAACCATCGACCACGTGAGATTCCCAAGTCTCATATTCTTCGAATGTTGTGGTACTGTCCAACCTCCATTTTATTGTAGTTGCATCAAATTGACAACCGACCACGATACTGATATAGTCATGATATACATCATCGGACTTGTCAATTAAACGTGTAGACCTTGATGAAACCATATCTCGAAAACTAGGCAGAAGGTGCACCTCCTGTTAGCGATCGAATTCCAGGCAGAAAGAAATCACCAACACAAAAAACCACGCGGACGAAATCGTCCCTGTAGCGAGCGATCCCCTGTAGCGACCGATCCCAGGCGAAAATCCTCCACGCGCGCAGCAGCGTCGATCGGGGCACAATGGGCCAGCCCTACGACAGCACTCCCAGTGTGGCAGAGCGATCCCTGATCGCGAGCGGCCAAAGAAACAGAGGCGGGCATGATCGCTAGGAGACTCGGTTTCGTGAGCCGTACGGCGGCTGGCCTCCTGCTCTTTTTTAATATAATGCCCCGAGTGGATCTAGAACAAAACGTATGGTGGATGGACTCTGGCTAACGATACTCTCGTTCCGATCGATCTAAACTGGGAACCGATCAGACTTCAGAGGAATCGAGGCAGGAAACGAGTGGAATCGATCGCACCTGCCAACTACGCCCAATGCAAAAAGTCCTCACCGATCTGACTTGGCTGACAACGAAGAACACGATCCAATATGAAAACTTTAACTTTCAATCTCTTCTACAACCGATCTGTAACTGCTTGTCGAAAAATAGTCCGCAGATGATCCAAAAACACGCTGTGATCAATGAGAGCTCTGATACCACATGATATGGATCAAGCCGATGATCCTTGATGGTTGTCCCGATCTTTCATAGCGAGTAACCCAGATAATAATCCTTCCAATAATCCCGATGAATGTCACCTGAAGAAGAGGAATCAATCTAGCAAGTAACATATTGATAAACAACATGCCTCAAACCACAGCGCGATAATCCTTGATGCACACAAGAACCTTCACAGCAAATCACTCGATATAATAGATAACGGTATCACCGTCACCGGAGGGATGATACACGGTGGAGCACAATATAGTTTTTAGACTAAACAACTGAACTCCCTAAACCCTATCTTGGATAGCACCTTATATGAGGGCTGGGGCGCCCCGCTAGTTAGGCCACGACTCGACTCTAGTTCATTTGGACAGGCCCAACCGAACACACACAAACCTGGATTTAGACTGAATAACATAGCAGCAACAATTGACATGACCTTAGACTTATCATTACATATCGTAGGTTGTCTTGGCGTGCCAATCATCAATGGGATGCGCCCGCATCACCTAGCTTGGTGGAGTCCTAAAATTAGGCTTCACCTCCTCCTTCATGCCCATACCAAAGCCCTTATGCAAATATAACTCATCAAATCCTTTTCCACTTGAACACTTTGCGAATATTGGTTGAAAGAATAGGTCGGAAGCATACAAAATTTGGATGTCATCAAGAACCAACACGTTTTCTTCAAGTCGAGTAAGAATGCTTGTGTTCTTGCGAGACAAAGCATTCGCAACTATATTATCTTTGCATTTATTATACTTGACGATGTAAGAACAAGACTCCATAAACTCAACCCACTTGGCATGCCTTTTACTCAAGTTGGCTTAGGCTTTGAGATATTTCAACGACTCATGGTCGAAATGTATGATAAATTCCTTCGGCCAAAGGTAATGTTGCCAAACTTGAAGAACACGATCTAAGGCAAAAAAAAACTCTTTGTCATAAATCGGATAGTTAAGGTGTGCGCCATCATGTTTCTTGCTATGGTAAGCAATAGGACATCCGTTTTGAATAAGGACTCCTCCAATTCCAATACCACTCGCGTCACACTCTATCTCAAAAGTTTTTGTGAAATCTGGTAACGTGAGAAGAGGTGATTCGGTTAGCCTATTTTTAAGCTCATCAAAAGCTTTTTGTTGTTTGGACAATAGTCCATGCATAACCATAAATTATCATCCATTTTGGGAAGGAGAATCACGGGGTACCACATTTGGACTAGTTCTTACTTGGATCAAACCTTTGGAGACGAGTTGGCTGATTTGTCGTTCGATCTACTTCGTCTCCTCCTGGTTCATGCGGTGGGCGGCGTGGTTTGGAAGAGGTGTGTTGAGTATGATGTCAATGCAGTGCTCGATTCCGTGAAGAGGAGGTAGTCCATGAGGGATCTCTTCAAGAAACATGTCCTTGAATTCCTGCAAAATAGCCATCAACAAGGGAGGAATATTTGTCACGTCATTAGTTCCTTGCTAGTCCCTTGCAAATGAGGACATAGTGCAATATATATGGATTATTCCTCACATCTCTCATCTCACTTTTGGTGGCAAGAAGAACACTCTTAGTTTTTCCACTCGAGTTTGGCTTTTGGCTCTCACTCGCTATATGGTGGTTCTCTCGCTCACCACTCTTCTCACAAGGTGGTTTTGTTGTTTGCATCCTTGCAAAAGACTTTGCATTATCTGTAATTATTTGGCTAGGAGTGATCGGTTGTAAAACACATGTCTTGTTAATACATTTGAGGGTATACACATTTGTGCGACTATCATGTAGAGCACCTTTGTCGAATTGCAACGGTCGGCCAAGCAACACATGGAAAACCGTCATGGGACCAACATCACACTCTATTGTGTCTTTGTAAGGGCCAATAGAGAATGTTACCGAGACAGTGTGCTTGATCTTCACGGACCCTTGGTCACTTAGCTATTGGACATGGTAGGGGTGGTTGTGTGGATGGAGGGCGAGATTGAGCTTATCACACAACTTGGTGCTAGCAAGGTTGTGACAACTCCCTCCATCAATGATAAATTTAATGGATTTCCCATTGATGCCAGCATGTGTTTGGAAGATGTTGAATCTTTGATATTCAGGTTCTTGGGTTTGAGTAGTCAAGATCCTTGTGACGAAAAGCGATGGACTTGCGTAGTGTTCACACATGAGGAGTACTTGATCATCTTCCACATGTTCCCTTGTCATTACTTCTTTTACACTTGCATCAAATTCATACTCACTAAAGTATTCCTCATCGCCATTGTCATGAATGAACAAAACTTTCTTGTTTCCACATGTGGCCGACTTGTGTCCTTTTCCTCCACACTTGTAGCATTCGTCATTGAATGGAGGGTCATCCTTTGTATTCTTCACACTTGGGGGCGCCTTTCCTTGAGGAAGTGTAGGCTTGAAAGGAAGCTTGGAGGTACTTGAGGAGCTTCCATTGAAGGTTGTTGGTGTAGAGGTTGAGGCTTGCTTGTAGGTGAAGTACATCTTGGGCTTGTTGTATTTGATGTCCTCTTGTACTTGACGCTCGACTTTTGTTGCAATGTGCGCAAGCTCAACCATGTTGTTGTACTTTTGGAACTCGATGATTCCCTTGATTTGGTCGATCAAGCCGATGAGGAAATGTGCCATTGTTTGCTCGTCACGCTCTTAAATGTTGGCGCGGATGATGTTGAGCTACATTTGCTTGAAGTACTCTTCCACGGTCTTTGTCGCTTGATTAAGAAATTGTAGCTTGTTGAAGAGGTCGCATATGTAATGCGTAGGAACAAAACTGGATCTCATATGAGCCTTCATGTCATGACAAGTTGTGATTGGAGGCTCTTCTCTTGGACTTGTTCCGAACAAAGGTTGGCATATGTCGGAGCCCTAGCATCCGGGGTGCCACGCCTCCATGATGGGCAGGCCCCACAACTTAAGGGACTCCGCCTTTGCGAGGCGGAGCGCCTTCAAGAAAAAGGGATCCCCTCCAGTGAGTGGACCCGAAGGAGCCTCCTGAGGTTAACTCCCAGAGGAGGCTGTCGTCACCTCGTGTAGCACCCTGCAACCCAGGACAACCCTATGCGTGTCTAGGGTTAGAATGGTAACTGTGTCGTGTCGGGCGGGGGCTACGGCCCCGACAACAAGTATGGCTGGTGCCAAACACGGCAAGAAAGAGGACTCGGTCCACCCTACTTTTGTAGGGCCGGGGCAGGTGATCGGATGGCAGGAAGCTCTCCTAGTGGCTGTTTCGGTGAAAGGAGGGGAAAAGAGAGAGAGCTAGATAAGGAAAAGCAATGTTAACCAAGGGCACTTTACTGGAGAGCGGATTGGAGCGCGGCAGCCTAGAACAAGTCCACCCAAAGTAGTCTCGTAGACCAGCGCTCAAGGGACAACACTGTGATGACCTCCCTCCATCTATGGACCGGGAGGGGAGGGCTGACGCCACCCTATTTAAGGAGCCCATCTCCTACCTTGGAAGCGATGTATCCAAGAGATCTAAAATCCTAGAATTTCATCCACCACCATTGTGACCTCGCGAGGTAAGCGAGCAATATAATCAAGCAGGAGTAGGGGCTTTACCTCCTCACGAGGGTCCCAAACCTGGGTAAAAAAACCTGTGTCAACTCCCTGCCGTGCATCCGCTTCGCTGCCGTAGCCGTCGCCTGACTTCTTCGGACTCGATTGTTCTGCCCCCTCTCAAACCAAGGGATAGTTGCACCCTAGTTCCTTTGTGGGACAAATCTCCGACATTTGGCGCGCCAGGTAGGGGGCTGAGGCACACTTTAAAGACCTTCGGCAACCTCGGCGACATGTCGGCAGGAAACGAGACGTGCCCCGAGCGGGCCCTCCATCGTGCGGCGAGCAAGGCCCAAACGTAGCCGGCCCGATAGCGCGCCGCCTCTGAGCAGGTCTCATGGACGGAGGACGAGGTCGGCTCCTCCTACCACCCGTCGCAGGAGCTGACACCCTCGTCCCATGGCGTTATGTTGCTTTCCCGCACAGTGTCTTCCCGTGACCACCTCGAGCCGCTCACCCCGGAGCTGCCAATCGCATGGTGTGCGAGCTCCTGGACCACCCGCCGGCCAAGCAAGGCCAGGAGAAGAGGCACGACCGCATCACTGAACTCCTCAATTCCACCACCCTCTCCCCGGAGGGCCAGGGGGCTCGAGCAACGGCCTGGGTGCCGGGGGCTAGGCCCTCGTCTATGCCCCACCACCGTGGGGGAGCAGCCAATCCGGACGACTCCTCACCTCTACCCACAAACAGCTGCCAGATCATCTCCCTGCCTATCACTGCAACGCCACCACGCGAGCGTGTGGACCGCTTCGCCGAGGAAATCGCTGCTGCGGGGCAGCAGAACCACACGACCCTCATTGACGGCTAGGCGGTCCAGGCCAATGGCTGCCTCGTCTTCACCAAGAACGTTTGGCGCGTGGTTTGGCCGCAGAAGTTCTGCCCGGAGACACCGGCGCTATGACTGCACCATGAACCCGTGCGAGTTCCTCCATCTCTACACCACGGGCATCGAGGTGGCGGGAGGAGACGACCGTTTCATGGCGAACTGGTTCCTCCTATGCGTGAAGGAAGCGGCCAACACCTGGCTGATGAATGTTCCCGAGGAGTCGATCGACTCGTGGGCGGAGCTCAGCTTCCTATTCATCTCCAACTTCAATAGGACCTACGAGCGCCCGCTCACCTACTACAACCCCGCCAGATACGCCAACAGCCTGGAGAGACCCTCTTCAAGTTCTTGCAGAGGTTCAGTCGAGTCCGCAACAAAATCCCCAAGATTTCAGACTCCAACATCATCACGGCCTTCTCCAAAGGCGTGAAGTACGTCAAGATGCGGCAAAATATTGGGATCCGGGGAGAGGGTCTCACCACCACCGGCAAGCTCTTTGTCATGGCTGAGAAATGCGCCAAGGCCGAGGCAGGGCGGATGTTCGGTCTTGCGGAGGCAGAAACCATGCCTAAGGCATCTAGCACGACCAAGGGCAAGGACAAGGAGCCCAAGCACAAGACCCCCATGGTCCTGGCGGCGGAGCCGGATCATAAGAGCTCTCTAGAGGGGGCCGGCGAGCACGAATGGGATGACAACACGTACTGCCACTTCCACAGGAAGCCAGGTCACCCAACTGATGACTACTACGAGCTCTAGAAGCTCCGTGACCTGCGCAATAGCCAAAGGAAGGCAAGACTAGGAGGCGGCCATGGCAGGGCAACCAGGGAGTTAACCGCTAGAACAATAACATCAACAGGCGCAACGCACCCCCGGCGGGGCACCCGGCTAATGCCGCGCAACAACAATCGCACCCGTAGGAGCAAGCGTGTGCTGAAGACCCCAGGGGCTACCAGGTGTCGCAAGATTCTATACCCTGCATCCTTGGCGGCTCCCAAGCCCCAATGTCCAACCGACACTTCAAGCCTCTCACTCGCGAGGTCACGGCGGCCAAACTAGGGCCCCCCTCGTCAAGGCTCAAGTGTGTCCTAGTGCCCGATCACCTTCGTTGCCAGCGACCACCCCGTCTCCACTAGGCTGGTGGGCACACTCCCCTGATATGCACCCCCACCATCAACAAAAACGTGGTTGCATAGACCCTCATCGATGGAGGCGCTGGCCTGAACGTGATCTCCACTGAGACCTTCGCCCAGCTGCAAGTGCCTTATGACAGGCTGATGCCGACCATGCCATTCTCTAGAGTGACGAGCGGGTCCACCATGCCCATCGGGCAGGTGCGCCTCTCCATCACGTTCGGGACACGCGACAACTATCGCACTGAGCTCATCAACTTCGATGTGGTGCACATCAACCTTCTGTACAACTTCATCCTCGGCTACCCTGCGCTGGCCAAGTACATGGCTGCCACTCACCATGCTTATAACATGCTCAAGATGCCTGGTGGGAGCAGATGGGTCATCACGGTCCACTTTTACGAAGTGGAGGCCCTATGGTCCCTAGAAAATGCCTACAAGAACGCTCCTGCCACCTATCACGAGAGCGTGGATGCCTTGGACTAGGTCGGGGGCTCCACCAGGAGGAAGCAAATAATGGCCCAAGAGAGCGCCATGGCAAAAAGGGCCGTAGCCGCACTGTTCCCACCTCGCGAGGAGCTGGGCGTGACCAGTACCCATGACCTCATGAGGGGAATGGGCATGCCACGCTCGCCCACTCAAGGGTGGGAGCACCTGCAGAGGATGGCAACGGCACTGGGGCTCTAGACTTCCTCATGGACCGTACCCAGCGCACGTACAACACCTGCCAACCCCACGGGGGCAGCTACCCGGATGGAAGGGCCGGCAACCCAGGTCACCGGGAGGTGGACAAACCTCTCCAAGTGACGCGCTTAGGCCGGCAACTTTTTAAAGGTGAACCTCGAAGACCCTCATTTCTTACATGTTTTCTCTCTCTCTCCTCGTCAGATCTCGTGCAAACCACGGTGGCATTTGTAATAAGCCTACACTACTAGCGCTTCTTTGGATCTTGTGCCAATGGCATGGTTGGCTATTTGGTTTTTTCCTTCCAAAAAGCATTTCTTGAAAAAAGCGCACCGCTCGATTTCCCTTACACACTCCGCACGAGTGGGGGCTGGAGACGGTAGCCATCATCGGGATGCCTCGGCTCCCTAACAGCAGCAGGGCCTAAAGTGTAGAGCTCTGAACTCACGGGATGGACCCGCCCTCGAGTTACCTCACCACACAGCTCCTGGTGCCTAAAAACCTCGTGCGGCGCGTGTATGGGCTTCTGACGGCGGGTGCTTTTTCCTACGGACCTCTCCTAGAAAGGTCTACGGGGCATCTCGTCAGGGCCTAAAGTGTCGAGCTCTGAAATCTACGGTCCGATCTTCGGTCGAGAGTTACCTCACCCATGGTCCCTGACCTCATTTTTATCCTAGCAATGGCTCGCGAGGCACTGTTCCTCCACGGTCCATCTCGTCAGGGCCTAAAGTGTTGAGCTCTAAACTCTACGGTCTGATCTTCGACCGAGAGTTACCTCAAACACGGTCCATGACCTCATTTTTATCCTAGCAACAGCTCATGGGGCCCTGTTCCTCCATGGTCCATCTCATTAGGGCCTAAAGTGTCGAGCTCCGAACTCTGTGGTCCGATCTTCGGCCGAGAGTTACCTCACCCACGGTCCCTGACCTCATGTTTATCCTCACGGCGGCTCATGAAGCTCTGTCCTCCGCAACCTGAGATCGTCAAGGCCTAAAGTGTCAAGCTCTGAACTCTATGGCCCATTCCTCAGCCAAGAGTTACCTCACCCATGGTCCCTGACCTCATTTTTATCCTCGTGATGGCTCATGAGGCCCTGTCCTCCGCAGCCCGAGCTCGTCAGGTCCTAAAGTGTCGAGCACTAAACTCTATGGCCCGTTCCTCGGCCGAGAGTTATCTCACACATGGTCCCTGACCTTGTTTTTATCCTTGCGACGGCTCATGCGGCCCTGTCCTCCGCAGCCCGAGCTTGTCCGGGACTAAAGTGTCGAGCTCTAAACTCTATGGCCCATTCCTCGGCCGAGAGTTACCTTACCCACGGTCCCTGACCTTGTTTTTATCCTCGTGATGGCTCATGAGGCCCTGTCCTCTACGGCCTGAGCCTAGCAGGGCCTAAAGTATGAGCTAGATCTCAACTCCTCGGCCCAGCGCACGACCCCCAAACTCTCCAGGCCTAACCGCCATGGCTCGTTCGCCGACCGTGGGCCATCTCGGAACAACGCTCAGCGGTGAAACACCTATCCCCGCAGTTTCTCCTTGATAGACCTGCATGATACCCCGGGAGACGCCCTCTTCGGCCATTAATCTTGGAGTGAACGAAAGGTGGGAGTCCTAGAAGCCTATGGCCCAAGGCAGAGTTGGTATCTCGCTTGCGTTTCACCCCTCACTAGAGGCACATGGAAAGGTCACACGGATCTCGAGAGGCCACATCCCCTCTCAAGAGAGCAACCTCCAGAAGTTTATAGGGACACCTCCTCGAGGGCACGCGCATAATTAACTCCTTGTAAGGCCTCCCGGACTCACTATGATCCACGATCAACAAGGAGGCATCCGCTTGAGATGCCTAGATTCCTGCCAACCAAATCGAGTGTAGCCTTCTCCGCGACGGTCCGACCCGATAGCCAAGGGGAGCCCCTGCTGGCAGAATGCTCGAAAGCACTGCCCCTGGAGATCGCCTCCCTAGGCGCCCTTCCTTCAGTCATGCCTCGCGAGGGCTCCACCCCTGGGCATCTGGCCCTGCAGCGAGCCAGATCGGCGCTCCCGGAAGGTCGTCCCTACAAGAAAGGAAACACAAACTGCCATCACAGGCCTCAGCAGGAGATTGCCACGCAGTAAACACGCCAAGGAAAGACAACCGGCATAAAGATCCACTTACAAACACAAAAAGCAAGTCGTCCTTACAAACCCCCTTGGGGGAAGAGTAGTAGGGGGCAGGATATCTACACACGCAAAATGCTTGCAGCTCCGGAGGCTGGGGCGATGGGTCCCGAGCGGGCGCAGCCATGGCCTCTCAAGGGAGGAGAGCTGGGTATTCCACCCAGCACAGCAGGGTGTCAAACATGGAGATAGAGAACTTCCCATCCCCGACGAAGTAGAACCGCATCACGGCACCACGCTGAATGCAGTGGTCGGCGAGGAACTAGCCCCAGCTGTCGCAGAGATACATCTCGTTGGGCGGGAGCATCTTCATGCACACCAACCACCTCCGGACCCCTCGGGAGTGCCACAGCTTCACCTCCTCTGGGAGGTTGCCATGATCCCTAAAGCAAAGCAGGTCCGGAGTCTCACCTTGAGGAACCAATCGGGGTTCCCTAGGATGACAACAAAATCGATGATCCTTTTGGGCTTAGGGTCATCCTCGATCTTGACAACAATGGGAGCAGGGGTCTGCAGCTGCCGAAATGTCCAGACCAGATTCAACTCTGGCTCCATCACCGCACCTTCTGCAGCGACCCCTGCCGCTTCTGCGAGGGCGCCCCCGGTCATGTGTAGGAGGATCTTCCCGCGAAGCCGCGCTTGCCTCCACATGCGCGAGCATGACAAGAGCTATACCATGGCCACCACGCCCCCTACCACTCCCGTGAGGACACCGCCTACCTTGCTTCGCTCCTCCACCTCGACCATCACCGCCTTGCCTTTCTCCCCAGCCGAGAAGCATGGAGGTGTCATGGAGACGAAGAGGGTTTTACACCCGGGAGCGCATGGAAGGAAGAAGGGATGCATGAGAGAGGTAAGGAGAAGATTCTGCCCTCACCTTTAACCATGCCGGACGAAAATACGTATCACTATGCCACCCGTGAGGCATTAACCGCAGGGCCCCACGCATTGTCGTGTCGTGGGAGCGACTTCCGAAGAAGGAACCATGCAATTCTGATCTACGGGCAAGCGCCCGCGACTGTTTGGACTAGTAAGCCGGGTCCATGTTAGCCGGTGACTATCGGGGCATGTCCATCGTTTGGGTCCGCTTTCCCCTTCGTGCCCCCTGGGGGACACGTGCAGGCCAAGAGCCCGGGGGCTACTATCGGAGCCCTAGCATCCAGGGTGCCACGCCTCCATGACTGGCAGGCCCCGCCATTTAAGGGACTCTGCCTTCGTGAGGCAGAGCGCCTTCAAGAAAAAGGGAGCCCCTCTGGGGAGTGGACCCGAAGGAGCCTCGCGAGGTTACCTCTCGGAGGAGGCTGCCGCGACCTCATGTAGCGCCATCCAACCTCAGAAACCCCTCGGCACGTCCGGGGGCAGAATGGTAACTACATCGCGCCAAGTGGAGGCTACGGCCCCAACAACAAGTACGGCTGGTGCCAACCACCGCGGGAAATAGGACCCGGTCCACCCTTCTTTCAAAGGGCCAGGACAGGTGATTGGATGGCAGGAAGCTCTCCTAGTGGTTGTTCCAGTGAAAGGAGGGGAAAAGTAGAGAGAGCTAGATAAGGAAAAGCAACGTCAACCAAGGGTACTTTACTATAGAGCGGATCGGAGTGCGGCGGCCTCGACCAAGTCCACCCAAAGTAGTCTCGTAGAACAGCGCTCAAGGGATGGCACTATGGTGACCCCCCTGTTTACCGACGCAGCCCTATTTAAGGAGCCCATCTCCTAGATTGGAAGGGACGGATCCTAGAGATATAAAACCCTAGACTTTCATCCACCATTGTGACCTCGCGAGGCAAGTGAGCAATAGAACCAAGCAGGAGTAGGGGCTTTACCTCCTCACGAGGGTCCCAAACCTGGGTAAAAAACCCATGTGTCAACTCCCTGCCGTGCATCCGCTTCACTGTCGTAGCCATCACCGGACTTCTTCAGGCTCGCGTGTTCAGCCCCCTATCGAACCGAGGGATAGTTGGGCCCTAGTTCCTTTGTAGGAAAAATCTCCGACAGCATAATCTTCGAACTCAAGTGAATCTATGGCAACCATCTTCTCATCACTATAGTTATGCATACGGAAGATCTTGTTGACTTTGAGTGCCCATGAGAGGTATCCTTTGGGGTCATTCAAACCGGTGAACTTGGGCAATGTGAACTTGAGTTTTCCAAAAGTTTCTTCCTCATTGCGGTCACGGTAGCGGTTGTTTTCATGATGGTGACAATCTTCGTCTTCCATGCGATAATTGTGACAAGCTTGGTGACCTTGTTGATGCACTCGCGGTTGAGGAGCCGCATTTTGGGAAGGTGGAACTTGGTTTAATTGCAACGTTGTTGGGGAGATTGCTCTTGCTCTTGGCAATGTTGTTGACGAGGTTGAGGATGTGGAGCCTCATGCCGCGGTAGTGGGTGAGGGAGAGGCTAATTCCTCGCTTGTTGACATGGGTTAGGCACACGGCCCTCTTGGTCAAGGTCATGGTCTCAAGCCTCTTGATGTGGTTGGCATCGCTCAACATGTACCATGTGATGCTCCATGTCTTGATGTTGTGGAGGAGTCTTGTCATGTTGACCATGGTGGCGTCATGGACGTTCATGACAGCGATGATGAAGAGGAGGATCTTGAGTGTCATGTCGACAAGGAGCTTGTTCCTCCAAGTTGGAGTCATCACTTGTTGTTGCAAGAATGTCTAACGGATGAGGGCGGTGTAGTTGAGGTTGCACTCGTGGTACTTCACGTGGTTGTGCTTGTTGGATCACTAGTTCCCTTGCGTGATGATGGTGTTCATCTCGCCTTGCTTAAGGCCTTGAGGAGAAATCAGCATCATAGCTTGACGTAGCGGCGTGCCGTGGGGATGGGTACATAGTTCGAAGAACTTCCATCTTCAACCATGGATGCTTCATTGCGTCTTAGAGCACTTGCATGAGGATCTTGATGAGGAGTAGGGGCGATGGTGTGAAGAGCTTGACACACTTGAATGGTGCCATGAAGAGCTTGATGCGCGTGAATGCGGTCTTGTGTTTCAAGCGAGCTCGTCCATCGACCTTTGTAAGGATTCATTTTGATTGGCGAAGTGAATGTGCATGGCCCTCATCTCTTGGGAAAGTTTGGAGAAGCCTTGTCACATGTCATGAATTTGTTGTTGGAGGCCATCAAAGCAGTTGTCGATGCTCTTGAATTTGGCTTGACTTTCACCGACTTGTTCATCTTGGCAGGTCTCTAGAGAATTGCAACGATCATGGAACTCTCGGTGAATGGTGTAGTGGCTTGCGCACGTCATGTACGGTCGTTCATCATCCTCGGGTGAAAGTGGTTGGCTTGCCTCACCGTGCCTATCCATCATGCAAGAAACAATGGATTGTATATGGAAGGTACTATGTGGGGGGTTAGCCTTTTACCTCACCTTGGGGATTGCACCGAACTAGTAGCCACAAGTGAGAACTATAAGCATGCAAAGTGAAATCGCAAAGAAAGCTCACACTAAAGAAAGAACTAGTACTGTCAAAAGATTTTGGTGGAAGGTTAGGGTGATGGGAAAACCAAACGAAATGATCCAAATAAAAGGTTATTGTTAAAGGTGGTAAAGAACCAAAGAACAAAAGTAAAAAAGGATACGATCACAAAAACACGAGGATACTCACATGTGAAGATGGATGGGGTTGGCACGACTATGAAAATGAGCACAAAATGCCCTAACAACGACTAAGCTTGGTTGTCGTGATAACGCAAGGAGAGACCACAACTTGTTTGCCAAAGAGAATAAGCAAAGGATTAATGCACTTGCCTTGGTCGCGCTTTTTTTCTCTCTTTGCTTACAAGCTTGATACTATCTTTGTATTGGGAGACTACGTATCTTTCCATTTTTATTTTTCTCTTTTTCTCCTTCTTTTGTTTATTCTTTTTCTCCCTTTCTATACTACTATGTCAACTTTTGTATTTGCTTACGCACTCTCACTTTCCAAGGTCAAGTGCATAATGCTTAGGCAAACACAAAATGAGCTGCTCTCATAGGATAGATACACACAAAGGAAGATATGGGGTTAACGAGGTGGATCAAGTTATACCTTCAGTATTGTTGACGACTTGCTACTATTGTTGCGGATGATGTTCGGTTGTTGCTGTGTCGAGGAGTGTGGAATGTGATGATTTGTGGAAGCTTGCTCTTAGTTTTGGCGACACGCATGTGCAACATGAACAAACAAAAGAGGAAAACTGTCAAAATTGGGTCAGAAAATTTTTTGGTGGCCAAACCAGTGGCACCGGACCTGGCGCCGAAATTTTTGGTGACAGTTCTGATTCGCCAGAACTGTCACCAGAAATTCTGGCAGCTAGGTCGGTCCGATCGGATCTCGCACTGGTTTGTGTTCATGAAGAACACCCAAAGTCAAATCTAGGAAAATTGTCCAAAATCTGTCGAAATTGGGGCTAGGAGAGGACAAGGGAAGGTAAATCGACAACCCAAAGCAACATATCTCTGGACCAAAACCATGAAAACTGCAACAAATCTAGAGATCGATCCAAAAGGCAAATTGAGGCTCTTTTTTGGGGATTTTTGAATTTTTGGTGGATAGAAGAAAATTTTGTGGGGGAATTCATGATCAATGAAGCTCTTGATACCAATATGTTTGGGTATGCCCCTTGGAGTTGCCCGATCTTTCACGAATCCTATGGAAATAGAGAGGGAGGCGAGTGGGAAAGAGGTAGTGGATGAAAACCATGAACACACACGCGAAAATCTCAATGAACACACACACAAGAGAACACGATACAAACCAATAGCTCACACGGGCGGCCATGGGTCCGGCATAATCCCTAGGATCAGCATTGGTCAAGGATCGCCCTCTCTCTCTCTCTCTCTCTCTCTCTCTCTCTCTCTCTCTCTCTCTCTCTCTCTCTCTCTCTCTCTCTCTCTCTCTCTCTCTCTCTCTAACCGGCACGGCAAGCGGGACGCTTGGTGAGATCTTGACGACATGGCAAAGGGCTCTGATGCCAAGGCATTATACAACGATGGATGGACGATGCAAAGTCCAACAAGGTAGGGGATAATTCTGGTGGTGGGATTTACGGTCGGTGTTTCGATCCATCAGAGCTATCGCCGGGAATTCTGGTGGTGGCTTTGGTTCGCCGGGCCTAGCGCCGGTTCTATTTGGAGATCCTTGTGTGTGCTTGGTTCCTTCACTTGGCGTTTCTTCATGAGGTTCATAGATGAGGATACACAAAGTATTGGCATGAATTAGCAAGCCATCCAAGGATGTATCGAAATCACATGAGAAGAGGATCAAGTTAACCTTAGCTTGAAGGAGATTGGCTCGGGCGCGAGTCATTGGTCTACTTGGGGGACTTGGTGTAGACGTACGGACGTCCGTAGGACAGGCTACAACATTACTGCTATGGTGGGACATTTATGTCTTAATGATTCCTATGTTTTCTCATGAAAATGGCTACAGGACCAATAATAAAGGGTGTACAATGTAGCTATTTTTGGCTACACCTAACCTAGGATCCGTCCTTATTGAACTAAATTTGACAAGATATTCATCATATTGTGTAGAAATCTGTATGCTAAGCAAATCCATGCCGCCCTCGGGAATGTTTATCACATATAAGAACACACACTTGAGCGTGTCCTCTTGTTGCATAGAGGATTGGACTTTCTCTTATTAAGAGCACATATTTACATCAATTTACTTTCAACAATTTATATTACTACAAATTACAAACTCAAAACACAAAACCACTTCTACTTTTATTGCTTCACTTGTCAAACTTGCAAACAAATACCTTCATCTCCTTGTGAGTTTGACAACCTTTTCTTATTGAAATGTACTACGATTGATCTCCTACAATTGGGAGCCATCAACTGTGCATACTCAGGTTTGAAGCCCCGACTCATGGACAAGCCACCCCGGAAAAATAATAAGGAGTTAGACGTGAAGTTGAGTCTTCTAGCGCACAAGGACTGGAGTCTTTGGCCCCCAAGCCGAGAGTCTCCGATGTTTCACCCCAGGAGTCTCTGTACAGGACTTTGGACTGACACCTATAGCTCCTGGTACACCCCTCCCTAAAACATGCCTAGCGAGCGTGAAGAATCCATACTAGACTCCTCCCCACTTCTAGAAGCTATAGCATGGACCCTAGAGTCTCTGGCCCTTACACACTAGAGTCTTCGGCCTAAGGGAACCAGGTCTTTGAATCCATTTGGGCCTCAGCCCATGTAACACCCAATTCGACCCAAATTTCCTATCTATTGCCTAAAATACCCTTTTTTAGTTGTTGGTCTATATATAGACCACCTCCATTTATTATAAACCCTAGAATTGATAATAGAACTAGAAGACAACCCCTAAGAGGAATCTATCTAGTTTTGGTGTCATCTTCCTCTACAAGGAAGAACTATTATCCCCCACCTCTTTCGACTTTGCATCGAGCATCCAAGTTGTATAAGGCCTTTACTTTGAGTGATCTCTAGTAAAGTTGTCAATATCTCACCAAGGTTCTTATCCCTCACCGATTGGGTTCAAGAGAGTCTTGCTCAGTGCTGGTTCTAGGGATTGTGTTTAACCGGTAGCCACCAGAGTGAGCCACCAGCTTGTGTTGTGTTTGTTAGGGGTGACCCCTTAGGGTTGCCCGATCTGTCATGAATCTCCTAGAATCGTGATGGAATCATGATGGGGAGATAGGGAGGATGAAATCCACGAGAACTCGCACACGAAGAACATGATGAACACAACCCACACGCGATACACAAAACAACCTATAGCTCACGCACACGGCTACCAGTCCGACACAATCCCTAGGATCGGTAGCCGGCAAGAACACACTCTCTCTAACCGGCACGAGAAGCGGAGGGGTTGGTGATATCTTGACAACTTGGAGAAGGGACACCGACTCCAAGGCCTTATACAACTTGAACACCCAATGGAAAATCCAAGAGGTTGGTGATGATAGTCGGTCCCCTTGATTAAGGGGATGAGGCAAAACTAGAGATTTCACAAGGGATTGTATTAGTCTATAATCTATTCCTAAAGGGTTCAATAAGAGGTGGGGGCTCTATATATAGGCTAGCCACTAAAATAGTGGTATTTGGTCATAAAGGAAATATTGAAGGGTTACATGGGTTGTGGCCCGAGCTGTTGTGTGCATGCACTGTGATGACCGGTAGTACCGGACACGGGTTCGTTAGTGCCGGGATTCTTCGGTATTTGATGGCTCGGGGGGTAGCTCTGGCCTTCGGTTGTGGTCGCACTACAGGTGCGGTAGTACCGCTTGCAAACTCTGGTAGTACCACTTGTGGCAGTAGTGTCGCCCTTATGGTACCGAAGGACTCTAAGGGCTTCTTCTCGAGGGCTCTGGTCCATGCGGTAGTACCGCTATTGTGGGGCGATAGTATTGTTGTCAGGTTCCGGTAGTTACGGTTGCTCCATGTAGTTGGTGGTAGGTTCGGCTGCTTCGACCGTGCTCTTTGGGTTCATGCCTTCATACCCAAGGATGCAAAACATAGAGGCATGAAGTAGCAAACCATTCAAGGGTGTATCGGAGTCACACGAAGAGAGGAGCAAGTTAACCTTAACTTGTAGGAGTTTGGCTTGGGCACGAGTCATGGGTCTATTTGGGGGACTTGG
Organism: Avena sativa; assembly: GCA_916181665.1. Taxonomy (NCBI): domain Eukaryota; kingdom Viridiplantae; phylum Streptophyta; class Magnoliopsida; order Poales; family Poaceae; genus Avena; species Avena sativa. Next base: position 322,156,780 of record OV702292.1, read on the forward strand.
TGTTGAGGATGTAGACACGCTCGTAGGATGGGCTACATCATCTCCCCCCTTTGGGAAAGAGTCTTCCTTGACTCTTCATCCTTATATCTCAATGGAATAGTGAGTGGTCCTTCACATTAAACGTCTTTCTCACGAGATACTTTGATGTCAGGATGTCGATGACGTAGGCATTGGTATTGATCTTCTTGAGGACCTTGAAGGGACCATATCATCTTGGTTTGAATTTTGAGTCGCAATATTTGGGGTAGCAGTCTTTACTTATGTGTATCCATATGAGGTCACCTTCTTTGAAGATCATCTCTTTCTTGGTCTTGTTTAGCCTTGACATTTGGCAAAGAACTTGTTTCTCAATAGTAGCTCTTGTGTCTTCATGTATTTTCTTCATTGCTTGAGTGCATTTGTTAATATCCATGTTGGTATGCCCTTGAAGAGGAAGCAGTAGGATGCGAGCATGGTGAGGGGATCGAATCCATAGACGATCATGAATGGACTCTTCATTGTTGTGGAGTGCTTGGCTCGATTGTAGGCAAACTCAACATGGGGAATGCATTCCTCCTAATCCTTAAGATTCTTCTTGATCAACACTCGTTGGAGGGTTCAGAGGATTCGATTGACAACCTCGGTTCGGCCATCGGTTTGAGGGTGCAAGGTAGCTTGATGCCGAGCTTGGCCATAATCATCTTCCACATGGAGCTCATGAATTTGACGTCGTGGTCCGAGATGATGGTTATTGGAACACCATGAAGACGAATGATTTCCCTGAAAAATAAATTTGCCATATGTGAAGCACCATCAGTCTTATGGAATAGAATGAAATGTGCCATTTTCGAAAAGCGATCCACTACAACAAATATGAATCATGGCCATGCTTATATCTAGGAAATCCTAATACAAAGTCCATGCTGATGTCCGACCAAGGTGCATGAGGAATATTTAAAGGCATATAAAGACCAAATGGGCTAGACATAGACTTAGCTTGTAAGCATGTAATGCATCGTTGGATGTGGCACTCCACGTTTCTCTTCATCTTTGGCCAATAATAGCGTGTCAAGAGCATGTCATATGTCTTGTCATGACCAAACTGACCCATTAGGCCTCCACCATGAGACTCTTGGACAAGCATTGTTTGGAGAGATGACTTCAAAATGCAAAGCTTGTTTTGTTTAAAGAGAAAACCATTGTGCAAATATAAGTCATCAAATCCTTTTTTGAGTTGAACATTTTGCAAATATTGGTCCAAAGAAAGGGTCAGAAGCATACAAAGTTTTGATATCATCAATATCCAACATGTTTACTTTGAGGCACGTAAGAAGGCTTGTGTTCTTGTGAGATAAAGCGTCTGCAACTACATTATATTTTCCTTTCTTGTACTTGAAAATATAGGGAAAGGACTCCATGAACTCAACCCACTTAGCGTGCTTTTACACAAGTTGGCTAGGCCTTTTAGGTATTTAAATGATTCATGGTCAGAATGTATGATAAATTCCTTAGGCCAAAGGTAATGTTGTCAAACTTGAAGAACACAAACTAAGGAAAAAATCTCTTTATCGTAAATCACATAATTAAGGCGTGCGCCATCAAGATTCTCACTATGGTATGCAATAGGACATCCATTTTGCAATAGGACTCCTCCAATACTAATACCACTAGCCTCACACTCTAACTCAAAAGTTGTTATAAAATTCGGTAAAGCAAGGTGAGGTGCTTCGGTGAGCCTATTTTTGAGCTCATCAATGGCCTTTTGTTGTGCTTTCCCCCAGACAAAGGTGACATTCTTTTTGGTCAATTTGTTGAGAGGACAAGCAATGGTAGAAAAATCTTTCATAGATCGATGATAGAAACCGGCCATAACCATTAACCAATACGTAGTGTACCACATATTCAACTACCACAAGTCCATAACCCCTACAATAACCAATACTGAATTTTTTATCAGATTCTCATGAACTTGGAGACTTGGTGTTGGGGTATGCCCCTTGGGGTTACCCGATCTTTCACGAATCCCGTGGAAAATGAGAGGGAGTCATGTGGGGGAAGAGAAAGGTGATGAAAACCACGAACACACTTGCAAAGATCTGGATGAAAACACACATGAAAACACGATACAAACCTATAGCTCACAACGGCAGCCACCGGTCCGGGGCAATCCCTAGGATCAGCGTCGGGCAAGGATCTCTCTCTCTAACCGGCACGGCGAACATGAGGCTTTTTGAGATCTTGACGTCTTTCAAAGGGCTCTGATGCCAACGACTTGTACAACGATGGATGCACGATGCAAAGTCCAATGAGTTGGGGGATAATTGGTGCTCCTTTAGCAAAGGATCATGAGACTAGAATTAGGGAGATCCATAAGGGTTTCTTCTAATTCCAATTATCCAAGTCTGAGGATTACAATGGAGGGTGGGGGATATTTATAGGCCAGTGTCGTCAGATTGATGACAAGTATGCCATGAGGGGGTCCCCGAGGCGTGTGGAATAGAGGGGTGTGAGATGTATGGGGTTTCGGGATGGTGAGCACACAAGTTTACCCAGGTTCGAATCCGCCTGCTTTGGAAGGATCCTACTCCTGCTAGCAATCCAGTAATACGGTAGAGCCGGAATATGGGTTACAAGGGTTTCGCCTGTGCGAGTTGAGATTGTAGACTATTGTGGGTTTGCCATAAAGGCTTGTCCTAGGGCTGCTTATATAGATATCTGGCTTAGGTTTACAGGAGAGACCTATCCGGCTACGACTAAGAGTCGGTTATAGAGTAGATCTTGAACTACAAGTAACATAACAGGCCTATGTCGGTAAGTCTTCTGGGCCTTCCTGTAGCCGGACTGGACTCTGTCTCTTCTCCTTGACTGGGCCGCCCGTGAAGCAAAGATCTAACCCAAAGTGGGCCACCCTGGTATGTGAGGCACAGTGAGGATACCCAGAAAGTATATCCCCAACAGCAGCCCCCGGAAGTCTCTAAGATCCAGAGTCGGATTTCATCATCGTCTAGCTTGATCCATCTTCGGCTTATAGAATCTTGAAGGGTTCCTGAAAGTTCAAAAAGAAAGGATAGGACCCAGGTCTCAAAACGAGTGGGACCTATGAGTATATTATTCGAGTTTCTAGCTTAAAATTCAAACTAAGCTAGAACTTGGCCTCTGACGTAACCTGACATCAGTCAAGGTCAAGTCATGTCACTGACAGACATTCCTGTTAGCACGACCATTGGTGGGTCCACCTTTGGTGGAACCAAGGCATCATTTTAATGTGTGCATAGAGATCGAGGCGGCGCAATCATCGCGAGGAGGTTACCCAGCTCCTTCCACGATGCTAGGCATGGTTACTGTTCATTTTGCACGAATGTTGGTGCTGGCAAAGGATATAAGGGGTTAAGATCTCTTCCTTCCTCTTCACCAGCACTAGTGCTTTCTCCTTCCTCCTAATGCTTCCTGCGAAAAAGCTCTTCAACCTCCCCCAAATCCCACAGTGCCGCCCATCCTAGGTCACCGATGCCCAAAAAATGGCTGAGGCCTCATCTTCTGCTACGGTGGTGACAACACCTGCGGCAGAGAAGGAGAAGTTTCACGGGGTCTCGATCCCCTACGTCCTTGATGAAGCCAAGCTTCACGTCGTCGAGAATGAAGTTCTCCTCTGCGCCGGCGACTGGCAGAGCGGCTTCAGACAAACCATCCTCACCCCCAACACTGACGAGCGAGTGCATTTTGGCACCCACCTCGACAGAGGTTTGAGCTTTCCTCCCTCAGATTTCTTTTCTATGGTCATAGATCATTATGGAATGCAACTCCACCTTCTCCCCCAAACTCTCTTTTAGAGATGAGCACTTATGCCTCTTTGTGTGAGGGGTATCTCGGTATTAGGCCGAGTCTCATTATTTTCCGGTATTACATTCATACCCGGAGAAATTCTATCACCGCCGATGATCCTTATATTACCGGAACTCTTAGCTTTTTTGTTAGGAGAGAGCGAGTCTATCCTAGGATTAAGGCTAGCGAGTCGGTGAAACAATGGTCGTTCATGTTCTTTTACCATAAGGACAGACCGGCTCCTGGCAAAGCAACTTCTTTGCCGGTTTTCGTTGATGGTGCCGTCATGCCGCAAGAGTCCTGGGACGTGTATCCTCCAGCTCTCACTAACAATCTGCTTGTTGCGAAGAGGTGGATCGAATATCTGATGAAGCACAAGGGTTTGAAAGGATCCGATTTGATCCACTGCTGGCTGGCGTGCCAGATCCAGCATCTCCAACACCATGGTGACTGGCTTATGCACTCTGTCACCAAGAGCAAGACGGACTCTCTCTAGATCTGCTCCTGGCCTTACTCGGAAAAGGACTATGAGTCCCAAATAAAGTGGTTGATAAGGGAGCGGATCAAGAGGAAGATCCCAGAGTTGTCCTTGGACATGCATACGGCTGATGATCCTATGACACCAGTAAGTTTTCCAGCAATAACACATTATGTGTTCATCTATACATGATTGTGACTTTTTGCAATACTGAAGTATTTCTTATTTTCATCTTGCTGACCTCCCCGAGTCGGAACTTTCTCCACTCGATTGATATCCTCCTGAGTTATCTTAGGATGATGGAGAATTGATTCCACTGCCAGAGACTCTTACCCGAAAGCGTAAGACTCCAACAATGTCTATCGGCACAAAGGAAGTGCCCATTATGAAGAGGTAACTTTCCTCACAAGGTCTCTGTATTTTATTTCTCATTCTTTCTGAAGTGTAACAATCTTTGTTCTATTACCTCTTCAGAGCTAAAAAATTATCCAAGGGCAAGGGGAAAGGAGGCTCGTCAAAGCCCCTGCGCTAGTCAAAGTTAAATTTGAATTCTCCTGCCACAACGCCTACGACTCCTGCCCTGGCAGCCTTGTACAACACCGGAGATTACTCCATCTCTGTCCGTCGTAGAAGATCCGTCTCAACATTCTGAGCCACCGAACCTTGGTTCACAAAACAACATCACCATGGGTGACTCGGTAATTGATAAGGGTGAACCCGTAAAGGATAATGATCCCTCGGCAGAGGTTTTCACCGATAATCTTCTCAGCAATCCGGGTATTTCCAAGTTTGGGATTACCCGGAAAACTGCAGAAGAGATACAAAGGCTGGCTCAGCAGTGCCTATAGAGCCGGAACATCACCGCCGAGGAAGAGGCGCAAGAAGCCGAGGATGTCAAGTACTCCAAGCTTCTTGACCAAATTCGTCTTTGCGACGAGAAGCTGATGGCCGGTGTGGCTGCTCCACCACTAGTAATCCTGCTGACCCTCGCCGAGAAGGTTACCACCAAGGTGAACATGAGCCTAAGCAAGCTTACTCATGAACAACATGTAAGTCGGAATTCAAACTCACCTTTTTTACTTTATTTCATATCATATCCTCTAGCAGCCAAGCATGAAGTTGGATAGTAAATCTGGATTTATGCTTTCATAGGATGCCAAAGAACGAACTAGTATAGCCCAAGGCTCGTGCTAATATTAGTTAAAATATTAGCTCGAGACATTAGTAGACTTATGACTCTGGGTATTATTCTGACTTACAGAAAGTTAATGCTTATAACCAGGAATTATTGAAGAAAATTTGTAATAAGTGGAGATAGATCAGAGCTCTCCGACTTGAAAATGCTCAATTGAAGGTATCAAAGGATGAGGCTGAAGGTAATCATTTCAATCGTTAACCATGATCATTTTGCTTTTATAGTCGAATTTCCTATTCAACTGTTTTCTTTTGCTTACATCATTGGTTAAACAATCATGTGCAATGATTGAAGAGGCCGCGAATCTTAAGACCCTGGAGGTGGAGAACGCTGACTTATTGCGGGAGTTGAATAAGCTTAAGGAAGATCACGAGCGCAACATTGCTAGCATTCTCGAATCCTCCTCCATGGCCACCAAAGAATGTGATCGAAGGATCACAGCCCAGGATAAGAAAATCTCGGATATCAATGATGAATTGTTTAGAGATAAGGACATCACTGAAGCACTCCGGGCTGAACTATAGAGCCTTAGGGCGGAGAAGACCAAAGTTGACGATATCATCTTTGGTATGTTTCCTGTCTTCTAATTTTCCATTTTTCCGACTCTAGGAGTTCAGATATATTTTCTGACCTTTGCTTTATATGCGCAGGTCCTCTAAACTTACTGGATTCTTCCTCCACCGAGTCTCACACCAACCGGCTTACACAAGTCGGTGATTTGCTTCATGATTTCCGCCAATCAATGGAGGATATTGGCGAAGTTCTCAAAGTGCCGGACATGAGTGGAATGTCTGCCTTTGAAGTGCGAGATAAGGCAAAGGAGATGCCCAAGCTCATCCAGGACTAGAATATGTCCTATGCTCGGACCACAGCACAGAACGCCCTCACCATGGAAGCATGGAGATTTGGCAAGTAACCATAGGTTATTCGACTATGGACGAAGACGACAAGGAGCAAGATATCAAGGCCATCATGGACTCCTATGCCAGATATGGATGTCACGTGGCTGATCTGACCAGCTAGGACACTTCGTTCTTCACTCGCGTCGAGACGCCTCCTCCCCCAGCCGAAGAAAAGCTGAAGTTTCCAACGACGAGCAAACCGAATCTGATTTGCACGTCTCGAAAATATATCATGTTGAAGGGGTTGTCTCCAGTGAGCCGGTAGCTCCTACCTCTCCTCCTGCATCATAGAGCATAAAAAAACAATGTGTTATTCTGAAACAATCGTATTGTAAATAAGTAGTGTAATACTTTTGCTAGTGCTCAGATTTGCTGTTTCTATTTAGCACTTTTTGGCTTTATTTTGAAGTGCCTGAAATTTTTACATAAGCACTTTTGTTTTGTCTACACTTATCGCTTATCTGGCTTTCCGCCTCGTTCCTTTCATGAGCCAGCCAACCTTCAACACGGAAACTTTGCCGAGTAACAGAGCTCAATTGCTAAACCAGTTTAAACTCGGAAACAAAGCCGCCTTCCAGTACCAACAATTCACTAGTCGAAAAATGCCCGCATACGACAATTAGATAAAGAACCCAAGTATAGACTAGAAAATTTATATTTATACCCGAAGGTAGAGTTTTTAGAATCATAAATCTTAACCAGAACAAACATGAGCATAAATTACTTTCAAGCATTCTGGGATTTTCGACTATGACATGATCATTCGGAAATAAGATGGTAATATAAAATTTCTCAGAAACAATTGAGGCAACCAACATTTTATTTATCATTGAACATGTACACATATATGATTACAAAGAAAATTTTTTAAGAATAAAAGGGACGTAGCTGAGCTATATTCCACGGTCTGTCTAATTCTTCTGGGTCTGTACTACCTCCAGCTCTCTTTCTCTTCTTAGTAGCAGGTCTTTCTTTGACTGGCCGCATATCAGTTAGATAGTAAGAACCATTGTGCAATACTCGGCTAACTAAAAAGGGCCCTTCCCATAGTGGGGAAAGTTTGTTCTTTCTTTTATGCACAAGCCAGAGAACCAAATCGCCCTTATTGAAAGACCAGTTTCTGACTCTCTGGCTATGATACTTGAGTAACTTCTGCTGATAGGTTGTTGATCTCATTTCAGTAAAGACGCGAACTTCTTCGATTAAATCGAGTTCATTTTTGTTGGTGGGATATCCCTGGGTAGGGTCACGCCGGGGTATAAAGGCCGAGATAGCAGAGGTATGGCATGATCAAGGCGAATGCCGACCGGGTCTCGTCAAGGTAGGCCGACTTACGGGGTAACCCGACCTGGCGGGTGTTCACCTAACACTAACCCGGCTGACATAAAATATATGTTGGCTATGCCTGATTTACCATGTGTGCAGGTACCCTTGTAGCCGGGTTAGCCAAGCGCTAGCCAGGTTACCACTTGGCTTCCGTGAGAAGGAAGGAATCTTCAGCTGGTCAAAAGGTGGCCTCTATCCACTATAGCGTGAGCGAAGCGAGCAGAGGGAAGGACCAGTGGGGCGTGGCCAACAAAGGTGACGCGGGCAGTTCGGCTGACATGATCCATGTCTAGTGACGCCAAAAGACAACGAGCTCACAGAGGATTACGTCCAAGCTCCGGACTAGCTGTTTAAAGTGAATAAAGAGGCATCTAGCTTTAACCAAGGGGCATATTCGGGGAATATGCTTCCACGTATACCCTAACTTTGTAACCTGGGTTCCCCTATAAAAGGAGCACTAGGACCTCCATAGCAGGGGATCAATCATTCTGTATAAGGTAGAACTCTAGAGCACTATAGTGGGGGTAAGAGAACTAGTCTGCTTCTCACCAATAGCTCGACGAGCCCTTGTAATCCACCGTTGAAAGAGTGAAAATACAAACACTTGTGTGTGGAATCACCACACTATCCCTCTTTGGATTCCTCTAGTGCATATTGGCCCCATATTTAGCCTATCCATGACATCTGTCGTGCCACCACCACGATAGTTGGTGCCCACCGTGGGGATAGAGGTGCTAGCAGGGGTAAAAATCCGTACGGGAAATATCTTCAGCACCGGAGAGCGCATCGTCTCCGGGCTTGTTCAGCGCTTTGGAGCGCTGGACTACATCAGCGACAACGTGGGGAGCTTCAGTAGGAACCCTCATCCGTGTAACAGCCTCTTCATCAAGCTTGGCGCGCACAAGATCTACGTCGGCATCGACGAGTCCTGCGTACACCCGCGGCACATCGTCGAAGGAGGCGAACAACCTCTCAGTGTGGCTCGCAGCATGCATATCACTCGCCCCGCAAGCTGTGTTGAGGTCATGATGACAGCGCCAAACGCAAGAGCAATCAAGGACCCAACGACAGAGCCGGAGGAAACGCCAAAGCAGGCAAGGTCCAGATTTCCTCCACTAGAGAGGCCAGAGAATGTATTATAAAAGGCAATAGATAGCTTAGCAACACCCATAGCGCCAGTAGTAGATCCGGCTCAGGCACATGCCGAGTTAGAGGAAATTAGACAGAAGATGGTAGCTGGTGCAAAAAAAGTAGTTGAGTTGCAGCAGTCACTAAATATCACTTTGAGGGAATATGCAAAGGAAAACCGCATAGATGGAGTAAAAATCCAGGGTAGAAACCTGATCACCGAGATCGATAGGGAGTATGTGCCCAAGCCGGGTCAGATAGCTACTATCATAACAGGAGGTCTAGAAAGGTATAATACAACAACCAAGACCCTCAGGGCTGCCAATGCAGCTGCCTCCGAGTTAGAAGTCTTAACCGAAGAATCTCGAGAGAGGCAACAAGAAAGAGTTAACCACCTATTGAGGGTAGCATGTTAGGAAAATGAGGAAATAAACAAGGCAAACCTGCATATCTTGGAGCATCTCATGTAGTTCATTCGTCAAGGAATAACCCGGCAAAATCTGCTGGAGCCACGTCGTCCCCGGGTCATGGCCCTAGGAGAGAGGAAGTGGTAAGCTCGGGGAGATGAGACAAACAAATGGTACCGTATGACCAGGTGAAGGCGGGAAAAGGAAAAGCAATGCAAGTTGATGAGGATCGTGACAGTGCCAGCCGAGGTGAAGCTGGCCGAGGAAATCGTGACCAAGGTAATGCCGGTCAGAGGAACGTTGCCAATGGCAATGCCAGACAGTGTAATCCGGCAGAGATAGGGAAAAATGCGCCTCAGCAACATCTGCAGCAATACGCACCTCGACAGGAGAGAAGTGCCGGCCCAGCAATACAGTAGCAAAATGTTCATCTAGAGCTAGACATATACAATGATGGTTACTCGGTGATGGCCAATCCTGGATTCCCTAGGCCGGAGCACCACGTGGTAGGATCAAGATTGGGAAACAGTAACTTGGAGCTGGATGATGCTAGGCTCAAGCTGGACCGGATCTATAGGTCGGAGATGATTGAGGTACAGGGACCATCGGGTCCGTATGCTTTGGACCTCTGATCATGAGAGAACCACCCATGCCGAATTTCCAGTTGGCTAGAGGAACAAAGACATACGATGGCATCACAAAGCCGGATGATTGGCTCATTGATTACATGACTGCGGTAAACATTGCAACAGGTAATCTGAGATGGGCTGTGAGATATTTACCACAGATGTTGGAGGGAGAAGCAAGGGTTTGGCTGAACAACTTGCCACCAGGGAGTATCAATTGTTGGCTGGATTTCGAGGAGCTCTTCATCAACAACTTCTCAAGCAACTACAAAAGGCCGAATAGGCCATAGACTTTGGTGTTATGCAAGAAGAGACCAAATGAGCCGGACCAAGAGTTTCTGACTTGGGAGTGTAATGTGCGCAATTCGTGCAAAGGGGTAATTGAATCACAAGCTATAGCATGGTTCGCCCAAGGTTGTAGGTATGGGAGTATGTTGTGGCAGAGGTTGCAGCGAGATATGCCTACCACCCTAGCTGAGATGATCCGGATCGCGGATTCATATGCCTTGGGAGACCCAACGCAACCTCGGCTAATGTCAAGTGACTCGAATGAGGAATACTACAATAGAGATGGTTTCAGATCATCTAGGAGGAATGATTTCCGAGGTAAAAGAAGAGATGATCGTCCGGATTACCGGTACAGCTGATACATTGCAAATGTATCTATAATTTTTGATGTTACATGCTTGGTTTTATCCACTTTCTTGTGTTTTGTCCACACTTTGGAGTACTTTTCATATGATTTCTTAGACTAACCTATTAACAAGAGCCACAGTGCCAGCTGCCTGTTTTCTGCTGTTTTTGGTTGCAGGAAAGTCATAAAATGAATATTCTCGGAATTGGATGGGACAAAAGCCAAAGTGCCTATTTTTCCGGAAGTCATCAGATGCCAGAATACGAGACGGAGAAGGGCTGGGGGCCAGCCACACCACCTGGCCGCGCGGCTAGGCCTGGCCCGCGCCAGGGCGTGGTCTGGCTGACCCCAGCACCCCCTCGGCCTCTCCTTCCGCCTATAAGATGCCCTCGGGACGATAGCCCTAAGTACCCGATCAAAAATCCACGAAAGAGTCTGTAGCCGCCATCATCTCCATCCCTAGATCGGGAGGGATCTGAAGCTCTTCCCGGCACCCTGCCGGAGAGGGGAATTCACCCTGGAGGCCTTCTTCATCACCATGCAAGCCTCCGGTGTGATGTGTGAGTAGTTCATCCTTGGACTACGGATCCATGTAGTAGCTAGATGGCTGGTTCTCCTCCTTTGTGCTTTCATGTTTAGATCTTGTGAGCTCCGTTCATGATCAAGATCATCTATTTGTAATTCTGCATGTTGTGTTTGTGGGGATCCGATGGATATTGAGATGCTATTTCAGATTGATTATTGATTCTATCATGTCTTTGTTATTTGTGATCTTGCATGCTTTCGTTGTTAGTAGCTATCTTGGCCAAGTAGATGCTAGCAACTCCAAGAGTTAGTATTTATGCTCGATAGTGGGTTCATGCCTCTGGTAATCTGGGGAAGTGACAGAAATCTCTAAGGTACTAGATGTGGGTTTGCTACTAGGGAGAAAACAACAATCCTTTGTTCATAGAACAATCGTATTGTTTACTTTACACGCAATTCGTAAAGCAATAATATGTTGCTTGCAACTTAATACTGGAGGGGGTTCGGATGATAACCTGAAGGTGGATTATTAGTCATAGATGCAGTTGGATGGCGGTCTATGTATAATGTTGTAATGCCCAATCGAATCTCAAAGGAGTCAAGATGATTAGTATATGCATGTATTGCTTTCTCGATGTTTGTCAATTGCCCCGCTGTAATTTGTTCACCCAACATGTTATCTATCTAAGGAGAGCCACCTCTAGTGAACTATGGATCCCGGTCCTCTTTTCTTTACATACTATCTACAAAGTGTTTACTGCTTTGTGTTTACTTTATGCAAACTATTACTTCTTTCCATTCGATACGTTTAATCCTTTGTTTTCCACAAAACACGGTGAGATTGACAACCTCATCGCAAGTTGGGGACAAAGTTCTGTGGTTGTGTTGTGCAGGTCTCCACGTTGCTACTAGCACCGGTAGTGCGCCCTGCCAAGGCTTAGCTAGCAACACCTTTGGGGTGTTTCCTTGCTCCTACTGGTTCAATTAAACCTTGGTTTCATAACTGAGGGAAACTTGCTGCTGTGCTCATTATACCTTCCTCTTGGGGTTCCCAACGAGCTCTATATCAACATCGCACCAGCATTTTTCTAGCACCGACACTAAGCCATCAAGCATTTTTCTGGCGCTGTTGCCAGGGAGTTAAGGACATCTTCACAAGGGGAGTCCCTCATAACCAATCTCTTTACTTTGTTATTTTTGTTTTGCTTAGTTTATTTCTGCTTTGTTTGCTTGTTTTGTTATCAAAAACACAAAAAAATTAGTTTTACAAGTTTGCTTTCTTATTCAAAAACACAAAAAAATAGTTCATATCTTAAAGTTGCCACTATGTCTAGCCTTGCTCCAATCACTATGTCATCCGAGGAAATGATTTTCACTTTTAAACAAGGAATTGAGGAAAGTTTTAAGGAAGCTTGGTCTAGAATCTCTGATCTACATGAAAAAACTGCGCCTAAAATGACTCAAAGCTTGTTCCTTAGCAGTTTTTACCTTGGAATTGCTCTTTGATATAGATATGCTTTAGATGCTGTTGTGGGAGGAGATTTCCTCCAATGTAATGAGGATGATGCTATAAATGCTATAAAGAAATTGATCCTCACTTACAACTTGCCTAGCCAAACTGATATTTCTTTCGCAATAATATTTGCTAGATTGAACACTCTTGAGACTAGCACTGCTAGCTTAAAAGACAGCTATAATATGCTTAGGGAGCATCACAATTATGTCCCAATAAATTCTGAACCATCAAAGTGGCTCCCCATAGTAAAGATTGAGATAAACACTGAAACTTTTCAAGCTTGCTATGATATCATGTATGAATTTTGTCTTATGCCCAAAGATATTTATGAATCTTTGAATACTTGGGGGCTTACTGAAGGAGGGAAAGAAATATCTCTTGCTAATAATGCTACCATGTTACCTATTGGAATAGCTGAAGGAGTGTTTACAAAGATCCTTGGGAAAATGATTTCTACTGATTATCTTGTCATCGAATGTGTAGGAAAAGGACAAATTACACTTGGAAGGTCCCTATTAGAACTCCTTGGAGCAATAATAGACGTGGGAAAAGGGACCATGCACCTTTCTTCTCCACAAAACAATCATATTTTCCCCAAGGTTAAGAATAAAAGTAAGAGAGGTAAGGGCAAGAAATTTGGTTTTAATGCTTCTTCATTTGAGAACACTTGATTCTTTCTTGCTTCTTATGCCTAACTTAAAGGCGTTAAAGAAAAGTACTTATTGGGAGATAACCCAAAAGTTTTAGATGAGTCTTGGAAGTTATTACTTCAGTAATAACCGCTCCTTATCCTTTTTATTTGCTTTTTGTGCCAAGAGTAACCTCTAATGAGAGAGAAGTAATGATTGGGAAAGTTGCTGTCCCGAAACAGATTTCTGTGCTTAACCGTAAAAATTTGTGTAAAATCTCTGAACGTCTTTTTGAGGCGTGCATTTTTGTTCTTCTGCCCCAGGTTGTTATAACTTTCGTTAGTTCAAAACTTTTTGATTTGAGCAACAGAAGGTCTTCGAACAAATTCGTCTTTACCTGCTGGTCTGTTTTGACAGATTTCTGCCATTTTCTGCATTTGCTTCTTGTTGGTTCCTTTTTGAGTTCTTTTGGGGAATTGAGATTTTTGAGGGAAGTGTTACAGTAGATAGTGTTCTAATGGAAGTTTATTTGGTGTTAGAACTGAACCTTAAGACTTATTTATCTTGAGTGCACTAATGTTGCTAATAAAGATTGTGTGAAGTTTTGTATGAAGGAAAAATTTCAGGTGTATGGAAGGGATGAGTAATGAGATGAAGGATGGACTAAAGCTCAAGCTTGGGGATGCCACGTGTGTCACCCCAAGAAATATCCAAGAAGTACAAGCGTCAAATCTTGGGGATGCCCAAGGCATCCCCTCTTCATCAATAAAAATCCCAGGTTTCTTCCAAACGCTTCATTTTTATTGTTTCATGCACAGTTGTGTTGATCTTGGAGTGTCTTCTTTTTCGTTTTCATTTTGGTTTTTCGTTTGCTTTTGTTTTCTTAGTTTGCTGAATAAATTGGTTGGACCCCCTCTTTCATACTTTGGTTTGCAAATAGTTTGGTTTTGTTTGGTGTTGGGGGATACCCCCGGGTAGGGTCACGCCGGGGTATAAAGGCCGAGTTAGCCGAGGTACGGCAAGGTCAAAGCGAATGCTGGCCGAGTTACCTCAAGGCAGGCCAAATCTCGGGGTAACCCAGACCAGGGGATGTCCACCTAACTGAGTCTCATCCGACTTAAGCCGTAAGTCGGATAGATGAATCTAACTTGTATGCAGGAACAGGTGTGGCCGGATCAACTATGATCCGGGTCATAGCAAGCTTCTAGGAGAAGGAAGGTATCTCGCTGGTCAAAAGTAACCCTGGTGCGCATAGCATGAGCGAAGCGGACAGGGGCAGGACCACCGAGGCGTGGCCGACAAAGGTGACGACACCGATGTCGGCTGACGTAGGCGCCGCAGAGGCTCCCGTAGCCTCTGCATGGATGACGCGGGGGAAAAGCGACCCGGTCGACTTACTATTTTGGGAGGAGGCATATTCCCAGGAATATGCCTCCACATATGCCCTAAGTGGAGACCTAGCCACCCCTATATAAGGAGGGCTAGGGCCTCTGTAGAAGAGGTTGAGTTTTACTGGGTTGGTCTTTGAAGGGTTGATCTCTATTGGCAAGATTTTACTGGGTTCCTGAGGGCTAGCTAGCGGTGAGAATAAGAGAGTTCCTTCCTCCTCCTCTCTCCAATACAGCTCGAGGAGCACTTGTTACCTTGGAAGTGAATCGAATACAAAACTTCTGCGTGTGGAATCACCACGCTATCCCTCCCTGGATTCCCCTAGTGCAATTAGTCCCCACCTTTAGCCTATCCATGGCATCTGCCGTGACACCACCACGGCATTTGGAAAAGAGTAGGAAAGTTCATACTTATGTGGTAAAAGAGCTTGTTTTTGACTGTGGCCTATTCTTTGTCATGCCATGCTTGATATTGTTTTGGCTTTATTCTTAGTATTCTTTGTTGTAGCATGACTTGTTATAAACAATTGAGATTGCTTAATGTGCCTTGGATGAATCATGCATTGTTTTAGCATATTAAATCATAGTATAGTGGTATTGTCCTTTGATGTTTTATTTGGGTTGACTTGGCACATGCTCACACCATGTTATGACTTCCCAAGTCACTATAGCCTTGATGATCCTTTAGTTTTCAACTTGTAGTATCACTTTATGCTTTGATCAATGATGTTTTGTCACTCTGCATGATTATGGCCATTATTGCTCTCTTAGTTTGTCGCTCACAGTCTTTTGCTAGCCTCCACAACAAAGTATGAGTTCCACTCATGCATCCAACTCCCTAAACCAAGTTATTCCAAAGAGTCCACCATACCTTCCTACTAGCTTATGCTATTCCAAATATATTCATGCTTTTGTTTACCTTCCAAAGTAAACTTTTTATGATAAAACTAGTGATTAAAGCTCTCACGAACTTGATGGCACACTTTACTTTTTTGCATCTAATAAGCTTGAACCATTGGGTCCTTCTTTGTTGCGTATATGCTTGCGCTTTATAAGTTGAAATTAGCAGAACCATGTTTCATGGGGAACGCTTTCAACATTGCACTTGTACTTTGTACCCCGTTAATATCATGTTCTTTTGCTTACGGATACCGACGGTGTTAAATAAAAGTGGAACTTGTAAGATCATGGAGTTTGTATGTGTGTTAGAGAAACGTCTGGGCCACTAGCCTAAGCCATGCCTAATCATGGTGGAAAGTTGCAGAATCACCATGATGATCACTCTATGAAGCATCATCAATAAAAACCTATGTAAATAGCAAATAAAAAGATCGCTGAGATGCTCATTGTCTGCTTGCCTTGTCATTTTCTTTATGGGATAGCTCCTGTATCATGTGCAAGGGGTACCCCGTTGGCGGTTCTTTATGATACACATGTACTTACAATGACAAGAGCTTACTCGTGACGAAAGTTGAGTAGCATGAGGTTCGGTCTTCGTAAGTAAGGGGCATGAGATTTCGGTTTATAACTTGTCAAGCATATCCTCTTAGTTGTGTCACTTTAACCTTAATTGCCTTAAAGATGCTTATGATAGGGGCAATGAGAGCTGAAAGCTATAAGTACCATAATTTTTGGAAGCTCTTTATGAGACTTGAATCCCTACTTCCTTTTATAAAGTTCCTTCTTCCACCATTATATTGAGTCTCCATCTTCTACCTTTATGCACGTACTTTGAGAGCATAGTGGCCATTCTTAGTTCTATGTGCATTGTCCCAAGACTAGTTGATTTATGCATAACTTGATATTGCTTGTTTTAAACTATTTGTATCTAGTCACTCTTATGAACTTTGAAGGTGTCCTATGCATTTATATTTGCTACTCTATGAGGGACAAGCTGAATACTATTATGTTATGTTTTCTTTATGTGAAACAAACAAACGTCTTGCAAAGCATTGTTATTCATGAATCTTTTGTTTGTGCCTTTTCATGTTACATCATAGTTTCTTTGTCTTATTGCTAGAACTTTGTCTTTCATGTTATGATTGAAGTACTATGATCCCAGCTTTGAATGTTTTACAAATACTTTGATCAAGTCTTTGATGGTGCATGTCACCTCAAAAATTATTCTTTCTTTTTATCACTTACCTACTTGAGGACGAGCAGGAGTTAAGCTTGGGGATGTTGATACATTGCAAATGTATCTATAATTTTTGATGTTCCATGCTTGGTTTTGTCCACTTTCTTGTGTTTTGTCCACACTTTAGAGTACTTTTCATATGATTTCTTGGACTAACCTATTAACAAGAGCCACAGTGCCAGCTGCCTATTTTCTGCTGTTTTTGGTTCTAGGAAAGTCAGAAAATGAATAGTCGAGGAATTGGACGGGACAAAAGCCAAAGTGCCTATTTTTCTGGAAGTCATCAGATGCCAGAATACGAGACGGAGAAGGGCTGGGGGCCAGCCACACCACCTGGCCGCACGGCCAGGCCTGGCCCGCAACAGGAGGTGGTCTGGCCGACCCCAGCACCCCCTCGGCTTCTCCTTCCGCCTATAAGATGCCCTCGGGATGAAAACCCTAAGTACCCGATCAAAAATCCACGAAAGAGTCTGTAGCCGTCGTCATCTCCATCCCTAGATCAGGAGGGATCTGAAGCTCTTCCCGGCACCCTGCCGGAGAGGGGAATTCACCCTGGAGGCCTTCTTCATCACCATGCAAGCCTTCGGTGTGATGCGTGAGTAGTTCATCCTTGGACTTCGGATCCATGTAGTAGCTAGATGGCTGGTTCTCCTCCTTTGTGCTTTCATGTTTAGATCTTGTGAGCTCCGTTCATGATCAAGATCATCTATTTGTAATTCTGCATGTTGTGTTTGCGGGGATTTCATGGATATTGAGATGCTATTTCATATTGATTATTGATTCTATCATGTCTTTGTTATTTGTGATCTTGCATGCTTTCTGTTGTTAGTAGCTATCTTGGTCAAGTAGATGCTAGCAACTCCAAGAGTTAGTATTTATGCTCGATAGTGGGTTCATGCCTCTGGTAATCTGGGGAAGTGACAGAAATCTCTAAGGTACTAGATGTGCTATTGCTACTAGGGAGAAAACAACAATCCTTTGTTCATAGAACAATCATATTGTTTACTTTACACGCAATTGTAAAGCAATAATCTGTTGCTTGCAACTTAATACTGGAGGGGGTTCGGATGATAACCTGAAGGTGGATTATTACTCATAGATGCAGTTGGATGGCGGTCTATGTATAATGTTGTAATGCCCAATCGAATCTCAAAGGAGTCAAGATGATTAGTATATGCATGTATTGCTTTCTCGATGTTTGTCAATTGCCTCGCTGTAATTTGTTCACCCAGCATGTTATCTATCTACGGAGAGCAACCTCTAGTGAACTATGGATCCCAGTCCTCTTTTCTTTACACACAATCTACAAACTGTTTACTTTCTGCAAACTATTACTTCTTTCCATTCGATATGTTTAATCCTTTGTTTTCCGCAAAACACGGTGAGATTGACAACCTCATCGCAAGTTGGGGACAAAGTTCTGTGGTTATGTTGTGCAGGTCTCCACGTTGCTACTAGCACCGGTAGTGCGCCCTGCAAAGGCTTAGGTAGAAATACCCTATTGGTTCGATTAAACCTTGGTTTCATAACTGAGGGAAACTTGTTGCTGTGCTCACCATACCTTCCTCTTGGGGTTCCCAACAAGCTCTACATCAACATCGCACCAACATTTTTCTGGCGCCAACACTAAGTCATCAACAGCTCGCAGCAAGTGGCCACCGTGGACCGGGATCAGCCCAGTGCCGGCGGAAGTCAGCGCCAGAAAACTGGAGGGCAACAATGGCAACAAAAGAGTGAGGGTAAGAAGCCTTGGACCCCTGAACATAAGAAACTGTGGCAGGAAAGAAAGAACTGTCCGAGGTACACAGTCGAGTCTATGCTAGATCAACCATGCAAGTTCCATACGCCAAGTCCAAATAGTCCGGTGAACCATACGGCCAGGAAATGCGAGTGGATGAGGAAATTAAAGCAAGGTAGTTCGGGGAATGCTTAGGCACCTCGGCACGAAGCACCTCGGCATGATGGACCTCGGAACGAAGCACCTCGGCAGCAAGTGCTCACTAGGGGAAATGAGCTGATGTTTCCTCCACCTCCACCGAGGTATGAGAATCAGGAAAGGAGGGATACAGTGCATCAAGTGAATAACCAGCAACAACAGGACCAAGGGTATCACGGCAATGAGGGGAGAAATGAGTACAGAGAGCATCATCAAAGTTACTGTGTGTTTACCACATAAGAGACTGACAGAAAGAGTTTACAACATCGGCATATGGAGGTAAATGTAGTAATGCCACTCGTGGTGAGGTATATGCCTTGGTCGGATCGGGAGATTACTTGGAGCATCAAGGATCACCCAAAGCTTATGCCAAGTCCAGGGACCTACGCGCTGGTACTAGATCTAACGTTCATGGGCCGAATATCAATGTAAGGTTCTCCAAGGTGGTGATAGACAATGACAGTAGCATTAATATGATGTACAAGGATACCATGCACAAGTTGGGGATATCAGAGAATATGCTCTAGGCAACAAGGACCACCTTCCACGGCATTGTGCCAGGTATCTCCTGTGAGCCAATTGGTAAAGTCTGGGTTGATGTGTTATTCGGCAGAAGAGACAATTTCCGGACTCAGAACTTGGAGTTTGAGGTGGTGAACTTGGAAAGCGCATATCACGCATTCCTCGGTAGGCCTGCTCTGAACAAATTTATGGTGAGTACTCGCATCAGTTACTTGAAGATGAAATTACTCGGACCAAGGGGGTGATTACCATAGTTGGGACTTCAGGTGTTCTATTGAATGTGCATCCGCCGGATCTAACCTAGCTGAGTCACTCGTGATCGCTCAAGGGAAGAGGAAAATTCTGGAAGTAGCTGCACTGGCTCAGTCCGTGCAGCAGCATATGCCGGCTCTGAGTAACCCGCATGGCAGTGTTTCATTTCAAGCGATGAAATATACAAAGAAGGTGCCCATTGATGATCAGTTCCCAGAGCGCACCGTAACTATTGGTGCCGGGTTAAGTGACAAATAGGAAAGCGAGGTCGTCAACTTCCTCCATGAGAATCAAGATATCTTTGCTTGGTCTACATAGGACCTGCAAGGTGTGCCGAGGGAGTTGGCCGAGCACTCTTTGAATGTAAGACCCGGAGCAAAGCCGGTGAAGCAACCTCTTCGTCGCTTTGTCGAAGATAGTAGAATAGCCATTGGAGATGAGATAGCTCGGATCCTTGCAACCGGATTTATCATGGACGTACTTTACTCGGAACTCGGATTGGCTCTCTAATCCAGTGCTCATGGAGAAAAAGAAGGACGATCCGAATGTGGCAGTGGTATGGCGCATGTGCATCTATTACACTAACCTGAATAAGGCATGTCCAAAAGACCCATTTCCGCTGCCTAGGATAGATCAGGTCATAGATTCAACCGCAGGGTATGAGTTGTTGTCATTCATAGATGCATATTCTGGTTTTCACCAGATACACCTGAATCCGGATGATCAAATAAAGAATGTGTTTATCACCCCGTATGGGGCTTATTGCTATCGTACTATGCCGTTTGGATTATGTAATGCAGGAGCAACATACCAACAATGCATGCAAAAATGTCTACATGACCAAATAGGTCGGAATGTGCAAGTTTATGTGGATGATGTGGTGTAAAAAACAAGGAAAGCAAAATGCTCCTTGACGATATCCGGCAAACATTTGCAAACCTAAGGAGGTTCCGGATGAAGCTTAACCAAGAAAAATGTACCTTTGGTGTGTCGGCAGGGAAGTTACTCGGTTTCCTTGTATCCAGTCGAGGTATCGAAACCAATCCCATGAAAATTCGAGCCATAGAGAAAATGGTGCTTCCAAAGTCTTAATGATGTGCAGAAGTTCACTGGTTGGCTGGCATCGTTAAGCCGGTTTGTATGTTGGCTGGGAGAGAAGGCATTACCCCTCTACCCGTTAATGAAAAAGGCAGATAAATTTACATGGACACCGCTAGAAGATAGCGCGTTTCGGGAGTTAAAAAAGATGTTATCCTCTGCACCAATATTAGCCGCCCCATTACCTAAAGAGCCAATGCTGCTCTATATAGCCGCGACCAACCGAGTCGTAAGTACAGTGGTAGTGGTTGAACGTGATGAGCAAGAAAAGTCAGTGCAAAGGCCGGTGTATTACTTGATAAAGGTATTGTCGTCTTCAAAACAAAATTACCCTCAGTATCAGAAGATTGCATATGCCGTGTACATGGCGGCTAAGAAACTCAAACATTACTTTGAGGAACACCCCATCAAAGTGGTGTGTGAGGCACCCATATCTGAGGTTATGAGTAACAAAGATGCTAGCGGCTGAATTGCAAAATGGGAAATTGAGTTAGCCCCGTATGCGCCGCAGTTTGATAGAAGACATGCGATCAAATCACAAGTTGTGGCGGATTTCTTCGTGGATTGGGCAGAGATGCAGTACGAACCACCTCTGCCGGACTCAAATTACTGGCGAATGCACTTTGATGGGTGGAAGCTAAAAGAAGGACTAGGGGCCGGGGTAGTCCTTATCTCGCCCAAGAAGGACCAGTTGAAATACGTCCTCCAGATCCATTTTAGCGCATCAAACAATGTGGCCGAATACGAAGCACTTGTGCATGGACTCAAAGTAGCAAAAGAGGTAGGCATACGTCGGATACTGTGTTTCGGTGATTCGGATTTGGTGGTATAGCAAGTGTTTGGCAACTGGGATGCTCTAGATGTAAACATGGCACTTTACAGACTTTATGTCCAGAAGATATGTGGTTTCTTCGAGTGGTGTGAATTCCATCACATACCTCGGATTGAAAATGAGGCGTCCGATGTATTATCCAAGTTGGGGTCATCCCGACAGCCAATCCCGCCAGGCATTGCATTGGAACACTTGAGAAAACCATCCATTACATCTTCACCGGAATCCGAATCAATTTATATCCTGGCCCTCTTCGGATCAGAAGCTAACCCTATGGAAATAGACTGGGGAAGCACCTCAGCAAACCCGGGGACTGCTTCGACAGACACGAGGACTGCTTCAATTGACCCAGGGACTGTTGTGCATATCCCGAGGACTATTCAGGTTGGTCCGGTTGGAGTTATGCTGGTGGATGCAATGGAAATTGATGAGGGGATTTTCCCTGTTCGGCCTATACTGGCATGGGCAAAGCCAATCTTTGAATTCCAAAAATTGGGGACATTGCCGGATGATGAGATACTCTCGAGGCAAATTCAGAGAAGAGCAAAGGCATACACTATCATCAATGTCGAGCTATACAAAAGAAGTGTCACCAGTGTTCTACAACGATGCGTAGACCCAGGCGGAGGGCTTGATATACTCCGAGATATTCATCAAGGAGAGTGTTGTCATCATGCGTCTTCGAGAGCATTAGTGGCAAAAGTTTTCTGGCATGGATTTATTGGCCAAGTGCCCCGGAACAAGCATAGGATCTGGTGAGAAAATGCAATGGCTGTCAGAGATACACCACAAAAACCCATATGCCCATGTCGGAACTCAAGACCATCCCCATTACCTGGCCATTTCCTGTATGGTGCCTGGATATGTGAAGGAAATATGCCCTGAGAGGCAATAATAAAGTTGTTACTATTCCTTGTATATGATAGATGTTTATTTTGCATGCTATAATTGTATTGATAGGAAACGTCAATACATGTGTGTTTAATAAACAAAAAGGGTTCCTAGTTATGCCTCTCTTCCAGACTAGCTCGTTGATTAACAAGATGATCAAGGTTTCCTGACCATGGACATTGGATGTTGTTAATAACAAGGTCACAGCATTTGTGAAATTATGTGATGAACATACATCGGAAGTATAGCATTACGATCAAAGTCATTATGTTTACATTGCCATAACATCATACAAAGTAATCTTAGTCCTTAGACCATGAGATCATGTTAATTGCTAACACTGGAAGAGTATCTTAATAACATCAAACGTCACACCGTAACAGGGTGACTATAAAGGAGGGTTCAGTGCTACGAAGGTGTTATGTTGAGGCTCATGGATCTAGAGTGGAATTTGTCAATCCCGATGACGGATAGATATACTCTGGGCCCTCTCGGTGATATCACATTAAGATAGCTTGCAAGCAAGTGATGTGATCACTAGAATGTTATATCACTAGAACGAGAAAAAGAGTGCATGTCGGTAATGCGATCAAACTAGGTATTTGGATACAGGTGATCGCATCTTGGACATGTATTATATCATGAGACAAAGGGATTAAGTTACTAGCGTTAAAGGTTCTCACGATCATAGAAGTCATCGTTGAATGTGCAGGAGTCAGTATGGATCTCCAAGTCCCGCTTCTGATTATTGATCTGAGAGGAGTCTCAATCATGTCTGTATTATTCGCGAACCGTAGGGTGTCACACTTAAGGGTTGCCGGACACCATTTTGGAGCACATATGTTTCAGACGAAAGAATTGCAAAGCGCAGGAATTGTTTCGTTAGAAACCGGAAATGTTTCGGGTGAAATTGCAGAAAGTGGTTCTGCATGTGATATTGAAATGTTGCAAGGGGTTTTATGTGAATGTTTGTTAATTAAAGTAATTAACAAAATTCTGAATAAAATAAATAAAAGAGTTTTATTAATTAAGAGTTGCATTAAATTTGGTGGAAATTTAATGCATGTGAGTGGAATTTTGGGTGGAGCTTGAATTGATGTGAGTGGAGCTTCCACCACATGAATGAGGAAGAGGTGGGGGCACCCCCTTGGCCGCCAGCCATGGGAGGGGAGGATCCCCCCTCTCCTCCCTCAGAAAGCACACCTCCTCGTGAAGGATCTCTCTCCCCCTCTAGATATTCCCCATGGTCTCAGATTAGCGAGATACATGTTCTCGGTGGCCTTGCATCTGGAAGGAGTTGCTGCTTCCGCTGATTCGCTGGAGCAAGGAGGTGGAGGTTGTCCGGTGGCTTGAACTTGTGTGCGAGGACGGATGCGCTGCTGATTTGCGGTGCTAGGACTTCCACATGATCTTGAGATCGGCAAGCATACGACTACATCATCCACGAGTTCCAACTCGTTAACAAAACTCTGTTGTCTTCGCGGGTAAGTTCTCCATGGATGTATATCCACCAGTTGCTCTGTATCTAGTAGATAGATCTTGGTGTATAGTTCTCATCGTAGGAATTTTATTGTTTTCTATGTTGCGAACCCAACAGTGGTATCAGAGCCTGATCTCTGCGTAGGTGCGTTGCACGGGTAGTACACATATGTTTATATGTGGGCGATGATGATCATGATATTGGTGGCATAGTGGGATGAAGCGGCCCGGACCAACCTTACATGTTATCGTACATGAGACCGGTTCCACGACTGACATGCAACTAGTTTTGCATAAGTGTCTAGCGGGTGTCTGTCTCTCCTACTATAGTTAATATCTGATTGACAACGAGTTGCTAATAACTTGGTTATCCTCGTTGTGGTTCATGTTTGTAGGTAAGACCGGTTCTATCTCCGAAAGCCCTAAGCCACGTAAAACTTGCAATTGATAAATTAGAGGCGTCTAATTTAGATCGTTGCTAGGCTAGTGTCTTGATATGGTATTGTTGTAAGTAGATGTATGATAGATACTCTTACAACACACTTCACGTGTAAGTTCCATAGACCTTGGCCTTACACACAAAGGAATGATAGAGATCATACCACGATGCAAATGATAGAGATCAAATGCATGGACCATATCATCTCACTTTACACATTAGATGTTTGCATCTTATACTGCTAGTTTGGCGCATTTGGTAGCATTGTAAGATGATCCCTCATTTAGATATCAAGATAAAATGTGTTCTTCCTTGAGTATGCACCATTCTATGGATCGTGTTTCGAGACATCACGTGATGATCGGGTGTACTCGACTCCGCGCTTTCATACAATGGGTGTAAGACAGTTTTACACACGTGAATACTAAGGTTCTTACTTAACGAGCCTAGCATGTACAGACATGGCCCCGGAACACGGACCGAAAGGTTAAGCATGAGTCATATAGTTTATATGATGCCCATATAGATGCTCGCATTTGAAGGTACACCGACTCACGTGATGATCGGACTTGGTGTAGTGGATCTGGTTCATGTAATCACCAAAAAGACACGAGGGATGTCGTTTTTGAGTCGGAGTTCATTAGTAATTTGGATTAGTTGAACTCAATCTATCATAAACTTAGTCTAAATAAACTTTAAAAATTCTGTTGTAGATGGCACCACCTGCTTTTAATTTCAATGTGTTCATGGAGAAAGAGAAACTTGCTATGAATGGTAGCAACTTCACCAACTAGGCTATGAATTTGAGGATTCTCCTCACTACTGTACAACAGCAATATGTGCTAGAGGCACCACTAGGCCCCCCACTAGCTCCTGATGCCTCTGACAAGGAAAAGAATGTCTATATAACTCGTCAGGAGGACTACAACTTAGTTCATTGCGGCATATTGTATGGGCTAGAGCCAGAACTTCGAAAGCGTTTCGAAAATGGTAATGCCTTTGATACCATGGGAGAATTGAAAATGATTTTCGATACCCATGTTGCCGTAGAGAGTTATAATGCTTCTGAAAAGTTCTTTAGCTGCATGATGGAGGAGAACAACTCCATTAGTGAGCATGTACTCAAAATGTCTGGGTACACCGATAAGCTTGTGTCCTTGGGAATAACAATTCGCATTGACTTAGGCATACATCGTGTTCTCCAATCTCTGCCACCTAGCTACAAGAGCTTCATGATGAACTATAACATGCAGGGCATGAAGAAGTCTCTTCCCAAGCTTCTGTCAATGCTTAAGACTACAAAAGTGGACATTAGGAAAGAACATCAAGTGTTGATGATCAATAAGACCACCGGTTTCAAGGAGGACAATAAAGGCAAGCATAAGGGAAAGAAGGGAGGCAAATCTGTTGCCGCACCTGAAAAGAAACACTGAGCTGGCCCTAAGTCTGATATCGAGTGCTACTATTGCAAGGGGACTGGCCATTGGAAGCGCAACTGCCCCAAGTATTTGGCGGACAAGAAGGCCGGCAAGGCAAACAAAGGTATATGTGATATACATGTTATTGATGTGTACTTGACTAGTACTCGCAGTAGCACCTAGGTATTTGATATGGGATCGGTTGCTAATATATGTAACTCGATTCAGGGGCTGCAGAACAAGCAACAGCTAGCAAGGGATGAGGTCACGATGCGGGTCGGCCATGGATCAAGAGTTGATGTGATCGTCATCGGAACACTGCCTCTCCATATGCCGTTGGGATTAGTGATAAATCTAAATAGTTGTTATTTTGTGCCTGCACTGAGCATGAACATTGTATCTGGATCGTGTTTGATGCGAAGTGGTTATTCCTTTAAATCTGAAAACAATGGTTGTTCGATTTATATGGATAATATCTTTTATGGTCATGCACCTGTGTTGAATGGTTTATTTCTGTTGGATCTCGATAGTAGTATTACGCATATTCATTGTGTTGATGCTAAAAGGATTAAACTTGATAATGATATATCTGCATATATGTGGCACTGCCGTCTAGGTCATATTGACGTTAAACGCATGAAGAAACTCCATTCTGATGGACTTTTGGAATGACTTGATTTTGAATCATTTGATACATGTGAGCCATGCCTTATGGGCAAGATGACTAGAACGTCGTTTTCTGGTTCAATGGAACAGGCGATAGATTTATTGGAAATCATACATACTGATGTGTGTGGACCAATGAGTGTGTCGGCGTGAGGTGGATATCGTTATTTTGTTACTTTCACGGATGATTTGAGTAGATACGGGTATATCTATTTGACGAAACATAAGTCTGAAACTTTTGAAAAGTTTAAGGAATTTCAGAATAAAGTGGAAAATCATCATAACAGAAAGATCAAATTTCTGCGGTCCAACCATGGAGGAGAGTATCTTAGTTACGAGCTTAGCACACATATGAAAAATTGTGGAATAGTTTCACAACTCACACCTGCCGGAACACCACAACGTAATGGTGTGTAGGAACATCGTAATCGTACTTTATTGGATATGGTTTGATCTATGATGTCTTTGACTGACTTGCCACTGTCATTTTGGGGTTATGCACTAGAAACCGCTGCATTCACTTTAAATCGGGCACCATCTAAATCCGTTGAAACGACACCGTATGAATTATGGTTTGGACACAAACCTAAGCTGTCATTTCTTAAAGTTTGGGGATGCGATGTTTATGTGAAGAAACTTCAGGGGGATAAACTCGAACCCAAATTGGAAAAATGCGTCTTCATAGGATACCCTAAGGAAACGATTGGGTATACCTTCTATCGCAGATCCGAGGGCAAGGTTTTTCTTGCCAAGAATGGATCATTTCTTGAGAAGGAGTTTCTCGCGAAAGGTGTGAGTAGTCGGAAGGTAGAACTCGAAGAGGTTACTGAACATTCTCTTCATGAAATGGCGAGTAGCGCAGCACCGGAAGTTGTTTCAAAGTTGACTTCACCTAATGAAGAGAGAGCTAATGATATTGATCATGAAACTCCGAAAGAGGACACTACCGAACCTCGCAGGTCAAGCAGGACACGTGCAGCTCCTGAACTGTACAGCAATCCTGTTATGAATTTCACGATTGATGAAATAGATGACCCTGTGACGTATGAAGAAGCGATGATGAGCCCGGATTCCAACAAATGGCTAGAAGCCATGAAATCCGAGATGGAATCCATGTACGAAAACCAGGTTTGGACCTTGGTGGACTTACCTCACATCGAAAGGCCGTTGAGAATAAATGGATTTTCAAAAGAAAAACTGATGCTGATGGTAATGTGACCATCTATAAAGCTCGACTTGTCACAAAGGGGTTTCGGCAGATTCAAGGAGTTGATTACGATGAGACATTCTCTCCCGTAGCGATGCTTATGTCGGTTAGGATTATGTTAGCAATTGCTGCATATTTCGATTATCAAATATGGCAGATCGATGTCAAAACTGCGTTCCTCAATGGTAATATTGAAGAAGAGTTGTATATGATACAACCTAAGGGTGTTGTCGATCCTAAGGATGCTGATAAGGTATGCAAACTTCAGCGATCCATCTATGGACTGAAGCAAGCATCCCAGAGTTGGAATCTCTGCTTTCATGAGGTGATCAAAGAGTTTGGATTTGTCCAAACTTATGGAGAGGCTTGTATTTACAAGAAAGTGAGTGGGAGCAATGTGGCATTTCTAATATTATATGTGGATCACATATTATTGATTGGAAATGATATAGATCTTTTAAATAGTGTTAAAAGTTATCTAAACAACAAATTTTTGATGAAAGACCTTGGTGAAGCTTCATATATAATAAGGCATTAAATTCTATAGACATAGATCAAGGCGCCTAATTGGGTTATCGCAGAGTATATACCTTGATAAGATATTAAAGAAGTTTAATATGGATGGAAGTAAGAAGGGGTTCTTACCTATGTTGCAAGGCAAGACACTGGGTAAGACTCAAAGTCCGGCTATGACAGAAGAAAGATAGATAATGGATAAGATCCCCTATGCCTCAGCCATAGGCTCTATAATGTACGACATGCTATGTGCAAGACCGTATGTGGCACATGCTATTAGTTGGATTAGTAGGTACCAATCTGATCCAGGTTCGCAACACTAGATAGCGGTCAAGAATATCCTTAAGTACTTGAGAAGAACTAAGGATATGTTTCTTGTATACGGAGGTGAAGAAGAGCTAGTCGCTAAGTGTTATGTCTATGCTATCTTTGACACTGATCCGGATGACTCTAAGTCTCAATCCAGATACAAATTTCTCTTGAACGAAGCAGCAGTTAGTTGGACGAGTTCCAAACAACCAGTGGTGGTTAGATCAACGACGGAGGCAGAATATGTTGCTGCTTTAGAAGTGGCGCAGGAAGCAGTTTGGATGAAGGAGTTCATAACGGAACTAGGTGTGGTTCCTAGTGCATTGGACCCAATGGTGATCTATTGTGACAACAATAGAGCCATAGCCAACACCAAGGAACCAAGGTCTCACAAGAATTCCAAGCATATTAAGCGCCGGTTTCACTCCATCCGTGAGCATGTCAAGGATGGAGATATAAAGATTTGTAAAGTACACACGGACCTAAATGTAGCAGATCCGTTGAATAAAGTTCTCCCTAGGGAAAAACATGATCAACACCCGAACTCCATGGGTGTTAGATTTATCACTATGTAAACTATATTATTGTCTCTAGTGCAAGTGGGAGACTGAAGGAAATAGGCCTTGAGAGAAAATAATAAAGTTGTTATTATTCCTTGTACATGATAGATGTTTATTTTGCATGCTATAATTGTATTGATAGGAAACGTCAATACATGTGTGTTTAATAAACAAAAAGGATTCCTAGCTATGCCTCTCTTCTAGACTAGCTCGTTGATTAACAAGATGATCAAGGTTTCCTGATCATGGACATTGGATGTTGTTAATAACGAGGTCACAACATTTGTGAAATGATGTGATGAACATTCATCCGAAGTATAGCATTACGATCAAAGTCATTATGTTTACATTTCTATAACATCATACGAAGTAATCTTAGTCCTTAGACTATGAGATCATGTTAATTGCTAACATCGGAAGAGTATCTTGATAACATCAAACGTCATACCGTAATAGGGTGACTATAAAGGTGGGTTCAGTGCTACGAAGGTGTTATGTTGAGGCTCATGGATCAAGAGTGGAATTTGTCAATCCTGATGACGGATAAATATACTCTGGGCCCTCTCGGTGATATCACATTAAGATAGCTTGCAAGCAAGTGATGTGATCACTAGAATGTTATATCACGGGAACAAGAAAAGAGTGCATGTCAGTAACGAGATCAAACTAGGTATTTGGATACCGATGATCGAATCTCGGACATGTATTATATCATGAGACAAAGGGATTAAGTTACTAGCGTTAAAGGTTCTCACGATCATAGAAGTCATCGTTGAATGTGTAGGAGTCAGTATGGATCTCCAGGTCCTGCTTCTCATTATTGATCTGAGAGGATTCTCAATCATGTCTGCATTATTCGCGAACCGTAGGGTGACACACTTAAGGGTTGCCAGACACCATTTTGGAGCACATATGTTTTAGACGAAAGAATTGCAAAGCGCAGGAATTGTTTCGATAGAAACCAAAATTGTGTCGGGTGAAATTGCACAAAGTGGTTCTGCATGTGATATTGAAATGTTGCAAGGGGTTTTATGTGAATGTTTGTTAATTAAAGTAATTAACAAAATTCTGAATAAAATAAATAAAAGAGTTTTATTAATTGAGAGTTGCATTAAATTTGGTGGAAATTTAATGCATGTGAGTAGAATTTTGGGTGGAGCTTGAATTGATGTGAGTGGAGCTTCCACCACATGAATGAGGAAGAGGTGGGGGCACCCCCCTTGGCCGCCGGCCATGGGAGGGGAGGAGCCCCCCTCTCCTATAAAAGGCTCCCCTCTCCTCCCTCAGAAAGCACACCTCCTCGTGAAGGATCTCTCTCCCCCTCTAGATATTCCCTATTGTCTCGGATTAGCGAGATACATGTTCCTGGTGGCCTTGCGTCTGGAAGGAGTTGCTGCTTCCGTTGATTCGCTGGAGCGAGGAGGTGGAGGTTGTCCGATGGCTTGAACGTGTGTGCGAGGATGGATGCGCTGGTGATTTGCGGCGCTAGGACTTCCACACGATCTTTAGATCGTTAAACGTATGACTACACCATCCACGAGTTCCAACTCGTTAACAAAACTCTATTGTCTTTGAGGGTAAGTTCTCCATGGATGTACATCCACCCGTTGCTCTGTATCTAGTAGATAGATCTTGGCGTATAGTTCTCATTGTAGGAAAGTTTTTGTTTTCTATGCTGCGAACCCAACAATATGGTGGGACCATTCAAGCCAGCAAGGGGAGGTATGGCCCACATCTTGGTTATGGTGGACAAGTTTACCAAATGGATTGAAGTTAAGCCAATCAGGAAATGTGATGGGGCAACAACAGTAAAGTTCCTCAAAGATATAATCTTGAGATATGGCTATCTCCACAATATCATAACTGATAATGGCACAAATTTTGCTGAAGGAGCATTTGCGAGGTTCTGCTGAGAAAAGAAGATCCGGCTAGATGTTGCTTCTATAGCCCACCCCGCATCGAACAGACAAGTGGAAAGATCCAATAGACTAGTATTGTCCGGGATAAAAGCCCGACTCATTGAGCCGCTGCAAAGATTAGCGGGGTGCTGGATAGAAGAACTGCCAGCGGTACTGTGGAGTTTAAGAACAACTCTGAATCGATCAACGGGTTATACGCCCTTTTTTCTAGTATATGGGGCAGAAGTTGTACTACCAGCCGACATAGAGCATGATTCGCCAAGAGTCACCCAATACGCATAAGCCAAAGTGCGTGAAGCCCAGCAAAACGATGTTGATCTGCTAGAGGAAGCGAGAGAACCGTGCTTGTCTAGATCCGCCATATATCAGCAAAATCTCCAACGCTACCCTAGCTAGAAAGTAAACCCCCGAGTCATCCAGGAAGGTGATCTCGTACTTCGGCTGGTGCAACGCACTGCCGAGATGCATAAATTATCCTCTCCATGGGAAGGACCCTTCATTATAAGCAAAGCTTTGCACAATGATTCCTACTATCTTATTGATGCACAACCACAGGAGAAGGACAAGGCGGATAGGTCCGGAGAGGAATCTAAGCATCCATGCAATGTAGCTCTACTTCATCCATTTACACCTAACAAAGAGGTGAATGTATCTGAGGTACACATATGTCGGTATGTATGTCAGCAATGAGCATGTAAATGAAACTTTAGCACCCCTAGCAGAAACTCGGGGACTGCCTTAATAATTTCTTTATCGGTATGTACCTTTTTATATGTCGGCTGGCTTAAATTGCTTATACATTAGCCGGATTAGTAGTGTGTAAGTGATACGTTGCAAACGTATCCATAATTTTTGATGTTCCATGCTTGGTTTTATCTACTTTCTTATGTTTTGTCCACACTTTGGAGTACTTTTCATATGATTTCTTGCACTAACCTATTAACAAGATGCCACAGTGCCAGTTGCCTATTTTCTGCTGTTTTTGGTTCCAGAAAGTCAGAAAATGAATATTCTCGGAATTGGACGGGACAAAAGCCAAAGTTGATATTTTACCGGAAGACTCATGGAGCCAGAAGACGAAACGGAGAGGGGCCACAGGGCGTCCACACCTTGTGGTGGCGCGGGCTAGCCCTGGCCGTGCCACCAGGTGGTGTGGGCCCCCTGGCCACCCACTAACCTTGCCTCTTCGCCTATAAGAAGCCTCCCGATGCATAAACCCTAAATCTTCAATCAGAAATCCACGAAAAGTTCCACAGCACCGCCGCCACCGAAGGGGAGATTTGGGGGACAGAAAGTCTTTGTTCTGGCACCCTGCCGGGACGGAGCCATCTCCATCGATCTCCACCACCATCTCCATCGCCATTGCTGATTCCCATGATGAGGAGGGAGTAGTTCTCTCTCGAGGCTAAGGGCTCTACCGGTAGCTATGTGTTCATCTCTCTCTATGCATGATCTTATTGTGATCATGAGCTTTGTAATCAAGTAGATCTACCATGCTACTCAAGTGCTTTAATAGATCTCTGCTCTCCCCATGTGTGTGAAAGTGTGCACACCATGGTGGCACTTAGGATAGAGATTACAAATACTTGTTATGAGTTATATTTGGAGTTGGATGTCTTTATGAAATTGTGGTGTTTGTTGGACCGATCTAGTGCTCAAGGTGACGGTGTGGGGTTTTCTAGATGGAAAAGGCTTACTTTGAGGTGTGTTGTTATAGCCCTACCATGGATTAGAGTGTCCAACCAGAGAGTAGTTAAGAGTAGTATCATAAAGAAGGATATATTTATATGAGAGTGTTCACTAGTGACAGTATGATCCCTAGGCCTTGTTTCTAAGCATTGAAACAACATTTGCAATTAGATCTGTTACATGTTTGCTTGTTTCCATCTTTATTTCAGTTTGCCTTTAGTCTCTTCCACGCCATCAAGCTATTTTCTGGCACCGTTACCACTTATAATTATCCATACCACTTGTATTTAATTCTCTTCGCCGAACTAGTGCACCTATACACCTGACAAATGTATTGGGTGTGTTGGGGACATAAGAGACTTCTTGTATCTTGAGTGCATGGTTGCTTGAGAGGGGATACCTTTGACCACTTCCTCCCTGAGTTCGATAAACCTTGGGTGATCCACCTAGGGAAAACTTGCTGCTGTTCTACAAACCTCTGCACTTGGAGGCCCAACAAACTGTCTACAAGAATAGAAGTGCGTAGACATCAGTAAGCACCAAAAACCTAACTCTTCGACTTTGCTGTTGTCCAACAAGAATTGGCTTCATGGCAAGCAAAAGAACAAGTTTGGAATCGCAAAGCACATGAAAAACGACTAAGGAAAGGAACGTAATCGAGCCGACATTTTTTATTCGTACTAACCCTGTATTTACTTTATCTATAGTGCGTCGGATTATTTTGAGATAATCTCAAAGTTTGAAGTATTGTTAAGTCAATTTTTTGAACCTCGGACTCATAAGTCAAAAATGGAATCAAGGTAGACGCGAGCCGAGTCATAAAATTGGAGGAATAAGAAAAGGAAACTCGGGGACTTCGCCCAAGTTAATCCGGCATTAAAAACTTAGTAGCAGGACATAACTAATTGTAGCAATATGAACCATTGTGTATAAATAAAACTGCGCCCGGCTTACCCGGGATCTGATGAATATCATTAAGTGTTTAGAGCTAATGGAGAAGCAGCTGGAGACGGATCATCGGTTGAGGGAAGAGGTACTTCAGCATTAGTAGGCGTGGCACTAGTCCCTGCCTCATCTTCGGGGTTAGCCTCCACATCCTCCGGGTCATCAGTATCATCGCCAAACTCGGAGGCTTCCTCTTCATCTTTGTCACACTCAGCCCCATCAAAAACATAGGCGTCATCAACTGCGTCGAGGAAGCTCGGACCCTCATTCCAGCTATGGTAGAAGGCGTACTGGATAAGATTGTTCGTGCAGGCTTTGCGCTGGGCGATGCACTCCGGATCATTTGACCATTTAGATCCAGTGCGCAAACGGCCAAGCAACTCCAGGTCCAGCCCTTCATACCATGAAAGAACAAAGTTCAGTGCCATATCAGCTCCGGCTCGTGCAGCCGATTCCCACCATAAGTTCCGCTAAGTCTCACACTCCATCAGTTTGGATATAAAAGTTGTAGTGCCTTTGGGAGTGGGCTTAGTGGGCCCGAGAGCGTTGAACATCTGGACTGCTGTTGGTATAATATCTGCCGCATAGTTCTTCATGACCTCAATATGCACGGCGAGGCTTACTAGCATGTCTTCCGTGTCATAAGGAATAGACTCGGAGGCAGAGTCGACTGGGACACCTCGCTGAATGCGAAATTTGGTGATAGCAGCAGAAGCAAGAGGTTCGCTCTCTGGGAACTTGCCTATGAACAAAGCAAGCAATATCAATAAGGGAACATGACCTAGAGAAATGAATGTCGGACGGAGAAAGAAAACTCATGTCCAATATGGCAGAGGATCCGACTCAGCTCCTTTGGTCCATCAGCGTTCCTTGCTTGGAGCTTCTCATGCTCAGTGGTCATCGACTTAAGCTTGATGTCGGCTTGCTGCAGCAAGTCATTGTCCTTGGCGATATGAGTCCTCAGGCGCTCTTTCTCCTCGGAGAACTCCTGGTCGGCCTTGTCCAGCTCGGATTTATGGAGATCCTTGAGCTTATGGATTTTGGCATTTAATTGATTAATCTCATTGTCTTTGAGGCCAAGTTGAGCAATCTCATCATCTTTTTTCTTCATTCAGCATGGTGCTTTCCTACTAATTCGAGAAAGTGAAGCATCATGTCAGGAATGGGCATGTTATCTTGAAGTGTAACTTCAATAATGGATTGACCCGGCAGAGCCGAGGTATAAATATCTACTGAGTCAAGGGAAGAGCATGAAAAGGCTAAATGAATAAGGTGGGTTACCTTGGATCTCAGCCAAGTTCTTCTGCATGATGACGTTCTCAGCCTCGTCCTCGGCTACATAATCTGGGTAATAAGTTAATACAGATAGCAAGTAACTCAAGGGAACAAAAATGAAAAGGTATTAAACAAAGTAATTTACCCTTCTTTTGGTCCTCGATAAGAAGTTTGCCGTACCTGGCACGAAGATCCTTATATGAGTCCAGTAGGCGCTGGAACTCAACAGTTCGACGGTTGGTGGTGATCTAAAACAAGCCAACATTAGTTCGGAAATAAGAAGAAAGATATTCGAAGTCTACAATATCTGGGCCAACTCGAACTTCACCCGGCACTAGGTGTGTGGGTATTCAAAGTCTAAAAGATCTAGGCCAAGTGGAACTTAACCCGGCTCTCGGTGTGTGGATATTCGAAGTCTATAAGATCCGTGCCAAGTGGAATTTAACCCGGCTCTAGATGTGTGGATATTCAAAGTCTACAAGATCTAGGCCAAGTGGAACTTAACCCAGCTCTAGGTGTGTGGATATTCGAAGTCTACAAGATCTGGGCCAAGTGGAACTTAACCCAGCTATATGTGTGTGGATATTTGAAGTCTACAAGATCCAGGCCAAGTGGAACTTAACCCGACTCTAGGTATGTGGATATTCGAAGTCTACAAGATCCGGGCCAAGTGGAACTTAACCCGATTCTAGGTGTGTGGATATTCAAAGTATACAAGATCCGGGCCAAGTGGAAATTAACCCGACTCTAGGTGTGTGGATATTCGAAGTCTATAAGATCCGGGCCAAATGGAACCTAACCCGGCTCTAGGAGTGTGGATATTTGAAAATACTAAGGAGTTGTGCTAATTCTCTAAGAGCATCCGACTGAGTAATGAATTACTCCCCCAAGGCTCGGGGACTAGTGGGTATATCTCTAAGTGTTTGTATATAAAAAGGCATAGCAGAAAAAGGGCTTACCTCCATCATCTAGCCAGCAAGGGAGATGGCCCTAGTGGCAGTGTTCATCTGAGCGCTAAACTCCGCCAGACCAAACTTCTCCGGGAGATCATCCTGTGGGTTTATAAATTCGGCTTCATTCCAGTTGTTCACATACTCGATGAGCGCCGGACTATAAGTCTCCCCGCAAAGCGATTGGCTCATCACCAAGCCCTTAGCATGGGCTTCCCGCCTCACGGACTGAGCAACAGCTAGACTAGTATGCAAGGTCAGTTATTTGCTGCCCTCAGATCCGGTAGCAGAAGGGCCGGAAGATGGATCGTTGGCTGTCTCGGTGGCCTTCTTGCTTTTGCTGGTAGATTTTGGCTACCGCAGAAGAGTCGAGGCTGCCGCTCTGGAGTGAGCTTGAGGGGCCAGCTGAAGTATGTACTTAATAGACATAGTTCATCCGGAGGAGGCAGCTACAAGCTTTTTCTTGGAGGTGGGCTTTTTTGTTGCTGTTGTTGCTGATGCTGGTGTTGCTGGCACTGGTGCTGTTGGTGTCCCTGGTGCTGGTGTTGGTGCTGCTGGTGCTGGTATTAGTGTTGCTGGTGCTGATACTGGTGATGCTGGTGTTGCTAGTGTTGGTGCCGACACTACTGGAGAAACTGGAACTAAAGAAGAACTTTTCTGGGGCGGTGCCGATGAAGCTAGTGCCTCAAAAGCTGAGGGTTGTGGCAGAGCCAAAGAACTAGAGATATCTGGCATCGATGTATCCTCGGCGGTACCACTACCCCCCGCCCCCATAGATATTACCCTCCTCGTGATGAGGAGGGCTCAGATCCGGCGCGGCCGTGAAGCCCTCTTGGATAGGGCTCAACGGGCGAACATCGTCGTCACGGGGGGATATGGGCCGCTCCGGATTGGAGAGAAGATGCTAGGGCCACTCTAGGGAATCACCCTGGGAGCACTTCAGAATCATAGAACAACAAGTCAAAGGGAGAAAGAAAAGCGACTAAAATGCAAAAACAGAAGCACAAGACCCTGGAATGAGCAGGGAAAGAAAAGTGACTTACTTAGCCGAGGATGGAGGTTCCCGAGGCTTGGGCGCTCTATGGATGGTACTCTTGGGCACAGGCTTGCTCGGACCCTTGACCCTGGATTTATTCTGCCTCTTCCTAGGCGGGGGCACCTCCGAAGCTGCGATCGAGGATGCCGAACGCTTCTGGGAAGGGGCAGGAGCCGGATCATCCATGGCAATAGGAGGAACCTCATGGACCTGACCGGCCGGGTTAGCTGAAGCCGAGGTAACCGGAAAGGCATAAGAGATGGGAATCAGATCAAGTACCTCCATAATTTCAACATCTGAGTCGTCGTCATCTGGCTAATCCCTTAAAGAAGAGGCCTTACAAGTGGTTCGCCTGGTTCTGTCGGGAGTAGGCAAGAACCTCTCCGGGTCAGGCTCTTCCGTGTCCGACTCTATGTGGTCCTCCACCCATTTGAGGGTCGGCTCCTTGCCGTCCTCAATTGTCTGCTGGAGAAACAACAGAGAGAAAAATTACTAAATGGTCAGGTTAGGATGCAATCCGACATACCGCAAGACTCAGAAAGAATACCAGGAGAAGAACAAACCTTGGGAAGCAGGTTGACCCGGGTGAAGGGCGCAAGCCCCCATTTCCATGCCTCGGAGAAATCCTTCTTTATCTTGAAAATAGCTTTAACTCGGCGGAATACGTCAGAGTTGCTAAGTTCAAAGGAGGAGGTCCGGTTGGGGTCAAGCGGACTGCTCAAATGGCAAACTTTGTGATAGCGTTTCTGTAAGGGGGAGGCCCGGCTGCGGACACACAAAGGTAATCATGACGTCCACACTGCGCAGCCCCAGCTTGATGAGCTCCTTGACCCAACAATCTACCTGATTTGCCAGTGTAGTAGGCCGCTTTGGGATCTTGTCCCACAAAGAGGTGTCCGGAGGGCCCATCTTAAAGGGGAGAACCCGGATCAAATCTTCATCCGAGTTGTTCCTGATATACAAGAAGGTTCAGGCCCAGCCTTTGCAAGACTCAAGGCCGGTAACCTGGGGAAAGGCGGAGTTCTTGCAGGGAGAGATTGAGGCTCCACCGCACTTGGTCAGGTGTTTGTCGACCGGGGCAAGACGGGGATCCGGGATAACATTTTTCTTAAGACCAAGGAACTTGATCCAAAGTTCTTTGGTGGGCCAGAGGCCGGCATATCCCTCTATGCCTGAGGCAAAAGAGGAAAGGGAAGTGATAGCATTAGCAGGAAGGTGGTGCGGCTGAAGTTGGTAGATGCCGATAAAATCATGAAAGAAATCGCTCAGGGGAAGGCCTAAGTCGCGCTCAAAAGGAGACAAGAACACAACAAACTCACCTGGATTTGGAGAAGGAGCAATTTCCTAGGCGGCGAGGAGGCCTTGTGATGCCCACGGGGATGCGGCGGGTCGCGTAGAGCCAATCGATGTCGTCCTAGCAGACGAACGCGCCCGCCCAGGCGTCACGCTCGTTGACTCCTTCTTCCTCCTCCTCCTCCTCAGCAATAATAGAGGTCTCCTCCTCAGTCATATCCAGATTGAGGTCTTCGAAAGGATCGTCTGCGGTGGGGATCAGCGATTTGGAGCTGCAAGGCCCCGTGGCGAAGAACCTGCGACAGAGCGATGCCACGGTCACGAAGGAGCAGCGAAGCATGGCAGTGGCCGCGCTACGCTAAGGCAGAAGCGACGGCATCATCACTATGAAGAAGAAGGGGGCAAAGGGCAGGGGCACGTGCGAAATGGGGGAACTTCCCCAAGGGCCGCCCTTGTCCCCTATTTAACTACACCACAGGGGTGCATAGTGGGATCAACCGCTAAAACGCGGCTGCACAATGTGGCCGTGTATCCTCCAAACCGACCAATCAGGCCCATGCCACACCAAGGGCCACATGGATCAGGGGATCCCATGAAGCGACGTTATGATACAGTTAACGAGGGGGCTATCGTGCCATGACACGCACAACAGTTATTCCTGACAGTCAATACAGTAACCGGCACAGTAAACTGGCGCGACCCTCAAAATGAGGCAAAGTGATGATTACCCTCCACATGGGACATGGGGAAGCGTACGAGAGAAGGAAAGATAACCCAGATACATGGACAATGACCCGGCCAACAAGAAGTAACTCAGATTGAGTCAAGGGAGTGTCAAACCGAAGATACTGGGTTACGGAATAACTCGGCAAAGGAAGTACAGATCTTGATAAATGGAACCTCCTATGGCCTTATCAGCTGAAGTTGCTGAGACCGCACCAGCTTCGGGGACTAATGTTAGGGGGATACCCCCGGGTAGGGTCACGCTGGGGTACAAAGGCCGTGTTAGCCGAGGTACAGTACGGTCAAGGCAAATGCTGGCCGGGTCTCCTCAGGGTAGGTCGACTTACAGGGTAACCCGGCCTGGCGGGTGTTCACTTAACACTAACCCGGCTGACATAAAATATATGTCGGCTATGCCTGATTTACCATGTGTGCAGGTACCCTCGTAGCCGGGTTACCCAAGTGCTAGCCGGGTTACCACTTGGATTCCAAGAGAAGGAAGGAATCTCCTGCTTGTCAAAAGGTGGCCACTGTCCACTGTAGCATGAGCGAAGCGAGAAGAGGGAAGGACCAGCGGGCTGTGGCCGACAAAGGTGACGCGGGCAGTGTCGGCTGACTCGATCCATGTCTGGTGACGCCAAAAGACGAGGAGCTCACAGAGGTTTACGTCCAAGGTCTGGACTAGCCAATTAAAGTGAATAAAGAGGCATCTAGCTTTAACCAAGGGGCATATTTGGGGAATATGCTTCCACGTATGCCCTAACTTTGTAACCTGGGTTCCCCTATAAAAGGAGCACCAGGACCTCCATAGCAGGGGATCGATCATTCTGTCTAAGGTAGAACTCTAGAGCACTGTAGTGGGGTGGTAAGAGAACTAGTCTCCTTCTCACCAACAGCTCGACGAGCCCTTGTAATCCACCATTGATAGAGTGTGGAATATTGGCCCCATCTTTAGCCTATCCATGGCATCTGCTGTTCCACCACTATGACAATTTTGTCGAGAAATTTCGGCATCCTCTTCGATATAAGCAACAACTTGGGGAGAAGTATGAATCAAATCACTAGGAAGAATAGCTTATGTGCCATAGACCAATAATAAAGGTGTGTATCCGATTGACCTATTCAGAGTTGTTCGCAAGCTCCATATTACAGATGGTAATGCCTCTGCCCAAGCTCCCGTAGCACGGCGAAGTGGTGCTTCGAGTCTTGGTTTAGGGCCTTGTAGGATTAAAACATTTGCTCTTTCAACTTGTCCATTAGCTTGTGGATGTGCGACTGATGCAATGTCAAGCCTGATATTTTGTTCATCATAGAACTCGGCAAGTTCTCCTATAGAAAAATTGCTCTCGTTGTTCGTGATAATGCTATGTGGATAACCATATCGGATTATAACATCCTCGACAAATCTTCTAGCTGTTGCTCCATCACAACTTTTGATAGGTTTAGCCTCAATCCATTTTGTGAATTTATCCACCATCACTAAGAGGTGAGTAAATCCACTTGGAGACCGTTTAAACAGTCCTACCATGTTGAGCCCCCAGACCATGAAGAGCCAT
The DNA here is from genome assembly GCA_916181665.1 of Avena sativa. Classification (NCBI taxonomy): domain Eukaryota; kingdom Viridiplantae; phylum Streptophyta; class Magnoliopsida; order Poales; family Poaceae; genus Avena; species Avena sativa. The sequence continues at coordinate 322,196,983 of OV702292.1, forward strand.
GTTATAGGTATTGCTCGTAGCTGATCAACTGGAACATGAGCTTGTTTGGCGTATTTTTGGCAGCCTTTGCACGTCTTGACCAGCCGTTCGACATCTTGCTTGGCTGTAAGCTGGAAAAATTTGTGTCTAAAAGTTTTGCCACTAAATATTTGGCTGCAACATGATGACCGCATTCTCCTTCGTGGATTTCTCGTAATATTTCCACTCCTTCTTCCGGAGATATGTAGTGCTGAAAGACGCTATGTGACACCCCCAAGATTAAGGCTAGACAAATCCCAAACCTCTATCTGATATAAGCCTAACATAAATCTCAGAAGCGTACAGAGAGAGAATAGGTAACATTACAGTGACCATACGACACAAAAGTTATTACAGCAAGCTCATAACTGAACATAGAACCAAATTATTACAAGCAGAGGTTACTGACCACAAACATCAAACAACGGAAGGCAAATTATGCTATTAAGTATAGCAAACTTAACAAATGGCCTAAGAGGCCTGAAGCATAATGATGACGTCCCAATCCATAGATTCCAGGCTGCCGACTGGGAACCCCAAGCTACTCATCGATGTTGATGTTGTAACAAAATCACCTTCTGTGGTAACACTTACCTGCTGCAAAAGTATCAACAAAGCAAGGCAGAGTACAGGGTGTACTCCGGAATATTATGGCTGGTGGGGTTACTTTGCATAAAGCTTACTTTTTTTGTAAAAGAGGGAGAAGAAGCTCGACTAAATAGAACATTTGAAAGGGGATAAGAAAATGATATATCTAGCTTTGATCTTCTTTTGATATCCACCGAATCTTTATCAGCTGAACCGACTAACTAGGATCACCCCCTCAATCCCTGAGGAAGCATCCTTAAGCACACTTAACTTAATTCCAAGTTTTACGATTAGGTTATATTTCTCTATGATCATCACGTCCGTTCCCAAGTCGTCCATAACCATGGACATGGCTTTTCGAAAAGATTATTACCCTGTAGGGGTGCACAACTTTACCCACACGTACCAACCGACTCTTAATGCCACTAGATAAGCCCTCTTCCTTGGAAGGCCAGCAGAGGGTGGTTGGACACGACCTTTACCTTGCTTTCGCCGAGACCATGAGTCACGCCCTAAGGAGATGCTACCGTAATGGGTCAAGTCCCGAAGTCGTTCCCTAGATATGTGAACAGGGTTTGAGATTACGGAGGCCATGCCTCTCCCATTGCCTGCCACACTTACCTAACTATATGATTGCACCTCCTTCACCTCGTTCGAGAACAACCAGAATGCATATGTCGAATGGAACACCCGAACTATGTGACTCATGGAATCTACTAGGCAAGTTAATTGGTCGAGGGGGTTTCCAGGCCCCCGTGTGAATGTACGCTCGTCTTGGTTCAAGAGGCAAGAACTCAGGTCCTAGTGGTGGAAAGTATGGGACTGCAAAAACCACAACCCTACGTGGCCTCCCATACAAGCCTTAGCATGTTTAACTTTCATCTCTGATCATACCACGTCATCCTGTCATACGAGGTTCATTTGCAGCTCTGATTCATCAACCGGATGGACCACGGTAATAGCTAAGCATGGCTAAGCACAACGGATATAAATAGCTCTAGCAAAGCTCATAAGCCAAACCCTAGTTATGCTAGAAGAAGTGGACCAGGGAATATATGCTACAAAGGTAACATACATCAGACAGGATCAGTCCATCTATCGTTAAAAGACTTTGGAATCGTATGCGCATGGCAAGAATGAAATAGTTTGAAACCATAGGATTATATCATGTGTGGGGATATGCTTGCCTTTGCTTGTTGATACCCAACTATAGATCTTCGGGTTCATCTGCTTGTCATCGTTCGTCGATATCCTTCGATGGTGTTGATCTCGGTCTTCGATCTTGATCTCGATTTCGTATTCTACAAGAAGGAGGCAAACACCGGAAAGAAAGGGGAAAACATTCAACACATGGCATCGATGCAATGCTCAAGCAAGAATGATGATATGACAAGTTAGCTTGTATTGAAATGAACCCTAAGGCATGCTTGGCCATTTTTAACAGGGTCCGAGGGGTGCAAACCCTAGAATAGGGGGAACCTCGAAGTCACCTGCGAGGTTCAATTAGTTATTCTAATTAAACTTGCCATATAAGTTGCTTACCAATGCATGAGTATGAGTCTATCGTGTAGATCTCATTTTTCTGAACATTTTGATATATTATGTGTATTTTTCTGACTTAAAAATGAATTAGTTATGAATTTTCCCAATTTAAATCCATTCTTAAATCATTATTAAAAAAATTAAACATTTTTGGAATATTTAAATTATTTTCCATCTGGCCCCACATGTCAGACTTCTATTAATTTCATAAATTAATTCCAAAATGAATAAAATCCTGATAGACAGGGCCCACCTGTAAGGTATTTCATTTATTAAAACAATTACAGAAATGATTAAATAAAATAAAGGCTTTATGACGCTAGGCTGACGTCATGCTAACGTCAGCAAAGAGCATCCTTCTCAGATCGTTCATCGATCCGTCAATCGAGCAAGCGCGGGGTTACGGGGCGGGCACAGTTCGATTCAGTGCCTCGCGCTGGGCCAGAAACTGGCGGCGCGGCTTGCGGATGGTCGCTAGAGCGTGGCCGGTGACAACGAACGGCGGCAGCGACAGGTGCTCGACGGGGGCGAGCTACAGAGCGAGAGGGAGAGAAGAAGGAGGTCTATGAGGACCGTGATCTCACCCTGAGCACGGCGGTGGTGAGGGCGAGGCGAGGTGAGGTCGAGCGGTGCCGGAATTCGTCGACGACCGCGGCGTCCTGAGGCGGAGAAGAGGGCTCGATTCTGGTGATTCGGGGCGCGCCTTCTTGCGTGGTTGGTTGGAGACGAACGAGGAGATGACGGCGGTTCCAGCGGTAGTCCCAGTTGGAGCTAGGGTGGTCGGAAATAGAGGGGCGCCGACACAGAGAGGAAGAGAACGCGCGCGTGAGGGAGAAGGAGGGCTAGGGTTCCTCATAAGCGGCCAGGGGTTCTTGTAGGCGTCGGGGCCATTGGTGGCGCACATCTTGGCGCGGCCGTGGCGGCGGACGGCGAGCGTAGAGACAACGAGGAGCTTCCTCTGTCGAGGACAAAGACGACGGCAGGGTTTCAAGGCTAAAGCAGTATCGGGCTGGCTGGGTCGCACTTGGGCCAGATTGGGCTGCGGCAAAGCATGGGGAGCGGGTTGCTGGCGGCTGTGCGCAAGCGGCAGAGAGGAGGAAAAGGAGATGGGCTTAGACGAGGTTAGGGTTATGGAAGGTATTTATTTTTGGAAAACCTTTTTCTGTTTTTTTTCTCTTTTGTAATTTCAATTCATTTCTGTTTTGTATAATTTAAAAATACTAGAGCCTTTTGTAAAACTAGAGAAATATTGTGGTCCCTTTTAGTCCATTTGGGATCCACTTATTTTGTAGATTTTTGAAATTCAAACTATTTTGACTATGTTTAAGAGGAGAAGGAAACTAGGGTTTAGGGTTTCCATTATCTTCTTCACATGCATTTTAAGGGATGATGCTCATGAATGCACAAACAAAGTCCTAAATATGATTAACTAAAACGGGGGTGTTATAGTTCTATCCCCCTTAATAGAATCTCGTCCCGAGATTCCTAGGTAGGAAGATAGAAGGAACAGGGTTACACTAGACTTCGACGATCTTCTTGAAGAGGTTGATCCATGCCACCATTATTGAATGAATGAAACACTTCATTTTCTTTGAGGTAGCTGCACACACTAAAGAAGAGAGGAAAAGACAAAGAACCACAACTGAGTATCTCATGGTCAACTCGTGGATATATGTTTCATGAACATCTCTGGAGCCAATGAGCATGAAACACGTCAAGGTAAAGGAGGAAACAAAAGGGGATGGTTTTCAAGGTGTTAGATAGATGATTTTCATAAGGATTGAGACCATGGAGCTTCAGAAGAGTTTAAGCTTCTAAAGAGGAGAGCATACAACGGAAAGAACACGACCACAGACTTCGAAAGATGAACCTCTACTAACGGCTTAAGTAGATCTTCCAAGGTACGAAGATACAGATAACCAAGCTATTAAACTACTTTGATATAGAAGGATCGCTCTTCATTCAACTAAAGGTCAAGACTGAAGGGTTGTTTTGGTGGAGAGGACTCATAAGAGTCACAAGGAACATGTAATAAGAGAAATTGTTGGTTACCAAAACCATAGTTGCTCTTTGAACATGTTAGATAGACTGAAGGAAACTCTGTATTCATCCAGGTCTATCAAAATATTTTCCAGTGATCATGATATCACTTTACACCACTAAGATGAATATGTAAGAGGATTCCTAATGACACGAGGAAAAAGAAACTTCATTCTCATACTTTAGTTGCTTGGCTCAACAAGATGCTAGCCAACATAAAAGGGTCTGGAAGATCAACCGAGAGACATTTTGCAACTCTACTTTAAATGTTCTCCTTGATGTTCGGGAAAGTGGACATCAAGTAAAGGTTGGATGTCGGATAAAAAAGAAACCATGAGCACAACTCCTATAACAAATCATTGAAGATGCCTCATGAGGAGTGGTTGTTATTGCTAATTCAAGAGGATAATCCAATAGGTCTTTTGGCTAATTGTGTCAACCATTACATCAACCTTGTCGGATTTTCAAAGAGACCTATGTCAAAACCTTGAAGAACACCTACCATCATATCTGCTTGAGATTTAGATTCGGTTAAGTGGAAAGATACTTCAGACTCAGCATGTCAGAATAGAAAGTTTACAACATTAACCACAAAGGTAAAGTTACTGGAGTCTCAAGACATGGATTGCAATGTCAAGCTCCAAAAGATGATCTAGGTTGAGGAACCCATGCATTAGAAAATTATCAAGGGAGAATTGCATCTACATGAATTGATTGCAACGAAACACAAGTATATCCTTGTTGGGTAGCATTTAAGAAGTTATTGAAGCTTGTATGACTTCTTCTCTTCCGTGGCAAATCAATCAGTGGCTTAACGTGCTTAGAGAATGTTCTTGAGATGGGAAGGCATCAACCTACCATATTAAGAATACTTCGCACATGCTTGACTCACTCGAAACGATTCCCGAGGAAGTAAAGATAACTCTTCTCGAATTCACGGCGACAATTTTCAACTTCTGCACATGAACCGGAGAAGGTCACTCCCAACATCTAGAACACATGCTTCGAGATAACACGAAGACGGTTCTCAAAAGTTTCCGACATTACCACTAACTGTTCCATGTGAATCTAATCTAGCATGGAGAAGATAAGAATGTCATCGATGGGCTCAATAACAAACTTATCCAAATACTCCATGAATATGGACTCATATGTGGTATGAATGGAACAACAATATTGGTCAGACCATGGGACATGAAGATGTACCCATGTGAACCATGACAAGTAAATACATCATCAGGATAGTCCTCAGGACTGAGTTTGATTTGATGATAGCCTAAATCAAATCAAAGGTGGGGACGATAACATTTCCATAAATGAAATACGATATTTCTTCAGCGTGAACAAAGCTAGTCATCCCTTTAGGTGGAACAAGTCTGCTAGAACTTTTCTCTTACAACTCTCCAAGTTGTTGTTTTCAGCTCAACCAACTAGTTTAGGGGTATCTAGTACAAATCCTTGGAGAAGGGAGTAGTTCAGAGAACCCGCTTGCTCAAGAACTTGACATCCCGGTCATGTGGCAACATGGCAATACTTCTAGTAGACATCTAGAATATTACAAACCATCGATATGTCACTTAGTTCGAGAGGAAACTTGCTTGGTAAGGCAAGAACACATAGTCTCAGAGTTTTGGCACGAGCCTAACTCTTTGACCGAAGAGAGTGTACCAGAGTAACAGACTTGCAAGAACAATCAAACTTTGCTTAGTGATAGGTTAACCATCACGGTAAGAATGACACAAATGTCCTTGTTGAGGTCCAAAGCAATAATGATTACAACACTTTGACCTGGTTGAGGTCCAAACTAATTAATGCCTCTTGATCTGCGGATTACAACACTTTGACCTGGTCCTGGATATGACAAGGTACTAGAGTTTGTTAATCCTGACATCTCGAGATGGTTTGTCTGACAGACCACAAGAGTATCTTGCATCGAAAGACATCGATGCGCATTTATTACTTGGCTACCAACTGGTAGACAAAGGTCAGAAACAACAAGGGAGAAAGGAACATGCTCAGGATGGAATCCCGAGATGTGGATGCATAAGTCAACAATCTTCCGAGGACCAATGCTGAAAAGGGAAGGTGTAGCAGAGTCATGATTATAGAAGTTAGACTCACGAGGAGCTCTTTTGTCGTGATCTATTTGGTTCCATTAAAGAACATATGCCATAACATGTGGTAAGGGAAGTCATTGATTATCACAACTAAATCATGACAATAACCACAAGCTTGAAGGTTGTACTAGAAGGTACTAGCCATCCTGAGGTAATATTTCGACATTAACAACATGGATCAACAAAATGGATCTTGGGTTAAAGGTCAGCTTCATGTGCAAAATTCACAACACTAGAATTTAGCACAATGAGGGATCTTCAGTTCAAGCCTAAGGGTTAAAACCCGAGAAAGGAGTAATTACTATCTTGGTAGCATAGAGGGTACTACAAGGTAGTAACCACGAGGTAGCTTCCAAGATAAGAAACAACTTCTTAAGTACCCAAACAAATAAAAAGGAGGCACTCGAGGTGAAAGGAAACTTCGAGGCCTAGAATAGATCACTGTGGAACCATCAACATAATGTTGTGGACCCATAAGATAGAGAGATCATGATGGAAAGGAATCTCTCAGCTAAAGAAGAGCAAAGGGAAACAAGGAACACACGCACACCGACTCTAGAAACTCGACACTAGGTAAACTGGTTGACAAACGACATGCCTAAAAGGCACCTAAGATTTGAAATACGAGATGAGATATCAAAATTTTTCCAAAATCAACAGAAGATAAGATGACGGAGAGTTAGAGCAAAACTGGATAAGGAGAAAAAGAAGTATACTAGAGTTTTCGCAAATACTTTTTAGCTTTCAAAATAGTTTTCACAAGCACTAGACTCAACATCGACCAGTAGAAAGGTTTTCCTACGGACGGTACTGCTCTAATACCAAAACCTGTGACACCCCCAAGATTAAGGCTAGACAAATCCTAGACCTCTTTCTAATATAAGCCTAACATAAATCTTAGAAGCGTACAAAGAGAGAATCGGTAACATTACAGTGAAACTACGACACATAAGTTATTACAGCAAGCTCATAACTAAGCATAGAACCAAATTATTACAAGTAGAGGTCACTGACCACAAACATCAAACAACGGAAGGAAAATTATGCTATTAAGTATAACAAACTTAACAAATGGCCTAAGAGGCCTGAAGCATAATGATAACGTCCCAATCCATAGATTCCAGGCTGCCGACTGGGAACCCCAAGCTACTCGTCGATGTCGATGTTGTAACAAGCTCACCTTCTATGGTAACACTTACCTGCTACAAAAGTATCAACAAAGCAAGGCTGAGTACATGGTGTACTCCATAAGACTTATGGCTGGTGGGGTTACTTTGCATAAAGCTAACTTTCTTTGTAAAAGAGGGAGAACAAGCTCGACTAAATAGAACATTTGAAACGGGATAAGAAAATGATATATCTAGCTTTGATCTTCTTTTGATATCCACCGAATCTTTATCAGCTGAACCTACTAACTAGGATCACCCCCTCAATCCCCGGGCAAGCATCCTTAAGCACACTTTACTTAATTCCAAGTTTTACAATTAGGTTATAGTTCTCTATGATCATCACATCCGTTCCCAAGTTGTCCATAATCGCGGACAAGACTTTTCAAAAAGATTATTACCCTGCAGGGGTGCACAACTTTACCCACATGTACCAATCGACTCTTAATGCCACTAGATAAGCCCTCTTCCTTGGAAGGCCGGCAGAGGGTGGTTGGACACGACCTTTAACTTGCTTTCGCCGAGACCATGAGTCATGCCCTAAGGAGATGCCGCTGTAACGGGTCAACTCCCGAAGTCGGTCCCTAGAGATGTGAACAGGGTTTGAGATTACGGAGGCCGTGTCTCTCCCATTCCCTACCATGCTTACCTACCTGTATGAATGCACCTCCTCCACCTCCTTCGAGAACAACCAGAATGCATATGTCGAATGGAACGCCCGAACTATGTGACTCATGGAATCTACTAGGCAAGTTAGTTGGTCGAGGGGGTTTCCAGGTCCCCGTGTGGCTGTACGCTCGAATTGGTTCAAGAGGCAAGAACTCAGGTCCTAGTGGTGGTAAGTATGGGACTGGAAAAACCACAACCCGACGTGGCCTCCCATACAATCCTTAGCATGTTTAACTTTCATCTCTGATCATACCACGTCATCCTATCATACTAGGTTCATTCGCAGCTCTGATTCATCAACCAGATGGACTAGCGGTAACAGCTAAGCATGGCTAAGCACAACGGATATAAATAGCTCTAGCGAAGCTCATAAGCCAAAACCTAGTTATGCTAGGAGAATTGGATTAGGGAATATAGGCTACAAAGGTAACATGCATTAGATAGGATCACTCCATCTATCGATAAAAGACTTTGGAATCGTATGTGCATGGCAAGAATGAAATACTTTGAAACCATAGGATAATATCATGTGTGGGGCTATGCTTGCCATTGTTTATTGGTACCCAACTATAGATCTTTGGGTTCATCTGCTTGTCATTGTTCGTCGATATCCTTCGATGGTGTTGATCTCGGTCTTCGATCTTGATGTCGATTTCATATTCTACCGCAAGGAGGCAAACACCAGAAAATAAGGGGAAAACATTCAACACATGGCATCGATGCAATGCTCAAGCAAGAATGATGATGTGACAAGTTAACTTGTATTGAAATGAACCCTAAGGCATGCTTAGCAATTTTAAACAGGATCCGAGGGGTGCAAACCCTAGAATAGGGGGAACCTCGGAGTCACCTGCGAGGTTCAATTAGTTCTTCCAATTAAACTTGCCATATAAGTGGCTTACCAATGCATTAGTATGAGTCTATTGTGTAGATCTCATTTTTCTGACAATTTTGATATATTATACATATTTTTCTGACTTTAAATGAATTAGTTACGAGTTTTCCCAATTTAAATCCATTTTTAAATCATTATTAAAACAATTAAACATTTTTGGAATATTTAAATTATTTTCCATCTGGCCCCACATGTCAAACTTTTATTAATTTCAGAAATTAATTCCAAAATGAATAAAATTCTAACAGACAGGGCCCACCTTTAAGGTATTTCATTTATTAAAACAATTACATAAATGATTAAATAAAATAAAAAGGGTTTATGACGCTAGGCTGATGTCATGCTGATGTCAGCAAAGAGCATCCTTCTCACATCGTTGATCGATCCATCGATCGAGCAAGCGCGGGGTTGTGGGCAGGCACAGTTTGATTTAGCGCCTCCCGCTAGGCCAGAAGCTGACAGTGCAGCTTGCGGATGGTCGCCAGATCGTGGCCAGTTACGACGAATGGCGGTGGAGGCAGTAGGTGCTCTACGGGGGTGAGATGTAGAGTGAGAGGGATAGAAGGAGAGGGTCTATGAGGACCGTGATCTCACCCTAAGCACGGCGGTGGTGACGACAAGGTGAGCTGAGGTTGGGCAGCATCGGAATTCATCGACGACCGTGCCAGCCTGAGGCAGAGAAGAGGGCTCGATTCCGGCGATTCGGGGCGCGCCTGCTTGCGTGGTTGGTCGGAGACGAACGAGGAGATGACGGCGGTTCCATCGGTGGTCTCAGCTGGAGATGGGGTGGTGAGAAATAGAGGGGCACCAGCGGCCGGCGAGCTAGGGTTTCGAGCACACGCGGCATAGAGAGGAAGAGAACGCGCGCGAGAGGGAGAAGGAGGGCTAGCGTTCCTCAGCTATGGCCAGGGGGTCTTGTAGGCGTCGAGGCCATCAGTGGCATGCATCTTGGAGCTGCTGTGGCGGCGGACGACAAGCGCGGCGACCATGAGGAGCTTCCTCTGTCGGGGACGAAGATGACGACAGGGTTTCGAGGCCAAAGCGGTATCGGGCTGGCTTGGCCACACTTGGGCTAGGCTAGGCTGCGGCAAAGAAAGGGCAGCGTGCTGCTGGCGGCTGCGCACGAGCGGCAGAGAGGAGGAAAAGGAGATGGGCTCAGCCCAGGTTAGGGTTAGGGCAGGTTTTTATTTTTTTAAACCTTTTTCTGTTTTCTTTTCTCTTTTGTAATTTTAGTTCATTTCTGTTTTGTATAATTTAAAAATACTCGAGCCTTTTGTAAAACTAGAGAAATATTGTGGGTCCCTTTTAGTCCATTTGGGATCCACTTATTTTGTAGGTTTTTGAAATTCAAACTATTTTGACTGTGTTTGAGAGGAATAAGGAAACTAGGGCTCAGGGTTTCCATTATCTTCATCACATGCATTTTAAGGGATGATGCTCATGAATGCACAAACAAAGTCCTAATTATGATTAACTAAAACCAGGGTGTTACACGCTAGATACACTCCGCTTATAGAGCTCACCATTTATTATTGTATAGGTTTTGCTCATCGGACGATCTGCCGGTTTAGAACCTCGTCTTTGGGTAATTTTCCATCTACCAAGAAATCAAGGTAGGGTTGAGTCCAGCTAGGAATTACAGCCAGAACTGCCACTAAAGGTTAGTCAGATTTTGTCGGATATTCCTCATCTACTCCTTGTATAGAGGGAACTCTGAGGTGCTCTAGAAAAGCTCCATCCAGGACCTTTTTCCGCGCAGAACCTATACGAGATAATGCATTTGCTTCCTTATTTTTTGTTCTAGGGATGTGTTGAACTTCAAACCCTTCGAACAATTTAGATAATTCATCCACGATAGCCCTATATGCTACCATGTGTTTATTTGCATTACAGATATCTAACACTTGTTGAGCAACAAGATCTGAATCTCCATAACACATGAGTCGTCGGATGTCGATATCCTTAGCAGTCCGAATTCCATGCAGCAGTGCTTCATACTCGGCAATGTTGTTTGTTTTCGTGAAGTGGATCTGCAACACATAGAAAAGTTTATCTCCTTGGGGTGATTTGAGCACCACCCCAGCCCCCGAGCCCGAGCGCTTTAGACCCGTCAAAATGCAAGGTCCAGTATTCCGACTCTGGGAGGGTCATATTTTCCATTGTCTCTGTCCAATCGACGACAGTCAGCGAGGATTTGGGATTTGATTGCTGTATGAGGTTTGTACTCAATGTCGAAAGCTGAAAGCTCTGTTCCCCATTTCACGACATGGCATGTAGCATCGCTGTTGTTGTTGTTTATAACTCTCATGGGAGTTGTGCTCACCATCGTAATTGGATATTCCTGAAAATAATGCCTAACTTTCGGGATGTGAAGAACACATAGTAAGCTAGATTTTGATTGTGCGGATACCACTGCTTTGATTCAGTTAGGACTTCACTGAGGTAGTAAGTCGGACGCTGCACCATGTGTTCCTATTTTTTCCTCTAGTCTCTCCACCACCATGACGATACTGATGACTATGTTTGTTGCAATGAGATATAACACCATCGGTTCACGAGGTTCCGGTGCTGCAAGGATAGGAGCAGATGAGAGTACTGCTTTCAGGTCTTGTAGCAGCTTCAGCTTCATCAGTCCAAACAAATTTTTTGGTCTTTTTCAGGAGCTAGTAGAGTGGTGCGGCTCTTTCACCGAGCCAACTTACAAACCGACTAACTGCAGCAATGCAACCAGTTAATCTTTGAACATCCTTCAGGCGTGTCAGCCTGGAAATATTAAGTATAGCCTTAATTTTGTCCCGGTTCACCTCTATGCCTCTTTGAGACACGATGAAACCTAACAAATTTCTAGCTGGTATTCCAAAGAAACATTTCTTCGGGTTAAGCATTATGTTGTATTTTCGTAGATTAGCGAACGTTTCCTCCAAGTCAGAAATTAAGGTTTCCTTCTTTTAGGACATCACCGCTATGTCATCCACATATGCATGTACATTGTGTCTAATTTGATCGTGGAGGCAACGCTACATAGTGCGTTAGTACGTAGCTCCTGTGTTCTTGAGCCCAAAAGGCATTGTAATGAAATAGAAGGTTTCGAAGGGGGTTATGAATAAAGTTTTGACTTTGTCTGATTCCTTCATTTGGATTTGGTGATAACCGGAATATGCATCAAGAAAACATAGGAGTTCTGAGCCTGCTTTAGAATAGATAACTTGATCAATTCTAGGGAGAGCGAATGGATCTTTGGGACAAGCCTTGTTCAAGTTAGTATAATCAACACACATCCTTAAATCAGTGGTGTCCTTTTTAGGGACCATTATAGGATTGGCCAACCAATCAGTGTGGCTGACCTCTTCTATGAATCCGGCTAACTTGAGCCGAGCTAGTTCCTTATCTATTGCTTTTCGCTTTTCATCACCGAAACATCATAAGGATTGTTTGACGGGTTTAGCGTTTGGGTCCACATTTAGAGAGTCCTCGGCAGTTCCCTAGGTACTCCGGTCATGTCATATGGTTGCCATGCGAAGATATCTTGATTTGCTTGGAGGAACTTGACGAGCGCACTTTCCTATGTTCTATCTAAAACTACACCTATTTGGGCCACCTTGGCGGGTTTATCATCCTTCAATGGTGTCATCTTTGTCTCTTTTTATGCCTTGAACTCCGGAGTCGGCTTTGTCACCTCCTTTTTTGTCGCGGGCATCTCAGACGGGTCGATGGTCTTCTTGATCTCCTGGTACTCTTGAGCGTGCAGTACGGCTTCAGCAAAGGCAGCATTTCCGTCTTTGCACTCTCATGCTTTCTTCGGGTCTCCCCTGATGGTGATCACACCCTTTGGACCTAGAATTTTCATCATATTGTAAATGTAACACGGATGAGCCATGAAAGCCCAGTAGGCCGGACGTCCGAATATAGCGTGGTATGCGCTCTTAAATGGGACCACTTCGAAGGAAAGTGCTTCCGTCCGGTAATTCTTTGGAGTTCCAAAAGTAACATCCAAAGTGATCTCTCCCAGGGAATTTGCTTGTCTTCCTAGGAGAACTCCGTGAAAGATCACAGAGCTATGATTCAGCTGAGTTTCCGAGATCCTCATCCGACACACCGTTTCGATGTAGAGGATGTTGATGATGTTGCCGCCATCCATGAGAGTCTTGGAGAAGCCATAGCCGTTAATGAGTGGATTGATGACTAACGCGTATTTTCCTTGCATGTGCAACTTAGGAAGATGATCAACACGATCAAAGGTTATTGTCACTTCCGACCAGTCCAAGAATTGAGGGACAGCCGGAACAGTTGCGTTGAGCTCATGCAAGACTGCTTTCTTGACCTTAGCTGGTTGAGATCCAAGGAAAGTGACATAAGTGTCTTTCTTTGTTTGGAAGTTCTTCTTTCCATCCGACTTGGAATTTAAAGGCTCTGCTTCCTCCATGTCGGAATCTTCCTTGGTCTCTTTTTCTTTTTTGGGATTCTTGTTTCCCTTTTTCTGCTTAGCCCTGTAGCCAGCGGAATCGTCTTTCTTGATGTCGTCATTAAAATGACACTCGGCATTTGTGTGGGATGAGTCCCCGTTGGCATCTAAGTGATGCACACATGGATTATTGGCAATGTCGGCCCAATAGTAGGTTTTGCCAGGTTGCTGGTCTCCTCTACCCTAGACCCTTGACATCCCACAACCGCATCCGCGGTCGTATCCGCGCCCTCCTCCTCCAGACCCGAAACTAGCAGTGACAATTGTGGTTTCCGTGTTGGATTTTTCTTCCGAGGTGTTCTTGGCGCTTCTAGGCTTGTTGCTTCAGCTGTTTTGCCGACTGTGGCACTGCTAGGACGTTTAGTGGTCCCTCTACGTCATCGTTGGCATCTACGTACTTGCTTGCCATTTCTATCATCTCTCCCAGATCAGTGACCATGTCGCACTTCTAACGGTGACGTAGTAAACCAATTGGGAGTCCTGCAATGAAAGCTTCAATCGCAGTTTGATCATTTACCCCTTTGCAGGAGTTCTTGGTGTCGATCCATCATCCAAGATAATCCCGGCAGGTTTCTCCGGCTTTCTGGGTGCAACGCTATAGGTCTCCAACCGTACAGGGCCTCTGATATGTGCCTTCGAAATTCCGAAAGAACATACTTTTCTTGTCATACCAGTTGTGGATGGTGTTTTCCGGAAGTTCATTGAGCCAAGATCATACCGTCTTCCTCAACTTGAGCGGGAGATACCGGCTCGCGACCAAGCTATTTCTGCCTTTGGCGATGCAGCAAGCCTGGAAAAAATCCTAGAGCCAAGTATATGGCGGAGCCAGACCGTCGTAGGCTTGGATGTGTCTTGAGATAGCAAATCCTTCCGGGAAGTGTGTTTGTCTAATCCGTGGTCCAAAGCATTTTGTACCCACGTAGATATCATCGTTCTCGTAGCGCCGTGCCTCTATGTTAGAGTTGATCCTGTGTCTCGCGTCACATGGTGACAGAGAACACGGTCTTGGTTGTTTGCTGTGGCCATGGTGCCTTGGAGCCAGACTCCTACTCCTGCCACCACCTCCTCCACCACGATGCCCTCCTTGGCCTCCTCGAGAGCCGGTATGATGGATACTTGGTGGAGAGGGCGGTGCAGGTGGATTGTTTCCAGCTGAATGTCATCCTCCATCTGGAGAGTCATTATTCCGGTCCTGGGGAGGGTCTTCATTACGACGAGCCCCCTGTCGGCTTGACTCGGCATGGTGTCCGTCGTTCCTTCGCCCGTCGATTCTGCCATTGCGGTGAGGTTCAGCTGGATGGCTCGTATGTCGAGGAATTGGCATCCTTTATCGGTCCGCCTCCCGACGTTGCTCTTTGTCATCTTCCCTACGATTGCTCGACTCTCACCAGGGAGGGTGTCTTGGAACCAGTGCCGCAATTATGTCTCGCTCCGCGGCTGAAGCAACATTGCTCCAGTCACGTGTGGTTCTGTGCCGTTGCCCTGAAGATCCGGTCTTGAATAGTTGTCTTCCCGACGATCGGGGCGGTGATGCTGTTCTGGGTCCCGTCGGGGCCTAATATCATCCCAAGCCAGATCCGCGCGACATTGGTCGGATTGGGAGACCAGTTTTCTGCTTCCAGATTTCGTGGCCTTTTGTTGCTCCAGACCTTTGGTAATTAGCTTTACACCTATCCGAACTTGATCTGGGTTTGGGTTATTTGACAGGATATCTCGAGCTGCAGTAGTGTTTTCCACTGGCGTTCCATACACCACATCTCCCTTGCTATCTAGCCGAGGTTCTCCTTTGATAGCGTCATCTCCCTCAAAGAGGGTCTTGTGGACTTCCGGGTTTTTGTTAGCCCACACAGGGCCGTTCCGGGTCTTTTGATGCTGCAGGCAGTTGAATTGCCCCGTAGATGCAATGTGCTTCTTCTCTTCCATAAGGTTATTAGCCTCATCCAGGAGTACATAACGACGCGCTTCTAGGGCTTGGACCTTTTCTTCCAATTCTGTAGGTGTAAGCTCTGCAGCTATAGGGATAGGCATAGTTAACGCATCATCAATGAGTTTACGGGCACCAGCGGTAACCACGTAACCATCCACCAGAGTTTCCTTTAGCTCGTCTAGGATTAGGGCTCCATTTTAGTCTTCTTAGTATTCTTCGGCAACCACCTCCTCTGCTGGAGGATCCTTTGCTGGAGTTTGTTGTTGTTCTTCTTCTTTCCATCTTGGTAGCGCCGGTAGCAAAGACGGCTTTGGGTCCGTTTCCCGGAGTCAAGCGCTGATCAGTACTTTCGGACATGTGGACGTCGGGATTATCTCCGAGATCCATGTCATCCTGCACTTTGGGAGAGTTTTCTCCGGATCCTTCATCCATGGCTTCTCCTTCTTCTGCAACTTTGGAGTTGAACTCCTCTTCATATTCCACGAAGAACTTTCTGAAATCTACCGACGTCATTGAATCATCCGAAGATGTCGGTAAGTTGGTGTTTGTTCTGATCGCCTCCACCACCGAGTCTTCATTGTCTCCAGCATCGGCAGAGCCAGATCCGGATCCAACATATTCGACAAAGTGCGATGTGTGTGTCCTGAGGTAGTTGTGGCTTTCCTAGTGGGCTTCTTCGAAATGTCTGATGGTCTCGAGAACCTCATCCACGCTTGCGCCTTGAAGCATTATGCGCCTTAATGTATGCCTCGGGAAAGTTTGATCTGTTCCAGCGTTGGCCGAGCTAGAACCAAAGTTGTTGTCTTGCTCCTCTTGGATTTCGACCTCGACGGGCAGATCAATCTGGGATTCAGCCTCGCTAGGAAGATCCACTCTAGATTCGACTTGCACCGCAAGATCTGCTTTAGGCTCAGCTTTCTCCACTATCTCCATGATAGGTGCGGGCTGGGTGGGATTAGGGTTTTCCGAGATCTGGAACTCTATCGCCTCCATGGACAAAGTGGACCCAGAAACTTATTCTGCCTCGATCATCACCACTGGGGTGGGTGGGGCAGGTTCAGCCAAACCGATGTAAACATCGATATCACCAAAAGACATGATGGTGTAGGCAGTCAAGACCTCCCTAGCCAGAATCTAGGTCTCGTCGAGAACAATAAGAGGGACATCGCTGGCGTAGAGGACGCGACCGATGGTGATAGTTTCACTGGTTCAGATTCTTGTAGATTCCGCTCGGAATGCAGATCCGAAGCTCACTTGCCCCACGATGGGTGCCAACTATCATCGGATTGATGGCAAGTACGCCATGAGGGGGTCCTCGAGGCGTGCGGAAGAGAGGGGTGTGAGACATACGGGGTTCCGGGATAGTGAGCACCCAAGTTACCCAGGTTCGAATCCGCCAGCTTTGGACGGATCCTACTCATCCTAGCAATCCAGTAATACGACACAGCCGGAATATGGGTTACAAGGGTTTCGCCTGTGTGAGTTTAGATTGTAGACTACTATGGGGTTGCCCTAAAGGCTTGTCCTAGGATGTCTTATATGGATATCCGGCCTAGGGTTTACAAGAGAGACCTATCTGGATACGACTAAGAGTCGGTTACAGAGTACATCTTGAACTACAAGTAACATAACAGGCCTATGTCGGTAAGTCTTCTGGGCCTTCCCGTAGCCGGACTAGACTCTGTCTCTTCTCAATGACTGGACCGCCCGTGAAGCAAAGCTCTAACCGAAGTAGGCCACCCTAGTTAGTGAGGCACGGTGAGGATACCCAGAAAGTATATCCCTAATAGCCAGCCACTAAAACAGGGGTAGTTTGGGTACAAAAGGTGAAGTCTGGAAGAAATAGGGAATATTCTCGGGCATCAAACCCAGGGTTGACTTTTGTTAGGTGATGACCCACAAGTATAGGGGGTGTATCGCAGTATTTTCGAGGGAAGTGAAACCCAATTTATTGATTCGACACAAGGGGAGCCAAAGTATATTTATAAGCCTTAACAATTGAGTTGTCAATTCAGCTGCACCTGGAAAAAATCTTGCTCACAACAGTTTATCAGTAGCAACAGTTTTGTAGTAGCAATAGTAAAGTAACAGCAGTAGTAAAGCAAAGATAGTAGTAACAAAAGCAGTAAACAGTGGGATTCGAGTGCGGTAGGCATAGGGATGGATGGACGGGCGTTGCATGGACAAGACAATTCAAATAGCAATCAGAACATAGGGCAATTGCAGATAAAATAAGATAAAGCATCCAAGTACTAGACAATCCTAGACATGTGTTCCATATATAGTCATACGTGCTCACAATGAGAACTTGCACAACATCTTTTGTCCTGCCAGCCTGTTTGCAGCGGGGCCTCTAGGGAACTACTAGGAATTATGGTGCTCCTTTTAATAGAGCACCGGCGCAAACATTAACACTCCGTGAACACATGTGATCCTCACATCAAAGCCATTCCTTTCGGTTATCTCGATTTCTGTCACTTCGGGGCCATAGGTTCCGGACAACAGTGTGTGTATACAACTTGCAGATAAGACCAAAAACAATACTATCATAATGAATCAATAACATGTTCAGATCTGAAATCATGGCACTCGGGCCCTAGTGACAAGCATTAAGCACAACAAGTCGCAACAAAGTCATAAAGCACTAATAAAAGATACTAGGCACCATGCCCTAACAATCTGATGCCATTACATGAACGATCTCATCCAATCCCTACCATCCCCATAGCCTACAGCGGGGGATTACTCACTCATAGATGGGGGAAACATGGATGGTCGAAGGAGATGATGGTGGAGATCGATGGAGATGGCTCCGGGGGCACTTCCTCGTCTCGGCAGGGTGCCGGAACAGAGACTTTTTGTCCCCCGAATCTCCACTTCGGTGGTGGCAGCGCTGTGGAACTTCTTCTGGAAAAACGTCGAACCCCCCGGAGTTTTTAGGTCAGAAGGCTTCTTATAGGCGAAGAGGGAGACCGAGGGGGGTGCCTAGGGCCACCACACCATGCCCTGGCACGACCAGGCCCAACCCGCGCCTGGGGGGGTGTGGCCATCCCCTGGCCCTCCTCCATCTTGTATTCTGGCTCCTGGAGTCTTCTGGAAAAATAGACACTTTGGCTTTTGTCCAGTCCAATTCTGAGAATATTCATTTTCTGACTTTCCTGGAACCAAAAACAGCAGAAAACAGGCAGCTGGCACTATGGCTCTTGTTAATAGGTTAGTCCAAGAAATCATATGAAAAGTACTCCAAAGTGTGGACAAAACACAAGAAAGTGGATAAAACCAAGCATGGAACATCAAAAATTATAGATACATTTGCAATGTATCAACATCCCCAAGCTTAACTCCTGCTCGTCCTCGAGTAGGTAAGTGATAAAAAGAAAGAATAATTTTTGAGGTGTCATGCACCATCAAAGGCTTGACCAAAGTATTTGTAAAACATTCAAAGCCGGGTTCATAGTATTTCAATCATAACATGAAATACAAAGTTCTAGCAATAAGACAAAGAAACTATGATGCAACATGAAAAGGCACAAACAAAAGAATCATGAATAACAATGCTTTGCAAGACGTTTGTTTGTTTCACATAAAGAAAACATAGCATAGTGGCACTCAGCTTGTCCCTCATAGAGTAGCAAACATAAATGCATAGGACACCTTCAAAGTTTACAAGAGTGACTAGATACAAATAGTTTAAAACAAGCAATATCAAGGTATGCATCAATCAACAAGTCTTGGGACAATGCACATAGAACTAAGAATGGCCACTATGCTCTCGAGAAAGTGCTCATAGAATGTGTGGAGACTCAACAAGGAAATGAACAGGTTTTGAAAAGTTTGAAAGGCTTCCAAATGCTGAAAGTATGGTACTCATTAGCTTTGAGCTCCCTATCATAAGCATCTTTAAATGGTTAAGGTTAAAGTGACACAACTAAGAGGATATGCTTGACAAGTTATAAATCAAAGTCTCATGCCCCTTACTTACGAAGACCGATCCTCATGCTACTCAACTTCAGTCACAAGTAAGCTCTTTTCATTGTAAGTATATATGTATCATAGAGAACCGCCAAACGGGGTACCCCTTGCACATGACACGGGAGCTATCCCATAATCAAAATAACAAGTCAAGCAGACAATGAGCATCTCGGTGATCTTTTTATTTACTATGTGCATAGATTTTTATTGAGGATGCTTCATAGAATGCTCATTATGGTTATGCTGCAAGTTTCCACCATGATTAGGCATGGCTTAGGCTAGCGGCCCAGGCGTTTCTCTAACATACATACAAACTCCATGATCTTACAAGTTCCACTTTTATTTCACACCGTCGGGATCCATAAGCAAAAGAACATGATATCAACGAGGTACTAAGTACCAATGAAATGTTGAAAACGTTCCCCATGATACATGGTTCTGCTAACTTCAACTTATAAAGCGCAAGAACATACGCAACAAAGAAGGACGCAATGGTTCAGGTTTATTAAATGCGAGAAAATAAAGTGTGCCATCAAGTTCGTTAGAGCTTTACTAACTAACTTTCTCATAACAAGCAAACATTTTATTCGGAAAAAACAAGGCATATTGAATATGCACGGAAGTAGCAAATGATGCTAATAGGTAGGTATGGTGGACACTTTGGCAATATTTGGTTTTAGCGAGTTGGAAACATGAGTAAAACATACTCAGTGCAAGTGAAGGCTAGCAATAGTAAGGGAGCGACAAACGAGAGAGCAATAATGTCCATAATCATGCAGAGCGACAAAACTTCATTGATCAAAGCATAAAGTGATACTACAAGTTGAAAACTAAAGGATCATAAAGGCTTATGGTGACTTGGGATAGTCATAACATGGTGTGAGCATATGCCAAGTCAACCCAAATAAAGCATCAAAGGAGAATACCACAATACTATGCTTTAATATGCTAAAACAACGCATGATTTATCCAAGGCACACTAAGCAATCTCAATTGTTTATAACAAGTCATGCTACAGCAAATAATACTAAGAATAAAGCCAGAACAATATAAAGCATGGCATGACAAAGCATAGGCCATAGTAAAAAACAAACTCTCTTTACCACTTAAGCATGAGCCTTCCTACTCTTTTCCAAACCAAACCAAACTATTTGAAAACCAACGCATGAAAGAGGAGGTCCAACAAATTTATTCAGCAAGCTAAGAAAAAAAAGCAAACAAAAACAAAAAATAAGACGCTCCAAAAACAACACAACTGTGCATGAAAAAATAAAAATGAAGTGTTTGGAAGAAACCTAGGATTTTTATTGATGAAGAAGGGGATGCCTTGGGCATCCCCAAGCTTTGATGCTTGTACTTCTTGGATGTTTCTTGGGGTGACACGCGTGGCATCCCCAAGCTTGAGCTTTAGTCCATCCTTCATCTCATTACTCATTCCTTCCATACACCTGAAATTTTTCCTTCATACAAAACTTCACACAATCTTTATTAGCAACATTAGTGCACTCAAGATAAATAAGTCTTAAGGTCCAGTTCTAACACCAAATAAACTTCCACTAGAACACTAGCTACTGTAGCACTTCCCTAAAAAAGCTCAATTCCCCAAAAGAACTCAAAAAGGAACCAACAAGAAGCAAATGCAGAAAATGGCAGAAATCTGTCAAAACAGACCAGCAGGTAAAGACGATTTTTTTCGAAGACCTTCTGTTGCTCAAATCAAAAAGTGTTGAACTAACGAAAGTTAGATAACAACCTGGGACAGAAGCACAAAAATTCGCGCCTCAAAAGGACATACAGATATTCTACACGAATTTTTACAGTGAAGCATAGAAATCTGTTTCAGGACAGCAACTTTCCCAATCATTACTTCTCTCTCATTACAGGTTATTCTTGGCAAAAAAAAAGCAAATAAAAAGGATAAGGAGCGGTTATTACTGAAGTAATAACTTCGAAGACTCATCTAAAACTTTTGCGTTATCTCCCAATAAGTACTTTTTTTAACGCCTTTAAGTTAGGCATAAGCAAAAACTGAAAATGGATAAAATAGAAGTAAGCGGAGATAATCATGGTGAAAACATTGTTTTGTTCAATGAAATCCTTTTGTTAACAAGGTTGATCAGGTATTGTTACCAAATCAATTTCATATGATACAAAACTTTGTATTCCACTAATGATTATGTTACCTCAACCTTGATAGCAATGGTCCCAATCATAATAGTTTCAAATTTTTCTCTTGGTATGGGACAATATATTTCTCCAACTTGAATGCCCTCAACATGTTCAATTGAATTCAAGCCATAAGTCCTTTCAATCTTCTTGGAGAAATAGACAATATGTTCCTTATCATTAACATTGAAGGTCACCTTCCCTTGATTATAATTAACAACAGCTCCTGCAGTATTTAAGAAAAGGTCTCCCAAGAATAATAGACATAATATCATCTTCAGGCATAAAACGTTTGAGAGGATGCTCTCATAAGAAATACGAGTTGAACTAAAAGAGAGCATCAATAAGCAAATTCAAAACACATTTAATTCTAACCCACTTCCTATGCATAGGAATCGTGTATGCAAATAAATTCACAAAGAACAAAGTGACAAACATAGGAAGATAAAACAAGAGTAATTTCAAAACTTTCAACACATAGAGAGGTGTTTCAATACCATGAAAACTTCCACAACCATATTTTCCTCTCTCATAATAATTTTCAGTAGCCTCATGAAGAAACTCAACAATATAACTATCACATAAAGCATGCTTTTCATGACTACAAGCACTAGAGCTTTATTATAAACAATTTCAAAAGAATCCTCAGGAACATAACATTCATCCTTCTTTAGTAAGCATGGAGGACAATCAAATAATGTAAGGGATAAAGAGTTACTCTCATTATAAGGTAGGCATGGGTAGCTAATCCATTCTTTCTCCTTTTGTTCATCACTCTCCTCCTCTTTTTCATCTAATGAGATTTCAAGTTCATCAAATTCTTCTTCCATAGGATCCTGCAAGGCATTAGTCTCTTACATTTGTGGAAAGCATCTATTAAAATATTCAAGAATATAGCCATTTTCATCCTTGTAATTATCAAAGCAAAATTTAAGTCTACCATAAACCTCATATTTGTAAGGTGAATCATCAATATTTTCAAGAAAACTAGCAAGTTCAAAAGCACCCTTCCAAGCAATAAATTCTTCAATTTGTTCCGCATCATAAAAGTCATAAATTCCTTTAGCATAAGAAGATATGGTATCATTATCATTATACTCACACTGAAAAGGGAGGTGTTTATACCTCTTTCTGCAATAAGATTCATCACAGCAATAAGTAACATTATAAGTAGAGCACACGTTTCTAGCAATGGTATACAATCTATCAATTTGTTCCCATAAGTGTTTCCCTTTTTGTGACAAGCAGTGTTCCTTATAATAATATTTTTGATCTTCCGTGAACCCACCTTGCCAATAAGCTTCAGTTTCAAAGAAACCAACCATTGACAACAAGCATGATAAGGCAAGACAATAACAGACCAACGAAAATAACAACTAGAGTAGGAACTAATTTTTTTGTATTTTTGATAAAGAAACAAGCAAACAAGGAGAAAATAAACTTAGCTTGAACAATAGTGAATCCAAGTGGACTTGATAAATAAAGCTATGCTCCCTAGCAACGGCGCCAGAAAGTAGTCTTGATGACCCACAAGTATAGGGGGTGTATCGTAGTATTTTCGAGGGAAGTGGAACCCAATTTATTGATTCGACACAAGGGGAGCCAAAGAATATTTATAAGCCTTAACAACTAAGTTGTCAATTCAGCTGCACCTGGAAACAATCTTGCTCGTAGCAGTTTATCAGTAGCAACAGTTTTGTAGTAGGAATAGTAAAGTAACAGCAGTAGTAAAGCAAAGACAGTAGTAACAAAAGCAGTAAACAGTGGGATTCGAGTGCGGTAGGCATAGGGATGGATGGATGGGCGTTGCATGGACAAGACAATTCAAATAGCAATCGGAACATAGGGTAATTGCAGATAAAATAAGATAAAGCATCCAAGTACTAGACAATCCTAGGCATGTGTTCCACATATAGTCATACGTGCTCGCAATGAGAACTTGCACAACATCTTTTGTCCTGCCAGCCTGTTTGCAGCGGGGCGTCTAGGGAACTACTGGCAATTAAGGTGCTCCTTTTAATAGAGCACCGGAGCAAAGCATTAACACTCCGTGAACACATGTGATCCTCACATCAAAGCCACTCCCTTCCGGTTATCCCGATTTCTGTCACTTCGGGGCCATAGGTTCCGGACAACAACGTGTGTATACAACTTGCAGATAAGACCAAAAACAATACTATCATAATGAATCAATAACATGTTCAGATCTGAAATCATGGCACTCGGGCCCTAGTGACAAGCATTAAGCACAACAAAGTCATAAAGCACTAACAAAAGATACTAGGCACCATGCCCTAACAATCTGATGCCATTACATGAACGATCTCATCCAATCCCTACCATCCCCGTAGCCTACAGCGGGGGATTACTCACTCATAGATGGGGGAAACATGGATGGTCGAAGGAGATGATGGTCGAGATCGATGGAGATGGCTCTGGGGGCACTTCCCCGTCCCGGCAGGGTGCCAGAACAGAGACTTTCTATCCCCCGAATCTCCCCTTCGGTGATGGCGGTGCTGCGGAACTTCTTCTGGAAAAACATCAAACCCCCCGGAGTTTTTAGGTCAGAAGGCTTCTTATAGGAGAAGAGGGAGACCGAGGGGGTGCCTGGGGCCACCACACCATGCCCTGGCGCGGCCAGGCCCAGCCCACGCCTGGGGGGTGTGGCCAGCCCCTGGCCCTCCTCCTTCTCGTATTCTGGCTCCTGGAGTCTTCTGGAAAAATAGGCACTTTGGCTTTTGTCCTGTCCAATTCCGAGAATATTCATTTTCTGACTTTCGTGGAACCAAAAAAAGCAGAAAACAGGCAGCTGGCACTGTGGCTCTTGTTAATAGGTTAGTCCAAGAAATCATATGAAAAGTACTCCAAAGTGTGGACAAAACACAAGAAAGTGGATACAACCAAGCATGGAGCATACAAAATTATAGATACATTTGCAATGTATCATTAGGCAATTTTAGCGATAAGTACAGTAGTGCCAAAATTGGCGCGAGAAATTCCGATTGTCACCGGTTCTTTTGGTCTGCAATAGAATTGCTTATAGAATAGTGTTCCAGTTTGGTTTCGGTCGGCAGCGGGGCTAGCGTCGAGATTTCCAGTCGGGGTTCCCCTCCGTCAGAGCTTGCGCTAGGAATTCCGGTCGTGGCATCGGTTCGCCGGACCTGGCGCCGGTTCAGTATGGAGCTCCTTCTTGTGTGCGCTTGTTTCCTTCTCTTGGCGTTTCTTCATGGGCTTCATATCTGAGGATGAATAAAGCATTGGGATGAAGTAGCAAGTCATCCAAGGACGTATCGAAATCACACGAGAAGAGGAGCGAGTTAACCTTATGTTGAAGGATCTTGGCTTGGGCGTGAGTCATTAGTCCACTCAAGGGACTTGGTGGTGTAGATGTAGGGACATTCGTAGGACGGGCTGCATTAGCTCCCCCCCCTTGGAAAAGATTCATCCACGACTCGTCATGCTTATCATTTTGATCATCTCCATGGAAAGGTGAAAGTTCCTTGACATTAAATGTCGAGCTCATGAGATACTTCGAGGTCAGTATGTCGATCACGTAAGGAATTGTTTTTGATTCTCCTGGGGACTTTGAAGGGACCATCTCCTCTTGGCACTAGCTTGGTGTCTCGATCCTTGGGGAAGCGGTAATTGCTTAAGTGTATCCACACGAGGTCACCTTCTTCGAAGATCATGTCTTTCTTGCTCTTGTTTAGACTTGAAGCTTGTCGAAGCGTTCATTGCTCAATGGTAGCTCTTGTGTCTTTGTGGAGTTTCTTCAAAGCTTGGGCGTGCTTATCAACGTCCATGTTGGTGCCCTCATGTAGAGGAAGTGGTAGTATGTCAAGCGTGGTGAGGGGCTAGAAGACGTAGATGATCATGAATAGGCTGATCTTCGTTGTAGAGTGTTTGGCTTGATTGTAGGCAAACTTGGCATGGGGAATGCACTCCTCCAAATCCTTAAGGTTTTTCTTGATCAACACATGAAGGTGAGTGCCGAGGCTTCAGTTCACGACCTCAGTTTGGCCATCAGTTTGCAGATGTGACGCGGACAAGAAGAGGAGCTTGACGCCGAGCTTGGCCATGAGTGTCTTCCATAAGTAGATCATGAATTTGACGTCACCGTTGGAGACGATTGTTCTTGGCACACCGTGAAGACGACCGATTTCCCTGAAAAACAAATTTGCAACATGTGAAGCATCATCTGTCTTACGGCACGGAATGAAGTGTGCCATTTGGGAAAAGCGATCCACAACAACAAATATATAGTCATGACCATGCTTAGACCTAGGCAATTCAAAAACCTTAATGGTTAGACTTAGACTTAGCTTGAACTCATGCTAGTTTTTGACCAAGGTGCATGAGGAATAAGCAATGGCATATAAACACCAAATGTGTTAGACTTAAAGTTAGCTTGAACACATGTAATGTATCGTTTGATGTGGAGCTCCATGTCACGCTTCATCTTGCGCCAATAGTAATGAATGGAGAGAATGTCCAATGTCTTGTCATGACCAAAGTGACCCATAAGGCCTCCTCCATGACACTCTTGGAGAAGCATGTTTTGGAAAGATGACTTCGGAATGCAAAGCATGTTTTGTTTAAAGAGAAAGGCCTTATGCAAATATAAGTCATCAAAACCTTTGACACTTGAACACTTTGCGAATATTGGTCCGCAGAACGGGTAGAAGCATACAAATTTTTGATTTCATCAAGACCCAACACGTTTACTTCGAGTCAAGTAAGAAGTCTTGTGTTCTTGCGAGACAAAGCATCCGCAACTACATTATTTTTGTCTTTCTTATACATGACATGTAAGTAAAAGACTCCATAAAATCAGCCCACTTAGTGTGCATTTTACTCAAGTTGGCTTGGCCTTTGATATATTTCCATGACTCATGGTCGGAATATATGATAAATTCCTTAGGCCGAAGATAGTGTTGCCAAACGTGAAGGACACGAACTAAGGCAAAAATCTCTTTTTCATATATCGGATAGTTAAGGCGTGCGCCATCAAGTTTCTCGTTATGGTAGGCAATATGACGTCTATTTTGCATAAGGACTCCTCCAATGCCAATACCACTAGCGTCACACTCTATCTCAAAAGTTTTTGTGAAATCCAGTAACGCGGGAAGAGGTGCTTCGGTTAGCCTCTTTTTAAGCTCATCCAAAGCTTTTTGTTGTGCTTTTTACCACATGAAGGTGAAATTCTTTTTTGTCAACTCGTTGAGAGGGCTAGAAATGGTAGAGAAATCCTTCACAAAGCAACGATAGAAACCGGCCAACCCATGAAAACTTCAGAGTTCACTACATTTGTGGGAATGGGCCAATCTCATATGTCTTTGACTTTAGAATCATCGACTTCAATTCCATATGAATAAACAACAAAACCAAGAAAAATCAACTTCTCTTTAGCAAAAGTGCACTTGGGAATATTGTCATATAGCTTTTCATTTTGAAGGATTTGTAAAACCTCCTTTACATGTGTAACATATTCTGCAAGTGACTTTCTATAAACAAGAATATCATCAAAATAGACAACAACACTTTTTGTAATCAGAGATATCAAAATATGATCATGAGACGCATGAAGGTGGATGGGGAATTAGATAAGGCAAAAGGTATGATCAACCATTCATAGAGACCAAGTTTGGACTTGAAGACGGTTTTCCACTCATCGCCTTCCGCCATGGGTATTTGATGGTAACCACTACGAAGATCAATTTTTGAGAAAATAGTGGCTCCACACAACTCATCGAGCATGTCATCAAGACGCGGCAGTTATAACATTGATTGGACGACAGTCCATGCAGAACTGCAACGTATCATCCGTCTTTGGGACAAGAATCATGGGTACTGCACTTAGACTAGTGCTTACTTGGATCAAACCTTTGGAGATGATTTGGTTGATTTGGCATTGTATCTCCTTCATCTCCTCTAGGTTCGTGCAATAGGCGACACAGTTTGGGAGAGGTGCATCGGGTATGAGGTCAATGCGGTGCTCGATTCCGCAAAGAGGAGGTAGTCCATGAGGGAGCTATTCGGTAAACACGTCCTTGAATTCCTACAAAATAGCAATCAAAGAGGGAGGAATATTTGTCAAGTCATTAGGTCCTTACGCTAGTCCCTTGCAAATTGAGGACATAGGGTAAAATGGATGGGTTATTCCTCACGTCTATCATCTCACTTTTGGTGGCAAGAAGAACAATCTTAGTTTTTCCACTCGAGTTTTTCTTGTGGCTCTCACTCCCTATATGGTGGTTCTCTCGCTCACCACTCTTCTCACAAGTTGGTGGTGTGGTTTGCGCCCTCACTAAAGCGTTTGCATTGTCCGCAATTATTTGGCTAGGAGTCATCGGTTGTAAAACACATGTCTTGGTAAGACATTTGAAGGTATACACATTTCTGTGACCATCATGTGGAGCACCTTTGTTGAATTGCCACGGTCGGCCAAGAAACATATGTAAAAGCATCATGGGAACTACATCACACTCTACCATGTCTTTGTAAGGGCCAATAGAGAATGTTACCGAGACAGTGTGCTTTATCTTCACGGACCCTTGGTCACTTAGCCATTGGAAATGGTAGGGGTGCTTGCGTGGATGGAGGGTGAGGTTGAGATTCTCACACAACTCGGTGCTAGCAAGGTTGTGTCAACTCCCTCCATCGATGATAACTTTAATGGATTTCCCATTGATGCCGGCGCATGTTTGGGGGACATTAAATCTTTGATCTTCATGTTCTTGGGCTTGAGTAGTCAAGATCCTTGGGACGACAAGCGAAGGACTTGCGTTGTGTTCAAACATGAGGAGTTCTTGATCATCTTCCACATGTTGCCTTGTCATTGCTTCTTTGACTCTTGCATCAAATTCATCCTCACTCAAGTATTCCTCGTCGCCATTGTCATGAATGAAGAAAACTTTCTTGTTTCCACGTGTGGCCGACTTGTGTCATTCTCCTCCACACTTGTAGCATTCGCAGTTGAATGGCGAGTCATCCTTTATATGCTTTCCACTTGGGGTGGTTTTCCTTGGGGGAGTGTAGGCTTGAAAGGAAGCTTGGAGGTACGTGAGGAGCTTCCATTGAAGGTTGTTGGTGTAGCGGTTTAAGCTTTCTTGTAGGTGAAGTACGTCTTCGGCTTGTAGTATTTGAAGTCTTCTTGCACTTGATGCTCGACTTTTGTTGCAATGTGCACAAACTCAACCATGTTGTTGTACTTTTGGAAATCGATGATGCGCTTGATTGGGTGGTTCAAGCCAATGAAGAAATGTGCCATTGTTTGCTCGTCACGCTCTTCAATGTTGGCACGGATCATGTGGAGGTCCACTTGCTTGAAGTACTCTTCCATGGTCTTTGTCCCTTGGTTAAGCGATTTTAACTTTTTGAAGAGGTCACACATGTAGTGCGTAGGGACAAAGAGGGATCTCATATGAACTATCATGTCATGCCAAGTTGTGATTGGAGGCTCTTCTCTAGCTTCACGAGCGACTTAGACTTGTTCCCACCAAAGGTTGGCATAATCGTCGAACTCAAGCGAAGCCATGGCGGCCATCGTCTCATCATTATAGTTGTGCATACGGAAGATCTTGTCGACTTTGAGTGCCCATGATAGGTATCCTTCAGGGTCATTCGAGCCGGTGAACTTGGGCATGGTGAACTTGAGTTTGCCAAAAGTTTCTTCCTCATTGCAGTCACGGTAGCGGTTGTTGTCATGATGGTGACGGTCTTCGTCTTTCATGCAATCATTGCGACAAGCTTGGTGACCTTGTTGATGCACTTGCAGCTGAGGAGCCACATTTTGGGAAGGTGGAACTTGGTTCTCACGATGTTGTTGGGGAGCTTGCTCTTTCTCTTGGCGCGGTTGTTAACGAGGTTGAGGATATGGAGCCTGGTGCCGCGGTTGTGGGAGAGGCGAGGCTCATTCCTTGGTTGTTGAGGTGGGTTAGACACATGGGCCTCTTAGTGAAGGTCATGGTCGCGAGTCTCTTGACATGGATGGCATGACTCCACATGTACCATGCAATGCTCCATGTCTTGATGTTGTGGAGGAGGGTCGTCATGGTTACCATGGTGGCGGTGGGACGTTCATGATGGCAAATGACGAAGAGGATAATCTTGAAGAGCTTTACATGGACGACGAGCTTGTTCCTCCAAGTTGGATTCATCACTTATTGTTGCAAGAATGTCGCGCGAACGAGGGCGGTGTAGTTGAGGTTGCACTCGAGGTTCCACTCATGGATCTTCACGCGGTTGTGCTTATTTTATCACTAGTGCCCTTGCGTGATGACGGTGTTCATCTTGCTTTGCTTGAGGCCTTGAGGAGAAATCACCATCATAGCTTGACGTAGCAGCGTGCCATGGGAAGGTACATAGTGATACATTGCAAATGTATCTATAATTTTTGATGTTCCATGCTTGGTTTTATCTACTTTCTTGTGTTTTGTCCACACTTTGGAGTACTTTTCATATGATTTCTTGGACTAACCTATTAACAAGAGCCACAGTGCCAGCTGCCCGTTTTCTGCTATTTTTGGTTCTAGGAAGAGAGAAAATGAATATTATCGGAATTGGACGGGACAAAAGCCAAGGTTATTATTTTACCGGGGGACACTTGGAGCCAGAATACTAGACGGAGAAGGGCCAGAGGGTGGCCACACCACCTGGCCGCACGGCCAGGCTTGGCCCGCGCTAGGGGGTGGTGTGGCCAGCCCAGGCACCCCCTCGACCTCTCCTTCCGCCTATATATTGCCTCTGATACGGAAACCCTAAGTACCCGATCAAAAATCCACGAAAGAGTTTGTAGTTGCTGTCATCTCCATCCCTAGATCGGGAGGGATCTGAAGCTGGCCTTCTTCATCATCATGCAAGCCTCCGGTGTGATGCGTGAGTAGTTCATCTCTGGACTACGGGTCCATGTAGTAGCTATATGGCTGGTTCTCCTCCTTTGTGCTTTCATGTCTAGATCTTGTGAGCTCCGTTCATGATCAAGATGATCTATTTGTAATTCTGCATGTTGTGTTTGCGGGGATCCGATGGATATTTAGATGCTATTTCAGATTGATTATTGATTCTATCATTTCTTTGTTATTTGTGATCTTGCATGCTTTGTGTTGTTAGTAGCTATCTTGGCCAAGTAGATGCTAGACACTCGAAGAGTTAGTATTTATGCTCGATAGTGGGTTCATGCCTCTGGTAATCTGGGGAACTGACCAAAATCTCTAAGGTACTAGATGTGCTGTTGCTACTAGGGAGAAAACAACAATCCTTTGTTCATAGAACAATCGTATTGTTTACTTTACACGCAATTCGTAATGCAATAATCTGTTGCTTGCAAGTTAATACTGGAGGGGGTTCGGATGAGAACCTGAAGGTGGATTATTAGTCATAGATATAGTTGGATGACGGTCTATGTATAATGTTGTAATGACCAATCAAGTCTCAAAGGATTCAAGATGATTAGTATATGCTTGTATGCTTTCTCGATGTTTGTCAATTGCCCCGCTGTAATTTGTTCACTCAGCATGTTATCTATCTTAAGGAGAGCCACCTCTACTGAAATATGGACCCTAGTCCTTTCTTTTACTTTCAATCTACAATAAATTGTTTACTGCTTTGTGTTTACTTTCTGCAAACTATCACTTCCTTCCATTCGATATGTTTAATGCCTTGTTTTCAGCAAAACCGGTGAGATTGACAACCTCATCCCAAGTTGGGGATAGAGTTATGTGGTTGTGTTATGCAGGTCTCCACGTTGCTGCTGGCACCGATAGTGCGCCCTTCCAATGTTCAGCTAGCAACACCTTTGGGGTGTTTCCTTTCTCCTACTAGATTGATACCCTTGGTTTCATAACTGAGGGAAACTTACTGTTGTGCTCATCATACCTTCCTCTTGGGGTTCCCCAACGAGCCAACACATAGTTTGAAGAACTTCCATCTTCAACCATGGGGGCTTCATTGTGTCTTGGAGCACTTGCATGAGGATCTTGTTGAGGAGTAGGGTGATGGTGTGAAGAGCTTGACACACTCATATGGTGTCGTGAAGAGCTTGATGCGCGTGAACGCAGTCTTGTGTTTCACGTGAGCTCAGCCATCGACCTTTGTAAGGCTTCATTTTCATTGGTGAAGTTAATGTGCATGGCCCTCGTCTTGAGAAATGATGGTGAATCCTTGTCGCATGTCATGCATTTTTTGTTGGAGGCAATCGAAGCGGTTGTCGATGCTCTTGAATTCGGCTTGAGTTTCGTCGAATTGTTCATCTTGGCTGGTCTCGAGAGCATTGCAATGATCACGGAACTCTCGGCGAATGATGTAGTGGCTTGTGCACGTCATGCATGGTCCATCATCATCCTCGGGTTAGAGTGGTTGGCTCGCCTCACCGTGCCTATCCATCATGCAAGACAACAATAGATTGTATATGGAATGTAATATGTGGTGGGGGTTAGCCTTTTACCTCACCTTGAGGATTGCACCAAACTAGAAGCCACAAGTGAGAACTATAAGCTTGCAAAGTGAAATCGCAAAGAAAACTCACACTAAAAAGAACTAATACTCTCAAAATCATTTGGTGGAAGGTTAGGGTGGTGGAAAACTAAATGAAACAATCCAAAGAAAAGGTTATTGTTAAAGGTGGTAAAGAACCAAAGATCAATAGTAAAAAGGATACGGTCTACAAAAATACGAGGATACACACACGTGGAGATTGATGGGATTAGCACGACTATGAAAATGAGCACAAAATTTCCTAACGAAGACTAATCTCGGTTGTCTTGCCAATGTAAGGAGAGACCACAACTCATTTGCCAAAAGAGGATAAGCAAAGGATTTGTGCACTTGCCTTGGTCGTGCTTTTTTGTCTGTCTTTTCTTAGAAGCTTGATACTCTCTTTGTATTGGGACACTATGTATCTTTCTATTTTCTTTTTCTTTTTATCCCTTTCTATACTACTATGTCAACTTTTGTATTTGCTTACACACTCTCACTTTCCAAGGGCAAGTGCCCAAGGCTTAGGCAAACACAAAATGAGCTGCTCTCATAGGATAGATACACACAAAGGAAGATATGGGGTTAACAAGGTGGAGCAAGTTATACCTTCGGTATTGATGACAACTTGCTACCAGTGTTCGGGAAGATGTTTGGGTGTCGTGATGTCGAGGAGCGCGGGATGTGGTGATTTGTGGAAGCTTATTGTTAGTTATGGTGACACACACGCGAAACCGAACACACAAAAGAGCAGCCAGCGGTGCCGGTTCTATCAGCGAAATTTCCGGCGGTGAGTTCGGTCATGCCAAAATTCTTGCCAAAATTTTTGGTGGTGGAACCAATTCACCGGAATGCTCGCCAAAATCAGTTGGTGACAAACTCAAAAAAGTCAAATCTCGGAAATCTTCGAAAGTCTGTCGAAATTGGGATGGGGGAAGGTTCAATGAAGGTAGATCGACACCCAAAGCAATAGATCTATGGACCAAAACCACGAAAAACTCACCAACTCTAGATATCGATCCGAAGGTAATTTGGGGCTCTTTTTTGGGGATTTTTGAATTTTTGGTGGATAGAAGAAAAATTGTGGGGGATTCGTGATCAACGAAGCTCTGATACCAACATGTTGGGGTATGCCTGATCTTTCATGAATCCCATGGAAAATGAGAGGGAGGTTAGTGGGGAAAGAGGAAACTGATGAAAACCATGAACACACTTGCAAAGATCTCGATGAACATACACACACACACACACGAAAATATGATACAAACCAATAGCTCACGGTGGCCACTAGTCCGGTGCAATCCCTAGGATCGGTGTCGGGGAAGGATCTCTCTCTAACCGACATGGCGAGCGGGGGGCTTGGTGAGATCTTGACATCTTGGCAAAGGGCTCCGATGCCAAGGTCTTGTACAACGATGGATGCACGATGCAAAGTCCAACGATATGGGGGATAATTGGTGCTCCTTTAGAAAAGGAGCATGAGACTAGAACTAGGGAGATCCACAAGGGTTTCTTCTAATTCCAATTATCCAAGTCTGAGTATTACAATGGAGGGTGAGGGATATTTATAGGCCAGCCACTAAAACAGGGATAGTTTGGGTACAAAAGGTAAAGTTTGAATGAAATAAGGAATATTCCCGGGCAAAAAACCTAGGGTTGACTTTATTGGGCCACACGGAGATAAACAAAACTTTTCCCCTACGCGGTACTCCCAAGATCTAGCTGAGGTGATAGGCCATGAGATTTACCACTAGACGTGCAGGTACAGATTATGGATGAAGCGTGTCAGTTGATGCCATGTTGAGCGATCCCATGTATAGCACGTCTAGATCCCCATGAACCTCCTTGTCTGTAGCGCCGTACGTGCAACACCTCTATTGGTATCCACATGTACAGGAAGGAGCTCTAGGTAGAGGACTGCTAGATCATGTCTATCCCGAAATGGGAGTGGAGAGAGTGACAGCTAGGTCAGGGACTATCACTAGTCACTCCACTTATAGACACTCCTAGTTGGGCTCAACGCTTGAGGCCCATCTAGGATATATCCCAATCTCCACGTGGATTGAATCCACATGGGCTCCATTCCCTTAAGTGTGTGACCCTGTAGGTTCACGTACACCTGGACACGACACGAGTCACCACTCCGAGAATATATTTGGTAGCAGCCTCTAGCAAGACGTGCCAACTCCCAAGCACAGTAAACTCACAAGATGAACCTTTCTCAATGTGACTTTCGTCCAAGTCCCTTTGCCTCACAATATACCTTGTCAAGCTATAGGCGAGTAGTTTCCATCCCTTTAATAGCTCGACTCTCTCTTCTTGTTCCATGATATACGATTCGCTGGACTAACACTTAGTCCGACTCCTTGGTTAACACTTAAGCAAGTCGCGCATGGCCATGCTTCCGAATCATATCATACGAGAGGGCCTAGAGAATATCTCTCTATTACGGAGGGGCAAATCACATCTTGGTAATCCATGTCACGCAGCTTCCTTCTCAACCAACCCAAACTCTAACTTTATAACTGCCCATTTACGGAACAATGTTTGATAGAACCTAAGCTGGCGATCCAAATGTCGGGGGGATTGTCCCTAGGTACCCCAAAGACGCTCCAAAAGCTCTCTGTAATACTTAAAAAGGCAAAATATAAAGGAAAAACCACAGCAGATCGCGTCTTGGGCCGACTAGAGCCTCCCAGCCGGCCCACGGCCACACCAGCCACATCCCTCCTCAGCTTTCCGTCTGGGCCGCCCCCGGCTGGCCCACTCCTACTTAGCGCCACCCGGCCATCTGCCCGGCTAGGCCGCCATCCCCCGTGGTGCCTGCTTCCTCTGCGTCGCCCGACTAGGAAGCTGCCCAGCGCCCGGCTAGGCCACCCACGCATTGTTCGCCCAGCTGGGCCACGATCCGACCCGCCTGGCCACCGCTAGCCTCCCCAGCTTCTCGCCCGGCTGGGCCTTGCCGCCTCCCCCGAGCGGCTGGTTTGCTGGCCACCCGGCTGGGCTCCTCCAGCCGGTGCAGTTCCTGCCGCCCGTTCCGTATCGATCAGCAGGCCACCAGGTCAACCGCTTCGCCCAGCTGCTCCTTCTTCGGTCGACCAAGTACTAGCTGTCCTGGATACCAGGTACGAGAATATAATAAGGAGGATATTGACAAAGAACGACAGCGACAAGACTCACAGTACCGAGCCATGCTGCCTCTACTAGTACTAGATGATGTAGCAAATAGTCTAGCACTATGCATGACTCTGTACACTATAGCCTACCTCATCAGATGACATATGCACTAATAGTAGTTAGGCATGTGGGCCAACATGTTCCCTGGGTTTCCTTTATAAGACACTAGGGAGGCCACATGCAAAAGGGAGATCAATGGATGGAGAGCTAGCTCGTTCCCTGCTAGCTCTCTCACACACGCACTAGCACTTCACTCCTTGCTAACTAGCTCTCCCTCTCGATCTTAGAAGCACAGATACACGTCTAGCTCAGTTCATTTCAGATACAGCTCAAGGAGCACCTTTGTAGCCCGATTATACTCACATATACTGTCAGACATGCAGGAGTAGGAGTTTTACCTCACCACGAGGGCTCCGAACCTGGGTACTTCCTGTGTCCCGCTACACTGGCTTGTGCCCAAACCTACCTGTGAACACCGTCGCAGTCACCCCTGCTTTCTCCCACACCTCTATCTAACCTTCTTAGGTAAGGCCGTTCCCAACACAACGACACCACAACTCGGATCATGCGATCACCTCAGGTCGAAGGATTCGATTGCTTGAGACTGCAAATGACAACATGCTCGTTGCATCTCAACTGTTGGTCAATCCGACTCGCTAAAACCTTTAGCTGAGTCCGTGTAATTTGGAATGGCATCACCATGCCCATGACAAGTGGAACCATATCATCAACTGTCTTGCACATTGGTCTAAGTTGTGTGTCCAACACAACCTTAATGACCAAGTACAATCTAGTATGGACAAACATGAATATATAGTTCCACAACCGGATCACGTATTCAATGATATATATTTGATGTTCATACAAGGACAACTTTATTACTTTATGAATACATTAGGGAATATCATCATACATGATTGCCTCTAGGGCATATTCCCAACAGACTTTCGTTAGGCAATTCCGACGATAAGTCCGGTGGCACTGGAATTAGCGTCAGAAATTCCGGTCGTCGTTGGTTCTTTTGGTCTACAACAAAATTGCTTACAGAACAATGTTCCGCTTTGGTTTCTGTCAGCATCAGGGCTAGCGCCGGGATTTCCGATCGGGGTTCCGGTCTGCCGGAGCTTGTGCTGGGAATTCCGGCAGTGGCGTTGGTTTGCCGGACCTGGCGTCGGTTCCGTATGGAGCTCCTTCTTGTGTGTTATTGGTTCCTTCTCTTGGCGTTTCTTCATGGGGTTCATAGATGAGGATGCATAAAGCATTGGCATGAACTAGCAAGCCATCCAAGGACGTATCAAAATCACACGAGAAGAGGAGTGAGTTAATCTTAGCTTGAAGGAGCTTGGCTTGGGCACAATTCATTGGTCCACTTGGGGGACTTGGTGGTCTAGATGTAGGGACGTCCGTAGGACGGGCTACATCACTTCGGCTTCTCAGGTTTGTCACAGCGAAAGTCTTCCCCTTTTCTAGACTCGACCACCGCTATCGGAGGACGAGGTTATGGGCGTGCGACCTCTCTTCCTTCTCCGGCCACCCCTGATCCACTCCCCCGCTAGCAGCAATCCGTGACGCGCACCGGCTCCTTGCGCTCCTAGACCCATGGATCTCGACAGTGACATGCCTAATAGGAAGCCCAAGTACACCCCACTTCCCCATGGCGGAATCTGGAGCAGATCCCGTACAGGCGGCTACGATGGAGTGTGCTCAGACCCGCCTTCCTCGCTAGGGATGGCGCCGGTCTCGCTCTCCTGGTCGATCTTGATGGGATCGTCCTTCATCGTGGCGCAAAGGGCAGGCGACAATGCTGGAGGAAGTAGTGAAGAAGTGAGTGGGGGAGGGAGCAAAGCCAAGGATCAGGGGCAGCAATGCGTGGGCGCATCTGCGGTAGGGTGGGGTAGGAGGGGAACAGGGGAGTGGGGAATTAGGCGTTGGATCGTGGGGTGTAGTTTCTCTAGGTTTTTTTTAGAGTATGACATGTGGGGACTACATGTCATATGCGGGTTTGCGGGTTCGAGTTTGGAACCCACATAACCGCCTCTGCCAGACCAGCTGGGTGTGGTTTTTTACTGATAACTGGTTCGGCGGGTGTAATTATTTACCAAACGCTCCCTATTTGTTGCGGGTACCCATCGGGTTAGCGCGTATCAGGTACCCATTGCCATCATGACGTTCACCAGTCATTTCAAAAATCAATCATGGTAATCAATCAATAACTACGAAGGAAATCAACCACGTTCATCAGTCGGTATTCATCATAGTCATCAGCAATCTTGGTCAGTGCCACCATCGGACCAACGTCGACTGCTACTAGCGAACATTTCCCTATCGTCGTCTCTATATCTTTGTCTACAGCTGTTAACCAAGCTACATGCTGTTCTCGACCGTGCCACAGGTCTCCACTCTTATCCATTTCTCTAAGTTGCCTACATAGATGGTTACTACCCACTCGATCCATTCCGCACCATCAGTCTAGCATGCAACAAAAACAAACACATTGATAAGTCATGGAGCAATTAAACATTGATACAGAGTTATATTATAGGTTGCTTGCAAATTTCCCTCAAAACATGTTGCACAATAGTGCATAGTTACTATTTATCTGAGCAATTAAACATTGATATAGAGTTATATCACAGATTGCTTGCAAATTTCCCTCAAAACATGCTACAAAATAGTACACCGTTGTGTTCTAGATTCAAATATATTTGGCTGACCCCTTGCATACCATGTAATATCGTAACAATGATGTAATTTCACCCCCTTCAAAATAGCCATACTATCCATACTTTTAAAATGCGAGTACATGGTGAACAACATGAATATATTCATAGATTTAGTACAATTTATTTCTAAGTTAGCAATGGCATGAACCATGGCTCAATTAAATTGTGCTGTTTTCGGATGTTTCTAAACGAGGTAAAATAGACACTCAGTACCATTGTTTCAAAGTTAGCAACTTCACCAACCATGGCTTGGTCAAATTGTGTTGTTTTCGTGTGTGTTGCAAATAAATAAAAATAACCACTCAGTTGCATAATTTGACCTTTTATCCATTGCTATCAGATGAGAAAACAGAAGATTTCTCCTGAATCTTCTCTAGGGGATCGAACCCCGTTTAAAGATTTGACCAACAACGGGGAAAATGAAAATTTAGGAGCAAAGAAAGGCAGTGGCACAAGTTGGTATGGTCGATTATCTGCTGAGCAAAAAGAAGAACATCTACAGAAGCTACGGATAACTCGGCAACAACAAAAATTCAGATGAAGGTAAATGTGCTGGATCAAGTCAATCATATGGTGCAAGGAGTTGGTATGTAAGAATTTTTTTGTCTTATCAATTGGTTCATGTAAGTTTATATATTATTTACAATTTATCAGGACCCTTTTAAAGA
This sequence comes from Avena sativa, assembly GCA_916181665.1. Classification (NCBI taxonomy): domain Eukaryota; kingdom Viridiplantae; phylum Streptophyta; class Magnoliopsida; order Poales; family Poaceae; genus Avena; species Avena sativa. The sequence continues at coordinate 322,235,586 of OV702292.1, forward strand.
ACGGGCAGACAAGTGTATAAAAATTGAGAACAACAACAACATAGTACACCTCTAAACCAAGGTAATTTTCAGAAGATTTCTTCTGAATCTTCTCCAAGGATCGAACCCCGGTTAAAGATCTGACCAACAAAGGGTAAATGAAAATTTGGAAGAAAAAAAGGCAGTGGCACAACTTGGTATGGTCGATTATCTGCTGAGCAGAAAAAAGAGCACATACAGAAACTACAGATAGCGCGTTAGCAGAAAATATGTAGATCAAGTTAAATGTGATGGATCAATTAAATCATATGGTGGAAGGAGTTGGTGTGTAAGGATTTTTTGTCATATCATAGGGTGCATGTAATTTATCTATTTTCTATAATTTATCAAGATAGAATACCCATTTTAAAGACCGCGCAGACAATTGTAAAGAAGTTGGGAACAACAACAGCATATTACATCTCTAAACTAATTTCAAGGGACCAAAAGAATTTGCAATTGTTTGTGTATCATCAAGTCTATTCCATATTTAGATAAGCATTATATATTGATATTGAACATATAAACTGAAAAATAATCAGACATCATTCATTTAGGTCAAACATGTTCTAATAACAGGGCTTCACTTATATGCATACAATACTTATGTGATGAAATTAAGCATGTTTCCATTTCAGATGTAGATGCATCATTAGATTTTTATGTTCATAATGACCTATGCAAATTAAAAATGAATGGGCTTTCATTTAGGTGAAACATGTCCAGGGGACGCTGCTTTGAGTTTTAGGATGAAGTTTCATCATATCTGATTCGGGTATTCTCTTCTCCATCCAACAAACTAACTAATTTTTGGAACCATAATTGGGTACCTTATTTCTATTTCTCCCATTATATCTATTAGTTGAGGGGTCCAGAGAATACATCTGAACCTCCGTCTGGGGAGGTTCTCCCGATTAAAGAACTAACCAACTAAGGTGAAAATGAAATAATAGGAGGAAAAAACCAGCGGCACGAGTTGATTGTCTACTGAGAAGAAATAAGAATACTTAATGAAGCAACGAAAATACCGGAAACTAAAAAAGGTTGCAGCTCAAGAAAAAGGTATAAACATGCAATCCTATACTGTTCTAACATATTTAATGCCATAATTTTTTTGTATATAAATAAATGATAATAGCAAGTAGTATGAAAAATAACCATGGGAATTCATTTAGGTCAATCAAGAGAAGTCATTAATGCGCAAAGAAGAGCTCGAAGATAGAGCCTAACACCCGAGGAAAGGTAGATTGTGCTAACTAAGCGCAATGTAAATGCCAAAGCTAGGCGGAACACCCCATGTGCTGAATTCATCGCAATGATGTACCCACATGCTATATCTTCAGATATGGCATACCCAACATTGATCCCAAATGCATCATCCAAAGTGGATCCGCTTCTACACCTAACTACACCAACGAAAATGATGGTAATTTCTTTAGGGCACCTCCTCTCTCTAGTCTCATCGAACAATTACTTACCGGCTTGACCATTATGCAAGAGACTACCTTAGAAGAACCCTGGAGTTCGGTAACATCCCTGATGACCTCATGATCATCGAGCAACATACCAATGATAGCAAATAGATGGCATGCATAATCAAGTGAATGAGCAGCAAGAGGAGACCAAAGCTCAAAGAAGGTCTCGGGAATGGCCTAAAAAGAATGGTTGGAAGAGGCACAACTACGAGAGAATAGTGCACAACAAAGAGCAACCAAGAAAAGCATACCACACGGGGAGAGGCAAACATAAATAGAACATTGTAATGTTGGCTTTCAGGCTAAGCGCAACACACCATGCATCCAGTCCATCATAATGTCATGTCCTGATCCATCTACATCGTCTGTTCCCAACCTTGGAAGAAGAACTAGGAGCTGGACAAGAAGATGAAGCGGCTGGTGCTGAAATACCGGAGTCTCCGGGCTTCAAGACTGGACTCTCCACCCCTGTACCCCAGAGTCTCTGGCACAACTCCCCAAGGACTTCGGACAGGCACTTGGAGCATACAGTACACCCCCGGAGATAACTTTAGAGAGCGTGAGGACTCTGCCCAAGACTCTAGGCCCACTTCTAGAAGCTACAACGGGCACCTCAGAGTCTAACCCAGAGACAACCTCGGAGTCTCCAGCCACACCAGAGTCTCCGGCCCACAAGGCCGGAGTCTCCGACCTAAGTGACTATTGGCATGTCAAGGCTTTTTGGGCCTGGCCCATGTAACCCCCTTTTTTGACGCAAATTTCCTGTTTATTACCTAAACTACCCCTATTTATGTGGCTAGGATATAAATAGCCCGACCCCTCCAATATAAAACCTAAACTTGATAATAGACTAGAAGAAGAACCCCTTGTGGAATCTATCTAGTTGGCCTCATACTCCTTGACTAGGAGCACCTATTACCACAAACCTCTTGAACTTTTCCTCATTTTGTTCAAGTTGTACAAGGCCTTGGTGTGAGTGATCTCTATCCAAGTTGTACAAGGCCTTGGTGTGAGTGATCTCACCAAGATTCTCGCCTCGTAGTTCCGGTTAGAGAGAGAATCCTTGCCCGACATAGATTCAAGGGATTGTGTTGGACCGGTAGCTACCGGCTTGAGCTATAGGTTGTTTTGTGTATCATATGTGCATGCGTTCATCATGTTCTTAGTGAGTGTGTTTGCATGGATTTCATTCCCCCTCTCTCCCCTCACGATTCCACCTCAATTCCTAGAGATTCGTGAATGATCGGGCCACCCTTGAGGGTCACCCCTAATAGCACATGTACCGCGATAGAAAATCGATGCTGATGTAGCGATAATTCAAGTCGTAGCAGGCGTGCCAGCGGCTCGGTCGTAGATTGGCATTGTGGCAGCGCTTGTGTGTCATGGGAGCAGCCGCGGCATAAATTCACGGCAACTTAATGTACCATGGTAGAACCCGACTCGAATTTCATCTTACGGAAGGTAGAATTCGACTCAAACTATGCCGCAGTAGGAAATACAACATAAAAACCAAACAACTACAGATTGAAAACCTAGACACCTACGACTCGGATTTGACTACATCGTATCTAAACAAGGAAAACAAACAACAACTATGACTCTAGTCTGATGCCATTAGGCTATGTCAAAATTATAAACCCTAATATTTTTGTATGGCTTTTTCTGAATAGGAAGAGAATAAAATTGATCTTCGTATGAATTTGTGGATGATCACCGAGGAAACGCTGGAATCTGATACCAAGATGATAAGGGGTGGCCCGGTCTTCTCAGTGAACAAGGTGGATGGCGATGATGTTGATGGTAGATAACTTGTATGACGCTCATTAACTCTCTAGCTAATCCCTGCTACCAGGTGCAACAACTCTCAACCCCTTTGATATTTGCAACTCCACACACTTGCGCACATAGCCGTTGACCCTGAAGTGGTAATTGCAATCTACTTATTTCCAGTGGAACATTAGATCACACTCAAACTTTCAATTAACTAATTCCCAATGGAATATCTAATCACACTTGATAGAAGTAGCAAATAAACACCAGATCGATACGAATTGGTGTGTGGTATTCAGAGGATTGTTTGTAGCAAATCTATCTAGAATATATGGAGGGGTGGGGCAGCTAGCTAACTTGGATTCGACTTGGTTTAACTAGACAAGATAAAAACCGACCCAACCATGGGTTTGGACTAACGGGTACCCCGACTCACTTGATGGCACACATTGGACTCATGTAGGTGTGTCTTGTGCTTCCTGGTGTCCCACCTTGTTGTCTCCTCAAGGCTAGATCTCCTCCTATTGTAGTGTGCATGCCTCCCTCGCCTCCCTCGCGCACACACTGGTGATCCATTAATGAGGGGAGGATAGCTAGTACTCATGTTATTTTTCTGCCTCCTTATATCCTGAAGGTTGTACTTTTCTGCATTGCAATTCCTCCCATAGATGAGGTGAAACCCAATTTCAGAACACCCCAGTTCTAAAACGTTTTGGTCAAGGCATGGCCAAGCTCAATTAAAAATTGAGTTTACCTCGGTTTAGGTTTTGAGACGTTTGAGTCTTTTATTTGCTGTTTTATTAAAGTCGAAAATGTTTAGGTTTTATTTTGTGTTATGGTTTTTGGGGCTATCCAAAACCCCTTTTAGTTCAGCCATTTGGGCTTTAGTTGTGGTGTGGGGCCTTTCCCACACAAGTCTCATTGGAGTCACCCTATAAAGGTTTCATGGCAGCCCCCATTGTATCGTAGACTTGTTATTTTCGAGATAAAAGAGACACCAGAAAAGTCCAATGTTTGGGGGCACATATCATCATGTTTTCTTGCTAATCTTCAAGGTCTGATGTTGTGCCATGCGTGGGAGTTCATTTTGATCGGTACCAACATGAGGAATTGAAGAAAGATTAGTTTGATCTATTTCAAATTGAGTTCTCTTATTATCGTGCTCATGCTACCGATCATCGTGAAAGATTGGGCCTAAACCCTTTTGTATAACGTTGATCCTTATCATCTTGGTATCAGAGCTGACGGGTTTCTCATAGCGGTTTTCTGCTGAGATTTATCTGCTGGAAGTTTGATATGTTGGAGTGGTTGCTGCCGGAGGTGATCTGCCAACACACTGGTTCTGTGATTGTTCGTTCTACTGGAGGCATTGGAGTTTTATGCTACCCGAAGCCCCGCCGTCGTGCTGTTATTTTGTGAGATCGGATCTGGTCGTTTCTAATTTGTAGACCTCACGTCCAAGGAAAAGAAATACTACTAGAAGTTGGATCAGCCTTTTTGCCCATGTGTTTGTCCAGGTCGTCTGAAACAAAAAGGAAACAAATAACAAGCAAAGGGCAAGCAAACATGAATGTGTTAGACTAGTAGTCAGTACTCACGAGATAACTTGGATCTCTTCCGTGTTGCTTTCTTGGTTTATTTTGTGAGTCGAGATGTTTCATCGTCTCGCTATATCATAAACTTGCTTCCCACATGTCATAGATGGTATATAAACATGAATGAAGGTAATAACCCACTTAGTGTGTGTTTTCCCACTAGATCAACATATAGTCGAAGATATATCCATACATGATCATATATTCAAATATAAGCCATATGGAAGAGTGGGAATGTATTCTTCCCACATAGCATGCAAAGGTGGCCATGTGGCTCCTCATATTTAGTATTATGAAAACAATATGTATCATATATGGTAGCATGTAAAATAGAACTGGATCTATCCCAACACATATGAGCTAGATTTAAATACCAATGGAATGCAACGGCTGATATTTGATTAAGATGGTGGAGTTATAGATAGAACCAAAGAAAGGTGGTGGAATTTAAAAAGATATGCCCCCAACTCAACTTGGGCATCAACCAATATATCAGGAACCAACTACAATATATCAAGAGGCAATTACAACTAATAAGACAATTGCATATGAGAGAAGAACCAAATGAAAAGGGGTTTTATATGATTCTCAAATGCAAGGTGGCATGATGACATGAGCATGATATTATGATGATGCAATAATGATGTGTAAGAAGTAGCACTATATATAATAAACAAGTAGCATTACAATTGTTAGACAAATGGGATGTTATAGTTCTCCCCCACTAAACAAGAATCTCGCCCTAAGATTCCTAGGAAAAGAAAACGACAAACGAGAGGCGGGTGTTTGAAACGAAGGTGATTCTCATGTTCCCAAGTTGCTTCATCAACGGAAAGGGTGACAACTGCACCTTGCAAAACTTTCTAGACTTATTGCGAGTCCTATGTTTTGCTTATTTGAATAAAGAACTTGAAGAGATTGAAAAGAAGCAAGCTTCTTATTTCAAGCTGAAGGATTGTCGTGAAACAAGGAAGGTAGGATAACATAGATTACGTACTCGAGAGAAAACATGATAAAGTAATGCATCCACTTCTTTCGCTGGAAGAAAAGAACGACTTTGGAGAAGTTATCAACCACTTTTAAAATAGCATTGTTTCCTCCCTTAGATTTAAGAAATGAAGTTTGGAGAACAATATTTCCTTCAAACAATAGAGTTCCTTGATATCAACAAAAAATATTTGGGTTAGGAGTTCTCGGGTTAGATTCTTCTTGCACCAGTAAGAACCAAAGGATCACATAACTGAGGTGCGCAGATATATCTTAAAGAGAAGGAGGTGATGCTAGTTTATGGTGGAATACTGAGACAAAAGTTGAATATAGCAGATCTAGAGTTATTGTAGAGATGCTTATTGCCTTCCTTAACCATGAGGTTAATGTGATAGAATTTGCGATTGATGGCATCGACCATAATTGGCTTTACCAAGAGAAAAGAATTTGATAGATGAAGTCAGAGATATCTTCCATCCATCTTGTTTGACGATGTCGAGCACCATTAGAAAGAAGAGGATGGAGAAGAATTTGCATTTGTTTCCACCAGATCATTGAAGATTTTTCTCTATCTTGAAATATACGAGACCACCAACAAGAGATTGTTAAGAGACCAACAACAAGAGATTGTGGCTCATGTTCGTCGAGCGAAAACTCCAGAAAACAAGGACATAAGTAAAAGTCTCGAGGGATAAAGGCCACTTCTGACTTTCGTGTAATGAGTGAAATCGTATTATTCCACCAATTCAATGTACAAGAGTGAATGATAAGAGTAGTGGTATGCTCATGAATCCATACCACACTCAAGGCATTACTCCATACATGAATAGGAAAATCGTGTAACCCAACTCTTGGATTTTAGACTGAAGATCTTGATAAGAAGAACTCATGAAGCTCTGTAAGAAAACAAAGATTTGTTGCAAACACTTCACCGGATCGAAAATAGATAAATATGATGTTGTTATTGTCATGTAGGAAGTCCCAAACCATCAGAAAATATATGATAGAACAGCACTAAAATAGATGATAGATACAACAGATAGAACGGGAAAAACACCAAGGTCTTGAAAAGAGGATTTGCATATGATTTGAAAAGTCTTCCTGGCATCCAGTGGAGAGAGGATAGAAGATAGAGAGGGTTTCCAAAGTTTTCTTGATGTGTGGAAGACCAACAAAATTTCTTGTCCTTCTTACAAAGATCCCAGAGAGATTTAGCAGTCTTGAGGAAAACTTCAGCGGAACAACAATGATAACTTGCCAAACAAGAAAAAATCTTCGGATTTGGTTAAAGGTGGAGGATGGAATTAATAATTGACTTGATGATTCCATAATTGTAGCAATGTCTTTAGAAGAAGGATGTGGCCGAGATAGGCGACTATGAAAAGTCAGAATTCATACTTTGAGAACTTTGCACACAAGCGATATTCACGAAGCTTGAGAGAAAAAGAAGAATATGTTCTTCCATTGGACGAATAGATTATCTGGCCCTTCGTATGATAAAAGAGATGTCGAGTTGTTCACATAGTTGATCTAATCAACGGTCGAAACGATAAGGAGATCGTGGATAAAGAAGTGATGATAACTCATACATTTAAGAAAATTATCGGAGATGAAAGGATGAGATTCTCCTGTATCAAAGAGAACCTTTGCGGATATGGAGTTCGAAAAGATGTGAAGCATGATAAACGTATGATAATCCACCATAGTGCCTTACAAAACCTTTGCCAAGGATACAGGAATATGATATACAAATGATCATGGCGTATCTGAAAAATCATCAGAGATAACCGCCATCATTTGGAGGATTAGATTTATAGCATTGGCCATATTCCACTCATGATAGGTGTCATATAGCTATACAGAAAACTAAATTACAATCGCAAGCATCAGAACAATGCAAGTTATGTATTTAGTCCAAAGGAGGATGAATATGAAGTAAAACTTTAGATTTAAGCGCCGATAGAAAAAGATCGAGTTAGCATGGACATGCCGACAGAAAGAAGGTGAATAGTGTATCACACACGACTGAAAATAAGTGTGTAAACACAGATGTATCAAAGAAAAAACTTCGCATTTTTCGGCATTAAAATACTAACTACATGCGAAAAACAACTTAAGGGATAGAGATTAGCAACTCCACATTATGTGAAAGCATGCTAAAGAACAAACACCCTTAACAAGATCGCGTCGGTTAACAAAGAGTCGGATAGATCGCGTCAGTTTACACAAAATACTATCATATGGAATGTACCAACAGTTGATAACCTAAGGTATATTGCGAAGCAAAAGTTGGATGCGACAAATCAACAAAAGAATTAACACATCCTATGGTACTATAGATACCCCCAAACACGTGAATCCTAGTTTGATTTTTTAGAAGAGGATAGACAAACGTTACACTTCCTTAACAGAATAGGGTGGCTGGGTGGGTAAGAAGAAAAATTGAAGCAGTCCTAGTCTCATGTTTAGTTTTTTCCTAATATCTAGCTACCAAAATATTTCTAGACTGACAACGGCCACCTTGGTTGAGACCCTAAAGGGCAGAATGGATCTGATACCAGATGTAATCCCCCGACATCACGTTTCTAAATCACAAGCCGGTATAACCCGAATTGGGGGAGGATGTACTACCATGGAGGCCGCGAGGCCACCCACAAGCAGGTCGCAATGGCAGGGCACGGTACCGGCCAACCATCCAACCCAGTATTCATGCTTATAGCTTCGAGTGTGATAAATGTGACCGGCTGCCTGCAAGTATAGCATACACAAGTGAGTATGTATGCCAGCGACATACAAGAGTACATTAGAGCAACTCCGTCTAAAATAAATAGAAATTGTTGGCGATTTTTCCCGCGAAGGAACTAGGGTCCAACAATCCCTTGGTTCGGGAGGGGGCTGAACACACGAGTCCGAAGGAGTCTAGTGATGGCTACGGCAGTGGAGCAGATGCACGACAGAGAGTTGACACTGGGATTTTTTACACAGGTTCGGGACCCTCGTGAGGAGGTAAAGCCCCTACTCCTTCTTGGTTGTATTGCTCGCTTACCTTGCAAGGTTACAATGGTGGGTGAAAGTCTAGGTTTTTAGATCTCTGGGATCCGTCCCCTACAAGGTAGGGGAAGGGACCCTTATATAGGGCGGCATCGGCCCTCTCCCCCTGGTCCATAGTCAGGGAGGGTCACCCCAGTGCCGTCCCTTGTGATCCCGGTCTAGGAGGATACTTTCTGGTGGACTCTTGGGCGCTAGACGCTCCTCCGCCCGTTGGTAAAAAGTCCTCTTTGCGTGCTCCTTGTCCTCGTCCATCGGGGTGCATGTCTCTCCTTGCACCAAAATGGCCAAAGGCAGTCCTGCCCGCTCTAAAGCCGTCCATCAGCCGATCAGGGCCTTGTCGACTCCACTTTTAACCAGGTCCCGGCCCAGGGGCCATGGGGGCCGGAGCATCCAATGCATCGCTTGCACTTGTCGTTTCCCTCGGGAGGAAGCCGTGTAAACCTCACAGCCTCCTCCTCCAGAGTTGTCCAGAATAGGTGTCCTAGCCCACCTCGCAAAAGGGGGAAAACTCTCCCTCACAAAGCCCTCTCGGGGCCATTGAGGAAGCTAGACATAGACAGATGATGACCCACAAGTATAGGGGGTGTATCGCAGTATTTTCGATAAGAGTGTCGAACCCAACGAGGAGCAGAAGGTGCTGGCTAGTGGTATGGATCAGGAATTCTCTGCAAATACTTAGCAAACGGATTTTTAGGGGGTTTTGATAAAGCAAGTAAACTAAGTACGATTAAATAAAAGACAGTAGGAATAAATGCAGCAAGTGGCCCAATCCTTTATGCTGCAAAGGACAAGCCGGTTGTATTACTTAAGATGACCAAATGTTCTCGAGGACACATGGGAAGACTGTCAAGTGCTTTCGCTTCATATAGTTGATTAATCTTCTCTAGCTTGCTAAGTGTTGTGTGGGTGAACCTGTGCTAATGTACCGCCCCATCCAAGACTAATACATACTTGTGATTATACCCCTTGCAAACATCCGTAAGTACAAGAAAGTAATTAAGGTAGAAACCTAACCACAACTTTAAACTCTAAGACCCTTACGTCCCTTGTGCAATGGTTTCCTAATGGGGGTTCAGGTTTCTGCCACTCCGGTAACCCCTACGATTAGTAGCCAAATACACAATTCATTCCCCTAGGCCCATATAGGTGAAGTGTCATGTAGTCGATGTTCACATGACACCACTAGAAGAAGTACACCACAACTTAAATAACAATCTATTGAATCTTTCTCAATGCAACTCCACTACTAACGACAAGACTTCTCCCATGTCCTCAAGAACAGAACGAACTACTCACAAGACATCATATGGATCATGATCAGAGATGGAATAATGATGTATAACAATCTGAACATAAACAATAATTCAATGGTTCACTCGATAGCATCAACTACAAAGAGTAATCAACACCGGGAAAGTTTCCCCTATGAACTATAGCAAGATTCAACGCAATTGTTACAGCAATATGGAGATGGTGATGAGGGTGCTGATGGTGATGATGGTGGTGATGATGATGATGACCCCGATGAAGTCCAGCTTGATGGTGGTGTTGATGGCGACGATCTCCCCTCTCCGGGAAGGAATTCCCCCGCAGAAATCTGTCTGCCGGAGAGATCTTTCTCTCTTAGTGTTTTCCGCCCCGCAGAGGCGGCGGAATCTTTCTGTGGTTGCTCCCCGAGTCTTAGGGTTTCGGGAGGATGATATACGCCAGAGGGGAGAGGCTAGAGTGGGCCAGGGCGGCCACACCACTCCCTGGCGCGGCCTAGGCCTGCCCATGCCATGGGGTAGTGTGGGCCCCCTGTGGCCCACCTCCACTCCATCTTCTAGCATCCTGAGTCTTCTGGAAAAATAGAATTTTCCGTATATTTTCCCGGATTTTCTGATCTTCGCGAATTTTGCCTCCAAACAGCACATTTTCCATCAGAATCCTGACTGCAGCGGTCCATGCTCCAAAAGTCATTAACCATGCAAAAATTGATGAAATAACATAAGTATCACCTCTCAATACGAAATATATCAATGAATAATAGCGAATTAAGACATAGAATAGTGATGCAAAATGGACGTATCAACTCCCCCCAAGCTTAGACTTCGCTTGTCCCCAAGCGAAACTGAGCTCAATAAACATGACCTCAGGTTTATGGAGTGAAGAGTCGATAAAAGAATACAGACAAGAAGCATCACATTCATCAAATACATAGATCATAATAGAAGACAACTCACTATTATATAACTCAACTTGAAATAAGTAAAGGAAACACAATAAAGATACATAAAGTGAATCATAATTGGTAATGGCAAACTTAGCTCTTGGTCGAAGAATAGTTGATAATTTGCTGGAGTTCACAAATAGCTGGCTTTTTCAATGATAGCTTTCAAAGTAGTAAACTTCAAGATAAGAGCAATGTGCAAAGCAAGGAACATAAGACATGATTGAATAAATCATCATATGAATGAATGAAACACAACAACTCAAAATACTTGCTGAGATAGAAGGGAGTAGGTTTACTGATTCAACTACAAAGTAAAAGAAAGGGCCCTTCGCAGAGGGATGCAGGGATTGCAAGTCTCATAAAGAGCTCCCAAAAATTAAGATACTTACTAGCTTTCAGCTCTCATTGCCCCTATCATAGGCATCTTTAGGTGATTAAGGTTAAAGTGACACAACTAAGAGGATATGCTTGACAAGTTATAAGTTGAAATCTCATGCCCCTTACTTATGAGTACCGATCCTCATGCTACTCAACTTCAGTCACGAGCAAGCTCTTGTCATTGTAAATACATACGTATCATTGAGAATCGCCAACGGGGTACCCCTTACACATGACACAGGAGCTATCCCATAATCAAAATGACAAGGTAAGCAGACAGTGAGCATCTCAGCAATCTTTTTATTTGCTATTTGCATAGGTTTTTATTGAGGATGCTTCATAGAATGCTCACTATAGTTATGCTGCAAGTTTCCACCATGATTAGGCATGGCTTAGGCTAGCGGCCCAGGCGTTTCTCTAACACACATATAAACTCCATGATCTTACAAGTTCCACTTTTATTTCACACCGTCGGGATCTATAAGCAAAAGAACATGATATCAACTAGGTACAAGTACCAATGAAGTGTTGAAAGGGGTCCTTCAGCTAACTTCAACTCATAAAGCGCAAGCATATACGCAACAAAGAAGGACCCAATGGTTCAAGTTTATTAAATGCAAGAAAGTAAAGTGTGCCATCAAGTTTGTGAGACCTTTAATCACTAATTTTCACATAACAAGTTTAATTTGGGAGGTAGATAAAACAAGAATTTACTTGGAATAGCAATAATGCTACTAGGTAAGTATGGTGGACACAAATGGCAAAGGTTTTGGTTTAAAGGAGGTGGATGCACGAGAAGAATACCCTCTCAGTACAGGTTTTTGGCTAGCAAGGCTGGGTAGCAAGTACAAGAGTTGAAGGAAACAAACAAACATACAAGTGATAAAGACAAACATGCAATCTTCCTTAGAAGCACAAAAGATCCTAACTAGAGAATACTAGACTTATGAGCAAATCAAGAAAGAAAGATGATGAAATTATTTTTCTTTAGAGTACTTCTATCTTTTTCATTCGACTCTCAAAAATAGTGTTGCTACTGACCGAGCCAGGTTTGCCAAAACCAACTAAATTAACTCAATGATCCCAAAGTGCTACCAATACTAACAACAAAATTAATCATATAACCACGAATTGAAAACTAATATAAGCTATGCAAAAGAGTGAATGATAGAACTTCTCATTAATATTCCATAACGGCAACTCACACCAAGGGATTCATATCTAATGAGAGAGGGGACACTTCCATAATGCAAACCATACTACAAAATAACTCCTCTATTCATGATATGCCTCTACTAATAAGGTAAAAAGATAGAAGATAGTGATGTGATACCGCGACACTCCCCCAAGCTTGGAACAAACCAAGGGGATGCCAAACCTGATGATGAATTACTCCTTAGGTGGTGGTGGTATCCTCTCATCTTCGTCCGTCTTCCAGGGTAAATGCTTCCCATCAACAAAGGACATTGTGGTTTCCATCATCCTGAAACTTGCAGCAGCACTTGTGCGTTTAAACCTAGCCTCATACTCACAGTTTTGATTTTGAACGTCATAGAACTGTGCTTGCAGTTTGTTGGTTGTTTGGCGGAGTGAGAGGACTTCGTCTTTGAGTTTAGCAGTATCCTTTTGGTGCTCGGTGATGAGTTCGGAACAAATCTTATGGATGATGTCCACTTCGCGCTCCGCCATCTTCCTATACCTAAAGACTTCTTGCTCCAATGCTTCCATCCTGTCCTCCAGACTTCCTTCACCTTTAGGGCCTTGAACCTCCTTAATCCGGACCTCCCCACCTTCGAGCAACAACTCCTTGGGATGAATCTTCAATTCTCTCATGTATGGGTTGATGATATCCTCTAAAGAATCTCCCTTGGATGATCCAGAGGAAGACATTGTGGCTCCAAATCTGGAATTCTACCTGGCAGAAACAGATCGAAACAAAAACACGGCGAAAACACGATATACGAACCTCGGGAGATCCGGGGGGTTATATATTACGAAGTTTCATATCAAAAGGAAGGTAATGGGAGAAAATGGGTCGGAGACGGACTCCTGGGTGGCCTCACCACCTGGTGGCGCGGCCAGGGGTGGGCCCACGCCATGGGGTGGTGTGGGCCACCCCGGCTCCGGTTCCGTCCCTTTTTCACTTCGTAGCTTTCCTTATTGACTGAAAACTACAAAAATATAGTTGGATTGTATTTTCACGAAACTTTTCTTACCAGAACTGTTACTTAGTTGGAAACGGACTCTGCAGGTCTCTGAATTTGGTCCTTAATGAATTTCTCTGGAGTTATAACTTCAAAGGCATCAACATCTTCATTGTAAGAATCTCCAGCAATATAGTGTTTGAGTCGCTGTCCATTCACTACTTGTGTAGTATTATCTTTTAGAGAGGAAATTTTTATTGCTCCTGAACGGTATACTTCTTCAATGATAAAAGGTCCTTCCCATTTTGATAGTAGCTTACCTGCAAAAAATCTGAGACGAGACCTATATAATAGAACTTTCTCGCCAACGTGAAACTCTCTCTTAAGTATTCGCTTATCATGCCATCTTTTAACTTTTTCCTTAAAGAGCCTAGCATTCTCATAGGCTTCACTCCTCCATTCATCTAAAGAACTTAAGTCAAATAATCTTTTCTCACCAGCGAGCTTACAATCTCTATTTAGTTCTTTAACTGCCCAGTAAGCTTTGTGTTCTAATTCTAAGGGTAGGTGGCAAGCTTTTACATAAACCATTTTATAAGGAGACATTCCCATAGGATTTTTGTAAGACGTTCTATAAGCCCATAAAGCATCATTCAACTTCTTAGCCCAGTTTTTTCTAGACCTATTAACAGTCTTTTGCAAGATAGATTTAATTTCTCTATTTGATAACTCTACTTGCCCGCTAGTTTGGGGGTGATAACCTGAAGCAACTCTATGATTAACATCATACTTAGCGAGGGTCTTTCTAAAACCGCCATGAATGAAATGAGAACCCCCATCAGTCATGAGATACCTAGGCACTCCAAACCTAGGAAAGATAACGTCCTTAAGCATTTTTAGAGGGGTTTCCCCGTCAGCACTTTTCGTAGGAATGGCTTCTACCCACTTCGTAACATAACCAACGGCAACAAGAATATGAGTGTAACCCTTCGAAGGAGGGAAAGGACCCATAAAGTCGAACCCCCAACAATCGAAAGGTTCAATAACTAGAGAGTAGTTCATAGGCATTTCATTGCGTCTAGAAATATTACCCACACGCTGACATTCATCACAAGATAAAACAAATTTTCTTGCATCCTTAAAAAGGGTAGGCCAGTAGAAACCTGATTGTAGTACCTTTTGTGCAGTTCTATCTCCTGCATGATATCCTCCATAGGCGCTACCATGACATTTACGCAATATCTCTTTTTGCTCATATTCTGGAACACATCTTCGCATAATACCATCAACTCCTTCTTTGTATAAGTGTGGGTCATCCCAAAAATAATGCCTCAAATCATAGAAGAACTATATTCTTTGCTGAGCTGTAAAAGTTGGAGGCAAATACTTGGAGACAATAAAGTTAGCATAATCAGCATACCAAGGGCTTCCTCGCGAGCTCACCCCCACTGCAGCTAACTGTTCATTCGGGAAACTATCGCTAATAGGCATAGGATCAAAAGAGATGTTTTCCAAACAAGATAAATTATCAGCTATAGGATTTTCAGCACCCTTTCTATCTACTATATGAAGATCAAACTCTTGTAAAAGAAGTACCCATCTAATAAGCCTAGGCTTAGCGTCCTTCTTTGTCATAAGATATTTAATAGCAGCATGATCAGTATGAATGGTTACTTTTGAGTCCACAATATAGGGCCTAAACTTATCACAAGCAAAAACAACAACAAGAAATTCCTTTTCAGTAGTAGCATAATTCCTTTGAGCCGCGTCTAAAGTCTTACTAGCATAATGGATAACGTTTAACTTTTTATCAATACGTTGCCCAAGGACAGCCCCTATAGCAAAATCACTAGCATCACACATTATTTCAAAGGGTAAACTCCAATCAGGTGGTTGAACAATAGGGGCTGTAGTTAAAGCCTTCTTAAGAGTTCCAAAAGCTTCCTTACAATCATCATCAAAAACGAAGGGTACATCTTTCTAAAGAAGATTAGTAAGGGGTTTTGATATCCCAGAAAAGTCTTTAATAAACCTTCTATAGAAACCAGCATGACCAAGGATACTACGAATACATTTGATGTCTCTTGGGCATGGCATCTTCTCAATTTCCTCAACCTTAGCTCTATCAACTTCTATGCCTCTTTTAGAAACTTTATGACCAAGAACAATCCCTTCATTAACCATGAAGTGGCATTTCTCCCAATTAAGAACAAGATTAGTTTCTTCACATCTCTGCAAAACTTTATCAAGGTTGTGCAGACAATTATCAAAAGAAGTTCCATAGACAGAAAAGTCATCCATGAACACTTCTACAATTTCCTCACAAAATCCATGAAAGATAGCAGACATGCACCTTTGGAAAGTAGCAGGGGAATTACATAAACCAAAAGGCATATGTCTATAAGCATAAGTTCCATAAGGGCAAGTAAAAGTAGTTTTTTCTTGATCTTGTTGTTTAACAGCAATTTGAGAGAAACCAGAATAACCATCAAGAAAACAAAAATGGGTCTTCTTAGATAACCTTTCCAACATTTGATCAATAAAAGGAAGCGGGTAGTGATCTTTCTTAGTAACTTTATTGACTTTCCTAAAATCGATGCACATCCTATAGCCTACCACTATTCTTTGAGGAATAAGCTCATCATTATCATTAGGGACAATGGTAATACCTCCCTTTTTAGGAACACAATGAACAAGACTAACCCATTCACTATTAGCAATAGGGTAAATAATACCAGCATCAAGGAGTTTCAATACCTCATTCCTTACCACTTCCTTCATCTTAGGATTTAAATGTCGTTGGTGCTCCACTACTGGCTTTGCATCTGGTTCTATGTTGATAGAATGCTGACATATAGTAGGTGAAATCCCTTTCAAATCATCTAGAGTATAACCCATAGCTCCTCGGTGTTTCCTCAAAACTTCCAATAATCTTTCTTCTTCCTCCCCTGAAAGTTTAGCGCTAATAATAACAGGATATATCTTTTTATAATCAATAAAAGCATATTTAAGATCATCAGGGAGAGGTTTTAGATCGAAAATCGGATCCTTTTTAGGTGGCATCGTGGTACCCAAGTCCTCTACATGCAAGTCATGCTTAAGCATCATAGGTTGATCTCGAAGAATCATGTCAATCTCGTTCCTTTCTTCCATGAAGATTTCACTTTCATGTTCTTCCATAAATTGCTGCAAATCATTGTTAGGAGCAAGAGAAATAGAAGCAAGTTGTTCAACCCTAAAATCCTCATTATGGGTTTCCTCTTCGCAAGGTTCTTTAGCAAATTTCGAAAAATTAAACTCATAAGATTCCCCATCAAACTTAGTCAAGATTTTCTCCCTCTTGCAATCAATAATAGCTCCACAAGTACTCAAGAAAGGTCTACCAAAAATGATAGGATAAGTTTTACTAGCAGCTGAACCAAGTACTAGAAAATCAGCAGGGTACTTGATCTTACCGTAAAGAACTTCCACGTCTCGCACAATACCAATTGGAGAGATGGTCTCTCTATTAGAAAGGTGAATAACCACATCAATCTCTTCCAACTCGCAAGGACTGATCTCATGCATAATTTCTCTGTAAAGCTCATAAGGAATAGCACTGGAACTTGCACCAATATCACATAAACCATAATAGCAATGATCACCAATTCTAACAGAAAGCACAGGAACACTAGCCTTTTTAGTTCTATTAGGATGTGAAACAATATTAGAAGCATCCTCACAAAAGTCTATGTGCCCATATTCTACGCTTTTAGTGACAAGGTCTTTCACAATTGCTACCACGGGTTCAATGTTTATTTGTTCATCAGGTTTTATAGTTCTTTTTTCACTTTTGGTGATTACATTAGTTATCATTGGATGGTCCTTTACCTTTTCGGGGGAGGGAATCTTCTCGATATAAGGTTCAGGTAACATGGGGTCGATGATGCAATACTCAGCACTTCCAATAGGGGCATAGTCAACAATATCTTTGTAGGGTGCATGGTACTTGTTCCAACCCCTTTTTGGAATTTCGATATAGGAAGCAAAAGCTCTAAAGAAATTCATAATAACATGCAAATCAAGACCATAAATATTACTAATATTTTGAAAGTCATCAGTTCCCATAAAAGATTCAATGCATTCATAATCGTAATTTATACCTGACTTTCTAACTTTGTCATTCTCCCAAGCTTCAGCATTGTCTTGAATACGGTCCAGAAGGTCCCATTTAGCTTCTTCTTCCATGCGAGTGAATGATCCAGCGCAAGAAGCATCCAATAAATCTTTATCATGTAGAGGGAGCCTTGCATAAAAGTTATTGATAATAATATTGTTGGGGAGCTCATGAATGGGACATTTGAGCATTAGTAACTTCAATCTCCCCCAAGCTTGAGCTGTACTCTCTCCATAAAGAGGCCAAAAGTTGTATATTTGATTCCGATCTCTATGAATCTCACTAGGAGGATAAAACTTTGAATAAAAAAGAGGCACTATTTCCTCCCATTCCAGAGCTTGACCATTCTTCAACAGCTTATACCATTGCTTAGCTCTTCCTTTCAGTGATAATGAGAATAACTTATTCTTAACTTGATCTGTAGTAATACCTTCACACTTGAACAACCCGCATAATTCGTGTATAAAGAGTAAATGATCACCGGGATGGACAGTTCCATCCCCAACATAGTAGTTATCCATAACACGATCAATAATTCTTGTAGGTATTTTGAAAACATCTTTCTCAGCAGGTGGTGGCTTATCTACTACCTTAGCATTGGTAGTAGCATTACCAAATAAGAAACTCAGCGAATTATCCATAACGAAAATAAAGCAACTAGCAGAAGTAAACAATACTCATAGTAGAACTTTCCTTTACCAGTTCCACTCTCCAATAGCGCTTCACTACCCAGCAACGGTGCCAGAAAATAGTCTTGATGACCCACAAGTATAGGGGGTGTATCGCAGTATTTTTGATAAGTAAGAGTGTCGAACCCAACGAGGAGCAGAAGGTGCTGGCTAGTGGTATGGATCAGGAATTTTCTGCAAATACTTAGCAAACAGATTTTTAGGGGTTTTTGATAAAGCAAGTAAACTAAGTACGAGTAAATAAAAGACAGTAGGAATAAATGCAGCAAGTGGTCTAGTCCTTTATGCAGCAAAGGACAAGCCAGTTGTATTACTTAAGATGACCAAACGTTCTCGAGGACACATGGGAAGACTGTCAAGTGCTTTCGCTTCATATAGTTGATTAATCTTCTCTAGCTTGCTAAGTGTTGTGTGGGTGAACCTGTGCTAATGTACCGCCCCATCCAAGACTAATACATACTTGTGATTATACCCCTTGCAAACATCCGTAAGTACAAGAAAGTAATTAAGGTAGAAACCTAACCACAGCTTTAAACTCTAAGACCCTTACGTCCCTTGTGCAATGGTTTCCTAACGGGGGTTCAGGTTTCTGTCACTCCGGCAACCCCTACGATTAGTAGCCAAATACACAATGCATTCCCCTAGGCCCATATAGGTGAAGTGTCATGTAGTCGATGTTCACATGACACCACTAGAAGAAGTACACCACAACTTAAATAACAATCTATAGAATCTTTCTCAACGCAACTCCACTACTAACGACAAGACTTCTCCCATGTCCTCAAGAACAGAACGAACTACTCACAAGACATCATATGGATCATGATCAGAGATGGAATAATGATGTATAATAATCTGAACATAAACAATAATTCAATGGTTCACTCAATAGCATCAACTACAAAGAGTAATCAACACCGGGAAAGTTTCCCCAATGAACTATAGCAAGATTCAACGCAATTGTTACAGCAATATGGAGATGGTGATGAGGGTGCTGATGGTGATGATGGTGGATATGATGATGATGATCCCGATGAAGTCCATCTTGATGGTAGTGTTGATGGCGACGATCTCCCCTCTCCGGGAAGGAATTCCCCCGGCAGAAATCTGTCTACAGGAGAGATCTTTCTCTCTCGTTGTTTTCCACCCAGCAGAGGTGGCGGAATCTTTCTGTGGTCGCTCCCCGAGTCTTAGGGTTTCGGGAGGATGATATACGCTAGAGGGGAGAGGTTGGAGTGGGCCAGCGCGGCCACACCACTCCCTGGCGTGGCCTAGGCCTGCCCGCGCCATGGGGTGGTGTGGTCCCCCTGTGGCCCACCTCCACTCCATCTTCTCGCAACTTGAGTCTTCTGGAAAAATAGAATTTTCCGTATATTTGCCCGGATTTTGTGATCTTCGCGAATTTTGCCTCCAAACAGCACCTTTTCCATCAGAATCCTGACTGCAGCGGTCCATGCTCCAAAAGTCATCCACCATGCAAAAATAGATGAAATAACATGAGTATCACCTCTCAATACGAAATATATCAATGAATAATAGCGAATTAAGACATAGAATACTGATGCAAAATGGACGTATCAACGGATCAAGGAACCTCTTGTACCAGCTATCCGACAGTAGCCCCCGGCCGTTGTGGCCCAACGCCACGTCCAGGTCGTAGTGGGCCTAGACGGCCACCACCTTTACGCGCCTTCTCGAGAGACACGCCTCTGAGTTGATACCTCCCTAGCCCATAAAAGGGGCCACCTCGGTTGTGCGTAGATCTTTTCTTCTCTGCATGTTCTTCTCCAGCAAACCGTTTCTGCATGCCACACGAGATGTCTCGCCGCGAATCTCTGGCTGCAGTGAATTGGAAGAGCCCTCCGCCTGGCCCCCTTGCTAAGAAGAGGAGGAGGGGGAGGAGGAGTCAGGAGAGGTGTTGCTTCCTTCCACTATCAAGACAGATTCCGGTCTTCACCGGTGCCGCCTACAGCTGGCCACCGAGCGGAACGAGTGGGAGAGGACCCGGGTGTGGCCTGGGTCGGTGGATCCGGTGGCTCCCCCGGGCTCGGTCCACCCCTTCTTCTACCACATCGTCATCGTGGGGTTGGTCCCGCCATTCTCCCCCTTTTGCATGGCAGTTCTGGAGCACTACCAGATCTGTGCCCTCCACTTACATCCCAACTTAGTCACCACCTTGGCTATCTTTGCCTTCTGGTGTGAGATGTTCATGGGGGTGAAGCCTTCTGTGGCGCTGCTGCGCCACATGTACGGTCTCTGCCTCACCTCCCCCAAGCGCACCGCCGACAGCGCCTCCTTCGTGAAGGAGGGGTCGTGCGGCCGCCCGATGGGTTGGACGAAGCGCATCGACGACTTATGGAAGCGATGGGTCCTGATGGACGTGGTGGAGGATAGTCCCCGCCTTGCTCCCTCACCATGCTGGCCGAGAAAGTCAACAGCCGATGGTCGGCGGTAGCCTTGGAGGGGGACAATATGGACGCTCTTACCACCCACGTCGAGAAGCTCAACTTCTCAGGTCTAATGGGACCTGTTGTCGGCAGGGAGTTCATTCGCCTCAGGATCGCTCCACTCCAAAATAAGAGTAAAAACCTATGGG
Organism: Avena sativa; assembly: GCA_916181665.1. NCBI lineage: Eukaryota > Viridiplantae > Streptophyta > Magnoliopsida > Poales > Poaceae > Avena > Avena sativa. Next base: position 322,256,657 of record OV702292.1, read on the forward strand.
ATTTCTCTATGGGGGACCGCCTGACCCTTGGGGACGGCATCACCGACGATTCCATCATGGCGGGATTTATCCATGAGCTCATGCACACCCCTACTGCCTCCGAGCTTCCCGAGGGGTTCACCCCTCTTTACCTCAATCCCCATAGGGGGAGATTCGGGCGACCCTGCCCCGGTTCGATGAGTGGGGACTCATTCCCCTAGGAAGCACGAGTGAGTTTTTTAATCTTTTGGATGCGGATTCCTCTGCCGCCACCCCCTCTGAGGGCTCCCCCGGGCCCACGACGGGCAAGACCACCGGAGCGGGGGTTTCTTCTTCTGGGGCCAAACCTCGGGGGGCATCTTGTCAGGTGGAGAACCATGTTGCGAGCCCTTCTATAGAGGGGGTCGTGCCGGGATGCAATAAGCTCCGTCCTGTGGGAGGCTTTCTTCCCCTCGGCACGAAACGGGGCCACTGGGGTGTGTAATCCTAGACCGGGGCTGGCAACAGGTATCGATCAATAGCCTACTATTCCTTCTCGTGACATTTGAACTTAGCTCACTCGTAGAATTCCTTGCAGCGACGACCGCCCGCGGAAGCAGCCCTGGGTGAAGAGGACCACCTCCCAGAAGATCCGGCCGGTTGTACACCCGCTAGCCCTACCGAGTGAGGCCCCTACTGCGCTGACGGCTCCTGTGGAGGAGGCAGTCATCTCCCCTCCGCAGGCAGTACCCACCCTTGTCATCTCGGGGCCTTCGACCTTGCTGGCAACTGAAGTGGGCGGTGGGCGCCTCCCAGGCTCTCCTTCAGAGGTCGTCTCTCCGGCCATGGACCAAGCAACGGGTGCCACGGGACCAGCCAATGTGGGTATGGGGCAAGGGACACTAGAGGGTGAGGCCGCTGTAGGCTGGGCATCCCCTGGGCCGGCCCCCAGGACCCCTCCGTGCTCACCAGTTGCTCCGGAGGAGGCTCCTCTCGGTGCACCACATAACAGGTCTTGGGCCCTAATTGTGGCCGAGCCAGGGTATTCCCCCCACACCGAGCTCCTGGGGAAGCTTGTTTCCGGTCTTCGTGCTGAGCTAGACCAGTTCCTGGTAGACGTGGTTTGCGAGGACCGTCGGCTAACCCGGGAATGGGCGCAACTCACAAAGGCTCGGAGAATGGTGGACTCCAAGAGGGAGCACGCTCACGTAGACGCAGAAGGCGAACCGTGGGACGCGTCGACCCGAGCAGCAAAGATCCTCACTGATGCCAAAGACCAAGCCTCTCGAATCAGGGATACCTTATCAGCCTGTAAGAATGATGTCTCCGCTCGGGAGGTGGTGGCCCAGTACCGGAAGGAGCTCAAGGCTCGGTCGCTGGATATAGGCACCAAACTATCGGAAGCCCAGGGGGCCTCGCCCGGGAGAAAGAGGAGGGATCCAAGCTCTGGGACGCCGTTGCCAAGGAGAAGAAACTTCGAAGGGGCTCGCTCAAGGAGGCTGAGGAGCTTCGGGGCGAGACCAGGGCCCTGAAAGAGTCCCTTGCCACTGTTGCACACGCCGGGAGGGCGCGAGCGGTCTGCTTGCAAGGTGTCGGAGGCCCTTCACCCGTCCTTCCATGCCCTTGTAGGGCAGGGTGCTGCGGTCCTCTTGCCTTTGGGGGCCAAATACTTTAACGCGTCAGAGCTCCAAGTTGGCCACGAGGTTGAGGCGCTTCTGGAGCTTGAGCATAGTGTCCAGAGTACCCTGAGTCTGGTGGTGCAGGCCCTGGACAGCTTTATCTCCTCGGAGTGCGACGAGATGCTAACTGTCGTAGGGAAGTCCCTCTTCACCAACCTCCTGCAGCTGTGGCCTGACCTCGACTACTCCCTGGTCGTGCGTCAGTCGGCCGTAGTGCCAGCTCTTGAGGCGAGGGTTACCCCGCTCATTAGCCTGCTGGTTGAGACGTTTCCACGCCTGGTGGATGATGAAGAGGAGGCCGAGGCTAGAGACTCAGGTGACTCCGCCATGCTAGAAGAGGAAGGGGATCCTCGCCAAGTGAGCACCAAGGGTATCGCTGGGGAGGTTTAGCTCTTATTTATGCAATGATCAGGGAGCGAGTTGGGACTTTTTCATTTCTTTGCCAGAACTTGTAAGGGTACCCTTCCCGGGGCCTTAATCGTCTATTGTTACCTTTCTAGCCCCCTAGAACGTGGCGTGAGGTTCTTCCAGGAGGGCCCTCGCGAGGGTCGTCCCGCCCGTCTCTTGTGAAGGTGACCATTGGTTCGTGCACCGCTTGAGGGGTAGTCTCAACCGTCGCCCCACTAGCCCCCCTCTCGAGGAGGTCGCGGGGATTGTACGTATCCCGTAGGTCCCTCGAGGAGGAGGCCGTATGCTCTGTACGTTCAATTCCGCCCCGTAAGTCCCTTGAGGAGGTGATCATAGGGTGCGTACTTTCTGTGTATAGTCCCTCGAAGAGGTAACCGTAGGTTCCGCACGCCGCTTGAGGGGTATTCTCAGGGGTCGCCCCTTTAGCCCACCTTCCGAGGAGGTCGTGGGGCTTGTACCTATCCTGTAGGTCCCTCGAGGAGGAGGCCGTAGGCTCTGTACGTTCAATTCCACCCTGTAAGTCCCTCAAGGAGGCGACCGTAGTGCGCGTACTTTCCGTGTATAGTCCCTCGAAGAGGTAACCGTAGGTTCTGCATGGTGTATACTTTCCTTTTATGCATCGTGTGAGGATCGTCAATCAGCGGAAACCATGGTTGAGGTGACTTATTGCTGGAGCCAGTACGTAACTTCAGAGCTCAGCACTCTAGGCTCCCGTGCTGACCGAGGGTGGCAGCGGCTGTAGGCAACGTGACCAGCCCCTGCTCACACGGCGTGAAAAAGGAGAAGCACCAAAAAAGGAGAAACGAAGATGCAAACGGGAAAAAAACAAGAAAAATAGAGTTCAGGATGAGTTATTGCTCGGGAAATCTTAACATCACCCGATGGGCCGGCTGCTTGTCACAGTTGTCACCGTGAGACCGGATCATGGGTAGAACTTGCGAAGGTGCTGGATGTTCCAGGGGTTGGGGATTGGGACTCCTCCGTTCCTAGCCATGATGCGCTTGGTCTTGCGACGTGGGCAACCCTTAAAGGGCCCTCCCACATTGGAGATAGCTTGTGAAGGCCTTCGTGAGAGAGGACGCGGTGAAGAACCAGGCCCCCCACCTCTAGGGTATGAGTGTGTATGTTGTGGCAGTGGTATCGACGCAACGCGTGCTGGTATTTGGCTGCACGCACTCTGGCCTTGTGGTAAGCCTCCTCGAGAAGGTTGAGCGTGTCATGGGTATCTCCTCCTATGCTATTTTGTTGAAGGCGAGCACCGGGGGGGGGGGGGGGTCATGCTTGATCTCTATAGGGATGATAGCTTCAACACAATATAGAAGGAAGAAAGGGGTCTCACTCGTCGGTTTGGTTGTGGTGGTTCGGATGGACCATAGCACCCCGGAAGGGCGTCCATCCATCCTCTCCCGCATTCCTTGAGCTTGCGATGGAAACTCTTGGTCTTGAGGCCCCTCAAGACCTCTGTGTTTCCTCGCTCTGCTTGCCCATTGCTAGGGGATGGGCGACTGTTGCGTAGCAAACCTTGGTGTCGATATCCCCACAGTAAGACTAGAACAGCCAGCTAGTGAACTGTCTACCGTTGTTGGTGATGATGCGGTTAGGCACCCTGAAGCGGCACACTAGGCCTTGGATGAACTTCACCGCCGAGTACGCCAGGATGGTTCTTACTGGTTCCACCTCGGCCCATTTTGTGAACTTGTCGATGGTGACGTAGAGGTACCAGTAGCCCCTGAGCGCCCGCGGAAAAGGCCCCAAGATGTCCAGCCCCCACACTGCGAACAGCCATGAGAGCAGGATGGTCTGTAGTTGCTGCGTCCGCTAGTGTATTTGTTTGGCATGGAACTAGCATGCTTGGCATGACTTCACTAGCTCGGTGGCGTCAGCGAGCGCGGTGAGCCAATAGAAGCTGCTGCAGAAGGCTTTCCCAGCTAGGGTATGCGCCAAGGCATGGTGGCTGCACTCTCCTGCATGGATGTCGGTTAGCAGCTCGAGCCCTTTGTCACTGGAGATACACCGGAGGGCAACCCCGTTGGGGAGGCAGTAGTAGAGGTCCCCGTCCAACATGCAATACTTATTTTCCCAGCGCACCAGGATTTCCATAGCATCCTCGCCATCAGGGAGGGTCCTGTCCTGGAGGTAGCCTTTGAGTTCAATCATCCAGCTCTGCTCCTGAGCTGTGGCCGCCAGGACAAGCCTGCCTCCCGAAGGCAGGCTGCAATCAGGTGCACATGTGGAGGGTGGGGGCGGGAGCTCCTCTGGTTGGGCGGTCTCCTTCTCAAGGGTGGCTGAAGGTTTGAATAACCTTTCCTCGAAGACCTCCGGTTGTTGTGGCTCTCGCCTGGATGCGCGTTTAGCGATTTTTGTCTGCCTCATAGTTGTCTCGGCGAGGGATGTGAAGCAGGTCCAAGCCTAGGAAGTACTTTTCTAGCCTTCGCACTTCCTCCAGGTACGCCGCCATGTGCTCGTCCTTTGGGCAAAAGATTTTGTTGGAGAAGTTGCCCAGGAGCAGGAAATCCCCTTGAATTGTGACGCGCTTGATGCCGAGGGCGATGGCCGCCTTGAGGCCAGCAATTAAGCCCTCATACTCGGCAGTGTTGTTGGAGCGCTTGTCTCCATCCTTGAAGCGTAGCTACACAACATAGGAGATCTTGTCGCCCGAGGGGGACGTGAGCATGGCGGCAGCCCCGGCACCGTCCCCGTTGAATGCCCCGTCGAAGTTCACAGTCCAACACCCTGGGGCTATGATATGGGGTGGCCCGATCTTCTCGGCAAGCACTTGTTGATGATGGTAATGGTGGATAGATAACTAGCCTGTAGCTATGAACTCTCCCACTCGAACCCTGATGCCAATGCAACAGCTCTCGAACCCTGTGGGATATTCACACAACCACGCTCTTGTGCATGCAGTCATCGACCACGAACGGTAGTTTGCAATCTACTAATTCCCAATGGAACAACAGATCACATTCAATTGCAGTAGTATAATTCAATCACAGGGTAATTCCAGAGGTTCTTGGAAAGAAACAACTCCAAAATAGTTTAAACATGGTCTAAACCCTAACTAGGGGTCATCCCAGGGCTTATAAGGGCGGCTGGGGCCGCCAGAAACTGAAACTAAACGCGTATGACTCAAACTGATACAAACCGAGTCGGACCAGATTTCAGTCGGCGGGTAGACACTCCGGTCGATATTGGCCGGACACTCCAGGTGGAGTGTGCTGGACAGCCCGGTTTGGTCGGAAACTTCATAGTTTCTGGGTGGTGTCCGGGTAGTGTTCGAACTGGCACACAGAATGTCCATGCTAGTTTGTCTCTCGGCCAGGCCGGATAGTCCGGGTGGACTCTTCTGGACATCCGGTCGTGCCAAAGATTTTTGCCTTTGTCTTGATGATCTTCTATTGCACCTTCCTCCCGCTCCTCCCTCAAGCATCCTTGGGTGATCATCATGTTCGGCTTCTCTTGTAGCCCTTCTCCTCCTTGGACCATGCGTGTTTCTCCAATGAACCTGATCATACATAAATGCATAGACTTAGGCAGTATAAAGTTCTCATCAATTAAAGTACCAGATTTGTTTAGGAGTGAATTCACCTGTTGTTCAAGTAGCTTAGCATGAGCTCTTGTAATGGGTCCAATTCTAATCTCATTGGACTGATCCTTCCTTGCAACAACTGGATCATCTTCAGTAGTCACTAGGGTAGGTGTAATTGTAGGGATGTCCTCATCATCTCCCCCACCCTTCAAAAGGCGTCAACCTCGACACTCCAAGGTCTTCTCCCTCAGATGGTGATAAATCAGCAACGTTGAAGCTATTGCTAACTCCACCAAACTCCTTAATAGGTATATCAATCGAGTAGGCATTATCATTAATATTGGCTAACACCTTGTAAGGACTAGCACCATGTGGCTTCAATTTTGACTTTCAAAGTAGTGGAAACCTATCCTTGCATAGATGCATCCATACCATGTCACCAGGCTTGAACAACACTTCCTTCCTTGCTAGATTCCTTGCAGCAGCAATGTTCTTGCCTTTCTTCTCAATAGCCTCTCGAGTCTTCTCATGAATCTTCTTCACATATTTAGCATGTTTTGATGCCTCCATATCAACTCTCTCATGTAATGGTAGAGGCAACAAATCAAGTGGCATCAATGGCTTGAAACCATACACCACCTCAAAAGGACAAAGCTGAGTAGTTGAATGCACAACTCTGTTGTATGCAAACTCAACATGTGGTACTGAACAACAGTTTCGTTCCCAGCAGCTATGACAATGTTTGATTCACCACCTCCGTTTTACCATCTATTGGGGATGACATGTAGTACTGAACAGCAGTTTCGTTCCCAGCTCCCCCCATAAGGTCTTCCAAAAGTAGCACAGAAACAATCGTCTTGGGTACTCCATGTAATCTCACGATGTCCCTAAAAACAAGTTAGCAACATGTGACGCATCGTCGCTTTTGTGGCAGGCAATAAAACGAGCCATCTTAGAGCACCTATCCACTACCACAAATATAGAATCATGACCTCTCTATGTTTTAGGTAGACCTAGCACATAATCCATACTAATGTCTTCCCATGGTGTAGTAGGTGCAGAGAGAGGTGTATACAAACCATGAGGATTCAACTTTGATTTGGACTTGTGGCATGTAATGCAATGACTCACAAATCTGTACACATCATGCCTCATCTTGGGACAATAAAAATGATCAACTAGCGTGAGCAATGTTTTCTCACGCCCAAAGTGACCCATCAAACCACCAGCATGTGCTTTCTGCACTAAGAACGAACGCAACGACGATTCTGGAATACATAGTTTGTTAGCTCGAAACAAATATCAATCATGTATATGATACTTATCCCATGCATTTCTAAGAGCACACAAACGATATGGTTCAGCAAAATCATGGTCAGTTGCATAAAGTTCACAAATACTCTCTAATACAGGAATTTTAACATCAAGATTGGTTAATAGCACGTTCTTCCTAGACAAAGCATCAGCAACTACATTCTCCTTTCCCTTCCTATACTTAATGATGTAAGGAAAAGATTCAATAAACTCAACCCATTTAGCTAATCCTCTATGCAAGTTTGATTGAGCTTTCAAATATTTCAATGCTTCATGATCAGAATGTATGATAAATTCTTTTGGCCACAAATAATGTTGCCAAACTTCAAGAACTCTAACAAATGCATACAATTCTTTATCATAAATAGGATAGTTCAGTCTAGCACCAGTAAGTTTCTCAGAAAAAATATGCTATATGGCGACCCTCTTGCATCAAAATGCCACCAATTCATATACCACTAGCATCACATTCAACTTCAATTTTTTTTGAAAAATCAGGTAATGCAAGTAATGGTGCAGAAGTAAGCAAACGTTTTAATGTATCAAAAGCAATATCTTGGGTTGTGCCCCACACAAATGGCACACCTTTCTTAGTCAAATCATTCAATAGTGCAATAATAGTGCTAAAATCCTTCACAAACCACCTATAGAAACCAGCTAAGCCATGGAAACTACGCACTTGACTCACATTCATGGGAATAGGCCAATTCTGAATTGATTCAATTTTAGATTGATCTACTTCTACCCCATGCTTACATATAACAAATCCTAGAAATATGACCTTTTCTTTTGCAAATGTGCACTTCTCAAGATTGACATAGAGTTTATTATCATGCAACACATGCAAAAGTTGTTGGATATGACTATAATTTTCAGTTTCGTTGTGGCTATAGATAAGTATATCATCAAAATAAACAACCACAAAACAACCAATAAATTCTCTCAAAACATGATTCATTAATCTCATAAATGAACTAGGTGCATTAGTAAGACCAAATGGCATAATTAATCACTCATACAAAACCAAATTTTGTTTTGAAAGCAGTTTTCCATTCATCCCCTTCTTTCATCCTAATTTGATGATAACCACTACCCAAATCAATCTTACAGAAAATAGCAGCACCACTCAATTCATCTAGCATATCCTCTAAGCATGGAATATGATGACGATGTCGAATAGTGATGTTATTAATAGCTCTACAGTCTACACACATGCACCATGTACCATCTTTCTTAGGCACTAAAATAACAGGAACATCACAAGGCTAAGAGAAACATGAATGTACCCTTTATCTAGCAAAGCATGTACTTGTTTCTGTATCTCCTTTGTTTCTTCGAGGTTGGTCCTGTAGGGTGCACAGTTTGGTAATGTGGCACTAGGGATCAAGTCGATTTGATGCTCAATGCCACGCAATGGAGGAAATCCTGCTAGTACATCTTCTGGAAACACATCGCCAAAATCCTCCAAAACAGTAGATACACCAAGAGAAATAGAGGTCATGTCGTTAGAAACCAATACCTCACCCTTATACATGAGCAGAGGTGGCATGGCTGTAGGATCCTCATGAAACTCTCTCATATCTTCCTTGGTGGCAAATATCACTAGACTAGGCACTCTCTGACTTTTCGTTATATCACTCTTTTTGGGCTCTATTACATCATGTATAGCTGCAACACTATCTCGCCTATCTATAGGTGGTTCCTTCAGGTTCACTTCTATCTTTTGACGAGACTCATTCACAATCTGATGTGGTTTCATTGGCTGCAAATTAATCTTCTTGCCCTTGAACTCCAAGTGATATTTATTGGCACGGCCATTGTGTTGCACATGGCGATCATCAAGCCAAGGCCGGCCCAATAATAGATGGGAAACAGTCATAGGAACCACATCAAAATCAATAGAATCCTTGTATGGCCCTATTTCAAAATTCACACGTACCATATGGTTTACCTTCATCTCACCATTGTCACTCAACCATTGTATGTAGTATGGCTTGGGATGAGGCAAATAAGTCAAATTCAGCTTGGCACATAACTCCTTACTTGCGAGATTTCGGCAGCTACCTTCATCAATGATGAAGCTTTGTTAGGGCCAACGAGTGCTCTGGTTTGGAATAAGTTACAACGCTGATAATCAACAATAGGCTGCACACTAAGTATACGTGGAGAGACCACTATGGTAGGCACATGCTCAGGGAAGGCATCCATACCATCCTCGCTGTCATAACCATCGTCGCCGTGAGAATCAACATCATATCCACTCTCATACTCTCCTTGTTCATTGACAAACATCACCTTGCGGTTTGGACAATCTCTCTTGTAGTGTCCTCTTCCTCCACAACTATGGCACTCTAGATCGCGCGTACGCGCAATTGACATATTGGAACCGAGCTAGCAGCAGGAGCTGCGGGTTTCTTAGCATTAGAACCATAGGATGTCGTGGAAGCTGGCTTGGCCGATGGTGAAGGGTGGCTAGTAGCCGATGCAGGTGGTGCAGTAGGCGGCGGTGTAGACCTGGCCGAAAAATGGCTGGTAGACAGATACCACGCACGTGACTTAGCTTCTTCAGCTAAATGTGATTCGGCCTCTCTAGCATGGTGCAAAAGTTCATTCATAGTCTCATACTTGTGATGATGAACAATGCTCTTGATCGGTAGCTTCAAATTGTTGAGAAATCACTGCATGGTCATCTCAAGGGATTCACGAACTTTAGCATGCTGCATAAGCATCTCCATCTCCATGTAGTACTCATCAACTAACATGGTTCCTTGCCTCAATTGTGTCAACTTGTCAAAAACTATACGCAAGTAGTTGGTGGGGACAAAACGGTCCTTCATGATGTGCTTCATCTCGCGTCAATCCATCACAGGAAGTTCATTGTCCTCCCTTCTATTCTGCACAATAGCATCCCACCAGCGCAAAGCATATCCATCAAATTTTGACGCTGCAATCTTGACCTTCTTGTCTTCTGTATAGTCAAACAGTCGCCAGAGCTTCTCAATCTTCAACTCCCATGTAAGATAATCTTCTGGATCAAGTGAACCATCAAACTTGGGAATCGAGAATTTTGGCTTGCCCAAACCATCATCAGCAGCTTGGTTTGGAACACGTTGAACACGTCCAAGTGGAGCAAAACCGCGACCATAAGCAAGTGCAGCAGCAGTCGCAAGCGCAGGGGGATTGGCATGTCCCCTGCCAAGATGTGGTATAGCACCAGCCACACTACCTTCATCCTCGTCAACAAAAACATCATCATGTGGGTGTTCCTATCGTTGCTGAATTGCTACTGTTAAGGCATCAATGGAACGCTGCAAAGTTGCGACATTGGTATTGAGTGCGCTCACTTGTGTTTGAATGTTAGTGACTGCACCGACATTCTGATCCACGGCCACTTGCATGTCCTGGATATTCTTGTCAATGGCATCTGTCGTGTGAGTGAACACACGCGTCAAGTGAGATTTCAACGCCTCATATTCGCACCAAGTAACAAGTTCTTCATCCTTCTTTTTTTGCGACACAACATCATTATCACTAAAAGACATGATTAGTAGGTTAGTGCAAAAATCAAAATATGTTTGGTGGCACACTCACAACTCACTCACAACTGACAAGAAAGCGGATCTTACCGTTCCAAAGTGAATAGAGATGCTTCAAAATCAAAGACTGATGCACTAATGTGATGAAGTGAATATCAAGGGTATAGAGAATGATCACATGGCACACAAATTATTTAAGGTGGAGCTGTAGGTATGGTATCCTAACTACACCGCAAACAAGTCCTAGTGCTCATCGTATAAAAACCCAAGAAACACACATGGTGGAGATAAACGTGGCAAAGAAACTTATGAAAAGGAATATTGCAATGCACAAGAGAGACGCTAGTAAAAACTCAAAGTAAATAGGCACAAGATTGCTCAATCTACAAGTTCTATGATCAACTAGGCCTCCAATTATGCACACTTTGATATCTCTTTTGTCACGCTTGTAGCTCTTTTCTCTTTTTTAATACTGATTCTCTTTTTTTTCTCTTTTTTTTAATTTTGAACTATATGACTCAATGCAAACAAGTGCAGTAACTTATAGTCCGGTTCATGTGCGCCGGAGACTCTGGTCTGGCCGAATAGTCCGATTGATATACGCTGGATAGTCCGGTTTTGCCTGTCGAAAATTTCTACACTTTGAAACCCTAATGAGCAGCATGTCAGAGCAAAGCAACTAGTATCATGGGTACGTTCCTAGGCACGGATGCTGTAGATAGGCTGTGTCTATGGTATGCAAACAAAGGTATGCTATGTGGACTCGAAAAAATGATGAAAACTTGCGGAAAACGGTGATGGTGTACACGGCGGAAAACAAACCCTAAACCTAGACACAAATGAAAACTAGACTCCTACGAGGAAAACCTGTAGATCGAATCTACGAGAAGATACAATCAGCAACTAAAACTCGAAAAGGATGCAATCTAGTCTATGGCTAATCTTTTTGTAAGGCTTTTTCTGTATAGGACGAAAAACACGAACTAATCTATGGATGGATTATGGATTGCTCACCGAGTAAACAAGGAAATCTGATACCAAGATGATATGGGGTGGCCGGATCTTCTTAGCAAGCACTTGTCGATAATGGTAATGGTGGATAGATAACTAGCCTGTAGATATGAACTCTCCCACTCGAATTTCTCATGCCAATGCAACAACTCTCAAACCCTATGGGATATTCACAACACCACGCTCTTGCTCACGCAGCCGTCGACCACGAATGGTAGTTTGCAATCTACTAATTCCCAATGGAACAACAGATCATAGTAAATTGTAGTAGTATAATTCGATCACAGGGTAATTCCAGAGGTTCTTTGAAAGAAACAACTCCAAAATAGTTTAAACATGGTCTAAACCCTAACTAGGGGCCATCCCAAGGCTTATAAGGGCGGCTGGGGTGGCCAGAAACCAAAACTAAACGCGTATGACTCAAACTGATACAAACCGTCTCGGACCAGATTTCGGTCGGCGGGCGGACACTCCGGTCAATATCGGCCGGACAGTCTGGTCAGGCCGGACACTCCGGTTGGAGTGTCTGGACAGTCCTGTCTGGCCGGAAACTTCAAAGTTTCCGGGTGGTGTCTGGGTAGTGTCCGAACTGGCACACAGAATGTCCGCACCAGTTTGTCTCTCGGCCAGGCCGGGCAGTCCGGTGGATTCGCCCGAACACTCCGGTTGTGGCAGAGATTTTTGCCTCCGTCTTGATGATCTTCTCTTGCGCCTTCCTCCTGCTCCTCCCTCGCGCATCCTTGCGCGATCAGCATGCTGGGCTTCTCTTCTAGCCCTTCTCCTCCTCGCGCCATGCTTGCTTCTCCAACGAACCTGACCATACATAAATGCATAGACTTAGGCAGTATAAAGTTCTCATCAATTAAAGTACCAGATATGTTTAGGAGTGAATTCACCTGTTGTTCAGGTAGCTTAGCACGAGCTCTTGTAATGGGTCCAATTCTAATCTCATTGGACTGATCCTTCCTTGCAACAACTAGATCATCTTCAGTAGTCATTGGGGTAGGTGTAATTGTAGGGATGTCCTCATCAGGCTAGCTTCCCGGGAAGCTAGGTTATTTCTTCCGATGGCCCACTCTCCCCAAGGTCGGTCCATTCCGCTGTGAACTCCGCCAGGGCGCTCGCACGGACAGTGGGCGTGGTGTCAAATGTCAGTAACAAGGGTCGTAGTTCTGTGGCCCACTCAACCACTCTTCCCGTGGCATTGGGGTTGCGTAGGATTGCCTCTAGAGGGAACTTGGTGACCGCTCTAGCATCCCATCTGTCTAACATATGTAATGCTACATGGTCTAGTAATATAATTGCTACTTCCTACATATAATTGTTGCATCATAATTATATCATGCTCATGTCATCATGCCACCTTGCATTTGAGCATCATATAAAACCTTTTCCATTTGGTTCTTCTCTCATATGCATTATTAATTGTATTTGGCTCTTGATATATTGTATTTGATTCTTCATAAATGCTTGATGCCCAATTTGAGTTGGGGGCATATCTTTTGTTAACTCCACCACCCTTCTTGTCACCACCTTATAATTCCACCATCCTAATTATCCATGAGCTCTTACATTTTCTTTTGGCATTTAATCTAGCTCATGTGGGTTGGGATGGATCCACTTCTAATTCCACATGCTCTCATGTGGCATCATGATGTTTTCACATTATTGATATGTGGAGCCACCTTTGCATGCATTATGAGTGGCATTCCTCTTTCTAGCTTCCATATGGATTGTTTTGTGATAATTGCTCATGTTGGGATATTTTTGAGGCTATTATTCATCTAGTGGAACATACACACTAGCAGGGCCAAATTATATGTAAATATGAGCATATCCATCTACTCCACATGGACCCTTCTTTTAAATTCTTTTAGCTTGGCCTTACTCCATATTTGGGATGCATATGTATAAATGCCATGATTATTTACTTTGTTTTCACAAGACTAAAACATGGCATTTAATGCTTTTGCATGGGCCATGCAGATCTCATCATCATCCCTTACTTTTGGTTTTGCTTGTATTTTTGAAAGTGGAGCATGGTTCTTTGTGAATCCATTCATGTTGGCTCTATTCTTTTGCTCTTACCATCAAACCTCACCACCTTGATCTTTTTCCCTTGCCATGAGCATCAAAACCTCACCTCTCACCATCTCCACCCTCATCCCCCTTGTGTGTTATTATTTTTGGCCATGATCAATTTCTAACCCTAGAACCTGATAACCCCCTACCCCTCTTTCAAACCCTAACAAAACCCTATCCTACCTCTCCTTACCATCACACCTTGCTTGATCATGTGGGTGAGCAAAACCCTAGCTAAACCTAATCATCACCACCCTAAACCCTACCCTCTCTCTCTCATCTCTCTCTCTAACCCTAACCCCCACTTTGCTCACCATGCCGAGGCCGCTCTCCCTCTCTCTGCCAGCAAGGGCCCACCTAGCCCCCTTCCTACCCCACGCGAGCTACCCCCATCTCACCCCTCCTAAACCCTAACCGAGGCTAACCCTAGCTACCCACCCTAGCTAAACCCGAGCCTCTCCCTACCCTCTCTCTTTCTCCCTGCTAGCCAGCCCCACCACCGAGCCTCTCCCTGCCTCCCTGTCCTCGCCTGGACCCCAGCTGCAGCCAGCTATGCCCCACAGGTCGAGCACGTGAAGGAGGAGGAGAGAAAGGTGGCGTGGAGACCACCTTTTTCCTCCATCACGCCTCCCATGGATTCTCTCTCTCGCCTTTATCTCCACCCTTCCTCTCTGCCTTGACGTCGTCCCAGATCCACCAGGGCCTAGCCCTTCTACTCCCTTCCTCCCTGCTCCCCTGCTACCTCCTCTCCACCCCGGTGAACCGCCGTCGGCCTCCACCCTTCCACAACAACACACGGCGGCGGGTGGGTGTACTGGTGTTGGGGAAGACCAAGCCGAGCCTCTGCATCACCCCGGTGCACGCCAGCAAGGAGGAGAAGCCCCGGTACCACGGAACGCCGACGAAGCTGACCGCAAACCCTAGCCCGCTCGGCCTCTGCCTCGCCGTCCTCCTGCTGCTCCCCGGCCTGACCTGTCTGCGCCGACCACCTCGCGGTGAGCCCCTCTGCCCCCCAGACAACCTCCTGCTCATCGTCGCCTCCTGGTCACCTAGATCCCTCTGACGAACGCCCTCTGTGCGGCGCGTGCGCGTGCGCCTTCATCGTCATCGCGCCGCAGAAGGTACACCTTGCCGCGCCGCGCTTACCTTGCACCAACCCCAGCCAGCTCCAGTGGTCACCGCCGCCTGCGCACGCGCACCGTGTCGCCGGTTCGAGCACCCACCGCGCCGCGCTTTGCCGGCCGTCAGTTTCGTCAGAACGCGTAGAAGAGAAACAATAGTCGTGCGCATTTTGCAAATCCCCCCCAGCCTTTTGTTTTCTACACCCGCGCTCCACCCGAACCCCACCTGTCAGCCGCTGTTGTGTTTTTACAAAGAGGCACCCCAACTTTCAGCAGCCCCAACCCGCAGCCCCTAGCGCCACCAGGTGTCATGCCCGCATCGGACGCGCGCGCGTGTGGGTCCGCTTTAACCCGGCCCCGCCCGTCGGGGGGTGGCTAGTTAGGCCCGAGTGAGAAAAGACCGCCGCGCGCCGTTGTCCGCCCAGTCAGCTCTGGTCCCACCCGTCAGCGACTGGGGCTAGGTTTATCTGGGTATAAAAAGTCTGTGTGTATTTTCTGTTTATAAGATGAATTACAGAAATGTTTAAATACAAATTTAAATCTGTTATTAATAACTTTTAAATTGGAAACCCAAATAATACAAATGATATATGTTTTTGAATCAGAAAAATGTGAGGATTTCAAATATGCCATCCAAAATAATGTTTGACTAATTTAAATTTTCGAAATGTTTAATTTGCAATATATGCCTTTTTCCCAATTAATTAATAACTTTAATTCTACAACTCCAAATTCGACAAATATTATGTCTAAATCGATCAGCGCGACGAGCCCGTTCTATCTATGCACTCCATGTTCTGAATTGCATCATGCATCATATAAATATAAAGTATACATCAACTTATATGGGAGCAAAACATGGCTAAAACTCAATAAAATGCTTTATTCTTGTACCCCACACCTCACCCATGCCATGCTACATTATTGCCATGCAAATTGTGCATCATTCATCATGGCATACTTGTTTGCTTGTCGCATTTTATTCATATGCTTGTGCACTTTATTTATGTTGGCCCTTGTTTGTTTGGTTCTTCTTCGAATAGACGCCGAGGAGGGGATATATCGGGAATCCCAGGAGCACTACCCAGATCCGTCTCTCGCTTCAACTGAGCTGCCAGGCAAGCACTACCACATGCTTGCATACATATAGTACCTATTGCCTCTATCTTATTCTTGCATCATTGAGTCGCGATTGCATTAAATTGAATCCCAAGTACCGCATAACCTTTACTTTTAAACCCCACCGAAGCTTGTTCCTCCATCCCATGAGCCATTACTACAGGAGTTGTTTGAGCCATGCGAGTCGTAGAACAACATTTGTAGGGTATGTGAGTGTCTGATGGATAACGAGGTACCTAAACAACTTAACCTGAGTAGCAATGGGATAACTAATGAAAGAGGCACCGGTGGGCAATATCTGCTATTTGGTTTTTCATGCTCACTTATGTCCCGTAGGACCCCGAGTACTTGATTCCTGTTCCTTGACTATTCGCACTATCCACATCCGGGAGGCCTTATGGACCCCCCCTGAGCCAGAGCTTGATTCATTTCTATTTCGTGGGGCCACAAAGTAGTTTGGGGCTTTGTTACTATCCTGTACTTATGCCATGCTTTACAGTTTTATTTAAGATTGTGCGAGGAGCACCTGTACTGTTTAGGATTGCGGAGTGTTTTCGTGGTATCGACAAGCCCAGTCACACTTTCGGGATCCCAGTCGTTTACAACCATTGGCGCAAACCTTGGGTCCGTCTCGGAGCCGGCCAACTTCGTTGCGGGTAGCTTAATGGGGTGGCCCCCTGAAATATTTCTGAATCCTGTGATCGCTTTGTCGTGAATGCCTTGTTGGGTTTTGATTTGGTTTTTCCGAGGTTGATCGAGTG
The DNA here is from genome assembly GCA_916181665.1 of Avena sativa. Lineage (NCBI taxonomy): Eukaryota > Viridiplantae > Streptophyta > Magnoliopsida > Poales > Poaceae > Avena > Avena sativa. The sequence continues at coordinate 322,273,175 of OV702292.1, forward strand.
TGTGTTGCTATTTGTGCACCCCTGCAGGGTAAATCTTTCTGAAAGCCGTGTCCGCGATTATGGACGACTTGGAGCACAGTTTCTCTATCATAGACAAGTATAACTAAAGTACTGCTTTTAATTTGACTAAGTAACTGACTAGTAAATAGTGCAATCCTCATGGAATGGTTAATAACACTGCCAGTGGATTGGTTGTTCGTCCGCTTTCTCGTTGGTAAGCGAGAAGGAGGATGGATCTGTTAATTATACTGTTATAACCGTTGTTACTAATTAACGGACATCCGTTTATCATTGGTTAGGCGGATGGTTAGCGAGTATCCATAGACTTGTTAGTTATTATCTTTTGCTACAATTGCGTCACCCCAGGTTATGTCCCCTTTAGAGGCATAAAGACTTGCTGAGTACCCCTAGGGTCTCACACAATAAATTGTTTGATTCAGATGAACAGGTGTATTCGCAAGATGGATACTGGGTGGAGGAGACGGATGATGTTGGCAATGATCACGCGGTTTAGAGATTCTGGGAATGGGGATCCGTGAGATCTATGGGCGGGATGTGTTTATTTATGTGGCATCTTATGCCGATTTGCTTCTTATCCATACTCGGATCTTGTTTTCCGCTTCCGCCTGATACTCTGATGTTTGATGTATGAGGAGCTATCCTAAAATATTATCTCTATCTAGGATATTTGGATCTTGCCGTATGGCGTTGCAATATTTCTATTTCTTTTAGATGGAATGGCTCTGTGAACAGTTGTATGGTGGCTTGCATACATACTCACCTGTGTATGTAGTTGATCCCTTCGCCTGCCGATTACGCCGCTCGTTCTTGTCCCGATGTTCTGGAAGTGGTTAGGACGGCCGAAAGGTCTACCTGTGAGTGGCCCCTGGGCCCCAGCGTACTATTTTAACCACTTTCGCTCATCCAGGCATGTAACTAAGAGCGTAATTCACCGAGGTAGCTACAATTGGTATCAGAGCCATCCCGCCCTTCAGGGTCTCAGCCAAATGGTCGTTGTCAGTCTAGCAAATATTTTAGTAGCTATGTATACTAGGGAAAAACAAAAACGTGAGAGTAGGACTGCTTCCATTTTTCTTCTTACCCACCCACCCACCCTTTTTCTGGTAAGGAAGTGTAACGTTTTCAATCCTCTTCTAAAATTAAAACTAGGATTCACGTGTTCTGGGTTCCGTAGTACCATAGGTTGTGTGTGTGTGTGTGAATTCCTTGTCTATCTGTTGCATCCAACATGTTATCACTATCTGCCTTTTGGTTATCAACTGTTGGTACATTCCATACCGACATGCCTTTGTAAACCGACGCGATCTATCTGATTCGTTGTATACCGGTGTGATCTGTCCTACTCTTTGTTATTCGACGTTATCTTGTTTGGGGTGTTTGTTTCCGTAGTTACTAATCTTTAGGTTCATCTTAAAAAGAAGGTGTTGGGATATGTGTTTTGCTTATTCATGTGAGGAGTAATGATTTGAGTGCGTGATGGAGTCGCGACCATACCACTACTCTTATCATTCGCTCGTGTATATTGAATTGGTAGAGTTACTAATCTTGATTCGTTAAGTGGCTTTGCGCATATAGTGGTATTGTAATGCCGAAATTTGCGGAATTTTTTTCTTTGTTAGCTTGTGTACTCCTTGTTCAGTCGTGTGCGATATGCTTAATACCTTCTAGGTGCTTTGAACTTTGTTGATATTGTAATATCATCTTAGTAATTTGTATCCTTTAAATCTTGGTTAATTCCATCTTGGTACTATTTTGGATTATTATTATTCTCCATTATGGTACTGACTTGTGTTTTATATCAATCCCAGGATGGAACCACCACGCCGTTCTGAGGAGGACATACCACCTGAACTGGGGGCTGCGTTGGTAAGCATTGCTAATGCCTTGGGAACAATGCAGCAGAACCAGCAGCGATTCGAAGAAAGTGTCAGGAGGAATGAGTTTGTTCTGCTACCTCCACCTCCCAAGCGAGGAGACATCAAGAGTTTTCTGAAGTTCAACCCGCGCCACTTTGAGGTGTCTGATCGGCCTCTGGAAGCAGATGATTGGCTGCGTGAGATGTCAAGGTTACTGATGACTGCTGATGTTCCTGAGCAAGAATGGGTAAAATGTGCCACTCACCTTCTAAAGGGATATGCAGCTCTATGGTGGGAGAATTACCTGAAGGCAAACCACTCTGAGTTTCAGCCTACTTGGGAGCAGTTCACTGGGGCTTTCAAAGAGCAATATCTGTCAGAAATTGTCATGGAAAGGATGAAGGAAGTGTTTCTCAACCTCAAGCAGGGCAATGACAATGTCAATACATATATCAGAAACTTCATGAACCTTTCTCGGTATGGTGGCGATGAGATCTGTGATGACAAGAAGAAGCAAAAGAGGTTCAAACAAGGGCTCAATGCATCAACCAAATATGCAATCACTCATGCAACGCCGGGGTTTTTTCTAGAACTCCAACATACAGCTCTGCAGGAGGAAGCAAGTAGGCAAGTGTTCGAGGAGTCCAAGAAACACAGCCGTGACGCAGCAAGCTCTTCAGCTATGACAGCTCCTTCTAAGCGCTGTGTGTGGGTTCCTAACACCCCACCATCGCTCCCGGCTCCACCAAGACCTTCAAGCTACGCGGCAAGGCCATAAAACTCCTTCACTGCTGCTCCCAGGGGCTACAACCACAACTACCCTGGAGCGCCTGGCGGAGTCCCTGGCTACGCTCCTCCACGTCCACCTGGTGCCTGTTACACCTGTGGAAACACTGGGCATCAACACTGGAATTGTCCAATGAACAACAAAGCTCTTCCACCACCACCTCCAAGACTTGCGGCAAGTTCTTCTATGGTTCGTGCATCTCCACCTCGGGCTCTCAACATCAACACCAAGCCCGGGTCTACGGTTGCTCGTGCCAACTGTGTCAACGTCGCTCAAGATGAGCATGCACCTACAGTTGTGATGGGTATGCTTCCTGTTAACTCAGTTCCTGCACGAGTTTTGTTTGATTCTGGTGCATCGCATTCTTTTGTCTCTACAAGTTTTGCTGATGAGAATGGGTTACCTATGGATCCTCTCCCTAAACGGTTAATGGTCCTTTCTCCTGGAGCAACAATGGCATCTTCCAAAATCAGCCATGGCAATCAAATTGAGATTGGTGGTTCTTCATTCCCGGCTTCCTTAATTATTCTAGGCAATTATGACATTAATGTTATCTTGGGCATGGATTGGAAGACAGCAAATGCAGCTGTGATTGATTATGCTGAATGCTCGGTTTCTCTGAAAATTCCTGAAGGCCATATAGTCTATTCTCCAAGTCTGACTCCTACAATTCAGCTTTTCTCTTTGGCGGCTCTGAATGATGATGCTATGGAAGCTATTCAGAGTGTTCCGGTGGTCTGTGAGTTCCCAGATGTTTTTCCTGAAGAGTTGCCAGGTATGCCTCCTGACCGAGAGGTCAAGTTTGTGATTGAGCTTGAACCTGGAACCGCTCCTATCTCCAAGGGGCCTTATAAAATGGGTCCTACTGAGGTGGCTGAACTCAAACGTCAGCTTGATGAACAAGAGAAGTTGGGTTTCTGCAATTCAGTTGGCTGAGCTCTATATCACGCCGCTCGTTCTTGTCCCGATGTTCTGGAAGTGGTTAGGACAGCCGAAAGGTCTACCTGTGAGTGGCCCCTGGGCCCCAGCGTACTATTTTAACCACTTTCGCTCATCCAGGCATGTAACTAAGAGCGTAATTCACCGAGGTAGTTACAACCACCCTGATAGGGTGACCCTTGAAGTAGTGGCGTAGCTTACATGAAGCCACCAGGAGCGCGTAGAGGAATTTCTGCTACATGGGGTACATTTCCCTTGCGTCTCTAAGAACCGTGCTGACGAAGTAGACCGACTGTTGCACGAGCTCCGTGCTTTTGGGCATGGTTTGGTGGATGGCCACACCATCGCCTTCCTTTGGGGTGCCGTCACCTTCGGAGGTAGCCCCTGGGACCTCTAGAGGGTTCCCAGCTAGTGGCTACCGCTTCCTTTCTACCACCTCTTCATGCTCGACAACTAGGACAACGCCCGCCGTTTGGGGTGTGGCAGCCAGGTACAGCAGCAGTGGCTCATGCTCCCTAGGGGCCACCATGATTGGTGGGCTCGTGAGATACATCTTGAGGGCCTTGAACGCCTCGTCGGCCCCGGGAGTCCACTAGAACTTGCTGGTACGCTTCATAATTTTGAAGAAAGGCAAGGCCTTCTCGCCGAGCTTGGAGATGAATCTTCCCAGAGCCGCCACGCATCCAGCCAAACGTTGCATCTCCTTGAGCCACGTTGGTGGATGCATTTCCTCGACGGCCCAAACCTTGTCGAGGTTAGCCTCGATTCCCCGGTGTGACACCAATAAACCAAGGAGCTTGCCCGACGGGACTCAGAACACGCACTTGGCAGGGTTAAGCTTGATGTTCACCCGGTGCAAGTTGGTGAAGGTTTCCGTTAGGTCCTCCAACAAGGTGTCCTTGTGGCTGGTCTTGACGATGCCTCTGTGTTCCTTCCCATCTGCCTGCCTAGCACGATGCGCATGAGCCTTTGGAAGGTGGTGCCGACATTCTTGAGGCCGAACAACAAGTAGTTGTAACTGTACACGCTGCACGGGGTGATAAAGGCGGTCATCTCCTCGTCTTCCTTGGCCATCTTGATCTGATGGTACCCCAAGAAGGCGTCTAGGAAGCACAAAAGGTCACAACCCGCCATGGAGTCGACGATCTCATTTATCCACGGCATAGGGAAAGGATCCTTAGGGCATGCCTTGTTGAGGTTGGTGAAGTCGATGCAGAGTCTCCCTCCCCTAGTAGCCTTGGGGACCACCACAAGGTTCGTAGGCCAGTTGGCGTGCAAGACCTCCCTAACGAGGTGGGTCTTGATGAGCTTTCCCATGTTGGTGATAATGAACTACTACTTCTCATCTGAGTGCTTCTAGGGCTTCTACTTCATCGGGCGTGTTATGGGACACACCGCCAGGTGGTTCTCAATCACCTCGCGAGGGACTCCCATCATGTCTGATGGGGACCAGGCGAACATGTCCATGTTGGCCCTAAGGAAAACGATGAGGGCCTCCTCCCTCTCGGGAGGGAGGCGGGCGCCAATGGTGATCGTAGCCCCGGCACCACTAGGTGTAGAGGGGCCTTCTTGGTTTTGGCCCTCTCTTGAGAGAATGTGGCTTCTTCCTGCCCGTGATCCTGGTGGTGCACTAGTTCCCTCGTCGAGAGGGGCTCCCAACTTGGCGTCTTCTTTCCCCTGAGGAGGGGAGAGCAGAGGGTGGTCACCCACAGGCTCCTGCCACGCTGGTGCGGCCTCCTTATAGGCTTGCCTGGTGGAGCGCACGACTTCAACCTCGTCACAGTGCACCATGATGGTGGCGCCGGCGCCACCCGACATCTTGACCAGGTTGTAGGCGTTGTGCGTGACCACCATGAACTTGGCCAGGGTTGGGTAGCCTAGGATGGGGTTGTAAGGCAAGGAGATCCGGGCAACCTCGAAGTCGATGAGCTTCGTGTGATAGTTATCAGTTGTCCCAAAGGTGACGGGGAGCTTGACCCGTCCGAGGGGCCCGGTGGTGCCCGGCGTAACCCCTACAAACGGTGGGGCCAGGGGAAGGCGCGCGTCGGGCACCTGCAGCTGCTCGAACGCCTCCTCAATGAGCATGTTCAAGCCCACCCCGGCATCGATAAGGGTCTTGGATATCGCGACCCCGACGATGGTGGGGGTACAGACCATGGGCACCACACCCACCAGGAGAGTGGAGCCGGGATAGTCCGAGGCGCTGAAGGAGACCGGCTGTCATGACCACCAGAGAGGAGCGGCGGTAGCGCTTGGCCTTGCCGTCGCCAGCCCCTAAGTGAACTACCTGAGGCGTTAACCATGGGTAGAATCCTATAGGCCGCCCAAGATGCAGGTGACCATTCCAATTGGCCCCTTGGGCGAGGAACCTCCCAGGGTGACCTTTGCGCCAGCACTCCGCGCCATACCGTCGCTCCCCGAAGGTCTCGGAAATGCGCCAAATCTCAGAGATTTGTCCCGCAAAGGAACTAGGGTCCAACGATCCCTTGGTTCAAGACTGGGCTGAACACGCGAGTCGGAAGGATTCTGGCGATGGCTACGACGGCGGAGCGGATGGACAACAAAGAGTTGACATCGTTTTTTTACCCAGTATCGGGACCCTCGTGAGGAGGTAAAGCCCCTACTCCTGCTTGGTTGTATTGCTCGCTTGCCTCGGAAGGTTACAATGGTGGATGAAATCTAGGTTTTTAGATCCCTGGGATCCATCCCCTACAAGGTAGGAGAAGGGCCCCTTATATAGGGCAGTGTCGACCCTCTCTCCCTGGTCCATAAACAGGGAGGGTCACCACAGTGCCGTCCCTTGTGATCCCGGTCTAGGAGGCTACTTTCTGTTGGACTAGGTCTTGGGCACTGGACGCTCCTCCGCCCGTTGGTAAAGCATCCTCCTTTGCGTGCTCCTTGTCCTCATCCATTGGGTCGCGCATCTCTCCTTCCAACAAAATGGCCAAAGGCAGTCCTGCCCACTCTAAAGTCGTCCGTCGGCCGGTCAGGGTCTTGTCGGCTCCACTTTTGACCAGGTCTTGGAGCTAGGGGCCACGGGGCCCGGAGCATCCAATGCATCGGTCGCACTTGTCGTTTCCCTCTAGAGGAAGCCGCGTAAACCTCGCGGCCTTCTCCTCTAGAGGTCTCCAGAAGAGGTGTCCTAGTTTACCTCGCGAAAGGGGGGAAAATCCTCCCTCGCGAAGCCCTCTTGGGACCATTGAGGCAGCCAGACATAGACGGATCAAGGTATCCCCTGTACCAGCTATCCGACAGAAGTATATTGCAACGCCATTACGGCAAGATCCAAATTATATAGATACTAGTAATAATAAATTAGGATTATATCCTCATACATCACTCAAAAAATCATCAGGAGGAGAAGGAAACACAGATCTGAGTATGGATTAAGAGTCAAATTAGCATAAAATGCCACAGAAAATAACCACATTCCTGCCCACAGATCTCAGAGATCTCCATCCCCGGAATATCTAGGCAAGAGGGTCGTTGCCTCCATCATCATCCTCATCGACGTAGTAGCCTCCATATGGATGTACCTGACAACCTAATAAATGTTTATGTGTGAGACCCTAGGGTACTCAGCAAGTCTTTATGCATCTAAAGGGAACAACCTGGGGGTGACGCAATTACAGTGAAAGAAAAATACCTAAACAGTTCTATAGAGACACGCTACAACATCTGCCCAACCAGATATGGACGAACGCTCGTTAATTAGAACCAACAGTTATATAAATAACATAAATAAACATCACTCACCCTCCTTCTTGCTTACTAAATGAGAAGGCGGAAGAACATCCCATCCATTGGCAATTTTATTAACCATTCAATGAGTGTTTCACTATTTACTAGTCAAGTTTTGGTCAAATTAAACATGGTACTTTAGTTATAGTTTTCTATGATCGAGAAACTGTGCTACATGTCGTCCATAACCACGGATACGGCTTTCCGAAAGATTTACCCTACAGGGGTGCACAAATAGCAACATACGCATCATCAACCCTGTGAAGAACCAAATAAAAAGCAATGAAGCATCACGACAAAGCATTCACAAGATTCATAAATGATTTCAGGGGGGCACCCCACTAAGCTACCCGCAACGAAGTTGGCCAGCTCCGAGATGGACCCAGGGTTTGTGTCAATGGCTGTAAGTGACTAGGAACCTGAAAGTGTGACTGGGCTTGTCGAAACAGCAAAAACATTCCATATTCCAAAACATTACAGGTGCTCCATGCGCAATAGTAAAGAAAGTAGTAAAGCATGGCATAAGTATAGGATAGTAATAACGGTCCAAACTACTTGTGGCCCCAAGAATAAGATGTGAATCAAGCTCAGGCTAAGGGGATTCATGGTCCCATCTGCGGATAGTGCGATAGTCAAGGAACAAGAATCAAGTACTTGTTTCCTATGGGATATAAGTGAGTATTGAAGAAACAAATAATAGCTATTGCCCGCTGGTGCCTCTTTCTTTGGTTATCCCATTACTACACAGTTTAAGTTGTTTAGGTGCCTCGTTATCCAAAGACTTGCACAAATGCTACACATGCAATTCTATGAATCGCATGCCTCAAATAACTCTTGTAGTAATGGCTCATAGGATTGAGGATACAAGCTTTGGTGGGGTTTAAAAGTAAAGGCTATAAAGTACTTGGGATTTCAATTTAATGCGATTTGTGACACAATGATGCAAGAATAAAGATAGAGGCATAGGTTCTATATGTAATGAAAGCATGGGGAATTACTTGCATGTTAGCTCAGTAGTGGAATAACTGGGATCCAGGTAGTAATCTTGGTTCTCCTGATAACTCCCTTGCTCGGCGTCTATCCGGAATAAGATCCAAACACATAAAGGGCCATAATAAATATAGTGTGCAATCATAATTATATATGCAACAAGAAAAACAAAGTATGCCATGATGAAATGATGCACAATTACATGGCTTACCATAGTATGGAATGGGTGAGGTATTGGAACAATAGTAAAGCACTTCAATGAATTATTTAGTCATGTTTTGCTTCTATAAACCTTCTTGTTTACTTAATATTTATATGAGGCATGCTTCAATTGATATCATGGAATGCATAGTTAGAACGGGCTCGTCATACTGATCGATTTAGACATATTATTTGTCGAATTTGGAATTACAACATTAAAGTTATAAAATTATTATGACAATGGCATTTAATGGTAATTAATAATTCGAAAATTTTAAATGCCCAGAAAATATTTTAAATAGAATATTCATATTCTTGGCATTTTTCTGATCTCAAACATATATCATTCGTATTATTTGGAATTATGAATTTAAAAACATTATCAAATGCAAATTAATTCAAGTTGGGTCAAGAGTCAGGTGTGTAACACCCCGTCCACTCCTGGGCCCGGGGGATGTCACTCCTGGCAGCTTAATAGGATATCTAGACTGGCCCCACAGACCAACACTAGTCTTTTCTGTGCACTTTGTCCTCACTCGTGCGCACCCGGTTACCCACTTCCCGGTCGGTCACCCATCCTAGAATTGCTCTAGGCCAAGCATGCTTAACCTTAGAGTTCTTTTCGAATGAGCTTCCGGAAAAGAAGTTGCAACTTGTTGATATGGTATCCTATCAATCCTATTAAGCCATGTGCCTGGATCTCACATACACCCACCATTCAGAAGATCGATGCCCTCATCGATCAAGCACACCCCAGGAATGTTACCTCTTGGCACGCGTCTGTGCGTCCAGTGCCGGCACATGTGCCATGCTCCACATGTGCCGCCACTGACCCACACACACCCGTGTAATCTCAAGGGTCGGCTCTGATACCACTTGTAACACCCCGTCCACTCCTGGGCCCGGGGGGGTGTCACTCCTGGCAGCTTAATAGGATATCTAGACTGGCCCCACAGACCAACACTAGTCTTTTCTACGCACTTTGTCCTCACTCGTGTGCACCCGGTTACCCACTTCCCGGTCGGTCACCCATCCTAGAATTGCTCTAGGCCAAGCACGCTTAACCTTAGAGTTCTTTCCGAATGAGCTTCCGAAAAAGAAGTTGCAACTTGTTGATATGGGTATCCTATCAATCCTATTAAGCCATGTGCCTGGATCTCACAAGGTGTGACTAGATAGAGTTGACTATGGACAAATTTGAAAATAGGGCTGAATTCATATTTTGAAAAACATTCATATTTCATTTTATAAGTTTTTCCAAATTGAAATTATTTCAAAAGATATAATTAGTTTGATTTATATTCAATTTTCTGGAATTTTATTTAATTTAGAAAATAGGCAACTACTTTTTTTATAGAGGGCTAGGCTACCCACTTCCACTGATGCGTGGGGCCAGCGGATAACGGGGCCACTACGGGCGCGTGGCCAGCGGGCGTGTGACACGTGGGCGATCCAGGGGATGCGGGTTGTTTCCGAAAAGACCAGGTACCTTTTCACAAAAATGCAGGACGGTTCTGAGCGGTGTGGCTGACATGTGGGTCTCAGGGTGGACCATAGGTTGAGGCATGAAAGTTCTAGGGGCTCATATGCAAAACCTTCCGGTGTCGATCTCTGAACTGACGAGTGTCGCGTTATTAACTAAACATGGACAGCGGCACTTCTGCACAACGCCGCCACTCACGACGATGATTCCGGCCGCCGTGCCGCACCATTTTGGTAGAGGCTAGATGCGATGGAAAGCTTGGAGTACCAGCTCTACATGAGTATCCTCAGCAACGACTAGTGCAGGCTATGGGCGATGCGGGCTTGCTACGAACCGAGGCGGAACAAGTGGCTGCTGCTACTGGTGTGCGTTCTACTGGTGCGCGTGCTACTAGTGCGGCGACATCATCGAAGACGATGCTCCAGCAGGTTTTGGGAAGCGCGGTGGCTCGGAGGTGGTGTGAGAGGTCACAACGTAGCTCCACGCAGGCTTGCACGCACACGGGGGCCACGATAGAGTGCAGCGACTACAAGGTAGTCCGACGAGTGGCGGTGGCGTTACACAGCGAGCTAGGGCGGCAGCGACACACAACAAGGGAGGAGAGCTCACCAGCGACCGATTGGTGCATCTAAGCGTGCTTGAGGACGAGGCGATCGCTGACGGGGTTCAGGATGAGCATCTCTTGTAGACTTTCGGTTTTGTCCTTGTCCTCTAGCTCCGGTGTGATCCGTCGAGGCTGGGAGGTTCTAGGGTAGGTAGAGGAAGTAGACCACACTCCTGGACTAGCTGGAACATGATGGAGATCACCAGCGCGGCGAGGAAGGGAACTAGCCAAAGCTAGGGTTTTCTTAGGCATGCGTGACCATGTGGCTAGCTTGGGAAGGAAGGAGGGCGAAGAGGGGGTGCATGGGCTTCCAGATCTCGATCTGGAGCTTTCCTAGGGTGGTTGGGGTGATAAGGGAGAGGGGTAGAGAGGGACATGGTTATGGTAGCTTTTGCAAAAGATAGAGAGGGAGGTAGATTGCATCAGGTAGCTAGGGCTCTATCTCTCTCTAACTTTCTTGCTCGAGGGGAAGAGCAGTTCAGGTGTGGGGCTGGTCTGATTGAGCCTCACGACAAGGAGGGATGTTTGGGGTGGATGGGGTTTTATCTAGGTTAGATAGATAGATAGGTATAGGTTGTTCTTCCTCTTATTATTTCATTTGTTTTCTTTAATTTAAATGAAGCATTTGATAGTTTAAAAAATAGAGCAAGCCCAAAAGGAAAACAATAGTAAAGTAAGATAGAGGAAGGAAGATGGTCGATTCAAATTGGTTTGAATTGTTCACAATGTTTGAATTCAAACAACAAGCTTCCCTCGTAGAATTCAAAAGAAATCCAAATAGGGAAGAATGGTCAAGCTTGCATGGGTCATGCATGGGCATTAAATGCCACTATTATAATTGTGAAACAACTATAACTCCATATATGGTCATATATTCCATAGATGCATTCGAATTTGAATAAAGACCAAACCAAAAATAGACAAGCTTGCTTCCCACATGTCATAGATGGTATATAAACATAAATGAAGGTAATGGCCCACTTAGTGTGTGTTTTCCCACTAGATACACATATAGCCAAAGATACATCGATACATGATCATATATTCAAATATAAGCCATATGGAAGATTGAGAATGTATTCTACCTAAATAGCATGCAAAGGTGGCCATGTGGCTCCTCATATTTATATTGTGAAAACTACATGTATCATATATGGGAGCATGTAGAATAGAAGTGGATCCATCCCAACACATATTATCTAGATTTAAATACCAATGGAATGCAATGGCTCATATTTGATTAAGATGGTGGAGTTATAGATAGAACCAGAAATAGGTTGTTGCAGTGGCTACTACTGTTCGGTTGGCTGCAGTTCCGGTGACAGAGCAATGGTGCAACGGTGCGATGTTGCAACAACCATTCCGACTCCGTTCCTGGCTCAAATCAAGTGTGGTAAATTGCGTTGGGTAGATGGAACAACCGACTACAACTATGATTCATTGGGGATAGCAGAATGACCTGAACACGAAGCGAGCAAGCGGTGAACAGGGCTCAAAACACAGCGACGCACAACATGTCCAGTGGCAGCTCTCGTCGGTCGCGGTGTTCTAGGAGGATCTGGTGAGCGTCGATGGTCCAGAGGGGCCAAGGGTGTGTGGTTTTACCTGGCGCTGCTCCAGGAGCTCGATGGAGCATGAGGGGAGGCTGGCGGCAAGGCGACCTATGAGAAGGTGGTGCTCGCGACGGCGCGCACGGACGGTGTTCGATGAATTGCGAGGTAAGATACGGTGCAGGAGGGAGAGGAAGACCATGTCAGGTAGATCGGGGGACTCACCAACGGCTTGCAGATGCAGGGGAGGGATTGGGGTGACTTGGACCAAGAAGGAGGTAGAGGCCTTAGATGTTCATGTGGTTGTGGTTCATGGTGGCACTGGCATCAACTCCGGCGACCTCCGGCGGTGGATGCAGGTACTAGCCGACATGGGCGAGGTAGAGGAATGTCCCCCAACTTCTGGACTTGCTTGCTGTGCACCAGATCGATGGGAGTAGCGGCTGGCCAAGGTAGGGTTTTGTGGGGAAGGAGATGGCCATGGGGTCTAGGGAGGAATAAGGAGAGGGTTCTACTGGTAGATCTCGATCTGGTTGCGGTTGGTGAGATGGGAGGGTAGATAAGGAGGATAGGGACAACACATGGCTTGGTTTGCTTGTTCAAAAGGTGGAAGGGAGGACTCGGGCTAGGGTTTTCTTCTTTCCTCTCTTCTTTGTTGCTATGCTCAAAAGAGGAAAGAGAAGGGGACTAGGGAAGGTGGCTTCCTGGGTGTGTGCTGGTCCAGGAAGGAAGGGGGTGCACGGTTGGTAGCTAGGGAGTGTGTTGTTGGAATTTTATCCAAAAGAAGAAAAGAGAGAGAGGGGCATGTAGTGTGGTGCATCTACATACATGCACATGGGTGATAAAAATGCCCCTGGTTAAGATGGGGTGGGGATGTGGTGATGTTTACATGGATTTGCTGGTTAGGTTTGATTTAATCTACGCATAGGCTCAAGCTACAAGGTTTGCAAGCAACACACAAAAGAAATGAAATGAAGAAGAGGAAGGTGGAGAGTTTTATCTTGCATGTGACATGCACGTGCTCACTAGTGCATGCACGTGTTGACAAAAAATGGCGAAAACCATTTGGGTTCATGAATGAGAGTAAGAAGATAAAGAAATATAGCAATGAGACCAAGATTTAGAGAAAATACAAAACACATGGCATTTATAGAATGGTTGGATCAAACCAATATATGACCATGAGTAGATGATAGTAGGATCCATACAACTATATATGTGGGGAAGAATTAAATCTAAAAACAAATGAATATGCCCATATACATGTATACGGTAGAATAAGCATGTGATAAGCTGATATGGACAAGTTAATAGGTGCAATGATTTTGAAAGATATGCCCTCAACTCAATTTGGGCATTAAGCAATATATATCAAGAGTCAACTACAATATAGTAAGAGGAAAATACAATTAATAAGAATACAAATGCATATGAGAGAAGAACCAATTAAAAGAGGTTTTATATGATGCTCAAATGCAAGGTGGCATGGTGACATGAGCATGATATAATGATGATGCAACAAATTACATGTAGGAAGTAGCAATATATAGAATAGGCACGTAGCATTGCAATTGTTAGACAATTGGGATGCTACAACTCTCCCCCACTAAACAAGAATCTCGCCCCAAGATTCCTAGGAAAAAGAACAAGATACAAGGAGAGGCTGGTGTTCAGAACGAAGGTGATCCTCACATTCCCAAGTTGATTTCATAACGGAATGGTGCGACCACTACACCTTGCAAAACATGCTAGACTTGTTGAGAGTCTTCATTTTTCTAGTTGAAAACAAAGGACTTGAAGCATATGGAGGTTTGTTGTGAGACAAGAAGGATAGGATGACATTAGCTCTGGTTCTCTCGAGAAACACGATAAAAGAATAGAACCACTTGTTGAAAGAAGTATGAAAGACAGTGTATCAAGGAGAAAGAAAAGACACATCTTTAGGATTAAAGATCAACAGATGCGTGTGACTATGATTGTCTGTTTCACTGGAAGAAAAGATCAACTTTGGAGAAGTTATCAACCACTATAAAATAGCATTATTTCTTCCCTCGGATTTAAGAAATGGAGTTTGGATAAAACCATATTATCTTCAAACAATATAGTTCTTGATAACAACGGAAGAAGATTAGAATTGAGGAATTTCGGATTAGCTTCTTCTTGCACCGGTAAGAACCAAAGGATCACGCAATTGAGGTGTGCAGATTCATCTTTAAGAGAAAGAGTGACACGAGTTTCTAGGGGAATCATGAGGAAAAGTTGAATGTAGAAGATCTAGAGGTTATTGTAGAGATTCTTATTGCTTTCCTTAACCATGAGGTTAATGCAATAGGTTTTGCGATTGATGGCATCGACCATAATTGGCTTTACCAAGAGAAAGGAATTGACAAACTGAAATCAGAGATATCTTCCATCGATCTTGTATGACGATATAGAACGCTGGCAAAATGAAGAGAACCGTGAATATTTTGCATTTGCTTCCACCAGATCATTGAATATTTTGCTCTATCTTGAAATAGACGTGACCACCAACAAGAGATTATTGCTCACGTTCATCGAGAGGACACTCCAAAAAACAAGGACAGAAGTAAAAGTATCAAGAGATAAAGGCCACTTCTAACTTCTGTGGAATGAGTGAAATTGCATTAATTCACCAATTCAATGTGCAAGAGCGAATGATAAGAGTAGAGTGTGGTCATGACTCCATCCCGCACCCAAAGCATTACTCCATACATGAATAAGAAAATCATGCAACCCAACTCTCAGAAATTTAGATTGAAGATCTTGAAAAGCAGAATTTATGAAGCTTCGCAAGAAAACAAGGAGGTGATGCAAGCACTTCGTCGGATCCAAAGTAGATAAAGATGATGATGTTTTCCTCGTGCCTGAAATCCCAGGCCGCCAGAAAAGATATGAATTAACATCACAGAGATAGATGAAAGATTCAACAAATAGCTTAAGGTACACCCAAAACTTTGAGTAGCAGAGTTATGAAACATCTAGAAAATCTTCGTGACATCCGTTGGAAAGAGGATAGAAGATAGAGAGGGTTTCCAAAGTTTTCTTCGATGAGCAGAAAACCAAAGCATTTCTCGTCCTTCTTAAGAAGATCCGAGAGAGATTTAATAGTCTTGAGGAAATTTTCAGCAGACGACGATGATAACTTGCCAAACAAGGAAAAACACTAGATTTGATTGAAGGTGGAGGATGGAATTAGCAATGGGCTTGCTGATTCCAGAATTGCAGCGATGTATTTAGTAGAAAGACATGGTCAAGATAGGTGACCTCCAAAAGCCATACTTCATACTTTGAGAATCTTGCACATAGGCTGTGTTCACAAAGCTAGAGAAAAAGAAGAAGATGTTCTTCATGTTCTTCCATTGATATAGAATCGGCGAGAATATCTTCAAGATATACCACCATGAATTAACAAGATATTCCAAAAATACCAAGTCCACGAGGCGAGATAAATGAACAAATGCTCGAAACCCCTTTCTGAGATCAACGCTCTTTGAAAGATCAACGTTACAATCAAGGATTTGTGTTGGAAGAGATGATTTAAAGAATAGATTATCTAGTCCTCCGGATAAGAAAAAGGATACTAGCTTGTTCACTTAGTCGATTGGATTCCGGTTGAAAAGATAAAGAGATCTTGGATAAGAATGATGGTAACTCATACATTAAGCAAAGCTATCACACATGAAAAGATGAGATTCTCCTATATCAAAGAGAACCTTGCAGATATGGAGTTCAAAAATATGTGAAGCATGATAATCAAAGGATACTCCACCACTATGCCTTAAGAAACCTCCAGATTGCCAAAGATACTTGAATATGATATAGATATGATCACGGTATAGCTCAAAATCACAAGAGATAACCGCCATCATTTTAGTCAATTGGATTGATAGCATTGGCCATATTCCACTCATGATAGGTGTCATATAGCCATACCGAGAACCGAATTACAATCACAAGCATCAGATCGACATAAGTTATGTATTTAGCGCCAAAGGAATTGAATATGAAGTAGAAACTCTAGATTTAAGCACCGGTGGCAAAAGATCGAGTTACCATGAACATGATGACAAGAGGAAGGTGAAACATGTATCAAACACGACTGAAAAGACGTGTGGAAACATAGATGTATCAAATAAACATTTTTCGCATTTTTGGCATTAAAATTCCAACTATATGTGCAAAACCAGTTAATAGATAGAGATTAGCAAGTCCGCATTCGGTGAAAGCATGCAGGAAGGAAGAACACCCTTAACAAGATTGCGTCGATTGGCAAAGAGTCGGATAGATCGTGTCGGTTTACAAATAAGCCTGTCGGTATGGAATGTACCAATAGTTGATAACCAAAGGAAAATTGCGACAACAAGGTTCGATGGACAAATAGACAAAGAATTACACACACATCCTATGGTACTACGGAAACCCCAAACACGTGAATCCTAGTTCGAATTTTTAGAAGAGGATAGACAAACGTTACACTCCCTTATCAGAAAAGGGTGGGTGGATGGGTAAGAATAAAAATGGAAGCAGTCCTACTCTCACGTTTAGTTTTATCCTAGTATAAATAGCTACCACAAATATTTTCTAGACTGACAATGACCATCTTGGCTTAGACCCTAAAGGGCGGAATGGCTCTAATACCAATTGTAATACTTCAGACATTATGCTCTAAGCACGAGCCTGGATGAACCAAAAGTGGATAAGGGATTCTACCGCGGAGGCCCAAGGCCACGCACGTTTAGGCCCGTCGAAGCGGAGCAGGGCACGGTACCGGCCGACCACCCTATCCACTTTCAAGAACATCGAGACAAGAGCGAGCGGTGCAAGAGACAGGTAACACGACTACAACATACAAAAATGAGTATGTATGTCTACGACTTACAGTAGACATCAGAGTCACACCATCTAGAAACAATAGAAACATAAATATGCAACGCCATACGGCAAGATCCAGATATCCTAGTAAGAGATAATAGTTTAGCATACATCCTCATACATTAATCAACAAAGTATCAAGCGGAAGTAGAAATCATGATCCGAGTACGCATAAGAAGCAAATCGACATAAGATGCCCTGAAAATAAGCACATTCCGCCCATAGATCTCATGGATCTCTATCCCCGGAATCTCTACACCTGATAGTTGTTTCCACCATCATCGGTCTCTTCGACCCAGTAGCCTTCCTACGAGTATACATGTCCATCTGAACCAAATATTTATCGTGTGAGACCTAGGGGTACTCAGTAGGTCTTAATGCATCTAAAGGGAACAACCTGGGGGTGACGCAATTGCTGTGAAAGATAATATCTACAAAGTTCTATAGAGATACGCTACACATCCACCCAACCAGAGATGGAAAGACGCTCATTAATTAATAACAACAGTTATATAAGCAACATAAATAAACATCACTCACCCTCCTTCTCCCTTACCGATAAGAAGGCAGAAGAACATCCCATCCGTTGGCAGTCTTATTAACCATTCCATGAATGTTGCTATATTTACTAGTCATGTCTTAGTCAAATTAAAGGCGGTACTTTAGTTATGCTAGTCTATGATCAAGAACTGTGCTCCAAGTCGTCCATAACTGCCGACATGGCTTTCATAAAGATTTACCCTACAGGATTGCACAAATAGCAACACACACACGATCAACCTCGGGAAGAACCAAATTAAATGCAATGAGGCCTCACGATAATGCATTCACGGGATTCATAAATTATTTCAAGGGGCCACCCCATTAAGTTACCCGCTACGAAGTTGGCCGGCTCTAAGATGGACCCAAGGTTTGTGTAGACGGTTGAAAACGACTGGGAACCCGAAAGTGTGACTGGGCTTGTCGATTGAAATGTGTCACAAGTCCTAAACAGTACATGTGGTCCACACACAATCGTAAATAAAGAAGTAAAGCATGGCTTAAGTACATGATAGTAATAAAGCCCCCAACTAGTGTGTGGCCCCAAGAAATAAAGTGCGAATCAAGCTCAAGCGAAGGGGATTCATGGTCCCACGTGCGGATAGTGCGATAGTCAAGGAATAGGAATAAGGTACTTGGGGTCCTACGGGACACAAGTGAGCTTAAAGAACCAAATAGTAGATAATGCTCACCGATGCCTCTTTCATTAGTTATCCCATTACTGCTCAGATTAAGTTGTTTAGGTACCTTGTTATCCAAATACTTACACAAACCCTACACATGCAATTCTATGACTCGCATGGCTCAATCAACTCCTATAGTAATGGCTCATGGGATTGAAGTACAAGCTTCGGTGGGGTTTAAAAGTAAATGCTATGCAATACTTGGGATTCAATTTAATGCAACCGCGACTCAATGATGCAAGAGTAAGATAGAAGCATAGGTACTATATGTATGCAAGCATGGAGAATTGCTTGCCTGGCAGTTCTGTTGCGGAATAAGAAGGATCCGGGTAATACTCCCAAGGCTCCTGTATTCTCCTTGCTCAATGTCTATCCGGATAAAAACCAAACACCCAAGTGCCAAAATAAATACATTGCACAATAATATGAATAGAATACAACAAGTAAACAAACCAGGCCATGATGAAATGATGCGCAATTGCATGATAGTAATGTAGCATGGCAAGGGTGAAGTGTGGAAACAAGAATTGACACTTTTAATTTTTATTCGGGCTCATTTTATTTGCATAAACCATTCAGGTTTTAATGTTTTTAAATGATTCATTCTTCAAATGATATCACGGAATGCATAGATAGAATGGCCTTGTCGATCTAATCAATTTAGACATATTATTTGTTGAATTTGGAATTAAGGA
Organism: Avena sativa; assembly: GCA_916181665.1. Lineage (NCBI taxonomy): Eukaryota > Viridiplantae > Streptophyta > Magnoliopsida > Poales > Poaceae > Avena > Avena sativa. The sequence continues at coordinate 322,292,158 of OV702292.1, forward strand.
ATTAAAGTTATGATTTATTTAAGATAAAGGCATTAATTGGCATTTTAATAATTTCGAAATTTTAAATTGCTCAAAAATTATTTTGGATGGCATAAATTCCTGGCATTTTTATGATTCAAAAACATATATAAAACATTGAATTTGGATTTGCCAGTAATTAGTTTTGATTTATACAATGTTTGTTGAATTTATGGAATTTTGATTAAATAGAAAAAAGGTGGGGCCTTTTGATACTGAGGAGCAGCTAGTGAGAGGGGCTGACGTGGGTAGGGAAGTTGAGGCGGCATCCGCTGAGTTTGATGCTAGGGTCCCATCTGTCAGCGGGAGGAGAGGCAACAAAAAGATTTGGGAAAACATGACTATTGGGGGATCGAACCTAAGACATTAAGTACAGGGCATCGGGGATCTAGCAAATGGGATGGTGATGGGTTCGTGTTAATAGGCAAGCCGAGTCTTTTATAATGGGCCAGATCTGGTTGCTGTTATCTGACAAACCGAAACGGAGTTAACTGAAGAACCGGGCCATCGAACTGTGAGATACAACAATCTTGAAGGGATGATTCCGGGAGCTATACTGCACCGATTTGGTCATGTAGCGGCTTGTTTTAAAGAGGACGCATAGGCCTACAACTATGGATCTGGGATGTAGCAGCAGGAATATTTTGAAGAACATAGGGTGTTTCAGTGCCTGCTGCTCTTTGGTTGGCTGCAGTTCCGGCGACAGAGCAGCGATGCGATGGTGCGATGTTCTAACAATGATTCCGATGCCGTTACTGGCTCAAATCGAGGGTGGTAAATTGCATTTGGTATATGGAACAATCGACTATAGCTATGATTCATCGGGGATGGCCGAAATGACCTGGTCTGGAAGCGAGCAAGCGGTGAATAGGGCTCAAAACACAGCGACGCACATCACGTCTAGTGGCAGCTCTCATCGGCTGCGGTGTTCTAGGAGCATCTAGTGAGGGCCGGTGATCGAGAGGGGGCCAGGGTGTGTGGTTTTACCTTGCACTGCTCCACGAGCTCGATGGAGCATGAGGAGAGGCTAGTAGCGAGGCGACCTGCGAGAAGGCGGTGCTTGCGGCGGCACGCACGGACGGTGTTCGATGAATTGCGTGGTAAGCTATAGTGCAGGAGGGAGAGGAAGACCATGTCGGGTAGATCGGGGGACTCACCAGCGGCTTGTAGATGCCAGGGAGGGCTTGGGGTGACTTGGACAAAGAAGGAGACAGAGGCCTTGGATGTTCATGTGGTTGTGGTTCACGGCGGCGCTGGCATCAACTCCGGCGACCTCCGGCGGTGGCTGCAGGTACTGGCCGACATGGGGGGAGGTAGAGGAATGTCCCCCAGCTTTTGGACTTGCTTGATGTGCACCAGATCAATGGGGGCAGCGGCTGGCCAAGCTAGGGTTTTGTGGGGAAGGAGATGGCCATTGTGGCTACGGAGGAAGAAGGAGAGGGTTCTGATGGTAGATCTCGATCTGGTTGGGGTTGGTGAGCTAGGAGGGTAGATAAGCAGGACAGGGACAACACATGGCTTGGTTTGCTTTTGCAAAAGGTGGAAGGGAGGACTCGGGCTAGGGTTTCCTTCTTCCCTCTCTTCTTTGTTGCTATGCTCAAAAGAGGAAGGAGAGGGGGACCAGGGAAGGTGGCATGCCAGGTGTGTGCTGGTCCAGAAAGGGAGGGGGTGCACGGTTGGTAGCTAGGTAGTGTGGTGTTGGAATTTTAGCCAAAAGAATAAAAGAGAGGGAGGGGCGTGTAGTGTGGTGCATCGGCATACATGCACATGGGTGATAAAAATGCCCATTCCTAAGATGGGGTGGAGATGTGGTGATGGTTCGATGGAGTAGCTAGTTAGGTTTAATTTAATCTAAGCATCGGCTCAGGCTCCAAGGTTTGGAAACAACACACAAAAGAAATGAAATGAAGAAGAGGAAGGTGGAGAGTTTTATCTTGCATGTGACATGCATGTGCTCACTAGTGCATGCACATGTTGACAAAACATTGTGAAAACCATTTGGGTTCATGAATGAGAGTAAGAAGATAAAGAAATATAGGAATGAGATCAAGATTTAGAGAAAAGACAAAACACATGGCATTTATAGAATGGTTGGATCAAACCAATATATGACCATGAGTAGATGATAGTAGGATCCATAAAACTATATATGTGGGCATGAATTAAATCTAAAAACAAATGAATATGCCCATATACATGTATATGGTAGAATGAGGATTTCATCACATGGAAGTTGATATGGAAAAGTTAGTAGGTGGAATGATTTTGAAAGATATGCCCTCAACTCAATTTGGGCATTAAGCAATATATATCAAGAGTCAACTACAATATAGTAAGAGGCAAATACTATTAATAAGAATACAAATGCATATGAGACAAGAACCAATTAAAAGAGGTTTTATATGATGCTCAAATGCAAGGTGGCATGGTGACATGAGCATGATATAATGATGATGCAACAAATGACATGTAGGAAGTAGCAATATATAGACTAGGAAAGTAGCATTGCAATTGTTAGACAATTGGGATGCTACACCACAGTAATCCTCGGACCTCGCGTTTCTAAATCACAAGCCGGTTTAACCCGAATTGGGGGAGGACATACTACCTTGGAGGCCGCAAGGCCGCCCACAAGAAGGACTCAGTGGCAGGGAATGGTACCGGCCAACCATCCACCCCGGTATTCATGGTTATAGCTTCGAGTCTAAGAAACGTGGCCAGATGGCTGCGGGTCTAGCTTACACAAGTGAGTATGTATGCCAGCGACATACAAGAGTACATTAGAGCAATTCCCTAAAAGAAATTGATATATATTGCAATGTCATTACGGCAAGATCCAAATTATATAGATAGTAGTAATAATAATTTAGGATTATATCCTCATACATGATTCAACAAATGCTCAGGCAGAATAGGAAACACAGATCCTTGTACGGATTAAGAGTCAAATAAGCATAAGATGCCATAGAAAATAAGCACATTCCCGCCCACAGATCTTAGAGATCTCCATCCCGGATTCTCTATGTAAGAGGGTCATTTCCTCCATCCTTAGTGTCGTGGAAATGGCCACGGCAGTCGCTGCAGTAGGCAGCGATTGATTGAATCGGTGGCGAGAGCTGGCGGCCATTTGCGATGCGAGATGGGGGCGGATGCACATGATATTACCCAGGTTCGGCCCCTCGGAGGGTAAAGACCTACTCCTGCTAGATTAGATTATTGCAGAGCGAGTTACAGGGGTGGTGAGCTCGGCGTCTAAGCAGCGAGTCGCTTGAAGGGGTGTATGATGGAACGTAAGTCCTCAGGATACCCTAGGGAGGTTTATATATGAGGCACCTCGCTATGGTTTACAAGTTACAACCGAACAAGATATGGATTCAGAGGCTTTGACCTAATCTGACTAGGCTTCTGGTATGCTTCTGGGCCTCCAGTCTCCAGTCGTTGGGCCTTCCCCTTAGTCGCATTCCAGTCGCCGTCCTGCAGGCCCACTCCTAAGACCTTTTGGCCCAATCGGAACGCCCTGCTGGGCATACCCCATTCGGCATATCCCCATCAGTAGTCCCCGAGGCCATCGTTGAATGAGACGCGGGTGGTCATTTGGCGGTCGGAGTAGGCGAGTCCAATTTGGACGCCTAGTCGAATCGGCGATGGACTCCACTGAAACCAAGGAAATTTCCCCAGGCTCCTAGTCGCTTCTCCGGCGAATGTCACGGCTGCCAAGTCACTGCTTCGGCGAGTGGATAGGGGCAGTTGCCAGCAAGTGGAACAGAGGAGTTGGACCGTCAACTTGGTCAAACTATCCGTTGGATATTCCAACAGTAACTTTGGCGTAATTACCGCAGGTAATGGCTATCCCGAATCTGGCGGGTAGCCCCCCCCTTATAAGGGGAGTGACGAATCAGCCTCATAGATCCTTCCCTGATTCTTCATTCTCGTGCATTCATTTTTCTATCTTCCTTTGATTCGATCCTTTCACACCGAGCGACTCCACATCCTTTCCAATGGCACCTCCAAAAGGTTCATGGCGAAAATCCAAGTGCACCACAGCCCAACTCAAATCCTTCAAGGATGCCGGAGTTCTCCGCAAGGGGAACTGGCGGGTTCCCGCTCCCTCCGAGACCGAGCCGAAGCCGCGAGCCGGCGAGTTCATTTGCTTCCCCAGCCACCTAGAGAGGGGTTTGGGGTTTCCCCCCTACCCTTCTTCCGGCGCTTCTGTGCATATTACGCAATCAAGCCATCGAATCTCGGTCCGCATAGCATCGAGTAGCTGGCGATCTTCGTCGCCTTCTAGGAATGCTACCTCAGCTACAGGTCGTATTTCCCACTGTGGCTAGAGCTCTTCCACGGACGCATTGGGCACGAGGCATCCGGCGGCTTGATGCTGGCGGCCGGCGGTGTCACGTTCCAATTGAAGCCGAAGGGCAACTTTGTCAAGCTCCTACTGCCGAAGAAGGCCGCGAGCGAGTGGAAGAAGAGTTGGTTCTACGTGAAGGAATCCACTCCCTCCGGCGATGTGGCGCTTCCCGAGTTCGTCGCTGAAAGGAGTGAGCCTCGCTGGCTGGTGCCGAAGAAACTCCCCGAAGACCAGAGGATGGTCGTCGCGGAGATGAGTGGACCAGATCCAGAGGTTGAAGGACCAGGGGTTGTCTTTGATCAACCTCTACAACTGCTGGCTCGGGCGGTGTCTGGTTCCGCTAGCGGCTCGGCCGCATTGGATGTATGAGTATAGCGGGAAACACGATCCCTCCCGAACAAGCAAAGAGTCGTGGGAGACCAAAGATTACAAGGCCGCCCTGAAGAAGATCACCGATGCGGAATTCATGACCACATCGGTCGGGCTCGCCCCGTATACTCCCGTGAAGAACGAAGCCCCCATAGTAAGTTTTTCCTTCCAGTCGCAATCTCTGCAATGTAAGTCGCAGTCGCGTCGTTCGATACTCATTGGTGGTTGTTCTCAATTGTTCCAGGTGCTGGAGGGTTGGCTCCCTTCGCTTGACGAAGAGGTTCCCCGGGAGCTCAAAGAGGCCTCCGAGGGAGATTCTTCCGGAAGCGACGAGGAGGAGGAGGAGGTTCCTCCCCCAGCGCCTACGGCTCGCAAGACTCGTATGCAGAAGCAGCGGGAGTTCGAGGCGAGTTGCAGCCTCGATGAACATGAAGGGGGGGACGAGATCGTGCAAGAGCACATGTCTCGGCCCACAGCCACGCATGCGAAGCCCGCGTGCAAACCAAAGTCACCAGCGAAGAAGCCAGCATCGCCGCCGAGGTCGGCGGTGGTGTTTGAGTCTGATGACGACTCCGATGATGATGATGCCCCCGATTCTTCGCACAAGATCTCGGAGGATGCGATTCCAATGAAGGGATTGGGGGACGAGAACACCGAGGCGGCGGTAGAAGTTCCTCTGGCGGTGATTGTGCCTACAACTTCAAGGGCGCCAAACCAGGAGGCGACTGAGGCCGCGGCATCGAAATCGCCGCAACCTTCAAGGGAGGCCATGTATTCGGAGCCGGAAATTCCAGCGACCGTGGCTTCATCATCAAGGAAGCCTGCGGTGTCATGGGCTTCAAATGTCCTTGAGAAGGGTCTCAAGCGCAAGCTGGGGCCGGAACTAGACAAGCTCGCCCACATAAGCACCGGTCTGCGTGTTCTCCCAGTCGCCAAGTAAGCATTGACTTCTCCATTCCAAGTCGCGTCTCGTTTTTGTGCTGTCCCTTCGTTGACTTTGGAGGTTTTGGCAGGTCTGGAGCCAAGAAGATTGGTCGCCCTTCAGTGGCGAAGATTCCTCCGGTCGCCACCACGGGAGAGGGCAACCTCCCCAAGAAGAGGAAATCTGCTGAAGATGCGGCGACTATGGAGGGCGCAAAGAGGCAGAATGGCAGTGCCGACGATGTCGTGGCGATGGATAGCGCCAAGGAGTGCGATCTCGCTGCAGTCGTCAAAGAAGTGGTGGCGGCGTGGTTGGAGCCAGTCATGGCCGCTCCTGCGACAGAAGCGCCGGCTCCAACGACCAGTGCCCCGGCTAGAACATCAGCAACATTCCCACGATTCATGGCGAGGGGATTTCCAAGCGTGGCGGACAACCAGTCTCCACAGAGCCCGGAGATCGTTGATGAAGACGTTGGGTCCCGTCGTGGGCGCACCTCCTTCAAGGTCCCGTCGACTGACGCCGGAGAGCTTCAAAAGATGCTTGGCGCCGCCATTCAGGTACGTCCAGTCCCCGAGTGTCTAGCTTCTGAATTTCAGCGGGTAGGCACTGAGTTTCTTCTACTCTCCAGTCCCCAAGTTCCTAGTCGCTGAATTTCAGCGGCTAGGAACTGAATATTGTTTTTGGTAAGTACTAAGTTTTGTTACTCTTGCAGGGTTTACAGAGGGAGTCGACCGATCGACAGGCCGCGAAGGAGCGTCTGGAGCGGGATATGCGTGTGGCGCAGGAAGCAAACCAACAACTCCAGGAGACTATTGGTAAGTACTTGATTCGTTTTTTCGGCTGTGAACTATTGGTGTGCTGGCGTGTTGATGATTTGTCTCTTTCCTTTTTAGATGGTGTTCCGGCTGCGATTTCCAAGGCCCGTGAAGGGTACATTCTAGTTGCCGAGCTGGACGCGGCGAATGGGAAAATCGCCTCGCTAATCCAGGAGTTGGAGGAGGCGAAAGCGACCTCAATTTCTTCTGAGGATCGAGCGAAGGCTGCAGTCGCTGTAGCTGAAGAGGAGCGCAAGGCCGCAGACTCGATCATCCTGGGGCTGCCGAACGATCACGCAGCCCTGGAGAAGCACGTCACCGAGAACTGCCGCAAGCTTCTTGGTGAGCCTCTGTTTTTTGCTTAACATGTTTGGCGAGTCCCCGAGAGGGGAGATCCATAGTGTCACTGATGTCTGATGTTGCAGCTGTGACAGGGCAAAGCGACCCGGTGGTTCAGACCTTCAACGCCTCTTAGTACATGACTACCGTGGTGAACACGACCACTGCCTCGGCATTGTGCGTCCAAGCGGTCCTTCAAGGGATGTCCCCCACCGAGGTTATTCCTGGGGGACTTACAGAAGTGTGGCACTATCTGGAGGAGGTGCCCGGCGACGTGGAGTGGATGGCATGCTCGGCTTTCAGGTGCGGGGCCACCACGACATTGAGCCTGGGTCTCGCCCACTTCCCCGACGATTTCGACCTCGACGACGTCACCAACGGCTATCCTTCGGCGACTGGTATGGTGGAGATGTCAGAGGTGCTGAAGCTGATTGGGTGTTGGCGATGGGGGACCTTCTGCCATACCAGGACATGGTATTGGCGCCTGGCGACCCCGAGACTGAGCATCGTGACATGAAGTCGGCGCAACCCTTTCGGTCGGCGTTGTCGAAGTCGCTGACGACCTACCCGACGAACCCATCGCAACCTTTCGTTCGTGTCAAGGGTGGTAGGGATGCTTCTTCGTTAGGGCCTGCGAAATAGTGGGAAGTTTGTAATATATGCCAAGTGGCGACTTTTGTAATATGAACTATATTTTGAGTAAGAGGACTCAATCGACTCGCAATGCGACCGTGATTGTGTGGTGTGTTTATTTTTGCTTGAGAAAGTCCCCAAGCGCGTCCACCCTTTAGTGGGGTATAACTCGATTGTATACATATGTGTTTTTCTTTTATGGTGCACTATTTGTCCCTTGCGTCTCCTGAAGGGGCTAGTCCCCGAGCGTGAGTGGGTTTGTTTATAGGCGAGTCCCCGAGTGTAGTGCTTAGCCGTGTTGGGCGCGTGCCTGTTGTAAGTTGCTAATGCGTTGTTTGTTTGTAGGTGAGTCCTCATCGACATAGCAGCCTCCATATGTATGTAACTGACGACCTAATCAATCTTTATGGTGTGAGACCCTTGGGCACTCAGGAAGTCTTTATGCATCTAAAGAGAACAACCTGGGGTGACGCAATTGCAGCGAAAGATAAATATTTAAACAGTTCTATAGATACACGTTACAACATCCGCCCAACCAGATATGGATGAATGCTCGTTAATTAGAACCAACAATTATATAGATAACATAAATAAACATCGCTCGCCCTCCTTCTCGCTTACCGAACAAGAAGGCAGAAGAACATCCCATGAGTGTTGCACTATTTACTAGTCATGTTTTAGTCAAATTAAACATGGTACTTAAGTTATAGTTATCTATGATCGAGAAACTGTGCTCCAAGTTGTCCATAGCTACGAACACGACTTTCAGAAATATTTACCCTGCAGGGGTGCACAAATAGGAACACACATACGATCAACCCAGGGAAGAACAAAATAAGAAGGAACGAGGCGTTGATATGTTGCTAACGTATCCATAATTTTTGATGTTCCATGATTGGTTTTATCTACTTTCTTGTGTTTTGTTCCAACTTTGGAGTAGTTTCTATACACTTTCTTGGACTAACCTATTAACAAGAGCCACAGTGCCAGCTGCCAGGAAAGTCAGAAAATGAATATTCTCGGAATTGGACGGGACAAAAGCTAAAGTCAGTTTTTCACCGAGGGACACCCGAAGCCAGAATACGAGACGGACAGGGGCAGAGGGCAGCCACACCACCTGGCCGCGTGGCCAGGCCTGGCCCGCGCCAACGGGTGCTGTGGCCAGCCCAGGCACCCCCTCGGCCTCCCCTTTCGCCTATAAGATGCCTTTGATACAGAAACCCTAAGCACCCGATCAAAATTCCACGAAAGAGTCGGTAGCCGCCGTCATCTCCATCCCTAGAACGGGAGGGATCTGAAGCTCTTCCCGGCACCCTACCAGAGAGGGGAATTCACCCTGGAGGCCTTCTTCATCACCATGCAAGCCTCCGGTGTGATGTGTGAGTAGTTCATCTTTGGACTACGGGTCCATGTAGTAGCTAGATGGCTGGTTCTTCTCCTTTGTGCTATCATGTTTATAACTTGTGAGCTCCGTTCATGATCAAGATCATCTATTTGTAATCATACATGTTATGTTTGCGGGGATCCGATGGATATTGAGATGATATTTCAGATTGATTATTGATTCTATCATGTCTTTGTTATTTGTGATCTTGCATGCTTTCCGATGTTAGTAGCTATCTTGGCCAAGTAGATGCTAGCAACTCCAAGAGTTAGTATTTATGCTCAATAGTGGGTTCATGCCTCTAGTAATCTGGGGAAGTGACAGAAATCTCTAAGGTACTACATGTGCTGTTGCTACTAGGGAGAAAACAACATTCCTTTGTTCATAGAATAGTCGTATTGTTTACTTTACACGCAATGCGTAATGCAATAATCTGTTGCTTGCAACTTAATACTGGAGGGGGTTCGGATGATAACCTGAAGGTGGATTATTAGTCATAGATGCAGTTGGATTATGGTCTATGTATAATGTTGTAATGCCCAATCAAGTCTCAAAGGAGTCAAGATGAGTAGTATATGCATGTATTGCTTTCTCGATGTTTGTCAATTGCCGCGCTGTAATTTGTTCACCCAACATGTTATCTATCTTAAAGAGAGCCACCACTAGTGAACTATGGACCCTGGTCCTTTCTTTTATCATCAATCATCAGTTGTTTACTGTTTTCTATTTACTTTCTGCAAACTATTACTTTCTTCCATTCGATACGTTTAATCCTTTATTTTCAGCAAAACCGGTGAGATTGACAACCTTTCGCAACTTGGGGGCGGAGTTCTGTGGTTGTGTTGTGCAGGTCTCCACGTTGCTGCTAGCACCGGTAGTGCGCCTGCCAAAGTTCAGCTAGCAACACCTTTGGGGTGTTTCCTTGCTCATACTGGATTGATAACCTTGGTTTCATTACTGAGGGAAAACTTGCTGTTGTGCTCATCATACCTTCCTCTTGGGGTTCCCCAACGGGCTCGATATATTTTGGGCTAAGCAACTGATTTTCTGGCACTGTTGCTGGGGAGTCAAGGACATCTTCACAAGGGGAGTCCCTCATAACCAATCTCTTTACTTTGTTATTTTTGTTTTGCTTAGTTTACTTTTGCTTAGTTTGCTTGTTTCTTTATCAAAAACAAAAAAATAGTTTTACTAGTTTGTTTTATTTATTAAAAAAAGACAAAAAATTAAGTCTTTCTATAGTTGTTACCTCTTTCTTAGCTCACCATGTTGATCCCAAAATTCACGCTAAAAGACCTTTCAATAGGTAGTGGTTCTATAATTGGAAAAGATAATATTGAAGAATTCTTTAATCATGTTAGTAAGCATGAGGATATTGAAGATAGATCCCTTGTAGAGCTTGCTCCAAATTATGAAATTGCTGCAACTTCTTTAGTTCACATGTTGGAGGCTAGCTTTGTTAACCTTAACCCCTTAATGCAAGTAATGTTTCTTAAACTTAAGGAAATTGAGGACCCTGAAAAGAGAGATTTTATTCTGGAAACTTTGCTTAAAGAATTCTATGATGTTGCTAAGGAAGCTAGAAAAGTGTTTGATCATTTTAATATGCTAGGCTCATGTGTAGATGTTACTGGTACACGACAAAAGATGGACAAAACTGAACCTAATGGGGGGGGGTAATTAAGATACCAATACCTTTCAAACTTGTAGCAATGCATGAAGCCATAGAAAAGAATCTTGATTGGATTGTTCCCGAAAACCCATTTGATGAAAATAGTGAACCCAAGAGCGTTGAGAGAGGATCCTCTAGAACTTATTTGGATGAGATACCTTGCCTTGTTGAAGATATTTCTGGTATCAATCTTAATGCTTCTTCATTTGCGAACACTTGATTATTTTTCTTGCTTCTTATGCCTAACTTAAAGGCGTTAAAGAAAAGTACTTATTGGGAGATAACCCAAAAATTTTAGATAAGTATTGGAAGTTATTACTTCAGTAATAACCGCTCCTTATCCTTTTTATTTGCTTTTTGTGTCAAGAGTAACCTCTAGTGAGAGAGAAGTAATGATTGGGAAAGTTGCTGTCCCGAAACAGATTTCTGTCCTTCACCGTAAAAATTCGTCTAAAATCTCTGTACATCCTTTTGGGGCGTGAATTTTTATGCTTCTGCCCCAGGTTGTTATCTAACTTTTGTTAGTTCAACACTTTTTGATTTGAGCAATAGAAGGTTTTCGAAAAAAATTGTCTTTACCTGCTGGTCTATTTTAACAAATTTCTTCCATTATTTGCATTTGCTTCTTGTTGGTTCCTTTTTTAGTTCTTTTGGAGAATTGAGCTTTTTGAGGGAAGTGCTACAGTAGCTTGTGTTTTAATGGAAGTTTTTATTGGTGTTGGAACTGAACCTAAAGACTTATTATCTTGAGTGCACAAATGTTGCTAATAAAGATTGTTTGAAGTTTTGTATGAAGGAATGAGTAATGAGATGAAGAATGGACTAAAGCTCAAGATTGGGGATGCCACACGTGTCACCCCAAGAAATATCCAAGAAGTAGAAGCGTCAAAGCTTGGGGATGCCCAAGGCATCCCCTTCTTCATTAATAAAAATCCCAGGTTTCTTCTAAACGCTTCATTTTTATTGTTTCATGCACAGTTGTGTTGTTCTTGGAGCGTCTTCTTTTTCGTTTTCATTTTGGTTTTTCGTTTGCTTTGTTTTCTTAGTTTTTGGAATAAATTGGTTGGACCCCCTCTTTCATACATTGGTTTTCAAATAGTTTGGTTTGGATTGGAAAAGAGTAGGAAAGTTCATGCTTAAGTGGTAAAAAGAGCTTGTTTTTGACTGTGGCCTATTCTTTGTCATGCCATGCTCGATATTGTTTTGGCTTTATGCTTAGTATTCTTTGCTGTAGCATGACTTGTTATAAACAATTGAGATTTCTTAATGTGCCTTGGAAGAATCATGCGTTGTTTTAGCATATTAAAGCATAGTATCGTGGTATTCTCCTTTGATGCTTTATTTGGGTTGACTTGGCACATGCTCACACCATGTTATGACTATCCCAAGTCACCATAAGCCTTTATGATCCTTTAGTTTTCAACTTGTAATATCACTTTATGCTTTGATTAATGATGTTTTGTCGCTCTGCATGATTATGGCCATTATTTCTCTCTTAGTTGGTCGCTCCCAGTCTTTTGCTAGCCTCCATAACCAAGTGTGAGTTCCACTCATGCATCCAATTCCTAAAACCAAGTTATTCCAACGAGTCCACCATACCTACCTATTAGCAATTTCTATTCCAAGTATATTCATGGTTTTATCTACCTTCCGAATTAAACTTGTTATGAGAAAACTAGTGATTAAAGCTCTCACGAACTTGATGGCACACTTTACTTTCTTGCATTTAATAAACTTGAACCATTGCATCCATCTTTGTTGCGTATATGCTTGCACTTTATAAGTTGAAGTTAGTAGAACCATGTATCATGGGGAATGCTTTCAACATTGAACTTGTACTTTGTACCCCGTTGATATCATGTTCTTTTGCTTATGGATCCCGGCGGTGTGAAATAAAAGGGGAACTTGTAAGATCATGGAGTTTATATTTGTGTTAGAGAAACACCTGGGACGCTAGCCTAAGCCATGCCTAATCATGGTGGAAACATGCAGCATAACCATAATGAGCACTCTATGAAGCATCCTCAATAAAAACCTATGCAAATAGCAAATGAAAAGATCGCTGAGAGGCTCATTGTCTGCTTGCCTTGTCATTTTGATTATGGGATAGCTCATGTATCATGTGCAAGGGGTAATCCATTGGCGGTTCTCTATGATACATATGTACTTACAATGTCAAGAGCTTACTTGTGACTGAAGTTGAGTAGCATGAGGTTCGGTCTTCGTAAGTAAGGGGCATGAGATTTCAGCTTATAACTTGTCAAGCATATCCTCTTAGTTGTGTCACTTTAACCTTAATCACGTAAAGATGCTTATGATAGGGGCAATGAGAGATGAAAGCTAATAAGTACCATAATTTTTGGAAGCTCTTTATGAAACTTGAATCCCTACTTCCTTCTATGAAGGCCCTTTCATTTAGTTTAATGTTGAGTCTCCACCTTCTATCTTTATGCACCTACTTTGAGAGCATAGTGGCCATTCTTAGTTCTCTGTGCATTGTCCCAAGACTTGTTGATTGATGCATAGCTTTGATATTGCTTGTTTTAAACTATTTGTATCTAGTCACTCTTATGAACTTTGAAGGTGTCCTATGAATTTATGTTTGCTACTCTATGAGGGACAAGCTGAATGCCACTATGCTATGTTTTCTTTATGTGAAACAAACAAACCTCCTGCAAAGCATTGTTATTCATGTATGTTTTGTTTGTGCCTTTTCATGTTACAACATAGTTGCTTTGCCTTATTGTTAGAACTTTGTCTTTCATGTTATGATTGAAGTACTATGATCACAGCTATCAATGTTTTACAAATACTTTGATCAAGTTTATGATGGTGCATGTCACCTCAAAAATTATTCTTTCTTTTTTATCACTTACCTACTCGAGGACGAGCAGGAGTTACACTTGGGGATGTTGATACGTTGCTAACGTATCCATAATTTTTGATGTTCCATGCTTGGTTTTATCTACTTTCTTGTGTTTTGTTCCAACTTTGGAGTACTTTCTATACACTTTCTTGGACTAACCTATTAACAAGAGCCACAGTGCTAGCTGCCTATTTTCTGCTGTTTTTGGTTCTAGGAAAGTCAGAAAATGAATATTCTCGGAATTGGACGGGACAAAAGCCAAAGTCAGTTTTTCACCGAGGGACACCCAGAGCCAGAATACGAGACGGAGAGGGGCCAGAGGGCGGCCACACCACCTGGCCACGCAGACAGGCCTGACCCGCGCCAGGGGGTGGTGTGGCCAGCCCAGGCACCCCCTCGGCCTCCCCTTTCGCTTATAAGATGCCTTCGATACAGAAACCCTAAGCACCCGATCAAAATTCCACGAAAGAGTCTGTAGCCACCGTCATCTCCATCCCTAGATCGGGAGGGATATGAAGCTCTTCCCGGCACCCTGCCGGAGAGGGGAATTCACCCTGGAGGCCTTCTTCATCACCATGCAAGCCTCCGATGTGATGCGTGAGTAGGTCATCTTTGGACAACGGGTCCATGTAGTAGCTAGATGGCTGGTTCTTCTCCTTTGTGCTATCATGTTTAGATCTTGTGAGCTCCGTTCATCATCAAGATCATCTATTTGTAATCATACATGTTATGTTTGCGGGGATCCAATGGATATTGATATGCTATTTCAGATTGATTATTGATTCTATCATGTCTTTGTTATTTGTGATCTTGCATGCTTTCCGTTGTTAGTAGCTATCTTGGCCAAGTAGATGCTAGCAACTCCAAGAGTTAGTATTTATGCTCAATAGTGGGTTCATGCCTCTAGTAATCTGGGGAAGTGATAGAAATATCTAAGGTACTAGATGTGCTATTGCTACTAGGGAGAAAACAACAATCCTTTATTCATAGAACAGTCATATTGTTTACTTTACACACAATGCGTAATGCAATTATCTGTTGCTTGCAACTTAATACTGGAGGGGGTTCGGATGATAACCTGAAGGTGGATTATTAGTCATAGATGCAGTTGGATTACGGTCTATGTATAATGTTGTAATGCACAATCAATTCTCAAAGGAGTTAAGATGAGTAGTATATCCATGTATTGCTTTCTCGATGTTTATCAATTGCCCCGCTGTAATTTGTTCACCCAACATGTTATCTATCTTAAGGAGAGCCACCACTAGTGAACTATGGACCCCGGTCCTTTCTTTTATCATTAATCATCAACGGTTTACTGTTTTCTGTTTACTTTCAACAAACTATTACTTTCTTCCATTCGATACGTTTAATCCTTTGTTTTCAGCAAAACCGGTGAGATTGACAACCTCATCGCAAGTTGGGGGCAAAGTTCTGTGGTTGTGTCGTGCAGGTCTCCACGTTGCTGCTGGCACCGGTAGTGCGCCCTACCAAAGTTCAGCTAGCAACACCTTTGGGGTATTTCCTTGCTCCTACTGGATTGATAACCTTGGTTTCATTACTAAGGGAAAACTTGCTGTTGTGCTCATCATACCTTCCTCTTGGGGTTCCCCAACGGGCTCGATATATTTTGGGCTAAGCAGGAATCACGACAAAGCATTCACAAGATTCATAAATGATTTCAAGGGGCCACCCCTCTAAGCTACCCGCAACGAAATTGGCCGACTACGAGACATACCCAGGGTTTTTGTCAATGGTTGTAAATGACTGGAAACCCGAAAGTGTGACTGGGATTGTCGATACCGCGAAAACATTCCATGTTCAAAAATAGTGTAGGCATTCCACGTGCAATAGTAAATAAAGCAGTAAAGCATGGCATAAGTATAATATAGTAATAACACCCCAAACTACTTGTGGCCCCAAGAAATAAGATGTGAATCAAGCTCAGGCTAAGGGGATTCATGGTCCCACATGCGGAAAGTGCGATAGTCCAGGAACAAGAATCAAGTACTCGGGTCCTACAGGACACAAGTGAGCATGGAAGAACCAAATAACAGCTATTGCCCACCGGTGCCTCTTTATTTAGTTATCCCATTACTACATAGTTTTAAGTTGTTTAGGTACCTCGTTATCCAAAGACTCGCACAAACCCTACACATGAAATTCTACGACTCGCATGTCTCAAGCAACTCTTGTAGTAATGGCTCATACGATTGAGGAAACAAGCTTCGGTGGGGTTTAAAAGTAAAGGCAATACTTGGGATTTCAATTTAATGTGAATCATGACACAATGATGCAATAATAAAGATATAGGAATAGGTTCTATATGTAATGCAAGCATGGGGAATTGCTTTTTTGTTAGTTTAGTAGTGGAATAACTCGGATTCAGGTAGTACTCTTGGTTCTCCTGATAACTCCCTTGCTCGGCGTCTATCTATAATAAGAACCAAACACACAAAGGGCCATAATAAATAAAGTACGCAACCATAACAACATATGCAACAGAAAAACAAAGTATGTCATGATGAAATAATGCACAATTACATGATATACCATAGCATGGCACTGGTGAGGTGTGGGAACAATAATAAAGCACTTTAATTAAATATTTATTCATGTTTTGCTTCCATCAACCTTTCTGTTTACTTAATATTTATATGATGAATGCTTCAATTGATATCATGGAATGCATAGTTAGAACGGTCTCGTCATGCTGATCAATTTAGGCATATTATTTGTCAAATTTGGAATTAGAGAATTAAAGTTATGAATTTAAAGAAAATGGCATTTAATGATAATTATTATTTCAAAAAATTTAAATGCCCAGAAAATATTTTAAATAGCATATTCATATTCCTAACATTTTTCTGATCTCAAAAACATATATCATTTATATTATTTCGAATTATGAATTTAAAAACTTTATTAAATGGAAATTAATTCAAATTGGGTCAAAAGTCATAGGTTTGACTAGATAGAGTTGACTCTGGTCAAATTTGAAAATAGGTTTGAATTCATATATGAAAAGCATTCATATTTCATTTTATATGTTTTTCCAAATTCGAATTGTTTCAAAATATATAATTAATTTGATTTATATTCAATTTCTGGAATTTTATTTGATATAGAAAATAGGCAACAACTTTTGTTACAGAGGGCTAGGCTACCAGCTGCCACTGACGCGTGGGGCCAGCGGGCGCGTGACACGTGGGCGAGCCAGGGGGTGCAAGGTGTATCTAAAAAGACCAGTTACCTTTTCATAAAAATGCAGGACGGGTCTGAGCGGTGTGGCTGACATGTGGTCCTCAGGGTGGATTATGGGTTGAGGCACGAAAGTTGCAGGGGATCATGTGCAAACCCTTCCGGTGTCGATCTCTGGACCGACGAGTGTCGCGTTTTTAACTAAACATGGATTGTGGCAGTTCTGCATGATGGCACCACTCACAACAATGATTTCGGTCGCCGTACAACACCGTTTGGGGCGAGGCTAGATGTGATCGAAAGCTAGGAGTACCAGCTCTACAGGTGTATCCTTGGCAATGACTAGTGCAGGTTATGGGTGACACGGGCTTGCTATGAACCGAGGCAGAACGAGCGGCTGCTGCTATAGGTGTGTGTGCTCCTGGCATGGTGATGCGTCGGAGACGACGCTCCGACAGGTTTTGGGAAGCGCGATGGCTCGGAGGTGGTGTGGGAGGTCACGACGCAGCTCCACACACGCTTGCGCACACGCGGGGGCGATGGCAGAGTGCGACAACTACAAGGTGATAGGGCAAGCGGCAGCGCAAAGCAGGCGCTCGAGGAAAAGCGGCGGCGCTACACACCGAGCTACGGTGGCAGTGACACACAGTGAGGGAAGAGAGCTCACCAGCAACCGATTGGTGTAGTTCAGCGTGCTTGAGGACGAGACGATTACTAACGGGGTTCGGGACGAGCATCTCTTGTAGACCTTTGAGTTTATCCTTCTCCTCTAGCTCCGGCGTGCTCCGGCAAGGCTGGGAGGTTCTGGGTAGGTAGAGGAAGCAGGCCACGCTCCTGGACTAGCTGGAACACGATGGAGATCACCAGGGTGACGAGGAAGGGAACTGGCCAATGCTAGGGTTTGCTCGGGCATCCGTGGCCATGTGGCTACCTTGGGAAGGAAGGAGGGGCAGAGGGGGTGCCTGGCCTTCCATATCTCAATCTGGAGCTCCCCTGGGGTGGTTGGGGTGATAAGGGAGAGGGGGAGAGAGGCACATTGTTATGGTGTGGCATCGGGTAGCTAGGGATCTCTCTCAAACTTTCTTGCTCGAGGGGAAGGAGAGGGGGACTAGGGGAAGGGCAGGTCAGGTGTGGGGATGGTCTGATTGAGTCTCACGACAAGGAGGGAGGTTTGGGGTGGATGGGGTTTTAGCTAGGCTAGGTGATAGATAGGTAAGATTAGGTTGTTCTTCCTCTTCCTATTTCATTTGTTTGTCATTAATTTAAATCAAGCATTTGATAGGTTTCAAAAATAGAGCAAACCCAAAAGGAAAACAATAGTAAACTAAGATAGATGAAGGAAGATGATCCATTCAACTTGGTTTGAATTGTTCACAATGTTTCAATTCAAACAAGAATCTTCCCTCATATAATTCAAAGGAAATCCAAATTAGGGGAGAGTGGTCAAGCTTGCATGGGCCATGCATGTGTATTAAATTCAACTATTGTAATTGTGAAACAACTATAACTCCATATATGGTCATATATTCCATATAGACAAGCTTGCTTCCCTCATGTCATAGATGGTATATAAACATGAATGAAGGTAATGGCCCACTTAGTGTGTGTTTTCCCACTAGATCAACATATAGCCAAAGATACATCCATACATGATCATATATTCAAATATAAGCCATATGGTAGAGAGAGAATGTTGATGACCCACAAGTATAGGGGGTGTATCGTAGTATTTTCGATAATTAAGAGTGTCAAACCCAACGAGGAGCAGAAGGTGTTGACGTGTGGTATGGATCAGGAATTCTTTGTAAATACTTAGCAAACGTATTTTAGGGGTTTTTGATAATGCAGATAAGTAGAGTACGAGTAAATAAAAGACAGTAATAATAATTGCAGCAAGTGGCCCAATCCTTTCTTTAGCAAAGGACAAGCCGGTTGTATTACTTAAGATGACCAAACATTCTCAAGGACACATGGGAATATCGTGAAGTGCTTTCTCTTCATATAGTTGATTAATCTTCTTTGGTTGGATAAGTGTTGTGTGGGTGAACCTATGCTAATGTACTGACCTTCCTAGGACTAATACATACTTGTGATTATACCCCTTGCAAGCATCCACAACTACATGAAAGTAATTAAGATAAAACCTAACCACAGTCTTAAACTTTGAGATCCTACACTCCCTAATGCAAAGGTTTCCTAACGGGGGTTCAGGTTTCTGTCACTCCAACAACCCCACGATTAGTAGCCAAATACACAATGCATTGCCCTAGGCCCATAAAGGTGAAGTATCATGTAGTCGACGTTCACATGACTCCACTAGAAGAATAACACAACAACTTAAATATCAAACCATTGAATCTTTCTCAACGCAATTCCATTACTAACAACACGACTTCTCCCATGTCCTCAAGAACTAAATGAACTAGTCACGAGACATCATATGGATGAAGATCAGAGATGAAATAATGATAAGTAACAATCTGAACATAAACAATAATTCAATGGTTCCACTTAATAGCATCAACTACAACAAGTAATCAACACCGGGAAAGTTTCCCCTAAGAATTATGCAAAATTCAACCCAATTGTTACAGTGGTATGGAGTGGTGATGATGGTGCTGGTGGAGATGATGATGATGATGATCCCGATGAAGTATAGCTTGATGACAGTGTTGATGGTGACGATCTCCCCTCTCCGGGAAGGAATTTCCCTGGCAGAATTCTGCCTGCCTGAGAGCACTTTCTCTCTCTGTAGTTTCTGCCCCGTAGAGGCGGCGAAACCTTTCTGTGGTCGCTCCCCGAGTCTTAGGGTTTCGAGGGGAATATATACACAGAAGGACGATGCTGGAGGTGGGCCAGGGTGGCCACACCACCTGGTGGCACGGACAGGGGTGGCCCGTGTAACACCCTCAAATCGGCCCTATGCAAGTTTTAGCGCTTCCCGCCAAACCCGCATAGAAACGATTCAAGGACGCCCACCAGGCACTTTCGTGCGGGTGGAAAACAAAGTAATATCATTACACAATAGTCCACGATGGAACCCACATAACAGATATATATATATATACATCAACGACTCACTGAGTCAAGAATACAGATATACAGTACAAAGATCCAAATCACCTTGAAAACGATACAGCATCCGAGTACGGATAAGAAGCAAATTGAGCTAAGAGCCCTAAAGAATAACCAATGGCGTCCATAACCCTGCCCAGGCCAAGCCGGAAGGGTAACCCTGTGAACGACGTCGATCTCATACCTGTTAAAACAAAAGGGGTGCCGACAAAGGGAAAAGGAAAAAGGGAGCGGTCAGTACTGAGGCCAGTACATGGCGAGGCTAGAATTCGGCGGCTCTCGCCTACATAGGTATGGTGGACTGAAGCGGCAACGCAGCATGCACTAAACAACCTATATAGACTCGATAAACTGTCGGCTATTAGAGAGGGATAAGAAAGACCTATTCGGATCCAACCTGATAGTAACACCAAAACATACCCATCCTGGTATTTCCCCCTCGAGACCACATGAGGAAGTCAAACTGAGGAACTCACATAGTTGGCAGTTTTATTCATTCCATTATAGTTATAGCACTTACTAGTCAGATACAATTAGCATAATACATCCGAAATCTAGCAGTTGTTGACACTTTTATTTACTCATTCCGTTGTAGTGAAACTGATTGCTAGACATGTCAAAGTCAAATTTATAGCACTACTTTAGTTATAATTGTCTTTGATCGAGATACTATGCTCCAAGTCATCCATAACCGCGGACACGGCTTTCAGAAAGTTTTACCCTGTAGGGGTGCACAAATAGCAACACACACACGATCAACCTCGGGAAGAACCAAATAAAATGCAACAAGGCCTCACGACAAAGCCTTCACAGGATTCAAAAATCATTTCAGTGGGCCACCCCACTAAGCTACCCGCAATGAAGTTGGCCGGCCCCGAGACGTACCCAGGGTTTGTGTCAATGGCTGTAAACGACTGGGAACCCGAAAGTGTGATTGGGCTTGTCGATACCACGAAAATATTCCACATTCAAAAATAGTACAGGTCCTCCACGCACAATCGTGAATAAAGCAGTAAAGCATGTCATAAGTACAGGATAGTAATAAAGCCCCAAACTACTTGTGGCCCCAAGAAATAAAGTACGAATCAAGCTCAGACAAAGGGGGATTCATAGAGTCTCCCGTATGTGGATAGTGCGAATAGTCAAGGAACATGTATCAAGTACTCGGGGCCTACAGGACACAAGTGAGCGTGGAAGAACCAAATATTAGCTATTGCCCACCGGTGCCTCTGCATTAGTTATATCTATTCCCAGCATTTTAATTATCAGTTGAAATTAAAGTCATGATCATCTCCACCATCAAGCATGTGCCAACCTTCCAACAACAGTGGAACAACAACGACACGAAGCAACACCTGAGCAAGCAACTACGACTCGCAAGGCCAACTAACTATCAAACAACAGGCAATAGGATGTGTCCAAGGCAATATAGAGGCTGCAAGAAATATAAATGGTGCACGGAAACTAAATCATCGCAACACGGATAGCAATAGATCAACAGGAGGAAGTAAAGACTATAAACACAAAATAGGTAGAAAGGGGGAGAATGCTCGCCTGGGAAACACCGCTGAAGGTACACAACCGAAGGACTTGTTGATACTCGCATCAACTCATCGGACTAATCTGTGAAGAACCAAAGAACTAAAAGAAACACCAGATGCACTATTTAATACTACGGCAAAAGATCGGCATGATGCATGTATGATGCATGACATGGCAAAGATGCGATGCAATTAGGCAATATTAAGCGGAACCAGGGGTCCCGATAATTAATTAGAAGGTTCAAGTTATTTAGCTACCCCGCAATTTAAATGTTGTATTAACAAGGCAAAACATGGCATCGGTTCGCTACACAAAATTAAATGGAGCCAATATAAGACTAGAAAAGCCTGCATATGGTCTCCATATTTAATTTAGTTGAATAGTCTAAATACCCCCAAACAACCACAATATGCATGCAAGTATGAACAATTTAATATGAAACAGTATAGATGGCAATTTATAAAATAGGGCTAGAAAAGGGGTCACACATTAGGGGTGCGGATCTGGAGTCTCGGGGTTCGACGGGGATCGGTCTTCGAGGTTCGGTCTTCAAACTCTGAGATCGAGGTCTCCAGGGTCTCGGCCATAGGATCCATGAAGAAGATCATGACGGTTCCATCCAACCCATGAAGGAGATCTTGGCCAAGGTTCGGTTCCTCGTGCTTGGTCTTGACGGTGAGTAGGTTGGGTCGACCTTGTCGAAGGCTTTGTAGAGGAAACAACATCAGCATCCATATGGCATTGCCGCCGGGTTTCACAGTCACCACATACACTTCACCACAACTAACGCCTTGATACGGGTAAGGCAGCACCAGGGATCTGAGCAACATGCAGGAAAAGAACAGTTGGAGCCCCCAGATAGAGGTAGATACAACAACGCAGATAACCACTAGAGAATGGTACTGTAGCTGTCACATAGGCAAAACAGGAGATAGAGCAGCCACGAACATGCGGACATGCCCAAACATCAGACAAACGGAACACGGAGACAATCGAGTCGGAGCAGGGCGACGCTGGGGTCCAGCGAGATAGCGGGTACTGCCTGAGGCTACGAGAGGAGGACCGGGTACTAGCGGGAGGCGCCGGATGGCGCTCGCATAGAGGGGCGGCATCGCAGGACAGAGAGGCAGCAGGGTCGTATTGCTGACGGAGGGGGAACCAGAGACGGCAGACTCTGCTCGGGGATGGCCGGCATGGCGCAAGGAGGCGCTGGATCGAAAGGAGAAGTGGGAGGACGTCATCGTCCTTGGAAGTGAGGAAGCGGGGCGGAGCTCCGGCAGCGCCACGAGCGGGAGACGGAGCACGGCGAGGTCGCACAAGGCTGGCTGCGAGGAGCTTGTGAGGGGGCACGACTGCGGGCTGGAGATCTTGGGCAACAAAGTACGCGGGGCTCGAAGGAGGTGAGGCAGATCGCATCCTTGGGCGCTTGTGGGGTCGAGGGGGCCGCCGGGGATCGTGGATGGAGAGGAGCCTGGCGGTGGAGGCGACTTCTGCAAAGAAGAAGAGGCACGGGGGGAGGGAACAGGACCGGGGCGATGGGATCGAGGAAGCGGGGGCCTCGAGATGGGGATTGCGATGAGAGAAGGGAGGCGGCCGAGTCAGGTGGGGCCCACGAGTGTTCGCTGGCTGCTGGGTGTGAGTGGGTCGGTCGGGTCGGGGTGGTGCAGTGCGTGTGGCAGTGGGGTGGTCGCGATGATTGCGGGGATCGCGAGGGAGCTTTGTCGCTCTCGCTAGGTGGGTCGCGTGTACCGCGCAGGTGGGCGCGACGCGGGTGGACACGGTCATGTGGGGTGGGTCCACGTGCGGTTGGGGCGCCTGGGAGCGTGTCGGTGGGGTTTGGCGGCTGGGTAGAAAGGGTTAGGTGGAGTCTAGGGTCAGGATTTGGCTTGGTTTTAATCGGGTAGTAGGCGGTCTGGCCGGTTGGGCCTCTGGTCGGACCGGCTGGACTGCCTTCCCGGTACAAACATTATTTTTTTTATTTTTTTTAAAGACTTTTGTAAATAGTTTTTAGGCAAATAAAATATCCAGGTCAATCCGGGGTTTTGATTTGAAATAAAAGGGAGGAGATTAATGTAGAAAACAAAATAGGCAAACATATGCAAGATGATGATGATGCTCAAATGCAATGTGGCATGATGATATGAGCATGCTATCATGATGATGCACATACATAGAAATAACAAGCGATTTTGTAGTAGTGGTTTTACCCGGGGTGCTACAGCCCATGCCAGGGGGTGGTGTGGGCCCCCTGTGGCCCATCTCCACTCCTCCTTCTGGCCTCCTTCGTCTTCTGGAAAAATAGGAGTTTCCGTATATTTCCTGGGATTTTCTGATCTTCGCCAATTTTTCACGTGGGCAGTGCCTTTTCCATCAGAATCCCGACTTCAGTGGTTCATCCTCCAAAAGTCATCAACCATGCAAAAATAGATGAAATAACATAAGTATCATCTCTTAGTATCAAATATATCAATGAATAACAGTAAATTATGATATAAAATAGTGATGCAAAATGGACGTATCAACTCCCCCGAAGCTTAGACCTCGCTTGTCCCCAAGCGAAAACTGAGCTCAATAAACATGACCATATGTTTATGGAGTGAAGTGTCGATAAAGAGAATACGGAGAAGAAGCATCACATTTATCAATACACAAATCATAATAGAAAACACCTCACTATTATATAACTTAACTTGCAATGAGTAAAGGAAACACAATAAAGATACACAAAGTAAATCATAATTGGTTATGGCAAACTTTGTTCTTAGTAAGAAAACGGTTAACAAATTTTAGGAGTTAAACATAATGGGGTTTTCAATGATAGCTTTCAAAGTAATATTCACCAAGATAAGAGTAGTGTGCAAAACAAGGAACATGATTGAATCACAACAACTCAAATACTTGCTTAAGATAGAAAGGGACAGGTTGACTAACTCAACTAAAAAAAGTAAAAGATAGGCCCTTCGCAGAGCGAAGCAGGGATTTCAAGTTTCATAAAGAGCTTCCAAAAATTATGGTACTTATTAGCTTTCAGCTCTCATTGCCCCTACCATAAGCATCTTGAGGTGATTAAGGTTAAAGTTACACAAATATGAGTATATCCTTGACAAGTTATAAATTGAAAATCTCATGCCCGTTGCTTACGAGTACCGAAACTCATGCTACTCAACTTCAGTCACAAGTAAGTTCTTGTCATTGTAAGTACATGTGTATCATAGAGAACAGCCAACGGGGTACCCCTTGCCCATGACACAGGAGCTATCCCATATCAAAATGACAAGGCAACAGACAGTGAGCATCTCAACGATCTTTTTATTTGCTATTTGCATAGGTTTTTATTGAAGATGCTTCATAGAATGCCACTATGGTTATGCTGCAAGTTTCCACCATGATTAGGCATGGCTTAGGCTAGCCACCCAAGCGTTTCTCTCACACATATACATACTCCATGAGCTTACAAGCTCCCCTTTTATTTCACACCGCCGGGATCCATAAACAAAAGAACATGATATCATCTGAATAATAACTGCAATGTTGAAAGCGTTCCCCATGGTTACATGGTTCTGCTAATTCACAACTTATAAAGTGCAAGCAGATAGCAACATAGATGGACACAATGGTTCAAGTTTATTAAGTGCAATAAAAATAAAGTGTGCCATCAAGTTTGCGAGAGATTTAATCACTAGTTTTCACATAACAAGTTTAGTTTGGAAGGTAGATAAAAGCATGAATATACTTGGAATAGCAATAATGCTAATAGGTAGGTATGGTGGTCACAAATGGCATAGGTTTTGGTTTAAGGATTGGATGCACGAGAAGCATTCCCTCTCAGTACAGGTTTTTGGCTAGCAAGGCTGGGTAGCAAGCATAAGAGTTGAAGGAAACAAACACACATACAAGTGATAGAAACAATCATGCAATCTTCCTTGGAAACACAAAAGATCTTAACTAGAGAATACTAAGCTTATGAGCCAAACAAGAATGAAAGATGATGAAATTATATTTCTAAAAGTACTTTTCTCTTTTCCATTCAATTCTTAAATAGTGTTGCTACTGACCATAGCTCGGTTTGCCAAAACAAATGAAATTTACTTAATGATCCCAAAGTGATACCAATACTAACAACAAGATCAATCATTTAACAGAAATTGCAAACTAAAATAAGACGTGCAAAAAGTAAATGATAGAACTTCTCACTAATATTCCATAACGGCAACTCACACCAAGGGATACATAGATAACTAGCTAGAGGGGAGATACTTCCACAACACAAACCATATGATAACTTCTCTATTCATGATATGACTCTACTAAAACGGTAAAAACATAAAAGATAATGATGTGATACCGCGACACTCCCCCAAGCTTGGAACAAACCAAGGGGATGCCAAAACCTGATGACGAATTACTCCTTCGATGGTGGTGGTGTTCTATCGATAAGCTTTTCAATAAGTTTTTTAAAATCCTCAATCTCGAAGGTGAGAGTACGAATCATCTCCGAATTTTGCTCGATGCGGTTCATGATCATGTTGAGCCGTGAATCCCAGCTCTTGTGATTCTTTCCCCACTCTTCCTCCTTAAAGTATTTTTTTCCTACATGGTTAGAACGAGGCATATCCCAATTGGAGGGTAATTTTTCCTTAGGCATCTTTTGGAACTGCTGCTCATGTATAAGGGTATGGAAGGGATTCTTGTCGCATGGAGGAAACGACCGAGGAGCCAAGAAAAGGCGCAGAACCATCCCTCTAGTGGACATCCGTGCAGTCCGTTTGAGCTTGACAAGACGTGCCCTCACTCTAATGCTTGCAATGGTGGTGCTGGCGCGCGGATGCTAGTCTTCCTTCACTTCCTCTTCACCTTCACCCTTGATCTCCTCCTCGTGCTTGGGGTCTTGGAGATCCTCTTCCACAAGCTTCTTGCCCTTATCATTGGCGGAGACCATCGTGCTTCTAAACTTGAGAATAGTTCCTGACAGAAACAAATCGATACGAAAACACGACGAGAACACAATATACGGACCTCAGGGGATCCGGGGGATTATATATTACAAAGTTTAACAACAAAAGGAAAGTACTGGGAGAAAACAGGTCGGAGACGGGCTCCGGGGTGGCCACACCCCCTGTTGGCGCGGTCAGGTGGGCCCGCACCACGAGGTGGTGTGAGCCACCCTGGCTCCGTTTTCGTCCCTCTTTCGACTCAATATCTTCCATGTTAGATAAAACTACAAAAATATAATTGAAAGGATTTTCGCGGACTTTCTCTTACCAGAACTATTACCTATTCGAAAACGGACTCTACAGGTTTCTGAATTTGGACTTTAATGAATCTTTCTGGTGTCACCCACTTGAATAACATCAATATCTTCATTGTAAGAATCTCCAACAATATAGTGCTTGAGTCTTTGACCATTCACCACTTCTGTAGTGTTGTCTTTTAAGGAAGAAATTTTTATTGCACTTGAACGATAGACTTGTACAATACCAAAAGGTCCTTCCCATTCTAAAAGTAGTTTTCCTGCAAAAAATCTGAGACGAGACCTATACAATAGAACCTTCTCACCAACATCGAACTCTCTTAAGAATTCTACTATCATGCCATCTTTTAACTTTTTCTTTAAAGAGTCTAGCATTTTCATATGCTTCACTTCTCCACTCATCTAAAGAACTCAAGTCAAACAATCTTTTTTAACTGCCCAGTAAGCTTTGTGTTCTAATTCTAAAGGTAGGTGACAAGCTTTTCCATAAACCATTTTGTAAGGAGACATTCCCATAGGATTTTATAAGCAGTTCTATAAGCCCATAAAGCATCATTCAACTTTTTAGCCCAATTTTTTCTAGATCTATTAATAGTATTTTGCAAGATGGGTTTAATTTCTCTATTTGATAGTTCTACTTGCCCACTAGTTTGGGGATGATAAGCTGAAGCAATTCTATGATTAACGTCATATTTAGCAAGGGTCTTCCTAAAGCCACCATGAATGAAATGTGAACCTCCACCAGTCATAAGATACCTAGGAATTCCAAACGTAGGAAAGATAACATCCTTAAGCATTTTTAAAGAGGTCTCACCATCAGCATTTTTTGTAGGTATGACTTCTACCCACTTAGTAACATAATCAACGACAACAAGAATATGAGTATAACCTTTTGAAGGAGGGAAATGACTCATAAAGTCAAATCCCCAACAGTCAAATGGTTCAATAACAAGAGAGTAATTCATAGGCATTTGATTGCGTCTAGAAATATTACCAACTCATTCACATTCATCACATCATAAGATAAACTTTCTTGCATCTTAAAAAGGGTAGGCCAATAAAAACCTGATTGTAGAACCTTTTGTTCGGTTCTATCTCCATCATGATGTCCTCCATAAGCACTACCATGACATTTCCGCAATATCTCCTTTTGTTCATATTCTGGAACACATCTTCGCATAATACCACCCACTCCCTCTTTATATAAATGTGGGTCATCCCACCTCAAATCATAAAAGAATTTCCTTCTTTGCTGGGCTGTAAAAGTTGGAGGCAAATACTTGGAAACAATAAAGTTTGCATAATCAACATACGAAGGACTCTCGCGCGAGTTTCCCCCTATTGCAGCCAACTGTTCATTTGGAAAACTATCATTAACATGCATAGGATCAAAAGAAATGTTTTCCAATTGAGATAAATTATTAGCAACAGGATTTTTAGCACCTTTCCTATCTATAATATGTAGGTCGAACTCTTGTAAAAGCAACACCCACCTAATAAGCCTAGGCTTAGCATCTTTCTTTGTCATAAGGTATTTAATAGCAGCATGATCAGTATGAATAGTAACTTTTGAATCAACAATATAAGGTCTAAACTTATCACAATCAAAGACAACAGCTAAGAACTCTTTTTAAGTAGTAGCATAATTATTTTGAGCAGCATCAAGAGTCTTACTAGCATAATGGATAACACTCAACTTTTTATCTATTCGTTGCCCAAGAACAGCACCTACAGCAAAATCACTAGCATCGCACATAATTTCAAAGGGTAAATTCCAATCAGGTGGTTGGACAATAGGAGCAGTAGTTAAAGCTCTCTTTAGAGTTTCAAAAGCTTCTTTTTGGAGAAGATTAGTAAGAGGTTTTGATATCTTGGAGAAATCTTTGATAAACCTTCTATAGAAACCAGCATGACCAAGAATGCTATGAATACCTTTGACGTCCCTAGGACATGGCATTTTCAACTTTGGCTCTGTCAAATTCAGTGCCTCTTTCGGAAATTTTATGTCCAAGGACAATTCCTTCATTAACCATGAAGTGGCATTTCTCCCAATTAAGAACAAGATTAGTTTCTTCGCATCTCTGCAAAACTTTATCAAGGTTGTGCAGACAATTATCAAAGAAGTTCCATAGACGGAAAAATCGTCCATGAATACTTCCACAATTTCCTCACAAAAACCATGAAAGATAGCAGACATGCATCTTTGAAAAGTAGCAGTAGCATTACACAAACCAAAAGGCATACACATATAAGCATAGGTTGCATAAAGACACGTAAACGTAGTTTTTTCTTGATCTTGTTGTTTAACAGCAATTTGAGAGAACCCAGAATATCCATCAAGAAAGCAAAAATGAGTCTTTCTAGACAACCTTTCTAACATTTGATCAAGAAAAGGCAGTGGGTAATGATCTTTCTTAGTAACTTTGTTAACCTTTCTGAAGTCAATGCACATCCTATAACCAACTACTACTCTTTGGGGGATAAGCTCATTATTCCCATTAGGCACAACAATAATTCCTCCTTTCTTAGGGACACAACGAATAGGACTAACCCATTGTCTATCAGCAATAGGATAAATAATACCAGCATCAAGGAGTTTTAATACCTCATTTCTTACCACTTCCTTCATCTTGGGATTTAAACGATGTTGATGTTCTACCACTGGTTTTGCATCGGGTTCTATATTAATAGAATGCTGACATATAGTAGGAGAAATCCCTTTTAAATCATCAAAGGTATAGCCCATAGCTCCTTAGTGTTTCTTCAATACTTCTAATAATATTTCCTCTTCCTTTCCTGAAAGTTTAGAACTAATAATAACAAAATATATTTTCTTATCATCGATGTAAGCATATTTAAGATCGTCAGGTAAAGGTTTCAGATTGAAAACCGGATCCTTTTTAGGCTGTAATGTGGTACCCAAATCTTCCACAGGTAAGTTATGCTTGAGCATCTTGGGTTGATGACGGAGAATCTCATCAATCTCATTTCTTTCTTCCATGAAGACCTCACTTTCGTGGTCTTCCATAAATTGCTACAAAGCATTGTTAGGAGCAAGGGAAATAGAAGCAAGTTGTTCAACTCTAAAATCCTCATCAGGCAATTGATTTTCATAAGGAACTTTAGCAAACTTTGAAAATTTAAACTCATAAGATTCTCCATCAAATTTAGTTAAAATTTTCTCCCTCTTACAATCTATAATGGCTCCACAAGTGTTCAAGAAAGGTCTACCAAAAATGATAGGATAGGTTTTACTAGCAGCTGAACCAAGTACTAGAAAATCAGCAGGATATTTAATCTTACCACAAAGAACTTCCACATCTCTTAGAATACCAATTGGAGAGATGGTCTCTCTATTGGCAAGGTAAATAACCACATCAATTTGTTCTAGTTAGCAGGGAGAAATTTCATGCATAATTTCTTTGTAAAGCTCATAAGGGATAGCACTTGAACTTGCACCAATATCACATAAACCATGATAGCAATGATCACCAATTCTAATAGAAAGCATAGGGACACTAGCTTTCCTAGTTCTACTAGAATGTGAAACAATATTAGAAGCATCCTCACAAAAGATAATGTGTCCATCTTCTACGCTTTTAGTGACAAGGCCTTTCACAATTGCTACTGTAGGTTCAACGTTTATTTGTTCATCGGGTTTTATAGCTCTCTTTGTAATTTTGTTAACCACACTAGTTATCATAGAATGCTCCTTTACCTTATCCGAGAAAGGTATTTTCTCGATGCAAGGTTTAGGTAAAATACGATAAATGGTACAAACTTCAGTACTTCTAGCAGGAACACAATCAACAATATCTTTACATGGTGAATGATACTTGTTCCATTCCTTTTTGGGAATCTCAATATAAGAGGCAAAAGCCTTAAAACAATTTGCAATAACTTCAAAATCAAGACCATAAGCAACACTAATATTATGAAAGTCATCAGTTCCCATAAAAGATTTAATGCATTCATAATCATAATTTATACCTGACTTTCTTCCTTTATCATTCTCCCAAGCTTCAACATTTATCATATTATTGTTGCGGAGGTTCTTGTGTTCAGCAAGGATTGTCGTGCTCAGGTTTGAGGCGTGGTGATCTTCATCACGTTACTTGCTGGATTGATTCCTCTTCTTCAGGTGACATTCATCGGCATTATTGGCAGGATTATTATCCGGGTTACTCGCTGTGAAAGATCGGGACAAATCTATAGGATCATCGGCTTGATCCGTATCAAATACACAATGCATTCCCCTAGGCCCATAAATGTGAAGTATCGTGTAGTCGATGTTCACATGACACCACTAGGAGAATAACACCACAACTTAAATATCAAACCATTAAATCTTTCTCAACACAATTCCACTACTAACAACATGACTTCTCCCATGTCCTCAAGAAGTAAACGAACTACTCACGAGACATCATATGGATCAAGATCAGAGATGAAATAATGATAAGTAACAATCTAAACATAAACAATAATTCACTAGTTCCACTCAATAGCATCAACTACAACAAGTAATAGACACTGGGAAAGTTTCCCCTAAGAATTTAGCAAGATTCAACCCAATTGTTATAGCGGTATGGAGTGGTGATGATGGTTCTGGTGGAGATGATGATGATCCCGATGAAGTCTAGCTTGATAACGGTGTTGATGGTGACGATCTCCCCTCTCCGGGGAGGAATTTCCCCGACAGAATTCTGCCTGCTAGAGAGCTCTTTCTCTCTCTATAGTTTCCTCCCTGGAAAGGCGGTGCAACCTTTCTATGGTCGCTCCCCGAGTCTTAGGGTTTCGAGGGGAATATAAACGCGGAAGGGCGATGCTGGAGGTGGGCCAGGGTGGCCACACCTACTGGTGGCGCGGCCAGGGGTGGCTCGCGCCAAGGGGTGGTGTGGGCCCCTGTGGCCCATCTCCACTCCTCCTTTTGTCCTATTTCGTCTTCTAGAAAAATAGGAGTTTCCGTATATTTTCTGGGATTTTCTGATCTTCGCCAATTTTGCACCTAGGCAGTGCCTTTTCCATCAGAATCCTGACTTCAGTGGTTCATATTTGATTAAGATGGTGGAGTTATAGATAGAACCAAAGAAAGTTGGTGGAATTTGAAAAGGTATGCCCCCAACTCAACTTGGGCATCAAGCAATATATCAAGAACCAACTACAATATATCAAGAGTCAATTATAATTAATAATACAATTGCATATGAGAGAAGAACCAAATGAAAAAGGGTTTTATATGATGGTCAAATGCAAGGTGGCATAATGACATGATCATGATATTATGATGATGCAATAATGATGTGTAAGAAGTAGCATTATATATAATAAACAAGTAGCATTACAATTGTTAGACAAATGGGATGCTACAATTCTCTCCCACTAAACAAGAATCTCGCACATAGATTCCTAGGAAAAGAAAAAGACCAAGGAGAGGCGGGCGTTCGGAACAAAGGTGATTCTCATGTTCCCAAGTTGCTTCATCAATGGAAAAGGTGACCACTGCACCTTGTAAAACATGCTAGACTTGTTGCGAGTCCTGCATTTTGCTTCTTTGAAACAAGAACTTGAAGAGATTGAAAAGAAGAAAGCTTCTTACTTCAAGTTAAAGGATTGTCGTGAAACAAGGAAGGTAGGATAAGATAGATTAGGTACTCGAGAGAAAACATGATAAAGGAATACATCCACTTATTTCACTGGAAGAAAAGAACGACTTTGGATAAGTTATCAACCACTATGAAAATAACATTATTTCCTCCCTTAGATTTAAGAAATGAAGTTTGGAGAACAATATTGCCTTCGAACAATAGAGTTCCTTGATATCAACAGAAAAGATTTGGGTTACGAGTTCTCGGATTAGATTCTTCTTGTGTCGGTAAGAACCAAAGGATCACGCAACTGAGGTGCGCTGATATATCTTCAAGAGAAGGAGGTGATGCCAGTTTATGGTGGAATCCCGAGACAAAAGTTTAATATAGCAGATCTAGAGTTATTGTAGAGATGCTTATTGCCTTCCTTAACCATGAGGTTAATGCGATAGATTTTGTGATTGATGGCATCAACCATAACTGGCTTTACCAAGAGAAAAGAATTTGATAGATGATGTCAGAGATATCTTCCATCCATCTTGTTTGACGTTGTCGAGCACTGGTAGAAAGAAGAGGATGGAGAAGAATTTGCGTTTGTTTCCACCAGATCATTGAAGATTTTTCTCGATCTTGAAATATACGAGACCACCAGTAAGAGATTGTTGCTCATGTTCATTGAGAGAAAACTCCGAAAAACAAGGACGGAAGTAAAAGTCTCGAGGGATAAAGGCCACTTTTGACTTCCGTGGAATAAGTGAACTCACATTAATCCACCAACTCAATGTACAAGAGTGAATGGTAAGAGTAGTGGTATGGTCATTAATCCATCCCACACTCAAAGCATTACTTCGTACATGAATAGGAAAATCGTGCAACCCAACTCTCGAATTTTAGACTGAAGATCTTAATAAGAAGAACTCATGAAGATCTTTAAGAAAACAAAGATTTGTTGGAAACACTTCGCTAGATCCAAAATAGATAAATATGATGATGTTGTCATCATGTAGGAAGTCCGAAACCATGAGAAAATATATGACAGAACATCACTAAAATAGATGATGGATACAACAGATAGAACGGGAAAAACACCAAGGTCTTGAAAAGAGGAATTGCATCATATCTAAATAGTCTTAGTGGCATCAGGTGGAGAGAGGATAGAAGATAGAGAAGGTTTCCAAAGTTTTCTTGATGTGTGGAAGACCAACATAATTTCTTGTCCTTCTTACGGAGATTTGAGAGAGATTTAGTAGTCTTGAGGAAAACTTCAGCGGAACAACGATAATAACTTGCCAAACAAGGAAAAAGCTTCAGATTTGGTTGAAGCTGGAGGATGGAATTAACAATTGACTTGATGGTTCCAGAATTGTAGCAATGTCTTTAGCAAAAGGATGTGGCCGAGATAGGCCACTATGTAAAGTGGGAATTCATACTTTGAGAAATTTGCACACAAGCGATGTTCACGAAGCTTGAGAGAAAAAGAAGAATATGTTCTTCCATGTTCTTCCATTGGACGAATAGATTATCTGGCCCTTCGTATGATAAAAGAGATGTCGAGTTGTTCACATAGTTGATCTAATCACCGGTCGAAACGATAAGGAGATCGTGGATAAAGAAGTGATGATAACTAATACATTTAAGAAAATCTATCGGAGATGAAAGGATGAGATTCTCCTGTATCAAAGAGAACCTTTGCGGATATGGAGTTCGAAAATATGTGAAGCATGATAAACGGATGATAATCCACCATAGTGCCTTAATAAACCATTGCCAAGGATACTTGAATATGATATAGATATGATCACGGTGTAACTCCAAATCATCAGAGATAACCGTCATCATTTGGAGGATTAGATTGATATCATTGGCCATATTCCAATCATGATAGGTGGCATATAGCTATACAGAAAAATAAATTACAATTGCAAGCATCAAAACAATGCAAGTTATGTATTTAGTCCAAAAGAGGTTGAAGATGAAGTAAAACTTCGGATTTAAGCGCCGATAGAAAAAGTTCGAGTTAGCATGGACATGCCAACAACAAGAAGGTGAATAGTGTATCACACACGACTGAAAATAAGTGTGGAAACATAGATGTATCAAACAGAAAATATCCGCATTTTTCGGCATTAAAATACTAACTAGATGCGAAAAACAACTTAACGGATAGAGATTAGCAATCCACATTGTGTGAAAGCATGCTAAATAATGAACACCCTTAACAAGATCGCGTCGGTTAACAAAGAGTCAGATAGATCGTGTCGGTTTACACAAAAGACTATCATATGGAATGTACCAACAGTTGATAACCAAAGGTAGATTGCGAAGCAAAAGTTGGATGCGACATATCAACAAAAGAATACACATCCAATGGTACTATAGATACCCCAAACACGTGAATCCTAGTTTGAATTTTTGGAAGAGGATAGACAAACGTTACACTTCCTTAATAGAATAGGGTGGATGGGTGGGTAAGAAGAAAAATGGAAGCAGTCCTACTCTCACGTTTAGTTTTTTTCCTAATATACGTAGCTACCAAAATATTTCTAGACTGACAACGACCACCTTGGTTGAGACCCTGAAGGGAAGAATGGCTCTGATACTAGATGTAATCCCCGGACATCACTTTTCTAAATCACAAGCTGGTATAACCCAAATTGGGACGTACTACCGTGGAGGCCGCGAGGCCGCCCACAAGCTGGCCGTAATGGCAGGGCACGGTACCGGCCAACCATCGACCCCAATATTCATGGTAATAGCTTCTAGTGCAAGAAACGTGACCGGCTGGCTGCGAGTATAGCGTACACAAGTGAGTATGTATGACGGCGACATACAAGAGTACAGCAGAGCAACTCCATCTAAAATAAATAGAAATTGTTGGAGATTTCTCCTGTGAAGGACCTAGGGTCCAACGATTCCTTGGTTCGAGAGGGGGATGAACACGCAAGTCCGAAGGAGTCCGGTGACGACTTTGGCGGTGGAGCGGATGCATGACAGAGAGTTGACACCGGGGATTTTTACCCAGGTTCGGGACCCTCGTGAGGAGGTAAAGCCCCTACTCCTACTTGTTTGTATTGCTCTCTTGCCTCGCGAGGTCACAATGGTGGATGAGAGTCTAGGTTTTTAGATCTCTGGGATCCATCCCCTACAAGTTAGGAGAAGGGCCCCTTATATAGGGCGGTGTCGGCCCTCTCCCCCTGGTCCGTAGATGGGGAGGGTCACCACAATGCCTTCCCTTGTGATCCCAGTCTAGGAGGCTACTTTCTGGTGGACTAGGTCTTGGGCACTGGACGCTCCTCCGCATGTTGGTAAAGTGTCCTCCTTTACGTGCTCCTTGTCCTCGTCTGTTGGGGCGCACGTCTCTCCTTGCACCAAAATGGCAAAGGCAGTCCTATCCGCTCTGAAGCCCTCCGTCAGCCGGTCAGGGCCTTGTCAACTCCACTTTTGACCAGGTCCCGGCCCTAGGGACATGGGGGTCGGAGCATCCAATGCATTGGTTGCACTTGTCGTTTCCCTCTGGAGGAAGCCACGTAAACCTCGCGGCCTCCTCCTCCAGAGGTCTCTAGAAGAGCCCACCTTGCAAAATGGGGGAACCGTCCCTCGCGAAGCCCTCCCGGGGCCGTTGAGGTAGCCAGACATAGACGGATCAAGGTACCCCCTATACTAGCTATCTGACAGTATCCCCGGCCGTTCGGGCCCAGCGCCGTGTCTAGGTCGTAGTGGGCACGAATGGCCACCACAGCGTCTAGCGCCCCCTCAGGCGTGGGCCATCCCAGGCCCTTTACTTGCCTTCTCGAGAGATGCGCCTCTGAGTTGATACCTCCCCATCCAATAAAAAGTGGGACGCCTCGATTGTGTGGAGATATGTTCTTCTCCGCCTGTTCTTCCCCGCTTGCCCCTCTCCAGCAAACCGTTTCTACACACCGCACCACATGTCTCGCCGCGAATCTCTGGCCACAGTGAAGGGGAAGCGCCCTCCGCCTAGACCCTCTAGCGAAGAAGAGGAGGTGGGGAGGAGGAGTCAGGAGAGGTGCTGCTTCCTTCCACTATGAAGATAGATTCCGGTCTTGACCAGTGCCGCCTGCAACTAGCTAGCCACCGACCAGAACAAGTGGGGGAGGACCCGGGTCTGGCCTGGGTCGGGGGATCTGGTGGCTCTCCCTGGCCTAGTGCACCCCCTTTTCTACCACACCATCATCACGGGGTTGGTCCCGCATTTCTCCCCCGTCTTCATGGCAGTTCTGGAGCACTACCATATCTATACCCTCCACTTACATCCCAACTTAGTCACCACCTTGGCTATCTTCACCTTCTGGTGTAGATGTATGTGGGGGTGAAGCCTTCCGTGGCGCTACTGCGCCACATGTATGCTCTCCGCCTCACCTCCCCAAGCGTGCTGCCGGCTACACCTCCTTCATGAAGAAGGGGTCGTTCGTCCTCCCGATGGGCTGGACGAAGAGCGTGGACGACTTCCGGAAGCGATGTGTCCTGATGGACATGGTGGATGATAGTCCCCGCATTGCTCCCCCACCGTGCTGGCCGAGAAAGTCAACATCCGATGGTCGGCAACAGCATTGGAGGGGGACAAGATGGACGCCCTCACAACCCGTGTCGAGAAGCTCAACTCCTTAGGTCTGACAGGAACTGTTGTTGCCATGGAGTTCATTGGCCTCAAGATCGCTCCACTGCAGAAGCACAGTAAGGACCTGTGGGATTTATCTATGGGGGACCGCCTGGCCCTTGAGGATGGCATCACCGACGATTCCATCGTGGCAGGCTTTATCCACGAGCTCCTGCTCACCCTTGCCGCCTCTGAGTTTCCCGAGGGGATCACCCCTCTTTACCTTGATCCCCACGGGGCAGAGATTCGGGCCACCCTGCCCCATTTCGACGAGTGGGGACTCGTTCCCCCAGGCAG
This sequence comes from Avena sativa, assembly GCA_916181665.1. Classification (NCBI taxonomy): domain Eukaryota; kingdom Viridiplantae; phylum Streptophyta; class Magnoliopsida; order Poales; family Poaceae; genus Avena; species Avena sativa. The sequence goes on from OV702292.1 coordinate 322,329,099, forward strand.
CGCGGGTGAGTGTCTGAATCCTTTGGATGTGGCTTCCTCTGCCTCCAACCCCTCCGAGGGCTCCCCAGACCCGCGACGGGCAAGTCCACCGGAGCGGGGGTTTCTTCTTCTGGGGCCAACCCTCGGGGGTGTGTTGTAAGGTGGAGAACCACGTGGGGATCCCTTCTTCAGAGGGGCCATGCCGGGAGGCGACAAGCTCCATCCTGTGGGAGCATTTCTTCCCCTCGGCACGAAACGGGGTCGTTGAGGCGGGCAATCCTAGACCTGGTGCGGCAGCAGGTATCGATCGATAGCCTGCTATTCCTTCTCATGACATTTGACCTTAGCTCACTCGTAGAGTTCCTTGCAGCGACGACCACCCGTGGAAGCAGCCCCGAGTGAAGAGGACCACCTCCTGGAAGATCCGACCAGTTGTACGCCCGCTGGCCCTGCCGAGTGAGGCCCCGACCGTGCTGACGGCTCCTGTGGAGGAAGCGGCCGTCTCCCCTCCGTAGGCAGTCCCCACCTTGGTCATCTCAGGGCCTTCAACCTCACCGGCAACTGAAGTGGGCGGTGAGCACCTCCCAGACTCTCCTCCAGAGGTCGTCTCTCTGGCTGCGAACCAGGCAACGGGCGCCACGGGGCCAGCTGATGCGGGTGCAAGTCAAGGGCCACTTGAGGGTGAGGATGCTGGAGGCCGGGCATCCACTGGGCCGGCCCCCGCGGCCCCTCCGTGCTCGCCAGTTGCTCTGGAGGAGGCTCCTCTCGGCGCACCACCCAGCGGGTCTTGGGCCATGATCATGGCCAAGATGGGGTATTCCTCCCGCACCGAGCTCCTGGGGAGGCTTGTTTCTGGCCTCCGTGCTGAGCTGGACCAGTTCCTAGTAGACGCGGTTGGCGAGGACCGTCGCCTAACCCGGGAATGGGGGTAACTCATAGAGGCTCAGAGAATGGTGGACTCCAAGAGGGAGAGTGCTCGCGTGGAAGCGGAGGGTGTACTACAGGACGCGTCGGCTCGGGCGGCGAAGATCCTCGCTCATGCCGAAGACCAAGCCTCTCAAACTAGGGATGCCTTATCGGCCCTAGAGAAGGATATATCCGCTCGGGAGGCGGCGGTGGCCCAGTACCAGAAGGAGCTCAAGGGTCGGTCGCTGGAAAGCGGCACGAAGCTGTCGAAAGCCTAGGGGGGCCTCTCCCGAGAGCAAGAAGAGGGCTCCAAGCTCCGGGACACCCTTGCCAAGGAGAAGGAACTTCAGAGGGGCTCGCTTCAGGAGGCCGAGAATCTCCGTAGCGAGATCAGGGCCCTAAAAGAGTCCCTTGCCGCTGCCACACATGCCGAGGAGGGGTGCGAGCGGTCCGCTCGTGAGGCGTCAGAGGCCCTTCGCCCATCCTTCCATGCCCTTGCAGGGTAGGGTGCTACGGTCCTCCCGCTTTTGGGGGCCAAAGACTTTACCGCGCCACAGCTCCAAGTCAACCACGAGGTTGAAGTGCTTCTAGAGCTTGCGTGTAGGGTCCTGAGTACCCTGAGCCCGGCAGTGTAGGCCCTGGACGGCTTTATATCCTTCGAGTGCGAGGCGATGCTGACTGCCATGGAGAAGTCCCTCTTCACCAACCTCCTACAGCTATGGCCTGACCTCGACTACTCCCTGGCCGTGCGTTAGTCGGACGTACTGCTAGCTCTCGAGGCGAGGGTTACGCCGCTCGTCAGCCTGCTAGTTGAGATATTTCCACGCATGGTGGATGATGAAGAGGAGTCCGAGGCTAGTGACTCCACCATGCTAGAAGAGGAAGAGGATCCTAGCCAAGCGAGCACCGAGGGTATCGCTGGGAGCTTTACCTCTTATTTATGTAATGCTCAGGGAACGAGTCGGAACTTTTTCATTTCTTTGCCAGGACTTGTAAGGGTACCCTTCCGAGGACGGGGGCCTTAACCGTCTATTGTTACCTTTCTAGCCCCCAGGACGTGGCGTGAGGTTCTTCCGGGAGAGCTCTCGCGAGGGTCGTCCCCCTGTCTCTTGTAAAGGTGACCGCTTGAGGGGTAGTCTCAAGGTCGCCCCACTAGCCCCCCTCTCGAGGAGGTCGTGGGCCTTGTACCTATCCTGTAGGTCCCTCGAGGAGGAGGCCGTAGGCTCAGTACGTTCAATTCCGCCCCATAAGACCCTCGAGGAGGTGACCGTAGGGCTTGTACTTTCCCTGTATAGTCCCTCGAAGAGGTAACCGTAGGTTCCGCACATCGCTTGAGGGGTAGTCTGAAGGATCGCCCCGCTAGCCCCCCTTCCGAGGAGGTCGTGGGCCTTGTACCTTTCCCGTAGGTCACTCAAGGAGGTGGTTGTAGGCTCTGTACATTCAATTCCACCTCGTAAGTCCCTCGAGGAGGCGACCGTAGGGGGCGTACTTTCCTTGTATAGTCCCTCAAAGAGATAATCATAGTTTCCGCATGGTGTATACCTTCCTTTTACGCTCTGTGTGAGGATCGTCAAGCAATGGGAACCGTGGTTGAGGTGACTTATTGCCGGAGCCAGTCCGTAAGTTCAGAGCTCAGCACTCTAGGCTCCCGTGCTGACCGAGGGTGGGAGCAGCGGTGGGGAACGTGACCAGCCCTCGCTCACGCGGCGTGAAAAAATGGAGAAGCACCATAAAAGGAGAAACGAAGATGTAAACAGGGAAAACATCAAGCAAAACAGAGTTGAGGATGAGCTATTGCTCGGGAAGTCTTAACATCACCCAAGGGGCTGGCTGCTTGTCACCGCTGTCGCCGTGAGATCGGCTCACGGTAGAACTTGCGAAGGTGCTAGATGTTCCAGGGTTGGGACTTGGGATGCCCTACTCCGTTTCCAGCCGTGTTGCGCCCGATCTTGCAACATGGGCAACCCTGAAAGGGCCCTCCCACATTGGAGATAGCTTGTGAAGGCCTTCGCGAGAGAGGACACGACGAAGAACTAGGTCCCCCACCTCCAGGGTATGAGCACGTATGTTGTGGCAGTAGTATTGACGCAGCGCCTATTGGTATCTGGCCGCTCGCACATTGGCCTTGTGGCGAGCCTCCTCGAGAAGGTTGATCCTATCATGGTGTAGCTCATCCCATGCTATTTCGTTGAAGGCGAGCACCTCGGGGGAGCCGTGCTTGATCTCTGCAGGGATGGCAGCTTCAACACCATATACGAGGAAGAATGGGGTCTCACCGGTCGGTTTGGTTGCGGTGGTTCAGATGGACCATAGAACCCCCAAAAGGGCGTCCAGCCATCCTCGCCCGCATTCCTTGAGCTTGCGACGGAAACTCTTGGTCTTGAGGCCCCTCAAGACCTCTGTGTTTGCTCACTCTGCTTGCCCGTTGCTGCAGGGATGGGTAACTGATGCGTAGCAGATCTTGGTGCCGATATCCTCACAGTAAGCCTGGAACAGTCTGCTGGTGAACTGACTGCCGTTGTCGGTGATGATGCGGTTAGGCACCCCGAAGCGGCACACCAGGCCTTGGATGAACTTCACCACCGAGCGCGCTGGGATTGTTCTGACTGGTTCCACCTCGTCCCATTTTGTGAACTTGTCGATGGTGACGTAGAGGTACCGATAGCCTTCGGGCGCCCGCGGAAAAGGACCCAAGATGTCCAGCCTCCACACCACGAACATCCATGAGAACAGGATGGTCTGCAGTTGCTGCGCCGACTGGTGTATTTGTTTGGTGTGGAACTGGAATGCTTCGCATGACTTCACTATCTCGGTGGCGCTAGCGAGCGCAGTGAGCCACTAGAAACCGCTGCAGAAGACCTTCCTAGCCAGGGTACGCTCTGAGGGATGGTGGCCGCATTCTCCTGTGTGGATGTCGGTCAGTAGCTCGCGCCCTTTGTCGCTGCAAATGCACCGGAGGGCAACCCCGTTGGGGCGGCAGTAGAGGTCCCCGTCCACCATGCAGTACTTCTTTGCCCGGTGCACCAGGCTTTCTGCAGCGTCCTCACCGTCTGGGAGGGTCCCGTCCTAGAGGTAGCCTTTGAGTTAAGTGATCCAGCTCTGCTCCTGAGCTATGGCCGCCAGGACGAGCCTACCTCCCGAAGGCAGGCCGCAGTCGGGTGCACCTGTGGAGGGTGTGGGCAGGAGCTCCTCCGGTCTCGTTTCTGGGGGGTGGCTGAGAGTTTGAATAACCTTTCCTCAAAGACCCCCGATTGTTGTGGCTCCCGCCTGGACGTGCATTTAGCGATTTCGTACCCCTTATAGTTGTCTCCGCGAGGGATGTGAAGTAGGTCCAAGCCTAGGAAGTACTTTTCAGCCTTCCCGCATCTTCTAGGTACACTGCCATCTGCTCATCCTTTGGGCGATAACTTTTGTTCGAGAAGTTGACTAGGAGCAGGGAATCCCCCTATATCATGACGCGCTTGATGACGAGGGCGATGGCCGCCTTGAGGCTAGCAATTAAGCCCTCATACTCGGCGATGTTGTTGGAGCGCTTGTCTCCATCCTTGAAGCGTAGCTGCACAACATAGGAGAACTTGTTGCCCGAGGGGGATGTGAGCATGACGGCCTCCTCGGCGTCGTCCCTGTTGAATGCCCCATCCAAGTTCACATCCAACACCCTGGGCTAGCTTCTTGGGAAGCTGGGTTATTTCTTTCGGTGGCCCGCTCTCCCGAAGGTTGGTCCATTACACCGTGAACACTGCCATGGCCCTCACACGGATGGTGGGTGTGGTGTCACACCTCAGCTCAAAGGGATGTAGTTCAATGGCCCACTCAGCTCTCTGCCCATGGTGTTGGGGTTGCACAGGATTGCCTCTAGAGGGAACTTGGTGACCACCCTAGCAGGGTGACCCTGGAAGTAGTGGCGTAGCTGACGCAAAGCCACCAGGAGCGCGTAGAGGAATTTCTGCTGCATGGGGTACCTTTCCCTTTCGTCTCTGAGCATCGTGCCGACGAAGTAGACTGGCCATTGCATGAGCTCCATGCTTTTGGCCACGGTTTGGATGATGGCCATGCCATCGGCTTCCTTTGGGGCACCCTCAACCTCGAAGGTAGCCCCCGGGCCCTCTAGAGGGGTCGCAGCTCGTGGCTTCCGCTTCCTTTCTGCCACCTCTTCATGCTCAGCAACTAGGACAGCTCTCGCCAACTAGGCAGCCATGTATAGCAGCAGTGGCTCATGATCCTTGGGGTCCACCATGATTGGTGGGCTCATGAGATACCTCTTGAGGGCCTAGAACGCCTCGTCGGCCTTAGCAATCCACTGGAACTTGCCAAAATGCTTCATGATTTTGAGAAAGGCAAGGCCTTCTCGCTGATCTTGGAGATGAATCTTCCCAGAGCCGCCATCTATCCAGCCAAACACTACACCTCCTTGAGCCGCGTTGCCGGACGCATTTCCTCGATGGCCCAGACCTTGTAGGGGTTAAACTCGATTCCCCGGTGTGGCACCAAGAAACCGAGGAGCTTGCCCGACGCAAGTTGGCAAAGGTTTCCGTCAGGTCCTCGACCAAGGTGTCCATGTGGCGGGTCTTCATGACGATGTCATCGACGTATGCCTCTGCATTCCTTCCCATCTGCCCACCTTGCACGATGCGCATGAGCCTTTGGAAGGTGGTATCGGTGTTCTTGAGGCCGAACGACATGTAGGTGTAATAGTACACGCCGCACGGGGTGATAAAGGCGGTCTTCTCCTTGAATTACTTGGCCATCTTGATCTGATGGTACCCGGGAAGGCGTCCAGGAAGCACAAAAGGTCACAGCCCTCCGTGGAGTCGACGATCTAGTTTATCCGCGGTAGAGGGAAAGGATCCTTAGGGAATGTCTTGTTGAGGTCAGTGAAGTCGACGTAGAGCCTCCCTCCCCCAGTAGCCTTGGGGACCACCACAGGGTTCGCATTCTAGTCGGCGTGCAAGACCTCCCTGACAAGGTGGGCCTTGACGAGCTTTTCCATCTCGGCGACGATGAACTGCTGCTTGTCAGCCAACTACTTCCAGGGCTTTTGCTTCATCGGGCGTGCTATCGGACACACCGCCAGGTGGTGCTCAATCACCTCGCGAGGGACTTCCGTCGTGTCTGATAGGGACTAGGTGAACATGTCTGCGTTGGCCCTAAGGAAAACGACAAGGGCCTCCTCCCTCTCACCGATGGTGATCGTAGCCCCCTGCACTGCCAGGTCGAGGGGGACCTTCTTGGTTTTGTCCCTCTCTTGAGAGAATACCGACTTCTTCCTACCAGCGATCCCGGTGGTACACACGGTTCCCTCGTCGAGAGGGGCCGCCGACTTGGTGTTTTATTTCCCCTGAGGAGGGGAGAGCTGAGGATGGTCACCCGCGGGCTCCCTCCGTGCCGATGCAGCCTTACAAGATTGCCTGAGGGGAGTACACGGATTTGACCTCATCACAACGCACCGTGATGGTGGCGACGGTGCCGCCCGGCATCTTGACCAGGTTGTAGGTGTTGTGCGTGACCGCCATGAAGTTCGCTATGGCTGGGTAGCCTAGGATGCCACTGTAAGGCAGGGAGATCTAGGCGACCTTGAAGTCAATGAGCTCCGTGTGATATTTATCGCTCATCCCAAAGGTGACGGGGAGGTGGACCCGTCTGAGGGGCATAGTGGCGCCTGACGTGAACCCTATGAACGATGGGGCCGGGAGAAGGCGTGCGTCGAGCAACTGTAGCTGCTCGAATGCCTCCTCCAAGAGCACGTTCAGGTCCGTCGCGCCATCGATAAGGGTCTTGGAGACTGCGACCCCGGCGATGGTGGGGGTACAAACCATGGGAACCACGCCCACCAGACGAGTGGAGCCGGGATGGTCCGACGCTCCGAAGGAGACCGGCTGTCGTGACCACCGGAGAGGAGCGGTGGTAGCGCTTGGCCTTGCCACTGCCAGCCCCCGAGTGAACTACCTGAGGCGTGAATCGTGGGCAGAAGACTATAGGCCGCCAAAATGCAAGCGACCATTCTAGTCGGCCCCCTAGGCGAGGAACTTCCCGGGGTGACCTTTGCGCCAGCACTCCAAACCATAGCGTTGCTTGCCCGAAGGTGTCAGAAACGCGCCACAACTCTCTACCTGGCACGCCAAATGTTGGAGATTTGTCATGCGAGGGAATTAGGGTCCAACGATCCCTTGGTTCGAGAGGGCGCTGAACACATGAGTCCGAAGGAGTCCGGCGATGGCTACGGTGGCGGAGTAGATGCACGATAGAGAGTTGACACCGGTTTTTTTACCCAGGTCTAGGACCCTCGTGAGGAGGTAAAGCCCCTACCCATACTTGGTTTTATTGCTCGCTTGACTCACGAGGTTACAATGGTGGATGAAAGTCTAGGTTTTTAGATCTCTGGGATCCGTCCCCTACAAGGTAGGAGAAGGGCCCCTTATAAAGGGCGGCGTCAGCCCTCTCCCCCTGATCCATGGACAGGGAGGGTCACCACAGTGTCGTCCCTTGTGATCCCGGTCTAGGAGGCTACCTTCTGGTGGACTAGTTCTTGGGCGTTGGACGCTCCTCTACCTGTTGGTAAAGTGTCCTCCTTTGCGCGCTCCTTGTCCTCGTCCGTCGGGGCGTGTGTCTCTCCTTTAACAAAAATGGCCAAAGGCAGTCCTGCCTGCTCCTAAGTTGTCTGTCAGCCGGTCAGGGCCTTGTAGGCTCCACTTTTGACCAGGTCTAGGCCCCAAGGGCCGTGGGGGCTAGAGGATCCAATGTGTCAGTCGCACTTGTCGTTTCCCTCGGGAGGAAGCCGCGTAAACCTCGCGGTCTCCTCCTCTAGAGGTCTCCAGAAGAGGTTTCCTAGCCCACCTGGTGGAAGGGGGAAAAACCTCCCTCTTGAAGCCCTCTCGAGGCTGTTGAGGCAGCCAGACATATACGGATCAAGGTACCCCCTGTACCAGCTATCCGACAAAAATATATTGTAATGCCATTACGGCAAGATCCAAATTATATAGACAGTAGTAATAAAAATATAGGATTATATTCTCATACATCACTCAACAAATCATCAGGCAGGGGAGGCAACACATATCTGAGTACAGATTAAGAGTCAAATCAGCATAAACTGCCCAAGAAAATAACCACACTCCTACCCATAGATCTCAGAGATCTCCATCCCCAGAATATCTACGTAAGAGGGTCGTTGCCTCCATCATCAGCCTCATCGACGTAGTAGCTTCCATATGGATGTACCTGACAACCTAATAAATGTTTATGGTGTGAGACCCTAGGGCACTCAGCAAGTCTTTATGCATCTAAAGGGAACAGCCTAGGGGTGACGCAATTACATCGAAAGATAAATATCTAAACAGTTCTATAGAGACACGCTACAACATCCGCCCAACTAGATATGGACGAACACTCATTAATTAGAACCAACAGTTATATAAATAACATAAATAAACATCGCTCACCCTCCTTCTCGCTTACTAAATGAGAAGGCGGACAAACATCCCATCTGTTGGCAATTTTATTAACCATTCAATGAGTGTTTCACTATTTACTAGTCAAGTTTTAGTCAAATTAAACATGGTACTTTAGTTATAGTTCTCTATGATTGAGAAACTATGCTCCAAGTCGTCCATAACCACGAATACGTCTTTCCGAAAGATTTACCCTACAGGGGTGCACAAATAGCAACACAGGCATGATCAACCCCAGGAAGAACCAAATAAAAAGCAACGAGGCATCACGACAAAGCATTAACAAGCTTCATAAATGATTTCAGGGGGCCACCCCACTAAGCTACCCCCAACGAAGTTGGCCAGCTCCGAGAGGGACCTAGGGTTTGTGTCAATGGTTGTAGACGACTAGGAACCCGAAAGTGTGACTGTGCTTGTCGATACCGCAAAAACATTAGAGACGCTCCACACCCAATAGTGAAGAAAGCAGTAACGCATGGCATAAGTACAAGATATTAATAACTCCCCAAACTACTTGTGGCCCTAAGAATAAGATGTGAATCAAGCTCAGGCTAAGGGGATTCATGGTCCCATATGCGAATAGTGCGATAGTCAAGGAAGAAGAATCAAGTACTTGGGTCCTACGGGACATAAGTGAGCATTGAAGAAGCAAATAATAGTTATTGCTCACGAGTGTCTCTTTCTTTGGTTATCCCATTACTACACAGTTTAAGTTGTTGAGGTACCTCATTATCCAAAGACTCGCACAAACCCTACACATGCAATTCTATGACTCGCATTCCTCAAACAACTCTTGTAGTATTGGCTCAAAGGATTGAGGATACAAGCATCGGTGGGGTTTTAAAGTAAAGGCTATGCAGTACTTGGGATTTCAATTTAATGCAATTTGTGACACAATGATGCAATATTAAAGATAGAGGCATATGTGCTCTATGTAATGCAAGCATGGGGAATTTCTTGCATGTTAGCTCAGCAGTGGAATAACTGGGATCCGGGTAGTACTCTTGGTTCTCCTGATAACTCCCTTGCTTAGTGTCTATCTGGAATAAGATCTAAACACACAAAGGGCCATAATAAATAAAGTGTGCAATCATAATAACATATGCAAAAAGCAAAACAAATTATGCCATGATGAAATGATGCACAATTACATGGTATAACATAACATGAAGGTGAGGTATGGGAACAATAGTAAAGCACTTCAATGAATTATTTATTCATGTTTTGCTTCCATAAACCTTGTTGTTTACTTAATATTTATATGAGGCATGCTTCAATTTATATCATTGAATGCATAGTTAGAACGGGCTCGTCGCGCTGATCGATTTAGACATATCATTTGTCAAATTGGAATTACAGCATTAAAGTAATAAATTTATTATGAAAATGGCATTTAATGGTAATTATTAATTCGAAAATTTGAAATACCCTGAAAATATTTTAAATAACATATTCATATTCGTGACATTTTTCTAATCTCAAACATATATCATTCGTATTATTTGGAATTATGAATTTAAAAACATTATTAAATACAAATTAATTCAAATTGGGTCAAGAGTCAAAGGTTTGACTAGATAGAGTTGACTATGGACAAATTTGAAAATAGGTTTGAATTCATATTCGAAATAAATTCATATTTTATTTTATAAGTTTTTCCAAATTCGAATTGTTTCAAAAGATATAATTAATTTGATTTATATTCTATTTCCGGAATTTTATTTGATTTAGAAAAAAGGCTGCAACTTTTTTATAGAGGGCTAGGCTACCCACTACCACTTATGTGTGGGGCCAGCGGACAACGAAGCCACTGCGCGCGTGATCAGCAGGCGCGTGACACGTGGGCAAGCCAGGGGGATGCGGGTTGTTTCCAAAAAGACCAAGTACCTTTTCATAATAATGTAGGCAGGTACTAAGTGGTGTGGCTGACATATGGGCCTCAGGGTGGACCATAGGTTCAGGGGCTCATATGCAAAACCTTCCGGTGTCGATCTCTGAACTGACGAGTGTCGCTTTTTTAACTAAACATGGAGAACAGCACTTCTACATGGCTGTGCCACTCACGATGATGATTCCGGCCACCGTACCATACCGTTTTGGTCGAGACTAGATACGATGGAAAGTTGGTAGTACCAGCTCCGCAGGAGTATACTTGGCGACGACTCGTGCGGGCTGTGGGCGACACGGGCTTACTGGAAACCGCGGCGGAACGAGCGTGTCGTGGTGGTGTCACGGCAGATGCCATGGATAGGCTAAAGGTGGGGACAAGATGCACTAGAGGAATCCAGGAGGGATAGTGTGGTGATTCCACACACAGTTGCTTTGTATTTGATTTACTTCTACAGTTTACAAGTCCTCCTCGAGCTGTATTGGGGAGAGGAGGAAGAAGGAACTCTCTTACTCTCACCACTAGCTAGCCCTCAGGAACTCGCTAGTAGAACATAAACCTCTAAAGATCAACTAGTCAAAGACCCACCCCTTCTACAGAGACCCTAGCCCTCCTTATATAGGGGTGGCTAGGTCTCCAATTAGGGTATACGTGGAGGTATATTCCAAGGAATATGCCTCCTCCCAAAATAGTAAGCCGACCGGGTCACTTTAACCCAGCGTCATCCATGCAGAGGCTACGTGAGCCTCTGCAGCGCACGCGTCATCTGACACAGGCTTCGTCACCTTTGTTGGCCACGCCTCGGTGGTCCTGGCCTCTGTCCGCTTCGCTCACGCTCTGCATACAGTGGTCACCCTTTGACCAGCGAGATACCTTCCTTCTCTTGTAAGCTTGATATAAACCGGATCGTACCTAGTAGATCCGGCCATACCTGTACCTGCATACAAGTTAGATACATCTCACCGACTTACGATATAAGTCGGCTGAGACCCAGTTAGGTGGACATCCCCTGGTCCGGGTTACCCCCTGATTCGGCCTGCCTTGAGGTGACTCGGCCAGCACCTGCTTTGACCTTGCCGTACCTCGGCTAACTCGGCCTTTATACCCCGGCATGACCATAGCCGGGGGTATCCACCCAACATTAGTCCTTTGAAGCTGGTGCGGTCTTAGCTGCTTTTGCCGCTAAGGCCACAGCAGGTTCAATTTTATCGAGCCTCTGGCTCTCTTTCCGAGTTACCTCATAGTCCACATTTTCATAGGTTTACTTTCCCTTGGCACATTCCGAGTTTTCACTCGCTGGTCGGGTCACCTCATACTCATCCGGGTCATTCTTCCTTCTCTTGTACGCTTCCCCACGTGGAGGTTAATCATTACTTTGCCTCATTTTAAGGGCCTGCGCCAGTAACCGCCGCAGTAATTGTCAGTTATTACTGTAGCACACATCACATCGTGCCTGTCTCCTCGTTAACTGCATCATAAAGTCACGTCATGGGATCTCTTGCGCCTTGTGGCCCTTCCCGTGGCTTGCTGCTGATTGGTTAATCTGGGTTATACACGGCCACACCGTGTGGCTCGCCCGCACAGCGCGATCCCACTACCCCTTAATGGTGTGGTTAAATAGGGGTGGGGGCGCCCCTTGGGTCTTTTCCCCACTCTCGCGCCCCCTTTGCCTCTTCTTCTTCCTCTCCAGCGGTAGCGCCGCCGCCACTGCACTTGCTTAGCTACGCCGCCGCTGCACCGTTTCCTCGCGCACCCGCGTCACCGCCACCTCCCCGCATCTCTTCCGCCATGGGTCCTCGCCTATCCAGGCCACTGTCACCCACCGCCGCTAGCGCTAGTGAGGACAGTGATCTTGAGATGACTGAAGAGGAGCTCGCTATTGCTGAGCAAGAAATGGAGGAGGACGCGGTGAATGCCGACCGCGGTGCCTGGGCTGGGTTCTGGGTTTGCCAGGACAATATTGACTGGCTATACCGCACCCGGCGCATCCAGGAGGGCGTCATCGCGCGTCTTCCTGTTGCGGAGCTTGCCCCCTCACCCAATCCGGGTGAGTATGTGGTATTCCTCTCCCACTTCCAACGTGGATTCGGGCTCCCAACAAGCGATTTCTTCAACGACTGGCTCAACACGTATGAGCTTCAGCCGCATCATCTTCCGGCTAATGCCATCACCTCTCTCTCTCCCTTCGCTTCCACCATTGAAGGATAGGCCAAACTGTGGCCCATGAAGGAGCTCTGGATCCGGTTCTTTGGCCTTCGCCGGAACGTGATTCCGAACATCCAGCTTAATCTGGAGGAAAAGCAGCTCACGCAGTTCGGCGCAGCTTCCATCTCCCCCCGGAAACAGTCTATCTTTCCCTGAGTTATGGGGCTTGACTCTTGCAAGGGATGGGCTAGAACCTTCTTCTATGTTCGAAACGGTGCAACTGAAGATCTGATTCGGCTGCGCCCTTATGCTCCGGGTCCTCCCAATCCGGATCTGTGGGACGCGGTCCCCAAGAAGCCCACCGTCCTGGCGAACCAAGTCAACAAAAGGTTCCAGGAGCTGAAGGACCTGGGGTTGCGCAACGAGGACGCGATGATTACATTCGTCCGCAACCGGATCTCCCCCCTCTAGAAAAATACACATAAAGTTTGCCACATGAGCTGGGGCCATGACCCCAACTGGACCTCCTCATTTGAGCTGAGCAATACCGAGATCTTCCGCCGGGTCAAGGCCCTCTTCACCACTAAGAAGGACTTCTCGGCCGAGTGGACGTGGGGGATCAAACACTTCTGCCGAGATAGGCTTCCCCCCGCGGTAAGTCTCATGCTCCAAACTTTCTCCGAATTGTATCATATGTCGGTTTCTATTGTAGGTTTAATCCCTTTGTCTTTTCTTTCCCTTAGATGTTTCTTCAGCAAACCATTAACGATGGTACCGAGCCTTCTCTCAAATGGGCACCTGATCGAGACACCTCGGATGTGGAGGAGCCGGATCAGGAGATGTTCCTGCCGATGGCCGATGCGACCAAGCGGCACACTGGTAAACTCTCTTCCATTAGTGATTGGCTCGATGATGAAGATGATTCGGATGTTGAGGTGATGGAGGCATTTGATGCTGTCCCGCTTTCTTATGCTTTTCCGACATAAGCTAACCCCGGTGGCCAGATCCATGAAGATCCTCCCCTTGCCACGGGTGAACCTGTCCCTGTCGCGCCGAAGAAGAGGGGGGCCGCATCTGCTTCTTCCTACGGACCTTCTCAGCCAGCTAAAAGGCGAAAGAAGTCCATGGACAAAGCTGGAACCAAGGCCACGAGTAAGGCCGTGGCCCGGAGAGGTTGCAAGACGAAGGAGCCCTTGACTTTGGATGAGTCTCTTCACCCTTTGCTATTCACTTGTTCTTCCTTTGTTAGAGTTTCTCATCATTTATGATTTGATTCGGCAGAGCCACGGTGGAGGTCCCTCAGAGTGGATCCGGCATTGCTTCGCCACTCTGACATAGCCCTTCTCCCCCTCGTGGCGACGATTCATGCCCGTTGAGCCCCATTTAGGAGGGTTCAGCGGTTGCTCCGGGTTCTAGCCCACCTTGTCAAGAGGAGGGCAACCTCAGAGAGGGGGAAACTGGCTCTGCGAGGCAGCGGCAGCCATTACTTCGGCTCCGCCGCAACCAGCTACCACCGAGGTTCCTTCAGCACCTCCGCCAAAATAGAAATCAACACCAGCATCAGCTCCAGCACCAGCAGCAACAGCAAAAGCACCAAGCCTCTCCGCCTCGTCCGAGTCTTCCAAGGCTCAGCGAGAAGACATCAGCAGCACCAAGGCTAACGCCAAGGCAGCTCCCAAGGGCAAATCCGCTGTAGCAACTTCAACTTCTCAGCAGTAGCCCAAGGGCAAAAAGGCTCCTGATGCCACCAGGGCAGCGTCAATCGAGGCTAGATAGCGCACACTCACGTCCATGCTTTCAAAGAAGACTCCACCGCCGAAGGACGCCCCTGCCGAGCAAGCTGATGCGCAACTCGTTTTGCACACCAGCCCCGCCATTGCCCAGGTTGAGAGGAGACAAGCCCATGCTAAGGGTCTAGTTGCACCTCACATGCTCAGCGGCGAACGCTATCCTCCTACCTTGATCGAGTTCATAAACAACTGGAACAAGGCGGAGTTCGTCCACAATGATGATCTCCCGGAGAAATTCGGGCCTGCTGAGTTTGCTGCCCAGATGAATACCGCTGCCAAGGCAATTAACCTTGCGGGTCGGATGATGGAGGTACGTTACTTCGTCTTTTCCTTAACATGTTGTAGATATTAGTGATATAGCCATTAGTCCCCGAGCCTCCGGGTGGGTAACTTGTTACTCGGCCGGATGCTCCTTAGAAAACTAATGTAGCTACTTAATAACTTTGAATATGCACACACCTAGATTCTGGTTAAATTCCACTTAGCCTGGATCTTGACACTTCGAATATGCACACACCTAGAGCCAGGTTAAGTTCCACTTGCCTGGGTTTTGTACACTTCGAATATGCACACACCTAGAGCCGGGTTAAGTTCCACTTGGCCCCGGTTTTGTACACTTCGAATATGTACACACCTAGAGTCGGGTTAAGTTCCACTTGCCCGGGTTTTGTACACTTCGAATATTCACACACCTAGAGCCGGGTTAAGTTCCACTTGGCCCAGATTTTGTACACTTCGAATATGCACACATCTAGAGCCGGGTTAAGTTCCACTTGGCCCGGATTTTGTACACTCCGAATATGCACACACCTAGAGTCGGGTTAAGTTCCACTTGGCCTAGATTTTGTACACTTCGGATATGCACACACCTAGAGCCGGGTTAACTTCCACTTGGCCCGGATTTTGTACACTTCGGATATGCATAGGTCTAAGCTATCTTTTTGTACTCTTTTCAAGTGACCACCAATCGCCGGAGCACTGAGTTTCAGCGTCTCCTGGATACTCACAAGATGCTGCGCGCGAAGCACACTACGCTTCTCGCCGAACACGAGAAAAGGGGTACGTTTTCTCCTTGTCATTTTTCATCTCTCTTTGTCTTTTTTCGCCGAACTAATCCATCATTCGGATTTTGCAGCTAGAGTGGAGGCTGAGAATATCCTGATGAGAAGAAATCTGGATCAGATAAAGGGTAAGTTATTCTTGCTCAATCTCTCTACGCCCTATCCTCTTTTCTTCTTGGCTCGGCAAATATTCATACCTCGGCTTTGCCGGGTCAACAAACGATTTCAGCATATCTTGAAGATAGTGTGCCCATGCCTGATATGATGCTGCATTTTCTCGAACAAGCAGGGCAGCACCAGGCCGAACTCAAAAAGAAAGATGATGAGCTTGCCCTCCTCCGAACCAAAGATGATGAGATTGCCAAGCTCAAGGGAGATATGAAGAAGCTCAAAGCGCAGCACAAATCTGAACTGGAGAAAGCAGGCCAGGACTTTACTGAAGAGCGCGAGCGCCTCAACCTCTAGATCACCATGGACCAAGAATTGCTTAAGGAGGCCAACGTCAAGCTTGAGTCGGCGAATGCTGAACTTGTGCAACTCTAGGAGAGGCGCGACAACTGCACCAAGGAGCTGACCCGGGTTCACAGCCATATTTCTGGTAAGTTCTTTTCCTTTAACCGACGTTGATCTTTCCGAGTCTACTTTCTTTACTTACTCCACCTGTCTTATTTTTTCAGGCAAATTCACAGAGTGCGATGTCATTGCATCCAATGCGGTTACCAACTTTCGCAGGCAGAGGGGTACTCCATCTGGTCCTGGCACCATTCCACTTGATCTCGAGGACTTGATAGGCAGCTTGTCCTCCCGAATCGAGATTGTGAAGAACTACGGCAAGGATATCTTGGACGTAGTAGTCCGGATCTTCAACGTATTTTGGCCTGAAGAAGATACTCCGAAGAGTACCACTGTTCTTTTTGCCAAGCTCATGGAGTCCGAGACTCAGCTCGATCTCTAGAGAGAATCGGCTGGACGTGCCGGAGCTGAGATCGTTCTTCACTACGTGCTTACGTGGTACGAGAAGATTGACCTCAAACTCCTTGAGCGCATGCGCACCGGATCACGGTGGTCCACTGACCCGGATTGGGTAGCTCGGCGCAAGGCTTGCGCCCATAGCTTCATCCAATACGCCCCATTCATCAATCGAACGAGGGACCAAGCTTCCTAGATGCCGCCGATAATGAAAATGCTCAAAATGTTGAAGATGATTCAGATGAGGACGAAGATGACGAAGCTTCGGACGTCGAGGAAGACGCAGATGACTCTGAAGCCAAGGCTGGGGCTGCACCTGCTGGCGCCGAATTACGTCCTCCTGTTGCTCCTTGATTATAAACACTTTAAATTTCATCAGATCCCCGGTATGCCGGGTGCAATTGTATCAAGCACACAAGTGATATTTTGCTACTAAGTTTTTATGCTAGATTGACTTGGGCGTAGTCCCCGAGTTTCATTTTCTTGTTCTTCCAATTTCTTGGCTCGGCTCGTGTCTACCTTGGTTCGGTTTTATGACTTACGAGTCCAAGCTTTAAGAATTGTCTTAACAATACTTGGAAACTTTAGGATTTAGCTCAAAATAATTCAGCAAAGCAAATTTAAAGTAAGCATAAGGTTAGTCCAAAAACAAATGTCGGCTCGATTAAGTTCCTTTCCTTAGTCGTTTTTCATGTGCTACGCAATTCCAAACTTGTTCTCTTGCTTGCCATGAAGCCAAATCTTGTTGGGCAGCAACAAGTCGAAGAGTTGGGTTCTTGGTGCTCACACACTACTAATCCGGCTTAAGTAAAAACAACTTACACCAACCGACGTATAAATAATAAATACAGAAGACAACATATATTTTCAAGGCAGTCCCCGAGTTACTGCTCGAGGTGCCCACATTTCATTGATAGGCTCATTGCCGGCATACACACCGACATATGAGATACTCGGATACATACACTTCTTTGATCAGTGTAGAAAGGACGAAGTAGAGCTACATTCCATGGACGCTTAGATTCCTCGTCGGACCTGTCCGCCTTGTTCTTCTCCTGTGGTTTTGCATCGATGAGATAATATGAGTCATTGTGCAATGCTTTGCTCATGATGAATGGCCCTTCCCATGGGGGGATAACTTATGCATGCCAGCAGTACGTTGTACCAACCGGAGTACCAGATCACCTTCCCGGAACACTCGGGGGTTTACTTTCCGGCTATGATAGCGTCAGAGATTTTGCTGATATATGGTGGATCTGGACAATGCCAATTCTCTCGCTTCTTCCACCAGATCAACATCATTTTGCCGGGCTTCTTGCACTTCGGCTTCTGTGTATTGGGTGACCCTAGGTGAGTCATGCTCTATGTCGGCTGGTAATACAGCTTCTGCCCCATATACCAGAAAGAATGGCGTATAGCCTGTTGATCGATTCGGAGTTGTTCTTAAACTCCACAGTACCGCTGGTAGTTCTTCTATCCAGCAGCCCGCTGATCTTTGCAGCGGCTCAATGAGTCGGGGTTTTATCCCGGATAATACTAATCCGTTGGATCTTTCCACTTGTCCATTCGATGCAGGGTGAGCTACCGAGGCTACGTCTAGCCGGATCTTCGTATCCTGGCAGAATCGCGCAAATGCTCCTTCAGCATAATTCGTGCCATTATCTGTTATGATACTGTGAGGATAACCGTATCTCAAGATGATATCTTTGAGGAGTGTCACGGCCGTATCTCCATCACACTTCCTTATTGGCTTTACTTCGATCCTCTTTGTAAACTTATCAACCATGACTAAGATGTGGGTCATGTTCCCCTTCGCAGGTTTGAACGGGCCAACCATGTCCAAACACCATACGGCAAATGGCCAGGTGATTGGTATGGTCTTGAGCTTCAATATTGGCATATGTGTCTTGGTAGCATACCTCTGACAATCATTGCATTTTCTTACCAAGTCCTCTGCTTGTTCTAAGGCACTTGGCCAGTAGAATCCATGGGGGAAAGCTTTTGCTACCAAGGCTCTGGACGAGGCATGATGCCCACATTCCCCTTGATGTATATCTCAGAGGATGTCAAGCCCTTCTTCTGGGTCAACACATCGCTGGAGGACATTAGTCACACTCCTTTTGTATAGCTCAGAATTGATGATCGTGTATGCCTTTTCTCTCCCTTGAGTTTGCCTGGACAACACCTCGTCAGCTGGTAAGGTTCCATCCTTCAGGAATTGAAATATGGGCAACTCCCAAGCTGGTACAGCTCGCACTGGGAACACATCCTCATCAATTTCCATCTGATCCACCGGCATAACCTCAACCAGATCACGCTGAGCAGTCCCCAGGTCTTGCGAAGCAGTCCCCGGGTTCGCCAAGGCAGTCCTCGGGTTTCGCGTACCACCTCCCACATCAATGTCCATGGGTATGGCTCCGGACTCCGAATCCTCCGGGACGTAAATTGAGTCGATTTCGGGGGATGGCCTGATGGATGGTTTTCTGAGGTGTTCTAATGCTACACCCGGTGGAATTGCTTGTCGGGTTGATCTGAGCTTCGACAGTACGTCGGCAGCCTCATTTTCCACCCAGGGTACATGGCGAAATTTGCATCCCTCAAAGTAACCAGATATCTTCTGCACATGGAATCTGTATAATGCCATGTTTGGATCAAGAGCATCCCATAGCCCTAGAACATGCTGTATTACCAAATCCGAGTCGCCAAAGCATTGGATCAAACGTATCCCGACTTCTTTTGCCACTTTGAGCCCGTGCACAAGTGCCTCATATTCGGCGACATTGTTTGATGCTGCGAAATGGATCTGCAGCACGTACTTCAGCTGGTCATTTTTTGGCGAGGTAAGTACTACTCCAGCACCTAACCCAGTTTTTGTTTTTGACCCGTCAAAGTGCATTCTCCAGTAATTCGGATCTGGTAGTGGTGGTTCATATTGTACCTCGGCCCAGTCCACAAAAAAGACGGCCACAGCCTGAGACTTGATTGCTTCTCTTCTGTCATATTGTGGCGCATATGGGGCTAGTTCAATTGCCCATTTTGCAATTCTGCCGCTTGCATCTTTGTTACTCATTATCTCGGATATGGGAGCTTCACATATTACTTTGATGGGGTGCTCCTCAAAATAGTGTTTTAGCTTCTTAGCCGACATGTACACACCATATGCCACTTTCAGATAATGCGGATAATTTTGTTTTGATGCGGATAATACCTCGCTTAGGTAATATACTGGCCTTTGCACTGACTTACCCTCTTCCTCGCGCTCTACCACAATTACTGCACTTACAACTCGGTTGGTTGTGGCTATGTAAAGCAACATTGGCTCCTTTGAAAGTGGAGAGGCTAACTGTAACTACCTCGATGAATTACGCTCCTAGTTACAAGCCTGGATGAGCGGAAATGGTTAAAATAGTACGGTGGGGCCCAAATGCCACTCACAGGTAGACCTTTCGGCCGTCCTAACCATTTCCAAACATCGGGACAAGAACGGGCGGCGTAATCGGCAGGCGAAGGGATCAACTACATACACAAATGAGTATGTATGCAAGCCACCATACAACAGTACATCAGAGCCATTCCATCTAAAAAGAAAGGAAATATAGCAACGCCATACGGCAAGATCCAAATATCCTAGATAGATATAATAGTTTAGGATATCTCCTCATACATCAAACATCAGAGTATCAGGCGGAAGCGGAAGACAAAATCCGAGTACGGATAAGAAGCAAATCGGCATAAGATGCCCCATAAATAAACACATCCCGCCCACAGATCTCACGGATCCCCGTTCCCGGAATCTCTACACCGAATGATCGTTGCCCACATCGTCCGTCTCCTCCACCCAGTATCCATCTTGCGAGTTTACCTGTTCATCTGAATCAAACAATTTATCGTGTGAGACCCTAGGGGTACTCAGCAAGTCTTTATGCCGCTAAACGGGACACAACCTGGGGTGACGCAATTGCAGCAAAAGATAAACCCTAGCAATTCTATAGATACTCGCTAACCATCCGCCTAACCAGAGATAGACGGATGTCCGTGAATTAATAACAACAGTTATAATGGTAATGTCCACAGATCCATCCTCCTCCTCGCTTACCGACGAGGAAGCGGACGAATAACCCCCCCCTATCCGTTGGCAGTTTTATTATCCATTCCATGAGTGTTGCACTATTTACTAGTCAGGTACTTAGTCAAATTAAAAGCAGTTCTTTAGTTATTCTTGTCTATGATCGAGAAACTATGCTCCAAGTCGTCCATAACCGCGGAAACGGCTTTCAGAAAGTTTTACCCTGCAGGGGTGCACAAATAGCAACACACACTCGATCAACCTCGGAAAAACCAAATCAAAACCCAACGAGGCAGTCACGACAAAGCGATCACAGGATTCAGAAATATTCAGGGGGCCACCCCATTAAGCTACCCGCAACGAAGCTAGCCGGCTACGAGACGGACTCAAGGTTTGTGTGGCCGGCTGTAAACGACTGGGAACCCGAAAGTGTGACTGGGCTTGTCGATACAGCGAAAACGGGTCACGGACCTAAACAGTACAGGTACAGTCACGGAACCCGAAAGTGTGACTGGGATTCAGTTTAATGCAATCGCGACTCCATGATGCAAGAATAATATAGAGGCAATAGGTACTATATGTATGCAAGCATGTGGTAGTGCTTGCCTGGTAGCTCAGTTGAAGCGAGAGAAGGATCTGGGTAGTGCTCCTGGGTCTCTTGATATATCCCCTGCTCAGCGTCTATTCGAAGAAGAACCAAACAAACAAGGGCCAACATAAATAAAATGCACAAGCATATGAATAAAATGCGACAAGCAAACAATCATGCCATGATGAATGATGCACAATTTGCATGGCAATAAAGTATCATGGCATGGGTGAGTGTGGAATACAAGAATAAATCATTTTGTTGAGTTTGGGCCCCATTTTAACCCCATTTTAGTTGATGTATACCTTATATTTACATGATGCATGCTGCAATTCAAAACATGGAACGCATAAACAGAAAGGTCTCGTCGAGCTAATCATTTTAGACATATTATTTGTTAAATTTGGAGTTATAAAACAAAAGTTATTAATTAATTAAGGGAAAAGGCATTTTGTTGTAATTTTAATCAACTTGCAATTTTAAATGTTCAAAATATATTTTGAAGGGCATATTTGAATTCCTCACATTTTTCTGATTTGAAAACATATATTATTTGTATTATTTGGATTTATAATTTAAAAGTTATTTGAAAACAGATTTAAATTTGAATTTGAATTAATTTGAAAAGGTTTAAATTAAAACAAATATAAACAGAAATTTTTCCTCACTCACTTAGATCCAGCCACAGTCAATGACAAGTGGGCCACCTGCTGACTGGGTGACACGGCGCGCAGGAAAACTTTTCTCACCGCGGCTGGGCTAGACCTAGAGGATGACAGGTGGGGCTAGCTGGCTCGGGCCCAGGCGTCAGCGAGCGAGCGCGCGGGGACTGCCAGGCGGGGCCAAGCTGGAGCGCGGGTTACGGCCAGATAAACAGGGGGGCTTTTCTGCAATATCGTCGGGAAGGCTGGCAGGTGGGGCTCTACGTACCGCGGGTTTAGCCGAAAAAGAGGCAGGGGGTTATCTGCAAAACGAGAACGGCCGTACTGTTCCTCTTCTCTGAAACTCTGACGATAAAACGGTGCTCGACCGCGGACGAGCGCGGCGCGCGGGGGCTCGATCACGCGACCTAGGCGTGCGCGCGGAGGCGGCCACCGCTGGGCTAGGGCGGGGTAGGTGTTAGAGGGTCAGGCGCGGCCTAGATATGGGCTATGCGGTGCGGGAGCGAGCCAACAGAAGTGAGCGGCGGCGCGCAGAGTGCGATCGACAAAAGGGCCGGCGGATCTAGGGCTGCACGGCGAAGGGGACCATGTCAGGAGGGTGGAGAGGCTCACCGCGAGGCTGTCGGTGGCGTCGGATCGGGCAGGGGAGCGGTCGATCGGCGACGAGGCAGACGATCTGGAGCTAGGGTTTGGCGTCGGTGCAGCGCTGGTACCGGGCTCCTGGGCTTCTCCTCCTCGCTGGCGGTTTCAGGGCGAAGCAGAGGGACCACGTGATCTTCCTCGACACCCTTGAGCGCCACGCCACCGGCTAGTTTGAGTAGGGGAGATGGAGGCCGACGGTGGTCGGCGTTGGGGTAGGTGGTGGCGATGAAGAAGAGAGGGGAGAGGGCAGGACCCTGGAGCGGATCTGGGAGGGCAGAGGAGGCGTGAGGTGGTGGTAAAGCAGGGAGGGAGAGGGAGGTGCCGTGGGGGAGTGGGTAGGTTTAAAGGTGGCTCGGCCACCTTTTTCCCTCCTCTCCTTCACGTGCTCGGGCCGGGCAGGAGCAGGGCAGGCGCAGGCAGGGGCTTCCAGGTGGGGCAGGGTGAGGCCAAGGAGCGGTGGTTCGGTGTGGGGCACACCAGGCAGAGAGAGAGAGGGGTAGGCTCGGGTTAGAGCTAGGGTTGGGAGTGAGGTAGGTATGGCTCGGGCTAGGGCTTGGGTAGAGGGTAGCTGGGGCAGGTCATGGTGGTCAGGTGGGGCCTGCAGGGCAGAGGGGTAGCCATGTGGGGCCTGCAAGATAGAGAGAGGAGAGAGGCCGAGAGAGAGGAAGGGAGCTAGGGAGGCTCGGGTTAGGGTTTAGGAGAGAGGGGGTATGGTGATGGTGGGGTAGATGATTAGGGAGGAACTTAGATAGAGGATAAAAGAGAGAGGGTGATGGCTTAGGCTTTTTAGGAGCTTGCATGGTCCAAGCTTAGATCAAGCAAGAACATGCCTAGCTCCAAGAAGATCAAGACAAGAAAAGATAGGGATGTGGTGATATGGTTTAAGCAAGGTCAAACTGGATCAAGCCAAAAGGATGGAGGGAGAGATGAGGGTTAGAGAGAGGATGGGGAAAAGATTCACTCAAACTTCAAATACAAACCAAAGGACAAGAAAAAGGTGGTACTTGCATGGGCCATGCATAAATAATTATTACCTTGCTTATCTTTGTGAAAACAAGATTATTTACAAGGCATTTTTCTTATGCATTCCAAAATGTGGAGTAAGGCCTAAGCAAAAGAATTTGAAAGAAAGTTCCAAGTGGAGTAGATGGAGATGATCACATTTGATTACAATTGGGACTTGCTAGTGTGTATATTCCACTAGATGATTACTAGTCCCAAAAATATTCCCACATGAGCATAAATCCATAATAATCCATATGGAAGCTAGGAAAAGGGTTCCACTCACAAGGCATGCAAAGGTGGCCATGTGGCTCTCATATATCAATAATGTGAAAACAACATGATGCTAAGATGAGAGCATGTGGAATAGAATTGGATCCATCCCAACCCATATGAGCTAGAGGTAAAACCCAAAAGAAAAACAATTGCAAGCTCATGGATAATGGAATGGTGGAAAGATGGGGTGATGACAAGAAAGGTGGTGGAGTTAAATAAAAGATATGCCCCCAACTCAACTTGGGCATTTAAACAATATATCAACAACCAAATACAATATCAAGAGGCAAATACAATTAATAATGCATATGAGAGAAGAACCAAAGCAAAAAGGGTTTTATATGATGCTCAAATGCAAGGTGGCATGATGACATGAGCATGGTATAATTATGATGCAACAATTATATATGAAGTAGCCATTATATTACTAGACCAAGTAGCATTACAATTGTTAGACAATAGGGATGCTACAACTCTCCCCCACTAAACAGGAATCTTGCCCCGAGATTCTAGGAAGAAGAAGAAGACTCAAAGAGGGTAGGATACTTGGCACGGAGCTCATCTTCACGTTCCCAAGTGGCTTCATCAACAGAATGGTGCGACCACTGCACCTTGCAGAACTTGATGGACTCGTTGCGAGTCCTTCTTTCTGCGGTCTCAAGGATTTTTGTGGGGTGTTCTTGATAAGACAGGTCTTCTTGGAGATTGATAAGCTCATGGTCCACGGTCCTGCCGGGATCCTTGAAGCACTTCTTGAGTTGAGAGCTGTGGAAAACATCATGGACTTTGAGTTTTTCCGGGAGCTCAAGAGCATAAGCAACTTCTCCTCTTCTTCCACGAATTTTGAAAGGACCGATGTATCTAGGAGCCAGCTTTCCTTTGATACCAAGACGGTGCGTGCCTCTCATGGGAGTGACACAAAGGTAAACGAGATCACCAGGGACATACTCCATGTCCGTGTGCTTCCTGTCATAATTGCTCTTCTGGCGACTTTGAGCGATCCTCAGATTTTCAAGAATGATGTGCACCTTCTCCTCCGCTTGAGTTACAATGTCAGGGCCAAACAATATTCTTTCTCCTGCGCCCGACCAACCAATCGGAGTTCTGCATTTGCGACCATAGAGAGCCTCAAATGGTGCCATCTTCAGACTTTTCTGGAAGCTGTTGTTGTACGAGAATTCAGCATAAGGAAGACATTCTTCCCACTTCATGCCAAAAGAGATGACGCAAGCACGAAGCATATCCTCCAGAATCTGATTGATCCTTTCAACTTGCCCTTGCGACTGAGGGTGGTAAGCTGTGCTGAAGTTCAACTTTGTTCCCAAAGCATTTTGGAAACTCTCCCAGAACTTGGAAGTGAAGATGCTTCCACGATCTGAACTGATCTCAAGCGGAACCCCATACAGAGAGACAATTCTGTTGATATAGAGCTCAGCCAACTGAATTGCAGAAATTGTTTCCTTGACGGGGAAGAAGTGAGCCACTTTAGAAAGCCTGTCAATGACAACAAAGATTGCATTGTTGCCCTTCCGCGACCTTGGAAAACCAGTGATGAAGTCCATCTCCACTTTCTCCCATTTCCATTCCGGGGGTTTCAATGGCTGTAGAAGACCGGAAGGTTTCTGATGGACAGCTTTAACTCTGCGGCACACATCACACTCCGAGACATACTTGGCACAATACCTTTTCAAACCCGGCCACCAGTATTGTGTTTTCAAGTCCATGTACATCTTTGTGCTGCCAGGGTGGATAGAAAGAATAGAATCATGCGCCTCCTTGAGAACTTGCTCTCTCAAACCCGGGTAGTTCGGAACAAACATCCGGTGTTCAAAGAAAAGCGTGCCTTGATCATCAACGTGGAAGGACTCATACTTCGGAAGCTGGATGTTGGAGATGACCTTCCTTGTGTACGGATCACCAAGCTGAAAGGAGCGAACCTTTTCTTCCAAGAGAGGGGTTGCTAGAAGGTTCAGGAGATACCCTTGTTCCACAATTTCAAGGTTGAGCTGACGGAATTCCTCGCACAAGAGAGGCTGTTGTTCTTCCATCATGAGGTTGTTGACATAAGCTTTACGGCTGAGAGCATCGGCCATGACATTAGCTTTGCCCGGAGTGTAGTTGATGGTCAAATCAAAATCATTGATTGCTTCAATCCATCTCCTCTGCCGAAGGTTGAGATCAGGCTGAGTGAAGATTACTTCAAACTCTTGTGATCAGAAAAGATTTCACAACGGTTGCCAAGCAAGTAGTGCCTCCATACTTTCAAAGCAAAGACAACTGCTGCGAGCTCGAGGTCATGTGTGGGATAGTTGATCTCATGCGTCTTCAACTGACGAGAGGCATAAGCAACAACTTGTTTTTCTTGCATGAGGACCGCACCCAATCCGTGCAAAGAGGCGTCACAGAATATCTGGAACGGCTTGGATGTATCCGGAGGAACCAAGACTGGTGTGGAAGTGAGCTTCTCTTTGAGTGTCTCAAAGCTTGCTTGACATGCAGGAGTCCAAAGGTATTTCTTGCCTTTCTTGAGGAGATCGGTAAGAGGCTTCGCTATCTTCGAAAAGTTCTGAACGAAGCGACGACAATAACTAGCCAAACCAAGGAAACTCCGCACTTCTTTGACATTTACAGGAGGAAGCCATTCAACAATTGTCTTCACAGTTTCCGGGTTGACGGCAATGCCCTTGGCAGAGATGACGTGACCAAGATAGGTTACTTGAGGCAGCCAAAACTCACACTTGGAGAACTTTGCATACAAGCGGTTCTCACGAAGCTTGTTTAGGACACACCGAAGGTGTTCTTCATGCTCTTCTTGTGACTTAGAATAGACTAGGATGTCATCCAGATAGACCACAACGAACTTATCAAGATACTCCATGAAAACCAAGTTCATGAGCCTCGAGAAGGTGGCAGGTGCGTTGGTGAGACCGAAAGACATGACCGTGTACTCATACAGGCCATAGCGGGTGGTGAAAGCTGTTTTAGGAACATCTTCCTTGCGAATCTTGATTTGGTGATAACCACTTCTCAAGTCGAGCTTAGAGAATACCACAGCTCCAGCTAGCTGATCGAAGAGATCATTAATCCGCGGAAGGGGATATTTATTCTTGATGGTTTTAGCATTGAGAGCCCGATAGTCAACACAAAGTCTATCAGTCTTGTCTCGCTTCTTCACAAAGATTGTTGGGCTACCCCAAGAAGAAGTACTATGCTGAATGAAACCCAACTTCTCTTGTTCATCAAGCTGCCGTTTGAGTTCAGCCAACTCAGCAGGACCCATTTTATAAGGCCGCTTGGAGATAGGAGCGGTACCAGGTTCAAGCTCAATTACAAACTCAACCTCACGATTCGGAGGCATACCTGGCAACTCTTCAGGAAAGACATCTGGGAACTCACAGACCACCGGAACACACTGAATAGCTTCCATAGCATCATCATTCAGAGCTTCCAAAGAGAAAAGCTGGATAGCAGGAGTCAGACTTGGAGAATAGACTATATGGCCTTCAGGAATCTTCAGAGAAACCGAGCGTTCAGCACAATCAATTACAGCTGCATTTGCTATCAACCAATCCATGCCCAAGATGACATCAATGTCAGAATTTCCCAGAACAATTAAGGATGCCGAGAACAAAGAGCCACCAATCTCAATTTGATTGTCATGGCTGATATGAGCAGCCCTCATGTTTGAACCAGGAGATTGTACCACCAGACGATGTGATAAAGGAACCATATCCAGATCATGCTCATGCGCAAACTTATGCGAAACAAAAGAATGCGAAGCACCAGAATCAAACAAAACTCTTGCAGGAACTGAGTTAACGGGAAGCATACCCATCACAACTCCAGGTGCATGCTCAGCTTGAGCGGCGTTGACACAGTTGGCACGAGCAACAGTAGACCCGGGCTTGGTGTTGATGTTGAGAGCCCGAGGTGGTGGTGCACGAACCAAAGGAGAGCTTGCCGTAGATCTTGGAGGTGGTGGAAAAGAGCCTTGTTCTTCATCGGACAGTTCCAGTTTTGATGCCAGTGTCTCCACAAGTGAAACAAGCACCAGGTGGACGTGGAGGAACGTAGCCAGGGACTCCGCCAGGCGCTCCAGGGTAGTGGTGGTTGTAGCCCCTGGGAGCAGCAGTGAGGAAGTTTGGTGGCCTTGCCACGTAGCTTGAAGGTCTTGGTGGAGCCGGGAGCGACGGTGGGGTGTTAGGAACCCAGACACGACGCTTAGAAGGAGCTGACATAGCTGAAGAGCTTGCTGCATCGCGGTTGTGTTTCTTTGACTCCTCAAACACTTGCCTACTTGCTTCTTCCTACAGAGCTGTATGCTGAAGTTCCAGAAAAGACGCCGGCCTTGCATGTGTGATTGCATATTTAATCGATGCATTGAGCCCTTGCCTGAACCTCTTTTGCTTCTTCTTGTCATCAGAGATCTCATCGCCACCATAACGAGAAAGGTTCATGAAGTTTCTGATGTAGGTATTGACATTATCATTGCCCTGCTTGAGGTTGAGAAACACTTCCTTCATCCTCTCCATGACAATTTCTAACAGATACTGCTCTTTGAAAGCTCCAGTGAACTGTCCCCAAGTAGGCTGAAAACCAGTGCAGTTTGCCTTCAGGTAATTCTCCCACCAGAGAGCTGCATCTCCCTTCAGAAGGTGAGTAGCACACTTTACCCATTCTTGCTCAGGAACATCAGCAGTCATCAGCAGCCTTGACATCTCACGCAACCAATCATCAGCATCAAGTGGTTGATCAGAAACATCAAATTGGCGTGGGTTGAACTTCAGGAAGCTTTTGATGTCTCCTCGCTTGGGAGGTGGAGGTAGCGGAACAAACTCATTCCTCCTGACACTTTCCTCGAAACGCTGCTGGTTCTGCTGCATTGCTGCCAAGGCATTGGCGATGCTTGACAACGCTGCCCCCAGTTCAGGTTGTATGTCCTCCTCAGAACGGCGTGGTGGTGCCATCCTGTGATTGATATAAAACACAAGTCAGTACTATGATGGAGAATACTAATAATCCAAAATAGTACCAAGATGGAATTAATCAAGATTAAAGGATACAATTTACTAAGATGATATTAAAATATCAACAAAGTTCAAAGCACCTAGAAGATATTAAGCATATCGCACACGACTGAAAAGGAGTGTGGTACACAAATATATCAAAGAAAAATTTTCCACAAATTTCGGCATTAAAATACCAATAGATGCGCAAAATCACTTAACGAATCAAGATTAGTGACACTACCAATTCAATATACAAGAGCGAATGATAAGAGTAGTGGTATGGTCGCGACTCCATCCCGCACTCAAATCATTACTCCGCACATGAATAAGTAAAACACATATCCCAACACCTTCTTCGCAAGATGAACCTAAAGATTAGTAACTACGGAAACGAACACCCCAAACAAGATGACGTCGGATAACAAAGAGTAAGACAGATCGCGTCGGTATACAACGAATCAGATAGATCGCGTCGGTTTGCAAAAGCCTGTCGGTATGGAACGTACCAACAGTTGATAACCAAAAGGCTGGTAAGATAACATGTTGGATGCAACAGATAGACAAGGAATTACACACACACACACAACCTATGGTACTACGGAAACCCAGAACACGTGAATCCTAGTTTGAATTTTAAGAAGAGGACTGAAAACGTTACACTTCCTTACCAGAAAAGGGTGGGTGGGTGGGTAAGAAGAAAAGTGGAAGCAGTCCTACTCTCGCGTTTTGTTTTTCCCTAGTATACATAGCTACCAAAAATATTTGCTAGACTGACGACGACCATTTGGTTGAGACCCTGAAGGGCGGGATGGCTCTGATACCAATTGTAACTACCTCGGTGAATTACGCTCCTAGATACAAGCCTGGATGAGCGGAAATGGTTAAAATAGTACGGTGGGGCCCAAATGCCACTCACAGGTAGACCTTTCGGCCGTCCTAACCATTTCCAAACATCGGGACAAGAACGGGCGGCGTAATCGGCAGGCGAAGGGATCAACTACATACACAAATGAGTATGTATGCAAGCCACCATACAACAGTACATCAGAGCCATTCCATCTAAAAATAAAGGAAATATAGCAACGCCATACGGCAAGATCCAAATATCCTAGATAGATATAATAGTTTAGGATATCTCCTCATACATCAAACATCAGAGTATCAGGCGGAAGCGGAAGACAAAATCCGAGTACGGATAAGAAGCAAATCGGCATAAGATGCCCCATAAATAAACACATCCCGCCCACAGATCTCACGGATCCCCGTTCCCGGAATCTCTACACCGAATGATCGTTGCCCACATCGTCCGTCTCCTCCACCCAGTATCCATCTTGCGAGTTTACCTGTTCATCTGAATCAAACAATTTATCGTGTGAGACCCTAGGGGTACTCAGCAAGTCTTTATGCCACTAAAGGGGACACAACCTGGGGTGACGCAATTGCAGCAAAAGATAAACCCTAGCAATTCTATAGATACTCGCTAACCATCCGCCTAACCAGAGATAGACGGATGTCCGTGAATTAATAACAACAGTTATAATGGTACTGTCCACAGATCCATCCTCCTCCTCGCTTACCGACGAGGAAGCGGACGAACAACCCCCCCCCCCCCATCCGTTGGCAGTTTTATTATCCATTCCATGAGTGTTGCACTATTTACTAGTCAGGTACTTAGTCAAATTAAAAGCGGTTCTTTAGTTATTCTTGTCTATGATCGAGAAACTGTGCTCCAAGTCGTCCATAACCGCGGACACGGCTTTCAGAAAGTTTTACCCTGCAGGGGTGCACAAATAGCAACACACACTCGATCAACCTCGGAAAAACCAAATCAAAACCCAACGAGGCAGTCACGACAAAGCGATCACAGGATTCAGAAATATTTCAGGGGGCCACCCCATTAAGCTACCCGCAACGAAGCTGGCCGGCTACGAGACGGACTCAAGGTTTGTGTGGCCGGCTGTAAACGACTGGGAACCCGAAAGTGTGACTGGGCTTGTCGATACAGCGAAAACGGGTCACGGACCTAAACAGTACAGGTGCAGTACTTTGCACAATTTAAATAACGCAGTAAAGCATGGCATAAGTATAGGATAGTAAATAAAACCTCAAACTAGTTTGTGGCCCCAAGAAATAAGAATGAATCAAGCTCTGGCTCAGGGGGGTTCATAAGCCTCCCGGATGTGGATAGCGCGAATATTCAAGGAACAGGAATCAAGTACTCGGGGTCCTACGGGACACAAGTGAGCCTGAAAAACCAAATAGCAAATATGGCTCACCGATGCCACTTTCATTAGTTATCCCATTACTACTCAGGTTAAGTTGTTTAGGTACCTCGTTATCCATCAGACACTCACATACCCTACACATGCTGTTCTACGACTCGCATGGCTCAAACAACTCCTGTAGTAATGGCTCATGGGATGGAGGAACAAGCTTCGGTGGGGTTTAAAAGTAAAGGCTATGCAATACTTGGGATTCAGTTTAATGCAATCGCGACTCCATGATGCAAGAATAAGATAGAGGCAATAGGTACTATATGTATGCAAGCATGTGGTAGTGCTTGCCTGGTAGCTCAGTTGAAGCGAGAGAAGGATCTGGGTAGTGCTCCTGGGTCTCTTGATATATCCCCTGCTCAGCGTCTATTCGAAGAAGAACCAAACAAACAAGGGCCAACATAAATAAAATGCACAAGCATATGAATAAAATGCGACAAGCAAACAATCATGCCATGATGAATGATGCACAATTTGCATGGCAATAAAGTATCATGGCATGGGTGAGTGTGGAATACAAGAATAAATCATTTTGTTGAGTTTGGGCCCCATTTTAACCCCATTTTAGTTGCTGTATACCTTATATTTACATGATGCATGCTGCAATTCAAAACATGGAACGCATAAACAGAAAGGTCTCGTCGAGCTAATCATTTTAGACATATTATTTGCTAAATTTGGAGTTATAAAACAAAAGTTATTAATTAATTCAGGGAAAAGGCATTTTGTTGTAATTTTAATCAACTTGCAATTTTAAATGTTCAAAATATATTTTGAAGGGCATATTTGAATTCCTCACATTTTTCTGATTTGAAAACATATATTATTTGTATTATTTGGATTTATAATTTAAAAGTTATTTGAAAACAGATTTAAATTTGAATTTGAATTAATTTGAAAAGGTTTAAACTAAAACAGATATAAACAGAAAATTTTCCTCACTCACTCAGATCCAGCCATAGTCAATGACAAGTGGGCCACCTGCTGACTGGGTGACACGGCGCGCAGGAAAACTTTTCTCACCGCGGCCGGGCTAGACCTAGAGGATGACAGGTGGGGCTAGCTGGCTCGGGCCCAGGCGTCAGCGAGCGAGCGCGCGGGGACTGCCAGGCGGGGCCGAGCTGGAGCGCGGGTTACGGCCAGATAAACAGGGGGGCTTTTCTACAAGATCGTCGGGGAGGCTGGCAGGTGGGGCTCTACGTACCGCGGGTTTAGCCGAAAAAGAGGCAGGGGGTTATCTGCAAAACGAGAACGGCCGTACTGTTCCTCTTCTCTGAAACTCTGACGATAAAACGGTGCTCGACCGCGGACGAGCGCGGCGCGCGGGGGCTCGATCACGCGACCTGGGCGTGCGCGCGGAGGCGGCCACCGCTGGGCTAGGGCGGGTAGGTGTTAGAGGGTCAGGCGCGGCCTAGATATGGGCTATGCGGTGCGGGAGCGAGCCAACAGAAGTGAGCGGCGGCGCGCAGAGTGCGATCGACGAAAGGGCCGGCGGATCTAGGGCTGCACGGCGAAGGGGACCATGTCAGGGGGGTGGAGAGGCTCACCGCGAGGCTGTCGGTGGCGTCGGATCGGGCAGGGGAGCGGTCGATCGGCGACGAGGCAGACGATCTGGAGCTAGGGTTTGGCGTCGGTGCAACGCTGGTACCGGCGCTCCTGGGCTTCTCCTCCTCGCTGGCTGTTTCAGGGCGAAGCAGAGGGACCACGTGATCTTCCTCGACACCCTTGAGCGCCACGCCACCGGCTGGTTTGAGTAGGGGAGATGGAGGCCGACGGTGGTCGGCGTTGGGGTAGGTGGTGGCGATGAAGAAGAGAGGGGAGAGGGCAGGACCCTAGAGCGGATCTGGGAGGGCAGAGGAGGCGTGAGGTGGTGGTAAAGCAGGGAGGGAGAGGGAGGTGCCGTGGGGGAGTGGGTAGGGTTAAAGGTGGCTCGGCCACCTTTTTCCCTCCTCTCCTTCACGTGCTTGGGCCGGGCAGGAGCAGGGCAGGCGCAGGCAGGGGCTTCCAGGTGGGGCAGGGTGAGGCCAAGGAGGGGTGGTTCGGTGTGGGGCACACCAGGCAGAGAGAGAGGGGTAGGCTCGGGTTAGAGCTAGGGTTGGGAGTGAGGGAGGTATGGCTCAGGCTAGGGCTTGGGTAGAGGGTAGCTGGGGCAGGTCATGGTGGTCAGGTGGGGCCTGCAGGGCAGAGGGGTAGCCATGTGGGGCCTGCAAGATAGAGAGAGGAGAGAGGCCGAGAGAGAGGAAGGGAGCTAGGGAGGCTCGGGTTAGGGTTTAGGAGAGAGGGGCTATGGTGATGGTGGGGTAGATGATTAGGGAGGAACTTAGATAGAGGATAAGAGAGAGAGGGTGATGGCTTAGGCTTTTTAGGAGCTTGCATGGTCCAAGCTTAGATCAAGCAAGAACATGCCTAGCTCCAACAAGATCAAGACAAGAAAAGATAGGGATGTGGTGATATGGTTTAAGCAAGGTCAAACTAGATCAAGCCAAAAGGAGGGAGGGAGAGATGAGGGTTAGAGAGAGGATGGGGAAAAGATTCACTCAAACTTCAAATACAAACCAAAGGACAAGAAAAAGGTGGTACTTGCATGGGCCATGCATAAATAATTATTACCTTGCTTATCTTTGTGAAAACAAGATTATTTACAAGGCATTTTCTTATGCATTCCAAAATGTGGAGTAAGGCCTAAGCAAAAGAATTTGAAAGAAAGTTCCAAGTGGAGTAGATGGAGATGATCACATTTGCTTACAATTGTGACTTGCTAGTGTGTATATTCCACTAGATGATTACTAGTCCCAAAAATATTCCCATATGAGCATAAATCCATAATAATCCATATGGAAGCTAGGAAAAGGGTTCCACTCACAAGGCATGCAAAGGTGGCCATGTGGCTCTCATATATCAATAATGTGAAAACAACATGATGCTAAGATGAGAGCATGTGGAATAGAATTGGATCCATCCCAACCCATATGAGCTAGAGGTAAAACCCAAAAGAAAAACAATTGCAAGCTCATGGATAATGGAATGATGGAAAGATGGGGTGATGACAAGAAAGGTGGTGGAGTTAAATAAAAGATATGCCCCCAACTCAACTTGGGCATTTAAACAATATATCAACAACCAAATACAATATCAAGAGGCAAATACAATTAATAATGCATATGAGAGAAGAACCAAAGCAAAAAGGGTTTTATATGATGCTCAAATGCAAGGTGGCATGATGACATGAGCATGGTATAATTATGATGCAACAATTATATATGAAGTAGCCATTATATTACTACACGAAGTAGCATTACAATTGTTAGACAATTGGGATGCTACACTAACACTAGTGTAGTGGCTAACATTTTCTTTAATTGGATAAAGGCTTCATTGGCCTGCAGCGTCCAAATGAACTTGTCCGACTTTTTCATGAGTTGAGAGGCAGTGCCTTTTCTCCCAACCGACATACAAACCGGCTTAACGATGCCAGGCAACCAGTGAACTTCAGGACATCGTTAAGGCACTTTGGCAGTTCCATTCGCTCTATGGCCCGGATTTTAGTTGGATTGACTTCAATACCTCGGCTAGAGACGAGGAATCCGGGTAATTTTCCAGCCGGGACACCGAAGGTACATTTTTCCGGGTTAAGCTTCATCCGGAACCTCCTTGGGTTCGCGAATGTTTGCCTGATATCGTCAAGGAGCGTTTTGCTTTCCTTGGTCTTGATAACAACATCATCCACATATACTTGCACATTTTGACCAATTTGGTCGTGCAAACATTTCTGCATACATCTTTAGTATGTTGCCCTTGCATTACGTAAACCAAATGGCATGGTGCGATAGAAATAAGCCCCATACGGGGTGATAAATGCAGTCTTTATTTGATCACCCAGATTCAGGGGTATCTAGTGGAAACCAGAATATGCATCAATGAATGAAAATGGTTCACACCTAGCAGTTGAATCTATGACTTGATCTATCCTTCGCAGTGGAAATGGATCTTTTGGACACGCCTTATTCAGGTTTGTGTAATCGATACACATACGCCAAACCACTGCCACATTCGGATCATCCATCTTCTTCTCCACCAGCACCGGATTAGATAGCCAATCCGGGTAAAGAACTTCCAAGATAAATCCAGCTGCTAGTAACCGAGCTATCTCATCTCCAATGACTTTTATCCTATCTTCGGCGAAGCGGCGGAGAGGTTACTTCACCGGCCTTGCTCCAGGTCTCACATTCAAAGAGTGCTCGGCCAACTCCCTCGGAACACCTTGCAAGTCCTGTTTGGACCAAGCAAAAATATCCCGATTCTCACAGAGGAAGTTGACGAGCTCGCTTTCCTATTTATCATTTAACCCGACACCAATTGTTACGGTGCGCTCTGGGAACATATCATCAACAGGCACTTTCTTGGTATCTTTTGTCGCCTGGAACGAAACACTACCATGCGGGTTACTCAGTGCCGGCATATACTGCTGCGCGGACTGAGCCAATGCTGCCACTTCATATATCTTTCTTTTCTCTTGCGCAATCACGAGTGACTCAGCTAGGTTAGACCCGGCTGACACACACTCAATGGAACGTCGGAAATCTCTAGCTATGGTAATTACTCCATTTGGCCCAGGCAACTTCATCTTCACATAACTGATGTGACAACTTGCCATGAACTTGTTCAGTGCTGGCCTACCGAGTAACACGTGATACGCACTTTCTAAGTTCACCACATCAAACTCTAAATTCTCAGTTCGGCAGTTATCTCGCATGCCGAACAATACGTCAACCCGGACCTTGCCTATGGGCTCACAAGAAATGCCTGGCACAATGCCATGGAAGGTCGTTCTGGTAGCCTGGAGCATGTTCTCCAAGATATACAACTTGCGCATCGTATCCGCATACATGATATGGATGCTACTGCCATTATCTATCAGCACCTTGGAGAATCTCATATTGATATTTGGCCCTATGAATGTTGGGTCCAGCACTAATGCATATGAACCGGGGATTGGCATAAGCTTGGGGTGATCCTTGATACTCCAGGTGATTTCCTGATCCGACCATGGCATATACCTCGTCACTGCGGGCATTACCGCATTCACCTCCATGTGTCGGCGCTGCAAGCTCTTTCTATATGTTTCCTCTGTGGTAAACACACAGTAACTCTGATGATGTTCTCTGTACTCATTCCTTCCCTCGTTTTCGGGGTACCTTTGATCCGGTTGATGCTGGTCTTCCACTTGATGCACTGCATCCCTTCTCTCATGGTTGCCATACCTCGGCGGAGGGGGAGGCAACATTAACTGTTGTGTGTTCGCTCCGGAGAGCAATTGCTGTCGGGGTAACTCCTGTCGAGGTTGATCATTTCGAGGTGCCTGAGCATTCCCCGAACCACTTTGTTCTATCTTCCTCATCCACTCATACTGCCGAGTCGTGTGACCCGCCGGGTTACTCGGGTTTGGCGTGTGAAATTTACACGGTTGATCCAGCATTGCCTTATAGGTGTACCTTGGACGGTCCTTCTTTTCTTGCCACTGTTTCTTCTGTTCTGGAATCCAAGTTTTCTTGCCATCATTTCTCGGTGTCCATTGTTGCCCTCTAGTTTTCTGACGTTGATTTCCTCCTACTCCGGGTTGATCTTGATTCACGGCAGCAACTTGTTGCGAACTGTACCGGTAATCCGGTCTGTCATCTCTTCTTTTACCCCGGTAGTCATACCTCCGGGATGATCCGGCTCCATCTCTCTGGTAGTACTCCTCATTTGACTCCTTTGACACAAGTCTAGGTTGATTCGGATCACCCAATGCATATGAATCAGCAATCCGGATTGTCTCTGCTAATGTAGTTGGCATATCCCTTTGCAATCTTTGCCACAACATGCTTGCATATCTGCATCCTTGCGCAAACCACGCTATGGCATGTTACTTGATCACACCCTCACATGAGTTTCACACGGTACACCACCGGGTTAAGAACTCTCGGTCCGTCTCATTCGGTCTCTTCTTGCACATTGCTAGGGTCTGTGGCCTATTCGGCCTCTGATACGTTCTCGAGAAGTTCCTTACAAACATTTCCTCAAAGTCAATCCAACAGTTAATACTTCCGGGCGGAAAATTGTTTAGCCATACCCTCGCTGGCCCTTCCAACATCTGGGGTACATATCTCACTGCCCATCTCAAGTTGCCTGTAGCAATCTTTACAGCTGTAGCATAGTTAATCAACCAATCCTCCGGCTTTGTGCTGCCGTCGTATGTCTTAGTGCCTCTAGGTAGCTGGAAGTTAGGTACCAGAGGTTCCTTCATGATCTGGGGTCCAGAACATGTAGGACCCGGGGGACCCTAACATTCAATTTGCTCCGACCTATACAGCTGATCCATTTTTAATCTGGCATCGTCAGGCATCAAATCCCTGCTCCCCAGTCTTGACCCTATCACACGATAGTCCAGCCTTGGGTATCCTGCGTTCACCATTTCCAAATCACCATCATTATATATGTCTTGCTCTCGTGGAGCACCTCTCTGTTGCATACCTCGGCCGACACTTTGCTCTTGCCTTGGTATATTCCACTGCTGCGGTTGTCCTGTTCCTACCGAGTTGCGCTGTCCGGCATTGCCGTTTATAGCATTTCATTGACCGGCATTGCCTTTGTCGCGGTTACCTTGGCCAGCTTCACCTCGGCTCACACTTCTTCGATCCTCATTTCTCTGCACTTCTTTTCCTTTCCATGCCCTTGTCGGGTCATACGGGACTATCTGTTTGTTCCTCCTGGCCGAGGTTACTACCTCTCCTCTCCTAGGGCCACCATGAGGAGACGATGCAGCTCCAGCGGATTTCTCCGGGTTACCCATCGCCGAATGAACGATCTTGGAGGCCCCAGCTTTCTTCGGGTTAGCCCTGAGCAATTCTTCATTTTGCCTGTTCGCGATCCGAACCAACTCATTGACCCCATCCTGCTGTCTCTGACGGGCTTCACCCGTCAGACCCTCTAACTCGGATGCAGCTGCATCTGCTGCTCTGAGATTCTTTGCCGGGGTACTATACTTCGGCAGCCCCACGGACAAACAGTTCTCTGATTCTTCAATCCTAGTATCACCCTCTCTGTTCATTTCGCTCATGAGGTTTCTCCCCTTCACTTTTACAGCATCTATTTTATTTGCCTTTGCGTACTGACGTAGTGTCATGTTCAACGACTGCTGAGTCGCAGCTATCTTTTTTGCACCCTCTAGTATTTTTTGCCTAGTCTCCTCCAGCTCGGCCTGCGCCTGAGCCGGATCTACTACTGATGCTACTAGGTTTGGTAAGCTATCCATCGCCTGCTGCAGCGCATTCTCTGGCCTCTCTAGCAGAGGACCTCTACTTTTCCTTGGTGCCTTTGGCGTTACCTCCAGATCTGGTGCCGGATCCTTGCTTGCGCCTGCACCTGGCGCAGTCATCATCACCTCGGCGCGGTCCGAGGAGCGAGTGATAAGCACCCCACAAACCGTGCTAAGGGGTGGCTCGCCTCCTTCGATGACGTGTCGTGGGTGAACGCACGACACATCAACAGCAACGTAGATCTTGTGCGCGCCAAGCTTGACGAAGAGGCTGTTGCGCGGAAGAGGATGCTTGCCGAAGCAGCCAGCGTTGTCGCTGACAAAGTCCAGCGCTCCGAAGCGCTGAACGAGCTCGGAGACGATGCGTTCGCCGGTGCCGATGAAGTTTCCTGTCCGGATCTTCACTCCTACTAGCGCCGCTAGCCCCGCGGTGGGCGCCAACTGTCGTGGTGGTGTCACGGCAGATGCCATGGATAGGCTAAAGTTGGGGACAAGATGCACTAGAGGAATCCAGGGAGGGATAGTGTGGTGATTCCACACACACAGTTGCTTTGTATTTAATTTACTTCCATAGTTTACAAGTGCTCCTTGAGCTGTATTGGGGAGAGGAGGAAGAAGGAACTCTCTTACTCTCACCACTAGCTAGCCCTCAGGAACTCGCTAGTAGAACATAAACCTCTAAAGATCAACTAGTCAAAGACCCACCCCTTCTACAGAGGCCCTAGCCCTCCTTATATAGGGGTGGCTAGGTCTCCAATTAGGGCATACCTGGAGGCATATTCCTTGCTCCTCCCAAAATAGTAAGCCGACCGGGTCACTTTAGCCCAGTGTCATCCATGTAGAGGCTACGTGAGCTTCTGCAGCGCCCACGTCATCCGACACAGGCTTCGTCACCTTTGTCGGCCACGCCTCGATGGTCCTGGCCTCGGTCCGCTTTGCTCACGCTCTGCGTACCGTGGTCACCCTTTGACCAGCGAGATACCTTCCCTCTCTTGTAAGCTTGATATAACCCGGATCGTACCTAGTAGATCCGGCCATACCTGTACCTGCATACAAGTTAGATACATCTCACCGACTTACGGTATAAGTCGGCTGAGACCCAGTTAGGTGGACATCCCCTGGTCCGGGTTACCCCATGATTCGGCCTGCCTTGAGGTGACTCGGCCAGCACCTGCTTTCACCTTTCCGTGCCTCGGCTAACTCGGCCTTTATACCCTGGCGTGACCCTACCCGGGGGTATCCCCCCAACAGAGCGGCTGCTACTACTAGTGCGCGTGCTGCTGGTGCGGCAACGTCATCAGAGACGATACTCCAGCGTGTTTTGGGAAGTGCGGTGCCTCAGAGGTGGTGTGGGAGGTCACAACGCAGCTCCACGCACCCTTGAGAGCATCCGGGGGCGACAGCAGAGTGTAGCGACTGCAAGGTGGTCCGGCATGTGGCGGCGCACAACAGGCGCTCGACGAAAAGCGGCGGCGTTACACAACGAGCTAGGGCAGCAGCGACACACAGCAAGGAAGGAGAGCTCACCAGTGACCAATTGTTGCATCTAAGCATGCTTGAGGACGAGGCGATCGCTGACGGGGTTCAGGACGAGCATCTCATGTAGACCTTCGGTTTTGTCATTCTCCTCCAGCTCCGGCATGCTCCAGCGAGGGTGGGAGGTTCTAGGGTAGGTAGAGGAAGCAGGCCATGGTCCTGGAGTAGCTAGAACACAATGGAGATCACCAGGGCGATGAGGAAGGGAACTATTCGAAGCTAGGGTTTGCTCAGGCA
Organism: Avena sativa; assembly: GCA_916181665.1. Taxonomy (NCBI): domain Eukaryota; kingdom Viridiplantae; phylum Streptophyta; class Magnoliopsida; order Poales; family Poaceae; genus Avena; species Avena sativa. The sequence continues at coordinate 322,368,874 of OV702292.1, forward strand.
TGCGTGGCCAGGTGGCTAGCTTGGGAAGGAAGGAGGGCGAAGAGGGGGTGCCTAGGCTTCCAGATCTCGATCTAGAGCTCTCCTAGGGTGGTTGGGGTTATAAGGGAGAGGGGTAGAGAGGCACATGGTTATGGTAGCTTTTGCAAAAGCTAGAGATGGAGGTAGATGACATCAGGTAGCTAGGGCTCTCTCTAACTTTTTTGCTCTAGGGGAAGGAGAGGGGGACGAGGGGAAGGGCAGGTCAGGTGTGGGGCTAGTCTGATTGAGCCTCATGACAAGGAGGGAGGTTTGGATTGGATGAGGTTTTATCTAGGTTAGATAGATAGGTATATATTAGGTTGTTATTCCTCTTCTTATTTCATTTGTTTTCTTTAATTTAAATCATGCATTTCATAGGTTTGAAAATAGAACAAGCCCAAAAGGAAAATAATAGTAAACTAAGATAGAGGAAGGAAGATAATCCATTCAACTTAGTTTGAATTGTTCACAGTGTTTGAATTCAAACAACAAGCTTCCCTCATAGAATTCAAAAGAAATCCAAATTAGGGGAGAATGGTCAAGCTTGCATGGGCCATGCATGTGCATTAAATGCCACTATTATAATTGTGAAACAACTATAACTCCATATATGGTCATATATTCAATACATGCATTTGAATTTGAATAAAGACCAAACCAAAAATAGAAAATCTTGTTTCCCACATGTCATAGATAGTATATAAACATGAATGAAGGTAATGGCCCACTTAGTGTGTGTTTTCCCACTAGATCAACATATAGCCAAAGATACATCAATACATGATCATATATTCAAATATAAGCCATATGGATGATTGAGAATGTATTCTACCCACATAGCATGCATAGATGGCTGTAACATCCCACTTTCAGCATCCCTGATTAGTTGTCCGGAATGCAAAAATCAGGGGGAACAAAAAGTTTTTCTTATTAGTGATGTAGTGCTTGCTTATTTTTTTGTTAGTGCTTATGCATCTAATAGTGTGGTAGATGCTATACTCCTTACCTCACCCTCATTTTACAACAACTATTTCAAAAAACTGTTTTGGCTTATTTTATGTATTCTCAAATGTTCTGGCATATCAAAATTGAGCCAAGATGCCTTTGCAAAACTAACTATTTAATAGCTTCTATTGACCAAACTATGGAAAGATATATAATATATTCTCCTTATGTTTTCAAGACAGAACTTTCAACTACTCTTACCACTAGGTTTTCCCAAAACCTTTGTATAAAACCTCTAGGTATCCATTGTAGTCTTACTTTGCTTGTCAGATGAGTTGCCTTGATTTGCTAAGATGAGTTGCCTAGATCTTCTGTTTGACTTGTTTGCTTAGAGTAGTATGAGCTACCCCAGGATCTCATCATCTAGCATCTAGCTAATCCAAGGGTATCAACCCAAAGCAATTTAATCAAGCTGGGTCTAATATATAGCCACTAGGTGATCGTCTAAAACCACTAACCAGATCTCTTCGGAAGTTATTCCTTCTAGAAGCTTCCAAGTCAATGAAGATGCATACCAAGAATGGATATATCCTACTCAATCCACACTTCATCATTATCCACTTTATGATGACTTGGAACCCTGCATCATCCCAAAACCCTCTCTTATATTCTAGTCAAGATGCCATCTTGGAGTCTCACTCATTTCTAATCCTTGTACATTTTTGGTAAGGCACTTGAACCATATTGTAGACCATCTTAAGGACTACCAAGGACCACTCTTTCCCTTGGCTAGATCATCCTCTAACCCACTTGTTCTTGATAGTTTTGCAGGCAAGAAAATAATCTTTTCTACAAATCTTATCAACATGCCTACCTTGGAACAAGCTCACATCTTCATACTATCTTATTTGGAGCAACTCTTGGCATGATTGTACTCTACTCATGAAGGTCTATCTATCCCTATTTCACTTGTTTCAATTGGAGCTTTGTGCATCTAAAACAAACATGGTTTAGAAGGATATTTGATAATCTATTTTGGCACCCTTGTTTTACTTAATTCTAAGCATCAGTTCTTGGAGATCTCAATCAGGATCAACCTCAAATATTTTCTCCATGGTGATCCACATCACTTGGTTTATCCATACATATACCCCATGACCCAAGGGGAGCTCTGAACACCAAGATCCAACAAGGTTTTGAAGGTATAAAACTAACATCACCCTAGATCATTTATTCCTTGTTTCCTACCAAAATCAAGTTGGATTCTCAACATCCAAGGTTGGAAATGATGGATACCTAATGTGGACATCACCTACCTTGGATATGAAACAAATATTTACCCTAATTATTGTGGCCCAAAAATAATTTAATTCCTTGATATGACAAAAAACCCAAAACATAATCTATATAGGCAAGTTTGCTTTTATCCAAACCAAACTTACAACTTTAGGCTCATTTGAGGCCTAATTACCATACCCTATCTTCACATCCCAAAAAAAATATTTTTGAAGACTTTCAATAATTCTTTTTGCCTATTTTCTTAAATGGCAAAAACAAGAAAATAAATGTTTTAATTACTTTTATTATTTAATAAATCTTGGGAAAATTCTCCAAAGTGTGAACTCATGTTTGGGACCATCTCAAACCAAAAAACTCACCTTGTCCAACTCAATAATTTCAAAATAATTCAAATAAACAGATTCAACAGTTTTTGAATAACTGATTTTAAATGCACCAAAAGTCATCTGAAAAATCTCAAATAATTCTCAAAGGTGCATCTTGACATTATATATCTACCAGCATCATTTCCCCATCTTGCCAAGACCAGGTTTTGAAAATTCCACTCGTGATCATCATTATGGCTAAATCTGCTATTTTGATGAAACTTGAGACAACCCTAAATCAAACCATCTTTAACCACCACCACTATCCAGCACAACACCCCAACACCCCTCTAGTCGACAACATACAGTAGCATACCCCCCTAGATCAGCCTTTCCTCCTGCCTTCTTGTGTTCGAAAGGAAGAGAGGAAGAGAGAAATCAATATCCTTGCCAAATTTTGGACCTATCAAAAGTAGCAGCCGCCCCACCCTCTCCCCACTCAGGGATCGACCATAGCCCCACCTAGGACCTCTCCACTGCCACCCCTGCCCAATCCCTGGCCTCCCCTACTCCCCAACCTCTCCATGAGCCAAGTCTAGCATGGACCATCCCTCCTCGGGTTAAAAGGCCAGAGGCCAGAAATGCCATGTCGTTGTATTGGGAACGGTAGTACCGACACAGGTTAGAAAGAGGTGTGGGGACTAGCAGGGATGCTCTCGACAGTGTCCACGGGCGGTATTGGATACGAGCAAGTGTAGCGAGACACAAGAAGTACCTAGGTTCGGAGCCCTCGTGGTGAGGTAAAGCTCCTACTCCTGCCGATATGACTATGAGTAGTATACGGGCTACAATCATTCCTAGAGCTATATCTTCTATCTACCTCCTTAAATGCACTAAGACCAACCCTTGCTACGAGAGCCTTGCCTCTCCTTATATAGGTAGAGAGGCAACAATCTCACTGGCCAGTCCGGCTAGCGGGCCCCACAGGCGGGTCCCCGCCGGCTGGTCATCTACAGTATACGGTACACTTACATCCCATTGGGGTACATGCGGTAGGGTCGTCGTGGGCACAATGAACACCGTGTGAGCCTATCGTCAGCATCTGGCCACTATTCCCGTGTCACCCACCAAAGTCTTCGGCATGGCCGTGGAGTTGTGGGTCTTGTCATCGTACCAGGGCGTACCGTGCACTGTGCAGCACGTCGCTCTGTCCTCCTGATTGAGTCCGGCTACGCTGGTGTAGCCGGTCCTGTGCCTTGCTGCTCCTCGTGGTTCCGGCTACTGCGAAGTAGCCGGCATGATTTGCTCGTGTCCGGCTGCTCTCAGCCAGCCGAATGCAAACCGACTGCCGTAGTTCTTGTTTGGTTGGGGTATCCGAGAGTCATCCCCCCGACACTAGCCCCCTCTCTCTGCCTCATTCACTCTCACCTTCCTCACCTTCCCCTCCAATGAGCCCTGCTCACCCCCCTTGCCCTCCATCACAATGGAGAGTAAGAAAACCTTCCCAGCCATCATTTCAAGAAGGTGAAGCTACCGTCGAACCAGGCCACCTACTCCCTCTTTATCTACTGTTTCTTAATCCTCTCCCATAGATTTACTCCTCCGTGCCCTCTTTCCTATTGTAGGTACGCTGGAGCCACCGCCACTGTACATGCCCGAGCGGATCTCCTCCTGCGTGTCCGGAGCTCTTGAAACCTGATACATTGCAAATGTATCTATAATTTTTGGTGTTCCATGCTTGGTTTTATCTACTTTCTTGTGTTTTGTCCACACATTGGAGTACTTTTCATATGATTTCTTGGACTAACCTATTATCAAGATCCACAGTGCTAGTTGCCTGTTTTCTGCTGTTTTTGGTTCCAGGAATGTCAGAAAATGAATATTCTCGGAATTGGACGGGACAAAAGCCAAAGTTCCTATTTTACCGGAAGACTCATGGAGCTAGAATTCGAGACGGAGGAGGGCAGGGCCTGACCACACCCCCCTAGGCGCAGGCAACCCTAGGCCGCGCCAGGGCATTGTGTGGGCCCCCTGGCCGGCCACCAACCTTGCCTCTTCGCTTATAAGAAGCATCCCGATGCATAAACCCTAAATAATCAAGCCTCCAACCACGAAAAGTTCCGCAGCACCGCCGCCACCGAAGGGGAGATTCGGGGGACAGAAAGTCTCTGTTTCGGCACCCTGTTGGGATATGGAAGTGCCACCAGAGACATCTCCATCGATCTCCACCACCATCTCCATCACCGTTGCTGATTCCCGTGTTGATGAGGGAGTAGTTCTTCCTCGAGGCTAAGGGGTCTACTGGTAGCTATGTGTTCATCTCTCTCTCTCTCTATGCATGATCATATTGTGATCATGAGCTTTGTAATCAAGTAGATCTACCTTGCTACTCAAGTGCTTTAATAGATCTCTGCTCTCCCCATGTGTGTGAAAGTGATAGCGTGCACACCATGGTGGCACTTAGGCTAGAGATTACAAATACTTGTTATGAGTTATATTTGGAGTTGGATGTCTCTATGAAATTGTGGTGTTTGTTGGAACCATCTAGTGCTCAAGGTGACAGTGTGGGGTTTTCTAGATGGGAAAGGCTTACTTTGAGGTGTGCTGTTATAACCCTACCATGGATTAGAGTGTCCAACCGGAGAGTAGTTCAGCTTAGTATCATAAAGAAGAATATATTTATGAGAGTGTTCACTAGTGAAAGTATGATCCCTAGGCCTTGTTTCTAAGCATTGAAACACCGTTTGCAACTAGATCTGTTACATGTTTGCTTGCTTCCATCTTTATTTCAGTTTGCCTTTAGTCTCTTTCACGCCATCAAGCTATTTTCTAGCACCATTGTTTTATATTCATTCCACTTGTATTTCACTATCTCTTCGCCGAACTAGTGCACCTATACACCTAACAAATGTATTGGGTGTGTTGGGGACACAAGAGACTTCTTGTATCTTGATTGCAGGGTTGCTTGAGAGGAGATACCTTTTACCACTTCCTCCCTGAGTTCGATAATCCTTGGGTAATCCACTTAAGGGAAAAACTTGGTGCTGTTCTACAAACCTCTGCACTTGGAGGCCCAACAACTGTCTACAAGAATAGAAGTGCGTAGACATCAAGCTATTTTCTGGCACCGTTGCGGGGAGGTAAGGTAAAAGGTATTCACACCGGAGGATTAAAGAAGAAGAACCTCCCACGGCAAACGCCTATTTTTTGGCGCCGTTGCCAGGGAGGTAAGGTAAAAGGTACTCACATCCTCCGGTGTGAGTGCTCGAAGTTATTTCCTTTAAATTCTACAATTTTGTCTTTTAGTTTCTTGTTTTCACTAGTTAGGCTTAATGGAAAACAAAAAAAAATTAGAGAGCTTTATAGTATTTATCTTGAGTTAGGACATGAAGTGTTTGAAGAGAAAATTAAAAAAACCTATGGAACTTTATTTGCATGCTAATAGCAATCTTGTTAGTATGAATTCTTTGGACACCATTATTGCTAACGCTATGGAAAAGTCTAAGCTTGGGGAAGCTAGTTTTTATGAAAATGATCTTTTTAGTTCCCAAGCTTTGGAGGATAGCTATTCGATTGCTTATGATCATACCAAACCTCCAATATATGATGATTATAATGATGAATATGATATTTTCAGTCCACCTACTATTGAGGAGAAAATCAATTATGATTACAATATGCCTCCTATATTTGATGATTATGGTGATGCGAATAATAATGATAGCTATTTTGTCGAATTTGCTCCCACTACAATTAATAAGAATGACTATGCTCATGTGGAGAGTGATAATCATTTTATGCATCTGGCTCATGATAAGAATGTTTTATGTGATAGTTATATTGTTAATTTTATTCATGATGCTACTAAAAGTTATTATGAGAGAGGGAAACATGGTTTTATGCATCTCAATAATATTAAGTTTCCCCTCTTTATGTTGAAAGTCTTGAAGTTGCACTTGTTTTACTTTCCTATGCTTGTTGCTTTGTGCTTTCATGAGTTGTTTCTTTACAAGATTCCTATGCATAGGAAGTGGGTTAGACTTAAATGTGTTTTGAATTTGCTTCTTGCTGCTCTCTTTTACTTCAATTCATATTTCGTATGTGAGCACCTTCTCAAACTATCAAGCCTAACTTAAAGGCATTAAAGAAAAGTACTTATTGCGAGATAACCCAAAAGTTTTAGATTAGTATTGGAAGTTATTACTTCAGTAATAACCATTCCTTATCCTTTTTATTTGCTTTTTGTGCCAAGAGTAACCTCTAATGAGAGAGAAGTAATGATTAGGAAAGTTGTTGTCCCGAAACAGATTTTTGTGCTTCACCGTAAACATTCGTGTAAAATCTCTGTATGTCGTTTTGAGGCGTGAATTTTTGTGCTTCTGACCCAGGTTGTTATATAACTTTCGTTAGCTCAACACTTTTTTATTTGAGCAATAGAAGGTCTTCGAAAAAATTCATCTTTACCTGCTGGTCTGTTTGGACAGATTTCTGCCATTATTTGCATTTGCTTCTTGTTGGTTCCTTTTTGAGTTCTTTTGGGGAATTGAGCTTTTTGAGGGAAGTGCTACAGTAGCTTGTGTTTTAATGGAAGTTTTATTGGTGTTGAAACTGAACCCAAAGACTTATTATCTTGAGTGCACTAATGTTGCTAATAAAGATTGTGTGAAGTTTTGTATGAAGGAAAAATTTCAGGTGTATGGAGAGAATGAGTAATGAGATGAAGGATGGACTAAATCTCAAGCTTGGGGATGCCCAAGGCATCCCCTTCTTCATCAATAAAAATCCCAGGTTTCTTCCAAACACTTCATTTTTATTGTTTCATGCACAATTGTGTTGTTCTTGGAGCGTCTTCTTTTTCGTTTTCGTTTTGGTTTTTGTTTGCTTAGTTTTCTGAAAAAATTGGTTGGACCCCCTCTTTCATACATTGGTTTTCAAATAGTTTGGTTTGGTTTGGAAAAGAGTAGGAAAGTTCATGCTTATGTGGTAAAAAGAGCTCGTTTTTGACTGTGGCCTATGCTCTGTCATGCCATGCTTGATATCGTTTTGGCTTTATGCTTAGTATTATTTGTTGTAGCATGACTTGTTATAAAGAATTGAGGTTGCTTAATGTGCCTTGGATGAATCATGCGTTGTTTTAGCATATTAAAGCATAGTATAGTGGTATTCTCCTTTGATGCTTTATTTGGGTTGACTTGGCGCATGCTCACACCATGTTATGACTATCTCAAGTCACCATAAGCCTTTATGATCCTTTAGTTTTCAACTTGTAGTATCACTTTATGCTTTGATCAATGATGTGTTGTCGCTCTGCATGATTATGGCCATTATTGCTCTCTTAGTTTGTCGCTCCCAGTCTTTTGCTAGCCTCCACAACCAAGTATGAGTTCCACTCATGCATCCAACTCCTTAAGCCAAGTTATTCCAAAGAGTCCACCATACCTACCTACTAGCTTATGCTATTACAAGTATATTCATGCTTTTGTTTACCTTCCGAATTAAACTTGTTATGAGAAAACTAGTGATTAAAGCTCTCACGAACTTGATGGCACACTTTATTTTTCTTGCCCTTAATAAACTTGAACCATTGGGTCCTTCTTTGTTGCGTATATGCTTGCGCTTTATAAGTTGAAGTTAGCAGAACCATGTATCATGGGGAACGCTTTCAACATTGCACTTGTACTTTGTACCCCGTTGATATCATGTTCTTTTGCTTATGGATCCTGGTGGTGTGAAATAAAAGTGGAACTTGTAAGATCATGGAGTTTGTATGTGTGTTAGAGAAACGCCTGGGCCGCTAGCCTAAGCCATGCCTAATCATGGTGGAAACTTGTAGCATCACCATAATGAGCACTCTATGAAGCATCCTCAATGAAAACCTATGCAAATAGCAAATAAAAAGATCGCTGAGATGCTCATTGTCTGCTTGCCTTGTCATTTTGATTATGGGATAACTCCTGTATCATGTGCAAGGGGTACCCCGTTGGCGGTTCTTTATGATACATATGTACTTACAATGACAAGAGCTTACTTGTGACTAAAGTTGAGTAGCATGAGGTTAGGTCTTCGTAAGTAAGGGGCATGAGATTTCGGTTTATAACTTGTCAAGCATATCCTCTTAGTTGTGTCACTTTAACCTTAATCACCTTCAAGATGCTTATGATAGGGGCAATGAGAGCTGAAAGCTATAAGTACCATAATTTTTGGAAGCTCTTTATGAGACTTTAATCCCTACTTCCTTCTATGAAGGCCTTTCTCCCACCATTATATTGAGTCTCCACCTTCTATCTTTATGCACTTACTTGGAGAGCATAGTGGCCATTCTTAGTTCTATGTGCATTGTCCCAAGACTTGTTGATTGATGCATAGCTTTGATATTGCTTGTTTTAAACTATTTGAATCTAGTCACTCTTATAAACTTTGAAGGTGTCCTATGCGTTTATGTTTACTACTCTATGAGGGACAAGCTGGATGCCACTATGCTATGTTTTCTTTATGTGGAACAAACAAACGTCTTGCAAAGCATTATTATTCATGAATCATTTGTTTGTGACTTTTCATGTTGCAACATAGTTTCTTTGTCTTATTGCTAGAACTTTGTATTTCATGCTGTGATTGAAGTACTATGATCCCAGCTTTGAATGTTTTACAAATACTTTCATCAAGTTTATGATGGTGCATGTCACCTCAAAAATTATTCTTTTTTTATCACTTACCTACTCAAGGAAGTTTGGTGTTCCATGCTTGGTTTTATCTACTTTCTTGTGTTTTGTCCACACTTTGGAGTACTTTTCATATGATTTCTTGGACTAACCTATTAACAAGAGCCACAGTGCCAGTTGCCTGTTTTCTGCTGTTTTTGGTTCCAGGAAAGTCAGAAAATGAATATTCTTGGAATTGGAAGGGACAAAAGCCAAAGTTCATATTTTACTGGAAGACTCACAAAGCCAGAATACGAGACCCCTGGTCGGCCACCGACCTTGCCTCTTCGCCTATAAGAAGCCTCCCGATGCATAAACCCTAAATAATCAAGCCTCCAACCACGAAAAGTTCCGTAACACCGCCGCCATCGAAGGGGAGATTCAGGGGACAGAAAGTCTCTATTCTGGCACCCTGCCGGGACAGGGAAGTGCCTCCGGAGCCATCTCCATCGATCTCCACCACCATCTCCATCACCGTTGCTGATTCCCAAGATGATGAGGGAGTAGTTCTTCCTCGAGGCTAAGGGTTCTACCAGTAGCTATGTGTTCATCTCTCTCTCTATGCATGATCATATTGTGATCATGAGCTTTGTAATCAAGTAGATCTACCTTGCTACTCAAGTGCTTTAATAGATCTCTGCTCTCACCATGTGTGTGAAAGTGACAGCGTGCACACCATGGTGGCACTTAGGCTAGAGATTACAAATACTTGTTATGAGTTATATTTGGAGTTGGATGTCTCTATGAAATTGTGGTGTTTGTTGGAACCATCTAGTGCTCAAGGTGACAGTGTGGGGTTTTCTAGATGGGAAAGGCTTACTTTGAGGTGTGCTGTTATAGCCCTACCATGGATTAGAGTGTCCAACCGGAGAGTAGTTCAGCTTAGTATCATAAAGAAGAATATATTTATGAGAGTGTTCACTAGTGAAAGTATGATCCCTAGGCCTTGTTTCTAAGCATTGAAACACCGTTTGCAACTAGATCTGTTACATGTTTGCTTGCTTCCATCTTTATTTTAGTTTGCCATTAGTCTGTTTCACGCCATCAAGCTATTTTCTAGCACCATTGTCTTATATTCATACCACTTCTATTTCACTATCTCTTCGCCGAACTAGTGCACCTATACACCTGACAAGTGTATTGGGTGTGTTGGGGACACAAGAAACTTCTTGTATCTTGATTGCAGGGTTGCCTGAGAGGAGATACCTTTGACCACTTCCTCACCGAGTTCGATAAACCTTGGGTAATCCACTTAAGGGAAAACTTGCTGCTGTTCTACAAACCTCTGCACTTGGAGGCCCAACACTGTCTATAAGAATAGAAGTGCGTAGACATCAAACCCCCTCCCACGTTGCGTGCATCGCTCGGGCAGTACTAAGGGCTATTGCATCCGAAAGGACCCCTTCCCAGTAGCATGTAAGCCTCCCGAGCCCTCTCCGGCGAGCCTCCCAAGCCGGCCACGTCGCCGATGCACGCGACCCCGTCTCCGCACAAAAACCATCGCCGTCGCCCATCTCCAGACTCCCCGCGAAGCGCAGCTTCTCCACATCGCCTCACCAGTGTCTCCTGGTGCCCCAGGTGACCTACTGCCCATCTCAGGCCCACGTTAGGGTTTCTGCCCCATTATCCCAGCCTGAGGTTGAAGACATCCAGCATCGTTGGATCCACATCAAATCGATGGCCATAGTCTACAGATACCCCTTCGGCGCCCCACTCTGGCTGACCAATGGGCCCCACCACGACCCATTTGAAAATTTCCTCCCATGCATGGCTAAGCCCGGGTGGGCTGAGTCCTCCCCCTGCGGCCCAGTTTGCTTGAGATCCTGTCCGTGTGCCTTTTTCTCTATTTCCTTTTTCTAGTCGTATTTCTAGATATGTTTATTAGGCTCTTAGTTTAAATGATATGAAAATGGAAAACCCGTAGTTTTTCCTAGATCTAAATTTTCCCAAGATCTATACTACTTTCTCAAACACGCAGAACTAGTTTTTCATCATATTAATTTCCATTTATTTTCTAGGATTTAAAATACCAAAGTGGGTTCATGTCACTAAATAATTCTCTCTATAAGTTTGGTAAACTCAAATGGGGTGAATCCAATTTCCTTTGGTTGATAATACAGATAACTATCACTTAACCTTGGCCCCATGCAAAAACACATTGCAGATCCACTATATTAAAAATGACAAAATCAATTAAGAAATTCCGTATCGAAATTCTTTAGTTCAATCTACACTATATTTTTGGCTGAATCCAACTCACAGTGATGTTTTACATTAGTACCTATCGAAACCTAGGAGCTGACTACTTATTGAGTCCCTGTTGAATTTTAATGATTTAAACACTTCTAACTAGGGTTTTTTTCCACTAGATAAATCATCACAGAAGCATAGTGACTCCAAAAATAGTGATTCCAATTTCTACTGGAAGGTACTGGAAGGTACTGGAAATACCTATCCATTTTCCCTTTTCTCATACTATTTGGACCTATAAAATAAATCTGGTTAAATAGACATTTTTACTATAGAACTGACTTTGGGATTTTCCCAAGGGAATTCTGGTAATTATTTTGAGGTGCTTCCAAATCTCAAAAGTCATAACTCAAATATATACAACATAATTTGAGCAAAAATTTAATTGAGCTACAGATCTTTTTTGTTGATTTATTCACCTAAACTAGGGCTATTTCTACTAGAAAATGCATAAGAAATTAATTAAAATTGATAAAATCATGAAACCACTTTTGTTGGCCTAGTTAATTCAATATCCGTCCGTCGATATCATTTTTTATATTGATACCATACATACCCAAGCCTTAGTCCAAAACCCCTTTGTCAAGTAGTACCTGGCAAGATAAATTCCACAAAGGCAATTATAGTAATTCCAAGTGCTATGAAATCAATCTATCAAAATATACTGAATTTAATGATGTGTTTATGTTTGCTTTCTGTATTGTATTGGTGCTCGTATGCCTTGTGTTGATTGTGGCTTTGTTTGTTGCATGTGTTATCCTTGACGATGATAGTTGCGATTATCTCAGCGTCAAAGCTTGGGGATGCCCAAGGCATCCCCTTCTTCATCAATAAAAATTCCAGGTTTCTTCCAAACACTTCATTCTTATTGTTTCATGCATAGTTGTGTTGTTCTTGGAGCGTCTTCTTTTTCTTTTTCATTTTGGTTTTTCGTTTGCTTTGGTTTGCTTAGTTTTCTGAATAAATTGGTTGGACCTCCTCTTTCATTCATTGGCTTTCAAATAGTTTGGTTTCGATTGGAAACGAGTAGGAAAGCTCATGCTTAAGTGGTAAAGAGAGCTTGGCTTTGACTGTGGCCTATGCTTTGTCGTGCCATGCTTGATATTGTTTTGGCTTTATGCTTAGTATTCTTTGCTGTAGCATGACTTGTTATAAACAATTGAGATTTCTTAATGTGCCTTGGATGAATCATGCGTTGTTTTAGCATATTAAAACATAGTATAGTGGTATTCTCCTTTGATGCTTTATTTGGGTTGACTTGGGGCATGCTCACACCATGTTATGACTATCTCAAGTCACCATAAGCCTTTATGATCCTTTAGTTTTCAACTTGTAGTATCACTTTATGCTTTGATCAATGATGTTTTGTCGCTCTGCATGATTATGGCCATTATTGCTCTCTCGTTTGTCGCCCCCTTACTATTGCTAGCGTTCACTTACACTGAGTATGTTTTACTCAAGTTTCCAACTCCCTAAACCAAATATTGACAAAGTGTCCACCATACCTACCTATTAGCATCATTTGCTACTTCCGTGCATATTCAATATGCCTTGTTTTCTTCCGAATAAAATGTTTGCTTGTTATGAGAAAGTCCGTTAGTAAAGCTCTCACGAACTTGATGGCACACTTTATTTCCTGCACTTAATAAACCTAAACCATTGTGAACTCTCCATGAAAGTTATATGCTTGCAAATTATAGGCTAGGAATTAGCAGAACCGTGCTGTCACGGGGAACGCTTTCAACACTTGTAAATATATACCCAGTTGATACCTTGATCTTTTGTTTGCGGATGTCGTCGGTGTGAAATAAAAGGGGAGCTTGTAAGTCCATGGAGTTATGTATGTGTGTTAGTGAAACGCCTGGGTCGCTGGTCTAATCCATGCTGACATGGTGAAAACCTGCAGCGTAACCATAATGATATCTATGAAGCATTCTTCTTATAAAAAAAGAAAGAGAGAAAAAAAAGCACCATTTTCCCATGGTAAATAAGAAGATTGCTGAGATACTCATTGTCTGCTTGCCTTTCCAATTTGATATGGGGATTCTTCCGTATCATCGGGCAAGGGGTACCCCGTTGGCGGTTCTCTATGATACGCACATACTTACGATGACAAGAACTTACCGGTAACTAAAGTTGAGTAGCATGAGGAGCGGCCCTCGTACTCAAGGGACTTGGGATTTTAAGTTTATAGTCTGTCAAGCATATAACTCAGATTGGACCTCACTTTCACCTTAACCACATTAAAGATGCTTATGATAGGGGCAATGAGAGCTCAAAGCTAATGAGTACCATACTTTCAGCATTTGGAAGCCTTTCAAACTTTTCAAAACCTGTTCATTTCCTTGTTGAGTCTCCACACATTCTTTGAGCACATTCTTGAGAGCATAGTGTCCATTCTTAGTTCTATGTGCATTGTCCCAAGACCTTTTGATTCATGCATACCTTGATATTGCTTGTTTTAAACTATTTGTATCTAGTCACTCTTGTAAACTTCGAAGGTGTCCTATGCATTTATGTTTGCTACTCTATTGACGGACAAGCTGAATACTTTTATGCTATGTTTTCTTTATGTGAAACAAACAAACGTCTTGCAAAGCATTGTTATTCATGAATCTTTTGTTTGTGCCTTTTCATGTTGCACCATAGTTTCTTTGTCTTATTGCTAGAACTTTGTCTTTCATGTTATGATTGAAGTACTATGATCCCAGCTTTGAATGTTTACAAATACTTTGGTCAAGTCTTTGATGGTGCATGTCACCTCAAAAATTATTCTTTCTTTTTATCACTTACCTACTCGAGGACGAGCAGGAGTTAAGCTTGGGGATGTTGATACATTGCAAATGTATCTATAATTTTTGATGTTCCATGCTTGGTTTTATCTCCTTTCTTGTGTTTTGTCCACACTTTGGAGTACTTTTCACAGGATTTCTTGGACTAACCTATTAACAAGAGCCACAGTTCCAGCTGCCTGTTTTCTGCTGTTTTTGGTTCCAGGAAAGTCAGAAAATGAATATTCTCGGAATTGGACGGGACAAAAGCCAAAGTGCCTATTTTTCCAGAAGACTCCAGGAGCCAAAATACGACACGAGGAGGGCCAGGGGCTGGCCACACCACCCCCAGGCGCGGGTTGGGCCTGGCCGCGCCAGGGCATGGTGTGGTGGCCCCAGGCACCCCCTCGGTCTCCCATAAGAAGCCTTCTGACCTAAAAACTCCGGGGGGGGGTCGACATTTTTTAGAAAAAGTTCCGGAGCGCCGCCACCACCGAACGGGAGATTCGGGGGACAGAAAGTCTCTGTTCCGGTACTCTGCCGGGACGGGGAAGTGCCCCCGGATCCATCTCCATCAACCATCCATGTTTGCCCCATCTATGAGTGAGTAATCCCCCGCTGTAGGCTATGGGGATGGTAGGGATTGGATGAGATCGTTCATGTCATGGCATCAGATTGTTAGGGCATGGTGCCTAGTATCTTTTATTAGTGCTTTATGACTTTGTTGCGACTTGTTGTGCTTAATGTTTGTCACTAGGGATCGAGTGCCATGATTTCAGATCTGAACATGTTATTGATTCATTATGATAGTATTGTTTTTGGTCTTATCTACAAGTTGTATACACACGTTGTCGTCCGGAACCTATGGCCCCGAAGTGACAGAAATCGGGATAGCCGGAAGGGAAAGGCTTTGATGTGAGGATCACATGTGTTCACAGAGTGTTAATGCTTTGCTCCGGTGCTCTATTAAAAGGAGCACCTTAATTGCTAGTAGTTCCCTCGAGGCCCCGCTGCAAACGGGCTGGTAGGACAAAAGATGTTGTGCAAGTTCTCATTGCGAGCACGTATGACTATACATGGAACACATGCCTAGGATTGTCTAGTACTTGGATGCTTAATCTGATTTATCTGCAATTGCCCTATGTTCTGATTGCTATGTGAATTGTCTTGTCCATGCAACGCCCGTCCATCCATCCCTATGCCTACCGCACTGGAATCCCACTGTTTACTGCTTTTGTTACTACTGTCTTTGCTTTACTACTACTGTTGCTTTACTATTCCTACTACAAAACTGTTGCTACTGATAAACTGCTGTGAGCAAGATTGTTTCCAGGTGCAGCTGAATTGACAACTTAGTTGTTAAGGCTTATAAATATTCTTTGGCTCCCCATGTGTCGAATCAATAAATTGGGTTTCACTTCCCTCGAAAATACTTCGATACACCCCCTATACTTGTGGGTCATCACCTTGGCAGGTCGCACTACCGGTGCTAGTAGCAACATGGAGACCTGCACAACACAACCACAGAACACTGTCCCCAACTTGCGATGAGGTTGTCAATCTCACCATGTTTTGCTGAAAACAAAGGATGAAACGTATCGAATGGAAGGAAGTAATAATTTGTAGAAAATAAACACAAAGCAGTAAACAATTTATAGATTGAATGTAAAAGAAAAGGACCGGGATCCATAGTTCACTAGAGGTGGCTCTCCTTAAGATATATAACATGCTGGGTGAACAAATTACAGCGGGGCGATTGACAAACATCGAGAAAGCAATAGATGCATATACTAATCATCTTGACTCCTTTGGGTATTACAACATTATACATAGACCACCATCCACCTGCATCTATGACTAATAATCCACCTTCAGGATATCATCCGAACCCCCTCCAGTATTAAGTTGCAAGCAACAGATTATTGCTTTACGAATTGCGTGTAAAGTAAACAATACGATTGTTTTATGAACAAAGGATTGTTGTTTTCTCCCTAGTAGCAATAGCACATCTAGTACCTTAGATATTTCTGTCACTTCCCCAGATTACCAGAGGCATGAACCCACTATCGAGCATAAATACTAACTCTTGGAGTTGCTAGCATCTACTTGGCCAAGATAGCTACTAACAACAGAAAGCATGCAAGATCAAAAATAACAAAGACATGGTAGAATCAATAATCAATCTAAAATAGCATCTCAATATCCATCAGATCCCCGCAAACACAACATGCAGAATTACAAATAGATGATCTTGATCATGAACGGACCTCACAAGATCTAGACATGAAAGCACAAAGGAGGAGAACCAGCCATCTAGCTACTACATGGACCCGTAGTCCAGAGATGAACTACTCACGCATCACACCGGAGGCTTCCATGATGATGAAGAAGGCCTCCAAGGTGAATTCCCCTCTCCTGCAGGGTGCCGGGAAGAGCTTCAGATCCCCCCGATCTAGGGATGGAGATGACGGCGGCTATAGACTCTTTCGTGGATTTTTTGATCGGGTACTTAGGGTTTTTGTCCCGAGGGCATCTTATAGATGGAAGGAGAGGCCGAGGGGGTGCTGGGGTCGGCCAGACCACCCCCTGGCCCGGGCCAGGCCTGGCCACGCGGCCAGGTGGTGTGGCCGGCCCCTAGCCCTTCTCCGTCTCGTATTCTGGCATCTGATGACTTCCGGAAAAATAGGCACTTTGGATTTTGTCCCGTCCAATTCCGAGAATATTCATTTTCTGACTTTCCTAGAACCAAAAATAGCAGAAAACAGGCAGCTGTCACTGTGGCTCTTGTTAATAGGTTAGTCCAAGATATCATATGAAAAGTAATCCAAAGTGTGGACAAAACACAAGAAAGTGGATAAAATCAAGCATGGAACATCAAAAATTATAGATACATTTGCAATGTATCAACATCCCCAAGCTTAACTCCTTCTCGTCCTCGAGTAGGTAAGTGATAAAAAGAAAGAATAATTTTTGAGGTGACATGCACCATCAAAGACTTGATCAAAGTATTTGTAAAACATTCAAAGCTAGGATCATAGTACTTCAATCAAAACATGAAAGACAAAGTTCTAGCAATAAGACAAAGAAACTATGATGCAACATGAAAAGGCACAAACAAAAGATTCATGAATAACAATGCTTTGCAAGACGTTTGTTTGTTTCACATAAAGAAAACATAGCATAATAGTATTCAGCTTGTCCCTCATAGAGTAGCAAATATAAATGCATAGGACACCTTCAAATTTCTTAAGAGTGACTAGATACAAATAGTTTAAAACAAGCAATATCAAGTTATGCATCAATCAACAAGTCTTGGGACAATGCACATAGAACTAAGAATGGCCACTATGCTCTCAAAGTAGGTGCATAAAGATAGAAGGTGGAGACTCAATATAATGGCAGAAGAAAGGCCTTCATAGAAGGAAGTAGGGATTCAAGTCTCATAAAGAGCTTCCAAAAATTATGATACTTATAGCTTTCAGCTCTCATTGCCCCTATCATAAGCATCTTGAAGATGATTTAGGTTAAAGTGACACAACTAAGAGGATATGCTTGACAAGTTATAAACTGAAATCCCATGCCCCTTACTTACGAAGACCGAACCTTATGTTACTCAACTTTAGTCACGAGTAAGATCTTGTCATTGTAAGTACATATGTATCATAAAGAACCGCCAACGGGGTACCCTTTACACATGATACAGGAGCTATCCCATAATCAAAATGACAAGGTAAGCAGACAATGAGCATCTCAGCAATCTTTTTATTTGCTATTTGCATAGGTTTTTATTGAGGATGCTTCATAGAGTGCTCATTATGGTGATGCTGCAAGTTTCCACCATGATTAAGCATGGCTTAGGCTAGCGGCCCAGGCGTTTGTCTAATACACATACAAACTCCATGATCTTACAAGTTCCACTTTTATTTCACACCGCCGGGATCCATAAGCAAAAGAACATGATATCAACGGGGTACAAAGTATAAGTGCAATGTTGAAAGCGTTCCCCATGATACATGGTTCTGCTAATTTCAACTTATAAAGCGCAAGCATATACGCAACAAAGAAGGACCCAATGGTTCAAGTTTATTAGATGCAAAAAAGTAAAGTGTGCCATCAAGTTCGTGAGAGCTTTAATCACTAGTTTTCTCTTAACAAGTTTAATTTGGAAGGTAAAGAAAAACATGAATATACTCGGAATAGCATAAGCTAGTAGGTAGGTATGTGATACAATGCAAATGTATCTATAATTTTTGATGTTCCTTGCTTGGTTTTATCCACTTTCTTGTGTTTTGTTCCAACTTTGGAGTATTTTTCATATGATTTCTTGGACTAACCTATTAACAAGAGCCACAGTGCTAGCTGCCTGTTTTCTGCTGTTTTTGATTCCAGGAAAGTCAAAAAATGAATATTCTCGGAATTGGACGGGACAAAAGCCAAAGTGCCTATTTTTCCGGAAGGGATCAAGTGCCAGAATACGAGACGGAGAAGGGCCAGGGAGCCACCACACCACCTGGCCGCGTGGCCAGGCCTGGCCCGTGCCAGGGGGTGGTGTGGCCGCTCCCGGCACCCCCTCGGCCTCTCCTTCCGCCTATAAGTTGCCCTCGGGACGAAAACCCTAAGTACCCGATCAAAAATCCACGAAAGAGTCTGTAGCCGCCGTCATCTCCATCCCTAGATCGGGAGGGATCTGAAGATCCTCCCGGCACCCTGCCGGAGAGGGGAATTCACCCTGGAGGCCTTCTTCATCACCATGCAAGCCTCCAGTGTTATGCGTGAGTAGTTCATCCTTGGACTACGGATCCATGTAGTAGCTAGATGGCTGCTTTCTCCTCCTTTGTGCTTTCATGTTTAGATCTTGTGAGCTCCGTTCATGATCAAGATCATCTTTTTGTAATCCATACATGTTGTGTTTCGGGGATCCGATGGATATTGAGATGCTATTTCAGATTGATTATTGATTCTATCATGTCTTTGTTATTTGAGATCTTGCATGCTTTCCGTTGTTAGTAGCTATCTTGGCCAAGTAGATGCTAGCAACTCCAAGAGTTAGTATTTATGCTCGATAGTGGGTTCATGCCTCTGGTAATCTGGGGAAGTGACAGAAATCTCTAAGGTACTAGATGTGCTGTTTCTACTAGGGATAAAGCAACAATCCTTTGTTCATAGAACAATCGTATTGTTTACCTTACACGTAGTTCGTAAAGCAATAATCTGTTGCTTGCAACTTAATACTGGAGGGGGTTCGGATGATAACCTGAAGGTGGATTATTAGTCATAGATGCAGTTGGATGGCGGTCTATGTATTACGTTGGATTGCCCAATCAAGTCTCAAAGGAGTCAAGATGATTAGTATATGCATGTATTTCTTTCTCAGTGTTTGTCAATTGCCCCGCTGTAATTTGTTCACCCACCATGTTTTCTATCTTAAGGGGAGCCACCTCTAGTGAACTATGGATCCTGGTCCTTTGTCTTTACATACAAACTACAATCCTTTACTGCTTTGTGTTTACTTTCTGCAAACTTTTACTTCTTTCCATTCGATACGTTTAATCCTTTGTTTTCCACAAAACAAGGTGAGATTGACAACCTCATCGCAAGTTGGGGACAAAGTTCTGTGGTTGTGTTGTGCAGGTCTCCACGTTGCTACTAGCACCGGTAGTGCGTCCTGCCAAAGCTCAGCTAGTAACACCTTTGGGGTGTTTCCTTGCTCCTACTGGTTCGATTAAACCTTGGTTTCATAACTAAGGGAAAACTTGCTGTTGTGCTCATCATACCTTCCTCTTGGGGTTCCCAACGAGCTCTACGTCGCGTCAAGCGCATCAAGACGTTTTCTAGCGTCGTTGTCGGGGAGTCAAGGACATCTTCACAAGGGGAGTCCCTCATAACCAATCTCTTTACTTTGTTATTTTTGTTTTGCTTTGTTCCTTTTTGCTTTGTTTGCTTGTTTTGTTCTTAAAAAACACAAAAAAAATTAGTTTTACAAGTTTGCTTTCTTATTTGAAAACCCAAAAAAATGACTACTCTTGAAAACACTAAGTTGTGTGACTTCACTAGCACCAACAACAATGATTTTATGAGCACACCTATTGCTCCACTTGTGGCTGAAAATACTTTCTTTGAGATAAAACCTGCTTTGCTCAATCTTGTTATGAGAGAGCAATTTTCTGGTATTGGTAATGAAGATGCTGCTTCCCATCTAAATAACTTTGTTGAACTTTGTGAGATGCAAAAGCATAGGGATATAGATGGTGATATTATTAAGCTGAAATTGTTTCCTTTCTCTTTGAGAGGAAAAGCTAAAGAGTGGTTGAATTCCTTAACTAGGAATAGTATTGATTCTTGGACTAAGTGCAAAGATGCTTTTATTGGAAAATACTATCCTCCTGCTAAGATTATATGAGAAGTGAAATAATGAAGTATAAACAACTTGATAATGAGCATGTTGCTCAAGCTTGGGAAAGAATGAAATCTTTGGTAAAGAATTGTCCCACTCATGGACTAACTGCTTGGATGATCATCCAAACTTTTTATGCAGGATTGAACTATTATTCAAGGAACCTATTGGATTCAGCTGCTGGAGGTACCTTTATGACCATCACTTTGGGTGCTGCAACAAAACTTCTGGACAATATGATGGTTAATTGTTCTGAATGGCATACTGAGAGAGCTCCACAAGGTAAGAAGGTAAATTCTGTTGAGGAAACCTCCTCCTTGAGTGAGAAGATTGATATTATTATGTGTATGCTTGTTAATGGGAAAGCCCATATTGATCCAAATAATGTTCCTTTAGCTTCTTTGGTTGCTCAAGAAGAGCAAGTTGATGTGAACTTCATAAGAAATAACAATTTTGGCAACAATGCTTATGGTAATAATGCTTATAGGAACAATTTTGGTAACAACAATTATAAGCCATATCCTCCCAACAATGGTAATGCTTATGGAAATTCTTACAACAATAATAAGAGTGCTCGCTCTAAACTTGAGGTTATGCTTAAAGAGTTCATTAGTAAACAAACTGATTTCAATAAAACTATTGAGGAAAAACTCTCTAATGCTGAAAGAAATATAGCATCTTTAGCTGAAGCTCAATCTTCCTTGAATAAAATGGCTGCTAAACCTGAAACTAATGAGAATCCCTTTGCAGCTACTAATGCTATACAAGTAAGAATTGATGAAAATGTTAGACTATTAGCTGAATTACATGCTAAGTGGAAGAGAGAAGATGAAATTGCTAGAAACATTAGTGTTTCTACTATTACCACCACTAGTGTTGAGGCTAGTAATAGTTCTACTACTTTAGATGATAAAGTTGATTTTGATCTTGATGGTTGCAACATCTCTGAAGTTATTAAGTTCCTACAAAAGCTTGCTAAAAGTCCTAATGCTAGTGCTATGAACATGGCTTTTACAAAACACATTACTGATGCTCTCATAAAAATTAAAGAAGAAAAGATGAAACATAAAGCTTCTATTCCTATAAACAATAAGATGGTTGGGAACCCATCATTAATATGAAAGTGAATGATTTTGATTTCAAAGCTTTGTGTGATCTTGATAGTAGTGTTTCTGTTATGCCTAGAAGGATTTATGATATGCTTGATTTGCCTCCTCTTGAAGATTGCTATTTGAATGTCCCACTTGATGATAATGCTAAAAAGAAACTCATGGGGAGTCTTAATGATGTTCTTATTATGGTTAATGATTCCAATGTCCCTGATGATTTCTATGTTTTGGATGTTGAATACAATGCTTCTTGTCCTATTACTTTGGGAAGACCTTTTCTTAGAACAGTTGGTGCCATCATTGATATGAAAGAAGGCATCATTAAATATCAACTCCCACTCAAGAAAGGTATAGAACACTTCCCTAAAAAGAGAGAAAATATTTCTTTTTCTTCTCCTATGAAAACAAATTTTGGTCTTAATGCTTCTTCATTTGAGAACACTTGATTCTTTCTTTGGTTCTTATGCCTAACTTAAAGGCGTTAAAGAAAAGTACATGTTGGGAGATAACCCAAGAGTTTTAGATGAGTCTTAGAAGTTATTACTTCAGTAATAACCTCTCCTTATCCTTTTTATTTGCTTTTTGTGCCAAGAGTAACCTCTACTGAGAGTGAAGTAATGATTGGGAAAGTTGCTGTCCCGAAACAGATTTTTGTGCTTCACTTTAAACATTCTTGAGAGAGCTCTGTACGTCGTATTGATCTGTAATGTTTTGTTCTTCTGCCCCAGGTTGTTATCTAACTTTAGTTAGTTTAACACTTTTTGATTTGATCAACAGAAGGTCTTCTAAAAAATTCGCCTTTACCTGCTGGTCTGTTTTGACAGATTTCTGCCATTTTCTGCATTTGCTTCTTGTTGGTTCCTTCTTGAGTTCTTTTGGGGAATTGAGCTTTTTGAGGGAAGTGCTACAGTAGATAGTGTTCTAATGGAATTTCATTTGGTGTTAGAACTGAACCTTGAGACTTATTTATCTTGAGTGCACTACTGTTGGTAATAAAGATTGTGTGAAGTTTTGTGTGAAGGAAAATTTTTAGGTGTATGGAAGGAATGAGTAATGAGATGAAGGATGGACTAAAGCTCAAGCTTGGGGATGCCAAGCGTGTCACCCCAAGAAATATCCAAGAAGTACAAGCGTCAAAGCTTGGGGATGCCCAAGGCATCCCCTTCTTCATCAATAAAAATCCCAGGTTTCTTCCAAACGCTTCATTTTTATTGTTTCATGCATAGTTGAGTTTTTCTTGGAGCGTCTTATTTTTTGTTTTCGTTTTGGTTTTTAGTTTGCTTGGTTTGCTTAGTTTTCTGAATAAGTTGGTTGGACCCCCTCTTTCATACATTGGTTTCCAAATGGTTTGGTTTGGTTTGGAAAAGAGTAGGAAAGTTCATGCTTATGTGGTAAAAAGAGCTCGTTTTTGACCGTGGCAATGCTTTGTCAGGCCGTGTTTGATATTGTTTTGGCTTTATGCTTAGTATTCATTGCTGTAGCATGACTTGTTATAAACAATTGAGATTGCTTAATGTGCCTTGGATGAATCATGCGTTGTTTTAGCATATTAAAGCATAGTATAGTGGTATTCTCCTTTGATACTTTATTTGGGTTGACTTGGCACATGCTCACACCATGTTATGACTGTCACAAGTCACCATAGCCTTTATGATCCTTTAGTTTTAAACTTGTAGTATCACTTTATGCTTTGATCACTGATGTTTTGTCGCTCTGCATGATTATGGCCATTATTGCTCTCTTAGTTTGTCGCTCCCAGTCTTTTGCTTGCCTCCACCAAGTATGAGTTTGACTCATGCATCCAACTCCCTAAACCAAGTTTTTCCAAAGAGTCCACCAAACCTACCTACTAGCTTATGCTATTCCAAGTATATTCATGCTTTTGTTTACCTTTCACTTGTTATGAGAAAACTAGTGATTAAAGCTCTCACGAACTTGATGTCACACTTTACTTTTCGCATCTAATAAACTTGAACCATTGGTCCTTCTATGTTGTATATGCTTGCACTTATTTGTTGGGAATTAGCAGAACCATGCTTTCATGGGGGACGCTTTCAACATTGCACTTGGTACTTGTACCTAGTTGATATCATGTTCTTTTGCTTACGGATCCCAGCAGTGTGAAATAAAAGTGGAACTTGTAAGATCATGGAGTTTGTATGTGTGTTAGAGAAACGCCTGGGCCGCTAGCCTAAGCCATGCCTAATCATGGTGGAAACTTGCAGCATCACCATAATGAGCACTCTATGAAGCATACTCAATAAAAACCTATGCAAATAGCAAATAAAAAGATCGCTGAGATGCTCATTGTCTGCTTGCCTTGTCATTTTGATTATGGGAAAGCTCCCGTATCATGTGCAACTGGTACCCCGTTGGCGGTTCTTAATGATACACATATACTTACAATGACAAGAGCTTACTTGTGACTGAAGTTGAGTAGCATGAAGATCGGTCTTCGAAAGCAAGGGGCATGAGATTTCGGTTTATAACTTGTCAAGCATATCCTCTTAGTTGTGTCACTTTAACCTTAATCACCTTAAAGATGCTTATGATAGGGGCAATGAGAGCTGGAAGCTATAAGTACCATAATTTTTGGAAGCTCTTTATGAGACTTGAATCCCTACTTCCTTTTACAAAGGCTTTTCTTCCACCATTATATTGTGTCTCCACCTTCTATCTTTATGCACTTACTTTGAGAGCATAGTGGCCATTCTTAGTTCTATGTGCATTGTCCCAAGACTAGTTGATTGATGCATAACTTGATATTGCTTGTTTTGAACTATTGTATCTAGTCACTCTTATGAACTTTGAAGGTGTCCTATGCATTTATATTTGCTACTCTATTGAGGGACAAGCTGAATACTATTATGCTATGTTTTCTTTATTTGAAACAAACAAACATCTTGCAAAGCATTGTTATTCATGAATCTTTTGTTTGTGCCTTTTCATGTTGCATCATAGTTTCTTTGCTTATTGCTAGAACTTTGTCTTTCATGTTATGATTGAAGTACTATGATCCCTGCTTTGAATGTTTTGCAAATACTTTAATCAAGTCTTTGATGGTGCATGTCACCTCAAAAATTATTCTTTCTTTTTATCACTTACCTACTCGAGGACGAGCAGGAGTTAAGCTTGGGGATGTTGATACATTGCAAATGTATCTATAATTTTTGATGTTACATTCTTGGTTTTATCCACTTTCTTGTGTTCTGTTCCATCTTTGGAGTACTTTTCATATGATTTCTTGGACTAACCTATTAACAAGAGCCACAGTGCCAGCTGCCTGTTTTCTGCTGTTTTTGGTTCCAGGAAAGTCAGAAAATGAATATTCTCGGAATTGGATGGGACAAAATCCAAAGTGCCTATTTTTCCGGAAGGGATCAAGTGCCAGAATACGAGACGGAGAAGGGCCAGGGAGCCACCACACTTCCTGGCCGCGGGGCCAGGCCTGGCCCGCGCCAGGGGGTGGTGTGGCCGCTCCCGGCACCCCCTCGGCCTCTCCTTCCGCCTATAAGTTGCCCTCGGGACGAAAACCCTAAGTACCCGATCAAAAATCCACGAAAGAGTCTGTAGCCGCCGTCATCTCCATGCCTAGATCAGGAGCGATCTGAAGCTCTTTCCAGCACCCTGCCGGAGAGGGGAATTCACCCTGGAGGCCTTCTTCATCACCATGCAAGCCTCTGGTGTGATGCGTGAGTATTTCATCCTTGGACTACGGATCCATGTAGTAGCTAGATGGCTGGTTTCTCCTCCTTTGTGCTTTCATGTTTAGATCTTGTGAGCTCCGTTCATGATCAAGATCATCTTTTTGTAATCCATACATGTTGTGTTTGCGGGGATCCGATGGATATTGAGGTGCTATTTCAGATTGATTATTGATTCTATCATGTCTTTGTTATTTGAGATCTTGCATGCTTTCCGTTGTTAGTAGCTATCTTGGCCAAGTAGATGCTAGCAACTCCAAGAGTTAGTATTTATGCTCGATATTGGGTTCATGCCTCTGGTAATCTGGGAAGTGACAGAAATCTCTGAGGTACTAGATGTGCTGTTGCTACTAGGGAGAAAACAACAATCCTTTGTTCATAGAACAATCGTATTGTTTACCTTACACGCAGTTTGTAAAGCAATAATCTGTTGCTTGTAACTTAATACTGGAGGGGGGTCGGATGATGACCTGAAGGTGGATTATTAGTCATAGATGTAGTTGGATGGCGGTCTATGTATTATGTTGTATTGCCCAATCAAGTCTCAATGGAGTCAAGATGATTAGTATATGCATGTATTGCTTTCTCGGTGTTTGTCAATTGCCCCGCTGTAATTTGTTCACCCAGCATGTTTTCTATCTTAAGGATATCCACCTCTAGTGAACTATGGATCCTCGTCCTTTGTCTTTACATACAATCTACAATCTTTTACTGCTTTGTGTTTACTTTCTGCAAACTTTTACTTCTTTCCATTCGATATGTTTAATCCTTTGTTTTCCGCAAAACACAGTGAGATTGACAACCTCATCGCAAGTTGGGGACAAAGTTTTGTGGTTGTGTTGTGCAGGTCTCCACGTTGCTACTAGCACCGGTAGTGCGCCCTGGCAAAGCTCAGCTAGTAACACCTTTGGGGTGTTTCCTTGCTCCTACTGGTTCGATTAAACCTTGATTTCATAACTGAGGGAAAACTTGCTGCTGTGCTCATCATACCTTCCTCTTGGGGTTCCCAACGAGCTCTACGTCGATCGTCGAGCGCATCAGTATGGTGGACTCTTTGGAATAACTTGGTTTAGGGAGTTGGATGCATGAGTGGAACTCATACTTGGTTGTGGAGGCTAGCAAAAGACTGGGAGCGACTAACTAAGAGAACAATAATGGCCATAATCATGCAGAGCGACAACACATCTTTGATCAAAGCATAAAGTGATACTACAAGTTGAAAACTAAAGGATCATAAAGGCTTATGGTGACTTGAGATAGTCATAACATGGTGTGAGCATGCGCCAAGTCAACCCAAATAAAGCATGAAAGGAGAATACCACTATACTATCCTTTAATATGCTAAAACAACGCATGATTCATCCAAGGTACATTAAGCAATCTCAATTGTTCATAACAAGTCATGCTACAGCAAAGAATACTAAGCATAAATCCAAAACAATATCAAGCATGGCATGACAAAGCATAGGCCACAGTCAAAAACAAGCTCTCTTTACCACATAAGCATGAACTTTCCTACTCTTTTCCAATCCAAACCAAACTATTAGCAAACCAATGTATGAAAGAGGGGGTCCAACCAATTTATTTAGCAACCTAAGAAAACCAAGCAAACGAAAAACCAAAACAAAAACGAAAAGGAAGACGCTCCAAGAACAACACAATTGTGCATGAAACAATAAAAATGAAGCGTTTGGAAGAAACCTGGGATTTTTATTGATGAAGAAGGGGATGCCTTGGGTATCCCCAAGCTTTGACGCTTGTACTTCTTGGATATTTCTTTGGGTGACATGTGTGGCATCCCCAATCTTGAGATTTAGCCCATCCTTCATCTCATTACTCATTCCTTCTATACACCTGAAATTTTTCCTTCATACAAAACTTCACACAATCTTTATTAGCAACATTACTGCACTCAAGATAAATAAGTCTTAAGGTTCAGTTATAATACCAAATAAACTTCTATTAAAACACTAGATATGGTAGCACTTCCCTAAAAAAAGCTCAATTCCCCAAAATAACTCAAAAAGGAACCAACAAGAAGCAAATGCAGAAAATGGCAGAAATCTATCAAAACAGACCAGCAGGTAAAGACGAATTTTTTCGAATACCTTCTGTTTCTCAAATAAAAAAGTGTTGAACTAATGAAAGTTAGATAACAACCTGGGGAAGAATCACAAAAATTCACGCCTCAAATATACATACAAAGATTGTACACGAATTTTTACGGTGAAGCACAGAAATCTGTTTCGGGACAGCAACTTTCCCAATCATTACTTCTCTCTCATTAGAGGTTACTCTTGGCACAAAAAGCAAAAAAAGGATAAGGAGAGGTTATTACTGAAGTAATAACTTCCAAGACTCATCTAAAACTTTTGGGTTATCTCCCAATAAGAACTTTTCTTTAACGCCTTTAAGTTAGGCATAAGAAGCAAGAAAAAGAATCAAGTGTTCTCAAATGAAGAAGCATTAAGACCAAATTTTGTTTTCATAGGAGAGGCAAAAGAAATCTTCTCTCTCTTCTTAGGGAAGTGTTCTATATCTTTCTTGAGTGGGAGTTTATATTTAATGGTGCCTTCTTTCATATCAATAATGGCACCAACAGTTCTAAGAAAAGGTCTTCCCAAAGTAATAGGACAAGAAGCATTGCATTCAACATCCAAAACATAGAAATCAACGGGGACATAGGCATCATTAACCATAATTAGAACATAATTAAGACTCCCCATGAGTTTCTTTTTAGCATTATCATCAAGTGGGACATTCAAATAACAATCTTCAAGAGGAGGCAAATCAAGCATATCATAAATCCTTCTAGGCATAATAGAAACACTACTATTAAGATCACATAAAGCTTTGAAATCAAAGTCATTCACTTTCATATTAATGATGGGTTCCCAACCATCTTCTTGTTTTATAGGAATGGAAGCTTTATGTTTCATCTTTTCTTCTTTAATCTTTATGAGAGCATCAGTAATGTGTTTTGTAAAGGCCATGTTCATAGCACTAGCATTAGGAATTTTAGAAAGCTTTTGTAGGAACTTAATAACTTCAAAGATATTGCAACCATCAAGATCAAAATCAAATTTATCATATAAAGTAGTAGAACTATTACTAGCCTCAACACTAGTGGTGGTGATAGTAGAAACACTAATGTTTCTAGCAATTTCATCTTCTCTTTCCCACTTAGCATGTAATTCAGCTAATAGTCTAACATTTTCATCAATTCTTACTTGTATGGCATTAGTAGTTGCAAAGGGATTATCATTAGTTTCAGGTTTAGCAGCCATTTTATTCAAAGAAGATTGAGCTTCAGCCAAAGATGCTACATTTCTTTCAGCATTAGAGAGTTTTTCCGCAATAGTTTTATTGAAAGCATTTTGTTTACTAATAAATTCTTTAAGCATAACTTCAAGTTTAGAGGGTGCACCCCTATTATTGTTGTAGGAATTTCCATAAGCATTACCATTGTTTGGAGGATATGGCTTATAATTGTTGCTATCAAAATTGTTCCTATAAGCATTATTGCCAAAATTATTATTTCTTATGAAGTTCACATCAACTTGCTCTTCTTGAGCAACCAAAGAGGCTAAGGGAACATTATTTGGATCAATATGGGCTTTCCCATTCACAAGCATAGACATAATAATATCAATCTTATCACTCAAGGAGGAGGTTTCCTCAATAGAATTTACCTTCCTACCTTGTGGATCTCTCTCAGTATGCCATTCAGAATAATTTACCATCATATTGTCCAGAAGTTTTGTTGCAGCACCGAAAGTGATGGTCATAAAGGTACCTCCAGCAGCAGAGTCCAATAGGTTCCTTAAAGAATAGTTCAATCCTGCATAAAAGGTTTGGATGATCATCCAAGCAGTCAGTCCATGAGTGGGACAATTCTTTACCAAAGATTTCATTCTTTCCCAAGCTTGAGCAACATGTTCATTATCAGATTGTTTAAACTTCATTATTTCACTTCTCATAGATATAATCTTAGCAGGTGGATAGTATTTTCCAATAAAAGAATCTTTGCATTTAGTCCAAGAATCAATACTATTCCTAGTTAAGGAATTCAACCATTCTTTAGCTTTTCCTCTCAAAGAGAAAGGAAACAATTTCAGCTTAATAATATCACCATCTATATCCCTATGCTTTTGCATCTCACAAAGTTTAACAAAGTTATTTAGATGGGCAGCAGCATCTTGATTACCAATACCATAAAATTGTTCTCTCATAACAAGATTGAGTAAAGCAGGTTTTATCTCAAAGAAAGTATCTTCAGGCACAGGTGGAACAATAGGTGTGCTCATAAAATCATTGTTATTGGCGCTAGTGAAGTCACACAACTTAGTGTTTTCAAGGGTAGTCATTTTTTTGTGTTTTCAATAAAGAAAGCAAACTTGTAAAGCTAATTTTTTTGTGTTTGATAACAAAACAAGCAAAAAAAGCAAAAAGAAACTAAGAAAAACAAAAAATAACAAAGTAAAGAGATTGGTTATGAGGGACTCCCCTTGTGAAGATGTCCTTGACTCCCCGACAACGGTGCCAGAAAAATGCTTGATGGCTCGGTGTTGATGTAGATCTCGTTGGGAACCCAAGAGGAAGGTATGATGAGCACAGCATCAAGTTTCCCTCAGTTATGAAACCAAGGTTTAATCGAACCAGTAGGAGCAAGGAAACACCCCAAAGGTGTTGCTAGCTGAGCCTTGGCAGGGCGCACTACCGGTGCTAGTACCAACATGGAGACCTGCACAACACAACCACGGAACTCTATCCCTAACTTGCGATGAGGTTGTCAATCTCACCGTGTTTTGCTGAAAACAAAGGATTAAACGTATCGAATGGAAGGGAGTAATAGTTTGCAGAAAGTAAACACAAAGCAGTAAACAGTTTATAGATTGTATGTAAAAGAAAAGGACCGGGATCCATAGTTCACTAGAGGTGGCTCTCCTTAAGATAACATGCTGGGTGAACAAATTACAGCGGGGCAATTGACAAACATCGAGAAAGCAATACATGCATATACTAATCATCTTGACTCCTTTGAAACTTGATTGGGCATTACAACATTATACATAGACCGCCATCCAACTGCATCTATGACTAATAATCCACCTTCAGGCTATCATTCGAACCCCCTCTAGTATTAAGTTGCAAGCAACAGATTATTGCTTTACGAATTGCGTGTAAAGTAAACAATACGATTGTTCTATGAACAAAGGATTGTTGTATTCTCCCTAGTAGCAACAGCACATCTAGTACCTTAGAGATTTCTGCCACTTCCCCAGATTACCAGGGGCATGAACCCACTATCGAGCATAAATACTAACTCTTGTAGTTGCTAGCATCTATTTGGCCAAGATAGCTACTAACAACGGAAAGCGTGCAAGATCACAAATAACAAAGACATGATAGAATCAATAATCAATCTGAAATAGCATCTCAATATCCATCGGATCCCCGCAAACACAACATGTAGAATTATAAATAGATGATCTTGATCATGAACGGAGCTCACAAGATCTAGATATGAAAGCACAAAGGAGGAGAACCAGCCATCTAGCTACTACATGGACCCGTAGTACAGAGATGAACTACTCACGCATCACACCGGAGGCTTGCATGATGATGAAGAAGGCCTCCAGGGTGAATTCCCCTCTCTGGTAGGGTGTCGGGAAGAGCTTGAGATCCCTCCCGATCCAGGGATGGAGATGATGGCGGCTACAGACTCTTTCGTGGATTTTTGATCAGGTACTTAGGGTTTTCGTCCTGAGGGCATCTTATAGGCGGAAGGAGAGGCCGAGGGGGTGTTGGGGTCGGCCAGACCACCCCCTGGCGCAGGCCAGGCCTAGCCACGTGGCCAGGTGGTGTGGCCGGCCCCCATCCCTTCTCCGTCTTGTATTCTGGCATCCGATGACTTTCGGAAAAATAGGCACTTTGGCTTTTGTCCCGTCCAATTCCGAGAATATTCATTTTCTGACTTTCCTGGAACCAAAAGCAGCAGAAAACAGGAAGCTAGCACTGTGGCTCTTGTTAATAGGTTATTTCCAAGAAATCATATGAAAAGTACTCCAAAGTATGGACAAAACACAAGAAAGTGGATAAAACCAAGCATGGAACATCAAAAATTATAGATACATTTGCAATGTATGACGCCCTACTAGCGGAATCCTCATGAATCAAAAGAACTGAAGAGCTACAATACCAAGAGGCTTCTGACGATGCGGTGAAGGCTTCATACGCAAGATAGTGACCCAACCACAATAACATGAAGTCTAGGATCATTAGTCCTGATAGGATTTCCCCCATAATGCGAGTAGTTAAATCCTTGGTCCCGATATTAGGTCGTGTTTGCTCGCCTAAGTGCATGATGTGTTGCTTGATGCCTGTTGTTTGCGTTAGGGAGAACCTGGTGACCCCGTCGCTCTGTTCACCTTGTATGTGTGATGTGGCTTGTTTTGACCTTAGTCAAATGCAACTTGAGCATCGATTACACCACCTAGTAACTCAGGCACCACAAGCGAGTGGTAGCTAACAAGAAGACTACAAATATAGGGAGTCATGAGAGGAAAAGCATTGCAAGAACCCATAGTTCGACAACGTCAAGTTAGAACAATTAGAAGACTCCTTCCTAGCAGGATGGTTTACATCGTCAAACTCAACTCTCAAGACTTGTCATCAACACTGTGCGCCATCATTCACCTGCCGACAATAGCAAAGATCCCCTTGAAGCCGAAAGTCTACCACCGAAGGATCCCCATGCTCAACAAGAAACCACAAGCAGGCTAACTAAGACAAGAAGTAAAGACCTGACTACACTAACTTTCGGTATATTAGAGCTTCCGACAACCCCAAAGAGACTAACGATCCTTAGTCGACCCCTCTGCCCAACTGACGGTAAGTTTCTCACCGGAAGGTTAGAATACTCCCAAAGTCCCGAAGAAACAACGAGTCTACTCCACTATCGAGCAGAAGCAACATCAAGGGTTCTAGTAAAGACGTCTCCTCTGAAGTTGGATGCATTTATCTCGACTGAAGAACCATTAACCACTAACCTGCTCTGAGCTAACTCCTTAAGGGTTCGTTAGGAAACCACCCCGACATGGTTCACGCAATAGAACGACACTCGAATACGTCAATTCCAGATGAAAGGTTGGCGATAGTCTTCAAGCATCATCTGACGACTCCACGAAGGACGGATGGCATATCTCCCAGCAACATTAGTTCGACCCTAAGGGGGAAAGACTATGTCTTTCCCACCAATAATAGAATAAC
The DNA here is from genome assembly GCA_916181665.1 of Avena sativa. Taxonomy (NCBI): domain Eukaryota; kingdom Viridiplantae; phylum Streptophyta; class Magnoliopsida; order Poales; family Poaceae; genus Avena; species Avena sativa. Next base: position 322,401,639 of record OV702292.1, read on the forward strand.
CATCTGCCCGACACAACCTCAGGAGTTCCAACCCGAAGTCAATGAATAGAATACGATAAGCCCCTAAGGAAAACGCTAAAGATACTTATAGAAAAGACATAAATGCTATAGACTCTTCCCTCAAAAGAATACTTCATGAAGTCCCAATTAGAAGTAGTTCGTCCAGCCCAAGCCCTCGAGTTATCAAGTTCGAAAGGAAAGGAAGATCAAGCATTACAACTGGTACTGGAACCTGTTCAACTCTCGGTGCATCCAAGAAGATTGATGTTCAGCTCTACCGACTCAGTAACCATGTTCAAAGACGAAGTCGTAAGTTAGTATGCGTGAGACCCATAGTACTAACCTCGACTCAAAATACCCTAACCATACTCTCCGAATCTCGGGACAAGATTCTTTTAAGGGGGAAAGGTCTATAATATCCCAGTTTCAGCAACCCTAATTAGTTGTCCAAAATGAAAAAATCAGGGGGAACAAAACCTTTTTATTGTTAGTGATGTAGTGTTTTCTTGATTGCTTGTTAGTACTTCTGCATCTAAAAGTGTAGTAGATGCTATACTCCTTACCTCACCCTCAGTTTACAACAACTTTTTCACAGAACTGCTTTGGCTTATTTTACGTATTCTCAAATGTTCTAGCATATCAAAATTGAGCCAAGATGCCTTTGCAAAACTAACTATTTAATAGCTTCTATTGACCAAACTATGGAGAGATATATAATATAATCTCCTTATGTTTTCAAGATAGAACTTTCAACTACTCTTACCTCTAGGTTTTCCAAAAACCTTTATATAAAACTTTTGAATTCTACTCATGGTAGAAGTACCAAGGAGCTTACCTAGTTCAAAACTCAACCCATTCAAAATACCCATCCCTACTCCAAGCTAGGCTTGGAGGTATCCATGGTAGTCTTACTTTGCTTGTCAGATGAGTTGCCTTGATCTGATGTTTGACTTGTTTGCTTAGGAGTAGTATGAGATACCCAGGAGCTCATCATCTAGCATCTAGCTAATCCAAGGGTATCAACCCAGAGCAATTTAATCAAGTTGGGTCCAATCTATAGCCACTAGGTGATTGTCTAAAACCACTAACCAGATCTCTTCTAAAGTTATTCCTTATAGAAGATTCCAAGTCAATGAAGACCCATACCAAGTATGGATATATCCTACTCAATCAACACTTCATCATTATCCACATTATGATGACTTGGAACCCTGCATCATGCCAAAATCCTCTATTATATTCTAGTCAAAAACCCTAAATCTGCCAAATATGACTAAGTCTGGAAATGTTCCCAAGATGCCATATTGGAGTCTCCCTCATTTCCAATCCTTCTACATTTTTGGTAAGCAACTTGAACCATATTATAGACCATCTTAACGACTACAAAGGACCACTCTTTCACTTGCCTAGATCATCCTCTAACCCACTTGTTCTTGATAGTTTTGCATGAAGAAAATAATCTTTTTTGCAAATCTTATCAACATACCTACCTTGGTAGAAGCTCACATCTTCATACTATCTTATTTGGAACAACTCTTGGCATGATTGTACTCTCCTCATGAAGGTCTATCCATCCCTACTTCACTTGTTTCAATTGGAGCTTTGTGCTTCTAAAACCCACATGGTTTAGATGGCTATTTGATAATCTATTTTGGCACCGTTGTTTTATTCCATTCTAAGAATAAATTCTTGGAGAGCTCAATCAGGATCAACTTCAAATAATTTCTCCATGGTGATCCACATCACATGGTTTATCCATCCATATACCCCATGACCCAAGGGGAGCTCCGAACTCCAAGATCCTTTATTCCTTGTTTCCTACAAAAATAAAGTAGGATTATCAACATCCAAGGTTGGAAATGAGGGATACATGATGTGGACATCACCTACTTTGGATATAAAAAATTAACAAATATTTACCCTAATTATTGTGGCCCAAATATAATTTAATTCCTTGATTTGACAAAAAACCCAAAATTTAATCTATATAGGCAAGTTTGATTTTTCTGCAAACCACACTTACAAATTTAGGCTCATTTGAGGAATAATTATCATACCCTATCTTCACATCCCAAAAATAAATATTTTTGAAGACTTTCAATAATAAATGTTTTAATTACTTTTATTCTTCAATAAATCTTGGGAAAATTCTTCAAAGTGTGAACTCATGTTTGGGACCATCTCAAACCAAAAAACTCGCCTTGTCCAACTCAATAATTTCAAAATAATTCAAATAAACAGATTCAGTAGTTTTTTAATAAATGATTTTGACTACACCAAAAATCATCTGAAAAATCTCAAATAATTCTCAAAGGTGCATATTAACCTTATATATCTACCAGCATCATTTTACCATCTTGCCAAGACCAAGTTTTGAAACTTCCACTTGTGATCATCATTATGGCTAAATCTGCTATTTTGATAAAAATTGAGACAACCCTAAATCAAACCATCTTTAACCACCACCACTTACCAGCACAGCACCCCAACACCCCTCTGGTCGACAACATACTATAGCTTACCACCCTAGCTCATCCTTTCCTCTTGTCTTCTTGTGTTTGAAAGGAAGAGAGGAAGAGAGAAATCAATATCCTTGCCAAATTTTGGACCTATCCAAAGCAGCAGCTGCGCCACCCTCTCCCTACTAAAGGCTCGACCATAGCCCCACCCAGGACCTCTCCACCGCCACCCCTGCCCAATCCCTGGCCTCCCCTACTCCAAACCTCTCCATGAGCCAAGTCTAGCATGGACCATCCCTCCTCGGGTTAAAAAAGGCCAGAGGCCAGAACTGCCCCCTCTCTCTGCCTCATTCACTCTCACCTTCCCCTCCCACGAGCAGTGCTCACTCCCCTTGCCCTCCATTACAATGGAGAGGAAGAAAACCTTCCTCGGCAATAATTTCAAGAAGGTGAAGCTACCGTCGAACCAGGCCACATCCTCCCTCTTTATCCACTGTTACTTAATCCCCTTCCTCATATCTTCTCCCCCGTGCCCTCTTTCCTATTCAAGGTACGCTAGAGTCGCCGCTGCTATACATGCCCGAGCGGAGCTGCTCCTACGAGTACGGAGCTCCTGAGACCCCTCCCCCGTTGTGTGCATCGCCCGGGCACTACCCAGGGCTACCGCGTCCGAAAGGAACCCTCTCCAGCGGCATGCAAGCCTCCCTGAGCCCTCTCTAGCGAGCCTCCAAAGCCGGCCACATCGCCGATGCGCGCGACCCCGTCTCTACTCGAAAACAATCGTCCTCACCCATCTCCAGGCTCCCCGCAAAGCGCCGCTTCTCCTCATCGCCTCGCCAACATCTCCTAGCGCCCCCAGGTGAGCTACTACCCCTCTTATACCCGTGTTAGGTGTTTCTGCCCCCATTAGCCCAGCCTGAGGTTGAAGATAAGCCAGCGTCGTCGGATCCACATCAAATCGGTGGCCATAGTCTGTAGATACCTCTTCCGCGCCTCGCTCTGGCTGACCGACAGGCCCCACTGTGACCCGTTTGAAAATTTCGACTCATGCCTAGCTATGCCCAGGTGGGCCAAGTCCTCCCCCTACGACCCAGTTTGCCTGAGATCCGGCATGTCTTCCTTTTTCTCCTTTTCCTTTTCTAGTGTTATTCCAGATTGGTTTATTAGGCTCTTAGTTTAAATAGATATGAAAATGGAAAACCCCTAGTTTTTCCTAGATCTAAATTTTCTCAAGATCTATACTACTTTCTCAGACATGCAAAACCAGTTTTTCATCATATTAATTTCCATTTATTTTCCAGGATTTAAAATACCAAAGTAGGTTCACCTCACTAAATATTTCTCTCTAGAAGTTTGGTAAACTTAAATGTGGAGAATCCAATTTCCTTTGGTTCCTAATACAGATACCTATCAGTTAACCTTGGCCCCATGCAAAAATACACTGTAGATGTACTGTATTAAAAATGACAAAATCAATTAAGAAATGCCTTATCAAAATTATTTAGGTCAATCTACACTAGATTTTGGGTTGAATCCAACTCGCAGTGATGTGGTATATCGATACCTATCAAAACCTAGGAGCTCACTACTTATTAATCCCCTGTTCAATTTTAGTGATTTAAACACTTCTGACTAGGGTTTTTGATATGTGGTGGCCCGATCTTCTCAGCAAGCACTTGTCGATGATGATGGTGGATGATAGATAACTAGCATGTAGCTATGAACTCTCTTGCTCGAACCCTGATGCCAATGCAACAACTCTCGAACCCTGTGGGATATTCACAACACCACACTCTTGCGCACGTAGCCGTCGACCACGAACAGTAGTTTCCAATCTACTAATTCCCAATGGAACAACAGATCACACTCAATTGCAGTAGTATAATTCGATCACAGGGTAATTCCAGAGGTTCTAAAAATAAACAACTCGAAAATAGTTTAAACATGGTCTTAACCTAAAGGAAGTGGTGCCCCATCTATTTAAGAGGTTTGGGAGGAAGCGGCCTAAGCTTGGAACCGACTTGGTCCCACCTACCTAGGATATGAACCTACCCAAAGTGGGTTAGGCCTATGGTTCGGCCGTGCCAGACTTTGGGCCCTTTTCTGTGCCGCGGCAGCCTGCCATGGCAGAGAAAGACTCTGTTTTTGTGCCGCGGCAGCCTACCGTGGCAGGAAAATGTGCAGTTTCTCTGTCGTGGCAGAGATCCTGCCATGTGTTGATCTTCTTCTTGGTAGCTCCTTGTGCTTCCTCCCTCTCCTCCCTCGCACATTCTTCATTGATCAACACGCCATGCTCCATATGCTTCTGCTCCTCACTCCGTGCTACGCCTTCTTCTCCCATTTACTTGATCATACAATAGCACAAAGACTTAGGCAATATAAAGTTCTTATAAATGAAAGCATCATGGTCAACTAGGAATGAATTCACCTGATAGTCATTATTGATTTGACTCAATATTTCCTTCTAGTTCAAGCAGTCAGAATCATCATAATCCCTGTATATATCCTCATTATCCTCCCTTTCTTCACCCAAAGCCGTCCTCGGCTTTGGGTAATCTAAAAGTGGAAGAAACAAAAAAACAACGTGTATGCAAAGTATATGTATATATAACATGTTATAGTATAGTTGTTCATATGAAAAATATGTCTAGTATACATCAAGCAACTTAAATTGTAGGTATAAGTGAAGTACAAAGTATCATGAGCATGGTGAAAAAAACTAAATAGATAGTCTTGTTCTTCAATATTAAATTCAGTTTTCTCAAAGAAGATCTATGATCAAATTTGTGAACTAGATCAAACCAATTCAATCTGTGTGAAAACCAAATTGATTCATGCCATGCTTCAACTGTGCTACTCTGATTATTATGAACATGATCATGTTGTCCAGTATGTAAGATGCAACTCAATTTGCAAACATCAAGGAAGTCTAAGGTAGTAACATAACTAGATAAAGACTTTTGGGACAAACACAACGAATATGAAAACTTGGGTTCGATTCTAGCAAGATTAGAACAATCCAGCATAGGTAAAATTACTTGTGTTGGTTGCAATATATCAACTAGAACAGATTGTATTTCCATACTATCTCGAACATGAACTATTGTCCCATAGCAAACATTTTGTGACACATTGCATATATGGCTAAAAATAGCTTGTTTCAGTGCAGCGATCCTAGCACAAGTAATGCATATGTGATCCATGAGAAAATTTTCATCCATGCTATATTCACCAATTAGATTGAAAGTGAAACAAGGAGAATAGGTGCTAGAATTTAGACATGAAATTTCAGAAATCTTATCCATAGCACAACTCATACTCATAGGTACATTTAGCATGTTGGAATACACAATATCAACATGTGGTATTCGAGCAAGTATTTCCTTATGTATTATCAGTACCAAATGATCAAAATTTGAATTTGGTAAACTATAACATGGTGCTGAAACAGTAGTGCAAGGCAAGTCATAAGGAGGCTTCGGTAAAGGAATAGACTCACAATATGTCGCACATGTTGGCCGAAGCTCCAAATTAGTACCAATGTCATCAACAATCTCCTTAGTTGTAGTAGGTACTAAAACATCCCCCACAAGTGACAATGCACAGTCCAATGATATAGGTTGTAAAATAGACGGCTCCCTTTCTTCAAAAGCAACATGGATATCACAAGAAACAACACTAGGAGTAGAGATGATTACATTAGTAGAAACCCCATTTGTCTCATCAACTCTCACTCTCGGTTCTTCTATGATAGGATCAACATGTGGTTCTAATTTGGTGGTTATAGGTGCACATAGGTTTTGACGCCTAATCTCCTGAAATTGCTTAATACGTGTACGTGCTAACCACGTGTGCTTACCATTCCAACAGATAGAAGGATCAGAACACTCACTACCAAAGGTATCCTAGAATTTATTACACCACTTTGTTCCCAACATGATATGGCAGGAGTTAAACGCTCTAGGAACGACATAACAAGAAATATTTCTGCTAGGGCCATAAATGGTGAGTGGAATAGATGTGATCTGAGTAACTGGTAGTGCATGACCAGAAGTTGCTAACATAAATGGGTTTTTAATGCACTTGTGTATAATTGAAGCTTTTCAACAACCTCAACACTAACCAAATTTATGTAAGAACATGTATCAATGGCAGTAGCAGCTTGTCTACCACTAATTTCTGTGATAAAGTGGAACAAACCCGAAGTATGCACCACTTCCGACTCCTCTTCCCAAAATGTGTTGTTGCGGTAGGATTGTAATGGAAAGGGATAAACATCTGCATCCTTTTTCTGCATAACATCAACCCTACTAGAAGACATGATTAGTACATTAGTGCACAAAGCAAAATCTGGTGGTGGAGCTCTCACAACTCACTCAAAACTGACAAGAAAGCAGATCTTACCGTTCTAAAGTGAATAGTGATGCTTACCAAATCGAATCAACAACTTATGCATAGATGTGATGAAGTGAATATCCAGGGTATAGCGAATGATCACAAGGCACACAGGTTATGTATGGCGGAGCTCTAGGTATGGTATCCTAACTACACCGCAAACAAGTCCTAGTGTTGATCGTAAAAAACCAAAGAAACACACACGTGGAGATAAATGTGGCAATGCAACTATCAGGTGGTTTGCGAGTACATTCAAAGATCTCGAGAAGAGGAAGGCACCAATCGAATTGGTAAGCATCACTATTCACTTTGGGACGGTAAGATCTGCTTTCTTCTTTGTTCTGAGTGAGTTGTGAGAGCTCCACCACCAGATTTTCTTTTGTGCACTAATGTACTAATAATGTCTTTTAGTAGTGTTGATGTGATGCAGTAAAAGGACGCAGATGATTATCCCTTTCCATTATGCTCCTACTGCAGCAACACATTTTGGGAAGAGGAGTCAGCAGTGGTGCCTACTTTGGGTTTGTTCCACTTCATCATAGAAATTAGTGGTAGACAAGCTGCTACTACCATTGATACTTGTTCTTACATAAATTTGGTTAGTGTTGAGGTTGTTGAAAATCTACAATTATACACACGTGCAACAATATCACCATTCATGTTAGCAACTTCTAGTCATGCACTACCAGTTGCTCAGATCGCATGTGTTCCGCTCGCCATTTATGGCCCTAAAAGATATATTCCTTGTTATGTCGTTTCTAGAGCGTTTAACTCCTGCCATGTCATGTTGGGAACAAAGTGGTGCAATAAATTCTATGTTACCTTTGGTAGTGAGTGTTTTGATCCTTCTATCTTTTGGAATGGTAAGCACACGTGGTTAGCATGTACACGTATTAAGCAATTTCAGGAGATTAGGTGTCAAAACCTATGTGCACCTATAACCACCAAAATAGAACCACATGTTGATCCTATCGTAGAAGAACTGAGAGTAAGAGTTGATGAGACAAATGAGGTTTCTACTAATGTAATCATCTCTACTCCTAGTGTTGTTTCTTGTGATATCCAGGTTGCTTTTGAAGAAAGGGAGCCATCTATTTTACAACCTGTATCCCTGGACTATGCATTGTCACTTGTGGAGGATGTATTAGTACCTACTACAACTGAGGAGATTGCTAATGACATTGGTACTGATTTCAAGCTTCAGCCAACATGTGCAACATATTGTGAGTCTAATCCTTTACAGAAGCCTCCTTGTGACTTGCCTTGCACTAATATTACAACACCATGTGATAATTTACCAAATTCAAATTTTGATCATGTGGTACTGATTACACATAAAGAAATACTTGCTCGAATACCATCTGCTGATATTGTGCATTCCATCATGCTTAATGAACCTATGAGTATGATATGTGCTATGGATAACATTTCTGAAATTTCATGTCTAAATTCTAGCACAAATTCTTCTTGTTTCACTTTCAATCTAATTGGATGGATGAAAATTTTCTTGTGGATCACATATGCATTACTTTTGATAGAATCGCTGAATTAAAACAAGCTGTTTTCAGCCATATATGCAATGTGTCACAAAATGTTTGCTATGGGACAATAGTTCATGTTCGAGATATTGTGGGAATACATTCTGGTCTAGTTGATATATTATAGCCAACACATGTAATTTTACCTGTGCTGGATTGTTCTAATCTTTCTAGAATAGAACCATAGTAGTCATATTCGTTGTGTTTGTCCCAAAAGTCTTTGTCTAGTTATGCTATTGCTCTATACTTCACTTATATTTGCAAATTGAGTTGGATCTCCCATACTGGACAACATGATCATGTTCATAATAATCAGAGTAGCATAGTTGAAGCATGGCATGAATCAATTTGGTTTTCACACATATTGAATTGGTTGGATCTTGTTCACAAATTTGATCAGAGATCTTCTTTGAGAAAACTGAATTTAATATTGAAGAACAAGACTATCTATTTAGTTGGTTTTCAACATGATCATAATAATTCTTAGTACTTCACTTATACCTTCAATTTAAGTTGCTTGATGTATACTGGACATACTTTTCATGTGAACAACAATAATACAACATGTTATATATACATATACTTTGAGTACACGTGCTTCTTTTTGTTTCTTCCACTTCCAGCTTACCCAAAGCCATAGACGGCTTTTCCTGAAGAAAGGGAGGATGATGAGGATATATACAGGGATTATGATGATTCCGACCGCTTGAACTGGAAGGAAATATTGAGTTAAATCTATGATGACTAACAGGTGATTCATTCCTAGTTGGACATGATACTTTGGTTTATAAGAACTTTATACTACCTAAATCATGGTGTTATTGTTTGACTAGATTTAGTATCCTTTGGACTAGCACTAGTGGGAAGGAGAGGGAGGAAGGCGAGGAATCCGACGTGATGATCATCCAAGGATGCGCGAGGGAGGAGAGGGAGGTAGGCACACGGAGTGAGGAGGATATCATCAAGAAGGAAGGCAAGCAAGAGATGGAAGGCGACCAAGAAGGAAGATTCAGTTCAGACAAACAGAAGTCCTGAAATTGAAACAGATGTGGATTCCTCATACAATCTCCGAATCAAGCAAATAAGCACTTGTTGGAAAGATAATTCCAAGATATTTCCAGTGAGTACTTCCATGTCTCAAGACCCTGGATAATGCACCCACCACACCCCGAATAATCTGGCCCTATTTCTTAAATTATGGTACGGACTTCGGGCATGTCGTTCTGCATGGGGGCGGATAATCCGGCCCTAAAAGTTTCCATCAGATCCGGACAGATCTGAGTGTATCAGACACGTTTTCGTTTCGCATTTTTCAGATGTTCCAGCGGCCATATAAGCCTGGGAACGCCCTCTAGAGTAGATGAGACCATGTTAAAACTATTTTGGAGTTGTTTCTTATTAGAACCTCTGGAATTACCCTCTGATCGAATTATCTACTGCAATTGAGTGTGATCTGTTGTTCCATTGGGAATTAGTAGATTACAAACTACCGTTCGTGGTCGACGGATACGTGCGCAAGTGTAACACCCTCGAATCGACCCTATGCAGATTTCAGCGCTTCCCGCCAAACCCACATAGAAACGATTCAAGGACGCCCACCAGGCACTTGCGTGCGGGAGGAAAACGAAGTAATAATATTACACAATAGTCCACGATGGAACCCACAGAACATATATATACAGAAATGACTCAAAGAGTTAAAAATACAGATATACAATACGAAGATCCAAATCACCTTGAAAACGATACAACATCCGGGTACGGATAAGATGCAAATGGGGCTAAGAGCCCTGAAGAATAACCAATGGCGTCCATAACCCTGCCCAGGCCAAGCCGGAAGGGTAACCCTGCTAATGATGTCGAACTTATACCTGTTAAAACAAAAGGGGTGCTGACAAAGGGCAAAGGAAAAAGGGAGCGATCAGTACTGAGGCTAGTACACGGCGAGGCTAGAATTTGGCGGCTCTCGCCTACATAGGTATGGTGGACTAAAGCTGCAGCGAAGCATGCAGTAAACAACCTATAGAGACTCAATTCAACTATCGGCTATTAGAGATGGATAAGAAAGACCTATTCGAAACTACCTGATACTAACAACAATCATACCCATCCTGGTATTCCCCCTCGAGACCAAACGAGGAAGTCAAACTGAGGAACTCACACAGTTGGCAGTTTTATTCATTCCATTATAGTTGAAGCACTTACTAGTCAGATATGGATAGCATGAGTCATCCTGATAGCATGTGACATCCCAAACCCAGCAGTTGCTGGCACTTTTATTTCATTCCATTGGAGTTGCGATACTTACTAGGAAAGTATAACATGACACGATACACCCCAGTTCCACCAGTTGTTGGCACTTTTATTATCCATTCCATTGTAGTGAAACTGATTACTCGTCACATATTAAGTCAAATTTATAGCACAAATTTAGTTATGCTTGTCTATGATCGAGATACTATGCTCCAAGTCGTCCATAACCGCGGACATGGCTTTCAGAAAGATTTACCCTGCAGGGGTGCACAAATTGCAACACACACACGATCAACCTTAGAAAAACCAAATCAAAACCCAACAAGGCTTTCACGACAAAGCAATCACAGGATTCATAAAATATTTCAGGAGGCCACCCCACTAAGCTACCCGCAATGAAGTTGGCCGGCTCCGATACGGACCCAGGGTTTGTGACAATGGCTGTAAACTACTGGGAACCCGAAAGTGTGACTGGGCTTGTCGATACCGCGAAAACATTCCACGTTCCAAAATAGTACAGGTGCTCCACGCACAATCATAAATAAAGCAGTAAAACATGGCATAAGTACAGGATAGTAATAAAGCCCCAAACTACTTGTGGCCCCAAGAAATAAGAAATGAATCAAGCTCTGGCTAAGGGGGATCCATAGGGTCTCTCGGATGTGGATAGTGTGAATAATCAAGGAACAGGTATCAAGTACTCGGGGCCTATGGGACACAAGTGGACATGAAAAACCAAATAGCTTATATTGCCCACCGGTGCCTCTTTCATTAGTTATCCCAGCAATTTAATAGTTGTATTTAAAGTCATGATCCTCTCCACCGTAAAGCATATGACAATATTCCAACAACTGTGTGGTACTTCACGACACGGGATCGCACCTGAGCAAGCGACTACGACTCACAATACCATCTATCTACCAAACAACAGGTAATAGGAGGTGTCCAAGGCAATATGAAGGCTGCACAAAATATATCTGGTACGGAATACTAAAGCATCGCGACACGGATAGCAATAGATCAATATGAGGAAATAAAGACTATAAATGCAAAATAGGTAGAAAGGGGGAGATTGCTCGCCTGGGAAACACTACCGAAGAAACATTAGCCGAAGAACTTATCGATACTCGCATCCACTCAATGGCCTAATCCGCGAAGAAGCAAAGCACTAAAAGAAACACCGGGTGCGCTATTTAATACTACGGTAAAAGATCTGGCATGATGTATGTATGATGCATGCCACGACAAAGATGTAGTGCAATTAGGCAATATTAAGCGGAACCGGGGCCCCGACAATTAATTAGGAGGTTCTTGTTGTTTGGATACCCCGCAATTTAAATGTTGACTTAACAAGACAAAACATGGCATAGATTTGCTACACAAATTTAAATGGAGGCGATATAAGACTAGAATAGCCGCATATGGCCTCCATATTTAATTATAAGGGGAATCGACAAAGTACACCCAAACAAATGAACATGTATGCAAGCATGACAATTCATATGCACAAGGTAGATGTCATATATTATAGAATAGGGTCTCAGAAAGGGGATCACATATTGGCGTTTGGCAATCTTGGTTCGATGTGGTTCAGGTTCGGTCTCGCCGGGATCGGTCTTCGGACTCGGGGAACAAGGCTCCAGGATCCGTGAGGAGATCTTGACGTCCGGGGTCTCGGCGTCTTCGGATACCAGGTTCGGGGTTCGAGGTCTTGGAAATTGGATCCGTGTCGACGGTCTTGGAATGTGGTAAGAAGATCTTGGGATGTGGCATCGGATTAGTCTTGTTGACAAGACGATCTTGTCGCCCCCAAACTTGGCGTTGGTTTCTTTTCGGAATATCTTGGCGATGGACTCTGAGCTACCGTAGTACCAAGGCATGTCCACCGAGGCAACACCTCCATAGCACAAGCATCACCAAAACTACAGTGACACTCCTTGTCGCTTCCCTGAAGGAATCCTTCACTACATGCACAAATCTCGCAGGAGACACAGTACCACATAATCAACATCACCACATCTCTGCAGCAGTACATCTTCAGAAGCAGTTCTTCGCTTTGGTAAACACCGACAGAATACACCACGTGACGCGCTAGGATCATAGGACCGCGGGCGACGTCCACGCGGCCTCTACGGGGTCGGGTCGGGGCAGACGAGGTGGGGACAGCGAGGGGCAACCACAGTGGCAGGGCGGCTCGGCGTCGACTGCGGTGCTGGCTCTGCGAGAGGGGGCGCACAGAGGCGACCGGGCTTCGAGGCAGAGCGGCCCGGCGGGGTCTTGCAGGCGGTGACGGTGGGCTTCAAGGGAGCGCAGAGCAGGGCCATGCACGGCTGGAGAACGGGGTCCGTGACGAGCTGCCAGAGATGGGGCGACCAGAGAGGGGCCACCGGAGGCAGAGCTTGGGGCGGAAGGCGGTTGGCGGCGGAGGGGATCGTGGCCTGCTGGAGGGAGGTGCCGAGGCGAGCGTGGCCGAGGCGCTGCACAAGCGAGCGAGGGAGGAAGAACGACGCGAGGATGGCGGCGAGGCTTGAGGCCAGGCGCGGAGGTAGGAGAAGGCGAGGCTAGCGCGGGGTAGCGAGCAACGCCGGAGGAGAGGAAGACGCAGGCAGCAGAGGGGGTTGCGCGCCCCTGGCGGCGCAGGCGAGGGACGGCGGCGCTCTGCATCGGGAGAGGCGGGGAGAGCTTGGCAGGCTAGCGGAGGAGGCTCACGCGGCCATCGTGAGCGCCGGGCTGAGAATGAACAGCACCGAGGCTTGATGCGTGAGGTCGGGCGGCGGCTCGATCTAGAGCTTCCCTGCTCCTGGCGGCGATGGGGCTTGCAGAGGCGGCTCAGAATTGGGGTAGAGGAAGGTCGCGTACGAGCGGCGCGGGGTGGGGGTTGGTGGTGTTCGCGTACGGGGGAAGCAGAGTGATGGAGGTTTGGGTTGGACCGATCTGCTGGGGTGGTAGGCTGCTGCCAGCTGGGTCCTCTTGGCCTGGTCGGTGGCGGCCTCCCCTTGTACAAAACATTTTTATTACTTATTTTGTTTATTTTAAAACAAACTATTTTGCAAATAGGTTTTAGACAAATAGAAGATCCGGGCGGACTGGGGTTTTGATTTGAAATAAAGACAGGGAAATTTAGAAAACAAAACTAGGCTTTTAGAAAATAGTTTTAGGCAAACCATGCATGATGACATGATGATACTCAAATGCAATGTGGCATGATGACATGAGCATGCAGCCATGATGATGCACAAAACAGAAACACCAAGCGATCTTCTAGTAGTGGTTTTATCCGGGGTGCTACAATTCGACACCACTAACAATGGATCTCGCCCTCAAGATCCGCCTCATGGTACGGGGAAGAAGGCCAACGATTTGTATCTTCTCGCTTCGTGGAGATCCTCGCGACACCACTAACAAGATTATTGTTCCATCTCAAAATCGGCGACACCTCCAACAAGGGGTTGCTCACGTTTGTTGAGGTAACACTCCGGAGAACAAAGTACGAAGCTAAAGGCATCAAAAGGTCAGGCCACCTCTAACTTCAGTGGAAGGAGTAATTGCAGATCCACCGATTCAATGTACAAGAGCGAATGATAAGAGTAGTAGGATGGGGATCAGTCCATCGTGCACCCAAAGCATTACTCCGTACATGAATAGAAGAATTATGCAACCAACTCTCGAATTTAGACTGAAGATCTTGACGAGCGATGTTCGAAAAACTTCGGAAAACCAAGGAGTGATGCAGGCTCTTCATCAGATCTGACGTAGAAGACATCGTCCCATTGGGAAAACACCGGAAGATACAAAAGAAAGATGTCCGTGGATTTTGATCCACCGAATGGTACAACAGATGAAGGGTTACTCAGATAACACGAAGACCGGATGTGGAAACACCATTGCAAGAGAAAGGAATCGAAACCCTAAAGGTACAACGGAAACCCAACCACGAGAAATCCTGGACTCGAAGAGAAGATAAGAGTAGATTCGAAACACGCGAAGGTAAGAGGAGAATAGCACAAAGGTAAGGAGTAAAAGCAGACCTAATCAGATATATGAAACCGATTTTTCAAAATAGTTTTGACACTCTACAATGTTCGTTAGCTAGGTTATCCTACAGGCTGGACCAGTGGGGTATCATAACTGCTGAGCTCTGATACCACTTTGTAACACCCTCGAATCGACCCTATGCAGATTTCAGCGCTTCCCGCCAAACCCGCATAGAAACGATTCAAGGATGCCCACCAGGCACTTGCGTGCGGGTGGAAAACGAAGTAATAACATTACACAATAGTCCACGATGGAACCCACAGAACATATATATACAGCAATGACTCAAAGAGTCAAAAATACAAATATACAATACGAAGATCCAAATCACCTTGAAAACAATACAACATCCGGGTATGGATAAGATGCAAATGGGGCTAAGAGCCCTGAAGAATAACCAATGGTGTCCATAACCCTGCCCAGGCCAAGCCGGAAGGGTAACCCTGCTAACGACGTTGAACTTATACATGTTAAAACAATAGGGGTGTCGACACAGGGCAAAGGAAAAAGGGAACGGTCAATACTGAGGCCAGTACACGGCGAGGCTAGAATTCAGCGGCTCTCGCCTACATAGGTATGGTGGACTAAAGCGGCAGCGAAGCATGCACTAAACAACCTATAGAGACTCGATTCAACTGTAGCCTATTAGAGATGGATAAGAAAGACCTATTTGAAACCACCTGATACTAACACCAATCATACCCATCCTGGTATTCCCCCTCGAGACCAAACGAGGAAGTCAAACCGAGGAAATCACACAGTTGGCAGTTTTATTCATTCCATTAGAGTTGAAGCACTTACTAGTCAGGTATGGATAGCATGAGTCATCCTGATAGCATAAGTAGTGGGCAGTTTTAGTTAACCATTCAGTTGTAGTCACGATACTTACTAGTCAGATACAATTAGCATGTGACATCCCAAACCCAGCAGTTGTTGGCACTTTTATTTCATTCCATTGGAGTTGCGATACTTACTAGGCATGTATAACATGACACGATACACCCCAGTTCCACCAGTTGTTGGCACTTTTATTATCCATTCCATTGTAGTGAAACTGATTACTCGTCACATATTAAGTCAAATTTATAGCACGACTTTAGTTATGCTTGTCTATGATCGAGATATTGTGCTCCAAGTCGTCCATAACCGCGGACACGGCTTTCAAAAAGATTTACCTGTAGGGGTGCACAAGTAGCAACACACACACGATCAACCTCGGAAAAACCAAATCAAAACCCAACGAGGCTTTCACAACAAAGCAATCACAGGATTCATAAAATATTTCAGGGGGACACCCCACTAAGCTACCCGCAACGAAGTTGGCTGGCTCCGAGACGGACCCAGGGTTTGGGACAATGGCTGTTAACGACTGGGAACCCGAAAGTGTGACTGGGCTTGACGATACCGCGAAAACATTCCACGTTCCAAAACAGTACAGGTGCTCCACGAACAATCATAAATAAAGCAGTAAAACATGGCATAAGTACAGGATAGTAATAAAGCCCCAAACTACTTGTGGCCCCAAGAAATAAGAAATGAATCAAGCTCTAGCTAAGGGGGATCCATAGGGTCTCCCGGATGTGGATAGTGCGAATAATCAAGGAACAGGTATCAAGTACTCGGGGCCTACGGGACACAAGTGGACATGAAAAACCAAATAGCTTATATTGCCCACCGATGCCTCTTTCATTAGTTATCCCAGCTATTTAATAGTTGTATTTAAAGTCATGATCCTCTCCACCGTAAAGCATATGACAATATTCCAACAACTGTGTGGTACTTCACGACACGGGATCGCACCTAAGCAAGCGACTACGACTCGCAAGACCATCTATCTACCAAACAATAGGTAATAGGAGGTGTCCAAGGCAATATGAAGGCTGCACGGAATATATCTGGTACGGAATACTAAAGCATCGCGACACGGATAACAATAGATCAACAGGAGGAAATAAAGACTATAAATGCAAAATAGGTAGAAAGGGGGAGATTGCTCGCCTGGGAAACACTACCGAAGATACATTAGCCAAAGAACTTGTCGATACTCGCATCCACTCAATGGCCTAATCCGCGAAGAAGCAAAGCACTTAAAGAAACACCGGGTGCGCTATTTAATACTACGGTAAAAGATCTGGCATGATGTATGTATGATGCATGCCACGACAAAGATGCGGTGCAATTAGGTAATATTAAGCGGAACCGGGGTCTCGACAATTAATTATGAGGTTCTTGTTGTTTAGATACCCCGCAATTTAAATGTTGACTTAACAAGACAAAACATGGCATAGATTTGCTACACAAATTTAAATGGAGGCGATATAAGACTAGAATAGCCGCATATGGACTCCATATTTAATTATGAGGTGAATCGACAAAGTACCCCCGAACAAATAAACATGTATGCAAGCATGACAATTCATATGCACATGGTAGATGTCATATATTATAAAATAGGGTCTTAGAAAGGGGATCACATATTGGCGTTTGGCGATCTTGGTTCGATGTGGTTCAGGTTCGGTCTCGCCGGGATCGGTCTTTGGACTCGGGGAACAAGGCTCTAGGATCTGTGAGGAGATCTTGACGTCCGGGGTCTCGGCGTCTTCGGATACCGGGGTCGGGGTTCGAGGTCTTGGAAATTGGATCCATGTCGACGGTCTTGGAATGTGGTAAGAAGATCTTGGGATGTGGCATCGGATTGGTCTTGTCGATAAGACGATCTTGTCGGCCCCAAACTTGGCGTTGGTTTCTTTTTGGAAGATCTTGGCGATGGACTCTGAGCTGCCGTAGTACCAAGGAATGTACACCGAGGAAACACCTCCACAGCACAAGCATCACCAAAACTACAGTGACACTCCTTGTCGCTTCCCTGAAGGAATCCTTCACTACACGCACAAATCTCGCAGGAGACACAGTACCACATACTCAACATCACCACATCTCTGCAGCAGTACATCTTCAGAAGCAGTTCTTCACTTTGGTAAACACCGACAGAATACACCGCGTGACGTGCTGGGATCAGAGGACCACGGGCGGCGTCCACGCGGCCTCTATGGGGTCGGGTCGGGGCAGACGAGGTGGGGACAGCGAGGGGCAACCACGGTGGCAGGGCGGCTCGGCGTCGACCGCGGCGGTGGCTCTGCAAGAGGGGCGCACAGAGGCGACCGGGCTTCGAGGCAGAGCGGCTCGGCGGGGTCTTGCAGGCGGCGACGACGAGCTTCAAGGGAGCGCAAAGCAGGGCCATGCGCGGCCAGAGAACGGGGTTGGTGACGAGCTGCCAGAGATGGGGAGACCGGAGAGGGGCCACCGGAGGCAGAGCTCGGGGCAGAAGGCGGTTGGCGGCGGAGGGGACCGTGGCCTGCTGGAGGGAGGTGCCAAGGCAAGCACGGCTGAGGCACTGCACAAGCGAGCGAGGGAGGAAGAACAACGCGAGGATGGTGGCGGGGCTTGAGGCCAGGCGCGGAGGTAGGAGAAGGCGAGGCTAGCGCGGGGTAGCGAGCGACCCCGAAGGAGAGGAAGACGCGGGCAGTAGAGGGGGTCACGCGCCCTTTGCAGCGCAGGCGAGGGACGGCGGCGCTCTGCATCGAGAGAGGTGGGGAGAGCTTGGCGAGCTAGCGGAGGAAGCTCATGCGGCCTTCGTGAGCGCCGGGATGAGAAAGAACAGCACCGGGGCTTGATGCGTGAGGTCGGGCGGTGGATCGATCCGGAGCTTCCCTCCTCCTGGCGGCGATGGGGCTTGCAGAGGTGGCTCAAAATTGGGGGGAGAGGAAAGTCGCGTACGAGCGACACGGGGTGGGGGTTGGTGGTATTCGCGTACGGGGGAAGTAGAGTGGTGGGGCCAGGGGTCTTTGACCGCGTGTGATCGGGTGCGAGGGAGCGGGTCAGTCGGTTGGTCGGGTGCGGCTAGGTAGGTAGATAGGGTTAGGGTTAGGTCTGGGGTTAGATAGATGGAGGTTTGGGTTGGACCGATCTGCCGGGGTGGTAGGCTGCTGCCAGCTGGGCCCTCTGGGCCTGGTCGGTGGCTGCTTCCCCCGGTACAAAACATTTTTATTACTTATTTTATTTATTTTAAAACAAACTATTTTGCAAATAAGTTTTAGACAAATAGAAGATTCTGGCGGACCGGGGTTTTGATTTGAAGTAAAGACGGGGAAATTTAGAAAACAAAACTAGGCTTTTAGAAAATAGTTTTAGGCAAACCATGCATGATGACATGATGATACTCAAATGCAATGTGGCATGATGACATGAGCATGCGGTCACGATGATGCACAAAACAGAAACACCAAGCGATTTTCTAGTAGTGGTTTTACCCGGGTGCTACAAAGAGCGTGGTGTTGTGAATATGTCACAGGGTTCGAGAGCTGTTGCATCAACATCAGAGTTCAAGCGGGAGAGTTCATATTTACAAGCTAGTTATCTATCATCCACCATCATTATCGCCAACTTCTTGCTGAGAAGATCGGGCCACCCCATATCAAGGATATGTTGACGACTATGCGAGCTAGGACATTATCCTAGTCAGTTGCTTGTAGGTTAAGGCATGGCTCAGGATCTACGCATGATGAAGTTCCGCTGATGATGGCTGATGTATCCATAATGGCAATTAAGGTATGACATGTATCCTTTTAAGTAATGGATGTTGTTGGGGATATGCTATCATATGGGGTGGCCCGAACTTCTTAGAAAGCACTTGTCGATGATGATAATGGTGGATAGGTAACTAGCCTATAGCTATGAACTCTCCCGCTCGAACCCTGATGCCAATGCAACAGCTCTCGAACCCTGTGGGATATTCACAACACCATGCTCTTGTGTACGCAGCCGTTGACCACAAATGATAGTTTGCAATCTACTAATTCCCAATGGAACAACAGATCACACTCAATTGCAGTACTATAATTCGATCACAGGGTAATTCTAGAGGTTATTTGAAAGAAACAACTCCAAAATAGTTTAAACATGGTCTAAACCCTAACTAGGGGTCATCCCAGGGTTTATAAGGGCAGTTGGGCTGGCCAGAAACCGAAGCTAAACACGTACGACTCAAACTGATACAAACTAACTTGGACCAGATTCGGTCGGCGGGCAGACATTCCGGATGGTATCGGCCGGATAGTCTGATCGGGCCAGACACTCCGGGTGGAGTGTGTCTTACAGTCCGGTCTGGCCAGGAACTTTGAAGTTTCCGGTTGGTGTCCGTGCAGTGTCTGATGTGGTATACAGAATGTCTGCGCCAATGCTTCCCTCGAGCAGGCCGGACAGTCCGGGTGGCCTCGGCCGGAAACTACAGTCAATGCAGAACCTTTGGCCTCCTTCTTGATGATCTTCTCTTGCGCCTTCCTCGCGCTCCTCCCTCGCGCATCCTTGGGCGATCATCATGCTCGGCTTCTCTTGTAGCCCTTCTCCTCCTTGCGCCATGCTTGTTTCTCCAATGATCGTGATCATACATAAATGCATAAACTTAGGCAGTATAAATTTCTCATCAATTAAAGTACCAGATTCATTTAGGAGTAAATTCACCTCGTGTTCAAGTAGCTTAGCACGAGCTCTTGTAATGGGTCCAATTCTAATCTTATTGGACTGATCCTTCCTTGCAACAGCTACATCATCTTCAGTAGTCATTGGGGTAGGTGTAATTGTAGGGATGTCCTCATCATCTCTCCCCCTTCAAAAGGCATCGACCTCGATGCTCCAAGGTCTTCTCCCTCATATGGTGATAAATCAGCAACGTTGAAGCTGTTGCTAACTCCACCAAACTCCTCAATACGTATATAAATTGAGTAGGCGTTATCATTAATCTTGGCTAACACCTTGTAAGGATTAGCACCACGTGGCTTCAATTTTGACTTTCGAAGTAGTGAAAACCTATCCTTGCGTAAATGCACCCATACCATGTCACCAGGCTTGAACAACACTTCCTTCATTACTAGATTCCTTGCAGCAGCAATGTTCTTGCCTTTCTTCTCAATAGCCTCTCGAGTCTTCTCATGAATCTTCTTCACATATTCAGCCTGTTTTGATGCCTCCATATCAACTCTCTCATGTAATGGCAAAGGCAACAAATCAAGTGGCGTCAATGGTTTGAAGCCATACACCACCTCAACAGGTTAGAAACATGCGACGCATCGTCACTTTTGTTGCAGGCAATAAAATGAGCCATCTTAGAGAACCTATCCACTACCACAAATATAGAATCATGACCTCTCCGTGTTTTAGGTAGACCTAGCACAAAATCCATACTAATGTCTTCCCATGGTGTAGTAGGTGCAGAGAGAGGTGTATACAAACCATGAGGCTGTAGCTTCGATTTGGACTTGTGGAACGTAATACAACGGCTCACAAATCTATAGACATCACGCCTCATCTTGGGCCAATAAAAATGATCAGCGAGCATGAGCAATGTCTTCTCACGCCCAAAGTGACCCATCAAACCACCAGCATGTGATTCCTACACTAAGAACAAACACAACAACGATTCTGGAATGCATAGTTTGTTAGCTCTAAACAAATATCCATCATGTATATGATACTTATCCCATGCGTTTCTAAGAGCACACAAACGATATGGTCCAGCAAAATCATGGTCAGTTGCATAAAGTGCACAAATACTTTCTAATCCTGGAATTTTAACATCAAGATTGGTTAATAGCATGTTCTTCCTAGACAAAGCATCAGCAACTACATTCTCCTTTCCCTTCTTATACTTAATGATGTAAGGAAAAGATTCAATAAACTCAACCCATTTAGCTAATCTACCTTGCAAGTTTGATTGAGCATTCAAATACTTCAATGCTTCATGATCAGAATGTATGATAAATTATTTTGGCCACAAATAATGTTGCCAAACTTCAAGAACTCTAACAAGTGCATATAATTCTTTATCATAAATAGGATAGTTCAGTCTAGCACCAGTATGTTTCTCAGAAAAATATGCTATAGGGCGACCCTCTTGCATCAAAACGCCACCAATACCTATACCACTAGCATCACATTCAACTTCAAATTGCTTCAAAAAATCAGGCAATGCAAGTAATGGTGCAGAAGTAAGTAAACGTTTCAATTTATCAAAAGCAATATCTTGGGCTGTGCCCCATACAAATGGCACACCTTTCTTAGTCAAGTCATTCAATGGTGCAGCAATAGTGCTAAAATCCTTCACAAAGCGCCTATAGAAACCAGCTAATCCATGGAAACTACACACTTGACTAACATTCATGGGAATAGGCCAATTATGAATTGATTCAATTTTAGATTGATCTACTTCTGCCCCATGCTTAGATACAACATATCCCAGAAATATGACCTTATCTTTTGCAAATGTGTACTTCTCAAGATTAGCATAGAATTTATTATCACGCAACACTTGCAAAACTTGTCGGATATGACTACAATGTCCAGTTTTGTTGTGGCTATAGATAAGTATATCATCAAAATAAACAACCATAAAATGACCAATAAATTCTCTCAAAACATGATTCATTAATCTCATGAATGTACTAGGTGCATTAGTAAGACCAAACGACATAAATAACCACTCATACAAACCAAATTTCATTTTGAAAGCAGTTTTCCATTCATCCCCCTCTTTCATCCTAATTTGATGATAACCACTATGCAAATCAATTTTAGAAAAAATAGTAGCACCACTCAATTCATCTAGCATATCCTCTAAGAATCATGCATCCCAAAGAAGCATGCATTCCTTGGGATCCGGAGCACCTTCACCCAAGTTGGTCAAGCCAATGGGGGCTATGGTTTCTATAAGATACAAGGACCATGAGTATAAGTACATCAAACATTTGTCCAAGGTTCAGAATTGCTCAAGATGGAGGAAATATACCGAAGATGCTGGATTCGGCTTGCTTGCATGTCTCCGCTAAGATGCCATGCTCGTCCTGAAGTTTCTTGTACACCTCAAGGCTCCAAGAGTTTTGCTCTTGGGAAGCTTGGTTTTGTTCCTTGAGGCGTTCAATTTCTTCCTTCAGACGCTGCATCTTGGCGTCCGCAAACTCTTATAGGACCTGCATCGCCTCCTCGTGTCCCTTAACTTCCTCAGCCAGGTATTTCTTCAAGATCTTGTTTTTACTATCAAGCTCTTGAATATGCTTCAATTGCTCGACAATTCCCTTGGCCTTGGAAATAAGTTTTGTACGACGGAAAAACAAGAACAATATGAGATCATGGAAGAAATTGACTAGGAGCAATAGCCAGGAAAAAGTCGGAAAGAAACAGGCTCTTGCTATTCGTGATATGTTCCTTCAGGAAAGTTGTTCTACCCTTGTTAGCATCCAGGTCCGCCTACAACTTTTCATATTTCACATTGGCCTTCTTCCTCTAGGCTTTCTCATTCTGTGTAAGTAAAAGTTTTTAGTCTCTTTTAGAAGCTTCTAGCTGGAATTATTTTAGTTTCATCTATAAGCTTGGAGGCTACAAGATTAAAACTTAAAGACAACTATGCTACTCTTAGAGCATCTAGCTAGAACTTTTTTTAGTTTCACCTAGACGCTCGAGGGCTACACTATCAAGTTCTACTCTTAGTTCTTTGGAGCACTCAGGCCAATAACTATTGTTTATCTGCCTAAGAGCTCAGGGGCTATAGAGGGATATGTTATACGATAAAAGGTAAAGTTTAAAAGGCTTACAATGGCAATAACTTTGAGATTGTTGGCCAGATTGGCATATGCAGTGTGGAAGATGCCGACATTGTTATACACGGCATCCGCCTGCTGCATAAGATCGTCCGGGCTCAAAGTCAGAGGCACCGAAGGAAGTGGCATAGTAGAAGCCGGAGGCGTGGATGAAGATCTAGCCGACTGCCGTGTTGCTATGACAGTTGAAGCCGCAGAAGCTCCCTCCTTGTTAGTTGCCGCTGCTACTGTTGCTGCCTCTGCCCCCGTCGTCAGCTCTTTCCCTTTCTTTGTGGCATCCTTAACCGGAGCTTCAGCCACTTTGGAGGAAGTACTCTCCTATGTTGCCTGTCCACTGGGAGCGACGTCCGTGTCGGTAGAATCTGAGACATCAAAGATTGGATTGATATCTGTCTCCATGGTGGAGGTCTCAGGAATGATGGGGGACAAAAGCCCAGTCGGGCCAGTAGCAAGCTTGGTGGCAGGAGTTGGAGGAGCAGTGGCGGGAGAAGGCTTGGTGGATACATCCTTGGTCAACATATCATGAATATTTTTTGACCCTTTAGAATCTTTGGAGGATCGCTTTAGGCTAACACCGACTTTCCTTATAAGACGTAAAAAGTATAAGTATAGGAGTTGAATAAGGTGCAAGCTACTATAAAAGTCGGAGAATGAATGCACTTACTCCACCGCAGGAGGCTTAGTCAAGGGGATGTCGGTGGATCTCTTCTTCTCCATCTCTAAGGCGGCGGTGGATCGTCTGGAGACTCCACTCTCCGATTTATTCTTCTTCTTAGCCTCAGAAGCAGCATCAGAGGTGGAGCTCTTCCGCTTTCGCACTGCCGGAGCTGGGTGGTCCTTGGGGGTGTCATCATCGGACACCACATGGATATCCTTCAGCTTGGGATCATAGACCTGGGAGGCCATCTGATCCTTCGCCAAGGTCGCCAGCTGGGAAACAAAGGTGTGTTAGACTAATAACTTCAAGACCGAAAAACCTTAGAGTGTATACATAACGAGCAACAAAGGAAACAGAAGCTACCTCTAGGCATTTGCCGCATTCGAACATGTCATAGATGATCTTGAATCCACGCTTCCTATCCTTCACCTTGACCATGTCCTTAAGCCGGAGCTTGATGGTGTCGTTGGAGAAGTTATCCCGCGAAATTCCCATGAGATCCTTTCTATCCTTGGAGTACATGCACATTAGCTCGGCGTGGTGCTGCATAGGATGGATCCGCCTAGTGAACCAGCACATGCCTAGGTCCAAGCTCGTCCGACCTCTATCTACGAGACATTCGATCCACCTTACGGCGTGATTGGCTTCTTCATCGGACTAAAGGGAGGCTGGGGACCTCTAGGTGGGTGCTTTGGCGGCAGCTCCATCGATGAAGTCGGGATACATCTCAAGACGGTCAGGCAGAGGAATGTCTGGGCCATAGAAATATGTGTGCTGCCAGTTCTTGCAGGATTCATGACCCACAATGTCGGGGAAGCACCGGCTAGGCCGGATCTGAATGCTAATTGTTCCGCATATCCGCAACTCATCCTTGGATTCTACGAACTCTCTCTTGACGGTGAAAAAGTAGACAAATAGATCTATCCTAAGTTTGATTCCTAGGTATCCTTCACACAAAGCTATGAAATTTCTAAGTACGAGGATGCTATTGGGAGAGACATTGTGGGGAAGTACCTAGAAGTAGCGAAGGACATCCAAAAAGAAGTCGGAAACTGGAAGGCTTACGCCACGTACTAGCTGAGCTTTGAGATACACATTCTATCCATCTTGGGGAGAAGGGGTCACCTCATCGGCCGGCGCTGGCTGCCAGACCAAACCCTCCATCGCTAGGAGGTACCCCTCAGCGATGAGTTCTTGCAGATCTTCCGCGGAGAGGTCAGAGCACCTCCACACTCCTTTGTGGGAGTCGCTATCTTCTTCAGCAGCTTCTGGCGCCGCCCATCCTTGGTCGTTGCAGCTGGTTTCCATCATGGCAGCGATAGGGACAACAACCCCCTCCGGTGGGACCATCACTCCCTGGGATCACTCTGTTGTAGCCTCGGGAGTCCCCTCCGTTGAAGGAGAAAAGCTGCTAGAGGCCATTGTGTAAATGGGAGAGGATGGAGAAAGGGGGAAGCTCTGGCTAGGGTTTTTCGTTAAGGAGCTCGAACGGCCGTGTGGCTGGAGGAATACAAAGACACATGGGAGAATGCGGGTAAAAGAAAATAATCTGGCCACAGTCAAAATATATAGGCCCGTTGTCAAGATTCTTGCGGAAAGATCCAACGAGCGAATTATTGCCGACGTGGAGATGAGGGTGCAGTAATTTAGCCACGTCCTTCGTCTTTGGTGCTTTACCGTTTTAGATTTCGCGTGCGTAAAAACAGCTAATGTTTAATTACTTGACTTCTGTGAGTTTTGAGGAAGCGTAGGTTGTACCCTACGTCATCCTCTTGATAGTTGCAATGGAGAGTTCATGTCCGAAGATTCCATCAAAGACGGACGATGTCCGGCTCTAGAAATGAAGACTCAAGGAATCTCTAGCTACATTGTGAAGCCGGAGACGATTGCAGGGTTCTTTGGGAGACCTTTGAGATATTGCTTGACAGATTGCTAGCATCACATAGATGGAGCATTCAAGACTACAAGGCAAGACGGCGCAAGATCTCAAAGTCCTTCAGGGGCTACTGTTGGGGATATGCTAAATGGGTATCCTCATAGCATGTCTCTAATCCAGCTAACCCGGATGACCCACAATTGGTAGCAAGGCCTATGGCCTGCTGGGTGGCCCAGTTAGACGGATTCAGAAGGAAGGCTACGTAGAAGTCACTGACATACTCTGAGCCTTGGAGTACAAGACACGAAGACTAGTTAGTATTAGTGTAGGACTCTGTAACTTCTCCAGCAAGGTCCTTTCCTTGTAACCCTAGATTCTTGTGCCTTTATAAACCGGACCTGTGGGAGCCTTAAGGGCATGATTCATAACACCCTGGCACAGTGAACCGATCTCTATAACTCGGTGTATTGCCATTATAGTGATTTATAGCAGGAGTAGAGTTCCGCCACCATTGTGAGACTTGAACCTGGGTAAAGTGTGTTACCTCGTACCCGCCAACTCTCCGCCTTACCCCACGTCTCTAAACACGCACTATGAGGACCCCTCCATGGCATACTCGTCGGCAATACCACGATAGATGTTTAATTTGATACTTGTCGGTTATGTGCCACGAGAAAATGATCATGGGATCATGGTGTATGCATAACAAGGATTCTCGGAGGATTAATACGGGGTCCTCACAGTGGCCATGTGGCTCCTCATATTTAATATTGTGAAATTAACATGTATCATATATGGGAGCATGTAGAATATAAGTGGATCCATACCAACACATATGAGCTAGATTTAAATACCAATGGAATGCAATGGCTCATATTTGATTAAGATGGTGGAGCTATACATAGAACCAAAGAAAGGTGGTGGAATTTGAAAAGATATGCACCCAACTCAACTTGGGCATCAAGCAATATATCAAGAACCAACTACAATATATCAAGAGGCAATTACAATTAATAAGACAATTGCATATGAGAGAAGAACAAAATGAAAAAGGTTTTTATATGATGCTCAAATGCAAGGTGGCATGGTGATATGAGCATGATATTATGATGATACAATAATGATGTGTAAGAAGTAGCATTATATAGAATAAACAAGTAACATTACAATTGTTAGACAAATGGGTTGCTACATCCACCTGGAGTATCCTCCTCCCATATGAAGGAGTCTCCTCCTCCCAAACGAAGGAGTCTTCGCCTCCCATACCAAGGAGTCTCCATTCTATGACGAAGGAGTCTCTGCCTCCCATGCCAAGGAATCTCCGCCTCCCTGACCAAGGAGACTCAATGTAATGCTCGGAAAATATACCCAATTAGATTTTCATGTTTGATAAGGATCATGCCAATGATCCTATTGAGTTTTTCCCAATCTTTCACAGTGAGTCAACCAGGTAGGTAATTTCCCAATTACGCAATGAACGCACCCTGAAGAAGAGAAACAAATCCATTAAGCAACGTATTGATAAAAACACGCCTCAAACCAAAGCTCGACAATCCTTAATGCACTCAATAACATAGTTGCAATGTCTGACACAACCTTAGACTTATCATAACATATCATAGGTCGTCCTGGCATGCCAACCATCAATGGAATGCCTGCATCATCCTCTCCCTTTGGAAAGGCATTGTCCTCAATGCTGGAAGATCTTCTCTAGCATGTGGCATCATATCAGAAACATCACCACCCTTCACCTTCAACTTCAAGTCGTGTCTGCCTGCCACACCACTTCCTCCCTCTCGGCTAGCTTGACTTGATATTGCACTTGGCGCCTCCTTCCTGCTCCACACGAGCTTGGATTTTGGCGCCACCAACTTCTTCTTGTCATCTCTCGATGGAGCTCTCTGAACCTAAACATGAACCCTCTTCGTACGACCCCACAAAATAGGTGCAATGCTCGGACCACACAATTGACGAACATGTCCATTTTTCCCTTTGTGCATACGCATTCCTTCTCCAACTCTCCACATAGCTGCTCCAACAAATTTGTGGTCTATGACCCTCACCTCCATATGCACCGGTACAAAATCATCATGACTATCATCGGTTTGAACGCCTTTATCGACACAAACTAGAAGTGTAGAAACTGCTGCACAATCCTTCCTTTCTTTGCTAAGAGGCTTCACTTCAACCAACTTGTCACTAACAGGCATAGCTAAAATAACTGGCTTTTCATCAACGGGTATAGCTGAAATATTATGATTATTGATGCTCCTTGCATCATGCTCCCCTTCTTGAAGCGTGACTATCCTCGACCGTGACGTAACCTTGTGTACCGTCTCCTTGCGCACCACAAACACCATATCAGATGTGATCATATCATCCACCATAGGCTTTAGTATCTTCTGTTTGCCATCATGCACCAAAGTATAAGTATTGGCTCACCCTGCATGCGTAGCATTGTGATCATACTTCCATGGACACCCAAGTAACAATCCACACACCACCAATGGCAACACATCACACTTGACCTCGTCAACATACTCACCAACTGTAAATGGCACATGCACCTTATGTGTAACCTTCAGCATACCGCAGCTATTCAACCACTCTAGATGTTTCGGTTCAGGAATACGCCATGTAGACAATCCCAATGATGCCATCATTACCTTGCTTATGCCATTAGTTTAGCTGCCACCATCAATCATCAAATTGCATGCCTTGCCTTTGATCATACCCTGAGTCTGAAATAAGTTCTAGCGCTGACCTCTATCAACTGTCATGCAAGTGTCATCATGTACCCTCTTGAGTTGCACATTCCGTCCACTCAATGGTAAAACCTCATCCAGAACAACCACCGTATCCTACTTCATAGATCTGTCCAAAAATTGTTTGAAATCCTCCCAATTAAATGGTCCACCTGTGATGCCCTTCACAGACTTGTCTTCATGCCACCAACAAGCCACCTTTGCATCCGTATGTCGGTAGGGAATAACAAACTCAGTATGACCACCAAACTTGCTGCTTTGTGTACGACATCTTGCAAATCCACACTACAAATGAGATTCCGAAGACTGATAGTCTGTAAATGTTGTCGAACTGTCCAATCTCCACTTTATTGTTGTTGCATCAAATGCCGCTCTCCAACAACAACAGTAAGATAATCATGGTATACGTTTTTTGACTTCTCGGTAACACGAACATACTTTGATAAAAACATAGGGGTTTGATCCAGTACTACCCCTACCCACTAAACTTGTACAAATACGTCCACGTATATATTAAACCTATATCCAAATAAAGTATTACCCCTTAGAGGCATATGTATCGGGATATTTAGTTATATTCCCAAGAACATGATCTGTCCTGCCCCGCCTTCGGCCATCGTCGCGACCGCCGCAGCAAAGATCTCCTACGTCGCCTCCGCCAGACAAGTCACGGGACTGTCCAGCGAGC
This sequence comes from Avena sativa, assembly GCA_916181665.1. Classification (NCBI taxonomy): domain Eukaryota; kingdom Viridiplantae; phylum Streptophyta; class Magnoliopsida; order Poales; family Poaceae; genus Avena; species Avena sativa. Next base: position 322,430,954 of record OV702292.1, read on the forward strand.
CGCTGGACAATTTGTCGGATAGTCCGACCGTCACCACCAAGATATTCCGCGCCAGCCCTGCCAACACACACCTACGAGGCCAAGCCGAGGCGTACGCCGCTCAGGCCAAGTCACCAGCTCACCGGACCCAACCTCCACCATTACCACCGCGCGCGGGCATGACCATCCCCGCCTATGAATCGACATACATCCATACTTTTTTCCTTTGCTTAGAGCTCGTACAAGTACATGTACGGCTAGAATGTATTATATACATTGTTATATATACATGTATATACTAATTATGAAGGGGTATCAAGCGATCTAGACCATCTTTATGTTTGACATTATATGAGTTTAGGGGGAGGGGACTGGATCAGAGCCCAAAACCATATCCATCTCGCAGCGATCTTTTTTTTGTCTCACGCTGGACTAGTTCATGCAACCTGTGTGATCGAGCGGGCAAATAGTCGATCCGGCTATTTTTTTTTGAAAGTTCCATTCACGTTCAGACCGAAATCCACACAATGCAATTCCTTGTCTGTCATTGTACGGTACTCCTCGTGGTGAACACTGCAGCGTTTCCTTCCCCAATACAAACTACAGTAGATCGCAACCCTCCTTTTTTTCTATGAGATTTGTTTCCCTTCAACGAATTTACTCTCTCCTATCCAAATTAATTCACTCGGCTGTCGGATGTATCTAGCCGAGTCAATTAATTTGGATCGGAGGGAGTAGATAAATCTAAGTCGGTTATTTTAGGATGGAAGAAGTATTTTTTTGGGTGGTAGCGAGCGACCTAGAACTCAACATGGGATGCTAACGAGAAAATAAGGCGAGCTAGTGACTGAAAATGATCAAGAAAAGGACTATACAAGATACGACAAAAAGAAAATCTAGACTCAACTACGACACATATTGAAAAAAGCTAGACAAAAGAGACTATGACCAGCACCAGAACTAGAAACTACGATGATCTAAGGCTTTGGCAATGAACTACTATGAAATCTAATTTTTTGTATGACTTTTTCTATATAACTAAAACAAAAACTAATCTAAGGGATGTATGATGAGAATATATACAAGGATTATGATGATTCTGACTTCTTTAACTGGAAGGAAATATTGAGTCAAATCAATGATGACTATCAGATGAATACATTTCTAGTTGAACATGATACTCTCATTTATAAGAACTTTATACTATCTAAGTCTTTGTGCTATTGTATGATCAGGTACATGGGAGAAGAAGGCATAGCACAGAGCGAGGAGTTGAAGCATATGGAGCATGGCGTATTGATCAATGAAGAATGCGCGAGGGAGGAGAGGGAGGAAGCACAAGGAGCTACCAAGAAGAACATCAACACATGGCAGGGTCTCTGCCGCGGTAGAGAAACTACGCGTTTTCCTGCCACGACAGGCTGTCGTGACAAAAAACTGAGTCCTTTTCTACCACGGCAGGCTACCGTGGGAGAGAAACAGGCCATTGTCTGTCACGGCAGAACCCTGAGCCGAACCCAACTTTGGGTCGGTTTGTATCCTTGTTAGGTGGGACTAAGTCGTCCCAAGCTTAGTCCGCCGCCCCCCAAACCTATTAAATAGATGGGGCGCCACACAAGTTAGGGTTAGACAATGTTTAAACTATTTTGGAGTTTTTTCTTTCAAAGAACCTCTGGAATTACCCTGTGATCGAATTATACTACTGCAATTGAGTGTGATATGTTGTTCCATTGGGAATTACTAGATTGCAAACTACCATTCATGGTTGACAGCTGCATGCGCAAGAGCGTGGTGTTGTGAATATCCCACCGGGTTTGGGAGCTGTTGCATTGGCATCAGGATTTGAGCAGGAGTGTTCATAGCTACAGGATAGTTATCTATCCACCATTATCATCATCGACAAGTGCTTGCTTGGAATATCGGGCCACCCCATATCATCTTGGTATCAGATTTCCTCGTTTATTCGGTGAGTAATCCACAATCCATCCATAGATTAGTTAGTGTTTTTCATCCTATAGAGAAAAAGCCTCACAAAAAGAATTACCATAGCCTAGATTACATTGTTTTCGAGTACTAGTTGCTGGTCGTTTTTCTTTATTAGTCTAGATCTAGATCTATTCTTTGTAGATCTGTTTTAGCTTTCTAGTAGTCTCTAATCGAATCCACTTTTTTCCGCCGACACAAGATCCAATCTGAGCCAAGCACTAGAGTCTTGGTTGTTTACTACTTGGCCTAGTCGGAATTAAAAAAATTGTTGCTGACTCTGCCGCAGCACATAAACCACCTTTTTTTTCTACCGCGAGTCCGTGTCTTCCACGGATCTGATATCCTATCGTGGCACGATTCCCTGTCGTTTTTTTGCCGCGGCACGCGTTCTGCTGCGAGGTGCTGTTTTCTGCCATGGCACACTTTTGGCATGTTTTTCTGCCGCGACACAGATATACATTTTTTTATCTTTTGTTATTTCCAAACCTTAGCTACCACCATTCTATTCAAACGGGTTAGGAACCTACCTATTGAGACTAGTTTCCGCTCTTACAGGCTGCTCGTAGGTATTTGGTGTTGTGTTTCATAATATTGGCCTTGTTCATAGTGTGAAAAAAAGAATATCGCAAAAGAAAAGGTAAAAAGAGAAAGAAGCTATACAAAAGAAAAAAGAAAAAGAGAAAAGAAAAGGAGAATTGAGCAAGAGGCCTAGTGATATATTTGTGCACCGGTAGATTGAGTAATCTTGTGCTTGTTTACTTTGAGCTTTGCTAGTGTCTCTCCAGCGTAGTGCAACACCCTTCATAGTTGCATTGCCACATTTATCTCCACGTGTGTGTTTCTTGGGTTTTGTATGATCAACACTAGGACTTGTTTGCGGTGTAGTTAGGCTACCATACCTAGAGCTCCACCATACCTAACCTGCGTGCCCTGTGATCGTTCTCTATACCCTGGATATTCACTTCATCAGATCTATGCATAAGTTGTTGTTTCGAATTGGTAAGCATCACTATTCACTTTGGAATGGTAACATCTGCCTTCTTGTCAGTTTAATTTTGAGTGAGTTGTGAGAGCTCCACCACCAGATTTTGTTTTGTGCATTAGTATACTAATCATGTCTTCTAGTAGTGTTGATGTGATGTAGAAAAAGGATGCACATGATTCTCCCTTTCCATTATAATCCTACTGCAGCAACACATTTTGGGAAGAGGAGTCAGGAGTGGTGCCTACTTCGGGTTTGTTCCACTTCATCATAGAAATTAGTGGTAGAAAAGCTGCTACTACCATTGATACTTGTTCTTACATAAATTTGGTTAGTGTTGAGGTTGTTGAAAAGCTTCAATTACACACAAGTGTATTAATAAACCCATTTATGTTAGCAACTTCTGGTCATGCACTACCAGTTACTCAGATCGCATCTGTTCCACTCACCATTTATGGCCCTAGCAGAAATATTTCTTATTTTGTCGTTCCTAGTGCGTTTAACTCGTGTCATATGATGTTGGGAACAAAGTGGTGTAATCAATTCCATGTTGTGTTTGGTAGTGAGTGTTCTAATCCTTCCATCGTTTGGAATGATAAGCGCACTTGGTTATCACGTACACGTATTAAGCAATTTCAGGAGATTAGGCGTCAAAACCTATGTGCACCTGTAACCACCAACATAAAACCACATGTTGATCTTATCGTAGAAGAACCGAGAGTGAGAGTTGATGAGACAAATCATGTTTCTACTAATGTAATCATCTCTACTCCTAGTGTTGTTTCTTGTGATATCCAGGTTGCTTTTGAAGAAAGAGAGTCGTCTATTTTGCAACCTGTATCACTAGACTGTGCATTGTCACTTGTGGAGGATGTTTTAGTACCTACTACAGCTGAGGAGATTGTTGATGACATTGGTACTAATTTGGAGCTTCAGCCAACTTGTGCGACATATTGTGAGTCTATTCCTTTATTGAAGCCTCCTTGTGACTTGCCTTGCACTACTTTTTCAGCACCATGTGATAGTTTACCAAAATCAAATTTTGATCATGTGGTACTGATAACACATAAGGAAATACGTGCTCGAATACCACCTATTGATATTATGTATTCCATTATGCTAAATGAACCCATGAGTATGAGTTGTGTTGTGGATAAGATTTCTGAAATTTCATGTCTAAATTCTAGCACATATTCTCCTTGTTTCACTTTCAATCTAATTGGTGAATATAGCATGCATGAAAATTTTCTTGTGGATCACATATGCATTACTTGTGCTAGAATTGCTGAACTGAAACAAGCTGTTTTCAGCCATATATGCAATGTGTCACAAAATGTTTTATATGGGAAAATAGTTCATGTTCGAGATACTATGGAAATATATTCTACTCTAGTTGATATATTGCAACCAACACAAGTAATTTTACCTATATTGAATTGTTCTAATATTGTGAGAATAGAACCCAAGTTTTCATTTCATTGTGTTTGTCCCAAAAGTCTTTGTCTAGTTATGTTACTACTTTAGACTTCCTTGATATTTGCAAATTGAGTTGCATCTTACATACTGGACAACATGATCATGTTCATAATAATCAGAGTAGCGCAGTTGAAGCAAGGCATGAATCAATTTGGATTTCACACATACTGAATTGGTTTGATCTTGTTCACAAATTTGATCATAGATCTATTTTGAGAAAACTAAATTTAATATTGAAGAATAAGACTATCTATTTAGTTGTTTTTCACCATGATCATGATTCTTTGTACTTCACCTATACCTGCAATTTAAGTTGCTTGATGTATACTGGACATACTTTTCATGTGAACAACAATAATACAACATGTTATATATACATATACTTTGCATACATGTTGTTCTTTTTGTTTCTTCCACTTTAAGCTTACCCAAAGCCATGGACAACTTTTCATGAAGAAAGGGAGGATGATGAGGATATATACAGGGATTATGATGATTCTGATTGCTTGAACTGGAAGGAAATATTGAGTCAAATCAATGATGACTATCAGGTGAATTCATTCCTAGTTGAACATGATACTTTCATTCATAAGAACTTTATATTACCTAAGTCTTTGTGCTATTGTATGATTGGGTACATGGGAGAAGAAGGCGTAGCACAGAGCAAGGAGTTGAAGCATATGGAGCATGGCGTGTTGTTCAATGAAGAATGCACGAGGGAGGAGAGGGAGGAAGCGCAAGGAGCTACCAAGAAGAAGATCAACACATGGTAGGATCTCTATTGCGGTATAGAATCGACAAATTTTCATGCCATGGTAGGCTGCCGCGACACAAAAATAGAGTCCTTTTCTACGACGGGAGAGAAACAGGCCCAATGTCTGCCACGGCAGAACCCTGAGCCGAACCCAACTTTGGGTGGGTTTATATCCTAGTTAGGTGGGACCAAGTCGTCCCAAGCTTAGGCCGCCGCCCCCCAAACCTCTTAAATAGATGGGGCGCCACACAAGTTAGGGTTAGACCATGTTTAATCTATTTTGTAGTTGTTTCTTTCAAAGAACCTCTGGAATTACCATGTGATCGAATTATACTACTGCAATTGAGTGTGATCTGTTGTTCCATTGGGAATTAGTAGATTGCAAACTAGAGTTCGTGGTCGACGGCTGTGTGCGCAAGAGCGTGGTGTTGTGAATATCCCATAGGGTTCGAGAGCTGTTGCATTGGCATCAGGGTTTGAGCGGGAGAGTTCATAGCTATAGGCTAGTTATCTATGCACCATTATCATCATCGACAAGTGCTTGCTGAGAAGATCGGGTCACTCCATATCAATGTATTTGTGGATACTCACCGAGTAAACTCTGAAATCTGATACCAAGAAAATATGGGGTGCCCCAATCTTCTCGTGAGGTGTGGATGATGATGATGAACGCATGTGGATAACTTGCGAGAAGCTGAAGAACTCTTCGACTGATCCCTCGTACTAATGCAACATATTTTCAAACTATGGATATTCGCAACACCACACACTTGTGCAACACAGCCGCCGACCATGATGGTTTGAAATCTTACAAATGGAGCGACAGACCAGACTTCATTTCAGTAGCAAAACTCTAGATCGAAACAAACATGGATTGGTGATAATCCAAGTGAAACACAAAGAATTACGATAATTTCAGATGAATGCTTGAGAGAAATTTGAGTCTGAAATCTGGGAATAGTTTTAACATGGTCTAAGGCTTGTTTTGGTCGAGTTGATTCAGTCTCTGTGCCCGGTACATAGCGAATCAGGAGACGTGCGAATACCATTTGGAAAGCCCACAAATTATCTTTCTAACAAGTACTTACTTGTTTAATTTAGAGTTCGTATGAGGAAACTATGTCCTTCTCAATTTCAAAGCTCCTGTCTGTCCGAATCGAAAATTCCTTCTCCGATGATGGCACCACTTCCCCCCACGCCTCCCTCATGCACGCCATCTTGTTCATCTTGCTGCAACTCTCCTTCTCCACGTGCAATGATTGTGTTATCCTCAAACCCGATCATACAAAGGTGCATAGACTTAGGTAGTATAAAATTCTCATTTATTAAAATATCATATTCAATTAAGAGTGAGTTCACCTATTGTTCGAGTAGCTTTGCACGTGCTCTTGTAATTGGTCCATTTCTGATTTCATTGGAATTGTCTTGTGTAGCAACATCATCATTATTATCATGGAGAGTAAATGGTAAAGGTATATGGATGTCCTCATCAGATGAGCTTGGGGGCGACTTCTTCTTCTGGCTAGGGTTTCACAACCCAAGAGTAACTAGCATCTCAATGGAACATGGGGGAATTCAAATTCCTATTTTGGAAGTGCGGAGCTAGGTATTCTCCCATGATTCCCAAAAAGGCATCAAGTTCTAGTGGCTAGGTGATGACCCACAAGTATAGGGGGTGTATCGCAGTATTTTCAAGGGAAGTGAAACCCTATTTATTGATTCCACACAAGGGGAGCCAAAGAATATTTATAAGCCTTAACAACTGAGTTGTCTATTCAGCTGCACCTGGAAACAATCTTGCTCACAGTAGTTTATCAGTAGCAACAATTTTGTAGTAGTAATAGCAAAGTAATAGTAGTAGTAAAAGTAAAGACAATAGTAACAATTGCAGTAAACAATAGAATTAAAGTGCGGTAGGCATAGGGATGGATGGACGGGCGTTGCATGGACAAGACAATTCATATAGCAATCAAGACATAGGGCATTTGCAGATAAATAAGGTAAAGCATCCAAGTACTAGATAATCATAGCCATGTGTTCCATATATAGTCATACGTGCTTGCAATGAGAACTTGCACAACATCTTTTGTCGTGCCAGCCCGTTTGTAGCGGGGCCTCAAGGGAACTACTAGCAATTAAGGTGCTCCTTTTAATAGAGCATCGAAGCAAAGCATTAACACTCCATGAACACATGTGATCCTCACATCAAAGCTATCCCCTCCGGTTATCCCGATTATTGTCACTTCGGGGCCTTTGGTTCTGAACAACAATATGTGTATACAACTTGCAGGTAAGATCATAAACAATACTATCATCATGAATCAATAACATGTTCAGATCTAAAATCATGGCACTCGGGCCCTAGTGACAAGCATTAAGCATAACAAGTTGCAACAAACTCAAAAAGCACTAATAATAGATACTAGGCACCATGCCCTAACAATCTGATGCCATTACATGAATGATCTCATCCAATCCCTACCATCCCCATAGCCTACAGCGGGGAATTACTCACTCATGGATTGGGGAATCATGGATGGTTGATGGAGAAGCGATGGTTATGATGACGGCGATGATATCCTCCAATTCCTCGTCCCGACAGGGTGCCAGAACGGAGTTTCTGGTTCTGAATCGTGGAATCTGGTGGTGGTGGCATACCGGAACTCTTTATGGAAAAACGTCGAACCCCCCTTGGTTTTTAGGTCAAGAGGCATCTTATAGGTGAAGAGTGAGGCCGAGAGGGTGACCGAGGCGGCCACACCACCCCCAGGCGCGGCCCGGCCTGGCCCGTGTCGCTAGGTGGTGTGGGCCCCTCGTGGCCCTCCTCCGTCTCGTCTTCTGGCTCCATGAATCTTCTGGTGAAATAGGATTTTTGGCATATTTTCCAGGATTTTTCCTAATAGTTGATTTTCTGCACAAAAACTAGACACCAAGGTAATTCTGCTGAAAACAGCACCAGTCCATATTAGTTGTATCCAAATCCCACAAGTTTAGAGGAAAAATAATAGCATCAAGTTCTAGTGGCTAGGGAAGGGGATCTGGATGATTTGAGCTCAGCAGCAATTGTGGAGAGTGGAAGTCACAACATGTTCTAGAGGTAGGAGACAAGTATATATAGTGCCTCTTGGAAAAGAGTCATTGGAGCCTATACTTACCCGGATTCTTCGGGGTTGAACCATGGAGTCTCTGGCCGGGCGGAATCTCTGAGGCTGGACCGTGGAGTGTCTGGGTCAGTCTCTAGACTAGACTCCGGACCCAGGTCCAGAGGCTGCTGGACTCTAGGCCAGAATCCTGACTGGGGACATCGGTCCGGAGTTTCCACGGTGCGCACCTCGGAGTCTCCAGGGTTGAACCCGGAGTCTCTGGCCTTAGGGCACCAAAAGCACATTTATGATAGATTCACTTGATGTGGTCATTAGGAAGGCTAGTGGGTGTATTTTGGGTTGTGATGATGAAGTGAAATCCCACAAACCTTCCATTGAGACACCCCTCTTGATTGTCTGGGTTCCTTACAAAATAACAAATAAAGCTAAGGAACCCTATTCTATCCTTCATCGATCTTTTCATCTTTCTGAGGGGTCGAACACCATCTTGTTCTTTTCATCTATTTTATCTAAAACATTGTTAGCACACGATTAGGAGATACTTGTGTTGACAAACAAACGACCAAAACATACTTATGAAGGGAAATTCCATTTCAACAAGTGTTTCCAACTCATGCCTCGACTTCCCAACCCAACTCCTCGCACATACCGATCACTCCAAGGCCAGTGGGATGCCATAAAGCTTGTTGTATCCCATGGAGTGGATGTTTGGAGAAAGTGTGTGGTGCACCACCAAGTGGTTTCAACGTTCATGATTATGTGAGTTCTTTCCCATTTTGATGAGGACATCTCATCTACTGATACAACCGCTATACCTACAGCTACACAAATACAAGGACCTATCACTCGAGCTCGTGCCAAACAACTTAACTATCAGGTACTTTCGTTTCTTGGAACTATTCTTCATAATATGATGTTGCCTAAATCAGATGTGTTTGTTACTCTTAGGAATGATGGACCGAGCATGGACAAGAGGGACAAGCATTGGAGCATGGTCATGCATCGAGATGGCAGCAAGCATATGAGGATTGAAGATGATGCCACTAGTACAGATTTCATAACTTTTAAGCCACCATAATGATGATTGAAGACTTGGAAGAAATATTAAAGAATATACTTCATAGATACGTCCATAGCTTAATATGGTCTTGCGTCACCTTTATTTTGGGCCAGGCTCATGTTATTTTCGCAGGAATTAAAGTAGGAACTTTTTAGAGTCCGTAATTTAGGGGAAAAGGCCTTCTAGGGTTCGATTCAGCCACCATACCTATGGTTGTCCGAAATCCCACCTTTTCCTACTTAAATACTCATGTAGCCGTCACTTTTAGACTCGGATTTTGTTTACACTAAATGTTAGCCATCATTGCAACTTTGCCAAGGCTTGAGTGTCATAGAGACCTCATGTACTTCACACCTGTTCCATCATACACACAATTCTTGTAGTGTGAGGCTGACATGGGGGACCCAACAGCGTGACTAAATGGCAGATAGATTGTCTAACACTATGAAGTTGAAATCAGGGAGACAATAGCCAAGGAAAAAATTCCATCATGCACATGTCTCTTCTAATGAGAGGATGACATGTGGGACCTAGCTGCTTGGTTAAACGGCAGATGCATCGAGCAACGCTATCAAGTTCAGAACAGGGTAGGGCAAGCGAAGGAAAAAAATTCCATCATACACACGATTCTGCTAATGAGAGGATGACATGTGGGTCCCAGTAGCCTAACTAAACGGCAGACACATCGAGCAACTTTATCAAGTTTAAATCAGGGAGGCGTGACCAAACAATATGGTCTGCTAGAGACACTAACGTCCGGGATCGACACACCTCAAAAGACTTCGGTGAGTAAACATCGTGAGAGGAAATGAAAATCTTGCTCCTACCACGCGCCTGCCGAGCTTCCTCCACATTTTTAGCGGTGCCATCATAGTAGAGGGCCACGAAACCCAAAAAAAAAATCCATCGGCCACGGTCAAGCCGAGAATTTCGTTGTGGAAGACGCGCCTTCTACGACGACCGTCGGGCCAAGTCATTGCGGATGGACACTTTTCTTGTAGTGACATATCATTTCTATGGCAATATCATGACAATGAAAGGATTCCACATGGTCATGATGATGCATAGAAAAATCAACACATGGGAATAAGAGTGGAACATATGTCATGTCACAAGTATCATCCATAGCATGCAAATCATCACACATCATCATGTCCACTAGTGGGACCATGGCATCATCAAAACCCTTATTTTTACCTTGTTCATACCTCTCATACGACGTGGGTTTTTGGTAGTAGTGGCCTCCATGTGGGCCACTTCATCTTCTTGATATAACCATGGCGTAGTATCATCTTCATGCACCATGTACATCTTCTAGATAGGAAGCATCATCTAGAGGCTTGTCTCTTATTGATCCATGGAACCTAGAACATCAGGAGAAAACACACTAGAGCTAGAGGGTAAGTTGTGAGAAATCAAAATGGCCTCGCATGACCTATCAACTACCACTCGCAACTCATTCGGTGTATCACGCATGCCCTCCAGGTGTAAGCAATTTTACGTATGGTGTTGTCACTCATCTCACTCTTGTTCTCACTCAATTGGGATAAGTGTCTCTCATACACACATGGGATTGGTACCACATCATCACTCAAGCATATAGGGATAGGCTCAGTTTTCTCAACTCCATGCGCCTCCTTTGGTGAAGGGAAATCCCATGCTCACCATTCTAATCTCTATCTCCTTGAAGGTTGGATGCCATAAGATGGGCATCATCGATCTTCCATGGCCAAAGGGAAAATCGAATGCTCGACCGTCTTGTCGGCATGTTGTAGTAGTGGTGGAAGTTGGCTCATGTTGTTGTCGAGAGCGATGCTCGGATCGACTTCATCACATATGTGGCCTTCGCTTCCACCATATTGAAGTGTAGACTCTTGACTTGGACCTTGCTCATCCTTCTCCGTGACCACCTTGGCTTGTGTAGACATCCTCTTGACGTACTCGTCCAACTTGTCCAAGTATAGGTCTTCGTCCTCCTCATCCATGAAGTTGCATGCATCATCTAGGAAATCAAGTTTGGGCGTTGAAGCTTGATTGCGTGGAAGAAGGCTTTTTGTTGATGACATTTTGGTGGTGTCACGAGTAGTTGAAGGTGCCTTATGATGGTGTCAATGGAGGTCATTGGCTTGCCTTCCCAAATGTTGATGTAGGTGGCGAAGTGGTCATCCACATGGCTCACGCGACAATGATCCTTGTCCTTGGAACTCTTCTTGTTGAGGAGTTGTAATGAGCACAAAGCATCATTAGTCTTGGCGATCATGCTCATGGTTTTGGTGAAGTCATTGTCCATGTCCTTCTTGAAGTTATTGAGGGCGCTTTCTAACTTGTCCATTAGATAGTGGAACCTGCTGCTCTCGTGGTGGAGACTCCGTCTTGGTTGGTGCGACTTGAGGAGCTTGTCATTGTCATTCTTGAAGTCATCCATTCTTATGGAGTCATTGTTATTGTACTACTCAATATCACCCAAGCATGTGTAGCCATTGTCTGTGTAGTGCTCCATCATGTCATCCATGCTTGTGGAGACATAGGCATGGTAGATCATCACGGATTCCTCATAGAAATAATCCTCGGTTCTGGAGTCCCTAGACATGATTCACAAGACCAGGTGGTGTGTATGGAAGTGGTATAGGGTTTAGGGATGCAACAACGAACCTTATTTTACCTTGGAAGATTGTATCGTGCAAGTGGTCACATTTGAGAGCAATAAAAACCAAGCAAAGTGAAGTGACAAAGAAACCTAAACCCAACTAACAACTAAAAACACACACACAACTTATGTTGGATGGGTGTGCAAAGTGGATGTCAAGAAACAATACGAAATCAAGATGTAATGGTAAGTAAATAACCACAATGATCACAAAGCCAAACAAGTCAATCCACAAGAGAGGAATTATGCCAACAATGATCACTTGTTTCTTTCTTTAAACTATTTTGGATGCCCCATAGTTAGGGTTGAGACCATGTTTAAACTATTTTGGAGTTGTTTCTTTCAAAGAACCTCTGGAATTACCCTGTGATCAAATTATACTACTTCAATTGAGTGTGATCTGTTGTTCCATTATGAATATCCCACAGGGTTTGAGAGCTGTTGCATTGGCATCAGGGTTCGAGCGGGAGAGTTCATTGGTACAGGCTAGTTATCTATCCACCATTATCATCATCGACAAGTGCTTGGTGAGAAGATCGGTCCACCCCATATCATCTTGGTATCAGATTTCCTCGTTTACTCGGTGAGCATCCACAAATCCATCCATAGTGGTAAGGATCAAACCAATGATCCTATAGATTTGTCCCGATCTTTCACAGCGAGTAACCCGGATAATAATCCTTCCAATAACACCGATGAACGTCAACTTAAGAAGAGGAATCAATCCAGCAAGTAGCATGATGAAGATCACCACGCCTCAAACCTGAGCACGACAATTCTTGATGAACACAAGAACCTCCGCAGCCATAATATGATAAACGACATCTCCGTCCCCGGAGGGATGATACATGGTGGAGCACAATATAGTTTGTAGACTAAACAACTGAACTCCCCTAAATCCTAGGTGCATGGCTCCTTTATATAGGAGGCCTGCAACTAGTCGGTTGGATAGACCCAAACCGAACACACAAACGGACTCGAACCTAACTTGGACTCAGACTCAATAACATAGCAACAATATTTGACACAACTTTAGACTTATCATTACATATCGTAGGTCGTCCTGGCGTGCCAATCATCAATGGGATGCGCCTCGATCACCTAGCTTGGTGGAGTCCTGAAATTAGGCTTCACCTCCTCCTTCATGCCCATATCACATAGATTAGTTATTTTCAATCCTATACAGAAAAAGCCTTACAAAAAGATTTTCCATAGACTAGATTTCATCGTTTTCGAGTTTTAGTTGCTGATTGTATCTTTTCGTAGATCCGATCTACAGGTTTTTCTAGTAGAAGTCTAGTTTTCATTTGTGTCTAAGTTTAGGGTTTGATCTTGTTTTACGCCGTGTCCACCATCACCGTTTTCCGCAAGTTTTTCGTCGTTTCTCTGAGTCCACATAGAGTACCTTTGTGTGCATACCATAGACACAGCCTATCTACAACATCCATGCCTAGGAACATACCCACGAGACTAGTTTCTTCGCTCCGACAGACTGCTCATTAGGGTTTTGAAGTGCAGACTTTTTCGACAGGAAAAAACCAGACTATCTGGCCGACAAACATCGGACTATCCTGTGCGTTTCCATTGGAATATTCGGCCCAATTTTGTTGTAAGTTGCCGCTCTCGTTTGCATTGTGTCATATAGTTGAAAAAAAGGAAAAGAAAAGAGAATCAGTATAAAAAACAAAGAGAAAAGAGCTACAAGCGTGACAAAAAGAGATATCAAAGTGTGCATTATTGGAGGCCTAGTTAATCATAGCACTTTTAGATTGAGCAATCGTGTGCCTATTTACTTTGAGCTTTTACTAGCGTCTCTCTTGTGCATTGCAATCTTCCTTTTCATTAGTTGCTTTGCCACGTTTATCTCCACCGTGTGTGTTTCTTGGGTTTTTATACAATAAACACTAGGACTTGTTTGTGGTTTAGTTAGGATGCCATACCTACAGCTCCACCTTAAATAACCTGTGTGCCTGTGATCATTCTCTATACCCTTGATATTCACTTCATCACATCAGTGCATAAGTCTTTGATTTTTTTTAGTAAAGCATCTCTATTCACTTTGGAATGGTAAGATCCACTTTCTTGTTAGTTGTGATTCAGTTGTGAGTGTGCCACGAAACAGATTTTGATTTTTGCACTAACCTACTAATCATGTCTTTTAGTGATGATGATGTTGTGTCACAGAAAAAGACGAATGAGGAACTTGTTACTTGGCGCGAATATGAGGCATTGAAATCTCACTTGACACGTGTGTTTATTCACACGACAGATGCCATTGACAAGAATATCCAGGATGTGCAAGTGGTCGTGCATCAAAATGTCGGTGCAGTCACTAACATTCAAACACAAGTGAGCGCACTCAATACCAATGTCGCAACTTTGCAGCGTTCCATTGATGCCTTAACAGTAGTAATTCAGCAACGACAGGAACATCCACATGATGATGTTTTTGATGACGAGGATTAAGGTAGTGCGGCTGGTGCTGCACCACATCTTGGAAGGGGACGTGCCAATCCCCCTGTGCATGCGCCTACTACTGCACCTGCTTATGCTCGCAGTTTTGCTCCTCTTGGACGTGCTCAACGTGTTCCAAACCAAGCTGCTGCTGATGGTTTGGGCAAGCCAAAATTCTCGATTCCCAAGTTTGATGGTTCACTTGATCCTGAAGATTACCTCACATGGGAGTTGAAGATTGAGAAGCTGTAGCGATTGTTTGACTATCCAGAAGACAAGAAGGTCAATGTTGCAGCGTCAGAATTTGATGGATATGCTTTGTGCTGGTGGGATGCTATTGTGTAGAATAGAAGGGAGGACAATGAACTTTCTGTGATGGATTGGCGCATCATGAAGGATCGTTTTGTACCCACCAACTACTTGCGTACAGTTTTTGACAGGTTGACACAATTGAGGCAAGGAACCATGTCAGTTGATGAGTACTACATGGAGATGGAGATGCTTATGCAGCGTGCTAGAGTTCGTGAATCCCTTGAGATGACCATGCAGCGATTTCTCAACAATTTGAAGCTATCAATCAAGAGCATTGTTCGTCATCACAAGTACGAGACTATGAATGAACTTTTGCAACATGCTAGAAAGGACGAATCACAGTTAGCTGAAGAAGATAAGTCATGTGCAAGGTTTCCGTCTACCAGCCGTTTTGCAGCCAGGTCTACCCCACCACCACCTACGACGCCACCTGCAGCGGCTACTAGCCACCCTTCACCATCGGCCAAGCCTGCTCCCACGTCTTATTTTGGTTCCAATGCTCGGAAGACCGCTGCTCCTACTGCTAGCTCGGGTTCCAATATGTCAACTGCGCGTACGCGTGATGTGGAGTGCCAT
The DNA here is from genome assembly GCA_916181665.1 of Avena sativa. Lineage (NCBI taxonomy): Eukaryota > Viridiplantae > Streptophyta > Magnoliopsida > Poales > Poaceae > Avena > Avena sativa. Next base: position 322,446,284 of record OV702292.1, read on the forward strand.
ACTTGGGGAGGTAGAGGACACTACAAGAGATATTGTCCAAACCGCAAGGTGATGTTTGTCAATGAACAAGGAGAGTATGAGAGTGGAGATGATGTTGATTCTCATGGCGACGATGGTTATGACAATGAGGACGGTATGTAGACCTTCCTTGAGCATGCGCCTACCATAGTGGTCTCTCCACGTATACTTAGTGTGCAGCCTATTGTTGATTCTTAGCACTACAACTTTTTCCAAACCAAAGCACTCGTTGGACCTAACAAAGCTTGCAAGGTAATCATTGATGGAGGTAGCTGCAGAAATCTTGCAAGTAAGGAGTTATGTGCCAAGCTGAATTTGACTTATTTACCTCATCCCAAGCCATACTACATACAATGGTTGAGTGACAATGGTGATATGAAGGTAAACCATATGGTACATGTGAATTTTGAAATAGGGCCATACAAGGATTCTATTGATTTTGTTGTGGTTCCCATGACTGTTTGCCATCTATTATTGGGTCGGCCTTGGCTTTATGATCTCCATGTGCAACACAATGGCCGTGCCAATACATATCACATGGAGTTCAAGGGCAAGAAGATTAATTTGCAGCCAATGACACCACATCAAATTGTGAATTAGTCTCATCAAAAGATCGAAGTGAATTTGAAGGAAGAATCTACAGATAGGCGAGATAGTGTTGCAGCAGTACATGATGTTATAGAGCCCAAAAAGAGTGATATAACAAAAAGTGAAAGAGTGCTTAGTTTAGTGATATTATCCACCAAGGAAGATATGGGAGAGTTTCATGAGGATCCTAGAGCCATGCCACTTGTGTTCATGTATAAGGGCGAGGTATTGGTTTCTAATGACATGACCCCTATTTCTCTTGGTGTATCTACTATTTTTCAGGATTTTGGCGATGTGTTTCTAGAAGATGTACCCATAGGATTGCCTCCATTGCGTGGAATTGAGCATCAAATAGACTTGATCCCTAGCACCACATTACCAAACCATGCACCCTACAGGACCAACCCCGAAGAAACAAAGGAGATATAGAAACAAGTACATTCGTGTTTCTCTTAGCCCTTGTGCTATTCCTGTTATTTTAGTGCATAAGAAAGATGGTAGATGGCGCATGTGTGTAGATTGTAGAGCTATTAATAACATCACTATTCGATATCGACATCCTATTCCACGCTTAGAGGATATTCTAGATGAATTGAGTGGTGCTGCTATTTTCTCTAAGATTGATTTGCGTAGTGGTTATCGCCAAATTAGGATGAAAGAAGGGGATGAATGGAAAACTGCTTTCAAAATGAAATTTGGTTTTTATGAGTGGTTAGTTATGTTGTTTGGTCTTACTAATGCACCTAGTACATTCATGAGATTAATGAATCATGTTTTGAGAGAATTTATTGGTCGTTTTGTGGTTGCTTATTTTGATGATATACTTATCTATAACCACAATGAAACTGAACATTGTAGTCATATCTGACAAGTTTTGCAAGTGTTGCGTGAAAATAAACTCTATGCTAATCTTGAGAAATGCACATTTGCAAAAGATAAGGTCATATTTCTAGGATTTGTTGTATCTAAGCATGGGGTAGAAGTAGATCAATCGAAAATTGAATCAATTCAGAATTGGCCTATTCCCATGAATGTGAGTCAAGTGTGTAGTATCCATGGCCTAGCTGGTTTCTATAGGCGCTTTGTGAAGGATTTTAGCACTATTGCTACACCATTGAATGATTTGACTAAGAAAGGTGTGCCATTTGTGTGGGATGCAGCCCAAGATGTTTGTAGTCAAGTTCTTAAGTTTGGCAACATTATTTGTGGCCAAAGGAATTTATCATACATTCTGATCATGAAGCATTGAAGTATTTGAAAGCTCAATCAAAGTTGCATAGAAGATTAGCTAAATGGGTTGAGTTTATTGAATCTTTTCCTTACATCATTAAGTATAAGAAGGGAAAGGAGAATGTAGTTGCTGATGCTTTATCTAGGAAAAACATGCTATTAACCAATCTTGATGTTAAAATTCCTGGATTAGAGAGTATTTGTGCACTTTATGCAACTGACCATGATTTTGATGAACCATATCATTTGTGTGCTCTTAGAAACGCATGGGATAAGTATCATATACATGATGGATATTTGTTTAGAGCTAACCAACTATGTATTCTAGAATCGTCATTGCATTTGTTCTTAGTGCAGGAATCACATGCTAGTGGTTTGATTGGTCACTTTGGGCGTGAGAAGACATTTCTCATGCTTGCTGATCACTTTTATTGGCCCAAGATGAGGTGTGATGTGTATAAATGTTGGGGGGATAACCCCGGGTAGGGTCACTCCGGGGTATAAGGGCCGAGTTAGCCGAGGTTCCGCAGGGTCAAAGCGAATGCTGGCCGGGTCACCTCAAGGCTGGCCGGATCACGGAGTAACCCGGACCAGGGGGTCGCCTAACATTGTCTCAACCGACTTAAGGAGTAAGTCGGAAGTGCTTGTCTAACTTGTATGCAGGAACAGGTATGGCCGGATCTACTATGATCCGGGTCCCGTTTAGCTTCTGGGAGAAGGAAGGAATCTCTCTGGTCAAAAAGAAGGCCCGGTACGCACTGCATGAGCGAAGAAAGCAAGGGCGGGACCACCGGGTCATGGCCGACAAGGGTGACGACGCCCATGTCGGCTGACGCAGGCGCCGCAGAGGCTTACGTAGCTAAAGCATGCATGACGCGGGGGAAAAGCACCCCGGTCGGGTTACCACTTTGGGAGGAGGCATATTCTTAGGAATATGCCTCCATGTATGCCCTAGGCAGGGACCGAGCCTCCTCTATATGAGGGGGGCTAGGTTTCTGGTAGAGGGGGTTGAGTTCTTTGAGGCCATAGGGTTTTGGTTAAGATTCTAGGGGTGAACTGTGGGTGGGAGTAAGAGAGCCCCTTCTTCCTCCTCTCGTCAATATAGCTCAAGGAGCACTTGTAATCTTGAAGCAAAGCAATACAAACTTCTGTGTGGAGAATCACTCCACTATCCCTCCCTGGATTCCCCTAGCGTGTATTAGTCCCCACCTTTAGCCTATCCATGGCATCTGCCGTGACACCACCACGACAGTTGGCGCCCACCGTGGGGCTAGCGGCGCTAGCAGGGGTGAAGATCCGAACGGGAAACATCATCGGCACCGGCAAACGCATCGTCTCCGGGCTTGTTCAGTGTTTTGGAGCGCTGGACTTCGTCAGCGATAACGCTGGTTGCTTCGGCACGCGCCCACTTCCGCGTGACGGCCTCTTCGTCAAGTTGGGAGCGCACAAGGTCTACGTTGCGGGTGACGTATCATGCGTTCATCCGCGCCGCGTCATCGATGCGGGGGAACCACCCCTCACTGTGGCTCGCGGGGCGCGTATCGCTCGCTCCCCGGACCATGCGGAGGTGATGATGACTGCGCCAGGTGCAGGCGCAAGCAAGGACCCAGCACCGGACCCGGAGGTAACACCTAAGGCACCGAGGAAAGGTAGAGGACCTCCACTAGAGAGGCCTGAGAACATACTGAGAAAAGCTATGGATAGCTTGGCTAACCCAGTAGCAGCAGTGGTAGATCCGGCTCAGGCACATGCCGAGCTAGAGGAAACTAGGCAAAAGATACTAGAGGGCGCAAAGAAAATAGCCGCGGCTCAGCAGTCACTGAACATGACGCTGCGTGAGTATGCAAAGGCAAACAAGGTTGATACGGTAAAAGTAAAAGGGAGAATCTCATGAGCGAGATGAACAGAGAAGGTAATGATGGAGCCGAGGGGTCGGAAAACTATTTGTCTGTGGGGTTGCCGAAGTATAGTACCCCGGCGAAGAACCTCAGAGCAGCAGATGCTGCTGCATCCGAGTTAGAGGGTCTGACGGGTGAGGCCCGTCAAAGACAACAAGATAGGGTTAACGAGCTGGTTCGGATCGCGAACAGACAGAATGAAGAGCTACTGAGAGCTAACCCGGAGAGACTTGGAGCTTCCAAAATTGTCCATTCGGCAATGGGTAACCCGGAGAAATCTGCTGGAGCCGCATCGTCACCTCATGGTGGTCCAAGGAGAGAGGAGGTAGTAACCTCGGCCAGACGGAACAAACAGATCGTCCCGTACGACCCGACGCGTGTGGGAAAAGAAAAAGAAACGCGGAAAAATGATGATCGACGGAGTGTGAGCCGAGGTGAAGCTGGCCGAGGTAACCACGACCAAGGCAATGCCGGTCAAGGGAACGCTGCCAACGGCAATGCCGGACCGTGAAACTCCGCAGGAGCAGGACAACCGCAGCAGCGGAATATACCAAGGCAAGAGCAAAGCGCCGGCCGAGGTATGCAACAGAAAGGTACGCCCCAAGTGCAAAACCGATACAATGACGGTGATTCGGAAATGGTGAACGCGGGCTACCCGAGACCGGACTATCATGTGATAGGGTCAAGATTGGGAAGCAGGGATTTAATGCTGGATGACGCCAGGTTGAAATTGGATCGCCTGTATAGGTCGGAACAGATCGAATGTCAAGGTCCCCCGGGTCCAGCGTGCTTTGGACCCCGGATCATGAAGGAGCCACCGGTACCCAACTTCTAGCTGCCCAGAGGCACGAAGACGTATGACGGCAGTACCAAGCCGGAGGATTGGCTGATAAACTATGCTACGGCTGTGAAAATTGCCACTAGAAACTTGAGATGAGCTGTACGATACGTACCCCAGATGTTGGAAGGTCCGGCCAGAGTATGGCTGAATAATTTACCACCCGGAAGCATCAACTGTTGGATAGATTTTGAAGAAATGTTTATCAGCAACTTCTCAAGTACGTATCAGAGGCCGAATAGGCCGCAGACCCTAGCAATGTGCAAGCAAAGACCTAATGAGACGGACCATGAATTCTTGACCCGGTGGTGTACCGTGAGAAACTCGTGTGAGGGTGTCATAGAGTCACAAGCCATAGCATGGTTTGCACAAGGGTGCAGGTATGGCAGCGAGTTGTGGATGAAGTTGCAAAGGAAAATGCCAATTACGTTGGCCGAGATGATCCGGATTGCAGATTCGTATGCTTTGGGTGATCCGACTCAACCTAGGCTCGCGTCAAGCGAGTCAAACAAGGAATACTATCAGAGGGATGGAGCCGGGTCATCTCGGAGGAACGATTACAGAGGAAAAAGAAGAGATGATAGACCAGATCATCGCTACGGTTCGCAACAAGTTGCAGCTGTGAATCAAGATCAACCCGGAGCAGGGAGCAACCAACGCCAGAGAACGGGAGGGCAATGGACTCCAAGAAACGATGGCAAGAAAACATGGACTCCGGAGAAAAAGAAACAGTGGCAAGAAAAGAAATATCGTCCGAGGTATACCTATGAGTCGATGTTGGACCAGCCGTGTAAGTTTCACACGCGAAATCCGAATAGCCCGGCGGGTCACACAACGAGGCAATGTGAGTGGATGCGTAAGATAGAACAAGGTGGTTCGGGGAATGCTCAGGCACCCCGGAATGATCAACCTCGGCAGGAGTTACCGCGGCAGCAATTGCTCTCCGGGGCGAACACGCAACAACTAATGTTGCCTCCCCCTCCGCCGAGGTATGACAACAATGAGAGAAGGGATGCAGTGCATCAGGTGGAAAATCAGCAACATCCGGATCAGAGGTATCCCGGAAACGATGGAAGGAATGAGTACAGAGAGCATCATCAGAGTTACTGTGTGTTTACCACTGAGGAAAAGCTTGCAGTGCCGACATATGGAAGTCAATGCGGTAATGCCCGCAGTGACAAGGTATATGCCTTGGTCGGACCAGGAAATCACCTGGAACATCAAAGATCATCCTAAGCTTATGCCGAGTCCAGGCTCATTTGTGCTAGTGCTAGATCCGACATTCATTGGACCAAACATCAATGTGAGGTTCTCCAAGGAACTGATTGACAATGGTAGTAGCATCAACATCATGTATGCGGATACGATGCGCAAGTTGAGCATCTCGGAGAACATGCTCCAGGATACAAGAACAACTTTCCATGGCATTGTACCAGGCATTTCTTGTGAGCCCATAGGCAAAGTCCGGGTCGACGTGTTATTCGGCACAAGGGATAACTGCCGAACTGAAAATCTAGAGTTTGAGGTGGTGAACTTGGAAAGTGCGTATCACGCGTTACTCGGAAGACCAGCATTGAACAAGTTCATGGCAAGCTGCCACATCAGTTATCTGAAGATGAAGTTGCCCGGGCCAAATGGAGTGATTACCATTGCTGGAGATTTCTGACGTTCCATTGAGTGTGCTTCAGGCGGGTCTAACCTAGCCGAGTCACTCGTGATTGCGCAAGAGAAAAGAAAAATCTGAGAGGTGGCGGCATTAGCTCAGCCCGCGCAGCAGTATATGCCGACGTTGAGTAACCCGCATGGCAGCGTTTCATTCCAAGCCACAAAAGACACCAAGAAGGTTCTAGTTGATGACATGTTCCCGGAGCGCACCGTAACAATTGGTGCCGGGTTAACTGACAAATAGGAAAGCGAGCTCGTCAACTTCCTTCGTGAGAATCGGGATATTTTTGCTTGGTCTACACAGGACTTGCCAGGTGTTCCGAGGGAGTTGGCCGAGCACTCTTTGAACGTAAGGCCCAGAGCAAGGCCGGTGAAGCAACCTCTCCGCCGCTTCGCCGAGGATAGGAGAAAAATCATTGGAGACGAGATAGCTCGGTTACTAGTAGCAGGATTTATCATGGAAGTGTTGTATCCGGATTGGCTCTCTAATCCGGTGCTGGTAGAAAAGAAGAAGGACGATCCGAACGTGGCAGTGGTTTGGCGTATGTGTATCGATTACACGAACCTGAAAAAGGCGTGTCCAAAAGATCCATTTCCACTGCCGAGGATAGATCGGGTCATAGACTCAACCGCGGGATGTGAACTGTTGTCATTCATTGATGCATATTCTGGTTTCCACCAAATACCTCTGAACCCGGATGATCAAATAAAGACTGCGTTTATTACCCCGTACGGGGCTTACTGCTATCACACTATGCCGTTCGGTTTACGTAATGCAGGTGCAACGTACCAAAGATGTATGCAAAAATGTTTGCACGACCAATTAGGTCAAAACGTACAAGTATACGTGGATGATGTGGTAATCAAGACCAAGGAAAGCAAAACGCTCCTTGACGACATCAGGAAGACATTCGCGAACTTGAGAAGGTTCCGGATGAAGCTTAACCCGGGAAAATGTACCTTCGGTGTCTTGGCTGGAAAATTACTCGGATCTCTCGTCTCCAGCCGAGGTATCGAGGTTAATCCAACTAAGATTCAGGCCATTGAACGAATGGAGCTGCCGAAGTGTCTTGACGATGTCCAAAAGTTCACTGGGTGCCTGGCATCGTTGAGTCGGTTTGTATGTCGGTTGGGAGAAAAGGCACTGCCTCTCTATCAACTCATGAAAAAGTCAGATAAGTTCGTTTGGACGCCACAGGCCGATGAAGCCTTTGCCCACTTAAAAAAGATGTTGGCCACTGCACCAGTGTTAGCCTCTCCACTATCAAAGGAGCCAATGTTGCTCTACATAGCCGCAACCAAGCGAGTTGTAAGTGCAGTGATTGTAGTAGAGCGCAATGAAGAGGGTAAGTCAGTGTAGAGGCCAGTATATTACTTGAGCGAGGTATTGTCTGCCTCAAAACAGAACTACCCGCACTTTCAAAAGGTGGCATATGGTGTCTATATGGCATCTAAGAAGTTAAAGCATTACTTTGAGGAGCACCCCATCAAAGTGATATGTGAAGCCCCCATATCCGAGATAATGGGTAACAAGGATGCGAGTGGCAGAATCGCAAAATGGGCAATTGAGTCAGCCCCTTATGCACCCCAATACGACAGAAGAGAAGCGATCAAGTCTCAGGCTGTGGCGGACTTTTTTGTAGATTGGGCCGAGGTACAATACGAACCACCGCCACCAGATCTGAACTACTAGAGGATGCACTTTGACGGGTCGAAAACCAAAACCGGATTAGGCGTCGGGGCTATGCTTACCTCGCCAAAGAAGGACCAGCTAAGATATATATTGCAGATCCATTTCGCGGCATCGAACAATGTCGCTGAGTACGAGGCTCTTGTGCATGGGCTCAAAGTGGCAAAGGAGATTGGCATACGTCGAATAATATGCTTTGGCGACTCGGATCTGGTGGTGCAGCAAGTGTCCGGAGTGTGGGACGCCCTGGATCCAAACATGGCACTATACAAATTTCACGTGCAGAAAATATCTGGTTACTTCGAGGGATGTGAATTTCACCATGTACCCCGAGTGGAAAACAAAGCTGCCGACATGCTGTCGAAGCTCGGATCGACCCGACAGGCAATTCCACCGGGTGTAGCATTGGAACACCTCAGAAAACCATCTATCAGGCCGTCCCCAGGAACCGACTCGATCTATGTCCCGCAAAATACAGAATCCGGAGATGAGCCCATGGACATTGACACGGGATGTAGTACGTGAGACCCAGGGACTGCATCAGCCAACCCGGGGACTGCATCGGCAAACCCGGGGACTACCTCGCTAGACCCGGGGACTGCTCAGGGTGATCCGGCTGAAGTTATGTCGGTGGATCAGATGGAAATTGATGAGGAGATGTTCCCTCCACGAGCGATACCAGCTTGGGCACTGCCTATATTCCAATTCCTGAAAGACGAAACGGTACCTGCTGAGGAGGTGTTAGCCAGGCAAACTCAGAGGAGAGCAAAAGCATACACGATTATCAATTCCGAGCTGTACAAACGGAGTGTAAACAACGTCCTCTAGCGATGCGTTCACCCAGAAGAAGGACTTGACATCCTCCGAGATATACACTAAGGAGAATGCGGGCATCATGCCTCATCCCGAGCCTTGGTGGCAAAGGCGTTTCGGCATGGATTCTACTGGCCAAGTGCCTTAGAACAAGCAGAAGATCTGGTGAGAACATGCAATGGTTGTCAAAGGTACGCCACCAAGACACATATGCCTATGTCGGAACTCAAGACCATACCAATTACGTGGCCATTTGCCGTATGGTGCTTGGATATGGTTGGCCCGTTCAAACCGGCAAAGGGAAACATGACACACATTTTGGTCATGGTGGACAAGTTTACGAAATGGATTGAAGTGAAACCTATAAGAAAATGTGATGGAGCTACGGACGTGACATTTCTCAAAGACATCATCTTGAGATACGGTTATCCACACAGTATTATAACTGATAATGAAACAAATTTTGTGGAAGGAGCGTTTGCGCGCTTTTGCCGAGACAAGAAGATCCAACTCGATGTAGCCTCGGTAGCCCACCCCGCATCGAACGGACAAGTGGAAAGATCCAACGGATTAGTATTATCCGGGATAAAACCCCGGCTCATTGAGCCGCTGCAAAGATCAGTGGGGTACTGGATAGAAGAACTACCAGCGGTACTGTGGAGTTTAAGAACAACTCCGAATCGATCAACAGGCTATACGCCATTTTTTCTGGTATATGGGGCAGAAGCTGTATTACCAGCCGACATAGAGCATGATTCGCCTAGGGTCACCCAATACACAGAAGCCGAAGTGCAAGAAGCCCGGCAAAATGATGTTGATCTGCTGGAAGAAGCCAGAGAACTGGCACTGTCCAGATCCGCCATATATCAGCAAAATCTCCGACGCTATCATAGCCAGAAAGTGTGCCCCCGAGTCTTTCGGGAAGGCGATCTGGTGCTCCGGTTGGTACAACGTACTACGGGCATGCATAAATTATCCCCCCATGGGAAGGGCCATTCATTGTGAGCAAAGCATTGAACAATGATTCTTACTATCTTATAGATGCAAAGCCACAGGAAAAGAACAAGGCGGACAGGTCCGGAGAGGAATCTAAGCGACCTTGGAATGTAGCACTACTTCGTCCCTTCTACACTTAGCTAAGAAGTGTATGTATCCGAGTCGTCTCATATGTCGGTATGTATGTCTGCAATGAGCTTATCAATGAAATAGCAGCGCCTCGAGCAGTAATTCGGGGACTGCCTTAATAATGTTTGTTGTTACTTCTTATGTGGTAACTAGAATAAGTCATTTTACTTAACCCAGATTAGTAATGTGTGAGCACCAAAAACCCGACTCTTTGACTTTCTGCTGTCCAACAAGAATTGGCTTCATGGCAAGCAAGAGAACAAGTTTGGAATTGCGTAGCACATGAAAAATGACTAAGGAAACGAATTTATTCGAGCTAACGTTTGTTTTTCGGACTAACCTTGTATTTATTTTCAAGTTATTATGCTGAATTATTTTGAGCTAAGCCTAAAAGTTTTTAAGTATTGTTAAAACAATTTTTGAAGCTCAGATTCGTAAGTCGTAAAACCGAATCAAGGTAGACACGGACCGAGCCAGAGAATTGGACGAACAAGAAAATGAAACTCGGGGACTACGCCCAAGTTAATCCGGCATAGAAACGTAGTAGCAAAATATCACATACACAACATACAATTGCACCCGGCATACCGGGGATCTGATAATTTTTCAAGTTTTTTGAATTAAGGAGCAGCAGGAGGAGGAAGTTTGGCGTCGTCGTCGCTGTCTTCAATATCTGAAGCATCATCTTCTCCGCCCTGATCCGACCCATCTTCAACGTTCTCAACGTGCTTGTCCCCAGCAGATTCCAGGAAGCTCGGTCCTTCAACCCAGTCATGGATAGGAGAATATTCGACGAGGCTGTAGGCGCAAGCCTGGCGCCGAGCTACCCACTCCGGATCATTGGTCCATCTGGATCCGGTGCGCCGGCGTGTAAGGAGGCTGAGGTCGATCATCTCGTACCATGTGAGAATATGGTGAAGGATAGTATCAGCTGCGGCACGCCCAGCGGACTCTCTCCAGAGGTCAAGCTGGGTCTCGATATCCAACAGCTTTTTGGCAAGAAGTGTGATCCTCTTCGGAGCGCTCTCACTGGGCCAGAACGTGTTGAAAATCCGGACTGAAACGTCGAGGAGATCTTTGTCGTAGTTCTTGGTGATTTCCACGCGGGATGACAGGCTAACCAATAGGTCCTCCATGTCTAAGGGAATGCCCTCACCGTCAAGAGCGACGGGAGTACCCCTCTCCCGGCGAAATTTGGCAACAGTAGCGCTTGCAATAGGAGTACCCTCTAGAAAGTGGCATGGAAACAAGGCAAAGGAATAAGATGAAGCAACGACATATGAACTAACCTGGATAATTATGTCGAATAAGGGAAGAGAATTTACGTGAAATGTGGCTGTGAATCCGGGTCAACTCCTTGATGCAGTCATCGCATCTCTTGCGAAGTTGCTCAAGCTCAGCGTTTGCCGACCCAAGCTAGATGTCGGATTCTTTGAGTAGATCCTGGTCCTTGGAGATCTGGAGAGTAAGGCGCTCACGCTCTTCTGTGAAGTTCTGGCCAACCTTTTGGAGCTCGGTTTGGTGCTGGGCCTTCATCTTTTCCATCTCAGCCTTGAGCCTAGCAATCTCGTTGTCCTTAGTCCAGAGGAGAGAAAGCTCGTCATCTTTCTTCTTCAGCTCGGCTTGATGCTGCCATGCTTGTTCGAGAAAATATAGCATCATATCAGGCACGGGCACACTATCCTCAAGCGATGCTGAAATAGTATGTTGACCCGGCAGAGCCGAGGAGTGAATGTTTGCCGAGCCAAGGAGAAGAGGAAATGGAAAACACTGCGAGGTCGGACAAAAGAGGACATACCCCGGATTTCCTCCAAGTTCTTCCGCATGATCTTGTTCTCAACCTCCACCCCAGCTGCAGAAACCGAATGAGGAGATTAGTTTGGCAGAGGAAGGTGAAGAAAAACGGAGAAGTGCCGAGGGAAAAAATTACCCCTCTTTTCATGTTCTGCAATAAGTGCAACATGTTTTGCGCGTAGCATCTTGTGGGTATCTAGTAGGCGTTGGAATTCAGCGCTCCGGTGATTGGTGGTTACCTGAAAAAAGTACAGAAGTGTAAAATTAGCTTGGTGCATATTCGAAGTGTACAAGATCCGGGCCAAGTGGAACTTAACCCGGCTCTAGGTGTGTGCATATTCGAAGTGTACAAGATCCGGGCCAAGTGGAACTTAACCTGGCTCTAGGTGTGTGCATATTCGAAGTGTACAAGATCCGGGCCAAGTGGAACTTAACCCGACTCTAGGTGTGTGCATATTCGAAGTGTACAAGATCCGGGCCAAGTGGAACTTAACATGGCTCTAGGTGTGTGCATATTCGAAGTGTACAAGATCCGGGCCAAGTGGAACTTAACCCGGCTCTAGGCGTGTGCATATTCAAAGTGTACAAGATCCGGGCCAAGTGGAACTTAACCCGGCTCTATGTGTGTGCATTCGAAGTGTACAAGATCTGGGCCAAGTGGAACTTAACCCGGCTCTAGGTGTGTGCATATTCGAAGTATAAAAGATCCGGGCCAATTGGAACTTAACCCGGCTCTAGGTGTGTGCATATTTGAAGTGTACAAGATTCGGGCCAAGTGGAACTTAACCCGGCTCTAGGTGTGTGCATAATCGAAGTTCACATGGAGCTACGTTAGTTTTCTAATGAGCATCCGGCCGAGTAACAAGCTACTCCACCGGAGGCTCGGGGACTAATGGTTATTATCTACAACATGTAAAGGAGAAACAACATACCTCCATCATTTGCCCTGCGAGATTAATTGCCTTAGCGGCGGTATTCATCTGGGCGGAAAATTCTGCGGGGCCGAACTTTTCCGGGAGATCGTCGTTGTGGACGAACTCCGCCTTATTCCAGTTCATGACGAACTCAATAAGACTCGGAGGGTACCGCTCACCGGTGGGCATATGGGGTGCCACCAAGCCCTTTGCGTCTGCTTCTTTCCTCTCAACCAAGGCAAGGGCTAGGCTGGTATGCAGAACCATCTGCTGCACGTCAGTTGGCTCGGCAGGAACATCCTTCACTGCTGGAGCTTTCTTTGGAAGCATCGATGATAGGGTTCGCTGCCCAGCCTCGACGGATTTTGACTTGGTAGTATCCGGAGCCTTTTTTCCCTTAGCTTGCTGGGAAGAAGTAACTGCAGTGGATTTCCCCTTAGAAGCTGCTGGAGTATTTCCTCGCCGAGGTTGAGATGACTCGGACGAGGCGGAAGAACTTGGCACTGGAGCTTTTGTAGCTGAACTTGGAGTTGTTGTTGGTTTCCTTGGTGCCGGAATAGGTGTTGGTGCTGGCTCGGTCGCTGGTACTGGAACTGTTGCTGGTGCTGGTGTTGAGATAGACTCGGTGGTTGCTAGTTGCGGCGATGCCGAAGTGGTGGACGCCGTCGCCTCGGCTGAACTGACCCCTCCCGCTCCGATGTCGCGTTCCTCTCGACGAGGTAGTGCGGAACCCGGAGCAGCCGCAGAACCCTCTGGAATAGGGCTCAGCGGACGTGACTCGTCGTCACGAGGAGGAGAAGGGCCGGATCGAAGTGGTGAAGAGATGCTTGATCCGCTCTGAGGGACCTCCACCGGAGGTCTGAAGAAGAGAATAATGTCAGAAGAGAAATTGCCATGATGCAAGGAAAAGTGAGTTATGCAACGAAAAATGACTTACGCATCCGAGGTTTCAGCCTCCTTGGGTTTCCGAGCCCTTCGTGCCGGGGCTTTGCCTGCCCGCTTGGAGGAAGTCTTGTCTCCGGCCTTCTTTTGCCTTTTTGTGGGCTGAGAAGGTTCGGAGGAAGAACTTGATGCGGCTCCGCGCTTCTTCTTCGACGCCACCGGGACCGGCTCGCCCGTAGCAAGTGAAGGACCCTCGTGGATATGCCCACCGGGGTTAGCTGATGCCAGAAAGGCAAAAGAAAGAGGGACAGCCTCAACAGGTTCAATCACGTCGACATCCGAGTCATCCTCATCATCAGGCCAATCTCTAAGAGAAGAGAATCTACCGCTGGGTCGTTTGGTAGCATCGGTCATAGGGAGAAACATCTCCTGGTCCAGCTCCTCCTCATCCGGGATTTCTCGGTCCGGCGCCCACTTAAGGGTCGGATCCGTACCATCCTCGAGAGTTTGCTGAAGGAACAGCTGAGAAAAAGCATGAAGAACAGAGTCAAAAATACAACAAAAACTGACACATATTTGATCCGAAATAAGTTTGCCCTGTGAAGCTTACCGCGGGAGGGAGCCTATCACGACAGTAGTGCTCAATTCCCCACGTCCATTCGGCGGAGAAGTCCCGGTGGGTGGTGAAGAGAGCCTTAACCCGGCAAAAAATCTCCGTGTTGCTCAGCTCGAAGGAGGAGGTCCGGTTGGGATCGCAGCCGAAACTCATGTGGCACAACTTGTGGGTGCGCTTCTGGAGGGGAGAGATTCGGTTGCGCACGAACGTGATCATGGAATCCTCGTTGCGCAATCCGAGTTTCTTCAGCTCCGCGAACCTCTTGTTAACTTGGTTGGCCAGAGCCGTGGGCTTCTTGGAGACCTCCTCCCAGAATTCCGGGTCAGGTGGACCCGGAGCATAAGGCAGCAACCGAATCAAATCTTCAGTTCCCTCATTCCGGACATAGAAGAAGGTCCGGGCCCATCCTTTGTAGGAGTCAAGCCCGGTAACACGGGGGAAAACGAAAAGTCTCCGGGGAGAGATGGAGGCAGCTCCGAATTGGGTGAGCTGCTTATCCTCCGACTCTACTTGGATGTTAGGGATGACGTTGCGACGAAGGCCGAAAAACCGGATCCACAGCTCCTTCGTGGGCCATAGTCCGGTGTAGCCTTCGATCATAGAAGCAAAGGCAGAGAGGGAGGTGATAGCGTTGGCTGGGAGATGGTGCGGCTGCAAGTGGTAGGTGCTAAGCTAGTCCCGGAAGAAATCGCTCACCAGCAGACCAAATCCCCGTTGGAAGTGGGACAAGAACACGACGAACTCATCCGGATTGGGTGAGGGGGCCAGTTCGGCGGAGGGGAGACGAGCGACGACGCCGGCAGGAATGCGTCTGGTCCGGTAGAGCCAGTCAAGGTCATCTTGACAGACCCATGATCCGGCCCACGCGCCACGGTCCGCCACGGCGACGTCCTCCTCCATTTCTTGCTCGACGACGGTGAGCTCCTCCTCCGTCATCTCGTGCTCGCTACCCTCGCTGGCGCTAGCGGCGGTGGGAATCTGAGGCCTGGATTGGCGAGGACCCGTAGCGAAGAAGTTGCGAAGCGGTGGCTGCGATGCAGAAGCACGGGGAAAGTGCGGCGGCGGAGCTGCTACTAGAAGCACTGGCGGCGGAGCGGTCGCTAGGAAGACGAAGGAGAAAAGCAATGGGCAGAGGGGCGCAGAAGTGGGAAAAATGCTAAGGGGTGCGCCCCTCCGCTACTTAACCACCCCCAGAGAGGGTGAGTGGGATCGCACCGCGCCAACGAGCCACATGTTGTGGATGTGTATCGCACGCCTCAACCAATCGTAGAGGAGCCTCACAGAGAGCCACAGAGCAGAAGCAATCCCGTGACGTGATGCACTGATGCGGTAAACGAGGAGGCAGGCGTGACGTGACCCTCGCACAGTGATAAATGACAATTACTACGGTGGTTACTGTGCAGGCCCTTAAAATAAGACAACGTGATGATTAGCCTCCGCGTGGGTTGGCGTATGAGAGAAGGAAGCAAGGCCCGGATCGAACCATGGTAACCCTGACCGCAAGTAAAAACTTAGAATGTGCACAGGGAAAGTAAAACCATGAGATCTGAGTCACAGTGGTAACCCGGTCGGCAAGTGAAAACTTGGAACGTGCGAAGGGAACGTAAATCCATATAATCCGAGATAAAGAGCTAACCCGGAATTAAACGTCCAAGGCTCGAACATAAATGAACCTGATGTGGCCTTAGCGGCCAAGGACGCTAAGACCACACCAGCTTCGGGGACTAATGTTGGGGGGATAACCCCGGGTAGGGTCACTCTAGGGTATAAGGGCCGAGTTAGCCGAGGTTCGGCAGGGTCAAAGCGGATGCTGGCCGGGTCACCTCAAGGCAGGCCGGATCACGGAGTAACCCGGACCAGGGGGTCGCCTAACATTGTCTCAACCGACTTAAGGAGTAAGTCGGAAGTGCTTGTCTAACTTGTATGCAGGAACAGGTATGGCCGGATCTACTATGATCCGGGTCCCATTTAGCTTCTGGGAGAAGGAAGGAATCTCTCTAGTCAAAAAGAAGGCCCGGTACGCACTGCATGAGCGAAGAAAGCAAGGGCAGGACCACCGGGTCATGGCCTACAAGGGTGACGACGCCCATGTCGGCTGACGCAGGCACCACAGAGGCTTACGTAGCTAAAGCATGTATGAAACGAGGGAAAGCACCCCGGTCGGGTTACCGCTTTGGGAGGAGGCATATTCTTAGGAATATGCCTCCACGTATGCCCTAGGCAGGGACCGAGCCTCCTCTATATAAGGGGGGCTAGGTTTCTGGTAGAGGGGGTTGAGTTCTTTGAGGCCATAGGGTTTTGGTTAAGGTTCTAGGGGTGAACTGTGGGTGGGAGTAAGAGAGCCCCTTCTTCCTCCTCTCGCCAATACAGCTCAAGGAGCACTTGTAATCTTGAAGGAAAGCAATACAAACTTCTGTGTGGAGAATCACTCCACTATCCCTCCCTGGATTCCCCTAGCGTGTATTAGTCCCCACCTTTAGCCTATCCATGGCATCTGCCATGACACCACCACGACAATAAATTTGTGAGTCGTTACATTACATGCCACAAGACCAAATCAAAGTTGAAGCCTCATGGTTTGTATACCCCACTCTCTGCACCTACTACACCATGGGAAGATATTAGTATGGATTTTGTGCTAGGTCTACCTAAAACTCAGAGAGGTCATGATTCTATATTTGTGGTAGTGGGTAGGTTCTCTAAGATGCCTCATTTTATTTCCTACCACAAAAGCTTCGATGCGTCGCATATTGCTAACCTGTTTTTCAGGGACATCGTGAGATTACATGGAGT
Organism: Avena sativa; assembly: GCA_916181665.1. Lineage (NCBI taxonomy): Eukaryota > Viridiplantae > Streptophyta > Magnoliopsida > Poales > Poaceae > Avena > Avena sativa. Next base: position 322,463,148 of record OV702292.1, read on the forward strand.
ACCCAAGACGATTGTTTCTGACTGTTATGTGAAGTTCATGAGCTACTTTTGGAAGACCTTATGGGGGAAGCTGGGAACGAAACTGTTATTCAGTACTACATGTCATCCCCAAACAGATGGTCAAACGGAGGTGGTGAATCGAACATTGTCACAGATGCTGAGGACTATGATTAAGAAGAATATGCGGGAGTGGGAAGAGTGTTTGCCACATGTTGAGTTTGCATACAATAGGGCTATGCATTCGACTACTCAACTTTGTCCTTTTGAGGTGGTGTATGGCTTCAAGCGTGAGAGAGTTGATATGGAGGCATCAAAGCGTGATGAATACGTGAAGAAGATTCATGAGAAGACTTGAGAGCCTATTGAGAAGAAAGGCAAGAACATTGCTGCTGCAAGGAATCTAGAAAGGAAGGAAGTTTTGTTCAAGCCTAGTGACATGGTATGGGTGCATCTACGCAAGGATAGATTTCCACTACTTGGAAAGTCAAAATTGAAGCCACATGGTGCTAGTCCTTACAAGGTGTTAGCCAAGATTAATGATAATGCTTACTCGATTTATATACCTATTGAGGAGTTTGGTGGAGTTAGCAACAGCTTCAATGTTGCTCATTTATCACCATATGATGGAGAAGACCTTGGAGTGTCGAGGTCGACACCTTTTGAAGGAGGGAGATGATGAGGACATCCCTACAGTTACACCTACACCAATGACTACTGAAGATGCTCCAACTATTGCAAGAAAGGATCAGTCCAATGAGATTAGAATTGGACCCATTACAAGATCTTGTGCTAAGCTACTTGAACAATAGGTGAATTTACTCCTAAACGAATTTGGTACTTTAATTGATGAGAACTTTATACTGCCAAAGTCTATGCATTTATGTATGATCAGGTTCATTGGAGAAACAAGCGTAGCGCGAGGAGGAGAAGGGCTACAAGAGAAGCCCAGCATGATGATCGCCCAAGGATGCGTGAGGGAGGAGCAGGAGGAAGGCGCAAGAGAAGATCATCAAGACGAAGGCCCAAAGATCTGCCATGACCGGAGTGTCCGGCCAAGTCCACTCGGACTGTCCAGCCTGGCCGAGAAAAGTTTTGGTGCGGACAGTCTGTTCCCCAAATTGGACAATGCCCGGACACCACCCGGAAACTTTGGAGTTTTCGGCCAGACCGGACTATCCGGCACCCTCCACCTAGAATGTCCAGCCTGATCGGACTGTTCGGCCCGATTACACCAGAATGTACGGCCACCAACCGAATTTGGTCTGAGTCGGATTGTATCAGTTTGAGTCATACGCGTTTATTTTTGGTTTCTGGCTGCCCCAGCCGCCCTTATAAGCCCTGGGATGCCCCATAGTTAGGGTTGAGACCATGTTTAAACTATTTTGTAGTTGTTTCTTTCAAAGAACCTCTAGAATTTCCTTGTGATCGAATTATACTACTACAATTGAGTGTGATCTGTTGTTCCATTGGGAATTAGTAGATTGCAAAGTACCGTTCATGGTCGATGGCTACGTGCGCAATAGCGTGGTGTTGTGAATATCCCACAGGTTTCGGGAGTTATCGCATTGGCATCAGGGTTCGAGTGGGAGAGTTCATAGTTACAAGCTAGTTATCTATCCACCATTATCATCATCGACAAGTGCTTGCTGAGAAGATCGGGCCACCCCATATCATCCACCTCGCCGTGCTTGGTGGCTCCCGGGTCGCACGCAGCTTTACTACAAGTGCTGCACTACAACCTGATTGATGGCCGCAATGTATAGCAATAGGGGCTCCCGGGGTCACGGGGCGATGATAATAGGCGGGCTCATCAGGTAATGTTTGAGATCCTGAAAGGCCTTCTCCACCTTCAGGATTCACTCGAAAGGACCTTTCTTCTTCAGCAGTTTGAAGAACGACAAGGCCCACTCACCCAGCCGTGATATGAAGCGTGCGAGGGTAGTAACCCATCCGTCCAGGCACTGCACATCCTTCACCTTCTGGGGGGCTACATTTCCTCAATGGTCCTGGTTTTGTCTAGGTTGGCCTCGATCCCCTGGTGCGAGACCAGCAAACCAAGGAGTTTCCCAGACGACACCCCAAATATGCATTTTTCAGGGTTAAGGCGTAGCCTCACCTTCTGTAGGTTGTCAAAGGTATCCTGAAGGTCACTACCATGAGTGTCCCGTCGGTGTGTTTTGACTATGATGTCATTGATGTAAACCTCCACAATGTGCCCCATATAGGAGCCCAAATAGAGGCGCATGGCTTCCTAAAAGGTAGCCCCTACATTCTTGAGCCAAAATGGCATGCAGGTGTAGCAGTAACACCCTACCAGGGTGACAAATGCCATCTTTTCTTCATCGTCGACCACCATCTTGATTTGATAGTAGCCCGAGAATACATCCAAGAAACAAAGCACATCGCACCTAGTGGTGGAGTCTACCACCTGGTCTATCCACGAAAGTGGAAAAGGATCTTTAGGGCAGACCTTGTTCAGGTCAATGAAATCGATGCACAAGCTCATCTTAAGATTTTTCTTGGGCACCATGACCGGGTTGGCTGCCCAGGTGGGGTGGAGCACTTCGCGCACCACCCGGACCCTTTCCATCTTGTGCACTTCTTTCACGATGAAGTCCTCCCTGTCCTGGGCTTGGTGCTACACCTTCTACCGAACAGGTCGTTCGCCCCGACACACCACCAAGTGGTGCTCTATGGTTCCCCTTGGCACCCCCGGGAAATCAGATGGATCCTAGGCAAAAATGTCTGTGTTGTCCTAGAAGAAGGCAACGAGCTCCGCCTCCTACGCCGGTGATAACCGGCTCCCAACATTGATGATGTGGCTGTCAAGGTCACCAAGCGGCACTTTCTTGGTCATCTGTGGCTCACTCTTGAGCCTATGCCTCCTGGGGGTGGCGCCTACATCGGTGGCCTCCATGGAGGCACCTTCGTTGCTGCCCTAGGTCAATATTTCCTTGCCAGCGTCCCCCACATAACCAACAGGCTCGCCCCTATTAGACGTGTTCATTGTGGGTCTAGTGTAGGGTCGCCTGCACCATCCCTGTAATGCCCCTGAATTGGGTCTACGTAGATCTTAGCATTTCCTACAAAACCCGCATATAAGCGATTCAAAGATGCCCACCAGACACTTTTGTGTGGGTGGATTTTATTACAAGAGTTACACCACAATAGTTACAACAGATTCCACAAGAAACATATATATGCAATAATGACTCGATGAGTCAAGAATACAAATGATACAATTCAAAGATACAATTTATGAAGAAAGCAAAATAGTATCCGAGTATGGATAAGAACCAAATATGAGTAAGAGACCTGAAGAGTAACTAAGAGGTGTCCATAACCCTGCCCAGGCCTAGCCCGAAGGGTAATCATGCTAAGATTGTCGATTACATACCTATCAAAGCTAAACGGGTGCCAACAAAGGGCAAAGAAAAAAGAGAGTGGTTAGTACTCAGGCCTGTAGATGGCTTGATGAGGACATCCCTACTGACTTGCTATCTCCAACTCCTAATGAAGTTGTCGATGTTGCTGCCAAGACCAAGTCCAATCATATCAGGATTGGACCTATTACTAGAGCGTGTGCCAAGCTACTTGAAAAACAGGTGAATTCACTCCTAAATGAATCTGGTGTTTTTATTAAAGATAACTTTATACTACCTAACTATTTGCAGTTGTGTATGATCAGGTTCGTTGAGGATGTAAGCATAGAGCAAGGAGGAGAAGGGCTGCTGCAAGAGGATCATCCATGGATGCGCAAGGGAGGAGGAGGAGGCAGGCACACGGAGCAAGGAGAAGATCATTGAGAAGGACGCGAGGAAATCCGACAAGACCGGAGTGTCCGGTGCATTTCACCCAAACAGTTTGGCCTACCTAGAAACATGACAAGGTGGCAGCCAATCATTGCCAAATTGGAATCCACCCGAAAATGAGCCGGAAACTTTAAAGTTTTTGCGTGGACCAGACTATTGGTTTATATCACCCGAAGTGTCCGGCCCATACGGACCGGAATATCTGGCCGCCGACGGACCTGGTCCGAATCGGTTGTATCAATTTGAGTCCTTTACGACTTGTTTTCATTTTTTGGCCACCCCAGCCGCCCATAAAAGAACCTGGGATGACCCCTTAGGTCATTTTAGACCATGTTTAAAGTAAACCCTAGATTCGTTGACTTGCTACTTGCATCCAATTGAACCCATGCACCAATTCGTATCGATCTAGTATATTTGCTACTATCAATCAAGTGTGATTAGTTGATCCATCGGGATTTAGCCAATTGCATGTTTTGTGTAATCTGCTGTTCCATTGGGAATTAGAAGATTGCAATACCAATTTGTGGTCAGTGCCTATGTCGGCAAGTGTGTGAAGTTGCGAATATCTACAAGGGTTGAGAGCTTTTGCATTGGCATCAGGGATTGATCGAGAGATTCATGAGTGGCATACAAGTTATCTCCGCCCACTATCGTCATATATGCACCTCACTTACTAAGAAGATCGGGCCACCCATATCATCTTGGTATCAGATTTCCAGCATTCCCTCGGTAGGCATCCACAAATCCATCCATAGTTTAGTGTTTTTTCATCCTATACACAAAAACCCATACAAAAAGATTAGGGTTAGTCTTTGCCATAGCCTAGATTTATTCGGAGTTGAGTGTAGTTGCTAGTCGTTGCCGTGTACTTGATCTGATCTCTTCTAGTACAAGTTGTAGTCTCTAGGTTTTTCCTTGTTATTTTTGTTTGTTCTTTGTTTTCGAGTCGTTCGTCATTGTTTTCCACTAGTTTTCATCTACTTATCTGAGTCCACATAGTGTACCTCTGTGGCAACTTAGCTGCAGCCTTTCTACAGCATATGTGCATAAGAACGTACCTACGAGACTAGTTGCTTTGCTTTGAACATGCTGCTCATTAGGGTTTTGAAGTGCATAAGTTTTGGCCAAAATAGACAGGACTATCTGGCCAACATAACCCAAACTATCTAGCTGCCCCGGACTATCCGGCTCATGTATACCTGAGTATCCGGCCCTTTGAGCTACAATTTGTTTACTTCAATACTGCATTGTGTCATATAGTTGAAAAAAGGAGACGAATCAAAAAAAGAGAAATGACAAAAGAAAAATATCAAAGTTTTTTGGAGGCCTAGTTTCATAATAGCACTAGTAGATTGAGCAATCTTGTGTCTGTTTTATTTTGATCTCCTACTAGCATCTCCCTTGTGCATTGCAATATTGCTGTTCATAAGTTGATTTGCCACGTTTATCTCCACTATGTGTGTTTCCTTAGGTATTTGTCACACGATCATCACTAGGATTTGCTTTGGTGTAGTTAGGTAACCATACCTACAGCTCCACTACATACTCTTGCTTTGTCTTGTCATCGTTCTTATACCCACGGTATTGGCTTCATCACATCCATGCACATATCGTTTATCCAAGTTGGTAGGCTTTACTAATTCACTTTGGAACGGTGAAGTTTCCTTTTCTTGCAGTTGTGAGTGAGTTGTGAGGGGGCCACCAAAAGATTTTTGTTCTCGTGCACTAACCTGCTAATCATGTCTTCTAGTGATGTTCATGTGATGCAGAAAAAGTATGATGATACCACCATTACTTGGCGAGACTATGAAGAATTGCAAGATCATTTACAAGGGCTCGTCACTCGCACGATAGACAAAATTGTGAAAGATGTTCAGTTCACACAAATGCATGTGGGTGATGCTGCCAGAACAGTCACTGAAATACAAGTACATGTCACTATGATTCAAACAAGTATTCAAGCTTTGATAGAGTCTATGAATGGTCTAAGGTTGCTAGTGTAACAACAACACCCACATGTTGAGGATGATGATGCCAGCATCAATGATGGTAAGTTAGCCGCTGCCCCTGTGGTTGGCAACGGTTGTGGTGGTGGCCCTGTAGGTTGTGGTGGTGTTCATGGAGGCTGTCGGTGTGGCTCTACCCCCGTTGCTGCACAATGTTACCCACTACATGCAACTACACAACCGGATGATGGATTAGGTAAGCCCAAATTCTCATTACCTAGATTTGAGGGAGGACCTGATGTTCAAGAATACCTCACCTGGGAGCTGAATATAGAGAAGTTATGGCGCTTACATGACTATATCAAAGATAGAAAGATCAAGCCTTCTAGTTCCAAGTTTGATGGTTATGCATTGTGATGGTGGGATGGCATTGTACGAGCAAGGCAGGAAGAAGGTGAGTCGCCTATCATTACTTGGCGCACCATGAGTGAAGTTATGCAAGATGGTTTTGTTACACCCAATTATTTGTGTTCTGTCTTCAACAAGTTACCACAAGTGAAGCAAGATTCTACGACCGTTGATGCATATTACATGGAGATGGAGATGCTTCTACAACGAGCAAGAGTACGTGAGTCGATTGAGATGACCATGTAGTGTTTTATCTATGGACTGAAGCTTAACATCAAGAGTATTGTTTGGCACCATCAGTATCATGATATGAATGAGTTGTTACATCATGCACATGAGGCTGAAGAACAATATGCCGAAGAAGCTCTAATCAAAGCTCGTTCCATGTAGGTGGGCGTTTTTCTTCATGGAATAGTTCATATGCACCCACACCTAGTGCAAGTCCTGTTGATCGCTCGTCTACATCAACATGACCTACTTATAGTGTTTCCAATACAAAGAAAAAATCCCCTGCTGCGAGTGGTACCGGTTCAAACATGTCTACAACATGTAATCACGCTATGGAGTGCCATACATGTGGTGGCATGGGTCACTTCAAGCGGGATTGTCCTAACCGGAAGTTCATGTATCTTAATGAGGCTAATGAGTATGAGATAGGAGATGATGCTAATCCGAATGCTTTGGATGATGATGGTTAGCCTAGTGATAATGGTGTTGATGTGTTTGCTTCACCGGCACCAACCATTATTGTTTCTCAGCGGACTCTCAATGTGACGCCTCCGTCTAGTGCTACAAGTCAGTGCTACAATTTGTTCCAAAGAAAGGCACTTGTTGGTCCAAATAAAGCTTCCAAGGTAATCATTGATGGTGGAATTTTCCGCAATTTAGCAAGTAACGAGTTATCTTCCAAGATGAAACTAAAATATCTACCGCACCCTCATCCATATTATATTCAGTGGTTAATTGACAATGGTTAGATGAAGGTCAGTCATATGGTGCGTGTTGATTTTGAGATAGGACCATACAAGGATTCCATTGATTTTGATGTGGTCCATATGATGGTTTATCATTTGTTATTGGGTCGACCATGGCTATTTGATTGTTCCATGCAACATAATGGCTGAGCCAATAGATATCACTTGGAATTCAAGGGCAAAAAAATCAATTTGCAACCTATGTCACCACAAGATATTGTGAATAAATCTCGTCAGAAAATTAAGGTTAACTTGGTAGATGCACCTTCATTAGTTGATAGGCGAGAGAATATAATAATTGTGAGTGATATAACGAAAAGTGAGAGAGTTCCCAATTTACTCATATTATCCAATAAAGAAGACATGAGAGAATTTAGTGAGGATCCTATAGTCGTGTCGCTTGTGCTCATGTACAAGGGTGAGGTTTTAGTTTCACTCTATGACATAGCTTTGTCCTTTTGAGGTGGTCTATGGTTTTAAACCGCATTACACCAATTTACTGAATGGGAGGAGTGTTTGCCGCCTGTTGAATTTGCATATAACCGGGTGGTTCAGTCTACCACACATGTTTGTTCTTTTGAGGTGGTCTATGGTTTTAAACCCATTACACAACTTGATTAGCTTCCTCTTCCTATCCAATAGAGAGTCAACATGGAAGCATCGAAGGGAGCATATGTTTTGAGGAAAATACATGTGAAGACGAAAGAGGCTATTGAAAACAAGAGAAAGAACGATGCTAAAAGAGCTGATAAGAAGCTCAAGGAGGTCTTGCTTCAGCCTGGAGATATGGTTTGGGTACACTTTCGCAAGGATAGATTTCCGGAGTTGTGTAAGTCCAAGTTACTTCCACGTGGTGATGGTCCTTACAAAGTGATTGCCAAGGTCATTAATTATGCCTACAAGATAGATATTCCTCAAGATGTATTTGGAGTTGTCAGTGCTAGTTTCAATGATGCTGATTTGACACCATATGATGTAGAAGACCTTGGAGCATCAATCTCGATGCCTTTTGAAGGGGAAGAGATGATGAGGACATCCCTACTGACTTGCTATCTCCAACTCCTAGTGAAGTTGTTGATGTTGCTACCAAGACCAAGTCTAGTGAGATCAGGATTGGACCTATTACTAGAGCTCACGCCAAGCTACTTAAACAACATGTGAATTTACTCCAAAATGAATCTGGTGTTTTTATTAATGAGAATTTTATACTACCTATGTCTATGCACTTGTGTATGATAAGGTACGTTGAGAAAGCAAGCATGGCGCAAGGAGGAGAAGCGCTGTTGTAGGAGGAGCCCAACGTGATGCTCATCCATGCATGCGTGAGGAAGGAGTGGGAGGCAGGCACATGGAGTGAGGAGAAGATCATCGAGAAGGACGGGAGGAAATCCGAGAAGACCAGAGTGTCCGGTGGATTTCACTCGGACAGTCTGGCCTACCCAGAAATGCGACAAGGTGGCAGCCAATCAGTATGTCAAATCGGAAGCCACCCAGACATGAGCCGGAAACTTTAAAGTTTCTGCTCGGACTAGACTGTCCGGTGTATATCACTAGGAGTGTTCGGCCGACCATAGTGTCCGGCCCATATGGACTAGAATGTCTGGCCTCCGATAGACCTTGTCCGAACCGGTTGTATTAGTTTGAGTCCTTTATGACTTATTTCGTTTTTTGGCTTCCCCAGCCAACCATATAAGCCCTGGGATGACCCCTTCACTCAGTTTAGACCATGTTTAAAGTAAACCCTATATTTGTTGAGTTGCTACTTGCATCCAATTGAACCTCTGCACCAATTTGTATCGATCTGGTGTATTTGCTACTATCAATCAAGTGTGATTAGTTAATCCATTAGGATTTAGCCAATTGGAAGTTTTGTGTGATCTACTATTCCATTGGGTATTAGAAGATTGCAATATCGCTTTGTTTTTAGAGGCATTGAGAGCTGTTGCTTTGGCATCAGGGATCGATCAATAGGATCATGAGCGGCATACAAGTTATCTCCACCCACTATCATCATATAACCACCTCGCTTACTAAGAAGATCGCGCCACCCCATATCATGGCGAGTCTTAGAATTTAGTGGCTCTCACCTAAATGGGTATGGTGGGCTCAGCAGCATCAAAGTTTGCATTATCTAACTTATAGCGACACACTACAACTTCGACTATTAGAGCGAGATAAGAGAGTGCTATAAGGTAAATATATTATAACACCAAACATAACCCATCCGAAGATTTCCCCCTCGAAGAACAGTCAAGGAAGTCCTCTTGCAGAACACACACGTTGCAATTTTAATTATCCAATTGTTTAGTTGGTAAGGATAATTACTAGTCACGTTATTAGAGGCAAAGCATTAGTGGCATTTTCTATGATCATGACACTGTACTCCTGAGGCGTCCATAACCATGGACACATGGCTTCTAGAAAAGATATACCTTGCAGGGGTGCACTACTATACCCAAACACATGTTCAACCCTTCAGGCAACATATTACGCGTGCCTTCTGAATCTCACAACAAGAATTGTCCCACTACGCGCGTATCCAGAGGTATCGCCTACTGTATTGACCCAACCGAGAGGTACGACGATTCTCAAGGGAGGTACAGTGTTTGCAACCACAACTAGGAAAGACAGAGGCCATAGGTAGATCCTCTTTCACCACACCGCAGAAGACATATTCAACTCACCCATGTCCGGGGACATATTATGTGTATGCACCAAATGGAAAACCAATTTTGTGACCCTCTAGGTGAACGAATAGTGCCGTTAGTTTATGGGGGATCCCATAGGCCCCCACGTTTGGTTAACACGATCAACTCAGAAATGGTATCATAGATCGAACGGTCCTAGGTTAACTCAACCAGTCCCTAAAGGTTGTCGTCGATGGGGCCTTGTCATTAGGTGAAACCATAACCAACAACATCATATTAATTATCTTATCACCAACAATATCCAAGTATGATGTTCCACCTCTATGAGAGCGATACTAAGCATGCCTACGACTCGCAAGGACAAAGCTACCTAATCAAACAAGGCAATAGGATAACCAAGGCAATATAGTGGAGCAGGTAGTAAAGCATCAACAATAGTATAGCAATATATCAACAGAAGGAAGTAAAGAATATAAATGCAAAATAGGTAGAAGGGGGAGAATGCTCGCCTGCGAAACACTGAGGAAGGACAACCAGAGAACTTGTCGTATCTAGCATCAACTCAACTTCCTATCCGGGAAGAAGAAAAACACTAGAAAGAACACTGGATGCACTATTTAATACTACGGCAAGAGATCTGGCATGATGATATGATCCATGACATGGCAATATGTGGTCTAACTTAGCAATATTAAGTGGAATCAGAATCCCAACAACTAATATTAGATTCGAGTTATTTAGCTACCCTACAATTTAAATGTTGGATTAACAAGACAAAATATGGCATCGGCGAGCTACACAAACTTAAATGCAGTCGATATAAGACAAAAATATCCTGCATATCCACTCCATATGTGATTATTAGTTGAATCGGCTAATTGACCCCAAACAAAAAAAAATATGCATGCATAAAAAATTTAATATGCAATAGTTATATGACAATTTATAAAATAGGTTTTTTGGGAAAGGGGTCACATGTTGGGGTTCGATGATCTTGGATTTAGAGGGGTTCGGGTTCGGTCTTGATCTATGGACTCTAGGATCGGGATCTTCGGGTTTGGTCTTTGGATCCATGTAGGAGTGCTTAATGATCTGTGAGGAAGTTCTTGTTGGTGATTCTTTGGGCACCTCCGTTTCAGTACGGTCGTCAGTTCGATGTCATTGACCTTGGGGTTATGGCTTCGGTGTCAATGATGGGCTTGGGTCGGCACCGGTGGTCTTCGAATGCACTAATACTCTGTGCGGGGATCTTGATAGCGTCAATGAGGATCTATTCATAGGTACGGGTACTATGAGCGTAGGTCTCGGATAGGGTCTTGATACAAATAACATGCAAGCACCAATACATACATGCACGGACAAGGGTGTGCGTCATCTTGCCTACACGGACCTGCGAGATTGATGCAGTGATGATGTCAGAGGTCAACGAGGGTTGCCGGTGATGGTAGAGGGCGGGGTGAGGCGGCCACCAGCATGGAATCGGTCGGAGGAGCTCCGGGGCAGTGTGGTAGAGGGAGGCGGCTGCTGCCACACCGCAAAGAGGGGAGATGACGGGCCGTCTCGATGCGACATGGAGAAGAGGCCTCCAGTACCTTGTGTTGTGCAGGCAGGGATGGCATCCCGGGGCGACGGCCGGAGCCAGAGGAGGCAAGTTCGAGGCAGGGCCTCGTGGGATGAGCTCTAGGCGGCGGCTGTGCTCGCAGACAAGGAGGCGGCAGCGGTGCTCTCTGGTGGGGGGGCTTCCACGCAAGAGGCAGCGTGTGAGGAAGGCTAGGGCCGAGGCCGACCTTAGGGAGGCAAGTTCGTGCTCGGTAGCTTGAGGTAGAGGGCAAGGCGGGCATTGGCAGAGGAGACCCAGGGCTAGAGGCGGCAAGGAAGAGGATGGTGTGGCCATGGCGCAGGCGGCAGGGAAGATTGGAGAGGAAGGCGGTGGAACATGGAAGCTTGAGGTGGAGATAAGGGTGACTGGAGGAGGACGAAGTAGTTGGGCCACGCACAGAGGAAGGAAGGCAACATGGCGAGGCGCACGAAGGATGGAGACGGTGTGGGGTTGGTGGCCTCGATGAGTGCGTGATGTGCGTGTGTCCATGTGTTGTGTATGTGAAAGGGTGCGTGCATGCATGAGGTTGTGTCGCGTTTGTGAGTGCGGTTGGTGCGCCACAGGGTGGGTGCGTGTTCAGTGGTTTCCAGGAGTGGGGTGTCGAAACGTGATGGGTCAGGTCGATGTGGTGTGTGTGTCTGTGTGCGTGAGTGGCGGCCGTGTGTAGCGTGTGTACGGATGTACCTACATACTCACCACCATGTTCCCCAAGGGGTCCCATGACGCGCGCCCGAGCCAAGTTGCTCCATGACAAGGTTAACTCGCTTCTATCTTTGTGTAACTTTGATACACACCTCAATGGCTTGCTACGTCATTCCAATATGATGTGGATACTCAAGTATGAAGCCCCGACCTATCGTTCAACTAGTTCAAAAGATGAACATGCAAAGTCTCCTCCAGGACCAGAGTTTCCGCCCTTCTGCCGCACCGTGCCAGGCTGCCAGCCTCCAGAATCGATCTGGAGTCTCCGCCAACACGGACCCAGATTCTCTGGCTTGGCCACATCGGACCACACCTGAAAGCCTCTTGAACGCACCCGGAGTCTCCGGACTCTACTCTACAGTCTCCGTCGTGACCAGAGTCTCCATCCCTCCAACTCAAGAGTCCTAGCATAAGTGACAGGCATGCGCGCTGGCAGCTGGGCCTTTGGCCCATGAACTCCCAAATCGGTCCAGAACTTATCCTTTTATTCCCAAAGTAATGAGGACATCCCTACTGACTTGCTATCTCCAACTCCTAGTGAAGTTGTCAATGTTGCTGCCAAGACCATGTCCAATGACATAAGGATTGGACCCATTACTCGAACTCGTGCCAAGCTTCTTGAACAACAGGTGAATTCACTCCTAAATGAATCTAGTGTTTTTATTCATGAGGATTTTATACTTCCTAAGTCTATGTACTTATGTATGATCAGGTTCATTGAGGAAACAAGCTTGGCGTGAGGAGGACAAGGGCTGCTACAAGAGGAGCTTGATGTCATGATCATCTAAGGATGCGCGAGGCACACTAGACGAGGAGGAGATCATCAAGAACAATGGAAAGGTGATGAATATCACTAGTGTCTGACCTCTGTCGACTGTACAATCTGGCCCACCCGTGCGTTGTCAAGATGGTTGTCAGTCTAGAGCCCAAATCAAAATCTACCCGGATTCCAGATGGAAACTCGAAATTTTCTGGGTGTACCGGACACCACCCGGAGGATCCGGCCAACCCGGATAGTCCGGCCTATTTACACCAGAGTATCCGGCCGCCAATGGAACAGTGCTGATCGGTTGTATTAGTCCGAGTCCATCACGACTTGTTTTGGTTTTTGGACGTCCCAGGCTCCCATATAAGCCCTAGCATGCCCCTTTAGCTCAGTTAAGACAACGTTTAAGATAAACCCTAGATCTATTGATTTGCTACTTGCAATCAATTGAACCCCTACACAAATTCATATCGATCTGGTGTATTTGCTACGATCAATCAAGTGTGATTAGTTATTCTATTGGTAATTAGCTAATTGAAAGTTTAGTGTGTTCTGTTATTCCATTGATGATTAGAAGATTGTATCACTGCTTTGTGGCCAACAGCTACGTGCGCAACTGTGTGAAGTGGCGAATATCTACAAGGGTTGAGAGATGTTGCTAGCAACAGGGATTCATCAAGAGGTTCGTGAGCGTCATACAAGTTATCTCCACCAACTATCATCATCTAATACCCTCGCTTAGTGAGAAGATCGGGCCACACCATATCATCTTGGTATCATATTCCAGTATTTACTTGGTAAGCATCCACAAATCCATCCATAGTTTAGTTGTTTTTCATCCTATATAGAAAAAGCCAAAAATATTTAGGGTTTAGTATTTGCCATAGCCTAGATTGCATCGAAGTTGAGTCTTAGTTGCTGGTCATTTTGTGTCTAGGTTTTCCTTTGTCTTTAATTTGTTCTTTGTTTTCGAATTGTTCATCACTGTTTGCCGCTAGTTTAATTCTACTTATCCGAGTCCACATAGCATACTTTCTTCTTCACCTTAGCTACAGCCTATCTACAGCATCCGTGCCTAGAAACATACCCATGAGACTAGTTGCTTTGCTCTGAATAGGTCGTGTATTAGGGTTTGGAATTGCAAGATTTTCTGCCAGTCACATTGGATTCTCCGGCCGTAGTGCACCGGACTATCTGGTGAACCGGAATATCCGACCTAGTTACACCGGAGTATCCGACCCATTTTTGATCAGAATCATTGCATTCTTTCGGCATTGTGTCATATAAAATCAAAAAAAGATGAAAATAGAAAACATATAAAAAATAGGAAAAGAGATACAAAAGTTAAGAAAGAAACATATCAAAGTTGATTGGAGGCCTAATTAATAGCACTTGTAGATTGGGCAATCTTGTGCCTGTTTATTTTGAGCTATTACTAGCGTCTCTCTTGTGCATTGCAATTTTCCAGTTCATAAGTTGTTTTGCCACATTTATCTCCACTATATGTGTTTCCTTGGGTGTTTGTCACACTATCAGCACTAGGACTTGCTTTGGTGTAGTTAGGTATCCATACATATAGCTCCACTACATACTCATGCTTTGTCGTGTGATCATTCTTGTACCCTTGGTATTCTCTTCATCACATCCGTGCACGTTGTTGTTTATCCAAGTTGGTAAGATTTACTAATTCACTTTGGAACGGTATGTTTTCCTTTTCTTGAAATTGTGAGGGAGCCACCAAAATATTTTTGATTTAGTGCACTAACCTGCTATTCATGTCTTCTAGTGTTGTTGATGAGATGCAGAAAAAGGATAATGATACTACTGTCACTTGGCGAGAATATGAAGCAATGCGCAATCATTTGAAAGGAATCGTTACTTGCACAATAGATACAATTGCAAAAGATGATCAACTTACGCAAATTCAATTGGAAGAGACTAACAAGAAATTCAATACTATCCAAACACATGTCACTGACATTTAAACAATTATTCATGCTTTGACTGAGTCTATGAATGGTTTGCGACTGCTAGTGGAGCAACAACAACACCCACATGCTAAAAATATAATGCCATCATCAATGATGATCATGTGGCTACTGCCCCTATGGTTGGCAACGGTCGTGGTGATGGCCATGGAGGCCGTGGTGGTGCTCATGGAGGCCATGTGCATGGTTTTGCCCCCATCGGTGCTTAGCGTTTTCACATACATGCACCTGCACTGCCTGATGATGGATTGGGTAAGCCCAAATTCTCCATACCCATATTTGAGGGAGGCCCTAATGTTTAAGAGTACCTCACCTGGTATCTAAAGATAGAGAAATTATGGAGCTTACATGACTATTCTAAAGATAGAAATATCAAGCTTGCTAGTTCAAAGTTTGATGGTTATGCATTGCGATGGTGGCATGGTATTGTTCGAGCAAGGCAAGAAGATGGTGATCCACCTATCATTACTTGGCACACCATGAAGGAGGTTATGAGAGCTTGTTTTCTTCCTCCCAATTATTTGTGTTTTATCTTCGACAAGTTACAACAATTGAAGCAAGGTACTATGATTGTTGATGCCTATTACATGGAGATGGAGATACTTCTACAGCGAGCACGAGTACATGAGTCTATTGAGATGACCATGTAGTGTTTTCTCCATGGACTAAATTATAACATCAAGAGCATTGTTCAACATCATCGGTATTTCGATATGAATGAGATATTACATCATGCACATGAATCTGAAGCACAATTTGTGGAAGAGGCTCAGTTTAAAGCTCGTTCTACAGGAGGTGGGCGTTTTTCCTCTCGGACTAGTTCTAGTGTGCCCACATCTAGTGCAATTCCTAGTGATCATCCGTCTATGTCAACAATACCTAATCCCAATGTGTCCAGTACAAATAAATCAGCCCCTATAGCAAGGGGTACTAGTTCTAATATGTCAATGGTGTGCAATTGTGATATGGAGTGTCATACATGTGGTGGAAAGGGTCACTTCAAGCAGGATTGTCCTAACCAGAAGGTCATGTTTGTTAATGAGGATAATTAGTATGTGACATGAGATGATTCTAATCCAGATGGTCCGGATGATGATGGTTACACTAGTGGTGATGGTGTTTATGCGTTTGCTTCACTGGCACCAAATATTATAGTGTCATAGTGGACTCTCAATGTGACGCCTCAGGCTAGTGCTGCAAGTCAGCATTGCAATTTGCTCCAAACAAAGGCACTTATTGGTCCAAACAAAGCTTGCAAGATTATCATTGATTGTGGTAGTTGCCGCAACTTAGCAAGCAAGGAGTTATGTGCCAAGCTGAAATTAAAATATCTACCACAGTCTCATCCATATTATATTTATTGGTTAAGTGACAATGGTGAGATGAACACTAGTAGGGAAAACCTTATAGTTGGATTCCTTACTGCCGGCGAAGTGGTCACGGGGGTCGCCGGTGGTAAAGCCATCAGTGCCTTCCTCACGTTACCGCCGGCGAAAGGATACTAACAACACCGGGGCTAGCCCAATTACCACTTGCGAACAGGTCTGGAGCGTGTCGGGGCTATGGTGGGCCGCGTGCCCCCGGATGGGATGGCCTTTACCACTGGCGAATAAAGGCTCCGGGGGTATGGTAGATTGGATGGCCACCTAGGCCAAAAAATCAGTTACCCCCGGCGAATAAAGCCCGCAGGCGCCGGGGGTAAGTGGGACGCGGGTCCACCTATAATAGCGTCGCGTCTCTCAACTGACCCCCATCGCCCCAACGAAAATCTGATCCCCAAATCTCGCAACCCTAGCCACGGTCCCTCACTCCACCGTCGTTGTTCCGCGTCTGATCCCCCTCGCCATCTCCGTCCCGCGTCCGCCGAAGGGAAGGAGGAGGAGGCCAGACTCAGGCTCGTCCCGCAGCAGGAGCACCATGCCACCACCTTGTCGACGACCACCTCCCTCATCCGCGCCACCACCTCGTCGATGACCAACTCCCCCATCCACGTTGCCACCTCGTGGATAATCACCTCCCCCATCCGCAGGTACACGTTGCTGAGTGCTTGTGTTTTCCCTGGACTGGCACCTTATCAATTCAGAAAAATTAGGTGTTGGACTCCGTACCATGTAGTTTAGTTGTCCATCTCTAAACCCACTCACATTCTGCAACATCTCATCCATTAACAAGAGCTCTAGAGGTAGCATATGTTTTATCACTTGCACTTTAGAACATGGAACAACTAGAACAAGTACGACTACTATTTTCACTTTTGTCCATTCCAAAGAAAATTCATAGGAACACGTGATAGTAGAAGCAAAAATTGATAGTAGTGCAATCAGTGTGGCTCCTCTGTTTTGGACAGTTTGGACACAAGAAATAGAGTCCTGATTTCAAATTCAAAGTATAGTCATGTGGAATTCTGCGAGGCCATGTAATCATGTGGAATTCAAGCAAAAATGGTACCTCACAGCTAGCTAGCTCGTGTGAGCTATTTGCAGTATCTGAATCTTATCACTTATTACATGAGTTTGCTAGTTTTCTTTTACATTCATGAGTAGCTGCTTAATTGGGATCAAAATGATGACCACCTAGATACAAAATTGGGATCAAAATGATGACCACCTAGCTTAAACAGTTGATGCACTTGTACTGAATGAAGGTTTTCAGAAAAGGTTGCACTTGTACTTGTACTGAATGAAGAATTACAATGTTGCACTTGTACTTAACCATGAGAACTTCAGAAAAGGTTTTCTCCATGAACTTTTGATGCGCATGGATCCGTAATCTACTTCCTAGCTATGATTCAGTTACTTGTACACTTTTTTTGCTAATATGTTTTCTTGTCTACTTAAGTAGTATGGCACAGTGGGAGCCGAAGTACCGTGGTCTATATAAGAAGCCAACGAGGATTCCCACTTGGGAGGCTAAGATCACCATTGATGGAATTAGGCGCCACCTTGGGACATGGCAGTCTCCCGAGGAGGCGGCACGTGCCTATGATTGCATGGTAGTCCACCACAGAGGGGATACGATGACCCTCAACTTTCCTGAGAATCGAGCTAGGGCAATTCATAATAGGCTTGTGGGTATGAGAGTCGCCACGAGGGTGGAGGAGCAGGGGCACCGACTGGTCGAGAGACAGCTTGTTGACCCCTTGATCCAAGCGCTCCGCGCGGATCCTAAAGTGATGGCGTAGCAGTACGAGGTCTTGGCGACCACTACGCGCGCCCTCAAGGCCCGTACTATGGGTTCAGCCCTAGCGACTTCACTGTCACACCCACGTCATCTGCTGACCTAGGTTCCTTAGGTTTGTTGTCCAACGACGACGACGCCTAATCATCTACTTGTCATACATAATACTTATCCTACTAGACGTGGATCAACTACTTTTCATATATATTACTTATCCTTCTAGACATGGATCAACTATATTCCATATATATTACTTATCCTGCTAGACTTTGTCATATATATTACATATCCTGCTAAACATGGATCAACTACTTGTCATATATATTACTTATCCTACTACTTAATTACTTTATATCTATGTTTACTATGTTTCTTCTTTCTATATAAATATATAGAATGGATCAAGTGTGCAACAACTATGCACAACCATTGGGGAGGTGCCTGGACAAGAAGTTCCCCGTAGTGCTCCCTGTCGGGTTTGAGGCTAGGACGGTATGTGCTCTATGGGAAACATAGTATCATGGACGTCTCTATATATAGAATCAAAAATAAACCATGGAGTTTGTTGTATTGTTATTGTTTTATTCAGTCAATCCCTTGCGCTTGGTGACGGGACTTCATGGGCCGTTTTCATAGAAACACCATGGACGATGTCGTGTTTGAGCTCACTTTGATGTCAGATGCTAATCTCGACAGGAGTTATGTGGTTACAGTGACCAACATAGCGATTAGGACATCTTTGAGTGGACCTAGCTAGATAAACTTATTGAATGGTCATGACATGCAATACGGAGACAATATAAAGATCTTTCTCATCCATCAAGCAGCCATAATCTACTACATGTACACGCCCCTAACGATGATATCCATCAGTAAGCTAGCTATGTAGTTGAGACCATCATATTATATGTCATTTACTCTATACATGCATTCTTTTTTTGACTTTCTTCTCAATATATCTAGATTGGATTATAGTGAAGAAGCATGCGACAATTGTGGTCAACATAGTTGGCATTGCATGGACAGGAAGATCACCATACCGCTCCCTGTGAACTTTGGTGTGAGGACGGTATGTTTTCTGAAATTCATGTGGAGAATGTAAATATATATATGTTCAATGAAAATCATGACTAATTGTTATGTCCTATGATTTTACTGAGTAAATCCGTTCCGGTGCACGACATGGCTTCATAGACCATCTCCATATAAGCATGGATGAGGTTGCCGTGTTTAGTGTCACTTTGACACATCATAGTCATCCCGATAGGACGTACCAGGTTAGGGTCACCAACAAGGAGGCCCGAACATATTTTAGTGCTCCTAGATGGAACAGACTCCTTCTATTGTACGATGACATGAAAGAGGGACATGATTCAAGTTTTTGCTCAATCATACGTATGGCATCATCTATTTCACTTACTTTCCTCCCGACTCTTCTAACAAGGGTGAAAATGAGTGAACTCTAGATAATGCTATATGAACCAATGTCCTAGCTATATTGAACATTTGGTGGATACAGCTACTGTTTCCTATGTTAATATGTATTTTGCTATCATTATCCTGTATATTGTGTATTTCTGTATTCATCTGTGTATTCTGTCTATTTTTTTTGCTCTGATACATAATACTGCTGGTGAACAAATTGTATTACCCCTGGCGAAGGGATGTGTGCTAGTGTTAGGGGACATTATCCCCGGCGAATGGGGCTACTCGCTGGTGCTATTATCAGTTATCGCCGGCAAATCGTATGGTTTGCCGGGTGTAATGCATTACCGCCGGCGAGATGGTCACCGGCGAACAGGTACTCGCCGGTGGTAGGGCATTGTGGTGTGCCGGTGATGAGCCTTTCCCTACTAGTGGAAGGTCAGTCACATGGTGCATGTTGATTTTGAGATAGGACCATACAAGGATTCTATTGATTTTGATGTGGTTCCTATGATGGTATGTCATGTTTTATTGGGTCGACCGTGGCTGTTTGATCGTTCCGTACAACATAATGGACGAGCCAATACATATCACCTGGAATTCAAGGGCAGAAAAATCAATTTGCAACCTATGTCACCACATGATATTGTGAATCAATCGCGTCAAAAAATTGAGGTTAACTTGGAATATGCACCTACTTTAGTTGATAGGCAAGAGAATGTAATAGTTGTGAGTGATATAATGAAAAGTGAGAGAGTGCCCAATTTGCTGATATTATCCACCAAAGAAGACATGGGAGAATTTAGTGAGGTTCCTACAGCCGTGCATCGTGTGCTCATGTACAAGGTGAGGTTTTAGTTTCTAATCATATGACTCCTATTTCTCTTGGTGTTTATAATGTGTTATAGGATTTAGAGACGTATTTCCGGAGGAAGTACCTGCAGGTTTTCCAGCATTACGAGGTATTGAGCATCAAATTGTTTTGATTCCAGGAGTATCGCAGCCCAACCATGCACCATATCACACAAAACCTGAAGATACAAAGGAAATTTAGAAACAAGTGCAAGCGCTTCTCAAAAAAGGTTATATTCATGTTAGCTTAAGCCCTTGTGTTGTTCCTTTTATTCTAGTTCCTAAGGAAGATGGTACATGGTGCATGTGTGTAGATTCTAGATCTATCAATAACATCACTATTCGATATGGTTGTCCTATTCCATGTTTGGAAGATATGTTAGCTGAATTGAGTGGTGCTGCTGTTTTCTCTAAAATTGATTCGCGTAGTGGTTATCATCAAATTAGGATGAAGGAAGGGGATGAATGGAAAACTGCCTTTAAGACAAAGTTTGGTTCATATTAGTATTTAGTAATGCCTTTTGGTTTAACTAATGCACCAAGTACTTTTATGAGATTAATGAACCATGTCTTAGGGAACTTTATTAGCAAATTTGTGGTTGTGTATTTTGATGACATATTAATCTACAACCGCAATGAAAATGAACATAGTGATCATATTAGACAAGTCTTGCAAGTGTTACAAGATGCGAAGATATATGGTAATCTTAAAAGGTGTACATTTTGCAAAGATAAGGTCATATTTTTGCGGTATGTTTTTTCTAAGAATGGAGTAGAGGTAGATGCATCTAAAATTGAAGCAATTCAAAATTGGCCTACTAATATGAATGTGAGTCAAGTACAAAGCTTCCACGGTCTAGCTGGTTTCTATAGATGTTTTGTGAAATACTTTAGTACTATTATTGCACCTTGAAATTAACTAACTAAGAAAGTGTACCTTTTGTGTGAGGCATAGCCCAAGATCATACTTTTGCTGAACTGAAATGATTGTTAACTTTTGCACTTTTGCTTGCACTACCAGATTTTCCTAAGCAATTTGAGATTGAATGCGATGCTAGTGGCATAGGAATTGGTGGTGTGTTGATGTAAAAGGGTCATCCCATTGCATATTTTTCTGAGAAACATACTGGTGCAAAGTTAAATTATCTTGTTTATGATAAAGAATTGTATGTGTTTGTTAGAGTTCTTGAGGTTTGGCAACATTATTTGTGGCCAAAAGAATTTATCATACAATCTGATCATGAATCTTTGAAATATCTGAAAGCTCAATCTAACTTGCATAGGCGTCTTTTTAAGTGGGTTGAGTTCATTGAGTCTTTTCCATACATCATTAAACATAAGAAGGGAAAATATGATGTCGTTGTTGATGCTCTATCTAGGAAGAACATGTTATTAATACAATTGGATATCAAAGTTCCTGGTTTAAAGAGTTTATGTGATTTATATGCAACTGATCATGATTTTTTCGAACCATATCGCTTGTGTTCTATTGGGAAAGCATGGGATAAATTTCACATCCATGATGGGTATTTGTTTCAGGCTAACAAACTATGTGTTCCATAATCTTCGGTGTGTTTGTTATTGTTGCAGGAATCACATGCTAGAGGATTGATGGGTCACTTTGGGCGTGAGAAGATGCTACTCATGCCTGCTGATCATTTTTACTGGCCTAAGATGACGTGTGATGTGGACAGGTTTGTAAAAAGATGCATTACTTGCAACAAGTCAAAGTCCAAGTTGAAGTGATGAGGACATCCCTATTGACTTTCTATCTCCAACTCCTAATGTAGTTGTCGATGTTGCTACCAAGACAAAGTCCAATGAGATTAGGATTGGACCCATTACTCGATCTCATGCCAAGCTACTTGAACAACAGATGAATTTACTCCTAAATGAATCTAGTGTTTTTATTGATGATAATTTTATACTACCTAAGTCTATGCACTTGTGTATGATATGTTCATTGAGGAAACAAGCATGGAATGAGGAGGAGCAGGGTTGCTGCAAGAGGAGCCTGACATGATGATCATCCAAAGATGGTCGAGGAAGGAGCAGGAGGAAGGCGCACTAGACGAGGAGAAGATCATCAAGGACGGTGCAAAGATTTCTGAGGAAACCAAAGTGTCTTGTGCATACTACCTAGACAATCCAGCCTACCTCGAGAGCGCCAAGGTGGATGCCATTCTGTATGATAAATCATAAGCCACCCGGAGACCAGCTGGAAGCTTTGAAGTTTCTGACTGGACCAGACTATCTGGTGTTCACCACCCGGAATGTCTGGCCCAACCAGAATGTCCGGTGGACAGGAATGTCCGGCCGCCGACGGATCTATTCTAAATCGGTTGTATCAGTTTGAGTCCTTTACAACTTGTTTTCGGTTTTTGGCTATCCTAGCCGCCCATATAAGCCTTGGGACGACCCTTTAGCTAGGTTTATACCATGTTTCAGATAAACCCTGGATCTATTGAGTTGCTACTTGTAGTTAATTGAACCCCTACACCAATTTGTATCGATCTGGTGTATTTGCTACTATAAATCAAGTGTGATTAGTTGTTCCATTGGGAATTAACCAATTGCAATTTTTGTGTGATCTACTATTCCATTGAGAATTAGAAGATTGCATCACCACTTTGTGGTTAGCGGCTACGTGCACAAGTGGATATATGATGATAGTTGAGAGATGATGCATTGGCATCAGGGATTGATTGAGAGGTTCGTGAGTGGCATACAAGTTATCTCCACCCACTATCATCATATATCCACCTCGGTTACTGAGACAATCGGGCCACCCCATATCATATTGGTATCAGATTCCAGCGTTTCCTTAGTAAGCATCCACAAACCCATCCATAGTTAATTGGTTTTTGTCCTATACGGAAAAAGGCAATCAAAAGGTTTAGGGTTAGTCTTTTCCATATCCTAGATTCCATCGGAGTTTAGTCTTAGTTGCTGGCCATTGTCGTTTCTTTGATCCGATCTCTACTAGTACAAGTCGTAGTGTGTAGGTTTTCCTTGTTATTATCTTTTTTCTTTGTTTTCGAGTCGTTCATCACTGTTTTCCGCTAGATTACACCTATTTATCCGAGTCCACATAGCGTACTTTTGTTTTCAACTTAGCTACAAATTTTCTACAGCATTTGTGCCTAGGAACATACCTACAAGACTAGTTGATTTGCTCTGAACAGGCTTCTCATTAGGGTTTTGAAGTGCAAAACTTTTGGCCAGTTAGATCATAGTGTCTAGCCGCATTACACCGTACTATCCGGTACCACGGAATACCAGGCCACGTTACCCCGGTGATGCAGCCCGTCCTATGGACGTCCCTAGATCTACACCACCAAGTCCCCCAAGTGGACCAATGACTCGCGCCTGATCCAAGCTACTACAAGCTAAGGTTAACTCGCTCCTCTCCTCGTATGATTTCGATACATCCTTGGATGGCTTACTACTTTATGACAATACTTTGTGCATCCTTAGCTTTGAACCCCATGATGAAATGCCAAGAGAAGGAACCAAGCGCTCACAAGAAGAAGCTCTAGCTCATTCTAGTGCCAGGACCAGAAGCTCTGCCAGAAATCTAGGCGCCAAGTCTGATGCCGATCGGAAGCAGATTAGAACACACTTCTGTAAGCTATTCTGGTGCATGCCGAAATGAGCCGGGTGCCGCCGAAACTTCCAGGATTCGAGTCAACTCTTGGTCTTGGCCCATGTAATTCCCTATTTCGTCCAGACTTTACCTTTTTGTACCCAAACTACCCTTCTTTCAGTGGATGGCCTATAAATAACCCCACCCCTCCATTGTAATCCCTAGACTTGATAATTGGAATTAGAAGAAACACTCGTGGATCTACCTAATTATAGTATCTTGCTCCTTTGACAAAGGAGCACCAATTATCCCCCACCTCTTGAGCTTTGCATCGCTCGTTTAGGTTGTACAAGGCCTTGGAATCGGAGTCCTTCGCCAAGTTGTCAAGATCTCACCAAGACTCCCGCTCATTGTTCTAGTTAGAAAGTGAGATCCTTGCCCGCCACCGATCCTAGGGATTGTGTGGGACCGGTTGCCGCCAATGTGAGCTATTGGTTTGTATCATGTTTTCATGTGTGTGCGTGTGTGTTCATCGAGTTTATCATGTGTGTGTGTTCGTGGATTTCATCCTCTCCCTCTTTCCCCACTCACCTTCATCTCGATTTCCATGGGAATTTGTGAAAAGTCGGGCAACCCCAAGGGGTCACCCCTAACACCCAGAGTATCCGGCTAATTTTGCTCAGAAGTTTTGCATTCGTATTGCATTGTGTCAAATAGTTGAAAAATCAAAAAATGATAAAAGAAAAAAGTTATCAAAAAAAATATAAAAGAGAAAGAAAAAGAGATGAAGTGACAAAAGAGACATATCAAATTTTGATTGGAGGCCTAGTTTCTAATAGGACTTATAGATTGAGAAATCTTGTGCCTGTTTTATTTGAGATATTACTAGCGCATCTCTTGTGGATTGCAATATTCCTATTCATAAGTTTTTTGCCACATTTATCTCCATTGTGTGTGTGTTTCCTTGGGTGTTTGTCACACGATCAGCACTAAGACTTGCTTTGGTATAATTTGGTCTCCATATCTATAGCCCCACTACATACTCCTTTTTTGCCGTGTGATCGTTCTTCTACCCTCGGCATTTGCTTCATTACATTTGTGCATGTGTTGTTTATCCAAGTTGGTAATCTTTACTAATTCACTTTGGAATGGTAAGATTTCCTTTCTTGCATTTGTGAGTTAGTTGTGAGGGAGCCACCAAAAGATTTTTTATTTCGTGCACTAACCTACTAATCATGTCTTCTAGTGATGTTGATGTGATGCAGAAAAAGGATGCTTATGCTACTATCACTTGGCGAGAATATGAAGCATTGTGCGATCATTTGAAAGGGATCATTACTCGCACAATGGATACAATTGTGAAAAATGCTCAGCTTACACAGCTTCATATAATCAGGAGTATCCAAACACATCTTACTGAAATTCAAACAAGTATTCATGCTTTGACAGAGTCTATGAATGGTATGAGGTTCCTAATGGAGCAACAACAACATCCACATGCTAAGGACAATGATGTCAGCATTAATGATGAACATATGGCCACTGCCCCTGCATTTGGCAACGGTCATGGTGACGGTCGTGGTGGTTCTCATGGAGGCTGTGTGTGTGGTTTTGCCCCCATCGGTGCTTAGCGTTTTCACCTACATGCACATGCACCACTTGATGATGGATTGGGTAAGCCCAAATTCTCCATAACCAGATTTGAGGGAGGCACTGATGTTTAAGAGTATCTCACCTAGGATCTAAAGATAGAGAAATTATGGAGCTTACATAACTATACTAAAGATGGAAATATCAAGCTTGCTAGTTCAAAGTTTGATGGTTATGCATTGCGATGGTGGCATGGTATTGTTCGAGCAAGGCAAGAAGATGGTGATCCACCTATCATTACTTGGCACACCGTGAAGGAGGTTATGAGAGCTTGTTTTGTTCCTCCCAATTATTTGTGTTTTACCTTCAACAAGTTACAACAATTGAAGCAAGGTACTATGATTATTGATGCCTATTACATGGAGATGGATATGCTTCTACAGCAAGCACGAGTATGTGAGTCTATTGAGATGACCATGCACTGTTTTCTCCATGGACTAAATTATAACATCAAGAGCATTGTTTGACATCATCGATATTTCGATATGAATGAGATATTACATCATGCACATGAATCTGAACCAGAATTTGCTGAAGAGGCTCAGTTTAAAGCTCATTCTACAAGAGGTGGGCATTTTTCCTCTCGGACTAGCTCTTGTGTGCCCACATCTAGTGCAAGTCCTCCTGATCATCAGTCTACATCAACAAGACCTACCTCCAATGTTTCCAATAAAAAGAAACCATCCCCAGCAACAAGTGGTACATGTTCTAACATGTCTATGGCACGTAATCATGATATGGAGTGCCATACATGTGGTGGCAATGGTCATTTCAAGCGGGATTGTCCTAACCGAAAGGTCATGTTTCTTAATGAGGCTAATGAGTATGAGACAGGAGATGATGCTGATCCGGATGATTCAGATGATGATGGTTATCCCAGTGATGATGGTGTCGATGAGTTTGCTTCGCTGGCACCAATCATTATTGTTTCACAGTGGACACTCAATGTGATGCCTCGGTCTAGTGCTACCAGTCAGCGCTAGAATTTGTTCCAAACAAAGGCACTTGTTGGTCCAAATAAATCTTGCAAGGTAATCACTGATGATGGTAGTTGTCGCAACTTAGCAAGCAAAGAGTTATGTGCCAAGATGAAACTAAAGTATCTAGCACACCCTCATCCATATTATATTCAATGGCTAAGTGACAATGGTGAGATGAAGGTCAGTCATATGGTGCGTGTTGATTTTGAGATAGGACCATAAAAGGATTCCATTGATTTTGATGTGGTTTGTCATTTGTTATTGGGTTGACCGTGGCTATTTGATTGTTCCATGCAACATAATGGCTGATCCAATACGTATCACTTGGAATTCAAGGGCAGAAAAATCAATTGGCAACCTATGTCACCATACGATACTGTAAATGAATCTCGTCAGAAAATTGAGGTCAACTTGGGAGATGCACCTACATTAGTTAATAGGAGAGAGAATGTAATAGTTGTGAGTGATATAATGAAAAGTGAGAGAGTGCCCAATTTACTCATATTAGCCACCAAAGAAGACATGATAGAATTTAGTGAGGATCCTACATCCGTGCTCATGTACAAGGGTGAGGTTTTAGTTTCTAATGATATAACCCATCTTTCTTTTGGTGTTTCTAATGTGTTACAGTAATTCAGCGACATGTTTAAGGAGGAGGTACCTGCTGGTTTGCCACCATTGGGAGGTATTGAGCATCAAATTGACTTGATTCCAGGAGCATCGTTACCCAACCGTGCACCTTATCGCACAAACCCCAAAGAGATGAAGGAAATTCATAAACAAGTGCAAGCGCTACTCGACAAAGGGTATATTTGTTTGAGCTTAAGCCCTCGTGTTGTTACTATTATTTTAGTTCCTAAGAAAGATGGTACATGGCGCATGTGTGTAGATTGTCGAGCTATAAATAACATCACTATTCGATATCGTCATCCTATTTCACGATTGGAAGATATGTTAGATGAATTGAGTGGTCCTGTTGTTTTATCTAAAATTGATTTGCGTAGTGGTTATCATCAAATTAGGATGAAGGAATGGGATGAATGAAAAACTTCCATTAAGACTAAGTTCAGTTTATATGAGTGGTTAGTAATGCCTTTTCGATTAACTAATGCACCTAGTACTTTCATGAGGTTAATGAACCATATCTTAAGGAACTTTATTGGCAAGTTTGTGGGTGTGTATTTTTATGAAATATTAATCTACAACTGCAATGAAAATGAATATAGTGATCATATTAGACAAGTCTTGCAAGTGTTACGATATGCTAAGTTATATGGTAATCTTGAAAAGTGTACATTTTGCAAAGATAAGGTCATATTTCTGGGATATGTTGTTTCTAAACATGGAGTAGAGATAGATTCATCTAAAGTTGATGCAATTCAAAATTGGACTACTCCCATGAACATGAGTCAAGTACGAAGTTTTCATAGTCTAGATGGTTTCTATAGAAGGTCCGTGAAAGACTTTAGTACTACTGATGCACCTTTAAATGAACTAACTAAGAAAGGTGTACCTTTTGTGTGGGGCATAGCCCAATATCATGCTTTTGATGAACTGGAAATATTGTTAACTTCTGCACCTTTGCTTGCACTACCATATTTTTCTAAGAAATTTGAGATTGAATGTTATGCTAGTGGCATAGGAATTGGTGGTGTATTGATGCAAGAGGTATGTCCCATTGCAAAAAAAATCTGAGGAACTTTGCTGTGCAAAGTTAAATTATCTTGTCTATGATAAAGATTGTATGCGCTTGTTAGATTTCTTGAGGTTTAGCAACATTAATTGTGGCCAATTTATCATACATTCTGATCATGAAGATTTAAAATACCTGAAAGATCAATCTAACTTACATAGGCGTCTTGCTAAGTGGGATGAGTTCATTTAGTCTTTTCCATACATCATCAAACATAAGAAGGGAAAGATAATGTTATTGTTTATGCTCTATCTAGGAAGAACATGTTATTAACATAAATGGATATCAAAGTTCCTTGTTTAGAGATTTTATGTGATTTGTATGCAACTAATCATGATTTTGGTGAACCATATCGCTTGTGTTCTATTGGGAAAGCATGGGATAAATTTCACATGCATGATGGGTATTTCTTTCGTGCTAACTAACTATGTGTTCGAGAATTGTCGGTGTGTTTGTTGTTGTTAAAGGAATCACGTGATGGAGGATTGATGGGCACTTTGGGTGTGAGAAGATGCTACTCATGCTCGCTAATCATTTTTATTGGCCTAAGATGAGGCATGATGTGGACAGGTTTGTAAAGACATGCATTACCTTCAACAAGTCAAAGTCCAAGTTGAAGCCTCATGGTTTGTATACGCCATTACCTGCACCTACTACACCATGGGAAGATATAAGCATGGATTTTTTATTAGGTTTGCCTAGAAATAAAATAGGCCAAGATTCAATTTTTGTGGTAGTGGATAGATTCTCTAAAATGTCACATTTTATTGCCTGCCACAAAAGCGATGATGTGTCCCATATTGCTAACCTGTTTTTCAGGGACATAGTACGTTTACATGGAGTACCAAAGACGACTATTTCTGACTATGATGTTAAGTTCATGAGCTACTTCTGGAAGAAAATTCGGGGAAAGAGGGGACAAAGTTACTATTCAGCACTACTTGTCATCCCCAAATCGATGGTCAAACAGAGGTGGTGTTAGGGGTGACCCCTTAGGGTTGCCTGATCTTACACGAAAATCCCTTGGAAATCAAAGTGGGGGCGAGTGGAGGGTGCGGGAGAGGATGAAATCCGCAAACTCGCACAAGAAGAAGACGATGACCACACGCACACGCGAAACACAATACACACCAATAGCTCACGCTGGCAGTAACCTGTCTGACACAATCCCTAAGATCGGTGGCGGGCAAGGATCTCTCTCTCTCTAACTGGCTTGACAAGCGGGAGGCTTGGTGAGATCTTGACAACTTGGTGAAGAACTCCGATGCCAAAGACTTGTACAACTTGAACACGCGAGGCAAAGTTCAAGAGGTGGGGGATATTTTGTGCTCCTTTGTCAAAGGAGCATGAGACAAGAATTAGGTAGATCCACAAGGGTTTCTTATAATTCCAAATATCAAGTCTAAGGTTACAATATGAAGGGGTGGGGCTATATATAGGCCATCCACTTAAACAAGGGTAATTCAGCGATAAAAGGTAAGTTCTTGATGGATTTGGGGTTACATGGGCCGAAGTCCCAAAAGGCCTTAATATGTCGGTTCTGACTTAGGCCAGAGACTCTAGGGTCTGAGGGCCGGAGACTCCGGGGTGGTATATGATCTCCGGGCAGGTCTCCAGGGTGGCATACAGAAACTTCTAGGCAGGGGTCCAGAGTCCGGTCCGGAGTCCTGGGGCAGAGACTCCGGGTGGAGAGGCCGGAGACTCCAGGGTGCGCAAAGACTCCGATGTTGACGACGCTCTGCGGCTCGGTCATGGGAGGGGTGTACTAGGAGCTACATGTGGAAGTCTAGAGTCTGGTCCCGAGTATAGGCCAGAGACTCTGGAGTTGGAGGGCGGAGACTCCAGTCTTTAGGGTCAGAGACTTCGGGGTTTTAGCCTCTGAAGTGTCTTCTTCTTGTCCACCTACTGGTACTTCATCCGAGAGGGCTTGTCAATGTGTCGGGGCTTCGTAGATGAGAATGAATAGTGTCGTTGCATGAAGTAGTAATCCATCCAAGGATGTATCGAAATCACATGAGGAAAGGAGCGAGTTAACCTTAGCTTGTAGAAGTTTGTCTCGAGCACGAGCCATTGGTCCACTTGGGGGAATTGGTGGTGTATATGTAGGGACGTTCATAGGACGGGCTGCATCATCTCCCCCTTTGGGAAAGATTCGTCATTGACTCTTCGTGCTTATCATCTTGATCGTCTCCATGGAAATGTGAAAGTTCCTTGACATTGAATGTAGAGCTCACGAGATACTTCGAGGTCGGTATGTCGATGATGTAGGCATTGTTGTTGATCCTCTTGAGGACTTTGAAGGTACCATATCCTATTGGCTTGACCTTGGAGTCGTGATCTTTGGGGAAGCGGTCTTTGCTTAGGTGTATCCACATGAGGTCACCTTCTTTGAAGATCATCTCTTTCTTGCTCTTGTTTAGCCTTGAAGCTTAGCAGAGTACTTGTTGCCTTATAGTAGCTCTTTTGTCTTAGTGTAGTTTCTTCATGGCTTGCGTGCACTTATTGACGTCCATGTTGGTGCACTCATGGCGAGGAAGTGGTAGGATGTCGAGCACGGTGAGGGGCTCGAAACCGTAGACGATCATGCAGGGGGTCATTTTTATTATAGAGTGCTTGGCTCGATTGTATGCGAACTTAGCATGGGGAATGCATTCCTCCCAATCCTTCAGACTTTTCTTGATCAACATGCGAACTAGTGTTTCGAGGCTTTGATTGTCGATCTCGGTTTGGCCATCATTTTGGGGATGCGAGGCGGTCGAGAAGAGGAGCATGACACCAAGCTTGGCCATGAGTTTCTTCCATAAGTATCTCATGAATTTGATGTCACAGTCGGAGATGATAGTTCTAGGAACTCCATGAAGACGGATGATTTCCATAAAAACAAATTTGCAACATGTGAAGCATCATCGGTCTTATGACATGGTATGAAGTGTGCCATTTTGGAAAAACGATCAACTACGACAAATATTGAATCATGACCATGCTTATACCTAGGAAATCCTAACACAAAGTCCATGCTAATGTCTGACCAAGGTGCATGAGGAATAGGCAAGGGCATATAAAGACCAAATGGGTTAGACTTAGACTTAACTTGAACACATGTAGTGCATCGTTGGACGTGGCGCTTCATGTCGTGCTTCATCTTGGGCCAATAGTAATGAGTGCAGAGCATGTCCAATGTCTTGTCATGACCAAAGTGACCCATAACGCTGCGACCATGATACTATTGAAGAAGCAAGTTTTGGAGAGATGACTTCAAGATGCAAAGCTTGTTTTGTTTAAAGAGAAATCCCTAATGCAAATAGAAATAATCAAATCCTTTGACACTTGAACACTTTGCAAATATTGGTCCAGAGAACGAGTCAGAAGCATATAAAGTTTTGATGTCATCAAGACCCAACACGCTTACTTCGAGGCACGTAAGAAAGCATGTGTTCTTGCGAGACAAGGCTTCTACCACCACATTACCTTTTCCTTTCTTATACTTGATGATGTAAGGAAAAGATTCCATGAACTCAACCACTTAGCATGCCTTTTACTCAAGTTGGGTTGTCCTTTGTGATATTTCAATGACTCATGGTCGGAATGTATGATAAATTTCTTAGACCAAAGGTAATGTTGCCAAACTTGAAGGACACAAACTAAAGCAAAAAGCTCTTTGACATAAATCGGGAAATTAAGGCATGCGCCGTCAAGTTTCTCTCTATGGTATGCAATAGGACGTCCATTTTGCGTGAGGACTCCTCCAATGCCAATACCACTAGCATCACATATATCTCAAAAGTTTTCGTAAAATACGGTAACACAAGAAGAGGTGCTTCGGTGAGCCTCTTTTTAATTTCATCAAAAGCTTTTTCTTGTGATTTGCCCCACACGAAGGTGACATTCATTTTCGTCAACTCGTTGAGAGGACAAGCAATGGTAGACAAATCCTTCACAAACCGACAATAGAAACCGGATAACCCATGAAAACTTAGAAGTTCACTCACATTTGTGGGGATGGGCCAATCTCGAATGTCTTTGCCTTTAGAAACATCAACTTCAATGCCATAGGAAGAAACAACAAAACCAAGGAAAATCAACTTGTCTTTGGCAAAAGTGCACCGGGGAGATTAGAATATAGCTTTTCATTTCAAAGGATTTGCAAAACCTCCTTAACATGTGTCACATGCTCCTCAAGCCACTTGCTATAAACAAGAATATCATCAAAATAGAAAACAACACTTTTTCTGATGAGAGATCCCAAAATATGATTCATAATGATCATGAAGGTGGATGGGGCATTATATAAGCCAAAAGGAAGGACCAACCATACATAGAGACCAAGTTTGGTCTTGAAGGTAGTTTTCCACTCATCACCTTCCACCATGTGTATTTGATGGTAGACACTAGGAAGATAGATTTTGGAGAAAATAGTGGCTCCACTCAACTCATCAAGCATGTCATCAAGACGTGGTATATTATGTTTATAACATACGGTGATAGCATTGATTAGATGGAAGTCCATGCATAAACGCAATGTATCATCTGTTTTAGGAACAATAATGATGGGTACAGCACTTGGGCTAGTGCTTACTTGGATCAAACCTTTAGAGACGAGTTGGTTGATTCGGCGTTTGATCTCCTTTGTCTCCTCCTGGTTCGTGCGGTAGGTGGAGCAGTCTGGAAGAGGTGTGCCGGGTATGAGGTCAAAGTGGTGCTCGATTCCGTGAAGAGGTGGTAGTCCATGAGGGAGCTCTTCGGGAAACACGTCCTTGAATTCCTGCAATATAGCCATCAAAGAGGGAGGAATATTTGTCAAGTGATTAGTTTCTTGTGTTAGTCCCTTGCAAATGAGGACATAGTGCAAGATAGATGGGATATTCCTCACGTCTCTCATCTCACTTTTGGTGGCAAGAAGAACACTCTTACGTTTTCCTCTCGAGTTTGGCTTTTGGCTCTCACTCTATATATGGTGGTTCTCTTGCTCACCACTCTTCTCACAAGTAGGTTGTGTGTCTTGCTCCCTTGATAAAGCCTTTGCATTATCAGAATTATCTGGCTAGGAGTCATCAGTTGCAAAACACATGTTTTGTTAAGCCATTTGAAGGTATGCACATTTATGCGACCATCATGTAGAGAACCTTTTTCGAATTTCCACGGTCGGCCAAGCAACATATGTAAAACCATTATGGGAACCATATCACATTCTATCATGTCCTTGTATGGTCCAATTGAGAATGTTACCGAGATGGTGTGCTTGATCTTCACGGACCCTTGGTCACTTATCCATTGGACATGGTATGGGTGCTTGTGTGGATGAAGGGTGAGGTTAAGCTTCTCACACAACTCGGTTCATGCACGCGTTTAGAAGATGTTGGATCTTTGATCTTCATGTTCTTGGGCTTGAGTGGTCAAGATCCTTGTGACAAGAAACGAAGGACTTGCGTCATGCTCACACATGAGAAGTTCTTAATCATCTTCCACATGTTGCCTTGCCATTGATTCTTTTATCCTTGCATCAAATTCATCCCCACTCAAGTATTCCTCATTGCCATTGTCATGAATGAACAAAACTTTCTTGTTTCCACATGTGGCTGACTTGTGTCCTTTTACTCCACACTTGTAGCATTCATCATTGAATGGCGGGTCATCCTTTGTATGATTGCCACTTGGGAGTGGTTTTCCTTGGGGAAGTGTGGGCTTGAAGGAAGTCTTGGAGGTACTTGAGGAGCTTCCATTGAAGATTCTTGGTTGTAACATCCCAATATTTTCCTAATTTGGAATGTTAAAATAAAATGATTGAATTGTCTAATCGTGCTGAAACTTTTAAATGGAAAGAAACTTTGAGGATTTGTTTAGAATTTTCCCAAGACACATAAAAAGAGTGGAATATCATGACCATCCATTTGGTTGGAAAGTTTGAAAAAATCTTGCTTGCCTTGCATTCATGATACTTGCATCATGAATTCATGCAAATTCTTAGGTGAAAAACCCCATTTACAAAACCCTCTTTTGAATTACCAAAATAGTCCTACAAGAGTACAAACAAGGATTTATAAACTCACTACTTTCAAACTAGAAAAAAGGATACAAGAGTGATCCTAAGATGATATACTAATTTTTAGAAAATTTTAGAAACAATTTTTACTCCATTTGGAGTTATAAAACAAAAGATATGAAAGATATACTCAAATACAAAAAAAGAAAAGAAAATGAAAAAAAACCTAGACTAACCTAATAGGATAGACTGTCGATATGGCCTATGTACTATCTACCACACGCCCGAGCCCACAACCGGCCCAACAAGCAACAACAGTAGCTACCCGCAGCCGCGGCCTATCTGCAGGGACCCACCCAGGTCGTCTTCCCCTGTGTGCACGGGATGAACTCCTCCCAACCGAATTAAATCCTTCTTCAGCACGATATGGCTCGGGCACGATTCAATCTCGAGGTTCTCAGCCGCCCTTGGCTCTCTACTTCCCCCTGACCTTCATATCTCGACCGACTGCTTTGTCCTAATCGGTTTTACCCTTCTTCAGCACCGCAGGACGCGCGTGCAAGCTCACCGGAGTCTCACTAGAGTCGCGCCGCTGCATCCGCGCCTCTTCATCCCTACACGAAGCAAACGGCGACGTAGTGGCCACTAGCAAAGTCGACATCCCCTACTACACCTCTTCTGCGGGTTTGTCGCCACCCTAAACCACCAGATCGCCACCAGCCTTGATCACCGATGTGTCTGCCGCCGCCCACCGCCGGCGTGACATCACCCCCGGAGAAGCCCGGGAAGCTTCGGTCTTGGACCATCGGTTCCTCATATGGCGGTCTAGATTAGGTCCAGCCACGAAGGGGTATCAGCGAATAAGGTCGCACCACGAGGCTGCACAGTCAGCTGCCGCGTCAGTGCCCAATCAGCAGGTTAGCGCCCAGTCATTAAATCCATTTCCGATTTTAGATAAATAGCCAGAAAATTGTGCAATCTTGCAAAAATTATATAAATAGATTTATAAGTCAAAATTATTGTATAATATATTGTTGAAATGATAATTTAGCGTAGAACACTTCATGATAAGATCTAATTTTCATAGTATAGTTTTTCGGTAATTATTTAATTGGTTAAATAGTGCTTTAGAGTATTTAAATTGTAGAAAAATAACTACGACTCAGAAAATACAAATAATATATCTACAGATTTGTAATTTTGTGCCCAATATTATTCTAGTTTTAGATCCGACTTTTGTTGAAGTTTTATTTTTATGTAATTTAAAGTATTTTAATTGCTATTTAATTCATAGAAAACTAACTATATCTCCAAATTTAGTGAAACCAATTTCTACGGTTTTGTTTCGATCATATATATCGAGGGAAAATATACACAAAAAATTTCGACTAGATGATTTTGTAGAAAGCCTAAATTGTGTTTATAAATCATCAAAACATATCTACAGATCCCTTTTGTGTGATTATAATTGATACGATCTCTAAATTTAATTACCTATCAAGTGGAATTTAATTCACAATTTAATATTACAAAAAAACCAGAATTTTTGTTAGAGTGAGTTAAACCCTATTTCAATCAATATAGTTCATTAATAAATTGTTTTATACATTAAATGCTTTTTCATGTGAATCATGTGTCATAATAGTGTCCCAAAAACTAAATACAACCGTTGTGACATATCATGCATGTACTTGTTCATCTTTGTTTTATAGTGTGTTTGCAATGTTTCTATGTTTACAATTGTGTTGATTGGAATTACTTTATTCCCATGTTAGATTATGCGGAGAGTGTGTTTGCTGCGTAGGAATACAATCGTCACCCATATTATTAACATAAGGCAAGTTACAATTTTGTTCATATCCTTGTCCTATGTTTTTATACTATGCATGTGTAGGATGTTTCAGTAGAAATATTTTACAAGAGTTTTACATGTGCGATGTTGTTTTGTAGTATGCCATAAGTAGATTTATAATTAGGATTATTTCCACTCCCCAGGAGGAATCCCTGAATTTTTCTAAGTATTATGCTTCTGCTATGTTATATATAAAATATCAATGGGGGGTTCAAAGACAGAATTTTTTCTCAGTATAAAAGCCCTCTTGAGCGAACCTTTTCCTCTCAAAATCTACTTCAAAAGAAAACTAACTTTTCTTCTGGGCGGATTGGTTGTCAGGTCAACAAGTGGAATTTTGCTAGAGGACGACCGACTAGGAATCAAAGAAGTCCGCCATGTTTCATAATTCAGAAGCTTCTAGTGCAACCACAATACATGGCCTCTTTCTTGGCCTAGTACTTAGTGTGAAACCTCACCTGGGTACCACCACTTGGAGGATTTTTGGCACGGGTGGATCCGGAAGGTAGAGGGGCTACTAAGGGAAAGCCTCACCATGGTCTTGTTTGTAAAAGGACTTGATTGTGGATTGTGGGTAAAGTGAACAAACTCACGAGAGTAAATAATCTGCCCGATCAGCCATGTTCACAGAAAAAACAACTTTGAGCATCTGAAGGATGGAACCTCTAAAGGATTTCCTTTCTCTTTTCAAACAGAAGTTTTCAATCCTTACGGCGTGTGTAATATGGCTAATAGGTGGGTTTTTTGGGATACTTGGTGTGTAATATCCAAGTAGCTTGGTGTGTAATATCCAAGTGGCTTGGTGTGTAATATCCAACTGTTAGGTTGAGGATCGGAAACTTGGTGTGTAATATCCAAGTGGCTTGGTGTGTAATATCCAAGTCCTTGTTCCACTTGACCCTATATTACTTATCAAATGTTTACAAAGTAGGATAAAATATTTATCTCTTCTTCTTGACTTATAAAAATTGGCTTTACGCAAATAAACCTCAAGCCTTTTGTCATCCTATGCATGTAGAGATAAGTATTTTTCTCATAGTTTAAT
This sequence comes from Avena sativa, assembly GCA_916181665.1. NCBI lineage: Eukaryota > Viridiplantae > Streptophyta > Magnoliopsida > Poales > Poaceae > Avena > Avena sativa. The sequence goes on from OV702292.1 coordinate 322,500,232, forward strand.
TTTCCAATACATTCAAAGTATTGACCAACTTGTTTGGCTACACGTTTCATGTGCAGAATTTGGAGATCGTTGAAAGGTGCGCTAGGGTCACGGGTCTTCATTCAACTAGCATGTGGCATTTACGGGACTCCAAGTTGTATTATTTCGCTTCTGTTGTAATAATTAGAGTATGGATTATTTGATTCATGTAATAAAGACTTGTGTTTTACATGATATTTCATCAACTATGAGTGCTAGCTAATTATCCAAGGACTAGCATGTTAATCATAGGGACTTAGGATCATTATCGATCTCAGGTAACTACATTGGTGTAGCGATTGAGGCTTTCTTATAGATTAAGTACATCATGGGCTTGTTGTATTTGATGTCCTCTTGTACTTCACGCTAGGCTTTTGTTGTAATGTGCACAAGCTCAACCATGTTGTTGTACTTTTGGAACTCGACGATGCACTTTATTGGGTGGTTCTAGCCTATGAGGAAACGTGCCATTATGTGCTCACCATGCTCTTAAATGTTGGCGTGGCTCATGTTGAGCTCCAGTTGCTTGAAGTACTCTTCCACGGTCTTTTTCCCTTGGTTTAGCGATTGTAGCTTGTTGAATAGGTCAGGCGTGTAGTGTATAGGAATAAATTGGGATCTCATATGAGCCTTCATGTCGTGCCAAGTGGTGATTGGAGGCTCTTCTCTTGCGTCACAACCAACTTGGACTTGTTCCCACCAAAGAGTGGCATAATCATCGAACTCAAGCAAATCCATGTCGACCACTATAGTTGTGCATTCAGAAGATTTTTCTAGTTTGAGCACCCATGAGAGATATTCTTCGGGATCATTTGAACCGATGAACTTGGGCGTGATGAATTTGAGCTTGCCAACGGTTTCTTCCTCATTACGGTCATGGTAGCGGTTGTTGCCATGATGGTGACGGTCTTCATCATCCATGCAATCATTGAGACGAGCTTGTTGACCTTGTTGATGCGCTTGCGGCTAAGGAGCCACATTTGGAGGTGGTGGAACTTGCTTCTCACAATGTTGTTTTGGAGCTTGCTCTTGCGCTTGGCGTGGTTGTTGACAAGTTTGAGTTACTTGGGCCTCACGAGGATGATGAGGATGTGGAGCCTCTAGCCACGGTTATTGGTGAGGGGAGGCACATTCCTCGGTTGTTGATGTAGATTAGGCACATGGGCCTCTTGGTGAAGATCGGGGTCAAGAGCCTCTTGCCGCGATAGGGGTCGCTCCACGTGTACCATTCGATGCTCCATGTCATGATGTTGTGGAGGAGGATCGTCATGGTGGCCATGGTGGTGGCGTGGATGTTCATGATGGCGATGGAGAAGAGGAGGGTCTTGAAGAGATTCATGTTGACGACGAGCTTGTTCCTCCAAGTTGGAGTCATCACTTGTTGTTGTAAGAATGTCTCGTGGACGTGGGTGTTGTAGTTGAGGTTGCACTTGAGTTTACACTTTTGGTCCTTCACGTGGTTGGTCTTGTTGGATCAGTAGTGCCCTTGCGTTATGACGATGTTCTTCTCGCCTTGCTTAGGGCCTTGAGGAGAAATCACCATCATAGCTTGATGTTGCGACATGTTGTGGGGAAGGTACATAGTGGGAATAACTTCCATCTTCAACCACGGGGGCTTTATTGCGTCTTGGATCACTTGCATGAAGGTCTTGTCAATGAGGAGAGCGATGGAATCAAGAGCTTGACACACTCGAAAGGTGTCGTGAAGAGCTTGATGCACGTGAATGCAGTCTTGTGTTCTATGTGAGCTCGGCCATCTTCCTTTGTAAGACTTCATTTTGGTTGGCGAAGTTTATGTGCATGGCCCTTGTCTCTTGAGAAAGGTTGGTGAATCCTTGTCGCATGTTGTGCATTTGTTGTTGGAGGACATCAAAGCGGTTGTAGATGCTCTTGAATTTGTCTTGAGTTTCGCCGAATTGTTCATCTTGGTGCAACTCGAGGGGATTGCAATGATCATGGAACTCTTGTCGTATGATGTAGTGTCTTGCATGCATCATGTATGGACCTTCTTCATCTTCGGGTGGAGGTTGTTGGCTTGCCTCCCCGTGCCTATCCATGATGCAAGACAACAAAGATTGTATTTGAAGGTAATATGTGGTGGGGTTAGCCTTTTACATTACCTTGGAGATTGTATCGAACTAGTAGCCACAAGTGAGAACTATAAGATTTCAAAGTGAAATCACAAAGAAAGCTCACAGTAAAGAAAGAACTAAAACTCTCAAAAGCTTTTGGTGGAAGGTTAGGGTTGTGGAATGCCAAAGAACCAATCAAACAAAAAGGGATAGTCAGAAGTGGGTAAAATCCAACAAAACTCAAGTCAAAGGTAAAGGTCAACAACTCAAAGGATGACGGAAACCTACACCATACACACACGTGGAGATTATTGTGATTAGCATGACTATGAAAATGAGCAACAAAATGTCCTAATGAAGACTAACCTCGGTTGTCGTGCCAATCCAAGGAGAGACGGTGGCCCGTTTCTAGAGAGAAAAATGAGCAATGGATTTGTGCACTTTCCTTGGGTGCTCTTCTTTCTCTCTTGCTTACAAGCATGAGACTCTCTTTTGCTATGGGAGACTATTTTTCTTTTCATTTTGTTTCTTTTCTCTTTTTTTGATTTTTGCTCTCCCTTGATGCTACCAAGTCACTCTTCTATTGCTCTTGCACTCTCACTATCCAAGGACAAATGCACAATGCTCAAGCAAACATAAGACGAGCCACTCTCGTGGGATAGGTGCACACAATGGAAGATAGGGGTTAACAAGGTGACATAAGTTATACCTTCTTTGGTGATGATGAACTTGCGGTCCGTGTCGCGGTATGATGTTTGGTTGTCGTGGCGTCGAGGAGCACAAACGAATTTGTTGCGGAAGCTTGTTTTTAGTTGGTCACACGCACACGATACACAAACAAACAAATGAAGATTAGCCAAAATGGAATAAGTGACAAAAACTTTCAATACTAGGCGTCTGGACCGGAGACTCCGGGGTCAGGAAAACTGCTCGAACTGCTCGTGTTCTTGAGCGGAAATCCACGCCTTGGGGCCTCAAATCCACCAAAAATAGGCCAAAATTGGGCAGGGAAATGCAGGGGAAAGATGGACCAACACCTAAGATCAAAACTACAAGAAACACTCCAAATCGATAGATCAATCCAAAATCAAATTTGGTGCTATTTTTGGTGATTTTCCATTTTTTCGTGGATAGAAGAAAAACTGGTGGGAGAATTCGTGAGCAACGAAGCTCTTGATACCAATATGTTAGGGTGACCCCTTGGGGTTGCCCGATCTTTCACAAATCCCTCGGAAATCTAAGCGCGAGCGAATGGAGGGTGAGGGAGAGGATGAAATCTGCAAACTCATGCAAGAAGATCACGATGAACACACGCACACGTGAAACACAATACATACCAATAGCTCATGTCGGCGGCAACCGGTCTGACACAATCCCTAGGATCGGTGGAGGGCAAGGATCTCTCTCTCTAACCGACATGGCGAGCGGGAGACTTGGTGAGATCTTGACAACTTGGCGAAGGAATCTAACAACAGGGCCTTGTGCAACTTGAACATGCGAGGCAAAGTTTAAGAGGTGGGGGATATTTTGTGCTCCTTTGTCAAAGGAGCATGAGACTAGAATTAGGTAGATCCACAAGGGTTTCTTATAATTCCTAATATCAAGTCTAGGGTTACAATATGAAGGGGTGGGGCTATATATAGGCCAGCCACTTAAATAAGGGTAATTCGGGGATAAAAGGTAAGTTCCCAACGAATTTGGGGTTATGTGGGACGAAGGCCCAAAAGGCCTTAACTTGCTTGGTCTGACTTAGGCCAAAGCCTCCAGGGTCTGAGGGCCGGAGAGTCCGGGGTGGCTGGAGACTCCTGCTCGGTCTGTGGTCTCTAGGCAGATCTCTGCATACAGAGACTTCTAGGCGGGGGTCTGGAGTCCGGTCCGGAATCCTGGGGCGGAGACTCCAGGATAGCGGGACGGAGACTCCCAGGTGGAGAGACCGAAGACTCCAGGGTGCATGGAGACTCTCATGTTGATAGTGTTGCCTGGTTCGGTCTCTAGAGGGGTATATTGGGAGCTATAGGCAGCAGTCCAGAGTCTGGTCTGGAGTCTAGGCCAGAGACTTCAGGGTTGGAGGGTGGAGACTCCGGGCTTCAGGGTCGGAGACTCCAGGGTTTCAGCCTCTAAAGTGTCTTCTTCTTGTCCAGCTCCTGGTACTTCGTCTAAGAGGACTTGTCGATGTGTCAGGGCTTCGTAGCTGAGAATTCACAGTGTCATTGCATGAAGTAGTAAGCCATCCAGGGATGTATCGAAATCACATGAGGAAAAGAGCGAGTTAACCTTTAGCTTGTTGAAGTTTGGCTTGGGTGCGAGTCATTGGTACACTTGGGGGACTTGGTGGTGTAGATGTACGGACGTCTGTGGAACGGGTTGCATCAGGTGGTGAACTGAACACTATCGACATTGCTGCGAGCTATGATCAAGAAGAATATTACTAAATGGGAGGAGTGTTTGCCACATGTGGAGTTTTCATATAACCGAGCGGTTCACTCTCCCACACATCTTTGTCCTTTTGAGGTGGTCTATGGTTTTAAACCCATTACACCACTTGATTTGTTGCCTCTTCCTATCCAAGAGAGAGTAAATATGGAATCATCGAAGAGAGCATATTTTGTGAGGAAGATATGTGTGAACACAAAAGAGGATATTGAAAATAAGGGCAAGAACAATGTTGAAAGAGCTAACAATAAGCGTAAGGAGGTGTTTTTTTGCCTGGAGATATGGTTTGGGTACACTTTCGCAAGCATAAATTTCTAGAGTTGCATAAATCCAAGTTACTTCCACATGGTGCTGGTCCTAATGAAGTGATTTTCAGGATCAATGATAATGCCTACAAGATAGATATTCCTAAAGATGTTTTTGGAGGTGCCAGTGATAGTTTCAACGTTGCTGATTTGACACGATATGATGGAGAAGACCTTGGAGCATCGAGGTTAATGCCTTTTGAAGGGGGGGAGTTGATGAGCACATCCCTATTGAGTTACTATCTCCAACTCCTAATGTGACCCCTTGGGGCTGGCTAGATCCTGCCCAAAATTTCAAATCTCAAAATTTTGTGGCGCATATTGCAATATGCGCCACATAATTGGTTTTCAAATTTCAAAAAAATGCGGGCCACATCTAGGTGGGGGTCGCTGGAGGAGGGTTTGGCCACAGTAGGGGTAGGAGGAGTAGGGGAGGAGGAGGAGTAGGAGGCCACTGGTGTAGGAGGGTCATCGGAGTAGGGGAGTAGGTGGAGAAGTAGGAGGAAGAGGGTGTCGTCGGAGTAGGGGAAGAGTAGGAGGAGGAGCAGCAGGAGGAGGGGGTCGTCAGAGAAGGTCGCGGGAGAAGGACTAGTTCACCGGAGTAGGAAGAGGAGAGTAGGTTGCTGGAGTAGGAGAGGTCGTCGGAGGTGGTGGAGGAGGAGGTAGCCGGTGAGTGGAGAAGGAGGAGGGAGTGAGGAAGAAGGGGAGGAGAACGAGAGAAGAAGTGGAGGAAGAAGGGGAGGAAGGGGAGGAGGAGAGAAGAAGTGGAGAAAGAAGAAGTGGAGGAAGAAGGGGAGGGAGGGGAGGAGAAGTGAAGGGTAGAAAAAGGGAAAAAGAGAGGGACAAGGGCGCCAGTGTTGGGTTCGCAGCATAGAAAACAAAAAATTCCTACGATGAGAACTATACGCCAAGATCTATCTACTAGATACAGAGCAACGGGTGGATATACATCCATAGAGAACTTACCCTCGAAGACAAAAAAGCTTTGTTAACGAGATACAACTCGTGGATGATGTAGTCGTACACTTGCCGATCTCAAGATCGTGATGAAGTCCAGCTGGTCCGGCTCCAGCACGTCCATCAGATCCAGCTCCAGGAAGTCCAGCACCACCAAGTCCAGCACCGCAAAGCAGCGGTGCATCCGTAATCGCACACACGTCCGGTACCCCGACAACCTCCGTCCCTCGCTCTAGCAAAGCAGCGGAAGCAACAACTCCTTTCCAGATAAAGCCACCGAGAACATGTATCTCGCTAATCCGAGACCATGGGGGAATAATACTAGAGGGGGAGAGAGATCCTTCACGAGGAGGTGTGAGGAAGAAGGAGTGAGAGGGGGGCCTTTTATAGGAGGAGGGGAGGGTGTCCCTTCACCTCCCCCATTCATGTGGTGGTAACCCCCTCCACATTAAAATGCCCCTTCACATTCTCTTTTAAAGTCTCCACTTTAAATGCATTAAATTTCTCCAAATGTAATGCTCTCTCATTTAATAAAACTATTTTATTAATTTTATTCAGAATTTTGTTAATTACTTTAATTAACAAACATTCACATAAAACCCCCTGCAACATTTCAATATTACATGCAGAACAAATTTCAGCAATTTCACCTGAAACAGTTTCGGTGTCTATTGAAATAATTCTAGCGCTTTCTTAAATCTTTATCTGAAACATATTTTCTCCAAATGGTGTCGGTATCCCTTAAGTGCGTCACCCTACGGTTCGCGAATAATGCAGACATGATCGAGACCCCTCTCCGATCCATAATTAGCAGCGGGACCTGGAGATCCGTACTGACTCCCATATATTCAACGATGACTCTTGTGATCATGTGAACCTTTAACGTCGTAACTAAATCCCTTTGTCTCGCTATATATTACATGTCTGAGATTCGATCATTGGCATCCAAATACCTAGTTTGATCTCGTTACCGACATGCACTCTTTTCTCGTTCTCGTGATATAACATTCTAATGATCACATCACTTGCTTGCAAGCTATTTCAATGTGATATCACCAAGAGGGCCCAGAGTATATCTATCCGTCATAGGGATGGACAAATCCCACTCTTGATCCATGAGCCTCAACATAACACCTTCGTAGCACGGAACCCACCTTTATAGTCATCCTGTTACGGTGTGACGTTTGATGTTATCAAGATACTCTTCCGGTGTTAGCAATTAACATGATCTCATGGTCTAAGGACTAAGATTACTTCGTATGATGTTATAGCAATATAAACATAATGACTCTGATCATAATGCTATACTTCGGATGAATGTTCATCACATCATTCCACCAATGTTGTGACCTCGTTATTAACAACATCCAATGTCCATGATCAGGAAACCTTGATCATCTTGTTAATCAACAAGCTAGTTTATATGAGAGGCGGTACTAGGAACTTTGTATTTTTTTATTAAACACACATGTATTAACGTTTCCAATTAATATAATTATAGCATGCAAAATAAACATTTATCATAAACATGGAATAAGATAATAACCACTTTATTATTGCCTCTCGGGCATATTCCCTTTAGTCTCCCACTTGCACTAGAGTCAATAATCTAGTTTGTAAACTTGTATATACAACACCTAGGTGTTGAATATACGCCTTTGCTAGTGGTTAACATAATCTCTGGATCTGGCACTTTCAGGTCCGTGTGTATTTGCATGTCTTTGCGTCTCTACGCATCACTCATTCTCAAATGAGATGGCATTGTATAAATTTGGTTCTTTGGTGAGACTTTTAGTTCGTTCGGGTTAAAATATGTTGATATTGTTGTCATACAATATATCTTCATAGTATTAGCCCACTTTGAACCACACCTAGTTTGATAACAAACTACATAACACAAATGCCCTCCTTTGCTGCTACTATAGCAGTCATATACTTACCTTTTTTGTTGTAGTATCCGTCACAATGTTTCAACTTTGGAACTCATCCAAATCCAACATGGAACATCCTTTCCATTACATTGTGCCACCCATAGTCTAAATTGAGATAAAATTTTAATTTTGTATCTTGTGACAAAACTAGTATCAATGTAACACTTTACAATGAACTCCTTTTAACTATTTGTCACTTATACATGATATATTCTTAGTTCTTCCAAAGCTCATAAGAATATCTTTACTATCGTCCAATGATCATCTTATGAATCATTATGGTATGTGCTCATAACATTTAGAGCATAGGACATATCTAGATATATACATATCACTGTATAATCGATCAAAATCTTCATGTGAATCATTATGGAAAAACTTTGCGTATTGAACACCTATGGCTTTCTGGTGTTGCATATACGCAATTGCTAGTGGTTAACATAATCTCCGGATGTGACAGTTCAGATCCGTGTGTATTTGCATGTCTTTGCGTCTCTACGCATCACTCATTCTCAAATGAGATGGCATTGTATAAATTTGGTCCTTTGGTGAGACCTTTAGTTCGTTCGGCTCAAAATATGTTGATATTATTGTCACACAATATATCTTCATAGTATTAGCCCACTTTGAACCACACCTAGTTTGATAACAAACTACTTAACACAAATGCCCTCCTATGCTGCTACTATAGCAGTCATATACTTAGCCTTTTGTTGTAGTATCCGTCACAATATCTCAACTTTGGAACTCATCCAAATCCATCATGGAACATCCTTTCCATTATATTGTGCCACCCATAGTCTAAATTGAGATAAATTTAATTTGTATCTTGTGACAAAACTAGTATCAATGGAACACTTTACAATGAACTACCTTTAACTATTTGTCACTTATACATGATATATTCTTAGTTCTTCCAAAGCTCATAAGAATATCTTTACTATTGTCCAATGATCATCTTATAAATCATTCTGGTATATGCTCATAACATTTAGAGCATAGGACATTCTGGATATATACATATCATGGTATAATTGATCAAAATTTTCATGTGATTTTACTCACCAAGTGTTGAAACACTTGAATCTTGATACAATCCTTTCCATGCAGCAAGAACCTTTCTTGTTGTTTCCATATTGAACCCTTTGAATATCTCATATATGTATGTCTGGCACAACCATATTAGCGCCTCAATCTATCCATATAGATATTGATGCCTAATATTCCGGTTTTGCCCAAGTCTTTCATCGAAATCTTATTTTAATGAAATTCTTAACTTGTGTCAATACAATATACATCATTTCCAATCAACAATATGTTCTCTACATAATGTATTAGAAATATGTCTCAGCGCTCCCACTTAATTTCTTGCAAATGCAAGCATCTTCATCATCTCTGATGAATTTAAACTCTTTTAACAGTTTCATCATGGTGAAGATTCCAACTCCGCTATGCTTACTTCAACTATTGAAGTTTGCATGCCCTTTTAGCACCCTTTGAATTAACAAAACCCTTCGGACCGTGTCATGTACACGTCCTAGGTAACCATTCTATTAGAAGAACCTTGTTTTGTTTATTCAACTACCATATACTACCTCCATCCCAAGGCTTAAGGCATATAACTTTTTTCAAAAGTCAAACCAACTAAAGTTTGACCAAGTTTTTAGAGAAAAATATTAATATTTACACTACGTAATCCATACCCTTTCATACATCATGGAACATATTTTCACACGGTATGTATATAATATAATAGTTCTTGATAGTTTTTTCTAAAAGTTTGGTCAAACTTTACATGGCTTGACTTTTCAAAAAAGTTATATACCTTGAGCCTTGGGATGGAGGGAGTACCAAATTATATGTAGTGGTTGCTACATTAATCCGTCAAGACTAAATATCGCTATGAAAGATCAAATCTTGTCATAGTCAACTCCTTGAACATTGCCGTAAACTTCTTTCCGACATGTTGACTATTTCATAGATGTTAAACTAAATGACATATCAGTAGTTCGTGATATTCTAGACGTCTTTCTAGAAGTATCGTCATGTTGCCACATGACCGTGTTGTCAAATTGTTGAGCAAGCAAGTTCTCTAAATTGCCCTTCTCCAAGGATCCATACTGGATACCCTAAACTAGTTGGTTGAGCTTAAACAACTACCTGGAGAGTTGTAAGACAAAAGTTCTATCCGACTTAGTTCATCATAAAGGGATGTCTAGTTTTCATTCGTGCTGAAGAAAGATAGTGTTTCCTTCATGGAAATGTTATCGTTCCCTGCTTTTGATTTGATTTGGGTTATCGTCAAATCAAACTCAGTCCTAGGGACTATCCTAATGATGTATTTACTCGTGATGTTGCACCTAAGTACATCTTCATGTCCTTTGGTCTGACCAATATTGTTGTTCCGTTCATACCACATATGAGTCCATATTCATGGAGTATTTGGATAAGTTTGTTGAGCCCATCGATGACATTCTTATCTTCTCCGTGCTAGATTAGATTCATATGGAACAAGGAGTGGTAATGTTGGAAACTTTTGAGGACCGTCTTTGCGTTATCTCGAAGCATGTTTTCTGGATGTTAGAAGTGACCTTCTCCAATTCACGAGCAATAATTGAAAGTTGTCGCCGTGGATTTTAGAAGAGTTATTCTTAATTCCTCTAGAATCATTTCAAGTCATCCAATCATGTGTGAAGTATTCTTGATATGGTAGGTTGATACCTTTCCATCTCGAGAACATCCTCTGAGCACCCTAAGCCACTAACTGATTTGTCATGGAAGAGAAGAAGTCCTACAAACATCAGTAACTTCCTAAATGTTTCCCAATATGGATTCGTTTGTGTTTCGTTGCAATCAATTCATGTAGGGGCAATTATATTTTGATAACTTGCTAATACATGGGTTTTGCAACCTAGCTCATTCATTTGGAGCGTAACAATGTAACCCATGACTTGAGAATCTAGTAACTCTACCTTTGTGGTAAATGTTGCAAACTTTCTATTCAGACATGCTGAGTCTGAAGTATCTTTCCACTTAACCAAATCTGAATCTCAAGCATATATGATGGTTAGTGTTCATCAAGGTTTTTGACGTGGGTCTCTTTGAAAATCCGGCAAGATTGATGTAATGGTTGGCACAATTAGCCGGAAGACCTATCGCCACATGCTCTTAAATCAGCAATAGCAGCCACTCCTCATGAGGCATCTTCTATGATTTGTTATAGGAGTTGTGCTCATGGTTTATTTTGTATCCAATGTCCGACCTTTACTTGATGTACGCTTCTCAAACATCAAGGAGAACATTTAAAGTAGTGTTGCTAAATGTCTCTCGGTCGATCCTCCAGACCCTTTTATGTTGGCAAGGTTCTTGTTGTGCCAAGTAACTAAAGTCTGAGAACAAAGTTTATTTTTCCTCGTGTCATCAGGAATCTTCTTATATATCCATCGTAGTGGTGTAAAGTGTATCACGATCTTTGGCAAAGATTTTGATAAAGTTGGATGAATAAAGAGTTTCCTTCGGTTTCTCTAATATGTTCGAAGAGTGACTATGATTTTGATAATCATCAGTTCCTCTTGTTACATGTTCCTTGTGACTCTTATGAGTCCTCGCCACAACACAACCTTTCTGTCTTGACCTTCTATTGAACGAAGAGTGATCCTTCTGTATCAAAAGTAGTTCAACGGCTTAGTTATCCACGTCTCTGTATCCCTGGAAGCTCTACTTAAGCCGTCTAGTAGAGTTTCATCCTTTTGAAGTCTATGGTCATGCTCTTTCCTTTCTAAACTCTCCTTTTAAGAAGCTTAAACTCTTCTGAAGCTCCATGGTCTCAATCCTTATGAAGACTAGATATCTAACACCTTGAAAACCATCCCCTTTTGTTTCCTCCTTTACCTTGACGTGTTTCATGCTCATTGGCTCCAGAGATGTTCATGAAACATCTATCCACGAGTTGACCATGAGATACTCAGTTGTGGTTCTTTGTCTTTCCCTATCTTTTTTAGTGTGTGCAGCTACCTCAAAGAAAATGAAGCGTTTCATTCATTCAATAATGGTGGCATGGATCAACCTCTTCAAGAAGATCGCCGAAGTCTAGTGTAACCCTGTTTCCTCTATCTTCCTACCTAGGAATCTCGGGACGAGATTCTGTTAAGGGGGATAGAGCTGTAACACCCTAGTTTTAGTTAAATCATAATTAGGACTTTGTTTGTGCATTCATGAGCATCATCCCTTAAAATGCATGTAAAAAAATAATGGAAACCCTAAACCCTAGTTTCCTTCTTCCTCTCAAACACAAAATAGTTTGAATTTCAAAAACTACAAAATAAGTGGACCCCAAATGGACTAAAAGGGCCCCACAATATCTTCCTAGTGTTACAAAAGGATCTGGTATTTTTAAATTATACAAAACAGAAATGAATATGAATTACAAAAGAGAAAAGAAAAACAGAAAAAGAAAAAGATTTCTGGAAATAAAAACCTAATCTTAACTTTACCTGGGCCGCAACCCAACTTCTCTCTCTTCCCTATGCCTCCACGAGCGCAGCTAGTAGCCGCTGCCCTTGCTTCGCTGCAGCCCAGCAACAGCCCGCAGCCAACACATCTAGCCCATCCGGCCCGATAACCGTTCAACGTGTTTCTTCTTTCTTCTTCTTCCTTGCACCAGAGGAGAAGTTGCTCGCTATCAGCCGCCTCGCTGTTGATCTCCCTCGCGCTGCGATGCGTGTCGCCGCCTGTGAAGAGGAGGATAAGAACGACCTTGCTCCGCTCTCTCTCCCTATCCCCATTTATCCTCGTCTCGCCCCCTCTGCCGTTTTCCCCTCTCTAGACGAACCCTAGCCGCTGTAGTGCCTCTCGTCGCCGGTGTTCTGGACCTCCCCAAGCCCCACTGAGACTTCCAGGAGAATCGTCGTGCTCCTCTCGTCCACCTTGCAGAAGGAATCAACCTTGTTCGACCGAAATCGTCGTCTCTGACCTCGACCATCTGAAGCTCGCCGTCGGTGATTGTCGTCGCTGTCGACCTCGAGCCGCTTCGTCGACCCTTCCATCGTGCCCAAGATGAGCCACCGGTCCTTGTAGACCTCCTCCTTCTCTCCCTCTCGCTCTGCAGCTCGCCCCTGTCGTGCACTGTCGCTCGCCGCCGCAGATGCTTATCGCCGGAGTCCCTCCAGTGACCAATAGGTCGCAGCGCTGCTGGTTTCTGGCTCAGCGCGGAAAGCAGCTTCAAACATGCCCCCTCTCGTAGCCCCGTATCGCCTCTATCGCCAGCCCCGCGCTCGATCTGGGAGGAGCGCCATTGCTGACGTCAGCATGATGTCAGCCTGGCGTCATAAAGCCTTTTTTTTTATCATTTCTGTAATTGTTTTAATAAATGAAATACCTTATAGGTGGGACCTGTCTGTCAGGGTTTTATTCATTCTAGAATTAATTTCTGAAATTAATAAAAGTCTGACATGTGGGGCCAGATGGAAAATAATTATAATATATCCAAAAATATTTATTTGTTTTAATAATGATTTAAAAATGGATTAAAATTGGGAAAATCATAATTAATTCATTTTAACTCAGAAAAATATGTATAATATTTCAAAATGTTCAGAAAAATGAGATCTACACAATAGGCTCATAATCATGCATTATTTAACAACTTCAACTGCAAGTTTAATTAGAAGAATCAATTGAACCCCGTAGGTGATTCCGAGGTTCCCCCTGTTTCAGGGTTTGTACCCCTCGAATCCCGCTTAAATTTCCAAGCATGTTTTAGGGTGAAATTTCAATACACTTTAACTTGTCATATCGTCATCCTTGATTGAGCACTGCATCGATGCCATGTGTTGATTGTTGCTTTCCTTTCCGGTGTTTTTGCTTCTTCTCGGTAGACCTCGGAGTTGATGTGAGCAACGATATCGAGTCCAAGATTGAAGATCGAGATCATCGAAGGATAACGACGAATGATGCCAAGCAGATGAAATGGAAGTTCTATATCTGAGTATCAATAGGCAAAGGCAAGAAAAGCCCCACACATGATAAAATCCTATGATTTCAAAGAATTTCATTCTTGCCATGTGCATCTGATTCCAAAGTCTTTTATCGATAGATAGAGTAATCCTATCTGATGCATGTTCCCCTTTGTAGCCTATATTCCCTGATCCGCGGCTCCTAGCATAACTAGGGTTTGGCTTATGTGCTTCGCTAGAGCTGTTATATCTGTTGCGCTTAGCCATGCTTAGCTATTGCCGCTGGTCCATCCGGATGATGAACCAGAGCTACGAATGAACCAAGTTGGACAGGATGACGTGGTATGATCAGAGATGAAAGTTAAACATGCTATGGCTTGTATGGGAGGCCACGTCGGGTTGTGGTTTTTACAATCCCATACTTGCCACCACTAGGACCTGAGTTCTTGCCTCTTGAACCAAGACGAGCATACAGCCACACGGGGGCCTGGAAACCCCCTCGACCAACTAACTTGCCTAGTAGATTCCATGAGTCACATAGTTCGGGCGTTCCATTTGACATATGCATTCTAGTTGTTCTCGAAGGCGGTGGAGGAGGTGCATTCATACATGTTGGTAAGCGTGGCAGGGAATGGGAGAGGCACGGCCTTCGTAATCTCAAACCCTGTTCACATCTCTAGGGACCGACTTCAGGACTTGACCCATTATGGCGGCATCTCCTTAGGGCGTGACTCATGGTCTCGACGAAAGCAAGGTAAAGGTCGTGGTCAACCACTCTCTGCCGGCCTTTAAAGGAAGAGGGCTAATGATCTGTCACTAAGAATCAGTTTGTACGTGTGGGTAAAGTTGTGCACCCCTGCAGGGTAATAATCTTTTCGAAAAGCCATGTCCGCAGTTATGGACGACTTGGGAACAGACGTGATGATCATAGAGAACTATAACCTAATCGTAAAATTGGGCAAGTAAATAAGGTGTGCTTAAGGATGCTTCCTCAGGGATCGAGGGGGTGATCCTAGTTTGTAGGTTCAGCTGATAAAGGTTCGGTGCATATCCAAGAAGATCGAAGCTAGTGATATCGCTTTCTTATCCCCTTTTAAATGTTCTACTTAGTCGAGCTTCCGCTACCTCTTTTACAAAGAAAGTTAGCTTTATGCAAAATAAACCCACCAGCCATAAGTATTGCGGAGTACACCCTGTACTCATCCTTGCTTTGTTGATACTTTTGCAGCAGGTAAGTGTTATCATAGAAGATGAGTTCATTATGGCATCGACATCGACGAGTAGCTTGGGGTTCTTGGTCGGCAGCCTAGAATCTATGGATTGGGACATCATCGTTATGCTTCATGCCCCTTAGTCCGTTTGTTAAGTTTGCTATACTTAATAGCATAATTTTCCTTCCGTTGTTTGATGTTTTGGTCAGTGGCCTCTGCTTAATATTTTGGTTCTTTGCTCAGTTATGAGCTTGCTGTAATAATTTTTTGTGCCGTAGGGTCACTATAAAGTTACCGATTCTCTCTTTGTACGCTTCTGATATTTAAGTTAGGCTTATATCAGACAGAGGTATAGGATTTGCCTAGCCCTAATCCCGGGGGTGTCACAGTTACTATTCAATTTGAACGAATCTTGGTGCAGGCAAAGGATATAAGGGGTCAAGATATCTTCCTTCCACTTCACCAGCACCAGTGCTTTCTCCTTCCTCCCGACGCTTCCTGTGAAAAAGCTCTTCAACCTCCCCTAAATCCCATAGCGCCGCCCATCCTAGGTCACAGATGCCCAAAAAATGGCTAAGGCCTCATATTCTGCTGCGGCAGCGACAACACCTGCGGCGGAGAAGGAGAAGTTTCACGGGGTCTCGATCCCTAGTGTCCTTGATGATGCCAAGCTCCGCGTCATCGAGAATGAAGGTCTCCTCCGTGCCGGCGACTGGCTGAGCGGCTTCAGACAAACCATCCCCACCCCCAACGCCGACGAGCGAGTGCATTTCGGCACCCACCTCGATAGAGGTTTGAGGTTTCCTTCCTCATATTTATTTTCTGAGGTCATAGATCATTATGGAGTGCAACTCCACCATCTCCCCCAAACTCTCTTTTAGAGATGAGCGCTTATGCCTCTTTGTGTGAGGGGTATCTTGGTATTAGGCTGAGTCTCATTCTTTTCCGGTATTACTTTCATACCCGGAGAAATTCTATCACCGCCGGTAATCCTTATATTACCGGAACTCTTAGCTTTTCTATTAGGAAAGAGTGAGTATATCCTAGGATTAAGGCTAGCGAGTCGGTGAAACAATGGCCGTCCATGTTCTTTTACCATAAGTACAGACCGGCTCCCGGCAAAGCAACCTCTTTGCCTATTTTCGTTGATGGCGCCGCCATGCAGCAAGAGTCCTGGGCCGCGGATCCTCCGGCTCTCACTAACAATCTTCTTCTTGCTAAGAGGCGGATCAAATATCTAATGAAGCACAAGGGTCTGAAAGGATCCGATTTGATCCACTGTTGGCTGGCACACCGGATCTAGCCTCTCCAACACCATGGCGACTGGCTTATGGACTCCATCACCAAGAGCAAGACAGACTTTTTCCAGATCTGCTCTCGGCCTTACTCGGAAAAGGACTATGAGTCCCAAATCAAGTGGTTGATAAGGGAGCAGATCGAGAGAAAGATCCTAGAGCTGTCCTTGGACATGCATACGGCTGATGATCTTGTGACACCAGTAAGTTTTCTAGCAATAACTCGAATTATGTGTTCATCTATACATGATTGTGTATTTTTGCAATACTGAAGTATTTCTTCTTTTCAGTTTGCTGACCTCCTCGAGTCGGAACTTGCTCCTCTCGAGGGATATCCTCCTGAGTTATCTCAGGATGATGGAGAATTGATTCCACTACCGGAGACTCTTACCCGAAAGCGTAAGACTCCGACAATGTCTATCGGCACAAAGGGAGTGCCCATTGTGAAGAGGCAACTTTCCTCACAAGGTATCTGTATTTTATTTCTCATTCTTTCTGAAGTGTAATGATCTTTGTTCTATTACCTCTTCAGAGCTAAACAGCTCTCCAAGGGCAAGGGGAAAGGAGGCTCGTCAAAGCCCTTGCACCAGTCAAAGTTAAATTTGGCTTCTCCTGCCACAGTGCCTCTGACTCCTGCCCCGCAGCCTTGTACAATCCCAGAGATTACTCCATCGCCGTCCGTCGCAGAAGATCCGGCTTAGCATTCTGAGCCAGCAAACCTTGGTTCGCAGACCGACGTCACCATGGGTGACTCGGTAATTGATAAGGGTGAACCCGTAAAGGGTAATGATCCCTCGGCAGAGGTTTTCGCCGATAACCTTCTCAGCAATCCGGGTATTGCCAAGCTTGGCATTACTCAGAAAACTGCAGAAGAGATATAAAGGCTGGCTCAGCAGTGTTTGGAGAGCCGGAACATCACCACCGAGGAAGAGGCACAAGAAGCCGAGGACGTCAAGTACTCCAAGCTTCTTGACCAAATTCATCTTCGTGACGAGAAGCTGAAGGCTGGTGTAGCTCTTCCACCACCAGTAATCCTGCTGACCCTCGCCGAGAAGGTTACCACCGAGGTGAACATGAGACGAAGCAAGCTTACTCATGAACAACATGTAAGTCAGAATTCCAACTCACCTTTTTTACTTTATTTCATATCATATCCTCTATCCCCCAAGCATGAAGTTGGATAGTCAATCCAGATTTATGCTTTCATAGGATGCCAAAGAACAAACTAGTATAGCCCCAAGGCTCGTGCTGATATTAGTTAAAATATTAGCCCGAGTCTTTAGTAGACTTCTGACTCTGGGTATTATTCTGACTTATAGAAAGTTAATGCTTATAACTAGGAATTATTGAAGAATATTTGTAATAAGCGGAGAGATGTTAGAGCTCTCCGACTTGAAAATGCTCAATTGAAGGTATCAAAGGATGAGGCTGAAGGTAATCATTTTAGTCCTTAACCTTGCTCTTTTTGCTTTCATAGTCGAATTTCCTATTCAACTGTTTTCTTTTTCTTACAGCACTGGTCAAACAATCATGTGCAATGATTGAAGAGGCCGAGAATCTTAACACCCTGAAGGTAGAGAACGCTGACTTACGGTGGGAGCTGAATAATCTTAAGGCGGATCACGAGCGCATCATTGCTAGCATTCTCGAATCCTCCTCCATGGCCACCGAAGAACGTGATCGAAGGATCGCAGCTCAGGATCAGAAAATCGCGGATATCAATGATGAATTGTTTAGAGAAAGGGACATCACCGAAACACTCCGGGCTGAACTCCAGAGCCTTAGGGCGGAGAAGACCAAAGTTGACGATGTCATCTTTGATATGTTTCCTGTCTTCTGATTTTCCATTTTTACGACTCTAGGAGTTTAGATATATTTTATAACCTTTGCTTTATATGTGCAGGTCCTCTGAACTTACTAGATTCTTCCTCCACCGAGTCTCGCACCAGCTGACTTACAAAAGTCGGTGATTCGCTTCACGATTTCCGCCAATCATTGGAGGATATTGGTGAAGTTCTCAAAGTGCCGGACATGAGTAGAATGTCTGCCTTTGAAGTGCGAGATAAGGAAAAGGAGATGCCCTAGCTCATCCAGGACTAGAATATGACCTATGCTCGGACCGCAGCAGAGAACACCCTCACCATGGTTATGAGCCACCATGGAAGCATGGAGATCTGGCAAGTAACCAGAGGTTATTCGACTGTGGATGAAGATGACAAGGAGCAAGATATCAAGGCCATCATGGACTCCTATGCCAGATATGGATGTCACGTGGCTGATCTGACCAGCTATGACACTCTGTTCTTCACTCGCGTGGAGACGCCTCCTCCCCTTGCCGAGGAAACAGCTGAAGTTTCTGACGACGAGCAAACCGAATCTGATTTGCATGTCTCGGAAATATATCATGTTGAAGGGGATGTCTCCAGTGAGCTGGCAGCTCCTACCTCTCCTCCTGCATCATAGAGCATTAGAAAAAACAATGTGTTATTCTGAAACAATCGGATTGTAAATAAGTAGTGTAATACTTTTGCTAGTGCTAAGATTTGTTGTTTATATTTAGCACTTTTTGGCTTTATTTTGATGTGCCTAAATTTTTTACATTAATACTTTTTGTTTTGTCTACAATTATCGCTTATCTAGCTTTCCGCCTCATCCCTTTCGTGAGCCGGCCAACCTTCAACACAGATACTTGCCGAGCAACGGATCTCAATTGCTAAACTAGTTTAAACTCGGAAACAAAGCCGGCTTCCAGTACAAACAATTCACTACTCCGAAAATGCCCGCATTCGGCAATTATATAAATAACCCAAGTATAGACTAGAAAATTTAGATTTGTACTTGAAGGTAGCATTTTTAGAATCGGAAATCTTAACCAGAACAAACATGAGCATAAAGTACTTTCAAGCATTCTGGGATTTTCGATTGTGACATGATCATTCGGAAATAAGATGGTAATATAAAACTTCTTAGAAAAAATTGAGGCAACCAATACTTTATTTCTCATTGAACATTTACACATATATGATTACAAAGAAAGAAATTTTAAGAATAAAAGGGACGTAGCTGAGCAATATTCCACGGTTTGTCTAATTCTTCTAGGTTTATACTGCCTCCAACTCTCTTTCTCTTCTTAGTAGCAGGTCTTTCTTTGACTGGCCACATATCAGTTAGATAGTAAGAACCATTGTGCAATACTCGGCTAACTAAAAAGGGCCCTTCCCATACTGGGGAAAGTTTGTGCTTTCTTTTCTGCACAAGCCGGAGAACCAAATTGCCCTTATTGAAAGACTGGTTTCTGACTCCTGGCTATGATACTTGCGTAACTTTTGCTGATAGGCTGCTGATCTCATTTCAGCAACAACACGAACTTCTTCGATTAAATCAAGATCATATTTGCTAGGGGGATACCCCCGGGTAGGGTCACGCCGAGGTATAAAGGCCGAGGTACGGCACGGTCAAGGCGAATGCTGGCCGGGTCTCCTCAAGGCAGGCCAACTTACGGGGTAACCCGGCCTGGCAGGTGTTCACCTAACACAAACCGTCCAACATAAAATATATGTCGGCTATGCCTGATTTACCATGTGTGCAGGTACCCTCGTAGCCGAGTTAGCCAAGCGCTAGCCGGGTTACCACTTGGCTTCCAAGAGAATGAAGGAATCTCCTGCTGGTCAAAAGGTGGCCTCTGTCCACTATAACGTGAGTGAAGCGAGCAGATGGAAGGACCAGCGAGGCGTGGCCGACAAAGGTGACGCGGGCAGTGTCAGCTGACGTGATCCGTGTTTGGTGACGCCAAAATATGAGGAGCTCACAGAGGATTACGTCCAAGGTCCGGAGTAGACGTTTAAAGTGAATAAAGAGGCATCTAGATTTAACCAAGGGGCATATTCCGGGAATATGCTTCCACGTATGCCCTAACTTTGTAACCTGGGTTCCCCTATAAAAGGTGCACCAGGACCTCCATAGCAGGGGATCGATCATTCTGTCTAAGGTAGAACTCTAGAGCACTATAGTGGGGGGGTAAGAGAACTAGTCTCCTTCTCACCAACAGCTCGACAAGCCCTTGTAATCCACCATTGATAGAGTGAAAATACAAACACTTGTGTGTGGAATCACCACACTATCCCTCCCTGATTCATGTAGTGCATATTGGCCCCATCTTTAGCCTATCCATGGCATCTTCCATGCCACCACCATGATAGTTGGCGCCCACCGTGGGGCTAGCGGCGCTAGCAGGGGTAAAAATCCGGACGGGAAACATCTTCGGCACCGGCGAGCGCGTCATCTCCGGGCCCGTTCAGCGCTTTGGAGCGCTGGACTACGTTAGCGACAATGCGGGGAGCTTCAATAGGAACCCTCCTTTGTGTAATGACCTCTTCATCAAGCTTGGTGCGCACAAGATCTACGCCGGCATCACCGAGTCCTACGTACACCCGCAACACATCGTCGAAGGAGGCGAACCACCTCTCAGTGTGGCTCGTGGCATGCGCATCACTCACCCCGCAAGCTGCGTTGAGGTCATGATGACAGTGCCAGACGCAGGAGTAACCAAGGATACGACACCAGAGCCAAAGGCAACGCCAAAGCAGGCAAGGTCCAGATTTCCTCAACTAGAGAGGCCAGAGAATGTATTATAGCAGGCAATAGATAGCTTAGCAACACCCATAGCGCTAGTAGTAGATCCGGCTCAGGCACAAGCCAAGTTAGAGGAAACTAGGCAGAAGATGCTAGATGGTGCGAACAAAGTAGCTGAGTTGCAGCAGTCACTAAATATCACTTTGAGGGAATATGCAAAGGCAAACCGCATATATGGAGTAAAAATACGAGGTAGAAACCAGGTCAGACAGCTACTATCGTAACAGGAGGGCTAGAGAGGTATAGTACACCGGCCAAGACCCTCAAGGCTACCAATGCAGCTGCCTCCAAGTTAGAAGGCTTAACCGGAGAAGCCCGAGAGAGGCAACAGGAAAGAGTTAACCACCCGTTGAGGGTAGCATGTCAGCAAAATGAGGAAATAAACAAGGCAAACCCAACACAGCTCAAAGCATCTCACGTAGTTCATTCGGCAAGGAATAACCCGGCAAAATATGTTGGAGCCGCGTCGTCCCTGGGTCACAACCCTAGAAGTGAGTAAGTGGTAACCTCGGGGAGACGAGACAAACAGATGGTACCGTATGACCCGGTGAAGGCGAGAAAAGGAAAAGTAGTGCAAGTTGATGAGCATCGTCACAGTGCCAGCCGAGGTGAAGCTGGCCGAGGAAACCGTGAGCAAGGCAATGCCGGTTAAAGGAACATTGCCAATGGCAATGCCGGACAGCGTAATCCGACGAAGCCAGGGCAATATGCGCCTCGGCAACATCTGCAGCAATACGCACCTAGGCAGGAGAGAAGTGCTGGCCCAACAATGCAGCAGCAAAAGGCTCATCCATATCTGGACAGATACAATGATGGTTACTCGGTGATGGCCAATGCCGGATTCCCTAGGCCGGAGCACCATGTGGTAGGATCAAGATTGGGAAACAGGAACTTGCAGACGGATGATGCTAGGATGAAGCTGGACCGGATCTATAGGTCGGAGATGATTGAGGTACAGGGACCATCGGGTCCGGCATGCTTTGTACCTCGGATCATGAGAGAACCACCCGTGCCAAATTTCTAGTTGGCCAGAGGAACAAAGACATACGATGGCAGTACAAAGCCGGATGATTAGCTCATTGATTACGCGACTAAGGTAAACATTGCAACAGGTAATCTAAGATGGGCTATGAGATATGTACCATAGATGAGCAAGTGTTTGGCTGAACAACTTGCCACCAGGGAGTATCAATTGTTGGCTAGATTTTGAGGAGCTTTTCATCAGCAACTTCTCAAGCACCTACAAAAGGCCGAATATGCCACAAACTTTGGTGTTATGCAAGCAGAGACCAAATGGGCCGGACCAAGAGTTTCTGACTCGGTGGTGTAATGTGCGCAATTCGTGCAAAGGGGTAATTGAATCACAATCTATAGCATGGTTCACCCAAGGTTGTAGGTATGGGAGTATGTTGTGGCAGAGGTTACAGCGAGATATGTCTACCAACCTAGCTTAGACGATCTGGATCACGGATTCGTATGCCTTGGGAGACCCAACGCAACCTCGGCTAATGTCAAGCGAGTCGAATGAGGAATACTACAACAAAGATGGTTCTGGATCATCTAGAAGGAATGATTTCCGAGGTAAAAGAAGAGATGATCGTCCGGATTACCGGTACAGCTCGCAGCAAGTGGCTGTTGTGGACCGGGATCAGCCCAGTGTCGGCGCAAGTCAGTGCTAGAAAACTAGAGGGCAACAATGGCAACAAAAGAGTGAGGGTAAGAAGCCTTGGACCTCGGAACAGAAGAAACAGTGGCAAGAAAGAAAGGACTGTTTGAGGTACACGTTCGAGTCTATGCTAGATCAACCATGCAAGTTCCATATGCCAAGTCCAAATAGTCCGGCGAACCATATGGCCCGACAATGCGAATGGATGAGGAAATTAGAGCAAGGTAGTTCAGGGAATGCTCAGGCACCTCCGCACGAAGCACCTCGGCATCATGGAGCTCGGAACGAAGCACCTTGACAGCAACTGCTCACTGGGTGAAATGGACAGCAGCTGATGCTGCCTCCACCTCCACCGAGGTATGAGACTCAGGAAAGGAGGGATGCAGTTCATCAAGTGAATAACCAGCAATAACAGGACCAAGGGTATCACGGCAATGAGGGGAGAAATGAGTACATAGAGCATCCTCAAAGTTACTGTGTGTTTACCAAAGAAGAGACTGACAGAGTTCACAGCACCGGCATATGGAGGTAAATGTAGTAATGCCAGCCTTGGTGAGGTATATGCCTTGGTCGGATCAGGAGATTACTTGGAGCATCAAGTATCACCCAAAGCTTATGCCAAGTCTAGGGACCTACGCGCTATTACTAGATCCGACGTTCATTGGGCCGAATATCAATGTAAGGTTCTCCAAGGTGATGATAGATAACGGCAGTAGCATTAATATCATGTACAAGGATACCATGCACAAGTTGGGGATATCAGAGAATATGCTCCAGGCAACAAGGACCACCTTCCACGGCATTGTGTCAGGTATCTCCTATGAGCCAATTGGTAAAGTCCGGGTTGATGTGTTATTCAGCACAAGCGACAATTGCCGGACTGAGAACTTGGAGTTTGAGGTGGTGAACTTGGAAAGTGCATATCACGCGATACTCGGTAGGCCTGCTCTGAACAAATTTATGGCGAGTACTCACATCAGTTACTTGAAGATGAAATTACCCGGACCAAGGGGTGATTACCATAGCTGGGGACTTCAGGCATTCTATTGAATGTGCATTCACCGGATATAACCTGGCCGAGTCACTCGTGATTGCTCAAGAGAAGAGGAAAATTCTGGAAGTAGTTGCACTGGCTCAGTCCGTGCAGCAGCATATGCCGGCTCTGAGTAACCCGCATGGAGTGTTTCATTTCAAGCGATGAAAGATACAAAGAATGTGCCCATTGATGATCAATTCCCAGAGCGCACCATAACTATTGGTGCCAGGTTAAGTGACAAATAGGAAAGCAAGCTAGTCAACTTCCTCCGTGAGAATCGGGACATCTTTGCTTGGTCTACACATGACCTGCAAGGTGTGCTGAGGGATTTGGCCGAGCACTCTTTGAATGTAAGACCCGGAGTAAAGCCGGTGAAGCAACCTCTCCGCCGGTTCACCGAAGAAAGGATAAAAGACATTGGAGATGAGATAGCTCGGCTCCTTGTAGCCGGATTTATCATGGAGGTACTTTACTCAGATTGGCTCTCTAATCTGGTGCTCATGGAGAAAAAGAAGGATGATCTAAATGTTGAAGTGGTATGGCGCATGTGCATCGATTACATGAACCAGAATAAGGCATGTCTAGAAGACACATTTCTACTGCCTAGGATAGACCAGGTCATAGATTCAACCGCAAGGTGTGAGTTGTTGTCATTCATAGATGCATATTCTGGTTTTCACCAGATACCCCTGAATCCGGATGATCAAGTAAATACTGCGTTTATCACCCCGTATGGGGCTTATTGCTAGTGTACTATGCCGTTTGGATTATGTAATGTAGGAGCAACGTACCAACGATGCAAGCAAAAATGTCTACATGACCAAATAGGTCGGAATGTGCAAGTTTATGTGGATTATGTGGTGATAAAAACCAAGGAAATCAAAACGCTCCTTGACGATATCTGGCAAACATTCGCGAACCTAAGGAGGTTCCGGATGAAGCTTAACCCGGAAAAGTGTACCTTTGGTGTGCCGGCAGGGAAGTTACTCGGTTTCCTTGTATCCAGCCGAGGTATCGAAACCAATCCCACGAAAATCCGAGCCATAGAGAAAATGGAGCTGCCAAAGTGTCTTAATGATGTGCAGAAGTTCACTGGTTGTCTGGCATCGTTAAGCCGGTTTGTATGTCGGCTGGGAGAGAAGGCATTACCCCTCTACCAGTTAATGAAAAAGTCATATAAATTTACATGGACACCGCAAGCAGATAGCGTGTTTCGGGAGTTAAAAAAGATGTTATCCTCTGCACCAATATTAGCCGCCCCATTACCTAAAGAGCCAATGCTGCTCTATATAGCCGCGACCAACCGAGTCGTAAGTGCAGTGGTAGTGGTGGAACGTCACGAGGAAGAAAGTCGGTGCAAAGGCCGGTGTATTACTTGAGCGAGGTATTGTCGGCTTCAAAACAGAATTACCCTCACTATCAAAAGATGGCATATGGCGTGTACATGGCGGCTAAGAAACTCGAACATTACTTTGAGGAACACCCCATTAAAGTGGTGTGTAAGGCACCCATATCTGAGATTATGAGTAACAAAGATGCTAGCGGCCGAATTGCAAAATGGGCAATTGAGTTAGCCCCATATGCGCCACAGTTTGATAGAAGAGATGCGATCAAATCACAAGTTGTGGAGGATTTCTTCGTGGATTGGGCTGAGATGCAGTACAAACCACCTCTGCCAGACTCAAATTACTGGCGGATGCACTTTGATGGGTCGAAGCTAAAAGAAGGACCGGGGTCCGGGGTAGTGCTTACCTCGCCCAAGAAGGACCAGTTGAAATACATCCTCTAGATCCATTTTTGCGCATCAAACAATGTGGCCGAATACGAAGCACTTGTGCATGGACTCAAAGTAGCAAAGGAGGTAGCCATACGTCGGATACTGTGTTTCAGAGATTCGGATTTGGTGGTACAACAAGTATCTGGCAACTAGGATGCTCTAGATGGAAACATGGCACTTTATAGATTTTATGTCCAGAAGATAAGTCGTTTCTTCCAGGGTGTGAATTCCATCACGTACCTCGGATCGAAAATGAGGCGGGCGATGTATTATCCAAGTTGGGGTCATCCTGGTAGCCAATCCCGCCTGGCATTGCATTAGAACCCTTGAGAAAACCATCCATTACAATGTCACTGGAATCCGAATCAATTTATATCCCGGCCCTCTCCGGACCAGAAGCTACCCCTATGGAAATAGACTGGGAAGCACCTCAGCAAACCCGAGGACTGCTTCGACAGAAGCGCGAGGACTGCTTTGATAGACCCGGGGACTCTCGTGCAGAAACCGAGGACTTCTCAGGTTGGTCCGGCTGGAGATATGTCGGTGGATGCAATGAAAATTCATGAGGGGATTTTCCCTGTTCGGCCTATACCCGCATGGGAAAAGCCAATCTTTGAATTCCTAAAAGAGGGGACATTCCTGATGATGAGATACTCTCGAGGCAAATTCAGAGAAGAGCAATGTCATACACTATCATCAATGCCAAGCTATACAAAAGAAGTGTCACCAGTGTTCTACAATGATGCGTAGACCCGTACGAAGGGCTTAATATACCCCGAGATATTCGTCAAGGAGAGTGTGGTCATCATGCATCTTCGAGAGCATTAGTGGCAAAAAAATTCCGTCATGGATTTTATTGGCCAAGTGCCCTGGAACAAGCAGAGGATCTGGTGAGAAAATGCAATGGCTATCAGAGATACACCGCAAAAACCCATATGCCCATGTCGAAACTCAAGACCATCCCCATTACCTGGCCATTTGCTGTATGGTGCCTGATATGGTGGGACCGTTCAAGATGGCAAGGGGAGGTATGACCCACATCTTGGTTATGGTGGACAAGTTTACCAAATGGATTGAAGTTAAGCCAATCAAGAAATGTGATGGGGCAACAGAAGTAACATTACTCAAAGATATAATCTTGAGATATGGCTATCCCCACAGTATCATAACTAATAATGGCACAAATTTTGCTAAAGGAGCATTTGCGAGGTTCTGCCGAGAAAAGAAGATCCAGCTAGATGTGGCTTATGTAGCCCACTCCACATCGAATGGACAAGTGGAAAGATCCAACGGACTAGTATTGTCCGGGATAAAACCCGGCTAATTGAGCCGCTACAAAGATCAGCGGGGTGCTAGATAGAAGAACTGCCAGCGGTACTATGGAGTTTAAGAACAACTCTGAATCGATCAACGGGTTATACGCCCTTTTTCTAGTATACGGGGCAAAAGTTGTACTACCAGCCGACATAGAGCATGATTCGCCAAGAGTCAACCAATACATAGAAGCCAAAGTGCGTGAAGCCCAGAAAAACGATGTTGATTTGCTGGAAGAAGTGAGAGAACTGGCCTTGTCCAGATCCTCCATATATTAGCAAAATCTCCAACGCTAGCATAGCCGGAAAGTAAACTCCCGAGTCTTCCGAGAAGGTGATCTCGTACTTCGGCTGGTGCAACGCACTGCCGGCATGCATAAATTATCCCTTCCATGGGAAGGACCCTTCATTGTAAACAAAGCTTTGCACAATGATTCTTACTATCTTATCGATGCACAGCCACAGGAGAAGAACAACGCGGACAGGTCCGGAGAGGAATCTAAGCATCCATGGAATGTAGCTCTACTTCGTCCATTTTACACCTAACAAAGAGGTGAATGTATCCGAGTTACTCATATGTCGGTATGTATGTCGGCAATGAGCATGTCAATGAAACTTTGGCACCCCTAGCAGAAACTCGAGGACTGCCTTAATAATTGCTTTATCTGTATGTAACTTTTTATATGTCGGTTGGCTTAAATTGCTTATACCTTAGACGGATTAGTAGTGTGTAACCACCAAAAACTTAACTCTTCGACTTTGTCGTTGGCCAACAAGAATTGGCTTCATGGCAAGCAAGAGAACAAGTTTGGAATCGAAAAGTACATGAAAAACGACTAAGGAAAGGAACATAATCGAGACGACATTTGTTATTTGTAGTAACTCTATATTTACTTTATCTATAGTGCATCAGATTATCTTAAGATAATCTCAAAGTTTCAAGTATTGTTAAGTCAATTTTTTGAACCTCGGACTCGTAAGTCAAAAACCGAATCAAGGTAAACGCGAGCCGAGTCATAAAATTGGAGGAACAAGAAAAGGAAACTCGGGGACTTCGCCCAAGTTAATCTGGCATTAAAAACTTAGTAGCAGAACATAACTAATTATAGAAAAATGAACCATTGTGCATAAATACAACTACGCTCGGCATACCAGGGATCTGATGAATATCGTTAAGTGTTTATAGCTCATGGAGCAGCAGTTGGAGATGGATCATCGGTTGAGGGAGGAGGTACTTTGGCGTCAGTAGGCGGGGCACTGGTCCCTGCCTCATCTTTGGGGTTAGCCTCCACATCCTCCGGGTCTTCAGTATCATTGCCAAGCTCAGAGGCTTCCTCTTCATCTTTGTCACCCTCATCCCCATCAGAAACATAGGCATCATCAACTACGTCGAGGAAGCTCGGACCCTCGTTCCAGCTATGGTAGAAGGCGTACTAGATAAGATTGTTCGCGCAGGCTTTGCATTGGGCGATGCACTCCAGATCATTGGACCATTTAGATCCGGTGTGCAAACGGCCAAGCAACTCCAGGTCTAGCCCTTCATACCATGAAAGAATAAAGGTCAGCGTCGTATCAGCTCCGGCTTGTGCAGAAGATTCCCGCCATAAGTTCAGCTGAGTCTCACACTCCATCAGTTTGGATATAAAAGTTGTAGTGCCTTTGGGAGTGGGCTCAGTGCGCTAGGGAGCGTTGAACATCCGGACTGCTGCTAGCATAATATCCGCCCCATAGTTCTTCATGACCTCAATATGCACGGTGAGGCTTACCAGCATGTCTCCGTGTCATAAGGAATAGACTCGGAGGCAGAGTCGGCTGGGACACCTCGCTAAATGCAAAATTTGGCGACAGCAGCAGAAGCAAGAGGTTCGCTCTCTGGGAACTTGCCTATGAACAAAGCAAGCAATATCAATAAGTAAGGGAACATGACCCAGAGAAATGAATGTCGGGCGGAGAAAGAAAACTCACGTACAATATGGCACAGGATCCGACTCAGCTCCTTCTGTCCATCAACATTCCTCGCTTGGAGCTTCTCATGCTCAGTGGTCACCGACTTAAGCTTGATGTCGGCTTCCTTCAGCAAGTCATTGTCCTTGGCGATCTGAGTCTTCAAGCACTCTTTCTCCTCGGAGAACTCCTGGTCGGCCTTGTCTAGCTCGGATTTATGGAGATCCTTGATCTTCTAGATTTCAACGTTCAACCGAGTAATCTCATTGTCTTTGAGGCGGAGCTGAGCAATCTCATCATCTTTTTTCTTCAGTTCAGCCTGGTGCTTTCCTACTTGTTCAGGAAAGTGAAGCATCATCTTAGGAATGCGCATGCTATCTTGAAGTGTAACTACAATAATGGATTGACCCAACAGAGCTGAGGTATAAATATCTGCTAAGTCAAGGGAAGAGAATGAAAAGGCTAAATGAACAAGGTGGGTTACCTTGGATCTCAGCCAAGTTCTTGCGCATGATGACACTCTCAGCCTTGGCCTCGACAGCATAATCCGGATAATAAGTTAATACGGATAGCAAGTAACTCGAGGGAACAAAAATGAAAAGGTCTTAAACAAAGTAATTTACCCTTCTTTTGGTGATCGATAAGCAGTTTGCCATATCTAGCATGAAGATCCTTATATGAGTCCAGCAGGCGCTGGAACTCAGCAGTCCGGCGGTTGGTGGTGATCTAAATCAAGCCAACATTAGTTCAGAAATAGGAAGAAAGATATTCAAAGTCTACAAGATCTGGGCCAAGTGGAACTTCACCCGGCTCTAGGTTTGTGGATATTCAAAGTCTACAAGATCCGGGCCAAGTGGAACTTA
Source organism: Avena sativa (assembly GCA_916181665.1). Taxonomy (NCBI): domain Eukaryota; kingdom Viridiplantae; phylum Streptophyta; class Magnoliopsida; order Poales; family Poaceae; genus Avena; species Avena sativa. Next base: position 322,529,639 of record OV702292.1, read on the forward strand.
ACCCGGCTCTAGGTGTGTGGATATTTGAAGTCTACAAGATCTGGGCCAAGTGGAATTTAACCCGGCTCTACGTGTGTGGATATTCGAAGTCTACAAGATCTGGGCCAAGTGGAACTTAACCTGGCTCTAGGTGTGTGGATATTCGAAGTCTACAAGATCCAGGCCAAGTGGAACTTAACCCGGCTCTAGGTGTGTGGATATTCGAAGTCTACAAGATCCGGGCCAAGTGGAACCTAACCCGGCTCTAGGAGTGTGGATATTTGAAGTCTACAAGATCTGGGCCAAGTGGAACTTAACCCGGCTCTAGGTGTGGATATTTGAAGTCTACAAGATCCGGGCCAAGTGGAACTTAACCCAGCTCTAGGTGTGTGTATATTCGAAGTCTACAAGATCCAGGCCAAGTGGAACTTAACCCGGCTCTAGGTGTGTGGATATTCGAAGTCTACAAGATCCGGGCCAAGTGGAACCTAACCCGGCTCTAGGAGTGTGGATATTTGAAAATACTAAGGACTTGCACTAATTCTCTAAGAGCATCCGGCTGAGTAATGAATTACTCCCCCGGAGGCTTGGGGACTAGTGGGTATATCTCTAAGTGTTTATATATAAAAAGGACAAAGCAGAAAAAGGGCTTACCTCCATCATCCTCCAGCAAGGGAGATGGCCCTCGTGGCGATGTTCATCTGAGCGCTGAACTCCGCCAGACCAAACTTCTCCCGGAGATCATCCTGCGGGTTTATAAATTCGGCGTCATTCCAGTTGTTCACATACTCGATGAGTGCCGGACTATAAGTCTCCCTGCTAAGCGACTGGCTCATCACCAAGCCCTTAGAATGGGCTTCCCGCCTCGTGGACTGAGCAACAGGCAAACTAGTATGCAAGGTCAGTTGTTTGCTGCCCTCAGATCAGGCAGCAGAAGAGCCGGAGGATGGATCCTTGGATGTCTCGGTGGCCTTCTTGCTTTTGCTGGTAGATTTTGGCCACTGCAGAAGAGCCGAGGCTGCCGCTCTGGAGTGACCTTGAGGGGCCGGCTGAAGTATGTCCTTAATAGACACAGTTGATATGGAGGCGGCAGCTACAAGCTTTTTCTTGGAGGCGGGCTTTGTTGTTGCTGGTGCTGTTGGTGCCGCTGGTGCTGGTTCTGGTGCTGGTACTGGTGTTGCTGGTGTTGCTGGTGCCGGTACTGGTGCTGGTATTGGTGCTACTGGTGCTGCTGGTGCTAGTGCCGATGCTACTAGAGAAACTGGAACTGAAAAAGAAGTTGTCTAGGGTGGTGCCGATGAAGCCGGCGCCTCAGAAGCTGAGGGTTGCGGCAGAGCCGAAGAACTAGAGAGATCCAACATCACCGTATCCTCGGTGGTCCCACTACTCCCCGCACTGATAACCCTCCTTGGGACGACGAGGGCTTAGATCCGGCGTGGCCGCGGAGCCCTCTTGGATAGGGATCAGCGGGCTAACATCGTCATCACGGGGGGAGATGGGCTCCTCCGGATTGGAGAGGAGATGCTGGGGCCACTCTGGGGAATCACCCTGGGAGCGCTGCAGAATTATAGAACAACAAGTCAAAGGGAGAAAGAAAAGCGACTAAAATGCAAAAACTGAAGGGAAAGACCCGGAAATGAGCAGGGAAAGAAAAGTGACTTACTCAGCCGAGGTTGGACGCTCCCGAGGCTTAGGCGCTCTCCGGACGGTTCTCTTGGGCACAGGCTTGCTCGGACCCTTGACCCCGGATTTCATCTGCCTCTTCCTAGGCGGGGGCGCCTCCGAAGCTGTGGCCGAGGTTGCCGGACGCTTCTAGGAAGGGGCAGGAGCCGGATCATCCATGGCAAGAGGAGGAACCTCATGGACCTGACCGGCCGGGTTAGCTGAAGCCAAGGTAACCAGAAACGCATAAGAGATGGGCCTCGGATCAAGTACCTCCATAATTTCAACATCTGAGTCGTCATCATCCGGCCAATCCCTTAAAGAAGAGGCCTTACCAGAGGTTCGCCTGGTGTTGTCCGGAGTAGGCAAGAATCTCTCCGGGTCAGGCTCGTCCGCGTCCGGCTCTACGCAGTCCTCCACCCATTTGAGGGTCGGCTCCTTTCCATCCTCAATTGTCTGCTAGAGAAACAACTGAGAGAAAAAGTACTAAATGGTCAAGTTAGAATGCAATCTGACATACCGCAAGACTCAGAAAAAATACCAGGAGAAGAACAAACCTTGGGCGGCAAGTTGACCCAGGTGAAGGGCGCAAGCCCCCATTTCCACGCCTCAGAGAACTCCTTCTCTATCTTGAAAATAGCATTAACTCGGTGGAATACATAGGAGTTGCTAAGTTTGAAGGAGGAGGTCCAGTTGGGGTCAAGGGGACCGCTCAAATAACAAACTTTGTCAGAGTGTTTCTGTAAGGGGGAGACCCGGCTGCGGACAAAGGTAATCATGACGTCCTCACTGCGTAGCCCCAGCTTGACGAGTTCCTTGACCCGGTGATCTACCTGATTCGCCAGTGTAGTAGGCCGCTTTCGGATCTTATCCCACAAAGAGGTGTCCGGAGGACCCATCTCAAAGGGGAACAGCCGGATCAAATCTTCATCCGAGTTGTTCCTAATATAGAAGAAGGTCTGGGTCCAGCCTTTGCAAGACTCAAGGCCGGAGTTCTTACAGGGAGAGATTGAGGCTCCACCGCATTGGGTCAGGTGTTTGTCAGCTGAGGCAAGATGGGGATCCGGGATAACATTTTCTTAAGACCAAAGAACTTGATCCAAAGTTCTTTGGTGGGCCAGAGGCCGACGTATCCCTCTATGCTGGAGGCAAAAGAGGAAAGGGAAGTGAAAGCGTTGGCAGGAAGGTGGTGTGGCTAAAGTTGGTAGATGCTGATAAAATAGTGAAAGAAATCGCTCACGAGAAGGCCGAAGCCGCGCTGAAAATAAGATAAGAACACGACAAACTCGCTTGGATTTCGGGAAGGAGCAATTTACTGGGCGGCGAGGTGGCATGTGACGCCCGTGGGGATGCAGAGGGTCGCGTAGAGCCAATCAATGTCGTCCTAGCAGACGAACGCGCCTGCCCAGGCGCCACGCTCGTGGACTCCTTCTTCCTCCTCCTCATCAACAATAGAGGTCTCCTCCTCAGTCATATCCAGATTGAGGTCTTCGAAAGGATCGTCTACGGCGGGGAATGGCCCCGTGGCGAAGAACCTGCGACAGAGCGGTGGCATGGTCACGAAGCAGCAGCGAAGCACGGCAGCAGCGGCGCTACGCTAAGGCATAAGCGGCGGCGGTAGCATCGCTATGAAGAAGAAGGGGGTAAAGGGCAGGGGCGCGTGCGAAATGGGGGAACTTCCCCAAGGGCCGCCCCTTTCCCCTATTTAATTGCGCCATAGGTGCGCGTAGTGGGATCAACCATTGTGATGCGGCCGCACGATGTGGCCGTGTATCCTCCAAACCGACCAATCAGGCCCATGCCACACTAAGGGCCACAAGGATCACGGGATCCCACGACATGACGTTATGATACAGTTAACGAGGGGGATGCCGCGACGTGACGTGTGCAGCAGTTATTCCTGACAGTCAATACACTAACCGGTGCAGTAAACTGGCGCGACCCGTAAAATGAGGAAAAGTGATGATTACCCTCCACGTGGGATGTGGGGAAGCGGATGAGAGAAGGAAAGATAACCCGGATACATGGACAATGACCCGACCAACGAGAAGTAACTCGGATTGTGTCAAGGGAATGTCAAACCAAAGAGACCGGGTTACGGAATAACTCAGCAAAGGAAGTGCAGATCTTGATAAATGGAACCTGTTGTGGCTTTATCAGCTGAAGTTGCTAAGATCGCACCAGCTTCGGGGACTAATGTTGGAGGGATAACCCCGGTTAGGGTCACACCGGGGTATAAAGGGCGAGTTAGCCGAGGTACGACACGGTCAAGGTGTGGTGACCCAGCATACCACTGCATGATGTAGTACACTATAGTCGTTGACATAACACCAATGAAACACCGTTCACTAGTATTACATCCCTTAGAGTGGTACAACAGAAACACAGCAGGTCCAAGACATGACTATAGATTACAACTCGACTCTTTACAAAAGATCCAGACAACACTCTAGGTGAAAGAGAGATAAAGAAACTTCTTACAAAGAAGAACCAGAATTAATTACTCGGAACTATCAAGTAATTTAGACTAGTATCTAAACTATTTGGCTTGCCATTGCTGCTATTGCAATGCTCTACAGAAATATGTTTTATGGCTAGAGAATCTACTCCTATCTAAACCGACACTTTATCTTCACTTCAGTTGATGTACATGTTGACTTCATTGACTTTATTGAAGAACTAGAGTTGTCGATGATGGTTTCTTGAGCAGAAATTGATGTTGACGTCGTCTTCAACGGCTTAGAACCTAGCAAGGGTTAAGAAGGTACGGTTGAGTACAAGCGTACTCAACAAGTTCACTAAAAAGGAGTGTATGATGCACTATCTCTATAGCCACAAACCAAAGGTCGTAGGCAATGCAGGTTTTCGTAAACATTTCTTCAAAGGTTGCTTTTATTCTGAAAACTATGTCCGACAGCCTTCATAGGTTGACCAGAACTTCATGGAGTTCCTTTCCTACCGTGTTTGTAGCTCCTTCCCGGAACAGGGAGGAACATGTCACAATTCTTACACTTTGCAGAGGTGCGTCACTTTTCCCACAAGAGACCTTAAGCTTTGTTGCATAGCCGGGAGTATGTCCCCGTTCAAACTTCCATGGTTTGAGGCCCAACTTAAGATCCAATCCAATCGCTGCCCTCTCCGCGACCCCATATGTCTGCACGATCCTCCAGGGATGACTCCACCTCCGTTAAGCCTCCAACTAGGGCAAGCTATAACCATGGTGAGTTCCCGAAGACTCTATGAGCTGGTGATGCCCCTGGAGGTCCTATACCTCCGGTAGCCACTCATAAATAATCTAGACACCAAAATTGTGGGGCCTAAGGGTGCCCACCCATATGTTGGATCCACACAAGGAATCACAGCGTCACGATAAGGTCATCTTGCCTCCATATGAAAGGAAGAAGATACAAATGACTTATCCGTCCCAATCCAAATCTCATGGTTGACGCGTATTATACGGCGCTACAATCACTGGAGACATTGGTTGTTAAGTCCTAGATATTATGTTCATTTACCACTGCAACTGTATCAGTAGATTATTACCATCTGGTAAATAATCCAGAATCATATTATTATGAAAATAGTGTTTTTTGACCTTTTTGAAATGCAGGTGATGACATAGTTGAGTTACAAGCATAGAAAATAATCAAAGGACATGAGCAAATTGTGAACTTGCCTTTTGTGATTGCAAGATTATGCACTCACGGTCTTCAAGACAATAGAAAATCCAAATTCTGTAAATAGCATCATTGGTCTGGTAAGGACTAATGTTTAAAGAAGCAAGATGCAACGATGCATAAGTAATGTAATGCAATTTGAGAAACACGAATCCTCGGAATGGTCGTATCTGATCTAGGGTTTGGAGTTTGTGATGAGTTCTTAGGAATGTGTTGCACTTTTATCTCAGTTTCACACTTGTGCTTCTTATTAAGGCTTGTGAGAGTGTGTGTGAAACAATATATAAATACAACAAGTAATATGCAATATCAAAACACTCAAATGGGTATGGTATCTGAAATATTTCTTAAACAAGATTAAGAACCAGTTAGAGCTTTTAAAGAAGTGTTCAAATATCACTTTTAATGTTCCTTAAAAGAATACCCTTGGAGGAAAATATTACTTTACAAAGTAAAAAGTACTTAAACTTAAAACTAACACTTTAAGGTTTCTTATTAGCTAAGATTATTAAATAGGAAAACATTACTACATTAAATAACCATAGTATAAGTGAATGCATTTACCTTTTTATCTTATAAATCAATGGTTATACTTAATAAGTAAATAATAGGTATTACTTCAATTACTTTGCAATTTGGTTTAAACCTTTAAGTGGTGTTCTCAAACTGGTGAAAGAATTAGTATATAAAAGTTTAGTGATATTACAAGTGCATAGGATTCTTGTGATAGACAATATACTATTTTAGTTGATTTTATAATTGGTAAAATCTTGTTAGGAAAATTAAAATACCTTTAATTTGAGATGATAGTTTTAGTAAATATATTTTACAATGGTTTGACCTATTTTATCTTAACTTAAACATTAATTGACTTGTTATTATATTTTTAGACTTTAAACAAATAATACTAAAGGTAATAGTAATGGTTTATATATTTTCAAAGAATTAAAATAAAAGAAAAGGGTTTAAATAAGATTTATTAGACCTTTACCTTTTATTTTACTTCAAAAGTATGAGTTGATACTTTTAGTGTGTAGATTTCATTTTTGTGATCATTTTGCTATATTATAAGTATTTTTGTGATTTTTAAATAGTAAGATATGATTTTTATAAGTTTATTCACTTTATAAATACTAAAAAAATAGTAAATATGAGTTAAGGAATACAAAAATAATTGAAACAAGTTTGTAAATGTAGATTTTATTTTTACAAGAATTTTGGTATATTATTTATATTTTTCTTATTTACTAATATTAAAATAGGAATTTTCAAAGTATTATTATTTATAAAATCTTTATTAAATAATACTCCCTCCATCCCAAAATGTAAGGTGCCTAAGCTTTAGTCAAAAGTTAACACATTCTATGTTTGACCAAATTTATATGTAAAAATATAAACATCCACAATATCAAATCAATATCAATAGATTCACCATAAAGTAGAGCTTCCCAATATGTCCATTCAATATTGTAGATATTCGTATTTTTTTGTATAAACTTGGTCAAACTTAGAAGATGTTGACTTTTGACTAAAGCTTAGGCGCCTTACATTTTGGGACGGGGGGAGTAATTAGTTAAATAGTTAACACAATAATGTTTGATAATAAAGTTAAATTATAGATTTTATTTTTCCAAGCATTTTCATATATTATATATATTTTTCTGAATTATAAAACAAAAGATATTGAATTTACAAGTTTTATTCATTTTATTAAATTTTTGAAAATTATTTATATATGAATTTATACTATTTTAACTATTTACTAAACCGGTAATACTTTTTACACCGAGGTAACTCCTACCCTAAGGCACTGACCCGTGGGCTAGTGGCCACATCGGCATGCCACGTTGGCGTGGACCAGTCCATACTTGGACTTGGTCAAGGGTGACGCCAGGATGACGACCGCAAGCCCGACTCTCGCCGGAGTATGGCGGCGACACCAAAATACTGCACCAGGGACCCCTTGAAGTGGTGCGTTCGAACGAGGCCACTGAGGCGAGGCTAACTACACAAGCACCGCTAGGTTTTGGTTACCAGAAGTGCTCCGGTGACGAACCTCTCCGGCGGTGCGGTCAGACTCACGTGGGCAGAGAGATTAAGCCAGCAATCGAACAAGAGAAAAGGTGCTGGAGCACCAGGAACTCACCCTGGTTGTAGCAGTGACATCGGTGAAGCAGATGGTGACCGGAATCAATGGGGAACTCCGGTGAACGGCAGCGGCAGTGAGCTATCAATTGAGTCATTTGGGACTTCTACAGCCATCCCGGGCTGGGGCAATCAATCGAGAAGGAGTACCGTGGTGGTCCTGGATAGGCTTGGGACGGTCGAGAGCATCGGTGATGAGTGGCTCTGGCGAGCTAGGTTTCAGTACAGAGAGAGGAAGAAAGTGAGCGAGGGGAAATGAGGATGAGGATGGCCTGGAGCGTCTCGGTGGTGATCTTATCCCTCTCCCAGGCGTTGGTGGCGAGTATCACGGCACAGAGCTGACGTCGATGATGGCATCGGGTGGCGGCGAGTTCTCCAGCGAGCTGCTTGTGACGTTGCGAGGTAGACAACAATGCATTCTTTGCAGAAAACCCCCTGACCAAATCTTTGTCTCAACCCGTGGTCCTTCTTCGGTCCCACTGGTTAGTGAGAGAGAGGGAGGCTAAATGGGCTGGTTCTAGGCTACGGTGGAGCGAGCGGGAGATAACTGCTGCTGCTCGCGAGCGTCGAATGGACACGCGGAAAATTGGGCCACGGGCCAAAAACTTCTGTTCTATTCTTTTCCCTTTTTCTATCTTTATATTCTGACTTCTTTTCTATTTACAATTTCTTTTCCACTTTTATTTTTACAAGGTTTAAGCATTTGAAATTCTGGTAGAATATTCAGAATAGTGTAAAGATTCACTATAACCAATTCCCCTGTATTAATTTTGTTGTATGAAAAGAAAATACAACTATATGGGAGGTTCTTTTATTAAGTAAAACAAATGAGACTTAGGCTTTAGGAATTTATTCCTTCTATAGAAAAAACCTTATAAAAATGGTTTCCATTTTCAATATGATAATTACCATGGTAAGGATTAGAAAGGGATAATGATGATTTTATCATTGTATACACACTTGGTATCATATTAGATTACATATATATATCTTATAATACTTTAAGTCTTGTGGTTCATAATAGGGTGATTTAGTTTTTATGATCCTCCATATTTGGTGATTTCACCAAATCCAATTCTACTTGGTTTGTAAAATTTAGAATCACCATAGAACAGTTTTGGTTAGGTAATGATAAATCAATAACAATCATGCATAGGGAAATACTAAGGTTTAAACGATATAGGTACATAGGTTTTGAGAGGTTTTAATAACCCATATTCAATTATAGATAGGAACAAGGACCAAGGTTTAGGCATACTACTTCTAAGTCTATGAGTGAGTTTGATATCTCCACATAGAGTGAGATCTTGGAATTACTTAGTAATGTGATCATGATAATTATATCATTCTAGATTCCTATTAGATTTTTAGACAATCAGCTGGACAAGGCTTCTCAAACACTCACTTGGTTCTCTAATTACATCTTGGAAACTTTAGTTATCCAAGAGGTATTGTTCAATAGTTAGCTAGGAATAGGAAATGGTTTCACTATGCATTTGATTCTAGGGTTTTGAATAATGAAGTAGACATGGGTCTTGTCATGGCTGGATGTATAGCTAGCTAAAGGTTTCTAAAGAATTCTTACCTCAATACTTCACTAAGCTTTTCTTGAGATAAGGAATTCCTTTCCTAAATATATTCTAGATATCTCTCTTATCTTATTCACAAATATCACATCTTCCTGAATAAGACAATCATATGACTCCACCATATCCATCATCACATGATGACATGGTCATGCCACTTCAACATTACTCCTGGTATATAACTTCTCTGAATTAACTACCATTGATGCACCTATCAATGTAGCTACTGCTAACTCCATCCATTAACTCCCTTAACTTCATCTTGCAACTACTTCCAAGGATTGCAAGAATACAATCCTTACTATACATACAAAGGATATCAATCCTTTGAAATAGGTATAGTACTACTCCCATAATACCAGTTGTCCTTATATTAACTTGGTTAAGCTACTATGCCTCTAACTACTCCATACAACTCATCAAATACTTCACCATGCTCTAGCTTGACTTCTAATGATCAAGCTAGATGATTCAGCTTACTAGGACGTGCCTAACTTGGTATATTCATAACTCTTCTTCAACACCTAATCATCTATTCTCAAGTGACTTGAGAATAATGACCACCATCCTTTGATCATACAAAGCTTAGGGTTCTAATTGTCTTATCAAGATCTATACTCAACTAAGTGGTAAACTTGTATTAGTCTCTCTATAGAGTTGATCTTGTTGGAAAAGCTTACTTCTACGTTTATACCCACTTGACTTAACAAGATTATCATTAGATATTCTAATACTACTAGCTTTCTCATAGCTTCTCAATTACTAGCTTAACTCTTGGGTTTAGGTACTGCTTCTAGTTAACTCATGAGTGGGTTAATTCCTCCAACATCAAATGGTTTGATCTCCACTAAGGATCACATTCCATTGATGATGGTACACTCAACCATATCTAGTTCTTTCTTCAGATTAATTTGCTTAAGGTCTTTGGAAGGTTAACATAATATGTCAAAGCTAAAGGTTAACAAGTCAATGAGTGCTAGGTCAAGCATTGATCACACACATTGATGATCAATAGACACTAGGACTTGGTCAAATAATAATGTCACCTCTTAATATCATATTAAGACTATATGCTGGATGGTCTTGGCTTGACTTCCATTTCTACTCTACTTGTAATTAAAGTAAATGTTCAAGAACTACCATGATACCCATGGTAGGAATAACTATGGCAAACAAGTGTTTCAAGATTTAGGTATAGAGTTTATTTTACTTAAGTTATAAGGTTAGCTTGATATAAAGAGTTTATTATAGGTAATACCTTTATATCATCTTTAGAAGATTAAGTATTCATCCTTTAGTTGTTGTATGAAAGACCATGTAATGATCTCTAGAAGATCAAGTACTCCTTATTAAGTAGTGTGTTGTGACTTAGTTTTATTACATTTGATCTACCCTTAGATCAAATTATATTACCCAAAGGTAAGGTTTTAGCAAAGGTCATATAGAAACTTATCGCAATCAACTTGATGATCTATTTCAGTTCCAACAAGTTAAGAGAACCTTCAATCTCTTTGACAAGTTTTATTTAAAAGCGCGAAAATTATCCGGATTTTCTATGCATGAATGCAATGCACACACCTGTGTTCATCTTATTTCTAAGCTCTAATGCTGGGATGTTACACAAGGCGAATGCCGACCGGGTCTCCTCAAGCCAGGACGACTTACGAGGTAACCCGGCCTGGCGGGTGTTCACCTAACACGAGCCCTGTCGACATAAAATATATGCCGGCTATGCCTGATTTACCATGTGTGCAGGTACCCTTGTAGCCGGGTTATCCAAGCGCTAGTCGGGTTACCAATTAGCTTCCAAGAGAAGGAAGGAATCTCCCGCTGGTGAAAAGGTGGCCTCTGTCCACTATAGCATGAGCGAAGTGAGCAGAGGGAAGGACTAGCGGGGCATGGCCGACAAAGGTGACGCGGGTAGTGTCGGCTAACGTGATCCGTGTCTAGTGACGCCAAAAGACGAGGAGCTCACAGAGGATTATGTCCAAGGTTCGTACTAGCCATTTAAAGTGAATAAAGAGGCATCTAGATTTAACCAAGGGGCATATTCGGGGAATATGCTTCCACGTATGCCCTAACTTTGTAACCTGGGTTCCGTATAAAAGGAGCACCAGGACCTCCATAGCAGGGGATCGATCATTCTGTCTAAGGTATAACTCTAGAGCACTGTAGTGGGGGGTAAGAGAACTAGTCTCCTTCTCACCAACAGCTCGATGAGCCCTTGTAATCCACCATTGATAGAGTGAAAATACAAACACTTGTGTGTGGAATCACCACACTATCCCTCCCTGGATTCCTCTAGTACATATTGGCCCCATCTTTAGCCTATCCATGGAATCTACCGTGCCACCACCATGACAATTTTGTCGAGAAATTTCGGCATCCTCTTCGATATACGCAGCAACTCGGGGAGAAGTATGAATCAAATCACTAGGAAGAATAGCTTCTGCGCCATAGACCAAGAAAAAAGGTGTGTATCCGGTTGACCTATTCAGAGTTGTTCGCAAGCTCCATATTACAGATGGTAATTCCTCTGCCCAAGCCCCCACAGCATGACGAAATGGTGCTTCGAGTCTTGGTTTAAGGCCATGTAGGATTAAACCATTTGCTCTTTCAACTTGTCCATTAGCTTGTGGATGTGCGACTAACGCAATGTCAAGACGGATATTTTGTTCATTGCAGAACTCAGCAAGTTCTCCCATAGAAAATTGCTCCTGTTGTCCGTGATAATGCTATGCGAATAACCGTATCGGATTATAACATCCTCGACAAATCTTATGGATGTTGCTCCATCACAACTTGTGACAGGTTTAGCCTCAATCCATTTTGTGAATTTATCCACCATCACTAAGAGGTGAGTAAATCCACTTGGAGCCCGTTTAAATAGTCCTACCATGTCAAGCCCCCAGACCGTGAAGGGCCATATTATAGGTATTGTTCGTAGCTTATCAGCCGGAACATGAGCTTGTTTGGCGTATTTTTGGCAGCCTTTGCACATCTTGACCCGCCGTTCGGCATCTGCCTTGGCTGTAAGCTAGAAAAATCCATGTCTAAAAGCCTTTGCCACTAAAGATTTGGCTGCAGCATGATGACCACATTCGCCTTTGTGGATTTCTCGAAATATTTCCACTCCTTCTTCCGGAGATACGCAGTGCTGAAAGACCCTAGATACACTCCTCTTATATAGCTCACCATTTATTATTGTATAGGTTTTTGCTCGTCGAACGATCTGACGGCTCAGAACCTCGTCTTCAGGTAATTTTCGATATACCAAGAAATCAAGGTAGGGTTGAGTCCAGCTAGGAATTACAGCCAGAACTACCACTAAAGGTGAGTCGGATTTGGTCAGGTATTCCTCATATACTCCTTTTATAGAGGGAACTTTGAGGTGCTCTCGAAAAGCGCCATCGGGTACCTTTTTCCGCGCAAAGCCTATACGAGAAAATGCATCTGCTTCCTCATTTTCTGTTTTAGGGATGTGTTGAACTTCAAACCCTTCGAACGATTTAGATAATTCATCCACGACAGCCCTATATGCTGCCATGGGTTTATTTGCATTACAGATATCTGACACTTGTTGAGCAACAAGATCTAAATCTCCATAACACATGAGTCGTCGGATGTCGATATCCTTAGCAGTCCAGATTCCATGCAGTAGTGATTCATACTCGGCAATGTTGTTTGTCACCGTGAAGTGGATATGCAACACATAGAAAAGTTTATCTCCTTGGGGTGATTTGAGCACCATGCCAGCCTTCGAGCGCTTTAGACCCGTCAAAATGCAAGGTCCAGTATTCTGACTCTAGGAGAGTCATGTTTTCCGTTGTCTCTGTCCAATCAGCGACAAAGACAGCGAGGATTTGTGATTTGATTGCTGTACAAGGTTTGTACTCAATGTCGAAAACTAAAAGGTGTATTCCCCCATTTTGTGACACATCCTGTAGCACCGTTGTTGTTGATTATATCTCTCATGGTGAGCAAGCTATGCTCACCATGGTAATTGGATGTTCCTAAAAATAATGTTGTAACTTCCGGGATGCAAAGAACACACAGTAAGCCAGATTTTGATTGTGCGGATACCGTTGCTTTGATTCAGTTAGGACTTCGTTGAGGTAGTAAGTCAGACGTTGCACCAGGTGTTCCTGTTTTTCCTCTAGTCTCTCCACCACCATGACGATACTGATGACTCTGTTTGTCGCAGTGAGATAGAGCAACATCGGTTCATGAGGTTCTGGTGCTGCAAGGATAGGAGCAGATGAGAGTACTACTTTTAGGTCTTGTAGTGCAGCTTCAGCTTCATCAGTCCAAACAAATTTTTTGGTCTTTTTTAGGAGCTTGTAGAGTGGTGCGGCTCTTTCACCGAGCCGACTTACAAACTGACTGACCGCAGCAATGCAACCAGTTAATCTTTGAACGTTCTTCAGGCGTGTCGGCCTGGAAATATTGAGTATAGCCTTAATTTTGTTCCGTTTCACCTCTATGCCTCTTTATGACACGATGAAACCTCGCAATTTTCCTGCTGGTATTCCAAAGAAACATTTCTTCGGGTTAAGCATTATGTTGTATTTTTGTTTCCTGCAAGTAGGAAATTAAGGTTTCCTTCTTTTTGGACATCACCGCTATGTCATCCACATATGCATGTACATTGCGTCTGATTTGATCATGGAGGCAACGCTGCATAGTGCGTTGGTATGTAGCTCCTGCGTTCTTGAGCCCAAAAGGCATCATAACAAAACAGAAGGTTCTGAAGGGGGTTATGAATGAAGTTTTGACTTTGTCTAATTCCTTCATCCGGATTTGGTGATAACCGGAATATGCATCGAGAAAACATAGGAGTTCCGATCCTGCCGTAGAATCGATAACTTGATCAATTCTAGGCAGAGCGAACGGATCTTTGGAACAAGCCTTGTTCAAGGCATTATAATCAACACACATCCTTAAATCAGTGGTGACCATTTGAGGGACCATTACAGGATTGGCCGACCACTTAGTGTGGATGACCTCTTCTATGAATCCGACTAACTCGAGTCAGGCTAGTTCCTTAGCTATTGCTTTTCGCTTTTCATCGCTGAAACATCGTAAGGACTGTTTGACGGGTTTAGCGTTTGGGTGTGATGACCCACAAGTATACGGGGTGTATCGCGGTATTTTCGAGGGAAGTGAAACCCAATTTATTGATTCGACACAAGGGGATCCAAAGAATATTTATAAGCCTTAACAACTGAGTTGTCAATTCAGCTGCACCTAGAAACAATCTTGCTCACAATAGTTTATCAGTAGCAATAGTTTTGTAGTAGGAATAGTAAAGTAACAGCAGTAGTAAAGTAAAGACAGCAGTAACAATAGCACTAAACAGTAGGATTCGAGTGCGGTAGGCATAGGGATGGATGGATGGGTGTTGCATGGACAAGAAAATTCACATAGCAATCAGAACATAGGGCAATTGCAGATAAATAAGATAAAGCATCCAACTACTAGATAATCCTAGGCATGTGTTCCATATATAGTCATACGTGCTCGCAATGAGAACTTTCACAACATCTTTTGTCCTGCCAGCCTGTTTGTAGCGGGGCCTCAAGGGAACTACTGGCAATTAAGGTGCTCCTTTTAATAGAGCACCGGAGCAAAGCATTAACACTCCGTGAACACATGTGATCCTCACATCAAAGCCATTCCCTCCGGTTATCCCAATTTCTGTCACTTCGGGGCCATTGGTTCTAGACAACAACGTGTGTATACAACTTGCAGGTAAGACCATAAACAATACTATCATAATGAATCAATAACATGTTCAGATCTGAAATCATGGCACTCGGGCCCTAGTGACAAGCATTAAGCATAACAAGTCGCAACAAAGTCATAAAGCACTAATAGAAGATACTAGGCACCATGCCCTAACAATCCAATACCATTACATGAACGATCTCATCTAATCCCTACCATCCCCATAGCCTATAGCGGGGGATTACTCACTCATAGATGGGAGAAACATGGATGGTCTATGGAGAAGCGATGGTGATGATCTCCTCCAATTCCCCGTCCCAGCAGGGTGCCACAACGGAGTTTCTGGTGCTGTTTCGTGGAATCTGGTGGTGGCGGCGGAGCGGAACTCCTTCTGGAAAAACGTTGAACCCCCTGAGTTTTTAGGTCAGAAGGCCTCTTATAGGCGAAGAGGGAGACCGAGGGGGTGTCTGGGGCGGCCAGACCACCCCCTGGCGCGGCCAGGCCTAGCCCGGGCGGCCAGGTGGTGTGGCCTGGGCCCAGCCCCCCTCCGTCTCGTATTCTGGCTCTAGGAGTCTTCTGGTGAAATAGGATTTTGGGCATATTTTCCGGGATTTTACCTGATAGTTGATTTTCTACACACAAAAAGTAGACACCAAGGCAATTCTGCTGAAAACATCATCAGTCCGCGTTAGTTGCATCCAAATCACACAAGTTTAGAGGAGAAACAATAGCAAAAGTGTTCGGGAAAGTAGATACGTTTAGACGTATCAACTCCCCCAAGCTTAGCTTATTGCTTGTCCTCAAGCAATTCAGTTGAAAACTGAGTGCGATGAAAGAAACTTTCACAAACACATTTGCTTCATATGATGTATATATTCTCAGCAAGTGATCAACTACTTAGACAATTCATAATAAAGAGTAGGCAACTAAGTTTACTTAATAGGCATTGCAAGCTATGAAGAGGTTCCAACTTAAAAATAATAAATAGCATGAAGTATAAATATAAGCAACATTACAATGCTCATAACAAGGTATGATAGAGTGGTATCTCGCTTGCCTTTTTTTGTGAATGCGGCACCTCTGAAGTTTAGGTGAAGACTAGAAGTAAAGATGTCAAAGATACAAGCATCATAGTCATAACACAAATAATCAAGCAATGGGACAGGCACAAAGAATGACAACTATGCTCTCAAGGAAGTGCTCATAGAATAAGTGGAGACTCAACAAGGAAATGAAAAGGTTTTTAATAGTTTGAAAGGCTTCCAAATGCTGAAAGTATGGTACTCATTAGCTTTGAGCTCTCATTTCCGCTATAATAAGCATATTTAATATGGTTAAGGTGAAAGTGAGGTCCAATCTGAGTTATATGCTTGACAGACTATAAACTGGAAATCCCATGTCCCTTGAGTACGAGGGCCGCTCCTCATGCTACTCAACTTTACTTACATGTAAGTTCTTGTCATCATAAATACGTCCGTATCACAGAGAACCGCCAACGGGGTACCCCTTGCCCGATGATACGGAAGAATCCCCATATCAAAATGACAAGGCAAGCAGACAATGAGTATCTCAGCAATCTTCTTATTTACCATGGGAAAATGGTGCTTTTTTATCTCTTTCCTCTTTTCTCAAATCTCTTTTTTTTCTTTTCTTTTTCTCAATGGCTATCTCTCTCTTTTGTTATAAGAAGAATGCTTCATACATATCATTATGGTTACGCTGCAGGTTTCCACCATGACGGCATGGATTAGACCGGCGGCCCAAGCATTTCTCTAACACACATACATAACTCCATGGACTTACAGGCTCCCCTTTTATTTCACACTGATGACATCCGCAAACAAAAGAGCATGGTATCAACTAGGTATATATTTACAGGTGTTGAAAGCGTTGCCCGTGACAACACGGTTCTGCTAAACCCCAGCCTATAATTTGCAAGCATATAACTTTCATGGACAGTCACAATGGTTCAGGTTTATAAAGTGTAGAAAATAAAGTGTGCCATCAAGTTCGTGAGAGCTTTAGTAACTAACTTCCTCATAACAGGCAAACATTTTATTCGGAAGAAAACAAGGCATAATGAATATGCACAGAAATAGCAAATGATGCTAATAGGTAGGTATGGTGGACACTTACCACACCTCAAGTTGTCATTAATCCTCATTATTGCCCTTCACATGTGTGGCTTGAATAATAATATGAAACCAAATCCCACTAAGGACTGCTGAACCCTGCAACAAACTCACAAAACCAAAGAAGAACAACAAATATTTTTGGTGTTTTCGATTTTTAAAAGAAGAACCAAAAAGGAAGAACAAGCAAAGCAAAATCTTTTTGGGGTTTTCGAATAGTTCAAACAAAGCAAAAAGGGAAAAACAAACCAAGGCAAAGAGAAAAGGAAGCAAACCAAAGAGAAACAACAGAAATATTTTTGGTCTTTTTGTGTTTTAGAAAGCAAAAGTAAAGAAAGAACGAAAACTAAAAAGAGAACGAAACATGAATATACAAAGTACCGACGCAAAATGATAAGGAGATGAGTGCGATGTCGGCGTATCTCCCCCCAAGCTTAGGCTTTTGGCCTAAGTGGGTATCAATCCAGATATGGGTAAGGGTTCCAAGCAGGCGGGTCATTGTAAGAATGATCGTAGTTAGGCCCGTGGGACGAGGAAGAAGCTCCCCAATCATAAGTAGGCTGCTGATATGAAGACTCCCCCTCATTCGAGGGCTGGACCGAATCATCTCCGACCTCCCTTCTAGTGTCCTGCTCCTGTTGGGAGAGCTCTCCCAAATACGCATCAAACTCCTCCTCCGTGAGGGACCATCCTACCCTGTTATCAAGGTTAAACAAAATAGGTGCAGGCAAAAGGACAACACGCTCGGACTTACTCTTTCTCCAACCAGCTTTGAGAAAGGTTATTTCATAAGATAGCTCACTCAGATTAGCCCAAGAAGAAACAAATTTATGCTGTATCATGGAATTAAGGTCAAGCCTTTCTATGGGAAACTATAGGTCTAGATGATGGGGCACTAAACCATGCAATGCTAATAAACGAGAAGCAATGATGCCTCCACAAATTCCACCTTTCTCGCGGTTAGCAGCAAGACAGAAAGCTATCAAAGCACCCAAGTTATAAGTCCTATCTCGTTTAAGAGCAGCAGAGATGAATGCTAGATCATACAAAGATAACTTATTGGCAGTTTTCCTAGCAAGAACACACTTGGCAATAAAGTAAGCAAAGTAGCGAATAGAGGGGAGATGAATGTTACAGATTTTTCCAATCTCCTTCGAAAAGCTGCTCCCTTGGCAAATTTCTGCGTATAAATCCATGAGTTGTGCAGGTCGCTCTTTAATCCTTCTACATGATCCCCACTGAGGTGCCTTAATAGCTGCACAAAAGTCATCGAGAGAAAGGTCGACAGCAATATTGTAAATTTTGTAGTGGACCATGGGGTTAGGCAAAGAGTAACTAAATTGAAAGTCCTGCACCACAGACATGGTTAGCTTCACAAATTGACAAGGTTCATCTTCCAAAAAGTGCTCCAACCCTGCATTAGAAACCAAAGTGTGGAAATCCTGGAGAATTCCTGAAGCTCTCATGAATTCAGAGCATGGGTAAATGGAAGGAAAAACTTCCTCCTCCCGGTGAACCTTCATGACCTCAGGCACCCATAGTTCATGTTGGTTTAGTTGATGCTCATTCATCTTCTATTTTGAAATTTAAACACCTATTAAACAAGTGATTACAAAGTGAATATAATGAAAGGCACTACTCATAGGTACTTGTAAGAGGCCTAAACATGCATCAAAACTATATCTCTAAGCATCAAACAAGCTTGCAAGCTCTCATAACCTGTCACCTACAACAGCAAAATACTCAAGATATAATCCACTAAACACAAATCTACTTGGACAAGCGGGGGAGTCACATACCGGAGAACAAATGCTCCAAATTTCAGCAACAAAGATGGGCTGAGCAAGCAGATCGAAAAATCGAGAGCAAGCACAGCAAGAACGCAATTTTGAGCAATGAACTGGAGTTTACTCGGGAGAGAGAAGAAAGTAGTGAGAGAGTGAGTGGAGGGCCAGGGGTGGCCCACACCATGGCATGACACCACCCATGGTAGGCCGCGCCACCAGGTGGTGTGCCTGCCTGGTGGGTCCCCCTGGTACCTTTCAGGCACTCCTCTGCCCCTTTTTTCACGTAAAAATTTAATATGAATTTTCTGGAATTTTTCGAGACACTTTATTTTTGAGCAATTTTTAGGTATAGATGAATGATTTTCTGATAGAAAAAGATTTTTTTGGAAATGATGCAATGACAAAACAAGGCTAGAACTACAGAAATTCAAGACACTCTAACATGCAAGCAACTAACAACAGAAAAGAAAACTAAACGAAAGCAAAAAACTAAGATAGATAGAATAAAAGTAAACAGAGATAATCATGGTGAAAACATTGTTTTGCTCAATGAAATCCTTTTGTTAACAAGGTTGATCAGGTCTTGTTACCAAACCAATTTTATATTAAACAAAACTTTGTATTCCACTAGTGATTATGTTACCTCAACTTTGATAGCAATGGTCCCAATCATAATAGTTTCAAAAAAAAAAATCTTGGTATGGGACAATATATCTCTCCAACTTGAATGCCCTCAACATGTTCAATCGAATTCAAACCATGAGTCCTATCAATCTTCTTGGGGAAATAGACAGTATGTTCCTTGTCATTAACATTGAAGGTCACCTTTCCTTGATTACAATTAATAACAGCTCCTGTAGTATTAAGAAAAGGTCTCCCAAGAATAATAGACATATTATCATCTTCAAGCATTTCAAGCAAAACAAAATCAGTTAATATCAAGCAATTATGAGCCACTTGAACAGGTACATCCTCACATATACCAACAGTAATAGTGGTAGATTTATCAGCCATTTGCAAAGATATATCAGTTGGTATTAGTTTTTCCCGTTGAAGTCTCTTATAGAGAGAGAAAGGCATAACACTAACTCCAGCTCCCAAATCACACAAAGCAGTTCTAACATAGCTATTCTTAATAGAGCAAGGGATAGTTGGAATCCCTGGGTCTCCAAGTTTCTTAGGAACCTTACCTTTAAAGGAGTAATTGGCAAGCAAAGTAGAAATTTCTTCATTAGGGATCTTCCTTTTATTCGAGACAATATCCTTCATATACTTTGAGTATGGAGGCAATTTAATAGCATCAGTCAAAGGAATTTGCAAGAATAAAGGTTTCATCCACTCACAAAACTTATTATAGTGTTCATCTTCCTTTGACTTGTGTTTCTTATCAGGGAAAGGCATAGGTTTTTGGACCCAAGGCTCTCTTTCACTACCATGTTTCTTAGCAATAAAATCTTCTTTAGTGTATTTAGTATTCTTAGTGTGCTTTTCAGGTTCTTCTTCAACTTTTTCTTCATTAGGAACATCATTTTCTTCATTACCACTTTTAGTTTCAGCATCAGAGATAGATATACTATTAGGATCTATAGTAGGTTTAGAGGGTTCTACAATAGTTTTATGTTTCTTTTTTCTTTTCTTACGAGTAGAACCACTATTTTCAGCTTGTTGAGAATCCTGCTCAATTCTTTTTGGATGCCCCTCAGGATATAGAAGATCCTGGGTAGCAGCACCACTTCTAGTTCTAATCTCATAAGCGTGTTTTTCTTTGGCAGCATTAACTAGCAAGTCTTTTTGTAATTTAATAAGTTGATCTATTTGAGTTTGAACCATTTGAAAGTGTTTGACAATCATTTTAACATCATTAAAGGTTCTTTCCACAATATCTTTTAACTCAATAATAGCTCTAGTGTTTTCCATTCGATGATTTTGCACCCTTTTATTAAAATTATCTTGCTTAACAATGAAAATATCGAATTCTTCTAAGCATTGATCAGGAGGTTTAGAGTAATGGATATCACCTTCATCAAAGCATCCAACTACTAGATAATCCTAGGCATGTGTTCCATATATAGTCATACGTGCTCACAATGAGAACTTGCACAACATGGAGAAGCGATGGTGATGATGATGGCAATGATCTCCTCCAATTCCCCGTCTCGGCAGGGTGCCAGAATGGAGTTTCTGGTGCTGTTTCGTGTAATCTGGTCTTGGCGACGGAGTGGAACTCCTTCTGGAAAAACGTCGAACCCCCTGAGTTTTTAGTTTACAAAGCATCTTATACGCGAAGAGGGAGATCGAGGGGGTGTCTGGGGCGGCCAGACCACCCCTGGCACAGCCAGGCCTAGCCCGCGCTGCCAGGTGGTGTGGCCTGGGCCCAGCCCCCTCCGTCTCGTATTCTGGCTCCAGGAGTCTTCTGGTGAAATAGGATTTTTAGCATATTTTCCAAGATTTTTCTTGATAGTTGATTTTCTACACAAAAAGTAGACACCAAGGCAATTCTGCTGAAAACAGCGTCAGTCCGTGTTAGTTGCATCCCAATCACACAAGTTTAGAGGAGAAACAATAGAAAAAGTGTTCGGGAAAGTAGATACGTTTTGGACGTATCAGGGTGTACATTTAGAGAGTGCTCAGCAAGTTCCCTAGGTACTCCGGTCATGTCAGATGGCTGCCATGCGAAGATATGTTGATTTGCTTGGAGGAACTTGACGAGCGCGCTTTCCTATGTGTTATCTAAACCTACACCTATCTGGGTCACCTTGGATGGTTCATCATCCTTCAATGGCGTCATCTTCGTCTCTTTCGATGCCTTGAACTCCGGAGCCGGCTTTGTCAGCTCCTTCTTCGTCGTGGGCATCTCGGACGGGTTGATGGTCTTCTTGATCTCCTGGTACTCTTGAGCGTGCAGTACGGCTTCAGCAAAGGTGGCATTTTCGTCTTCGCACTCTCGTGCTTTCTTCGGGTCTCCCCTGATGGTGATCATGCCCTTTGGACCTGGAATTTTCATCATATTGTAAATGTAACACGGACGAGCCATGAAAGCCTAGTAGGCCGGACGTGCGAATATAGCGTGGTATGCGCTCTTGAGCGGGACCACTTCGAAGGAAAGTGCTTCCGTCTGGTAATTCTTTGGAGTTCGAAAAGTAACATCCAAAGTGATCTCTCCCAGGGAATTTGCTTGTCTTCCGGGGACAACTCCGTGAAAGATCACAGAGCTGTGATTCAGGTGAGTTTCTAAGATCCTCATCTGACGCAACGTTTCGATGTAGAGGATGTTGATGTTGCTGCCACCATCCATGAGAGTCTTGGAGAAACCACATAGCCGTCAATGAGTAGATTGATGACTAACATGTATTTTCCTCGCCTATGCAACTAGGCGGATGATCAGCACGATCAAAGGTTATTATGACTTCCGGCCAGTCCAAGAATTGAGGGACGGCCGAAACAGTTGCATTGAGCTCATGCAAGTCTGCTTTCTTAACCTTAGCTAGTTGAGATCCAAGGAAAGTGACATAAGTGTCTTTCTTTGTTGGGAAGTTCTTCTTTCCATCCGACTTGGGATTTGAAGGCTCTCCTTCCTCCATGTTGGAATCTTCCTTGGTCTCTTTTTCTTTTTTGGGATTCTTCTTTCCCTTTTTCCGCTTAGCCCTGTAGCCAGCGAAATCGTCTTTCATGATGTCGTCATTAAAACGACACTCAGCATTTGTGTGGGATGAGCCCCCGTTGGCATCTAAGCGATGCACACACGGATTATTGGCAATGTCGGCCTAGGAGTAGGTTTTGCCAGGTTGCTGGTGTCCTCTACCCTAGACTCTTGACGTCCCACGACCGCGGCCGCGGCCGCCTCTGTGCCCTCCTCATCCTACAGACCCGAAAGTAGCAATGACAACTGTGGTTTTCGTGTTGGGTTTTTCTTCCGAGTTGTTCTTGCGCTTCTAGGCTTGTTGCTTCATCTGTTTTGCCGATTGTGGCACTGCCAGGATGTTTAGTAGTCCCTCTGCGTCATCACCGGCATTTGCGTACTTGCTTGCCATTTCTATCATCTCTCCCAGATCAGTGACCTTGCACTTCAAATGGTGACGTAGTAAACCAATTGGGAGTCCTGCAATGAAAGCTTCAATCGCAGTTTGATCATTTACCCCTTCGCAGGAGTTCCAGGTGTCGATCCATCATTCGAGATAATCCTGGCGGGTTTCTCCGGCTTTCTGGGTGCAATGTTGTAGGTCTCCAACCATACAGGGCCTCCGATATGTGCCTTTGAAATTCTGAAAGAACGCGCTTTGCATGTCATACCAGTTGTGGATGGTGTTTTCTGGAAGTTCATTGAGCCAAGATTGTGCCGTCTTCCTCAACATGAGCGGGAGATACCGGGTCACGACCAAGCTATTTCCGCCTTTGGTGATGCAGCAGGCCTGGAAAAAAATCCTGGAGCCAAGTATCTGGCCGAGCCACACCGTCATAGGCTTGGATGTGTCTTGAGATAGCAAATCCTTCCGGGAAGTGTGTTTGTCGAATCCGTAGTCTGAAGAATTTTGGACCCACATAGATATTATCGTTCAGGTAGCACCACGCCTCTATGTTAGAGTTAATCCGGTGTCTCGCGTCACTTGGTGAAAGAGAACACCGTCTTGGTTGTTCGATGTGGCCACGGTGCCTTGGAGCCGGACTTCTACTCCTGCCACCACCTCCTCCGCCATGACGCCCTCCTTGGCCTCCTCAAGAGCCGGTATGATGGCTACTTGGTGGAGAGGGCGGTGCAGGTGGATTGTTTCTGGCTGAATGCCAGCCTCCATCCAGAGCATCATTATTCTGGTTCCGGGGAGGGTCTTCATTATGAAGAACCCCCGACCGGCTTGACTCGGCACGATGTCCGTCGGTCCTTCGCCTGTCATTTCCACCATTGCGGTGAGGTTCACCCAGATGGCTCATAAGTTGAGGAGGTGGCATCCTTTGTCGGTCCTCCTCCCGATGTTGCTCTTTGTCGTCCTCCCTGTAATTGCTCGACTCACACCGGGGAGGGTGTCACGGAACCAGTTTCGCAACCGCGTCTCGCTCTGCGGCTGGAGCAACATTGCTCCAGTCACGTGCGGTTCTATGTCGTTGCCCTGAAGATCTGGTTCTTGAATAGTTGTCTTCCCGACTATCGAGACGGTGATGTTGTTTCGGGTCCCATCGGGGCCTAATATCATCCCAAGCCGGATCCGTCTGACATTGGTCGGATTTGGAGACCAATTTTCTGCTTCCAGATTTCGTGGCCTTTTGTTGCTCGAGACCTTTGGTAAGTAGCTTTACGCCTAACCGAACTTGATATGGGTTTGGGTTGTTTTCCAGGATATCTCGAGCTACAGCAGTGTTTTCCGCAGGCGTTCCATACACCACATCTCCCTTGCTATCCAGTCGAGGTTCTCCTTTGACGGCGTCATCTCCCTCAAAGAGGGTCTTGTGGACTTCCGGGTTTTTGTTAGCCCACATAGGGCTGTTTCGGGTCTTCTGATGCTGCAGGGAGTTGAATTGCCCCGTAGATGCAATGCGCTTCTTCTCTTCCATAAGGTTATTAGCCTCATCCAGGAGTACCTGACGATTCGCTTCTAGGTCTTGGGCCCTTTCTTCCAATTCTGTAGGTGTAAGCTCTGCAGCTGTAGGGATAGGCGTAGTTAACGTAGCATCGATGAGTTTACGGGCACCAGCAGTAACCATGTATCCATCCACCGGAGTTTCCTTTGGCTCGTCTAGGATTAGGGCTCCATCCGAGTCTTCTTCGTATTCGTAAGCAACCACCTCTTATGCTGGAGGATCCTTTGCTAGAGTCTTGTTCTTCTTCTTCTTTGCCTTCTTGGTAGCGTCGGTAGCAAAGATGGATTTGGGTCCGTTTCCTGGAGTCAAGCTCTGATCGGTACTTTCGGACATCTGGACATCGGGATTGTCTCCGAGATCCATGTCATCCTGCGCTTTGGGAGAGTTTTCTCCGGATCCTTCATCCATGGCTTCTCCTTCTTCTACAGCTTTGGAGTTGAACTCCTCTTCATATTCCGCGGAGAACTTTTGGAAATGTGCCGACATCATTGAATCATCCGAAGATGCCGGTAAGTTGGTGTTTGTTCCGATCACCTCCAACACCGAGTCTTTGTTGTCTCTAGCATTGGCAGAGCCAGATCCGGATCCAACATATCCGAGAAAAGTGTGACACGTGTGTCCCGAGGTAGTTGCGGCTTTCCTCGTGGGCTTCCTCGAAATGCCTGATGGTCTCGAGAACCTCATCCACGTTTGCGCCTTGCAGCATTATGCGCCTTAATGTATGCCTTAGGAAAGGTTGATCTGTTGCGGTGTTGGCCGATCCCGAACCAAAGTTGTTGTCTTGATCCTCCTGGATTTCGACCTTGACGGGTAGATCAATCTGGGATTCGGCTTGCTAGGAAGATCCACTCCAGATTCGACTTGCACCGCAAGATCTGCTTCAGGCTCAACTTTCTCCACTATCTCTGCGATAGGTGTGGGCTGGGTGGGATTAGGGTTTTTCGAGATCCGGAACTCTACCACCTCCGCAAACAAAGTGGACCCAGAAACTTCTTCTGCCTCTATCATCACTGCTAGGGTGGGTGGGGCAGGTTCAACAAAACCGATGTAAACATCGATCTCACCAAAATACATGATGGTGTAGGTAGTCACGGCCTCCCTTGCCAGAATCTAGGTCTCGTCGAGAATGATGAGAGGGACATCGCTGGCGTAGAGGACGCGACCAACGGTGATGGTTTCACCGATTCCGATTCTTGCAGATTCCACTCAGAACGCAGATCCGTAGCTCACTTGCCCCACGGTGGGTGCAAACTGTCATCAGATTGATGACAAGTACGCCATGAGGGGGTCCTCGAGGCATGCGGAAGAGAGGGGTATGAGACGTACGGGGTTACAGGACGGTAAGCACACAAATTTACCCAGGTTCAAATCCACTGGCTTTGGACAGATCCTACTCCTGCTAGCAATCCAGTAATACGGCAGAGCCAGAATATGGGTTACAAGGGTTTCGCATGTGCGAGTTGAGATTGTAGACTATTGAGGGGTTGCCCTAAAGGCTTGTCCTAGGATGGCTTATATAGATATCCGGCCTAGGGTTTACAGGAGAGACCTATCCAGCTACGACTAAGAGTCAGTTACAGAGTACATCTTGAACTACAAGTAACATAACAGGCCTATGTCGGTAAGTCTTCTGGGCCTTCCCGTAGCTGGACTGGACTCCGTCTCTTCTCCCTGACTGGGCCGCCCATGAAGCAAAGCTCTAATCCGAAGTAGGCCACCCTGGTCAGTGAGGCACAGTGAGGATACCTCGAAAGTATATCCCCAATAGCCAGCCACTAAAACAGGGGTAGTTTGGGTACAAAAGGTGAAGTCTGGAAGAAATAGGGAATATTCTCGGGCATCAAACCCAGGGTTGACTTTTGTTAGGCGATTTCGGCGATAAGTACAGCAGTGCCAGAATTGGCGCCAGAAATTCTGATTGTCACCAGTTCTTTTGATCTGCACTGGAATTTCTTATAGAACAGTGTTCCAGTTTGGTTCCGTTCGGAAGTGGGGCTGGTGTCGGGATTTCTGGTCGGGGTTCTCGTCCTTCAGAGCTTGCACCGGGAATTCTGATTGTGGCATCGGTTCGCCGGACCTGGTGCCGGTTCAGTATGGAGCTCCTTCTTGTGTGCGCTTGTTTCCTTCTCTTGGCGTTTCTTCATGGGCTTCATAGCTGAGGACGCACAAAGCATTGGCATGAAGTAGCAAGTAATCCAAGGACATACCAAAATCACACGAGAAGATGAGCGAGTTAACCTTAGCTTGAAGGATCTTGGCTTGGGCACGAGTCATTGGTCCACTTGGGGGACTTGGTTGTGTAGATGTAGGGACATCCGTAGGGCGGGCTGCATTATCTCCCCCCTTGGAAAAGAGTCATCCACGACTCTTCATGCTTATCATTTTGATCATCTCCATGGAAAGGTGAAAGGTCCTTGACATTGAATTCGAGCTCACGAGATACTTCGAGGTCGGTATGTCGATCATGTAAGCATTGTTTTTGATTCTCTTGAGGACTTTGAAGGGACCATCTCCTCTTGGCTTTAGCTTGGTGTCGCGATCCTTGGAGAAGCGGTAATTGCTTAAGTGTATCCACACGAGGTCACCTTCTTCAAAGGTCATGTCTTTCTTGCTCTTGTTTAGCCTTGAAGCTTGTCGAAGTGTTCGTTGCTCAATGGTAGCTCTTATGTCTTCGTGGAGTTTCTTCAAAGCTTGGGCGCGCTTGTCAACTTCCATGTTGGTGCCCTCATGGAGAGGAAGTGGTATTATGTCGAGCGTGGTGAGGGGCTAGAAGTCGTAGATGATCATGAATGGGCTCATCTTCGTTGTAGAGTGCTTGGCTCGATTGTAGGCAAACTTGGCATGGGGAATGCACTCTTCCCAATCCTTAAGGTTTTTCTTGATCAACACATGAATGAGAGTGTTGAGGCTTCAGTTCACGACCTCGGTTTGGCCATCGGTTTGCGGATGTGATGCGGGTGAGAAGAGGAGCTTGACGCCGAGCTTGGACATGAGTGTCTTCCATAAGTACATCAAGAATTTGACATCATGGTTGGAGACGATTGTTCTTGGCACACCATGAAGACGACCGATTTCCCTGAAAAACAAATTTGCAACATGTGAAGCATCATCTGACTTACGGCACGGAATGAAGTGTGCCA
This sequence comes from Avena sativa, assembly GCA_916181665.1. Classification (NCBI taxonomy): domain Eukaryota; kingdom Viridiplantae; phylum Streptophyta; class Magnoliopsida; order Poales; family Poaceae; genus Avena; species Avena sativa. The sequence goes on from OV702292.1 coordinate 322,557,045, forward strand.
TTTGGGAAAAGCGATCCACAACGACAAATATAGAGTCATGACCATGCTTAGACCTAGGCAATCCTAAAACCTTAATGGTTAGACTTAGACTTAGCTTGAACTCATGCTAGTTTCCGACCAAGGTGCATGAGGAATAGGCGATGGCATATAAACACCAAATGGTCTCGACTTAAACTTAGCTTGAACACATGTATTGTATCATTGGACGTGGCGCTCCATGTCTCGCTTCATCTTGGGCCAAAATTAATGAGTGGAGAGCATGTCCAATGTCTTGTCACAACCAAAGTGACCCATAAGGCCTCCACCATGAGACTCTTGGAGAAGCAAGTTTTGGAAAGATGACTTTGGAATGCAAAGCTTGTTTTGTTTAAAGCGAAAGGCCTTATGCAAATAGAAGTCATCAAATCCTTTGACACTTGAACACTTTGCGAATATTGGTCCAAAGAACAGGCAGAAGCATACAAAATTTTGATTTCATCAAGACCCAACATGTTTACTTTGAGTCAAGTAAGAAGGCTTGTGTTCTTGCGAGACAAAGCATCCACAACTAAATTATTTTTGTCTTTCTTATACATGACATGTAAGTAAAAGACTCCATAAACTCAGCCCACTTAGCGTGCCTTTTACTCAAGTTGGCTTGGCCTTTGAGATATTTCCATGACTCATGGTCGGAATGTATGATAAATTCCTTAGGCCAAAGATAGTGTTGCCAAACGTGAAGGACACGAACTAAGGCAAAAATCTCTTTGTCATAAATCAGATAGTTAAGGCGTGCACCATCAAGTTTCTCGTTATGGTAGGCAATATGACATCTGTTTTGCATAAGGACTCCTCCAATGCCAATACCACTAGCGTCACACTCTATCTCAAAAGTTTTTGTGAAATCCAGTAATGCGGGAAGAGGTGCTTCGGTTAGCCTCTTTTTAAGCTCATCCAAAGCTTTTTGTTGTGCTTTTCCCCACACGAAGGTGAAATTCTTTTTTGTCAACTCGTTGAGAGGGCAAGAAATGGTAGACAAATCCTTTACAAAGCGACGATAGAAACTGGCTAACCCATGAAAACTTCGGAGTTCACTACATTTGTGGGAATGGGCCAATCTCATATGTCTTTGACTTTAGAAACATCGACTTCAATTCCATACGAAGAAACAACAAAACCAAGAAAAATCAACTTCTCTTTAGCAAAAGTGCACTTGGGAAGATTGGCATATAGCTTTTCATTTTGAAGGATTTGTAAAACCTCCTTTACATGTGTAACATGTTCTGCAAGCGACTTGCCATAAACAAGAATATCATCAAAATAGATAACAACACTTTTTGCAATCAGAGATCTCAAAATATGATTCATAAGACGCATGAAGGTGGATGGGGAATTAGATAAGACAAAAGGCATGATCAACCATTCATAGAGACCAAGTTTGATCTTGAAGGCGGTTTTCCACTCATCACCGTCCGCCATGCGTATTTGATGGTAACCACTACAAAGATCAATTTTCGAGAAAATAGTGGCTCCACGCAACTCATCAAGCATGTCATCAAGACGCGGCAGTTATAAAATTGATTGGACGATAGTCCATGCATAACTGCAATGTATCATCCATCTTTGGGACAAGAATCATGCGTACTGCACTTAGATTAGTGCTTACTTGGATCAAACCTTTAGAGATGATTTGATTGATTTGGCATTCTATCTCCTTCGTCTCCTCTAGGTTCGTGCAATAGGCGGCACAGTTTGGGAGAGGTGCATCGGGTATGAGGTCAATGCGGTGCTCGATTCCGCAAAGAGGAGGTAGTCCATGAGGTATCTCTTCGGGAAACACGTCCTTGAATTCCTACAAAATAGCAATCATAGAGGGAGGAATATTTGTCAACTCATTAGGTCCTTGCACTAGTCCCTTGCAAATGAGGACATAGTGCAAAATGGATAGGTTATTCCTTGCGTCTCTCATCTCACTTTTGGTGGCAAGAAGAACAATCTTAGTTTTTCCACTCAAGTTTGTCTTGTGGCTCTCACTCGCTATATGGTGGTTCTCTCGCTCACCACTCTTCTCAAAAGTTGGTGGTGTGGTTTGCACCCTCACTAAAGTGTTTGCATTATCCGCAATTATTTTGCTAGGAGTCATCAGTTGCAAAACACATGTCTTGAAGGTATACACATTTCTGTGACCATCATGAAGAGAACCTTTGTCGAATTGCCACGGTCGGCCAAGCAACATATGTAAAAGCATCATGGGAACTACATCACACTCTACCATGTCTTTCTAAGGGCCAATAGAGAATGTTATCGAGACAGTATGCTTTACTTTCATGGACCCTTGGTCACTTAGCCATTGGACATGGTAGGGGTGCTTGTGTCGATGGAGGGTGAGGTTGAGATTCTCACACAACTTGGTGCTAGCAAGGTTGTGTTAACTCCCTCCATCGATGATAACTTTAATGGATTTCCCATTGGTGCCGGCACGTGTTTGGGAGATGTTAGATCTTTGATCTTCATGTTCTTGGGCTTGAGTAGTCAAGATCCTTGTGACGATAAGAGAATGACTTGCGTTGTGTTCAAACATGAGGAGTTCTTGATCACCTTCCACATCTTGCCTTGTCATTGCTTCTTTGACTCTTGCATAAAATTCATCCTCACTCAAGTATTCCTTGTCGCCATTGTCATGAATGAAGAAAACTTTCTTGTTTCCACGTGTGGCCGACTTGTGTACTTCTCCTCCACACTTGTATCATTCGTCGTTGAATGGCAAGTCATCCTTTGTATGCTTTCCACTTGGGGGCGGTTTTTCTTGGGGGAGTATAGGCTTCAAAGGAAGCTTGGAGGTACGTGAGGAGCTTCCATTAAAGGTTGTTAGTGTAGCGGTTGAAGCTTGCTTGTAGGTGAAGTACGTCTTCGGCTTGTTCTATTTGAAGTCTTCTTGCACTTGATGCTCGACTTTTGTTGCAATGTGCACAAACTCAACCATGTTGTTGTACTTTTGGAAATCGATGATGCACTTGATTGGGTGGTTCAAGCTAATGAAGAAATGTGTCATTGTTTTCTTGTCGCGCTCTTCAATGTTGGCGTGCATCATGTTGAGCTCCATTTGCTTGAAGTACTCCTCCACGGTCTTTGTCCCTTGGTTAAGCGATTTTACCTTGTTGAAGAGGTCACGCATGTAGTGCATAAGGACAAAGAGGGATTTCATATGAGCCAACATGTCATGCAAAGTTGTGATTGGAGGCTCTTCTCTAGCGTCATGAGCGACTTGGACTTGTTCCCATCAAAGGTTGGCATAATCGTCAAACTCAAGTGAATCCATGGTGGCCATCTTCTCATCATTATAGGTCTGCATACGGAAGATATTGTCGTCTTTGAGTGCCCATGAGAGGTATCCTTCAGGGTCATTCGAGCCGGTGAACTTGGGAATGGTGAACTTGATTTTTCCAAAAGTTTCTTCCTCATTGCAGTCACGATAGCGGTTGTTATCATGATGGTGACGGTCTACGTCTTTCATGCAATCATTGCGACAAGCTTGGTGACCTTGTTGATGCACTTGGGGTTGAGGAGCCACATTTTGGGAAGGTGGAACTTGGTTCTCACGATGTTGTTGGGGAGCTTGCTCTTTCTCTTGGTGCGGTTGTTGACGAGGTTGAGGATATGGAGACTCGTGCCACGGTTGTGGGAGAGGCAAGGCTCATTCCTCGGTTGTTGATGTGGGTTAGGCACATGGGCCTCTTGGTGAAGGTCATGGTCGCGAGTCTCTTGACGTGGATGGCATCACTCCACATGTACCATGCAACGCTCGATGTCTTGATGTTGTGGAGGAGGCTCGTCATGGTTACCATGGTGGTGGTGTGGATGTTCATGATGGCAATGATGAAGAGGAGGATCTTGAAGAGATTTACATGGACGACGAGCTTGTTCCTCCAAGTTGGAGTCATCACATGTTGTTGCAAGAATGTCGCGTGAACGAGGGCGGTGTAGTTGAGGTTGCACTCAAGGTTCCACTCATGGATCTTCACGCGGTTGTGCTTGTTGTATCACTAGTGTTGTTGCGTGATGACGGTGTTCATCTTGCCTTGCTTGAGGTCTTGAGGAGAAATCACCATCATAGCTTGACGTAGCGGCGTGCCATGGGGAAGGTACATAGTTCGAAGAACTTCCATCTTCAACCACGCGGGCTTCATTGTGTCATGGAGCACTTGCATGAGGATCTTGTTGAGGAGTAGGGCGATGGTGTGAAGAGCTTGACACACTCATATGGTGTCGTGAGGAGCTTGATGCGTGTGAACGCGGTCTTGTGTTTCACGCAAGCTCGGCCATCGACCTTTGTAAGGCTTCATTTTGATTGGTGAATTTAATGTGCATGGCCCTCGTCTCTTGAGAAAGGTTGGCGAATCCTTGTCACATGTCATGCATTTGTTGTTGGAGGCAATCGAAGCAGTTGTCGATGCTCTTGAATTCGGCTTGAGTTTCACCAAATTGTTCATCTTGGCTGCTCTCGAGAGCATTGCAATGATCACGGAACTCTCGGCGAATGATTTAGTGGCTTGTGCACGTCATGCACGATCCTTCGTCATCCTCGGGTGAGAGTGGTTGGCTCACCTCACCGTGCCTATCCATCATGCAAGACAACAATAGATTGTATATGGAATGTAATATGTGGTGGGGGTTAGCCTTTTACCTCACCTTGAGGATTGCACCGAACTAGAAGCCACAAGTGAGAACTATAAGCTTGCAAAGTGAAATCACAAAGAAAACTCACACTAAAAAGGAACTAATACTCTCAAAATCTTTTGGTGGAAGGTTAGGGTGGTGGAAAACTAAATCAAACGATCCAAAGAAAAGGTTATTGTTAAAGGTGGTAAAGAACCAAAGATCAAAAGCAAAAAAGGATACGATCTACAAAAATACGAGGATACACACACGTGGAGATGGATGGGGTTAGCACGACTATGAAAATGAGAACGAAATTTCCTAACAAAGAGTAAGCTCGATTATCGTGCCAATGCAAGGAGAGACCACAACTCATTTGCCAAAAGAGGATAAGCAACGGATTTGTGCACTTACCTTGGTCGTGCTTTTTTCTCTCTCTTTTCTTACAAGCTTGATACTCTCTTTGTATTGGGAGACTATGTATCTTTCTATTTTTATTTTGCTTTTCCTTTTTATCCTTTTTTATTCTTTTTCTCCCTTTCTATACTACTATGTCAACTTTTTTATTTGCTTACACACTCTCACTTTCCAAGGGCAAGTGCCCAAGGCTTACACAAACACAAAATGAGCTTCTCTCATAGGATAGATACACACAAAGGAAGATATGGGGTTAACAAGTTGGAGCAAGTTATACCTTCGGTATTGATGACGACTTGCTACCAGTGTTGGGGAAGATGTTCGGGTGTCGCAATGTCGAGGAGTGCGGAATATGGTGAGTTGCGAAAGCTTATTGTTAGTTTTGGTGACATGCACGTGAAATCGAACAAACAAAAGAGGAAAACTATTAAAAGTGCAGCCTCATAAATTTTCGGTGGAGCAGCCGGCGGTGCCGGTTCTGTCACCGAAATTTCCGGTGGCGAGTTCGGTCATGCCAGAATTCTCGCCAGAAATTTTGGTGGTGGAACAGATTTGCTGGAATGCTCGCCAAAATCAGTTCGTGACAAACTCCAAAAAGTCAAATCTCGGAAATCTTTGAAAGTCTGTCGAAATTGGGATGTGGGGAGGTTCAAGGAAGGTAGATCAACACCCAAAGCAACAGATCTATGGACCAAAACCACGAAAAACTCACTAAATCCAGAGATCAATCCGAAGGTAATTTGGGGCTCTTTTGGGGGATTTTTGAATTTTTTGGTAGAAGAAAAATTGTGGGGGAATTCGTGATCAATGAAGCTCTAATACCAATATGTTGGGGTATGCCCGATCTTTCACGAATCCCATGGAAAATGAGAGGGAGGTTAGTGGGAAAAGAGGAAACTGATGAAAACTGCGAACACACTTGCAAAGATCTCGATGAACACACACACACACACACGAAAACATGATGCAAACCAATAGCTCACGGAGGCCAGTAGTCCGGTGCAATCCCTAGGATCAGCGTCGGGGAAGGATCTCTCTCTCTAACCGGCACGACGAGCGTGAGGCTTGGTGAGATCTTGACATCTTGGCAAAGGGCTCCGATGCCAAGGCCTTGTACAACGATGGATGCACAATGCAAAGTTCAACGATATGGGGGATAATTGGTGCTCCTTTAGCAAAGGAGCATGAGACTAGAATTAGGGAGATCCACCAGGGTTTCTTCTAATTCCAATTATCCAAGTCTGAGGATTACAATGGAGGGTAAGGGCTATTTATAGGCCAGCCACTCAAACAGGGGTAGTTTGGCTATAAAAGGTAAAGTTTGGATGAAATAAGGAATATTCTCGGGCATAAAACCTAGGGTTGAATTTGTTCGGCCACACAGAGATAAACAAAACTTTTTCCCTACGCGGTACTCCCAAGATCTAGCTCAGGTGATAGGCCATGAAATTTACCACTAGACGCGCAGGTGCAGATTATTGATGAAGCGTGTCAGTTGATGTCGTGTCGAGCGATCCCACGTACAGCATGTCTAGATCCCCATGAACCTCCTTGTCTGTAGTGCCGTACGTGTAACACCTCTACTGGTATCCACACGTACAGGAAGGAGCTCTAGGCAGAGGACTGCTAGATCATGTCTAGCCCAAAATAGGAGTGGAGAGAGTGACGGCTAGGTCAGGAACTATCCCTGGTCACTCCACTTATAGAGACTCCTAGCTGGGCTCAACGCTTGAGGCCCATATAGGCCGTATCCCAATCTCCACATGGATCGAATCCACATGGACTCCTTTCCCTTAAGTGTGTGACCCTGTAAGTTCATGTACACCTGGACACGACACGAGTCACCACTCCGAGTCTATTGTTGGTAGCAGCCTCTAACAAGACGTGCCAACTCCCAAGCGCATTAAAGTCACAAGATGAACCTTTCTCAATGTGACTTTCATCCAAGTCCCTTAGCCTCAATATACCTTGTCAAGCTATAGGCGAGTGCTTTCCATCCCTTTAATAGTTCGACTCTCTCTTCTTGTTCCATGATATACGATTCGCTGGACTAACACTTAGTCCGACTCCTTGATTAACACTTAACCAAGTCGCGCATGGTCATGTTTCCGAATCATATCATACGAGAGGGCCTAGAGAATATCTCTCCATTACGGAAGGGCAAATCACATCTTGGCATTTCTTCATGGGGTTCATAGATGAGGATGCATAAAGCATTGGCATGAAGTAGAAAGCCATCCAAGGACGTATCAAAATCACACGAGAAGAGGAGCGAGTTAATCTTAGCTTGAAGGAGTTTGGCTCGGGCGCAAGTCATTGGTCCACTTGGGGTGCTTGGTGGTGTAGATGTAGGGATGTCCGTAGGACGGGCTACATCACTTCGTCTTCTCAGCTTTGTCACAGCGGCAGTCTTCCCCTTTTCTGGACTCGACCACCGCTATCGGAGGACGAGGTTACGGGCGTGCGGACTCTCCTCCTTCTTCGGCCACCCCCAATCCACTCCCCTGCTGGCAGCAATCCGTGACGCGTGCCGGCTCCTTGCGCTCCTGGACCCATGGAGCTCGATAGTGACATGCCAAATAGGAAGCCCAGGTGCTCCCCGCTTCCTCATGGAAGAATCTGGAGCAGATCCCGTACAGGCGACTGCGATGGAGTGTGCTCGGACCCGCGTTCCTCGCTAGGGATGGCGCCAGTCTCGCTCTCCTGGTCGAGCTCGACGGGATCATCCTTCATCATTGCATAGAGGGCAGGCGACAGCGCTGGAGGAAGCAGTGAAGAAGTGAGTGGGGGAGGGAGCGAAGCCAAGGATGAGGGGCGGCGGCGCGTGGGCGCGTCTGCGGCAGGGTGGGGTAGGAGGGGAACTGGGGAGTGGGGAATTAGGCGTTGGATCGTGGGGTGTAGTTTCTCTAGGTTTTTTTAGAGTATGACATGTGGGGACTGCATGTCATATGCGGGTCTACGGGTTCGAGTTTTGGAACCCCCATACCCGCCTTTGCCGGACCAGCTGGGTGTGGTTTTTTACCGATAACTAGTTCGGTGGGTGTAATTGTTTACCAGACCCTCCCTATTTGCTGCGGGTACCCATCGGGTTAGCGGGTATCGGGTACCCATTGCCATCCGGACGTTCACCACTCATTTCAAAAAGCAATCTTGGTCATCAATCAATAACTGCGAAGGAAATCAACCACGTTCATCAGTCAAAATTGCGGTATTCATCATAGTCATCGACAATCTTGGTCAGTGCCACCATTGGACCAAGGTCGACTGCTGCTAGCAAACATTTCCCTGTCGTCGTCTCTATATCTTCGTCTACAGTTGTTAACCGAGCTACCTGCTATTGTCGACCGTGCCACAAGTCTCCACTCTTATCCATTTCTCTAAGTTGCCTACATAGATGGTTACTACCCACTCGATCCATTCCGCACCATCAGTCTAGCATGCAACAAAAAGAAACACATTGATAAGTCATGCATGTACAATTACTATTTATCTGAGCAATTAAACATTGATACAGAGTTATATTATAAGTTGCTTGCAAATTTCCCTCAAAATATGTTGCAAAATAGTGCATAGTTACTATTTATCTGAGCAATTAAACATTCATACAGAGTTATATCACAGGTTGCTTGCAAATTTCCCTCAAAACATGCTACAAAATAGTACACTGTTATGTTCTAGATTCAAATATATTTGGCTGACCCCTTGCATACCATGTAATATCGTAACAATGATGTAATTTCACCCCCTTCAAAATAGACATGCTATCCATACTTTTAAAATGCGAGTACATGGTGAACAACATGAATATATTCATAGATTTAGTACAATTTATTTCTAAGTTAGCAATGGCACGAACCATGGCTCAATTAAATTGTGATGTTTTCGGATGTTTCTAAACGAGGTAAAATAGACACTCAGTACCATTTGTTTCAAAGTTAGCAACTTCACCAACCATGGCTTGGTCAAATTGTGTTGTTTTCGTGTGTTTGCAAATAAATAAAAATAACCACTCAGTTGCATAATTTGACCTTTTATCCATTGCTATCAGATGAGAAAACAGAAGATTGCTCCTGAATCTTCTCTAGGGGATCAAACCCCGTTTAAAGATTTGACCAACAACGGGGAAAATGAAACTTTAGGAGCAAAGAAAGGCAGTGGCACAAGTTGGTATGGTCAATTATCTGCTGAGCAAAAAGAAGAACATCTACAAAAGCTACGGATAACTCGGCAACAACAAAAATTCAGATGAAGGTAAATGTGATGGATCAAGTCAATCATATGGTGCAAGGAGTTGGTATGTAAGAAATTTTTTGTCTTATCAAATGGTGCATGTAAGTTTATATATTATTTACAATTTATCAGGACCCTTTTAAAGACCGGGCAGACAAGTGTAAACAAAATTCTGAACAACAACAACATAGTACACCTCTAAACCAAGGTAATTTTCAGAAGATTTCTTTGAATCTTCTCCAAGGATCGAACCCCGGTTAAAGATCTCACAAACAAAGGGTAAATGAAAATTTAGAAGCAAAAAAGCAGTGGCAGAACTTGGTATGGTCGATTATCTACTAAGCAGAAAAAAGAGCACATACAGAAACTACGAATAGCGCGATAGCAGAAAAAATGCAGATCAAGGTAAATGTGATGGATCAATTAAATCATACGGTGCAAGGAGTTGGTGTGTAAGGATTTTTTGTCATATCATACGGTGCATGTAATTTATCTATTTTCTATAATTTATCAATATAGAATACCCCTTTTAAAGATCGTGCAGACAATTGTAAAGAAGTCGGGAACAACAGCAGCATATTACATCTCTAAACTAATTTCGAGGGACCAAAAGAAATTGCAATTGTTTGTGTATCATCAAGTTTATTCCATATTTACATAACCATTATATATTGATATTGAACATATAAACTGAAAAATAACCAGACATCATTCATTTAGGTCAAACATGTTCTAATAACAGGGCTTCACTTATATGCATACAATACTTATGTGATGAAATTAAGCATGTTTCCATTTCATATGTAGATGCATCATTAGATTTTTATATTCATAATGACCTATGCAAATTAAAAATGAATGGGCTTTCATTTAGGTGAAACATGTCCTCGGAATGCTGCTTTGAGTTTTATGGATGAAGTTTCACCATCTCTGATTCAGGTATTCTCGTCCATCCAACAAAGTAACTAATTTTTGGAACCATAATTGGGTACCTTATTTATATTTCTCCCATTATATCTATCAGTTGAGGGGTCCAGAGAATGCATCTGTACCTCCATCTAGGGAGGTTCTCCCGATTAAGGAACTAACCAACTAAGGTGAAAATGAAATAATAGGAGGAAAAAACCAGCGGCACGAGTTGATTGTCTGCTGAGAAGAAATAAGAATACTTAATGAAGCAATGAAAATACCACAAACTAAAAAAGGCCACAGCTCAAGAAAAAGGTAATAAACATACAATCCTATACTATTCTAACATATTTAATGCCATAATTGTTTTATATATAAATAAATGATAATAGCAAGTAGCATGAAAAATAACCATGGGCATTCATTTAGGTCAATCGAGAGAAGTCATTAATGCGCAAAGAAGAGCTCGAAGATAGAGCCTAACACCCGAGGAAAGGTAGATTGTGCTAACTAAGCGCAATGTAAATGCCAAAGCTAGGCGGTACACCCCATGTGCTGAATTCATTGCAATGATGTGCCCACATGCTATATCTTCAAATATGGCATACCCAACAGTGATCACAAATGCATCATCCACAGTGGATCCGCTTCTACACGTAACTTCACCAATGAAACTGACGGTAATTTCTTTAGGGCACCTCCTCTCTCTAGTCTCATCAAACAATTACTTACCGGCTTGACCATTATGCAAGAGACTACCTTATAAGAACCCTGGAGTTCGGTAACGTCCCTGATGACCTCATGAGCATCGACCAACAGACCAATGATAGCAAATAGATGGCATGCATAATCAACTGAACGAGCAGCGAGAGGAGAACAAAGCTCAAAGAAGGTCTCGGGAATGGGCTAAAAATAATGGTTGGAAGAGGCACAACAAAGAGCAACCAACATACCACGCGGGGAGAATAGTGCACAACAAAGAGCAACGAAGAAAAGCATACCACACGGGGAGAGGCAAACATAAATAGAACATTGTAATGTTGGATATCAGGCTAAGCGCAACACACCATGCATCCAGTCCATCACAATGGCATGTCCTGATCCATCTACATCGTCTGTTCCCAACCTTGGAAGAAGAACTAGGAGCTAGACAAGAAGATGAAGTGGCTGGTGCTGAAAGACCAGTCTCCGGGCTTCAAGACTGGACTCTCCACCCCTGTACCCCAGAGTCTCTGGCACAACTCCCCAAGGACTTCGGACATGCACTTGTAGCTTACAGTACACCCACTGGAGATAACTTTAGAGAGCATGAGGACTCTGCCCAAGACTCTGGCCCCATTTCTAGAAGCTCCAACAGGCACCTCGGAGTCTAACCCGGAGACAACCCCGGAGTCTCCAGCCCACAAGATTGGAGTCTCCGGCCTAAGTGAATGTTGGCATGTCAAGGCTTTTTGGGCCTGGCCCATGCAACCCCCTTTTTTGACGCAAATTTCGTGTTTATTACCTAAACTACCCCTATTTATGTGGCTAGGATATAAATAGCCCCGCCCCTCCAATATAAAACCTAAACTTGATAATAAACTAGAAGAAGAACCCCTTGTGGAATCTATCTAGTTGGCCTCATGCTCCTTAACTAGCAGCACCTATTACCACAAACCTCTTGAACTTTCCTAATTTTGTTCAAGTTGTACAAGGCCTTGGTGTGAGTGATCTCTATCCAAGTTGTCAAGATTTCACCAAGATCCTCGCCTCATAGTTCCGGTTAGAGAGAGAATCCTTGCCTGACACAGATTCAAGGGATTGTGTTGGACCGGTAGCTACCGGCTTGAGCTATAGGTTGTTTTGTGTATCATATGTGCATGCGTTCATCATGTTCTTAGTGAGTGTGTTTGCATGGATTTCATTTTCCCTCTCTCCCCTCATGATTCCACCTTGATTCCCGGAGATTCATGAATGATCGGGCCACCCTTGAAGGTCACCCCTAATAGCACATGTACCGCGACAGAAAATCGATGCTGTTGTAGCAATAATTCGAGTCATAGCAGGTGCGCCAGTGGCTCGGTAGCAGATTGGTGTTGTGGCAGCGCCTGTGTGCCACGGGAGCAAGTGGCGGCATAAATTCACGGCAACTTAATGTACCATGGCAGACCCCGACTCGAATTTCATCTTGCGGCAGGCAGAATTTGACTCAAACTATGTCGCAGTAGGAAATACAACTTAAAAACCAAAACAACTACGGATTTAAAACCTAGACACCTACGACTCGTATTTGACTAGATCGGATCTAAACAAGGAAAACGAATAGCAACTATGACTCTAGTCCGATGCAATTAGGCTATTTCAAAATTATGTACCCTAATATTTTTGTATGGCTTTTTCTGAATAGGACGAGAATAAAATTGATCTATGTATGAATTTATGGATGATCACCGAGGAAACACTGGAATCTGATACCAAGATGATAAGGGGTGGCCCGGTCTTCTCAGTGAACAAGGTGGATGGCGATGATGTTGATGCTAGATAAGTTGTATGACCCTCATGAACTCTCCGACTAATCCCTGCTACCAGGTGCAACAACTCTCAACCCCTTGGATATTTGCAACTCCACACACTTGCGCACATAGACGTTGACCCCGAAGCGGTAATTGCAATCTACTTATTTCCAGTGGAACATCAGATCACACTCAAACTTTCAATTAACTCATTCTCAATGGAATAGCTAATCACACTTGATAGAAGTAGCAAACAAACACCAGATCGATACGAATTGGTGTGAGGTATTCAGAGGATTGCTTGTAGCAAATCTATCTAGAATATATGGAGGGGTGGGGCGGCCAGCTAACTTGGTTTCGACTTGGTTCAACTGGACAAGATAAAAACCGACCCAACCATGGGTTTGGACTAACGGTACACTGACCCACTTGTTGGTGTGCATTGGTCTCATGTAGGCGTGTCTTGTGCTTCCTGGTGTCCCACCTTGTTGTCTCCTCAAGGCTAGATCTCCTCATGTTGTAGTGTGCCTGCCTCCCTCTCCTCTCTCGCGCACACACTGGTGATCCATTGATGAGGGGAGGATAGCTAGTACTCTTGTTATTTTGCCGCCTCCTTATATCCTGAAGGTTGGACTTTTCTGCATTACAATTCCTACCATAGATGAGGTGAAACCCAATTTCAGAACACCCTCAGTTCTGAAACATTTCGGTCAAGGCATGGCCAAGCTCAATTAAAAATTGAGTTTACTTCGGTTTAGGTTTTGAGATGTTTGAGTCTTTTATTTCCTGTTTTATTTAAGACCAAAATGTTTAGGTTTTATTTTGTGTTATGGTTTTTGGGCCTATCCAAAACCCCTTTTAGTTCAGCTTTAGTTGTGGCGTGGGACATATCCTACCCAAGTCTCGTTGGAGTCACCCTATAAAGGGTTCATGGCAGCCGCTATTGTATCTTAGACTTGTTATTTTCGAGATAAAAGAGACACCAGAAAAGTCCAATGTTTTGGGGCACATATCATTGTATTTTCTTGCTAATCTTCAAGGTCTGATGTTGTGCCATGCATGAGAGTTGATTTTGATCGGTACCAACATGAGGAATTGAAGAAAGATTAGTTTGATCTATTTCAAATTGAGTTCTCTTATTATCGTGCTCATGCTCTCAGGTTTCTCACAGTGGTTTTCTGCTGAGATTTATCTACTGGAAATTTGATTTGCTGGAGTGGTTGCTACCGGAGGCGATCTGCCAACACATCGGTTCTGTGATTGTTCGTTCTACTGGAGGCATTGGAGGTTTTCTGCTACCCGAAGCCCCGCCGTCGTGCTGTTCTTTTGTGAGATCAGATCTGGTCGTTTTTTTCTAATTTGTAGCCTTCGGGTCCAAGGAAAAGAAATACTACTAGAAGTTGGATCGGCCTTTTTCCGCACGTGTTTGTCCAGATCGTCTGAATCAAAAAGGAAAAAAAATAACAAGAAAAGGGCAAGGAAACATGAACGTGTTGGACTAGTAGTCAGTACACACGTCACGAGATAACTTGGATCTCTTCCGTGTTGCTTTCTAGGTTTATTTTGTGAGTCGAGATGTTTCTTCGTCTCGCTATATCATAAACTTTACACTCCTTGTCGCAACACCACAGATAGGGTCTATGATTGAGCAACTTGCTGAAGTTAGTTGAAGATGGCTAGTTCTGTGATTGCTGAAATATCCGTTCTTGCGGCTGCTACAGCTCCAAAATCTAAGGAGGTTGGTCTTCCGGTCTATGCAAATGATCTCCCTGATAATGTCTGTGTTGGTTTTGACAAAACTTGCGTGTACATCAAAGACTGTAAGGATGCTTTGAAGGATAGATTGAACACCAAATTGGAGGCTATCACGACTAGGCTCGATGCGCTAACGGATACCCTCATTAATCTGCCAGTGCAAGCTGAACCCCTCATGCTGCTCCATTACAGCATGCGCGGCCACCAAGAGATGGATATGTTGATGGTCGTGATTGATGGCCCGTGGCACCAGCACATGGATGTGTCAATGTTGATCTTGACGACGATGTCGCATATGCACCACGACAGCGCCACTTTGAGGCTCGTCCTGCAACCACTTTTGGTCGTGTTTTTCCTGTTGATCGAGATCGTATTGGTCATGCCGCACGTGTTCCACTCGATGATGGTATTGGATGTGTTAAAAATTTCATACCAGCGTTCTCTAGCGCGGGCATTCCTAGGGATTATTTGGAGTGGGAGATGCGTGTGAGTCATATTTTTGCAGACCGGCACTATAGTGAGAACTTGCTGCTATTGAGTTTTCCGGTTATGTACTGATTTGGTGGAGACAAATGTTACGTAAGCCAAATCGCCCATTGCCGTGGAGGGAAATGAAAGAACTCATGTGACGTCGTTTTGTTATTAAACATTATAAGAGATACATGTACAATAAATTGCAGTAGCTCTGTTGGGGATATACTTTCCGGGTATTCTCACAGTTTCTCACTGACCAGGGTGGCCCACTTCAGGTTAGAGCTTTGCTTCATGGGCGGCCCAGTCAGGGAGAAAAGACGGAGTCCAATCCGGCTACGGGAAGGCCCAGAAGACTTACCGACTTAGGCCCATAATGTTACTTGTAGTTCAAGATGTACTCTGTAACCGACTCTTAGTCGTAGCCGGATAGATCTCTCCTGTAAACCCTAGGCTGGATATCTATATAAGCCATCCTAGGGAGAGCCTTTAGGGCACCCAATACTTTAGACCCTCAACTCGCACAGGCGAAACCCTCGTAACCCATATTCCGGCTCTGCCGTATTACTGGATTGCTAGCAGGAGTAGGATCCGTCCAAAGCCGGCGGATTTGAACCTGGGTAAACTTGTGTGCTCACCGTCCCGGAACACCGTACGTCTCACACCCTCTCTTCTGCACGCCTCGAGGACCCCCTCATGGCGTACTTGTCATCAATCCGACGATAGTTGGCGCCCACCGTGGGGCAAGTGAGCTTTGGATCTGCGTTACGAGCGGAATCTGCAAGAATCGGAATCGGAGAGACTATCGCCGTCGGTCGCATCCTCTACGCCAGCGACGTCCCTCTTATCATTCTCGACGAGACTTAGATTCCGGCAAGGGAAGCCGTGACTACCTATACAATCATGTCTTTTGGCGAGATCGATGTTTACATCGGTTTCGCTGAACCTGCCCAACCCACCCCAGCGGTGATGATAGAGGCAGAAGAATTTTCTGGGTCCCCTTTGTCCGCGGAGGCGGCAGAGTTCCGGATCTCAGAAAACCCTAATCCCACCCAGCCCGCACCAGTTGCGGAGATAGTGGAGAAACCCGAACCTGAAGAAGACCTAGCGGTCAACGTCGAATCTGGAGTGGATCTCCCCGGAGGAGCCAAATCCCAGATCGACCCACCCGTGGATGTCGAAATCCAGGAGGAGCATATCAACGACACTGATTCCGGCTCTGATGATACCGGAACAGATAGGCCTTTCCTGAGGTACACACTACGATGTATGATACTGCAAGGCGAAAGCGCAGATGCAATCCTCGAGACCATCCAAAGTTTCGATATGGCTGATCGCGAAAGCCGCAGGTACCTCAGGAAGCACGCGTTGCACTTCGTCGGATCCGTGGGATCCGGATCCGGCTCTGCCGATGCTGGAGAAAACACCAACTCGGTGCTGGAGGCAATCGGAACAAACGCCGACGTACCCGCATCCTCGGATGAGTCGATGACATCAGTAGATTTCCGAAAGATCTCCGCGGAATATGAAGAGGAGTATAACTCCAAAGCTGCAGAAGAAGGAGAAGCCATGGATGAAGGATCCGGGGAACACTCTCCCAAAACGCAGGATGACATGGACGTCGGAGATAATCCCGAGGTCCAGATGTCCGAAAGTACCGATCAGAGCTTGACTCCGGAAAACGGACCAAAAGCTGTCTTTGCTACCGGCACTGCCAAGAAGGCAAAGAAGAAGAACAAGAAAAACAAGACCCCGGCAAAAGACCCTCTGACAGAGGAGGTGATTGCCGAGGAATACGAAGAAGACTCGGATGGAGCACTTATCCCAGACGAGCTAAAAAAAGAAGCATCGGTGGATGGACACGTGATCACTGAAGGTGCGCGTAAACTCATCGATGCCGCATTAACCACACCTATCCCTACAGCTGCAGAGCTTACTGCAGATGAGCTGGATGAAAGGGCGCAAGCCCTAGAAGCGCGTCGTCAACAATTCCTCAATGAAGCCAAAAACATCAAGGTGGAGAAGAAACGCATGTCGAACAAGGAGTACATGTCTCGTCTGCATCAGAAGACACGGAAGCGTCACATAGATGACAACCAATTCCCACGTGTCCGTGCCGTCCTTTTTGGAGATGAGATGGGGAAGCCACGGAAAGATAGCAACGGAGATTGGGTATACCCAACACCAGTACAAAATACCGTGGCAGCCCGAGAAATTCTATCAGCTAATCCAGGACCAGAGGAGATCCATTTGGGTATCAAGCTACTCAACAAGGGACTAGAGCAGCAAAATGTCGCCCTATCCGGAAGTCAAAAACTGGTCTCAGATGCTGACCAATGTCGCACAGATCCGGCATGGGCTGGCGTAAGATCCCATTACATCCAGGCGCAGTATCATGACCTTGAACGCAGGGAAGACAACTATTCAAGAACCAGATCTTCAGGACAGCATCACAAAACTTCACGTAACTGGAGCAACGTCGCCCCAGCGGCCGAGAAAGACGCCATCGCTGCCCTGAATCCGACGAACCCTCCCCGACGAGAATCTAAGGATCGAAGGGGAGAAGATAAAGAGAAACGTCGGGAGGAGGATCGTCAGAGAATGCCACCTCCTAGACATGAGAACCGTCCGGCTGAGCCTCACCATGGTGGGAACGACGGACGAAGAAACGACGGAAACCATGCCAGTACAAGCCGGCAGGGGGCTCATCGTAGTCAAGATGCTCCACCCTCTCCACCACACAGTCATCACAACAGCTCCCATGGAGGGCAAGGAGGATGACATGGCGGAGGAGGTGGTGGCAGAAGCCGAAGTCCGGCTCCACGGCACCGCAGCCACAGCTGGCATTCGGGACGATCTCTATCCCCAAATGACGCAAGTCACAGGATCAACTCCAACATAGAGGCTCGGCGTTATGAAAATGATGACGTGTACGTAGGCCCAAAATGCTTCGGTCCACGCATCAGAGCTACAAAATTCCCGGAAGGATTTGCTATCTCAAGACATATCCTAGCCTACGACGGCATTGCTCGGCCAGACACCTGGTTACAGGATTTCTTCCAAGCTTTGCTGCATTGCCAAAGGCGGAAACATCCTGGTCGCAACCCGATATCTCCCACTTATGTTGCGGAAGACGGCACGATCATGGCTCAATGAACTTCCGGCAAACACCATCCATAACTGGTATGATTTACAAAGCGCGTTCTTTCGGAATTTCGAAGGCACATATCGGAGGCCCTGTACGGTTGGAGACCTACAGTGTTGCACCCAGAAAACCAGAGAAACTTGCCGGGATTACCTCGGACAATGGATAGACACCAAGAACTCCTGCGAAGTAGTAAATGATCAAACTGCGATTGAAGCTTTCATCGCATGTCTCCCTATTGGTTTACTACGCCATCGCTTGAAGTGTGACAAGGTTACCGATTTGGGAGAGATGATAGAAACAGCGAGCAAGTATGCAGATGCTGACAACGATGCAGAAGGACTACTCAATGACCTAGCTGTGCCTCAGTCGGCAAAACAACCAAAGCAACAAGCTCAGAAGCGTAAAAACACCTCGGAGGAAAAACCCAACGCGGAAACAGCAGTAGTCACTACTGTGTCCTGGTCTGGAGGACGAGGAGGACGTGGCGGAGGCCGTGGGCGTGGCCGTGGGACACCAAGGGTCCAAGGTAGAGGAGAACAACAACCAGGCAAAACCTACTCTTGGGCCGACATTGCCAATAACCCATGTGTGCATCACCTAGACGCCAATGGGGGCTCGTCCCACACCAACGCTGAATGTCGTTTCAATGACGACATCAAAAGAGATGACACCGCGGGCTACAAAGCTAAGCGGAAGAAGGGGAAGAGAAATCCCGAAAAAGACAAGGAGACCAAGGAAGATTCCGACATGGAGGAAGCTGATGCTTCAAATCCCAAGTTGGAAGGAAAGAAGACTTTTCCCACCAAGAAGGACACTTATGTCACCTTCCTCGGATCTCAACCAGCAAAGGTCAAGAAAGCAGTTCTACACGAGCTCAATGCAACACTTCCGGCTGTTCCCCAGTATCTGGACTGGTCGGAAGTGGCAATCACGTTTGACCGCGATGATCATCCGCCTAAGTTACACAGGCGAGGAAAATACACCTTAATCGTCAACCCACTTATTGACGGTTATGGTTTCTCCAAGACCCTCATGGACGGTGGTAGCAGCATCAATATTCTCTATGTCGAAACGCTACGCCGGATGAAGATCTCGGAGACCCAGCTAAACCATAGCTCTGTGATTTTTCACGGAGTTGTCCCAGGAAGACAAGCCAATTCCCTAGGAGAGATCACTTTGGATGTTACCTTTGGAACTCCAAAGAATTATCGGACGGAGGCACTTTCCTTCGAAGTGGTCCCGTTCAAGAGAGCATACCACGCTATATTCGGACGTCCGGCTTACTAGGCTTTTATGGCTCGTCCGTGTTACATTTACAATATGATGAAAATTCCAGGTCCCAACGGCGTGATCACCATCAGGGGAGACCCGAAGAAAGCGCGAGAGTGCGAGGATGGAAATGCTGCCTTTGTTGAAGCCGTGCTGCACGCCCAGGAGTACCAGGAGATCAAGAAGAGCATAGATCCGTCCGAGATGCCCGCAACGAAGAAGGAGGTTGCCAAGCCAAATCCGGAGTTCAAGGCATCAGAAGAGACGAAGAAAGCGCCGTTGAAGGATGATGACCCTCCAAGGTGACCCAGATAGGCGTAGGCCTAGATAGTGCATAGGAGAGCGCGCTCGTCAAGTTCCTCCAAGCAAATCAAGATATCTTCGCATGGCAGCCATCTGATATGACCGGAGTACCTAGGGAACTTGCCGAGCACTCTCTAAATGTAAACCCGAATGCTAAACCCGTCAAATAGTCCTTACGACGGTTTGGCGATGAAAAGCGTAAGACAATAGCTAAGGAACTAGCACGGCTCGAGTTAGCCGGATTCATAGAAGAGGTCATCCACACTGAGTGCTCGGCCAATCCTGTAATGGTCCCTAAAAAGGACACCACTGATTTAAGGATGTGTGTTGATTATACTGCCTTGAACAAGGCTTGTCCAAAAGATCCGTTCGCTCTGCCTAGAATTGATCAAGTTATCGATTCTACGGCAAGCTCGAAACTCCTCTATTTTCTCGATGCATATTCCGGTTATCACCAAATCCGGATGAAGGAATCAGACAAAGTCAAAACTTCATTCATAACCCCCTTCGGAACCTTCTGTTTTTTTACGATGCCCTTTGGGCTGAAGAACGCAGGAGCTACGTACCAGTGCACGATGCAGCGTTGCCTCCACGACCAACTCGGATGCAATGTACATGCATACGTGGATGATATCACGGTGATGTCCAAAAGAAGGAAACACTCATTTCCGACTTGGAGGAAACGTTCGCCAATCTACGAAAATACAACATCATGCTTAGAAATGCTTCTTTGCAATACCAGCCGGGAAATTGTTAGGTTTCATCATGTCTCAAAGAGGCATACAGGTGAACCGCGACAAAATCAAGGCTATACTCAATATTTCCAGGCCAACTCGTCTGAAGGACGTAGAAAGATTAACTAGTTACATTGTTGTGGTTAGTCGATTTGTAAGCCGGCTTGGTGAAAGAGCCACACCATTATACAAACTCCTGAAGAAGACCAAGGATTTTGTCTGGACTGACGAAGCTGAAGCTGCACTACAAGACCTGAAGAAAGTACTCTCATCTGCTCCTATCCTTGCAGCGCCGGAACCTTAGGAACCGATGTTGCTTTATATTGCTGTGACAAATAAGGTCGTTAGTATCGTCATGGTGGTGGAGATACCAGAGGAAAATCAGGAACACTTGGTGCAGCGTCCGACATACTTCGTCAGCGAGGTCTTAACAGAATCGAAACAGCGATATCCGCACTATCAAAAGTTGGCTTACGGTGTTTTCCTAGCATCTCGTAAGTTATGACACTATTTTCAGGAGCACCCAATTACCATGGTGAGCAAAGCTCCCATGAGAGACATAATCAACAACAGCGACGCCACAGGACGTGTCGCCAAATGGGGCATAGAGCTCTCAGCTTTCGATATTGAGTATAAACCTCGGAGAGTAATCAAATCCCAGATCCTTGCTGACTTTGTCGCTGATTGGACAGAGACGAAGGAAAACATGGTCCTCCCTTAGTCGGAATACTGGACCCTCTTTTTCGATGGATCTAAGGCTCGAGGGGGCTCGGGGGCTGGCGTGGTGCTCAAATCACCCCAAGGAGATAAACTATTATACGTGTTGCAGATCCACTTCACAGCGACAAACAATATTGCCGAGTATGAAGCACTGCTGCATGGAATCCGGATTGCCAAGGATATTGGCATCCGATGTTTGATGTGTTACGGAGATTCGGATCTTGTTGCTCAGCAAGTCTCGGATATTTGTAATGCAACTAAGCACATGGCAGCATATAAAGCCGTCGTGGATGATCTATCTAAATCGTTCGAAGGGTTTGAAGTTCAACACATCCCTCGAGCAGAAAATGAGGAAGCAGATGCACTATCTCGAATAGGCTCTGCGCGGAAAGAGGTCCCGGATGGCGTATTTTTAGAGCACCCCAAGGTTCCCTCAATAAAGGGAGTAGATGAGGAATATCCGACCAAATCTGACTCACCTTTAATAGAAGTTCTAGCTGTAATTCCCAGCTGGACTCAACCCTACCTCGATTATTTGGTAGATGGCAAATTACCCGAAGACGAGGTGCTGAGCCGGCAAATTATCCGACGAGTAAAAGCCTATACTATTGTTAAGGATGAGCTCCATAAACGGAGTGTTTCTGCGGTTTTTCAGCGCTGTGTATCTCTGGAAGAAGGAGTGGAAATCTTAAGGGAAATCCACGAAGGCGAGTGTGGTCACCATGTTGTAGCCAAATCTTTAGTGGCAAAAGCTTTTTGACATGGATTTTTCTGGCTTACAGCTCAGGCAGATGCTGAACGGTTAGTCAAGAGATGCAAAGGCTGCCAAAAGTACGCCAAGCAAGCTCATGTTCCGGTTGATCAGCTGCGAACAATACCTATAACATGGCCTTTTGCGGTCTGGGGGCTTGGCATGGTAGGACCCTTTAAACAAGCTCCAAGTGGATTTACCCACCTCTTAGTGATGGTGGATAAATTCACCAAGTGGATCGAAGCTAAACCTATCACTAGTTGTGATGGAGCAACAGCCAAAAGATTTGTCGAGGATGTTATAATCCGGTATGGTTATCCGCATAGCATTATCACGAACAACGGGAGTAACTTTTCTATGGGAGAACTGGCTGAATTCTACGATGAGCAAAATATCTAGCTTGACATTGCGTTAGTCGCACATCCACATGCTAACGGACAAGTCGAAAGAGCAAATGGTTTAATTCTACAAGGCTTGAAACCAAGACTCGAAGCACCACTACGACGTGCTGCGGGGGCTTGGGCAGAGGAATTACCTTCTGTAATTTGGAGTCTACGAACAACTCCGAATAGGTCAACAGGATACACACCTTTCTTCTTGGTCTATGGCGCAGAAGCAGTTCTTCCTAGTGATTTAATTCATACTTCTCCTAGAGTGGCCGCGTATATCAAAGAGGATGCCGAGATTTCTCGACAAAATGATCTCGACTTAGTCGAAGAAGTTCGCGTCGTTGCTGAAATGAGATCTACAGCCTATCAGCAGAAGTTATGCAAGTATCATAGCCAGAGAGTCCGAAATAGATCTTTTAATAAAAGTGATTTGGTTCTTCGGCTTGTGCAACAAAGAAAGCACAAACTTTCCCCAGTATGGGAAGGGCCCTTTTTAGTTAGTCGAGTATTGCACAATAGATCGTACTACTTAACTGACATGAGGCCAGTCAAAGAAAGACCTGCTACTAAGAAGAGAAAGAGAGCTGGAGGCAGTACAAATCTGGATGAGTTAGACAGACCATGGAATATTGCTCAGCTACGTCCCTTTTATTCTTAGTTTATCCTTCTTTGTAATCATACATATGTACATGTTCTGTGAGAAATAAAAGTTTTGGTTGCCTCAAGTTTTTTCTGAGAAGTTCTTAGACCATCTTATTTCCGAATGATCATGTCATAGTCGAAAATCCTAGAATGCTTGAAAGTACTTTATGCTCATGTTCGTTCTGGTCTAGATTTCCGATTCTAAAAACTGCTACCTTCGGGTATAACTCTAAAAAAATTCTAGTCTTTACTTTGGTTATTTATCTGATTGCCGGATGCGGGCATTTTTCGAGTAGTGAATTGTTGGTACTGGAAGCCGGCTTTGTTTCCGATTTTAAACTGGTTTAGCAATTGAGCTCCATTGCTCGGCAAAGTTTCCGGCTGAAGGTTTAGCCAGCTCACGAAAGGGACGAGGCGGAAAGCCAGATAAACGATAAGTCGGGATGAAAAATATAAGTGCTTGTGTAAACATTTCAGGCACGCAAAAATTTCAAAAGTCAAAAGTGCTGAATAGATCAAAAGCTTAGCACATGCAAAAGATAAATAGTACTTATATTTATAATCGCATAAGTTTTTCTGGAATAATACATGAATTTCTGGTCTATGATGTAGGAGGAGATGAAGGATCTACTGGCTCGCTGGTCACTCCGCCTTGATATCGTTCCAAGATATCCGCATCCGAGTTGGTGCATTCATCGTCGGAAACTTCTTCGGCTTCTTCTGCAGGAGGAGGCGGAGTATCCACGCAGGTGAAGAAGGGGATCTCGTAGCTGGTCAGATCATCTACGTGGCACCCGTATCCGGCGCAGGAGTGCATGATGGCTTGAAGGTCCTGCTCCTGGCCGTCTTCGTCTACCTTGCAGTACCCTTTAGTCACTTGCCAAATTTCCATGTTTCCATGGTGGCTCATGACCATGGAGAGAGCGTTCTATGCAGCAGTCCGCGCGTAGGACATGTTCCAGTCCCGAACAAGTTGCGGCATCTCCTTGGCCCTGTCCCGCACCTCAAAACCCGACATGCTTGGCATGTCCGGAATCCTGAGAGACTCGCCAATGGCCTCAAGGGACTGGCGGTAGTCATGAAGAAGATCACCGACTTGGGTAAGCCGGTGGGTGTGGGGCTCGGACGAGGAAGAGTCCGTCAACTTCAGAGGACCTATACATCAAAATAAAGTTAAGAAAAAACCAACATTGATAAAAGTTGAAGAAAAGATAAGTTAGAGAGGTGGAACGTACCAAAAATGACGTCGTCAATCTTGGTCTTCTCCTCCCGGAGACTCTGGAGTTCAGCCCGGAGCGCCTGGGATATGTCCTTCTCTCTGCCAAGCTCATTCTTGAGGTCCGAGATTACTTTATCTTGAGCGGCAATCTTGCGATCGCGCTCTTCAATGGCCATGGAGGAGGATTCCAAGACTTGAGCTATGCTCGTTTCATGATCCGCCTTGAGCTTATCCAGCTCTTGGCGAAGTCCCTTGTTTTCCACCACCAGGGTTTTGAGGTTCTCGGCTTCATCAATCATAGCGATGGATTGTTTCACCAACGCTGTAAGACAAAAAGAACAACAGTTCAGAAAAAATCGACATAGAAAAAGCAAAAGACAAGGTTTGAATCTCGAAATGTTTACCTTCGGCTTCATCCTTGGCTACCTTGAGCTCAGCATTTTTAAGCCGGAGAGCTTTGATTTCTCTCCGCTTATCACAGACATTGGACAATAATTCCTGGTTATAGGAACATACTTTCTGTAAGTCAGAATACCCAAAGTCAGAAAGCTACTTAAGACTCGAGCTAATATGTTTTGCTAAATATCAGCACGAGCCTTGGGGGCTACACTAGTTCGTTCTTTGGCATCCTAATGAAAGCATAAACTCGGATTCTATATCCTACTTCATGCTTGGGGGCTAGAGGATATGATATAACATAATGTAAAAACAAGAGTTGGAATTCCGACTTACATATTGCTCGCGGGTGAGTTTGTCTAAACCCGCGTTCACTTCAGCTGCCACCTTCTCGGCGAGAGTAAGAGGGATCACTGGGGCTATTGGAAGCTCGCCAGTCCTGATCCTCTCGTCGCGAAGGCGGACTTGAGCGAGAAGGTCAGAGAACTTGACGTCCTCTGCTTCTTGCGCCTCCTCTTCGGGGGATAGATGGCTTTTGTCCAGGACTTGCCTGGCTAGCCGCTGGATCTCCTCTGCAGATTTCCGGGTCAGGCCAAATTTGGCAAGACCCGGATTGTTGAGGAGGTTTTCGGCGAAGATTTCAGCCGAGGGATCATTACCTGAAGACGGTTCACCCTTATCTTGACCTGACGCGCCCACAGTGGCGTCAGTTTGCGACCTAAGGATCGCAGGCTCCGTTTGAGGAGCCGGATCTTCTGCAGCATCCGACGAGATAACCGGAGTTGCAGAAGGTTGAGGGGCCGGAGTCGGAGGAGCTACGGCAGGCAAAGCTATGGTAAGCTTCGTCTGGCGTAAGGGCTTCGAAGAAATCCCTTTCCCCTTGCCCTTGATGATCGATTTTGCTCTGAGAAGGTAACAAAGTCGGAAACGTTACATCTCAGAAAGAAGTTTAAGTAAAGCACAAACACGGGAAAGTTGTGACGTAAAGGATACCTCTTCACGACAGGCACCACCTTTGTGCCAACCGCTACTGTCGGAGATTTGCGCTTCTTGAGCACAAGATCCGGCAGTGGAACTACTTCCACCTCCTGAGAGAACTCCGGAGGGTATCCTTCGAGTGGAGCAAGTTCCGACTCGGGGATGTCAGCAAGCTAAAAATAAGAAAACATCTCAGTATTGCAATATAACTCAAAGATAGAAACACGTAAAAGATGTGATGATAAAAGCTTACCGGCACCACGGGGTTTTCCGTTGTGTGCATGTCCAGAGAAACCTCTGGAATCCGCCTTTCGATCCGCTCCTTGATCAGCCACTTGATTTGGCTTATGTAGCCTTGAGTGGTGTAGGCCTTGGGGCTGATGCGGAGGGAGTCGGTTAGAGAAGACGTGACGGAGTGCATCAGTCTATCCCCGTGGTACTGAAGTGGCTGGATCCGGCATGAGACCCAGCACTAGACCAAGTCGGATCCCTTCAGACCGTTGTTCTTGATCAGATATTCGATCCGCCTCTTAGCGAGGATCAGATCATCTGTGAGAGCCGGAGCAGCCTCGTCCCAGGAAGGTTGGGCTGTGGTGGCTCCGTCAACAAAAGCCGGCAAAGTAGTATCTTTGCCGGGAGCCGGAATATCCCTATGATAGAAAAAAGTGGCTGGCCATTGTTTGACCGAGTCACTAGCAGAAATTTTCGGATATGCCCGGTCTCGTCTAAGAGAAAAACTAATGGTGCCGGTGATGTAAGGAACACCAGCAGTGATGGAATTCCTCTAGACATGAAAGTAAAACCGGAAGAGAAGCAAACTCAGCCTAATTCCGAGAAAGCCCTCGCAAAGCGCAGCATATGCGCTCATTTCTAGAAGAGAATTGGGAGGAAGATTGTGGAGTTGAACTCCATAGTGATCTATCACCTCGGAGAAGAACTCCGAGGGAGGAAAAGACAGACCTCGGTCCATATGAGTGCCGAAGTGGACTCGCTCGCCCTCATGTGGGTTAGGGATGGTTTCGCCAGAGCCGCTCCGCCAGTCACCGGCAACGAGCAGCCCCTCCTTCTCCACGTTCTTGAGGCCTGCTTCATCGAGGGCGCAGGGGATCCAGATTCCCCTGTAGCTTTCCTTCTCCGCTGCAGCTTCCGCCTTCATCGCCGCCGCCACTGCCGCCAAGCCAGAGGAAGAAGATGATGAAGCCATTTTTCTCCGGTGAGAAAGTGACCTTAAAGGGGCGGCGCTGGGAGTATCTGTGGGGGAAGGACGAGGAGCCTCTGTGCGCGCAGGAGGATTGGGAAGGAAGGAAACGGTAAAGGATTAGTGGAAAGGAGAAGAAGAAATCTGAACCCTTTATATCCACCTACCTGCGCCAAGATTCGTCCAAATGCTACAGTGCAACCGCCACGCGTCGTGGAAAGAACTAGGAAGGACCCGCGCGATGATTGCGTCGCCTCGATCTCCACGCACGCATTGAAACGTTGCCTCGGTTCCGTGGACCGCGAACCCACCAACGGTCGTGCTGACGGAACGCCTGTCAGATGACGTGACTTGACCATGCTTCTGTCAGGTGGCGTTAGAGACCAAGTTCCGGCTTAGTTTAAAAACAAGCTGGAAAATCCGAGTAACCAACTGAAAGGTCCGACTTGTTTTTTAAGAACCGGATCGTATCTTTTGTTGTGAAGTTTCAGGAACCCTTCAAGATTCTGCAAGCCGAAGATCAAGCTAGATGATGATAAATCCGACTTTGGATCTTGAAGGCCTCCGGGGGCTGCTATTGGGGATATACTTTCTGAGTATCCTCACAGTTCCTCACTGACCAGGGTGGCCCACTTCGGGTTAGAGCTTTGCTTCACGGGCGGCCCAGTCAGGGAGAAAAGACAAAGTCCAATCCGGCTACGGGAAGGCCCAGAAGACTTACCGACTTAGGCCCATAATGTTACTTGTAGTTCAATATGTACTCTGTAACCGAGTCTTAGTCGTAGCCGGATAGATCTCTCCTGTAAACCCTAGGCCGGATATCTATATAAGCCGTCCTAGGGAGAGCCTTTAGGGCACCCAATACTTTAGACCCTCAACTCGCACAGGCGAAACCCTCGTAACCCATATTCCGGCTCTGCCGTATTACTGGATTGCTAGCAGGAGTAGGATCCATCCAAAGCCGGTGGATTCGAACCTGGGTAAACTTGTGTGCTCACCGTCCCGGAACACCGTACGTCTCACACCCCTCTCTTCTGCACGCCTTGAGGACCCCCTCATGGCGTACTTGTCATCAATCCGATGACAAGCTCACTCAAGGTACTAAACGGTGGATGAGTATTATAAAGAGATGGTGTTGTTGATGATACGTACAGAAACAAGGGAGGACCCAGAGGCCAAAATGTATCGGTTCTTTAATGGGCTGAATATTGAGGTGCAGAATCGTGTAGAGATGGTTAGCTACTATAATCTTCAGGATCTTGTGCACCAAGTTGAGCGTGCGGATGAACAACTCAAATAACACCAATATGCAGCCCCTGCAAATTCATAGCATGGTTCTAGTGCTAAGCTGGCACCTTCTACACGCTCCCACAATGTTTCCCATAGTGAGGTGCCAAAATCTGGAGTGTCCAAAGCTACATCTAGTACAAAGTCCACACAGCACATTGAGTGTTTTACTTGTGGAGGCCGAGGACATACGAGATGTGATTGCCCTAATAAAAAAGGGTGCTTCTCACACAAGATGGATATGTTTCTGATAGTGACGATGACAAGGTTGTTGATCCATCTACTGATGAGTCTAAGGAACATGACAATATTCTCTTTCATTACCAACATGGAAACACCCGCAGCCACATTGTGCTTAGTGGTTGTATAATTCAGGGAAGCTAAAGGTAACACATAAGGTGCGCCTAAAATTTTCTGTAGGTAATTACGAGGACACGGTGGTCTATGATGTTTTGCCTATGGAAACATGTCATGTGTTGCTAGGACGATCTTGTAAATTTGATAAGAGTTCCACTCATGAGGGAAGTTCCAATGTTTATTCCTTGTGGCATAAAGGAAAGCATCATGTACTGTAGCCTATGTTTGACAATGATATCAAAGTTGAGGTGCTTGTTGAGAAGAAGAAGAAGGTCCAACACATTTAGGCGAAACCGACGATGATTTCCATTAAAGTTAAGGGGGTGATGAGGGGAGGATAGCTACTACTCGTGTTATTTCGCCGCCTCCTTATATCCTGGAGGTTGGACTTTTCTGCATTGCAATTCCTCCCACGGATGAGGTGAAACCCAATTTTA
Source organism: Avena sativa (assembly GCA_916181665.1). Taxonomy (NCBI): domain Eukaryota; kingdom Viridiplantae; phylum Streptophyta; class Magnoliopsida; order Poales; family Poaceae; genus Avena; species Avena sativa. The sequence goes on from OV702292.1 coordinate 322,585,782, forward strand.
GAACACCCCCAGTTCTGAAACATTTTGGTCAAGGCGTGAACAAGCTCAATTAAAAATTGAGTTTACTTCAGTTTAGGTTTTGAGACATTTGGGTCTTTTATTCCATATTTTATTTAAGTCTGAAGTGTTTAAGTTTAATTTTGTGTTATGGTTTTTGGGCCTGTCGAAAACCCCTTTTAGTTCATCCATTTGGGCTTTAGTTGTGGCATGGGGCCTGTCCCACCCAAGTCTCATTGGATTCACCCTATATAGGGTTCATGGAGCCGTCATTGTATCTTAGACTTGTTAGTTTCAAGATAAAAGAGACACCAGAAAAGTCCCAATGTTTGGGGGCGCATATCGTCGTGTTTGTTGCTGATCTTCAAGGTCTGATGTTGTGCCATGCGTGGGAGTTGATTTTGATCGGTTCCAACATGAGGAATTGAAGAGAGATTAGTTTGATCTATTTCAAATTGAGTTCTATTATTATCTTACTGATGCTATCAATCGTCGTGAAATATAGGGCCTAAACCCTTTTGGATAACATTGATCCTTATCACCCATGCTTGTGGTTCATCTTGTTGCAGCTCTTCTCCTCGTGCATTGCTTGTGTTATCAATGAACCTGATCATACATAGATGCACATATTTAGGTAGTATAATGATATGGCACAACCTACGGTCATTACCATATCAAGGTCTCCATCTTACGCCAAGCCATCATGGACTTCAAAGGTGAATCCTATCCTCTATATAGGTCAACTTCCTACCCTATTGTATGGTATACTACTTCATAATAGGTCCTATGACTGATGACCCACAAGTATAGGGGGTGTATCGCAGTATTTTCGAGGGAAGTGAAACCCAATTTATTGATTCGACACAAGGGGAGCCAAAGAATATTTATAAGCCTTAACAACTGAGTTGTCAATTCAGCTGCACTTGGAAACAATCTTGCTCACCGCAGTTTATCAGTAGCAACAGTTTTGTAGTAGGAATAGCAAAGTAACAGCAGTAGTAAAGCAAAGACAGTAGTAACAAAAGCAGTAAACAGTGGGATTCGAGTGCGGTAGGCATAGGGATGGATGGACGGGCGTTGCATGAACAAGACAATTCACATAGCAATCAGAACATAGGGCAATTGCAGATAAAGAAGATAAAGCACCCAAGTACTAGACAATCCTAGGCATGTGTTCCATATATAGTCATACGTGCTCGCAATGAGAACTTGCACAACATCTTTTGTCCTGCCAGCCTGTTTGCAGCGGGGCCTCTAGGGAACTACTAGCAATTAAGGTGCTCCTTTAATAGAGCACCGGAGCAAAGCATTAACACTCCGTGAACACATGTGATCCTCACATCAAAGCCTTTCCCTTCCGGCTACCCCGATTTCTGTCACTTCGGGACCATAGGTTCCGGACAACGACGTGTGTATACAACTGGTAGATAAGACCCAAAACAATACTATCATGATGAATCAATAATAAGTTCAGATCTGAAATCATGGCACTCGGGCCCTAGTGACAAGCATTAAGCACAACAAGTCGCAACAAAGTCATAAAGCACTAATAAAAGATACTAGGCACTATGCCCTAACAATCTGATGCCATTACATGAACGATCTCATCCAATCCCTACCATCCCCATAGCCTACAGCGGGGGATTACTCACTCATAGATCCGGGAAACATGGATGGTCGATGGAGAAGCGATGGTGATGATGATGGCGATGATCTCCTCCAATTCCCCGTCCTGGCAGGGTGCCAGAACGGAGTTTCTGGTGCTGTTTCATGGAATCTGGTGGTGGCGGCGGAGCGGAACTCCTTCTGGAAAAACATCGAACCCCCCGAAGTTTTTAGGTCAGAAGGCTCCTTATAGGCGAAGAGAGAGGCCGAGGGGGTACCTGGGGGGCCCACACCACCCCCTGGCGCGGCCTGGCCTGGCCCCGGCCACCAGGTGGTGTGGCCACCCTAGGGCTCCTCTCCGTCTCGTATTCTGGCTCCTGGAGTCTTCGGGTGAAATAGGATTTTTGGCATATTTTCCGGGATTTTTCCTGATAGTTGATTTTCTGCACAAAAAGTAGACACCAAGGCAATTCTGCTGAAAACAACGTTAGTTCGCATTAGTTGCATCCAAATCACACAAGTATAGAGGAGAAACCAAAAGTGTTCGGGAAAGCAGATACGTTTTGGACGTATCAACTCCCCCAAGCTTAGCTTATTGCTTGTCCTCAAGCAATTCAGTTGAAAACTGAGTGCGATAAAAGAACTTTCACGAACACATTTGCTTCATATAATGTAAATAATCTCAGCAATGTGATCAACTACTTAGAAAATTCATAATAAAGAGTATGCAACTGAGTCTACTTAATAGTCATTGCAAGCTATGAAGAGATTCCAACTCAAGAATAATAAGTAGCACGAAGCACAAACATAACCAACATTACAATGCTCATAGAAAGGTATGATAGAGTGGTATCTCGCTTGCCTTGGATTATGAATTTCAAGGCACCTCTGAAGTTCAAGTGATGACTAGAAGTAAAGATATCAAAGATACCAGCATCAAAGTCATAACACAAATAATCAAGTAATGAAACAAACACAAAAAAATGACAACTAATGCTCTCAAGAAGGTGCTCAAAGAATATGTGGAGACTCAACAAGTAGATGAAAAAGGTTTGAATAATTTTGAAAGGCTTCCAAATGCTGAAAGTATGGTACTTGTTAGCTTTGAGCTCTCATTGCCCCTATCATAAGCATCTTTAATGTGGTTAAGGTGAAAGTGACACAACTAAGAGGATATGCTTGACAAGTTATAAATTGAAGTCTCATGCCCCTTACTTACGAAGACCGATCCTCATGCTACTCAACTTCAGTCACAAGTAAGCTCTTGTCATTGTAAGTATATACTTATCATAGAGAACCGCCAACGGGGTACCCCTTGCACATGACACGGGAGCTATCCCATAATCAAAATACAAGGCAAGCAGACAATGAGCATCTCGGCGATCTTTTTATTTACTATGTGCATAGATTTTTATTGAGGATGCGTCATAGAATGCTCATTATGGTTATGCTGCAAGTTTCCACCATGATTAGGCATGGCTTAGGCTAGCGGCCCAGGCATTTCTCTAACATACATACAAACTCCATGATCTTACAAGTTCCACTTTTATTTCACACCGTCGGGATCCATAAGCAAAAGAACATGATATCAACTAAGTACAAAGTACCTATGAAGCGCTGAAAGCGGTCCCCATGATACATGGTTCTGCTAACTTCAACTCATAAAGCGCAAGCATATGCACAACAAAGAAGGACGCAATGGTTCAGGTTTATTAAGTGCAGAAAATAAAGTGTGCCATCAAGTTCGTGAGAGCTTTACTAACTAACTTTCTCATAACAAGCAAACATTTTATTCGGAAGAAAACAAGGCATATTGAATATGCACGGAAGTAGCAAGTGATGCTAATGGGTAGGTATGGTGGACACTTTGGAAATATTTGGTTTAGGGAGTTGGAAACATGAGTAAAACACTCAGTGGAAATGAAGGCTAGCAATAGTAAGGGAGCGACAAACGAGAGAGCAATAGCTGTTATTATCATGCTTACAACAAAACAAGACTACTCACGGCATGAAAATGATTCAAGATCCTCAAGGCAAAATAATTCGTCAAGGCTTAACTGATTATTACAGTCATGTGCATGCGTGAGCATGTGCCAAGTTGATCAAATGAAACATTCAGAGGAGGATACCATAGTGTCATACCAATTTATGAATAGAGTAATGCAAGCAAACATTCATGAGACATGCTACAAACTATTAGCGAGCTGGAGCTAATCACAAGAAAGCAAGAACTACTAAGCATCCAAAGAAAACATACACTCTACATGAACGGACTAAGCAAGCTCACAATGATGAGTATATGTACAAAAATGAAGACAAATAGAGTTCGTTACCAGCCTCTTACCATGCCTCAAGTTGTCATTGATCCTCATTATTGCTCTTCACTTGTGTGGCTTGAATAATAATATGAAACCAATAATCCACTGAGAACTGCCGAACCCTGTAGCCAACTCGCAAAAACCAAAGAAGAACGACAAATATTTTTGGTGTTTTTGATTTTTAAACAAGAACCAAAAGAGAAAAACAAGCAAAGCAAAATCTTTTTGGGTTTTTCAAATAGTTCAAACAAAGCAAAAAGGCAAAAATATTTTTGGTCTTTATGTGTTTTTAGAAAGCAAAAGCAAAGAAGAACGAAAACTAAGAAAAAGAACGAAAACATGAATATACAAAGAACCGACGCAACATGATATGGAGATGAGTGCGGTGTTAGCGTACCTCCCCCCAAGCTTAGGCTTTTGGCCTAAGTGGGTATCAATCCCAGGATGGCCAAGATGAAGTGTCACTAGGGTACGACGAGGAGGTACCCTCGTCCTGGTGCGAGCCATAGTACGTCCCTCCGTAATGTGCGGAATAATCATAGGAGGGCACATCCTCCTGGTGCTGCTCGTGGAAACACAACAAGCGAAGCTGCTCGTCCACCTCCTCCTTGGAGCACGACCACGATCTCCTGTCAACACTGAACAAAGCAGGCTGGGGCAAAAGGATCTCCCTTTCATCCCCTCAGTGAAAATCATCCTATATACTAGATTGTTCAAATCAGAGGTAGAAGTGACAAAGTGATGAGTTTTCATGGAAACAAGGTCGAGCCTCTGTGGTGCTAGCATAACATCATCAGGAGCCACCGAAGATCTAATGCATTGACTACACGCGAGGCAATGATGCCCCCATAGATAGGCCCTCTAGTAGCTAGGCGGCGAGCAATAAGAGAGCCAAGATTGTACCGAGTATCATTGTTGAGCGCAGCAGCAAGGAAAGCTAAGTGATAGTTGGAGATATTACTAGTGTTCTCCCTACCCAATACACTAGTGGCAAGATAGTAAGCAAAGTATCTAAGAGCAAGGAGTTGGATATTTCTTATCTTTCCACGCTGCGCCACGCGGTCATCATCATTGGTCACCCCTCGGTAAAGCTCCAATAAATCAGCGGGCCGCCCTTGAATTTTCTTAACGGTCCCTGCCATACGCACACCTACAATACTGCAAAATCTCTCCAAAGGCATGGTGAAGGGCATATCATAGATCTTAAATGAGATAGTAGAATGATAGGATGTGTTAGAAAATGAGAAGCTCTCAACAAAAGTTTTGGTGAGCAGAGCGTATTGTGCACTCTCATCTTGCATATAAGAGGTCAAGCCAACCCTCTCAATCAGTAGCAAGAAATCATCAAGAATACCTGCAGCTTGTAAGAAAGTAAAACAAGGAAAAGAGGATGGGTGAGCATCCCCGTCATCCCTTTCACTGCCAATACGAGTTGCAATGAGATCTTCATTGTATGATGGCCTAGCTTGAGAGGCTGTTCTTGAGGGCCTCGACCTCCTAGGTGCATCACTCTCAAATATCTCTCCAAAAGTATGGTTGTTCATGCTTGGTATTCTGAAATTTAAACACCTATTAAACAAGTGATTGCAAAGTAAATATAATAAAGGATTATACTCATAGGGACTTGCAAGAGGCCTAAACATGCATCAAAACTATATCTCTAAGCATCAAACACGCTTACAAGCTCTCATAACCAGTCACCTATAGCAGCAAAATACTCAACATATAATCCACTAAACAAAAATCTACTTGGACAAGGGGAGGAGTCACATACCAAGGAACAATTGCTCCAAATTTCAGCAAGAAAGATGGGCTGAGCAAGGAGATCGAAGAAATCGAGAGCAAGCATAGAAAGAACGCGATTTTGAGCTATGAACTGGAGTTTACTCAGGAGAGAGAAGAAAGTGGCAGGTGAGAGAGTAAGTGGGGGGCCAGGGGTGGCCCACACCAGGGCATGGCGCCACCCAGGCTGGCCGCGCCACCACATGGTGTGCCTGCCTGGTGGGCCCCCCTGGTACCTACCAGGTACTCCTCTGCCCCTTTTTTCACATAAAAGTTTAATATGAATTTTCTGGAATTTTTCGAGACACTTTATTTTTGGGCTTTTTTCAGAAATAGAAGAATGATTTTTCTGACAGACAGATTTTTTTTCTTTTGGAAACATGATGCAAGGACAAAACAAGGCTAGAACTACAGAAGTTCTAGCATGCAAGCAACTAACAACACAAAGAAAACTAAACGAAAGCAAAAACTAAAATGCAAAGGATAGAAATAAACGGAGATAATCATAATGAAAACATTGTTTTGTTCAATCGAATCCTTTTGTTAGCAAGGTTGATCAAGTCTTGCTACCGAAACAATTGCATATGAGACAAAACTTTGTATTCCACTAATGATTATGTTACCTCAACCTTGATAGCAATGGTCCCAATCATAATAGTTTCAAATTTTTCTTTTGGTATGGGACAATATATTTCTCCAACTTGAATGCCTTCAACATGTTCAATTGAATTTAAACCATAAGTCCTTTCAATCTTCTTGGGGAAATAGACAGTATGTTCCTTGTCATTAACATTGAAGGTCACCTTTCCTTGATTACAATTAATAACAGCTCCTGAAGTATTAAGAAAAGGTCTCCCAAGAATAATAGACATAATATCATCTTCAGGCATTTCAAGCACAACAAAATTAGTTAATATCAAGCAATTATGAGCCACCTGGACAGGTACATCCTCACATATACCCACAGGAATAGTGGTAGACTTATCAGCCATTTGCAAAGATATATCAGTTGGTATCAATTTTTCAAGCTAAAGCCTCTTATAGAGAGAGAAAGGCATAACACTAACTCCAGCTCCCAAATCACACAAAGCAGTTCTAACATAACTGTTCTTAATAGATCAAGGGATAGTTGGAATCCCTGGGTCTCCAAGTTTCTTAAGAACCTTATCATTGAAGGAATAATTAGCCAGCAAAGTAGAGATTTCTTCATTAGGGGTCTTCCTTTTATTCGAGACAATGTCCTTCATATACTTTGAATAAGGAGGCAATTTAATAGCATCAGTCAAAGGAATTTGCAAGAATAATGGTTTCATCCACTCACAAAACTTATTATAGTGTTCATCTTCCTTTGACTTGTGTTTCTTATCAGGGAAAGGCATAGGTTTTTGGACCCAAGGTTCTCTTTCACTACCATGTTTCTTAGCAATAAAATCTTCTTTGGTGTGTTTAGTAGTCTTAGTGTGGTTTTCAGGTTCTTCTTCAACTTTTTCTTCATTAGGAACTTCATTTTCTTCATTACCACTTTCAGTTTTAGCTTCAGAGATAGATATACTATTAGGATCTATAGCAGGTTCAGAGGGTTCTACAACAGTTTTATGTTTCTTTTTCCTTTTCTTACGAGTAGAACCACTATTTTCAGCTCGTTGAGAATCCTGCTCAATTCTTTTGGGATGCCCCTCAGGATATAGAGGATCCTGGGTAGCAGCACCACTTCTAGTTCTAATTTCATAAGCATGTTTTTCTTTAGCAGCATTAACTAGCAAGTCATTATGCACTTTAACGAGTTGATCTATTTGAGTTTTAACCATTTGAAAGTGTTTAACAATCATTTTAACATCATTAGAGGTCCTTTCCACAATATCTTTCAACTCAATAATAGCTCCAGTGTTTTCCATTAGATGATTTTGCACCCTTTTATTAAAGTTGTCTTGCTTAACAATAAAGATATCAAATTCTTCTAAGCATTGATCAGGAGGTTTCAAGTAAGGGATATCACCTTCATCAAAGTGTTGGAGAGAGTGTACCTCAATAGTGGGTGAATAGGGAATAGGCTTACATAATTCTTCTATAGGAGGTAAATTCTTGACATCTGCAGCTTTAATTCCCTTCTCCTTAAGACATTTCTTAGCTTCCTTCATCACTTCATCATTTAATTCAATAACTCCCCTCTTCTTTGATTTTGGAATAGGCACCGGAATAGATGGTTCAGGTACAATTACTTCAGGTATAGCTTGTTTAGGAGGAGTCCAATCTTCATAATTCTTGCTTATTTTAGCCATTAATTCCTCAGCTTCCTTAGGGGTCCTATTCCTGAAAACACAATCAGCACAACTATCTAGGTATGTCCTAGATTCTTCGGTTAGTCCATTATAAAATATATCAAGTAGTTCATTCTTAGGTAATGGACTTCCAGCCTGTGCATGAATCAAAGCTCAAAACCTTGCCCAAGATTCGGGCAATACCTCTTTTTCTCCCTGTTTAAAATCAAAAAGTTCCTGCTAGCACTAGGAGGAAAATATTTCTGCAGGAAAGTTTTAAACAAGCACTCAGGGCTATCAATAGATCTAGGAGGTAAATTACCAAACCAAGTTTTAGCTTCTCCTTTCAGTGAAAAAGGGAAAATCTTAGCAACAAAGTAAGTACGCATTTTAATATCATCAGAAAACAAGCCACTCATGGTAGAAAGTTCATTCATATGTGCTACCGCACTTTCATTCTTAGTCCCGCCAAAAGGTTCTTTCTCGACAATATCTATGTAGGATAGATCAAGAGAGAAATCATAATCTTCATCTATAATGTTTACAGGAGAAGCAGCAAACTTAGCAGCAGGATATAATTTGGGTCTAATAGTACGCCTCTCAAGGAGATTCTTAGCAGCGCTCCTATCATGGGTGTTCCTACATTATTCAATAAACTCATCAGTCATCTCAACATAATCTTCTTCAGCATCATAACTCTCACTAGACTCAGGTGAGCTAACAGGTGTAGCAGTGTGTTCATTAGGAGTTTCGGTATTTCCAACTATAGTTCAAGCAATCGTAGCATCTAGGAAAGGACCTAATGAACCACTCTTATCAAGCACAGTAGAAGCAGCATCATAAGCATTAGAAGTTTCAGATTCAGCAGTAGTAGCAGTGTGTGTAGCATGTGTATGTGGTGGTGTAAGGAACTTACTCAGAACAGACGGTGAATCAAGAGCGGTAGAGGTGTTCAGAACCGTACCTCTTCTTGTAGTGGATGGTAAAATAGGAACCTTTCCATCACGAGACTTACCCATGATGGATGGAAAGCAGCGAACAATAGAGAATCCAAGTGAACTTGATAAATAAAGCTATGATCCCCGGCAACGGCGCCAGAAAATAGTCTTGATGACCCACAAGTATAGGGGGTGTATCGCAGTATTTTCGAGGGAAGTGAAACCCAATTTATTGATTCGACACAAGGGGAGCCAAAGAATATTTATAAGTCTTCACAAATGAGTTGTCAATTCAGCTGCACCTGGAAACAATCTTGCTCACAGCAGTTTATCAGTAGCAATAGTTTTGTAGTAGGAATAGCAAAGTAACAGCAGTAGTAAAGCAAAGACAGTAGTAACAAAAGCAGTAAACAGTGGGATTCGAGTGCGGTAGGCATAGGGATGGATGGACGGGCGTTGCATGAACAAGACAATTCACATAGCAATCAGAACATAGGGCAATTGCAGATAAAGAAGATAAAGCACCCAAGTACTAGACAATCCTAGGCATGTGTTCCATATATAGTCATACATGCTCGCAATGAGAACTTGCACAACATCTTTTGTCCTGCCAGCTCGTTTGCAGCGGGGCCTCTAGGGAACTACTGGAAATTAAGGTGTTGTTTTTAATAGAGCACCGAAGGAAAGCATTAACACTCCGTCAACACATGTGATCCTCACATCAAATCCTTTCCCTTCCGGCTACCCCGATTTCTGTCACTTCGGGACCATAGGTTCCGGACAACGACGTGTGTATACAACTTGTAGATAAGACCCAAAACAATACTATCATGATGAATCAATAATAAGTTCAGATCTGAAATCATGGCACTCGGGCCCTAGTGACAAGCATTAAGCATAACAAGTCGCAACAAAGTCATAAAGCACTAATAAAAGATACTAGGCACTATGCCCTAACAATCTGATGCATAGCCTACAGCGGGGGATTACTCACTCATAGATGCGGGAAACATGGATGGTCGATGGAGAAGCGATGGTGATGATGATGGCGATGAATTCCTCCAATTCCCCGTCCCGACAGGGTGCCAGAACGGAGTTTCTGGTGCTGTTTCGTGGAATCTGGTGGTGGCGGCGGAGCGGAACTCCTTCTGGAAAAACGTCGAACCCCCCGAAGTTTTTAGGTCAGAAGGCTCCTTATAGGCAAAGAGAGAGGCCGAGGGGGTGCCTGGGGGGCCCACAGCACCCCCTGGCGCGGCCTGGCTTGGCCCACACCACCAGGTGGTGTGGCCACCCCAGGGCTCCTCTCCATCTCGTATTCTGGCTCCTGGAGTCTTCGGGTGAAATAGGATTTTTGGCATATTTTCCGGGATTTTTCCTGATAGTTGATTTTCTGCACAAAAAGTAGAGACCAAGGCAATTCTACTGAAAACAGCGTTAGTTCGCATTAGTTGCATCCAAATCACACAAGTATAGAGGAGAAACAACAACAAAAGTGTTCAGGAAAGTAGATACGTTTTGGACGTATCAACTCCCCCCAAGCTTAGCTTATTGCTTGTCCTCAAGCAATTCAGTTGAAAACTGAGTGCGATAAAAGAACTTTCACGAACACATTTGCTTCATATAATGTAAATAATCTCAGCAATGTGATCAACTACTTATACAATTCATAATAAAGAGTATGCGACTGAGTCTACTTAATAGTCATTGCAAGCTATGAAGAGATTCCAACTCAAGAATAATAAGTAGCACGAAGTACAAACATAAGCAACATTACAATGCTCATAGAAAGGTATGATAGAGTGGTATCTCGCTTGCCTTGGATTATGAATGTCAAGGCACCTCTGAAGTTCAAGTGATGACTAGAAGTAAAGATATCAAAGATACCAACATCAAAGTCATAACACAAATAATCAAGTAATGAAACAAACACAAAAAAAATGACAACTAATGCTCTCAAGAAGGTGCTCAAAGAATATGTGGAGACTCAACAAGTAGATGAAAAAGGTTTGAATAATTTTGAAAGGCTTCCAAATGCTGAAAGTATGGTACTTGTTAGCTTTGAGCTCTCATTGCCCCTATCATAAGCATCTTTAATGTGGTTAAGGTGAAAGTGACACAACTAAGAGGATATGCTTGACAAGTTATAAATTGAAGTCTCATGCCCCTTACTTATGAAGACCGATCCTCATGCTACTCAACTTCAGTCACAAGTAAGCTCTTGTCATTGTAAGTATATACGTATCATAGAGAACCGCCAACGGGGTACCCCTTGCACATGACACGGGAGCTATCCCATAATCAAAATACAAGGTTGGCAGACAATGAGCATCTCAGCGATCTTTTTATTTACTATGTGCATAGATTTTTATTGAGGATGCTTCATAGAATGCTCATTATGGTTATGCTGCAAGTTTCCACCATGATTAGGCATGGCTTAGGCTAGAGGCCCAGACGTTTCTCTAACATACATGCAAACTCCATGATCTTACAAGTTCCACTTTTATTTCACACCGCCGGGATCCATAAGCAAAAGAACATGATATCAACTAAGTACAAAGTACCTATGAAGCGCTGAAAGCGGTCCCCATGATACATGGTTCTGCTAACTTCAACTCATAAAGCTCAAGCATATGCACAACAAAGAAGGACGCAATGGTTCAGGTTTATTAAGTGCAGAAAATAAAGTGTGTCATCAAGTTCGTGAGAGCTTTACTAACTAACTTTCTCATAACAAGCAAACATTTTATTCGGAAGAAAACAAGGCATATTGAATATGCACGGAAGTAGCAAGTGATGCTAATGGGTAGGTATGGTGGACACTTTGGAAATATTTGGTTTAGGAAGTTGGAAACATGAGTAAAACACTCAGTGGAAATGAAGGCTAGCAATAGTAAGGGAGCGACAAACGAGAGAGCAATAGCTATCATTATCATGCTTACAACAAAACAAGACTACTCATGGCATGAAAATGATTCAAGATCCTCAAGGCAAAATAATTCGTCAAGGATTAGCTGATTATTACAGTCATGTGCATGCGTGAGCATGTGCCAAGTCGATCAAATGAAACATTCAGAGGAGGATACCATAGTGTCATACCAATTTATGAATAGAGTAATGCAAGCAAACATTCATGAGACATGCTACAAACTATTAGCGAGCTGGAGCTAATCACAAGAAAGAAAGAACTACTAAGCATCCAAAGAAAACATACACTCTACATGAACGGACTAAGCAAGCTCGCAATGATGAGTATATGTACAAAAATGAAGACAAATGGAGTTCGTTACCAGCCTCTTACCACGCCTCAAGTTGTCATTGATCCTCATTATTGCTCTTCACTTGTGTGGCTTGAATAATAATATGAAACCAATAATCCACTGAGAACTGCCGAACCCTGTAGCCAACTCGCAAAAACCAAAGAAGAAGGACAAATATTTTTGGTGTTTTTGATTTTTAAACAAGAACCAAAAGAGAAAAACAAGCAAAGAAAAATCTTTTTTGGGTTTTTCAAATAGTTCAAACAAAGCAAAAAGGCAAAAATATTTTTGGTCTTTATGTGTTTTTAGAAAGCAAAAGCAAAGAAGAACGAAAACTAAGAAAAAGAACGAAAACATGAATATACAAAGAACCGACGCAACATGATATGGAGATGAGTGCGGAGTCTTCGACCAGCCCTCGCTAGACAACCGGATGCAAGCTTCTGATGTCCACAGTAATCCCCGGACCTCGCGTTTCTAAATCACAAGCCGGTATAACCCGAATTGGGGGAGGACGTACTACCATGGAGGCTGCGAGGCCACCCACAAGCAGGCTGCAATGGCAGGGAATGGTACCGGCCAACCATCCACCCCAGTATTCCTGGTTATAGCTTCGAGTCCGAGAAACGTGACTGGATGGTTGCGGGTCTAGTTTACACAAGTGAGTATGTACGTCAGCGACATACAAGAGTATATCAGAGCAATTCCCTAAAAGAAATAGAAATATATTGCAATGCCATTACGGTAAGGTCCAAAGTATATAGATAGTAGTAATAATAATTTAGGATTATATCCTTATAAATCACTCAACAAATCCTCAGGCGGAAGAGGAAACATAGATCTGAGTACGGATTAAGAGTCAAATCAGCATAAGATGCCACAGAAAATAAGCACATTCCAACCCACAGATCTCAGAGATCTCCATCCCCGAAATCTCTACGCAAGAGGGTCGTTGCCTTCATCCTCGACCTCATCGACATAGTAGCCTCCATATGGATGTAACTAACGACCTAATCAATGTTTATGGTGTGAGACCCTAGGGCACTCAGGAAGTCTTTATGCATATAAAGGGAACAACCTGGGGGTGACACAATTGCAACGAAAGATAAATATTTAAACAGCTCTATAGATAGACGCCACTACAAGAAAAGTTGGCTTTTACAATGGATGATTTTCACGGTTGAAGGCCCGTTTTTGTGGACAAAGAGTCTTCCACGATGGATTGCCTTTGTGGTAAAAGCCCCGTCACAAATGAATTAACCACAGGTTTTTTGACCGTGGTGGATCGCACCCTTCAGCCACAAAAACTTGTTGCGGCGTAGATCTGTTTGCCAGCCGTGCTGACTATTAATGTCATGCAAACTTCCAGGTGGCAGCCGCCGTTAGAAGTCGGTTACTATCGTTAACAGCCATAGAAACCATGGCAGAAGCCATGCCTAGCCAAGGCCTGCTAAATCCTAACTGGGTCGGCCCATAATGGGAGCCCAATAAGAAGATGGCATGTTACAGTTTTGTCCTGCACTATTTGAAATGGGCCCAAAAATGCAGCCAGTAGCGGCCCATGAACTTTCAGGCATAATTCTGTTTTGGCCTACAGAAGGCCCATGTAGGTCCAACACTGTGCGGCCCATTAGCAGCCTGCACCAAGTTGCTCATGTAAACATAAGGCCTGAGGCCATCCCATCACTGTTATCGCAGCCCATCGTCGACCGCCTAGTGACAGCCCTTCTCTGAGATGGTCTGTTACTGTTCTGGCCTGTTACTGTTCTGGCATTTTACTGTTCTGGTCTTTAGTTGTTCAGGCCACAAAGTCCCTTTACTATTATAGCCTGGTAAATTTGTCGCCTTGTTACTACCCTCGTCCGGGGATTTCTCGGCCCATACTGTTCAGGCTTGTCACTGTTCTGGCCTTTTACTGTTGTGGTCCGCTATTATTTTGCCCCGCTACTATTTTGGCCCGCTACTGTTTTGGCTTGTTACTATTTTGCGATTTGTGCAGTTTTTTGCCCGTTACTGTAATGGGTTGTTTTTGTTCTGGCCTGCTACTATTCCGGCATGCTTCAGTTATGGCATGTTTCTGTTATGGCCCGTTAGGCTGTTACATTTATGGCCTATTACCACATGCGCATTGGCCCGTTACGTTTACGGCCTTTTACAGTTTCGTCAATTCTGAAGCCCATGCCAATATCATAAAACGTGTATAATAATCCAACATTTTTTTATTGTTCGTCATCGGTCGAATATAGCGCGGCATTGTTCCCTAATCTACCTATCTGGCGTAGTTACCGTAACAACTACCGCAATGTGTAGACGGTGTCAACTAAATGCCTACATGGCCTACATGAGTTATCTAGATATTACATCAGCTGCAAACTTCTAAAAATTATTACATATTATCAACTCAGGGGAAAGAAAAATCGGCATTTCAGTTGACAATCAAGTTGATAGCAGAGTCCTCAATTTGCTTTCTCGGTCGATCACCTGCTTCTTCCATTAGGTGTGACAGCTACATTGGAGGAGACATGATCTTGCAGCCCCCTTTTTGGTGGGGCTAGCAATAATAGCAGTTTGAAACTAAGTAATAACAAGTTAATACATCAAACAAGACAAACTACTCATTTGACTGATATGACAGGAGCTATGAACTCGAGTTTACAATTGGTCAATGGTTCAATTATTGACCAACACGTCAAACAAACATGACAAGCAAGCACACATTAAACAAGTGTGACTATCGTGAAACGAGCAATCAAAAAATGTGTGTGTGTGGCTTAGAATTTCAGCAGATATAAACTAGCCAGGTCATTTTGAACAAATATATATGGAAGCAGTTCTATACCCTAAAATGCAAGAGACGTTGGGTTACTCTAAATTTGTGTTGAGCCACAAAATGGCATGCAGTTACTGTCATAGCGAAGAATGAACCAGCTAGAAATTATAACTGCATCATACAAGAACCTGTAGAGCGGGAATGCAAACCACAAATGAACTATATATTGTAGAGGATAGTTATGTGGTGACTTAGGACGAACCAGACCCAGAACCAGATGCGAGATATAATGGCGTCGCTTGTGAACCTATAGAACAGGACAAACAAGCATTAGACAAGTGTGCCTAGAATGAAATGAGCAATCAAACAAAGTGTTTCTTAGAATTTCAGGAAATATATATGGAAGCAGTGGCATCTCCTGGAATGCATAGAGTCATTGGGTGACTCGGAATTTGCGGTGAGCTACACAATGGCAAGTAGTTACTGTTATAGATAAAAATCAACCAGATAGAAATTATAATGGCATCATAAGAGAAATTCTAGAGCAGGAATGCAAACCATGAGTGAACTACATAGTAGAGGATAGTTATGCCGTTGCTCAGGACGAACCAGCACCACATAAGGAAGTAATGGCATTCCTTGTGAACCTGTAGAATAGACTATGCAAACCAACATGTTCATTGTTCCATTTTGAGCTCTATGCAAGAAAAAGGAAATAGTTAGTGATGCAGCTTTTGAAGAACCAGATGGCATTATGGCAACAACAAAATTATAATTGAATTAGTACGAAGAGTTTAAACGGTTACTACATGATAGCAGAACGATGCCAAGGAGGAAATAATAGTAGAAACTGATCTTAGGACGAACCAGATAGATTCAGCAACTGTAGAGCAGGGAATCCACACTAATATTTTCCACTGACTACAGATTTCTATAGATTTTGCAAGAATTACACGGTAGCAGGCAATTACTATTGTATGGAGTAGCTAAGAACATGTGCATGACAAAATAACAGGCATGTGCATGACTTTGAATTTGTAGAGCAGCGAATGCAAACCAACATGTCTAATGACCTTACATGTACTAGCACGAAGAACATGCATGCCCAGTGACTTGTATGTACTTGCACGATTACAAAAACATAGTTCACTACGACAGGCTTGAACCTGCTATACTGCTGACAAAACAAAAACGGGTTGGAGATTAGGTTAACCTTGGTCGGAGAGGCGTCTAAGCATCATCGATATCGTGCGATTGACGTCCAGGTCACCGAGGGTGCCGCGGTTCCGGTGGTTGTTGGTGTCGGGGAAGCAGATCTTGGGTGGTCGATGTCGACTTGAATGTGGTGGACGAGAGCGTCGCTGAGGCAGATCCGGTGCAGTGAACGGTGACGGCCGTGCAGCTGGTCTGGAGCGGTGGACATGGAACTCCTTGAACTATATCACGTCCGGTGGACACCGGTGAAGCGGATCCGGTACGGTTGGGTAGCTTTCGGCAGCGAGGAAGCAGAGCTTGGGCGGTCGATGACGCCATCGGCGTGGTGAACGACACCGCAGCTCCGGTGTAGTGGCAGAGAGACCCGGTGAACTAGATCCGGAGGGTGAGCGTCAGTGAAGCGGCTCCGCCGCGGTGCACGAGACCAGAGATCAAGCCAGTGCGCGCGGTGGCCGTGGAGGCGATAGAGGAGGTTGGGATTTTTGGGAGGGCCAGCAGGAAAAACTGTGCGAATTGGGACCATAGTATAGGTGAATAGCAATATAATTATGATCGTGCCCCCGAGGTACTGACTTTAGCATGCCCATCTATCGCCTGAACAATGGGTAGAACAGGAAATTTAAAGACAAAATTTTTTGAAACAGAGGGGCGTGAATGCTTCAAGATCGGTGTGTGATATTGCCGCTCGATTGAGATTTGAGTTTGGCCCACGTTCAGCTAATAATAATAGAAAAATGGTACTATCCGGTGGGAGATTTTGGCTCAAATGTTTTGAGTCGGTGGGGCAGGAAATCAAGATCAGTGGGTGATTTTGCCGCTCGATTCAGATTTTGAATTTGGCTAGCGTCCATCTAGTAATAGAAAAAGGTAGTAGACTGTAACCTATCTGTCTAGGAATTCAAAGCCGACAGTCACATCAACTGATCATCCATATCCATACTAGTAAAAGGCACGTGACACAATTTCCATACCACTATATAGTGCTTGACACTTCTTTTCAAAACAAAAAACGACTATGTTGCTTCACAATTTCCATACCACTATATAGTGTACGAATAACTTCAAACATCGGCAGTTGGATATAGATTGGCAAAACCCGACATCATTGACCATTGGATCTCTTTCAGCACATTTGATTATGTCATGTCTAGCATATAGAAGATCCCATTATTATTGGCCTCTAGCACCATGAATATACTATGCACAGAAAGTACAGAGAACATGGTTTTGAATGCCATGAGCCAAGTTTCTAGATATAGTGGACAATGTTTTATGTATGATTCACAAGTTTTATGAGTTTTCAAAGCTTCCGAGCTAACTCGGACCACTCAAATGACTTTATGTCTCTATTAACAAAATCATGTCATATTTGAACTAGATGCTCTAGAAAGTGGTAGATTTCTATCGAAGTTCTACAAAAAGCTTTTGGTGGTACGCATCAGGTAGTTAATATATCGGAAACAATCGAGAGTTTTGACGAATTCAACTTCCTACTAAGAATTTGTATCTTGACAATTTTGAACCTGTTTTGAAACAATCACATGTAATAAATAAAAATAGAAAAACAAATATTTACGCATGGCATCCTATCACGTCATGTGTACAGTCTGCCAGGAAACTGATAACCATGGGATTTGGCAACTTCTAGAAACCAGCCCCGTGATATTTTCCCACCATGTACGAATATTATTAGGTCTCAACCCTGATGACCAAAAAAGGTCATGGCCATATTGACATCATAGTCAATAAACTGTTCCCACATTAATTTGGTATATGGGTGCATCTTGGCGTAGTAGGAAATGTTGCTGGTGGGAGTCTCAACATTGGGCCTGTTTTTTTAACGAGCAAGGGATGAGTTTTCCCTTTTTCTCCGAACACACTCCATCATTGGAGCAAGCACGACTGACGATTAAGTCTGCATTTGTGTGCATACATCGCTCTTACATCAATGCATGTGTGACCAACATATATGCAACCCAAGAAGCCCAGGCCTCATCTAGATTGAGAAGGCCATGTTTTAAAAGAAAAGCAAAACAATCTACTACCATTGATCAAAATAAGTACCAGTACAAGAGTATTAGTTCCACAAAATACTTTAATAATAGCAACATCAGCACATTTGAGAGATTCGGTAGCTTTTGAAAGATACATCAGTACATGTCATATTCTGCACTCGATCTGAACAATTCCAAGTACATAGGAATTACTACAAAATATATTAGAAATTGCAGAACTCCATACAAAATACTCGGTAGAAGTATAAAACTACTCTTAGTAGAGCCTTAATCTAGCTAGGAACGATTACATGTCCCATCATATACTCCAAACATGCATGAGAGAAAGAGAGAGGTCAGAATCACCACAAGATCTGTATGCCAACGATTCAGCGTGTCCAGGTCGTGGTCGGGTAGCGCTTGCTTTCCTGCCTAGCACGCTTCTCTCGTTTTACCATCATCTGTGGATCCTCGTAATAGGCTTTCACCTGTTCACCCTTAACAAGATAGATGTAAAATTCATGGATCTTTCCAGCCATTTCCACCACTCCGATTGCAAAAGGAATCTTCCACTAAAATAAATAATGCAATTAATAGTATTAGAACAGAGGGACTAGAAAATTACATATACATTCATATTAGGATCATTAGGAGAATATTAAGATCTGATATCTCACAATGGGTTGATGTCGTTGTCGATCCAACATTGGAACTCCACGAGGAACTCCGACCAACAATTGAGGAGCTTGACCATAAATCCCTGCTACCGACAGGTAATGGTTGAGCGCAGCCAGCGCGGCTTCGGTCGGCAGCTCCACAATCTTTGGCTCAGGATAAAACTCAAGCTGATAGAAACCACGAAAATTGACCGATGATGCTATCCTCACCTCGTACTCCTCCAATTCCCACGTCGTGAACTTTATGCGGCTGACAGACAGAACAATCTCCGTCCTATGCCCATCAATCTGGCTGATGAACAGCATGCCCGTCTTCTTGATGCCAATGACATTTGTTCTCCGTGAGCACCTAGCAGGCACCGGCTTATACGGGTCCCATTGTTTGACGATGTAGAGGACTGTGGGCACCTCGATCGAGTGGGTGGATTTGAGGTGCAGATACAACGTTAATTTGTTGCCGACCCAGTTGCACCCTGGCTCCATGCAGATAAACAAGCTGTAGATGCAGGAGATCATGTGGGCATAGAGTTCATTGAAGGACACCACTTTCGGGCAGTTGTAGTTCAGGCAGCTATAACCTTCTCTGCCGACGACTTGGCGATGTAGCTCCTTGGAGCATGCGGCCAGCCGGATGGTGCTTTTAGCATCGAGACGCTCAACGATTTGGTTGACGACGTCGTCACTGACCTTGTTAAAGCCGCTGCACTGTCGGCTCTCCCTCGAACCTCTCCAAAAAATTTACAGACGATCCGCCATCGTGTCGAGGAGGATTGGGGGCGAGGGCAGATCTATATAGAATTGTTTGGGTTTTATTGGAGGGGAGGGGTGGTGGTCTGGAAGGAGAGATGCACCAGCGAGATGGCGAGGAAAATGTGTGATCAACGTGGTGGAGAGGATCCCAAATGCGGCCAAGCTGCATCGGCGAGTGTGGATGAACTAAACGGAGATGGGGAAGATGCGATGGCTCTTTGAAAGAGGTTTTTTTTCTTGTAATAAATTAACCATGTCCCCTCCTAGCACAGTATAGTCTCATCATGTCGGTTTAACTAGACACATTATTTATTTACAGGTCCTACTGTAGTACTGTTTACATAAGTAGGAGTAGTAGGTAGGAGTATTACTCTACCTCCGTCCCGAGGAATAATAAGGCATCCTCGTTTTGGGTGTTTTTTCTTTAACCGATATTTAGTCTAAATATATAGTATAAAGAATGTTGGTAGAAAATTAGCATTATTGGAAAGTTTTACTCTCCCTCCAACAGTACGAGTACTAATTTTACACAAATTAATCAAGTGTATTAGTTACTCTATTTATTTGATCAAATTTTACACAATATAATCAAGTATGTATCTTCTCGGCACCCCCGTGCACACCTGCTAGTTGATCTCTCCCTCGTCCGGAGTGTGGCGCTCAGCACATGTGCCATGGTTAGGGTTGCGAGTGGGATCCCGCGAAAGTCCCGCCTCTAGTTCATTTTGAAGTTTCTATAGGAGTACCTCAAAATGAACTAGAAGCAGAACTTCTGCGGTATGCCGCTTTCAACAACATTGGTACGACGACTCTGTGTCTGTCTATCGTGTGTTCATCAGCTACGTTGTGTTGGTGTGCATATGAAGGAACCACTTTGGGTGTTGGGTTGGGGCGGCAGCAAAAAAGTAGTCGCGGATCAAACTTTTCGGGTTTCGAATTTTTCACTTGCTTCGTCCCAAACATCGCATGGAAGGTTATTACAAGGATCAACACTCACAACACTAGAGAAGGGATATTGTACTTGGTATGTATATATAAATATATACACGTCACATCGCATTCGATTCACTTCATTAGCAAGATCTGCCAAAAGTGAGCACCGCGCTGATTTCCTTTTTGTTAAGCAAGTTGTTATTGTTCTAGTACAAACGGTATGGCTTAGCTAGTGGGTGGAGAAGGAGAGCCAGTCCCGACTAATTTTCCATGCTTATTTGCAAGTCCCTTTGTACTAAAACAAGGGTTAGGTGTAATTTTCTTGTTTTTGAGGTCCTTGATGTAACATCTACACTTCCACTAACCATGTTAAGTTGCTAACCGAAGCATCTCGTTCCTTCTAGGCCAAACCTAGTTGAAAAAAGGTGCCACCGCACCACATTTCAGACAAAGTGGACCATGCTTTCTTATAACTTCCTTGTTTTAGAATTGTTGAATCTTCCTAGCTAAGTAACTTCCCCCACTTAGAGGACTTTATGCCGATTTAATGAAATTATTTCAGATATGAACTACTCCCTCCGATAGATATTACTTGTCACAGAAATGGATGTATCTAGACATGTTTTAGTGTAGACACATCCAATCTAGGGACAACTAATATGAATCGGAGGGACTTCAAGTATGCATGATAGGTTGCTCTTGAATTTTACAGATGTCATTTGTTGGTACCAATGTCGTCAATCTATCGAGAACCATCGCGAGATTTTAAAAATGCAACTAACTTCGTGCTAAGAATATGCATGCCTTCAAATTTGATAATGTTTTGAAGACATTGAATAAAACTAATAATAAACCAAATACTTTCATGTGTCGTCCTCTTATGCATATTGCTTGCCATAAAAATAAGAAACTTGTGCTTTACACTTCTTTTCAAAACAAAAACAACTATGTTGCTTCACAATTTCCATACCACTATATAGTGTACGAATAACTTCGAACATCGGCAGTTGGATATAGATTGGCAAAACCTGACATTGTTGACCATTGGATCTCTTTCAGTACATTTGATTATGTCATGTCTAGCATATAGAAGATCCCATTATTATTGGCCTCTAGCACCATGAATATACTACGCATAGAAAGTACAGAGAACATGGTTTTGAATGCCATGAGCCAAGTTTCTAGATATAGTGGACAATGTTTTATGTACGATTCCCAAGTTTTATGAGTTTTCAAAGCTTCCGAGCTAACTCGGACCACTCAAATGACTTTATGTCTCTATTAACAAAATCATGTCATATTTGAACTCGAAGCTCTAGAAAGTGGTAGATTTCTATCGAAGTTCTACAGAAAGCTTTCGGTGGTACGCATCAGGTAGTTAATATATCGAAAACAATCGAGAGTTTTGACAAACTCAATTTTCTGCTAAGAATTTGTATCTTGACTATTTTGAACCTGTTTTGAAATAATCACATGTAATAAATAAAAACAGAAAAACAAATATTTACGCATGGCATCCTATCACGTCACGTGTACAACCTGCCAGGAAACTGGTAACCATGGGATTTGACAACTTCTGGAAACCAGCCCCGTGATATTTTCCCACCATGTATGAATATTATTAGGTTTCAACCCTGATGACCAAAAAAGGTCATGGCCATATGGACAACATAGTTAATGAAATGTTCCCACATTAATTTGGTATATGGGTGCATCTTGGCGTAGTAGGAAATGCTGCCCGTGGGAGTCTCAACATTGGGCCTGTTTGTTTCGCGGAATAGGAAAAACAAAGGAATAAGGAAAACATAGTATTATTAGAATATCATGTCCATTTGAATCCTACAAGATTTGGAGCCTACAAGAATTTTTCTTAAAGAAGTGTTAGATTCATAGGAAAGTAAAGGAATTGTAACATGAGGCTGAGGTAGATTGTTCTTAAAACTTTTACGGAAGACATGTGCATTGCGTACTTTTGAATGTATCACATGCCATGCAAAATGATAAACTTGTGTTTTGAAAACTTTTCAAAAACCTGGTTCACAAAATTGTCCTCAATGCGTATGAACAGGTTTCAAGTCGGACGACCAATGTCAATGCCATATCCTGTGATCCACATCATAGTTTATGGTAATTTCCCCATATTATGTAGATTGGTGTATCTTGGCATTATTGTAAACAATATTTTGCCAAGGGGAGTTTCCAAGAAGTATTATGAAAAGAGATGATCTCAAATTTCCATGTGACAGGATTTTTTTTGCGAAAACTGGAACGTTATTTTCTGCAAAGCAAATAGTAGTACTAGGAAAAAGAAGGATCAAAATGGAGGGGGAAACGAAGAGCTACTATAGAAGAGATTATGGGGTTAGAGAAGGCAGCCCGAGAGGGCTGCAGCGAAGAGGTGTTGAACGCGGTTCGATGTCAGAGCAAAGTTATGAAAAAAGAGATAGAAACAGAGCTGCCATAGTACCATGGCACACGTGCGCAGCACCACACTGTGGACGAGGGAGATATCAGCTAGAGGATGGGTGTGATGCAGAAAAGGAGAGAGTAGTATACAATTTATTTTCCTTGCATAGAGGAGGAGTAGCACACTGTAAGGCTGCAAGAGTGAGCACCACGCTGATTTTCTTTGTTAAGCAAGTACAAGTGGACCTCATAAAAAAGAAAATTGCATCCAAGTCCATGCATTTAGCACAAGGACCCTGAAACTTAGCAATAAAGTGTGTGTTTTGAGGTTTGCACATACTAGCGTTCATCGTGCTAAAGTAGAATCTTTCTAGATGCTAAGAATGGAAAAGAAGATCCAATGGTTAGCAATGTTTGGATTTTCCTGTCTTGATCAAACATTCATTGTTCCGTACACCATGCAGTGGTATATATGGTATTGTGAGAGATAAGAGACAAGATAAAGATAAGATAAGAAGTACTGCGAATGGCCGATCTAACTTTAGGTCTCTCGTAGGAGCGAGGTGCTCGAGAATTAACATGGTCGGTGGAAGTACAGGTTACATCAAGGACCTTGTAAAAAATAAAAAATTACATCCAAGTCCATGCATTTAGCACAAGGATCCTAAAACTGAGCAATGAAGTGTGTGTTTTGAGGTTTGCGCATACTAGCATTCATCATGCTAAAGACTTTCAGTAGAATCTTTCCAGATGCTAATAATGGAAAATAAGATCCAATGGTTGTTAGCAATGTTTGAATTTGCCAGTCTTGATCAAACGGTCAATGGTTTGTACACTCTATAGTGATGGTATGACATTGTAAGAGATAAGAGAAGATAAAGATAAGATAAGAAGTATTACGAATGGCCGATCTAATGGTAGGTCTCCTAGGAGCGAGGTGCTTGAGAGTTAACACAGTCGGTGGAAGTACAAGTTACATCAAGAACCTCATGAAAAGGATAATTATTGCATCCAAGTACATGCATTTATTAGCACAAAGACCTTAAAACTGAGAGCAATGAAGTGTGTGTTTTGAGGTTTGCGCATATACTAGCGTTCATCGTGCTAAAAACTATCAATAGAATCTTTCTAGATGCTAAGAATGGAAAAGAAGATCCAGCCGTTGCCAATGTTTGGATTTGCTACTCTTGATCCAATGGTCAATGTTCAAAGTTAATTTGTACACTATGAAGTGGTTTATTGTATTGTAAGAGATAAGACACGATAAAGAGAAGATAAGAAGTACTGCGAATGGCCTATCAAATGGTAGGTCTCGTAGGAGAGATGTGCTTGAGAGTTAACACGGTCGGTGGAAGTACAACTTACATTAAGGACCTCATAAAATGAAAATTGTGTCCAAGTCCACGCATTTATTGGAACAAGGACCCTGAAAACTAAGCAATGGAGTTTTGTGTTTTGAGGTTTGCAAATACTAGCGTTCATCCTGCTAAAGTACTCCCTACAACCCAAATTAGTTCAGTTAGTTTTATCTAGATTTGGACGTATCTAACACTAAAACAAGTCTAGATACATTCGAATCTAGACAAATCTAAGTCAACTAATTTGGGTCGGAGGGAGTAGAATCTTTCTAGATGCTAAGAATGGAAAAAAGATCTAGCATTTGACAATGTTTGGATTTGCTAGACTTGATCCAATGGTCAATGTTCAAAGTTAATCCATACACTATGCAGTGATTTATTGTATTGTAAGAGATAATACACAATAAAGAGAAGATAAGAAGTACGCGAATGGCCTACAAATGGTAGGTCTCGTAGGAGAGAGGTGCTTGAGATGAGTTCACATGGTCGGTGGAAGAACAAGTTACATCAAGGACCTCATAAAAATTAAAATTGCATCCAAGTCCACACATTTCTTATAACAAGGACCTTGAAAACTAAGCAATGGAGTTTGTATTTTGAGGTTTGCACATAATAGTGTTCATCATGCTAAAGTAGAATTTTTCGAGGATCTAAGAATGGAAAACAAGATCATGAGGTTGGCAATGTTTGGATTTGCTAGTCTCGATCCAATGGTCAATGTTCAAACTTAATCCATACACTATGCAGTGGTTTATTGTATTGTAAGAGATAAGACACGCTAAAGAGAAGATAAGAAGTAATGCGAATGGCCTACCAAATGGTAGGTCTCGTAGGAGAGAGGTGGTTGAGATGTGTTAACACGATCGGTGGAAGTACAAGTTACATAAAGGACCTCATAAAAATAAAAATTGCATCCAAGTCCATGCATTTATTAGCACAAGGACCCTTAACTGAGCAATGGAGTTTGTGTTTTTAGGTTTACGCATAGTAGCGCTCATCGTGCTAAAGTAGAATTTTTCTAGATGCTAAGAATGGAAAAGAAGATCAAGAGGTTGGCAATGTATGGATTTGCTAGTCTTGATCCAACGGTCAATGTTCAAAGTTAATCCGTACACTATACTGTGGGTTATTATATTGTAAGAGATAAGACACGATAAAGAGAAGATAAGAAGTACTGCGAATGGCCTACCAAATGGTAGGTCTCATAGGAGAGAGGTGCTTGAGATGAGTTAACATGGTCGGTGGAAGTACAAGTTAAATCAAGGACCTCAGAAAAATGAAAATTGCATCCAAGTCCATGCATTTATTATAACAAGGACCTTGAAAACTAAGCAATGGAGTTTGTATTTTGAGGTTTGCACATAATAGCGTTCATCGTGCTAAAATAGAATCTATCTAGATGCTAAGAATGGAAAAGAAGATCCAGCGGTTGGCAATGTTTGGATTTGATAGTCTTGATCAACGGTCATTGTTCAAAGTTAATCCGTACACTATGTAGTGGTTTATTGTATTGGAAGAGATAAGACGCGAGAAAGAGAAGATAAGAACTACTACGAATGGCCTATCAAATGGTAGGTCTCATAGGAGAGAGGTGCTTGAGAGTTAACACGATCGGTGGAAGTACAAGTTACATTAAGGACCTCATAAAAATGAAAAATGCGTCCAAGTCCACGCATTTATCGGAACAAGGACCCTGAAAACTGACCAATGGAGTTTGCGTTTTGAGGTTTGCGCATACTAGCGTTCATCATGCTAAAGTACTCCCTTCGACCCAAATTAGTTGACTTAGTTTTATCTAGATTCGGACGTATCTAACACTAAATCAAGTCTAGATAAATTCGAATCTAGACAAATCTAAGTCAACTAATTTGGGTCAGAGGGAGTAGAATCTTTCAAGATGCTAAGAATGGAAAAGAAGATCTAGCGTTTGGCAATGTTTGGATTTGCTAGTCTTGATCCAACGGTCAATGTTCAAAGTTAATCCATACAATATGCAGTGGTTTATTGTATTGTAAGAGATAAGACACGATAAAGAGAAGATAAGATGTACTACGAATGGCCTACCAAATGGTAGGTCTCGTAGGAGAGAGGTGCTTAAGATGAGTTAACACGGTCGGTGGAAGTACAAGTTACATCAAGGACCTCATAAAAATGAAAATTGCATGCAAGTCCATGCATTTATTAGCACAAGGACCCTGAAAACTGAACAATGGAGTTTGTGTTTTTAGGTTTACACATAGTAGCGTTCATCGTGCTAAAGTAGAATTTTTCTAGATGCTAAGAATGGAAAAGAAGATCAAGAGGTTGGCAATGTTTGGATTTGCTAGTCTTGATCCAATGTTCAATGTTCAAAGTTAATCCATACACTATGCAGTGGTTTATTGTATTGTAATAGATAAGCCATGATAAAGAGAAGATAAGAAGTACTACGAATGGCCTACCAAATGGTAGGTCTCGTAGGAGAGAGGTGCTTGAGATGAGTTAACACGGTCGGTGGAAGTACAAGTTACATCATGGACCTCATAAAAATGAAGTATGCATCCAAGTCCATGCATTTATTAGCACAAGGATGATGACCCACAAGTATAGGGGGTGTATCGCAGTATTTTCGATAAGTAAGAGTGTCAAACCCAATGAGGAGAAGAAGGTGTTGACGAGTGGCTTGGAGCAGGAATTCTCTGTAAATACTTAGCAAACAGATTTTTAGGGGTTTTTGATAATGTAGATAAATAAATATGAGTAAATAAAAGACAATGATAATAGATGCACCAAGTGGTCCAGTCCTTTCTTTAGCAAAGGACAAGCCGGTTGTATTACTTAAGATGACCAAACGTTCTCGAGGACACATGGGAATATTGTCAAGTGCTTTCGCTTCATATAGTTGATTAATCTTCTTTAGTTTGATAAGTGTTGTGTGGGTGAACCTGTGCTAATGTACTAACCTTCCTAGGACTAATACATACTTGTGATTATACCCCTTGCAAGCATCCACAACTATAAGAAAGTAATTAAGATAAAAACCTAACCACAGCCTTAAACTTTGAGATCCTACACTCCCTTGTGCAAAGGTTTCCTAACGGAGGTTCAGGTTTCTGTTACTCCGGCAACCCCGTGATTAGTAGCAAAATACACAATGCATTCCCCTAGGCCCATAAATGTGAAGTATCTTGTATTCGATGTTCACATGATACCACGTGAAGAATAACACCACAACTTAAATAACAAACTATTGAATCTTAACATAATTCCACTACTAACAACATGACTTCTCCCATGTCCTCAAGAACAAAACGAACTACTCACAAGACATCATATGGATCAAGATCAGAGATGAAATAATCATAAGTAACAATCTGAACATGAACGATAATTCAATGGTTCCACTCAATAGAATCAACTACAACAAGTAATCAACACCGGGAAAGTTTCCCCTAAGAACTATGCAAGATTCAACCCAATTGTTACAGCGGTATGGAGTGGTGGTGATGGTGCTGGTGGAGATGATGATGGAGATGATGATGATCCCGATGAATTCCAGCTTGATGGTGGTGTTGATGGCGACGATCTTCCCTCTCCAGGAAGGAATTTCCCCAGCAGATTTCTGCCTGCCGGAGAGCTCTTTCTCTCTCTGTAGTTTTCCACCCTGCAGAGGCGGCAGAATCTTTCTGTGGTCGCTCCCTGAGTCTTAGGGTTTCAGGAGGATCATATACGCCAAAGGACAGAGCCAGAGGTGGGCCATGGTGGCCACACCACCTGGTGGCGCGACCTAGGGTGGCCTGCGCCAGGAGGTGGTGTGGCCTCCTTGTGGCCCATCTCCGCTCCCCCTTCTGGCTTCCTTCGTCTTCTGGAAAAATAGGAGTTTCCATATATTTTCTAGGATTTTCTGATCTTCGCGAATTTTGCCTCCAAAGAGTGCCTTTTCCATTAGAATCCTGACTTCAGCGGTCCATCCTCCAAAAGTCATCAACCATGCAAAAATAGATGAAATAACATAAGTATCATCCCTTAATATGAAATATATCAATGAATAACAGTAAATTATGATATAGAATAGTGATGCAAAATGGACGTATCAACTCCCCCCAAGCTTAGACTTCGCTTGTCCCCAAGCGAAAACTGAGCTCAATAAACATGACCTCAGGTTTATGGAGTGAAGTGTCGATAAAAGAATACGGAAAAGAAGCATCACATTCGTCAATACATAAATAATAATAGAAGACAACTCACTATTATATAACTTAACTTGTAATGAGTAAAGGAAACACAATAAAGATACACAAAGTAAATCATAATTGGTAATGGCAAACTTTGTTCTTGGTCAAAGAACAGTTAACAATTTGTAGGAGTTCAAACATAATGGGGTTTTCAGTGATAGCTTTCAAAGTAATATTCACTAAGATAAGAGGAGTGTGCAAAACAAGGAACATAAGAAACATGATTGAATAAATCATCATATGAATGGATGAAACACAATAACTCAAATACTTGCTGAGATAGAAAGGAGTAGGTTTACTGACTCAACTAAAAAGTAAAAGATAGGCCCTTAGCAGAGGGAAGCAGGGATTTCAAGTTTCATAAAGAGCTTCCAAAAATTATGGTACTTATTAGCTTTTAGCTCTCATTGCCCCTATCATAAGCATCTTTAGGTGATTAAGGTTAAAGTGAACAAATATGAGGATATGCTTGACAAGTTATAAGCTGAAAATCTCATGCCCCTTACTTACGAGTACTGTTCCTCGTGCTACTCAACTTTAGTCACAGGTAAGTTCTTGTCATTGTAAGTACATGTGTATCACAGAGAACCGCCAACGGGGTACCCTTTGCCCAATGATACGGAAGATTCCCCATATCAAAATGACAAGGCAAGGAGACAATGAGCATCTCAACGATCCTTTTATTTCCTATTTGCATAGGCTTCTTCTTTTTTTTCTTTTTTTTCCTATTTGCATAAGGTTTTTTCTTTATTTTTTTATTGAGGATGCTTCACAGATTGCTCACTATGGTCATGCTGCAGGTTTCCACCATGATTAGGCATGGCTTAGACCAGCCGCCCATGCGTTTCTCTAACACATATACGAACTCCATGATCCTTACAAGCTCCTCTTTCATTTCACATCGCCGGGATCCATAAGCAAAATAACATGATATCAACTAAATAAAGTGCAATGTTGAAAGTGTTCCCCATGATAACATGGTTCTGCTAATTTACAACTTACAAAAGCGCAAGCATATATGCAACATAGATGGGCACAATGGTACAAGTTTATTAAGTGCAAGAAAAGTAAAGTGTTCCATCAAGTTCGTGAGAGCTTTAATCACTAATTTCCACATAACAAGTTTAATTCGGAAGGTAGATAAAAACATGAATTTACTTGGAATAGCAATAATGCTAATAGGTAGGTATGGTGGAGACAAATGGCATAGGTTTTGGTTTAAGGATTTGATGCACAAGAAGCATTCCCTCTCAATATAGGTTTTGGGCTAGCAAGGCTGGGTAGCAATCATAAGAGCTGAAGGAAACAAACAAACATACAAGTGATAAAAACAAACATGCAATCTTCCTTGGAAGCACAAAAGATCTTAACTAGAGAATACTAAGCTTATGAGCCAATCAAGAAAGAAAGATGATGAAATTATATTTCTTAAGAGTACTTTTATCCTTTTTTATTCAATTCTCATAATAGTGTTGCTACTGACCGAGCCAGGTTTGCCAAAACCAACTAAATTTACTTCATGATCCCAAAGTGATACTAATACTAACAAGAAGATCAATCATATAACAGAAATAGCGAACTAAAATAAGATATGCAAAAAAGTAAATGATAAAACTTTCTCATTAATATTCCATAACAGCAACTCACATCAAGGGATACATAGATATCTAACGAGAGGGGGATACTTCCACAATGCAAACCATCCTATATGATAACTTCTCTATTCATGATATGACTCTACTGAAAAAGTAAAAGGATAAAAGATAATGATATGATATGATACCGCGGCACTCCCCCAAGCTTGGAACAAAACAAGGGGATGCTAAACCCTGATGACGAATTACTCCTTAGGTGGTGGTGGTGTTCTCTCGATCAGAGTGATAAAATATTCCAGGATCTTGCAAAGCATGTTATTCTCTTCTTGCAGTATATCCACCTTTATCCTCAGGAGTTGGTACTTATCGCAAAACTCATCAGTGGCCCGTAGAGCTTCCATTGCTGCAGGGCAGGAACTGAGGTTTAGAACTGGAGGTATCAACCCTTGTCCTTTCATGCCTGCTGACATGCCCTTCACTTCCTCCTCGATGCTCCGATCCATGTCTTTGTGCCTAGCTGTGATCTACTCTTCTTCCACCCATCCTACGAAGGTCCTCTGCTCAAGGATGCGATGGAGCTCGCACCGGCATTGCAACTCATAGTCCTCCGAAAACGAATCCCGGAACGACATCTGAACAGAACAGATAAAAATGAAAACACGACGAGAACATGACATAAAAACCTCGGGGGATCCGGGGGATTATATATTACGAAGTTTGACAATAAAAGGAAAGTACTAAGAGAAACAGATCGGAGACGGGCTTCGAGGTGGCCACACCACCTGGTGGCGCGGCCAGGTGGGCCCGCACCACAGGGTGGTGTGATCCACCCGGGCTCCGTTTCCGTCCCTCTTTCTTCTCATTGCTTTCCATGTTAGATAAAAACTATAAAAAATATAAATTGATAGATTTTTCACGGACCTTTTCTTACCAGAACTGCTACCTATTCGAAAATGGACTCTGCAGGTCTCTAAACTTGGCATTTAATAAATTCTTCCAGAGTCACCATTTGAATAACATCAACATCTTCATCCTCATAAACTTATTGCCTGACTCTTTTAACCATTCGCCATCTTATTACACCATTTTCTCCTACAACTTGGAAATTTCTTTCACACAAAACTTCACACAATTCTCATTAGCAACATTAGTGCATGCAAGGTAATAAACCTTTTAAGTTCAATTTCAACTGAAATCCATCAAAACATATGCTACTGAAACAACTCCTCTCGAAATCTCAAAAAGGAATTCAAAAAGGAAATCTATTTAAGAGGCGAATGCAGAAATGGCAGAAATCTATCAAAACAGACCAGCAGGTAAAGATCATTTTTTTCGAAAATCTTCTGTTGCTCAAATCAAAAAGTGCAAAACTAACGAAAGTTAAATAATAACCTGGGGCATGCACACGAACAATTACAGATCAGTACGACATTCTAAGATTTTTCACGATTTTTTATAGTGAAGCACAAAAATCTGTTTTGGTACAGCAACTTCCCCAAATATTACTTCTCTCTCATTAGAGGTTGATCTTGACACACACAAAAAAAGGTTAAGGAGAGGTTATTACAGAAGCAATAACTTCCAAGACTCAAATAAACAAAAACAAACTGAAAGCAAAAATATATTGGGTTGTCTCCCAAAAATCTCTTTCTTTATAGCCATTAAGATGGGCATGATAATTTCAATGATGCTCACATAAGAATATGAATTGAAGTAAAAGAGAGCATCAAGAAGCAAAAATACGCATGTTTAAGTCTAACCCACTTCCTATTCAAGGGAATTTTGTAAGAAAATAAATTGTTGAAACCATAGGCTGTTAGCATAGGAAGGCAAAACAAGTGCAACATAAAGACTTTCAGCATAAAGCGAGGAAACTTAATATTATTGAGATGCATAAGAATAATTTTTCCTCTCTCATAATAACTTTCAGTATCATGCATAAATTTAATGATATAACTATCACATGAACCATTATAGCAATGATCACTTATTCTAACAGAAAGCACAGGGACACTAGCTTTTCTAGTTCTATTAGGATGTGAGACAATATTAGAAGCATCTTGACAGACGACAATGTGTCCATCCTCTACACTTTTAGTGACAAGGTCTTTCACAATTTCTACTGCAGGTTTAATGTTTAATTGCTCATCAGGCTTTACAGCTCTCTTTGTACTTTTGTTAATTACACTAGTTATCATAGAATGTTCCTTTACCTTGACTGGGAAAGGAATTTTCTCAATGTAAGGTTCGGTTATCTCTTGCAGGAACACAATTAGCAATATTTTTATATGGCTCATGATACTTATTCCATTTATTTTTAGGAATTTCAATATAAGAAGCAAAAGCCTTAAAATAATTTCAATACTTTGAGAATCAAGACCATAAGCATTACTAATATTATGAAAGTCATCAGTTCCCATAAAAGATTTAATGCATTCATAATCATAATTTATACCTGACTTTCTTCCTTTATCATTCTCCCATGCTTCAGCATTGTCTTGGATACGGTCTAGAAGATCCCATTTAGCTTCTTCTTCCATGCGTGTAAATGATCCAGCACAAGAAGCATCCAATAGATCCTTATCATTAAGTGAAAGCCTTGCATAAAAGTTATTGATAATAATATTGTTAGGGAGCTCATGAGTAGGAAATTTGAGCATTAGTGACTTCAATCTCCACCAAGCTTGACTTGTACTCTCTCCATCACGAGGTCAAAAGTTATATATTTGATTCCGATCTTTATGAATCTCACTAGGAGGATAAAATTTGAATAAAAGAGAGGTACAACTTCCTCCCATTCAAGAGCTTGACCATTCTTCAACAGCTTATACCATTCCCTAGCTCTTCCTTTTAGTGATAATGAGAATAACTTCTTCTTGACTTGATCTGTTGTAATACCTGCACACTTGAACAACCCGCATAATTCGTGTATAAAGAGCAAATGATCACCGGGATGGATAGTTCCATCTCCAAAATAGTAGTTATCCATAAAACGATCAATAATTCTTGTAGGTATCTTAAAAGTATCATTTTCAGCAGGTGAAGGTTCATCTACTACCTTAGCAGTGGTAGTAGCATTACGAAATAAGAAACTAAGTGAATTATCCATATTGAAAAAAGTGACTAATAGCAATAAACAATACCCGCAGTAGAAGTTTCCTTTACCAGTTCCACTCTCCAATAGCGCTTCACTCCTCGGCAACGGCGCCAGAAAATAGTCTTGATGACCCACAAGTATAGGGGGTGTATCGCAGTATTTTTGATAAGTAAGAGTGTCGAACCCAACAAGGAGCAGAAGGTGTTGACGAGTGGCTTGGAGCAGGAAATCTCTGTAAAATACTTAGCAAACGGATTTTTAGGGGTTTTTGATAATGTAGATAAATAAAGTACGAGTAAATAAATGACAATGATAATAGATGCAACAAGTGGCCCAATCCTTTCTTTAGCAAAGGACAAGTTGGTTGTATTACTTAAGATGACCAAACGTTCTCGAGGACACATGGGAATATCGTCAAGTGCTTTCGCTTCATATAGTTGATTAATCTTCTTTAGTTTGATAAGTGTTGTGTGGGTGAACCTGTGCTAATGTACTAACCTTCCTGGGACTAATACATACTTGTGATTATACCCCTTGCAAGCATTCGCAACTACAAGAAAGTAATTAAGATAAAAACCTAACTATAGCCTTAAACTTTGAGATCCTACAGTCCCTTGTGCAAAGGTTTGCTAACGGGGGTTCAGGTTTCTGTCACTCCGGTAACCCCACAATTAGTAGCCAAATACACAATGCATTCCCCTAGGCCCATAAAGGTGAAGTATCATGTAGTCGATGTTCACATGATACCTCTAGAAGAATAACACCACAACTTAAATAACAAACTATTGAATCTTTCTCAACACAATTCCACTACTAACAACATGACTTCTCCCATGTCCTCAAGAACTAAACGAACTACTCACAAGACATCATATGGATCAAGATCAGAGATGAAATAATGATAAGTAACAATCTGGACATGAACGATAATTCAATGGTTCCACTCAATAGCATCAACTACAACAAGTAATCAACACCAGGAAAGTTCGCCCTAAGAACTATGCAAGATTCAACCCAATTGTTACAGCGGTATGGAGTGGTGATGATGGTGTTGGTGGAGATAATGATGATGATGATGATGATCCCGACGAAGTCCAGCTTGATGGTGGTGTTGATGGTGATGATCTCCCCTCTCCGGGAAAGAATTTCCCCGGCAGATTTCTGCCTGCCGGAGAGCTCTTTCTCTCTATGCAGTTTTCCGCCCCGCAGAGGCGGCAGAATCTTTTTGTGGTCACCCCGAGTCTTAGGGTTTTGGGAGGATTATATACGCCAAAGGGCAGAGCCAGAGGTGGGCTAGGGTGGCCACACCACCTGGTGGCGCGGCCTAGGGTGGCCCGCGCCAGGGGGTGGTGTGGGCCCCCTGTGGCCCATCTCTGATCCCCCTTCTGGCTTCCTTCGTCTTCTGGAAAAATAGGATTTTCCATATATTTTCTACGATTTTCTGATCTTCGCGAATTTTGCCTCCAAACACTGCCTTTTCCATCAGAATCCTGACTTCAGCGGTCCATCCTCCAAAAGTCATCAACCATGCAAAAATAGATGAAATAACATAAGTATCATCCCTTAATATGAAATATATCAATAAATAACAGTAAATTATGATATAGAATAGTGGTGCAAAATGGACGTATCAAAGGACCCTGAAAACTGAGCAATGGAGTTTGTGTTTTTAGGTTTACGCATAGTAGCGTTCATTGTGCTAAAGTAGAATCTTTCTAGATGATAAGAATGGAAAAGAAGATCTAGAGGTTGGCTATGTTTGGATTTGCTAGTCTTGATCCAACGGTCAATGTTCAAAGTTAATCCTTACACTATGCAGTGGTTTATTGTATTGTATTGTATTACAAGAGATAAGACATGATAAAGAGAAGGTAAGAAGTACAGTACTGTGAATGGCCGATCTTTTGAATAACCTTCCCTCCTGATGTTTGGGAAGCAAGTGAAAATTTTGAAAACTGGAAAACTTTGAGTTTTTGTGCTACCAAGGACCAAAGTTGTTTCCTTCCTATCTACTCCTCGTCCCTACTCCACACCAATGCGCGGCTGCCAAACACGCCAGAGACACAGAGCCGTCGTACCAAGGCACACGTGCGCAGCGCCACGCTGTGGATGAGGGGAGAGAGATCAGCCGGACCAGTGTGCGAGGGGAAAGGGGAGGAGAGATGGAGAATATGGAAGGAGAGAGAAAACACACGATTTGTTTTGCGTGCATAGGTCCTGAAATTTACTACTAGTAGAGTGGTCGTAGGAGTACCTTGTGTCAAAAACCCATCATAACTTTGCTCTAACATGGAACCACCTTCAACTTCCCTTCGCTGCTTCCCTCTTCCCCTGCCAACGTTTTATTCTCTCAGCATGTACATCACGTGGATAGAGGTGACCATATGTCTAAGCAAAGAAATATACTACTCCTGCATTGTGTAAAAAAGCACACCTTAATATGGCCTACTATGTGGCATCTGCTAAGGTTCACCTTATACATAGTGGAAAAAATAAAGTTATCTTTAAGCCTAAGGTCACCTCAAGCTTGTGGGTTGCCCATAGAGAATAGAAATATCATTTCCCCTCTCTCCCTATTACATGTGATCATTTTCAAAAGTGGTTCAAAATTTTCAAGATGCAAAATCTTTTTTCTTTGAGGAAGATGCAAAATCTTAGCTAGAGGCTGAACCAGTCATCATCAATTGAGAATGTTCTTTCCTGGTAGTTGAACACTCACACCAACTACACTGCTTTTACAAGAAGAGATGCACCCATATACCTTTGAAAATACAATTAATTTAAGAGCAATCTATCACGCTTACTTGTAGCTCAAGTGTAACCTAATTTTGATAAACTATCAAGATGCAAAATCTTAGCAAGAAGTTGAACCTGTTGTGGATGAGGAGGAGACAAGCCAGACTATGCAACCGCGGCTATAGAGAAGAAATCAATGGAGGATGGATGGTGAGAGCTAGCGAAGGAGAGAGAAAATGCAACTTGTTTTGCATGCATATACTCCTAATATTAGTAGGTGCATACATTTACTACTATTGGAGTGTACCATGTACCTCGTGTCAGTAGCCCATCATATCTTTGCTCTGACATCGCACCACCTTCAAGTCCTCTTCTGTGCTGATCTTCGCTGCTTTTTTTGAAAGTCTCATGATACCTCCCTCTTGTTCTCTGCTTGTGTAGCTCAGGTTTGACCAAATTTCGTTAAATTTTCAAGATGCAAAATCTTACTCCCTCGATCCAAATTAATTGACTCAGATTTTTCTACATTCGGATGTATCTAGACATATTTTAGTAGTAGATACATCCGAATCTAGAAACAACTTGAGTCAATTAATTTGGATCGAGTGGAGTATCAAAAAGTTAAACCTGTTGTCCAAACTCTCAGTGGTTTGAGGTTTGCGCATACTAGCGTTCATCAGGCTAAAGTAGAATCTTTCTAGATGCTAAGAATTGAAAAGAAGATCCAGCGGTTGTCAATGTTTGGAATTGGTAATCTTGATCCAACGATCAATGTTCAAAGTTAATCTGAAGTACTGCAAATGGCCTATCAAATCTTAGGTCTCGTAGGAGAGAGGTGCTTGAGAGTTAACGTGGTGGGTGGAAGAACAAGTTACATCAAGGTCTTCATAAAAATGAAAATTGCGTCCAAGTCCACGCATTTATTATAACAAGGACCCTGAAAAGTGAGCAATGAAGTTTGTGTTTTGAGGTTTGCGCATACTAGCGTTCATCGTGATAAAGTAAAAAATTTCTAGATGCTAAGAATGGAAAAGAAGATCCAGCGGTTGGCAATATTTGGATTTGCTATTCTTGATCCAACGATCCATGTTCAAAGTTAATCCATACACTATATAGTGATTTATTGTATTGTAAGAGCAAAGACACGATAAAGAGAAGATAAGAAGTACT
Source organism: Avena sativa (assembly GCA_916181665.1). Taxonomy (NCBI): domain Eukaryota; kingdom Viridiplantae; phylum Streptophyta; class Magnoliopsida; order Poales; family Poaceae; genus Avena; species Avena sativa. The sequence goes on from OV702292.1 coordinate 322,622,852, forward strand.
TCGAATGGCCTACCACTTGGTAGGTCTCGTAGGAGAGAGGTTCTTGAGATGAGTTAACACGGTAGGTGAAAGTACAAGTTACATCAAGGATCTCATAAAAATAAAAATTGCATCCAAATCCACGCATTTATTAGCACAAGGACCCTAAAAACTGAGCAATCGAGGTTGTGTTTTTAGGTTTGCGTATACTAGCATTCATCATGCTAAAGTAGAATTTTCTAGATGCTAAGAATGGAAAAGAAGATCCAGCGGTTGGCAATGTTTGGATTTACTAGTCTTGATCCAACGGTCAATGTTCAAAGTTAATCCATACACTATGCAGTGGTTTATTGTATTGTATTGTATTACAAGAGATAAGACATGATAAAAAGAAGATGAGAAGTACAGTATTGTGAATGGCCGACCTTTTGAATAACCTTCCCTCCTGATGTTTGGGAAGCAAGTGAAAATTTCGAAAACCGGAAAACTTTGAATTTTTGTGCCGCCAAGGACCAAAGTGGTTTCCTTCCTATGTACTCCTCATCCCTACTCCACACCAATGCGCGGCTGCCGAACACGCCAGAGACACAGAGCCATCTTACCAAGGCACACGTGCGCAGCGCCACGCTGTGGACGAGGGGAGAGAGATCAGTCGGACCGGTGCGCGAGAGGAAAGGGGAGGAGATATGGAGAATAGGGAAGGAGAGAGAAAACACACGATTTGTTTTGCGTGCATAGGTCCTAAAATTTACTACTAGTAGAGTGGCCGCAGGAGTACCTCGTGTCAGAAACCCATCATAACTTTGCTCTAACATGGAACCACCTTCAACTTCCCTTCGCTGCTTCCCTCTTCCCCTGCCAACGTTTTATTCTCTCAGCATGTACAGCACGTGGACAGAGGTGACCATATGTCTAAGCAAAGAAATATACTACTCCCGCATTCTGTAAAAAAGTACAACTTAATAAGGCCTACTATGTGGCATCTGCTAAGGTTCACCTTATAAATAGTGGAAAAAATAAAGTTATCTTTAAGCCTAAGGTCACCTCAAGCTTGTGGGTTACCCATAGAGAATAGAAATATCATTTCCCCTCACTCCCTATTACATGTGATCCTTTTCAAAAGGGGTTCAAAATTTTCAAGATGCAAAATCTTTTTTTCTTTGAGGAAGTGCAAAATCTTAGCTAGAGGTCAAACCAATCGTCATCAATTGAGAATGTTCTTTCCTGGTAGTTGGACACTCACACCAACTACACTGCTTTTACAAGAAGAGATGCACCCATATACCCTTGAAAATACAATTAATTTAAGAGCAATCTATCATGCTTACTTGTAGCTCAAGTTTGACCTAATTTTGATAAACTATCAAGATGCAAAATCTTAGCAAGAAGTTGAACCTATTGTGGACGAGGAAGAGACAAGCCAGACTATGCACCCGCGGCTGCAGACAAGAAATGAATGGAGGATGGATGGTGAGAGCCAGCGAAGGAGAGAGAAAATGCAACTTGTTTTGCGTGCATATACTCCTACTAGTAGTAGGTCCATACATTTACTACTATTGGAGTGTACCATGTACCTCGTGTCATCATCCCATCATATCTTTGCTCTGACATTGCACCACCTTCAAGTCCTCTTCTGCGCTGATCTTGCGCTGCTTTTTTTTGAAAGTCTCACGATGCCTCCCTCTTGTTCTCTACTTGTGTAGATCAGGTTTGACCAAATTGCGTTAAATTTTCAAGATGCAAAATCTTACTGCCTCGATCCAAATTAATTGACTTGGATTTTTCTACATTCGGATGTATCTAGACATATTTTAGTAGTAGATACATCCGAATCTAGAAAAGCTTGAGTCAATTAATTTGGATCGAGTAGAGTATCAAAAAGTTAAACCTGTTGTCCAAACTCTCGGTGGTTTGAGGTTTGCGCATACTAGCGTTCATCAGGATAAAGTAGAATCTTTCTAGATGCTAAGAACTGAAAAGAAGATCCAGCGGTTGGCAATGTTTGGAATTACTAGTCTTGATCCAACGGTCAATGTACAAAGTTAATCTGAAGTACTGCAAATGGCCTATCAAATGTTAGGTCTCGTAGGAGAGAGGTGCTTGAGAGTTAACGTGGTGGTGGAAGAACAAGTTACATCAAGGTCTTCATAAAAATGAAAATTGTGTCCAAGTCCGCACATTTATTATAACAAGGACCCTGAAAACTGAGCAACGGAGTTTGTGTTTTGAGGTTTCTGCATACTAGCGTTCATCGTGATAAAGTAGAATTTTTTCTAGATGCTAAGAATGGAAAAGAAGATCCAGCGGTTGGCAATGTTTGGATTTGCTATTCTTGATCCAACGATCAATGTTCAAAGTTAATCCGTACACTATATAGTGATTTATTGTATTGTAAGAGATAAGACACGATAAAGAGAAGATAAGAAGTACTTCGAATGGCCTACCAAATGGTAGGTCTCGTAGGAGAGAGGTGCTTGAGATGAGTTAACACGGTAGGTGAAAGTAGAAGTTACATCAAGGACCTCATAAAAATGAAAATTACATCCAAGTCCACACATTCATTAGCACAAGGACCCTGAAAACTGAGCAATCGAGTTTGTGTTTTTAGGTTTGCGTATACTAGCGTTCATCATGCTAAAGTAGAATATTTTTAGATGCAAAGAATGGAAAAGAAGATCCAGCGGTTGGCAATGTTTTGATTTGCTAGTCTTGATCCAACGGTCAATGTTCAAATTTAATCTGTACACTATGAAGTGGTTTATTGTATTGTAAGAGATAAGACACGATAAAGAGAAGATAAGAAGTACTATGAATGGCCTACCAAATGGTAGTTCTCATAGGAGAGAGGTGCTTGAGATGAGTTAACACGGTCGGTAGAAGAACAAGTTACATCAAGGACCTCATAAAAATGAAAATTGTATCCAAGTCCATGCATTTATTAGCACAAGCACCCTGAAAACTGAGCAATGGAGTTTGTGTTTTTAGGTTTAGGCATACTAGCGTTCATCGTGCTAAAGTAGAATCTTTCTAGATGCTAAGAATGGAAAAGAAGATCCAGCATTTGGCAATGTTTGGATTTGCTAGTCTTCATCCAACGGTCAATGTTCAAAGTTAATCCGTACACTATGAAGTGGTTTATTGTATTGTAAGAGATAAGACACGATAAAGAGAAGATAAGAAGTACTGCGAATGGCCTAGCAAATGGTAGGTCTCATAGGAGAGAGGTGCTTGAGAGTTAAGACAGTCGGTGGAAGTACATGTTACATCAAGGACCTCATAAAAATGAAAATTGCATCCAAGTCCATGCATTTATTAGCACTAGGACCCTAAAAACTGAGCAATGGAGTTTGTGTTTTTAGGTTTATGCATAGTAGCATTTATCGTGCTAAAGTAGAATCTTTTTAGATGCTAAGAATGGAAATGAAGATTAAGAGGTTGGCAATGTTTGGATTTGCTAGTCTTGATCCAACGATCAATGTTCAAAGTTAATTTGTACACTATGCAGTGGTTTATTGTATTGTAAGAGATAAGACATGATAAAGAGAAGATAAGAAGTACTGTGAATGGCTATCAAATGGTAGGTCTCGTAGGAGAGAGGTGCTTGAGAGTTAACACGGTCGGTGGAAGTACAAGTTATATCAAGGACCTCATAAAAATGAAAATTGCACCCAAGTCCATGCATTTATTAGCACAAGGACCCTGAAAACTGAGCAGTGGAGTTTGTGTTTTTAGCTTTGCGCATAGTGGCATTCATCGTGCTAAAGTAGAATCTTTCTAGATGATAATAATGGAAAAGAAGATCAAGAGGTTGGCAATGTTTTTATTTGCTAGTCTTGATCCAACGGTCAATGTTCAAATTTAATCCGTACACTATGTCGTTTATTGTATTGTAAGAGAAAAGACATGATAAAGAGAAGATAAGAAGTACTACGAATGGCCTATCAAATGGTAGATCTCATAGGAGAGATGTGCTTGACAGTTAACATGGTCGGTGGAAGTACAAGTTACATCAAGGACCTCATAAAAATGAAAATCGCATCCAAGTCCATGCATTTATTAGCACAGGGACCCTGCAAACTGAGCAATGGAGTTTGTGTTTTTAGGTTTGCACATAGTAACGTTCATCGTGCTAAAGAAGAATCTTTCTAGATGGTAAGAATGGAAAAGAAGATCAAGATGTTGGCAATGTTTTGATTTGCTAGTCTTGATCCAACGGTCAATGTGCAAAGTTAATCTGTACACTATGCAGTGGTTTATTGCATTGTAAGAGATAAGAAATGATAAAGAGAAGATAAGAAGTACTGCGAATGGCCTATCAAATGGTAGGTCTTGTAGGAGAGAGGTGCTTGAGATGAGTTAACACGGTCGGTGGAAGAACAAGTTACATCAAGGACCTCATAAAAATGAAAATTGCACCCAAGTCCATGCATTTATTAGCATAATGACCCTGAAAACTGAGCGATTGAGTTTGTATTTTTAGGTTTGCGCATAGTAGCGTTCATCGCGCTAAAGTAAAATATTTCTAGATGCTAAGAATGGAAAGAAGATCAAGAGGTTTGCAATGTTTTGATTTGCTAGTCTTGATCCAACGGTCAATGTTCAAAGTTAATTTGTACACTATGCAGTGGTTTATTGTATTGTAAGAGATAAGACACGATAAAGAGAAGATAAGAAGTACTACGAATGGCTTATCAAATGGTAGGTCTCGTAGGAGAGAGGTCCTTTCGAGTTAACACGGTCGGTGGAAGTACAAGTTATATCAAGGACCTCATTAAAATGAAAATTGCATCCAAGTCCATGCATTTATTAGCACAGGGACCCTGAAAACTGAGCAATGGAGTTTGTGTTTTTAGGTTTGCACATAGTAGCGTTCATCGTGCTAAAGTAGAATGTTTCTAGATGCTAAGAATGGAAAAGAAGATCAAGATGTTGGCAATGTTTTGATTTGCTGGTCTTGATCCAACGGTCAATGTTCAAAGTTAATATGTACACTCTGCAGTGGTTTATTGTATTGTAAGAGATAAGAAACGATAACAAGAAGATAAGAAGTACTGCGAATGACCTATAAAATTGTAGGTATCGTAGGATAGAGGTGCTTGAGATGAGTTAACACGGTCGATGGAAGAACAAGTTACATCAAGGACCTCATAAAAATGAAAATTACGTCCAAGTCCACACATTTATTATAACAAGGACCTTGAAAACTAAGCAATGGAGTTTGTATTTTGAGGTTTTCACATAATAGCGTTCATCATGCTAAAGTAGAATTTTTCTAGATGCTAAGAATGGAAAAGAAGATCCAGCGGTTGGCAATGTTTGGATTTGCTAGTCTTGATCCAATGGTCAATGTTTAAAGTTAATCCGTACACTATGAAGTGCTTTATTGTATTGTAAGAGATAAGACACGATAAAGAGAAGATAAGAAGTACTGCGAATGGCCTACCAAATGTTAGGTCTCGTAGGAGAGAGGTGCTTGAGATGACTTAACACGGTCGGTGGAAGTACAAGTTACATCAAGGAAATGAAAATTGCATCCAAGTCCATGCATTTATTAGCACAACGACCCTGAAAACTGAGCAATGGAGTTTGTGTTTTTAGGTTTACGCATAGTAGCGTTCATCGTGCTAAAGTATAATCTTTCTAGATTCTAAGAATGGAAAAGAAGATCCAGCGGTTGGCAATGTTTGGATTTGCTAGTCTTGATCCAATGGTCAATGTTCAAAGTTAATCCGTACACTATGAAGTGGTTTATTGTATTGTAAGAGATAAGAAACGATAAACAGAAGATAAGAAGTACTGTGAATGGCCTACCAAATGGTAGGTCTCGTAGGAGAGAGGTGCTTGAGATGAGTTAACACGGTCGGTGGAAGTACAAGTTATATAAAGGACCTTAGAAAAGTGAAAATTGCATCCAAGTCCATGCATTTATTAGCACAAGGACCCTGAAAACTGAGCAATTGAGTTTGTGTTTTTAGGTTTACGCATAGTAGCGTTCATCGTGTTAAAGTAGAATCTTTCTAGATGCTAAGAATGGAAAAGAAAATCAAGAGGTTGGCTATGTTTGGATTTGCTAGTCTTGATCCAACGGTCAATGTTCAAATTTAATTCGTACACTATGTAGTGGTTTATTGTATTGTAAGAGATAAGACATGATAAAGAGAAGATAACAAGTACTGCGAGTGATCTATCAAATGGTAGGTGTCGTATGGGAGAGGTGCTGGAGAGTTAACATGGTCGTTGGAAGTACAAGTTACATCAAGGACCTCATAAAAATGAAAATTGCATCCAAGTCCATGCATTTATTAACACAGGGACCCTAAAAACTGAGAAATGGAGTTTGTGTTTTTAGGTTTGCGCATACTATCATTTATCGTGCTAAAGTAGAATCTTTCTAGATGCTAAGAATGGAAGAGAAGATCAAGAGGTTGGCAATGTTTGGATTTGCTAGTCTTGATCCAACGGTCAATGTTCAAAGTTAATCCGTACACTATGTAGTGGTTTATTGTATTGTATTGTATTGCAAGAGATAAGATGTAACATCCCAAAACTCTAATCCAAGTGATCAAGATCCAAATCATCAAATTTAGAGTTAACAAAAAAATTTCCAATTTAAAAATATTAAAGCATTCATATGTGTATGCATATAATTTAGGAGTTGTTTTGAATTGCGATGATTAAGTGATCCATTGCTTGTAAAATGATTCTTAGGTGAAATAAACATCATCTAGATCATTCCCAAACAAATCCCAAAGAAAAACAAATCAAAATGAATAAAATAACGAAATGGTCATGTGTGCCATTTTAATCAACATACCTACTTTGGTTATTCCTAGAACTCAGAACCTAACAGAAACAAATGTGGATCTTTGCACCCCTTGCTAGTACAAGTAGTGATGTACCAAGGCCCACTTTGTGAACTACCAAAAACTTGCAAACACTAATTTTAAATGGCATTTGAAAATTGAATGTAGTTCATATGAGAAGATCCCACCTTGCAAACCACTCAAATGACTTCCATTTTCAAAACCCAAGCACACCTAGAAGCTCAAGCATGTGATCAACCACTCCACCAAAATTCAGCCCAAAATTCAAATAAAATTTTCAGGCGGCCATTGTGTCGAACACCTTGCAGGCAGAATCAAACTGGCCTAACTTATACTATTTTTGATCGATTTTTGTCAAACAATTTGAACCCTAGTAGATGCTCTTGTCTCCCCCAGACCCAACCCAGCCATCAAGAAGCTACCCCTAAGCCGCAGCAGCAGTGGAGCGCCGCCCCTTTTTGGTCACCGCCGGCCAGAAGAGGGAAATGCGCCACAGACCACGCCGCGCCGTTCCAGCACCACCACTAGCTCCGCCTAACCCTACCGCACCTCCCTGCCCCTTCCCCAAGCCCAGCTAGCCGCCTGTATCAACGTCACCGACGAGCTCACCGTCGTGTCGTTCGGTCCCCTCGTCGCCCTATAAAAGGAGCCCTCCCCAGCACAAACTCCTCACACCACTCCACTCCCCTCTCATCACTGGTCCTTCCCTGCCTCTCGCTGGAGCCGCTCGAGCCATAGTTCGCCAGAATTTAGCCGGAGGAGCCCGCTGCAGAGGAGAAGGCGCCATCAATTTCGTCCACCCCAGGAGCCGCCGCGACCTCGCATGAGCTCGTTGTCATCCACCAGTTCGTTTGCCCGCCTCAGCGTAGTAGCTGGAGCCCTGGTATGCCCCCATTGCACCCCCGCTGGCCGTTTAGGGTTCGGTCTCGCCGGCGACGAGTCCGTCATCGACGATGACTGTGGACCGTTGATCTCTGTTCTAATCGTAGCACCCAGATCGTCCCATACCGTTTCGGGTTTTAAGTCTCGCTGACAAGCGGGACCAGCCTGTCAACCGCCCTCTGCGCCGCGGCGCGCCACGGGGCCGGCCCATTCCCTTTCCCGCGTTAGCCCAGGAATTCAAATATAGTTTTTTCTATTTTACTTTGAACCCACTTCTGTCCCTTAGTTCAAAAATCAATTCAGGAAGATTTACTGAACCAAATTGAGTGATTCAAATTTTGTTAGAAAGCTACTGAAAAGATCTATCAAAGCCCGTTGGATTTAATTCATTTCGAGTTAGAGATCTCGCCTAGTAAAAATAACAAGACAGAAGCTTTTGCACATTCAAACATTTTTATAAAATCAACCATGATAGATTTTGAGTTGATTCCAACTCTCAAAAATCACATTTAACCATACCTATCTGAATAGGTAATAATATTAAGGTTTGCATGCAGTGACTTTGGACTAGTACCAAAATAATGCTATATAGGCATTTCTAGTCACTTTAAATTATTAAATAATGGACTTAAACCAAAGTAAATATGAACCAACCCTTAAATAACATTCCCATATGTTAGAATATATGGTGATGACATGTGTCCACATGATCCCATATTTTAAGTGGTGAATATTAAATCTTAGTTATTTTCAATGAATAGAAATTACTTTTCTTAAATAAAAAGAATGAAGCTAATTAATAAAACCTTGTGATGCTTATGATGACAATAGATCATCAAATGTGTGCCTTAGAGTGCTACGTAGACTAGTTAAGCTTTGTTTAGTGATTGTGTACTCCGTATGCATTTATAGATGATAGTACCAACCAAGCTCTCGAGGAGGAGGAGTTCTACCAAGAAGAGGAGGAAGAAAACTTCAACCACTACACCAACCAAGGCAAGTTAACACTTGCAAGCATTATGCTTAACAATCCCTCATTAACAATGCAAGCTAACCCTTGCAAGCAAGATAACCTAGGCAAAGGCATTAGGCATGCTTTGGTGATACAATTGGGATTTATACCTAGTCCAAGATTTAATTTCAAGCTTTACTTTCTTTACTTTACCAAAGTCCTTTACTGGATTAGAAGGTAGCATAAAGAGTATAAAACTTGACCTATCTACATAACCTTAGATGTCATTCTATGGCATGAGATTGATCTTAGCATTCCACCTTAGTGAACACTCTTAACTTAGTAGCTTAGAGCTAGATCAAAACTTGAGTCACTTTAGATGGGAACACTTGGTGAAAATGAATTATGACAACCTTGGAATGATGAGTCATTCTATTGAGATGTTTTGACATGTGTTGAGAAACACAAATGGTTTATGATGATGAAAATGTTGAGGCATGAGCCTTAACCCTTTTACAAAACTGATGGTTGGATTCGGATGCGATACCATTCCAAATTTACCGTACAACCACAATACCTGAATTGGGTAAGGCTTAGCCAGAAGTTTATATGCATTAGTATTAGTTCCCTCGCGGGAGAGGTATGAGCTGAGGCTACCTCTCAATGTTGTCCACCTATGCAGTGCCCAAGATGACAGATGGTCATGGTTGGGAGGCCATGCTCATAGGAGAGGTCCTTATACTAGGATGTGTAAAGGGAAGGTTATGTTTGATTATCTGCATACCAAGTATGATGATTCAGGGTTATCCCTGACAGATGTATCGAATCTTGTGGTGAAAGTGTACCACCTCTGCAGAGTGTCAAACTATTCGAATAGCCGCGTCCGCCGTTATGGACAGTTGGAGTGGCCATACTGTTTCGTTGTCAGATGTTTTTAAAATAACTTGTGAAATGAATGATGAATCTTGACTTAACCACAACAGGGTCGTGACTATGACACTAGCTTCCCAACTTAAGTGATTCTAGAACCTTATTTTATCTTTCTTTGTTTCTGAACTCAGCTTAGGTTTCAAACTTAACTTCATAGTTAAACTTAGAGTTAGCATTTTACACTAGAACTATCTTACTTGTTAGTGGTAGTTTGCGAGTACTTAAAGAGTACTCATGGCTTTTGTCCCTGGCTATTCTCATGGCTAGACTAGGAAGGAGACTACCAAGATGACGGTCAGCAGGACGGCTATGATAACTAGGACTATATGTCTTTGTCCAGCATTGCCTATGCCCCTGAAGATGGACCCCACCGCTACGCTTATTATTTATTCTGCTGCTTGTTGTATTAAGACTGGATCATGAGATCCTTATTTGTGTAAGACCTTATTTATGGTTTGTAATGGATGATGTACTATGATAGCCAATCTGTTATGTCTCGCAAAAATGGTAATCCTGGGATTGCGATGTATGACATAACAGGCATCTGGGATTAAAAATCTAGGTGTTGACATAAGACACGATAAAGAGAAGATAAGAATTACAGTACTGTGAATGGCCGATCTTTTGAATAACCTTCCCTCCTGATGTTTGGGAAGCAAGTAAAAATTTCAAAAACCAGAAAACTTTGAATTTTTGTGACGCCAAGGACCAAAGTGGTTTCCTTCCTATGTACTCCTCGTACCTACTCCACACCAACGTGTGGCTGTCGAACATGCCAGAGACACAGAGCCACCGTACCAAGGCACATGTGCGCAGCGCCACGCTGTGGATGATGGGAGAGAGATCAGCCGGACCAGTGCGTGAGGGGAAAGGGGAGGAGAGATGGAGCATAGAGAAGGAGAGAGAAAACACACGATTTGTTTTGCGTGCATAGGTCCTGAAATTTACTAGTAGTAGAGTGGCTACAGGAGTACCTCGTGTCAGAAACCCATCATAACTTTGCTCTGACATGGAACTGCCTTCAACTTCTCTTCGCTACTGCCCTCTTCTCTTGCCAACTTTTTATTCTCTCAGCATGTACAGCGCGTGGACAGAGGTGGCCATATGTCTAAGCAAAGAAATATACTACTCCTGCATTGTGTAAAAAAGCACACCTTAATAAGGCCTACTATGTGGCATCCGCTAAGGTTCACCTTATACATAGTGGAAAAAATAAAGTTGTCTTTAAGCCTAAGGTCACCTCAAGCTTGTGGGTTGCCCATAGAGAATAGAAATATCATTTCCCCTCTCTCCCTATTTCATGTTATCGTTTTCAAAAGGGGTTCAAAATTTTCAAGATGCAAAATCACTTTTTCTTTGAGGAAGATGCAAAATCTTAGCTAGAGGCCGAACCAGTCATCATCAATTGAGAATGTTCTTTCCTGGTAGTTGGACACTCACACCAACTAAACTGCTTTTACAAGAAGAGATGCACCCATATACCCTCGAAAATACAATTAATTTAAGAGCAATCTATCACGCTTACTTGTAGCTCAAGTTTGACCTAATTTTGATAAACTATCAAGATGCAAAATCTTAGCAAGAAGTTGAACCTATTGTGGACGAGGAAGAGACAAGCCGGACTATGCACCCGCAGCTGCAAAGAAGAAATGAATGGAGGATGGATGGTGAGAGCCAGCAAAGGAGAGAGAAAACACAACTTGTTTTGCGTGCATATACTCCTACTAGTAGTAGGTCCATACATTTACTACTATTGGAGTGTACCATGTACCTCGTATCAGTAGCCCATCATAGCTTTGCTCTGACATCGCACCGCCTTCAAGTCCTCTTCTGCGCTGATCTTGCGCTGCTTTTTTTGAAAGTCTCGCGCTGCCTCCCTCATGTTCTCTACTTGTGTAGCTCAGGTTTGACCAAATTTCGTTAAATTTTCAAGATGAAAAATCTTACTCCCTCCGATCCAAATTAATTGACTCAGATTTGTCTACATTCGGATGTATCTAGACATATTTTAGTAGTAGATACATCTGAATCTAGAAAAGCTTGAGTCAATTAATTTGGATCGGGTGGAGTATCAAAAAGTTAAACCTGTTTTCTAAACTCTCGGTGGTTTGAGGTTTGCGCATACTAGCATTCATCAGGCTAAAGTAGAATCTTTCTAGATGCAAAGAATTGAAAAGAAGATCCAGCGGTTGGCAATGTTTGGAATTGTTAATCTTGATCCAACGGTCAATGTTCAAAGTTAATCCGTACACTATGTAGTGGTTTATTGTATTGTAAAAGATAAGACACGATAAAGAGAATATAAGAAGTACTAGGAATGGCATATCAAATGGTACGTCTCGTAAGAGAGAGGTGCTTGAGAGTTAACATGGTCGGTGAAAGAACAAGTTACATCAAGGACTTCATAAAAATAAAAATTGCGTCCAAGTCCACGCATTTATTATAATAAGGACCCTGAAAACTGAGCAATGGAGTTTGTGTTTTGATATTTGCGAATACTAGTTTTCACCGTGCTAAAGTAGAATCTTTCTAGATGCTAAGAATTGAAAATAAGATTCAGCGATTGGCAATGTTTGGAATTGCTAGTCTTGATCCAACGGTCAATGTTTAAAGTTAATCCGTACACTATGTAGTGCTTTATTGTATTGTAAGAGATAAGACATGATAAAGAGAAGATAACAAGTACTGCGAATGGCCTATCAAATGGTAGGTCTCCTAGGAGAGAGGTGCTTGAGAGTTAACATGGTCGGTGGAAGAACAAGTTACATCAAGGACTTCATAAAAATGAAAATTGTGTCCAAGTCCACGCATTTATTATAACAAGGTTACTAAAAACTGAGCAATGGCGTTTGTGATTTCAGGTTTGCGCATACTAGGGCTTCATCGTGCTAAAGTAGAATTTTTCTGGATGCTAAGAATGGAAAAGAAGATCCAGCGGTTAGCAAGGGTTGGATTTGCTAGTCTTGATCCAACGGTCAATGTTCAAAGTTAATCTATACACTATGTAGTGGTTTATTGTATTCTAAGAGATAAGACACGATAAAGAGAAGATAAGAAGTATTGCGAATGGCTTATCAAATGGTAGGTCTCATAGGAGAGAGGTGCTTGAGATGAGTTCACATGGTCGGTGGAAGAACAAGTTACATCAAGGACTTCATAAAAATGAAAATTGCGTCCAAGTCCACGCATTTATTATAACAAAGACCCTGACAACTGAGCAATGGAGTTTGTGTTTTGAGGTTTGCGCATACTAGCGTTCATCATGCTAAATTAGAACCTTTCTAGATGCTAAGAATGGAAAAGAAGACCCAGCGGTTGGCAATGTTTGGAATTGCTAGTCTTGATCCAACGGTCAATGTTCAAAGTTAATCTGTACACTATGTAGTGGTTTATTGTATTGAAGAGATAAGACACGATAAAGAGAAGATAAGAAGTACTCGAATGGCCTACCAAATGGTAGGTCTCGTTGGAGAGAGGTGCTTGAGATGAGTTAACATGGTCGGTGGAAGAACAAATTACATCAAGGACTTCATAAAAATAAAAATTGCATCCAAGTCCATGCATTTATTATAACAAGGACCTTGAAAACTAAGCAATGGAGCTTGTGTTTTGAGGTTTGCGCATAATAGCGTTCATCATGCTAAATTAGAACCTTTCTAGATGCTAAGAATGGAAAAGAAGACCCAGCGGTTGGCAATGTTTGGAATTGCTAGTCTTGATCCAACGGTCAATGTTCAAAGTTAATCTGTACACTATGTAGTGGTTTATTGTATTGTAAGAGATAAGACACGATAAAGAGAAGATAAGAAGTACTCGAATGGCCTACCAAATGGTAGGTCTCGTTGGAGAGAGGTGCTTGAGATGAGTTAACATGGTCGGTGGAAGAACAAATTACATCAAGGACTTCATAAAAATAAAAATTTGCATCCAAGTCCATGCATTTATTATAACAAGGACCTTCAAAACTAAGCAATGGAGTTTGTGTTTTGAGGTTTGCGCATAATAGCGTTCATCGTGCTAAAGTAGAATCTTTCTAGATGCTAAGAATAGAAAAGAAGATCCAGTGGTTGGCAATGTTTGGATTTACTAGTCTTGATCCAACGAACAATGTTCAAAGTTAATATGTACACTATCCAGAGGTTTATTGTATTGTAAGAGATAAAACACGATAAAGAGAAGATAACAAGTACTGTGAATGGCCTACCAAATGGTAGGTCTCGTAGGAGAGAGGTGCTTGATATGAGTTAACACGGTCGGTGGAAGTACAAGTTACATCGTGGACCTCATAAAAATGAAAATTGCATCCAAGTCCATGTATTTGTTAGCACAAGGACCCTAAAAACTGAGCAATGGAGTTTGTGTTTTTAGGTTTACGCATAGTAGCGTTCATCGTGCTAAAGTAGAATCTTTCTAGATGCTAAGAATGGAAAAGAAGATCACGAGGTTGTCTATGTTTGGATTTGCTAGTCTTGATCCAACGAACAATGTTCAAAGTTAATATGTACACTATGCAGTGGTTTATTGTATTGTAAGAGATAAGACACGATAAAGAGAAGATAAGAAGTACTGCGAATTGCCTATAAAATGGTAGGTCTCGTAGGAGAGAGGTGCTTGAGATGAGTTAACATGGTCGGTGGAAGAACAAGTTAGATTAAGGACTTCATAAAAATGAAAATTACGTCCAAGTCCACACATTTATTATAACAAGGACCTTGAAAACTAAGCAATGGAGTTTGTATTTTGAGGTTTGCACATAATAGCGTTCATCGTGCTAAAATAGAATCTATCTAGATGCTAAGAATGGAAAATAAGATCCAGCGGTTGGCAATGTTTGGATTTGCTAGTCTTGATCAACGGTCATTGTTCAAAGTTAATCCGTACACTATGTAGTGGTTTATTGTATTGGAAGAGATAAGACGCGAGAAAGAGAAGATAAGAACTACTACGAATGGCCTATCAAATAGTAGGTCTCATAGGAGAGAGGTGCTTGAGAGTTAACACGATCGGTGGAAGTACAAGTTACATTAAGGACCTCATAAAAATGAAAAATGCGTCCAAGTCCACGCATTTATCGGAACAAGGACCATGAAAACTGACCAATGGAGTTTGCGTTTTGAGGTTTGCGCATACTAGCGTTCATCATGCTAAAGTACTCCCTTCGACCCAAATTAGTTGACTTAGTTTTATCTAGATTCGGACGTATCTAACACTAAATCAAGTCTAGATAAATTCGAATCTAGACAAATCTAAGTCAACTAATTTGGGTCAGAGGGAGTAGAATCTTTCAAGATGCTAAGAATGGAAAAGAAGATCTAGCGTTTGGCAATGTTTGGATTTGCTAGTCTTGATCCAACGGTCAATGTTCAAAGTTAATCCATACAATATGCAGTGATTTATTATTTTGTAAGAGATAAGACACGATAAAGAGAAGATAAGAAGTACTACGAATGGTCTACCAAATGGTAGGTCTCATAGGAGAGAGGTGCTTGAGAGTTAACGCGGTCAGTGGAAGTACAAGTTACATCAAGGACCTCATACAAATGAAATTTGCATCCAAGTCTAAGCATTTATTAGCACAAGGACCCTGAAAAACTGAGCAATGGAGTTTGTGTTTTTAGGTTTACTCATAGTAGCGTTCATCGTGCTATAGTAGAATCTTTCTCGATGCTAAGAATGGAAAAGAAGATCAAGAGGCTGGCAATGTTTGGATTTGCTAGTCTTGATCTTACGGTCAAAGTTAAACCGTACACTATGTAGTGGTTTATTGTATTATAAGAGATAAAACACGATATAGGGAAGATAAGAAGTACTCTGAATGGCTATCAAATGGTAGGTCTCGTAGGAGAGAGGTGCTTGAGATGAGTTAACATGGTCGGTGGAAGAACAAGTTAGATCAAGGACCTCATAAAAATGAAAATTTCGTCCAAGTCCACACATTTATTATAACAAGGACCTTGAAAACTAAGCAATGGAGTTTGTATTTTGAGGTTTGCACATAATAGCGTTCATCATGCTAAAGTACAATTTTTCTAAATGCTAAGAATGGAAAAGACGATCCAGCGGTTGGCAATGTTTGGATTTGCTAGTCTTGATCCAACAGTCAATGTTCAAAGTTAATCCGTACACTATGAAGGGGATTATTGTATTGTAAGAGATAAGACACGATAAAGAGAAGATAAGAAGTATTGCGAATGACCTACCAAATGGTAGGTCTCGTAGGAGAGAGGTGCTTGAGATGAGTTAACACGGTCGTTGGAAGTATAAGTTACATCAACGACCTCATAAAAATGAAAAATGCATCCAAGTCCATGCATTTATTAGCAAAAGGACCCTGAAAACTGAGCAATAGAGTTTCTGTTTTTAGGTTTACGCATAGTAGCGTTCATCGTGCTAAAGTAGAGTCTTTCTAGATGCTAAGAATGGAAAAGAAGATCAACAGGTTGGATATGTTTGGATTTGCTAGTCTTGATCCAACGGTCAATATTCAAAGTTAATCCGTACACTATGCAGTGGTTTATTGTATTGTAAGAGATAAGACACGATAAAGAGAAGATAAGAAGTACTGTGAATGGCTATCAAATGGTAGGTCTCATAGGATAGAGGTGCTTGAGAGTTAACATGGTCAGTGGAAGTACAAGTTACATCAAGGACCTCATAAAAATGAAAATTGCATCCAAGTCCATGCATTTATCAGCAAAAGGACCCTGAAAACTGAGCAATAGAGTTTCTGTTTTTAGGATTACGCTAGTAGCGTTCATCGTGCTAAAGTAGAGTCTTTCTAGATGCTAAGAATGGAAAACAAGATCAACAGGTTGGCTATGTTTGGATTTGCTAGTCTTGATCCAACGGTCAATATTCAAAGTTAATCCGTACACTATGCAGTGGTTTATTGTATTGTAAGAGATAAGACACGATAAAGAGAAGATAAGAAGTACTGTGAATGGCTATCAAATGGTAGGTCTCGTAGGAGAGAGGTGCTTGAGAGTTAACATGGTCAGTGGAAGTACAAGTTACATCAAGGATCTCATAAAAATGAAAATTGCACCCAAGTCCATGCATTTAATAGCAAAGGGACCTTGAAAACTGAGCAATGGAGTTTATGTTTTTATGTTTGCGCATAGTAGAGTTCATCGTGCTAAAGTAGAATCTTTCTAGATACTAAGAATAGGAGATCAAGAGGTTGGCAATGTTTTGATTTGCTAATCTTGATCCGGTCAATGTTCAAAGTTAATCCGTACACAATGCAGTGGTTTATTGTATTGTAAGAGATAAAACACGATATAGAGAAGATAAGAAGTAGTCTGAATGGCCTATCAAATGGTACGTCTCATAGTAGAGAGGTGCTTGAGATGAGTTAACATGGTCGGTGGAAGAACAAGTTAAATCAAGGACCTCATAAAAATAAAAATTGCGTCCAAGTCCACACATTTATTATAACAAGGACCTTGAAAACTAAGCAATGGAGTTTGTATTTTGAGGTTTGCACATAATAGCATTTATCATGCTAAAGTAGAATTTTCTAGATGCTAAGAATGGAAAAGAAGATCCAGCGGTTGGCAATGTTTGGATTTGCTAGTCTTGATCCAACAGTCAATGTTCAAAGTTAATCCGTACAGTATGAAGTGGTTTATTATATTGTAAGAGATAAGACACAATAAAGAGAAGATAAGAAGTGCTACGAATGGCCTACCAAATGGCAGGTCTCGTAGGAGAGAGGTGCTTGAGATGAGTTAACACGGTCGGTGGAAGTACAAGTTACATTAAGGACCTCATAAAAATGAAAAATGCGTCCAAGTCCACGCATTTATCGGAACAAGGACCCTGAAAACTGACCAATGGAGTTTGCGTTTTGAGGTTTGCGCATACTAGCGTTCATCATGCTAAAGTACTCCCTTCGACCCAAATTAGTTGACTTAGTTTTATCTAGATTTGGACGTATCTAACACTAAATCAAGTCTAGATACATTCGAATCTAGACAAATCTAAGTAAACTAATTTGGGTCAGAGGGAGTAGAATCTTTCAAGATGCTAAGAATGGAAAAGAAGATCTAGCGTTTGGCAATGTTTGGATTTGCTAGTCTTGATCCAACGGTCAATGTTCAAAGTTAATCCATACAATATGCAGGGATTTATTGTATTGTAAGAGATAAGACACGATAAAGAGAAGATAAGAAGTACTACGAATGGCCTACCAAATGGTAGGTCTCATAGGAGAGAGGTGCTTGAGAGTTAACGCGGTCAGTGGAAGTACAAGTTACATCAAGGACCTCATACAAATGAAATTTGCATCCAAGTCTAAGCATTTATTAGCACAAGGACCCTGAAAAACTGAGCAATGGAGTTTGTGTTTTTAGGTTTACTCATAGTAGCGTTCATCGTGCTATAGTAGAATCTTTCTCGATGCTAAGAATGGAAAAGAAGATCAAGAGGCTGGCAATGTTTGGATTTGCTAGTCTTGATCTTACGGTCAAAGTTAAACCGTACACTATGTAGTGGTTTATTGTATTATAAGAGATAAAACACGATATAGGGAAGATAAGAAGTACTCTGAATGGCTATCAAATGGTAGGTCTCGTAGGAGAGAGGTGCTTGAGATGAGTTAACATGGTCGGTGGAAGAACAAGTTAGATCAAGGACCTCATAAAAATGAAAATTTCGTCCAAGTCCACACATTTATTATAACAAGGACCTTGAAAACTAAGCAATGGAGTTTGTATTTTGAGGTTTGCACATAATAGCGTTCATCATGCTAAAGTACAATTTTTCTAAATGCTAAGAATGGAAAAGACGATCCAGCGGTTGGCAATGTTTGGATTTGCTAGTCTTGCTCCAACAGTCAATGTTCAAAGTTAATCCGTACACTATGAAGGGGTTTATTGTATTGTAAGAGATAAGACACGATAAAGAGAAGATAAGAAGTATTGCGAATGACCTACCAAATGGTAGGTCTCGTAGGAGAGAGGTGCTTGAGATGAGTTAACACGGTCGTTGGAAGTATAAGTTACATCAACGACCTCATAAAAATTAAAAATGCATCCAAGTCCATGCATTTATTAGCAAAAGGACCCTGAAAACTGAGCAATAGAGTTTCTGTTTTTAGGTTTACGCATAGTAGCGTTCATCGTGCTAAAGTAGAGTCTTTCTAGATGCTAAGAATGGAAAAGAAGATCAACAGGTTGGCTATGTTTGGATTTGCTAGTCTTGATCCAACGGTCAATATTCAAAGTTAATCCGTACACTATGCAGTGGTTTATTGTATTGTAAGAGATAAGACACGATAAAGAGAAGATAAGAAGTACTGTGAATGGCTATCAAATGGTAGGTCTCATAGGAGAGAGGTGCTTGAGAGTTAACATGGTCAGTGGAAGTACAAGTTACATCAAGGACCTCATAAAAATGAAAATTGCATCCAAGTCCATGCATTTATCAGCAAAAGGACCCTGAAAACTGAGCAATAGAGTTTTTGTTTTTAGGTTTACGCTAGTAGCATTCATCGTGCTAAAGTAGAGTCTTTCTAGATGCTAAGAATGGAAAACAAGATCAACAGGTTGGCTATGTTTGGATTTGCTATTCTTGATCCAACGGTCAATATTCAAAGTTAATCCGTACACTATGCAGTGGTTTATTGTATTGTAAGAGATAAGACATGATAAAGAGAAGATAAGAAGTACTGTGAATGGCTATCAAATAGTAGGTCTCGTAGGAGAGAGGTGCTTGAGAGTTAACATGGTCAGTGGAAGTACAAGTTACATCAAGGATCTCATAAAAATGAAAATTGCACCCAAGTCCATGCATTTAATAGCAAAGGGACCTTGAAAACTGAGCAATGGAGTTTATGTTTTTATGTTTGCGCATAGTAGAGTTCATCGTGCTAAAGTAGAATCTTTCTAGATACTAAGAATAGAAGATCAAGAGGTTGGCAATGTTTTGATTTGCTAATCTTGATCCAACGGTCAATGTTCAAAGTTAATCCGTACACAATGCAGTGGTTTATTGTATTGTAAGAGATAAAACACGATATAGAGAAAATAAGAAGTAGTCTGAATGGCCTATCAAATGGTACGTCTCATAGGAGAGAGGTGCTTGAGATGAGTTAACATGGTCGGTGGAAGAACAAGTTAAATCAAGGACCTCATAAAAATAAAAATTGCGTCCAAGTCCACACATTTATTATAACAAGGACCTTGAAAACTAAGCAATGGAGTTTGTATTTTGAGGTTTGCACATAATAGCATTCATCATGCTAAAGTAGAATTTTCTAGATGCTAAGAATGGAAAAGAAGATCCAGTGGTTGGCAATGTTTGGATTTGCTAGTCTTGATCCAACGGTCAATGTTCAAAGTTAATCCGTACAGTATGAAGTGGTTTATTATATTGTAAGAGATAAGACACAATAAAGAGAAGATAAGAAGTGCTACGAATGGCCTACCAAATGGTAGGTCTCGTAGGAGAGAGGTGCTTGAGATGAGTTAACACGGTCGGTGGAAGTACAAGTTACATCAAGGACCTCATAAAAATGAAAATTACATCCAAGTCCATGCATTTATTAGAACAAGGACCCTGAAAACTGAGCAATGGAGATTGTCTTTTTAGGTTTACGCATAGTAGCGTTCATCATGCTAAAGTAGAATTTCTAGACGCTAAGAATAGAAAAGAAGTTCAAGAGGTTGGCAATGTTTGGATTTGCTAGTCTTGATCCAACTGTCAATGTTCAAAGTTAATCGGTACACTATGCAGTGGTTTATTGTATTGTAAGAGATAAGACACGATAAAGAGAAGATAAGAAGTACTGTGAATGGCCTACCAAATGGTAGGTCTCGTAGGAGAGAGGTGCTTGAGATGAGTTAACACGGTCGATGGAAGTACAAGTTACATCATGGACCTCATAAAAATGAAAATTACATCCAAGTCCATGCATTTATTAGCACAAGGACCCTGAAAACTGAGCAATGGAGTTTATGTTTTTAGGTTTACGCATAGTAGTGTTCATCGTGCTAAAGTAGAATCTTTCTAGAAGGTAAGAATGGAAAGAAGATCAAGAGGTTGGCTATGTTTGGATTTAATAGTCTTGATCCAACAGCCAATGTTCAAACTTAATACGTACACTATGTAGAGGTTTATTGTATTGTAAGAGATAAGACACGATAAAGAGAAGATAAAAAGTACTAAGAATGGCCTATCAAATTGTAGGTCTCGTAGGAGAGAGGTGCTTGACAGTTAACACGTTCGGTGGAAGTACAAGTTACATCAAGGACCTCATAAAAATAAAAAATTGCAGCCAAGTCCATGCATTTATTAGCAAAGGGACCCTAAAAACTGAGCAATGGAGTTTGTGTTTTTAGGTTTGCGCATACTAGCGTTCATCGTGCTAAAGTAGAATCTTTCTACATGCTAAGAATGGAAGAGAAGATCAAGAGGTTTGCAATGTTTGGATTTGCTAGTCTTGGTCCAACGGTCAATGTTCAAAGTTAATCCGTACACTATGTAGTGGTTTATTGTATTATATTGTATTGTATTGCAAGAGATAAGACACGATAAAGAGAATATAAGAAGTACAGTAATGCGAATGGCTGATCTTTTGAATAACATTCCCTCCTGATGTTTGGGAAGCAAGTGAAAATTTTGAAAACCAGAAAACTTTGATTTTTTCTGCCGCCAAGGACCAAAGTGGTTTCCTTCCTATGTACTCCTCGTCCCTACTCCACACCAATGCGCGGCTGCTGAACACGCTAGAGACACAGAGCCGATGTACCAAGGCACACGTGCGCAGCGCCATGCTATGGACGAGGGGAGAGAGATCAATCAAACCGGTGCGCGAAGGGAAAGGGGAGGAGAGATGGAGCATAGGGAAGGAGAGAGAAAACACATGATTTGTTTTGCGTGCATAGGTCCTGAAATTTACTACTAGTAGAGTGGCCGCAGGAGTACCTCGTGTCGGAAACCCATCATAACTTTGCTCTGACATGGAACCGCCTTCAACTTCTCTTTGCTGCTGCCCTCTTCCCCTGCCAATGTTTTATTCTCTCAGCATGTACAGCGCGTGGACAGAGGTGACCATATGTCTAAGCAAAGAAATATATTACTCCTGCATTGTGTAAAAAAGCACACCTTAATAAGGCCTACTATGTGGCATCCGCTAAGGTTAACCTTATACATAGTGGAAAATATAAAGTTATCTTTAAGCCTAAGGTGCACCTCAAGCTTGTGGGTTTCCCATAGAGAATAGAAATATCATTTCCCCTCTCTACCTATTTCATGTGATCATTTTCAAAAGGGGTTCAAAATTTTCAAGATGCAAAATCTTTTTTTTCTTTGAGGAAGATGCAAAATCTTAGCTAGAGGCTAAACCAGTCGTCATCAATTGAGAATGTTCTTTCCTAGTAGTTGGACACTCACACCAACTACACTGCTTTTACAAGAAGAGATGCACCCATATACCTTCAAAAATACAATTAATTTAAGAGAAATCTATCATGCTTACTTGTAGCTCAAGTTTGACCTAATTTTGATAAACTGTCAAGATGCAAAATCTTATCAAGAAGTTGAACCTATTGTGGACGAGGAAGAGACAAGCCGCACTATGCACCCGCGGCTGCAGAGAAGAAATTGATGGAGGATGGATGGTGAGAGCCAGCGAAGGAGAGAGAAAACAAAACTTTTTTTGCGTGCATATACTCCTACTAGTAGTAGGTCCATACATTTACTACTATTGGAGTGTACGCTGTATCTCGTGTCAACAGCCCATCATAGCTTTGCTCTGACATCGCACCGCCTTCAAGTCCTCTTCTACGCTGATCTTGCGCTGCTTTTTTTTGAAAGTCTCGTGCTGCCTCCCTCCTGTTCTCTACTTGTGTAGCAGAGTTGGCTAGGAAGTTCTAAAATTTGCAAAACATGGGAATATAGAGAATGTTCTTTCCTGAGAGTTGGCAAAATCACACCGACAACATCGTTTACTAATAGAAGATGCACCCATCTACCTTCAAAAAACAATTAATCCAAGAGCAATCTATCACGCTAACTTGTAACTCAAGTTTGACCTAATTTCGTTAAGTTGTCAAGATGCAATTTCATAGCGAGAAGTTGAACATGTTGTCAAAATTTCAGGACCTTTTATTTACTATATGTGCATGCAAAACAAATTATGTTTTCTATCTCCTTCTTCACTACCTCATCACCATCCACGCACACCCCTACCGGCTAATCTCTCCCCCGTCCACAATGTGGCGCTGCCCATGTGCGTCGACCGACCTTGTCGTTCCATTTCACACCCTACACAGAGGAAGCACCAAGCACATCCCCCGTCACGTTGGTTTGAAAGTGTGAGGATCGTTTTTTGTGTGAAGCAAGTACAGTAGTACGAAGGGTATGGCTCAGTTTCTCGCTCGAGAAGGACCCACCTGCTTTTCCTTGTTTAACTTTAGGGCCCTTTGTGCTAAATTTATGGACCTCTACATGTAATTTTCTCTTTTTTGAGGTCTTCGATCTAAACCATACTCCCACCGATCGTGTGAAATTTTAACTACAAGTAAGCACGATAGATAGTTTCCTCTTAAACTTTTCCAAAAAACTTTTGAAGCTAACCATGAATTTAGTACATCAAAAACCACCAAAAAGTTTTTTCGAAAAATTTCCAAAGCAACCTCAATTTACTTATAGTTCAAACTTGACCGAATTTCGATAAATTGGCACATAGTCTCATTCAAGTCGACAGAGTTAGCTAGGAATTTTTAAAATTCGCAAAACATGGGAAAATCAAGAATGTTCTTTCCTGATAGTTGGAAACTCACACCGACGACATCGTTTAGTAAAAGAAGATGCACCCACCATCTACCTTCAAAAATACAATTATTCGAAGAGCTATCTATCACGCTTACTTGTAGCTAAAGTTTGACCTAATTTTAGTAAGTTGTCAATATGTAGAGTCTTAGCAAGAAGTTGAACCTCTTGTCAAAATTCCAGGACATTTACTATATATATGCACGCAAAACAAGTTGTGTTTTCTCTCTCCTTCACACTGCCTCATCACCATCCACACATACCCCGACCGACCGACCTCTCCATCATCCACAACGTGGTGGTGCCCACGTGTGTCGACCTACCTTGTCATTCCATTTCACACCCTACAAAGAGGAAGCACCAAGCACACCCCAGCACGCTCGTTCGAAAGTGTGAGGAGCGTTTTTTTGTGTGTGTGAAGAAAGTACACTAGTACGAAGGTTATATGGCTAAGTTGCTCTCTCGAGAAGGACCAGACTGCTTTTCCTTGCTTAACTTTAGAGCCCTTTATTCTAAATTTATGGACCTCTATGTAAAAAAAATTAGGTCTTTGATGCAAATCGTACTTTCTCCCACCGTCCATATCAAATTTTAACTACTAGTACGCGCGATAGATAGATTCCTCTTAAAATGTCCTAGCAAACTTTTAAACCTCTAACCAGGAATTCAGTACATCGAAAACCACCGAAAGCTTTTTCGTAAAACTTCCAAAGCAATCTATAATTTACTTGCAGTTCAAATTTGACCTAATTTCGATAAATTAGCATAGAGTCTCATTCCAGTCGGCAGAGTTAGCTAGGAAGTTTTAAAATTCGCAAAACATGGGAAAATTGAGAATGTTCTTTTCTGATAGTTGGAAACTCACACTAGAACATC
The DNA here is from genome assembly GCA_916181665.1 of Avena sativa. Lineage (NCBI taxonomy): Eukaryota > Viridiplantae > Streptophyta > Magnoliopsida > Poales > Poaceae > Avena > Avena sativa. Next base: position 322,647,071 of record OV702292.1, read on the forward strand.
GTTTACTAAAAGAAGATGCACCCACCTACCTTCGACAAGACAACTAATACAAGAGCTATATATCACGCTTACTTCTATCTCAAGTTTGACCTAATATAATTTCGTTAAGTTGTCAAGATGTAGAACCTTAGCAAGAAGTTGAACCTATTGTCAAAATTTCGGAACCTTTACTATATATATGCACGCAAAACAAATTGCATTGTCTCTCTCCTTTCCTGCCTCATCACCATCCACACACATCCTGTTGGCCTGCTGATCTCTCCCTCGTCTACAACGTGGCACTGCCCATGTATGTCGACCTGCATTGTTGTTCCATTTCACACCCTGCGAAGAGGAAGCACCAAGCACACCCCCAACACGCTGGTTCGAAAGTGTGAGGAGCGTTTTATGTGTTTGTGTGAAGCAAATACAGTAGTACGAAGGGTATGGCTCAGTTTCTCGCTCGAGAAGGACCCGAGTGCTTTTCCTTGCTTAACTTTAGGGCCCTTTGTGCTACTTTTATGGACCTCTATGTAATTTTCTCTTTTTTGAGGTCTTCGATGTAAACCGTACTCCCATCGACCGTGTCAAATTTTAACTACAAGTATGCACGATAGATAGATTGCTCTTAAAATTTTCCAAATACTTTTTAAGCTAACCAGGAATTCAGTAGTACATCGAAAGCTTTTTCTTAAAACCTCCCAGCTGATAGACAAATTCTGCCACCATAGGTGATGCCCTAATACTAGTATGAAAATAGAAGCTGACATGACGAGAAAGTATTGCGCTAGGAAGTGACATGTTTAATTTATTGCACAGGGGCGCGTTTTACACGCATTCATGCTAGCCGGCATCCTCGATGCAGCCGCTTCTTACAGCAGAAGAAAAGGAAAAACCTCTTTCAAAGAGCCATCCTATCTTCCCCATCTCCATTTAGTTTATCCCCACTCGCCGACACCGCCTGGCCGCATCTCTGGCGCGTGCTTCACACATTTTACTCCCCATCTTGCACGTTGCATCACTCCCTCCAGGCCACCAGCCCTCTTCTCCAAAAACCACCAACAACTCTACATATATCCACCCTCGCCCCCAATCCGTCCGGAAGGGATGGCGGATTCGAGGTGCAACCCGCGGCACTGCGGCTGAAGAAAGGTCGGCGATGACGTATTCAATGAAATCACTATGTGTCTGGACACTATCAGCGTCGTTAGGCTAGCCGCATGCTCCAAGGAACTGTACCGCTAGGTCGTCGGCGGAAAAGGTAGCAGGTGCCCCAAGGACCGCTGGTGTTCATTGGTCTCCTAGAATGACGTCTACGAGCACTAGATCCAGTGCTACTACGCCCCGTGCGCAGCCTGCATGGAGCGAGGATGCGAGTTCATGAACCGGCCATTGACTTTGCACGAGATCTTTGACCACTTGAAACTTGCCCACAAGATGTACTATTTGCCCCAAGTGACCTACTCCAACAAGTACTGGCACCCGACTAACTGGGTGCACGCACGAAAGATCATCGGGATCAGGAAAGAGGGCACGGAGTTTGCCGCCCTAATTGGAGGGTACACCACGGATATCTTCCTATCCGTCAGGTACATCAGGTTAGCAGCATGCGAATCTCCGCGGTACAAGGTGATGTTATGGTCGCTACCGTCATGGAATAAGCTCCATTTGGTCAAAATGGCAGTAACATCTGAGCAGACGAGCAGGCCTTCGTTGGCTGAAGTCGCGCTGAAAGGGCTCATGTCGTACCTGTCAAAATCGAGGCATTACCTGCGAGCTTCTCAAGATGTTGTCAGAATTCCCCCTGGATTACAAGAATATCAACCAAGAGTGAGTTAACACATATAAATCTTCTTGTGATGATCCCAATATGAATATATGTAATGTCGTACTAATTAATTACTTTATGTTGGTGACAGACCCAATTGGTATGGGCTGTCCAGCCAAATATGTCTTCATGTTCAATGCTCGCTGATGCGGTCCAATGGAACTGCGTGGTGCCTGGCTGCGAGTTTGCCGCAATTCCGTTTGTGCTCCACTCCCACCTCAGAGAAGCCCACGCCATGAGGTTGCACATTTTACAGTATGGTAGGAAACACAGGTACATCTCTAAGCCGGTGCCGGCACCGGGCTCGCAAAATGTAGATATCATGCTAATCGGGTTGGATGACACAATGCTTTGCATGCTATTCAACGGGCGCGACGACGTCATCTTGATATCTATCGTGTGCGTTAGGACGGCGGCACGCGTGTCGCCGAAATTCATGGTGAAGTTGAGCTCTGCACATCCAAATGGCTTGTGTGAGAAGGTATTCTATGTGAATTCTAAAGCCACTTGCTCTTTGTCGGTTTGTCGGTCTAATCTGGTCGCTCGTCGTCGGAATCGACCATCGGAGTTCACCGTGGAATACAAGCTTCGTATCTACAAGATTTTTACCATAGATGCAGAGGTGGGATATGTGGGAGACTTCTAAACTAACTCTAAACTAAGTGGGATAAGCGGGATAAGTGAGATTTGTTAAATCCTACTTGTCCCACTTCTCCCACTTAGTTTAGAGTTAGTCTAAGGGTCTAAAATTAAGGATCCCACCTGTCCCATTTGTCCCTGATGCATCACGTCCTATGGACGCTCCTACATCTACACCAACAAGTCCCCCAAGTGAACCCATGACTCGTGCCTGAGCCAAACTCCTACAAGCTAAGGTAAACTCGCTCCTCTCCTCATGCCAATTTGGTACATCCTTGGATGGTGTGCTACTTTATGCAACTACTCTATGCATCATCAGGTACGAAGCCCCAGCACATCACCAAGCAACCAAGGATGGAGAACAAGGAGCAGACCGTGAAGCAGAAGCCGCTGGAGCTGCTCAGACCGGAGTCTTCGGTCTGCGCACACTGGAGTCTCCGGCCTGAAGACACCGGAGACTCCGGCCCTACCGCCGGTCTGACCCCCTGCACCAGGCTCCAGGACAATCTTAAGGCCCCTCCGGAGGCTGGTCTAGAGGCTACACTAGATTCTCCGGCCTAGACCGGAGTCTCCGGTCCGACCGATGCCAGGCATGAAAAGGCCTTTGGGCCTGCGGCCCATGTACCCCTTAGTCCATCCAGAACTTGTCTTTTATTCCTAAAGTACCTCTATTTAAGTGGCTAGCCTATATATAGTCCCCCACCTCCATTGTAAACCCTAGGCATGATATTTGGAATTAGTGGAAACCCCTTTTTAGATCTATCTAGTTCTTGCCGCATGCTCCTTTGACAAAGGAGCACCAAATATCCCAAACCTCGTTGGAGTTTGCATCGTGCCTCCGCGTTGTACAAGGCCTAGGCATCGGAGTCCCTTTGCCTAGACATCAAGATCTCACTGAGTCTCCCCATCTCGCCGTGCCGGTTCGAGAGAGAGAGTCCTCCGCCCGACGCCGATCCTAGGGATTGCGCCAGACCGGTCACCGTTGGCGTGAGCTATTGGTGTGTATCGTGGTTTTGCGTGTATGTGTTCATCGTGTTCTTCGTGCGTGAGTTTGTCGTGTTCCTCCTTCCCCCGCACTCCATCCTCGATTTGAGTGGGATTCGTGAAAGATCAGGCCACCCTAGAGGTTTGCCCTCAACATATTGGTATCAAGAGCTTTATTGCTCACGAATTCCCCCACAAATTTTTCTTCTATCCACCAAAAATTCGAAAATCCCCAAAAAAGTGCCCCATATTTGCCTTTGGATCGATCTCTGGATTTGGAGTGTTATTTGTGGTTTTGATCCGACCAAACCTTGTCTTAGGAGTTGGTCCAGCTTTATCCTGCATTTTCCTAGCCCAATTTGGCCAATTTTTCGCGGATTTGAGGACCCAAGGCGTGGATTTCCGTTCAAGAACACGAGCAGTTCGTGTTCTGACTCTAGACCGGAGTCTCTGGCCTGCACACCGGAGTCTCTGGCCTATCCACACCGGAGTCTCTGGCCTGGACCGGAGTTTCCGGCCTGAAACCCCGGGGTCTCCGGCCTTGACACCTGATTTTGACAGTTTTGCCTCTAATCTTGCATTGGCTAATTTCCTCTTATTGTTTGTGCCCGTGTGCGTGTCATCAACTAACAGCAAGCTTCCGCATCAACAACCCACGCGCTCATTGACACCATGGCCCACGAACATCATCCCTCAACACCGACGGCAAGTTCATCATCACCAACGAAGGTATAACTTGCATCACCTTGTTAACCCCTATCTTCCTATCCCATGAGAGTGGCTCATCTTGTGTTTGCTTGAGCATTGTGCATTTGTCCTTGGATAGTGAGAGTGCAAGAGCAATATCAAGTGTGACTAGGTGGCATCAAGGAAGAGCAAAAAAAAAGATACAAAGCAAAAGAAAAATAAAAATAAAAATAGTCTCCCCTTGAAAAAGAGAGTCTCAAAGCTTGTAAGCAAGAGAGAGAGAAAGAGCGCCCGAGGCAAGTGCACAAATCTGTTGCTCATTTTTCCTCTTTGCAAACGAGCCACGGTCTCTCCTTGTATTGGCACGACACCGAGCGTAGTCTTTGTTAGGACACCGAGCGTAGTCGTGTCAATCCCAACAATCTCCACGTGTGTGTATATAGTCATAGGTTCCCATCACCCCTTTGAGTTGTTGACCTTCGCCTTTGACTTGAGTTTTGTTGGATTTTACCCACTTTTGACTATGCCTTTTCTTTTGGTTGGTTCTTTGGCATTCCACAATCCTAACCTACCACCAACAAGCTTTTGAGAGTTAGTTCTTTCTTTAGTGTGAGTTTTCTTTGCAATTCCACTTTGCGCGCTTATAGCTCTCACTTGTGGTTTCTAGTTTGGTGCAATCCCCAAGGTGAGGTACAAGGCTAACACCACCATATTCCACTTCCATATACAATACTTGAGTGTCTTGCATGATGGATAGGCACGATGAGTCGAGCCAACCACCTCCCCAAGAAGAAGATCAAGGACCGTACATGACGCGCGCAAGTCACTTCATCGTCCGTCAAGAGTTCCGTGAACGTTGCCAAGCCCTTGAGACGCGACAAGATGAACAATTTGGCGAGACGCAAGCCAAGTTCAAGAACATCGACAACCGCTTCGACGGCCTCGGGCGACAAATGCACGCAATGCATCACAACTTCGGCCACCAAAATGAAGTGCTTCAATGCTCCATCACCGAAACAAATGACAATCTTCGACGCCTCATCGACGGAATGGCAATACCACGTTCACGCGCATCAAGCTCTTCAAGTTCTTCGCGTCGTCATGCACCTCTTCAACAAGATCTACATCCAAGTGCTCCAAGATGCAATGATGCCCCCGTGGTTGAAGATGGAAGTTCTTTGAACTATGTACCTTCCCCACGGCACGCCGCAACATCAAGCTATGATGGTGATTTCTCTTCAAGGCCACGAGCAAGGCAAGAAGCACACCGTCATCACGCAAGGGCATTGGTGATCCAAAAAGAGCAACCACAAGAAGAACCGCAAGTGCAACCGCAAGTCTACCACCATCGCCCGCGACACGTACTTGACACAACAAGTGATGACTCCAATTTGGAGAATCAAGCTCGTCATCGACGTGAAGCTCTCAAAGATCCTCCTCCTCATCATCATCGTCATGAACATCCGCACCGACACCATGGTCATCACGAGGTGCCTCCTCCACCACACCAAATCATGGAGCGTCAATTGGTACAAGTTGAGCGACGCCCACCACGTCAAGAGGCTCGCGACCATGATCTTCGCCATGAGGCCCATGTGCCTAATCAACATCACCAACCGAGGAACGAGCCTCCTCTTCGTCATCAACCGCATCATGAGGCTCCACATCCTCAACAACCTCATGGGACCCAAGCGCCTCAACAACATCGTCAACAACCGCGTCAAGAGCAAGAGCAAGCGCCTCAACAACAATATCAAGAGCAAGCTCCACAACAAGGTCGCGAGAACCAAGTTCCACCTCCTCAACCACAAGATCATCAACAAGGTCACCAAGCTCGTCGCAATGACCACAACGATGAAGAAACTTTCGGCAAGCTCAAGTTCACAATGCCCAAGTTCACTGGATCCAATGACCCTGAAGAATACCTCTCGTGGGCACTCAAGGTCGACAAGATCTTCCGCATGCACAACTATATCAACGAGAAGATGGTCGCCATGAATTCGCTTGAGTTTGATGATTACGCCAACCTTTGGTGGGAACAAGTTCAAGTTGCTCGTGATGCAAGTCAAGAGCCGCCAATCACAACTTGGCATGACATGAAGGCTCATATGAGATCCCGCTTTGTCCCTGTGCACTACACGTGTGACCTCTTCAACAACCTTCAATCGCTTCGTCAAGGGATAAAGACCATGGAAGAGTACTTCAAGGAAATGGAACTCAACTTGATCCGCGCCAACATTGAAGAGCGCATGGAGCAAACTATGGCATGTTTCCTCATTGGCTTGAATCACCCAATCAAGTGCACCGTCGAGTTCCAAACATACAACAACATGGTTGAGCTTGTGCACATCGCAACAAAGGCTGAACGTCAAGTGCAAGAGGACATAAAGTACAACAAGCCCAAGACGTATTTCACCTACAAGCAAGCTTCAACCGCTACGCCAACAACTTTCAATGGAAGCTCCTCAAGTACCTCCAAGCCTTCCTTCAAGCCCACACTTCCTCAAGGAAAACTGCCCCCAAGTGGCAAACAAGCAAAGAGTGATTCATATTTAAATGGTGAATGCTACAAGTGTGGAGGCAAAGGACACAAGTCAGCCGAATGTGGAAACAAGAAAGTCTTGTTCATCCATGACAATGGCGACGAAGAGTACTTGAGTGAAGATGAATTTGATGCCCGAGTCAAGGAAGCAATGGCAAAGCAACGAATGGAAGATGACCAAGAACTCCTCATGTGTGAACATGACGCAAGTCCATCGCTTGTCGTCACAAGGATCTTGACCACTCAAGCACAAGAGCATGAAGACCAATGCTCAAACATCTTCCAAATACGAGCCGGCATCAATGGCAAATCTATCAAGGTGATCATAGACGGAGGGAGTTGCCACAACCTTGCTAGCACCGAGTTGTGTGAGAAGCTCAACCTCACCTTCCATCCGCACAAGCACCCCTACCACATGCAATGGATAAGTGAACAAGGGTCCGTGAAGATCAAGCATACCGTATCGGTCTCCTTTGCCATTGGTCCTTACAAAGACACGGTGGAGTGCGATGTGGTGCCTATGACAGTTTGCCACATGCTTCTTGGCCTACCATGGCAATTTTACAAGGCCTCTCAACATGATGGTCGCACCAATGTATACACCTTCAAATGGCTCAACAAAACATGTGTTTTGCAACCAATGACTCCTAGCCAAATAATTGCGGACAATGCAAAGGCTTTAGTGAGGGCGCAAAGCACAACACCTACTTGTGAGAAGAGCGGTGAGAGAGAGAACCACCTCATAGTGAGTGAGAGCCATAAGCCGAACTCGAGTGGAAAAACTAAGAGTGTTCCCCTTGCCACCAAAAGTGAGATGAGAGATGTTCGGAACAACCCATCCATCTTGCACTATGTCCTCCTTTGCAAGGGACTAGCGCAAGGAACTAATGAATTAACCAATGTTCCTCCATCTTTGATGATTGTTTTGGAGGAATTCAAGGATGTGTTCCCTGTGGAGCTTCTACATGGACTACCTCCTCTTCGCGGCATCGAACATCGCATTGACCTCATCCCCGGTGCACCACTTCACAACCGTGCCGCTTACCGCACGAACCCGAAGGAGACAAAGGAGATAGAACGTCAAATCAACCAACTCATCTCCAAAGGTTTGATCCAAGTTAGCACTAGTCCAAGTGTCGTACTCGTGATTCTTATTCCAAAGACGGATGATACGTTACAGTTATGCATGGACTGCCGTCTAATCAATGCTATCACCGTGCGTTATCGACATCTCGATGACATGCTTGATGAATTGTGTGGAGCCACTATTTTTTTGAAAATTGATCTTCGTAGTGGTTACCATCAAATACGCATGGCTAAAGGTGATGAGTGGAAAACTGCCTTCAAGACCAAACTTGGTCTCTATGAATGGTTGGTTATGCCCTTTGGTTTATCTAATGCACCATCCACCTTCATGTGCCTTATGAATCATATATTGCATTCTCTCATTGGAAAAAGTGTTGTTGTCTATTTCGATGATATTCTTGTTTATAGCAAATCACTTGAGGGCCATATAACATATGTCAAGGAAGTTTTGCAAATCCTTCGACATGAAAAGCTTTATGCTAATCTTCCCAAGTGCACTTTTTCTAAAGACAAGTTGATTTTTCTTGGATTTGTTGTTTCTTCGAAGGGAATTGAAGTTGATGTTTCCAAGGTAAAGGACATACGAGATTGGCCCATCCCAACAAATGCGAGTGAAGTTTTCATGGGTTGGCCGGTTTCTATCATCGCTTTGTGAAAGACTTTTCGACCATTGCTTGTCCCCTCAACGAGTTGACGAAAAAGAATGTCACCTTCATATGGGGCAAAGCATAACAAAAAGCTTTTGATGAACTCAAAAAGAGGCTCACCGAAGCACCTCTCCTTGCGTTATCGGATTTCACAAAAACTTTTGAGATAGAGTGTGATGCTAGTGGTATTGGTATTGGAGGAGTCCTTATGCAAAACGGACGTCCTATAGCCTACCATAGTGAGAAACTTGATGGTGCTCGCCTTAATTATCCAATTTATGACAAAGAGCTTTTTGCCTTAGTTCGTGTTCTTCAAGTTTGGCAACACTACCTATGGCCCAAGGAATTTATCATGCATTCTGACCATGAGTCATTGAAATATCTCAAAGGCCAAGCCAACTTGAGTAAGAGACACTCTAAGTGGGTTGAGTTCATGGAGTCTTTTCCGTACATAGTCAAGTATAAGAAGGGCAAAGATAATGTAGTTGCGGACGCCTTGTCTCGCAAACACACAAGCCTTCTTACGCAACTTGAAATCAACGTGTTGGGTCTTGAGGAAATAAAATCTTTGTATGCTTCTGACCCGTTCTTTGAACCAATTTTCGCAAAGTGCTCCATTGATAAAGGAGTTGATGATTTCTATTTGCATAAGGGCTTTCTCTTTAAACAAAACAAGCTTTGCATTCCGAAATTGTCGCTCCAACTTTTGCTTCTCCAAGAATCTCATGGTGGAGGCCTTATGGGTCACTTTGGCCGTGACAAGACTTTGGACATGCTCTCCACTCACTACTTTTGGCCCAAGATGAAGCGCGACGTGGATCACTACATTCAACGATGCATGACATGTGTTCAAGCTAAGTCGCAAGCTAATCACTATGGTCTTTATATGCCATTGCCTATTCCTCATACACCTTGGTCCAACATTAGCATGGATTTCGTGTTAGGATTGCCTAGATCTAAGCATGGTCATGACTCTATATTTGTTGTCGTGGATCGCTTTTCCAAAATGGCACACTTCATACCGTGCCATAAGACCGACGATGCTTCACATGTTGCAAATCTGTTTTTCAGGGAAATCGTCTGTCTTCACGGTGTGCCAAGAACAATCGTCTCTGACCGCGACATAAAATTCATGAGCTACTTATGGAAGACACTCATGGCCAAGCTCGGCGTCAAGCTCCTCTTTTCATCCGCATCACATCCTCAAACTGATGGCCAAACTGAAGTTGTCAACCGAAGCCTCGGAACTCTTCTACATGTGTTGATCAAGAAAAACTTGAAGGATTGGGAGGAATGCATTCCACACGCCGAGTTCGCCTACAACCGAGCCAAGCACTCAACAATAAGATGAGCCCTTTCATGATCATCTATGGTTTCGAGCCCCTCATCGCGCTCTACATCCTACCACTACCTCTTCATGAGCGCACCAAAAATGGACATCACGAAGCGCGCACAAGCTATGAAGAAACAACAGCTACTATCGAGCAACCAGTCCTTCGCCAAGCTTCAAGGTTAAACAAGGACAAGAAGGAGATGATATTTGAAGAAGGTGATCTTGTGTGGATACACCTAAGCAAAGACCGCTTCCCCAAGGAACGTGACTCCAAGCTCAAGCCAAGAGGAGATGGTCCCTTCAAGGTCCTCAAAAGAATCAACAACAATGCCTACATCATCGACATACCGACCTCCAAGTACCTTGCAAGCAATACATTCAATGTCAAGGATCTCTCACCCTACCATGGAGATGTTCAAGATGATAACCATGAAGAGTCGAGGACGACTCTTTCCCAAGAGGGGAGCTGATTCAGCCCGTCCTACGGATGCTCCTACATCTACACCAACAAGTCCCCCAAGTGGACCCATGACACATGCCCGAGCCAAACTCCTACAAGCTAGGGTGAACTCGCTCCTCTCCTCATGCCAATTTGATACATCCTTGGATGGTGTGCTACTTCATGCAACTACTCTATGCATCATCAGGTACGAAGCCCCAACACATCACCAAGCACCCAAGGATGGAGAACAAGGAGCAGACCGTGAAGCAGAAGCCGCTAGAGCTGCTCAGACCGGAGTCTCCGGTCTACACACACCGGAGTCTCTGGCCTGCCAAAGTCTCCAGCATGAAGACACCGGAGACTCTGGCCCTACCTCCGGTCTGATCCCCTGCACTAGGCTCCGGGACAATCTGAAGGCCCCTCTAGAGGCTAGTCCGAAGGCTACACCGGATTCTTTGGCCTAGACCGGAGTCTTCGGCCTGCACACCAGAGTCTCCGGTCCGACCGACGCCAGGCATGAAAAGGCCTTTGGGCTTGCGGCCCATGTACCCCTTAGTCCATCCAGAACTTGCCTTTTATTCCTAAAGTACCCATGTTTAAGTGGTTGGCCTATATATAGTCCCCCACCTTCATTCTAAACCCTAGGCATGATATTTGGAATTAGTGGAAACCCCTTTGTGGATCTATCTAGTTCTTGCCTCATGCTCCTTTGACAGAGGAGCACCAAATATCCCAAACCTCGTTGGAGTTTGCATCGTGCCTCCGCGTTGTATAAGGCCTAGGCATCGGAGTCCCTTTGCCTAGACGTCAAGATCTCACCGAGTCTCCCCATCTCGTCGTGCCGGTTCGAGAGAGTCCTCCGCTCGATGCTGATCCTAGGGATTGCGCCGTACCGGTCACTGTCGGCATGAGCTATTGGTGTGTATCGTGGTTTTGCGTGTGTGTGTTCATCGCGTTCTTCGTGCGTGAGTTCGTCATGTTCCTCCTTCCCCCGCACTCCATCCTCGATTTGAGTGGGATTCGTGAAAGATCGGGCCACCCTAGAGGTTTGCCCTCAACAGTCCCACTTCTGCATCCCTATTTCTTAGCGATTAACCCTTCTTTATCTTCTTGTGATGATCCTAACTTGAACACGTGTACTCCTCGGCCGGATTTTTCTTACCATTTTGGGACATGTGGTTCCTAGCTTAAGGTAGTTCTGAGTATTTTGTATGGAGTTCTGCTACTGCTAATCTATTTTGTAGTAGGAGTAATACATATGTACTGGTACTTGTTCAGACCGACGGATCTAGTGCAGAATAAGGTGTCTCTTTCCTTTTGAACCATGGCCTTGCTACATCTACTGAATTTCAATATGTGTATTGCTGAATCTGTCAATTCCTTTGGTCATTATCTGTACTGCTAAATTGGTCACTTTGAAATGGTGTTAAATCTGTCAAGTGCTGCTTATTATGAACTGGGAATCTGATGATATTTTTCTGTCTTATTCAGTACTGCTGAATCTTTCAAGTGCCATTGAATCTGTCGAACATTCTATTGTTGTTATTACTAAAGTATTTTTTAGAACTAATAGTGATGTATTGGTACTTGTTTAGATCAAGACCAGTAGATGGTCTTGCTCTTCTTTTGGAACATGTCCAGAACATGTTCTCTCTGTCCTTTTGAATTATGGCCTTTCTACATCTATTGGATTTCAGTGTCTGCATTGTTAAATCTGTCAATATTTTTGGTCATTATCTGTACTGCTAAATCCGTCACTTTGAAATGTTGTTGAATCTGTCAAGTGCCGCTGATTAAGTGTTTGGAATCTATTGATATTTTTCTGTTTTATTTAGTGCTGCTGAATCTTTCAAATGGTAGTGAATCTGGCAAATGTTCTGTCATTTTTATTATAGTACTAAAGTATCTTGTAGAACTAATATTGACGTACTAATACTTTTTAGATCAAGGGCAGTAGATGGTCTTACTGTTCTTTTGAAACATGGCCTTGTCACAATCTAGATGAGGCTTGGGGCATTTTGATTTGCATATGTGGGTCACACAGTCATTGATGTGAGTAGAAAGTATGCACAGAAAATCAGGCTTGATGGTTAGTTTTGCTTCCTCCGATGATCGAGTGTGTTCGAAGAAAAGCGACTCATCCCGCACCAAGGTTTTTAGTGCTAAAACAAGAATTGATTCTCGTTGTCGTGCTATTGAATTCTAGAGTCTGTATTGCTGAATCGGTCACTTTGAAATGCTGCTGAATATGAACTGGAACCTATCGTTACTTCACCAAGCATGATGCAATTTAGGCCGTGGGTTCTTGCCTTTCTAGAAGTTTCAGCAATTTTAGCAGGCTTGCCAATCTTTGCAAAGGGGTACCTTTCTAGAAATTTCATATGAGGTTCAGCATCTTGGTATTTTGGTACGTACTATGAAGTACCAAAAAACAAAAGTGACTCAACTTACAACTACTCTGTCTAACTGATGTGAATCTAGACAAAGTTGAGGCCATTAGAATACGAACTTGAGTGAGTAGTATAAAAATGGAAGCAGTAAATAAATCATCTCTCAGTTCTAATAACTGAGATGTGATGAGAGAACACTCCATGGCAGCATGCCAGTCTAGAGTACCTATAGTACTCCCTACTCCATAACTCTAGTTGGTGTGCTCGATGTAGTACACCCGGCAGAAGACAGTCATAGGAGCATGGCAAAACCCAGTCATTCCCAACTCCGAGAGGCCGCATTTGGATCTTCTCTAGCACGCACTTCACACATTTTTCTAGTCATCTCACCCGCAACATTGATCCTTCCAGGCCACCACCCCTCTCCTCCAAATAAGCCCAAGAGTCATACATAGATCTGCCCTTGCCCCTAATCATTCAGATGTGATGGCTATGGATTCGAGGCACAACCGGCTGAACAACGTCTAGACGAAGGTCAGCGATGAAGTCTTCAACGAAATAGCTAAGCATTTGGACACTACCAGCGCCGTCCGGCTGGCCGCATGCTCCAAGGAGCTATACCACCAAGTCGCTGGCGGAAAAGGTAGTAGATGTCCCAATGACATCTGCTGGACTTTGGTATCCTACAAGGACGTCTACGACCACAAGATCGCATGCAACTACCACCGATGTGTCTGCATGGAGCCAGGATGCAAGTTCACCGGCGTCAAGAAAGTGTTCATCGAGCACCTCATATCTGCCCACTCGATGACAGTGCCCTGATACAGCCCCAAAAAATGGGACTTGTCTGTGTCGGTTCATGCATGGGGCTCGCTCAGAGCTGAGGTCATCAGCATCGGCAAGGAGGGTAAGCTGTTCGTCGCCCAAATTGACGGGCATAGCACGGACTTGCTCCTGTCCGTCAGGCCGGTCAGGTCGGCTGCGTGCGAATCGCCGCGGTATGAGGTGAGGTTTTGGTCGTTGGTCTTGTTCGCTAGTTTCAATCGGGTTGTAGTAAAGAGGTCACCCGAGACAATGGTTAGGTCGTCGCCGGCCAACACCGTGCAGGAAGTGCTCATGTCTTTTCTGTCCAAGCCGCGTCTTTACTGGCATACTAATGAACATGTCATTGGACAAGATTCACCTGTGAGATATCACATCGTAATTCTCTTGTGATGATCCTACTGTGAGTGTATGTAATGTTGTACTAATTAGCTAGTTTATGTTGGTGGCAGATTTCCTTCGTAATTAGAATTGCCGAAATTAAGGATCCCGAATTTCCTGGTTTGTCGTATGAATATTACATGTATGTTGCTGACCTAGAGGCCGACAGGCGACAATGAAACGAGAGACGCGTCCTAGGCAGGAAATCAAGGGCGCATCCCGGCCAGCACTTTGACACGCTGAAGCATTCTCGTTTCTTCGAGTACGTATGATGGGACATGTACTGGTTCCTAGCTTAGTGTAAGCTTGTAGTTCTACACTTCTACTAAGTATTTTGTATGGAGTTCAGCTATTGTTAATCTATTTTATAGTAATACCTATGTACTTGGACTTATTCAGATCGAGTGGAGAAAATGCATGATCACGCTTTCCTTTTGAAACTTGGCTTTGCCACATTTTTATACATCCATTGAATTTCAATGTCGGCATTGCTGACTCTGTCAATTCTTTTAATCATTTTCTGCCACCGTTGAATCGGTCACTTTAAATTGCTGTTGAATCTGTCATGTGCTGCTGAATGTGAAATGGACGCGTGCTCGTCGCCCTTGTACATGGCCGTGTCACAATCTAGATGAGACTTGGGCATTTTGGATTGCATATAGAGGTCACACAAGCGTTGATGTGACAAGAAGGTACTCAAAGTAGACTTGATCGTCAGTTTTGCTTGCTCTAATGGTCGAGTGTTATTGGTGAAAACGACAAACTAATTGAGTGACAAGGTTTTTAGAGCTGAAACAAAAACGGGTTCTCTCTGTACTGCTATGGTATTTTATTGTCTGTATTGCTAAATTGGTCACTTTTGAAATGCTGTTGAATTGGTCAAGTGCTCTTGAATATGAACTTCGAATCTGTTGATAATTTTTCTACCTTATTCTGTACTGCTGAATTTTGACATGAATAGCTACCAAAAAGAATTATCGCTTTTCCCCCTCCCTCTCTAAGGTCTTTGTTTCGAATCCGGCCGAGCTCATCACAATGCCATTTTTATTAACCAGGAGAAGAAATAGTAGCTCATTCGGCCCCTCTTTAGCCCAGAACATTTTTATTCGTTCTTTTCGGGGTCAGGGAACTGCTGACCATAGCCCGGTGAAATTTGAGAAAGGAGCCCATGGAACATAGCCGAGAACATATTAATTCGGCCTTTCAGGGGTCAGGGGACTGCTGAGCACATCCCACTAAAATTTGAGAATGAAGCCCATGGAGCCTTCCCTACGGAGTATAACCCACGTAGAGCAGCCTATGTAGAATAACCAAACTCTTTTTAATTCGGCCTTTTGGGCATTGCCCCCCACCTCTCAAAAGAAAAAGAAAACTCCCATGTATTTAAGAAAATACTCCATTATGTGGCATTTTATAAATTGAGATGCAGGAGTGCTGCCCTTTTATATTTTAAAAGAGATAGACATAGACACCCAAAATATTTTTAAAAAGACTAATACATAAATTGTAGTACTAATAAAAGTTTAATGATATAAATATCTTTGTTGTAGTGGCAACACACTCAGTTTACGTTTATTTGATTTGAAGATCTTCTGTTCAAATTTATCTTGGGTTTACATTTCTTTTCTTCTAGCAATATCGCATTACAGAGAGGCTGACATCATGGACCCAGTTTGTTTTGAGGGTGGGTTCAAAACAAAAGTTTAAATACTTGTATAGAGAGGCTCGCATTAGGGACCCACCAAACAGAACATGCAAGGCTGCATCAGGGACCCACAAGCCACAACATGCTAGAGAGGCTGACATAAGGGCCCTAGCTGTAAGACCATACACGGCTGCCACGGTGAAAACAGCGAACGTGGCCGAAAAAAAGTCCATCACACACACGTTGCACTTATAGAGAAGCTGACATGTCAGACCTAGCAGGCCCAAGCATAGCCCATGAAATTAGCCTATAAGCCGCATAGCACAATACCTTCTAATTAGGCCTTTTCGTGGTCTTGTGGCCATCAATCATAGCCCATTCAATTTAGGAGTGAGCCCATGGAATATAAGCCATGACGAATAGGGCATCCGCCCCGAGTTAGCGTAGAATCTTTTTAATTCGGCCTTTATAAGCATTTTTTGTACTCTAAGGCTGACATCTGAGACCCAAAAAAACAGTCCAACATACACACATTTCTTTCAAATAGAGGCTGTCAGCTGGGACCCAGCATAGACACGTTTCCTGCACAGAGGTGGTTGACATCTGGGACACAGCAAGTTGCCAAGGTCAAAACAGCGGACATGGCCAAAAAAAGTCCATCATACACACGTTTCATTTACAGAGAGGCTTATATGTGGGACCCAGCAGCGCGACCTTATATAGATGCTGCATCGAGCAACCTAGCCAGTTCGAAATAGGGAGGCGCGAGCGAGAAAAAAGTTCAGCATGTACACGTTTCTTGTAATGAGAAGCTAAAATGAGGGACCCAGCAGCGTGAGCAAACGGCAGATTCGTCGAGCAACGCTATCTAGATCAGAACAGGGTAGCGCTAGAGAAGAAAAAATTCCATCACACCCACGATTCTTCTAATGTAAGGCTGACATAAGGGACCCACTAGCCTGAATAAACGGCTGACGCAGCGAGCAACGCTATCAAGTTCGGAACACGAAGGCGCTACAGAGGGTAAAAAATCCATCATACACACATTTCTTCTAATGAGAGGATGACATGTGGGGCCCAGCATCGTGATTAAAAGATAGATGCATCGAACAACGCTATCAAGTTTGGAACAGGGTAGCGTGATTGAAGGAAAAAAAACATCATACAAAGTTTCTTCTAATGAGAGGATGACATGTGGGGCTCGGGAGGTTGGTTAAACGGTATATGCGTCGAGCAGCGCTATCAACTCGGAACGGGGTAGCGCCAGCGAAGGAAAAAAATCCATCATACACATGTTTCTTCTAATGAGAGGATGACATGTGGGTCTGAGGAGGTTGATTAGATGGTAGATGCATCGAGCAGCGCTATCATCTTCAGAATAGGGTAACGCGAGCAAAGGAAAAAAATTCCATCATATACATGATCCTTCTAATGAGAGGATGACATGTGGGACCTAGTAGCCTGACTAAACGGTAGATGCCTCGAGCTATGTTATCGAGTTCAAATCATGCAGGCGCGACCGAAAAATATGGTCCGCTAGAGACACTGACGTTCGGGACCCACACGCCTCAAAAGACTTCGGCGAGTCAATATCGCGCGAGCAAACAAAAATCTTGCTTCTGCTGTTCCAGTGCATGTGGTGCAGCGGGGTAACAAGAGCAGTTTTGTTAGCACACCTATGAGGCGTTTTGTTGGGACAGTTGTGCGGATGCATAGAGGCAAGGATGGACATGTTCGTCAGTTGTGTGGTCCAGGCATTACTCATCTTATGCCAGGTCGTTCAAAGAAAGTCCATGTTCAGCAACCACGGGTTCCAACAAGAAGTGAGAAGAAGAAGATGGTGGCGCCTAGGTCCAAGCTCGTATGGAGACGCAAGGAGGTGTAGGCGCCAAGGGTTGTTTCATGTCAAGCAAGCCGAGAGGGAAAATGCGGAGTGGAAGGAAAGCAAGACTTGAAGACGGCGAAGACACGTGAAGCTATTTTTCATATCACGCCACCTTTTCGACCCGACCCGCACGCGTTGGGGACAATGCTTCTTGAAGGGGGGTGATGATATGGGCACGAAGGAGGAGGTGAAGCCTAATTTTAGGACTCCACCAAGCTAGGTGATGCAGGTGCATCCCTTTGATGATTGGCATGCCAGGACGACCTACGATATGTAATGATAAGTCTAAGGTTGTGTCAAATATTTTACTATGTTATTGAGTCCGAGTCCAGGTTAGGTTCGAGTTTGTTTGTGTGTTCGGTTTGGGTCTATCCAACCGACTAGTTGCAGGACTCCTATATAAAGGAGCCAGCCACCTAGGGTTTAGGGGAGTTCAACTGTTTAGTCTAAAAACTATATTGTGATCCACCGTGTATCATCCCTCTAGGGATGGCGATACCGTTTATCAGTTTATTGCTACGGAGGTTCTTGTGTTCATCAAGGATTGTCGTGCTCAGGTTTGAGGCATGGTGATCTTCATCATGTTACTTGCTAGATTGATTCCTCTTCTTCAGGTTGCGTTCATCGCGTGATTGGGAGATTACCTACCTAGTGGACTCACTGTGAAAGATCGGGACAAAACTATAGGATCATCGGCTTGATCCGTATCACTCCTCCCATACGAAGGAGTCTCCTCTTCCCAAACAAAGGAGTCTCCGCCTCCCATACCAAGGAGTCTCCGATGTATGACGAAGGAGTCTCTGCCTCCCATGCCAAGGTGTATCCACCTCCCTAACTAAGGAGACTCAATGTAATGCCCAGAAAATATACCCAATTAGATTTTCATGTTTGATAAGGATCACGCCAATGATCCTATTGAGTTTTGCCCGATCTTTCACAGTGAGTCAACCAGGTAGGTAATTTCCCAATTACGCGATGAACGCAACCTGAGGAAGAGGAAAGAATCTAGCAAGCAATGTATTGATAAACAACATGCCTCAAACCGTAGCTCGATAATCCTTGATGCACTCAATAACATAGCTGCAATGTTTGACACAACCTTAGACTTATCATTACATATCATAGGTCGTCCTGGCGTGCCAACCATCAATGGAATCACCACTCTTCACCTTCAACTTCAAGTCTTGTCTGCCTGCCACACCACATCCTCCCTCTCGGTTAGCTTGACTTGATGTTTCACTGGTCACCTCCTTCCTCCTCCACACGAGCTTGGATTTTGGCGCCACCACCTTCTGCTTGTCATCTCTCGATGGAGCCCTCTGAACCTAAACATGAACCCTCTTCATACGACCCTGCAAAACAGGTGCAATTCTCGGACCACACAATTGATGAACATGTCCATCTTTCTCTTTGTGCATACGCACTCCTTCTCCAACTCTCTGCATAGCTTCTTCAACGAATTTGCGGTCTATGACCCTCGCCTCCATATGCACCAGTATAGGATCATCATGACTATCATCAGTTTGAATGCCTTTATCGACACAAACTGGAAGTGTAGAAACTACCGCACAATCCTTCCTTTATTCGCTAAGAGGCTTCACTTCAACCAACTTGTCACTAATAGGCATAGCTAAAACAACTGGCTTGTCATCAATAGGTATAGCTGAAATATTATGATTATGGATCCTCCCTGCATCATGCTCCCCTTCTTGAAGCGTGACTGTCCTCGGTCGCGATGTAGCCTTGTGTACCATCTCCTTGCGCACCACCAACACCATATCAGATGTGATCATATCATCCACCATAGGCTTCAGTGTCTTCTGTTTGCCATCATGCACCAAAGTATAAGTATTGGCTCGCCCTGCATGCGTAGCATTGCGATCATACTGCCATGGATGCCCAAGTAACAGCCCACACACCTCCAATCGCAACACATCACACTTGACCTCATCAACATACTCACCAATTGTAAATGGCACACGCACCTTATGTGTAACCTTTAGCATACCGCAGCTATTCAACCACTCTAGATGTTTCGGTTCAGGAATACGCCATGTAGACAATCCCGATGATGCCACCATTACATTGCTTATGCCATTAGTTTAGCTGCCACCATCAATCATTAACTTGCACGCTTTTCCTTTGATCATACCCTGAGTCTGAAATAAGTTCCAGCATTGACCTCTATCAACTGTCGTGCAAGTAGCATCATGTACCCTCTTGAGTTGCACATTCAGTCCACTCAATGATAAAACCTCATCCAGAACAACCACCTTGTCCTACTTCGTAGATCTGTCCAAAATTTTGGTGTGCAAAAATTATTTGAAATCCTCCCAATTAAATGGTCCACCTGTGATGCCCTTCATAGACTTTACCTCATGCCACCAACAAGCCACCTTTGCATCCGTACACCGGTAGGCAATAACAAACTCAGTATGACCACCAAACTTGCATCTTTGTGTATGACATCTTGTAAATCCACACTCCATATGAGATTCCCAAGACTAATAGTCCATAAATGTTGCCGAACTGTCCAATCTCCACTTTATTGTTGTTGCATCAAATGCCTCTCTAACAACAATAGTAGGATAATCATGGTATACATCGTTTGACTTCTCAGTAACACGAACAAACTTTGATAAAAACATAAGGGTTTGATCCAGTAGTACCCCTTACCCGCTAAACTCGTACAAATACGTCCACGTATATATTAAACATGTATCCAAATAAAGTATTACCCATGTAGAGGCATATGTATCGGGATCAACATGTATCCAAATAAAGTATTACCCATGTAGAGGCATATGTATCGGGATCTTTAGTTATACTCCCAAGCACATGATCTGTCCTGCCCCGCCTTCGGCCATCGTCGCGACCGCCGCCATCGCCGCCGACCATCGTAACGACCGCCGCCATCGCCGCCGACCATCGTAACGACCGCCACAGCCAAGATTTGTGTCGCCTCTGCCAGACAAGTCACCGGACAGTCCAGTGAGCCACCCGACAAGTTGCCGGATAGTCTGGCCATCACCGCCAAGCTTTTCTGTGCTAGCCCCGCCAACACACACCTACGAAGACAAGCCGAGGCGTACGCCGCTCAGGCCAAGTCACCGGCTCGCCAGACCCAACCTCCACCATTACCACTACGCGCGGGCAAGACAATCCCCGCCTATGATCCGGCGTACATCCATATTTTTTTTCTTTGCGTAGAGCTCGTACTAGTACAGGTACAGCTAGAAGGTATTATACACATGGTTATATATACGTGTATATGTTAGAGTTTAATACGTACACGGTTATTGTGGTAGTTTAGGATAGTTAGGATTCTAGCTTAACTTGTCTTGTACTCCAAGTTGATCCCTGTACGTTTATATATACTCGCCCATGAGGCTCAATAGTATATCCATCATATTCCGCCAAACTCATACTCTTTCATGGTATCAGCCTAAATCGATCTCAAACCCTAGTTTTCGCCGCGCTGCCCCCGAGGAGGTCGATCTCCATGATCTCCGTCGGGCGCTGCGCAACCCGTATGCAGGGTTCGTCCGCTGATCCGTGATCGGCTTCCATGTAAGTCTTTTTCTCCGATCTCTTGATCGGCTTTCGATCTTAGATCGGATTGAGTCGCCCACCGCCGTCGTCATCGCCGCGCCTCTACTCCGACCATCGGCATCGAGGATCTACATCAAGTCCGTGCGACTGCCCTCTCACTGTTGCGCCTGCCTCGGCAGGCTGCCGCGCACCGTGGACGGCTGCTACGCCTTCCTCGGAAGGCTACCGCGGCCGCCCCCCCCCTCGGATCCTCTTCGTCGTCATCGTCCGGGACTTCACCGACAACGTCGCCATCGAATCCGATCTACGCGTCGTCCACGCCATGGCGCATACGGTGCACCTCGGTCTGATCAACCGATCCCGCGCCTGTCTACGCCAAGCACGTCCCCGAGCACGCGCCTACCACCGATCGAGCTACGGGATGCCGATGTGTCGCCCCGTCGGGCCGCAGCACCGCCACCTTTGGTCCACGCTACCGGCTTCGAATGCGCCTTCCTTGGCGTGTACGTCGCTGGTGGTCTCCCAGCCGCTGCACCGACGTGCGCCCTGCAGCTATGTCACCCCCTCGGGTCGTAGCGTGGCTGCACGCAGTCTACTTCGCCATCCTCGTGCATCAACGGCCTCGACTTTCACCGCGTCATCTCCTACGGCGCGGATTACCGCCGTCTGCACATGGTTTTTGTCACGTCGTCGGGTCTTTCTCGCCTACTTAGAGCACCGCCGCCGCACTTCACAAGGTAACCTGCAGGGCGCCCTCTTGCCGTCGCAGGTCCCGCCGACTACTCCATCACCACTCTAGGCATCTAGCATGACTAACCCAGGTCGCCGCTGGTTTCGCCGCCTTCTATGTCTTCGTCCACTACAACTTTGCCGCCAGCGTCATCGCCTCATCCCCGACTACACCACCTGCTACTCTACTCCGACAACCGCGGACAGCGCCGGCATCTCTCCCTTAATCGCTCTGCGCATCGCAACCGCTCTGGAGGCTTCCTCTGCTAGTCTTTCTGACATGGTGACAAGTTCATGATGGTCCCTGCCCCCGCACGCCTGGTATTGGCAACACCGGGAGTGCCTTCGTCCCCAACGTGTTCTCGAGTCTAGCAAACTCGGATCGACGCCTCGTCTTCATCGGCTTCGACAACATCTTCTTCGGCATTGACCCCTCTACGACTGCCTTGACCACGTCATCGACGAGTTCTTCTTTGCATATTCCGTTCTGGCAAAATCAGAGTGTGCGTTCGTCCCCGACGTGCGCCTAGTTCTGGCAAAACTATGGCCGCACCTTGTTCTCGACGGCTCGGACTGCATCGACATCGGCATCGACACCCTCAACGACTGCCTCGACGCGTCTCTGCCATCCTCCTCATGCACTATGCGCATGCGACTTCACGTGCGGCTATCTCGACACGGGCATCCCCGACCACGACATCAACCATGGCGACCCATCGCACGGCTACCTCAACCATGGCACCGCCTCACGCTCTCGGCTCCCTCGACATCGGCACAAGGGCTACCACCTCTCTTGAGCATCACTAGCTTCCTCTACAGTTCAAGCTACCGTGATGCGACACCGTCCAAGACGTTTCCGCTATGACTGCGAGGGATGCCAGCCTACTGGATGCTACTTCGGTTTATATCTAGTCTGACCGTCTGCAACATTCCGATTGTTCACGACGGTACCGCTACGACTGTGGGGGATGTTATAGTATGATACGTACATGGTTATTGTGATAGTTTAGGATAGTTAGGATTCTAGCCTAACTTGTCTTGTACTCCAAGTTGATCCATGTACGCCTATAAATACTCTCCCATGAGACTCAATAATATATTCATCATATTTCATCAAAACTCATACTCTTTCAGTATATACTAATTACGAAGGGGTATCAAGTGATCTAGACCGTCTTTATGTTTGACATTATACGAGTTTAGGGGGAGGGGACTGGATCAGAGCCCAAAACCATATCCGTCTAGCAGCGATCTTTTTTTTTCTCACGCTGGACTACTTCACGCAACCTGTGTGATCGAGCAGGCAAATAGCCGATCCGGCAATTTTTTTTGAAAATTCCCTTCATGTTCAGACCGAAATCCGCACACTGCAATTCCTTGTCCATCGTTGTACGTACTCCTCGTGGTGCACACGATAGCGTTTCCTTACCCGATACAAACTATAGTAGATTGCAGCCCTCCTTTTTCTATGAGATTTGTTTCCCTTCGACGAATTTACTCTCTCCGGTCCAAATTAATTGACTGGGCTTGGGAGTGGGTAAATCTAAATTAATTATTTTAGGACTGGAGAAGTATCTTTTTTGGGTGGCAGCAAGCGACCTAGCACTCAACATGGGATGCTAACGAGAAAATAAGGCGAGCCAGTGATTGAAAACGATCAAGACAAGGACTACACAAAACGCGACAAAAAGAAAATCTAGACTCAACTACGACACAGATTGAAAAAAGCTAGACAAAAGAGACTATGACCAGCACCAGAACTAGAAACTATGATGATTTAAGGCTTTGCCGATGAACTACTATGAAATCTAATTTTTCGTATGGCTTTTTCTATATAACTAAAACAAAAAATAATCTAAGATATGTATTTGTGGATATTCACCGAGTAAACGCTGAAATCTGATACCAAGATGATATGAGGTGGCCCAATCTTCTCATGAGTTGTGGATGATGATGATGAACGTATGTGGATAACTTGTGAGAAGCTAACAAACTCTTTGGCTGATCACTGCTGCTAATGCAACATATTTTCAACCTATTGATATTCGAAACACCACACACTTGCACAACGCAGCCGCCGACCATGATGGTTTGCAATCTTCCAAATGGAACCATAGACCACACTTCAATTCAGTAGCAAAACTCCATATCGAAACAAACGTGGAGTGGTGGTAATCCAAGCGAAACACAAAGAATTACGATAATTTCAGATGAATGCTTGAGAGAAATTTGAGTATGAAATCTGGGAATAGTTTTAACATGGTCTAAGGCTTGTTTCGGTCGAGTTTTTCCGGTCGCTGCGCCTGGTACATAGCGTATCAGGAGACGTGCGAATACCATTTGGAAAGCTCACAAAATTATCTTTCTAACGAGTACTTATTTGTTGGATTCAGAGTTGGTATGAGGAAACCACATCCATCTCAATTTCGAAGCTCCTGTCTGTCCGAACCGAAACTTCCTTCTCTGATGATGGACCCACTTCCTCCCATGCCTCCCTCATGCACGCCATCTTGTTCATCTTGCTACAACTCTCCTTCTTATCCACGTGCAATGATTGTGTTATCCTAAAACCCGATCATACAAAGGTGCATAGACTTAGGCAGTATAAAATTCTCATTTATTAAAATATCAGATTCAATTAAGAGTGAGTTCACCTATTGTTCGAGTAGCTTTGCACATGTTGTTGTAATTGGTCCAATTCTGATTTCATTGGACTTGGCTTTTACAGAAACATCATCATTATTATCATGGATAGTAAATGGTAAAGGTATATGGATGTCCTCATCAGATGAGCTTGGGGGCGACTTCTTCTTTCGGCTAGGGTTTCACAACCCAAGAGTAACTAGCATCTCAATGGAACGTGGGGGGATTCAAATTCCTTTTTTGGAAGTGTGGAGCTAGGTCTTACCTTGATTCCCAAAAAGGCATCAAGTTCTAGTGGCTAGGGAAGGGGATCTGGATGATTTGAGCTCAGCAGCAATTGTGGAGAGCGAGTGGAAGTCACAACCTGTTCTAGAGGCAGGAGACAAGTATATATAGTGTCTCTTGGAAAAGAGTCGTTGGAGCCTACTTACCTGGAGTCTCCGAGGTTGAACCATGGAGTCTCTGGCCGGGCGAAATCTCCGAGGCTAGACCGTGGAGTCTCTGGGCTTGTCTCTAGACTAGACTCCGGACCCAGGTCCAGAGGCTCCTGGACTCCATGCCAGAATCCTGACAGGGGACATCGGTCTGGAGTTTCCACCGTGCGCACCTCGGAGTCCCCAGGGTTAAACCCCGGAGTCTCTGGCCTCGAGGCACCAAAAGCACATTTCTGAGAGCTTTCACTTGATGCGGTCATTAGGAAGGCTAGTGGGTGTATTTTGGGTTGTGATGATGAAGTGAAATCCCACAGACCTTCCATTGAGACATCCCTCTTGATAGTCTAGGTTCCTTACAAAATAACAAATAAAGCTAAGGAACCCTATTCTATCCTTCATTGATCTTTTCATCTTTTTGAGGGGTCGAACATCCTCTTGTGCTTTTCATCTATTTTATCTAAAACATAGTTAGCACACAGTTAGGAGATACTTGTGTTGACAAACAAACAAGCAAAACTTACTTAGGAAGGGAAATGCCATTTCAACAAGTTTTTCCAACTCATGCCTCGACTTCCCAACCCAACTCCTCGCACATACGGATCACTCCAAGGTCGTTGGGATGCCATCAAAGCTTGTTGTAGCCCATGGAGTGGATGTTTGGAGCAAGTGTGTGGTGCACCACCAAGTGGTGTCAACATTCATGATTATGTGAGTTCTTTCCCATTTTGATGAGGACATCCCATCTATTGATACAACCGCTATATCTACAGCTACACAAATACAAGGACCTATCACTCGAGTTCGTGCCAAACAACTTAACTATCAGGTACTTACGTTTCTTGGAACTATTCTTCATAATATGATGTTGCCTAAATCAGATGTGTTTGTTACTCTTAGAAATGATGGACCTGGTATGGACAAGAGGGACAAGCATTGCAGCATGGTCATGCATGGAGATGGCAGCAAGCATGTGAGAATTGAAGAGGACGCCACAAGTAGAGATTTCAGAACTTTTAAGCCACCATAATGATGATTGAAGACTTGGACGAAATATTCAAGAATATACTTTATAGATTCGTCCATAGCTTAATATGGTGTTGCGCCACCTTTATTTTGGGCTAGGCCCATGTTATTTTCGCAGGATATAAAATAGGCACTTTTTAGAGTCCGTAATTGAGGGGAAAAGGCCTTCCAGGATTTGGTTCAGCCACCATACCTATGGCTGGCCGAAACCCCATCTTTTCCTCCTTAAATACTCTTGTAGCCGTCACTTTTAGACTCGGATTTTGTTTAGACTAAAAGTTAGCCATCATTGCAACTTTACCAAGGCTTGAGTGTCACAGAGACCTCATGTACTTCACACCTATTCAGGATCCCACCTTATTCAACAAAGCTTTCATATATATCCGCAATATCTTGATTGCAATATTAGTTCTTACTTGTTCTTGATTCCAGGTAGGAATTAAGACCCTCGCTGGTCAGGCTGATCGTGCTTCTGTAAGATTGGTAACCTCCAGGAGATTGGCCTAGCGATTGCATTGGTGCTCATGCTCGCATGTGTAGTCGGATCGTCAATCCCGAACTCCACCCAAATCGACTATCACCATCTCATCGAAAGATCAGACGCCTTTTCCCTATCAAGTGGTATCATATTTCAGGTTGCTCGGTGAGATTTATAGTTTTTCCTAGTATAGATCCGTTTTACCTATAACCCAAGAAAAATCCAAAAATATAATTAGAGTTAGATCTATCCCATCACCAATCTCCGCCTTGCATTGTTTTTTCAGTTTTGCATCGTTGAATTTGTGTCTGTATCGTTGCGTTGAGTTACTGGTGTTAGTGTCTCATCCCTTAGAGTTTCGATTTCTGGTCACATTAGTCACTGCCGCCACGCTCACAGATCACCACCATTGCCATACATCCACCACCATATTCCGCCATGGACTCATGCCACCATAAACCCTAGACTCCGCCACCACCTTCCTACCACGACACGGATCCAACCATTTTCCTGCCGTGGCATCAGTCCGAGTAGAATTGTTATTTCCTTGATAGTTTTTCTTTCCTTCCATAATTGTTCCGTGCTGTAATCTAATTCTGTGAGTTAAAGTCCCGGCCGCAAGTCAACAAAGAGAGCAAAAAAAAGTCTAGAAATGCCTCCAAAAAAAATCTGGCTATACTAGTTTTTGGCCTTGGGGATCACTTTTCTCCATCGGCCGTTATATCGAGATTTTTTTGGCGCATGCGAGCTTTTCGGAGCATGATAGAAAATTTTTGACAAAATTTTTTGAGGATATCATGTTTTTAGACCCCGTAGATCAATTCTAGACACTCGTCATTATAGTGATTTTGGACATCTCGGTTCGCTTTTCAAAGCACCATATCATCACACCATTGCTTATTGTGCCGTGTCGTGACATTGTTAGAGGTTTAGGCTCGCGTCTCTAGTACAGTCTAGCCTAGGACTACAATGGCACCGTCGTTGAGCATCTTTTCAACTTTGCATTGCTATTTTGATAATCTAACCTCCTTTGCTAAGCCTTCCCAAAGATCCACAGGTTTCTCCATGTGCATTGTGTCGACTCCTGGTAATCGCTCGGTTCAATCTCTGGAACCACTATTCCTTGCGGTTGTACATCACCTTTTCCTCCTGTTTGGTAAGAATTTGTAAGAGCTTTGTATATTGCTTGACGGATTATGCATGCTTCCACCATATTTCAGTACTCATAGGCATATACATGTGTGCTTTTAAGGACTAACCATGGCAGATATACCTCTTGAACCGACAAACATGACGAATGAAGAGATGCATGCTCACTTCACCAAGCTTTTAGTAGGGCGTGCGCAAGATGTTGATTCAAGACTGCAGGATGTTGACATCAAGCTCAACGAAACCATTGACGAGATAGAAGGGCTAGAGAAATCCTTCAATGAAAAGCTCGACGCCAAGTATCAAAAGATCCTCAACAAGTTACCTGCACCTTCTGCTACACCACGTCCTCAGCGGCGTTTACCCGACCAGGTGGGACTTGCACGATGCATTCCATGCAAAGGAAACCATACTGCAGGTTCGTCTGCTCCTGTTGCAGTTGCACCACCTCTTGTTCCCACCGCCGAAGCTGCTGCACCACCGGCTACCGCCGCTACTGCGGCTGACCCATTTGCGGAATATGAAGAGGATGGTGAGTACGAGTATGAAGGTGAGGATGAGTTCGACGAGTATATCGAACAACTTGTTGGCCGTCCTCGGCATTACTACCGTAATGCTCGACCACCGGTACGTAATGATGATCATGTTGCTAAGGTTAGGTTAAATATTCCACCTTTTGAGGGTAGATAAAATCATGATGCATATCTTACATGGGAATTATAAGTAGATCAACGTTTTGCATATTTAAGATATCCTGAGAATATATGTGTTAGTGATGCTACTTGCGAGTTTATAGATTTTGCTTCACTTTGGTGGTCTGGATATTTTCGCGTAAATCATGCTAATGTTCCTAATACTTGGATTGCTTTATAAACTACTACGCGTGTTCGTTTTGTACCACCAACTTAACAACGAGATTTGCTAAAGAAATATACTCGTTTAGGACAAGGAAAAAATTCTATAGAAGAATATTATCAGGAATTACAAATTGGGATGGTTCGTGCTAGTATTGTTGAAAATACGGAACAAATGATGGCTTGTTTCTTTCTTGGTTTAAATAAGGAGATTCAAAACATCTTAGACTATAAGGAATATCGCACCATTACTCGTTTGTTTCATCTTGCTTGCAAAGCTGAATGTAAAGTGTAGGATCGCCAGCCACCATGAAGAAGGTCTAACAATTATGTAGGTCATATATCGTCGTGGACGTCTCGAAAATCAGTGCCTCCTTCGCGTGGTACGCCACCAAAACCTACCACGTCCAAAGCCACCACGCCTTCATCACGAACGCCTTCGGCTGCTCCCCCACCATCATCCAACGACCCTACTCGTAGCTCTTCTTCTATGGCCTCCACAAGCAAGATGAAGGATATACAATGCCGCGTGTTATGATGGTGCGTGATGATGGTGAATATGATTCAACAAGTGACTTTGATGAAGATACATTAGCTCTTATTGCTGCACGTGATGGGGATCAATCTGATTCTAGAGAAGATACGGAGGTAATGGGAGCTGAAAATGCTGATCAATACAAGAGGTTAGTGGTACAACACGTGTGGAGTCTCAATTGAGCAAAGCTAAGCATGATCAACGCTACAACCTATTCCAAAAACAAGGCGTTGTCAAGGAACGAGCTATACGGATTATTATTGATGGAGGGAGTTGTAATAATTTGGCTAGTGTTGACATGGTAGAGAACCATGCTCTCCCAACAAGACAACGCACACATTCATATTACATCTAATGGTTTGATAGTTCTCGTAATATCAAGGTAACAAGAACGGTATGCGTGCATTTTACTATTGGTACATATTCTGATTTTGTTGATTGTGATGTTGTGCTCATGCAAGATTGTTCTTTGTTACTTGGTAGACCTTGGCAATTTGATAGAGAATCTGTTCATAATTGTAAAACTAATCACAATTCTCTTATGCATGATGGAAAGAAAATTGGTCTAAAACCTATGACTCCTGAACAAATTTTAAAAGGTGATTTTGCTAGAGCTAGTAGAGCTAAAACTGAGGTGAAACACAAAAGTGAGAATCAAATTGTTGCTACAGATTTTGTACCACTAAAGACTACTAAATATGATTCTAAACATGCTACTAAAATTCGTTTGAAGGGTCCATGTATGCTTGCAAATAAAATTGATATTGTTGAACCATATGTGAACAATACTCAATGTTATGCAATTTTCTGTAAAGAGATTTTGTTTTCATTTGAGGATATGCCTCCATCTTTGCCACCTGCTGTTGCTAACCTTTTGCAGAAATATGAGGACGTGTTTCCACCTGAGATGCCACTATGACTACCTCCTATTAGAGGAACTGAGCACCAAATGGATCTAATCCCTGGTGCCACACTGCCCAACCACACGCCATATAGTACCAATCCTGAGTAGACAAAGGAGATACACCGCCAATTCAGGAACTACTTGACAAAGATCACATTCGTGAGTCCCTTAGCACATGTGTTGTTTCTATTATTTTGGTACCTAAGAAAGATGGTTCTTTGCGCATGTGTACTAATTGTAGATCTATCACTAATATTACTATTCATTACCGTCATCCTATTCCATGTTTAGATGACATGCTTGATGAATTGAGTGGCTCTACCATGTTTTCTAAAGTTGATTTGCGTAGTGGTTACCACCAAATTCATATGAAATTGGGAGATGAATGGAAAACAACATTTAACACTAAGTTTGGTTTATATGAGTGATTAGTAATGCCTTTTGGTTAACTAATGCACCCAGCACATTCATGACACTAATGAACGAATTTTTACGAGCTTTCATCAGATGTTTTGTGGTAGTCTACTTTGATGATATTCTGATTTATAGCAAATCTTTAGAGGATCATTTGGAACATTTGCATGCTATTTTCAATGCTTTACGCGATGCACGTTTGTTTGGTAATCTTGAGAAGTGCACCTTTTGCACCGATCAAGTTGTGTTTCTTGGCTATGTTGTTACATCACAGGGTATTGAAATGGATCTAGCCAAGATTGAAGCAATTGAGAATTGTCTGCAGCCCAAGACAGTCACACAAGTGAGGAGTTTTCTTTGCCTCGCTAGTTCTTATAGGCGTTTTGTCAAAGATTTTGGATCAATTGTTGCCCCACTTGATGAACTTACTAAGAAGGATGTGCCCTTTGTTTGGGGCGATGCACAACAACAAGCCTTCATGATATTTAAAGATAAGTTAACGCATGCTCCATTGCTCCAACTTCCTGATTTTAATAAGGCTTTTGAGCTTGAATGTGATGCTAGTGGAATTGGTTTAGGAGGTGTGTTATTACAAGAGACAAACATGTTGCATATTTTAGTGAAAAATTGAGTGGGGCTAGTCTGAACTATTCTACTTATGATAAAGAATTATATACGCTGGTTCGGACATTAGAAACTTGGAAACACTATTTATGGCCTAAAGAATTTGTTATACATTATGATCATGAATCTTTGAAGCATATTCGTAGTCAAGCTAATTTGAATCATCGCCATGCAAAGTGGGTTGAATTTATTGAGTCTTTTCCTTATGTTATCAAACACAAAAAGGATAAAGATAATGTTATTGCTGATGCTTTGTCGCGTCGTTATACTTTGTTATCTCGACTTGACTTCAAAATATTTGGATTGGAAACTTTTAAAGAACAATATGTGCATGATGCTGAATTTAAAGATGTGTTGCAGAATTGCAGAGATGGTAGAACATGGAACAAATTCGTCTTCAATGATGGATTTGTGTTCCGTGTTAACAAACTATGCATCCTAGATAGTTTTGTTCGTCTTTTGTTGTTACAGGAGGCGCATGGAGGAGGATTGATGGGTCACTTTGGTGTCAAAAAGACGGAGGATGTTCTTACTGCACACTTCTTTTGGCCATGCATGCGTTAGGATGTTGAGAGATTTGTGGCACGCTGCACTACTTGTCAAAAAGCTAAGTCTTGCCTTAATCCACATGGTTTATATATACCTCTTCATGTTCCTAGTGTCCCTTGGGAGGATATTTCTATAGACTTTGTTTTGGGATTGCCTCATACGCAAAAGAGGAGGGATAGCATTTTTGTTGTTGTGGATCGGTTTTCTAAGATGGCACACTTTACTACGTCACAAAACTGATGATGCTATGCATATTGCTGATTTATTCTTTCGTGAAATTGTTGGTTTACATGGTGTGCCAAATACTATTGTTTCTAATCATGATACTAAATTTCTTAGCCACTTTTGGAGATGTTTATGGGCTAAGTTGGGGACTAAATTGCTGCCTAGTACTACATGTCATCCCCAAATTGATGGACAAACTGAAGTAGTGAATAGAACTTTGTCTACTATGTTGCGGGATGTTTTAAAGAAGAACTTAAAATTGTGGGAATAATATTTACCTTATATTAAATTTTCTTATAAGCGTTCGCTGCATTCTACCACAAAGATGTGCCCATTTAAAATTGTGTATGGTTTTATTCCTCGTGCACCTATTGATTTGTTACCATTCCCATCTTCAGTGCAAAATAATTTAGATGCTACACAACATATTGAAATGATATTAAAATTACATGAGACTACTAAAGACAACTTAGAATGCATGAATGCTAAATATAAACTTGTTGGGATACAGGAAGAAAGCATGATGTGTTTGATGTCGGTGATCTTGTTTGCTTATATTTGCGCAAAGATTGTTTTCTTGATATGCGCAAGTCTAAGTTAATGCCACACGTTGCTGGTCATTTTAAGGTGTTAGAGAAAATACATGATAATGCATATAAACTTGAGCTACCTGCAAATTTTGGTATGGTTAGTCCTACATTTAACATTGCAGATTTGAAGCCTTACTTTGGTGAGAAAGATGAGATTGCGTCGAGGACGACTTCAATTCAAGAAGGGGAGCATGATAAGGACATCCCATCTATTGATACAACCGCTATACCTACAGCTACACAAATATAAGGACCTATCACTCGAGCTCGTGTCAAACAACTTAATTATCAGGTACATTCGTTTCTTGGAACTATTCTTCATATACATAAGAATATAATGTTGTCTAAATCAGATGTGTTTGTTACTCTTAGGAATGATGGACCTAGCATGGATGAGAGGGACAAGCATTGGAGCATTGTCATGCATGGAGATGGCAGCAAGCATGCGAGGATTGAAGAGGACACCACAAGTGGAGATTTTGAAACTTTGAAGCCAACATAATGATGATCGAAGACTTGGACAAAATATTCAAGAATATACTTCATAGATTCGTCCATAACTTAATATGGTGTGGCGTCACCTTTATTTTGGGCCAGGCCCATGTTATTTTCGCAAGAATTAAAATAGACACTTTTTAGAGTCCGTAATTGAGGAGAAAAGACCTTCTAGGGTTCGGTTTGGCCACCATACCTATGGCTGGCCGAAACCCCACCTTTTGCTCCTTAAATACTCCCGTAGCCGTCACTTTTAGACTTAGATTTTGTTTAGACTAAAAGTTAGCCATCATTGCAACTTCGCCAAGGCTTGAGTGTCATAGAGACCTCCTATACTTCGCACCTATTCAGGATCCCACCTTATTGAATAAAGCTTTCATCTATATCCACAATATCTTGATTGCAATATTGGTTCTTACTTGTTCTCGATTTTAGGTAGGAATTAAGACCCTCGCTATTCAGGCTGATCGTGCTTCTGCAAGATCGGTAACCTCCAGAAGATTGGCCTAGCGATTGCATTGGTGCTCGTGCTCACATTTGTAGTCGGATCATCAAGCCTTAACTCGACCCAAATCGACTATCACCATCTCATCGAAAGATCGGACACCTTTGCCCTATCACATTTTGTGCATCTCAACTAACCCCTAATGGATGATCATATTGATCACATACATTTTATGCATTGTTACATGTAGGATCACATTGCACAAGATAGATACAAAGACATGGCGGCTTCAAAGAACAAACCATTAACATATCACCATTGCTACAAGTTGCTTGAGAAGAGCGACAAATGGAGGTTGCGAGACCAAGAAGCACCTCCCAAAAGAGGTGGTGTTGGCGGCAGCGGAGGTGGTGGTGGCGGCAACAACGGTGATGGTGCCTCTAGTGGTCTCGGTGACAATGGTGGTGCGCAATGCCATGTTCTATTACTATAGATAATGTGGATGTATTTTTTTGGTGCCTAGGATCATTGCAAAGGGTGATGCAAACTCTGAATTGTCGCATCTTTTGTTTGATTATGTTTCAAAAACTATGAAATCATGGGCGCTCGTGCGGGGTCTATTCTGTGCGAGAAAAAATGGGCCCCAAAACCACGTTTTGCACAGCATGTAAACGCATTTTCCGAGCCACGACTTTACTATGTCTGCTAGAGATGCTCTAAGTAGATGAATCATTTATGTATGTTACTGGAATGCCAAATCAATCCAACTAGATGGAAATGCGCGCTTCGCCGCGCCTCCTGCAGTGCATTCTATCAAGGTGTGCTCAACTTAGTGGACATTCTGACTGCTCAGCTAAGGGGTGTAATGCATTTAGTTTAATTCTTTTTTAGTCTGATGTCAACCGGTTTTTCAAAGGAGCTATCACCCTCCTTTCCCGTACCACCCTTGAACAATTAGTGGTAAATCAGCAAAGTCACTTGTACAATTTGGGGAAGTCTCGAAATTACCACATGCACTTTTCTTGATGTTTTTCACTGCGCAGTTATGATGTATATGAATGGGTCCTTCTAAGGTGCCCCCAACATCTTTGTTGACAGAATTCTATAATCTAGCAATAAAAAATGAACTTTAATATTCTTTAGTCAATTACAAACCTTATGTTATATATTTTCTATGTCAAGAGCACATCCATATCCATAGATAAGAGCAAGTCAAGAAACCACTATTATATTCCAAGAGAGAATATTTTGCATGAAGTAGCTTACTTCTAGCTGTACAAATGAGCACGAAAATCAAACGTCAATCTAAATAAATCAACCCCTTCTAGGCAACCATACAATAGTTCCATGACACAGTGCACCAAATACTATCCTAAATAAATTATCTTCAAAATTGGACCTATAAAAGTATGGTCAAACCAATTATTGGATTCCACTATTTAGGTCAACTGAGCATTAACGAACTATGGAAGCAACATATATATTCAGTTGCGTGAGTATGGGTTACCTAAGTAAAAATTAAAATATCATGGTGAAACTAGAAATCATAATACAATTGTGACCTAGTCAAATTAAAAAAATGATTCACGCAAAAGATAGAGTACTCATGCCACTGGGGCATTCCATATATAAGTTTGTCATAATGGTACCTCGCAGAAAATACATTTGTGCACTTTTTGCTTAAGATAAGAAAATTAACACTTGTTTGACATTTCCCACATTTGGCAAGAACACGAAACTTCAACGTAATTTGTACTTTGAATGAATCACACCGTCTTATTTCTGTTCAATAGAATTAGTCAATACCATAAATCTAAGTTTTATTTCTTTCATACCATAACTCTAAATTTGTATTAAATATCGCCTACCTTTCTTTAGAAGCCTTTCCCTCGATGTCATAGACTAAACTATTCAACTGTCTGCTTATTTTTAATCTCTCTACCATGAAACATTTACACCTTTGTCATAACAAATTGTCAAAGAAAGGAAGTGAACAAGCCTTGAAAAAACAACATATTTTGTTTAGGGATATGAACCGACAGAGAAGAACCTAGTCTTTTCTGTAACCTACAGGTCTAGGTAGTAGCCTCTCCACCGTTGATATCAAGACCCTGGACCCGCGCCACCATACCAACCTTCTTTTAATATTGATAAAATCCTCAATCCATTAATAGAAAAAGGAGCGTATAAAGCAACAAATGATATGCTACAACATAAATAAAGCAATGATTGGATTTGGTCACTTTCACTTCTCTTACAAACTACATCTCATTAAAACGAAATTTGGCATACTGTGTTTTCATCTGTTCCATCATAATTTTTTAATAGTAACTTGCATTGATATATGTGAAAAATATATAGCATGTGACCACAAGGGTAACAATTCTAGCATTTTACATAGACACGAGATACGTGAAAACAGAAACTGCACACTATAGTTATAGTATAAACATTGTGTAGCATGTACCAAAACGGGTCCCTTCAGATTTTACAAAAGAATAATCAGATTCTTGTAAGTGTATGGAGGGTCAATCAAAGGATAAGCGAGGTTTCCAAAGTTTATATTTTGATAACAAGGGAAAACATGATTGGGTCATTGTACACAATTTAGTTTTGTAGCACAAGAGTTTATTGGGTCACTTCAACGAGTGAATGTTTGAAGCATAATTGGAAACAATACAAAATCTTTTAATGCTTAGGTCAAATGTTTTAATAAATATAGTGTTGCACTAAAGCCACATATGTCCAGAAAAAGACCACAAATCATTACTTGGCGGTGAAAGTTTTTCTCCAAATCTACAAATCCACTAAGAACAATTTTATATTGAATATATAAGAAAGTTGCATTGTAGTGTTCAACAACTTGCAATAAAACTATATAGCATGGAAAATTAAGAGTGACAACAATTTCAACTAATCATGCGGGATAGTGTGCCCTCCCTTTCACCCTAATTGAGATGAAGTGTAGGTTCATTGTTGCGAATGATATTAGTTTCTTTGTGAAGCAAATATCACAAAACTTAGTTGATTGCAGTATCTAGATGGTGCAGCACTCTAGTCAATATAATAAAAATCAAATAAGAGTACCACAATAATAAGAGCTACTTTGACACGAGTAACATTCATTAGCAGGAACCAACTAACATATATGCAAGAAACAACTATGTATAATAGAAGCATGAACAAATATCTATGTTGAATAGAAACAAAGGCCCATAAAAAGATAACCTCTAGTTGTCTGACAGACAGGGCCGGGCCGGCAAAATTCGAGGCCCTGTGCGAAACTCTAATACGGGCCCTATCACACTAGAAATATTTAAACTATTCGGCAATTATACTTAATATCCCATAATATTTTACATAGCCATTGGATATATTAAGGATTAGATTTATTTACAAATGATATGGAAGATTAAAGGTCGCATTGATCAATTGTACTAGTAAAAGATTGCTAATTTTATTAGCGTTTAGATGATCACCAAAATCACCTCGTTCCTACTGGGTGTGTGATCATGTCCGGTTAAGCTTGAACCAACGATAGGAAACCGGGAAGGTGAGGGCCAATCTATGCCAATGTTGATCAGAATTGGAGAATAAAAAAGGCCACGTTTTGGTTTGTTGATCCGCCAACAAGAACAGTAACTATCGCTGACGGTGATGGCCTAGGGCTGAGGCGTTGACAAGTAGAGTAGGGAATACGTGCGACTTGCGGCGCTGGGACCTGGGAGTCAGGGGTCTAAACAATCGATCAACTAATACAAGAGCCCGTTAATGAAATCGGGAGGCAGACGACGGGCAAGTACCAACGGCCTAGTACTACTTTTAACTTCCTAATTCCAGCGAATGGACTGCCGACTAATTATGTTTAGTACAAAGCGTGTGTGCTAGGAAATTAGGGGCCCTAGAAAATTATGGGCCCTGTGCGAGTGCACAAGTTGCACTCCCGCTCGCCCGGCCCTGCTGACAGAAATGTAGCAGTCAGAAAACCCACTTGTATCCACAATCTTCCTAGGCCACGGTAGAGGCACTACATTTTTGCAACTCCTCAACATTTTAAGTGAACATACATGTTGAGAAATCAGTAGTACATCGTAGCGCAAAATTGCAAGAAATAGTGGAGGACGGGTGTAAGGAAAATAAGAAGAGGAGAGGAGCCTATAGCCATGACATGGGTATCCCCTCCTTGGCCACTGGCTACCACCATATCCCAAGCAGCTCCTTCCAAAAAAATTCATCTGGTGGCGGTACATCTGACAGTGACACTCTGGGCAGCCGGGATTGGTTCTTAATGCGAGACGCGAGAAAATT
The DNA here is from genome assembly GCA_916181665.1 of Avena sativa. Classification (NCBI taxonomy): domain Eukaryota; kingdom Viridiplantae; phylum Streptophyta; class Magnoliopsida; order Poales; family Poaceae; genus Avena; species Avena sativa. Next base: position 322,684,312 of record OV702292.1, read on the forward strand.
GAGCGGCCCATGCGCCCGGCCGTACCGGCATAAAGGCTGAAGTGAATTAGTGACTGCACAGGTTTACGGCAGTGCATGTACGTCCGCTGGTCACTCCGGAGTAGGTGGCCGAGGCAACACAACTTTAAATCATAATTGATGGCAACAATACACTACGTTGAATGTAAAGAGAGGAAACACCATACACTACAACATGAATGGCACTGAAGCATAAATGATTCCTAAAAACTAAATATAAGAGGTAGAAATTAGATTTTAGGTTACCTGGAGATAAATCAATCAGAAAACTGTAAATATTTGTCATGAAACCAAGTTGTATATAAGTCAAAACAGAGCTATATAAAGCGGTATTGAAAGAACAACATATTTCAATACAAATAAGTGAATAATCAAAAGTAACTAATATTTGATCTTACATTGAAATGGCTATTTGGGTAAAAAAATGGGAGGATGTCACAAGTGGAAATTTTCATAAAGCTCAACGTTATTTGTGTTATTTTATTGAACTGAAAAGCTTGTTCACATTCCTGAGGCGACTGGATTATATGTTGTCTAGCGGTGTCCACCCTATAAGCCTATAACCGTTCCTATTATCATTAAAGTAGAAATAACCAAACAACTATATTAAAAAAGGCACATCATATACATGTTTCTAACTCTAAAATGGGGTGAAGTATCTCAAGTTATCCACACCAGCCTGGCCTTGAAGGTGACCCGCAACTTAGGAAGTAACTTATGAAATGAGTGATCAAGGAAATATGTTATGCATAGAAACAGTTTTGCTCCACATGATTAATTGACTGTAGTTTGCAAGTATATAGGAACAGATACAGCTAAATAGGTATTAAGAAGCTAGGTTACAACCATTCTTTGAAGGCATGTTGAAAGAACCTCACATATATCAATACATGTCAGGCAAAACAAATGTGGAAGTAATCTAACATACATATTTGTTTTTCTTTTTATTGACAAAAGTAATTACTCCGAGACAGGCAAACCTTAAGCGTGATAGAAAACTCATATAGGGCTAACTAAAGCTAAATTGGTAACAAAATCTAGTGTGCAAATAATGTCCACGGGAATTCTAAATGAATCCGAAATACATGTCAACTATATTTTTTTAAAGCAAAGTAATTTACTCCGATACAGCTGAACATTAGATGAGTCATAATACCCAAAAACAAGCATTTTATTATTTAAGAAACCTCAGAATGGCAGCTTGGGGACCCTAAGCCATATCCCCACTATCAATCATCTTACACAAAGAATGTATAGAAGATACCAAGAATGCACATACCACAAAATCTTAGGTTGTTCTACATAAAATAGACCATATACTTGTTTAAATGCATTGAATCCTTGCAGTACATGTGGCATCTTAATGATCAAACAATTTATTTGTTGAATACAGTAAGCATAGATTATTTTATGATGGTAACGCAATCTATGGAAGATAATTGGTTATGCCCACACCCAAAATATATATACATACAATGCATTAGACCATATCAATAGAATGTGCATGGCCAAACCTTGCTCCCACTGTGATCCTAAATCCTAATGGAGCTTTTGAAAACCAAGGGATTCAGTAATTCAACATGTCATCAAGAAATCATCAAAAACCTACGATATGGATGAAGAAAATAAAAGAGGAATGAGCCCTACCTGGGTTTGTTGATTGCTGAATCTCCAAGATGGCAAAAATATCTCCATGGAGGCATTCATTTACATAGTCCAATACAAACTAATATCTGAAGTCCTGAACTATTACAAAATTTAATACACTAAATTAGCTTTAACTATTTCATTGTATTCATAAATGCATCTGAATGAAAAGAACAGAAATATCACAATGTTCTAGGAAAGCATACCTAGTTAGGTGGTGGAGACCCTAGGTTTACCATTCCTGTACCGCCGCAGCATGCAGCCTCCAATCGACCACGTTAACAGCAACCCCGTCATACCTCCCCCATTGTCATATGGCAACCTTCGCAGGCTCGCGCCCTCATCCTTCTATAGCCTCTGGTTGCACCATAGAAGTATAAGATTATAGAACATAAAGTATTATTTTTTGAGTTTGGGTTATCAAACTTGTAAATTCTAATGGGTAGCATATTAAAGTGCATCAAGTTTCTAGTAATTGCTCACAACTGCCTCATCGTTCGTATGAGTTAAGTTTATGGGCTATCTGTGTTAGAAGTTTAGAACAAAATTGCTTAGTGACGGTCGAAACATAGTAGGATGGTCGCCGCCTAACATATTAGTGTGTGTGGCTCTGAAGTAGGAATATGTCATCTCCAACATGAACCCACTATGTGTTCTGTGACTCCATGACACAATGTGATTGCAGCCTTGTAGGATTCGGCTTTCTGTATCATTGGTAAATTATAAAATCAAAACAGTGAATAGGTTGAAGACATAAGAACACATCAAATTGTAGACGAATAGTAGGTGGAACTGTAAGGACCATAGGCTAAAGCGCAAGCAGCAGATGCTTTTATCAGCCACAACTGTGATGATGGGTGAAAGAAAAATCCATGAACGCATCCAGAACCACCGTGAGAGAAAATACCAGGAGACTTACTGCAAGTCTGCAATGGTTTTGAAATACATGGAGGCAAAAAATTCCGAGATAAAATACCTGCGTATATCAAAAAAATCTCTTCATGAGATGGTTGGGGATTTTTCAAAGAAATTTAGTGTTATTGATAGATTCTTCCACTCATCCTTATGCATAAATAAAATGATTAAAATTTATATCTTTGCAAAAAATGCACAAATATACAAACTAACCAGTAGTCTGAATTCGTTGTATTCTACCAAACAAAAAGGCAGCAAAAAGAACAATGATAATGTGTGCATACCTTTTAATCGGGCATATAATAGATAAGTACGTGAATGAACACTTTGTGGCTGCTGCCGGCAGGATGCGATCATGCGAAATGAACATGATACTGTATCAATGAATTGCAGAAGCCGCAACAGGCAGTGTCCCATCGTTTGCGAATGACATGGAGCAGCGGCAGATGCCCTAGCAGCCAGATGGAAAATCCACTCGATCTGGTTATCCAGACTATGAGACGACGGCCAGAAGACACTTAAAATTAGTCTCCGACAAAATATCAGAACACTTCCAGGCCATCACGATAGCCTAAACTACTCCCTCCATCCCGGTTTAAAGGACACAATTTACAATTCTCTCGGCCCTAGGTGTCATCTAATTGGTTCATTTAATAGCATGAAGTAGAACATGCATGAGGAGAAAAAGAGTTAGAAAAGAGTTCACATTTGTTCACACATGTGCATGCAAGCAGTTTCTTTTCACACTAGAGTAATTATAGAGATTAAATGCTTTTGTGTCTAAATATTTTGGGATTGCATGATTTGCAAATTGTGTCCTTTAAACCGGGATGGAGGGAGTACAAAAAATGGTGTGCATTTAGTTGGCCCTCGTTCCAAGAAAATAGGTGCATGGATACTATGATTAGCTAGCATTAACACTAATCAAGCAATTACTACGACCATTATTACCTGCCAAATACATTGAGAGGGGGCGACTGGTTAGGCCCCTGGGTAGCTATGTGTTTGGCCCTCCATCGTCCTAAGATTTGATTAAGCCCAAAAATCCGCTGAAAAATCAAAAGTAGATACGAAGATTACCTTTGCTAAGCAAGCGAGAGAAGGAATGCTCGTACATCCTGTTGGAGCACGGTGGGAATGAGGGCTTGATGAACAGGTTCTTGGTGCAACCGAAAGTGCAGGCTCCCTGAGTGATTCGTCCTGCGAGGTGGCCGTGAGCCAGGTCGTGCAATCCCAACGCCAGCCGCGAGCCAGGCCAGGCCCAGAAGAAACACCAGCATGAAGACCGCCAATCGACCAACGTAGTGGGCGGTGTAGCCTCCGGAGGAAGCCTCCCTTCAACCACCGCAGAGGGCGGCGTAGCTTCTGAACCGCTGATGTTGATGAGCTCTGATTCCAATCACAACCTCAAGAACGGCAGCTTGGACGCCCCCTTGAGATTCGAAGTTGCAGGACCATGGAGGTTGAAATCCGCCTGTTCTCCTTCAGATCCGACGAGCTGCTGCTTCCTCTCCCCACTTCCATCACCACGACAGCCGCAAGCAGCAGGTACGGCCGGCCTCGCCGGCGGAAGGGGCATGGGATTGGCCCTGGGAGCTCTGAGCGACTCTCAAGTAGGGCTGTGGAGAACGAGAGGAAGGGAGGGGAGAGATGCCGGCGACCAAATCACGCGAACCTCGGGGCACGTATCAGAATTCAGTCATGGTCAGCCCTGCCCAATGCGCCGAGCGTCACCGTGCTCCTCCAGTAGTGGCTAATGATTGGAGGCGTTGGTGGTTTGCTATGAGCGAAGATAGATGAAGAGAACGGAGTGGGGTGACGCCGCGACGGGATCAGAGAGGAGAGGAGGCGGTGGGCACGGCATCGTGAAGACTGGTCACCTGACCCACATGCGGGCCCACGAGCAGTGGCAACCGGCCTCCACGTGCGCCCTAGATGGCCTCAGTTGCGCTGCAATTGTTCACGCTTAAGCTATTACTCGTGCCCGAACCACCACGGTTGGGCCGGAGGAGGCTGGGAGGCATCACGGGTGTCCGCCGGCGGCACACAGGAGGTTGGGAGGCAACACAAGGCAGGGCGCCGGCAGAGCACAGGAGGCTAGGAGAGGTCGGTGGCCAACGCAGAGGAGGTTGGGAGGCGGCGCGGGGATCGGCCAGCGACGCGCATGAGGTGCGGGAGCCGGCGGCCGACTCTTTGGAGGCTGGGGAACCGAGATTTTTTTTGAGATCGGAGGATTGGGGGATCGGGGAGAAAACCTGGTTCAGATTGGTCGTCCGTGTGTGGGAGGTATGAGGGCCCACCTGGCAATGACATAGTGTGGGCAGAGGCCCAGAATCAGTGGCAGCGCGCACATCTCGTGGCCTCAGAGCGTTTGTATTTGTTCACGCTTAAGACTTAAGATAATTAGATAATGGCTGTTCCATCGATTTTTTTATTCTGACGTGTCTAATTCGCTAGATAGTATTGAGGTGGTCGGATTGTGATTTGGGGGGTGAAGCTAGACTTGCGGGGCCTCCAGAATTTGGATGGAGGCTGTGAAGTAGCTCTCGGTCCAAATACTCCCTCTGTTTCGGAACTTGAGATGTTTTAGTCTTTTCCTACTCCCACCGATCTAGTGTATATAAATCCGAGTCTATTAATATTAATATAGATCAGATGAGAGTACTAAAACACACGTGGATAGACGCCTTTATGCGGAAAGGCATAAAGCCATATATTATCTGAAGAGGAGTTTTGTGATACCCTCAAATGAATAACGACCCTCTATTTTAGTCCATCCAAAGTCTCGTAACGTTTTATACTAGTGTTAAAAAGATGACAAGTACAATTTATACTAGTGGCCTCGTTGATGGCAAAATCGACACCCAAAAAAAAGGCCATAGACAGGCCGGCCCAACAGAATCCAAGTCGTTCTGGTCCTATCGTTTGCAAAAGAAAAAACCTTCCTAGCCTCCGTCCTCGCCTCCGCACCTCTCCGCCGGCGTCCTCCACAAACACGCCTCCATACATGGCCGTAGGCGCTGCCTTACCCTCCCACCCACAGACTGCGCCGCCCTCCATGCATCCTGCTCCACACCGACGGTCTACATTCCCTGATGTCTTCAAACGCGTCAAATCCCTGCAGCTACCTCTAAGGCGGTGTCGCTCTGCTGCCGGAGCTGCGGAAGACGGCGGACTCTAGACGTCGTACGACCCCCAAAACTGCGGTTGCATCCCCTCACCCTGCGCGCCGTCCTCGGAGATCAGGTCGGTGGCCATGCTAGGATGACTACCGTGGCGCCCCATCCTCGTCTCCCACATCCCCGCCAACGCACCCGTCGCTGTCACCGTTATATGGGTCGCCAGGTTGCATGGTGGTTGTGTCCAAATCGACCATCGGGACGTACATCAATAGAACAGAGAAGCTCCAAACTGTTCTTGGACTGAAATCCAACTCCGGCGTTGGCCATGGATGATTTGGACGCTACCTACCCCTGACAGTGGGCCAACGTTACTAATTGTCATCAATGTGATTAACGCATGTATTGTGCATTCCATTCCGGCAAAACATGTACACTCCTAAAATAACGTGTTTGGCCTGCCGGACCTAATCTCTTTCTGTCAATCTGGACCGTAGAGTCAATTTATACTACTCCCTCTCCTATGACTAGTAAAAGGTACCATAAAACTTGCCTATCTGAAACCAACCCTTACAAGAACATCCTTACAAAAAGAAATAAAACATAAGTTCTTAAAAATTTCAGCGCCATCTTCCTTCTACATCCCGTGACAGCGCGCCATGAGCAAATCTCGATGCCGCCTTTGGGCCTCCGGCGTAGCAAAGCTCGTGTCGGAGAAATTTTGAGAAAACCCAGGCACTTGTATAAGCAACGGCGGGGAAGTCGTCGACATAGACCAGAAGATGCCGGCGACCACAATCTTGAGAGATCGTTGTCCCGGAGAAACTAGTACCGAGAAGGGCCGGGAGATAATTCCCACCCTGGCCAGACGAAGAACGGGGACACCAGACTCACAAGTTCCCTGGCGAAGATGTACCTAGCTGAGCTTCATCTGGCGGAGGTGGAACTTGAGGACAACAAAATACGCTGCGACATCATCCTCTCCACTGAACGTCGCCGCCGTAGACAAACCTTTAACACGCTAGGCCTAATGCCCAACGATCGACTCCAAACTCCATCCTGTCAACGCTCCTTCAGGAAAGAACACCGATTTAGGACAGGCTGAAGGACCTTTATTCTCGCCGCCGTCGATGCCCCTATACTGGAGGCGAAGATTTCGAAGACCCTACAGGGACCGGTCATCCCATCTGAGGCCCACCCTCCTGCCACCTCAACGGCCGGGTGGAGGGCAGGGGAACCAACGGCGGCGGTGCCGGCAGCCAAGGGCTGCCCAGATCAGATCGCCTCTGTAGAGAGCCCCCGAAAAAACGGGTTTATGTTTCTTGTGCTGCGTCTAGATGCCTTTTAGTGTATAAATTCACTCATTTTGCTTTGAACCTACACAATCTAGATACATGCGTTTTATAAAAATGCTAAAACATCTGATATTTTAAAACCGACGAAGTAGATTACTATTTGACAATGTCGTCATTGGGATACCACATACCAGCGCATGGTTAGAATTATCCATGTTGTGGATCTCGCATTTGACATTGTCGCCATTGTGGTACCATGGCATGGTTGGAACTATCCATGCTGTGGATCTAAAATCACTCCGCTGCAGATCGGAAAATGGTCATGATAAAAAAAAACGAGTTTACCTTCATAAGCATGTAAAGTGTTTTGTTGAAACTATTTTGGCCGAGACGAAAACGCCCACTGCGCGCGCAGCGTTTACTAGCCAATCTAAGTGGCTGCTCCAATGGGAGCTTATCATGGTCGGCATCACGATCAAGTAGGGATGCAAGTAGATGGTCACATGAGCTCCTGGATGTGTTTTTCAGCTGATTCTCAAATGAGGGTGAAACATAGACTATTTGTTCTGGAGATTATGATAAAGCATAGGAAACCAACTTCTCGAGAGAACATGATACGATAAAGCATCGGTACCCACACACTGCTTAGCATCAGGAGCCTACCAATTAAGAGATCTGACACAGACACGAGTTGGAAACCATACAACAAAACAAACCACCAGTTACATCACAGAAATTCTCAGTTCCTGACACCGACCGAAGCTAACTAGGGAAATCTACGGAAGGTATGATGGCTGGCTAAGGAACCACCATTCCAACAAGCATCCTACTGATGATCCAAAATCATGTCTTTATATGGCACCATATTGTCACCGATCCCTTTACTTCCACCAACATAGATGACGAGACCTTAAGCCGACCTGTCAATCAATCAAGAGGCTCAGTTAGTTCTGCGTGTAAGCACAAATTCCAAAGTATATGATAGCAAGAATGCTCGAATAATAAATATATACGCAATTCAATTGTACCGGATTTTAGCCAAATTGGTCTAAGTACAATCCAATAACATTTCAGCTGGTCTTGGACAAGGTACACAAGCACTTCAGCTAAATGAAAACTAAACTTCCCCAAGCAACCAGCGCAACATTACTGGCATATACAAAAGTACCTCAGCAAGTCTTGATTGCAACGTTCCAAATATATTTCAGGCAGGTGGGACCAGTATTTTGGGATAAGACTTTGCATGCACATTGCAATGTAGTAACCTACTAGTCAATTTCATACATCTTGACAGTAGCAAGTATGTGGATGGTCAAGACATACAACAAAACGTCATTCCTATCCATCAACTTCGAGCCTAAAAATATTCACATATATGAGAGATACAAAATGCCAATGCATAAAAAATATCAAGATACGATATTATCCAAGGTAGAGTAGACAACCAGATTGGCAACATTACTATTAATGTTAACACATAAAAAGTGCAATTCATCCATAGATATTGGCTCTTTAAACCTCAATACAGTGTGATCCAATTGTGATAGTGAGTGGCGTTGGTGAGAATGGTGGTGGGGATGGATCGCATTCGTCATACAATGTGATCCATTCATAACATTATGGGAGCTATGTGAATAGATAGTTCACTCCATGAGATTAAATGAACCTGCTCCTAAAAATAGGGTATTTCCTGGAAGAGACTTTGTGGGACGGATTAATCATCCGAGAATCCCTGTTATGCATATCACCATGATCCCATGATCAGTCTGCCGTGGCACACAACCGACAAGTATCATTACAACATCTAAAACATAACGAGTAAAACTTACAATAATGCCACTATAGCTATATCTTACATGAGCCCCGTCGAGCTACTCCAATTATCACCAGCGGAACATCAGCAAGCGTAGAGCCCAAGTCATGCATTAACCCTACAGGCAGCCGACTGGGAGAACGTCTAGCTCACATAGTTGTCAACATCCTTCCTTCCTCTTCGTCCACCTACTCGAAGTCTAACCAAGTAAATAGCCAGGGGCAATGCCAATGAGTACGTTTGAATGTACTCGCAAACCACCTTGAGAGAGTAATAATAAGAAGATATGCAATAAGGTTGTGGTAGTAGGAGGGCTCCATAGGAGGTTCTTTTCTCAAAACTAGTTTCTCTTGTAGATATAACATCTCCATATCTTTGTTGAAAAACCTTTTTAAAACATTGAAAACATTTGAAGTTGGAAACAACTAGGGTTGGGGTCACCCATTTTCTTACTTCCCGGTCATCCCATGACCAGGCCCTTCCCTCCGTGATCATCCCATGATCACAACACCTTCTCTGTGGTCATCACATGACCACATCACCTTCCTTGGTGGCCATCCCATGACCACCCTGTTTACAAAACCTTTGCTTTCTCAAAACACTTTTCAAAATAAAACCACACCGCTAAAGCAGCAACTTCCCCAACCGTCCATGACCGTGGACACGGCTATTCAAATAGATTTACACTCTGTAGAGGTTGTACACTTTATCCACACCATCTGGGTACCCTGCCCTGATCCCGCATGGATCGTGGGTCGAGTAATCGATCGAGACCCTCAGGATGCCCACTCTAGTATAAGCGCCTACCCTATGAGTTGTTCCCCTCAAGTACCAAAGACCATCCGGAGAGCATTTTCCCACTCCGTCTCAAGTGTGCACTTTCAATGAGAGGCTCATAGTATCGCCCAGTTGCACCCCAAGGCAGTTCCCATCTCCCCCAGACCATTGCTACAACATATGGCTTTCCCCTACAGAGAGACCAGGCATTCGAGGGATACGATCACTTATAAGTAGTTGCGAGGCATCCCATACCAGAGTAAACAAACTTCCAAGTCAAGCCCTATCACATTCCAGGATAATGTGGTTGCACGGTTTAGTTGTTCTAGCAAACTACATAGAACCGGGTGGGTTTTCATAAACATTTTTCCTCCTCCACTTCCGTACCACTTGTATAAAACAAAACCTTTTCTTTTCTCAATCACTTGGTAAGGCAACCTTACCAAGGTTTTACCATGAAAACCTTTTGTAAACTTTTCGAGGGTTTCCGAACCTAGAGTTTGCTTTGGCAAAAAGGGTTTCCAAAGGGTTATGATGTTAACAACCATCTTACAAAACTAGGGGACAAGTAGGTGGCATCAAGGGTTATACTTAGCAGTACAACTGTGTAATAGCTTGGAGGGGCCAAGCCACTACAAGATATAAATAGCAATATAGTAAAAACATGCAATTTGCATAAATAAGTAAGTAAAACATGCATGAATAAATAGTAGGAAAAGCCTTATGAACAAGTAGCTAGCTTGCCTGCGACCAGCAATATGTCCATGGACTTCTCCTTAGAAATCCAATAATAATAAAGATGTATCCTCCTTCTTGACGTTATCACAATCGCAACTAACGTCGTCACGGATCACACATGCAAACAAGCAAGATACCACAATCAACACCAAGCACCAGTACAATACAACAAGCAATTGAACAAGGCATCATTACACTTCTATAGGTTTTGATAATTTGAGTCCAAAACAATTGGAATTATCTTATTTGCATTTGTAGAACTACTTTTATGATTTAAGTAGTGAATACTACTTGAGTGAGGGTTTTTATACCAAGGCCAAGCTCTGTATGATACCCATGTACAAAAATGGTATCAAAAGATAGGTATTGAAATAACAAGGCCACCAGAAGTGGTTTCAACATTTTATCATTTTTATTTATTAGTTATGAATTTTCTAGTGGAATTAACCCTTGTTTTGGTAGTTAATTCACCAGAAAATATCTGTAAGTCAAATAAATATTTCCTCTTAGGGTTAGGAAGGTATTTGAGTACTGGTTCACTGGGAGTTGGTTTCACTTCAAAATAATTACCAGAATGCCCTTGGAAAATTTCCAAAGTCAGTTCTACAAGCAGTTTGTCTTTCTCACCAGATTTATCCTACAGATCTTTTTGGTATGAAACCAAGGACTCAGTGTAGGTATTACTAATACATTTCTGTAGAAATTGGATTCATTATTTTTAGAGTTGTGTAACTCCAACTATGATTTATTGAGTGGAACAGCTAGTTGCAGCAGTATTTAATTCACCAGAATTCATTAGATGCTCAATAAATCATGAGCTCCTAGGTTTTTGTAGATATGACAATATCACATCACTGTGAGTTGGAATCCACTCAAAAGGTGGAGTGAAATTAATTTGAGAAATTGTCTAAGTCAGATCTAGACTCTTTGTTATTTTTGCCAGTGTTATTTTAAGCATACGCTTAAGCGAGCTTAAGCGCGCTTTAGCGCTAAGCGGAAGGCAAACGCTCAGGCCGCTTAAGCGTTTAATTTGTGAAAAAGCGTCCAGAAAACGCTCGATTAGGAATCTAGCATATGTCAGGGTGAAAGTAGCATGTTTGGATGTTACCCTGGTGCCTAACACAAGGAGGGGAGAGATGAAAGGTGGAATTTATGAATTCAAATACACCAGGGAGATTTTTGCCCCTGAGGCAGTGCCATCTATCCCCATTTCTGTTGATGTGGGTGGGGAAAATACTCAGATCAATCCTATTGCTCCTGTGGATGGCAACAGACTTGTGCTTACAATGACTAATGAGGAGAGGAATGAAACTGGTTTAGGTGTAGAAGCTACTGTAACAGGGGGGAATGTCAGAGCAGGTCAGGCTAATAGGGATCTTCCACAATGTGCTGATTGGGAAAAAGGTAAAGGTCCCAGAGAGGAGGATGAAAATTCTAGAAATACAGGGGATATGTCCTTTGGTGCCAGGGTGGCTCAAGTGTGGCCCAGGGGTGGTTCTACAAGGGGAATAGTGATTAGAGACAATACTGAGGCAGGTGGCAACAACCCAAATCATCATGTGGGGGAGGATGCTTGTAATACTAGACAGCAAAGGGATGTGGGTGTTCAAATCCAGGACCAGGTGATGGGTGAAGTGCATTTGGAAGTTGCTCAGGCTCTGGCGCCTCAGGAAATAGGGGCAGTGGTTAACCCTGATGATCCTGCTGAGGGGGACAACTTTTCAAGAATTTGTGCAAGATCTATTGCAGAACAAGAGCAGTGATAAGTATTATGAACATAAAAAATGCATGGTCACCTGTTGGAGCAAATTGAGGAGGAGCAAGGTGGAGCAGAGGAAGATACTGACAGTAGGGATGAAGGACCTGAAGATATTGCTGCTTTGTCTGCTGAAAGTGGAGCTGATGAGGAGAATAATCCACCTACTATTCATGTGCCACTTGCTATGGTGGAGCCAGAACAAGAACAGGAGCAAGTGGTGATGCAGGTGGGATCTTCTCAACCTGAAGTTTTGACTCAGGAGAGCCAGAGTTCACAGCAGGGGTCCGAGGGGAGAAATGTTGAAAATGCAGAGGTGGATGTTGTTGATCCTTCAATTAGAATGAGTGAGAGGCTGGCCAATCAGGGGGGTCTTCAAATATGAATGAGAATTCCATGGCTCAAGCTTCACAAAGAGATCTGTGAGGTACTAACTTGTCTTTTTTTAATTCTTTTGTTGTGCTGGATGATGAGGATATTATTAGTAGAGATTTAGAAATTGGAGTGGAACATTCATCTTTAACATTTGAGTTTATTAATTCTCTGAAAGATTTATAAATTGCTAGACATAAGCTAGTTGAGAAGAAAAAAGGATGATCTTAATGAAGTTGTAGAACACAGAGAGCAGGTGGAATATCTTGAGTGGAGAGATGATGAGGAAGAAGATGTAGATTTTACCCCTGTGATATCTAGAAAAAAAAGTCAATTGGCAATGTGAAAAAAAGACAGGGCAAGTTAAATGCAATTGATGTGAAGGTTAACAACTATCACCCTATGAGTGGTGTTGTAACTGGAACAAGAGAAAGGAAAAAAAGTATCATGATAGGTGCCATTGTAAATTGTAGGGTTGTGGGTAAGAAGGGTATGAGTTCTTATTTAATCAATCTGATTTAGAAGGAACACTTGGATTTTATTGGTTTATAGGAAACAATGATAAAAGAATATTCTGTTGAGTTTTTTATAGGATCAATTTTCCTGGAGTTGGTTGCCTTCTGTGGGGAAATCTGGTGGTGTCCTGGAGGGCCTACGTTCCTCCAGGTTTGACAATTGTGAATCTTCGGTGGGGAGGTTCCATGTTAAGATAAAAGTTTTCGATATTAGCAAGCAGACTCATTGGTATCTGGTGGTGATTTATGGGGCTGCACACGAGGAACACAAGGAAGATTTTTTGATCGAATTGGCAGATGTGTGCAGGGACCAAACTCTCCCCTTGCTGTTGGGAGGTGATTTTAACATTATGCGATTTGTTTCTGATAAGAATAAGAACCATGTCCTAAGTACATGGAGTCATATGTTCAATTCTATTATCAATACCTATGGCATGAGAGAATTGCAGATGTCAGGTGGGCAATATACTTGGTCTAATAACCAGGCTATTCCTACCTTAGAGAAACTGGATAGGATTCTTGTTTGCCAAAAATGGGAAAAAATGTTTCCTTTAACAACCGTGCATAAGTTGACTAGAGAGATTTCTGACCATACTCCTCTAATCTTGGATACTATGGAAGGGCAAGCAGAAGGGAACAAGGAATTTAGATTTCAAAAAAGTTGGCTAGGGAATGTTGAGTTTCTAGAAAGAGTTAAGAAGGTTTGGAATAAATCTGTCAGAAGTAAGAACAGTTTGGATAGGCTGCAGAAAAAACTCAAAAATGTCAGGAATGATCTGAAGGGCTGGGGGGCTTATATTAGGGGGCAAGAGAAAAAAATCAGAAAACAACTGAGTGAAGAGTTGCAGGAGCTTGAGGACATTGAGGAGCTCATTTTGCTCAATAAAGAACAACAAGTCAGGAAAGCTCAAGTTCAGCAGGAACTGTTAGAAATATACGAAAAAGAAGAACAGTATTGGCAGCAGAGATTAAGAGATAACTGGCTATTGAAAGGTGACAGCAATACTGAATATTTTCATAGGGTAGCAAATGGAGTTAGGAGAAAGAAATGATTTTCTCCACGCAGAGTGGGGGAGGACAAATTCAGGGGACCTATGATCTCTTGAAGCATGCCACTGAATATTATAAAAAGTTGTTTGGGCCTGCAGATAGTTTTGCTATTAGGTTGTCAGATGACAATTGGGATGATGGGGAGAAGCTCAATGATCTGGACAGAGAAAGCATGGGGAAACCTTTTTCAGAGGAGGAAATTAAAGATGTGATTGAGCAGATGGAGAAGAATAAAGCTGCTGGGCCTGATGGTTTGCCTGTGGAATTCTATCAATTCTGCTGACAAGTGATCAAACATGATGTCATGGCTGCTTTTGAGGATTTCCATTCCCATAAAATTGATCTGGCCAGTATCAATTATGGGGTCATCACTTTACTGCCAAAAAGTGAGGATGCTGACATCATACAAAAATTCAGACCCATATGCCTGCTGCAGGTGATTTTCAAGATTTTTACAAAAGCCTTGACGGTTAGAGCTAAACCCGTGATGCCTAAACTGATTGAAACTTATCAGACAACTTTCATCAAGGGAGATATATAGCTGATGGTGTCACTCTGTTACATGAGATTTTGAAGGAGGCTAAAGTTCAAAAACAACAAGGTGTGGTACTGAAATTAGATTTTGAAAAAGCATATGATAAAGTTAACTGAGAATTCTTGTTCCATTGCTGAATTCTTGTTCCATTGCTGTAAACAAAAAGGGTTCAGTGATGAGTGGCTGATTTGGCTGAAAAGTGTTGTTACTCAGGGGACCCTTAGTGTGAAAATTAATTGAGAGGTGGGGCCGTATTTTGGAAGCTTTAAAGGGGTAAGGCAGGGTGATCCTTTTTCCCCTTTCCTATTCAATATGGCAGGGGACTGTTTGGCCAAGATGGTGTTGAATGCACAGGCAGGTGGTTTGTTCACTGGGTTAGCTGATAACTTGTTTGAAAAAGGGATAGCCATTTTGCAGTATGCTAATGATACTATTTTGCTCATTAAAGATGATGTGGAGGTTGCCAAGAATTTGAAACTGTTGTTATACTTGTTTGAGGCAATGTCTGGGCTCAAGATTAATTTTGAAAAAAGTGAAGTGATGATGGTTCTGGAAGATGATACAAAGCTAGAAATGTATGCTACTCTTTTTAATTGTCAGACAGGAGAATGGCCTATCAAGTATCTAGGCCTTCCTGTGTGTGGCAGGAAATGTTCTGTAGCTGAGATGAGATTTATTGGGGAAAATGGGTAAAAAGATGGATGGGTGGATGGGAGGTGCTCTTTCTATGGGAGGCAGATACATCAAGATTACCTCGTGTGTTTCCACTGTGGCAGTGTACCCTATGTCTATGTTCCGCTTGCACAAAACAAATGTGGAAGAGGTTGAGAAACATACTAGATCTTTCTTCTGGTATGGTAAAGCAGGAAAGAAGTATCAGCTTGTCAAGTGGAAATATATTTGCAGACCGAAGAAGGGGGTCTGGGTATAAAAAACATTAGAATTTGTATCATCAGCCTTCTGTGCAAGTGGTGGTGGAGGTTGGAATTTGAAAAAGGTCCTTGGCAAATGTTTGCAAGGAAAAAATACCTGGGCAGTGGGAGGATTTTCCCAATTAAGCATAAGCAAAGTGACTCTTCCTGTTGGTCTGATTTGCTGAAAGTAAAAGAAATTTATATGTCTGGGAGGAGGATGGTGATTGGAAATGGTCTGAGAACAGATTTCTGGGGGGATGCGTGGTGTTTGGATATGCCTCTGAAGAATAAATTTCCTGAACTATTTGATATATGTCGGCAGCAGAATATAACTGTTGCTGAGATAGCTGGAAGGAACTGGCAATGTTCTTTCAAAAGATGGTTGAATAGGGATAATCAGGAACAGTACAAGGGGTTGCAGGTGCTGCTAGCTGATATTACTCTGTCTGAAGAAACTGACAGGCCTAGGTGGTTGTGGACAAAAACAGGGGTGTTCAGTGTCAGGTCGATGTATAACCATTTGGCAAATGGTGGGGTAGATAGAAGTTTGAAACACTTGTGGAAAGCCAAAATTCCTCTGAAGATCAAAATTTGGTTATGGCTCATTTGGCATAATGCAATTCCATCCAAAGATAACATGAAAAGGAGGAAGTGGACCGATGACACAATGTGTAGGTTCTGTGATCAAGAGGAATCGATTGGTCACCTTTTCTTCTCTTGTCCTACTGCTAGATATGTATGGAGTGTGGTGGCGAGATCTGTGGGTGTTGGGACTAGGCCTGGATCCTTTTCACAGTATTTTCGCTGGATTCCTAACTTCTTGGTTGTGAGTCGCAACATTCAAATTACAGCTGTGGCGGTTATCTGTTGGGCAATCTGGAAGCTTAGAAACAAAGCATGTTTTGACCACAAGTTGATTAAGTCCCTAGTTGATTTAGTGATGTATGCTTTATGTTTTATGAAATATTGGGCAGGTCTTCACGATGCTGAAGAAGGGGAATTGCTGAAGGAGGCAGCGGAAATGCTGTAGAGGAATGCGTTGGCGGATGCAGAAGCTATGGACACAGCTCGGGTATCTCTCCTAGGGTTGCCATCTACCAGCCGCAAGCGACCTAGATCTCCATCTGAGGAACAGGAGGAAGATTGAGAGATTCTCTTCCCCTCTGCATGGTGTGAAAAGCAAAAAGTTACAGAAGAGGATGATATCTTTTGGCCATGAAGTGATCATGCTGGTGATAGGTTGTTCATGTTTCCTGTAGTGTTTTGTTAGTTCTGGTCTAAAACACTAGCCTCGTTATGGCGGTGATCTTGCGTCTCCCCCGCCTTGCTTTCCTACTTCTAGGCTTTGAACTCTTGGTTGTAGTAGCAGTGTGGTTGTAGTTTGTGTGGTGGCTCCCAGGAGCTTGAACCTGTTGAGATATGGTCTATGGTTGTTCCGTTATCTGTTAATAGTGGAACCCGACCCCTATGTTGTGGAGGTTGTATGGAAAAAAAACGCTCGATCAGCACTAAACGCTTTCTTGAACCTTGATTTTTGCCTTTTTATATTTACAGATATTTTTGATGTGGGGTCAAAATCACAGGATAGGCACTTTGAATACCTACTAGTGGGAAGTGGTTTCACCCCATTGGATCTGTGAAACTCTGAGTGATTTATGGATTGAAATTGACACCAATTAGTAGATTTATTACCAGAAAATAACGAAAATTACTTTGGGCAAGGGACTGGTTATGCATGTTAGGGAAAACACTAAGGTACATGCTCAAAATTAGATCTAGGCACTTTCTCTTATTTTCCATTTCTATTTGAATTAATTTTGCAAGGCAATAATCAGATCTGGATAAAAAAAGAAAAGGGACAGGGGATAACCAGGCCAGATCTGACTGGCACTGGGCCGCAAGGCGCTCAGCCGGCCCATCCGGCCGCGTACGCGCGTGCGAGGGCGCGTTAAAACGCTCGGGCGGGGCCCAACTGTCAACAGCGCTTGGGCGCCGAAGTGGTACGGGGTGCCGTGGGCCGTTCGATTTATTAGAGATCGACGGCCCCGGTTCGTCTTCTTCCTCCGATTGGGGAAGGACAGAGGAAAACCTAGAGAAGGTCCAGGAGGGTACGGGGAGGCTCACCGGGGGCTTCTCAGTTGATGCAGAGGTGACAAGGCGACGCGGCTTAGCACATCGCGCTCAACGAGGAGTGGCACGGTTGGTTTTGACATCAAAACACGCTGCACGCGAAGGTGGCTATGGCGACCACGTCGGAGCTCGATGGAGGTGATGGTTCCGGCGTTCCTAGGTAGCATGAGGGGCATCATGAGATAGATATTGGCGAGGACATGACATTCAAGTGAAACAAGGGAGCAGAGATGGAGGGAGACGAGGGCAAACCTTCCTTCTTTCCTTGAAGATCCGAGGAGAGCTTCTCCTCTAACTGGCAGCATAGAGCAAGGGAGAGGGCATGATTGGTGGGTAAGCCTATAGAGGGTCCAGGAGTGGAATGGGGGTGGAGAGATGAGCCGGGGTGGCCGGTGGCCTATTTAATCCCAAGGGAGTAGGTTCATGGTGAACCAAGAGCATGGGGGCAATGGGGAGGGTGCAGGGCGATGGCATTGGCCACAGGGGCGGTGGAGGGGTGGTGTGGGGCACTGGGTCGAGCAGGGAGTGGAGGAACAGCTGGTGGCTTCTGCTGCCCATTTGTTTTACAAGCTTTGCAATAAGTGGCCTCTCTCTCTCTTATTCTCTCTCTCCAAGGGCTAAAGGGCAAGGTGAAGAGGGTGCTACAGTGCTACGACCAGAGAGTGGTGTGGGTGCTGAAGGGTCCAAGAAAGTGAATGGATGAGTGTTGGATGGAGATAGGGTTAATAGATTTGTCCCACAATCCAAAATGGCCATACTTGATGATCATGGTTTACTTCCAACAAAATGAACTTGCCAAGATGGAATAAGGGCACTGGTGGATGGGCTAGGTCATGATGCATCTTGGGAATTTATTTGAGAATTTTCGAAGCATTTTTTATGGGGTTGTTGTCTTATTTTCAAAAAGACCAGAATATGTTTTGGGGTTTTATTTTGAAAAGTTGAACTTGGCCCATTGGGTTTTTGGTGTGAGATGGCCCCAAATTCCATGTCACACATTAGAGAATTTTGCCAAGATTTATTAAAGAAGAAAAGTATTTAAAACATTTATTTTCTCATTTCTGCTATTTAAGAAAATAGGCAAAAAAGAATAGTAAAACTCTGAAGTAGGAAGATAGGGAACATAATATAGGCCTCAAATGTGCCTAGATCTAAAATAGTGTTTTGTAATGAAACAAACTTTCTTCAATGAGAGGGGTTTTGAAGTTTTTGTAAAAGAAATAAATTGCTTTAGGCCAAAATAATTATGAAAAATCATTTATTAAAATTTTATCTCCAAGGTATAGGATGGCCACATAGTGTAGCTCTTATTTGCTCACCTTGGGGTTTGGATATCGACACTTGGTTTTAAAGAAAACAAGAAATAAAAGAGAAGGGATCTTGTGGTAAAACATTCCCAAGGGTAGATTAAGTTGGAGAAGTGGGTTGCAAGCTTGCCAAGGCTCAAGCAAGATGTTGGGGTGGTAGAGTAAGTTGTATAGATGGGATTAGTGCAAAGAATTGATCTTGAACATGATTGAGTGCTCCAAGATTGAATGCCAAACTTTGTTGAAAATAAGGGTGCCAAAACAGATTATTATCTTGCCTCCAAAACCATGATGGTTTAAGAAGCACAAGGCTCCAATTGCAGCAAGGGGAGTGTGGGTTGATAGATAAGGTTGAGTAGATCACACTCATGCAAGGAGTTGGCCAAGAAAAGATAGGAGGGAGTTGGGAGCTTCTGCCAAAGTAGACATGTCGATAAGATTGGCAGAAACAGATTATTTTCTTGACTACAAAACCATCAAGGGAAAGTGGGTCCAAGGATGATCTAGTCAAGAGCAAGAGTGTGATTTGGAAGTACTCATGATGGTTTACAATATGTTTCAAGTACATTTCCAAAAATACACAAGGTTGATATAGGCAGAGACTCAAAGATGGGATGTTGATAACAGTTTCAGACTTAGTCAAAATTTGGCAGTTTCAGGGTTTTTGACTAGGGTACAAGATTTAATGGTTTTGATGGGAGGCAAGGTTCCAAACTCATCATTGAGTGAATGATATTGAAGAGTAGGTTAAGTAGAGGAGATCCATGGCTAGAGTTGGTCTCCACTACCTTGGAATCTTCAAAAGAGAGGTGACTCAAAAAGGAGTCTGATAAGGAAAACAGATGATCAAATGAATGTCCAAAGATTAAGACAAGCTTGGGAAAACTTGGTTAGTGGATTTCTTGATCAAGGGGGGGTATGGGGGATGGTAGAGCACATCACAGGGATGATGGTAGAGTAGGCTCTTTGGCCTTAGATCAAGAGTTAAGGGTTTTAACTAACTTTCCAAGAAGTGATTCTGATAATAGGGAGGTTGTCTTCCTACTAGGGTTTGATGATTTCTCCTCAGGGGTTTTAGAGGTTACAATGCTGGTTTGGTTTAGTTACTAGAGGCTGAGCTCCTAGAGTAGCTCAAACTAACTCCTAATCAAACAAGTCCAGACAAATCCTACTTAGGACAGCAAATCAAGGCAATTCATACAACCATTTATCAAGACCTAAGGGTGGGATGTTTTGAAGGGTTTGTGATTTTGAAGAGGTGAGAGTCACTTGGTACTTCTACCAAGAGTGGGAAGCAATTAGCTTTATAAAAGATTTTGGAAAAACTAGAGGTAAGGATATATTGGAAAGTTCTAACTTGAAAACATAAGGAGATGGTATCATATAGATCTCCATAATTTTGTCAATTGAAGCTAAGAAAACATTTGTTGTTGCAAAGGCATCTTGGCTCTTCTTTTGGAAAGCCAGGACATTTGAGAATATGTAAAGTGAGCGACGACATTGTCTTTTGTTAAATAGCTTTGGCAACTGAGGGAAGGTAGATAAGTATTTTGATTGCTACACAATTAGAAATATCAGCACAAACAAGAAAACAACTGCTTTACCACTAAGCAAGAAAAAGGTTTTTTTCCCTGATTTTTGCATTCAGGTCAGCTAATCAAGGTTACTGAAAGTGGGGTGTTACAGACTTACTCTTAAGTCACTAGATTTTAGGACAAAACTGACTTACTAGAATAAGTGTCCACAAAAAATTCAATGTCATTTTATACATGGTATAAACTGAAAAATAAAATCACCTCATGTTACGATGGGTGACATCCAGTTCTGCAGTTCTGTGCTTCTTGCGCTTCTTGCAGTCAGATACAGCTTGGGCAGATGGATCAGCAGTTGCACACGCAGCTCCACCAGCACGCACAAATGTTATAGGAGCGACAGCAGTTATGGCATTTGTTGGAGCATTGCAGTTTTCCTGGCTTACACCTCTTCCTTTGTTGAGCCCAGCAGATGTGATGGCAATGATTTGCTGTTTCTTCGATCTAATAATTTGCCGCATAAAAGTGTTATTTGTAGCTGCAACAGCATAGTAAATCATTAGTCATACTCCTAAAAGTCTGCTAATAATTCTCAATACAAGAAGTTTAAAAAAAGGTTTTGGAGCTTTTTTAATCACGAACAATGAAACAAAAGTTACCTAAAATAGATATGACTGCAGCACGAGCTGCCTTCTGCTCGGCGTCCTTCTTATTTCTTGCAGCTCCACCAGTATAAATGTTCCCAGCGAACGACACAGATGAAACAAACAATGCCATGGGTGCCAACCCTTCTGGCCGATCTACAGAGTAAGTCGGCTGAGTGGCTTTTGTCTTAACAGCGAATTCATTGAGAATTGATTTGCAGAACATCACATCCTGAATAGAAGAAAAAGGAAAAGTGTACATTAGACAGAAATCAATTCTTTCATTTTTTAGGCATGATTATTAAAATGATAACTTAAATCACGACAGAAGGAGATTATCTGATTATCTGTTTCTGTGACAATTAGCAGTTATGTTTAACACTAAACATGAGTTACACAAACAAGAATCCGGTATGGTATAGATAAACCAGAATAAACAGAGTCTTAAGCAACAAGGAAAAACAATTCTGAACATTTCTTTTGGATGAGTTAACTATCTGCAAGACTGCAATTGCAGTTATCGGCAAAACTCTGAATTCTGTAGCTATAAATGTTATCATTTCCTGACTCCAAAAATCATACGTTCATGTTTCAAGATCATTAATTCCATGAATAAAAATGTAACACAGATAGGCCAAAAGGGGGGGGGAAACTGATAGACAAACCAAATTGTGTTTGGCATTGTTCATTGTAAGACAAACTACACTGGAAAATGAAGAGGAGATCTGATTTAGGATACGATATAGCAGAGCTCACAGAAAAAATTTAAACATGAAATGTATATGATAAACAATTGAAAGAAGGAGCGGTGCCAAGAGAATACCTGATCAATCAGTCCAAGCAAATCTTTCTGATCATCATTTGTTCTCTTTGTTACCAAGTTCTCATAGGCCACTCTGGCAGCATCCTGCTCTGCATCCTTGAGGCGACTATGACTATGATCAGATGGAAACCGCTCGCCAGCCACTTTAACGGTGCTTCTGAACTCAGGTTGATGCAGCTCACCTTTCAACTCAGTATCATAAACTGGGAACTTCTGATTGTTCTGTTGAGTCCATTCTTGCAAACGGTTTTTACAAGAAGGACATTTGTCTGCATAACAGAAGCTCACAAGTAAGTACAATAGAACATGTATTAACTGGTTTCATTCCTTCACAAGACAATGGACTCTAGAATAATGTGCCGGCAAAAGATATACAAGCAGGCCGCATAAATAAAATGCAAAAGCGCTTAGCTTATACGTTGTTAAAACATATAATAATCCTTGATATCTTGTTCAGTCGTCTTACGGAAGGAAGCGCAATACAAGGATGTTGACTCCACAAACTTGAAATAAACACCATTTGGGCTAGAAAAAAGTAACAAGACGACAGCGGAGAATTTGGTTGTTCGAACAATAACTGGCTAATGGTCCGTGACTCGCGTGCAGGGAGCTGTCCATGCAATACAGTGCTGGACCTATAATCCTTTGCCAGCTGTCCCCTTAGCCGGTTTAATCTGGTACCATGGCACCACTTAACACAGGATGAGCCACGTTAAATTGTCTCATCTTGTAGCTGTACTAGCATAGTAATACACTAATATTTGTCACACCAGGTTAAAGATTACACGCAGTTAAGCTAATGTTGCAATAACAGAGTGCTACAGAGAGGGGAGCAAATAATACTACAGAAATAGAGAGGGAACCAACCACCTGGTACTCAAAAAATAAGTATTTTACCAAAAACCAAGGGAGTACGCTTTTTGCACTTCTTGTAGAACAAGATAAAAAACAGTTTGCACAAATGTAAGAATAATTCGCGCAATTCACTGATCAAAACAAGTGTGCAATCAAACTCCCTATCATATTCTCTGCAACACTAGGAACCGCAAAGGCAACTCACAAACTGCAAACAAACTGACCAAGTGCTTTCTTGGGTGTATTAGATAGGGAGCAAAACTCTGAAGAAAATCCTTAATCTATATAGGCCGTAAGGGAGAGGAACAAGCCATCGTCCGCCTAGATTATGTGATTTACACGAACAATAATCCGAGGGCGACCCCGTGCTCTAGGGCATAATCGAAATGTTCGACCAGTCTGAAGATACCACATGACTAATCGACGAACGCATCTTGCCAATTTCTTAGGCGCGAGAAGCAAAGAGAGGTGTAGTGATTTCTTGTAACAGCGGGAGTGCGAACGAAACGAGAAAGGGGGGCGCTCACCGGGAAAGGGATGCTGTGGCGCGGACGGGGCAGGGAGGGCGGCCGCTGGAGGAGCGTCTGGGAGAGCAGCGGCAGCGGTGGCGGCCATGTCGGTCTCGGACGGATTGGAGTCGCGCTGGTGCGGAGATGTGGAAATCCGAGGGTTTACGGACCTCGGAGAAGAAGCACAGTACATCCCATGTCCTTTTTAAGTTTTTATATTACTAGCGTGGCTCAGATAACAGAAAAAAAATTTGATCAACATCTGCATAAGGCTACTCCTAGTAGGAGTATCATAAGAAGTGTCGTGCATGCCACTTTGGCAAAAATCTGATATAACACCACAATTAATAAAGAGAGGGGTGTTAGTAGTATACCGTATCATAGCTCGTGAAACTAGGTAATTTAATGACCAATACATCTTATACACAGAATTGCATTGAGATTGTAGAAAAAATTAAATAAAATAGTATTATGATACTAGATGATACTAACCACTAGAGAGATAGTATCATATGAACCAGACTAAAGTAGTAGGACAACACTACACACCGACTGTTCTAGGGAATTACAATCGTGGCGGATCGGACAGTGATAGAATCGTGTCGTCCGCGTCGCGTGATTGTCTAGACCAAGTCGCGAGCCAAGACGGGATCCCGTGTGTATATCCAGATAATCAAAAGCGAGTCCTGCCTATGTGTACCTTGAACTGACACTAAATGATAAAACTGATTAGCCAGCTAAATTCAAATGTGAAAATTTAAAATGTTTTATAAATTAAATCGTTTGTCTGATTTAATATTCGTTTTTATTTTTGAAATGGTCGCAGTAAGATCTTCGAAACTTTTTGACGAAATTTTTTGGAGGCAAAAATTACCCACACATAACACTTGAGCTATCCAGGTTGTAATACGTATAAATGACTGTGTTGACTTTTGTATGCATGAGAAAAGAAAAAATTACTGAT
The DNA here is from genome assembly GCA_916181665.1 of Avena sativa. Lineage (NCBI taxonomy): Eukaryota > Viridiplantae > Streptophyta > Magnoliopsida > Poales > Poaceae > Avena > Avena sativa. Next base: position 322,708,540 of record OV702292.1, read on the forward strand.
GTTATTCACGCTAAATGTGAAATATAAAAGTTCAAAAGAAAATTATACTCACACTGTTTGTCTTTATTCCTTAAGGGATACGGTAAGAAAAACCTTACAATGATTTTTATTTTTTTAATAATAAGAACCTAAATATGTGTCTCTTAGGACTTGAACCTGGGTGGCTGAGATGTACATCCACATCGTTTGTGTAATTTAGGATCTATTTAAGCATTGGACTAGTCGCAACGAGATTTTCGAAACTAAATCCTATGTTGATAGTTACAATCGTTGTTTTGAAAAAAAGTTACCCATCTGTAACACGTGAGTTATCCGAGCTACGGTGTGCAAGTTATCCATCTTGTGAATAATTAGTTTCAGCATGAAACTAGACCTCACTTTTAGTGATTTTATTTGTTTTGTCCGAGTTTAAAATTTATAAACTGGTTTCATAAGTAAGTTACCACCTTAAGATCGTGGACAAGGAGTAACTTTAACACTAAAACCTTACCTAGTTATAACTACGACGGGATAAGCATATCGATTACATGGTGACAACCATGACAACTCCATACGTATTAGATTGTAACTATTAACTAGATCGCAGGATAACTATATCGACTTGTTGGTGATAACTATACTCCACGACCGGATAACTTCATTAATAATGGATGAATAACTATTAGAAATTAGAAGAGGGCAAGGTAATGACATAGATTTGGTGATGATAGCTCTACCACAAATAGATGAGTAACTTCATAATTAATGGGTGGATAACTCCTAAGAGAGAATGATAACTATATCAATTTGATGATGATAACTATAAATGTGAACACATGTGTAAATCTACTCTAAACATATGGATAACTCTAGATATAATCTATTAGTAACTATATCCTTAATATTTAGGTAACTCTATAAAAAATGTGTTGGATAACCATAACCTTAACAATAGGTAACTCTACGCTGAACATCTAGATAACTCTATACATAATTTACTGGTAACTATATCCTTAACATATGGATAACTCTATATGTACCGGCTTGGTAACCATACTCTCAACACATGGTTAACTCCATAGGTAATAGGTGGATCAAAATATTATGTAGAGAGAATGATAACGACATCATTTGGTGATGATAGCTATACCTTTAAAACCTGATAACTCTACCCTTAACATATAGGTAACTCTACCTATGAACACGTGGATAACTCTACCCTGAAGACATGATAACTACATATGTAATCAATTTCTAAGTATACCCTGAACAACTGGGTAACTCTATAAGCATTGGGCTGGTAACTATAAAGTGAACACCCGAGTGACTCTATTAGACTAGGTTGAAACGACAACATTCCTTCCAAAATGTATGTTTTAGTAGCTCAAATTAAACTGCTAAAAAGTCTTACATTTTAGAATGAAGATAACATTAGTTAGACGCGAGATAACTACAATGACTTCATGATAATAACTATAATATGAGCACCTGGTTAACTCTATAAGTAATGGGTGGATAAATGTTAGCTAGATGGTGAGGTAACTACGCTGATATAGTGATGATAGATATACAATAAACACCTGACTAACTCACATCTAATAGGTGGATAACTGTCACATCCCAAGATTTAGAAATTGGGACTAGAAAAAAATTGCATTGGCATGGCATTTTGTATTCATGAAAAATTTGAAATGCAAAACACTATATTTAAACCCTAATTTAAATTACTAAAATGCATCTACAATAGGATTGTATTAGGATTTTAAAACCACTATTTACAAACTAGTGGAAAAGATTAAAAAATGATCCTAGTAGGATCCCCTGAATTTTAGAAAATCTTAGAAACAAATTTGAGTTTATTTGAAACTCTAAATAAAAAGATATACAAGAAATAAGACAGCAGAAAAAGAAAAGGAAAAGAAACAGGAAAAAAAATCTAAACTAGACCTACCCGGCATACCCAGCCCACGTGGCCCAGCTCCTATCTACTGCGTGCGCAGCGCCGGGAGCAGCAACAGGCAGCAACGCAGAGCAGCGGCGAGCGCAGCAGCCAGCCCGCCAACGGCCCACCTAGTAGCAGCGTGTCTAGCCCGCACCCGCACCCGTTCCCTCTTCCGCTGACGAGCCTACCCCACATGTCATCCCCTTCCCCTGAGCCACTGATAGCCTTGGTCCACCTATCATCTCCCTCACCGTGTCTTCCTCGATCTGGACACCGAGATGAACCCCCGCCGTGAAAATCTCTAAATCTGGTCGATTCATCCGCCCCCGCCTCGGAATCTTATCGCCCCTTTAAATTAACTCCATGCTACATCTTTCCTCTCTTTTTTTCGCTCTAATCGGAACCCTAGAGCCGTCCCAGGTCGATTTCCGAGCACGTCAGATCTTGCTGCCACCCTCCGCTGACAGAGTCCTAGGTCAAGCACGACCCTATCGCCCCCGACCCCTCCTTCCCCCACCATCCTTTCCCTAGTTCACTACCTCGTCGACCTAACCCACTTCCCTCTCAGCAGGACCACCAGAACGCCTACGCGAGCTCGCCGGAGTACCACCGACGCCGCACGCCTCCAACCGCCTTTCACCGATGTCCGAGGAAGAACGAATCAACGCCGAGGACGCCTTCATACATGCCATCGACCTCCGCTTCTCGTGGACCTCCTATCCGACGCCAGGGACCGACAAGACCGCCGCCACCACCACTCCCCGCGCGACACCGCCGTCCTCTGCCGCCACATTGAGGTCACCCACGGAGGAGAGCAAGTTCTTGCTCAGCAGCTGTCGGATCTTGATCCAGTGGCCAAAGAACAGATCACTAAACTGAAGAGGTATGGACCAATAGAAACACGCCACGTCACGTCGCGTGAGCGCAGTCAGCACAGTCAGCGCTGACGCAGTAAAAGAAATAGAAAATGATTTATCAATTGTAGAAATTACGTAAAGATTAGAAAATCCATATAAAAATATCTATAGCTCTAAAAATATCATATCATTGGAAAGCTAATTTTGTATAGAATATGAATCTGGAGTTGTATCAGACATTTACTGTAAGTATTTGTCGTGATTGTTTAAATGGTTTAATGCTTTTTTTGGAGCAAATAATTCATACAAAATAAACTACATATCATAAAAATACAAATGATATACCTCTGGATTCAGAAAATTGTATAGAACATGATTTAGGAATAAAATTGTGAGTTTATTGTAAACATATGTTCAGATATATTAAAAGGAATATTGTAGTATAAACAAATTCTAGAAAAAGATCTGTAAGTCCTTTTAGCGTGATTCTTTTTGACCATGTCTCTAAATCGTATTGTATATCCAGTAGATTTTTTTCAAGATTTTACAACACTATTTACAGCAATGGTTTATTGTTTTGATTAAAAGCCGATTAACTAGTCTTCTAAATGGCATAAATTGTTTTCATTGCATTAAAGGTTTTTACATGCATCATTCAGTAGTAATATTGATCAGAGAACATAATTATACTACTGAAACTTTTATTAAAATGCCATGCATGCATTGTGTTGCATTTATTGATTTATATATGTGGTTTATTTATTTGGTTGAATTGCTTTCGTGTAGATTGTGAGGATTGTAACCTGTGTAATTGCCCGGATTGTGTGTTTGACTCTGACAACTACCAAGGCAAGTGGAGCTTCATAAAGGTCCTATTTACTTTCTATATGCATTGTAGCTTTGTTTTATTTTTGCAAGTTATATTTATTGCTATTCTATATCCTATTATGGTCGTAGCCTTTCTTGTTAGGTGAGCCGCCGTAAGTAGTTGTGCTTAGTTGTGCTTCTGTAGACGAGGGTGGGATACACCATAATAAAGATTGTTTTAAAAGTATGTGTTTGGAAAATTTGAAAACAACTTAATTAATAAACTCTTTGGGTAGAATTAGTAATTGCTTGGTTCGTGAATGTCGGGCCCATGTCTATGGTTTACCCGAATATCTCACTTGTGAATGGCCACCCAGGTTTTAGAAAAATGATTAGTGTCTTAATTTGGTAGCTTACGTGTATAGCCATATGTCAGTAAGTTATGGGTGGCTGAATGGACTTAGTAGGTCGTGGTGACCTGAGCTCTTCGTATCCAGAGATGTAGTAATTGTGATAGGTTGGTACAATGCGTGGATGGGCTTGGGGAGCTACTTCCTGAATTTTCTCTTCTTGGATTTCTCCCTATCATGACTCAAAATACGTGTCATGGTACGAGCGGGTCGACCAGGTCATATGGGTAAAGTGTACAACCCCTGCAGGATGTAAAACTAAGTACTTAGTTGTGTCTCCGGTAATGGATGTTTGAGTTGTTGAATTATGGGTGCTATGACATGTTCTCATTCATTCTAACTTGTAATTGCTAAAACTTGTGGTTGAAACATAATTGGGTTGTGTGATGAAGATCAAATGCTTTACAAATGATAGGATAAAGTATTTTGTTGTTGCAACTAAGCCTGAACCCCACAAGCCAGATATGCATGTAGATATTAGTCTTGTTGTTTCTCTCATTGTTTCACTTGCCAGTACATTCCAAGTATTGATCCTTCGGGCTTCTACGTTTCATGTTGCAGGTTATTGTTCCGATTGTTCTGAGTGATCTTATAGGTTACGAACTTCCACTCAGCAGTTGTTCGCCTGTGGCACAATTGAAGATGGAGCCTATTATCTATTTATGCTTCCGTATGCTACTTGATTATTTGAGCTAGCCTTGGAGCTAAGTGTTATGTAATAATTGTAAATTCTGGATCATTCGATGTAATAATGATGCACTGTTATATTCTTTGGTATTCATATGTACTGTGTGTGCCAGTGAACCGATCCAGGGATTGGCACTATACACAGGAACTCAGCCTTATCAGGCGAGGATGTTACAATAACTATTACATAAAGAGAATGGTAACAACATAGGATGATAGTTATACCATAAACACCTATATAACTCCATATATATTTGGTTGATAACTATACCCTAAACACCTAGATAACTCTATGAGAACTTGGTTGGTAACTATACCTTATAAACATATGCATAACTCCATAAGTAATGCGTGGATAAGTATTACATAGAGAGCATGGTAACAACATCTATTTGATGATGATAGTTATATCGTAAACACTTGAGTAACTCTATAAACATCTAGATAACTCTGTATGTTTATCGGTTGGTAAATATATCCTAAATATATTGGTAACTCTATAAGTAATGGGTGGATAACTATATTCTAAAGAGCATAGTAACTACATCGATTTGATGATGATTGTTATATCGCAAAAAAACTGGTAATTCTACTCTGAGCACGTGGATAACTCCATATGTAACCGGTTGGTAACTATATTCTATACATATGGGTAACTCTATAAGTACTCAGTTGGTAACTATTATCTAGAGGGCAGAGTAACTACGATCTACACCGTGTTGATAACTATACTGTGGATGCCTTGGTAACTTCATAAGTAATATGTGGATAACTATTAGCTAGCTAGAGCATAGAGGTAACTATATCAATTTGATAATGATAGCTATATCTTGAAAACTTAAGTAACTTTATAGGTAATGTGTGGATAACTGTCACCTAGAGAGCATGATAACTACATCGGTTTGGTGATGATAGATATATCATAAACATGTGGTAACTCTACCTTGAACACCTGGATAACTGTTTATTTAGTCAGTTGGTACCTATACCTTAAACACATGGGTAACTCCATAAGCATTGAGTTGGTAACACATGTGTAACTTCATATGTAACGGACATATAAGTATTACCTAGAAAGCATGGTAACTGCATCTATTTCGTGATGATAACTTAAACACATGGGTAAATCTATCTTGAACATCTGGATAATTATACCCTAAACACCTAGGTAACTCTATAAGTATTATGTTGGTAACTATACCTTAAACACTAGGGTAACTATTAGTACTAGGTTGGTTACTATTAGCTAGAAGGCAAGGTAGCCACATCGATTTCATGGTGATAACTATACCTTAAACACCTTCGAAACTCCATCGAAGCTAGGGTTAGCTAGAGGTTAGGGTAGTTATATCGATTATATGGTGATAACTATGCCCTAGGTATTTTATTAGTATTGTGTTGGTAACTATTAGCTAGAGGTAATGGTAATTATATCGGTTCGGTGGTGATAATTGAAAATCTAGGTAACTCTATCGAAACTGAAATGGTAACTATTAGATAGAGGGTAGAGTAACTACATCGATGTTTTGATGATAATTATACCTTAAACGTTTGGGTAACTCCACAAGAGAGATGTTGTTCACACATGTATGTCAGACAATGGTGTCATCTACCTGTCGGTGGGGTAAATACTCATATGGCATGTTCTAAGTCCACACCCTGAGCTCCTTACTTCAACATCTCAACTCCTTCTGCTACCACCATAATCACCACCTAATGACGCTTACAACGTTGATGAAAACAAGTTCAAATGGGAGGGAAGGATCAAGATGAGGGATGGTCGACGTCTCCTCGCACGCCTTGCCTTCCCTCGCATCCTCCATCTAAGGTAGCAAGGATCAAGATGAGGGATAGTGGCATGCACCGCACGGAGACCTCTGCCATCCTCGGCTGTCGCCCTTGTGGTTTCTTCTAGTATTGTAATAGCATAAGAGCTATCTTGAATAATTTTCATGGTGCGGCATGATCAACAACAACCTCAATGCAAAAACTCTCTCGCCTTATTCTGCAAAAAAAATCATTTTTCTACAGTTCACTTAGTATATTGATCACGAGTTCATCACTAAAAATAACAGTAGGAAACGGAATAGATCGCGCTCAAATTTCTTGCATAGTCCACAACATATCCATCTTCTGCACATACTTGCAAAATAAATCGACTCACATGCCATCAATTCTCACAGCAATGTCAACAATGCATCACCCGAAACTATAATCCATGAGTTATGTGTTGTTGCTCACACTCCATGTTGCATTAATACACGTCACAAAAGTACAACAACAGCAGATGAAATGTACTAGTGCTTGGTTCTACTCGGTTATGGATACATGAGTAGAAGAGTGGATAACTTTCGTGATTTTACATTAATGTGCGCCGAAATGCCGCAGTGCCGGACGAACCTGACTATCTTGATAGCAAATTAGATAAGCGACATTCTAGTCTAATCCTAACCTGAGACAACGTCTTGCTGCTGTTGTTGGTTGGACATGAGAGGACGTTGGAGGGGAAAAGGCACGAGCAGATATGTGCTAGCAGAATCACACGTCTTAGTGATGAATTGACACTCGAGGGCGTCCGCGTCCTACCCATGAAACACCAGCTCCGTCAGGCACGAGAATGACCAGTGAGCCCTCCCCATCGAACCCTAGGTCTGTCAACACCGTGCACAACGTCATCCCGCTCATCAATGCTGGGTGTATATTTGTTCCTTCCCTTCCGAGCACCTGCTCGAGTGTATATTTGAGCACAACGTCGTCCCTCAAACATAGAAATTCTGATAAAGTATGAGTGCATATTTGGTTCTTCTACTTTGTATCATCATGTGTAGAAGTCAAAGATTATTAGCTACCTAACATTTGAATTTTTTGGTAACATGGGCTAGAGAAACGAGGGAGAAGATTCTAGTATGATGGAGAAGTGTGTTTTGAGAGGTTTATACATATATTCATTGTGTTGAAGATTATCAATAGAATCTTCTAGATGCTAAAATGGAAAAGAAGATCCAATGGCTGAAAATGTTCAGATCCATGAGTCTCGATCCAACGGTCAATATTTAAAGTTATTCGTACACTATATAGTGGTAAGATGTATATACTGGCATTTTAATACCCATGCTTCACATCAGATAGGAAAAAGCTATAAATCGAAATACATGTATTTTAATTAAAAAAATCTAGACCATATAGAATTTCACTACTCGAGATCATATTTTGTTAAAAGGACGAAGAGAATTTCTCATCTAAATCTACCTAGAATTTCTGGTACAACAAAAGATAGAATATCCTTTGAACATCTAGAGAAAAAATTATAGTAAACCTGCACCGGACTACTTCGACAGAGGTCATGCTTCGAGTCTAGGTAGGCTGTGCCATGTCACTGTTGTCCTCAATCTACTCAAAGTGTAGCAAAATTTTCGTCGATCATCACCTTCGGAGGTGCACCTCTGTTTATGAAGAGAAGTCATAAGATGAAGATACCCTTTTCTTTACCTATCTTATACCTAGTGGAATCGATTGAAATACCGGAGGCATGTATCTGAAGCAATCAAACTCACGACAGGAGATGTAACTTAGTCGATGTGTTCCCTAGAATGTACCAAGTTTAATAAAAGTGAAGAATTTGTTTCGGACACACCAGGAGTCCAACTCTGACTCCTTGTGCTACTATTAAGAATGACAACTCTTTTATGACGGTTATTTTCTTTTATTTTCCATATTCTCACCAGCATCAGCACATGCCTACAATTAACTTACTAAGTCGATCATTCATTGGTAAAAAATAAATAATATATGCTTCTGGTCTCGATGGGTCAAATTCCTTTAATGCATCAGGTGTTTTCTTCAGTAACTTGAGCTGCAAAACTGCGATAACACTCTTGCCTTTTTTAAGTTCTTTGAGTACATCAAACATTGCGCTTTCTTTGAACATGAACTCCTTCTATAGCTGCACAGTCTGCTCCTCCAGGTTGAGGCATCGCTCGTCTTCAGTCCCCACCATATATTTGTCTAAAATCTATTTGCAAAACAGTTTATTTTAAAAGAAATAAAATTAAATAATAAAAATGTTTTGTTTCGGGAGAGGTAACCGCAGGCCAGGCCTAAAGGCCTAGCCCACAGCCACCTACCCCTCCCGTACCTTGCTTCCTATCTTCTCCATCCCCGCGCCACCTACCCTGTTCATCTCGCGTCGTTCTCACCGCCGCCTCTCTCCCTGAGTTCCTCTCCTCTATCGATCCCTACCCGAGCTCACTTCCCCGGTCGTCCTCGGTTCCCGTCGACCCCGTTGTGCCTCTGTCGCGATCCCCACCCAGTCCTGCACACCAACCGCCCAAACAGGATCCCCACCTTCCCCGCTGCCCTCTGCTTCCCTCGCCGGGCCTAGGCACCGGCCTCCCTCGCTGCCAGGAACCTGACCCCATCTCTAGCACGCGGCCCCCGCCGCCGAGCGCCACCACCAACGGCGGCCACCCTCGTCCTTCCCCGGCGTGGATCGCGCCTTTGCCTCCTCCGCTCGCGGATGCGATCGCGTCAACCAGCGCGTGCCGCCGGTCGGCTACCCTCCTCTGCGCCCCTCCTTCCAACCGCCACCACACGCGCCTCAGGCCACAGTGCCAGCATCTCCGGCCAAGCTCCCTGCCTCTCCACCCCGCGTTGCTTGCCTCCAGACGTTGTTGTCCATCCGCACCGTCGGTGCCCTGCTTGTCTTTGACCCCGCGTGCAGCGCCATCGCCCTAGCTCGTTTCCCTGGCGCCCTTATCGAGTTCCATTGTGGTGCACCCACCAAGGCAGTGATGTCCTCCTGCTCATGCTCCTTCTCAGGTGCACGTGGCGCTCAGCCTTCTGGCCTGTTGGTGACACACCCGGTTGGCTCCTGCTGCCAAGATGCTCCTTGTCGATTTTGATGTGGAGTGATCCGATGTTGCTCAAGCCAACGACAAGACACATGAAGACCTTGTGTTTATAAGGCCCCTAAAATGTTGGAGGTGCTGTGTCCATGAAACCTCGGTCACCGCACCAAACGACATGAGGTTGACCGAAGATCACTAATGCCTACATCAATATCTCCATTGGCAATGTGTCCGGACCCGAGACAACCAGGCCCGACAACCCAAGGTACCTGAAGGCCATCAACACCGAAAACCAAGGTCTCCGACATGGAACGCAAAGTTCTTCTCGGATCTGAAGACCGAACCCCGTCGAACCCCAAGACCATCGGTGTTGAACCCTAATGTGATCCTCTTTCTGAGACCCCAATTTTTTTATAATATGACATTATCACTTGTTGCATATAAATTGTTCATGTCGCATACATATTGTGTTGTTTGGGGCATTATGCCGATTCACCTCATAATTAAATATGGAGACTATATGCGGGCTATTCTAGTCTTATATCGGCTCAATTTAAATTTATGTAGCGAACCAGTGCCATATTTTGCCTTGTTATTTCAACATTTAAATTGTGGGGTACCTAAACAACACGAACCTCCTAATTAATTGTCGGGACCCTGGTTCCGCTTAATATTGCCTACTTGCATCGCATCTTTGCCATGTCATGCATCAGACATGCATCATGCCCGATCTTCTGTCGTAGTATTAAATAGTGCGTCCGATGTTTCTGTTAGTGCTCTGCTTCTTCACGGATTAGGCCATTGAGTTGATGCGAGCTTCGAGCCGATCTTTGAATGAACCTTCGGCAGTGTTTCCCAGGTGAGCATTCTCCCCCTTTCTACCTATTTTGCCTTTATAGTCTTTACTTCCTCTTGTTGATCTATTGCTATATGTGTTGCGATGCTTTAGTTTCTATACCTCTTATATTCCTTGCAGCCTCTATATCTATATTGCCTTGGACACATCCTATTACATGTTGTTTGATAGACCGTCGGCCTTGCGAGTCATATTTGCTTGCTCAGGTGCTGCTTCGTGTCGTTGTCGTTCCATCATTGTTGGAAGGTTGGCACATGCTTAAAGGTGGAGATGATTATTTCTTTCAATATAACTTGTCAATTAAAATGTTGGAAATAGATATAATGTAGAGGCACTGGTGGGTAATAGTCAATATTTTGTTTTTAACCGGCCACTTGTGCCCACCTAGGACCCAAGTTCTTGACACCTGTTTCGAGATCGAGCGTGCTAACCACATGTGGGGTGTGTGGGCACCCCCATCAGCTTACTACCTGATTTCAAAGTACAGTGCTAGGGGCCACAAACTAGTTTGGGGCGTTATTACTATCCTGTACTTATGCCATGTTTTACTGCTTTATTTACTATTCGCATGGAGCGCTCGTACTGTTTTGGACCGTGGCACGATTTCACGGTATCGACAACCCTAGTCACACTTTCGGGTTCCTAGTCGTTTACAACCATTCTCACAAACCCTGGGCCCGTATCAGAGTCGGCCGACTTTGTTGCGGGTACCTTAGTAGGATGGCACCATGTACTTGCTTTGGGTCTATGAAAGGGTCATGCCCGAAGCCCCGCCGACATAACAATGGAAGTATGTTAATTGATCTGGCAAAAAGGGTAGAAGTGCGTGTGTAAACTTTGGTGCACCCCTCCTGGGTTAAATCTTTTCAAAAAGCCATGTCCACGGTTATGGATGACTTGGAGTAAACTTTCTCGATCATAGACAACTATTACTAAAGTTTATTGTTATAATTTGATTTGTATCTGATATGACTAGTAAGTTGGATAACCACCATGGAAAGGATGAATAAAACTGCCAACCGTGTGAGTTTCCTCGGTAGGACTTCCTCATTTGGTTTCGAGGGGGGAAATACCAGGATGGGTATGTTTGGTGGTAGAATCAGGTTGGCTCCGCATAGGTCTTTCTTATCTCTCTCCAATAGCTGACAGTTGTATCGAGTCTCTATAGGTTGTTTAGTGCATGCTTCGTTGCTGCTTCCGTCCACCATACCTATGTAAGCGAGAGCCGCTGAATTCTAGACACGTCGTGTACTGGCCTTAGTACTGACCGCTCCCTTTTTCCTTTGCCCTTTGTCGGCACCCCTTTTGTTTAACAGGTATAAGTTCGACGTCATTAGCAGGGTTACCCTTCGGGCTTGGCCTGGGCAGGGTTATGGACGCCATTGGTTATTCTTCAGGGCTCTTGTCAACACCCGGATTTTTAATCCCAGATGCCCGTTATGCCATACCTCGCAATCCCAGGATTACCATTTTTGCGAGACATAACGGATTGGATATCACAGTACATCATCCATTACAAACCATACATAAGGTTTTACACAAATAAGGATCTCATGATCTAGTCTTTAATACAACAAGCAGCGGAAATAAACGATAGCGTAGCGGTGGGGTCCATCTTCAGGGGCATAGGCAATGCTGACGAAGGCAGATAGTCCTAGTTACCATAGCCGTCCTGCTGACCATCATCTTGATAATCTCCTTCATAGTCTGGCCATGATAATAGCCAGGGACAAAAGCCATGAGTACTCTTTAAGTACTCGCAAACTACTACTAACAAGGGGTATAATTCTAAGTTAAAGTACTGAATCTAAGTTAACTATCAAGTTAAATTTGAAACCTAAGCTGAGTTCAGAAGCAAAGAAAGATAAAGTAAAGTTCTAGAATCACTTAAGTTGGGAAGCTATCATCATCAACACAACCCTGTTGGGGTCAAGTCAAAGTTCATCATTCATGTCAAGTTATTTAGAAAACAGCTGACAACGAAACAGTATGGCCATTCCAACTGTCCATAACCGCGAACGCGGCTATTCGAATAGTTTGACACTCTGCAGAGGTGGTACACTTTCACCACAAGATTCGATACATCTGTCAGGGATAACCCTGAATCATCATACTTAGTATGCAGATAGTCAAACATAACCTTCCCTTTACACACCCTAGTACAAGCACCTCTCCATGAGCATGGCCTCCCAACCATGACCACCAGTCATCTTGGGCACTGCATAGGTGGACATCATGAGAGGTAGCCTCAGCTCAAACCTCTCCCGTGAGGGAACTAATACTAATGCATATAAATTTCCAGCTAAGCCTTACCCAATTCAGGTAATGTGGTTGTACGGTAAATTTGGAATGGTATCGCATCCGAATCCAACCATCAGTTTTATAAACGGGTTAAGGCTCATGCCTCGTCATTTTCATCATCGTAAACCAGTTGTGTCTCTCAACACATGTCAAACCATCTCAATAGAATGACTCATCATTCCAAGGTTTTCACAATTCATTTTCACCAAGTGTTCCCATCTAAAGTGACTCAAGTTTTTGATCTATTCTAAAATACTAAGTTAAGAGTATTCACTAAGGTGGAAAAGATGGTTTTAATCTCATGCCATAGAATGACATCTAAAGGTTTCTAAGTAGGTCAAGTTTTATACTTTTTATGCTACCTTCAAAACAAGTAAAGAACTTTGTGTGAACTAAGGGAGGTAAAACATGTCAATAAGACTTGGGGTACTAATAGTTAAAGGGGTGTGATCAAAGCATGCTTAAGGCATCTTTACTAAACCATCTAGTTTAAATCTAGCTTGCTAACAATAGCTTGCCTTGGTTGGTGCAGTGGTTGAAGTTTTCTTCTTCTTCTTCTTGGTAGAACTCCTCCTCCTCGAAAGTTTGGTAGATACTAGCGTCTATAAATACATAGGGAGTAGACAATCACCAAACCATACTTAACTAGGCTAAGTAGCATTCTAAAACACACAATTTGATGATCTATTATCATCACAAGTTTAATTCAATAGTTTCAACCTTTTTATTTTAGAAAAGTAATTTCTACTCATTGAAATTTTAACTAAAATTTAATATTCACCACCAAAATATGGGATCATATGGACACATGTCCTCACCACATATTCTAACATGTGGGAATGAGATTTAAGGGTTGGATCAATATTACTTTGGTTTAAGTTCATTATTTAATGATTTAAAGTGACTAGAAATGCCTATATAGCATTATTTTGGTACTAGTCCAAAGTCACTGCATGTAAACCTTAATATTACTACATATTTGGATAGATATGATGAAATGTGATTTTTGAGAGTTGGAATCAACTCAAAAGCTTACTTGGTTGATTTTATAAAAATGTTGCAAGGTGCAAATGCTTCTGTTTTGTTATTTTTATTAGGAGAGATCTATAACTCTAATTGAAATAAATCCAACGGGCTTGAATAGATTATTTCAATACCTTTCATACAAAATTGGTTTCATGCAATTTGGATTTCTAAAACTCTCTGAATTGATTTTTAAACTAGGGGACATAAACTAGATTTAACTAAAAAGAAAAATCCAGATTTGAATCTATGGGCTAGCGCGGGAAAAGAAATGGGCCGGCCCAGTGGCGCTCCGCGGCGCGGGGCTCAGCTGACAGGGGGGTCCCGCTTGTCAGCGGCACTTAATCACGCGAAACGGTACGCGCGCTGTGGGCCGTGTGATTAGAAGCGAGATCAATGGCTGAGGGTCGTCGTCGACGACGAATAGGTCGCCGGCGAGCTCGAACCCTAGCGGCTCGGTGGGGGTCTACTGGGGGCATACTAGGGCTCCAGCGGGGTCGGCGAGGCGGGCAAACGAAGTGGAAGACGACGGCGAGGCGAGGCGTGGTTGTGGCGGAGCTTGGGGTGGTCGAAATCAACGACACCCTTCTCCTCCAGAGGCGGCGTCTCCGGTTCCAATTCCGGCGAGCTGCTGCTCCACTTGCTCCGGCTAGAGGTGCGTGAGGTTCAAAGAGGTGAGGGGAGTGGAATGGTGTGGAGAAGAATGGTTGGGGAGGGCTCCTTTTATAGGCCCGGCGGTGAGACCGAGCGGGATGGGCGGTCGACGGTGGCGACATGGCTACGGCGAGCTAGCGGCATGGCGGGGGATGGCGATCGATGGGCGGTTCCCTGGCAGTGCTCTAGGACTTAAATGCGGCCGTAGGGGCGCTGGTACGCGGTCTGGGCGAGGTGGCGCTCTGCGCGGCCGAAGCGGCGGTGTCCACGGCGAGCGGTGGCTGTGAGGCTTTGGGCGGCGAACGGGGATGTCTGGGGTGTTCTCCAGGTCGAGGCGGAGCGGCGGGCGCGGGCTGCGGTCGAGCGGTGACTTGTGCATGCGGGGACAAGGCATGCTCTGGAGGCGGCACTGGCATGGTGCGGTGGCACTGGGCGCGGGCTCTCCTCGGTGGTCCACGGCAGCACTTGGCTTGGGAAGGGGACAGAGAGGGGCGGTGAGGTGTTGGCTACCTCCTAGACATGGAGAGGAAGGAGGAGGTGGTCTGCTGGGGTGAGGGCAAGTTTGGCCGGCGTGTTGGTGCTCGACATGGTTTGGCCTGGCCACTAGGGTGTAGGGGTTGGGGTGGTAATGGCATGGTTTGATCAAATGGAGACAGAGGGAGTGTTTTGTGGTCAAATGGGTGGCTAAACTCTGTAGAAACAATGAGCTAGCTATTTGTGTTTGATTCTGCCTGCCATGTGTTTGATGAAATGGCCGCAAGAGAAAAAGTTTTGAATTTTGAGTTCAAATTTTTTGAGTGATCTCCAATAGTGATAGGTAGTCTCTGGTTGCAAGGGTTTTGAAAGTGGAGCTCAAATATATGGTTTTGGAAATAGGGTGATCTATGCATATGCATTAGATTCAATTTTAAACTGTCATTTAAAATAGTTAACAAAATGTTTTTAGCAGACCCAAAGGTGGGCCTTGGTACCTCATTATGTGTACTACCAAGGGGTGCAAAGATCCAGAATTGTTTCTGTTAAGAATTGAGTACTAGGAATAGCCAAAGTAGGCATGAGAGTTAAATTTGCCAAAATGACCATTCCTTCTTTTTAATTCTTTTTTATTTGATTTTCTTTAGGAAAAGTTTGAGAATGATGTAGATGATGTTTAAATCACCTAAGAAACATTTTACAAGCATGGGATCACACAATCATGGCAATTCAAAACAACTCCTATTTTAAATGCACACACATTTGAATCCTTTCATTTTAAATTTGGAAAAGTTTTTTGTTAACGCTATTTTTGGATGATTTGATCTTGTTAAGCTTGGATTAAAGTTTTGGGATGTTACAAACCTTCCCCCCTTAAACAAAATCTCGTCCTGAGATTTACAAAGAAAACTAGGAACTAAAGAGATCTGGGAACTCTGTTCTAATGTAATCTTCGTGCTCCCAAGTAGCTTCCTCCTCTGTATGGTTGCTCCACTGAATCTTGAGAAACTTGATACTCCCGGTCCTGGTGGTTCTGTAGGCTTCTTCTAAGATACGGATGGGTACTTCCCAATAGGTCAGGTCATTGTTGATTTCCACAGCTCTGTGATCGATATTCTTGAAAACTTCAGTATTCTCAGGCACTTCCAAGCATTTGCGAAGTAACGAGATATGGAACACATTGTGGATGGCTGACATCTCTTCAGGTAGTTCCAGTTGATACGATACTTCTCCTTGGCGGTTCAGAATCTTGAAAGGTCCGATATATCTGGGAGCTAACTTTCCCTTCAGACTAAAGCGTTGAGTTCCCTTCAATGGTGAAACCTTGAGATATACGAAATCTCCGACATTGAAAGTCAGGTCTCTCCTTCTCTTGTCAGCATAGCTCTTCTGTCTGGATTGGGCGGTCTTGAGGTGCTCACGGACTTTGTGAACTTTCTCTTCTGCTTCTCAGAGAATGTCGGGTCCAAAGATCTGACTCTCTCCTACTTGCGACCAATTCAAAGGGGTACGACACTTTCTTCCGTATAGGAATTCGAATGGTGCCATCTGCAAACTAGCCTGATAACTGTTGTTATATGAGAATTCTGCGAAAGGCAGGCAGTCTTCCCATTTTGATCCGTATTCCAACACACAAGCTCTAAGCATATCCTCCAAGATCTGGTTGACTCTCTCAGTTTGTCCATCTGTTTGCGGGTGATAAGCGGTACTGAAATTCAACTTGGTTCCTAAACCTTCCTGAACTTTCTGCCAAAATCTTGAAGTAAACTGGGTTCCTCGATCTGAGACGATGGTCTTGGGGGTTCCATGCAGACTAACAATCCTAGCAATGTACAGCTCTGCTAGCTTTGCACTCTGGTAGGTTGTCTTGACTGGTATGAAGTGGGCTACCTTGGACAGTCTATCAACTATGACCTAGATTGAGCCATTTCCCCTACTAGAAGTGGGTAAACCGGTGATAAAGTCCATTCCGACAGAATCCCATTTCCATTCCGGAATCTGCAATGGTTGCAACAGTCCTGCAGGTCTCTAATGCTCTGCTTTGACTCTTTGGCAGATGTCACACTTGGCGATGTAGCTTCCGATCTCTCTTTTCATCTTGTGCCACCAAAATTGCTCTTTCAAATCCTGATACATCTTTGTTCCTCCGGGGTGGATAGAATAAAGAGTATCATGAGCTTCCTTCATGATAACCTCCTTCAGCTCCGAATCTGCTGGCACACAGATATGTCCTTTGTACCACAGTACTCCTTCTTCGTCTTCGGTGAATCCAGGTACCTTTCCTGTACCAATACGACGTTTGATTCCGTCGATACTCTCATTTCCCTTCTGGGCTTCCTTGATTTGGCTAATCAAAGTGGGTTGAAGTTCAATGCTAGCTAGGAATCCTTTGCTAACTAACTCAATCCTGAACTGCTCCAACTCCTCATACAAACTTGGTTGCTTCTCTTTGATCATGGTGTTAAGCCTACACGGCAATCTGCTAAGAGCATATGCTACCACATTGGCTTTGCCGGGGTGATAGTGAATGTCAAGGTCATAATCCTTGATTAACTCTATCCATCTTCTTTGCCTCATATTCAGCTCCTTCTGGGTGAAGATATACTTCAAGCTCTTATGGTCTGAGTAAATCTCACAACGATTACCCATCAAATAATGACGCCATGTCTTCAATGCTAGAACCACTACTGCTAGCTCAAGAATATGGGTAGGATAGTTCTGCTCATGCTGCTTCAGTTGTCAAGACAGATACGCGATGACTTTGCCTTCTTGCATCAATACACATCCTAGGCCAATCTTGGATGCATCACAATACACATCAAATGGCTTCTTGATGTCTGGCATGATCAAAATCGAGGCGGATATCAATCTCTTCTTCAGCTCCTGGACTAGCTTCACATTTGTCTGTCCATTCAAACTTCTTGTCCTTCTTCAACAATTGGGTCATTGGTCGGGCTATGCTCGAGAATCCTTCTACGAACTTGCGGTAATATCCCTCTAATCCGAGAAATGAACGAACTTGGGTTTGATTGGTTGGGGCTTTCCATTCTTCGACATCTTTGATCTTGGTGGGATCAACAGAGACTCCTCCGACAGACACAATATGTCCTAGGAATCCTACTTCTTTCAGCCAAAACTCACACTTGCTGAACTTGGCATATAACTGATGCTCTCTTAGGGTTTCTAGGATGATTCTCAGATGTTGCTCGTGCTCTTCTTCTGACTTGGAGTAGATAAGGATGTCGTCGATAAACACAACTACAAACTTATCAAGGAAATTCATAAAGATCTTATTCATGAGATTCATGAAATAAGCAGGGGCATTGGTTAATCCAAAAGACATAACCGTATACTCGTATAAACCATAGCGAGTAGTAAAGGCGGTCTTCGGAATATCCGTTGCACGAATCTTAAGTTGGTGATAACCAGTCCTAAGATCAATCTTTGAGAATACCTGAGCTTCGGTCAGCTGATCAAATAGATCCTCTATCTTTGGCAAAGGGTACTTGTTCTTGATGGTGACATCATTCAATTTTCTGTAGTCCGTACACAGACGGTTGCCTCCATCTTTCTTATCGACGAATAACACTGGTGATCTCCATGGTGATGCACTTGGTTGAATCAAACCTATTGCTAACATGGCATCCAACTGCTTTTTCAGTTCTACTAACTCTGAGGGGTTCATGGTATAGGGTCTCTGGGCTATAGGTCCGGTTCCGGGGATTAGTTCGATAATGAACTCAATATCCCTATTCGGGGGCATACCTGGCATTTCATCTGGGAATACGTCCGGGTATTCACAGACTACTGTGACTTGGTCAATGGTGGGCAGGGCTACACTCTTGTTGCACTTGAATTGATGGGGTAAGGTTTCAGAGATATGCTCTACTGTTACTCCAGAACTACTGGTCATGGTGATGGCTTTCTTAGCACAGTCTATCAGTCCTTTATGCCTTGACATCCAGTCCATACCTAGTACTACTTCCAATCCTTTGGTTCCAAGTACAATTAGGTTGGCATAAAAATCTATCCCATGTATTCTGATAGGTACCGCTTTGCAAATTTTTCTAGCTTTTGTTGTTGAACCGGGGATTTGAACTATCATGACATGCTTCAGGTTGGTTGGGCGAATCTTACTAGTGCATACAAATTCTTCAGTGACAAATGAATGCGATGCTCCAGAATCAAACAATACTCTTGCTAAAACTGAGTTGACAGAAAACATACCCAGCACTACATCTGGCGCTTCCTGGGCTTCTTCTGCGTTCATGTGGAAGAGACGACCGTTGCGGTTGTGCGGGTTCCCTAGGGCAAATCTCCTTCCTGGTTGAACATGACGCTGCTGCTGAGCTGGGGCATTCACAGGGGCATTAGCGGCAGTCTTCTTGGGACACTCATTGGAGTAGTGACCCTTCACTCCACACTCGAAACAAGTGATCTAGGACTTGTCCTTGACTGCGACAGGTACAACATTGCTGCCAGTTCTGGGTGCAGTGTTGTTGTTGTTGTTGCTCTTGGGAGGGGCACGGTTGAAATTGTTGGCATTGCCGGAGTTGTGATTGTTTCCTCTAGACTTCACATTTCCTCCGCTACGGTTGGGGTAGCTAGGGCGAGAATTTGGGGGTCGGTTGTTCCTTGGTGCATATCCTGGTGAAGGGTTGGGACGGTACTTCTGGTGACTACTGGATCCAGACTGCTGCATCATACGGCGCTTGCGGTTGTCGTTTGCCTGGTTAATCTTCCCTTCCATCTGAATGGCAGAGTCGACTAGCTCTTCGAGATCATCGAAACGGATGTTGACGAGGACAGTCTGCATCTCATCATGCAGTCCGTTTAAGAATCTCTCTTTATTCTTGGCCTCCATGTTGATCTCATCCGGTGCATATCTAGCAAGTGACAAGAATTTGTCACGGTACTCTACCACAATCATTCTTCCTTGCTTCAATTTGCGGAATTCATCTCTCATCCTGTTGACGAGACCTTGCGGCACGTGGGTGCGACTGAACTTGACCTTGAATGCTTCCCAGGTCATCACCTGGCCATGGTTCATATTGCGGATGCTATTCCACCAAGCTCTTGCATCTCCCGCCAGATAGTGGGTGGCGAAGAGGACTTTCTCATTCTCATCAACTCTGGCAACCTCTAAGTTATTTTCCATGGTCTGTAACCAGTCATCAGCATCTAATGGGTTTTCAGATTGGTTGAAGATTGGGGGATTAGTGTTCTGAAAGTTTTTGAGTTTGGATCCTTGGTGATCCTGATTTCCATGTCCTTGGTTGTTGAGAGCCATTTGGGCGATCTGCTGCAATGTTGCTAAGTTGGCTTGACGCTCGGCCCTGCTTGCTTCACGGTCCGTGATAAGATTCTGCAATATCTGCAGCATTAGGTCCTGCGACGAGCTGCTCCCTCCTTGGTTTCCACGAGTCATCTGAAGATTGAGATAGATATAGGGTTAAGAGGGAAATTCTAAGGTTCATGGTTTTGGGTTTTTCAATGCTAAAACATTGAGTTAGACTCAGGTTTTTCAACTAACTTCTTTTTATTCATGCAAGCAAGCACACGATACAACACACACCACAACAATCAAAGGGGAAAATAGATGGTTTGAAGAACCATTCTGCAAGCTACGATACAATGAGATGATACATCTCATGCTACGACAGTGCTCTAGTGCATCTACTCATCATCGATGAAGTCGGAGTCTTCATCATCAGTGTAGAAGTCCACAGCATCCTCCTCCAGAAAGTCATCATCGTTGCTGAGGTAAGAATCCATATCTCCCTGGATGTCTTCACCCTCATCTTCTTCTTCCTTGGTGGCAAGCTGAGCTTCCTGCTCCTTGACGGTCTTCTCGAGGTCGGCCACCTTCTTGCGAAGGAGGGCGATGGTGCGATCCTTCTTTGCACGCTGGCGACGAAGAGACTGGCGATCTTGGACAAGCAGCGCGAAAGTCTAGGCCTTCTGGTCGGCAGTGGCATGGTTCTGGTTGGCTAACTCCCTGGCATTGTCCAGTTCCTGCTGCCTGTCATGAAGCAAGAAGTCAAGGTTCTCCACTTGACGCCTCAATTCTGGGTGACTTGGCATTTCCATCGGCATTCCCATGAAGTCACGTCTTGCATAGTAGGCAAAACGGGTTCCTTGGATATTGTTGACGCTGAGGGCACATAGACGTGCGAGTGCTTCATGCATTGCCCTGGCTAATCCATCTAGCCAGTTGTTCTCTCTCACGGAGAACTGAATTCTCCCGGAAGTTGGTGCTTCGATGCTTCCCTAAAGATCCGCGGTGACTAGCCACTGTAGGTCTCCTCCTGGGGGTCCTGGAAGTTGAGCTCCAAGAAACTCCGGATGTGGGCATCCCAGTAACTCCGACAGCGAATCTAGATCCCTCTCGAAGATCAGCTGACCTCCGTTTCCCAACTGGTAAAACTTGCTGAACTGAGTCTCCATCTACAAGAATTTAGGATGAGGAAGTTAGTGAAGTGATCAAGTGTGTCAAATTTTAGGTAGTAATGTAAGAATTTTGAGGAACGTGAATTTTTGAGAAAGAATGAGTTCACAAGGGTAAGAGGGGAAATAGTTTTTCATAAATACTCACTTTGGTTTTGAAACTAAGTTTTTGTTTAAACGTCCATTCTAACTAGGGTCTCCTATGGTCAGGATGGCTCTGCTACCAACTTGTCAACACCCGGATTTTTAATCCTAGATGCCCGTTATGCCATACCACACAATCCCAGGATTACCATTTTTGTGAGACATAACGGATTGGATATCACAGTACATCATCCATTACAAACCATACATAAGGTTTTACACAAATAAGGATCTCATGATCCAGTATTTAATACAACAAGGAGCGGAAATAAACGATAGCGTAGCGGTGGGGTCCATCTTCAAGGGCACAAGCAATGCTGACGAAGGCAGATAGTCCTAGTTATCATAGCCGTCCTGCTGACCATCATCTTGATAATCTTCTTCATAGTCTGGCCATGATAATAGCCAGGGACAAAAGCCATGAGTACTCTTTAAGTACTCGCAAACTACTACTAACAAGGGGTATAATTCTAAGTTAAAGTACTGAATCTAAGTTAACTATCAAGTTAAATTTGAAACCTAAGCTGAGTTCAGAAGCAAAGAAAGATAAAGTAAAGTTCTAGAATCACTTAAGTTGGGAAGCTATCATCATCAACACAACCCTGTTGGGGTCAAGTCAAAGTTCATCATTCATGTCAAGTTATTTAGAAAACAGCTGACAACGAAACAGTATGGCCATTCCAACTGTCCATAACCGCGAACGCGGCTATTCAAATAGTTTGACACTCTGCAGAGGTGGTACACTTTCACCACAAGATTCGATACATCTGTCAGGGATAACCCTGAATCATCATACTTAGTATGCAGATAGTCAAACATAACCTTCCCTTTACACACCCTAGTACAAGCACCTCTCCATGAGCATGGCCTCCCAACCATGACCATCAGTCATCTTGGGCATTGCATAGGTGGACATCATGAGAGGTAGCCTCAGCTCAAACCTCTCCCGTGAGGGAACTAATACTAATGCATATAAATTTCCAGCTAAGCCTTACCCAATTCAGGTAATGTGGTTGTACGGTAAATTTGGAATGGTATCGCATCCGAATCCAGCCATCAGTTTTATAAACGGGTTAAGGCTCATGCCTCGTCATTTTCATCATCGTAAACCAGTTGTGTCTCTCAACACATGTCAAATCATCTCAATAGAATGACTCATCATTCCAAGGTTTTCACAATTCATTTTCACCAAGTGTTCCCATCTAAAGTGACTCAAGTTTTTGATCGATTCTAAAATACTAAGTTAAGAGTATTCACTAAGGTGGAAAAGATGGTTTCAATATCATGCCATAGAATGACATCTAAAGGTTTCTAAGTAGGTCAAGTTTTATACTTTTTATGGTACCTTCAAAACAAGTAAAGAACTTTGTGTGAACTAAGGGAGGTAAAACTTGTCAATAAGACTTGGGGTACTAATAGTTAAAGGGGTGTGATCAAAGCATGCTTAAGGCATCTTTACTAAACCATCTAGTTTAAATCTAGCTTGCTAACAATAGCTTGCCTTGGTTGGTGCAGTGGTTGAAGTTTTCTTCTTCTTCTTCTTGGTAGAACTCCTCCTCCTCGAAAGTTTGGTCGGTACTAGCGTCTATAAATACATAGGGAGTAGACAATCACCAAACCATATTTAACTAGGCTAAGTAGCATTCTAAAACACACAATTGATGATCTATTATCATCACAAGCATCACAAGTTTAATTCAATAGTTTCAACCTTTTTATTTTAGAAAAGTAATTTCTACTCATTGAAATTTTAACTAAAATTTAATATTCACCACCAAAATATGGTATCATGTGGACACATGTCCTCACCACATATTCTAACATGTGGGAATGAGATTTAAGGGTTGGATCAATATTACTTTGGTTTAAGTTCATTATTTAATGATTTAAAGTGACTAGAAATGCCTATATAGCATTATTTTGGTACTAGTCCAAAGTCACTGCATGTAAACCTTAATATTACTACATATTTGGATAGATATGATGAAATGTGATTTTTGAGAGTTGGAATCAACTCAAAAGCTAACTTGGTTGATTTTATAAAAATGTTGCAAGGTGCAAATGCTTATGTTTTGTTATTTTTATTAGGAGAGATCTATAACTCTAATTGAAATAAATCCAACGGGCTTGGATAGATTATTTCAATACCTTTCATACAAAATTGGTTTCATGCAATTTGTATTTCTAAAACTCTCTCAATTGATTTTTAAACTAGGGGACAGAAACTAGATTTAACTAAAAAGAAAAATCCAGATTTGAATCTATGGGCTAGCGCGGGAAAAGAAATGGGCCAGCCCAGTGGCGCTCCACGGCGTGGGGCTCAGCTGACAGGGGGGTCCCGCTTGTCAGCGGCACTTAATCACGTGAAACAGTACGCACGCTGTGGGTCGTGCGATTAGAAGCAAGATCAACGGCTGAGGGTCGTTGTCGACGACGAACAGGTCACAGGCGAGCTCGAACCCTAGCGGCTCGGTGGGGGTCTACTGGGGGCATACCAGGGCTCCAGCAGGGTCGGCGAGGTGGGCAAACAAAGTGGAAGACGACAACGAGGCGAGGCGCAGTTGCGGCGGAGCTTGGGGTGGTCGAAATCAACGGCACCCTTCTCCTCTAGAGGCGGCGGCTCCGGTTCCAATTCCAGCGAGCTGCTGCTCCACTTGCTCCGGCTAGAGGTGGGTGAGGTTCAGAGAGGTGAGGGGAGTGGAATGGTGTGGAGAAGAATGGCTAGGGAGGGCTCCTTTTATAGGCCCGACGGTGAGACCGAGCGGGATGGGCGGTCGACGGTGGCGACATGGCTCGAGCTAGCGGCATGGCGGGGGATGGCGATCGATGGGCGGTTCCCTGGCGGTGCTCTAGGACTTAAATGCGGCCGTAGGGGCGGTGGTACGTGGTCTGGGCGAGGTGGCGGTCTGCGCGGCTGAAGCGGCGGTGTCCACGGCGAGCGGTGGCTATGAGGCTTTGGGCGGCGAACGGGGATGTCTGGGGTGTTCTCTAGGTCGAGGCGGAGCGGCGGGCGCGGGCTGCGGTCGAGCGGTGACTTGTGCATGCGGGGACAAGGCACGCTCTGGAGGCGGCACTGGCATGGTGCGGTGGCACTGGGCGCGGGCTCTCCTCGGTGGTCCACGACAGCACTTGGCTCGGGCAGGGGACAGAGAGGGGCAGTGAGGTGTTGGTTACCTCCTAGACATGGAGAGGAAGGAGGAGGTGGTCTGCTAGGGTGAGGGCAAGTTTGGACGGCGAGTTGGTGCTCGGCATGGTTTGGCCTGGCCATTAGGGTGTAGGGGTTGGGGTGGTAATGGCATGGTTTGATCAAATGGAGATAGAGGGAGTGTTTTGTGGTCAAATGGGTGGCTAAACTCTGTAGAAACAGTGAGCTAGCTATTTGTGTTTGATTCTGCCTGCCATGTGTTTAATGAAATGGCCGTAAGAGGAAAATTTTTGAATTTTGAGTTCAATTTTTTTGAGTGATCTCCACTAGTGATAGGTAGTCTCTGGTTGCAAGGGTTTTGAAAGTGGAGCTCAAATAGATGGTTTTTGAAATAGGGGTGATCTATGCATATGCATTAGATTCAATTTTAAACTGTCATTTAAAATAGTTAACAGAATGTTTTTAGCAGATCCAAAGGTGGGCCTTGGTACCTCATTATGTGTACTAGCAAGGGGTGCAAAGATCAAGAATTGTTTCTGTTAAGAGTTGAGTACTAGGAATAGCCAAATTAGGCATGAGAGTTAAATTTGCCAAAATGACCATTCCTTCTTTTTAATTCTTTTTGATTTGATTTTCTTTAGGAGAAGTTTGAGAATGATGTAGATGATGTTTAAATCACCTAAGAAACATTTTACAAGCATGGGATCACACAATCATGGCAATTCAAAACAACTCCTATTTTAAATGCACACACATTTGAATGCTTTCATTTTAAATTTGGAATTTTTTTTTGTTAACCCTATTTTTGGATGATTTGATCTTGTTAAGCTTGTATTAAAGTTTTGGGATGTTACAGCTCTTAGCCCAGTTTGCTTATTATCCGTACTCGGATGTTATATCGTTTTCAAGGTGATTTGGATATTTGTACTATATATCTGTATTCTTGACTCATGGAGTTGTTGTTGTTGTGTATGTTCTATTGGTTCCATCGTGGACTATTGTGTAATGATATTACTTCTTTTTCCACCCGCATGCAAGTGTCTGGTGGGCATCTTTGAATCGTTTCTATGCGGGTTTGGTGGGAACCGCTAAAATCTGCATAGGGCCGATTGAAGGTGTTACAAAGTTGTATCAGAGCCCAGCAGTTACGATACCCCACTGGTCCGGCCTGTAGGATAACCTAGATAACGGACGATGTAGAGTGTCAAAAATATTTTGCAAAACCGGTTGGATAGATATGATTAGGTCTATTTTTACTCCTTACCCCTATGTTATTTTCCTCTTACCTCCGCGTGTTTTCAATCTACTCTTATCTTTTATTCAACTCCAGGATTTCTCGTGGATGGGTTTCCGTCGTACCTTCAGGGTTTCGCTTCCTCCCTTTTATAACGGTGGTGCTAAAATCATCAATCTGCATCCTGTTTGTTGTGCCCTTCATCCAATCTTTTGTCCTTAAAATCTTTATTTGTATGTGCCCTTTGACGGATATCCGTATCGTTGAAAAATCATAGGAGAAGGATGAGCAATGGTGAAGTTGGAGTATACCTTGAGCATGTGTTGTTCATGCCAATGGAACCATCGCGGAACCTAATCATTGTGTCTCTTCATACAAGTTCTTTTGTATCTTCTGATGTTTTTCCAACGCGGCGACATCACCTACATTAGATCCGATGAAGAGCATGCATCACTCCTTTGTTTCTAAACCTCAGTTGTGAAGATCTTCAGTCTAAATTCTGAGAATGGGTTGCACGATTTCTACTACATGTGTGGAGTAATAATTGGATTGGCCCCCATGCCGACTACTCATTCTATTCGCTCTTGTACATTGAAGTGGATTAGGTTGTATCTTTTTCTCTCCTTCGATCGAAGTTAGGGTTAGCCTTACCTTTTGATACCTTACCTTCGTATTTTGTTTCTCCGGAGTATCTCTCGACTCACGTGAGCAACAATCCCTTGTTGGTAGTGTCGATGAATTCAAGATGGAGCAAGAATCTTTATTAGTGGTGTCGTGGGGATCTACACTAGGAAAGAAGACTCGGATCGTTGGCCTTCTTCCCCGTACCATGAGGCGGATCTCGAGGGAGAGATCCATTGTTAGTGGTGTCGAATTGTAGCACCCCGAGAAAACTACTACTAAAAATCGCTTGTTGTTTTTATTTTGTGCATCATCATGATATCATGCTCATGTCATCATGCCACATTACATTTGAGTATCCTCATGACTGCATACATATTAATTGCCTAAAACTAATTTCTAAAAGCCTAGCTTTGTTTTCTAAATAACCCCTCTCTATTTCAAATCAAAACCCTAGGTTCGCCTGGATCTTCTATTTGTCTAAAACCTATTTGCAAAACAGTTTGTTTTAAAAGAAATAAAATTAAATAAAAATAAAAATTTGTTTCGGGGGAGGCAGCCGTAGGCCAGGCCTAAAGGCCCAGCTCGCAACCACCTACCCCTCCCGTACCTAGCTTCCTCTCTTCTCCATCCCTACGCCACCTATCTCGTTCATCCCGTGTCGTCCTCACTGTCGCCTCTCTCCTCTCCTCCTCTCCTCCATTGATCCCTGCCCGAGCTCGCTTCCCTGGCCGTGCTCGGTTCCCTTAGACTCCTCCGTGCCTCTGTCGTGATCCCCACCCGCTCCTGCACACCAACAGCCCCGACGGGATACCCACCTTCCCTACCGCCCTCTGCTTCCCTTGCCGAGCCCAGCTGCCGGCGTCCTTCGCTGCCAGGAACCCGACCCCGTCTCCAGCATGCGACCCCTGCCACCGAGCACCGCCACCAACAGTGGCTGCCCTCGTCCTTCCTCGGCATGGTCCCCCGCCTCTGCATCCTCCACTCGCGGACGCGCCCGCGTCAACTAGCGCGTGCCGCCGGTCGGCTACCCTCCTTTGTGCCCCTCCTTCCAACTTCCACCACCCGTGCCTCTGGCCGCAGCGCTAGTGCCTCCGGCCATGCTCACTGCCTCTCTACCCCACGCTACTCGCCTCCAGATGTCGTTGTCCATCCACATCATCGGTGCCCTGCTTGTCTTCGAGCCCACACGCAACACCATCGCCCTAGCTCATCTTCCTGGCGCCCTTATTGAGTTTCGATGTGGTGCACCCACCAAGGCGGTGATGTCCTCCTGCTCATGCTCCTTCTTAGGTGCGAGCGGCACTCAGTCTTCTGGCCTGTTGGTGACATGCCTGGCTGGCTCCTGCTTCGGAGATCCTCCTTGTCGATTTTGATGTGGAGTGATCCGTTGTTGCTCAAGCCAACGACAAGACACATGAAGACCTTCTATTTATAAGGCAAGGAAGCCCCCAAAATGTTGGAGGTGCTGTGTTCATGAAACCTAGGTCACCGCACCGACGACATGAGGTTGACCGAAGATTACTAACGCCTACATCATGATCTCCATCGGCAATGTGTCCGGACTTGAGACAACCATGCCCGACAACCCAAGGTACCCGGAGGCCATCAACACCAAAAACCAAGGTCTCCGACACGGAACGCCAAGTTCTTCCCGGATCCAAAGACTAATCTTGCCGAAGACCGAACCCCGTCAAACCCCAAGACCATCGGTGCCGAACCCTAATGTGATCCCCTTCCCGAGACCCCCTTTTTTATAATATGACATCATCACTTGTTGCATATAAATTGTTCATGTCGCATACATATTGTGTGGTTTGGGGGCATTATGCGGATTACCTCATAATTAAATATGGAGACTATATGCGGGCTATTCTAGTCTTATATCGGCTCCATTTAAATTTGTGTAGCGAACCGATGCCATGTTTTGCCTTGTTATTTCAACATTTAAATTGTGGGGTACCTAAACAGCATGAACCTCCTAATTAATTGTCGGGACCCAGTTCCGCTTAATATTGCGTAGTTACATTGCATCTTTGCCATGTCATGCATCAGACATGCATCATTCCCGATCTTCTGCTATAGTATTAAATAGT
The DNA here is from genome assembly GCA_916181665.1 of Avena sativa. Classification (NCBI taxonomy): domain Eukaryota; kingdom Viridiplantae; phylum Streptophyta; class Magnoliopsida; order Poales; family Poaceae; genus Avena; species Avena sativa. The sequence continues at coordinate 322,737,064 of OV702292.1, forward strand.
GCGTCCGATGTTTCTGTTAGTGATCTGCTTCTTCACGGATTAGGCCGTTGAATTGATGCGAGCTTTGACCCGATCTTCGAATGAACCTTCGACAGTGTTTCCCAGGCAAGCATTCTCCCCCTTTCTACCTATTTAGTCTTTATAGTCTTTACTTCCTCCTGTTGATCTATTGATATCCGTGTTGCGATGCTTTAGTTTCAGTACCCTTTATATTCCTTGCAGCCTATATATTGCCTTGGACACATCCTATTACCTGTTGTTTGATATACCGTCGGCCTTGCGAGGCATAGTTTCTTGCTTAGGTGCTGCTTCACGTCGTTGTCGTTTCACCGTTGTTGGAAGGTTGGCACATGCTTAAAGGTAGAGATGATCATGGCTTTCAATATAACTTGTCAATTAACATGCTAGAAATTAGATATAATGTAGAGGCACCGGTGGGTAATAGTCAATATTTGGTTTTTAACCGCCCACTTATGTCCACCTAGGACCGAGTTCTTGACACCTGTTCCGAGATCAAGCGCGCTAACCACAGGTGGGGTGTGTGGGCACCCCCATCGGCTTACTACCTAATTTCAAAGTACTGTGCTAGGGGCCACAAACTAGTTTGGGGCATTATTACTATCCTGTACTTATGCCATGTTTTACTGCTTTATTTACTATTACGCGTGGAGCGCCTGTACTGTTTTGGATCGTGGCACGATTTCGTGGTATCGACAAGCCCAGTCACACTTTCAGGTTCCCAGTCATTTAGAACCGTTCTCTCAAACCCTGGGTCCGTATCAGAGACAACCGATGTTGTTGCGGGTAGCTTAGTGGGGTGCCCCATGTACTTGCTTTGGGTTTGAGAAAGCGTCATGTCCGAAGCCCCGCCGACATACCGATGGAAGTATGTTAATTGATTTGGAAAAAAGGGTGGAATTGCGTGTGGAAACTTTGGTGCACCCCTACAGGGTTAAATCTTTTCGAAAAGCCGTGTCCATGGTTATGGACGATTTGGAGCACAGTTTCTCGATCATAGACAGCTATAACTAAAGTTTAATGTTATAATTTGATTTGTATCTGATATGATTAGTAAGTTGGATAACCACCATGGAAAGGATGAATAAAACTGCCAACTGTGTGAGTTTCCTCTGCAGGACTTCCGCGTTTGGTTTTGAGGGGGGAATACCACGATGGGTATGTTTGGTGGTAGTATCAGGTTGGTTCCGCATAGGTCTTTCTTCTCTCTCCAATAGCCGATAGTTGTATCGAGTGTCTATAGGTTGTTTAGTGCATGTTATGCCACTGCTTTAGTCCACCATACCTATGTAGACGAGAGCCGCCGAATTCTAGACTCACTGTGTACTGGCCTCAATACTGACCGCTCCCTTTTTCCTTTGCCCTTTGTCGGCACCCCTTTTGTTTAATAGGTATAAGTTACATGTTGTTAGCAGGGTTACCCTTCCGGCTTGGCCTGGACAGGGTTATGGATGCCATTGGTTATTCTTTAGGGCTCTTAGCCAAATTTGCTTCTTATCTGTACTCGGATGTTGTATCATTTTCAAGGTGATTTGGATATTTGTACTATATATCTGTATTCTTGACTCATGGAGTTGTTGTTGTATATGTATGTTCTGTGGGTTTCATCATGGACTATTGTGTAATGATATTACTTCTTTTTCCACCCGCATGCAAGTGTCTGGTGGGCATATTTGAATCGTTTCTATGCGGGTTTAGCGGGAACCGCTAAAATATGCATAGGGCCGATCGAGGGTGTTACAAAGTGGTATCAGAGCCCAACAGTTACGGTACCTGTAACACCCCGTCCACTCCTGGGCCCGGGGGGTGTCACTCCTGGCAGCTTAATAAGATATCTAGACTGGCCCCACAGACCAACACCAGTCTTTTCTGCGCACTTTGTCCTCACTCGTGCGCACCCGGTTACCCACTTCCCGGTCGGTCACCCATCCTAGAATTGCTCTAGGCCAAACACGCTTAACCTTAGAGTTCTTTTCGAATGAGCTTCCGGAAAAGAAGTTGCAACTTGTTGATATGGGTATCCTATCAATCCTATTAAGCCATGTGCCTGGATCTCACATACACCCACCCTTTAGAAGATCGATGCCCTCATCGATCAAGCACACCCCAGGAACGTTCCCTCTTGGCACGCGTCTGTGCGTCTAGTGCCGGCACATGTGTCATGCCGTGTCCACTCCGGGCCACACGTGCCATGCTCCACATGTCCCGCCACTAACCCGCACACACCCGTGTAATCGCAAGGGTCGGCTCTGATACCACTTGTAACACCCTCTCCACTCCTGGGCCCGGGGGGTGTCACTCCTGGCAGCTTAATAGGATATCTAGACTGGCCCCACAGACCAACACCAGTCTTTTCTGCGCACTTTGTCCTCACTCGTGCGCACCCGGTTACCCACTTCCCGGTCGGTCACCCATCCTAGAATTGCTCTAGGCCAAGCACGCTTAACCTTAGAGTTCTTTTCGAATGAGCTTCCGGAAAAGAAGTTGCAACTTGTTGATATGGGTATCCTATCAATCCTATTAAGCCATGTGCCTGGATCTCACAGTACCGCACTGGTCCAGCCTGTAGGATAACCTAGCTAACAGACGATGTAGAGTGTCAAAAATATTGTGAAAAACCGGTTGGATAGATCTGATTAGGTCTGATTTTACTCCTTACCCCTATGTTATTCTCCTCTTACCTCCGCGCACTACTACATCGTTACAACAACTTCTACATGAGGTCCTACCCACGCTTGTGTCGGTGTCGGTGTGCGAAGAGCCGTTGCGGCCCATTTCTTTCGCGCGACCACTCCATGTCTCTTCGTCTCTCCCTAGGTCCTCTATCCACTAGGGTTTAATTGTGGTGATTCAGCCAGTGAAAGGGGCATTTCAGGGTGCTCACTAGTGGAGAGGGTGACGCGCGGGGAGGAGGGCGTCCAGTGTGTCGTCGGAGAGCTCCGAACGCGCGAGGAGCGGGAGATCGACGACAGAGGGCCAGGCGGCGGAGGAGCTCGGCGACGTATATCGGTTGGTGGCAGGAAGTGGGATGGTGCTCGGCGAGGACGAGGAGCTCGGGGAGGGGGGCAAGTTCGGTGACAGAGAGGGCACCGATGACGGAATCTCTTCTTGATTCACCCTGTGTCGATCTTGTTTTTGCTGAGGTTTGTTTTTGAAATCCATCGAATTTGTCCATATGTTAGCCTTCTCATAGCGTTTTTGATGTGGATCTACATCTTAGAAACCTGTATACCTCCATTTTATCGATGAATTTCTTAGGATTTTACATGCACACGAAATCTCCATCTCAATTTCACCCCCGCGCATTGCTTAGTACTTGTTGGGGGTCGAGTGTTTCTAGGTGTTTTTGAGTGTGGATAGTACCGTACCACAATGAAATCAAATAGGGGTAGAGTATCTACATGTTAGATTACTGGTGATCCGCATCTATTTTAGGCACTACCTAAAATCCTCCCTGAGCAATTTTGAGCATGGATAGTACTGTACCACAGTGAATTCAGACGGGGTAGAGTATCTACACATTAGATTCGGTTGGGTTCAATACTCTATAGCAAGTTATAGGGAGATATATTCGCTATAGTTTCTGACCTGGTGTCACTTAGTTTCACATAATTCAGGTTGATTTTTTCTTCACTGATTAGTTGTTTTTATCACAACTGCTTAGATCATATCTAACTTCTTTTTGAACACTTTGACTAAGTTTGATCTCATACACATTATGTTAACCATGAGTTCTAGGTTTTTCGGGGGGTCAACTAGGCAATGTGTTCCTTCATAGTTACATTGTTTTTGCATCAATTAGTTAGTCATTAGCTGAGTTTCGTGTTTTGTGTTGCAACATGCTGGTTTAGTTTTATCCACAACAATGATTAGCTTTTTTTCCTTCCCTTTTCCTTTTTATTTTTGTATATAAGTTCATTAATAAAAAATAGTTAAGTTGTTTTTTTGTGGTCATTAAGTTCACTTCGGGATATAGTTAGTTGTATACATAGGTGTTTTTGTTTCATCTAGTCTGTGATTAAGTTGCAAATACTCATCCAACTTAGTTACCTTTTAGTTTCTTATTAAGTTGTTTTGCCATGATAATTCAATTATTTCTCGAATCTAATTAAGTTGAGCATACTTGTTTGCCTAAGTTGCATAGTGATGACGAATGAAACTAAGCTCACATGCACAAGCTATAATCATGCCTAAGTTGTATTTTGTTTATGCAAATAGTTGCTCCTAGCTATGAGAAACCACCAGGTTAACTAAGTTTGATTATGTAGGGTATCTAATTGCTTCCACCATCTTAACTAAATTGCTTTTTTGATCAAGTGATTATCAGAAAAAAGGAAGACACCTCTCCCGCCGGCGCCGTGGTGCGGCGACACCTCTCCCGCCGACACCAACCGCACCGCCACTTCCTCCTCCGGCGGAAGGACGTGGGTCGCGCGGTACTTCTGGATGTGGTCCTTCGTGACGGAGGAGCCACACCAACCTCCGCGGTCGGCTGCCATTACCGGCTGACAGGGAGGCGCGGCGGTGGAGGAGTGACGGTGGCCCGTACCACCGACGACGAAGAGCGGGCGGCGCAGCGGGCTACAGCGGCAGCAGAGAAAGGGCGCAAAGGGCAGGAGCACGCTAGGAAGAGGAAAGCTGGAGCGGGGGAGCAAAGGAGGGGAACCGCTCCCCCCGTGGCGTCCCTTTAAAGGACCAGAAGCGCAACCGTCAACAACGCCACATGGTGTGCATCCGGACGACCCTCACCCCAACCGCCGCCGAGATCCCGTGCGCCGACACGGGATGCATAGAAGATCCGGGAGCGAGAACTGAAGCGCCGACAGTAGTTTCCCGAGGCGACATGCGACGGGACGTTACGCCGCCCACCGCAGTGCAATGATGGCGCGTGTGCGCGTAGCTGGCGTCATCACTGATGTCACGGGTAGCGCAACCGCCAGGCGTAGCCGGACACAAATTCAAAACCAAGAGGGAGCACGCGCACATTTCGCCTAAGGGCGGAATCCACACGCGCTCGAGGGCTAGTGTCGGGGGGATGATCCCCAGATACCCCAACCGGACAAGAAACTGGGCAGTCGAATCGTGTCCGGCTAACCAGATGCAGCTGGACAAGGCAAGGTAGGCCGGCTATCGCATGGTAGCCGGATCGGCAAGAAGTAGCCGGCTACGGCGACGTAGCCGGAACCAATTAGTGAGACAGGACGACGTGCGTATCAGTGCATGGTACGCCCTGTACGATGACAAGACCGGCAACCACCCGGCCATACCAAAGACTTTGCAGGGATGACGCAGGAACAGTGGCCCGATGCTGATGACAGGCTTGCATGGCGTCCACTGTGCCTACGACAGCCATACCGCTCATACTCTGATGTGACATACCATACCGGATACTATAGATGACCAGCCGGCTAGGACCCGCATGTGGGGCCCGCCAGTCGGACTGGTCAGTGAGACCGTTGCCTCTCTGCCTATATAAGGAGAGGCAAGGCCTCAGTAGAAAGGGTTGGTATCAGTGCATTTAAGGCAGTAGCTAGAGAATACAGCTCAAGGAGCACTTGTAGTTCGTATATCCCTCATAGTCATATCAGGCAGGAGTAGGAGCTTTACCTCATCATGAGGGCTCCGAACCTGGGTACTTCCTGCGTCCAGCTACGCTTTCTTGTATCCAATCCCGCCCGCGGACACCGTCTATAGCTTCCCTGCTAGTCCCTACACCTCTATCTAACCTCCTTAGGTATTGTCGTTCCCAATACAACGACAATAGACGACACAATGGTTCAAGTTTATTAAGGACAAGAAAAGTAAAGTGTGCCATCAAGTTCGTGAGAGATTTAATCACAAGTTTTCTCATAACAAGTTTAATTCGGAAGGTAGATAAAAACATGAATATACTTGGAATAACATATGCTAGTAGGTAGGTATGGTGGACTCTTTGGAATAACTTGGTTTAGGGAGTTGGATGCATGAGTGGAACTCATACTTGGTTATGAAGGCTAGCAAAAGACTGGGAGCGACAAACTAAGAGAGCAATAATGGCCATAATCATGTAGAGCGACAAAACATCATTGATCAAAGCATAAAGTGATACTGCAAGTTGAAAACTAAAGGATCATAAAGGCTATGGTGACTTGGGATAGTCATAACATGGTGTGAGCATGTGCCAAGTCAACCCAAATAAAGCATCAAAGGAGAATAACACAATACTATGCTTTAATATGCTAAAACAACGCATGATTCTTCAAAGGCACATTAAGCAATCTCAATTGTTTATAACAAGTCATGCCACAACAAAGAATACTAAGCATAAAGCCAAAAAAATATCAAGCATGGCATAACAAAGCATAGGCCACAGTCAAAAACAAGCTCTCTTTACCACTTAAGCATGGACTTTCCTACTCTTTTCCAACCCCAACCAAACTATTTGAAAATCAATGCATGAAAGAGGGGGTCCAACCAATTTATTCAGCAAACTAAGCAAACAAAGCAAATGAAAAACCAAGACAAAAACGAAAAAGAAGACGCTCCAAGAACAACACAACTGTGCATGAAACAATAAAAATGAAGTGTTTGGAAGAAACCTGGGATTTTTATTAATGAAGAGGGGGATGCCTTGGTGGTATCATTTTGAATTATGCCTTTGGTCGTTGCTTCACAAAATGCCCCATTTTTGGCACTCAGAAAATAGAAAATGACTTTTTTGTGCAACGAAAAGGAAAACTTCCTCCTGCAACATTGTTCGCCATCCCGAGATGCACATGTGTGCATAATACGGACACATTATCACAAACTATGCTGCGATTATGGCCATAATATTAGTCGTTTAGCCTGAAAGGCATGCAACCTCGAACATGATATGTCATTTCTGAGAAGGTTCTTTGAGATGCAATCAATATACCAAGTTTGGTATTTTTCCTTGCAAACATGTCACACAATATGATACCACCAGAAGGATTTAAATTGTTCGAAACGTTTTTGAATTTCTTATGCCCGTTTTAAACTATGGTCAAAACGACGGGCATGAAGGTTCTTAGCTAGGGGATGAGCCTCACAAAACTCGCATTGGATCTCTGATAAAAATCATATTGTGAACGTAAAGATGAAATTTTCAAAATATCACGAGCATTAGATCATGTACATGTAGTTCAAATCGGACCCACTTTCTACCGATTCGGCAGACATTTGTCTTTTTTGTGAGGGATGGACAGAAAGGTTTGAGATGCCCTGGTTTGGACATTGTCCATGTAAGACGGTCTAGTATTTTTGAAAAATATGGTGGTAGCATTTTGAATTATTCTTTTGGTGGTTGCTTCACAAAACGCCATGTTTTGGATACTCGGAAAATGAAAAATGGCTTTTTTGGGCGACGAAAAGTAAAACTTTCTCCTGCATATTGTTCTTCATCCCAAGATGCACTTGCATGCATAATATGGGCACATTGTCACAAACTATGAACGATTATGGCCATAACATTGGTCGTTTGGTCTGAAAGGCATGAAACCTTGAACATGATAGGTCATTTATGAGAAGGTTTTTTTGAGATGCAATCAATATACCAAGTTTGGTATTTTTCCTTGCAAATATGTCACATAATATGACACCATGCGAAGTATTTAAATTGTTTGGACCATTTTTGAATTTCTTATGCCCATTTCAAACTACGGTCAAAACAGCGGGCATGAAGGTTCTTAGCTAGGGATGAGCCTCACAAAACTTGCATTGTATCTCTGATAAAACAACATATTGTCAACCTAAAAATAATTTTTTTTAAATCACGAACATTAGATCATGTACATGTAGTTCAAATCGGACCCACTTACTACCGATTCGGTAGACATTTGTCTTTTTCGCGAAGAGTGGATGGAAAGGTTTGATATACCCTGGTAGGGAAATTGTCCACATAAGGTGGTCTAGTATTTTTGAAAAATATGTTGGTAGAATTTTGAATTATTCCTTTGGTGATTGCTACACAAAACGCCCCGTTTTAGGCACTCGGAAAATAAAAAAATGGCTTTTTTGTGCAATGTAAAGGAAAACTTCCTCCTGCAACATTGTTCGTCATCCCAATATGCACATGCATGCACAATATGGACACATCATCACAAACTATGCTGTGATTACGGCCATAACATTGGCCGTTTGGCCTGAAAAGCATGAAACCTCGAACATGATAGGTCATTTTTGAGAAGGTTTTTTTTGAGATGCAATTAATATACCAAGTTTGCTATTTTTCCTTGCAAATATATCACAAAATATGATACCACACGAAAGAATTACATTGTTCGGACCGTTTTTGAATTTCTTATGCCCGTTTCAAACTATGGTCAAAACATCGAGCATGAAGGTTCTTAGCTAGGGGATGAACTTCGCAAAACTTGCATTGGATCTCTGATAAAACATCATACTATGAACCTAAAAAAGATTTTTTCAAAAAATCACGAGTATTAGATCATGTACATGTAGTTCAAATGAGACCCACTTCCTACCAATTCGGTAGACATTTGTCTTTTTCACGAGGGTTGGAAGGAAAGGTTTGAGATACCCTGGTTGGGACATTGTCCATGTAAAGAGGTCTTATATTTTTTAAAAATATGGTGGAAGCATTTTGAATTATTCCTTTGGTGGTTGCTTCGTAAAACGCTCCATTTTTGGCACTCACAAAATGGAAAATGGCTTTTTTGTGCGACGAAAAGGAAAACTTCCTGCTGTAACATTATTCACCATCCCAAGATACAAATGCATGAAAAATATGGGCACATTATCATAAACTATGCCATGATTATGGCCATAATATTGGTTGTTTGGACTAAAAGGCATGAAACCTCGAACATGATAGGTCATTTCTAAGAAGGTTTTTTTGAGATACAACCAATATACCAAGTTTGGTATTTTTCCTTGAAAATATGTCACATAATATGACACCATGTGAAGGATTTATATTGTTCGGACTGTTTTTGAATTTCTTATGTCCGTTTCAAATTATGGTCAAAACGGTTGGCATGAAGGTTCTTAACTAGGGGCCGAGCCTGGCTAAACTTGCATTTTATCTCTAATAAAATAGCATATTGTGAACCTAAAAATGATTTTTGCAAAAAATGAAGAGAACTAAATCATGTACTTATAGTTTAAATCGGACCTAGTTCCTACCGATTCAGCAGGAATTTGTTTTTTTCACTAGGTGTGGATGAAAAGGATTGAGATACCCCTAGTTGGGATATTATCCATGCAATGTGGTATAGTACTTTGAAAAATAGGGTGGTGCCATTTTGAAACTTTCATTTAGTGGTTGCTTCACAAAATACCCTTTTTGGCATTTGAAAAATGAGAAAGGCCATTTATAGAGCTAGCCAATCAGGATAGAGAGTTAGATTACCCACGGATTGCTCCATTGAAGTATATCTCATCCGTCTAGATGGCCTCTATCCACGCCCAACATTTCATCTCCCGCCTCCTTGCCCCGCCCCCATCCACACACTTTGGACATGAATTTACTATAAGGCCCTACAGTTCCCACAGTTAACGCAAAACTGATCAATGGTAGTTTCGTGAAATTGTCCACCCATCTAGGTCATGGTACAACGGAACATCGGAACCCTAATCCCTCACGCGCCGCTCGTCTTCTCTTCCCCACCCATCTAGGTCGTGGTCCAGATCGTGATCCACCTCTTCTTCTCCCATCAACTATGGCCGCCACCTCGATCCCCTATGGCCACTCCCGCCGCATTTACCCATCTCCCCCCGTCTCCTCTCACAAGCGACCACCTCTTTGTCCCCTGCTTCAGTTATTTAGTAGCTAATAGTAAACATGAGCAGGAGGAATCATGGCGCTAGCGGTGGATGCGCATCGCCGAGGTGGTCCTATGGTGCGCAGCGTGCAACCTGGCCATGGAGCCAGCGGTGGCTAGCAGAGGCTGCATATAGACCAATGAGGTGCCCACTGCCACCTTCACTGGCGCTGCCTTCAGCTCCTGGCTGCCGTCCAGCTCATGGCGTATATCAGGTGTCCACCAAGCACTTCTTCGTATGGGTCACCATCTAGATCTCTGTCCCAATCACCATCTGGATCTCCAATCACCGCTTCTAGACAAGCAAGCCGAGACTAATAGCCAAGTGATGTTCTGTCTAACAAGAAGTAGATAGACCTTATGAGCTCTAGGTGATTATTTTCCTGGTTCATTATGATAGTGCTTCTTGTACCTGTTTTTCTGTCCCCCTAGTGCCTGCTAGTTCATTCATATTTTGCAGTTAGTCCGGATGTTTGCCTCTATAAGTACAGATAAAAGATATCTAGATAGTTCTTATTTTGATGCACAAACAATATTTGGTTCGATTAATGCTTGGGACTGTCGATATCTAGGACATGTTGTTGAACTGCCACTGCTGCACTTGCCTGCCCTATTATCAATTTTTTTGCTTGTAGAAACCATTTTTCTTGGAGTACTTCTGATCAGCAGCATTAGAATAGCCTATATCACCGGAGCCTCAACCTTTCAGCAGAGTATTTTTCTTATTTGTGTATTCAGTCTTGGATATTGCTGCTAACATCTAAAGTTGAACTCGAATCACTTCCTCTTTTTTATCAAAGTGTTTGTAAGTGGTCACTGCAAAACTGTATTGTACCCATTTGATTGTCTCTCTTTCAGTTTCTTTCATGACCCATCTCTTTGCTACAGATGATAAGGGATGGGAGCAATGGACAAGTAACTTCTAGAAAATAATGAAGCTACCACTGATGAAAAGGGAGTGAAAAACGATGAAATATAGTCATTGATTCTTGAAGTCTGTAACTGATTTGTGGTTTCTATAACCTGTAATCACTAATTTGTGGTTTATTTATAACCTTGTTTATCTTGATGAAGTAGGATGTTTTGTCACCAATTTATCTTAACTGTTCACGGGTCTATTTTTCCTCCTCCTTGATTTGTTTTACGACCCTGAGTGATGATGTAGTAACATGAGCTCGGTTTATCTTGTATGGTAGTTCATCAAGTATGGGCTACATGTTTTAGCCTATACTATAAATGCCTTGTTTATAGAAAGTGAGGTTGTTGCTTAGTGCCTTAAGGTTTTAACATAATCTAATGTTGATTCATGCACAAGCGGAACACACTTTATTTGTTAATTTGATATCAATTGTGTAGTCTAAATAGCCAATTTTACCATGCATGCTGATGAAATTCCTATATAAATAGCCAAGTTCTAACTTTTTTGTTTCTCTCTGACCAATCAATCTGTACTTTCCATGCACTTTTGTAGTTTACTCTCTATGATTTGTCTTTATCCATGCAAGGTTTAGTAGGTTGTTGCTTGAATTTGCATGCCAGTACACAATGCACTGGGATTATATTGTTTGGAAGCACAAGGAGAAAATCTTACTGATGGAGTAGTTCTTGCTATTGTCTTGCACTAGCCTGTTAAAACTAAGTATCGGTTTCAGTAGTTAATCTTCTTGTGTTACTTGCAATCTTCCAAGTAGTTGTCTAGACTGTAAGCATGTTGCGAAGTTATATTTGTCATTTTTTTGAATCTTTTATCTTTTACAAGATGAACTATATTACTAGAACTAGGACATGTCGTAGGAGGAAGGAGAGGAGCTCGTCAAGGGCGACCATGCTTGATATCTTCTGCCACATCTACCTGCTCGAGATTCGTGTCCGAGGTGACTCTGCTGTCGAGGACGACCTCTCCTCCACTGCCAAGGTGAGAACGTCTGACCTACACGTATTTGTGTTGTGTAATCTACCTTGCTCTTTATATGTGGAGCAGTTTGACTCTAAGTGAAGTGATAGTTGCATAAGTAGTATATTGCTAGTATATATCAGGCGCTCGAGTAAAAAAATTGTTATCTGATTGCTATGTTCGGTGCCTTTGCTGAATACCTAAGCATAATTAGTATGACCATGTGATGCCTTTCCTAGAAGGAGTCTTAATCAGATTGTTTCATGTGATGCTACTGCCATTGAATTATTATGACCACCACTAGTATAAGATTGGGTATTGTCATTTTTACTTCTCTATTGTACTACATATATACTGCTACTATAGCAGCGGTGCTTTATTCTGTTGTGTTGCTCCTTCAGTATTTATGTTGTCAAAAGATTTAAGGTTGCAAAATTCAATTTTTCTTTGGAGTATGAATCAATTTGGACAACCTACTATCATTAAGGTTGTGATGCTTTATTCTGTTGTGCTACTATAGCACCTACTGCTACTGTCATTTTTATTTGGATTATGAATCAATTTGGACAACAAATCCAAAATCTGTAACTGTAACTTCCTTTTTGTTGTATACTTGCTGATGTTTGCTGCCAATGATCTCTGTGCGAGGAATGTGCCCTATGCGAGGAATGTGCGGGGAGCACCTAGGCATCAAGGTGCCGATGGTCAAGAGGAATAGGCAAGGAGAACCTAGGCAAGAAGGCTATGGTGCCGAGATGAGAAGGTGCTGCTGGCAAGAATGTGACGTTGCTGAGAAGAGAAGGTGCTGCTAGTGAGAAGGTGTTGATGGTCAAGAGGTGTGAAGAAGCCAGAAGCCCAACCCAAGAAACATCCGGTTATATGTTCTTATAGTATCTAGGAGAAAAACTATGTAAAGATTATACTGTTAACTAAATTTAGCATGTGGATTGATAATATTCATGTGTTTTTTATTTTCACTGCAATATGGTTTATTTGCTGGGAACATGTGCAAATTGAAACGTGACATTTGTTTAATCATAATGTGATAGGTACATGGGCTATAAAAAGGCTGCATGATGTACATTTAAGAAAAAGTAGAATGAAAAGGCTTAAAAATTTATGGATTGTTAAAAGGATGTGACCCAATAAAATACGTTTCTTAAAGGCCTAAAATCCCCAAAGAGAAATAGGTTGTAAAAGGGCAAAGCCCAAAATAAGCAATATGTTTCTTAAAGGCCTAGAATCCCCAAAGTGAAATAGGTTGTAAAAGGGCAAAGCCCAAAATAGGCACTAGGGCTAGGACCATTTAAAATGCTGAACTAGACTAGGCTAAATTTACTGCCATGTCAGATTCCAATTCAAAAAAGGTCCTTAGCTGTCTATAGTGACCCTCGTTATGTGACCTACTGTTTTTGGTCATAGAAAGGTCATAGATGAATTACTATGACCTTTCTATGACAAATATTTGGGGTCACCAGTTAACACATTCCTTGTAGTGTTTCTGGCCCACATTGGAGTTTCTGACCTGCATACACCGGAGTCTCTGGACCACACCGGAGTTTCCGGCCTACTCACACCGGAGTCTCCGGCCCTGGCGCCTATTTTTGACTTTTTTTGCCTGTTATTTCGCATTGGCCAATTTTCCTATTTTTGTTTGTGTCCCATGTGCGTGTAGTCAACTAAAAACAAGCTTCTGCATCAAAACCATCTGCGCTCATCGACACCACATCACCCGAACATCATCCCGCACCATCGATCGCAAGTTCATCATCACCAACTGTCGGGGGGATGACCTCCGGATATCCCAACCGGATAAGAACTACGACAGTCGGTTCGCATCCGGATGGCTGAGAGTAGCCGAACAGAGGCGGCTACTTCACGGTAGTCGGAACCATGAGGAGCAGCAAGGCATGGGACCAGCTACATCAGCGTAGCCGGACTCAATCAGGAGGACATAGCGACGTGCTGCACAGTGCACTATACGCCCTGGTACGATGACAACACACGCAACTACACTGCCATACTGAAGACTTTGCTGGGTGACGCGGGAACAGTGGCCAGATGCTGACGATAGGCTCGCACGGTGTTCACTATACCCATGATGACCCTATCGCATGTACTCTGATGGGATGTAAGTTTACCGGGTACTGTAGATGACCAGCCGGCTGGGACCATCCTGTGGGCCCCACCAGCCGGACTGGCCAGTGATACCGTTGCCTCTCTACCTATATAAGGAGAGGCAAGGTTCTCATAGCAAGGGTTGGTCTCAGTGCATTTAAGGAGGTAGATAGAAGATACAGCTCGAGGAGCGAGTGTTGCCTGTATACTACTCATAGTCAGATCGGCAGGAGTAGGAGCTTTACCTCACCACGAGGGCTCCGAACCTGGGTACTTCTTGTGTCTCGCTGCACTTGCTCGTATCCAATCCTGCATGCGGACGCCGTCGAGAGCATCCCTGCTAGTCCCCACACCTCTATCCAACCTGCTTAGGTACTGCCGTTCCCAATACAACGACAGTTGGCGCCCACCGTGGGGCCAGATGGCTTCGACCGGAGTCACGTTCCGCACGGGACCCTGCACTTCAGCCGGTGAGCGTGTGGCCTCTGGCCTAGTGCTTACACTTGGCAAGTTTGACTATGTCATCGACAATGCTTCCTGCTTCGCCGAATCCACATTTTCGGCAAACGGTTCTATCCTGCTTTTCGGTGACCTCCCCGTCTACATCACCACCGTGCCGGAGCATTTCCCTAGGGAGATCGTTTCCGTCACGGAACTGCTGCACCTCGGCAGCGGTGCCTCCATTGCTCCTCGTAGCGTCGAGGTGATGATGGCCGGCTCCAGCTCTCAGCCCAACCAGCCGCGGGAGCGGGGCACGGACGAGGTCGGCACTTCTGCTCCGCCGCGGCCTAGGAACCCGGTGGAGGAGGCCATCGACCGGCTCCTCACGCCGGTTAACCTCCAGGATAACCCTGAGGAGGCGGAGGCCAACTTCGCCATGGAGAGGCAGCTTCTCCTCCAGGAGGCCATGCAGCTGGCTGCGACCAGGAAGTAGACCGAGATCACCCGGCACGAGTACGACCGTGTGCACGGCCTCACTCTGGTCACCGCAGAGCCGAGCTGGCATGGACAAGTACGACGACGGGGCGGTGAGCTAGCAGTAGGATGGAGAGGGATGGCGAGCCAGATCCGCTACCTGCTCTCATCCGGCCCACCTACAGCACAACCATCAATAATCTGCGTGTGGCGCGAGCCTCGGCAGATGAACTGCCCAACTTGGAGGGCGAGGAACGAGACCGGCAGCATGCCCGGGTGCAGGAGCTCCTCCGGATCGCGGACGAGCAGGCTGATGCCAACCGGCAGATGCAGGAGGACCCCGGCTGCTCCAAGGGAAGCAAGCCGCCTGCCAACAGCAAGGGTGCACCCTGCGAGACCTAGCAGGTGTTCTCTCCTCCGGCTCAGGCCCGCAGCAAGCATCGCAGCTCTGGCAACAAGGGCCAGCCGCGCCAGGAGCAAATGGTGAACATCAACCCACCGCCTCCTCCTCCACCAACCGGAGCGCCAAGACCTACCGGTTCCGTTCTCTCGGGCCGGGTAGGAGCACCCAACCCGGATCGTCTGGATGCCCGCGATCGCATCGAGCTCCTCGCTCAAGCGCGTGTCACGAAAGAAGAAGATTCCACTGGACCGGTTTGTTTCAGACCCCGCATCCGGAATGAGCCGTTCCCGGATAAATTCACCCTACCCAGGGATACCCCCAAGTACGACAACAGCATGAAACCGAAAGAGTGGCTGACCGACTATGCCACGGCAGTCGGCATCGCCCATGGGAACAAGCGCACAACTGTGCGCTACGTTCCCCTCATGCTAACCGGGTCAGCGAGGACATGGCTCAACAGCCTCGCACCCAACATCATCAATGACTGGCCAGATTTTGAGAAGGTGTTCGTCCGCAACTTCAACGGCATGTACAAGCGTCCGGGTCGCCCGCGCGACCTGGCCTTGTGCGTCCAGGGTGACCGTGAGTCAGACCGCGAGTACCTCACCAGGTGGACGGAGCTGCACAACACCTGCGAGGGCATCCTAGAGAGCCAGGCGATGGGCTTCTTCGTCGTGGGGTGTCGAGAAGGCACCATGCTTCGCCACCGCCTACTATGTGACGAGCCGAAAACCATGGCGGAGCTCATGACAGTTGCAGACCAGTACGCCACAGCGGATGCCGCGATGAAGAAGCCCCTCCAAGTAAGTGATGATGGGAGTCCGACTCCTTCGGAGCTGGCTCGCGACCGTCCGAGCAATCTCGCTGGAGAAGCCGGATCCTCCAAGCGCCATGACAACGACAACCGGTTCCATGGGGACCGCCAAGCCGGACAGCAGAAGCCTCGCTACCACGCACGGCAGGTCAATGATGTGGAGGACGTGCCCGACGCACCGGATAACGATGCAAGAAGGCAGAAGCCGTGGCTCACCTTCGACCAAATGTTTGATGGCCCGTGCAAGTGGCATAGCAGTCCCTTCAAGCCGGCTACACACATCAACCGGAACTGCAGCTGGACCCGCCAGCTAAAGGACCAAGGCAACCAACAACATCTACCCCCTCCCCCTCCCGGTGGACCACCACCGCCGGCTAGGGGAGCCGGCAATGATGGTAACAGCAACAACGGCTGCAACAACAACAACGGCTACCCCCAGCCGCACGCCACCTACCACATCTTCGAGACCGAGCTAGACGACAAGCACAGCCACAGGCGGCACTCTAAGGAAGTCAACACCATTGGTGCCAACTTGGACAGCCCCCAGTACCTGAACTGGTCAGAGA
This sequence comes from Avena sativa, assembly GCA_916181665.1. Classification (NCBI taxonomy): domain Eukaryota; kingdom Viridiplantae; phylum Streptophyta; class Magnoliopsida; order Poales; family Poaceae; genus Avena; species Avena sativa. Next base: position 322,753,574 of record OV702292.1, read on the forward strand.
CCCCCATCACCTGGAGCCGGGAGGATCAGCCGGATCAGCTTCTGAACCCCGAGGGCTACGCCATGGTTCTTGACCCCCTCATCGTCTCCAACGAGCGCACCTGCTGCTTTTCACGCGTCCTCATCGACGGAGGCAGCAGCCTCAACCTTCTCTACCGGTCTTTGCTAGAGAAGCTTGGCATCCGCGAGTGCGACCTGCGCCCGACTACCATGACATTCCATGGCGTACTGCCGGGGCCGGCTTGCGCTCCGCTAGGTAAAATCCAGCTGGATGTCATGTTCGGGACCGAGGAGAACTTCCGGCGTGAGCCGGTATGGTTCGAGATGGTGAACTTGTCGAGCTCCTACCATGCTCTCCTCGGGCGCCTCGCCCTTGCCAAGTTCATGGCTGTCCCCCACTACGCGTATCTCAAGACGAAGATGCCGGGGCCGAACGGCGTGATCACCATCGTTGGCTGCTTCATACGGTCCATGGAGTGCGCCTCGGCCGGCTCCAAGCTGGCCGAAGCCCTCAGCATAGCCAAAGAGAAGCGCGTGATCATGCATAATGTGGCCATGGCCCAACAAGAAATGCTGGCTAGCAGCAAGACGGTTGGAGAAGCAACTTTCCAACCGGCAAAGGAGACGAAGAGGATTCTGCTTGACCCCTCCAACCCGACCAAGTTCGTCACCATTGGTGCCAACTTGGACATCAAATAGGAAGGCGCGCTCGTCGACTTCCTCCATGAGAATCGGGACATCTTCGCATGGCCACCCAAAGACATGCCAGGTGTGCCGAGGGAGTTCGGCGAGCACTTGCTTCATGTGTGGCCGGATGCCAAGCCGGTCAAGCAGCCTCTGTGCCGGTTCGCAGATGAGAAAAGAAAGATCATTGGTGATGAGATCACCCGGATCCTTGCAGCCGGGTTCATTATGGAGGTATACCACCCGGACTGGTTGGCCAACCCAGTCCTGGTGTTGAAGAAGAACAAGACCTAGCGCATGTGTATCGACTACACCAGCCTAAACAAGGCGTGCCCGAAAGACCCCTTCGCTTTGCCCCGTATCGATCAAGTTATCGATTCCACGGCCGACTGTGACTTGTTGTCCTTTTTGGATTGTTACTCCCGTTACAATCAGATTCGGCTAAACCCGGCTGACCAAATAAAGACATTGTTTATCACCCAATACGGGGCTTTCTGCTATGTAACCATGCCTTTCGGTCTGAAAAATGCAGGCACTACCTATCAACGCTATATGCAGAAATGCTTGCACTCGCAGATCGGCCGAAACGTGCATGCCTATGTGGACGATGTAGTCATCAAGACAAAGGAGAAGCACACCCTCCTCGAGGACTTGGGGGAGACATTTGGCAACCTCCACCGGTACCAGATGAAGCTGAACCCGGAGAAGTGCGTCTTCAGCGTTCCATCCGGCCAGCTACTCGGTTTCCTTGTTTCACAACAAGGGATTGAAGCGAACCCGGAGAAGATCGCGGCCATCGAGAGAATGCAGCTGCCCAGGAGCTTGCTTGGAGTCCAGAAGTTCACCGGATGCTTGGCATCCCTCAGCAGTTTCGTCAGCTGGTTGGGGGAGAAAGCACTTCCGCTGTACTAGCTGATGAAGAAGACGAACAAGTTCTCCTGGACCTCGCAGGCCGACGCCGCCTTTCATGACCTCAAGCGCATGCTATCCACATCGCCGGTTCTAGCCACGCCGGCTAGCAAGGAGCCGATGTTGCTCTATATAGCAGCCATCAGCCGGGTCGTCAGCGTTGTCCTGGTGGTGGAGCGCCCCGAGGAAGTCAAGGCTTAGCCGGTTCAGGGACTCGTCTACTACCTCAGCGAGGTTCTCTCCCTCTCCAGGCAGAACTACCCCCACTACCAGAAGGTGTGTTACGGTGTGTACCTAGCATGCAAGAAGCTCAAGCACTACTTCCAGGAGCATCCGATTAAGCTCGTGTGCACCACACCCCTTTCAGACATCATCGGCAACAAGGGTGCCACCGGTCGAGTCACCAAGTGGGCCATCGAGCTCGCTGCCTACTCCATCCAGTACGAGCCCCGACTCATGATCAAGACGCAAGATCTAGCGGACTTCCTCGTCGACTGAGCCAAAAGCCAATACCTTCCACCGGTTCCCGATTCAGACCACTGGAGGATGCACTTCGATGACTCAAAGATGCTCAGGGGCTTGGGAGCCGGCATCGTCCTCACCTCGCCCAAAGGAGACCAGCTGGAGTACATTCTCCAGATCCACTTCAAGGCCTCCAACAACATCGCGGAGTACGAGGTGCTGGTGCATGGCCTCTGGCTAGCCAGGGAGATTGGTGTCAACCGGATCCTTTGCTTCGCCGATTCGGATCTGGTGGTGTAGCAGGTGTCCGAAGAGTGGGACGCCCGCGATGCAAACATGTCTCTCTACCGGTTCCACATACATAAGCTCATCGCTTGCTTCGACGGATGTGAGTTCCATCACGTCCCTCGCGTCAACAACGAGGCATCCAATTCACTCGCCCAAATCGGATCCACCAGGCAAGCGATCCCACCAGGGGTCTCCTTGGAGCATCTACGCAAGCCCTCCATCAACCCGTCTCCCGAGTCGGATTCCATTATCTGGGCAGGAAGCATCACGACTGATGTCACGGCAGACGCGGAACCGGCAGAACCCACGAAGAAGAAGGCTCTCACCAACTCCGGCAAGTCCGTACCCTCCGGCTCGCAAGACCCGGGGGCTACCGACTCATCAAGCGGCTCGGGGGCTGCTGTTCCGGGTACCTCACCCGGGCGACCCCCCGACGTCCCTCAACCAGAGAGCGGGAGCATCCTCACTATCCGGGAGATACCATCCTGGGCGTAGCCCTTCATGAACTACATCACCAATGGAGAACTTTCGGATGTCAAGGTGGAGGCAAGGCAAATACGGCGACGCGTGCACACGTACACCATCATCAACAAAGAACTGTACAAGCGCAGCGTATCCGGCATCTTCCAGCGATGTGTCGATGTGGACACAGGCTACCGGCTACTCAAGGACATCCACCTAGGCGAGTGCGGACATCACGCTTCATCCAGGGCAATAGTCGCCAAGGTGTTCCACCATGGCTTCTATTGGCCCACCGCCCTCGAGGATGCCGAGCAGCTAGTCCGCGCATGCAACGGGTGCTAGTGCTTCGGGTAGCTCAGGCACATGTCGACTGTGGTGCTCAAAACCATACTGATCACCTGGCCCTTTGCTGTTTGGTGCCTCGACATGGTCGGTCCCTTCAAGCGGGCGCGTGCAGGCATGACCCATCTGCTGGTGGCGGTAGACAAGTTCACAAAATGGATAGAGACCAAGCCTATCCGGAAGCTGGACGGGGCGATAGTCATCACCTTCTTCACCGACATCATTAACCGGTTTGGCTACCCCAACAACATCATCACCAACAATGGCACGAATTTTGCCAAGGGGGCCTTCGCCCGGTTCTGCAGCAACAAGGGCATCCAGCTGGACCTCGCTTCCATCGCGCACCTGCAATCCAACAGGTAAGTCGAAAGGTTAAATGGCCTAGTGCTAGCCGGCATCAAGCCGCGCCTCATCGGGCCCTTGGAGCGATCGCCTGAATGATGGATCGAGGAGCTTCCGGCTGTGCTATGGAGCCTCCGCACCACGCCGAATAGATCAACCGGCTTCACCTTGTTCTTCCTTGTCTATGGCTCGGAAGCCGTCCTCTCTACGGACATCGAGTTCGACTCACCACGCAAGGTCCTCTATGATGAAAAAGCCAACCAGAGGCGCATGAGGATGGTGCGGACCTCCTCGAGGAGGCCTGCGAGCTGGCACTATCCATATCGGCCCTGTACCAGTAGCGCCTATGCCACTACCATTCGAGCCGGATCCGCCTCGTCGCATTCCGCAAGGGTGATCTGGTTCTCCGGTTGGTGAAAGACACGAAGGGCATGCACAAGCTATCACTGCCTTGGGAGGACCCCTTCATCATCAGTCGGGCGCTACACAACAACTCCTACTACCTCATCGATGCGCAACAACCGTGCAAGAACAAGATGGACAAGTCGGATGAAGAGACAGAATGCCCCTGGAACGCGGCCCTGCTCCGCCCGTTTTACACCTAGTCATCACATAGTGTATGTATCCTGCAAACTCTATGAATGAAAATGCGGACCCCTACCAGATGCTCGGGGGCTCCTTGGTAGAAATTTGTGTGTATTTGTTTCCGGATCAGTTTTTCCAGCTCCGGCAACCCCTACCCGGGTGCTCACCGGCTGGCCCGACCTGCTAAATCAACAAACCGGCTGAGTAGTGTGCGACGATGTCAGAGGCCCACTCTTCGTCTTAGCTACATACCGCAACCCGGCTATCCGGCTAGCAAGAGCAAAAGCCCGAGGCATCCCACATGAAAAACGGGGAGGAGATGCGATGGATTAGGCGTCCCGGCCTTGCAACTAGTTTGAGGTGATCCGGCTACTAAGCCTTCAGTACCGCGCGCAATGTATTGTCAGCTCCCTTCGATTCCGGCTGTAGACCACAACCCGGCTGCCCGGCAAGGACGCAGCGTAAACAGCAGAGCACACGGGAAAATGACTAAGTGACCAGAGAAGCACAAGCTAGTTTTTGAAAAACTAAAGCTGCCTTCCGGCTAATAGGCGTTACCTTAACCGACTAACCTATTAATGAATGCGTATGCATATGTGTTTGTTTTGTACGACTACATCGAGTCGGATTTCAAGGAGAGGGAAGATTCAAAGTCCTTGCCTTCATCAAGCGCTCCGAATCTCGGGGGCTACACCCACTGGGTGCGCTTGCATGCCCCCAGTGGAATCATGTAGTTCCGACCGGCTAAAGGGAGTTTAGCCGGATATTTGGAGCCCAAGTGAGGGCAAGGGAAGGAGAAGAAAGAAGAAGATTCGAAGCACCTGGCTACACTAGCTACTCTGAATCTCGGGGGCTACACCCAGTGGGTGCGCTGGCACGCCCCCACTGGAGTTGGGGATCCCCCAGCTAAAGGCTTTCAGCCAGATATCTCTCGGTTGCGATAGCCGGCTAGAGGCGTCTAGCCGGACGATGCTAAGGACTTGAAGAAAAGAAAGAAGAAGATTCGAAGCACCTGGCTATGCCAGCTACTCCGAATCTCGGGGCCTACACCTAGTGGGTGCGCTGGCGTCGCCCACTGGACTTGGAGTTCCCCCGGCTAAAGGCGTTCAGCAGACTGAAGGTAGCCGGCTAAGTTCAACCGGCAAAATATCAAAACTTCGAAGCATACAAAAAATCACAAGTTGGAAGCAAGCCAAATAGTGCGGTTGGATAAAAAAGGGAGACGAAGCTCCCATAAGTTCACCCGGTGCTAGAGACAGCTGGCACATACAACAAAGTTTAACAAAACAAGATAAATACAAGTTCACCCGACATTCCGGGGATTACATCTAGGCGGTAGGGCCCTTGCCGTGAGGATGATCTAGGCCAGAGGTGGTCTCGGGAGGCGGAGGAGGCGCGGTGGCAGATCCGGCTCCGACGTCCCCACTAGTCGGCTGCGAGGAGGCTTCCGCATCAAGCGTCCCGTCAGACTTGGAGTCGGTGAGGACCTCGTCGACGTCCGCGTAGTCGGCAATCTTGATGGCGGAGGGCCGGAGCTCCGGATGGGCTTGGCGGATGGCGGCGAGGTCGGCGCCGACACGGAAGCCCCCGTCGATCTTCTCGACGCGGGTGTCCTTGTACCAAGAAAGCATCAGGGCCAAGGCCATTTCTGCTCCGGCTCGCGCCGCTAGATCCCTTAGGCGATCGACGTAGCCGGCACCTCTGTCACCTTGGCTGCCAGCTGCGCCATCGTCTCCGGAACCGGCGCGCCTGGCCACAGGAACGTGAAGATCGCCTGAGCCGCTTGGTGAAGCTTGGCGGCCTCCTCGCCAAGGAGGACGACCAACTCCTGGGCGGTCGGCTGCTCCCCCGGCTAGTTCTCCTGCAACCGGTTATACGCCAGCAGGTCTACGCCGGGATAAAATGCTGTCAGAAAAAAGGAATGTTAGATCCGGATACCGGATCCGGAAAGACGAAGGTAGTCGGAGAAAAACTTACCCTTGGCGGTGTGCCCAACCTGCATTAGCTCCTCCATTAGAGCCTTCTCCCGAATTGTCAGCCGCTTGACCTCCTTCTCTTGGTCCTTGCTTTGGGCTTCGAGGAGGTCAAAGGCCTGGGCCCGGCTAGCGAGGGCGGCGTCGCGCTCCTTGATGGTGGCCTTCAGAGCGTCCGTCTTGGCGTGCCAGTCCTTATTCTACCGCCGGAGCATAGAATTGGACTTGCTCAGCCGGTCGTTCACCTTCTTCAGGCGATCGATTTCCCACTGAGCGCACACCATGATGGCTGCGGAAACTGACTATCAATAAAAGAAAAAAAAGAAAAAAAATGGAAGAGGGGAAATACCAAAGTATCCAGCAATTGAATCCGGATGAAGGGACTTACTCTGGGAGGTCCCGTTGGCAGCTGCGAGTTTCTTCTCCAGGGTCCGGTTGCCGCCGGCTGCGGCCTCGAGTAGCCGGATCTCCTTCACCACCAGCTCGAGGGTGGAAGCAAGATCCGCCAGCAAGGCGGTAGAGGAGGCGTCGTCGTCGTCGATGGTGTTGGCGACCAGTGACTCCTTCGCCTCTGCCACCGCTATCCGCCACTCCTTCCCCGACTCGTCGTCGGAGTTGTCGTCGGTGATGACCACGAGCTCCTTGCTGGCGGAGGCCCTCCTCGCTGCCATAGGGGAACTACCTCCACTTTGTGAAGTGGCCATAGCCGTTTCCGGCTACACCATCGTGGTCGGCGGAGCGTCCCCTGCTGCAGCTACAACAGCTGGATCAACTTGAGGCAGCGGCGGAGATGGTGCCCTAGGTGAAGGAGGGGGACAGGAGCAGATGGAGGTGGCGCGCTGTCCGGCACACGGGGCGGCGAGCCAGTGGGCACCAGCGCCGGGCTCGCGGCACCAAAGGAAACCAGTGCCCTGGACAATAGAAGACAAGAGAGAAGCAAAAGCAAATAAGCAAAAGACAGAAAAATTGGCACAGAGAAAGGAGGAAAAAGCGTAAGGATTAGCGAATAGCTTACCCTGGCACCACGGGGGGCGGCTCCTTCTTGCGACCAAGGCGGCTGGGCGGAAGGGCACCGGTCCGGCTCCTCTTGGGGGCCGGCTCCTCCAGGCAGGCCGACTAGACCCGCTTCCTCCCCCGCTGGACCGGTTGGAGTCGATCCCATCGGCGCCGGACCGGCTAGATCCGCTCCCACCAGCTCTCAACCGGCTGGCGTCGCCGTCCGTTGCGCGGCGCCGAGTCGGTTCGGGAGCCAGCACGGCCTCCTCCTCCTCATCAACCTCCGCGTGGGGGTCGTGAGCCAGCTCGTCGTTCCGGCGAGCAAGCGGCTCGGGGAGGTCAGGCGTGAAGTTTTGGAGGGGGGCCTCGCCCTCCTCCCGGATGATGTAGGGGAAGGTCTGCGAGAGAAAGAAGACAAGGGTTAGCCGAATAAGAAGACATAAACAAGAAAGCAAAAAACGGCTGGCGAGACTTACCTGAGGCGCGTGATTCTCGCGGCTATAAGGAGCCAACCCGAACTTCTAGTGCTCCGGAAGCCGCTCCTTCGTGATCGTCCACACCCACTCCTTCAAGTTGTGGTAGCGAGGATCACGGCGGGACAGCCAGGCCGGGTCCAGACGGCCGGAGTAGTATCACATCTTGTGTGCGTGTTGCTGCAGCGGCATCATCACTCGGGACATCCAGCAGAGCGTGATGTCCAGGCCGGTCAAGCCGGCAGTGACGAGGGAGCGCATCCGCTGCAGCATCATGTCCGTCTCCGCCTTCTCACCGTGGATCTTCAGGTCCCAATTCTGCCAGCTAGATTCCACGTCCTAGAAAGTCGGCAGATTGATCCGATCAACGTCACCGAGGTTGCGGACGTAGAAGTACGACTGCTGCCACAGTCGCACCGTGTCCTGCAGCTGGAACTTGGGGTAGCCGGTCTGCATGCGGGAGTAGATGGAGGCGCCGCCACACGTCACTAGTGGCCCTTGGGTGAACTGGACCTACGACCGGACGCGGAAGAGCCGGTAGAAGAGCCCGAGATCCGATTGGATCCCGAGGTAGCTCTCGCAGAAGGCCACGTAGTGCGCCAGCGTCCTGATGGCGTTGGCACCGAGGTGGTGGAGGCGGAGGTTGAAGAAGGTAAGAAACATGAGGAAGAAGGGGTGCACCAGCAGCGCGAAGCCGCGGGCGAGGTGCGAAAGGAAAATCACCCGCTCCCCCTCTGCCGGGTGCGGCGATTCTTTTCCCGCCGGCGCTAGCCGCACCGCCACCTCCGTCTCTGGTGGCAGCATGCGGGTTGCGTGATATTTCTCGATGTGCTCCTCCATCCTGGAGGATCCGCACCACACTCCACGCTCGGCGGCCATGTCCGGCGTATGGGGAGTCGCACCGGTTGAGGAGTGGCGGTGGCCCGTGTCTCCGACGATGTGAAACGGCGGCACGGCGGACTACAGCGGCAGAAGAAAATGAAGCAGAACGAGAGGGCAAGGGCGTAGGGGAAGACTGGGGAGGTAGCGAGCGGAGCGAGGAACTGCCCTCCCCCGGGCGACCTTTTAAAGGCCAGGAAGAGCAACTGTCCGCGATGCCACGCGGCATCCATCGAGCCGCACCCCGCCCTTTCCACCGCACAGGATCCTTTGTGCAGGCGCTGGATGCGCAGACGATCTCGGAGCGGAAACCAAAGAGGCATGCGGCAGTTTCCCGAGGCGACGTGCGACGGGACGTTACCCTGCCCGCCGCAGTGCAATGATGGCGCGTGCGCGCGTGGCCGATGTCAGCACTAACGTCACGGGTAGCGCAACCGCCAGATGTAGCCAGCCAGAAATTTCAAAAGTTAGGGAGGAGCACACGCACATTTCACCTAAGGGCGAAATCTACACGCGCTCGGGGGCTAGTGTCAGGGGGGGGTGACCTACAGATACCCCAACCGGACAAGAACTACGACAGTCGGTTCGTGTCCGGCTGGCTGAGCTCAGCCAGACACAAGAAAGTCACGCCGGCTAATTCACGGTAGCCGGAACCACGAGGAGCAGCAAGGCATGGGACTAGCTACATCAGCGTAGCCATACTCAATCAGGAGGACAGAGAGACGTGCTACACAGTGCACAATACCCCTGGTATGATGACAAGACTCGCAACTACACGGCCATACCGAAGAATTTGTTGGGTGATGCGGGAACGGTTGCCATATGCTGACGACAGGCTCGCACGACGTTCACTATACGCACGACGACCCTACCGCATGTACTCTGATGGCCAGCCGGCTGGCCAGTGAGACCGTTGCCATATGTAAGTGTACTGGATACTGTAGATGACCAGCCGGCTGGGACCCGCCTGTGGGGCCCCCCAGCCGGACTGGCCAGTGAGACCGTTGCCCCTCTGCCTATATAAGGAGAGGCAAGGTTCTGGTATCAAGGGTTGGTCTCAGTGCATTTAAGGAGGTAGATAGAAGATACAACTCGAGGAGTGATTGTTGCCCGTATACTACTCATAGTCAGATCGACAGGAGTAGGATCTTTACCTCACCACGAGGGCTCTGAACCCGGGTACTTCTTGTGTCTCGCTACACTTTCTCGTATCCAGTCCCGCCTGCGGACGCTGTCGAGAGCTTCCCTGCTAGTCCCCACACCTCTATCTAACCTACATAGGTACTGCCGTTCCCAATACAACGACACCAACGAAGGTATAACTTGTGTCACCTTGTTAACCCTATCTTTCTTTGTGTGTACCTATCCCGTGAGAGTGGCTCATCTTGTGTTTTCTTGAGAATTGTGCATTTGTCCTTGGGTAGTGAGAGAGAAAGAGCAATAGCAAGAGTGACTAGGTAGCATCAAGAGAGAGCAAAAAAAAGAGAAAATAAACAAAAGAAAAAGATACATAGAAAAAGAAAAATAGTCTCCCATAGGAAAAGAGAGTCTCATGCTTGTAAGAAAGAGATAAAAGTAGAGAGCCCAAGGCAAGTGCACAAATCCGTTGCTCATTTTTCTCTTTGCAAACGGGCCACCATATCTCCTTGCATTAGCACGGCAATCGAGCTTAGTCTTTGTTAGGACATTTTGTTGCTCATTTTCATAGTCATGTCAATCCCAATAATCTCCACGTGTATGTATATAGTCGTAGGTTCCCGTCACCCCTTTGAGTTGTTGACCTTTACCTTTGACTTGAGTTTTGTTTGGATTTTACCCACTTTTGACTATCCTTTTTCTTTTGATTGGTTCTGTGGTATTCCACAACACTAACCTTCCACCAAAAGCTTTTGAGATTTTTAGTCCTTCCTTTAGTGTGAGGTTTATTTGCGATTTCACTTGGCAAGGTAATAGTTCTCTCTTGTGGTTTCCAGTTCGATACAATCCCCAAGGTGAGGTAAACGGCTAACACCCACCATATTACACTTCCATATACAATCCTTGTGTGTTTTGCATGATGGATAGGTATGGTGAGTCGAGCCAACCACCTTTCCAAAAAGAAGAACAAGGCCCGTACCTGAGGCACACAAGCCACTACATCATCCGACATGAGTTCCAAGAATGTTCCAATGCTCTCGAGTCACGCCGATGAACAATTCGGTGAAACTCAAGCCGAATTCAAGAGCATCGACAACCGCTTAGATGGCCTCCGAAAACAAATGCATGAAATGCGGCAAGGCTTATCCAACCTTCATCAAGAGACGAGGGCCATGCACATCAACTTCGCCAACCAAAACGAAGTGCTACAAAGGTCGATGGTCGAGCTTGCGCACAACACAATACCACGTCCGCCCGCATTAAGCTCTTTAAGCTCGTCGCGTCACTGTTCTCCTCTTTTTCAAGATCCTCATCCAAGTGCTCCAAGATGCAATGATGCTCTCGTGGTTGAAGATGGAAATTCTTCACACTATGTACCTTCCCACGGCACGCTGCAACGTCAAGCTATCATGGTGATTTCTCCTCAAGACCTCAAGCAAGGCACGAAGGACACTGTCATCACGCAAGGGTACTAGTGATCCAACAATACCAACCATAAGTGGAACCTAGAGTACAAACTCAAGTCGAACGCCATCGCTCGCGACACATACTCGACACCACAAGTGAATACTTTAACTTGAAGGATCAAGCTCGTCGTCACCGTCATGAATGTCCATGCCAGAACCATGGTCATCTCGAGGCGCCTCCTCCACCACATCAAGACATGGAGCGTCAAATTGTACATGTTGAGCGGTGCCCACCACGTCATGAGGCTCAAGACCATGATATTCATCGTGAGACCCAAGTGCCTAACCCACAACACCAATCGAGAAATGATCCTCCTCCTCCCCAACAACCGCATTAAGAGGCTCCACATCCTCAACACCCTTGTGAGGCCCAACCCCCTCAACCTTGTCATCAACCGTGCAAAGATCAAGATCCTGAAAAACGTCACAAGAACCGAGTTCCACCTTCCCAAAATGAGGCTCCTCCACCGCAAGGTCACCAAGCTCGTCGCAATGATTGCATGGAAGATGAAGAACATCACCATGATGGCAACCACTGCAACATTACCGCAATGAGGAAGAAACCTTTGGCAAGCTCAAGTTCGCGATGCCTGATATGTCCATTTTGCATCACTATTCTATGTCTTAATTCACTATTATTCATTGATATATCTCATATTGAGAGGTGATACTTATGTAATTTCATCTGTTTTTGCATGGTTGATGACTTTTGGAGCATGGACCGCTGCAGTCAGGATTCTGATGGAAAAGGTGCTATTTGGAGGCAAAATTCTTGAAGATCAGAAAATCTGGGAAAATATACGGAAAATACTATTTTTCTAGAAGACTAAGGATGCCAGAAGATGGAGTGGAGATGGGCCACAAGGGGCCCACACCTCTGGCTCTCTCCTCTAGCGTATATCATCCTCCCGAAACCCTAAGATTCAGGGAGCGACCACAGAAAGATTCCGCCGCCTCTGCGGGGTGGAAAACACCGAGAGAGAAAGATCTCTCCGGCAGACAGATTTCTGCCGGGGGAATTCCTTCCTAGAGAGGGGAGATCGTCGCCATCAACACCACCATCAAGCTGGACTTCATCAGGATCATCATCATCATCACCATCATCATCATCACCATTAGCACCCTCATCACGATCTCCATATTGCTGTAACGATTGAGTTGAATCTTGCATTAGTTCATAGGGGAAACTTTCCTGGTGTTGATTACTCTTTGTAGTTGATGCTATTGAGTGAACCATTGAATTATTGTTTATGTTCAGATTGTTATGCATCATTATTCCATATCTGATCATGATCCATATGATGTCTTGTGAGTAGTTTGTTTTGTTCTTGAGGACATGGGAGAAGTCATGTTGTTAGTAGTGGAGTTGTGTTGAGAAAGATTCAATAGTTTGATATTTAAGTTGTGGTGTACTTCGTCTAGTGGTGTCATGTGAACGTCGACTACATGACACTTCACCTATATGGGCCTAGGGGAATGCATTGTGTATTTGGCTACTAATCGTAGGGGTTGCCGGAGTGACAGAAACCTGAACCCCCCATTAGGAAACCATTGCACAAGGGACGTAAGGGTCTTAGAGTTTAAAGCTGTGGTTAGGTCTCTACCTTAATTACTTTCTTGTACTTATGGATGTTTGCAAGGGGTATAATCACAAGTATGTATTAGTCTTGGATGGGGAGGTACATTAGCACAGGTTCACCCACACAATACTTAGCAAGCTAGAGAAGATTAATCAACTATATGAAGCGAAAGCACTTGCTAGTCTTCCCATGTGTCCTCGAGAACGTTTGGTCATCTTAAGTAATACAACCGGCTTGTCCTTTGCTGCATAAAGGATTGGGCCACTTGCTGCATTTATTCCTAATGTCTTTTATTTTGCTCGTACTTTGTTTACTTGCTTTATCAAGAACCCCTAAAAATCCGTTTGCTAAGTATTTGCAGAGAATTCCTGATCCATACCACTAGCCAGCACCTTGTGCTCCTTGTTGGGTTCGACACTCTTACTTATCGAAAATACTACGATACACCCCCTATACTTGTGGGTCATCAAGACTATTTTCTGGCGCCGTTGCCGGGGAGTGAAGCGCTATTGGAGAGTGAAACTGGTAAAGGAAACTTCTACTGTGAGTATTGTTTACTTCTGCTAGTTGCTTTATTTTCGTTATGGATAATTCGCTGAGTTTCTTATTTGGTAATGCTATTACCATTGCTAAGGTAGTAGATAAGCCACCACCTACTGGGAATGATGTTTTCAAAATACCTACAAGAATTATTGACTGTGTTATGGATAACTACTATGTTGGGGATGGAACTATCCATCCTGGTGATCATTTGCTCTTTATACACGAATTATGCGGGTTGTTCAAGTGTGCAGGTATTACTACAAATCAAGTTAAGAAGAAGTTATTCTCATTATCACTGAAAGGAAGAGCTGAGGAATGGTATAAGCTGCTGAAGAATGGTCAAGCTCTAGAATGGGAGGAAATAGTGCCTCTCTTTTATTCAAAGTTTTATCCTCCTAGTGAGATTCATAAAGATCGGAATCAAATATACAACTTTTGGCCTCTTGATGGAGAGAGTACAGCTCAAGCTTGGGGGAGATTGAAATTACTAATGCTCAAATGTCCCATTCATGAGCTCCCCAACAATATTATTATCAATAACTTTTATGCAAGACTCCCTCTACATGACAAGGATTTATTGGATGCTTCTTGTGCTGGATCATTCACTCGCATGGAAGAAGAAGCTAAATGGGATCTTCTGGACCGTATTCAAGACAATGCTGAAGCTTGGGAGAATGACAAAGGTAGAAAGTCAGGTATAAATTATGATTATGAATGCATTGAATCTTTTATGGGAACTGATGACTTTCAAAATATTAAAAATGCTTATGGTCTAGACTCTCAAGCTATTGCTTCTTATTTTAAGGCTTTTGCTTCCTACATTGAAGTGCCTAAAAAGAAGTGGAATAAGTATCATGAACCTTATAAAGATGTTGCTAAGAGTGTTCCTGCAAGAAATACTAAAGTTGATACTACTAATCATGTCTTACCTAAACCTTACATTGAGAAAATCCCTTTCCCATGTAAGATAAAGGAACATTCTATGATAGCTAGTATGGTTAATGAAAGTACAAATAAAGCTATTGAACCTGATAAACAAATGGTTGATGAATCTATTATAGCAAATGTGAAAGACTTTGTCACTAAGTATGAAGAAGAGGGACACACTATCCTTTGTAAGGATACCTCTAATATTGTTTCACAAAGTAGTGTTATGAGAGCTAGTATTCCTGTGTTTTCTGTTAGAATAAGTGATCATTGCTATGATGGTACTTGTGATAGCTATATTGTTAAGTTTATGCATGATACTGAAAGTTACTATGAGAGAGGGAAAAGTGTTCGTATGCATCTCAATAATATCAAGTTTCCTCGTTTTATGCTGAAAGTTTTTATGTTGCACTTCTTTTGCCTTCTTATGCAAGTTGCCTATGGTTTCAACAACTTGTTTGTTTGCAAAATTTCCTTGCATAGGAAGTGGGTTAGACTTAAATGTGTGTATTTTTTCTTCTTAATGCTCTTTTTCACTTCAATTCATATTCCTATGTCAGCATCTTCAAAATTATAATGCCCATCTTAATGGCTTTAAAGAAAGAGCGTTTTGGGAGACAACCCAATTTGTTTTTGCTTTCAGTTTGTTTTTTTGTTTCTTTGAGTCTTGGAAGTTATTACTTCGGTAATGACCGCTCCTTATCCGTTTTGGTTGGTTTTTGTGTCAAGATCAACCTCTAATGAGAGAGAAGTAATATTTGGGGAAGTTGCTGTCCCGAAACAGATTTTTGTGCTTCACCATAAAAATTCGTGAGAGATCTCTGTATGTCGGATTGAGCTGTAATTTTTTGTGCTTCTGCCCCAGGTTGTTATTTAAGTTTCGTTAGTTTTGCAATTTTTGATTTGAGCAATAGAAGATTTCCAAAAAAAATGATCTTTACCTGCTGGTCTGTTTTGACAGATTTTGCCACTGTTGCATTTGCTTCTTTATTCGATTTCCTTTTCGAATTCTTTTTTGGGTTTTCAGAAGGAGTTGCTATAGTATCTTATATTTTGATGGTTTTCAGTTGAAGTTGGACTCAAAAGGTTTTATCACTTCACTTATACTAATGTTGCTAATGAGAATTGTGTGAAGTTTTGTGTGAAAGAAATTTCCAGGAAGTGGAGACAATGGTGTAATAAGGAAGAGAAGGGTTTTATGACTCAAGTAATAAGTGTATGAAGATGAAGATATTGATGTTATTCAAGTGGTGACTCCGAAAGAATCTACTAGATACCAAATTCAGAGACCTGCAGAGTCCGTTTTCAAATAGGTAATAGTTCTGGTAAGAAAAGTTCCGCGAAAATACAATCCAACTATGTTTTTGCAGTTTTTAGTCAATATGGAAAGTTACAAAGCGAAAAAGGGACGGAAACGGAGCCAGGGTGGCTCACACCACCCTGTGGCGCGGGCCCACCCCTGGCCGCGCCACCAGGTGGTGAGTCCACCCCGGACTCCGCCTCCGACTCGTTTTCTCCCAGTACCTTTGTTTTGATATAAAACTTCGTAATATATAACCCCCCGGATCCCCCGAGGTTCGTATATCGTGTTTTTGTCATGTTTTTGTTTCGATCTGTTTCTGCCAGGACACACTCTTTGAAAGTTTAGAAGCACAATGGTGTCCGCCAAGGATAAAGGGAAGGAGACTATGGAGGAGGATCTCCAAGACCCCAAGCAGGGGCTGGTACCTTTAGTCTCTTGCCCTGCATCAACGGAAGCACTACGAGTCACTAAGGAGTTCTGCGATAAGTACCGGGACTTGCGGAGGAAGGTGGACATGCTTCAATGGGAGAATGATAGGCTTCGCAAGATGCTAGAAGATTTCCTCACGACAACTAAGAAGATATTACCACCACCACCAAAGGAGTAATTCGTCATCAGGTTTGGCATCCCCTTGGTTTGTTCCAAGCTTGGGGGAGTGCCGCGGTATCACATCACTATCTTCTATCTTTTTACCTTTTTAGTAGAGTCATATCATGAATAGAGGAGTTATTATGTAGGATGGTTTGCATTATGGAAGTGTCCCCTCTCTCGTTAGATATGTATCCCTTGGTGTGAGTTGCCGTTATAGAATATTAATGAGAAGTTCTATCATTTACTCTTTTGCATAGCTTATATTAGTTTGCAATTCGTGGTTATATGATTGATCTTGTTGTTAGTATTGGTATCACTTTGGGATCATTGAGTTAATTTAGTTGGTTTTGGCAAACCTGGCTCGGTCAGTAGCAACACTATTTTTGAGAGTTGAATGAAAAAGATAAAAGTACTCTAAAGAAAAATAATTTCATCATCTTTCTTTCTTGATTTGCTCATAAGTCTAGTATTCTCTAGTTAAGATCTTTTGTGCTTCCAAGGAAGATTGCATGTTTGCCTTTATCACTTGTATGTTTGTTTGTTTCCTTCAACTCTTATACTTGCTACCCAGCCTTGCTATCCAAAAACCTGTACTGAGAGGGTATTCTTCTCGTGCATCCACCTCCTTAAAACCAAAACCTTTGCCATTTGTGTCCACCATACCTACCTAGTAGCATTATTGCTATTCCAAGTAAATTCTTGTTTTATCTACCTCCCAAATTAAACTTGTTATGTGAAAATTAGTGATTAAAGCTCTCATGACTTGATGGCACACTTTACTTTCTTGCACTTAATAAACTTGAACCATTGTGCTCACCTATGTTGCGTATATGCTTGCGCTTTGTAAGTTGTGAGTTAGCAGAACCATGCTGTCATGGGGAACGCTTTCAACATTTCACTTGTACTTTGTACCTAGTTGATATCATGTTCTTTTGTCTATGGATGTCGTCGGTGTGAAATGAAAGGGGAGCTTGTAAGTCCATGGAGTTATGCATGTGTGTTAGAGAAACGCCTAGGCCGTTGGTCTAATCCATGCTGACATGGTGGAAACCTGCAGCGTAACCATAACAAGCATCTATGAAGCATTCTTATTATAAAAAAAGAGTCCGATATTGAGAATAAAGAGAAAAAGAAAAAAAAGAGATTATGAAAAGAGGAAAGAGAGGAAAAAAATCACCATATTCCCATGGTAAATAAGAAGATTGCTGAGATGCTTGTTGTCTGCTTGCCTTATCATTTTGATATGGAGATTCTTCCGTATCATCGGGCAAGGGGTACCCCGTTGGCGGTTCTCTATGATACACATATGCTTACGATGACAAGAACTTACCGGTGACTAAACTTGAGTAGCATGAGGAGCGGCCCTCGTATTCAAGGGACATGAGGTTCTCAACTTACAACTTGTCAATGCATATCCTCATATTTGATCACTTTAACCTTAATCACCTAAAGATGCCTATGATAGGGGAAATGAGAGCTGAAAGCTAGTAATTATCATAATTTTTGGGAGCTCTTTATGAGACTTGCAATCCCTGCTTCCTTCTTTGAAGGGCCTTTCTTTTACTTTGTAGTTGAGTCAGTAAACCTATTCCCTTCTATCTCAGCAAGTATTTTGAGTTGTTATGTTTCATTCATTCATATGATGATTTATTCAATCATGTTCCTTATGTTCCTTGTTTAGCACATTGCTCTTATATTGATGTTTACTACTTTGAAAGCTATCTTTGAAAACCAGTTATTTGTGAACTCCAACAAATTATCAACTATTCTTCGACCAAGAGCTAAGTTTGCCATTACCAATTATGATTTACTGTATGTATCTTTATTGTGTTTCCTTTACTCATTGCAAGTTGAGTTTTATAATAGTGAGTTGTATTCTATTATGATCTATCCACTTGATGGATGTGATGCTTCTTGTCCGTATTCTTTTATCGACTCTTCACTCCATAAACCTGAGGCCATGTTTATTGAGCTCAGTTTTGCTTGGGGACAAGCGAAGTCTAAGCTTGGGGGGAGTTGATACGTCCATTTTGCATCATTATTCTATGTCTTAATTCACTATTATTCATTGATATATCTCATATTGAGAGGTGATACTTATGTTATTTCATCTGTTTTTGCATGGTTGATGACTTTTGGAGCATGGACCGCTGTAGTCAGGATTCTGATGGAAAAGGTGCTGTTTGGAGGCAAAATTCGCGAAGATCAGAAAATCCGGGAAAATATACAGAAAATCCTATTTTTCCAGAAGACTAAGGATGCCAGAAGACGGAGTGGAGATGGGCCACAAGGGGCCCACACCACCCCCTGGCGTGGGCAGCCCTAGGCCGCGCCAGCAGGTGGTGTGGCCGCCCTGGCCCACCTCTGGCTCTCTCCTCTGGCGTATATCATCCTCCCGAAACCCTAAGACTCGGGGAGCGACCACAGAAAGATTCCGCCGCCTCTGCGGGGTGGAAAACACCGAGAGAGAAAGATCTCTCCGGCAGACAGATTTCTGCCAGGGGAATTCCTTCCTAGAGAGGGGAGATCGTCATCAAGCTGGACTTCATCGGGATCATCATCATCACCACCATCATCATCACCATCAGCACCCTCATCACCATCTCCATATTGCTGTAACAATTGAGTTGAATCTTGCATTAGTTCATAGGGGAAACTTTCCTGGTGTTGATTACTCTTTGTAGTTGATGCTATTGAGAGAACCATTGAATTATTGTTTATGTTCAGATTTTTATACATCATTATTCCATCTCTGATCATGATCCATATGATGTCTTGTGAGTAGTTCGTTTTGTTCTTGAGGACATGGGAGAAGTCATGTTGTTAGTAGTGGAGTTGTGTTGAGAAAAATTCAATAGTTTGATATTTAAGTTGTGGTGTACTTCTTATAGTGGTGTCATGTGAACATCGACTACATGATACTTCACCTATATGGGCCTAGGGGAATGCATTATGTATTTGGATACTAATCGTAGGGGTTGCCGGAGTGACAGAAACCTGAACCCCCGTTAGGAAACCATTTCACAAGGGACGTAAGGGTCTTAGAGTTTAAAGCTATGGTTAGGTCTCTACCTTAATTACTTTCTTGTACTTACGGATGTTTGCAAGGGGTATAATCACAAGTATGTATTATTCTTGGATGAGGCTGTACATTAGCACAGGTTCACCCACACAACACTTAGCAAGCTAGAGAAGATTAATGAACTATATGAAGCGAAAGCACTTGACAGTCTTCCCATGTGTCCTCGAGAACGTTTGGTCATCTTAAGTAATACAACCGGCTTGTCCTTTGCTGCATAAAGGATTGGGCCACTTGCTACATTTATTCCTACTATCTTTTATTTTGCTCGTACTTTGTTTACTTGCTTTATCAAAAACCCCTAAAAATCCGTTTTCTAAGTATTTGCAGAGAATTCCTGATCCATACCACTAGCCAGCACCTTCTGCTCCTCGTTGGGTTCGACACTCTTACTTATTGAAAATACTGCGATACACCCCCTATACTTGTGGGTCATCAATGCCCCAGTTCACCGGTTCAAATGATCCCGAAGAATATCTCTAATGGGCACTCAAGGTCGACAATATCTTCCGTATGCACAACTATAGTGATGAGAAGATGGTCGCCATGACTTCGCTTGAGTTTAATTATTACGCCAACTTTTGGTGGGAACAAGTTCTAGTCGCTTGTGATGCAAGAGAAGAGCCTCCAATCACTACTTGGCATGGCATGAAGGCTCATATGAGATCCTGTTTTTTCCTACACACTACACTCGTGACCTCTTCAACAAGCTACAATCTCTTAGTGGAGGAACAAAGACCGTGTAAGAGTACTTCAAGAAAATGGAGCTCAACATGATCCGCACCAACATTGATGAGCGCAGGGAGCAAACAATGGCACGTTTCCTCATCGGCTTGAACCATCCAATCAAGCGCATCGTCAAGTTTCAAAAATACAATGACATGGTTCAGATTGTGCACATCGCAACAAAAGCCGAGCATCAAGTACAAGAGGACATCAAATACAACAAGTCCAAGGCATACTTCACCTACAAGCAAGCTTCAACCGCTACACCAACAACTATTAGCCCATACAAAGACACGGTGGAGTGTGATGTAGTCCAAATGACGGTTTGCCACATGTTGCTTGGTCGACCATGGCAATTCGACAAAGGTGCTCTACATGATGGTCGGACAAATGTATACACCTTCAAGTGTCTTAACAAGACATCTGTTTTGCAACCGATGACTCCTAGCCAAATAATTGCGGACAATGCAAAGGCTTTGGCGAGGGAGCAAACCACAACACCATCTTGTGAAAAGAGTGGTGAGCGAGAGAACCACCATATAGAGAGTGAGAGCCACAAGCCTAACTCAAGTGGAAAAACTAAGAGTGTTCTTCTTGCCACCAAAAGTGAGATGAGAGATGTGAGGAATAACCCATCCATCTTGCACTACGTCCTCATTTGCAAGGGACTAGCGCAAGGAACTAATCACTTGACAAACATTCCTCCCTCTTTGATGGCTATTTTGTAGGAATTCAAGGATGTGTTTCCCGAAGAGCTTCCTCATGGACTTCCTTCTCATCGCAGAATAGAGTATCGCATTGACCTCATACCTGGCGCACCTCTTCCAAACCACACCGCCTACCGTACGAACACGGAGGAGACGAAAGAGATCGAACGCCAAATCAACCAAGTCATCTCCAAAGGTTTGATCCAAGTAAGCACTATTCCAAGTGCGGTACCCGTGATTCTTGTCCCAAAAAACAGATGATACGTTTCGGTTATGCATGGACTGCCATCCAATCAATGTATCACCACGCGTTATCGACATCCTATGACTCATCTCCATGACATGCTTGATGAGTTGTGTGGAGCCACTATTTTCTCCAAAATTGATCTTCGTAGTGGCTACCATCAAATACCAATGGCGGAAGGTGATGAGTGGAAAACCGCCTTCAAGACCAAACCTGGTCTCTATGAATGGTTGGTCATGCCTTTTGTCTTATCTAATGCCCCTTCCACCTTCATGCGCCTTATGAATCATATCTCGCATTCTCTCATTGGAAAAATTGTTGTTGTCTATTTCGATGATATACTTGTTTATAGAAAGTCACTTGAGGAACATGTTACTCATGTCAAGGAGGTCTTGCAAATCCTTCGACATGAAAAGCTATATGCTAATCTTTCCAAGTGCACTTTTGCTAAAGACAAGTTGAATTTCCTTAGTTTTGTTGTTTCTTCCAATGGCATTGAAGTCAATGTTTCTAAAGTCAAAGACATTCGAGATTGGCCCATCCCCAGAAATGTGAGTGAACTTGGAAGTTTTCATGGGTTGGCCGATTTTTATCGTCGCTTTGTGAAAGACTTCTCTACCATTGCTTTCCCTCTCAATGAGTTGACCAAAAAGAATGTCACTTCCTGTGGGGGCAAAGCATAACAAAAAAAAGCTTTTGATGAACTTGAAAAGAGGCTTACCGAAGCACCTCTTCTCATTTTACTGGATTTCACAAAAACTCTCGAGATAGAGTGTGATGCTAGTGGTATTGGTATTTGAGGAGTCCTTATGCAAAACAGACGTCCGATTGCCGACCATAGCGAGAAACTTGATGGTGCATGCCTCAATTATCTAATTTATGACAAAGAGATTTTTCCTTAGTTCGCGTCCTTCAAGTTTGGCAACACTACCTTTGGCCTAAGGAATTTATCATACATTCCGACCCTGAGTCATTGAAATATCTCAAAGGCAAAGCCAACTTGAGTAAGAGACATGCTAAGTGGGTTGAGTTCATGGAGTCTTTTCCTTGCATTGTCAATTATAAGAAGGGCAAACATAATGTAGTTGCGGACGCTTTGTCGCGCAAGAACACAAGACTTCTTACTCGACTCGAATTAAACGTGTTGGGTCTTGATGAAATCAAAACTTTGTATGCTTCCTACCCGTTCTTTGGACCAATTTTCACGAAGTGCTCCATTTCCAAAGGAGTTGATGATTTCTCTTTCATAAGGGCTTTCTCTTTAAACAAAACAAGCTTTGCATTCCGAAGTCTTCTCTCCAACTTTTGCTTCTCCAAGAATCACATGGTGGAGGCCTCATGGGTCAATTTGGCCATGACAAGACATTGGACATGCTTTACACTCATTACCATTGGACCAAGATGAAGCGAGACGTGGAGCTCTGCATACAACGATGCACGACATGCGTTCAAGCTAAGTCCAAGTCTAATCCCTTTGGTCTTTATATGCCACTGCCTATTCCTTGTGCACCTTGGTCCGACATTATCATGGACTTTGTTTTAGGATTGCCTAGGTCTAAGCATGGTCATGATTCTTTATTTGTTGTCGTGGATCACTTTTCCAAAATTGCACACTTCATACCATTCCATAAGACCAACGATGCTTCACATGTTGCCAATTTGTTTTTCAGGGAAATCGTCCATCTTCATGGTGTGCCAAGAACAATTGTCTCCGACCGTGACGTGAAATTCATGAGCTACATATGGAATACCATCATGACCAAGCTCAGCATCAAGATCCTCTTCTCATCCACGTCGCATCCATAGACCGATGGCCAAACCAAGGTCGTCAACCAAAGCCTCAGAACTCTCCTTCATGTGTTGATCAAGAAAAACCTCAAGGATTTGGTGGAATGCATTCCCCACGCCGAGTTTGCCTACAATCGAGCCAAGAACTCAACAACCAAGATGAGTCCATTCATGATCGTCTATGGCTTAGAGGCCCTCACCACGCTCGACATCCTACCACTTCCTCTCCACGAGCACACTAACATGGACATCGACAAGCTCACACAAGCTATGAAGAAGCTTCACGAAGAAATAAGAGCTACCATCGAGCAACAAGTCCTTCACCAAGCATCAAGGCGGAACAAGGACAAGAAAGAGATGGTCTTTGAAAAAGGCGATCTTGTGTGGATACACTTGAGCAAGGACCGCTTCCCCAAGGAGCGCGACTCCATGCTCAAACCAAGAGGAGATGGTCCCTTCAAGGTCCTGAAGCGAATCAACAACAATGCTTAGATCATCGACATACCAACCTCGAAGTATCTCATGAGCTCAACATTTAATGTCAAGGTGATACGGGGTGGCCCGATCTTCTCAGCAAGCACTTGTCGATGATGATAATGGTGGATAGATAATTAGCCTATAGCTATGAACTCTCCCACTCGAACCCTGATGCCAATGCAACAGCTCTCGAACCCTGTGGGATATTCACAACACCACGCTCTTGCGCATGCAGCCGTCGACCACAAATGGTAGTTTGCAATCTACTAATTCCCAATGGAACAACATATCACACTCAATTGTAGTAGTATAATTCGATCACAGGGTAATTGTAGAGGTTCTTTGAAAGAAATAACTCCAAAATAGTGTAAACATGGTCTAAACCCTAACTAGGGTCGTCCTAGGGCTTATAAGGGTGGACAGAAACCAAAACTAAATGCGTATGACTCAAACTGATACAAACCGACTCGGACTAGATTCAGTCGGATGGTGGACATAACGGCTAGTATCAGCCGGATAGTCCGGTCGGGCCAGACACTCCGAGTGGAGTTAGCCAGACAGTCCAGTCTGGCCGAAACATCAAAGTTTCTAGGAGGTGTCCGGGTAGTGTCCGATCTGGCACACAGAATGTCCGTGCCAGTTCGTCTCTTGGGTAGGCCGGACAGTCCGGGTGGACTCGGCCGGACACTCCGGTCGTGGCAGAACTTTTTGCATCCGTCTTGATGATCTTCTCTTACGCCTTCCTCCCGCTCCTCTCTCGCGCATCCTTGGGCGATCATCATGCTGGGCTCCTCTTGTAGCCCTTCTCCTCCTCGCGCCATGCTTATTTCTCCAACGAACCTGATCATACATAAATGCATAGACTTAGGTAGTATAAAGTTCTTATCAATTAAAGTACTAGATTTGTTTAGGAGTGAATTCACCAGTTGTTCGAGTAACTTAGCATGAACTCTTGTAATGGGTCCAATTCTAATCTCATTGGACTGTTCCTTCCTCGCACCAGATGGATCATCTTCAGTAGTCATTGGGGTAGGTGTAATTGTAGGGATGTCCTCATCATCTCCACCTTCAAAAGGCATTGACCTCGATGCTCCAAGGTCTTCTCCATCATATGATGCTAAATTAGCAACGTTGAAGTTGTTGCTAACTCCACCAAACTCCTCAATAGGTATATCAATCGAGTAGGCATTATCATTAATCTTGGCTAACACCTTGTAAGGACCAACACCACGTGGCTTCAATTTTGACTTTCGAAGTAGTGGGAACCTATCCTTGCGTAGATGTACCCATACCATGTCATCGGGCTTGAACAACACTTCCTTCCTTGCTAGATTCCTTGTAGCAGCAATGTTCTTGCCTTTCTTCTCAATAGCCTCTCGAGTCTTCTCATGAATCTTCTTCACATATTCAGCATGTTTTGATGCCTCCATATCAACTCTCTCAAGCAATGGCAAAGGCAACAAATCAAGTGGCTTCAATGGCTTGAAACCATACACCACCTCAAAAGGACAAAGCTAAGTATTCGAATGCAAAACCCTGTTGTATGCAAACTCAACATGTGGAAAACACTCTTCCAACTCCTGCAGATTCTTCTTAATCACAGTCCTCAGAAGCTGTGACAATGTTCGATTCCCACCTCCGTTTGACCATCTGTTTGGGGATGGCATGTGGTACTTAATAGCAGGTTCGTTCCCAGCTTCCCCCATAAGGTCTTCCAAAAGTAGCTCATGAACTTCACATCACGGTAAAAAACAATCGTCTTGGGTACTCCATGTAATCTCATGATGTCCCTAAAAAACAGGTTAGCAACATGCGACGCATTGTCTCTTTTGCGGCAGGCAATAAAATGAGCCATTTTAGAGAACCTATCCACTACCACAAATATAGAATCATGACCTCTCTGTGTTTTAGGTAGACCTAGTACAAAATCCATACTAATGTCTTCCCATGGTGTAGTAGGTGCAGAGAGAGGTGTATACAAACCATGAGGCTGCAGCTTAGATTTCGACTTGTGGCATGTAATACAATGGCTCACAAACCTGTAGACATCACGCCTCATCATGGGCCAATAAAAATGATCAGCGAGCATGAGCAATGTCTTATCACGCCCAAAGTGACCCATCAAACCACTAGCATGTGATTCCTACACTAAAAACAAACGCAACAACGATTCTGGAATACATAGTTTGTTAGCTCTAAACAAATACCCGTCATTTATATGATACTTATCCCATGCATTTCTAAGAGCACACAAACGTTATGGTTCAGCAAAATCATTGTCAGTTGCATAAAGTGCACAAATACTTTCTAATCTAGGAATTTTAACATCAAGATTGGTTAATAGCTTGTTTTCCCTAGACAAAGCATCAACAACTACATTCTCTTTTCCCTTCTTATACTTAATGATGTAAGGAAAAGATTCAATAAACTCAACCCATTTAGCTAATCTTCTATGTAAGTTTGATTGAGCTTTCAAATACTTCAATGCTTCATGATCAGAATGTATGATAAATTCTTTTAGCCACAAATAATGTTGCCAAACTTCAAGAACTCGAACAAGTGCATACAATTCTTTATCATAAATAGGATAGTTCAGTCTAGCACCAGTAAGTTTCTCGGAAAAATATGCTATAGGACGACCCTCTTGCATCAAAATGCCACCAATACCTATTAACATGGATATACCCTATAGGTACTCGAGCTTGGTATATACGGCCTGAATACAGCGGAAGCCCACGGTGTCGCCAAGGCCCAAATAGAGAACTCGAGTAATCTATGGACTCTCGATTGCTTGCGGAACACGAAGAAGCTAAAGATAGAAAGTTCAAAGGAGAAAACCCTAACCTGTAACCGATTCGACCTACTACCCGAGACCTAGCCTATCTATATAAAGGCTAGGAGGGGCGACGAGGAGGACACATGTAACCCTAGTTTCCACAACCCTCGCTAGATTGCATCTGCGCACCATTGTAATCTTCGATTTCTCTGTTAATTCCACAAGCAGACAAGCAGGAGTAGGGACTTCTACGAGGCCTGAACCTGGGTAAATCTTCGAGTCCCCTGTGTGCTTGTTTGCTAGCCGATTGATGCTTCTAGTGCTCCCTCCTTCTCCAAAACCCAAGTCCATAACAATGGGCATTGATGAGTTAAACCCTCGTCAATTGGCGCCGTCTGTGGGAATTGGGAGTGCTGATGTTGCGGCTTCTTCGGTCCCATCAACTCCCATCTACAACTCCGCAACAGCGGAGATTCGCCAGCTCTTCGGCGCGTTCGACTTCACCGTCCACACGCTGGCCACTCGCCCAACTTTCAAGTCCGTGGGCGATGGAATTAGCCTGGCGATCGGGAGTTTCCGCTTCAAAGTTGGTCAGATGGGCACGCTTCGTATGACTGACCAGCCGACGACACCATCAATTGCTCCAGCATCGTGGTTCCCTCCACCGATCGGCACCCTCAGTAAGCTCAATACCTCGACAACAGTCGAGAATACGGATAGCGACAGCAGTCACGAATCCGATCTGGGTGATCTGGCAACTGAAGATGGAGCCTACAGTTCCGGATCTGAAAGTTGTGGGAGCAGCAGCTTCCCCAACCACTTCATGTGCGCCGTCATCAATGCAGGCGATTCCTCCGCCAATCGCGACAACACGGGCAACGGTGGCCATGGAGCCGACCCGCCAAACGACGACATACCCAATGGCGGACCACCCAATGGCGGCCCTACCAACGGCGCCCCCGTCAATAACGAAGGGGCAGCCGAACCCCCCACCATGGTGAACGAGCAAACCGGCGAACACGTCGTGATCAGGCTCAACGATCTCGAGTGGGCTCGCTACCGAGAAGCCCTACGAGGCCACCCTCTGCCTTTCGGCTCACCACAAGAACTACTGATGGGCTACCATTGGCTCCTGAAAGAGGAATACAAATGCCAACTACAAATAGTCGTGCAACTCGAGGCGCGTAAAAAGGCGACAGACGAATCGAGCCTCCGACGGGCTGGGCTCTCCTCCCACGGAGGATCCTCCTATCTTGACTGGCCCACCTCACCGAGCAAGAGCGTGTAGAAGCCACAAAGGTCCTCGACTTTGGCTCCATGACGGTGGATATGCGTGGCAACGTGCTTCCAAAAACGCCGCAAGCCGTGGTAACGGCAGCCACCATGTACCTCCTCAACAACCAGCCGCCAGCTGGAGACTCTCGAGCTGCCATGCACCGATCAACGATCGCAGGCTTGGGGTTAATCGAAGCTGCTCTCGACACAGAACCAATACCGGAGCCGAAGAAAGGCAAGGCTCTGGCAAAATGCTATTCCTCGCCCTCATCCAACGACGATAGTCACGACCTTTCTCGACGCCGCCGCTCACGGCGACACGACCACGACTACGACGCACGTGATGACATCATGCGGCGCAAAATCGACAAATCAAGGGCGCGACGTGCCCAATCGACTGACTCAGAAGATGAAGATGTGGAGCTCTGTGGCGCTAGATGCTTCAGCAGGGCCATCAGGCAAAAGCGAATGCCCAAGGGGTTTAAACTCCCATCAGAGAACCCAAAGTTTGACGGTCTGTAGGACCCGAAAATCTGGTTAGAGGACCATATCTCCTCCGTTAGGCTCCACGGCGGAAGTCGAAGCACGGCCATGCAATGCCTGCAGCTGCAGCTACAGGGCGCCACCCGGGCATGGCTCAACAAACTCCCACGTGGATCCATTCACAGTTGGGAAGAGCTGGTTTACAGCTTTGTGCGCAACATCAAGGGCACCTACAAAAGGCCCGCGTCAATCAAAGAGCTGAGGTGCTGCCAGCAAAGGTCGAGCGAATCACTGCGCTCGTACATCCAGAAGTGGTCTATCATCAAGAACTCCGCAGAAAATATCTCGGAAGACCACACAATCAACTCATTCAACGGCGGTGTTCGCCGCATAGGGGTCAGGGAGGAGCTGGGTCGCTCGAAGCCCAAAACCATCGACCACCTGATGGAAATTGCGAATCGGTGGGCTGATGGAGAAGATTCGGTGAAGAATCGCGTTCACTCTGATGAAGAAGCAGAACTCGAACGCAGACGCGACCCCCGAAGCAAACGTCAAATGCGCATCTACGATGACAACGACGACGTCAATATGGTCACAGCCGGCTACACCGACAGACACAACGATAACCACAACAGCGGCTACCGCAGCGGTGGATACCGCGACTCCGGGAAAACCACGCAAGTATGGCAGCACCGCACTCGCGATGAGGCGCCCGTCACATCCATTGAAGACAAGCTGTCTGGGCCATGCACCGTGCACTTCTACATCGACAAGCATGATGGCAAAAAGAAATCCAGCCACCTCCTCAAAGACTGCCGCGAGTTTCTCAAACTCCATGAGGGTCTGGCTCGGATGAATCGTGATGCAGTCAACAGGGGCTACGGAGCCGCCCCAGGTGCTGTGGCACATGGAGCTCCTCCACCACCACCCGAACCACTGCCAAACGTAGCTGCGCCTGACCAGCATCACGGAGGCGAGCCGTACCCGCGGGCCATGAGCACCATGATGATCCAAAAGGGTCGCCCCTCCAACCGGGTGCAAAAGGCCATCACTCGCCAAGTCAATCTGGCGACAAACTCGCCACCATCTACCACTGAGTACCTTAGTGGAAGCGTCTCCTGCATCACCTTCGACAAGCGCGACCATCCGCGCCAAGTACCTCATCCAGGCCACTGTCCCCTCGTACTCGAGGCACAAATTGGAGGTTTCGACATGAGCCGCGTCTTCATGGACGGCGGAAGCGGCATCAACCTTATGTTCGCGAGGACCTTATGAGCAATGAGGATCCCTCTGACCTGCCTAGAGGCCTCGGACACGACATTCCACGACATCGTCCCAGGCAAGGGCGTATACCCCCTTGGCAAAATCAACCTCGACGTCATCTTTGGCACGCCAAAAAACTTTCGACGCGAGCGCATCGACTTTGAAGTCGTCGACTGGCCCTCACAGTACCACTGCATCCTTGGACGTGTCGTGTTCGCTAGGTTCATGGTATTGCCGCACTACGCCTATCTGCAGATGAAAATGCCAGGCCCTAATGGCGTCATCACAATCAATGGGAGCTTCGAAAGGTTCGACAGTTGCGACAAGGAGTTCAACAGAATTTCCCAGTCTTTCGGCATGCAGGAAAAACTCACGAAACTAAAGGAGTCGACAGACAATAGTCTGCCTTCCCTGAGCCGGCCAAGTTCACCCGACCTATCCTTCGATTCATCGGTGCACACGAAGAAAGTGCAGGTCCACCCATCGGATCCCGCCAAGACGGCCCTCATCGCCAACAACTTGAGTCCCGCATAGGAACTCGCGCTCGTCGAATTCCTCCTTGAGCATTGGGAAATTTTCGCCTGGTGTCCAATGGACATGCCAGGAGTTCCCAGGGAATTCGCCGAGCATGCACTCAATGTCAACCCAGACGCAAGGCTAGTCAAACAAACAATCCAATGACTATCTGAACCAAGAGCAAAGGCAGTTGGAATGGAGATCAACAGATTCCTCGACGCCAAATTCATACGCGAGATCAAGGAAAGCACTTGGCTCGCCAACACGGTGCTATTACCAAAAAAGGACACGGATATCCTGCAGATGTGCGTGGACTTCACTTCTCTGAATAAGCCCTGCCCGAAGGACCACTTTGCGCTGCCACGAATCGACCAGATCATCGACTCCACCACGGGATGTGAGCGCCTCTGCTTCC
This sequence comes from Avena sativa, assembly GCA_916181665.1. NCBI lineage: Eukaryota > Viridiplantae > Streptophyta > Magnoliopsida > Poales > Poaceae > Avena > Avena sativa. The sequence goes on from OV702292.1 coordinate 322,783,264, forward strand.
TCCACGCATACTCAGGCTACAATCATATTCGAATGAAGGAGGAAGATCAAGAGAAAACGGCGTTTACAACGCCTTTCGGTGTGTTCTGCTACAACACAATGCCCTTCGGGCTAAAAAATGCAGGAGCCACCTACCAGCGGTGCATGCAGGCTTGCCTCAAGAACCAACTTGGTTGCAACATCCAAGTCTATGTTGACGACATAGTAATCAAGACCAAAGAAGAATCCTCACTAATCGACGATTTACGCGAAACCTTCGCCAACCTCGACCGCTATCGGACAAGTTCAATCCGGACAAGTGCGCCTTCGGCGTACCATCTGGGCAACTACTCGGGTATCTTATCTCCGCGAGAGGGATCGAGGTGAACCTGAAGAAAATAAAAGCAATACTGGCCATGGAGAAGCCGAAGAACATAAGAGGTGTCCAGCAGCTGGCCAGACGAATTGCGGCACTCAGTCGATTCATCAGTCGAATGGGCGAAAAGGCACTGCCCTTCTACCAACTTCTCCGCAAAGCCAACAAGTTCGAGTGGACCAACGAGGCACATGAAGCATTCGAAGACCTCAAGCGCCTACTGTCCACCTCGCCAGTACTGGTGACCCCACGCGAAAGGGAACCACTCCTGCTATACATCTCCGCCACGAACCAGGTGGTCAGCATGGTGCTCGTGGTAGAACGGGCCGAGGAAAACAAAGTCCACGAGGTACAGCGCCCAGTCTACTACCTCAGTGAGGTACTCACGCCAACAAAGTAGCGGTACCTGCACTACCAGAAATTGGCATACGGCGTCTTCATGACAGCCTGGTGACTGCGCCACTACTTCCAGGAACACCCAATCGTGGTAGTCAATGACGCCCCGCTTGGGCATATCCTCAACAATCCTGACGCCACCGAACGAGTCACGCTTTGGGGGATCGAACTGTCTCCACGAGACATTACATATGAAAAGCGCGATGCAATCAAGTCGCAAGTTCTCCCTGACTTCCTCGTGCACTGGATGGAGAATCTGCTCCCTGAAAAACCAGATATGTCCTACCTCTGGACAATGCACTTCGACGGATCCAAGCGAAAGGATGGGGCCGGCGCAGGTGTCATACTGTCATCGCCCAGGGAGACAAGCTGAAATATACCCTGTGAATGCAGTTCACCGCCTCCAACAACGAAGCTGAATACGAGGCCCTACTACATGGGATGAGGATGGCAAAAACCTGTGGTGCCAAGAGGGTCATAATATATGGCGACTCCAAGCTGGTCGTCAACCAGACAATGCATGAGTGCGATGCACTGAACGGCAACATAATCGCCTACCGCGACCTCTACGACACACTCGAAGGGGACTTCGACGGTTGCGAGCTTCGGCACATAGGCCGCGAAAGCAATGAAGAGGCGGACACACTCGCCAACATAGGCTCTACCTGCGCCCCCATACCACCTGGGGTATTTCTCGAGCGCATCTGCGAACGCTCCATCAAGCCAAAGGCCGCAGAGAAGAAAACAAGCACAACAACAGACTCAGGAGCTGCGCCGCCCAATGAGCCAATGGTACTCGACGACCTGGAGCTAGACACAGGACTCGAAGGGCCAATGAGCATCATGATGATCGAGCCATCTTGGACTCAACCGTACATCACGTACCTTCTCAGCAAAAGGCTACCGGATGACCCGACTGACACACGGAACATTGCGCGGCGATCCAAAGCATTCGCTGTTATCAACGACGAACTGTACAAATGCAACATCATAGGAATACTCCAACGATGCGTCTCCAATGCCGATGGAAGAGCTATTCTACTCGACATCCATGAGGGGACTTGCGGGCACCATGCTGGCAGTCAAGCCCTCGTCGCCAAAGCTCTACGAGCTGGATTATACTGGCCTATGGCCATGCGTGACGCCAAGGACATCGTCCAAAAATGCAACGCTTGCCAGTGATTCGTGGACAAGCCACACACACCAGGCACGGAACTCCGGCCAATTCCATTAGCCTGGCCCTTCGCGCAATAGGGACTCGACATGGTCGGCAAGCTCCCAAAGTCCTCACAAGGAGGCTACATCTACCTCCTGGTCGCAGTCGACAAATTCACCAAGTAGATAGAGGCCATGCCAGTGACTAACCAGTCAGGATACAACGTAGTCAAGTTCTTCGAATCCATCGTCTATCGCTTCGGAGTACCACACAACATCATCACGGACAATGGGATGAATTTCACATCCAAGGAGTTCCAAGAATTCTGCGAGAATCTGGGAATCAACGTAAGCTACGCCTCCGTAGCACATCCACAGAACAACGGTCAGGTCGAAAAAGCCAACGGGATCGTCTGCGGCGGCATCAAAAAGCGACTCCTCAGGCCACTAGAACAAGCCGCAGGCTGCTGGCCAGACGATCTGCAATCAGTAATATGGAGCCTATGCACAACCCCAAACAGCGTCATGGGGTACACCCTGTTCTTCATGGTGCACGGTGCTGAAGCGGTGCTACCCGCGGAGGTACGATAAAAAGCACCACGAGTGGTCGCTTACAGCGAGCAGGAGTCAACTCTTGCACTCAAAGACTCCATCGACCTCCTTGACGAGGCACGTGAAATCGCCGCGGAAAGATCAACGATCTACCAGCAGAACCTGCGCAACTACCACAGCAGAAGGCTACGCCCCAGGTCCTTCGTCGAAGGAGACCTAGTCCTACGACTGAAATAGCAATGGCATCTCAAGCTCGAGTCCCCCTGGGAGGGACCATACGTGATTACAGAAGTAATCCTAGGTGGCGCCTATCGCCTCAGAGATTTCGAGACAGGAGTCACGTACTTCAACCCCTGGAATGTCGTGTAGCTGCAACGCTTCTACCCTTAGTCTTCTTTTATCTTTACATTGCAAATAAGGCTACTCAGCCAAGGCTACTTAGCCACACATTGTACCCCGTACTATCCTGCGAATGAATGAAGCTAAGTGCCCCAAAACTCTGTGTTCCTTTTATTTTTGCAAAATATCCACTCGGGGGCTGCGCCGCCCTATACACATCTGTTCTACGAACTAACGCGATATCCTGAGTAGCTGACACACCAATCGAAACCCTTGACAAACACCAACCCAGTTGCAACGCACCTAACAGGTTGGCAAGGGGCTGAGATAAACACAAGTCAGGCTAACGAAAAGGAATCGCATAGTGCAACGCACTCGCAAAACATACACGCTAACAAGCTCTTTATATACATCAATGTTAATCAATTATACGCAGCATATATATATGAACTTTACAACACTGGTGCAACTATGTGCAGGATACAAACTAAACTACTATTGTAGCAAAGGAACATTGGTCTACTCCTCGAAGAAGTCGACAATTTCCTCCGCTGGACGATCCACCGCCTGGTAGTGAGGAACCATGTTCCAAGTCGAACCTGCTGGCGGCGCTGGCGGTCCGGCCGCAATTGCTGCAACATCCACATCAGGCCTGTGCAGTCGCACCAGCGACAGAGCAGCCTTGGCACTAGCCACTAACTGTTGCCGTACACACTCGCGGACTGCACTCAAATCTTGAAATTTGGCAAGAAGGGCCAGCAGGCTCGATGGAACGATGTCCAGCAGGAACATCGTCTGGTAAATATTCTTCAAGCACGATTGCGACTTCTTTAAGAAGTGAAGCACTCGCGACGCACGATCCTGCAGGGTCACCAGTGCGATTGCGCGATCATGATCCACCTAGAAGTATCCACTCGCCTGAAGCTGCTCTTGGGTCAGATCATTCATGCGAATGGCAATCCTGTCCTTCTCATCCTGCGGATGGCGTGCACTGACAACTGTACCAAGCAAAGGCAAAAGTATGAAGACAACGAACCATTGCGGGTGACTACAAGAAAAGGATGAGGAGGAAGAAAGCTAACATTTGAATTGGTCGCCCAGCTGCGTCACCTCCCCTAGCAGGTATTGCTCTCGGGCGACGGCCTTCTCCGCCCTCGACTTCCATACATCCACATTACCATGGAGTACGGGCAGTTCACGCTCCAACTGCTTCACGCGGTCACGGAGTCACGAGAGCAAGGACAGTTCATATACCCTTGAGTGCGACCGTGCCAAAGTATCATCAGGGGGTGGCATATTCCGAGGTTCACTCGAAGGACCACTCGATTTGCCCTATCACAAGTCAAGCAAGAAACAATAAGAAGACTAAGGCGATGCATAGACAAAAGACTCGGGTGCATTCAGGCATAATAAAAGTATCAACAGATACATTCGCCAAAGGCATGTTCCAGACAAAAGGGATAGGCTATTTAACTATTACAGACATGACTACTGAGGAGCAACTAGCTTCTTCGGCTTGGACATCGGCTTTGGGGGCCTCATTGAGTCTGTGGCAGTATCAGATGCCACAGACTTTCCGCCGGCCCCTAACGCCGCAGCCTTCGCCGCCTTCTTGGCTCACTGCAGCTCCTCAGAGTACTTCGCAACTGTATTGATCAGCTGCGGCCCGTACTTGCCACAAGCAGTTGCGAAAGGAGCAAAGACACCATCCACGTTGACAGGCATTGCCTTGGAGACCACAACAGGATCAACCTCGACTGCATGGGCTAGAACCATCGCGAGTGACATTGAAGCGCCAGCTGCACGGAGTGAGTTCTTGAAGCCTGCAGGAATGCCTCCGGCAAGGGACTCCACCAGCTCATCCACATTCTCGATTAGCTCAGCCTTGGGCGCTAGCTCCTAAGTGAGGCGACTGAGCACACCCCTGGCCTTGGCGAGCGTCCCCTGAACGGCAACACTGCGATCTTCAACTGCCGAGATGGCGCCTGCCAAGGCATCATCACGACGAAGTGCCTGGGCATCAAAGCTCAAACCACTGGCATCTACACAAGAATCAAGCATTGGCACAAAATTCAGCACAAGAGCAAAAATCAGAAGAAGGCACAGCGAAGATCTAGACAAGAAAATACCTGAGAGAGCCTTGGCAATCGAGAGAAGTTACTCTTCGAACAACCTCTCCCTAGCCATGATGAGGCGCGCAGATCCTCTTCGTGTTTCCACGATTCGTCACGTGCTGCGACTGCCTCATCGCGGCTCTTCACCGCCGCGGCGAGCGTTTTTTCGAGGGAAGAAGTGTCGTGAAGGAGTGCATTATGCTCAGCTGTGAAACAAGCAAAGATCGACTGTCAGTCGAATAAACCACAAGGATAAAGAAGAAGGAGCAAAAAACACTCACTTTCAACCACGCGATGGTGATTGTCTAGCATCTCATGCTGCCGACCCATCGCAAGCACCTGCTCCTCCAGACGAGTGGCTTCCTTCACAATGAGCTGCGACAAGAGAAACAGTAAAGGATCAGCAGATAATACGGATGACAAAATTCGACTGCAAAATCAGAAGAAGCAACACTACACATACATGGTCCTCCAATGACTCTAAGTCGATTGACGCGCAGTTGACTGTATAACCATCTGGTGCTCCGCATCGCGAGGAGAACTCGATGAATTATGCCCGGAGTGGGCCGCCAATGGAGGAGAAGGAGTGCACTCGGCCATTTACTTGGCCTTGGAGGTCGCGACTCCAGATTCCTTAAAGAATTGGACGTCTCCAGAAGATGACGACGCCGGCTGATTGCAGAACAACAAGAAAATGCAACTCCAAAGAAGAACCAGAAGGACGACTCGTATACTTACCAATCAAACTTGTCAAAATCGAAGGTATCATCCCCCGACTCTGACGACGACTCCTTCAGCAGTCGCATCTTCTTGTGAGAAGATGGCGCCATGGCGCTCACAGGAACGGCAGGTATCGGCGACTCTACACCAACAGCTGCACCTTCCGGAGTCGAAGGAGACGATGCATCCGAATCCTTGCTGCGTGAACGCTTGCGAGTGTCTAGACTACTCGACTCGGGGGCATCCTCCTCCACATCAGATGGGACGGTCGACTCCGACTCGTCCTCTTCCAAGGCTTCACGAGGAATAACCCCCTCAGGAAGAGGGGGCATACAGGGTGACACACTCCAATCCTGCATACAACAAACAAGTTAGTACAGGTCAAGAAAAGAGAAGCATTCGACAAATAAAGCTACTTCGTAGCACAACCGTACCCCAGGAGGAGGATTAGCAGCATCGAAGGGAGGCACGCCTGGTTCACTAGGGAGCACATCCTTGGCGGTGTACTTGGTGAGCAGTCGCACCCTCTTCTCTACCTCACTCGTGGAAATGCCATCGGTAGATACGCGAGTGACATCGTCCGCGCCAGCCCACTAGAACATAGGGTGGACTCTGGCCTGCAGGGGATGGACGTGGCGGCGCAGCCACGTGCGAATGAGGGCACAACCTCCCTCTTCTTTACCCATGCGACTCTCGAGGTCGCATACGTGCTCATACAGCACATCTGTATCCGCAGACTCCCCGGGCATCACTATGTTCTTCCAGGAGTGCCTCCTTTTGCATGGCGTCGCGGGATCGAAGGGCGCAAGTCTGAAGTGGTCTCCGTCGGCTTTCTGGTCGCGGATGTAGAACCACTTGTCCCTCCACCCTTGGATGAACGCCATGAGTTTGATGTCGAAGTACGTGACGGAGGAGTCGATGTGGATACCGCAGCCGCCTACATCGTAGACTACGGAGCCATACGCCGACTGACGCTTCAGCTTGAAGAGGCGTTTGAAAAGACCAAAGTGTGGCTCGATTCCGAGCCAGCACTCGCAAAGAGTAATGTAGCAAGCTACATGGAGGATGGAATTGGGGGACAACTGATGCAGCTGGAGCCCATAGAAACAGAGAAGGCCCCTGAAGAAAGGATGCAGGGGTAGCAAGATACCACGGATGATGAATGCTAGGAACATCACCCGAAAACCGACAGGAGGAGAAGGGATTACCTCACCACCGGGGACACGCGCGTCAGCGACTGCGGAAGATAGAACTCCGTCTTGGCATAGGAGACGGAGCTCAGAAGATTTGATCACGGACGCACGCCACGCGCCATTGGTGATGCGAGTGCCCGCGCCCTTATTATTTCCAGCGACGGCGGTGCTGGTGCCTGCGGCGGCGGAGCCGCCCTTTTTCTTGGCAGCAACAGTGGCGACAGCAGAGTCAGCTGCAGCACCTCCCTTTTTCTTCCCCATCTTACGGTGGCGGTGTGACCGGAGGAAGTAACTAGGGAATACGCGGAGCTGGTCCAGTGCCGCGAGAATGATGAACCCAAAAGAGCAGAGGAGCAGTAGCAATGGCGACGGAGGCAAAGGCAGAGAAAAGAACAGATGAGAAAAATTACCGTCGCATCACTGCTACTTAACCCCCTGGAAGATGCAATCCAACGGCCAGGAAAAACCCTATCGGACGCGTGGCGTTCATCGTGATCGACACGTGGAGGACCCGAAGCGTGAAACGTCCCCCACTACCCCCATTACGCACGGAAATCGAGGAGGCACAGTTAAAACAAAGATTACGCACACCCAGTCAAGTCAGAGTCAGAAAATGGGACCCACCGCTCGTCACGTCCCGTCAAACCCGCTCACGCGGGTAACTGAGGTCATCATATCATCAGCACTGATGTCATCAAGAATTGAGCAGTTCGACTACTTTAGTCCTTGCTCGAGTCTTCGACTCCACCAAGCACTCGGGGGCTACTCCCATAGGGAGCGCTGGTCGCGCACCCTATGATTTTTCTCTTTCTCTTCTGCAGGAATATGGACATTCAAAGCATACCCAACCACTCGAATCCACAATTCGACTATGGACATGGGTTACTCCCATAGGGAGCGCTGGCAATAAATTCTACTAAAACAAGCAAAACAAAAGACGGCAGCAGTCGCAAAAGTTCTTTAGTCCCTGCCTGAGTCTTCGACTCAACTAGGCACTCAGGGGCTACTCCCATAGGGAGCGCTGGTCGCGCACCCTATGATTATTTGTACATCATACTGTGTGTCGATAACATCCACACTCGAGGCTTATGGCGACATCGCCTCATAATTCTTCCCTACAAAGAGATTGCGTCTCCTGGGTCACCCGAATCATCTCCGCGATGATAAAATTCGGATGCCGCGCTTACATCGTGAAGATAAGACCCGAATAAGGCCTGGCAGCGCATTCACTATGCACTACCAGAAATATATTCGTGCCTATAGGTACGATGAACACGCCTTGACGGACGCGTCGAGTGCTCACACCCATATACTGGAATTCGACTCCTGTAAGACCTCCACGGCTTGAGTCGAATTACACCAGCATTTTTCTGGATTCGAGTCCGGGGACTCGAGTTTGAGTAGATTGCGTTGTTTTACCCTAAGGTAGTTAACTGATACTGATACATCGGTTAAATCAGGCACGCACATCAACAATCCCTATGACACAAATAGAGCGGTCGAAAATATACTCATTCATGCACTCGAAAGGCTTCATAAAGTCTCCAATCGAATCTACGATTCCACTGGACACTTGGGGGCTACTGACATGGGTATACCCTATAGGTACTCGATCTTGGTATATACGGCCTAAATACAGCGGAAGCCCACGGTGTCGCCAAGGCCCAAATAGAGAACTCGAGTAACCTATGGACTCTCGATTGCTTGAGGAACAAGAAGAAGCTAAAGATAGAAAGTTCAAAGGAGAAAACCCTAACCTGTAACCGACTCGGCCTGCTACCCGAGACCTAGCCTATCTATATAAAGGCTAGGAGGAGGAGGCGAGGAGGACACACGCAACCCTAGTTTCCACAACCCTCGCCAGATTGCATTTGTGCACCATTGTAATCTTCGATTTCTCTGTTAATTACACGAGCAGACAAGCAGGAGTAGGGACCTCTACGAGGCCTGAACCTGGGTAAATCTTCGAGTCCCCTGTGTGCTTGTTTGCTAGCCGATTGATGCTTCCAGCGCTCCCTCCTTCTCCAAAACCCAAGTCCATAACAATGGGCATTGATGAGTTAAACCCTCGTCACCTATACTACTAGCATCACATTCAACTTCAAATTGCTTCGAAAAATCAGGTAATGCAAGTAATGGTGCAGAAGTAAGCAAACATTTTAATGTATCAAAAGCAATATCTTGGGTTGTGCCCCACACAAATGGCACACCTTTCTTAGTCAAATCATTCAATGGTGCAACAATAGTGCTAAAATCCTTCACAAAGCGCCTATAGAAACCAGCTAATCCATGGAAACTACGCACTTGAATCACATTCATGGGAATAGGCTAATTCTGAATTGATTCAATTTTAGATTGATCTACTTCTACCCCATGCTTAGAAATAACAAATCCCAGAAATATGATCTTATCTTTTGCAAATGTGCACTTCTCAAGATTAGCATAGAGTTTATTATCGTGCAACACTTGTCGGATATGACTACAATGTTCAGTTTCATTGTGGCTATAGATAAGTATATCATCAAAATAAACAACCACAAAACGACCAATAAATTCTCTCAAAACATGATTCATTAATCTCATGAATGTACTAGGTGCATTAGTAAGACCAAACAGCATAACTAACCACTCATACAAACCAAATTTTGTTTTGAAAGCAGTTTTCCATTCATCACCTTCTTTCATCCTAATATAACCACTACGCAAATCAATCTTAGATAAAATATCAGCACCACTCAATTCATCTAGCATATCCTCTAAGCGCGGAATAGGATTACGATATCGAATAGTTATATTATTAATAGCTCTACAATCTACATACGTGCGCCATGTACCATCTTTCTTAGGCAATAAAATAACAGGAACAACACAAGGACTAAGAGAAACACGAATGTACCCTTTATCAATCTACATACGTGCGCCATGTACCATCTGTACTTGGGGTGCACAGCTTGGTAATGTGGCGCTAGGGATCAAGTCGATTTGATGCTCAATGCCACTCAATGGAGGCAATCATGCTGGTACATCTTCTGGAAACACATTGCCAAAATCCTACAAAATAGTAGATACACCAAGAGAAATAGGGTTCATGTCGTTAGAAACCAATACCTTGCCCTTATACATGAGCACAAGTGGCATGGCTGTAGGATCCTCACGAAACTCTCTCATATCTTCCTTGGTGGCTAATATCACTAGACTAGGCACTCTCTCACTTCTCGTTATATCACCCTTTTTAGGCTCTATTACATCATGTACAGCTGCAACACTATCTCGCCTATCTATAGATTCATCCTTCAAGTTCACTTCTATATTTTGAAGAGACTCATTCACAATCTGCTGTGGTGTCATTGGCTGCAAATTAATCTTCTTGCCCTTGAACTCCAAGTGATATGTATTGGCACGGCCATTCTGTTGCACATGGCGATCATAAAGGCAAGGTCGACCCAATAAGAGATGGCAAACAGTCATAGGAACCACATCAAAATCAGTAGAATCCTTGTATGGCCCTATTTCAAAATTCACACGTACCATATGGTTTACCTTCATCTCACCATTGTTACTCAACCATTGTATGTAGTATGGCTTGGGATGAGGCAAATAAGTCAAATTCAGCTTGGCACATAACTCCTTACTTGCAAGATTTCTGCAGCTACCTCCATCAATGATTACCGTTGAAGCTTTGTTAGGTCCAACGAGTGCTTTGGTTTGGAACAAGTTGCAGTGCTAAGAATCAACAATAGGCTGCACACTAAGTATACGTGGAGAGACCACTATGGTAGGCGCATGCTCAGGGAAGGCATCCATACCGTCCTTGTTGTCATTTCCATCATCACCATGAGTATCAACATCGCCTCCATCTCATACTCTCCTTGTTCATTGACAAACATCACCTTGCGGTTTGGACAATCTCTCTTGTAGTGTCCTCTTCCCCCACAAGTATGGCATTCCACATCGCATGTACACGCAGTTGACATATTGGAACCCAAGCTAGCAGCAGGAGCAGCGGGCTTCCGAGAATTGGAACCAAAAGAAGACGTGGAAGCAGGCTTGGCCAATTGTGAAGGGTGGCTAGCAGCCGCTGCAGGTGGCGCCATGGGTGGTGGCGGTGTATACCTGGCCGCAAAACGACAGGTAGACGGAAACCTCACACGTGACTTAGCTTCTTCAGCTAACTGTGATTCGGCCTCTCCAGCATGGTGCAATAGTTCATTCATATTCTCGTACTTGTGATGACGAACAATGCTCTTGATTGGTAGCTTCAAACTATTGAGAAATCGCTGCATAGTCATCTCAAGGGATTCACGAACTCTAGCACGTTGCATAAGCATCTCCATCTCCATGTAGTACTCATCAACTGACATGGTTCCCTGCCTCAATTGTGTCAACTTGTCAAAAAATGATCACAAGTAGTTGGTGGGTATAAAATGATCCTTCATAATGCGCTTCATCTCGCACCAATCCACCACAGGAAGTTCATTGCCCTCCCTTCTATTTTGCACAATAGCATCCCACCAGTGCAAAGCATATCCATCAAATTCTATGCTGCAAACTTGACCTTCTTGTCTTCTGGATTGTCAAACAATCGCCATAGCTTCTCAATCTTCAACTCCCATGTGAGGTAATCTTCAGGATCAAATGAGCCATTAAACTTGGGAATCGAGAATTGTGGCTTGCCCAAACCATCATCAACAGCTTGGTTTGGAACACATTGAGCACATCCAAGAGGAGAAAAACCGTGAGCATAAGAAGGTGCAGCAGTAGGCGCATGCGCAGGGGGATTGGCATGTCCTCTGCCAAGATGTGGTGCAGCACCAGCCGCACTACCTTCATCCTCGTCATCAAAAACATCATCATGTGGGTGTTCCTGCCGATGCTGAATTGCTACTGTTAAGGCATCAATGGAACGCTGCAAAGTTGCGACATTGGTATTTAGTGCGGTCACTTGTGTTTGAATATTAGTGACTGCACCGACATTCTGGTCCACATCCACTTGCACGTCCTGGATATTCTTGTCAATGGCACCTATCGTGTGACTAAACACATGCGTCAAGTGAGATTTCAATGCCTCATATTCGCGCGAAGTAACAAGTTCCTCATCCTTCTTTTTCTGCGACACAACATCATCATCACTAAAATACATGATTAGTAGGTTAGTGCAAAAATCAAAATCTGTTTGGTGGATCACTCACAACTCACTCGCAATTGACAAGAAAGCAGATCTTACCATTCCAAAGTGAATAGAGATTTTGTACCAAAACAAAATCAAAGACGGATGCACTGATGTGATGAAGTGAATATCCAGGGTATAGAGAACGATCACAGGGCACACAGGTTATTTATGGTGGAGCTCTAGGTATGGTATCCTAACTACACCGCAAACAAGTCCTAGTGCTGATCATATAAAAACCCAAGAAACACACATGATGGAGATAAACGTGGCAAAGCAACTTATGAAAAGGAAATATTGAAATGCACAAGAGAGACGCTAGTAAAAGCTCAAAGTAAACAGGCACACGATTGATCAATCAAGTGTTATGGTCAACTAGGCTTCCAACAATGCACACTTTGATATCTCTTTTTTTCACGCTTGTAGCTCTTTTCTTTTCTTTTTTTATATACTGATTTTCTTTTCTTTTCTCTTTTTTTTTGATTTTTCCAACTATATGTCACAATGCAAATGAGTGCAGCAACTTATAATAATACTAGGCCAGATAGTCTGGTGGAATCGCGCCGAATACTCCGGTTGGGCCGGATAGTCCGGTGTGTGTTGGCCGGATAGTCTGGTTTTTGGCTGTCGAAAATTTCTGCACTTCGAAACCCTAATGAGCAGCCTTTCAAAGCAAAGAAACTAGTCTCGTGGGTACGTTCCTAGGCACGGATGTTGTAGATAGGCTGTGTCTATGGTATGCAAACAAAAGGTACGCTATGTGGACTCGTACAACCAATGAAAATCTTGCGGAAAACGGTGATGGTGGACACGGTGGAAAATAAGACCAAACCCTAAACCTAGACACAAATGAAAACTAGAATCCTACAGGGAAAACCTGCAGATCGGATCTACGAGAAGATACAATCAGCAACTAAAACTCGAAAATGATACAATCTAGTCTATGGCAAATCTTTTTGTAAGGCTTTTTCTATGGAAGAAAAACACGAACTAATCTATGGATGGATTATGGATTGCTCACCGAGTAAACGAGGAAATCTGATACCAAGATGATATGGGGTGGCCCGATCTTCTCAGCAAGCACTTGTCTATGATGATAATGGTGGATACATAACTAGCATGTAGCTATGAACTCTCCCGCTCGAACCCTGATGCCAATGCAATTTCTCTCAAACCCTGTGGGATATTCACAACACCACGCTCTTGCGCATGTAGCCGTCAACCACGAATGGTAGTATGCAATCTACTAATTCCCAACGGAACAACAGATCACACTCAATTGCAGTAGTATAATTCGATCACAGGGTAATTCCAGAGGTTCTTTGAAAGAAACAACTCCAAAATAGTTTAAACATGGTCTAAACCCTAACTAGGGGTCATCATAGGGCTTATAAGGGCGGCTGGGGTGGCCATAAGCCGAAACTAAACACATACGACTCAAACTAATACAAACCTACTCAGACCAGATTCGGTCGGCGAGCGGATATTCCGGCTGGTATCGGCCGGATAGTCCGGTCGGGCCGGACACTCCAGGTGGAGTTAGCCGGACAGTCCGATCTAGCCAGAAACTTCAGAGTTTCCGGGAGGTGTCCGGGTAGTGTCCGATCTGGCACACAGAATGTCCACGCCAGTTTATCGCTCGGGCAGGCCGGACAGTCCGGGTGGACTCGGCCGGACACTCCGGTCGTGGCAGAACTTTTTGCCTCCGTCTTGATGACCTTCTCTTGTGCCTTCCTCCTGATCCTCCCTTGCGCATCCTTGGGTGATCATCATGCTGGGCTGCTCTTGTAGCCCTTCTCCTCCTCGCGCCATGCTTGTTTCTCCAACGAACCTGATCATACATAAATGCATAGACATAGGTAGTATAAAGTTCTCATCAATTAAAGTACCAGATTCGTTTAAGAATGAATTCACATCTTGTTCGAGTAACTTAGCACGAGCTCTTGTAATGGGTCCAATTCTAATCTCATTGGACTGATCCTTCCTTGCAATAGCTGGATCATCTTCAGTAGTCATTGGGATAGGTGTAATTGTAGGGATGTCCTCATCAGAAGGACCTTTGACCCTACCATGGAGATGTTCAAGATGATAACCATGAAGAGTTGAGTACGACTATTTCCCAAAGGGGGGAGATGATGCAGCCCGTCCTACAGACATCCCTAAATCTACACCACAAAGTCCCCCAACTGGACCAATGACTCGTGCCTGAGCTAAACTACTACAAGCTAAGGTTAACTCGCTCCTCTCCTCGTGTGACTTTGATACATCCTTGGATGGCTTGCTGATACATTGCAAATGTATCTATAATTTTTGATGTTCCATGCTTGGTTTTATCCACTTTCTTGTGTTTTGTCCACACTTTGGAGTACTTTTCATATGATTTCTTGGACTAACCTATTAACAAGAGCCATAGTGCAAGCTGCCTGTTTTCTGCTATTTTTGGTTCCAGGAAAGTCAGAAAATGAATATTCTCGGAATTGGACGAGACAAAAGCCAAAGTGCCTATTTTTACGGAAGACTCACGGAGCCAGAATACGAGACGGAGAAGAGCCAGGGGTGGCCACACCACCTGGTGGCGCGAGCCAGGCCAGGCCGCGCCAGGGGGTGGTGTGGGCCCCCAGGCACCCCCTCGGTCTCCCTCTTTGCCTATAAGAAGCCTTCTAACCTAAAAACTCCGGGGGGTTCAACGTTTTTCCAGAAGGAGTTCTGCTCCGCCGCCACCACCAGATTCCACGAAATAGCACCAGAAACTCCGTTCTGGCACCCTGCCGGGACGGGGAATTGGAGGAGATCATCGCCATCATCATCACCATCACTTCTCCATCGACCATCCATGTTTCCCCATCTATGAGTGAGTAATCCCCCGCTGTAGGCTATGGGGATGGTAGGGATTGGATGAGATCGTTCATGTAATGGCATCAGATTGTTAGGGCATGGTGCCTAGTATCTTCTATTAGTGATTTATGACTTTGTTGCGACTTGTTGTGCTTAATGCTTATCACTAGGGCCCGAGTGCCATGATTTCAGATCTGAACATGTTATTGATTCATTATGATAGTATTGTTTATGGTCTTATCTGCAAGTTGTATACACACGTTGGTGTCCGGAACCAAAGGCCCTGAAGTGACAGAAATCGGGATAACCGGAGGGAATGACTTTGATGTGAGGATCACATGTGTTCACAGAGTGTTAATGCTTTCCTCCGGTTCTCTATTAAAAGGAGCACCTTAATTGCCAGTAGTTCCCTTGAGGCCCTGCTGCAAACGGGCTGGCAGGACAAAATATGTTGTGCAAGTTCTCATTGCGAGCACGTATGACTATATATGGAATACATGCCTAGGATTATCTAGTACTTGGACGCTTTATCTTATTTATCTGCAATTGCCCTATGTTCTGGTTGCTATGTGAATTGTCTTGCCCATGCAACGCCCATCCATCCATCCCTATGCCTACCGCACTCGAATCCTACTGTTTACTGCTATTGTTACTGATGTCTTTGCTTTACTGCTGCTATTACTTTGCTATTCCTACTACAAAACTATTGCTACTGATAAACTGCTGTGAGTAAGATTGTTTCCAGGTGCAGCTGAATTGACAACTCAGTTGTTAAGGCTTATAAATATTCTTTCGCTCCCCTTGTGTCGAATCAATAAATTGGGTTTCACTTCCCTCGAAAATACTGCGATACACCCCCTATACTCTTGATTCACTTCCCTCGCTTATAAATATCCTATTTTACCATCCACTACAAGAAGAGGTACGGTTCTAAAAACCTCTGCTGCTCTTGATTCATCGTCTGTTATGAGTAAGTTCCTTACACCACCACATACACATGCTACACACACTGCTACTACTGCTGAATCGGAAACTTCTGATGCTTATGATGCTGCGTCTACTGTGCTTGATAAGAGTGGTTCATTAGATCCTTTCCTAGATTCTACGATTGCTAGAACTATAGCTGGAAATACCGAAACTCCTAATGAAGACACTACCACACCTGTTAGTTCACCTGAGTCTAGTGAAAGTTATGATATTGAAGATGGTTATGTTGAGATGACCGATGAATTTATTAAAGAATTTAAGAACACCCATGATAGGAGCGCTGCTAAGAGTCTCCTTGAGAGGCGTACTATTAGACCCAAATTTTCTCCTATTGCTAAGTTTGCTGCTTCTCCCATAAACATTATAGATGAAGATTATGATTTCTCTCTTGATCTATCTTACATAGCTATTGTCGAGAAAGAACCTTTTTGTGGGACTAAAAATGAAAGTGCGGTAGCACATATGAATGAACTTTCTACCATGAGTGGCTTGTTTTCTGATGATATTAAGATACGTACTTACTTTGTTGCCAAGATTTTCCCCTTTTCACTGAAAGGAGAAGCTAAAACTTGGTTTAGTAATTTACCTCCTAGATCTATTGATAGCCCTGATTGCTTGATTAGTACCTTTCTGCAGAAATATTTTCCTCCTAGTGCTAGACATGCTATTTTGTAGGAACTTTTTGATTTTAAACAGGGAGAAAAAGAGGTATTGCCTGAATCTTGGGCAAGGTTTTGTGGTTTGATTCATGCACAAGCTGGAAGTCCTTTACCTAAGAATGAGCTTCTTGATATATTTTATAATGGACTAACCGAAGAATCTAGGACATACCTAGATAGTTGTGCTGATTGTGTTTTCAAGAATAGGACTCCCAAGGAAGCTGAGGAATTAATGGCTAAAATAAGCAAGAATTATGAAGATTGGACTCCTCCTAAACAAGCTATACCTAAAGTAATTGTAGCTGAACCTTCTATTCCTGTGCATATTCCAACATCAAAGAAGAGGGGAGTTATTGAATTAAATGATGAAGTGATGAAGGAAGCTAAGAAATGTCTTAAGGAGAAGGGAATTAAAGCTGTAGATGTCAAGAATTTACCTCCTATAGAAGAATTATGTAAGCCTATTCCCTACTCATCCACTATTGAGGTACACTCTCTCCAACACTTTGATGAAGGTGATACTCTAAACCTCCTGATCAATGCTTAGAAGAATTCGATATCTTTATTGTTAAGCAAGATAATTTTAATAAAAGGGTGCAAAATCATCTAATGGAGAACACTAGAGCTATTGGTGAGTTGAAAGATATTGTGGAAAGAACCTCTAATGATGTTAAAATGATTGTTAAACACTTTTAAATGGTTCAAACTCAAATAGATCAACTCGTTAAAGTGCAAAACGGCTTGCTAGTTAATGCTGCTAAAGAAAAACATGCTTATGAAATTAGAACTAGAAGTGGTGCTGCTACCCAGGATTCTCTATATCCTGAGGGGCATCCCAAAAGAATTGAGCAGGATTCTCAACAAGCTAAAAATAGTGGTTCTACTCATAAGAAAAGGAAAAAGAAACATAAAACTGTTGTAGAACCTTCTGAACCTGCTATAGATCCTAATAGTATATCTATCTCTGATGCTGAAACTGAAAGTGGTAATGAAGAAAATGAAGTTCCCAATGAAGAAAAAGTTGAAGAAGAACCTGAAAACCACACTAAGAATACTAAATACACGAAAGAAGATTTTATTGCTAAGAAACATGGTAGTGAAAGAGAACCTTGGGTCCAAAAACCTATGCCTTTCACTCATAAGAAACACAAGTCAAAGGAAGATGAACATTATAATAAGTTTTGTGAGTGGATGAAGCCTTTATTCTTGCAAATTCCTTTGACTGATGCTATTAAACTGCCTCCTTACTCAAATTATATGAAGGACATTGTCTAGAATAAAAGGAAGATCCCTAATGAAGAAATTTCTACTTTGCTTGCTAATAATGGCAAGGTTCCTAAGAAACTTGGAGACCCAGGGATTCCAACTATCCCTTGCTCTATTAAGAATAGTTATGTTAGAACTGCTTTGTGTGATTTGGGAGCTGGAGTTAGTGTTATGCCTTTCTCTCTCTATAAGAGGCTTCAGCTTGAATAATTGATACCAACTGATATATCTTTGCAAATGGCTGATAAATCTACCACTATTCCTGTGGTAGTATGTGAGGATGTACCTGTTCAAGTGGCTCATAATTGCTTGATATTAACTGATTTTGTTATGCTTGAAATGCCTGAAGATGATAATATGTCTATTATTCTTGGGAGACCTTTTCTTAATACTGTAGGAGCTGTTATTAATTGTAATCAAGGAAAGGTGACTTTCAATGTGAATGACAAGGAACATACTATCTATTTCCCCAAGAAGATTGAAATGACTTATGGTTTGAATTCAATTGAACATGTTGAGGGCATTCAAGTTGGAGAAATATATTGTCCCATACCAAGAGAAAATTTGAAACTATTATGATTGGGACCATTGCTATCAAGGTTGAGGTAACGTAATCATTAGTGGAATACAAAGTTTTGTCTCATATGGAATTTTTTTGGTAACAAGACCTGATAAACCTTGTTAACAAAAGGATTTCATTGAACAAAACAATGTTTTCACTATGATTATCTCCGCTTACTTCTATTCTATCCATTTTAGTTTTTGCTTATGCCTAACTTAAAGGCGTTAAAGAAAAGTACTTATTGGGAGATAATCCAAAAGTTTTAGATGAGTCTTGGAAGTTATTACTTCAGTAATAACCGCTCCTTATCCTTTTTATTTGCTTTTTGTGCCAAGAGTAACCTCTAATGAGAGAGAAGTAATGATTGGAAAAGTTGCTGTCCCGAAACAGATTTCCGTGCTTCACCGTAAAAATTTGTGTAAAATCTTTGTACGTCCTTTTGAGGCGTGAATTTTTGTGCTTCTTCCCCAGGTTGTTATCTAACTTTCTTTAGTTCAAAACTTTTTGATTTGAGCCCTAGAAGGTCTTCGAAAAAATTCGTCTTTACCTGCTGGTCTGTTTTGACAGATTTCTGCCATTTTTTGCATTTGCTTCTTGTTGGTTCCTTTTTGAGTTCTTTTGGGGAATTGAGCTTTTTGAGGGAAGTGCTTCAGTAGCTAGTGTTCTAATGTAATTTTATTGGTGTTAGAACTGAACCTTAAGACTTATTATCTTGAGTGCACTAATGTTGCTAATAAAGATTGTGCGAAGTTTTGTATGAAGGAAAAATTTCAGGTGTATGGAAGGAATGAGTAATGAGATGAAGGATGGACTAAAGCTCAAGATTGGGGATGCCACGCGTGTCACCCCAAGAAATATCCAAAAAGTACAAGCATCAAAGGTTGGGGATGCCCAAGGCATCCCCTTCTTCATCAATAAAAATCCTAGGTTTCTTCCAAACGCTTCATTTTTATTGTTTCATGCACAGTTGTGTTGTTCTTGGAGCGTCTTCTTTTTCGTTTTCATTTTGGTTTTTCGTTTGCTTGGTTTTCTTAGTTTGCTTAATAAATTGGTTGTACCTCCTCTTTCATACATTGGTTTTCAAATAGTTTGGTTTGGTTTGGAAAAGAGTAGGAAAGTTCATGCTTAAGTGGTAAAAAGAGCTCGTTTTTTACTGTGGCCTATGCTCTGTCATGCCATGCTTGATATTTTTTTGGCTTTATGCTTAGTATTCTTTGCTGTAGCATGACTTGTTATAAACAATTGAGATTGCTTAATGTGCCTTGGATGAATCATGTGTTGTTTTAGCATATTAAAGCATAGTATAGTGGTATTCTCCTTTGATGCTTTATTTGGGTTGACTTGGCGCATGCTCACACCATGTTATGACTATCCCAAGTCACCATAAGCATTTATGATCCTTTAGTTTTCAACTTGTAGTATCACTTTATGCTTTGATCAATGATGTTTTGTCGCTCTGCATGATTATGGCCATTATTGCTCTCCTAGTTTGTCGCTCCCAGTCTTTTGCTAGCCTCCACAACCAAGTATGAGTTCTACTCATGCATCCAACTCCCTAAACCAAGTTATTCCAAAGAGTCCACCATACCTACCTACTATCATATGCTATTCCAAGTATATTCATGTTTTTGTTTACCTTCCGAATTAAACTAGTTATGAGAAAACTAGTGATTAAAGCTCTCACGAACTTGATGGCACACTTTACTTTTCTTGCCCTTAATAAACTTGAACCATTGTATCGTCTATGTTGTATATGCTTGCACTTATTTGTTGGGAATTAGCAGAACCATGCTTTCATGGGGAACACTTTCAACATTGCACTTGGTACTTGTACCTAGTTGATATCATGCTCTTTTGTGTATGGATGTCGTCGGTGTGAAATGAAAGGGGAGCTTGTAAGTCCATGGAGTTATGTATATGTGTTAGAGAAACGCCTGGGCCGCTGGTCTAATCCATGCTGACATGGTGGAAACCTGCAGCGTAACCATAATGAGTTGTCTATGAAGCATTCTTCTTATAAAAAAAGAGTCCTATATTGAGAAAAAAAGAGAAAAAGAAAAAAAAGAGATTATGAAAAGAGGAAAGAGAGAAAAAGCACCATATTCCCATGGTAAATAAGAAGATTGCTGAGATGCTCGTTGTCTGCTTGCCTTGTCATTTTGATATGGGGATTCTTCCGTATCATCAGGCAAGGGGCACCCCGTTGGCAGTTCTCTATGATACACATGTACTTACGATGACAAGAACTTACCGGTGACTAAACTTGAGTAGCATGAGGAGTGGCCCTCCTATACAAGGGACATGAGATTTCTAACTTATACTTCGTCAAGCATGTACACCATAGTTTGTTCACTTTAACCTTAATCACTTCAAGATGCTTATGATAGGGGCAATGAGAGTTGAAAGCTATAAGTACCATAATTTTTGGAAGCTCTTTATGAGACTTGAATCCCTACTTCCTTCTATGAAGGCCTTTCTTCCACCATTATATTGAGTCTCCACCTTCTACCTTTATGCACCTACTTTGAGAGCATAGTGGCCATTCTTAGTTCTATGTGCATTGTTCCAAGACTAGTTGATTGATGCATACCTTGATATTGCTTGTTTTAAACTATTTGTATCTAGTCACTCTTATAAACTTTGAAGGTGTCCTATGCATTTATACTTGCTACTCTATGAGGGACAAGCTGAATGCCATTATGCTATGTTTTCTTTATGTGAAACAAACAGACGTCTTTCAAAGCATTGTTATTCATGAATCTTTTGTTTGTGCCTTTTCATGTTGCATCATAGTTTCTTTGTCTTATTGTTAGAACTTTATCTTTCATGTTATGTTGAAGTACTATGATCCTAGCTTTGAATGTTTTACAAATATTTTGATCAAGTTTATGATGGTGCATGTCACCTCAAAAATTATTCTTTCTTTTTATCACTTACCTACTCGAGGACGAGCAGGAGTTAAGCTTGGGGATGTTGTACATTGCAAATGTATCTATAATTTTTGATGTTCCATGCTTGGTTTTATCCACTTTCTTGTGTTTTGTCCACACTTTGGAATACTTTTCATATGATTTGTTGGACTAACCTATTAACAAGAGCCACAGTGCCAGCTGCCCGTTTTCTGCTGTTTTTGGTTCCAGGAAAGTCAGAAAATGAATATTCTCGGAATTGGACGGGACAAAAGCCAAAGTGCCTATTTTTCTGGAAGACTCACGGAGCTAGAATACGAGACGGAGAAGAGCCAGGGGGTGGCCACACCACCTGGTGGCGCGGGCCAGGCCAGGCCGCGCCAGGGGGTGGTGTGGGCCCCAGGCACCCCCTCGGTCTCCCTCTTCGCCTATAAGAAGCCTTCTGACCTAAAAACTCCGGGGGGTTCGACATTTTTTCTAGAAGGAGTTCCGCTGCGCCGCCACCACCAGATTCCACGAAACAGCACCAGAAACTCCATTCTGGCACCCTGCCGGGACGGAGAATTGGAGGAGATCATCGCCATCATCATCACCATCGCTTCTCCCTCGACCATCCATGTTTCCCCCATCTATGAGTGAGTAATCCCCCACTGTAGGCTATGGGGATGGTAGGGATTGGATGAGATCGTTCATGTAATGGCATCAGATTGTTAGGGCATGGTGCCTAGTATCTTCTATTAGTGCTTTATGACTTTGTTGCGACTTGTTGTGCTTAATGCTTGTCACTAGGGCCCGACTGCCATGATTTCAGATCTGAACATGTTATTGATTCATTATGATAATATTGTTTATGGTCTTATCTGCAAGTTGTATACACACGTTGTTGTCCGGAACCAAAGGCCCCGAAGTGACAGAAATCGGGATAACCGGAGGGAGTGGCTTTGATGTGACGATCACATGTGTTCATGGAGTGTTAATGCTTTGCTCCGGTGCTCTATTAAAAGGAGCACCTTAATTGACAGTAGTTCCCTTGAGGCCCCGCTGCAAACAGGCTGGCAGGACAAAAGATGTTGTGTAAGTTCTCATTGCGAGCACGTACGACTATATATGGAACACATGCCTAGGATTATCTAGTACTTGGATGCTTTATCTTATTTATCTGCAATTGCCCTATGTTGTGATTGCTATGTGAATTGTCTTGTCCATGAAACGCCCATCCATCCATCCCTATGCCTACCGCACTCGAATCCTACTATTTACTGCTATTGTTACTGTTGTCTTTGCTTTACTACTGCTGTTACTTTGCTATTCCTACTACAAAACTGTTGCTACTGATAAACTGCTGTGAGCAAGATTGTTTCCAGGTGCAGCTGAATTGACAACTCAGTTGTTAAGGCTTATAAATATTCTTTGGCTCCCCTTGTGTCGAATCAATAAATTGGGTTTCACTTCCCTCGAAAATACTGTGATACACCCCCTATACTTGTGGGTCATCACTTGCTACTTCATGCAACTACTCTATGCATCATCAACTATGAAGCCCCAACGCATTGCCAAGCCCCCACGGGTGAAGTACAAGGAGCTGGACAATAAGAAGAAGGTGATGAGGATGACACACCAGAGTCTCCAGCCCTGAAGACCGGAATCTCTGGACCATCACCACACAATCTCTGGCTGGACTCAGGACCAGCCCCCGGACCGAGGCCTGGGACAGTCTGAACACCACTCCGGAGACAAACCGGAGACAGACCGGATGATGAGGACATCCCTACAGATTCGCTATCTCCAACTCCTAATGAAGTTGTCGATGTTGCTGCCAAGACCAAGTCCAATTAAATTAGGATTGGACCTATTACTAGAACTCATGCCAAGCTATTTGAACAATAGGTGAATTCACTCCTAAATGAATCTGGTGTTTTAATTGATGAGAATTTTATACTACCTAAGTCTATGCGTTTGTGTATGATCAGGTTCATTGAGGAAGCAAGCATGGCGCGAGGAGGAGAAGGGTTGCAAGAGGAGCCTAGCATGATAATTGCCCAAGGATGCACGAGGGACGAGCGGGAGGAAGGCGCAAGAGAAGATCATCAAGAGGGAGGCAAGAATTCTTGCAAAGACCGGAGCATCCGACCAGTTCACAACGGACTCTCTGGCCTACCCGAGAAGCATCAAGGTGGTAGCCAACTAGTATACCAAATCGGAAGCCACCCGGACACCACCTGAAAACTTTGAACTTTCCGGCCAGCCCGGAGTGTCCGGCGCACTCCACTAGGAGTGTCCGGCTCAGCCGAAATCTCCGACGCATTCCAACCGGAATGTCCATCCGCCGACTGAATCAGGTCCGAGTCGGCTTGTATCAGTTTGAGTCGAACATGTTTTATTTTGGTTTCTGGACGTCTTGGCCACCCTTATAAGCCATGGGACGCCCCATAGTTTAGGTTTAGACCATATTTAAGATAAACCCTAGTTCTTGTGTTGCCAAGGCAAAACATTGAATCTTCACACACCAATTCGTATCAATCCGGTGTGTTTGCTACTATCAATAAAGTGTGATTAGTTGATCCATTGGGATCTAGCCAATTACAAGTTTCGTGTGATCTGTTGTTCCATTGGGAATTGGAAGATTGCAAACCGCTTCGTGGTCAGCGGCTACATGCGCAAGTGTGTGAAGTTGCGAATATCTACAAGAGTTGTAAGCTATTGCATTGGCATCAGGGATCGATCGAGTGGCTCGTGAGCGTCATGCAAGTTATCTCCACCAATTATCACCATCTACCACCCCCCGCTTACTAAGAAGGCCACCCCATATCATCTTGGTATCAGATTTCCAGTGTTGCCTCGGTAAGCATCCACAAATCTATCCATAGTTTAGTGTTTTTTGTCCTATATAGAAAAAATCATACAAAAATATTAGGGTTAGGGTTTGACTTTGCCATAGACTAGATTGCATCAAAGTTGAGTCTTAGTTTTTGGTCGTTGTCGTGTCCTTGATCTGATATCTTCCAGTACGAGTCGTAGTGTCTAGGGTTTTGTCATTATTTTCGTTTGTTCTTCATTTTCGAGTCGTTCATCATTGTTTTCTTCTTAGTTTACTTTTACATATCCAAGTCCACATAGCGTACCTTTGTGCCAACTTAGCTACAACCTTTCTACAACATTTGTGCCTAGGAACGTACCTACGAGACTAGTTGCTTTGCTTTGAATAGACTGCTCCTTAGGGTTTTCAAGTGCAAAAGTTTCGGCCCAAAACAACCCGAACTATCCGGAGATTTTGCCCCGGACTATCCGGCTGCCCCGTAATATCCAGCCGACGTACACCGAAGTATCCGACCTAGTTTGTTCAAAAGTATTGCATTTTTACTACATTTTGTCAGATAGTTGAAAAAAGAGAGAAAAAGAATCAACAAAAAAAGACAAGAAAAGAGATACAGAAGTGAAAAAAGAGAAATATCAAAGTGGTTTGGAGGCCTAGTTTCATAATAGCACTCGTAGATTGAGCAATCTTGTGCCTGTTTTATTTTGAGCTAATACTAGAGTCTCTCTTGTGCATTGCAATATTCTTGTTCTTAAATTGTTGTGCCACATTTATCTCCACGTGTGTGTTTCCTTGGGTGTTTGTCACATGATCATCACTAGGATTTGCTTTGGTGTAGTTAGGTATCCATACCTATAGTGATGAGGACATCCCTATACTTACACCCACCCCTACTACTGAAGATGTTCTAGCTGTTGCAAGGAAGGATCAGTCTAATGAGATTAGAATTGGACCCATTACAAGAGCTCGTGTTGAGCTACTTGAGCAACAGGTGAATTCACTGCTAAACGAATCTGGTACTTTAATTGATGAGAATTTTATACTACCTAAGTCTATGCATTTATGTATGATCAGGTTCCTTGGAGAAACAAGCATGACGATCGCCCAAGGATGCACGAGGGAGGAGTGGGAGGAAGGCACAAGAGAAGATCATCAAGACGAAGGCAAAAAGCTCTGCAGCAACCGGAGTGTCCGACCGAGTCCACCCGGACTGTCCGGCCTACCCGAGAGAAGAATTGGTGCGGAAAATCAGTACACCAAATCAGACACTACCCGGACACCACCTAGAAACTTTGAAGATTCCGGCCCAACCGGACTGTCCGGCTGACTCCACCCGGAGTGCCTGGCTAGACCGGAATGTCCGGTCAATTTCCACCGGACTGTCCGCCCACCGATCGAATCTGGTCCGAGTTGGCATGTACAGTTTGAGTCGTACGTGTTATAGTTTCAGTTTCTGGCCGCCCCAGCCGCCCTTATAAGCCCTGGGACGCCCCATAGTTAGGGTCAAGACCATGTTAAAACTATTTTGGAGTTGTTTCTTTTTAGAACCTCTGGAATTACCCTATGGTCGAGTTATACTGCTACAATTGAGTGTGATCTGTTGTTCCATTGGGACTTAGTAGATTGCAAAATACCGTTCATGGTCGACGGCTTCGTGTGCAAGAGCGTGGTGTTGTGAATATCCCATAGGGTTCGAGAGTTGTTGCATTGGCATCAGGGTTCGAGCAGGAGAGTTCATAGCTACAGGCTAGTTATCTATCCACCATTATCATCATCGACAAGTGCTTGCTGAGAAGATCGGGCCACCCCATATCATCTTGGTATCAGATTTCCTCGTTTACTCGGTGATCATCCACAAATCCATCCATAGATTAGTTTATTTTCAGTCCTATACAGAAAAAGCCTTACAAAAAGATTTTCCATAGACTAGATTGCATCGTTTTCGAGTTTTAGTTGCTGATCGTGTCTTCTCGTAGATCCGATCTGCAGGTTTTTCTCATAGATGTCTAGTTTTTGTTTGTGTCTAGGTTTAGGGTTTGATCTTGTTTTCCGCTGAGTCCACCATCACCGTTTTCCGCAAGTTTTCATCATTTGTCCGAGTCCACATAGCGTACCTTTTTTGCATACCATAGACACAACCTATCTACAGCATCCGTGCCTAGGAATGTACCCATGAGACTAGTTGCTTTGCTCCGACAGGTTACTCATTGGGGCTTCAAAGTGCAAAAATTTTCGACAAGCAAAACCGGACTATCCGGTGTACATACATCGCACTATCCAGCCCAACTGGAGTCTCCACCGTGAATCATCCGGACTATCTGGCCCAGTTTATTCTAAGTTGCTGCACTCATATTTGCATTGACTCATATAGTTGAAAAATCAAAAAAAGAGATTCAGTATAAAAAAGGAGAAAAGAGATACAAGCATGACAAAAATAGATATCAAAGTGTGCATTATTGGAGGCCTAGTTGATCATAACACTTGTAGATTGAGCAATCTTGTGCCTGTTTAATTAGAGATTTTACTAGCGTCTCTCTTGTGCATTGCAATATTCCTTTTCATAAGCTACTTTGCCACGTTTATCTCCATTGTGTGTGTTTCTTGGGTGTTGTACGATCAGCACTAGGACTTGTTTGCGGTGTAGTTAGGATACCATACCTAGAGCTCCACCATAAATAACCTATGTGCCTTGTGATCTTTCTCTATACCCTCGATATTCACTTCATCACATTAGTGCATAAGTCTTTGCTTTCGTTTGGTAAAGCATCTCTATTCACTTTGGAATGGTAAGATCTACTTTCTTGTCAGTTGTGAGTGTTCCACCAAGCAGATTTTGATTTTTGCACTAACCTACTAATCATGTCTCTTAGTGATGATGATGTTGTGTCATAGAAAAACAAGGATGAGGAAATTGTTACTTGGCACGAATATGAGGCATTGAAATCTCACTTGACGCGTGTGTTTACTCACACAACAGATGTCATTCACAAGAATATCCAGGACATGCAAGTGGCCTTGGAAGAGAATGTAGACCCAGTCACTAAAATACAAACACAAGTGAAAACTATCAACACCAATGTCACAGCCTTGCAGCGTTCTATTGATGATTTGACAGTAGCACTTGAGAAAAGACAACAACAACCACCTAAAGATGCTGTTGATGACGATGACGAAGGTAGTTTAGCTGGTGGTGTCCCACATCTTGGCATGGGACGTGCTAATCCCCCTGCGCCTGTGCCTGCTGCTGCACCTGCTTATGCATGCGGTTTTGCTCCTATTGGGCGTGCTCAGCGTGTTCCGAACCAAGCTGTTGATGATGGTTTGGGCAAGCCAAAATTCTCAATTCCCAAGTTTGATGGCTCACTTGATGGTGAAGATTACCTCACATGGGAGTTGAAGATAGAGAATCTTTGGCATTTGTATGACTATACAGAAGAAAAGAAGGTCAAGCTTGCAGCATCAGAATTTGATGGATATGCTTTACATTGGTGGGATGCTATTGTGCTGAATAGACGGGAGGACAATGAACTTCCCGTGATGACTTGGCGTGAGATGAAGCGCATTATGAAGGATCGTTTCGTACCCACTAACTACCTGCGTTCAGTTTTTGACAAGTTGACACAATTGAGGCAAGGAAACATGTTAGTTGATGAGTACTACATGGAGATGGAGATGCTTATGCAACGTGCTAGAGTTCGTGAATACATTGAGATGACCATGCAGCGATTTTTCAATAATCTAAAGTTACCAATCAAGAGCATTGTTCGTCATCACAAGTATGAGACTATGAATGAACTATTGCATCATGCTAGAGAGGCTAAATCACAATTAGCTAAAGAAGCTAAAGCATGTGCGAGGTTCCCATCTGCCAGCCATTTTTGGCCAGGTCTACATTGCCACCTATGGCGCCACCTGCAGTGGCTACTAGCCACCCTGCACCATCGGCCAAGCCAGCTCCCACATCATCTTATGGTTCTAATTCTAAGAAACCTGTTGCTCCTGCTGCTATCTCGGGTTCCAATATGTCAACCACGCGTACTTGTGATGTGGAGTGCCATACTTGTGGAGGTAGAGGACACTACAAGAGAGATTGTCCAAACTGCAAGGTGATGTTTGTCAATGAACAAGGATAGTATGAGAGTGGAGATGATGTTGATCCTCATTGCGATGATGGTTATGATAGCAAGGATGGTATGGATGGCTTCCCTGAGCATGCGCCTACCATTGTGGTCTCTCCACGTATACTTAGTGTGCAGCCTATTGTTTATTCTTAGCGTTGCAACTTGTTCCAAACCAAAGCACTCGTTGGCCCTAACAAAGCTTGCAAAGTAATCATTGATGGAGGTAGCTGCAGAAATCATGCAAGTAAGGAGTTATGTGCTAAGCTGAATTTGACTTATTTACTTCATCCCAAGCCATACTAAATCCAATGGTTGAGTGACAATGGTGAGATGAAGGTAAACCATATGGTACATGTGAATTTTGAAATAGTGAATTTTGACCTTGGAGCGTCGAGGTCGATGCCTTTTGAAGGAAGGGGGAGATGATGATGACATCCCTATACTTACACCCACCCCTACTACTGAAGATGTTCCAGCTGTTGCAAGGAAGGATCGCTCCAATGAGATTAGAATTGGACCCATTACAAGAGCTCGTGAGATGCTACTTGAGCAACAGGTGAATTTACTCCTAAACGAATATGGTACTTTAATTAATGAGAATTTTATACTACCTTAGTCTATGCATTTATGTATGATCAGGTTCATTGGAGAACAAGCATGATGATCGCCCAAGGATGCGCGAGGGAGGAGCGGGAGGAAGGCGCAAGAGAAGATCATCAAGACGAAGGCAGAAAGCTCTGCAGCAACCGGAGTGTCTGGCCGAGTCCACCCGGATTGTCCGGCCTGTCCAAGAGAAGAATTGGTGTGGACAATCAGTACACCAAATCGGACACTACCCGGACACCACCCGGAAACTTTGAAGATTCCGGCCCGATCGGACTGTCCGGCTGACTCCACCCAGAGTGTCCGGCCAGACCGGAATGCCCGGTCCATTTCCACCAGACTGTCTGCCCGCCGACTGAATCTGGTCTGAGTCGGCATGTATCAGTTTGAGTCATACGCATTTTAGTTTCGGTTTCTGGCCTCCCCAGCTGCCCTTATAAGTCCCGGGACACCCCATAGTTAGGGTTAAGACCATGTTAAAACTATTTTGGAGTTGTTTCTTTTTGGAACCTCTATAATTAGCCTGTGATCGAATTATACTACTACAATTGAGTGTGATCTGTTGTTCCATTGGGAATGAGTAGATTGCAAACTATCGTTCATGGTCGACGGCTGCGTGCGCAAGAGCGTGGTGTTGTGAATATCCCATAGGGTTCGAGAGCTATTGCATTGGTATCAGGGTTCGAGCAGGAGAGTTCATAGCTATAGGCTAGTTATCTATCCACCATTATCATCATCGACAAGTGCTTGATGAGATGATCAGGCCACCCCATATCATATAGCTCCACTACATACTCGTGCATTGTCGTGTGATCGTTCTTGTACCCTCAGTATTTGCTTCATCACATTCATGCACATGTCGTTTATCCAAGTTGGTAAGCTTTTACTAATTCACTTTGGAATGGTAAGATTTCCTTTTCTTGCAGTTGTGAGTGAGTTGTGAGAGAGCCACCCAAAGTTTTTTTATTTTGTGCACTAACCTACTAATCATGTCTTTTGGTGATGTTGATGTGCATGAGAAAAAAGAAGCAGGTACTACATTTACATGGCGAGAATATGAAGCATTGCGAGATCACCTGCAAGGTATCTTTACTCGCACAACAAACAAAATTGAGAGTGATGCTTAGATTACGCATCTACATGGAGACAACTGAGAAAATAGTCAACACTGTCCAAACACAAGTCACAGATATACAAACAAGTCTTCGTGCTTTAGCAGAGTCTGTGAATGGTTTGAGGCTGCTAGTGGAGCAACAACAGCCATATGCGGAGGATGATAATGCCAGCGTTAATGATGGCAATATGGCCGCTACCCCTGGGGTTGGCATTGGTCGTGGTGATGGCCATGGAGGCCGTGGTGGTGCTCATGGAGGACACTGACATGGATTTGCCCCCGTTGGTCCTCAACGTTTTCCTCTACCAGCTACACAACATGATGATGGATTGGGTAATCCCAAATTCTCTATACCCAGATTTGAGGGAGGTCCTCATGTTGAAGAATACCTCACCTGGGAGCTGAAGATAGAGATATTATGGCGCTTACATGACTATACTAAATATAAAAAGATCAAGCTTGCTAGTTCAGAGTTTGATGGGTATGCATTGAGATGGTGGGATGACATTATACGAGCAAGGCAAGAAGATGGCGAACTGCCTATCATTACTTGGCGCACCATGAAGGAGGTTATGCAAGCTCGTTTTGTCCCTCCTAATTATTTGCGTTCTCTCTTTGACAAGCTGCAAAAAATAAAGCAAGGTTCCATGACTGTTGATGCTTATTACATGGAGATGGAGATGCTACTTGATACGTCCAAAATGTATCTACTTTCCTGAACACTTTTGCTATTGTTTCTCCTCTAAACTTGTGTGATTTGGCTACAACTAACATAGACTGACGCTGTTTTCAGCAGAATTACCTTGGTGTCTAGTTTGTGTGCAGAAAATCAACTATCAGGAAAAATCCCGGAAAATATGCCAAAAATCCTATTTCACCAGAAGACTCACGGAGCCAGAAGACGAGACGGAGGAGGGCCACAAGGGTCCCACACCCCCTGGTCGCGCGGGCCAGCCCATGCCACGCCTGGGAGGGGTGTGGCCGCCTCAGACACCCCCTCGGCCTCCCTCTTTGCCTATAAGATGCCCCTTGACCTAAAAAGTCGGGGGGTTCGATGTTTTTCCAGATAAAGTTCCGCTGCGCCGCCACCACCATATACCGTGATTCAGAACTAGAAACTCCGTTCTGGCACCCTGCCGGGACGGGGAATTGGCGGAGATCATCGCCATCATCATCACCATCGCTTCTGCATCAACCATCCATGATTCCCCCATCCATGAGTGAGTAATCCCCCGCTGTAGGCCATGGGGATGGTAGGGAATGGATGAGATCGTTCATGTAATTGCATCAGATTGTTAGGGCATGGTGCCTAGTATCTATTAGTGCTTTTTGACTTTGTTGCAACTTGTTATGCTTAATTCTTGTCACTAGGGCCCGAGTGCCATGATTTCAGATCTGAACATGTTATTGATTCATGAGGATATTGTTGTTTATGATCCTACCTGCAAGTTGTATACACATTATTGTCCGGAACCAAAGGCCCCGAAGTGACAATAATTCGGATAACCGGAGGGAATGGCTGTTATATGAGGATCACGTGTGTTCATGGAGTGTTAATGCTTTGCTTTGGTGCTCTATTAAAAGGAGCACCTTAATTGCCAGTAGTTCCCTTGAGGCCCCGCTGCAAACGGGCTGGCAGGACAAAAGATGTTGTGCAAGTTCACATTACGAGCACGTGTGACTATATATAGAACACATGCCTATGATTATTTAGTACTTGGATGCTTTATTTTATTTATCTGCAATTTTCCTATATCTTGATTGTTATATGAATTGTTTTGTCCATGCAACGCCCGTCCATCCATCCCTATGCCTACCACGCTTTAATCCTACTGTTTGCTCCAATTGTTACTACTGTCTTTACTTTTACTACTGCTATTACTTTGCTATTGCTACTATAAAACTATTGCTACTGATAAACTACTGTGAGCAAGATTGTTTCCAGGTGCAGCTGAATTGACAACTCAGTTGTTAAGGCTTATAAATATTATTTGGCTCCTCTTGTGTCGAATACATAAATTGGGTTTTACTTCCCTCGAAGACTGTTGTGATCCCCTATACTTGTGGGTCATCAAGACTATTTTCTAGTGCCATTGCCAGGGAGCATATCTCTATTTATCAAGTTCACTTGGAATCACTATTATTCGCTGCCATCCATTCATCATGGGTAAATCTCGTGATGGAAAGGTTCCTATATTACCATCCACTACAAGGAGAGGTACAGTTCTGAACACCTATGTTGCTCTCGATTCACCATCTGTGATGAGTAAGCTCCTTACGCCACCACCACATACACATGCTACACATACTGCTACTTCTGTTGAATCTGAAACTTCTAATACTTATGATGCTGCTTCTACTATGCTTGATAAGAGTGGTTCATTAGGTCCTTTCCAAGATGCTACGATTGCTAGAACTATAGCTCGAAATACTGAAACTCCTAATGAAGACATTACTACACCTGTCAGTTCACCTGAGTCTATAGAGAGCTATGATATTGAAGACAGATATATAGAAATGACTGATGAATTTATTAAAGAATGTCAAAATACTCATGGTAAAAGTGCTATTAAGAGTCTCCTTAAGAGGCGTACTATAAAACCCAGATTAGCTCCTAATACTATGTTTGCTACATCTCCCATAAACATTAAATATAAAGATTATGATTTCTCTCTTGATTTATCTTACATAACCATTATTGAGAAAGAACCTTTTTGTGGGACTAAGAATGAAAGTGATCACATATGACTGAGCTTTCTACCATGAGTGGCCTATTTTCTTATGATATTAAGATGCGCACTTACTTTGTTACTAAAATTTTCCCTTTTTCATTGAAAGGAGAAGCTCAGGCTTGGTTTAATAATTTACCTCCTAGATCTATTGATAGCCCTGATTGCTTGATTAGTACTTTCCTTCAGAAATATTTCCCTCCTAGTGATAGACATGCCATTTTGCAGGAACTTTTTGATTTTAAACAGGGAGAAAAGGAGATATTGCCTGAATCATGAGCAAGGTTTTGTGCTTTGATTCATGCACAGCCTGGATGTCCATAACCTAAAAATGAGCTCCTTGATATATATTATAATGGACTAACTGAAGAATCTAGGACATACCTGGATAGTTGTGTTGATTGTGTTTTCAGGAATAGAACTCCCAAAGAAGTTGAGGAATTAATGGCTAAAATAAGCAAGAATTATGATGACTGGACTTCACCTGAGTCAACTACACCTGAGTTAACTGTGCCTGAGCCAACACCTACACCAAAGAAGAGGGGAGTTATTGAATTAAATGATGAAGTGATGAAGGAAGCTAAGAAATGTCTTAAGGAGAAGGGTATTAAAGCTGAAGAAGTGAAAAATCTACCTCCTATAGAACCCTGGGTTCAAAAACCAACGCCTTATCCTGATAAGAAACACAAGTCAAAGGAATACGAACACTATAATAAGTTTTGTGAGTGGATGAAAC
This sequence comes from Avena sativa, assembly GCA_916181665.1. Lineage (NCBI taxonomy): Eukaryota > Viridiplantae > Streptophyta > Magnoliopsida > Poales > Poaceae > Avena > Avena sativa. The sequence goes on from OV702292.1 coordinate 322,816,590, forward strand.
CTTTATTTTTGCAAATTCCTTTAACTGATGCTATTAAATTACCTCCTTATTCAAAGTATATGAAGGATATTGTCTCTAATAAAAGGAAGATCCCTAATGAGGAAATTTCTACTTTACTTTCTAATTATTCCTTTAATGGTAAGGTCCCAAAGAAACTTGGAGACCCAGGGATTCCAACTATTCCATGCTCTATTAAAAATAATTACGTTAGAACTGCCTTGTGTGATTTGGGAGAAAGAGTTAGTGTTATGCCTTTTTCTCTCTACAAAAGACTTCAATTGGAGAAATTAATACCAACTGATATATCTTTGCAAATGGCTGATAAATCTACCACTATTCCTGTTGGTATATGTGAGGATGTACATGTTCAAGTGGCTCATAATTGCTTGATATTAACTGACTTTGTTGTGCTTGAAATGCCTGAAGATGACAATATGTCTATTATTCTTGGGAGACCTTTTCTTAATACTGCAGGAACTGTTATTAATTGCAATCAAGGAAAGGTAACTTTTAATGTTAATGACAAGGAGCATACTGTCTATTTCCCCAAGAAGATTGATAGGAATTATGGCTTAAATTCAATTCAAAATATTGAGGGCATTGAAATTGGAGAAACATATTGTCCCATACCACGACAAAATATGAAACTATTATGATTGGGACCATTGCTATCAAGGTTGAGGTAACATAATCATTTAGAGAAATACAAAGTTTTGTTTCATATAAATTTTTTTTGGTAACAAGACCTGATCAACCTTGTTAACAAAGGGATTTTAATGAACAAAACAATGTTTTCACCATGATTATCCTTGCTTACTTTTATTTTACCCATTTTAATTTTTGTTTTCACTTAGTTTACTTTTCTATTGCTAGTTGCTTGCATATTAGAGTGTCTTAGAACTTCTGAAGTTTAGGTTTTGTTTTGTTATTGCATCACTCCAAAATTATCTTTCTGCCAAAAAATCATTCATCAATACCTGAAAATTGCTAAAAAATAAAGTGTCTCGAATTATTCCAGAAAAATCATATTAAATTTTTACGTTAAAAAAGGGGCAGAGAAGTACTTGGAGTGACCCAGGGGGCCACCAGGCAGGCACACCACCTGGTGGCGCGTCCACCCCAGGGGCGCGCCTGGCCATGGTGTGGGCCACCCCTGGCCCTCCACTTATTCTCCCTCCTAGCACTTCTTTCTCTCTCCCGAGAAAACACTAGTTCATTGCTCAAACTCGCGTTCTTGCTGTTCTTGCTCGTGATTTTTCGATCTCCTTGCTCAGCCCATCTTTGTTGCTGAAATTTGGAGCATTTGTTCTCCGGTATGTGACTCCTCCGCTTGTCCAAGTAGATTTGTGTTTAGTGGATTATATCATGAGTATTTTGCTACTTTAGGTGACAGGTTATGTGAGCTTGTAAGCTTGTTCAATGCTTAGAAAAATTGTTTTGATGCATGTTTAGGCCTCTTACAAGTCCCTATAAGTAGTTCCTTCCATTATGTAATCACTTTGCAATCACTTGTATGATGGTTGTCAAAAATTTCAGAATAGCGGAGATGAACAACCACACTTTTGGAGAATTATTTGAGAGGGACACACCCAGGAGGGCAAGGCCTTTGAGATCAGATTCTCAATTAAGGCCATAATATAATGAAGATCTTATTGCACCACGCTTTGGCAATGAAGGAGATGCTCACCCATCTACCTTCCCTTGCCTTGCCTTTTTGCAAGCTGCAGGAATCCTTGATGATTTCCTACTTCTTGTTCAGAGGGTTGGTCTAACCACTTGCATGTAGGATGAGAGTGAGCAATATGCCGTGATCACCAAAACTTTCGTTGAAAGTTTCACTTTCACTAACACCCCTTATCGGTCAACTATTTCGTTTAAAATTTATAATATGCCTATTACCATGCCATTGGAAAGATTTTGTAGCATCATAGGCATAGGCATGACTAGGACAGTGAAGAAGATCCAAGGTCGACCCGCTGATTTGCTAGAGCTCTACCGAAGTGTGACAAATGACGATGACCGCACAGCTCAGCGCGGGAAGATAAGGAACATTCAACTCCCAGCTCTTAGATATTTTTCTTATTATATTGACACTAGCATTCTTGGAGGGAGAACACTAGTAATATTTCTAATTATCATTTAGCCTTTCTTGCTGCTGCACTTAATAATGATACCAAGTATAATATTGGTTCTCTCATTGCCCGTCGCTTAGTTGCTAGAGGACCCATTTATGGGGGTATTATTGCCACACGCATGGTTGCTGCCTTAGAACTTTCTGTTGATCCTAATGACACTGTGTTGGCACCACAAAGGCTCGATCTTGTTGCTATGAAAACACATCACTTTGTTACTACTGACTCTAGTTCCGAGAATTTAGTTTACATGATGTTGTTTACTGACGGAGATGAGAGGGAAATTCCTTTGCCATAGTCTGTTTTGTTTAGTATTTGCAGGATGCCATGGTCGCGTTCCAAGGAGGAGGTGGACGAGCAGATCCGCTTGCTTGGTTTCCACGGGCAGCACCAGGGGGATGTGCCCTCTTACGACTACTCTGCGCACTACACTAGGGCGTCCTCGAGTTCATATCAGGATGAAGGCACTTCTTCGCCATATTATGGAGGTGCTCCTTCCTGGCCAGCTTGGGATTGATACCCACTTAGGCCAAAATCCTAAGCTTAGGGGGAGGTATACCGACATTACACTCATCTACATATCATGTTCAATCGATACTTTGTATATCCATGTTTCGTTTTCTCTTTAGTTTTTGTTCTTGCTTTATTTCTACTTTCCAAAACACAAAAAGACCAAAAATATTTTTGTTATTTCCCTTTGTTTGCTTCTTTATCTTTTTAGCCTTGGTTTGCTTCTTCCTTTTAGCTTTGTCTTAATTATTTGAAAAACCCAAAAATATTTCGCTTTGCTTGATCTTCCTTTTGGTTCTTGCTTTAAAAAATCGAAAACACCAAAAATATTTGTTGTTCTTCTTTGATTTTGTGAAGTTCGTTGCAGGGTTCAGCAGTCCTCAGTGGAGTTTGGTTTCATGTTATTATTCAAGCCACACAAGTGAAGGGCAATAATGAAGATTAATGACAACTTGAGGTGTGGTAAGAGGCTGGTAATGAACTCTATTTGTTTTCATTTTGTACATATACTCATCATTGTGGGCATGCTTAGTCTGTTCATGTAAGGTGTATGTTATTTATGGATGCTTAGTAGTTCTTGCTTTCTTATGATTAGTTCCAGTTTGCTAATGGTTTGTAGCATATCATATGAATGTTTGCTTGCATTGTTCTATTCATAACTTGGTATGACATCATGGTATCCTCCTCTGAATGTTTCATTTGAATTGACTTGGCACATGCTGATGCATGCATATGACTGAAAAAATAATCAGTTAAGCCTCGATGAATTATTTTTCCTCAGGGTTCTTGAATCACTTTCATGCCATAATTAGTCCTGTTTTGTTGCAAGCATGATTATGACATTTATTTCTCTCTCTATTGTCACTCCCTTTCTATTGCTGGCCTTCACTTGCACTGAGTATGAGCTCTACTCGTGTTTCCAACTCCCTAAAACCAATATTGCCAAAAGTGTCCACCATACCTACCTATTAGCATCATTTGCTTTTCCGTGCATATTCAGTATGCCTTGTTTTCTTCCGAATAAAATGTTTGCTTATTATGAGAAAGTTAGTTAGTAAAGCTCTCATGAACTTGATGGCACACTTTATTTCTTGCACTTAATAAACCTGAACTATTGTGATTGTCCATGAAAGTTATATGCTTGCAAATTATAGGCTAGGAGTTAGCAGAACCATGCTGTCACGAGGAACGCTTTCAACACCTGTAAATATATACCCAGTTGATATCATGCTCTTTTGTTTATGGATGTCGTCGGTGTGAAATAAAAGGGGAGCTTGTAAGTCCATGGAGTTATGTATATGTGTTAGAGAGACGCCTAGGCCACTAGCCTAAGCCATGCCTAATCATGGTGGAAACTTGCAGTATAACCATAGTGAGAAATCTATGAAGCTTTCTTCTTAAAAAAAGAGATATATTGAAAAGAGGAAAGAGAGAAAAAAGCACCATTTTCCCATGGTAAAAAGGAAGATTGCTGAGATGCTCATTGTCTACTTGCCTTGTCAATTTGATATGGGATAGCTCCTGTATCATGTGCAAGGGGTACCCCGTTGGAGGTTCTCTATGATACGCATGTATTTACTATGACAAGAACTTACCGGTAACTAAAGTTGAGTAGCATGAGGAGCGGCCCTCATACTCAAGGGACATGAGATTTCCAGTTTATGGCCTGTCAAGCATATAACTCATATTGGACCTCACTTTCACCTTAACCATTTAAAGATGCTTATGATAGGGGCAATGAGAACTCAAAGCTAATGAGTACCATACTTTTAGCATTTGGAAGCCTTTCAAACTTTTCAAAACCTTTTCACTTCCTTGTTGAGTCACCACTTATTCTATGAGCACTTTCTTGAGAGCATAGTTGTCATTCTTAGTGTAGTGTGCTTGTCTCAAAACTTGGTTAATTATGTCATGACTTTGATGCTTGTATCTTTGATATCTTTACTTCTAGTCTTCACTTGAACTTCAGAGGTGCCTTGGCATTTATGTTCGCTCTACAATCAAAGGCAAGTGATATACCACTCTATCATACCTTTTTTCTGAGCATTGCAATGTTGCTTATGTTTATGTTTCATGCTACTTATTATATTTTTGAGTTGGAATCTCTTCATAGCTTGCAATGACTATTAAGTAAACTTATTTGCATACTCTTTATTATGAATTGCCTAAGTATTTGATCATCTGCTGAGAATATATACATCTTATGAAGCAAATGTGTTCGTGAAAGCTCTTTTATCGCACTCAGTTTTCAAATGAATTGCTTGAGGACAAGCAATAAGCTAAGCTTGGGGGGAGTTGATATGTCCAAAACGTATCTACTTTACCAAACACTTTTGCTATTGTTTCTCCTCTAAACTTGTGTGATTTGGCTACAACTAACACGGACTGACGTTGTTTTTAGCAGAATTACCTTCGTGTCTAGTTTTTGTGCAGAAAATGAACTATCAGGAAAAATCCTAGAAAATATGCCAAAAATCCTATTTCACCAGAAGACTCACGGAGCCAGAAGATGAGACGGAGGAGGGCCACGAGGGGCCCACACCCCCTGGCCACACGGGTCAGCCCAGGCCGCGCCTGGGATGGGTGTGGCCGCTTTGGGCACCCCCTCGGCCTCCCTCTTCGCCTATAAGATGCCCCTTGACCTAAAAACTCGGGGGGGTTGATGTTTTTCCAGATAAAGTTCCGTGGTGCCGCCACCACCATATACCGCAATTCGGAAGCAGAAACTCCATTCTGGCACCCTGCCGGGATGGGGAATTGGCGGAGATCATCCCTATCATCATCCCATTGCTTCTCCATCAACCATCCATGATTCCCCCATCCATGAGTGAGTAATCCCCCGCTATAGGCTATGGGGATGGTAGGGATTGGATGAGATCGTTCATGTAATTGCATCAGATTGTTAGGGCATGGTGCCTAGTATCTATTAGTGCTTTTTGACTTTGTTGCAACTTGTTATGCTTAATGCTTGTCATTAGGGCCCGAGTGCCATGATTTCAGATCTGAACATGTTATTGATTCATGAGGATATTATTGTTTAAGATCCTACCTGCAAGTTGTATACACATTATTATCCGGAACCAAAGGCCCCGAAGTGACAATAATCGTGATAACCGGAGGGAATGGCTGTGATATGAGGATCACGTGTGTTCATGGAGTATTAATGCTTTGCTCCGGTGCTCTATTAAAAGAGCACCTTAATTGCCAGTAGTTCCCTTGAGGCCCCGCTACAAACGGGCTGGCAGGACAAAAGATGTTGTGCAAGTTCTCATTACGAGCACGTATGACTATATATGGAACAGATGCCTATGATTATTTAGTACTTGGATGCTTTATCTTATTTATATACAATTGCCCTATATCTTGATTGTTATATGAATTGTTTTTTCCATGCAACGCCCGTCCATCCATCCCTATGCCTACTGCGCTTTAATCCTACGGTTTGCTACAATTGTTACTACTGTCTTTACTTTTACTACTGCTATTACTTTGGTATTGCTACTATAAAACTGTTGCTACTGATAAACTACTGCGAGCAAGATTGTTTCTAGGTGCAGCTAAATTGACAACTCCGTTGTTAAGGCTTATAAATATTCTTTTGCTCCCCTTGTGTTGAATCAATAAATTGGGTTTTACTTCCCTCGAATACTGTTGCGATCCTCTATACTTGTGGGTCATGACTACTACAACAAGCAAGAGTATGTGAGTCTATTGAGATGACCATGCAGCGTTTTCTTCACGGACTTAAGTATAATATCAAGAGTGTTGTTCGACACCATAGATATAATGATATGAATGAGCTATTACATCATGCACGTGAAGATGAAGCACAATTTGTTGAAGAAGCTCTATTCAAATCTCATTCTACAATAGGTGGACGCTTTTCCTCTTGGACTAGTTCATATGCACCTACATCTAGTGGAAGTCATGCTGATTGTCCGTCTACATCCACAAATCCGAATTCCAGTGTGTCCAATACAAAGAAACCAACTCCTGCAGCAAGTGGTACAGGTTCCAATATGTCTATAGCACGTAATAGGGACATGGAGTGTCATACATGTGGCAGCAAGGGTCATTTCAAGAGTGGTTTTCCAAATAAAAAGGTGATGCTTATTAATGAACACGATGAGTATGAGGCAGGAGATGATGCTGATCCGAATGCTTCAAATGATGATGATGATGATGGATACATGAGTGATGGTGTTGATGCCTTTCCATCCACCACCACTACTATTGTTTGCACTCCACGAGTACTCAATGTGTCTTATAGTTTGAAAAGTCAGTGATGCAATTTGTTCCAAACAAAGGCACTTGTTGGTCCAAACAAAGCTTGCAAGGTAATCATTGATGGTGGAAGTTACCGCAATTTAGCAAGCAAGGAGTTATGTGCCAAGCTGAAGCTGAAGTATCTACCACACCCTCATCCGTACTATATTCAATGGTTAAGTGACAACGGTGAGATGAAGGTTAGTCACATGGCGCGTGTTGATTTTGAGATAGGACCGTACAAGGATTCCATTGACTTTTATGTGGTTCCTATGACGGTTTGTCATTTGTTATTGGGTCGACTGTGGCTATTTGATCGTTATGTGCAACATAATGGCTGAGCCAATATATATAACTTGGAGTTCAAGGGAAAATCAATTTGTAACCTATGCCACCACAAGATATTGTGAATGAATCTCGTCAAAAAACTAAAGTCAACTTGGAGGATGCACATTCATTAGTTGATAGGCGAGAGAATGTAACAGCTGGGAGTGATATAACGAAAAGTGACAGAGTGCCCAATTTAATAATATTAGCCACCAAAGAAGACATGAGCGAATTTAGTGAGGATCCTACAGCCGTGCCTCTTGTGCTTATGTACAAGGGCGAGGTTTTAGTTTCTAATGATATGACCCCTCTTTCTCTTGGTGTTTCTACTATGTTACATGAATTCAGTGATGTGTTTCCCGAAGAGGTACCTACAAGTTTGCCACCATTGCGAGGTATTGAGCATCAAATTGACTTGATTCCAGGAGCATCGTTTCCCAAACGTGCACCATATCGCACAAACCCCGAAGAGACGAAGGAAATTTAGAAACAAGTGCAAGCGCTTCTCAACAAAGGTTATATTCATGTGAGCTTAAGTCCTTGTGCTGTTCCGGTTATTTTAGTTCCTAAGAAAGATGGTACTTGGCGCATGTGTGTAGATTGTAGAGCTATAAATAACATCACTATTCGATATCATCATCCTATTCCACGCTTAGAGGATATGTTAGATGAGTTGAGTGGTGCTGCTGTTTTCTCTAAGATTGATTTGCATAGTGGCTATCATCAAATTAGGATGAAGGAAGGGGATGAATGTAAAACTGCCTTAAAGACTAAGTTTGGTTTATATGAGTGGTTAGTAATGCCTTTTGGTTTAACTAATGCACCTAGTACTTTCATGAGATTAATGGACCATGTGTTAAGGAATTTTATTAGCAAGTTTGTGGTTGTGTATATTGATGATATATTAATCTACAGCCGCAATGAACATGAGCATAGTGATCATATTAGACAAGTCTTCCAAGTATTACGAGATGCTAAACTCTATGGTAATCTTGAAAAGTGTACATTTTGCAAAGATAAGGTCATATTTCTAGGATATGTTGTTTCTAAACATGGAGTAGAAGTAGATAAATCTAAAATTGAAGATATTCAAAATTGGCCTACTCCCATGAACGTGAGTCAAGTACGAAGTTTTCACGTTCTATCTGGTTTCTATAGACGCTTTGTGAAAGACTTTAGTACTATTGTTGCACCTTTCAATGAATTAATTAAGAAAGGTGTACCTTTTGAATGGGGCATATCCCAAGATCATGCTTTTGATGAACTGAAATGATTGTTAATTTCTACACCTTTGCTTGCACTACCAGATTTTTCTAAGCAATTTGAAATTGAATGTAATGCTAGTGGCATAGGAATTGGTGGTGTGTTGATACAAGAGGGTCGTCCTATTACATATTTTTATGAGAAACTTTATGGTGCAAAGTTAAACTATCCTATCTGTGATAAAGAATTGTATGCGCTTGTTAGAGTTCTTGAGGTTTGGCAACATTATTTGTGGCCAAAAGAATTTATAATACATTCTGATCATGAAGCTTTAAAATATATGAAAGCTCAATCCAACTTACATAGGCATCTTGCTAAGTGGATTGAGTTCACTGACTCTTTTCCATACATTATTAAACATAAGCAGGGAAAAGATAATGTTGTTGATGATGCTCTATCTAGGAAGAACATGTTATTAACATAATTAGACATCAAAGTTCTTGGTTTAGAGAGTTTATGTGATTTGTATGCAAATGACCATGATTTTGCTGAACCATATCGTTTATGTACTATTGGGAATGCATGGGATAAATTTCACATTCATAATGGGTATTTGTTTCGTGCTAACAAACTATGTGTTCTAGATTCATCTGTGCATTTGTTGTTGCTACAGGAATCACATGTTGGAGGATTGATGGGTCACTTTGGGCGTGAGAAGATGCTACTCATGCTCGCTGGTCATTTTTTCTTGCCTAAGATGAGGCATGATGTGGACGGGTTTTTCAAGAGATGCATTACTTGCCACAAGTCAAAGTTCAAGTTGAAGCCTCATGGTTTGTATACGCCTTTACCTGCACCTACTACACCATGGGAAGATATAATCATGGATATTGTATTAGGTTTGCCTAGAACTAAAAGAGGCCCTGATTCAATATTTGTGGTAGTGGATAGATTCTCTAAGATGTCACACTTTATTGCCTGCCACAAAAGCGACGATGCGTCGCATATTGCTAACCTGATTTTCTGGGACATCGTGCATTTATATGGAGTACCAAAGACGATTGTTTTTGACTATGACGTGAAGTTCATGAGCTAGTTCTATAAGACACTTTGGGGAAAGATGGGGATGAAGTTACTATTCAACACTACTTGTCATCCCCAAACTGATGGTCAAACGGAAGTGGTAAACCGAACACTGTTGATTTTGCTACGATCCATGATCAAGAAGAATCTTACTGAATGGGAGGAGTGTTTGCCGCATGTGGAGTTTTCTTATAATCAGGTGGTTCACTCTACGACATAGCTTTGTCCTTTTGAGGTGGTCTATGGTTTCAAATCCATTACACCACTTGATTTTCTGCCTCTTCCTATCCAAGAGAGAGTCAACATGGAAGCATCGAAGAGAGCAAATTTTGTGAGGAAGATACATGTGAAGACTAAAGAGGCTATTGAAAAGAAGGGCAGGAACAATGCTGAAAGAGTTAACAAGAAGAGCAAGGAGGTGTTGTTTCAGCCTGGAGATATGGTTTGGGTACTGACTGTTGGGTTCACAGCATAGAAAACAAAAAAATCCTACGATGGGAACTATACGCCAAGATCTATCTACTAGATACAAGAAACGGGTAGATATACATCCATGGAGAACTTACCCTCGAAGACAACAAAGCTTTGTTAACGAGTTGGAACTCGTGGATGAAGTAGTCGTACACTTGTCGATCTCAAGATCATGATGAAGTCCTTCAGGTCCAGCAGCTCCAGCACCATCAGGTCCAGCACCATCAAGTCCAGCACCGCAAAGTAGCGGTGCATCCGTGATCGCACACACATTCGGTCCACCGAACAACCTCCGCCTCCTCGCTCCAGCGATGCAGCGGAAGCAGCAACTCCTTTCCAGATAAAGCCACCGGGAACATGTATCTCGCTAATCCGAGACCATGGGGAATAACTAGAGGGAGAAGAGAACCTTCACGAGGAGGTGGTGCGATATGAGAGGAGGGAGTGGGGGGCCTTTTATAGGGAGAGGGGGGCAGCCCCTCACCATGGCCGGCGGCCAAGGGAGGTGCCCCCACCTCTTCCACATTCATGTGGGTGGAGCTCCCACTCACATAATTAGCCACCCACTCAAAATTCCACTCACCTCCATTAAATTTCCACCAAATTTAATGCAAGTTCTCATTAAATAAAACACTTTTATTTATTTTATTCAGAATTTTGTCAATTACATTAATTAACAAACATTCACATAAAACCCCCTGCAACATTTCAATATCACATGCAGAACCAGTTTCTGCAATTTCACCCGAAACAATTCCGGTTTCCATCGAAATGATTCCAGCGCTTTCTTAAATCTTTATTTGAAACATATTTGCTCCAAATGGTGTCGGTATCCCTTAAGTGTGTCACCCTACGGTTCATGAATAATGTAGACATGATCGAGACCCCTCTCCATCATGGGTGATGGAATCAGTCTGGCGATTGGGAGCTTCCGCTTCCAGGTTGGTCAACTGGGCACGCTTTGCATGCCTGACCAGCCAATGGCACCCGCGATTGCTCCAGCATCGTGGTTCCCACCACCAATCGGCACCCTCAACAAGCTCAATACCTCAGCAACAGCTGGGAGTACGGACAACGACAGTAGTCGCGGATCCGATCTGGGTGACCTAGCCACAAAAGATGGAGCCTATGGCTCCAGATCTGAAAGTTGCAGGAGCAACAGCTTCCCCAACCACTTCATGTGCACCATCATCAACGCGGGCGATACCGGCGTCAATCGGGAAAACACTGGCACCGGATCTGGCACTGGACCACCCAACGGCAGTACGCCCAATGGCACCGGACCACCCAATGGCAGTACGTCCAACGGCGGCCCCACCAATGGTGGCAACGGCGCGCCCGTCAACAATGGGACGGGAGGAGAACCATCGCTCTCGGCGAATGGGAACTCCGGTGAGCGCATGCTGATCAAGTTCAACGACAACGAGTGGGCCCGCTGTCGCGAAACTCTACGGGGCAATCCTCTACCCCCAACACACTTCAAGACATGTTGATGGGCTACCATTGGCTGTTAAAGGAGGAATTCAAGCGCCAGCAACAGTGATCGTGCAACTCGAAGTGCGCAGAAAGGCGGCGGATGAGTCGAGTCTTCGACGAGCTGAGCTCTCCTCCCACGGAGGATCCTCCTCCAAAGGCAACGAGTATATTGCCAACAAGAGGAGATCTCGACTGGCCCACCTCACTGAGCAAGAACGCGTAGAGGCTGCGAAAGTCCTCGACTTCAGCTCTATGACGGTGGATACGCGGGGCAACATTCTCCCAAAAATGCCGCAAGCCGCAGTGACGGCGGCCACCATGTACCTCTTCAACAACCAGCCTCCGGCTGGAGATCCGCGAGCCGCCATGCACCGATCTACAATCATGGTCCTGGGGCTAATCGAGGCTGCCCTCGACAAAGAACCAACACCAGAGCCGAAGAAAAGCAAGGCCCTGGAAAAGTACTACTCGTACTCCTCCAGTGACGACAGTCATGATCTGTCACGGCGACGTTGCTCACGGTGGCATGACCACGACTACGACACGCGCGATGACCTCACGAGCGCAAAGTTGACAAGATGCAGGCAAGACGTGCTCATTCGACTGACTCAGAAGAAGACGAGACTAAGCTCTGCGGCGCTAGATGCTTCATTAGGGCCATCAGGCAGAAGCGAATGCCTAAGGGGTTCAAACTCCTGTCGGAGAACCCAAAATTTGATGGCCTGTAGGACCCGAATATCTGTTGGAGGACCACATCTCCTCTGTTAGGCTACACGGCGGGAGTCAAAGCACGGCCATGCAATGCCTGCAACTACAGCTGCAGGGCGCCGCTCGCGCATGGCTCAACAACCTACCGCGCGGATCCATTCGTAGCTGGGAAGAGCTGGTCTACAGCTTCATGTGCAATTTGAAGGGCACTTACAAAAGGCCCGCATCAATCGAAGAACTGAGAAGCAGCCAGCAAAGATCCGGTGAATCGCTATGCTCATACATCCAGAGGTGGTCCATCATCAAGAACTCCACAGAAAACATCTCGGAGGACCGCGCAATCGACGTGTTCAACGGCGGCGTTCACCGTATAGAGATAAGGGAGGAGCTGGGCCACTCAAAGCCCAAAACGATCGACCACCTGATGGAAATCGTGAATCGGTGGCTTGACGGAGTAGACTCGGTGAAAAAACGTACCTACACCGATGATGACGACGACCTCGGGCACAGACGCGACCGCCGAGGAAAATGTCGGATGCGCGTCTATGATGACCGCGACGAGGTCAATATGGTCACAGCCGGCTACACCGACAAACGCGACGACAACCGCAACATCGGATATTGTAGTCGTGGATACCGCGACAGCGGAAAAACCACACAGGTGTGGCAGCGCCGCACTCGCGAAGAGGCACCCGCAACATCTATCAAGGACAAACTATTCGGGCCATGCAACGTGCACTTCTATATCGACAAGAACGATGGAAAGAAGAAATCCAGCCACCTTCTCAAGGACTACCACGAGTTCCTCAAACTCCATGAGGGCCTGGCCCAGATATATCAGCATTAGGCCGAGTCTCACTTTATTCCGGTTCTATTTTCATGTCCGTAGAAACTCCATCACTGCCGGTAATCCTTATATTACCGGCACGATTAGCCTTTCAGTTAGACGTGAGCGTGTTTATCCTCGCATTTATCTAGTGAATCGGTCAAACAATGGCCGGCCACCTTCTTTTACCATAAGGATATTCCTGCTCCCGACAAAGCTACTGCTGCTTTGCCGGCTTTCATCGACGGAGCCGCCATGGCCCTAGCGTCTTGGGACGAGGCTCCTCCGGCTCTCAGTGATGATCTGATCCTCGCCAAGAGGCGGATCGAATATCTGATGAAGCACAAGGGCCTGAGAGGGTCCGACTTGGTCCAATCTTGGGTCGCACGCCGGATCCAGCCTCTCCAGAACCACGGCGACCATCTGATGCATTCCATCACGGCGTCGAAAAATGACTCCCTCCGCATCGGTCCCAAGGTTTTAAAGCCACAGGATTACACAAGCCAAATCAAATGGCTGATAAAGGAGCGGATCGAGAGAAAGATCCCAGATTTGTCATTGGACATGCACATAGCGAAAGACCCTGTAGTGCCGGTAAGCTTTAGCAATAACCCATTTTTTATATGTTTCACCTTTAACTTGTTTCACAATACTGAGATATTATCTTCTTTTCAGCTTGCCGACCTCCCCGAGTTGGAACTAGCTCCTATCGAGGGATATCCTCCGGAGTTTTCTCAGGAGGAAGAACTGGTCCCACTGTCGGATGTTGTGCCCAGGAAGCGCAAGGCTCCGACAGTGGTCGTCGGCACAAAGGAAGTGCCAGTCGTGAAGAGGTAACTTTCCACACAACTTCCGCCTTTGTACTTTGCTCGTAATTTCTTCCGAGATGTAATGTTTTCTATTCTATTACATTCTCAGAGCTAAACAGCTCATCAAGGGAAAGGGGAAGGGAACTTCTTCGAAGCCCCTGTGGTAGACGAAGCTGACTATGGCTTCTCTTGCCACGGCTCCTCCGACTCCTGCCCCTCAACCTTCTACAATGCCGGTGATTACTCCATCGCCGGTTTTCGCAGAAGATCCGGCTCCCTCAATAGGGCCAACGACCCTTGAGTCGCAGACTGACGCCACCATGGGTGGCTCAAGTTTTGATAAGGGTGAACCCTCTTCGGGTAATGATCCCTCGGCAGAGACTTTGGCCGAAAACCTCCTGAATAATCCAGGACTTGCCAAATTTGGCTTGTCTCGGAAATCTGCGGAGAAAATCCAGCGGCTGGCCCGGCAATGCCTGGAAAGCTGTAATCTTTCTACCGAAGAAGAAGCACAAGAAGCGGAGGACGTCAAGTACTCTGATCTTCTTGAACAAGTTCGCCTTCGTGATGAGGGATTAAGAGCTGGTGTGCTTCCACCACCTCCGGTTATTCCACTCACCCTCGCCGAGAAAGTTACCACTGAGGTGAACATGTGCCTAAGCAAGCTCACACATGAACATCATGTAAGTCGGAATTCCAACTCACATTTTTCTTTATTGTACTTTATATCATATCCTCTAGCCCCCAAGCATGAAGTTGGATATACAATCCGGGTTTATGCTTCCTTAGGATGCCAAAGAATGAACTAGTGTATCCCCCAAGGCTCGTGCTGATATTCGCTACAATATTAGCCCGAGTCTTCAGTAGACTTCTGACTCTGGGTATTCTGACTTACAGAAAGTTAATTCATATAACTAGGATTTGTTGAAGAATGTCTTCAATAAGCGGAGAGAGATCAAAGCTCTCCGTCTTAAGAATTCTGAGCTGAAGGTTTCCAAGGATGAGGCCGAAGGTAAACATTCCGAGACTCAAATCTTGTCTTGTGTTTTCATAGTCGAATATTTTTTGCTAAACTGTTGTTCTTTTTGACTTACAACACTGGTAAAATAGTCCTTTGCTACGATCGAAGAGGCCGAGAATCTGAAAACCCTGGTGGTGGAAAACAAGGATCTCCGCCGAGAGCTAGACTAGCTTAAGGCGGATCATGAGAAGAGCATAGATCAAGTTCTTGAATCCTCCTCCATGGCCACCATGGAGCGTGATCGCAAGATTGCACTTCACGAGCAGAAAATTTTGGATCTCAACGACGAGCTCTGCAGAGAGAAGGACCTTTCCGAGGCACTCCAGGCTGAACTCCGGAGTCTTCGAGAAGAGAAAACCAAAGTTGACGACGTCATCTTTGGTATGTTTTCCATCTTTCTGACTTGTTTACATTCTTCGACTCTTTCGATGTCGGATTTACTTAACCTTTTTGTTTTTATATGCATACGTCCTCTGAATTTGATGGACTCCACCTCTGCCGAGCCTCGCACCCACCGGCTTACCCAAGTCAGTGATTTGCTTCATGACTTCCGCCAATCCATCGAGGATATTAGAGAACTTCTCAGGGTTCCGAACATGCATAGCATGTCTGACTTTCAGGTGTGAGACAAAGCAAAGGAGATGTTGCAGCTTGTCCAGGACTAGAACATGTCCTACGCGCGATCCACGGCGCAGAACGCTCTCACCATGGTTATGAGCCACCCTGGAAGCATGGAAATTTGGCAAGTGACCAAAGGGTATTCTACTGTGGATGAAGACGGCCAGGAGCAAGATATCAAAGCCATCATGGACTCATACGCCGGATATGCGTGCTGCATAGCTGACCTGACCAGCTACGACACTCCCTTCTTCAACCGCGTGGACACGCCACCTCCACCTCCGGAAGAAGCAACTGAAGTTTCCGATGATGGACAAACCATGTCGGATTTGGACATCTCGGATCGTTATCAGGGCATGGCTGATGTGTCTAGCGAGCCGGCAGCTCCTACCTCTTCTCCTGCATCATAGATTATCAGAGACAAATGTGTTATTCTGAAAACATTATGGGTCTGTAAATTTGTAGTATGATACTTTTGCTAGTGCTAAGCTTTTAATCTATTCAGCACTTTTGGCTTACATTTTTGTGTGCCTGAAATGTTTTGCATAAGCACTTATACTTTTTTGTCTATACTTATCGTTTATCTGGCTTTCCGCCTCGTCCCTTTCGTGAGCCGGCTAAACTTTCTGCACGGAAACTTTGCCGAGCAACGGAGCTCAATTGCTAAACCAGTTTAAACTCAGAAAAAAAGCTAGCTTCCAGTACCAACAATTCACTACTCGGAAAATGCTTGCATCCGGCAATCAGACAAATAACCAAAGTATAGACTAGAAACTTTAGAATTATACCCGAAGGTAGCATTTTCAGAATCGGAAATCTAAACCAGAACAAACATGAGCATAAAGTACTTTCAAGTATTCTGGGATTTTCGACTATGACATGATCATTCGGAAATAAGATGGTAAAAACTTCTCAGAAAAAACTTGAGGCAACCAAAACTTTTATTTCTCACAGAACATGTACATATATATGATTTCAAAGAAGGATAAACTAAGAATAAAAGGGACGTAGCTAAGCAATATTCCATGGTCTGTCTAACTCATCCGGATTTGTACTGCCTCTAGCTCTCTTTCTCTTCTTAGTAGCAGGTCTTTCTTTGACTGGCCTCATGTCAGTTAAGTAGTACAAACCATTGTGCAATACTCGACTAACTAAAAATGGCCCTTCCCATATTGGGGACAGTTTGTGCTTTCTTTGTTGCACAAGCCGGAGAACCAAATCACCTTTATTGAAAGATCTGTTTCTGATTGTCTGGCTATGATACTTGCGTAACTTCTGCTGTTAGGCTATTGATCTCATTTCAGCAACGATGCGAACTTCTTCGACTAAGTCGAGATCATTTTGTCGAGAAATCTCGGCATCCTCTTTGATATACGAGGCCACTCTAGGAGAAGTGTGAATCAAATCACTAGGAAGAACTGCTTATGCGCCATAGACCAAGAAGAAAGGTGTGTATCCGGTCGACCTGTTTGGAGTTGTTTGTAAACTCCATATTACAGAAGGTAATTCCTCTGCCCAAGCCCCCGCAGCACATCGTAGTGGTGCTTTGAGTCTCGGTTTTAGGCCTTGTAGGATTAAACCATTTGCTCTTTCGACTTGTCCATTAGCCTACGGATGTGCGACTGACGCAATGTCCAGCCGGATACTTTGTTCGTTGCAGAATTCGGCAAGTTCTCCCATAGAGAAATTACTCCCGTTGTCCGTGATAATACTGTGCGGATAACCATACCGGATTATAACATCCTCGACAAATATTTTGGCTGTTGCTCCATCACAACTAGTGACGGGTTTAGCCTCAATCCATTTGGTGAACTTATCCACCATCACTAAGAGGTGAGTAAATCCACTTGGAGCCCGTTTGATAGGGCCTACCATGTCAAGCCTCCAGACCGCGAAAGGCCATGTTATAGGTATTGTTCGCAGATGATCAGCCGGAACGTGAGCTTGTTTGGCGTACTTTTGGCAGCCCTTGCATGTCTTGACCAGCCGTTCGGCATCTGCCTTGGCTGTAAGCCAGAAAAAACCCTGTCTGAAAGCTTTTGCCACTAAAGATTTGGCTGCAGCATGGTGACCACACTCGCCTTCGTGGATTTCTCTTAAGATTTCCACTCCTTCTTCCGGAGATACACAACGCTGAAAGACCCCAGACACACTCCGCTTATAGAGCTCACCTTTAACTATAGTATAAGCTTTCGCTTGTCGGATAATCTGCTGGCTTAGAACCTCGTCTTCGGGTAATTTGCCATCTACCAGGAAGTCAAGGTAGGGTTGAGTCCAGCTGGGAATTATAGGCAGAACTGCTATTAGAGGTGAGTCGGATTTGGTCGGATATTCCTCATCCACTCCTTTTATTGAGGGAACTTTGAGGTGCTCTAAAAAAGCGCCATCCAGAACCTCTTTCCGTGCAGAGCCTATTGGAGATAATGCATCTGCTTCCTCATTTTCTGCTCGAGGGATGTGTTGAACCTCAAACCCTTCGAACGATTTAGATAAATCATCCACGACAGCTTTATATGCTACCATGTGCTTATTTGCATTACAAATATCCGACACTTGCTAAGCAACAAGATCCGAATCTCCGTAACACATCAAACGTCGGATGCCGATATCCTTAGCAATCCGGATTCCATGCAGCAGTGCTTCATACTCGACAATATTATTTGTCGTTGTGAAGTGGATCTGCAACACGTATAAAAGTTTATCTCCTTGGGGTGATTTGAGCACCATGCCAGCCCCCGAGCCCCCGTGAGCCTTAGACCCATCAAAATATAGGGTCCAATATTCCGACTCAGGTAGGGTCATATTCTCCTTCGTCTCTGTCCAATCAGCAACAAAGTCGGCAAGGATTTGGGATTTGATTGCTATTCGCAGTTTGTACTCAATATCGAAAGCTAAGAGCTCTATGCCCCATTTGGCGATGCGTCCTATGGCGTCACTTTTGTTTATTATATCTCTCATGGGAGTTGTGCTCACCACGGTAATTGGGTACTCCTGAAAATAATGTCGTAGCTTATGAGATGCTAAGAACACACCATAAGCCAGCTTTTGATAGTGCGGATACCGCTGTTTCGATTCTGGCAGGACCTCGCTGACAAAGTAAGTCGGACACTGCACCAAATGTTCCTGATTTTCCTCCGATCTCTCCACTACCATAACGATACTGACGACTTTGTTTGTCGCAGCAAGATAGAGCAACATCGGTTCATGTGGCTCCGGCGCAGCAAGGATAGGAGCAGATGAGAGTACTTTCTTCAAGTCTTGTAGTGCAGCTTTAGCTTCGTCGGTCCACACAAAATCCTTGGTCTTTTTCAAGAGTTTGTATAATGGTGCGGCTCTTTCGCCGAGCCGGCTTACAAACCGACTGACTGCAGCAATGCAACCAGTTAGTCTTTGTACGTCCTTCAGGCGAGTTGGCCTGGAAATATTAAGTATAGCCTTGATTTTGTCTCGGTTCACCTCTATGCCTCTTTGAGACACGATGAAACCTAACAATTTTCTGGCTGGAATGCCAAAGAAGCATTTCTTCGGATTAAACATTATGTTGTATTTTCGTAGATTGGTGAACGTTTCCTCCAAGTCAGAAATCAATGTTTCCTTCTTTTTGGACATCACCGCAATATCATCCACATATGCATGTACATTGCGTCCGATTTGGTCGTGGAGGCAACGCTGCATTGTGCGTTGGTACATAGCTGTAGCATCCCAATTGTCTAACAATTGTAATGCTACTTGGTTTAGTAATATAATGGCTACCTCATATATATAATTGTTACATCATAATTATATCATGCTCATGTCATCATGCCACCTTGCATTTGAGCATCATATAAAACCCTTTTTGTTTTGGTTCTTCTCTCATATGCATTGTAAATTGTATTTTGCCTCTTGATATTGTATTTGGTTATTGATATATTGTTTAATGCCCAAGTTGAGTTGGGGGCATATCTTTTATTCAACTCCATCACCTTTCTCTGTCACCACCTTATAATTCCACCATCCAACTAAATATGAGCTTTGCACTTTATTGGGTTTTACCTCTAGCTCATGTGGGTTGGGATAGATCCAATTCTTTTTCCCACATGCTCTCATCTTAGCATCATGTTGTTTTCACATTATTGATATGTGGAGCCACCTTTGCATGCATTATGAGTAGTGCCCCTTTTTCCTAGCTTTCATATGGATTATTATGGATTTATGCTCATGTTGGGGTATTTTTGGGACTATTAAACATCTAGTGGAATATACACACTAGCAAGTCCCAATTATAATCAAATGTGATCATCTCCATCTACTCCATCTGGAACTTTCCTTTAAATCCTTTTGCTTGGCTTGATTCCACTTTTGGGAATGCATAGGAATAATGCCATGTTAATATTATTGTTTTCACAAGAATAAACATGGCATTAAATATTTTGCATGGGCCATGCAAGTACCACCACATTCTAGTCTTTTGGGTTTTTATTTGAATCTTTGAGTGGATCATCCCCCATATCTATGTCTACCCCTCTTCATGCTTGATCTTGCTTGATGCATGCAAGCATCTAACACCCTACACCCATCTCCATCCATTCCATCACCCCATTATCTCACCCATATCTTTTCTTTTAAATAAAACTCTTATGCTTGATCATATGAGGCTTATTCTTTTCTTTCTCTTTTACTCTCCTAGCCTAGTTCTTCTAAACCCTAATCTCTCTTACCCCTCTCTCTTTTTCTATCTCTTAACGCTAAGACCTCATCTCTCCTCTCTCTAACCTAGCTAACCCTACACCTAGTCTCCCTCTAATCTAACCCTAGTTACACCATTTCCCCCTCTCACCTCACCTCTCCTCTCACCAACCCGAGCTACCCAACCCTAAACCAAACCCTAGCCCGAGCCTTCCTCCCACCCTAGCTCTCTCTCTCTCCCTCTCTTTCTCTCCCTGCCATGAGGGCCCCCCAGCCCGAGCCTCCCCACCGACCCTGTCGTCCCCACCTGGCAGCCTCCAGCACCTACCCTGCTCCTGCCCCGACCCGAGCACGTGAAGGAGAGGAGGAGAAAAGTGGCCGAAGCCACCTTTTCTCTACCCCACTCCCCTACGGCATCCTCCCCTCTCCCTCTGCTATCTACCACCACCTCCCGTCTCCTCGACCTCTCCCAGATCTCCCCAAGCCGCCCCTTCCTCTCCGTCTACCCTTACCACCACCTACCCATCGCCGGTCACCGTCGGCCTCCACCACATCCCGTCGAACCAGGAGGCGTAGGCGAGCAGGAGATTGTCGGCCAGGACGGGGAGGTCCTCTGCAGCAGCTCGGTGCACGACGTCGAGGAGGAGGAGGTCTGTACCCGCCGCACACCGACGCGTCCGCGGCCAAACCCTAGAACTCCGGCCGTCTGCATCGTCGCCGATCGCCAGCTCCTCTGCCCGAACCACCACCGTCAACAGCCCACCGGTGAGCCTCCCTCTCTCCCTGACATGTCCCGCCTCGCCGTACCGCCCTAGCCTCGCTGGTCTTTTCGTCGAACGGTCTCTGCGCGCCGGAGTGCGCTGGCGTCTGCACGCTCTCGCGCCGCGTAGCACCTCACCTAGTCGCGTTAACCTCTCCTGTCAACTACCCCTCCCCACCGCAGTGGCTGCCGCTTCCGCGCGCGCAAGCCAGGTCCTGGGTTCGATTCCCCCCCCCCCCCGCGCCGCGCCTGCGTCGGCCGCGCACCGATCGTTCGATCGGTGGAGAAGATCCACAGTACGAGTGCCCTTTTTGCAGTTAGCCCCTCCTTTTGTTTCCGTCTCAACCCGCGGTACGGAGAGCCCACCAGTCAGCCTCCCTGGCCCCCTTTTACAAAGAGCCCCCCGTAGAACCTTAGCCTTAACCCGCGCTCCCGGGCTTCCCCACGTGGCACGTCCCCGCTGGCGCGCCCGCGTGTGGCCCTGAGGTTGCCGTGGCCCCACCGGTCAGTCGCAGCGACTAGGAAGCGACGTGGTGAGAAAAACCTGTTCTGCCACTTTGTCACCCAGTCAGCATGTGGCCCACTTGTCATTGTCGGTGGCTAGATCTGCGCGAGTGAGAAAAGGATTTCTGTTTTCTGTTTTAAATCAAACTTTTCAAAATTTGTTTTAAATTCAAATTTAAATATGTTTTTAAATATCTTATAAATTATAATTTCAAATAATACAAATAATATATGTTTTTGAATCAGAAAAATGTGAGGAATTCAAATATGCTATTCAAAATAGTATTTGAGCACTTAAAATTTCGAGTTGATCAAAATTACAATAAAATGCCCCTTTGCCTTAATTTATTAATAACTTTTGTTTTATAACTCCAAATTTAACAAATAATATGTCTAAAATGATCAGCTCGACGAGACCTTTCTGTTTATGCATTCCATGTTCGGAATTGCAGCATGCATCATATAAATATAAAGTATACAGCAACTTATTTGAGGATAAAATGTGACTAAAACTCCATAAAATGCCTTATTCTTGTATCCCACACCTCACCCATGCCATGCTACTTTATTGCCATGCAAATTGTGCATCATTCATCATGGCATGATTGTTTGCTTGTCGCATTTTATTCATATGCTTGTGCACTTTATTTATGTTGGCCCTTGTTTGTTTGGTTCTTCTTCGAATAGACGCTGAGCAGGGGATATATCAAGAAACCCAGGCGCACTACCCAAATCCTTCTCTCGCTTCAACTGAGCTGCCAGGAAAGCACTACCACATGCTTGCATACATATAGTACCTATTGCCTCTATCTTATTCTGGCATCATGGAGTCGCGATTGCATTAAACCGAATCCCAAGTACTGCATAGCCTTTACTTTTAAACCCCACCGAAGCTTGTTCCTCCATCCCATGAGCCATTACTACAGGAGTTGTTTGAGCCATGCGGGTCGTAGAACAGCATGTGTAGGGTATGTGAGTGTCTGATGGATAACGAGGTACCTAAACAACTTAACCTGAGTAGTGGGATAACTAATGAAAGTGGCACCGGTGAGCAATATTTGTTATTTGGTTTTTCGTGCTCACTTGTGTCCCGTAGGACCCCGAGTACTTGATTCCTGTTCCTTGAATATTCGCGCTATCCACATCCAGGAGGCTTATGAACCCCCCCTGAGCCAGAGCTTGATTCATTCTTATTTCTTGGGGCCACAAAGTAGTTTGGGGGTTTATTTACTATCCTGTACTTATGCCATGCTTTACTGCTTTATTTAAGATTGTGCGAGGAGCACCTGTACTGTTTAGGTAAGCGGAGTGTTTTTGCGGTATCGACAAGCCCAGTCACACTTTCGGGTTCCCAGTCGTTTACAGCCACTGACGCAAACCTTGAGTCCGTCTCGGAGTCGGCTAACTTCGTTGCGGGTAGCTTAATGGGGTGGCCCCCTGAAATATTTCTAAATCCTATGATCGCTTTGTCGTGAATGCCTCGTTGGGATTTGATTTGGTTTTTCCGAGGTTGATCGAGTGTGTGTTGCTATTTGTGCACCCCTGCAGGGTAAAACTTTCTGAAAGCCGTGTCCGCGGTTATGGACGACTTGGAGCACAGTTTCTCGATCATAGACAAGTATAACTAAAGTACCGCTCTTAATATGACTAAGTACCTGACTAGTAAATAGTGCAACACTCATGGAATGGACAATAAAACTGCCAACGGATGGGGGGTTGTTCGTCCGCTTCCTTGTTGGTAAGCGAGGAGGAGGATGGATCTGTTAATATTACTGTTATAACTGTTGTTACTAATTCACGGACATCCGTCTATCTTTGGTTAGGCGGATGGTTAGCGAGTATCTCTAGAATTATTAGGTATTATCTTTTGCTGCAATTGCGTCACCCCAGGTTGTGTCCCCTTTAGAGACATAAAGAATTGCTGAGTACCCCTAGGGTCTCACACGATAAATTGTTTGATCCAGATGAACAGGTAAGCTCACAAGATGGATACTGGGTGGAGGAGACGGACGATGTTGGCAACGATCATTCGGTGTAGAGATTCTGGGAACGGGGATCCGTGAGATCTGTGGGCGGGATGTGTTTATTTATGGGGCATCTTATGCCGATTTGCTTCTTATCCGTACTCGGATCTTGTTTTCCGCTTCCGCCTGATACTCTGATGTTTGATGTATGAGGAGATATCCTAAACTATTATATCTATCTAGGATATTTGGATCTTGCCGTATGGCGTTGCAATGTTTCTATTTCTTTTAGATGGAATGGCTCTGAGGACTGTTGTATGGTGGCTTGCATACATACTCATTTGTGTATGTAGTTGATCCCTTCGCCTGCCGATTACGCCGCTCGTTCTAGTCCCGATGTGTGGAAATGGTTAGGACGGCCGAAAGGTCTACCTGTGAGTGGCATTTGGGCCCCACCGTACTATTTTAACCATTTCCGCTCATCCAGGCTTGTAACTAAGAGCGTAATTCACCGAGGTAGTTACAATTGGTATCAGAGCCATCCCGCCCTTCAGGGTCTCAGCCAAATGGTCGTTGTCAGTCTAGCAAATATTTTTGGTAGCTATGTATACTAGGGAAAAACAAAACGCGAGAGTAGGACTGCTTCCACTTTTCTTCTTACCCACCCACCCACCCTTTTTCTGGTAAGGAAGTGTAACGTTTTCAATCCTCTTCTTAAAATTCAAACTAGGATTCACGTGTTCTGGGTTTCCGTAGTACCATAGGTTGTGTGTGCGTGTGTGCGTGTGTGTGAATTCCTTGTCTATCTGTTGCATCCAACATGTTATCACAATCTGCCTTTGGTTATCAACTGTTGGTACATTCCATACCGACAGGCTTTTGCAAACCGACGCGATCTATCTGATTCGTTGTATACCGCCGCGATCTGTCTTACTCTTTGTTATCCGACGTTATCTTGTTTGGGGTGTTCGTTTCCGTAGTTACTAATCTTTAGGTTCATCTTGAGAAGAAGGTGTTGGGATACGTGTTCTACTTATTCATGTGCGGAGTAATGATTTGAGTGCGGGATGGAGTCGCGACCATACCACTACTTTTATCGTTCGCTCTTGTATATTGAATTGGTAGAGTCACTAATCTTGATTCGTTAACTGATTTTGCGCATCTATTGGTATTTTAATGCCGAAAATGCGGAAAAAAATTCTTTGATACATCTCTGCTTCCACACTCCTTTTCAGTCGTGTGCGATATGCTTAATATCTTCTAGGTGCTTTGAACTTTGTTGATATTTTAATATCATCTTAGTAAATTGTATCCTTTAATCTTGGTTAATTCCATCTTGGTACTATTTTGGATTATTATTATTCCCCATTATGGTACTGACTTGTGTTTTATATCAATCACAGGATATCACCACCACGCCGTTCTGAGGAGGACATACAACCTGAACTGGGGGCCGCGTTGTCAAGCATCGCCAATGCCTTGGCAGCAATGCAGCAGAACCAGCAGCGTTTTGAAGAAAGTGTCAGGAGGAATGAGTTTGTTCCGCTACCTCCACCTCCCAAGCGAGGAGACATCAAAAGCTTCCTGAAGTTCAACCCACGCCAATTTGATGTGTCTGATCAACCGCTTGATGCTGATGATTGGTTGCGTGAGATATCAAGGTTACTGATGACTGCTGATGTTCCTGAGCAAGAATGGGTAAAATGTGCTACTCACCTTCTGAAGGGAGATGCAGCTCTGTGGTGGGAGAATTACCTGAAGGCAAACTGCACTGGTTTTCAGCCTACTTGGGGACAGTTCACTAGAGCTTTTAAAGAGCAGTACCTGTCAGAAATTGTCATGGAGAGGATGAAGGAAGTGTTTCTCAACCTCAAGCAGGGCAATGACAATGTCAATACCTACATCAGAAACTTCATGAACCTTTCTCGTTATGGTGGCGATGAGATCTCTGATGACAAGAAGAAGCAAAAGAGGTTTCGGCAAGGGCTCAATGCATCGATTAAATATGCAATCACACATGCAAGGCCGGCGTCTTTTCTGGAACTTCAGCATACAGCTCTGTAGGAAGAAGCAAGTAGGCAAGTGTTTGAGGAGTCAAAGAAACACAACCGCGATGCAGCAAGCTCTTCAGCTATGTCAACTCCTTCTAAGCGTCGTGTCTGGGTTCCTAACACCCCACCGTCGCTCCCGGCTCCACCTAGACCTTCAAGCTACACAGCAAGGCCACCAAACTTCCTCACTGCTGCTCCCAGGGGCTACAACCACCACTACCCTGGAGCGCCTGGCGGAGTCCCTGGCTACGTTGCTCCACGTCCACCTGGTGCTTGTTACACTTGTGGAGACACTGGGCATCAAAACTGGAACTGTCCGATGAAAAACAAAGCTCTTCCTCCACCACCTCCAAGATCTGCGGCAAGCTCTCCTATGGTTCGTGCACCACCACCTCGGGCTCTCAACATCAACACCAAGCCCGGGTCTACTGTTGCTCGTGCCAACTGTGTCAACGCCGCTCAAGCTGAGCATGCACCTGGAGTTGTGATGGGTATGCTTCCCGTTAACTCAGTCCCTGCACGAGTTTTGTTTGATTCCGGTGCATCGCATTCTTTTGTTTCTCACAAATTTGCACATGAGAATGAGTTAGCGTTGGATCCTCTCCTTAAGCGGTTAATGGTCCTTTCTCCTGGATAAAAGATGGCAGCTTCTAAAATCAGCCATGGCAATCAAATTGAGATTGGTGGTTCTTCGTTCTCGGCATCCTTAATTGTTCTGGGCAATTCTGACATTGATGTCATCTTGGGCATGGATTGGTTGACAGCAAATGCAGCTGTGATTGATTGTGCTGAACGCTCGGTTTCTCTGAAAATTCATGAAGGCCATATAGTCTATTCTCCAAGTCTGACTCCTGCTGTTCAGCTTTTCTCTTTGGCGGCTCTGAATGATGATGCTATGGAAGCTATTCAGAGTGTTCCGATGGTCTGTGAGTTCCCAGATGTCTTTCCTGAAGAGTTGCCAGGTATGCCTCCGGATCGTGAGGTTGAGTTTGTAATTGAGCTTGAACCTGGAACGGCTCCTATCTCCAAGCGGCCTTATAAAATGGGTCCTGCTGAGTTGGCTGAACTAAAACGCCAACTTGATGAACAAGAGAAGTTGGGTTTCATTCAGCACAGTACCTCTTCTTGGGGTAGCCCAACAATCTTTGTGAAGAAGCGAGACAAGACTGATAGACTTTGTGTTGACTATCGGGCTCTCAATGCTAAAACCATCAAGAATAAATATCCCCTTCCGCGGATTAATGATCTCTTCGATCAGCTAGCTGGAGCTGTGGTATTCTCTAAGCTTGACTTGAGAAGTGGTTATCATCAAATCAAGATTCGCAAGGAAGATGTTCCTAAAACAGCTTTCACCACCCTCTATGGCCTGTATGAGTACACGGTCATGTCTTTCGGTCTCACCAACGCACCTGCCACCTTCTCGAGGCTTATGAACTCGGTTTTCATGGAGTATCTTGATAACTTCGTTGTGGTCTACCTGGATGACATCCTAGTCTATTCTAAGTCAAAGGAAGAACATGAAGAACACCTTCGGTGTGTCCTAAACAAGCTTCGTGAGAACCGCCTGTATGCAAAGTTCTCCAAATGTGAGTTTTGGCTGCCTCAAGTAACCTATCTTGGTCACGTCATCTCTGCCAAGGGCATTGCCGTCAACCCGGAAACTGTAAAGACAATTGTTGACTGGCTTCCTCCTGTTAATGTCAAAGAAGTGCGGAGCTTCCTTGGTTTGGCTAGTTATTGCCGTCGCTTCGTTCAGAACTTTTCGAAGATAGCGAAGCCTCTTACCGATCTCCTCAAGAAAGGCAAGAAATACCTTTGGAATCCTGCATGTCAAGCAAGCTTTGAAACACTCAAAGAGAAGCTCACTTCCACACCAGTCTTGGTTCCCCCAGATACATCCAAGCCTTTCCAGATATTCTGCGACGCATCTTTGCAAGGATTGGGTGCGGTCCTTATGCAAGAAAAACAAGTTGTTGCTTATGCCTCTCGACAGTTGAAGACGCATGAGATCAACTATCCTACACATGACCTCGAACTCGCAGCAGTTGTCTTTGCTTTGAAAGTATGGAGGCATTACTTGCTCGGCAACCGTTGTGAAATCTTTTCTGATCACAAGAGTCTGAAGTATATCTTCACTCAGCCTGATCTCAACCTTTGGCAGAGGAGGTGGATTGAAGCAATCAATGATTTTGATCTGACCATCAACTACACTCCGGGCAAAGCTAATGTCATGGCCGATGCTCTCAGTCGCAAAGCTTATGTCAGCAACCTCATGCTGGAAGAACAACAGCCTCTCTTGTGCGAGGAATTCCATCAGCTCAACCTTGAAATTGTGGATCAAGGGTATCTTCTGAACCTTCTGGCAACCCCTCTCTTGGAAGAAAAGGTTCGATCCATTCAACTTGGTGATCCGTACACCAAAAAGATCATATCCAACATTCAGCTTCCGAAGTATGAGTCCTTCCACGTCGATGACCAAGGCACGCTTTTCTTTGAACACCGGATGTTTGTTCCGAACTACCCGGGTTTGAGAGAGCAAGTTCTCAAGGAGGCGCATGATTCTGTTCTTTCTATCCACCCTGGCAGCACAAAGATGTACATGGACTTGAAAACACAATATTGGTGTCCGGGATTGAAACGATATTGTGCCAAGTATGTCTCGGAGTGTGATGTTTGCCGCAGAGTTAAAGATGTCCATCAGAAACCTTCCGGTCTTCTACAGCCCTTGAAACCCCCGGAATGGAAATGGGAGAAAGTAGAGATGGACTTCATCACTGGTTTTCCAAGGTCGCAGAAGGGCAACAATGCAATCTTTGTTTTCATTGACAGGCTTTCTAAAGTGGCTCACTTCTTTCCCGTCAAGGAAACAATTTCTGCAATTCAGTTGGCTGAGCTCTATATCAACAAAATTGTCTCTCTGTATGGGGTTCCGCTTGAGATCAGTTCAGACCGTGGAAGCATCTTCACTTCCAAGTTCTGGGAAAGTTTCCAAAATGCTTTGGGGACAAAATTGAACTTCAGCACAGCTTACCACCCTCAGTCGCAAGGACAAGTTGAAAGGATCAATCAGATTCTGGAGGATATGCTCCGTGCTTGCGTCATCTCTTTTGGCATGAAGTGGGAAGAATGTCTTCCTTATGCTGGATTCTCTTACAACAATAGCTTCCAGAAAAGTCTAAAGATGGCACCATTTGAGGCACTCTATGGTCGCAAATGCAGAACTCCGATTGGTTGGTCGGGTGCAGGTGAAAGAATATTGTTTGGCCCTGACATTGTAACTCAAGCGGAGGAGAAGGTTCACATCATTCTTGAAAATCTGAAGATTGCTCAAAGTCGCCAGAAGAGCAATTATGACAGAAAGCACACGGACATGGAGTATGTCCCTGGTGATCTCGTTTACCTTCGTGTCACTCCCATGAGAGGCACGCACCGCTTTGGTATCAAAGGGAAGCTGGCTCCTAGATACATCGGTCCTTTCAAAATTCGTGGAAGAAGAGGAGAAGTTGCTTATGCTCTTGAGCTCCCGGAAAAACTCAAGGTCCATGATGTTTTCCACATCTCTCAACTCAAGAAGTGCTTCAAGGATCCCGGCAGGACCGTGGACCATGAGCTTATCAATCTCCAAGAAGACCTGTCTTATCAAGAACACCCCACAAAAATCCTTGAAATCGCAGAAAGAAGGACTCGCAACAAGTCCATCAAGTTCTGCAAGGTGCAGTGGTCGCACCATTCTGTTGATGAAGCCACTTGGGAACGTGAAGATGAGCTCCGTGCCAAGTATCCTACCCTCTTTGAGTCTTCTTCTTCTTCCTAGAATCTCGGGGCGAGATTCCTGTTTCGTGGGGGAGAGTTGTAGCATCCCAATTGTCTAACAATTGTAATGCTACTTGGTTTAGTAATATAATGGCTACCTCATATATATAATTGTTGCATCATAATTATATCATGCTCATGTCATCATGCCACCTTGCATTTGAGCATCATATAAAACCCTTTTTGTTTTGGTTCTTCTCTCATATGCATTGTAAATTGTATTTTGCCTCTTGATATTGTATTTGGTTATTGATATATTGTTTAATGCCCAAGTTGAGTTGGGGGCATATCTTTTATTCAACTCCATCACCTTTCTCTGTCACCACCTTATAATTCCACCATCCAACTAAATATGAGCTTTGCACTTTATTGGGTTTTACTCTAGCTCATGTGGGTTGGGATGGATCCAATTCTTTTTCCCACATGCTCTCATCTTAGCATCATGTTGTTTTCACATTATTGATATGTGGAGCCACCTTTGCATGCATTATGAGTAGTGCCCCTTTTTCCTAGCTTTCATATGGATTATTATGGATTTATGCTCATGTTGGGGTATTTTTGGGACTATTAAACATCTAGTGGAATATACACACTAGCAAGTCCCAATTATAATCAAATGTGATCATCTCCATCTACTCCATCTGGAACTTTCCTTTAAATCCTTTTGCTTGGCTTGATTCCACTTTTGGGAATGCATAGGAATAATGCCATGTTAATATTATTGTTTTCACAAGAATAAACATGGCATTAAATATTTTGCATGGGCCATGCAAGTACCACCACATTCTAGTCTTTTGGGTTTTTATTTGAATCTTTGAGTGGATCATCCCCCATATCTCTCTCTACCCCTCTTCATGCTTGATCTTGCTTGATGCATGCAAGCATCTAACACCCTACACCCATCTCCATCCATTCCATCACCCCATTATCTCACCCATATCTTTTCTTTTAAATAAAACTCTTATGCTTGATCATATGAGGCTTATTATTTTCTTTCTCTTTTACTCTCCTAGCCTAGTCCTTCTAAACCCTAATCTTTCTTACCCCTCTCTCGTTTTCTATCTCTTAACCCTAAGACCTCATCTCTCCTCTCTCTAACCTAGCTAACCCTACACCTAGTCTCCCTCTAATCTAACCCTAGTTACACCATCTCCCCCTCTCACCTCACCTCTCCTCTCACCAACCCGAGCTACCCAACCCCAACCCTAAACCAAACCCTAGCCCGAGCCTTCCTCCCACCCTAGCTCTCTCTCTCTCCCTCTCTTTCTCTCCCTGCCATGAGGGCCCCCCATCCCGAGCCTCCCCACCGACCCTACCGTCCCCACCTGGCAGCCTCCAGCACCTACCCTGCTCCTGCCCCGACCCGAGCACGTGAAGGAGAGGAGGAGAAAAGTGGCCGAAGCCACCTTTTCTCTACCCCACTCCCCCACGGCATCCTCCCCTCTCCCTCTGCTATCTACCACCACCTCACGTCTCCTCGACCTCTCCCAGATCTCCCCAAGCCACCCCTTCCTCTCCGTCTACCCCTACCACCACCTACCCATCGCCGGTCACCGTCGGCCTCCACCACATCCCGTCGAACCAGGAGGCGTAGGCGAGCAGGAGATTGTCGGCCAGGACGGGGAGGTCCTCTGCAGCAGCTCGGTGCACGACGTCGAGGAGGAGGAGGTCTGTACCCGCCGCACACCGACGCGTCCGCGGCCAAACCCTAGAACTCCGGCCGTCTGCATCGTCGCCGATCGCCAGCTCCTCTGCCCGAACCACCACCGTCAACAGCCCACCGGTGAGCCTCCCTCTCTCCCTGACATGTCCCGCCTCGCCGTACCGCCCTAGCCTCGCCGGTCTTTTCGTCGAACGGTCTCTGCGCGCCGGAGTGCGCTGGCGTCTGCACGCTCTCGCGCCGCGTAGCACCTCACCTAGCCGCGTTAACCTCTCCTGTCAACTACCCCTCCCCACCGCAGTGGCTGCCGCTTCCGCGCGCGCAAGCCAGGTCCTGGGTTCGATTCCCCTCCCCCCCCCCCCCCGCGTCACGCCTGCGTCGGCCGCGCACCGATCATTCGATCGGTGG
The DNA here is from genome assembly GCA_916181665.1 of Avena sativa. Lineage (NCBI taxonomy): Eukaryota > Viridiplantae > Streptophyta > Magnoliopsida > Poales > Poaceae > Avena > Avena sativa. The sequence continues at coordinate 322,847,868 of OV702292.1, forward strand.
AGAAGATCCACAGTACGGGTGCCCTTTTTGCAGTTAGCCCCTCCTTTTGTTTCCGTCTCAACCCGCGGTACGGAGAGCCCACCAGTCAGCCTCCCTGGCCCCCTTTTACAAAGAGCCCCCCGTAGAACCTTAGCCTTAACCCGCGCTCCCGGGCTTCCCCACGTGGCACGTCCCCGCTGGCGCGCCCGCGTGTGGCCCTGAGGTTGCCGTGGCCCCACCGGTCAGTCGCAGCGACTAGGAAGCGACGTGGTGAGAAAAACCTGTTCTGCCACTGTGTCACCCAGTCAGCATGTGGCCCACTTGTCATTGTCGGTGGCTAGATCTGCGTGAGTGAGAAAAGGATTTCTGTTTTCTGTTTTAAATCAAACTTTTTAAAATTTGTTTTAAATTCAAATTTAAATATGTTTTTAAATATCTTATAAATTATAATTTCAAATAATACAAATAATATATGTTTTTGAATCATAAAAATGTGAGGAATTCAAATATGCTATTCAAAATAGTATTTGAGCACTTAAAATTTCGAGTTGATCAAAATTACAATAAAATGCCCCTTTGCCTTAATTTATTAATAACTTTTGTTTTATAACTCCAAATTTAACAAATAATATGTCTAAAATGATCAGCTCGACGAGACCTTTCTGTTTATGCATTCCATGTTCTGAATTGCAGCATGCATCATATAAATATAAAGTATACAGCAACTTATTTGAGGATAAAATGTGACTAAAACTCCATAAAATGCCTTATTCTTGTATCCCACACCTCACCCATGCCATGCTACTTTATTGCCATGCAAATTGTGCATCATTCATCATGGCATGATTGTTTGCTTGTCGCATTTTATTCATATGCTTGTGCACTTTATTTATGTTGGCCCTTGTTTGTTTGGTTCTTCTTCGAATAGACGCTGAGCAGGGGATAAATCAAGAAACCCAGGCGCACTACCCAGATCCTTCTCTCGCTTCAACTGAGCTGCCAGGAAAGCACTACCACATGCTTGCATACATATAGTACCTATTGCCTCTATCTTATTCTGGCATCATGGAGTCGCGATTGCATTAAACTGAATCCCAAGTACTGCATAGCCTTTACTTTTAAACCCCACCGAAGCTTGTTCCTCCATCCCATGAGCCATTACTACAGGAGTTGTTTGAGCCATGCGGGTCGTAGAACAGCATGTGTAGGGTATGTGAGTGTCTGATGGATAACGAGGTACCTAAACAACTTAACCTGAGTAGTGGGATAACTAATGAAAGTGGCACCGGTGAGCAATATTTGTTATTTGGTTTTTCGTGCTCACTTGTGTCCCGTAGGACCCCGAGTACTTGATTCCTGTTCCTTGAATATTCGCGCTATCCACATCCGGGAGGCTTATGAACCCCCCTGAGCGAGAGCTTGATTCATTCTTATTTCTTGGGGCCACAAAGTAGTTTGGGGCTTTATTTACTATCCTATACTTATGCCATGCTTTACTGCTTTATTTAAGATTGTGCGAGGAGCACCTGTACTGTTTAGGTAAGCGGAGTGTTTTCGCGGTATCGACAAGCCCAGTCACACTTTCGGGTTCCCAGTCGTTTACAGCCACTGACGCAAACCTTGAGTCCGTCTCGGAGTCGGCTAACTTCATTGCGGGTAGCTTAATGGGGTGGCCCCCTGAAATATTTCTAAATCCTGTGATCGCTTTGTCGTGAATGCCTCGTTGGGATTTGATTTGGTTTTTCCGAGGTTGATCGAGTGTGTGTTGCTATTTGTGCACCCCTGCAGGGTAAAACTTTCTGAAAGCCGTGTCCGCGGTTATGGACGACTTGGAGCACAGTTTCTCGATCATAGACAAGTATAACTAAAGTACCGCTCTTAATATGACTAAGTACCTGACTAGTAAATAGTGCAACACTCATGGAATGGACAATAAAACTGCCAACGGATGGGGGGTTGTTCGTCCGCTTCCTCGTTGGTAAGCGAGGAGGAGGATGGATCTGTTAATATTACTGTTATAACTGTTGTTACTAATTCACGGACATCTGTCTATCTTTGGTTAGGCGGATGGTTAGCGAGTATCTCTAGAATTATTAGGTGTTATCTTTTGCTGCAATTGCGTCACCCCAGGTTGTGTCCCCTTTAGAGACATAAAGACTTGCTGAGTACCCCTAGGGTCTCACACGATAAATTGTTTGATCTAGATGAACAGGTAAGCTCGCAAGATGGATACTGGGTGGAGGAGACGGACGATGTTGGCAACGATCATTTGGTGTAGAGATTCCGGGAACGGGGATCCGTGAGATCTGTGGGCGGGATGTGTTTATTTATGGGGCATCTTATGCCGATTTGCTTCTTATCCGTACTCGGATCTTGTTTTCCGCTTCCGCCTGATACTCTGATGTTTGATGTATGAGGAGATATCCTAAACTATTATATCTATCTAGGATATTTGGATCTTGCCGTATGGCGTTGCAATATTTCTATTTCTTTTAGATGGAATGGCTCTGAGGACTGTTGTATTGCATACATACTCATTTGTGTATGTAGTTGATCCCTTCGCCTGCCGATTACGCCGCTCGTTCTAGTCCCGATGTGTGGAAATGGTTAGGATGGCCGAAAGGTCTACCTGTGAGTGGCATTTGGGCCCCACCGTACTATTTTAACCATTTCCGCTCATCCAGGCTTGTAACTAAGAGCGTAATTCACCGAGGTAGTTACAGTAGCTCCTGCGTTCTTCAGCCCAAAGGGCATCGTAACAAAATAGAATGTTCCGAATGGGGTTTTGAATGAAGTTTTGACTTTGTCAGATTCCTTCATCCGGATTTGGTGATAACCGGAATATGCATCGAGAAAACAGAGGAGTTCCGAGCCTGCCGTAGAATCGATAACTTGATCAATCCTAGGCAGAGCGAATGGATCTTTGGGACAAGCCAAGGCGGTATAATCAACACACATCCTTAAATCAGTGGTGTCCTTTTTAGGGACCATTATAGGATTGGCCGACCACTCAGTGTGGATGACCTTTTCTATGAATCCGGCTAACTCGAGCCGTGCTAGTTCCTTAGCTATTGCCTTACGCTTTTCATCGCCGAAACGTCATAAGGACTGTTTGACAGGTTTAGCATTCGGGTTTACATTTAAAGAGTGCTCGGCAAGTTCCCTAGGTACTCCGGTCATGTCAGATGGCTGCCATGCGAAGATATCTTGATTTGCTTTGAGAAACTTGATGAGCGCACTTTCCTATGCGCTATCTAGGCCTACGCATATCTGGGTCACCTTGGAGGAGTCATCATCCTTCAAAGGTATCTTCTTCGTCTCTTCTGATGCCTTGAACTCCGGATTCGGGTTTGTCACCTCCTTCTTTGTTGTGGGCATCTCGGACGGATCTATGCTCTTCTTGATCTCCTGGTACTCCTGGGCGTGTAGCACGGCTTTAGCAAAGGCGGCATTTCCATCCTCGCACTCTCGTGCTTTCTTCGGGTCTCCCCTGATGGTGATCACGCTGTTGGGACCTGGAATTTCATCATATTGTAAATGTAACACGGATGAGCCATAAAAGCACAGTAAGCCGGACGTCTGAATATAGCATGGTACGCGCTCTTGAATGGGACCACTTCGAAGGAAAGTGCCTCCGTCCGATAGTTCTTTGGAGTTCCAAAGGTAACATCCAAAGTGATTTCTCCCAGGGAATTTGCTTGTCTTCCTGGGACAACCCCGTGAAAGATCACAGAGCTGTGGTTTAGCTGGGTCTCCAAGATCTTCATCCGGCATAGCATTTCAACATACAGAATATTAATACTGCTGCCACCGTCCATGAGAGTCTTAGAGAAACCATAACCGTCAATAAGTGGATTGACGATTAAGGCGTATTTTCCTCGCCTGTGCAACTTAGGCGGATGATCAGCGTGGTCAAATGTCATTGCCACTTTCGACCAGTCCAAGAATTGGGGGACAGCCGGAACTGTTGCATTGAGCTCATGTAGCACTGCCTTTTTGACCTTTGCTGGTTGAGATCCGAGGAAGGTGACATAAGTGTCTTTCTTGGTCAGAAATTTTTTCTTCCCTTCCGGCTTGGGATTTGAAGCATCAGCTTCCTCCATGTTGGAATCTTCCTTGGTCTCTTTATCTTTTTCGGGATTCTTCTTTCCCTTCTTCCGCTTAGCTTTGTAGCCAGTGGTATCATCTCTCTTAATGTCATCATTGAAACGACACTCGGTGTTTGTGTGGGACGAGCCCCCATTGGCGTCTAAGTGATGCACACATGGGTTATTGGCAATGTCGGTCCAAGAGTAGGTTTTTCCGGGTTGCTAGTCTCCTCTACCTTGGACTCTTGACGTCCCACGACCGCGTCCGCGGCCCCCGCCACGTCCTCCTCGTCCTCCAAACCCGAAAGTAGTAGTGACCACTGCCGTTTCCGTGTTGGGTTTTTCTTCCGAGGTATTCTTGCACTTCTGAGCTTGTTGCTTTGGTTGTTTTCCGACTGTGGCACAGCCAGGGCGTTGAGTAATCCCTCTGCATCGTGATCAGCATCTGCATATTTGCTCGATGTTTCTATCATCTCTCCCAAATCAGTGACTTTGTCACACTTCAAGCGATGACGTAGTAAACCAATTGGGAGACCTGCAATGAAAGCTTCAATCGCAGTTTGGTCATTTACTCCATCACAAGAGTTCTTGGTGCCGATCTATCGTCCGAGATAATCCCAGCAAGTTTCTCCGGATTTTTGGGTGCAACGCTGTAGGTCTCCGACCGTGTAGGGCCTCCGGTATGTTCCTTCAAAATTTCGAAAGAACGCACTTTGCATGTCATACGAGTTGTGGATGGTGTTCTCCGGAAGTGAGCCATGATCGTGCCGTCTTCCGCAACATGAGTGGGAGATATCAGGTTGCGACCAGGCTGTTTCCGCCTTTGGCGATGCAGCAAGCTTGGAAGAAATCCTGTAGCCAAGTATCTGGCCGAGCTATACCGTCGTAGGCTTCAATATGTCTTGAGATAGCGAATCCTTCTGGGAATCTTGTAGCTCTTATGCGTGGTCCGAAGCACTTTGGGCCCACGTATATGTCATCATTTTCATAGCATCGTGCCTCTATATTGGAGTTGATCCTGTGCCTTACGTCATTTGGGGATAGAGATCGTCCTAAGTGACGGCTATGGCTACGGTGCCTTGGAGCCGAACTTCGGCTTCTGGCACCACCTCCTCCACCACGACGCCCTCCTTGGCCTCCTTGGGAGACATTGTGATGGCTACTTGGTGGAGAGGGTGGAGCACCTGGGTTATTTCCAGCTGATCGCCGGCCTTCGTCCAGAGCGTCATTATTCCGGTTCCGGGGAGGGTCTTCATTGTGACGAGCACCCTGCCGGCTTGACGTGGCACGGTGTCCGTCGTTCCTTCATCCGTCATCCGGACGGCTTGCATGTCTAGGAGGTGGCATTCTTTGTCGGTCCTCCTCCCAACGTTTGTCTATATCTTCTTCCCTGTGGTCCTTCGGTTCTCGCCGAGGAGGGTTCCTCGGATTCAGTGCAGCAATTGTCTCTTGCTCCACAACTGGGTTAACGTTACGCCAGTCACGAGCAGCTTTGTGGTGTTGTCCTGAAGATCCGGTTCTTGAGTGGTTGTCTTCTCGACGGTCGGAACGATGTTGCTATTCTGGAACACATTGGGGTCTTACGTCAGCCTATGCCGGATCTGTGCAACATTGGTCAGAATCTGAGACTAGTTTTTGACTTCCGTACAGGGTAACCTTTTGGTGCTCCAGTCCTTTGTTCGGTAGTTTAATTCCCAACCGGATCTGCTCAGGGCCTGGATTAGCCGATAGGATTTCTTGAGCCACAACAGTGTTCTGTACTGGCATTGGATACACCCAATCTCCGTTGCTGTCGCGTCGAGGCATACCAAGTTCTCCTCTGAAAAGGACTTTGTGAATCTGCGGGAATTGGTTGTCATTAGTATGATGTTTCCTGGTCTACTGGTGTTGCCTGGAGTTGTATTTCTCCACAGATGCCATGCGTTTCTTTTCCTCCTCAATGTTTTTGGCTTCATCGAGGAGTACTTTACGACGCGCTTCTAGGGCATGTGCCCTCTCGTCCAGCTCTTCAGCAGTAAGTTCTGCAGTTGTAGGAATAGGTGTGGTTAATGCAACATCGATGAGTTTACGTGCACCTTCAGTGATCACGTGTCCATCCACCGACTCTTCTTTGGGCTCGTCTGGGATAAGCGCTCCATCCGAGTCTTCCTCATATTCCTCGGCAATCACCTCCTCTGTCGGAGGGTCTTTCGCCGGGGTCTTGTTCTTCTTCTTTGCCTTCTTGGCAACACCGGTAGAAAAGACGGCTTTGGGTCCGTTTCCCGGAGTCAAGCTCTGATCGGTACTTTCGGACATCTGGACGTCGGGATTATCTCCGATTTCCATGTCATCCTGCGATTTGGGAGAGTTTTCCCCGGATCCTTCATCCATGGCTTCTTCTTCCTCTGCAGCTTTGGAGTTATACTCCTCTTCATATTCTGCGGAGAACTTTCGGAAGTCTGCTGACGTCATCGATTCATCCGAGGATGCGGGTACGTCGGTGTTTGTTCCGATCGCCTCCAGCATAAAGTCGTTTGTCTCCGGCATCGGCAGAGCCGGATCCAGATCTCACATATCTGATAAAGTGCGATGCGCCCCTCCTGAGATAACCGCGGTATTCATAGTAGGCTTCGTCGAAACGTTTGATGGTCTCGAGGATTTCATCTACGCCTGAGTTTTGCATCATCATGCGCCTTAGTGTGTATCTCAGGAAAGGCCTGTCTGTTCCGGCATCATCAGAGCTGGAACCAGCTTTGTTGTTGTGCTCCTCCTGGATTTCGACTTCAGCGGGTGAGTCGATCTGGGATTCAATCTCTCCAGGGAGATCAACTCCAGATTCAACTTGGATCGCCGGGTCTGCTTCAAGCTCGGATTTCTCCACTGTCTGAACAACTGGTGCAGGCTAGGTGGGATTAGGGTTTTCAGAGATCTGGAACTCTGCCGCCTCCGCGGACAAAGAGGATCCAGAGATTTCTTCTGCCTCTATCATCACCGCTGGGGTGGGTGGGGCAGGTTCAGCAAAGCCGATGTAAACATCGATCTTGCCAAAAGACATGATGGTGTAGGTAGTCACAGCCTTCCTAGCCGGAATCCAGGTCTCATCGAGAACGACGAGAGGGATGTCGCTGGCGTAGAGGATGCGACCGATGGTGATAGTCTTGCCGATTCCGATTCTTGCAGATTCCGCTCGGAACGCAGATCCGAAGCTCACTTGCCCCATGGTGGGCGCCAACTGTCGTCGGATTGATGACAAGTACGCCATGAGGGGGTCCTCGAGGCCTGCGGAAGAGAGGGGTGTGAGACGTACGGTGTTCTAGGACGGTGAGCACACAAGTTTACCCAGGTTCGAATCCGCCAGCTTTGGACGGATCCTACTCCTGCTAGCAATCCAGTAATACGGCAGAGCCGGAATATGGGTTACAAGGGTTCGCCTGTGCGAGTTGAGATTGTGATTGTAAGGGGTGCCCTAAAGGCTCTCCCTAGGACGGCTTATATAGATATCCGGCCTAGGGTTTATAGGAGAGATCTATCCGGCTACGATTAAGAGTCGGTTACAGAGTACATCTTGAAATACAAGTAACACTATGGGCCTTGTCGGTAAGTCTTCTGGGCCTTCCCGTAGCCGGATTGGACTCTGTCTCTTCTCCCTGACTAGGCCACCCGTGAAGCAAAGCTCTAACCCGAAGTGGGCCACCCTGGTCAGTGAGGAACTATGAGGATACCCGGAAAGTATATCCCCAACAATGAGTATTCATTACATCCAACATATTCAAACGAACTTTACAACACTTATGCAATTATGTGTAGGATACAAAACATGCTACTGCTGCAAAAGAAGAACGTTCGTCTGCTCCTCGAAGAAATCGACAATGTCCTCTGCTGGCCGATCAACCGCTTGATAGTGCGGAACCATGTTCCAGGTCATACCTTTTGGCGGAGGCAGCGGCCCAGCTGCAACAGACGCAACATCTACATCTGGCCTATGTAGTCGCACCAGCGACAACGCAGCCTTAGCACCAGCTACTAACTACTGCCACACGCACTCGCGAACCACGCTCAAATCTTGGAACTTCACCAGAAGAGCCAACGGGCTTGAAGGGACGGCGTCTAGCGGAAACATCATTTGATAAATATGCCTAAGGCATGACTGTGCCTTCTTCAAAAAATGAAGTACTCAAGAAGCACGATCCTGCAGGGTCACAAGCACGATCGCACGATCGTGGTCCACCCAAAAGTACCCACTCGCTTGTAGTTGCTCCTGGGTCAGGTCATTCATTCGAATGGCAACCCGGTCCTTCTCATCCTGCGGATGACGAGCACTGACAACTACACCAAGCAAAATTGGCAAAGTGTGAAGACAAGGCATCGCTGCGACTGACTAAAAGAAAAGATGAGAGGGCAGAAAGCTAACATTTGAACTGCTCACTCAGCTACTCCACTTCCCCCAAGAGATACTTCTCAGGGCGGTGGCCTTCTCCGCCTTCGACTTCCATACATCTACACTACCGCGGAGGATGGGCAACTCACGCTCCAATTGCTTAATGCCATCGCGCAGTTGCAAAAGCAACGACAGCTCCTCCACCTTTGAGCGCGGATGCGCCGTGGTTTCATCGGTGGGAGGAGAGTCATGAGGACCAATCGACGTACCCTATCACAAATCAAGCAAGAGAAAATGAGGGGCCAAGAATACATTGAAAAAGGCATAAATGCATTTAAGCACAGCAAAGTCTCGATAGGGACACTCCCATAGAAGCATTGTTCCAACAAAAGGCTAAACACTATAGCTATTACACACGCAACCTAAGGAGCATATTGCTTCTACGACTTCAACTTTGGCTTCGGGGGCTTCATCGCATCCATGGCAGTATCCGATGCCACGGACTTGCCGGTGGTATCCCTAGATGTCGCGGTCTTCGCTGCCTTCGCTTGCCGCCGCTCCTCGGAATACCTGGCGACTGTCTCGATAAGTTGAGGACCATATTTTGCGCAGCTACCAGCGAAGGGAGCAAACACTACCTGCTGGCAACCGATGTCGATAGGCATCGCCTTGGAAATAGCGGTGGGATCTATCTCCATGCCATGGGCTTGCACCATGGCAAGTGCCATGGTGGCGCCGACGGACCGCTGCGAGTTCTTGAATTCCATGGGAATACCTCCAGCGAGGGATTCCACTAGGTCTTCAAGGTTGTCAATCAGCATGTCCTTGGGAGTTAAATCCTCACGGATGCGACTGAGCACATCCTTGGCTTTCCCTAGCATCTCTTGGAGAGAAACACTGCGGTCTTCGACTGCAGCGATGGCGCCCGCCAATGCATCTGCGGGACACAAAGACTGGGCGTCAAAGCTCAGGCCGCTGGCATCTGCATACACAAAGTGTTAGCACAACAACATAACGACAGCAAAAGAGCAACGTAAAATCCAGCTGATAAAATACCTGAGAGGGACTTGGAAATCGAGAAAAGCTGCTCTTCGAACAACTTCTCCCTCTCAGCAGTGGAAGCGCGGAGATCCTCTTCTCGCTTCCGTGATTCCTCCAGAGCTTCGACTGCTTCGTCACGATTCTTCGCCGCCGCGGCAAGCGCCTTTTCGAGTGAAGCAGCATGACGAAGCAGTTCATTGTGCTCAACTACAAAGCACAAGGTGTATCATCAATCGAAATCATAAATTTCACGAAGACAAAGACAAAGCCAAAACTAACCTTCGACAACGCGGTGGCGATTGTCCAACAGAGCATGTTGTCGACCCATGACAAGGATTGCTCCGCCAGGCGAGCAGCCTCCTTCACAATGAGCTACATCAAAAAGGAAAACAAAGCTTCAGCGGTAGCACAAGGTACAAATTCGACTGCCATAACGGTAAAAAAGGCGCTCACGTGATCCTCCAGGGACTCCGAAGATGATTGCCATGCAGTCGTCCGGGCAACCATCTGGTGTTCCCTAGCATGCAGGGAACTCGAAGAATTGTGCCTGGAGTGGGCCACCACTGGAGGAGAAGAAGACCGTTCGGCCACCTCCTTGGCCTTGGAGTCTGTGACTCCGGACTCTTTAACAAATTGGACATCGTCAGAAGATGACGATGCCGCTTCGCTCCAAAATACATCTAGCAAGAATTTCAGAAAAAGCAAACTCCAAAAGAAAGCAAGACGCATTCGTGAAGACAAGAAGGATTCCTCCGACGACTCCTTCGGCAGTCACAGCTTCTTCCGGGCAGGAGGAGCCATGACGCGCACATGAACAACAGGGATTAGCTCCTCTGCAGCAGTAGAAGGACCTTCCGGCACCGTCGGGGAAGTAGCATCAGAATCCTTGCCACGGGAACGCTTGCGAGTGTCCTAGCCACTGGACTTGGGGGCTCCCTCCTCTTCTTCAATTGGGACGATCAATTATGACTCATCCTCTTCATCCACTTCGCGAGGGATAACCCCTTCAGGACGAGGGGGCAAGTTGGAAGACACCTTCCAGTCCTGCAATCAGAAGATACATCATTATATATCAAGCATCATAATGGCAGTCGAAAAAGAAAACTACTTCATAGTACAGTTCTACCACAGGAGGAGGGTTAGATGCGTCAAAAGGAGGCACGACTCGTTCGCCTGGGAGAACCTCCTTGGCGGTGTACTTGGTCACCAATCGCACCCTCCTACCACCTCACCCACAGAAATGCCCTCGGCAGATACGCGAGTGGCATCATCAGCACCGGTCCAGCAATACATAGGGTGCACTCTGGCCTGCAGAGGCTGGATGCGGCGGCACAACCACGTGCGAATGAGAGTAGCGCCACCCTCTTCTTTTCCTATGAGGTTTTCGAGGTCGCAGACGCGCTTATACAGCACCTTCGTTTCCTCGGACTCGCTAGGCATCACGATGTTCTTCCAGGAGCGCCTCCTCTTGCAAGTTGCTACGGGATCGAAGGGCGCGAGTCCATAGTGGTCTCCGTTGGACTTCTGGTCGCGGATATAAAACCACTTGTCTCTCTACCCTTGGACGGACATGGTGAGCTTAATGCAAAAATTGGTGACAGAGGAGTCGACGTGGATCCCGTAGCCTCCTATGTTGTAGACTACCGAACCGGACGCCGACTGGTGTTTCAGCTTAAAAAGCCTCTTGAAGAGGCCAAAGTGTGGCTCGATTCCGAGCCAGCACTCGCAAAGCGTAATGAAGCAGGAGATGTGGAGAATGGAATTTGGGGACAGCTGATGCAACTGGAGCCCATAAAGTCTCTAGTCGAGTCTACGATTCCACTGGACACTCGGGGGATACTGACATGGGTATACCTTATAGGTACTCGAGTGTGGCATATATGGTCCAGATACGGTAGAATCCCACGGTGTTGGCAAGGCCCAATAAGGAATTCGAGTGGCCCACAGACTCTCGATTGCTTGCGAGACAAGAAGAAGCTTAAGATAGAAAGTTCAAAGGGAAAACCCTAATCTGTAACCGACTCGACCTGCTACCCGAGACCTAGCCTATCTATATAAAGGCTAGGAGGGGCGGCGAGGAGGACGATCACAACCCTAGTTTCCACAACTCTCGCCAGATTGCATCTGCGCGCCCCTGTAATCTTCGATTCCTTCATTAATTCCAAGAGCAGACAAGCAGGAGCAGGGACCTCTATGAGGCCTGAACCTAGGTCAAAGTTTCGTCCCTGTGTGCTTGTTTGCTAGCCGATTGATGCCTCCAGCGCTCCCTCCTTCTCCAAAACCCAAGTCCATAACAATGGGCATTGATGAGTTGAACCCTCGTTAGGACAAATTTACAGAGTTTCGTAAATCCAAGTTACTTCCACGTGGTACTGGTCCTTACAAAGTTATTACCAAGATCAATGATAATACCTACAATATAGATATTCCTTAAGATGTATTTGGAGGTGTCAGTGCTAGTTTCAATGTTGCTGATTTGACACCATATCATGGAGAAGACCTTGGAGCATCAAGGTCGATGCCTTTTAAAGGGGGGAGATGATGAGGACATCCCTACAGATTTGCTATCTCTAACTCCTAATGAAGTTTTCGATGTTGCTGCCAAGACCAAGTCCAATGAAATCAGGATTGGACCTATTACTAGAGCTCGTGCCAAGCTATTTGAACAATAGGTGAATTCACTCTAATTGACGAGAATTTTATACTACCTAAGTCTATGCATTTGTGTATGATCAGGTTCATTGAGAAAGCAAGGATGGTGCAAGGAGGAGAAAGGTTGCAAGAGGAGCCCAGCATGATGATCGTCCAACGATGCGCGAGGGAGGAGCAGGAGGAAGGCGCAAGAGAAGATCATCAAGAGGGAGCCAAGAATTCCTGCAAAGACCAGAGTGTCCGGCTAGTTCACACCTGACTGTCCAGCCTACCCGAGAAGCATCAAGGTGGTAGCCAGCCAATATACCAAATCGGAAGCCACTCGGACACCACCCGGAAACTTTGAAGTTTCTAGCCAGCCTGGAGTGTCCGGCGCACTCCACTAGGAGTGTCCGGCTCAGCCGGATCTCCGGCACATTCCAACCCGAATGTCCGGGCATCGACCGAATCAGGTCTGAGACGGCTTGTATCAGTTTTAGTCAAACATGTTTTATTTTGGTTTCTGGATGTCCTGGCTGCTCTTATAAGCCCTAGGACGCCCATAGTATAGGTTTAGACCACGTTTAAGTTAAACCCTAGTTCTTGTGTTGCCAAGGCAAAACATTGAATCTTCCCACACCAATTCGTATCGATCTGGTCTGTTTGCTACTATCAATCAAGTGTGATTAGTTGATCCATTGGGATCTAGCCAATTGCAAGTTTCATGTGATTTGTTGTTCCATTAGGAATTAGAAGATTGCAAACCGCTTTGTGGTTAGTGGCTACGTGCGCAAGTGTGTTATGTTGCGAATATCTACAAGGGATAAGAGTTGTTGCGTTGGCATTAGGGATCGATCGAGATGTTCGTGAGCGTCATACAAGTTATCTCCACTGATTATCACCATCTACCACCCCCGCTTACTGAGAAGATTGGGCCACCCCATATCACCGGAGTCTCCGGCCCTTAACACCGGAATCTCCATTGTCCACGACGCTAGGCATGTGAAGGCCTTTGGGCCTTTGGATGATGTAACCCCAAATTCATCCAGACTATACCCTTTTATGCTTAAAGTACTCCTAAACTAGTGGCTGGCCCATAAATAGCCCCCACCTCTATTGTAAACCCTAGACTAGATATTGGAATTAGAAGACACCCTTATGGATGTCTCTAGGTCTTGTCTCATGCTCCTTTTCTAGAGGAGCACCAAATATCCCCCACCTTGTCGGAGTTTGCATCGTGCCTCCCTTGTTGTACAAGGCCTTGGCATCGCAGCCCTTTGCCAAGATGTCAAGATCTCACCGAGACTCCCACTCGCCATGCCAGTTTGAGAGAGAGATCTTCGCCTGACGCTGATCCGAGGGATTGTGCCAGACCGGTCGTCGCTGGTGTGAGCTATTGGCTTGTATCATGTCTTTGCGTGAGTGTGTTCCTCGTGTTCTTCGTGGTATTCATCCCCTCTCTCTTTCCCCTACACTTCCTCCTTGATTTCCACAGGAATTCGTGAAAGATCCGGCACCCACGAGGTTAGCCCTCAACATATTGGTATCAAGAGCTTTGTTGCTCACAAATTTCCCCTCCAATTTTCTTCTAGCCACCATAAATTAGAAAATCCCCAAAAAAGAGCCCCAAATTTGCCTTTGGATCGTTCTCTTGATTTGGAGTGTTATTTGTGGTTTTGATCCAACCAAATCTTGTTTTAGGTGTTGGTCCAGCTTTATCCTGCATTTTCCTAGCCTAATTTGGCCAATTTTTCGTGGATTCGAGGCCCCAAGGCGAGGATTTCCGCTCAAGAACACGAGCAGATTCGAGCATAAATCCCCACACTAGAGTTTCGGGTCCACAACACCGGAGTTTCCGGCCCACACTGGAGTTTCTAGCCTGCGTACACCAGAGTCTCCTGACCACACCAGAGTTTTTGGCCTACCCACACCAGAGTCTCTGGCCCTGACGCCTGTTTTTGACTTTTTTCTTCTTATTTTGCATTTTGCTAATGTTCCTCTTGTTTGTTTGTGTCCCGTGTGCGTGTAGTCAACTAACAACAAGCTTCCACATCAACACCATCCATGCTCATCGACACCACGTCACCTGAACATCATCCCGCACCACCGACCGCAAGTTCATCATCACCAACGAAGGTATAACTTGTGTCACCTTGTTAACCCTATCTTCCTTTATGTGTACCTATCCCACGAGAGTAGCTCATCTTGTGTTTTCTTGAGCATTGTGCATTTGTCCTTGGATAGTTAGAGTGCAAGAGCAATAGCAAGAGTGACTAGGTAGCATCAATGGAGACAAAAAAGAGAAAAAAACAAAAGAAACAGAGAAAAAGATACATAGAAAAAGAAAAATAGTCTCCCATAGCAAAAGAGAATCTCAAGCTTATAAGCAAGAGAGAAAAGAAGAGCACCCAAGGCAAGTGTAGAAATCCGTTGCTCATTTTTCTCTTTGCAAACGGGTCATCGTCTCTCCTTGCATTGGCACGACAACCGAGCTTAGTCTTTGTTAGAACATTTTGTTGCTCATTTTCATAGTCGTGTCAATCCCAATAATCTCCACATGTTTGTATATAGTCGTAGGTTCCCATCAACCTTTTGAGTTGTTGACCTTTACCTTTGACTTGAGTTTTGTTTCGATTTTACCCACTTTTGACTATCCTTTTTCTTTTGATTGGTTCTTTGGCATTCCACAACACTAACCTTCCACCAAAATCTTTTGAGAGTTTTAGTCATTTCTTTAGCATGAGGTTTCTTTGCGATTTCACTTTGCAAGATAATAGTTGTCTCTTGTGGTTTCTAGTTCGGTGCAATCCGCAAGGTGGGGTAAACGGCTAGCACCCATCATATTACACTTCCATATACAATCCTTGTGTGTTTTGCATGATGGATAGACAAAGTGAGTCGAGCCAACCACCTTCCCAAGAAGACGAACAAGGCTCGTACATGACCTACGCAAGCCACTACATCA
Organism: Avena sativa; assembly: GCA_916181665.1. Lineage (NCBI taxonomy): Eukaryota > Viridiplantae > Streptophyta > Magnoliopsida > Poales > Poaceae > Avena > Avena sativa. The sequence goes on from OV702292.1 coordinate 322,862,929, forward strand.
TTCGGCATGAGTTCTGTGAACATTGCAATGCTCTCGAGTCATGCCAAGATGAATAATTTGGTGAAACTCAAGCGGAATTCAAGAGCATCAACAACGACTTCGATGGCCTCCAACAATGAATGCATGAAATGAGGCAAGGCTTTTCCAACCTTCAACAAGAGACGAGGGCCATGCACATCAACTTCGCCAACCAAAACAAAGTGCTACAAAGGTCGATGGCCGAGCTCGTGCGCATCAAGCTCTTCAAGCTTGTCGTGTCACCGTTCTCCTCTTTGTCAAGATCCTCATCCAAGTGCTCCAAGATACAATGACGCCCCCGTGGTTTAAGATGGAAGTTTTTTGCACTATGTACCTTCCCCATGGCATGGCACAACATCAAGCTATGATGGTGATTTCTCCTCAAGACCTCAAGCAAGGCACGAAGGACACCATCATCACGCAAGGGCACTAGTGATCCAACAAAACCAACCACAAGTGGAACCTCGAGTACAACCTCAAGTCCAATGCCATCTCCCGCAACACATACTCGACACCACAAGTGGAGACTTCAGCTTGGAGGATCAAGCTCGTCATCACCATCATGAACGTCCACACCGACACCATGGTCATCCTGAGGCGCCTCCTCCACCATATTAAGACATGGAGAATCAAATTGTACATGTTGAGTGACTCCCACCATGTCATGAGGCTCAAGACCATGATCTTCGTCGTGAGGCCCAAGTGCCTAACCCATAACACCAACCGAGAAATGAACCTCCTCCTCCCCAAAAGCCGCATCAAGAGGCTCCACATCCTCAACACCCTCGTGAGGCCCAAGCGCCTCAACCTCGATATCAACCGCGCCAAGACCAAGAGAAAGCTCCTCAAAAATGTCGCGAGAACTGAGCTCTACCTACCCAAAATGAGGCTCCTCCACCGCAAGGTCACCAAGCTCGTCGCAATGATTGCATGGAAGATGAAGACCGTCACCATCATGGCAACCAACACCACCATGACCGCAATGAGGAAGAAACCTTTGATAAGCTCAAGTTCACGATGCCCAAGTTCACCAGTTCAAATGATCCCGAAGGATACCTCTCATGGGCACTCAAGGTCGACAAGATCTTTCGTATGCACAACTATAGATGATAAGATGGTCGCGATGGCTTCGCTTGAGTTTGATTATTAGACCAACCTTTGGTGGGAACAAGTTCAAGTCGCTCGTGACGCAAGAGAAGAGCCTACAATCACAACTTGGCATGACACGAAGGCTCATATGAGATCCCGCTTTGTTCCTACACACTACACGTGTGACCTCTTCAACAAGCTACAATCGCTTAGTCAAGGAACAAAGACCATGGAAGAGTACTTCAAGAAAATGGAGATCAATATGATCCACGTCAACATTGATGAGCGCGAGGAGCAAACAATGGCACTCATCGGCTTGAACCATCCAATCAAGCGCATCGTCGAGTTTAAAAAATACAATGACATGGTTGAGCTTGTGCACATCGCAACAAAAGATGATCGTCAAGTACAAGAGGACATCAAATACAACAAGCCCAAGACGTACTTCACCTACAAGCAAGCTTCAACCACTACACCAACAACCTTCAATGGCAGCTCCTCAAGTACCTCCAAGCCTTCCTTCAAGCCCAAACTTCCTCAAGGAAAACCACCCACAAGTGGTAAGCATACACAGGATGTCTAGCCATTCAATGGTGAATCCTACAAGTGTGGAGGCAAAGGACACAAGTCAACCGATTGTGAAAACAAGAAAGTATTGTTCATCCACGACAATGGAAACAAAGAATACTTGAGTGAGGAAGAATTTGATGCTAGAGTCAAAGAAGCAATGACAAGGCAACATGTGGAAGATGACCAAGAGCTCCTCATATGTGAACATGACGCAGGTACATTGCTTGTCGTCACAAGGATCTTGACTACTCAATCACAAGATCATGAAGATCAATGATCAAACATCTTCCAAACACGTGCCGACATCAATGGGAAATCTATCAAAGTGATCATCGATGGAGGGAGTTGCCACAACCTTGCAAGCACCAAGTTGTGTGAGAAGCTCAACCTCATCCTCCATTCTCACAAGAACCCTACCATGTCCAATGGCTAAGTGACCAAGGGTCCATGAAGATCAAGCACACCGTCTCGGTAACATTCTCTATTGGCCCATACAAAGACTTAGTGGAGTGTGATGTAGTCCCAATGAAGGTTTTCCATATGTTGCTTGGTCGACCATGGCAATTCGACAAAGGTGCTATACATGATGGTCACACAAATGTATACACCTTCAAGTGGCTTAAAAAGACATGTGTTTTGTAACCGGTGACTCCTAACCAAATAATTACAGACAATGCAAAAGCTTTAGCGAGGGCGCAAACCACAACACCATCTTGTGAGAAGTGTGGTGAGTGAGAGAACCACCATATAGCGAGTGAGAGCCACAAGCCTCACTCGAGTGGAAAAACTAATATTGTTCTTCTTTCTACCAAAATTGAGATGAGAGATGTGAGGAATAACCCATCCTTCTTGCACTACGTCCTCATTTGCAAGGGACTAGTGCAAGGAACTAATGACTTGACAAATAGTCCTCCCTCTTTGAATGGCTATTTTGTAGGAATTCAAGGATGTCTTTCCTGAAGAGATCCCTCATGGACTTCCTCCTCTTCGCAGAATCTAGCATCGCATTGACCTCATACCCGACGCACCTCTTCCAAACAGTGCTGCCTACCGCACGAACCCAGAAGAGACGAAGGAGATCGAACAGCAAATCAACCAACTCGTCTCCAAAGGTTTAATCCAAGTGAGCACTACTCCCAGTGCGGTACCCATGATTCTTGTTCCAAAAACGGATGATACATTGTGGTTATGCATGGACTGCCATCCAACCAATGCTATCATCGTGCGTTATCATGATCCCACACCACACCTCAATGACATGCATGTTGAGTTGTGTGGAGCCACTATTTTCTTGAAAATTGATCTTCGTAGTGGTTACCATCATATACGTATGTTGGAAGGTGATGAGTGGAAAACCGCCTTCAAGACCAAACTTGCTCCCTATGAATGGTTGGTAATGCCTTTTGGCTTATCTTATGCCCCATCCACCTTGATGCACCTTATCAATCAAATCTTGCATTCTCTCATTGGAAAAAGTGTTGTTGTCTATTTCGATGATATACTTGTTTCTAGCAAGTCACTTGAGGAACATGATACACATGTCAAGGAGGTCTTGCAAATCCTTCAACATGAAAAGCTATATGCTAATCTTCCCAAGTGTACTTTTGCTAAAGACAAGTTGATTTTCCTTGGTTTTGTTGTTTCTTCCAATGGCATTGAAGTCGATGTTTTCTAAAGGCAAAGACATTCGAGATTGGCCCATCCCCACAAATGTGAGTGCACTTGGAAGTTTTCATGGGTTGGGCGGTATTGGTCTTAACTTTGTGAAATACTTCTCTACCATTGCTTGTCCTCTCAACAAGTTGACCAAAAAGAATATCACCTTCATGTGGGGAAAAGCATAACTAATACGGATCAAGCCGATGATCCTATGGATTTGTCCCGATCTTTCACAGCGAGTAACCCGGATAGTAATCCTTCCAATCACGCGATGAACGCAACCTGAAGAAAAGGAATCAATCCAGCAAGTAAAAAGATGAAGATCACCACGCCTCAAACCTAAGCACGACAATCCTTGATGATCACAAGAACCTTCGCAACAATAATCTGATAAACGGTATCGCCGTCCCAGGAGGGATGATACATGGTGGAGCACAATATAGTTTTTAGACTAAACAACTAAACTCCCCTAAACCCTAGGTGGCTGACTCCTTTATATAGGAGGCCTGCAACTAGTCTGTTGGATAGACCCAAACCGAACACACAAACGGACTCGAACCTAACCTAGACTCGGACTCAATAACATAGCAATAATATTTGATACAACCTTAGACGTATCATTACATATCATAGGTCGTCTTGGCGTGCCAATCATCAATGGGATGCGCCCGCATCACCTAGCTTGGTGGAGTCCTAAAATTAGGCTTCACCTCCTCCTTCATGCCCATATCATCATCCCCCCTTCAAGAAGCGTTGTCCCCAACGCTTGCGGGTCGGGTCAGAAAGGTGGCGTGATATGAACAATCGCTTCACGCATCTTCGCCATCTTCAAGTCTTGCTTGCCTTCCTCACCACATCCTCCCTCTTGGCCTGCTCGACTTGATACAGCCATCGGCGCCTGCACCTCCTTGCGTCTCCATACAAGCTTGGACCTAGGCGCCACTGTCTTCTTCTTCTCAACTCTTGTTGGAACCCATGGTTGCTAACCATGGACCTTCTTTGCACGACCTGGCATAAGATGAGTAATTCCTGGACCACACAACTGACGAACATGTCCATCCTTGCTTCTATGCATCCGCACAACTGTCCCAACAAAACACCTCACAGGTGTGCTAACAAAACTGCTCTTGTTACCCCGTTGCACCACAGGCACTTGAACATCAGGAGCACAACTATCATATGTCTAAACACATGTGTTAACACAAACAATCTTCTGAACACATGCTGCAACATCCTTCCTCTCAGCAATAAGAGGATGCACTTCAACTAGCTTGTCACTAACAAGTTCCACTGTCTTGTCATTTATAGGCATAACTAAAGCAATATCAACATTGTCGCACTGTGCATCATGCTCTCCACCCTGCACCTTAGCTAGCCCAGATTTTGGCTTAGCCTTGCGCACCTTCTCCTTATGTACCACCAGCTCTACATCAGACTTTATGTGATCATCCTGCATAGGCTTCAAAGTCTGTTGTTTGCCACCATGCACAAAAGAATATGTATTTGCTCTTCCAGCATGTGTAACGTTGCGATCATACTGCCATGGACGACCAAGTAACAACCCACATACCTCCAATAGCAACACATCGCACTCAATCTCATCAACATAATCACCAATTGTAAATGACACACACACCTTATGAGTTACCTTCACCATACCGCATCTATTTAACCACTGTAGATGCTTAGGTTCAGGAATATGCCATGTGGACAACCCCAACGCTGTCACCATCGCCTTGCTAATGCCATTAGTACAACTTCCTCCATCAATAATCAACTTGCATGCTTTGCCTTTGATCATACACTGCGCCTGAAATAAATTCCAACGCTGGCCCTTGTCAACTGTCATGCAAGCATCGCCTTTGTACCTTGTTGAGTTGCAAATTCAGCCCACTCAATGGTACAACATCCTCCGGAACAATTACCTTGTCCTCTATCTCTGATGGTGCCAAAAATTTAGCACGTAAACTATTTTTGTAGTCCTCCCAAACAGTATTCATTGAGACACCTCGCGTACGTGTGTCCACATTCCACCACCGGAAAATTCGCGCATCCTCACGCCTTTTTGCAAGACTAAAAGCGGCAGTGTCGTCAAACTGTAGATCTAGAGAAAGATCAACACATAAGCGAAAACCAGCTTGCATTGTCTCTTCCCATAACTTGTATTCTGTCGGTGTTGCAGTATGTAAGAGCTTCCACTTCAATTTACTAGAATCCCAGCGCACACAATTTTTCAGGTTTAGATAATCTTTGTAGAAATCTCGTGCTGAAAAATCACTAACATCATCCTCAAGATCCATCTTTAAATTTTAGTAGAACTCTGATCAAAAATCATAGCAGACAAAAACAGTAAGGCAAACAAATCGCGGCCAAATTGACGCAACACACGCCTAGCCGAACAATGCCACGTCCGGTGAAAGAATGGGCCGATCCAGCTGGGCACACGCGGGCGAGGCACTGCGCGCGGGCGGGCGATCGATAATCAAGTGTAATGCGTGCATTTGCACGTACCGGTTTCTCGCTTTTTTGACTGGGACTGATCGGACCGAACAGACGTGAACGGCCAGGACTCGATCGATCTCGTTAGACACGCGCGGATTGCTAGGCACGCGGGAATTTGGTCGTGACTAGGTAAGTAGGCGCGGCCACATGCCGCGCCCATGGCGCATGTATCTTACTTAAATTGTTATATTAGGCAGTGGATCTTTGTGTATCCTTGCTTTGATATAGCTAGTTGTTTCACTGCATAAATTTATGTAGTCTGTATTATAAATGTTCAGCCCAATAGACTCGACTGAAGTTTTGTATTCAGTCAAGTATATTGCCTACCTGGTATTTTTTTTTGACAAAGCCAAGACAGAACTATGTGCCAGCATGATACAAAATCAAAGAGATAATAATTGTCTTATTGATGTAGCTGAACAAAGTAAGACTCCTACTCGGCAGAAGTAGCTACGGTCCATAATCTAGGTACGTAGCCTGAATTTTTTCAAGAAGTGATGAACTGATGATCAAACTTGTTGATACTCAAACTCTCACTACAAAGTTATCTTCGATTGTCAGAAGTTGCTGGGATATCTTAGGAACCGCTAGCTACTACAATGATTGGTTGCTCCTGGTGGTACTCCATGAGATAGAAATGAACGAAAATATGCTGCAGCAAACTGCACGAGCTATATGGCATCTTCACCTTCTCGCTCTTTGTTAAACCAATGTTTGAAAGTGAACATCAACAGTAATTTGTGTGACCTCATATGAGGGATATGCCTTCTTTTCCTCGGCCTCTAATGTTTGAAAGTGAACATCAACAGTAATTTGTGTGACCTCATATGAGGGATATGCCTTCTTTTCCTCGGCCTCGAGACAGTGCAATCAGCATCACGCTACCTGGAGCCATCTCACCTGCCATAAAATCAATATTCATTTTAACTCAACTCTTTGGTCATGTACACATGAATATTAAGCAATAGGGTATAATACACTAAGTAGCAAGCATACACCATTTTGTATCAGCTACTGAGATTAAAAGGTATAATTTCGACTAATTGTATTATGAATGAAGTTTAAATACCATCGTTTTATATCTACATTTAAAGATTTGACATACAAAGAATAAATAATTGTGTATTTCCAATTTGATAGGGGACAGTAACAAAGTACAGTTTGAAGTGTGTGCATATCTCCGAGCACAAGTCTAAATTGGGACTGAGCAGTGGAGGAAAACGAACACATAAAAAATACAATGCTAGGATAGGAGATTCAGAAACACAGTGGTGCATATGCATAAAACCAAACAAACGACTTCTACATTCATTCGCTTCTCAGCTAAACATCTAGTGAACTCAATGCTTTGATGCGTCCAGAATGTTAGGCAATGCATGGCAAGACAGAACCAGCTCAGATTCATGTAAATATTATGTTCGTTGGAACATATTTTGAAACTCAAAAAAGTTGAGCAAAAGTAGAACACACAAAAGCAACTCGTCTTGAAGAAGGTTTTCAGGTACCACTATATGAGCCAAGTAAGTAAGGGAAACACTTATATTGTGAGAGAAACAATTTTAATAGTGTAGGCTTCTACTTCCCTTATTTCTAAGGAGAAGTGAGGGTGAGCAAGCGTACCGCTGATCTGTTGGTGTTCGTATTTCTCTTGCCACGTTTCACGCTACCTGCTATGTCCGAGGGAATCAATACTTCACAGACTTTGCCAACCGACGCCAGCAACCTCACTGCCATCCTTATGTACCTTAAATGTATCTTTAAATAGTCTAGTTAGTAGAGTGATCATAATTTTGTTCCAACATACAGAATAGTCTACACTGTATGTTAATGCCTGGCTGTAGAATTTACAAAATATATTTATAGCAGAATACAGGATACAAAGAGATCGTAACATTGTCTGCAACATGACAAAACTTAGTATTGTATAAATTTCTTTGCAGATTTTTTTCTAGAAGAACAAAATCTTCATGAAAGCAGAACATGTCTAGATAGGTACATCTTTTGTAATGTTGGCATCTAAACAAAGGAATGGGCACTATAAGCAGCTGAGTTTCCAAAACCTTACAATGTGCAGTATGGAACTAACTTATTGGTACTGTCTTCATGAAGATCCAGGCTAACCTAATAGATCAAATAATGCATTGAATGATCAGGTAGAAAGCCTCATACACTCTCATGTTGACACTTTAAAGATCTAAAACTAATATGGACGATCTTTCCTACTGTGATCTGCGACTGAGCTTAACAGGTGGGAAGAAAGAAATAGGTAACCTTGCACGCTGAATTACAGTGGGAATTGAGCACAATAGGTCAAGACAAAATTATGTGAATCACCAATAAATGAGCAAACATAAAAGTAACATTAAGCCAGAAAAAAGAAGTGATTGCTGATTTAGCTAGTCACATTAAGACTAATCATAAACTCCAAATGGGACCAACATATTCTTGAAATGTATAGTGCAGAATTCGTGGTAGAGAAAAATGGCTATCAGACCAAACAATACATGTAGCCCATCATAAAAAATATGATACACCCTATAATTAGTGTATGTTGTGATTGTTATGATTATATGTAGACTAAACTTTTATCCTTGAGAAAGCACATACTGGTATCCTATGATGAAAGACGTAGTAACTAAACAGAAACTTCCTTAGAAAGAGTCATGAGTAAACATGTGTGAGCATAGCTTTGCCCAGATGGAAAGATCCTGCGACTTGTTTACCTCAGTACTGCTAGTGTCACCCTGCAACAGAACAAAACCATCAGTTGGCCATGAAAACAGGTACTTCCAAGTCTGGTTCTTTTCATTTCATTTACTTAACTAACAATGTAAATGGTCAGTTCTCATATTGTCACCAACTTCTATGTTTTTCCAGAGCATTATGAAGGTTTTTTCAGTGTTTGAGACCATTTATCATCAATCCATTCAACGAAAGCGTATTCAGTTTCTTCCCCAAGGATTAGAAAAAAAAATACTATCTTTTTTCACTACCATCTACAATCGAAGAAATAAGCTAGCTGCAATACCTACTTGCACGGGCTCCTCCTTGCAGGCATACATGCTGTCACAAGTGGCGCAGACCCTCTGGTCCCTCCTGCCTCGCCGATGGTGCGCAGCCCGTTCCTCGGCCCTGCAGATGCAGTCATCCAAACCCAGCTCCCTACATCTGAACGGCTTCACGCACTTGCTCTGCTCCAGGTGGCACCATTCGCTGCTGACGCACATGTGGCGCCCAGGTTAGAGCAAATTTCCCGAGAAGAAGAAGAGAAGAGAGGAGGAGGGGTGGTTCGACCGTCGTCGTGGCCGTGAAGAAGGACGTAGGTCGAGTAGGTAGAATTCTGTCCTATTAAAAATTGGTAAAAGGGTTCCCACAGAAACTGTGCCAACTTTCTCATTACTGTACGTGCAGGTAAGTTGATGTGTAGTGGCAAAGTAGCAAAATTATAAAGGTTAATGGATGATCGGAGGAGCAGATTTTCATAAGGATTGCCATGTCGAGAAAACAGTTTTGTCCCACTCAAGGACATAGTCTAGACCTTTCATGAAGCACTTGGCCATTGTGTTATCCTCCTCTTTGCAGGATACACGGTAGTGCTTGTCGATATACATAAGACCAAGTGCTCCACTGTTTCACAATCCATAGATAGCCTTATGAGGCTACCAAGAAAGCTTTTAAGAGTGCCCCTTGCCTGCAAGAGTGCCCTCCTAGTGAACGGTTAGATTTTCATATGGTTTCGTAATCAGTAGTGCCATCTTAAGAGAATAGTTACCACTTAGAGCAATATCGAAACACATTATATCTTCTTTCTACACCATCAGTCTTAATTATTAAGTATTACTAATTTACTATGCTGTAAATCAGAACAATGAATACTCATTTCACTGGGTTTATAATCGGATTATCGGAAGTAATTTCCTAAATTTTATCGATAAAGACATATTTGACCATGGAAGTGTATGATGACAGTGAAAGATGATACCAAACAATATGAAAAGGGTTAATGGGGCTACTTGACACACAAGCTCTAAGCATTTGAAATTCTTCAATAGTCACTTCTGAGTGGAGAGAGCATATCATTACCTCGCGCACAACACTGAACTTATTATTGCATCTCCCAGAGGAGCATTACTCTTGTTCTTTAGCAGATCTGCATTCTCTAGCAAATCTGCATCGCCTAGATTTCACAGTGTGACATCGTGATGTGCGCCTTGATGAGCCCTCGGTCTCCATACACATCGTGAACAGCTATACAAATAGGAAAAACAAACATAAGAACCAAATTCTATATTTTCTGAATTGAAAAGCAGTAGATTTTTTTAGATAAAAATCAAGCAGCAATTTAGGACGTATAGAAGTCTACCCGCTGAAAAGAAAGTATCAACTCAGTATATATAGAAGTCTCAGTGTATCTCAATGTCTTCAATTAACCTTTGATAGAGGGCTCACTGATAAATTCAAAGGCGATGAACGATGAACGCAACATCATCTTCCTTGAAGAAGGCTCCAAATTGGACTGGACTTATCTTGACAGATGATATATCTGAATTTTTTCATGGATGATGAACAATAATTTAGAATAAATCCCTCAAAGATCTAACAATAAAGGAAGAAATATATTGCGCAAAATACGTAAATAGGGTCTCAAGAAAGTGACCTAACCTGGATGTAAAAGATGAACTTGCTGTTGGTGTGCAGTGTGAGGATGGGGCTCATCCCATCATTTTGTTTGCACTTGGCAGCGATACCACCATGTTGATTAACATCTGCATACCATGACCTAGTCATATTTGTGATTCCATTTTGTTGAAATCGCTGCAATCAAGATAGACGGTCCGCCAAAGAATTCCTGACCAAGTATTGGCAGACGGAGGCGCAACCACACCAGGCTAAGATAAAAATTTAGAGGCCACGGACTGACCACGCGCATCAAGAAATATACCGACCGGAAATGGAAAGTTCAGAGGCCACAAACCGACCGGAGCAGCCACGTCGGCCGCCGCTGCTTATACTAATACCTGTACAAAACACATCACACACGGTGCAAAACAAAGAGAATAACAGGAGGGAGCAGAAAATCGAAAACACACAAAGTACAAATCTAAATCAAAGGGATGGCACAGGGAAGACAGGCGAACCAGAATTTCAACGGTACCCTACTCGGCTCTCGCGTAGCCATGACTGCACGTGCACACCGCCATGGCAAGCCCAAGCTTGATGTCTCCATCGTGGCCGGTCCCCGCCCGTGTGCCCGATGCTCCAAGAACCACGTCCCTGGAGAAGCCTTCCGTGACAGTGACGAAGCGGAGCTCCTCCGCGATGCCCGCATCTCGCCGGACAGGACGCCAGAGGAGGGCCTGACTCAGGCCTCGGCCGCCGGTGACGTAAGAGCACAGCTAGGGGGAGGTTGTAGCAAGGGGAAGCTTGGGAGGAGAAAAGGTCGGAGCAGACGGCGGCTGGGCAGGAGGAGGATCTCGCCGGGAGGGCGAGGCGAGCGAATTGGATTGAGAGACGGAGATAAGGACGGGGGATTGGGGAGAGGAAAATTTAGAGTCGTTTTATCCACCGCTTAAACAGAGAACACGGCGTGAGTGAAAAAAAAACTGCACTGTACATGTCTGGGTACTGTAGATGCGCCATCTACAGTACCAAAGGCTGATCCCCTACAGTACCAAAGACTGATTTGGATCACCCCTCGATCGCTGAAACAGTTCACTTTCATATAGGTAGTGATGTGCGGGCGGTTGGCCTCCTTCTGCCTTTTTTTAAGCTGCCCACGATTCCTTTCCTCAGTCCACGAGACAAACTCCTTTGATTGCTAAATTTCCTAGAGACGTACGTGGGATGGAAACGATCGGTTATTGACTGCTTTTTTTACTTTGCCTTCACGTACATGAGCTGGACTTTATCGATCGGATGTTAGATTGATCCCGATCTGTCTGCCTCGATACGCGGCGACAACTCAGCGCCTGCCTTCCTCCTTCTTCCTTTCCTGGACTCCGGATCTTACCAAATCGCTGCACCATTAGATTAGTGGAAAGAAGAAAGAATGGGAAGAAAGCAGCCATGGGCAAGCTTTAATTAATAAAAATAAGTAGGAGTTACAGCCTTTAAATTCGAGTGAAACGAGCCTTTGACGTAGTCACAAATTATCGATTAAAATCTAGCTCAAGAACTCGCCTCAAAATCTCTTCTCTAAACAAACTGATCTGCAAACTGCTTGTAGAAAAGTAGTCCACAGATGATCCAAAAACACGCTGTGATCAACGAGAGCTCTGATACCACCTGATACGGATCAAGCCGATGATCCTATAGATTTGTCCCGATCTTTCACAACGAGTAACCCAGATAGTAATCCTTCCAATCACGCGATGAACACAACCTGAAGAAGAGGAGTCAATCCAGCAAGTAACGTGATAAAGATCACCACGCCTCAAACCTGAGCACGACAATCCTTGATGATCACAAGAACCTTCGCAACAATAATCTGATAAACGGTATCGCCGTCCCCGAAGGGATGATACACGGTGGAGCACAATATAGTTTTTAGACTAAACAACTGAACTTCCCTAAACCCTAGGTGGCTGGCTCTTTTATATAAGAGGCCTCCAACTAGTCGGTTGGATAGACCCAAACCGAACACACAAACGGACTCGAACCTAACCTAGACTCAGACTCAATAACATAGCAATAATATTTCACACAACCTTAGACTTATCATTACATATCGTAGATCGTCCTAGCGTGTCAATCATCAACGGGATGCGCCCGCATCACCTTGCTTGGTGGAGTCCTGAAATTAGGCTTCACCTCCTCCTTCATGCCCATATCATCAGAATTTTCCGGTGGTGGAATGTGGACACACGTACGCGAGGTGTATCAATGAATACTATTTGGGAGGACTACAAAAAAATTTACGTGCTAAATTTTTGGCATCATCAGAGATAGAGGACAAGGTGATTATTCCGGAGGATGTTATACCATTGAATGTGCTGAATTTACAACTCAACAAGGTATAAGGCGATCCTTGCATGACAGTTGACAAGGGCCAGCGTTGGAATTTATTTCAGGCGCAGTGTATGATCAAAGGCAAAGCATGCAAGTTGATTATTGATGGAGGAAGCTGTACTAATGGCATTAGCAAGGCAATGGTGGCAGCATTGGGGTTGTCCACATGGCGTATTCCTGAACCTAAGCATCTACTGTGGTTAAATAGCTGCGGTATGCTGAAGGTAACTCATAAGGTGCCTATGCCATTTACAGTTGGTGATTATATTGATGAGATTGAGTGCGATGTGTTGTCATTGGAGGTATGTGGGTTGTTACTTGGTCGTCCATGGCAGTATGATCGCAACGTTACACATGCTAGAAGAGCAAATACATATTCTTTTGTGCATGGTGGCAAACAGCAGACTTTGAAGCCTATGTAGGATGATCACATAAAGTCTGATGTAGAGCTGGTGGTACATAAGGAGAAGATGTGCAAGGCTAAGCCAAAATCTGGGCTAGCTAAGGTGCAGGATGGAGAGCATGATGCACAGTGCGACAATGTTGATATTGCTTCAGTTATGCCTGTAGATGACAAGACAGTGGAACTTGTTAGTGACAAGCCAGTTGAAGTGCATCCTCTTATTGCTAGAGGAAGGATGTTGTAGCATGTGTTCAAAAGGTTGTTTGTGTTGACACAGGTGTTCAGACAGATAATAGTTGTGCTCCTGATGTTCCAGTGCATGTGGTGCAGCGGGGTAACAAGAGCAGTTTTGTTAGCACACCTGTGAGGCATTTTGTTGGGACAGTTGTGCGGATGCATAGAGGCAAGGATGGACATGTTCGTCAGTTGTGTGGTCCATGCATTACTCATCTTATGTCAGGTCGTGCAAAGAAGGTCCATGTTCAGCAACCACGGGTTCCAACAAGAGTTGAGAAGAAGAAGACGGTGGCGCCTAGGTCCAAGCTCATATGGAGATGCAAGGAGGTGTAGGTGCCAATGGCTGTTTCAAGTCAAGCAAGCCGAGAGGGAGGATGCGGAGTGGAAGGCAAGCAAGACTTGAAGATGGCGAAGACGCGTGAAGCGATTGTTCATATCACGCCACCTTTCCGACCTGACCCGCAAGCGTTGGGGACAACGCTTCTTGAAGGGGGGATGATGATATGGGCATGAAGGAGGAGGTGAAGCCTAATTTAGGGACTCCACCAAGCTAGGTGATGCGGGCGCATCCCATTGATGATTGGCACGCTAGGACGACCTACGATATGTAATGATAAGTCTAAGGTTGTGTCAAATATTGTTGCTATGTTATTGAGTCCGAGTCTAGGTTAGGTTCGAGTCCGTTGTGTGTTCGGTTTGGGTCTATCCAACCGACTAGTTGCATGCCTCCTATATAAAGGAGACATCCACCTAGGGTTTAGGGGAGTTCAGTTGTTTAGTCTACAAACTATATTGTGCTCAACCGTGTATCATCCCTCTAGGGACGGTGATACCGTTTATCATATTATTGCTGCGGAGGTTCTTGTGTTCATCAAGGATTGTCGTGATCAGGTTTGAGGTGTGGTGATCTTCATCACGTTACTTGCTGGATTCGTTCCTCTTCTTCAGGTGATGTTCATCGCGTTATTGGGAGATCATCTATCTGGTTGACTTGTTGTGAAAGATCGGGACAAATCTATAGGATCATCGGCTTGATCCGTATCAACAACAAAAAGCTTTTGATGAACTTAAAAAGAAACTTACCGAAGCACCTCTTCTCACTTTACCAGATTTCACAAAAACTGTTGAGATAGAGTGTGATGCTAGTGGTATTTGTATTGGAGGAGTCCTCATGAAAAACAGACATCCTATTGCCTACCATAGCGAGAAACTTGATGGTGCACACGTCAATTATCTGATTTATGACAAAGAGATTTTTGCCTTAGTATGTGTCCTTTAAGTTTGGAAAAACTACCGCTGGCCTAAAGAATTTATCATACATTCCGACCATGAGTCGTTGAAATATCTCAAAGGCCAAACCAACTAGAGTAAGAGACACGCTAAGTGGGTTGAGTTCATGCAGTCTTTTCCTTCCATTGTCAAGTATAAGAAGGGCAAAGATTATTGTAGTTGCGGATGCTTTGTCTCGCAAGCACACAAGCCTTCTTACTCGAATAGAAGTAAACGTGATGGGTCTTGATGAAATCAAAACTTTGTATGATTCTAACACATTCTTGGGACCAATTTTCGCAAAGTGCTCAATTGACAAAGGACTTGTTGGTTTCTATTTGCATAAGGGCTTTCTCTTTAAACAAAACAAGCTTTATATTCTGAAGTCATCTCTCCAACATTTTCTTCTCCAAGAATCACATGGTCGAGGCCTCATGGGTAACTTTGGCCGTGACAAGACATTGGACATGTTTTCAACTCATTACTATTGGCCCAAGATGAAGCGAGATGTGGAGCACTACGTTCAACGATGCACGACATGCGTTCAAGGTAAGTCCAAGTCTAATCCCTTAGGTCTTTATATGCCATTGCCTATTCCTTATGCACCTTGGTCCGACATTAGCATGGACATTGTTTCAGGATTTCCTAGGTCCAAGCATGGTCATGATTCTATATTTGTTGTCGTGGATCTTTTTTCCAAAATGGAACACTTCATACCGTGCCATAAGACCAACGATGCTTCACATGTTGCCAATTTGTTTTTCAGGGAAATCGTCCGTTTTCATGGTGTGCCAAGAACAATCGTCTCCGACCGCGACGTCAAATTCATGAGCTACTTATGGAAGACCCTCATGTCCAAGCTCGGTGTCAAGCTCCTCTTCTCATCCGCGTCGCATCCGCAAATCGATGGCCAAACCGAGGTCGTCAACGAAAGCCTCGGAACTCTCCTTCGTATGTTGATCAAGAAAAACCTCAAGGATTGGGAGGAATGCATTCCCCACGCCGAGTTCGCCTACAATCGATAAAAGCACTCAACAACCAAGATGAGTCCATTCATGATCGTTTATGGCTTTGAGCCCTCACCGCGCTCAACATCCTGCCACTTCCTCTCCACGAGCGCACCAACATGGACACCGACAAGCGCACATAAGCAATGAAGAAGCTTCATGAAGAACTAAGAGCTACCATCAAGCAACAAGTCCTTCTCCAAGCATCAAGGCTGAAAAAGGATAAGTAAGAGATTGTCTTCAAAGAAGGCGGCCTTGTGTGGATACACTTGAGCAAGGACCGCTTCCCCAAGGAGCGCGAGTACAAGCTCAAACCGATAGGAGATGGTCCCTTCAAGGTCCTCAAGAAAATCAACAACAACGCTTACATCATCGACATACCAACCTGGAAGTATCTCGTGAGCTCAACATTCAATTTCAAGGACTTTCACCTTACCATGGAGATGTTCAAGATGATAACCATGAAGAGTCGAGTACGACTCTTTCCCAATGGGGCGCTGATGCAACCCGTCATATGGACGGGGCCTGTTCGTCTGCGGTACCAAAGTTCGTAGGCCAGCGCACTGCGGTACCTAAGTTGCCTAAAATTGTCGCGTTTCGAAATGTTGGGCCGCCAACTACCGAGAGGGGCCATTTCGATACAAACTCATCTCACCCCTGCAAATTCAAACATTCCGTGAAACTGCCCCGTGAAGTAGACGGTTGGGACCCTCATGTCGGTCATCTGTCCGTGACGCGAGCGCCAACGCGGCAACCTCTTAGGAAAATCGAGGAACTAAGTGGATTGGATGCGTTGACCAATTTCACAAATCCATTCCCACCTTTCCCCTAGCACCAGCGGCGTCGGAATCCACCCTCTAGGCAGGACGCTCCCTTCGGACATTTGACTTCTAGTGCCAAGTTGTTGCACCCAGTTGCTACACCCAGTCGCTGATCCCGAGCTCCAATGGCGCATGCCGTAGCGCCGTTGCGAGGCTCTAGCCCGCCTCCGCCACCGACGAGCCGAGCAGCTCGGAGGATGGCAGATCCTACTACCAAGGAAGAAGAAGTTCTGGCTACAAGCGGGTGAGCTACCCTTCTCTTTGCTATTCGCACTAATTATAACTGCTAGCTGGCTACTGAACCTAAAATTGTTTGTTGGCCCAACGCTGACAAACATATTTTGTCCATAGTTTACTGTCAAGTGGGATTTTCGTGGACCACCCTTACCTGGTTATGGTAGTCCTCTTCAGGTACGACTCTAAGGGCAAGTGGTATGGACACCATTGTATCACAATGGAAGAAGCGCCTGCGCAGATCTGCACTATATCTGGTATGGTTGCTGCTCTGCGTAATCATGATGAATTATGGCCAAAGCAGACTGCAAAGTTCAGCTTCATGGATGAATGTGGCATCATGGTTCCTCTAACGTGTGACAGTCAGCTAAATGGGTTGATGAAAAGGTATGCTTCGGCTTGCATGTTTGAGCTGAATTGTGATGTACTGGATGTAGAAGCTGCTGCAACTGGGAGTCGCCCTTCTATTCTTGGACAGGGTGGTTGCTCGAACCCAATTAGCTCCTGGTAAGCAAAAGTCTCTTGGGCTTCACATGTGTGTGCTGAATTGTAATTTTTGTTTTATTTACTCTATAGATATTGGGTAGTTATGCAATAGTCTTGTTTCTTTGACAAAAAGCGCCGCAAGGTTAGAAACATGACTGTCGGGTTAGTCATTTTTCTGCCCAAAGAAATTAAAAACGAGTGGAAAGATGATGCTGGACACGATTCTGGTGCCCATTGTCCCGGCGATGCAGAGTACGTGAAGCTAAGAAAATTGGCACCGAGGAAGAGGAAGAAGGCAGGAAATGAAGAAGCCAGTGGACGTGAAGGCTTGGCAATGAAGATGCATAATAATGTGTTGAACTTGAACCTATATATGTAATTCGGTTAAATTCTGGAGCTCTTTGTGTGGAACTTTGCTGGGCAAAACAATCTACCCACGTTCTCTGAGTAAAATGTATCGTGACATAGGGTTTGGAAACGCCCGAGTCAGTAGTTGAATCCGAAATTGTGATTGTGCCACTACTATCCGAAAACACGTAGTACCGGTTCCACGATTGCTGAGGGGCAGGAGGTCTCCAAATATGACGGAATGTAAGTGGCACAGAAATAAATTATTTAAGATGCTACACTCCACGAAGCAGCAACTTATTTCAGCTGCTGCACATAACGACATGGCAACATAAACATCAATGGAAACGGATAATGCCCAAATGAGGAGGAAATCGGTACCACTTTCTGGCCTAATCTTGGGCCCGTCTATCTCACCGCCTCTCTGCTCCTGCATCCCCTGCATCTAGCGAAGCTCCCAGATCTCTAGTAACCGGGTGTACGTGCTTCCACTTTATAAATTGTGGTTGTGCCATTTGCATGCGGCACAATCCACGTAGATTACGTTTAAACAAACCACCAATGTCAGAATATACTAGTAGAAAAATGGTCTTTGGTCCACGGTCACGTTCCCAATATGGGACAGAGATCTAAATCGAGGCAGAAATTGATCTAAATCACAAATTGTTCCACAAATTAATCGAGACAGAGATCTAAATCGAGGCATTTCATTAATTCAACCACAAATTCTTCTAAACACAGGTGCGATTTCACATCCTACATTAATTCAACCACTAGTCAACAATTTCACTTCCGCTGCCGCTGTCCTCTGAGCCACCGGCTTCCTCGTCATCGTCGGTCGGGACCTTCACGATTTCCGCATTGTTCGCGAGACAGAGCACCTCTTCGCGGCGAGCGGCGGCGATGACGGTGTACTTGGTCCGTCCAGGGACGGACCAGAACCTCTCCCACCCTTCTCGGTTGCGGAGATCACGGTGCACCACGCTCCCGTAAATGATGCGGTTGCCAATCTTGGCCTTCCGCTCCTTCTTGAACAGCACCGGCTAGTACGGGCTGGCCGCCGCGTACCGAGGCAGCGCCCTCTTCCACGCGGGCATCTGGCGGCGGCATGCCGCGATTTCGCTCTCCATCTCGGCTCCGCCGGGGACGAGGAGCGGAGCCACCGGCACCCCCACATAGCTGATGCGCCATCTGTGGGGCACCGTCGCGGCCGGCGGCGCGAGGATGTCGAAGTGCGCAAACATCACCGCCTCGTAGAAGTTCAGCGCGGGCATCTCCATGGCGGCGCGGTGGAGATTGGAGAGGGGGCGAGGGGATGGACGACGAAGCGATGGCACGGTGGAGATTGGAGAGGGCGAGGGGATGGACGACGAAGCAACGCGCTGTGGCGCCTCCTATTTGTACACGAGGACGACGAAGCGACGGGCGGAATATCCAAGGGGTATTGGTCAGACAAAAGGAAGTAATGCAGGGTTAAGACAGATTAACGGGGCGACGAATTTTTTTCCTCCCGGGACTCCGGGGCCAATAGTTCAGACCGCTAGGTCAACAAGTACAACTATTACAACTTAAAAAGGCACGGAGCTCAAGCTAAATAGAACTAGTTATCACACATCTCCTTGGTCTTCCTAATCTTAGCCCGATGCGCATCTTCCTGCGAGAGCAAGGATCGAATCGTCTACTCCTTCCTTTTAGAATCTTCCTTGCACAGCTTCAATTGTTTCTCTGCATTTTTCCTCGTGCACTTGTCAATACTCGTAGTTGTGAACTGCAGGACTTTGGCCTGGTGAAGATCATTCCTTGCTTGAGTCAGTTCTTGCTCTGCTTTAGCCTTCAGGGCCAATGCCGCGTCCCTCTCCTTCTCGACTTTGCTAACCTTGTCTTGCACCCACCTGAGATCTCGCTTATGCTTGGTCGTGTCAACTGGTTCCCATAGCTTCATCTCAACACTATCAAGAAGTGAGCTGAATATGGATTCTTTCAACTCAATAGTCATTTCCCATAGTTTGTCTAGCGTTTTCTGCATCGATTTGGGCCACTCTGGATCTACCCATTTAACAACACTGCAACTTCCGCCTTGCATCATTGCACGATGTCCTTGACACCGTAGTAACCTCCTGCCTGCGTTTCGTCCTTCGAACGCTACAAATTTAGCGGGCACATATCCATGTTTACATAGCATAGGACTATCTTCATCCGCTAAACCGTGATAGTCGGAGTCATACATCGTCTGGTTGGCCTAACACATCATACGCGCATGAGTAAACAAAGTAGATATAGCTCAAAAAATAGATAACTGGCCACAGATGATAGAGATAGAGATGAGACGACTCACATCGAAATCACCATCCTTGTCGTCACGATGCGTTTCCTCGTTGTCTCCCCTTGGACCCATGGCGAGAGGGGGGCGGAAGGGGGGTGGCTGCCAGAGAGGGGATTGGGATGGAGGCGCCGTCGGCTTGCGGCTACGGCAGGATGGGAGTGAAGTGGGGAAGTGGCATCGAGGGGAAGGAAGAGAAGTACGGGGAGGAAGAGAAGTAATGGGGATGTGACACTGGAATATGGCCTACTGAACTCGTGAGTCGTGACACTCGCATCAGGGGAGAGCTCGTTGTTGCCAGTTTGTACAGAGAAAGTGTGGCCAATCATGCCGAAGAACAGCCTACTCGCGGATCGCTCTCATGAAGACAATCCCAATCGTCCAAGCGCCCCGATCGAACGGTATGTAACAATCATCAAGCAGAACAACTGTGTTAGGGCGTGCCTTCTAGAAGACTCGGTCTAACGGCCACCCATTGGGGGGCTAAGGTTAGGGCTCTCCTAAGGTTAGGATCCATATGTGGTTGATGAAAAGAACACACATACAATGACACTGGTGGATCCTTATGTAGTTTGTGAGAAGAACACACATGCAATCACACTGGGTGGATCCATATGTGGTTTATGAGAGGAACACACATGCAATGACACTAGTGATATGTGGTTTGTGAGAAGAACAGACATGCAATGACTCTAGCTATGGTTAATGAAAAGAGCAGACATGCAATGACACTGGTGGATCCATGTGTGGTTTGTGAGAAGAACAGACATGGAATGACTCTAGCTGTGGTTCATGAAAAGAACAGACATACAATGACACTGGTGGATCCTTGTGTGGTTTGTGAGAAGAACAGACATGCAATGACTCTAGTTGTGGTCCATGAAAAGAACAGACATGCAATGACACTGGTGGATCCATGTGTGGTTTGTGAGAAGAACAGACATGCAATGACTCTAGATGTGGTTCATGAGAAGAACACACATGCAATGACACTGGTGGATCCATGTGTGGTCTGTGAGAACACACATGCAATGACACTGGGTGTGGTTCATGAAAAGAACACACATCCAATGAAACTGGTGGATCCTTATGTGGTTTGTGAAAAGAACAGACATGCAATCACACTGGGTGGATCCATATGTGGTTCATGAGAAGAACACACATGCAATGCCACTGGTGTGTGGTTTGTGAGAAGAACACACATGCAATGACACTGGGTGTGGTTCATGAAAAGAACACACATCCAATGACACTGGTGGATCCATGTGTACACTGTGAGAGGAACACACATGCAATGACACTGGGTGTGGTCCATGAGAAGAACACACATGCAATGACAATGGTGTATCCTTATGTGGTTTGTGAGAATAACAGACATGCAATGACTCTAGCTGTGGTTCATAAGAAGAACACACATGCAATGACACTGGTGGATCCATGTGTGGTTTATTAGAGGAACACACATGCAATGACACTGGGTGTGGTTCATGAAAAGAACACACATGCAATGACACTGGTGGAGCCATATGTGGTTTGTGAAAAGAACAAACATGCAATGACACTTGGTGGATCCATGTGTGGTTCATGAGAAGAACACACATGCAATGACTCTAGATGTGGTTCATGAGAAGAACACACATCCAATGACACTGGTGGATCCATGTGTACACTGTGAGAGGAACACACATGCAATGACACTGGGTGTGGTTCATGATAAGAACACACATGCAATGATACTGGTGTATCCTTATGTGGTTTGTGAGAATAACGGACATGCAATGACTCTAGCTGTGGTTCATGAGAAGAACACACATGCAATGACACTGGTGGATCCATGTGTGGTTTATGAGAGGAACATACATGCAATGACACTGGGTGTGGTTCATGAAAACAACACACATGCAATGACACTGGTGGATCCATATGTGGTTTGTGAAAAGAACAGACATGCAATCACACTTGGTGGATCCATGTGTGGTTCAGGAGAAAAACACACATGCAATGACACTGGTAGATCTATGTGTGGTTTGTGAGAAGAACACACATCCAATGACACTGGATGTGGTTCATGAAAAGAACACACATCCAATGAAACTGGTGGATCCTTATGTGGTTCGTGAGAAGAACACACATGCAATGACTCTAGTTGTGGTTCATGAAAAGAACACACATCCAATGACTCTAGCTGTGGTTCATGAGAAGAACACACATGCAATGACACTGGTGGATCCATGTGTGGTTTGTGAGAGGGACAGACATGCAATGACACTGGGTGTGGTTAATGAAAAGAACACACATCCAATGACACTGGTGGATCCTTATTTGGTTTGTGAGAAGAACACACATGCAATGACCCAATGGATCCATATGTGGTTTGTGAAAAGAACACACATGCAATGACTCTAACTGTGGTTAATGAAAAGAGCAGCCATGCAATGATACTGGTGGATCCATATGTGGTTTTTGAGAGGAACACACATCCAATGACACTGGTTGTGGTTCATGAAAAGAACACACATGCAATGACACTAGTGTATCCTTATGTGGTTTATGAGAAGAACAGACATGCAATGACTCTAGTTGTGGTTCATGAGAAGAACACAATCCAACGACACTACTGTATCCTTATGTGGTTTGTGAGAAGAACACAGATGCAATGACACTGGCTCTAGTTCCTGAAAAGAATAGACATGCAATTATACCGGTGGATCCATGTGTGGTTTGTGAGAAGAACACACATGCAATGATACTGGGCGTGGTTCATGAAAAGAATACACATCCCATGACACTGGTGGATCCTTATGTGGTTTGTGAGAAGAATAGACATATAATGACTCTGGAAGTAGTTCATGAGAAGAACACACATGCAATGACACTGGTGGATCCATGTGTGGTTTGTGAGAAGAACACACATCCAATGACACTAGGTGTGGTTCATGAAAAGAACACACATGCAATGACACTGGTGGATCCTTATGTAGTTTGTGAGAAGAACAGACATGCAATGACTTTAGATGTGGTTCATGAGAAGAACACACATGCAATGACACTGGTGTAACCTTATGTGGTTTGTGAGAAGAACACACATCCAATGACACTGGTGTATCCTTATGTGGTTTGTGAGAAGAACACACATGCAATGACTCCAGTTGTGGTTTGTGAAAAGAACACACATGCAATAACTCTAACTATGGTTAATGAAAAGAGCAGACATGCATTGACACTGGTGGATCCTTTTGTGGTTTGTGAGAAGAACACACATGCAATGACACTGGCTGTGGTTCATGAAAAGAACAGACATGCAATGATACGGGTGGATCCTTGTGTGGTTTATGAGAAGAACACACATGCAATGACACTGGGTGTGGTTCATGAAAAGAATACACATCCAATGACACTGGTGGATCCTTATATGGTTTGTGAGAAGAACAGACATGCAGTGGCTCTGGCTATGGTTCATGAGAAGATTACACATGCAATGACACTGGTGGATCCATGTGTGTTTTGTGAGAAGAACACACATCCAATGACACTGGGTGTGGTTCATGAAAAGAACACACATGCAATGACACTTGTGTATGCTTATGTTGTTTGTGAGAATAACAGACATGCAATGACTCTAGCTGTGGTTCATGCGAATAACACACATGCAATGACACAGGTGTATCCTTATATGGTTTTTGACAAGAACACACATGCAATGACTCTAGCAGTGGTTTGTGAAAAGAACACACATGAAATGACTCTAGCTGTGGTTCATGAGAAGAACACACATGTAATGACACAGGTGGATCCATGTGTGGTTTTTGAGAGGAACATACATGCAATGACACTAGGTGTCGTTCATGAAAAGAACACACACCCAATGACACTGGTGGATCCTTATGTGGTTTGTGAGAAGAACACACATGCAATGACTCTAGTTATGGTTTGTGAAAATAACACACATGCAATAACTCTAACTGTGGTTAATGAAAAGAGCAGACATGCAATGACACTAGTGGATCCATGTGTGGTTTGTGAGAAGAACAAACATGCAATGACACTGGCTGTGGTTCATGAAAAGAGCAGACATGCAATGATACCGGTGGATCCATGTGTGGTTTGTGAGAAGAACACACATGCAATGACACTAGGTGTGGTTCATGAAAAGAACACACATCCAATGACACTGGTGGATCCTTATGTGGTTTGTGAGAAGAACACACATGCAATGACTCTAGTTATGGTTTGTGAAAATAACACACATGCAATAACTCTAACTGTGGTTAATGAAAAGAGCAGACATGCAATGACACTAGTGGATCCATGTGTGGTTTGTGAGAAGAACACACATGCAATGACACTGGCTGTGGTTCATGAAAAGAGCAGACATGCAATGATACCGGTGGATCCATGTGTGGTTTGTGAGAAGAACACACATGCAATGACACTCGGTGTGGTTCATGAAAAGAATACACATCCAATGACACTGGTGGATCCTTATGTTGTTTGTGAGAAGAACATACATGCAATGACTCTGGCTGTGGTTCATGAGAAGAACACACATGCAATGACACTTGTGGATCCATGTGTGGTTTGTGATAAGAACACACATCCAATGACACTGGGTGTGGTTCATGAAAAGAACACACATGTAATGACATTGGTGTATCCTTATGTGGTTCATGAGAATAACAGACATGAAATGACACTGGTGGATCCATGTGTGGTTTATGAGAGGAATAAACATGCAATGACACTTGGTGTGGTTCATGAAAAGAACACACATGCAATGACACTTGGTGGATCCATGTGTGGTTCATGAGAAGAACACACATGCAATGACACTGGTGGATCCATGTGTGGTTTCTGAAAGGAACATACTTGCAATGACACTAGGTGTGGTTCACGAAAAGAACACACATCTAATGACACTGGTGGATCCTTATGTGGTTTGTGAGAAGAACACACTTGCAATGACACAGTGAATCCATATGTGGTTTGTGAAAAGAACACACATGGAATGACTCTAACTGTGGTTAATGAAAAGAGCAGACATGCAATGACACTGCTGGATCCATATGTGGTTTTTGAGAGGAACACACATCCAATGACACTAGGTGTGGTTCATGAAAAGAACACACATGCAATGACACTGGTGGATCCTTATGTAGTTTGTGAGAAGAACAGACATGCAATGACTTTAGATGTGGTTCATGAGAAGAACACACATGCAATGACACTGGTGTAACCTTATGTGGTTTGTGAGAAGAACACACATCCAATGACACTGGTGTATCCTTATGTGGTTTGTGAGAAGAACACACATGCAATGACTCCAGTTGTGGTTTGTGAAAAGAACACACATGCAATAACTCTAACTATGGTTAATGAAAAGAGCAGACATGCATTGACACTGGTGGATCCTTTTGTGGTTTGTGAGAAGAACACACATGCAATGACACTGGCTGTGGTTCATGAAAAGAACAGACATGCAATGATACGGGTGGATCCTTGTGTGGTTTATGAGAAGAACACACATGCAATGACACTGGGTGTGGTTCATGAAAAGAATACACATCCAATGACACTGGTGGATCCTTATATGGTTTGTGAGAAGAACAGACATGCAGTGGCTCTGGCTATGGTTCATGAGAAGATTACACATGCAATGACACTGGTGGATCCATGTGTGTTTTGTGAGAAGAACACACATCCAATGACACTGGGTGTGGTTCATGAAAAGAACACACATGCAATGACACTTGTGTATGCTTATGTTGTTTGTGAGAATAACAGACATGCAATGACTCTAGCTGTGGTTCATGCGAATAACACACATGCAATGACACAGGTGTATCCTTATATGGTTTTTGACAAGAACACACATGCAATGACTCTAGCAGTGGTTTGTGAAAAGAACACACATGAAATGACTCTAGCTGTGGTTCATGAGAAGAACACACATGTAATGACACAGGTGGATCCATGTGTGGTTTTTGAGAGGAACATACATGCAATGACACTAGGTGTCGTTCATGAAAAGAACACACACCCAATGACACTGGTGGATCCTTATGTGGTTTGTGAGAAGAACACACATGCAATGACTCTAGTTATGGTTTGTGAAAATAACACACATGCAATAACTCTAACTGTGGTTAATGAAAAGAGCAGACATGCAATGACACTAGTGGATCCATGTGTGGTTTGTGAGAAGAACAAACATGCAATGACACTGGCTGTGGTTCATGAAAAGAGCAGACATGCAATGATACCGGTGGATCCATGTGTGGTTTGTGAGAAGAACACACATGCAATGACACTAGGTGTGGTTCATGAAAAGAACACACATCCAATGACACTGGTGGATCCTTATGTGGTTTGTGAGAAGAACACACATGCAATGACTCTAGTTATGGTTTGTGAAAATAACACACATGCAATAACTCTAACTGTGGTTAATGAAAAGAGCAGACATGCAATGACACTAGTGGATCCATGTGTGGTTTGTGAGAAGAACACACATGCAATGACACTGGCTGTGGTTCATGAAAAGAGCAGACATGCAATGATACCGGTGGATCCATGTGTGGTTTGTGAGAAGAACACACATGCAATGACACTCGGTGTGGTTCATGAAAAGAATACACATCCAATGACACTGGTGGATCCTTATGTTGTTTGTGAGAAGAACATACATGCAATGACTCTGGCTGTGGTTCATGAGAAGAACACACATGCAATGACACTTGTGGATCCATGTGTGGTTTGTGATAAGAACACACATCCAATGACACTGGGTGTGGTTCATGAAAAGAACACACATGTAATGACATTGGTGTATCCTTATGTGGTTCATGAGAATAACAGACATGAAATGACACTGGTGGATCCATGTGTGGTTTATGAGAGGAATAAACATGCAATGACACTTGGTGTGGTTCATGAAAAGAACACACATGCAATGACACTTGGTGGATCCATGTGTGGTTCATGAGAAGAACACACATGCAATGACACTGGTGGATCCATGTGTGGTTTCTGAAAGGAACATACTTGCAATGACACTAGGTGTGGTTCACGAAAAGAACACACATCTAATGACACTGGTGGATCCTTATGTGGTTTGTGAGAAGAACACACTTGCAATGACACAGTGAATCCATATGTGGTTTGTGAAAAGAACACACATGGAATGACTCTAACTGTGGTTAATGAAAAGAGCAGACATGCAATGACACTGCTGGATCCATATGTGGTTTTTGAGAGGAACACACATCCAATGACACTAGGTGTGGTTCATGAAAAGAACACACATGCAATGATACTGGTGTATCCTTATGTGGTTTGTGAGAAGAACAGACATGCAATGACTCTAGTTGTGGTTCATGAGAAGAACACACATCCAATGACAATGGTGTATCCTTATGTGGTTTGTGAGAAGAACACACATGCAATGACTCCAGCTGTGGTTTATGAAAAGAACACACATGCAATGACTCTAACTGTGGTTAATGAAAAGAGCAGACATGCATTGACACTGGTGGATCCATGTGTGGTTTGTGAGAAGAACACACATGCAATGACACTGGCTGTGGTTCATGAAAAGAACAGACATGCAATGATACGGGTGGATCCATGTGTGGTTTGTGAGAAGAACAGACATGCAATGACACTGGGTGTGGTTCACAAAAGAATACACATCCAATGACACTAGTGGATCCTTATATGGTTTGTGAGAAGAACAGACATGCAGTGGCTCTGGCTGTGGTTCATGAGAAGATTACACATGCAATGACACTGGTGGATCCATGTGTGGTTTGTGAGAGGAACACACATCCAATGACACTGGGTGTGGTTCATGAAAAGAACACACATGCAATGCCACTTGTGTATCCTTATGTGGTTTGTGAGAATAACAGACATGCAATGACTCTAGCTGTGGTTCATGAGAAGAACACACATGCAATGACACAGGTGTATCCTTATATGGTTTGTGATAAGAACACACATGCAATGACTCTAGCAGTGGTTTGTGAAAAGAACACACATGAAATGACTCTAGCTGTGGTTCATGAGAAGAACACACATGAAATGACACTGGTGGATCCATGTGTGGTTTTGGAGAGGAACAGACATGCAATGACACTGGGTGTGGTTCATGAAAAGAACACACATCCAATTACACTGGTGGATCCTTATGTGGTTTGTGAGAAGAACACACATGCAATGACTCTAGTTATGGTTTGTGAAAAGAACAGACATGCAATGACTCTAACTGTGGTTAATGAAAAGAGGAGACATGCAATGACACTAGTGGATCCATGTGTGGTTTGTGAGAAGAACACACATGCAATGACACTGGCTGTGGTTCATGAAAAGAGCAGACATGCAATGATACCGGTGGTGACGAGGTTTAATCTCGTCAATGCCCATTGTTATGGACTTGGGTTTTGGAGAAGATGGGGATGCTGGAGATCGTGGCACAGTTAACAGACAAGCAACCAGGGGACACGAGATTTACCCAGGTTCAGGCCCCCGAAGGGAAAACCTTACTCCTGCTTGTCTGCTCTTTGATTACGGCGGAACCGAAGGTTACAGGGTGCGCAGATTCGATCTGGCGTGGATGCGTGTGCGAAAGTATGAGTCGAGTTGTCCTAGGACGTGCCCTCCTGGCCTTTATATAGACTTAGGCAGGTCCCGGGCATAGTCCTAGTCGGTTACAAGTTCTAGGGTTTTACCCCTTTGAATTTCCTATCTCCTCTAGCCTTGCTCTCCAAGGATCCGAAGACGTCATGGGCCTTGGCCACCCGAAAATCTTCATGGGCCAGCGTATGTCCGCCGTGGGCCTTCCTTGGGCTGGACTAGGTATGATGAAGTTACGTACCCGTAGGGTATAACCATGTCAGTAGCCCCCGAGTGATCAGTCGAATCGTAGATTCGGCTGAGGACTCTTCCATCCTTCAGGAGCAGTTATATGTTAATAGTATATGTGTATAGGGATTGTTGATGCGTGTGCCTGACTCACCCGACGGATCAGGGTCAGTTAACTGTCTTAGGACGAAACAACACGATCTTCTTCAGGTTTGGGTCCCTTAACCCAGGCCTGGAACATATGCTGGCGTAATTCAACTCAGGCCGCGGAGGACTTATAGGAGTGGAATTCCAGTGATTTTAATTGGTGTACCCAACGCGTCCGTCGGGATTTTTCATCGTACCTGCTGGTACGGATTCATACTAGCAGAGCGCAATCAGGTGCGTTGCCAGGCCATCAGATGATATCTGTAGGTCTTATCTTTGCGTCGCAGACGCAGCATCCGAACACTTATCACCTCGGAGGTGCTTTGGGTGGCCAAGGAGATTGTTGCTCACTCAGCTTTTGTTGGGGCAGAGTTGCCAAAAAGTTTTTGCGTGCTGATCCGAAAGATCGCAGTCGAAGATTTCATAGGGTGCGCGACCAGCGCTCCCTATGGGAGTAGCCCCCAAGTGTCTGTTCGAGTCGTAGACTCGAGCGGAGACTATTAGTTCAAGCATTGCTTCAATCATTAGGTCCG
Source organism: Avena sativa (assembly GCA_916181665.1). Classification (NCBI taxonomy): domain Eukaryota; kingdom Viridiplantae; phylum Streptophyta; class Magnoliopsida; order Poales; family Poaceae; genus Avena; species Avena sativa. The sequence goes on from OV702292.1 coordinate 322,892,439, forward strand.
TAGGACTCGAAAATTTTCGGATGCTTAAATCCATCCTCCCTATGGGAGTAGCCCCCGAGTCCGTAGTGGAGTCGTAAACTCGACGTAGGACTCAGAGAAATAATTTTGTCCTCATTTGTCTGTCGGGTGCGCGGCCAGCGCTCCTGATAGGAGTAGCCCCCAAGTATTTAGTCGAATCGTAGATTCGAGTGAGTACTTTTAGCTGTGGAGCCGAAGTGGTGCTAGTATAGCTTTTGATGACGTCAGTGCTTACGATCGATGACCTCAAGCGTCTGCTACGCCAGAGATGACTTGACTGGACGAAGCGTGGGTCCCACTTGCTGACTTTGAATTGACCGGTCACGCGCGGCGTGGAGATGATTACGGCGTCTCCTCGATTTCCGCATGTAGTGGACGGCGTGGTAACGACGGTTCATTTTGGTGCTGACACGTGTACGGCCAGATCTCCCGTTGGCGTTAGGTCTTCTCGATGGACGGCCAGCGTGCGTCGTCTTCGCTGTTATAATCCCTAGTGAAATCGTGGTTTGTTTTTCACCGTAGCAGTTCATCTATTCACTGCCCCCTCGTTCTTGAGCTATTCTTGCTGCGCGCTGAGAGTTTCCTCCACATTTCCTTTGTCTTTCTTCGTTGGCAACGCCACCACCGCCGTAGCGCCATGGGGCAAACAAAGAAGTCCTCATCTACAGTTGGGACCAGCGCCGCCGGAGGCAAGAAGGGCACCACCACTGCTCGCATCACCGACGGTGGCTGGCGGCGATCAGAAACGCGGGAGAGCGATCTCCGCAAGCTGCGCGAGCGGAGCCTGATCCCGCAAGACACGACGGCCGTGAGGCTCCCCGGCAATGAGGTAATCCCCTGTCCCCCATCTGGGTATCGGGTTATGTTTGTTGCCTTCATGATTCGCGGGTTTTCTTTCCGGTCCATGACTTCCTTCGTGGACTGCTCTTTTTCTATGGGGTTCAACTCCATCATCTGTCTCCCAACTCCCTTCTCCACATTGCGTGTTTTATCATGCTTTGCGAGTGTTGGCTTGGCATTGAGCCGCACTTTGGCCTCTTCCGGAAGCTTTATTCCGTGAAGAGGCAGTCTGGTTCGGATGGTGTGTATCCCATTGGGGGTTTCATCATCTCCCTCAGTCCCAATGTGCAATTCTTTTCCTTTTCCATGTCCGAATCTGTCCAGTACTGGCGGAGGAAATGGTTTTACATCCGTGACTCCGTACTGCCTGGGCAAGATTTTGGTCTCGTTTCTTTTGACCCCTCCCAATTGATTGAGAAGAAAAGATCCTGGAAAAACCAAGTCTTAGACGGTGAAGTGGCGGAGATAGAGGCCCTGTACCGTCGGGTGAAGGATCTCCAATTGATTCCTGAGAAGGAGGTGAACGGTGTCGACATCATCCGGACGTTTCTTGAGCGTCGGGTGCAGCCTCTCCAAGCGAGGGCGCATCCGATGTTTCTTTACTCTGGGCGCCGTGATCCGACGAGGGTTTCGAGTGAGAAGATCTCCGAGGTGGAACTTGACAAGGCTCTTCGCGCGCTGTTAAAGTTCAAGGCCGACGAAGAAATCCCGGGGAAGTCGCTGACTCCTCCCTTTTCTTCGACGTTGGTCGTGCCGAAGGTGTAGATTTACGCACGTAGTGCTCCCCTTTTGTTTTTATCAGCTGTGTACTTTTTTCTTTGTTTGCTAACAAAGTTCATTTTCCTTTTGCAGAGCTTCAAAGTGCCGGGCATGGCACCACCGTTGCCCGAAAGGTATCCGAATGCCCCGGATAATGAAGTGGTGGATTCCGTGTCCGAGCTACCGTCAGCTCGATCCCTAGCGGAGGATGCCGACGAATCGAGTGAGGACCATTCGCGCAGGCGATCACGGAGCTCTAGCGAGTCGTTAGATGCCTCGACTCCTCCGATTCCCAGAAATCCTCTAGGCCTTGAGCGTCATGATGATGTTCATGGGGGTTCTTCCTCTCCCCTTCCTGCCATTCCTGTGCGGGCTGTTGCTCCGCACCCGCCAGCAAAGCGGAAGAAGGAAGAAAAGAAGGAGGAGAAGAAGGAAGAAAAGAAGGAGGAGAAGAGGGCCCGAAGGGCTTCTCCTATCTTCGACCTGAGCGCGTTGGGCTCGTAAGTTTTCTTGTTGCCACTGTTGTCCTTTGTTCCCTTGTTATTTTTGCACCTATTTTGATTGGTTCGTATGCAGGCAATCCTCCGACGGCTCTAGTGATGGTGCGCGCGAGATGATGGGGGAGTCGAACATTGCGTCGCCTCCTCCTCAGACGGTGGTGACTTCTGGTGATGCTGCGCCAGTTCTTCCTGTGCAGGAGAGGCTGGTGGTTGCGCCTCAGAATTTCGCAGGCGGGCCTGCGGGTTTGCCTTCGGAGCACGTAAGTTTTTCTGCTTGATGTTACGGGGGGAGCCCCCGAGTGTCGTCGTATGCTGATGTTGTTTATGCTTCTTTGTGTTGGGCGTAGCCCCCAAGTCCTGCTCTTACTACTATTGCCTGTTGCTGCAGCCTTTTGTCCAAGAGGCCAAGCGGCTGGTGGAGGAGCGCCTAACGCTGGAGGCGAAACTGCGGCAGCTTCAAGGTATTCGTCTGCCTTGTAGTACTTATCTTGCTTATCCTGGTCCTGTTCTTTGACACTTGCTTGTTGTAAATGCAGAGGAGCATAACGACTCTCTCCGTGAGGTCGATGCTCTGAAGAAGAGCCTTGGCCAATCGGAGCAGAAGGCCAAAGCTGCCGCTGGTGCGAGAGAGCGCCTTGAGCTGGAGCTGACGAAGGCAGCCAAAGCGAAAGAGCGTCTGCAGCAGGAGGCCGCAGATCGTGAGGAGCAGCTGGCCACCGTTGCGGCTGCTCGTGAAAAAGGGGTGGCGGAGAAGCTCATGGCTGCTGCCAAGGCTATTTCGGGTGAGCGCTAGCTTTTGTACTTGCTTCTTTTTCTACAATCTTCTTCTATGTTGCCTTTCTTCATGTTTTCTTCTTTTTGTCTCAGATGCCGCAGGCATCGAGTTTGACCGCGGTGCTCTGGAGCACGGGAGTGCTCTAGATGATGCCACTGTAGCGGTCGAAGACCGCTGCAGCACCGTCGTCAACTCCCTTGTCAAGGCGAAAGAGGTCCTTGGTCGCTTCTACCAGGAGCTCTTCCCGAAGGGCGCATCCCTTGAAGACGTGGATGCCCTGGCAGAGGCTCTGTCAGCCGAAGCGCCTGCAGCGTACAAGCGCAAGCAGAAGGGCATCGGCGCGTCCGTCGGGCTAGCGATGGCCATGGCGGCTGGGGCGGAGCTGGACCTGCCCCAGATTACTTCTCGGATGCCTACAGCTGCGGATGGATCCGAGGTAGCCTTCGCCGCCTACTCCGCTCGCTGCAGACGATATGGGCCCAAGCTCATTGACTTGCTGTCTAAGTATGCATTGCGGCAGCAGGGCGAGGCCAAAGCTAGGCAGTCTGGTTCTGAGGCGACTCAGTGTCCTCCGCCTTAGGCATAGTAGACGTAGGGTAGTTTGTAGTCTATTTTTGTTGTAAATATCTTTTGTAGTATCATCCTTGTGCCACGTAGTGGCCTTATATACTTTAATGAATTCCTCCGAGTTGTGCTCTATCCTTGGCTAAATGTCTTTGTGCCTTCTTTTTTCTGCTGCTATAGGTTCCTTCGGGTGCTGACCCAGCTGACACTTCATCCGAAAGGTCCTTGCGAGCATCATTGGATGATTCCTCGCAGCTCGCTTTTCTTCGAGATCGCGTGCGCAGCTTGGAGAGAGATTTGCTTGGGTTACGCGGTCGCGCTGACGTTTGGAAATCCAAAGCAGACCGTGGTGCAGCCAGAGAGGAGTATTTGATGGCGGAGCTGGGTCGGCTGTCCGAACAGCTGCAATGTAAGTTGATCCTTCTTTCGGGCTGTAGCTCAGTTCTTCGGGTGAGCCTGCTGGCCTTACTCTTGGTTTGTGCGGTTGTCGCAGGTGCCAATCTTGCTCCGAGGGAAGAAAAGGAGCGTATTGCTGTTCGAGTCAATTGCTTGACTCAACAGGACATGGAGGCCGGCGGCTTCTTCTGGATGGATCGTGATCGCGCCATAGTTCTGGCGACGGTGCAGGATCGTGTCTACCAGGTTTCGCGGGTGCTTCGCCAGGTGCAGACATCGCTTTCCTCGGTGCTGCACGTCATGTTTCCGTTGGATGCCGTGCCAACGACCCTTGCAGGTCTTCTGACGAAGTTTCGGAGTGCCAGCAATGTCAAGAGCTGGTGCGGCAGCAGCTCATCGCAGGGGTGAAGGCTGCCTTGTCTCTTGTGAGGGTGCACCGCCCTGATGTAGATTTGGCTGCTGTGGCGACTGGGCCACCTCCTCGACCAGATGGTGGCGAGTGGAATATGCGTCCGCATTACGCGGCTGTAAGGCAGTATGCCGAACAGATTGTAGATTTGTTTGAGCAGCGTGCTCAGGTTATTCTTCAGAGTAGGTAGGACCTGAAAATAAACAGATAGATGTAAAATTTGTATATTGCGGCTGGGCGTGTATGTGCCCTTTGTTGTAAAGGTTTGCTTGTTTGCGAGCACGCAGTGCTTTGATTTAGTACGTGCCCTTTTCGTTTGCCTGACGTGGTCATCTACTCAGGTGTACACGTTTTGTCCTCAGTCGATGAAATCGTGAGGTGGGGGGAGCCCCCGAGTGCGTATGTAGCATGTAGTAAAGTTGCAGAAAATAGTCAACCGAGGGTTGGGGGCGAGGTACTTAGCTTTGTTTATATCGTGATGGAGGAGGTACATGATTCAGCCGAGTAGCCTTGGCTGAAAGCCTTATCTAAGTAAAAAGGGGGGTAGGTTGCTACGGGTAGAATCGTCGCAGGTGCGAGACGTTCCACGGGTTGGAGTATGCGACTCCAGATTCCACGTGCTTGAGGCGATAGGCGCCACCTGGGATGACCTCGGTGATGGCGTAGGGTCCTTCCCAAGGTGAATTGAGTTTGTTCGGTCGCTTTTGCTTGAGTTGCAAGACGAGGTCTCCTTCGAAGAAGGACCTTTGGCGCAGCCGACGGCTGTGATAGTTGCGGAGACTTTGCTGGTACACCGCTGATCGAGCTGCTGCTATATCCCGTGCTTCGTCGAGTGTGTCGACGGCGTCTTCGAGTGCAGCCGTGGACTCGGCTTCGCTGTACGCGACGACTCGTGGAGCCTGATGGCGTACTTCGGCTGGTAGCACTGCCTCGGCTCCGTGTACCATGAAGAACGGTGTGTAGCCGGTGGAGCTGTTTGGCGTAGTCCGTAAGCTCCACAGGACATACGGTAGCTCTTTCGTCCAGTTTCCAGCTTTGTGCTCGAGTGAGCTCATGAGGCGCTTCTTGATGCCGGCGCCGATTAGGCCGTTGGCCTTTTCCACTTGCCCGTTTGTTTGCGGGTGTGCCACTGAGGCATACGTGATATTGATCCCGAAGCCTTTGCAGAAGTCCTGGAATTCTTCGGAGATAAAGTTCGATCCGTTGTCGGTGATGATGCTGTGCGGTACGCCAAACCTGTAGACAATGGATTCGAAGAACTTGACGGCGGTTTTGCCCTTCTGGTTGGTGACTGGCATGGCTTCGATCCACTTGGTGAATTTGTCGACTGCGACCAGGAGGAAGACGTGTCCTCCCTTTGAGGATTTTGTCAGTTTGCCGATCATGTCAAGGCCCCACTGGGCAAAAGGCCAGGCTATGGGTATGGGTCGCAGTTCGGACCCAGGTGCGTGCAGTTTGTCGGCGAACCGTTGGCACCCGTTGCATCTTCGGACGATGTCTTTCGCGTCGCTCATGGCCGTTGGCCAGTAGAATCCTGCTCGCAGAGCTTTGGCGACGAGCGAGCGGCTACCTGCGTGGTGGCCGCAGATGCCCTCGTGGATATCTTGGAGTATGGCCTTGCCGTTGTTGATGGTGACGCACCGTTGTAGTACGCCCGTAATGCTGCATTTGTACAGCTCGCCGTTGATGATGGTGAAGGCTTTTGATCGACGAGATACGCGCCGGGCATCTGTCGGGCTGTCTGGCAATTCTCCGTTTATCAGGAACTGGAGGTATGGACGTGTCCAAGTTTCTTCGACTGCCATGACCTGCATCAGATTGACCATGGCGACTTCGGTATCCAACTTTTCGGGTCCTTCATGACCTTCGGGTAGCGTAACCCCCGAGTGTTCTGCTTCTTCGGGTGATCCCTTGGGGAATTTCCGCTTGATGGATGGCACGCAGATCTGTTCGAGGAACACACCTGGTGGTACCTTTGCACAAGTGGAGCCGATGTTGGCGAGTCTATCGGCCTCCTTGTTGCTCTCTCTTCCAACGTGCCGAAGTTCGCAGCCGTCGAATTCTCCTTCGAGTGCGTTGTATAGTACGCGGTACGCGATCATGTTTTCGGCGTGTGCGTCACACTCATTCATCGTCTGCTGTACGACAAGGTTGGAGTCACCGTAGATGACCAGGCGCGTTGCGCCACATATTTTTGCCATCTTCATGCCATGGATGAGGGCTTCGTATTCGGCCTCGTTGTTGGAGGCTCTGAATTTCATCCGAAGGACGTACTTCATCTTGTCACCTTGCGGGGAGGTCAGTATGACTCCTGCCCCTGCTCCGGCTTCGCGTTTGGAGCCGTCAAAATGCATTGTCCAGGACTGCGACATGTCTGGGGTGTCAGGCAGCTGCAGCTCCATCCAGTGCACCAGGAAGTCCGGAAGGACTTGAGATTTGATTGTGTGTCGCTTCTCGTAGATGATGTCCAGGGGTGATAGTTCAATGCCCCATAGGGCCACGCGCCCTGTGGCCTCTGGGTTATTCAGGATGTTGTTTAGGGGTGCCTCGTTGACGACCATCACCTAATGCTCCTGGAAGTAGTGGCTCAGTCGTCGAGCCGTCATGAACACGCCGTAGGCCAGCTTCTGGTAGTGCGGGTACCGCTGTTTTGTTAGAGTGAGAACCTCGCTGAGGTAGTAAATTGGGCATTGTACCCCGTGGGTCTTGCCTTCTTCGGGTCGTTCGACCACGAGTACTGTGCTGACCACCTGGTGTGTGGCTGCTACGTACATCAATAGGGGCTCGCGCTCTTTTGGCGTGACCAAAACGGGCGAGGTGGAGAGGAGCCGCTCGAGGCTTTCGAATGCGTCGTTGGCTTCTGGTGTCCACTCGAACTTGTCTGCCTTGCGCAGCAGCTGGTAAAATGGTAGGGCCTTCTCGCCCATGCGGCTGATGAACCTGCTTAGTGCCGCTATTCGCCCTGCGAGCTGTTGAACGCCCTTGAGGTTTTTCGGCTTCTCCATTGTCATGATAGCTTTGATTTTCTTCGGGTTCGCTTCGATCCCTCGTTGAGAGATGAAGTACCCGAGCAGCTGACCCGAGGGGACGCCGAAGGCGCACTTTTCTGGATTGAGCTTGATCCTATAGTGATCAAGGTTGTCGAACGTCTCGCAGAGATCGTCGATAAGTGTTCTTGCCTCCTTGGTTTTTATGACTATGTCGTCGACATAGACTTGGACGTTGCGACCGATCTGGTCCTTGAGGCAGGCCTGCATGCATCGCTGGTACGTGGCACCCGCGTTCTTTAGCCCGAAGGGCATTGTGTTGTAGCAGTATACTCCGAACGGTGTGATGAACGCCGTTTTCTCTTGATCTTCGACCTTGAGTCGAATCTGGTTATAGCCTGAGTAGGCGTCGAGGAAGGAGAGTTTCTCACAACCTGCAGTCGAATCGATGATTTGGTCGATCCGAGGAAGAGGGAAGTGGTCCTTAGGGCAGTGTTTATTTAGTGACGTGAAGTCCACGCACATCCGCAGGATGTCTGTGTCCTTCTTCGGGACCATCACCGTGTTTGCCAGCCACTCGCTTTCCTTGATTTCCCGGATGAACTCTGCTGCGAGTAATCTGTTGATCTTCTTGCCGATAGCTTCGGCTCATGGCTCCGACAGTCGTCGGATGGACTGCTTGACTGGCTTGGTGTCTGGGAAGACATTGAGTGCATGCTCGGCGAATTCCCTGGGAACTCCTGGCATGTCCGCAGGACACCAGACGAAGATTTCCCAGCGCTCACGGAGGAATTCGACGAGCGCGCCTTCCTATGCGGTGCTGAGGTCATTGGCGATCAGCGCCGTCTTGGAGGTATCCGTTGGATGGACCTGCACTTTCTTGGTGTTGATGGTGGAGTCGAAAGACATGTCAGGTGCGTTCTGCTTTGTGACTGGGGGTAGCCCATTGTCCGTCACCTCGCGGAGCCTTACAAGCTCGTCTTGCATGCCGAAAGACTGGGAGATTTTGTTGAAATCCCTGTCGCATTGGTCCGATCGGGTGAAGCTCCCGTGGACTGTGATGACGCCCCTTGGTCCTGGCATCTTGAGTAGTAGGTATGCGTAGTGTGGGACGGCCAGGAACCTTGCGAATGCTACACGTCCCAGGATGGCATGGTATTGCGACGGCCAGTCCACCACCTCGAATTCTAGGCGCTCCTGCCGAAAGTTGTTCGGCTCCCCGAAGATGACGTCGAGCCCTATTTGGCCCAGGGGGAAGATGCCCTTCCCTGGGACAATGCCGTGGAACGTTGTGTCTGATTGTTCTAGGCTGCATTGCGGGATCCGCATAGCTGCTAGAGTGCTTGCGAACATTAGGTTGATGCCGCTGCCGCCGTCCATGAAGACGCAACTCATCTCGAAGCCTCCGATCTGCGCCTCCAGTACCAGGGCAGCATGACCTGGGCGAGGGATCAGGCAAGGGTGATCCGCGCGAGTGAATGTGATGCAGGACTCCGATCCGCTGAGGTACTCAGGGATTGCAGGCAGAGTTGCCACGGCCAAGTTGATTTGTCGGGTGATTTTCTTCTGCACCCGGTTGGTGGGGCGTCCCTTCTGGATCATATTTAGCGCTCCCTTTGGTGGGGGGTATGCGACCCCGACGTTGTTTTGTGTTGGTGCGACTGGTTGATTTGGGCCTCCAATAGGCGGCGGTGGAGGAGCTCGGTGTGCTATTTCACCTGGCGCAGGTGCGTTTCCGAACACAGGAATTGGAGCTTGTTGCCTCATCTACATCATGCCTTCGCTGAGTTTCTGGAACTCGCGGCAGTCCTTGAGCATGTGGCTAGCTTTCTTTTTGCCATCTTGTTTGTCGATGTAGAAGTGGATGGTGCATGGACCCGAAAGTTTGTCGAATGATGAGGGTCCGTTGTCGCGGTCGCGGCGTTGCCACGACTGCGTTGGTCGTCCGTTGTCGCGGAATATTCCGCTGCGGTATCATCCGCTGTTGCGGCTGTTGTCATTACGGCGGTCGGCGTAGCTGGCTGCGACCATGTCGGGTACGTCGTGGTCCTCGTAGACGCGCGATCTCCTCTTGCTGCGGCATTCGCGTCTTCGGCCGTAGTCGTCCTCTTCATCTGATTACGCCCGCTGGATGCAATCTTAGCCGTCTGCCCAACTGTTGGCGATTTCCATGAGGTGGTCGAGTGTCTTGGACTTTACACGCCCAAGTTCCTCCTTGAAGTCTGGGCGCTTGACGCCGTCCCTGAAGGCGTCGATGGCCCTTTCTTCGGAGATGTGTGTTGCAGAGTTCTTGGTTGTAGACCAGCGTAGTATGTACGAGCGAATAGATTCACCCGTTCTCTGAGTGCAGGCTCGCAACTCTTCGATTGAGGCGGGCCTCTTGCTGGTGCCTTTGAAATTTCGGATGAAGCTATAAGCGAGCTCCTCCCAGCTTCGGATAGATCCGGATGATAGGCTGCTAAGCCAGACCTGCGCCGCGCCTGTCAGCTGCAGCTGAAGGCATTGCATGGCGGTTTCTTTGTTGCCTCCGTGAAGCTTGACGGATGACAGATGGTCACTGAGCCAGGACTTTGGATCTTGCGTGCCGTTGAACTTCGGAGTATCCGAAGGAAGCTTGAAGTTGCGTGGCATCTGTGTTCGCCGGACGGATCTGCTGAAGCATCGAGCCCCGCAGAGTTCTCCTTCGTCTTCATCCATCTCAGATTCAGACGAGCATGCGCGTTTGGCGCGTGCTTTGTCGATCTTGCGCTGTGTAAGCTTGTCTCTAGCGTCGTAGTCGCGTTTATGGCGGTGCGAGATCTTCTTCCTTCGAGGAAGATCGTGTTCCTCTTCATCTTCGGATGAGGGAGTGGGGCTTCGGTCGCGCCTGGCCGGAGCTTTCTTCTTCGGCTCCGTAGGAGCGTCTTCGTGGAGCGCAGCTCCAATTAGTCCTAGTCCGGTGAGTGCGGACCTATGCATGGCCCTTTTCGGGTCCCCCTCCGGAGGTGGGTGAGCCGCGAGATACGCAGTGGCTGCCATGATCGCAGCTTGTGGCGTCTTCGGGATGATGTTGCCGGCAGCGTCCATATCCACGAACGATGTGTGGAGAGTTCGGGTCACGTCACGCCGCTCCTTCGGGTCCATGTTTTCCACCCGAGAGCGGTGCTTGTTTCCCTGGTTTCCGTTTGTGCTAGAGCCGGGTCCCATGGCGGAGAGCGCAGCTCGTCGCGCACTGGACTCAGAGGCTGCTTGCTTGCGTTTGTCGAGCGTCTCCTACATCTTGACTTGCTTCTTGTGCTCCTCGATGAGGAGGTAGTGGTATGCCCTCAGCAGATCACGTGGGGAGTCCAGAGGTAGGACTATTTCGCCTGCGACGGCGCGGAGTGCTTCGACCCATCCTTCTTTGCTAAGTTGGATGAGGTGGCCCCTGTTTTCCCTGTTTTCGCTGTTCCCACCGTTTTCGTCGTTTCCGTCCTGCGGGTTGGGGTTGGGCGGCGGGTTAGGCGTTTCCTCGTCGGTTTGGATGACTGTGGCGCACAGATAGCACCTGCAGATTGGTTGGCTACTGCCGCAGCTTTCGGATCCGGAACCGTAGGTCCCTTCATCCGAAGGTGGATCGCACAGATCGGAGTTGCAGCTGCTGCTGCCGTAGAACTCATCTGTTGATGGTGACGTGCGTAGCACGAGGTGTGGAGCCCACGAAGCAGGCCTGATTGACAGCACGGGCACCCGCTCAGGGAGGCAGAGGGTGCCAGTTTGTCCCACCTGGAAGCAGAAGCTCCCGAACAAGATTTCGAGTCCGTCGCCTACGGGCTGGAAATCCTTCATGGTATCCGGCGAGTGGGCGGTGAAGTCGAAAGCGCCGAAGAGGAGGTGATTCTCCGTCGCCGCGGAGTTGTAGATCGATCGGGTCGGAACCGTCACGACCGCACAATCAGCAGCCCCAATTCCCACAGACGGCGCCAATTGACGAGGTTTAATCTTGTCAATGCCCATTGTTATGGACTTGGGTTTTGGAGAAGATGGGGATGCTGGAGATCGTGGCACGGTTAACAGACAAGCAACCAGGGGACACGAGATTTACCCAGGTTCAGGCCCCCGGAGGGAAAACCCTACTCCTGCTTGTCTGCTCTTTGATTACGGTGGAACCGAAGGTTATAGGGTGCACAGATTCGATCTGGCGTGGATGCGTGTGCGAAAGTATGAGTCGAGTTGTCCTAGGACGTGCCCTCCTGGCCTTTATATAGACTTAGGCAGGTCCCGGGCGTAGTCCTAGTCGGTTACAAGTTCTAGGGTTTTACCCCTTTGAATTTCCTATCTCCTCTAGCCTTGCTCTCCAAGGATCCGAAGACGTCATGGGCCTTGGCCACCCGAAAATCTTCATGGGCCAGCGTATGTCCGCCGTGGGCCTTCCTTGGGCTGGACTAGGTATGCTGAAGTTACGTACCCGTAGGGTATAACCATGTGTGGTTTGTGAGAAGAACACACATGCAATGACACTCGGTGTGGTTCATGAAAAGAATACACATCCAATGACACTGGTGGATCCTTATGTGGTTTGTGAGAAGAACATACATGCAATGACTCTGGCTGTGGTTCATGAGAAGAACACACATGCAATTACACTTGTGGATCCATGTGTGGTTTGTGAGAAGAACACACATCCAATGACACTGGGTGTGGTTCATGAAAATAACACACATGTAATGACACTGGTGTATCCTTATGTGGTTCATGAGAATAACAGACATGCAATGACACTGGTGGATCCATGTGTGGTTTATGAGAGGAACAGACATGCAATGACACTGGGTGTGGTTCATGAAAAGAACACACATGCAATGACACTTGGTGGATCCATGTGTTGTTCATGAGAAGAACACACATGCAATGACACTGGTGGATCCATGTGTGGTTTGTGAGAAGAACACACATCCAATGACACTGGGTGTGGTTCATGAAAAGAAGACACATCCAGTGACACTGGTGGATCCTTATGTGGTTTGTGAGAAGAACACACATGCAATGACTCTAGCTGTGGGGCCCTCGGATTAATCCTCCGAGAATCCCTGTTATGCATACAACCACGATCCCATGATCAGTTAGTAGTGGAACATAACCGACAAGTATCATTACAACATCCGAGATATACCGAAATACAAGACTTACATAAATGCCACTATGGGTATACCATCTTCAGTAGTGGAACATCATCATGCGCAGAGCCCAATCAAGCTTCAACCTACAGGCAACTGACTGGGAAGACGCCCTAGCTCGCATAGTCGTCCACTTCACCCTTTCTTGATATCTGACCAAGTTAATAGCCAGGGACAATGCCGGTGATTACTTTGAATGTACTCACAAACCACCTTAAGAGAAATAATAATAGCAGGAAGATATGCAATATGGCTGTGGTAGTAGGAGGGCTCCAAGAGAGGTTCTTTTCTCATTTAGTTTCTCTTGTAGATATAGCATCTACATATCTTTGTTGAAAACTTTTGTAAACATTTTGGAAACCTTTTGAAAAGTCTTGGAAAACATCAGGACTGGGCCACCCATTTGTTCCCGTCTTTAGGTCGTCCCACGACCAAACTCCTTTCTCCTCCTTCCGACCATCCCATGGTCAAAACCTTTCTCCTTTCCGACCATCCCATGGTCAAAACATTTCCAAAGCCATTTCTTTTCTAAAATCCTTTTTGAAAACAAAACCAGCACCACTCTATATAAGTTTGTCCAGCCCGTCCTTAACCGCAGACACGGCTATGCGAATAGATTTACACTCTGCAGAGGTTGTACACTTTACCCACACCATCCGGGTACACTACCCTGATCTTCACCGATCGTGGGTCGAGTAACCAATCAAGACTCTCCGAATGCCCACTCCAATATAAGTGCCTACCCTGTGAGTGTTAATCCCCTCAAAACCGGGACGTCGGGCGAGGACCAACCGGAGCGCTTTTTCCACTTCTCGAGTGTGCGCTTTCAATGAGGGGCTCACAGTAACGCGTGGAGGCCTGCCGGCCCTTCATTCCTTCTCCAGGTCGATGTCCCACATGGACCTTTATCGGAGAAGGCCCACCCTCTAGAGATCCCCGATCCCCTGTAGTTGTTGCGAGGCAGCTTATACCAGAGTAAACAAACATCAAATCCAGCCCCTTCCCATATAGGGATAGTGTGGTTGCACAGGGTTAAGTTGTTATAGCTAAACTGAAAAGAACCGGGTGCGTTTTTGTAAACCTTTTTCCTCCATCTTTTCTTCAGCACTTTGTAAAACAAAACCTTTTTCTTTCTCAACATCTCTTGGGAGGTCCCACCTCACCAAGGTTTTTACATAAAACGTTTGATAAAACTTTTTCGGGGTCTTCCCATCCTCTAGTTTTGCTTCGGCTAAACCGGGGTCTCCAAAGGGTTATGGTGTGGTACACCATCTATTCTGCTAGGGACAAGTAGGTGTCACCAAGGGGGTTGTACTTAATAGTACAGAAGAGTAATAGTTCAGAGGAGCCAAACCACTACCGGATATACATCAACAAATAATAAAACAATGCAGTTTCACAAATTGTAGACAAAATATGCATAAGTAAAATAGTAGGACAAGGCTTATGAGCAAGAAGGTGGCTTGCCTTTGATCAGCAGTATGGCATAAATGTCCCTGGACTTCTTCTTTAGATACCCCAGAATACCAATATCAATAATAAATACCACTTCTTCAGCTCTCCGATTTCATCGCAACTATCGTTGTCCTGACAACACATGCAAACAAACCAAGCCACAATCAACACCAGACAAACAAGCACCAATACAATACATCAAGCAATTGGATAATACAGGATTACAAATCAGTAGGTCTTAGGGACAAGGGATTAATGAGATTGGCCTTGTCTTGGGGATTATGGAAGAAAATCCCTTAGGATTTATAGTCTAGAAATTACCTAAGAGAGGGATTTTGTACCAAGATATATTCTGCATGATACCATTGTAAAAACATGATACCAACAGATAGGTATTGATAAAATTAAACCAACAGAAGTGGTTTCACCATTTTATCAATTACAGAAGATTTATAGTGATCTTTATAGTGAATAAGACTCTAGTTTTAGGGAATAATTCACCAGAACAGTTTTGGAGCTCCAAAAATCATTTCCTTGGGCGGTTAGGTAGGGCTTGATGTATTTGTTCACGGAGAGTTGGAATCAAGTCAAAATAATTACCAGAATGCCCTCTAGAAAATCCCAAAGGCAACTCTGTAGACATTTTGTCTTTTTCACCAGATTTAATCTAAAGGGTATTTTGATATGAGGTAAAGGTCAATGGGTAGGTATTGGAAATACCTTCAAATACCAATTGGAAATACGAATTTTGGAGTTGCAGAGCTACTGTAGTGATTTATCTAGTGAAACAACCATAAGGGGAAGGCTTTAATTCATTAAAGTTACTCAGTGTCTCCATAAAATTTGGTCTCCTGGATTTTGGTAGACCTTAGTGTACCACATCACAGAGAGTTGGAATTGGGTGAATACCTCTGTTGGTTTGGCCTAGAGAAATCACCTAAGGCAGAAACTAATAGTTTTTGCTATTTTTACTAAAGGCAAACTACCATTCACCTTGACATGGGATAAATGCTAGATGGTAAGCCTATGGGTATGCTTCCAAAGGGACTTGGTTTCATCCACTTTGGAGATGGGAAGCTCACAGGGGAATTTAATTAGTGGGATAAACACATTTTGGTGGAAATAATGCCCATAAATAATGAAAATTACTTTGGGCAAAAGACCAGTTCTGCATGATGAGGAAAACCCTAGGGGACCATGTAAAATTGTCACCTAGACGAGATCACGCAGTTTTGTATTTTATTTGGATTTAAACTAACATGTATATTTCAGATCTAGAATTCCCAGAGAAAAAGAAAAATGGAAAAGCCACAGTTGGGCCGGATCTGGAGGGAAGCTGGGCCGTCCAGGGGAGAAGCAGCCCACCCAGGTGGGGACTACGTGGGAGGAGGGTTTCAAAGGTGCTGACAGCGGGGCCTATTGGTCAGTGAGAGCTGGAGGCCGAACAGGTATTAGCGAGCCTGGGCCGTTGGATCTAGTCGCAATCGACGACTCGGGTTCATCTCCCTCGCTGAGACCTCGCTGGCGATGAGGGAAACCCTAGATGCGTCGGGCGTCGGCGAGGAGCTCACCTGGGGGCTTGCTAGCGTCAGAGGAGTGGCGGAGGAGGAGCGTGACATGGCGGTCCTAGAGAGGGGCGTCGAGGTGGGGTTAGGCGTCTGGAGACGGCTCGTGCGAGAGCGTCTGTGGGGGACGCCGCGGGAGCTCGTCGGAGCCGTCAGTAGCAGCGGTCTCTGGGCAAAAACCAAGGTGGATTAGATGCAGAAGAGGTCGGGGAGTACTAGGAGGCCACATGCAGAGAGGAAAGAGCAGGGGAGGGAGATCTAGACCTCAGTACTTGAAAATGACCGAGAGTTCTTCTCTCCTTTATCCTGGCCAGGACAGAGCGGATGGGGAGGAGTGGCTCTAGGGGGTGTGCAGTGGGAGGGAAGGGGGAAAATGAGCCGGGGCAGGGGTGCTGGGGTGGCCTCTAGCCTATTTAACCAAGAGGGAGTACTCCATCATGGACTTGGTCCATGGGAGGCTTGGGGGAAAGGTGGAGCTTAGGCATTGGCCGGATGGGGCTGAGGGAGCTTGTGGAGAGGGAGTAGGGAGGTGTGGGAGGCGCCTGCCAGGCTGCAAGGTTCAGGGGGAGGGATTTGACCACTCTCCCTCTAGCCTCGGGCATAGCAAGAAAAGAGATGGATGGGGCTTAGGGCTAGCCATGAGTAGCTTCCAGGTGGGGTAGGGGACGGTAGTGGGTGCAGGTACACGCCAGCTGAGTGGAGAGGGGTGAGGGTGGCTGTTGTTTGTCAGATATGGGAGGATACTCATTTAAGACAAGATCTTCACCTCTCCTTCATACAAGCACAAAAGCCAAAAGGGAGGGCTACAGTGATCGTGCTACAGTGGTGGTCGACAGGTGAGAGGGCTGGTTACTGGGGAGAAGTGGAGGGCAAGTCTCCAAGGTGTTTGAGGTGTTTTTGGATCAAAGCTTGATTTATTTGACAAATATGGTCACATGGAGAGGTGTGAAGGAAGGTCCTAAATTGGTATTGCACATGGTGGGGAGATGGTACTGATAGGTAGATGAGGTCAAGGTAGATATCTAGGAATTATTTGGGATTTTTCTGAAGATTTTTAGTTCACTAAAAATCATTTATTCAAAAAGTACAGAAGTAGGTTCTAGGAGATCATTTGATAATTTTACATTGGACAGGTGGAGTTTTTGATGCGAGATGGTCCCAAATAGGAATACACACTTAGGGGAATTTTCCCAAGATTTATTGGAAGATAAAAGTATTTAAAACAATTATTATTCCATTTCAGCCATTTAAGAAAATGGGCAAAAAGAAATAATAAAGCTCTTAAACAATATTTTTTTTTTTGAAGTGGGAAGATGGGGTATGATGTGTGGGTCTTAATTGAGCCAAAAGTTGGGGAAGTGCTTTAGAAAAATCCAAACTTTCCCTTATGGAAGAGGTTTTGAAGAATTTGTCTATTAAAGAATTAAATTGATTTGGAGCCAAAATAGTTATGGGTAATATTTGATAAATCTTGATGATCAAGGTAGATGATGTAGACTAGGTGTATCAAGCATTTGCAACCTTGGGATTGGAGGTTCCAAGTTGATTTTGGTGGAATACCCTAGATTAAGGATCTATGGTGATGTTAATTTCATGCCATCAAAACATGGTTGTATCTTGGAGTTCAGATCTCCCCTTGGGGCATGGGGTAGATTGATGGATAGAACAAGTGATGTACATCAACATGGTTCAGAGGTTTGAGCTTGATCCATCTTGAGCTCACCAAGACAAGCTTTCAAACATTGAATAGAATAAGCCTGCCAAAGCAGATTATCAACTAGCCTTCAAAACCTTGTGGGTTTAAACAACTCAATGATCCAATTGGAACAAGTGAAGTGGATAATGATATACCTAAATGAGTAGAACACAACCATGCAAAGAGTTGGTCCATAACAGGTTGGATGGTGGTGTGAGCTTCTACCAAAGTAGGCATGCTGACTAGTTTTGTAGGAGAAGTTATTTTCTTGCATGCAAAACCATCAAGAACAAGTGGGTAGGAGGATGATCTAACCAAGGGCAAGAGTGGGCCTTGGTAGTCCTTAGGATGGTTCACAATATGGTTCAGATGCATTTCCAAAAATGCACAAGGGTTGATAAAGGGCGGCATTCAAAAAGGTGATGTTGGAAACATATTTCCAGACTTGGCCAAATTTGGCAGAGTTAGGGTTTTTGACTAGAATGTGGGTGGTGATGATTTTGATGGATGGCAAGGTACCAAAGCATCATCAAGTGGTTGATGTGGAAGTGTAGATTGAGTAGAAAGTATCCTTTCTTGATATTGGTCTTCATTGACTTGGAAACTTCTAGAAGGGATCACTTCAGAATTGATCTGG
The DNA here is from genome assembly GCA_916181665.1 of Avena sativa. Taxonomy (NCBI): domain Eukaryota; kingdom Viridiplantae; phylum Streptophyta; class Magnoliopsida; order Poales; family Poaceae; genus Avena; species Avena sativa. The sequence continues at coordinate 322,910,175 of OV702292.1, forward strand.
TTAAGGGTTTTAGATGATCACCTAGTAGCTAGGGATCAGATCCAGGTTGGTATTCTTGCTTGAGGGATTGATGATTTGGAAACATATTGATCCTAGTGATGAGCTCCTAGAGTAGATCATACTACTTCCTAAGCAAACAAGTCAAACAACAGATCAAGGCAATTCATCAGACAACAGATCAAGGCAACTCATCTTATAAACTAATCAACTACTACTAGGGTTACCATCAAGCTTAGCTTGAGGTAAGGATGGGTATTTTGAAATAGGTTGGAGTTTGAACAAGGTAAGGTCCTTGGTATCTCTACCAAGAGTAGAATCCAAAAGCTTACAAAAAGGTTTTGGAGATACTAGAGGTAAGACTAGTTGAAGGTTCTGTCTTGAAAACATAAGGAGATTATATTATCTAACTCTCCATAGTTTTGTCAATAGAAGCTACTAAAATAGTTGTTTGCAAAGGCTTCTTGGCTCAGGTTTTTAAGTACCAGAGCATTTGAGAATATGGATATTAAGCCAAGACTGTTTTGGGAAGTAGCTTTTGTCAACTAGTGTTAAGGTAAGGAGTATATCATCTAATACCCATTCATATGCATAAACATATCCAAACAACAAGCAAACACTGCACAAATGAACAAGAAAAAGTTTTTGTTCCTCCTGATTTTTGCATTCTCGACAACTAATCAGGGTTGCTGAAATTTGGACGTTACACTAGTTGTGGTTTGTGAAAAGAACACACATGCAATGACTCTAACTGTGGTTAATGAAAAGAGCAGACATGCAATGACACTGGTGGATCCATGTGTGGTTTGTGAGAAGAACACACATGCAATGACACTGGCCGTGGTTCATGAAAAGAATAGACAAGCAATGATACCGGTGGATCCATGTGTGGTTTGTGAGAAGAAGAAAAATGAAATGACACTGGGGGTGGTTCATGAAAAGAATACACATCCAATGACACTGGCGGATCCTTATGTGGTTTGTGAGAAGAACAGACATGCAATGACTCTGGGTGTGGTTCATGAGAAGAACACACATGCAATGACACGGGTGGATCCATGTGTGGTCTGTGAGAGGAACACACATGCAATGACACTGGGTGTGGTTGAAAACACATGCAATGACACTTATGTATCCATATGTGGTTTATGAGAATAATAGACATGCAATGACTCTAGCTGTGGCTCATGAGAAGAACACACATGCAATAAAACTGGCGTAACCTTATGTGGTTTGTGAGAAGAACACACATCCAATGACTCTAGCTGTGGTTCATGAAAAGAACACATATCCAATGACTCTAGTTGTGGTTCATGAGAAGAACACACATGAGATGACACTGGTGGATCCATGTGTGGTTTGTGAGAGGAACAGACATGCAATGACACTGGGTGTGGTTCATGAAAAGAACACACATCCAATGACACTGGTGGATCCTTATGTGGTTTGTGAGAAGAACACACATGCAATGACACAGTGGATCCATATGTGGTTTGTGAAAAGAACACACATGCAATGACTCTAACAGTGGTTAATGAAAAGAGCAGACATGTAATGACACTGGTGGATCCATATGTGGTTTTCGAGAGGAACACACATCCAATGACACTGGGTGTGGTTCATGAAAAGAACACACATGCAATGACACTAGTGTATCCTTATGTGGTTTGTGAGACGAACAGATATGCAATGACTCTAGATGTGGTTCATATGAGAAGAACACACATCCAATGATACTGGTGTATCCTTTTGTGATTTGTGAGAAGAACACACATGTAATGACTCCAGCCGTGGTTTGTGAAAAGAACACACATGCAATGACTCTAACTGTAGTTAATGAAAAGAGCAGACATGCAATGACACTGGTGGATCCATGTGTGGTTTGTGAGAAGAACACACATGCAATGACACTTTCTGTGGTTTATGAAAAGAACACACATGCAATGACACTGGTGGATCCATATGTGGTTTATGAGAATAACAGACATGCAATGACTCTAGCTGTGGTTCATGAGAAGAACACACATGCAATGATACTGGTGTAACCTTATGTGGTTTGTGAGAAGAGCACACATGCAATGACTCTAGTTGTGGTTCATGAAAATAACATACATCCAATGACTCTAGCTGTGGTTCATGAGAAGAACACACATGAAATGACACTGGTGGATCCATGTGTGGTTTGTGAGAGGAACAAACATGCAATGACACTGGGTGTGGTTCATGAAAAGAACACACATCCAATAACACTGGTAGATCCTCATGTGGTTTGTGAGAAGAATACACATGCAATGACAAAGTGGATCCATATGTGGTTTGTGAAAAGAATACACATGCAATGGATCTAACTATGGTTAATGAAAAGAGGAGACATGCAATGACACTGGTGGATCCATATGTGGTTTTCGATAGGAACACACATCCAATGACACTGGGTGTGGTTCATGAAGAGAACACACCTGCAATGACACTAGTGTATCCTGATGTGGTTTGTGAGAAGAACAGACATGCAATGACTCTAGCTATGGTTCATGAGAAGAACACACATCCAATGATACTAGTGTATCCTTATGTGATTTGTGAGAAGAACACACATGCAATGACTCCAGCTGTGGTTTGTGAAAAGAACACACATGCAATGACTCTCACTGTGGTTAATGAAAAGAGCAGACATGCAATGACACTGGTGGATCCATGTGTGGTTTGTGAGAAGAACACACATGCAATGACACTGGCTGTGGTTCATGAAAAGAACAGACATGCAATGATACCGGTGGATCCATGTGTGGTTTGTGATAACAACACACTTGCAATGACACTAGGTGTGGTTCATGAAAAGAATACACATCCAATGACACTGGTGGATCCTTATATGGTTTGTGAGAAGAATAGACATGCAATGGCTCTAGCTATGGTTCATGAGAAGAACACACATGCAATGACACTGGTGGATCTGTGTGTGGTTTGTGAGAAGAACACACATCCAATGACACTGGGTGTGGTTCATGAAAAGAACACACATGCAGTGACAATTATGTATCCTTATGTGGTTTATGAGAATAATAGACATGCAATGACTCTAGCTGTGGTTCATGAGAAGAACACACATGCAATGACACAGGTGTATCCTTATGTGGTTTGTGAGAAGAACACAGATGCAATGACTCTAGCAGTTGTTTGTGAAAAGAACACACATGAAATCACTCTAGCTGTGGTTCATGAGAAGAACAGACATGCAATGAGACTGGTGGATCCATGTGTGGTTTTTGAGAGGAACATACGTGCAATGACACTGGGTGTGGTTCATGAAAAGAACACACATCCAATGACACTAGTGGATCCTTATGTGGTTTGTGAGAAGAACACACATGCAATGACTCTAGCCGTGGTTTGTGAAAAGAGCAAACATGTAATGACTCTAACTGTGGTTAATGAAAAGAGCAGACATGCAATGACACTGGTGGATCCATGTGTGGTTTGTGAGAATAACACACATGCAATGACACTGGCTGTGGTTCATGAAAAGAACAGCCATGCAATGATAATAGTGGATCCATGTGTGGTTTGTGAGAAGAACACACATGCAATGACACTGGGTGTGGTTCATAAAAGAATACACATCCAATGACACTGGTGGATCCTTATGTGGTTTGTGAGAAGAACAGACATGCAATGACTCAAGGTGTGGTTCATGTGAAGAACACACATGCAATGACACTGGTGGATCCATGTGTGGTCTGTGAGAGGAACACACATGCAATGACACTAGTTGTGGTTCATGAAAAGAAAACACATGCAATGACACTGGGGTATCCTTATGTGGTTTGTGAGAATAACAGAGATGCAATGACTCTTGATGTGGTTCATGAGAAGAGCACACATGCAATGACACTGGTGTATCCTTATGTGGTTTGTGAGAATAACATACATGCAATGACTCTAGATGTGGTTCATGAGAAGAACACACATCCAATGACACTAGTGGATCCATATGTGGTTTATGAGAATAATAGACATGCAATGACTCTAGCTGTGGCTCATGAGAAGAACACACATGCAATAAAACTGGCGTAACCGTATGTGGTTTGTGAGAAGAACACACATGCAATGACTCTAGCTGTGGTTCATGAAAAGAACACATATCCAATGACTCTAGTTGTGGTTCATGAGAAGAACACACATGAGATGACACTGGTGGATCCATGTGTGGTTTGTGAGAGGAACAGACATGCAATGACACTGGGTGTGGTTCATGAAAAGAACACACATCCAATGACACTGGTGGATCCTTATGTGGTTTGTGAGAAGAACACACATGCAATGACACAGTGGATCCATATGTGGTTTGTGAAAAGAACACACATGCAATGACTCTAACAGTGGTTAATGAAAAGAGCAGACATGTAATGACACTGGTGGATCCATATGTGGTTTTCGAGAGGAACACACATCCAATGACACTGGGTGTGGTTCATGAAAAGGACACACATGCAATGACACTAGTGTATCCTTATGTGGTTTGTGAGACGAACAGATATGCAATGACTCTAGATGTGGTTCATATGAGAAGAACACACATCCAATGATACTGGTGTATCCTTTTGTGATTTGTGAGAAGAACACACATGTAATGACTCCAGCCGTGGTTTGTGAAAAGAACACACATGCAATGACTCTAACTGTAGTTAATGAAAAGAGCAGACATGCAATGACACTGGTGGATCCATGTGTGGTTTGTGAGAAGAACACACATGCAATGACACTTTCTGTGGTTCATGAAAGGAACACACATGCAATGACACTGGTGGATCCATATGTGGTTTATGAGAATAACAGACATGCAATGACTCTAGCTGTGGTTCATGAGAAGAACACACATGCAATGATACTGGTGTAACCTTATGTGGTTTGTGAGAAGAGCACACATGCAATGACTCTAGTTGTGGTTCATGAAAATAACATACATCCAATGACTCTAGCTGTGGTTCATGAGAAGAACACACATGAAATGACACTGGTGGATCCATGTGTGGTTTGTGAGAGGAATAAACATGCAATGACACTGGGTGTGGTTCATGAAAAGAACACACATCCAATAACACTGGTAGATCCTCATGTGGTTTGTCAGAAGAATACACATGCAATGACAAAGTGGATCCATATGTGGTTTGTGAAAAGAATACACATGCAATGGATCTAACTGTGGTTAATGAAAAGAGGAGACATGCAATGACACTGGTGGATCCATATGTGGTTTTCGAGAGGAACACACATCCAATGACACTGGGTGTGGTTCATGAAGAGAACACACCTGCAATGACACTAGTGTATCCTGATGTGGTTTGTGAGAAGAACAGACATGCAATGACTCTAGCTATGGTTCATGAGAAGAACACACATCCAATGATACTAGTGTATCCTTATGTGATTTGTGAGAAGAACACACATGCAATGACTCCAGCTGTGGTTTGTGAAAAGAACACACATGCAATGACTCTCACTGTGGTTAATGAAAAGAGCAGACATGCAATGACACTGGTGGATCCATGTGTGGTTTGTGAGAAGAACACACATGCAATGACACTGGCTGTGGTTCATGAAAAGAACAGACATGCAATGACACCGGTGGATCCATGTGTGGTTTGTGATAACAACACACATGCAATGACACTAGGTGTGGTTCATGAAAAGAATACACATCCAATGACACTGGTGGATCCTTATATGGTTTGTGAGAAGAATAGACATGCAATGGCTCTAGCTATGGTTCATGAGAAGAACACACATGCAATGACACTGGTGGATCAGTGTGTGGTTTGTGAGAAGAACACACATCCAATGACACTGGGAGTGGTTCATGAAAAGAACACACATGCAGTGACACTTATGTATCCTTATGTGGTTTGGGAGAATAATAGACATGCAATGACTCTAGCTGTGGTTCATGAGAAGAACACACATGCAATGACACAGGTGTATCCTTATGTGGTTTGTGAGAAGAACACAGATGCAATGACTCTAGCAGTTGTTTGTGAAAAGAACACACATGAAATCACTCTAGCTGTGGTTCATGAGAAGAACACACATGCAATGAGACTGGTGGATCCATGTGTGGTTTTTGAGAGGAACATACATGCAATGACACTAGGTGTGGTTCATGAAAAGAACACACATCCAATGACACTAGTGGATCCTTATGTGGTTTGTGAGAAGAACACACATGCAATGACTCTAGCCGTGGTTTGTGAAAAGAGCAAACATGTAATGACCCTAACTGTTGTTAATGAAAAGAGCAGACATGCAATGACACTGGTGGATCCATGTGTGGTTTGTGAGAATAACACACATGCAATGACACTGGCTGTGGTTCATGAAAAGAACAACCATGCAATGATAATAGTGGATCCATGTGTGGTTTGTGAGAAGAACACACATGCAATGACACTGGGTGTGGTTCATAAAAGAATACACATCCAATGACACTGGTGGATCCTTATGTGGTTTGTGAGAAGAACAGACATGCAATGACTCTGGGTGTGGTTCATGTGAAGAACACACATGCAATGACACTGGTGGATCCATGTGTGGTCTGTGAGAGGAACACACATGCAATGACTCTTGATGTGGTTCATGAGAAGAGCACACATGCAATGACACTGGTGTATCCTTATGTGGTTTGTGAGAAGAACACACATGCAATGACTCTAGCTGTGGTTCATGAAAATAACACACATCCAATGACCCTGGGTGTGGTTCATTAAAAGAACACACATGCAATGACACTGGTGTATCCTTACGTGTTTTGTGACAAGAACAAACATACAATGACTCTAGCTGTGGTTCATGAGAAGAACACACATCCAATGACACCGGTGTATCCTTATGCGGTTTGTGAGAAGAACACACATGCAATAACTCTAGCTGTGGTTCATGAAAATAACACACATCCAATGACACTGGGTGTGGTTCATGAAAAGAACACACATGCAATGACACTGGTGTATTCTTATGTGGTTTGTGAGAAGAACAGACATGCAATGACTATAGTTGTGGTTCATGAAAAGAACACACATCCAATGACTCTAGCTGTGGTTCATGGGAAGAACACACATGCAATGACACTTGTGGATCCATGTGTGGTTTGTGAGAAGGACAGACATGCAATGACTCTAGATGTGGTTCCTGAGAAGAACACACATGCAATGACATTGGTGTATCCTTATGTGGTTTGTGAGAAGAACACACATGCAATCACTCTAGCTGTGGTTCATGCAAATAACACACATCCAATGACACTGGGTGTGGTTCATGAAAACAACACACATGCAATGACACTGGTGTATCCTTATGTGGTTTGTGACAAGAACAGACATGCAATGACTCTAGCTATAGTTCATGAGAAGAACACACATCCAATGACACCGGTGTATCCTTATGTGGTTTGTGAGAAGAACACGCATGTAATGAATCTAGCTGTGGTTTGTGAAAAGAACACACATGCAATGACTCTAACTGTGGTTCATGAACAGAGCAGACATGCAATGACACTGGTGTATTCTTATGCTGTTTGTGAGAAGAACAGACATGCAATGACTATAGTTGTGGTTCATGAAAAGAACACACATCCAATGACTCTAGCTGTGGTTCATGAGAAGAACACTCATGCAATGACACTTGTGGATCCATGTGTGGTTTGTGAGAAGGACAGACATGCAATGACTCTAGATGTGGTTCATGAGAAGAACACACATGCAATGACACTGGTGTATCCTTATGTGGTTTGTGAGAAGAACACACATGCAATCACTCTAGCTGTGGTTCATGAAAATAACACACATCCAATGACACTGGGTGTGGTTCATGAAAACAACACACATGCAATGACACTGGTGTATCCTTATGTGGTTTGTGACAAGAACATACATGCAATGACTCTAGCTATAGTTCATGAGAAGAACACACATCCAATGACACCGGTGTATCCTTATGTGGTTTGTGAGAAGAACACGCATGTAATGAATCTAGCTGTGGTTTGTGAAAAGAACACACATGCAATGACTCTAACTGTGGTTAATGAAAAGAGCAGACATGCAATGACACTGGTGGATCCATGTGTGGTTTGTGAGAGGAACAAACATGCAATGACACTGGGTGTGGTTCATGAAAAGAACACACATCCAATAACACTGGTAGATCCTCATGTGGTTTGTGAGAAGAATACACATGCAATGACAAAGTGGATCCATATGTGGTTTGTGAAAAGAATACACATGCAATGGATCTAACTATGGTTAATGAAAAGAGGAGACATGCAATGACACTGGTGGATCCATATGTGGTTTTCGAGAGGAACACACATCCAATGACACTGGGTGTGGTTCATGAAGAGAACACACCTGCAATGACACTAGTGTATCCTGATGTGGTTTGTGAGAAGAACAGACATGCAATGACTCTAGCAATGGTTCATGAGAAGAACACACATCCAATGATACTAGTGTATCCTTATGTGATTTGTGAGAAGAACACACATGCAATGACTCCAGCTGTGGTTTGTGAAAAGAACACACATGCAATGACTCTCACTGTGGTTAATGAAAAGAGCAGACATGCAATGACACTGGTGGATCCATGTGTGGTTTGTGAGAAGAACACACATGCAATGACACTGGCTGTGGTTCATGAAAAGAACAGACATGCAATGATACCGGTGGATCCATGTGTGGTTTGTGATAACAACACACATGCAATGACACTAGGTGTGGTTCATGAAAAGAATACACATCCAATGACACTGGTGGATCCTTATATGGTTTGTGAGAAGAATAGACATGCAATGGCTCTAGCTATGGTTCATGAGAAGAACACACATGCAATGACACTGGTGGATTTGTGTGTGGTTTGTGAGAAGAACACACATCCAATGACACTGGGTGTGGTTCATGAAAAGAACACACATGCAGTGACACTTATGTATCCTTATGTGGTTTGTGAGAATAATAGACATGCAATGACTCTAGCTGTGGTTCATGAGAAGAACACACATGCAATGACACAGGTGTATCCTTATGTGGTTTGTGAGAAGAACACAGATGCAATGACTCTAGCAGTTGTTTGTGAAAAGAACACACATGAAATCACTCTAGCTGTGGTTCATGAGAAGAACACACATGCAATGAGACTGGTGGATCCATGTGTGGTTTTTGAGAGGAACATACATGCAATGACACTGGGTGTGGTTCATGAAAAGAACACACATCCAATGACACTAGTGGATCCTTACGTCGTTTGTGAGAAGAACACACATGCAATGACTCTAGCCGTGGTTTGTGAAAAGAGCAAACATGTAATGACTCTAACTGTGGTTAATGAAAAGAGCAGACATGCAATGACACTGGTGGATCCATGTGTGGTTTGTGAGAATAACACACATGCAATGACACTGGCTGGGGTTCATGAAAAGAACAGCCATGCAATGATAATAGTGGATCCATGTGTGGTTTGTGAGAAGACCACACATGTAATGACACTGGGTGTGGTTCATAAAAGAATACACATCCAATGACACTGGTGGATCCTTATGTGGTTTGTGAGAAGAACAGACATGCAATGACTCTGGGTGTGGTTCATGTGAAGAACACACATGCAATGACACTGGTGGATCCATTTGTGGTCTGTGAGAGGAACACACATGCAATGATACTAGGTGTGGTTCATCAAAAGAAAACACATGCAATGACACTGGGGTATCCTTATGTGGTTTGTGAGAATAACAGAGATGCAATGACTCTTGATGTGGTTCATGAGAAGGGCACACATGCAATGACACTGGTGTATCCTTATGTGGTTTGTGAGAAGAACACACATGCAATGACTCTAGCTGTGGTTCATGAAAATAACACACATCCAATGACCCTGGGTGTGGTTCATTAAAAGAACACACATGCAATGACACTGGTGTATCCTTACGTGTTTTGTGACAAGAACAAACATACAATGACTCTAGTTGTGGTTCATGAGAAGAACACACATCCAATGACACCGGTGTATCCTTATGCGGTTTGTGAGAAGAACACACATGCAATAACTCTAGATGTGGTTCATGAAAATAACACACATCCAATGACACTGGGTGTGGTTCATGAAAAGAACACACATGCAATGACACTGGTGTATTCTTATGTGGTTTGTGAGAAGAACAGACATGCAATGACTATAGTTGTGGTTCATGAAAAGAACACACATCCAATGACTCTAGCTGTGGTTCATGGGAAGAACACACATGCAATGACACTTGTGGATCCATGTGTGGTTTGTGAGAAGGACAGCCATGCAATGACTCTAGATGTGGTTCATGAGAAGAACACACATGCAATGACACTGGTGTATCCTTATGTGGTTTGTGAGAAGAACACACATGCAATCACTCTAGCTGTGGTTCATGAAAATAACACACATCCAATGACACTGGGTGTGGTTCATGAAAACAACACACATGCAATGACGCTGGTGTATCCTTATGTGGTTTGTGACAATAACAGACATGCAATGACTCTAGCTATAGTTCATGAGAAGAACACACATCCAATGACACCGGTGTATCCTTATGTGGTTTGTGAGAAGAACACGCATGTAATGAATCTAGCTGTGGTTTGTGAAAAGAACACACATGCAATGACTCTAACTGTGGTTCATGAACAGAGCAGACATGCAATGACACTGGTGTATTCTTATGCTGTTTGTGAGAAGAACAGACATGCAATGACTATAGTTGTGGTTCATGAAAAGAACACACATCCAATGACTCTAGCTGTGGTTCATGAGAAGAACACTCATGCAATGACACTTGTGGATCCATGTGTGGTTTGTGAGAAGGACAGACATGCAATGACTCTAGATGTGGTTCATGAGAAGAACACACATGCAATGACACTGGTGTATCCTTATGTGGTTTGTGAGAAGAACACACATGCAATCACTCTAGCTGTGGTTCATGAAAATAACACACATCCAATGACACTGGGTGTGGTTCATGAAAACAACACACATGCAATGACACTGGTGAATCCTTATGTGGTTTGTGACAAGAACAGACATGCAATGACTCTAGCTATAGTTCATGAGAAGAACACACATCCAATGACACCGGTGTATCCTTATGTGGTTTGTGAGAAGAACACGCATGTAACGAATCTAGCTGTGGTTTGTGAAAAGAACACACATGCAATGACTCTAACTGTGGTTAATGAAAAGAGCAGACATGCAATGACACTGGTGGATCCATGTGTGGTTTGTGAGAAGAACACACATACAATGACACTGGCTGTGGTTAATGAAACAAATAGACATGCAATGATACCGGTGGATCCATGTGTGGTTTGTGAGAAGAACACACATGCAATGATACTGGGTGTGGTTCATGAAAATAATACACATCCAATGACACTGGTGGATCCTTATATGGTTTGTGAGAAGAACAGACATGCAATGGCTTTTGCTGTGGTTCATGAGAAGAACACGCATGCAATGACAGTGGTGGATCCATGTGTGGTTTGTGAGAAGAACACACATCCAATGACACTGGGTATGGTTCATGAAAAGAACACACATGCAATGACACTTGTGTATCCTTATGTGGTTTGTGAGAATAATAGACATGCAATGACTCTAGCTGTGTTTCATGAGAAGAACACACATGCAATGACACTGGTGTATCCTTATGTGGTTTGTGATAAGAACACACATGCAATGACTCTAGCAGTGGTTTGTGAAAAGAACACACATGAAATGACTCTAGCTGTGGTTCATGAGAAGAACACACATGCAATGACACTGGTGGAGCCATGTGTGGTTTGTGAGAGGAACAGACATGCAATGACACTGGGTGTGGTTAATGAAAACAACGCACATCCAATGACACTGGTGGATCCTTATGTGGTTTGTGAGAAGAATAGACATGCAATGACTCTAGTTGTGGTTTGTGAAAAGAACACACATGCAATGACTCTAACTGTGGTTAATGAGAAGAGCAGACATGCAATGACACTAGTGGAACCATGTGTGGTTTGTGAGAAGAACACACATGCAATGACACTAGCTGTGGTTCATGAAAAGAACAGACATGCAATGATACCGGTGGATCCATGTGTGGTTTGTGAGAAGAACACACATGCAATGACACTAGGTGTGGTTCATGAAAAAAATACACATCCAATGACACTGGTGGATCCTCATGTGGTTTGTGAGAAGAACAGACATGCAATGACTCTGGCTGTGGTTTATGAGAAGAACACACATGCAATGACACTGGTAGATCCATGTGTGCTTTGTGAGAAGAACACACATCCAATGACACTGGGTGTGGTTCATGAAAAGAACACACATGCAATGACACTGGTGTATCCTTATGTCGTTCATGAGAATAACAGACATGCAATGACACTGGTGGATCCATGTGTGGTTTATGAGAGGAACAGACATGCAAAGACACTGGGTGTGGTTCATGAAAAGAACACACATGCAATGACACTTGTTGGATCCATGTGTGGTTTATGAGAAGAACACACATGCAATGACACTGGGGGATCCATGTGTGGTTTGTGAGAAGAACACACATCCAATGACACTGGGTGTGGTTCATGAAAAGAACACACATCCAATGACACTGGTGGATCCTTATGTGGTTTGTGAGAAGAACACACATGCAATGACTCTAGCTGTGGTTTGTGAAAACAACACACATGCAATGACTCTAACTGTGGTTAATGAAAATAGTAGACATGCAATGACACTGGTGGATCCATGTGTGGTTTCTGATAAGAACACACATGCAATGACACTGGCCGTGGTTCATGAAAAGAACAGACATGCAATGATCCAGGTGGATCCATGTGTGGTTTGTGAGAAGAACACACATGCAATGACACTGGGTGTGGTTGATGAAAAGAATACACATCCAATGACACTGGTGGATCCTTATGTGGTTTATGAGCAGAACAGACATGCAATGACTCTAGGTGTGGTTCATGAGAAGAACACACATGCAATCACACTGGTGGATACATGTGTGGTCTGTGAGAGGAACACACATGCAATGACACTGGGTGTGGTTCATGAAAAGAAAACACATGCAATGACACTGGTGTATCCTTATGTGGTTTGTGAGAATAATAGACATGCAATGACTCTAGATGTGGTTCATGAGAAGAACACAGAAACAATGACACAAGTGGATCCATATGTGGTTTATGAGAAGAACACACATGCAATGACACTGGGTGTGGTTCATGAAAAGAATAGACATGCAATGACACTTTTGGATCCATGTGTGGTTTGTGACTAGAAAAGACATGCAATGACTCTAGCTGTGGTTCATGTAAAGAACACACATCCAATGACCCTAGCTATGGTTCATAAGAAGAACACACATGCAATGACACTGGTGGATCGATGTGTGGTTTGTGAGAAGAACAAACATGCAATGACTCTAGATGTGGTTCATGAGAAGAACACACATGCAATGGCACTGGTGTATCCTTATGTGGTTTGTGAGAAGAACACACATGCAATGACTCTAGCTGTGGTTCATGAAAATAACACACATCCAATGACTCTAGATGCGGTTCATGAGAAGAGCACACATGCAATGGCACTGGTGGATCCATGTGTGTTTTGTGAGAGGAACAGACATGCAATGACACTGGGTGTGGTTCATGAAAAGAACACACATGCAATGACACTGGTGGATCCATGTGTGGTCTCTGAAGAGAACACACATTTCAATGACACAGGTGGATCCATATGTGGTATGTGAAAAGAACACACATGCAATGACTCCAGTTGTTGTTAGTAAAAAGAACACACATGCAATGACACTGGTGGATCCATGTGTGGTCTCTGAAGAGAACACACATTTCAATGACACTAGTGGATCCATATGTGGTATGTGAAAACAACACACATGCAAGGACTCTAGTTGTTGTTAGAAAAAATAACACACAGGCAATGACACTGGTGGATCCATATGTGGTCTCTGAGGAGTACACACATGCAATGACTCTAGCTGTGGTTAATGAGAAGAATACACATTTCAATGACACAGGTGGATCCATATATGGTTTGTGAGAAGAACAGGCATGCAATGACTCTAGGTGTGGTTCATGAGAAGAACACACATGCAATGACACTGGTGGATCCATGTGTGGTTAGTGAGAAGAACACACATCCAATGACAATAGGTGTGGTTCATGAAAAGAACACACATCCAATGACACTGGTGGATCCTTATGTGGTTTGTGAGAAGAACAGACATGCAATGACTCTAGATGTGGTTCATGAGAAGAACACACATGCAATGATACTGGTGTATCCTTATGTGGTTTGTTACAAGAACACACATGCAATGACTCTAGCTATGGTTCATGAAAAGAACACACATCCAATGACTCTAGATGTGGTTCATGAAATGAGCAGACATGCAATGACACTGGTGGCTCCATGTGTGGTTTGTGAGAAGAACATTCATGCAATGACTCTAGTTGTGGTTCATGAGAAGAACACACATGCAATGACACTGGCGTATCCTTATGTGGTTTGTGAGAAGAACACACATGCAATCACTCTAGCTGTGGTTCATGAAAATAACACACATCCAATGACACTGGGTGTGGTACATGAAAATAACACACATTAATGACACTGGTGTATCCTTATGTGGTTTGTGACAAGAACAGACATGCAATGACTCTAGCTATAGTTCATGAGAAGAACACACATCCAATGACACCGGTGTATCCTTATGTGGTTTGTGAGAAGAACACACATGCAATGAATCTAGCTGTGGTTTGTGAAAAAACACACATGCAATGTCTCTAACTGTGGTTAATGAAAAGAGCTGACATGCAATGACACTGGTGGATCCATGTGTGGTTTGTGAGAAGAACAACATGCAATGCCACTGGCTGTGGTTCATGAAACGAATAGACATGCAATGATACCGGTGGATCCATGTGTGGTTTGTGAGAAGAACACACATGCAATGATACTGGGTGTGGTTCATGAAAAGAATACATATCCAATGACACTGGTGGATCCTTATATGGTTTGTGAGAAGAACAGACATGCAATGGCTCTGGCTGTGGTTCATGAGAAGAACACGCATGTAATGACACTGATGGATCCATGTGTGGTTTGTGAGAAGAACACACATCCAATGACACTGGGTGTGGTTCATGAAAAGAACACACATGCAATGACACTAGTGTATCCTTATGTGGTTTGTGAGAATAATAGACATGCAATGACTCTAGCTGTGTTTCATGAGAAGAACACACATGCAATGACACTGGTGTATCCTTATGTGGTTTGTGATAAGAACACACATGCAATGAATCTAGCAGTGGTTTGTGAAAAGAAAACACATGAAATGACTCTAGCTGTGGTTCATGAGAAGAACACACATGCAATGACACTGGTGGATCCATGTGTGGTTTGTGAGAGGAACAAACATGCAATGACACTGGGTGTGGTTCATGAAAAGAACACACATCCAATGACACTAGTGGATCCTTATGTGGTTTGTGAGAAGAACACACATGCAATGACTCTAGCCGTGGTTTGTGAAAAGAACAAACATGTAATGACTCTAACTGTGGTTAATGAAAAGAGCAGACATGCAATGACACTGGTGGATCCATGTGTGGTTTGTGAGAATAACACACATGCAATGACACTGGTTGTGGTTCATGAAAAGAACAGCCATGCCATGATACTAGTGGATCCATTTGTGGTTTGTGAGAAGAACACACATGCAATGACACTGGGTGTGGTTCATAAAAGAATACACATCCAATGACACTGGTGGATCCTTATATGGTTTGTGAGAAGAATAGACATGCAATGGCTCTAGCTATGGTTCATGAGAAGAACACACATGCAATGACACTGGTGGATTTTTGTGTGGTTTGTGAGAAGAACACACATCCAATGACACTGGGTGTGGTTCATGAAAAGAACACACATGCAGTGACACTTATGTATCCTTATGTGGTTTGTGAGAATAACAGAGATGCAATGACTCTAGCTGTGGTTCATGAGAAGAGCACACATGCAATGACACAGGTGTATCCTTATGTGGTTTGTGAGAAGAACACAGATGCAATGACTCTAGCAGTTGTTTGTGAAAAGAACACACATCCAATGACACTAGGTGTGGTTCATGAAAAGAACACACATGCAATGACACTGGTGTATCCTTATGTGGTTTGTGACAAGAACAAACATACAATGACTCTAGTTGTGGTTCATGAGAAGAACACACATCCAATGACACCGGTGTATCCTTATGCGGTTTGTGAGAAGAACACACATGCAATAACTCTAGCTGTGGTTCATGAAAATAACACACATCCAATGACACTGGGTGTGGTTCATGAAAAGAACACACATGCAATGACACTGGTGTATTCTTATGTGGTTTATGAGAAGAACATACATGCAATGACTATAGTTGTGGTTCATGAAAACAACACACATCCAGTGACTCTAACTGTGGTTCATGAGAAGAACACACATGCAATGACACTTGTGGATCCATGTGTGGTTTGTGAGCAGGACAGACATGCAATGACTCTAGATGTGGTTCATGAGAAGAACACACATGCAATGACACTGGTGTATCCTTATGTGGTTTGTGAGAAGAACACACATGCAATGACTCTAGCTGTGGTTCATGAAAATAACACACATCCAATGACACTGGGTGTGGTTCATGAAAAGAACACACATGCAATGACACTGGTGTATCCTTATGTGGTTTGTGACAAGAACAGACATACAATGACTCTAGCTGTGGTTCATGAAAAGAACACACGTCCAATGACACCGGTGTATCCTTATGTGGTTTGTGAGAAGAACACACATGCAATGAATCTAGCTGTGGTTTGTGAAAAAACACACATGCAATGACTCTAACTGTGGTTAATGAAAAGAGCTGACATGCAATGACACTGGTGGATCCATGTGTGGTTTGTGAGAAGAACACACATGCAATGACACTGGCTGTGGTTCATGAAACAAATAGACATGCAATGATACCGGTGGATCCATGTGTGGTTTGTGAGAAGAACACACATGCAATGACACTGGGTGTGGTTCATGAAAAGAACACACATCCAATGACACTAGTGGATCCTTATGTGGTTTGTGAGAAGAACACACATGCAATGACTCTAGCCGTGGTTTGTGAAAAGAACAAACATGTAATGACTGTAACTGTGGTTAATGAAAAGAGCAGACATGCAATGACACTGGTGGATCCATGTGTGGTTTGTGAGAATAACACACATGCAATGACACTGGCTGTGGTTCATGAAAAGAACAGCCATGCAATGATACTAGTGGATCCATGTGTGATTTGTGAGAAGAACACACATGCAATGACACTTGGTGTGGTTCATAAAAGAATACACATCCAATGACACTAGTGGATCCTTATGTGGTTTGTGAGAAGAACAGACATGCAATGACTCTGGGTGTGGTTCATGTGAAGAACACACATGCAATGACACTGGTGGATCCATGTGTGGTCTGTGAGAGGAACACACATGCAATGACACTAGGTGTGGTTCATGAAAAGAAAACACAAGCAATGACACTGGTGTATCCTTATGTGGTTTGTGAGAATAACAGAGATGCAATGACTCTAGATGTGGTTCATGAGCAGAGCACACATGCAATGACACTGGTTTATCCTTATGTGGTTTCTGAGAAGAACACACATGCAATGGCTCTAGCTGTGGTTCATGAAAATAACACACATCCAATGACACTGGGTGTGGTTCATGAAAAGAACACACATGCAATGACACTGGTGTATCCTTATGTGGTTTGTGACAAGAACAAACATACAATGACTCTACCTGTGGTTCATGAGAAGAACACACATCCAATGACATCGGTGTATCCTTATGCGGTTTGTGAGAAGAACACACATGCAATAACTCTAGCTGTGGTTCATGAAAATAACACACATCCAATGACACTGGGTGTGGTTCATGAAAAGAACACACATGCAATGACACTGGTGTATTCTTATGCTGTTTGTGAGAAGAACAGACATGCAATGACTATAGTTGTGGTTCATGAAAAGAACATACATCCAATGACTCTAGTTGTGGTTCATGAGAAGAACACTCATGCAATGACACTTGTGGATCCATGTGTGGTTTATGAGAAGGACAGACATGCAATGACTCTAGATGTGGTTCATGAGAAGAACACACATGCAATGACACTGGTGTATCCTTATGTGGTTTGTGAGAAGAACACACATGCAATCACTCTAGCTGTGGTTCATGAAAATAACACACATCCAATGACACTGGGTGTGGTTCATGAAAACAACACACATGCAATGACACTGGTGTATCCTTATGTGGTTTGTGACAAGAACAGACATGCAATGACTCTAGCTATAGTTCATGAGAAGAACACACATCCAATGACACCGGTGTATCCTTATGTGGTTTGTGAGAAGAACACGCATGCAAAGAATCTAGCTGTGGTTTGTGAAAAGAACACACATGCAATGACTCTAACTGTGGTTAATGAAAAGAGCAGACATGCAATGACACTGGTGGATCCATGTGTGGTTTGTGAGAAGAACACACATGCAATGACACTGGCTGTGGTTAATGAAACGAATAGACATGCAATGATGCTGGTGGATCCATGTGTGGTTTGTGAGAAGAACACACATGCAATGATACTGGGTGTGGTTCATGAAAATAATACACATCCAATGACACTGGTGGATCCTTATATGGTTTGTGAGAAGAACAGACATGCAATGGCTCTAGCTGTGGTTCATGAGAAGAACACGCATGCAATGACACTGGTGGATCCATATGTGGTTTGTGAGAAGAACACACATCTAATGACACCGGGTGTGGTTCATGAAAAGAACACACATGCAATGATACTAGTGTATCCTTATGTGGTTTGTGAGAATAATAGACATACAATGACTCTAGCTGTGTTTCATGAGAAGAACACACATGCAATGACACTGGTGTATCCTTATGTGGTTTGTGATAAGAACACACATGCAATGACTCTACAAGTGGTTTGTGAAAAGAACACACATGAAATGACTCTAGCTGTGGTTCATGAGAAGAACACACATGCAATGACACTGGTGGATCCATGTGTGGTTTGTGAGAGGAACAGACATGCAATGACACTGGGTGTGGTTAATGAAAAGAACGCACATCCAATGACACTGGTGGATCCTTATGTGGTTTGTGAGAAGAAAACACATGCAATGACTCTAGTTGTGGTTTGTGAAAAGAACACACATGCAATGACTCTAACTGTGGTTAATGAAAAGAGCAGACATGCAATGACACTAGTGGAACCATGTGTGGTTTGTGAGAAGAACACACATGCAATGACACTAGCTGTGGTTCATGAAAAGAACAGACATGCAATGATACCGGTGGATCCATGTGTGGTTTGTGAGAAGAACACACATGCAATGACACTAGGTGTGGTTCATGAAAAAAATACACATCCATTGACACTGGTGGATCCTCATGTGGTTTGTGAGAAGAATAGACATGCAATGACACTGGCTGTGGTTCATGAGAATAACACACATGCAATGACACTGGTAGATCCATGTGTGGTTTGTGAGAAGAACACACATCCAATGACACTGGGTGTGGTTCATGAAAAGAACACACATGCAATGACACTGGTGTATCCTTATGTCGTTCATGAGAATAACATACATGCAATGACACTGGTGGATCCATGTGTGGTTTATGAGAGGAACAGACATGCAAAGACACTGGGTGTGGTTCATGAAAGGAACACACATGCAATGACACTTGCTGGATCCATGTGTGGTTCATGAGAAGAACACACATGCAATGACACTGGGGGATCCATGTGTGGTTTGTGAGAAGAACACACATCCAATGACACTGGGTGTGGTTCATGAAAAGAACACACATCCAATGACACTGGTGGATCCTTATGTGGTTTGTGAGAAGAACACACATGCAATGACTCTAGTTGTGGTTTGTGAAAACAACACACATGCAATGACTCTAACTGTGGTTAATGAAAATAGCAGACATGCAATGACACTGGTGGATCCATGTGTGGTTTCTGATAAGAACACACATGCAATGACACTGGCCGTGGTTCATGAAAAGAACAGACATGCAATGATCCGGGTGGATCCATGTGTGGTTTGTGAGAAGAACACACATGCAATGACACTGGGTGTGGTTGATGAAAAGAATACACATCCAATGACACTGGTGGATCCTTATGTGGTTTATGAGCAGAACAGACATGCAATGACTCTAGGTGTGGTTCATGAGAAGAACACACATGCAATCACGCTGGTGGATACATGTGTGGTCTGTGAGAGGAACACACATGCAATGACACTGGGTGTGGTTCATGAAAAGAAAACACATGCAATGACACTGGTGTATCCTTATGTGGTTTGTGAGAATAACAGACATGCAATGACTCTAGATGTGGTTCATGAGAAGAACACACAAGCAATGACACTAGTGGATCCATATGTGGTTTATGAGAAGAACACACATGCAATGACACTGGGTGTGGTTCATGAAAAGAATAGACATGCAATGACACTTTTGGATCCATGTGTGGTTTGTGACAAGAAAAGACATGCAATGACTCTAGCTGTGGTTCATGAAAAGAACACACATCCACTGACTCTAGCTATGGTTCATGAGAAGAACACACATGCAATGACACTGGTGGATCGATGTGTGGTTTGTGAGAAGAACAAACATGCAATGACTCTAGATGTGGTTCATGAGAAGAACACACATGCAATGGCACTGGTGTATCCTTATGTGGTTTGTGAGAAGAACACACATGCAATGACTCTAGCTGTGGTTCATGAAAATAACACACATCCAA
Source organism: Avena sativa (assembly GCA_916181665.1). NCBI lineage: Eukaryota > Viridiplantae > Streptophyta > Magnoliopsida > Poales > Poaceae > Avena > Avena sativa. Next base: position 322,931,139 of record OV702292.1, read on the forward strand.
TGACTCTAGATGCGGTTCATGAGAAGAACACACATGCAATGGCACTGGTGGATCCATGTGTGGTTTGTGAGAGGAACAGACATGCAATGACACTGGGTGTGGTTCATGAAAAGAACACACATGCAATGACACTAGTGGATCCATGTGTGGTCTCTGAAGAGAACACACATTTCAATGACACAGGTGGATCCATATGTGGTATGTGAAAAGAACACACATGCAATGACTCCAGTTGTTATTAGTAAAAAGAACACACATGCAATGACACTGGCGGATCCATGTGTGGTCTCTGAAGAGAACACACATTTCAATGACACTAGTGGATCCATATGTGGTATGTGAAAACAACACACATGCAATGACTCTAGTTGTTTTTAGAAAAAATAACACACATGCAATGACACTGGTGGATCCATATGTGGTCTCTGAGGAGAACACACATGCAACGACTCTAGCTGTGGTTAATGAGAAGAATACACATTTCAATGACACAGGTGGATCCATATATGGTTTGTGAGAAGAACATGCATGCAATGACTCCAGGTGTGGTTCATGAGAAGAACACACATGCAATGACACTGGTGGATCCATGTGTGGTTAGTGAGAAGAACACACATCCAATGACACTAGGTGTGGTTCATGAAAAGAACACACATCCAATGACACTGGTGGATCCTTATGTGGTTTGTGAGAAGAACAGACATGCAATGACTCTAGATGTGGTTCATGAGAAGAACACACATGCAATGACACTGGTGTATCCTTATGTGGTTTGTGAGAAGAACACACATGCAATGACTCTAGCTATGGTTCATGAAAAGAACACACATCCAATGACTCTAGCCGTGGTTCATGAAAAGAGCAGACATGCAATGACACTGGTGGATCCATGTGTGGTTTGTGAGAGGAACACACATGCAATGACAGTGGCTATGGTTCATGAAAAGAACACACATCCAATGACTTTACTTGTGGTTCATGAGAAGAACACATATGCAATGACACTGGTGGATCCATGTGTGGTTTGTGAGAGGAAAAGACATGCAATGACGCTGGGTGTGGTTCATGAAAAGAACACACATCCAATGACACTGGTGGATCGTTATATGGTTTGTGAGAAGAACACACATGCAATGACACAGTGGATCCATATGTGGTTTGTGAAAAGAACACGCATGCAATGACTCCAATTGTGGTTAATGAAAAGAGCAGACATGCAATGACACTGGTGGATCCATGCGTGGTTTATGAGAGGAACACACATCCAATGACACTGGGTGTGGTTCATGAAAAGAACACACATGCAATGACACTGGTGTACACTTATGTGGTTTGTGACAAGAACATATATGCAATGACTCTAGCTGTGGTTCATGAGAAGAACACACATCCAATGACACTGGTGTATCCTTATGTGGTTTGTGAGAAGAACACACATGCAATGACTCTAGCAGCGGTTTGTGAAAAAAAACACATGCAATGACTCTAGATGTGGTTCATGAAAAGAGCAAAAATTCAATGACACTGGTGGATCCATGTGTGGTTTGTGACAAGAACGCACACGTAATGACACTGCCTGTGGTTCATGAAAAGAACAGACATGCCATGATACCAGTGGATCCATGTGTGGTTTCTGAGAAGAACACACATGCAATGACACAGTGTGTGGTTCATGAAAAGAATACACGTCCAATCACACTGGTGGATCCTTATGTGGTTTGTGAGAAGAACAGACATGCAATGACTCTGGTTGTGGTTCATGACAAGAACACACATGTAATGACACCTGTGGATCCATCTGTGGTTTGTGAGAAGAACACACATCTAATGACACTAGGGGTGGTTCATGAAAAGAACACACATGCAATGACACTGGTGTATCCTTATGTCGTTTGTGAGAATAACTGACATGCCATGACTCTAGTTGTGGTTCATGAGAAGAACACACATGCAATGACACTGGTGTATCCTTATGCGGTTTTTGGGAAGAACACGCATGCAATGACTCAAGCAGTGGTTTGTGAAAAGAACACACATGCAATGACTCTAGTTGTGGTTCATGAGAAGAACACACATGCAATGACATTGGTGGATCCATGTGTGGTTTGTGAGAGGAACAGACATGCAATGACACTGGGTGTGGTTCTTGAAAAGAACAAACATACAATGACACTGCTGGATCCTTATGTGGTTTGTGAGAAGAACACCCATACGATGACTCGAGTGGATCCTTATGTGGTTTGTGAGAATAACAGACATGCAATGACTCTAGATGTGGTTCATGAGAAGAAAACACATGCAATGACACTGGTGTATCCTTATGTGGTTTGTGAGAAGAACACACATACAATGACTCAAGTTGTGGTTCATGAAAAGAACACACATCCAATAACTCTAGCCAGGGTTCATGAGAAGACTACACATGCAATGACACTAGTGGACCCATGTGTGGTCTGTGAGAGGAACATACATGCAATGACACTGGGTGTGCTTCATGAAAAGAAGACACATCCAATGACACTGGTGGATCCTTATGTGGTTTGTGAAAAGAACACACATCCAATGACACAGGTGGATCCTTATGTGGTTTGTGAGAAGAACACACATGCAATGACACTGGTGATATGTGGTTTGTGAAAAGAACACACATGCAATGACACTGGTGGATCCATATGTGGTTTGTGAAAAGAACACACATGCAATCACACTGGGTGGATCCATGTGTGGTTCATGATACGAACACACATGCAATGACACTGGTGATATGTCGTTTGTGAAAAGAACAGACATGCAATGACTCTAACTTTGGTTAATGAAAAGAGTAGACATGCAATGACACTGGTGGATCCATGTGTGGTTTGTGAGAAGAACACACATGCAATGACATTGGCTATGGTTCATGAAAAGAACAGACATGCAATGATACCGGTGGATCCATGTGTGGTTTGTGAGAAGAACACACATGCAATGACACTGGGTGTGGTTCATGAAAATAATACACATCTATTGACACTGGTGGATCCTTATGTGGTTTGTGAGAAGAATAGACTTGCAATGACTCTGGGTGTGGTTCATGAGAAGAACACACATGCAATGACACTGGTGGATCCTTGTGTGGCCTGTGAGAGGAACACACATGGAATGACACTGGGTGTGGTTCATGAAAAGAAAACACATGCAATGACACTGGTGTATTCTTATGTGGTTTGTGAGAATAACAAACATGCAATGACTCTAGATGTGGTTCATGAGAAGAACACACAAGCAATGACACTGGTGGATCCATATGTGGTTTATGAGAAGAACACACATGCAATGACACTGGGTGTGGTTCATGAAAAGAACAGACATGCAATAACACTGGTGGATCCATATGTGGTTTGTGAGAAGAACAGACATGCAATGACTCTAGTTGTGGTTCATGAAAACAACACACATCCAATGACTCTAGATGTGGTTCATGAGAAGAACACATATGCAATGACACTAGTGGATCCATGTGTGGTTTGTGAGAAGAACAGACATGCAATGACTCTAGATGTGGTTCATGAGAAGAACAGACATGCAATGACACTGGTGTATACTTATGTGGTTTGTGAGAAGAACACACATGCAATGACTCTAGCTGTGGTTCATGAAAATAACACACATCCATTGACTCTAGTTATGGTTCATGAGAAGAACACACCTGCAATGACAATGGTGGATCCATGTGTGGTTTGTGAGAGGAACAGACATGCAATGACACTGGGTGTGGTTCATGAAAAGAACACAGATGCAATGACACTGGTGGATCCATGTGTGGTTGATACATTGCAAATGTATCTATAATTTTTGATGTTCCATCCTTGTTTTATCCACTTTCTTGTGGTTTGTTCCAAACTTTGGAGTACTTTTCATATGATTTCTTGGAGTAACCTATTAACAAGAGCCACAGTGCCAGCTACCTATTTTCTGCTGTTTTTGGTTCCAGGAAAGTCAGAAAATGAATATTCTCGGAATTGGACGGGACAAAAGCCAAAGTGCCTATTTTTCGGAAGGGATCAAGTGCCAGAATACGAGACGGAGAGGGGCCAGGGGCCTGCCACACCACCTGGCCGCACGTCCAGGCTTGGCCCGCAACAGGGGGTGGTCTGGCTGACCCCAGCACCCCCTCGGCCTCTCCTTCCGCCTATAAGTTGCCCTCGGGACGAAAACCCTAGGTACCCGATCAAAAATCCACGAAAGAGTGTAGCCGCCGTCATCTCCATCCCTAGATCGGGAGGGATCTGAAGCTCTTCCCGGCACCCTGCCGGAGAGGGGAATTCACCCTGGAGGCCTTCTTCATCACCATGCAAGCCTCCGGTGTGATGCGTGAGTAGTTCATCCTTGGACTACGGATCCATGTAGTAGCTAGATGGCTGGTTTCTCCTCCTTTGTGCTTTCATGTTTAGATCTTGTGAGCTCTGTTCATGATCAAGATCATCTATTTGTAATCCATACATGTTGTGTTTGCGAGGATCCGATGGATATTGAGATGCTATTTCAGATTGATTATTGATTCTATAATGTCTTTGTTATTTGATATCTTGCATGCTTTCCGTTGTTAGTAGCTATCTTGGCCAAGTAGATGCTAGCAACTCCAAGAGTTAGTATTTATGCTCGATAGTGGGTTCATGCCTCTGGTAATCTGGGGAAGTGACAGAAATCTCTAAGGTACTAGATGTGCTGTTGCTACTAGGGAGAAAACAACAATCCTTTGTTCATAGAGCAATCGTATTGTTTAATTTACACGTAGTTCGTAAAGCAATAATCTGTTGCTTGCAACTTAATACTGGAGGGGGTTCGGATGATAACCTGAAGATGGATTATTAGTCATAGATGCAGTTGGATGGTGGTCTATGTATTATGTTGTAATGCCCAATCAAATCTCAAAGGAGTCAAGATGATTAGTATATGCATGTATTGCTTTCTCGGTGTTTGTCAATTGCCCCGCTGTAATTTGTTCACCCAACATGTTATCTATCTAAGGAGAGCCACCTCTAGTGAACTATGGATCCCGGTCCTTGTCTTTTATATACAATCTACAATCTTTTACTGCTTTGTGTTTACTTTCTGCAAACTTTTACTTCCTTCCATTCGATACGTTTAATCCTTTGTTTTCTGCAAAACATGGTGAGATTGACAACCTCATCGCAAGTTGGGGACAAAGTTCTGTGGTTGTGTTGTGTAGGTCTCCACGTTGCTACTAGCACCGGTAGTGCGCCCTGCCAAAGCTCAGCTAGTAACACCTTTGAGGTGTTTCCTTGCTCCTACTGGTTCGATTAAACCTTGGTTTCATAACCGAGGGAAAACTTACTGCTGTGCTCATCATACCTTCCTCTTGGGGTTCCCAACGAGCTCTACGTTGAAAGTCGAGTGCATCAAGATCTTTTCTGGCGCCGTTGCCGGGAAGTCAAGGACATCTTCACAAGGGGAGTCCCTCATAACCAATCTCTTTACTTTGTTGTTTTTGTTTTGCTTAGTTTCTTTTTTGCTTTGTTTGCTTGTTTTGTTCTTCAAAAACACAAAAAAATTAGTTTTACTTGTTTTGCTTTCTTATTTGAAAACCCCAAAAAAATGACTACTCTTGAAAACACTAAGTTGTGTGACTTCACTAGCACCAACAACAATGATTTTATGAGCACTCATATTGCTCCACCTATGGCTGAAAATACTTTCTTTGAGATAAAACCTGCTTTGCTCAATCTTGTTATGAGAGAACAATTTTCTGGTATTGGTAATGAAGATGCTGCTTCCCATCTAAATAACTTTGTTGAACTTTGTGAGATGCAAAAGCATAGGGATATAGATGGTGATATTATTAAACTGAAATTGTTTCCTTTCTCTTTGAGAGGAAAAGCTAAAGAATGGTTGAATTCCTTAACTAGGAATAGTATTGATTCTTGGACTAAGTGCAAAGATGCTTTTATTGGAAAATACTATCCTCCTGCTAAGATTATATCCATGAGAAGTGAAATAATGAAGTTTAAACAACTTGATAATGAGCGTGTTTCTCAAGCTTGGGAAAGAATAAAATCTTTGGTAAAGAATTGTCCCACTCATGGACTGACTGCTTGGATGATCATCCAAACTTTTTATGCAGGATTGAACTATTCTTCAAGGAACCTATTGGATTCAGCTACTGGAGGTACCTTTATGACCATCACTTTGGGTGCTGCAACAAAACTATTGGATAATATGATGGTTAATTATTCTGAATGGCATACTGAGAGAGCTCCACAAGGTAAGAAGGTAAATTCTGTTGAAGAAACCTCCTCCTTGAGTGATAAGATTGATATTATTATGTCTATGCTTGTTAATGGGAAAGCCCATATTGATCCAAATAATATTCCTTTAGCCTCTTTGGTTGCTCAAGAAGAGCAAGTTGATGTGAACTTCATAAGAAATAACAACTTTGGCAACAATGCTTATGGTAATAATGCTTATAGGAACAATTTTGGTAACAACAATTATAAACCTTATCCACCCAACAATGGTAATGCTTATGGAAATTCTTACAACAATAATAAGAGTGCTCCCTCTGAACTTGAAGTTATGCTTAAAGAGTTTATTAGTAAACAAACTGCTTTCAATAAAACTATTGAGGAAAAACTCTCTAATGCTGAAAGAAATATAGCATCTTTGGCTGAAGCTCAATCTTCTTTGAATAAAATGGCTGCTAAACCTGAAACTAATGACAATCCCTTTGCAGCTACTAATGCCATACAAGTAAGAATTGATGAAAATGTTAGACTATTAGCTGAATTACATGCTAAGTGGGAAAGAGAAGATGAAATTGCTAGAAACATTAGTGTTTCTACTATCACCACCACTAGTGTTGAGGCTAGTAATAGTTCTACTACTTTAGATGATAAAGTTGATTTTGATCTTGATGGTTGCAACATCTCTGAAGTTATTAAGTTCCTACAAAAGCTTGCTAAAAGTCCTAATGCTAGTGCTATGAACATGGCTTTACAAAACACATTACTAATGCTCTCATAAATATTAAAGAAGAAAAGATGAAACATAAAGCTTGTATTCCTATTAAACAAGAAGATGGTTGGGAACCCATCATTAATATGAAAGTGAATGACTTTGATTTCAAAGCTTTGTGTGATCTTGATAGTAGTGTTTCTATTATGCCTAGAAGGATTTATGATATGCTTGATTTGCTTCCTCTTGAAGATTGCTATTTGAATGTCCCACTTGATGCTAATGCTAAAAATAAACTCATGGGGAGTCTTAATGATGTTCTTATTATGGTTAATGATTCCTATGTCCCCGTTGATTTCTATGTTTTGGATGTTGAATACAATGCTTCTTGTCCTATTACTTTGGGAAGACCTTTTCTTAGAACTGTTGGTGCCATCATTGATATGAAAGAAGGCACCATTAAATATCAACTCCCACTCAAGAAAGGTATAGAACACTTCCCTAAAAAGAGAGAAAATATTTCTTTTGCTTCTCCTATGAAAACAAAATTTGGTCTTAATGCTTCTTCATTTGAGAACACTTGATTCTTTCTTTGCTTCTTATGCCTAACTTAAAGGCGTTAAAGAAAAGTACTTGTTGGGAGATAACCCAAGAGTTTTAGATGGGTCTTGGAAGTTATTACCTTTGTAATAACCCCTCCTTATCCTTTTTATTTGCTTTTTGTGCCAAGAGTAACCTCTAATGAGAGTGAAGTAATGATTGGGAAAGTTGCTGTCCCGAAACAGATTTTTGTGCTTCACCGTAAAAATTCCTGAGAGAGTTCTGTACGTCGGATTGAGCTGTAATGTTTTTTAGTTCTGTCCCAGGTTGTTATCTAACTTTCGTTAGTTCAACACTTTTTGATTTGATCAACAGAAGGTCTTCGAAAAAATTCGTCTTTACCTGCTGATCTGTTTTGACAGATTTTTGCCATTTTCTGCATTTGCTTCTTGTTAGTTCCTTCTTGAGTTCCTTTAGGGAATTGAGCTTTTTGAGGGAAGTTCTACAGTAGCTAGTGTTCTAATGGAAGTTTATTTGGTGTTAGAACTGAACCTTGAGACTTATTTATCTTAAGTGCACTAATGTTGCTAATGAGATTGTGTGAAGTTTTGTATGAAGGAAAATTTTGAGGTGTATGGAAGGAATGAGTAATAAGATGAAGGATGGACTAAAGCTCAAGCTTGGGGATGCCACGCGTGTCACCCCAAGAAATATCCAAGAAGTGCAAGCGTCAAAGCTTGGGGATGCCCAAGGCATCCCCTTCTTCATCAATAAAAATTCCAGGTTTCTTCCAAACGCTTCATTTTTATTGTTTCATGCACAGTTGTGATTTTCTTGGAGCGTCTTCTTTTTTCGTTTTTGTTTTGGTTTTTAGTTTGCTTGGTTTGCTTAGTTTTCTGAATAATTTGGTTGGACCCCCTCTTTCATACATTGGTTTGCAAATAGTTTGGTTTGGTTTGGAAAAGAGTAGGAAAGCTCATGCTTATGTGGTAAAAAGAGCTCGTTTTTGACTGTGGCTATGCTTTGTCATGCCATGCTTGATATTGTTTTGGCTTTATGCTTAGTATTATTTGCTGTATCATGACTTGTTATAAACAATTTAGATTGCTTAATGTGCCTTGGATGAATCATGCGTTGTTTTAGCATATTAAAGCATAGTATAGTGGTATTCTCCTTTGATGTTTTATTTGGGTTGACTTGGCGCATGCTCACACCATGTTTTGACTATCCAAAGTCACCATAGCATTTATGATCCTTTAGTTTTCAACTTGTAGTATCACTTTATGCTTTGATCAATGATGTTTTGTCGCTCTGCATGATTATGGCCATTATTGCTCTCTTAGATTGTCGCTCCCAGTCTTTTGCTAGCCTCCACCACCAAGTATGAGTTCCACTCATGCATCCAACTCCCTAAACCAAGTTATTCCAAAGAGTCCACCATACCTACCTACTAGCTTATGCTATTCCAAGTACATTCATGCTTTTGTTTACCTTCCACTTGTTATGAGAAAACTAGTGATTAAAGCTCTCACGAACTTGATGGCACACTTTACTTTATTGCCTCTAATAAACTTGAACCATTGGGTCCTTCTTTGTTGCGTATATGCTTGCGCTTTATAAGTTGAAATTAGCAGAACCATGTTTCATGGGGAACGCTTTCAACATTGCACTTGTACTTTGTACCCCGTTGATATCATGTTCTTTTGCTTACGGATCCCGGCGGTGTGAAATAAAAGTGGAACTTGTAAGATCATGGAGTTTGTATGTGTGTTAGAGAAACGCCTGGGCCGCTAGCCTAAGCCATGCCTAATCATGGTGGAAACTTGCAGCATCACCATAATGAGCACTCTATGAAGCATCCTCAATAAAAACCTATGCAAATAGCAAATAAAAAAGATCGCTGAGATGCTCATTTCTGCTTGCCTTGTCATTTGATTATGGGAAAGCTCCCGTATCATGTGCAAGGGGTACCCCGTTGGCAGTTCTTAATGATACACATATACTTACAATGACAAGAGCTTACTCGTGACTGAAGTTGAGTAGCATGAGGATCGGTCTTCGTAAGTAAGGGGCATGAGATTTCGGTTTATAACTTGTCAAGCATATCCTCTTAGTTGTGTCACTTTAACCTTAATCACCTTCAAGATGCTTATGATAGGGGCAATGAGAGCTAAAAGCTATAAGTACCATAATTTTTGGAAGATCTTTATGAGACTTGAATCCCTACTTCCTTTTACAAAAGGTCTTTCTTCCACCATTATATTGAGTCTCACCCTTCTAACTTTATGCACCTACTTTGAGAGCATAGTGGCCATTCTTAGTTCTATGTGCATTGCCCCAAGACTAGTTGATTGATGCATAACTTGTTATTGCTTGTTTTAAACTATTGTATCTAGTCACTCTTATGAACTTTGAAGGTGTCCTATGCATTTATATTTGCTACTCTATTGAGGGACAAGCTAAATACTTTTATGCTATGTTTTCTTTATGTGAAATAAACAAACGTCTTGCAAAGCATTGTTATTCATGAATCTTTTTGTTTGTGCCTTTTCATGTTGCATCATAGTCTCTTTGCTTATTGCTAGAACTTTGTCTTTCATGTTATGATTGAAGTACTTTGATCCCAGCTTTGATGTTTTGCAAATACTTTGATCAAGTCTTTGATGGTGCATGTCACCTCAAAAATTATTTCTTTTTATCACTTACCCACTCGAGGACGAGCAGGAGTTAAGCTTGGGGATGTTGATACATTGCAAATGTATCTATAATTTTTGATGTTCCATGCTTAGTTTTATCCACTTTCTTGTGTTTTGTTCCAAACTTTGGAGTACTTTTCATATGATTTCTTGGACTAACCTATTAACAAGAGCCATAGTGCCAACTGCCTGTTTTCTGCTGTTTTTGGTTCCAGGAAAGTCAGAAAATGAATATTCTCGGAATTGGACGGGACAAAAGCCATAGTGCCTATTTTTCCGGAAGGGATCAAGTGCCAGAATACGAGACAGAGAGGGGCCAGGGGCCGGCCACACCACCTGGCCGCGTGACCAGGCTTGGCCCGTGCCAGGGGGTGGTTTGGCCGACCCCAGCACCCCCTCAGCCTCTCTTTTCGCCTATAAGTTACCCTCGGGATGAAAACCCTAGGTACCCGATCAAAAATCCACGAAAGAGTCTGTAGCCGCCGTCATCTCCATCCCTAGATCGGGAGGGATCTGAAGCTCTTCCCGGCACCCTGCCGGAGAGGAGAATTCACCCTGGAGGCCTTCTTCATCACCATGCAAGCCTCCGGTGTGATGCATGAGTAGTTCATCCTTGGACTACGGATCCATGTAGTAGCTAGATGGTTGGTTTCTCCTCCTTTGTGCTTTCATGTTTAGATCTTGTGAGCTCCGTTCATGATCAAGATCATCTATTTGTAATCCATACATGTTGTGTTTGTGGGGATCCGATGGATATTGAGATGCTATTTCAGATTGATTATTGATTCTAGCATGTCTTTGTTATTTGAGATCTTGCATGCTTTCCGTTGTTAGTAGCTATCTTGGCCAAGTAGATGCTAGCAACTCCAAGAGTTAGTATTTATGCTCGATAGTGGGTTCATGCCTCTGGTAATCTGGGGAAGTGACAGAAATCTCTAAGGTACTAGATGTGTTGTTGCTACTAGGGAGAAAACAACAATCCTTTGTTCATAGAGTAATCGTATTGTTTACTTTACACGCAGTTCGTAAAGCAATAATCTGTTGCTTGCAACTTAATACTGGAGGGGGTTCGGATGATAACCTGAAGGTGGATTATTAGTCATAGATGCAGTTGGATGGCGGTCTATGTATTATGTTGTAATTGCCAATCAAGTCTCAAAGGAGTCAAGATGATTAGTATATGCATGTATTGCTTTCTTGGTGTTTGTCAATTGCCCCGCTGTAATTTGTTCACCCAGCATGTTATCTATCTAAGGAGAGCCACCTCTAGTGAACTATGGATCCTGGTCCTTGTCTTTTATATACAATCTATAATCTTTTACTGCTTTGTGTTTACTTTCTGCAAACTTTTACTTCCTTCCGTTCGATACATTTAATCCTTTGTTTTCCGCAAAACACGGTGAGATTGACAACCTCATCGCAAGTTGGGGACAAAGTTCTGTGGTTGTGTTGTGCAGGTCTCCACGTTGCTACTAGCACCGGTAGTGCGCCCTGCCAAAGCTCAGCTAGTAACACCTTTGGGGTGTTTCCTTGCTCCTACTGGATTGATTAAACCTTGGTTTCATAACTGAGGGAAAACTTACTGCTGTGCTCATCATACCTTCCTCTTGGGGTTCCCAACGAGCTCTACGTTGAAAGTCGAGTGCATCAGTGGTCTCTGAAGAGAACACACATTTCAATGACATAGGTGGATCCATATGTGGTATGTGAAAAGAACACACATGCAATGACTCCAGTTGTTGTTAGTAAAAAGAACATACATGCAATGACACTAGTGGATCCATGTGTGGTCTCTGAAGAGAACACACATTTCAATGACACTGGTGGATCCATATGTGGTATGTGAAAAGAACACACATGCAATGACTCCAATTGTTGTTAGTAAAAAGAATACACATGCAATGACACTGGTGGATCCATGTGTGGTCTCTGAAGAGAACACACATGCAATGACTCTAGCTGTGGTTAATGAGAAGAACACACATTTCAATGCACAGGTGGATCCATATGTGGTTTGTGAGAAGAACAGACATCCAATGACTCTGGGTGTGGTTCATGAGAAGAACACACATGCAATGACACTGGTGTATCCATGTGTGGTCTGTGAGAGGAACTCACATGCAATGACACTGGGTGTGGTTCATGAAAAGTAAACACATGCAATGACACTAGTGTATCCTTATGTGGTTTGTGAGAATAACAGACATGCAATGACTCTAGATGTGGTTCATGAGAAGAAAACACATGCAATGACACTGGTGTATCCTTATGTGGTTTCTGAGAAGAACACACATGCAATGATTGTAGCCGTGGTTCATGAAAAGAACACACATCCAATGACACTGGTGGATCCATATGTGGTTTGTGAAAAGAACAGACATGCAATCACTCTAGCTGTGGTTCATGAAAAGAACACACCTCCAATGACTCTAGATGTGGTTCATGAGAAGAACACACATGCAATGACACTGGTGGATCCATGTGTGGTTTGTGAGAAGAACATACATGCAATGACTCTAGATGTGGTTCATGCGAAGAACAGACATCCAATGACACTAGTGGGTCCTTATGTGGTTTGTGAGAAGAACACACATGCAATGACACTGGCTGTGGTTCATGAGAAGAACACACATGCAATGACACTGGTGTATCCTTATGTGGTTTGTGAGAAGAACACACATGCAATGACTCTAGCTGTGGTTCATGAAAAGAACACACATGCAATGACAATGGTGGATCCATGTGTGGTTTGTGAGAAGAAAACACATCCAATGACACGGGTGGATCAACATGTGGTTTATGAAAAGAACACACATGCAACGACACCGGTGGATCAATGTGGTTTATGACAATAACACACATGCAATGAACTCTAGTGGGTCCATGTGGTTTATGGGAAGAACACACATCCAATGAACTCTAGTGGATCTATCTTGGCATAATTTGATGTATGCCATGATGTATTTCATTGTACAAGACACTCACTTTCCATTTTTTTACTACTTAGTTTTGCCCTTGGTTTGTTGATACTACTCAGTTTTGCCCCCTCTCTCTATCTTTCATAGAAGCCCAAACCTGTGCTCACCCTGTCTGCTACTCCCTGATTGGTCATCACAGTTGTCACGCGGATCGTGTGCACCAACCGTTGATTCTGTGCGATCCAACAATGATGGTTGCACACGTCGTTCCCTTCACAGTATAGCATGAGATAGCACGGACGTCTCCCTCAGCGAGACTTCTACAAGAAGGAACACAACGTCGTCCATGGAAAATGTCGTCGAGTGGTCATGTCATGTTTAATCAAGTCTGAAAAGCCTACTACTGCTAGTACTACACCACAACACATGCGTCATCGAGTGCACAATCATCGATAGATAGCTGCAATTTATTGCCACTTGATTTTAATAAGACATATCCCATTTTTACGCAGCGGCTCTCAATCTCACTTCCAACTGGGCCCCACCGTAGGAAGCTTGCACACGCTAGCCGGAGGCCGAAGAGCTGAGCTCGACAAGACCTAATGTCTCCGGCTTCATCGAGTCACTCGCAGCCATCAACACATCCCTCTACCCGATCTAGCACAACCCCACAAATCTCGCCGTACAACCACCTACCTTCCCCTCTACATTTCCACTTTTAACTATCGCCAATTTTAGGGCTGTGTCAAACTTCGTACATAGAAATTGTGTGTGTGCCCTTTGCATGCGGCTCAATACAGAACTGCCATGCATGGCCCGGGAAAAAACGTGACGCACTGTGCACGTGTCGCGGTGCACGGTGTAGTAGACTGCACGGTGCGTTGCACGGTGGTGCAACGAAACGTGCCTTGCTTCCATCCACCTTAACTATAGAGCCCCTCTCCGCACACCCACTCTCACTCACCTCACGCAACCCTCTCCACTGTCCCACTAGCATCAGCAAACTCCCGAGAATACCCCATCCGCGCCGGTGATGGCGTAGGAGGATACGGTGGCCATCGTCGCCTCCGAGGTTGCCGGCTTCTCACTGGTCCCCCTCAACACGATGAAAGCAGCCGTCGTCCCTGTCCAGGCCCTAGTCGAGCCATCGATGGCAGTCGCCGTTCCCGTCCAAGCCCCCGTCCACACTACCGACGTAGCCGCCGATGAGGCCCCCGTCTCCTCGACGATCCCCCTCGACGCGTTGAAAGCAGCCGCCGTCCCCGTCCAGGCCCCAGTCGAGGCATCGATAGCAGCCGCCGTTCCCGTCCAGGCCCCCGTCCCACTACCGATGGAGCCTCCAAAGAGGAGCCCCCCGCCGGCGTGGAGGCCCCCGCCGGTCACAAGCAGATCACGAACTTCTTAGGCACCTACGATCCAGATAAGTACATCGCTCCGCTGAACCCCTACGACACCGGCATCGACGACCCATGGTCGAAGGTAACTAGGGTTTGCTCCCCTCCCCTGGTTCTTCTACCGTTCCCATCGTTGGATGCTAGATCTTGGTTTATTAGGATTCACTTGTTTGTATTTCGATTGCTCGATCTTCTTACATCATCTACTCCCCCATTTCCTTTTCTTCCAATAGGTTTCCGGCAGCGATGTCTGCAGTGGTGATGAGTCCATGCACACCAAGACTCGTCAGGTGCTGAGGAGGCTGTGGGCCGGCCAGTACGACGCCTTCTTCAGGGGCAGCCCCTGGCGCTTCCCCTTCTGCTGGGTGAGTCTCGCCGGCATCGACTTTAACTCCTTACTGAAGCATGCAGAGGCCCCCGAGCTCCGGCATCCACAAAGGCGGCGAGCGCGAGACCATGAACATCAATGCCTACATTGTTGAACACCGGGCTCTCGGCATTCACCTCCGAAACATCTAGCGGGTGGTCATCAAAGAGGGTCGCATGCCTCCAATCAGGCCCAAGGCCCCCAAGATCAAGGGACTGGGCAGCAAGAAGTGGAGGAAGTGCCGGAGGGAGGAGGCGGAGGCGCGGGTGCATGAAGGATGGGTTGGATGTGTCCTTGAATGTATCTGCTGCTGTGGCGGCTGCTACTGCTAAGCAACTTCTTTTGATTTTCTATATTTTGCTTGCATCCTATTTCTGGCTGAATGCATCGAACCTCGTTAAGCAACCTACTTTTCTATCGCTATATCCTATTTAGCTGTGCACAACTATATCTACATTTGTTTTGTTTTCTGAATGAATGTATTCTGCCTGGTGTGATTTGCTGCTCTAGATTTGCTACCTGATCAGAGGAAAAAAGAGGTCCAAAAGGGAACGAATTATCGAAGAGAGAATCTTCTGTAGATTTGCTACCAATTTGGGCAAAATGAAACATATCTGTTTAGCGAGAGAGGAAAAGGGTACTCTTTCAAACTGCCAGTTAACGAGCTACCATCTTGACGTCTCCCTCTACAAGAAGGAACGCGATGCCATCCATGGAAAAAGTCATCGAGTGGTCATGTCACGTTTAATCTAGTCTACAAAGGCTACTACTGCTACTACAACGCATGCACAGGGCAACGAGGTCATCGAGTGCACGGTTGTCGATGGGACGCTGCAATTTATTGGCACTTGATTTTAATAAGACATATACCATTTTTACGCAGCGCTCTCAATCTCACTTCCAACTGGGCCCTACCGCTAGTAACTTCCATGAGTCAAGGGCCCCCCTCGAGTAGATCTAACGTTGTTAGAAATTGGTTCCGTGCCACTTGCATGCAGTGGAATCGAGGTCTGCCATGAGCTTGTTTTCAATGCAGCTCTAAAGTGGAGATCGTGGCTGTTTCAAAAAAAAGGGAACCCAAAAAAAAGGTGGAGATCGTGGTAGCCCCCCGCCCACCACACGTGTCCACTCGAGGACTACGAATGGTCTGGTGTTTATAACCCCCTCGACCTTCTTCTTCCATGTGCTCGTGTCATTTTCCCCCAGTCTGTCTAGTCCCAAGACCCCAATCTGCACCTACCGCGTGCGCCGAAGCTCCCTCGCTTGCACTACCTCCTTCCCTTGGTGCGCCATGAAGCGTACACGTGGATACAAGCCGGAGGTGAAGCCAGTTGAAGGCGCAGCAGCAGATGGCTCGGTCGTTGCCAAGCATGCGAAGGCGTCTTCTCCGGGCACGAACGCCGCTCGTCGGCGCACCGTCGAGGGTGCGAGCTCATCCGTCCATCCAGTAGCCGTCACCGCTGAGAAGCAGGTGGCCAACAATGTTGTGGTGCCAGCGGCAGATCTGGATGGGGGGGGCAGGCGGCAGGCGGAGGCAATCCGGTGCTCTACATCAACGACCCCATCACCGTACACAAAATCTTTGACGCAATCATGGAGAATGACGAGTTCGAGGAGGAGGTCCCTGATGAGGAGTCCGAGGTACTACATTGCTAGCTTCTCTAGTCGTAGCCGCGGATTTCACTGTTCATACATAGGATTTGCTCAATCGTGTACAAATTCTTTTTCTCTTGAAGTATGGTAGTATATATATGGTTCGATCGGTCGATTGATGCATCTGCCATCTAGTCACACAACCCAAATCTGTCTAGTCACAAAACCCCAATATGCTCATCTACCATCTAGTTGAGTTTGCTAGTTGAGTGTTGATTTCGATACACATCATGCCTATAACATTACATTTCTATTCCTTACTGAGCCCAATGATTCAATTTTTCCCCAAAATAGTGCAAGGGCATCTGATGGTGTTGTTTTCTTAGGCATGGTTAGTGAACCTGAGGCAGCAATTCACATACAATATAGGTTGTGCTGTTGGTATTTTGGTTCTCCGACTCCATCGCTGAAAAAATGAGGGACTATTTTTTTTCTCATATGGAACCTATATATATAATCTTTGTGATGTTTCTGATCTATGAATGTGTTGTATGATGCATATGTATATCCCTAAATATTGTTTTGTATGATTACATTTCAATTTCTTATTGTGGCCAATGATTCAAATTTGCCCCAAAGAGAGGCAGACACATTGGTGTCAGTTTTTTTTAGGGATGAGTTAGCAAACCTGGGGCCATGTACAAGATCAATATAAGCTGTGCAATTGTTACTTGGTTCGCTTACGCCATCCCTGTAGAAACTTATGAGGCTGCAATCTTTATTCTACATTCATAGGACTATGATATTTGAATTATCTATTCCATGCATTCATAGTGTATAAGAATTACATTTACTTTTGTCACCGAGGCCGATGATTGAAATTTGCCCCAAAAGAGTTCAAGGGGAGATACGTATGATGGTGTCGTGTTTTAGGGATGGGTTGGTGAACCTGAGGCAGCAATGCACACAAACAATATAGGTTGTGTTGTTGGTACTTTGGTTCTCCAACTCCATCTCTGAAACAAATTATGAGGCCCTTGATTTATTCTCATATGGAACTACATATATGATCCTTGATTTGTTTCTGATCTTTTAATGATTGGTATGATGCATATGTATATGAATGGTTTTGATCATAAGTATTTTTAACATGTACCTGAAGATTAATTGTTTGTTTTTTTATTTATAATTACAATATTTAGGCTTGATTTTGTACCTGACTATGTATATCCCTGAATATTGTTTTGTACGATTATATTTCAATTTCTTATTATGGCCAATGATTCAAATTTGCCCCAAAGAGAGGCAGACATATTGGTGTCAGATTTTTCAGGGATAAGTTAGCGAACCTGGGGCCATGTACAAGATCAACATAAGCTGTGCAATTATTACTTGGTTCGCTTACGCCATCCCTGTAGAAACTTATGAGGCCACAATCTTTATTCTACATTAATAGAACTATGATATTTGAATTATCTATTCCATGCATTCATAGTTGTAACTACCTCGGTGAATTACGCTCTTAGTTACAAGCCTGGATGAGCGGAAATGGTTAAAATAGTATGGTGGGGCCAAATGCCACTCATAGGTAGACCTTTCGGCCGTCCTAACCAATTTCCAAACATCGGGACAAGAACAAGCGGCGTAATCGGCAGGCGAAGGGATCAACTACATACACAAATGAGTATGTATGCAAGCCACATACAACAGTCCTCAGAGTCATTCCATCTAAAAGAAATAGAAATATTGCAACGCCATACGGCAAGATCCAAATATCCTAGATAGATATAATAGTTTAGGATATCTCCTCATACATCAAACATCAGAGTATCAGGCGGAAGCGGAAAGCAAGATCCGAGTACGGATAAGAAGCAAATCGGCATAAGATGCCCCATAAATAAACACATCCCGCCCACAGATCTCACGGATCCCCGTTCCCAGAATCTCTACACCGAGTGATCGTTACCAACATCGTCCGTCTCCTCCACCCAGTATCCATCTTGCGAGTATACCTGTTCATCTGAATCAAACAATTTATCGTGTGAGACCCTAGGGGTACTCAGCAAGTCTTTATGCCTCTAAAGGGGACACAACCTGGGGTGACGCAATTGCAGCAAAAGATAATACCTAACAATTCTATAGATACTCGCTAACCATCCGCCTAACCAAAGATAGACGGATGTCCGTGAATTAATAACTACAGTTATAACAGTAATATTAACAGATCCATCCTCCTCCTCGCTTACCAACGAGGAAGCGGACGAACAACCCCCCATCCGTTGGCAGTTTTATTAACCATTCCATGAGTGTTGCACTATTTACTAGTCAGGTACTTAGTCAAATTAAAAGCGGTACTTTAGTTATACTTGTTTATGATGGAGAAACTGTGCTCCAAGTCGTCCATAACCGCGGACACGGCTTTCAGAAAGATTTACCCTGCAGGGGTGCACAAATAGCAACACACACTCGATCAACCTCGGAAAAACCAAATCAAAACCCAACGAGGCATTCACGACAAAACGATCACATGATTCAGAAATGTTTCAGGGGGCCACCCCATTAAGCTACCTGCAACGAAGTTGGCCGGCTCCGAGACGGACCCATGGTTTGCGTCAATGGCTGTAAACGACTGGGAACCCGAAAGTGTGACTGGGCTTGTCGATACCGCGAAAACACTCCGCATCCAAAATAGTACAGGTGCTCCTCGCTCAATCTTAAATAAAGCAGTAAAACATGGCATAAGTACAGGATAGTAATAAAGCCCCAAACTACTTTGTGGCCCCAAGAAATAAGAATGAATCAAGCTCTGGCTCAGGGGGGGTCCATAAGGCCTCCCGGATGTGGATAGTGCGAATAGTCAAGGAACAGGAATCAAATACTCGGGGTCCTACAGGACACAAGTGAGCATGAAGAACCAAATAGCAGATATTGCTCACCGGTGCCACTTTCATTAGTTGTCCCATTACTACTCAGATTAAGTTGTTTAGGTACCTCGTTATCCATTAGACTTTCACATACCCTACACATGCTGTTCTACGACCCGCATGGCTCAAACAACTCCTGTAGTAATGGCTCATGGGATGGAGGAACAAGCTTCGGTGGGGTTTAAAAGTAAAGGCTATGCAATACTTGGGATTCAATTTAATGCAATCGCGAGTCAATGATGCAAGAATAAGATAGAGGCAGTAGGTACTATATGTATGCAAGCATGTGGTAGTGCTTGCCTGGCAGCTCAGTTGAAGCGAGAGACGGATCTGGGTAGTGCTCCTAGGATTCCTGATATATTCCCTGCTTGGCGTCTATTCGAAGAAGAACCAAACAAACAAGGGCCAACATAAATAAAGTGCACAAGCATATGAATTAAGATGCGACAAGCAAACAAACATGCCATGATGAATGATGCACAATTTACATGGCAATAAAGTAGCATGGCATGGGTGAGGTGTGGGGTACAAGAATAAAGCATTTTATTAAGTTTTAGTCATGTTTTGCTCTCATAACACTTGCTGTATACTTTATATTTATACGATGCATGCTGCAATTCAGAACATGGAATGCATAGATAGAACGGGCTCGTCGCGCTGATCGATTTAGACATATTGTTTGTCGAATTTGGAGTTGTAGAACTAAAGTTAGTAATTAATTAAGAAAAGGCATTTTTATTGCAATTAAACAATTTCGAAAAATTAAATTAGTCAAACATTAATTTGGATGACATATTTGAATTCCTCATATTTTTCTGATTCAAAAATATATATCATTTGTATTATTTGGAATTACCAAAATAAAGATATCAATTTCTGAATATCAAAAACATATATGCATTTTCTGGATTTATTTTATTAACAAAAGATTCTGGACTTCTTGTACTCGGAAGGGATTTGTTATAGAGAATGACAACTGGGACCGGGGCAGTTGACTGGGCAGGATGTTGTAGTCTGAAGAAACTGTGTGTTTTCAACTGAAGATAGACGACTTGTTTCAGAGATCTAGAGTCATCTTCGATTGATGAGGACGATCGGCTCCGGCCTCCGTTTCGCAAGAAGTTTGTTTCTGTAAGAAGCTAGTACCTAGTAGAATATTGTAGAATCAAAAGGTTTGCCGTAGAACAGCTGAGATGGATGGAAAAGAATTCGGGAACATGAACGAGAACAGACTGTTTCACACGTACTCGACTGACGGTGATATCGAGAAGAATTCGCCGGATGATTGCGAGCTCATCGTTGCTTGGATTTGATGTGATGTTTGCGGGTATGGCAAGATGGGACAAAGGAGAATAGATATACGCGAAGAATAATGCCGGAGACCATATGTGGACATCGGTAGGTCGCCCGGAACAGGGGCATGATCGAATGCGCAGGACTGGATTTTCTGACGGAGAAAAATTGCGAGATCGACCCGACTTCAGAGGAAGATTGCGAGAGCGTTACTGCTCCAATTTGATCGGCGTTTTCTCCGAGATTACAAGGGTACATAGTAGTAGAACTTTGATCTTTGGAAAATCTCCTAAGGTTGAATGAAACACTCGGAAACTTGGGCTGAACAGAGGTGTGGCGTCGGATCCGAAAACTGCAGAACGGAGTAGCAGTCAACATAGATTTTCAGAGTACTTCGCGAGAAGATTGCGGATGCTCTAGGAATCTGTTTGAAGCGCGGTTTTCGCCTAGATGTAGCCTGATGTACTGAGAGAAACTTCCGTGTTGGCAATTCTGCCGGAGGAGGTGTAGATCACCAGCAAAAACGTCGAGGACAGGGGCGTGCGAGCTGGTGCTGCGTAGCTGCTGTTGCTGCTGGTGCACGCAGAGCACGGCGCGCGTGCGGTGCAGCGACGGTGACGCTTCGGACGGGTAGAGCAAGCAAGGTTGAGGGAGGGAACCTGGGCGCGTGGATGCTCACCGGGGGCTCGATGAAGAGCTTGGATGACGCGAACGCGGCCAAAGAGGAAGAAGAGGCGCGCGATGGCCATGTCGGGCGAGGCGCTCGGCACAGACATCGTCGATGACAGGGGGAGGGGATGCTCTAGGCAGGTTCGACTCCTCCTTGATGGTTGATTCGATGCGGACGGGGACGGGGACGGGGACGTTGCTCCGCTACTGCTCGGTGCCGAACGGTGACTGAGGACGTCGGTAGGAGGGTGCGCACTGCGGCGGCGGCCATGTCGTTGGCATGGTGAAGGGGATAGGAACAGAGGGAGTAGATCGAGATGGGGAGTGGTTGGGGATGCTCGGCCTCTGCTTCTTCTTTTTGTGGACAGGAGGCGAGTGTGGCTAGAGATATCGGCGTCACGCGCTCGGCGTGTACTCGTTTTTGTGTCGAGAAGAGAAACAGGACACATGGGAAGCTGGCCTTGCTGTTTTGATCGAATCATAAGGTTCAGCTGCCAGAGGTGTTTAGGTTCAGACACAAACATGTTAGCTGGCTTGGTGGATCGATGCATGACCACAGATGTTCTAGATGGCATGGTTTTAGTGTGTACGTGTAGACAGGTGTATGTGTGTATCACATACACGAGTAGAATTAGCTAGTGTGGATTAGCTAGTGTGGATGTGCGTGTGTGTTTGTATTCACACTCACGGGTAGGGTTTTGTTGTAGAGTGTGTGTATGTGTGTATGAGTAAACACATGGGTTGGAATTAGGGCAAGATATATATAGCTAGCTAGCTAGGATTGATTATATGGACAAAAATAGAGGTTTAGGTCTTAGCTCTAGTTAGATTTGAGAGAAAAAAATGCGGGTTAGATAGATAAAAACAATTGACCAAGATACTTGTTGCATAGGAGGATCAACATCAAGATCATTTCATGCATGATTCTAGAGGAAGATATGACACTAAGGTATGAGAAGATTTAGCTAGGTTTACTTTCCATAGATTGGTTTACATTCAAAACTCTTGCTTACCTTATTCAAATTCAAACAAGCTCACCAAAATCAAACTAGAGGAAAAAGGAGATGGAGGGCTCCCATAGTAGATATTGTGAAAACGATATGAACCACGTATGGAAGCACGCAGAGTAGAATTGGATCCATCCAAAATACATGAGCTAGAATTAAAAGCCAACAAGGAATAATATTAAGCTCGGATATATATGGATGGTGGAAAAAATGGAGGTTAAACCCACATGGAACCAAGCAAGATTGTAGGGTGAAAAGAATTAAGAAGACATCCCTCAACTCAAATTAGGCATTAAGCATTATCAAGAACCAAATACAATATATCAAGAGCCAAATACAATTACTAATGCATATGAGAGAAGAACCAAATGAAAAGGGTTTTATATGATGCTCAAATGCAATGTGGCATGATGACATGAGCATGATATAATTATGATGCAACAATTATATGTAGGAAGTAGCATTGCAATTGTTAGACAATTGGAATGCTACAACTCTCCCCCACTAAACAAGAATCTCGCCCCGAGATTCCTAGGAAAAAGAAAACAACACAAGGAGAGGCGGGTGTTCGGAACGAAGGTGACCCTCACGTTCCCAAGTTGATGAACCACGGAATGATGCGACCACTACACCTTGCAAAACTTGCTAGACTTGTTGCGAGTCTTGCGTTTTGCTTGAGAAACAGCGGGTTAGAAGAGTTGAAGGATTGTCGTGAGCCAAGAAGGATAGGATGAACATAGCTCCGATTTTTCGGGAAACAAGATAATAGAATAATACCACTTGTGAAAGAAATAGAAAGGATGGTGTATCAGGAGGAAATAAACGACACACCATTAAGACTAAGGATTTACCGATACGAGATAGGATGAATCTTTATCTCGCCGGAAGAAAAGAGCTAGATTGGGGAGGTTTTGAACCACTATGACGATAGCATTGTCTTCTCTCGGATTTGAGAAATGAAGTTCGAAAACAATATTGCCTTCAAACAATAGAGTTCCTTGATATCAATGGAAAGATCGAATTAGACATTGTCAGATTAGATTCTTGTTACGCCGGTAAGAACCAAAGGATCACGCAATTGAGGTGCGCGAATATATCTTCAATACAAGGAGGTGATGCTAGATTATGGTGGGATCCCGAGAAGAAAGAATATAGAGGGTCTGGAGTTTATTGTAGGGATACTTGTTGGTTTCTTTAACCTTGAGGATAATGCAATAGATTTGCGATTGATGGCATCAACCATAATTTGCTTTACCAAGAGAAATGGATTTGACAAATTGAAGACAGATATAGTTTCCTTCCATCTTGTTTGGGAATGTCGAGCACTAGTAGAATGACGAAGAAAGAAAAGAGTTTGCGTTTGTTCCCACCAGATAATTAAAGATTTTGCTCCGTCTAGAAAGGGCGAGATCACCAACAAGAGATTCTAGATTATGTTCTTCAAGAGAGCACTCCGGAAAAACAAGGACGGAAGTAGAAGTATCGAGGGATAAAGGCCACTTCCAACTTCCGTGGAATGAGTGGAATCACATTAATTCACCAATTCAATGTACAAGAGCGAATGATAAGAGTAGTGGTATGGTAGCTACTCCATCCCGCACTCAAAGCATTACTCCGTACATGAATAAGAAAATCATGCAACCCAACTACTAAACAGACTGAAGGTATTGACAAAGAGAATCTCATGAAGCTCCGTAAGAAAACAAGGATTTGATGTAACGATTTGCCGAATCCAAGATAGATAAGGATGATGATGTTGTCATCATGTTGGAGGTACCAAGCCACCGAAAAGATATGAAGAAAGATTACGGAGAACAACTGCAAGATTTAACAGATAAAGAAAAAGATAACACCAACTTGAACAGAAGGAATACAAAAGATCTGAAAAGTCTTCATGGCCTCCGGTGGATTGAGCATAGACGACCGAACGAGAGGGTTTCCAAAAGATTACTTGACGAGACTGAGGTGAAAAGAACTCCATGTTCTTCTTGAAATGATTGAGAAAGATTTAGCAGTCTTGAGGAAATCTTCAGCGGAACGATGATGATAACTCGCCAACAAGGGAAAAAAACTCCGGGTTTGATTGAAGTTGGAGGATGGACTTAACAATGGGCTTGCTGATTCCAGAATTGAAGCGATCTATTTAGCAGAAGGGCGTGATCGAGATAGGTGACTTCAAGAAGCCAGAATTTACACTTTGAGAACTTTGCACACAAGCGGTGTTCTCGCAGCTTGAGAGAAAGGGACATAGATGATCTTCCATGTTCTTCCATTGATATAGAATAGGCAAGCATATTATCAACATATACCACCATGGATTAACAAGATATTCCCAGAATACCAAGTTCAAGAGGCGAGAGAAACGAACAAATGCTCGAAACACTTCCTGAGCTCAACGCTCTTTGGAAGATCAATATTAAGAGCACGGGTTCGTGTTAGAAAGATGCATTGGCGGAATAGATTATCTAGTCCTTCGGAAGAGAACAAGAAATGCCACCTGGTTCACATTGTCCATCGGATCGCCGGTTACAAAGATAAAGAGATCTTGGTTAAAGAAACTATGATAGTTCATACCCTAAGCAGAGCTATCAGAGACGAAAAGATGAAATTCCCTCGTATCAAAGAGAATTTTGCCGATATGGAGTTCAAAAAGATGTGAAGCATGATAAACAGATGATAGACCATCGTAGCGCCTTAAGAAAACTCCGGATTGGCAAGTATACTTGAATATGCATAGATATGATCACGGTGTAACTCAAAATCATAGGAGATAACCGCCACCATTTGGAGGATAGTGTCATATAGCTATGCCGAGAACCAAATTACAATCACCAGTATCGGATCAACACTTGTTATGTAATTAGCCCAAGAGAATTTGAAGATGAAGTAAAACTCCACGATTAAGCGTCAGTGACAAAAGAATGGGTTAGCATGATCATGCCAATAAAAGGAAGATAGATAATGTTTCACACACGACTGAAGAGGAGTGTGGAAACACAGATGTATCAAAGAATTTTTTTCCGCATTTTTCGGCATTGAAATACCAATAGATGCGCAAAACCACTTATCAGGTAGAGATTAGCAACTCCACATTCTGTGAAACATGCTAAAGAATGAACACCCTTAACAAGATGGCACCGGTTAACAAAGAGTAAGACAGATCGCGTCGGTTACAACGGATCAGATAGATCGTGTCGGTTTACAAAAGCCTGTCAGTATGGAATGTACCAACAGTTGATAACCAAAAGGCAGATAGCGATAACATGTTGAATGCAACAGATAGACAAGGAATTCACACACAACACACACACAACCTATGGTACTACGGAACCCAGAACACGTGAATCCTAGTTTGAATTGTTAGAAGAGGATTGAAAACGTTACACTTCCTTACCAGAAAAGGGTGGGTGGGTGGGTAAGAAGAAAAATGAAAGCAGTCCTACTCTCACGTTTGTTTTTCCCTAGTATACATAACTACCAAAAATATTTGCTAGACTGACAACGACCATTTTGGCTGAGACCCTGAAGGGCGGGATGGCTCTGATACCAATTGTAACTACCTCGGTGAATTACGCTCTTAGTTACAAGCCTGGATGAGCGGAAATGGTTAAAATAGTACGGTGGGGCCAAATGCCACTCACAGGTAGACCTTTCTGCCGTCCTAACCATTTCCAAACATCGGGACAAGAACGAGCGGCGTAATCGGCAGGCGAAGGGATCAACTACATACACAAATGAGTATGTATGCAAGCCACATACAACAGTCCTCAGAGCCATTCCATCTAAAAGAAATAGAAATATTGCAACGCCATACGGCAAGATCCAAATATCCTAGATAGATATAATAGTTTAGGATATCTCCTCATACATCAAACATCAGAGTATCAGGCGGAAGCGGAAAGCAAGATCCGAGTACGGATAAGAAGCAAATCGGCATAAGATGCCCCATAAATAAACACATCCCGCCCACAGATCTCACGGATCCCCGTTCCCAGAATCTCTACACCGAGTGATCGTTACCAACATCGTCCGTCTCCTCCACCCAGTATCCATCTTGCGAGTATACCTGTTCATCTGAATCAAACAATTTATCGTGTGAGACCCTAGGGGTACTCAGCAAGTCTTTATGCCTCTAAAGGGGACACAACCTGGGGTGACGCAATTGCAGCAAAAGATAATACCTAACAATTCTATAGATACTCGCTAACCATCCGCCTAACCAAAGATAGACGGATGTCCGTGAATTAATAACTACAGTTATAACAGTAATATTAACAGATCCATCCTCCTCCTCGCTTACCAATGAGGAAGCGGACGAACAACCCCCATCCGTTGGCAGTTTTATTAACCATTCCATGAGTGTTGCACTATTTACTAGTCAGGTACTTAGTCAAATTAAAAGCGGTACTTTAGTTATACTTGTCTATGATCGAGAAACTGTGCTCCAAGTCGTCCATAACCGCGAACACGGCTTTCAGAAAGATTTACCCTGCAGGGGTGCACAAATAGCAACACACACTCGGTCAACCTCGGAAAAACCAAATCAAAACCCAACGAGGCATTCACGACAAAGCGATCACAGGATTCAGAAATATTTCAGGGGGCCACCCCAATAAGCTACCCGCAACGAAGTTGGCCGGCTCCGAGACGGACCCATGGTTTGCGTCAATGGCTGTAAACGACTGGGAACCCGAAAGTGTGACTGGGCTTGTCGATACCGCGAAAACACTCCGCATCCAAAATAGTACAGGTGCTCCTCGCTCAATCTTAAATAAACCAGTAAAACATGGCATAAGTACAGGATAGTAATAAAGCCCCAAACTACTTTGTGGCCCCAAGAAATAAGAATGAATCAAGCTCTGGCTCAGGGGGGTCCATAAGGCCTCCCGGATGTGGATAGTGCGAATAGTCAAGGAACAGGAATCAAATACTCGGGGTCCTACAGGACACAAGTGAGCATGAAGAACCAAATAGCAGATAGTGCTCACCGGTGCCACTTTCATTAGTTATCCCATTACTACTCAGATTAAGTTGTTTAGGTACCTCGTTATCCATTAGACTTTCACATACCCTACACATGCTGTTCTACGACCCGCATGGCTCAAACAACTCCTGTAGTAATGGTTCATGAGATGGAGGAACAAGCTTCTGTGGGGTTTAAAAGTAAAGGCTATGCAGTACTTGGGATTCAATTTAATGCAATCGCGACTCAATGATGCAAGAATAAGATAGAGGCAGTAGGTACTATATGTATGCAAGCATGTGGTAGTGCTTGCCTGGCAACTCAGTTGAAGCGAGAGACGGATCTGGGTAGTGCTCCTGGGATTCCTGATATATCCCCTGCTCGGCGTCTATTCGAAAAAGAACCAAACAAACAAGGGCCAACATAAATAAAGTGCACAAGCATATGAATTAAGATGCGACAAGCAAACAAACATGCCATGATGAATGATACACAATTTATATGGCAATAAAGTAGCATGACATGGGTGAGGTGTGGGGTACAAGAATAAAGCATTTTATTAAGTTTTAGTCATGTTTTTCTCTCATAACACTTGTTGTATACTTTATATTTATATGATGCATGCTGCAATTCAGAACATGGAATGCATAGATAGAACGGGCTCGTTGCGCTGATCGATTTAGACATATTGTTTGTCGATTTTGGAGTTGTAGAACTAAAGTTAGTAATTAATTAAGAAAAGGCATTTTTATTGCAATTAAACAATTTCGAAAAATTAAATTAGTCAAACATTAATTTGGATGGCATATTTGAATTCCTCATATTTTTCTGATTCAAAAACATATATCATTTGTATTATTTGGAATTACCAAAATAAAGATATCAATTTCTGAATATTAAAAACATATATGCATTTTCTGGATTTATTTTATTAACAAAAGATTATGGACTTCTTGTACTCGGAAGGGATTAGTTATAGAGAATGACAACTGGGACCGGGGCGATTAACTGGGCAGGATGCTGAAGTCTGAAGAAACTGTGTGTTTTAACTGAAGATAGACGACTTGTTTCAGAGATCTAGAGTCATCTTCGATTGATGAGGACGATCGGCTCCGGCCTCCGTTTCGCGAGAAGTTTGTTTCTGTAAGAAGCTAGTACCTAGTAGAATATTGTAGAATCAAAAGGTTTGCCGTAGAACAGTTGAGATGGATGGAAAAGAATTCAGGAACATGAACGAGAACAGACTGTTTCACACGTATTCGACTGACGGTGATATCTAGAAGAATTCGCCGGATGATTGCGAGCTCATCGTTGCTCGGATTTGATGTGATGTTTGCGGGTATGGCAAGATGGGACAAAGGAGAATAGATATACGCGGAGAATAATGCCGGAGACCATATGTGGACATCGGTAGGTCGCCTGGAACAGGGGCATGATCGAATGCGTGGGACTGAATTTTCTGACGGAGAAAAATTGCGAGATCGACCCGACTTCGGAGGAAGATTGCGAGAGTGTTACTGCTCCAATTTGATCGTCGTTTTCTCCGAGATTACAAGGGTACATAGTAGTAGAACTTTGATCTTTCGAAAATCTCCTAAGGTTGAATGGAACACTCGGAAACTTGGGCTGAACAGAGGTGTGGCGTCGGATTCGAAAACTGCAGAACGGAGTAGCAGTCAACATAGATTTTCAGAGTACTTCGCGAGAAGATTGCGGGTGATCTAGGAATCCGTTTGAAGCGCGGTTTTCGCCTAGATGTAGCCTGATGTACTGAGAGAAACTTCCGTGTTGGCAATTCTGCCGGAGGAGGTCTAGATCACCAGAAAAAACGTCGGGGACAGGGGCGCGCGAGCTGGTGCTGCGGAGCTGCTGTTGCTGCTGGTGCACGCAGAGCGCGGCGTGCGTGCGGTGCAGCGAGGGTGACGCTTCGGACGGGTAGAGCAAGCAAGGTTGAGGGAGGGAACCTGGGTGCGTGGATGCTCACCGGGGGCTCGATGAAGGCTTGGATGACGCGAAGGCGGCCGAAGAGGAAGAAGAGGCGCGCGGTGGCCATGTCGGGCGAGGCGCTTAGCACAGACATCGTCGACGACAGGGGAGGGGATGCTCTAGGCAGGTTCGACTCCTCCTTGATGGCTGATTCGTTGCGGACGAGGACGGGGACGTTGCTCCGCAACTGCTCGGTGCCGAACGGTGACTGAGGACGTCGGTAGGAGGGTGCGCACTGCGGCGGCGGCCATGTCGTTGGCATGGTGAAGGGGATAGGAACAGAGGGAGTAGATCGAGATGGGGAGTGGTTGGGGATGCTCGGCCTCTGCTTCTTCTTTTTGTGGACAGGAGGCGAGTGTGGCTGGAGATATCGGCGTCACGCGCTCGGCGTGTACTCGTTTTTGTGTCGAGAAGAGAAACATGACACATGGGAAGCTGGCCTTGCTGTTTTGATCGAATCATAAGGTTCAGCTGCCAGAGGTGTTTAGGTTCAGACACAAACATGTTAGCTGGCTTGGTGGATCCATGCATGACCACAGATGTTCTAGATGGCATGGTTTTAGTGTGTACGTGTAGACAGGTGTATGTGTGTATCACATACACGAGTAGGATTAGCTAGTGTGGATGTGCGTGTGTGTTTGTATTCACACTCACGGGTAGGGTTTTGTTGTAGAGTGTGTGTATGTGTGTATGAGTAAACACATGGGTTGGAATTAGGGCAAGATATATATAGCTAGCTAGCTAGGATTGATTATATGGACAAAAAGAGAGGTTTAGGTCTTAGCTCTAGTTAGATTTGAGAGAAAAAAAATATGCGGGTTAGATAGATAAAAACAATTGACCAAGATACTTGTTGCATAGGAGGATCAACATCAAGATCATTTCATGCATGATTCTAGAGGAAGATATGGCACTAAGGTATGAGAAGATTTAGCTAGGTTTACTTTCCATAGATTGGTTTACATTCAAAACTCTTGCTTACCTTATTCAAATTCAAACAAGCTCGCCAAAATCAAACTAGAGGAAAAAGGAGATGGAGGGCTCCCATAGTAGATATTGTGAAAACGATATGAACCATGTATGGAAGCACGCAGAGTAGAATTGGATCCATCCAAAATACATGAGCTAGAATTAAAAGCCAACAAGGAATAATATTAAGCTCGGATATATATGGATGGTGGAAAAATGGAGGTTAAACCCACATGGAACCAAGCAAGATTTTAGGGTGAAAAGAATTAAGAAGATATCCCTCAACTCAAATTAGGCATTAAGCATTATCAAGAACCAAATACAATATATCAAGAGCCAAATACAATTACTAATGCATATGAGAGAAGAACCAAATGAAAAAGGTTTTATATGATGCTCAAACGCAATGTGGCATGATGACATGAGCATGATATAATTATGATGCAACAATTATATGTAGGAAGTAGCATTGCAATTGGTAGACAATTGGGATGCTACAATACTGTATAAGAATTACATTTCAGTTTGTCACCGAGGCCGATGATTGAAATTTGCCCCAAAAGAGTTGAAGGGGAGACACATATGATGGTGTCGTGTTTTAGGGATGGGTTGGTGAACCTGAGGCAGCAATGCACACAAACAATATAGGTTGTGCTGTTGGTACTTTGGTTCGCCAACTCCATCTCTGAAACAAATTACGAGGCCCTAGATTCATTCTCATATGGAACTACATATATAATCCTTGAATTGTTTCTGATCTTTTAATGATTGGTATGATGCATATGTATATGAATGGTTTTGATCATAAGTATTTTTAACATGTACCTGAAGATCAATTGTTTAGTTTTTTATTTATAATTACAATATTTAGGCTTGTTTTTGTACCTGACTATGTATATCCCTGAATATTGTTTTGTATGATTACATTTCAATTTCTTATTGTGGCCAATGATTCAAATTTGTCCCAAAAGAGAGGCAGACACATTGGTGTCAGATTTTTCAGGGACGAGTTAGTGAACCTAGGGCGATGTACAAGAATAATATAGGTTGTGCAATTGTTACTTGGTTCACTCACGCCGTCCCTGAAGAAACTTATGAGGCCGCAATCTTTATTCTACATACACTCTGATTCAATTATTTGTCATTGTGTTGAGATGAAATGATATATGAACCGATTAAACTATTGCTGAGATGCTTTATCTTTGATATCCACAGATATATTGTCTTACATATACATGTTGTCAATTCTTGAGTTGTAATACAATTCAATCATATATATGAGTTCTAAGTTATGTTCTTAAAAATCAACAGGAGGATGATGATGAAGTGGACGATAGCAAGGTATCTAGGGACAACAAGAGCCGCTACATGCTGAGGCGGTTACGGTCTGGGCTAATCCGTTTCCATCATAGGGGGAGACTGTTTTGCCCATTCTGTGGCAGAGCAATCAACGTGGACCTCGACAGCATGATCCAGCATGCGGTGGGCATTGCCAGAGGCGGAGGCAGAAGCCATAGGCCGATTACCTTGGCGTGGCACGCAGCCTTTGGCAAATTCCTCCGGGATTTTGTCAGGACTGGCCTGTATCCCATCGACTAGGTTGTCCTTGCCTCCTGGTAATACCCCTGCCCTGCTAGGCGTCTCCGTGTCCCGGCCTCCTGCTTCCGCCCCTGCTTTTATTTTGTTTTAGTTAATTATTACCTGTGTGTGGCATGTAAGACAATATAGCTGTGGTGTCTCTGGTGAACCTTCTATATTAATCTACTCCTTTATATGGAGTGCCTTAAAATTTCTAGTGTTCAATTATATTACTGATCATGCTCATGCACACTACAAAATATTTCTAGTACTCAATTATATTATAATTGTCAAGGAATACATCAACAAGTTAAATTGGTTGAAATTTTGTATTGAAGTAACTAAATGATCTCACATTGGCGGTGGATGTTGGCAGAAGCCAAAGGCATCAGCCGAAGACCTTGGAGCGGCACGCAGTCTTCAGCAAATTCCTTGCAGGTTCAACAACGGATTGCCAACGCCCAGCTCCGAATTCGCTTACAGGTCCAACATGATAGAACTTGAGCTACCACAGAGACCTCTACAGAGGTGGCAGAATTGATGCGGGTGCAACCACGACGACGGCGAGCTCGGATTCTAGAGGAGGAAAATAGAACCGAGCATGGTCGACACGGTGACAGATCTCACCAGGAACCAATTCTCGTCCCCACACCGTGCCATGGGTGCGTCCATGGTGACGGCGAGCTCCGACTCGGGATGAGGAGGAGAGCGGGGCCGAGCAGGTTCGTCACGTCCTAGCTCTACGCCATGGCCTCAACCACAGATTGCCGCTCTGGTGAAGAACAAGATGCGTAATGGATGCAGGCACCAACGATGCAAGCCTACAGGGAGGAGAGCTAGGCCGAGCAGGTTCGTCCATGTCCTAGCTCCACGCCATGGCTGTGACACCCCACAGATTGTCGCTCCAGGGAAGAAGAAGACGTGTAATGGATGCAGGCGCCAACGCTGCAAGCTTAATTGATACCTAAGCGACAGGAGTGACATAACAGCGAGAACTGACGAGGGGGCCAACTTGACGACCGTTAGTCTGATTTTTTGTATTGAAACATAAAGTTGAATTCATGTCGAAAAAGACCCTCTGAGTATTTGGCACACCAATTGTAGTCATCGCGTCTGATTTTAGGGAACTTGGGTACCGCGTTGCCTGGGCGCCCCAACTTTCGGGCCACAAAATGTTATTCTCCTATGGACATCCCTACATCTACACCACCAAGTCCCCCAAGTGGACGAATGACTCGCGCCCAAGCTAAAATACTACAAGCTAAGGTTAACTCGCTCCTCTCCTCGTGTGACTTTGATTCATCCTTCGATGGCTTGTGTCGAACGAGCCTCCGGAGGGGAAGCCGAAGCCCGGATCCTCTACAAGCGCTTGAGTCGGCCTGGGAGCCCAAGCTTCTTGGATAAGCCTTGGCAGGAGATGACACCAGATCAAGGCGCGTCTAGAAGGGCATCGCGCCAACGGTCGGTCCAAGCGACAACAGTCCATCCGTGGAAAGTAGAGCATGAAGGGGTGGGAGGATGACGCAAGGCAAGGGCGACATTTGACACAACCGTTTCGGTGCAAGAATACCAAGGTGACAGAGTAAAGCGAAAATACTGCCGACCACCCCCTGACACAGTAGCTGCTTATGGTCGCTAGGAGACAAAATAGGTCTGAATCCTTTGGAGGAAATGTGGAAGCCCTCCCCGCCCATAGGCCAAGGGAAGAGGCCTTCCACTGCCCTTTGTAAGTAGCCCTTCTCCTAACTCTAGGGGGGATCCCAGAGATCTAAAACCCTAGACTTCCATCCTCCATTGTAACCTCGCGAGGCACACGTGCAATACAACAAAGTAGGAGTAGGGGCTTTACCTCCTCACGATGGTCCCAAACCTGGGTGAAAAACCCTGGTGTCAACTCTCTATTGTGCGTTTCCCCGCCACCATAGCCATCGCCGAGCTCCTTCAGAATCGCGTGTTCAGCCCCCTCACGAACCAAGGGATAGTTGGACCCTAGTTCCTTCGCAGGATAAATCTCAGAAATTTGGCGCACCAGGTAGGGGGCTGGGTCACGGCCCGGAGGACTTTAGCCACCGGTATCGGCAAGGTCGCTCGCAACAAGCCTCACGACAGCAACTCCGGTGGGAGCAAGCAGGGAGACTCGGGGGCTTGTGTCGGGCTATCCCCGCTCCCCCATCCTGCTCCGGGGCTAGCAACGGGCTCCTCCCATGCCCCTCCGTAAGGATGAGCTAAGGGTTTTCTTCTTCAAGAACCTCACCGACCCAGGCGTCTCGCATCTCGCTCACCTCGGAAACGGCTCGCCTCATGGCAAAAGAGCTCCTCCGCTACTCGCCTGCCGACGACACGAGAGAAGAGTGGCAGGCGCGCCTCGCGGCCTTGATGGACGTCGCCTAGGACAACCCCGCGGCATGCGAAGCACGACCGGGTGACATAGACTATGGCGCACCTTCACCTCCTCCTCTTCGTGGCGGGCCCGGGGGATCAGGCGCTATGAAGCCGCCCGGCCCCGCGAGTCCCGGGCGGGCCTGAGGCCGGGAGGAAGTCGTCCATTCAGCAGAGGACATGCGGGTGACCTTGGCCAGGCGTCGGGGTCGCGAGACCTAGACCCTCAGCTGCAGGCCTGCAGAACCGAGTGAAGCTCACTGACGACATGGAGACCCGCAGCCCGAGCTGCCCCGCCCTCATCGAACACCTCCGTCGGGCAGTGTGGCCGCTCAAATTCAAGCCGGAAATGCCACCCGGTATGATGGCACCACCAACACCATGGAGTTCTTGCAGCTCTACACCATGGGCGTAGAGGCAGCCGAGGGAGATAACCACATCCTCGCCAACTGGTTCCCTATGGGCCGGGGGTCGGAGGCATGCACTGTCTCCTGAACCTTCATGAGGGGTCCATCGGCTCATGGTCCGAGGTCTGTGGCCTCTTGTTCGCGAATTTCAGGGATGCGGACGAATCCGTGTACACGAGCGAGGACCTCAGAAAGGTGCGCCAAGGGCCCAGAGAGACCCTACGCAAGTACCTGCAGCGTTTCGACCAAAGCCTCGTTAGGGTCAGTAGGGCCACCGACGCGGAAGTCATCACGGCTTTCGTGGAGGGTGTCTCCAATGCTTAGCTGTTCGACAAGATCGGTCACCATCGAGAGAACCTATCCAAACTGGCTGAACTCTTCGTGGTGGCCGACCACTATGCCAAGGAAGAAGCCGGGGATTTGTTCTCCCACGGCGAGATCAGGCATGTGGACCCTTCCACGAAGGGCGAGACAAGCCCCACCAGGCTCCTAGGGAAAGGTGACAAGTGGCACCTCCTTAGGAGATAAGCGGGCAACTCTACTGGGTCGCACCTGTATTGCAACTTCCACTAGAGGCAGGGCCATGATACCAATGAGTGTGTCAAGCTCAGGGAGGTAAGGGAGGAGTATGACAACAAGAAGAGGCGTGAACAGACCAACAAGCGCAATAGACTCCAACGCCCCAAGGTCCTTGAACCGTAGCTCTAGTGGAGGCTTGGAGGATGGAGGGTGAGGTTGAGCTTCTCACGCAACTTGGTGCTTGCAAGGTTGTGTCATCTCCCTCCATCAATGATCACCTTGATAGATTTTCCATTGATGCTGGCACATGTTTGGAAGATGTTGGATTGTTGATCTTCATACTCTTGTGCTTGAGTAGTCAAGATCCTTATGATGACAAGTGATGTACTTGCGTCATGTTCACACATGAGGAGTTGTTAGTCATCTTCCACATGTTGCCTTATCATTGCCTCTTTGACTCTAGCATCAAATTCTTCCACACTCAAGTATTCTTCATCACCATTGTCATGGATGAAAAATACTTTCTTGTTTCCACAACCGGCTGACTTGTGTCCTTTGCCTCCACAGTTGTAGCATTCACCGTTGAATGATAGGATATCCTTTGGATGCTTGCCACTTGGGGCGGTTTTCCTTGAGGAAGTGTGGGATTGAAGGAAGGCTTGGAGGTACTTGAGGAGCTTCCATTGAAGGTTGTTGGTGTAGCGGTTCAAGCTTGCTTGTAGGTGAAGTATGTCTTGGGCTTGTTGTATTTGATGTCCTCTTGTACTTCATGCTCGGCTTTTGTTGCGATGTGCACAAGCTCAACCATGTCGTTGTACTTTTGGAACTCGACGATGCGCTTGATTGGATGGTTCAAGACGATGAGGAAACATGCCATTGTTTGCTCCTCTCGCTCATCAATGTTGGCACAGATCATGTTGAGCTCAATTTGCTTGAAGTAATCTTCCATGGTCTTTGTTCCTTGACTAAGCGATTGTAGCTTGTTGAAGAGGTCACGCGTGTAGTTCGTTGGAACAAAGAGGGATCTCATATGAGCCTTCATGTCATGCCAAGTTGTGATTAGAGTCTCTTCTCTTGCGTCACGAGTGACTTGAACTTGTTCCCACCAAAGGTTGGTGTCATCATCAAACTCAAACGAAGCCATGGCTACCAACTTTTGATCGTTGTAGTTGTGCATGTTAAAGATCTTGTCGTCTATAAGCACCCATGAGAGGTATTCTTCGGGATCATTTGAACTGGTGAACTTGGGCATCATGAACTTGAGATTGCCAAAGGTTTCTTTCTCATTGCGGTCACGGTGGCGGTGGTTGTCTTGATGGTGATGGTCTTCATCTACCATGCAATCACTACGACGAGCTTGGTGATCTTGCGGTTGTGGAGCCTCATTTTGGGGAGGTGGAACTTGATTCTCGTGAAGTTGTTGAGGATCTTGCCCTTGCTCTTGGATTGGTTGATGACGAGGTTGAGGCGTTTGGGCCTCACAAGGGTGTTGAGGATGTGGAGCCTCTTGACGCGGTTGTTGACGAAGAGGAGGCATGTTCCTAGGTTGGTGTTGCGGGTTAGGCACTTGGGCTTCACGACGAAGATCATGGTCTTGAGCCTCATGACATGGTGGGCGTCGCTCAACATGTACAATCTGATTGTCCATGTCTTGATGTGGTGGAGTAGGTGTCTCTTGATGACCATGGTGTCGGCGTGGACGTTCATGACGGTGATGACGATCTTGATCCTCCAAGTTGACGTCATCACTTGTCGTTTCGAGTATGTGTTGCGGGCGATGGCATTGGACTTGAGGTTGTACTCAAGGTTCCACTTGTGGTTGGACTTGGCAATCACTAGTTCCCTTGCGTGATGACGGTGTCCTTTGCTCCTTTCTTGATATCGTGAAGAGAAATCACCATCATAGCTCGATGTTTTGGCATGTCGTGGGGAAGGTACATAGTGCGTAGAGTTTCCATCTTCAACCATGGGGCGTCATTGCATCTTGGAGCACTTGGATGAGGATCTTGACAAAGTGGAGAATGGTGACGCAACGAGCTTGAAGATCTTGATGTGCGTGAGCGTGGTCTTGTGTTGCGTGCTAGCTCTACCATCGACCTTTGTAGCGCTTCGTTTTGGTTAGAGAAGTTAATGTGCATGGCTCTCTTCTCTTCTTGAAGGTTGGAGAAGCCTTGCCGCATTTCATGCATTTGTTGTTGGAGGCCATTGAAGCGATTGTCGATGCACTTGTTCAATGTGAGTTTCGCCGAATTGTTCATCTTGGCACGACTCATGAGCATTACAACCTTCATGGAACTCATG
Source organism: Avena sativa (assembly GCA_916181665.1). Lineage (NCBI taxonomy): Eukaryota > Viridiplantae > Streptophyta > Magnoliopsida > Poales > Poaceae > Avena > Avena sativa. Next base: position 322,968,596 of record OV702292.1, read on the forward strand.
TCGGATGATGTAGTGGCTTGCGCGCATCATGTACGGGCCTTGTTCTTCTTCTTGGGGAGGTGGTTGGCTCGACTCACTGTGGCTATCCATCATGCAAAACACACAAGCATTATATATGGAAGTGTAATATGGCGGTGTTAGCCTTTTACCTCACTTTAGGGATTGTACCGAACTAGAAACCACAAGAGAGAACTATTAGCTTGCAAAGTGAAACCACAAAGAAACCTCAAACTAAAGAAAGGACTAAAACTCTCAAAAGCTTTTGGTGAAAGGTTAGGGTTGTGGAATGCCAAAGAACCAATCAAAGGGATAGTCAAAAGTTGGTAAAATCCAAACAAAACTCAAGTCAAAGGTAAAGGTCAAGAACTCAAAACGGTGACGGGAACCTACGACTATATACACATATGTGGAGATTAGTGGGATTGACACGACTATGAAAATGAGCAACAAAATGTCCTAACAAAGACTAAGCTTGGTTGTCGTGCCAATGCAAGGAGAGAGGGTGGCCTGTTTACAAAGAGAAAAATGAGCAACAGATTTGTGCACTTGCCTTGGGTGCTCTTCTTTTCTCTCTTGCTTACAAGCTTGAGGCTCTCTTTTGCTATGGGAAACTATTTTTATTTTCCTATGTATCGTTTTCTCTTTTTTTGCTCTCCCTTGATGCTACCTAGTCACTCTTTCTATTGCTCTTGCACTCTCACTATCCAAGGACAAATGCACAATGCTCAAGCAAACACAAGATGAGCCACTCTCATGGGATAGGTACACACAAAGGAAGATATGGGTTAACAAGGTGACGCAAGTTATACCTTCGTTGGTGATGATGAACTTGCGGTCGGTGGTGCGGGATGATGTTTGGGTGCCGTGGTGTAGATGACCATGGATGGTGCTGATGCAGAAGCTTGTTGTTAGTTGACGACACGCACACGGGACACAAACAAACAATAGGAAAATTAGCCAATGCGAAATAAGAGGCAAAAAGTCAAAAACAGGCGTCTGGCCGGAGACTCCGGTGTGGGTAGGCCAGAAACTCCAATATGGTCCGGAGACTCTGGTGTATGCAGGCCGGAAACTCTGATGTCGGCCGAAAACTCTGGTGTTGTCGATTGGAAACTCCGGGTGTGGGGAAAACAGCTTGAACTGCTCGTGTTCTTGAACAGAAAACCATGCATTTGGGCCTCAAATCCACAAAAAATTGCCAAATTGGGCTAGCAAAACATAGGATAAAGCTGGACCAACACCTAAGATAAGATTTACTTGAATCAAAACCACAAATAACAATCCAAATGAAAGAGATCGGTCCAAAGGAAAATTTGGGGCTCTTTTTTGGGGATTTTCAAATTTATGGTGGATAGAAGAAAAATTGGAGGGGAAATTTGTGAGCAACGAAGCTCTTTTTACCAATATGTTGAGGGCTAACCTCGTGGGTGTGTGCTCTTTCACGAATTCCCATGGAAATTGAGGGGGTAGTATAGGAGAAAGAGAGAGGGGATGAACACCACGAACTCATGCACGAAGAACACGATGAACACACTCACGCAAAGACACAATACAAGCTAATAGTTCATGCCGGAGGCGACCGGTCTGACGCAATCCCTAGGATCAGCGTCAGGAGAAGATCTATCTCTCTCTCTCTCTCTCTCTTGAACTGGCACGACGAGTGGGAGTCTCGGTGAGATCTTTACGTCTTGGAAAAGGTCTGTGATGCCAAGGCCTTGTACAACGAGGGAGGGACGATGAAAACTCCAACGAGATAGAGGATAATTGGTGCTCTTCTAGAAAAGGAGCACGAGACAAGAACTAGAGATATCCATGAGGGTGTCTTCTAATTCCAGTATCCAGTCTAGGGTTTACAATAGAGGTGGGGGCTATTTATAGGCCAGCCACTAGTTCAGGGGTACTTTAGGAATGAAAGGGTAAAGTCTGGACGAACTTGGGGTTACATGGGCCAAATCCCTTAACATGCCTAGCGTCATGGACACCACCGATTCTAGTGTCATAGGCTAGAGACTCCGGTCTGTCTCTGGTGTCGTCTCTAGAGTGGGGTTCAAACTATCTCAGACCTCGGTTTGGAGGCTGGTCCAGAGCCCAGCCGGAGATTTCGGTGTCACAAAGAGAGAACTATTAGCTTGCAAAGTGAAATCGCAAAGAAACCTCACACTAAAGAAAGGACTAATACTCTCAAAAGCTTTTGGTGGAAGGTTAGGGTTATGGAATGCCAAAGAACCAATCAAAATAAAAGGGATAGTCAAAAGTGGGTAAAATCCAAACAAAACTCAAGTCAAAGGTAAAGGTTAACAACTCAAAAGGGTGACGGGAACATACGATTATATACACACACGTGGAGATTATTGGGATTGACACGACTATGAAAATGAGCAACAAAATTTCCTAATGAAGACTAAGCTCGGTTGTCGTGCCAATGCAAGGAGAGACAGTGGCCCGTTTGCAAAGAGAAAAATGAGCAACAGATTTGTGCAGTTGCCTTGGGCGCTCTTCTTTTCTCTCTTGCTTACAAGCTTGAGACTCTCTTTTACTATGGGAGACTATTTTTCTTTTTCTAAGTATCTTTTTATCTTTTTTTGCTCTCCCTTGATGCTATCAAGTCACTCTTGCTATTGCTCTTGCACTCTCACTATCCAAGTACAAATGCACAATGCTCAAGAAAACACAAGATGAGCCACTCTCGTGGGATAGGTACACACAAAGGAAGAGAGGGGTTAACAAGGTGACGCAAGTTATACCTTTGTTGGTGATGATGAACTTGCGATCGGTGGTGCTGGAGGATGTTCAGGTGCCATGGTGTTGATGTGATATGGGTCTCCTTGTGGTTTACCCTTGGAGTGGCCCGATCTTCACTGATTTTAGGCGGGGAGTGAGGGAACACGTGATGGACACAATGAACGCAACTCTAATGCAAGGTAAAGATACAAAAACATGCCAAATCACACCCAATTCGATTTGCTCCCATTGGTTTGAACAACCAATCCAATAGAATCTTCGGTGAGAGACGTTGTAGTATAATCACCAAAGGAGAGATTTGCAAGCGGATGATAGAATCCAAACCAAGGAGAGAGTAGCAACCAAGTAGAATCCCAAACGGGAGAGACCAAGCACTACTAGAATCCTTGATAGGGAGAGACCAAACACTTGAGGAGGGTCTTGACGACTTGGAGAAGGGCACCGGCTCCAAGGCCTTGTACAACTCATAGATCTACTATTGAGAGGGGGTTCCCATCTAGGGTTAGGCACATGCCTTAATTCATCATCATCTCTAGGGTTTCAAGGAGGGAGTGGGGGCATATATATAGGCCAGCCACGAGCTGGGAGTTTGGGGCGCTACATGGGCTAGGCCCAACTCAAGACATGCAGGCCCGCGTCACTAAGGCTAGAGTCTCCCGTGTCTGTAGTCTAGAGACTTCGGTGTGGTCCGGAGACATCCAAGTTAGCTGCTTTTCTCTGGCCCGTCTCCGGAGTGGTGTTCAAATTGTCCCTGCCGCTGTTCTAGAGGCTGGTCCGGAGTTTGGCCGGAGATTCCGGTGTGGTAGAACAGAGATTCCGGTGTGCTAGGGCAGAGACTCTGGTCTGGCTCTAGCATCTTCTTGCATCTTCTATTCTAGGCCAGTTTCTTGGGTCTTTCATCTCCTGGTTCATCCTTGTCGCATCCTCTTGGCGTCATGGTCATGGACCTAGTCATGTCATGGGAATTTACCACCATGTCGTCGATGTAGACGTGGATGTTTCAGCCAATTTGACTCGCAAGACACTCCTGCATGCACCTTTGGTAGGTTGCGTCGGCATTCTTGAGGCCGAACATCATGACGGTGTAGCAGAAGGTGCCGAATGGCGTGATGAACACCGTTTTCTCTTTGTCCTCGACCGCCATCTTGATCTGTTTATACCCAGAATATGCGTCGAGGAAGCATAGCGACTCTGAGCCCGCAGTCGAGTCGATGATCTGGTCGATGCGGGGGAGGACGAACTCCTCCTTCGGGCAGGCGCTATTCAAGTTGGTGTAGGCGATACACATTCTCCAAGTGGTGTTCTTCTTTAGAACTAGGACTGGGTTTGCCAACCACTTGGAGTACTTGATTGGGCGGATGAATCCTGCAGCGAGTAGACGCTGCACTTCTTCGGCGAATACCCAGCGGCGCTCTTCATTGAAGGGCCGCAGTGACTGCTTCACCAGTCGCACTTTGGGGTCGGCATTCAGTTTGTGCTCAGTGAGTTCCCTCGTGACACCAGGCATGTTAGATGGTTTCCATGCGAAGATGTTGTGATTCTGACACAGGAACCCCATGAGCGTGCTTTCCTATGCGGGACTCATGTTCGTCCCGATGGTGACCGTCTGGCTAGAGTTACCCGGGATGAGCTCAACGGTGCGAGTGTGTGTGGCCGCCTCGAAAGCTGATCCCCCAGAGTTCTCCGAGGTGGGCTTCTTCAAAATGGTGGGGTCGTCCTTGTCGACATTGCTCGCGTATTTTGCAAGCTCATCCACGTGGTTGGTTTCCACGGCGATGACGGTGTCGACGAGCTCGGCGCCTTTGTCCTCGCACTCCATGGCCATATTAGGGCCACCGTGGATGGTGATGATGCTGCTTGGCCTGGGGATCTTCATCGTGTTGTAGGCATAGTGTGGGGCCACCATGAATTTGGTGGACGCCTGGCGCCCCAGGACACAGTGATACGGGCTACGAAAGTTCAGTAGCTCAAACACGATTCGCTCGATGTAGAAGTTTGTTGCTGTGTAGAAGGTGACTGGTAGCATCACCTTGCCAATCAGGAATGCCTTCTGACCAAGGACGATGCCATGGAAGGTGGTGAGGGTCGACTCGATCATCGACTCCAGGAGGTGTAGCCTCTTGAACGTATCTAGGTGTAGGATATTGATGGAGCTTCCGCCGTCCATCGGCGTCTTGGATAGCCAGTAATCGGCCACTTTGGGCCTAACCACCAGGGCGACTCGTCCTGGGTATTTGATCCTTGGCGCGTGATCTTGGTGACTCTAGGTGATGCTTTGCTCATACCATTTGAGGAAGCGGGGAACGTCAACCTGGGTCAACGCATTGACGGCGACCATGCAAGCGAGCACCTTTTTCTCGCGCTTGGTGTCGAGCCCGATGAAGGTGTGCAGCGAGCCGTCGACGTTGCCGAATCCACCGGCGTTGCTGTTGTCCCTTGGCGTGTTGTTATTGGGGTCCACTCTCGGTCGCCTTGCCTTCTTCATCTCCTTCGAAGAATGGTAGTCGGCGGTGGTGTGAGTAGCGGGCTTCCCCTCCCTGCTGTGGTAGACACAGGGCTGGTTGAGTAGGGCAACAGGGTCGAATTTCGGCCTTGCCGCGTTGTTCGCACGGTAGTTTCTGCTATCACGGTAGTTTCCTCCGTCGCGGAGGAAGTTTTTCGGGTCGTGTTGCCTGTAGCCGGTGTTGGCGACGAAGTCGACTCACCCGTCACCGCGGCGCTTGCCGGTGAGGCGAGTGTTGTTGTAGCGCATGTCACACTGTCGCCCGTTGTCGTTGCCTCTAGGGCGGCGTCTTCCCCCTGACTCGTCGTCGGAGTCTTGGTTGGGGTCCTCCTCCACGTAGCGCTTGGCGATCTCGAGGAGGTCGGGGATGTTGTCGAGCACCCGGTAGACCCTATTGATCTTGGCGACTAGGGGTTCCTACCGGCACGTGTCTGGGTGGATGCCAGAGGCTTTGATCCACATGTCTTGCCATCGCTGGACCCAGCGGCGGGTCAATTCGCGTTGTCCCTGAATGCAGCGCTCCAGGTCCTCGATGGTGGTGGCGCGGGTGTAGGAATCCTCGAAGTGCCTTACGAAGGCATCGCGTATTTCCTCCCATGAGTCGATGCTGTCCATGGGGAGGGTGTTGATCCATTGCCGGGTCACCCCCTCCATCATCGGTGGGAGGTAGAGGGCGGTGAGTAGGTGATACGTCTGTCGTGGTGGTGGCACGGTAGATGCCATGGATAGGCTAAAGATGGGGCCAATGAGTGCTAGGGGAATCTAGGGAGGGAGAGCGTGGTGATTCCACGCACGAAATTTCTTGTATTTCCTTTATCAATGGTGTTTACAAATGCGCTTGAGGCTCTCAGCAAGAAGGAGACGATGTCTCTTACTCCCTAAGAAGTAGCCCTAGATTTCTACCTTATACAGAGAAAATGAATAATTGACCGGCCCTCTCTATGGAGGCCCCGGTGCTCCTTATATAGGAAAGCCCAGGTTACAATTCTAGGGCACAGGTGGAAGCATATTCTATGAATATGCTCCTTTCCTAAAGCAGATGCTTCTTTATTCTCTTTAACGGCTCGTCCAGGCTTTGGACGTAACCCATAGTGTAATCCTTGCCTTTTGGCGTCACCAGACACGGGCTACGTCATCCGGCGCTGCCCACATCACCTTGGTCGCCCCTGACCCACTGGTCCCCTTCTTCAGTTTACTTTGCTCATGCTACAGCTAATAAAGCCACCTTTTGACCAGCGGGGGATTCTTTCTCTTGGAAGCTAAGATAATCCTGCTAGCATATAGCTAATCCGGCTTACCAAGTTACCTGCAAAACAGATAGACATGGCCGACATAAATCTTATGCCGGCCAGACCATAGTCAAGGTGATGCTCCCTGGGCCGGGTCACACCGTGATTCGTCCTGCCTTGAGGTGACCTAGTCAGCACTTGCTTTGACCGTGCCGTACCCCGGCTAACTCGGCCCTTATACCCCGGTGTTACCCTACCCGGGGGTATCCCCCCAACATTAGTCCCCGAAGCTGGTGTGATCTTAGCAACTTTTAGTTGTTAAGGCCAGAGCAGGTTCCCATATCCGGATCTTTTGCTCCTTAAGCCGAGTTACCTCGTAGCCTGGAGTTTCTCATCTTGCGACCCTTTGCTCATTTCGAGTTATTCCTCGTTGGCCAGGTATTTTGCTCGCTTATCCGGGTTACTTTTCCTTCTCTTGTACACTTCTCCACATCCTACGTGGAGGGTAATCATCATTTTGCCTCATTTTAAGGGCCACGTGCATTTAATGTGCCGGTTACTGTCGCAATGTCAGGAATAACTGCTGTAAACGTCCCTTCACTGCAGCGCCTCGTTAACCGTAACGTTGCATCACATCATGGGGTCATCTGCTCCTGTAGCCCCTCCTGTGGCCTTGCTCTGATTGGCTGTTCTGGCCACGTACACGCTCGTTGCACGCGGCGTGTCGCCCGCAAAGGATCCCACGAGGCGCGTGCTGCGCGGTTAAGTAGGAGGTGTGGGGCGATTTCAGGGGAAGTTCCCCCATTTCCTCTACGCTTCCCAGCCTCTCTCTCTTTCATAGCAACTTGCCGCCGCAGCCAATTTCTTGCTGCACGAGCACCACCGTGACCGTGCTCAGGCAGCCACTCGCACCTACGTCGCTGTTCCCATTCATAGTTTCCATCACGAGGCCTTGCGCTTCCCGTTTTCCTTCCTCCAGCGATCTCTACTCCGATTACTCCCTCGAAAACCTCGAATCCACCATGTCTGAGGCGGAGGCAGTGGTGGTGGCACAGCAGGAAGAAGGACCGAAGGTCCGCGAGTGCGGCTGTTGGGACGGCTCCATCGTCCGCGAGGAGGACCTTGATTGGCTCTGCGCCACGCGGCACATCCCCGCCGGCGTCGCCTACCGCCTTGCCTCTGGTGAAGTCACTCCTTCCCCCAAATCTGGGGAATACGTTGTTTTTCTATCGCATTTCCAACGTGGCTTCGGCCTTCCCACTTCTGATTTTTTTCTTTGATTTTATTTCTACATACAAGTTGCAACCACATCATGTCCCCGCAAACGCCATTACCTCTCTGTCCTCCTTTGCTTCGGGCATTGAGGGGTACATTGGCCTCTGGCCAACCAAAGAACTTTGGATCAAGTTCTTTGGCCTCCGGAGGAACGTAGTTCCAAACAAGGAGCGTGCCCTAGAGGACAAACACTTGACCCAGTGCGGCGCCGCCTTCATTTCTCCCTGGAAGCAATCCGTATTCCCCCGGGTCACCGGACTCGAATCTTGCAAGGGATGGGCCCGAACTTTCTTTTATGTCTGGAACACCACCAATGAGGACCTGATCCGGCTGCTCCCCTTCAGACTTGGCCCTCCTGACACCTCATGTTGGGAGAGCATTCTGAAGCGGCCCATGGCCCTGGCGAATCAAGTGGAGCGCCGGATCAAGGAGCTTCTCAAGGAGAAACTCCGGGGGTAGGACATTATGATTACTTTCCTCCACAGCTGGGTCCCCTCCCTCCAGAAGCGAGCCCACAAGATCTGCTACCTTAGCAGCCCTCTCGACCCTCACCGGACTTCCTCCATCGAGCTGGACAACTCGGCGGTTTACCGCCGGGTTAAGTCCATATTCAACGTGGAGAAGGAGTTCTCCGAGGATTATGAGTGGGGACTTGAGCCCTTCACCCGGGTCAACCCTCCACCAAAGGTGAATTTTCCTTCTCGTTTTCCGAATCTTCTCTATATGTCGATTCACTCTTGTAACTCGTCAATTATTGCTTTGTTCTCAACGATTCCTCCAGCAGACACAGGAGGATGGTGAGGTACTGGCGAGCAAGTGGTTGTCGGACCGCACCGAGGAGGACGAGGACGAGCCTGACCCGGAGGCCTTCCTGCCTACCCCGGACATCGTCAAATGCAGCGCTGGTAAGGCCTCTTCTCTGAGGGATTGGCCAGACGATGATGACTCGGACGTTGAGGTCCTAGAGGTATTTGATCTAATTCTCATCTCTTACGCGCACCTGGCTATGTTCGAATGTTCAGCTAACCCGGACGATCAGGTCCACGAGGTTCCTCCCCTTGCCACTGGTGGCCCGACCCCGGCTCCATCCTAGAAGCGCGCGGCTACCTCGGCCGCAACTTCGGAGGTGCCGCCGCCCAAGAAGAGCCAAAAGAAGTCTAGGGTTAAACCCTCGGCCAAGCCTACCGCCAAGAGCACGGTTCGGAGGGCGCCCAATCCTCGGGATCCTCCTACCGCGGATGAGTAAGTTCTTTAATACTGCTTCTTGGGATTTTTTTCCTTTGCTTGCCTTTGTTTCTTATTGACTCTTCTTTGTGACTTGATGCTTTTTTCCTTTCTCAGAGCTCCTAGGGATATCCCTCAGAGCGGCTCTGGCATTGCCTCCCCACTCCGGAGCAGTCCCTCTACCCCCCCCCACAATGACGATTATCGTCCGCTCAACCCTATTCGAGAGGGCTCCGCGGTTGCGCCTGACCAGAGCCCACCTCGCCAAGAGGAGGGTAACGTCTGCACGGGGGGGTAGTGGGGTGGATCTAGATATGGCAATGCCGGATCTCCCGGGTTCCTCGACCTTGACGCCAGATCCTGAGGTGCCAGCTTCATCGGTGCCGCCCCCAGCAATTCCTTTTGTTCTAGTACCAGCATCAGCAGCACCAGCCCCAGCAGCACCAGCCCCAGCAGCAGCAGCAGCACCAGCACCAGCACCACCAGCAGCAAAGACCTCCAAGCCTTCCAAGGGAAAAGCTCCATCGGCTCCCTCCGGGTCTACCCCTTCTATGGCAGATATTTTTCAATCAATTCCTCCACCCTCATCTGGCAAAGCCAAGAAGACTTCCGGGTCAGCAAAATAAACTTCATCCGGGTCTACTGCTCCTAGATTAGAGGGCAGCCAACAGCTGGTTTTGCATACCAGTCCCGCTGCATCTTAATCCGCTAGGCGGGAGGCCCACGTGAAGGGTCTTGTGGCGAACTACTCTCTGAGCGGTGAAAGCTACAGTCCACTACTCCTTGAGTATGTGAAGAACTGGAACAACGCTGAATTCGTCGACCCTCAAGACGATCTGCCAGAGAAGTTTGGCCCAGCCGAGTTCAGCGCCCAGATGAACTCCGCTACCAAGGCTATCTCCTTAGCTAGCCGGATGATGGAGGTAATTCTTTTTCTCTGTTGTTGATGTTTTACATAACTGAGAACTTGTAGATATAGCCCCTAGTCCCCGAGCCTCCGAGGGAATAACTTGTTATTCGATCGGATGCTTCTTATAGAACTTAGCTTTTGTTCATAATGACATCAAATTTTAGTAGATTTAGAGTCGGGTCTAGTTCCCTTGGCCCGTATCTTATGTACTTCGAATATCCACACACCTAGAGCCGGGTTAAGTTCCACTTGGCCCTTGTTTTGTAGACTTCAAATATCCACACACCTAGAGCCGGGTTAAGTTCCACTTGGCCCGGGTCTTGTAGACTTCGAATATCCATACACCTAGAGCCGGGTTAAGTTCCACTTGGCCTGGGTCTTGTAGACTTCGAATATCCACACAACTAGAGCCGGGTTAAGTTCCACTTGGCCCGGGTCTTGTAGACTTCGAATATCCACACACCTAGAGCCGGGTTAAGTTCCACTTGGCCTGGGTCTTTTATACTTCGAATATCCACACACCTAGATCCGGGTTAAGTTCCACTTGGCCCGGGTTTTGTAGACTTCGAATATCCACGTACCTAGAGCCGAGTTAAGTTCCACTTGGCCCAAGTTTTGGAGACTTCAAATATCCACACACCTAGATCCGGGTTAAGTTCCACTTGGCCCGGGTTTTGTAGACTTCAAATATCCACACACCTAGAGCCGGGTTAAGTTCCACTGGGCCCAGGTTTTGTAGACTTCAAATATCCACACACCATGGACTCGGAGATCACTCAGCTAAATGCCGAAATTCAGAGGCTCAAGGGCTTCCATCAGTCCGAGTTGGAGAAGGCCGACCAGGAGTTTGCCGAGGAGAAAGAGCGTTTAACGACGCAAACCTCCAAGGATAAGAGCCTACTGGAGGAAGCCGACATCAAGCTTACGTCGGTGACCACCAAATACGAGAAACTCCAGGCCCATAGTGCCAATGTTGATTCCGAGCTTCAGTGACTACTCTTCCAGATCTCGCGTAAATTTTTTGCCGTTGCTTGATCTTTTGCCCTCCGGATTTGGTCCTTTTGTTCATTATTTTTCTTCTTACTCTTAGGCAAATTTCCAGAGAGCGATACCCTCGCTGCCTCTGCTGTACACTAGTCCTGCATACAACATGGCATTCTTGGTACCCCTGGTGCCGAGCCAATCCCTTATACCACAGAGGATCTCCTGGCGAGTCTCACCGCTCGTCTTGAGGTAGTGAAGAATCATGACGCGGATATTATCCCAGCAACAACACGGATGTTCAGCTGCCTCTGGCCTAGTGAAACCATTCCAAAGAAAGGCTCGGATTTCATAGCCAAGTTAATGGAGCATGACAGGCAGCTGCATCTATGGCGTGAATATGCGGCACGGGCTGGGGCCGATATTGCTTTGAAATTCTCTCTCTCATGGTACGAAGGAATTGATCTTGGATTGCTCACTCGTATGCGCACCGGGTCTAAGTGGTGCGAGGATCCGGAGTGGATTGCGCGCCACCAAGCCTGTGCCAACAAGCTCATCCAGTACTCCTTCTGCCATGCTTGGAATGAGGGGCCGAGTTATCTTGATGCTGCTGATGAAGAGGTTGTCTCTGGAGCTAAAGAGGAAGGGAGTGAAAGCGATGGCTCCGAACTAGGCGACGAGGCTGAAGATCCGGAGGATAGCGAGGCTAACCCGGAGGATGAAGCGGAAGCTAGCGCTCCTCCCCCATACTCCGGAGTGCCTCCCTCCTCGATAGATGATTCGTCTGTTGCTCCTGCTCCTTGAAAAACACTAGTCATATTTATTAGATCCCCGGAATGCCGGGCGTAGATGTATTTAAATACTTTGGTTTGGTTGTTCTACAATTTTATGTTCTGAATTAAGTTCTATTGTTGGATTATCGTGGGTGAAGTCCTCCAGTTTCATTTTCTTGTTCCCCCAATTTTTGACTCGGCTCGCGTCTACCTTGATTCGGTTTTTCGACTTACGAGTCCGAGGTTTAGAAAATTAACTTAACAATACTTGAAACTGTAAGATTAGCTCAAAATGATCTAGCATTTTAGTGATCCGAACAAACTAAGGGTTAGTCAAAAACCAATGTCGTCCTGCTTAAGCTCTTTCCCTAAGTCGTTTTTCATGTGCATTGCCATTCCAAACTTGTTCTCTTGGTTGCCATGAAGCCAATTCGTGTTGGACAGCAGCAAAGTCGAAGAGTTATGTTTTTGGTGCTTACACATTACTAATCCAACTAAGGTATAAGCGACTTAATCCAGCCGACATAAAAATACGAAAACTAGAAAAGCATTATAGCAGTCCCCGAGTCTCTGCTTGGGGTGGCACAGTTTTTATTAATAAGCTCATCGCCAACTTACATACCGACGTATGAGTAGCTCGGATACATTCACCTATTAGGTGTAGAAAGGACAAAGTACTGCTATGTTCCATGGTTGTTTGGACTCCTCTTCGGACCTGTTTGCCTTGTTCTTTTCCTTGGGTTGTGCATCAATAAGATAGTAGGAATCATTGCGCAAGGCTTTGCTCACAATGGAAGGTCCTTCCCATGGAGGGGATAACTTATGCGTGCCAGCAACGCGCTGTATTAGCCGTAGTACCAAATCACCTTCCCAGAAAACTCGGGGGTTTACTTTCCGGCTATGATAGCATCGGAGATTTTTCTGATATATGGCGGATCTAGACAAGGCCAGTTCTCTCGCTTCTTCCAGCAGATCAACATCATTTTGCCGGGCTTCACGCACTTCGACTTCTATGTATTGGGTGACTCTTGGCGAATCATGCTATATGTCGGCTGGTAATACAGCTTCTGCCCCATATACCAGAAAGAATGGCGTGTAGCCTGTTGATCGATTCGGAGTTGTTCTTAAACTCCATAGTACCGCTGGTAGTTCTTCTATCCCACACCCCGCTGATCTTTGCAGCGCCTCCATGAGCCGGGGTTTTATCCTGGACAATACCAGTCCGTTGGATCTTTCCACTTGCCCGTTCGATGCGGGGTGGGCGACTGAGGCGACATCTAAACGGATCTTCCTTTCTCGGCAGAATCTCGCAAACGCTCCCTCAGCGAAATTCGTTCCATTATCAGTTATGATGCTATGGGGATAGCCGTACCTTAGAATTATATCCTTGAGGAACTTACTGCTGTTGCCCCATCACATTTCTGAATTGGTTTCACTTCAATCCATTTGGTGAACTTGTCAACCATGACCAGAATATGGGTCATCCCTCCTTTGGCCGGCTCAAATGGTCCTACCATGTCTAGGCACCATACAACAAATGGCCATGTAATGGGGATAGTTTTCAGCTCCAACATTGGTAGGTGAGTTTTTGTGGCGTATCTTTGACAACCATTGCATTTTCTCACCAAGTCCTCTGCTTGCTCCAAAGCACTGGGCCAATAAAATCCATGCCGGAAAGCTTTTGCTACTAAGGCCCTTGAGGAGGCATGGTGGCCACATTCCCCTTGGTGAATATCCCGGAGGATGTCAAGTCCTTCCTCCAGATCAACACACCGTTGTAGTACTAACGTCACACTTCTTTTGTATAGTTCGGCGTTGATAATTGTATAGGCCTTTGCCCTTCTCTGAATCTGCCTTGAACTTATTTCATCATCCGGCAAGATTCCCTCTTTCAGGAAATCAAAAATTGGCTTTGCCCAAGTTATTATAGTCCAGACGGGAAATGGTTCCTCATCAACTTCCATTGCATCCACCGACATAACTCATGCCGGATCAATCTGAACGGTCCCTAGGTTTGCTGAGGCAGTCCTCGGGTTTGCTGAAGCAGTCCCCGGGCTTGTTGAGGTGCTTCCCCATTCTATCTCCATAGGTGCAGCTCCTGATCCAGAGAGTGCCAGGATGTAAATGGAATCTGATTCGGGTGATGGTGTGATAGATGGTTTTCTCGGGTGCTCCAAGGCAACATTTGGCGGGATTGGCTGCCAGGACGAGCCCAACTTAGACAACGTATCTGCCACCTTGTTTTCAATCCGGGGTATGTGATGGAACTCACATCCTTCAAAGAACCCGCTTATCTTTTGAACATGGAACCCGTATAGGGCCATGTTAGCATCCAGAGCATCCCAATTTCCAGACACTTGTTGCACCACCAAATCAGAATCCCCAAAGCATTGTATCCGACGTATCCCTACTTCTTTCGCCACTTTGAGACCATGCACCAACGCTTCGTACTCTGCCACATTATTCGAGGCACTGAAGTGGATTTGAAGGACAAATTTCAGTTGATCCTTCTTGGGCGAGGTAAGCACTACTCCGGCGCCCAACCCATCTTTTAGTTTCGATCCATCGAAGTGCATTTGCCAATAATTGGAGTCCGGCAAGGGTGGCTCGTATTGCATTTCAGCCCAGTCCACAAAGAAATCCGCCATAGCTTGTGACTTGATCGCGTCCCTTCTGTCGAACTGTGGTGCGTAGGGAGCTAACTCGATAGCCCACTTTGCTATCCGGCCGCTTGCGTCTTTGTTACTCATGATTTCCAAAATGGGTGCCTCACATATCACCTTGATGGGGTGTTCCTCAAAATAGTGTTTGAGTTTCTTGGCTGACATATATACGCCGTATGCCATCTTCTGATAGTGAGGATAGTTCTATTTCGAGGCTGATAATACCTTGCTCAGGTAATACACCGGCCTTTGCAGTGATTTTCCTTCCTCCTCACGCTCCACTATGATTACTGCACTTAAGACTCGGTTGGTCGCGGCTGCGTAGAGCAACATTGGCTCCTTAGGTAGTGGTGCGGCTAGGATTGGCGCAGTAGATAACATCTTTTTTAACTTTCAAAATGCAAGATCCGCCTGTGGCGTCCAGGTGAACTTGTCTGCCTTTTTCATTAGTTGGTAGAGGGGCAAGGCCTTCTCTCCCAACCGACATACGAACCAACTTAACAATGCCAGGCAGCCAGTGAACTTCTGCACATCGTTAAGGCATCTTGGCAGTTCCATTCATTCTATGGCCCGGATTTTCGTCGGGTTAGCTTCAATGCCATGGCTAGACACCAAAAACCGAGTAACTTTCCAGTGGGTATGCCAAAGGTACATTTCTCCGGGTTCAGCTTCATTCAGAACCTTCTCAAGTTTGTGAATGTCTGTCGGATATCATCAAGGAGCGTATCGCTTTCCTTGGTTTTTATTACGACATCATCCACATAGACTTGCACGTTTCGACCTATCTGATCATGTAAGCATTTTTGCATGCATCACTGGTACGTTGCTCCTGCATTACATAATCCAAACGGCATAGTGCGATAGCAATAAGCCCCATACGGGGTAATAAACACAGTCTTTATTTGATCATCCGGATTCAGGGGTATTTGGTGGAAACCAGAATACGCATCAATGCATGACAGTAGCTCACATCCGGCCGTTGAGTCTATGACTTGGTCTATCCTAGGGAGTGGAAATGGATCTTTGGGACATGCCTTATTCAGGTTCGTGTAATCAATACACATGCGCCATACCACAGCTACGTTCGGATCATCTTTCTTTTTCTCCACTAGCACTAGATTATAAAGCCAATCCGGGTAGAGTACTTCCATGATAAATCCGGCTGCTAAGAGCCTAGCTATTTCGTCTCCAATGACTTTCCTCCTGTCTTCGGTGAAACGCCGGAGAGGTTGCTTCACCGGCTTAGCCCCGGGTCTCACGTTCAATGAGTGCTCAGCCAACTCCCTCGGTACACCTTGCAGATCATGGGTAGACCAAGCAAAGATATCCCGATTCTCACGGAGGAAGTTGACGAGCTCGCTTTCCTATTTGCTGCTTAACCTGGCACCAATGGTCACGGTGCACTCTGGGAACTGATCATCGATTAGGACTTTCTTCGTGTCCTTAGTTGCTTGGAATGACACGCTCCTGTGCGGGTTGGTTAGGGCCAACATATGTTGTTGCGCGGATTGAGCCAGTGCCGCCACTTCTAGTATCTTCCTTTTTTCTTGAGCTATCACAAGTGACTCGGCTAAATTAGATCCGGCTGAGGCGCACTCGATCGAACGTCGGAAATCCCCTAATACAGTTATCACGACCCTTGGTCCGAACAACTTCATCTTAAGGTAACTAATGTGGGTCGTTGCCATGAATTTGTTCAGCGCTGGCGTGCCGAGTAATGCGTGATAAGCGCTCTCTAGATTCACCACTTCGAATTCCAAGTTCCCAGTGCGGCAGTTGTCTCTTGTGCCGAATAACACGTCAACCCGGACTTTACCAATTGGCTCATAGGAAATACCCGATACAATGCCATGAAAGGTGGTCCTCGTTGCCTGCAACATGTTCTCTGTTATCCCCAACTTGTGCATGCTATCCTTGTACATGATATTGATACTGCTGCCATTGTCCATCAGTACCTTGGAAAACCTTACATTGAGATTCGGCCCGATGAACGTCGGATCTAGGACCAGAGCATAGGTTCCTAGGCTTGGCATGATCTTTGCGTGATCCTTGATACTCCACGTAATCTCTTGATCCACCCAAGGCATATACCTTACCACTGCCGGCATTACTGCGTTTACTTCCATATGCCGGTGGTGCAAGATTTTCCTGTCAGTCTCTTCCGTGGTGAACACACAGTAGCTTTGATGATGTTCTCTGTACTCATTTCGTCCCTCATTCTCATTGTAACCTTGACCTTGTTGCTGGTTATTGCCCACTTGATGTACCACATCCCTTCTTTCCGGATTTTCGTACCTCGGAGGAGGTGGTGGCAGCATCAGTTGCTGTCCATTCCCCCCAGTCAATAATGGTGGCCACGGTGCTTCATTTCTAGGTGCTTCGTTCTGAGGTGCCTGAGCATTCCCCGAACTTCCCTGTTCTAATTTCCTCATCCATTCACATTACCGGGTTGTATGATTCGCCGGGCTATTCAGTCTTGGCGTATGGAACTTGCAAGGCTGATCTAGCATAAACTCAAATGTATATCTCGGTCTATCCTTTCATTCTTGCCACTGCTTCTTCTGCTCCGGGGTCCAAGGTTTCTTCCCTTCATTTTTCTGCTACCAGTTTTGCCCTCCAGTTTTTTGGCGTTGACTGGCTCTGGCATTGGATTGATCCCGGTCCACTGCTGCGACCTGTTGCGAGTTATACTGGTAATCCGGACATTTATCCCTTCTCTTTCCTCGAAAATTGTTCCTCCTTGACGATCCGGAGCCATCTCGGCCGTAATACTCCTCGTTTGCCTCGCTCGACATTACCCGAGGTTGCGTTGGATCTCCCAAGGCATATGAATCTGCGATCCGGATTGTCTTAGCCAAGGTAGTTGGCATATCTCGCTGTAACCTCTGCCACAACATATTTCCATATTTGCATCCCTGAGCGAACCATGCAATAGCTTGTGATTCAATTACTCCTTCGCACGAGTTTTGCACATTGCACCACCGAGATAGGAAGTCTCTATCTGGCTCATTCGGTTTCTGCCGACATAACGCGAGAGTCTGCGGCCTGTTGGGTCTCTTGTACGTGCTTGAGAAGTTGCTCACAAACAGCTCCTCGAAATCTAACCAACAGTTGACACTCCCTGGTGGAAAATTGTTCAGCCAAACTCGTGCTGGTCCTTCCAGCATCTGTGGCACATACCTTACCGCCCATCTCAAATTTCCTGTGGCGATTTTAACCGTTGTGGCGTAGTCAATTAGCCAATCCTCCGGCCTGGTACTACCATCATAAGTTCGGGTTGCTCTGGCCAGCTAAAAGTTCGGTACTGGCTCGTTCATGATCCGGGGCCCAAAACATGCTGGACCCGGTGGACCTTGTATCTCTATTTGCTCTGACCTATAAATCCTATCCAATTTCAGCCTCGCATCATCTGGATGCAAATTCCTGCTTCCCAGCCTTGATCCCATTATGTGGTGATCCGGTCTAGGATATCCGTCGTTGACCATAGCTGAATAACCATCCTTGTATCTTTCCTGATCCGGACGAGCATTTCGTTGTGCCGCTGCTTGTCCCGCGCTCCCCTCTTGCCGAGGTGCACGTTGTTGCTGCATCCGAGGTAAATTTTGCCCCATTTCCCTGGGGTCATGCTGTCCGGCATTGCCATTGGCAACATTTCTTTGACCGGCATTGCCTTGGTCACGGTTACCTCGGGCAGCCGCACCTCGGCTGGTACTGTGCCTATCTTCATCAACTTGCACTGCTTTGCCTTTTCCAACCCTTATCGGGTCATAGGGAACCATCTGTTTGTCTCTTCTTCTGGAGTCTACCACTTCTTCTCTCCGGGGATTGTGACCCGGAGACGACGCGGCTCCTCTGGATCTGGCCGGGTTATTTCTGGCCGAATTTACCACCTGTGAGGCTCCTGGTGGTGCCGGGTTAGCCTTGTTTATTTCTTCATTTTGCTGTCAAGCAACTCTTAACAACTGGTTTACCCTCTCTTGCTGCCTTTGTCGGGCCTCTCATGTTAAACCTTCTAACTCAGATGCGGCCGCATTTGCTGACCTGAGGTTCTTTGCCGGGGTACTGTACCGATCCAACCCTCCTGTTACTATCATGGCTGTCTGACCCGGCCTAGGCTCGTACTCCTTGTCAATCTCAGTGATCAGGTTCCTGCCCCGGATTTTCACTCCATCTATGCGGTTTACCTTAGCATATTCTCTCAAGGTGATGTTCAAGGACTGATGCAACTCTGCTACCTTCTTTGCCCCAGCTAACATTTTCCGCCTAGTTTCCTCTAACTCGGCTTGTGCCTGTGCTGGATCTACCACATGTGCTATTGGCATTGCTAGGCTATCTATTGCTTGCTTAAGCACATTCTCTGGCCTTTCTAGCGGAGGAAACCTAGACCTGGTATGTTTTGGTGTTACCTCTGGCTCTGGCGTTGGATCCTTGCTTGGTCCCACGTCTGGCGCGGTCATCAGGACCTCAATGCTACTAGTGGGGTGAGTGATACGCACTCCACGAGCTGCGCTGAGAGGTGGCTCGCCTCCCTCGACGATGTGCCACGGATGAACGCAGGACTCATCCACGCCGACGTAGATCTTGTGCGCGCCAAGCTTGATGAAGACGCTGTTGCACGGTGGAGGGTGCCTGCCGAAGCTTCCTGCATTGTCGCTAACGTAATCTAGCGCTCCAAAGCGCTGAACCAAGCCTGAGACGACACGCTCACCGGTGCTGGAGAAGTTTCCCGTCTGAATTTTCACCCCTGCTAGCACCGCTATCCCCACGGTGGGCGCTAACTGTCATGGTGGTGGCACGGCAGATGCCATGGATAGGATAAAGATGAGGCCAATGAGTTCTAGGGGAATCCAGGGAGGGAGAGCGTGGTGATTCCACGGACGGAAGTTCTTGTATTTCCTCTCTCAATGGTGTTTACAAATGCGCTTGAGGCTCTCAGCAAGAAGGAGACGATGTCTCTTACTCCCTACGAAGTAGCCCTAGAGTTCTACCTTATACAGAGAGAATGAATAATTGACCGGCCCTCTCTATGGAGGCCCCGGTGCTCCTTATATACGGAAGCCCGGGTTACAATTCTAGGGCACAGGTGGCAGCATATTCTACGAATATGCTCCTTTCCTAAAGCATATGCTTCTTTATTCTCTTTAATGGCTTGTCCGGGCTTTCGACGTAACCCCTAATCATTGCCTTTTGGCGTCACTAGACACGAGCTACATCAACCGGCTCTGTTCGCATCACCATGGTCGCCCCTGACCCGTTGGTCCCCTTCTTCACTTTACTTTGCTCATGCTACAACTAATAAAGCCACCTTTTGACCAGCGGAGGATTCCTTCTCTTGGAAGCTAAGATAATCCGGCTAGCATATAGCTAATCCGGCTTACCAAGTTACCTGCAAAATAGATAGACATGGCCGGCATAAATCTTATGCCGGCCGGACCATATTCAAGGTGATGCTCCCTGGGCTGGGTCACACCGTGATTCGGCCTTCCTTGAGGTGACCCAGTCAGCACTTGCTTTGACCGCACCGTACCCCAGCTAACTCGACCCTTATACCCCGGTGTTACCCTACCCGGGGGTATCCCCCCAACAACGTCCATTTTGCATCACTATTATATATCATAATTTACTGTTATTCATTGATATATTTCATGTTAAGAGATGATACTTATGTTATTTCATCTATTTTTGCATGGTTGATGACTTTTGGAGCATGGACCGCTGCAGTCAGGATTCTGATGGAAAAGGTTCTGTTTGGAGGCAAAATTCGCGAAGATCAGAAAATTAGGGAAAATACATGGAAAATCCACTTTTTCCAGAAGACGAAGAATGCCAGAAGGGGAAGTGGAGATGGGCCACAGGGGCCCACACCACCCCCTGGTGCGGGCCATCCCAGGCCACGCCACCATGTGGTGTGGCCGCCCTGGTCCACTCTAGGCTCTCCCCTTTGGCATATATTATCCTCCCAAAACCCTAAGACTCGGGGACCGACCACAGAAATATTCCGCCGCCTCTATGGGATGGAAAACACCGAGAGAGAAAGATCTCTTCGGCAGATAGAATTCTGCCAGGGGAATTCCTTCCCGGAGAGGGAAGATCGTCGCCATCAACACCACCATCAAGCTGGACTTCATCGGGATCATCATCATCATCACCATCATCATATCCACCAGCACCATCATCACCACTTCATACCGCTGTAACAATTGGGTTGAATCTTGCATAGTTCTTAGGGGAAACTTTCCCGGTGTTGATTACTCCTTGTAGTTGATGCTATTGAATGAACCATTGAATTATCGTTTATGTTCAGATTGTTACATATCTTTATATCATCTCTGATCATGATCCATATGATGTCTTGTGAGTAGTTCATTTTGTTCTTGAGGACATGGGAGAAGTCATGTTGTTAGTAGTGGAGTTGTGTTGAGAAAGATTCAATGGTTTGATATTTAAGTTGTGGTGTATTTCTTCTAGTGGTGTCATGTGAACGTCGACTACATGACACTTCACCTATATGGGCCTAGGTGAATGCATTGTGTATTTGGCTACTAATCGTAGGGGTTGCCGGAGTGACAGAAACCTGAACCCCCGTTAGAAAACCATTGCACAAGGGACGTCAGGGTCTTAGATTTTAAAGTTGTGGTTAGGTTTCTACCATAATTACTTTCTTGTACTTGCGGATGCTTGCAAGGGGTATAATCACAAGTATGTATTCGTCCTAGGAAGGTCGGTACATTAGCACAGGTTCACCCACACAACACTTAGCAACCTAAAGAAGATTAATCAACTATATGAAGCAAAAGAACTTGATGATATTCCCATGTGTCCCCGAGAACGTTTGGTCATTTTAAGTAATACAACCGACTTGTCATTTGCTAAAGAAAGGATTGGACCACTTGCTGCATTTATTCTTATTGTCTTTTATTTACTCGTACTTTATTTACCTGCATTATCAAAAACCCCTAAAAATCTGTTTCCTAAGTATTTACAGAGAATTCCTGCTCCAAGCCATTCGCCAACACCTTCTGCTCCTCATTGGGTTCGACACTCTTACTTATTGAAAATACTGCGATACACCCCCTATACTTGTGGGTCATCAGTAGGTCGGTGTGACCGGCGATCCCCATTGCCATGAGGCATGTATCAAGCCACATCGTTGGGTCGTACGTCGGGTCATACTTATCTATCTCCTTCGGCACCTTGAAGTTCACCGGGTATTTTTTGCCTCGGATCATTGGTCCGAAGCACTGCAGGCCGATTCGGCTGAGCGAGCCCCTTGGCTCCACCTCGCCGCGGTTGAGAAGGGTGTGCCGCAGATAGTGCGGCTGGCAGGCTTGCCAAGCCTGGTTGTTGATGATGTGTGTCCGCGTGTTGACTAGTTAGCCGTTGGCACTGATCGTATTGTTTGCAGGTCGCGGCTCGTTGGTGGAGAGCGCAGGGTTGGCGGCCCGTGGTTGGAGCTTCATAGGCTCGGGCGTTGGGCAGTTGAGGGTGTTGGTAATAGTTGGACGGCCGCTTGAGGCCGCCCTGGTTCCCGATGAGCGGGAGTACATCCGCCCCCCGTGGGTCGACTCCCGCGGCTTGCTGTTCGACGGCCCTAGCGAGTAAGTCCTTGGCATACTGGACCTGCAGTGCGCCCTCTCCTTGGATTTCGAGGTTGGTGACTACAGCGTATCCCGCGATGACGTTGTCCATCGGGGTGGACTACAGCAGGAGCCTGTTGGCGTAGTGGGCTTCCAGCGAGATGATAACCTATGGCTGGTCCAGTGGAGGCGCGCGACCTATGGGTGGCGGTGGGGCTCCAGTCGCAGGTGCCCTAGGTGGTGGGCGGTTGCTGCCGCCGGGTGGCGCATTCTCACAGAGCTCGCGCTCGGCTGCGCGGGCAGGGTCATTTTCATTGTTGAAGTTTAGGACGCGGCCCTGGATGCTGGAGTGTAGGCGGGTCCTGATGCGGCGTTGATGGTAGAGCAATAGCTCCTGCGCCATATCCCACTCATGGCGGAATTTCTCGCACTCGGCCTGCTCCTTGCGCGTTGCCTCCTCTAGTCGCAAGCAGACTTCTTCGACCTCCATTGCCATCGCGGTCGGCGGGATCGGCATGGAGAAGGGATCTGGTGGGGAGCTTGCGCTGCCCGCCATGTAGATCTCGTTGAAGCGATTGGATCTAGCGTGGAAGTCCTCGAGGGACTCCGATCCGGAGTCGAAGTCGAAGGTCCCGAGGATGGAGGGGTCCTCGAAATCCTCAGGGTTGGAGACTCGCATGATGGAGACCTCGCGCGATGCGGTGGTGATGGATCCGGTGACCGAGGCAGGGGTCGCCGAATCAGCGCCATCATGGAGAGCCACGTCATCCGCGGCGGCATCAGTTCCGGCCGCGTTGCTGGCGGCTGAGTCGTACTCGGAGGCGAGGCGGCTGATGGAGCGGATCTGGTCCTCCGAGAGCAGATCGTGGCGTGACGGTGATCCTCCGATGATCATCGTCGCTGTCGGGTTGACGGCATCTATGAAGCCGACGAACAGGTTGATGGTGCCGACTGGGCAGGATCTGACGGATCCCGCTGCTGGCGATCATACGGTCGGTGGCGATCGACCGATTGATTGGCAAGTAGGGTCTCACCACAGAACTCTTGCCAGACCGACCATGCCCCATGGTGGGCGCCACTGACGTGGGAATGACAACGGCAGTCGCTACCAGGGGTAGCAATTGGAACGTTTTGGCGCAAGAGTGAGCAACCATCTACGGAGCGATATGAGGGTGAAGACATAGGGTTTACCCAGGTTCGACCCCCCGGAGGGAAAGACCTGCTCCTGCTAGATTGTATTATCGAGTGAGTACAATGGTGGCAAGCTCGGCAGCTAGGCAGCGAGTTGATGGGGTGTATGATGGAACGTAGGTACAGAGAGTACCCTAGGGAAGTTTATATAGGGGGTACCTCGCTAGGGTTTACAGATATACAACCGAGTTAGTTAAGGACTCGGAGGATTTGACCTAATCCGATTGGCTTTTGCTATGCCTATGGGCCTCAAGCTTTTTATCGATGGGCTTCTTCTTAGTCACATTCCAGTCGCTGTCCTGCAGGCCCACTCACAGAGGCCTTGGCCCACTCGAAACGTCCTACTAGGCATACCTCATTCGGCATATCCCCATCCCTGGTGATGTGTTGCATGGTGTGGTTTTTGAGCTTGTGGATCAACTGCTTGTTCTTGTTGATGACGAGCTTGGTGTTCCATATTATGGTGGATAGGTTCTCCACGATGAGAATGTGAGCACGAAGCATCGCCATGAAGACTTGAAGATCACGCACGAGATAAACTTGATGAGCTTGAATGATGTCCATGATGGTTGCCAAGGTTGGCAATATCTTGGTGAAGAGCTTGGAATTGAGCATTGTGCTCCACTTGGCGTTGCCAGTCATGGTAGTCGAACTCCTAAAAAGTTTCATCAAGCCAGTTCTCAAGCCTCTCAAATTGGGCATGGAATTCTTGTTGTTGCGCCCATAAGTTGTGGCGTGTGGTGAAACCATCTGGGTTGTTGAAGTTGCCATCTCCGCTTTTCCGCTTCCCCTGGACATGTTGTATGACCATAAGTGAAGGGAAGGCTGGTATTGGTGGTATGGTATGTGCCACCTTGCCTCACCAAGTCAAAAATTGGAAAGGTTGTTTTTTCCAAGAGAAAAGCGAATACACAAGACACACACACAAAGGACTATGGTGGAAGGTTAGGAAGGTGGATAGCAAATGGAACAACCAAATGCAAAGGTTATTGTCAAAAGTGGGTAAAATCCAACAAAAACAAAGTCAAAGGAAAAGTTAAAAAAGGTGATGAGAACCTACAACTATACACACATAATGGAGATTAATGTGGCTAACACGACTATGAAAATGAGCAACGAACACAATTGGTCCTAACAAAGACTAATGCTCGATGTCGTGCCAACGCTAGGAGAGATCGTAGCACGTTTGACAAAATATTGAGAAGAAATGGATTTACACGCTTTCCTTGCTCTTGCTCATAGTCTTGCTTGGAAGCTTTGGACTCTCTTTTGCTATTGGTACCTTTCTCTTATTCTTTTTCTTAGAAGCTTTTCTTTCTTTTCACTTTTTTGTACCTCTTTTTCTTTTCTATGCTATGGAGTCAAGTTTTGCTATTGCCTCTACACGATGACTATGCAAGAGCAAGTGCACAATGCTTGGGCAAACGCAAGATGGGCTACTCTCGATAGGTTAGGTGACACATAAAGGAAAAAAGGGGGTTAACAAGGGTGGTGCAAGTTATACCTTGTGGTGATGTCGTACTTGCAACCATTGGTGGAGGGGTTGTTCGAGTTCCATGTTGTCGATGTCTAGCGCGAGGCGTTGTTGATGTTGCGGTGATATGGGGTGGCCTGATCTTCTCAGCAAGCACTTGTCGGTGGATATGGTGGATGATAGATAACTAGCATGTATCTATGAACTCTCCGGCTCGATCCCTGATGCCAATGCAACAGCTGTCGAACCTTGTAGGATATTCACAACACCACGCTCTTGCGCACGCAGCCGTGACCATGAACAATAGTATGCAATCTACTAATTCCCAATGGAACAACAGATCACACTCAATTATAGTTGTAGAATTCGAACACAGGGTAATTTCAGAGGTTCTATGAAAGAATCAACTCCAAAATATTTTAACATGGTCTAAAGAATAAAGCTAAAGCGCAGCCATCTATTTATGGGTCCAAGGGGCGGCGGCCTAGGGATACAAACTGACCCAACTTGGGTTCGGTCAAACTGACTCTGCCGTGGCAGAGTTGTAGTCGCTTTCTCTGCCGCGGGAGCATGCCGTGGCAGAGTTGGACTCTGTTTTCCTCGGCAGCCTGCCGTGGCAGAGAACTGGGGCTTTTCTCTGCCGCTGCAGAGAACTTCCGTCTCTTGTTGATCTTTGTCTTGGATAGCTCCTTGCGCTTCCTCCCTCTCCTCCCTCATGCAATCTTCATTGATCAACACGCCTTGTTCCATTTGCTCCTCGCTCCTTGCTATGCCTTCTTCTCCTAAGTACCCGATCATGCAATAGTTCAAAGACTTAGGTAGTATAAAATTCTCATTAATAAAAACACCAGGTTCATTAAGAAACAAGTTCACGTGTTGTTCTAGTAGCTTAGCATGAGCTCTTGTGATTGGTCCAATCCTTATCTCATTGGATTGATCCTTGCCATTGGAACATCTTCATTATCAATTGGGGTAGGTGTAACTGTAGGGATGTCCTCATCATCTCCCCCTTCAAAAGGCATCGACCTCGATGCTCCAAGGTCTTCTCCAGCATATGGTGACAAATCAGCAACGTTGAAGCTATTGCTAGCGCCACCAAACTCCTCAATAGGTATATCAACTGAGTAGGCATTATCATTAATCTTGGTAGCACCTTGTAAGGACCAGCACCACGTGGCTTCAATTTGGACTTGCGTAGTAGCAGAAATCTGTCCTTGTGCAGATGCACCCAAACCATATCTCCAGGCTCGGACAACACTTCCTTCCTTGCATGATTCCTTGCAGCAGCAATGTTCTTGCCTTTCTTCTCAATTGCCTCTCTAGTCTTCTCATGAATTTTCTTCACGTAATCAACACGTTTTGATGCCTCCATATCAACTCTCTCATGTAATGGCAGAGGAAGCATATCAAGTGGAGTCAATGGCTTGAAGCAATACACCACCTCAAAAAGGACAAACTTGAGTAGTTGAATGCACAACCCTGTTGTAAGCGAACTCAACATGTGGCAAACACTCTTCCCACTCCCGCAGATTCTTTTTAATCATGGTCCTTAGCAGTTGTGACAATGTTCTATTCACCACCTCCGTTTGACCATTTGTTTGGGGATGACATGTAGTGCTGAACAGTAGCGTTGTTCCTAGCTTGCCCCATAAGGTCTTCCAAAAATAGCTCATGACATCACGGTTAGAAACAATCGTCTTTGGTACTCCATGTAATCTCACGATGTCCCTAAAAAACAGGTTAGCAACATGCGACGCATCGTCGCTTTTGTGGCAGGCAATAAAATGAGCCATCTTAGAGAACCTATCCACTACCACAAATATAGAATCATGACCTCTCTGAGTTTTAGGTAGACCTAGCACAAAATACATACTAATGTCTTCCCATGGAGTAGTAGGTGCAGAGAGAGGTGTATACAAACTGTGAGGTTTTAGCTTTGATTTCGACTTGTGGCAAGTAATGCATCAGCTCACAAATCTGTACACATCACGCCTCATCTTGGGCCAATAAAAGTGATCAGTGTGAGATCCAGGCACATGGCTTAATAGGATTGATAGGATACCCATATCAACAAGTTGCAACTTCTTTTTCGGAAGCTCATTCGAAAAGAACTCTAAGGTTAAGCGTGCTTGGCCTAGAGCAATTCTAGGATGGGTGACCAACCGGGAAGTGGGTAACCTGGTGCGCACGAGTGAGGACAAAGTGCGCAGAAAAGACTAGTGTTGGTCTGTGGGGCCAGTCTAGATATCCTATTGAGCTGCCAGGAGTGACACCCCCGGGGCCCAGGAGTGGACGGGGTGTTACAAGTGGTATCAGAGCCGACCCTTGCGATTACACGGGTGTGTGCGGGTTAGTGGCGGGACATGTGTAGCATGGCACGTGTGGCCTGAAGTGGACATGGCATGGCACATGTGCCGGCACTGGACGCACAGACGCGTGTCAAGAGGGAACGTTCCTAGGGTGTGCTTGATTGATGAGGGCATCGATCTTCTAAAGGGTGGGTGTATGTGAGATCCAGGCACATGGCTTAATAGGATTGATAGGATACCCATATCAACAAGTTGCAACTTCTTTTCCGGAAGCTCATTCGAAAAGAACTCTAAGGTTAAACGTGCTTGGCCTAGAGCAATTCTAGGATGGGTGACCGACCGGGAAGTGGGTAACCGGGTGCGCACGAGTGAGGACAAAGTGCGCAGAAAAGACTAGTGTTGGTCTGTGGGGCCAGTCTAGATATCCTATTAAGCTGCCAGGAGTGACACCCCCCGGGCCCAGGAGTGGACGGGCAGCGAGTCGGCCGCGACGCCCGTGTCCCTGGCTGCCCCGACCTCCTCCGTCCTCCTTCGCGACTGCGCCTCTGCGTCGAGCTCCTCCTCACCGGCCGCTGCTCCTTCTCGCCTCCATCCGGTGTCCGGGCGCTGCGGGTATCCGGCCTTGCTGCTGTTCGTTGACGACCCAGATGCTCAAGCTTGCCCTGCAGCTTATTGTCGTAGTAGTGTTGTTGTTGTGACTGTTCACAGCTAGTTTGTGCCGCAAGAACTCAAGCCGAAGACAATGATGACCGTGCCAGTGTTCAAGTGCCTCCTCTGCGTCAAGTTCAAGCACATATGTCATTCTAGGTCGACGCCTCTCGTAAGCAAAATTAGTCTCGTCGTTGGCTTTGTTCCGCAAAGTCAATATCCTCGGGAGCCTGAACGCGTCGACAACAAGAATTTCTGAAGACCCCACGACCGAATTACAAGATCTTTGTTCCGGACGCCAAGTCCTCCTCACGGAATCGATGATCGAAGAGCACCCTCATGGAGCCGACTGGATCGCCTTCATGGACCCGGAGAATCCCCGATCATGGATGACAAGATCCCCTTCTCGGACCCGATGACCGCCAAGGTCGCCACAAGGAACGACAAGCGCTTCATCTCGGAGCACCAAGACCTTCTATACGGATCCGAACATCGAACCCCCGGACGCCAAGACCGACCCGATACGCGGACCCGACAAGATCTTCGCGACGACAAGATCGACATCGACCAGGGCGAATCCGATGCGCCCCCGACGCTAAACCAAGTCCTTCTTCCTGGATGCGACAAGATCTACTCCGTTGTCTGAGAACGTTTCCGCCGAGACCGATCCCCGTCGAACCCTATCGAACCCCGAACCCCGGACCCAAGATCTCCCGAACCCAGATGTGTGACCCTAAGCCTCTATTTTTTATAATATGACATCTATGTTGTCACATATTAAATTATTCATGCATGCATACCTGTCTGTGGGTTTGGGGGCATTATGCCGATTCACCTCATAATTAAATATGGAGTCTAAATGCGGGCTATTCTAGTCTTATTCCGGACTCCAATTAAATTGGTGTAGCGAACCGGTGCCCTGTTTAGTCTTGCTAATCCAACATTTAAATTGCGGGGGTTCTAAATAACTCGAACCTATTAATTAATTGTCGGGACGCCGGTTCCGCTTAATACTGCCTAATTGCACCGCATCCGCATCATATCATAATCATGCCGGATCTTCTGCCGTGGTATTAAATATTGCACCCGGTGTTTGTTCTAGTGTTTGCTTCTTCGCGGATTAGGCCGATGAGTTGATGCGAGTACCGACAAGTTCTCCAGATATGATCCGTCGGCAGTGTTTCCCAGGCGAGCATCTCTCCCCTTCTACCTATTTTGCATTTATAGTCTTTACTTCCTCCTGTTGATTTACTGCTATCCGTGTCACGATGCTTTAGTTTTCGTGCACTAGTTATATCCCGTGCAGCGTCTATATTGCCTTGCACACCTCCTATTACCTGTGTTTGGTAGATAGCTGGCCCTGCGAGTCGTAGTTGCTTGTTCAGGTGCGATCTCGTGTTGTTGAGTACCACAGTTGTTGGAATGCTGGAAGATGTTTTTGGTGGAGATGATCATGACTTTAAACTATTAAAATGCTAGATATATAACTAATGCAGAGGCATCGGTGGGCAATAGATGTTATTTGGTTCTTCCACGCTCACTTGTGTCCCGTAGGACCCCGAGTACTTGATACCTGTTCCTTGATTTTTCGCACTATCCACATCCTGGAGGCCTTATGGACCCCCCTGAGCCAGAGCTTGATTCATTTCTATTTCTTGGGGCCACAAGTAGTTTGGGGATTTATTACTATCCTGTACTTATGCCATGCTTTACCGCTTTATTTAAGATTATGCGTGGAGCACTTGTACTATTTTGGATCGCGGCACGATTTCGCGGTATCGACAAGCCTAGTCACACTTTCGAGTTCCCAGTCGTTTACAGTCGTTCTCGCAAACCCTGGGTCCGTTCCGGAGCCGGCCAACTTTGTTGTGGGTAGCTTAGTGGGGTGGCCCCCTGAAATATTTTATGAATCCCGTGATCGCTTTGTTGTGAAAGCCTCATTGGGTTTTGAGTTGGTTTTTCCGAGGTTGATCGAGTGTGTGTTGCTATTTGTGCACCCCTGCAGGGTAAAACTTTCTGAAAGCCGTGTCCACGGTTATGGACGACTTGGAGCACAGTATCTCGATCATAGACAAGCATAACTAAAGTAGTGCTATAAACTTGACTTAATATATGACTAGTAATCAGATTCAACTATAACAGAATGGATATTAAAAATGCCAACAACTGCTGGATCTAGGTTGTTTGATATATATGGCTAGTAAGTATTGCAACTCCAATGGAATGTGATAAAAGTGTCAACAACTGTTGGGTTTTGGGATTCCTCAGGACAATTATATCTGACTAGTAAACGTTCCAACTACAACGGAATGTTGACTAAAACTGCCCACTACTTATGCTATCAGGATGACTCATGCTATCTATATCTGATTAGTAATTGCTGCAATTATAACGGAATGAGTAAAATTGCCAACTTTGTGAGTTCCTTGGTCCGACTTCCCCATTTGGTCTCGAGGGGGAAATACCAGGATGGGTTTGTTTGGTGTTAGCTTCAGGTTGGATCCGAATAGGTCTTTCTTATCCCTCTCTGATAACCGCCAGTTGTATCGAGTCTCTATAGGTTGTTTAGTGCCGCGGCGCTGCCGCTTCAGCCCACCATACCTATGTAGGCGAGAGCCGCCGAATTCTAGTCTCGCCGTGTACTGGCCTCAGTACTGACGCTCCTCTTTTTCCTTTGCCCTTTGTCGGCACCCCTTTTGTTTTAGCAGGTTTGAGATCGATGTCATTAGCAGGGTTACCCTTCCGGCTTGGCCTGGGCAGGGTTATGGACACCATTGGTTATTCTTCAAGGCTCTTAGCCCCATTTGCATCTTGTCCGTGCTCGGACGCTGTATCGTTTTCCACGTGATTTGGATCTTTGTATCGTATATCTGTATTCTTGACTCGTTGAGTCGCTGTTGTATATATATATATATCTGTTCTGTGGGTCCCATCGAGGACTGTTGTGTAATGGTATTACTTTGTTTTCCACCCACACAAAAGTGCCTGGTGGGCGTCCTTGAATCGTTTCTATGCGGGTTTGGCGGAAAGGGCTAAAACTTGCATAGGGCCGATTTGAGGGTGTTACAGAGTGGTATCAGAGCCAGGTTTCGATCCTGGACCGTGGAAGCATCTTCACGTCCAAGTTCTGGCGAAGTTTCCAAAATGCTTTGGGAACAAAATTGAACTTCAGAACAGCTTACCACCCTCAGTCGCAAGGACAAGTGGAAAGGATCAATCAGATTCTGGAAGATATGCTCCGTGCTTGCGTTATCTCTTTCGGCATGAAGTGGGAAGAATGCCTTCCTTATGCTGAATTCTCTTACAACAACAGCTTCCAGAAAAGTCTAAATATGGCACCATTTGAGGTTCTCTATGGTCGCAAATGCAGAACTCCGATTGGTTGGTCGGGCGCAGGTGAAAGAACATTGTTTGTCCCCGACATTGTAACTCAAGCGGAGGAGAAGGTTCACATCATTCTTGAAAATCTGAAGGTTGCTCAAAGTCTCCAGAAGAGCAACTATGACCGAAAGCACACGGACATGGAGTATGTCCCTGGTGATCTCGTTTACCTTCGTGTCACTCCCATGAGAGGCACGCACCGCTTTGGTATCAAAGGAAAGCTGGCTCCTAGATACATCGGTCCTTTCAAAATTTGTGGAAGAAGAGGAGAAGTTGCTTATGCTCTTGAGCACCCTGAAAAACTCAAGGTCCATGATGTGTTCCATATCTCTCAACTCAAGAAGTGCTTCAAGGACCCCGACAGGACCGTGGACCATGAGCTTATCAATCTCCAAGAAGACCTGTCTTATCAAGAACACCCCATAAAAATTCTAGAAGTCGCAGAAAGAAGGACTCGCAACAAGCCCATCAAGTTCTGCAAGGTGCAGTGGTCGCACCATTCCATTGATGAAGCCACTTGGGAACACGAGGATGAGCTCCGTGCCAAGTATCCTACCCTCTTCGTGTCTTCTTCTTCTTCTTCCTAGAATCTCGGGGCGAGATTCCTGTTTAGTGGGGGAGAGTTGTAGCATCCCATCTGTCTAACATATGTAATGCTACATGGTCTAGTAATATAATTGCTACTTCCTACATATAATTGTTGCATCATAATTATATCATGCTCATGTCATCATGCCACCTTGCATTTGAGCATCATATAAAACCCTTTTCATTTGGTTCTTCTCTCATATGCATTAGTAATTGTATTTGGTTCTTGATATATTGTATTTGGTTCTTGGTAAATGCTTGATGCCCAAGTTGAGTTGGGGGCATATCTTTTATTCAACTCCACCACCTTTCTTGTCACCACATTATAATTCCACCATCCAACTAAATATGAGCCTTGCATCTTATTTGGGTTTACCTCTAGCTCATATGGGTTGGGATGGATCCTTTTACCACTCCACATGCTTCCATGCAAGCATCATGTTGTTTTCACATTTTTGATATGTGGAGCCACCTTTGCATGCTATGTGAGTGGCATCCCTCTTTCTAGCTTCCATATGGATTGTATTGGAATATTTGCTAATGTTGGAATATTATTGGGGATATTATGCACCTAGTGGAACACACACACTAGCATGTCCCAAATTATATTCAAATTTGAGCATCTCCATCTACTCCACTTGGAACATCTTTCTAATTCTTTTAGCTTGGCCTTACTCCACATTTTGGAATGCATGTGTATAAATGCCATGATTATTATTTTGTTCTCACAAGATTAGACATGGCATTTAATGTTCATGCATGGGCCATGCAACAATCACCACCATTCTATTCTTTTGGGTTTTTACTTGGTGTTTGAGTGGATCTCCTCTTTTGAGCTCTCTTTTCTCTCAAACCTTCTCACCTTGATCTAGTTCCTTGCCATGTGCATCAAGCCCTCCATACCTCTCATCTCCTCCATGCATGATCATGTAAGATCATCCCCATATCCATTTTCCCCCTTATACTTGATCATGCCACACATAAAACCCTCTCACCACCTCTTCTCTCATCTCACTCTCCTTATCCATCACCACACCCCTCCACTTTTTCTTGATCTTGTTGGCATGTGGAGAAAACCCTAAACACCCTAACCAACCCACTCACCCTAGCCTCTCTCTCTAATCTATCTCTCCAAACCCTAACCAAACCCCACCCCCTTCTCTCTAGCTACCCGAGCCACCACCCCAGCCCTAATCTACCCCTGGCTCGACACCTAACCTAGCTAACCACCCCATCCCAAGCCTCCCCCCTCTAGCCCTAGACCTAGCCGAGCATCTCTCTCTCTCGGCCCCTCTCTTTTTCTCTCGCTGCAAAAGAGCCCCACCGAGCCCCTTCCTTCCCCTGGCCTGCCCCAGCTGCAGCCCCTCTGTCCCCCGAGCCAGCAGCTCCATGTCGAGCACGTGAGGGAGTAAGGGAAAAAGGTGGCCGAAGCCACCTTTTCCTCCACCGAGCCACCCCACGGCACCCCTCTCCTCTCCCGTCCATATCTACTCCCCCACGTCTCCTCTACTGTGCCCCAGATCTACCCCGGGCCTCTGCGCCGCAGCCCTACCCCAGCTACCCTCCCCTTCCAACTCCGGCCACCACCGTCCGAGCGTCGGTGTCCACCACAGATCACGGCGGCAGGCGGGTGTGTTGGTGTCGGGGAAGCTCAGCGCGGTCCCCATCGTGGCCCTGTGCACGGAGCGAGGAGGAGACGACCCCTATACCGCGGAACGTCGCCGTCGCCCGAACAAAACCCTAATCCCGCCAGCCGTCTGCATCACCGGTGACTTGCTGCTCCCCGGCCCGATTTGACTGCGCCGACCACCTCGCGGTGAGCCACCCTCCCTTCTAGACAACCCCGTAGTCGCTGTCGCTTCCTGGTCGCGTCGATCGCTCCGACGAATGCCCTCTGTGCACCGGCGTGCGCATGCGTCTGCTTGTCGCTGCACCGCAGAACCCTATCTACCCCGCGCCGTAGATCCTCCCATCAGTTACCCCGTGCCGCGTGTTGTCTCTGTTCTGTCATCAGTTTTGTCAGAGGAAGAAAAATAGTGACTGTGCACATCTTGCAGAACCCCCCCCCACCTTTTTACTCCCTCAAACCCGCGCTCCCCTAGGTCCCACCTGCCAGCCGCTGTGTCTTTTTACAGAAAGGTACCCAAGGTTCCAGGTCCTCAACCCGCGGTCCCCCTCCGCGCCGCGTGGCCAGCCCAATCCCTCTCGCTGGTGCGTGGGTCCCTTTTCGTCGCGGGCCTACCTGTCAGTCTCACTGGCTGGCTAAGCCGCGGTGAGAAAAGGTTTTGCCGTGCCGTTTTCGCCCAGCGTTGGCCCCACCCATCAGTGGCTGTGGCTAGCTCTGCCTGAGTAGGAAAGGTTTCTGCGTTTTTCTGGTTTTATAAAATGTTTTCAGAAATGTTTAAATTCAAATTTAAATTCTGTTTTTAATAACTTTTGAAGTATAATTCCAAATAATGCATATAATATATGTTTCTGAATCAGAAAAATGTGGGGAATTCAAATATGCCATTTAAAATATCTGTTGAGCATTTTCAATTTTCGAATTTATTTAAATGTAATAAAAAGGCTTTTTCTTAATTAATTAATAACTTTAAATCTACAACTCCAAATTCAACAAATAATATGTCTAAATCGATCAGCGCGACGAGCCCGTTCTAACCATGCATACCATGTTATGAATTGCAGCATGCATCATATAAATATTAAGTGGACAGCAAGTGTTATGGGAGCAAAACATGACTAAAACTTAATAAAATGTTTTATTCTTGTACCCCACACCTCACCCATGCCATGCTACATTATTGCCATGTAAATTGTGCATCATTCATCATGGCATGCTTGTTTGCTTGTCGCATTTTATTCATATGCTTGTGCACTTTATTTATGTTGGCCCTTGTTTGTTTGGTTCTTCTTTCGAATAGACGCCGAGCAGGAGAAATATCAGGAATCCCAAGAGTACTAGCCAGATCCGTCCCTCACTTCAACTGAGCTGCCAGGCAAGCACTACCACATGCTTGCATACATATAGTACCTATTGCCTCTATCTTATTCTTGCATCATTGAGTCGCGATTGCATTAAATTGAATCCCAAGTACTGCATAGCCTTTACTTTTAAACCCCACCGAAGCTTGTTCCTCCATCCCATGAGCCATTACTATAGGAGTTGTTTGAGCCATGCGAGTCGTAGAACAACATGTGTAGGGTATGTGAGTGTCTGATGGATAACAAGGTACCTAAACAACTTAACCTGAGTAGTAATGGGATAACTAATGAAAGAGGCACCGGTGGGCAATATCTGCTTTTTGGTTTTTCATGCTCACTTGTGTCCCGTAGGACCCCGAGTACTTGATTCCTGTTCCTTGACTATTCGCACTATCCACATCCGGGAGGCCTTATGGACCCCCCTAGCCAGAGCTTGATTCATTCTTATTTCTTGGGGCCACAAAGTAGTTTGGGGCTTTATTACTATCCTGTACTTATGCCATGTTTTACTGTTTTATTTAAGATTGTGCGAGGAGCACCTGTACTGTTTAGGGATCGCGGCATGATTTCGCGGTATCGACAAGCCCAGTCACATTTTTGGGTTCCCAGTCGTTTACAGCCATTCTTGCAAACCCTAGGTCCGTCTCGGAGCCGGCCAACTTCGTTGCGGGTAGCTTATTGGGGTGGCCCCCTGAAATATTTCTGAATCCTGTGATCGCTTTGTCGTGAATGCCTCGTTGGGTTTTGATTTGGTTTTTCCGAGGTTGACCGAGTGTGTGTTGCTATTTGTGCACCCCTGCAGGGTAAATCTTTCTGAAAGCCGTGTCCGCGGTTATGGACGACTTGGAGCACAGTTTCTCGATCATAGACAAGTATAACTAAAGTACCGCTTTTAATTTGACTAAGTAACTGGCTAGTAAATAGTGCAATACTCTTGGAATGGTTAATAAAACTGCCAACGGATGGGTTGTTCATCCTCTTTCTCGTTGGTAAGCGAGAAGGAGGATGGATCTGTTAATTATACTGTTATAACTGTTGTTACTAATTAACGGGCATCCGTGTATCATTGGTTAGGCGGGTGGTTAGCGAGTATCTATAGACTTGTTAGTTATTATCTTTTGCTGCAATTGCGTCACCCCAGGTATATGCTTTAGAGGCATAAAGACTTGCTGAGTACCCCTAGGGTCTCACACGATAAATTGTTTGATTTGGATGAACAAGTGTATTCGCAAGATGGATACTGGGTGGAGGAGACAGATGATGTTGGCAACAATCACTCGGTGTAGAGATTCCCGGGATGGGGATCCGCGAGATCTGTGGGCGGGATGTGTTTATTTATGTGGCATCTTATGCCAATTTGCTTCTTATCCGTACTCGGACCTTGTTTTCCGCTTCCGCCTGATACTCTGATGTTTGATGTATGAGGAGCTATCCTAAACTATTATCTCTATCTAGGACATTTGGATCTTGCCGTATGGTGTTGAAATATTTCTATTTCTTTTAGATGGAATGGCTCTGAGAACTGTTGTATGGTGGCTTGCATACATACTCACTTGTGTATGTAGTTGATCCCTTCGCCTGCCGACTACGCCGCTCGTTCTTGTCCCGATGTTCTAGAAGTGGTTAGGACGGCCGACGGGTCTACCTGTGGGTGGCCCCTGGGCCCCCACCATACTATTTTAACCACTTTCGCTCATCCAGGCATGCAACTTAGAGCGTAGTGTCCGGGGGGTGTCACTCCTGGCAGCTTAATAGGATATCTAGACTGGCCCCACAGACCAACACTAGTCTTTTCTGCGCACTTTGTTCTCACTCGTGCGCACCCGGTTACCCACTTCCCGGTCGGTCACCCATCCTAGAATTGCTCTAGGCCAAGCATGCTTAACCTTAGAGTTCTTTTCGAATGAGCTTCCGGAAAAGAAGTTTCAACTTGTTGATATGGGTATCCTATCAATCCTATTAAGCCATGTGCCTGGATCTCACAATCAGCGAGCATGAGCAATGTCTTCTCACGCCCAAAGTGACCCATCAAACCACTAGCATGTGATTCCTGCACTAAGAACAAACGCAAGACGATTCTGGAATACATAGTTTGTTACCTCGAAACAAATAGCCATCAGGGATATGATACTTATCCCATGCGTTTCTAATAGCACACAAACGATATGGTTCAGCAAAATCATGATCAGTTGCATAAAGTGCACAAATAGCTTCTAATCCAGGAATTTTAACATCAAGATTGGTTAATAGCATAATCTTCCTAGATAGAGCATCAGCAACAACATTCTCTTTTCCCTTCTTATAGTTAATGATGTAAGGAAAAGACTCAATGAACTCAACCCATTTAGCTAATCTTCTATGCAAGTATGATTGAGCTTTTAAGTATTTCAATGCTTCATGATCAGAATGTATGATGAATTCCTTTGGCCACAAATAATGTTGCCAAACCTCAAGTACTCTAACAAGCGCATACAATTCTTTATCATATATTGAATAATTCAAACGAGCACCAGTCAATTTCTCAGAAAAGTAAGCTATAGGCCGACCCTCTTGCATCAAAACGCCACCTATGCCTATACCACTAGCATCACATTCAACTTCAAATTGCTTTGAAAAATCAGGTCATGCAAGCAATGGTGCAGAAGTAAGCAAACGTTTCAATGTATCAAATGCAATGTCTTGGGCCGCGCCCCATACAAAAGGAACACCTTTCTTTGTCAAATCATTCAAAGGTGCAGCAATGGTGCTAAAATCTTTCACAAAGCGCTTATAGAAACCAGCGAGACCGTGGAAACTATGCACTTGACTTACATTCATTGGAGTAGACCAATTCTGAATTGATTCAATTTTAGATTGACCTACCTCTACTCCATGCTTAGAAACAACAAATCCTAGGAATATGACCTTATCTTTTGCAAATGTACACTTCTCAAGATTAGCATACAGTTTATTATCACGTAACACTTGCAAAACTTGTCTAATATGAGTGCAATGTTCAGATTCGGTGTGGCTGTATATGAGTATATCATCAAAGTAAACAACCACAAAACGACCAATAAACTCTCTCAAAACATGATTCATCAAACGCATGAAGGTACTAGGTGCATTAGTAAGACCAAATGGCATGACTAACCACTCATACAAGTTGAATTTAGTTTTGAAAGCAGTTTTCCATTCATCCCCTTCTTTCATCCTAATTTGATGATAACCACTACGCAAGTCTATCTTAGAGAAAATAGTAGCACCACTCAATTCATCTAGCATATCCTCTAAGCATGGAATAGGATGACGATATCGAATAGTGATGTTATTAATCACTCTACAATCAACACACATGCGCCATGTACCATCTTTCTTAGGAACTAAAATAACAGGAACAACACAAGGGCTAAGAGAGACACGAATGTACCCTTTATCCAGAAATGCTTGTACTTGCTTCTGAATTTCCTTCGTTTCTTTGGGATTAGTCCTGTAGGGTGCACGGTTGGGAAGTGTGGCGCCAGGAATCAAGTCCACTTGATGTTCTATACCATGCAATGGAGGTAAACCTATGGGTACATCTTCTGGAAACACATCCCCAAAGTCCTGCAAAACAGAAGAGACACCAAGAGAAATAGGGGTCATGTCGTTAGAAACCAATACCTCGCCCTTATACATGAGCACAAGCGGCATGGCTGTAGGATCCTCACAAAACTCTCTCATATCCTCTTTGGTGGCTAGTATCAATAACCCAGGCACTCTCTCACTTTTCATTATATCACTCAATTTAGGCTCAATTACATCAGGAATAGCTGTCACACAATCTCGCCGAGTGGTAGTATCTTCCTTCAAGTTCACCTCTATCTTCTGGCGAGAATCATTCACAATTTCTTGTGGTGTCATTGGCTGCATAGTAATCTTCTTTCCTTTAAATTCCAAGTGATATGTACTGGCTCGGCCATTGTGTTGCACATGGTGATCATAGAGCCAAGGCTGACCCAATCGTAGGTGACAAACAGTCATAGGAACCACATCAAAATCAATAGAATCTTTGTATGGCCCTATTTGAAAATTCACACGTACCATATGATTTACCTTCATCTCACCATTGTTGCTCAACCATTGTATGTAGTATGGCTTGGGATGAGGTAAGTATGTCAAATTCAGTTTGGCACATAGTTCCTTACTTGCAAGATTTCTGCAGCTACCTCCATCAATAATGACCTTGCAAGCTTTGTTTGGTCCAACTAAAGCTTTTGTTTGGAACAAGTTGCAACGCTGGGATTCCTCAACCGGTTGCACACTAAGTACACGTGAAGATACGAAAATAGTGGGTGCACGCTCAGCATGTGCATCAGAACCATCCTCACCATTATCAATATCATCATTAGAAGCTTCATCTCCACTTTCTACTTCACCTTGTTCATTAACAAACATAACCTTGTTGTTTGGACAATCTTTATTGTATTGCCCTCTACCTCCACAAGTATGGCACACCACATCACGAGTACGTGCCGTAGACATGTTGGAACCCGAGCTAGCAGCAGGAGCAGCGGTTTTCCGAGCATTAGAACCAAACGAAGGTGCTCGCTAGTTTGGTCGATGGTGTAAACGGGGCAGCAGCTGGTGGCGCAGCTATAGGAGGAGTAGATCTGGCCAAAAATCTGCTGGAGGATGGAAAACGAGTGCGTGACTTCGCCTCTTCTGCCAACTAGGATTCAACCTCTCTAGCATGGTGCAATAGCTCATTCATGGTCTCATACTTGTGATGACGAACTATGCTCTTGATTGGCAACTTCAGATTGTTTAGGAATCACTGCATGGTCATCTCAATAGACTCACGAATTCTAGCACGCTGCATAAGCAGCTCCATCTCCATGTAGTACTCATCAACTGTCATGGTGCCTTGCTTCAATTGCGTCAATTTATCAAAAACTGATCGCAAGTAATTGGTTGGTACAAAACGAGCCTTCATGATTTGCTTCATCTCGCGCCAATCCCTCACAGGAAGTTCATTGTCCTCCCTCCTATGTTGCACGAGAGCATCCCACCAACTAAAAGCATAACCATCAAATTCAGATGCTGCAAGTTTGACCTTCTTGTCTTCTAGATAGTCAAATAAGCGCCAGAGTTTCTCAATCTTCAACTCCCATGTGGGGTAATCTTCAGGATCAATGGAACCATCAAATTTGGGAATTGAGAATTTTGGCTAGCCCAAACCATCATCAGCAGGTTGGTTGAGCACACACTGAGCACGCCCAAGAGGGGCAAGCCCACGGCGATGAGCACGTGCATGGGCAGGGGGAATTGCACATCCCCTACCAACATGTGGAGCAACATCCACAGCGCTACCCTCATCAAAATCATCAAAGGCATCATCAGGTTGAGGCTCTTGCCTTCTATGTATGGCGGCTGTCAAACCCTCAATGGATTGCTGCAAAGTGGCGAAGTTGGCAGTGAGTGTAGCCACTTGCGTTTGGATAGTATCAACCGCTTGAATATTCTGATCCAACCTCATACTGATGTCCTGGAGATTCTTGTCAAATCCATCTGTGGTGTTTGTAAACACAAGTGTCAAATGAGACCTCAAAGCCTCATATTCACGCCAACTGACAAGCTCCTCATCCTTCTTTTTCTGCGACACAACATCACCATCACTAGTAGACATGATTAGTAGGTTAGTGCAAAAATCAAAATTTGTATGGTGAAAACTCTCACAACTCACTCACAACTAATAAGAAAGGAGATCTTACCATTCCAAAGTGAATAGAGATACTCTACCAAACAAGATCAACGACTGATGCACTGAAGTGATGAAGTGAATATCAAAGGCATAGAGAATGATCACAGGACACACATGTTATTTATGGTGGAGCTATAGGTATGGTATCCTATCTACACCGCAAACAAGTCCTAGTGCTGATTGTACAAATACCCAAGAAACACACACGTGGAGAAAAACGTGGCAATGCAACTATGAAGGGTGTTGCACTATGCTCGAGAGACACTAGCAAAGTTCAAAGTAAACAGGCACAAGATTGCTCAATCTACCGGTGCACAAAGATATCACTAGGCCTCTTGCTCAAATTCTCTTTTTCCACAATTTTTCTCTTTTGTATAGCTCTTTTTTATATACTTTTTCTTTTTCTATCTTGCTTTTTCTCCTTTTTTTGATTTTATAGTTAACACATGGCCAATTACAAAGTACAGCACCAAAAATCCTAAGAGCAGCCTATAGGAGCAGAAACTAGTCTCAATAGGCAAGTTCCTACACCTATGTAGTAGATTGGCTGTGGCTAAGGGTTTTGGAAAAGTGCAAATTGATCACACTTTGTAATTATGGTGTCGTGGCAGAAAAACAGCTCAAAATCCTGTCGTGGCAGAACAAATCCCGTCATGGCAGAGAAAGACGCAGAAATCCTACCAGGGCAGAGCGGCGGCAGCAAAACGTCCAGAAATTGTGCCACGGCAGAGCGGCGGTAGCGCGCGGCAGAGATATTGTGCCGCGGCAGAGTCTCTGTCGGACTCGGGTTCGCGGCAGGGAAAGTGG
Source organism: Avena sativa (assembly GCA_916181665.1). Taxonomy (NCBI): domain Eukaryota; kingdom Viridiplantae; phylum Streptophyta; class Magnoliopsida; order Poales; family Poaceae; genus Avena; species Avena sativa. The sequence goes on from OV702292.1 coordinate 323,009,578, forward strand.
CCTTTTCCATGCCGCGACAGAATCAGTAAGTATTTTTTTTGGACTAAGCCAAACCGACTCGGCCTGGAGTAAAACACAAGGACTCTAAACTAGATCGGATCTACTAGATGGAGCAGAAGACAGATGAGGAACACGACTAGACATAAGAAAAACGATGAAAACAAAAATAGATCCAGACTAATTGATGAACAAGACCAGCAATTATGACTCGTCTAGAAGCTAATCTAGGCTATGGAGAATTTTTTTGTGGGGCTATTTTCTGTATAGGACGAAAACACTCTCTAATCTATGGATGGATTGCGGATTTCTTACCGAGGCAACGAGGAAATCTGATACCAAGATGATATGGGGTGGCCCGATCTTCTCATCAAGCACTTGTCGGTGGATATGGTGGATGGTAGATAACTAGCCTGTAGCTATGAACTCTCCCACTCGATCCCTGATGCCAATGCAACAGCTCTCGAACCTTGTAGGATATTCACAACACCACGCTCTTGCGCACGCAGCCGTGACCATGAATGGTAGTATGCAATCTACTAATTCCCAATGGAACAACAGATCACACTCAATTACAATTGTAGAATTCGAACACAGGGTAATTTCAGAGGTTCTATGAAAGAATCAACTCCAAAATATTTTAACATGGTCTAAAGAATAAAGCTAAAGCGCCCCATCTATTTATGGGTCCAAGGGGCGGTGGCCTAGGGATACAAACCGACCCAACTTGGGTTCGGTCAAACTGACTCTGCCGTGGCAGAGTTGTAGTCGCTCTCTCTGCCGCGGCAGCCTGTCGTGGCAGAGTTGGACTCTGTTTTCCTGTCGCGGCAGCCTGCCATGGCAGAGAACTGGGGCTTTTCTCTGCCGTGGCAAAGAACTTCCGTCTCTTGTTGATCTTTGTCTTGGATAGCTCCTTGCGCTTCCTCCCTCTCCTCCCTCGCGCATTCTTCATTGATCAACACGCCTTGTTCCATTTGCTCCTCGCTCCTTGCTATGCCTTCTTCTCCTAAGTACCCGATCATGCAATAGTTCATAGACTTAGGTAGTATAAAATTCTCATTAATAAAAACACCAGGTTCATTAAGAAACAAGTTCACCTATTGTTCTAGTAGCTTAGCACGAGCTCTTGTGATTGGTCCAATCCTTATCTCATTGGATTGATCCTTCTTTGCAATTGGAACATCTTGATTATCAATTGGGGTAGGTGTACCTGTAGGGATGTCCTCATGAATCTTTGTTAGTTGACAAACACCCACACGAAACACAAATATCAAAAGGAAAATCAGCTGAAAAGGAAAAGAGGGAAAATTTTGTGAGGGCCAGATATTCCGGTGTCTTATGGCCGGAGATTCTAGTGTGGTCCGGAGACTCCGGTGTTGGAGTCCGGAGACTCCAGTCTGGGGCCAGCACCTCGAATAGCTCGTGTTCTTGAGCAGAAATCCGGCCCTTGAACCCTCAATTCTATAAAATTTCAACCAAATTGGGCTGGGAAACACAGGGTAAAAGGTAGACCAACTCCAAAGACAAGTTTCTTTTGGACCAAAACCACAACCAACTCACCAAAACGAGAGATTGGTCCAAAAGTAATTTGGGTGTATATTTTTGGTATTTTTCAATTTATGGTGTAAATCAAAGAACTAAATCAAATCCGTGGCAACCAAAAGCTGTTGATACCAGTTGATATGGGTCTCCTTGTGGATTTACCCTTGGAGTGGCCCGTTCTTTATGGATTTGAGGCGATGAGTGAGGGAACACGCGATAAACACGATGAACACAACTCTAATGCAAGGTAAAGATACAAACACACGCCAAATCACACCCGATTCGATTTGCTCCCGTTTGTTCAAACAACCAATCCAATAGAATCCTCGGCGAGAGACCTTGCGGTAGAATCACCAAAGGAGAGATCAGCAAGCAGATGATAGAATCCAAACTGAGGAGAGAGTAGCAACAAAGTAGAATCCCAAATGGGAGAGACCAAGCACTACTAGAATCCTTGATAGGGAGAGACCAAACACTTGAGGAGGGGCTTGACGACTTGGAGAAGGGCATCGACTCCAAGGACTTGGACAACTCATAGATCTACTATTGAGAGGGGGTTCCCATCTAGGGTTAGGCACATGCCTTAATTCATAATCATCTCTAGGGTTACAAGGAGGGAGTGGGGGCATATATATAGGCCAGCCACAAGCTATGGGTAAAATGGGCATAAAAGGGAGTTTTGGGGCGTTACATGGGCCAGGCCCAACTCAAGGCGCATGCCCGTGTTGCTCTGGCCGAAGTCTCCGGTGTCTGCAGTCTGGAGATTCCTGTGTCAGCTGCTTTTCTTAGACCTGTCTCCATAGTGGTGTTCAGATTGTCCCTAGCACTGGTCCGGAGTTCGGCCAGAGATTCCGGTGTGGTAGAACGGAGATTCCGGTGTGCTGGGGCGGAGACTCTGGTCTAGCTCTAGCAGCTTCTTGCGTCTTATCTTCCAGGTTTTTTTCTTGGGTATTTGGGATCCCAGTTTATCCTTGTCGCATCCTCTTAGCATCATGGTCATGGAACTAGTCATGGCATGGGCATTTGTCACAAGTGGGATCCCATCCACATGATAACCAAAGGACGATAAGAGATGGAAGGAATTCACCTTTGTAGGGGTGGGTGGTGTGGCATGATGTGGACCAATGGCGATTGCCATATGTTGGGATGCATCACAATGAGCGCATATGATGTTGCGGAAGCTTGCTATTAGTTGCTGACATGCACACAGTGAAAGGGCATTTATGCCCTTACTATTATTTTGATGTTTGGTGACAACACTTGGATTAGTTTAATCATTTGTTAAATGTTTCAGGAGATTCCGTCTGTCCCATGTATGGTGCAACAAGGGAAAAAGAGCTTACCTGGGTCAGGTTTTTGCATGTGGCCAGTCCCAGCCGGACTGTCCGGCTGATCCTGGCCAGAGTGTCCGGTGGGATACGGCCGGACTGTCCGCCCCTGAGAAGTGGGCAACTTCTCTAGACACTTAGAACAGGTTTTCGGACACTCTCCGGACACTTTCCGGATTCTGGCCGGAAACTTGGCATGGCCGGAGTGTCTGGCTGGTCTCGCTCGGAGTGTCCGGCTAGGCCGGACTGTCCGGTTGACATTGGCCGGACTGTCCGGGTCAAGTGGCTCCCAACGGCTCCATTTCTAGGGGGCCTATATAAAGGCCCCTTCTTCTACCTTGGAAGCTGCTCGTCCAACTCAAGAACTCCAGCACCATTAGAGCCACCAAATCCACAAGATCTCCTCACTCAACCATCCAAAGTCATTGATCTTTGGAGAATCGAAGGAGGAGGCCTTGATCTACATCTTCACCAAGAGAGATCTTCATTTCACCCTCATTCACTTGAGGGCGCCTTGCTCTAGTGTTTCATTGTAAACCCTAGCTTGCGATTTGGTTCTTACTAGCTTGTCTTTGATTGTTTGACAGCTAGCTTGTACTTGGGAGCCTCCAATTAAGTTGTGGATGTGTGCCCCGAACTCATTGTAAAGGTGCCGGCATCCACCTCGAAGGTTGCCGTATAGTGGAAGAGGTGAATCGAACCCATTGGGGTGAGGTTCATTGGAGAACAAGGGAGGCCTCTCGTGGCATTGGTGGTTTGAAACCACCCCCTCTCCAAACGTAGACGTACTTCCCCTCAAAAGGAAGGAACTACGGGAAACAAATCCTTGTGTCTCCACGTGCTTCACTTTGGTTACTTCTATCCTTTACCGCACTTTGCTTATCTAGTTATTGCTTAGCTTGTGCTTGTTTGTCATATAGGTAAATTCACCATAGCTGCATAATCTAGAGAATTTACCTTTCATGTCAAACCCTAAATTGAAAAAGAGTAAAATTTGAAGTAGCACCTATTCACCCCCCTCCTCTAGGTGCCCATACGATCCTTTCAATTGGTATCAGAGCCTCGGCTCTTTATTCGGGCTTAACCGCCTAAGAGATTATGGGAAACCTAGAGGAGGGAGAAAGTGAGGCTAGCCATTCGGTGACCATGGTAGATCTCAAGAATTCGGAAACAAGCTTGAGCTCTACCTTGGGCAATGAAATCCTACAGTTGCGTCCACTTGTTGAGCAACTTGTTAAGGATAGGCAAACCTCACCTCCTCCCTCTCTAGTGGAAACACCACCAAACCCAAAGGCTAATGCTCCGGCAAAGCCTTTGGAGGAAGTGGTAGGGGATGAACATAATTCCACTAACTCCGCCACCAAAAAGGGTGATGGGAAGGAAGAGTTCCATACGGTTCCTGGATGGTACTCTCCCGACCCTCCTATCCCTCATCCACATATAAACAATAGAGGAGACCCACCTAAGTTAGCTGCACATACTTTTGCTCAATGGCAAGTGTTAATGAAATCTCATGTGCGCAGCTCTTGCATTGATTTGTGGAATATTATTGAAGAAGGACTCAAAATTGAGGATCCAACCACCTTGACAAGAAGAGAAGTGGTCAATAGCCAACTCAATGCAATTGCCTTGCACATGATCCAACTTGGGGTGGGGCCAAAGGATTTTCCCCACATTGAGCACTACAACACCACCAAGGAAGCTTGGGATGCTCTCATTGACTTGTTTGTTGGCAATGAGAGTATGAGGAGAAATAGATTTGATGCCTTAAGCAATGAGGCCGAAGTTTTCTTCATGAAGGATGGTGCGGATCATGAAGACATGTATCGAAGACTCAAATCCACAGCCATCGCTTTCAGGAATGTTGGCGCCTCTCACATTGATGATGCTTGGATCAAAATGAAGTATGTGAGTGCTCTCATGCCCTTCGAGCCTACTGACTTGAAGAGTCTCCAAGGAAGACACAACTACCATGTCATGACCTCCAATGAAGTGATGCAAGAGATGGCAGCCTTCAAGGTTGCTGCCAAGAATGCCAAAGACGCCCGTGCTCGTGCCATTGGAATGAGTAGTGGTGCCAATCTTGCCTTGAAGGCCAAGGTTGTGGAATATGGTGAAGATGAAGGAAGTGATGAGGGACCTTCAATGAGCCACCCTGACGATGTCAAGACTGCTCATGGTGAATACATGGCCTTCTATGCAAGAAACTTTTGGAAAGACCCTGCCAAGGCCAAGATGGAAATGCAACGAAGAAGCAACCCCAATGGGAGAGGAGACAATGGGTCCAAGTTGAGAACTTGTTTCAATTGTGGTGACCACTATCACTTCGTTGCAGCTTGTCCCTATGATAAAAGAGAAGATCATGGGGGTAAACTTGTGTTGACCTCTAAAGTTCCATACAAGAAACCCTTCATCGAAAGAAACCCAACCAACAAGAAGCCGGGAGAAATTGTCTTGATCACACATGAAGAGTACTCCTCCGATGATGATGATGAGGAAGAAGAGGATACACCAAGTGGTGTGGCGGCTCTTGCCACTACCTCTACTCCTTCATTCTCACTCTTCGACTCTCCAAATGAGAATATCTCCAACAAGAATGTCACTTGCCTTATGGCAAGAGGAACGGAGGTATTATCATCATCACACTCCACTTCCTTAATCAATGATGATTTTGATGATGAGTTATCTCTTGAGGTCAAAAAGGAACTAGTTGATTTTGATGTGTGTATGAATAACTTGCAAGGGGAACACAAGAAACATGTTGTGGACCTCCTAAATCAACTTTCACACACACAAGAACTTCTAGATGAGAGATGCCAATTAGGAAGAGAGCACATGATTGAGGTAGAAGCTCTTAGTAATGCTCTAGAAGAAGAACAAGAAACTAGAATATCTCTTGAAACTAAACTAGAGGGTCTTGATGAAGCTAATGACCTCATTATTAATTAACTCATCAAGGAACCTGATCATGCTATTGCTAAATATAAAAAGGTTAAAAAGGATAAGATTGAGTTTGATGTTGTTCATAAAAAATTTGCCGAGGACTTTAGGACACTTGACAAGGCTCACAAGGTCTTGGAAAGTGATCTATTGTCCCTCACAAAGTCTCGTGAAAAGCTTCAAACTCAATTGATCAATACTCCCTCACCTAGTACACTCATTCCTTCTAGTTGTAATAATACTCTTGAAGAATATGCTAGGTTGAAGGGGGAGATAGCTAAGACTTCCTTTCCTAAAGGAAACAAGTCTATTGATGACCTCTTAAACAAGCAAAGGTCAAATGGTGAAACAAGGGGCTTAGGCTTTGTCCCTAAAGCCAATAAGAAAAAGAATAACAAGAAGAAGAAGGCCAAGCCCGCTCAAGAAAAGAACAAGGTCAGTGTGGGAAGTAAGACCACAAGTGGCAAAACTATGTCTCATGATGATTTTGCAGGTAGTGCTAACCCTCACTATGTCTTAATGTGTGATTACTATGGTGATGTGTATGCACAATATGTTGGCCCATTTGATGGTTATATTGCATGGTCGATTTGGGTTCCCAAGACCCTTGTTGCTAACAAAAGAGGACCCATTGAGAAATGGGTACCTGAAAACTAGTTTGATCTTTTGTAGACCTATGCTTTCGGAGGGTCAAAATGGGTGCTCGATAGTGGATGCACAAGTCATATGACCGGAAGCGCTTCTAGTGTCAAGGAGTTGAGACCAAATGTTGATCAAATATATGTGACATATGCCGAAAAATCAAAGTCTAAGGTAATGGGTTTCGACAAAGTTGTGGTGGCACATGATATCACTCTCGTGGACGTCATGCTTGTTGAAACCCTTGGCTATAATTTGCTTTCAGTCCGTGCTCTAGGAAAGATGGGTTTTGCTGTCTTCATTGATGTTGATATTGTGATCCTCTTGTTGAGCAAGACTCTAAAGGTTGATTTCGTTGGGTACGTCGAGGATGACTTGTATGTGGTGGACTTCTCGGGGAAAACCACTACAAGTCCGATGTGCCTATTCGGAAAGGCTGATGTGGGTTGGCTATGGCACCGTCGTCTAGCCCATGTCAACATGAGAACTTTGCAAAGCCTCCACAAGGATGGTCATATTGTTGGACTAAAAGAAAATGTTTGCTTTGCCAAAGATCATGTTTGCAGGGAATGTGTTGAAGGAAAGATGCATGATTCTCCCCACAAGCCAAAGAACTACATCAAGTCCAAGAGGATCTTGGAGCTTCTTCGTGTGGATCTCTTTGGTCCTCCGTCTCATGCAAGTCTTGGTGGGAAGAAATATTGTTTGGTGATTGTTGATGACTACTCAAGATACACTTGGGTATATTTCTTCAAGTTAAAAAGTGAGACCCAAGAGAACTTCATTGACTTCATCAACATGGCTCAACGTCAACACAATGTCCCAGTATTAACAATAAGAAGTGACAATGGCACCGAGTTCAAGAACTACACATTAAATGGATTTCTTAGTGATGAGGGAATAAAACATCAATATTCCGCTGCATATACCCCTCAACAAAATGGTGTAGCTGAAAGGAAGAACTGGACTCTCATTGACATGGCTAGGACTATGTTGGCAGAATTCAAATCTCCATACAATTTTTGGGCTGAAGCTATCTCCACCGCACGCCATGCATCGAACCGTCTCTATCTCTGCAAAGAATTGATCAAGACTCCATATGAGATCCTTACCGGTAACAAGCCCAATGTTTCTTACTTCCGAGTATTCAGTTGTAAGTGCTTCTATTGCATTAAGGGCATTCGTTTATCCAAGTTTGATTCCAAAGCATTAGAGGGTATTTTTGTTGGTTATGGTCTCGAATCCCACACTTATAGAATCTATGACAAGCTCTCAGGAATTGTCATAGAATCTTGTAGTGTGGTGTTTGAAGAATATGATGGTCCCCAAGCGGGGCGTGTTGATGTTTGTGATGTAGATGATGAAATGCCTCAGGATGCCATAGGAAGAATGGGTGCGGGTTTCATCCGCCCTGTTGAGGAACCCCTTATGGTGGATCGAGAAGAACTATGCTCTACTCACGTGGAGCCCTCATCTTCACAACTTCAACAAGCTACTGTCGAGGTGGACAACGACCCATGCCAAAGACAAGTTGTGGACCCTCAACCTACCGATCAAGAAGGTGCCTCCAACCAAGAGTTGTTTGAGTCTCCATTTGCCAGGATGTCCAGTGGTGCTAAGACCATTACACAAGCAAGATCTATACAAACTGCCATAAGTACAGCTGAATACCTGGCCAGTGGTGGGACTGATCATGACCAAGGTCAATCCTCTCCTCCTATAGAAGAGAATATGTCCAATGACGATCGAGGTCAAGTTAATGGTTAAGACGAGGACCAAAATGATGAAGTGATCCCACCAAGAAACAACAAGGAGATCGAAACTCGTCGCCAAGCTAGAATGGATAGAATATTGGAATTAAGAGACCACACTCTTGAGAATGTGGTTGGGGATCTAAGAAGAGGGATATCTACTCGAGCTCAATTGAAGAACTTTGGTGAGCACCAAGCACACATTTCCATGATGGAACCAAAGAAAGTATGGGTAGCTCTTGAAGATTCGGATTGGTTGGATGCAATGCACAAAGAGCTCAACAACTTTGAGAGAAACAAAGTATAGAAGCTAGTGGAAAAGCCAAAGGATTGCTGCAATGTTATAGGCACCAAGTGGATTTTCAAGAACAAGCAGGATGAGCATGGAATTGTGATAAGGAACAAGGCAAGATTGGTTGCTCAAGGGTTCTCTCAAATTGAAGGCATTGACTATGGAGAGACTTATGCTCCCGTGGCTCGCCTTGAGTCCATCCGTATCCTTCTTGCTTATGCGGCACATCATAAATTTAAATTACAACAAATGGATGTAGAAAGTGCATTTCTCAATGGTCCATTGCATGAGTTGGTATATGTAAAACAACCCCCGGGATTTGAGGATCCCAACTTTCCGAACCATGTCTACAAACTCGATAAGGCACTCTATGGGCTCAAGCAAGCCCCACGCACGTGGTATGGGCACCTTAGAGAGTTGTTGTTAGATCATGGGTTTGAGGTTGGGAAAATCGATCCCACTCTTTTTACCAAGAGGGTCAATGGGGAACTTTTTGTATGCCAAATTTATGTAGATGACATTATCTTTGGATCTTCTAACAAAGATTTTAATGATGAATTCTCTAAGCTAATGACTGACAGGTTCAGGATGTCTATGATGGGAGAATTGAGAGTATTTCTTGGTTTTGAGATCAAGCAAGTGAGAGGTGGTACATTCTTCAACCAAGCCAAGTATACTAAAGATATGCTCAAAAGATTTAACATGAAAGATCTCAATGGAGCTCCCACTCCCATGGCAACAAAGACTCATCTTGAACTAAACCCGAATGGTAAAGATGTGGACCAAAAGGTATACCGGTCCATGATTGGCTCTTTGCTTTACCTTTGTGCATCTAGACCCGATATTGTGTTGAGTGTAGGAGTATGTGCAAGATATCAAGCGGCTCCTAAAGAAAGCCATTTGATGGCAATCAAGAGAATCTTTCGATATTTGGTTCATACCCCAAACTATGGTATTTGGTATCCTAGGGGCTCAACTTTCTCTCTTTGCGGGTACTCGGATTCGGATTGGGATGGTGACAAGGATGATATAAAATCAACCTCCGGGGCTTGCCAATTCCTTGGGAGGTCCTTGTGTGTTGGTCTTCTAAGAAGCAAAATTGTATATCTCTTTCCACCGCCGAAGCCGAGTATGTGGCAGCTGCTAGTGCTTGTACACAATTGCTATGGATGAGGCAAACTTTAAAGGAATATGGTGTCCATTGTGACAAAGTGCCTCTTCTATGTGACAACGAAAGTGCCATCAAGATTGCATATAACCCAGTAGATCATACAAGGCAAAGCATATTGAGATTCGTCATCACTTCATTAGAGATCATGTTGCTCGAGGTGATATTGAGCTATCCTATGTATCAACCAAAGACCAACTTGCCGACATCTTCACGAAGCCACTTGATGAAGCAAGGTTTTATTATTTGAGGAATGAACTAAATATCGTAGATTCTAGGAGCTTGACTTGATCACCTTGCATACTCACCTATATCTTGACTCTTATTTGGTTTAGGTGCAGTCATGGAGATAGGGGGAGTGCGGTTCTAATATATTGGACTATCCCTCCCCCCATAATGCCAACATTAAGAAATTCAATCCTCTTTATATCATGTAGTGATATGTGAGCTTCATTGATGAGTAGTGGTAATGAACCCAAGGATATTTCTTCGCGGTGTCATACCACAATCTCTTACATGGTGGCCTTGGCCACCGCCCTCTTCATATGTGAAGAGGTGGTTTTTGACTTGTGTGGTTTGGATCTTAATTTGCCATCTTTTGACTATCTATGGTTGTTTGGTTTTTCACAGTACATCTTTTGAATCCCAAGCCTATACTCATCCTTAAACATGCTCCTCTTGCCACACATTTGTCCAAATATTGTACTTGGAGTTTATTTTGGTCGTGGGGACCGGAATGTCCGCCTTGTACCGACCGGAGAGTCCGGCATGGCCGGACACTCCGCTTGATACAGGCTGGACACTCCGGTCGGGCCGGACACTCCGGTTATTTTTGCCCGGACAGTCCGGCCCCAGCAGTTTCAGTCCTGTAAAAGGGGTCGGGGAAGTGGACGGTTCAGTCCTCCTTCTTCCCCCGACTCTCTTCTCTCCACTCCCTGCTGCTCCCGACCAGGATCTTCACCGGGAGGGCTCCTCCACCCCGGATTCGACCGTTGCCGCCGGCCATTATCATCCCTTTGCTGCTGGGACCCGTTCCCCTCCGGTGAAGGCCCCCATGGATGCTGGTACTTGCCTCCCCTCTTCTACATCTCTAGGTTTTCCTCTATATGCTTTTTTTGGAGGCAATGATTTGATCCATGGATTCATCACTGTGTGCACATGGCGTCTTAGTATTAGTCCTAGCAATCCCGATCCACTCCGATTGAGTCAAGTCGCACTGCCCGGAAAAATCACCAGATATCCCGCTGGACAGTCTGGTGGGTACAAGGCGGACACTCCGGCCCGGTCGGACTGTCCGGCGTGTATGCACCAGACTGTCCACCCCTGGCGGAGTCTCCAGCCCGATTCTTCTGAACAGTCCGGGTTTCCTTAGTCGGTTTTTGATCTCGTATTCCTACCACTACTGCTATGTGCTTTCTCCTCCTGGACAAATGTGTTTACCCTGCTGCTATCTCTATACTCTGAATTCATAGGTAGCTCCCGTCCTCGTCGCTCTAGGGTCGCTCAGAAAGCCCGTCCTCGCCGGTACCATGACAAAGCAAATGAGATTCATGTGGACCCTTCCATGGTCAGGCAGGCTGCTCGTGACCGTGTTGCAGCAAAGCAGGAGAAAGTCAGAAAACTAAAGAGGGATGACGCCAATCGCATGAAATTTGAGTCTTTGACCACTTTGGCAGATTTGGGCACCGAAGAGTTTGTGGAGATGCGTGTCCAGCCATTCTATTCTTTGCAGTGAACTTCTGAGGATCCTCGCTTCTGGAGGAATGAGCAGGCCTTGCTCTTCTCTGAGGTATTTTCTTCTTTCAGGACTCCGGTGTGCCCTATGCAGTGGTTGGATATTCTAAAGCTCTAGGCACACAGGTACTTTGAGGACGCCCTCTGGGTAACGGAGAAGATGGGACTGCACACCATCTTTCAAACAAGAGAAGATTACAACATTGAGTTGATCCAGCAGTTTGATGCCACAGTGGTTTTTGGGGACACTCCTGATATTCCCCTTGAGTGGATTTCTGGCACTACAAGATGTCGCTCCAGCATGGCTCAGTTTGCCCATCTCCTTGGTGTGCCTTTCAACCCCAATACTCACAGTGGTCACCGGATGCATGTGCACGGTCAGGCGTATGACAAACAACTTTTGGCTCCTATCTACTCTCAGAATGGTGTGGTCGGTCAAACCATCAATATCAAGCTCATTTACAACATCCTGCTCCGCATGTTCCGCCACACTCTCACACCCAAGGCGGGCAACAAGGATGAGATGCGGGGTGCTGAGATCAATCTTATGGCCCATGCTCACTCCATGTATGCTCGCGGTCCAGCTCACCCAGGAGGCACCATAGATGTCATGGACTTCATCTATCAGGATATGTACAAGTGCATCACTAACAAGAAGTGCCCTCTGTTTGCTCCATATGTGATGAAGCTCATTGTTGCTCAGGCTCCAGACACCCCACTGTTGTACACTGATCTTGTTGCTCATCTCCCTGCCAAGTTACAGAGGAAGGGTGCTCCTACCTCCAAGGCACCTCGTGGCTATACCCCTGCTCAGGATATTTTTGAGGATGATGAGATAGACGCCTCTGACAACGATGATGCTTCTAAGGAGGTTTCGGGGGCTGTGACCCGTGGTCCTCGCATGAAGCATGCCAACAATGCATACCGCTTCACCACCTCCAAGGAGGAAGTACACAAGTAGGTGAAGAAGGCCTCCTGGTGGAAGAAGCTTCTTCTATGCCAGAACATTGACATTCGCCATGGTTAGTATGATGCATACAAGGCGAACAGGAACATGATGAAGGAGCTCAAGCGGATCAACCAACCTATGGATGTTGATCCTTCTCAGCAGCAGCCGTCTGATGGCACACTCTCATATGGTCACTGGAGTCAGGGTCGTGTGGATTGGTCCATGTTTGAGGATGTATCTTCTTCTTCTCGCCCTCACGGCCAGAGCTCTACTCAGGAGGATCAGGATGATGAGGACGAGGATGAGGAGGAGGATGACGACGACGACTACAGTGACTAGAGTTGGCTTTGGGGCGCTTTAGTTGTGCTCTTTTCCCTTTTTGGCATCTCGATGCCAAAGGGGGAGAAGTAGCCCCTTTATTAGGTTGCTACCGGGGATTTGCATGGGTACACGAGCTTCACGTTATTTTGATTTGCCTCTTTGAAGCTTCATGTCTTCTTTATCCTACTCTTTGAGTACTTTGTTGTGTTGAGACTTGCCTACCTGGTTGTGTTAAGTAACTATGTTATATCGATGTCTAGATTATTGATCTAGTTGTGTTTATATATCATGTCACTTATTGATAGCTAAAAAATCTTGTGAGGATGTAATCCTATGGTGTGTGATCATGCATTCAAATGCAAAGCAAGAAGTGGTCACACATCTAGGGGGAGCCTCGCTATATGTTGTATTTCTCCACTTGTGAACATTTATAGCTATCTCTTTTGCAAATCCTTGTGTTGTCATCAAACACCAAAAAGGGGGAGATTGAAAGGGCATTTATGCCCTTACTATTATTTTGATGTTTGGTGACAACACTTGGATTAGTTTAATCATCTGTTAAATGTTTTAGGAGATTCCGTCTGTCCCATGTATGGTGCAACAAGGGAAAAAGAGCTTCCCTGGGTCAGGTTTTTGCATGTGGCCAGTCCCAGCCGGACTATCCGGCTGATCCTGGCCGGAGTGTCCGGTGGGATACAGCTGGACTATCCGCCCCTGAGAAGTGGGCAACTTCTCTGGACACTCAGAACAGGTTTTCGGACACTCTCCAGACACTTTCCGGATTCTGGCCGGAAACTTGGCCAGGCCGGAGTGTCCGGCTGGTCTCGCCCGGAGTATCCGGCTGGGCCGGACTGTCCGGTTGACATTGGTCGGACTGTCCGGGTCAAGTGGCTCCCAACGGCTCCATTTCTAGGGGGGGCTATATAAAGGCCCCTTCTTCTACCTTGAAAGCTGCTCGTCCAACTCAAGAACTCCAGCACCATTAGAGCCACCAAATCCACAAGATCTCCTCACTCAACCATCCAAAGTCATTGATCTTTGGAGAATCGAAGGAGGAGGCCTTGATCTACATCTTCACCAAGAGAGATCTTCATTTCCCCCTTATTCACTTGAGGGCCCCTTGCTCTAGTGTTTCATTGGAAACCCTAGCTTGTGATTTGGTTCTTACTAGCTTGTCTTTGATTGTTTGACAGCTAGCTTGTACTTGGGAGCCTCCAATTAAGTTGTGGATGTGTGCCCCGAACTCATTGTAAAGGTGCCGGCATCCACCTCGAAGGTTGCCGTATAGTGGAAGAGGTGAATCGAACCCATTGGGGTGAGGTTCATTGGAGAACAAGGGAGGCCTCTCGTGGCATTGGTGGTTTGAAACCACCCCCTCTCCAAACGTAGACGTACTTCCCCTCAAAAGGAAGGAACTACGGGAAACAAATCCTTGTGTCTCCACGTGCTTCACTTTGGTTACTTCTATCCTTTACCGCACTTTGCTTATCTAGTTATTGCTTAGCTTGTGCTTGTTTGTCATATAGGTAAATTCACCATAGCTGCATAATCTAGAGAATTTACCTTTCATGTCAAACCCTAAATTTAAAAAGAGTAAAATTTGAAGTAGCACCTATTCACCCCCCCCCCTCTAGGTGCCCATACGATCCTTTCACACGAGACCCAAACAACAATAAGAAATTAGCCAAAACGGAGAAGAGGCAAAAGTGGCAAAATTATGCGTTAGGGCCGGACACTCCGGTGTTTACAGGCCGGACAGTCCGGGTCAGTCGGAAACTCCAGCGACTGCGCGTCGGACACTCTGGGTCAGGCGGACACTCCGGTGGGTGTGCTACAGACAGTCCAGTGTCAGGAACCTCGCGAAATCTGCTTGTGTTCTTGAGTGGGGATCCATGCCTTGGGCCTCAAATCCGCGAAAAAATTGGCCAAATTGGGCTTGGAAAACGCAGGATAAAGTTAGACCAACACCTAAGACAAGATTTGGTTGGATCAAAACCACAAATGAAACTCCAAATCAAGAGATCGATCGAAAGGAAAATTTGGGGCTCTTTTTTGGGCATTTTCGAATTTATGTTGGATAGAAGTAAAATTGGAGGGGAAATTCGTGAGCAATGAAGCTCTTGGTACCAATATGTTGAGGGCTAACCTCATGGGTGCCCGATCTTTTACAAATTCCCGTGGAAATCGAGGGGGAAGTGTGAGGGAAAGAGAGAGGGGATGAACACCACGAACTCACGCACGGAGAACTCGATGAACACACTCACACAAAGACACGATACAAGCCAATAGCTCATGCCGGCGGCAATCGGTCTGGCACAATCCCTAGGATTGGCGTCAGGCGAAGATCTCTCTCCCTCTCGAACCAGCATGGCGAGAGGGAGTCTCGATGAGATCTTGACATCTTCGCAAAGGGCTCCAATGCCAAGGCCTTGTAGAACGAGGGAGGCACGATGCAAACTCCAATGTGGTGGGGGGTATTTGGTGCTCCTCTAGAAAAGGAGCATGCGACGAGAACTAGTGAGATCCACAAGGGTGTCTTCTAATTCCAATATCCAGCCTAGGGTTACAAGATGGAGGATGTGGTCTATATATAGGACAACAACTAATCAGGGGTAGTTTGGGTATAAAAAGTAGATTTCTAGACGAAATAAAGGGGTACATGGGCCAAGGGCCCAGCTGTGGCTCGCAGGCCCATCACTTGAGCTGGACAATTCGGTGAGAGTGGGTCAGACATTCCGGTTAGGCTGGACAGTCCGGGTGTTATCGGCCGGACATTCAAATGGGAGTCCGGGCAGCCTCCGATTTGGTCTTCTGAATGGAGACACCATACGGTGTTGTCGAGGACGGATACTCTGGGGCGATGCGGTCAGACAGTATGGCTATGCCGGACACTCTAGGTGTTGTTGGCTGGACACTCAGGTCTAGACGGTGACTTGCAACTTCGTCTTTCGGGCTTGGCGGGCAACATGTCAGGGCTTCATACCTAAGGATGCACAGTGTATGGGTGCAGGCCATTCATAGGTGTATCAAAATCATAAAAAGCTAGGAGCGAGTTAACCTTGTCTTGAAGTAACTTGGCTCGGGCGCGAGTCATTGCTCTACTTGCGGGACTTGGTGGTGTAGATGTAGGGACGTCCGTAGGACAGGCTGCATCAGATGTTGAGCGCGTTGAGGGTCTCAAAACCGTACATGATCATGAAGGGACTCATCTTGTTTGTTGAGTGCTTGGCTCGATTGTAGGTGATCTCGGCATGGGGAATGTATTCCTCCCAATCCTTGAGGTTTTTCTTGATCAACACGCGAAGGAGCGTGCCGAGGCTTCGGTTGACGACCTCAGTTTAGCCATTGGTTTGCGGTTGCGACGTGGATGATAAGAGTACCTTGACGCCGAGCTTGGCCATGCGGGTCTTCCATAAGTATCTCATGAACTTGACGTCACAGTCAGAGATGATTATTCTTGGCACACCGTGAAGACGGACGATTTCCCTAAAAAACAAATTTGCAACATGTGATGCATCATCGGTCTTATGGCACGGTATGAAGTGTGCCATTTTGGAAAAGCGATCCAGAATGACAAATATAGAAACATGACCATGCTTAGACCTAGGAAATCCTAACACAAAGTCCATGCTAATGTTGGACAAAGGTGCATGAGGTATAGGCAATGGCATATAAAGACCAAATGGATTAGACTTAGACTTAGCTTGAACACATGTAGTGCATTGTTGAACGTAGTGCTCCATGTCTCGCTTCATCTTGGGCCAATAGTAATGAGTTAAGAGCATGTCCAATGTCTTGTCACGGCCAAAGTGACCCATAAGGCCTCCACCATGTGATTCTTGGAGAGACGACTTTGGAATGCAAAGCTTGTTTTGTTTAAAGAGAAAGCCCTTAAGCAAATAGAAATCATAAAATCCTTTTCCAATGGAGCACTTTGTGAAAATTGGTCCAAAGAACGTGTCAAAAGCATAAAAAGTTTTGATTTCATCAAGACCCAACATGTTTACTACATTATCTTTGCCCTTCTTATAGTTGACAATGTACAAAAAAGACTCCATAAACTCAACCCACTTAACGTGTCTTTGAGATATTTCAACGACTCATGGTCGGAATGTATGATAAATTCCTTACGCCAAAGGTAGTGTTGCCAAACTTGAAGAACACAAACTAAGGCAAAAATATATTTGTCATAAATCGGATAGTTAAGGCGTGTGCCATCAACTTTCTCGTTATTGTAAGCAATAGGACGTCCATTTTGCATAAGGACTCCTCCAATGCCAATACCACTAGCGTAACACTCTATCTCAAAAGTTTTTGTGAAATCCGGTAACACAAGAAGAGGTGCTTCTGTTAGCCTCTTTTTTAGCTCATCAAAAGCTTTTTGTTGTGCTTTGCCCTACTCGAAGGTGACATTCTTTTTGGTTAACTCATTGAGAGGGAAAGTAATGGTAGAGAAGTCTTTCACAAAGCGACTATAGAAACCGGCCAACCCATGAAAGCTTCAAAGTTCACTCACATTTGTGGGAATGAGCCAATCGCTTATGTCTTTGACTTTAGAAACATTGACGTCAATGCCATTGGAAGAAACAACAAAACCAAGGAATATCAACTTGTCTTTAGCAAAAGTACACCTGGGAAGATTAGCATATAGCTTTTCATTTCGAAGGATTTGTAAAACCTCCTTGACATGTGTAACATGTTCCTCAGGTGACTTGTTATAAACAAGTATATCATCGAAATAGACAACAACACTTTTTCCAATGAGAGAATGCAATATATGATTCATAAGGCGCATGAAGGTGGATGGGGCATTAGATAAGCCAAAAGGCATAACCAACCATTCATAGAGACCAAGTTTGGTCTTGAAGGAGGTTTTCCACTCATCACCTTCCTCCATACGTATTTGATGGTAACCACTACGAAGATCAATTTTCAAGAAAATAGTGGCTCCACACAACTCATCAAGCATGTCATCGATACGAGGAATAGGATGTCAATAACGCACGGTGATACCAGTGATTGGGCGATAGTCCATGCATAATCGCAACGTATCATCCATTTTTGGAACAAGAATCATGGGTACCACACTTGGACTAGTGCTTACTGGGATCAAACCTTTGGACACGAGTTGGTTGATTTGGCATTATATCTCCTTCGTATCCTCCGGGTTCGTGCAGTAGGCGGTGCGGTTTGGAAGAGGTGCGCCAGGTATGAGGTCAATGCGATGCTCAATTCCGCGAAGAGGAGGAAGTCCATGAGGGATCTCTTCGGGAAACACATCCTTGAATTCCTGCAAAACATCCATCAAAGAGGGAGAAATATTTATCAAGTCATTAGTTCCTTCTGCTAGTCCCTTGCAAATGTAGACATAGTGCAAAGATGGATGGGTTATTGCTCACATCTGTCATCTCACTTTTGGTTGCAAGAAGAACACCCTTAGTTTTTCCACTCGAGTTAGGCTTGTGGCTCTCACTCGCTATATGGAGGTTCTCTCGCTCACCACTCTTCTCACAAGTTTGTGTTGTGGTTTGCGCCCTCGCTAAAGCCTTTGCATTTTCTGCAATTATTTGGCTAGGATTCATCGGTTGCAAAACACGTGTCTTGGTAAGCCATTTGAAGATGTATACTTTTGTGCTACCATCATGTAGAGCACCTTTGTCGAATTGCCATGGTCGACCAAGCAACATGTGGAAAACCATCATTGGGACTACATCACACTCCACCATGTCTTTGTATGGGCCCATAGAGAATGTTACCGAGACGGTGTGCTTGATCTTCACGAACCCTTGGTCACTTAGCCATTGGACATGGTAGGGGTGCTTGTGAGGATTGAGGGTGAGGTTGAGCTTCTCACACAACTTGGTGCTTGCAAGGTTGTGGCAACTCCCTCCATTGATGATCACTTCGATAGATTTCCCATTGATATCGGCACGGGTTTGGAAGATGTTGGATCTTTGATCTACATGTTCTTGGGCTTGAGTAGTCAAGATCCTTGTGAAAACAATCGATGGACTTGCGGCATGTTCACACATGAGGAGTTCTTGATCATCTTCCACACGTTGCCTTGTCATTGCTTTTTTTACTCTTACATCGAATTCATCTTCACTCAAGTATTCCTCGTCGCCATTGTCATGGATGAACAATAGTTTCTTGTTTCCACAAGTTCCAGACTTGTGTCCTTTGCCTCCACACTTGTAGCATTCGTCGTTGAATGGCGGTTCATCCTTATATGCTTGCCACTTGGGGGTGGTTTTCCTTGAGGAAGTGTGGGCTTGATGGAAGGCTTGGAGGTACTTGAGGAGCTTCCATTGAAGGTTGTTGGTGTGGAGGTTTAAGATTGCTTGTAGGTGAAGTACGTCTTGGGATTGTTGTACTTTATATCCTCTTGTACTTGACTCTGAGCTTTTGTTGCAATGTGCACAAGCTCAACCAAAGTGTTGTACTTTTGAAACTCGACGGTGTGATTGATTGGATGGTTCAAGCCGATGAGTAAATGTGTCATAGTTTGCTCTTCACGCTCATCAATGTTGGCGTAGATCATGTTGAGCTCCATTTGCTTGAAGTAATCTTCCAAGGTGTTTGTCCCTTGACTAAGTGATTTTAGCTTGTTGAAGAGGTCACGCGTGTAGTGCGTAGGAACAAAGAAGGATCTCATGTGGGCCTTCATGTCATGCCAAGTTGTGATTGGAGGCTCTTCTCTTGCATCACGAGCAACTAGAACTTATTCCCACCAAAGGTTGGCGTAATCACTAAACACAAGCGAAGCCATGGCGACCATCTTCTCATCACTATAGTTGTGCATACGGAAGATCTTGTCTACCTTGAGTGCCCATGAGAGGTATCCTTCAGGGTCATTTGAACGGGTTAAATTGGGCATCATGAACTTGAGCTTGCCAAAGGTTTCTTCCTCATTGCGGTCACGGTGGCGGTGTTTGCCATGATGGTGACAATCTTCGTTTCCATGCAATCATTGCGGCGATCTTGGTGACATTGCTGTTGAGGAGCCTCATTTATGGGAGGTGGAACTTGGTTCACGCGACGTTGTTGAGGAGCTTGCTCTTGCTCTTGGCATGGTTGATGACGAGGTTGAGGCTCTTGGGCCTCCTGCTGGTGTTGAGGATGTGGAGCCTCTTGACGTGGTTGTGGATGAGGAGGAGGCTCATTTCTCGGTTGGTGACATGGGTTTGGAAAATGGGCCTCTTGTTGACGGTTATGGTCTCGAGCCTCTTGACGTGGTTGGCGGCACTCTACATGTACCATGCGACGCTCCATGTCTTGATGTTGTGGAGGAGGTTCATCATGGTGACCATGGTGTTGGCATGTATGTTCATGACGGTGATGACGAGGAGGAGGATCTTGGAGAGCTTCATGTCGACGACGAGCTTGTTCCTCCAAGTTGGAGTCATCACTTGTTGTGTGAACAATGTCTCGCGGACAATGACGGTGTACTTGAGGTTGCACTCACGGTTCCACTTTTGGTTGCGGTTGTGGGATCACTAGTGCCCTTGCGTGATAATGGTGTCCTTCTCGCCTTGCTTGGGGCCTTGAGGAGAAATCACCATCATAGCTTGACGTTGCATCGTGTCGTGGGTAAGGTACATAGTGCAAAGAACTTTCATCTTCAACCACGGGGGCATCATTGCATCTTGGATCACTTGGATGAGGATCTTTACAAAGAGGGGAACGCTCATGCGACGAGCTTGAAGAGCTTGATGTGCTTGAGCGCGGTCCTGTGTTGCGCGTGAGCTCGGCCATCGACCTTTGTAGTGCTTCGTTTTGGT
Source organism: Avena sativa (assembly GCA_916181665.1). Taxonomy (NCBI): domain Eukaryota; kingdom Viridiplantae; phylum Streptophyta; class Magnoliopsida; order Poales; family Poaceae; genus Avena; species Avena sativa. The sequence continues at coordinate 323,030,020 of OV702292.1, forward strand.
TGGCGAAGTTGATGTGCATGTCCCTCGTCTATTTATGAAGATTGGAGAAGCCTTGTCGCATATCATGCATTTGTTGTTGTAGGACATCGAAGCGGTTGTCGATGATCTTGAACTTGGCTTGAGTTTCTCCAAATTGTTAATCTTGGCGCGACTCGAGAAGGCATTGCAACATTCACAGAACTCATGGCGAATGATGTAGTGGCTTGCGTGCGTCATACATGGGCCTTCGTCTTCACCTTATGGCGGAGGTTGGCTCGACTCACCGTGCCTATCCATCATGCAAGACACAAATGGATTGTATATGGAAGGTAATATGTGGTGGTATTAGCCTTTTACCTCACCTTGGGGATTGCACTGAACTAGAAGCCACAAGAGAGAACTATTAGCTTGCAAAGTGAAATCACAAAGAAACCTCACACTAAAGAAAGAACCAAAACTCTCAAAAGCTTTTGGTGGAAGGTTTGGGTTGTGGAATGCCAAAGAACTAATCACAAGAAAAGGGATAGTCAAAAGTGGGTAAAATCCAACAAACACAAGTCAAAAGGTAAAGGTCAACATCTCAAAAAGGTGATGGGAACCTATGACTATACACACACGTGGAGATTATTGGGATTGACACGACTATGAAAATGAGAAACCAAAATTTCCTAATGAAGACTAAGCTCAGTTGTCATGCCAATGTAAGGAGGGATGGTGGCTCGTTTACAAAGAGAAAAATGAGCAACGGATTTGTGCACTTGCGTTGGCGCTCTCTTTCTCTCTTGCTTACAAGATTGAGACTCTCTTTTGCTATGGGAGACAATTTTTGTTTTTCTATGTGGCTTTTTCTCTTTTTATTTTATTTTCCTTTTTTCTCTCCCTTGATGCTACCAAGTCACTCTTGCTATTGCTTTTGCACTCTCACTATCCAAGGGAAAATGCACAATGCTCAAGCAAACACAAGGTCATCCACTCTCGTGGGATAGGTACACACAAAGGAAGATATGGGTTAACAAGGTGACAAGAGTTATACCTTCGTTGGTGATGATGAACTTGCGGTCGGTGGTGCCGGAGGATGTTTGGGTGCCGTGGTGTCAATGAGCCACGGATGGTGTTTGATGATGCAGACGCTTGTTGTTAGTTGATGACACGCATATTGGACACAAATAAACAAGGAGGAAATTAGCCAAAACGGAATAAGAGGCGAAAACTAGGCAAAACTTGGCGTCTGGGCCGGAGACTCCAGGGTTGAGGCCGGAGACTCTGGGGTGGAGAGGCCGAAGACTCCGGGGCCAGGGTTTCTGCTCCACTTGCTCATGTTCTTGAGCAGAAAACCATGTCATGGGGCCTCAAATCCGCGAAAAATTGGCAAAATTGGGCTAGGAAAACGCAGGGTAAAGCTGGACCAACACCTAAGACAATATTTGATCGGATCAAAACCACAAATAACACACCAAACCAAGAGATCGATCAAGAAGCAAATTTGGGGCTCTTTTTTAGGGATTTTCGAATTTATGGTGGATAGAAGAAAAATTGAGGGGAAATTCATGACCAACAAAGCCTGTGATATGAGTATGTTGAGGGCTAACCTTGGGGTGCCCGATCTTTCACAAATTCCCGTGGAAATAAAGAGGGAGGTGCGAGGGAAAGAGGGAGGGTATGAAAACTACGAACTCACGCACGAAGAACTCGATGAATACACACACGTAAAGAAATGATACAAACCAATAACTCATGCTGGTGGTGACCAGTCCGGCGCAATCCCTAGGATCAACGTATGCCGAAGATCTCTATTTGAATCGACACAGCGAGTGGGAGTCTCAGTGAGACCTTGACATCTTGGCAAAGGTATCCAATGCCAATGCCTTGTACAACAAGGGAGGCATGATGCAAACTCCAACGAGGTGGGGGATATTGGTGCTACTTTAGAAAACGAGCATGAGACAAGAACTAGAGAAATCCACAAGGGTGTCTTCTAATTCCAATATCCAGTCTGGGGTTTACAACAGATGTGGGGAGCTATTTATAGGCTAGCCACTAGTTTAGTACCACAAACTGGCATGTTACATAATGAAGGTAATAAATAAATGATATCAAAACAAGCTAACTTATAAAGATCACACGGTAACCTTATTCGACTACCCCAAATCGATGCTTGTAACTGTTTGGATTGCAGAGTGATACGTCCATTTTGCATCACTATTCTATATCATAATTTACTGTTATTCATTGATATATTTCATATTAAGAGATGATACTTATGTTATTTCATCTGTTTTTGCATGGTTGATGACTTTTGGCGCATGGACTGTTGCAGTCAGGATTCTGATGGAAAAGGTGCTCTTTGGAGGCAAAATTCGCGATGATTAGAAAATTTGGGAAAATACATGGAAAATCCTATTTTTCTAGAAGACGAAGGAAGCCAGAAGGGAGGCTGAGATGGGCCACAGGAGGCCCACACCACACCCTGGCGCAGGCCACCCTAGGCCGCGCCACCAGGTGGTGTGGCCGCCCTGGTCCACCCCTGGCTCTCCCCTCTAGCTATATTATCTCTAGGAACCCTAATACCTGGGGGTGACCACAGAAAGATTTCGCCGCCTCTGCGAGGCGGAAAACACCGAGAGAGAAAGATCTCTCCGGCAGACAGAATTCTGCCGGGGGAATTCCTTCCCGGAGAGGAGAGATCGTCGCCATCAACACCGCCATCAAGCTTGACTTCATCGGGATCATCATCATCATCACCATCATCTCCACTAGCACCATCATCACCATCTCCATACCACTGTAACAATTGGGTTGAATCTTGCATAGTTCTTAGGGGAAACTTTCCCGGTGTTGATTACTCTTTGTAGTTGATGCTATTGAGTGAACCGTTGAATTATTGTTTATGTTCATATTTTTATACATCATTATTCCATCTCTGATCATGATCCATATGATGTCTTGTGAGTAGTTCGTTTTGTTCTTGAGGACATGGGAGAAGTCATGTTGTTAGTAGTGGAATTGTGTTGAGAAAGATTCAATGGTTTGATATTTAAGTTATGGTGTACTTCTTCTAGTGGTGTCATGTGAACGTCGACTACATGACACTTCACCTATATGGGCCTAGGGGAATGCATTGTGTATTTGGCTACTAATCGTAGGGGTTGCCGGAGTGACAGAAACCTGAACCCCCGTTAGGAAACCATTGCACAAGGGACGTCAGGGTCTTAGAGTTTAAAGCTCTGGTTAGGTTTCTACCTTAATTACTTTCTTGTACTTGCGGATGCTTGCAAGGGGTATAATCACAAGTATGTATTATTCCTAGGAAGGTCGGTACGTTAGCACAGGTTCACCCACACAACACTTATCAAACTAAAGAAGATTGATCAACCATATGAAGCGAAAGCACTTGACGGTATTCCCATGTGTCCTCAAGAACGTTTGGTCGTCTTAAGTAATACAACCGGCTTGTCCTTTGCTGAATAAAGGATTGGGCCACTTGTTGCATTTATTCTTATGGTCTTTTATTTACTCGTACTTTATTTACTTGCATTATCAAAAAACCCTAAAAATCCGTTTGCTAAGTATTTGCAGAGAATTCCTGATCCATACCACTAGCCAACACCTTCTGCTCCTCGTTGGGTTCGACACTCTTACTTATCGAAAATACTGCGATACACCCCATATACTTGTGGGTCATCAAGACTATTTTCTGGCGCCGTTGCCGGGGAGTGAAGCGCTATTGGAGAGTGGAACTGGTAAAGGAAACTTCTACCATGAGTATTGTTTATTTCTGTTAGTTGCTTTATTTTCAATATGGATAATTCACTGAGTTTCTTATTTCGTAATGCTACTACCACTGCTAAGGTAGTAGATGAACCACCACCTGCTGAGAATGATACTTTTAAAATACCTACAAGAATTATTGATCGTGTTATGGATAACTACTATGTTGGGGATGGAACTATCCATCCTAGTGATCATTTACTCTTTATACACGAATTATGCGAGTTGTTCAAGTGTGCAGGTATTACTACAGGTCAAGTTAAGAAGAAGTTATTCTCATTGTCACTGAAAGGAAGAGCTGAGGAATGGTATAAGCTGCTAAAGAATGGTCAAGCTCTTGAATGGGAGGAAATAGTACCTCTCTTTTATTCAAAGTTTTATCCTCCTAGTGAGATTCATAAAGATCGGAATCAAATATACAACTTTTGGCCTCTTGATGGAGAGAGTACAGCTCAAGCTTGGGGAGATTGAAGTTACTAATGGTCAAATGTCCCATTCATGAGATCCCCAACAATATTATTATCAATAAATTTTATGCAAGGCTTTCTCTTCATGATAAGGATTTATTGGATGCTTCTTGTGCTGGATCATTCACTCACATGGAAGGAGAAGCTAAATGGGGTCTTCTAGACCGTATTCAAGATAATGCTGAAGCATGGGAGAATGACAAAGGAAGAAAGTCAGGTATAAATTATGATTATGAATGCATTGAATCTTTTATGGGAACTAATGACTTTCAAAATATTAAAAATGCTTATGGTCTAGACTCTCAAGCTATTGCAACTTATTTTAAGGCTTTTGCTTCCTACATTGAAGTGCCTAAAAAGAAGTGGAATAAGTATCATGAACCTTATAAAGATATTGCTAAGAGTGTTCCTACAAGAAATACTAAAGTTTACACTGCTAATCATGTTTTACCTAAACCTTACATTGTGAAAATCCCTTTCCCATTTAAGATAAAGGAACATTCTATGATAGCTAGTATGGTTAATGAAAGTACAAGTAAAGCTGTTGAACCTGATAAACAAATGGATGATGAACCTATAATAGAAAATGTGAAAGATTTTGTCACTAAATATGAAGAAGAGGGACACACTATCCTTTGTAAGGATATCTCTAATATTGTTTCACAAAGTAGTATCATAAGAACTAGTATTCCTGTGTTTTCTGTTAGAATAAGTGATCATTATTACGATGGTCCTTGTGATAGTTATATTGTTAAGTTTATGCATGATACTGAAAGTTACTATGAGAGAGGGAAAAGTGTTCTTATGTATCTCAATAATATCAAGTTTCCCTGTTTTATGCTGGAAGTTTTTATGTTGCACTTCTTTTGCCTTCTTATGCTAGTAGCCTATGGTTTCAACAACTTGTTTGTTTACAAAATTCCTTTGCATAGGAAGTGGGTTAGACTTAAGCGTGTGTATTTTTGCTTCTTAATGCTCTCTTTCACTTCAATTCATATTTCTAAGTGAGCATCATCAAAATTATCATGCCCATCTTAATGGCTATAAAGAAAGAGCTTTTTGGGAGACAACCCAATTTATTTGTGTTTTCAGTTTGTTTTTGTTTTTCTTTAAGTCTTGGAAGTTATTACTTCGGTAATAACCTCTCCTTATCCTTTTTGTTTGGTTTTTGTGTCAAGATCAACCTCTAATGAGAGAGAAGTAAGATTTGGGGAAGTTGATGTCCCGAAACAGATTTTTGTGCTTCACCATAAAAAATCGTGAGAGATCTCTGTATGTCGGATTGAGCTGTAATTTTTGTACTTCTGCCCCAGTTGGTTATTTAACTTTCGTTAGTTTTTCACTTTTTGATTTGAGCAACAGAAGATTTTCGAAAAAATTGATCTTTACCTGCTGGTCTGTTTTGACAGATTTTTCCACTCTTGCATTTGCTTCTTTAATCGATTTCCTTTTTGAATTCTTTTTGGGTTTTCGGAAGGAGTCACTACAGTAGCTCTTGTTTTGATGGTTTTCAGTTGAAATTGGACTCAAAAGGTTTTATCACTTCACTTATACTAATGTTGCTAATGAGAACTGTGTGAAGTTTTGTGTGAAAGAAATTTCCAGGTTATTGGAGTTAATGGTGTAATAAGGAAGTGAAAGGTTTCATGACTCAAGCAATAAGTGTATGAAGATGAAGATATTGAGGTTATTCAAGTGGTGACTCTAGAAAAATTTATCAAAGACCAAATTTAGAGACCTGCAGAGTCCGTTTTCAAATAGGTAACAGTTCTGGTAAGAAAAGTTCCGCGAAAGATCTATCCAGTTATATTTTTGCAGTTTTTAGCCAACAAGGAAAGCTACAAAGCGAAAGAGGGACGGAAATGGAGCCAGGGTGGCTCACACCACCCTGTGGCGCGGGCCCACCCCTAGCCGCGCCACCAGGTGGTGTGGCCACCTCGGACTCCGTCTCCGACCCGTTTTCTCCCAGTACCTTCCTTTTGTTGTAAAACTTCATAATATATAATCCCCCGGATCCCCCGAGGTTCGTATATTGTGTTTTCGTTTCGATCTGTTTCTGCCAGGAACTATTTTTGAAAGTTTAGAGGCACAATGGTGTCCGCCAAGGATAAGGGAAAGGAGCCCATGGAGGAAGATCTCCAAGACCCTGCTCAGGAGGAGGAGATCAAGAGTGAAGATGAAGAGGAGCAAGGCCAACATCCGCACACCGGCACTACCATTGCAAGCATTGGAGTGGTGACAAAACCTGCCAGGGTTAGAAGGACTACATGGATGCAGACTGGGGGGAAACTCCTCATCACTGCTTGGCTCCACGGTCACTTCCTCCATGCACCAAGAATCCTTTCCATACCCTTATCCATGAGCATCAATACCAGAATATGCCCAAGGGCAGACTACCCTCCAATTGGGATTTGCCTCGTTCTAGCCATGCAGGAAAAGAAGACTTCAAGGAGGAAGAGTGTGGAAAGAATCGCAAGAGCTGGGATTCTCAACCCGACATGATCATGAGCCGCATTGAGCAAAACTCACAGCTGATTCGTAATCTCACCTTCGAGATCGAGGACTTGGGGAAAGTGATCAAAGAGCTCATCGAGAGAATACCACCACCACCGAAGGAGTAACTCGTCATCAGGTTTTGGCATCCCCTTGGTTTGTTCCAAGCTTGGGGGAGTGCCGCGGTATCACATCACTATCTTCTATCTTTTTACCTTTTTAGTAGAGTCATATCATGAATAGATAAGTTATCATGTAGGATGGTTTGCATTATGGAAGTGTCCCCTCTCTTGTTAGATATCTATGTATCCCTTGGTGTGAGTTCCGTTATGGAATATTAATGAGAAGTTCTATCATTTACTCTTTTGCATATCTTATATTAGTTTTCAATTCATGGTTATATGATTGATCTTGTTGTTAGTATTGGTATCACTTTGGGATCATTGAGTTAATTTAGTTGGTTTTGGAAAACCTGGCTCGGTCAGTAGCAACACTATTTTTGAGGGTTGAATGAAAAAGATAAAAGTACTCCTAAAGAAATATAAATTTCATCATCTTTCTTTCTTGATTTTCTCATAAGTTTAGTATGCTCTAGCTAAGATCTTTTGTGCTTCCGAGGAAGATTGCATGTTTGTTTTTATCATTTGTATGTTTGTTTGTTTCCTTCAACTCTTATGCTTGCTACCCAGCCTTGCTACTCAAAAACCTGTACTGAGAGGGAATTCTTCTCGTGCATCCAATCCTTAAACCAAACCTATGCCATTTGTGTCCACCATACCTACCTATTAGCATTATTGCTATTCCAAGTAAATTCTTGTTTTTATCTACCTTCCAAATTAAACTTGTTATGAGAAAATTAGTGATTAAAGCTCTCACTAACTTGATGGCACACTTTACTTTCTTGCAATTAATAAACTTGAACCATTGTGTCCATCTCTGTTGCGTATATGCTTGCGCTTTATAAGTTGAAGTTAGCAGAACCATGTATCATGGGGAACGCTTTCAACATTGCACTGGTACTTTGTACCTCGTTGATATCATGATTCTTTTGCTTATGGATCCTGGCGGTGTGAAATAAAAGGGGAACTTGTCAGATCGTGGAGTTTATATGTGTGTTAGAGAAACGCCTGGGCCGCTAGACTAAGCCATGCCTAATCATGGTGGAAACTTGCAGCATAACCATAATGAGCACTCTATGAAGCATCCTCAATAAAAACCTATGCAAATAGCAAATAAAAGGATCACTGAGATGCTCATTGTCTGCTTGCCTTGTCATTTCGATTATGGGATAGCTCCTGTATCATGTGCAAGGGGTACCATGTTGGTGGTTCTTTATGATACATATGTATTTACAATGACAAGAGCTTACTTGTGATTGAAGTTGAGTAGCATGAGGTTCGGTACTCGTAAGTAAGGGGCATGAGATTTCAACTTATAACTTGTCAAGCATATCCTCTTAGTTGTGTCACTTTAACCTTAATCACCTAAAGATGCCTATGATAGGGGCAATGAGAGCTGAAAGCTAATAAGTACCATAATTTTTGGGAGCTCTTTATGAAACTTGAAATCCCTGCTTCCCTCTGCGAAGGGCCTTTCTTTTACTTTTTAGTTGAGTCAGTAAACCTACTCCCTTCTACCTCAACAAGCATTTTGAGATGTTGTGTTTCATTCATTCATATGATGATTTATTCAATCATGTTTCTTATGTTCCTTGCTTTGCACTTTGCTCTTATTTTAGTGTCTACTACTTTGAAATCTATCATTGAAAATCAGTTATTTGTGAACTCCAGCAAATTGTCTACTATTCTTCGACCAAGAGCTAAGTTTGCCATTACCAATTATGATTCACTTTATGTATCTTTATTGTGTTTCCTTTACTTATTGCTAGTTAAGTTATATAATAGTGAATTGTCTTCTACTATGACTTATGTATTGATGAATGTGATGCTTCTTGTCCGTATTCTTTTATCGACTCTTCACTCCATAAACCTGAGGTCATGTTTATTGAGTTCAGTTTCGCTTGGGGACAAGCGAAGTCTAAGCTTGGGGGGAGTTGATACGTCCATTTTGCATCACTATTCTATATCATAATTTACTGTTATTCATTGATATATTTCATATTAAGAGATGATACTTATGTTATTTCATCTGTTTTTGCATGGTTGATGACTTTTGGAGCATGGACCACTGCAGTCAGGATTCTGATGGAAAAGGTGCTGTTTGGAGGCAAAATTCGCGAAGATCAAAAAATCCAGGAAAATACACAGAAATCATATTTTTCTAGAAGACGAAGGAAGCCAGAAGGGGAGGCTGAGATGGGCCATAGGGGGCCCACACCATCCCCTGGCGCAGGCCACCCTAGGTCGCGCCACCAGGTGGTGTGGCTGCCCTGGTCCACCCCTGGCTCTCCCCTCTAGCGTATATTATCTCCACGGAACCCTAATACCTGGGGGGCGACCACAGAAAGATTCCGCCGCCTCTTCGGGGTGGAAAACACCAAGAGAGAAAGATCTCTCCAGCAGATAGAATTCTGCCGGGGGAATTCCTTCCCGGAGAGGGGAGATCATCGCCATCAACACCACCATCAAGCTGGACTTCATCGGGATCATCATCATCACCACCATCATCATCATCATCTCCATACCGCTGTAAGAATTGGGTTGAATCTTGCATAGTTCTTAGGGGAAACTTTCCCGGTGTTGATTACTCTTTGTAGTTGATGCTATTGAGTGAACCATTGAATTATTGTTTATGTTCAGATTATTATACATCATTATTCCATCTCTGATCATGATCCATATGATGTCTTCTGAGTAGTTCGTTTTGTTCTTGACGACATGGGAGAAGTCATGTTGTTAGTAGTGGAATTGTGTTGAGAAAGATTCAATGGTTTTATATTTAAGTTGTGGTGTACTTCTTCTAGTGGTGTCATGTGAATGTCGACTACATGACACTTCACCTATATGGGCCTAGAGGAATGCATTGTGTATTTGGCTACTAATCGTAGGGGTTGCCAGAGTGACAGAAACCTGAACCCCCGTTAGGAAACCATTGCAAAGGGACGTCAGGATCTTAGAGTTTAAAGTTGTGGTTAGGTTTCTACCTTAATTACTTTCTTGTACTTGCGATGCTTGCAAGGAGTATAATCACAAGTATGTATTAGTCCTAGGAAGGTCGGTATATTAGCACAGGTTCACCCACACAACACTTAGCGAACTAAAGAAGATTGATCAACTATATGAAGCGAAAGCACTTGACAGTATTCCCATGTGTCCTCGAGAACGTTTGGTCACCTTAAGTAATACAACCGGCTTGTCCTTTGCTAAATAAAGGATTGAGCCACTTGCTGCATTTATTCTTGTTATCTTTTATTTACTCGTACTTTATTTATTTGCATTATCAAAAACCTCTAAAAATACGTTTGCTAAGTATTTGCAGAGAATTTCTGATCCATACCACTAGCCAGCACCTTCTGCTCCTCGTTGGGTTCGACACTCTTACTTATCGAAAATACTACGATACACCCCCTATACTTGTGGGTCATCACAGAGCTCAAAGGGAAGGCACAATTTTATATTCAACACTTATAAGTGACTAGATTATTAGATGATTAGTTTAGTCAATATAGACAACCAGATTACATATATACTAATTTTGTGCAGAAGTTATACTTGATATATTCCAAATTATTCACTAGTTCAATAAAATTTAAAATAGAAGGTATGGCTAGAAGCTCCCACGAATCTTTACATAAAAGCAAGATCTAATATGTAATCAAGTTTCATAATTTTTGTACATCAAAAATAAAAAATATAAATTATGACATTTCTTTTGGACTCAATTTGTCGATGGAACCCGCTTGTTTATTGTCTAAGAGGGCTAAAATTAGCTTATTCTTCTTGTTTTAGGAATACATTAGATCATGATGGCCCGCGTTGCCACGCCCCTCTATTATTATAATAGATTGGTAGAAAATCATCTGATCTAAATATATATAAGCGGGACATGAAAGTTAAATTTGCATATGGGTGTTAATTTTTAAAATCGTCTTAAAGAAAAGTTGTGCGGGAATATGAGATTATTGGGTTTACATATTGGATCTAATGGACTTCCGATTTCCAAATAGATGCACGTATTATAAAACATTCATATTGTTGTGGCAATAAATATTATATTCCTCTCCACGCAAATATCAGACGAGTACATTTCATACTCCACAGGAGCTTATCCCACGCATAATTCTTGTCTTTGTGCATGTATTAACATGTACTTGAATCTCTGAAAGAAGCTTGAAAGAATTGACATTCATGGCTAACACATACCCCATCTTAAGTTCGTCCAACATTAGCTTCTCCTAGCTACAGGAACACAAATGGATGCCATCAGGCGATGTTGATAGCATAAAATTGGTTGGTGGCAAAAATGAGAAATTCAGGACACCGAAGTTTCAGAAATCCAGTAGCAATTCAGTCTGATGAAACAACTGTTACTCAAATAGCAGGAAGCTGCTCGCTCGAGAAGAAAACATAAGGCTCGAAAACATAAGATATTTTCTTATAGACTTCCAAGATGCTCATTCAAAATGCATAACTGATAGCTAACCTTCTATCAGCCGACCATGCATATTAGATGGAACACCCTCAAGGGTGAAGGTTTTTGCTGTTACTATTTGACCGTGCATGAAGATAGAACATAGAATGACTGAAACCATCAAGCGCTGATCTCAAGGTTGGCTAGTTTTTCAGCAAATACGAAATGTACGCCATAGGAAATCAGCAGTTAGGATTCCTTGAACCAACCTAGCAGATGATCCAGACATCAATCCCTCCAATGTCACCACCTGCATTAAATTCGGAAAGAAACAGAACACCCGTAAGAATCCAAAATAATTGGGTGAAAAAAGAATGCATGGAGAAAGGGTAATCCGTGGGCAAGGGAGAAGACAGAGCGTAGTTTAATCCAGAACAAACCCATTAAAACCAATCTTCAATCCTTTCACCTAGAGCACCTCTATCAATTTAGTTAGCAGATCGAAATATCAGCCTCAATAAAAATGAATCATGTATTGGATGGAGAAATCGTTGGGGGAAGAGGGGAGGTATGAAAGAGCGAATTTTGGAAGAACTAAGAAGATGAGTGGCAACCTAAGATTCATCCATGATCTCTGGAGATTCTATGGAAAAAGTGCGCGGGGTGGAAGGGACAAAGTGAGGGAAGGGACTATATATCTATGCACATGAGTAAGAGAAGAGTACTCAGCGGGGTGGTAACTGATATGCACTATCAGCCACGGGCAAGTAACTCGATTCGGTGCCATTAATGGCTTGTAGCAACGGTGAATTAACTCCTGAAACGCCGGCGAGGGTACTCCAATAGATCACTCAATCACCATCGCTCCTTCCTATCCACCATAGTCCTGTAGCTACTGAGCCCGCGTCGGAGTTGGATGAGCGCCATAGCAATCGGAACGCAACGGAGCACAGGCACATGCTGCATCGATCTGTCCGCCTTGCTTGCTCTAGGACTCCCTCGCAGCATCGCCTCTGTCCTGGTCGCATCTCTCTAAATGGTCAAACCTATTGGGCTTTTGTTGATAATGAAGCCTAATTCACCACAACATCCCAATTAAATCTCCAGAGTAGCATCTTTTAGAGATAATTGGCCCAATGCGGATCTAACGGCTGAAAACGTCCAGGCAACATGATTCAATGGCCAAAATTTCTCAGGTCATGAGAGAGCTCCCTCTTCTTCGAGTTCGCATCTCTCTAAATGGTCAAACCTATTGGGCTTTAGTTGGTAATGAAGCCCAATTCACCACAACATTCCAATTAGATCTCCAGAGTAGCATCCTATAGGGATAATTGGCCCAATGCGGATCTAACAGCTGAAAACGTCCAGGCAACATGATCCAATGGCCAAAATTTCCGAGAGCTCCCTCTTCTCCTAGTTATAATATCCCTAATACATGGTAATAGTTAAAGTGACATGAAACGTGACCTTTTCTTGCAAGGCGCGACCATTTATCGCCCTGTTAGCGCTCCACGCTTTCTGTACAGTGATTCTTCTATTTAGTTACTGTGGCTTCTGGGTTCTACCCAATAGCTATGTGCTACGTTATCGCATGCCTCACGAGCCTTCTTCTTTCCAATTCCTTTTTTTCCATCATATGTCCCTGATTTTTCCAGTCAAAGCGGTGAGGATGATGCGACGTATTCGCGTAGTCCCACATAGGAGAATATCTAACTGCATCACCCTATCACTCTCACGCCTACCGTCACACGTGCTGACCTCCTTATCTTCCAGTCAAAGCGTGGTGGCAGACGACTGCACGAGGTCGGGGCGATGTTGACTCGGTACTTGACAGGTTCGAGGTAGGAAAAGCAGAGGTGGACGATGGTAGATGCGGGAGCTAGACAGGAGGTGATAGCCTCATGTGTGGAGGGATAGAGGGAGCAGAGGTGAGAGCGAGAGCTTGGGAGCGGAGGGGGTGGCGCAGGTTGTCGGAGCCCTAGCATCCGGGGTGCCACGTCTCCACGTTGGACGAGCCCTACAACCTAGGAGACTTCATCTTCTACAGGTAGGATGCCTCTCGATGGGACCAAATCGGGCAGGCATCATGAGGTACCCCCTCGAGAGGGACCGGTATGGCACCAGGTAAACATCTTAGAGCCTCGAATACCCCGGGGTACGTCTGGGGTAGAACAGTAACTGCCCCAGACGTAGTACTGACTGCAACCCCAATAGAGAGTGCAAGGCTTTCGTGGCATCAGCCGCCTCGGGAAAGAAGACCTGGTCTACTCTCCTTTCATAGGGAAGGAGCAGGTGATCTGGTGGTAGGGGTCTCCCCCAGTTCTCATTTCGGTGAAAGGAGGGAAAAAGCAGAGAGCGCCGGATGAAGACAAAGGACGTCGACACAGGAAAATTTACAGGAGGACGGAGTGGAGCGCGGCATGCTGTACCAAGTCCATGTAAAGTAGTCTCCTAGACCAGGGTCACGGGGGGTGGCACTACGGACACCTCTCCCATTAAAAGGCTGGAGGGAAGGGCCTGGCGCCACGCTATATAAGGAGCCCTTATCCTACCTTGTAAGGGGACAGATCCCAGAGATCTAAAACCCAAGACTTTCATCCACCATTGTAACATCACGAGGCAAGCGAGCAATACAACAAAGCAGGAGTAGGGGCTTTAACTCCTCATGAGGGTCCCGAACCTAGGTAAATAAACCCGGTGTCAACTCTCTGTCATGCATCCGCTCAGCCACCATAGCCGTTGCTGAATTCCTTCGGAACCGCGTGTTCAGCCCCCTCATGAACCAAGGGATCGTTGGACCCTAGTTCCTTCGCGAGAGAAAACTCCAACATTTGGCGCGCTAGGTAGGGGGCTAAGGCGCGTTTTCAAGATCTTCGACGACCTCGGCAACATGTCGGCCAGCAACGAGACGCGTGCCAAGCAGACTCTCCGTCGCACGGTGAGCAAAGCCTAGACGGAGCCGGCCCCATAGTGCACCGCCTCTGAGACGATCCCGTGGATGGAAGACGAAGGGGCTCCTCCTACCGCCCTTTGCGGGATCCAACTCCCTCCTCGCACGGTGTCACGTCGCTCTCCTGCACCGCGTCTTCTCACGGCCACCCCGAGCAGCTCACCCCGGAGGCCGCCAAGCGCATGGTGTGCGAGCTCCTAGACCACCCGCCGGCTGAGCAAGGCCAGGAGAAGTGGTGGGACCAGATCACTGAGCTCCTCAATGCCGCCACCCTCTTCCTGGAGGGCCCGGGGGCTCGGGCCGAAGGCGTGCAGCCGAGGTTGGGGGCTCACTCCCGCCTCACCGGCGTGGGAGTGCGGCCAAGCCTGGTGACACCTCTCCACCTCCAGCAAACAACTGCCAGATCATCTCGCCTCCCGTCGCTACGACGTCGCCGCGCGAGCACGAGGATGGCTTCACCGAGGAAATCGCCTCCACAGGGCAGCAGAACCTCGTGGCCCTAGACAACGGCAGGGCGGTCCAAGCGAACGGCTGCCTCGCCTTCACCAAGAACCTTCGTCGCGTGGTCTGGCCTCACAAGTTCCGCCCAGAGACGCTGGCACGCTACAACGGCACCACGAACCCGTGAGAATTCCTCCAACTTTACACCACGGGCGTCGAAGCGGCCGAAGGAGATGACCGTGTGATGGCGAATTGGTTCCCCTGTGCCTAAAGGAGGCGACCAGTACCTGGTTGATGAACCTCCCCAGGGAGTCGATCGACTCATGGGCGGAGCTCAGCTCCCTCTTCATCTCCAACTTCAAGGGGACTTACGAGCGCCCGCTCACCTACTACGATCTCCGCTAGATACGTCAGCAGCCTGGGAAGACCCTGTTTAAGTTCCTACAGAGGTTTAGTCGAGTCTACAACAAGATCCCAAAGTCTCAGACTCCAGCATCATCACAGCTTTTCCGAGGGCGTGAAGGATGTCAAGATGAGGGAAAAGATCGGGATTTAGGGTGAGAGCCTCACCACCGCCGCCGAACTCTTCTCCATGGCTGAGAAGTGTGCCAAGGCCGAGGCGAGGCGGACGTTCAGCCTCGCGGAGGTAGAAACCACTCCTAAGGCCTCAGGTTCATCCAAGGGTAAAGACAAGGAGCCTAATCACAAGACCGCCTCCGTCCTAGCGTCAGAGCAGGATTGGAAGATCCCTCACGAGGGGTCTAGCGAGCGGGAGCGGGGTGACATCTCGTACTGCCACTTCCACAAGAAGTCAGGCCACCCCCACCGATGACTGCTATGAGCACAAGAAACTCCGTGACCTGCGCAACAACCAGAGAAAGGGAAGGCCAGGAGGCGGGCGAGGCAGCCAAGGCAGGGGTAACCAAGGAGGCAACCGCTAGAACAACAACTCTGGCTGGCGCGATTCCCCTCCAGCGGGTCACCAAGCTAACGCTACGCAATAGCATCTGCACCCGCCGGAGCAAGGACGCGCCGAGGATCCGAGGGCTACCAAGTGCCGCAAGGTGCTATAGCCTGCATCCTCAGTGGCTCCCAAGCCACGACGTCCAACTGGCACTTCAATCTACTCACTCGCGAGGTCGCAGCTGCCAGACCAGGAATCCCTTTACCGAAGCTCAGGTGGTCCTAGTGCGCCATCACCTTCGACACCAGTGACCACACCATCTCCACCAAGCCCGTGGACACACTCCCCCTGATCTGCACCCCCACCATCAACAACATCGCGGTTGGAAAGACCCTCATTGACAGAGGTGCGAGCCTGAACGTGATCTCCACCGAGACTTTCGCCCAGCTACAGGTGCCTTATGATAGGCTGATGCCAACCATGCGGTTCTCTGGGGTGACAAGAGAATCCATCGTACCCATTGGGCAGGTGTGCCTCTCCGTCACATTCGAAACGCGCGACAACTACCGCACCGAGCTCAACGACTTTGATGTGGCGCACATCAACCTCTCGTACAACATCATCCTTGACTACCATGTGTTGACCAAGTTCATGGCCACTACTCACCATGGCTACAACATGATCAACATGCCTGGCGACAGCGGTGGGGTCATCACGGTTCGTTACTACGAGGTGGAAGCCTTACGCTCCCTGGAGCGCACCTACAAGACCGCTGCCGCCACCTATCCCAAGGATGTGGATGCCCTGGACTACATTAGAAGCTCCACCAGGAGGAAGCAGATGATGGCCCAAGAGATCGCCATGGCAAAGAGGGTAGCAGCTGCGCTGTTCCCGCCTCGCGAGGGGCCGAACATGACCGGTGTCCGCGACCTCAAGAGGGGATCGGGAGCTTCCCCTCCCGTCCTCGCGATCGATGGGGTACCTCCTGAGGGAGACGACGGGGCAGGGACTCCGAACATCCCCATGGACTGTACCCAACGCGCGTACATCACCTGCTTCCCCCGTGGCGGCAACTAAATAGCCAGATAAGTCGGCAGGCCGGGCTGCTGGAAGGTGGACAGACCCCTCCGAATGGTGCACCTGACTGTGACTTTTTGAAGATGAACCCCGAAAAGCCCTAACCCCTTGTGGTTTTGTCTCTTGTTAGACCCCATGCGAGCCATGGTGGCGTTTGTAATAATCCTGTACTATTGGCGCTTCCTTGGATCTTGTGTTGCGTGCATGCTTGACTATTTGGTTTTTTCCTCGAAAAGCATTTCTTCGAAAAACCACACCACCGGATCTCCCTCACACACTCCGGACGAGCGGGAGCTTGGGACGGTACCCCTCACCGGGCCAGCACCCTATCATCATCAGGGCCTAATGTGACGAGCTCTAAACTCACGAGACGGTCCCGGCCATGAGTTACCTCGTCACACGGTTCCTGGTGCCTAAGATCCTCGTGCGGCGCGTGTACGGGCCTCTAACGGTGGGTGCTCTTGCCCTACGACCCTCTCCTGGTAAGGTCTACGGGGAAGCTCGTTAGGACCTAAAGTGTCGAGTTCTAAACTCCACAGCCAGTTCCTCGACCGTGAGTTACCTCACCCACGGTTCCTGACCTTGTTTTTATCCTCGCAACGGCTCATGAGGCCCTGTTCCTCCGCAGCCCGAGCTCGTCAGGACCTAAAGTGTCGAGGTCTGCACTCCACGGCCCATTCCTCTGCCATGAGTTACCTCACCCACGGTTCTTGACCTCTTTTTATCCTCATGACGGCTCATGAGTCCCTATTCCTCCGTAGCCTGAGCTCGTCAGGACCTAAAGTGTCGAGCTCTGAACTCCACGGATTGTTCCTCGGTCGTGAGTTACCTCAACCACGGTTCCTAACCTTGTTTTTATCCTTGAAACGGCTCATGAGGCCCTGTTCCTCCGCATCCCGAGCTCGTCAGGACCTAAAGTGTCGAGCTCTGAACTCCACGGCCCGTTCCTCGGTCGTGAGTTACCTCACCCACGGTTCTTGACCATGTTTTTATCCTCGTGACGGCTCATGAGACTCTATATCTCCGCAGCTGATGGCTGTGATAATACAACATTTTTTTAGCAATATAAATTGTGTCATTTTCCTATCATATCATGCTCCATCTAACCATTGCTATGCCTGATATGCATGATTACTTGTTTTTATTAAATTCAATATGAGCTATGCACATTTAGTAGTTTAGGTAGAATTTTATCCCTCTTCCTTGTCTTTGACATGTGTGTAGGTGTTGATTATGATTATGGATAAAACAAAGTCAAAAGGAACAAAGAGAGCATAGTATGGAGGAGCTGCAGGGACCAGACTTAGCCATTTGAGGTGTTGGAAAAGTTAATTTTTCCAACTTATCAAAATAACTATCCAAGACAAAAGGGTTGTTGCCCTCGACGATACGAATTCAACGAGCCCAAGAACACCCAAAACGGAGTTCGTATGAAGAAATGTCGACCAAAATACTAAAGAGTACTGATGGTTTAACGACCAACTATACGGCAGGAGCAAAAATTCTGGTCGTATATCTCTTGCTGTATAGTTGCCAAAAAGGTCGTAAACGATGGGATTTCGCCCTCCAGAAGCTCTAGAACCTTCCCTAAGTCATATGACGGTATTGGAGGAACCCTAGGGCACCCCCAAGGCCTATATAAAGGAGGGAGGGGTCAAAGAAGAGAGGAGGAAGCCACCATACACCATATACAAGATCGAGATCCCATCTACCGCCTCCACGGCGGCGCTCTGCCGCCGTGATGCCTCCATAGCCTCTACAGCTCCACCAAGATCCAAATCTCGATCAACACCATCAAGTCATCCAAGCAAGAAGACAAGGAGAAGGAGGACACCGCCATCACCACGCCGACGCCACCATCACCGCACCGTCATCACCATCTCCATCGCTGCAACTCCTTCATCTTTCCCCATCATGATCTTCGTGATGGGTTGTAACATGGCTTGAACCCCCTTTTATTAATGATATGATGATTTGAGTAATTGAAGTGTCGTGTGTTCTTGTTAATTAATATGATTGTGCTTTCTCTTTACATTGTTCTATTCATGATATTATTCTAGTGATTGGAGACGTCCAATCCATTGTTGAGGAATTTACTAGGGATTCATGGAGAGCCACAAAACTTATCATTAGTCTCTACTCTTCCATGGGTACTTGACAAGTCCATGGGTAGAACTAATAGGCTATTTGCTATAAGTGATTTGCGAAGGCAATAGAAGCTTAGAGTGCACCGCCCAGAGTTCCTTAAGATCACTCATGATATAGATAAGTATATTGTTGCGAATTTCTTGACCCCAAAGTGACATATGGGATATCTTGTGACTAGCACACTTGCTTAGGAGTACGGTTGTCCATAGAACTTAATGCCTTTGCTCTGGTTTACCTTGATTGGTCTTGTTACCTTAATACACTATTCTCTTACAAGATGACCCATGTCTGAAGAGGGTGTGGACAATTGAGTTGTCTAGTTGCCACTTACCAACAATGGGAGACAAAGGCATAGGAGGGACTACCACAATTATAGTTAACAGCTATTCCATAAGCACTTATCATGCACACCGGTATACACAACATTACTTGAGGAATCATAGCATTACTATTTTATCTCATTGCATTCACCTCTTTTCAGTTTTACTTTTGTTCTAGTTTTCTTCCAGTCCTAGTAGTAGTTATTACAAAACATCTTAAATTCATTTATCCTAGCAACTTATAGAACAGGCTATTTCCAAACCACGGTTTGGGTGCGAACATGGTCGCATTGACAATGTGGCTGCTGGGTCATGTTCGCCGAGCTCCCATCGGGATAAACTCTTTAAATATTTGCTGCTACAAGTACTGCAATAACCCTGTTATTGGTGCATGAACACATCCCATAAAATTGGCGTTGTTGCCGGGGAGCAAAGCGTTCGGTGATCTACTCGCACATAGTTTATTTCAATTTGTTGTTATTATCTTACTGCTTTCTTTTATATTGAAAATAATAAAAAATTACAAAACCAAAAATTTATAAAAACTGTTGCTACTAATCATGTCTTCCGAGATAAATTTTGTTCAAGAGATAATACAAGCATTGGAGGAGATAAAGGATTCAAGTTCATCAAGCCTGGTTGCTAGACATGAGCTGATAAAGAAATTGGTGGACCGATTGGAAATGCATTCATTATGGTTACGTGCTAATGATGGATCTTATTGCACAATTTGTATAATAGATGACCACCTTAATTTTCAATGTGAGTGTTCCAACAATCCTACTCTAGCAAATTATAATATAGATAAATCCTATGCTAGTTTGGAAGTACTAGAATACTTTCTTTTCAAAGGTGCATCTGAAATGGTATTTAGACTAGGAATTATTGATGTTGAAAGTGAAGCACTTGATGGAGTTTTTAATTTAGTATACCTCATATTCCTATTTTGCGACAATAATTTAAGTAATAATGCATTGGTATTATATTATTCTAAGCGGTCTAAAACCGCCATGGAGAAAGATAACCTTTTGCAGAATTCACTAAAGAGCAAAGAGGAAAAGGAGCACAAGGAGGAAGAACGGATTGATCACCCGCTCACACCTTCGACTCCTACTTTTGAATCTATCATTGCTATTAAAACATTAGTCGATGAAAAGGAGGAACAAAAAGGTAAGGTTGACAAAGAGATTCACACTACATCTTTTGTTTGTGATGCCTCTCACTCTAGTAGTGATTTTTATGATGCTAAAACTGTTGATAATTGTTCTGTGGAGGTCTTGTTCCTAGACACTCATATGGAGAGCATTAATAATAATGAACTAGAGATAGAACCTTGCTATACTAACATGCAGGGTCCTGAACTCCTTGCTACGATGGAAGAATACTATGAAGTGTTCCCCTACACAGGTAACCAAGGTAAAGATTTAAGAATTTTATATGAATCTCAAATCCTCTCATTGCATCTATACACAGAGGCATGTTCACCAAGATTGGTGCATCAACACTCGCTTGAAAGCGAGAACTTGTTCATCTACATGATGCTGATGCATCGTAAGAGGGTATGACTCCGACTGAACTCTACTTCATGATGTTCCAAGCTTGAACCTTGTGTGATGACGTGTACGGTAGTGCCAACCGTGCAAACACTCGCATGAGACACTTGGTTGCTTCAATTCAACATTTCAACAATTAGTGTCTGGTAAAACCTTCCAACTCAAACCTCTTTTAAATAAGCACATAGGGGTTGCACACTCATGTTTCATATTTTGTCTCACTTACACTTCATCAACTTCTAGGAGAAGCGCACTTATAGAATTAGTTTGTTGACTTAAGCGTTGTGTTTAGGTTGATGAACCGACTCAGTGGGACTTGTATTTTTATCACTTGTGAGCTAAACCCATGTCTTCAAAAACACAAAAATATTTTGTTGTCTTTCTAGTCTTGTTCCTACCAGGTTCTTAAGGAAGGCATACACCGGATCATGAAACATTCATTGAAGCAAAGGTTATTTGTCCATCAAAGTAGAGGTTAAAAGCACCTCAACGGTAAAGTGTGTCACTCTTTCTTTAACTTAAGCTTGGGGAGGTAACCACTTCTTATACTCTCTTTTGATAACTGCATTTTCTCTTTTGTTTTCATGATCTTCGCAAGTGGATACTTGGAAAGTTCTTAGCTTGGGGAGATTATTTTGCATGTGTAGAGTCTTGTGCGAAGTTCTTTAACTTAAAAGGTTTTCATGCTATTGGGTATCTCTCTGTTTTTAAATGCTTGCTTAGGTGAGATTTTGTTCATATTTATATAAGGGATATACTTGCTCATGTTATGCCCCATAGGATACAAGCCATTGCTTTGATGCACCTTGTTAAACTTTTATCTAGCTTGTGAAAAATATTGTGATCCTCTAAATATACATTGCCATGTCCTCTACATTTTTAAAATCAAAAAAAATATAATAAAGAAGTTCTTCGAAACTTGCTAGTTGTCACTGTTCAGAATTGTCTTAAGTGAATGGTTATGGAGTAGCACGACCTCATAGTGTTGGAAATGATGGTCTTAATAGATGCTTACTGAGTGAGTTGTCAAATAAGAAATTATGTTTCAAAGTTTCGAGATTACATATGCCAAAATTTGGTCTTGTAAATCAAAGTAAGATATTGCTTTATGCATGTCTTGCGCCACTGTCGCACAACATGGGATGCTAACAACTCCGCTGGCCTTTGGACAATCCAAAAAGAGGAAACTCTTGGAGTTTGGCTATGAGTTGCCCAACATATGTAGCAAAAAATGCTATATTTGGGCATGCATTGGTATTCGCATGGGCCTGCGTTAAAAGCAAAAGTCGGAATACTCCTCTGACCATTATGAGAAATCATTATACCGAAAAGGGAAACCTTGGTAATGGTCACGAGTGTCCTTCCTAGCCTATATAGTCTCGATTGAACATATACCACTCTTTTGGCATATTCTCGTTACTAAGAAATATATTTTCTATGAGCGCAACAATCGAAGTTTTCAATTGAGAGACTTTAATAGATGGCATGAGTGGGCAGCATTGGAAAACTCTATTTCTATTTATGATTGACAACTAACCGTGTTCAGCTTTGCCTTATACAAATAAAAATACAAAAATACAATAAAGTGCACATATAAGGATCACAAGTTTACTTGCAAGCTAGATTTAACTTTGACATGGGGCACAGAAGTTTTTGACTAATCTCTAGTGGTTTGGAATAATATAACTGAGCTTATATTGCCTTGTATGATTATGTGCTCTCTTGCTTTGAGCTTGCAGGAAAAACAAGGATACGGTGCATTGATTTCCAATGATGAGCAAGATCACATCCATTAATTTATCGATCCCTTTTGCTCGAGGACAAGCAAGATCTAGCTTGGGGAAGTTGATGGCTATGATAATACAACACTTTTTAGCAATATAAATTGTGTCATTTGCCTATCATATCATGCTCCATCTAACTATTGCTATGCCTGATATGCATGATTACTTGTTTTTATTAAATTCAATATGACCTTTGCACATTTAGTAGTTTAGGTAGAATTTTATCCCGCTTCCTTGTCTTTGACATGTGTGTAGGTGTTGATGATGATTATGGATAAAACAAAGGAAAAAGGAACAAAGATAGCATAGTATGGAGTTGCAGGGACCAGACTTAGCCATTTGAGGTGTTGGAAAAGTGAATTTTTCCAACTTCTCAAAATAAAGATCCAAGACCACAGGGTTGTATCTCTCGACGATACGAATTCAACGAGCCCAAGAACACCCAAAATGGAGTTTGTATGAAGAGTAATGATGGTTTAACGACCAACTATACGGCGAGAGCAAAAATTCCAGTTGTATAGCTCCCACCGTATAGTTGCCAAAAAAGGTCGCAAACGACGGGATTTCGCCCTCCGAAAGCTCTAGAACCTTCCCTAAGTCATATGAAGGTATTGGGGGAACCCTAGGGCACCCCAAGGCCTATATAAAGGAGGGAGGAGTCAAAGAAGAGAGGAGGAAGCCACCATACACCATATACAAGATCTAGATCCCATCTAACGCCTCCACGACGGCGTCCTGCTACCGTGCCGCCTCCATAGCCTCTACAACTCGACATGATTCCAAATATCCATCAACACCATCAAGTCATCCAAGCAAGAATAGGAGGAGAAGGCGGACACCGCCATCACCATGCTGACGCCACCATCACCGCGCTATCATCACCATCTCCATCGCTGCAATTCCTTCATCCTTCCCCATCATGATCTCCGTGATGGGTTGTAACATGGCTTGAACCCCCTTTTATTAATGTTATGATGATTTGAGTAATTGAAGTGTGGTGTGTTCTTGTTAATTAATATGATTGTGCTTTCTCTTTACATTGTTCTATTCATGATATTATTCTAGTGATTGGAGACGTCCAATCCATTGAGGAATTTACTAGGGATTCATAGAGTGTCACAAAACTTATCATTAGTATCTACTCTTCCATGGGTACTTGACAAGTCCATGGGTAGAACTAATAGGATATTTGCTATAAGTGATTTATGGAGGCAATAGCAGCTTAGGATGCACCTCCCAGAGTTCCTTAAGATCACTCATGATATAGATAGGTATGTTGCGAATTGCTTGACCCCAAAGTGACAGATGGGATATCTTGTGACTAGCACACTTGCTTAGGAGTACGGTTGTCCATAGAAATTAAGGCCTTTGCTCTGGTTTACCTTGATTGGTCTTGTTACTTTAATACACTATTCTCTTACGAGATGACCCATGTCTGAAGAGGGTGTGGACAATTGAGTTGTTTAGTTGCCACTTACCAACGGTGGAAGACAACGGTATATGAGGGACCGCCACAATTATAGTTAACACCTATTCCATAAGCATTTATCATGCACACCGGTATACACAACATTACTTGAGGAATCATAGCATTAATATTTCATCTCATTGCATTCACCTCTTTATAGTTTTACTTTTGTTCTAGTTTTCTTCTAGTCCTAGTAGTAGTTATTAAAAAACATCTTAAATTCATTTATCCTAGCAACTTATAGAATAGGCTATTTCCAAACCACGGTTTGGGTGCGAACATGGTCGCAGTGACAACGTGGCTGCTGGGTCATGTTCACCGAGCTCACATCAGGACAAACTCTTTAAATATTTGCTGCTACAAGTACTGCAATAACCCTGTTATTGGTGCAGGAACATAGTCCATCAGCAACCCGAGCTAGTCAGGACCTAAAGTGTCGAGCTCTGAACTCCATGGCCCATTCCCTGACCGTGAGTTACCTCGCCCAAGGTTCCTAACATTTTGTGAAAAATCCAAGTGAAACCCACAAAACCCTTGGTGCGGGGGCTAGAGGGAAGAACACCTAATTCTATGGTTTTCTCCTCGAGAAGCCTACGGAGTGACCCTGGAGACGCCCTCTCTAAGAAGCTAAACTTTGGAGGGCCTAAAGCGTGAGATATGAACTTACAACCCTAGTCGGTGGTGAGTTACCTCACCTACGGTTCCCAGCATCTTCACACTTTGCATGAGCGCGCCTCAGGCCTCCAACCACGTTTGTTCGCACGCGAAGGTGATCCCCATGGGAGGCGCCCGGGAAAGGCACGCAAGCCTCACGAGGCCGTGCCCCCTCTCAAGAGGGTGGGGTCCAGAAGTTAGCATAGGACCCCTCCTCGAGGGTACGCGTTGGGTCTCTCCTTGAGAGAACCGCCCAAATCTGTTGCAATCGACGAGCCACGGAAAATTGCCTAGGCCCTTGAGGCCTAATAACCTAGGCTATCCCCTGAGAGAGTTGGGGCCTATGCTCTTGAGGTGTTAGAAGCCTCGCAGGCCTAATCAAACACGGTCCATTATGCGGCAGCCCGACCCATTGGCTGGAAGGATCCCCGCTAGCTATGCCCCGCAAACACCGTCCTCAGGAATCACCCTCACAAGTCCTATGCCTGCAACCTCGCCTCACGAGGGCACCGTCCCAGGACGTGTAATCCCTCGACGGACGCGTTTGATGCTTCTAGAGGACCGTCCCCATGAAAGAGAGACGCGAGCCGCCGTCATGGACCCCGATAAGTGGGCACTACAACATGAACATGTGACAAACCTCAGGCACAACAAAAACAAACAAAGGTAGGCAAAACAGAACAAGGACCTCCACTGGGAAGTTCATCCTAAAGTCTTAATTACAAGGCAAAAGGAGCTGACAACTATTTCGGCATCACACCTCTAGGGACCAAGCTCTAAGCATCCCGATAGCGTCGTGGTGGCCACGCCTACTGGGTGGACCAGAGGCAAGGAGGATAGTCGATGTGGCACAGCTGCGTGTCAAACATAGAGATGGAGAAGTCCCCCTTGCCGGCATACCGAAATCATAGCATGAAGTCGTGCTGGATGTAGTGCTTAGAGAGGAATCGAAGCCAGCTGCCGGAGATGGACTTCTCGCCTCCCGAGAATGTCGTGATGCTCACCTCCCACTTCTCGCGCTGCCAAAGTGGTGTAGCCGCGCCGCGTCCGGGAGGTCGTGTGCGGTCCCATGCACGAATCGCTTGGGGAGATCCACCCTCATGAACCAGTCCAAGTCGTCAAGGACAACAATGAAGTCGATGACCCTTTCAGGAACAGGGTCATCCTTGATCTTGATGACCACGGGAGTAGGGGCCGCCAGTGCCAGGGCCTCGGCAACAGCGGGAGTATTCAGGCCAGGTCCCACTCTGGGCCTACCACCATGCCCTTGGTGACGACCCCTGCCACTCCCGCGAGGACAACCGCACCCGCGCTTGGCGAGAGTCTATCCCGAGGACGTGCTCGCCCCCACGGGTGCAAGTACAGCGAGAGCCATGCCAAGTCTGCCACGCCTCCCTCGACCACTCCCGCGGGGTCGCCCATGATCATGCTTCACCGGCGGAGCCTCTACCGCCTCGGCCATCACAACCTTCCCCTTCTCAGCCGAGAAGCGTGGGTGTTGGGGATATGCTAAATGGGTATCACCATAGCACGTCTCTAATCTGTCAAACCCGGGTGGCCCACAGTTGGTATCATGGCCCATAGCTTGCTAGGCGGCCCAGTTAGACGGATACCAAAGGGAGGCCCATGCCGGATAAAGGAAGGCTACGTAGGAATCACCGACATACTGGGCGCCTTGGAGTACAAGACACGAAGACTAGTTAGTATTAGTGTAGGACTCTTTACCTTGTCCGACAAGGTCCTTTCCCTATAACCCTAGGTTATGGTGCCCTTATAAGCCGAACTTGTGGGAGCCTTAGGGTAACAATTAGAGTGTACACCGTACAACATCCCGCGGAGCAAACCGATCTCTTTAACTCGGCGTATTGCCATTATAGTGATTTATAGAATGAGTAGAGTTCCACCACCGTTGTGGGACTTGAACCTGGGTAAGATGTGTACCCTGGGGGGATGACCTTCGGATACCCCAACCAGACAAGATCTACGACAAGCGGTTCGCGTCCGGCTACCTTCTGGTAGTCGGACCCGAACACTTCGTACCGGCTACTATCCAGTAGCCAGAATCGGGAGGAGCAACAAGACACAGGACCGGATACATCAGCGTAGCCGGACGCAATCAGGAGGACAGGGCGACGTGCTGCATAGTGCATGGTACTCCCTGGTATGACGACAAGACCTGCAACTACATGGCCATACCGAACACTTTGCTGGGTGACACGGGCATAGTGGCCAGACGCTGACGACAGGCCCGCACGGCGTTCACTGTACCCACAACGACCCTACCGCATGTACCTCGATGGGATGTAACTGTACCGGATAATGTAGATGACCAGCCGGCTAGGACCTGCCTGTGGGGCCCGCCAGCCGGACTGGCCAGTGAGACCGTTGCCCCTCTACCTATATAAGGAGGGGCAAGGCTCTCATAGCAAGGGTTGGTCTCAGTGCATTTAAGAAGGTAGATAGAAGATACATCTCAAGGAGAGATTGTAGCCCGTATACCACTCATAGTCAGATCGGCAGGAGTAGGAGCTTTACCTCACCACGAGGGCTCCGAACCTGGATACTTCTTGTGTCTCTCCACACTTGCTCGTATCCAATCCCGCGTGTAGACGCTGTCGAGAGCTTCCCTGCTAGTCCCCACACCTCTATCTAACCTGTTTAGGTACTGTCGTTCCTAATACAACGACAGTTGGCGCCCACCGTGGGGCTAAATGGCTT
The DNA here is from genome assembly GCA_916181665.1 of Avena sativa. Lineage (NCBI taxonomy): Eukaryota > Viridiplantae > Streptophyta > Magnoliopsida > Poales > Poaceae > Avena > Avena sativa. Next base: position 323,057,274 of record OV702292.1, read on the forward strand.
CGACCGGAGTCATGTTCCGCACGGGACCCCGCACTTCAGCCGGTGAGCGCGTGTCCTTCGTCCTAGTGCTTACGCTCGGCAACTTCGACTGTGTCATCGACAACGCTTCGTGTTTCGCTGGATCCACGTTTCCGACAAACGGTTCTATTCTGCGCTTCGGTGACCTCCCCGTCTATGTCGCCACCGTGCCGGAGCGTTTCCCTAGGGAGATCGTCTCCATCATGGAGCCGCTTTACCTCGGCAGGAGTGCCTCCATCGCTCCCCACGGTGTCGAGGTCATGATGGCCGGCTCCAGCTCTCAGCCCTGCCAACCTCGGGAGAGGCGCGATGGCGAGCCCGGAACTTCCGCTCCGCCACGGCCTAGGAACCCGGTGGAAGAGGCCATCGACCGGCTCCTCACGCCAGTTAACATCAGGGACAATCCGGAGGCGGCGGAGGCCAACTTCGCCATGGAGAGGCAGCTTCTCCTGCAGGAGGCCATGGAGCTGGCTGCGACTAGGAAGCAAATCGAGATCACCCGGCGCGAGTACGACCGCGCGCACGGCCACACTCTGGCTATAGTGGAGCCGAGTCGGCGCGGACAAGTACGTCGCCGGGGCGGCAAGCTAGGCGGAAGAATAGAAAGGGATGGCGAGCTAGATCCGCCAAGTTCTCTCATTCGGCCCACCTCCAGCACACCCATCAAGAACCTGCACGCGGCGCGAGCCGCACAGACGAGCATCCCAACTTGGAGGGCAAGGAGCGAGACCGGCAGCATGCTCGGGTATAGGAGCTCCTCCGGTCGCTGACGAGCTAGCTGATGCCATCCGGCAGATGCACGAGGACCCCAGCTGCTCCAGGGGAAGCAAGCCGCCCGGCAACAGCAAGGGTGCACCCCGCGAGACCCAGCAGGCGTCCTCCCCTCCAGCTAAAGCCCGCAGCAAGCGCAGCTCTGGCAACAAGGGCCAGCCGTGTCAGGAGCAAACAGTGAATAGCAACCCACTACCGCCCCCTCCACCAGTCGGAGCGCCACGACCTGCCGGTTCCCGTCTCTTGGGCCGGGTAAGACCGCCCATCCCGGATCGTCTGAATGCCCGCGACCGCATCGAGCTCCTCGCTCAAGCGCGTGTCACGGAAGAGGAAGACTCCACCGGGCCAGTTTGTTTTGAACCTTGCATCTGGAACGAGCCGTTTCCGGATAAGTTCACCCTACCCCGGGATACCCCCAAGTACGACAGCAGCATGAAGCCGGAAGATTGGCTGACCAACTACACCATGATAGTCGGCATCACCCACGGGAACAAGCGCACAACTGTGCGCTATGTTCCCCTCATGCTAACCGGGTCAGCGAGGACATGGCTCGACAGCCTCGCGCCCAACAGCATCAACGCCTAGCCAGATTTTGAGAAGGTTTTCGTCCGCAACTTCAACGGCACGTATAAGCGTCCGGGACACCCGCGCGACCTGGCCTTGTGCGTCTAGGGCGACCTCGAGTCAGACCGCGAGTACCTCGCCAGGTGAACAGAGCTGCGCAACACATGCGAGGGCATCGTGGAGAGCCAGGCGATCGGGTTCTTCATTGAGGGGTGCCGAGAAGGCACCATGCTTTGCCACCGGCTACTGTGTGACGAGCCGAAAACCATGGCGGAGCTCATGACGGTTGCGGACCAGTACGCCACGGCCGATGCCGCAATGAAGAAACCTTTCCGGGAGGGTGCTGACGGTCGTCCGACTCCTTCAGAGCTGGCTCGCGACCGGCCAAGCAATCTGGCTGGAGAAGCCGGATCCTCCAGACGCCACGGCAACGATAATCGGTTCCATGGGGACCGCCAAGCCGGACAGCAGAAGCCTCGGTACCACGCGCGGCAGGTCAACACCGTGGAGGGCGCGCCCGACGCACCGGCAAGCGATGCAAGAAGGCAGAAGCCACGGCTCACCTTCAACCAAATGTTTGACAGCCCATGCAAGTGGCATAGCTGTCCCTTCAAGCTGGCTACGCAAACCACCCGGAACTGCAGCTGGATCCGTCAGCTGAAGGACCAAGGCAACTAGCAACGGCTACCCCCGCCCCCTACCAGTGGACCCCCACCGCCGGCTAGGTAACGACGGCAATGGCGGCAACAACAACAACGGCTACCCCCAGCCGCACGCCACCTATCACATCTTCAAGACTGAGCTGGACGACAAGCACAGCCGTAGGCGGCTCTCTAAGGAGGTCAACGCCATTGTCTCCCTAGTCCCCCAGTACCTGAACTGGTCGGAGACCCCCATCACCAGGAGCCGGGAGGATCAGCCGGATCAGCTTCCAAATCCCGGGGGCTACACCATGGTGCTTGACCCCCTCATCGTCTCCAACGAGCACACCTGCCGTTTCTCGCACGTCCTCATCGACGGGGGCAGCAGCCTCAACCTGCTTTACCGGTCATCGCTAGAGAAGCTTGGCATCCACGAGTGCGACCTGCGCCCGACTACCACGACATTCCACGGTGTACTGACGGGGCCGGCTTGCGCTCCGCTGGGTAAAATCCAGCTAGACGTCATCTTCGGGACCGAGCATAACTTCCGGCGCGAGCCAGTATGGTTCAAGGTGGTGAACTTATCAAGCTCCTACCACGCTCTCCTCGGGCGCCCTGCCCTCGCCAAGTTCATGGTCGTCCCCCACTATGCGTATCTCAAGACGAAGCTGCCGGGGCCAAACGACGTGATCACCTTCATCGGCTGCTTCAGGCGGTCGATGGAGTGCGCCTCAGCTAGCTCCAAGCTGGCCGAGGCCCTCATCATAGACGAAGAAAAGCGCGAGATCATGCGCAATGTGGCCATGGCCCAGCAAGAAATACCGGTTAGCAGGAAGCCGGCTGGGGATGCAGCTTTCCAACCGGCCAGGGAGACGAAGAAGATTCTGCTCGACCCCGCCGACCCGACCAAGTTCGTCACCATTGGTGCCAACTTGGACAGTAAATTGGAAGGCACGCTCGTCGACTTCCTCCGTGAGAATCGGGACATCTTCGCATGGTCACCCAAGGACATGCTAGGTGTACCGAGGGAGTTCGTCGAGCACTCGCTTCATGTACGACCGGATGCCAAGCCGGTTAAGCAGCCTCTGTGCCGGTTCGCAGAAGAGAAGAGAAAGATCATTGGTGACGAGATCACCCGGCTCCTTGCAGCCAAGTTCATTATGGAGGTGTACCACCCAGACTAGCTGGCCAACCCAGTCCTAGTGTTGAAGAAGAACAAGACCTGGTGCATGTGTATCGACTACACCAGATTGAACAAGGCGTGCCCGAAAGACCCCTTCGCTTTGCCCCGTATCGATCAGGTTATGGATTCCACGGCCGGCTGCGATTTGTTGTCCTTTTTGGATTGTTACTCCGGTTACTATCAGATCCGGCTAAACCCGGCTGACCAAATAAAGACATCGTTTATCACCCCATACGGGGCCTTCTGCTATGTAACCATGCCTTTCAGTCTAAAAAATGCAGGCGCTACCTATCCGCGCTGTATGCAGAAATGCTTGCACTCGCAGATCGGCCGAAACATGCATGCCTACATAGACAACGTCGTCATCAAGACAAAGGAGAAGCGCACCCTCCTCGAGGATTTGGGGGAAACGTTCGGCAACCTCCGTCGGTACCAGATGAAGCTGAACCCAGAAAGTGCGTCTTCGGCGTCCCATCTGGCTAGCTAATCGGTTTCCTCGTTTCACGATGAGGGATCAAGGCGAACCCGAAGAAGATTGTGGCCATCGAGAGAATGCAACTGCCCAAGAGCTTGCTTAGAGTCCAGAAATTCACCGGATGCCTAGCTTCCCTCAATCGTTTCATCAGCCGGTTGGGGGAGAAAGAACTTCCATTGTACCAGCTGATGAAGAAGATGGACAAGTTCTCCTAGACCTCGCAGGCCGACACCACCTTTCATGACCTCAAGTGCATGCTATCCACAACGCCGGTTCTAGCCACGCCGGCTAGCAAGGAGCCGATGTTTCTCTATATAGCAGCCATCAGCCGGGTCGTCAGCGTCGTCCTAGTGGTGAAGCGCCCCAAGGAAGGCAAGGCTCAGCCGGTTCAGTGACCCGTTTACTACCTCAGCGAGGTTCTCTCCCTCTCCAAGCAGAACTACCCCCACTACCAGAACATGTGCTACGGTGTGTACCTGGCATGCAAGAAGCTCAAGCACTACTTCCAGGAGCATCCGATTAAGGTCGTGTGCACCGCACCCCTTTCAGAAATCACCGGCAACAAGGACGCCACCGGCCGAGTCGCCAAGTGGTCCATCGAGCTCGCCGCCTACTCCATCCAGTACGAGCCAAGGCTCACGATCAAGTCACAGGCCCTGGCGGACTTCCTTGTCGACTGGGCTGAAACCCAATACCTCCCCCCGGTTCCCGACTCGGACCACTGGAGGTTGCACTTCGACGGCTCGAAGATGCTTAGGGGCTTGGGAGCCGGCATTGTCCTCACCTCGCCCAAAGGAGACCGGCTGGATTACGTTCTCCAGATACACTTCAAGGCCTCCAACAACGTCGTCGAGTACAAGGCACTTGTGCATGGCCTCCGGCTAGCCAGGGAGATTGACGTCAACCGGATACTTTGCTTCGGCGACTCGGATCTGGTGGTGCAGCAGGTATCCGGAGAATGGGATGCCCGCGATGCAAACATGTCCCTCTATCAGTTCCACGTGCAGAAGCTCAGCGCCTGCTTCGACGGATGTGAGTTCCATTACGTCCCTCGTGTCAACAACAAGGCAGCCGATTCGCTCGCCCGATTCGGATCCACCAGGCAGGCAATCCCACCAGGGGTCTCCTTGGAGCATCTGCGCAAACCCTCCATCAATCCGTATCCCAAGTCGGATTCCATTGTCTGGGCGGGAAGCATTCCGGTTGATGTCACGGTAGACGCGGAACTGGTAGAACCTACCAAGAAAAAGGCTCGCACCGACTCCGGCACGACCACACCTTCTGGCTCGAAAGACCCTGGGGCTGCCGACTCGTCAAGTGGCATGGGGGCTGCCGTTCCGGGTACTTCATCCAGACGACCCCCCGGTGCCCCTCAACCGGGGAACGAGAGCGTCTTCACCATCCAGGAGATACCATCCTGGGCGCAGCCCTTCATGAACTACATCACCAATGGAGAACTTCCGGATGACGAGGTGGAGGCCAGGCAAATCCGGCAATGCGTGCACACGTACACCATCATCAACAAGGAGATGTACAAGCGCAGCGTATCTGGCATCTTCCAGTGATGTGTCAATGTGGACACAGGCTACCAGCTACTCAAGGACATCCACCAGGGCGAGTGCGGACATCACGCTTCATCCAGGGCAATAGTCACCAAGGCGTTCCGCCACGACTTCTATTGGACCACCACCCTCGAGGATGTCGAGCAGCTGGTTCGCACGTGCAACGGTTGCCAATGCTTCGGGAAGCTCAGGCACATGCCGGCAACGGTACTCAAGACCATACTGATCACCTGGCCCTTCGCCATCTGGGGCCTCGACATAGTCGGTCCCTTCAAGCGGGCATGCACGAGCATGACCCACTTGCTGGTGGCGGTAGACAAGTTCACAAAGTGGATATAGGCCAAGCCTATCCAGAAGCTGGATGGGGCGACAGTCGTCACCTTCTTCATAGACCCCATTAACCGGTTCGGCTGCCCCAACAGCATCATCACCGATAACAACATGAACTTTGCCAAGGGGGACTTCGCCCGGTTCTGTAGCAACAAGGGCATCTGGCTAGATCTCGCTTACGTCACGCACCTGCAGTGGAACGGGAGAGTCGAATGGGCAAATGGCCTAGTTCTAGCCAGCATCAAGCCACGCCTCATCGAGCCCTTGGAGTGGGCACCCGGATGCTGGATCGAGGAACTTCCGGTTGTGGTGTGGAGTCTCCGCACCACGCTGAATAGGTAAACCGGCTTCACCCTGTTGTTCCTCGTCTATGGCTCGGAAGTTGTCCTCTCCGTTGACATCGAGTTCGACTCACCGTGCAAGATCCTCTACGATGAAAAGGCCAACAAGGAGGCACGGGAGGATGGCATCGACCTACTCAAGGAAACCCGCGAGCTGGCACTGTCCAGGTCGGCCCTGTACCAGCAGCGCCTACGCCACTACCATTCGAGCCGGATCCGACCCATCACGTTCCGCGAGGGCGATCTGGTTCTCCGGTTGGTGCAAGATACGAAGGGCATGCACAAGTTATCACCACCTTGGGAGGGCCCCTTTATCATCAGTCGGGCGCTGCACAATAACTCCTACTACCTCATTGACGCGCAACAGCCGTGCAAGAACAAGATGGACAAGTCGGATGAAGAGACAGAACACCCCTGGAACGCGGCCCTGCTCCGCCCATTTTACACCCAGTCATCGGACAGTGTATGTATCCCACGAACTCTATGAATGAAAATGCGGACCCCTGCGAGATACTCGGGGGCTCCTTGCTAGAAATTTCTGTGTATTTGTTTCCGGTTCAGTTTTTCCGGCTCCGGCAACCCCTACCCGGGGCTCGCTGGCTGGCCCGACCTGCTAAATCAACAAACCGGGTGAGTAGTGTGTGATGATATCAGAGGCCCACTCTTCGTCTTAGCTATAGACCGCAACCCGGCTGTCTGGCTAGCAAGAGCAAAAGCCGGAGACATCCCACATGAAAGACGGGGAGGAGATGTGACGGATCGGACGTTTCGGCCTTGCGCCTAGTTTGAGATAATCCGGCTACTAAGCCCTCAGTACCTTGCACAATGTATTGTCAGCTCCCTTTGATTCCGGCTGCAGACCCCAACCTGGCTGCCCGGCAAGGATGCAGGGTAAACAACAAAGCGCACGAGAAAGAGACTAAGTGTCCAAAGAAGCAGAAGCTAGTTTTCAAAAATTAAAGCTGTCTTCCGGCTAATAAGCAATACTTTAACTGACTAACCTATTAACAAATGGGCCTAAATGTGTATTTTTTTTGTACGACTACATTGAGTCGGACTTCAAGGAGAGGGAAGATTCGAAGTCCTTGCCTTCATCAAGCGCTCCGAATCTTGGGTGCTGCACCCACTGGGTGCACTCGCGCGCCCCTAGTGGAACCATGTAGTTCCGACCGGCTAAAGAGAGTTTAGCCGGATATTTGGAGCCTAGGTGAGGGCAAGGGCAGGAAAAGAAAGAGGAAGATTCGAAGCAACTGGCTTCGCCAGCTACTCCGAATCTCGGGGGCTACACCTAGTGGGTGCGCTGGAGCGCCCCTGCTAGGGTTAAAGATCCCCCGGCTAAAGGCATTCAGCCAGGCAAGGTAACCGGATATCTCCCGGATTGTGTTAGCCGGCTAGAGGTGTCTAGCCGCTCGAAGCTAAGGGTTTTAAGAAAAGAAAGAAGAAGATTCGAAGCACTTGGCTACACCAGCTACTCCGAATCTCAGAGGCTACACCTAGTGGGTGCGCTGGCGTGCCCCCACTGGAGTTGGAGTTCCCCCAACTAAAGGTGTCTAGCCGGGCGAACGTAGCCGGATAAGCGTAATCGGCAAAAGTTAAAAACTTCGAAGCACACAGAAAATCACAAGGAATATGGAAGCAAGCAAATAATACGATTGGATAAAAAAGGGAGTCGAAGCTCCCATAAGTTCACCCGGCGTCAGAGACAGTCCGCACAGACAACAAATTTCAATAAAACGAAATAATTAGAAATTCAGCCGGCATTCCGTGGATCATATCTAAGCGGCGGGGCCCTTGCCGTGAGGTTGATCCTGGCCGGAGGCAGTCTCGGGAGGCGGAGGAGGAGCGCTGGCGGTTCTAGCCCCGATGTCCCCGCCAGTCGACTGCGACGAGGCTTCAGCTCCCGCATCCGGCATCCCGGCAGACTCCGAGTTGGTAATGACCTCGTCGACGTCCGCGTAGTCGGCTATCTTGATGGCGGAGGCGCGGAGCTACGGATGGGCTTGGCAGATGGCGGCGAGGTCGGTGCCAGCGTGGAAGCCCCCATCGATCTTCTTGACGCGGGCATCCTTGTACTAGGAGAGCATCAAGGCCAAGGCCATCTCTGCTCCGGCTCGTGCCGCCAGGTCCCGTAGACGATCAACGGTAGCCGGCACCTCTGTCACCTTGGCCGCCAGCTGCACCATCGTCTCTGGAGCCGCCGGGTCCGGCCATAAGAACTCGAAGACCGCCTGAGCCGCTTTGTGGAGCTTAGCAGCCTCCTCGGCAAGAAGGCCGACCAGCTCTTGGGAAGTGGGTTGCTCCCCTGGCCAGTTCTCATATAGCCGGTTGTATGCCAGAAGGTCTACGCCGGGATAAAAAAAATAGAAAGTCAGATCCGACTACCGGATCCGGAAAGATGAAGCTAGTCGGAAAGAACTTACCCTTGGCGGTGCGCCCAACCTGCATCAACTCCTCGAGAAAAGTCTTCTCCTGGTCCGCCAGCCGCTTGATCTCCTTCTCTTGGTCCTTGCTCAGGGCGTCGAGAAGATCAAAGGCCTGGGCACGGCTGGCGAGGGCGGAGTCGCACTCCTTGAGGGTGGCCTCCAGCGCATCCTTCTTGGCATGCCAGTCCTTGTTGTGCAACTGGAGTGTGGAGTTGGACTTGCTCAGCCGATCGTTCGCCATCTTCAGATGATCGATTTCCCGCTAGGCACACACCATGATGGTTGCGGAAACCGACTATCAGCACACAAAAAGTAGGAAGAGGAGGAAGACGAAAGTGTCCGGCAACGGAATCCGGATAAAGAAACTTACTCTGGGAGGTCCCGTTGGCGGCTGCCAGCTTCTGCTCCAGGGTCCAATTGCCGCCAGTCGTGGCCTCGAGCTGCCGGATCTCCTTCACCGCCAGCTCGAGCGTGGCAGCTAGATCCGCCAGCGAGGCGGCGGAGGAAGCGTCGTCATCAACAGCGTTGGCGACCAGCGACTCCTTCGCCTCCTTCGCCTCCAGCACCGTTGTTCGCCACTCTTCCCCTAGCTCATTGTTGGAGTTGTCGTCGGCGACGAGCACGAGCTCCTTGCCGGTGGAGGCCCTCCACGCCGCCGCGGGGGAACTACCTCCACTTTGTGGGGCCACCGCAGCCGTTTCCGGCTGCACCACTGTGGTCGGTGGGGCCTCCCTTGCTCCGGCTGCGGTAGCTGGATCAGCTCCAGGCGGGGGCAGAGACGAAGCCCTAGGTGAAGGAGGGGGAGCAGAAGCAGCCGGAGGTGGCGCGGTGTCCGGCGCGGGGGGCGGCGAGCCAGTGGGCGCCTGCGCCAGGCTCGCGGCACTGAAGGAGTCCATCGAGCTGAACAACAGAAGATAAGAGAAAGACAAAAGCAAGTAAGGCAAAAGACAGAAAAGCTGCACAAAAGAAAGAGAGAAGGCAGAAGCAACAAACAAGGTCAGCAGATGACTTACCACTGCACCATGGGAGGCGGCCCCTTCTTGCGGCCAAGGTGGCTGGGGGAAGGGCGCCGGTTCGGCTCCTCTTGGGGGCTGGCTCCTCCACGATAGGCCGACTGGACCCACCTCCTCCTCCACCGGACCGGCTAGAGCCGCTCCCACTAGCGCCCGATCGACCGGAGTCGTCCTCCGCCATGCGGCGTCAGGCTGGCTCGGGAGACGGCGCGGCCTCCTCCTCCATGTCGACCTCCACGTGGGGGTCGTGTGTCGGCTCGTCGTTCTGGCTGGGGAAGATGTTGCCTTCCCCATCTGACTCCTCGCCGGACCGGCGAGCGTGCGGCTCAGGAAGGTCAGGCGTGAAGTTCTGGAGGGGGGTCTCGCCCTCCTCCCGGATGATGTAGGGGAAGGTCTACAAAAGAAAGAAGACAAAAGTTAGCCGAATAGAAAGACGGTTCAGGAAACAGAGAAAACCGGCTGGCGAGAAACTTACCCGGGGCACGCGGTTGCCGTGGCTGTAGGGGGCCAGCCCGAACTTCCAGTGCTCCGGCAGACACTCCTTCGTAATCATCCACACCCACTCCTTAAGGTTGTGGTAGTGGGGATCACGGCGGGACAACTGGGTCGGGTCTAGCCGGCCGGAATAGAAGCACATCTTGTGTGTGCGTTGCTGTAGCGGCATCATCAGTCGAGACATCTAGCTAAGTGTGATGTCTAGGCCGGTCAAGCCGGCAGTGACGAGGGAGCGCATCCGCTGCAGCATCGCGTCCGACTCTGCCTTCTCCCCGTGGATCTTCAGGTCCCAATTCTGTCGGCTAGATTCCATGTCCTGGAAAGCCAGCAGATTGATCCAGTCGACGGCGGTGATGTTGCTGACGTAGAAGTACGACTGCTGCCACAGTCGCACTATGTCTTGCAGCCGGAACTTCGAGTAGCCGGTCTGCATAAGGGAGTAGATGGAGGCGCCGCCGCACGTCACCAGCGCCCTTGGGTAAACTGCACCAGTGGCCGGACGCGGAACAGCCGGCAGAACAACCTAAGATCCGGCTGGATCCCGAGGTAGCTCTCGCAGAACGCCACGAAGTGCGCCAGCGTGCCGATGGAGTTGGCGCCGAGGTGGTGGAGGCGCAAGTTGAAGAACACAAGGAACGTCAGGAAGAAGGGATGCACCGGCAGAGAGAATCCACAGGCGAGGTGAGAAAGGAAGATGACCCGATCCCCCTCCGCCGGGTGCGGCGACTCCTCTCCCGCCAGCGCCAACCGCACCTTCACCTCCGTCTCCGGCGGCAGGACGTGGGTGGTGCGATACTTCTCGATGTGCTCCTACGTGACGGAGGAACCGCACCAGATGCCGTGCTCCGAAGCCATCACTGGTTCGTTGGTCGTCGTACCGGCTGTGGAGTGGTGGTGGCCCGTGTCTCCAACAACGCTAAATGGGCAGCGCGGTGAACTACGGCGACAAGAGCAAGCAAGGCAAGGCGAGAAGGCAAGGGCGAAGGGAGGAAACTGGGAAGGTAGTGAGCGGAGGGAGGAACCGCCCTCCCCGGGTGACCCTTTAAAGGCCTGGGAGGGCAACCTTCTGTGGTGCCATGCGGTGCCCATCGAGCTCTGCCCCGCTCCCTCCAGCGCACCAGATCCTTTGTGCAGGCGCTGAGTGTGCAGAAGATCCTAGAGCGGGAACCGAAGAGCCAAATGGCAGTTTCCCGAGGCGACGTGCAATGGGACAATACACTGCGCGCCGCAGTGTAATGATGGCGCGTGCGCGCGTGGACGGCGTCAACACTAATGTCACGGGCAGCGCAATCACCAGGCGTAGCCAGTTACAAATTTCAAAATTAGGGAGGAGCGCGTGCACATTTCACCTAAGGGCGACATCTACACACGCTCGGGGGCTATTGTCGGGGGGATGACCTCCGAATACCCCATCCAGACAAGATATACGGCAGGCGGTTCGCGTCCAGCTACCTTCCGGTAGTCGGACCCGAACACTTTGTACCGGCTACTATCCAGTAGCCGGAATTAGGAGGAGCAACAAGACACAGGACCGGCTACATCAGCGTAGCCGGACGAAATCAGGAGGACAGGGCGACATGCTGCATAGTGGGCGGTACTCCCGGGTACGGCGACAAGACCAGCAACTACACGGCCATACCGAAGACTTTGCTGGGTGACGCGGGCACGGTGGCCAGACGCTGCCGACAGGCTCGCACGACGTTCACTGTACCCACGACGACCCTACCGCATGTACCTCGATGGGATGTAACTGTATCGGATACTGTAGATGACCAGCCGGCTGGGACCTGCCTGTGGGGCCCACCAGCCGGACTAGCCAGTGAGACCGTTGCCCCTTTACCTATATAAGGAGAGGCAAGGCTCTCGTAGCAAGGGTTGGTCTTAGTGCATTTAAGAAGGTAGATACAAGATATAGCTCAAGGAGCGATTGTAGCCCGTATACCACTCATAGTCAGATCGACAGGACTAGGAGCTTTACCTCACCATGAGGGCTCCGAACCTGGGTACTTCTTGTGTCCCGCCACACTTGCTCGTATCCAATCCCGCATGTGGACACTGTCGAGAGCTTCCCTGCTAGTCCCCACACCTCTATCTAACCTGTTTAGGTATTGTTGTTCCCAATACAACAACATACCCCATACCATCCAACTCTCTGCCTTACCCCACGCTCTGTGAGGAACCCTCCATGGCATACTCGTCGGCAATACCACGATAGTTGGCGCCCACTGTGGGGCAAGAGGCGCTTTGAGCTCTACACCAGGCGAGGTCCAAGCTCTTTACGGGAATCGGCGACACCATGGCCATTGGGTGCATCCTCCTCTCCAGCAATGTCCTGATCGCCCCCCCCCCCCCCCCGATGAATTTTGGGTCCTAGCAAAGACGAACCCTACCCGCTGCTCCATCGTCCCAGTCAGAGACATCCACATCTTCATCGGCGAAACCGACTCGGGTCCTAGCTCCCAGGAAGTCAGAAACTCGTGAAGGCCCGCACAGACCTCCTACGGGCAGGATACATTTGCAGAAGAATCTAGGATATACCTCTCTCTAGAGTATGGTGGCTCAGATCAGGAAAATTCAAGGCCCACCCAAACCGCCCCTGTGCAGGATATAATGGTGGAAGGACCCCGCAAATCCGCTTGGCTTCCCCGAGCGTTAGAGATGCGAAGTTCACACTTTGTCGGTGTCGTCACCATCTTCAATCCAGGTAGATGCATTCAGAGGGAAGGAGAACCGAGAATATCATTTTGCGGCCCGAAAGTTGGGGCGCCCAGGCAATGCGGTACCCAAGTTCCCTGAAATCAGTCAGGATGACTACAGTTGGTGTGCCAAATACTCAGAGGGTCTTTTCGGCACGAATTCAACTTTACGTTTCAATACAAAAAATCAGGCTAACGACCGTCAAGTTGGGCCCCCTTTGTCAGTTCTCGTCGTTATGTCTCTCCCGTCGCTTAGGCGAGGTGACTGTCATGTAGGCTTGCAGCGTTGGCATAGTGGATAAGACAACACCCCCTGCCCAGTGTATTGATGTGACAAAATAGGGCACATGTATCGGCGTTATAATTATTTTTTGTTTACTCAGAAGCTAGAACGGCCAGCGCCATGCGTCTCTCCTTGGACTTCCGTCCCCGTCGTTAACCACTACCTTAAAAGCAGATTAACGATTCCAACGTTCCCTTGCCTCGCAGAAACCACTCTTCTTCTTCCTATCATCTGTCTTCTTCCCGTCTTCTCCTTGCCGCCATGGAAGGTCGTCGCACTCTAGAGACAAGCTTCACTACCCATGACAATAAGAAGATAGACGTTGTCTACATCAACGAGGAGGAGACAGTGGTGCCTGTCCTGAGGATGTATGAGGGTTGGCTTGAGAAAGACAAGGACAAGTTTGTGGGATTGGACCTCGAGTACACCCCGGAGAACCCATATGAAGGGAGTGAAGTCGTTGTCGTTCAACTGGCCATGAGGAAACACGTCCTCGTCTACCACCTCTCCCGGTTTGTAGATCTGCTCTCTGTAGCTAACCGCTTTTAGGGTTTTCTCCTCTTGTTCTTTATCCATTAGCCCGTCTTGCAACTATTGGATTTTATTTAGGACCAAATAAATTATGACAAGACAATGTTGAGAATCTTGATCTTGCATTTACTAAACTTTTCAAAATTATATTCAGATGATGATCTTGCATTGACAAAATATTTGTAGTTACAAATTTTGGTGATGACAAACTACATACTTTCATGACTGACAGGAAATGTCTGGCGCTGCGCCAGTTCCTTGTAGAAAAGGGGATTTTTTTTCTGCATTGTCGACAATACAACTGATTTTTCGAAATTTTATCGAGAGGGAATTATAATTCCTGCGCACAACTGGATCGATATTCAACGTCTTGTCAAGATCCTAGGAGGCTCGAGGAAGGATGGAATGGCATCACTCGCAACTAGAATCCTCGATGAGTTGTACGATAGAATGAAGGAAGATCTCCCTACGGATAGGCACGATTTCTGGGACGAGTGGCCGTTGTCTGATATAAACCTGAAGTATGCAGCCATAGATGCTTACGTGACCTACTAGTTGTAAAAGAAGATCCATTTTTTTCTACGTTACCTCGTGTTTTGCCCTATTTGCAAGAGGGAAGACGAGCTTAGGGGAGCCCTTTGTAGAAAATGCAGAATAGCTAAGTTTGAAGCTGCATATGCAAAGAAAATGGTTGCATCTGAAGCAGCTGACAGAGAGGCTGCAGAAGCAGCTGAAAGAGAGCTTGCAGCTGAAGCAGAAGCAGCTGATAGAGAGGCTGCAGCTAAAGCAGCAAACAGAGAGGCAGCATCTTCTAGAGGCAACAATCAGGCATGTGATGCACCGCTAATTGTGCCGCAGGGTGCTGAAGATATGGAAGCCAAGTTAGATCCCAGGTGGGACGAACTTGCATTTCGTGAGCTGTGGAGGGCCAATAATGTAAGATCCACCTGGAATGCTCGCAGTTGGTCGCCTAGGAACGATGGCAAGCGCCTCAAGTGGTCTGATGAGAAGTGAATTAAGTTTTACTTCTCACTATTATGTTTCTATTTGTGGAACTCGGTTATCTTATCAAGATGTCTAGCACCTCAAGTGAGAGTAGTAAAATAAATTTAACCTTGTTTGTGTTATGTTTATGTATGTGTCTTGTAGCTTGTCAAGATGGTAGCTCGTTAACTGGCAGTTTGAAAGAGTACCCTTTTCCTCTCTCGCTAAACAGATATGTTTGCCCAAATTGGTAGCAAATCTAGAGAAGATTCTCTCTTCGATAATTCATTCCCTTTTGGACCTCTTTTTGCCTTCGATCAGGTAGCAAATCTAGAGCAGCAAATCGCACCAGGCAGAATACATTCATTCGGAAAACAAAACAAATGTAGATATATATGTGTGCAACTAAATAGGATATAGAGATAGAAAGTAGGTTGCTTAACGAGGTTCGATGCATTCAGCCAGAAATAGGATGCAAGCAGAATATAGAAAATCAAAAAGAAGCTGCTTAGCAGCAGCAGCCGCCGCAGCTGCAGGCACATTCAAGGCCTTCAAGCGCCTGCGCCTCTGCCTCCTCCCTCTGGCGCTTCCTCCACTTCTTGCTGCCTAGTCCCTTGATCTTGCGGGCCTTGGGCCTGATTGGACGCATGCAACCCTCTTTGATGGCCACCTGCCGGAGGTTTCGGAGGTGAATGTCGAGAGCCTGGTGTTCAGCGATGTAGGCGTTGATGTTCACGGTCTCACGCTTGCCGCCTTTGTGGATGCCGGAGCCCGTGGCCTCTGCATGCTTCAGTAAGGTGTTGAAGTCGGTGCCGCCAGCGTGACTCACCCAGCAGTAGGCGATCCCCTTGCGGAAGGGGTAGCTGTAGTCGCCGCCCCTGAAGAAGGCATCTTACTGGCCGGCCCGCAGCCTCCTCAGCACCTAACGAGCCTTGGTGTGAATGGACTCGTCATCGCTGCAGACGTCGCTGCCGGAAACCTATTGGAAGAAAAGGAAAATGGGGGAGTAGATAATGTAAGAAGATCGAGCAATCAAAATGCGAACAAGCGAATCCTAATAAACCAAGATCTAGCATCCAACGATGGGAACGGTAGAAGAACCAGGGGAGGGAAGCAAACCCTAGTTACCTCCGACCATGGGTCGTCGATGTCGGCCTTGTAGGGGTTCAGCGAAGCGATGTACTTATTTGCATTGTAGGTGCCCAAGAAGTGCTTGATCTGCTTGTGACCGGTGAGGGCCTCGACTGGGGCCTGGACAGGGATGGCGGCTGCTTTCAACGCGTCGAGGGGGGCGGCAAGGAGACAGGGGCCTCCTCGCTGGTGGCCTCGGAGGCGACGATGTCCCCCTTATCCTCCTCGGCCATCGCCGGCATGGACGGGGTATTCTCGAGAGTTTGCGGATGTTGGTGGGACAGTGGAGAGGGTTGCGTGGGGAGAGTGAGCGAGAGTGAGAGTGGGTGTGCAGAGAGGGGCTCTATAGTTAAGGTGGATGGAAGCAAGGCACGTTTCATTGCACCACCGTGGAACGCGCCGCGCAGTCTACTGCATCATGCACCGCGACACATGCATGGTACGTCACGTTTTTTCCCGGGCCATGCATGGCAGTTCTGAATTGAGCCGCATGCAAAGGGCGCATACACAATTTCTGTGTACGAAGTTTGACACGGCCCTCAAATTGGCGATAGTTAAAAGTGGAAATGTAGAGGGGAAGGTAGGTGGTTGTACGGCGAGATTTGTGGGGTTGTGCTAGATCGGGTAGAGGGATGTGTTGATGACTGTGAGTGACTCGATGAAGGCGGAGACGTTAGGTATCGTCGAGCTTAGCTCTTCGGCCTTCGTCTAGCGCGTGCAAGTTTCTTACGGTCGGGCCTAGTTGGAAGTAAGATTGAGATCCGCTGCGTAAAAAATGGGATATGTCTTATTAAAATCAAGTAGCAATAAATTGCAGCTGTCCATCAATGACCGTGCACTCGATGACGCATGCGTTGTGGCGTAGTAGTAGCAGTAGTAGGCTTTTCAGACTTGATTAAACATGACATGACCGCTCGACGACTTTTTCCATGGACGGCATCGTGTTCCTTCTTATAGAAGTCTCGCTGAGGGAGACGACCGTGCTGTCTCACACTATACTGTGAAGGGAACGACGTGTGCAATGATCATCGTTGGATCGCATAGAATCAACGGTTGGTGCGCACAATCTGCGTGACAACAGTGACAACCAATCAGGGAGTAGCAGACAGGGTGAGCACAGGTTTGGGCTTCTATGAAAGATAGAGAGAGGGGGCAAAATTGAGTAGTACCACATAAAACCAAGGGCGAAACTGAGTAGTATAAAAATGGAAAGTGAGTGTCTTGTACAATGAAATACATCGTGGCATACATCAAATTATGCCAAGATATATCCACTAGAGTTCATTGGATGTGTGTTCTTCTCATAAACCACATGGACCCACTAGAGTTCATTGCATGTGTGTTATTGTCATAAACCACATGGATCCACCGGTGTCATCGAATGTGTGTTCTTTTCATAAACCACACGTTGAAACCACATAAGGATCCACCGGTGTCATTGGATGTGTGTTCTTTTCATGAACCACACCCAGTATCATTGGATGTGTGTTCTTCTCACAAACTACACATGGATCCACCGGTGTCATTGCATGTATGTTCTTTTCATGAACCACACATGGATCCACCCAGTGTGATTGCATGTGTGTTCTTCTCACAAACCACATAAGGATCCACCAGTGTCATTGCATGTCTGTTCTTTTCATGAACCACACATGGATCCCCTAGTGTGATTGCATGTGTGTTCTTCTCACAAACCACATAAGGATCCACTAGTGTCATTGCATGTTTGTTCTTTTCATGAACCACACATAGTGTCATTGGATGTCTGTTCTTCTCACAAACCACACATGGATCCACCAGTGTCATTGGATGTGTGTTCTTTTCATGAACCACACACAGTGTCATTGGATGTCTGTTCTTCTCACAAACCACATAAGGATCCACCAGTGTCATTGCATGTGGTCATTGCATCTGTGTTCTTCTAAACAAACCATACGTGGATCCACCAGTGGCCATTGCATGTCTGTTCTTCTCATGAACCACATCTAGAGTCATCGCATGTGTGTTCTTCTCACAAACCACATAAGGATCCACCAGTGTCATTGGATGTGTGTTCTTTTCATGAACCACACCCAGTGTCATTGCATGTGTGTTCTTCTAACAAACCACACATGGATCCACTAGTGTCATTGGATGTGTGTTCTTTTCACAAACCACAGCTAGAGTCATTGCATTTGTGTTCTTCTCACAAACAACGTAAGGATACACCAGTGTCATTGCATGTGTGTTCTTTTCACAAACCACAGCTATAGACATTGGATGTGTGTTCTTCTCACAAACCACATAAGGATCCACTAGTGTCATTGCATGTATGTTCTTCTCATGAACCACAGCTAGAGTCATTGCCTGTGTGTTCTTCTCACAAACCACATAAGGATCCACCAGTCTCATTGGATGTGTGTTCTTTTCATGAACCACACCTAGAGTCATTGTATGTTTGTTCTTCTCACAAACCACATAAGGATCCACCAGTGTCATTGCATGTGTGTTCTTCTCACAAACCACAGCTGGAGTCATTGCATGTGTGTTATTTTCATGAACCACACCCATTCTCATTGGATGTGTGTTCTTTTCATGAACCACACCCAGTGTCATTGGATGTGTGTTCTTCTCTCAAAACACCCATGAATCCACCAGTGTCATTGCATGTTTGTTCTTTTCATGAACCACACATGGATCCACCTAGTGTGATTGCATGTAAGTTCTTCTCACAAACCACATAAGGATCCACCGGTGTCATTGGATGTGTGTTCTTTTCATGAACAATACATAGTGTCATTGGATGTCTGTTCTTCTCACAAACCACATAAGGATCCACCAATGTCATTGCATGTGTGTTGTTCTAAACAAACCACACATGGATCCACCAGTGGTCATTGCATGTCTATTCTTCTCATGAACTACATCTAGAGTCATCACATGTGTGTTCTTCTCACAAACCACATAAGGATCCACCAGTGTCATTGTATGTGTGTTCTTTTTATGAACCACACCCAGTGTCATTGCATGTGTGTTCTTCTAACAAACCACACATGGATGCACAAGTGTCATTGCATGTGTGTTCATTTCACATACCACAACTAGAGTCATTGCATGTGTGTTCTTCGCACAAACCACATAAGGATCCACCAGTGTCATTTGATGTGTGTTCTTCTCATGAACCACACACAGAGTCATTCCATGTGTGTTCTTCTCACAAACCACATAAGGATCCACTAGTGTCATTGGATGTGTGTTCTTTTCATGAACCACACTCAGTGTCATTGGATGCGTGTTCTTCTCTCAAACCACATGGATCCACCATTGTCATTGGATGTGTGTTCTTTTCATGAACCATACCCAGTGTGATTGAATGTCAGTACTTCTCACAAACCACATAAGAATCCACCAGTGTCATTGCATGTCTGTTCTTTTCATGAACCACACCCAGTGTCATTGCATGTATGTTCTTCTCACAAACAACACATGTATCCACCAGGGTCATTGGATGTGTGTTATTTTCATGAACCACACAGTGTCATTGGATGTCTGTTATTCTCACAAACCACATAAGGATCCACCAATGTCACTGCATGTGTGTTCTTCTCATGAAACATTGCTAGAGTCATTGCATGTGTGTTCTTCCCACAAACCACATAAGGATCCACTAGTGTCATTGCATGTCTAATCTTTTCATGAACCACACCCAGTATCATTGCATGTTTGTTCCTCTAAACAAACAACACATGGATCCACTAGTGTCATTGCATGTGTGTTCTTTTAAACAAACCACACATGGATCCACCATTGGTCATTGCATGTCTGTTCTTCTCATTATACACATCTAGAGTCATCGCATGTCAGTTCTTCTAACAAACCACATAAGGATACACCAGTGTAATTGCATGTCTGTTCTTCTCATGAACCACATCTAGAGTCATTGCATGTCTGTTCTTCTCACAAACCACATAAGGATCCACCAGTGTCATTGGATGTGTGTTCTTCTCATGAACCACACACGGTGTCATTGGATGTCTATTCTTTTCATAAACCACACAAGGATCCACCAGTGTCATTGGATGTGTGTTCTTCTCACAAACCACACCTATAGTCATTGGATGTGTGTTCTTCTCACAAACCACACATGGATCCACCAGTGTCATTGCATGTCTGTTCTTTTCATGAACCACACATGGATCCACCAGTGTCATTAGATGTGTGTTCTTTTCATGAACCACACCCAGTGTCATAGGATGTGTGTTCTTCTCGCAAACCACACATGGGTCCACCAGTGTCATTGGATGTGTGTTCTTTTCATGAACCACACCCAGTGTCATTGCATGTGTATTCTTCTAACAAACCACACATGGATCCACTAGTGTCATTGGATGTGTGTTTTTTTTCACAAACCATAGCTAGAGTCATTGCATGTGTGTTCTTCTCACAAACCACATAAGGATACACCAGTGTCATTGCATGTGTGTTCTTCTCATGAACCACATATAGAGTCATCGCATGTGTGTTCTTCTCACAAACCACATAAGGATCCACCAGTGTCATTGGATTTGTGTTCTTTTCATGAACCACACCCAGTGTGATTGCATGTGTGTTCTTCTAATAAACCACACATGGATCCACTAGTGTCATTGGATGTGTGTTCTTTTCACAAACCATAGCTAGAGTCATTGCATGTGTGTTCTTCTCACAAACAACGTAAGGATACACCAGTGTCATTGCATGTGTGTTATTTTCACAAACCACAGCTATAGTCATTGGATGTGTGTTCTTCTCACAAACCAGATAAGGATCCACTAGTGTCATTGCATATATGTTCTTCTCATGAACCACAGCTAGAATCATTGCATGTGTGTTCTTCTCACAAACCACATAAGGATCCACCAGTCTCATTGGATGTGTGTTCTTTTCATGAACCATGCCAAGAGTCATTGTATGTCTGTTCTTCTCACAAACCACATAAGGATCCACCAGTGTCATTGCATGTGTGTTCTTCTCACAAACCACAGCTAGAGTCATTGCATGTGTGTTCTTTTCATGAACCACACCCAGTGTCATTGGATGTGTGTTCTTTTCATGAACCACACCCAGTATCATTCGATGTGTGTTCTTCTCACAAACCACACAAGGATCCACTAGTGTTATTGCATGTCTGTTCTTTTCATGAACCACACATGGATCCACCCAGTGTGATTGCATGTCAGTTCTTCTCACAAACCACATAAGGATCCACCGATGTCATTGGATGTGTGTTCTATTCATGAACCATACACAGTGTCATTGGATGTCTGTTCTTCTCACAAACCACATAAGGATCCACCAGTGTCATTGCATGTGTGTTCTTCTAAACAAACCACACATGGATCCACCAGTGGTCATTGCATGTTTGTTCTTCTCATGAACGACATCTAGACTCAACGCATGTGTGTTCTTCTCACAAACCACATAAGGATCCACCAGTGTCATTGGATGTGTGTTCTTTTCATGAACCACACCCAGTGTCATTTCATGTGTGTTCTTCTAACAAACCACACATGGATCCACCAGTTTCATTGGATGTGTGTTGTTTTCACAAACCACAGCTAGAGTCATTGCATGTGTGTTCTTCTCACAAACCACATAAGGATACACCAGTGTCATTGCACGTGTGTTCTTCTCACAAACCACATAAGGATCCACCAGTGTCATTGCATGTATGTTCTTCTCATGAACCACAGCTAGAGTCATTGCATGTGTGTTCTTCTAAACAAACCACACATGGATCCACCAAAGGTCATTGTATGTCTGTTCTTCTCATGAACCACATCTAGAGTCATAGCATGTCAGTTCTTATCACAAACAACATAAGGATACACCAGTGTAATTGCATGTCTATTCTTCTCATGAACCACATCTAGAGTCATTGCATGTCTATTCTTCTCACAAACCACATAAGGATCCACCAGTGTCATTGGATGTGTGTTCTTCTCATGAACCACACACAGTGTTATTGGATGTTTGTTCTTTTCATGAACCACACAAGCATCCACCAGTGTCATTAGATGTGGGTTCTTCTCACAAACCATAGCTATAGTCATCGCATGTGTCTTCTTCTCACAAACCACATAAGGATCCACCCGTGTCATTGGATGTGTGTTCTTCTCATGAACCACACCCAGAGTCATTGCATGTGTGTTCTTCTCACAAACCACATAAGGATCCACCAGTGTCATTGGATGTGTGTCCTTTTCACGAACCTCACCTAGAGTCATTGTATGTCTGTTCTTTTCACAAACCACATAAGGATCCACCAGTATCATTGCATGTGTGTTCTTCTCACAAACCACAGCTAGAGTCATTGCATGTGTGTTCTTTTCATGAACCACACCCAGTGTCATTGGATGTGTGTTCTTTTCATGAACCACACCCAGTGTCATTAGATGTGTGTTGTTCTCACAAACCATGCATGGATCCACCAGTGTCATTGCATGTCTGTTTTTTTCATGAACCACACATGGATCCACCCAGTGTGATCGCATGTCAGTTCTTCTCACAAACCACATAAGGATCCACCACTGTCATTGCATGTCTGTTCTTTTCATGAACCACATCTATATTCATTGCATGTTTATTCCTCTAAACAAACCACAGATGGATCCACCAGTGTCATTGCATCTAGTCATTGCATGTGTGTTCTTCTAAACAAACCACACATGGATCCACTAGTGGTCATTGCATGTTTGTTCTTCTCATGAACCACATCTAGAGTCAACGCTTGTGTGTTCTTCTCACAAACCACATAAGGATCCACCAGTGTCATTGCATGTATGTTCTTCTCATGAACCACAGCTAGAGTCATTGCATGTGTGTTCTTCTAAACAAACCACACATGGATCCACCAGGGGTCATTGCATGTATGTTCTTCTCATGGACCACATCTAGAGTCATCGCATGTCAGTTCTTCTTAGAAACCACATAAGGATACACCAGTGTAATTGCATGTTTGTTCTTCTCATGAACCACATCTAGAGTCAGTGCATGTCTGTTCTTCTCACAAACCACATAAGGATCCACCAGTGTCATTGGATGTGTGTTCTTCTCATGAACCACACATAGTGTCCTTGGATGTCTATTCTTTTCATGAACCACACAAGGATCCACCGGTGTCATTGGATGTGTGTTCTTCTCACAAACCATAGCAATAGTCATTGGATGTGTGTTCTTCTCACAAACCACATAAGGATCCACCAGTGTCATTGGATGTGTGTTCTCATGAACCACACCCAGAGTCATTGCATGTGTGTTCTTCTCACAAACCACATAAGGATCCACCAGTGTCATTGGATGTGCGTTCTTTTCATGAACCACACCCAGAGTCATTGTATGTTTGTTCTTCTCACAAATCACATAAGAATCCACCAGTGTCATTGCATGTGTGTTCTTCTCACAAACCACAGCTAGAGTCATTGCATGTGTGTTCTTTTCATGAACCACACCCAGTGTCATTGGATGTGTGTTGTTTTCATGAACCACACCCAGTGTCATTGGATGTGTGTTCTTCTCACAAACCACACATGGATCCACCAGTGTCATTGCATGTCTATTATTTTCATGAACCACACATGGATCCACCTAGTGTGATTGCATGTTAGTTCTTCTCACAAACCACATAAGGATCCACTAGTGTCATTGCATAATTGTTCTTTTCATGAACCACATCTAGAGTCATTGCATGTTTGTTCCTCTAAACAAACCACACATGGATCCACCAGTGTCATTGCATTTGTGTTCTTCTAAACAAACCACACATGGATCCACTAGTGGTCATTGCATGTATGTTCTTCTCATGAACCACATCTAGAGTCAACGCATGTGTGTTCTTCTCACAAACCACATAAGGATCAACCAGTGTCATTGGATGTGTGTTCTTTTCATGAACCACACCCAGTGTCATTGCATGTGTGTTCTTCTAACAAAACACACATGGCTCCACCAGTGTCATTGGATGTGTGTTCTTTTCACAAACCACAGCTAGAGTCATTGCATGTGTGTTCTTCTCACGAACCGCATAAATATCCACCACTGTCATTGGATGTGTGTTCTTTTCATGAATCACACCCAGAGTCATTGCATGTTTGTTCTTCTCACAAACCACATAAGGATCCACCAGTGTCATTGCATATTTGTTCCTCTAAAAGAAACCACACATGGATCCACCAGTGTCATTGCATGTGGTCATTGCATGTGTGTTCTTCTAAACAAACCACACATGGATCCACCAGTGATCATTTCATGTCTGTTCTTCTCATGAACCACATCTAGAGTCATTGCATGTGTGTTCTTCTCGCAAACCACATAAGGATCCACTAGTGTCATTGGATGTGTGTTCTTTTCATGAACCACACCCAGTGTCATTGCATGTGTGTTCTTCTAACAAACCACACATGGATCCACCGGTGTCATTGGATGTGTGTTCTTTTCACAAACCACAGCTAGAGTCATTGCATGTGTGTTCTTCTCACAAACCACATAAGGATACACCAGTGTCATTGCATCTGTGTTCTTCTCACAAACCACAGCTATAGTCATTGGATGTGTGTTCTTCTCACAAACCACATAAGGATCCACCAGTGTCATTGCATGTATGTTCTTCTCATGAACCACACCTAGAGTCATTGCATGTGTGTTCTTCTCACAAACCACATAAGGATCCACCAGTGTCATTGCATGTCTATTCTTTTCATGAACCACACCCAGTGTCATTGCATGTATGTTCTTTTCATGAACCACACATGGATCCACCAGTGTCATTGGATGTGTGTTCTTCTCATGAACCACACATAGTGTCATTGGATGTCTGTTGTTTTCATGAACCACACAAGGATCCACCGGTGTCATTGGATGTGTGTTCTTCTCAATAACCACAGCTATAGTCATTGGATGTGTGTTCTTCTCACAAACCACATAAGGATCCACCAGTGTCATTAGATGTGTGTTCTTCTCATGAACCACGCCCAGAGTCATTGCATGCGTGTTCTTCTGACAAACCACATAAGGATCCACCAGTGCCATTGGATGTGTGTTCTTTTCATGAACCACACCCAGATTCATTGTATGTCTATTCTTCTCACAAACCACATAAGGATCCACCAGTGTCATTGCATGTGTGTTCTTCTCAAAAACCACAGCTAGAGTCATTGCATGTGTTTTCTTTTCATGAACCACACCCAGTGTCATTGGATGTGTGTTCTTTTCATGAACCACACCCAGTGTCATTGGATGTGTGTTCTTCTCACAAACCACACATGGATCCACCAGTGTCATTGCATGTCTATTCTTTTCATGAACCACACATGGATCCAAATAGTGTGATTGCATGTCAGTTCTTCTCACAAACCACATAAGGATCCACTAGTGTCATTACATGTCTGTTCTTTTCATGAACCACATCTAGAGTCATTGCATGTTTGTTCCTCTAAACAAACCACACATGGATCCACCAGTGTCATTGCATGTGTGTTCTTCTAAACAAACCACACATGGATCCACCAGTGGTCATTGCATGTTTGTTCTTCTCATGAACCACATCTAGAGTCATCGCATGTGTGTTCTTCTCACAAACCACATAAGGATACACTAGTGTCATTGCATGCGTGTTCTTCTCACAAACCACATAAGGATCCACCAGTGTCATTGCATGTATGTTCTTCTCATGAACCACAGCTAGGGTCATTGCATGTATGTTCTTCTAAACAAACCACACATGGATCCACCAGTGGTCATTGCATGTCTGTTCTTCTCATGAACCACATCTAGAGTCATCGCATGTCAGTTCTTCTCACAAACCACATAAGGATACACTAGTGTAACTGCATGTATGTTCTTCTCATGAACCACATCTAGAGTCATTGCATGTCTGTTCTTCTCACAAACCACATAAGGATTCACCAGTGTCATTGGATGTGTGTTCTTCTCATGAACCACACACAGTGTCATTGGATGTCTATTCTTTTCATGAACCACACAAGGATCCACCAGTGTCATTGGATGTGTGTTCTTCTCACAAACCACATAAGGATCCACCAGTGTCATTGCATGTATGTTCTTCTCATGAACCACACCCAGTGTCACTGGATGTGTGTTCTTCTCACAAACCACACATGGATCCATCAGTGTCATTGCATGTGTGTTCTTTTCATGAACAACACCTAGTGTGATTGAATGTCAGTTCTTCTCACAAACCACATATGTATCCACCAGTGTCATTGCATGTAAGTTCTTCTCACAAACCACATAAGGATCCACCAGTGTCATTGCATGTCTGTTCTTTTCATGAACCACATCTAGAGTCATTACATGTTTGTTCCTCTAAACAAACCACACATGGATCCACCAGTGTCATTGCATATGGTCATTGCATGTGTGTTCTTCTAAACAAACCACACATGGATCCACCAGTGGTCATTGCATGTATGTTCTTCTCATGAACCACATCTAGAGTCATCGCATGTGTGTTCTTCTCACAAACCACATAAGGATACACCAGTGTCATTGCATGTGTGTTCTTCTCACAAACCACAGCTATAGTCATTGGATGTGTGTTCTTTTCACAAACCACATAAGGATCCACCAGTGTCATTGGATGTGTGTTCTTTTCATGAACCACACCTAGAGTCATTGCATGTATGTTCTTCTCACAAACCACATAAGGATCCACCAGTGTCATTGGATGTGTGTTCTTTTCATGAATCACACCAAGTGTCACTAGATGTGTGTTCTTCTCTCAAACCACACATGAATCCACTAGTTTCATTGGATGTGTGTTGTTTTCATGAACCACGCCCAGTGTGATTGCATGTGTGTTCTTCTCACAAACCACATAAGGATCCACCAGTGTCATTGCATGTATGTTCTTTTCATGAACCACACCCAGTGTCATGGCATGTCTGTTCCTCTCATAAACCACACATGGATCCACCATTGGACCGAGTCTTCTAGAAGGCTCGCCCTAACACAGTTGTTCTACTTGACGATTGTTACATACCGTTCGATCGGGGCGCTTGGACGATTGGGATGGTCTTCGTGAGAGCGATCCGCGAGTAGGCTGTTCTGCAACATGATTGGCCACGCTTGCTCTAGACAAACTGGCAACACCGGGTGCTCCCCTGTTGCGAGTGTCATGACTCATGAGTCCAGTGGGCCATATCCCAGTGTCACGTCCCCATTACTTCTCTTCCTCCTCGTACTTATCTTCCTTCCCCTCGAAGCACCTTTCCCCACTTCACTCCCATCCTACCGTAGCCGCAAGCCGACGGAGCCTCCATCCCAATCCCCTATCTAGCTACCACCCCCCTCCCCTCTCACCATGGGTTCAAGGGGAGACGGCGAGGAAACGCGTCATGATGACAAGGACGGTGATTTCGATGTGAGTCGTATCATCTCTATATCTATCATCTGTGGCCAGTAATCTATTTTTGAGCTAGATCTACTCTGTTTACTCATGCGCGTATGATGTGTTAGGCGAACCAGACGATGTATGACTCCGACTATCACGGTTTAGCGGATGAAGACAGTCCTTTGCTATGTAAACATGGACATGTGCCTGCTAAATTTGTAGCGTTTGAAGGATGAAATCAGGCAGGAGGTTTCTACGGTGTTAAGGACATCGTGCAATGATGCAAGGCGGAAGTTGCGGTGTTGTCAAATGGGTAGATCCAGAGTGGCCCAAATTGATGCAGAAAACGCTGGACAAAACTATGGGATATGACTGTTGAGTTGAAATAATCTGTAGTCAGCTCACTTCTTAACAGTGTTGAGATGAAGATTGGGACCCAGTTGACACGACCAAGCTTAACCGAGATCTCAGGAGGGTGCAAGACATGGTTAGCAAAGTCGAGAAGGAGAGGGACGTGACGTTGGCCCTGAAGGCTAAAGCAGAGCAAGAACTGACTCAAGCAAGGAATGATCTTCACTAGGTCAAAGTCCTGTAGTTCACAACTACGAGTATTGACAAGTGCATGAGGAAAAATACGGAGAAAAAATTGAAGTTGTGTAAGGAAGATGCTAAAAGGAAGGAGTAGACGAATCGATCCTTGCTCTCGCCGAAAGATGCACATCGGGCTAAGATTAGGAAGATCAAGGAGATGTGTGATAACTAGTTCTATTTAGCTTGAGCTCCGTGCCTTTTTAAGTTGTAATAGTAGTACTTGTTGACCTAGTGGTCTGAACTAGTGGTCCCAGAGTCCTAGGAGGAAAAAAATTGGTCTCCCGTTATTCTGTCTTAACCCTGCATCACTTCCTTTTGTCTGATCATGGTGGTATTCTGACATTGGTGGTTTGTTTAAACGTAATCTATGTGGATTGCGCCGCATGCAAATGGCACAGCCACAATTTATAAAGTGGAAGCACGTACACCCGGTTAATGGAGACCCGGGAGCTTTGCCAGACGCAGGGGATGCAGGAGCAGGGAGGCGGTGAGATAGACGGGCTCAAGCGTCTCGCATTATCGGTTGCCATTGCTATTTATGTTGCCATGTCGTTCTGCAGCATCTGAAATAAGTTGTTGCTTCGTGGAGTGTGGAAGCTTAAATGATTTATTTCTGTGCCACTTACATTCCGTCGTATTTGGAGACCTCCTGCCCCTCAGCAATCGTGGAACCGG
Organism: Avena sativa; assembly: GCA_916181665.1. Taxonomy (NCBI): domain Eukaryota; kingdom Viridiplantae; phylum Streptophyta; class Magnoliopsida; order Poales; family Poaceae; genus Avena; species Avena sativa. The sequence continues at coordinate 323,085,349 of OV702292.1, forward strand.
TGCTGCGTGTTTTCAGATAGTAGTGGCACAATTAAAATTTCGGATTCAACTACTGACACGGGCGTTTCCAAACCCTAAGTCATGGTACATTTTACTCAGAGAATGTGGGTAGATTGTTTTGCCCAGCAAAGTACCACACACAGAGCTCCAGAATTTAACCGGATTACATATATAGGTTCAAGTTCAACACATTACTATGCATCTTCATTGCCAGCAGCCTTCTTCCCCAGCCTGGGTGCCAAGCCTTCACGTCCACTGGCTTCTTCATTTCCTGCCTTCTTCCTCTTCCTCGGTGCCAATTTTCTTAGCTTCACGTACTCTGCATCACCGGGACAATGGGCATCAGAATCGTGTCCAACATCATCTTTCCACTCGTTTCGGGCAGCAAAATGACTGACCCGGCAGTCATGTTTCTAACCTTGCGGTGCTTCCTGTCAAAGAAACAAGATTGTTGCATAACTGGCCAATATCTACAGAGTAAATAAAACAAAAATTACAATTCAGCACAAACATGCGAACCCCAAGAGACTTTTGCTTACCAGGAGCTAATTGGGTTCGAGCAACCACCCTGTCCAAGAATAGAAGGGCGACTCCCAGTTGCAGCAGCTTTCACATCCAGTACATCACAATTCAGCTTAAACATGCAAGCCGAAGCATACCTTTTCATCAACCCAATTAGCTGACTGTCACATGTTAGAGGAACCATGATGCCACGTTCATCCATGAAGCTGAACTTTGCAGTCTGCTTCGACCATAATTCATCATGATTACGCAGAGCAGCAACCATACCAGATATAGTGCAGATCTGCGCAGGCGCTTCTTCCATCGTGATACAATGGTGTCCATACCACTTGCCCTTAGAGTCGTACCTGAAGGGGACTACCGTAACCAGGTAAGGGTGGTCCGTGGAGATCCCACTTGACAGAAAACTATGGACAAAATATGTTTGTCAGCATTGGGCTAACAAACAATTTGAGGTTCAGTAGCCAGCTAGCAGTTATAATTAGTGCGAATAGCAAAGAGAAGGGTAGCTCACCCGCTTGTAGCCAGAACTTCTTCTTCCTTGGTAGTAGGATCTGCCATCCTCCGAGCTACTCGGCTCGTCGGTGGCGGAGGCGGGCTAGAGCCTCGCAACGGCGGCTATGGCATGCGCCGTTGGAGCTCGGGATCAGCGACTAGGCGCAGCAACTTGGCACCGGAAGTCAAATGTCCGAAGGGATCGTCCTGCCTGGAGGGTGGATTCCGATGCCGCCGGTGCTAGGGGAAAGGTGGGAATAGATTTGTGAAATTGGTCAACACATCCAATCCACTTAGTTACTCGATTTGCCAAAGAGGTTACCGCGTTGGCGGTCACGTCACGGACAGATGACCGACATGGGGGTCCCGACCGTCTACTTCACGGGGCAGTTTAACAGAATGTTTGAATTTGGCAGGGGTGAGATGGGTTTACCTCGAAATGGCCCCTCTCAGTAGTTGGCGGCCAAACATTTCGAAACGAGGCAATTGCAGGCAACTTAGGTACCGCCATGCGCTGGCCTGTGAACTTTGGTACCACAGACGAACAGGCCCAGGAGAACCCGCCCCTCCCCCCCTCCCCCGTGAATACCTTGCCAGATGGATGAGGGTAAGGGAAACCCTGGAGGGTGACCGTGCTGACGAACTTGTCTACCACTTCGTGGAAGGGCTCTCGCCCGGAACACTCCTCCAGCATACCCTCTAAAGATGGCAGGCCGCGGGCCTTCTCACCCTTGGTGAGATGGTCGTAATCGTTAATGAATATGCGGACATCAAGGAGAACACTTAGGCTATGCCTGGGCCTGAAGCTGGAGGAAGCAACAACAATGGCCCGTCTCCATCACCTTCCACATCCGCCGTCAATAACAACGAAGCCAAGTCCGACTTAGTCCTCGACGCACTATATGCCGACATCAACATGGATGGCGGCAACTCATACGCTAACTCGGAGGAATACGATGCTGTTATGAGGGAGATCAAGCAGGAGATCGAGAAGGAGGAACGTGCCGAGAAAACCAACACTTCCGATCAGGTGCTCGTCGCCATCGGGAGCATGATGGAAGAAGACGGATAGGAACTGGAACCTGAGCGAGCTCCACCCACACCTGCGGTTACTAGAGCGGTAGAGGCAAAGAAGGCCGCTATGCCCCCTCCGGCTGTCCCCTCGCAGCAGGCGTAGGAACTTACCATAGGCCCTAGTACTGCCAAGGAAACAAATTTACCGCCACCGCCACCATCAACGTCTGCAGCTAACAACCCTTTGGTTACCCCCGCCGACAAGGCGATATATGGTGCACTCCTCGTCGAGCCCATCACCATCACCCATATCCAGAGTGTTACGTAGCTTGATGAGAAGCATGTAGAAAACGTCGCAGAGGCCAAGTGCATTGCAGAATAGGGCGCTTAGCTAGACAAGGACATGGCCAGGGCACAGCAATCCATCAATGCGGCAAGAGCAATGGAGGCTGAGTACAAGAAGCTGATGTTAAAGGACAAAGCAAAGAAGGTACCGTCTCATGTCGTCGAAGACCTTGGCGTTCGGCGCAAGTTGGGATATAAGGGAGCAATACCACAAAAGCCACCCCATACATTGATTCAGGGGGGGCAAGTAATGCCAACTACCGCCCTTAACATTGTCGTCGCCAAGACCCTCCTTGAACAGGAAAGGTCGCCAGAGGCGGTGGCTTAGGTCTATGACCTCGTAGCCAAGGCTTGCAAGCAACAGGAGAAGGCCATGTCGCAAAGGCTTGATTCCAATCCAGAGCTTTGCCAGTTAACCCTAAACGGTCGTCGAAGTCCTAGATCTCCCTACGATGAAGGATCCCACACACTCTCCACTTAGCGAAGACGTAGGGATGTGCATAACAGGGCTGATGCCATACCCATATCCTCCGACTATGAAGATAAGGCTCACCCCCTTAGATCGCCGAGACCCCCACCATCCCGGCGTCACGAGGAGCAACAGCCATGCCACCGTAAAGCATGCCACCTCCTAGGAATCCCCAGTTTGGTATCGATATGCGTGACCATGGCGGGCAGCCCCGGCATGCCGAAGAGAACAGCGGCAATGAGGGACACAGGAGCAGATCCTACAAGGAATCACCATGTCCGACAAGCAATCGGGGCAGACGTGAGGAGTCGCATGGAGGGAGTAGCAAGAAGGCTAACCCACCGCCGCCACCGCCACCGTTGGCACCCACCAGCCATCATGGCGGAGGAAATGGCGGATCCAAAAGATCACACCACAACTCTCCTCCCAAAGACAGAATAGGGAAGCAACTGGAGCCATACAACACGCGTTCACGGCTGGACAAGATCCAAGAAGCGCAGGAGCTCCCATATCTTGGGCCACGTTGTTTTGGACCGGTAATACGAGGCACATCTTATCCAACGGGCCTCCGGATTGACAAGACCATCAAGCCTTATGACGGCACTACCAGGACAATTACATGGTTGCAGGACTATAGCGAAGCGATTCACATCGCTGGGGGAAACCCTAATGTTGTTGTTAAGTACCTCCTGCATATGCTTACCGGCACCGCCCGATAATGGATTGATGACTTGCCGGAGAAATCAATCTGCAATTGGTTGGACATGCATGCAGCGTTCACCAAGAACTTCGAGCGTACGTACAAAGTTCCCTGCACTATCGGAGAACTACAGCAGTGCATACAAGAAAAGGATGAATCCTCTCATTCTTACCTTTCCTGCTGGCTAGATATGAAAAATTCATGCACGGGGGAACATGAACAAACCGCTATGGTCGCCTTCATCGATGGTCTGGAGAAGGGGACTCTGCTCCGGCATACGTTGAAACGCAAGCAAGACAACAACAAGCTCAACCTCAATGCAATGATCGCCATGGCTAGCGAATTCGCCGCTGCTAATGACGACACGTGCGGATCATTGCCAGCAATAGCAATCCCTACCCAGGCCTGAAAAATAAATAACAATAAGCGGAAGACTCCACCTGAAGAAAAGCAAACATCCGACATGGTCGCCACAATGTTCACGGGCAGAGGTGGAGGCGGACAGCATGGTCGTAGCCGGGGGCTGGCCATGGTCAGCAGAGGAGTGATTCTGCACCCTCAGCGCTCCGTGTTCCCCAAACGTACAAATAGTATCGCAATATGTCGTGTTTCGTCCACCTCGACGCAAAGGGCAAGGCCACCCACACCAACCGCCAATGCAAGTTTGTCAACAACCTCAAGGAAGACCCTGAGTCCAGCTACAAGCAAAGTCGGAAGAACAGACCCCATGGAATGGGCAAAGGGAAGAAGAAGGAAGAGGAGTCTAAGGATTCAAGTGACATGGTTGAAGACGTGGAACCCAAGTCTGCCGACAAGAGCGATGGCAAGGGAAAAAACCCTGTCGAGAAGAAGGCCCCGGTCTACCACATTTTCCTTGGTACTCTCACCGTCTGGGCCCAAAAAACCTCTCCAAGGATACTGATGGCCACACTCCTTCCGGTTCCCCAATATGTCAGGTGGTCGGAGATTCCAATTACTTGGGATAGGAAGGATCATCCAGATCTTATCCCAACAGAGAACTAGTATGCCATGATCATCAACCCATTGATTGACGGCACAGAGTTCACAAAGTGCCTCGTGGATAGTGGAAGCAACATCAACATCATGTACCTGGATATACTACACAAGATGAACTTGACGGAGACCCAACTAAGGAAAAGCAACACCATGTTCCATGGTGTTGTCCCTGGCCACAAGCTAATTCCCTGGGCTGCATCACTCTTCCGGTCGCTTTTGGTGATGTCAATAATTACCGCCAAAAATGCATGACCTTTGAAGTGGTGCCCTTCAAGAGCATGTACCACGTCATCTTTGGACGTGACATATTCCACTCCTTCCTTGCAAGGCCATGTTTTGTCTACAACAAGCTCAAGATACCCGGAACCAACGACATCATCACCGTTGACGGAAGCTTCACCAAGGCACGGGAGTGCGAGCTCAGTGAGGCCGCCTTCGCCGAAGCGGTCCTCTACGGTGAGGAGTTCAAAGAGATCCAGAGCTAGGTCGATGCCTTGGAGGTGTCGGCTTTGAAGAAGCAAATCACTAATACCGAACCCGCATTCAAGGCCGCCATCAAGACCAAGAAGGTGGAGCTTGTTGAAGGAGATTCCTCCAAGACCACCTCCATTGGCACGGACCTGGATCCCAAATAGGAAATCCCGCTCGTTGAGTTCCTCCTTGAGAATAGGGACATCTTTGCCTGGCAACCTGTCGACATGAAATGTGTACCTAGGGAACTTGCCGAGCATAGCTTGAATATTGATCCTAATGCTAAACCAGTGAAACAACCTCTACGACACTTTGGTGACGAAAGAGACGTGTTATAGGCAAAGAAATAGCTAGGTTACTTAAGGTTGGCTTTATCCGAGAAGTTATTCACACCCGATGGGTGGCAAATCATGTACTTGTCCCCAAAAAGAGAACCAAAGAATTAAGAATGTGCATTGATTACACCGGCTTGAACAAAGCGTGTCCGAAGGAACCGTTTTCTTTGCCTCGCATTGACCAAGTCATTGACTCAACGGCTAGCTTGGAACTTCTGTGTTTTCTTGACACTTACTCAGGTTACCACCAAATCCGGGTGCGAAAGTCAGACCAACTAGCCACTTCGTTCACCACACCCTACGGCACATACTGCTACATTACGATGCCCTTTGGCTGAAAAATGCTGGTACTACATATCAGCGGACGATGTAGCGTTGCCTACATGACCAAATAGGTCGCAACGTACATGCTTATGTGGACGATATCGCGGTGATGTCAAATAAATCAAATGATCTCATCGCTGACTTGCAAAAAACCTTCGACAATCTTCGGAAGTACAACATGATGCTCAACCCCAAGAAGTGCGTCTTCGGGATACCATCCGGCAAATTGTTGGGCTTCATCATTTCACACCGCGGAATTGAGGTCAGCCCGGAGAAAATCAAGGCCATCCTTGACATTAAATGCCTGACATGCTTGAAGGACATACAAAGGCTAACAGGCTGCATAGCAGCAGTAATCCGGTTCATTAGGCGACTTGGAGAGAAGGCCATGCCGCTCTACAAGTTGCTAAAGAAGGCAGAAAATTTTATATGGACGGACGAAGCAGATGCAACACTTCAGGTGTTGAAGAAAATACTCTCCTCCGGACCAATACTCGCAGCACTGGTATGAAGGGAGACTGTGTTAGTTTACATGGCGGCAACCAACTGGGTCATCAACATCGTCATCATGGTGGACGCAAGGAACCAACACACGAATATGGAGTTCAGCGACCAGTTTACTATGTAAACGAGGTCTTGACGGAATCCAAGCTGCATTACCCGCACTACCAGAAGATAGCTTATGAAGTTTTCCTTGCTTCACGGAAGCTAAGGCATTACTTCCAGGAGCACCCTATCACAGTAGTAAGCAAATCTCCACTGTCCAACATCATTAACAATAGAGATGCTACAGGAAGAGTGGCAAAGTGGGGCATTGAACTTGCCGCCTTTGAAATCACCTACAAGAGATGCGACGCTATCAAATCATAGGCATTGGTGGATTTTATTGCAGATTAGACAGAACTACCAGAAGACACTCCTGTACCAGAGCCAGAATATTGGGTGATGCACTTTGACGAATCAAAGATACTCAACGGCTCAGGGGCTGGTGTATTATTACAATCACCAATAGGGGAGAAATTGCAATATGTCTTGCAGATCCACTTCAACGCTACCAACAACATGGCGGAGTATGAGGCCCTCATTCACAGACTTTGGGTAGCCAAGGATATTGGCATCAAACACATAGTTTGCTGTGGAGATTACGACTTGGTTGCCCAGCAGGTGGCTGGCACCTGGAATGCGCGGAACCCTATGATGGCGGCATATCGAGACGAAGTAGACGAAATAGCCAAGCGTTTCGATGGCTACAAAGTCAAGTACGTCAAAAGGGAGGAGAATGAGGCGGCAGATCTGTTGTCAAAGCTTGGATCCGCTCGCCGACCAATTCCGCCAGACATTCTCCTGGAGCATTTACGGACCCCATCCATGAAGGGAGCGGACCCTGACAACCCGGATAGAGTGGACTCATTTGTTAATTCTGTAACAATGACCTCTCTGGCTTGGACAAAACCATTCACGGACTATCTACAAGACGGAACTTTGCCCACCAACAGAGTCAAAAGCTGACAAATAGTATGCAGAGCAAAAGGCTACATCATCATTGATGGTTAGCTATACAAAAGAAGTACCACATGAGTTTTCCTATGATCCGTCTCCTAGCAGCAAGGTATCAATATCCTTAGATAAATACATCTCGGAGATTGCGGGCATCACGCCGCTCCGCGATCATTGGTGACCAAGGCCTTCCGAAAAGGATTCTATTGGTTAACTGCCAAGGCGGATGCTGACAAGTTGGTACAAACATGTCTCGGGTGTCAGTTTTATCCAAGACAACCCAATGTTCCAGCTGACGAATTGCGAACCATACCAATAACTTGGTTGTTTGCAGTCTAGGGGCTTGACATGGTTGGACCTTTGCAAACAGCACCTTGTGTATTTACACACCTGCTAGTACCAGTGGATAAGTTCACAAAATGGATTGAAGCTAAACCCATTAGTAAGCTCGATGGGGCAACAGCCCTAAAATTTGTCCGGGATCTAGTGGTGAGATTTGGTCTCCCACATAGCATCATCACCGACAACGGCATAGACTCGTCTCTTGGAGAAGTTGAGTAGTACTGTCATGAAAAAGGTATCTGCCTTGACCTAGCATCTATGGCACATCCACAGTCAAATGGACAAGTTGAAAGGGCTAATGGACTAATTCTGCATGGAATCAAGCCACGCTTAGAGGCACCGTTACACAGAGCAGTTGGAGCCTAGGAAGAGGAATTACCATCTGTATTGTGGAGTTTAAGAACAACACCCAATAGATCTACCGACTTGCTCGTTTCTTCATGGTTTATGGAGCAGAAGTCGTCCTACCATCCGACATCCGCCACGATGCACCAAGAGTTGCTGCCTATAAGGAAGATGTCACTAAAGAATCTAGACGCCTATCTGTGGACCTACTCAAGGAAGAGCACGTGCTGGCATGCCAGAGAACCGCCATCTGCCAGCAGAATCTATGTGGCTAATATAATTGCCACGTTAGATAGACATCGCTCGTTTAAAGAGGGGGGGTCTGGTGCTTAGACTCAAGCAGGAGAAATCACACAAACTATCCCTACCTTGGGAAGGACCATTTGTCATAAGCAAAGCATTGCTCAATGGTTCATATTACCTCGTCGATATCCGCGAGTTGAAAGATAGGCCAAAAAATTGCAAGCGCAAGCAACGTTGTGGCGCCCCGCAAAAACCACTACTAGAAAATCGTGTTGTTTTTGTGCATTGCATCATCATGACCGCATGCTCATGTCATCATGCCACCTTGCATTTGAGCATCGTCATCACCATGAATTTGTTTGTCTGAAACTATTATCGAAAACCTATTTTGTTTTTTCTAATTAAGCCCCGTCTTTATTCAAATACAAAACCCGGGTCTCCGGATTATTTTGTTTTGTCTACCAACGGATTTCAAAAGCCCGGTTTTAAATACTAAAATATTTACTTTATTTTTAGGGGGCAGCCGTACCAGGCCGATCCGACCCAGTCGGCCACCCCCAGTACAAAAACCAGAGCTACCCCAAACCTTTTCCTACCTAATCTTAATCTACCCATCCCCAGCCACCTCACCCTAGCCAATCACCGGTCGCCACCTCAACCTGGCCCAATCCTCCCTCCAACCCCTGTGCGCCACCTCAGCCGCTGGACACGCCAAGTTCCTCTCCACCTGCCGCCAGCCGCCAGCCTGGACCCACCCACCGACAGCTTTTCCCGCCCGCGCGCGCGCCCCCACGCCACCCGCACGCGGACAACCGTCCCGTCCACCCCACCTGCCTTCCTCGATCCCCACGCCCCGCGGGCCCACCAACCCCACGTGCCGCTCACTCCCTCTCTCTCCCCGCTCTTCCTCTCTCCCGTTGCATCCCACCGCGCGCCTCCCTTCCTCCCTCGCTCCGGCGCCCACCGCCGCAAGCGCCAAGCGCCACCTCCCCGCCTGCCTCCGCGACTTCGTCGACCACCCCGCCCCCTCGCGTCCTCCTCCCTTGCCGGTCGCCCCGCCGACCTTGCCGCGTTCCCCGCCCCGCTCCCCCGTTTCCTCCCTCGCCGACGACCCCGTCGAGCTCCACCCTCGCTGCCGCCGTCCCTCTCCTCCGTGCCGGCCGGAGCTCCGCCGCTTCTCCTCCCCCACACCGGCCTCCTCCCGCTGCTCGGGCTGGCCTCGGCCGCCGCCACGCCGCCAAGCTCTGCGAGCGCCCGTCGCCACCGCTGCGTGGTCCCGGCCCACGCGCCCTTCCCCTTCTCTGTATCGGCCCGGCCGTCCTCGTCCTCGTCCCCGCCTCTGGCCAGGCCGCCATTGCACGTTGTCCTCGGCCTCGCCGGCGACCTTGCTCCCCGGCCACCCGACGCCTCTCCACCGCCACGCTCTTCCCCGCCGCCAGGCCCTGCTTCCTCCTCTGCAGGCGCCGCCGCCGCTCGAGCAGGCCACCGCACCGGCCCCGAGCGCCTTTGGCCCTGTTCCTCTCCACCTCGCTGGCCACCAGCGAGCCCATCTCGCGTCCGGCCGCCCGTCTGCGCGACCTCGCCTCCGGCCGCCGTCCTCTGTCCGTGCGTCTGCCTCCTAGAGTTGCATGCCAGGCCAAGTAGGCTGCGGTGTTTTTGCCTTTCGCCATCTTGGTGCGTGCTGGCTCTGTTTGGCTGCGCGAGCCGGTACAGCGTGAGGATGTGAGGTTGGAAGCCCGATCCTCTAGATCTTCTCGAAGCCAGATCCAAGTACAAGACCGACCCGTAACAAGTTCTTCGATCCCGTTGCCAAGACCTCCTCACGGACAAGACCAACCCGATGCCGGCCACAGATGATCGAGATGGCGCACCAAGGTCTTCATATGGACAACAAGATCTTCGGCAGGGAACAACAAGAACTTCTACCGGAGTCCGAACCCCGAAGATTTCCGAAGCACATGGGATGACATGATCTTCTTCACGGGACTTTGAGTTCGCCATCACGGACGACAAGGCCGTCGACCTGGAGCCTGGAATCGACAAGTTCTTCTTCCCGAATCCGATGAGCCGCCGACGCCGAACCAAGTGCTTCTTCCTGGAATGCCATGACCTTCTTCACAGATCCGTTGACCGAGAACCTGAAGACCGATCCCCGTCGAACCTCGGACCCGAACCCCCCCTAATGTGTGACCCTGACCCCTTCTCCTATTTTATAATATATGATGCCAACTTGCTGCATTAAATCTTTCTTGATCGCATACATATTTTGTGGGTTCGGGTTGTATAGTCGATTCACCTCATAATTAAATATGGAGTCCATATGCGGGATATCGTTGTCTTATTCCGTACTCCATCTAAATTGGTGTAGCGAACCGATGCCATGTTTCACCCTGTTAATACAACATTTAAATTGCGGGGGTCTAAATAACTTGAACCACCCAATTAATTGTCAGGACCCCGGTTCCGCTTAATACTGCCTAATTGCACCGCATCTGCATCATATCATAATCATGCCGGATCTTCTGCCGTAGTATTAAATATTGCATCCGGTGTTTCTTCTAGTGTTTGCTTCTTTGCGGATTAGGCCGATGAGTTGATGCGAGTATCGGCAAGTTCTCCGGATATGAACCGTCGACAGTGTTTCCCAGGCGAGCATCTCTTCCCCTTCTACCTGTTTTGCATTTATAGTCTTTATTTCCTCCTGTTGATCTCTTGCTATCCGTGTCGCGATGCTTTAGTTTCCGTGCACCAGTTATATCCTGTGCAGCCTCTATATTGCCTTGGACACCTCCTATTACCTGTGTTTGGTAGATAGCTGGCCTTGCGAGTCGTAGATGCTTGCTCAGGTGCGATCTCGTGTTGTCGAGTACCCCGGTTGTTGGAATGCTGGCAGATGCTTATGGTGGAGATGTTTATGGTGGATATGATCATGACTTTAAATACAACTATTAAAAATGCTAGGTATAACTAATGTAGAGGCATCGGTGGGCAATAGATATTATTTGGTTCTTCCACGCTCACTTGTGTCCCGTAGGACCCCAAGTACTTGATACCTGTTCCTTGATTTTTCGCACTATCCACATCCGGGAGGCCTTATGGACCCCCCGAGCCAGAGCTTGATTCATTTCTATTTCTTGGGGCCACAAAGTAGTTTGGGGCTTTATTACTATCCTGTACTTATGCCATGCTTTACTGCTTTATTTACGATTGTGCGTGGAGCACCTGTACTGTTTAGGATCGTGACACGTTTTCGCTGTATCGACAAGCCCAGTCACACTTTCGGGTTCCCAGTCGTTTACAGCCATCCACACAAACCCTGGGTCCGTTCCGGAGCCGGCCAACTTCGTTGCGGGTAGCTTAGTGGGGTGGCCCCCTGAAATATTTCTGAATCCTGTGATCGCTTTATCGTGAAAGCCTCGTTGGGTTTTGAGTTGGTTTTTCCGAGGTTGATCGAGTGTGTGTTGCTATTTGTGCACCCCTGCAGGGTAAAACTTTCTGAAAGCCATGTCCGCGGTTATGGACGACTTGGAGCACAGTATCTCGATCATAGACAAGCATAACTAAAGTAGTGCTATAAATTTGACTTAATATGTGACTAGTAATCAGATGCAACTATAACGGAATGGATATTAAAAATGCCAACAACTGGTGGAACTGGGTTGTTTTGTGACATGCTATACCTGCCTAGTAAGTATTGCAACTCCAATGGAATGTGATAAAAGTGCCAACAACTGCTGGGTTTTGGGATTCCTCAGAACAATTATATCTGACTAGTAAATGTTCCAACTACAACGGAATGGTGATTAAAACTGCCACTACTTATGTTTCAGGATGACTCATGCTATCTATATCTGATTAGTAATTGATGCAACTTTAACGGAATAAGTAAAATTGCCAATTGTGTGAGTTCCTTGGTCTGACTTCCTCGTTTGGTCTCGAGGGAGAAATACCAGGATGGGTTTGTTTGGTGTTAGCTTCAGGTTGGATCCGAATAGGTTTCTCTTATCTCTCTCTGATAACCGCTCGTTGTATCGAGTCTCTATAGATTGTTTAGTGCCGCTGTGCTGCCGCTTCAGCCTACCATACCTATGTAGGCGAGAGCCGCTAAATTCTAGCCTCGCCGTGTACTGGCCTCAGTACTGACGCTCCTCTTTTTCCTTTGCCCTTTGACGGCACCCCTTTTGTTTTAGCAGGTTTGAGATCGACGTCGTTAGCGGGGTTACCCTTCCGGCTTGGCCTAGGCAGGGTTATGGACGCCATTGGTTATTCTTCAGGGCTCTTAGCCCCATTTGCATCTTGTCTGTACTCGGACGCTGCCTCGATTTCAAGGTGATTTAGATCTTTGTATTGTATATTTGTATTCTTGACTCATGGAGTCGTGTGGTATATATATCTGTTCTGTGGGTCCCATCGAGGACTGTTGTGTAATGGTATTACTTCGTTTTCCACCCGTACGAAAGTGCTTGGTGGGCGTCCTTGAATCGTTTCTATGCGGGTTTGGCGGAAAGGGCTAAAACTTGCATAGGGCCGATTCGAGGGTGTTACAAATGTGACTCCGATGATAATTACCCGGAGACAGATCGGCCATGGAACATAGCACAACTACGTCCCTTTTACACTTAGCATATTTAATTTATGTAATAAGTTTCTTATATGATCAATGAAATAAAGCATTTGGTTCACTCATGATTTCTGAGTCTTTTACCTCCTTTAGTTATTCATTTTTGGATCATATAAACCCTTTATGTGCAAGTTTGCATTTGCACTTGTGAAAATTCCGCCTATGGGCGTTAGCTTAAGTTTTCTGGTCTACACGTTTTCTAAAGTTTTTATGTGGATTCTGGAGTAGTGACTTTTCGGCACTCAAAGCCGGCGGTTTTGCTCTTAGGTTCTTGACGGTGCTATTAAGCATCATCGCCTGAGAGCATAGTTCTATGTTGTGACTCTTCCATCTCACGAAAGGTCAAGCATAAGAACCAGAATAATGGATAAGCCAGCACTTGCTTAAAAAATATATACATGCTGGAAAACAGATAAGTAGCAGGAAGCTTGAGTACAAGTTTTTCTGCCTTACAAACACATCAGTTTTTTCTGCATACATACTGCAGAGATACATTTAATACATCAATGTTTTTTATGGCTCTGTTGTAGGGACTTTGTGGCTGCATCATCAGCAACAGGAGAGCCAGGCCTAGAGAGTTCTTCAAATTTGGACGGGCCAGGGCTAGACTCATAAGATACCAGGTCAACATCCATCTCCTCGGTAGGCACATAAACGTCTGCCTTGACCATCTTGGCAACATTTTTTTAGGTGAAACAGTAGGGAAAGTCCCCACTTCAATTTTTCTATTATATAAATGTTGTGATATTTACAAACGAGTCTACAGATCTAAGGAAGATAGAAAGAAAACATAGTCCACCTCAAAGAGGGTAACAAAATCTACTTTATCTCTGGTCTAATTGTTGGCTCAGCCAAGTATTGAATTTCTCTTGGTGTTTTCTTTTGATTCTAAATTGCACCCATCTCAACTCTTGATAGAAAATTTACTTCCATCCATCTATTGTTGGCCTTTTATCATTAAAAAATTTGTCATTTCTACAAATCCAGATACCATCTTGGCAACCTTGGTGTCGTAGCCAGTGAGGGAATTCCAAATAGCATCGCTATCAATCTCCTTTCCTTCCTCGTCAAACTTTGGCATGCCAGAGGTTACCAGATCAATGTCGGTGTTGTCATAGTGAGCCTTGACCAAGGATAAGGTCATCCTTTCACCAGCACGGACGCAAGAAGCTTTCCGGTCCTTGACTTTCTCGGGGGCTCGGTGCAGGATTTCCGAGTACTTGGCCACTGATTCGGCCGCCTTGATATTGATGCCCAGGGGCTATGCTATCTCCTTGGCCTGGGTGATGGCAGTGTTGATGAAGTTGCCGGCAAGAATCATGCATTCTTTTGGACCAGGAGCACCTTCACCCATGTTGGATAAACCAATGGGGGATGTGTTTTTGTTAGAGACAAAGATCATGAGTACAACAATACAAGTATCCATCTTACATAAACTGACAAAGTTGGAGGAAACTTATCGAAGATGCTCGTCTCGGCTTGCTTGCAGGTATCCGCCAAGATGTCCTGCTCCTTCTGAACTTTCTTGTACACCTCAAGGTTTTGCTCATTCTGCTCTTTGGCAGCTTGATTCTGTTCCTTGAGCTGTGCAATTTCATTCTACGGGCACTGCATCTCGGTGTTAGCAGACTCTTGCAGCACCTTCATTGCCTGCTCATGGCCCTTGACAGCTTCAGCCAGATCTTTCTTCAAGATTTTGTTTTCATCATCAAGATCCTCGATATGCTTGGATTGCTCGACAATGCTCTTGGCTTTGGCAATGGCCTCTATAAGACAGAAAATGGAAAGCATTATGAGAAGTTGGTAGAAATAGAACCATGAGGAAAGTAGTGAACTGTTAAAAGAAAACAAACTCTGGCTATTTTTGATATGTTCCTTTAGGAAGGCTGTTTTACCCTTTTCAAGATCTAGATCCTTCCGGAGCTTATCAAATTTATCATTGGCGGCTTTTCTCCGGATATTCTCATTCTGCAAAAAAAGACAACATGCTTAGTTTCTCTAGAGCATCAAGTCGGAACTATCCAGTTTCAACTAAACGCTCGGAGGCTATAGTATCAGATTTTAATCAACAAGGTATTCTCTCTTAAGAGTATCTAGTCGAAATTTTTCATTCTAAAACTAGAAACTCGAGGGCTACACTAGCAATTTTCACACTTGGTTCTCTAGAGCACTTAGGCCAAAAGACAATAGTTTTTCCTAAGAGCTCGGGGGCTATAGTGGGATATATTACAAAGTAAAAGAAGTGAAGTTCAGAAACTTATAATGGCAATAACCTTCAGATTGTTGGTCAAGTGAGCATATGCATTATGGAAGGTCCGGGCGTTGTTGTACACAACATCTGCCGGTTTGATGAGAACGTCCAGGCACAAGGTCGGAGGAGTCAAAGCCAGAGGAGTTGTCGAAGCTGAAGGCATGGATGATGCCCTGGCCGCCTGCTGTGTGACTATGGCAGTCGATAGCTCAGAGGCTCCCGCCTCGCCCGTTGCGTTGGATGCCTCTGCCTCTGCTCCCTCCATTGCTTGTTTCCCTTTCTTGATGGCATCCTTAGTCGGAGCTTCAGCCATTTTATAGAAGGTACTCTCCAGTGGTGCCTAACCACTAGGCACAATATCCATGCCGGTAGAGCCTGAGACTTCCGTCATCAGATCGATGTCAATCTCCATGACGGAGGTTTCAGGGATGACAAGGGATGAAGGCCCAGTGGGGCCTATAACAGGCTTGGCGGCAGGAGTAGGGGGAGCAGTGGTGGGATAAGACTTGGCTGCCACATCCCTGGTCAGCATATCACGAATATTTTTGGACCCTCCAACATATTTTGAGGATCACTTCAAGCCAACACCAGATTTCTTCCTGAAACATACTCAGTATAAGTACAGGAATATAATGGGTGCAATGAAAATTAAAGTCAAAGAATGAATGAACTTACATTATAGCAGACGACCTAGCTAAGGGGATGTTGGTAGACTTGTTCTTATCTACCTCTAAGGCGG
Source organism: Avena sativa (assembly GCA_916181665.1). NCBI lineage: Eukaryota > Viridiplantae > Streptophyta > Magnoliopsida > Poales > Poaceae > Avena > Avena sativa. The sequence goes on from OV702292.1 coordinate 323,101,079, forward strand.
TGGTGGATTTTCTGGAGACTCCACTCTCCGTTTTCTTCTTCTTGCCCTCGGCAGCGGCGTCAGAGGTGGAGCTCTTCTGCTTTCGTGCTGCCGGAGCCGAAGGATCCTTGGAGGCATCATCGTTAGACACCACCTGGATATACTTCAGCTTGGGATCATAGACCTGGGAGGCCATCTGATCCACCGCCAAGGTCGCCAGCTGTAGGACAAGGGAGTGTTAGATTGGTGACTTCAAGAAGGAAAAACCTTAGAGTATATATAACGATAACAAAGGAAACAGAAGCTACCTTTGGGCACTTCTCGCATTCGAGCATGTCATAGATGATCTTGAAGCCATGCTTCCTATCCTTCAACTTGACCATGTCCTTAAGCCAGAGCTTGATGGTGTTGTTGGAGAAGTTGTCTCGCGAAATTTGCATGGGATCATTTCTATCCTTGGAGTACATGCACATCAGCTCGGCACGGTGCTACAGAGGCTGGATCCACCTAGTAAACCAGCACATGGCTAGATCCAAGCTCGTCAGGCCTCCATCGATGAGCCATTCGATCCGCCTTACGGCGCGGTTGGCTTCTTCATCGGACGAGAGGGATGCTGGAGACCTCCAGGTGGGTGCTTCGGCAGTGGCCCCATCGATAAAGTCGTGATACGTCTCTAGACGGTTGGGCAGAGGAATGTCTAGGCCATAGAAATATGTGTGCTACCAGTTCTTGCAAGACTCGTGGCCCATGTGTCGGGGAAGCGTCGGCTATGCCGGATCTTAAAGCTATTGGTTCCATAGTTCCACAGTTCCTCCTTGGACTCTACGGACTCTCTCTTAATGGTAAAGAAATAGATAAACATATCTAACCTAGGCCTGATTCCTAGGTATCCTTCGCACAAAGATATGAAGTTGCTGAGTACGAGGATGATGTTGGGAGAGAGGTTGTGGGGAAGTACCCGGAAGTAACAAAGAACATCCAGGAAGAAGTTGGACACTGGCAGGCTTACGCCACGTACCAGCTGAGCTTTGAGGTACACCTTTTCTCCGGATTGGGGAGAAGGAGTCACCTCGCCGGCCGGCGCCGGCCGCCAGACCAAGCCCTCCGTCGCAGGAAGATATCGCTCGGCGATGACTTTTTATAGATCTTTAGCGGAGAGGTCAGAACCCCTCCACTCTCCCATGTAGGAATCACCATCTCTTTGGAAGTGTCTGGCGCCGCCTGTCTTCGGTCACCGTCGGTGGTTTCCACCATGACCGAGACAGGAACAACGACCCCCTCTGGCGGGACGGTCACTCCCTGGGATGGATCCGTTGAAGCCTCGGGAGTCACCGCCATTGACGGAGCATTGCTACTGGAGGCCATTGCATAGGTGGAGGAAGATGGAGAAGGGGGAAGGCTCTAGTTATGGTTTTCCAACAAAAAGCTCGAACAGTCGCTCAGCTAGAAGACGACGAAGACGCGGAGGAAGAATTTGGGTAAAAGTAAAAGCCTAAGCCACAGTTAATATATATAGATCCAGCGTCAAGATTCGTGCAGAGAAATCTAACGGACAAAGTGTTGCCGATGTGGAGATGAGCATGCGCGGTAATTTCGCCACGTCCTCCGTCTTTGCCGCTTTGACGTTTCATATTTTGTGCGTGTAATAATAGATAATGATTGATTCACGGCTTTCTATGAGTTTCGAGGTAACGTAGGTTGTAGCCTACGTCATCTTCTGACCGTTGCAGTGGAGTAGTCACATCTAAAGATTCTATCGAAGACGGAAGATATCTAGCTCTAGAAAAGAAGACTCAAAGAATCTCTGGATACATCATGAAGACGGAGAGGACTGCAGGGTTCTTTGGGAGACCTTCGAGATATTGCTTGATGAATTGATGGCATCACCTAGACGAAGCATTCAAGATTAAAGGACAAGACGATGCAAGATCTCAAAGTCCTCTAGGGGCTACTATTGGGTATATGCAATGGGTATCACCATAGCACGTCTCTAATCCGGCTAAGCCGGGTGGCCCACAGTTGGTGGCATGGCCCATGGCCTACTGGGTGGCCCAATTAGATTGATACTGAAGGGAGGCCCATGCCGGATAAAGGAAGACTACGCAGGAATCACCGACATACTCGGAGCCTTGGAGTACAAGACACGAAGACTAGTTAGTATTAGTGTAGGACTCTTTACCTTGTCCGGCAAGGTCCTTTCCTTGTAACCCTAGGTTCTGGTGCCCTTATAAGCCAGACATGTGGGAGCCTTATGGCAACAATTAGAACGTACAATGTACAACATCCCGCACAGCGAACCGATCTCTATAACTCGTCTTATTGCTATTATAGTGATTTATAGTAGGAGCAGAGTTCCACCACCGTTGTGGGACTTGAACCTAGGTAAGCTGTGTACCTCGTACCCGCCAACTCTCTGCCTTACCCCACGTCTCTAAATACGCTCTGTGAGGACCCCTCCATGGCATACTCGTCGGCAATACCATGACAGCGGGGGTGCCATGGAGAGGGGGCGAGGTCTTTGTCTCGAGAGCACAAGAGAGGTAGGAAGAAGGCAGTAGAGTGGAAACAAAAAGATTCCTTCCCCACCTTTAACTGCACCAGCTAAAAAGACGTATCACTGTGCCACATACACGGTATTAAACGCAAGGCCCCACACGCCGTCACGTCGTGGGAACAACTCCTGGAGCAGGAACAATGCGTTCCAGATCTACGAAAGAGAGCTCACGGCTGGCTGGGCTTCGCGGCTAGGATTCGAGTAGACCGGGTCTTCGTTGACCAAGTGAGCACAGGGGCTCGTCCACCATCTGAGGCCGCTTTCCCCTTCGGGCCCATGAGGGGATATGTGCAGGCCAATCGCCTGGGGGCTACTGTCGGAGCCCTAGCATCCGGGATGCCACGTCTCCACGTTGGACGAGCCCTGCAGCCTAGGAGACTTCATATTCTAGAGGTTGGATGCCTCTCGAAGGGACCAAATCGGACAGGAATCATGAGGTAACCCCTCGAGAGGGACCGTACGGCGCCAGGTAAACATCTTAGAGCCTCGGATACCCTGGGGTACGTCTGGGTAGAACAGTAACTACCCCAGACATAGTACTGACTACAACCCCGACAGCGAGCGCAGGGATTTCGTGGCATCATCTGCCTCAGGAAAGAAGACCCGGTATACTCTCCTTTCGCAGGGAAGGAGCAGGTGATCCGGTGGCAGGGGCTCCCCGAGTTGCCGTTTCGGTGAAAAGGGGGGAAAAGCAGAGAGCACCAGATGAAGACAAAGGACATCGATAAATGATGCTTTATAGGAGGACGGAGTGGAGCACGGCGTGCTGGACCAAGTCCATGTAAAGTAGTCTCCTATACCGGGGTCACGGGGGCAGCACTACGGACACCTCTCCCGTGAAAAGGCTGGAGGGAAGGGCCTGATGCCGCCCTATATAAGGAGCCCTTCTCCTACCTTGTAAGGGGACGGATCCCAGAGATCTAAAACCCCAGACTTTCATCCACCATTGTAACCTCACGAGGCAAGCGAGCAATACAACAAAGCAGGAGTAGGGGCTTTACCTCCTCACGAGGGTCATTGAACCTGGGTAAAAATCCCAGGTGTCAACTCTCTCTCTTGCATCCGCTCCGCCGCCATAGTCGTCGCCGAATTCCTTCGGAACCGTGTGTTCATCCCCCTCATGAACCAAGGGATCATTGGACCCTAGTTCCTTTGCATGACAAATCTTCGACATGTTCCTAGGGAGATAGAGAAGGGGCTGGGATGGGTGGGAGTTCGGGACTCGGGAGCTCGGTTGTAGGGGAACGGGATCAAGATGGAGGTAGGGGTGGGGCGGGGATGGGAGGGACCAACTTGTAAGACTTCGGTCAACACCTGAAATTGCACAATTGATATGACTAGGGGTGAAAATCAGATGGCAAAAAATGCGCGCGCGGGCAAATGACCTCAGATATCTCATTTTTGCTCAGTCATAAGCTATAGTATAATTTATCGAACGAGAGATTAGATAAACCTTGTTGCCTTTAGTGAACCCGGCCTCAGATCACCATCCGAGGTCGTTCATGTTTGAGCTCAGCCTGGTTTAAGATCCATAGAAAGAAAATTTTGAGAGAGAAATGGGTGAAATACAGATCGAGTACCCTAAGAAGTTGAAGTGTTACAAGAGTATATCTGATTGGATTTTATACTACTCTGTACGTCCATAAATAAGTGACATGGATTTATCTAAATTGTGTGACATGGATTTATCTAAATTCAGATGTATCTATAACTAAAACATGTCTAGATATATTTAAATTTAGAACAAGTCATTTATTTCTCGATGGAGAGAGTACATGTTTATATTATTATAGCTAGCTGAATGCCCTTACGTTGCTCTGAGTATTTACTTAAGAAATAATGAATGCGAAAGTTCTTAACTTAAAAAATATACTTGTCGTTTGACATAACTTATAAATGTATAGGTTCAGATCCAGATTGAAGCAAAATCCACCATAGAGTGGTCCTGACCATATATAATAAATTGTAAGTACGCACACTATTTAGCAAACCTCCTAACAAGTACAACAAAATGGTAGTAAAATGCATTCTCATTCACTTTGGAAGTAATATTCTATGTTTCTTCGATTTTATGAAAATAAATAATGGCAGATAGAAATATAACTCAAGAAACACATACAGTTTGCAAATATCTTGATTTTCAGTAATTTATAAAAATTATGACCGTGCCACTAAGGACTGCAAATAAGTTAGAAAAATACCACCTAACGTCCGGTCTCAATTTAATGCCATCATTTTGATCTGTCTACTCGTGTGCATGAGCTCGTATATATATAGCAAATAATAAAAGACGGATTGCTTCTTCCGGTCCAACACTTTTTTAAACGTTTTATCCTTCCATCAGATAGCAAATTGCCCACCAATACCACCGTTAAGTCAAACAGACTAAAACGGCACGGTTAGAACCAAGTTCCTCCCGCCAGCGCATCGATCTTACCATCTCCGGCTGACAAAATTGACCCTGCTGCCCAATTCCCGTCGTCTGAGATTGATCCTGGTGGCCCGGTCGTGCCGCCCTACTCCCGTCGTCTGAGATTGATCCTGGTGGCCCGGTCGCGCCGCCCTACTCCCGCCGTCAGATATCAACCGGGATAGGGCACCCGACTAGCACCGGGGACAATGAGCGGGTATGAGCCGAGTGTCGGCGGCCGTGCGCCATGCATGGTGATGCCTTCCATTGCTCACATGGCTTTTATGTGCTCTGCTTTTTCAATAGTCCAACACCCGGCTTGGGATGAACCAACACGGGAATAGCTAGGTCCATAGATGGCGTGCACCAAGAGCAGCGCTGTGGCGGCAAGGTCGAAGTTGCTCCAGTGAGCGGCACCACATGAAGCAAATAGTGAAGGATAAGAACCGAGCCACCGATAGTGTGCAGGGGTGCGACATTTGGAGGGGCGCCGCACGTGTTTCTGCTTCTGTGCCTGTACTAAGTACTGCACGTCGCGATGTATAAGATCTGCGTTGTTGGCTATTGTAGTTTTGTACAGAACTAATAAAGTGAGGATCAATTTGGTTAGCTAAAATAAGTACTCCCTCGATCCAGAAATAACTGACTTGGTTTAATCTAGACGTATTTTAGTGTATAGATACATTCGAATCTGGACAAACCTAAGAAGTTATTTCTGGGAGGGAGTAATTCTTTGGAAAATATTAGCTAGAAGATTTGGGTACAAAGGTGTATTTTGAAAAATGATAGTGTCAATGGAAAAATGTGGCTACAAAAATATCTAATCCGATCCTTGAAAAGACATAAAGTCAAATTGTGAGTTTAATAAAATTCAGTTCTCAATAGTGCTTGTACCTTAAATATCACCTCTCTCTTTTATGGTACAAGCAACAAGCAAGTTGCATACTGATATGGGATGCTCGTGGAATGCAATAACAGAGAATTTGGGATCAAACGACTCGCTGTCAACAGCCCGGTTCGCTGAGCAAAAAAAGAAAAGACGGATCTTTCCGCGTACAGTCTGAATAGCTAGCAGAAAATAACCAAACCACAGTTGGGTTTGAGTGTGTCGGACTGAGCAAATGACAAAGAATTCACCAAGGTGGAAGAGAGGAACCCTGCGGGGGTGGGCGGATCCGGTCGGGATCCACAGGATGTGGCGAGTAGAAGAGTCTATCAACAGTTAGAAGTAGAAAATAACCAAACCACAGTTGGGTTTGAGTGTTGTCGGACTGAGCAAATGACAAAGAATTCACCAAGGTGGAAGAGAGAAACCCTGCGGGGGTGGGGGGGATCCGGTCGGGATTCGCAGGATGTTGGCGAGTAGAAGAGTCTATCAACAGTTAGATCAACTTCTGGTCTGATTGCTATTACCAGTAGTAGTGTCCTGTGTTCACTTGCTGTTTGCATGTACTGCAAAAGTGTATTAAAAATAAATCCATCGCTTAGGAGATTGTGACCCTACTTGTATAATTTGAATGTTAACATCTTTTTTTGTGTACAATTCTACTGATTCTTTTTATAGTAGTAACATTTGTTCTGGTTTTGTAGTGAAGCACGACAAATGTGTTATAGTATACTAAATAAAAATTGTAGTGAAATTGAGTATGTGAATGTATATAAAGAATTTCTTTCTCCCGATGCACCACACGGGCACTTCTGCTATATATACATATAGTTGAAATGTAACATGACTATAGATTTTTTTTTTTGAGATAACAACTGATGGAATTTCAGCAATAGCGAAACCGATTACAAAGTACTCTAAAAAAACGGAAAATACAACATGGACCCAGAAGACCACACACCGTACTTCCAAATCGTGATCAAGCCCACCGTCCTTATCGTCACCATCCAAGTACCGGGATTGGATCCAGAAGCAGCACATCTTCAACCACCATCGAATCACCGCCGCCACCTTCGCCACATTGGGCTTTGAACACCGCAGGAGTGCCCACCCCGAGGAGTGGGAGCTAAAAGACTTTTCCAGACCATCGGGCGGGCAAGAGATGGTGAAGACCAGACAGTACCTCCAATCCAAGATCCCCGAGCAGAAGGTCCCAACCATCGACGCCACGTTGAATCGCCTCCTCCCCTCGCCACCATGGATGGCCAGAAGAAGCTTCAAGACGCGACAGTCGTATCTCAAAAAAAGACCATACAAAATCTTAACAAGAAGGGTGTTTGTACCATCCCCTTCCACTCCCTCGCCACCACGGCCGGTCGAGGGGAAGACAATAACAACAGGAGCCCTCTGACTTCCGAAGCTCCACGACAGAGTCGAAAAACAACTATGCCCGGAGAGACCACCCTCCCCAAATCCGTAGATCTGAGAGGAAACCAGGCCAGCAGCTCGTCGGCGCCGCCACAAGTGGCCTTGCCGAGATGGGGATCGAGCTCCAGCACCCTTATTCTGACACGACGTCACCTCCACCATCCCGACGACGTCTCCCAAAACCCTAGCAGAGCTTAGGCCGTCACCACCGCCGTCGGGGGCAACCGCCGTCCACACTCCGGCGCAAGGTCTCCGCGCAGCAGAAGCCGCGTCGGCGTGCCCCTCTCCAAGCAGGCCGCCACCATGGCCACCCAGCCCGCGCTGTCGCCTCCATGAGCGGGGGAAGGGGGCCCTCCGCCGCCAGCGCCAGGCTTTGCCTGGCGACGCCATCGGCGATGGCGAGGAGGAGGAGGGAGAGGGATTGGGGCTGGCCGGCGGCGGCGATGGGAGATCGTCCCCGTCGCCCGCGCGGGGGGCGACGCGGGACGAGGGCGGCGGCTAGGTTTTTAGGAGTCTGCTTTTTTCATGGTTTATAGACAATTTATTTTTAAAGGTCAATTTGATATGTCTTGAACCTGTAAATTTGAACCCGTTGCAACGCACGGGCTTTTTGCTAGTCTATACTAATAATAAAAAACGGATTGTTTCTTCCGGTCCAACACTTTTTTGGACTCTTTTGTCCTCCCACCAAATCATGTATTACCACCGGTATCACCAGAAAAAAAACTGTTCTTTTACTCGATCCGCGTAGCTTGTCCCGGTCGTACATCGGTTAGAAACCTCACCGGCACGATGGGCCGGGCCACATGCACGCCCAGGACTGGGGCGGGAGATAGGGCCTGGTTGCTTTGACCTTGAATCAAATCAAATTTGGTACAACTCATGAGTTTAGTACCACCCTGTTGCGCGAGGATGAGCCTTACCAGTTCATATATGGTCCTTTTGCGCCTCAGCACGTACTCGGGAATCACACGAGCATCAATTAGAAGAAAGGATTGTGGGCTTATAATCAATCGAGATCTGTGTGCTCTAACTAAATAAGTGGGGTTGCCGAATTCAATGGGAGAGATTGGTGGCAGGCTAACTAGCGGGATGGTGGCCGCCGGAAGGAGATGAAGGTTTTTGGTGAGGCAGAGCAGCCCAGCTGGTGGATGGCTCCGTGCGACCAGTGGCGTCAAGGCGGCCAATCGAGAAGGTCAACGTGCCTTGGTCGTTGTGGGGGAAGACGGAGGCGCCTCCTGTCGGTCCTGGTTGTGTTTGAGATTGCCTTTGAAGGTTGGACGCGCTGAAAATCGGTGATAGCGGCGAGTGAAGGCTGCCCAAAGGCGCAGGAATTAGCTGCCACTTTGGGGGTTCAGAGAGAGAAAGGGGAATTGGAACAGCACAGGAGCGATGCGACGACCACGCTGTGGATGGGTAGCTGCGTCCACGCGCGTGTATGCAGGGTTAGGCCAACCATTAGTAAAAAAGCAAGTAGCAGTACTCGCAGGCCACGTACGGCCCAATCGAATGCACCAGAAGACATGCGTTGGCACACTCTACAGAAGTGTGAAAAATATATTGGGGTCAGTACACTCTAAATTTGCACATCATCCCTGATAGTTGCAAAGAACATCATCCATTCTGAATATTATTTTCTCAAATCACCTTATTATTTAGTGTATAATCGATCTTTTTATGAATCCTTTATGACATGATCATCGATGCTTACCACACCAAAACTAAGACAATGTGCAACGTGGCGTAATCTAGACCCATAGAACTGCTTAAGAAAAGAAAGTTGAAAGACAAAAGAAAATGATGGATCAGTCCACCATAGCCCTAAATTACGATATGTATAGGAGGATGGGTGATCACTAGGGGCTGCAATCGGAAGCGCACATCCCAATGCGGATGATAAATGAAATCTCAGTATTTTTTTTTGGCAACACACTAGTAATAATAAAGAACATAAGGTTTTTGTCTGTCGTCCGTTTTATTCAAAATATCGGTTTACTATTTCGTCGTTTGGGCAGGGTGCGATACAGAGCCCTCCCCCTGGTGGTCGAGGACGATGGGCTCAGGAGGCGCAGAGCCGGAGCAGAGGTAAGGAGGCGCTCGACGTCGAGCGGCAGATGCGGCTGCGCGAATAGCACTGGTGTAAGCCCGCGAGAGGCGCCAGGGCCTGGCTACGGAGGGCCCCTGGTCAGCGGCGGCTCGGGATCGAGTAGGGGGGAGGGGGGAAGAGGTTGATGGAGAGGGCGCTCGGGGCGAGGTCGAGGGTGTATCGAGAACGGAGAGGAGGCGACGGCTGGCGAGGTCGCGAGCTGGAGAGGCCGAGTGGCGGCGCTGCAGACAAGGAGCAGTGAAACTCTGCCTGCGGAGAGAGGCAGCGTGCTATGGCTCGGGGTCGAGGGGAAGGGGCGTACACCATGTAGGTCGGCGGCGGAGCTCGGGAAGAGGCGACAGGGCTTGAGGCCATGGCGGCTGCCGACCGAAGGTGGAAGGAGGCGTCGACGATGGGATCCTGGGCTCGGCGTGGGGCGGAGGAAACCCGGCAGAGGAGGCACCGGGCTACGGGGATGGCGCTCGGGCGCAGGCCGGCGAGGAGGAGGGCCTCGGGAGGAGGGGATCACGCTGGGCGGCGCGTCAGGCGGCAGGGCATCAAGGAGATGAGGGCGCGGGTCGAAGGCAGACGATAGGGTGTGGTCGATCGGACAGGTGGCGCTGTTTTCGCGTGCGTGCGTGAGTTGTGCACGTCGCGTCAGGGCCGTGACCATGCGTGGGGCGCTGGGTGTGCGTTGCTGCGTGCCTAGGTCCAGATAATGCCGATGCCTCCTTGAACACAAACGTGGCGGCCGGCAAAATCTACTTTTTATAGTCCCGTGTGCAGGTTTGATCATGTGAGGTGAAGCTGGTTCTATCTTATTTTTCAAGCATATACTTTGTATGGAACTTTTTCGATCATCAATCACTTAAGGTGCTAGCTTTGCATTGTATCTATTTTTTAAAGACCCATGTCGTTCTCTAATTTCTTTAATGATAATTAGTTTTTTTAACCTGAGTACTAAAATTGCCATATCATCTACTTAGATAACAAATAAATTACTTTGTATTTTCTTTGCTCCTGCCACTGGAGCAACCATGGGGGGATAACAATGGTGATCCAAAGGTCATCGAAAGGCTGTAAACAACGTGAAAAGTAGATACATCGAGTACGAGCTTGGTCTTCCGTCTGGTTTGAGCTCCACGTGACTCCTGACGGATATATGACTGCCCAGAGAAGGTATATAAGCATATAGTTTTCCCTTCCGCCGCAACGCGCGGGCATTTTGCTAGTCTATACCTAATAATAAAGGACGAAGTGTTTCTTCCGGTCCAACATTTTTTTAGACCGTTTTGTCCATCCACCAAATAGCAAATTACCCACCATGCCACCCGCAGGTAATAAAACTTTTGAACCAGACTCGATTTCAGATTTACCCAATCACCCGTTCCTTCCTCAAATCGTTTCCTCCATCGGGTACACTTCGTAGGCTCCAAGTAAAACGAGCGGTATGGCCGTATGTGGGTCGTTTGGAAAGACGGGTGAAGCCGTGAAGGGGCCACTGGTATTTGATCTGCTAGCTACCAAGCTCCATCGTTCGGCACCCATGGCATGGAGAAGATGGAGTCTGGTGGCGGGCTGTGGGAAGGCAACGACATATTTCTAACAGAGACGAGAGAGAAGATGTGTCCATGTGCTCGATTCTTGAGAGAGCTCGGAGATTAGAGTTGAGTAAATCGGAGGAGATTGAAGCTACTATATGTCAAGATTGGTGGAGATCGAGAGATTGTGTGGAAGGATTATGAGACAGCTGCTGTTGTACTACTATTTCTCTTGAGATAGAGAGCACGAGTGGAGACTGGACAGAATGAGGTAGGATTATAAGACGCTGTTGCTGTAGTACTATTATCTTGATGTGGGAGGCAAGAGCGGAGAGAATGAGGGCCGAGGGTACTTTTCCTGTGTGAGGCACTTCTTTGTTGGAGAGCAGACAACCAAAGGGTACAAAAATTCTATATGCTTTTGCCCGCATGACAGATAGATTGAGTGAAGATGTCAGATTTATTTTCAATGCGTGTGCTTGCGGTACCTGCATGAGAGAGCAGAGAGGACCTGTTGTTCTGCTACCGTGTTTGATATAGAGTAGCAAATAAAACATAGAAAAGTTCTATGATGATTTTGCAAGGTTCTCTGTCACAACTCACAAGTCACACAACTATCTAGAGTTTCTTGCCGTCATCGTTACCTGTGTAGAAAGAGAATTTAGAAAAATCAATATTTAAACAAAAATAATATGAGGTGCACTATTTTGAACTTTTTAGGTCAAAAATATTTCTACGATTTGTAGCAACATACAGGCATTAATATTAGGTATAGATTTTGGGGATAAAGATTATCGAGCTAGCAGTTTGCCGTTGCCGCCAACCTTACTAACTTCTCAATTTGTTTTGTGTAAATTTAAGACCAACTACTATCCTTGAATATTAGGTCTAATTTTTTTTTACCCGTAGCAACGTACGGGCAGATTTGCTAGTAATAATAAAGGATGAATTGTTTCTTTCGTCCAACATTTTTCTAGACCTTTTACCCTCCCACCAAATTGAATATTATCCACAATGCCACCGTTAAGTAAAAAAAAACTTTTTGTCTAATCGTGGGATTTTTTACCGTAACGAGTATGCCCGACGCAGATCTAGACCAACTATCCCCGTCCAGTGGATGTGGTCTCCATTTGATTCCCGCAGCAGATGCAGTGGCGACGTGCCCACCATGGCGAGGCTCCTGGCGCAGCCCTGGCCCGTGACTCCACATGCCTAGGCATCGGCAACGGAGGTAGTCGAAGAAGGTGCTGGAGGAGGAGGTTAGGAAAAATCGTCCGGTGCTGCTTTTTGAGGAGGGATGGGCACTTGGGCAGAAACGGCAGGAAGTGCTTCTTCAGTACGAGGTCGGTGACGGGAGAGATTGGAACGTGACGGTCAGACCTAGACACGAGGGCTCCATGTAGTGCAGGGACAGCCGATTCTACGCGGGGATATCTCTGCCTAAGTCTGGGATCTATTGGCATGGGGGAGACGACTGGGGCAGGTGGACTCGCCAAGGTCACTTCCATGGCGGTGGCCATTGCCGATAGTGGTGGACTGATGGCCCAGTCGGCCATGTAGTAGAGAAGAAAGGAGGGTAGCAGTGGGAGGGCATAGCAGCAGCAAGGAGCGAGCGACACAAAAGACCAGTGTCGATGCGACCAATGCCATCGATTGATTGAAATCTCCACTTGTATGCCATCGATTGATTGAAATCTCCACTTGTACTGGTAGAGCGGTGCTTGTGCCTGCTACTTGTTTGCCTTAATGCCTACTTACAAGAAAGCTAGCATAGAAAGTGGTCACTGTATGAGTATTTTCTGTTCGTACCTGCTACTCACCCCTTCTGAAAATAAGTGATTAGGTTTGTCTAGATTCTCATATATATATATATATACTAAAACATACCTAGATACATTCAAATCTAGACAAATCTAAATCACTTATATTGAAATGGAGAAAGTATTTTATTACTTTAGACGGAGTACGACACAGTTTTGCTTTCTACAAATTAGGTTGCTTTGCTTGTGATTTTGTTAACACATTACTTTCTCGCCTGTCTATCGACTGTTACTCGTAATATATTGTTGTTGCTCTAAATTTAGCTCTTACTAGATCATGTAGGCGCGCGTTGCCGCGTCCTTTCATTAGGACAATAGATTGTTAGAAAATTGATAGGAATATATTTGGATTTTAACACATTCCGAAGAATCGAATCACGCCCATGACATTGTTAGTCCAGATAACCTAGCAGCAACATGTGCAGCCTAGCCCAAATGAAGTCTTACAACAAATGAATCATAGGTCATATAACAATATTTACATAAATTCTAGAGAAATTAACATAACACTAAGCTCCCTAAAATCTTGCAGCATGAAATTACACAACAGTGTCTCCTAGTTAAAGGAACAAAAGAAAGATCCCATTGATGTGGCTTACACCATTTGTCTTCTAGCAAAGATATGGACGTCTGGACTCGTGTACTTGGAATGAAAGTCAACTTGCATCGCATCGACAACATGTAAATTCAATGGCAGGAGACAATAAAATGGATGCAACTTTCTGTTTCCCAATTAATAACCTTCTTCATCAATGACTATGATTTATTGTATGTCCACCTAATTAATCGAAGCATAACTACATGTGAGGTACAATCTTGTAATGAGAAATATAGTGTAGCCTAATATGTTTTGGGGTCATCACAGTGTAAAGGTGTGCACGGTCTGATGCTACAAAGCCACATGCAAACATAATTAATCACATATAACAATAGGTTCAGTAAGCTTGAGAAAACTAATTTAGATCAGAGGTTGTAAATAAAATCAATAATCTGCTGTAAAAGGAGACCTATAATTCTATACAGAATCAATGTGTTAATGGCACGGGGCCTGAAGATAATTATCAACAATTGGAGAAGCACTTCCTAAATTCAATTTCCCAATCCCCAGATAAAATAAATTTGCCTATAATCATGCGTGAAGTGCTTACAATCATATTAAATTCAGATCTGCTACAGCCTACAGATTATCTAGGTTGCCTAAAAAGGCTCACGATCAAGCAGAAACAACATACATTCAATGATACCTTTTTCTTTACAGGATCTGTACAAATAGTATAATGCCATTTGATTAGATAGAAAACGAACCATGTGTGGAAACAACTACAATATTTGTTGCCTTGGATCTGACTCCACACTGAAGGTCATGTTGTAAATAACCAAATAACCCAATTTTAAGACGCGAACTTGATCCGTAAAAGTGGATTCTAAGAATAGTTATTGAAATGGGCTAAGCAAATCAAAAGCTATCGAGAGCAGTGTCACAAGAAGTATGAGCTATGTACTGAAATGAATGCAATCAGCAGGGATATTGGCCATGGTCGCTCACCGACGCACAATGCTCCCCAAACCATGACCACCATGGCCAATATCCCTGCCAATATTGGGCATGGTCTTAACTGCGCCTGATAATACCAGCATGGCCTGAAATATCAATAAAAGAGTATTGATAGGTAACATCCATCAAGGACAAATAACTGAATATGGAACATATAAAGGCCCTTCTAAATTCAAAAAAGGGCAAGGTATTTCATCAAGGCTAAAAGAGAAATTAATAGTGCTACTGACGCACTGCAGTTTTAATCTGAACAAAATGAGTTTTTTTGGTCACCTTTCTAATTTTTTGTTCTCAAGACATTCTTCATCCTGGATTTATCAGTATCTAAATACGTGATAAATTTCATGGACATCAGAATAAAATCATGCCTATCATCTACTACAGTCTTGCAATTCATCCACACTTGATCGGTGATCTGGAACCACATGTTACAAAAGTTAGCACATAGTCTTAATTCAGACAGATTGGAAGCGATGCACCGACTGCAAAAACGATAAACAAACTATAGTTTAGGCTTCATGTGAATAATAAAAGAGATAAAAACGAATTGGAACATTAGAGGAAAAAATATCCGTCCAGTTTGTGTGAATCAGCAAAACTTAGTATATTCAGCATATTTAGTAAAATAACCTAGAAAATATATATAGGTGTCGCACATGAGCTCACCAACATCAATTCTCGATCACGTATGCAAGGCGACTTCACCTCTGTAGCACTTCCATCGCCACCAAGGATTTCAAGTGATCCCAGGGATTTATTGTTGAGGGGTAACACGCTGTCGATGCAGCTTCGAAGATGGATGGCCGCGTTGGGACCATGCAGCTCCCTGGCCCAACCCCGCGCCTGCAAACCGGTTCTCATAGCACCGCTGCCAAGAGTCTGGCGAGGTGCGCTGGGTGCCGCGTTGCTGCTCGAGGTTGATGTAAGGTGGAATTTACCGTGGCGACAAGGATCTCCGGCTGAAGTGGAAGGAGGTGCAGGCGTGAGAGACCTCTTGTCGTCGCCATCGCCGGAGTCAACTTGGGCTTTTCCCTGTCGTGCTGAAGGGACGTGCAGTGGTGGCGGCGCCTTTTCCCTGTCGCGAGAGAGGAGAGGTCAGCAAATTGGGGTAGGATGGGAGGACTATGTTCAACGCAAATCGCAACCGTTCATCCGGAATCTGACGTTTAGCAGTATAAGTGAAGGAGAAGTTACGGATTTTACGTCGAGAGTAGCGGCCCACGGGACAACCGGCCTACGAGCGGCCCAAGCGGGAGAAGAGGTGCATCTGACGGCCAAAAACACCAGAATGCACAATCTGACGGTCACAAAGGCTGATAGCGTGAGAAGCTTCCTAGTTGACCCAGTTATAATATTCCTAATAGTGTTGCTACTCTCGCAGAATATGGATCTCAATGTTGACACAACCACTTTTGAGGAATTTGATGACCGTCCATTGAAATAACCAAAATATTCATAATCAAGCATTATGGATGATTCATTGCCATCACCTATCATCTCGACATCTTCTCAGATTTCACGGTCTTTTGAATCGATTGCTTCAGAATTAGACAACCGAATAAATGATGAGTTATTGTCACGAGCCTTGTGTATTGCAGAACTTACAGCTTCAACCAAGACCGAAGGTCATTTTTGGAGGTAATTATTGTTTTTTTCAATTGCTCTCGCTCTAATAAGCCAACCTGACAGGGAGGAAGAGATGCGCAACTAGCAAGACGGTATGGCTAGATCTCTTTAGGTTCAAAAATATATGTGAAAAAAAATTAACCCGTAGCAACGCACAAATAATTATGCTAGTCTATTTATCTATCTATCTATCTATCTATCTATCTATATACTATAATTTTTTTTATGGCAGGTTCATTACCCCCAGATTTTCGTTCTAGATTTTCGTTCCCATTTTTTTAGGTTGATTTTACCCCCGAGTGTTTGAAAGTATTACGTGGTATGCCACCGCCAAGCCACCGAAACGAAAAGGTCAACGGCCCCGAGCGAGCTCCGCGCCCCGTGCCCCGCACCCCGCACACACTACCGCACACCACCGCTGCCCCCACGCACAGCCGGAACGGCCACCCCGGCAGCCCTGCCGCCGCCGTCTGCTAATTCTCTCCACCATCCTTCGCTTTCATTGCACATCGATTACTCCCCAAGCCACCGTTGTTTCTCCCTGCCCCTAACCCCTCCGTCCTCCTCAGATCTTTCTCCATTACTGTTGCTTCTTGGGTCTCCTCCCAGATCCGCAGCCCCCACCCCAAATTCGCCCTCAATTCGATGCAGAACGACAACGTAGAAGCGGAGGGTGCTACAGTCGACCAGGAATCGGACGTCATCGGGGCAGGTATTCTTCAGGATGGGGCGTGTGGACCATGGCCGGACTACGGTGCATATTGAGCGGCTCTGTGGCTTTCTGCGTCGGCCACACCCAGAGCTCGTGTCCGGCTGAACGCCAAGGCGTTCTAGTGTCAAGGAGGCGTCCGTGGATGCGCCCTGGAGGACGGGTTTGCGCGTCATCCCTCAACCTCGCGAGTGACGCGCCCTGATGTCTGTGCCAGCGATGACTGGAAGCATCCCGTGATGAGACTACATACCAGGCTCATAATGTATATTCGTATGTGCTGGACTACTGGCTAGATTGAAGTGTCGAGTCCTGCTATTTTGTTTTCGTATGCACTATACTGGTATATGAAATCTGACGATTTCTGTGTTGCCTTCCAGCTATCGCTTAGAATGAGCTCTCAAACTGTCAAATTTGGCACACCAAAATATTTGTTCTTGAATGTTCTCTGCAAAATATTTTGTTCTAGAATGCTTTATCTCTATAATCATTTGATAAGACTTTCTTATTTAGTTTTATAGAAATTGATGTTTCACAGAAGAGAAGAATATGGGATCAAACTTTTATAATCAATTGGAGATTAAAGCATATTGTCTACAGCGTAATCGTTTCATGTGCCAATCACTTTTGTTCACGTCCATTGTATTACGAAGACTTATTTAAATCATCTAGATTTTACATGGTACAATTATATATTTAATTGGATTTTACCTTTTATATTTATCTGACTGAACTAATAGTGTCTTGACCGCTTCTCTAGGGAAGATGAATATGATTACTGATCCAGGGATGGTGCTGGAGGAGGTGGCAGAATGCATGACTGAAGCTAACGCTCGTAACTTTTAGTGTTTTCGTATGCGTATGCCAAAGGTGGGAGAGGGACGAGGCGAAGCATACATTTGATCATATGGTTGCATCAGGTGTCAAACCTCATGGATTAGCCTATACGGGTATGCTGGATATTACACATTGTCGCAAGGTCCGTTGAGACAAAAAGAGCGATGGATTTGTACAATGATGAAGGATGATTATAGAGTAGATGACACACTGTATCGGATCTTGTTTTCTGCGTAAGTCATGCAGGTTGTTCGTCAAATGAATCCTCAACTGATCCATTATAAGGCAGAGTGCATTTCTCAGGGTGCTACGCTGCTAAACAAGGCATGTCTACAACGACACAAGCCTGACAGTTAGATCCACCGTCCACTTTGGACACATTATGTTGACACGTTCATTTATTTTCCAAACATGTAAGTCCAATGGGCCTAAATGCTATTCTACTTGGTTAAAAGTATAAAGCGTACATGGTCTTAGCATTTTTATTTCATTTCTTTATTGTTACACATATACATTGTGCATTATATAAAAACTTCTTGTATCACCATTGCTACTAAGTTCAACTATAGATCTAGAGAGGTCGTGGCAACGCACGGGCATTTAGCTAGTAATAATAAAAGGAGGAAGGTTTCTCTCTTCGTCCTTCTGTCTGATTACGCTTTGGTCCGTCCGTTTATGCGCCTTCTTATCCGTGGTAGCGCGTACATCTTCGTAGGTCCCGCTTTGCCTTTGCAACTGGCCCGAGCTATCTACTTTTTTTTTGAAACGCGACAAAACGCCTTTGCCTTATATTGATAAAGGAGAAGAAAACATAGAACTAGCCAAAGCCAACCAAAAAGAAAAAGAGAGGGGGTCCAAACAGCCCTCCGATAAGGGAGAAAAAAGATTAACCCACAAGCTCCGCCAGGTTTTTCGTCCTAGCAAGGATCTAGTCCTTGCCCGCCTCCCTGATTTTGTGCATCACGATCGAGGGCAAGGAGGATTTATTGTTGAAGACTCTCTCATTTCTCTCTTTCCAGATCTCCCAAGTAATGAGCATGATGGCGGTCCGCAACCCTTTGGGGGAAGAGGAAGACAAGTTGGCGATGGCATGCCAGTAATCAAGCACCTTGGGTCTACGGGTATCGACTCCCCGAGACAGATTCGAGCAGGAAAGCCAGGAAGACGCCACAGTCCAGATCCTTTTGGAGAAGCGACATTCGAAGAGGATGTGTCGTGCCGTCTCAGGGCTGCATCTACACAACTGACAAGAAGGCTGATGCGGCCACCCTCGTTTTGCCAGACGGTCTACGGTCCAAAGGCGGTTCTGAACAGCGAGCCAGGCAAAGAAACGACATTTTGGAGGGGCCCAAGTTTTCCACACAGTTTTCGCAAAGGAGAAAGGCAAGGAGGCAAGAAACTGGCCTTGTATGCGGAGCTGGTTGAGTAACAGCCATTGGCGGACATGATCCAAGTGATGGAGTCCGGAGTATCAGGAGACAGTTGAACCGTCGAACGGCACTCCCATAGCCGGATGTATTGATCAAGGTGTTCAACAGAGAAAGAGTCCACCTTGATATCAGCAATCCAGTTTTGACCTTCAAGAGCGTCCTGAACCGTCCTATTCTTTCTCCTAGAGGCTTTGAAGATCAGAGGAGCCAGATCTTTCGGGGTGGAGCCGTCAAGCCAAGAGGAGGACAAAAAGGAAGCTTTATTCCCATTTCCAATGGTGACCCGGGTGGCAGCATTGAAGAGGTCCCTATCAGCAACGTCATTTGGTGTTTCAGTACCGACCCAAGGTTTATCCGGTGCCTTCCACTCATTCCACAGCCAACGGAGTCTCAGAGCACGAGAGAACTTCTCCAGATCAAGAACCCCCAAGCCACCGAGCTCCTTGGGGCGACAGACTTTTTGCCAGTTGACCTTGCATTTTCCACCGCTGACAACCTCTTTGCAGTCCCATAGCATACCGTGACTAATCTTGGCGAAAGACTTCAAAATACCCTTGTCAGCCTTGAGAGCTGTAAGCAAGAAGATAGGCATGGAAGAGAGCACGGACTTCACCAAAGCGGTACAACCAGCACGATTCAGAAACCTTCCCTTCCAGGGGTTTAGACGGGAAGCCGCCTTGTCGATGAAAGGTTGTAGATCAGCACGCCTGAGTCTGCCGAGGGAAAGGGGTAGGCCCAGGTATTTCATAGGAAACTGGATGGTGGCCGCCGGGAAGTTTGCCTGGACCGTTGCAAGATCAATGTCAGAGCAGCGAATCGGAGCGACGGAGCTTTTTGTTACATTAGTCACCAGACCGGTCACCTCCCCAAAGTTTTGCAGGATATCAGCCAAGTTTGAGACGTCGTTCTCGGAGGGGGCCAGGAAAATTGCGGCATCATCCGCGTATAGAGAAACTTGAGGCCCTTGGAGGCCACCAGGCATAGCGTGAAGAATCCCAATGGCCGTGGCATTGTCCAGGATTTTCTGAAGGGGGTCAATGGCAATGTCGAAGAGCAGGGGCGAGAGGGGGTCTCCTTGTAGGAGGCCACGCCCATGAGAGATGTCCTTTCCAGGGATGCCATTAAGAATCACGCGGGAGGAGGCCGTAGAAAACAAGGCAGACATCAAAGCACGCCATCTTTGTGGGAAGCCCAGCCTTTGCATAAGGTTAAGAATGTAGTCCCAACGAACCGAATCGAAAGCCTTAGCAATGTCAAGCTTGAGGAGGAGGGCAGGAGATTTGCTACGGTGAAGTTGTCTGGCAGTGTTTCTTACGTACATGAAATTATCATGAATGATTCTGGACTTGATGAAAGCACTCTGACTGAGGGAAACAATCTCATTCATCCTGGGATTGAGGCGGCGAGCCATAGCTTTGGCAATTATCTTAGGGATCAAATGAATGAGGCTAATGGGCCTGAAATAGCCAACGGAATCAGCACCATCCTTCTTTGGGAGCAGCACAATGTTGGCAGTATTGACAATATGGAAGTTAGAAGCTGAAAGCTCCGAGAAAGCGTTAATAACTCTCAAGAGGTCGCCCTTCATGACATCCCAGCAACAACGAACAAAGGAGATGGATAACTCATCAGGGCCCGGGGCCTTGTCAGGAGGCATATCGTCCAAGGCCTCTTTTATCTCGAGTTCAGAGAAAGGAAGTCCAAGATCATCCAGAGCATGCACATTGGGGTTTAGGACCGCCTAGTTGAAATCCAGCTGGCGAGGGGGAGGGCGGCCTAAGGCTTTGGAGAAGTGATCGAAGATGATTCTCTCTTTGTCTTCATGACTTGTAGACCAGCCCTCGTTGTGCTTGAGTCTCAAAATATGATTTCTACGCTTTCTAGCGTTAACACGCAGATGGAAGAACTTAGTGTTGGCGTCTCCCTTGCGTAAGAAGCTGATTCTAGTGGCCTGCCGTTTGCGGGATCTTTCAAGAGTCGCCAAGCCCAAGACCCTTCTCTTAAGCCCAACGCGAAGGATCCTTTCATCGAAGGAGAGGGTCCGAGATTCTTGAGCCACATCAAGTTGTAGGATGACATCCAGGGCCATAAGAAGTTGGAGCTTGCAATTGGAGAAAAGGCCTTTACTCCACGATCTCAGACAGGACGCTGTGAGCTTCATCTTGTGGTTGATGATATGGACCGATTGGGTGTGATTCGAGGACGTCACCCAAGCATTCTGGACCGTATCCTGGAAACCAGGCATCTTCGTCCAGAAGGATTCAAAACGGAAGGTGGGCGGCTTCCGAGGCCCACTCAGGTTGGAGAGCAGAAGCGGGCAGTGATCTGAGAGGGAGGAAGACAATGCGTGGAGCCCATGGTTTTCAAACGTCAGATCCCAACTCGTATTGCAGAAGGCGCGGTCAAGCCGCACCAAGGTGGGGGAAACTGTTTCATTGCTCCACGTGAATTTTCTGTTCTGAAGCTTGATCTCTTTCAACCGACAAGTGGTAAGGGCCTTCCTAAACTGCCCCATAAGGCGAAAATTAAGGTTGTTGTTGTTCTTGTCCTCTACTTGGTATATGAGATTGAAATCCCCAATGATTAACCATCTCGAATCATTTACAGGGGCAGCGGTGATAGCTTCGGCAAGGAAGGCTCCCTTTTCAGTATAAACGCTAGGACCGTAGACCGTGGTAAGCTTGAAGGAGGTGCCATAGGGGCGGATACTAACCTCCATGGAGATCAGATAGCTACCGATGAAGATGTTGGAGATGTCGACGTGGTCCTCATTCCAGAGCAAGAGGATGCCGCCACGAGTGCCAATGGCCGGACGATGGGCGAAGGAATGGAGCCTGAAGCCACCAATGTAACCCGCCGTTTGATGATTGATGAAGTCCAGCTTAGTCTTGTAGCATCCCAATTGTCTAACAATTGCAATGCTACTATCTTAGTCTATATATATGCTACCTTCCTACATATAATGGTTGCATCATAATTATATCATGCTCATGTCATCATGCCACATTGCATTTGAGCATCATATAAAACCCCTTTTATTTTTGGTTCTTCTCTCATATGCATTTGTATCACTTGTATTTGCCTCTAGATATATTGTATTTGCTTCTTGATAAATTGTTTGATGCCCAAGTTGAGTTGGGGGCATATCTTTTATCTATTCCACCACCTTTGTAAACCTTCCTTTATCTCCACCACCTTTCTTTGTCACCACCTTATAATTCCACCATCCAAACTATATGTGGGCATTTGCACTTCTTTTGGTTCTTTTCTAGCTTCTACTTCTATTTCTACTTCCACATGCTCCCATATATGCATCATGTTGTTTTCACAATATTGATATGTGGAGAGCCACATAGCCACCTTTTCTTGCCATGTGAGTAGAATCTTTCATGCCTCTCTCATATGGTTTCTAGTTGGATATATACGCAAATGTGAACATATATGAGGTCATATAGTCATCTAGTGGGATACACACACTAGCAAGTCCATTTTATTCAAATATGCCTATTATTCATACTTTCCATGTGAGCTTGAGCTTGCCATCTTGGTAGGGCCGTAATTCAAACACTTGAATGCATGTAAGAAATCATAGGGCCACATTGCATTATAGTTGTTTTTACAAATATTATGGTGGCCTTAATGTCATGCATGGCCCATGCAAGCTACTCCTCACCTTCTCTTTTTCTTGGGTTTTTGGGATGGCCATTTGATGGTTTGAAATCCAAACTAGTTTTTCCACCATTTAGATGCCAACCTTGGGTTGTTCCTCCTTTTGCTCTTGTTTCTTAAACCCTTGGATCAAGTATACTTGGCTTGTTGAACTAAGCAAGTCAAAATTATTTGAATCTAACCCTAATCTCTCTCTCTCTCTCCACTCCTACCCGTGGCCACCACATGTGCATGTGCCATGTGAGTCTCTCCCTCCCATATCTTTCTCCTTTTGGCAAAAACTTCATCCACCCTCCCCTCTTTTCCTTGTCCCTCATGCAAACCAGAACCACCACCGCATCTACCTGCCCTACCCTGGTCCCCTCTTCCCCCTACCTAGCTAAAGCAAAAAGGAGAGAGAACCCCTCCCGAGTCCACCCTCCTCCTCTACCTTGCAAAAGTGGACAACCCCCATGTGCTTCCTCCCTCCCTCTCCTCACCTAACCAGCCACCTAGAGCAGCCTCAGATCGAGATCTGAACGCCCCAGACCCATCTCCATCCTCTCTTCCTTCCTCCTTTCCCAAGCCATTGCCATGGCACCATACCCTCTAACCCTAGCTGTCTACCTGCTGTCCCCGTCGACCTGGCGACCCCCAAGGCAAACCCGTAGTACCAGGACATTCCCATGCTACCTCACCGTCGCCCTGGACCTGCAGCCGTGCCTGGACCTCGCTGGATCATTGCCGTCGCCACCATGTCCGCGAGGAAGCCGATGAAGCCGGCCGCGAGCCTCGCCAAGGATCACGTCCACCTCGATCCGTCTTTCTGCACCTATCGGTCGCTGGTGAGGTCCTCAACCCTCTTGACATGGCCTCTCCCTCTCTCTCGCTTTGCATCGCTGTTGTGGGTCGTCGAACACCCTGTGCACCGCCGACATCGCCGTGGAGTCCTCTGCTAACAGTTCATCGCTGCGGTTCTGGCCAAACCTTCGCCGCAAGCGTGCCTCGAGTAAAGTTAGTCCTAGCCCGAGTTTTTGACACCCCGACGTAGCCCTGTCCATCCTCTTTCCAGCGAGCCCACCCACGCCTGTTCCGGTTCACCACCGCCGCCGCCAGCATCGACACAAGTCACCGTCACAGTCCGGTTCCGTCAGATAGATCGTCCTCTGCGGACAACCTTTTCTTCGTCAGTTAGTAGCGGTAGAGTTCGCTTCTTGTTGCGCGATCATCCACTTTGGACACCAACCGATGACCGGCCCAGTGGTAGCACCCCGTGCTGTTCTCCTCCCAGAGGAAAGGTCGTGGGTTCGAACCCCAGGTCGCCTCTTTCTTTTTCTCACACGCTGACACCACGGCCCCACCAGTCAGCCTCGTCTCTGCCACATCACCAGTGCTTTCCAGTCAGCTTCTCCCTGTCCCACACGTCAGTGGGTGTATCTAGGTTTTCCTCAGTATAAATGTCTGTGAACTTTTCTGTTAACAAAATATAATTCCAAATTTGTTTAATATGTTTTAATATCCAAAATCTAATAACTTTTTATTGATAAATCCAAATAACACAAATAATATATGTTTCTGAATCAGAAAAATTTGAGGAATTCAAATATGCCATCCAAAACAATGTTTGACTAATTTAAATTTTTGGTAGTCAAAATGGTCGTTGTCAGTCTAGCAAATATTTTGGTAGTTATGTATACTAGGGAAAAACAAAACGTGAGAGTAGGACTGCTTCCACTTTTCTTCTTACCCACCCACGCACCCTTTTCTGGTAAGGAAGTGTAACGTTTTCAATCCTCTTCTAAAAATTCAAACTAGGATTCACGTGTTCTGGGTTCCATAGTACCATAGGTTGTGTGTGTGTGCGTGTGTGTGGGTAATTATTTGTCTATCTGTTGCATCCAACCTTGTTACCGCAATCTTTATTTGGCTATCAACTATTGGTACATTCCATACCGACAGGCTTTTGTAAACCGACGCGATCTATCTGACTCCTTGTTAACCGGTGCCATCTTGTTAAGGGTGTTCATTCTTTAGAATATTTCACATAATGTGGAGTTGCTAATATCTATCTGTTAAGTGGTTTTGCGCATCTATTGGTATTTTAATGCTGAAAAATGCGGAAATTTTTTCTTTGATACATCTATGTTTCCACACTCCTTTTCAGTCGTGTGTGAAACATTAGCTATCTTCCTTTTATTGGCATGATCATGCTAACTCATTCTTTTGTCACTAGCGCTGGAATCCTAGAGTTTTACTTCATCTTCAAATTCTCTTGGGCTAATTACATAACATGTGTCGATCCGATGTTTGTGATCATAATTTGGCTCTCGGCAAAGCTATATGACACTTAGCATGAGTGGAATATGGAAAATGCTATCGACACTATCCTCCAAATGGTGGCGGTTATCTCCTATGATTTTGAGTTACACCGTGATCATATCTATGCATATTCAAGTATCTTTGGCAATCCGGAGTTTTCTCAAGGCACTACGGTGGTCTATCATCTGTTCATCATGCTGCACATCTTTTTGAACTCCATATCTGCAAGATTCTATTTGATACAGGAGAATCACATCTTTTCATTTCGGATAGCTTTGCTTAAGGTATGAGCTATCATTGTTTCTTTATCCAAGATCTCTTTATCTTTGTAACCGGTGACCCGATCGATGATGTGAACCAGGTGGCATTTCCTGTTCTCTTTCGAAGGACCAGATAATCTATTCTGTCAGTGCATCTCTTTCAACATGAACCCGTGCTCTTAATATTGATCTTTCAAAGAGCATTGAGCTCAGGAAGTGTTTCGAGTATTTGTTCGTTTCTCTCGCCTCTTGAACTTGGTATTCTGGGAATATCTTGTTAATCCATGGTGGTATATGTTGATAATATGCTTGCCTATTCTATATCAATGGAAGAACATGGAAGATCATCTGTGTCTCTTTCTCTCAAGCTTTGTGAACACCGCTTGGGTGCAAAGTTCTCACAGTGTGAATCCTGGCTTCTTGAAGTCACATATCTCGACCACGTTCCTTCTGCTAAATACATCGCTTCAATTCTGGAATTAGCAAGTCCATTGTTAATTCCATCCTCCACCTTCAATCAAACCCGGAGTTTTTCCTTGTTAGCGAGTTATCATTGTCGTTCCGCTGAAGATTTCCTCAAGGCTGCTAAATCTCTCTCAATCATTTCTAGAAGAACATGGAGTTCTTTTCACCTCTGTCTCGTCAAGTAATCTTTTGAAACCCTCTCGTTCCATCTTCTATCCTCAATCCACCGAAGGCCACGAAGACTTCTCAGATCTTTTGTAATCCTTCTATTCAAGTTGTGGATATCTTTTCTTTATCTGTTGAATCTTGCAGTTATTTTCCTTAATCTTCCTACATATCTTTCCGGTGGCTTGGTACTTTCGACACGACAACAACATCATCAACCTTATCTATCTTGGATCCGACGAATCATTTGCATCATATCTTTTGTTTCTTACGGAGTTCCACGAGTTCTTTTGTCAGGATCATCAGTCTGTCTTTGGGAGTTGGGTTGCATGATTTTCTTATTCAGGTACGGAGTAATGCTTTGAGTGCGGGATGGAGTAGCTACCATACCACTACTCTTATCATTCGCCCTTGTACATTGAATTGGTGGATTAATGTGATTTAACTCATTCCACGGAAGTAGAAGTGGCCTTTATTCCTCGATACTTCTACTTCCGTCCTTGTTTCTCCGGAGTGCTCTCTCAAAGAAAGTAATCAATAATCTCTTGTTGGTGATCTCGCCCTTTCTACATGGAGCAAAATCTTCAATTATCTAGTGGAAGCAGATGCATTTATCTTTTCGGGTACTCTTCATTCCACCGGTGCTCGACATCCTTAAACAAGATGGAAGGAAACTATATCGGTCTTCAATTTGACAAATCCCTTTCTCTTGGTAAAGCCAATTATGGTTGATGCCATCAGTCGCAAATCTATTGCATTAGCCTCAAGGTTAAAGAAAGCAATAAGTATCTCTACAATAAACTCCAGATCCTCCATATTCTTTTCTTCTCGGGATTCTACCATAAACTAGCATCCCCGTCTCTTGAAGTGATATCCGCGCACCTCAATTGCGTGATCCTTTGGTTCTTACCGGCGAAAGAAAGATCTAATCCGACAATGTCTAACTAAATCTTTCCGTTGATATCAAGGAACTATATTGTTTCAAGGCGATATGGTTTCCGAACTTCTTTTCCCAAATCCAAGAGAAGAAACAATGCTATTTTCATAGTGGTTGATAACTTCTAAAAAGTCATTTTTTTCCGGTGAGACAAAGATTCATCTTCTCTTGTATCTGTAAATCTTTAATCTTAATGAGGTGTCATTTCTTTCTCCCTGATACATCGTCCTTTCTATTTCTTTCACAAGTGGTTCTATTCTTTTATCATGTTTCTCGAGAAAACCGGAGCTATGTTCATCCTATCCTTCTTGTCTCACGACAATCCTTCAATTCTTCTAACCCTTTGTGTCTCAAGCAAAACGCAAGACTCGCAACAAGTCTAGCAAGTTTGCAAGGTGTAGTGGTCGCACCACTCCATTGTTCATCATCTTGGGAACGCAAGGATCACCTTCGTTCCGAACACCCGCCTCTCCTTGTGTTGTTTTTCTTTTTCCTAGGAATCTCGGGGCGAGATTCTTGTTTAGTGGGGGAGAGTTGTAGCATCCCAATTGTCTAACAATTGCAATGCTACTATCCTAGTCTATATATATGCTACCTTCCTACATATAATTGTTGCATCATAATTATATCATGCTCATGTCATCATGCCACATTGCATTTGAGCATCATATAAAACCCCTTTTCTTTTTGGTTCTTCTCTCATATGCATTTGTATCACTTGTATTTGCCTCTTGATATATTGTATTTGCTTCATGATAAATTGTTTGATGCCCAAGTTGAGTTGGGGGCATATCTTTTATCTATTCCACCACCTTTGTCACCTTCCTTTATCTCCACCACCTTTCTTTGTCACCACCTTATAATTCCACCATCCAAACTATATGTGGGCATTTGCACTTATTTTCGTTCTTTTGTAGCTTCTACTTCTACTTCTACTTCTACTTCCACATGCTCCCATATATGCATCATGTTGTTTTCACAATATTGATATGTGGAGAGCCACATGGCCACCTTTTCTTGTCATGTGAGTAGAATCTTTCATGCCTCTCTCATATGGTTTCTAGTTGGATATATATGCAAATGTGAACATATATGAGGTCATATAGTCATCTAGTGGGATACACACACTAGGAAGTCCATTTTATTCAAATATGCCTATTATTCATACTTTCCATGTGAGCTTGAGCTTGCCATCTTGGTAGGGTCGTAATTCAAACACTTGAATGCATGTAAGAAATCATAGGGCCACATTGCATTATAGTTGTTTTTACAAATATTATGGTGGTCTTAATGTCATGCATGGCCCATGCAAGCTACTCTTCACCTTCTCTTTTTCTTGGGTTTTTGGGATGGCCATTTGATGGTTTGGAATCCAAACTAGTTTTTCCACCATTTAGATGCCAACCTTGGGTTGTTCCTCCTTTTGCTCTTGTTTCTTAAACCCTTGGATCAAGTATGCTTGGCTTGTTGAACTAAGCAAGTCAAAATTATTTGAATCTAACCCTAATCTCTCTCTCTCCACTCCTACCCGTGGCCACCACATGTGCATGTGCCATGTGAGTCTCTCCCTCCCATATCTTTCTCCTTTTGGCAAAAACTTCATCCTCCCTCCCCTCTTTTCCTTGTCCCTCATGCAAACCAGAACCACCACCGCATCTACCTGCACTACCCTGGTCCCCTCTTCCCCCTACCTAGCTAAAGCAAAAAGGAGAGAGAACCCCTCCCGAGTCCACCCTCCTCCTCTACCTTGCAAAAGTGGACAACCCCATGTGCTTCCTCCCTCCCTCTCCTCACCTAACCAGCCACCTAGAGCAGCCTCAAATCGAGATCTGAACGCCCCAGACCCATCTCCATCCTCTCTTCCTTCCTCCTTTCCCAAGCCATTGCCATGGCACCATACCCTCTAACCCTAGCTGTCTACCTGCTGTCCCCGTCGACCTGGCGACCCCCAAGGCGAACCCGCAGTACCAGGACATTCCCATGCTACCTCACCGTCGCCCTGGACCTGCAGCCGTGCCTAGACCTCGCCGGATCATTGCCGTCGCCACCATGTCCGCGAGGAAGCCGATGAAGCCGGCCGCAAGCCTCGCCAAGGATCACGTCCACCTCGAGCCGTCTTTCTGCACCTATCGGTCGCTGGTGAGGTCCTCAACCCTCTTGACATGGCCTCTCCCTCTCTCTCGCTTTGCGTCGCTGTTGTGGGTCGTCGAACACCCTGTGCACCGCCGACATTGCCGTGGAGTCCTCTGCTAACAGTTCGTCGCTGCGGTTCTGGCCAAACCTTCGCCGCAAGCATGCCTCGAGTAAAGTTAGTCCTAGCCCGAGTTTTTGACACCCGGACGTAGCCCTGTCCATCCTCTTTCCAGCGAGCCCACCCACGCCGCCGCCAGCATCGACACAAGTCACCGTCACGGTCCGGTTCCGTCAGACAGATCGTCCTCTGCGGACAACCTTTTCTTCGTCAGTTAGTAGCGGTAGAGTTTGCTTCTTGTTGCGCGATCATCCACTTTGGACACCAACCGATGACCGACCCAGTGGTAGCACCCCGTGCTGTTCTCCTCCCAGAGGAAAGGTCGTGGGTTCGAACCCCAGGTCGCCTCTTTCTTTTTCTCACACGCTGACACCACGGCCCCACCAGTCAGCCTCGTCTCTGCCACATCACCAGTGCTTTCCAGTCAGCTTCTCCCTGTCCCACACGTCAGTGGGTGTATCTAGGTTTTCCTCGGTATAAATGTCTGTGAACTTTTCTGTTGACAAAATATAATTCCAAATTTGTTTAATATGTTTTAATATCCAAAATCTAATAACTTTTTATTGATAAATCCAAACAACACAAATAATATATGTTTCTAAATCAGAAAAATGTGAGGAATTCAAATATGCCATCCAAAACAATGTTTGACTAATTTAAATTTTCAAAATTGTTTAATTTCAACAAAAATGCCTTTTCTTAATTAATTAATAACTTTAATTCTATAACTCCAAATTTGACAAATAATATGTCTAAATCGATCAGCGCGACGAGCCCGTTCTAACTAAGCATTCCTTGATATGAATTGTAGCATGCATCATATAAATATTAAGTGGACAGAAAGTGTTATGGGAGCAAAACATGACTAAAAACTTAATAAAATGATTTATTCTTGTCCCCACACCTCACCCTTGCCATGCTACATTATTGCCATGTAAATTGTGCATCATTCATCATGGCATGCTTGGTTGCTTGTCGCATTTTATTTATATGCTTGTGCACTTTATTTATGTTGGCCCTTGTTTGTTTGGTTCTTCTTTCGAATAGACGCCGAGCAGGGGAATTATCAGGAATCCCAGGAGTGCTACCCAGATCCATCCCTCGCTTCAACTGAGCTGCCAGGCAAGCACTACCACATGCTTGCATACATATAGTACCTATTGCCTCTTATCTTATTCTTGCATCATTGAGTCACGAATGCATTAAATTGAATCCCAAGTACTGCATAGCCTTTACTTTAAACCCCACCGAGGTTGTTCCTCCATCCCATGAGCCATTACTACAGGAGTTGTTTGAGCCATGCGAGTAGTAGAACAACATGTGTAGGGTATGTGAGAGTCTGATGGATAACGAGGTACCTAAACAACTTAACCTGAGTAGTATGGGATAACTAATAGAAGAGGCACCGGTGAGCAATATCTGTTATTTGGTTTTTCATCTCACTTGTGTCCCGTAGGACCCCGAGTACTTGATTCCTGTTCCTTGACTATTCGCACTATCCACATCCGGGAGGCCTTATGGACCCTCCTGAGCCAGAGCTTGATTTATTTCTATTTCTTGGGGCCACAAACTAGTTTAGGGCTTTATTACTATCCTATACTTATGCCATGCTTTACTGCTTTGTTTACGATTGTGCGTGGAGCACCTGTACTGTTTTGGATGCGGAGTGTTTTCGCGGTATCGATAAGCCCAGTCACATTTTCGGGTTCCCAGTCGCTTGCAGCCATTGACGCAAACCTTGTGTCCATCTCGGAGCCGGCCAACTTCGTTGCGGGTAGCTTAATGGGGTGGCCCCCTGAAATATTTTATGAATCATGTGATCACTTTATCGTGAATGCCTCGTTGGGTTTTGAGTTGGTTTTTCCGAGGTTGATCGAGTGTGTGTTGCTATTTGTGCACCCCTGCAGGGTAAATCTTTCTGAAAGCCGTGTCCGCGGTTATGGACGACTTGGAGCACAGTTTCTCGATCATAGACAAGCATAACTAAAGTACCGTTTTTAATTTGACTAAATATCTGACTAGTAATTAGTGCAATACTCATGGAATGGTTAATAAAAGTACCAACGGATGGGTTGTTCGTCTGCTTTCTCGTTGGTAAGCGAGAAGGAGGATGGATCTGTTACTTTATACTGTTATAACTGTTGTTTCTAATTAATGGACATCCGCCTAACGTTATTATCTTTTGCTGCAATTGCGTCACCCCAGGTATATGTCCCCTTTAGAGGCATAAAGACTTGCTGAGTACCCCTAGGGTCTCACACGATAAATTGTTTGATTCAGATGAACAGGTGTATTCGCAAGATGGATACTGGGTGGAGGAGACAGATGATGTTGGCAATGATCACTCGGTGTAGAGATTCCGGGGATGGGGATCCGTGAGATCTGTGGGCGGGATGTGCTTACTTATGTGGCATCTTATGCTGATTTGCTTTTATCCGTACTCGGATCTTGTTTCCTGCTTCCGCTTGATACTCTGTTGATTGATGTGTGAGGAGCTATCCTACACTATTATTTCTATCTAGGATATTTGGATCTTGTCGTATGGCATTGCAATATTTATATTTCTTTTAGATGGTATGGCTCTGAGAACTGTTGTAAGGTAGCTTGCATACATACTCACTTGTGTATGTATTTGATCTCTTCGCCTGTTGCCTACGCCGCTCGCTCTTATTCCGATGTTCTTGGAAGTGGTTAGGGCGGCCGATGGGCCTACACGTGGGTGGCCCTGGGATTCCATTGTAAAACCCTTAACCACTTTTGGTTCATCCAGGCTTGAACTTAGAGCGTAGGGTCCGAGGTTGTTACAATTGGTATCAGAGCCATCCCGCCCTTCAGGGTCTCAGCCAAAATGGTCGTTGTCAGTCTAGCAAATATTTTGGTAGTTATGTATACTAGGGAAAAACAAAACGTGAGAGTAGGACTGCTTCCACTTTTCTTCTTACCCACCCACGCACCCTTTTCTGGTAAGGAAGTGTAACATTTTCAATCCTCTTCTAAAAATTCAAACTAGGATTCACGTGTTCTGGGTTCCATAGTACCATAGGTTCTGTGTGTGTGTGGGTAATTATTTGTCTATCTGTTGCATCCAACCTTGTTACCGCAATCTTCCTTTGGCTATCAACTGTTGGTACATTCCATACCGACAGGCTTTTGTAAACCGACGCGATCTATCCGACTCCTTGTTAACCGGTGCCATCTTGTTAAGGGTGTTCATTCTTTAGAATATTTCACATAATGTGGAGTTGCTAATATCTATCTGTTAAGTGGTTTTGCGCATCTATTGGTATTTTGATGCTGAAAAATGCGGAATTTTTTCTTTGATACATCTATGTTTCCACACTCCTTTTCAGTCGTGTGTGAAACATTATCTATCTTCCTTTTATTGGCATGATCATGCTAACTCATTCTTTTGTCACTAGCGCTGCAATCCTGGAGTTTTACTTCATCTTCAAATTCTCTTGGGCTAATTACATAACATGTGTCGATCCGATGTTTGTGATCATAATTTGGCTCTCGACAAAGCTATATGACACTTAGCATGAGTGGAATATGGAAAATGCTATCGACACTATCCTCCAAATGGTGGCGGTTATCTCCTATGATTTTGAGTTACACCGTGATCATATCTATGCATATTCAAGTATCTTTGGCAATCCGGAGTTTTCTCAAGGCACTACGGTGGTCTATCATCTGTTCATCATGCTGCACATCTTTTTGAACTCCATATCTGCAAGATTCTATTTGATACAGGAGAATCACATCTTTTCATTTCGGATAGCTTTGCTTAAGGTATGAGCTATCATTGTTTCTTTATCCAAGATCTCTTTATCTTTGTAACCGGTGACCCGATCGATGATGTGAACCAGGTGGCATTTCCTGTTCTCTTCCGAAGGACCAGATAATCTATTCTGCTAGTGCATCTCTTTCAACATGAACCCGTGCTCTTAATATTGATCTTTCAAAGAGCGTTGAGCTCAGGAAGTGTTTCGAGCATTTGTTCGTTTCTCTCGCCTCTTGAACTTGGTATTCTGGGAATATCTTGTTAATCCATGGTGGTATATGTTGATAATATGCTTTCCTATTCTATATCAATGGAAGAACATGGAAGATCATCTGTGTCTCTTTCTCTCAAGCTTTGTGAACACCGCTTGGGTGCAAAGTTCTCACAGTGTGAATCCTGCCTTCTTGAAGTCACAGATCTTGACCACGTTCCTTCTGCTAAATACATCGCTTCAATTCTGGAATCAACAAGTCCATTGTTAATTCCATCCTCCACCTTCAATCAAACCCGGAGTTTTTCCTTGTTAGCGAGTTATCATCGTCGTTCCGCTGAAGATTTCCTCAAGGCTGCTAAATCTCTCTCAATCATTTCTAGAAGAACATGGAGTTCTTTTCACCTCTGTCTCGTCAAGTAATCTTTTGAAACCCTCTCGTTCCATCTTCTATCCTCAATCCACCGAAGGCCGCGAAGACTTCCCAGATCTTTTGTAATCCTTCTATTCAAGTTGTGGATATCTTTTCTTTATCTGTTGAATCTTGCAATTATTTTCCGTAATCTTCCTACATATCTTTCCGGTGGCTTGGTACTTTCGACACGACAACAACATCATCAACCTTATCTATCTTGGATCCGACGAATCATTTGCATCATATGTTTTGTTTCTTACGGAGTTCCATGAGTTCTTTTGTCAGGATCATCAGTCTGTCTTTGGAAGTTGGGTTGCATGATTTTCTTATTCAGGTACGGAGTAATGCTTTGAGTGAGGGATGGAGTAGCTACCATACCACTACTCTTATCATTCGCCCTTGTACATTGAATTGGTGGATTAATGTGATTTAACTCATTCCACGGAAGTAGAAGTGGCCTTTATTCCTCGATACTTCTACTTCCGTCCTTGTTTCTCCGGAGTGCTCTCTCAAAGAAAGTAATCAATAATCTCTTGTTGGTGATCTCGCCCTTTCTACATGGAGCAAAATCTTCAATTATCTAGTGGAAGCAGATGCAAATATCTTTTCGGGTACTCTTCATTCCACCGGTGCTCGACATCCTTAAACAAGATGGAAGGAAACTATATCGGTCTTCAATTTGACAAATCCCTTTCTCTTGGTAAAGCCAATTATGGTTGATGCCATCAGTCGCAAATCTATTGCATTAGCCTCAAGGTTAAAGAAAGCAATAAGTATCTCTACAATAAACTCCAGATCCTCCATATTCTTTTCTTCTCGGGATTCTACCATAAACTAGCATCCCCGTCTCTTGAAGTGATATCCGCGCACCTCAATTGCGTGATCCTTTGGTTCTTACCGGCGAAAGAAAGATCTAATCTGACAATGTCTAACTAAATCTTTCCGTTGATATCAAGGAACTATATTGTTTGAAGGCGATATGGTTTTCGAACTTCTTTTCCCAAATCCGAGAGAAGAAACAATGCTATTTTCATAGTGGTTGATAACTTCTAAAAAGTCATTTTTTTCGGTGAGACAAAGATTCATCTTCTCTTGTATCTATAAATCTTTAATCTTAATGAGGTGTCGTTTCTTTCTCCCTGATACATCGTCCTTTCTATTTCTTTCACAAGTGGTTCTATTCTTTTATCATGTTTCTCGAGAAAACCGGAGCTATGTTCATCCTATCCTTCTTGTCTCACGACAATCCTTCAATTCTTCTAACCCTTTGTGTCTCAAGCAAAACGCAAGACTCGCAACAAGTCTAGCAAGTTTGCAAGGTGTAGTGGTCGCACCACTCCATTGTTCATCATCTTGGGAATGCAAGGATCACCTTCGTTCCGAACACCCGCCTCTCCTTGTGTTGTTTTTCTTTTTCCTAGGAATCTCGGGGCGAGATTCTTGTTTAGTGGGGGAGAGTTGTAGCATCCCAATTGTCTAACAATGGCAATGCTACTATCCTAGTCTATATATATGCTACCTTCCTACATATAATTGTTACATCATAATTATATCATGCTCATGTCATCATGCCACATTGCATTTGAGCATCATATAAAACCCCTTTTCTTTTTGGTTCTTCTCTCATATGCATTTGTATCACTTGTATTTGCCTCTTGATATATTGTATTTGCTTCATGATAAATTGTTTGATGCCCAAGTTGAGTTGGGGGCATATCTTTTATCTATTCCACCACCTTTGTCACCTTCCTTTATCTCCACCACCTTTCTTTGTCACCACCTTATAATTCCACCATCCAAACTATATGTGGGCATTTGCACTTATTTTCGTTCTTTTGTAGCTTCTACTTCTACTTCTACTTCCACATGCTCCCATATATGCATCATGTTGTTTTCACAATATTGATATGTGGAGAGCCACATGGCCACCTTTTCTTGTCATGTGAGTAGAATCTTTCATGCCTC
This sequence comes from Avena sativa, assembly GCA_916181665.1. Taxonomy (NCBI): domain Eukaryota; kingdom Viridiplantae; phylum Streptophyta; class Magnoliopsida; order Poales; family Poaceae; genus Avena; species Avena sativa. Next base: position 323,136,357 of record OV702292.1, read on the forward strand.
TCTCATATGGTTTCTAGTTGGATATATATGCAAATGTGAACATATATGAGGTCATATAGTCATCTAGTGGGATACACACACTAGGAAGTCCATTTTATTCAAATATGCCTATTATTCATACTTTCCATGTGAGCTTGAGCTTGCCATCTTGGTAGGGTCGTAATTCAAACACTTGAATGCATGTAAGAAATCATAGGGCCACATTGCATTATAGTTGTTTTTACAAATATTATGGTGGTCTTAATGTCATGCATGGCCCATGCAAGCTACTCTTCACCTTCTATTTTTCTTGGGTTTTTGGGATGGCCATTTGATGGTTTGAAATCCAAACTAGTTTTTCCACCATTTAGATGCCAACCTTGGGTTGTTCCTCCTTTTGCTCTTGTTTCTTAAACCCTTGGATCAAGTATGCTTGGCTTGTTGAACTAAGCAAGTCAAAATTATTTGAATCTAACCCTAATCTCTCTCTCTCTCCACTCCTACCCGTGGCCACCACATGTGCATGTGCCATGTGAGTCTCTCCCTCCCATATCTTTCTCCTTTTGGCAAAAACTTCATCCACCCTCCCCTCTTTTCCTTGTCCCTCATGCAAACCAGAACCACCACCGCATCTACCTGCCCTACCCTGGTCCCCTCTTCCCCCTACCTAGCTAAAGAAAAAAGGAGAGAGAACCCCTCCCGAGTCCACCCTCCTCCTCTACCTTGCAAAAGTGGACAACCCCATGTGCTTCCTCCCTCCCTCTCCTCACCTAACCAGCCACCTAGAGCAGCCTCAGATCGAGATCTGAACGCCCCAGACCCATCTCCATCCTCTCTTCCTTCCTCCTTTCCCAAGCCATTGCCATGGCACCATATCCTCTAACCCTAGCTGTCGTCGGATTGATGACAAGTACGCCATGAGGGGGTACTCGAGGCGTGGAGAAGAGAGGGGTGTGAGACGTACGGTGTTCCGGGACGGTGAGCACACAAGTTTACCCAGGTTCGAATCTGTCGGCTTTGGACGGATCCTACTCTTGCTAGCAATCCAGTAATACGGCAGAGCCGGAATATGGGTTACAAGGGTTTCGCCTGTGCGAGTTGAGGGTCTAAAGTATTGGGTGTGTCCTAAAGGCTCTACCTAGGACGGCTTTTATAGATATCCGGCCTAGGGTTTACAGGAGAGGTCTATCCGGCTACGTCTAAGAGTCGGTTATAGAGTACATCTTGAACTACAAGTAACATTATGGGCCTAAGTCGGTAAGTCTTCTGGGCCTTCCCATAGCCGGATTGGACTACGTCTTTCTCCCTGACTGGGCCGCCCGTGAAGCAAAGCTCTAACCCGAAGTGGGCCACCCTGGTCAGTGAGGAACTGTGAGGATACCCGGAAAGTATATCCCCAACACTAGCTGTCTAGCTGCTATCCCCGTCGACCTGGCGACCCCCAAGGCGAACCCATAGTACCAGGACATTCCCCTGCTACCTCACCGTCGCCCTAGACAAGCAGTCGTGACTGGACCTCGCCAGATCATCGTCGTCGCCACCATGTCCGCGAGGAAGCCGATGAAGCCGGCCGCAAGCCTCGCCAAGGATCACGTCCACCTCGAGCCGTCTTTCTGCACCTATCGGTCACTGGTGATGTCCTCAACCCTCTTGACATGGCCTCTCCCTCTCTCTCGCTTTGCGTCGCTGCTGTGGGTCGTCGAACACCCTGTGCGCCGCCGACATTGCCGTGGAGTCCTCTGCTAACAGTTCGTCGCTATCGTTCTGGCCAAACCTTCGCTGCAAGCGTGCCTCGAGTACAGTCAATCCTAGCCCGAGTTTTTGACACCCTGGCGTAGCCCTATCCATCCTCTTTCTAGCGAGCCCACCCACGCCTGTTCCGGTTCACCACCGCCGCCGCCAGCGTCGACACAAGTCACCGTCGCGGTTCGGTTCCGTCAGACAGATCGTCCTCTGCGGGCAACCTTTTCTTCGTCAGTTAGTAGCGGCAGAGTTCGCTTCTTGTTGCGCGATCATCCACCTTGGACACCAACCGATGACCGGTCTAGTGGTAGCACCCCGTGCTGTTCTCCTCCTAGAGGAAAGGTCGCGGGTTCGAACCCCAGGTCGCCTCTTTCTTTTTCTCACACGCTGACACCATGGCCCCACCAGTCAGCCTCGTCTCTGCCACATCACCCGTGCTTTCCAGTCAGCTTCTCCCTGTCCCACATGTTAGTGGGTGTATCTAGGTTTTCCTCGGTATAAATGTCTGTGAACTTTTCTGTTAACAAAATATAATTCCAAATTTGTTTAATATGTTTTAATATCCAAAATCTAATAACTTTTTATTGATAAATCCAAATAACACAAATAATATATGTTTTTGAATCATAAAAATGTGAGGAATTCAAATATGCCATCCAAAACAATGTTTGACTAATTTAAATTTTTGAATTTTTTTAATTGCAACAAAAATGCCTTTTCTTAATTAATTAATAACTTTAATTCTATAACTCCAAATTTGACAAATAATATGTCTAAATCGATCAGCGCGACGAGCCCGTTCTAACTACGCATTCCTTGATATGAATTGTAGCATGCATCATATAAATATTAAGTGGACAACAAGTTTTATGGGAGCAAAACATGACTAAAAACTTAATAAAATGATTTATTCTTGTCCCCACACCTCACCCTTGCCATGCTACATTATTGCCATGTAAATTGTGCATCATTCATCATGGCATGCTTGGTTGCTTGTCGCATTTTATTTATATGCTTGTGCACTTTATTTTTGTTGGCCCTTGTTTGTTTGGTTCTTCTTTCGAATAGACACCGAGCAGGGGAATTATCAGGAATCCCAGGAGTACTACCCAGATCCATCCTCGCTTCAACTGAGCTGCCAGGCAAGCACTACCACATGCTTGCATACATATAGTACCTATTGCCTCTATCTTATTCTTGCATCATTGAGTCGCGAATGCATTAAATTGAATCCCAAGTACTGCATAGCCTTTACTTTAAACCCTACCGAGCTTGTTCCTCCATCCCATGAGCCATTACTACATGAGTTGTTTGAGCCATGCGAGTCGTAGAACAGCATGTGTAGGGTATGTGAGAGTCTGATGGATAACGAGGTACCTAAACAACTTAATCTGAGTAGTATGGGATAACTAATGGAAGAGACACCGGTGAGCAATATCTGTTATTTGGTTTTTCATGCTCACTTGTGTCCCTAGGACCCCGAGTACTTGATTCTTGTTCCTTGACTATTCGCACTATCCACATCCAGGAGGCCTTATGGACCCCCTAAGCCAGAGCTTGATTCATTTCTATTTCTTGGGGCCATAAACTAGTTTGGGGCTTTATTACTATTATGTACTTATGCCATGCTTTACTACAAACAGGGAATACTTTACATGAAAGTCATAGAAAATTGATATACCCGTCTGCCCAGACAGAGGTTCCGTGTGTTGAATAAGCTAGATGTTTTAGGTGCTGTGTTAGGTCTGAAACTATCACGTTATCTGATAGTCTTCAGGTAGTTGTTTCAGGTGTCGTTGTCTTTCAGTTTTTTCAGTTAGAGCTCTACGTGTCTGTGCATAACGAGCGGGTCAGTAGGATCTCGCACGACGACCACGTCTCAGTCATGGGATGGCGTGACTCTGTAGGAGAGGTGGCGATCGTTGCGGCATGATTTTCTGTAATTTCTAAATAAAAGGAAAACCCTGAAAAGCGGCAGAAGTTGTACGCTGCACAAACACTCTGTCTCCATCGTGTACCAGTCGATCTCTCTTACGATTTTGATTCCCAGGGCAACAAATGGTATCAGAGCCACATCGAGGGAGATGGCGAAGACCACCATGGCGATTGAGAAGGCAAAGGGGGCGCATGTGCCAGACGACGCCGCAAGAGGGTCCGAGCCGCCGGTGCCGCGACGCACATCCGTGTCCCCGGCTCGACGCCGTGGGCGTAGCCTATCGAGGCGCGGAGGAGGAGAGCTGGTGGTTCGCGAGCACGTCGTGCGGGAGAGCACCAGCTCGGCAAACTACCCCACCCTCACGCGATCAAACTACGCGGAGTGGGCAATGGTAATGCGTGTACAATCGCAGGCACAACACCAGTGGGATGTGATCCAGTACGGCGCGGAGGAGGATGGCAATGACCGGGCGGCGCTCGCGGCGTTTCTACGGGCTATACCGCCGGAGCTCGTGCGCACCTTGGCGGTCAAGGACGACGCCAAGGCTGCGTGGGAGGCCATCAAGACGATGCGACTCGGGTGCCAGCGCGTCAGGGAGGCAAAGGTGCAGACGCGCCACCGCGAATGGGAAGAGCTGCGGTTCAAGTCCGGCGAGTCCATAGAGGACTTCGCCATTCGTTTGACGGCAATCGTCAATGACCTCGAGCTGCTTGGCGACCCTGTCAACGAGTACAAGGCAGTACTCAAGTACCTGCGCGTCGTGCCTCGCAAGTACCGCATGATGGCCATGGCTATCGAGCAGACAGTCAACTTGCGCGAACTCACCATCGAGGAGCTCACCGGCCGATTCATAACCGCCGAGGAGGGCTACGAGCTCGACGACGTCACTGATGGCGTCGGTAAACTTCTTCTCACGGAGGAGGAGTGGGCCGCGCGGCAGCGCCAGCGCGGCAACGGCGGCAGCAACAAGCCGTCGCCCAAGAAGCCGCAAGGCGGTGAGAAGGGCGGTGGCAGTGGTGGTGGAGACAGGGCCACCGGCTCAGGCGAAAAGAAAAAGGGCAATTGTCGTTACTGTGGCAAGGCCGGCCACTCGGCAAAAGACTGCCGCAAGGCGAAGCGCGATCATGAGCGCGGCGTCGTCCAGCAAACCTCGTAGATGCCGAGGATGAAGAGGAGACCATGCTGATGGCGTTCCAGGAGGATGATGCCGTGGCCGTGTCCGCGGTGGGCACCGTGGTGCCAGCCTTGCCGTCGCTGGGAGAGCACGTGTTCCTCAACGAGGAACACACGCGCGTCGAGCTGCGCAAGCAAGCGTAGGACGTTGATCCCGCGTGGTACCTTGACACGGGCGCGTCAAACCATATGACGGGCGACGCCGCCGTGTTCGCCGAGCTCAGCGAGAAGGTCTCCGGCACTGTCCGCTTCGGCGACGGTTCACTGGTTGATATTCGTGGCAGCGGCACAGTCATGTTCTCCATTGACGGAAGTCGTCACAAGGCGCTCACCGGGGTCTACTGGATCCCACGCCTGAAGACCAACATCGTCAGCATTGGACAGCTCGACGAGCTCGGGTGTCCAACGCACGTCGAGGGCGGCGTCATGACTGTTCGTGACTGGCAGAAGAGGCTCATCGCCAGCACACCACGCCTCAAGAACCGTCTGTACAAGGTGCACCTTCAAATCGAGCGGTCGGTGTGCCTATTGGCCCACGCTGGCGAGGACGCCTGGGTGTGGCACGCCAGATTCTGTCATCAGAGTTTTGACGGGCTCGAGAAACTGGCACGCAAAGGGATGGTGCAGGGACTTCCTTCCATTAGCCATGTAGAGCAGCTGTGTGAGGCCTGTATTGCGCGCAAGCACCGCCGGGCTCCATTCCCGCAGATTTCCAAGTTCCGTGCGATGGCGCCGCTCGAGCTCGTCTATGGAGATCTCTGCAGACCGATCACACCACCAACGCCAAGAGGCAATCGATACTTCCTGCTGCTGGTTGATGACTTCAGCAGGTTTATGTGGATCATGCTGCTGCGCATGAAGGATGAGGCAGCCGATGCAATTCATCGATTCCAAGATGCTGCTGAGAAGGAGTCAGGCTGCACACTGCGTGTATTCCACACTGACAGAGGCGGCGATTTCACGGCAAAGGCGTTCACGGAATGGTGCGCTGATATCAGAATCAAGCGGCACCTGACCGCACCTTACTCACCTCAACAAAATGGGGTGGTCGAAAGGAGGAATCAAACGGTCGTCGGAACGGCTCGTTGCATGCTGAAGGGTGCCAAGATGCCATCCTGGTTTTGGGGAGAGGCCGTGTCAACTGCAGTGTTCGTCCTCAACTGGTCGTTCACAAGGAGTGTGGACAGCAGGACACCGTTTGAAGCTTGGTTTGGCACAAAGCCAAGCGTGGACTTCCTGCGTGTGTTCGGCTGCAAAGCCCATGCCAAGGTAACGAAATCAAATCTGAAGAAACTGGAGGACCGTAGCAAAGCTGTGGTGATGCTTGGGTACGAGCCAGGTGCCAAGGCCTATCGGCTCTACGATCCTAAGACCAAGCGGATTGTTGTCTCTCGCGATGCCATCTTTGACGAGGGAGCCAACTGGAACTAGAGTAGTGAAATCATGGGAGGTGGTGAGGCTAGCACGGATTTCACGGTGGAATACTCTGTCGAGCCTCTAGAAACCGTCTCTGCAGTGAACACTGAAGAACCTGTCGAACAGGAGGCTGCTGTGACCCCTGCCGTGGCAGGGAATTCGCCTCCAAGCGCTGCCACGGCAGAGTCTCCTGCCGCCAAGGAAAACAGAACAGAGTTCGCCACTCCACCATCGGTACCAGATCCAGAACTTTTCGATGCTGGATATGATACTAATGCTCCACACCAATACAAGCGCGTCGTGGACATTCTGGCATCTGACGAATCTGCTCCTGACTTTTCTGATCGGTTGCTGCTCACCCCTTCAAGGGAACCCTCAACACTTGCTGAAGCTGAAGGGGACGAGCACTGGCACGAGGCGATGCATGAAGAACTAGCTTCAATAGAGGAGAACAAAACATGGACTCTCACTGATCTGCCTGCTGGACATAAGCCGATCGGTCTCAAATGGGTTTACAAGCTCAAGCGGGACGCGGACGGCAACGTTCTGAAACACAAGGCACGTCTGGTGGCGAAAGGATATGTACAGCGACCAGGGATCGACTTCGATGAAGTTTTTGCCCCAGTTGCTCGTTTGGACTCTGTTTGGCTTCTGCTCGCTGTTGCTCTCAGAAGTAGTGGGAGGTTCATCACATGGACATGAAAACGGCCTTCCTCAACGGCGAGCTGGATGAGGAGGTTTATGTAGCACAGCCACCAGGTTTCATCAGTTCCAGCAAGACAAGCAAGGTGTACCGACTGCACAAAGCCTTGTACGGACTGCGTCAGGCGCCTCGGGCAGGGAATACTAAGCTCAATGGTGTACTGACCTCCTTCGGCTTCACTCGCAGTCCATCGGAACATGTTGTGTACACGCGTGGTGACGGTGCTGATCGACTGCTTCTGGGGGTCTATGTGGATGATCTTGTTGTCACTGGATCCAGCTCAAAGGTGATCTCTGAATTCAAACAGTAGATGTGCTCCAGGTTCTCAATGAGTGACTTGGGCCTGCTCAGCCTCTATCTAGGCATCGAGGTGACTCAGAAACCGGGAGAGATCACCCTCAAGCAAAGTGCATTCACCACAAAGCTGTTGGAAAAGGCAGGCATGGCAGATTGCAACTCCGTGCACGTGCCAATGGAGCCCAGGTTGAAGCTGTCTAAGATAAGCAAGAATCCTTTAGTGGATGTGACTCTGTATCGTAGCATCGTCGGCTCACTCCGTTACCTGGTACATACTCGCCCAGACGTCTCATTTGCTGTGGGCTTTGTCAGTCGGTTTATGGAGACACCGACGACCGAGCATATGAGCGTTGTGAAGCATATTCTAAGGTACATCTCGGGGACTCTGAATTTTGGCTGCTGCTATCGCTCAAGTGCAAAGGGAGGTGAAGATCTGGTGGGATACAGTGATGCAGATCTTGCTGGAGATTTGGATGACAGAAAGAGTACGACAGGCACTATGTTCTTCTTTGGTCAGAATCCAATCACCTGGCAATCTCAGAAGCAAAAAGTGGTCGCTCTGTCTTCATGTCAAGATGAATATGTTGTTGCATCAAATGCAGCTTGTCAGGCTATTTGGCTTGGGCGGCTAGTTGGTGACTTATTCAGCAGAGATCCAGCAGAGATCCTTCAGTACCAACTGTTCTCATGTACAATAAGTGAGCAATTCAGCTCAGCAAGAACCCGGTTTTTCATGATCGGAGTAAGCACATTGAAGTGCGTTATCATTTCATTAGAGAGTGCATCGACAACGGCCACATTGCTGTCGACTTCATCGGCACTAATGATCAGCTCGCGGACATCTTCATGAAGGCGCTTGGGCACATGAAATTTCAGGAGCTTCGCGAGAGGATCGGCATCATCGAAATCAAGTAGGCAAATCCTTGCAGCACCTAGATTAGGGAGAGATTGTTGAATAAGCTAGATGTTTTAGGTGCTGTGTTAGGTCTAAAACTGTCACGTTATCTGACGGTCTTCATGTAGCTGTTTCAGGTGTCGTTGTCTTTTAGTTTTTTCAGTTAGAGCTCTACGCGTCTGTGCGTAACGAGCGGGTCAGTAGGATCTCGCACGACGATCACGTCTCAGTCGTGGGATGGCGCGACTCTGTAGGAGAGGTGGTGGTCGTTGTGGCATGATTTTCTGTAATTTCTGAATAAAAGGAAAACCCTGAAAAGCGGCAGAAGTTGTACGCTGCACAAACACTCTGTCTCCACCGTGTACCTCTCGATCTCTCTTACGATTTCGATTCCCAGGGCAACACCGTGTGATTGAATCCACTAATGGTGTCTGTAAAACTCTTCTCTTGTTATGCTTCTTCTTAAAGTGAGGATCAAGGCACTACAAATAATATGACAGAGAACTCGGTTGTCAATTCCATAAACATAAATTAAAATGAGGAACTGCACCACATAAGCATCCCTACACTCACCAGTATTGAAACAAGTGATAATGGACCAGGGTACGATGACACGATTTGCTCAAAAGATACCGTTGCATTTGCAAACATAAAATAACTGTACCGACAAAACAGTTTCAAGCAGGGTCAAATTCTTGTGATAACATGAAACCCTAAATTGTGCATACGTGCAGAAGATCTAAGGTAGCTTACACATTCCTAAGCCCAAGTTCTGTTACCCAGAACTGTGTGCTCCACCAACTACACAAGAAAAACAATCAAAGCGTCATCACACCAAAACTTCCACACTGCATCCTCCATTATCATTAGAACCACAAGAACCTTTTGCCGTATTTCTAGTCCAAGGTAGTTCCACCTTACGCTGGAGTTCTTGGCCAACCAAACTAAGAACCTACCACTCCCTGCACATAAACATTACCTAATAGCTGAGGCTAAGGAGATATATCAGCACAATGGAGATGCAATGGAAGAGAAATTCACGCACTGCAGCCGATGTCCGCCATGAGGGGCAGAAGGGGATCCTCGAGCACCTCCTTCCACTCAGGTGGAATCCGACACTGTAGCGAGCGAGAAAGCAGGGGAGGAGTGGGTGTTGGCGCTCACAGAGAGTTCGGGGAGGTAATCGGTGTGGTGTTGGACGTCGTCGAGGACGTAGCCATAGTCGCCCTCGTCAAGCTTGGCGAAGGCGGCGGCTTCATCGCGGAGGCGTACGGAAGGGCGCGGAGGTTGGGGTAGGAGTCGCGGGAGATCTGCACGCACGTGGCGGAGAACGGGAGCGGCTTCGGGGTCGTCTCCATGTTCCGGTACCCCCACGACTCTGGCAGCGAGCCGATCTCTGCTACCTCCATCCATGGCGTCGCTCCTGTCCTCCACGTCTTCCTGATCTACTGTAGGAGAAGGGGGATTTAGAGAGAGAGAGAGAACCTCCAGGACCTTGACGAAGAGGAGGTGGAGGAAGGCACCACGCCATTGACTGTCGTCTGCTCCTGTGCCAGCAAAAAAACAAGGATGTGGAGGAGATGGAGGGGCAAGGGACGCGGGAGGAGCTCTTGCTAGCGGCTGCGGCGCGGGAGAGAACGACGGCGGCCGCGCAGAGGCGAGCTAGTGTTGCTACTAGGGTTTGGGAGGAGAAACACGAGGGGATTGGAGAGGAGACACGGGAGGGGATTGGGATGGAGACGAGAGTAAAATCGGCGACTGCCCCTGTGATTCCCTCCGTCCCCAGCAAACGTAATGACGCGTAACAAATCAGACCACTGAGGAGCGGGCCATAGAGAAACGAGACCCGGCGGTGACCTCTGGCCAAAGCACGGCTGAGTGCGCATAGCACATAATGCTCCGAGGGCAAAAGTGTCAAAGGAACGATAGACGCACCAGATTCTTCCTAAGAGCTCGATCGGACGGCTAGAACGCGCTAATTGTTGAGGAGCTGGCTGGGGCTTGCCCCTATTATACCTTTGGATACATTCGACACCCACAACCCAATCTATTTTCTATCAACTTCAAGGTCACCAACACACTAGGGTCGTCGTCACCATCTACAAGAGGGATAGGGAAGTAATAATGAGGAATTGTTGGTCAAGCTCGTGCGAAGGAACAGCGCGTGAGAAAAACTAAAATGAATATGATAGGGAGATCCCAGGTTAAGACCCACGTTCCCATAAGCATTGTGTACATCCCTGTTTGCTCTATTGCCAAGGCAGCGGGGAGAAGCTGATGGCCTCCATAAAAAAATGCTATCGATACACTTAGCAAACAAGGAGGTTGTTCTTCTATGGATTGGTCACAGATTGGTGTGTTTGTTCTGCGAGTTGATGGTTTATTGCGATTGACATCATCAAATTTATATCATGTGATTTTCATTATTACACATCTTAAATCATAATGTGAGAAAGTCGATGTTCCGTGATAACCACTATTAGATAGTACAAAAACGGGTAAATTAAGATTCCATGAAGCAGGTAAATTAAGATTTCATGACACTTGGTTTCGACCACATAGATTTAAACATATGAAATGTTGTTTTATTTTATTTAACATGGCGCTGTAGCAACGCACGGAGATTGTGTTAGTCTATATCTAAATCTAATACTCTCTCCGTTTCAAAATATAATATGTTTTAGCTTTGTGAAAGGAGTGTATCTAGACTGTTTTTAGTGTGTACCTTCATTTCAAACCTAAATGAACCTACACACTAAAATGACTCTAGATACATTTCTTTAACAAATCTAAAATATCTTATATTTTAAAACGAAGGGAGTAATAAAGGAAGCCATGCTTCTGTTAACCAGCTTTTTTTGATCGTTTTGCCCCTGCCAATTCATGGTAATACCAACCTATGCCGCCGCCAAGTCAACTACACTGTTCGCAAGCATGGTCAGGCTGCGCTCTGGCTGGGTGTCGAGCACACGGAGAGCAGCCGCGGCTGGCTCTGTGCACGCGGGATCGATCCGGCCGGCGACGCCACCATAAACTACACCCCGAGCCCCTACTGCCTCTACCTGCCCGCTCCGATCTGCTCTGCCTCTCTGCGACGGTTGAAACGGCGCCACCCCGGATCGGGCCCGTCTCCAAACAGCCCAGCCGCCTGACGGGACTCTCTAACACCGGATTGGTTCCCGTCGCCACCACATTCTCTGGCATCTCCCCTGTTCGCTGACTGCCACTGGGTCATGGCTCATAGATGGTGAGGAAGGATGCTCTCGATGTGGTAGATTTGGCAGCGAGTCGGTTCTCCTTCGGTGCTGCTCCTCTTCCATGTCTCCTTCCCCACCTCGGGTAACTAATAAAGACGTTAAATCGATAGGCTCAGCATCACCGGGGCAGAGTACATTAGCAGCCTCCGCGTTCTGCAGTTATGAAGTGATCATCTCCGTCCCCTACCCATTGGTGGCAGCGGTCAATCCCTTCTCCGATCTGTTACTTTTCCATGTCAGTATGTGACCCCCACCCCCTACCCCTCCCCTCCTATTATTTAATATAGGGTAGTTGCAAATTGATGTTTTTATGCGTTTATTTAGTAAAGATTCTCCTGATAAACTAAGTTGTTATTGTGTTGATACATTGGAATGTTGTCAGATCAAGCTACTATACGGTGGTTGCAGATTTATGTTCTAATGCGTTTATTTAGTGAAGATTCTGCTGATAAACTAAACTGTTATTGTGGTGATACATTGTAATGTTGTTTGATCAAGCTACTAGATGAATATGTCCGCTACATACCTACATCTTATTTTTGTCCTTTCCATATACACAATATCTTAACCTAAAAATAAGATGTACATTTATATTTATTTTTTATTTAGTAATTAATCCTTTGACGTCGATGTTCTCACCTTCTCCGATTCTAACCTGAATTAGGTGCGATACAAATTTGCTGATTCTCATACTATATAGCTGCACCGGAGGGCCTACTCTTCCTCCTGTGTCGCCCCCGCTCGGGCAGCACCGGAGGGCTAAACCCTAGCCGTCGGGTAGGCTCCCTCCGCATCCATCGAAGGACGCGGCTGGGCGAAGCTCGCGCCGCCGATGATGAAAGCGGGGTCTCTCTCCCGTGCGCCTCATCGTGGGGGATTTCGGCTAGGGCGGCGGCTGAGGTCCATGGTGGCGCGGTGGTGTAGAGAGGTGTAGGGAGGGCACATAGTGGATTTTCAGTCCCGCGCCTGTCATGGAAATGGCCACGGCAGTCGCTGCCACTGGCAGCGATTGGTTGAAACGTGAGGAAGAGTTGGCGGCCATCTGCGGTGCGAGATGGGGGCGGATGCACATGGGTTTACCAGGTTCGGCCCCCCGGAGGGTAAAGACCTACTCCTGCTAGATTAGATTATTGGAGAGTGAGTTACAGGGCTGGCGAGCTCGGCGTCTAAGCAGCGAGTCGCTTGAGGGGGTGTATGATGGAACGTGAGTCTCCAGGATACCCTAGGGAGGTTTACATATGAGGCACCTCGCTAGGGTTTACAAGCTACAACCGAACAAGATAAGGATTCGGAGGTTTTGACCTAATCTGACTGGGCTTCTGTTGCACTCCTGGGCCTCCAGTCGCTAGTCGCCAGGCCTCTCCTTCCATCGTAGTCCAGTCGCCGTCCTTCAGGCGCACTCACCGGCCCTTCGGCCTAATCGGAACATCCTGCTGGGCATACCCTCTTTGGCATATCCCCATCAGTAGTCCCCGAGGCCATCGTTGATGCAGGCGCAGGTGTCCCGTTGGTGTTCGGAGTAGGCGAGCCCAATTTGGACGCGCAGTCGAGTCGGCGATGGACTCCATCAGAACCAAGGAGAATTTCCCCAGGTTTCCATTCGCCACCCCAATGAATGTTATCGCCGCGAAGTCGCTGCTTCGGCGAGTAGAAAAGACTGGCGGGTAGCGGGTGGAATGGAGGAGTTGGACCGTCAATTCTGGTCAAACTATCCGTTGAAATTTCCAACGGTAACTTTGGCGCAATTACCGTGAGTAACGGCTATCCCGATTTTGGCGGGTAGCATTCCTGTATAAGGGGAGTGATGATTCAGTTCTACGAATCCTTCCCGCATTCTTCATTCTCCCACATGCATTCTTCCTGTCCTTGATCTTCCGGCCTTCAACCTTCCGACTCATCCTTTCCGCACCGTGCGATTCCACGTCCTACCCGATGGCGCCTCCCAAAGGATCATGGGGAAAATCCAAATGCACCACAACCCAGCTCAAGTCCTTCGAGGACGCCGGAGTCCTCCGCAAGGGGAACTGGCGGGTTCCCCCTCCTCCGAGACCGAGCCCAAGCCGAGAGCCGGCGAATTCATCTGCTTCCCCAGTCATCTTGAGAGGTCTAGGGTTCCCCATCTCGCTTTTCTTCCGGTGCTTCTGCGCATATTACGCGATCAAGCCGTCGGATCTCGGCCCGCACAGCATCGAGCAGCTGGCGATCTTTGTCGCCTTTTGCGAGTGCTACCTTGGCTGCAGGCCGTATTTTCCACTGTGGTTGGAGCTCTTCCACGGCCGCATCGGACGTGAGGCGTCCGGCGGCCTGATATTGGCCACAGGCGGCGTCACTTTCCAACTGAAGCCGAAGGCTAATTTCGTCAAGCTTCTCCTGCCAAAGAAAGCCGCCAGCGAGTGGAAGAAGAGCTAGTTCTACGTAAAAGAATCCACTCCTTCCGGCGAGGTGGCACATCCCGAGTTCGTCGCCGAGAGGAGCGAGCCTCGACGATTGGCACCGAAGAAGCTTCCCGAAGACCAGCGGATGGCCGTCGCGGAAATGATGGACCAGATCCAGAAGCTGAAGGACCAGGGGTTGATCTCGATCAACCTCTACAACTGCTGGCTCGGGCGGCGTCTGGTTCCACTGGTGGCCCGGCCGCATTGGATGTATGAATACAGCGGGAAGCACGACCCCTCCCGAACCAGCAAAGAGTCATGGGAGACCGAGGACTACAAGGCTGCCTGAAAAAGATCGCCCCGTAGACTCCCATGCAGAATGAAGCCCCCACAGTAAGTTTTCCTTCTCAGTCACTATTTCCGCACCTCAACTCTCAGTCGCTGCATTTGGTGTTTACTCGTGGTGTTTTTCAGATTTTTCAGGTGTTGGAGGGCTGACTCCCTCCGCTCGATGAAGAGGTCCCCCAGGAACTCGAGGAGGACTCCGAAGGAGACTCTTTCGACAGTGATGGGGAGGAAGAGAAGGTTCCTCCCCCAGCTCCCTGGCTCGCAAGACCCATATGCAGAAACAACGTGAGTTCGAGGCGAGCCGCAGCCTGGACGAACACGACGGAGGCGGCGAGGTCGTGCAGGAGCACACGTCCCGGCGTACTGCTACGCCGTCGAAGCCCACACGCAAGCCCAAGTCACCAGCGAAGAAGCCAATGTCGCCGTCCAAGTCGGCGGTGGTGTTTGAGTCGGACGACGACTCCGACGATGAAGACACCCCCAAAGTCTCGCGCAAAGTCCCAAAGGACGCGATCCCGACGAAGGGGTTGGAGGGCGAGGACATCGAGGCAGCGGTAGAGGTTCCCCTGGCGGCGATTGCGCCGACGGTCTCGGGGGATCCAAGCCAGGAAGCGGCCGAGGAGGCAACGTCTAAGTCACCGCAGCCATCGAGAGCGGCCGCGTCTTCGGAGCCGGAGATTCTGGCGACCGCGGCTTCGTCATCGAGGAAGCCCGTGGTGTCGTGGGCTTCAGACGTCTTCGAGAGGGGGCTCACTCGGAAGCTAGGTCCAGAATTGGACAAGCCTGCCCACATTAGCATCGGGCTTCGCGTTCTCCCGGTTGCTAAGTGAGTATTGGTTCTTCATGCCGATTCGCCTCTTGTGTTTGTATTGTTGTTATATTGACTGTGGGAATTCGGGCAGGTCTGGAGCCAAGAAGATTGGCCGTCCGTCGGTGGCAAAGATTCCGCCGGCCGCCACCACGGGAGAGGGCGATCTCCCCAAGAAGAGAAAAGCCGCCGGAGATGTGGCGACCGCGGAAGTCGCGAAGAAGCAAAAGGGGAGTGCTGACGACGCCACAGCCAAGGACGGCGCAGTGGAGCCTGATGTTGCGGCAGTCACCGAAGAAGTGGTGGCGGCACGATCAAAGCCAGTCTTGGCTGCAGCCGCGCCGGAAGCGCCGGCCCCGACAACCAGTGTCCCTGCCAGAGCGTCGGCGACGTTCCCGCGCTTCATGGCTAGGGGATTTCCAGGCGTGGCGGACACCCAGTCTCCACAGAGTTCGGAGATTGTCGATGCGGACATTGGGTCCCGTCCCGGTCGCACTTCCTTCACGATACCATCGACTGACGCCGGAGAACTTCACAGGATGCTTGGCGCCGCCATTCAGGTATGTCCTGTCCCCGAGTTCCTAGTCGCTGAATTTCAGCGGCTGGGAGCTGAACTTCTTTCTCCTCTCCAGTCCCCGAATTCCTAGTCGCTGAATTTCAACGGCTAGGAATTGAACTTTTTTCCTACTCTCCAGTCCCCGAGTTCCTGGTCGCTGAATTTCAGCGGATGGGAACTGGGAATCTGTTTTGGTAAGTGCTGAGGTGTGTTGTTTATTTGCAGGGTTTGCAAAGGGAGTCGACTGATCGGCAGGCCACAAGGGAGCGCTTGGAGTGGTGATCTGCGCGAAGCGCAGGAGGCGAACCAGCGGCTTCGGGAAACTATTGGTGAGTATCTGCTTTTCTGTCCTTTCCTCTGTCGAGTATGAAATGTTTGTGTATGGCGCGCTGATGGCTTCTCTTTCAGATGGTTTCCCGGCTGCGATTTCCAAGGCCCGTGAAGGGTATGTTCCAGTCGCCGAGCTGGATGCGGCGAATGGACGAATTGCCTCCCTGATCCAAGACTTGGAGGAGGCGAAAGCGTCCTCAGTTTCTTCGGAGGAGCGAGCGAAGGCTGCCGTTGCTGCGGCTGAGGAGGAACGCAAAGCCACAGATTCGATCATTGTGGGGGTGCACAACGAGCAAGCCGCCTTGGAGAAGCATGTCACAGAGAGCAGCCGCAAACTCCTTGGTAAGTCTCCGTCTTCGCCTGACTTGTTCGGTGAGTCCCTGATTGGCGATGTCCGTAGTTTCACTGACGTCTGAATTTGCAGCTGTTATAGGTGAAAGCGACCCGGTGGTCCAGACCTTCAACGCTTCGCAGTGCGTGACTGCCGTGGTGAACGCGGCCACGGCTTCGGCGTTATGTGTCCAGGCGGTTCTCCAAGGCATGTCCCCCACCGAGGTTATTCCTGGGGGGCTCACAGAGGTGTGGCGCTATCTGGAGGAGGTGCCTGCCGTCATGGAGTGGATGGCGCGCTCGGCGTTCAGGCACGGGGCCACCACAACATTGAGTTTGTGTCTCGCCCACTTCCCCGACGACTTCGACCTGGATGACGTGACGAGTGGCTACCCATCGACGACCGACACGGTGGAGATGTCCGAGGTGTTGAAGCTGACTGCAAAGGCTGCCCCTTACGCCGATCGGGTCCTGGCTATGGGGGATCTGCTTCCATACCAGGAGACGGTGTTGGCGCCTGGCGACCCCGAGCCGGAGCATCGTGATATGAAGTCGGAGCAGCCCTTCCGGTCGGCATTGTCGAAGTCGCTGACGACGTACCCGAAGAAACGTGAGGAGTTGGCGGCCATCTGCGGTGCGAGATGGGGGCGGATGCACATGGGTTTACCCAGGTGCGGCCCCCCGGAGGGTAAAGACCTACTCCTGCTAGATTAGATTATTGGAGAGCGAGTTGCAGGGGTGGCGAGCTCGGTGTCTAAGCAGCGAGTCGCTTGAGGGGGTGTATAATGGAACGTGAGTCTCCAGGATACCCTAGGGAGGTTTATATATGAGGCACCTCGCTAGGGTTTACAAGCTACAACCGAACAAGATAAGGATTCAGAGGTTTTGACCTAATCCGACTGGGCTTCTGTTGCGCTCCTGGGCCTCCAGTCGCCAGTCGCCAGGCCTCTCCTTCCGTCGTCGTCCAGTCGCCGTCCTTCAGGCGCACTCATAGGCCCTTCGGCCCAATCGGAACATCCTGCTGGGCATACCCCCTTTGGCATATCCCCATCAGTAGTCCCCGAGGCTATCGTTGATGCAGGCGCAGGTGTCCCATTGGTGTTCGGAGTAGGCGAGCCCAATTTGGACACACAGTCGAGTCGGCGATGGACTCCATCAGAACCAAGGAGAATTTCCCCAGGTTTCCATTTGCCACCCCAATGAATGTTATCGCCACGAAGTTGCCGCTTCGGCGAGTAGAAAAGACTGGCGGGTAGCGGGTGGAATGGAGGAGTTGGACAATCAATTCTGGTCAAACTATCCGTTGGAATTTCCAACGGTAACTTCAGCGCAATTACCGTGAGTAACGGCTATCCCGATTTTGGCGGGTGGCGTTCCCGTATAAGGGGAGTGATGATTCAGTTCTGCGAATCCTTCCCGCATTCTTCATTCTCCCACACGCATTCTTCCTGTCCTTGATCTTCCTGCCTTCAACCTTCCGACTCGTCCTTTCCGCACCGTGTGATTCCACGTCCTACCTGATGGCGCCTCCCAAAGGCTCATGGGGAAAATCCAAATGCACCACAGCCCAGCTCAAGTCCTTCGACGACGCCGGAGTCCTCCGCAAGGGGAACTGGCGGGTTCCCCCCTCCTCTGAGACCGAGCCAAAGCCGAGAGCCGGTGAATTCATCTGCTTCCCCGGTCATCTTGAGAGAGGTCTGGGGTTTCCCACCTCGCTTTTCTTCTGGCGCTTCTGTGCATATTACGCGATCAAGCCGTCGGATCTCGGCCCGCACAACATCAAGCAGCTGGCGATCTTTGTCGCCTTCTGCGAGTGCTACCTCGGCTGCAGGCCGTATTTTCCGTTATGGTTGGAGCTCTTCCACGGCCGCATCGGGCGTGAGGCGTCCGGCGGCCTGATATTGGCCACAGGCGGCGTCACTTTCCAACTGAAGCCGAAGGCTAATTTCGTCAAGCTTCTCCTGCCAAAGAAATCCGCTAGCGAGTGGAAGAAGAGCTAGTTCTACGTAAAAGAATTCACTCCTTCCGGCGAGGTGGCACTTCCCGAGTTCGTCGCCGAGAGGAGCGAGCCTCGACGGTTGGCACCGAAGAAGCTTCCTGACGACCAGTGGATGGCTGTCGCGGAAATGATGGACCAGATCCAGAAGCTGAAGGACAAGGGGTTGATCTCAATCAACCTCTACAACTGCTGGCTGGGCGGCGTCTGGTTCCACTGGCGGCTCGGCCGCATTGGACGTATGAATACAGCGGGAAGCACGACCCCTCCTGAACCAGCAAAGAGTCATGGGAGACCGAGGACTACAAGGCCGCCTGAAAAAGATCATCGACACGGAGTTTACCAGCGTGGCGGTCGGGCTGGCCCCGTACACTCCCGTGAAGAATGAAGCCCCCACAGTAAGTTTTCCTTCTCAGTCGCTATTTCCGCACCTCAACTCTCAGTCACTGCATTTGGTGTTTACTCGTGGTGTTTTTCAGCTTTTTTAGGTGTTGGAGGGTTGGCTCCCTCCACTCGACGAAGAGGTTCCCCAGGAACTCAAGGAGGACTCTGAGGGAGACTCTTTCGACAGTGACGGGGAGGAAGAGGAGGTTCCTTCCCCAGCGCCCGTGGCTCGCAAGACCCGTATGAAGAAACAACGTGAGTTCGAGGCGAGCCGCAGCCTGGACGAACATGACGGAGGCGACGAGGTCGCGCAGGAGCACACGTCCCGGCGTACTGCTACGCCGTCGAAGCCTGCACGCAAGCCCAAGTCACCAGCGAAGAAGCCAATGTCGCCGTCCAAGTCGGCGATGGTGTTTGTGTCGAACGACGACTCTGACGATGAAGACACCCCCGAAGTCTCGCGCAAAGTCCCAAAGGACGCGATCTCGACGAAGGGGTTGGAGGGCGAGGACATCAAGGCAGCGGTAGAGGTTCCCCTGGCGGCGATTGCACCGACGGTCTCGGGGGATCCAAGCCAGGAAGCGGCCGAGGAGGCGATGTCTAAGTCACCACAGCCGTCGAGAGTGGCCGTGTCTTCAGAGCCGGAGATTCCGTTGACCACGGCTTCGTCATCGAGGAAGCCCGCGGTGTCGTGGGCTTCAGACGTCTTTGAGAGGGGGCTCACTCGGAAGCTAGGTCCAGAATTGGACAAGCCTGCCCACATTAGCATCGGGCTTTGTGTTCTCAAGGTCGCTAAGTGAGTATTGGTTCTTCATGCCGATTCGCCTCTTGTGTTTGTATTGTTGTTATATTGACTGTGGGAATTCGGGCAGGTCTGGAGCCAAGAAGATTGGTCGTCCGTCGGTGGCAAAGATTCCACCGGCCGCCACCACGGGAGAGGACGATCTCCCCAAGAAGAGAAAAGCCGTCGGAGATGTGGCGACCGTGGAAGTCGCGAAGAAGCAGAAGGGGAGTGCTGACGACGCCACAGCCAAGGACGGCGTCGCGAAGCCTGATGTTGCGGCAGTCACCGAAGAAGTGGTGGCAGCGTGATCAGAGCAGTCTTGGCTGCAGCCGCGCCGGAAGCGCCGACCCCGACAACCAGTGTCCCTGCCAGAGCGTCGGCGATGTTCCCGCGCTTCATGGCTAGGGGATTTCTAGGCATGGCGGACACCCAGTCTCCGCAGAGTCCGGAGATCGTGGATGCGGACATTGGGTCCTGTCGTGGGCGCACTTCCTTCACGATCCCATCGACTAACGCCGGAGAACTTCATAGGATGCTTGGCACCGCCATTCAGGTATGTCCAGTCCCCGAGTTCCTAGTCGCTGAATTTCAGCGGCTGGGAACTGAACTTCTTTCTCCTCTCCAGTCCCCGAATTCCTAGTCGCTGAATTTCAGCGGCTAGGAATTGAACTTTTTTCCTACTCTCCAGTCCCTGAGTTCCTGGTCACTGAATTTCAGCGGTTGGGAACTGGGAATCTATTTTGGTAAGTGCTAAGGTGTGTTGTTTATTTGCAGGTTTTGCAAAGGGAGTCGACCGATCGGCAGGCCGCAAGGGAGCGCTTGGAGCGTGATCTGCGCGAAGCGTAGGAGGCGAACCAGCGGCTTCGGGAAACTATTGGTGAGTATCTGCTTTTCTATCCTTTCCTCTGTCGAGTATGAACTGTTTGTGTATGGCACGCTGATGGCTTCTCTTTCAGATGGTTTCCCGGCTGCGATTTCCAAGGCCCATGAAGGGTATGTTCCAGTCACCGAGCTGGATGCGACGAATGGACGAATTGCCTCCCTGATCCAAGACTTGGAGGAGGCGAAAGAGTCCTCAGTTTCTTCGGAGGAGCGAGTGAAGGCTGTCGTTGCTGTGGCTGAGGAGGAACGCAAAGCCACGGATTTGATCATTGTGGGGCTGCACAACAAGCAAGCCGCCTTGGAGAAGCATGTCACGTAGAGCTGCCGCAAACTCCTTGGTAAGTCTTCGTCTTCGCCTGACTTGTTCGGTGAGTCCCTGATTGGGGATGTCCGTAGTTTCACTGATGTCTTAATTTGCAGCTATGATAGGTCAAAGCGACCCGGTGGTCCAGACCTTCAACGCTTCGCAGTGCGTGACTGCCGTGGTGAACGCGGCCACGACTTTGGTGTTATGTGTCCAGGCGGTTCTCCAAGGCATGTCCCCTACCGAGGTTATTCCTGGGGGGCTCACAGAGGTGTGGCGCTATCTGGAGGAGGTGCCTGCCGTCGTGGAGTGGATGGCACGCTCGGCGTTCAAGCGCGGGGCCACCACATCATTGAGTTTGGGTCTCGCCCACTTCCCCGATGACTTCGACCTGGATGACGTGACGAGTGGCTATCCATTGGCGACCGGCACGGTGGAGATGTCCGAGGTGCTGAAGCTGACTGCGAAGGCTGTCCCTTACGCCGACCGGGTCCTGGTTATGGGGGATCTGCTGCCATACCAGGAGACGGTGTTGGCACCTGGCGACCCCGAGCCGGAGCATCCTGATATGAAGTCGGAGCATCCCTTCCGGTCGATGTTGTCGAAGACACTGACGATGTACCCGACGAACCCGTGGCAGCCTTCTGTTCGTGTCAAGGGGGGTGGTGGTGCTTCTTCGTCAAGACCCGTAGAATAAACAATGTAGTTGGGCAGTCTGTGATGTATGCCAAGTGGCGACTGCTGTAATATATTTTGTGATGTACGCCAAAGGGAGTCAATCGACTCGTATTGCGACCAAGATTGTGTCGTGTATTTATTTTTGATTGAGCGAGTCCCCGAGCGCGTCCGCCCTTTAATGGGGTATAACTCGATTGTATACTTTTGTGTTTTGTTTTGGTTGTGCGTTGTTTTATCTCTCGCGTCTTCTGAGTGGCGAGTCCTTGAGCGCGAGTAGGATTGATTTGTAGGCGAGTCCCCGAGTGTGGTGCTCAACCATATTGGTCGTGTTCCTGTTGTAGGTTGTAAATGCGTTGTTTGTAACGCGTCTTCTCCCCTGGCCCGGAGAGCCAGTCGCTTGGCGAGTCCAAGGCAGCTCTCTTACTTGGTGTGTTCCCGAGCCGCTTGGGGGTTCCCATTGTGCGGAGTCCCCGTGCGTGGTACTTAACAGTTCGAGTCGCTTTGCGTGAGGATGGGAGGGACAGGTCGCTGTGAGAAGCGTGTACCGGTTGTCTTGGCCCGGTGGGCTAGTCGGGCTAGGCGACTCCAATGGTGGCTCTGGGTTGGCGTTTTCGTGGATGACCCAAGGCCCGAGTATTTCCGGTGCCCTTGTGCCGCACTACTTAGCCGTGCCGGTCGCTCGACCAGAGGTTGACTTCCATGGGTAGCGTATTGCTAATATGTACGAGTGCGAGTGGCACAAGAATATGGCGAGTAGACACAGTTTGTGCAATCCGAATGAATTTCATTATATATGCCAGCTGAGTACAACTTGAGGTTCTAAGTATAGAACTTTCTGAGGAGGTTTACATTCCATGGCCTCCCGACCTCGAGCTGGCCGTCACCCCGTATGTTGATGAGGTAGTAGGCGTCATTGCCGAGGACTCGTCCTATGGAGAATGGCCCCTCCCATGGGGGAGAGTTTGTGCATGCCTTTCTTGTCTTGGACCAGTCGTAGGACCAGGTCGCCTTCCTGGAAGGTGTGAGTTCATACTCGGCGGCTGTGGTAGCGGCGGAGTCCTTGCTGGTATATGGTGGTGCGAGAGCGAGTTAGGTCGCGTGCCTCGTCGAGTTGATCGATGCTGTCTTGGCGGGCGACCTCGTTGGTCGCTTCGACGTAGTTGGCGACTCGAGGTGAATCGTGCTCTAGGTCGGTTGGCATTACGGCCTCGGCACCGTACACCATGAAGAAGGGTGTCAACCCGGTGGAGCGATTGACGAAGGTGCGGATCCCCCATATGACAGAGGGGAGCTCGTCGACGCAGCATCCTGGGGTGCGCTCGAGGGGCACTGGGAGTCGCGGCTTGAGCCCGTGGAGGACGCTCTAGTTGGCGCGTTCTGCTTGGCCATTCGACTCTGGGTGGGCGACTGAAACGAGTCGAGTCGTATGCCATGTTCTTCACAAAATTCCGCCATGGCCCCCTTGGCGAAGTTGGTGCCATTGTCTGTTATGATGTTGTGCGGGTAGCCGTATTGGTAGATGAGCTCGCGTAAGAACTTGGTGGCCGTCTTGCCATCGCACTTCTTTATTGGCTTGGCCTCGACTCATTTGGTGAACTTGTCGACCGCGACGAGGAGATGGATGAAGCCAGATGGGGCCTTCTTGAACGGGCTTACCATGTCCATGCCCCATACGGTGAATGGCCATGTGATGGGGATGGTCTTGAGTGCCGAACCAGGGAGGTGCGTCTGGTGGGTGTACTTCTGGCACCTGACGCATAGTTGGACGATGTTGGTGGCGTCGGCGTGCGCGGTGAGCCAGTAGAAGCCGTGCCACATGGCCTTAGCGACTAGCGACTTGGCGCCGACGTGAATGTCCTGGAGGATCTTGCAGCCTTCTTCGGGCTGTACGCAGCGCTGGAACACGCCAGTCATGCTGCGTATGTGGAGCTCGCCGTTTATGATGACGAAGGATTTGCAGCAGCGCACGATCATTCGCGCCTCCGTCTTGTTGCTTGGTAGGGTTTTGTGCTCCAAG
Organism: Avena sativa; assembly: GCA_916181665.1. Taxonomy (NCBI): domain Eukaryota; kingdom Viridiplantae; phylum Streptophyta; class Magnoliopsida; order Poales; family Poaceae; genus Avena; species Avena sativa. The sequence continues at coordinate 323,159,548 of OV702292.1, forward strand.
AAGGCGACATATGGTCCTGTCCAGTCGCTAGGCTCCACAACCATGGCGACTAAGGCCGGTTCTGGTTACAGTGGTATCTCGACGTCGATCTCTTTTGGTGGGCTGACCGATGGTTTGTGGATGATGTCAAGGAAGACACCTGCTGGTGGAGCTTGTCGGGCCGACCTGATGCGGGAGAGGGCGTCTGCCTCCTCGTTCTTGCGTCGGTCGATCCACTCGACGGAATAGCCGTCGAAGTGTCCTCCCATCTGGTCTACCACTTGGCGGTACGTGATCATTGTTGGGGAGACGGCGTCACACGTCCCGGCGACTTGGCCGGCGACTAGATCGGAGTCACCATAGCATAGTAAGCGGTTGACATTCATCTCCTTAGCGGCTCTCATGCCATGAAGGAGGGCCTCGTATTCTGCCATGTTGTTGGTGCAGGGCTTGAAGTTGAGGTGGAGCACGTAGCGGAGCTTGTCTCCATTGGGAGAGGTCAGTATGACCCCAGCCCCTGCACCGTCAGCGTTCTTGGAGCCGTCAAAATGGAGCGACCAGTAGTGGAGGTACGGGAGCTTCTCTGGCTGCTGTGCTTCTTCCCAATCTGCGAGGAAATCAGCCAGGGCTTGTGACTTGATCGCTTTGCGGGGCTCGTATTTGATGTTGTGGACGCCGATTTCGACGGCCCACTTGGCGACTCGCCCGGTCGCCTCGCGATTGCGTATTATATCTTGCAGGGGTGCGGAGGAGACCACCGTGATCGGGTGCTCCTGGAAGTAGTGTGGGAGTCGTTGTTGAGCTCAGAATACCACGTACACTAGTTTTTTGTACTGCGGGTAGCGCTATCGTGAGTCTGTCAGGACTTCACTGATGTAGTAGACAGGTCACTGTATGAGGCGTTCCTTGCCCTCCTCCGGTCATTCGACGACCATCACGGTGCTGACGACTCGAGTGGAGGCCACGATGTAGACGAGCATTGGCTCTTTGTTGAGTGGAGCGGCGAGGAGTGGGGCCGCAAGTAGCACTTCTTTGAGTTCTTTGAGTGCATCATCGGCCTCCCCGTCCCATTGGAACGTGGGGTTCTTGCGCGTCAGGCGGTAGAGGGGCATTGCCTTTTCGCCTAGTCAGGGGATGAAGCGACTGAGGGCCGCGACTCGCCCTGCCAATTTCTGGACGTCACGCAGGCACTCGGGTTTCCCGAGTCACGCGATGGTGTCGATCTTGGTGGGGTTGGCTTCGATGCCTCGCTTGGAGACTACATACCCCAGGAGCTGTCCGGTGGGGACACCGAAGGTGCATTTTCCGGGGTTCATCTTGATGCTGTACCTCCGCAGGTTTGCGAAGGTTTCGGCTAGGTCGGCGAGCAGGTCGTCCTGACGGGTGGATTTCACCACCACGTCGTCGATGTAGATGTGGATGTTGCGGCAAATTTGGCTCGCTAGGCTCTCCTGCATGCATCTCTGGTATGTGGTGCTGGTGTTCTTGAGGCCGAACGTCATGGCCGTGTAGCAGAAGGCGTCGAATGGCGTGATGAACGCCGTCTTCTCCTCATCCTCGACCGCCATCTTGATCTGGTTATAACCAGAGTAAGCATCGAGGAAGCACAGCGACTCCGATCCCGCGGTCGAGTCGATTATCTGATCGATGCGCGGTAGGACGAACTCCTCCTTCGGGCAGACGCTATTGAGGTTGGTGTAGTCGATACACATTCTCCATGTGTTGTTCTTTTTAGAACCAGGACTGGGTTTGCCAGCCACTTGGAGTATTTGATTGGCCGAATGAAGCCTGCAGCTAGCAGGCGTTGTACTTCTTCGGCAATTGCTCGGCTGCGCTCTTCATTGAAGGGCCGTAGCGACTGCTTTACTGGTCGTACTTTGGGGTCAGCGTTGAGTTTGTGCTCAGCGAGTTCCCTTGGGACACCTGGCATGTCAGATGGCTTCCATGCAAAGATGTCGCGGTTCTCACGGAGGAACCCGATGAGCGCGCTTTCCTATGCGGGGCTCATGTGCGCCCCGATGGTGACCGTCTGGCTAGAGTCGCCTGGGATGAGCTCGACGGTGCGGGTGTGCGTGGTCGCCTCGAACGTGGAGTTCGCGGCGGTTGGTTTCTTCAGGATAGTGGGGTCGTCTTTGTTGATGTTGCCTGCGTATTTTGCGAGCTCCTCCGCGTGGTCGGTCTCCACGGCAATGACATCGTCGGCAAGCTCGGATCCTTTGTCCTCGCATTCCACGGCCATGTCGGGGTCGCCGTGGACGGTGATGATGCTGCTTGGCCCTGGGAGCTTCATCATGTTGTACGCGTAGTGGGGGTCGCCATGAATTTGGCAAACGTCTGGCGTCCCAGCACGCAGTGGTAGGGGCTGCAGAAGTTCACCAGCTCGAATTCGATTCGCTCGGTGCGGTAGTTCGCCGGTGTGCCGAAGGTGACGGGTAGCGTCACTTTTCCGATCAGGTATGCCTTCCGACCGGGGACGATACCGTGGAAGGTTGTCAGGGTCGGCTGGATTGCCGACTCTACGATCTGTAGCCTCTTGAACGTGTCTAGGTACATGATGTTGTTGGAGCTCCCGCGTCCATCAATGTCTTGGGTAGCCAGTAATCGGACACTTTGGGCCTGACTACCAAGGCGACTCACCCTGGGTACTCGATTCTAGGGGCGTGGTCCTGGCGACTCCAAGTGATACTCTGCTCGGACCAGTTGAGGAAGCGTGGGATGTCGACCTGTGTCACCGCATTGACGGCGACCGCACGGGCGAGCACCTTTCTCTCGCGCTGGGTGCCGAGTCTGGAAAAGGTGTGTAGCCAGCCGACGGCGGTGCCGAAGCCGCCGGCATTCCCGTTGTCCCAGGGTGGGTTGTTGTTGGGGTCCTCCCTTGCTCGCCTTGCCTTCTCAATCTGTTTGAGAGAGTTGCAATCTGCGGTGGTGTGGGTGGTGGGTTTTCCCTCCCTGCTATGGTAGATGCAGGGCTGGTTGAGCAAGGCAGCGGGGTCGAATTTCAGCCTCGCTGTATTGTTGGAGCGGTAGTTTCCGCTATCGCGGTAATTTCCTCCATCGCGGCGGTAGCTCTTGGGGTCACGCTGGCCGTAGCCGGCGTTGGCGACTAAGTCGACTCGCCCGTCCGTGCGGCGCTTGCCGGTGATGCGGGTGTTGCTGTAGCGCATGTCGCGTAGGCGCCCACTATCGTGGATGCTGGTTCACCATCTTCCTCCCAACTCGTCGTCAGAGTCTTGGTTGAGGTCCTCCTCCGCGTAGGGCTTGGCGATCTCGAGGAGGTCGGGGATGTTGTCGAGCGTCTGGTAGACTCTCTTGATCTTGGCGACCAAGGGTTCGTACCGGCACGCGTTCTTGAAGCAATGTATCGCTGTATCTGGGTGGATGCCGGAGGCATTGATCCACAGTTCTTGCCATCTTTGAACCAAGCGGCGAGTCGACTCGCATTGTCCCTGGATGCATCGCTCCAGGTCTTCTATGGTGCTGGCGCGGGTGTAGGAGCCCTCGAAGTGCCTGATGAAGGTGTCCCGCATTTCTTCCCAGGAGTCGATGCTGTCGGCGGGGAGGGTTTTGATCCATTGCCGAGTCGCGCCCTCCATCATCATGGGGAGGTAGGGAGCGGCGAGCAGGTCGGTGTGGCCTGCGATTCCCATTGCCATGAGGTATGTGTCTAGCCAGACAGCGGGATCGTACGTCGGGTCGTACTTTTCGATCTCCTTGGGAGCCTTAAAGTTGGCGGGGTATTTTTCCCCGCGGATCATGGGTCCGAAGCATTGCGGACCGACTCGACTCAGCGAGCCTCTTGGTTCCGGGCCGCCGCGGTTGGTGAGGAGGTGTGCCGCAAGTCGTTGGGCTGGCGCACCCGCCACGCCTGGTTGTTGATGATGTTCGTTCGGGCATCAATGGTTTGCCCGTTGGCAGCGACCGTGTTATTCGCCGGTCGCGGCTCGTTGGTGGACAGAGCAGGGTTGGCGGACCATGGCTGGTTCGCCAAGGGCTGTGGTGGAGGGCAAGTCAATGCATTGGCGACGGTGGGGTGACTGCTTGACGCTGCTCTGCTTGCTGAAGAGCGGGAATACATCCACACCCACGGGTCGACTCCCGCGGCTTGTTGTTCGACGACCCTGACGATTAGGGCCTTGGCGTATTGGACCTGTAGCGCGCCGTCGCCTTGGACGTCAAGGTTGGTGATCGCGGCATCGGCCGCGACGACGTTGTCCATCGGGGTGGAGTAGAGTGGTAGCCCGTTGGCGTCGCGGGCTTGAGGCGAGATGATGATCCGCGCCTGGTCTGGCAGGGGCGTGCGGCCGATGGGTGGTGGAGGGGCCCCGGTCGCTAGTGCGCCAGGTGGTGGTCTCACGGGATTGCTTCTGCCCAGTGGCGCGTTCTCGCAGTATTCGCGCTCGGCCACGCGTGCGGGGTCGCTTTCGTCGTTGAAGTTCAGGACCCGGCCCTGGACGTTGGAGTTCAGGCAGGTCCTGATGCGGCGCTGGTGGTAGAGCAATAGCTCCTGCGCTGTTTCCCGCTCGAGGCGATATTTCTCACGCTCGGCGAGTTCATTGCGTTGTGCCTCTGCGAGCCGCACGCGGGCTTCCTCCACCTTTGTGGCCGTCGCAGTCAACGGGATTGGCGTGGCGAACGGATCTGGCGGGGCAGTCGTGCTGCCCGCCATGTAGATTGCGCTGAAGCAATTAGATCTGGCGCGGAAGTCTTCAGGCGATTCCGAGTCGGAGTCAAAGTTGAAGATCCCGAGGATGGAGGGGTCCTCGAAATCCTCCGGGTTGGAGACTCACGTGATGGAGTTCTCTCGTGATGCGGTGGTGATAGATCCGTCGACCGAGGCAGGGGTCGTGGAGTCGGCGTCGTCGTTTAGGGCCTCATCGTTGGTGGCGGCGTTGGTCTCGGCCGCATCGCTGGCGGCCGAGTCGTACTCGTTGACGAGGCTCCTGATAGAGCGGACCTGCTCCTCCGAGAGCAGATCGCGGTGTGGCGGCGATCCGCCGACGATCACCGTTGCAGCTGGGTCGACCGCGCCGGTGAGGCCGACGAAGAGGTTGATGGAGCCGACTGGCATCACCGCGCCGTGAGTGACCGGGCATGACGCCAGGATGTAGCTGATGTGCAGGATCTGTAAGATCCCGCCGAAGGCGATCATGTGACCGGTGGCGAGCGGCCGATCGATTGGCGAGTAGGGTCTCGCCGCAGAACTCAGGTCAGTCCTGCTATGCCCCACGGTGGGCGCCACTGTCGTGGAAATGGCCACGGCAGTCGCTGCCACTGGCAGCGATTGATTGAAACATGAGGAAGAGTTGGCAGCCATCAGCGGTGCGAGATGGGGGCGGATGCATATGGGTTTACCCAGGTTCGCCCCCCCGGAGGGTAAAGACCTACTCCTGCTAGATTAGATTATTGGAGAGCGAGTTACAGGGGTGGCGAGCTCGGCGTCTAAGCAGCGAGTCGCTTGAGGGGGTGTATGATGGAACGTGAGTCCCCAGGATACCCTAGGGAGGTTTATATATGAGGCACCTCGCTAGGGTTTACAAGCTACAACCGAACAATATAAGGATTCGGAGGTTTTGACCTAATCCGACTGGGCTTCTGTTGCACTCCTGGGACTGATGGCTCAATGCACACCGCCCAGAAAAGTGCTGGTGCGTGGTTGATGTAGAGCTCGTTGGGAACCCCCAAGAGGAAGGTATGATGAGCACAACAACAAGTTTCCCTCGGTATGAAACCAAGGTTTAATCGAACCAGTAGGAGCAAGGAAACACCCCAAAGGTGTTACTAGCTGAGCTTTGGCAGGGCGCACTACCGGTGCTAGTAGCAACGTGGAGACCTGCACAACACAACCACAGAACTTTGTCCCCAACTTGCAATGAGGTTGTCAATCTCACCGTGTTTTGCGGAAAACAAAGGATTAAACGTATCGAATGGAAAGAAGTTAAAGTTTGCAGAAAGTAAACACAAAGCAGTAAACAGCTCATAGATTGTATGTAAAAGACAAGGACCGGGATCCATAGTTCACTAGAGGTGGCTCTCCTTAAGATAGATAACATCCTGGGTGAACAAATTACAGCGGGGCAATTGACAAACATCAAGAAAGCAATACATGCATATACTAATCATCTTGACTCCTTTGAGACTTGATTGGGCATTACAACATAATACAGAGACCGCCATCCAACTGCATCTATGACTAATAATCCACCTTCAGGTTATCATCTGAACCCCCTCCAGTATTAAGTTGCAAGCAACAGATTATTGCTTTACGAACTGCGTGTAAAGTAAACAATACAATTGTTCTATGAACAAAGGATTGTTGTTTTGTCCCTAGTAGCAACAACACATCTAGTACCTTAGAGATTTCTGTCACTTCCCCAGATTACCAGAGGCATGAACCCACTATCGAGCATAAATACTAACTCTTGGAGTTGCTAGCATCTACTTGGCCAAGATAGCTACTAACAACGGAAAGCATGCAAGATAACGAATAACAAAGACATGATAGAATCAATAATCAATCTGAAATAGCATCTCAATATCCATCGGATCCCCGCAAACACAACATGCAGAATTACAAATAGATGATCTTGATCATGAACGGAGCTCACAAGATCTAGACATGAAAGCACAAAGGAGGAGAACCAGCCATCTAGCTACTACATGGATTCGTAGTCCAAGGATGAACTACTCATGCATCACACCGGAGGCTTGCATGGTGATGAAGAAGGCCTCCAGGGTGAATTCCCCTCTCCGGCAGGGTGCCGGGAAGAGCTTCAGATCCCTCCCGATCTAGGGATGGAGATGACGGCGGCTACAGATTCTTTCGTGGATTTTTGATCGGGTACCTAGGGTTTTCGTCCCGAGGGCAACTTATAGGAGGAAGGAGAGGCCGAGGGGGTGCTGGGGTCGGCCAGACCACCCCCTGGCGCGGGCCAAGCCTGGCCGCGCGGCCAGGTGGTGTGGCCGGCCCCTGGCCCCTCTCCGTCTCGTATTCTGGCACTTGATCCCTTCCGGAAAAATAGGCACTTTGGCTTTTGTCCCGTCCAATTCCGAGAATATTCATTTTCTGACTTTCCTGGAACCAAAAACAGCAGAAAATAGGCAGCTGGCATTGTGGCTCTTGTTAATAGGTTAGTCCAAGAAATCATATGAAAAGTACTCCAAAGTTTGGAACAAAACACAAGAAAGTGGATAAAACTAAGCATGGAACATCAAAAATTATAGATACATTTGCAATGTATCAACATCCCCAAGCTTAACTCCTGCTCGTCCTCGAGTAGGTAAGTGATAAAAAGAAATAATTTTTGAGGTGACATGCACCATCGAAGACTTGATCAAAGTATTTGCAAAACATCAAAGCTGGGATCAAAGTAGTTCAATCATAACATGAAAGACAAAGTTCTAGCAATAAGCAAAGAGACTACGATGCAACATGAAAAGGCACAAACAAAAAGATTCATGAATAACAATGCTTTGCAAGACGTTTGTTTGTTTCACATAAAGAAAACATAGCATAAAAGTATTCAGCTTGTCCCTCAATAGAGTAGCAAATATAAATGCATAGGACACCTTCAAAGTTCATAAGAGTGACTAGATACAATAGTTTAAAACAAGCAATAACAAGTTATGCATCAATCAATTAGTCTTGGGACAATGCACATAGAACTAAGAATGGCCACTATGCTCTCAAAGTAGGTGCATAAAGTTAGAAGGGTGAGACTCAATATAATGGTGGAAGAAAGACCTTTTGTAAAAGGAAGTAGGGATTCAAGTCTCATAAAGAGCTTCCAAAAATTATGGTACTTATAGCTTTCAGCTCTCATTGCCCCTATCATAAGCATTTTGAAGTGATTAAGGTTAAAGTGACACAACTAAGAGGATATGCTTGGCAAGTTATAAACTGAATCTCATGCCCCTTACTTACGAAGACCGATCCTCATGCTACTCAACTTCAGTCACGAGTAAGCTCTTGTCATTGTAAGTATATGTGTATCATTAAGATCCGCCAACGGGGTACCCCTTGCACATGATACGGGAGCTTTCCCATAATCAAAATGACAAGGCAGGCAGACAATGAGCATCTCAGCGATCTTTTTATTTGCTATTTGCATAGGTTTTTATTGAGGATGCTTCATAGAGTGCTCATTATGGTGATGCTGCAAGTTTCCACCATGATTAGGCATGGCTTAGGCTAGCGGCCCAGGCGTTTCTCTAACACACATACAAACTCCATGATGTTACAAGTTCCACTTTTATTTCACACCGCCAGGATCCGTAAGCAAAAGAACATGATATCAACGGGGTACAAAGTAAAAGTGCAATGTTGAAAGCGTTCCCCATGAAACATGGTTCTGCTAATTTCAACTTATAAAGCGCAAGAATATACACAACAAAGAAGGACCCAATGGTTCAAATTTATTAGAGGCAATAAAGTAAAGTGTGCCATCAAGTTCGTGAGAGCTTTAATCACTAGTTTTCTCATAACAAGTGAAAGGTAGACAAAAGCATGAATATACTTGGAATAGCATAAGCTAGTAGGTATGTATGGTGGACTCTTTGGAATAACTTGGTTTAGGGAATTGGATGCATGAGTGGAACTCATACTTGGTTGTGGAGGCTAGCAAAAGACTGGGAGCGACAAACTAAGAGAGCAATAATGACCATAATCATGCAGAGCGACAAAAAATCATTGATCAAAGCATAAAGTGATACTACAAGTTGAAAACTAAAGGATCATAAAGGCTATGGTGACTTGTGACAGTCATAACATGGTGTGAGCATGTGCCAAGTCAACCCAAATAAAGCATCAAAGGAGAATACCACTATACTATGCTTTAATATGCTAAAACAACGCATGATTCATCCAAGGCACATTAAGCAATCTCAATTGTTTATAACAAGTCATGCTACAACAAAGAATACTAAGCATAAAGCCAAAATAATATCGAGCATGGCATGAAAAAGCATAGGCCACAGTAAAAAACGTGCTCTTTTTACCACATAAGTATGAATTTTCCTACTCTTTTCCAAACCAAACCAAACCATTTGCAAACCAATGCATGAAAGAGGGGGGTCCAACCAATTTATTCAGCAAACTAAGCAAACCAAGCAAACGAAAAACCAAAACAAAAACAAAAAATAAGACGCTCCAAGAACAACACAACTATGCATGAAACAATAAAAATGAAGTGTTTGGAAGAATCCTAGGATTTTTATTGATGAAGAAGGGGATGCCTAGGGCATACCCAAGCTTTGATGCTTGTACTTCTTGGATATTTCTTGGGGTGACATGCGTGGCATCCCCAAGCTTGAGCTTTAGTCCATCCTTCATCTCATTACTCATTCCTTCCATACATCTGAAATTTTTCCTTCATACAAAACTTCAAACAAGATAATAAGTCTTAAGTTTCAGTTCTAACACCAAATAAACTTCCATTAGAACACTAGATACTGTAGCACTTCCCTCAAAAAGCTCAATTCCCCAAAAGAACTCAAGAAGGAACCAACAAGAAGCAGATGCAGGAAATGGCAGAAATCTGTCAAAACAGACCAGCAGGTAAAGACGAATTTTTTCGAAGACCTTCTGTTGCTCAAATCAAAAATTGTTGAACTAACGAAAGTTATATAACTACCTGGGGCAGAAGCACAAAACTTCACACCTCAAAAGGACTTTCAAAGATTTTACACGAAGTTTTACGGTGAAGCATAGAAATCTGTTTCGGGACAGCAACTTTCCCAATCATTACTTCTCTCTCATTAGAGGTTACTTTTGGCACAAAAAGCAAATATGAAGGATAAGGAGCGGTTATTACTGAATTAATAACTTCCAAGACTCATCTAAAACTTTTGGGTTATCTCCCAATAAGTACTTTTCTTTAACGCCTTTAAGTTAGGCATGATAGTTTGAGAAGATGCTCACATAAGAAATATGAATTGAAGTAAAAGAGAGCATCAAGAAGCAAATTCAAAGCACATTTAAGTCTAACCCACTTCCTATGCATAGGAATCTTGTAAAGAAACAAGTCATGAAAGCACAAAGCAACAAGCATAGGAAAGCAAAACAAGTGCAATTTCAAGACTTTCAACATAAAGAGGGGAAACTTAATATTATTGAGATGCATAAAACCATGTTTCCCTCTCTCATAATAACTTTCAGTAGCATCATGAATAAAATTAATAATATAACTATCACATAAAACATTCTTATCATGAGCCACATGCATAAAATGATTATTACTCTCCACATAAGCATAGTCATTCTTATTAATTGTAGTGGGAGCAAATTCAACAAAATAGCTATCATTATTATTCTCATCACCATAATCATCAAATATAGGAGGCATATTGTAGTCATAAATAATTTCCTCCTCAATAGTAGGTGGACTTAAAATATCATATTCATCATTGTAATCATCATATATTGGAGGCATATTATCATCAAAGTAAATTTTCTCCTCCATGCTTGGGGGACTAAAAATATCATTTTCATCAAAACTAGCTTCCCCAAGCTTAGAATTTTCCATAACATTAGCAATAATGGTGTCCAAAGAATTCATACTAACAACATTGCTATTAGCATGCAAATAAAGTTCCATAGGTTTTTAAATTTTCTCTTCAAACACTTCATGTCCTAACTCAAGATAAATACTATAAAGCTCTCTAATTTTTTTTGTTTTCCATTAAGCCTAACTAGTGAAAACAAGAAACCAAAAGACAAAATTGCAGAATCTAAAGGAAATAACTTCGAGCACTCACACCGGAGGATGTGAGTACCTTTTACCTTACCTCCCCGGCAACGGCGCCAGAAAATAGCTTGATGTCTACGCACTTCTATTCTTGTAGACAGTTGTTGGGCCTCCAAGTGCAGAGGTTTGTAGAACAGCAGCAAGTTTTCCCTTAAGTGGATCACCCAAGGTTTATCGAACTCAGGGAGGAAGTGGTCAAAGGTATTCCCTCTCAAGCAACCCCGCAATCAAGATACAAGAAGTCTCTTGTGTCCCCAACACACCCAGTACACTTGTCAGGTGTATAGGTGCACTAGTTTGGCGAAGAGATAGTGAAATACAAGTGGTATGGATAATTATAAGTGGTAAAGGTGATAGAAAATAACTTGATGGCGTGGAAAAGACTAAAGGAAAACTGAAATAAAGAAGGAAGCAAGCAAACATGTAACAGATCTAGTAGCAAACGGTGTTTCAATGCTAAGAAACAAGGCCTAGGGATCATACTTTCACTAGTGAACACTCTCATATAAATATATTCTTATTTATGATACTACTCTTAACTACTCTCCGGTTGGACACGCTAATCGTTGGTAGGGCTATAACAACACACCTCAAAGTAAGCCTTTCCCATCTAGATAACCCCACACTATCACCTTGAGCTCTAGATGGTTCCAACAAACACCACAATTTCATAGAAACATCCAACTCCAAATATAACTCATAACAAGTATTTGTAATCTCTAGCCTAAGTGCCACCATGGTGTGCACACTATCAACTTCACACACATGGGGAGAGCAGAGATCTATTAAAGCACTTGAGTAGCAAGGTAGATCTATAGATTACAAGCTCATGATCTCAATAAGATCATGCATAGAGAGAGAGATGAACACATAGCTACCGGTAGAACCCTTAGCCTCGAGAGAGAACTACTCCCTCCTCATCATGGGAATCAGCAATGGTGATGGAGATGGCGGTGGGGATCGATGGAGATGGCTCCGGGGGCACTTCCCCATCCCGGCAAGGTGCCGGAACAGAGACTTTCTGTCCCTCGAATCTCCCCTTCAGTGGTGGCGGCGCAGCGGAACTTTTCGTGGCTGGAGGCTTGATGATTTAGGGTTTTGGCTTCGGGAGGCTTCTTATAGGCCAGAGGGGAGATCGAGGGGGTGCTGGGGTCGGCCAGACCACCCCCTGGCGCGGGCCAAGCCTGGCCACGCGGCCAGGTGGTGTGGCCGGCCCCTGGCCCCTCTCCGTCTCGTATTCTGGCACTTGATCCCTTCCAGAAAAATAGGCACTTTGGCTTTTGTCCCGTCCAATTATGAGAATATTCATTTTCTGACTTTCCTGGAACCAAAAACAGCAGAAAACAGGCAGCTGGCACTGTGGCTCTTGTTAATAGGTTAGTCCATGAAATCATATGAAAAGTACTCCAAAGTTGGAACAAAACACAAGAAAGTGGATAAAACCAAGCATGGAACATCAAAAATTATAGATACATTTGCAATGTATCAGCCACCACACCACCCCCTGGCGCGGGCCAAGCCTGGCCGCGCGGCCAGGTGGTGTGGCCGGCCTCTGGCCCCTCTCCGTCTCGTATTCTGGCACTTGATGACTTCCGGAAAAATAGGCACTTTGGCTTTTGTCCCGTCCAATTCCGAGAATATTCATTTTCTGACTTTCCTGGAACCAAAAACAGCAGAAAACAGACAACTGGCACTGTGGCTCTTGTTAATAGGTTAGTCCAAGAAATCATATGAAAAGTACTCCAAAGTTGGAACAAAACACAAGAAAGTGGATAAAACTAAGGATGGAACATCAAAAATTATAGATACATTTGCAATGTATCAGGCCTCCAGTCGCCAGGCCTCTCCTTCCGTCGTAGTCCAGTCGCTGTCCTTCAGGCGCACTCACGGGCCCTTCGGCCCAATCGGAACATCCTGCTGGGCATACCCCCTTTGGCATATCCCCATCAGCGCCTGTAGCCTGTCAGAACCTCCATGGATTTCTCCACTGAACTTCGATTGATTGGTAGTGGTGCGGAGGGCACGGGGAAGGCTGGCACGCGTGGTGGCTTCTCGCCGGCCCTGTTCCCGCATGGAGTTTGTGCCTGATATGGGCCCTAGCGGGCCTGTGCGGGTCAAGGCTGTGGGGTGATGTGACGGCGCGGGGAGCCCCTTCTCCGGCATCCTGCGGCGGCGCGACAGCCGTCATAGTCTGCTGGCATAGGGGACCTCCTCCTCCGATCCCATATTTGCTGGCGGCATGGCCGGCCGTGACCAGTGCCCCTCCTTGGTGGTGATGGTGGCCGGCGTGGTAGTGGCAGGCTGGAACCCACCTTTTAGTTCCGTCCGGCGGTGGTCTTGGTGGGTGGTGGTCAGTGTCTTCCCCTGCTCCATTGACTTCCGCAACTTGCCTCTCAACGGTGGCATGGCCATCTGTTTGTGCCCATCTGCATTGTTTCAGCAGGAGTTTGGGGTCGAAGATCGGGCCAAGAGAAATCCTTGCTTTTGCTGACAGCGGCGATGACCGCGAGTGCCGTCTCCCTCCTTGGAGGCGTCGTCATGACCTTTGATTATTCTTCCCCATCTCGAGCAACGGGGGAAACCCTTGATCCGGCTGTCGGATCGGGTGACGGTGGCACTACCGTGTTGCTTCCTTCTTGAAGGTGCCGCCTTGGTTGCTCGAGGAGTCCCTGAAATGGAGGATGGTGTCAACGGTGGCGGCTTCTCAGGGTGCGAGCCTCCTGAGCGCAATGTACTCCTTGGTTAGTGCTTCTTGGTCAATGACCTCTTCTAGTCTGTCCGGTTCCTGCCGTCCGCTCACCGACTCCTCTAGGCGCTACGAGTGTGCAGTACGTTGATCCGGTTGTCCCTGGGGTCAATCTTTCGAGGTCTCCATCTTCGGACGTGACACGGTTTGGGGGCTCTATGCTCCGCCCCTAGCCTTCTTGGTTGGTGACGGCGCAAGGCGGTTGTTCGTTGTCGTGTATCGTGGGTTGGCGTTGTAAGCCGTGTATCGTGTGGTGTCGAGTTGTAGCCATCCTTGACGTTGTTTTGGCCGTCTAGGCCTTTCTTCTATATGTTTGGTATGTCTCTCGATGTGTATCCTAGAAAATAGTATAGAGCTGCACAGACCTAACAATTAGCTAGCTGGAGGTGAGGTACTGTTCCCGAAGGTACCTCTGAATTTGAAACAAACTTCTCATTTCCAACTGTACTAGAGTTTAGATGTTTGAAGTCTGAATTTGTTTACCGGGAGAAGTATCAGGTTGTGCTTGAGAAGAACTCCACGCTGGAGGAGCATGTAAGTACCGATTCTATTTGCCTCAACCTAGACGTCCTTTTTTAGTGAGGTCCATATACTATGGCGCAAATTCTTGGAGTTGATTTTGCTGATTACTATCTGTTCTTGGAATTATTTCTGTAAATTGTAAACACGTCCAAGAAAACATTTATATTTGATCAGATGCTTATAAGATGTGCATGAATAATGGGTGGCCTTACTAAACTGGTAGGCAAAGAAGGCACGGAAAAAAAAGGTCACCTGATTTGTGTGACACGATGCAGTTGTGGCAACAAAAATATTCTATCGATTGTTGTAAGTGCGTTTGTATGAAAAGATTTTTTTTTCTCCTAGTGCAACACACGGGCAAATTTACTAGTCTATATCTATACCTAATAATAATAAAAGAAGGAATGTTTCTGTCAACCAGTTTTTTTTGGACTGTTTTATCCTCCCACCAAATCTCATATTACCCACCACTGCCATCATTAAGTTAGGTACTGGTTCGTTATTTTTTCTTCCTCTGTTAGATACCTCCCTCTCTTTTCTTCCTCTCTGGTCACTGCCCACCGACAGGAGTTGTGCAGGATGGCCTGGGGAGTCCGTCAGACCTGAGAGGGGAAGGGAGGAGGCGGCCTGCACCGCACCTGGGACAGCAAGGGCGGACCTACACCGTATCTGGGAGGGCAAGGGTGGACGAGGGGAATCAGGGACAAGACAATGACCTTGGTGCTAATGGAGAGAAGGGAGGCGCGAGCCTAGGTGTGAGCGGCAGTGGCGAGATACCAACGAGGGAAGGGGACCACGGGCAGTACAGGGGCTTGCGTGGACAAGGCCGGCCATGGGCGTCACGTGCTTCCCCTTAAATATTTTTTTAGATCAAAAGGGCCCCAAACGGGGGAGCCCCGGTTCCATTTCATAGAAACGAAACCGGACAAACTGTCAGAGCAGTTATACAAAACCACACAACACATCGATGTCCAAAAACTAAAAGATTACAGGGAAAAGTCTTCATGAAGTACACCAAACTAGACCGCAAAGGAGGCTTTTCAGACTCCAAAACTCCTGCATATCTCCCTGAGCTTCACCTTCGTCTCACTTGCAGCCAGCAGCCCCTGAGGTTTCGCCCACTTGTCATTCCAGTAAGGTGTGGGGGGAGAGGCAGGCACCACTTTCTCACAGCTCTTGGGAGTGAGGAGGATAAGAGAGACCTCCGAGTGCAGAGATTCCACCAATGATGCCATGGAGATGGTTCCAGGGTTCATCTCCACTCGAGGGGTGTAACACCCCTGAATCGGGCCTATGCAGATTTTGGCGATTCCCGCCAAACCCGCATAAAAACGATTCAAAGATGCCCACCGGGCACTTGCGTGCGGGTGGAAAACGAAGTAATATCGTTACAAATTAGTCCACGATGAAACTCACAGAACATTTATATACAACAACGATTTCATGAGTCAAGAATACTGATATACAACACAAAGATCCAAATCACCTTGAAAACGATACAACATCTGGGCACGGATAAGATGCAAATGGGGCTAAGAGCCCTGAAGAATAACCAATGGTGTCCATAACCCTGCCTAGGCCAAGCCGGAAGGGTAACCCTGCTAACGACGTCGATCTCATACCTACTAAAACAAAAGGGGTGCCGACAAAGGGCAAAGGAAAAAGGGAGCGGTCAGTACTGAGGCTAGTACACGGCGAGTCTAGAATTCAGCGGCTCTCGCCTACATAGGTATGGTGGACTGAGGCGGCCACGCAGCATGCACCAAACAATCTATAGAGACTCGATTCAACTGTCGGCTATTAGAGAGGGATAAGAAAGACCTATTCGAATCCAACCTGATAGTAACACCAAAACATACCCATCCTGATATTTCCCCCTCGAAACCACACGAGGAAGTCAAACCGAGGAACTCACACAGTTGGCAGTTTTATTCATTCCATTATACTTGCAGCACTTACTAGTCAGATATAGATAGCATGAGTCATCCCGATATCATAAGCAGTGGGCAGTTTTAGTTAATCATTCCTTTGTAGTTGCAATACTTACTAGTTAGATACAATTAGCATGAGACATCCCAACTCCAGCAGTTGTTGGCAATTTTATTTACTCATTCCGTTGTAGTGAAACTGATTACTAGACATGTCAAAGTCAAATTTATAACACTACTTTAGTTATAGTTGTCTATGATCGAGATATTGTGCTCCAAGTCGTCCATAACCGCGGACACGGCTTTCAGAAAGATTTACCCTGCAGTGGTGCATAAATAGCAACACACACGATCAACCTCGAGAAGAACCAAATAAAAACCAATGAGGCCTCACGACAAAGCATTCACAGAATTCATAAATCATTTCAGGGGGCCACCCCACTAAGCTACCCGCAACGAAGTTGGCCGGCTCCGAGAAGGATCCGGGGTTTGTGTAGACGGCGGTAAATGACTGGGAACCCGAAAGTGTGACTAGGCTTGTCGATACAGCGAAAACGTGTCACGATCCAAAACAGTACAGGTGCTCCACGCACAATCGTAAATAAAGCAGTAAAGCATGGCAAGGTACAAGATAGTAATAAAGCCCCAAACTAGTTTATGCCCCAAGAAATAGAGTGCGAATCAAGCTCAGGCAAAGGAGGATTCATAGAGTCTCCCGTATGTGGATAGTGCGAATAGTCTCGGGGCCTACGGGACACAAGTGAGCATGGAAGAACCAAATATTAGCTATTACCCACTAGTGCCTCTGCATTAGTTATATCTATTCCTAGCACTTTAATTATCAGTTGAAATCAAAGTCATGATCATCTCCACCATTAAGCATGTGGCAACCTTTGACTCGCAAGGCCAACTATCTATCAAACAACATGCAATAGGATGTGTCCAAGGCAATATAGAGGCTGCAAGGAATATAAATGGTGCACAAAAACTAAAGCATCGCAATACGGATAGCAATAGATCAACAGGAGGAAGTAAAGACTATAAACACAAAATAGGTAGAAAGAGGGAGAATGCTCGCCTGGGAAACACTGCTGAAGATACATTATCCGAAGAACTTGTCGGTACTCGCATCAACTCAACGGCCTAGCCCATGAAGAAGCAAAGCACTAGAAGAAACACCGGATGCACTATTTAATAGTATGGCAGAAGATCCAGCATGATTATGATATGATGCATGGCATGGCAAAGTTGCAGTGCAATTAGGCGATATTAAGCGGAATCAGGGTCCCAACAATTGATTAGGTGGTTCATGTTGTTTAGGTACCCATAATTTAAATGTTGAATTAACAAGGCAAATCATGGCATCGGTTCGCTATACAAATTTAAATGGATCCAATATAAGACTAGAATAGCCTCATATAGTCTCCATATTTAATTCTTAGGTGAATCGACATAATGCCCCCAAACCACACAATATGTATGCGACATGATCAAATTAATATGCAACAATTATATATAGCATTTATAAAATAGGGATAGGTAGGGGTCACACATCTAGGGTAGAAGATCTTGGGGTTCCGAAGGTCTTGGGGTTCGACGGGGTTCGGGCGCGCCGTGATCGGTCTTCAGACTCCGAGAACGGTCCCAACAAGGGATGTCAGGGTCTTAGAGTTTAAACATGTGGTTAGGTTTCTACCTTAGAATTACTTTCTTGTACTTGCGGATGCTTGCAAGGGGTATAATCACAAGTATGCATTAGTCCTAGGAAGGTCGGTACATTAGCACAGGTTCACCCACACAACACTTAACAAACTAAAGAAGATTAATCAACTATATGAAGCGAAAGCACTTGACGATATTCCCATGTGTCCTCGAGAACATTTGGTCATCTTAAGTAATACAACCGACTTGTCCTTTGCTAAAGAAAATATTGGGCCACTTGCTGCATTTATTCTTATTGTGTTTTATTTACTCGTACTTTATTTACCTACATTATCAAAAAACCCTAAAAATCCGTTTGCTAAGTATTTACAGAGAATTCCTGCTCCAAGCCATTCGCCAACACCTTCTGCTCCTCGTTGGGTTCGACACTCTTACTTATCGAAAATACTACGATACACCCCCTATACTTGTGGGTCATCAAGACTATTTTCTGGCACCGTTGCCGGGGAGTGAAGCGCTATTGGAGAGTGGAACTGGTAAAGGAAACTTCTACTGTGAGTTACTTTATTTTCAATATGGATAATTCGCTAAGTTTCTTATTTCGTAATGCTACTACCACTGCTAAGGTAGTAGATGAACCACCACCTGCTGAGAATGATACTTTTAAAATACCTACAAGAATTATTGATCGTGTTATGGATAACTATTATGTTGGAAATGGAACCGTCCATCCCGGTGATCATTTGCTCTTTATACACGAATTATGTGGGTTGTTCAAGTGTGTAGGTATTACAACATATCAAGTTAAGAAGAAGTTATTCTCATTATCACTGAAAGGAAGAGCTGAAGAATGGTATAAGATGCTGAAGAATGGTCAAGCTCTTGAATGGGACAAAATAGTGCCTCTCTTTTATTCAAAATTTTATCCTCCTAGTGAGATTCATAAAGATCAGAATCAAATATACAACTTTTGTCCTCTTGACGGAGAGAGTACAGCTCAAGATTAGGGGAGATTGAAGTTACTAATGCTCAAATGTCCTATTCATGAGCTCCCTCACAATATTATTATCAATAACATGCAAGGCTTTCTCTTCATGATAAGGATTTACTGGATGCTTCTTATGCTAGATCATTTACACGCATGGAAGAAGAAGCTAAATGGGATATTCTAGACCGTATTCAAGATAATGCTGAAGCATGGGAGAATGACAAAGGACAGAAGTCAGGTATAAATTATGATTATGAATGCATTGAATCTTTTATGGGAACTGATGACTTTCATAATATTAGTAATGCTTATGGTCTAGACTCTCAAGTGATGGCAACTTGTTTTAGGGCCTTTGCCTCTTATATTGAAATTCCGAGAAAGGGATGGAACAAGTATCATGCACCATATAAAGATATTGTTGATTATGTTCCTGATAGAAATACTGAATTTTGTACTATTGATCACATCTTACCTGAACCTTATATCGAGAAAATACCCTTCTCGGATAAGGTAAAGGAGAATCCTATGATAACTAGTGTAATCAATAAAAGTACAAAGAGAACTGTTAAACCTGATGAACAAATAAACATTGAACCTGCTATAGCAATTGTGAAAGACCTTTTCACTAAAAGTGTAGAAGATGGACACATTGTCTTCTATGAGGATGTTTCTAATATTGTCTCACATCCCAATAGAACCAAAAAGGCTAGTGTACCTGTGCTTTCTATTAGAATTGGTGATCATTGCTATTATGGTTTATGTGATATTGGTGCAAGTTAAAGTGCTATTCCTTACAAGCTTTACAAAGAAATTATGCATGAAATCAGTCCTTGCGAACTAGAGGAGATTGATGTGGTTATTCACCTTGCTAATAGAGAGACCATATCTCCAATTGGTATTGTAAGAGATGTGGAAGTTCTTTGTGGTAAGATTAAATATCCTGCTGATTTTCTAGTACTTGGTTCAGCTGCTAGTAAAACCTATCCTATCATTTTTGGTAAACATTTCTTGAGTACATGTGGAGCCATTATAGATTGCAAGGGAGAAAATTTTAACTAAATTTGATGGGGAATCTTATGAGTTTAATTTTTTTTAAATTACTAAAGAACCTTGTGAAAATGAAACCCATAATGAGGATTTTAGAGTTGAAGAACTTGATTCTATTTCTCTTGCTCCTAACAATGCTTTGCAGCAATTTATGGAATACCACGAAAGTGAAATCTTCATGGAAGAAAGAAATGATATTGATGAAATTCTCCGTCGTCAACCTAAGATGCTTAAGCATAACTTGCCTATGAAAGATTTGGGTACCACACTGCCACCTAAAAAGGATCCGGTTGTAGCATCCCATCTGTCTAACATATGTAATGCTACATGGTCTAGTAATATAATGGATACTTCCTACATATAATTGTTGCATCATAATTATATCATGCTCATGTCATCATGCCACCTTGCATTTGAGCATCATATAAAACCCGTCTCATTTGGTTCTTATCTCATATGCATTATTAATTGTATTTGCCTCTTGATATATTGTATTTGGTTCTTGATAAATGCTTGATGCCCAAGTTGAGTTGGGGGCATATCTTTTATTAACTCCACCACCTTTCTTGTCACCACCCGCCATTCCACCATATGTGAGCATTGCATTTTATTTGATTTTATCTCTAGCTCATGTTGGTTGGAAGGGATCCTTTTCTATTCTACATGCTTCCATATGGATTGATATGGGAATGTTGTTCATGTTGGAATATTTTGAGGATAATATGCACATAGTGGAATATACACACTAACACGTCCAAAATATATTCAAAGAGTATCATCCCCATCCACTCCACATGGAACGTTCTTTTAATTCTTAGCTTGGCCTTCTCCATATTATTGGAATGCACATGAATAAATGCCATGATTATTTATTTTGTTTTCACAAGAATAACACATGGCATTTAATGTTTTGCATGGGCCATGCAACCATCATCAACACCATTTCTTTTCTTTGGTTTTCTTTGTTTTGAGTGGAACCTTCCTCTTGTGAGATCTTCTCTTTTTCTCTCTTCATCTCTACCTCATCAACCTCACATGTGTAGTGCCTTGCATGAGCTTGTAAGATCATCCCCATGTCCATCTTTTTTTCTCTCACCCTCCCCTTCCTCTCCTTCTCACCTAGCCACCCTACCCTCTCTCACCTAGTCTCTCTCTCTTTTCTCTCTCTCAACCCTAACCCCTTACCCTAGTCCTCACCTCACCTCTCTCCTCTCTCCCTGCCGAAGCTTTCCCTCTCCCTCTCGGACAGCAAGGCCCACCTAGCCACCCTACCCTCCCAGGCCGAAGCCCTACCCCAACCCTAAAGCCCTAACCCGAGACACCCCCATTCCTCCAACCCTAGCTCCTAACCGAGCTCTACCCCTCTCTCTCTATCTCTCTCTTTCTCTCCCTGCCATGAGGCCCCACCTTCCGAGCCGGCCTCCTTCCCCTCACCCTGGCCCACCGGCAGCCCCTCTCCCTGCCTCTGGTCGTGCACGACAAGCACGTGAGGGAGGAGAGCTAAAGGTGGCCGAGGCCACCTTTATCCCTAGCCGCTCCCCCACGGCATCCTCCCCTATCTCCCTCGCTTTATCCACCACCCCACGCCTCTGCTTCGCCAGATCTACCCCAGGCCTCGCCCTTCTCCTCCCACCACCGCTGCTACCTCCTCTCTCCGCCGTGCCGTTCACCGTCGGCCTCACCTTCCCCTCCTCGCTCAAGCCGGTGGCGTGGCGAACGTGGTTGTCGGGGAA
Organism: Avena sativa; assembly: GCA_916181665.1. NCBI lineage: Eukaryota > Viridiplantae > Streptophyta > Magnoliopsida > Poales > Poaceae > Avena > Avena sativa. The sequence goes on from OV702292.1 coordinate 323,180,895, forward strand.
GACCGTAGCCGTCTTCTGCGTCGCCCAGTACACGCCAACGAGGAGGAGGAGAACCAGGACCACCAGAACCATCGTCGTCCACCGAAACCCTAACTCCGGCCGGACGCCTGCTACGTCGACGATCTGCTGCTCCCCGCACCAATCCGCCACCATCAATCGCTCCGCGGTGAGCACTTCCCCCTCCCTGACACCCTCTTCCTCACCGGAGACCCCTATCGTCGCCGTTCCTTTCGCCGAGCGCCCTCGGTGCATGGCAGACGCTGTCGTTTGTTCCACGCCATGCCCCGTAGAGGATTACCTAGGCCCCGTCCACTTCTCTGTCACCATCCGTTAGCCCACCGCACTGGCATAGGCCCTCGTCGCGCACACCGCAGGTCGCGGGGTCGAGCCCCCGCGCCGCGCGCGCCGCGCTCTGTCGGTCGAGCACCGATCTGTCAGTTTCGACAGAGGAAACAGATAAACAGTGGGGTCGTGGCCATCTTACAGAAAACCCCCTCTTTTTGTTACGCCTCAACCCGCGGTACGCCGAGCCCCACCTGTCAGCCGCACTGGCAATCTTGCAGATAAGCCCCCCATCTCTTAGACCTTCAACCCGTGCTTCCCTGCCGCGCCACGTGGTCTACCCACACCCCCCTCGCTGGCACGTGGGCCCCGTTGCCTCATGGACCCACAGATCAGTCTCTCGGGCTGGCTATCGTCGCAGTGAGAAAATCCTTCGGTGCGCCGGTTACCGCCAGATCAGCCCGGGCCCACTTGGCGGTGTCTGTGGCTAGGTCTGTGTGAGTACAAAATGGGTTTCTGCTTTGCTGTTTAATTAAACCTTTTTCAAAATTGACTTAAATTCAAATTCAAATCTGTTTTTCATATCTTTTAAAAGATAATTCCAAATTCAACATGTAATATATGTTTTTGAATCAGAAAAATGTGAGGATTGCAAATATGCCCTTCAAAATATTATTTGAGCACTTTAATTTTCGAGATGATTAAAATTACAATAAAATGCCCTTTTTCTTAATTAATTAATAACTTTAGTTTTATAACTCCAAATTTAACAAATAATATGTCTAAATCGATCAGCACGACGAGCCCGTTCTATCTATGCGTTCCATGTTCTGAATTGCAGCATGCATCATATAAATATAAAGTATACATCAACTTATATGAGAGCAAACCGGGCTAAAAACTTAATAAAATGCTTTAATCTTGTACCTCACACCTCACCCATGCCATGCTACATTATTGCCATGCAAATTGTGCATCATTCATCATGGCATGATTGTTTGCTTGTCGCATTTTAATTCATATGCTTGTGTACTCTATTTATGTTGGCCCTTGTTTGTTTGGTTCTTCTTCAAATAGATGTTGAGCAGGGGATATATCAGGAATCCCAGGAGCACTACCCAGATCCGTCCCTCACTTCAACTGAGCTGCCAGGCAAGCACTACCACATGCTTACATACATATAGTACCTATTTCCTCTATCTTATTCTTGCATCATTGAGTCGCGATTGCATTAAATTGAATCCCAAGTACTGCATAGCCTTTACTTTTAAACCCCACCGAAGCTTGTCCCTCCATCCCAAGAGCCATTACTACAGGAGTTGTTTGAGCCATGCGGGTCGTAGAATAGCATGTGTAGGGTATGTGAGAGTCTGATGGATAACGAGGTATCTAAACAACTTAACCTGAGTAGTAATGGGATAACTAATGAAAGTGGCATCGGTGAGCAATATCTGCTATTTGGTTCTTCATGCTCACTTGTGTCCCATAGGACCCCGAGTACTTGATTCCTGTTCCTTGACTATTCGCACTATCCACATCCGGGAGACCTTATGGACCCTCCTGAGCCAGAGCTTGATTCATTCTTATTTCTTGGGGCCACAAAGTAGTTTGGGGCTTTATTACTATCCTGTACTTATGCCATCCTTTACTGCTTTATTTAAGATTGTGCGTGGAGCACCTGTACTGTTTAGGACCGTGACACGTTTTCTCTGTATCGACAAGCCCAGTCACATTTTCGGGTTCCCAGTCGTTTATCGCCATCCACACAAACCCTGGGTCCGTTCCGGAGTCGGCCAACTTCGTTGCGGGTAGCTTAGTGGGGTGGCCCCCTGAAACATTTCTGAATCGTGTGATCACTTTGTCGTGAATGCCTCGTTGGGTTTTGATTTGGTTTTTCCGAGGTTGATCGAGTGTGTGTTGCTATTTGTGCACCCCTGCAGGGTAAATCTTTATGAAAGCCGTGTCCGCGGTTATGGACGGCTTGGAGCACAGTTTCTCGATCATAGACAAGTATAACTAAAGTACCCCTTTTAAATTGACTAAGTACCTGACTAGTAAATAGTGCAACACTCCTGGAATTGTTAATAAAACTGCCAACGGATGGGGGGTTGTTCGTCCGCTTTCTCGTTGGTAAGCGAGAAGGAGGATGGATTTGTTAATTATACTGTTATAACTGTTGTTACTAATTAACGGACATCCGTCTATCATTGGTTAGGCGGATGGTTAGCGAGTATCTATAGACTTGTTAGTTATTATCTTTTGCTCCAATTGCGTCACCCCAGGTATATGTCCCCTTTAGAGGCATAAAGACTTGATGAGTACCCCTAGGGTCTCACACGATAAATTGTTTGATTCGGATGAACAGGTATACTCACAAGATGGATACTGGGTGGAGGAGACGGACGATGTTGGCAACGATCACTCGGTGTAGAGATTCCGGGAACGGGGATCCGTGAGATCTATGGGCGGGATGTGTTTATTTATGTGGCATCTTATGCCGATTTGCTTCCTATCCGTACTCGGATCTTGTCTTTCGCTTCCGCCTGATACTCTGATGTTTGATGTATGAGGAGCTAGCCTAAATTATTATCTCTATCTAGGATATTTGGATCTTGCCGTATGGCGTTGCAATATTTCTATTTCTTTTTAGATGGAATGGCTCTGAGGACTGTTGTATGTAGCTTGCATACATACTCATTTGTGTATGTAGTTGATCCCTTCGCCTGCCGATTACGCTGCTCGTTCTTGTCCCGATGTTCTGAAAATGGTTAGGACGGCTGAAAGGTCTACCTGTGAGTGGCCCTTGGCCCCACCATACTATTTTAACCATTTTCGCTCATCCAGGCATGTAACTAAGAGCGTAATTCACTGAGGTAGTTACACCGGTCTTCGATCTAAAACCTTTACCTGACGATCTTAAATATGCTTACATTGATGATAATAAAACATATCCTATTATTATTAGTTCTAAACTTTCAGGGAAGGAAGAGGAAAGGTTATTGGAGGTATTGAAGAAACACCGAGGAGCTATGGGCTATACTCTGAATGATTTAAAGGGGATTTCTCCTACTATATGTCAGCATTCTATCAATATAAAACCAGATGCAAAGCCAGTGGTAGAGCATCAACGTTGTTTAAATCCTTAGATGAAGGAAGTGGTAAGAAACAAGGTATTAAAACTCCTTGATGCTGGTATTATTTACCCTATTGCTGATAGTGAATAGGTTAGTCATGTTCATTATGTCCCTAAAAAAGGGGGAATTACCGGTGTGCCTAATGATAATGATGAGCTTATTCCCCAAAGAATAGTAGTAGGTTATAGGATGTGCATTTATTTCAGAAAAGTTAACAAAGTTATTAAGAAAGATCATTACCCACTTCCTTTTATTGATCAAATGTTAGAAAGGTTGGCTAAAAAGACCCATTTTTGTTTTCTTGATGGATACTCTGGATTCTCTCAAATTGTTGTTAAACAACAAGATCAAGAAAAAACTACTTTTACCTGCCCTTATGGAACCTATGCTTATAGATGTATGCCTTTTGGTTTGTGTAATGCTCCTGCTACTTTTCAAAGATGCATGTCTGCTATCTTTCATGGTTTTTGTGAGGAAATTGTGGAAGTATTCATGGATGATTTTTTCGTCTATGGGACTTCTTTTGATAATTGCTGCACAACCTTGATAAAGTTTTGCAGAGATATGAAGAAACTAATCTTGTTCTTAATTGGGAGAAATGCCACTTCATGGTCAATGAAGGGATTGTCCTCGGACATAAGATTTCTGAAAGAGGTATAGAAGTTGATAGAGCTAAAGTTGAGGCAATTGAGAAAATGCCCTATCCACGAGACATCAAAGGTATTCGTAGTATCCTTGGTCATGCTGGTTTCTATAGAAGGTTTATTAAAGATTTCTCTAAGATATCAAAACCCCTCACTAATATTCTTCAAAAGGATGCACCCTTTGTTTTTGATGATGAGTGTAAGGAAGCTTTTGAAACTCTAAAGAAGGCTTTAACTACTGCTCCTATTGTTCAACCACATGATTGGAGCTTACCCTTTGAAATCATGTGTGACACTAGTGATTTTGTTGTAGGTGCTGTCCTTGGGCAACGAATAGATAAAAAGTTAAATGTTATCCATTATGCTAGTAAGACTCTTGACGCTGCTCAAAAGAATTATGCTACCACTGAAAAAGAATTCTTAGCTATTGTCTTTGCTTGTGATAAGTTTAGACCTTATATTGTTGACTCAAAAGTTACCATTCATATTGAACATGCTGCTATTAAGTACCTTAAGACGAAGAAAGGTGCTAAGCCTAGGCTTATTAGATGGGTGCTGCTCTTACAAGAGTTTGACCTACATATTGTAGATAGGAAAGGTGCTGAAAATCCTGTTGCTGATAATTTATCTCGATTGGAAAACATATCTTTTGATCCTATGCCTGTTAATGATAGTTTCCCAAATGAACAGTTGGCTGCAGTAGGGGTAAGGTTGCGAGGGAGCCCTTGGTATTCTGATTATGCTAACTTTATTGTCTCCAAGTAGTTGCCTCCAATTTTTACAGCTCAGCAAAGAAGGAATTGTTTTACGATTTGAGGCACTATTTTTGGGATGACCCACATTTATATAAAGAAGGATTAGATGGCATTATGCGAAGACGTGTTCCAGAATATGAGCAAAACGAAAAATTGCAGAAATGTCATGGTAGTGCTTATGGAGGACATCATGCGGGAGATAGAACCGCACAAAAGGTGCTACAATCAGGTTTTTACTGGCCTACCCTTTTTAAAGATGCAAGAAAATTTGTCCTATCATGTGATGAGTGACAACGAGTTGGTAACATTTCTAGACACAATGAGATGCCTATGAACTATTCTCTAGTTATTGAACCATTTGGCTGTTGGGGATTCGACTTTATGGGTCCTTTTCCCCCTTCAAATGGTTATACACATATTGTTGTTGCTGTTGACTATGTCACTAAGTGGGTAGAAGCCATACCTACAAAAAGTGCTGATGGGGAGACCTCTTTAAAAATGCTTAAGGATATTATCTTTCCTAGGTTTGGAGTGCCTAGGTAGCTTATGACTGATGGAGGTTCTCGTTTTATTCATGGTGGTTTTAGAAAGACCCTTGCTAAATATGATGTTAACCATAGAATTGCTTCAGCTTATCATCCCCAAACTAGTGGGCAAGTAGAGCTATCAAATAGAGAAATTAAATCCATCTTGCAAAAGACTGTTAATAGATCTAGAAAAAATTGGGCTAAAAAGTTGAAAGATGCTTTATGGGCTTATAGGACCGCCTATAAGAATTCTTGGGAATGTCTCCTTACAAAATGGTTTATGGGAAAGCTTGCCACCTGCCTTTAGAATTAGAACACAAAGCTTATTGGGCAGTGAAAGAACTTAATAGAGACTGTAAACTAGCTGGTGAGAAAAGATTATTTGACTTAAGTTCGTTGGATGAATGGAGCGTGAAGCATATGAGAATGCTAGACTCTTTAAGGAAAAAGTTAAAAGATGGCATGACAAGAAAATTCTTAAGAGGGAGTTCCATGTTGGTGAGAAAGTTCTATTGTATAGGTCTCGTCTCAGATTTTTTGCAGGGAAACTACTTTCAAAATGGGAAGGACCTTTTGTTATCAAGAAGTATATCGTTCAGGTGCAATAAAAATATCTTCTTTAAAAGATAACACTACACAAGTGGTGAATGGTCAACGACTCAAGCACTATATTGCTGGAGATTCTTACAATGAAGATATTGATGCTATTCAAGTAGTAACTCCAGAAAAATTTATCTAAGACCAAATTCAGAGACCTGCAGAGTCCGTCTTCAAATAGGTAACAGTTCTGGTAAGAAAAGTTCCATGAAAATTCTGTCAAATTATATTTTTGTAGTTTTTATCCAACAAGGAAAGCAATGAAGCGAAAGAGGGACGAAAACGGAGCCAGGGTGGCTCACACCACCCCTTGGCGCAGGCCCCCTGGCCGCGCCAGCAGGTGGTGTGGCCGCCCCGGACTCCGTCTCTGACCTGTTTTCTCCGAGTATCTTCCTTTTGTTATAACAATCCATAATATATAATCCCCCGGATCCTCCGAGGTTCGTATATCATGTTCTTGTCGTGTTTTCGTTTCGATCTATTTTTGCCAGGAACTATTCTTAAAGTTTAGAAGCACGATGGTCTCCGCCAAGGATAAGGGCAAGGAGCCTATGGAGGAAGATTTCCAAGACCCCGGGCAGGAGAAGGAGATCAAGAATAAAGATGAAGAGGAGGCAAAGAAAAGCTAGCATCCGCACACCAACACTACCATTGCAAGCATTGGAGTGTTGGCAAACCCTGCCAAGACCAAAAGGACTGCACGGATGTCAACTGGAGGGAAGCCTCCGCGTCACTGTTTGGCTCCACGGTCACTTCCTCCACGCACCAAGAATCCCTTCCATACACTTATCCATGAGCATCAATTCTATAATATACCCAAGGAGAAACTACCCTCCAATTGGGATATGCCTTGTTCTAACCATGCAGGAAAAGAAGACTTCAAGGAGGAAGAGTGAGGAAAGAATCGCAAGAGCTGGAATTCACAACCCGACATGATCATGAGCCGCATTGAGCAAAACTCGGAGTTGATTCGTACTCTCACCTTCGAGATTGAGGACTTGGGGAAATTAATCAAAAAACTCATTGAGAGAATACCACCACCACCGAAGGAGTAATTCGTCATCAGGTTTTGGCATCCCCTTGGTTTGTTCCAAGCTTGGGGGAGTGTCGTGGTATCACATCACTATCTTCTATCTTTTTACCCTTTTAGTAGAGTCATATCATGAATAGAGAAGTTATCACATAGGATGGTTTGCATTATGGAAGTGTCCCCCTCTCGTTAGATATCTATGTATCCCTTGGTGTGAGTTACCGTTATGGAATATTAATGAGGAGTTCTTTCATTTACTCTCTTGCATATCTTATATTAGTTTTCAATTTATGATTATATGATTGATCTTGTCGTTAGTATTGGTATCACTTTGGGATCATTGAGTTAATCTAGTTGGTTTTGGGAAACCTGGCTCGGTCAGTAGCAACACTATTTTTGAGAATTGAATGGAAAAGATAAAAGTACTCTAAAGAATTATAATTTCATCATCTTTCTTTCTTGATTTGCTCATAAGCTTAGTATTCTATAGTTAAGATCTTTTGTGCTTCCAAGGAAGATTGCATGTTTGTTTTTATCACTTGTATGTTTGTTTGTTTCCTTCAACTCTTATACTTGCTACCCAGCCTTGCTAGCCAAAAACCTGTACTGAGAGGGAATGCTTCTCATGCATCCAATCCTTTAAACCAAAACCTATGCCATTTGTGTCCACCATACCTACCTACTATCAATATTGCTATTCCAAGTAAATTTATGTTTTTATCTACCTTCCGAATTAAACTTATTATGTGAAAATTAGTGATTAAAGCTCTCACGAACTTGATGGCACACTTTACTTTCTTGCACTTAATAAACTTGAACCATTGTGCCCATCTATGTTGTGTATATGCTTGCGCTTTGTAAGTTGTGAATTAGCAGAACCATGCTGTCATGGGGAACGCTTTCAACATTGCACTTGTACATTGTACCTAGTTGATATCATGCTCTTTTGTCTATGGATGTCGTCGGTGTGAAATGAAAGGGGATCTTGTAAGTCCATGGAGTTATGTATGTGTGTTAGAGAAACGCCTGGGCCGCCAGTCTAATCCATGCCTAATCATGGTGGAAACCTGCAGCGTAGCCATAATGAGCATTCTATGAAGCATTCTTCTTATTAAAAAAAGAGATAGAAATTGAGAAAAAGAGAAAAAGAAAAAAAGATATGAGAAAAGAGGAAAGAGAGAAAAAAGCACCATTTTACCATGGTAAATAATAAGATTGCTGAGATGCTCGTTGTCTGCTTGCCTTGTCATTTTGATATGGGGATTCTTCCGTATCATCAGGCAAGGGGTACCCTGTTGGCGGTTCTCTATGATACACATGTACTTACTATGACAAGAACTTACCGGTAACTAAACTTGAGTAGCATGAGGAGCGGCCCTCATATTAGAGGGACATGAGATTTTCAACTTACAACTTGTCAAGCATATCCTCATATCTGATCACTTTAACCTTAACCACCTAAAGATGCCTATGATAGGGGCAATGAGAGTTGAAAGCTAATAAGTATTAATTTTTGGAAGCTCTTTATGAAACTTGAAATCCCTGCTTCCCTCTGTGAAGGGCCTATCTTTTACTTTTTAATTGAGTCAGTAAACCTATTCCCCTCTATCTCAGCAAGTATTTTGAGTTGTTGTGTTTCATTCATTCATATGATGATTTATTCAATCATGTTTCTTATGTTCCTTGTTTTGCACATTGCTCTTATCTTAAGTGTTTACTACTTTGAAAGCTATCATTGAAAACCAGTTATGTGTGAACTCCTGCAAATTGTCAACTATTCTTCGACCAAGAGCTAAGTTTGCCATTACCAATTATGATTTACCTTATGTGTCTTTACTGTGTTTCCTTTACTTATTGCAAGTTAAGTTATATAATAGTGAGTTGTCTTCTATTATGATTTATGTATTAATGAATGTGATGCTTCTTGTCCATATTCTTTTATCGACTCTTCACTCCATAAACCTGAGGTCATGTTTATTGAGCTTAGTTTTCGCTTGGGACAAGCGAAGTCTAAGCTTGGGGGAGTTGATACGTCCATTTTGCATCACTATTCTATATCATAATTTACTGTTATTCATTGATATATTTCATATTAAGAGATGATACTTATGTTATTTCATCTATTTTTGCATGGTTGACTTTTGGAGCATGGATCGCTGCAGTCAGGATTCTGATGGAAAAGATGTTGTTTGGAGGCAAAATTCACGAAGATCAGAAAATCCGGGAAAATACATGGAAAACTCTATTTTTCCAGAAGACGAAGATTGCCAGAAGGGGGAGTGGAGATGGGCCACAGGGGGCCCACACCACCCCCTAGCGTGGGTAGCCCTAGGTCGCACCAGCAGGTGGTGTGGCCGCCCTGGCCCACTCCAGGCTCTCCCCTCTGGCGTAATTACCCCAACGGAACCCTAATACCAGGTGAGTGACCACAGAAAGATTCTGCGGCCTCTACGGGGCGGAAAACACCGAGAGAGAAAGATCTCTCTGGCAGACAGAATTCTGCCAGGGGAATTCCTTCCCGGAGAGGGGAGATAATCGCCATCAACACCACCATCAAGCTGGACTTCATCAGGATCATCATCACCATCATCACCACGATCATCTCCACCAGCACCATCATCACCACTTCATACCGCTGTAACAATTGGGTTGAATCTTGCATAGTTCTTAGGGGAAACTTTCCTGGTGTTGATTACTCCTTGTAGTTGATGCTATTGGGTGAACCATTGAATTATCGTTTATGTTCAGATTATATCATCTCTGATCTTGATCCATATGATGTCTTGTGAGTAGTTCGTTTAGTTCTTGAGGACATGGGAGAAGTCATGTTGTTAGTAGTGGAATTGTGTTGAGAAAAGATTCAATGGTTTGATATTTAAGTTGTGGTGTATTTCTTCTAGTGGTGTCATGTGAACGTAGACTACATGACACTTCACCTATATGGGCCTAGGGGAATGCATTGTGTATTTGGCTACTAATCATAGGGGTTGCCAGAGTGACAGAAACCTGAACCCCCATTAGGAAACCTTTGCACAAGGGATGTTAGGGTCTTAGAGTTTAAACATGTGGTTAGGTTTCTACCTTAGAATTACTTTCTTGTACTTGCGGATGCTTGCAAGGGGTATACTCACAAGTATGTATTAGTCCTAGAAAGGTCGGTACATTAGCACAGGTTCACCCACACAACACTTAGCAAACTAAAGAAGATTAATCAACTATATGAAGAGAAAGCACTTGACGATATTCCCATGTGTCCTCGAGAACGTTTGGTCATCTTAAGTAATACAAACGACTTGTCCTTTGTTAAACAAAGGATTGGGCCACTTTTTGCATTTATTCTTATTGCCTTTTATTTACCCGTACTTTATTTACCTGCATTATCAAAAAAACCCTAAAAATCCGTTTGCTAAGTATTTACAGAGAATTCCTGCTCCAATCCATTCACCAACACCTTCTACTCCTTAATACGTCCAAAACGTATCTACTTTCCTTAATACGTCCAAAACTAACACGGACTGACGCTGTTTTCAGCAGAATTACCTTGGTGTCTAGTTTTTTGTGCAGAAAATCAACTATCAGGAAAAATCCCGGAAAATATGCCAAAAATCCTATTTCACCAGAAGACTCAAGGAGCCAGAATACGAGCTGGAGAGGGGCTGGGACCTGGCCACGCGGGCTAGGCCTGGCCACGCCAAGGGGGTGGTCTGGCCGCCCCAGGCACCCCCTCGGTCTCCCTCTTCGCCTATAAGTTGCCTCTTGACCTAAAAACCAAGGAGGTTCAACGTTTTTCCAAAAAGAGTTCCGCTGTGCCGCCACCACTAGATTCCACGATTCGGAACCAGAAACTTCGTTCTGGCACCCTGTCGGGACGGGGAATTGGAGGAGATCATCACCATCGCTTCTCCATCGACCATCCATGTTTCCCCCATCTATGAGTGAGTAATCCCCCGCTGTAGGCTATGGGGATGGTAGAGATTGGATGAGATCGTTCATGTAATGGCATAGGATTGTTAGGGCATGGTGCCTAGTATCTATTATTAGTGCTTTTTGACTTTGTTGCAACTTGTTATGCTTAATGCTTGTCACTAGGGCCCGAGTGCCATGATTTTAGATCTGAACATGTTATTAATTCATTATGATAATATTGTTTATGGTCTTACCTGCAAGTTGTATACACACGTTGTTGTCCGGAACCAAAGGCCCCGAAGTGACAGAAATCGGGATAACCAGAGGGAATGGCTTTGATGTGAGGATCATGTGTTCATGGAGTGTTAATGCTTTGCTCCGGTGCTCTATTAAAAGGAGCACCTTAATTGCCAGTAGTTCCCTTGAGGCCCCGCTACAAATGGGCTGGCAGGACAAAAGATGTTGTGCAAGTTCTCATTGCGAGCACGTATGACTATATATGGAACACATGCCTAGGATTACTTAGTACTTGGATGCTTTATCTTATTTATCTGCAAATGCCCTATGTTCTGATTGCTATATGATTTGTCTTGTCCATGCAACGCCCGTCCATCCATCTCTATGCCTACCGCGCTTCAATCCTACTGTTTACTGCAATTGTTACTACTGTATTTACTTTTACTACTGCTATTACTTTACTATTGCTACTACAAAACTGTTGCTACTGATAAACTACTGTGAGCAAGATTGTTTCTAGGTGCAGCTGAATTGACAACTCAGTTGTTAAGGCTTATAAATATTCTTTGGCTCCCCTTGTGTCGAATCAATAAATTAGGATTCACTTCCCTCGAAAATACTACGATACACCCCCTATACTTGTGGGTCATCAAGACTATTTTCTGGCACCGTTGCCGGGGAGCATAGCTTTATTTATTAAGTTCACTTGGAATCACTATTATTCGCCGCCATCAATCCATCATGGGTAAGTCTCGTGATGGCAAGGTCCCTATTTTACCATCCACTACAAGGAGAGGTACGGTTATGAACACCTCTGTTGCTCTTGATTCACCGTCTGTTGTGAGTAAGTTCCTTACACCACCACACACACATGCTACACATACTGCTACTACTGCTGAATCTGAAACTTCTGATACTTATGATGTTGCTTCTACTGTGCTTGATAAGAGTGGTTCATTAGGTCCTTTCCTAGATGCTACGATTGCTAGAACTATAGCTGGAAATACTGAAACTCCTAATGAAGACACTACTACACCTGTCAGTTCACCTGAGTCTAGAGAGAGCTATGATATTGAAGACGGTTATATAGAGATGACCGATGAATTTATTAAAGAATGTCAAAACATCCATGATAGGAGTGCTATTAAGAGTCTCCTTGAGAGGCGTACTATAAAACCCAAATTGTCTCCTAATGCTAAGTTTGTTGCATCTCCCATAAACATTAAAGATAAGCATTATGATTTCACTCTTGATCTATCTTACATAACTATTGTTGAGAAAGAACCTTTTTGTGGGACTAAGAATGAAAGTGCTATAACACATATGAATGAGCTTTCTACCATGAGTGGTCTGTTTTCTGATGATATTAAGATGCCCACCTACTTTGTTGCTAAAATTTTCCCTTTTTCGTTGAAAGGAGAAACTAAAACTTGGTTTAATAATTTACCTCCTGGATCTATTGATAGCCCTGATTGCTTGATTAGTACCTTCCTTCAAAAATATTTCCCTCCTAGTGCTAGACATGCTATTTTGCAGGAACTTTTTGATTTTAAATAGGGAGAAAAAGAGATATTGCCTGAATCATGGGCAATGTTTTGTGCTTTGATTCATGCACAGGCTGGATGTCCATTACCTAAGAATGAGCTTCTTGATATATTTTATAATGGACTAACTGAAGAATCTAGGACATACCTGGATAGTTGTGTTGATTGTGTTTTCAGGAATAGGACTCCCAAGGAAGCTGAGGAATTAATGGCTAAAATAAGCAAGAATTATGAAGACTGGACTCCTCCTGAACCAGCTATACCTGAGACAACTATACCTAAACCAACTATTCCTATTCCTATTCCAACATCAAAGAAGAGGGGAGTTATTGAACTAAATGATGAAGTGATGAAGGAAGCTAAGAAATGTCTTAAGGAGAAGGGAATTAAAGCTGCAGATGTCAAGAATTTACCTCCTATAGAAGAATTATGTAAGCCAATTCCCCACTCATCCACTATTGAGGTACACTCTCTCCAACATTTTGATGAAGGTGATATCCCTTACTCTAAACCTCCCGATCAATGCTTAGAAGAATTTGAAGTTTTTATTGTTAAGCAAGATAATTTTAATAAAAGGGTGCAAAATCATTTGATGGAAAACACTAGAGCGATTGTTGAGTTGAAGGATATTGTGGAAAGAACCTCTACTGATGTTAAAATGCGTGTGAAACATTTTAAAATGGTTCAAACTCAAATTGATTAGCTTATTAAAGTGCAAAAATACTTGCTAGTTAATGCTGCTAAAGAAAAACATGCTTATGAAATTAGAACTAGAAGTGGTGCTGCTACCCAGGATCCTCTATATCCTGAGGGGCATCCTAAAATAATTGAGCAGGATTCTCAACGAGTTGAAAATAGTGGTACTACTCCCAAGAAAAGAAAGAAGAAACATAAAACTATTGTAGAACCTTCTAAACCTGTTAAAGATCCTAATAGTATATCTGTCTCTGATGCTGAAACTGAAAGTGGTAATGAAGAAAATGATGTTCCTGATAAAGAAAAAGTTGAAGAAGAACCTGAAAGCCACAGTAACAATACTAAATACACTAAAGAAGATTTTGTTGCTAAGAAACATGGTAGTGAAAGAGAGCCTTGGGTCCAAAAACCTATGCCTTTCCCTGATAAGAAACACAAGTCAAAGGAAGATGAACACTATAATAAGTTTTGTGAGTGGATGAAACCTTTATTCTTGCAAATTCCTTTGACTGATGCTATTAAATTGCCTCCTTATTCAAAGTATATGAAGGATATTGTCTCGAATAAAAGGAAGATCCCTAATGAAGAAATTTCTACTTTGCTTGCTAATTATTCCTTTATGGTAAGGTTCCAAAGAAACTTGGAGACCCAGGGATTCCAACTATTCCGTGCTCTATTAAAAATATTTATGTTAGAACTGCTTTGTGTGATTTGGGAGCTGGAGTTAGTGTTATGCCTTTTTCTCTCTATAAGAGACTTCAACTGATAAAACTGATACCAACTGATATATCTTTGCAAATGGCTAATAAATCTACTACTATTCCTGATGGTATATGTGAGGAAGTACCTGTTCAAGTGGCTCATAATTGCTTGATATTAACTGATTTTGTTGTGCTTGAAATGCCTGAAGTTGATAATATGTCTATTATTCTTAGGAGACCTTTTCTTAATACTGCAGGAGCTGTTATTAATTGTAATCAAGGAAAGGTGACTTTCAATGTTAATGACAAGGATCATACTGTCTATTTCCCCAAGAAGATTGATAGGACTTATGGTTTGAATTCAATTGAACATGTTGAGGGCATTCAAGTTGGAGAAATATATTGTCCCATACCAAGAGAAAAATATGAAACTATTATGATTGGGACCATTGCTATCAAGGTTGAGGTAACATAATCATTAGTGGAATACAAAGTTTTGTTTCATATAGAATTATTTTGGTAACAAGACCTGATCAACCTTCTAAACAAAAGGATTTCAATGAACAAAACAATGTTTTCACCATGATTATTTGTGTTTACTTTTATTCTATCCATTTTAGTTTTTCTTTCCATTTAGTTTACTCTTCTGTTGTTAGTTGCTTGCATGTTAGAGTGTCTTAGAACTTCTGAAGTTGTTTTGTCATTGCATCATTCCAAAAACTTTTTTCTGTCAGAAAATCATTCATCTATACCTGAAAAATGCTCAAAAATAAAGTGTCTCGAAAAATTCCAGAAAATTCATATTAAATTTTTACGTGAAAAAAGGGGCAGAGGAGCGCCTGGAGAGCACTAGGGGGGCCCACCAGGCAGGCACACCACCTGGTGGCGCGACCAGCCCAGGGGCGCGCCTAACCATGGTGTGGGCCACCCCTGGCCCTCCACTCACTCTCTCACTTCCCACTTTCTTCTCTCTCCGGAGAACATCAGTTCATTACTCGAAATCGCGTTCTTGCTGTTCTTGCCAACGATTTTTCGATCTCCTTGCTCAGCCCATCTTTTCTGCTGAAATTTGGAGCATTTGTTCTCTGGTATGTGACTTCTCTGCTTGTCCAAGTAGATTTGTGTTTAGTGGTTTATATCTTGAGTATTTTGCTGCTGTAGGTGACAGGTTATAAGAGCTTGTAAGCTTGTTCAATGCTTAGAGATATTGTTTTGATGCATGTTTAGGCCTCTTACAAGTCCCTATGAGTAGTGCCCTTCATTATATTTTCACTTTGCAATCACTTGTGTAATGGATGTTTAAATTTCAGAATATCAAAGATGAACAACCACACCTTTGGAGATATATTTGAGAGGGACACACCTAGGAGGTCAAGGCCCTCAAGATCAGCCTCTCAGTTTAGGCCTTCATACAATGAAGATCTCATTGCACCACGCCTTGGCAATGAAGGAGATGAGGGGGATGCTCATCCATCTACTTTTCCTTGTTATAACTTCTTGCAAGCTGCAGGGATCCTCGATGATTTCTTACTATTGGTTCAGAGGGTCGGTTTAACCTCATACATGGAAGATGAGAGTGAGCAATATGCCGTGCTCACCAAAACTTTCGTTGAGAGTTTCATTTTCACTAAACCCCCTATCAGTCAACTGTTTCTTTAGAATTTATAATGTGTCGTTTACCATGCCATTGGAAAGATTTTGCAGCATTATAGGTATAAGCATGACAGGGACCGTGAAGAAGATCCAAGGGCGACCCACTGATTTGTTGGAGCTCTATCGAGGTGTGACCAATGACGATGACCGCGTAGCTTAGTGTGGGAAGATAAGAAACATCCAACTCCCAGCTCTTAGATACTTTGCTTATTATCTTGCTACTATCATTCTAGGTAGGCAGAATACGAGTAATATCTCCAATTATCATTTAGCCTTCCTCGCTGCTACACTTAATAATGATACTCGGTACAATCTAGGCTCTCTCATTTCTCGCCGACTAGCGGCTAGGGGACCAATTTATGAGGGCATGATGGCTCAGTGTTGACGGTGCCAGAAAGATGATGGTGCGGTGTTGATGTAGAGCTCGTTGGGAACCCCAAGAGGAAGGTATGATGAGCACAGCAGCAAGTTTCCCTCAGTTATGAAACCAAGGTTTAATCGAACCAGTAGGAGCAAGGAAACACCCCAAAGGTGTTGCTAGCTGAGCCTTGGCAGGGCGCGCTACCGGTGTAGTAGCAACATGGAGACCTGCACAACACAACCACAGAACTCTGTCCCCAAATTGCGATGAGGTTTTCAATCTCACCGTGTTTTGCTGAAAACAAATGATTAAACGTATCGAATGGAAGGAAGTAATAGTTTGCAGAAAGTAAACACAAAGCAGTAAACAGTTTATAGACTGTATGTAAAGAAAAAGGACCGGGATCCATAGTTCACTAGAGGTGGCTCTCCTTAGATAGATAACATGCTGGGTGGACAAATTACAGCGGGGCAATTGACAAACATCGAGAAAGCAATACATGCATATACTAATCATCTTGACTCCTTTGGAACTTGATTGGGCATTACAACATTATACATAGACCGCCATCCAACTGTATCTATGACTAATAATCCACCTTCAGGTTATCATCCGAACCCCCTCCAGTATTAAGTTGCAAGCAACAGATTATTGCTTTACGAATTGCATGTAAAGTAAACAATACGATTGTTCTATGAACAAAGGATTGTTGTTTTGTCCCTAGTAGCAACAACACATCTAGTACCTTAGAGATTTCTGTCACTTCCCCAGATTACCAGAGGCATGAACCCACTATCGAGCATAAATACTAACTCTTGGAGTTGCTAGAATCTACTTGGCCAAGATAGCTACTAACAACGGAAAGCATGCAAGATCACAAATAACAAAGACATGATAGAATCAATAATCAATCTGAAATAACATCTCAATATCCATCGGATCCCCGCAAACACAACATGCAGAATTATAAATAGATGATCTTGATCATGAACGGAGCTCACAAGATCTAGACATGAAAGCTCAAAGGAGGAGAACCAGCCATCTAGCTACTACATGGACCCGTAGTCCAGAGATGAGCTACTCATGCATCACACCGGAGGCTTGCATGGTGATGAAGAAGGCCTCCAGGGTGAATTCCCCTCTCTGGTAGGGTGCCGGGAAGAGCTTCAGATCCCTCCCGATCTAGGGATGGAGATGCCGGCGGCTACAGACTCTTTCGTGGATTTTTGATTCGGTACTTAGGGTTTTCGTCCCGAGGGCATCTTATAGGCGGAAGGGGAGGCCGAGGGGGTACCGGAGGCGGCCAGACCACCCCCTGGCGCGGGCCAGGCTAGGCCGCGCGGCCAGGTGGTGTGGTGGCCCCCTGGCCCCTCTCTGTCTCGTACTCTGGCATCTGATGACTTTCGGAAAATAGGCACTTTGGCTTTTGTCCCGTCCAATTCCGAGAATATTCATTTTCTGACTTTCCTGGAACCAAAAAGCAGTAGAAAACAGGCAGCTGGCACTGTGGCTCTTGTTAATAGCTTAGTCCAAGAAATCATATGAAAACTACTCCAAAGTGTGTACAAAACACAAGAAAGTGGATAAAACCAAGCATGGAACATCAAAAATTATAGATACATTTGCAATTTTTGAGTAGGTAAGTGATAAAAAGAAAGAATAATTTTTGAGGTGACATGCACCATCAAAGACTTGATCAAAGTATTTGTAAAATATTCAAAGCTGGGATCATAGTACTTCAATCATAACATGAAAGACAAATTTCTAGCAATAAGACAAAGAAACTATGATGCAACATGAAAAGGCACAAACAAAAGATTCATGAATAACAATGCTTTGCAAGATGTTTGTTTGTTTCACATAAAGAAAACATAGCATAATAGTATTCAGCTTGTCCCTCATAGAGTATCAAACATAAATGCATAGGACACCTTCAAAGTTCATAAGAGTGACTAGATACAAATAGTTTAAAACAAGCAATATCAAGTTATGCATCAATCAACTAGTCTTGGGACAATGCACATAGAACTAAGAATGGCCACTATGCTCTCAAAGTAGGTGCATAAAGTTAGAAGGTGGAGACTCAATATAATGGTGGAAGAAAGGCCTTCATATAAGGAAGTAGGGATTCAAGTCTCATAAAGAGCTTCCAAAAATTATGGTACTTATAGCTTTCAGCTCTCATTGCCCCTATCATAAGCATCTTGAAGTGATTAAGGTTAAAGTGAACAAACTATGGTGTACATGCTTGACGAAGTATAAGTCAGAAATCTCATGTCCCTTATATACGAGGGCCGCTCCTCATGCTACTCAAGTTTAGTCACCGGTAAGTTCTTGTCATCATAAGTACATGTGTATCATAGAGAACCGCCAACGGGGTACCCCTTGCCCGATGATACGGAAGAATCCCCATATCAAAATGACAAGGCAAGCAAACAACGAGCATCTCAGCAATCTTCTTATTTACCATGGGAATATGGTGCTTTTTTCTCTCTTTCCTCTTTTCATAATCTTTTTTTCTCTCTTTTTTCTCAATATAGGACTCTTTTTTATAAGAAGAATGCTTCATAGACATCTCATTATGGTTACGCTGCAGGTTTCCACCATGTCAGCATGGATTAGACCAGCGGCCCAGGCGTTTCTCTAACACATATACATAACTCCCCTTTCATTTCACACCGACGACATCCATATACAAAAGAGCATGATATCAACTAGGTACAAGTACCAAGTGCAATGTTGAAAGCGTTCCCCATGAAAGCATGGTTCTGCTAATTCCCAACAAATAAGTGCAAGCATATACAACATAGACGACACAATGGTTCAAGTTTATTAAGGGCAAGAAAAGTAAAGTGTGCCATCAAGTTCGTGAGAGCTTTAATCACTAGTTTTCTCATAACAAGTTTAATTTGGAAGGTAAACAAAAGCATGAATATACTTGGAATAGCATAATCTAGTAGGTAGGTATGGTGGACTCTTTGGAATAACTTGGTTTAGGGAGTTGGATGCATGAGTGGAACTCATACTTGGTTGTGGAGGCTAGCAAAAGACTAGGAGCGACAAACTAAGAGAGCAATAATGGCCATAATCATGCAGAGTGACAAAACATCATTGATCAAAGCATAAAGTGATACTACAAGTTGAAAACTAAAGGATCATAAAGGATATGATGACTTGAGATAGTCATAACATGGTGTGAGCATGCGCCAAGTCAACCCAAATAAAGCATCAAAGGAGAATACCACTATACTATGCTTTAATATGCTAAAACAACGCATGATTCATCCAAGGCACATTAAGCAATCTCAATTGTTTATAACAAGTCACGCTACAGCAAAGAATACTAAGCATAAATCCAAAACAATATCAAGCATGGCATGACAAAGCATAAGCCACAGTCAAAAACAAGCTATTTTTACCACATAAGCATGAACTTTCCTACTCTTTTCCAAACCAAACCAAACTATTTGCAAACCAAAGTATGAAAGAGGGGGTCCAACCAATTTATTCAGAAAACTAAGCAAACAAAAACCAAAACGAAAACGAAAAAGAAGACGCTCCAAGAACAACACAACTGTGCATGAAACAATAAAAATGAAGCATTTGGAAGAAACCTAGAATTTTTATTGATGAAGAATGGGATGCCTTGGGCATCCCCAAGCTTTGACGCTTGTACTTCTTGGATATTTCTTGGGGTGACACGCGTGGCATCCCGAATCTTGAGCTTTAGTCCATCATTCATCTCATTACTCATTCCTTCCATACACCTGAAATTTTTCCTTCATACAAAACTTCACACAATCTTTATTAGCAACATTAGTGCACTCAAGATAAATGGTCTTCAGGTTCAGTTCTAACACCAAATAAACTTCCATTAGAACACTAGATACTGTAGCACTTCCCTCAAAAAGCTCAATTCCCCAAAAGAACTCAAAAAGGAATCAACAAGAAGCAAATGCAGAAAATGGCAGAAATCTGTCAAAACAGACCAGCAGGTAAAGACGAATGTTTTCGAAAATCTTCTGTTGCTCAAATCAAAAAGTGTTGAACTAACGAAAGTTAGATAACAACCTGGGGCAGAAGCACAAAAATTCACGCCTCAAAAAGACATCCAGAGATTTTGCACGAATTTTTATGGTGAAGCACAAAAATCTGTTTCGGGACAGCAACATTCCCAATCATTACTTCTGTCTCATTAGAGGTTACTCTTGGCACAAAAAAAGCAAATAAAAAGGATAAGGAGCGGTTATTACTGAAGTAATAACTTCCAAGACTCATCTAAAACTTTTGGGTTATCTCCCAATAAGTAGTTTTCTTTAATGCCTTTAAGTTTGGCATAAGAAGCAAGAAAAAGAATCAAGTGTTCTCAAATGAAGAAGCATTAAGACCAAATTTTGTTTTCATAGGAGAAGCAAAAGAAATCTTCTCTCTCTTCTTAGGGAAGTGTTCTATACCTTTCTTGAGTGGGAGTTGATATTTAATGGTGCCTTCTTTCATATCAATAATGGCACCAACAGTTCTAAGAAAAGGTCTTCTCAAAGTAATAAGACAAGAAGCATTGCATTCAACATCCAAAACATAGAAATCAACGGGGACATAGGCATTGTTAACCATAATAATAACATCATTAAGACTCCCCATGAGTTTCTTTTTATCATTATCATCAAGTGGGACATTCAAATAACAATCTTCAAATGGAGGCAAATCAAGCATATCATAAATCCTTCTAGGCATAATAGAAACACTACTATCAAGATCACATAAAGCTTTGAAATCAAAGTCATTCACTTTCATATTAATGATGGGTTCCCAACCATCTTCTTGTTTTATAGGAATAGAAGCTTTATGTTTCATCTTTTCTTCTTTAATCTTTATGAGAGCATCAGTAATGTGTTTTGTAAAGGCCATGTTCATAGCACTAGCATTAGGACTTTTAGCAAGCCTTTGTAGGAACTTAATAACTTCAGAGATGTTGCAACCATCAAGATTAAAACCATACTTATCATCTAAAGTAGTAGAACTATTACTAACCTCAACACTAGTGGTGGTAATAGTAGAAACACTAATGTTTCTAGCAATTTCATCTTCTCTTTCCCACTTAGCATGTAATTCAGCTAATAGTCTAACATTTTCATCAATTCTTACTTGTATGGCATTAGAAGCTGCAAAGGGATTATCATTAGTTTCAGGTTTAGCAGCCATTTTATTAATCAAAGATGATTGGGCTTCAGACAAAGATGATATATTTCTTTCAGCATTAGAAAGTTTCAGTTGTAAACTAGGAATTTCCCTATTTAAACTCTCAAGTCGATGGCTAATGTTCTTCAAAATGATAGATTGTTCCTCCATAGTTTTAGTAAATAGTTGATTTTGCTCATATTGCATTTGCATGAAGTTCTTAGTAGCTCTTTCAACTTCTAAAATTCTTCCTTCACTAGGTAATCTAGGTTTACCACTATAACCATCAGTATTATTAGGAGGGTAGGGCCTATAATTGTTATTACCAAAAGAATTGTTGCCAAAATTGTTATTTCTTATGAAGTTCACATCAACTTGCTCTTCTTGAGCAACCAAAGAGGCTAAAGGAACATTATTTGGATCAATATGGGCTTTCCCATTAACAAGCATAGACATAATAACATCAATCTTATCACTCAAAGAGGAGGTTTCTTCAACAGAATTTACCTTCTTACCTTGTGGAGCTCTTTCAGTATGCCATTCAGAATAGTTAACCATCATATTATCCAGAAGCTTTGTTGCAGCACCCAAACTAATGGTCATAAAGGTACCTCCAGCAGCAGAGTCAAATAGGTTCCTTGAAGAATAGTTCAATCCTGCATAAAAAGTTTGGATGACCATCCAAGCAGTCAGTCCATGAGTGGGACAATTCTTAACCAAAGATTTCATTCTTTCCCAAGCTTGAGCAACATGCTCATTATCAGATTGTTTAAACTTCATCATTTCACTTCTCATAGATATAATCTTAGCAGGAGGATAGTATTTTCCAATAAAAGCATATTTGCACTTAGTCCAAGAATCAATACTATTCCTAGTTAAGGAATTCAACCATTCTTTAGCTTTTCCTCTCAAAGAGAAAGGAAACAATTTCAGCTTAATAATATCACCATCTATATCCCTATGCTTTTGCATCTCACAAAGTTCAAAAAAGTTATTTAGATGGGCAGCAGCATCTTCATTACCAATACCAACAAATTTTTCTCTCATGACAAGATTGAGTAAAGCAGGTTTTATCTCAAAGAAAGTATCTTCAGGCACAGGTGGAGCAATAGGTGTGCTCATAAAATCATTGTTGTTGGTGCTAGTGAAGTCACACAACTTAGTGTTTTCAAGAGTAGTCATTTTTTGGGTTTTCAAATAAGAAAGCAAACTAGTAAAACTAATTGTTTTGTGTTTTTGATAAAGAAACAAGCAAACCAAACAAAAAGAAACTAAGAAAAACAAAAATAACAAAGTAAAGAGATTGGTTATGAGGGACTCCCCTTGTGAAGATGTCCTTGACTCCCCGGCAACGGCGCCAGAAAAATGCTTGATGGCTCAGTGTTGACGGCGCCAGAAAGATGCTGGTGCGGTGTTGATATATAGCTCGTTGGGAACCCCAAGAGGAAGGTATGATGAGCACAAAAACAAGTTTCCCTCAGTTATGAAACCAAGGTTTAATCGAACTAGTAGGAGCAAGGAAACACCCCAAAGGTGTTGCTAGCTGAGCCTTTGCAGGGCGCACCACCAGTGCTAGTAGCAACGTGGAGACCTGCACAACACAACCACATAACTCTGTCCCCAACTTGCGATGAGGTTGTCAATATCATCGTGTTTTGCTGAAAACAAAGGATTAAACGTATCAAATGGAAGGAAGTAATAGTTTGCAGAAAGTAAACACAAAGCAGTAAACAGTTTATAGATTGTATGTAAAGAAAAAGGACCGGGATCCATAGTTCACTAGAGGTGGCTCTCCTTAGATAGATAACATGTTGGGTGAACAAATTACAACGGGGCAATTGACAAACATCGAGAAAGCAATACATGCATATACTAATCATCTTGACTCCTTTGGAACTTGATTGGGCATTACAACATTATACATAGACCGCCATCCAACTACATCTATGACTAATAATCCACCTTCAGGTTATCATCCGAACCCCCTCCAGTATTAAGTTGCAAGCAACAGATTATTGCTTTTCGAATTGCGTGTAAAGTAAACAATACGATTGTTCTATGAACAAAGGATTATTGTTTTCTCCCTAGTAGCAACAGCACATCTAGTACCTTAGAGATTTCTGTCACTTCCCCAGATTACCAGAGGCATGAACCCACTATCGAGCATAAATACTAACTCTTGGAGTTGCTAGCATCTACTTGGCCAAGATAGCTACTAACAACAGAAAGCATGCAAGATCACAAATAACAAAGACATGATAGAATCAATAATCAATCTGAAATAGAATCTCAATATCCATCGGATCCCCGCAAACACAACATGCAGAATTACAAATAGATGATCTTGATAATGAACGGAGCTCACAAGATCTAGACATGAAAGCACAAAGGAGGAGAACCAGCCATCTAGCTACTACATGGACCCGTAGTCCAGAGATGAACTACTCACGCATCACACCGGAGGCTTGCATGGTGATGAAGAAGGCCTCCAGGGTGAATTCCCCTCTCCGGTAGGGTGCCGGGAAGAGCTTCAGATCCGTCCCGATCTAGGATGGAGATGACGGCGGCTACAGACTCTTTCGTGGATTTTTGATCGGGTACTTAGGGTTTTTGTCCCGAGGGAATCTTATAGGCGAAAGGGGAGGCCGAGGGGGTGCCGGAGGCGGCCAGACCACCCCTTGGCGGGGGCTAGGCTGGGCTGCACGGCCAGGTGGTGTGGTGGCCCCCTGACCCCTCTCTGTCTCGTACTCTGGCATCTGATGACTTCTGGAAAAATAGGCACTTTGGCTTTTGTCCCGTCCAATTCTGAGAATATTAATTTTCTGACTTTCCTGGAACCAAAAAACTACAGAAAACAGGCAACTGGCACTGTGGCTCTTGTTAATAGGTTAGTCCAAGAAATCATATGAAAAGTACTGCAAAGTGTGGACAAAACACAAGAAAGTGGATAAAACTAAGCATGGAACATCAAAAATTATAAATACATTTGCAATGTATCAGGGCATTATTGCTTCACGCGTGGTTACTGCGTTAGAGCTTTCTGTGGATCCTAATGATACTATATTGGCACCACAAAGGCTTGATCTTGCTGCCATGAAAACACATCACTTCATCACTGCTGACTCTGATATGGACAGTTTAGTATACAAGATTTTGTTTACTGACGGGGATGAAAGGGAGATTCCTTTGCCACAATCTACTTTGTTCAGTGTTCACAGGAGGCCGTGGTCGCTCTCCAAGGAGGAGGTGGACGATCAGCTCCACTTGCTTGGCTTCCACAAACAGCACCAGGAGGATGTGCCCTCTTACGATTACTCTGCACACTACGGTGGGGTGTCCTCGAGCTCGCACCAGGACGAGGGCACCTCCTCACCGTAGTACGGAGGCGCTCCATCTTGTCCAGCTTGGGATTGATACCCACTTAGGCCAAAAGCCTAAGCTTGGGGGGAGGTACACCGACATCACACTCATCTCCATATCATGTTTCGTCGGTACTTTGTATATTCATGTTCCGTTCTCTTTTTAGTTTTCGTTCTCTTTTTGCTTTTGCTTTCTAAAACACAAAAAGACCAAAAATATTTCTGTTGTTTCTCTTTGTTTGCTTCTTCTTATTTTGCCTTGGTTTACCTTTTCCTTTTTCCTTTGTTTGATTTATTCGAAAAACCCAAAAAGATTTCACTTTCCTTGTTCTTCCTTTTTGGTTCTTGTTTTTAAAAATCGAAAACACCAAAAATATTTGTTGTTCTTCTTTGGTTTTGTGAGTTTGTTGCAAGGTTCAGCAGTCCTCAGTGGAATTTGGTTTCATGTTATTATTCAAGCCACACAAGTGAAGGGCAATAATGAGGATTAATGACAACTTGATGTGTGGTAAGAGGCTGGTAATGAACTATATTTGTTTTCATTTTTGTACATATACTCATCATTGTGGGCATGCTTAGTCTGTTCATGTAGGGTGTATGTTATTTATGGATGCTTAGTAGTTCTTGCTTTCTTATGATTAGCTCTAGCTCGCTAATAATTTATAGCATGTCACGTGATCGTTTGCTTGCATTGCTCTATTCATAACTTGGTATGACACTGTGGTATCCTCCTCTGAATGCTTCACTTGAATTGACTTGGCACATGCTCATGCATGCATATGACTGAAATAATAATCAGTTAAGCCTCGATGAATTATTTTGCTTCACGGGTCTTGAATCACTTTCATGCCATGATTAGTCCCGTTTTGTTGCAAGCATGATTATGACAGTTATTGCTCTCTTGTTTGTCGCTCCCTTACTATTGCTAGCTTCACCTACACTGAGTATGAGCTCTACTCGTGTTTCCAACTCCCTAAAACCAAATATTGCCAAAAGTGTCCACCATACCTACCTATTAGCATCGTTTGCTATTCCGTGCATGCTTAGTATGCCTTGTTTTCTTCCGAATAAAATGTTTGCTTGTTATGAGAAAGTTAGTTAATAAAGCTCTCACGAACTTGATGGCACACTTTACTTTCTTGCACTTAATAATCTTGAACCATTGCGTCCATCTTTGTTGCGTATATGCTTGCGCTTTATAAGTTGAAGTTAGCAGAACCATGTATCATGGGGAACGCTTTCAACATTGCACGGGTACTTTGTACCTCGTTGATATCATGATTCTTTTGCTTATGGATCCCGGCGGTGTGAAATAAAAGGGGAACTTGTAAGATCATGGAGTTTGTATATGTGTTAGAGAAACGTCTGGGCCACTAGCCTAAGCCATGCCTAATCATGGTGGAAACTTGCAGCATAACCATAATGAGCATTCTATGAAGCATCCTCAATAAAAACCTATGCAAATAGCAAATAAAAAGATCGATGAGATGCTCATTGTCTGCTTGCCTTGTCATTTTGATTATGGGATAGCTCTTGTATCATCTGCAAGGGGTACCCCATTGGTGGTTCTCTATGATACATATGTACTTACAATGACAAGATCTTACTTGTGACTGAAGTTGAGTATCATGAGGTTCGGTACTCGTAAGTAAGGGGCATGAGATTTTAACTTATAACTTGTCAAGCATATCCTCTTAGTTGTGTCACTTTAACCTTAACCATTCAAATATGCTTATGATAGGGGCAATGAGAGCTCAAAGCTAATGAGTACCATACTTTCAGCATTTGGAAGCCTTTCAAACTATTCAAAACCTTTTCATTTCTTTGTTGAGTCTCCACATATTCTATGAGCACTTCCTTGAGAGCATAGTTGTCATTCTTAGTGTAATATGCTTGTCTCAAAACTTGATTAATTATGTTATGACTTTGATGCTTGTATCTTTGATATCTTTACTTCTAGTCTTCACTTGAACTTTAGAGGTGCCTTGGCATTTATATTTGCTCTACAATCAAACGCAAGCGAGATACCACTCTATCATACCTTTTTATGAACATTACAATGTTGCTTATGTTTATGTTTCATGCTACTTATTATTTTTGAGTTGGAATCTCTTCATAGCTTGCAATGACTTGTAAGTAAACTTAGTTCCATACTCTCTATTGTGAATTGCCTAAGTATTTGATCACATGCTGAGAATATATACATCATATGAAGCAAATGTGTTTGTGAAAGTTTCTTTTATCGCACTCAGTTTTCAACTGAATTGCTTGAGGACAAGCAATAAGCTAAGCTTGGGGGGAGTTGATACGTCCAAAACGTATCTACTTTCCTGAACACTTTTGCTATTGTTTTTCCTCTAAACTTGTGTGATTTGGTTACAACTAACACAGACTGACGCTGTTTTTAGCAGAATTACCTTGGTGTCTAGTTTTTGTGCAAAAAATCAACTATTAGGAAAAATCTTGGAAAATATGCCAAAAATCCTATTTCACCAGAAGACTCAAGGAGCCAGAATACGAGATGGAGAGGGGCTAGGGCCTGGCCACACCACCTGGTCGCGCGGGCTAGGCCTGGCCGCGTCAGGGGGTGGTCTGGCCGTCCCAGGCACCCCCTCGGTCTCCCTCTTTGCCTATAAGTTGCCTCTTGACCTAAAAACCAAGTGGGGGTCGACGTTTTTCCAGAAAGAGTTCCGCTGCACCGCTACCACCAGATTCCGCGATTCGGAACCAGAAACTCCGTTCTGGCACCCTGCCGAGACGGGGAATTGGAGGAGATCATCGCCATCATCATCACCATCGCTTCTCCATCGACCATCCATGTTTCCCCCATCTATGAGTGAGTAATCCCCCGTTGTAGGCTATGGGGATGGTAGGGATTGGATGAGATCGTTCATGTAATGGCATCGGATTGTTAGGGCATGGTGCCTAGTATCTATTATTAGTGCTTTTTGACTTTGTTGCAACTTGTTATGCTTAATGCTTGTCACTAGGGCCCGAGTGCCATGATTTCAGATATGAACATGTTATTGATTCATTATGATAGTATTGTTTATGGTCTTACCTGCAAGTTGTATACACATGTTCTTGTCCGGAACCAAAGGCCCCGAAGTGACAGAAATCGGGATAACCGGAGGGAATGGCTTTGATGTGAGGATCACATGTGTTCATGGAGTGTTAATGCTTTGCTTCGGTGCTCTATTAAAAGGAGCACCTTAATTGCCAGTAGTTCCCTTGAGGCCCCACTGCAAATGGGTTGGCAGGACAAAAGATGTTGTGCAAGTTCTCATTGTGAGCACGTATCACTATATATGGAACACATGCCTAGGATTACTTAGTACTTGGATGCTTTATCTTATTTATCAGTAAATGCCCTATGTTATGATTGCCATATGATTTGTCTTGTCCATGCAACGCCCATCCATCCATCCATGTGCCTACTGCGCTTTAATCCTACTGTTTACTGCAATTGTTACTACTGTCTTTACTTTTACTACTGCTATTACTTTACTATTGCTACTACAAAACTGTTGCTACTGATAAACTGCTGTGAGCAAGATTGTTTCCAGGTGCAGCTGAATTGACAACTCATTTGTTAAGGCTTATAAATATTCTTTGGCTCCCCTTGTGTCGAATCAATAAATTGGGTTTCACTTCCCTCGAAAATACTGCGATACACCCCCTATACTTGTGGGTCATCACTCCTCGTTGGGTTCGACACTCTTACTTATCGAAAATACTACGATACACCCCCTATACTTGTGGGTCATCAGCAGTTACCACACTCTTCAAAATGTACCTACCTTTTATAAAGGCAGTTTGATTTGGAGAAATGAGAAGATCCATGAGGAGGGCAAGCCTATTAGTTAGGACTTTGGTGAAAAGCTTAAAAATACAGGTGACGAGGGTTTAACTCGTCAATGTCCATTGTTATGGACTTGGGTTTTGGAGAAGGAGGGAGCGCTAGAGACATCTATCAGCTAGCAAACAAGCACACAGGGGACAAAGGATTTACCTAGGTTCAGGCCTCGTAGAGGTCCCTACTCCTGCTTGTCTGCTCGTGGAATTATCGAGGGAGTCGAAAGTTACAATGGTGCGCAGATGCAATCTGGCGAGGGTTGTGGAAACTAGGGTTGCGTGTGTCCTCCTCGCTGCCCCCTCCTAGCCTTTATATAGATAGGCTAGGTCTCGGGTAGCAGGTCGAGTCGGTTACAAGTTAGGGTTTTCCCCTTCAAACTTTCTATCTTTAGCTTCTTCTTGTCCTTCAAGCAATTGAGAGTCCATAGGTTACTCGAGTCCCTCCATCCGGGCCTTGGCGACACCATGGGCATGTACGTATTTGGGCCGTATATACTAAGCTCGAGTACCTGTAGGGTATACCCATGTCAGTAGCCCCCGAGTGTCCAGTGGAATCGTAAATTCGACTGGGGACTTTTGAAGCCTTCGAGTGCCTGAATGAGTATATTTCGATTGCTTTTATTTGTATCATAGGGATTGTTGATATACGTGCCTGATATAACCGAAGTATCGGTATCAGTTGACCACCTTAGGGTGAAACAACGCAATCTACTCGAATTCGAGTCCCTGGACTCGAATCCGAAAAAGTGCTGGTGTAATTCGACTCAAGCCGCAGAGGTCTTACAGGAGTCGAATTCCAGTTATATGGGTGTGAGCACTTGACGCGTCCGTCAAGGCATGTTCATCGTGCCTGTGGGCACGGATATGTTTCTGGTAGTGCGCAGTTAAATGCGTTGCCAGGCCTTATTCAGGTCTTACCTTCACGCCATAGGCGCGGCATCCGAATTTTATCATCGCGGAGACGATTCGGGTAACCCAGGAGACGCAGTATCTTTGTAGGGGAAATATTATGAGGCGGTGTCGCCATGAGTTTTGAGTGTGGATGTTATCAACACACAGTTTTTTGTTCAAATAACCATAGGGTGCGCGACCAGCGCTCCCTATGGGAGTAGCCCCCGAGTGCCTGGTTGAGTCGAAGACTCAGGCAGGGACTAAAAACTTTTGCGACTGTTGTCGTCTTTTGCTTGCTTGTTCAGTTGATGATCCGGGCAGGTAGTAAAACACCTTTGCGACTGCTGTCGTCTTTGCCTGCTTGTTTCAGTCGATGACCCAGGCAGGTGCAAAAATATTTTCGCGACTGATGTTGTCTTTTGTCTGCCTATTTCCGGCGCTCCCTATGGGAGTAACCCATGTTCATAATCGAACTATGTTTTGAGAGGTTGGGTTTGCCTTTGCCATTGTCCATGCTCCTGCAACAAGAAAAATAAAATTCATAGGGTGCACGACCAGCGCTCCCTATGGGAGTAGCCCCCGAGTGCTTGGTGGAGTCGAAGACTCCAGCAAGGACTAAAATAGTCGAAGTTCTCCACTGCATAGCCTTGATGATGCCAGTGCTGACGCTTGTATGACTTTAGTTGCCCGCGTGAGCGATTTTGACGGGACGTGACGAGCTATGGGTCCCACTTTCTGACTTTGATTTGACTGGGCGTGCGTAATATTATTTTTAACTGTGCCTCCTCGATTTCCGCGCGTAATGGTAGAAGTGGGGGGATGGTTCGCGCTTCCTCTTCTCCACGTGTCCTACGCGATGCGTGCCACGCGTCCAATAGGGTTTTTGTCAGCCGTTGGATTGCATCTTTCAGGGGTTAAGTAGCGATGCCGCGGCGGTAATTTTCCCATTTGTGTTCTTTCTTCCTTGCTGCCATCGCCATTGCCCTTTGCTTTCCTGCTTTTCTCTGCGCCCATCTTCTCCACGACATTGGACCAGCTCCGTTTGTTCCCCAGCTATTTTCTTCGCTCTCATCGCCGCCGCACAATGGGGAAGAAGAAGGGAGGCGCTGCCGCTGATTCCACGGCCACCCTTGCTGCAGCGAAGAAGAAGGGTGGCTCCGCTGCTGCGGCCACCAGTGCCGCCGCCTCCAGGAAGAAGAAGGTCGCGGGTACCCGCGTGTCGAATGGCGCATGGCACCCCTCTATCATCAAGGCGTCGGATCTCCGTCTTGTTCGCCAAGACGGAGTGATTTCTGCATCAGTCACCGATTCGCGCGTCCCCAGCGGTGAGACCGTTCCTGTGCCTCTCGCTGGTTA
The DNA here is from genome assembly GCA_916181665.1 of Avena sativa. Lineage (NCBI taxonomy): Eukaryota > Viridiplantae > Streptophyta > Magnoliopsida > Poales > Poaceae > Avena > Avena sativa. Next base: position 323,211,601 of record OV702292.1, read on the forward strand.
TCGAGTGATGTTTCTTGCATTCATCATTCGCGGTCTTTCCTTGCCTCTTCACCCCTTTCTTCGGGGTCTTCTATGTTTCTATGGGCTCCAGCTCCATCAGCTGTCCCCAAATTCTCTCCTCCACATCACTTGTTTCATCACCCTCTGCGAGTGCTGGCTCGGAATTGAGCCGCACTTTGGTCTTTTCAAACGCATCTTTAAATTGAAGCGTCAGTCCGCATCTGGCTCTTTAGTTTATGACGTAGGTGGTTGCGGAATCCATGTTGACCCATTCGCCACCTACTTTGATATCAAGCTCACCAAGTCCGTCCAGGGATGGAGGGACAAATGGTTCTATGTGCGCGATCAGAAGGCCAAGGATGAGCACTTTGGACTCACGCCCTTCGATCCCGTGACTCTCTGCAAGAAGATGCGTTCTTGGAAGAACGTGATCATGCCTTCCGAACTCGCGGAAACAGACGTGTTATATCAGCGCGTCTGCGACCTCGAGAGTCGCATAGGCACAGAAGAGGGAGGATGCGCCCTTGTCAGGACTTGGCTGCATCGTCGCGTCCAGCCTCTCCAGGCCAGGGTCCATCCCATGTTCCAATGGGGTGGCGCTGATGATCCCACTTGCGTGTCTGCCGATGGCATGTCCACGAGTGAGGTAGATAAGAGGGTGCGACTGGTCACGAAGTATACCCTCAAGGATGTGCTTCCAAACGAGCCAGTCGTTCCTCCTTTCGATGCTTCGAATCCTCCTCCCGAGGTATGGCTGTGCTACGTAGTAGCGTATTTTCTCGATTGCATCTTCTGTTGCTTATCTGTGTTACTTTTTGTATGCAGGAGTGGGCGGTGTCACCTTGTATGCCTCCCCTCCCTGAGGGGATCATTCCTCGTGAAGCTTTGGAAGAGGACCAGTCTGAGTCGACTGTCCCTTCCGATGTGGAAGAGGAAGCCCTCGAGTCCGAGAGTCCGAATAGTCGCAAGCGTTCGTGTACCGAGGATTCCGACGCGTCGACTCCTTCCACTCCAGGAGACGCGGCTGTTGGTGCGGAGTCGCCAATTCCCGCCGTTCCTGTGAGGGCTGTGGCACCGTCTTCTCACAAGAAGATGCGATTGCCCAAGGAGTCTTAGTCAGAGTCGACGGAGGCCACATTTGATCTTGATAGATTTGACTGGTAAGTTTGCTAGTGCGTTTGCTCGTCACTTGTTTTCTTCTTGTTGGCTTTTCCCTGGAGTTTTCCTTTTCTGAGTGCGGATTTTGTCCTGCAGTCAAGAGGCGTCGTCATCTTCTGGTGACGTCGAATTTTTGAAGGAATTAGGAGTCGCGACCTCAAAGGCCAAGATAGAGGTCGAGCGTTCTCCTTCTCCTCCGGCGGCGGCCCACTCTGGGCACAATTCTTCGAGCTCTCCTCATGTAGGGGAGCATCGAGTAGTAGCTCGGATGATGGTTCAGCAATCTTCTTCGGAGTCGCTGGAGGACCATGTAAGTATATCTTTCTCTCTCTTTTTTTTTATAATTTGGCAATCTACGCCCTTTGTTGTCTTCTGCTGACTCCTTGTTTTGTGCGACAGCTCCTTGTAAAGGAAGCCGCACAGGTGGCGGAGCAAGTGATGGCGATAGGTCGCCAGCATGCGATGCTGGAGAAGCGCTACCGCGTGGTTGAGAATGAGTGTTCTATACTTACTCTTGCCCTCTTCTCTGTGTTTTGGTATAATCGACTGACAGCCAAATTTTTGACTGCCCTATAGCTGAGCATAATGCTTTATTGCGTGATGTCACCACATTGGAAAAGACTCTGGCCGCAGCTGTGAAGGGGCGCGACGAGGCAATCGCGGCTCGTGATGAAGCCTAGAAGCGCGAAGAGGATCTGCGTGCCTCCTTTGTGGCCAGGGAGAAGTTGTTCGAAGAGCAACTATTCTCAGTCGCCAAGGCCCTCTCAGGTACCTTTACTTGGTGGATATTTTATTGATGTTCTTCTCTTCCTCTGTAGCGCCGGTGGCATTAGAAGTTTGACCCGTGTGTGTATTTTGGTGTAGATGTTGGTGGCTTGAGTTTTGATCCACGAGTCCTTGGTCGCGATGACGTTCTGGCAGGCGCGGTATCTGCGGTCGAAGACCGTAGCACCGCTGACCAAAATACGTTGTCCAAAGCCAAGGCCACCCTGAGTCGCCTCCGGGAGGAGCTGATGCCGAAGGCGGAGCTGGTAGACAATGTGGAGGAGCTGGTGGAGTCACTCGCTGGGGGTGTGCCTGCCACGTACAAGAACTCCCTCCGCGCAGCTGGCGCGACCATGTCGCTAGCCATGGTGCAAGCCCACGGAGTCGAAGTGGATCCCTCGGCGGTGTCGAAGACAATGTCTGTTGGCGCGGATGGTCAGCAGGTAGTGTTCGCTCCCTTTGCGGCTGCCTGTGCCAAATATGGCCATTCCTTCATAAACACCGTTGCCAGGTATTCGGAGGAGCTCAATCGCGCAAAAAAGGCGGCGAAAACTTCGGCCTCAGGGGCCGGCGGAAAGTCAGTGGCATATGATACTGCCATGGACTTGATGAAGCCCCCAAGGTCCTCGAAGTCGAAGAAGCCAGCTGCTCCGTAGTTAGGTCATTGTAATAGCTGATGAACTTGCTCTTTTGACTGGAAAACATGCCTGTTGGCGAATTTGCTCTTAGATACTTTTATTGATCCTAAATGCACCTGTCGCTTTTGACTTTTGAGTTGGTCGCCTTATTTTGCTTCTGGCTTGATTTTTGGTAGGGTACGTCAAGTGGCCCTGTGGGGGGGAACCCCGGACTCGCCATCTCTTGGGGATACAATGGCACCATCCTGGTCCAGGGTAGAGGAGCTTTCCCTGCTTTCGCGACTTCGTGATCGCGTTAAGCAACTGGAGCGTGAGTTACCCGTGATCCGCGGTAGCGCGGACGTGTGGAAGTCAAAGGCTGAAAAAGCCGCCGCCCGCGAGCAATATCTGCTTGGCGAGGTGACGCAGCTGGGCGACCAGTTTAAGTGTTAGTTTGCTCATCCTCGTCTTTTCCTTTGTAGTTAATCGCAATGGTACGTTGTACTCATGCTGTTGATGCTGCTTCGTGTAGTTGTTAGCGCATGCCGTCCGCAGGAGGAGAGGGATAGGATTGCCATCCGCCTTCATGATCTCACCGAAGAGCAACTTCAGGAGAGTGGATACTTCTGGGTAGATCATGATCGTGCGACTGCGTTAGTGACCCTGCAGGATCGCGCCTCGCGAGTGCTGCTCTTTCTGAAGAAGTCGCAGTCTTGTTTGAAGAACATCTACCGGGCGATGTTCCCGCTGGATGATACTCCATCAAGCCTGCTGGCCCTTCTGACGAAATTTCAAGATATGTCCACGGTTCGCGAGTGCATGAGGCAGCAGCTGGTGGCTGGTGCCAAGTCTGCGCTCTCCATGGTGCGTTTGCACAGGCCTGACGTGGATGTCGCCGCCATTGCATCTAGGCCACCGGTGCCACCAGCAGGATCTTCCTGGAACATGGTGCCGTACTATCAGGCGGTGGATCGTCCAGCCGAGGAAATCGTCGACTTCTTCGAGGAACAGACTAATGTTCTTCTGTTGCAAGGGTAGCCATATATGTATCCTGCATGTAAGTATACTAGTGCTGTAAAGCTCATATATATTTGTAGATGACTTATTGTTGAATGTATACAAATAGCTTTATAGACGTGGGGTGCGTTGCACTTATGTGAGTCCTTTTCGTTAGCCTGGTCATCTTTGTGTCTTTCCCCTGTCAACCTGTCAGCTACGTGGCAGCTGGGTTGTGTTTGTGTTAAGGGATTCGATTGATGTGCCAGCTACTCAGGATGTCGCGTTATTGTTCGAAGAACATATGTAGATAGGGTGGCGCAGCCCCCGAGTATGAAAGTTGACAAAAGAAAAGAGAGCACGGAGTTTTGGGGCACTTAGCTTTTATTTATTCGGAGAACAGTACGTAGTACAATGTGCGGCTAAGTAGCTTTGGCTGAATAGCCTTATTTGCGATGCAAAAGTAAAGAAGAAACGACTAAGGGTAGAAGCATCACAGTTGTGCGACGTTCCAAGGGTTGGAGTATGCGACTCCTGGCTCTAAATCTTGAAGCCGATAGGCGCCACCTGGGATTACTTCTGTAATCACGTACGGTCCTTCCCAGGGGGACTCGAGCTTGAGATGCCCCTGCTGCTTCAGTCGCAAGACCAGGTCACCTTCGACGAAGGATCTTGGGCGAAGCCTTCTGCTATGGTAGTTGCGCAGATTCTGCTGGTAGATCGTAGATCTTTCTGCGGCGATTTCTCTTGCTTCGTCAAGGAGGTCGACGGAGTCCTCGAGTGCGAGGGATGACTCCTTCTCGCTGTAGGCGACTACGCGTGGCGCTCTGTACCGTACCTCGGCGGGTAGTACTGCTTCTGCTCCATGTACCATAAAGAATGGTGTGTAGCCGGTGGCGCTGTTTGGAGTTGTACGCAGGCTCCAGAGTACGGATTGCAGTTCGTTTGGACAGCATCCCACGGCTTGTTCGAGTGGTCGGAGGAGTCGCTTCTTGATGCCGCTGCAGACGAGCCCGTTTGCCTTTTCCACCTGACCGTTGGTCTGTAGGTGTGCGACTGAGGCATAGCTGATGTTGATCCCCAGGTTCTCGCAGAAATCTTGGAACTCCTTGGATGTAAAGTTCGTTCCGTTGTCGGTGATGATGCTGTGTGGCACGCCAAAGCGGTAGACGATGGACTCGAAGAACTTGACTGCGCTGTGCGCTGATTGCTTGGTCACTGGCATGGCCTCGATCCACTTGGTGAACTTGTCGACTGCGACCAAGAGGTAGGCATAGCCTCCTTGCGAGGACCTTGGAAGTTTGCCGACCATGTCGAGTCCCCACTGGGCGAAGGGCCAGGCCAATGGAATAGTCCATAGTTCTGCGCCTGGTGTGTGTGGCTTGTCCGCGAATTGCTGACAGGCGTTGCACTTTTGGACTATATCCTTCGCGTTGCGCATGGCCGTGGGCCAGTAAAATCCAGCTCGTAGAGCTTTGGCGACGAGGGCGCGACTGCCAGCGTGATGCCCGCAGGTCCCTTCATGGATGTCGAGGAGGACTGCTCTTCCATCGGCTAGGGAGACGCATCGCTGTAACACGCCTATGATGCTGCGTTTATACAGTTCGTTGTTGATAACGGTGAATGCCTTGGAGCGTCGCGCGATGTGTCGTGCATCTGTCGGGTCGTCCAGTAGGCGCTTGCTGAGGAGGTACGTAATGTACGGCTGCATCCAGGATTGTTCAATCATCATGACGCTCATTGGTCCCTCGAGTCCTGTGTCGAGCTCCAAATCATAGATTGTTGTTGGCTCATTGGGTGGCGTAGCCCCCGAGTCCGTTGCTGCGCTTGTTTTCTTCTCTGCGGCCTTTGGCTTGATGGAGCGTTCGCATATGCGCTCGAGAAATACCCCAGGTGGTATGGGTGCGCAGGTGGAACCTATGTTGGCGAGTGCGTCCGCCTCCTCATTGCTTTCGCGACCTATGTGTCGCAACTCGCAGCCATCAAAGTCTCCTTCAAGTGTGTCGTAGAGGTCGCGGTATGCGATCATGTTGTCGTTTAGTGCGTCGCACTCGTGCATTGTTTGGTTTACGACCAGCTTGGAGTCGCCATATATGATTAGCCTCTTTGTGCCGCAGGATTTTGCCATCCTCATCCCGTGTAACAGGGCCTCGTATTCAGCCTCGTTGTTTGAGGCTGTGAACTGCATTCGCAGGATGTACTTCAGTTTGCCCCCTTGAGGCGATGTCAGTATGACACCTGCTCCTGCTCCATCTTTTCTCTTGGACCCATCGAAGTGCATTGTCCAGAGGTAGGACATGTCTGGCTTGTCCGGGAGTTGGTTTTCCATCCAATGTACGAGGAAGTCCGGGAGAACTTGCGACTTGATTGCGCCGCGCTTTTCGTATGTGATGTCTCGTGGAGACAGTTCGATTCCCCAAAGCGCGACTCGCCCTGTGGCGTCAGGGTTATTGAGGATATGTCCCAATGGGGCATCGTTGACTACCACGATTGGGTGTTCCTGGAAGTAGTGGCGCAGTCACCGGGCGGTCATAAAGACGCCGTATGCCAGCTTCTGATAGTGCGGGTACCGCTATTTTGTTGGTGTGAGGACCTCGCTGAGGTAGTATACCGGGCGTTGTACGCCGTGGACCTTGTTTTCCTCGGCCCGTTCGACGACGAGCACTGTGCTAACCACTTGGTTGGTGGCGGAGATGTACAGCAGCAGTGGTTCCCTTTCTCGTGGAGTTACCAATACTGGCGAGGTGGATAGCAGGCGCTTGAGGTCTTCGAATGCTTCTTGCGCGTCGTTGGTCCACTCAAATTTGTCAGCTTTGCGGAGGAGCTGATAAAAGGGCAGCGCCTTTTCGCCCATTCGACTGATAAATCGACTGAGGGCTGCGATTTGCCCGGCTAGTTGCTGAACGCCCCTTATGTTCTTTGGCTTCTCCATGGCCAGTATGGCTTTTATCTTTTTTGGGTTTGCCTCAATCCCTCTCGCGGAGATGAGATACCCGAGCAGTTGCCCAGAGGGTACGCCAAAGGCGCATTTGTCTGGATTGAGCTTTATCCGGTAGCGATCGAGATTGGCGAAGGTTTCGTGCAAGTCGTCGATTAGAGAGGCTTCTTCCTTGGTCTTGATTACTATGTCGTCGACATAGACTTGGATGTTGCGACCAAGTTGCTCCTTGAGGCAGGCCTGCATGCACCGCTGGTACGTGGCTCCTGCGTTTTTTAGCCCGGAGGGTATTGTGTTGTAGCAGAACACGCCGAAGGGTGTTGTAAACGCGGTCTTCTCCTGGTCTTCCTCCTTCATTCGAACTTGGTTATAGCCTGAGTAGACATCGAGGAAGCAGAGGCGCTCGCATCTAGCAGTGGAGTCGATGATTTGATCGATCCGCGGTAGTGGGAAGTGATCTTTTGGGCAGTGCTTGTTTAGAGAAGTGAAGTCCACGCACATCCGCAGGATATCCGTGTCCTTTTTTGGCACCAGCACCGTATTGGCGAGCCAAGTGCTTTCCTTGATCTCGCGTATGAATTTGGCCTCGAGGAGTCTGTTGATCTCCATTCCGACTGCCTGTGCTCGTGGCTCAGATAGTCGCCTGATTGTTTGCTTGACTGGCCTTGCGTCGGGGTTGACGTTGAGTGCGTGCTCGGCGAATTCCCTGGGAACTCCTGGCATGTCCGCAGGACACCAGGCGAAAATTTCCCAGTGCTCACGGAGGAATTCGACGAGCGCGAGTTCCTATGCGGGACTCAAGTTGTTGGCGATGAGGGCCGTTTTAGCGGGATCCGATGGATGGACCTGCACCTTCTTTGTGTGCACAGATGAGTCGAAGGAGAGGTCAGGTGAGCTTGTCCTACTCAGAGGGGGCAGACTGTTGTCTATCGTTTCCTTCAATCGTGCGAGTTCCTCCTGCATGCCGAAGGACTGGGAGATTCTGTTGAAATCCCTGTCGCAACTGTCAGATCGCTCGAAACTCCCGTTGATCATGATGACGCTGTTGGGACCTGGCATTTTCATTTGTAGGTAGGCGTAGTGGGGTACTGCCATGAACCTAGCGAACGCGACGCGCCTGAGGATGCAGTGGTATTGTGAGGGCCAGTCGACAACTTCAAAGTCGATGCGCTCGCGCCGGAAGTTTTTCGGCGTGCCGAATATGACGTCGAGGTTGATTTTACCCAGGGGGTATACGCCTTTTCCTGGGACGATGCCGTGGAACATTGTGTCCGATGCCTCCAAGAAGGTTAGAGGGATCCTCATTTCTTGCAAGGTACTCGCGAATATGAGGTTGATACCGCTTCCGCCATCCATGAAGACGCGACTCATGTCGAAACCTCCAATTTGCGCCTCGAGTACAAGGGGGCAATGACCTAGGCGAGGTACTTGGGGCGGGTGGTCGCGTTTGTCGAAGGTAATGCACGACTCACTGCCACTGAGGTACTCAGTGGTGGATGGTGGCGAGTGCGTGGCCAAATTGACTTGGCGAGTGATGGCCTTCTGCACCCTATTGGAAGAGCGCCCCTTTTGGATCATCATGGTACCCATGGCCCGTGGGTATGGTTCGCCTCCGTGATGCTGGTCCGGTGCAGCTCCGTTCGGGGGTGGCCTAGGTGGTGGTGGTGGCATGCCATGTGCCACTGCGCCTGGAGCGGTCCCGTAGCCTCTTTCGACTGCATTGCGGTTCATTCGAACCAACCCCTCATGTAGCTTGAGGAATTCGCGTCAGTCCTTGAGGAGGTGACTGGATTTCCTCTTGCCATCATGCTTGTCGATGTAGAAGTGTACCGTGCATGGCCCGGACAGTTTGTCCTCGATGGAAGTCGCGGGTGCATCATCGCGAGTGCGGCATTGCCACACTTGCGTGGTTTTCCCGGAGTCACGGTATCCGCCGCTGCGGTATCCGCTGTTGCGGTTATCGTCGCGTCTATCGGCGTAGCCGGTTGCGACCATGTTGACATCATCGCGATCGTCGTAGACGCGCATACGATGTTTGCCCCGGCGGTCGCGTCTGAGTTCTGCTTCCCCGGGATCCTTGAAGCTCTTCTTGAGTTGAGATATATGGAAAACATCATGGACCTTGAGTTTTTCAGGGAGCTCAAGAGCATAAGCAACTTCTCCTCTTCTTCCACGAATTTTGAAAGGACCAATGTATCTAGGAGCCAGCTTTCCTTTGATACCAAAGAGGTGCGTGCCTCTCATGGGAGTGACACGAAGGTAAACGAGATCACCAGGGACATACTGCATGTTCGTGTGCTTTCTGTCATAGTTGCTCTTCTGGCGACTTTGAGCAACCTTCAGATTTTCAAGAATGATGTGAACCTTCTCCTCCACTTGAGTTACAATGTCGGGGCCAAACAATGTTCTTTCTCCTGCGCCCGACCAACCAATCAGAGTTCTGCATTTGCGACCATAGAGAGCCTCAAATGGTGCCATCTTTAGACTTTTCTGGAAGCTGTTGTTGTAAGAGAATTCAGCATAAGGAAGACATTCTTCCCATTTCATGCCGAAAGAGATGACGCAAGCATGGAGCATATCTTCTAGAATCTGATTGATCCTTTCAACTTGTCCTTGCGACTAAGGATGGTAAGCTGTGCTGAAGTTCAATTTTGTCCCCAAAGCATTTTGGAAACTTCCCCAGAACTTGGAAGTGAAGATGCTTCCACGGTCTGAACTGATCTCAAGAGGAACCCCATACAGAGAGACAATTTTGTTGATATATAGCTCAGCCAACTGAATTGCAGAAATTGTTTCCTTGACTGGAAAGAAGTGAGCCACTTTAGAAAGCCTGTCAATGACAACAAAGATTGCATTGTTGCCCTTCTGCGACCTTGGAAAACCAGTGATGAAGTCCATCTCTACTTTCTACCATTTCCATTCCGGGGGTTTCAATGGTTGTAGAAGACCAGAAAGTTTCTGATGGACAGCTTTAACTCTGCGGCAGACATCACACTCCGAGACATACTTGGCACAATATCATTTCAATCCAGGCCACCAATACTGTGTTTTCAAGTCCATGTACATCTTAGTGCTGCCAGGGTGGATAGAAAGAACAGAATCATGCGCCTCCTTGAGAACTTGCTCTCTCAAACCCGGGTAGTTTGGAACAAACATCCGGTGTTCAAAGAAAAGAGTGCGTTGGTCATCGACGTGGAAGGACTCATACTTCGGAAGCTGAATGTTGGAGATGATCTTTTTGGTGTACGGATCACCAAGTTGAATGGAGCAAACCTTTTCTTCCAAGAGAGGGGTTGCCAGAAGGTTCAGAAGATACCCTTGATCCACAATTTCAAGGTTGAGCTGACGGAATTCCTCGCACAAGAGAGGCTGTTGTTCTTCCACCATGAGGTTGCTGACATAAGCTTTGCGGCTGAGGGCATCGGCCATGACATTAGCTTTGCCCGGAGTGTAGTTGATGGTCAAATCGAAATCATTGATTGCTTCAATCCACCTCCTCTGACGAAGGTTGAGATCAGGCTGTGTGAAGATATACTTCAGACTCTTGTGATCAGAAAAGATTTCACAACGGTTGCCAAGCAAGTAGTGCCTCCATACTTTCAAAGCAAAGACAACTGCTGCGAGCTCAAGGTCATGTGTAGGATAGTTGATCTCATGCGTCTTCAACTGTCGAGAGGCATAAGCAACAACTTGTTTTTCTTGCATAAGGACCGCACCTAATCCTTGCAAAGAGGCGTCATAGAATATCTGGAAAGGCTTTGATGTATCTGGAGGAATCAAGACTGGTGTGGAAGTGAGCTTCTCTTTGAGTGTTTCAAAGCTTGCTTGACATGCAGGAGTCCAAAGGTATTTCTTGCCATTCTTGAGGAGATCAGTAAGAGGCTTCGCAATCTTCGAGAAGTTTTGAACGAAGCGACGGCAATAACTAGACAAACCCAGGAAACTCCGGACTTCTTTGACATTTACCGGAGGAAGCCAGTCAACAATTGTCTTTATAGTTTCTGGGTTGACGGCAATGCCCTTGGCAGAGATGACGTGACCAAGATAGGTGACTTGAGGGAGCCAAAACTCACATTTGGAGAACTTTGCATACAAGCGGTTCTCACGAAGTTTGTTTAGGACACACCGAAGGTGTTCCTCATGTTCTTCCTTTGACTTAGAATAGACTAGGATGTCATCCAGATAGACCACCACGAACTTATCAAGATACTCCATGAAAACCGAGTTCATAAGCCTCGAGAAGGTGGCAGGTGCGTTGGTGAGACCGAAAGACATGACCGTGTACTCATACAGGCCATAGCGGGTGGTGAAAGCTATTTTAGGAACATCTTCCTTGCGAATCTTGATTTGATGATAACCACTTCTCAAGTCAAGTTTAGAGAATACCACAGCTCCAGCTAGCTGATCGAAGAGATCATTAATCCACGGAAGGGGATATTTATTCTTGATGGTTTTAGCATTGAGAGCCCGATAGTCAACACAAAGTCTATCAGTCTTGTCTCGCTTCTTCACAAAGATGGTTGGGCTACCCCAAGAAGAAGTACTGTGCTGAATGAAACCCAACTTCTCTTGTTCATCAAGCTGACGTTTGAGTTCAGCCAACTCAGCAGGACCCATTTTATAAGGCCGCTTGGAGATAGGAGTTGTTCCAGGTTCAAGCTCAATTACAAACTCAACCTCACGATCCGGAGGCATACCTGGCAACTCTTCAGGAAAGACATCTGGGAACTCACAGACCACCGGAACACTCTGAATAGCTTCCATAGCATCAGCATTCAGAGCCGCCAAAGAGAAAAGCTGAATAGCAGGAGTTAGACTTGGAGAATAGACTATATGGCCTTCAGGAATTTTCAGAGAAACCGAGCATTCAGCACAATCAATCACAGCTGCATTTGCTGTCAACCAATCCATGCCCAAGATGACATCAATGTCAGAATTGCCCAGAATGATCAAGGAAGCCGGGAACGAAGAGCCACCAATCTCAATTTGATTGTCATGGCTGATATGAGCAGCCCTCATGTTTGAGCCAGGAGATTGTACCACCAGACGATGCAATAAGGGAACCATATCCAGATCATGCTCATGAGCAAACTTATGAGAAACAAAAGAATGCGAAGCACCAGAATCAAACAAAACTCGTGTAGAGACTGAGTTAACAGGAAGCATACCCATCACAACTCCAGGTGCATGCTCAGCTTGAGCGGCGTTGATGCAGTTGGCACGAGCAACAGTAGACCCGGTCTTGGTGTTGATGTTGAGAGCCCGAGGTGGTGGTGCACGAACCATAGGAGAGCTTGCCGCTGATCTTGGAGGTGGTGGAGGAAGAGCCTTGTTGTTCATTGGACAGTTCCATTGTTGATGCCCAGTGTTTCCACAAGTGTAACAAGCACCAAGTGGACGTGGAGCAACGTAGCCAGGGACTCCGCCAGGCGCTCCAGGGTAGTTGTGGTTGTAGCCCCTGGGAGCAGCAGTGAGGAAGTTTGGTGGCCTTGCCGCGTAGCTTGAAGGTCTTGGTGGAGCCGGGAGCGACGGTGGGGTGTTAGGAACCCAGACGCGACGCTTAGAAGGAGTTGACATAGCTGAAGAGCTTGCTGCATCACTGTTGTATTTCTTTGACTCCTCAAACACTTGCCTACTTGCTTCTTCCTGCAGAGCTGTATGTTGGAGTTCCAGAAAAGACGCCGGCCTTGCATGTGTGATTGCATATTTAATCGATGCATTGAGCCCTTGTCTGAACCTCTTTTGCTTCTTCTTGTCATCAGAGATCTCATCGCCACCATAACGAGAAAGGTTCATGAAGTTTCTGATGTAGGTATTGACATTGTCATTGCCCTGCTTGAGGTTGAGAAACACTTCCTTCATCCTCTCCATGACAATTTCTGACAGATATTGCTCTTTGAAAGCTCCAGTGAATTGTTCCCAAGTAGGCTGAAAACCAGTGTAGTTTGCCTTGAGGTAATTCTCCCACCACAGAGCTGCATCTCCCTTCAGAAGGTGAGTGGCACACTTTACCCATTCTTGCTCAGGAACATCAGCAGTCACCAGTAACATTGACATCTCACGCAACCAATCATCAGCATCAAGTGGTTGATCAGAAACATCAAATTGGCGTGGGTTGAACTTCAGGAAGCTTTTGATGTCTCCTCACTTGGGAGGTGGACGTAGCGGAACAAACTTATTCCTCCTGACACTTTCTTCAAATCGCTGTTGGTTCTGCTGCATTGCGGCCAAGGCATTGGCGATGCTTGACAACGCAGCCCCCAGTTCAGGTTGTATGTCCTCCTCAGAACGGCGTGGTGGTGCCATCCTGTGATTGATATAAAACACAAGTTAGTACCATAATGGAGAATAATAATAATCCAAAATAGTACCAAAATGGAATTAACCAAGATTAAAGGATACAAAGTACTAAGATGATATTAAAATATCAACAAAGTTCAAAGCACCTAGAAGATATTAAGCATATCGCACATGACTGCACAAGGAGTGTGGTACACAAACTAACAAAGAAAAAAATTCCGCAAATTTCGGCATTAAAATACCACTATATGCGCAAAACCACTTAACGAATCAAGATTAGTAACTCTACCAATTCAATATACAAGAGCGAATGAGAAAAGTAGTGGTATGGTCGCGACTCCATCCCGCACTTAAATCATTACTCCGCACATGAATAAGCAAAACACATATCCCAATACCTTCATGTTAAGATGAACCTAAAGATTAGTAACTACGGAAACGAACACCCCAAACAAGATAGCGTCGGATAACAAAGAGTAAGACAGATCACGTCGGTATACAACGAATCAGATAGATCGCGTCGGTTTGCAAAAGCCTGTCGGTATGGAATGTACCAACAGTTGATAACCAAAAGGCAGATAACGATAACATGTTGGATACAACAGATAGACAAGGAATCCACACACACACACACACACACACACACACACACACACACTTTCTATGGTACTACGGAAACCCAGAACACGTGAATCCTAGTTTGAATTTTTTAGAAGAGGATTGAAAACGTTACACTTCCTTACCAGAAAAGGGTAGGTGGGTGGGTAAGAAGAAAAGTGGAAGCAGTCCTACTCTCGCGTTTGGTTTTTCCCTAGTATACATAGCTACCAAAATATTTTCTAGACTGACAACGACCATTTGGCTGAGACCCTAAAGGGCGGGATGGCTCTGATACCAATTGTAACTACCTCGGTGAATTACGCTCTTAGTTACAAGCCTAGATGAGCGGAAATGGTTAAAATAGTACGGTGGGGCCAAATGCCACTCACAGGTAGACCTTTCAGCCGTCCTAACCATTTCCAAACATCGGGACAAGAACGAGCGGCGTAATCGGCAGGCGAAGGGATCAACTACATACACAAATGAGTATGTATGCAAGCCACATACAACAGTCCTCAGAGCCATTCCATCTAAAAGAAATAGAAATATTGCAACACCATACGGCAAGATCCAAATATCCTAGATAGATATAATAGCTTAGGATATCTCCTCATACATCAAACATCAGAGTATCAGGCGGAAGCGGAAACAAGATCCGAGTATGGATAAGAAGCAAATCGGCATAAGATGCCCCATAAATAAACACATCCCGCCCACAGATCTCACGGATCCCCGTTCCCGGAATCTCTACACCGAGTGATCGTTGCCAACATCGTCTGTCTCCTCCACTCAGTATCCATCTTGCGAGTATACCTGTTCATCTGAATCAAACAATTTATCGTGTGAGACCCTAGGGGTACTCAGCAAGACTTTATGCCTCTAAAGAAGACACAACCTGGGGTGACGCAATTGCAGCAAAAGATAATACCTAAAAATTATATAGATACTCGCTATCCATCCGCCTAACCAAAGATAGATGGATGTCCGTTAATTGAGAACAGCAGTTATAATAGTAATATTAACAGATCCACCCTCCTCCTCGCTTACCAACGAGGAAGCGGGCGAACAACCCCCCATCCGTTGGCAGTTTTATTAACCATTCCATGAGTGTTGAACTATTTACTAGTCAGGTACTTAGTCAAATTAAAAGCGGTACTTTAGTTATACTTGTCTATGATCGAGAAACTGTGCTCCAAGTCGTCCATAACCGCGGACACGGCTTTCAGAAAGATTTACCCTGCAGGGGTGCACAAATAGCAACACACACTCGATCAACCTCGGAAAAACCAAATCAAAACCCAACGAGGCATTCACGACAAAGCGATCACAAGATTCAGAAATGTTTCAGGGGGCCACCCCACTAAGCTACCCGCAACGAAGTTGGCCGGCTCCGGAACGGACCCAGGGTTTGTGTGGACGGCGGTAAACGGCTGGGAACCCGAAAATGTGACTGGGCTTGTCGATACAGCGAAAACGTGTCACGGTCCTAAACAGTACAGGTACTCCACGCACAATCTTAAATAAAGCAGTAAAACATGGCATAAGTACAGGATAGTAATAAAGCCCCAAACTACTTTGTGGCCCCAAGAAATAAGAATGAATCAAGCTCTGGCTCAGGGGGGTCCATAAGGCCTCCCGGATATGGATAGTGCGAATAGTCAAGGAACAGGAATCAAGTACTCGGGGTCCTACGGGACACAAGTGAGCATGAAGAACCAAATAAAAGATATTGCGCACCGGTGCCACTTTCATTAGTTATCCCATTACTACTCAGGTTAAGTTGTTTAGGTACCTCGTTACCCATCAGACACTCACATACCCTACACATGCTGTTTTACGACCCGCATGGCTCAAACAACTCCTGTAGTAATGGCTCATGGGATGGAGGAACAAGCTTCGGTGGGGTTTAAAATTAAAGGCTATGCAGTACTTGGGATTCAGTTTAATGCAATCGCGACTCAATGATGCAAGAATAAGATAGAGGCATTAGGTACTATATGTATGCAAGCATGTGGTAGTGCTTGCCTGGCAGCTCAGTTGAAGCGAGGGAAGGATCTGGGTAGTGCTCCTGGGATTCCTGATATATCCCCTGCTCAGCGTCTATTTGAAAAAGAACCAAACAAACAAGGGCCAACATAAATAGAGTGCACAAGCATATGAATTATAATGCGTCAAGAAAACAATCATGCAATGATGAATGATGCACAAGTTGCATGGCAATAATGTAGCATGGCATGGGTGAGGTGTGGGGTACAAGAATAAAGCATTTTATTGAGTTTTAGTCACATTTTATACTCAAATAAGTTGCTGTATACTTTATATTTCTATGATGCATGCTTCAATTCAGAACATGGAATGCATAGATAGAACGGTATCGTCGCGCTGGTCGATTTAGACATATTATTTGTCAAATTTGGAGTTATAAAACTAAAGTTATTAATTAATTAAGAAAAGGGCATTTTATTGTAATTTTAAACAATTTCGAAATTTAATTCGCCCAAAAGATATTTTGAATGGCATATTTGAATTCCTCACATTTTTCTGATTCCAAAACATATATCATATGTTGCAAAAGGATTTACATTTTAAAAGATATTTAAAACAGATTCAAATTTGAATTTAAAACAAAGTTTGAAAAAAATTACATTAAACAGCAAAACAGAAAACCTTTTGTACTCGCCCAGATCTAGCCACAGACTCAGACAAATGGGCCCAGGCTGATCTGGCGGAAAAACGACGCAGAGAAACCTTTCTCACCGCGGCTGAGCTAGACCATGAGGCTGACAGGTGGGGCCGGTGGTCTCGCGGGTCCATGGCGCGCGCAACCAGCCAGTGGGCGACACGTCGCGGATCCGGGGGACTGCGGGTTGAGGGGTTGGAGAGCTGGGGGGTTTCCTGCAAGATTGCCCGGGCGGCTGACTAGTGGGCCACGAGGTACCGCGGGTTGAGAGCGAAAACAAAAAGGGGGCTTTTGCAAAGTTACCACAGGCCCGCGGTACTGTACTTCTTCTCTGTGTTTACTGACGAGGGATCGGTGTTCGACGGGGCAGAGCGCGCGCGCAGGGATCGAACTCGCGTCGCGGGCTATCACGCTGAGGATGGTAGTCGGTGCGGCTGGGTATGGGTTGGTGATAGCTGGGCGGCTGGCGGCTAGATAGGTCTCTGTGAGGCACGACACGGAACGGTCGGCAGCGTCTACCGTGCACCGAGGGCGCTCGGCGGAAGGGATGGCGTCGGTAGGGGTCTCCGGCGAGGAAGAGGGTGTCAGGGAGGGGGAAGTACTCACCGCGGAGCGATCGCAGTGGTCGGAACGGGCAGGCATGTAGCGAAACGACGACGAGGCTGGCGGCCGGCGATCTAGGGTTTCCGTCAGGGCGTCGGCGTGCAGCTCGGCCTGGGACGTCTCCTCCTCGTTGGCGTTTACAGGGCGACGCAGGGGAGCAGCACGATCGTCCTCGACACCCGCGTTCGCCACGCCACCGGCTGGTTTAAGAAGGGGCAGTGAAGGCCGATGGTGAACAACACGGTGGCAGGATCTGGCGACGGTGGAGAAGAAGGAGAGGGGGTAGAGCTAGGGGTGGATCTGGAAGCAGAGGAGACGTATGGGGTGAGGTAAAGCGAGAGAGAGGGAGGGGTAGATGCCGTGGGGCTCGGGGTAGATAAAGGTGGCTTCGGCCACCTTTCTCCGTCTACCCCCTCACGTGCTCGGCGTGGGGCTCGGCCTGGTTGGCTGCAGGCATGGCAGGTGGGTCAAGGGAGAGGCAAGGCTCGGCAGTGGGTCCTGCTGGCAGCGAGAGAACGGGAGGGGGAGGCTCGGGTTAGAGCTAGGGTTAGAGGAAGGGAGTGGCTCGGGTTAGGGTTTAGATGGGGTAGAGAGAGGGGTAGGGGTTAGCTGAGGTGGGCCAAGCATGGCAGGGAGAGAGAGAGGCCAGGTGGGACCAGCATGTTAGAGAGAGGAAGAGAAAAGAGAGAGGTGAGATGAGAGAGGGGTGGTAGGGATTAGGGTTTAGCTTATGTGTTTGGATTTTAAACATGTTGATAAGATCAAACCAAAAGGAGAAACATGAGGGCTTGAATTATCAAGAGATGAGGTGGAGGAGTAGCCAAGAAAAAGAGAAAGAAAAAGATGTAAGAGAAGATGCCCTCATTTGATTCATGCATGGAGATAAATAAAAGAAAAGATGTTGATGAGAAAAGGGAATGGTGGAGAGATGATGTAGAGGATTCCCCAAAGAAGAACCACTAAAACAAAGGAAAACAAAAGGGTTAAAGGTGGTGATGGTGGTTGCATGGCCCATGCAAAAATAATAGATGCCATGATTTATTTTGTGAAAACAATAATAATATGGCATTATACTTATGCATTTCCAAGAAGTGGAATAAAGCCAAACAGAAGAATTTATCGAAGTAGGTCCCTCCTATATCCCATGAGCTAGATTAAATACCAAAAGAAAATAAAATACAAGCTCATGGATAAAGGGATGGTGGAATTATAAGGTGGTGACAAAGAGAGGTGGTGGAATTGGAATAAAAGATATGCCCCCAACTCAACTTGGGCATTTAAACAATATATCAATAACCAAATATAATATCAAGTGGCAAATACAATTAATAATGCATATGATAGAAAAATCAAATGGCAAAGGATTTTATATGATGCTCAAATGCAAGGTGGCATGATGACATGAGCATGATATAATTATGATGCAACAATTATATAGGAAGTAGCCATTATATTACTAGACCAAGTAGCATTACCATTGTTAGACAAATGGGATGCTACAAATCCCGTCGTTTCCGACCTTTTTGGAAATTATACGGGCGGTGCTATACGACGAAAAATATAAGTCCGGCCATATAGTTGCTCGTTAAACTGTCTGTCCACTTTAGTGTTTCGGCTGCCATTTCTTCATACGAACTCCGTTTTGGGTGTTCTTGGGCTTGTTGAGTTCTATCGTCAAGGGCTACAACCCTTTGGTCTTGGATCTTTATTTTGACAAGTTGGAAAAATTGACTTTTCCAACCTCTCAAATGGCTAAGTCTGGTCCCTCCAGCTCCTCCATATTATGCTCTCTTTGTTCCTTTTGCCTTTGTTTTGTCCATAATCATCATCAACACCTACACACATGTCAAAGACAAGGAAGAGGGATAAAATTCTACCTAAACTACTAAATGTCCAAAGCTCATATTGGATTTAATAAAAACAACTAATCATGCATATTAGGCATAGCAATAGTTAGATGGAGCATGATATGATAAGCAAATGACACAATTTATATTGCTAAAAAGTGTTGTCTATCACAACCATCAACTTCCTCAAGCTAGACCTTGATCATCCTTGAGCAAAAGGGATTGATAACTTAATGGATGTAATCTTTCTTATAATTGGAAATCAATGCACCATATCCTTGTTTTTCCTGCAAGCTCAAAGTAAGAGAGCACATAATCATACAAGGCAATATAAGCTCAGTTATATTATTCCAAATCACTAGATATTAGTCAAAAACTTATATGCCCCATGTCAAGTTAAATCTATCTTGCAAGTAAACTTGTGATCTTTCTATACGCACTTTATTGTATTTTTGTATTTTTATTTGTATAAGGCAAAGCTGAACACAGTTAGTTGTTAATTATAAATAGAAATAGAGTTTTCCAATGCTGCCCACTCATGCCATCTATTAAAGTCTCTCAAGTGCAAACTTCGCTTGTTGAGCTCATAGAAAATATGTTTCTTAGTAACGAGACCATGCCAATAGAGTGGTATATGCTCAATCGAGACTGTGCAGGCTAGGAAGGACACTCGTGACCATTACCAAGGTTTCCCTTTTTGGTATAATGATTTTTCATAGCGGTCAGAGGAGTATTCCGACTTTTGCTTTTAACGCAGGCTCATGAGAATACCAATGCATACCCAAATATAGCATTTTGCTTTTATGTAGGCATGTAAATCATGGTTTTTAGGTTGGAGACCACGTTAAAATATTTTGGAGTTATTTCTTTCATAGAACCTCTGGAATTACCCTGTGTTCGAATCTACCAACTATAATTGAGTGTGATTTGTTGTTCCATTGTGAATTAGTAGATTGCATACTACCTTCATAGTCACGGCTGCGTGCGCAAGAGCGTGGTGTTGTGAATATCCTACAAGGTTCGAGAGCTATTGCATTGGCATCAGGGATCGAGCGGGAGAGTTCATAGCTACAGGCTAGTTATCTATCATCCACTATCATCACCGCCATCCGCTTACTGAGAAGATCGGGCCACCCCATATCATCTTGGTATCATATTTCCAGTGTTGCCTCGGTAAGCATCCACAAATTCATCCATAGATTAGTTGTTTTTGTCCTATACAGAAAAAACCACACAAAAAATATTAGGGTTCATAGTTCATTGCCATAGCCTAGATAACACTGTTCGTGAGTTCTAGTTGCTGATCGTAATCCTTTTGTGTAGCCTTTCTTCTAAATCCGAGTCGTAGTTTTTGTCTAGTTTTCGTCTGTTTTTGATCCGTTGTAGGAGTCCCTAGACTATTTCTAGACTGTTCGTCGTGTTCTTAAGTCTTAGATCTATTAGATCTGTTTTCTTTTAGTCTGAGGTTGTAGATCCGTTTGAAAGAAGGAGAAAAAAAATTCTAGTCACTGCTTCACGCCTGACCACAGACCCTTCTATGGTGGTACGTGAAAGCAAAGCAAAAAAAAATCAATTCAGATCGGTACTGCACGCCTGACCGCAGACAAGTCTGCCCCCCAGCGTGCGTGAGAGTCAGCAGAAAAAATTGTTTATTTTTTTACTGAGTCCACATAGCGTACCTATCCTTGTGAGCCTTAGTAAGCCTTTCTTTGTGTCTAAAACTATCCTACGAGACTAGCATGCTTAGTGCTCTGCGGGCTGCTCAGTTTAGCAATCTTGTGCCCATTTCGTTGAGACATTGCTAGCGTATCTCCTTGTGCATTGCAACACGAGCGTTCCTCCGATATACCTCACTTTATTGAGCTCATTTTCATAGTTGCAATTGCCCCATTTATCTCCACCGTGTGTGTTTCTGTGAATCTTTGTCATATGATCAGCACTAGGACTTGTTTGTGGTGTAGTTAGGATACCATACCTACAGCTCCACCATAAATAACCTGTGTGTCCTGCGATCATTCTCTATACCTTTGATATTCACTACATCACATCAGTGCATCAGTCCTTGATTTTGAATTGGTAAGCATCACTAATCACTATTCACTTTGGAATGGTAAGATCTGCTTTCTTGTCAGTTTTTGGAGTGAGTTGTGAGTGTGCCACCAAAACAGTTTTGTGTTTTTGCACTAATGTACTAATCATGACTTCTACTAGTGTTGATGTGATGCAGAAATCAGATGATGTTTACCATAATTATTTAGCTATTGTGGTTGGCATGGCATATGATCCAACTACAATCAAGTGGCGATTGGAAAGTTCTGCCACACCTGCAGAATATCAGATCTGGGAAATTGATATGGGATTTGGTTTTGCGAGATGCCGTACTTTCGATAGCAAGTTTAATGGCCATATAGAATACATTCTTGCTCACCGACGTGTGGATAAAGAGGTATCTCGTTGGTGGAAGGATGCAAGGATTGTGTATGGTGTCATGGGTAAAAAAATCCTTTGGGAAGATTTCAAGCAATTTCTACGTTCTATGTTTTTGAACAACTACAAATGGCCTATTCCAGAAATTTTGAGAGTGGACACTAATGAGACATGTGATTTGTCTACTAACGTAATCATGTCTACTCCTAGTGTTGTATCTTGTGATGTGCAGGTTGCTTTTGAAGAAAGGGAGCCGCCTATTTTACAACCTGCATCCATGATCTGGTATTGTCACTTGAGGAGGATGTCGTAGTACCTACTACAGCTGAGAAGATTGTTAATGACATTGGTACTGATTTGGAGCTTCAGCCAACATGTGCGACATATTGTGAGTCTATTCCTTTACTGAAGCCTCCTTGTGATTTTCCTTGCACTACTGTTTCAACACCATGTGATAGTTTACCAAATTTAAATTTTGATCATGTGGTACTGATAACACATAAGAAAAGACTTGCTCGAATACCACCTGCTGATATTGTGTATTCCATCATGCTAAATGAACCTATGAGTATGAGTTGTGCTATGGATAACATTTCTGAAATTTCATTTCTGAATTCTAGCATATATTCTCCTTGTTTCACTTTCAATCTGATTGGTGAATATAGCATGCATGAAATTTTTCTTGTGGATCACATATGCATTACTTGTGATCGAATCGCTGAACTGAAACATGCTGTTTTCAGCCATACATGTTGTGTGTCGACGATTTTGTGTTGTGGGATATATGCTAAAATTTGTGATAATATGAAACTAAAGTCAGGTCTAGTTGATATAATGCAACCAACACAAGTAATTTTACCTATGTTGGATTGTTGTAATCTTGCTAGAATAGAACCCAGGTTTTCATATGATTAAATTTGGTTTTTAGACATATTGAATTGGTTTGATCTTGTTCACAAATTTGATCATAAATCTTCTTTGAGAAAACTGAATTTAATATTGAAGAACAAGACTATCTATTTAGTTGTTTTTCACCATGATCATGATTCTTTGTACTTCACTTATACCTGCAATTTAAGTTGCTTGATGTATACCGGACATACTTTTCATGTGAACAACAATAATACAACATGTTATATATACATATACTTTGCGTACACGTTGTTCTTTTTGTTTCTCCCACTTTCAGCTTATCTAAAGCCGAGGACGGCTATTCATGAAGAAAGGGAGGATGATGAGGATGTATACAGGGATTATGATGATTCTGACTGCTTGAACTAGAAGGAAATATTGAGTCAAATCAATAATGACTATCAGGTGAATTCATTCCTAGTTGACCATGATGCTTTCATTTATAAGAACTTCATACTACCTAAGTCTATGCATTTATGTATGATCAGGTTCGTTGAAGAAACAAGCATGGCACGAGGAGGAGAAGGGCTACAAGAGGAGCCCGACATGATGATCTCCCGAGGATGCGTGAGGGAGGAGCGGGAGGAAGGTGCAAGA
Organism: Avena sativa; assembly: GCA_916181665.1. NCBI lineage: Eukaryota > Viridiplantae > Streptophyta > Magnoliopsida > Poales > Poaceae > Avena > Avena sativa. The sequence continues at coordinate 323,234,041 of OV702292.1, forward strand.
GAAGATCATCAAAATAAAGGCGACCGAGAGTTAGAAGGCGAACAACAAGGAAGGTTTAATTCGGACAGACAGAAGTTCTGAAATTGAAACGGACATGGTTTACACATACCAACTCTGAATTAAGCACATAAGTACTTGTTAGAAATATAATTCCGAGATCTTTCCAACGGGTACTTGCACGTCTCCTAGTTCGTTACGATCTGTGCGCAACAACCAAAACAAGTCGACAAAAGTTTTCTGTCAGTTTACAAATAGAGTCCTTTTAAGTTAGGGAAGTTAGAGATATGTTTGGTTTTGACCCCAACTCTATGTTGGACGTCCAGCAGCCTTTATATAGGCTTGTAAATCATGATTTTTAGGTTGGAGACCACGTTAAAATATTTTGGAGTTATTTCTTTCATAGAACCTCTGGAATTACCCTATGTTCGAATCTACCAACTATAATTGAGTGTGATCTGTTGTTCCATTAGGAATTAGTAGATTGCATACTACCGTTCATAGTCACGACTGCATGCGCAAAAGCGTGGTGTTGTGAATATCCTACAAGGTTCGAGAGTTGTTGCATTGGCATCAGGGATCGAGCGGGAGAGTTCATAGCTACAGGCTAGTTATCTATCATCACCGCCATCCGCTTACTGAGAAGATCGGGCCACCCCATATCATATACACAATATCATGAAAACTTTTTAAGATAAAGAACTTTGCACAAGACTCTACATATGCAAAATAACCTCCCCAAGCTAAGAACTTTCCATCCACTTGAGAAGATCATGAAATCAAAAGAGAAAATGCAGTTATCAAAAGAGAGTATGAGAAGTGGTTACCTCCCAAGCTTAAGTTCAAGCAAGGGTGACACACTTTACCGTTGAGGTGCTTTTAACCTCTACTTTGATGGACAAAGAACCTTTGCTTCAATGAATGCTTCACGATCCGGTGTATGCCTTTCTTAAGAACCTGGTAGGAATAAGACTAGAAAGAAGACAAAATATTTTTGTGTTTTTGAAGACATGGGTTTAGCTCACAAGTGATAAAAATACAAGTCCCACTGAGTCGGTTCATCAACCTAAGCACCACGCTTAAGTCAACAAACTAGTTCTAGAAGAGGCCTCTCCTAGATTGTGATGAGGTGCAAGTGAAACAGGATACAAGACACGAGTGTGCAGCCCTTATGTGCTCTTTTTTTAAAGAGGTTTGTGTTGGAAGGTTTTACCAGACACTGATTGTTGAAACGTTTAATTGAAGCAACCAAGTGGCTCATGCGAGTGTTTGCACGGTTGGCACTACCGTACATGTCGTCACACAAGGTTCAATTCCCTGTGAAAATAACACACAAAGTAAAAGACAACAGTTCGGTGTACGAACGAAGTTCGTTCACCCAACTAATGAAAGAAAACGAAAAGAAAACATGAACTACTAAAGAGAGTTACAACTTAAGGAATTTCTGAGATAGAACTTTATTGTTTACATATGCTTGGCTTCTCTAAAACATGGGAGAAGCTCCCAAGTGGTGTTTCGAGGCTTTTATAAGAAGAAGGAAGAAGAAAGAATGAAAATTTGAGCAATGGTTACCTTCCAGTTAGCGTTTGAGGGGTTTTGCCAACTATACGGGTACAGCTATACGGCCGGAACAATGCGTTCCTGCCGTATAGTTGGCCTTCTATCAAAATTTTAGGTTTTCCTCCTAGCGGTGCAGCTATACGGGTGCAACTATACGGCCAGAACAAAATGTTCCCGCTGTATCGTTGGTCATTAAACTGTCTATCCCTGGGAAAGAAAATATACAAAGGCATAGATATCTATACGACCGGAACTATACGGCCGAAATTTTTATTCCCGCCGTATAGTTGGTCGTTAAACTCTCTGTATATTAGAAAAGTATTTGTACGGAGGCACCGATATCTATACGGCCGGAATTTTTTATTCCTGTTGTATAGTTGGTCGTTAAACTCTCAGTACATATGAAAGAAATTTTTTGATGGCAAAGATATCTATATGACCGGAACTATATGGCCAGAATTTTTATTCCTGCTGTATAGTTGGTCGTTAAACTCTCTGTATGCATCAAAAAAAAATTGTTTCTTCGAAAATTATTTCTTTTCCTGTAACTTAGTGATATACCTTGTTTATGACAGAAAATTGGCAGTTAAAATTATCGACCAACAACAACATGTATATAATGGGATTTAAGTACAACCGAGTTTATGCAACACATAATAACAATAAATTCTACCTTTTGAAAACTTCAACAAGATTACTCTAATAGCAAGACATGCAAAGAATAAAAGTGCCAACGCAACATGAATGCAACTAGACTCAAGACACAAAACTAAGAAAGACGCCTAATGACTTCCGGGTTGCCTCCCAGGAAGAGCTCTCTTTAAAGCCATAAAGCTAGGCTAGGATGCTCCATACATTACCCACCTAGATCCCAAGGGATATCGACTCGAGGTGAGGTTGTACATACCAGCTTGGAGCATCTTGAAGTAGAGTTCGGTCGGAGTCGTACCCGCTTATGGTGCATCAGCATCATGTAGATGAACAAGTTCTCGCTTTCAAGCGAGTGTTGATGCACCAAGATTGGTGAACATGCCTCCATGTATAGCTGCAAATGAGAGGATTTTAGATTCATATAAAATTCTTAAATCTTTACCTTGGTTACCTGTGTAAGGGAACACTTCATAGTATTCTTTCTTCATAGCAGGGAGTTCAGGACCCTGCATGTTAGTATAGCAAGGTTTTATCTCTAGTTCATTATTATTAATGCTCTCCATATGAGTGTCTAGGCACAAGGCCTCCGCAGAACAAGTATCAATAGTTTTAGCATCATAAAAAACACTATTAGAGTGAGAGGCATCACAAACAAAAGTTGTAGTGTGACTCTCTTTGTCAACTTCACCTTTTTGTTCCTCCTTTTCATCGACTAGTGTTTTAATAACAATGATATAATCAAAAGTAGGATTCGAAGGTGTGGGCGGGTGATCAATCCATTCTTCCTCCTTGTGCTCCTTTTTCTCTCCACTTAAACTATTTTCACAAAAGAGGAATATGAGGTATACTAAATTAAAAAATCCATCTAGTGCTTCACTTTCAACATCAATACTTCTTAGTCTAAATACCATTTCAGATGCACCTTTGAAAAGAATGTATTCTAGTACTTCCAAACTAGCATAGGATTTATCTATTATAATTTGCTAGATTAGGATTGTTGGAATACTTACATTGAAAATTAAGGTGGTCATCTGTTATACAAATTGTACAATAAGATCCATCATTAGCACGCAACCATAATGAATGACTTTCCAATTGGTCCAGCAATTTGTTTATCAACTCATGTCTAGCAATCAGTCTTGATGAACTTGAATCCTTTATCTGCTCCAATGCTTGTATTATCTCCGGAACAAAATTTATCTTGGAAGACATGATTAGTAGCAACAGTTTTTATAAATGTTTGGTTTTGTAATTTTTTATTGTTTTCAATATAAAAGAAAGCAGTAAGAGAATAGCAACAAACGGAAATAAACTATGTGCGAGTAGATAACCGAACACTTTGCTCCCTGCCAATGGCGCCAATTTGATGTGACTGAGTTCCTGCACCAAAACAGGGTTATTGCAGCACTTGCAGCAGCAAATATTTAAGAGTTTGTCTCGATGGGAGCTCGGCGAACACGACCTTTGCAGCCGTGTTGTCAATGTGACCATGTATGCACCCAAACCGTGGTTTGGAAATAGCCTATTCTATAAGTTGCTAGGATAAATGAAATTAGGATGTTTTGTAATAGCTACTACTACTGGAAAGAAAACTAGAATGAAAGTAAAACTAAAAAGAGGTGAATGCAATGAGATGAAATATTAATGCTATGATTCCTCAAGTAATGTTGTGTATATCAGTGTGCATGATAAGTGCTTATGGAATAGCTGTTAACTATAATTGTGGCGGTCCCTCGTATAATGTTGTCCCCCACCGTTGGTAAGTGGCAACTAGATAATACAATTCTCCACACCCTCTCTAGACATGGGTCATCCGTAAGAGAATAGTGTATTAAGGTAACATGACCAATCAAGATAAACCAGAGCAAAAGCATTAAGTTCTATGGACAACCGTACTCCTAAGCAAGTGTGATAGTCACAAGATATCCCATATGTCAATTTTGGGGTCAAACAATTCGCAACACTATACCTATCTATATCATGAGTGATCTTAAGGGAATTCTGGGCAGTGCATCCTAAGCTGCTATTGTCTCCGCAAATCACTTATAGCAAATAGCCTATTAGTTATACCCATAGACTTGTTATGCCCATGGAACGAGTAGAGACTAATGATAAGTTCTGTGGCACTCCGTGAATCCCTAGTGAACTCCTCAACAATGGATTGGACATCTCCAATCACTAGAATAATATCATGAATAGAACAATGTAAAGAGAAAGCACAAACATATTAATTAATAAGAACACACCACATTTCAATTACTCAAATCATCATAACATTAATAAAAGGTGGTTCAAGCCATGTTAAAACCCATCACGAAGATCATGATGGGGAAGGATGAAGGAGTAGCAGCGATGGAGACGGTGATGATGGCGCGGTTATGGTGGCGTCGGCGTCGTGATGGCGGCGTCCTCCTTCTCTTCCTCTTCTTGCTTGGATGTCTTGATGGTGTTGATGGAGATCTAGATCTTGGTGGAGATGTAGAGGCTATAGAGATGGCACGGTGGCAGGGCGCCACCGTGGAGGCGGTAGATGGGATCTAGATCTTGTATATGGTTGATTCATGCTTCCTTGGGTCCTCCCTCCTTTATATAGGCCTTGGGGGTGCCCTAGGGTTCCCCCAATACCGTCATATGACTTAGGGAAGGTTCTGGAGCTTTTTTGGGGCGAAATCCCATCGTTTCCGACCTTTTTGGCAATTATACGGCCGGAGCTATACGACCAAAAATATAGCTCCGACTGTATAGTTGCTCGTTAAACTATGTGTCCACTTTAGTATTTTGGCTGCCATTTCTTTATACGAACTCCGTTTTCGGTGTTCTTGGTCTCTTGAGTTCGTATCGTCAAGGGATACAATCCTGTGGTATTGGATGTTTATTTTGAGAAGTTGGAAAAATTGACTTTTCCAACCTCTCAAATGGCTAAGTCTGGACCCTGCAGCTCCTCCATACTATGCTCTCTTTGTTCCTTTTGCCTTTGTTTTGTCCATAATCATCATCAACACCTACACACATGTCAAAGACAAGGAAGAGGGATAAAATTCTACCTAAACTACTAAATGTCCAAAGCTCATATAGGATTTAATAAAAACAAGTAATCATGCATATCAGGCATAGCAATAGTTAGATGGAGCATGATATGATAAGCAAATGACACAATTTATATTGCTAAAAAGTGTTGTATATCACAGCCGTCAGTGGGCAATAGCTATTGTTTGGTTCTTCCACGCTCACTTGTGTCCCTTAGGACCCCGAGTACTTGATTCATGTTCCTTGACTATTCGCACTATCCACATTCGGGAGACTCTATGGATCCCCCTTCGCCTAAGCTTGATTCACACTTTATTTCATGGGGCCACAAACTACTTTGGGGATTTGTTATTATCCTATACTTATGCCATGTTTTACTGCTTTATTTACGATTACACGTGGAGCGCATGTACTGTTTAGGAACCATGTGCCATGTTTACGCTATATCGACAAGCCCAGTCACACTTTCAGGTTCCTAGTCATTTACAACCATCGCCACACACTCTGGATCCATCGCGAAGCTGGCTGACTTCATAGCGGGTAGCTTCTTGGGGTGGCCCCCTGAAATAACTTATGAATCATGTGAACGCATTGTCGTGAGGCCTAGTTTCTTTTTATTTGGTTCTTCCCGAGGTTGATCGTGTGTGTGTTGCTATTTGTGCACCCCTGTAGGGTAAACCTTTTTGAAAGCCGTGTCCGCGGTTATGGACGAGGAGCATAGTTTCTCGATCATAGACAAGCATAACTAAAGTACCATCTTTAATTTGACTAAGACATGACTAGTAAATAGTGCAACACTCATGGAATGGTTAATAAAATTGCAAACGGATGGGATGTTCGTCCGCCTTCTCGTCAGTAAGCGAGAAGGAGGGTGAGTGATGCTTAATTATGTTACTATTATAACTATTGTTCTAATTAACGAGCGTCCGTCCATTTATGGTTAGGCGGATGTTGTAGCGTGTCTCTATAGAACTGTTAGCTATTATCTTTCGGTGCAATTGTGTCACCCCAGGTTGTTCCCTTTAGATGCATTAAGACTTGTTGAGTACCCCTAGGGTCTCACACGATAAATATTTGGTTCAGATGGATAGGTATACTCTCAGGAAGGCTACTGGGTCAAAGAGACTGATGATGGTGGAACGACTGTCAGGTGTAGAGATTCCGGGGATGGAGGTCCATAAGATCTATGGGAGGGATGTGCTTATTTTCAGGGCATCTTATGCCAATTTGCTTCTTATCCGTACTCGGATCTTGATTTCTGCTTCCGCTTGATACTCTGATGTGTGATGTATGAGGATGTATGCTAAACCATTATCTCTATCTAGGATATTTGGATCTTGCTGTATGACGTTGAATACTTCTCTTTCTATTGTTTTTAGATGGTGTGGCTCCAATGTCTATTATATGTTGCTGACATACATACTCATTTGTGTATATTTTGATCGCTTTACATGTCGACTATGCTACTCGCTCTTGTCCTGATGTTCTAAAAAGTGGGTGGGATGGTTGGCCGGTACTATGCCCTGCTCCTCGAAGTGGGCCTACTGTGTGTTGCTGCGGGGCCCCACAGTAGTACGTCCTGTCCACTTTTGGTTTATCCAGGCTTGAGCTTAATGCGTAGGGTTCGAGGTATTACAATTGATATCAGAGCCATTCCGCCCTTCAGGGTCTCAACCAAGATGGTCGTTGTTAGTCTAGAAATATTTTTGGTAGTTATGTATATTAGGGAAAAACTAAATGTGAGAGTAGGACTGCTTCTATTTTTCTTCTTACCCACCCACCCACCCTTTTATGGTAAGCAAGTGTAATGTTTGTCTATCCTCTTCTAAAAAGTCAAACTAGGATTCACGTGTTTGGGGTTTCGGTAGTACCATAGGATGTGTGTGTAATTTCTTGTCTATCTATTGCAACCAACCTTATTGTTGCAATCTGCCTTTGGTTATCAACTGTTGGTACATTCCATACCGACAGTTTTTTGTGTAAACCGACACGATCTATCTGACTCCTTGTTAACCGACGCAATCTTTTTAAGGGTGTTCTTCCTTCCTGCATGCTTTCACAAAATGTGGAGTGGCTAATATCTATCCGTTAAGTGGTTTTTCGCATATAGTTGGTATTTTAATGTTGAAAAATGCGGAATTTTTTCTTTGATACATTTGTGTTTCCCTAGTCGTGTGCGATACGCTATCTATCTTCTTTATGTTGGCATGTCCATGCTAACTCGACCTTTTGCTGCCGACGCTTCAATCTGGAGTTTTCACTTAATCTTCAATTCTTTTGGGCTAAATGCATAACTTGCGTCGATCCGATGCTTGTGATTGTAATTTGGTTCTCGGTATAGCTATATGACGCTTATCCTGAGTGGAATATGGTCAATGCTATCATTCTAATTCTCGAAATGATGGTCGTTATCTCTTGTACTTTTGAGTTATAGTATGATCGCATCTATATCATATCCAAGTATCTTTGGCAATCCGAAGGTTTCTTAAGGCATTATGGTGGATTATCATCCGTTCATCATGCTTCACATCTTTTTGAACTCCATATTTGCAAGGTTCTCTTTGATACATGAGAATCTCATATTTTCATCTCTGATAGCTTTGCTTAATGTATGAGTTATAATCGCTTTCTTATCCAAGATTTGTTTATCTTTCAACCAGTGATCCGATCGACTATGTGAACAAATCGACATCTCTTTTTCTCATCTGAAGGTCTGTATAATCTATTCGTCCAATGCATATCTTCCAACACAAATCCTTACTCTTAATGTTGATCCTTCAAAGAGTGTTGAGCTCAGAAAGTGTTTCGAGCATTCGTTCGTTCTCCTGCCTCATGAACTTGGTATCTTGGATTATCTCGTTAAATTCGTGGTGGTATATCTTGACGATATTCTCGCCTATTCTATATCAATGGAAGAACATAAAGAACATATTATTTTCATCCTCTCAAGCTTCGAGAACACCGCATCTATGCAAAGTTATCAAAGTGTAAGTTCTGACTTTTTGAAGCCACCTATCTCGGCCATGTCATTCTGCTAAAGACATTGCTACCATTCTGGAATCATCAAATCAAATGTTAATTCCATCCTCCATCTTCAACCAAATCCGGAGCTTTTCCTTGTTTGGCAAGTTATTATCGTAATCCGCTGAAGTTTTCCTCAAGACTGCTATATCTCTCTCAGTTCTTCTTAAGAAGGATGAGAAATTATGTTGGTCTTCTGCTCATTAAAAAATCTTTTGAAACCCTCTCACTTCATCTTCTATCCTTAATCTACTGGACGCCACGAAGACTCTCCAGATCTTTTGTAATTCTTCTGGGTGCTAACCTTAATCTATTTGTTGAAACTTTCATCTGTTTTAGTGATCCTCCTTCATATCTTTTCTAATTGCCTGAGACTTCCAACACGGTGAAAACAACATCATCATCTTTATCTACTTTGGATCCGATGAAGTGTTTGCGTCACATCTTTGTTTTCTTACGAAGCTTCATGAATTCTGCTTGTCAAGATCTCCGGTCTAAATTTCTGAGAGTTGGGTTACACGATTTTCCTATTCATGTACGGAGTAATGCTTTGGGTGCAGGATGGAGTAGCAACCATACCACTACTCTTATCATTCACTCTAGTATATTGAATTGGTGAGTCAATGCAACTTTTACTCATTCCACGGAAGTTAGAAGTGGCCTTCATTTCTTGAAACTTTTACTTCCGTCCTTGTTTTTTTGGAGTGTTCTCTCAAAGAACATATCAATAATCTCTTGTTGGTGATCTCGTCTATTTCAAGATGGAGTGAAATCTTTAGTGATCTGGTGGAAGCAAATGCAAATCTTATCCGTCCTCTTCATTCTATCGGTAATCGACATCGTCAAACCAGATGGATGGAAGATATATCTGACTTCAAATGTCAAATATTTTTTCTATTGGTAAAGCCAATTATGGTTGATGCCATCAACCGCAAAATCTATTGCAATAACCTCATGGTTAAGGAAATCAATAAGCATCTCTACAATAACCTCCAGATATTCAACATTCAACTTCTTCTCAGGAGTCCGCTATAATCCTGTGTCACCTCCTTCTCTTAAAGATAGATCTGCGCACCTCAATTGTGTGATCTTTTGGTTCTTACCGGCACAAGAAGAATATAATCCAAAAATTTAGGAACCCAATTTTTTCCGTTGATATCAAGGAACTTTATTGTTTGAAGGCAATAGTGTTTCTCCAAACTTCACTTCTTAAATTCGAGGGAACAGACAATGCTATTTTCATAGTGGTTGATAACTTCTCCAAAGTCGCTCTTTTCTTCCGGTAAGAGCAAGAACCATCTTCACTTCCAGCTTCCGATCTTTAATACTAATGATGTTTTTCTCTTCCCTCCTCGATACATCGTCCTTCTATAATTGTTTTAGAAATGTTTCTATTCTTTTATCGTGTTTCTCGAGAACACCAGAGCTATGTTCATCCTATTTTTCTCATCTCACAACAAGTCTCCATGTTCTTCAAGTCCTTTGTTTCAAGAAGCAAAACACAAGACTCACAACAAGTCTATCAAATTTTGCAAGGTGTAGTGGTCACACCATTCTATTGCTAAATCAAGTTGGGAACATGAGGATCACCTTCGTTCCGAACACCCGCCTCTCCTTGTGTCCTTTTCTTTTTCCTAGGAATCTCGGGGCGAGATTCTTGTTAAGTGGGGGAGTGTTGTAGCATCCGAATTGTCTAACAATTGCAATGCTACTTTCCTAGTCTATATAATGCTACCTCTACATAATAATTATTGGATCATCATAATAGCATGTTCATGTCATCATGCCACATTGTATTTGAGCATCATCATCATGCATATGTTTGCCTAAAACTATTTTCCGAAAGCCCTATTTTGTTTTCTACATTAATCTCCTCCCTTTTGTTTTAAATCAAAACCCAAGGTCTACCTGGATATTTTGTTTGTCTAAAAACTAATTACACTAGTTTATAAATAAATAAGTAAACAAAACTTATATTATTTTTTGGGAGACAGCTAGCTAGGTCCAAAAGACCAGCTGACCACCTCCAAACTAAACCTAACCCTAAAACTACCATTCCCAGACCCTAGACCCGCACCTAGTCCTACACCCGACCCACCTCACTGCAACACGCACCCGCGCAGCAGCCCCAGCTTCGTCCCCGCCTCCATGTCCGCCGTCAGGGGCCCCTCCTCGCCTTGACGAGGTCGCTGTAGCCAGCTCTGCTCGCATGGCTGCCCCTCCTCCTCGGCCCGGTAGCGCCGCCGCCACCTGTGCCTTGCTCTGCCGCCCCTCTGTCGATCTCCGTCCCGGAGTCAAGCACACCGTCGCCGCTGCCCGAGCTCGTCCCGGCCATGGTTCCACCGCCTCGGCGCCCCCTTTCGTCCTCATCCCCAATGCTTCCAGGACGCCTCCCTCACGGTCTTCTGTTGTGCGCGCGCGCATGTGCCTGACGCCGCCATGCTTGGTAGGCGCCTCTCTGCCGGCTGGCAAGAAAACCCCCTGTCGTGGTTCCCTCTCGACATCGTGAAACCTCCCCATCTAGGATGCCCTCATGGCCGTGCCACTTCATCCTCCCCTGTGGCCATCGGCCTCGTCATCGGCTCTGTCCGCTTGTGCTCCCGTGTTTACCCGTGGAGTTGCTTGCTTCTGGTGGACAGCCAAGGCATGTTTTTCTGTTGATCAGTGTGGTTCTTCCCAGGCCCGGGTGGAGCTGTGAGGTGAAACGACATGTGGTGATGTTGTGGGGTGGGCGATGCTCTCGGCTACTATTTCGCCAAGATCTTTGAACCTCCCGGTGTGGATCGTGAGAGTACCTCAATGACGCAAAGGATGAACAACCACAAGCTCTACTGTTGATACCGACAATTGAAGCCGGAAACCTGAGAACCCGGATCTGAAGATCGTCATCATGGAATGCCATGATCTCCTCCCCAGAACACGAACACGAACCGCAAGACCATCTGTCCCGAACCGTAACGTGATTCCCTTTTTCGAGACCTTTATTTTTTTAATAATATTGACCTATAGTCGTCGCACATAAATCATTCATGCTTGCATCTTATATATGTTTATTTGTTTGGGGTAGTTTGTCGATTAACCTCGTAATTTAATATGGAGACTATATGTGGACTATTCTAGTCTTATATTGGCTCCATTTAAATTTGTGTAGCAAACTAATGCCATGTTTTGCCTTGTTAAGACAACATTTAAATTTACCTAAATAACATGAGGTATTGTTCAACATTAGGACCTCCCTCAAATACGGGTATGGAGAATTTGGGCTTACCCAATCCATCATCAGGCTGTGCAACTGGGGAGGAAAACATTGTGATGAGGACATCCCTATAATTACACCTACCTGATGACTACTGAAGATGATCCAACTGTTGCGAGGAAGAATCAGTCCAATGAGAGAATTGTGCCCATTACAAGAGCTCGTGCTAAGCTACTCGAATAACAGGTGAATTCACTCCTAAACAAGTCTGGTACTTTAATCGATGAGAACTTTATACTACATAAGTCTATGCATTTATGTATGCTCAGGTTCGTTGGAGAAACAAGCATGGCGCGAGGAGGAGAAGGGCTACAAGAGAAGCCCAGCATGATGATCGCCCAAGGATGCGCGAGGGAGGAGCCGGAGGAAGGCGCAAGACAAGATCATCAAGACGGAGGCCAAAAGCTCTGCATCGACCAGAGTGTCCGGCCGGATCCACCCGAACTGTCCGGCCCGCTCGAGAGAAGAATCGGTGCGAATAATCTGTGACCCATATCGGACACTAACCAGACACTACCCGGAAACTCTAAAGTTTCCAGCCAGACCGGACTGTCCGGCACACTCCACCTGGAGTGTTCGGCCCGACCGGACTGTGCGACCCGATTACACCGGAATGTCCGGTCGCCGACCGAACCTGGTCCGAGTCGGTTTGCATTAGTTTGAGTCGTACGCGTTTAGTTTCAGTTTATGGCCGCCCCAACCACCCTTATAAGCCCTGGGACGACCGGTTTAGACCATATTTAAACTATTTTAGAGTTGTTTCTTTCAAAGAACCTCTGGATTTACCCTGTGATCGAATTATACTACTGTAATTGAGTGTTATCTATTGTTTCATTGGGAATTAATAGATTACAAACTACCGTTCGTAGTTGATGGCTACGTGCGCAAGAGCGTGGTGTTGTGAATATCCCACAGGGTTCGAGAGTTGTTGCATTGGCATCAGTGTTCGAGTAGGAGAGTTCATAGCTACAGGCTAGTTATCTATCCACCATTATTATCATCGCCAAGTGCTTGCCGAGAAGATAGGGCCTCCCCATATCACATTGAGGACCAACAGGGGTAGATCCACGTCTGCGGCCTCCATGAGCAGCACCACGGCCTACATGACCATCACCACGCCCAATTCCAACTCTAGGGGCAGTGTCCATATTGCCATCATTAACGCTAGCAGCCTCAAACCATTCACAGACTCGGCTAAAGCACGAAGACTTGTTTGTATATCAGTGACCTGTGTTTGGACAATGTTCACTATTTTCTCAGTTGTTTCCAACTGTAGCTTCGTAATGTGAGCATCACTCTCAATTTTGTCTGTTGTGCAAGTAAAGATCCCTTGCACGTGATCTCGTAATGCTTCATATTCTTTCCATGTAACTGTAGTACTGATGTCTACGCACTTCTATTCTTGTAAACAGTTGTTGGGCCTCCAAGTGCAGAGGTTTGTAGAACAGCAACAAGTTTCCCTTAAGTGGATTACCCAAGGTTTATCGAACTCAGGGAGGAAGTGGTCAAAGGTATCCCTCTTAAGCAACCCTGCAATCAAGATACAAGAAGTCTCGTGTGTCCCCAACACACCCAATACACTTGTCAGGTGTATAGGTGCACTAGTTCGGTGAAGAGATAGTGAAATACAAGTGGTATGGATAATTATAAGTGGTAACGGTGCCAGAAAATAGCTTTGATACCGCGTGGTTGACGTGGGAAGAGACTAAAGGCAAACTGAAATAAAGATGGAAGCAAGCAAACATGTAACAGATCTAGTTGCAAACGGTGTTTCAATGCTTAGACTACTCGATACAACGATCTATTAGATCGCGTCCTTAGACACCGCGATGCAATCATATCCCATCGAATTTGTTTTTGAGTTAAGCAGAAGCGAAGAACCTTACCAGGGCTTGACATGTCGCGAATCCTCTTGAAAGAGAGGTCGAATTCCGGCATTGAATAGATCTGCATATAAGGCCTAGGGATCATACTTTCACTAGTGAACACTCTCATATAAATATCTTCTCTTTATGATACTACTCTTAACTACTCTCCGGTTGGATACTCTAATCCATGGTAGGGCTATAACAGCACTCCTCAAAGTTTGCTTTCCCCATCTAGATAACCCCACACTGTCACCTTGAGCTCTAGATGGTTCCAACAAACACCACAATTTTATAGAAACATCCAACTCCAAATATAACTCATAACAAGTAATTGTAATCTCTAGCCTAAGTGCCACCATGGTGTGCATGCTGTCACTTTCACACACATGAGGAGAGCAGAGATCTATTAAAGCACTTGAGTAGCAAGGTAGATCTACTTGATTACAAATCTCATGATCACAATATGATCATGCATAGAGAGAGATGAACACATAGCTACCGGTAGAACCCTTAGCCTCGAGGAAGAACTACTCCCTCCTCATCATAGGAATCAGCAACGACGATGGAGATGGTGGTGGAGATCGATGGAGATGGCTCCCGAGGCACTTCCCCGTCCCGACAGGGTGCCGAAACAGAGATTTTATGTCCCCCGAATCTCCCCTTTGATGGCGGCGGCGCTGCGGAACTAAGTGCCACCTGGTGGCGCGGCCAGGGGGACCCGCGCCACCACATGGTGTGGCCAGCCCCTGGCCCCTCTCCGTCTCGTCTTATGGCTCCGTGAGTCTTCCAGTAAAATATCGACTTTGGCTTTTGTCCGGTCCAATTCCGAGAATATTCATTTTCTGGCTTTTCTAGAACCAAAAACGGAAGAAAACACTGTGGCATCTTGTTAATAGGTTAGTTCCATAAAATGTATAAAAATACTCCAAAGTGTGGACAAAACATAAGAAAATAGATATAAAACAAGCATGGAACATAAAAAATTATAAATATGTTTCCAACGTATATAGTACCTGCTTCCTTTTTCTCATGCACATCAACATTACCAGAAGACATGATTAGTAGGTTAGTGCATAAAATAAAATCTTTTGGTGGCTCTCTCACAACTCACTCACAAGTGCAAGAAAAGGAAATATTACCATTCCAAAGTGAATTAGTAAAAGCTTACCAACTTGGATAAACGACATGTACACGGATATGATGAAGAAAATACCGAGGATAGAAGAATGATCACACGACAATGCATGAGTATGTAGTGGAGCTGTAGGTATGGATACCTAACTACACCAAAGCAAATCCTAGTGCTGATCGTGTGAAAAAACCCAAGGAAACTCACCCATGGAGATAAACGTGGCAAAACAATTTATGAACAGGAATATTGCAATGCACAAGAGAGACGCTAGTATTAGCTCACAATAAAAACAGGCACAAGATTGCTCAATCTACGAGTGCTATTATGAAACTAGGCCTCCAAACCACTTTGATATTTCTCCTTTTGGCACTTTTGTATCTCTTTTCTCTTTTTTTATTCTTTTTCTCTTTTCTCTTTTTTGTTGATTTTTTCAACTATATGACACAGTGTAGTAGTAATGCAACACTTTTGAACAAACTAGGCCGGATACTCCGTTTTACGTCTGTCGGATACTCCGGTTTATGTTGGCCGGATACTCCGGGCAGCCGGATAGTCCAGGTTGTTTTTGCCGGATAGTCCGATTTTGTCGTGGCCGAAAATTATGCACTCCAAAACCCTAAAGAGCAGCTTGGTCAGAGCAAAGCAACTAGTCTCGTAGGTACGTTCCTAGGCACAGATGTTGTAGAAAGGCTGTAGCTAAGTTGACACAAAGGTACGCTATGTGTACTCGGATATGTAAAAGTAAACTAAGTGGAAAATGATGACGAACAACTCAAAAACGAAGAACAAACGAAAATAACAAAGAAAACCTAGACACTACGACCCGTACTGGAAGAGATCGGATCAAAGACACGACAACAACCAATAGCTAAGACTCAATTTTGATGCAATCTAGGCTATGGCAAAGATAAACCCTAACCCTAATATTTTTGTATGGCTTTTTCTGTATAGGACGAAAAACAACTAACTACGGATGGATTATTGGATGCTTACCGAGGAAACGCCGGAAATCTAATACCAAAATGATATGGGGGGCCTGATCTTCTCAGTAAGCGAGGTGGATATATGTTAATAGTGGGTGGAGATAACTTGTATGATGCTCGCGAACCTCTCGATCGACCCCTGATGCCAATGCAACAACTCTCAACCCTTGTAGATATTCGCAACTTCACACACTTGCACACGTAGCCGCTTACCATGAAGCGGTTTGCAATTTTTCAATTCCCAATGGGATATCAGATCACACGAAACTTGCAATTGGCTAAATCCCAATGGATCAACTAATCACACTTGATTAATAGTAGCAAATACACCAGATCGATACGAATTAGTGCAGGGGTTCAATTGGATGCAAGTAGCAACTCAACGAATCTAGGGTTTATTTTAAATGTGGTCTAAACTAAGCTAAGGGGTCGTCCTAGGGCTTATAAGGGCGGTCGGGACATTCAAAAAACAAAAACAAGACGTGTTTGACTCAAGCTGATACAAGCCGACTCGGACCATCTTCGGTCGGCGGCCGGACATTCCGGGTGGAACACACCAGACATTCCGGATGGGACGGACACTCCGAGTGGAGTGTGCCGGACACTCCGGTTGTTCTAGAAACTTCAGAGTTTCTGCTTGGCTTCCGATTTGTTGTACTGAATGGACACCACCTTGATGCTTCTTCGGCTAGGTAGGAGTGTCCGGGTGATCTAGGCCTGACATTCCGGTTCTTCCAGGAACTTTTGCGCCTTTCTTATCGATGATCTCCTCCTTGTCTCGTGCGCCTGCCTCCTGCTCCTCACTCGCGCATCCTTGGATGATCATCACGTCGGGCTCCTCTTGCACCAGCCCTTCTCCTCCTCGCGCCATGATTGTCTCTTCAACGAACCTGATCATACATAAGTGCAAAGACTTAGGCAGTATAAAATTCTCATTAATAAATTCACCTGTTGTTCAAGTAGCTTGGCACGAGCTCTAGTAATAGGTCCAATCCTGATCTCATGGGAGTTGGTCTTGGTAGCAACATTGACAACTTCATTAGGAGTTGGAGATATCAAATCAGTAGGGATGTCCTCATCATGTCAACTCCCACATAGTATTATTTTAGTTTCTCACAAGCTTGTCGAGGTCTTGTGTGTTATTCTTAGGTCATGTTCTACTAAGAGCTACCCCTATAGCCGTATACCTCTTTACTTTTTATTAGTATGAAGTCTTTTCTAGTTCAGACTCAGAGTAAGTATAAATCCTTCTTTAGTTCAGACTTTGGAATAAAAGTGCATATAGTGCTAGGTTTAAGCTTTCGATGTAAAAATACCGACATCAAAATTTATCATCCTAAAGATTAAAATAACTTCCTATATATATTTTAATATAGTAAATTGTTTAAACAAGCAACTGTCGTCGGATTGAATACATGTACGCCAAGAGGGGGTCCTCGACGCATGTGGAGAAAGGGGGGGGGGTGTGAGGCGACGGTATTCCGGGAGGGTGAGCACACAAGATTTACCCAGGTTCGAATCCGCCAGCTTTGGACGGATCCTAATCCTACTAGAAATCCAGTAATACGGCAGAGCCGGAAGTACAGATTACAAGAGAGGTTCGCTTGTGCGAGTTGAGGTTGTAGATTGTGGGTGCCCTAAAGGCTAGTCCCTATGACAACTTATCTAGATATCTGGCCTAGGATTACATGAGCGACCTATCTAGCTACGACTAATGATATGGGGTGGCCCAATCTTCTCAGTAAGCACTTGTCGATGATGATTATGGTGGATAGATAACTAGCCTATAGCTATGAACTCTCCCGCTTGCACCCTAATGCCAATGCAATAACACTCGAACCCTGTGGGATATTCACAACACCATGCTCTTCTGCATGCAGCCATCGACCATGAACGGTAGTTTGCAATCTACTAATTCCCAATGGAACAACAAATCACACTCAATTGCAGTAGATAATTCGATCACAGGGTAATTCGAGAGGTTCTAATAAGAAACAACTCCAAAACAGTTTTAGCGTGGTTTAAACCCTAACTATGTGTCGTCCCAGGGCTTATAAGGGCGGCTGGGGCGGATAAAAACCAAAACTAAATGCGTAGGATTCAAACTGATACAAGCCGACTCGGACCAGATTTTGGTCGGCGGCTGGACATTCCTATGTAATCGGGCCGGACAGTCCGGTCAGGCCAGACACTCCGGGTGGAGTGTGTCGGACAGTCCGGTCTGGACGGAAACTTCAGAGTTTCCGGGTGGTGTCCGATTTGGGGAACAGATTGTCCACACCAATCCTTCTCTCGAGCAGGCTGGACAGTCCGGGTGGACTCGGCCGGACACTCCGGTCGTGGAAGAGCTTCTTGCCTCCGTCTTGATGATCTTCTCTTGCGCCTTCCTCTCGCTCCTCCCTCGCGCATCCTTGGGCGATCATCATGTTGGGCTTCTCTTGTAGCCCTTCTCCTCCTCGTGCCATGCTTGTTTATACAACGAACCTGATCATGTAGTATAAAGTTCTCATTAATTAAAATACTAGATTCATTTAGGAGTGAATTTACCTATTGTTCAAGTAGCTTAGCACGAGCTCTTGTAATGGGTCCAATTCTAATCTCATTGGACTGATCTTTCCTTGCAACAGTTGGAACATCTTCCATAGTAGTTGGGGTAGGTGTAACTATAGGGATGTCCTCATCATCTCCCTCCCTTCAAAAGGCATCGACCTCGATGCTCCAAGGTCTTCTCCATCATATAGTGATAAATCAGCAACGTCGAAGCTGTTGCTAACTCCACCAAACTCCTCAATAGGTATATCAATCGAGTAGGCATTATCATTAATCTTGGCTAACACCTTGTAAGGACCAGCCCCACGTGGCTTCAATTTTGACTTTTGAAGTAGTGAAAACCTATCCTTGCGTAGATGCACCCATACCATGTCACCGGTCTTGAACAACACTTCCTTCCTTGCTTGATTCCTTGCAGCAGCAATGTTCTTGCCTTTCTTCTCAATAGGCTCTCGAGTCTTCTCATGAGTCTTCTTCACATATTTAGCACGCTTTGATGCCTCCATATCAACTCTCTCATGTTATGGCAAAGGCAACAAATCAAGTGGTGTCAATGGCTTGAAGCCATACACAACCTCAAAAGGACAAAGTTGAGTAGTCGAATGCACAACCCTGTTGTATGAAACTCAACATGTGGCAAACACTCTTCCCACTCCCACAGATTCTTCTTTATCATAGTCCTCAGCAACTGTGACAATGTTTGATTCACCACCTCTGTATGGCCATCTGTTTGGGGATGACATGTAGTACTGAATAGCAGCTTCGTGCCCAGCTTCCCCTATAGTCTTCCAAAAGTAGGTCATGAACTTCACATCACGTTCAGAAACAATCTTCTTGGGTACTCCATGTAATCTCACAATGTCCCTGAAAAACAGGTTAGCAACTTGCGACGCGTCATCGCTTTTGTGGCAGGCAATAAAATAAGCCATCTTAGAGAACCTATCCACTACCACAAATATAGAATGACCTCTCTGAGTTTTAGATAGACCTAGCACAAAATCCATACTAATGTCTTCCCATGGTGTAGTACGTGCAGAGAGAGGTGTATACAAACCATGAGGCTGCAGCTTGGATTTCGACTTGTGGCATGTAATACAATGGCTCACAAATCTGTAGACATCACGCCTCATGTTGGGCCAATAAAAATGATCAGCGAGCATGAGCAATGTCTTCTCACGCCCAAAGTGACCCATCGAACCACCAGAATGTGATTCCCGCACTAAGAAC
This sequence comes from Avena sativa, assembly GCA_916181665.1. Classification (NCBI taxonomy): domain Eukaryota; kingdom Viridiplantae; phylum Streptophyta; class Magnoliopsida; order Poales; family Poaceae; genus Avena; species Avena sativa. The sequence continues at coordinate 323,253,313 of OV702292.1, forward strand.
AAACGCAATGGCAATTCTGGAATACATAGTTTGTTAGCTCTAAACAAATATCCATCATGTATATGATACTTCTCCCATGTGTTTCTAAGAGCACACAAACAATATGGTTCAGCAAAATCATGGTCAGTTGCATAAAGTGCACAAATACTCCCTAATCCAGGAATTTTAACATCAAGATTGGTTAATAGCATGTTCTTCCTAGACAAAGCATCAAAAACTACATTCTCTTTTCCCTTCTTATACTTAATGATGTAAGGAAAAGATTCAATAAACTCAACCCATTTAGCTAATCTTCTATGCAAGTTTGATTGAGCTTTCAAATACTTCAATGCTTCATGATCAAAATGTATGATAAATTCTTTTGGCCACAAATACTATTACCAAACTTCAAGAACTCTAACAAGTGCATGCAATTCTTTATCATAAATAGGATAATTCAATCTAGCACCAGTAAGTTTCTGAGAAAAATATGCTATAGGGCAACCCTCTTGCATCAAAACGCCACCAATACCTATACCACTAGCATCACATTCAACTTCAAATTGCTTCGAAAAATCAGGTAATGCAAGTAATGGTGCAGAAGTAAGCAAACGTTTCAATGTATCAAATGCAATATCTTGGGCTGCACCCCACACAAATGGCACACCTTTCTTAGTCAAATCATTCAATGGTGCAGCAATAGTGCTAAAATCCTTCACAAAGCACCTATAGAAACCAGCTAAGCCATGGAAACTATGCACTTGACTCACATTCATGGGAATAGGCCAATTCTAAATTGATTCAATTTTAGATTGATCTACTTCTACCCCATGCTTAGATACAACAAATCCCAGAAATATGACCTTGTCTTTTGCAAATGTGCACTTCTCAAGATTAGCATAGAGTTTATTATCACGCAACAATTGTAAAACTTGTCGGATATGACTAAAATGTTCAGTTTCGTTGTGGCTATAGATAAGTATATCAAGAAAATAAACAACTACAAAACAACCAATAAATTCTCTCAAAACATGATTCATTAATCTCATGAATGTACTAGGTGCATTAGTAATACCAAACGCATAACTAACCACTCATATAAACCAAATTTTGTTTTGAAACCAGTTTTCGATTCATCCCCCTCTTTTAGCCTAATTTGATGATAACCACTATGCAAATCAATCTTATAGAAAATAGCAGCACCACTCAATTCATCTAGCATATCCTCTAAGCATGGAATAGGATGACGATATCGAATAGTGATGTTATTAATAACTCTACAATCTATGCACATGTGCCATGTACCATGTTTCTTAGGTACTAAAATAACAGGAACAACACAAGGGCTAAGAGAAACATGGATGTACCCTTTATCCAGCAATGCATGTACTTGTTTTTGTATCTCCTTTGTTTCTTTGGGGTTGGTCCTGTAGGGTGCACGGTTTGGTAATGTGGCGCCAGGGATCAAGTCGATTTGATGCTCAATGCCATGCAATGGAGGCAATCCTACGGTTACATCTTCTGGAAACACATCGCCAAAATCCTGTAAAACAGTACATACACCAAGAGAAATAGGGGTCATGTCGTTAGAAACCAATACCTCGCCCTTATACATGAGCACAAGTGGCATGGCTGTAGGATCCTCATGAAACTCTCTCATATCTTCTTTCATGACTAATATCACTAGACTAGGCACTCTCTCACATTTCATTATATCACTCTTTTTGGGCTCTATTACATCATGTACAGCTGCAACACTATCTCGCCTATCTATAGATTCATCCTTCAAGTTCACTTCGATCTTTTGACAAGACTCATTCACAATCTGCTATGGTGTCATTGGCTGCAAATTAATCTTCTTGCCCTTAAACTCCAAGTGATATGTATTAGCACGGCCATTGTGTTGCACATGGCGACCATAAAGCCAAGGCCGACCCAATAAGAGATGGCAAACATTCATAGGAACCACATCAAAATCTATAGAATCCTTGTATGGCCCTACTTCAAAATTCACATGTACCATATGGTTTACCTTCATCTCACCATTGTCACTCAACCATTGTATGTAGTATGGTTGGGATGAGGTAAATAAGTCAAATTTAGCCTGGCACATAACTCCTTACTTGCAAGATTTCTAAAGCTACCTCCATCAATGATTACCTTGCAAGCTTTGTTAGGGCCAACAAGTGCTTTGGTTTGGAACAAGTTGCAGCACTGAGAGTCAACAATAGGTTGCACACTAAGTATACGTGGAGAGAACACTATGGTAGGCGCATGCTCAGGGAAGGCATCCATACCGTCATCGCTGTCATAACCATCATCACAATGGGGATCCGCATCATCTCCACTCTCATACTCTCCTTGTTCATTGACAAACATCACCTTGTAGTTTGGACAATCTCTCTTGTAGTGTCCTCTATCTCCACAAGTATGGCACTCCACATCGCGAGTACGCGCAGTTGACATATTAACCTGAGCTAGCAGCAGGAGCAACGGGCTTCTTAGCATTAGAACCATAGGATGTCGTGGAAGCTGGCTTGGCTGATGGACAAGGGTGGCTAGCAGCTGCTGCAGGTGGCACCGTAGGTGGTGGTCTAGACCTGGCTGAAAAACGGTCGGTAGACGGAAACCTCGCACGCGACTTAGCTTCTTCAGCTAACTATGATTCAACCTCTCTAGCATGGTGCAATAGTTCATTCATAGTCTCGTACATGTGATGACGAACAATCCTCTTGATTAGTAGCTTCAAATTGTTGAGAAATCGCTGCATGGTCATCTCAAGGGATTCACGAACTCTAGCACGTTGCATAAGCATCTCCATCTCCATGTAGTACTCATCAACTGACATGGTCCCCTGTCTCAATTGTGGCAACTTGTCAAAAATGTATTGCAAGTAGTTGGTGGGAACAAAACGATCCTTCATAATGCGCTTCATCTTGTGCCAATCCATCACATGAAGTTCATTGTCCTCCCTTCTATTTTGCAGAATAGCATCCCACCAGCGCAAAGCATATCCATCAAATTCTGACGCTGCAAGCTTGACCTTCTTGTCTTCTGGATAGTCAAAATATTGCCGGAGCGTCTGAATCTTCAACTCCCATCTGAGGTAATCTTTAGTATCAAGTGAGCCATCAAACTTGGGAATCAAATTTTTTGGCTTGCCCAAACTATCATCAATAGCTTGGTTTGGAACACGTTGAGCACGTCCAAGAGAAGCAAAACCGCGAGCATAAGCAGGTGCAGCAGTAGGCGCATACGTAGGGGGATTGGCACGTCCCCTTCCAAGATGTGGGGCAACATTAGTCGCACTATCCTCATCATTGTCATCAAAAACATCATCATGTGGGTGTTCTTGCCGTTGCTAAATTGCTACTGTTAAGGCATCAATGGAACACTGCAAAGTTGCGACATTGGTATTGAGTGCGGTCACTTGTGTTTGAATGTTAGTAAATGCTCCGATATTCTGGTCCACGACCACTTGCACGTCTTGGATATTCTTGTCAATGGCATCTGCTGTGTGAGTAAACACACGCGTCAAGTGAGATTTCAACGCCTCATATTCGCGCCAAGTAACAAGTTCCTCATCCAACATCATCATCACTAAAAGACATGATTAGTAGGTTAGTGCAAAAATCAAAAAAGTTTGGTGGAAACACTCATAACTCACTCACAACTGACAAGAAAGCAGATCTTACCGTTCCAAAGTGAATAGAGATGCTTTACCAAAACGAAATCAAAGACTAATGCACTAATGTGATGAAGTGAATATCAAGGGTATAGAGAACGATCACAGGACACACAGGTTATTTATGGTGGAGCTCTAGGTATGGTATCCTAACTACACCGCAAACAAGTCCTAGTGTTGATCGTATAAAAAACCCAAGAAAGACACACGGTGGAGATAAACATGGCAAAGCAACTTATGAAAAGGAATATTGCAATGCACAAGAGAGATGCTAGTAAAATCTCAAAGTAAATAGGCACAAGATTGCTCAATCTACAAGTGCTATGATCAACTAGGCCTCCAACAATGCACACTTTGATATCTCTTTTTTGTCATGCTTGTAGCTCTTTTCTTCTTCTTTTTTTATACTGATTCTCTTTTATTTTCTCTCTTTTTCTATTTTTGATTTTTCAACTATATGAGACAATGCAAACATGAGTGCAGCAACTTAGAACAAAACTAGGCCGGATAGTCCGGGTGATATTGGCCGGAGACTCCGGTCGGGCTAGATAGTCCAGTGTATGTAGGCCGGATAGTCCGGTTTTGCCTGTCGAAAAATTTCTGCACTTCAAAACCCTAATGAGCAGCCTGTCGGAGCAAAGCAACTAGTCTCGTGGGTACGTTCCTAGGCACGAATACTGTAGATAGGCTGTGTCTATGGTATGCAAACAAAGGTACGCTATGTGGACTCAGACAAATGATGAAAACTTGCGGAAAACAGTGATGGTGGACACGGTGGAAAACAAGATCAAACCCTAAACCTAAACACAAACGAAAACTAGACTTCTACGAGAAAAACTGCAGATCGGATCTACGAGAAGACACAGCCATCAACTAAAACTCGAAAACGATGTAATCTAGTCTATGGCAAATCTTTTTGTAAGGCTTTATTCTATGTAGGATGAAACAAAAACTAATCTATGGATGGATTTGTGGATGCTCACTGAGTAAACAAGGAAATCTGATACCAAGATGATATGGGGTGGCCCGATCTTCTCAGCAAGCACTTGTCGATGATGATTATGGTGGATAGATAACTAGCCTATAGCTATGAACTCTCCCGCTTGAACCCTGATGCCAATGCAACAGCTCTCGAATCCTGTGGGATATTCACAACACCACCCTCTTGCACACGTATCCGCCAATCATGAATGGTAGTTTGCAATCTACTAATTCCCAATGGAACAATAGATCACACTCAATTGTTGTAGATAATTCGATCACAGGGTAATTCCAGAGGTTCTAATAAGAAACAACTCCAAAATAGATTTAACGTGGTCTAAACCCTAGCTATGGGTTATCCCAGGGCTTATAAGGGCGATTGGGGCGGCCAGAAACCGAAACTAAACGCGTACGACTCAAACTAATACAAGCTCACTCGGACTAGATTTCTGTCGGCGGCCGGACATTCCGGTGTAATCGGGCCGGACAGTCCGGTCAGGCCGGACACTCCGGGTGGAGTGTCGGATAGTCCGGTCTGGCCGGAAACTTCAGAGTTTCCGGGTGGTGTCCGGATAGTGTCCGATTTGGGGAACAGATTGTCCGCACCAATCCTTCTCTCGAGCAGGCTGAACAGTCTGGGTGGACTAGGCCGGACATTCTGGTCGTGGCAGAGCTTCTTGCCTCTGTCTTGATGATCTTCTCTTGCGCCTTCCTCCTACTCCTCCCTCGCGCATCCTTGGGCGATCATCATGCTGGGCTTCTCTTGTAGCCCTTCTCCTCCTCGCGCCATGCTTTTTTCTCCAACGAACCTGATCATACATAAATGCATAGACTTAGATAGTATAAAGTCCTCATTAATTAAAGTACCAGATTCGTTTAGGAGTGAATTCACCTATTGTTCAAGTAGCTTAGCACGAGCTCTTGGAATGGGTCCAATTCTAATCTCATTGGACTGATCTTTCCTTGCAATAGCTGGAACATCTTTCGTAGTAGTTGGGGTAGGTGTAAGTATAGGGATGTCCTCATCAACTAAGAGTCAGTTACAAAGTACATCTTGGATTTCAAGTAACTAAACATGCCTAAGTCGGTAAGTCTTCTAGGCCTTCCTGTAACTAGATGGAACTCCGTGTTTTCTCCTTGACTGGGCCACCCGTGAAGCAAAGCGCTAACCCGAAGTGGGCCACCCTGGTTAGCGAGTCAAAGTGGATATACCTGGAAAGTATATCCCCAATAGTAGCCCCCGGAAGCCTCCAAGATCCAGAGTCGGATTTTCATCGTCTAGCTCGATCTATATTCGGCTTGCAGAATCTTGAAGGCTTCTTGAAACTCAAAACAAAAGTAGGATCCAAGTCTCAAACTGAGTCGGACCTATGAGTATGTCATTCAGTTTTCTAGCTTGAAATTCAAACTAAGTCGGAACTTGGTCTCTAACGTAACCTGACATCAGTCAAGGTCAATTCATGTCACTGACCGACATTCCTAACAGTGTGACCGTTGGTAGGTCCGTTTATCACGGAACTGAGGCGTCATTTAATGCACACACGGAGATCGAGGAGGCGTAATCTTCTCGAGGAGGTTACTCAGCTCCTTCCACGACGCGTGGCACGTTCACTGTTTGTTTCACACGAATCTTGACACAAGCGAGGCATATAAGGGGTCAAGATCTCCTTATTCTTTCTCACCGGCGCCTGTGCTTTCTTCTTACTCCGGACGATAATGCGCTCTTTCTCTCCTTTTCCTCCCCCCAAATCGCATAGTGCCGCCCATCCAAGGTCACCACCACCACCCAAATGGCTAACGCGTCTTCATCTAGCACGGCAACGACCATGGTGGCAACCACTGCACTGGCGGAGAAGGAGAATTTTTGTCGAGTGTGGATCTCATGCGTCCTCGACAATGAGAAACTACGCGACATGGAGAAGGAAGGTCTCCTCTGTGCCGATGACTGGAGGAGCGGCTTCGACGAGGTCGTCCCTACTCCTCGCGCCGACGAAAGGGTTCACTTTTGCACGCACCTTGATAGAGGTTTGAGCTTTCCCCCTTTAGAGTTCTTTTATGAGGTCATAGATCACTATGGAGTTCAACTCCACTACTTCCCCCAAACACGATTCTAGAACTTAGCGCTTAAGCTTCCTTGTGTGAGGGTTATCTCGGAATAAAACTGAGTCTTATCTTGTTCTGGTACTACTTTGGTACCCCGAGAAATTCCATCACTTCCGATAATCCCTACATTACCGGAACTCTTATCTTGACTCTTACGAGAGACCGAGTCTACCCCAAGATTAAAGCCATCGAGTCGGTGAAGAAATGGTCGTCCACGTTCTTTTATAATAAGGACAAATCGTCTCTCGACAAAGAATCAGCTTTGCTAGCTTTTGTCGATGGTGCCACCAGGCCCCAAGAGCCCTGGGATGCGTATGTGTCGGCTCTCTCTAAAGATCTGATGCTTGCCAAGAGGCAGATCGAATATCAGATGAAGCATAAGGGTCTGAATGGATCCGACCTTATCCATTGCTAGCTGGCACGTTGGATTTAGCCCCTTCAGTACCACGGTGACCGGCTTATGCACACAGTCACCAAGAGCAAAAAGGACAGACTCAGGATCAACCCGCTCTCAATCCCAGACAAAGAATATGAGACCCAGATCAAATGGTTGATGAAGGAGCGGGTTGAGAGGAAGATTCTAGATCTCTCTCTAGATATGTATACTGCTGATGAACCCTTAACACCAGTAAGTTTTCCGTCTGCTTCCTTCATAGTCAATTATTTTATCATCTATACTTTGTTGTTGTTTGCAAAACTGAGATAATGTCTCTTTTTAGCTTGGTGAACTCCCTGAGTCGGAGATTGTTCTCTCGAGAGATATATGCCTGACGATCTGGTTCCTCAGGAGGATGAAGATCTTGAAATTCTACCGAAGGCGCTTACCCGGAAGCGCAAAACTCTGGTTGTGTCTCTGGGTACTCAAAAAGTGTCGGTTGTAACGAGGTAAATTTCTTCACAAGGTTTCAAGTATCAATTTGTATTCTCTCTGAATTACAACGATCTTAATCTTATACTATCCAGGGCTAAAACAATTGGCAAGGGTAAGGCAAAAGGAAAACCGGGGAAGACTTTGCGCCAGCAGAAGTTAACTCTGGCCTCATGTGCTGCCCCGCTTCCTTCTACCCCAAAGCCATCATCAGCACCAGAGGGTACTTCCTCTCTATGCATTGAAGATGTTTTCGCTCATTCTTCAGAGCCAGCGAACCTTTGTTCGCAGACCGACCTCACCATGGGTGACTTGGGACTTGATAAGGGTGAACCCGCAAAGGGTCATGATCCCTCGGCTGAGACCTTCACAGAAAACCTTCTGCAGAATCCGGGTTTTTGCCAAACTTGGCCTTACTCGGAAGAGTGTAAAAGAGATCAACAAGCTGGCTCTCCATTGCCTGGATACCCGGAATATCACATTAGAAGAGGAGGCGCAAGAAGCCGAGGACATCAAACTCGTTGAGCTTCTTGACCAAGTTCATCTCCGCAACGAGAAGTTGAAGGCTGGTGTGGCCCCGCCACAACTAGTGATTCCTCTGACTCTCGCTGAGAAGGTTTCTACTGAGGTGAACATGAGCCTCAACAAATTGACTCATGAGCATTATGTAAGTCATAATCCGACTCTTCTTTTATTGTATTTCATATCCTCTATCCCCCAAGCATGAAGTTGGATAGGAATCCAGATTTATGCTTTTGTAGGATGCCAAACGATGAACTAGTATAGCCCCCAAGGCTCGTGCTGATAATTAACTTAGTTAAAATATTAGCCCGAGTCTTAGTAGACTTCTGACTCTGGTACCATTATGACTTATAGAAAGTTAATGCTTATAACCAGGAATTGTTGAAGAATATTTGCGATAAGAAGAGAGAGATCAGAGCTCTCCGTCCTGAAAATGCGCAACTTAAAATTTCAAAGGATGAAGCTGAAGGTAAACATTTAAGGCCTCATTTTCATAATCTGTTGTTTGATCTGTAGTCGAATATTTATCCGGATTTATGTCTTGCTATTGTCAGAACTTGTCAAACAGTCCTGCAAAATGATTGAACAAGCCGAAGATTATAAGGTCTTGGAGGTGGAGAATGCGAACTTGCGTGCATAGCTGATAAACTCAAAATAGACCATGAGACCAACATTGCCAGTGTTCTTGAATCCAGCAATCATGCTACTGAGGCGCGTGACCACACCATCGCTAAACAAGACCAAACAATCTTGGACTTGCAAAATTCCTTGGACAGGGAGAAGGTCACCTCCGAAGCCCTTCGGAATGATCTCCGAAGCCTTCGGGACGAAAATACCAAAGTAGATGATGCTATCTTCGGTAAGTTTGTTATCCCTGAATTATAGCTTTTCTGAATTGTTAGGATCGAATATTTTGTTGACCTTGCTTTCTTTCTTATAGGTCCTCTCAACCTTCTTGATGCCTCTTCATCCGAGTCTCGTACCAGCCAGTTCGTCGCCGTTGGGGACCTGATTCACGATTTTCGCCAGCCTCTAGAAGAAATTGACGAATCCATCCAACTCTCCGGCTTAGACTCATTGTCAGCCTTTGAGCTGCGAGACAAGGCTAAGGATATGCCCAAGCTTGTCAAGGATTGGAACATGTATTATGCCCACACAATGGCATAGAATGCCCTAACAATGGTAATGAGCCACCATGGAAGCATGGAAATATGGCAAGTTACCAAGGGTTATTCGACTGTCGATGAAGACGACAATCAACAAAACATCAAGGAGATATGGATTCTTGTGCCGGACGCTTCTCGTGTGGCTGATTTGACCAGCTATGATGAGTCGTTCTTCACACCCGTTGAAGTTCCACCCCCCAAGGAAGTAGTTGTTGAAGTATCCGAAGACGATGAGTAGACTGAGTATGACTTACTTGTCTCTGACAGATATCGAGGTGACACAGGTGATGTGTCCAGTGAGCCAGCAAAGCCCGCGTCTTCACCTACATCATAGAATATGCCAGAAAAACAATGTGTTATTATGAAAACAATCTGATTGTAATAAATAGAATATTATTTTGGTGGTGCTAAGATTGTAAGAACTTATGCTTTACTCTTTTAGCACTTTTGCCTTTTCTATTTGCTGTGCTCGAAAATTACTTAAGCACTTATTTTGTCTACACTTATCGTTTATCTGGCTTTCCGCCTCGCCCCTTTCATGAGCCGGAAAACCTTCAGCACAGAAACTTTGCCGAGCAACAGAGCTCAATTGCTAAACCAGTTTGAACCCAGAATCAAAGCCGGCTTCCAGTACCAACAATTCACTACTCATAAAATATCCGCATCCAGCAATCATACAAAAACCCAAGTATAAACTAGAAAATTTAGACCTATACCCAAAGGTAGCAATTTTAGAATCGGAAATCTAATGACAACAAACATGAGCATAAAGTACTTACAAGTATTCTAGGATTTTCGACTATGACATGATCATTCAGAAATAATATGGTACATAAAAAAATCTCAAGAAAACATTGAGGAGACCAATATTTTATTTCACTTTAAACATGTACATGTATATGATTACTAAAGGGGATCCGCAGCAGAAAACAAAAATTTTCCTACGTTGGAACCCCAAAAACTTCCTAGGATCTATTTATGTAGTAATGCAGTAATGGCCGATGCGTAGAGAATACATACCCTTGTAGACCATACGCAGTTAATGTTCCGAGGGGAACGTGGTTGAAGTAGTCGTACTCGTAGACGACCTCAAGGTCGCGAAGCTCCTCGCAGGTCACCCCTTGCTCCTTCTTCATCGTGTAGGAGCTCCGGCTCACGACATTTAAGCACCCCAAGTGTTGCGCCTCATGTCTTCGTACACATCCGGTGCACGATGAGACCTCCGGCTCCCCGATCCCACCGGGAGTGCGGAAGTTGATATCCGGCTAGGAATCCCTGCAGCGCAACGGCGTGCTGCGGGTGTGCCTTGTCGCACAACCCAAACTTGGGGCCATGGTCACAAGGGCTAGAGAGAGAGGGAAGGAGGAAGTCAACCAAAGGACTTCTCCAAATATTGGTGTGTTTAATCCCACCCATGGGCATCCCTTTATACAGGGGGAGGGGGTGTGCCCTCCCCTTTGGGTTTCCCATGTGGGACTATTCAAGGGAGAGGGGGAGGCGTATGGGCCCTTAGGGCACCATGGGCCGGCCGGCCAGGGGTGGGCCCCACCCCACGCACAGCCCTAGGATGGCCAGGTGGGCCCCCTTGAGGCGCCTAGGCCTTGGCCCTTCCCTCCTTCGGTTTTCCCTCATGGGCCCTTTTTCCCTAGGAAGTTTGGCCCATTAGTGGAATACCCCTTCAAATTAGATTTTAATATTATATTTAATATTAATTACATTAATTAATATGTAAATACATATTACAAAATCCGTCTTGACCCGAAACACCTTTCGGTTCCCTTTCGATTTCCTCCGAACGACTTCGAATCTTTCCCGAAATGATTCCGTTCCTTTATTCTTTCTCCGAAAAACTTCGGATCTCTCTGTGGAACAATTCTAGTTTTCTCTTTCTCTACTGTGATTCCATCTTACGAATGATCGCTCTCATCATACCCTTAAGTGTATCCTCTCACGGCTCGGGAATGCTCTAGACATGATCTGTATCAATGATTAACAGAGGGACCAGGGATATCCATGTGATCCCTATGCATTCCTGATGACAATGTCGTTTGAACCGCTAAATGTAGCATCCAATTCCTTTTGTTTCTTGATACGACTTGTCAGAGATCCGATCATTGGTATCACATACCTTGTTCAATCTTGTTCACAACAAGTTATGTTTTCTTGTTACCGTGATATTACATCCCCGTGACCGAGTCACATGTTGTAACATTTATGGATGTAATCTCACCAAGCCGGACGTATGTATCTTTACCCGTCGTGCGGGTGAACAAATCCTGGTCTTGCAGTCACATGTCATCTACTGTTCCTTCGGAATACCCAACGTACACCTTTATGGCCACAATATTACTAGATGACGGTTGATGCAGTCTAAGCAGCCTCGGGAAACAGTGAGTAATATGAGCTCATGGTCTAAGTAAAAGGAGTCTAGGTATAGTTGTTGCAACAATGAACTTATATGACTTGATCGTGTTGCAATCCTTTGAGGAATGTCCATCACATCATTCTCCAATGATATGACCCCGTTGTCAATTAGCATAAATGCCCATGATCTTGAAACCCAGATCATCCTCATGACCAACGAACTAGTATGAATAGAGGCTACTAGGAACTTTGTTGTTTCATACCACACCTGTACCAATGTTTCTACTTGGCACAGTTATAGCACAATATGAAACTATTATAAACTAATTGAGATATCATAATAAAAACCTATTTATTATTTGCCTCTAGGGCATATCTCCTTCAGTCTCCCACTTGCACTAGAGTACAAATAATCTAGCTTGCGTTTTACTCATATAAACCATATACCATATGCGTTTATAGATCATGCATGCTCATGGGAAACGTCATGTCCATGTTCTGTTTTACCAGATCATTATGTCTTTTGCAAATCGTTAATGTCTTCCTAATTTTGACATTCACTCCATTATCTTATAATGGGTCGAAGTATTTGTTTAGCGACAAAGTGAGACTTTGTTTCTACTGTTTATAATGACGGTCGTTTTCACTGTTGTCATCTAAACTTCGAAACACACTTTGCTATCCTTTGTGTATATACTGTAGTCATGGCAGCAGAACAAGGCCGGATTCCAGGAGCTTACAGTGACTTTAGATCAACTTCGAGGGCTTTCTCATGGGCACTAGGCCCTGGGACACATCATTCTACGTTAAAAGCAAACTAGCCCCGCCATAACATTATACATCACATCAGATGGAGCCTTTATACTTCTGTATCTATGTAGATCCTAGTGCATGAAATGCAACTATGCCACTTACTTTGCATAGGAGATGCAACACATGGTTATATGGAAGAACCTATGACTGAGGCATAGGAGATGCAACACATATCTTTCTTTCAACCATAGTTGCAATACTAACTTAATGCTTCATATAGTAAGAACTTCTTTCTCACCTTGTTCCACTCTGAGCTACTTCAGAATATTGTCTTAGGACATTCTCAACATCTTTCAGAATCAAGTCCAGGAAGCATTCGACATTTAGTGTTTATTAAACTCACCAATCTATCTCGATAGATCTTTATTGTTTAATAACTTCAACTTCATCCTTAAATATTATTAACACCAATCACATCATTCACATATGTTGTCCACATATCCCAGAATGATTTCACGCTCCCACACAAATATGACATTCATGTTTGAGATCCAGGGATTTCACTTAGCTTCCACTCAAAATATGTCAGCTACATATTATGAATTAGCTAACCTGATTTGCTCCCTCTCAAATCTAGGTCCGTTCGACAAGCTTGGACATTCCAAAATTCCTTGATCAATATCAAATCGAGAATTCCACTAACGAGATTTCAATGACCATTCATTTCTCGTACTTAGGTCCATCACGCTTCTTTGTATTCGTAGGTATGTCTTGTTCAAAACATGACAAGTGAATCAACAATATAATTCCACAAACTTGTAGAATATATAGTTGAATCCTACTTACTTAAGTAAAAGTATTCACCGAAACTTTATGATCATTATCATTGGTTTCTCCTCTATATGTAGAGGTTTGGATTCATGAAACAAATTCCGCTGTGCCACTCAAAAATCCGGAGGCAAGGTCAAATACCTTGTTGTGATCTTTTACTTTCTTCCACCTGTATCTTCATCAGGACACATCAACTTTGGACAACAGCAGGTTTGCCCCTTGTGGACGATGCATTCATAGCTTCCTAAGAATGCTCTACAAAGACTTGTTTATTTGCCACAATTTCAACTTATCGAAATCTCCAGAAACTCAAACTTTCCATAACACTTATGGTGTTGTTTCCACGAATCTTTTAGATGTTCCTTTGTATTTCAAATGAGTGTTTGCTTATTTTGATCTTTAACTCTAAACGACAACTATAACCCATATAAGAGATGATATTATACCATATGTATCTTAATACATAATGATTATGATGTTTAGATATTTCAACACAGTTTGAATTCATCCAATTATCATAATTTGTGAAACATCTTTCACAAGTCCCTTTTATGCTAAACTTAACTTGAATACGTCAGTCATGTCGATCAAATCGAAGAGACTTCGTATTCTTGTTAATTTCAATATCCTCCTTTTGTTGTGAACTCATTTGAACAATTCAAATCATTTCAAACTTCATGTTTCATTAAGTAAATACGCTTATTCACTTAAGTCCACAACTAAAAAATGATTTCCACTACTTGCTAAAAATACGATACATCACTATGTATAAGATTCAACATTTCTTCGCATATCACCGTTTTACTAGAATGCAGAGTTTTAGTCATTCTGCCCAAGAGGCATGGTTTTGCAAAGTCTCTAGATTAAGCATCTAGGACCCCGATCTTCATAAAGAACATGCAATAACCAAAATGACTTAAACTATAGTGTCATTTCATTATTAAACTTTGGATATCTTTTAGCATTCTAATCCTTTATAAATGTTTAAAACATTATCATTAACATAGTGATGAGAATAACTTATTTATAATCATAATGTGACCATAAGGTATTGTTCATAAGAATAGTACAAACTGGCTTGTAACTTGTTCATATGAATAATCGTATCGCCAAAAGCAAGACACACAAACAAGGATTACAAATTTATATTCAAGTCCACTAATCCAAATGAAAAACTTTGAGGGAAGAGGTGATGTCGGCCATCAACTGTTTTGCTTGCCGTCATCAAGTCACGTTGCCTCAAAACCATCAATTCTCAAGCAGATCCTCTTGTTTTTCACAAAACCGGACAAGTATCAAATACTTTGCAAACTGTAACGAGTTTTGCAAGAACCACATTTATAATTTTTATATCTTACATATACCTTTTCATCCATGACCTCCATTGAAATCAAGCCCTTCTAAGAGTTCTCAACTCTAATGCAAGATCGCTAAGTGTTTTTCCAAACATTCTCTTTTCATCCATGATGGAGGAAAGCCCATCCAACGGCTCATACTCTATGTCCCTAATCTTGCAGAATACAAAATGTAGCCCAAATCTCCATCGAATGGATAATGGGTTATTGGATGATTATGGAGAAAACACAAACATTCCGGAGTCATCGAACTATCTCCTAATGGTTATTGTATCAAGAAGAGAAGATCACCTTTTACGAGGATATCCCTCAGGCGTGGGTATTAATCTATGAAGTTGGACCCTTTTGCTAAGTTCCATATTAAGCAATATATTCCCATGGTCGCAAAGGACCTCAACGGGATAGGCCAAGATCTACTAAGATATTTGCAAATAGACATCTAGACTAAGTTCATAATAAGAGATCAATTTATAATTGGTCCCCACTTAAATTGTCAACCCCTGGACGATTTTAGTGATCACATGATCCCTATCCTCTGCACCTCCCCCAATCATCACGGCCATTAGTGCAGCCTCAAAGGTAGACATTCAATAATGCCAATCACATCATCCATGTGAATCATGCTCGAACTTTCAACCTCTTGTGTTCTAAGGCCATGTCTGTACATGCTAGGCTCGCCAAATCTAACTTGTGTGTATTCGCTGTGCAACATGGCTTACACCCACTGTATGCGAACGTAGATATGTCTGACCCCCGATCATCATGACCGGCCTCATAACGAAGAACTTTCTTGGTGGTGCACACACAAGGGGAACACGGAACATTGGAATTCAATAGGGATTATCTTATTTGCTACCGTTGAGTATCTTAATACTAGCACACAATAAGATGTAAAACAGGTATCAACATCATATGTATAATGTGATATGATATGGTCCTTCTTGCACCTTGATCTCCATCGAGCGCTCCGGCATGATCTCCATCTTGCCCTTGGTTTGACGCCAAGTCCACGACGCCTCCACCAGGTCGTCCATCGGAATGATGACTATTACTATACTAGTTAGTAACAGAAAAGTAAACTACTTTACCTTCATAACGACCAATGCCATATCATAATCACATGCCCTCTACAAAATAAAGTTAAACGCCTCTACTTTATCTATTGCAAGTTTTACGTGGTTGTTAGGGCTTTCATAATAGAACCGGTTCTAATCTACGAACTTTCCAAATACAACATGGATCCAACAGTTGTCTATACTACACCCTTTTTGGGGCCCTCTGTTGTAAATGATATATCAACTATTGAATGAGAGACAGACACCCGCTAGCCACTTATACGGTACAAGTCATATGTTGAGCGTGGAACCAGTCTCGTGTACGAATACGCGTAAGATCGGTCCGGGCCGCTTCATCAAACAATACCGCGATATAAACAATTACACGTTAGAGGGTAACAACTAAGGGATCAATGCCCGCACAATACTTGTGCGTACTGGCCATACAACACTCCTACGCATAGATTGGCTCTAATATCACTGAAGGGGATCCGCCGCAAAAAACAAAAAGTTACCTACGATGGAACCCCGAAAACTGCCTAGGATCTATCTATGTAGTAATGCAGTAACGTCCGATGCATAGAGAATACATACCCTTGTAGACCATACGCGGTTAACGTTCTGAGGGGAACGTGGTTGAAGTAGCTGTACTCGTAGCCGACCTCAAGGTCGCGAAGCTCCTCGTAGTTCACCCCTTGCTCCTTCTTCATCATGCAGCAGCTCCGGCTCACGACATTTAACCGCCCCAAGTGTTGCGCCTCGTGTCTTCGTACACATCCGGTGCACGATGAGACCTCCGGCTCCCTGATCCCACCGGGAGTGCGGAAGTTGATATCCGGCTAGGAATCCGTGCAGCGCAACGGTGTGCTGCGGGTGTGCCTTGTTGGCACAGCCCAAACTTGGGGCCATGGTCACAAGGGCTAGAGAGAGAGAGGGAAGTATGAAGTCAACCAAAGGACTTCTCCAAATATTGATGTGTTTAATCCCACCCATGGGCACCCCTTTATATAGGGGGAGGGGGTGTGCCCTCCCCTTTGGGTTTCCCATGTGGGACTATTCAAGGGAAAGGGGGAGGCGCATGGGCCCTTAGGGCACCATGGGCCGGCCTGCCAGGGGTGGGCCCCACCCCGCGCACAGCCCTAGGCTGGCTGGGTGAGCCCCCTTGAGGCGCCTAGGCCTTGGCCCTTGGCCCTTCCCTCCTTCGGTTTTCCCTCATGGGCCCTTTTTCCCTAGGAAGTTTGGCTCATTACTGGAATACCCCTTCAAATTAGATTTTAATATTATATTTAATATTAATTACATTAATTAATATGTAAATACATATTACAAAATCCATCTTGACCTGAAACACCTTTCGGTTCCCTTTCAATTTCCCCTGAACGACTTCGGATCTTTCCCGGAATGATTCCGATCCTTTATTCTTTCTCCGAACAACTTCGGATCTCTCAGCGGAACAATTATGGCTTTCTCTTTCTCTATTGTGATTCCATCTTACGAATGATCGCTCTCATCGTACCCTTATGTGTATCCTCTCACGGCTTGGGAATGCTCTAGACATGATCTGTATCAATGATCAAGAGAGGGACCAGGGATATCCATGTGACCGCTATGCATTCCTGATGACAATGTTGTTTGAACGCTAAATGTAGCATCCAATTCCTTTTGTTTCTTGATACGACTTGTCCGAGATCCGATCGTTGGTACCACATACCTTGTTCAATCTCGTTCACAAAGTCTCTAGATTAAGCATCTAGGACCCCGATCTTCATAAAGAACATGCAATAACCAAAATGACTTAAACTATAGTGTCATTTCATTATTAAACTTTGGATATCTTTTAGCATTCTAATCCTTTATAAATGTGTAAAACATTATCATTAACATAGTGATGAGAATAACTTATTTATAATCATAATGTGACCATAAGGTATTGTTCATAAGAATTGTACAAACTGGCTTGTAACTTGTTCATATGAATAATCGTCTCGCCAAAAGCAAGACACACAAACAGGGATTACAAATTTATATTCAAGTCCACTAATCCAAATGACAAACTTTGAGGGAAGAGGTGATGTCGGCCATCAACTGTTTTGCTTGCCGTCATCAAGTCACGTTGCCTCAAAACCAGCAATTCTCAAGCAGATCCTCTTGTTTTTCACAAAACGGACAAGTATCAAATACTTTGCAAACTGTAACGAGTTTTGCAAGAACCACATTTATAGTTTGTATATCTTACATATACCTTTTCATCCATGACCTCCATTGCAATCAAGCCCTTCTAAGAGTTCTCAACTCTAATGCAAGATCGCTAAGTGTTTTTCCAAACATTCTCTTTTCATCCATGATGGAGGAAAGCCCATCCAACGGCTCATACTCTATGTCCCTAATCTTGCAGAATACAAAATGTAGCCCAAATCTCCATCGAATGGAGAATGGCTTATTGGATGATTATGGAGAAAACACAAACATTCCGGAGTCATCGAACTATCTCCTAATGGTTATTGTATCAAGAAGAGAAGATCACCTTTTACGAGGATATCCCTCAGGCGTGGGTATTAATCTATGAAGTTGGACCCTTTTGCTAAGTTCCATATTAAGCAATATATTCCCATGGTCGCAAAGGACCTCAACGGGATAGGCCAAGATCTACTAAGATATTTGCAAATAGACATCTAGACTAAGTTCATAATAAGAGATCAATTTATAATTGGTCCCCACTTAAATTGTCAACCCCTGGACGATTTTAGTGATCACATGATCCCTATCCTCTGCACCTCCCCCAATCATCACGGCCATTAGTGCAGCCTCAAAGGTAGACATTCAATAATGCCAATCACATCATCCATGTGACTCATGCTCGATCTTTCGATCTCTTGTGTTCCGAGGCCATGTCTGTACATGCTAGGCTCGCCAAATCTAACTTGTGTGTATTCGCTGTGCAACATGGCTTACACCCACTTTATGCGAACATAGATATGTCTGACCCCCGATCATCACGACTAGCCTCATAACGAAGAACTTTCTTGGTGGTGCACACACAAGGGGAACACAGAACATTGGAATTCAATAGGGATTATCTTATTTGCTACGATTGAGTATCTTAATACTAGCACACAATAAGATGTAAAACAGGTATCAACATCATATTTATAATGCGATATGATATGGTCCTTCTTGCGCCTTGATCTCCATCGAGCGCTCCGGCATGATCTCCATCTTTCCCTTGGTTTGACGCCAAGTCCACGACGCCTCCACTAGGTCATCCATCGGAACAATGACTATTACTATACTAGTTAGTAACAGAAAAGTAAACTACTTTACCTTCGTAACAAACAATGCCATATCATAATCACATGCCCTCCTGCAAAATAAAGTTAGACGCCTCTACTTTATCTATTGCAAGTTTTACGTGGTTGTTAGGGCTTTCACAATAGAACCGGTTATAATCTACAAACTTTCCAAACACAACATGGATCCAACAGTTGTCTATACTACACCCCTTTCAGGGCCCTCCGTTGTAAATGATATATCAAATATTGAATGAGAGACAAACACCCACTAGCCACTTATACGGTACAAGCTGTATGTTGAGCGTGGAACTAGTCTCGCATACGAATACGCGTAAGGTCGGTTCGGGACGCTTCATCAAACAATACCGCAATATAAACAAGTACACGTTAGAGGGTAACAACTAAGGGATCAATGCCCGCACAATACTTGTGCGTACTGGCCATACAACCCTCCTACGCATAGATTGGCTCTGATACCACTGAAGGGGATCCGCCGCAGAAAACAAAAAGTTTCCTACGATGGAACCCCAAAAACTACCTAGGATCTATCTATGTATTAATGCAGTAACGGCCGATGCATAGAGAATACATACCCTTATAGACCATACATGGTTAACGTTCCGAGGGGAAGGTGGTTGAAGTAGTCGTACTCGTAGCCGACCTCAAGGTCGCGAACCTCCTCGCAGGTCACCCCTTGCTCCTTCTTCATCATGCAGCAGCTCCGACTCACGACATTTAAGCGCCCCAAGTGTTGCGCCTCGTGTCTTTGTACACATCCGGTGCACGATGAGACCTCCGGCTCCCCGATCCCGCCGGGAGTGCGGAAGTTGATATCCGGCTAGGAATCCGTGCAGCACAATGGCGTGCTGCGGGTAGCCTTGTTCGCACAGCCCAAACTTGGGGCCATGGTCACAAGGGCTAGAGAGAGAGAGGAAAGGATGAAGTCAACCAAAGGACTATAATGGAGGGGTTCTCACAGTGCGTGTTTAGAGACGTGGGGTATGGCGGAGAGTTGGCGGGTAGGAGGTAACACAGATTACCTAGGTTCAAGTCCCGTAACGGTGGCGGAACTCTACTCTTGCTATAAATCACTATAATGGCAATACATCGAGTTATAGAGATAGATTCGTTGTGCAAGGTGTTGCATGTTGTACGTAGCAATCTAAGAGGTTGTGCCCTAAAGGCTCCCGCATGCTGGCTTATAAAGGCGCCAATACCTAGGGTTTACAGGGAAAGGTCTTTGCCGAACAAGGTAAAGAGTCCGACACTAATATGAACTAGTCTTCTGTGTCTTGTACTCCAAGGCTTCGAGTATGTCGGTGACTCATGCGTAGCCTTCCTTTATCCAGCATGGGCCTCCCTTCTGGATCTGTCTAACTGGGTCGCCCAGCAGGCCATAGGCCTTGCTACCAACTATGGGCCACCCGGGTTAGGCGGATTGTTGACATGCTATGAGGGTACCCATTTGGCATATCCCCAATAGTATCCCCCGGAGGACTTTGAAATCTTGCGCCGTCTTGCCCACTGATCTTTGAATATCCCGTCTAAGTGATGCCGACAATTCGTCATGCAATATCTCAAAGGTCTCCCAAAGAACCCTGCAATCCTATCCGGCTTCGCAATGTAGCCGGTGATTCCTTGAGTCTTTGTTTCCAGAGTCGGACAATCTCCATCTTCGATTGAATCTTCGGACGTGACCCTTCACTGCAACTGTTAGGAAGATGATGTAGGGTACAGCCTATGCTACCTCGAAACTCACAGAAACAGAGAATTAATCATCAGCTATTTTCACACGCGCGAAATCTGAAACAGCGAAGCGACAAAGATGGAGGATGTGGCGAAATTACCTCGCACGTTCACTTCCACGTCGGCAATGCTCCATCCATTGGATCCCTTTGCACGAACTTGATGCGGGGTCTATATATTTTCACCGCGGTTAGTTTATTTTCTTTTTACCCACATTCGCTTTCTCATCTTTGTCTTCCTCCAGCCGTGCGTCCGTTCGAGCTCCTCCTTGAAAACCCTAGTCAGAGCCCTCTTCTCCTCCTACTCCCTCATAGCAATGGCCTCCAGCAGCTCCATTCCATCAACGGAGGCGACCCTTGAGGCTATTCCAGAGCCATCCCAGGGAGTGACTGTCCCGCTAGAGGGGGTGGTTGTCCCTGTCATCTCCATGGTGGAAACCACCGGTGACGACCAACAACGAGCGGCGCCAAAAGCTACTGACGAAGATAATGACTCCCACAAGGGGGTGTGGAGGGGCTCTGACCTCTCCGCCGAGGATCTGCAGGAACTGGTCTCCGATGGGTATCTCCTCGTGGCTAAGGAGTTTGTCTAGCAGGCAACATCGGCCGGCAAGGTGGTTCCTTCTCCCCAAGCCGGAGATAAGGTGCACCTCAAGGCCCAGCTGGTACGAGACGTAAGCCTGCCAGTCTCCGACTTCTTCTTGGACGATCTCCGGCACTTCTAGGTACTCCCCCACAATCTCTCTCCCAACAGCATCTTAGTCCTTAGCAACTTTGTAGCCTTGTGCGAAAGATTCCTAGGCATTAAACCTAGGTTAGATCTATTCGTGTACTTTTTTACCGTCAAGAGAGAGTCCGTAGAGTCCAAGGATGAATTGCGGATCTATGGAACCATTAGCTTCAAGATCTGGCCTAGCCGGCGCTTCCCCGACATCGTAGGGCATGAGTCATGCAAGAATTGGTAGCGCACGTACTTCTACGGCCCAAATATTCCTCTGCCTGACCGCCTTGAGACTTATCCCGACTTCATCGATGGAGCCGCCGCTGAGGTGCCTGCATGGCGGACCCCAGCCACCCTTCCCTCTGACGACGAGGCCAATCGCGCCGTAAGGCGGATTGAATGGCTCGTAGAGGGAGGCCTAACGGGCTTGGATCTTCCCTTGTGCTAGTTTGTTAGGCGGATCTCGCCTCTGTAGCATCGTGCCGAGTTGATGTGTAAATACACTTAAGACAGGAGGGATCCCACGCGAATTTCGCAGGATAACTTCTATACTGACTCCGTCAAACTCCGGCTTAAGGACATCGTCAAGGTGAAGGATAGGAAGCGCGGCTTCAAGATCACCTATGATATGTTCGATTGCGACACATGCCCAGAGGTAGCTTTTGTTTCCTTTGTTGCTCGTTATATACTCTAAGGCTTTTCCGACTTGAAGTTGTTTGTCTAACACCCCTCTACATCCCAGCTGGCGACCTTGGCAGCAGATCAGATGGCCTCCCAGGTCTATGATCCTGAGCTGAAGGATATCCATGTGGTGTCCGACGACAACACCCCCAAGTTTCAACCAGCTCCGGCAGCACGAAAGCGGAAGAGCTCCACCTCTAACGCTGCTACCGAGGCCAAGAAGAAGAAGAAATCGGAGAGTGGAGTCTCCAAACGATCCACCGCCGCCTTAGAGGCGGAGAAGAAGAAGAAATCCACCGGCATTCCCCTCACCAAGCCTCCTGCCGTGGAGTAAGTGTTTTCATTCTCCGGCTTGTACTTTTCAGTTTATACCTTTTTTCAACTCTTGTACTTATACTTCGTATGTTTCAAGAGGAAAGCCTGTGTTAGCTTGAAGCGATCCTCTAGAGATGCTAGAGGGTCAAAAAATATTCGTGACATGCTCACCAGGGACGTGGCCGCCAAGCCCTCTCCCGCTACTGCTCCCCCCACTCCTACCGCGAAACCTTCTGGTGGCCTCGCTGGGCCTTCGTCTCCTATCATCCCTGAGATCTTCGCCATGGAGGCAGATGTCAATCCAATCCATGATATCTCAGGCTCTATCAAGGCAGACATTTCTTCCAGTGGCCAAGCGACACATGAGATCACTTCCTTCAAAGTGGCTGAAGCTCCGGCTAAGGATGCCACTAAGAAAGTGAAACAAGTGATGAAAGAGGCGGAGGTGGAGGCAACGGTTAAGGTGGAGCCTCTGAGCCATCATCTGTTTTGAAGACACAACAGGCAGCTAAGGCATCATCCATGCCTCTGGCATCAACGTCTCCTTTGGCAGCAACTCCTCCGACATTGTGCCTAGATGCCCTCATTGCGCAGGCGGATGCCGTGTATAACAATGTCGGCATCTTCCACACCGCATATGCCAATCTGGCCAACAATCTCAAGCTTATTGCCATTGTAAGTCTTTTGAACTTCACTTTGTTTATTTTGCATAGTATACCCCTCTGTAGCCCCCGGGATCTTAGGCGGATAAACAAAGCTTATTGGCCTGAGTGCTCCAAAGAACTTTTAAGAGTAGAACTTGATAGTGTAGCCCCTGAGCGTCTAGGTGGAGACTTAGAAGAATTCTAGCTAGATGCTCTAAGAGTAGCATACTTGTTGACTAAAAACTTGCGCTGTAGCCCCTGAGCATGTAGTTGAAACTATACAGTTCTGACTAGATGCTCTAGAGAAACTAAACATGCTTGTTTGTTTGTAGACTGAGAATAGATGGAGAGTCACGGCCAATGAGAGGTTTGTTGCTTTGCGGAAGGAGCTGGACCTTGAACAGGGTAAAACAGCCTTCCTGAAGCAACGTATCAAAAATAGCCAGAGTCTATTTCTTGTGACAGCTCCTTGCTTTTCCTCATTGATTTATTTCTACCGTCTTCTCATAGTACTTTCTAATTTCCGTCTTACAGAAGCCATTGCCAAGGCCAAGAGCATCGTCGAGCAATCCAAGCATATCTAGGAGCTCGATGATGAGAACAAAATTTTGAAGAAGAACTATGGTAGCCACACAGATTCTGCTGGTAGACGGCGGATCTCTGGCATGCCAGCACGTGCTCTTCTTCAAGTAGGTCCACAGATAGGCGTCTGGATTCTTCAGCGTCATCCTCCTTGTAGGCGAAAACTCTTGGTGCATCATGGAGGATGTCGGATGGGAGGACCACTTCTGCTCCATAAACCACGAAGAAAGGAGTCAAGCCGGTGGATCTGGTGGGTGTTGTTCGTAAACTCCACAAAACAGATGGTAATTCCTCCGCCTAGGCTTCGGCTGCCCTACGTAGCGGTGCCTCTAAGCGTGGCTTGATTCCGTGCAGAATTAGTCCATTGGCCCTTTCAACTTGCCCATTTGATTGTGGGTGAGCCACAAATGCTAGGTCAAGGCGGATGCCTTTTTCATGACAGTACTCCTCAACTTCTCTGAGAGATAAATTTCTGCAATTGTCGGTGATGATGCTATGTGGGAGACCATATCTCACCACTAGATCCCAGACAAATTTTAGGGTTGTTGCCCCATCAAGATTTCTAAAGGGTTTAGCTTCAATCCATTTTGTGATCTTATCCACTGCTACTAGCAAGTGTGTAAATCCACAGGGTGCTATCTGCAAAGGTCCCACCATGTCCAGCCCCCAGCCTGCAAACGGCCAAGTTATTTGTATGGTTCGCAATTCTTCAGCTGGGACACTTGGTTGTCTTGCATAGAAATGACACCCAAGGCATGTTTGTACCAACTTATCGGCGTCCTCCTTGGCAGTTAACTAGCAGAATCCTTATCGGAAGGCCTTAGCCACCAATGATCGGGCAGTGGCATGGTGCCGCAATCTCCGAGATGTATTACTCTAAGGATTTCGATACCTTTCTGCTGGGAGACGCATCGAAGGAAAACTCCTGTGGTACTTCTTTCGTAAAGCTGGCCATCAATGATGACATAGCCTTTTGCTCTGTGTACTATTTGTCGGCTTTCGACTTTGTCGGCAGGCAAAGTTCCATATTGTAGATAATCCATGAACAGTTTCATCCAAGCCGGAGAGGTCACTGTTACTATATTAACAAATGAATCCACTCTATCCGGGTTGTCGGGGTCCGCTCCCTTCACGGATGGGGTCCATAAATGTTCCAGGAAAATGCCTGGCGGAATTGGTCGACGAGCCAATCCAAGCTTTGACAGTAGATCTGCCACCTCATTCTCCGCCCTTTTGATGTATTTGACTTCGTAGTCGTCGAAGCACTTGGCTATTTCGTCTACTTCATCTCGATATGCTGCCATCATAGGGTTCCGCGTGTTCCAGGTGCCAGCTACTTGCTGGGCAACCAAGTCAGAATCTCCACAACAAACTATGCGCTTGATGCCAATATCTTTGGCTATGCGAAGTCCGTGAATGAGGGCTTCATACTCCGCCATGTTATTGGTAGCATTGAAGTGAATCTGTAGGACGTATTGCAACTTTTCTCCTGTTGGTGATTGTAATAATACACCAGCCCCCGAGCCATTGAGTAGCTTTCATCCGTCAAAGTGCATGACCCAATATTCTGGCTCTGGCACAGGAGTGTCTTCTGGCAGTTCTGTCCAATCTGCGAGAAAATCCGCCAATGTTGGTGATTTGATAGCGTCGCGTCTCTTGTGGGTGATTTCAAAGGCAGCAAGTTCAATGCCCCACTTTGCCACTCTCCCTGTAGCGTCGTTGTTGATGATGATGTCGGACAGTGGAGCTTTGCTCACCACTGTGATACGGTGCTCCTAGAAATAATGCTTAGCTTGCGTGAAGCAAGCCAAAGTCCATAAGCTATCTTTTGGTAGTGCAGGTAACGCTATTTGGATTCCGTCAAGACCTCGCTTACATAGTAAACAGGTCGCTGAACTCCGTATTCGTGTGTTGGTTCCTTGTGCTCCATGATAACCCACAAGTATAGGGGATTGTGTTTAGCCTTTTCGATAAGTAAGAGTGTCGAACCCAACGAGGAGCTAAAGGTAGGATAAATATTCTCTCAAGTTCTATCAACCACTGATACAACTCTACGCACACTAAACGTTTGCATTATCTAGGAAATAAAACTAGAGCAACAATACGACTAATAGAGATAGCTTTGCATGATAATAAATAACAAGAAAGTAAAGCTAGTTGCTGCAGCAATAAAATACACTAAACTAACAGAACCATGAGTGTGGAATAGTGGTGGTAATTGTGGTGGCTTTGTCCAAGTTTAAATAGCGAATAGATCGGGTTCATTGTCTTCGATGTAGTTTTCTATATGGGAGAGGCTAAATATACATGCGCTTCACTACTTGGAATTACATGTACTATATGATTGGATTGTTAGCAAACATCCGTAACTACTAACAATGCATTAAGGTTTCCCCAACCATAGCCTTAAGTTTAATGGTCCTCTTACTCCCATACGTGTAACGCTCCGGTTCGCGTCCTCAGGTTGCTGTCACTCCGGCAGAACTCCCCCTTCCTTTTACACATACTACAAACCCTATGATGTTTAATCCATGCACGCACAAATATAATGGACACCAAAGGACTGTATCATATCAACATACAACTCTAATGAATCAAAGATGTTCAACCATTCAATCTAAGAACAAAGAAACTACACAAACATGACATAGATCATAGGATTATAACTTATAGCATCAAACACCATGTTTATATAGGACGGTACAGAGGTGTGTGGGAGGATGAACCACTGCATACTAGGAGGATTAGGTGATGGAGATGGCGGTGAAGATGGTGAAGAGCGCGGCGGCGGCACCGACGGCAGCGCGGGGGACTCCTTCCCTACCACCGGTATCATGGGGGAGCACCGCCCCTTAGCCCCTTCCTTCATGGCTTCTTGGGTGCCCCCACATGGAGATGGGATCCATGGGGGAGGCAAAAACATGGCTTTGGCGGCTGCAAATTCATGGGTGGAGGTGCCTTGGGCGAATTAGGTTTTCTTCCTTTATATAGCTTCTCGGATTCCCGTCACCCCATCTTGGGCTGCAGTAAATCGGGCCTAGCGGGCCTGTCCAGACTCGGAATCAGCTAAATTTTATGTCCAGAACGTTTGTCGCGAAATTTCCAACAACTCCGTTTGATGCCGTCTTCGACCCGAAACGTGACCATCATCAAAAAGAGTTCTGAGACAAATTTCTGGAAAAATCCCAATTTGACTCCAACAAGGTTTCCACTTGTATTCTTGATAATTCCTACACATCAAAGTGTAAAACAAGAACATTGTGCACTTTTGCAACTATTAGTAGGTTAGTCCAAATAAACCATAAACTTTATACAAAAAGGAGTGTCAAAAGCATATTATTAGCATAAAACCATCAAAAATTATAGATACGTTATGGACGTATCACTCCCCCACGATGACGATGCTGATTACTCGATTGGTTGCTGCCATGTAAACTAACATAGGCCCCCTTAACACCGGTGCTGCAAGTATTGGTGGGGAGGAGAGTATTCTCTTCAACTCCTGAAGTGCTGTGTCAGCCTCGTCCATCCATGTGAATTTTTCCGCCTTCTTGAGCAACTTGTAGAGCGGCATAGCCTTCTCCCTAAGTCGAAGATGAACCATTTTATGACTGCAATGCAGCCTGTGAGCCTTTGTATGTCATTTAGGCATGTCGGATGTTTGATGTCGAGGATGGCCTTGATTTTCCCCGGGTTCACCTTGATTCCGCGATACGAAATGATGAAGGCCAACAGTTTGCCAGAGGGTACCCCGAAGACGCACTTCTTGGGGTTCAGCATCATGCTATATTTCCGGAGATTGTCGAAGGTTTCCTGCAAGTCGGCGATAAGATCATTTGATTTCTTTGACATTACCATGATGTCGTTCATGTAAGCGTGTACGTTGCAACCTATTTGGTCCTGTAGGCAATGTTGCATTGTCCGCTGGTAAGTAGCACCAGCATTTTTCAACCCAAAGGGCATCGTGACGTAGCAATACGTGTCGTAGGGTGTGGTGAACAAAGTGGCCAATTGGTCTGACTTTCGCATCCGGATTTGGTGGTATCCTAAGTAAGCATCGAGAATACACAGAAGTTCCGAGCCAGCCGTCGAGTCAATGACTTGGTCAATGTGAGGCAAAGCACACGGACCCTTCGGACATGCTTTGTTCAAGCCAGTGTAATCAATGCACATTCTTAATTCACTAGTTCCCTTTTTGGGGACAAGTACAAGATTTTCCACCCATCAGGTGTGAATAACTTCTCGGATAAAGCCAGCCTAAAGTAACCTAGCTATTTCTTTGCCTATAGCCCTTTGTCTTTCATCACCAAAGCGTCATAGAGGTTGCTTCACCGTTTTGGCGTTGGGATCAATATTCCAGCTATGCTCGGCAAGTTCCCTAGGTACACCTTTCATGTCGGCAGGTTGCCAGGCAAATATGTCCCTATTCTTATGGAGGAACTCGACGAGCGCGCTTTCCTATTTGGGATCCAGGTCCATGCCAATGGCGGTGGTCTTGGAGGAATCTCCTTCAACAAGCTCCACCGACTTGGTCTTGATGGTGACCTTGAATGCGGGTTTGGCAGTAGTGATCTACTTCTTCGAAGCCGGATCTCCGAGGCATCGACCTGGTTCTAGATCTCCTTGAACTCCTCATCATAGAGGACTGCTTCGACGAAGGTAGCCTCACTAAGCTCGCACTCCCGTGCTTTGGTGAAGCTTCCGTCAACGGTGATGACGCCATTCGGTCTGGGAATCTTGAGCTTGTTGTAGACAAAGCATGGCCTTGCGAGGAAGGAGTGGAAGATGTCGCGCCCGAAGATGACGTGGTGCACGCTCTTGAAGGGCACCACTTCAAAGGTCATGCGCTCTTGGCGGTAATTGTTAACATTGCCAAAAGCGACCAGAAGGGTGATGCAGCCCAAGGAATTTGCTTGCCGGTCGGGAACAACCCCATGGAACACGGTATTGCTCTTCCTTAGTTGGGTATCCGTCAAGTTCATCTTGTGCAGTGTATCCAGGTACATGATGTTGATGCTGCTTCCACTGTCCACGAGGCACTTGGTGAACTCGATGCCGTCAATCAAAGGGTTGATGACCATGGCATACTGGTTCTCTGTTGGGATAAGATCTGGGTGATCCTTCCTATCCCAAGTAATTGGAACTTCTGACCACCTAACGTACTGGGGAACCGGAGGGTGGGTAGCCATCAGTATCCTCAGAGACGTTTTTTGGGCCCGAACTATGGGGGTGCCAAGGAAGGTATGGTAACATGGAGCCTTCTTCTCAAAGGGATTTTCCCTTTATCCTCTCCCTTGTCAGAAGATTTGGGTTCAACGTCTTCATCCATATCGCTTGATTCCTTGGGCTCTTCCTCCTTCTTCTTCCCTTTGCCCTTTCCATGGGGTCTGTTCTTCCGACTTTGCTTGTAGCCGGACTTAGGGCCTTCCTTGAGGTTGTTGACAAATTTGCATTGGAGGTTGGTGTGGGTGGCCTTGCCGTTTGTGTCAAGATGGACGAAACACGGCATATCACGGTACTCTTTGTACGTTTGGGGAACCCGGGGCGCTGAGGGTGTAGTATCACTCCTCTGCTGGCCACTGCTTGTCCCCCGACCATGTCCATGTTGTCCGCCTCTGCCTCTGCCAGTGAACATTGCAGCGACCATGTCGGCTACTTGCTTTTCTTCGGGTGGATTTTCCGCTTGTTATTGTTGTTTTTTCTGGCCTGGGTAGGGATTGCTATTGCCGGCAGTGATTCGCACGCACCCTCATCAGCAGCGGCGAACTCGCTAGCCATGGCGATCATTGCATTGAGGGTGAGCTCATTGTTGTCTTGTTTGTGATTCAACTTATGGCAGAGCAAAGTTCCCTTTTCCAGACCGTCGATGAAGGCAGCCATAACGGTCTGTTCGTGCACCCCTGCGCAGGAATTTTTCATATCCATCCAGCGACAGAGGTAGGCACGAGAGGATTCATCCTTTTCTTACACACACCACTGTAGGTCTCTGATAGTGCAGGGACGTTCGTACCCTCGAAATTCTTGGTGAACGCTTCATGCATGTCCAACCAGTTGCATATTGATTTCTCCGGTAAGTCGTCGATCCATTGTCGGGCGGTGCCAGTCAGCATGAGTGGGAGGTACTTGACGGTGACATTGGGGTTTCCCCCTACGATGTGAATCGCTTCGCTGTAGTCCTACAACCATGTTGCTGGCCTAGTAGTGTTGTTTTAAGGCTTAATGGTCTTGTCTATCCAGAGGCCCTTGGGGTAGGATGTGGCCCATATTACCGGTCCAAAGCAACGTGGCACAAGGTACGGGATCTCCCGAGCTTCTTCGATCTTGTCCAGCCGTGTACGCGCATCATACGGCTCTGGTTGCTTCCATTTTCCGTCATGGGGAGGGGAGTTGTGGCGCGATCTATGAGATCCACCATGCCCTCCGCTATGATAGCTGCTAGGTGGCGACGGTGGCGGTGGCAGCGGCGGGTTAGCTTTCTTGATGTGCCCCTCCTACGACTCCTCACGCCTGTCCCGGTTACTTTTCGGACATGGTGGATCCTTGTGGGACCTTCTCCTATGTCCTTCAATGCCATTGCGCTCTCCGGCATGCCAGGGCTGCTCACCCTGGTCGCGTATAACGATGCCGGCCTGGGGACGCCTTGGCGGTGGCATGCTTGTACGGTGGCGCGGCTCAGGTTCCTCGTGACGCCGAGATGGTGGTGGAGGTGGCAACCGGTGGGGATGAGCCTTTTCTCCGTGATCGGAGGATATGGGGATGGTGTCAGTCCTGTTGCGTGCCCCCTTCGTCTTCGCTCTATAGAGCCTGTATGTGATCCCTCGTCACGGGGAGATTTGGGCCTTCTACGGTTGTTCAGGGTTGACTGACAAAGCTCTGGGTTGGACTCGAGCCTCTACGAGGCAGCCTTCTCCTATTGCTTGCATGCCTTAGCGACGAGGTCGTACACCTGAGGAAATGCTTCTAGCGACCTGTCCTATTCCAAGAGGGCCTTGGCAATGACGATGTTGAGGACGGGAGTTGGAATGACTTGCCTCCCCTCTGAATCAATCTATGGGGTGGCTTTTGTCGGCTTAGACCCGTCATATCCCAACCTCCGCCAAACGCCGGGATCTTCGACGACGTGAGCTGGCAGTTTCTTTGCCTTTTGCTTTAACAACAATTGCTTGTACTCAGCTTCTATAGCTCTTGCTGCCTTGATGGATTGTTGTGCCTTAGCCATGTCTTCGTCCAGCCTAGCGCTCTGCTCCGCAATGCACTTGGCCTCCTCTAAGATTGTCGCGCGTTTCTCATCAAGCTCTATAACGCTCTGGATATGGGCGACGGTGATAGGATCAATGAGGAGTGCACCATAAATTTCCTTGTCAGTAGGAGTAGCGAATGGGTTGTCAGCTGCAGACGTTGATGGTGGCATTGGCGGCTGATTTGAATGCTGGGCAGTACTGGGGGCTATGGTGAGTTCCTGCACCGGTTGCAGGCGGATAACCGGAGGAAGCATGGCCTTGTTCGGAGCCAGAGGTTCGGCGGCTTTCTTAGCTACTGTTGCTCTGGTAACCGCTGTCATGGGCGGAGCTCTCTCACGTTCCTGTTCCTGTTCGTCTTCTTCCATCACGCTCCCAATGGCTACTAGCACCTGGTCGGAAGTGTTGGCCTTCTCGGCACGCTCCTCCTTCTCGATCTCTTGCTTGATCTCCCTCATAACAACATCATATTCCTCCGAGTTCGCATCTGATACACTGCCATCCATATTGATGTCGGCGTATAGCGTGTCAAGGACGGAGTCAGAGTTGGCTTCGGTGTTGGCGATGGCGGATGTGGAGGGAGATGGTGGCGGGCCGTTGTTTTTGTTTCCTCCTCCGCCTACGACGGCGATTGCCATTTTGGCCTCTTCACTGGCATCCGCGTACTCATTTATGATGGTAACCATCTCACCAAGGGTGAGAAGACCTGCGGTCTGCCGCCTTCGGAGGGTATGCCGAAGGAGTGTTCCGGGTGTGAGCCCTCCCACAAAGTGGTACACGAGCTTGTCGGTGCGGTCGCCCTCTAGGGTTTCCCTCACCATCATCCGTCTAGCAAGGTATTCGCGGGGAGGTTCTCCATCCCTTTGAATGCATCTGGCCAGATCGAAGATGGTGACTACGTCGACAAAGTGTGACCTGCGCATCTCTAATGCTCAGGGAAGCCAAGCGGACTTGCGGGGTCCTTCCACCTTTATATCCTGCACATGGGCGGTTTGGGTGGGCCTTGAATTTTCCTGATCCGAGCCACCATACTCCAAGGAGAGGTATGGCCCAGATCCTTCCGCGAATGTGTCCTACTCATAGGTGGTCCGTGCAGGGCTTGACGAGTTTCCGACTTCCTAGGATCTAGGACCCGAGTCAGTTTCGCCGATGAAGATGTGGATGTCTCCGAAGGGGATGACGGAACAACACGTAGGGTTCGTCTTCGCCGGCACCCAGGACTCATCTAGAGGGACGATTGGGATGTTGCCGGAGAAGAGAACATGTCCGATGGCTACGGTGTTGCCTATTCCTGCGAAGAGATTGGACCTCGCCCGCTGTAGAGCTCAAAGCGCCTCTTACCCCACGGTGGGCGCCAACTGTCGTGGTATTACCGATGAGTACGCCATGGAGGGGTCCTCACAGTGCATGTTTAGAGATGTGGGGTAAGGCGGAGAGTTGGTGGGTACGAGGTAACACAGCTTACCCAGGTTCAAGTCCAACAACGGTGGCAGAACTCTACTCCTGCTATAAATCACTAAAATGGCAATACGCCGAGTTACAGAGATAGGTTCGATGTGCGAGGTGTTGTACATTGTACTTAGCAATCTAAGAGGTTGTGCCCTAAAGGCTCCTGCAGGCCGGTTTATAAAGGCTCCAAGACCTAGGGTTTACAGGGAAAGGTCCTTGCCGGACAAGGTAAGGAGTCCTACACTTCTGTGTCTTGTACTCCAAGGCTTCGAGTATGTCGGTGACTCCTGCATAGCCTTCCTTTATCCGGCATGGGCCTCCCTTCTGGATCCATCTAACTGGGCCGCCCAGCAGGCCATAGGCCTTGCTACCAACTATGGGCCACCCGGGTTAGGCGGATTGGTGACATGCTATGAGGGTACCCATTTGGCATATCCCCAACAGACCCAGTTTATCTCCATGATGGCTCGTGAGTAACTGCCCCTCCACGGCACAAGCTCGTCAGGACCTAAAGGGTCGAGCTCTTAACTCGCGGCCTGTTCCTCGGTTGCGAGTTACCTCACCTACAGTTCCTAACCCGATTTATCCTCACGACGGCTTGTGAGGCACGGTCCCTCAGCCCGAGCTCGTCAGGACCTAAAGTGTCGAGCTCTAAACCCGTGGCCCGTTCCTCGGCCACGAGTTACCTCACCCATGGTTCCTAACTTAGTTTATCTCCACGGCGGCTCGTGAGGCACTGCCCCTCCGTGGCCCGAGCTTGTCAGGACCTAAAGTTACAAGCTCTAAACTCACGGGTCATTCCTCGACTGAGAGTTACCTCACCCGCAGTCCTCGACCTAGTCTTATCCCCCTAACGATAGCTCATGAGGCACGGTCCCTCCGGAGCCTGAGCTCGTCACTTTCATTCTCACGACTCCTCGTGGAGCACCACCCCTCCATGGTGGAAGCTCGTCGAAACCTCGAGTGTTGGGCTCTGAACTCACGGCCCATCGTGCGGTAGTGGATCACCCCACCAACGATTTATGGCCCCTACGAAACCCTCGCACTATGCCAAATATCTTCTCCTCGAGAGGTTCGTGGCGTGCCTCGTGAGGCACTCACCCCTCACGGGACCAAGGAATCACAGCGCCTAATATGCTGAGCCTAGAACTTATCATCCAGTGGCACCACCGAGTCACCTCACACACGGTTTCATCACCCGAACAGCTAGGCCCAGAAGCATACGAAGGCTCTCCACGGACCACCAGCTAGGGGCACCCGAAAAAGACACCGGTCCCTGATGCCACCTCTGGAAGTCACCTGGTAGAGTGCGGCCCCCATAAGCCCCCACATCATGAGGCCTAGCCTCCGAGCATCGACCTGTGGGCGGCTTCACCAGGAAACACGCCACGCCTACCAGTCATCGCCTGCTATATCGGGCTAGCCCCACACCATAAACATTAAAACTCCAAGCATCACATCAAAACGTGTGAAGGGAGATAACAAGTGCGAAGATCCGCTTATAGACATAAAAAACAAGTCTTCCTTGCAAACCCAACATGGGAACAGAGTACCAAAGGACGCTACACCTACACTAGCAAAATACCTGTGGCTCCAGAGTCGAGGCGGCGGGCGCAGTATGAACCTGGCCTCGTATCCTCAAGGGAGGTATGCCTAGTAGGCCATCTGGCACAGCAGGGTGTCAAACACCAAGGCGGAGAAGTCCCTCCCCCCGACATAGCGGAACTGCAGCATGCAACCGCACTGAATGTGGTGAGCGACAAGGAATTGGTTCCAACCATCACAGAGGTACATCTCGTTGGGAGGAAGGGTCTCCATGCTCGCTCGCCACCTTTGGTGTCCACCGGAGTGTCGTAGCTCCACCTCCCCCGGAAGATCCGCCATGTCACCTAGGGTGAAGCGACATGGGAGCCTCACCTTAACAAACCAGTCGGAGTTCCCGAGAATGACGATGAAATCGATCACCCGAGCAGGCTAAGGGTCGTCCTCTATCTTGATCACCATAGGCGGGGGTTACACGATGACCTCCACCGGAGGCTTGGGCTCGGCGCCAGACCTTCCACCGCACCCCCCGTGGCTGCCACGACCACTCCCATGGGGGAGTCCATGCTTGCGCCTCGTTGTATCTTCACTAGTCGATACCTCTGCGACTGAGGGTGGGGCAACGCCGTGGCCCCTGTGTCGTCCTCGGCCGCTTCTATGTGGATGGCCGCGACCGCGCTTTGCGGGAGGATCCAACACTGCCAGAGGTGAGACGAGGGTGAGACAACCCTCGGCCTCGACCATGGCTGCCTCATCTTCCGTGGCAACAGGGAGAAGAGGGGACACCATCTAGAAGAACAGGGTTTTCGCACAAGCCCCCAGCAGAGTAGAAGTGGAATCAAGGCAAATAAGAGACCTGATAATTTTAGGCCCCAGTATAAAGGGGGGGTCAGAAAGGATGTATCGCTTCCCCAAGCATGGAATATAACTACAGGGGTCCATGCTCTGTCGCGTCATGGGAGCAACTTCCGGAGTGGGAGCGGCACGCTCGAGCCTAGCGGTTAAGAGCCCGCGGGCGCCTCGAATCTGCACTCAAGACAAAGGCGGGGCAAGGTTGTGATTTCGTGGTTAGGTGCCGGGGCCCGCCAACAGTCCTAGGTCGCTTGCCCCTTCGAGCCATTCAAGGGACACGTGACCTTGAGTACCACGTCCCGACGGTCGGCAACCCCTAGCACCTCGAGATGCCATACCCTCGCGATCCCTCGTTACTTTCTACGATGGGAGCGTCCCTCTAGAGGGTCCCTCTTGTGAGGAAACGCCATCCCAAGCGAAAGCACCTACATAACCTCTCGAGGGTGCCTCAGATCGTGCCCTGGGCCCTTCTGTAAAGCCACTAGGCAATCAGCTGGCAAGCCGGGTCGTCACAAAGGGCACGGTTACCGTGTCCTCACAATTCGCCTCGAAAAAGTAAGATCCGATCCACCCCCCTTTCCTTGTAGCAGGGGGGACCGAAGACCTCAGCATAGTGCACACACCAGTTGTCGTTTGGGTGTCAAGGGGACAATAGGCAGCCGGATGGAGACAAAATGGGAAAAGGGAGGCCACTTTATCAACCGGTGGAGGCGTGTCCGGGCCCAAAGACTCAGTCAACCAAAAAGTAGCCTTATAGACTAGCGCCTCGGAGGGTGGCACTATGGTGACCCTCCCCGTCCATAGACCGGGGGAAGAGTCCCGACGCCACCCTATATAAGGAGCCCTTCTCCTACCTTGCAAATGATAGATCCTAGAGATCTAAAACCCTAGACTTTCATCCTCCATTATAACCTCGCGAGGCACGCGAGCAATACAACAAAGCAGGAGTAGGGGCTTTACCTCCTCACGAGAGTCCCAAACCTGGGTAAAACCCCCCCGGTGTCAACTCTCTGTCGTGCATTTGCTCCGCCATCATTGCCATAGTCGAGCTCCTTCAGAATCACGTGTTTGGCCCCCTCATAAACCAAGGGGTCGTTGGACCCGAGTTCCTTTGCGGGATAAATCTCCGACAACTTCTATCGCAGTTTTACTATTTACTCCTTCACAAGAGTTCTTCATGTCGATACATCATCCGAGGTAGTCCCGGTAGGTTTCTCCAGGTTTCTGGGTGCACCACTGCAGATCTCCGACTATGAATGTCCTCTTGTATGTTCCCTCGAAGTTACGAAAGAATGCACTTTGCATATCATACCAGTTGTGGATCGTGTTTTTCAAGAGTTCATTGAGTCATGATCGAGTCGTCTTCCTCAGCATAAGTGGGAGATACCGGGTCCCGACCAAGCTGTTTCCTCCTTTGGCGATGCACAGGCCTGGAAGAAGCCCTAGAGCCAGGTGTCTGGCCGAGCCACACCATCGTAGGGCTGGATGTGCCTTGATATGTGCAAACCCTTCTAGAAAATTTGTTTGTCGTAAGCGCGGTCCGAAGGATTTTGGACCCACGTAGATGTTGCCCGAATCATAGCGCCGTGCCTCTATGTTTGAGTTAATCCGGTGCCTAGTGTCACTTGGTGATAGGGCACGTTCTCTTGGTTGTTCACTATGGCTATGGTGCCCATGAGCCGGACTTCAGCTTCATATGCCACCACCTCCACCACGGCGCCCTCCCTGGCCTCCATGTGAGCCGCTATGGTGGCTGCTTGGTGGAGAAGGTGATGGTGGATTGTTACCCCTAGCCGGGGTTTCATGATGATGGACACATTGCCGTCTTGTTCCATCATGATGTTCGTTGTTTCTTTGTTCGTCATTGTGATGTGGCTCAGCCGGACGGATAGCATGTCTAGGAGGGGGCATCCTTTGCCGGTCCTACAACCGATGTTGAGATTCTTCATCTTCCCTGCGGTTGTTCGACTATCACCGGGGAGGTTGGACCATTGCTGCAACGACGTCTTACTCCGCAGCTGGAGCGACATTGCTCTAGCTTCATGCGGGTTTGAGCCGGTGCCCTAAAGATCCAGTTCTTGAATAGTTGTCTTCTGGAGGGTCGGAACGGTAGCATTGTTCTGGCTCCTGTCTGGGCCTTGTATCTTGGTGTCGACCCATGTCTGTGCGACATTGATCTGACTTGGAGACCAACTTTCTGATGTCATATGTGGTGACCTTCTGCTGCTCTAGGCCCTTTGTGAGTAGATTCATGCTTAGTCGAATTTGGTCTGAGCTTGGATTGTCTGCCAAGAGATCTCGAGCCACAGCAGCATTTTCTACCGGCATGCCATACACCCAGTTGCCCTTGCTATCGATCCAAGGTTTCCCTACGGCTGTATCTCCTTCGAAAAGGGTCTTGTGAATGTTCAGATTTTTGTTAGACAACTCACGGCCGTTCTGGGTCTTCTGATGCTGCCAGGTGCTAGGCTGCCCCGCAGCTGCAATGCGCTTCCTCTCTTCGAGGATATTTGCGGTTTTCGCAAGGAGTACTTGACGATGCGCCTCTAGGTCTTGGGCCCTATGCTCCAACTCTGAAGGTGTATGTTCTGTAGGTGTCAGGATAGGTGTGGTAATTGCTTCTCCGAGGAGTTTACGGGCACCAGGAGTAACCACGTGTCCATCCAACGGAGTTTCTTTTGGCTCGTTAGGGATCAAGGCTCCATCTGAGTCTTCTTTGTATTCTTCGACTATTACCTCATCAGTTGGGAGGTCCTGAGCTGGAGTCTTCTTCTTCTTCTTTGCCTTCTTGGTGGCGCGGGTAGCAAAGACGGCTTTGGGTCCGAGTCCTGGAGTCAAGCTTCTATCAGTACTTTTGGACATCTGGACATCAGGGTTATCTCCGAGATCCATATTGTCCTGCGGTTCGGGACAGTTTTCTCTAGATCCTTCATCCATGCTGACGTGAGGACTTTGATCCATAGCTTCTCCTTCTTCCGCAGTCTTGGAGTTGAATTCCTCTTCATATTCTGCGGAGAACTTCCAAAAATCTGCCGATGTCATGGAGTCATTTGAAGATGCTAGTAAGTCAATGTTTGTTCCGATTGCCTCCAGCACCGAGTCATCGTTGTCTCCAGCACCAGTGGAGCCAGATCCAGATCCAACGTATCCGACAAAGTGCAATGTACGCGTCCTGAGGTAGCTGCGATCTTCTTCATAGGCTTCCTAGAAACACCTTATGGTCTCGAGAATTGCATTTGTGTTGACTATGACACTGTTCATCATCATCTTCACGGTGTGCGTCAAGACTGCTTTTCCTGCTCTAGCATCGGTCGAGCCGAGTCCAGAGCTGTTGCTGCTTTGATCTTCCTGAGATTAGACCTCTTTGGGAAGAGCCTCCCGAGATTCGACCTCCTTAGGGAGATCTGCTTCAGGTTTAGCCTCCTTGGGGAGATCTTCTTCAGATCCGATCTTCTCCACTATCTCCGCTTCAAGAGAGGGATGAGTGGGATTAGGGTTTTTTGAGACCTAGAACTCTGTTTCTTTCACGGACAAAGTGGATCCACAAAGTTCTTCCGCCTCTATCATCACTGCTGGGTGGGTTGGGTAGGTTCAGCGAAACCAAGGTAAACATTGATCTTGCCGAAAGACATGATGGTCTAGGTGGTCAAAGGTTCCCTAGTCGTAATCCAAATCTCATCGAGAAGGACAAGAGGGACGTCACTGGCATAAAGGACCCAGCCGACGGTGATTGTGTAACAACCCAAGTTTGTGCTATTTGTAATTAGTACTTAAGTATTGCATGCATGTGCTCAAATCAATAAAATATATGCAAGTGACCAAGTGTGTGAACCAAAATACAAGTACAAAATCCCAAAATATGTGCAAATGGATTCAAATATGCACCAAAATTCAAGTTTGGTAATATTCTGGTATTTACAAAAGTGCCCTTGCCTTTTCCCTATTTAAAATGGTTTAAAAATCAAATAAATATTGCCATTTATAATAAAAAAAGGTTTTAAAAAGACCCAGGGGTTTCCCTGCAAATTTCAACCATGGATCGCTGATCTGGACCGCGGGTTGAGCTCTGGTTTTTGCCAGGGGGGTTTTCGCAAAATTGCCATCGTCTTCTCCCAGCTGGAAGCTATTCGGTGTCGTTGTTGGCGCCGTCGATCCCCACCGCCCGCTCTGCGCCGTCCGTTGTTTCCTGGAGGAGGTTAAGACCACTTCGCATGTGCCTCTCTCCCTCCCGCGCTTGCCCTCTCTCGCTCCCGCGCAGGGCCGAAACCCTAGCCGCCATGACCTCGAGCTAGAGCTCGTTCCCGGCCACCCCAAGCCCCGCTGAGCTTGCTAGAACCTTCGCCACGCCATGTGGAACCTCCTCGCCGAAGGAATCGAGCCCGGGCGCTCGCAATTGCCTGCATCGGCCGCTTCTTCCCCTATGCCGACGTGCTCCGCCGTGGACATCGCCATCGCTCCGGTCCGTCTTCCGCCTCGCCGTCACTAGCAGCAGACTCAGGGTGAGCTCACGGTTCTTGCAAACCCTTCCGCGCTTCCCCTTCCTCTCTAGTTCGCCCCAACGTCGTGCGCCGCCGTCTGCCTCCACCGCTCACCGTCGCAGTCGCGTCTTTGGCGACCTTTAACCAGCAGCGCCGCCACTCCCAGGTTTGCCTTGACGAGCCGCGTCGAACGCACCCCTCCACGTAGGCCCGCTCGTCCCCTAGAGCCACCAACTGCCGCCGGCCGACGTGCCCTCCAGCGAGCCCATGTGGCGTCGAGGTGGTGATGAGGTGGCGCCCATGTGGCCCTCACGTGGGTGTCGACCCAGGGTTTGCCACGGTGGCAACCTCTGTGGCCCTGGCCCACAGGTCAGCCACAGTGGGTAGGTGTTACCCCGATGTAAAAAGTCCCCACCCTTGTGCTGACGTCATAATGACGCAGTAAAGTTATTTCTTGTTTTATTATTATTTCCAGGAATGATTTAATAAGACAGAAATTATTGTAATCTTATAAAATTCATAACTAATTCGTATTTAATCATAAAAATATGAATAATATATCAAAATGTTCAGAAAAATGAGATCTACACTTTAAAAATACAATCATGCATTGTTGATCAACCTAAACCCTAGCTAGTTAGAGGAACATCGAAACCCCTTAATTGCATATGGGATCGATGGACTGCCAAACCCTCGGCACTCCGAACCCATTTAAATTGATGCTAATCCTAGGGTTGCCATGATAACTTTAATCTGTCATATCATTCATGTCCTTGCGCATTGCATGGTTTGAGGTATTGATTGTTGCCTTTCTTTCTGGTATTGCTTCTTCGCGATAGGATCCGAGCACGAGATCGAAGTCAACGACACCGAAGATCCTTATATGTCTACTGAAGGACAAGGCATGCGTAGCCTCTCATTCTAAACCTATGTTTTACAAAGTATTTACTTTCTCGCTATGTTGCACCCGATTCCAATGTGGTATTTTGTCAGTAGCTAGAGTTACCTATCTGCTGCATAGTTTCCCTATTGTAGCCTTTTACACCTGATCAACTGCTCCTATCATACCTAGGTCTGGCACGTGAGCGTTGCTAGAGCTTCTTCGATGGTCAAGCTTAGCCATGCTTATTAATTACGCCTGATCCATCCCGATGCTGATGAATCGGAGATGCCAAAGAATCTAGAAAGGTAGGAGATGGAGACATGACCGAAGGTGACCGATAAATATGCTAAGGCTTGCATGGGAGGCCACGTTGGGTGTGGTTTTCGTAGTCCTATGCTTGCCACTACTAGGAACCAAGTTCTTGCCTTTGGAACTGAGACGAGCGTACAACCACACGGGGCCAAGAAAACCCCTCGACTAACTAACTTGCCTAGTAGATTCCATGAGTCACATAGTTTAGGCTTTCCATTTGGCATACGCATTGAAAATGTTTTCGAAAGAGGAGGTGAAGGAGGTGCATCATAACAGATAGGTAAGCGTGGATGGGGTTGGGGAGGCGGTTCCTCTGGGTAAACTAACCTCGCCTCACATCTCTAGGGACCGGCTTCAGGATTTGACTCGTTACGGAGGAACCCTCCTTAGGGCGTGACTCATGGTCTCAGCGACAGCAAGGTAAAGGTTGTGGTCAACCACCCTCTGCCGGCCTTCCAAGGAATAGGGCTAATATTTTGGCATTAAGAGTCGGTTGGTACGTGTGGGTAAAGTTGTACACCCCTGTAGGGTTAAATCTTTTCGAAAATCCATGTTCACGATTATGAACACTTAGTGACCGAATTCTAAGATCATAGATAACATTAACTAAAAGTAAAACTTGTTGATCCATGTGTGCTTAAGGATGCTTCCTCGGGGGTTCAAGGGGGTGATCCTGGATGAGGAGTTCAGATGTACTTTCTTAACAAGTTCAGAGGTTCAAGATGGAGTTGTCACTCTCTTACCCCGTTTTGAAAGTATTTTGTGTACACGAGCCTCTTCTCTCCCTCTTGTTCACAAACAAAGTTGGCTTTATGCAAAGAAAATCCAGAGAAAGCTTTTCTAGCCAGAGCATGTAGACACTAGGTTATCTAAGTCTTGCAGAGTACATTCTCGTACTCAGCCTTGTGCCATTGTTGTTTTTCTTCAAATGATCTAGTCGCAACCGAAGGTAGCTTCTACGTTGACATCGACGAGTAGTTGGGAGTCCTAGGTAGCAGACTGAGGACTATGGGTTGGACGCTGCTTATGTTTATGGCCTCTTAGGCCCTTTGTTAAGTTTGTTGTGTAGAACAACATAATTTTCTTTCGCTGTTTGGTGTAATGATGGATCTGCGACCCCTAGTTTGTAATAATCTCATACCGTACTCTACTAAGAGTTTAAACTTATGCTGTTGAGTCCCTATGTTCTGTAATGCCACCGAATCATATACTGTGAGTCTCTGAGGTTGGAGTTAAATTTATCTCGGAGGTTAATCCGAGGTTTGTTTAACCCTAATCCCGAGGGTGTTACAGATTGTCTCACCGATTCCGATTCACGTAGATTCTGCCCAAAATGAAGATCTGAAACTCACCTACCCCATGGTGGGCACCAACTATGGTCGGATTGAAGACACGTACGCCGAGAGGGGGTCCTCGAGGCATGTGGAGAAAGGGGGTATGAGGTGACGGTATTCTGCAGAGCTTTACCCAGGTTCGAATCCGCCGGCTTTGAATGGATCCTACTCCTACTAGCAATCTAGTAATACGGCAGAGCTAGAAGTACAGATTACAAGAAAAGTTCGCATGTGCGAGTTGAGGTTGTAGATTGTGGGTGCCCTAAAGGCTAGTCCCTAGGACGGCTTATATAAATATCCGGCCTAGGGTTACAGGAGAGACCTATCCGGCTACGGCTAAGAGTCGGTTACAAAGTACATCTTGGACTTCAAGTAACTAAACAGGCTTAAGTCAGTACGTCTTATGGGCCTTCCCGTAATCGGATGGAACTCCGTCTTTTCTCCCTGACTGGGCTACTCGAGAAGCAAAGATCTAACCCAAAGTGGGCCACCCTGGTCAGTGAGTCACAGTGGGTATACCCGGAAAGTATATCCTCAACAAGAACCACTAACGAATATGAATCGGAGGCTTAAATCTTCTTCGCATTGACTCTGTCTGCCCATGTTCAATTCTAGCTTAGAGACTAACTGCTAGTGACATGGGTATGCCCAATAGGCACTCAACTACAACCTAGCTGGTGCGGCTCGACAGAAGGCCCACTCGACGAATTGCCAAGGTCCATGACGCCCATGACGGTTCGACTGATATGAAGCCCATATGGACACGGACTCCTAAACGCATAAGACAAGGAAGTCTCAATACTAGAGTTCTAATCTAACTTGTAACCAGCTCGTATTGGTACCTGAGACCTAGCCTCCCCATATATAAAGGCTAGGAGGGTCCAGCGAGGAGGAGACGACCTAAGACCCCAATAGACAAATCGCGACTCCCACAATACACAATAGATCTAGACATACGCCAGATCCAATCTACGCGATACTGCCATCGGCGACCTCGTAATCCTTCGGATCATCATCAATCAAGAGCAGACAAGCAGGAGTAGGGTCCTTTACGAGGCCTGGACCTGGGTAAATCTTGCATCCCTGTGTGCTTGTTTGCTAGCCAATCGAGACTTCCAGCGCTCACTCCTTCTCCAAAACCCAAGTCCATAACAATGGGCATTGATGAGTTAAAACCTCGTCAATTGGCGCCGTCTGTGAGAACTGGGTGCGCTGATGTTGCGATCTCGACGGCTCCATCAACATCGATCAGACTGCATCGGCCAGTTCATCTGTATAGCATGCTAAACTTTGCGACATTAACAACTCTGTCGCAGCTAATTTCATCATCACCAACACGGACGTGGGACTCGACATCGGCACCGCCTTCGTGCGCAGAAACTAAGGTGAAGGTTGTCCTACGGTCAACAGATTCAGATCTGTTCATGATGAGGATGAAGAGATCGAGTACAGCCTCATGAGAAGTTAGATCAGATCAATGTCTGACGTCACGCTATCAAAAAAGGCTGTATCGCGTAGAGTACCGAAAGAGGGATGGGTCTGATATGCAAATATCGGAATAAACGGAATCGGGAGATCTATTCTCCACGAGACGTGATTGGATAAAAAAGGGCATCAGTACAGGCGCCGTATCACGCGCGGAAGGAACAAGAGGGTTCCTGTACCTGACGTGAAGACATGGTTCTGGAGCAGCCGAGTAATTAATTGCTTGGTGCTATGTCTCGTGAAGACAATCACTAAAAAAATCTCAAGAAACGCTTTGGTGCAAGGATTTTTGGCCGGATCTGGGAAATCCCTCGACCAAGCCCCAATGGCGGAGGTGGATCAAAAATAAATATCTTTTTTGCCACCACGAGCATTACATGGAAAGCTCCGATTGAATTTGGGATCATCACGGAGGCGCTGTACGTTGTACAAATATAATCAAGTCACCTAAAAAAACAGATACGGTAATCGCTACCACCATCGACCACGACAAATCGATGTCGCTTCGACTCCTTCCACCGTGCGACTGGCCAGTGTGGCGACTCCGCCGCGTGGCCCACTGCAGTCTTCGAATGCGGCGAACCACCACCATCATCAGGCGTCGGTGACCCGATGGCCACGTTGACTCCTTTTCGACGACCTGTTGTAGTCTTCGACTACGGCGCTCTGCTACGATCTTCGATTGCAACAAAGTGCTGCCGCCATCGGTTTCGGTGACCTACGGTCGCATCGACTCCGGTCTGCCGTATCGGCTCTCGAACATCACCTCAACTACATCGACCACGCCGACTCAACACTCGGGGGCTCCGCCAACTCCGCCGCGAGGCCAACTGCCGCCTTCATCTACAGTGACTCACTGCGGTCTTTCTATTCCGGCGACCCAGAGGCTCCTTCGACTCCGCCGTACGACCCGCTTCGGTCCTCGACTCCAGCGACTCGGGGGCTCCCTCAGCATTGGCGATCCAGCGACTCGCTGCGGCCTTCGACTCCAGCGAGACACTACCTCCCTCGGCTGCGGCAACCTGCTGTGGCTTTCGACTCCGCCGACCTGCTGATTCTTCGACTTCGTCACACGACCCGCTGTCGTGTCGACTACGTCCGCGACCGCATCGACTTCATATACGACAACTAATAAAGCTAAGTTTCCCTCTACTTAGAGATGATTCTTTTTTTTAACTCGCACTCGATACACTCGGGGGCTGCGCCCTCTTCGAGTAACCTAATGTGTCGTCGACTCCACACACTCGAGCACCTCATACGCGATAGCCTGAGTAGCTGATTCTGCCTGATCGTCGAATCCTTGAACTACGAGTGCCTCGGCAAGGTACTGAGACTAACGATAATCAGGCTAACGAGAAGGCCTAGCATGCAGTGTAAAAGTGTCGACTCGATTGGCA
Source organism: Avena sativa (assembly GCA_916181665.1). NCBI lineage: Eukaryota > Viridiplantae > Streptophyta > Magnoliopsida > Poales > Poaceae > Avena > Avena sativa. The sequence goes on from OV702292.1 coordinate 323,297,923, forward strand.
CCAGAATTTTACTTTACAAGCCAACATGCAAATATTATTTACAAGATACATGTACTTCACAATTTAATGTTTTATGTATCTTACAAGGTTGTCGATTGTGTCAAGCTAGTCTATCGGGTCCTCCAACAGGAGTCGACAAAACAACTGGCTACGACATACACTCAAGACCCAAGTCGAGTACCTCCTCGGATGGTTGCATCGCTTGATACTACACACATGCGATGTTAGCCGCGCACCCTATAGAAGCGACTTCGTCCACTCCATCTGTATTGTCGACTCACCCGGCTAATCGCCGCATGACTTTGACTACATCGTCGACTCTTGGCTCCTTATGCGTGAGATGCTGACTCGATGCACTTCTGGGTTAGTGGTTTCTCCTCGCGTGATTTTCGACTACCACTACAAGATACAAGACTCGAGTCTCTGCCCGAGTCTATGACTCCGCCAGACACTCGGAGGCTACTCCAAACTAGAGCGTTGGACGTGCATATACAAGATATTTGAGTGGCACGCTCTGAATCCTCACTTGAATCCACGATTCGACTAAGGACTCAGGGGCTACTCCCATAGGGAGCGCTGGCCGCGCACCCGAAGAAATTTGTGAAGATATCCAAGCATTATGAAAACCCTTCACTCGAATCTACGATTCGATTGTGGGCTCCGGGTTACTCCCATAGGGATCACTGAAAGCATATTCGACTTAACAAGCAAAAGACGACAGCAGTCACAAAATACTTATAGTCCGCACTCGAGTCTACGACTCGAATAGGCACTCGGGGGCTACTCCCATAGGGAGCGCTGGTCGCGCATCCTATGATTATTTTTCCGTGTACATTGTACTGTGTGTCGATAACATCCACACTCGAATTCTATGGCGACTCCGCCTCATATTTTCCCTAAAAAGAGATTACGTCTCCTGGGCCACCCGAATCATCTCCGCGGTGACAAAAAATTCAGATGCCACGCTTACCGCATGAAGATAAGACCTGAATAAGGCCTGGCAACGCATCTACTGCGCTCTACCAGAAATAATCCGTACCTACAGGTACGATGCATAAGCCTTGACGGACACGTCGAGTGCTCACACTTATACACTGGGATTCGACTCTTGTAAGACCTCCGCAGCCTGAGTCGAATTACGCCAGCAATTTCTGAATTCGAGTCCGGGGACTCGAGTTTGAGTATGTAGCATTGTTTTTGCCTTAGAGCAATTAACTGGCCCCGATCCGTCGAGCGCACCAGGCACGTTTACCATCATCCCTATGAACTACTATAAATTCGACTGACTCGATGTACTTCCGGGTGAAAGTGCTTCGCACTCGACACAATTGTCAACTTTGACATCCTAATGCAAAGATCAAGACTTCCGAGTCTCCATCCGAATCTACGATTCGCATGGACACTCGGGGGCTACTGACATGGGTATGCCCAATAGGCACTCAACTACAGCCTAGCTAGTGCGGCTCGACGGAAGGCCCACTCGACGAATTGCCAAGGTCCATGACGCCCATGACAGTTCGACTGATATGAAGCCCATATGGACACGGACTCCTAAACGCACAAGACAAGGAAGTCTCAATACTAGAGTTCTAATCTAACTTGTAACCAACTCGTATTGGTACCTGAGACCTAGCCTCCCCATATATAAAGGCTAGGAGGGTCCAGCGAGGAGGAGACGACCTAAGACCCCAATAGACAAATCGCGACTTCCACAATACACAATAGATCTAGACATACGCTAGATCCAATCTGCGTGATACCGCCATCGGCGACCTTGTAATCCTTCGGATCATCATCAATCAAGAGCAGACAAGCAGGAGTAGGGTCCTCTACGAGGCCTGAACCTGGGTAAATCTTGCATCCTTGTGTGCTTGTTTGCTAGCCGATCGAGACTTCCAGCACTCCCTCCTCCAAAACCCAAGTCCATAACAATGGGCATTGATGAGTTAAACCCTCGTCAGCTAGCGTCCCTAATTTGCCTCTGTCTGGCCATGTTCAATTCCAGCTTGGCTATTCTGTTGATAGGGTTAATTTGCAAAGTTGTGGACAACCATAGTTAGTACTGAAGTAGTTTGTACTTATATACATCTAATGGTTGAAAACGTGTTCTTTGAACCACTGTCATGTGCAATGTCTTGTTTTGAAGAGGTGAATTTTACAACTTTGAAAGCATTTGCTAGGCTGCTAGAAAGATATTAGTGTTGTAGATACTTGTAACGTGAACTTTCTTTTCAACCACACATGCATCAAGCTTCGAAGAAACCTGCTCAAGCATCCCATGCATCGTGGGCAGCCGGTTGAGCCTCCTCCATCTCTTGCATCCTGCGCAGCCGCTGGCAACTCCATCAGGTACGGACGCTGATCAGGTGCCTTGCCGTTCACAAGGCACAGCGTGCCTGGAGCCCCACTATCCACCCTCCGTCCAAATCCAAGAGACAGCAAACGACCAAGGCAAAATCTGCAACTCAACGTCATCTTCCTCACAGACAGGACACAACCAAACCAGGACGGACGCCACTGACGCCACAGCCTCCTCCATGCACACACCGACCAGGTTCCCAGGTCAGCGGCGATGGAGAAACCGCGGCGGCTCCTCCGCCTAGCCGCGACGCCTCCTCTGCTCGACTCTGGCGGCGGCTCCGTCCGTCGGACCTGCGGCGACCCCAACGCCCCCTCTGCCGGCTCCAATGCCCACCTCCGAGCCCTCTTCTGTCCTCCTCCGGCAGCCTGCTCGTACAACATAGCATCCTGGAGCTGCTAGTCACAAGGCAGAGCCCAGCATCGATTCAGATTGTTGTTTTTTTAGACAAGTGCAGAACAACATTCAGTTAACTATATACATACACTGTTATTTCATCAGTTCAGCACAACGGCAAAAAGTGAACAATATATAGTATTAGAAGTAAAAATTATGTAAGAAAATGCTGAATTCATGTATTAGAAGTGCTGATAACATGAGCAAAACAAAGACAAAAAAACAGAGCCATACATATAGGCAAATGAGAGATTGCAAAACCAAAGCCATACATTATACATGCGAAGGACAAATTCAAATTTTCAAAGCACTTAGCATATAGCATTGAACACTCAAATTCTGTAACAACAATCTATTCTTGCATAATCCTTCAGGTACATAAATTAGGCCAATCTACTTGTACATTTAAGCCACAATAGACTATAGTTATCCCCAAATCCAAAATACTAGAGTCAACTCTGTCCAAAATACTAGTTGAAACTGTCCAAAATACTATCTAAAAAGCTTGTGCATGCTTAGAACAGATCTTCGTTATAAACAACGCAAGGGGGAGCTGTCAAAAGTTGTGTGTAACTCATGAACGCGTTGCACTCTTGAGGCTCTAGATTTGTCGCTTTATCACCGCTGTCCTTCTCCACTCCTACTTGAGGCTCTACACCATCATGTTTCTTTTGTTTCTGCAACAAAAATCTAGTAGTAAATAGCTTAGAATAAAATGGCAGCGACATATCATGTATATATAGCAACATACCTTTGCTTCTTTGTTTTTGGAAGCGACAACTTTAGTTGGCTTGCGCTTCCCCTTGAGTAACTTATCGAGCCAAGTTTTTTTTCTCCTCAAATTTTTTGATGGAACCTCTTTTTTCTTGAGCTTTGCAGCACTAAGAAACTCACTTGTTTGTTGCACATTTGGGTCAACATTTTCTTGATCATTAGATGGCTTATTCGTGGCATTGGTAGTTTCATTGAGTTTGTCCTCTAGTTTAGGACCAACACAATCAAGTGCATTTTCTAACATCAAACAACACTCTAGAGAGTTGGCTATTTTATATGCCAAAGTGTGGAATTTGTGGGACAAATTCTTGTATCGAAGTTGGGCTTCCAACTTTGGATTCTCTACCACGTTCCTTCCATGTCTATCTTGTATGCTTCCATTGCGTGCCTCTCTAGTCCATCTCTTTAGGATATATTGTGTTGGCAAGGTCTTTATATTCATCAAATCAAGAACTTTGAGACCATGTCCACACAAAATTCCGGTTCTATTGAACATTCCGCAACTACATGAAGTTGTTTTGGTCAAAGGATCACCAATCACTATGCGCTCCTTCTCAAATTTTAAATCTCCACGCAAACTCGCAATAGAAACCGCAAATTTGTTTTCCCCATCCAATACTCTAGTGCATGCAGCCATGGATCTTTCATATTCACCTTGGAAAGCTTCAAAAATAATTGGAGTGTACACTTCGCTTGCTAGAACCAACATAGGTGTGTGCATCTTGATTCTTGGTAACTTCTTCCTTGCCTCAAATTCAGATTGCAATTCATTTTTCCTTTTATCCTCCACTTTCCTCTCAAAATGCAACAAGAACCGAACAATATGGAAATCTGATTTCAATTGGTTTTTCAATGAATTGTTGAAGCTCTCACTGAGTTGTGTACTTCTCACTCCCAAACTAAACACATCTCTCATGTAACATTCAGCCCATTTTTCTTTGAACTTGTAGATACTGTCTAACCAAGTTTGTTTATGAACTTTATGTCTCATATTGTCAAATGCTTCTTCAAATTCTACTTTGTTCTCATAGCCATACATGCATTCACTAAAATCGGTGAGAATAGACTCTTCCTCTTCATCTTCTCCTTTTCCTTCACCTTTCTCTTCATTGTTTTCTTCACCCTTCAATGGAGATAAATGCTTGACAGCATTTTGCATTATATGGAAGGTGCACAATCCATGATATGATTCCGTGAAGACTTTGCCTATAGCTTTCCCAATCGCTGCATCTTGATCGGTATAAATAGTTCTAGGTTGCCTCCCATTATGTGCAACTAGAAAAGTCTGAAAAAGCCATTTGAATGAATCATATGTTTCATCAAATAGTAGCGCAGCACCAAAAATGGTGGTTTCTCTAAACTGATTGAGCCCAAGAAATACACCAAGGGGCCTATATTCTTTGTTAGTCCCAAAGGTAGTATCAAATGTGATAACATCACCAAAGTGTGCATAGTCAACAACCATTTTAGCATCGGCCCAGAATATGTTGGCTATATGCTCCTCACAATCCAACTGTAGGGCATATTGGAAAGATGGGTTCTCGATGATTTTGTCATGGAAATACTTCAATATGCTACCCGCCTGTCCAAAAGCTAACTCTCTTTGCCTCTTGGTTCGCAAATGATTTCTTTGATCACGATCAGTGTAGCCGAGGTTTAATTGTCCACCAACTTGACGACAAGCAAAGGCATGTGCAGCTTTGGGCATGATTCCAGAATCATCAGCGGCTTCTATTTCAAAAGCTTGAAGTTCGGTAATCTTCCTTTGTGATGCCATCAAGTGACATGTTTGTGGCAATTGAAGGCAATGATTGTGTTCCAACACAATATCTGTGACTTCGTAATTTCTTAGCACTCGATCCAATGATATAGTCATGCGAGCTTTGCAATTTGTTCTTGTTTCATCTCTAATACGCTTTGGCACATGATCCATGGTTATCCCTTTTTTTCGTATGCCCTCATTGGAACAAACATATGTGCATGAAGTCACTTGACCATCCATCTTGCTTACATGTTTGTTTCTCTTCCTCACGTCAAAACCTACACGACCCCCATATGCAACCCAAAACACCCAAGCTTCATCTAGATTTCTAAACCTCATACCAATTTGAGGCATCCATTTGTCAATTTCTTCCATTGCACAACACTCACAGCAATTAAATCCTGTCAAACAAAAGCACATATTTTCAGTTAACAGTACACAGTTTCAGTAGCACAAAACTGAACACAGCTGAACATAGAAATTCACTACAGATTTTCAGAACATGGACATTTAGTTAACACAACTTCATTTTTTCATAGTAGAGAGCAACCATCAGCTAAATGGACATTCAGAACATGGATAGGATACCTACAGTGAGAAGGCAGACAACATCCTAGAGCTTGACGGACTGCTGAAACACGTCGAGTTCCTAGGAGGTGCGGATGGCGTCGTCACAGCACGTCGGAGGAGTTAGTCCGAGCGGGGCAGGGCAGAGGCAGAGGAGCTCGTGGCAGCTTGGCGGAGGAGCCGGTCCGTCCTCCAAGCAGGGCAGGGCGGGGCGGAGGCGGAGGATACCGACGCCATCGCAGCTTGGCCGAGCCGGTCCGTCCAAGCAAGACAGGGCGGGGCGGAGGCGGAGGATCCTGACGTAGTGCGGGTGGAAGTGCGGGCCGTCGCCGAAGTTCCCTCACCGCCCGCTCCCAGATCGCGCTAGCGATAGAGATTTTCCCGGGAACCAGGGGAACGATCCCGCGCAAGTGTTTCCCCTTCCCGCGTCAGTGTTTGGCTGGGACGTTGAGTTGCAGATTTTGCCTTGGTCATTTGCTGTCCCTTGGATTTGGACGGAGGGTGGATAGAGGGGCTCCAGGCACTCTGTGCCTTGTGAACGGCAAGGCACCAGATCAGCGTCCATCAGGTACATCCCACGTGCCCGGTGGCACATCAAGACCTACTCCATCCCTTGCATCCTGTGTTTCCAGTGGCACATCCAGACCTACTCCACTCCCTAACCCGCGCCAAGCGCTGCCGGTGGCACGCCAATCCCCTTCATCCCAGCTCTCAAGCCAGCAAGGATGAAGCCATGCAATACACTTTGGGGTATGAACCAAGTCGAGGAAGAAGGTGTGGACCTTGCGTGGGGACGTCAGAGGTCGTGTAGGACGGTGGGAACACGTCACGGCGGCGGCGAGCGCGAATCCAGCTACTGGGGGCTTGTGGCAGCGTCCGGAGTTGCGGTTGACTCCAGCGGCGACGGGGATCGATACATTCGGTGTCTGGCTCGATTCAGCGGTGGCAGGCGGCGATTCACTAGCTGAATCCGGAGACACGCCGATACCTTTCTGTGGCAGCGGAATGCGCAGGGAAGCCACCAGCGGCATTCGTGGAAAGGGGACTCGAGAGGAGGTAGAGGATCACGTTGACATCATTGGATACGATTGTGGTACTTGGTGGTGGCAGGACTGATATTTGATCAAACTGCCAGGGGCAAAACGGACAAAACCAAGCAGCCGGAAAATTTGGTTGGGTGACAAACGTACGTAAATTTAATTAATAGTATAGATTATAAGGGGGTTGATCCAGTACTACCCCGTTCCCCTAAACTCGTACAAACTCGTATAATGTTAAACACAAGGATGGCTCCGATTGCTTGATACCCTTTGTAATTAGTATTATGTATTTATCCTATACAAAACCCCCTATAACTCAACCAATAATACGTTTTCTATCCGTACCTGTATTAGTACTAGCTCTACGCTAAGATAAAAAAACAATGGATGTACGCCGGATCATCGCCGATGACACCTGTGTCCGCACACGATAGTAATGGTTGTGGTTGGGTCCAGCGAGCTGGTAACTCGGCATGTAGGCGTACGCCTTGGCTTGGTCTTATAGGTGTATGTCCGTAGGCCTGGCGCGGTGGAAGCAGTGGCGCATAGCGGCAGAGGCGGTAGTGGTGGTGCGTAGAGGCGGTGGCATGGCACGGGAGAGCTTGGCGACGGTGGCCGGACTGTCCATCGACTTGTTCGGCGGCGGCGGTGGTCACGACTATGGCAAGCGGCGGTGCGGTCGATGTTGGATGGTGGTGGGCTGGCCGGATCGTGTGCATGCGGGAATACCGTATATCTACCATTCCCGATCCGTATGCATCTACAAGGTGATAATCGGTTCGCATACTACAAGGTAATAATCGGTTTGAATAGGTGTTTGGATATATATAGGTGGACGTATTTGTACGAGTTTAGAGGGGAGAGGTAGTACTTGATCAAACCCCTAATTATACTACTCCCTTCATTCGCTAACGTAAGACATTGTAGAAATTTCAAAGTAGAATAGATTCGGAAAAATAGAAAATCTTACATTGGTGAATGGGAGGAGTAATATATATAATACTCCCTCCATCTAGATACATTAAAATTTCAACAAATTTGGGACATTTGTTTTTTGAGAACGTAGGGACTAGATTGCACAAATGAGCCACACCTGCATCTTTTCTCTAGGAACACTACGAGCATCTCATCTCCAACATATGCTCTATTTTTGGATACCACCTTTTGGTTTTTGGGCACTGCTTTTGAATTTTTTGGGCGCGAAAACTGTCGCTGCCTTTTCAGATGCTCAAAAATACGGCAGACAACCCCGCAGCACTTTTTGCAGGTGTCCAAAAATACGGCACCCAGCCAGCACCAAAACATGTTTCTATCCACATTTGTGTAACAGAAAACATCAAATACTTCAAAAATAAATATGAAATAAAATAGGATGCTCCACAAAGTAGTTTCGTATCAACTTGTTGTGGTCTTCAATTGTCTCCCTCCATAATTTGCGTCGCCCGATAACAGAACCGCCGTGCTTTGGCATCTTGGTGTTATGCATTGCTACCAGCATAGCAATATCTTCCTGCTCGGAAATGTCCCATTCCTCATCGGAAGAGGACTAATCATACTCATCCAATGCACTCACATACAAACAATATGCTATGGTGAATGGCCGTGACTGAAACTGAAATTGAAAAAAAAGGTTCTAGTCGGCCATGTATACCTTTCTTCAAACACCTGTTGTGCAACAGCCGCTCGTTGGCCGGCTCCGCTCGATGGACAGGTTGTGGCGGATTGACCGAAAGGAGACGCCATGCAGGAGGATCCCACCTGCCACCGAAAGAGAGGGAGCCGATTCCAGCCGAAATCGGCATGGCGGAGGCACTAGATTCACACGGGCGGCTGGCCTCCTCCGGCCATGGGAGGCTATGAGAAGTTTGGCGAAGCGAAGCACGTGGGGATGCGCAACGGAGCGGCCGCCGACAGTCTGGGAACTGCAGGAGGCGGCGGCAGCAGTGTGGGAGAGGGAAGTGTCAACGGTAGTTGGGAGCGCGCATGGCTGAAATATTACATCATGCCCGCTTGAGGAAGGGGTCTGGCGGGCCCAATTTCCTTCTACGGAAACTCGTGATAATGCCATGAAAAGTTGTTTTTTTGGGCACAGAGACCATTTTATGGCCTCTACTAAAGATGCTTCAAGACATGTCGCCCTATCAAATAATGCCCGTATTTTTTGCGAAATCATTACCAAATCGAATTTCCTACAAAAGATCAGGCTTCAAAGAAAATGAAAAAGTTGACGGGATAACAAATACATGTGACAGTTTGCAAAATTATCCTATAGCTTAAGCTTGAGTAAAAGCGAGCCACTCGTGGCCATCTACCTGCGCGCGCGTTTCTGCCCGTCTGATTTTCACTCCGAGTTATCTCAACCGTGTAGTTTCAGGTGTTGAACGAAGTCTTACGAGTTGGTCCCTCTCGTCCACGCACCCACCCCGCCCAATCTCGATCCCATTCCGCTCCACCCGAGCTCTCGCCTATCCCATACTCTCCTTTGTCTTCCCCAGCAACCTGCACCGCCTCCTCTGCTCCCGAGCTCTCCCTCTCACCTCCGCTCCCTCTACCCCCTCCACTCACGAGGCCATCGCTGATATGGGCATGATATGCGCGAGGGGGGAGCGGGAGGCAGGCACAAGGGAGATCATCAAGAAGAAGGAACGTTCAATTCGGACAGACAGAAGTCCTGAAATTGAAACGAACGTGGATTCCTCATACGAACTCCGAATCAAGCAAATAAGCACTTGTTGGATAGATAATTCTAAGATCTTTCCAATGAGTACTTCCACGTCTCAAGACCCCGAATAATCTGGCCCCCACACCCCGGATAATCCGGCCCTATTTCGGAAATCCTGCTATCGACTTCGGGCGCGTCGTCCTGTATGGGGGGCGGATAATCCGGCCCTAAAAGTTTCCATCAGATCTGGATGGATCTGGATGTATCAGACACTTTTTCGTTTCGCATTTTTAGAACGTTCCGGCGACCATATAAGCCTGGGAACGCCCTCTAGATTAGGATTAGCTTGAAATTGAGTTGTTTAGTCTAAAACTATTGTGTGAGTTGCTTGGTGAGCATCCTTCTAGGGACGACAATGCCGTGTTATCTATGGTATTGATATTGTCGCGGAGGTTCTTGTGTTCATCAAGGATTGTCGTGTTTTGGTTTGAGGCGTGGTGATCTTCTCCATGTTGCTTGTTGGATTGGTTCCTCTTCTTCAGGTGACATTCATCGGCGTTATTGTAAGGATTATTATCTGGGTTACTCACTATGAAAATTCGGGACAAAACTATAGGATCATCAGCTTGATCCGTATCATGTGGTATCAGAGCACCAGGTTGCTCACGGCGAGATTGTGTTGATTTATTGGCTGAGTGTGTTCTTGGTGGAGATCAAAGAGTTGTGGCGGTGCAGATTGGATCTCGTCGTCTGCGCACCGAAGTGTCTGACGGTTTCCTCCCGGAGTATCCGTCCAACCTGGACAATCCGGCCCTCCAACACTGGACAATCCAGCCCTAAAATTTTTCTGTTCTGCAGTTCATGTTAGGAAGCATGCAGTCGTTTCAGGGTGATTTTTTGGCAAACGGTGCACTTCTGGGAAGAGATCTGGTGATGTGTACAATGATTATCTTGACATCTTGGATGGTGTAGTATGTGATGATTCTCAAATCAGGTGGAGACTGGTCCATATGGCGACATATGATGAATATGAGTTGTGGGAACGTCATATGCAAGATGGTTTTTACAAATGTGATACATACGAGTATTTGGATAATCCTACACATATGCTTCTTGCATTACGACGTGTGGATGAGGAGATAGTTCGTTGGTGGGATAAGGAGATGTGTGAGAAGGATATTGTTGATGCAACTTGGAAGTACTTCAGTAATTTTTTGCGTGGCTTTTTTATGTCTCCTCGTCATAAGGTATTTTGTACCAAGCCCGTGAAGGCAGACCATTAGTTTCCCAAGGTTGCAGTTACGTCTATTCCATCTTATGTAAAGGAGGCTCTAGCAGTTGTTCCTATGCAACCGGTCAGCGTGGCAGTGCCAAAATTTTCTGAAGAGAAGCATCCTGATGTTGACAAGGTTGTTGTCTGTGCTGCAACTGCAGTGGAAGATGTTGTACCATTGAGTGGGCTGAATATGCAACTCAAGAGAGTACAAGATATACTTGTATGATAGCGGATAGAGGCCAGTGATGGAATTTATTTCAGGCGCAGTGCATGATCAAGGGCAAAGCATGCAAGTTGATGATTCACAATGGTAGCTACTGTAATGGCATTAGCAAGACAGTTGTGTAAGCTTTGGGTTTATCCAAATGGCATATTCCAGAACCGGGGCATGTTGAGTGGGTGAATAGTTGTGGTATGATGAAGATTACTCACAAGGCGTGTGTGCCATTTACAGTTGGTGACTATGTTGATGAGGTGGAATGCGATGTGTTTCCATTGGAGGTATGTGGGCTGTTACTTGGTTGTCCATGGCAGTATGATCGCAACGCTAAACATGCTGGAAGAGCAAATACTATTCTTTTGTGCATGGTGGCAAACATCATACTTTGAAGCCTATGCATGATGATCACATAAAGTCTGATGTAGAGCTGGTGGTACATAAGGAGAGGGTGCGCAAGGCTAAGTGATACGGGGTGGCCTGATCTTCTTAGCAAGCACTTGTCGATGATGATAATGGTGGATAGATAAATAGCATGTAGCTATGAACTCTCCCGCTCGAACCCTGATGCCAATGCAACAACTCTCGAACCCTGTGGGATATTCACAACACCACGCTCTTGCGCACGCAGCCGTCGACCATGAACGGTAGTTTGCAATCTACTAATTCTTAGTGGAACAACAGATCGCACTTAATTGCAGTAGTATAATTCGATCATAGGGTAATTCTAGAGGTTCTTTGAAAGAAACAACTCCAAAATAGTTTAAATATGGTTTAAACCCTAACTAGGGGTCGTTCCAAAGCTTATAAGGGCGGTTGGGGCGGATAGAAACCGAAACTAAACACGCACAAGTCAAACTGATACAAACTAACTTGGACCAGATTCGGTCGGCAGGCGGACACTCCGGTCGATATCAGCCGGACAGTCCGGTCAGGCTGGACACTCCGGGTGGAGTGTGCCGGACAGTCCGGTCTGGCCGGAAACTTCAAAGTTTCCGGGTGGTGTCCGGGTAGTGTCCGAACTGGCACGTAGAATGTCCATGCCAGTTTGTCTCTCGGGCAGGCCAGACAGTCCGGGTGGACTCGGCCGGACACTTCGGTCGTGGCAGATCTTTTTGGCCTCCGTCTTGATGATCTTCTCTTGCACCTTCCTCCCGATCCTACCTCGCGCATCCTTGGGTGATTATCATGTTGGGCCTCTCTTGTAGCCCTTCTCCTCGTGCCATGCTTGTTTCTCCAACGAACCTGATCATACATAAATGCATAGACTTAGGCAGTATAAAGTTCTCATCAATTAAAGTACCAGATTTGTTTAGGAGTGAATTCACCTGTTTTTCGAGTAGCTTAGCACGAGCTCTTGTAATGGGTCCAATTCTAATATCATTGGACTGATCCTTCCTCGCAACAGCTGGATCATCTTCAGTAGTCATTGGGGTAGGTGTAATTGTAGGGATGTCCTCATCATCTCCCCCCTTCAAAAGGCGTAGACCTCGACGCTCCAAGGTCTTCTCCATCATATGGTGATAAATCATCAACGTTGAAGTTGTTGCTAACTCCACCAAACTCCTCAATAGGTATATCAATCGAGTAGGCATTATCATTAATCTTGGCTAACACATTGTAAGGGCCAGCACGACATGGCTTCAATTTTGACTTTCGAAGTAGTGGGAACCTATCCTTGCGTAGATGCACCAATACCATGTCACCGGGCTTGAACAACACTTCCTTCCTTGCAAGATTCCTTGCAGCAGCAATGTTCTTGCCTTTCTTCTCTATAGCCTCTCGAGTCTTCTCATGAATCTTCTTCAAATATTCAGCATGTTTTGATGCCTCCATATCAACTATCTCATGTAATGGCAAAAGGCAACAAATCAAGTGGCGTCAATGGCTTGAAACCATATACCACCTCAAAAGGACAAAGCTGAGTAGTCGAATGCACATCCCTGTTGTACGCAAACTCAACATGTGGCAAACACTCTTCCCACTCCCACAGATTCTTCTTTAGCATAGTCCTCGGCAGTTGTGACAATGTTCGATTCACCACCTCCGTTTGACCATCTGTTTGGGGATGACATGTAGTACTGAATAGTAGCTTCGTTCCCAGCTTCCCCTATAAGGTCTTCCAAAAGTAGCTCATGAACTTCACATCATGATCAGAAACAATTATCTTGGGGTACTCCATGTAATCTCACGATGTCCCTGAAAAACAGGTTAGCAACATGCGACACATCATCGCTTTTGTGGCAGGCAATAAAATGAGCCATCTTAGAGAACCTATCCACTACCACAAATATAGAATCATGACCTCTCCATGTTTTAGGTAGACCTAGCACAAAATCCATACTAATGTCTTCCCATGGTGTAGTACGCGCAGAGAGAGGTGTATACAAACCATGTGGCTGCAGCTTGGATTTTGACTTGTGGCATGTAATACAACAGCTCACAAATCTGTAGACATCACGCCTCATCTTGGGCTAATAAAAATGATCAACAAGCATGATCAATGTCTTCTCACGCCCAAAGTGACCCATCAAACCACCAGCATGTGATTTCTGCACTAACAATAGATGCAATGACGATTCTGGAATACATAGTTTGTTAGCTCTAAACAAATATCCATCATGTATATGATACTTATCCCATGCGTTTCTAAGAGCACACAAATGATATGGTTCAACAAAATCATTGTCACTTACATAAAGTGCAAAAATACTCTCTAATCCAGGAATTTTAACATCAAGATTGGTTAATAGCATGTTTTTCCTAGACAAAGCATTAGCAACTACATTCTCCTTTCCCTTCTTATACTTAATGATGTAAGGAAAAGATTCAATAAACTCAACCCATTTAGATAATCTTCTATGCAAGTTTGATTGATCTTTCAAATACTTCAATGCTTCACGATTAGAATGTATGATAAATTCTTTTGGCCACAAATAATGTTGCCAAACTTCAAGAACTCTAACAAGTGCATCCAATTCTTTATCATAAATAGGATAGTTCAATCTAGCACCAATAAGTTTCTCAGAAAAATAAGCTATAGGGCGACCCTCTTGCATCAAAACGCCACCAATAGCTATACCACTAGCATCACATTCAACTTCAAATTGCTTCGAAAAATCAGGTAATGCAAGTAATGGTGCAGAAGTAAGCAAACGTTTCAATGTATCAAATGCAATATCTTGGGCTGTGCCCACACAAATGGCACACCTTTCTTAGTCAAATCATTCAATGGTGCAACAATAGTGCTAAAATCCTTCACAAAGCACCTATAGAAACCAGCTAAGCCATGGAAACTACGCACTTGACTCACATTCATGGGAATAGGCCAATTCTAAATTGATTCAATTATAGATTGATCTACTTCTACCCCATATTTAGATACAACAAATCCTAGAAATATGACCTTGTATTTTGCAAATGTTCACCTCTCAAGATTAGCATAGAGTATATTATCACGCAACACTTGCAAAACTTGTCGGATATGACTACAATGTTCAGTTTCGTTGTGGCTATAGATAAGTATATCATCAAAATAAACAACCACAAAATGACCAACAAATTCTCTCAAAACATGATTCATTAATCTCATGAATGTACTAGGTGCATTAGTAAGACCAAACGGCATAACTAACCACTCATACAAACCAAATTTTGTTTTGAAAGTAGTTTTCCATTCATCCCCTTCTTTCATCCTAATTTGATGATAACCACTACGCAAATCAATCTTCGAGAAAATAGCAGCACCACTCAATTCATCTAGCATATCCTCTAACCGTGGAATAGGATGACAATATCGAATAGTGATGTTATTAATAGCTCTACAATCTACACACATGCGCCATGTACCATCTTTCTTAGGCACTAAAATAACAGGAACATCATAAGAGCTAAGAGAAACACGAATGTACCCTTTATCCAGCAACGCCTGTACTTGTTTCTGTATCTCCTTTGTTTCTTCGGGGTTGGTCCTGTAGGG
Organism: Avena sativa; assembly: GCA_916181665.1. Lineage (NCBI taxonomy): Eukaryota > Viridiplantae > Streptophyta > Magnoliopsida > Poales > Poaceae > Avena > Avena sativa. Next base: position 323,312,955 of record OV702292.1, read on the forward strand.
TGCATGGTTTGGTAATGTGGTGCCAGGGATCAAGTCAATTTCATGTTCAATGCCACGCAATGGAGGCAATCCTGCTGGTACATCTTCTAGAAACACATCGCCAAAATCCTGCAAAACAGTAGATACACCAAGAGAAATAGGGGTCGTGTCGTTAGAAACCAATACCTCGCCCTTATACATGAGGACAAGTGGCATGGCTGTAGGATCCTCACGAAAGTCTCTCATATCTTCCTTGGTGGCTAATATCACTAGACTAGGCACTCTCTCACTTTTCGTAATATCACTCATTTTGGGCTCTATTACATCATGTACAGCTGCAACACTATCTCGCCTATCTATAGGTGCTTCCTTCAAGTTCACTTCTGTCTTCTCACGAGACTCATTCACAATCTGTTGTGGTGTCATTGGCTACAAATTAATCTTCTTGCTCTTGAACTCCAAGTAATATGTATTGGCACGGCCATTATGTTGCACATGGCGATCATAAAGCCAAGGCCGACCCAATAAGAGATGGCAAACAGTCATAGGAACCACATCAAAGTCAATAGAATCCTTGTATGGCCATATCTCAAAATTCACACGTACCATGAGGTTTACCTTGATCTCACCATTGTCACTCAACCATTGTATGTTGTATGGCTTGGGATGAGGTAAATAAGTCAAATTCAGCTTGGCACATAACTCCTTACTTGCAAGATTTCTGCAGCTACCTCCATCAATGATGACCTTGCAAGCTTTGTTAGGGTCAACGAGTGCTTTGGTTTGGAACAAGTTGCAGCGCTGAGAGTCAACAATAGGCTGCACACTAAGTATACGTGGAGAGACCACTATGGTAGGCACATGCACAGGGAAGGCACACATATCATCCTCACTGTCATAACCATTGTCGCCATGAGAATCAACATCATCTCCACTCTCATACTCCCCTTGTTCATTGACAAACATCACCTTGCGGTTTGGACAATCTCTCTTGTAGTGTCCTCTTCCTCCAAAAGTATGGCACTCCACATCGTGCATACGCGCAGTCGACATATTGGAACCCGAGCTAGCAGCAGGAGCAGCGGGCTTCCGAGCATTGGAACCATAAGAATACATGGGAGCAGGATTGGCCAATGGTGAAGGGTGGCTAGCAGCCACTGCAGGTGGCGCCGTAGGTGGTGGTGGTGTAGACCTGGCTGCAAACTTGAGAACGACAATCCTTGATGAACACAAGAACCTCCGCGACAATATCAATACGATCGATAACATGGCATAGCCGTCCCTGGAGGGATGCTCACCAAGCAACTCACACAATAGTTTAAGACTAAACAACTCAATTTCAAGCTAACTCTAATTCTAGACTGACTGAATCTTTATATAGCCGGTTGGATAGACCCAAACTGACAACTGGATACAATACGGACTCTAGCAGATACGTCCGGATCGGACGAAACCTCATAGGCCGGACTCTCCGGTGTAGATGGGCCGGACACTCCGGTAGGCCGGACATTCTGGCTTGCTTCGGACGGACACTCCGGTATTCACAGTCATCTTCGCGTCCTTCTTGATGATCTCCCTTGCGCCTGCCTCCCTCTCCTCCCTCGCGCATATCATGCCCATATCATCCTCCCCCCTTCAAGGAGCATTGTCCCCAACACGTGAGGGTCTTCTCGAAAGGGTGGCATGATCTCAACAAAATCATCACACGGCTTTGTCATCTTCAAGTCTTGCTTGCCTTCCACTCTGCAATCTCCCTCTCGGTGTGCTTGACTTGAAATAGCCCTTGGTGCCTGCACCTCCTTGCATCTCCATATGAGCTTTGACCTAGGCGCCACCATCTTCTTCTTCTCAACTCTTGTTGGAACTCATGGTTACTGAACATGGACCTTCTTTGCATGACCTGGCATAAGATGAGTAATGCCTAGACCACACAACTGACGAACATGTCCATCCTTGCCTCGCAAAACTGTCCCAACAAAATGCCTCATAGGTGTGTTAACAAAACTGCTCTTGTTACCCCGTTGCACCACATGCACTGGAACATCAGTAGCACAAATATCATCCGTCTGAACCCCTGTGTCAACACAAAAACCTTCTAAACACATGTTGTAACATCCTTCTTCTTAGCAATAAGAGGATGCACTTCAACTGGCTTGTCACTAACAAGTTCCACTGGCTTGTCATCTATAGGCGTAGCTGAAGCAATATCAACATTGTGGCACTGTGCATCATGCTCTCCATCATGCACCTTAGCTAGCGCAGATTTTGGCTTGGCCATGCACACCTTCTCCTTATGTACCACCGGCTCTACATCAGACTTTATGTGATCATCCTGTACTGGCTTCAAAGTCTGATGTTTGCCACCATGCACACAATAATATGTATTTTCTCTTCCAGCATGTGTAGCATTGTGATCATACTGCCATGGATGACCAAGTAACAACCCACATACCTCCAATGGCAACACATCGCACTCAATCTCATCAACAAAATCACCAACTCTAAATGGCACACGCACCTTGTGAGTAATCTTCATCATACCACAAATGTTCACCCAATCAACATGCCTCGGTTCTAGAATATGCCATTTGGATAAACCCAAAGCTTCCACAACTGCCTTTCTAATGCCATTACAATAGCTACCACTTTCAATCATCAACTTGCATGCTTTGCCCTTGATCATGCAATGCGCCTGAAATAAATTCCATCGCTGGCCTCTATCCGCTGTCATACAAGTCTCATATTGTACTCTCTTGAGTTGCATATTCATCCCACTCAATGGTACAACATCTTCCACTGTAGTTGCAGTGCACATAACAACCTTGTCAACATCAGGCTGCTTCTCTTTAGAAAATTTTGGCACTGCCACACTGACCGGTTGCATTGGAACAACTGCTGGAGCCTCCTTTACATGAGATGGAATAGACATAACTACAACCTTGGGCGATTGCTGGACTGCCTTCACGGGCTTGGTACAAAATACCTTACGACGAGGAGACATAAAACAGCCACGCAAAAAATTACTGAAGTACTTCCAAGTTGCATCAACAATATCCTTCTCACACATCTCCTTATCCCACCAATGAGCTATCTCCTCATCCACACGTCGTAATGAAGATCACCACGCCTCAAACCTGAGCATGACAATCCTTGATGAACACAAGAACCTCCGCGACAATATCAATACGATCAATAACACGACATCACTGTCCTCGGAGGGATGCTCACCAAGCAACTCACACAACAGTTTAAGACTAAACAACTCAATTTCAAGCTAACCCTAATTATAGACTTACTGACTCTTTATATAGCAAGTTGGACAGACCCAAACCAACAACTGGATACAATACGGACTCTAGCAGATACGTCTAGATCGGACGAAACCTCATAGGCCGGACACTCCGGTGCAGATGGGCCAGACACTCCGGTAGGCCAGACATTCTGGCTTGCTTCGGTCGGACACTCCGGTCTTCATAGTCATCTTTGCGTCCTTCTCGATGATCTCCCTTGCGCCTGCCAAAATAAACAACCACAAAACGACCAATAAATTCTCTCAAAACATGATTCCTTAATCTCATGAAAGTACTAGGTGCATTAGTAAGACCAAATGGCAGAACTAACCACTCATACAAACCAAATTTTGTTTATAAATTAGATTTCCATTCATCCCCTTCTTTCATCCTAATTTGATGATAATCACTACGCAAATCAATCTTAGAGAAAATAGCAGCACCACTTAATTCATCTAGCATATCCTCTAAGCATGGAATAGGATGACGATATCTAATAGTGATGTTATTAATAGCTCTACAATCTACACACATGTGCCATGTACCATGTTTCTTAGGCACTAAAGTAACAGGAACAACACAAGGGCTAAGAGAAACACTAATGTACCCTTTATCCAACAATGCCTGTACTTGTTTCTGTATCTCCTTTGTTTCTTCAGGGTTGATCCTGTAGGTTGAATGGTTTGGTAATGTGGCGCCAGGGATCAAGTCAATTTGATGCTCAATGCCACACAATGGAGGCAATCCTGCTGGTACATCTTCTGGAAACACATCGCAAAAATCCTTCAAAACAGTAGATACACCAAGAGAAATAGGGGTCATGTCGTTAGAAACCAATACCTCGCCCTTATACATGAGCACAAGTGGCATGGCTGTAGGATCCTCACGAAATTCTCTCATATCTTCCTTGGTGGCTAATATCATTAGACTAGGCACTCTCTCACTTTTTGTTATAACACTTTTTGGGATCTATTACATCATGTACAGCTGCAACACTATCTCGCCTATCTAGAGGTGCTTCCTTCAAGTTCACTTCTATCTTCTAACGAGACTCATTCATAATCTGTTGTGGTGTCATTGGCTGCAAATTAATCTTCTTGCCCTTGAACTCCAAGTGATATGTATTGGCATGCCCATTGTGTTGCACATGGCGATCATAAAGCCAAGGCCGACCTAATAAGAGATGGCAAACAGTCATAGGAACCACATCAAAGTCAATAGAATCCTTGTATGGCCCTATCTCAAAATTCACATGTACCATATGGTTTACCTTCATCTCACCATTGTCACTCAACCATTGTATATAGTATGGCTTGGGATGAGGTAAATAAGCCAAATTCAGCTTGGCACATAACTCCTTACTTTCAAGATTTCTGCAGCTACCTCCATCAATGATTACCTTGAAAGATTTGTTAGGGCCAACGAGTGCTTTGGTTTGGAACAAGTTGCAGCACTGAGAGTCAACAATAGGCTACACACTAAGTATACATGGAGAGACCACTATGGTAGGCGCATGCTCCGGGAAGGCATCCATATCGTCCTCGCTGTCATAACCATCGTCGCCATGAGAATCAACATCATCTCCACTCTCATACTCTCCTTGTTCATTGACAAACATCACCTTGCGGTTTGGACAATCTCTCTTGTAGTATCCTCTTCCTCCACAAGTATGGTACTCCACATCGCTCGTATGTGCAGTTCACATATTGGAACCCGAGCTAGCAGCAGGAGCAGTGGGCTTCCGAGCATTGGAACAATAAGAAGACGTGGGAGAAGGCTTGGCCGATGGTGAAGGGTGGCTAGCAGCCGCTGCAGGTGGCGCCGTAGGTGGTGGTGGTGTAGACATGGCCGCAAAACGACTGGTAGACGGAAACCTCGCACATGACTTAGCTTCTTCAGCTAACTGTGATTCGGCCTCTCTAGCATGGTGCAATATTTCATTCATAGTCTCGTACTTGTGATGATGAACAATTCTCTTGATTGGTAGCTTCAAATTGTTGAGAAATCGCTGCATAGTCATCTCAAGGGATTCACAAACTCTAGCACGTTGCATAAGCATCTCCATCTCCATGTAATACTCATCAACTGACATGGTTCCTTACCTCAATTGTGTCAACTTGTCAAAAACTATGTGCAAGTAGTTGGTGGGTACAAAAGGGTCCTTCATAATGCGCTTCATCTCGCGCCAATTCATCACAGGAAGTTCATTGTCCTCCCTTTTATTCTACAAAATAGCATCCCACCAGCACAAAGCATATCCATCAAACTCTGACGCTACAAGCTTGACCTTCTTGTCTTCTGGATAGTCAAACAATCGCCAGAGCTTCTCAATCTTCAACTCCCATGTAAGGTAATCTTCGGGATCAAGTGGACCATCAAACTTGGGAATCGAGAATTTTGGCTTGCCCAAACCATCATCAGCAGCTTGGTTTGGAACACGTTGAGCACGTCCAAGAGGAGCAAAACCGCGAGCATACGCAGGTGCAGCAGCAGGCGCGGGCGCAGGGGGATTGGCACGTCCCCTGCCAAGATGTGGTGCAGCACCAGCCACACTACCTTCATCCTCGTCATCAAAAACATCATCATGTGGGTGTTCCTGCCGTTGCTGAATTGCTACTGTTGAGGCATCAATAGAATGTTGCAAAGATGCGACATTAGAATTGAGTGTGGTCACTTGTTTTTGAATGTTAGTGACTGCACCGACATTCTGGTCCATGGCCACTTGCACGTCCAGGATGTTCTTGTCAATGGCATCTGTTGTGTGAGTAAACACACGTGTCAAGTGAGATTTCAACGCCTCATATTTGTGCCAAGTAAAAAGTTCCTCATCCTTCTTTTTCTGCGAGACAACATCATCATCACTAAAAGACATGATTAGTAGGTTAGTGCAAAAATCAAAATCTGCTTGGTGGCACACTCACAACTCACTCACAACTGACAAGAAAGCGGATCTTACCGTTCCAAAGTGAATAGAGATGCTTTACCAAAATGAAATCAAAGATTGATGCACCGAAGTGATGAAGTGAATATCGAGGGTATAGAGAACGATCACAGGGCAAACAGGTTATTTATGGTGGAGCTCTAGGTATGGTATCCTAACAACACCGCAAACAAGTCCTAGTGTCGATCGTATAAAAACCCAAGAAACACACACGGTGGAGATAAACGTGGCAAAGCAACTTATGAAAAGGAAATATTGCAATGCACAAGAGAGACACTAGTAAAAGATCAAAGTAAATAGGCACAAGATTGCTCAATCTACAAGTGCTATGATCAACTAGGCCTCCAATAATGTACACTTTGATATCTATTTTTGTCACGCTTGTTGCTCTTTTCTTCTTTTTTTATACTGATTCTCTTTTCTTTTCTCTTTTTTTAGATTTTTCAACTATATGACTCAATGCAAAAGAGTGCAGTAACTTATAACAAAACTTGGCCGGATAATCCAGTGGAATCCTTCTGGATACTCCGGTTGGGCCGGATACTCCGGTGTGTGTCGGCCGGATAGTCAAGTTTTTGCCTGTCGAAAATTTCTGCACTTTGAAACCCTAATGAGCATCCTGTTGGAGCAAATAAACTAGTCTCGTGGGTACGTTCCTAGGCATGGATGCTATAGATAAGTTGTGTCTATGGTATGCAAACAAAGGTACGCTATGTGGACTCGGACAAACGATGAAACTTGCAGAAAACGGTGATGGTGGACACGGTGGAAAACAAGATCAAACCCTAAACCGAACACAAACAAAAACTAGACTCCTACGAGGAAACCTGTAGATCGGATCTACGAGAAGATACAATCAGCAACTAAAACTCAAAAATGATGCAATCTAGTCTATGGCAAATCTTTTTGTGAGGCTTTTTCTGTATAGGACTAAAAATACGAACTAATCTATGGATGGATTTGTGGATGCTCACCGATTAACCGAGGAAATCTGATACCAAGATGATATAGGGTGGCCCGATCTTCTCAGCAAGCACTTGTCGATGATGATAATGGTGGATAGATAAATAGCCTGTAGCTATGAACTCTCTCGCTCGAACCCTGATGCCAATGCAACAGCTCTCGAACCCTGTGGGATATTCACAACACCACGCTCTTGCGCACGTAGCCGTCGACCATGAACGGTAGTTTGCAATCTACTAATTCTCAGTGGAACAATAGATCACACTCAATTGCAGTAGTATAATTCAATCACAGGATAATTCTAGAGGTTCTTTGAAAGAAACAACTCCAAAATAGTTTAAACATGGTCTAAACCCTAACTAGGGGTCGTCCCAGAGCTTATAAGGATGGCTGGGGCGGACAAAAATTGAAACTAAGTGTGTACGACTCAAACTGATACAAACCGACTCGGACCAGATTCGGTCGGCGGGCAGACACTCCGGTCGATATCGGCCAGACAGTCTGGTCAGGCCCGACACTCCGGGTAGAGTGCGTCAGACAGTCCGGTCTGGCCGGAAACTACAAAGTTTCCAGGTGGTGTCTGGGTAGTGTCCGAACTAGCACACAGAATGTCCGCGCCAGTTCGTCTCTCGGGCAGGCCGGACAATCCGGGTGGACTCGGCCAAACACTCCGGTCGTGGTAGATCTTTTTGGCACCATCTTGATGATCTTCTCTTGCGCCTTCCTCCCGCTCCTCCCTCGCGCATCCTTGGGCGATCATCATGTTGTGCCTCTCTTGTAGCCCTTCTCCTCCTCGCGCCATGCTTGTTTCTCCAATGAACCTGATCATACATAAATGCATAGACTTAGGCAGTATAAAGTTCTCATCAATTAAAGTACCAGATTTGTTTAGGAGTGAATTCACCTATTGTTTGAGTAGCTTAGCATGAGCTCTTGTAATGGGTCCAATTCTAATCTCATTGGACCAATCCTTCCTTGCAACAGCTGGATCATCTTCAGTAGTCATTGGGGTAGGTGTAATTCTAGGGATGTCCTCATCACTAAGCCAAAATCTGCACTAGCTAAGGTGTCGGATGGAGAGCATGATGCACAGTGCTACAATATTGATATTGCTTCAGCTACGCCTGTAGATGACAAGCCAGTGGAACTTGTTAGTGACAAGCCAGTTGAAGTGCATCCTCTTATTGCTGAGAGGAAGGATGTTGCAGCATGTGTTCAGAAGGTTGTTTGTGTTGACATAGGTGTTTAGACGGATGATATTTGTGCTCCTGATGTTCGAGTGCACGTGGTGCAGTGGGGTAACAAGAGCAGTTTTGCTAACACACCTGTGAGGCATTTTGTTGGGATAGTTGTGCGAATGTATAGAGGCAAGGATGGACATGTTCGTCAGTTGTGTGCTCTAGGCATTACTCATCTTATGCCAGGTCGTGCAAAGAAGGTCCATGTTTAGCAACCACGAGTTCCAACAAGAGTTGAGAAGAAGAAGGGGGTGGCGCCTAGGTTAAAGTTCGTATGGAGACGCAAGGAGGTGCAGGCGCCAAGGGCTATTTCAAGTCAAGAACGCCGATAGGGAGGTAGCGGAGTGGAAGGAAATCAAGACTTGAAGATGACAAAGCCGTGTGATGATTTTGTTGATATCACACCACCCTTTCGAGAAGACCCTCACGCGTTGGGGACAATGCTCCTTGAAGGGGGAGGCTGACATGGGCACGATATGCGGGAGGGATATAAGATTTACGATCAGGTAGTTTGGGACTACTCGGATACAACCGAGTCCCAGATTTCACGTATATATATATATATATATATATATATATGGGAACTTTGCGGTGCAAGCAATACAAGGGAGAATCGGAGAGATTATGTCTAGTACGTAACAGCATAGGTACGTACAGGTAGATCCGACGTTGATACAAAAACATGTACAACCCGTCTCAACTATTATCGCTAACACCCTCCCTTAATCACAACTTCGACAAGTTGAGATTATGTTTGAACTCCTCGAAACTCCGAACGGGTAGAGGCTTCGTGAAGCCATCGGCGACTTGATCTTTCGAAGGAATAAACCGAATTTCACGTTGCTTGTTCAGAATTCTCTCTCTAACAAAATGAAAATCGATCTCAATGTGTTTTGCTCGTGCATGAAAGACTGGATTGGCTAATAGATACGTTGTTCCCAAATTATCACACCATAGACACGGTATTTGTCTTGTCTTGACTCCAAGTTCAACAAGTAACGATTGTATCCAAATTATTTCAACTATTGCATTGGCCATAGATTTATATTCTGCTTCTGTACTTGATCTAGAAACTGTTGCTTGCTTTTTAGCACTCCATGAGATAGATTTGGACCAAAGAAAACAGCAAACCCTCCCATTGATCGACGATCATCAACACATCCTGCCCAGTCTGCAGCTGATGAGGCACTAACCAATGTAGACTCATATGGCATAAATGTGAGTCCAACACTAATTGTCTCCTTGACGTATCTCATGATGCGTTTAGCTGTTGTCCAATGCATAGTCGTGGGAGCATGCAAGTATTGACAAACTTTATTAACTGCATAGGAAATATCTGGTCTTGTGAGAGTTAAACATTGTAAGGCACCTACCATACTCCTGTAACTGGTGCTATCATCAGGGCCTAATAATTCTCCTTGTGCTGTAATTTTTTCTGAGGATGAAAAAGGTGTAGATGAACCTTTATAGTTTGTCATACCAACACGAGCAAGAACATCTTGAGAATTCTTAGCTTGGCTTAATACAAGTCCATCACTAACTTTCTGAACTTCAATCTCTAGAAAGAAGTGAAGATCACCAAGGTCCTTCAAAGCAAACTCCTTGCTTAAATCTCTCAAGAGAGCATCCGTCGCAGCTTGTGAAGAGCTAGCAACTATGATATCATCAACATATATAAGCATATAAATTATGATATTGGACTTGTGATAGATAAACAATGATGTATCGGACTTCGAAGCAACAAAACCAAATCTGATTAGTTGAGCACTTAAACGAGAGTACCAAGCTCGAGGTGCTTGCTTTAGTCCGTAAAGCGCCTTGTCCAACTTGTAAACATAGTTCGGCCTTTTTCTATCTTCATAACCAGGTGGTTATTTCATATAGACCTCCTCTTCTAGAACACCATGAAGAAATGCGTTCTTGACGTCTAATTGTCGCATACTCCATCCCCTTGAAACAGAAATTGCTAGAACAAGCGGAACAGTTGTAATCTTCACAACAGGACTAAAAGTGTCCTCATAGTCTATCCCATATCGTTGCTTGAAACCTTTGACTATGAGCCTAGCCTTATACCTATCAATAGATCCATCTGCCTTCCTTTTGATTTTATAAATCCATCGACAATCAATGATATTTGAACCACGCCATGGCGGAACTAACCTCCATGTTGTATTTTTCATAAGGGCATCATATTCATTATCCATGGCTATTTTCCACTTGTCATGTGCTAGAGCGGTCTGCAGATCAGCTGGTTTTTCTGAAGATGCTGACAAACACCAACGGACAGTGCCATCTGTATACGTTTTTGGATTAACTATTCCTTTAGATACTCTTGTGACTGGTCGAGTGGTAGAAGGCACACGTTGTTGTACAGAGCCAGAAGGAGCAGCAAATCCTGGGTTGTTGTTTCCTGTACTATTATCACCAATGGTAGGAGAAGTCCCTATCGATGGTTCCACACCAGATCCCGTGGCCTCGTGTGTGGACAACTGAGTGGTGCGCGGTGAGGCTCCAGAGCTGGCTGCCACAGACGATCCGCCTGGGCACCATGTTGTATGCAAGAAACCGCGTGACTCGCCTGATTGATCAGCACCGTGCGGAGAAAAACGGCCCGCGTCAGTACCAGTACCAGTACCGTATGGAGACGCGGTCGGACCGAATTGCGTCGGATCGGAGCTATATCCTGCCGATACCGATGGCGACCAATCAACCTTATGTTCCGTATTTTCGTCTCCTTGCATTGATATTTCATGAGAGCTGTTTGAGCAATTTTGACTACCATTTTCTCTCAAATGTTTGACAGTATTCTGTTCTGGAACCTGCACAACGGTAGTAGGACTAGTATTCTGTTCTGGAACCTGCACAACGGTAGTAGGACTAGATGTGGGGTTAGTAGCAGGGATATTAGCCATAGTTGACTCATCAATAAATACGTCCCCTTGTTCAAAATCACGAAGGGAGGAATCAAGTAAGAGAATCTCCTGCCTAATAAGAGCACTAGCATTGGGATGGAGTGAGGCAAACGGGAAAACAGTCTCATCAAAGACAACATCCCGAGAGATATAGATACAGCCACTAGAAACCTCTAGGCATTTAACACATTTATGGCGAGGACTATACCCCAGAAACACACATTGTTTGGAATGGAAAGCAAGTTTTCTATTATTGTAAGGACGCAAGTTAGGCCAACAAGCACAACCAAACACACCCAAAGAATTATAATCAGGCCGAGTACCTAAGAGGCGATGGACAGGGGTATCATTGTTGATTACTTTGCTTGGAAGCATATTAATAAGATATGTGGCGGTAAGGAACGCTTCATCCCAGAATTTAAGGGGCATATGTGCATGAGCAAGCAGAGCTAGTCCTACCTCAACAATATGACGATGTTTTCTTTCAGCTGAACGGTTTTGTTGATGTGCATGAGGGAAAGAAACATGATGAGAGATGCCTTGTGTCTGGAATAAAGAGTTAAGTTTCACATATTCACCTCCCCAATCAGATTGGACTGTAAGAATTTTTCTATCAAGCTTACGTTCAACAAGTTTTTGAAAGTTCACAAAGGCAGAAAAGGCATCGGATTTTTCATGAGCAAATATATCTATGTGAACTTGCTATAATCATCAATAAAGCTTATATAATAATCATGACGTCCAACAGAAGTGGGAGCAGGGCCCCAAACATCAGAGAACACTAATTGTAGGGGAGCTATGGAAACACTAGTAGACACTAGATAAGGAAGTTGATGACTCTTAGCCTGCTGACAAGAATCACAAACTGACTCTATACTAAGATCCTTGATAAAAGGAAGTTTATTTTTGCTAATGATTTGACTAACAATAGAAAGAGACGGATTACCAAGACGACTATGCCACTTCGCTTGAGAAGGCTTGGTGGCGACAAAGGCTTGCTTCGGAGTGATTGAAGAGGACACCGTCGATGATATAAGTGGGTAAAGACCTCCAACGCATCTTCCTCTATGAATTATTTTCCGCGTGACCTGATCCTTTATCATGAAGAAGAAAGGATGAAATTCTATGAAGGCACTATTATCAAGTGTAAAACAATGAACAGAGAGAAAATTCTTTGATGCGTTGGGAACATGCAAGATATTACGAAGATGGAAATTCTGAACAGGGGTACGATATACTGAATGACCAACATGGGAGATATCCATACCTTGCCCACTGGCAGTGTTGACCTTGTCATGTCCTTTATACCTATCACGAACTGTCAAATTGTTGAGCTCACTCGTGATGTGATGTGTAGCCCCATTATTTGGGTACTAGTTGGTGTCCACACCATAGGAGGCAACATTTCCCTCCTTGTCTCCATAATCATCATCATTGTCTTGGAACCGGTACCAGCAATCTTTGGTGGGGTGTCCCTCCCTATTCTAGATCTGGAAAGTGACATCCACCCATTGGGTGGTGCGACGGTGACCACGACCCCCACCAGAAGGCACGAGGCCACCACCGCGGCCTTGGCGCTGCTGTGAGGAGTCATCGTGGAGGTTGTCATGGCGGTTGTCACAACGGTCATGGTCGCCACGTTGCTGGTTGTAATTGGGGCGAAAAGGGCGGCCACGGGAGGACAAGTTAGCCGAGGTTTCAAACCCATTGCTAGCCTCATTTAGCAACATCTCATTGTGTTCGTCGTATGCATGAATCTGCGAGTAGAGGGATAGAAGGGTGATTGTGGTGGAAACCACTCTGATGGCAGCAACAAGTGAGTTGTAGCCCGCTCCAAGTCCGGCCAGGATGAAGGATATGTGCTCCTTGTCTGTTATGGGGAACCTGCAGCGGCAAGTTCATCGGCAATTCCCTGCATCTTTATGAGGAAGGCGCCAATATTCATGTTGAGTTTCTTCGTTGTGGCATCCCGCTAAAACCACTACTAGAAAATCACTGTGTTTTTGTGCATTGCATCATCATGACCGCATGCTCATGTCATCATGCCACATTGCATTTGAGCATCGTCATCATCATGCATGGTTTGTTTAAAAACTATTTTCGAAAAGTCTGGTTTTGTTTTCTAAACGCCCCGTCTTTATTTCAAATCAAAACTCCGGCCTTTTCCGGATAGTTTTATTTGTCTAAAATTATTTACAAAGGCCTATTTTAAAATAAAAATAAAAGTTTAAGTTGTTTTTTTGGAGGCAGCCAGCCAGGCCCAAAGCCCAGCCGGCCACCTCCTTCCTAGCCTAAACCCTAACCCCACCTACTCCCTCCACCAGCCGCCACACCCCTCTCCCTACCCTGCCGCCGCTGCAACCAGCTAGCAGCAGCACACACGCACAACATGCACACACACGCCACACACGCACCCCACGCGCCAATCTCTCCCAGCCACCTCACCCCGGCCACCTCGATCCCGCGCCACCTCACCATCTCCCGCTCCCCAGCCGCCACCACACCCCACACTTCAACGCACCCGACCCACATCTCGCAAGCGGACACGGGCCAGGCCCCATCGCCACCTGCCACCTACCCCAGCCCCACACTCATGCGCGCAGTGCATGCTCCCACCAACCCACGTCCCACGATTCCCCACCTGCGCGCCCCTCCCCAGGTCACCTACCCCGTGCCGATAACTCCCTCCTCGGGATCTCCGCCGGCCCCTGGCCCACCACTCCCGCTCGTCCTCCACGCCCGCCTCTGCTCTCCACCGCCGCCCCGCGAATTCCTCTCCGCTGGCCGCCCTGCAGCGCGCGCCCCTCCCCGAGCCCCGCGAGCTCCGCCGCCGCTGGCCTCGGTCCCCATCGACAGGAGCTCCCGCCGCCGCGGTTCGTCCTCGCCGCCAATCTCCTAACCTCGCGCCCTCAACCTCGATCCCCACTCCACGTACTCCGCCGCCCCTCGGCCTCCATCACCTCCGGTAGCTGCACGTCCCGCGGCCCGGCGCGGCCCTCTCCCTGTCCGTCGCGTCGAGCGGCTCCCCGAGCCACAGCTCTTGCGCCCGACACCGCGGCCCCATCTCTGCACCGGACCCCGTCGCCCATCGCCCCTTCTAGCCGCCACCAGGACCGGCGTCCTCGCCAGCGAGCTCGCCAAGGTCACCGCCGCCTCTTCCTCTTGCTCTGTGTCAGCGTATCCGTCCGCCTGCAGGAGCCCCTCCCTCGACCCCGCAGCACGCCATGGCCGCTCCTTGCGAGCTCCAAGGCCGTCCTCCACCGCGCGGCGCCCCCAAGCACGTCTGACCCGCAAGGCTGGTGTGGTGACGTTGTGTGGCTCAAGATCTTCCAACGACAACTTGACCAAGTGACTAGCGATGGTACCTCCTATATGTCTTCCGGCCACATCCCTAAGATCTTCGGCCCTCGAAGGAGGAATACGAGGTACATGGTACCGGGTAGGCTCGTCAATGATCACCGACGCTGCTTTTCGAGAACTTCATGGTACATCAAGGACTTCGTCATGAAAACCTAAACTAGCGATGGGAACCTCAAGTTCTACTGCTCGGACCCGAAGATGCCTACAAGGAACACCAAGAACGCCTTCATGGACCCGAAGACCGATCCAGAGTGCCAAGGCCTTCGACATGGAACCGACAAGATCTCCTTCCTGGAATATCAAGATCTTCCGGCGCCGAGACCCAAGACCGACACCGTCACCCGAGGACTACGACAAGATCGTCACAACCTGCCAAGTTCGCCTACCCGGACACCGTGCGACAAGATCTACTTCACGGATCCGAAGACCCCGGTACCTGATCCACTCAAGTTCGCCATCGACGGCAAGATCGGTCGTTTGGAATCCAAGTTCTCCGTCACGACACGACAAGCTCTCCATCTTGTATCCGAACCTCGCCGTTCGGCCGAACCCGTCGAACCCCTGGAACCTAAGATCTCCTGAACCCAGATGTGTGAACCTTTTCCCGAGCCCCTATTTTATAAATGCTATATATAAAACTATCGCATAATAAATTGTTCATGCATGCATACTTGTCTGTGGTTTGGGGGAATTATGCCGATTCACCTCATAATTAAATATGGAGTCTATATGCGGAATACTTCTGTCTTATTCCGGACTCCATTTAATTTGTGTAGTGAACCGATGCCCTGTTTCGCCTTGTTAATACAACATTTAAATTGCGGGGTAGATAAATAACTTGAACCATATAACTAACTATCGGGATCCCGGTTCCGCTTAATACTGCCTAATTCCACCGCACTTTAGCCATGCCATGCATCATACCATGAACATGCCGATTCTTCTGCCGTAGCATTAAATATTGCATCCGGTGTTTCTTCTAGTGTTTGCTTCTTCGCGGACTAGGCCGATGAGTGTATGCGAGTATCGACAAGTTCTCTGGATGAATCTCCGGTAGTGTTTCCTAGGCGAGCATCTCTCCCCCTTCTACCTATTTTGCATTTATAGTCTTTATTTCCTCCTATTGATCTATTGCTATCCGTGTCGCGATGCTTTAGTTTCCGTGCACCAGTTATATCCCGTGCAGCCTCTATATTGCCATGGACACCTCCTAATACCTGTTGTTTGGTAGATAGCTGGCCTTGCGAGTCGTAGTTGCTTGCTCAGGTGCGATCTCGTGTTGTCGAGTACCACAGTTGTTGGAATGCTGGCAGATGTTTATGGTGGAGATGATCATGTCTTTAATTACAACTATTAAATTGTTGTGATAAATAATGAAAGTGGCACCGGTGGGCTATATGCGCTATTTGGTTTTTCATGCCCACTTGTGTCCCGTAGGCCCCGAGTACTTGATAACTGTTCCTTGACTATTCGCACTATCCACATCCGGGAGACCCTATGGGATCCCCCCTGAGCCAGAGCTTGATTCATTTCTATTTCTTGGGGCCACAAACTTGTTTGGGGTTTTATTACTATCCTGTACTTATGCCATGTTTTACTGCTTTATTTACGATTGTGTGTGGAGCACCTGTACTGTTTTGGATGCAGAGTGTTTTCGCGGTATCGACAAGCCCAGTTACACTTTCGGGTTCCTAGTCGTTTACATCCATTGACGCAAACCTTGGGTCCGTCTCGGAGCCAGCCAACTTCGTTGCGGGTAGCTTAATGGGGTGGCCCCCTGAAATATTTATGAATCATGTGATTGCTTTGTCGTGAAAGCCTTGTTGGGTTTTGAGTTGGTTTTTTCCGAGGTTGATCGAGTGTGTGTTGCTATTTGTGCACCCCTGCAGGGTAAAACTTTCTGAAAGCCGTGTCCGCGGTTATGGACGACTCGGAGCACAGTATCTTGATCATAGACAAGCATAACTAAAGTAGTGCTATAAATTTGACTTAATATGTGACTAGTAATCAGATTCAAATACAATGGAATGGATATTAAAAATGCCAACAACTGGTGGAGCTGGGGTTCCTTGTGTCTTGTTATATCTGCCTAGTAAGTATTGCAACTCCAATGGAATGTGATAAAAGTGCCAAAAACTACTGGGTTTTGGGATTCCTCGGGACAATTATATCTGACTAGTAAATGTTCCAACTACAACGGAATGTTAACTAAAACTGCCCACTACTTAAGCTATCAGGATGACTCATGCTATTTATATCTGACTAGTAAGTGCTTCAACTATAATGGAATGGATAAAACTGCCAACTGTGTGAGTTCCTCGGTTTGACTTCCTTGTTTGGTCTCGAGGGGGAATACCAGGATGGGTGTGTTTGGTGTTACTATCAGGTTGGATCCGGATAGGTCTTTCTTATCCCTCTCTAATAGCCGCCAGTTTTACTGAGTCTCTATAGGTTGTTTAGTGCTGCTGCGCTGCCGCTTCAGTCCACCATACCTATGTAGGCGAGAGCCGCCGAATTCTAGCTTCGCCATGTACTGGCCTCAGTACTGACGCTCCTCTTTTTCCTTTGCCCTTTGTCGGCACCCCTTTTGTTTTAGCAGGTTTGAGATCGACGTCGTTAGCAGGGTTACCCTTCCGGCTTGGCCTAGGAAGGGTTATGGACGCCATTGGTTATTCTTCAGGGCTCTTAGCCCCATTTGCATCTTGTCCGTAGTCGGACGCTCTATCATTTTCAAGGTGATTTGAATCTTGGTATAGTATATATGTATTCTTGACTCATGGAGTCGTTGTTGTATATATCAGTTATGTGGGTCCCATCGAGGACTGTTGTGTAATGGTATTACTTCGTTTTCCACCCGCACGAAAGTGCCTGGTGGGCATCCTTGAATCAATTCTATGCGGGTTTGGCGGAAAGGGCTAAAACTTGCATAGGGCCGATTCGAGGGTGTTACATTCGTGTTCACTAAAGCAATTCGGAGGTTCGTGACCTTTGCTTGATTCTGAGAAGCGAACATATCTTATATTGCCTGCCATACCGCAGCACTGTGCTCGAGGCGCTGAACATGCGGAAGGACTTCAGGCGAGAGTGATTGAAGCAGGTAGCCAAGGACAATCTGATCTCGACTGATCCAGTTGTCATAGTCCGGGTTGGGGGCGGTCTTTGCCGCTGTATTGGTGGCCTTGTCTGCTGGCTGCAATTCCAGCGTGAGTGGGGGAGCAGCGTCGGTACCGTCAAGCAGTCCAACAAGGCGAGCTCCTCGGATGGGCGGCAGAACTTGGGCTCTCCACATCGTGTAGTTCCTGCGGGTCAGTTTGTCTGACGGCGGATTGCCAAGGTTGATGACCTGGGCGGTGGAAGTCGACATGGCGGAAGGGGTGAGGGGCGCGGCGACGGCGACGGCAGGAGCTTTTGGAGCAACAATGGTTACGTGGATGGATCGATCTGGCGATCAGTTTTTGTCGGCAAGAGGCTGGCCTGATACCATATAAGATTTACGATCAGGTAGTTCGGGACTACTTGGATACAACCGAGTCCCAGATTTCACATATATATATATGGGCACTTTGCGGTGCAAGCAATACAAGGGAGAATCAGAGAGATTATGTCTAGTACATAATAGGACAAGTATGTACATGTACATCCGACGTTGATACAAAAACGTGTACAACCCGTCTCAACTATTATCGCTAACAAGGGAGGAGCAGGAGGCAGGCGCAAGGGAGATCATGAAGAAGAAGGAATGTTCAATTCGGACAAACGGAAGTCCTGAAATTGAAACGGACGTGGATTCCTCATACAAACTCCGAATCAAGCAAATAAGCACTTGCTGGATAGATAATTAAAAGATATTTCGAATGAGTAATGCCACGTATCAAGACCCCGGATAATACGGCTCTCACACCCTGGATAATCTGGCCCTATTTCGGAAATCCTGGTATGGACTTCGGGCGCGTTGTCCTGTATGGGGGGCGGATAATCCAGCCCTAAAAGTTTCCATCAGATCCGGATGGATCTGAATGTATCAGACACGTTTTCTTTTCACGTTTTTCGGACGTTCCAGCGACCATATAAGCCTGGGAATGCCCTCTAGATTAGGGTTAGCTTGAAATTGAGTTGTTTAGTCTAAAACTATTGTGTGAGTTGCTTGGTGAGCATCCCTCCGGAGACGGCGATGCCGTGTTATCTATCGTATTGATATTGTCGCGGAGGTTCTTGTGTTCATCAAGGATTGTCGTGTTTTGGTTTGAGGCATGGTGATGTTCTCCATGTTGCTTGCTGGATTGATTCCTCTTCTTCAGGTGACGTTCATCGGCGTTATTGGAAGGATTATTATCCGGGTTACTCATTGTGAAAGATCAGGACAAAACTGTAGGATCATCGGCTTGATCCGTATCAACCACCTCCCGTCCTGCTCCCGCATCCAGCGTCGGTTGCCTTTGCTTCCCTGCCTCGAACTTTCCTAGTACCGATTCAGCATCGCCGCTGTCCTCGCGCACCCATCCGCCGCCACGCTTTGCCAGTGATGAGGAAGATAAGAAAGAGGTGAGAACGTGGGATGGTGGGGGTGAGAGAGAGAGGGGGAGGCGCGGGTCGAGACGCTCATATGCGGTACTATGCGAAGATGTCGCATCATCCTCACCGCTTTATCAGGGATGGATGATAGAAAGAGGAATTGAAAATGAGAAGGCTCGCGAGGCATGCGATGACACGGTGCATAGCGATTGGCCAGAACCCGGAATCTACAGTAACCGAACAGAAGAATCGCCGAACGGAAAGCGTGGAGCTCTAACATGCAAGAAATGGTCATGCCTTGCAAGAAACGGTCGTATTTTATGTCACTTAAACAATTAACATGTATGTATTCCCGAAACAAAGCAGAACAAGCTGATTTTGGCCCCTCTTAGGCTCTGCAACTGAATTTGCTTTCGAATATATTAGGATATGTCGAGAATACATGAGATGCTTGTGTAAATTGATACATGTTCTATGTTGTTCTAAAAAATTTACATGATTTAACAAAAATTCCAGTGCCCTTGACTTGGAGCATGCTCTATGATTAATGAACAAGCGGGTTCCATCAACTAAGTGGGTCCAAAAGAAATGTCATAACTTCTATTTTTCATTTTGATGTACATAAATTATCAAACTTGATTACATATTTGATCTTGGTTTTATGTGAAAATTCATGGCAACTTCCAACCATACCTTCTCTTTTAAATTTTATTGAAATAGTGAATAATTTGGAATATATCAAGTATAACTCGTGCATAGAATTGGTATATATGTACTCTGATTGTCTATATTGACTAAACTAATCATTTAATAATCTAGCCACTTATAAGTGTTGAATACAAAGGTGTGCCTTCCCTTGGAGTGCAATCCAAATAGTTGTAGGCATTGATTTTGCGGAAGTCAGACAAGTTTACCATGTGATCTTCATAAGTTAGCTTGTTTTGACATCATTAGTTTTTTTACCGTTGATCATGTAACATGCCAGTTTCTTGTGGTACTAAACTTGGTCTATTGCTCGATGTATTTTTTGTTTGAAGTTTGCTGGATGTACCTGTCGTGGTATTGCCGGTGAGTACGCCATGGAGGGGTCCTCACAGAGCGTGCTTAGAGACGTAGGGTAAGGTAGAGAGGTGGCGGGTACGAGGTAACAAGACTTACCCAGGTTCAAGTCCCACAACGGTGGCGGAACTCTACTCCTGCTATAAATCACTATAATGGCAATTCGCGGAGTTACACTAGTTAGTTCGCTGTGCGAGGGTGTTGTGAATCATTGTACGTTGTGCCCTAAAGGATCCCATAGGTCCGGCTTATAAAGGCTCCAGAACCTAGGGTTACAGGGAAAGGACCTTGCCGAACAAGTTATAGAGTCCTACACTAATACTAACTAGTATTCGTGTCTTGCACTCCAAGGCTCCGAGTATGTCAGTGACTCCTACATAGCCTTCCTATATTCGGCATGGGCCTCCCTTCTGGTTCCGTCTAACTGGGCCACCCAGCAGGCCATGGGTCATGCTACCAACTGTGGGCCACCCGGGTTAGCCGGATTAGAGACGTGCTATGGTGGTACCCATTTAGAATATCCCCAATAATAGCCCTCGGAGGACTTTGAGATCTTGCACCGTCTTGCCCTTCAATCTTGAATGCTCCGTCTAGGTGATGTCGGCAATTCGTCAAGAAATATCTCGAAGGTCTCCCAAAGAACCCTATGATGTCTACGCACTTCTATTCTTGTAGACAGTTGTTGGGCCTCCAAGTGCAGAGGTTTGAAGAACAGCAGCAAGTTTTCCCTTAAGTGGATTACCCAAGGTTTATCGAACTCAGGGAGGAAGTGGTCAAAGGTGTCCCCTCTCAAGCAACCCTGCAATCAAGATACAAGAAGTCTCTTGTGTCCCCAACACACCCAATACACTTGTCAGGTGTATAGGTGCACTAGTTCGGCGAAGAGATAGTGAAATACAAGTGGTATGGATATAAGATAACGGTGCCAGAAAATAGTTTGATGGCGTGGAAGAGACTAAAGGCAAACTGAAATAAAGATGGCAGCAATCAAACATGTAATAGATCTAATAGCAAACGGTGTTTCAGTGCTTATAAACAAGGCCTAGGGATCATACTTTCACTAGTGAACACTCTCATATAAATATATTCTTGTTTATGATACTACGCTGAACTACTCTCCGGTTGGACACTCTAATCCATGGTAGGGCTATAACAGCACACCTCAAAGTAAGCCTTTCCCATCTAGATAACCCACACTGTCACCTTGAGCACTAGATGGTTCAAACAAACACCACAATTTCATAAAGACATCCAACTCCAAATATAACTCATAACAAGTATTTGAAATCTCTAGCCTAAGTGCCACCATGGTGTGCATACTATCAACTTCACACACATGGGGAGAGCAGAGATCTATTAAAGCACTTTAGTAGAAAGGTAGATCTATAGATTACAAGCTCATGATCTCAATAATATCATGCATAGAGAGATATGAACACATAGATACTGATAGAATCCTTAGCCTCAAGAGAGAACTACTCCCTCCTCATCATGGGAATCAACAACGGCGATGGAGATGGTGGTGGAGATCGATGGAGATGGCTCTGGGGGCACTTCCCTGTCCCGGCAGGGTGCCGGAACAGAGACTTTCTATCCCCCGAATCTCCCCTTCGGTGGCGGTGGCGCTGCGGAACTTTTTGTGGCTGGAGGCTTGATGATTTAGGGTTTTTGCATCGGGAGGCATCTTATAGGAGAAGAGGCAAGGTCGGTGGGCGGCCAGGGGGCCCACACCACCTGGTGGTGCGGCCAGGGCTAGCCCGCGCCACCATATGGTGTGGCCACCATGTGGCCCCTCTCCGTATCGTCTTCTGGCTCCATGAGTCTTCCGGTAAAATATTGACTTTGGCTTCTGTCCGGTCCAATTCCGAGAATATTGATTTTCTGACTTTCCTGGAATCAAAAACAGCAGAAAACAGGCAACTGGCACTGTGGCACTTGTTAATAGGTTAGTCCAAGAAAGTGTATAGAAAGTACTCCAAAGTTGGAACAAAACACAAGAAAGTAGATAAAACCAAGCATGGAACATCAAAAATTATGGATACGTTAGCAACGTATCAACATCCCCAAGCTTAACTCCTGCTCGTCCTCAAGTAGGTACGTGATAAAAAGAAAGAATAATTTTTGAGGTGACATGCACCATCATAAACTTGATCAAAGTATTTGTAAAACATTGATAGCTGGGATCATAGTACTTCAATCAAAACATGAAAGACAAAGTTCTAGCAATAAGACAAAGCAACTAAGTTGCAACATGAAAAGGCATAAACAAAATATCCATGAATAAAAATGCTTTGCAAGACGTTTGTTTGTTTCACATAAAGAAAACATAGCATAGTGGCATTCAGCTTGTCCCTCATAGAGTAGCAAACATAAATGCATAGGACACCTTCAAAGTTCATAAGAGTGACTAGATACAAATAGTTTAAAACAAGCAATATCAAAGCTATGCATCAATCAATGAGTCTTGGGACAATGCACATAGAACTAAGAATGGCCACTATGCTCTCAAAGTAGGTGCATAAAGATAGAAGGTGGAGACTCAACATAAAAGTAAAAGAAAGGCCTTCATAGAAGGAAGTAGGGATTCAAGTCTCATAAAGAGCTTCCAAAAATTATGGTACTTGTTATCTTTCATCTCTCATTGCCCCTATCATAAGCATCTTGAAGTGATTAAGGTTAAAGTGAACAAACTATGGTGTATATGCTTGACGAAGTATAAGTTGGAAATCTCATGTCCCTTGAATATGAGGGCCGCTCCTCATGCTACTCAAGTTTAGTCACCGGTAAGTTCTTGTCATCGTAAGTACATGTGTATCATAGAGAACCGCCAATGGGGTACCCCTTGCCCGATGATACGGAAGAATCCCCATATCAAAATGACAAGGCAAGCAGACAACGAGCATCTCAGGAATCTTCTTATTTACCATGGGAATATGGTGCTTTTTTCTCTCTTTCCTCTTTTCTCATATCTTTTTTTTCTTTTTTCTCTTTTTTCTCAATATCTGACTCTTTTTTTATAAGAAGAATGCTTCATAGACAGCTCATTATGGTTACGCTGCAGGTTTCCACCATGACAACATGGATTAGACCAGCGGCCCATGCGTTTCTCTAACACATATACATAACTCCATGGACTAACAAGCTCCTCTTTCATTTCACACCGACGACATCCATAGACAAAAGAGCATGATATCAACTAGGTACAAAGTACAAGTGCAATGTTGAAAGAGTTGCCCATGACAGCATGGTTCTGCTAATCCCCAACAAATAAGTGCAAGCATATACAACATAGACGACACAATGGTTCAAGTTTATTAAGGGCAATAAAAGTAAAGTGTGCCATCAAGTTCGTGAGAGCTTTAATCACTAATTTTCTCATAACAAGTTTAATTCGGAAGGTAGATAAAAACATGAATATACTTGGAATAGCATATGCTAGTAGGTAGGTATGGTGGACTCTTTTGGAATAACTTGGTTTTAGGAGTTGGATGCATGAGTGGAACTCATATTTTGGTTGCGGATGCTAGCAAAAGACTAGGAGCGACCAACTAAAAGAGCAATAATGGCCATAATCATGCAGAGCGACAAAACATCATTGATCAAAGCATAAAGTGATACTACAAGTTGAAAACTAAAGGATCATAAAGGCTATGGCGACTTGGGATAGTCATAACATGGTGTGAGCATGTGCCAAGTCAACCCAAATAAAGCATCAAAGGAGAATACCACAATACTATGCTTTAATATGCTAAAACAATGCATGATTCTTCCAAGGCACACTAAGCAATCTCAATTGTTTATAACAAGTCATGCTACAGCAAACAATACTAAGAAAAAAGCCAAAACAATATCAAGCATGGCATGACAAAGCATAGGCCACAGTCAAAAAACAAGCTCTCTTTACCACTTAAGCATGAACTTTCCTACTCTTTTCCAATCCAAACCAAACTATTTGAAAACCAATGTATGAAAAAAGGGGGTCCAACCAATTTATTCAGCAAACTAAGAAAACCAAGCAAACGAAAAACCAAAACGAAAACGAAAAAGAAGACGCTCTAGGAACAACACAACTGTGCATGAAACAATAAAAATGAAGTGTTTGGAAGAAACCTGGGATTTTTATTGATGAAGAAGGGGATGCCTTGAGCATCCCCAAGCTTTGACGCTTGTACTTCTTGGATATTTCTTGGGGTGACACGCGTGGCATCCCCAATCTTGAGCTTTAGTCCATTCTTCATCTCATTACTCATTCCTTCCATACACCTAAATTTTTTCCTTCATACAAAACTTCACACAATCTTTATTAGCAACATTCTTGTACTCAAGATAATAAGTCTTTAGGTTTAGTTCCAACCCCAATAAAACTTCCATTAAAACACAAGCTACTGTAGCACTTCTCTCAAAAATATCAATTCCCCAAAAAGAATTCAAAAAGGAATCAACAAGAAGCAAATGCAAATAATGGCAGAAATCTGTCAAAACAGACTAGCAGGTAAAAACCAATTTTTTCGAAGACTTTTTGTTGCTCAAATCGAAAAATGTTGAACTAACTGAAGTTAGATAACAACCTGGGGCAGAAGCACAAAAATTCATGCCTCAAAACGACATACTACACGAATTTTTACAATGAAGCACAAAAAATCTGTTTCGGGACAGCAACTTTTCCAAGCATTACTTCTCTCTCATTAGAGGTTACTCTTGGCACAAAAAGCAAACAAAAAGGATAAGGAGCGGTTATTACTGAGGTAATAACTTACAAGACTAATCTAAAACTTTTGGGTTATCTCCCAATAAGTACTTTTCTTTAACACCTTTAAGTTAGGCATGATAGTTTGAGAAGATGCTCACATAAGAAATATGAATTGAAGTAAAAGAGAGCATCAAGTAGCAAATTCAAAACACATTTAAGTCTAACCCACTTCCTATGCATAGGAATCTTGTAAAGAAACAAGTCATGAAAGCACAAAGCAACAAGCATAGGAAAGCAAAACAAGTGCAACTTCAAAAATTTCAACATAAAGAGGGGAAACTTAATATTATTGAGATACATAAAACCATGTTTACCTCTCTCATAGTAACTTTCAGTAGCATCATGAATAAAATTAACAATATAACTATCACATTAAACATTCTTATCATGAGCCACATTCATAAAAGAATTAATACTCCCCACATAAACATAGTCATTCTTATTAATTATAGTGGGAGCAAATTCAACAAAATAGCTATTATTATTCTCATCACCATAATCATCAAATATTGTAGTCATAATTAATTTCCTCCTCAGTAGTAGGTGGACTAAAAATATCATATTCATCATTGTAATCATCATATATTGGAGGTTTGGTATCATCATAAGCAATAGAATAGCTATCTTCCAAAGCTAGGGAACTAAAAAGACCATTTTCATAAAAACTAGCTTCCCCAAGCTTAGACTTTTCCATAGCATTAGCAATAATGGTGTCCAAAGAATTCATACTAACAACATTGCTATTAGCATGCAAATAAAGTTCCATAGGTTTCTTAATTTTCTCTTCAAATAGTTCATGGCCTAACTCAAGACAAATACTATAGAGCTCTCTAAGTTTTTTGTTGTTTTCCATTAAGCCTAACTAGTGAAAACAAGAAAAAAAAAGACAAAATTGCAGAATCTAAAGGAAATAACTTCGAGCACTCACACCGGAGGATGTGAGTACCTTTTACCTTACCTCCCCGGCAACGGCGCTAGAAAATAGCTTGATGTCTACGCACTTCTATTCTTGTAGACGGTTGTTGGGCCTCCAAGTGCAGAGGTTTGTAGAACAGCAGCAAGTTTTCCCTTAAGTGGATTACCCAAGGTTTATCGAACTCAGGGAGGAAGTGGTCAAAGGTATCCCCTCTAAAGCAACCCTGCAATCAATATACAAGAAGTCTCTTGTGTCCCCAACACACCCAATACACTTGTTAGGTGTATAGGTGCACTAGTTCGGCGAAGAGATAGTGAAATACAAGTGGTATGGATATAAGATAACGGTGCCAGAAAATAGTTTGATGGCGTGGAAGAGACTAAAGGCAAACTGAAATAAAGATGGCAGCAAGCAAACATGTAACAGATCTAATAGCAAATGGTGTTTCAGTGCTTAGAAACAAGGCCTAGGGATCATAATTTCAATAGTGAACACTCTCATATAAATATATTATTCTTTATGATACTACGCTGAACTACTCTCCGGTTGGACACTCTAATCCATGGTAGGGCTATAACAGCACACCTCAAAGTAAGCCTTTCCCATCTAGATAACCCACACTGTCACCTTGAGCACTAGATGGTTCAAACAAACACCACAATTTCATAAAGACATCCAACTCCAAATATAACTCATAACAAGTATTTGAAATCTCTAGCCTAAGTGCCACCATGGTGTGCATACTATCAACTTCACACACATGGGGAGAGCAGAGATCTATTAAAGCACTTGAGTAGCAAGGTAGATCTATAGATTACAAGCTCATGATCTCAATAAGATCATGCATAGAGAGAGAGATGAACACATAGCTACCAGTAGAACCCTTAGCCTCGAGAGAGAACTACTCCCTCCTCATCATGGGAATCAGCAACGGTGATGGAGATGGTGGTGGAGATTGATGGAGATGGCTCCGGGGGCACCCCGTCCCGGCAGGGTGCTGGAACAGAGACTTTCTATCCCCCGAATCTCCCCTTCGGTGGCGGCGACGCTGTGGAACTTTTCGTGGCTGGAGGCTTGATGATTTAGGGTTTTTGCATCGGGAGGCATCTTATAGGCGAAGAGGCAAGGTCGGTGGGTGGCCAGGGGGCCCACACCACCTGGTGGCGCGGCCAGGGCTAGGCCGCGCCACCATATGGTGTGGCCACCCTGTGGCCCCTCTCCGTCTCGTCTTCTGGCTCCGTGAGTCTTCGGGTAAAATATCGACTTTGGCTTTTATCCGGTCCAATTCCGAAAATATTGATTTTATGACTTTTTTGGAACCAAAAACAGCAGAAAACAGGCAACTAGCACTATGGCACTTGTTAATAGGTTAGTCCAAGAAAGTGTATAGAAAGTACTCCAAAGTTGGAACAAAACACAAGAAAGTAGATAAAACCAAGCATGGAACATCAAAAATTATGGATACGTTAGCAACGTATCACCCTACAGTCATCTCTGTCTTTGTAATGTAGCCGGAGATTCTATTAGTCTTTATTTCCAGAGTCGGTTATTTCCTGTCTTCGATGGAATGTTCAGATGTGACTACTCCACTACAACGGTCAGAAGATGACGTAGGCTGCAGCCTACGCTACCTCAAAACTCACAGAAGCCAGTGATTTAATAACTAGCTATTTTACGCGCAAAATACGAAACGTTAAAGCGGCAAAGACGGAGGACGTGGAGAAATTACCACGCACGCTCATGTCCACGTCGGCAGCACCGTGTCCGTTAGATCTCTCTGCATGAATCTTGATGTCGGGTCTATATATTTTAAATGCGGTTAGAATATTTTGTTTACCCGCATTCTCCCCTGCGTCTTCTTCCTCCTCCAGCCACGTGACTGTTTGAGCTATTCAATGGAAAACCCTAACCAGAGCCTTCTCCCCTCTCCATCTTACTCCACCTACACAATGGCCTCCAGCAGTAGCGCTCCCTCAACAACGGTGAACCCCGAGGCTTCAACGGAGCCATCCCAGGGAGTAACCGTCCCACCGGAGAGGGTCATCATTCCCGTCTCCGCCGTGGTGGAAACCACCGGCGGTGACCAAAAACAGGCGGTGCTAGACACTACAGAAGAAGATGACGACTCTCACAAGGGAGTATGGAGGGGTTCCGACCTCTCCGCCAAAGATTTGCAAGAGCTCATCACCGAGGGTATCTCCCTGCGATGGAGGGCTTGGTCTGGCGACCGGCGTTGGCCAGCAAGGTGACTCCTTCCCCCCAAGCTAGAGAGGTGTACCTCAAAGCTCAGCTGGTACGTGGTGTAAGCCTGCCAGTCTCCGACTTCTTCCTGGACGTCCTTCGTTACTTTTGGATACTCCCCCACAATCTCTCTCCCAACAGCATCCTCGTACTCAATAATTTCATAGCTTTGTGCGAAGGATACCTAGGAATTAAACCTAGGTTAGATATGTTTATCTATTTCTTTACCATTAAGAGAGAGTCCATGGAATCCAAAGATGAGCTGCGGATCTGTGGAACCATCAGCTTTAAGATCCGGCCTAGTCGGCGCTTCTCCAACATCATGGACCATGGGTCTTGCAAGAACTGGCAGTGCACATATTTTTATGGCCTAGACATTCCTCTGCCCAACCGCCAAGACATGTACCCTGACTTTGTTGATGGGGCTGCCGCCGAAGCTCCCACCTGGAGGTCCCAAGCCTCCCTTCCATCCGATAAAGAAGCCAACCGTGTCGTAAGGAGGATTGAATGGCTCGTAGACAGAGGTATGATCATCTTGGATCTAGCCATGTGTTGGTTCACTAGGCGGGTCCAAACTCTGTAGCACCGCGTCGAGCCGATGTGCATGTACTCCAAGGATAGAAAAGATCCCATGTGAATTTCACGGGACAACTTCTCAAACGACTCCATCAAGCTCCGACTTAAGGACATGGCTAAGGTGAAAGACAATAAGTGTGGCTTCAAGATCATCTTTGACATGTTTGAATGTGGCAAGTGCCCAGAGGTAGCTTCGGTTTCCTTTGTTGCTCGTTACATATACTCTAAAGCTTTTCTGTCTTGAAGTCATCGAACTAACATTCCTCTGTCCTACAACTCGCGACCTTGGCGGCAGATCAAATGGCCTCCTAGGTCTATGATCCCAAGCTGAAGGATATCCAGGTGGTGTCTGACGATGATGCCTCCAAGGATCATCTAGATCCGGCAGCGTGAAAGCGGAAGAGCTCCACCTCTGATGTTGCTTCCAAGGGTAAGCAGAAAAACAAAACAGGGAGTGGAGTCTCCAAAAAATCCACTGCCGCCTAAGAGGCGAAGAAGAAGAAGTCCACCAGCATCCCCTTAGCTAGGTCCTCTGCTATAGTGTAAGTACATTCATTCTCCGACTTTATTTTTCATTGCACCTATTCAATTCATTTACTTATACTATGAACGTTTCAGGAAGAAGTCCGGTGTTGGTTTGAAGCGGACCTCCAAAGATGATGGGGGTTCAAAAACTATTTGCGACACGTTTTCCAACTCGTCTCCCGCTGCTGCTCCCCTAAACCCTTGCCTCCAAGCCTATAACAGGTCCCACTGGGCCTTCATCCCCAGTCATCCTTGAGACCTCCGTCGTGGAGATTGACGTCAATCGAGCGACGGATGTCTCAGGTTCTGCTGGCATGGATATTGCACCTAGTGGCCAGACGACACAGGAGAGTACCTCCTCTAAAATGGCTGAAGCTCCAGCTAAGGATGCTATCGGGAAAGGGAAACAAGCAATGAAGGGAGCAGAGGCGGAGGTGGCCACAGCAACAGACGAGGTGGGAGCCCTTGAGCCATCAACTGCCATTATAACACAACAGGCAGCCAGTGCTTCATCCATGCCTCTGGCTTCGACAACTCCTCTAGCTTCGACTACTCCAACTTTGTGCCTGGATGATCTCATTAAGCAAGCAGATGCTATGTATAACAATTCACGGACCTTCCATAATGCATACACTCATCTAGCAAACAATCTGAAGGTTATTGCCATTGTAAGTTTCTGAACTTCACTTCTTTTACTTTGTAATATATCCCACTGTAGCCCTTGAGCTCTTAGGCGGAAAATCATTGTCTTTTGGCCTGAGTGCTCCAAAGAACTAAGTGTAGAACTTGTTAGTGTAGCCCCCGAATTTCTAGTTTAGAATGATAATTCAGACTAGTCACTCTAAGAGAGAACACTTGTTGATTAAAATCTGATACTGTACCCCCCGAGCGTTTGGTTGAAACTGGATAGTTTCGACTAGATGCTCTAGAGAAACTAAGCATTTTGTTTTCTTTGTAGAATGAGAATAGCCGGAGAAAGGCTGCCAATGAGAGGTTTGCCAACTTGCAGAAGGAACTGGACCTTGAATAGGGTAAAACAACCTTCCTAAAGGAACAGATTAAAAAATAGCAAGCGTTTTTTTAACAGCTGTGTATCTTTCTCATAGGTCCATTTCTTCCGAACTCTCATAATATTGTTTGTGTTCCGTCTTACAGAAGCCATTGCCAAAGCCAAGAGCATCGTCGAGAAGTCCAAGCATATTCAAGAGCTCGATGATGAAAATAAAATCTTGAAGAAATACCTGGCTGACGATGTCAAGGGCCATGAACAAGCGATGAAGGCTATGCAAGAGTCTACCGATGCCGAGATGCAGCGAGTGAAGGATGATATTGAACAGCTCAAAGGTCAAAACCAAAGTGCCAAAGAGCAGAATGATCGGAACCTTGAGATGTACAAGAAAGTCCAACAGGAGCATGACATCTTGGCGGATATCTACAAGCAAGCGGAGATGAGCATTTTGGTAACTTTCCTCCGTCTTTGTTAATTCTGTAAGGTGAACATTTGTACTTGTTGTACTCATACCCTTTGTCTCTAATGAAAACATAGCTCCCATTGGCTTAACCAATATGGGTGAAGGTGCTCCAGATCCAAAGGAATGCATGATTATCGCCGGCAACTTCATCAACACTGCCATCGCCCAGGCCAAGGAGATAGCGTAGCCCCTAGGCATCAATATCAAGGCGGTAGAATCAGTGGTCAAGTACTCGAAAATCTTACGCCGAGCCCTCGAGAAAGTCAAGAACTGGAAAGCCTCTTGCCTCCAGGATGGTGCAAGGATGACCTTATCCTTGGTCAAGGCGCACTATGACAATGCCGACATTGATCTGGTAACCTCCGGCATGCAGAAGCTTGATGAGGAAGGGAAAGAGATCGATAGCGATACTATTTGGAACTCCCTTGCCGTCTACAACACTAAGGTTGCCAAGATGGTCAAGGCATACGTCTATGTTCCTGCCAAGGAGATGGATGATGACCTAACATCTTCTGAGTCTAGCTCTGGTGATGAGGACATCCCTACAGTTACAACTACCCCAATTACTACTGAAGATGTTCCAGCTACTGCAAAGAAGGATCGATCCAATGAGATTAGAATTGGACCCATTACAAGAGCTCGTGCTAAGCTACTAGAACAATAGGTGAACTTGTTTCTTAATGAACCTGATGTTTTACTTAATGAGAATTTTATACTACCTAAGTCTTTGTACTATTGTATGATCAGGTACATGAGAGAACAAGGCGTAGTACGAAGCGAGGTGCTGAAGCATATGGAGCATGGCATCGTGATCAATGAAGAATGCACGACGGAGGAGAGGGAGGAAGCGCAAGGAGCTGCAAAGGAGGAGATCAACACACGGCACAAGGGTCTCTGCCGCGGCAGAGAAACCGCACTGTTTTCTGCCATGGCAGGCTGCCGCGGTGCAAAAACAGACTCCTTCTCTCCCATGGCAGGCTGCCGTGGCACAGAAGCCGTCCCTATCTCTACCACGGCAGAATAGGCCTGCGTGCCTTAGGCCGAACCCACTTGGGTTGTTTTATATCTAGTTTAGGTTGGACCACCTCGTTTCCTAGCATTGGCCACCACCCCTCCATTAAATAGATGGGGCGCTACTTCCTTTAGGGTTAGAACACGTTAAAACTATTTTAGAGTTGTTTCTTATTAGAACCTCTGAAATTACCCTATGATCAAATTATCTACAACAATTGAGTGTGACCTGTTGTTCCATTGGGAATCAGTAGAGTGCAAACTATCATTCGTGGTCGACGACTACGTGCGCAAGAGCATGGTGTTGTGAATATCCCACTGGGTTCGAGAGCTGTCGCATCGGCATCAGGATTCGAGCGGGAGAGTTCATATCTAGAGGCTAGTTATCTATCATCCATCATCATTATTGCCAACAGCTTGCTGAGAAGATCGGGCCACCTCTTATCATCTTGGTATCAGATTCCTCGTTTACTCGGTGAGCAATCCACAATCCATCCATAGATTAGTTTATTATTTAGTTCTATATAGAAAAAGCCTCACAAAAATATTCGCCATAGCCTAGATTGCATTGCTTTCAAGTTTTAGTTGTTGATCGTCTGTCTCGTAGATCCAATCTATAGTAATCCGTAGGAGTCTAGGTTCAAGTTTTGTTTTGGTTTAGAATTGCAATTAGATCTAGTTTGTTCATACGTGTTCCCCACCACTTCTTTTCCGCCGCCACAAAGTCTAGATCTGATCCAAGCTAAAGAGTCATGTTTGTTTACTCTTAGCCGATTCGGAATTGAAAAAAAATATTGGTTGTCGACTCTATCGTGGCGCAGAAACCGGCTTTTTCTCTGCCATGAGTTCGTTTCTGCCGCGGATCAAAGTCCTGCCATGGCACGTTTTCCAGCTGTTTATGTGCCGCGCGCCAGCTACTGCCGCCTGTGTCCTACCGTGGCACGTTTTCTGCCCAATGCTCTGCCATGGTACGTACTATCTGACGTGGCACAATTTTGACCTATTTTTCTGTCGTGGTACGTATACACACTTGGTGATCTTGTGTAATTTCCAAACCATAGCTACATCCAATCTATATACAGGTGTTAGGAACTTGCCTATTGAGACTAGTTTCCGCTCTTACAGGCTGCTCATAGGATTTTGGTGTTGTGCTTTATATTTTGGCCGTGATCATAGTGTGATACATATTCAAAAAAAAAACCAAAAGAAAAGAAAAAAGAGAAAGATTCAGTACAAAAGAAAATAGAAAGAAAGAAGAGAATTGTGTAAGAGGCATAGTGATATCTTTGTGCATCGGTAGATTGAGAAATCTTGTGCATGTTTAGTTTGAGCTTAGCTAGTGTCTCTCCAGTGTAGTGCAACACCCTTCATAGTTGTATTGCCACGTTTATCTCCATGTTTGTGTTCCTTGGATTTTGTTCGATCAGCACTAGGACTTGTTTCGGTGTAGTTAGGATACCATACCTAGAGCTCCACCATAAATAAACTTGTATGCTTTGTGATCGTTCTTGATACGTTGCTAACGTATCTATAATTTTTTATGTTCCATGCTTGTTTTATATCTACTTTCTTATGTTTTGTCCATACTTTGGAGTATTTTTATTACATTTTCTAGGACTAACCTATTAACAAGATGCCATAGTGCCAATTGTCTGTTTTCCCCATGTGTGTGAAAGTGACAGCATGCACACCATGGTGGCACTTAGGCTAGAGATTACAAATACTTGTTATGAGTTATATTTGGAGTTGGATGTCTCTATGAAATTGTGGTGTTTGTTGGAACCATCTAGTGCTCAAGGTGACAGTGTGGGGTTATCTAGATGGGGAAAGCGGACTTTAAGGAGTGTTGTTATAGCCCTACCATGGATTAGAGTGTCCAACCGGAGAGTAGTTAAGAGTAGTATCATAAAGAGAAGATATTTATATGAGAGTGTTTACTAGTGAAAGTATGATCCCTAGGCCTTGTTTCTAAGCATTGGAACACCGTTTGCAACTAGATCGGTTACATGTTTTCTTGCTTCCATCTATATTTCAGTTATCTTTTAGTCTGTTCCACGCCATCAAGCTATTTGCTAGCACCGTTACCACTTATAATTATCCATACCACTTGTATTTCACTATCTCTTCGCTGAACTAGTGCACCTATACACCTGACAAGTGTATTGGGTGTGTTGGGGACACAAGAGACTTCTTGTATCTTGATTGCAGGGTTGCTTGAGAGGGAATACATTTGACCACTTCCTCCCTGAGTTCGATAAACCTTGGGTAATCCAATTAAGGGAAAACTTGTTATTGTTTTACAAACCTCTGCACCTGGAGGCCCAACAATTGTCTATAATAATAGAAGTGCGTAGACATCAAGCTATTTTCTGGCGCCGTTGTCGGGGAGGTAAGGTAAAAGGTACTCACATCTTTTGGCTACTAAGCTATCTTCTAGTGCGGTCGCTGGTGTGTGAGTGCTCGAAGTTATTTCCTTTAGATACTGCAATTATATCTTTTATTTCTTGTTTTTATTTTCACTAGTTAGGCTTAATGGAAAACAACAAAATTAGAGAGCTTTATAGTATTTATCTTGAGTTAGGACATGACATGTTTGAAGAGAAAATTAAAACACCTATGGAACTTTATTTGCATGCTAATAGCAATATTATTAGTATGAATTCTTTGAACACCATTATTGCTAATGCTATGGAAAAGTCTAAGCTTGGGGAAGATAGTTTTCATGAAAAAGATCTTTTTAGTCCCCCAAGCACGGAGGAGGAAATTTACTTTGATGATACTATGCCTCCAATATATGATGATTACAATGATGAATATGATATTTTCAGTCCACCTACTATTGAGGAGAAAATTAATTATGATTACAATATGCCTCCTATATTTGATGATTATGGTGATGAGAATAATAATGATAGCAATTTTGATGAATTTGCTCCCACCACAATTAATAAGAATGACTATGCTTATGTGGAGAGTAATAATCATTTTATGCATGTGGCTCATGATAAGAATGTTTCATGCGATAGTTATATTGTTAATTTTATTCATGTTGCTACTGAAAGTTATTATGAGAGAGGGAAACATGGTTTTATGTATCTCAATAATATTAAGTTTCCCCTCTTTATGTTGAAAATTTTGAAGTTGCACTTGTTTTGCTTTCCTATGCTTGTTGCTTTGTGCTTTCATGACTTGTTTCTTTAAAAGATTCCTATGCATAGGAAGTGGGTTAGACTTAAATGTGCTTTGAATTTTCTTCTTGATGCTCTCTTTTACTTCAATTCATATTTCTTATGTGAGCATCTTCTCAAACTATCATGCCTAACTTAAAGGCGTTAAAGAAAATTACTTATTGGGAGATAACCCAAAAGTTTTAGATAAGTCTTGGAAGTTATTTCCTCTGTAATAACCACTCTTTATCCTTTTTATTTGCTTTTTGTTCCAAGAGTAACCTCTAATGAGAGATAAGTAATGCTTGGGAAAGTTGCTGTTTCGAAACAGTTTTTTGTGCTTCGCTGTAAAAATTCGTGTAAAATCTCTGTATGTCGGTTTGAGTTGTAAATTTTTGTGCTTCTGCCCCAGGTTGTTATCCAACTTTCGTTAGTTCAACACTTTTTGATTTGAGCAACAAAAGGTCTTCAAAAAAATTGGTTTTTACCTGTTGGTCTGATTTGACAGATTTCTGCCATTATTTGCATTTGCCTCTTAATCTCTTTCTATTTGAGTTCTCTTTGATCATTTGAACTTTTTAAAGGAAGTGCTACAGTAGCTTTTGTTTTAATGGAAGTTTTATTTGTGTTGGAACTGAACCCAAAGACTTATTATCTTGAGTACACTAATGTTGCTAATGAAGATTGTGTGAAATTTTGTATGAAGGAAAAATTTCAGGTGTATGGAGAGAATGATGTAATCAGATGAAGAATGGACTAAAGCTCAAGCTTGAGGATGCCACCCATGTCACCCCAAGAAATATCCAAGAAGTACAAGCGTCAAAGCTTGGGGATGCCCAAGGCATCCCCTTCTTCATCAATAAAAATCTCAGGTTCTTCCAAACACTTCATTTTTATTGTTTCGTGCACAGTTGTGTTTTTTTTGGAGCGTCTTTGTTTTTGTTTTTAGTTTTCTTTTGTTTGGTTTGCTTAAATAAGTTGGTTGTATCCCAACACACTTCTTTTGGAGAGAGACACACTCCGTTTTCATTGCCTAGAACACTCTAGTTTTCATTCTTATTGTTCTGTGAGTGTTCTATTTTGCTAGCACCGTGTTTAGCCTTAGTTTTCTTGTTCTTTAAGCTTAGAACTTTTTAGTTCTTCTTTGTGGATTTGTGAGACAAGCTTACTGATCTTTATTTATTATTATCTTTGTGATTTGTTTCAAATAAGTCGATTGGTGTTGGAAAAGAGTAGGAAAGTTCATGCTTAAGTGGTATAAAAAGGAGCTTGTTTTTGACTGTGACTTAGACTTTATCATGCCATGCTTGATATTGTTTTGGCTTTATGCTTAGTGATTATTGCTGTAGCATGACTTGTTATAAACAATTGAGATTGCTTAATGTGCCTTGCGTTGTTTTAGCATATTAAAAGCATAATATTGTGGTATTCTCCTCTGATGCTTTATTTGGGTCGACTTGGTGCATGCTCACACCATGTTATGACTATCCCAAGTCACCATATCATTTATGATCCTTTGGTTTTCGACTTGTAATATCACTTTATGCTTTAATTAATGATGTTTTGTCGCTTTGCATGATTATGACCATTATTGCTCTCTTAGTCGGTCGCTCTCAGTCTTTTGCTAGCCTCCATAACCAAGTATGAGTTCCACTCATGCATCCAACTCCAAATAAAACCAAGTTATTCCAAAGAGTCCACCATACCTACCTATTAGCATTTTCTATTCCAAGTATATTCATGTTTTTATCTACCTTCCGAATTAAACTTGTTATGAGAAAACTAGTGATTAAAGCTCTCACGAACTTGATGGCACACTTTACTTTTCTTGCCCCTAATAAACTTTAACCATTGTGTCGTCTATGTTGTATATTCTTGCACTTATATGTTGGGGATTAGCAGAACCATGATGTCATGGGGAACGCTTTCAACATTGCACTTGTACATTGTACCAGTTGATATCATGCTCTTTTGTCTATGGATGTCGTCGGTGTGAAATGAAAGGGGAGCTTGTAAGTCCATGGAGTTATGTATGTGTGTTAGAGAAACGCCTGGGCCGCCGGTCTAATCCATGCCTAATCATGGTGGAAACCTGCAGCATAACCATAATGAGCTGTCTATGAAGCATTTTCTTATAAAAAAAGAGATAGAGATTGAGAAAAAAAGAAAAAAGATGAGAAAAGAGGAAAGAGAGAAAAAATACCATTTTCCCATGGTAAATAAGAAGATGCTGAGATGCTTATTGTCTTCTTACCTTGTCATTTTGATATGGGGATTCTTCCGTATCATCGGGCAAGGGGTACCCCGTTGGCGGTTCTCTATGATACACATGTACTTACTATGACAAGAACTTACTGGTAACTAAACTTGAGTAGCATGAGGAGCGGCCCTTGTACTCAAGGGACATGAGATTGCCAACTTATACTTTGTCAAGCATATACTCCATATTTTGTTCACTTTAGCCTTAACCACCTAAAGATGCTTATGATAGGGGCAATGAGAGCTGAAAGCTAATAAGTACCATAATTTTTGGAAGCTCTTTATGAAACTTGAATCCCTGCTTCCTTCTATGAAGGCCTTTCTTCCACTTTTATATTGAGTCTCCACCTTATATCTTTATGCACCTATTGATAGAGCATAGTGGTTATTCTTAGTTTAATGTGCATTGTCCCAAGACTTGTTGATTGATGCATAACTTTGATATTTCTTGTTCTTAAACTATTTGTATCTAGTCACCCTTATGAACTTTCAAGGTGTCCTATGCAATTATGATTTGCTACATTATGAGGGACAAGATGATTGCCACTATGCTATGTTTTCTTTATGTGAAACAAACAAACGTCTTGCAAAGCATTGTTATTCATGAATCTTTTGTTTGTGCTTTTTCATGTTACAACAGAGTTGCTATGTCTTATTGTTAGAACTTTAGCTTTCATGCTATGTTGAAGTACTATGTTCCCAGCTATCAATGTTTTACAAATAATTTGATCAAGTTTATGATGGTGCATGTCACCTCAAAAATTATTCTTTCTTTTTATCACTTACCTACTCGAGACGAGCAGGAGTTAAGCTTGGGGATGTTGATACGTTGCTAACGTATCTATAATTTTTGATGTTCCATGCTTGTTTTATATCTACTTTCTTATGTTTTGTCCATACTTTGGAGTATTTTTATACACTTTCTGGGACTAGCCTATTAACAAGATACCATAGTGCCAGTTGCCTGTTTTCTGCTGTTTTTGGTTCCAGAAAGGTTAGAAAATGAATATTCTCGGAATTAGACGGGACAAAAGCCAAAGTCGATATTTTACCGGAAGACTCACGGAGCCAGAAGACGAGACGGAGGGGGGCCACAGGGCGGCCACACCACCCCTTGGCGCGGGCAGCCCTAGGCCCCGTCTGGGCATGGTGTGGGCCCCCCTGGCCGGCTACCGACCTTGCCCCTTCGCCTATAAGAAGCCCCTGGGACGAAAACCCTAAATCGAACAGCCTCCAGCCACGAAAAGTTCCATAGCGCCGCCACCACCAAAGGGGAGATTCGAGGGACAGAAAGTATTTGTTCCGCCACCCTGCCGTGACAGGGAATTGCCCCCGGAGCCATCTCCACCGATCTCCACCACCATCTCCATCGCCATTGCTGATTCCCATGATAATGAGGGAGTAGTTCTTCCTCGAGGCTAAGGGTTATACCGGTAGCTATGTGTTCATCTCTCTCTCTATGCATGACCATATTGTGATCATGAGCTTTGTAATCAAGTAGATCTACCTTGCTACTCAAGTGCTTTAATAGATCCCTGCTCTCCCCATGTGTGTGAAAGTGACAACGTGCACACCATGGTGGCACTTAGGCTAGAGATTACAAATACTTGTTATGAGTTATATTTTGAGTTGGATGTCTCTATGAAATTGTGGTGTTTGTTGGAACCATCTAGTGCTCAAGGTGATAGTGTGGGGTTATCTAGATGGGGAAAGCGGACTTTGAGGAGTGCTGTTATAGCCCTACCATGGATTAGAGTGTCCAACCGGAGAGTAGTTAAGAGTAGTATCATGAAGAGAATATATTTATATGAGAGTGTTCACTAGTGAAAGTATGATCCCTAGGCCTTGTTTCTAAGCATTGAAACACCATTTGCATCTAGATCTATTACATGTTTGCTTGCTTCCATCTTTATTTCAGTTCTCCTTTAGTCTCTTCCATGCCATCAAGCTTTTGATATAATTAGCATACCACTTGTATTTCACTATCTCTTCGCTGAACTAGTGCACCTATACACCTGACAAGTGTATTGGGTGTGTTGGGGACACAAGAGACTTCCTGTATCTTGATTGCAGGGTTGCTTGACAGGGAATACCTTTGACCACTTCCTCCCTAAGTTCGATAAACCTTGGTTAATCCACTTAAGGGAAAACTTGCTGTTGTTTTACAAACCTCTGCACTTGGAGGCCCAACAACTGTCTACAAGAATAGAAGTCTGTAGACATCAGTTCTCCGTACCCTTGATATTCACTTCATCACATTAGTGCATAAGTCTTTGATTTCGAATTGGTAAAGCATCTCTATTCACTTTGGAACGGTAAGATCCGCTTTATTGTCAGTATGGAGTGAGTTGTGAGTGTTCCACCCAACATATTTTGATTTTTGCACTAACCTACAAATCATGCCTCTTAGTGATTATGTTGTTGTGTCACAGAAAAAAGAAAGATGAAGATCTTGTTACTTGGCGAGAATATGAAGCATTGAAATCTGATTTGACACGTGTGTTTACTAACATGACATATGCCATTGGCAGGAATATTCAGGACGTGCAAGTCGCCTTGGGAGAAAATGAAGAGGCAGTCACTAACATTCAAACACAAGTGACGACTATCAATACCAATGTCGTAGCTTTGCAGCATTCTATTGATGGTTTGACACTAGCACTTGAGCAATGGCAGCAACAACCACTTGAGGATGCCGTTGAAGAAGATGTCGAAGGGAGTGTTGCTGGTGCTGCCCCAAATCTTGGCAAGGGACGTGACAATCCCCCTGCCCCTGCACCTGCACATGCACATGTACTCGGATGAGCTCCTATTGGGCGTGCTGAGCGTGTACCTAACCAAGCCGTTCATGATGGTTTGGGCAAGCCAAAAATTTCAATTCCCAAGTTTGATGGCTCACTTGATCCTGAAGATTACCTCACATGGGAGTCGAGGATGGAGAAGTTGTGGCGTTTGTATGAGTATATAGAAGAAAAGAAAGTAAAGCTTGTAGCATTAGAATTTGATGGATATGCCTTATGTTGGTGGGATGCCATTGTGCAAAATAGAAGAGACGACAATGACCTTCATGTGATCACTTGGAGAGAGATGAAGCGCACCATGAAGGATCGTTTTGTGCCCAGTCACTACTTGCGTTCAGTTTTTGACAAGTTGACACAATAGAGGCAAGGAACCATGTCAGTTGATGAGTACTACATGGAGATGAAGATGCTTATGCAGCGTGCTCGATTCCATGAATCTCTTGAATGACTATGCAGCGATTCCTCAACAATCTGAAGCTACCCATAAAAAGTATTGTTCGTCATCACAAGTACGAGACTATGAATGAGTTGTTGCATCATGCAAGAGAGGCCGAATCACAACTAGATGAAGAGGCAAAGGCACGTGCAAGGTATCCTTCTACCAACTGTTTTTCAGCAAGGTCTACACAGCCACCTCTTATGGATCCACCTGCAGCGGCTTCTAGTCACCCGTCCCCATCTTCGGCCAATCCTGCACCACCACCATCCTATGGTTCCCATGCAAAGAAACCTGATGTTCCTGCTGCTAGCTCTGGTTCCAATATGTCAACAACTCTTACTCGTGATATGGAGTGCCATACTTGTGGAGGTAGAGGTCACTACAAGCGAGATTATCCAAACCGCAAGGTTATGTTTATCAATGACAATGGTGAATACGAAAGTAGAGATGAAGTTGATCCTAATAGTTCTGCGGATGATGGTTATGCAAGTGAGGAACGTATGGATGCTTTTCCTAAGTGTGCACCAACCATTCTGGTTTCTCCACGTATTCTTAGTGTGCATCCTAACGTTGATTCTCAACGCTGCAATTTGTTTTAAACAAAAGCACTTGTTGGCCCAAACAAAGCTTGCAGAGTCATCATTGATGGACGTAGTTGCAGAGATCTTGCAAGCAAGGAGTTATGTGCCAAGTTGAATCTAACCTATTTACCTCATCCCAAGCCATACTACATACAATGGTTGAGTAACAATGGTGAGATGAAGGTAAACCATATGGTACGTGTGAATTTTGAGATAGGACCCTACAAGGATTCTATTGATTTTGATGTGGTTCCCATGACTATGTGCCATTTAATATTGGGTCGGCCTTGGCTTTATGATCGCCATGTACAATACAATGGCAAAGCCAATACCTATCACTTGGAATTCAAGGGCAAGAAAATTAATATGCAGCCAATGACACCACAATAGATTGTGAATGAATCTCGTCAAAAGATAGAAGTGAACTTGAAGGATGCATCTATAGATAGGAGAGATAGTGTTGCAGCTATACATGATGTAATAGAGCCAAAAAAGAGTGATATAATGAAAAGAGAGAGAGTGCCTAATCTTTTGATGTTAGCCACCAAGGAAGATATGAGAGAGTTTCATGAGGATCCTATAGCCATGCCTCTTGTACTCATGTATAAGGGTGAGGTATTGGTTTCTAACGACATGACCCCTATTTCTCTTGGTGTATCTACTATTTTGCAGGATTTTGGAGATGTGTTTCCAGAAGATGTGCCCATAGGATTGCCTCCATTGCATGGCATTGAGTATCAAATCGACTTGATACCTGGCGCCACACTACCAAACCGTGATCCCTACAGAACCAACCCCGAAGAAACAAAGGAGATATAGAAACAAGTACAGGCGTTGCTGGATAAAGGGTACATTCATGTTTCTTTTAGCCCTTGTGTTGTTCCTGTTATTTTAGTGCCTAAGAAAGATGGTACATGGCGCATGTGTGAAGAATGTAGAGCTATTAATAACATCACTATTCAATATCTTCATCCTATTCCATGCTTAGAGGATATGCTAGATGAATTGAGTGGTGCTACTATTTTCTCTAAGATTGATTTTCGTAGTGGTTATCATCAAATTAGGACGAAAGAAGGGGATGAATGGAAAACTGCTTTCAAAACAAAATTTGGGTTGTATGAGTGGTTAGTTATGCCGTTTGGTCTTACTAATGCACCTAGTACATTCATGAGATTAATGAATCATGTTCTGAGAAAATTTATTAGTTGCTTTGTGGTTGTTTATTTTGATGATATACTTATATATAGGCACAATGAAACTGAACATTGTACTCATATCCTACAAGTTTTGCAAGTGTTGCGTGATAACAAATTGTATGCTAATCTTGAGAAGTGCACATTTGCAAAAGATAAGGTCATATTTCTGGGATTTGTAGTATCTAGGAATGGGGTAGAAGTAGATCAATCTAAAATTGAATCAATTCAGAATTGGCCTATTCCCATGAATGTGAGTCAAGTGCGTAGTTTCCATGGTTTAGCTGGTTTCTATAGGCGCTTTGTGAAGGATTTTAGTACTATTGCTGCACCATTGAATGAATTGACTAAGAAAGGTGTGCCATTTGTATGGGGCACAACCCAAGATATTACATTTGATACATTGAAATGTTTTCTTACTTCTGCACCATTATTTGCATTCCTGATTTTTCAAAGTTGAAGTTGAATGTGATGTTAGTGGTATAGGAATTGGTGGCGTTTTGATGCAAGAAGGTCGCCCTATAGCATATTTTTCTGAGAAACTTGCTGGTGCTAGAATGAATTGTCCTTTTTCTGATACAGAATTGTATGCACTTGTTAGAGTTCTTGAAGTTTGGCAACATTATTTGTGGCCAAAAGAATTTATCATACAATATAATCATGACGCATTGAAGTATTTGAAAGCTCAATCAAACTTGCATAGAAGATTAGCTAAATGGGTTGAGTTTATTGAATCATTTCCTTACATCATAAAATATAAGAACGGAAAAGAAAACGTGGTTGCTGATGCTTTCTAAGAAGAACATGTTATTAACACATCTTGATGTTAAAATTCCTGGTTTAGAAAGCATTTGTGCACTATATGCAACTGATCATGATTTTATGAACCATATCGTTTGTGTGCTCTAAAAATGCATGGGATAAGTACCATATACATGATGGCTATTTGTTTAGAGCTAACAAACTATGCATTCTAGAATCGTCGTTGTGTTTGTTCTTAGCGTAGGAATCACATTCTGGAGGTTTGATGGGCCACTTTGGTTGTGAGAAGACATTGCTCATGCTGGTTGATCACTTTTATTGGCCCAAGATGAGGCATGATGTGTACAGATTTGTGAGCCTCTGCTTTACAAGCCACAAGTCCAAATCAAAGTTGAAACCTCATGGTTTGTATACACCTCTCTCTGCACC
Source organism: Avena sativa (assembly GCA_916181665.1). Classification (NCBI taxonomy): domain Eukaryota; kingdom Viridiplantae; phylum Streptophyta; class Magnoliopsida; order Poales; family Poaceae; genus Avena; species Avena sativa. The sequence continues at coordinate 323,356,331 of OV702292.1, forward strand.
TACTACACCATGGGAAGACATTAGTATGGATTTTGTGCTAGGTCTACATAAAACTCAAAGAGGTCATGATTCTATATTTGTGGTAGTGGATAGGTTCTCTAAGATGGCTCATTTTATTGCCTGCCACAAAAAGCGATCATGCGTCGCATGTTGCTAACCTGTTTTTCAGGGACATTATGAGATTACATGGGGTACCAAATACGATTGTTTCTGACCATGATGTGAAGTTCATGAGCTACTTTTGGAAGACCTTATGGGGGAAGCTTGGAATGAAGCTCCAAACAGATGGTCAAACGGAGGTGGTGAATAGAACATTGTCACAATTGTTGAGGACTATGATCAAGAAGAATCTACGGGAGTGGAAAGAGTGTTTGCCACATGTTGAGTTTGCATATAACAGGGTTGTGCATTCGACTACTAAGCTTTGTCCTTTTGAGGTGGTGTATGGGTTCAAGCCATTGACACCACTTGATTTGTTGCCTCTGCCATTACATGAGAGAGTTGATATGGAGGCATCAAAACATGCTGAATATGTGAAGAAGATTCATGAGAAGACTCGAGAGGCTATAGAGAAGAAAGGCAAGAACATTGCTGCTGCAAGAAATCAAGCACGAAAGGTGGTTTTGTTCAAGCATGGTGACATGGTATGGGTGCATCTGCGTAAGGACAGCTTTCCCCTACTTAGACAATCCAAATTGAAGCCCCATGGTGCTGGTCCTTACAAGGTGTTAGCCAATATTAATGATAATGCCTACTCGATTGATATACCTATTGCTGAGTTTGGTGGAGTTAGCACTAGCTTCAACGTTGCTGATTTGTCACCATATGATGGAGACGACCTTGGAGCATCGAGGTCGATGCCTTTTGAAGGAGGGAGATGATGAGTACATCCCTACAATTACACCTACCCCAATTACTAGTAAAGATGTTCCAACTGCCACTACAAGGAATGTGCTAACTGATGACCCCAAATATTGGTCATAGAAAGGTCATAGTAATTCATCTATGACCTTTCTATGACCAAAAATAGTAGGTCACATACCGAGGGTCACTATAGATAGCTAAGGACCTTTTTTTGAATTGGTCATGGACTACTATGACCAAAATAGATGATCATAGTGTCCATGACCAAACAATTTGGTCATGGCATTCTGATCTGTCCACGTAAGCCAATCCTACGTGGAATCTGACGTGGCAGCAAATTCAGCCCAATACAGTTTGGTGCTTTATATGGGCCAAGCCCAACAATTCTAGCCTTTTGGTTTCTAAGCCTAGCTTTCACTGTCCATTTATTTTATGGGCCAAGCCCAAAACTTAAGCCCGTATAATTTTAATTTCTAGCATTTTCTTTGGCCCAACATTTTTTGTTTTTTCATTTTTATTCACAGCAGGCCCCACATGTTAGATGGTCCTACATGTCAGTACTAGTTTCCTACTGGTCCCACAGATCAGGTGTAAATTCCACATAGGTCGCACTAGTCAACATTTCATATAGGCCCCACTCGTCAGATTCGTTTTCTCAGAGATAAACAACAAATAATTGTTTGATTGTTATCAAACAATACTTGGATAACTGCAATACATTAAAGAATCATGGACCGTACACATGTATCCATCTTAAAGTACATTATAATCATTCAACTTGTACATTACATTACAATCATGGACAATACAGTACAGAACCATGCAACTTTTTCCTATAATAACGTACATGACTTGCACGACACGGTACACATAATCTTCTCCCGGTTCTCCTTGGTCTTGTGCTTAAAGCATCTGTGTTGAAATATTAATGCCTAACAGCCAACATCCATAACCAGGTGCGACTGATATCAACCAACCACATTTTCCAAACTATCAAAATGCAGAACATACACAAGTAAGTTACTATTGCAGGCCAAAATAAGAATATGCTTGCTAAAAGTCAAGATGATCTCATCAATGAATAAGAGCATGCTCGTTGCCTCTTGAAATAACAAGCAAAAATACTAATAAGAATATTAGGTAACCAACAGTAGCTATGTATTAGGGTACTACTGATTATAGAATATACCAACATATCCACAACTTTACAATTGTTGAGTGCTTATAGTTAAATCAAATCAAGCAATAGACACTCAGAATTATTGATGCTCTAGGAAAGGGAAAAGGCAATAGATCAATAATTGGTTACTTGCATTCGATTCAGCAAGATATAAGATACAAGGAAAGCAATATAAGACAACACAAAGTCCTTTTAATGTACAGGATGCGAATAAGTTCTTGGACAGAGTCCTTTACTGTACAGCAAAATCCTATTACACTGTGATCCCACTATAACCTGGCTCCTTTATTGTCGAGGTAAACTATGTGCAAAACAATAGTAGGAGCTAAACTATGGCAGCACCAACTAGCGAACATGAACAAGCTAATAAGTTTCACCCAGGGAGGAACCCTAACCCTTCTCTAGGGAAACATACCTTATTATTGAAGATTTAGATGTCGCGGTCACCGATCTTGCCGCAAGATAGGTGTACATGGTCGATGCAGAGCTTGTCGTAGGTGGCCTGGTCGAACAACACCGCGTTGTTCACCTTCTCCTTTTGTTTCCCTTGCTCCACTTATGCTAGGACAACAGAATCCATTAGAATACAGCCACAAGGGTCGTGTCAAACAAACAGGGAGAGGAGCAGGGGCAGTAATCGACCTTCTGCTTGCTGCCTTGGGATTTATCAGGCTCATCACTCTGTTAGAGAATTAATATAATCTCATCAACGAGAACAAACTATTTGGAATTGAGTTTCCAAACAAAAGCATCCCCAAGTCCAACAGGTGGAAACACAATCAGATGTATTGGACATATGTCATTAATCAAAAAACACTATTTGCATCCCCTGCATACTGACATGTACTATAACATGCATTAGTTCTGAATGTTAAGTAATAATAAATGATCTCCTTCTTGCCCAAATGTCCTAAACCGGAGTACCAAGGGATAAGTACACATGACATATAAAAAGCTTGCTACAAAAGATGACAAGAGTTTAGTTCTTTCACTCAATTTGTACCAATTGACAAGGAGATGACCAGCTTGAACAAACAAGACATAATTTTTTAAATTGCCCATGAGATGACCAGCAACATCCAGCAGCTTCATAGCTTTTGTAGTTTGTACTTCAATCCAATGCAACTCCAACAGCTAATCATTAACCCAATTTAGGAAGCCATTTAATATTCATAGTTTTCGGTTATAAATGGATTGCATCGAAATAGAATAGCTATTGCTATTGCCAAACAAACACTTGAAAATACAAGGTTTAGGCATGCTCAGCATACAAGCTCAAATATGCGAGGACATGCTAATATAATCTCTTCAACAAAAGTAGAATCTTAAAACTGAAATTCAGAGTCACATGCTAGCTTGTATAAACATGAAAATATCAGGAAAATTGCATATCTTGGATCCTTCTCCAAGTGGCAGCATTCCGTGCCCCTCTCCTCCTCTACTGAGAACCTGAACTTGTGAAGTGTTGTACCGTTGTACTTGAGATACAACAGGACTGAAATTACACATGTTTAAGAAGCACTGCACGGAACAAAGCGAATCAATAAATTCTGTCATTCGCAAATATCGCAAGTACACTAAGATATATGTTACGACCCAGTTTTAGACATTCATGTCCAGAAGCTGCAGTAGTTACAAGCGTATGTTGAGCTACACCACCTATAGATTCCCCAACACACATGTCAAACAAAATAGGACAGCAACACGCCAGCACATATTAGATATTAGTGCCATAGTGCTAAGATAGTAAGATTATGCATCAGCAAAAGCTTCAAGGCTGGGTTGGTTCCTCCTAATTTTCATTTCTATCAAATTCGAGCTAATTACTAGAACTAGATTCTAGTAAAAACCTAGATTACAAATCTACACATGAATACATCAAATTTGACCTAATTACTAGAACAGTAGAACTAGATTCCAGTAAATCTACACATATACACCAATTAATGCCATGGTTTCTATCAAATATTCAAAATTGAGCTTGCTAGAGTAGAGACTAAGAGAGGGAGAAAAGAAACCATACCGTTGGTACTCGGGGACAATTACTGATGGAGGAAGGTTGCCGGTGGAAAGCTTCTTCTAGAGGAAGGTGGCCGGCCGTCCTGCTGCCGCTGGAGAAAGGGGCCGACTGTCATGAGGCCTCTGGAGGAAGGGCGGCCGTCATGCTGCTGCTAGAGGAAGGGGTCGGCGTTGTGCTACCTCTAGAGGAAAGGGGTCAGCCGTCTTGCTGCCGCTGGAGGAAGGGGAAGGTGTCGTGCTACCGCTGGAGGAAGGGGAAGACATCGTGCTACCGTTGGAGGAAGGGGGAGGTGTCGTGGTGCCTCTAGAGGAAGGGGACAGGTGTCATGCTGCCGCTAGAGGAAGGGGCGGTGTGGTGTGAGGAAGGGGTCGGTGTCGTGCTGCCGCTAGAGGAAGGGGCTGGCCATCGTGCTACCTCTAGAGGAAGGGGGTGGACGTCATGTCGCCGCTGGACCGGGATGAACTTCGCCGCCTGGGGTGTTGGGAGCTTCTCCTCTTGGGGTCGTATCTACAGGGGAAGATTGGGAAGGGTTGAGGGGGATATCCAAACGGCAAGGGGGAGGTTGAGCTGGCTCCGGTGACCAGAGGCGACCATGGTGGCGAAGGCGTGGTACATCTGGGGCTGGCGGATTGGTTAGGGTTAGCGAGGCGGCGGCATGGTACATCTGGTCCTAGGAGCGAGCTAGGTCTAGGGTTAGCAAGGAGGAGCCAGTGTGAGGGTTAGAGATAGGATCGAAGGGGGTGGAGGGAATGAGTGCTCTCATGTCTCGTCTCTCGTCTATCGTGACGTGTATGTGTGTTTTCTTCTAGTGAGTGAGCATGCTTGGATCAGAGGGGTGAGTAGTAAACGGCTGAGATTGGTTCTAAGTTGGGCTGATCCATGAGAGCTGATTGCTGCAACGTGATTGGTTGCGCATAAAAATGCTTTTCTATTTTCATAGTGCAAAAAACGGGGGGTTTTGTTAAGCAACTACCAAGTGAAAGTTTCAAAATGGTACCACCCTATTTTTCAAAAATACTAGACCACCTTACATGGCCAATGTCACAACTGGGGTATCTAAAACCTTTTCATCCACCCCTAGCGAAAAAGACAAATTTGTGCCGAATAGGTAGGAAGTGGGTCCGATTTGAACTACAGCTACATTATCTAATGCTCATGGTTTTTTGAAAAAATCATTTTTAGAGTCACACTATGTTGTTTTATCAGAGATCCAATGCAAGTTTAGCGAGGCTCATCCCCTATCTTCATGCCCGTAGTTTTGACCATAGTTTGAAGTAAGAAAATTTTGAAACGGGCATGAGAAATTCAAAAATGGTCCAAAGAAGGTAAATCTTCGCGTGGTGTAATATTATGTGACATAGTTGTAAGGAAAATACCAAACTTGGTATATTGTAGATATCTCAAAAAAATCTTCTCGAAAATGACCTATCATGTTCGAGGTTTCATGGCTTTCAGGTCAAAAGACCAATGCTATGGCCTAAATCGCGGCATAGTTTGTGATAATGTGCTCATATCTTGCACACATGTGTATCTTGGGATGGTGAACAATGTTGTAGGAGGAAGTTTTCTTTTTCGCCGCATGAAAAAATGCATTTTCTATTTTCAGAGTGCAAAAAACGGGGCATTTTGTTAAGCAACTACCAAGTGAAAGTTTCAAAATGGTACCAACCCATTTTTCAAAAACACTAGACCACCTTACATGAACAATGTCCCAACCGAGGATTTTAAAACCTTTCTGTCCATCCCTGGTGAAAAAGACAAATGTTTGCTGAATCGGTAGTAAGTGGATCCGGTTCAAACTACAGGTACATGATCTAATGCTCATGATTTTTAGAAAAAAATCATTTTCATACTCACAATATGATGTTTCTTCAGAGATCCAATGCAAGTTTTAGCGAGGCTCATCCCCTATGTTCATGCCCGCCGTTTTAACCATATTTTGAAATAGGAAAATTTGGAAACGAACATAAGAAATTCAAAAACGGATCGAACAAGGTAAATATTTCGCGTGGTGTCATATTATGTGACATATTTGCAAGGAAAAAATACCAAACTTGGTATATTGATTGCATCTCGAAAAACCTTCACAGAAATGACCTATCATGTTCGAGGTCTCATGGCTTTCAGGCCAAACGACCAATGTTATGCCCAGAATCGCGATATAGTTTGTGATAATGTGCCCATATTGTGCACTCATGTGCATCTTGGGATGGAAAACAATGTTGCAGGAGGAAGTTTTCCTATTTGTCGCATAGAAAATGCATTTTCTATTTTCTGAGTGCTAAAGAGGGGTGTTTTGTGAAGCAACACAAAATGTTCAATTCAAAAATGCTACCACCACATTTTTCAAAAACACTAGACCACCTTATATGAACAATGTCCCAACCGGAAATTTTAAAACCTTTCTGTCCACCCCTAGTGAAAAAGACAAATGTTTGCCGAATCGGTAGTAAGTGGGTTCGGTTTGAACTATAGGTACATGATCTAATGCTCATGATTTTTAGAAACAAATATTTTTAGACTCACCATATGACGTTTCTTCAGAGATCCAATGCAAGTTTTAGCGAGGCTCATCCCCTATCTTCATTCCCGTTGTTTTGAATAGTCTGAAACGGGAAAATTTAGAAACGGGCATAAGAAATTTAAAAATGGTCCGAACAAGGTAACTCCTTCGCGTGGTGTCATATTATGTGACATAGTTACGAGGAAAAATATTAAACTTGGTATATTATTGCATCTCAAAAAAACCTTTACAGAAATGACCTATCATGTTCGAGGTTTCATGGCTTTTAGGCCAAACGACCAATGTTATGGTCAGAATCACGACATAGTTTGTGATAATGTGCCCATATTATGCACTCATGTGCATCTTGGGATGGCAAACAATGTTGCAGGAGGAAATTTTCCTATTTGTCACACAGAAAATGCATTTTCTATTTTCTGAGTGCTAAAAAGGGGGCGTTTTGTGAAGCACACAAAATGTTCAATTCAAAAATGCTACCACCCCATTTTTCAAAAACACAAGACCACCTTCAATGAACAATGTCCCAATCGGGGATTTTAAAACCTTTCTATCCACCCCTGGTGAAAAAGACAAATATTTGCCGAATCGGTAGTAAGTGGGTCCGGTTTGAACTACAGGTACATGATCTAATGCTCATGATTTTTAGAAAAAAATATTTTTAGACTCACAAGATGATGTTTCTTCAGAGATCCAATGCAAGTTTTAGCGAGGCTCATCCCCTATATTCATTCCCGTTGTTTTGAATAGTCTGAAACGGGAAAATTTAGAAACAGGCATAAGAAATTCAAAAACGGTCTGAACAAGGTAAATCCTTCACGTGGTGTCATATTATGTGACATAGTTACGAGGAAAAATATTAAACTTGGTATATTGATTGCATCTCGAAAAAACCTTCATAGAAATGACCTATCATGTTCGAGGTTTCATGGCTTTCAGGCCAAACGACCAATGTTATGGCCAAAATCGCGACATAGTTTGTGATAATGTGCCCATATTGTGCACTCATGTGCATCTTGGGATGTCAAACAATGTTGCAGTAGGAAGTTTTCCTATTTGTCACACAGAAAATACATTTTCTATTTTCTAAGTGCTAAAAAGGAGGCGTTTTGTGAAGCAACACGAAATGTTCAATTCAAAAATTCTACCACCCCATTTTAAAAAAACACTAGACCACCTTACATGAACAATGCCTCAACCGGGATTTTAAAACCTTTCTGTGAAGGAAATATGCCCTGAGAGGCAATAATAAAGTTGTTATTATTATTCCTTGTATATGATAGATGTTTATTTTGCATGCTATAATTGTATTGATAGGAAACGTCAATACATGTGTGTTTAATAAACAAAAAGGTTCCTAGTTATGCCTCTCTTATAGACTAGCTCGTTGATTAATAAGATGATCGAAGTTTCCAGATCATGGACAATGGATGTTGTTAATAACGAGGTCACAACATTTGTGAAATGATGTGATGAACATTCATCCGAAGTATAGCATTATGATCAAAGTCATTATGTTTATATTTCTATAACATCATACGAAGTAATCTTAGTCCTTAGACCATGAGATCATGTTAATTGCTAACACCAGAAGAGTATCTTGATAACATCAAACGTCACACCGTAACAGGGTGACTATAAAGGTGGGTTCAGTGCTACGAAGGTGTTATGTTGAGGCTCATGGATCAAGAGTGGAATTTGTTAATCCAGATGACGGATAGATATACTCTGGGCCCTCTCGGTGATATCACATTAAGATAGCTTGCAAGCAAGTGATGTGATCACTAGAATGTTATATCACGGGAACGAGAAAAAAGTGCATGTCGGTAACAAGATTAAACTAGGTATTTGGATACCGAAGATCGAATCTCGGACATGTATTATATCATGAGACAAAGGGATTAAATTACTAGCGTTAAAGGTTCTCACGATCATAGAAGTCATCGTTGAATGTGCAGGAGTCAGTATGGATCTCCAGGTCCCGCTTCTGATTATTGATCTAAGAGGAGTCTCAATCATGTCTGCATTATTCGCGAACCGTAGGGTGACACACTTAAGGATATCCAGACACCATTTTGGATCACATATGTTTCAGACGAAATAATTGCAAAGCGCAGGAATTGTTTCGATGGAAACCGGAATTGCTTCAGGTGAAATTGCAGAAAGTTTGGTATATACCATGCCGGTACTCGAGTTTGGTATATACGGTCCAGATATGGTGGAAGCCCACGGTGTTGCCATGGCCCAATGAAGATTTCGAGTGGCCTACGAACTCTTAATAACTTGCGAGACAAGAAGAAGTCTAAAGATAGAAAGTTTGAAGGGCAAACCCTAATCTGTAACCGACTCGACCTGCTACCTAAGACCTGACATATCTATATAAAGTCCAGGAGGGGGCGGATATGAGTACACACGCAACCCTAGTTTCCACAACCTTCTCCAAATTGCATCTGCGCACCATTGTAATCTTCGATTCCTCTGTTAGTTCCACGAGCAGACAAGCAGGAGTAGGGACCTCTACGAGGCCTGAACCTGGGTAAACCTTGCGTCCCTGTGTGCTTGTTTGCTAGCCGATTGATGCTTCTAGTGCTCCCTCCTTCTCCAAAACCCAAGTCCATAACAATGGGCATTGATGAGTTAAAACCTCATCACATGCAGAACCACTTTCTGCAATTTCACCTAAAACAATAGCAATTTCTATCGAAACAATTCCTGCACTTTGCAATTCTTTCGTCTGAAACATATGTGCTCCAAAATGGTGTCCGGCAACCCTTAAGAGTGTCACCCTACGGTTCGCGAATAATGCAGACATGATTGAGACTCCTCTCAGATCAATAATCAGAAGCAGGACCTAGAGATCCATACTGACTCCTGCACATTCAACGATGACTTCTATGATCGTGAGAACCTTTAATGCTAGTAACTTAATCCCTTTGTATCATGATATAATACATGTCCGAGATTCGATCATCGGTATCCAAATACCTAGTTTGATCTCGTTACCGACATGCACTCTTTTCTCGTTCCCGTGATATAACATTCTAGTGATCACATCACTTGCTTGCAAGCTATCTTAATGTGATATCACCGAGAGGGCCCAGAGTATATCTATCCGTCATCGGGATTGAAAAATTCCACTCTTGATCCATGAGCCTCAACATAACACCTTCGTAGCACTGAACCCACCTTTATAGTCACCCTGTTACGGTGTGACATTTGATGTTATCAAGATACTCTTCCGGTGTTAGCAATTAACATGATCTCATGGTCTAAGGACTAAGATTACTTCGTATGATGTTATAGCAATGTAAACATAATGACTTTGATCGTAATTCTATACTTCGGATGAATGTTCATCACATCATTTCACAAATGTTGTGACCTCGTTATTAACAACATCCAATGTCCATGATCAGGAAACCTTGATCACCTTGTTAATCAACGAGCTAGTCTGGAAGAGAGGCATAACTAGGAACCCTTTTTGTTTATTAAACACACATGTATTGACGTTTCCTATCAATACAATTATATCATGCAAAATAAACATCTATCATATACAAGGAATACATAATAACAACTTTATTATTGCCTCTCAGGGCATATTTCCTTCACAACTATGCCAAGCCCCCATACTGCAAACGTCCAAGTTATTGGTATGGTTCGCAATTCTTCAGCTGGAACACTTGGTTGTCTTCCATAAAACTGACACCCAAGACATGTTTGTACCAACTTGTCGGCGTACTCTTTGGTAGTTAACCAGTAGAATCCTTGTTGGAAGGCCTTGGACACCAACGATCGGGGAGCGGCATGATGCCCGCAATCTCTGAGATGTATTTCTCTAAGGATATCAATACCTTGCTGCTGGGAGATGCATCGCAACAAAACTTCTATGGTACTCTTTTTGTATAGCTGGATATCAATGATGACGTAATCTTTTGCTCTGTAAACTATCTACTGGCTTTCAACTCCGCCGGCGGGCAAAGTTTCATCTTGTAGATAGTCCACTAACGGTTTCGTCCAAGCCAAAGAGGTCACTGTTACTGCATTCACAAATGAATCCACTCTATCCGGGTTATCGGGGTCTGTTCCCTTCATGGATGGAGTCCACAATGTTTCAAGAAAACGCCTGGTGGAATTGGTCGGCGAGCTGATCCAAGCTTTGAAAGTAGATATGCTACTTTGTTGTCCTCCCTTTTGACATAGTTGACTTCGTAGTCGTCGAAGCACTTGGCTATCTCATCTACTTCGTCTCGATATGCTGACATCATAGGGTTCCGTGCATTCCAGGTGCCAACCACCTGCTGGGCGACCAAGTCAGAATCTCCACAACACACTATGCGCTTGATGCCAATATCCTTGGCCACACGAAGTCCGTGAATGAGGGCCTCATATTCTTCCATGTTGTTGGTATCTGCAGGACGTACTGTAACTTTTCCCCTGTTGGTTATTGCAGTAATACACCAGCCCCCGAGCCGTTGAGTAACTTTGATCCATCAAAGTGCATGACCCAATATTCTGGCTCTGGTACAGGAGTGTCTTCTGGAAGTTCTGTCCAATCCGCGATAAAATCCGCCAATGCTTGAGATTTGATAGAGTCGCGTCTCTTGTAGGTGATTTCAAAGGCGACAAGTTCAATGCCCCACTTTGCCACTCTCCTTGTAGCGTCGCTATTGGATTTGCTCACTACTATATAGGGTGCTCCTGGAAGTAATGCCTTAGCTTTCGTGAAGCAAGGAAAACCGCATAAGCTATCTTCTAGTAGTGCGGGTAATGCTTCTTGGATTCCGTGAAGACCTCGCTTATATAGTAAACTGGTCGCTGAACTCCGTATTCGTGCGTTAGTTCCTTGCGCTCCACCACGATGCTGATAACTTGGTTGGTTGCCGCCATGTATACTAACATAGGCTCCCTCGATACCGGTTCTGCAAGTATTGGTGCGGAGGAGAGTATTCTCTTAAACTCCTGAAGTGCTGCCTCTGCCTCGTCCGTCCATATAAATTTGTCCGCCTTCTTTAACAACTTGTACAACATCATGACCTTCTCTCCAAGTTGGTTGATGAATCAACTTACCGCTGCGATGCAGCCTATGAGCCTCTGTATGTCAAGGATGGCCTTGATCTTCTCCGGGTTAACCTTAATTCTGTGGTGCGAAACAAAGAAGCCCCACAATTTGCTAAATGGCACCACGAAGATGCACTTCTTGGGGCTAAGCATCATGTTGTACTTCCAAAGATTGTCAAAGGTTTCCTGCAGGTCGGTGATGAGATCATTTGATTTCTTTGACATCACCGCGATGTCGTACACATAAGTGTGTATGTTGTGACCTATCTAGTCATGTAGGCAACACTGCATCGTCCGCTGGTAGGTAGCACCAACATTTTTCAACCCAAAGGGCATAGTGACGTAGCAGTATGTTCCATACGGTGTGGTGAACAAAGTGGCCAATTGGTCTGACTTTTGCATCTTAATTTGGTGGTATCCTGAGTATGCATCGAGAAAACACAAAAGCTCCGAACCAGTCATCGAGTCAATGACTTGGTCAATACCAGGCAAATCAAACGGATCCTTCAGACACGCTTTGTTCAAGCTAGTGTAATCAACACACATTCTTAATTCTTGGGTTCCCTTTTTAGGGACAAGTATAGGATTTTCCACCCAGTGGGTGTGAATGACTTCTCGGATAAAACTAGCCTTAAGTAACCTAGCTATCTTTGCTTATAGCTCTCTGTCTTTCATCACCAAAACATCGTGGAGGTTGCTTCACCGGTTTGGCCTTAGGATCAATATTCAAGTTGTACTTGGCAAGTTCCCTAGATACACCTTTCATGTTGTCCGATTTCCAGGCAAAGGTGTCATTATTCTCATGGAGGAACTCGACGAGCGCGCTTTACTATTTGGGATCCAGGTCCGTGCCAATGGTGGTGGTCTTGGAGGAATCTCCTTCAACAAGCTCCACCAGCTTGGTCTTGATGGCGGCCTTGAATGCAGGTTCGACAGTAGTGATTTGCTTTTTCGAAGCCGACATCTCTGAGGCAGCGAACTGGTTCTGTATATCCTTGAATTCTTCACGTAGAGGACGGCTTCGGCGAAGGCGGCTTCACTTAGTTCACAATCCCTTGCCTTGGTGAAGCTTCTGTCAACGGTGATGATGCCGTTTGGTCTAGGAATCTTGAGCTTGTTATAGATGAAGCATGGCCTGGTGAGGAAGGAGTGGAAGATGTCGCGTCTGAAGATGACGTGGTACACACTCTTGAAGGGCACCATTTCAAAGGTCATGCGCTCTTGGCGATAGTTGTTAACATCACCAAAGGCGACCGGAAGGGTGATGCAGCCAAGTGAGTTTGCTTGCCGGCCAGGAACGACGCCATGGAACATGGTGTTTCTATTTTTTAGCTGGGCCTCCGTCAAGTTCATCTTGTGCAGTGTATCCAGGTACATAATGTTGATGCCGCTTCCACTGTCCACGAGGCACTTGGTGAACTCTGTGTCGTCAATCAATGGGTTGATGACCATGGCGTACTAGTTCTCTGTTGGGATGAGGTCTGATTGATATTTTTTGTCCCAAGTGATTGGAATCTCGGACCACCTGACGTACTGGAGAACTGGAGGGAGGGTAGCCATCGGTATCCTTTGTGAGGTTTTCTGGGCCAGGAGGGTGGGGGTTCCAAGGAAAGTGTGGTAGATTGGGGCCTTCTTTTCGAAGGGGTTCTTGCCCTTTCCATCGCCCTTATCGGCAGACTTGGGTTCCACATCTTCATCCATGCCACTTGATTCCTTGGACTCATCATCCTTCTTCTCCCCTTTGCCCTTTCTGCGGGGTCTGTTCTTTCGACTTCACTTGTAGCCAGACTCAGGGTCTTCCTTGAGTTCGTCGACAAACTTGCACTGGCGGTTAGTGTGGGTCACCTTGCCGTTTGCGTCGAGGTGGATGAAGCATGGCATATCACGGTACTCTTCATACGTATGGGGGACACGGGGCACGGAAGGTGTTGAATCACTCCTTTGCTGCCCATGGCTAGCCCCCGACCACGACCATGTTGTCCGCCTCCGCCTCTGCCAGCGAACGTAGTGGCGGCCATGTCGGTTGCTTGCTTTTCTTCTGGTGGAGATTTCCACTTGTTGTTATTGTTCTTCTTAGCCTAGGTAGGGATGGAAATTGCCGGCAACGAACGACGAGCGTCATCGTCAGTGACAGAGAATTCGCTAGCGATGCCAATCATCACATTGAGGTTGAGGTCATTGTTGTCTTGACTGTGCTTTAGCGTATGCCGGAGCAATGATCCCTTCTCTAGGCCGTCGATGAAGGTGGCCATAGCGGTTTGTTCATGCACCCCTGCGCATGAATTTTTTATGTCAATCCAGCGAGATAGGTAAGAACGAGAGGATTCATCCTTTTCTTGCACGCACCACTGTAGGTCACTAATGGTGCAGGGCCGCTTGTACGTACCCTCAAAGTTCTTGGTGAATGCTTCATGCATGTCTAACCAATTGCAGATTGATTTCTCCAGCAAGTCGTCAAATTGTCGGATAGTGCCGATGAGCATTAGTAGGAGGTACTTGACGACGACATTAGGATTTCCCCCGGTGATGTGAATCGCCTCACTGTAGTCCTACAACCATGTAGCTTGCCTGGCGGTGCCGTCATAGGGCTTGATGGTATTGTCAATCCGGAGACCCTTGGGGTAAGTTGTGGCCCGTATTACCGGTCCAAAACAACGTAGCCCTATGTATGGGAGCTCCCGTTCTTCTTGGCTGCGGTTGGTTCCCTTTTCTGTCATGGGGAGGGGAGTTGTGGTGTGATTTGTTGGACCCGCCATGTCCTCCGCCATGATGGTTGTTGGGTGGCGACGGTAGCGGTGGCGGTGGTGGGTTATCCTTCTTGATGCTCCCTCCATGCGAGTCCTCATGCCTGTCGCGATTGCTTGTTGGACGTGGTGCTTCCTTGTGGGATCTTCTCCTATGTCGTTCATTGCCGCTGCGCTCTCCGTCATGCCAGGGCTGCTTGCCCTAGTTGCGTATAACGATACCGACCTAGGGACGCCTAGGAGGTGGCATGCTTGTGCGGCGATGCGACAGTTGGTCCTCGTGACGCCGGGATGGCGGGGGTGGTGGTGATCAGCGAGGTGAGCATTATCTCCCTTGTTAGAAGATATAGGTATGGCGTCAGCCCTGTTACGCGCATCCCTCCGCCTTCGCTCCGTGGAGCCCATGTGGCATCCCTCGTCATGGGGAGACCTTGGGCTTTGGTGGCTGTTCAGGGTTGACTGGCAAAGCTCCGGGTTGGACTCGAGCCTCTGCGAGGTGGCCTTTTCCTGTTGCTTGCATGCCTTGGCGACGAGGTCATAAACCTGATCAACTACTTCTAGTGACCTGTCCTGTTCAAGGAGGGTCTTCGCGACGACCATGTTCAGGGCGAGTGTTGGCATTACTTGCTTCCCCTCAGAATCAATGTATGGGGTTGCTTTTGCCGGATTGGACTCGTCCCACCCTAACCTGCGTAGAATGCTAGGGTCTTCTACAACGCGTGCAAGAGCCTTCTTAGGCTTGTGCTTTAGCAGCAGTTGCTTATACTTAGCCTCCATTGCCCGTGACACCTTAATTCAATGTTGCGCCTTGGCCAAATCTTTCTCGAGTTGGGCACCCTGCTCCGCGATGCACTTGGCTTTCACAAGGATTTCTGCATGCTTCTCGTCAAGCTCCACAACGTTTCGTATATGGGCAACAGTGATGGGCTCGACAAGGAGTGGGCCGTACATCACCTTGTCGGTGGGAGTAAACAAGGGATTGCCAGCTGCGGACATCGATGCTTGTGGCGGCAAATTTGTTTGCTTGGCAGTAATGGGGCCTGTGGCGAGTTCCTGCACTTGCTATGGTAGGACAACCGGAGGGGGCATGGCTTTGGATGGACCCAGAGGATCTACAGCCTTTTTTGCTGCTGCCGCTCTAGTGACCGCATGCATGGGCGAAGCTCTTTCAGGTTCCGGTTCCTGGTCATCTTCTTCCATCATGTTCCCAATGGTGACTAGCACCTGATGGGAAATGGTAGCTTTCTTGGCGCGCTCGTCCCTCTTGATTTCCTGCTCAATCTCCCTCATAGCAGCATCGTATTCCTCCGAGTGAGCCGCCGCCATCCACGTTGATGTCGGCGTATAATGCATCAAGCACTTAGTCGGAGTTGGCTTCGGTGTTTTCGATGGCGGAGGTGGAGGGGGATGGTGGAGGGCCGTTGTTGCTGCTTCCTCTGGCTTCAGGCCTAGGCATGGCCTGAGTGTTCTCCTCGGCGTCCGTGTAGTCATTAACGATTGTGACCATCTCACCGAGGGTGAGCGGGCCGACGGCCTGCCGTCTTCGGAGTGTATGCCGGAGGAGTGTTCTGGGCATGTGCCCTTCCACAAAGTGGTAGACGAGTTTGTCAGCATGGTCACCTTCCAGGGTTTCCCTTACCCTCATCCATCTGGCGAGGTATTCACGGGGGGATTCTCCCTCCCCCTAAACGCATCTGGCCAAATCGAAGATGGTGACAAGGCAGACGAAGTGCGACCTTCGCATCTCTAACGCTCGGGGAAGCCAAGCGGATTTTCGAGGTCCTTCCACTGTAATATCCTGTATAGGGGCGGTTTGGGTGGGCCTTGAATTTTCCTGACCTGAGTTATCATACTCTAGAGAGAGATATGTCCCAGATTCCTCCATGAACGTATCCTTCCCATAGGCGGTCCGTGCGGGTCTTGACGAGTTTCCGACTTCCTAGGAGCTAGGACACAAGTCGGTTTCGTCGATGAAGATGTGGATGTCTCTGAATGGGACAACGAAGCAGCGGGTAGGGTTCGTCTTCGCTGGGACCCAAAACTCATCGGGAGGGATGATCGGGACGTTGCCGAAGAAGAGCACGCGCACGATGGCTACGATGTCGCCGATTCCCGCGAAGAGCTTGGACCTCGCCCAGTGTAGAGTTCGAAGCGCCTCTTGTCCCACGGTGGGCGCCAACTATCGTGGTATTGGCGATGAGTACGTCATGAAAGGATCCTTACAGAGCGTGTTTAGAGACGTGGGTAAGACGGAGAGTTGACGGGTACGAGGTAACACAGCTTACCCAATTCAAGTCCCACAACGGTGGCGGAACTCTACTCCTGCTATAAATCACTATAATGGAAATACGCCGAGTTACAGAGATTAGTTTGTTGTGCAAGGGTGTTGTGAATCGATGTATGTTGTGCCCTAAAGGCTCCCATGGGTCCGGCTTATAAATGCTCTAGAACCTAGGGTTACAGGGAAAGGACCTTGCCGGACAAGTTACAAAGTTGTACACTAATACTAACTAGTCTTCGTGTCTTGTTCCAAGGCTCCGAGTATGTTGGTGACTCCTACGTAGGCTTCCTATATCTAGCATGAGCCTCCCTTCTGGATCTGTCTAACTGGGCTACCCAGCAGGCCATGGGTCGTGCTAGCAAATTATGGGTCACCCGGGTTAGCCGGATTAGAGACGTGCTATTGTGGTACCCATTTAGCATATCCCCAACAGTATCTTTTTGTTTACTTGAAGAAACACTGGTACCCATATGTTTCTTATAAGCTTCAATATGAAATAGGGACCCGCTTCTTATGTCTATGGTCAGATCTCTCAGTTTTAGACATGTCTAACACGTAAATGACACATTTATCTGCCGATTAAAACACTCAACCCCTCACATGCTTATATATTTAATTTATGGTAACACAAACAAAAGAAAATGTGTTATCAATAGTGAATACAATACACCTACTATGCTTTGACAAATAGACTGTAGGCGGCGCATCGAAGCACGCATATCCACCTAGTGCAATATTAGTTGGTCTAGGTAAACACTCCAAAGATCGATTCTTTTTGGATAGTCCCGTAGGATCAACTGAAATCTTGATATTCCTTGCTCAGGCATCCCGCACTCGAACTCCAGGATAGCAATCTGCGAGAGGAACTTTACACGCTTCCTGCTCCAAATGAAAACAATAAAGTGACACTACTGAGTACTAACCTTGCAGGAAGTTTGAATCTTTTGGTCATCCTACCAAGAAGTTCATCCGCCAGTTGATGCTGTTTAGTCTTCTCATACATTCCAAGAAGAGCCAGATAAACTTTTTAGGAATCACAATACTGCCAGGCTCTTTGGAATAGCTTCTTGACAGTGTCCTTGTATTATCTCTTCCTATAAACCTTGCTGTGCTACCCGCCTCTAGGAGCGTCCGGCGCGCGCGATTGTTGGGTCGTCCGATCGAGTAGGTTCCGTGCGTTTTCACCTCCACATTGACTGGCAGCCGTTGGATTTGTCTCTTCCTATAAACCTTGATGTGCTACCCGTCTCTGGAAGCGTCCGGCGCGCGCACGATTGCTGGGTCGTCCGATCGAGTAGGTTCCGTGCGTTTTCACCTTCACATTGACTGGCAGCCGTTGAATTTGTCCCAGTATTTTCTCACATCTCGTCTGAGTCTAAGGGTCTATGACAGTTGGGACCATATGCATGTGGGTCCATGAGTTTGAGACTAGGCATCGATTGTTCAGTGTTAGCTAGCGGTGAAAATATCCCCGCCGCCTCTCTCTATTGCCAGACCCGACGCCTCCTTCGTTCCCCAATCCTTGCCTCCTCCCCTTCTCCCAAATCCACTGCCTCCTCTCAGTTTTCCCTCCACCGGCGGGCTTCTCTCCTCGAGAGCCAAGAAGCCGGGTCTTGGAGGCGGGCGACGGAGGCGGCTGAAGGCCACGCGGATGGAGGGACGCAGCATCAACATGGAGGGGGAGAGGATGTGGCCGCCAGCCCACACGCGCGCCACCGCGATCTCCATCTCGCCGTCGCTCTGGTGAACCCCGTCGTGGGCACTGCGGGGACGGAGGATGGTGGAGACGGAATATTCTCTCTGCCTGCAGGCGCCTCCTCTCACGCTCCCTTCCGCTCGCCTCCATCCTCACCACCACACCTGCTGCCGCCTCTCGACGCCGGTCCTCCCACCATGGAGGCGTCGTCATTGACTGATCCTGCGCTTCGACCTCCTTTTTTGTGCCCTGCAGCAACATCAGCTGGTCTACCTCCCTGGCTCGGCGGCGGCGCACCTGGAGGAACCGCGGGAGCTCCGACGGCGGAGGTCTGATGGAACTGGGCGGTCATGCCAATCTTGATTGAGGGGGCTTGATGGAGGAGGATTGGCCAGTGGGGTGGTTGCCCAGCTTGGAGCCAAGAAGGTACTCACATCCTCTCGTGTACATCTTTCTTGAGCTCATGTGCTGATGGTGATGGCTGCAATAGCAGAGGTGTCAGTTGTGTTGCCAATTTCCTTATGTTGTTTGATCTATACGTATATACAAAATTTTGATTATGATTCATTCATATTTTCTGTTCATGAAGTTCTTGATGAATTGCTTACAGGAGGTGTATTAATTTATATTATTATATATAGATAGCAACACTGATTAGAGTAGTGGAGTAGGAGGCAGGAGGCTGCAATGGAATTTTTACAGTGGTGAGTTTGCTGCAATTAACCAAGAAAACTTCCCAAATTTTAGTCCTATTTGTTTGGTTAAATTTGAGGAGAAGCTCAATAAACGTTTGAGAATCAGATGTCTTTCATAATATTCCTTTTCCTTTTATTTATTAAGTAAGATGTCTTCCATATATTTTCTTTGCAAGAAAAAGGAGTATCCATGTCTCATCCAGTCACACTTTCAATTTAAACATTTCGATTTTTTATCTCGTATGGTTTCATGATGTAGCTAAAGGTGTTGACATGTCAAACTGTAGCAATAGGGGTTTGCAGTATATCTCCATTACGTAATTATTGGAAAATTATGAAGTGGTATAAGCAGTTGGTGAATTATCTCTAATATTTATATGACATCAATTATTATGGTTCACATGATAACTCGTCATCTAGCTTTGTTTTCCTTGTTTACTATAAAACCTGAGATGTGTCTTGTTCAGCTCGTTAATATTTGTTTGCAGATGTATGGAGAAGTTTCAGTTGAGGCGTTCTCCTTTCAGCCACAGGCTGCAGCAGCTTCCGTGTCATTTTATTTCTACTATGAGTAAAATAGTAGTTACTACCTGAGGTCACAGCGGATAGGACTGGGGAAGCCGGCCTGCACTGGATCTCTGGATTATATTGGAGGTTGCTAGCGGGGAAGATGGGTGTTTAAGCTAAAGTGCCTTACATAAGGGTTGTTTTCTTGTGTAGTATTTTGACGGTATGGTCTAATTGAAGAACTAATTATTGAGTTTTCATTTTCAGTATGTAGTACAAAAATATAGAAGTTTCCTCTCTTCAAATCTGCCATACTGTTTGTCCTTCATAGCAGATATGCCACTGTATTTATTTGTTGTAGGACAAGGAAGAGGGCAGTGGCACACAAAAAGCAAGAAGTCAGTGTTTGAAAACCTTTGTGCCCTGCAGGTATGCTCATGCTCCCCTATCTCTTTCCCTCTTTTGATTCCCATCCTTTGTTGATTATTTGATGTAGTTGGTTCTTTTTTCAGCAAGCATCAAGAGCATCCTCACGGCAGCCTTAATTTTCACATTTTTTATACCCACAAGTTGTTATCCATTACACGTATCTATGTTTTTTCACATGAATCTTTCAAAATCTTTTGCACACAAAGCAATAGCTCGTTTATTAGGCATGGTTAGTGCCCAAAGTCCTCATTGCTCTAGAATTATTTGCTTCCAAAACATCTGAATCATGTATGCACACGGTTCTCCTAATTTTATATCACACGAATATTTCAAACATTTTAGCTATTTTGTCTAGACATTTTAAAGCCTGAGGTGATTGATTCTTTGGCCTCGCTTGCTGAATATTCTTTGCACAGGTTGTTGTTCCCTTGCACTTTGTAATACCATAGCAGCTGAAACATATACTGTCCCAGCCTCGTGGACAGCCTGTCCCTTTTTTGCATATCAGTAATCTGGATAATTGTAAGCTATTTTAGCTATATATATTGTGTTGTAGAAATGTCAATTTTGATTAGAATCAATGAAGAGTGTTTTTAATGTTTTTCTTCCGTACTTGCACAAAATAATCTATGATCTATTTGAGCTAACTATTTGTTTACTTGATATGCCGATTTCATCGATTAAATTTCTCTCCATAAAGGAACAACATTTAGCTTCTCGTGTTAGAATATCCACCATAAAATTCTTCAGGATGATTTTTCTATTGTCAGGCCCATGTTTTTTCTCCACCAAACTATTTTTCAGCCTCGTTTCACCACCTACTATTTTTTGGACCAAGATAATTGGACTTCTGGTTTGCAGAGGGGGCTCTTCCGAGCTCAGCCATTAGAAAAGCTGCTCGTCAAGGTATCATCAACCATAGTGGCATCATACGTATTTTGCGGAGGGGGGCTCTTCCGAGTTCAATCATAAGAAAAGCTGCTCGTCAAGGTATTGCTCATCTTTGACTTCCATTGTTACTATCATTTGATCCTCTGTTTGTCTGGAGGGAAAATAAGTTGGCATGTTATGTTGCCGGTGGCTTTTGATTATTACAGTATCACTGTATGAGGAATAAACAAAATGTTTTTTCGTCATATGTTTGCTCTTTGACTATATCTGGTAGTATCTGCTTGTTCAGTACGTGAGCAATTTGGATTATGGACATTGTTGTACAGGAATGCAGATGGTTTTCATGACATGGTTCTAGCTCATGAAGTTGCAGTTCAGGGTGATAAATCCAAAATCATGAATGTTTCAGTACCTATTTAGCTTGCTGGTGCATTCAAACTTGCCATTGTTTTCTCCCCAGCCAGGTAAGATTCTGGGTTACTGGACATATAACTCTGCTCATCGGCACTCTTTGATTCTGTACTACCATTGATTCGGTAGGCTTGCTTTTCTGTATGTTGCCCAATTTGAGAGCTATAAGATTTCAGAAAAAAATTATGTTCAGGTTATAGTGCTTGTGATCCTTGTATCCTTGTGCCTATAATATTGAAGGAAATATGCCCTGAGAGGCAATAATAAAGTTGTTATTATGTATTCCTTGTATATGATAGATGTTTATTTTGCATGCTATAATTGTATTGATAGAAAACATCAATACATGTGTGTTTAATAAACAAAAAAGGGTTCCTAGTTATGCCTCTCTTATAGACTAGCTTGTTGATTAACAAGATGATCAAGGTTACCTAATCATTGACATTGGATGTTGTTAATAATAAAGTCACATCATTTGTGAAATAATGTGATGAACATTTATCCAAAGTATAGCATTACGATCAAGTCATTATGTTTATATTGCTATAACATCATACAAAGTAGTTTTAGTCCTTAGACCATGAGATCATGTTAATTGCTAACACCGGAAGAGTATCTTGATAACATCAAACGTCACACCGTAACAGGGTGACCATAAAGGTGGGTTCAGTGCTATGAAGGTGTTATGTTGAGGCTCATGGATCAAGAGTGGAATTTGTCAATCCCGATGACAGATAGATATACTCTGGGTCCTCTCGGTGATATCACATTAAGATAGCTTGCAAGCAAGTGATGTGATCATTAGAATGTTATATAACGGAAACGAGAAAAGAGTGCATGTCGGTAACGAGATCAAACTAGGTATTTGGATACCGACTATCGAATCTCGAACATGTATTATATCATGTGACAAAGGGATTAAATTGCTGACGTTAAAGGTTCTCACGATCACAGAAGTCATCGTTGAATATGCAGGAGTCAGTATGGATCTCCAGGTCCCGCTTCTGATTATTGATCTGAGAGGAGTCTCAATCATGTCTGCATTATTCGCGAACCGTAGGGTGACACACTTAAGGGTTGCCAGACACCATTTAGGAGCACATATGTTCCAGACAAAAGGTTTGCAAAGCGCAGGAAATGTTTCGATAGAAACAGGAATTGTTTCGATAGAAACCAGAATTGTTTCAGGTGAAATTGCAGAAAGTGGTTCTGCATGTGATATTGAAATGTTGCAAGGGGTTTTATGTGAATGTTTGTTAATTAAAGTAATTAACAAAATTCTGAATAAAATAAATAAAAGAGTTTTATTAATTGAGAGTTGCATTTAATTTGGTGCAAATTAAATACATGTGAGTGGAATATTGGGTGGAGGCCATGTTTATGTGAGTGGAGGTTCACCACATGAATGAAGGAGGGGAGGAGTCCCCCCTCATACGTCGGCTATGGGAGGGGAGGGGTCTCCCTCCCTCCTTATAAAGCCCCCCTCTCCCCTCTCACAAACCACACCTCCTCGTGAATGATCTCTCTCTCCCTCTAGATATTCCCCCATGGTCTCGGATTAGCTAGATACATGTTCCCGGTGGCCTTGCGTCTGGAAGGAGTTGCTGCTTCCGCTGATTCGCTAGAGCGAGGAGGTGGAGGTTGTACGGTGGCTTGAACGTGTGTGCGAGGACGGATGCGCTGCTGATTTGCGGCGCTCGGACTTCCACACGATCTTGAGATCGGCAAGCGTACGACTACATCAACCATGAGTTCTACTCGTTAACAAAACTTGTTGTCTTCGAGGGTAAGTTCTCCATGGATGTATGTCCACCCGTTGCTCTGTATCTAGTAGATAGATCTTGGCGTATAGTTCTCATCGTAGGAAATTTTTTGTTTTCTATGCTGCGGACCCAACAGTGGTATCAGAGCCTGATCTATGCGTAGGTGCTTTGCACGGGTAGTACACATATGTTTATATGTGGGCGATGATGATCATGTTATTGCATCTTCTATGTACTTTGGATATTGGTGGCATAGTGGGATGAAGCGGCCCGGACCAACCTTACATGTCATCGTACATGAGACCGGTTCCACGACTGGCATGCAACTAGTTTTTCATAAGTGGCTAGCGGGTGTCTGTCTCTCCTACTATAGTCAATATCTGATTTGTGGATTGTGTTTTGAGGCATCACGTGATGATCGGGTGTTCTCGACTCTACGCTTTTATACAACGGGTGTAAGACAGTTTTACACACGTGAATACTAAGGTTCTTACTTGACGAGCCTAGCATGTACAGACATGGCCTCGGAACACGGATCGAAAGGTTAAGCATGAGTCATATAGTTGATATGATGCCCATATAGATGCTCGCCTTTGAAGCTACACCGACTCACGTGATGATCGGACTTGGTGTAGTGGATTTGGTTCATGTAATCACCAAAAGGACACGAGGGATGTCGTTTTTGAGTGGGAGTTCATTAGTAATTTGGATTAGTTGAACTCAATCTATCATAAACTTAGTCTAAATATATTTTACAAATTCTGTTGTAGATGGCACCACCTGCTTTTAATTTCAATGTGTTCATGGAGAAAGAGAAGCTTGCTGCGAATGGTAGCAACTTCACCAACTGGGCTATGAATTTGAGGATTCTCCTCACTGCTGCACAAAAGCAATATGTGCTAGAGGCGCCGCTAGGCCCCCCACCAGCTCCTGATGCCCCTGACGAGGAAAAGAACGTCTATATAACTCGTCAGGAGGACCACAACTTAGTTCATTGCGGCATACTATATGGGCTAGAGCCAGAACTTCGAAAACGTTTCGAAAATGGCAATGCCTTTGATACCATGGGAGAATTGAAAATGATTTTCGATAACCATGCTGCCATAGAGAGTTATAATGCTTCTAAAAAGTTCTTTAGCTGCATGATGGAAGAGAACAGCTCCGTTAGTGAGCACGTACTCAAAATGTCTAGGTACGCCGATAAGCTTGTGTCCTTGGGAATAACGATTCCTATTGACTTAGGCATACATCGTGTTCTCCAATCTCTGCCACCTAGCTACAAGAGCTTCGTGATGAACTATAATATGCAGGGCATGAAGAAGTCTCTTCCCGAGCTTCTGTCAATGCTTAAGACTGCAGAAGTGGAGATTAGGAAAGAACATCAAGTGTTGATGATCAATAGGACCACCAGTTTCAAGAAGGACAAGAAAGGCAAGCACAAGGGAAAGAAGGGTGGCAAGTCTGTTGCCACGCCTGAAAAGAAACCCTGGGCTAGCCCTAAGTCTGACACCGAGTGCTACTATTGCAAGGGGACTGGCCATTGGAAGCGCAACTGCCCCAAATATTTGGCGGGCAAGGCCGGCAAGGCAAACAAAGGTATATGTGATATACATGTTATTGATGTGTACTTGACTAGTACTCGTAGTAGCACCTGGGTATTTGATACGGGATCGGTTGCTAATATATGTAACTCGGTTCTGGGGCTGCGGAACAAGCGACAACTAGCAAGGGATGAGGTCACGATGCGGGTCGGCAATGGATCAAGAGTTGATGTGATCGCTGTCGGAACGCGGCCTCTCCATATGCCGTCGGGATTAGTTATAAACCTGAATAATTGTTATTTGGTGCCTGCACTGAGCATGAACATTGTATCCGGATCGTGTTTGATGCAAAGTGGTTATTCGTTTAAGTCTGAAAACAATGGTTGTTCGATTTATATGAATAATATCTTTTATAGTCATGCACCTGTGTTGAATGGTTTATTTTTGTTGGATCTCGATAGTAGTATTACGCATATTCATAATGTTGATGCTAAAAGGATTAAACTTGATAATGATATATCTGCATATATGTGGCACTGCCGTCTAGGTCATATTGGCATTAAACGCATGAAGAAACTCCATTCTGATGGACTTTTGGAATGACTTGATTTTGAATCATTTGATACATGTGAACCATGCCTTATGGGCAAGATGACTAGAACGCCGTTTTCTGGTTCAATGGAACGGGCGACAGATTTATTGGAAATCATACATACTGATGTGTGTGGACCAATGAGTGTGTCGGCGCGAGGTGGATATCATTATTTTGTTACTTTCACGGATGATTTGAGTAGGTACGGGTATATCTATTTGATGAAACATAAGTCTGAAACCTTTGAAAAGTTCAAAGAATTTCAGAATGAAGTGGAAAATCATCATAACAGAAAGATCAAATTTCTGCGGTCCGACCGTGGAGGAGAGTATCTTAGTTACGAGTTTAGCACACATATGAAAGACTCTGGAATAGTTTCACAACTCACGCCTGCCGGAACACCACAACGTAATGGTGTGTCAGAACGTCGTAATCGTACTTTATTAGATATGGTTCGATCTATGATGTCTCTGACCGACTTGCCACTGTCATTTTAGGGTTATGCACTGGAAACCGCTGCATTCACTTTAAATAGGGCATCATCTAAATCCGTTGAAAAGACACCGTATGAATTATGGTTTGGAAACAAACCTAAAGCTATCATTTCTTAAAGTTTGGGGATGCGATGTTTATGTGAAGAAACTTCAACCGGATAAACTCGAACCCAAAGCGGAAAAATGCGTCTTCATAGGATACCCTAAGGAAACGATTGGGTATACCTTCTATCACAGATCCGAGGGAAAGGTCTTTGTTGCCAAGAATGGATCCTTTCTTGAGAAGGAGTTTCTCGCGAAAAGTGTGAGTAGTCGGAAGGTAGAACTCGAAGAGGTTATTGAACCTTCTCTTCATGAAATGGCGAGTAGCGCAGCACCGGAAGTTGTTTCGGAGTTGACTTCACCTAATGAAGAGAGAGCTAATGATATTGATCATGAAACTCCTAAAGAGGACACTACCGAACCTCGCAGGTCAAGCAGGACACGTATAGCTCCTGAACTGTACGGCAATCCTGTTATGAATTTCATGATTGATGAAATAGATGACCCTGTGACATATGAAGAAGCGATGATGAGCCCTGATTCCAACAAATGGCTAGAAGCCATGAAATCCGAGATGGAATCCATGTACGAAAACCAGGTTTGGACCTTGGTGGACTTACCTCACGATCGAAAGGCCATTGAGAATAAATGGATTTTCAAAAGAAAAACTGATGCTGATGGTAATGTAACCATCTATAAGGCTCGACTTGTCGCAAAGGGGTTTCGACAAATTCAAGGAGTTGACTACGATGAGACATTCTCTCCCGTAGCGATGCTTAAGTCGGTTAGGATTATGTTAGCAATTGCTGCATATTTCGATTATGAAATATGGCAGATGGATGTCAAAACTGCGTTCCTCAATGGTAATATTGAAGAAGAGTTGTATATGATACAACCTAAGGGTTTTGTCGATCCTAAGGATGCTGGTAAGGTGTGCAAATTTCAGCGATCCATCTATGGACTGAAGCAAGCATCCCGGAGTTGGAATCTCCGCTTTGATGAGGTGATCAAAGAGTTTGGATTTGTCCAAACTTATGGAGAGGCTTGTATTTACAAGAAAGTGAGTGGGAGCAATGTGGCATTTCTGATATTATGTGTGGACGGCATATTATTGATTGGAAATGATATAGATCTTTTAAACAGTGTTAAAAGTTATCTAAAAAGCAAATTTTCGATGAAGGACCTTGGTGAAGCTTCATATATATTAGGCATTAAAATCTATAGAGATAGATCAAGACGCCTAATTGGGCTATCGCAGAGTACATACCTTGATAAGATATTAAAGAAGTTTAATATGGACGAAAGTAAGAAGGGGTACTTACCTATGTTGCAAGGCAAGACATTGAGTAAGACTCAAAGTCCGGCTACGGCGGAAGAAAGAGAGATAATGGATAAGATCCCATATGCCTCAGCCATAGGCTCTATAATGTATGCCATGCTATGTACAAGACCGGATGTGGCACATGCTATTAGTTTGACTAGTAGGTACCAATCTGATCCAGGTTCAGAACACTGGATAGCGGTCAAAAATATCCTTAAGTACTTGAGAAGAACTAAGGATATGTTTCTTGTATACGGAGGTGAAGAAGAGCTAGTCGCTAAGTGTTATGTTGATGCTAGCTTTGACACTGATCCGGATGACTCTAAGTCTCAATCCGGATACGTATTTCTCTTGAACGGAGCAGCAGTTAGTTGGAGGAGCTCCAAACAACCTGTGGTGGCTGGATCAACGACGGAGGCGGAATATGTTGTTGCTTCAGAAGCGACGCAGGAAGCGGTTTGGATGAAGGAGTTCATAACGGAACTAGGTGTGGTTCCTAGTGCATTGGACCCTATGGTGATCTATTGTGACAATAATGGAGCCATAGCCAACGCCAAGGAACCAAGGTCTCACAAGAATTCCAAGCATATTAAGCGCCGGTTTCACTCCATCCGCGAGCATGTCAAGGATGGAGATATAAAGATTTGTAAAGTGCACACGGACCTAAATGTAGCAGATCCGTTGACTAAAGTACTCCCTAGGGAAAAACATGATCAACACCAGAACTCCATGGGTGTTAGATTTATCACTATATAAACTAGATTATTGTCTTTAGTGCAAGTGGGAGACTGAAGGAAATATGCCCTGAGAGGCAATAATAAAGTTGTTATTATGTATTCCTTGTATATGATAGATGTTTATTTTGCATGCTATAATTGTATTGATAAGAAATATCAATACATGTGTGTTTAATAAACAAAAAGGGTTCCTAGTTATGCCTGTCTTATAGACTAGCTTGTTGATTAACAAGATGATCAAGGTTTCCTGATCATGGGCATTGGATGTTGTTAATAACAAGGTCACAGCATCTGTGAAATGATGTGATGAACATTCATCCGAAGTATAGCATTATGATCAAGTCATTATGTTTATATTGCTATAACATCATACAAAGTAGTCTTAGTCCTTAGACCATGAGATCATGTTAATTGCTAACACCGGAAGAGTATCTTGATAACATCAAACGTCACACCGTAACAGGGTGACCATAAAGGTGGGTTCAGTGCTATGAAGGTGTTATGTTGAGGCTCATGGATCAAGAGTGGAATTTGTCAATCCCGATGACGGATAGATATACTCTGGGCCCTCTCGGTGATATCACATTAAGATAGCTTGCAAGCAAGTGATGTGATCACTAGAATGTTATATCACGGGAACAAGAAAAGAGTGCATGTCGGTAACGAGATCAAACTAGGTATTTGGATACCGATGATCGAATCTCGGACATGTATTATATCATGAGACAAAGGGTTTAAATTGCTGACGTTAAAGGTTCTCACGATCACAGAAGTCATCGTTGAATTTGCAGGAGTCAGTATGGATCTCCAGGTCCCGCTTCTGATTATTGATCTGAGAGGAATCTCAATCATGTCTGCATTATTCGCGAACCGTAGGGTGACGCACTTAAGGGTTGCCGGGCACCATTTAGGAGCACATATGTTCCAGACAAAAGGTTTGCAAAGCGCAGGAAATGTTTTGATAGAAACAAGAATTGTTTCGATAGAAACCGGAGTTGTTTCGGGTGAAATTGCAGAAAGTGGTTCTGCATGTGATATTGAAATGTTGCAAGGGGTCTTATGTGAATGTTTGTTAATTAAAGTAATTAACAAAATTCTGAATAAAATAAATAAAAGAGTTTTATTAATTGAGAGTTGCATTTAATTTGGTGGAAATTAAATACATGTGAGTGAAATTTTGGGTGGAGGCCATGTTTATGTGAGTGGAGGTTCACCACATGAATGAAAGAGGGGAGGAGTCCCCCCCCTCATGCGCCGGCTATGGGAGGGGAGGGATCTCCCTTCCTCCTATATAAAGCCCCCCTCTCCCCTCTCACAAACCACACCTGCTCGGGAAGGATCTCTCTCCCCCTCTAGATATTCCCCCATGGTCTCGGATTAGCGAGATACATGTTCCCGGTGGCCTTGCGTCTGGAAGGAGTTGCTGCTTCCGCTGATTCGCTAGAGCGAGGAGGTGGAGGTTGTCCGGTGGCTTGAACGTGTGTGCGAGGACAGATGCGCTGCTGATTTGCGGCGCTCGGACTTCCACACGATCTTGAGATCGGCAAGCGTACGACTACATCAACCACGAGTTCCTACTCGTTAACAAAACTCGTTGTCCTCGAGGGTAAGTTCTCCATGGATATATGTCCACCCATTGCTCTGTATCTAGTAGATAGATCTTGGCGTATAGTTCTCATCGTAGGAAATTTTTTGTTTTCTATGCCGCGGACCCAACAAATATTTCTCTATGCTGCCTGTTTTGGTGATTACCATTATACAACACATTCTAAATTCAGAACTTGTGTCGATGTTAGTGACAAGGTACTAGAATGCACGTCAATTCCATATTATTCCTGGTTGCATTCTTACATAATGGGATGTTCTGTACCTGTCTTGAACTCTGCAACTAACTAACTATAATTTTCAGTTTTTGTCTGTTTTGTTGATGTTAGCATGTAATGCCAATGTCTTTTATTTCGTACTACATGTTCATCCTTTTAAGCTTCAGAATCACTCACGAGTATTATACAATTTTAGCTTCTTCGTTCACCTTAATTTTCTGGGTTGCAGGTCGCAAAAAGGTGAATTGTTTCTGATATTGGTATTGATGATGAAGTACCCATATCTAGAAGAATGCAGCCTGTTAGTGAGACGTTAGGAAATAATGTGTTTTATTCTAAGAAGCAAGATATCTACCATGCTGGAACAATTTTGCAAAGACAAGTTGTTTATTTATTATAGAGATTCGGTACATTTTATTTATAATTTGGGAAAAAGAAGTTCTTTATTTGTTTTAAAGTTGCCACCCAAATGATTATTTATAACTTGTTGGAATATAGTTCATCAGGAGCTAAATCTGGAAATGGTTTTAGAATAACCGGGTAAAATGGTTTGGTTTCGTCTTGTGAGCTTGATTAGTGTGGGTCGTTTTGGGTCAAGCCTGTCAACAGTTCGGTTCAGTTTAGCTTTTGAACCAAAATAGTTGGGTATGGTTTGATTTAGGTATAAACAGTTTGGTTCCTAGAGGTGCGGAACCATGGGCCAGAACCGGTTCTCGAAATGGTTCTCGCGTCCGAGCAAGTACGAGTAAGCTATATCGACTATTGAGTCGTTGAGGCGGAGCGTGTGCGTCTTCCTTGTCTCGCGCGCAGTGACGAGCGGAAGGCCTCATCCATGGCAAACTGCTTCACGGTGCCGGCGACCTCCGCCTCGTCAACAGCGACGCCAACGACCTCCGCCTTGTTGCCATCTCGCCCTCGTAGGCGCCATCCCCTGTTGTCATTGTACGTAACCTTCCAATCTATGTCGCCGTCGCTCGGGCATCACCTCTCTGGCCGGCCTGCCGTCGGTGCCCAGATTGACTCGGATCTCTTCTCTTTTTTCCAACTCTCTTTTCTTCCCTTACCCATAGGCACTTCTCCCCTGCCCTGAAGAAACTCCACGCTTTGCTCGTCATGGCAGAGTGGCTGACGGCGAGATCTCTATGGACGCGTCGCAGGATGACGCTGATTCACCGGAGTCGGCCGGAACCGGCCCCAGCTGACACGCGCCTCCAAACTGGCGCTGTCGCAAAGCACATGCTGTCATCCGGGCCGCTGCTGTTCGCGAAAGGCAACCTCACGAAAATGCCAGCACCACCTCGGTCGGCAAGGCCGCCGCCGGATGCTGGAGTCGACGGTAACTCAGCTGGCCGAGCACCGCATGGTCTCATCCGAAAATAACTCGGTCGGCGCGAACAGCGGGTCCAGCTGCGGGAGGCAGCTCACACAAGGCGGGCAGGGGTCCACCTGCCGGAGGCAGCTAGCTCGCGCACGGCGGGCACTGTTTCACTGATGTGTACTTATGTCAAACCATTTGATCAAATGGTTGTTAACCCATCTCTGTAAACGGTTTCAACCCATGGTTGTAGACTGAGTTTAGTTCGGTTTAGGTAAAAATTGGAGAAGATTTGGTTTTGGTTGGGCTAAAATTAATACCAAATGGGTTTAGTTTAGGTCCGGTTGTGAAGTTAGCTCGTGTGGGTTTGGTTGAGGTTTGGTTTAGTTGTCAAACCATTCTCAGGTTTATCAGGAGCCATGAAGCATATTTGCCTTCCGTTCATATTTCTTGCGCTTGGTACTTGCTCTTTGTCAAATCTCTCCTCTAAAGGGCGCTAGCCTACCCCGGCACGGCGGACGCAGCTTTGCTAGCCCTCGCTTCTTCCACACGATCGGTGTCTTGGGATCACAACAGAGTTGTGGGTGACATTGAGCATGATGACCAGCACGGTGCACCTGCTAGGCGACTGCGAGGGGTCGATGCCTATGACGCCATAAGTTGCAATAGAATTCATGCACATGCAAACACTCAAATACTACAAGAGGTTAGCCTGACATTGCCACAGTGGGGTATCCTGGCAGTAGCATATACCGGCTTCCTTTCAAGGATTGTTCAGCAATACATTGGTTAATGGACATGCTAACAAAGAATGAAAAGCTGCAGCTCACTTTAGTTTTTTTTTTGAATGAGAGAGGCCACGAAGTGCCTGGAATCTGCATTAAAACGGCCGTGGGTGTACAATTACAGAAAGGACCTCCAGAAAGAAATAAAAAATAGCATAGTCCTGCAAAATTACATTCAACACCCTAGAAAGAATCGTAGAAACGCGATCAAGTCCTTGGTCGCCGCCAGATCTTGACCAGCCGCTGCGGCCGCCGGCGACTCCACCAGGGACGAAACCACTTGGTGGAGAAGCGGCGTCGAGCGCCGCGCCGAGGTCGGAGAAGACCCTCCAGCAAAGGAGGGAGACGATGCCTGAGCACACCAGCTCAGGCGCAGCAGGGCCATGCTCATGGCCAAGGATAGCTCCGGCCAACTTGTGCCGGCGCTTGGGAGCTGCTGCAGGTGCTGCAGATTCCAAGAGCACCAGGTGCCAACTTCTCGATGACGCAGAATTTGCTTTGCCCAGCTTCTTTCCCTCGCCGCCCTGGCCGTCCCAGAGAAGGAGCAACACAACGAAACTGAGCCACATAGACCGGCGGCGCTTGATGAAGATGCCCGCCTCACTCTCCTTCCTCTCGACAACCCACCATGGGCGCCGCGAGCCGAAGAAGAATAGGGACCGCCCAGCGCCGTGTGGAAGCGCCAGAACATACGAGCAGCCGGATGACCAGCTCTCCCTAATGTAGATCTTAGTGTCGGCATGCATCCCCTCCTCGCGACCACCGCTGTCCAGGGGATACGACACCGCCGCTTCGCCTTGCAGGAAGAGGAGGTCAGAAGCCCTACTATTATTGAGGGAGGTTTCGTCACCTACCACCACCCCATACTCCGACCAGGGGAGCCACCCGGCGATGAGGACGAACCCTAAAAGACTCAAGATCTGGCTTCCACGATCTTGATCTACACCTCGACTACCGGGCAAGAAGCCCAACACAACGGGCAGAATGCCCAACGACCTAAGCCTACATCTACATCTACGAGGAGGAAACCGAGCTGCTCTCTCTACCCCTTCCCAGCGGCGATGCCCTTTTAGAAAAAAATGGCTGGGTCCTTTGGTGCAACAATTCATGTTTTGTCGCATAGAGTTGATATCGCGGTGCATAAATGGCAGGTTGATACCAATGTGCTGAAGGCACGTCAGAGGACTCGTGTCCAACATCGATGGCATACTCGCCTTGCTTTCTTGATGATAATAGTTTTCATTCCGATGCAGATCTCGGTATACTAGACGATCCATGTGTCATTGGGACTCATGCCAACTAGAAAATCTCAAAGATCACAAACATATCTGATAGCCCAGAGTGGTTTACACTGGAACCAACAGTTTTTGGAGGTGTCTAGGTGCCTCTACGTGATTTCATTGCCTATATAAGATGAATTCTACCAGTTTCTATGTAATCTAGATAAATTTGTCTGAAAATATGATTGTTCAGGTTTCACTTCAGTGCCATGAGACTTGTGTTCCTGCAGGTGGTTAATAAAAATTTAGCACCTACATATAGCACCTACTCCCTCAATACCATAATACAAAATGTCTGGGTTTCAGAGTCAATTAATTCTGGGTTGCTAAAAGGTGGATCCGCCATGCTTTTAGTACACGTGTTAATTTCTCACCTTTCTAAGGTAGTTAAACATTAATCAAGGATAATATGACACGTGTTAATTTCTCACCTTTCTAAGGTAGTTAAACATTAATCAAGGATAATATGGATAGAACTTATGGCTACAATATTTGTCTTGCTTTTGGCCTTTCAGCCAGTGGTGCAACAGGTAACAAAACAATGGAGTAGCCAGTGCAACATGTAACAAAACAATTGAGTAGCCAGTGGTGCAACACGTAGCAAAACAATGGAGTATGCATCCATAATTTTAGCAAAAAGTAGCATTGAGCTGATGAAAGTGAATACCAACAGAGAACATAAGAAATGATAGTGAATGGAATGGTTCATACCAGATGGGATGATGACCCTAGATTCATGGCGTGGTTAAGACCTAGGCAACCACCAGATAGATCAGAATGGCCTAGACCTAGAACATTCCATCAGCGAAACAGAGCATGTCTTTGTGCCTGCTGGAAGAGGCAAGCTTCACACTTACACTTCATCACCAGGCATGTTCTAATATAAGCTCTAACATTAATCTGTTTTCCTATTTCAAAAAAGAAATACTTACATTTATGATACACTCACAGTAATAATAGGTGTAGTCGATACAAGCAAAAATATTTTTTCAACTATAGTTGCATGTTAAAGTTACTCAACAATGCTCAGTTTCAGATGATTAAATCTATAGCTATAATAATGTCTCGCTTTCGGCCTCGGCGTCAGTGGCGCACCGGGTCATCTAGTTACCAATAAAGGACCCTGGCCAACCCACCTCCTCGGTAGCTCCTCGTGCACCCACCAACTTGGACCGTTCGATTACGCGTGCATAGTGCAGCTTGGCTGCGTTCCTTGTTGGCTACTCGTTGGATGCAACCAATCCTTTTATTACTTCTTGCTTCCCTGGTTGAGTTTATGGCATCCGGGTCCAAGTGTGTGCGGTTCCGAAAGTTAGAGACAGTGATGGTTGCTGCTCTATGTTGCCTCTCTTCATTTTCCTATGCGCCCCTTGTTCTCCTCCCTGATCTGCCGCTCTTCCTCGAGCCCCGCTCCCTCCTCGTCTCATTTGCACAAATCCTCTCCACCTCCTCTTCCCTCAAATCCTCACCTATGGCCCCATCCTAGGAAGATGGAGGGGTAAGCTGGATGGAGGTCTTCGCTGCTGTTGTTGGTTTGGGAGGGAAAGGGTAGCTCTGGTCCGGCGCTACTGCTATCTCTGAGGGGAAGGGTGGTGCGGGTTGTTGCGGGAGATCCGACGACAGCGAAAGCTTGCGCCATCACAGTTATCAGCATGCTCCCGCTCATAATCTTCCCCTAGGTGTCATTTCCCCCAGCCCCCAGGGAGTACTAGGGTGGTAAGAAACTTTATTTGGCTTCTTCATCATTTACCGTATGAGATCTACATGCAAATTAGTGCTCCAGTACTACTTGCTCTGTCCTTTGATTTCTTTCATTCTGTGATATGTGGAAATTGTGTTTCTATATTCGTTGTCCATGGAAATAAGCAAACTGCTTTGAAGCTTTGAAGATTTTGAATGGCCTCATGATGACTTTCTGAAACAAAGAGATGTTTCATTGATGTTAGAGGCGTGATGCAGATGCATCGTATAATTACTCATAAGAGGGAACGCACGATATGTTACATTTTTGACTTGCATCAATGATCTTACATCCATTTGGTAAACCAATTATTGATGGTAGCATGTGAATTCCTTTCCTATGTACTTACCTCCTAATGAAATTTGGGACTCAGTTTGAAACAACTAATTTATGTAGCTACAAATGCTTATTCTAAACTGATGTTTATTTTGTCTATATCTTCTAAATATTTACATGTTTGCATAGCTAGGAAATCAGATGCTACACTTTAGTGATGATTAGTTGTTCTTCTCTTGTTCAATTTTGTTAAGAACCATAAATCTAAATTCTGGAGTAGCGGTGTTGGTTGCCTCACAAATAATTTTGTGTTTGATTAAGACATGGTCCATGTTAGTTTATTTAAATTCTATGATTGCACCTTTGTCTTCTAAAATTAACCAAGTTTTTTTGTTGGTACATCACATGTTCGCGTCTTCGTGCTTCATCTCGACATCTAGGAAGAATCCAGATTTGGATAGCATACTTCATATCCAAAGCCATCCAGGTATTTATCTACGCCCCTTCACTTATATTGTCTATATTCCCAATGATATGATCTTGTTTTATTTTTGATTATGGCCTACTAGTTGTTTTCGCCATGTTCAATAATGCCAATTATGTTTGTCACTTTTTTTGTAGCGAGGTGCCTATTGGAGTTGCGTAGCAGAAGATAGAAGCACATAAACTGATCTAAAGAAAAAGAAAAACAGGTAAAAAGAGCAGTTCTTAACTATCTCATGAATTCACTTTCTATTCATCGTCTCCACATATTCTTTGGGTGTTAATGTTCCTTTTTTACAATTTTTCTATGTTCAGTATTCTTAATAATTAATATATAACGGGAGCATCCAGTCATTGCTTACACTTTTGTTGTTAAATTTGCTAACAACAAACAGGTGAAAAAAACTGACCCCCTTCCCCTTCGTATATGACTAAATAGTTATCAGATATATCAAACCTAGAATTTCCATAATTAGTGATATGGGTATCCTTGTGGATTTACACTTGAGGTGGCCTGATCTTCACGGATTTGAGGCGGGGAGTAAGGGAACACATGATGAATACGACGAACACAACTCTAATGCAAGGTAAAGGTACAAACACACGCCAAATCACACCCAATTCGATTTTCTCCCGTTGGTTCGAACAATCAATCCAATAGAATCCTCGGCGAGAGACTTTGCGGTAGAATCACCAAAGGAGAGACCAAGTGGATGATAGAATCCAAATCAAGGAGAGAGTAGCAGCCAAGTAGAATCCCAAAAGGTAGAAACCAGCACTACTAGAATCCTTGACAAGGAGAGACCAAACACTTGAGGAGGGTCTTGGCGACTTGGAGAAGGGCATCGACTCCAAGACCTTGTACAGCTCATAGATAATCTATTGAGAGGGGGTTCCCATCTAGCGTTAGGCAGATGCCTCAATTCATCATCATCTCTAGGGTTTATATGAGGGGGTGGGGGCATATATATAGGCCAGGCACTTAAACATGGGTAATTTGGCATAAAATGGGAGTTTGCGGCATTACATGGGCTGAGGCCCAACTCTCAAGCGTGCAGGATTTGGCGTGTCCGGAAGTACCGGTTGGACACCCGGTATTACTGGTCGGCGGTAGCTCTAGTGCGGGCGTGCTGTCTCCAGGTGTGGTAGTATCAGAGAGGGTGGCGGTAGTACCGGTCTTAGCACGGTAGTGCCGGATGCGGGTATCAGAGAGGTCTGGCATGACTCGCTGCTCTTCTGTGGGTTCCGGTAGTATCGGTTTGCACGACGGTAGTACCAGCGACGTCTGGGGGGGGGTCGTTGCTTGTCTAGGGGGTTCCGGTAGTACCGTTGTCGGTAAGCGGTAGTACCGGGCCCACCAGACGACACCTTCTTGCATCTTCTCTTTCTAGGCCTCCTGCTTGGGGGTCTTGGCATCATTGCCTCTTTCTCTTGGCATCATGCTCATGGGCCTAGTCATACAATAAGAGCTTGTCTCAAGTAGCATTCCATTCACACGATAGCCAATGGAATGTAAGGTATGGAAGGAATTCACCTTTGTAGGAATGGTTGGTGTAGCATGATGTGGACCAATGGTGATTGCCATGTGTTGGGCTGCATTATCTCCCCCGCTTGAAAACGAGTCGACCTCGACGATGTTCTTTCATCACGCAAGGAAGGAGGTGTGCCCTTGGCCTTGTTCTTGGACACAGACGGATCACCGGTGTTGAAGCCTTTCTCAAACATGTTGAAGAGCTTGTAGAACTTCGTGCCATCATGTTTTGGTTGGAGATCTTGTAGCATGATCCTTGTAGGTGGTGGTCTATCTTGGGTACCTTGCAAAACCGACAACAAAGAGAGAGAATTGTATGATGGATTGTTAGTATGGGTCACACTCAAATCTCTCTTCTCACATTTGGTGGCTTGCGTCGTGGCACTCATGATTTTTCCACTCATTTGGGGCTTGTGGCACTCTCGTTATTGTGGTTCACTCTCACCACTCATCTCACAAGGGTCCTTAGGTTGCTTTATCTTGTGCACGGATGTCATGTTTGATGCAATAACTTGGCTTGGCGTCATGGGTTGGAGCACGAATGTCTTGTTGTTCCACTTCAAGGAGTATTGGTTAGTGCTACCATGATATATGGCTCTTCTATCGTATTGCCATGGTCTGCCAAGTAGCATGTTGTGCACGGATAATGGCACGACATCACACTCGATGGTGTCCTCACATGGGACAATCTTGAAGGAGACATTGACCTTTGATGTTATATTGAGTGCTCCACTGTCATCAAGCCATTTGACGTGATAGGGGTGACGGTGCTCTATGCATGGCAACTTGAGTTTATCGCAAAGCTCCATACTTGCGAGGTTGTGGCAACTACCTTCATCGAGGATTACCTTTATGGACCTGCCATCAATTCCGGCACAAGTTTGGAAGATATTGAGGCGTTGGTCCTCTCTTGGTATGGAGTTTGTTGTCAATACTTGAGCAATGACTAGGGAAGGGCTTGGATCATGCTCGCATATAAGGGTGTCATCCACTTCCATCGCGGCTTCCCTTGCAATCGCTCATTGAGTCAACACTTGATATTCCTCTTCACTCACAGAGTAGGTTGCGCCATTCTCATCCGTAAGCATCACTCTTGTGTTGGTGCACTCATATGACCTGTGGCCCTTCACGCCACACTTGAAGCAAGTAATTTGACTATCCGATGTCGTGTTGGAGGAGGATGCTATATTGATCTTTGCTTTCTTGGATGCTCTCGGTGCTTGGTTTGTTGGCTTGTTGGAGGCATTTGCATTGATGGACGCAAAGTATACCTTGGACTTCTCGTAAGCACTTTCTTTTTGCAAGTGACGCTCGACTTTGGTAGCTTGATGGAGGAGCTTGATGAGGTTCTTGTATGTTTGGAAGTCCACAATTTTCCTTATTGGACCTCTCAAACTGTTGAGGAACTTTGCTATTGTTTGCTCTTCGAGCTCTCTCACATTGGCTCGCATAATAGTCTTCTCCATTTCCTTGTAAAACTTTTCAATTAACTTTGTTCCTTGCTTCAAATTTTGTATCCTATCAAAAAGATCTTGTCTATAATGCTCAGGGACAAATATCTTGTACATCACTTCCTTCATCTCCATCCAAGTTTCAATTGGAGGCTCATCTTGGTTCTCACGGTTCTTTTGGTAGTCTTCCCACCAAATATTTGCGTAGTCCTTAAACTCAAGGGATGCCATTGCAACTTTCTTCTCTTCGGAGTAGATGTGGACTCGGAATATTTTGTCAACCTTGAGCTCCCAATCAATGTATGCACCGACATCTTCTTCTCCCTTGAACTTGGGCATAATGAACTAGAGCTTCCTAAACTTGCCCTCTTCATGATCACGGTGGTGGTTGCGGTGTTCTTGCCTTATGATCGCTTTAGTTGGTGCGTGTGGGGGAGGATGAGGAGCTTTATTGTCTCGAGGAGGCGGTGGAGGAGGAGCTTGATGCGCAAAGTCTCTTCTACACCTTTGCTCGAGATCATTTTCATCCATTGGTTGTTGATGACGATGTGGGGTTGAGCATATCGATTGTTGTGTCTAGCGCGACATGTATCCTCATCATCACTTGTATCCCATTGTTGTGCTTGTTTGACTTGTGGTGGTTGGCGATGGTCATGGTGTGGGTGTTGGCGACTATCATTGCGGTGGTCTTCACCATGATGTTCTTGTTCTTGTGGAGGTTGCGCTGGTACCATTGCTTGTTGCGGTAGGCGAACATGTCCGTCTTGGTGTTGTGGATGAGAATGATGGTCATGGTGTCGATGATGTCTTGCATGGTGCGGTTGGTGAGCTTGTGGATCAACCGCTTGTTCATGGCGATGACAAGCTTGGTGTTCCCCATTGTGGTGGTGGGGTTCTCCATGATCAGAATGTGAGCGCGAAGAGTTGCCATGATGACTTGAGGAGTGCGTATGAGACACACTTGCCGAGCTTGAATGATGTCCATGACGGTTGCCAAGATTGGAAATAGCTTGGTGAAGAGCTTGGAATTAGGCATTGTGCTCCACTTGGTGTTGTCTGTCACGGTAGTCGAATTCTCAAAAAGTTCCATCAAGCCGGTTCTCAAGCCTCACAAATTATGCATTGAATTCCTGCCGTTGCGCCCATAAGTTGTGTTGTGTGTTGAACCATCTTGGTTGTTGAAGTTGCCATATCCACTATATCCGCTTCCCCTAGACATGTTGTATGATCATAATTGAAAGCAAGGGTGGTGTTGGTGGTATGGTATGTGCTACCTTGCCTCACTAAGTCAAAAATTGGAAAGGTTGTTCTTGCCAAGAGTAAAGCGAATACACAAGACACACACACACACAAAGGCCGATGGTGGAAGGTTAGGAAGGTGGATAGCAAAAGGAACAACCAAACGCAAAGGTTATTGTCAAAAGTCAGTAAAATCCAACAAAAAAGGTCTTGGGGAAGGTACATAGTGTGAAGAGCTTCCATCTTCCACCAGGGGGCATCATTGCGTCTTGGAGCACTTGGATTAGGATCTTGGCGAATAGGAGAACAGTGACACGACGAGCTTGAAGAGCTTGATGCGCGTGAATACGGTCTTGTGTTGTTTGTTATTCCGTTGATGAGGAGGCGAAGCTTGTCATTTTTTTCGGCGACGGAACGTTGGAGCGCTTCATTTTGATGGCCAAAATTGTGTTGCATTGCACGCATTTGTCTTTCGAGGCCATCGAAGCGGTTGTCGATGGTCTTGAACTTGGCTTGAGTCTCGCCGAATTGTTCATCTTGTCGCGTCTCAAGAGCCTGGCAACGTTCACGGAACTCATGTCAGATGATGTAGTGGCTTGCGCGCATCATGTACGGGCCTTGTTTTTCTTCTTGGGGAGGTGGTTGGCTCGACTCACCGTTCCTATCCATCATGTAAAACACACAAGGATTGTATATGGAAGTGTAATATGGTGGTGTTAGCCTTTTACCTCACCTTGGGGATTGCACCGAACTAGAAACCAAGAGAGAACTATTAGCTTGCAAAGTGAAATAGCAAGGAAACCTCACACTAAAAAGGGACTAAAACTCTCGAAAGCTTTTGGTGGAAGGTTAGGGTTGTGTAATGCCAAAGAACTAAACAAAAGAAAAAATATAGTCAAAAGTGGGTAAAATTCAAACAAAACTAAAGTCAAAGGTAAAGGTCAACAACGCAAAAGGGTGACGGGAACCTACAACTATATACACACACGTGGAGATTATTGGGATTGACATGACTATGAAAATGAGCAACAAAATGTCCTAATGAAGACTAAGCTCGGTTGTCGTGCCAATGCAAGGAGAGATGGTGTCCCGTTTGCAAAGAGAAAAATGAGAAACGGATTTGTGCACTTTCCTGTGCGCTCTTCTTTTCTCTCTTGCTTACAAGCTTGAGACCCTCTTTTGCTATGGGAGGCTATTTTGTTGCTCTCCCTTGATACTACCTAGTCACGCTTGCTATTGATATTGCACTCTCACTATCCAAGGACAAATAAACAATTCTCAAGAAAACACAAGATGAGCCACTCTCGTGGGATAGGTACACACAAAGGAAGATAGGGTTAACAAGGTGAAGCAAGTTATACCTTTGTTGGTGATGATGAACTTGCAGTCGGTTGTGCGGGACGATGTTCGGGTGCCGTGGTGTCGATGAGCACGGATGTAGTTGATGCGGAAGCTTGTTGTTAGTTGACGACACAAACACGTGACATAAACAAACAAGAGGAAAAAATTAGCCAATGCGAAATAAGAGGCAAAAGTCAAAAACAGGCGTCAGGGCCGGAGACTTTGGTGTGAGTTGGTCGGAAACTCCGGTGTGGTCCGGAGACTCCGGTATGTGCAGGCCGGAAATTCCGGTGTAGTCCGGAGACTCCAGTGTTGTGGGCCAGAAACTCCGGTGTGGGGAAAACAACTCGAA
Organism: Avena sativa; assembly: GCA_916181665.1. Taxonomy (NCBI): domain Eukaryota; kingdom Viridiplantae; phylum Streptophyta; class Magnoliopsida; order Poales; family Poaceae; genus Avena; species Avena sativa. The sequence continues at coordinate 323,397,738 of OV702292.1, forward strand.
CTGCTCGTGTTCTTGAGCAGAAATCCACGCCTTGGGGCCTCAAATCCGCGAAAAAATTGTCCAAATTGGGCTAGGAAAACGCAGGATAAAGCTGGACCAACACCTAAGACAAGATTTGGTCGGATCAAAACCATAAATAACACTCCAACTCAAGAGATTGATCCAAAGGCAAATTTGGGGCTCTTTTTTGGAATTTTTGGTGGATAGAAGAAAATTTGGAGGGGAGATTCATGAGCATCGAATCTCTTGATACCAATATGTTGAGGGCTAACCTCGTGGGTGCCTGATATTTCACAAATTCCCATGGAAATCGAGGAGAAAGTGCGGGGAAAGAGAGAGGGGATGAACACCATGAACTCACGCATGAAGTACACGATGAACACACTCACGCAAAGACACGATACAAGCCAATAGGTCATGCCATCGGCGACCGGTCTAACGCAATCCCTAGGATCAGCGTCGGGCTAAGATCTCACTCTTTCGAATCAGCATGACGAGTGGGGAGTCTTGGTGAGATCTTGATGTTTTGGCAAAGGGACTCCGATGCCAAGGCCTTATACAACAAGGGAGGCACAATGCAAACTCCAACGAGTTGGGGGATATTTGGTGCTCCTTTAGCAAAGGAGCATGAGACAAGAACTAGATAGATCCACAAGGGTTCCTTCTAATTCCAAGTATCATGTCTAGGGTTTACAATAAAGGTGGGAGGCTATTTATAGGCCAGCCACAGGTTCAAGGGTACTTTAGGCATATAAGAGTAAAATCTGGATGAAATTGTGGTTACATGGGCCAAAGGCCAAAAGGCCTTTACATGCATGTCGATGTATAGTCTAGAGATTCTGGTGTAGAGGACCAGAGATTCTGGTCTGTCTCTAGAGGGGTGTTCATAATGTCCCCAGGCCTCTGTCTAGAGGTTGGTCCGGAGACCGGCCGGAGATTCCGATGTGATGGTCCGGAGATTCCCGTCTTCAGGGCCAGAGACTCCGGTGTGTTAGCTTCAGCTGCGACTTCTTCTCATCCTAGTCCTTGTACTTCATCCATGGGGGCTTGGTGATGCGTTGGGGCTTCATAGATGAGAATGCATAGAGTATTTGCATGAAGTAGCAAGCCATTTCAAAGATGTATCAAAGTCACACAAGGAATGGAGCGAGTTAACCTTAGCTTGTAGAAGTTTGGCTCGGGCACGAGTCATTGGTCCACTTAGGGGACTTGTTGGTGTAGATGTACGGACGTCCGTAGGATGGGCTGCATCAAAATTGGTCCTAATTAATACTAATGCTCGGTGTCGTGCCAATGCTAGGAGAGACCATAGCCCGTTTTCCAATAGATTGAGAAGCAACGGATTTGCACGCTTGCCTTGCTCTTCCTCGCACTCTTGCTTTGAACCTTTGGACTCTCTTTTGCTATTGGTATCTTTCATTTTTGTTTTCTTAGAAGCCTTTCTCTTTTTTGTACCTCTTTCTTTCTATGCTAATGAGTCAACTTTTGTTATTGCCTCTACACTATGACTATGCAAGAGCAAGCGCACAATGCTTCCACAAATGCAAGATGAGCTACTCTCGATAGGTTAGGTAACACATAAAGGAAAATGGGGGGTTAACTATGGTGGTGCAAGTTATACCTTTTGGTGATGTCGTACTAGCAACCGTTGGTGGGTGATAGCATGAGTTATGTGGTATCGATGTCGAGCGCGAGATGGGTTGCAGAAGCTTGTTTGATGACATACACGCACAAGAAGAACATGCGACAAAAGGATTAGTCAAAAAGGAAAAGGGGAAAAGGGGGTCAAAATTTGTCATCAGTTGGGTCCGGTAGTACCGCTGATGACCGGTAGTACCACTCGCAACCCTGGTAGTACCGCTTGTTGCGGATTTTGTGTTTTCAGATCTGAAAGGGGGCGGAAAGGTTGACGAATTTTCTCAAATCCGAGAAATTTTGACCAAATTGGGTTGGGATAACCCAGGAAAATGGTAGACCAACTCCAAAGACAAGTTTCTTATGGACAAAAACCACAATCAACTCACCAAAACGAGAGATCGATCCAAAAGCAATTTGGGGCAATATTTTTGGCATTTTCAATTTATGGTGGAAATCGATAAATGAAGTCAAATCCGTGGCAACCAAAATCTGCTGATACCAGTTGATATGGGTCTCCTTTTGGATTTACCCTTGAGGTGGCCCGATCTTCAGTGATTTGAGGCGGGGAGTGAGGGAACACACGATGAACACGATAAACACAACTCTAATGCAAGGTAAAGATATAAACACACGCCAAATCATACCTGATTCGATTTGCTCCCGTTGGTTCGAACAACCAATCCAATAGAATCCTTGGCGAGAGACCTCTCGGTAGAATTACTAAAGGAGAGATCGGCAAGCGGATGATAGAGGAGAGAGTAGCAACTAAGTAGAATCCCAAAGGGAAGAGGCCAAGCACTACTAGAATCCTTGACAAGGAGTGACCAAAAACTTGAGCAGGGTCTTGACGTCTTGGAGAAGGGCACCGACTCCAAGGCCTTGTACAACTCATAGATAATCTATTGTGTGGGGTTCCCATCTAGGGTTAGGCACATGCCTTAATTCATCATCATCTCTAGGGTTTCAAGGAGGGGGTGGGGGCAAATATATAGGCCAGCCATGAGCTAGGGGTAAAATAGGCATAAACAAGAAGTTCTGGGCGTTAAATGGGCCAAGCCCAACTTTAGGTGCGCATGCCTATGTCACTTGGGCCGGACACTCTGGGGTTGGAGGGCTGGACACTCCGGGTGGGCCAGACATTCCAGGCATGAGCGGACAGAGACTCTGGGGTCAGCGGATTGTCTAGGCCAAGTCCGGGTGGAGTCCGAACTGGTCGACTGAAGGGACGCACCAGGCTTCGAGCGGTCTTCGGCCGGAATATCTGGGGTGGTGTCGGCGGACAGTCCGGTCTAAGTGGATAGTCCGGTTGGTACAGGCCAGACACTCCGGGTTATTTCCAGTTGCTTCTTCCTTCTTCGCTTCTAGGCCTCTTGCTTTGGCGTCTTGGCTCCTGCGGCATCCTTGTCTCCTCTTGGCGTCATGGTCATAGGTCTAGACATAAAATAGATACTTGGCTCAAGTAGGATCCCATTCACATGATAGCCAAAAGACGATAAGAGATGGAAGGAATTGACCTTTGTAGGATTGGTTGGTGTAGCATGAATTGGACCAATGGTTATTGCCATATGTTGGGATGCATCATCTGGCATGGCTCGTTGCTCGTCTATGGGTTTTGGAAGTACCGGTTTGCGCGGCGGTAGTACCGGTGACGTCTGGGGGGTCGCTGCTCGTCTGGGGGTTCTGGTAGTACCGGTGTCGGTAAGCTGTAGTACTGGGCCCGCCAGACGACACCTTCTTGCATCTTCTCTTCTAGGCCTCCTGGGCATCATTGCCTCTTTCCCTTGGCATCATGTTCATGACCCTAGTCATACAATAGGAGCTTGTCTCAAGTAGCATTCCATTCACAAGATAGCCAACGGAATGTAAGGTATGAAAAGAATTCACCTTTATAGGAGTGGTTGGTGTAGCATGATATGGACCAATGGTGATTGCTATGTGTTGGGCTGCATCAATTAGTCGATTGAGCAATTACAGTCTGGGTTCATGTGAGTTGTAATTTTCAGCTTCTGACTTCTGTCCTGTTGCTAGCAGATTTATTTCAATAACCTGCTAGCTAGGTTTGCATGAATGTCGGAGGTGTATCTTACGTGAAGGCATACTCAGTTTATCCACTCCTGTTTCTATGCATTTTAGATCATGGTGAAAATAAAAACTAAGCATGGCAAACCGATTCATGTGGCTTCTTATTTATTATTGATAGTTGATTAGCGAAATTGTTGGTGATGTTCATTGTGTAGGTACTCAAGACTCTCTTCATATAGTTGGATTTTGTCTTCTTACAATGCTTGGAACTTGTACTATCTTAAATAGTTAAAACTATATATATTTGCATCTCATATGGAGGACTTTTTGCTACAGTTAGAATTTGTCTAGTGGGATAACTCAAATTTGAAAATCCTGCTAGTTGTTACTTATTTTTGTTGTTCGAACTCGGTGTGGTTTTAATAAGCTAAGAAGATTGTGTCATGGCAGCTGCTGAAGGAATTGCTGAAGGACGTCGGTGGCCGCCGAACGACCAGCAGTAGGTACGAGCTTGTGTTTTCATGGAAGCAGGTTCGTGTCCTCAGGCTTTTTTTAGAAGATGGACTACGAAAACTGCACTATAGGCTGGTCTTGAAGATAGGAATCTCCATATGTTGACTATGTGCACACTTCTTTTGTTGCAGAAATCATTAGGTTATATTGATCATAGCTTTCAATTCTTTACATACATGAGTAGGTCTTTATTTTATCCATTGAACGACATGACAGGTTAAATCATTAACTCATTGTAAATGTTAGTTGAAAGAAAATGTCCAGTTTTATTGTAAATATTAAATCATTAACTTATTGTACATATTAGTTTCTATCTAAGCATACGAGACACCCCCATTTATTAAAGATGTGCATAAGGCCATACACCAATGAAATAAGTAGCATCACTTGTTTATCAGGTCACTTGAGGCACAAACATGTGTTTTTTCCTCTCCGTATCCATCCTATATATATCTTGATTCTGTTGTTTATGGGTTGTAAGTATTAGTCATTCTGAAAATAGAAAAAGTACTTCCATTATAATTTACTCATATAAAAATAATGATAAAAATACTCCACATAAGTGGAAACATCTCATAAGCAATTAGGCGTGGAGGCATTCATACTTATAGTGAGTTTGACAAGGCATGGTTATGCTACCATCAGAACTTAGTCTTTTTTACTTTATTATACTGTGCCTTTTTGTGCAACAATCTGCAGGGCAATAAACCTCATTGTTTTTTATTGCTTTTCTAAATTGAAAATATCATATATTTGGAGATATTTCTACATAGTCTTTCTTACTTCAAACTTCCATTATCTTATTTGTAGTTGAAATATCACATAGGTGGTAATATAAGAAGAAGGGTCATATGAATAGAAGTGCATCTACCACTGAATGGTGCTTTCGTTGCACCTCCTATATCAATTTTCTCGTGACAGGTAATTGTATACAAGGTGCAATCGGTACTGATGTAGCCCGACCTATGGTCGTTACCACATCAAGGTCTTCATCTTATGCCAAGTCTTCATGGACTCCAAAGGTGAATCTGTTCCTCTATGCGAGCCCACTTCCTACTCTTTTAAATGGTATACTACTTCATACTCCGTCCCATATTCATGATAGGTTCATACCGACAAGTACGAAGGCAAGGGGGAGGGGGGGGGGGAAGACCGGAGCACCAAGCCCGACAAGATGGAGGCTTGGAAGAGAAGATGGAAGAAGTAGCAGCTGAAGCACCCGAGTCTCCAGCCCTAAAGATCGGAGTCTCCAGCCGGACTCCGGACCTATCTCCGGACCCCAGCCTGGACCCTTTTGTACACCACTCCGGAGTCTACACCGGAGAAAGACCAGAGTCTCTGGTCACACTAGAGTCTCCGGCCCATGACAACGGAGTCTCCAGCGTCCATGATGCCAGGCATGTTAAGACCTTTGGGCCTTCGGCCCATGCACCTCCTTATTCTGCCACAAACCCTAGTTTTATGTCCAAAGTACCCTTGAACTTGTGGCTGGCCTATATATAGTGCCCCCACCCCCTCATGTATCTCTTAGGCATAGATGATAGACTAAAGATACTCACTTTATGGAATCTCTAGTTTTTCCTCATCCCCGTACCAAAGGGGACTGACTATCGTCACCACCTCATTGGAGTTTTTATCGCGCCTCCCTTGTTGTATAAGTCTTACGCTTGCGAGTGCATGAGCGTAGTCGTCAAGACCCTCTTATCTTGGGATCGAGGGAGCACGTTGACTGATCTTTTCTTGCGAGGATTCTATCGAACCGGTGGCCTCCAGTGGGAGAAATCGTCCTTGTATCGTGTGAGTTTTGCGTTTGTTCATCGTATTCTTTGCGAGGTGTGAGTCTGCTTCCGCTACCTTCTCCCTTTACCCTCGCTTTCCCATCGATTTGACAACGAGATCAATGAAGATCGGGCCACCCACGAAGTTAGCCCTCAACATCTGGTATCAATAGCTATTGGTTGCCACGGATTTCTCATCTATTTGGTCTTTCCCCATAAATTCGAAAATTCTACCAAAAATAGCCCTAGTTCATGTTTTGGATCGATTTGAGAGTTGAGTGATTTTTGGTAGGTTTTGATCCATGGATTACTTTCTAAACTTGTTGATCTACCTTCCCCTGTTCCCATAGCCTAATTCCTTGATTTCCCCATCAATTTGAGGTTTTGGTTCGAGTTTTTTCGCCCAGAATGCATCCCAGATGTGTTCTTGACGTCCTGGAATCGACCAAACTAGAGTTTCCGGTGTTAGTGACTCTAGACCGGAGTCTCCAGCCCCCCAAACCGGAGTCTCCACCCCCTTCAGGACAGAAAATTTGCTTCACGGTTTTGAGCATAACTTTTGCATTCGAACTTGAATTTTGGTGTTATTTAGCTTGTTTTAAAGAGGAGAAAGAGCTCTACAGGAAGAGGCAAGTGAAAAAGAAAAGGAAAAGGAAAAAAATAGAAAATAGAAAAAAAGAAAAAAGAAAAAAAGAAAAAGAAACAAACAAAGAAGTGCCTCATAGAATAGGAAGCGCAAGCTCGATGAATATCATATAGGTGGTACTTATTGTGCATATTTGTAGCCCACCAATTTATTGCAATCGAACTAGCATCTCTTCTTGTATTGTGCGACACGAGCTTATGGTCTTGGCTAGGTAATAATTTGGTTCCTAGCTCACATTATCCGTCGCACAAGTCCCATTTATCCCACCGTGTGTGTTTCCTTGTACATAATTCCTTTCTTGTGGATTGACTTCTTTTGCTTTGTAATCATCGTGGTTCTTTACTTGCCATTACAATATCTTGATTTCGAATTGTTCACTAAAAAGATATTCACCATAAGCTTTGTGTGTGTGTTTTATAGTGGTTAGTTTGTTTTTGTGTTCCGCGTGAACTTCACTTTACCTAGTTTTGATTGCTCTCAAGTGTGGCCACTTGCATGGTACTATCTTCCAATGTAAATTAAGGTTTAACGTTGCATCCCTAACCCCCTACTACTTCCATATACACTACTTGGTCTTGTGAATCATGTAGAGGGACTCTGGAACTGCATTGACCCAGTATACCACTGCATGATGTAGTACATTATAGTTGTTGACATAACACTAATGAAACACCGTTCACTAGTATTACATCCCTCAGAGTGGTACAACAGAAACATATCAGGTCCAAGACATGATAGATTATAACTCGACTACTTAAAGATGATCCAGAGAACACTCTAGGTTAAAGAGAGAGAAAGAAACTTCTTACAAAGAAGAACCAGAAATAATAACTCAGAACTATCTTGCTAATAAGGCTAGCATCTAAACTATATGGCTTGCGATTGCTACTAATGCAATTCTCTACAGAAATAGGTTTTATGGTGAGAGAATCTATTCCTATCTACTCAGGAACTTTGTCTGTACTTCGGTTGATGTATATGTTGACTTCATTGACTTTATTGAAGATCTTGAGTTGTCGATGATGGTTTCTTGAGCATAAGTTGGTGGTGACGTCATCTTCAACGGCTTCAGAATCTATCCAAAGTTAAGAAGTTACGGTTGAGTACGAGCATACTCAGCAAGTTCACTAAAAAGGAGTGTATGATGCACTATCTCTACAGCCACAGACCAAAGGTCGTAGGCAATACAGCTTTTCGTAAACATTTCTTCAAATGTTGCCTTTATTCTGAAAACTATGTCCGACAGCCTTCACAGGTTGACCAGAACTTTCATGGAGTTCCTTTCCTGCCGCGTTCGTAGCTCCTTCCCGGAACAGGGAGTAACATGTCACAACTCTTACACTCTGTAGAGGTGCGTTACTTTACCCATGAGAGACCAAATCCTTGTTGCACAACCGGGCAGCTTATTCCTGTCCCAATTCCGTGATGTGGGCCTAGTAGATGATCCAAGACAATCACTGCCCCCTTCGTGACCCCGCATGTCTCCTTGGTGTACGCCATGCCCACATATTGAATTATGGCAATGGTTTGTACAGACCGTTCAGATGCCAGAACTATCGAGGGACGTTGAGGGTTTCCACCCATATGCTGCATATCCTCTATGAATTACCAATTAATGCATGCTACGAGGATAACAGCCACGACCTGTGCATCCAGCTACATGCGAGAGGAAGAAGATACGGCTGACTTCTCTGTCCCATTTCAAATCTCATGGTTAACACGTAATATACGGTGCTAGAATCACTGGCGAGATTGGTTGTTAAGTTCTAGATGATATATTCCTGGACAATGGTATCCCAATTGCCAGACTTAATAGATGAGCTGATCACCCTGGATCAGTAATCAATATTTTATATTATTATTATTGAAAATAGTGTTTTCTGACCTTTTTTGAAATGCAGGTGATGACAACATTTGAGTTACAAGTATTTGCTAGAAAATAATCAAAGGACATGAGCAAGTGTGAACTTGCCTTTTGTGATTACAAGATTATGCACTCACAGTCTTCAAGATCCTAGAAGATCCAAATTTTGTAAACAACATCATTGGTCCGATAAAGACTAATGTTTAAAGAAGCAGAATGCAATCATGCATAAGTAATGTAATGCAGTTTGATAAACGTCAATCCCCGAAATAATCGTATCTAATCTAGGGTTCGCAAACTGGGAATGGTTTTTTTATAATGTGTTTCGCTTTTATACCAACTTCACACTTGTGCTTCTTATTAAGGCTTGTGAGTGTGTGAAACAATCTGTACGTAGTATACAACATTAAAGCACTCAAATGGGACATGGTATCTAAAAGATTTCTTAAGCAAGATTATTAATCAATTAGAGCTTCTTAGAGAAATGTTGAAAGATTACTTTTAATGCTTCTTAAAAGAATAACCTTTTAGGAAAAGATTACTTTACAAGATAAAAACATTTAAGTGTTTAATATGCAAAGTATATAAGTGGAGTATAATAACATTCTAAGATTGAGGTGAATTGCTATCTGGTAATTATGATGGGAATTATTATGTTAAGCTGTTAAGAGTTAAAGGACTTACTATAAGATTGCTATTTGAAGTGGCAAAACAAATAACTTTTGAAGAAACTATTTTTTTGTTAAGGTTTAAACAATCTTTGTGGTTAATCGAGTGTGATCGATATCGTTTGTGCTTATCCGATAAGCTTGGACTTGAAATGCTTTACGACTTAATCTAGAACAGACAAAAGTTAACTATAAAAACATAAATATTCTTTAGGTAGTATGCATGACTGGGTGTACCAAAGTTAACTTTAAAACATAAGTAGATCTAGGGGGTGATGTTTTAATGTATTAATAACTTTTAAACTTTATAATAAGCATGCCTAAGAGTATGAGATCATTCACTTTTAGTTTAAGTGAGTGATGAGTTTAAATATGACTTGTGATTATGAATATAATTTATCTTTTAAAGAAAATAAGTTTAGATGATTTTAATAATCTATCAAAGTTTGAAATCACGAATAGTTAAGAGATAAGTAACATTCACTTTTATTATAAGTGAATGGTGATTAAAATTTACTTAAAGTGTTGGTTTACCTTGGAGTTATGGTTTTAAAAGTAGTATTTAAATGTCTAAGATTTATGGTTTTATATAAAATTGTGATTATTTCTTATTTAAGAAATGTTTTTAAAGAATTTACAAAATAGGTATTTTATAGAATAGATAAGGATTAATACTTTTAAATCTTAAAAACCTTTGGAATAATAGATTTAGTATTTTTTATAGTATTATTCTTATTTTTATAAAAATCCATAGAGGATTATATTTCTTTAAATATTAGCTTCAAGTTTTATTTGTAAAAATTAGATTAGTATTTTTATAAAATACCCAGATTGATTTTAATACAAAAAAATGATGTTAAAGATTTTTTTATTATTTTATGAAATTTCCTTTAGGATTTAGTAGTGATGACATTAATTTGCATTTCTTCTAACTTAAGTAAGTATATTTGTATTTTTATGAAGCAGAGATTATTTTTGTGATCATTTTGATATATTATATGCATTTTAGGATTTTTTTCTTTATTTTTTCTAGAACCTTTTAATTCCAAGGGTATATTTGTAATTAAACATTTTTACTATGGTCTCCTTTTTAAAAACCCTAGGCCTGGCCCGGCCCGATTCAGCCCACTAGGTTGGGTTCAACCCTAACCCAAGTGTTGGGTCGACCCAACCGGTCCTTACTCGACTCCGAGATCTCCTCGCTCCTCTCTCTCACGCATATTCTCTAGCGACGCCATGGCGACGTCGTCGCCGTTGTGATGTCGGCGGCTCCAGCCTCCCCGGCCACCGCCGCTGAGCAAGGCGACGCTACCGATGGTGCTGTGACGATCTACCCTCTTCAATTCGTGGCTCGTGCTCTCTGCGGGTGGTGATGTCCCCCCTTGATGACTAGGGTTAGGAGTTTGCTGGTGATTTGGTGCTCCGATGCTCATCCGACGCCGCTCGGGTGCCTTGGCAGCGGTGTGGGGTTGCCCTATCTTGTGGCCTCTGTGGTTGCGGTTCAGCGCAGGTTGCAGCTCCCCTCAGGGGTGCTCCTCGTGCCGCCATGTGCTTCCCCGACTCCGGCCCCTGCTTCTTCTTCAATTTTCTAGCGAAGACCAAAGGTAAGTGCCTCTCTTCCTTCTTTGTGTTCTCTCCTTCTATGTTCCCTCTCTTTGAGTGCTTGCAGTGATGAACTAGGGTTCTTCCCCCTTGTGCCAGGGTTTAACCCATGTTGCTGTTTTTATCAAAGATGATTTACCTTGTCCATGCGTACCCCTGTGTGATCACTTATGTAGAATGATCTACTAAATCAATTTAGAGTTGCTGATAGAACTCTCTGTTAAAGGAATTGTTGTCTAAACTTCACTACTGTTAGTGTTTATTTATATTTGGTTGAACCCAATCCCTCCACTAAACCATTAGTTCACTGTGGTGATTCAGTTGTGTACCTATTAAACTAGAATTATTGAAAGGATAATGAACATACTAAGAAATTGATTCTTAGTGTTATAGTCTTAAGAAGATGGTTTCTTTTCTTGTATGGATAAGCTTTGCAAGTAAAGCTTACTCATGTTCTTGTTGCTGTCATCATGATAGGGTTTCTGTGATAATGCAATGACCCTTTTCAAAAGCTTACTGCTAGTTAGCAGATAATCCAAGTTATACAAGGTAGTGCCTGGGCTATTCCTGTGGTGATCAGCTATGTGGAAAAACATATAATTTCCTAATGCTACTCTGGTTTACTATCATTCCTGGTAGAAAATGTGTGTATGCTTGATAAAATGATTCCTAAAGACAGAAACTAGGAAAATGATTTGAAGTTCATTTGATATGATTCCTAGTGACCAACACTAAGAAAATGATTCAGCTCATTTAAGGTTTTATAAAGTTGATGCTTTGATCTGTTAGCTATGTCCTGAATGCAATACTTGTGGCTTTTGTAGATGATCTAGCTATATGTTTGCTTGACCAATATTTGGTCTAACTCTTGCCAATGATGCAGGTCTGAGGCTTTACCTTTGTTTCACATGATCATAAATTATTGTTGCCTTTTAGTTTGCCTTACAACTGATTTGGCTAATGTCCAACTACTGTCAGTAAGATGGTAGTCATATGATTCCTAGGTTCTTTTAGCTAGGAAAAGAATTATATGGTGCTGTGCTTTCGTGCTGGCATGGATTCACTAAAGAGATGCCACTATCATGCCTCCTTTAGGATGGAGCACAGTAGTCTCCACTCCTGGATCTGCTAGATTTTTAAGTAGGGTGTGAAAGAAATGACATTCACAAGTTTGGGATGATTTAGATACACAACCCTACATGGAATCTTGGTCAATGATGCATAAGGCTGAGACCATATTGGTTAATAAGAGAAGATATTTATTTTGGTTGGCCTTCCTTCTCTGTGATGAGATTGCATAGCACCTCTATGCAACCTGAGAGAAATTTCTCTTTCTGATCCTCCTAGTCCAGCTCTAGTTGAAGGGTAGTTGGATTTAGATGGATTTGTAACAAATCCATTATTTTACTTGACTTTGATTGTGCAAACTAATAAGAACAGATGCTACATAATCTAGCTCATGAATTTCTACCTGTTGTTGGTGGTCTATTGGAGATCTTAGTCCATTCCAACTTGTTTTTCTGTCCTGATTACTTCTCCTTCTTGGTGACCTTGATCACTTCCTGTTTCCTTTCTAGTGGATGGCTAACTCCTCCTTGCTGCTGCAAATCTTCTTCTTGCCCTTGATTAGATACTTAAACTCCTCCTTAAGCCCCTGGTTGCTTTTCCAAGTAACCAGGTGCTGATGGTGTAGCTATGGTGCACTAAAGTGATCTAGCAATGAACCATTGTATGTGTTCTAGAGATGTAGAACAGTGGCTGTGTTTGTGAAGTGGTGAGCACAACCAGTTCGGCCATGTGTGATGTGGTTTTCATTCCCTTCCTCTCCTTCTTGCTATCAACAACACACAACATGCATTTAGGGGACTAAGCTGCTTCACTATAGATCTCCCTTTGGATCAAATCATGTAAAAACTGGATCTTTTGCTGGCTATTACTGTTTTACTTCTTACCCGTTTATATATTGGTGAAATTTGCCCCTTTGCCTATGAGGTTGTACTGAGGTATAATGTACTGATAAGAACAGATACTCTTTTGGTGAAATTTGTCCATTTTATTTGAATTCCTCAATGATGTCCCCTGAACAATGCATTTCACTGTTCACCACTGAGAGTAATACTAACACAACTCTTCCTTTATATTTCTTTGTGTTTCTTTGTTTTGCAGGTACAGAAGCCTTGATGATCAAGAAATTAAATTAGGATTAGTTAGATATTAGTCTAGGGTTTTCCTTTTACCAAATATTGCAATATGTTGTCTGTTTGGTTGTTGTTAAGACCTTGTATTATTGTATATTATTAATAAAGTGGAATTTAGACATTTGTAAACAATAATGTAATATTTATATTATTGTATTAAATGATTCTTTTCTACTACATTAGTTTTATTATCCCTTTTCTTCATAAATGTAAAAATAATATAATATTATGTGATGTAAATAAGATAATCTTTATTAATTCTTGTTCATTATTTCTTTATTGTAATATCATATTACATTACTCAATTATTCATGTCACTTTTATAAATTCTATTTTTTATCTGAGACTTCTGAATATTGTATCTTATTCATAAATAAGAATCCAATTCTTATTTCTTATTGAAATTTAATTACTATTTATGATTCCATTACACATTCTTTTATAATTCAAGTATATTATTTGAATACTCAAATTTTGAAATGTTTTCCTCAAAAACAAAGAATTCAACAAGGTCATGTTGAAATCCATAGCACTTGCTCGGATACTTTCACCATAACAAGAGAGATCTCGATCCCTCTATAACTTCTTTAGTTTTGCACGAAAATTCCCCGGATTTTCTTATGCATGAATGCAATGCACAAACATGCGTCCTATCTATTTTGAGGTGCTAATCCTAGGATGTTACAGACTCTCCCCCTTAAAATCAACTTCGTCCTCGAAGTTCATATACTCTCATGTTTCGGAATGAGGAATTGACTTTTATTGGTCATGACATTCCTCAACTCTATCTTCATCCCAAATGAGGATAACTACGGTATCCCATATCCAGAGCTTTTTTCCTTGAATCCTCTTTATTATTAATAGAATCCACTTGCCATTTCCAGTTACCACCTAGTTCCTTATATTATAATCCTTTTGGATGATGTTCTGCTACTCCTACTTTGGATTGATGGTGGACACATTTTGTCCATTCCAATCAGGTTTTCCCATTAATATCCACTGGCCTCTATTGGAATACTTTATTTCCCCTTTAAGAACAACTTATGAGTTGTTTCTTTAAGAACTAGTCCTCTAGGTTTAATCTATTATATATCCTTTGATCTTTCATCCAGACATACTCTTGAGAGTACTATTTATACAGATGACTTCTTATAACCTTATAAGAATAAGGCTTAATCCTATCATCGTTTAGTATTTCTTCTCCAACCTTTAGTCGGAAGGTCAAACAACAAAATTTTAGTGTTTATTGTTTACTCTCCCCCTTGGGATTTACTAATAGTCTCTAAACTACATATATAATACCTATTAACTTAATAGTAAGGATATTGGTCTCCATCTAGCTTATTCTTTACCTATAAAAGGTCTCACGAAAGAATTTGCATACACCCACACAATTGTGGATCTTTGAAATGAATCTTCCAACATCACTTGCCTTACTTTCATCTTCTTTGATAATATTCCTCACTAATGAACCCGATTTCACAAGAATTCTCGAATTTCATTTGCTATATTTTTTTACAGTCCTTTATGTCTCTCTTAACTTAGGCCAAGTTTTATGCTCTTTAGGGTATTACAAGATGACCTAGTTGACTAAACTGATAGGGTACCAGCTATGGATACCAGCTGTGGTTCCTTCTGGTGTATGAAATACCCTACGGTTTTGCTACTTCTTACTGGCATTCTCTCTGAGTTGTCAGAGCTTGAATACCACTTTTGTTTCAAGACTTCTTCTTTGCACTATTCCAAGTTACTTCTTTGAACTTTGTACTACTGCTACTATTTTGTTAGCTTCCGAGCAACAACACTTACTTTGAGTAAACTTAAATTCATGCTTTCATGTTGTTCCACACCCTGTCTACATTAGTATTCCTTCTTATTGCCAACTCATAGTGAGTTGGGATTGATCCATCCTTCAAAATAGTGTTGATACTCCTTATATTTAACTCCCTTCTTTGAGCAATTCTTTATCTTGATCTTTGGAACTCGTCACTCCCTTACACGAATTCCCTTTACTATCTAGGTCTATAACATCAAGTAATAACTTGATGATGCAACATGCATTTTCACACCAAATCAAACTTCATGTACAGATCTAGTCAATCAAGAAAAACCAATAAACCAAGCAATACTTAAACATATACCATGTATTAAACATATGTTTTCAAAACATTACAACTCCCAACCACGGCAAGACACTCTCTTCGTACACTACCTCCTTATATTACAAGAGTTTCCTTGCCCATGTGAGCATGTTCTCACTTATTTCAGCAAGCTTCTCAAACGCTACAATACACATTACCCATTATAAACATTATTCAAGCACTCTACTTTATAGATCACTTCTTATTCTTACTTTCCTCTCACACTTCAGTACTTCTTGGATTTTCATCCATGATGGCACGAGGTTTGACGACTGCCTTCTGGTGCATCAGAACATCCAGTAGGTGCGTAATCTTGGGTAGAAGTACCAAGATGGAGATTAGCCATTGAAAAATGACTAACATTCGCATGATCTTTTTCAGGATTCTTCTTTACTCTTTCGAGCGCATCTTCAAAGTAAGAAGTATTCTTTGCCTTTTCCACAATCTAGTCGTACATATTGGTATAGTAACTACCAGGACACTCTTCTAGCTCAATGGGATTTTTACCACCCCCATATGGTTCATAAGACTCTATAGGGTTGTAACTGGCTTCTACTCCATTACCAGACCCACCAGGTATAGGTTTTCCTACGATTTCATCATAAGACTAGTATTCCCATCCGATATTACCTCTAACGGCATTGTTAGGGTTGGGTGCATTCCAAATTTTCTACTCCTCATATTTGGTCTACGGGTCTACTGGTTGTTGAGGTTCAACTGGATAATAGGCATAGACTTTAGAGTGTGGGTCATTAAACTCCGTTTCTTCAAACACTTCCCCTAAAAAGACTGGCTTTGGGTGCTTTGCTTGTTTACCTAACTTCTTTCTACGTGACATTGCCTTTGCATGATCAGTAAAATCCTCAATGACAGTGTCCAACTCTTAAACTAGCACTTGATGAGTATTATGGAATGTGTTCAGTAAAGACTTGTAACGATCCATATACTCTACTGCCAGAGTAGGTTTAGTACTTACCAGAGCAGAATGATCTAACTCTAGATCAGAACTAAGGGTTTCGTGAGGTATAGAAGTATAAGTAGTACCTACCAGTGCCTTGGAATTCCGTCCCCTTATCCTGGTTATGGCTGCTACTACTGCAATCTGATAGGCTGTTGCCATACATCTTGCTTCTCCTGATGGCATTTCTCCACACACTCCCAACTTCTTGGGTAACATGATCAGGATACGGTACTTGGCCAATGTCCGCCCGTCATAGAAACTATAAACCTTAACCAGAAGTCAAGACTCACAATCCAGACTCCATAGAAGTTGTCTTAGAGTGATTGTCCAGTCATCTTCATAATCATCTAAGGTCTTGTTCAATACTTGAACATTCCGAGGTGGATACCTAGGTGCCATTCTTGTACTGTAGATAAGAAATTATCATCAGTCAAATTGAGTTAAAACTCATGGTACTTATTTAAAATTGTATCATAATAAAGAATCATTGCACTAGCAACATGACAAGATTATTCGCAATTGAATATCCATCATATTTCTAGAGAACTCTTTATTGTTGCTAACATCCTTCCTACAGGTTCTACCCATTTACTAGGTTTACCAACCTAAGGTCAAAGCGTATGCTCTGATACCAGTTGCGGTGACCTAGCATACCACTGCATGATGTAGTACACTATAGTCGTTGACATAACACCAATGAAACACCGTTCACTAGTATTACATCCCTCAGAGTGGTACAACAGAAACATATCAGGTCCAAGACATGACTATAGATTACAAGTCGACTCTTTACAGAAGATCCAGAGAATACTCTAGGTTAAAGCGAGAGAAAGAAACTTCTTACAAAGAAGAACTAGAAATAATAACTCAGAACTATCTAGCTAATAAGGCTAGCATCTAAACTATCTGGCTTGTGATTGCTACTAATGCAATGCTCTACAGAAATAGGTTTTATGGCGAGAGAATCTATTCCTATCTACTCAAGAACTTTGTCTACACTTCAGTTGATGTATATGTTGACTTCATTGACTTTATTGAAGATCTTGAGCTATTGATGATGGTTTCTTGAGCATAAGTTGGTGTTGACATTGTCTTCAATGGCTTTAGAATCTAGCAAGGGTTAAGAAGGTACAGTTGAGTACGAGCGTACTCAGCAAGTTCACTAAAAAGGAGTGTATGATGCACTACCTCTACAGCCACAGACCAAAGGTCGTAGGCAATGTAGGTTTTTGTAAACATTTCTTGAAAGGTTGCTTTTATTCTGAAAACTATGTTCGACAGCCTTCACAGGTTGATGTGGCGCCCCGCTAAAACCACTACTAGAAAATCGCTGTGTTTTTGTGCATGGCATCATCATGACCGCATGCTCATGTCATCATGCCACATTGCATTTGAGCCTCGTCATGTCATCATGCATCTTTTTGGCAAAAACTGTTTTCCAAAAGCCTATCTTTGTTTTCTAAATACCCCCGTATTTGTTTCAAATGAAAACCGTGGTCATCCAGATATTTCATTTTGTCTAAAAATTATTTACAAAAGTCTTTTAAAATTAAAACAAATAAATAAATAAAACTATTTTTTTCCTAGGGGAGGCCGCCACCGGCCCAGCCCAAAGGCCCAGCCAGCAGCCGGCCTACAACCCCAGCAAACCCTAGCCCTAATTGCCTCAGCCACCTACCCCCACACCCCACATCCCTCCACCCCGCCGCACACAACCACCACACACACCCTACCTACCACCAGCTGCCACCACCCCACCCAGGCAGCGCACATAGCGCACGCACGCAACCGCGTCCACCCCGCTCCCGCCCAGCCGCCACCAACCGCGCTCTCCCCGTGGCTCCACCCTGGCGCGTCACACACGCACACGACGCCACGCCCACCCCGTTCTCGCTCAGCCGATCCCACCCTCACCGCGAGCGGCCCACCCCACCAATTTCTCTCCCTCGCGTCCTCGTCTCTCCCTGCAAGCCACGCCCCATCCCCAATCCCAGGCGCTGTTGCCTCCTCCCTGTTCGCCACCGGCCGCCGAGCGCCGCCGTAGACCACCGTTGTCCCCGGGCTTCTCCTCCCCAACCTCCGCCGCCTAGCCGCCTTCCCCGCTCAGGCCCTCCTCTCCGACCTTCCTCCCCGACCGCCCCGCCACCTCGGCACCCTCCTCCCCGAGCTGCTTCGTCTACGAGCCGGCCTCGCCGGAGATCTCCCCCACCCTGCTGCCTCGGGAATCGGCGCCACCGGCCGCTATCGCGTCCACCTCGCCACCCATCCTCGTCCTGGGTCACCACCGACCCTCTGCCTCGTCTCGGACGCCGCTGCTGGGGCTGCCCCGCCAGCGACCGCTGCTGCCCGGAGCTCCACGGCCTGCATGTCCCCGCAACCGACCCCCTCCGAAGTTCTGCCTCCTCCCGAGCGCCTCTCCCCGTTGCCGGTCGCCTGTCCCTGCAGTGCCGCCAAGTTGCGTCGTCCCAGCTTTGGCTCTGCATCGCTGATGTGGCCTTCAAGAGTCTGGGGCTAGTGCCATAATCCCCGGGGTGTGCTAGCTACTGAAGCTCCTGAATCCTCACGATTCGTTCTTAGCGCGACGTGGCATCTATTGTGCCCCTTTTGGCCTCCTGGGGGTGTTCAAGTTTTGTGTGGTGTTGTTTGGTACCGATGGAGTGAAGTGTTATGGATGGCATGGCTTGGCGCCACTCGAAGACCTGGTACAGCAATCAGAAGACAATTGCGTCGAACCCCAAGATCTTCATCATGGAACTCGAAGAGCCCGATCCTGCGGAGACCCGAACCCCGATGCCGGACCTGGTTCCGACAAGATCTTCCGAGTGCCGACGACGCAGGCGAACGGTACCCCTAGGCCTCCGACCTGGTGCGACAAGAACTTCTACCAGAGCATAAGACCGCAGAACACTGAGTTCTCCATCTAGGATATCAAGCACGTCGACATGGAACCGGAACCGACAAGTTCTACATCATGAAACCGAAGGACGCTGTATGCCAAGGTCTTCTTCTTGGACCCGTTGACCGCCAAGATCGCCACCGGTACGACAAGACCTTCTTCCCGCACCGATGCCCGAGGACCGGAACACCAAGTTCTTCATCCCGGACGCTAGGAACGTCTACAGGATCCGAAGACCACGGGTACCCGATCCATTCAAGTTTGCCATCTTGTATCCGAACCTCGCCGTTCCCGTCAAACCCCGAGACCGAACCCCATCGACCCCCGAAACCCAAGATCTTTCGAACCCAGATGTGTGACCCTAAGCCCCTATTTTTATAATATGACATATACCTGTCGCATCATTAAATCATCATGCTTGCATACATGTCATTTGGTAGGTTGGGTTAAATAGTCGATTCACCTAAATTAAATATGGAGACCATATGCGGCCTATTCTAGTCTTATATTGACTCCATTTAAATTTGTGTAGCAAATTGATACCATGTTTCGCCCTGTTAATACAACATTTAAAAGGCGGGGTGTCTAAACAACATAAACCATCTAATTAATTGTCGGGACCCTGGTTCCGCTTAATATTGCCTAATTGCACCACACTTTTGCCATGCCATGCATCATACCATGATCATGCCGGATCTTCTGCCGTAGTATTAAATATTGCATCCGATGTTTCTTCTATTGTTTGCTTCTTCGCGGATTAGGCCGATGAGTTGATGCGAGTATTGACAAGTTCTCCGGATATGATCCTTCGACAGTGTTTTCCTAGGCGAGCATCTCTCCCCCTTCTACCTATTTTGCATTTATAGTCTTTATTTCCTCCTGTTGATCTATTGCTATCCGTGTCGCAATGCTTTAGTTTCCGCGCACCAGTTATATCCCGTGCAGCCTCCATATTACCATGGACACCTCCTAATACCCATTGTTTGGTAGATAGCTGGCCTTGCGAGTCGTAGTTGCTTGCTCAGGTGCGATCTTGTGTTGTCGAGTACCACAGTTGTTGGAATGCTGGCAGATGTTTATGGTGGAGATGATCATGTCTTTAATTACAACTATTAAATTGCTAGGATAACTAAGAAAAGAGGCATTGGTGGACAATATATGCTATTTGGTATTTCATGTCCACTTGTGTCGTGTAGGCCCCGAGTACTTGATACCTTTTCCTTGACTATTCGCACTATCCACATACGGGAGACTCTATGAATCCCCCTTAGCCAGAGCTTGATTCATTTCTTATTTCTTGAGGCCACAAACTAGTTTGGGGCTTTATTACTATCCTGTACTTATGCCATGCTTTACTACTTTATTTATGATTGTGCGTGAAGCACCTGTACTGTTTAGGATCGTGACACGTTTTCGCTGTTTCGACAAGCCCAGCCACACTTTCGGGTTCCTAGTCATTTACAGCCATCCACACAAACCTTGGGTCCATCTCGGAGCCGGCAAACTTCGTTGCGGGTAGCTTAATGGGGTGGCCCCTGAAATAATTTGTGAATCCTGTGATTGCTTTGTCGTGAAAGCCTCGTTTGGTTTGGAGTTGGTTTTTCCGAGGTTGATCTTGTGTGTGTTGCTATTTGTGCACCCCTGCAGGGTAAATCTTTCTGAAAGACGTGTCCGCGGTTATGGATGATTTGGAGCACAGTATCTCGATCATAGACAAGCATAACTTAAGTAGTGCTATAAACTTGACTTAACATATGACTAGTAATCAGATTCAACTATCACAGAATGGATATTAAAATGCCAACAACTGGTGGATCTGGGGTTGTTTTGTGACATGCTGTACCTGCCTAGTAAGTATTGCAACTCCAATGGAATGTGATAAAAGTGCCAACAATTACTGGGTTTTGGGATTCCTCAGGACAATTATATCTGACTAGTAAATGTTCCAACTATAACGGAATGGTGATTAAAATTGGCCACTACTTATGCTTCAGGATGACTCATGCTATCTATATCTAATTAGTAAATGCTGCAACTATAACGGAATGAGTAAAATTGCCAACTGTGTGAGTTCCTTGGTCTGACTTCCTCGTTTGGTCTCGAGGGGGAAATACCAGGATGGGTATGATTGGTGTTAGTATCAGGTTGGATCCGAATAGGTCTTTCTTATCCCTCTCTAAGAGCCGACAGATGAATCGAGTCTCTATAGGTTGTTTAGTGCATGCTACGCTGCCGCTTCAGTCCACCATACCTATGTAGGCGAGAGCCGCCGAATTCTAGCCTCGCCGTGTACTGGCCTCAGTACTGACGCTCATCTTTTCCTTTGCCCTTTGTCGGCACCCCTTTTGTTTTAGCAGGTTTGAGATCGACGTCATTAGCAGGGTTACCCTTCCGGCTTGGCCTGGGCAGGGTTATGGACGCCATTGGTTATTCTTCAGGGCTCTTAGCCCCATTTGCATCTTGTCCATACTCGGATGATGTATCGTTTTCAAGGTGATTTGGATCTTTGTAGTGTATAGCTGTATTCTTGACTCCTCGAGTCGTGCTGTATATATATATGTTCTGTGGGTCCCATCAAGGACTGTTGTGTAATGGTATTACTTCGTTTTTCCACCCGCACGAAAGTGCCTGGTGGGCGTCCTTGAATCTTTTCTATGCAGGTTTGGCGGAAAGGGCTAAAACTTGCATAGGGCCAATTCAAGGGTGTTACAGAGTGGTATCAGAGCTCAGCAGTTACGATACCCCACAAGTCCAGCCTGTAGGATAACCTAGCTAATGGCCGAAGTAGAGTGTCAAAACTATTTTGGAAAATTGGTTGGATAGATCTGATTAGGTCTGCTTTTACTCCTTACCCCTCTGCTGTTCTTCTCTCACCTCTCCATGTTTTGAATCTACTCTTATCTGTTCTTCGAGTCCAGGATTTCTCGCGGTTGGGTTTCCATCGTACCTTTAGGGTTTCTCTTCCTCCTTTGGCAATGGTGTTTCTACCTCCGGACTTCATGCTATCCGAGTGATCCTTTATCTGTGGTACCATTCTTTGTTCCTTGTTTGTGCCTTCCAGTGTTTTCCAACACGACGCCCTCTTCTACGCCAGATCCGATGCAGAGTCTGCATCACTCCTTTGTTCCGAACCTCGATTGTCGAGATCTTCAGTCTAATTCCGAGAGTTGGTTGCATAATTCTCCTATTCATGTGTAGAGTAATGCTTTGGGTGCGCGATGGACTGATCACCATCCGACTACTCTTATCATTCGCTCTTGTACATCGACTCGGTGGATCAAGCAATTTTACTCCGTCCACGGAAGCTAGAAGTGGCTTTATTTGTTGATACCTCTTTCTTCGTCTTTGTTTCCCTGGAGTGTTCTCGACGAATGTGAGCAAAGACGTCTTGTTGCTGGTATCAGAGATTCCAATATGGAGCAAGAATCTTTGTTAGTGGTGTCGCAAGGATCTACACGAAGCATGAAGAATCTGACCGTCGGTTTTCTTCCGGTACCATGAGGCGGATATCAAGGGCGAGACCCCTTGTTAGTGGTGTCGAATTGTGGTGTCCCGCTAAAACCACTACTAGAAAATCGTTGTGTTTTTGTGCATGGCATCATCATGACCGCATGCTCATGTCATCATGCCACATTGCATTTGAGCCTCGTCATGTCATCATGCATCTTTTTGGCAAAAACTGTTTTCCAAAAGCCTATCTTTGTTTTCTAAATACCCCCGTCTTTGTTTCAAATCAAAACCGCGATCATCCGGATATTTCTTTTTTTAAAAATTATTTACAAAAGTCTTTTAAAATTAAAACAAATAAATAAATAAAACTATTTTTTCCAAGGGGAGGCCGCCACCGGCCTAGCCAGCAGCCGGCCTACAACACCAGCAAACCCTAGCCCTAATCGCCTTAGCCACCTACCCCACACCCCACATCCCTCCACCCCGCCGCACACAACCACCACACACACCCTACCTACCACCAGCCGCCACCACCCCACCCAGGCAGCGCACATAGTGCGCGCACGCAACCGCGTCCACCCCGCTCCCGCCCAGCCGCCACTAACCGCGCTCTCCCCGTGGCTCCACCCTGGCGCGTCACACACGCACACGACACCACGCCCACCCCGTTCTCGCTCAGCCGGTACCACCCTCACCGCGACCGGCCCACCCCACCAATATCTCTCCCTCGCGTCCTCGTCTCTCCCCGCAAGCCACGCCCCCTCCCTAATCCCAGGCGCTGTCACCTCCTCCCTGTTCGCCACCGGCCGCCGAGCGCCGCCGTAGACCACCGTTGTCCCAGGTCTCCTCCTCCCCAACCTCCGCCGCCTAGCCGCCTTCCCCGATCGGGCCCTCCTCTCCGACCTTCCTCCCCACCGCCCCGCCACCTCGGCACCCTCCTCCCCGAGCTGCTTCGTCTACGAGCCGGCCTCGCCGGAGATCTCCCCCACCCTGCTGCCTCGGGAATCGGCGCCACCGGCCGCTACCCGCGTCCACCTCGCCACCCATCCTCGTCCTGGGTCACCACCGACCCTCTGCCTCGTCTCGGACGCCGCTGCTGGGGCTGCCCCGCCAGCGACCGCTGCTGCCCGGAGCTCCACGGCCTGCATGTCCCCGCAACCAACCCCCTCCGAAGTTCTGCCTCCTCCCGAGCGCCTCTCCCCGTTGCCGGTCGCCTGTCCCTGCAGTGCCGCCAAGTTGCGCCGTCCCAGCTTTGTCTCTGCATCGCTGATGTGGCCTTCAAGAGTCTGGGGCTAGTGCCATAATCCCCGGGGTGTGCTAGCTACTGAAGCTCCTGAATCCTCACGATTCGTTCTTAGCGCGACGTGGCATCTATTGTGCCCCTTTTTGCCTCCTGGGGGTGTTCAAGTTTTGTGTGGTGTTGTTTGGTACCGATGGAGTGAAGTGTTATGGATGGCATGGCTTGGCGCCACTCGAAGACCTGGTACAACAATCAGAAGACAATTGCGTCAAACCCCAAGATCTTCATCATGGAACTCGAAGAGCCCGATCCCGCCGAGACCCGAACCCCGATGCCGGACCTGGTTCCGACAAGATCTTCCGAGTGCCGATGACGCGGGCGAACAATACCCCGAGGCCTCCGACCTGGTGCGACAAGAACTTCTACTAGAGCATAAGACCGCAGAACGCCGAGTTCTCCATCTAGGATATCAAGCACGTCGACATGGAACCAGAACCGACAAGTTCTACATCATGAAACTGAAGGACGCCGTATGCCAAGGTCTTTTTCTTAGACCCGTTGACCGCCAAGATCGCCACCGATACGACAAGACCTTCTTCCCGCACCGATGCCCAAGGACCGGAATGCCAAGTTCTTCATCCCGGACGCCAGGAGCGTCTACACGGACCCAAAGACCACCGATACCCGATCCATTCAAGTTCGCCATCAACGACAAGGTCGACTGCTTGGAACCCAAGTTCTCCGTCACGACACGAAAAGTTCTCCATCTTGTATCTGAACCTCGCCGTTCCCGTCAAACCCCGAGACCGAACCCCATCGACCCCCGGAACCCAAGATCTTCCGAACCCAGATGTGTGACCCTAAGCCCCTATTTTTATAATATGACATATACCTGTCGCATCATTAAATCATCATGCTTGCATACATGTCATCTAGTGGGTTGGGTTAAATAGTCGATTCACCTAAATTAAATATGGAGACCATATGCGGCCTATTCTAGTCTTATATTGACTCCATTTAAATTTGTGTAGCGAACTGATACCATGTTTCGCCCTGTTAATACAATATTTAAAATGCGGGGTGTTTAAACAACATAAACCATCTAATTAATTGTCGGGACCCTGGTTCCGCTTAATATTGCCTAATAGCACCGCCCTTTTGCCATGCCATGCATCATACCATGATCATGCCGGATCTTCTGTCGTAGTATTAAATATTGCATCCGGTGTTTCTTCTAGTGTTTGCTTCTTCGCGGATTAGGCCGATGAGTTGATTCGAGTATCGTCAAGTTCTCCAGATATGATCCTTCGACAGTGTTTTCGCAGGCGAGCATCTCTCCCCCTTCCACCTATTTTGCATTTATAGTCTTTATTTCCTCCTGTTGATCTATTGCTATCCGTGTCGTGATGCTTTAGTTTCCGTGCACCAGTTATATCCCGTGCAGCCTCCATATTGCCATGGACACCTCCTAATACCTATTGTTTGGTAGATAGATGGCCTTGTGAGTCGTAGTTGCTTGCTCAGGTGCGATCTCGTGTTGTCGAGAACCACAGTTGTTGGAATGCTGGCAGATGTTTATGGTGGAGATGATCATGTCTTTAATTACAACTATTAAATTGCTAGGATAACTAAGGAAAGAGGCACCGGTGGACAATATATGCTATTTTGTTTTTCATGTCCACTTGTGTCCCGTAGGCCCTGAGTACTTGATACCTGTTCCTTGACTATTCGCACTATCCACATACGGGAGACTCTATGAATCCCCCTTAGCCAGAGCTTGATTCATTTCTTATTTCTTGGGGCCACAAACTAGTTTGGGGCTTTATTACTATCCTGTACTTATTCCATGCTTTGCTGCTTTATTTACGATTGTGCGTGGAGCACCTGTACTGTTTAGGATCGTGACACGTTTTCGCTGTATCGACAAGCCCAGGCACACTTTCGGGTTCCCAGTCGTTTACAGCCGTCCACACAAACCTTGGGTCCATCTCGAAGCCGGTCAACTTTGTTGCGGGTAGCTTAATGGGGTGGCCCCCTGAAATAATTTGTGAATCCTGTGATTGCTTTGTCGTGAAAGCCTTGTTGGGTTTTGAGTTGGTTTTTCTGAGGTTGATCGTGTGTGTGTTGCTATTTGTGCACCCCTGCAGGGTAAATCTTTTTGAAAGCCGTGTCCGCGGTTATGGACGACTTGGAGCACAGTATCTCGATCATAGACAAGCATAACTTAAGTAGTGCTATTAACTTGACTTAACATATGACTAGTAATAAGATTCAACTATCACGGAATGGATATTAAAATGCCAACAACTGGTGGATCTGGGGTTGTTTTGTGACATGCTGTACCTGCCTAGTAAGTATTGCAACTCCAATGGAATGTGATAAAAGTGCCAACAATTACTGGGTTTTGGGATTCCTCAGGACAATTATATCTGACTAGTAAATGTTCCAACTATAACGGAATGGTGATTAAAACTGGCCACTACTTATGCTTCAGGATGACTCATGCTATCTATATCTAATTAGTAAATGCTGCAACTATAACGGAATGAGTAAAATTGCCAACTGTGTGAGTTCCTTGGTCTGACTTCCTCGTTTGGTCTCGAGGGGGAAATACCAGGATGGGTATGATTGGTGTTAGTATCAGGTTGGATCCGAATAGGTCTTTCTTATCCCTCTCTAAGAGCCGACAGATGAATCGAGTCTCTATAGGTTGTTTAGTGCATGCTACGCTGCCGCTTCAGTCCACCATACCTATGTAGGCGAGAGCCGCCGAATTCTAGCCTCGCCGTGTACTGGCCTCAGTACTGACGCTCCTCTTTTCCTTTGCCCTTTGTCGGCACCCCTTTTGTTTTAGCAGGTTTGAGATCGACTTCATTAGCAGGGTTACCCTTCTGGCTTGGCCTGGGCAGGGTTATGGACGCCATTGGTTATTCTTCAGGGCTCTTAGCCCCATTTGCATCTTGTCCATACTCGGACGATGTATCGTTTTCAAGGTGATTTGGATCTTTGTAGTGTATAGCTGTATTCTTGACTCCTCGAGTCGTGCTGTATATATATATATGTTCTGTGGGTCCCATCAAGGACTGTTGTGTAATGGTATTACTTCGTTTTTCCACCCGCACGAAAGTGCCTGGTGGGCGTCCTTGAATCGTTTCTATGCGGGTTTGGCGGAAAGGGCTAAAACTTGCATAGGGCCAATTCAAGGGTGTTACAGAGTGGTATCAGAGCTCAGCAGTTACGATACCCCACAAGTCCAGCCTGTAGGATAACCTAGCTAATGGCCGAAGTAGAGTGTCAAAACTATTTTGGAAAATTGGTTGGATAGATCTGATTAGGTCTGCTTTTACTCCTTACCCCTCTGCTGTTCTTCTCTCACCTCTCCATGTTTTGAATCTACTCTTATCTTTTCTTCGAGTCCAGGATTTCTCGCGGTTGGGTTTCCGTCGTACCTTTAGGGTTTCTCTTCCTCCTTTGGCAACGGTGTTTCTACCTCCGGACTTCATGCTATCCGAGTGATCCTTTATCTGTGGTACCATTCTTTGTTCCTTGTTTGTGCCTTCCAGTGTTTTCCAACACGACGCCCTCTTCTACGCCAGATCTGATGCAGAGTCTGCATCACTCCTTTGTTCCGAACCTCGATTGTCGAGATCTTCAGTCTAATTCCGAGAGTTGGTTGCATAATTCTCCTATTCATGTGTAGAGTAATGCTTTGGGTGCGCGATGGACTGATCACCATCCGACTACTCTTATCATTCGCTCTTGTACATCGACTCGGTGGATCAAGCAATTTTACTCCGTCCACGGAAGCTAGAAGTGGCTTTATTTGTTGATACCTCTTTCTTCGTCTTTGTTTCCCTGGAGTGTTCTCGACGAATGTGAGCAAAGACGTCTTGTTGGTGGTATCGGAGATTCCAATGTGGAGCAAGAATCTTTGTTAGTGGTGTCGCAAGGATCTACACGAAGCATGAAGAATCTGACCGTCGGTTTTCTTCCGGTACCATGAGGCGGATCTCAAGGGCGAGACCCCTTGTTAGTGGTGTCGAATTGTGGTGTCCCGCTAAAACCACTACTAGAAAATCGCTGTGTTTTTGTGCATGGCATCATCATGACCGCATGCTCATGTCATCATGCCACATTGCATTTGAGCCTCGTCATGTCATCATGCATCTTTTTGGCAAAAACTGTTTTCCAAAAGCCTATCTTTGTTTTCTAAATACCCCCGTCTTTGTTTGAAATCAAAACAGCGGTCATCCGGATATTTCGTTTTTTTAAAAATTATTTACAAAAGTCTTTTAAAATTAAAACAAATAAATAAATAAAACTATTTTTTCCAAGGGGAGGCCGCCACCGGCCCAGCCAGCAGCCGGCCTACAACCCCAGCAAACCCTAGCCCTAATCGCCTTAGCCACCTACCCCACACCCCACATCCCTCCACCCCGCCGCACACAACCACCACACACACCCTACCTACCACCAGCCGCCACCACCCCACCCAGGCAGCGTGTTCAAGTTTTGTGTGGTGTTGTTTGGTACCGATGGAGTGAAGTGTTATGGATGGCATGGCTTGGCGCCACTCGAAGACCTGGTACAACAATCAGAAGACAATTGCGTCAAACCCCAAGATCTTCATCATGGAACTCGAAGAGCCCGATCCCACCGAGACCCGAACCCCGATGCCGGACCTGGTTCCGACAAGATCTTCCGAGTGTTGATGACGCGGGCGAACAGTACCCCTAGGCCTCTGACCTGGTGCGACAAGAACTTCTACTAGAGCATAAGACCGCAGAACGCCGAGTTCTCCATCTAGGATATCAAGCACGTCGACATGGAACCAGAACCGACAAGTTCTACATCATGAAACCGAAGGACGCCGTATGCCAAGGTCTTCTTCTCGGACCCGTTGACCGCCAAGATCGCCACCGGTACGACAAGACCTTCCCACACCGATGCCCAAGGACCGGAATGCCAAGTTCTTCATCCCGGACGCCAGGACCGTCTACACGGACCCAAAGACCACCGGTACCCGATCCATTCAAGTTCGCCATCAACGACAAGGTCGACTGCTTGGAACCCAAGTTCTCCGTCACGACACGAAAAGTTCTCCATCTTATATCTGAACCTCGCCGTTCCCGTCAAACCCCGAGACCGAACCCCATCGACCCCCGGAACCCAAGATCTTCTGCTCGATAGTGGGTTCATGCCTCTGGTAATCTGGGGAAGTGACAGAAATCTCTAAGGTACTAGATGTGATGTTGATACTAGGGAGAAAACAACAATCCTTTGTTCATAGAACAATCGTATTGTTTACTTTACACGCAATTCGTAAAGCAATAATCTGTTGCTTGCAACTTAATACTGGAGGGGGTTCGGATGATAGCCTGAAGGTGGATTATTAGTCATAGATGTAGTTGGATGGTGGTCTATGTATAATATTGTAATGCCCAATCGAATCTCAAAGGAGTCAAGATGATTAGTATATGCATGTATTGCTTTCTCGATGTTTGTCAATTGCCCCGCAGTAATTTGTTCACCCAGCATGTTATCTATCTTAAGGAGAGCCACCTCTAGTGAACTATGGATCCCGGTCCTTTTCTTTACATACAATCTACAAACTGTTACTGCTTTGTGTTTACTTTTTGCAAACTATTACTTCTTTCCATTCGATACGTTTAATCCTTTGTTTTCAGCAAAACACAGTGAGATTGGCAACCTCATCGCAAGTTGGGGACAGAGTTCTGTGGTTGTGTTGTGTAGGTCTCCATGTTGCTACTAGCACCGGTAGTGCGCCCTGCCAAGGCTTAGCTAGCAACACCTTTGGGGTGTTTCCTTGCTCCTACTGGTTCGATTAAACCTTGGTTTCATAACTGAGGGAAACTTGTTGTTGTGCTCATCATACCTTCCTCTTGGGGTTCCCAACGAGCTCTACATCAACACTGAGCCATCAAGCATTTTTCTGGCGCCGTTGCCAGGTAACGAAGAAGAAGAAACTCCCACGTCAACACCGCACCAGCATTTTTCTGGCGCCGTTGCCGAGGAGTCAAGGACATCTTCACAAGGGGAGTCCCTCATAACCAATCTCTTTACTTTGTTATTTTTGTTTTGCTTTGTTTGCTTGTTTCTTTATCAAAAACACAAAAAAATTAGTTTTACAAGTTTGCTTTCTTATTTGAAAAAACACAAAAATTAGTTACTATCTTGAGTTGCCACTATGTCTAGCCTTGCTCCAATCACTATGTCACCCGAGGAAATGATTTTCACTTTTAAACAAGGAATGGAAGAGAGTTTTAAGGAAGCTTGGTCTAGAATCTCTGATCTACATGAAAAAACTGACCTTAAAATGACTCAAAGCATGTTCCTTAGTAGTTTTTACCTTGGAATTGCTCTTTGCTATAGATATGCTTTAGATGCTGATGTGGGAGGAGATTTCCTCCAATGTAATGAGGATGATGCTATAAATGCTATAAAGAAATTGATCCTCACTTACAACTTGCCTAGCCAAACTGATATTTCTTTCGCAAAAATATTTGCTAAATTGAACACTCTTGAGACTAGCACTACTAGCTTAAAATATTTCTATAATATGCTTAGGGAGCATCACAATTATGTTCCAATAAATTCTGAACCATCAAAGTGGCTCCCTATAGTAAAGATTGAGATAAACACTGAAACTTTTCAAGCTCGATGTGATATCATGTCTGAATTTTATCTTATGCCCAAAGATATTTATGAATCTTTGAATACTTAGGGCTTACTAAAGGAGGAAAAGAAATATCTCTTGCTAATAATGCTACCATATTACCTATTGGAATAGCTGAAGGAGTGGTTACAAAGATCCTTGGGAAAATGATTTCTACTGATTATCTTGTTATTGAATGTGCAGGAAAAAGGACAAATTACACTTGGAAGGTCCCTATTAGAACTCCTTGGAGCAATAATAGATGTGGGAAAGGGGACCATGCACCTTTCTTCTCCACCAAACAATCATATTTTCCCCAAGGTTAAGAATAAAAGTAAGAGAGGTAAGGGCAAGAAATTTGGTTTCAATGCTTCTTCATTTGAGAACACTTGATTCTTTCTTGCTTCTTATGCCTAACTTAAAGGCGTTAAAGAAAAGTACTTATTGGGAGATAACCCAAAAATTTTAGATGAGTCTTGGAAGTTATTACTTTAGTAATAATCGCTCCTTATCATTTTTATTTGCTTTTTGTGCCAAGAGTAACCTCTAATGAGAGAGAAGTAATGATTGGGAAAGTTGCTGTCCCGAAACAGATTTTTGTGCTTCACCGTAAAAATTCTTGTAAAATCTCTGACCGTCTTTTTGAGGCGTGAATTTTTGCGCTTATGCCCCAGGTTGTTATCTAACTTTCGTTAGTTCAACACTTTTTCATTTGAACAACATAAGGTCTTCGAAAAAATTTGTCTTTACCTGATGGTCTGTTTTGACAGATTTCTGCCATTTTCTGCATTTGCTTCTTGTTGGTTCCTTTTTGAGTTCTTTTGGGGAATTGAGCTTTTTGAGGGAATTTCTACAGTATCTAGTGTTCTAATGGAATTTTATTTGGTGTTAGAACTGAACCTTAAGACTTATTTATCTTGAGTGCACTAATGTTGCTAATAAAGATTGTGTGAAGTTTTGTATGAAGGAAAAAATTTAGCTGTATGGAAGGAATGAGTAATGAGATGAAGGACGGACTAAAGCTCAAGCTTGGGGATGCCACGCGTGTAACCCCAAGAAATATCCAAGAAGTACAAGTGTCAAAGTTTGGGGATGCCCAAGGCATTCCCTTCTTCATCAATAAAAAATCCACAGGTTTCTTCCAAACGCTTCATTTTTATTGTTTCATGCACAGTTGTGTTAGCGTCTTCTTTTTCGTTTTTGTTTTGGTTTTTGTTTGCTTAGTTTTCTAAATAAATTGGTTGGACCCCCTCTTTCATACATTGGTTTTCAAATAGTTTGGTTTGGTTTGGAAAAGAGTAGGAAAGTTCATGCTTATGTGGTAAAAAGAGCTCGTTTTTAACTGTGGCCTATGCTCTGTCATGCCATGCTTGATATTGTTTTGGCTTTATGCTTAGTATTCTTTGCTGTAGCATGACTTGTTATAAACAATTGAGATTGCTTAATGTGCCTTGGATGAACCATGTGTTGTTTTAGCATATTAAAGCATAGTATAGTGGTATTCTCCTTCGATGCTTTATTTGGGTTGACTTGGCGCGTGCTCACACCATGTTATGACTATCTCAAGTCATCATAGCCTTTATGATCCTTTAGTTTTCAACTTGTAGTATGACTTTATGCTTTGATTAATGATGTTTTGTCGCTCTGCATGATTATGGCCATTATTGCTATCTTAGTTTGTCGCTCCTAGAAATTTGCTAGCCTCCACAACCAAGTACGAGTTCTACTCATGCATCAAACTCCCTAAACCAAGTTATTCCAAAGAGTCCACCATACCTACCTACTAGCTTATGCTATTCCAAGTATATTCATGCTTTTGTTTACCTTCCAAATTAAACTTGTTATGAGAAAATTAGTGATTAAAGCTCTCACGAACTTGATGGCACACTTTAATTTTCTTGCCCTTAATAAACTTGAACCATTGTGTCGTCTATGTTGTATATGCTTGCACTTATTTGTTGGGAATTAGCAGAACCATGTTGTCATGGGGAACTCTTTCAACATTGCACTTGGTACTTGTACCTAGTTGATATCATGCTCTTTTGTATATGGATGTCGTCGGTGTGAAATGAAAGGGGAGCTTGTAAGTCCATGGAGTTATGTATATGTGTTAGAGAAACGCCTGGGCCGCTGGTCTAATCCATGCTGACATGGTGGAAACCTGTAGCGTAACCATAATGAGCTGTCTATGAAGCATTCTTCTTATAAAAAAAGAGTCCTATATTGAGAAAAAAAAAGAGATTATGAAAAGAGGAAAGAGAGAAAAAAGCACCATATTCCCATGGTAAATAAGAAGAGTGTTGAGATGCTCGTTGTCTTCTTGCCTTGTCATTTTGATATGTGGATTCTTCCGTATCATCGTGCAAGGGGTACCCCATTGGCGGTTCTCTATGATACACATTTACTTACGATGACAAAACTTACCGGTGACTAAACTTTAGTAGCATGAGGAGCGGCCCTCGTATACAAGGGACATGAGATTTCTGACTTATACTTCGTCAAGCATGTACACCATAGTTTGTTCACTTTAACCTTAATCACTTCAAGATGCTTATGATAAGGGCAATGAGAGCTGAAAGCTATTAAGTACCATAATTTTTGGAAGCTCTTTATGAGACTTGAATCCCTACTTCCTTTTATGAAGGCCTTTCTTCCACCATTATATTGAGTCTCCACCTTCTATCTTTATGCACCTACTTTGAGAGCATAGTGGCCATTCTTAGTTCTATATGCATTGTCCCAAGACTAGTTGATTGATGCATAACTTGATATTGCTTGTTTTAAACTATTTGTATCTAGTCACTCTTATGAACTTTGAAGGTGTCCTATGCATTTATATTTGCTACTCTATGAGGGACAAGATGAATGCTATTATGCTATGTTTTCTTTATGTGAAACAAACAAACGTCTTGCAAAGCATTGTTATTCATGAATATTTTGTTTGTGCCTTTTCATGTTGCATCATAGTTTCTTTGTCTTATTGCTAGAACTTTGTCTTTCATGTTATGATTGAAGTACTATGATCCCAGCTTTGAATGTTTTACAAATACTTTGTCAAGTCTTTGATGGTGCATGTCACCTCAAAAATTATTCTTTCTTTTTATCACTTACCTACTCGAGGACGAGCAGGAGTTAAGCTTGGGGATGTTGATACATTGCAAATGTATCTATAATTTTTGATGTTCCATGCTTGGTTTTATCCACTTTCTGGTGTTTTTTCCACACTTTGGAGTACTTTTCATATGATTTCTTGGACTAACCTATTAACAAGAGCCACAGTGCCAGCTGCCTGTTTTCTGCTATTTTTGGTTCCAGGAAAGTTAGAAAATGAATATTCTCGGAATTGGACGGGACAAAAGCCAAAGTGCCTATTTTTCCGGAAGTCATCAGATGCCAGAATACGAGACAGAGAGGAGCCAGTGGGGCCACCACACCACCTGGCCGTCGGGCCAGGCCTGGCCGCACCAGGGGGTGGTGTGGCCAGCCCAGGAACCCCCTCGGCCTCTCCTTCCGCCTATAAGATGCCCTCGGGACAAAAACCCTAAGTACCCGATCAAAAATCCACGAAAGAGTCTATAGCCGCCATCATCTCCATCCCTAGATTAGGAGGGATCTGAAACTCTTCCCGGCACCCTGCCGAAGAGGGGAATTCACCCTGGAGGCCTTCTTCATCATCATGCAAGCCTCGCTGTAATTTGTTCACCCAGCATGTTATCTATCTTAAGGAGAGCCACCTCTAGTGAACTATGGATCCCGTTCCTTTTCTTTACATACAATCTACAAACTGTTACTACTTTGTGTTTACTTTCTGCAAACTATTACTTCTTTCCATTCGATACGTTTAATCCTTTGTTTTCAGCAAGACATGGTGAGATTGACAACCTCATCGCAAGTTGGGGACAGAGTTCTGTGGTTGTGTTGTGCAGGTCTCCACATTGCTACTAGCACCGGTAGTGCGCCCTGCCAAGGCTCAGCTAGCAACACCTTTGGGGTGTTTCCTTGCTCCTACTGGTTCGATTAAACCTTGGTTTCATAATTGAGGGAAACTTGTTGCTTTGCTCATCATACCTTCCTCTTGGGGTTCCCAACGAGCTCTACATCAACACTGATCCATCACTCCTCCCTGAGCTCTATGCAGCGAACGCCGTCGTTGAATGCGTCGATTGCCCGGTCCTCCGAGATATTTTCTGCGGAGTTCTTAATGATGGACCACCTCTGGATGTACGAGCGTAGCGATTCGCCCAACCTTTGCTGGCAGCACCTTAGTTCTTCAATTGACGCGGGCCTTTTGTAGGTGCCCGTAAAGTTGCGCACAAAGCTATAGACCAGCTCATCCCAACTGCGAATGGATCTGTGCGGGAGGTTGTTGAGCCATGCTCGGGCGGCGCCCTGCAGCTGTAGCTGCAGGCATTGCATGGCCGTACTTCGACTCCCACCATGGAGCCTGACGGAGGAGATGTGGTCCTCCAACCAGATTTTCGGGTCCTGCAGGCCATCAAATCTTGGGTTCTCCGATGGGATCTTGAACCCCTTGGGCATTCGCTTTTGTCTGATGACCCTGCTGAAGCATCTGGCACCACAGAGCTCCACGTCTTCGTCCTCTGAGTCAGTCGATCGGGCACGTCGTGCCCTTGACTTGTCGATTTTGCGCTGCGTGATGTCATCACGCGCATCGTAGTCGTAGTTGTGCTGCCATGAGCGGCGACGTCGAGACAGGTCGTGACTGTCGTCGCTGGACGAAGGTGAGGAATAGCGTTTTACCAGAGCCTTGTTTTTCTTCGGCTCCAGCATCGGCTCTTTGTCGAGAGCGGCCTCGATTAGCCCCAAGCCTGCGATCGTAGATCAGTGCATGGCGGCTCGGGGATCTCCAGCCGGTGGCTGGTTGTTGAGTAGGTACATGGTGGCCGCTGTCACCGCTGCTTGTGGCATCTTTGGGACCATGTTGCCCCGAGTGTCGACTGTCATAGAGCTAAAGTCGAGGACATTTGCAGCTTCTATGCGCTCCTGCTCGGTGAGGTGGGCCATTCGAGATCGTCTCTTGTTGGCCACGTATTCGTTGCCTTTGGAGGAGGATCCTTCGTGGGAGGAGAGCCCGGCCCTTCGAAGGCTCGACTCGTCCACCGCCTTTTTACGCACTTCGAGTTGCACGATCATTTGTAGCTGGCGTCTATACTCCTCCTTTAGTAGCCAATGGTAGCCCATCAACATCTCTTGCAACGTGCCTGGAGGCAGAGGATTGCCTCGCAGAGCCTCTCATCAGCGGGCCCACTCGAGATCGTTGAGCCTGATCACGACACGTTCGCCAGTGTGTTCGTTCACCATGGTTGGAGGTTCGACTACCCCTCCATTGTTGACGGGTGCGCCATTACCACCATTGGTGGGGTCGCCATTGGGTGGTCCGCTGTTAGGTATGCCACCGTTAGGTGGATCGGTGCCAGATCCATTGCCACCGTTTTCGCGATTACCGGTGGAATCGCCAGTGTTGATGATGGCGCACATGAAGTGGCTGAGGAAGTTGTTGCTCCCGCAACTTTCAGATCCGGAGCCGTAAACTCCATCTTCCATTGCTAGGCCGCCCAGATCGGATTCGCGACTGCTGTCGCTATTCGTGCTCTCAGCTGTTGCTGAGGTGTTGATCACGCTGAGGGCGCCGATTGGTAGTGGGAACCACGATGCTGGAGCAATCGCCGATGCCGTTGGCTGGTCAGGCATGCGAAACGTGCCCATCTGACCAACTTGGAAGCGGAAGCTCCCGATCGCCAGGCTGATTCCATCGCCCACGGACTCGAAAGCCGGGCGAGTGGCTGACGTGTGGATGGTGAAGTCGAACGCGCCGAAGAGCTAGCAGATCTCCGCTGTTGCGGAGTTGTAGATCGTGGTTGATGAGGCCGAAGAAGCCGCAACATCAGCACTTCCAATTCCCACAGATGGCGCCAATTGACGAGGGTTTAACTCATCAATGCCCATTGTTATGGACTTGGGTTTTGGAGAAGGAGGGAGCGCTGGAAGCATCAATCGGCTAGCAAACAAGCACACAGGTATGCAAGGTTTACCCAGGTTCAGGCCTTGTAGAGGTCCCTACTCCTGCTTGTCTGCTCTTGGAATTAACGAAATCATCGAAGATTACAGGGGCACACAGATGCAATCTGGCGAGAGTTGTGGAAACTAGGGTTGCGTGTATCCTCCTCGCCGCCCCCTCCTGGCCTTTATATAGATAGGCCAGGTATCGGGTAGTAGGTCGAGTCGGTTACAGTTTAGGGTTTTCCCTTCAAACTTTCTATCTTTAGACTTCTTCTTATCTCGCAAGTTATCGATAGTTCGTAGGCCACTCAAAGTCTTCATTGGGCCGTGGCAACGCCATGGGCTTCCACCGTATCTGGACCATATATACAAGACTCAAGTACCTGCAGGGTATACCCATGTCAGAAGCTATATCGCCAAGTGTGACATCTGTCAGAGAGTCAAAGCGGAACATCAGCGACCCGCTGGACTTTTGCGACCATTGCAAATTCCGGAATGGAAATGGGATTTTGTTGGAATGGATTTCATCACCGGTTTACCTACATCTAGTAGAGGAAATGATTCTATTTGGTTCATAGTAGATAGACTGTCCAAAGTAGCTCATTTCATACCCGTCAAGACCACCTATCAAAGCTCGAAGCTAGCAGAGTTGTACATTGCTAGAATAGTCAGTCTGCATGGAACCCCCAAGACCATTGTGTTAGATCGAGGAACCCAGTTTACCTCAAGGTTTTGGAAGAAAGTCCAGGAAGGATTAGGAACCAAACTGAACTTCAGCACAGCTTATCACCCACAGACCGACAGACAAACAGAAAGAGTAAACCAGATACTAGAAGATATGCTGAGAGCATGTGTGTTAAAATATAGATCTAAATGGGAAGATTATCTACTTTTCGCAGAATTCTCATACAACAACAGTTATCAAGCTAGTTTGCAAATGGCCCCATTTGAGTTTTTGTATGGAAGGAAGTGTTGTACCCCCCCCCCCCTGAATTGGTCGCAAGTAGGAGAGAGTCAGATATTCGTACCAGACATCCTACGAGAATCCGAAGAGAAGGTTCAAAAGGTCTGTGAACACCTCAAGACCGCCCAATCCAGACATAAGAGTTACGCTAACAAAAGACGTCGAGACCTGACCTTCAATGTCAGAGATTTTGTGTATCTCAAGGTATCACCCTTGAAAGGAATGCAGTGTTTTCAACTGAAAGGCGAAGCTTGCCCCCAGATATATCGGACCCTTCAAGATTTTAAGCCACCGAGGAGAAGTATCCTATCAGCTAGAACTGCCGGAAGAGATTTCAGCCATACATGATGCGTTTCATATCTCGTTACTTCGTAAATGCCTAGAAGTTCCGGAGAAGACCGAGGTTTTCAAGAACATCGATCACAGAGCCATAGATATCAACAAGTATTTAACCTATTGTGAAGTACCCATTTGTATTTTGTAAGAAGCCTTCAGAACCACTCGGACCCGAAGTATCAAGTTTCTAAAGATCTAGTGGAGCAACCATACCAAAGAAGAAGCCACCTGGGAGCGAGAAGATTATATTAGGACTGAGTTTCCCAATCTCTTTAGTTCCTAGTTTTTCTTGAATCTTAGGACGAGATTCTATTTAAGGAGGGAAGGTTTGTAACATCTCAAAAATATTAAATAAGATTATCATTTCCAATAACCCAAAATTAGGGTTAACAAAAGCTTTTTATTAGTAAACACCGTATGAATGCATGTGTGTTTATTAATGATGTATGAATGCATGTTATGCCATGTTTGATTGTTAT
This sequence comes from Avena sativa, assembly GCA_916181665.1. NCBI lineage: Eukaryota > Viridiplantae > Streptophyta > Magnoliopsida > Poales > Poaceae > Avena > Avena sativa. Next base: position 323,435,831 of record OV702292.1, read on the forward strand.
ATATGTTAAGGATTAGCTTAACGATCAAAACCATATCATCTAGGTCAAATCCAAGAAAAATCAAATCAAAAGAAAATCAAATAAGAAGGCATATGATCTAATAGTCATTTTTGCCAAAGTTAACCACTAGCCCACTTTGGTCATCTTTAGTAAATGATTTCCAACATAAACAATTCTATTTATTTTCTCCCCTTGCTAAACCAAGTGAAAATGAACACAAGTGAACTTTAGAAACTTACAGAAACAAATTCAAATCCATTTGAGGGATATTTCAAAATTGAATCAAGTGTATGTATCTAGATAGCCATTTTTCAAAAACCACTTAAACCTTCTCCACTTGACCAAGCCTAGCAACCAGAGACACTCAAGCATGTGACCAACACACCCACCAAAAAGAATTTGAAAATTCAAATGTTTAGTTCATGCATCCACTTAATCAAACACTTAGCAAGCACAGTACAAGTCTACCAACTATCTACTATTTTGATTAATCTAGTGCTCACCATTGTACTCAATTCAGCCTCAATTACTCACCCACGACCACTCCTAGTACCAGCCTGTGCAGCTAGCACCGCTCACTCGACCCAGTGACCAATGCAAGTCCGTACCCGAACATGCCATGTCGGTTGAGTATGGACACGACGCCACACGCCGCGCCACCCTCTACCATGACCACGAGGAGATAGGCGTGATCTCACCGCACCCCCCCAGTCCATGCCTCGACCAAAGACAAGCAGTGGAGAAGCCAGCACAGTCGCGCCCATTTATCTCTCTGCCATGCCGAGCGCACGCCAGAGCGCCGAAGCCGTCTCGTGCAGCCACACCGCGCCTTGCTATCTCCTTGCGTAACTACACTCGCCGCGTCACCAGCAACCTCCCAGACACGACCGTTCGACGCCGCGCGCCCCGTGACCACCGTACACCATGAAGAATACCAGCGGTACCCGAACAGAGCATGGACACCCCCGACCGATTAAGACTGCGCCTCGATGTGCCACTATGAGCATGACGACCGCCAGGGAACACCGCGTCGACCTATGCCCGCAGCCATGCCGATAACCCCCTGTAGCGATGTCACCGACGAGCCCGAGCCATGCCGTAATGCTCCCTCGTCAGGGGTATAAATAGATCCCTCCCCCTGCCTCCATTTGCACACCACTCGACTCACCTCTCCCCTGGAAACCCCCCTGACCCTTCCCCGGAGCAAGGCGAGCAGCTCATCGCCGGAATTTCGCTGGAGCCTGCCGTTGCTGTGGTGGAACGGAGCCGTTGATTGGAGCCACCCCAGGAGATACCGCGACCACCATTCGACTCGCCGTCGTCTACCCGTTCGTTTGCCCCCATCGCCGGACCTAGCTGGAGCCCTGGTAAGCCCCCGACGATCCCCACCATAATGCTAGGGTTAGAATCTCGCATGCTTAGTGCGACGGAGACAATGACGCTCAACCGTCGATCACGCTCTAATCGTGCGACCTAGATTAGCTGATACCGTTTCGCTTAGACACAGCCGCTGACATGTGGGACCATCCTGAGTGCAGCCCGCTGCGCGCGTGCCGCGTAGCTAGGCCGGCCCATGTTCGTTCCCGCACATAGCCCAGAGATTCAAACTTAGATTTTACATTTAATTTAAAACCCTATTCTATTAGTGATTTAAAATTGAATTCAAAGAGATTTACTTAACCAAATTGCATGATTCCAATTTTGTTAGAAAGGTAATGAAAATCTCTACACACTCCCGTTGGATTCAAACAGTTTGAAATTATAGATCACCTATAGTAAAAATAACAAGACAGAGACTTTTCCAACTTCAAACATTTTTATAAAATCAACCATAAATGATTTTGAGTTGATTCCAACTCTCAAAAATCACATTTGCCATGATCTATCTGAATATGTAAAACTATTTAGTTGTACAGGCAGTGATCATGGGCTAGAATTAAAAGAATGCTATATAGGAATTTCTAGTCATATAAATTCTATTAAATAGTAATATTCAACTTTGTAATATATGCCAACATCTTTAAATCACATTTCCCAAGTATTGGAATATAGGGTGATGACATGTGTCAACATGATCCCATATTTTAATTGGAGAATATTAAATCTTAAGTATTTTTCAATGAGTAGAAATTGCATTTCCAAAATAAGATAAATAAGGATATGTCAATATTTCATGTGATGATTGAGATGATGCTAGACCATCTAGTGTGAGCCCTTGTGTGCTAAATAGAAGTAGCTAAGTATTGTTTGGTGATTGTGTACCTCGTATTTACTTATAGACGCTAGTACCGACCCGGTCTACGAGGAGGAGGAGTACTACGAAGAAGAAGAAGAAGAAGAAGAAGAAGAAGAAGAGAACTTCAACAATTGCACCAACCAAGGAAAGCTATCCATTGCAAGATAACCTATGCAAGATGCACTATGCATGCTTGGTTATGCAACCTTGATTATACCAATCACAAGTTTTACTTGCAAGCTTTATTCTTTTACCTTTACCAAAGTTTCTTATCTAGTTAATTAATTGTGATTAGTGGTAGAAATAAGATAGGTGCCATCAAGAGCATAGAACTAGGCTTGATTAGTTACACTTGGTTAGCACCCCTCAATAGTGATACTCTCATTGATTGTGGCTAGTGCTAAACTAATATTGATCACTTTAGATGGGAACACTTGGAGCAAATGACTATGAAAACCTTGGAATGATGAGTCATTCTATTGAAATGTTTTGACATGGGTTATGAAACACAATGATGCAAAGATGAAACTGAATGAGGCATGTGCCTTAACTTTGATAAAAAAAATGGTGGTTGGGTTCGGATGCGATATCGTTCCAACTTTATCGTACAACCGCAATACCTGAGTTGGGTAGGGCTTAACTGGAAGTTTATATGTCTTAGTATGGGTTCCCTCGCAGAAAGAGGTTGAGCTGAGGCTGCCTCGTGAATATGACTGTCCACCTATGCAGTTCTCGGGATGGCAGATGGTCATGGCTGGGAGGCCAAACTCATAGGGGAGGTGCCTATACTAGGGTGTGTAATTGAAAGGTTAGGATTGATTATCCGCATACCCAGTATGATGATTTAGGGTTATCCCTGACGGATGTATCAAATTTTGTGGTGAAAGTGTACCACCTCTACAGAGTGTCAAACTATTCGAATAGCCGAATCCGCGGTTATGGACAGTTGGAGTGGCCATACTGTTCCGTTGTCAGATGTTTTCAAAATGACTTGTGACTTGAACTATGACTTTGACTTGACTACAACAGGGTTGTGGAAATGAAAACTAAGTTCCCACTTGAGTAATCTAGAGAACTAAATTAGGTCTTTACTTCTAAGTTCTTCTGAAATAAACTTGGCTTGTTGCAAAAAAGACTAGAGCTTAGGATTCCCACTAGCATTACCTTACTTGTGTTAGTGATAGTTTGCGAGTAATTTAAGAGTACTCGTGGCTTTGTCCTGGCTATTCCCATGGCCAGACTATGAAGAGGATTATCTGGAGGACGGACAGCAGGAGGTCTACGATAACTAGGATCATCTCCCATCATCAGCATTGCTTGTGACAATGAAGATGGAGTCTGCTACATTTATTTCCGCTGCTTTGATGTGTATTAAGACTTGATCATGAGATCAACTATTTGTAAGACTATTATAGTTTGTAATGGATGATGTACTGTGGTACCAATTATGTTATGTCTCGCAAAAATGGTAATCCTGGGATTGCGATGTACGGCATAACAGGCATCTGGACTTAAAAATCCGGGTGTCTACAGGTATGGTGTCAACTTCATTTCATTTCATCTCTTGCCAACAATTATTCAGTTCTTAGTGTACAATGCATTGGTGGAATAGGTCCATTATCACACATCCACCGAAAATCTTTATGAGCTGTCCACACTCCTCCAAGTCACTCTAAATAAGAATTTCATTAGGTCATAGTTCTCTTACTTTGAGCTAAGTGCACTATCATGACTCCATGTCGAAAGTTTGTATCTGGTCAATATTATCTCTTATATTGCAGGTATTTGAATTTACATACTAGATATTCTACATTTCTGCGTTTAATATTCTGTTGAAGTGCTATTTATCTATCTGTTCAGTGATGCCAACAGGGCATGTATATTAAAATTTACATTTTGAATTCTTATATCAACCACCATCTGGGTTATTATTTTAGACCAGCGATGTTTTCCACTCCAAATATGGACAGGAAATCGATATGGAGACTAAGTTTTTATAGCACCAACTCCAGAGTGCAGGCAAATGAAAATAAATATGATATTACATTCTCACTAAGGTTTTATAGTATCAGCCATGGTTAGGAGTTTTCGTACAATTTCATCCTAGTAAGTATAAATAACTATGTGTTTTTTGTTGTCTAAAATGTGTACTTTTTTGTTTCACTTCTCCTGTTCTTGTTGATTCATAAAGTACTAATTGGATATCTAATGTTTTGCTTATATACTCCCACCTTTTCAAAATATAAGATGTTTTAGCTTTGTGAAAAGAGTGTATTTAGACCTCTTTTAGTATGTAGGTTCATCTAGATTTGTAGTGAATCAACACACTAAAAAGGGTTTAGATACACTCCTTTCATAAATCTAAAACATCTTATATTTTGAAACGGAGGGAGTATGTACCAACGGAGTTTAATTGTAGTATTGGCTTGGTTTTTTAAGGTAGATTGATTTACATGTCAATTAGATCATTTTATGTTCCGCTATTGTCTACTATTTTCCATTAGATCATGCAACAAAAGAGGAGCTCTTCTTTTTCTCAGGAGCTTCCTTCCTCAGGGACCAATGCCAAAAAAAGTGGACCGGGGCTGATCGGAAAAGAAAGATCCGTAGTTATATGGTACTTTTTTTTATTTTCTGTTCCAGTTGATGAAAATACCCCCTTTATGTACGTATGTAATACAAAGATGTATGTACCATGTACCGAAAGGTAGATGATCTATTATACATATGGTATGGCGAAATCTCTTTGACATATAAGCTCAACATAACTGTTCTTGTTTCAAAAAAATAAGCTCAACATAACTGTTGAGTTCTTACTCGAGTATCATGTCGTGACTGTTCGAGAAAACTTGGGCAGTACACTAGACATGTTAAAAAGAATCATGGAGATGTTTCTAGGTGATTCAAGGTTCTTTCTTGAGTTTAATCAGTTGATGCTCTTGCCATCATACTAGATCATATTTCTACTACAGGTCATTTGCCGAGGTGGAATTTTATCTGCAGCGGCGATCTTGCTAGGGCCACGCTCTTCCAAGATGCCATGCAGCGCGCCTATACGTCTAGTACCCTACATAGTTGAAGCTGAAAAGACGACATATACACAAATACTAGATCTTAATCATGATCATATGCCATGTTATAAGACAAGCAGCAGATCATGTCACATGTATAAGGAAGCATAGGTAAACATAGATAGACACTGGACACTACCAAACCCCAAAAAACTCAGAAAATGAAAGGAAATGCACAATAGCAACAAAGAGGAAAGCTATGAAAACTCTGAATATCTACTGATTCTATCCCTATACGAAGATGATCGCCGCACATCCAGCCTCAGACAGCTGACGAGGCAGGGCATCGTCTCATCAAGTCCTGCACAATCCAACTTCATGGATGACAATTTACCAGATCTAAAAGAGGAGCATCCGAGGTGAACTGAGGAGGAGCGTATGCGGCGCATGTCAGAACGGCCGTGCAAAGAGCTGGCACACTTGGAGCCGGTGCCTGCACCTGCCGCACATAGAGCCAATGATGAGCTTGACCATGGAAGCACCTTTATTGGGGTGGTGCTCGTGAGCTTGATGAACGAGACTATTGTGTGCCTGCACAAAGGACAAGATATGGAGCCGGGCACGCCGCGGATAGATGTCGAGCTGCTAGTGGTGGAGCATAAATAGAGTGCACATTTGGTGCAGAACTCGTGGCCACAACCTATCAGAACATAAAATAGTATGAATGGATTTGACAAGGTAGAACGATACAGCATTAGAGCTATACTATGTTAGTACCTTCTGCAGCTACCGTACATTCCATCTCCAAGCATATGACACATGGGTCATGAGAAGTAGATGAGACAGAGGTTTTTCTCCATCCACATTCCCTGTGGACGATCAAGCATGGGTAAGTATTTAAAAGTTGCAGAACAAATGGGGAACAGTTTATCCGTTTTTTGGCAAGGTAAAAATGGGTCTGAGAAAAATATCGGATGCCCACGAGATAAAAGTGCAAATTCTCATTCTCGACATTCTGCACCTATTGTGGCACAATTTCTCCTACAATGAAGTGGGTATTACTTTCTTCTGTTTTGATTGCTAACATAGGCATCTCTCCTCTTGAATAAGTAAATGACTGTAGCTTTGTGCACAAGGTTGGTACATCAGTAAAGAAGCTTGGTAAATTGGAGAAATTTCATTTCTATTACAAAAACGAATAAGTTTGAACTAGCAATTCAAGATAGGACACAATAATATCAGTCTGTACATACTGTGTCTGGTATCTGAACTCACCGAGCAATTCTGACAATGCTCATCAGCGGAAGGGACAGATAGGGTGATGGTAGAATCCGTACTCTCCCTTCTGGGTGTTTGCTAAGGATGCCTTCAGCACTGGTTTTGTGCCATGAACGAGCCACCATCAAAGGAGTCAACCTTCAAGGAAATAGCATTGGAAAACAGTAAACCATCTGAACAAGTTACATGGAAATTGTTTTCCTAACAAGGCATAAACTTAAGCCAACACTAACCCTTTTATTTCTTAATGGGTAGTCTAAAATGCTGGCTATAAGTCCAGGCCATCATATGACAAACCAATAGACATATAAGCACAACATGAAACCAACTGGCTTTACATTTGAGTTTAGCTCGAAGAAAAATGATGTATTTAGGAGGACACAAGTCACAGCTAATTAGCACTTAACATAGTTAGCTCAGATATTCCCATAAAAGGGTCCAGCAGCTTGAAATTTATGGAAGTGACATCAGTAAATAGATTAGATTTCCACCAAGCACCATCTCAGATAAACAAAGACTACACAAGAACTTAATGTGGCAATTGTCAAGTAATTCAAGTAGTTTTTAATAAAATTAGAAAAGATGTTCAATTTGTTTGAAGTGTAGAAACAAATACTTCACAATAGAAACATGGAATTTCCTAGGCATACCCATTAGCATTTTCAGCTCCCATGTCCGCTCCTGCTGCAATGAGAAGCTGTTTTACGCCAATCAGTAAACATGAATAGGATTTTTTGCAAACTTAATGGAACGGAGAAGTTAATGCATACTTGGCAGCATACAGCACTTCCACCACAAGCTGCATAGTGAAGGGGTGTGCTGCCTGAACCTGCAATTTTAGGGCCGTGTTAATCTATTCCCATGTAATGAGGTTTAGAATATTTCCAATTGTCCTGTACATTTTGATGTTAGATGTAATGGTTTCTGTAAAACATGACCACTTGAATTGAGTTAAATATCCAATATTTTGTGTTCAGTTTGCTACCCTGTGCAGTTTTTACCTATGAGATCAATAGTTGAACCATCGTTAACCGTGACATGAGATACAGAGGCTCCAAGGTCTAACAGCAATTGCAAGCTCTCAGCATGCCCGTGAAGAGCGGCCAAGTGAAGAGCAGTGACACCTCCATCTGACTTTCCATTAACTAGTCTCTGAAGATTTCTGAAAAGCAAAAGAAAAATGGATACTTATTTATTTGTTATCAAAAGATGCCAACATATATGAACGTCATAAATTGACATACCCTGCATCAAAAGCTTCCTTATTTGTTTCATCTGTGGGTGTACCGCGCATAATATTCCAAAAATCCGGCACACTAGGCACGTAATCAGCCACAAGAAGCCGGATGCACCGAGTGTGACCTTTCAGGGTGGCAAAATGAATTGCTGTTGCGCCACTAAAACAACCTTTTTTGTGAATCTAAGATTAAAAATACGCATTACTTGAATCAGTAGAAATTACAGCCTAGTTTGACACAAACAATTTTTTTGCCATGGCAGAAACAAAAGTAAAAGATTGATATTTACTTACATTAGCTTTAAAAAGAACTAGGATCTGTACAACTTTCCAGTGACCATATAGACAAGCTTGCATTAGAGCAGTCTGCACAACAATTGCTGTGTTTAGAGTTGGCATGAGAATCAAAGAAACATTCTCTTTGACAACAGAACAGAGATGGAAAGAACATAATGAGGTGAAAGCAAATCATCCTGTGAAGAATATTCCAACTGGATATGTTTCTGATAAGGTCATTCATATGGATATGGACCGTTTGCATAATGAAAGATCTCTGACACTCATCTTTATATACTCAAGTTTTGACCATAAAAATCAGGATCTGGAAGTCAATTAAGAGAAAGCAATAAGCTGACTTTTCAAGTTTTCATCTACATGAAACTACTGGTTATCATTTTGTGAGACATGAGGAACCTCAGAAATATGAAATTCAAATATTTGCAAGACTGCAACTAGACAGTTCCCCATAATATATTAAAATAAATAATTTCTGGGATAATTTTTGTTGAATTCATGTCTATACAGTGAGTAGAAAGTACTCTTTATCAATATGATGAAATATTCAGAAAGTACTAATAGATATTATGGATCATCAAGAAATGGATATCAATGATGAACAATGTGGAGGAGGAAAGGAGAGCTCACCTGTCCTCTGCAGTTCCTAAGGTTGATATTAACACCAGATTCGATTAGAAGGGAAACAATCTAATGGAACAATGAAATTACTTGTCAATCAATAACAAACAAACATACACTGATTTGAGAAATTAACAAAAGTGGCTGCACATAGATAAGAGCTGTGTGGAGAGAATCATTGAATCACCTCATGATGGCCCTTCGCCGCCGAGTAATGGAGGGGTGAGTTCCGGATCCCGAATGTCGAGTATCGTGCAAGCCGGGGGTTAAGCTCCAATAGGGCCCTAGCCTCCTGGATGTCTCCATCCCTTGCGGCAGAAACGAGCCGCTCGCCGGTAGCTGAGCAACCGAATGAGTCACCCATCATACCTAAGAGCCCCATGGTTCTCCGACCTATGAAAGCACAAAATGTTAGTACCACTTACGAAGGACTCACCATATATTGGATTTAAATACTTGAGCATGTTGTGGGGTCACAGAATTTTTGGAGCCAAGGGCCATGAAGCACTAAGAATGGAGAGCTGGTGCAATATGTAGAGCAAATTGCCCCTCAAATTGGTGTGGGAGTGAAATTAAACCACTTGGACACTCCATCGGAAACTGATTCAGGAAAAGGGGAAATGAAGCCAGCTGTCCACTTCGGAAGGAGCCAAAATCCTACGTAGGCAAAGCCAAAATGGGATATCAGATTGAGAACCAACCTGTGGTTGGATGGCTAGAAGGGTGGTTGTACCCACAGCCCACCAGAGTTCAAACCCCAGTTTTGACACCTGTGTGTCTCATAAAGGCGGAATAATCTTTCAGTGAGAGACGACGTTCCAGTCGATAGCGAGGCGCCTGTGGTCAATCTCAAGATTTGATCTGCCGGCTCAGTCTCTCTGAGGTTCATATAGGGGTAGGGTGTGTGCGCGTTCATAGGGGTGAGTGTATGTGCATGTTGTGAGCGTTTGTGTTTGTACTGTTTTCTCAACAAAAAAAAGTATATCAAATCATGAGGCGGTCGTGGAGTAATCTAACAATGGATTCACATTAAGGGCTTTGGAAGTTAGTAACCGGATCAGAAGGTCATCCCTGAGAAGCCAATGGGCATAAATGGTAACAAAGTTGGCACCCTTTCGGAAATAAATACAACCTCAAATTGACAGAATAAGCAAGAAATCTAAACAGCGGTAGCATCCCTCTGCAAGGAAGTAGCATCAGTTGATCCAATAAGGTAGCACTACTCTGACCAACCGGACACTCCATATGGATCAAAGAGAATTTACAAAACTACCACTAATTGACTCAACAGAACTAGAATAAAACTAAGGGCACCATCTTTACACAAGACAATGACCCCAATTGATTCAAGAAATGGTAGGTAATGCTCTATTGTTTTACTCTACTATAATTACCCCAAATTGGTGTGGGAGTGGAATTAAACCACTTGGATACTCCACGGGAAACTGATTGAGGAAAGGGGAAATTAAGCCAGCTATCCACTTCGCAAAGAACCAAAATCCTAGGTAGGCAAAGCCTAAACGGCATAGCAGATCACGAGGCGGTCGTACAATAATCTAGCAATAGATTAACATCAAGGGCTCTGAAAGTCAGTGACTGGATCAGTAGGTCATCCATGAGACTCCAATGGGCATAAATGGTAACAAAGTTGGCTACCTCAAATTGACAGAACAAGCAGAAAATCTAAACAGAGCTAGCATCCATCTGCAAGAAAGTAGCATCAGTTGATCCAAACAAGGTAGTACTACCTTGTCCAACTTGGGCACTCCACATGGATCAAAGAGTACAAATGGCATCTTCCTTTAGGAGACTATCACAAATTGAGAAACAACCGCTGGCTTGGTGGCTAGAGCTCAGGTTGTTGAGCCAGCCTACCCGGATTCGAGTTGCAGATGAAGCACTTGGACTAAGCTGGGTGTTATCCCGTGTTTTTTTTGGAGAGGTCTCATCTATCTAACAACGTATAGCCAAGAGAGGGATCCTTCCCCCTTGGTCAACGTTTTAGGAAACTACCACAAATTGACTCAGCAGAGCTAGAATAAAACTACGGGCACCATCTTTACACAAGACAATATCCCCAATTGTTCCAAGAAATGGAGTATTATAATTGGTTTCTTACTATTTGAGTTGTTGGGAGACGCGGCAATAATGGTAGAAACAGCAGCAGAGACGGGTAAGGAGGAATGGCACAACTACCAGCATCGGCATTGAGCTCACAATTGACTTTTATCGGTGAATAATAATAAGAGAAAGAACAGAGAGAGGATAAGAACCGGAGTAGTACAGTACACGGCGTCGACTAAAACTTCTAGTCTTCTACAGTACCACATTTTGACATTTCGTAAGAAGACAAATAAATAACAGACCTAGAACAATTCAGAGACTAATCAAGAAACAACGAACCCGGATCACGACCCTGTCCCATTGTTCACAAAATACACGGATATCTTTGGCAAACCAGATCTTTGGGCTACAAGAAATGGATTTGCGCAAGTAATTAGGATTAGTACAGCCCACTACTCCTCACCTGCCTCCCTCCCGAAATGGGATCTTTAGGCGGCCGGCACCCGGGATGAAGAAGCTCCTCCGCCGCCCCCTTGCCGCCGCCACCACCTCATCAAGAATCGCAGCCCAGGGACAGACGGAAGAGAGCAGATGGAAGTCACCGCCACGACGGGATCAGAAACTGCAAATGGCTTTGCGCATTCTAGCTGTCCCTGTCCGTCAGGGAAGGCACTCGCGTGCAAAGATGGGTCTGGGCGGCGTTAGACCTGCACTTCGTGTTTACGGGTTGGCAATTTAAGAAGATCAAGAGGTGGGAGACGAGACGAGGAGGAGCAGGAGGATGTGTACTCATCTACGATGGAACGGAATCGTATTGGCTCTCACGAATTATTTATTTTTCCTGTTTATTATACTGTCTAGCTGCCGGCGCCGAAGGCGTAGAATTGGTCTGTGACAAATGTTCTGGGTGCTGTCGGAAGTCTAGACCTGACAATTTATTTCCTTTCTTTTCTAATACTCTCTCCTATCCAAATTAATTGCTAGATTCATGTCTAGATACATCCGAATCTAGACGAATTTGAGTCAATTAATTTGGATCGGAGGGAGTATTTGGGGTGGCTAGAGAGAGCGGGAGGTAAGGCCATCTCCAGCATACCCACCCAAACAATCGTGATTGAAACGGTCCGTTTTTGTCCGTTTGGGTTGGCTCACGGTCGTTTTAGGATCGCAGTTCGGTCTATCCGCCAACCACGCTCAGCGGCACGATCTAAATGTTCGCGTGGATGGCACGTTGTTTTTTTAAATTCAAATCGACATGATTCTCTCGTAAAATAAACTGGTAAAGTTCATTCATAATTATACAAAATATATTACATTCAAAAACATAAAAAAAACTAGCCCTAACCCTAGCTACTAACGATCTCCCCGTCGTCGCCGCCGTCGCCGCCCCGTCCATCTATGGATCGAGGTCGATGTACTCCGGCGGCGGTAGACCCGGAGCTGGCGCCAGCGCGGGTGCGGGAGGTGCCGGTGGTCGATGACCTGACCTGGCCACGCCGGCCACGCGTCCGTTTCCGCCGGCGCGGGCGGAGCGTACCACCCTGGCGCGGGTGGGGTAGACTACTCCGACGCGGGCGGAGCAACCCATCCCCGTAGCGGTTGCGGTGGGGGCGGTGGCAGCGACTGCCCCGCATTCACCTGCGCCACCAGGCCGGTGAGCTGGACGGCCTGCTAGTAGCCATCCCATCTGCTAGTAGCCATCCCACATGGCCTCATCCTCCCTCGCGCTGGCCACAATGTCCTGCTCGAGGAAGGCGTCCTCGTCATAGCCCCGCACCAGGACCTCCTAGTACTCCGGGGGCAGGTGCGCGGCGGCGGATGAGGAGGACGACCCCTCCTCTTCCTCCTTCTCCTTGACGACGATGTCGACATCATCATCGCCACCGCCGAGGTCGGCATCAGAGTGGTTGACGGCGCCATCGGAGGTGCCCTCGATGGCGGGGAGGTCGCGGGGGGCCACGGGTCGAACTCACCATGGTAGGTGTTGAGGCGGGGCGCCGTGATCTCCCACTCCAGGAACTTCTTCTAGAAGGTCTTGTTGTGGTAGGCACGGTCGTAGCGAAAGGCCGTCGAGAACTAGCGGATGCGGCGGGCGATCTCCTCCTCGAGCGGCCTGTCCTCTTTGGGCACGGGTGCCACCGGCACCCACTCCTGGTTGAGGTTACAACCCGTGGAGAGGGAGACATCATGGTGGGCGATGCCTCTTGAAGGGAATATGCCCTGAGAGGCAATAATAATGTTGTTATTATCGTGTTCCAAGTATATGATAGATGTTTATTTTGCATGCTATAATTGTATTGATTGGAAAAGTTAATACATGTGTGTTTAATAAACAAATAAATGGTTCCTAATTATGCCTCTCTTATAAACTAGCTTGTTGATTAACAAGATGATCAAGGTTTCCTAATCATGGATATTGGATGTTGTTAATAACGAGGTCACAACATTGGTTGAATGATGTGATGAACATTCATCTGAAGTATAGCATTACGATCAAAGTCATTGTGTTTAAATTGTCATAATAGCATACGAAGTAATCCTAGTCCTTAGACCATGAGATCATGTCAATCACTAACACTAGAAGAGTAACTTGATAACATCAAACGTCACACCATAACAAGGTGACTATAAAGGTGGGTTCAGATACTCCGAAGGTGTTATATAGAGGCTCATGGATCAAGAGTGAGATTTGTCCATCCCGATAACGGATAGATATACTCTGGGCCCACTTGGTGATATCACATTGAGATAGCTTGCAAGCATGTGATGTGATCACTAGAATGTTATATCACGGGAACGAAAAAAGAGTGCATGTCGGTAACGAGATCAAACTAGGTATTGAGATACCAATGATCGAATCTTAGACATGTAATATATCGCGAGACAAAGGGATTTAGTTACTAGTGTTAAAGGTTCTCATGCTCACAGAAGTCATCGTTGAATGTGTGGGAGTCAGTATGGATCTCCAAGTCCCGCTACTGATTATTGATCGGAGAAGGGTCTCGATTATGTCTGCATTATTCGCGAATCGTAGGGTGACACACTTAAGGGATACCGACACCATTTGGAGCAAATGTGTTCCAGAGAAAAGGATTGCAAAGCGCTAGAATTATTGCAATGGACACCGGAATTGTTTCGAGTGAAATTGTTGAAATTGGTTCTACATGTGATATTGAAATATTGCAGGGGGTTTTATGTGAATGTTTGTTAATTAAAGTAATTAACAAAATTCTGAATAAAATAAATAAAAGAGTTTTATTAAATGAGAGTTGCGTTAAATTTGGTGGAAATTTAATGCATGTGAGTGGACTTTTGAGTGGAGGCATATTTATGTGAGTGGGAGCTCCACCCACATGAGTGAGGGAAGAGGTGGGGGCACCTCCATGGCCGTCGGGCATGGGAGGGGGCTACCCCCTCTCCCTATAAAAGGACCCCCTCTCCTCCTCATAAAGTACACCTCCTCATGAAGGATCTCTCTCCTCCTCTAGAATTATTCTCCCATGGTCTCGGATTCGCGAGATACATGTTCCCGGTGACTTTTCGTCTGGAAGGAGTTGTTTCTTCCGCTGCATCGCTGGAGCGAGGAGGTGGAGGTTGTTCGGTGGACCGGAATTGTGTGTGATCACGGATGCGCTGCTGATTTGCAGCGCTAGGACTTCCTCTCAATCTTGAGATCGGCAAGCGATCGACTACATCATCCATGATTCCAATCTCGTTACACTTTGTCGGTCTTCAAGGGTATGATCTCTATGGATGTATATACACCCATTGCTTGTATCTAAGTAGATAGATCTTGGTTCTTAGTAGTTCCCATCGTAGGATTTTTTTATTTTCTATGTTGCGAACCAAACAGTGGTATCAGAGCCAGATCTATGCGTAGATGCTTTGCACGTGTAGTACACATAAGAGTATGTGGGCGATGATGATCATGTTATTGCATCTTATATATATTTTGGATATTGGTGGCATAGTGGTATGAAGCGGCCCGGACTAACTTTACATGTCCTCGCACATGAGACCTATTCCACGCTTGACATGCAACTAGTTTTGCATAAGTGGCTAGCGGGTGTCTGTCTCTCCTACCATAGTCAATATCTGATCTACAACGAGTTGCTAATAATTTGGTTATCATCGTTGTGGTTCCATGTTCGTAGGTAAGACCGGTTCTATCTTCGAAAGCCCTAAGCCACGTAAAACTTGCAATTGATAAATCAGAAGCATCTAGTTTAGATTGTTGTTGGGCTAGTGTCATGATATGGTAATGTTATAATTTGAAGTATAGTTGATACTCTTGGAAATTATAGCATACCTAACGTGTAAGTTCCATAGACCTTAGCCTTACACACAAAGGAATGATAGAGATCATACCACGATGCACATGATAGTGATCAAGTGCAAGAACCATATCATTTCACTTTATGCATATGATGTTTGCATCTTATATGGCTTGTTTGGCGTTTTAGTAGCATTATAAGATGATCCCTCATTTAGATATCAAGATAAAATGTGTTATTCCTTAAGTATGCACCATTATGTTTCAAGACATTGATACGTCATAAACGTATCTATAATTTTTGATGCTCCATGCTTGTTTTACATCAACTTTCTTATGTTTTGTTTACACTTTGAGGTAATTTTTATACATTTTCTGGAACAAACCTATTAACAAGATGCCATAGTGCCAGTTGTCTGTTTTCTGCTTTTTTTGGTTTCAGAAAAGCTAGTAAGGAAATATTCTCGGAATTGGACGGGACAAAAGCCAAAGTCAATATTTTACCAGAAGGAACACGGAGTCCGAAGGGCAGCCGAAGAGGGGCCACGAGGCGGCCACACCCTAGGGTGGCGCAACGCCCCTAGGCGCGCCGCCACCTAGTGTGGGCCCCTCGGGCCGCCATCGACCTTGCCTCTTCGCCTATAAAAGTACCCCGAGACGAAAACCCTAAAGACCCGATCAGAAATCCACGAAAGAGTCTGTAGCCGCCTGATACATTGCAAATGTATCTATAATTTTTGATGTTCCATGCTTGGTTTTATCTACTTTCTTGTGTTTTGTCCACACTTTGGAGTACTTTTCATATGATTTCTTGGACTAACCTATTAACAAGAGCCACAGTGTCAGCTGCCTGTTTTCTGCTATTTTTGGTTCCAGGAAGTCAGAAAATGAATATTCTCGGAATTGGACCGGACAAAAGCCAAAGTCGATATTTTACCGGAAGACTCACGGAGCCAGAAGACGAGACGGAGAGGGGCCAGGGGCTGGCCACACCACCTGGTGGCGCGGGCCAGGCCAGGCCGTGCCAGGGGGTGTAGGCCCCTCTGGCACCCCCTCGGTCTCCCCTCTCGCCTATAAGAGCCTCCCGATGCATAAACCCTAAGTCGTCAATCAGAAATCCATGAAAAGTTCCGCAGTGCCGCCGCCACCGAAGGGGAGATTCGGGGGACAAAAAGTCTTTGTTCCGGCACCCTGCCGGGACGGGGAAGTGCCCCTGGAGCCATCTCCATCGATCTCCACCACCATCTCCATCACCATTGCTGATTCCCATGAAGAGGAGGGAGTAGTTCTCTCTCGAGGCTAAAGGTTCTACTGGTAGCTATGTGTTCATCTCTCTCTCTCTCTATGCATGATCTTATTGAGATCATGAGCTTGTAATCTATAGATCTACCTTGCTACTCAAGTGCTTTAATAGATCTCTGCTCTCCCCATGTGTGTGAAAGTGACAGCGTGCACACCATGGTGGCACTTAGGCTAGAGATCTCAAATACTTGTTATGAGTTATATTTGGAGTTGGATGTCTTTATGAAATTGTGGTGTTTGTTGGAACCATCTAGTGCTCAAGGTGACAGTGTGGGGTTATCTAGATGGGAAAGGCTTACTTTGAGGTGTGCTGTTATAGCCCTACCATGGATTAGAGTGTCCAACCGGAGAGTAGTTCAGAGTATTATCATAAAGAGATGATATTTATATGAGAGTGTTCACTAGCAAAAGTATGATCCCTAGGCCTTGTTTCTTAGCATTGAAACACCGTTTGCAACTAGATCTGTTACATATTTGCTTGCTTCCATCTTTATTTCAGTTTTACTTTAGTCTTTTCCACGCCATCAAGCTATTTTCTATCACCGTTACCACTTATAATTATCTATACCACTTGTATTTCACTATCTCTTCGCCGAACTAGTGCACCTATACACATGACAAGTGTATTGGGTGTGTTGGGGACACAAGAGACTTCTTGTATCTTGATTGCAGGGTTGCTTGAGAGGGAATACCATTGACCACTTCCTCCATGAGTTCGATAAACCTTGGGTGATCCACTTAAGGGAAAACTTGCTGCTGTTTTACAAACCTCTGCACTTGGGGGCCCAACAATTTTCTACAAGAATAGAAGTGCATAGACATCAAGCTATTTTCTGGCGCCATTGCCAGGGAGGTAAGGTAAAAGGTACTCACATCCTCCGGTGTGAGTGCTCGAAGTTATTTCCTTTAGATTCTGCAATTTTTTCTTTATGTTTCTTGTTTTCACTAGTTAGGCTTAATGGAAAACAACAACAAAATTAGAGAGCTTTATAGTATTTATCTTGAGTTAGGACATGAAGTGTTTGAAGAGAAAATTAAAAAACCTATGGAACTTTATTTGCATGCTAACAGAAATGTTGTTAGTATGAATTCTTTGGACACCATTATTGCTAATGCTATGGAAAAGTCTAAGCTTGGGGAAGTTGGTTTTGATGAGCATGATATTTTTAGTCCCCCAAGCATGGAGGAGAAAATTTACTTTGATGATACTATGCCTCCAATATATGATGATTACAATGATGAGTATGATATTTTCAGTCCACCTACTATTGAGGAGAAAATTAACTATGATTACAATATGCCTCCTATATTTGATGACTATGGTGATGAGAATAATAATGATAGCTATTTTATTGAATTTGCTCCCACTACAATTAATAAGAATGACTATACTTATGTGGAGAGTAATAATGATTATATGCGTGTGGCTCATGATAAGAATGTTTTATGTGATAGTTATATTGTTAATTTTATTCATGATGCTACTGAAAGTTATTATGAGAGAGGGAAACATGGTTTTATGCATCTCAACAATATTAAGTTTCCCCTCTTTATGTTGAAAATCTTGAAGTTGCACTTGTTTTGCTTTACTATGCTTATTCCTTTGTGCTTTCATGACTTGTTTCTTTACAAGATTCCTATGCATAGGAAGTGGGTTAGACTTAAATGTTCTTTGAATTTGCTTCTTGATGCTCTCTTTTACTTCAATTCATATTTCTTATGTGAGCATCTTCTCAAACTATCATGCATACCTTAAAGGCGTTAAAGAAAAGTACTTATTGGGAGATAACCCAAAAGTTTTAGATGAGTCTTGGAAGTTATTAGTTCAGTAATAACCGCTCCTTATCCTTTTTATTTGCTTTTTGTGCCAAGAGTAACCTCTAATGAGAGAGAAGTAATGATTGGGAAAGTTGCTGTCCCGAAACAGATTTATGTGCTTCACCGTAAACATTTGTGTAAAATCTTTATACGTCCTTTTGAGGCGTGAATTTTTTTTGCTTCTGCCCCAGGTTGTTATCTAACTTTTGTTAGTTCAACACTTTTTGATTTGAGCAACAGAAGGTCTTCGAAAAAATTCGTCTTTACCTGCTGGTCTGTTTTGACAGATTTCTGCCATTTTTTGCATTTGCTTCTTGTTGGTTCCTTTTTGAGTTCTTTTGGGGAATTGAGCTTTTTGAGGTAAGTGCTACAGTAGCTTGTGTTTTAATGGAAGTTTTATTGGTGTTAAAACTGAACCTAAAAGACTTATTATCTTGAGTGCACTAACGTTGCTAATAGATTGTGTAAAGTTTTGTATGAAGGAAAAATTTCAGGTGTATGGAAGGAACGAGTAATGAGATGAAGGATGGACTAAAGCTCAAGCTTGGGGATGCCACGCGTGTCACCCCAAGAAATATCCAAGAAGTACAAGCGTCAAAGCTTGGGGATGCCCAAGGCATCCCCTTCTTCATCAATAAAAATCTCAGGTTTCTTCCAAACGCTTCATTTTTATTGTTTCATGCACAGTTGTGTTGTTCTTGGAGCGTCTTCTTTTTCGTTTTCGTTTTGGTTTTTGTTTGCTTTGTTTTCTTAGTTTGCTGAATAAATTGGTTAGACCCCCTCTTTCATACATTGGTTTTCAAATAGTTTGGTTTGGATTGGAAGAGTAGGAAAGTTCATGCTTAAGTGTTAAAGAGAGCTTGTTTTTGACTGTGGCCTATGCTTTTTCATGCCATGCTTGGTATTGTTTTGGCTTTATACTTAGTATTATTTGCTGTAGCATGACTTGTTATAAACAATTGAGATTGCTTAATGTGCCTTGGATGAATCATGCGTTGTTTTAGCATATTAAAGCATGGCATAGTGGTATTCTCCTTTGATGCTTTATTTGGGTTGACTTGGCGCATGCTCACACCATATTATGACTATCCAAAGTCACCATAGCCTTTATGATCCTTTAGTTTTCAACTTGTAGTATCACTTTATGTTTTGATCAATGATGTTTTGTCGCTCTGCATGATTATGGCCATTGTTGCTCTCTTAGTTTGTCGCTCCTAGTCTTTTGCTAGCCTCCACAACCAAGTATGAGTTCCACTTATGCATCCAACTCCCTAAACCAAGTTATTCCAAAGAGTCCACCATACCTACCTACTAGCTTACGCTATTCCAAGTATATTCATGCTTTTGTCTACCTTCCAAATTAAACTTGTTATGAGAAAACTAGTGATTAAAGCTCTCACGAACTTGATGGCACACTTTACTTTCCTTGCCCTTAATAAACTTGAACCATTTTGTTTTCCATGTTGTATATGCTTGCACTTATTTGTTGGGAATTAGCAGAACCATGCTGTCACGGGGAACGCTTTCAACATTGCACGGGTACTTTGTACCTAGTTGATATCATGCTCTTTTGTCTATGGATGTCGTCGGTGGGAAATGAAAGGGGAGCTTGTAAGTCCATGGAGTTATGTATATGTGTTAGAGAAACGCCTGGGCCGCAGGTCTAATCCATGCTGACATGGTGGAAACTTGTAGCGTAACCATAATGAGCTGTCTATGAAGCATTCTTCTTATAAAAAAAAGAGTCCTATATTGAGAAAAAAGAAAAAAAAGATTATGAAAAGAGGAAAGAGAGAAAAAGCACCATATTCCCATGGTAAATAAGAAGATTGTTGAGATGCTCGTTGTCTGCTTGCCTTGTCATTTTGATACGGGGATTCTTCCGTATCATTGGGCAAGGGGTACCCCGTTGGCGGTTCTCTATGATACACATGTACTTACGATGACAAGAACTTACCGGTGACTAAACTTGAGTAGCATGAGGAGCGACCCTCGTATACAAGGGACATGAGATTTCTGACTTATACTTCGTCAAGCATGTACACCATAGTTTGTTCACTTTAACCTTAATCACTTCAAGATGCTTATGACAGGGGCAATGAGAGCTGAAAGCTATAAGTACCATAATTTTTGGAAGCTCTTTATGAGACTCGAATCCCTACTTCCTTCTATGAAGGCCTTTCTTCCACCATTATATTGAGTCTCCACCTTCTATCTTTATGCACCTACTTTGAGAGCATAGTGGCCATTCTTAGTTCTATGTGCATTGTCCCAAGACTAGTTGATTGATGCATAACTTGATATTGCTTGTTTTAAACTATTTGTATCTAGTCACTTTTATGAACTTTGAAGGTGTCCTATGCATTTATATTTGCTACTCTATTGAGGGACAAGCTGAATACTATTATGCTATGGTTTCTTTATGTGAAACAAACAAACGTCTTGCAAAGCATTGTTATTCATGAATCTTTTGTTTGTGCCTTTTCATGTTGCAACATAGTTTCTTTGTCTTATTGCTAGAACTTTGTCTTTCATGTTATGATTAAAGTACTATGATCCCAGCTTTGAATGTTTTACAAATACTTTGATCAAGTTTGTGATGGTGCATGTCACCCCAAAAATTATTCTTTCTTTTTATCACTTACCTACTCGAGGACGAGCAGGAGTTAAGCTTGGGGATGTTGATACATTGCAAATGTATCTATAATTTTTGATGTTCCATGCTTGGTTTTATCTACTTTCTTGTGTTTTGTCCACACTTTGGAGTACTTTTCATATGATTTGTTGGACTAACCTATTAATAAGAGCCATAGTGCCAGCTGCCTGTTTTCTACTGTTTTTGGTTCCAGGAAGTCAGAAAATGAATATTCTCAGAATTGGACCGAACAGAAGCCAAAGTCGATATTTTACCGGAAGACTCACGGAGCCAGAAGACGAGACGGAGAGAGGCCAGGGGCTAGCCACACCACCTGGTGGCGCGGGTCAGGCCAGGCCATGCCAGGGGGTGGTGTGGGCCCCTCCGGCACCCCCTCGGTCTCCCCTCTCGCCTATAAGAGCCTCCCGATGCATAAACCATAAGTCGTCAATCAGAAATCCACAAAAAGTTCCGCAGCACCACCGCCACCGAAGGGGAGATTCGGTGGACACAAAGTCTCTGTTCCGGCACCCTGCCGGGACGGGGAAGTGCCCCCGGAGCCATCTCCATCGATCTCCACCACCATCTCCATCACCATTGCTTATTCCCATGATGAGGAGGGAGTAGTTCTCTCTCGAGGCTAAGGGTTCTACCGGTAGCTATGTGTTCATCTTTCTCTCTAGCCATGATCTTATTGAGATCATGAGCTTGTAATCTATAGATCTACCTTGCTACTCAAGTGCTTTAATAGATCTCTGCTCTCCCCATGTGTGTGAAAGTGACAGCGTGCACACCATGGTGGCACTTAGGCTAGAGATCTCAAATACTTGTTATGAGTTATATTTGGAGTTGGATGTCTTTATGAAATTGTGGTGTTTGTTGGAACCACCTAGTGCTCAAGGTGACAGTGTGGGGTTATCTAGATGGGAAAGGCTTACTTTGAGGTGTGCTGTTATAACCCTACCATGGATTAGAGTGTCCAACCGGAGAGTAGTTCAGAGTAGTATCATAAAGAGATGATATTTATATGAGAGTGTTCACTAGCGAAAGTATGATCCCTAGGCCTTGTTTCTTAGCATTGAAACACCGTTTGCAACTAGATCTGTTACATGTTTGCTTGCTTCCATCTTTATTTCAGTTTTGCTTTAGTCCTTTCCACACCATCAAGCTATTTTCTATCACCGTTACCACTTATAATTATCTATACCACTTGTATTTCACTATCTCTTCGCCAAACTAGTGCACCTATACACATGACAAGTGTATTAGGTGTGTTGGGGACACAAGAGACTTCTTGTATCTTGATTGCAGGGTTTCTTGAGAGGGAATACCTTTGACCACTTCCTCCCTGAGTTCGATAAACCTTGGGTGATCCACTTAAGGGAAAACTTGCTGTTGTTCTACAAACCTCTACACTTGGTGGCCCAACAACTGTCTACAAGAATAGAAGTGCATACACATCACCGCCGCCATCTCCATCCCTTGATCGGGGGGATCTGAAGCTCTTCCCGGCACCCTGCCGGAGAGGAGAGATCATCCTGGAGGCCTTCTTCATCACCATGCCTGCCTACGGAGTGATGCGTGGGTAGTTCACCCTTGGACTATGGGTCCATACAGTAGCTAGATGGTTGGTTCTCCTCTTTGTGCTATCATGTTTAGATCTTGTGAGCTCCATTCATGATCAAGATCATCTATTTATAATCCTATATGTTGTGTTTGCGGGGATCCGATGGATATTGAGAGACTATGTCAGATTGATTATTGATTATATCATGTCTATGTTATTTGTGATCTTGCATGCTCTCCGTTGTTAGTAACTATCTTGGCCAAGTAGATGCTTGCAACTCCAAGAGGGAGTATTTATGCTGGATAGTAGGTTCATGCCTCTAGTAATCTAGGGAAGTGACAGAAATCTCTAAGGTTGTAGATGTTCTGTTGCTACTAGGGAGAAAACAACAATCCTTTGTCCATGGGTCAATTGTATTGTTTACTTTACACACTTTGCTTAATGCAATTATCTGTTGCTTGCAACTTAATACTGGAAGGGGTTTGGATGATAACCTGAAGGTGGATTATTAGTCATAGATGCAGTTGGATTACGGTCTATGTATTATGTTGTAATGCCCAATCAAATCTCATAGGAGTCAAGATGTCTAGTATATGCATTGTTATGCTTTCTCAATCTGTCAATTGCCCCACTGTAATTTGTTCACCCAACATGTTATTTATCTTAAGGAGAAACACCTCTAGTGAAGTGTGGACCCCAGTCCATTCCTTTACCATCGATATACCATCTACTGTTTACCGTTTACTGTTTACTTTCTGCAAGCAATTACTATCTTCCACACTATATGTTTAATCCTTTGTTTTCAGCAAAACCAGTGAGATTGACAACCTTGGAGTTCTGTGGTTGTGTTGTGCAGGATTCCAAGTTGCTAGCAACACATTGGAGTTGTTTCCTTGCTCCTACTGGTTCGATAACCTTGGTTTCATAATTGAGGGAAAACTTGCTACTGTGCTCCTCACACCTTCCTCTTGGGGTTCCCAACGAGCTCTACATTTTGAGCCATCAAGCACTTTTTCTGGCGCCGTTGCCAGGGAGTTAAGGACAACTTCAATCCCTTCCTCCTCGTCAATCACTTTTCAGGGAGAAAAAAGATTCTTGCAAGGGGAGTCTCTCACAACCAATCTTTTTTACTTTGTTATTGTTTTGCTTAGTTTCTCTACTTTATTTTGTTTGCTTCTTTTTATCAAAAATACAAAAAAATTAGTTCCTACTATAGTTGTTATTTTTGTTGGTCTATTATTGTCTTGCTTTATCATGCTTTCTATCAATGGTTGGTTTCTTTTAAACTAGATCTTATTGGCAAGGTGGGTTCACGGAAGAACAAAAATATTATGAGGAACACCGCTTGTCACAAAAAGGGAAACACTTATGGGAACAAATTAATAAATTGTATACCATTGGTAGAAACGTGTGCTCTACTTATAATGTTACTTATTGCTTTGATAAATCTTGTTGCTGTAGGAGGTATAAACACCTCCCTTTTTAATGTGAGTATAATGATAATGTTACCATATCTTCTTATGTTAAGGGAAATTATGACTTTTATGATGTGGAACAAATTGAAGAATTTATTGCTTGGAAGGGTGCATTCGAACTTGCTTATTTGCTTGAAAATACTGATGATGCACCTTATAAATATGAGGTTTATGATATACTTAAATTTTGCTTTAATAATTACAAGGAAGAAAATGGCTATATTCTTAAATATCTTAATAGATGCTCTCCACCAACAAAAGAGACTAATGCCTTGCAGGAGTCTATGGAAGAAGAAATTGCTGAAACTGGAAGCTCATTGGATGAAAAAGAGGAGGAGTGATGATCAAGAGGAGGAAGAATGGAGCAGCTACCCATGTCCACCTCCCCATAAGAGTAACTCTTTAACTAAAACCTTATTTGATCGCCCTCCATGCTTAGCAAAGGAGGATGAGTGTGATATTTATATTGTTGAGTTTGTTCATGATGCTACTGAAAATCATTATGAGAGAGTAAAATATGGTTGTTGGAATTCTCATGTTACTAAAACACCTCTCTTTATATTGAAAGTTCCAAAGTTGCTCTTGTTTTATCTACCCATTCTTGTTACTATGTGCTTCTTTGATTAATTTTCTTACAAGATTCCTATGCATAGGAAGTGGGTTAGACTTAAATGTGTATCATATTTGCTCCTTGATGCTCTCTTTTGCTTCAATTCATATTTCTTATGTGAGCATCTTCTCAAATTACTAAGCCTAGCTCAAAGGCGTTAAAGAAAAGCACTATTGGGAGATAACCCAAATTATTTTTTACTTTCAGTAAGTTTTTCTTTTGTTGAGTCTTGGAAGTTATTGCCTCAGTAATAACCTCTCCTTATCCTTTTTGTATGGTTTTTGTGCCAAGAATAGCCTCTAATGAGAGAGAAGTAAGACTTGGGAAAGTTGTTGTCCCGAAACAGATTTTTGTGCTTCACTATAAAAAATCGTGAAAAATCCCTGTACGTCGGACTGAGCTGTAATTTTTTGTGATTATGCCCCAGGTTATTATCTAACTTTCGTTAGTTTACCACTGTTCGATTTGAGCAACAAAAGGTCTTCGAAAAAATCAGTTTTTACCTGCTGGTCTGTTTTGACAGATTTCTGCTATTATTTGCATTAGCCTCTTAATCTCTTTCTCTTTGAGTTCTCTTTGATCACTTGAGCTTTTAGAAGGAATTGCTACAGTATCTTGTGTTTTAGTGGAAGTTTTACTTGTGTTGAAACTAAAACCAAAGACTTATTATCTTGAATACACTAATGTTGCTAATGAAGATTGTGTGAAGTTTTGTATGAAGGAAATTTTCAAGTGTAGGGAAGAATAATGTGATGAGATGAAGTATGGACAAAAGCTCAAGCTTGGGGACACCACCCATGTCACCCCAAGAAATATTCAAGAAGTACAAGCGTCAAAGCTTGGGGATGCCCAAGGCATCCCCTTCTTCATCAATAAAAATCTCAGGTTTTCTTCCAAAACACTTCATTTTTATTGTTTCATGCACAATTGTGTTGTTCTTGGAGCGTCTTTGTTTTTGTTTTTAGTTTTGTCTTATTTGGTTTGCTTAAATAAATTGGTTGGACCCCCCGCATTCTTATATTGTTTCAAATAAGTTGATTGGTGTTGTAAAAGAGTAGGAAGCTTCATGCTTATAAGTGGTACAAAAGGAGCTTGTTTTGACTGTGGCCTAGACTTTATCATGTCATGTTTGATGTTGCTTTGACTATATTCTTAGTGATTATTGCTGTAGCATGACTTGTTCCAAACAATTGAGATTGCTTAATGTGCCGTGAAAGAGTCATGCATTGTTTTAGCATACAAAAGCATAATATTGTTGTATTCTCCTTTGATGCTTTATTTGGGTTAACTTGGCACATGCTTACACCATGTTAAGACTATACCATTCACCTTAGCCTCTATGATCATTTAGTTTTTGACTTGTAATATCACTTTATGTTTTAATTAATAATATTTTGTCGCTTTGCATGATTATGGCCATTATTGTTCTCTTAGTTAGTCGCTCCCAGTCTTTTGCTAGCCTCCACCTGTACCAAGTGTGAGTTCCACTTATGCATCCAACCCCCAAGAAAACCAAGTCATTCCAAAAAGTCCACTATAAATTCCTATGCATGGTGTGTTACACCATTCCAAATATATTCATGCTTTTATCTACCTTCCAAGTGAATATTAGTGATTAAATCTCTCACAAACTTGATGGCACACTTTACTTTCTTGCACTTAATAAACTTGAACCGTTGTGTCCATCTATGTTGCTTATATGCTTGCACTTTATAAGTTGTGAATTAGCAGAACCATGCTACCATGGGGAACGCTTTCAACATTGCACTTATTATTCAGTTGATATCATGTTCTTTTGTTTATGGATCCCGACGGTGTGGAATAAAAGGGGAGCTTGTAAGCTCATGGAGTTTGTATGTGTGTTATAGAAACACCTGGGTGGCTAGCCTAAGCCATGCCTAATCATGGTGGAAACTTGCAGCATAACCATAGTGAGCATTCTGTGAAGCATCCTCAATAAAGACCTATGCAAATAGCAAATAAAAAGATCGTTGAGATGCTCATTGTCTGTTGCCTTGTCATTTTGATATGGGATAGCTCCTGTGTCATGGGGCAAGGGGTACCCCGTTGGCGGTTCTCCATGATACACATGCACTTACAATGACAAGAACTTACTTGTGACTAAAGTTGAGTAGCATGAGGTTCGGTACTCGTAAGCAAGCGGCATGAGATTTTCAACTTATAACTTGTCAAGCATATCCTCATATTTGTGTCACTTTAACCTTAATCACCTCAAGATGCTTATGATAGGGGGAATGAGAGCTGAAAGCTAATAAGTACCATAATTTTTGGAAGCTCTTTATGAAACTTGAAATCCCTTCTTCCCTTTGTGAAGGGCCTTTCTTTTTACTTTTATGTTGAGGTCTCCATCTTCTATCTTTATGCACCAATTGAGAGAGCATAGTGGTAATTCTTAGTTTAATGTGCATTATCCCAAAACTTGTTGATTGATTCATAACTTTGATATTGCTTGTTCTTAAATTATTTGTACCTAGTCACCCTTATGAACTTTGAAGGTGTCCTATGCATTTATATTTTGCTATACCATGAGGGACAAGCTGAATACCACTCTTATTATGTTTTCTATATGTGAAACAAACAAACGTCTTTCAATGCATTGTTATTCATGATCTTTTGTTTGTACCTTTTCATGTTACAACATAGTTGCTATGTCTTATTGTTAGAACTCTATCTTTCAGGCTTATGTTTAGAGTACTTCGATCACCAGCTATCAATGCTTTAGAAATACCTTGATCAAGATTGTGATGGTGCATGTCACCTCAAAAATTATTCTTTTTATCACTTACCTACTCGAGGACGAGCAGGAGTTAAGCTTGGGGATGCTTGATACGTCATAAACATATCTATAATTTTTGATGATCCATGCTTGTTTTATATCAACTTTCTTATGTTTTGTTTACACTTTGAGGTATTTTTATAAATTTTCTAGAACTAACCTATTAACAAGATGCCATAGTGTTAGTTGCCTGTTTTCTGCTTTTTTGGTTTCAGAAAAGCTAGTAAGGAAATATTCTCAGAATTGGACGGGACAAAAGCCAAAGTCAATATTTTACCAAAAGGAACACGGAGTCCGAAGGGCAGCCGAAGAGGGGCAACGAGGCGGCCACACCCTAGGGTGATGTGATGCCCCTAGGTGCGCCGCCACCTAGTGTGGGCCCCTCGGGCCGCCATCGACCTTGCCTCTTTGCCTATAAAAGTACCCCGAGACGAAAACCCTAAAGACCCGATCATAAATCCACGAAAGAGTCTGTAGCCGCCGCCATCTCCATCCCTAGATCGAGGGGATCCGAAGCTCTTCCCGGCACCCTGCGGAGGGGAGAGATCATCCTGGAGGCCTTCTTCATCACCATGCCTACCTCCAGAGTGATGCGTGAGTATTTTACCCTTGGACTATGGGTCCATACAGTAGATAGATGGTTGGTTCTCCTCCTTTGTGCTACCATGTTTAGATCTTGTGAGCTCCGTTCATGATCAAGATCATCTATTTGTAATCCTATATGTTGTGTTTGCGGGGATCCGATGGATATTGAGATACAATGTCAGATTGATTATTGATTCTATCATGTCTATGTTATTTGTGATCTTGCATGCTCTCTGTTGTTAGTAACTATCTTGGCCAAGTAGATGCTTGCAACTCCAAGAGGGAGTATTTATGCTCGATAGTAGGTTCATGCCTCTAGTAATCTGGGGAAGTGACGAGGGTTTGACTCGTCAATGCCCATTGTTATGGACTTGGGTTTTGGAGAAGGAGGGAGCGCTGGAGGCATCATGGCTAGAAAACAAGCACATAGGGATGCGGGTTTTACCCAAGTTCAGGCCTCGTAGAGGTCGCTACTCCTGCTTGTCTGCTCTTGGAATTAACAAAGGAATCGAAGATTACAGGGGCATGTAGATGCAGTCTAGCGTGAGTTGTGGAAACTAGGGTTTTGATTGTCCTCCTCGCTGCCCCCTCCTAGCCTTTATATAGATAGGCTAGGTCTCAGGTAGCAGGTCGAGTCGGTTATAGATTAGGGTTTTCCCTTTGAACTTTCTATCTTAAACTTCTTCTTGTCTCGCAAGCAACCGAGAGTCCGTGGGCCACTCGAATTCTCCATTGGGACTTGGCAACACCGTGTTCTTCTGCCATATCTGGACCATATATACCAAACTCGAGTACCTGTAGGGTATACCCATGTCAGTATCCCCCGAATGTCCAGTGGAATCGCAGATTCGACTAGGGACTTTATGAAGTCTTTCGAGTGCATGACTAAGCATTTTCGAGTGTTCTGTTTGTGTCATAGGGATTGTTGATATACGTGCCTGATTTAACCGATGTACCGGTATCAGTTAACTGCCTTAGGGCAAAACAACGCAATCTACTCAAACTCGAGTCCCCAGACTCGAATTCGGAAAAGTGCTGGCATAATTCGACTCAGGCCGCGAAGGTCTTACTGTAGTCGAATTCCAGTGTATAAGTGTGAGCACTCGACGCGTCCGTCAAGGCATGTTCATCGCACTTGTAGGTACAGATATATTTCTGGTAGTGCGCAGAGATGCGTTGCCAGGCCTTATTCAGGTCTTATCTTCACGCTGTAAGCGCGACATCTGAATTTTTTGTCATCGTGGAGATGATTCGGGTGGCCCAGGAGACGTAGTCTCTTTGTAGGGTAAATATGAGGCGGAGTCACCATAGCATTTGAGTGTGGATGTTATCAACACATAGTACGATGTACAAGGAGAAATAATCATAGGGTGCGCGACCAACGCTCCCTATGGGAGTAGCCCCCGAGTGCCTACTCGAGTTGTAGATTTGAGTGGGGACTAAAAACATTTGCGACTGATGTCGTCTTTTGTTGCTTGTTTCAGTCGAATATGCTTTCAGCGCTCCCTATGGGAGTAACCCGCGTTTCATAGTCGAACCGATGATTCAAGTGAAGGGTTTATCTTGAATGTTTGTATACCTACACAAAAAATCTTTTGGGTGCGCGCCAGTGCTCCTGTTAGGAGTAGACCCGAGTGCTTGGTTGAGTCGAAGACTCGAGCAAGGACTAAAGTAGTCGAAATCTTGTGCTACTGGACTCAATGACGTCAGTGCTGACGATGTGATGACCTCGGTTGCCCACGTGAGCGGCTTTGACGGGACGTGATGAGTGGTGGGTCCCACTTTCTGACTTTGATTTGACCGGGCATGTGTAATCTTCTGTTTTAACTGTGTCTCCTCGATTTCCGCACGTAATGGGAGTTGTGGGGGACGGTTCATGCTTCAGCTTCGCCACGTGTCGATGGCGATGTGCGCCACGCGTCTAGTAGGGTTTCTGCTGGCTGTTGGATGGCATCCGCGTTGTGGTTAAGTAGCAGCGCAACTGCGGTAATTTTCCCGTCTCTCCTTTGCTCATGCCTCCGTCGCCATTGTTGCTGCTCTGTGCTTCCTTGCGCACTTCCTCTTCGCGACATTGGACCAGCTTCATGTCTTCCCCAGTTACTTCCTCCGTTCTCACTGCCATCGAAAGATGGGCAAGAAGAAGGGAGGCGCCGCCACTGGATCCGCGACCACCATTGTCACCACCAAGAAGAAGGGCGATACCACCATTGTGGGCACCAGCACCACCGGTGCTGGGAAGAAGAAGGGTGCGGGTACCCGCATCACCAATGGCGCCTGACGGGCGTCCATCATCAAGCCCGCTGAACTGCATCTCCATTGTCAAGATGGAGTTCTTCCTCCCGTGGAAGATGACTCGCGAGTGCCCGGTGAGGTGGTAATCCCTTGTCCTCCTCCGGGTTTCTGGGTGATGTTCCTTGCATTCATCATCCGAGGTCTTTCTCTCTCCCTGCATCCTTTCTTCAGGGGTCTCCTTTGCTTCTATGGGCTCCAGCTACATCAGTTGTCCCCAAATTCCATTCTCCACATCTCCTGCTCCATTACACTTTGCGAGTGCTGGCTCGGAATTGAGCCACACTTTGGCCTCTTCAAGAGGCTTTTTAAGCTAAAACGCCAGTCGGTGTCCGGTTCAGTAGTCTACGACGTAGGAGGCTGTGGGATCCACGTCGACTCCTCTGTCACCTATTTTGCCATCAAGCTCACCACGTCTGTCCAAGGGTGGAGAGACAAGTGGTTCTACATCCGTGACCAGAAGGCCGCCGGAGAGCATTACAGACTCGTGCCCTTTGATCCCGCGGGGACTTGCAAGAGGAGGCGCTCCTGGAAGAATGTCATTATGCCCGGCGAGTCCGAGGAAACAGAAGTGTTGTATAATCGCGTCTGCGACCTCGAAAACCACATAGGCAAGGAAGAAGGTGGCACTGCTCTCATTTGCACCTGGTTGTGCTGCCGCGTCCAGCCTCTGCAGGCCAGAGTGCACCCTATGTTCCACTAGACCGGTGCTGATGATGTCATTCGCGTGTCTGCTAAGGGCATTTCCACGAGTGAGGTGGATAAGAGGGTGCGAATGGTGACCAAATACACCGCCAAGGAGGTTCTCCCAGGCAAACCAGTCGTGCCTCCTTTCGATGCCTCTAAACCTCCTCCTGAGGTAGAACTGTACTGTGAAGTAGTTTCTGTTTTCGACTGCCTTTATGATGCTTTGATATATAATGTTGCATCTTCTGGATGCAGGACTGGAAGGTGTCTCCCAATTTTCCCCCTCGTCCTGAAGAGGTTATCCCACGCGAAGTGGATGAAGAGGACGAGTCGGAATAGACTATCCCAATTGAAGATGAGGAGAGAGCCCCCGAGTCAAGCGACCAGGACACTCGCAAGCGTTCCCGCAGCGAGGACTTGGATGCCTCGTCGTCGACAACGCCAGAAGGCCCTTCTGTTGTTGCAGAGGAGCCAATCCCCGCCGTTCCTGTGCGCTTCATGGCTCCTCCTGCCCGGAAGAAGCTGCGACTGCCGAAGGAGTCGTCGGAGTCGGAGGAGCAATCATTCGACCTTGATAAATTTAGCTGGTGAGTTCTGCATTCGCGACCTCGTTTTGGTTTCTTTTTGGAGTTGCTTTTTCTCTGAAGTTTTTGCTTGACGTGTTTTGTAGCCGAGCGGCATCGTCGTCTTTTGACGATGTCCAATTTGTAAAGGAGTCCAGAGTTGCAGACTCCAAGGCCAAGGAAGTGGCCGAACGGTCTTCTTCTCCTCCATTGGCGGCCCACTCTAGGCACAATTGATCGAGTTCCCCGCATGCTGGGGAACACCAGATGGTTGCTCGGATGACTATGCGTCAGTCATCTTCGGAGTCTCTGGAGGATCATGTAGGCGTCATTTTGCAGTTTTGGCGGTCGAATGTATACTTGTGGCTATTGCTGAACTTCTGTTTTCTTCTGATGTAGCTCATCATGAAGGAAGCTGCTCGCCTGGCGGAGCAAGTCCTTGTCATGGGTCGGTAGCACGCACTGCTGGACAATCTCCACCGCGTTGTCGAAGGTGAGTTTTGACTTCGTCTTTGTCTTCGTGAATTTTACGAATTCGATTGATGATACATCATGTGCGTTGTAGTTGAGCACAATGAACTACTTCATCGTGATGCTGCACTTGAGAAGACGCTTGCCGCGACAATGAAGAATCGCGACGAAGCGATCGCAGCTCTGGAGGAGTCACGAAAGCGAGAGGACGATCTTCGCGCCTCCACTGCTGAGAGGGGGAAGTTGTTTGAGGAGCAGCTTTTCTCGATTTCCAAGTCCCTCTCAGGTATTCTTTCAGCTGAATTTTCATTGCCTTTTGCTTCGACATTGTGTTATTGTGTTAAAACTTTTGTGTATGCAGATGCCAGCGGCCTGAGCTTTGACACCTAGTCTCTGCGTCGCAATGATGCATTGGCAGGTGCCGTCGCGCCAGTCGAAGACCATAATGTTTCCCTCCAAGAGGCGCTGGGAAGTCCAAGGATGTGCTCAGTCGCATCCGCGAGGATTTAACTCCCAAGGTCGGCTGATCGACAACCTTGGAGACCTAGTGGAATCCCTTGTTGGAGGTATTCCCGCGGACTTCAGGAACTCGCAGCGTTCCGTCGGCGCCACCATGGCATTCGCGATGGTGCAAGCCCGTGGCGTGGAGATGGATCCCATCGCTATTTCTGAGGCGATGCCTGTCAACGCTAGAGGCCAGCAGGTAGTGTTTGCTCCCTTCGCCGGTAGCTACGCTAAATATGGTCCTCAACTTATCGATAAAGTCGCCAAGTATTCTGAGGAGCGGCGGCGAGAAAAGGCGGTGAAGGCCGCGGCATCTAGGGCTAGCACTAGCAAATCCGTGGCATCGGAGACTGCCACGGATGCGATGAAGCCCCCGAAGCCAAAGTCCAAGTCAAAGAAGCAAAATGCTCCTTAGTCTGCATATGTAATAGCTGTAGTTGCATTTTGTTGAAACTATGCTTTTGTGTGAATGTCCTTGTCGAGACCTTGCCATGCCTGAATGCATTCGTGCTTTTTATCAATGTATTCTTGGTACCTTATTTGCTCTTGCTTGGTTTGTGATAGGGTACGTCGAGTGGTCCTTTGAGTGGTCCTCGTGATCCTCCGCCCACCAATGAAACCTTGGCACAGCCGCGCTCAAAGGTGGAGGAGTTGTCGCTGCTTTCGTGACTGTGCGATCGCATTAAGCAATTGGAGTGTGAGTTGCCCATCCTCCGTGGTATCGCAGATGTATGGAAGTCGAAGGTGGAGAAGGCCACCACCCGCGAGAAGTATCTCTTGGAGGAGGTGGCGCAGCTGAGTGAGCAGTTCAAATGTTAGCTTTTTGCCCTCTCATCTTTTCTTTTAGTCAGTAGCGGCGATGCCTTGTCTTCATACTTTGCCCTTTTGCTTGGTATAGTTATCAGTGCTCGTCATCCGCAGGATGAGAAGGACCGGATTGCCATTCGAATGAATGACCTGACCCAAGAGCAACTGCAAGCGAGTGGGTACTTTTGGGTGAACCACGATCGTGCGATCGCGCTTGCGACCCTGCAGGATCGTGCTTCTCGAGTACTTCATTTTTTGAAGAAGGCGCAGTCATGCCTTAGGCATATTTACCAAACGATGTTTCCACTGGACGCCGTTCCGTCAAGCCTATTGGCTCTTCTGGCAAAGTTCCAAGATTTGAGTGCGGTTCGCGAGTGTGTGCGGCAGTAGTTAGTAGCTAGTGCTAAGGCTACATTGTCGCTGGTGTGACTGCATAGGCCGGATGTAGATGTTGCAGCTGTTGCCACTGGGCCGCCACCTCCACCAGAAGGTATGACCTGGGACATGGTTCCGCACTACCAAGTGGTTGATCACCCAGCAGAAGAAATTGTCGATTTCTTCGAGGAACAAACGAACGTTCTTCTGTTGTAGCAGTAGCATGACTTGTATCCTGCACATAATTGTACAAGTGTTGTAAAGTTCATATGAATATGCTGGATGTAATTAATACCCATTGACATGTGAAGAGCTTGCTAGCTTATTTTGCGAGTGTATTGTACTCTGCAGTTCCTTTTCGTTAGCCTGACTTGTGTTTTATCTCAGCACCTTGCCAACCTGTCAGGTGTGTTGCAACTGGGTTGGTGTTTTATCAAGGGTTCGATTGATGTTGTGTCATCTACTCAGGATAATGCGATTTATTCGTAGAACGAAAGTGTAAAGGGTTGCGCAGCCCCCGAGTAGCTCGTCTGGCCAGCTCCCGAGTACGGATTGCAGCTCGTCTGGCCAGCATCCGGCAGCTTGTTCGAGTGGCCGGAGGAGTCGTTTCTTGATTCTGCCGTAGACGAGGCCGTTGGCCTTTTCGACTTGACCGTTGGTCTGCGAGTGAGCCACCGAGGCGTAGCTTATGTTGATTCCTAGGTTTTTGCAGAATTCCTGGAACTCCTTAGAGGTGAAGTTCGTCCCATTGTCCGTGATGATGCTGTGTGGCACTCCAAAGCGGTAGACAATGGACACGAATAACTTGACAGCGTGACCCCTAATTGATTTGTCACCGGCATGGCCTCGATCCATTTGGTGAACTTGTCGACTGCGACCAAGAGGTAGACGTAACCTCCTGGCGAGGATTTCGGGAGCTTGCCGACCATGTCGAGTCCCCATTGCACGAATTGCCAAGCCAATGGTATTGGCCGGAGTTCTGCGCCATGTGCGTGAGGTTTGTCTGCGAATCGCTGGCAAGCATTGCAGCGCTGGACGATGTCCTTGGCGTCGCGCATGGCCGTGGGCCAGTAGAATCCAGCTCATAGAGCTTTGGCAACGAGGGCGCGACTGCTAGCATGGTGCCCGCAAGTGCCTTCGTGCATGTCGAGGAGGACGGCCCTTCCGTCCCCATTGGAGATGCACCGTTGGAGCACTCCTGTGATGCTACGCTTGTACAGTTCGCTGTTGATGAGGGCGAATGCCTTGGGTCTCCATGCAATCTGCCGTGCGTCAGTCGGGTCGTCTGTCAGCCTCTTGCTGAGTAGGTATGTAATGTAGGGTTGTGTCCAAGATGGCTCGATCATCATGATGCTCATTGGTCCTTCGAGTCCTGTATCAAGCTCTAGGTCATCGAGTGTCATTGGCTCGTTGGGTGGCGTAGCCCCCAAGTCCGTTGACGTGCTTGATTTCTTCTCTAGAGCCTTTGGCTTGATGGAGCATTCACAGATGCGCTTGATAAATACCCCATGTGGTATGAGGGCACAGGTGGAGCCAATATTGGCGAGGAGATCCGCCTCTTCATTGCCTTCGTGACCCACATGTCGCAGCTCACAGCCGTCAAAGTCCCCTTCGAGTGTGTAGTAGAGGTCACGATAGGCGATCATGTTGTCGCTTAGTGCGTCGCACTCGTGCATCGTTTGGTTGGCCACCAGTTTAGAGTCGCCGTAGATGATGAGCCTTTTGGCGCCACAGGATTTCGCCATCCGTATCCCATGGATTAGATCCTCATACTCAGCTTCATTGTTGGAGGCAGTGAACTGCATTCGCAGAATGTATTTCAGCTTGTCTCACTGGGGCGATGTCAGTATGACACGTGCGCCAGCTTCATCCTTTCGTTTGGATCCATCGAAGTGCATTGTCCAGAGGTAGGACATATCTGGCTTGTCGGGGAGGTGGTTCTCCATCCAATGCATGAGGAAATCAGGGAGAACTTGCGACTTGATCGCGTCGTGCTTTTCGTATGTGATGTCTCGTGGAGACAGTTCAATTCCCCAAAGCGCGACTCGCCCGATGGCATCAGGGTTATTGAGTATGTGCGCAAGCGGGGCGTCGTTTACCACCACGATTCTGTGCTCCTGGAAGTAGTGGCGCAGTCGCCTGGCTATCATGAAGACGCCATACGCCAGCTTCTAGTAGTGCGGGTACCGCTGTTTTGTTGGCGTGAGCACCTCGCTGAGGTAGTAGACTGGGCGCTGGACCCCGTGGACCTTGTTTTCTTCGGCTCGTTCCACCACAAGCACCGTGCTGACCACCTGGTTGGTGGCGGAGATGTAGAGCAATAGTGGCTCTTTTTCGCGTGGAGTCACCAGTACTGGCGAGGTGGATAGTAGACGTTTGAGGTCTTCGAATGCTTCTTGCACCTCATCTCTCCATTCGAACTTGTCAGCTTTGCGAAGAAGTTGGTAGAAGGGCAGTGCCTTTTCTCCCATTCGACTGATGAATCGACTGAGCACCGCGATTCGCCCAGCCAGTTGCTAGACGCCTCTTACGTTCTTCGGATTCTCCATGGCCAGTATGGCCTTTATTTTCTTCGGGTTTGCTTCGATCCCTCTCTCGGAGATTAGATACCCGAGTAACTGCCTAGATGGCACGCCGAAGGCGCATTTGTCCGGATTAAGCTTGATCCGGTAGCGGCCGAGGTTGGCGAAGGTCTCACGTAGATCGTCGATTAGCGAGGCTTCTTCTTTGGTTTTGATGACGATGTTGTCAACGTAGACTTGGATGTTGCGACCAAGTTGATTCTTGAGGCAAGCCTGCATGCACCACTGATAGGTGGCTCATGCGTTTATTAGCCCGAAGGGCATCGTGTTGTAGCAGAACACACCAAAGGGCGTTATAAATGTCGTTTTCTCCTGATCCTCCTCCTTCATTCGAATCTGATTGTAGCCTGAGTAGGCATCGAGGAAGCATAGGCGCTCACATCCTGCGGTGGATTCGATGATTTGGTCGATTCACGGCAACAGGAAGTGATCCTTTGGGCAGTACTTATTCAAGGAGGTGAAGTCCACGCACATCCGTAGGATATCCGTGTCTTTTTTAGGCACACGCACTGTGTTAGCGAGCCAAGTGCTCTCCTTGATCTCGCGTATGAATTTTGCGTCGAGGAGTCTGTTGATCTCCATTCCGACTGCTTTTGCTCTTGGTTCGGACAGTCGCCGGATTGTCTGCTTGACTGGCCTTGCATCTGGATTCACGTTGAGTGAGTGCTCGGCGAATTCCCTAGGAACTCCTGCCATATCCGCTGGACACCAGGCGAAGATCTCCAAGTGCTCACAGAGGAATTCGATGAGCACGAGTTCCTATGCGGAACACAAGTTGTTGGCGATGAGGGCCGTCTTGGTCGGGTCCGTTGGGTGGACCTGGACTTTCTTCGTGTGTACCGACGAGTCGAAGGACAGGTCGGGTGACCTTGGCCTACTCAGGGAAGGCAGGCTGTTGTCTGTCGACTCCTTTAATCTTGCGAGTTCCTCCTGCATGCCGAAGGACTGGGAGATTCTATTGAATTCCCTGTCGCAGTTGTCGGACCTCTCGAAGTTGCCATTGATTGCGATTATGTCATTTGGACCTGGCATTTTCATCTGTAGGTAGGCGTAGTGTGGCACTACCATGAACCTTGCGAATGCGACACGTCCGAGGATGCAGTGGTATTGTGAAGGCCAGTCGACGACTTCAAAGTCGATGCACTCTCGCTGAAAGTTTTGCGGCGTGCCAAAGATGACGTCGAGGTTGATTTTGCCCAGGAGATATATGCCCTTCCCTGGGACGATGCCGTGGAACATCGTGTCCGAAACTTCCAAACAAGTCAGAGGGATCCTCATTGCACGCAAGGTACTCGTGAACATGAGGTTGATGCCGCTGCCGCCGTCCATGAATACACGACTCATATCAAAAACCCCGATATGCGCCTCGAGTACGAGGGGACAATGGCCTGGACAAGGAACTTGGCATGGATGGTCATGCCTGACGAAGGTGATGCAGGAGTCGCTTCCACTGAGGTACTCAGTGGTGGAAGGTGGAGAGTTTATCACCAAGTTGACTTGGCGAGTGATGGCCTTCTGCACTCGATTTGAGGGACGCCCTTTTTGGATCATCCCCATGTTGCCCACGGCTTGTGGGTATGGCTCGCCTCCGTGATGATGGACCGGCGTGGCCGCGGATGGTGGTGGTCCAGTCGGTGGTGGAGGAGCTCCATGTGGCACAGCGCCTAGGGCGGCTCCGTAGCCCCTGTTGACCACGTCGCGATTCATTCGGGCCAGGCCCTCATGGAGTTTGAGGAACTCGCGGTAGTCCTTGAGAAGGTGGCTGGATTTCTTCTTGCCATCATGCTTGTCGATGTAGAAGTGCACGTTGCATGGCCCGAACAGTTTGTCCTCGATAGATGTTGTGGGTGCCTCTTCGCGAGTGCGGTGCTGCCACACCTGTGTGGTTTTTCTGCTGTCGCGGTATCCACCACTGCGATATCCGCTATTGCGGTTGTCGTCGCGTTTGTCGGCGTAGCCGGCTGCGACCATATTGACCTCATCGCGGTCATTGTAGACGCGCATCCGATCTTTGCCTTGGCGGTCGTGTCTATGCCCGAGGTCATCATCGTCATCGGGGCAGGTACGGTTTTTCACCGAGTCTTCTCCGTCAGCCCATCGATTCGCGATTTCCATCAGGTGGTCGATCGTTTTGGGCTTCGAGCAGCTCAACTCATCCCTGAGCTCTATACAGCGAACGCCGCTGTTGAACACGTCGATTGCGCGGTCCTCCGAGATGTTTTCTGCGGAGTTCTTGATGATGGACCACCTCTGGATGTATTAGCGTAGCGATTTGCCCGATCTTTGCTGGCAGCTTCTCAGTTCTTCGATTGATGCGAGCCTTTTGTAAGTGCCCTTGAAATTGCGCATGAACCTGTAGAGCAGCTCTTCCCAGATGTGAATGGATCCGTGCGGGAGGTTGTTGAGACATGCGCGAGCGGCGCCCTGCAACTATAGCTGCAGGCATTGCATGGCCGTGCTTCGACTCCCACCATGTAGTCTGACAGAGGAGATGTGGTCCTCCAACTAGATTTTCGGGTCCTGTAGGCCATCAAATTTTGGGTTCTCCGACGGAAGTTTGAACCCCTTAGGCATTCGCTTCTGCCTGATGGCTCTGCCGAAGCATCTGGCGCCGCAGAGCTCAGTCTCGTCTTCTTCTAAGTCAGTCGAATGAGCGCGTCTTACCCGCATCTTGTCAACTTTGTGCTGCGTGAGGTCATCACGTACATCGTAATCACGGTCATGCCGCCATGAGCGACGTCGCCGTGACAGATCGTGACTGTTGTCACTGGAGGAGTACGAGTGATATTTTTCCAGAGCCTTACTTTTCTTCAGCTCTGGTGTTGGTTCTTTGTCGAGGGCGGTCTCGATTAGCCCCAGGCCCGCGATCGTAGATCGGTGCATAGCGGCTCGCGGATCTCTAGCCGGAGGCTGGTTGTTGAGGAGGTACATGGTAGCCGCTGTTACCGCGGCTTGCGGCGTTTTTGGGAGCACGTTGCCCCGCGTATCCACCGTCATAGAGCCAAAGTGGAGGACTTTCGCGGACTCTACGCGTTCTTGCTCGGTAAGGTGAGCTAGTCGAGATCGCCTCTTGTTGACAATGTACTCGTTGCCTTTGGAGGAGGATCCTCCGTGGGAGGAGAGCCGAGCTCGTCGAAGGCTCGACTCGTCCGCCGCCTTTCTGCATGCTTCGAGTTGTGCGATTACTTGTTGCTGGCACTTGAATTCCTCCTTTAGCAGCCAATGGTAGCCCATCAGCATGTCTTGCGACGTGTTTTGGGGTAGAGGATTGCCCCATAGAGCTTCGCGACAGTGGGCCCACTCGTTGTCGTTGAGCTTGATCAGCATGCGCTCACCGGTGTTCGCATTCGCCAAGAGCGATGGTTCTCCACCTGTCCCGTTGTTGACGGGCGCGCCGTTACCACCGTTTGTGGGGCCGCCGTTTGCGACTGGTATGCCACCATTGGGCGTGCTGCCATTCGGCGGTCCGGTGCCAGTGTTTTCGCGATTGGCGGTGGTGTCGCCCACGTTGATGACGACGCACATGAAGTGGTTGGGGAAGCTGTTGCTCCCGCAACTTTCAGATCCGAAGCCGTAGGCTCCATCTTCTGTCGCTAGGTCACCCAGATTGGATCCACGACTGCTGTCGCTATCCGTACTCCTAGCTGTTGCCGAGGTGTTGAGCTCGCTGAGGGTGCCTATTGGTGGCGGGAACCACGATGCTGGAGCAATCGTGGGTGCCATTGGCTGGTCAGGCATGCGAAGCGTGCCCAGTTGACCGACCTGGAAGCAGAAGCTCCCAATCGTCAGGATGATTCCATCGCCCACGGACTCGAAAGCCGGGCGAGTGGCCGGCATGTGGATGGTGAAGTCGAATGCGCCGAAGAGCTGGCGAATCTCTGCTGTTGCAGAGTTGTAGATCGCGGTTGACAGGGCCAAAGAAGCCGCGACATCAGCACTCCTAGTTCCCACAGACGGTGCCAATTGACGAGGGTTTGACTCGTCAATGCCCATTGTTATGGACTTGGGTTTTGGAGAAGGAGGGAGCGCTGGAGGCATCAATCGGCTAGCAAACAAGCACACAGGGATGTAAGTTTTACCTAGGTTTAGGCCTCATAGAGGTCCCTACTCCTGCTTGTCTGCTCTTGGAATTAACGAAGGAATCGAAGATTACAGGGTCGCGCAGATGCAATCTAGCGTGAGTTGTGGAAACTAGGGTTGTGATTGTCCTCCTCGCTGCCCCATCCTAGCCTTTATATAGATAGGCTAGGTCTCGGGTAGTAGGTCGAGTCGGTTACAGATTAGGGTTTTCCTTTGAACTTTCTATCTTAAGCTTCTTCTTGTCTCGCAAGCAATCGAGAGTCCGTGGGCCACTCAAATTCTCCATTGGGCCTTGGCAACACCGTGGGCTTCTACCATATCTGGACCGTATATACCAAACTCGAGTACCTGTAGGGTATACCCATGTCAGGAAGTGAAAGAAATCTCTAAGGTTGTAGATGTGCTGTTGCTACTAGGGAGAAAACAACAATCCTTTGTCCATGGGGAAATTGTAGTGTTTACTTTATACACTTTGCTTAATGCAATTATCTGTTGCTTGCAACTTAATACTGGAAGGGGTTCAGATGATAACCTGAAGGTGGATTATTAGTCATAGATGCAGTTGGATTACAGTCTATGTATTATGTTGTAATGCCCAATCAAATCTCATAGGAGTCAAGATGTCTAGTATATGCATTGTTATGCTTTCACAATCTTCCAATTGCCCCGCTGTAATTTGTTCACCCAACACGTTATTTATCTTAAGGAGAAACACCTCTAGTGAAGTGTGTACCCCAGTCCATTCCTTTACCATTGATATACCATCTACTGTTTACCGTTTACTGTTTACTTTCTACAAGCAATTACTATCTTCCAGACTATACATTTAATCCTTTGTTTTCCGCAAAACCAGTGAGATTGACAACCTTGGAGTTCTGTGGTTGTGTTGTGCAGGATTCCAAGTTGCTAGCAACACCTTGGAGTTGTTTCCTTGCTCGTACTGGTTCGATAACCTTGGTTTCATAACTAAGGAAAAACTTGCTACTGTGCTCCTCATACCTTCCTCTTGGGGTTCCCAACGAGCTCTACATTTTGAGCCATCAGACATCACGTGATGATCGGGTGTTTTTGACTCTACGCTTTCATACAACGGGTGTAAGACAGTTTTACACATGCGAGTACTAAGGTTCTTACCTGGCAAGCTTAGCATGTACAGACATGGCCTCAGAACACAAACCAAAAGGTTAAACATGAGTCATATAGTAGATATGATGCCCATATAGATGCTCACCTTTGAAGCTACACCGACTCACGTGATGATCGGACTGGTGTAGTGGATTTGGTTGATGTAATCACCAAAAAGACACGAGGGGTGTTGTTTTTGAGTGGGAGTTCATTCGTAATTTGGATTAGTTAAACTCGATCTATCATAAACTTAGTCTAAATAAACTTTAGAAATTCTGTTGTAGATGGAACCACCTGCTTCTAATTTCATTGTGTTCATGGAGAAACAGAAACTTGCGACGAATGGTAGCAACTTTACCAACTAGGCCCTGAATCTGAGGATTCTCCTCACTGTTACACAAAAGCTGAAGGAGATATGCCCTACAGGCAAATAATAAATAGGCTTTTATTGTCATATCTCAATTAGTTTATAATAGTTTCATATTGTGCTATAACTGTGCCAAGTAGAAACATTGGTACAGGTGTGGTATGAAATAACCAAGTCCCTAGTAGCCTCTATTAATACTAGTTCGTTGGTCATGAGGATGATCTGGGTTTCAAGATCATGGGCATTTATGCCAATTGACAACGGGATCATATCAGATGTGATTGGACATTCCTTGAAGGATTGCAACACGATCAAGTCATATAGTTCATTGTTGCAAAAGCTATACCTAGACTCCTTTTCCTTAGACCATGACCTCATATTACTCACTGTTTCCCGAGGCTGCTTTGACTACATCAACCGTCATCTGGTAATACGGTGGCCATAAAGGTGTATGTTAGGTATTCTAAAGGAACAGTTGATGACATGTGACTACAAGACCGGGATTTGTTCACCCACATGACGGGTAAAGATACATACGGCCGGCTTGGTGAGATTACATCCATAAATGTTGCAACATGTGACTCGATCACGGGGATGTAATATCACGGTAACAAGAAAACATAACTTGTTGTGAACGAGATTAAACAAGGTATGGGATACCAATGATCGGATCTCAGACAAGTTGTATCGAGAACCAAAAGGAAGAGGATGCTACATTTAGCAGTTCAAACAACATTGTCATCAGGAATGCATAGGGGTCACATGGATATCCCTGGTCCCTCTGTTGATCATTGATACAGATCATGTCTAGAGTATTCCTGAGTCGTGAGAGGATACACTTAAGGGTACGATGAGAGCGATCATTGGTAAGACAGAATCACAGTAGAGAAAGAGAAAGCCAGAAATGTTCCGTGGAGAGATCCGAAGTTGTTCGGAGAAAGAATAAAGGAAAAGACCGGAAAAGTGTTTTCGGATAAATAGGAATTTAAATATGTATATTATATGTTAATTATGAAATAATATATTCTATATAATATTTAGATTAAGATTTATAAAAGCAACTTTTATATTAGGCCAAATCCCTGGAGGGAAATAGCCTAAAAGAAAAGCTGCAGAAAAAGAAAAAGGGAAAAGGATCAGCCCAACCGAACGAGCGGCAAATAGTACCTGCCGCACGAGGGCGACCAACAGCCGAACGACTGCTGGGTCGGCCAGCTCGACCCCGGCCCACACGGGCGCGCGGGGGAGCCAGCCTGGCTAGCAGGCTGCGGCTGCTGCCGTGTGACGGGCCGCAGGAGCACCGGGGCGGCCCACCCGGGTGGCCTTAGCTGCTGCGCCGGGCAGCGCGCTATTGGGCCACGGAGTGGGCGTGCTGACCCACTCGCACTGGCTGTGAGCAGCCATAGCTGCTGGCCTCCGTGGGCTGCTAGCTGGGTCCGGCGAGGTGGCCCATTCGGCCACCTATTGGCCCAGCTGGCTGCCCCTTTTCTTATTGCCCTTTTTCCCTTAGTTTTAGTCCCACATGGGGCACCTAATGGGGAGGGCACACCTCCCTCCGCCTATATAAAGGGGTGCCCATGGGAGGACTAAAACACACCTAATATTTGGAGAAGTCCTTTGGTTTACTTCCTCCTTCCCTCTCTCTCTAGTCCTTGTGACCATGGCCCCAAGTTTGGGCTATGCGAACAAGGCACACCTGAAGTACGCTGTTGCGCTGCAGGGATTCCTAGCCGGATATCAACTTCCACAATCTCGGCGGGATCGGGGAGCCGGAGGTCTCATCGTGCACCGGATGTGTACGAAGACACGAGGCGGAACACTTGGGGCGCTTAAATGTCGTGAGCCGGAGCTGCTGCATGATGAAGATGAAGAAGGAGCAAGGGGTGACCTGCGAGGAGCTTCACGACCTTGAGGTCGGCTACGAGTACGACTACATCAACCACGTTCCCCGCGGAACGTTAACCGCGTACGGTCTACAAGGGTATGTATTCTATATGCATTGGCCGTTACCGCATTACTACATAGATAGATCCTAGGCAGTTTTGGGGTTCCATCGTAGGAATTTTTTTGTTTTCTGCTGCGGATCCCCTTTAGTGGTATCATAGCCGATCTATGCGTAGGAGTGTTGTATGGCCAGTACGCACATGTTTTGTGTGGGCATTGATCCCTTAGTTGTTACCCTCTAACATGTACTTGTTTATATTGCGGTATTGTTTGATGAAGCGGCCCGGACCGACCTTACGCGTATTCGTACACGAGACTGGTTCCACGCTCAACATATGGCTTGTACCGTATAAGTGGCTAGCGGGTGTCTGTCTCTCATTCAATAGTTGATATAGCATTTACAACGGAGGGCCCTGAAAGGGGTGTAATAGAGACAACTATCGGATCCGTGTTGTGGTTGGAAAGTTCATAGATTAGAACCGGTTCTATTGCTAGAGCCCTAACAACCATGTAAAACTTGCAATAGATAAAGTAGAGGCGTCTAACTTTATTTGCAGGGGGGCATGTGATTATGATATGGCATTGGTCGTTAAAAAGGTAAAGTAGTTTACTTTTATGTTACTAAGTAGTATAGTGATAGTCATCGTTCCGATGGACAACCTGGTGGAGGCGTCGTGGACTTAGCGTCAAACCAAGGGCAAGATGGAGATCATGCCGGAGCACTCGATGGAGATCAAGGCACAAGAAAGACCATATCATATCACATTATGCATATGATGTTGATACCTATTTTACAT
This sequence comes from Avena sativa, assembly GCA_916181665.1. Lineage (NCBI taxonomy): Eukaryota > Viridiplantae > Streptophyta > Magnoliopsida > Poales > Poaceae > Avena > Avena sativa. The sequence goes on from OV702292.1 coordinate 323,480,225, forward strand.
CTTATTGTGTGCTAGTATTTAGATACTCAACGGTAGCAAATAAGATAATCCCTATTTAATTCCAATGTTCCGTGTTCCCCTTGTGTGTGCACCACCAAGAAAGTTCTTCGGTATGAGGCGCCCTGTGATGAGTAGGGGTCAGACATATCTACGTTCGCATACAGTGGGTGTAATCCATGTTGCACAGTGAATACACACAAGTTAGATTTGGCGAGCCTAGCACGCCATAGAAGCGTGGCCTCGGAACACAAGAGATCGAAAGATCGAGCATGAGTCACATGGATGATGTGATTGGCATTAGTGAATGTCTACCTTTGATAATGCACTGATGGCCGTGTTAATCGGGCGAGGTGCAGAGGATAGGGATCATGCGATCACTAAAATCGTCCAGGGGATGACAATTTTAGTGGAGACCAATTATAAATTGATCGCTTATTATAAACTTAGTCTAGATGTCTGTTTGCAAATATCTTAGTAGATCGTGGCCTATCCCATTGAGGTCCTTTGCGACCATGGGAATATATTGCTTAATATGGAACTTAGCAAAAGGTTCCAACTTCATAGATTAATACCCACGCCTGAGGGATATCCTCGTAAAAGGTGATCTTCTCTTCTTGATACAATAACCATTAGGAGATAATTCGATGACTCCAGAATGTTTGGAAAAACACTTAGCGATCTTGCATTAGAGTCGAGAACTCTTGGAAGGGCTTGATTGCGAATGGAGGTCATGGATGAAAAGGTATATGTTAGATATATAAAATTATAAATGTGGTTCTTGCAAAACTCGTTGCAGTTTGCAAAGTATTTGATACTTGTCCCGTTTTGTGAAAATAGGAGGATCTGCTTGAGAATTGTTGTTTTTGAGGCAACGTGACTTGATGACGGCAAGCAAAATAGTTGATGGCCGACATCACCTCTTCCCTCAAAGTTTGTCATTTGGATTAGTGGACTTGAATATAATTTTGTAATCCTAGTTTGTGTGTCTTGCTTTTGGCAAGATGATTATTCATATGAACAAGTTACAAGCCAGTTTGTACTATTCTTATGAACAATACCTTATGGTCACATTATGATTATAAATAAGTTATTCACATCACTATGTTAATAATAATGGTTTAAACATTTATAAAAGGATTAGAATGCTAAAAGATATCCAAAGTTTAATAATGAAATAACACTATAGTTTAAGTCATTTTGGTTATTGCATGTTCTTTATGAAGATCGGGGTCCTAGATGCTTAATCTAGAGACTTTGCAAAACCATGCCTCTTGGGCAGAATGACTAAAACTCCGCATTCTGGTAAAACGGTGATATGCGAAGAAATGTTGAAACTTATACATAATGATGTATCGTATTTTCAACAAGTAGTGGAAATCATTAGGTAATTGTGGACGTAAGTGAATAAGCGTATTTACTTAATGAAACATGAAGTTTGAAATGATTTGAATTGTTCAAATGAGTTCATAACTAAATGGGATATTGAAATCAACAAGAATACGAAGTCTCTTCGATTTGATCGACTTGACTAAAGTATTCAAGTTAAGTTTAGCATAAAAGGAACTTGTGAAAGATGTTTCACAAATTATGATAATTGGATGAATTCAAACTGTGTTAAAATGTCTAAACATCATAATGATTATGTATTAAGATACATATGGTGTAATATTATCTCTTATAGGGGTTATAGTTGTCATTTAGAGTTAAAGATCAAAATAAGCAAACACTCATTTGAAATACAAAGGAACATCTAAAAGATTCGTGGAAACAACACCATAAGTGTTATGGCACATTCGAGTTTCTGGAGATTTCGACAAGTCGAAATCATGGCGAATAAACAAGTCTTTGTAGAGCATTCTTAGGAAGCTATGAATGCATCTTCCACAAAAGGGGCAAACCTGTTATTGTCCTAAGTTGATGTGTCTTGATGAAGATACAAGTGGAAGAAAGTAAAAGATCAAATCAAGGTATTTGACCTTACCTCCGGATTGTTGAGTGGCGCAGCGAAATGTGTTTCGTGAATCCAAACTCTGCGAATAGAGGAGAAACTAATGATAATGATCATAAAGTTTCAGGGAATACTTTTACTGAAGAAGGTAGGATTCAACTATATATTCTAAACAAGTTTGTGGAATTATATTGTTGATTCACTTGTCATGTTTTGAACAAGACATACCTACAAATTACAAACAAGCATGATGGACCTAAATACGAGAAATGAATAGTCATTGAAATCTCGTTAGTGGAATTCTCGATTTGATGGTGATCAAGGAATTTTGGAATGTCTAAGATTGTCGAGAGGACCTAGATTTGAGTGGGAGCAAATCAGCTTGGCTAATTCATAATATGTAGCTGACATATTTTGAGTGGGAGCTAAGTGAAATCCCTGGATCTCAAACATGAATGTCATATTTGAGTGGGAGCGTGAAATCATTCTAGAATATGTAGACGACATATCTGAATGATGTGATTGGTGTTAATAACGTTTAAGTTAGACAAATAAGGATGAAGTTGAAGTTATTAAACAAGAAAATCTATCAAGATAGATTGGTGAGTTTAATAAACACTAAATGTCGAATGCTTCCTAGAATTGATTCTGAAAGATGTTTAGAATGTCCTAAAACAAGATTCTGAAGAAGCTCAGAATGGAACAAGGTGAGAAAGTAGTTCTTACTGTATGAAGCATTGAGTTAGTATTGCAACTATGGTTGAAAGAAAGAGATGCGTTGCATCTCCTATGCCTCAGTCATAGGTTCTTTCGTATATCCATATTGTATACTCGACGTAATGTGACCCGAGGTTCTGGTTGGTAGGACAAAGTCTTAACTGTAAGAGCATGTCGTTAAGTGATTCCTGAGTTGATCACAGGACCAGAATTAAGTTTGTACATAAATGGCTTGAAGCAATGTAAGTGGCATAGATGCATATCATGCACTAGGATCTACATAGATATAGAAGTATAAAGGCTCCATCTGATGTGATATATAATGTTATGGTGGGGCTAGTTCGCTTTTAACGTAGAATGATGTGTCCCAGGGCCCAGTGCCCATGAGAAAGCCCTCGAGGTTGATCTAAAGTCACTGTAAGCTCCTGGAATCCGGCCTTGTTCTGCCGCCATGACTATAGTATATACACAAAGGATAGCAAAGTGTGTTTTGAAGTTTAGATGACAACGGTGAAAATGACCGTCATCATAAACACTAGAAACAAAGTCTCACTTTGTCTCCAAACAAATGCTTCGACCCATTATAAGATAATGGTGTGAAATTAGGAAGACATTAACGATTTGCAAAAGACATAATGATCTGGTAAAACGGAACATGGACATGACGTTTCCCATGAGCATGCATGATCTGTAAACGCATATGGTATATGGTTTATATGAGTAAAATGCAAGCTAGATTATTTGTACTCTAGTGCAAGTGGGAGACTGAAGGAGATATACCCTAGAGGCAAATAATAAATAGGTTTTTATTGTCATATCTCAATTAGTTTATAATAGTTTCATATTGTGCTATAATTGTGCCAAGTAGAAACATTGGTACAGGTGTGGTATGAAACAACCAAGTCCTAGTAGCCTTTATTAATACTAGTTCGTTGGTCATGAGGATGATCTGGGTTTCAAGATCATGGGCATCTATGCCAATTGACAACGGGATCATATCATTGGAGAATGATGTGATTGTACATTCCTCGAAGGATTGCAACACGATCAAGTCATATAGTTCATTGTTACAACAGCTATACCTAGACTCCTTCTCCTTAGACCGTGAGCTCATATTACTCACTGTTTCCTGAGGCTGCTTTGACTACATCAACCGTCATCTGGTAATACGGTGGCCATAAAGGTGTATGTTGGGTATTCCAAAGGAACAGTTGATGACATGTGACTGCAAGACCGGGATTTTTTCACCCACATGACGGGTAAAGATACATACGGCCGGCTTGGTGAGATTACATCCATAAATGTTGCAACATGTGACTCGATCACGGGGATGTAATATCACGGTAACAAGAAAACAGAACTTGTTGTGAACGAGATTGAACAAGGTATGGGATACCAATGATCAGATCTCGGACAAGTTGTATCGAGAAACAAAAGGAAGAGGATGCTACATTTAGCGGTTCAAACGACATTGTCATCAGGAATGCATAGGGGTCACATGGATATCCCTGGTCCCTCTGTTGATCATTGATACAGATCATGTCTAGAGTATTCCCGAGCCGTGAGAGGATACACTTAAGGGTACGATGAGAGCGATCATTGGTAAGACGGAATCATAGTAGAGAAAGAGAAAGCCAAAAATGTTCTGCGGAGAGATCCAAAGTTGTTCGGAGAAAGAATAAAGGAAAAGACCAGAAAAGTGTTTTTGGATAAATAGGAATTTAAATATGTATATTATATGTTAATTATGAATTAATATATTCTATATAATATTTAGATTAAGATTTATAAAAGCATCTTTTATATTAGGCCAAATCCCCGGAGGGAAATAGCCTAAAAGAAAAGCTGTAGAAAAAGAAAAAGGAAAAAGGATCAGCCCAACCGGACGAGCGGCAGATAGTACCTGCCGCACGAGTACGGCCGATAGCCGAACGGCTGCTGGCCGGCCAGCTCGACCCCGGCCCATGCGGGCGCACGGGGGAGCCATCCTGGCTAGCAGGCCGCGGCCGCTGCCGCATGATGGGCCGCAGGAGCACCGGGGCGACCCACCCGGGAGGCCTTAGCTACCACGCCGGGCAGCACGCTACTGGGCCGCAGAGTGGGCACGCCGGCCCACTCCTGCTGGCTGTGAGCAGCCATAGCTGCTGGCCACCATGGGCTGCTGGCTGGGTCCGGCGAGGTGGCCCATTCGGCCACCTATTGGCCCAGCCGGCTGCCCCTTTTCTTTTTGCCCTTTTCCCCTTAGTTTTAGTCCCACATGGGGCACCTAATGGGGAGGGCACACCTCCCTTTGCCTATATAAAGGGGTGCCCATGGGAGGACTAAAACACACCTAATATTTGGAGAAGTCCTTTGGTTGGCTTCCTCCTTCCCTCTCTCTCTAGTCCTTGTGACCATGGCCCCAAGTTTGGGCTGTGCGAATAAGGCACACCTGCAGTACGCCGTTGCGCTGTAGGGATTCCTAGCCGGATATCAACTTCCGCACTCCCAGTGGGATCGGGGAGCCGGAGGTCTCATCATGCACCGGATGTGTACAAAGACACGAGGCGCAACACTTGGGGCGCTTAAATGTTGTGAGCCGGAGCTGCTGCATGATGAAGATGAAGAAGGAGCAAGGAGTGACCTGCGAGGAGCTTCGCGACCTTGAGGTCGGCTACGAGTACGACTACATCAACCACGTTCCCCGCGGAACGTTAACCGCGTATAGTCTACAAGGGTATGTATTCTATAGACATTAGCCGTTACCGCATTACTACATAGATAGATCCTAGATAGTTTTGGGGTTCCATCGTAGGAATTTTTTTGTTTTCTGCTGCGGATCCCCTTCAAAAGCAGTATGTGCTAGAAGCGCCGCTAGGCTCCCCACCAGCTCCAGATGCCCCCGATAAAGAAAAGAATGTCTATTTGACTCGTCATGAGGACCACAACTTAGTTCATTGTGGCATACTGTATGGGCTAGAGCCAGAACTTCAAAAGCGTTTCAAAAATGGCAATGCCTTTGATACCATGGGTGAATTGAAAATGATTTTAGATAGCCATGCTACCATAGAGAGTTATGCTGCTTCTAGAAAGTTCTTTAGCTGCATGATGGCAGAGAACAACTCCATTAGTGAGCACGTACTCAAAATGTCTGGTATGTCGATAAGCTTGTGTCCTTGGGAAGAACGATTCCCATTGACTTAGGCATACATCATGTTCTCCAAGCTTTGGCACCTAGCTACAAGAGCTTCATGATGAACTATAACATGCAGGTCATGAAGAAGTCTCTCCCCCGAGTTTCTGTCAATGCTTAAGACTGTAGAAGTGGAGATTAGGAAAGAGCATCAAGTGTTGATGATCAATAAGACCACCAGTTTCAAGAAAGACAAGAAGGGAAAACTGAAGGGAAAGAAGGGCGCCAAATCTATTGCTGCGCTTGAAAAGAAATCCCGAGTTGGCCCTAAGTCTGATACCAAGTGCTATTATTGCAAGGGGACTGGCCATTGGAAGCGCAACTGCCCTAAGTATTTGGCGGACAAGAAGGCCAGCAAGGCAAACAAAGGTATATGTGATATACATGTTATTGATGTGTACTTGACTAGTACTCATAGTAGCACATGGGTATTTGATACTAGATCGGTTGCTAATATATGTAACTCGAATCAGGGGCTGTGAAACAAGCGACAGCTAGCAAGGAATGAGGTCACGATGCGTGTTGGCAATGGATCAAGAGTTGATGTGACCGCTATTGGAACGCTGCCTCTCCATATGTCGTCCGGATTCATTATAAATCTAAAATAATTGTTATTTGGTGCCTTCACAAAGCATGAATATTGTATCCAGATCATGTTTATTGCGAAGTGGTTATAAATATGAAAACAATGGTTGTTCAATTTATATGGATAATATCTTTTATGGTCATGCACCTGTGATGAATGGTTTATTTCTGTTAAATCTCGATAGTAGTGATACACATATTCATAACGTTGATGCTAAAAGGATTAAACTTGATAATGATATATCTACATATATGTGGCACTGCCGTCTAGGTCATATTGACGTAAAACGCATGAAGAAGCTCCATTTTGATGGACTCTTGGAATCATTTGATACATGTGAGCCATGCCTTTATGGGCAAGATGAATACAACCCCATTTTCCGATACAATGGAGCGGGCGACAGATTTGTTGGAAATCATACATACAGATATATGTGGTCCAATGGGTGTGTCGACACGAGGTGGATATCGTTATTTTGTTACTTTCATGGATGATTTAAGTAGATACGGGTATATCTATTTGATGAAACACAAGTCTGAAACCTTTGAAAAGTTCAAGGAATTTCAGAGTGAAGTGGAAAATCATCGTAATAGAAGGATCAAATTTCTGTGGTCTGACCATGGAGGTGAGTATCTAAGTTACGAGTTTAGCGCACATATGAGAGCGTGGAATAGTTTCACAACTCACGCCTGCTGAAACACCACAACATAATGGTGTATCAGAACGTTGTAATCGTACTTTATTGGATATGGTTCAATCTATGATGTCTCTGACAGACTTGCCACTGCCATTTTTGGGTTATGAACTGGAAACCAATGCATCCACTTTAAATCAGGCACCATCTAAATCCATTGAAACGACACCGTATGAATTGTGGTTTGGAAACAAACCTAAGTTGTCATTTATTAAAGTTTCAGGATACGATGTTTATGTGAAGAAACTTCAGCCTAATAAACTCGAACCCAAAGCGGAAAAATGCGTCTTCATAGGATACCCTAAAGAAACAATTGGGTATTCCTTCTATCACATATCCGAGGGCAAGGTTTTCGTTGACAAGAATGGATCCTTTCTAGAGAAAGATTTTCTCGCGAAAGGTGTGAGTAGTCGAAAGGTAGAACTTGAAGAGGTTATTGAACCTTCTCTTCATGAAACAGTGAGTGGCGCAGCGCCAGAAATTGTTCCGGAGTTGACTTAACCGAATGAAGAAGGAACTAATCATAAAGATCATGAAACTCCGAAAGAGGACACTACCAAACCTCGCAGGTCAAGAAGGACACATGCAACTCCTGAACTGTATGGAAATCCTGTCGTGAATTTCATGGTAGATGGAATTGATGACCCTGCGACGTATGAAGAAGCGATGATGAGCCTAGATTCCAACAAATGGCCAGAAGCCATGAAATCCGAGATGGGATCCATGTATGAAAACCAGGTTTGGACCTTGGTGGACTTACCTCATGACTGAAAGGCCATTGAGAATAAATGGATTTTCAAGAAGAAAGCTGATGTTGATGGTAATGTGACCATCTATAAAGCTCGACTTGTCACAAAGGGGTTTCGACAAATTCACGGAGTTGGCTACGATGAGACATTCTCTCCCATAGCGATGCTAAAGATGGCTAGGATTATATTAGCAATTGCTGCATATTTTGATTATGGAATATGGCAGATGGATGTCAAAACCGCGTTCCTCAATGGTAATATTGAAGAAGAGTTGTATATGATGCAACCAAAGGGTTTTGTCGATCCTAAGGATGCTGTCAAGGTATGCAAGCTTCAGTGATCCACCTATGGACTGAAGCAAGCATCCTGGAGTTGGAATCTCCGCTTTGATGAGATGATCAAAGAGTTTGGATTTGTGCAAACTTATGGAGAGGCTTGTATTTACAAGAAAGTGAGTGGGAGCAATGTGGCATTTCTAGTATTATATGTGGATGATATATTATTGATTGGAAATGTTATAGATCTTTTAAACAGTGTTAAAAGTTATCTAAATAACAAATTTTTGATGAAGGACCTTGGTGAAGCATCATATATATTAGGCATTAAGATCTATAGAGATAGATCAAGACGCCTAATTGGGCTATCACAAAGTACATACCTTGATAAGGTTTTAAAGAAGTTTAAAATGGATAGAAGTAAGAAGGGGTTCTTACCTATTTTGCAAGGCAAGACATTGAGTAAGACTCAAAATCTGGCTATGGCGGAAGAAAGAGAGATAATGGATAAGATCCCCTATGCTTCAGCCATAGGCTCTATAATGTACGCCATGCTATGTACAAGACCGGATGTGTCACATGCTATTTGTTTGACTAGTAGGTACTAATCTATTCCAGGTTCAGAACACTGGATAGTGGTCAAGAATATCCTTAAGTACTTAAGAAGAACTAAGGAAATGTTTCTTGTATACGGGGGTGAAGAAGAGCTGGTCACTAAGTGTTATGTTGACACTAGCTTTGACACCGATCCAGATGACTCTAAGTCTCAATCTAGATACGTATTTATCATGAACGGAGCAACAATTAGTTGGACGAGCTCCAAACTACCTATGGTGGCGGGATCAACAATGGAGGCGGAATATGTTGCTCCTTTAGAAGCAGTGAAGGAAGCGGTTCGGATAAAAGAGTTCATAACTGAACTAGGTGTGTTCCTAGTACGTTGGACCCAATGGTGATCTATTGTGACAATAATGGAGCCATAGCCAATGCCAAGGATGGAGATATAAAGATTTGTAAAGTACATACGGATCTGAATGTAGCGGATCCATTGACTAAAGTTCTCCCTAGGGAAAAACATGATCAACACCAGAACTCCATGGGTGTTAGATTTATCACTATGTAAACTAGATTATTGTCTCTAGTGCAAATAGGAGACAGAAGGGAATATGCCCTGAGAGGCAATAATAAAGTTTTTTATCGAATTCCAAGTATATGATAGATGTTTATTTTGCATGCTATAATTGTATTGATTGGAAACATTAATACATGTGTGTTTAATAAACAAATAAAGGGTTCCTAGTTATGCCTCTCTTATAAACTAGCTCATTGATTAACAAGATGATCAAGGGTTCCTGATCATGGACATTGGATGTTGTTAATATCGAGGTTACAACATTGGTTGAATGATGTGATGAACATTCATCCAAAGTATAGCATTATGATCAAAATCATTGTGTTTAAATTGCTATAACATCATACGAAGTAATCCTAGTCCTTAGACCATGAGATCATGTCAATCACTAACACTAGAAGAGTAACTTGATAACATCAAACGTCACACCCTAATATGGTGACTATAAAGGTGGGTTTAGAAACTTCGAAGGTGTTATGTAGAGGCTCATGGATCAAGAGTGGGATTTGTCCATCTTGATGACGGATAGATATAGTCTGGGCCCTCTCGATGATATCACATTGAGATAGCTTTCAAGTAAGTGTGTGATCACTAGAATGTTATATCAGGGAACGAAAAAAGAGTGCATGTCGGCAATGAGATCAAACTAGGTATTGAGATACAATGATCGAATCTCAGAAATGTAATATATCACGAGACAAAGGGATTTAATTACTAGTGTTAAAGGTTCTCACGATCAGAGAAGTCATCCTTGAATGTGTGGGAGTTAGTATGGATCTCCATGTCCCGCTACTGATTATTGATTGGAGAAGGGTCTCGATCATGTCTGCATTATTCGCGAACCATAGGGTGACACACTTAAGGGATATCGACACCATTTGGAGCAAATGTGTTCCAGAGAAAAGTATTGCAAAGCGCTAGAATTATTTCAATGGACACCGGAATTGTTTCAGGTGAAATTGCTGAAATTGGTTTTGCATGTGATATTGAAATATTGCAGGGGGTTTTATGTGAATGTTTTTTAATTAAAGTAATTAACAAAATTCTAAATAAAAGAGTTTTATTAAATGAGAGTTGCATTAAATTTGGTGGAAATTTAATGCATGTGAGTGGACTTTTGAGTGGAGGCATATTTATGTGAGTGGGAGCTCCACCCACATGAATGAGGGAAGAGGTGGGGGCACCTCCATGGCCGTCGGGCATGGGAGGGGGCTACCCCCTCTCCCTATAAAAGGATCCCCTCTCCTCCTCATAAAGTACACCTCCTCATGAAGGATCTCTCTCCCCCTCTAGAATTATTCTCCCATGGTCTCAGATTAGCGAGATACATGTTCCTAGTGGATTTTCGTCTGGAAGGAGTTGCTACTTCTGCTGCATTGCTGGAGCAAGGAGGCGGAGGTTGTTCGGTGGACTGGACTTGTGTGCGATCACGGATGCTCTGCTGATTTGTGGCGCTAGGACTTCCTCTCGATCTTGAGATCGGCAAGCAATCAACTACATCATCCACGAGTCCAATCTCGTTATACTTTGTCGGTCTTCAAGGGTATGATCTCTATGGATGTATATCCACCCGTTGCTTGTATCTAAGTAGATAGATCTTGGTGCTTAGTAGTTCCCATCGTAGGAATTTTTTTGTTTGCTATGTTGCAAACCCAACAACTCTCCTCTCCCTCCACCGTCGCTCGCACTCTTCCAAGCGGAAGTAGCGGTGGTCGTGGGCTGGCTCCTCCTCCTCCTGGCGCACGGCAGGGGCGCCAACGAAATCATGCGCCCGGGACGGTGGTGGCAGGACCCCCTAAAGGAAGCATGGCATGCCGCTCCGCTGACGGCACCTGCGGCTCGAGCCGGATCTGCCGGCTTCATGGTCGTTCTTCGACTTCTTGAACCACCCCAGCTTCTTCGTCGCTGGCGGTGGTGGTGGCGGTGGTGGTGGTGGTGGCTGTGGTGGCTAGTTGCTGAGTGGCTCCGGCAATGGCGATGGCGATGGCGAGAGGAGGGGTGGTGTGTGGCATAGACGGTCGCTAGGGCAGCTTAATAAGCCCCTGCCGGTGGGAGCGCGTGCTGGTTCTCATGCCTTCGCCATCAATGCCAGCGCGGGAACTCAGGCGATGCCCCGTCCCGTCGTCATTGATGGCGAAGGCTGTTGCAGCTGCGTCTGACTTGGTGCCGCCATTCAGTTTGCCGCCTGTGCCTCTGAATCACTGTCGCGGTTGCATCTGAATCGGTGCTACGGTTGCGTCTGACTCGCTACAGACGCTGGCGGGTGGGCCAGTAGCACGCGTGGTGGAGGACATGCCCACGACCCGCATGTGTCTGGGCCGACGCAACGGTCAAGCAAATTAGGTGCACCGATGGGTCGAGCTGGATGCGTCAATCCGGATGGGTCGTGCCGCTAGGAGACCGCGCACGCGCCGCACGTCTGCGCGGACACGTTCGGACGCGCCCGGGCGGGTTGGGTCGGGCCGGTGGAGATGCCCTAATGGAACATTCTGCTGAAAATCAATTTATTTCATTCATGGTCCATATCTAAAGATGTAGAATGGTGCCCCCTCTAGGTACCCTCCCGTAAATCAGAGTTTATGGATCGTTAATCTTGGCTCTTAGTAAATCCTAGCATTTCATTTGATTCTCACCATGTCATGTAAAAGGCTTCCACGGTGGAAACCCTAATCCCAAATTCCCAATCCTGCACACCACCGATCCCAACACGACGGCTCGCCTCCTCCTCTTCCACCATGCTCACGCGACCCCTGCCCTCTCCGCCGCCATACCCATGCGGCGCGGTGGCTCATACTCCTCCTTCACATCCTCTTCATCTTGCACAGCGTCGGCTCCATCCCGCAACCATCCCTCTCTTTACTAGAAGCCAGACGGACAAGGAGGTGGTCTGCTCCACCATCGCATGGCCGAAGAGACGAGCGAGGATGGGCCGTCGTGTACGGCCACGGATACGGGCGAGGAGGGCCTTTCAACTGCATCCACAACAGGAGGCCCTCGACACTGCTGCGCTTGTACCTCAGTGACACCCAGATTTCCGTCGTTCTTCTCCTCTGACTACACCGATTTGGCTATGATGGCATGTAGGTTTCTCTCTCCGTACATCACAGCATAATACTTGGTTTCTAATAAGCTTGCAACATCAATATTTTTATACCTGAAATTTTTAACCATGTGTTTTTACCTTATGAAGACTAGACTATATCTCTGCATTCTTTGTTGCGAATTTCAAGTCAGGTTTGATGCTACCGTTAGGAAGCAGATGGGTGAACGTGCATCAGCACATCATTTTAGATGTAATATGCATTAGACTCCCATACATGATTCAATTTTTGAGTTGGTACGCATTATTTTAGATGCAGGTTTCTCATTTTTAATTCTGTTTTAAGCTAAAATTTTAGTGTCATGTTCATTTTTGTAGTTAGATGTACATCGGTGTTAACTCCATAGGTTGGTAGCAGAACTTGTGTTTGTCGTCATAGTTCGTAGCCACGGGAACTACAGGGAAAGAGGAAGAAGAGGCTTTGTCATATCCATTCCCGGCTCTACATGCCGTGCTACGTATGGTGACCGTCCTAGCTCCGCCTCCACAAACTACGACCATCCTCCACGTCCCGGCCAGTCTATCCCTCCATCTGTTACAAATAGCCACACTCTTCTATTCCCCTTATTTGTCTCCTCCCCTATGCTCCTCATCTCGGTTACACATTCTTTTACATGCATGCTGCAAGATAGATGAAGTAGTGTATTATTCGTGCTCCGCTGTCTCATAAGTAACTTATTCCTGAAATTTAACTGCGATTAATGATAACATGTATGTGAAGAATATTCATCGCCCAATTATGTGACTTGAATTTACAATATATTGATTCCCTCGGATGTTGGGGTTATAATTACAAGCTACGGTTGGATGAGCTATGGTTTGAATAGCTTGCCTCTTAACACATGGCTACTTATGAATACCTCCTTTTTAGAATATTCTAATTTATAAATAAGGGTTAATGTGCTAAATTTGTCAGTCTGGACTATAATTAAATGGGTTCAATGGCAGAAAATAATAAAATTTCCTACAACGAGAACACACCAACCCAAGATCTATCTATGGAGAAGTACAGTAACGAGCGGTATACGATGATCATACCTTTGAAGATAGAGAAAGGGAGAATACGTTCCTATCGTCGGATTGATGACAAGTACGCCATGAGGGTGGGGGGGGGGGGGTCCTCGGGGCGTGGAGAAAGATTGGGTGTGAGACGATCGTGTTCCGAAATGGTGAGCACACAAGCTTTACCCATATTCGAATCCGCCTGCAGTGGACGGATCCTACTCCTGCTAGCAATCCAGTAATACGGCAGAGCCAGAAGTATAGATTACAAGAGAGGTTTCTCCTATGGGAGTTGAGGTTGTGATTGTTGATGCCGTAAAGGCCTATCCCTAGGACGACTTATATAATCATTCGGTCCTAGCTTACAGGAGAGTCCTATCCGGCTACGATACAGAGTCGGTTACATAGTACATCTTGGACTACAAGTAACACTACAGGCCTAAGTCGGTAAGTCTTTTGGGCCTTCCCTTAGCCAAATAGGCTTCCATCTTGTTTCCTTGAATGGGCTACCCGTGAAGCATAGCTCTAACCCGAAGTGGGCCACCCTGGTCCGTGAGTCAGAGTGGGTATACCCAGAAAGTATATCCCCAACAGTACCCCCCCGAAGCCTCCAAGATCCAAAGTTGGATTTCATCATCTAGCCGGATTCTTCTTCGGCTATAGAATCTTGAAGGGTCCTTGAAACTCTAAAAGAAAAATGGGATCCGAGTCTCAGGAATGAGTCGGACCAGTCAATATCTCATTATTACTTTCCTGCTTGATTTCAAACTAATTCGAACTTGGCCTGTGACGCAACCTGATGTCATTCAAGGTCTAGTCTTGTCACTGACAAACATTCTGTCAGTGTGACCGTTGGTGGGTCCGCTTTGTGCGGAACTGAGGCGCCATTTCAATGCGCACACGGAGATCGAGGCAGCACAATCTTCTCAGGGAAGTTTCCTTGCTCCTTCCGTGACACATGGCACAAATGTCGCATGTTTACACCAATCCTGGCGCAGGTGAGGCTATAAGGGGTAAAATCTCCTCAATTTCTTCTCACCAGTGCCCTTGCCTTCCTTCTCCCCAAACCAAAAATCTGCACCCCCATCTCGTCCTCCTCTCCACCCCTAAATCTGCACAACGTCGCACACCTAAGGTCACATTCCCCGGCGATGCGAGATGGAAGACGCATCAAGCTCCGGTGCGATGACATGTACGGTGATGACGGCAGAGGATAGAGGCCATCGCAGGGTCTGAATTCCCTACGTCTTGGACGATGAGAAGCTCTGTAGCGTCAAGGCAGAATGTCTCCTCTTCGCCGGTGAGTGGCGGAGCGGCTTCGACGTGCCTCTTCCCGCCCCCCGCAACGACGAACGGGTACACTTTGGTACTCACGTTGATCAAGGTATAAGTTTTCCACCCTCGGAGTTCTTCTCCGAGGTGATTAATCATTACGACGTACAACTCCATAATCTTTATCCCAATTCGATTCTACATCTTAGCACCTATGTCTCTCTTTGCGAGGGTTATCTTGGAATCAAGCAGAGTCTTACTTTCTTCCTATACTATTTTAGTACTAGGAAAAATTCCATAAATTTCGGTGTTCCATATATAACCGGAACTCTTAGCTTAGTCCTTAGGAGAGAACGAGTCTATCCACAGCTAGTGAATCAGGGAATAGATGACCGTCCCTATTTTTCTATCACAAGGACAAGCTGGCTCCTGGCAAGCAAGAAGGCTTCTCGACTTCCATTGATGGTGATGCCGCTCCCCAAGAATCATGGGACGCGGAAGCACCGACTCTTACTAAAGATTTGATCCACGCCAAGAGGCTAATTGAATTTTTGATGAAGCATAGAGGACTGAAGGGATCCGACTTAGTCCATTGCTAGCTAGCTCGTCGGATTCAACCTCTTCAGCATCGTGGGGATCGGCTGATGCACACAATCACCAAGAGTAGAAAAGAAAGCTTGAGGATTAGCAGGCTATCGATCCCCAACAAAGAATACGAGACCCGAGTCAAGTGGTTGATCAAGGAGCGGTAGACTGGAAGATTTCAGATGTCTCTCTGGACATGTTCATGGCTGAAATGGATCGTATGGGCACCTAGAGGGGGGGTGAATAGGTGCTACTTCAAATTTTAGTTCCTTTTCAATTTTAGGCTTGACACAATGTAAATTCTCTAGATATGCAATTACGAGAATTTCCCTATATGCCAACATAACTACGAAGCGTGTAAAAAGGAGCGAGGAAACCGTAGTGGAGCACGCGGAGACATGGGGATTTGTTTGACCACAGTTCCTTCCTTGTTAAGGGAAGTACGTCTGCGTTGGAGGGGTGGGCGGTTCTAATACCACCACGCCATAATAGGCCTCACCCTATTCTCCGATGGATCTTGCCACCAAAGGCCTAATCCACCTTTCCACTATTGGTACCCTTCGAGGCGGAACCGGTGCCTTTACAATGCTAGCGGGGCACACATCCACAACCGAATTGGAGGCTCCCATGATGAAAACAAGCTGCCATAAGAACAAGGATTATCAAATAATCAAAACTAGGATCTAGATATTTGCAAGAAATACTAGATCAATAATCCCCCACATGAATGGAGGGGAAGTTGAGCGCTTGATTGGTGTTGATGAAGATCGAGTCCTCCTCCTTCAATTCCCCAAATATCAAAGCCTTTGGGTGGGTGAGGATGGAGATCTCGCTTGGAACTTGAAGAACAGGTCTGAGCCTTTTCGAATGAATCAAGAGTTCTGGCAGGAGGGGTTGATGGGGAATAAATACCCCCTACGAAACTCGGTTGTTGGAGACTTTGGGGGTCGGATTATCCGGCCGGTGAAAAACTCCGCCCCGAAAATGGATTTTCCGGGGAAAAATCTGCCCCCATACTGCACGAAGCGCCATGGCTACCTTTGAAAAACTTCCTGGGGGTGGATTATCCAGCCCCATTTTGGGAGGATTATCCGGCCCGGGAAAAAACTCTGGCCATGGCCAGACAATCTGAAGAATAATCCCCCCATACTGCATGATGCGCCTTGCCCACCTTTGACGATTGGTCTAGGCCAGATTATCCGGCCCTTGGCAGGGCGGATAATCCGCCCCCAACGTCTGTTTTTGGCTGCTTTTCATATGAACTTTGCAGCACTTAGGACACATGAGATGATCCATGGTATTGTTATCTAACACACAAAACACTATAGATCATGAAATGTTCTTCCAATCTCCCCCTTTTTGGTGTTAGATGATAATACTAGGATTTGCAATAGAGATCTACTAACAACATCATTACAAGGATGAAAGAGACTCCCCCTAAATGTGTGCATAATTAATAGTTTGCATTTGAATACAAATGCACACAAGTAGGTACAAGGCTATTTCATTAGAAGGGAATCTACATACAAATAACAAGTTAGACCAAAAACATCATACCACCATGAGAGAGAAGTCCTCAATATAATATAACAATAGTCAATATGATAACCATTATTGAGACCTTCCAGTGATAGATGGATAACCAAAATAGCCAATATGATAGATGGATCCATAATCACCGAGACATAAATCCACAAGATAATTCCACTGATAAATCTACAACTGAACCATAGTGCCACACATAAACATAGTCTCATACAAACCAACTCACGAATAAAAGCTCAACGCTAAATGGGCTCAAGCAATGAAAGAGAAAAACGATAAAAAGTAAATGCTTGAGCCTGACCCATGCAAATTCGTGGAAACCTAAATAGAACTACTTCTCCCCCTTTGGCATCGAAATACTAAAAAGGAAGAAGAGCGATGCTAGTGTCCCAAGAGATCACTCATTGTACGCCGCATCATCATCATCATCCTCGTCCTCGTCCCCGTCCTCATCTTCCTCTTCATCATCATCATCAGCTGCTGGGGAAGGCTCCCTTGACGGAGGAACATGTGGCGCTCGAGATCTCCATAGTTGAGTCCGGAGGTGTTCCACAGGGCCTTGTTCCTTTGCGGCCCCAAAGTTTGTCGGCGAGTGCATCGCGGGGCCCGAGTTGCCTGCGCGTTTCGCAAAGTTGGGCTGCCAACTACCGAGAGGGGCCATTTCAAGGCAAACTCATTGATGACCCACAAGTATAGGGGGTGTATCGCGGTATTTTCGAAGGAAGTGAACCCCAATTTATTGATTCGACACAAGGGGAGCCAAAGAATATTTATAAGCCTTAACAGTTGAGTTGTCAATTCAGCTGCACCTGGAAAACAATCTTGCTCACAGCAGTTTATCAGTAGCATCAATTTTGTAGTAGGAATAACAAAGTAACAGCAGTAGTAAAGCAAAGACAGTAGTAACAAAAGCAGTAACAGTGGGATTCGAGTGCGGTAGGCATAGGGATGGATGGACGGGCGTTGCATGGACAAGGCAATTCACATAACAATCAGAACATAGGGCAATTGCAGATAAATAAGATAAAGCATCCAAGTACTAGATAATACTAGGCATGTGTTCCATATATAGTCATACGTGCTCGCAATGAGAACTTGCACAACATCTTTTGTCCTGCCAGCCTATTTGCAGCGGGGCCTCTAGGAAACTACTGGCAATTAAGGTGCTCCTTTTAATAGAGCACCGGAGCAAAGCATTAACACTCCGTGAACACATGTGATCCTCACATCAAAGCCATTCCCTTCCGGTTATCCCGATTTCTGTCACTTCGGGGCCATAGGTTCCGGACAACAACCTGTGTATACAACTTGCAGATAAGACCAAAAACAATACTATCATAATGAATCAATAACATGTTTAGATCTGAAATCATGGCACTCGGGCCCTAGTGACAAGCATTAAGCACAACAAGTCGCAACAAAGTCATAAAGCACTAATAAAAGATACTAGGCACCATGCCCTAACAATCTAATGCCATTACATGAACGATCTCATCCAATCCCTACCATCCCCATAGCCTACAACGGGGGATTACTCACTCATAGATGGGGGAAACATGGATGGTCGATGGAGAAGCGATGGTGATGATGATGGCGATGATCTCCTCCAATTCCCCGTCCCGGCAAGGTGCCAGAACGGAGTTTCTGGTGCTGTTTCGTGGAATCTGGTGGTGGCGGCGGAGCGGAACTCCTTCTGGAAAAACATTGAAACCCCCCGAAGTTTTTAGGTCAGAAGGCTCCTTATAGGCGAAGAGAGAGGCCGAGGGGGTGCCTGGGGGGCCCACACCACCCCCTGGCACGGCCTGGCCTGGCCCGCGCCACCAGGTGGTGTGGCCACCCCTGGCTCTTCTCCGTCTCGTATTCTGGCTCCTGGAGTCTTCGGGTGAAATAGGATTTTTGGCATATTTTCCGGGATTTTTCCTGATAGTTGGTTTTCTGCACAAAAAGTAGACACCAAGGCAATTCTGCTGAAAACAGAGTCAGTCCGCGTTAGTTGCATTCAAATCACACAAGTTTAGAGGAGAAACAATAGCAAAAGTGTTCGGAAAAGTAGATACATTTTGGACGTATCAACTCCCCCAAGCTTAGCTTATTGCTTGTCCTCAAGCAATTTAGTTGAAAACTGAGTGCGATAAAAGAACGTTCACGAACACATTTGCTTCATAAGATGTAAATATTCTCAGCAATGTGATCAACTACTTAAACAGTTCATAATAAATAGTATGCAGCTAAGTCTACTTAATAGTCATTGCAAGCTATGAAGAGATTCCAACTCAAGAATAATAAGTAGCATGAAGCACAAACATAAGCAACATTACAATGCTCATAAAAAGGTATGATAGAGTGGTATCTCGCTTGCCTTTGATTATGAATGCCAAGGCACCTCTGAAGTTCAAATGATGACTAGAAGTAAATATATCAAGGATACAAGCATCAAAGTCATAACACAAATAATCAAGTAATGGAACAAACACAAATAATGACAACTATGCTCTCAAGAAGGTGCTCAAAGAATATGTGGAGACTCAACAAGTAAAGAAAAAGGTTTTGAATAATTTTGAAAAGCTTCCAAATGCTGAAAGTATGGTACTCGTTAGCTTTGAGCTCTCATTGCCCCTATCATAAGCATCATTAATGTGGTTAAGGTGAAAGTGACACAACTAAGAGGATATGCTTGACAAGTTATAAATCGAAGTCTCATGCCCCTTACTTACGAAGACCGATCCTCATGCTACTCAACTTCAGTCACAAGTAAGCTCTTGTCATTGTAAGTATATACGTATCATAGAGAACCGCCAACGGGGTACCCCTTGCACATGACACAGGAGCTATCTCGTAATCAAAATAACAAGGCAAGCAGACAATGAGCATCTCGGCGATCTTTTTATTTACTATGTGCATAGATTTTTATTGAGGATGCTTCATAGAATACTCATTATGGTTATGCTGCAAGTTTCCACCATGATTAGGCATGGATTAGGCTAGCGGCCTAGGCGTTTCTCTAACATACATACAAACTCCATGATCTTACAAGTTCCACTTTTATTTCACACCGTCGGGATCCATAAGCAAAAGAACATGATATCAACTAGGTACAAAGTACCTATGAAGTGTTGAAAGCGGTCCCCATGATGCATGGTTCTGCTAACTTCAACTCATAAAGCGCAAGCATATGCGCAACAAAGAAGGACGCAATGGTTCAGGTTTATTAAGTGCAAGAAAATAAAGTGTGCCATCAAGTTCGTGAGAGCTTTACTAACTAACTTTCTCATAACAAGCAATCATTTTATTCGGAAGAAAACAAGGCATATTGAATATGCACGGAGGTAGCAAATGGTGCTAATGGGTAGGTATGGTGGACAGTTTGGAAATATTTGGTTTAGGGAGTTGGGAACTTGAGTAAAACATATTCAGTGAAAGTGAAGGCTAGCAATAGTAAGGGAGTGACAAATGAAAGAGCAATAGCTGTCATTATCATGCTTGCAACAAAACATGACTATTCATGGCATGAAAGTGATTCAAGATCCTCAAGGCAAAATAATTCATCAAGGCTTAACTGATTATCACAGTCATGTGCATGCGTGAGCATGTGCCAAGTCAATTCAAATGAAACATTCAGAGGAGGATACCGCGGTGTCATACCAATTTATGAATAGAGCAATGCAAGCAAACATTCATAAGACATGCTACAAACTATTAGCGAGCTGGAGCTAATCATAAGAAAGCAAGAACTACTAAGCATCCAAAGATAACATACACCCTACTTGAACGGACTAAGCAAGCTCACAATGATGAGTATATGTACAAAATGAAAACAAATAGAGTTCATTACCAGCCTCTTACCATGCCTCAAGTTGTCATTGATCCTCATTATTGCTCTTCACTTGTGTGGCTTGAATAATAATATGAAACCAATATCCACTGAGGACTGCCGAACCCTATAGCAAACTCGCAAAAACCAAAGAAGAACGACAAATATTTTTGGTGTTTTCAATTTTTAAACAAGAACCAAAAGGGAAAAACAAAGCAAAGCAAAATCTTTTTGGGTTTTTCGAAAAGTTCAAACAAAGCAGTCAAAAAGAAGAAGCAAACCAAAGAGAAACAACCGAAATATTTTTGGTCTTTTTGTGTTTTTAGAAAGCAAAAGCAAAGAAGAACGAAAACTAAAAAGAGAACGAAAACATGAATATACAAAGTACCGACGCAACATGATATGGAGATGAGTGCGGTGTCGGCGTACCTCCCCCCAAGCTTAGGCTTTTGGCCTAAGTGGGTATCAATCCCAAGCTGGCCAGGATGAAGTGTCACCCTGGTACGACGAAGAGGTACCCTCATCCTGGTGCGAACTCGAGTACGTCCCTCCGTAATGCGCGGAGTAATCATAGGAGGGCACATCCTCCTGGTGCTGCTCGTGGAAACCCAGCAAGCGAAGCTGCTCGTCCACCTCCTCCTTGGAGCGCGACCACGGTCTCCTGTGAACACTAAACAAAGCAGGCTGTGGCAAAAGGATCTTCCTTTCATCCCCATCAGTGAAAAGCATCCTATATACTAGATTGTTCAAATCAGAGGTAGTAGTGACAAAGTGATGAGTTTTCATGGCAACAAGGTCAAGCCTATGTGGTGCCAGCATATCATCATAGGGATCCACTGAAAGACCTAATGCATTGACTATACGTGAGGCAATGATGCCCCCATAGATAGGCCCCCTAGCAGCTAGACGACGAGCAATAAGCGAGCCAAGATTGTACCCAGTATCATTGTTAAGCGCAGTAGCAAGGAATGCTAAATGATAGTTGGAGATATTACTTGTGTTCTCCCTACCCAGTACACTAGTAGCAAGATAATATGCAAAGTATCTAAGAGCAGGGAGTTGGATATTTCTTATCTTTCCGCGCTGCGCCACGCGGTCATCATCATTGGTCACCCCTCGATAAAGCTCCAACAAATCAGCGGGTCGCCTTTGAATTTTCTTCATGGTCCCTGTCATGCGCACACCTACAATACTGCAAAATCTCTCCAAAGGCATGGTGAAGGGCAGATCATAGATTTTAAAAGAGACAGTAGACTGATAGGGTGTGTTAGTAAACGTGAAGCTCTCAACAAAAGTTTTGGTGAGCATAGCGTATTGCGCACTCTCATCTTGCATATATGAGGTCAAACCAACCCTCTCAATCAGTAGCAAGAAATCATCAAGAATACATGCAGCTTGTAAGAAAGTAAAAAAAGGAAAAGAGGATGGGTGAGCATCCCCATCATCCCTTTCACTACCAATACGAGTTGCAATGAGATCTTCATTGTATGATGGCCTAGCTTGAGAGGCTGTTCTTGAGGGCCTCGACCTCCTAGGTGCATTACTCTCAAATATCTCTCCAAAAGTATGGTTGTTCATGCTTGGTATTCTGAAATTTAAACACCTATTAAACAAGTGATTGCAAAGTAAATATAATGAAGGATTCTACTCATAGGGACTTGCAAGAGGCCTAAACATGCATCAAAACTATATCTCTAAGCATCAAACAAGCTTACAAGCCCTCATAACCAGTCACCTAGAGCAGCAAAATACTCAACATATAATCCACTAAACACAAATCTACTTGGACAAGGGGAGGAGTCACATACCAGGGAACAAATGCTCCAAATTTCAGCAAGAAAGATGGGCTGAGCAAGGAGATCGAAAAAATCGAGAGCAAGCACAACAAGAACGCGATTTTGAGATATGAACTGGAGCTTACTCGGGAGAGAAAAGAAAGTGGCAGGTGAGAGAGTTAGTGGGGGGGGGGGCAGGGGTGGCCCACACCAGGGCATGGCGCCACCCAAGGCTGGCCGCGCCACCATGTGGTGTGCCTACCTGGTGGCCCCCCTAGTACCTCCCAGGTACTCCTCTGCCCCTTTTTTCACGTAAAAATTTAATATGAATTTTCTAGAATTTTTCGAGACACTTTATTTTTGGGCAATTTTTAGAGATAGAAGAATGATTTTTCTGACAGACAGATTTTTTATTTTTTGGAAACATGATGCAAGGACAAAACAAGTCTAGAACTACAGAAGTTCTAACATGCAAGCAACTAACAACAAAAAGAAAACTAAACAAAAGCAAAAACTAAAATGCAAAGGATAGAAATAAACGGAGATAATCATAATGAAAACATTGTTTTGTTCAATGGAATCCTTTTGTTAACAAGGTTGATCAAGTCTTGCTACCAAAACAATTGCATATGAGACAAAACTTTGTACTCCACTAATGATTATGTTACCTCAACCTTGATAGCAATGGTCCCAATCATAATAGTTTCACATTTTTCTCTTAGTATGGGACAATATATTTCTCCAACTTGAATGCCTTCAACATTTTCAATTGAATTCAAACCATAAGTCCTTTCAATCTTCTTGGGGAAATGGATAGTATGTTCCTTATCATTAACATTGAAGGTCACCTTTCCTTGATTACAATTAATAACAACTCCTACAGTATTAAGAAAAGGTCTCCCAAGAATAATAGACATATTATCATCTTCAGGCATCTCAAGCACAACAAAATCAGTTAATATCAAGAAATTGTGAGCCACCTAAACAGGTACATCCTCACATATACCCACAGTAATAGTGGTAGATTTATCAGCCATTTGCAAAGATATATCAGTTGGTATTAATTTTTCAAGTTGAAGCCTCTTATAGAGAGAGAAAGGCATAACACTAACTCCAGCTTCCAAATCACACAAAGCAGTTCTAACATAACTATTCTTAATAGAGCAAGGGATAGTTGGAATCCCTGGGTCTCCAAGTTTCTTAGGAACCTTACCATTAAAGGAATAATTAGCAAGCAAAGTAGAAATTTCTTCATTAGGGATCTTCCTTTTATTCGAGACAATGTCCTTCATATACTTTGAGTAAGGAGGCAATTTAATAGCATCAGTCAAAGGAATTTGCAAGAATAAAGGCTTCATCCACTCACAAAACTTATTATAATGTTCATCCTCCTTTGACTTGTGTTTCTTATCAGGGAAAGGCATAGGTTTTTGGACCCAAAGTTCTCTTTCACTACCATGTTTCTTAGCAATAAAATCTTCTTTGGTGTATTTAGTATTCTTAGTGTGGTTTTCAGGTCCTTCTTCAACTTTTTCTTCATTAGGAACTTCATTTTCTTCATTACCACTTTCAGTTTCAGCATCAGAGATAGATATACTATTGGGATCTATAGCAGGTTCAGAGGGTTCTACAATAGTTTTATGTTTCTTTTTCCTTTTCTTACGAGTAGAACCACTATTTTCAGCTTGTTGGGAATCCTGCTCAATTCTTTTGGGATGTCCCTCAGGATATAGAGGATCCTGGGTAGCAGCACCACTTCTAGTTCTAATTTCATAAGCATGTTTTTCTTTAGCAGCATTAACTAGCAAGTCGTTTTGCACTTTAACAAGTTGATCTATTTGAGTTTGAACCATTTGAAAGTGTTTAACAATCATTTTAACATCATTAGAGGTTCTTTCCACAATATCTTTCAACTCAACAATAGCTCTAGTGTTTTCCATTAGATGATTTTGCACCCTTTTATTAAAGTTATCTTGCTTAACAATAAAGATATCAAATTCTTCTAAGCATTGATCAGGAGGTTTAGATTAAGGGATATCACCTTCATCAAAGTGTTGGAGAGAGTGTACCTCAATAGTGGATGAGTAGGGAATAGGCTTACATAATTCTTCTATAGGAGGTAAATTCTTGACATCCGCAGCTTTAATTCCCTTCTCCTTAAGACATTTCTTAGCTTCCTTCATCACTTCATCATTTAATTCAATAACTCCCCTCTTCTTTGATGTTGGAATAGGCACCTGAATAGATGGTTCAGGTACAATTACTTCAGGTATAGCTTGTTTAGGAGGAGTCCAATCTTCATAGTTCTTACTTATTTTAGCCATTAATTCCTCAGCTTCCTTAGGAGTCCTATTCCTGAAAACACAATCAACACTACTATCTAGGTATGTTCTAGATTCTTCGGTTAGTCCATTATAAAATATATCAAGAAGCTCATTCTTAGGTAATGGACTTCCAGCCTGTGCATGAATCAAAGCACAAAACCTTGCCCAAGATTCGGGCAATACCTCTTTTTCTCCCTGTTTAAAATCAAAAAGTTCCTGCAAAATAGCATGTCTGGCACTGGGAGGAAAATATTTCTGCAGGAAAGTACTAATCAAGCACTCAGGGCTATCAATAGATCCAGGAGGTAAATTACTAAACCAAGTTTTAGCTTCTCCTTTCAGTGAAAAGGGAAAAATCTTAGCAACAAAGTAAGTACGCATCTTAATATCATCAGAAAACAAGCCACTCATGGTAGAAAGTTCATTCATATGTGCTACCGCACTTTCATTCTTAGTCCCACAAAAAGGTTCTTTCTCGACAATAGCTATGTAAGATAGATCGAGAGAGAAATCATAATCTTCATCTATAATGTTTATGGGAGAAGCAACAAACTTAGCATCAGGAGACAATTTGGGTCTAATAGTACGCCTCTCAAGGAGACTCTTAGCAACGCTCCTATCATGGGTGTTTTTACATTCTTTAATAAATTCATCAGTCATCTCAGCATAACCATCTTCAATATCATAACTCTCACTAGACTCAGGTGAGCTAACAAGTGTGGTAGTGTCTTCATTAGGAGTTTCGGTATTTCCAGCTATAGTTCTAGCAATTGTAGCATCTAGGAAAGGACCTAATGAACCACTCTTATCAAGCACAGTAGAAGCAGCATCATAAGCATCAGAAGTTTCAGATTCAGCAGTAGTAGCAGTGTGTGTAGCATGTGTATGTGGTGGTGTAAGGAACTTACTCATAACAGACCGTGAATCAAGAGCAGTAGAGGTGTTTAGAACCGTACCTCTTCTTGTAGTGGATGGTAAAATAGGAACTTTGCCATCACGAGACTTACCCATGATGGATGGATAACAGCAAACAATAGAGAATCCAAGTGAACTTGATAAATAAAGCTATGCTCCCCGGCAACGGCGCCAGAAAATAGTCTTGATGACCCACAAGTATAGGGGGTGTATCGCAGTATTTTCGAGGGAAGTGAAACCCAATTTATTGATTCGACACAAGGGGAGCCAAAGAATATTTATAAGCCTTAACAACTGAGTTTTCAATTCAGCTACACCTGGAAAACAATCTTGCTCACAGCAGTTTATCAATAGCAACCGTTTTGTAGTAGGAATAGCAAAGTAACAGTAGTAGTAAAGCAAAGACAGTAGTAACAAAAGCAGTAACAGTGGGATTCGAGTGCGGTAGGCATTGGGATGGATGGACGGGCGTTGCATGGACAAGACAATTCACATAACAATCAGAACATAGGGCAATTGCAGATAAATAAGATAAAGCATCCAAGTACTAGATAATCCTAGGCATGTGTTCCATATATAGTCATACGTGCTCGCAATGAGAACTTGCACAACACCTTTTGTCTTGCCAGCCCGTTTGCAGCGGGGCCTCTAGGGAACTACTGGCAATTAAGGTGCTCCTTTTAATAGAGCACCGGAGCAAAGCATTAACACTCCATGAACACATGTGATCCTCACATCAAAGCCATTCCCTTCTGGTTATCCCGATTTCTGTCACTTCGGGGCCATAGGTTCTGGACAACAACGTGTGTATACAACTTGCAGATAAGACCAAAAACAATACTATCATAATGAATCAGTAACATGTTCAGATCTGAAATCATGGCACTCGGGCCCTAGTGACAAGCATTAAGCACAACAAGTCGCAACAAAGTCATAAAGCACTAATAAAAGATACTAGGCACCATGCCCTAACAATATGATGCCATTACATGAACGATCTCATCCAATCCCTACCATCCCCATAGCCTACAGCGGGGGATTACTCACTCATAGATGGGGAAAACATGGATGGTCGATGGAGAAGCGACGGTGATGATGATGGCGATGATCTCCTCTAATTCCCCGTCCCGACAGGGTGCCAGAACGGAGTTTCTGGTGCTGTTTCGTGGAATCTGGTGGTGGCGGCGAAGCGGAACTCCTTCTGAAAAATGTCGAACCCCCCGAAGTTTTTAGGTCAGAAGGCTCCTTATAGGAGAAGAGAGAGGCCGAGGTGGTGCATGGGGGCCCACACCACCCCCTGGCGTGGCCTGGCCTGGCCCGCGCCACCAGGTGGTGTGGCCACCCCTGGCTCTTCTCTCTCTCGTATTCTGGCTCCTGGAGTCTTCGGGTGAAATAGGATTTTTGGCATATTTTCTGAGATTTTTCCTGATAGTTGGTTTTCTGCACAAAAAGTAGACACCAAGGCAATTCTGCTGAAAACAACGTCAGTCCGCGTTAGTTGCATTCAAATCACACAAGTTTAGAGGAGAAACAATAGCAAAAGTGTTCAGTAAAGTAGATATGTTTTGGACGTATCACTCATCTCACCCCTACCAAATCCAAACATTCCGTCAAACTGCTCCGTGAAGTAGACGGTCGGGACCCCCATGTCAGTAATGTGTCCGTGACGCAAGCGCCAACGTGGCAACCACGTAGGCAAAACAAGGCACTAAAGGGGCTTGGTGCATTAACCAAATTCACAATCCACTCCCTCCTTTCGCATGAACCCTAGCACCGACGGCGTCAGAATCTACCCTCCAACCAGGAAGATCCCTTCGGACATTTGACTTCCGGCGCCAAGTTGCTACACCTACTCACTGATCCCAATCTCCAATGCCGAATGACGTGCCTGCCGTTGCAATGCTCTAGCCCGCCTCTTTCGCTGACGACCTGAGTAGCGCGAAGGATGACATATCCTATTACCGAGGAAGAAGTAGTTCTGGATAATTGCGGGTGAGCTACTCTTCTCTTTCCTATTCGCACTATCTATAACTGCTAGTTGGCTATTGGCATTACAGAGATAGATCGAACCTAGAATTGTTTGCTAGCACAACGCTGACAAACAATTCTTATCTTTTGTCCCCAATTTTCTGTCAAGTAGGATCTCCGCTGAACCCCAATACATGATTATAGTCGCCCTCTACGGCTACCACATTAAATTAGCAGATGAGAAGAGCAAGTGGAATCAAACTTGCAGTCTGAAGATGAAAGTAGCCTGCGCAGTTATGCACTATCCCTGGTATGGTTGCTGTTGTGCATGAACGTGCTGAAATGGGGCCAGAGCAGACTGCATGGTTCAGCTTCATGGATGAACGAGGCTTTACGGTTCCTATAGCGTGTGACAGTCAGCTAATTGGGTTGATGAAACAGTTTGTTGGGATTCGCGTGGTTATGCTAATTTGTAAAATACTAGATGTGGAAGCTGCTGCTACTGGGAGTCATCCAGCTATTATTAGACAGGGTGGTCTAACTTGAACCCCTGCCACAGTTGAGCAAAATGTGGTTCCTCGTCCGTGCCATGCTTTTGTTAGGCAACCTCCTCGTAGGAGTCCCCATATTGCCATTGTGCAAAACTCTTCTCTAGAATCTACTGGTACTAGTCGTCCCCGTGGTGTTGTTTCTCTAGCTGCTCCTCCTTGAAACCGTGCTCAAGTTGTGCAAACCCTGCTTTAGAATCTGCTTGGACTGGTCATCCCCATGGTGTTGTTGATCTAGCCGCTGTTGACCCAATCCCTGCCGCTGTTGAGCAAACTAAGGCTTCCAGAGGCTGCCCCGCTGTTGTTGCCAAGACTACTGCCTTGTTTGCTGCTCCTCCTTTAGCCCGTGCTCAAGTTCAGCGGGCTGCTGGTCTGGAGCTAGCTCATGGGCTGGACTCTGCTAGCACTTGAAACACTGTTGTTGTGGGAACTACTCCTGATCATTGATGTGGCGTGGCAGTAGCTGCTCCTATTGTGGTCGTGGCCCTGCCTATCCACCAGGTATTGTAGCTCCCGCTGCTAAGGGCCCCCACCTTACTCCCCGTCCTGATACTTCCACCGAGGTTGCTCTAGCTAACGATGATGCTGGTGATGGCGACGGTGGCGTTATGGCTTGGTCTAGTGGTGCCGCTCCACATCTCGAACCTCTCGGAGGTTTCAATCATGTAGAACCTCAGGATGGCAAAGTAGTCGTTCGTTGTGGTGTCGAGGAGTTCACTGCAAAATTAGATGGTGGCACAAAAAAATTCTATGAAGAAACTGATGTAATCCTTGGCAGATATGAACCTAAAGTGGTAGAGTTATCTGACATGATGGCATCATTACTGTGAAGGTGTTGTGGGGGTCCTTGATGGCTCAAAATGTATCGATCTTGTTGGGGAACCCCAAGAGGAAGGTATGATGAGCACAATAGCAAGTTTTCCCTCAGTTATGAAACCAAGGTTATTGAACCAATAGGAGCAAGGAAACACCTCCAAGGTGTTGTTTCCAACTTGGAATCGTGCACAACACAACCACAAAACTTTTCCCCCAACTTACAATGAGCTTGCCAATCTCACCGGTTTTGCTGAAATCAAAGGATTAAACGTATTGTGTGGAAGATAGTAATTGCTTGCAGAAAGTAAACAGAAAATAGTAAATAGCTTATAGATTGATGGTAAAAGAGTGGACCAGGGTCCATAGTTCACTAGAGGGGATTCTCCTTAAGATAGATGACATGTTGGGTGAACAAATTACAGCGGGGCAATTGACAGACATCGAGAAAGCATACATGCATATACTAATCATCTTGACTCCTACGATATTTGATTGGGCATTAAAACATTATACATAGACCGTAATCCAAATGCATCTATAACTAATAATCCGCCTTCAGGTTATCATCCGAACCCCCTCCAGTATTAAGTTGCAAGCAACAGATAATTGCATTAAGCAAAGTGTGTAAAGTAAATAATACGATTGTTCTATGAACAAAGGATTGCTATTTTCTCCCTAGTAGCAACAGCACATCTAGTACCTTAGAGATTTCTGTCACTTCCCCAGATTCCTAGAGGCATGAACCCACTATCGAGCATAAATACTCCCTCTTGGAGTTGCTAGCATCTACTCGACCAAGATAGCTACTAACAACGGAAACCATGCAAGATCACAAATAACATAGACATGATAGAATCAATAAGCAAACTAAAATAGCATCTCAATATCCATCGGATCCCTACAAACACAACATGTAAGATTACAAATAGATGATCTTGATCATGAACGGAGCTCACAAGATCTAAACATGGTAGCACAAAGGAGAAGAACCAACCATCTAGCTACTACATGGACCCGTAGTCCAGGGATGAACTACTCACGCATCACACCGGAGGCAGTCATGGTGATGAAGAAGGTAGGGTGCCGGGAAGAGCTTCAGATCCCTCCCGATCTAGGGATGGAGATGGCGGTGGCTACAGACTCTTTCGTGGAATTTTGATCAGGTACTTAGGGTTTTCGTCCCGGGAGACTTTTATAGGCGAAGGGGCAAGGTCAGTGGAGTACCAGGGGGCCCACACCAGGTGGCGGCGCACCTAGGGCTGGCCACGCCACCCTAGGGTGTGGCCGCCCTGGTTACCCTCTTCGTCTCCCCTTCGGACTCCGTATTGCTTCGGGTAAATATTGACTTTGACTCTTGTCCGGTCCAATTCTGAGAATATTTCCTTACTAGCTTTTCTGAAATGAAAAACAGCAAAAAATAGGCAACTAGCACTGTGGCATCTTGTTAATAGGTTAGTTCCATAAAATGTGTAAAAATACTCCAAAGTGTGGACAAAACATAAGAAAGTAGATATAAAACAAGCATGGAACATCAAAAATTATAGATACGTTTACAACATATCAACATCCCCAAGCTTAACTCCTGCTCGTCCTCGAGTAGGTAAGTGATAAAAAAGAATAATTTTTGAGGTGACATGCACCATCATAATCTTGATCAAAGTATTTGTAAAACATTGATAGCTGGGATCATAGTACTTTAACATAGCATGAAAGATATAGTTCTAATAATAAGACATAGCAACTATGTTATAACATGAAAAGGTACAAACAAAAGATTCTTGAATAACAATGCTTTGAAAGACGTTTGTTTGTTTCACATATAGAAAACATAATGAGAATGGTATTCAGCTTGTCCCTCATAGTGTAGCAAAACATAAATGCATAGGACACCTTCAAAGTTCATAAGGGTGACTAGATACAAATAGTTTAAGAACAAGCAATATCAAAGTTATGAATCAATCAACAAGTCTTGGGACAATGCACATTAAACTAAGAATGGCCACTATGCTCTCTCAATAGGTGCATAAAGATAGAAGATGGAGACTCAACATAAAAAGTAAAAGAAAGGCCCTTCATAGAAGGAAGCATGGATTCAAGTCTCATAAAGAGCTTCCAAAAATTATGGTACTTATTAGCTTTCAGCTCTCATTGCCGCTATCATAAGCATATTTAGGTGATTAAGGTTAAAGTGAACAAATATGAGGATATGCTTGACAAGTTATAAGCTGAAAATCTCATGCCCCTTACTTACGAGTACTGTTCCTCATGCTACTCAAGTTTAGTCATAGGTAAGTTCTTGTCATTGTAAGTACATGTGTATCATAGAGAACCACCAATGGGGTACCCCTTGCCCGATGATACTGAAGATTCCCCATATAAAAATGACAAGGCAAGCAGACAATGAGCATCTCAGCAATCCTTTTATTTCCTATTTGCATAGTCCTCTTTTTTTTCTTTCCTATTTGCATAGGTTTTTTTATAGTGGATGCTTCATAGATTGCTCACTATAGTTACGCTGCAGGTTTCCACCATGATTAGGCATGGCTTAGACCAGCCGCCCAGGCGTTTCTCTAACACATATATGAACTCCATGAGCCTTACAAGCTCCCCTTTCATTTCACACCGCCGAGATCTATAAGCAAAAGAACATGATATCAACTAAATAAAGTGCAATGTTGAAAGCGTTCCCCATGGTAACATGGTTCTTCTAATTCACAACTTACAAAACACAATATATACGCAACATAGATAGGCACAATGGTTCAAATTTATTAAGTTCAAGAAAAGTAAAGTGTGCCATCAAGTTCGTGAGAGCTTTAATCACTAGTTTTCACATAACAAGTTTAATTCGGAATGTAGATAAAAACATGAATATACTTGGAATAGCAAATGCTAATAGGTTGGTATGGTGGACTCTTTGGAATAACTTGGTTTTATTTGGAGTTGGATGCATGAGTGGAACTCATACTTGGTATGGAGGCTAGCAAAAGACTAGGAGCGACCAACTAAGAGAGCAATAATGGCCATAATCATGCAAAGCGACAAAACATTATTAATTAAAGCATAAAGTGATATTACAAGTCGAAAACCAAATGATCATAGAGGCTATGGTGACTTGGTATAGTCTTAGCATGGTGTGATCATGCGCCAAGTCAACCCAAATAAAGCGTCAAAGGAGAATACCACAATATTATGCTTTTATATGCTAAAACAACGCATGATTCTTTCAAGGCACATTAAGCAATCTCAATTGTTTGTAACAAGTCATGCTACAACAATAATCACTAAGCATTAAGCGAAAATAATATCAAGCATGACATGATAAAGTCCAAGTCACAGTCAAAAACAAGCTCCTTTTATACCACTTATAAGCATGAACTTTCCTACTCTTTTCCAATCCAAATCAACCTATTTGAAACTATTTATGAATGCGGGGGTCCAACCAACTTTATTTAAGCAAACCAAGCATACAAAAACTAATAACAAAAACGAAGACGCTCCAAGAACAACACAATTGTGCATGAAACAATAAAAATGAAGTGTTTGGAAGAAACCTGAAATTTTTATTGATGAAGAAGGGGATGCCTTGGGCATCCCCAAGCTTTGACGCTTGTAGTTCTTGAATATTTATTGGAGTGATAGGGGTGGCATCCCCAAGCTTGAGCTTTTGTCCATACTTCATCTTATCACGTTGTTCTTCCCTAGACTTTAAAATTTGCTTCATACAAAACTTCACACAATCTTCATTAGCAACATTAGTGCACTCAAGATAATAAGTATTTTGGTTCAGTTTCAACACAATTAAAACTTCCATTAAAACACAAGATACTGTATCACTTCCTTTAAAAAATTCAAGTGATCAAAGAGAACTCAAAGAGAAAGAGATTAAGAGGCAAATGCAAATAATGGCAGAAATCTATCAAAACAGACCAGCAGGTAAAAACCAATTTTTTCGAAGACCTTATGTTGCTCAAATCGAAAAGTGTTGAGCTAACAAAAGTTAGATAACAACCTGGGGCAGAAGCACAAAAAATTACAGCTCAAACTGACGTACAAAGATTTTTCATGAATATTTACGGCGAGGCACAAAAATCTGTTTCGGGACAGCAACTTTCCCAAGTCTTACTTCTCTCTCATTAGAGGTTACTCTTGGCACAAAAACCACACACAAATGATAAATAGAGGTTATTACTGAAGCAATAACTTCCAAGACTCAACAAAATATTCCTAAAGAAATTTGGGTTATCTCCCAATAAGTGCTTTTCTTTAACGCCTTTGAGCTAGGCATAAGAAGCAAGAATAGAATCAAGTATTCTCAAATGAAGAAGCATTAAAACCAAATTTGTTGCCCTTACCTCTGTTACTTTTGTTCTTATCCTTGGGGAACGTATGATTGTTTGGTGGAGAAGCAAAGTGCATGATGCCCTTTTCCACATCTATTATTGCTCCAAGGAGTTTAAGTAGGGATATTCCAAGTGCAATTTGTCCTTTCCTACACATTCAATAACAAGATAATCAGTAGACACCACTTTCCCTAGAATCTTTGTAAACACTCCTTCACCTATTCCAATGGTTAATATTGTGGCATTATTAGCAAGAGATATTTCTTCTCCCCCTTCAGAAAGTCCCCAAAGATTCAAAGATTCATAGATATCTTTAGGCATAAGACAGAATTCAGACATGATATCACAACGAGCATAAAAAGTTTCATTATTTATAACATTTTTTAGTGTAGGAAGCCATTTTGAAGATTCAGAATTTATTGGAACATATTCATGATGCTCTCTAAGCATGTTATAGCATTCTTTTAAACTAGCTGTGTGGGTCTCAAGAGTGTTCAATCTAGCCATAATGTTTATAATGGAGGAATCAGATTTGCTAGGCAAGTCATATGTTGAAACTAACTTTTTTATGGCATTAAAAGCTTCACCCTCATTGCATTGGAGGAAATCTCCTCCAACTACAGCATCCAAAGCATATCTATAGCAAAGGGCAGTTCCAAAGTAAAAACTGCTAAGAAACAAGCTTAGAGTCATTTTAGGTTTAGTTTTTGCATGTAATTCAGAGATTCTAGACCAAGCTTCTTTTAAACTCTCTTCAATTCCTTGTTTGAAAGTAAAAATCATTTCCTCAGGTGACATAGTGATTGGAGCAATGCTAGATATAATAGCAACTTAAGATAGAAACTAATTTTTTTTGTGTTTTTGATATTAAGAAGCAAACTAGTACAACTTTTTTTTGTTTTTGATAAAAGAAACAAGAAAACAAAGCAGAAATAAACTAAGCAAAACAAAAAACAAAGTAAAGAGATTGGTTACGAGGGACCGTAGCACCCCGGTAAAACCACTACTAGAAAATCGTGTGTTGTTTTCATTTTTGTGCATCATCATGACCACATGCTAATGTCATCGTGCCACATTGCATTTGAGAATCGTCATGTCATGTTGCACTTATTTTCCTAAAACTATTTTCCAAAAGCCTATATTTGTTTTCTAAATATTTCCCCGTCTTTATTTCAAACCAAAACCCTAGTCTCTTCCGGATCTTATAATTGTCTATAAACTATTTACAAATCTTTTAAATTAAAAATAAATAAATAAACAAACAAAATGTTTTGTACCGGGGAGGTAGCCTAGCCCGTAGGCCAGCTCACCTACTACCCGACAAAACCAAATGCGGACCCTAGACCTAAAACGGCCAGGCCCAAAGGCCCAGCCGGCTGGACCTAACCCTACCCAAACCCTAACTACTAGCCAGACTCCACCCCGCCGCTACCACCCACTCGCAGCGACGCGCACAACGCACACCACATCACCTGCCCTGGACACGAAACCCGCGTGATGCACGCTCCACCAGACACGCACACGTCAGACGTGACCACGCCCGACCCCACCCGCTCTCTTCTTTCTCCCGAGCCCGACCCTACCAACTGCTCGCATGCTCCCCTCATTGCGTCCCCAAATTCTGCCGCTCCCCTCGATCCTCTCCCTGCTCGCATTCCCCTCCTAGCCCCTCTGACCTCTACACCACGCAGAGCAACAGCCCACCGCCGTGGCGACCTTGCCCCGGCCCCGCTCGCTCGAGGCCCTGTCAACCCGCGGTACCTCCCCTCGCCAAGGTCACCCTCGGCTCTTCCCAAGATGCACCGCCACGAGCTCCTTGCCCCGTGGGCCCTGCTCCAGCCGCACCCCGATGCCTGTCGCCGCTCCCATAGGCCGTTGTTCCTCGCTGTCCCTATCCACGAGAGCCGCAAAGCCTGAGGCCCTCTGCTTCCCCGAGCAACGCCGCTGCCAGCATCCCTGCATCGTTACCGTCGACCCGCGACCTCGCCGCAGAGCCGCCTGGCGCGCGCCACCCGAGCAGGCCCTGCACCGACCTCGCCCTTCGCCACTAGCATGCCCTCCCTCGAGTCCCTGCTTCCACGCCTCCATGGGATCAACCCTAGGCAGTTCCGGCCGCCTCCTGAAGCTCCTCCCGACCCTGCTTCTGGCTGCCATCGCGTCGTCTCCCCTTCGCCGCTCTGCTCCTCCCCGTCCACGAGCGCCTCCACCTGCTGCAAGCCGACCTCGTGGGGACCTCCTCTGTCCGCGGCAAAGACCCCTCCCCGCCTCGTCGAGCAAGCACCACCGCCCGCGCGCGAGTCCCACCACCGAGCCAGTTTGTTGCCATCCAGATGTGTCTCGTTGGCAAGGTGTTCGCATTAATGTATGAATGGGACATGGGCCTCCGCGTAGCGTCCTGTTTAGTGTCTGCTGTCATGTTTTGGTGATATGTCTTTGGTAGAAGACTATTACAAGTTCTCTCGAGTTAACAAGATCATTGCCAAGATCTCCTTCCCGGTACCATGACCCCGAGCCGTCGACGAGGAACCGCGAACCCGAACCCGAACCCGGAGATCTCCGCCATGGAACAACAAGGCCTTTGGGGTGGAACCGACAAGATCTACCTCATGGACGCCAAGTCCTACTTCCCGGACTCCGAAGAAGGATCCTCAAAGACTGATCCTGCTGAGCCCGAACCCCCGTCGAACCCTCGGCACCCAAGATCTTCAGACCTTAATGTGTGACCCCTTTTTCTGAGACCCCTATTTTATAAATGACACCTATCTTGTTGTATAATTAAAATTTTTATGCATGCATACGTATTTTGTGGGTGTGGGTTATTTCGTCGATTCACCTAATAATTAAACATGGAGGCTATATGCGGGCTATTCTAGTCTTATATTGGCTCTATTTAAATTTGTGTAGCGAACCGATGCCATGTTTTGCCTTGTATTAAGTCAACATTTAAATTGTGGGGTATCTAAATAACATGAACCTTCTAATTAGTTGTCGGGACCCTAGTTCTGCTTAATATTGCCTAATTGCACTGCATCTTTGCCATGTCATGCATCATACATACATCATGCCCGATCTTCTGCCGTAGAATTAAATAGTGCATCCGCTGTTTCTTTTAGTGCTTTGCTTCTTCACGGATTAGGCCGTTGAGTGGATGCGAGTATCGACAAGTTCTTTGGATATGAACCTTTGGCAATGTTTCACCAGGCGAGCATTCTCCCCCTTTCTACCTATTTAGCGTTTATAGTCTTTACTTCCTCTTGTTGATCTATTGCTATCCGTGTTGCGATGCTTTAGTCTTTCCGTACCCGTGATATCCCTTGCTGCCTTTATATTGCCTTGGACACCTCCTATTACCTGTTGTTGGTAGATAGTCGGCCTTGCGTGTCGTAGTCGCTTGCTCAGGTGCTGCTTCGTGTCGTCAAGTACCACAGTTGTTGGAAGGTTACCATATGCTTTATGCTGGAGATGGTCATGACTTTAATTACAACTTGATATTAAAATGCTGGGAATAGATATAACTAATGCAGAGGCACCGGTGGGCAATATCTAATATTTGGTTCTTCCACGCTCACTTGTGTCTCGTAGGCCCCGAGTACTTGATACATGTTCCTTGACTATTCGCACTATCCACATACAGGAGACTCTATGGATCCCCTTTGCCTGAGCTTGATTCACACTTTATTTTTTAGGGCCACAAACTAGTTTGGGGCTTTATTACTATCATGTACTTATGCCATGCTTTACTGCTTTATTTACGATTGTGCGTGGAGCACCTGTACTATTTTGGATCGTGACACGTTTTCGCTGTATCGACAAGCCTAGTCACACTTTCGGGTTCCTAGTCGTTTACCACCGTCTACACAAACCCTGGGTCCATCTTGGAGCCGACCAACTTCGTTGCAGGTAGCTTAGTGGGGTGGCCCCCTGAAATGATTTATGAATCCTGTGAATGCTTTGTTGTGAGGCCTCATTGCTTTTTATTTGGTTCTTCCCGAGGTTGATCGTGTGTGTGTTGCTATTTGTGCACCCCTGCAGGGTAAAACTTTCTGAAAGCCGTGTTTGCGGTTATGGACGACTTGGAGCACAGTATCTCGATTATAGACAATTATAACTAAAGTAGTGCTATAAATTTGACTTTGACATGTCTAGTAATCAGTTTCACTTCAACGGAATGAGTAAATAAAAGTGCCAACAATTGCTGGATTTGGAATGTATTATGCTAATTGTATCTGACTAATAAGTGCTACAACTATAATGGAATGAATAAAAGTGCCAACTTTGTGAGTTCCTCGGTTTGACTTCCTCGTGTGGTCTCGAGGGGGAAATACCACGATGGGTATGTTTTGGTGTTACTATCAGGTTGGATCCGAATAGGTCTTTCTTATCCCTCTCTAATAACCGACAGTTGAATTGAGTCTCTATAGATTGTTTAGTGCATGCTGCGCTGCCGCTTCAGTCCACCATACCTATGTAGGCGAGAGCCGTCGAATTCTAGACTCGCCGTGTACTGGCCTCAGTACTGACCGCTCCCTTTTTTCCTTTGCCCTTTGTCGGCACCCCTTTTGCTTTGACAGGTATAAGTTCGATGTCATAGCAGGGTTACCCTTCTGGCTTGGCCTGTGCAGGGTTACAGACGCCATTGGTTATTATTCAGGGCTCTTCGCCCCATTTGCATCTTGTCCGTAATCGGACGTTGTATTGTTTTTAAGGTGATTTGGATCTTTGTACTGTATATCTGTATTCTTGACTCATTGAGTCGTTTATGTATATATATGTTCTGTGGGTTCCATCATGGACTAATGTGTAATGGTATTACTTTGTTTTTCCACCCGCACGCAAGTGCTTGGTGGGCATCTTTGAATCGTTTCTATGCGGGTTTGGTGGGAATCGCTAAAACTTGCATAGGGCCGATTCGAGGGTATTACAGGGACTCCCCTTGTGAAGATGTCCTTGACTCCCCAACAACAACGCCAGAAAAAGTGCTTGATGGCTCAAAATGTATCGAGCTCGTTGGGGAACCCCAAGAGGAAGGTATGATGAGCACAGTAGCAAGTTTTCCCTCAGTTATGAAACCAAGGTTATCGAACCAGTAGGAGCAAAGAAACACCTCCAAGGTGTTTTTTCCAACTTGGAATCCTGCACAACACAACCACCGAACTTTGCCCCCAACTTACAGTGAGGTTGTCAATCTCATCGGTTTTCCTGAAAACAAAGGATTAAACATATTGTGTGGAAGATAGTAATTGCTTGTAGAAAGTAAACAGAAAACAATAAATAGCTTGTAGATTGATGGTAAAAGAGTGGACCGGGGTCCATAGTTCACTAGAGGTGATTCTCCTTAAGATAGATGACATGTTGGGTGAACAAATTACAGCGGGGCAATTGACAGACACCGAGAAAGCATACATGCATATACTAATCATCTTGACTCCTACGAGATTTGATTGGGCATTACAACATTATACATAGACCGTAATCTAACTGCATCTATGACTAATAATCCGCCTTTAGGTTATCATCCGACACCCCTCCAGTATTAAGTTGCAAGCAACAGATAATTGCATTAAGC
Organism: Avena sativa; assembly: GCA_916181665.1. Classification (NCBI taxonomy): domain Eukaryota; kingdom Viridiplantae; phylum Streptophyta; class Magnoliopsida; order Poales; family Poaceae; genus Avena; species Avena sativa. The sequence continues at coordinate 323,519,068 of OV702292.1, forward strand.
AAAGTGTGTAAAGTAAACAATACGATTGTTCTATGAACAAAGGATTGCTGTTTTCTCCCTAGTAGCAACATCACATCTAGTACCTTAGAGATTCCTATCACTTCCCTAGATTCCTAGAGGCATGAATCCACTATCGAGCATAAATACTCCCTCTTGGAGTTGCTAGCATCTACTTGACCAAGATAGCTACTAACAATGGAGAGCATGCAAGATCAAAAATAACGTAGACATGATAGAATCAATAATCAATCTGAAATAGCATCTCAATATCCATCGAATCCCCGCAAACACAACATGTAAGATTACAAATAGATGATCTTGATAATGAACGGAGCTCACAAGATCTAAACATGGTAGCACAAAGGAGAAGAACCAACCATCTAGCTACTACATGGACCCGTAGTCCAGGGATGAACTACTCACGCATCACACCGGAGGTAGTCATGGTGATGAAGAAGGCCTCGAGGGTGATCTCTCCCCTCCGGCAGGGTGCCGGGAAGAGCGGCGTCTATAGACTCTTTCGTGGAATTTTGATCGGGTACTTAGGGTTTTCGTCCCGGGAGACTTTTATAGGCGAAGGGGCAAGGTCGGTGGAGTACCAGGGGGCCCACACCAGGTGGCAGCGCGCCTAGGGCTGGCCGCGCCACCCTAGGGTGTGGCCGCCCTGGTTCCCCTCTTCGTCTCCCCTTCGGACTCCGTATTGCTTCGGGTAAAATATTCACTTTGGCTTTTGTCTGGTTCAATTCCGAGAATATTTCCTTACTAGCTTTTCTGAAACCAAAAATAGCAAAAAACAAGCATCTGGCACTGTGGCATCTTGTTAATAGGTTAGTTCCATAAAATGTGTAAAAATACTCCAAAGTGTGGACAAAACATAAGAAAGTAGATATAAAACAAGCATGGAACATCAAAAATTATAGATACATTTACAATGTATTAGTCCTCCCAGGTAACACAATTGGTATATTTTGGTACAGGAGCAAAGGCTGTAAAACTGAAAGATACCAGTGATTTAGCCGTACCGTTTGCAAGGAAACATTATAAACGTGAAGTGTACATCCACTTGATAGTGCAAATGGTTGGAGAGGAATTGGATTTCGACAATAGAGATGATGGACTTGTAGAAGGCATGCCTGACCTGATCCATGGCATCACTGAGGATTGTGCGACTGAGGGTAGCTTCGAACAGAGGAGAGTCTTTCAGAGGGGCATCATAAAGAGGAGCAAGAAGAGCATCCCCAGAAAGGGCACCCCGAAGAAGTACATCACCAAGGAGACCACGCCAGAGAAATGGACACCCAAGATTCACACGAAGAAAGGCACCACGCCGCAGAGTACACCACTGAGATCCAGTCAAAATGCCACACCGAATGGTAGCAGAAAAATGCTAAGAGGGCGAGCACGGTGGTGAACACACCCAGGAGTGGTAGCAAAAAAACTAAGATGGCCAGCACGGAGGATACCACACCTAGTGGTAGCAGAAAAATGCTAATTTGGAGCAGAACACGCCGCTGAGGTCCGACAATAATGCCAGCACAAAGAACACGCCCAATAGTAGCAGCAAAAGGGCTAATTCGAAGAAGAACATGCCGTAGAGGTTAGGCAATAATGCCAGCACGCTGGAGACAACACCTATGAGGGGAAGTAGGAAGGAGATCACACCCAAGAGCAGCAGCAAAAAGCCTAGTTCGATGGGGAACAGAACGCAGATGTCAAGCCCTACTGATACCATCATGAAAGATTACATCAGGAAGGAGGATGTACACAAGAAGAGCAAGAGCGTTCTGTATAGTCAAGATGAAATAGATTTTGACTGTTGTTTGTCTACTGAAGAACCTAGGATGCGTGCAAACGTAATACCACTCCATGTGGTTGTAGCAGAACCAACAGAGTGTCTAGGAGAAAACATGGTTGCCGGTGAGGTAGATTGGGCCAATGTTCCAGTCCATCCGGGTGGAGATGATGGTGCAGCCCCACCCCCCGGAGTCAATATGATGTGTGCGGTATTAGGCATTAGAGACGATGGCCAAGATTCTGAATCAGATGAAGAAGAGGGCAATGTAGAGGATCAAGAATCTGGTGATGATGAAATAGACGAGGAACTTAACGATGAGGCTGGCATTCCAGTTGATGATTTGGGTGTCGAAGTAGAAGAAATGAAACATGACCATGAGTATCCTATAATTTCGGTCGACACCGAGTTCAGGAGCATGCATGAGTTCAGGATGTCGTTCCAGATTTTTTTATCAAGGGGGAGTTCGACGTTCATCGACTGAAGAACACTGCCTAGAGGTATGAGGCCGTTTGCAGGTTGATGTGGAGGAATGGATGGGTCGTGGTACATTTTCCATGGAGGATCACAGCAAGAGCCTTACCTGCATCAAAGGCAATTAGGGTATTGGGGCAATGAATGCAGCAAACCATTCAAACTTTCTCTCTTTTCACTCTATAACTACAATTGTTGTGCAAGATCTTTCTAGCAACGAGTCGACTCCGCTTATCTTGTAAATGAATCTATGTTGCAGGTGAACAAAATGGGCCCTCCCCACATGTGTCCGACAGGCAGCAACCTGAAATCCTCAATGGCTGATACGGAGTGGGTGGCTATACAAGCTATGTCCATACTAAAGGATAACCCTAAGGAGACCGTGAAGAATATTCAGACTAGCCTCGGTTCTAAATACAACATTGTCCTACCGTATTACAGAGTTTGGAAAGGTAAAGAGAAAGCTCTGAGGGTCTTGCACGAGGATTGGACCAATAGCTTTAGGATGTTGTACGACTTCAAGGTGGAGGTACAAGCAAGGTGTCCGGGGAGTGTTGTGGAGATTGACACCGAATCAGTACGTGGGAAAATTTATTTCAAAAGATTTTTCATGGTGCTTAAACCTTGCATCTAGGGATTCAAGGACGGCTGTAGGCCACATCTGAGTGTAGAGAACACTGTCCTAACTGGCAAATGGAAAGGTTGCCTGGCATCTGCCACAACACTTGATGGTCACAACTAGATGTTCCCAGTGGCATTCGGGCTATTCAAAACAAACACAGGAAAACTGGGTCTGGTTTATGAGGCAACTCAGGAGATCAATAGTCCACATGGATCCATTGGCTATATCCAAGGATGCATGCAAAGGGTTGACAAATGTAGTGAATGATGTGTTCCCGCCAGCTGAAGGTAGAGAATTCCATGAATATCCGATGCTCAACTTGTACTCACACTATGCAGGTAGCATATTTCATTACATGTTTCCTGCTGCTAGAGCTTACAAAACTAGTAGCAGCAAATATTTCATGATCAAGATTTTTGCGGAAGCCCCTGAACTTCAGCAGTACTTAGCTGTCCATCATTCACAGCTATGGAAGAGGAGTCAATTCAATGCTGACATCAAAGTTGATTACATAAACAACAACCTTGCAGAATGCCTGAATAACTGGGTGACGGACATAAAAGTGTGTCCTGTTCATATCTTTATAGACATCATACGTGGTATGATCATGAAGTTGTTAAATATAAGGAGAGAGATCGGTAGGAGACTTAGAGGACATATGCTACTGCCTGTTGTATAGCAACTACACAAGATAAGCTGAGGACTTGCTCATCTTAGGGTTCTCCCGTCAACCAGCAGCAGCTGTGAGGTGGTCGATATGTCCAAGAGTGTCCACAGGGATGTTGTGAACATCCAGCAGCGAGAATGCACCTGCTTAGAGTGGAAGCATACCGGGAAACTGTGTAACCACACCTTGGCCTTCTTGGTGAAGAAAAGAACTCTACCACATTTGGATCAGTATTTGTCCGACTACTACTCTATGGAAAAGTTCAGAGCTGCGTACACTAGATCCGTCGAGCCATGTACAAACCCGTATCAGTGGCCTCAAGTCCAACTGAGTTTCGAGCTTTGCCAGCTAGTTACAAAAAGGGGCAGAGGAAGACCTCAGGTGAATAGGTTTAAGAATTTTCTCGAGAATAAGGGTTCGGCTTTTTGTGCTAGCAAGAAGGGCAAAAACAGATGCAAGACCTGCCATCTTATAGGCCATAGAGCAGCGGGATGTCCCCTAAATGCTCCAAAACCTAGGTATGAGATGGTACATTCAATTTTTTTTATTTATAATCTGTAGATATTAGGTAGTAATCCTTGTACTGTTTTTTATAGGAAGCGCAAGGTAAGAAACAAGACCATCGACTCGGTAATTTTGCTGCGGGAAGAAAACCAAAACGAGTGGAGTGATGATGCTGGACATGATTCTAGTGCTGATTGGCTTGACTTCCCTCGACTCGGAGATGCAGGGTACGTTAAGGTAAGAAAATTGGCACCCAGGAAGAGGAAGAAGGCAGGAAATGAAGAAGCCAGTGGACATGAAGGCAAGAGGAAGAAATTTGGCACCCAGGCAGAGGAAGAAGGCTAGAAGTGTAGAAGCCTAATAATGTGTTAAACTTGAACCTATATATGTAGTTCGGCTAAACTCTGGAGCTGTGTGCGTGGAACTTGTCGGGAAAAACAATCTGCCTCCCGTACTCGGAGTAAAATGTATCATGACTTGAGGATTAGACACGGCCGATGCCACTAGTTGAATCCAAAATTGTGACTATGCCACTACTATCTGAACAATCGCAACACCGGGACCGTGATAGCTGCACGGTTAAGGGGACTCCAAAATCCATGGATGTTAGTGGCACAGACATGAATTATTTGTAGGCGCTTAATAAATCCCTACTATTGGCATTACACTTATGATAAGGTTCTCAGCTGAAAAACAAGTTCTAAGCTGGCTGCTACACTCCACGAAGCAACAACTTATTTCAGCTGCTGGACAATGACATGGCAACATAAACAACAAAGGCAAAAGATAATGCCAAGATAATGAGGAAATTGTTTCCACTATCTGGCCTAATCTTGAGCTCGTCTATCTCACCACCTCCCTGCTCCTGCCTCTCCTGCACCTGGTGAAGCTCCTGGATCTCTCGCTCCAACACACGAATCTCCTCTTTCTTGTCCCACACAGCATCACACAGATCTTGAACAAGATCTTTATGAAAACCTGTCAGGGGCTTTTCGATCTACACAAACTTGTCATAGCCAGTTCCCCTCCCTTCTGTGAAGTAGATCGAAGGAAACAAAAAAAGAATTACATTACGCTTCCCGGATCCGGGTTACCATTGTACCTACCGTAGGAACTTGCCGCTCTAATGCTACAATTGCAAAATTTTCCTATAGTACTTTCATCGGTCCATGAAATCCATCTCGGCATCTTATCACCACACAAACACAACATATATGGGTAGTAATCGTAGGGCGTCTTCCGATACCTGATGGGGGCACCTGCCTAACGGTGTTGAGCCAACCCTGATTCCGCCCGAGACGAACTGCATGAGCTGCGAGCCATGAGCGAGGGGAGCAAGGACAGAGGAAAGAGGAGCCTTTGGGTGTCAGAGTAGTGGCACGGTAAAGCGTAATTTATCTCCACTTAACTCGAGCAGAATCCTACCGTCCACATTTGGCTGACAGGTGGGGGACCTAGCATGTGGGCTTGTCAACCACACCTCGTGCCTTCATGGTTCAAACGCCCTCTCACGCGCATTGGCCGAATTTTTTTGGCACCTTGACCGTGTACATATCGCTGGGAGGCCTTGCTCAGCAACCAGACACACCTGGCCCACACTCTAACTCCCTCGGAATTTTTCATGGCTCGTGCCGGCAGATCCATCCGCTCCACCGCTCGCGGTCGGGCTTGCCACGGTGGATCCACCCCAAGATCCTACCATTGCAGTATCAAATGGCCATGGTTTCTTGAGCCGAAGTACTACACTACGTAACTGAGCTCGGCCCCTCCTATTTGTAGAAGGACTGCTATGGTGTCAAGCTCGAGCAGGAGGCGCCAGGCACGACGGGGCTCGTTCCATGCCACCCCCGTCCCCTTCATCATTGTCGATTCTGATGTGGAGGACGACGGGGACGAGGCAATGCAGAACGCCATTGTTGCCTCCTTAGCGAAGGGCAAGCCACGGGCAGGAGTGGATGTCGCTAGGAAGGGCACGGCGGTGTTACCAATCGAGGTGGACTCTGACGACAGTGCTGCGATGTGGGTTTAGATGTTGTTTAGGCTGGTTGCAATTTCAGTTGTGTTTAGTGCAAGTATAATTATTGTAATGGGTTTGGTGAGCTATATTGAGAAATATGTGCAATAACAGCGTGTAAGTGCTTCCACTTTAGAAATTATGTCTGTGCCATTTGCATGTTGCATGATCGATGTAGATTACATGTAAACAAACCAACGGAATTAGATTACAACCATCAGACGGTAGTGGCAGGATGGAAGCAAAGTGGGGACAATGGCTTCGAGGGGAAGGAAGAGAAGTAAGGGGGACGTGACACTAGCAGGTGGGCCCACGAAACACGTGACCCTGACATGCGGGAGCACGCGGTATTTCCAGGCTATCCAGAGCAAGCGGACTTTGCAACGTGACAACAATAAGCTGATGGGACCTATAACTCGTCGAATTATTAAGGAGTACTAAAAAACTACTACTGCGGTACATTCGCACAACACGTATGCTCTACGCACCGGAGAAGCATCGCTTAAGTATAACAGTAACGACATCATAAGTACTATATTTCCCTGTCGGTCTTCCCGATACCAATGTAGAAATGCGTCTGCCTGTACGGTCCAGCACCAACAAGGTACTGAGATGGCACACATAGGATCGACTTTAGGTCTGCATACTCCACCTCCCGCGGTGTCGGGCAGCTCGGTGCCTCGGCTAGCACACACATGCTATCAAACGATGGCGGCTGGGAGTTCGCCCACATGCACACCGTGTATAGGGACCAGGCGCTCGAGACCGACCTAACGCATACCGCACACACGAAGGTGGGCCCACCTCTGGTTCCCTGAATGCCGGCGGTGTTGGTCAGGACAAAAACAGAGCCGTCCTCCCCCTGGAAAATTAGCCAGCGGCATGTCGAGTCAGTGAATGGCACATGCTCTTGGAGAATTCAGGCGTGGCCGTACGAGATACTAATCACTTCGATCAAGTGCTCCTCTGCAAGGTGGACGACTAGCTCTACCGGCGGGCCGGTGTAGTTGCAGCTCGGCTCCGTGCAGGAGCAATCGCCGTGCGGGAACGCGAGCTCGTGGAGTGGGAGCTCATAGTAGGAGTAACAGCGAAAGCATCTTGGGTGGGAGCGCACGAGCGTGAACATCGTTGTGAAGTTGCACGTGAAGATCTCCAGATTCTTGGGTTGCAGCAGCTCCCACATATGAAGTTCATCGAGAAATCGGATAAAAGATCCACAGTTAGATCAGCAAATAGCAGGAATATGAAAGATAAATTCAAAATCTTGTAAAAGGATTTCTTAGCATGAAGGTAGCGACCCAAAAATCAGCGGTTGTCGTCCGGGCACGGTGCATGAAATCCGATGGCATCGTCCGGGCATGGTGATGTGTGGTGGAGGAGGGGGCTATGGAGGAGACGTGCTCACTCACGAGCTCTATGATATTACTAGTAGGCTATATGGGAGTGGAAATAATAATAATATAAGTGAAAAGTAAGCGCGGCCAATCATGTCACACAACATCCTACTCGCGGATCGCTCTTACGAAGAACCATCTTATTCATCCACGCGCCCAATCGAACGGCCTACAACAATCGGATTAAACAACTAGTTCTTCACGAGGCCGGGCCTTCTAGAATACGCGATCTAACGACCACCATTAGACGCGATCTAACGGCCACCATGAGTGTTCATTTCATAAACCACATGGATCCACTAGATGTCATTGCATGTTTTTTTTTCATAAACCAATTGGATCCACTAGATGTCATTTCATGTGTGATCATTTCATAAACCACTGGGATGTGTGTGCTTTTCATAAACCACATGGATTCACTGCATCTGTGTTCATTTCATAAACCACATGGATCCACTAGATGTCAATGCATGTGTCCTCTTTTCATAAACAACTTGGATGTGTGCTATTTTCATAAACAACTAGATGTCAATGCATGTGTGTTATTTTCACAAACCACATGGATCCACTAGATATCATTGCATGTGTGTTTATTTCATATACCACATGGAGCCACTGGATGTCAACGCATGTGTGTTCATTTATTAAACCACTTGGATGTGAGTTATTTTCATAAACCACATGGATTCACTACATTAGTGTTCGTTTCATTAACCACATGGATCCTCTAGATGCCACTTGCATGTGTGTTCTTTTCATAAACCACATTGATACACTCGATGTCATTGCACGTGTGTTCTTTTCATAATCACTTGGATATGTGTTCTTTTAATAAACCAGTAGATACACTCCATGAGTGTTCATTTCATAAACCATATGGATCCACTAGATGTCACTGGATGTGTGTTCTTTTCATAAACCAGTTGGATCAACTAGATGTCATTGCATGTGTGTTCATTTCATAAACCACATGGATCGACTAGATGTCATTGCATGTGTATTCATTTCATAAACCACTTGGATGTGTGTTCTTTTCATAAACTAGTAGAGTCACTACATGAGTGTTCTTTTCATAAACCACTGATGGGTTCGTAGCATGGAAAACAAAAAAATTCTACCGTAAGAACGAACAAAACCCAGATCTAATATAGATAAAAGCCAAGATCTAATCTATTAGACATGTGCAACGAGATAGATCTGTACTAACCCTTGTAGATCCGAAAGCCTTGTGCGAGATCGGATCTCGTGGTTGATGTAGACGATCACTTGCCGACCTCAAGATCGAGTAGACGATCCTTCCGGCGCCGCGTTCCGGCAGCGCTACCGCAGTCAGTTAGACGTGCAGAGTCAAAGCAGACCTTCCTCTCCCTGTTCCAGCGAGCAGCGGAGGTAGTAGATCTCTCCACGGAATCCCAGCAGCACGACGACATGGTGGTGGTGGTGGAGTAGAGAATTCTGCAGGGCTTCGCCTAAGCCAGAGCAGATGGAAGGAGGAGGAGAGAGGCGGCTAGGGTTTTGAGTGGGAGGGGGGCAAAGGGGGGTGGAGCCTCCACCCCTCTATATATAGAGGGAGGGGTGCGGCCTAGGGTTCCCACCCCTAGGCCCACCCCCTAGGGCCGGCGCACAAGGGAGCTTGGGGGGAGAGTCCTTCCCTCCCAAGTTTCCCTTACTTACCCTTCAAGTTTCCCTTTATCCTTTCTTGGTTTTCAAGTAAACTCCAAAAAATCTTCTAGAACCTTCCGGAACATTCCGAAACCTTCTAGAATCACCATATAAATACTCCGGAACATTTCCTAACTTTGAAAATGATCTCCATTATATGAATCTTATTCTCCGGACAATTCTGGATCTCCTCGTGATGCCCCGGATCCAATCCAAGACTCCGAACAACATTCAGTCTCCAACGCACATTCCATATCTACTTAAAACAACTTCGAACCTTAAGTGTGTCACCCTACGGTTCGTGAATATGCAGACATGATGGAGACACCTCTCCGATCAATAACCATCCGCGGGATCTGGAGATCCATAACGGCTCCCACATACTCAACGATGACTTCGTGATCGATAGAACCATTAACATACGAAACCAATTCCCTTTGTCACGCGATACTCTACTTATCCAAGGTTTGATCGTCGGTATCTCCATATCTAGTTCTACCTCGTTACTGATAAGTACACTTTACTCGTTCCATGTTATGTCAATCCTTGTTGTTGGGTCCGCAGCATAGAAAACAAAAAATTTCCTACGATGAGAACTATACGCCAAGATCTATCTACTAGATACAGAGCAACGGGTGGACATACATCCATGGAGAACTTACCCTCGAAGACAACGAGTTTTGTTAACGAGTAGGAACTTGTGGTTGATGTAGTCGTACGCTTGCCGATCTCAAGATCGTGTGGAAGTCCAAGCGCCGCAAATCAGCAGCGCATCCGTCCTCGCACACACGTTCAAGCCACCGGACAACCTCCACCTCCTCGCTCCAGCAATCCAGCGGAAGCAGCAACTCCTTCCAGACGAAATGCCACCGGGAACATGTATCTCGCTAATCCGAGACCATGGGGAAATAATTCTAGAGGGGGAGAGAGATCCTTCACAAGGAGGTGTGTGGATGAAGGAGGGATTGGGTGGCCTTTTATAGGAGGAGGGGTGGTGCCCCCTCTCTCCATGGCCGGCGCATGGGGGGGGTGACCCCTCACCTCCCCCATTCATGTGGTGGTAACCCCTCCACATTAAAATGCCTCTTCACATTCCCTTTTAAAGTCTCCACTTTAAATGCATTAAATTTCTCCAAATTTAATGCTCTCTCATTTAATAAAACTCTTTTTATTAAATTTATTCAGAATTTTGTTAATTACTTTAATTAACAAACATTCACATATAGCCCCTTGCAATATTTCAATATCATATGCAGAACCACCTTCTGCAATTTCACCCGAAACAATTTCCGGTTTCTATTGAAACAATTCCTGCGCTTTGCAATTCTTTCGTCTGAAACATATGTGCTGCAAAAATGGTGTCCGGTAACTCTTAAGTGTGCCACCCTATGGTTTGCGAATAATGCAGACATGATCGAGACCCTTCTCCGATCAATAATCAGCAGCGGGACCTGGAGATCCGTACTGACTCCTACACATTCAACGATGACTCCTGTGATCGTGAGAACCTTTAACGCTTGTAACTAAATCCCTTTGTCTCTCGATATATTACATGTCCGAGATTCGATTATCGGTATCTCCATACCTAGTTTGATCTCGTTACCGACATGCACTCTTTTCTCGTTCCCATGATATAACATTCTAGTGATCACATCACTTGCTTGCAAGCTATCCTAATGTGATATCACCGAGAGGGCCCAGAGTATATCTATCCGTCATATGGATTGACAAATTCCACTCTTGATCCATGAGCCTCAACATAACACCTTCGTAGTACTGAACCCATCTTTATAGTCACCCTGTTACGGTGTGACTTTTGATGTCATCAAGATACTCTTCCGGTGTTAGCAATTAACATGATCTCATGGTCTAAGGATAAAGATTACTTCGTATGATGTTATAGCAATATAAACATAATGACTTGATAGTAATGCTATACTTCAGATGAATGTTCATCACATCATTTCACAAATGCTGTGACCTTGTTATTAACAACATCCAATGTCCATGATCAGGAAACCTTGATCATCTTGTTAATCAACAAGCTAGTCTATAAGAGAGGCATAACTAGGAACCCTTTTTGTTTATTAAACACACATGTATTGATGTTTCCTATCAATACAACTATAGCATGCAAAATAAACATCTATCATATACAAGGAATACATAATAACAACTTTATTATTGCCTCTCAGGGCATATTTCCTTCAGTCTCCCACTTGCACTAGAGACAATAATCTAGTTTATATAGTGATAAATCTAACACCCATGGAGTTCTGGTGTTGATCATGTTTTTCCCTAGGAAGTACTTTAGTCAATGGATCTGCTACATTCAGGTCCGTGTGCACTTTAAAAATCTTTATATCTCCATCCTTGACATGCTCGCGGATGGAGTGAAACCGGCGCTTAATATGCTTGGAATTCTTGTGAGACCTTGGTTCCTTGGCGTTGGCTATGGCTCCATTATTGTCATAATAGATCACCATTGGGTCCAACGCACTAGGAACCACACCTAGTTCCGTTATGAACTCCTTCATCCAAACCGCTTCCTGCGCTGCTTCTGAAGCAACAACATATTCCGCCTCCATCGTTGATCCAGCCACCACAGGTTGTTTGGAGCTCCTCCAACTAACTGCTGCTCCGTTCAAGAGAAATACGTATCCGGATTGAGACTTAGAGTCATCCGGATCAGTGTCAAAGCTAGCATCGATATAACACTTAGCGACTAGCTCTTCTTCACCTCCGTATACAAGAAACATATCCTTAGTTCTTCTCAAGTACTTGAGGATGTTCTTTACCGCTATCCAGTGTTCTGAACCTGGATCAGATTGGTACCTACTAGTCAAACTGATAGCATGTGCCACATCCGGTCTTGTACATAGCATGGCATACATAATAGAGCCTATGGCCGAGGCATAGGGGATCTTATCCATCATCTCTCTTTCTTCCGCCGTAGCCAGACTTTGAGTCTTACTCAATGTCTTGCCTTGCAACATAGGTAAGAACCCCTTCTTACTTTCATCCATATTAAACTTCTTTAATATCTTATCAAGGTATGTACTCTGCGATAGCCCAATTAGGCGTCTTGATCTATCTCTATAGATTTTAATGCCTAATATATATGAAGCTTCACCAAGGCCCTTCATCGAAAATTTGCTGTTTAGATAACTTTTAACACTGTTTAAAAGATCTATATCATTTCCAATCAATAATATGTCATCCACATATAATATCAGAAATGCCACATTGCTCCCACTCACTTTCTTGTAAATACAAGCCTCTCCATAAGTTTGGACAAATCCAAACTCTTTGATCACCTCATCAAAGCGGAGATTCCAACTCCGGGATGCTTGCTTCAGTCCATAGATGGATCGCTGAAGTTTGCACACCTTATCAGCATCCTTAGGATCGACAAACCCTTAGGTTGTATCATATATAACTCTTCTTCAATATTACCATTGAGGAACGCAGTTTTGACATCCATCTGCCATATTTCATAATCGAAATATGCAACAATTGCTAACATAATCCTAACCGACTTAAGCATCACTACGGGAGAGAATGTCTCCTCGTAGTCAACTCCTTGAATTTGTCGAAACCCCTTTGCGACAAGTCGAGCCTTATAGATGGTTACATTACCATCAGCATCAGTTTTTCTTTTGAAAATCCATTTATTCTCAACGGCCTTTCGATCGTGAGGTAAGTCCACCAAGGTCCAAACTTGGTTCTCATACATGGATTCCATCTCGGATTTCATGGCTTCTAGCCATTTGTTGGAATCAGGGCTCATCATCGCTTCTTCATACGTCGCAGGGTCATCTATTTCATCAATCATGAAATTCATAATAGGATTGCCGTACAGTTCAGGAGCTGCACGTGTCCTGCTTGACCCGCGAGGTTTGGTAGTGTCCTCTTTCGGAGTTTCATGATAAATATCATTAGCTCTCTCTTCATTAGGTGAAGTCAACTCCGAAACAACTTCTGGAGATGCGCTACTCGCCATTTCATGAAGAGAAGGTTCAATAACCTCTTCGAGTTCTACCTTCCGACTACTCACACCTTTCACGAGAAACTCCTTCTCAAGAAAGGATCCATTCTTGGCAACAAAGACCTTGCCCTCGGATCTGTGATAGAAGCTATACCCAATCGTTTCCTTAGGGTATCCTATGAAGACGCATTTTTCCGCTTTGGGTTCGTGTTTATCCAGTTGAAGTTTCTTCACATAAACATCGCATCCCCAAACTTTAAGAAATGACAACTTAGGTTTGTTTCCAAACCATAATTCATACGGTGTATTTGCAACGGATTTAGACGGTGCCCGATTTAAAGTGAATGCAGCTGTTTCCAGTGCATAACCCCAAAATGACAGAGGTAAGTCAGTCAGAGACATCATAGATCGAACCATATCCAATAAAGTACGATTACGACGTTCTGACACACCATTACGTTGTGGTGTTCCGGCAGGCGTGAGTTGTGAAACTATTCCACAGTCTTTCATATGTGTGCTAAACTCGTAACTAAGATACTCTCCTCCACGGTCGGACCGCAGAAATTTGATCTTTCTGTTACGATGATTTTCCACTTCATTCTGAAATTCTTTGAACCTTTCAAAGGTTTCAGACTTATGTTTCATCAAATAGATATACCCGTATCTACTCAAATCATCCGTGAAAGTAACAAAATAACGATATCCACCTCGCGCCGACACACTCATTGGTCCACACACATCAGTATGTATGATTTCCAATAAATCTGTCGCCCGTTCCATTGAACCGGAAAACGGCGTTCTAGTCATCTTGCCCATAAGGCATGGCTCACATGTATCAAATGATTCAAAATCAAGTGATTCCGAAAGTCCATCAGAATGGAGTTTCTTCATGCGTTTAACGCCAATATGACCTAGACGGTAGTGCCACATATATGTAGATATATCATTATCAAGTTTAATCCTTTTAGCATCAACATTATGAATATGCGTAATACTACTACCGAGATCCAACATAAATAAACCATTCAACACAGGTGCATGACCATAAAAGATATTATTCATATAAATCGAACAACCATTGTTTTCAGACTTAAACAAATAACCACTTTGCATCAAACACGATCCGGATACAATTTTCGTGCTTAGTGCAGACACCAAATAACAATTATTCAGGTTTATCACTAATCCCGACGGCATATGGAGAGGCAGCGTTCCGACGGCGATCACATCAACTCTTGATCCATTGCCGACCCGCATCGTGACCTCATCCCTTGCTAGTTGTCGCTTGTTCCGCAGCCCCTGAACCGAGTTACATATATTAGCAACCGATCCCGTATCAAATACCCAGGTGCTACTGCGAGTACTAGTCAAGTACACATCAATAACATGTATATCACATATACCTTTGTTTGCCTTACCAGCCTTCTTGTCTGCCAAATACTTGGGGCAGTTGCGCTTCCAATGGCCAGTCCCCTTGCAATAGTAGCACTCGGTGTCAGACTTAGGGCCAGCTCGGGGTTTCTTTTCAGGCGCGACAACAGATTTGCCACCCTTCTTTCCCTTCTGCTTGCCTTTCTTGTCCTTCTTGAAACCGGTGGTCTTATTGATCATCAACACTTGATGTTCTTTCCTAATCTCCACTTCTGCAGTCTTAAGCATTGACAGAAGCTCGGGAAGAGACTTCTTCATGCCCTGCATATTATAGTTCATCATGAAGCTCTTGTAGCTAGGTGGCAGATATTGGAGAACACGATGTATGCCTAAGTCAATGGGAATCGTTGTTCCCAAGGACACAAGCTTATCGGCGTACCCAGACATTTTGAGTACGTGCTCACTAACGGAGCTGTTCTCTTCCATCATGCAGCTAAAGAACTTTTCAGAAGCATTATAACTCTCTACGGCAGCATGGGTATCGAAAATCATTTTCAATTCTCCCATGGTATCAAAGGCATTGCCATTTTCGAAATGTTTTCGAAGTTCTGGCTCTAGCCCATACAGTATGCCGCAATGAACTAAGTTGTGGTCCTCTTGACGAGTTATATAGACGTTCTTTTCCTCGTTAGGGGCATCAGGAGCTGGTGGGGGGGGCCTAGCGGCGCCTCTAGCACATATTGCTTTTGTGCAGCAGTGAGGAGAATCCTCAAATTCATAGCCCAGTTGGTGAAGTTGCTACCATTCGTAGCAAGCTTCTCTTTCTCCATGAACACATTGAAATTAAAAGCAGGTGGTGCCATCTACAACAGAATTTGTAAAATATATTTAGACTAAGTTTATGATAGATTGAGTTCAAATAATCCAAATTACTGATGAACTCCCACTCAAAAACGACATCCCTCGTGTCCTTTTGGTGATTACATGAACCAAATCCACTACACCAAGTCCGATCATCATGTGAGTCGGTGTAGCTTCAAAGGCGAGCATCTATATGGGCATCATATCAACTATATGACTCATGCTTAACCTTTCGATCCGTGTTCCGAGGCCATGTCTGTACATGCTAGGCTCGTCAAGTAAGAACCTTAGTATTTGTGTGTGTAAAACTGTCTTACACCCGTTGTATGAAAGCGTAGAGTCGAGAACACCCGATCATCACGTGATGCCTCAAAACACGATCCACAAAACGGTGCATACTTAAGGAAGAACACATTTTATCTTGATATCTAAATGAGGGATCATCTTATAATGCTACCAAAAGCGCCAAACTAGCAATATAAGATGCTAATGTGTGAAGTGAGGTGATATGGTCCATGCATTTGATCTCTATCATTTGCATCATGGTATGATCTCTATCATTCCTTTGTGTGTAAGGCCAAGGTCTATGAAACTTACAGGTTAAGTGAGTTGTAAGAGTATCTATCATACATCTACTTACAACAATACCATATCAAGACACTAGCCCAGCAACGATCTAAACTAGATGCCTCTAATTTATCAATTGCAAGTTTTACGTGGCTTAGGGCTTTCGGAGATAGAACCGGTCTTACCTACGAACATGAACCACAACGAGGATAACCAAGTTATTAGCAACTCGTTGTAAATCAGATATTGACTATAGTAGGAGAGACAGACACCCGCTAGCCACTTATGCAAAACTAGTTGCATGTCAGTCGTGGAACCGGTCTCATGTACGATGACATGTAAGGTTGGTCCGGGCCGCTTCATCCCACTATGCCACCAATATCCAAAGTACATAGAAGATGCAATAACATGATCATCATCTCCCACAAATAAACATATGTGTACTACCCGTGCAAAGCACCTACGCATAGATCAGGCTCTGATACCACTGTTGGGTTCGTAGCATAGAAAACAAAATTTTTCCTACGATGAGAACTATACGCCAAGATCTATCTACTAGATACAGAGCAACGGGTGGACATACATCCATGGAGAACTTACCCTCGAAGACAACGAGTTTTGTTAACGAGTAGAAACTCGTGGTTGATGTAGTCATACGCTTGCCGATCTCAAGATCGTGTGGAAGTTCGAGCACCGCAAATCAGTAGCGCATCCGTCCTCGCACACACGTTCAAGCCACCAAACAACCTCCACCTCCTCGCTCCAGCGATCCAGCGGAAGAAGCAACTCCTTCTAGACGAAATGCCACCGGGAACATGTATCTCGCTAATCCGAGACCATGGGGAAATAATTCTAGAGGGGGAGAGAGATCCTTCACAAGGAGGTGTGTGGATGAAGGAGGGAATGGGTGGCCTTTTATAGGAGGAGGGGGGGGTGCCCCCTCTCTCTATGGCCGGCGCATGGGGGGGTGACCCCTCACCTCCCCCATTCATGTGGTGGTAACCCCTCCACATTAAAATGCCTCTTCATATTCCCTTTTAAAGTCTCCACTTTAAATGCATTAAATTTCTCCAAATTTAATGTTCTCTCATTTAATAAAACTCTTTTTATTAAGTTTATTCAGAATTTTGTTAATTACTTTAATTAACAAACATTCACATATAGCCCCTTGCAATATTTCATATCATATGCAGAACCACCTTCTGCAATTTCACCCGAAACAATTTCCGGTTTCTATTGAAACAATTCCTGCGCTTTGCAATTCTTTCGTCTGAAACATATGTGCTCCAAAAATGGTGTCCGGTAACTCTTAAGTGTGCCACCCTACGGTGCTCATTTCATAAACCGGATGGATCCACTAGATGTCATTGCATGTGTGTTCATTTCTTAAACCACTTGGATCCACTAGATGTCAATGCATGTGTGATCTTTTCATAAACAACTTGGATGTGTGTTATTTTCATAAACAACTAGATGTCACTTCATGTGTGTTCATTTCATAAACCACATGGATCCACTAGATGTCATTGCATGTGTGTTCATTTCATAAACCACATGGAGCCATTAGATGTAATTGCATGTGTGTTCATTTCATAATCCACTTGGATGTGTGTTCTTTTCATAAACCACATGGATTCACTGCATGAGTGTTCTTTTCATAAATCACATGGATCGTCTAGATTCCACTTGTTTGTGTGTTCTTTTCATCAACCACACTGATACACTAAATGTCATTACATGTGTGTTCTTTTCATAAACCACTTGGATATGTGTTCTTTTCATAAACCAGTAGATACACTCCATGAGTGTTCATTTCATAAACCACATGTATCCACTAGATGTCACTTCATGTCTGTTCTTTTCATAAACCACATGGATCCACTAGATGTCATTGTATATATGACATATTTCATAAACCACTTGGATGTGTGTACTTTTCATAAACTAGTAGAGTCACTCCATGAGTGTTCATTTCATAAACCACATGGATCCACTAGATGTCATCGCATGTGTGTTCTTTTCATAAACAACTTGGACGCGTGTTATTTCCATAAACTAGTATTGTCACTCCATGAGTGTTCTTTTCGTAAACCACACTGATACACTAGATTTCATTGCATGTGTGTTCATTTCATAAACCACTTGGATCCACCAGATGTCATTGCATATGTGCTCATTTCATAAACCACATGGATCCACTAGATGTCACTACATGAGTGTTCTTTTCATAAATCACATGGATCGTCTAGATGCCACTTGTATGTGTGTTCTTTTCATAAACCACACTTATACACTATATGTCATTGCATGTGTGTTATTTTCATAAACCACTTGGATATGTGTTCTTTTCATAAACTAGTAGATACACTCCATGAGTTTTCATTTCATAAACCACATGGATCCACTAGATGCCACTGCATGTGTGTTCTTTTCATAAACCACATGGATCCACTAGATGTCATTGCATGCATGACATATTTCATAAACCACTTGGATGTGTGTTCTTTTCATAAACCAATAGAGTCACTCCATGAGTGTTCATTTCATAAACCACATGGATCCACTAGATGTCTTTTGCATGTGTGTTGTTTTCATAAACAACTTGGATGTGTGTTATTTTCATAAACTAGTAGAGTCACTCCATGAGTGTTCTTTTCATAAACCACACTAATACACTAGATGTCATTGCATGTGTGTTCATTTCATAAACCACTTGGATCCACTATATGTCATTGCATGTGTGTTCATTTCATAAACCACATGGATCCACTAGATGTCATTGCATGTGTGTTTGTTTCATAAACTACTTGGAAGTGTGTTCTTTTCATAAACCACTAGAGTCACTTCATGTGTGTTCATTTCCTAAACCACATGTATCCACTAGATGTCAATGCATGTGTGCTCTTTTTATAAACAACTTGGATTTGTGTTATTTTCATAAACCAGTAGATGTCACTACATGTGTGTTCTTTTCATAAACCACATGGATGCACTAGATGTCATTGCACATGTGTTCATTTCATAAACCACATGGAGCCACTAGATGTCATTGCATGTCTGTTCATTTCATAAACCACTTGGGTGTGTGTTGTTTTCATAAACCACATGGATTCATTGCATGAGTGTTCTTTTTATAAACCACATGGATCCTCTAGATGCTACTTGCATCTGTGTTGTTTTCATAAACCACACTGATACACTAGATGCCATTGCATGTGTGTTCTTTTCATAAACCAGTTGGATCCACTAGATGTCATTGCATGTGTGATCATTTCATAAACCACTTGGATGTGTGTTCCTTTCATAGACCAGTAGAGTCATTGCATGTGTGTTCATTTCATATACCACATGGATCCACTAGATGTCACTACATGAGTGTTCTTTTCGTAAACCACATGGATCCACTAGATGTCAAGGCATGTGTGCTCTTTTGGTAAACAACTTGGATGTTTGTTATTTTCATAAACCACTAGATGTCACTGCATCTGTGCTCTTTTCATAAACCACATGGATCCACTAGACGTCATTGCATGAGTGTTCTTTTCATACACCACATGCATCCTCTAGATGCGACTTGCATGTGTGTTCTTTTCATAAACCACACTGATACACTAGATGTCATTTCATGTGTGTTCATTTCATAAACCACTTGGATGTGTGTTCTTTTCATAAACCAGTAGAGACACTTCATGAGTGTTCTTTTCATAAACCACATGGATCCACTAAATGTTATTGCTTGTGTGTTCTTTTCATAGACCAGTTGGATCCACTAGATGTCATTGCATGTGTGATCATTTCATAAACCACTTGGATGTGTGTTATTTTTATAAACCAGTAGAGTCACTCCATGAGTGTTCATTTCATAAACCACATGGATCCATTAGATGTCATGGCATGTGTGTTATTTTCATACAACTTGGATGTGTGTAATTTTCATAAACCAGTAGAGTCACTCCATGAGTGTTCTTTTCATAAACCACACTAATACACTAGATGTCATTGCATGTGTGTTCATTTCATAAACCACATGGATCCACTAAATTTCATTGCATGTGTGTTCATTTCATAAACCACTTGGATCCACTAGATGTCATTGCATGTGTGTTCATTTCATAAACCACTTGGATGTGTGTTCTTTATAAAAACTAGTAGAGTCACTACATGAGTGTTCTTTTCATAAAACACATGGATCCACTACATGTCAATGCATCTGTGCTCTTTTCATAAACAACTTGGATGTGTGTTATTTTCATAAATCACTAGATGTCACTTCATGTGTGTTCTTTTCATAAACCACATGGATCCACTAGATGTCATTGCATGTTTGTTCATTTCATAAACCACATGGAGCCACTAGATGTCATTGCATGTGTGTTCATTTCATAAACCACTTGGATGTGTGTTCTTTTCATAAACCACATGGATTCACTTTATGAGTGTTCTTTTCATAAACCACATGGATCCTCTGGATGCCACTTCCATGTGTGTTCTTTTCATAAACCACACTGATACACAAGATTTCATTGCATGTGTGTTCTATTCATAAACCACTTGGATGCGTGTTCTTTCGATAAACCAGTAGATACACTCCATGAGTGATCATTTCATAAACCACATGGATCCACTAAATGTCATTGCATGTGTGTTCATTTCATAAACCACATAGATCCACTAGATGTCAATGCATGTGTGTTCGTTTCATAAACAACTTGGATGTGTGTTATTTTCATAAACCAATAGATGTCACTAGATCTGTGTTCTTCATAAACCACATGGATTCACTGCATGAGTGTTCCTTTCATAAACCACATGGATCCTCTAGATGCCACTTGCATGTGTGTTCTTTTCATAAACCACACTGATACACTAGATGTCATTGCATGTGTGTTCTATTCAGAAACCATATGGATCCACTAGATGTCATTGCATGTGTGATCATTTCATAAACCACTTGGATGTGTGTTCTTTTCATAAACTAGTAGATTCATTGCATGTGTGTTCATTTCATAAACCACAAGGATCTACTAGAAGTCATTGCATGCGTGTTCATTTCATAATCCACTTGGATCCACTAGATGTCAATGCATGTGTGCTCTTTTCATAAACAACTTGGATGTTTGTTATTTTCATAAACCACTAGATGTCACTGCATGTGTGTTCTTTTCATAAACCACATGGATCCACTAGATGTCATTGCATGTGTGTTCATAACATAAACCACATGGACCACTAGATGTCATTGCATGTGTGTTCATTTCATAAACCACTTGGATGTGTGTTCTTTTCATAAACCACATGGATTCACTTCATGAGTGTTCTTTTCATAAACCACATGGATCCTCTGGATGCCAGTTGCATGTGTGTTCTTTTCATAAACCACACTGATACACTAGATTTCATTGGATGTGTGTTCTATTCATAAACCACTTGGATGTGTGTTCTTTCGATAAACCAGTAGATACACTCCATGAGTGATCATTTCATAAACCATATGGATCCACTAAATGTCATTGCATGTGTGTTCATTTCATAAACCACATAGATCAATGCATGTGTGTTCTTTTCATAAACAACTTGGATGTGTATTATTTTCATAAACCAGTAGATGTCAATGGATGTGTGTTCTTCATAAACCACATGGATTCACTGCATGAGTGTTCTTTTCATAAACCACATGGATCCTCTAGATGCCACTTGCATGTGTGTTCTTTTCATAAACCACACTGACACACTAGATGTCATTGCATGTGTGTTCTATTCAGAAACCAGATGGATCCACTAGATGTCATTGCATGTGTGATCATTTCTTAAACCACTTGGATGTGTGTTCTTTTCATAAACTAGTAGATTCATTGCATGTGTGTTCATTTCATAA
Source organism: Avena sativa (assembly GCA_916181665.1). NCBI lineage: Eukaryota > Viridiplantae > Streptophyta > Magnoliopsida > Poales > Poaceae > Avena > Avena sativa. The sequence continues at coordinate 323,540,859 of OV702292.1, forward strand.
ACCACATGGATCTACTAGAAGTCATTGCATGCGTGTTCATTTCATAAACCACTTGGATCCACTAGATGTCAATGCATGTGTGCTCTTTTCATAAACAACTTGGATGTGTGTTATTTTCATAAACCACTAGATGTCACTACATGTGTGTTCTTTTCATAAACCACATGGATCCACTAGATGTCATCGCATGTGTGTTCATTTCATAAACCACATGGAGCCACTAGATGTCATTGCATGTGTGTTCATATCATAAACCACTTGGATGTGTGTTATTTTCATAAACCACATGGATTCACTACAAAAGTGTTCTTTTCATAAACCACATGGATCCTCTAGATGTCATTGCATGTGTGACATCTTTCATAAACCACTAGGATGTGTGTTCGTTTCATAAACCAGTAGAGTCACTCCATGAGTGTTCATTTCATAAACCACATGTATCCACTAGATCTCATCGTATGTGTGTTCTTTTGATAAACAACTTGGATGTGTTTTAATTTCATAAACTAGTAGAGTCACTCCATGAGTGTTCTTTTCTTAAACCACACTGATACACTAGATGTCATTGCATGCGCGTTCTTTTCATAAACCACATGGATCCACTAGATGTCATTGCATGTGTGTTCGTTTCATCAACCACTTGGATGTGTGTCCTTTTCATAAACTAGTAGAAGCACTGCATCTGTGTTCATTTCATAAACCACATGGATCCACTAGATGTATATGCATGTGTGCTCTTTTCATAAACAACTTGGATGTGTGTTAATTTCATAAACCAGTAGATGTCACTGCATGTGTGTTCTTTTCATAAACCACATGGATCCACTAGATGTCATTGCATGTGTGTTCATAACATAAACCACATGGAGCCACTAGATGTCATTGCATGTGTGTTCATTTCATAAACCACTTGGATGTGTGTTCTTTTCATAAACCACAAGGATTCACTTTATGAGTGTTCTTTTCATAAACAACATGGATCCTCTAGATGCCACTTGCATGTGTGTTCTTTTCATAAACCACAGTATACACTAGATGTCATTGGATGTGTCTTCTTTTCATAAACCACTTGGATGTGTGTTCTTTCCATAAACCAGTAGATACAGTCCATGAGTGTTCATTTCATAAACCACATGGATCCACTAGATGTCATTGCATGTGTGTTCATTTCATAAACCACTTGAATGTGTGTATTTTTCATAAACCACATGGATTCACGACATGAGTGTTCTTTTCATAAGCCACATGGATCCTCTAGATGCCACTTGCATGTGTGTTCTTTTCATAAACCACACTAATACATTAGATGTCATTGCATGTGTGTTCATTTCATAAACCACATGGATCCACTAGATGTCATTGCATGTGTGATCATTTCATAAACCACTTGGATGTGTTTTCTTTTCATAAACTAGTAGAGTCATTGCATGTTTGTTCATTTCATAAACCACATGGATCCACTAGATGCCATTGCATGTGTGCTCATTTCATAAACCACATGGATCCACTACATAATGCATGTGTGATCTATTCATAAACATCTTGGATGTGTGTTATTTTCATAAACCACTTGATGTCACTACATGTGTGTTCTTTTCATAAACCACATGGATCCAACAGATGTCATTGCATTAGTGTTCTTTTCATAAACCACATGGATCCAATAGATGTCATTGCATTCGTGTTCTTTTCATAAACCACACTAATACACTAGATGTCATTGCATGTGTGTTCATTTCATAAACCACTTGGATGTGTGTTATTTCCATAAACCAGTAGAAACACTCCATGAATGTTCATTTGATAAACCACATGGCTCCACTATATGTCATTGCATGTGTGTTCTTTTCATAAACCAATTGGATCCACGAGATGTCATTGCATGTCTGATAAATTCATAAACCACTTGGATGTGTGTTCTTTTCAAAAACCAGTAGAGTCATTGCATGTGTGTTATTTTCATAAACCACATGGATCCACTAGATGTCACTGCATGTGTGTTCATTTTATAAACCACATGGAGCCACTAGATGTTAATGCGTGTGTGCTCTTTTCATAAACAACTTGGATGTGTGTTATTTTCACAAACCAATAGATGTCACTGCATATGTGTGTTCTTTTCATAAACCACATGGATCCTCTTTATGCCACTTGCATGTGTGTTCTTTTCATAAACCACACTAATACACTAGATGTCATTGCATGTGTGTTCTTTTCATAAACCACTTGGATATATGTTCTTTTCATAAACCAATAGATACACTCCATGAGTGTTCATTTCATAAACCACATGGATCCACTAGATGTGTGTTCTTTTCATAAACCAGTTGGATCCACTAGATGTCATTGCATGTGTGACATCTTTCATAAACCACTTGGATGTGTGTTCTTTTCATCAACCAGTAGAGTCACTCCATGAGTGTTCATTTCATAAACCACATGGATCCACTAGATGTCATTGCATGTGTGTTCTTTTCATAAACAACTTGGATGTGTGTTATTTTCATAAACCAGTAGAGTCACTCCATGAGTGTTCTTTTCATAAACCACACTGATACACTAGATGTCATTGCATGTGTCTTCTTTTCATAAACCACTTGGATCCACTAGATGCCATAGCATTTGTGTTCATTTCATAAACCACATGGATCCGCTAGATGTCATTGCATGTGTGCTCATTTCATAAACCACTTGGATGCCTGTTCTTTTCATAAAACAGTAGAGTCACTACATGAGTGTTCTTTTCATAAATCACATGGTTCCACTAGATGTCAATGCATGCGTGCTCTTTTCATAAACAACTTGGATGTGTGTTTTTTCATAAACCAGTAGATGTCACTACATGTGTGTTGTTTTCCTAAACCACATGGATCCACTAGATACCATTGCATATGAGTTAATTCCATAAACCACATGGAGCCACTAGATGTCATTGCATGTGTGTTCATTTCATAAGCCACTTGGATGTGTGCTCTTTTCATAAACCACATGGATTCACTGCATGAGTGTTCTTTTCATAAACCACATGGATCCTCTAGATGCCACTTGCATGTGTGTTCTTTTCATAAACCACACTGATACACTAGATGTCATTGCTTGTGTGTTCTTTTCATAAACCAGTTGGATCCACTAGATGTCATTGCATGTGTGATCATTTCATAAACCACTTGGATGTGTGTTATTTTCATAAACCAGTAGAGTCATTGCGTGTGTGTTCTTTTCATAAGCCACATGGATCCACTAGATGTCATTGCATGTGTGTTCATTTCATAAACCACATGGATCCACTAGATGTCAATGCATGTTTAATCTTTTCATAAACAACTTGGATGCGTGTTATTTTCATAAACCAGTAGATGTCACTGCATGTTTGATCTTTTCATAAACCACATGGATCCACTAGATGTCATTGCATGTGTGTTCATTTCATAAACCACACTGATACACTAGATGTCATTGCTTGTGTGTTATTTTCATAAACCACTTGGATATGTGTTCTTTTCATAAACCTATAGATACACTCCATGAGTGTTCATTTCATAAACCACATGGATTCACTAGATGGCACTGCATGTGTATTCTTTTCATAAACCAGTTGGATCCACTAGATGTCATTGCATGTGTGACATCTTTCATAAACCACTTGGATGTGTGTTCTTTTCATAAACCAGTAGAGTCACTCGATGAGTGTTCATTTCATAAACCACATGGATCCACTAGATGTCATTGCATGTGTTCTTTTAGCTTTTGCCTAAGTCAAACTTAATCAAATTTGACCAATTTTATAGATAAATATAACAACATATATTACATCGTATTGACATATTATGAAACTAATATTGAAAACATATCTAACGGTACAAACTTAGTGTCATAAATATTGTCACATTTCCCTAAAAAGTTAGTCAAACTTAACTAAATTTGACTTAGGACAAAGCTAGAAGTACAATTATTTGTGGACCGAGGGAGTACTTAGTTTTGCCCACTCTCGTAGTCACAAATTCTCTCAAAAGCCCAAACACGCTGATTGGTTGACGCAGCCCTCACGCGTATCATTTGCGCCTACCGTTGATCCTCTCTGATCCAACACGGACCGCTGCATGATGTCGTGCCCTTCACACTACATCGTGAGAAAACATGGAAGTCCGCTTGCCATCTGGCCCCCTTGTTTTATCCGTTGGGTTTTTTAGGGTCTCGCAGCAACACTTCTACCAGAAGGAACACTGGGCCGTATATTAAATAATTCCTTGAGTGGTCATGTCACGTTTAATCTAGTCTGCAAAGGATACAAGTCCACTACACGGCAACTGGTCATCTACTGCCCACGAGATATCCCATTCTTACTATGTAGCGCGCCTGCACTCTCACTTCCGACATGCCCCCACCGCATGAACCTTCCACGCGGTAGCCGTAGCTAGAAGAGTTGCCTACCGGGGCCCTCGAGGAGGCCTAAATGTCCCTGCATTAAAAACCCAGCCTATCGGGTCCTCCATTCGCACTCATCCACTCCTCTCTCTTCCTTATCTAGCAAAGCCCCACAATCCTCAACGTACAACCATGAACCTTCTCCATGAAAACAGTGCGTGGGGGTGAGTCTGCAGGCATCACCGCCGGGGTGGTGCTTCCTGTGGCATATCTGGAGGAGCATCATGCAGCACAAGGCGTGGAGGACGTGCAGTTCAACCCCTTTGGGGACTATGTGCTCGCCGGTGCTAACGACTTTGGAGGTTCTGATGAGGGCGTGGAGTTAGACGAACACGCTCCGCTTGTGTACTCGGAGGTACATCTATTTCTACATGTTTCATATTTTCTTCTCGAGCTGAAGATATACATTTTAATCTATAGAAGAACTACTTAATCTGTTCATGTGCTACTTAATCTTGTCCTAGTTTCATAAAAAAATCTAGTCCTAATGATTAGATGCACCGTACAAACTAGTACATGGAGAGATCTAGTCTGTTCTGAATGATTCCACATTATTTGTTTATTAATAAGTTATAAAGAATACAAACAATATTAATTTAGGAGCGAGCTAGGGAGACATAATGAACTGCTAAACCTGTATAAATATGTTATTGTTTTGAACGTAACTTGGAATGGTTGTTGGAATATCTATTTATTATTTTGCTCATTTCTGTTTGCATTTTATACATTACAGGTAGATTCAAGTGAGGTGGACTCTGATAAGGAGAACAGGGACAACAAGAGCCGCCATGTCATGAAAAATCTCAAGAGCGGGAGAATCCCTTTCCGCACTCGACTTGGGGAGCTCAGGTGCCCTTTCTATAAGAAAGGAGTCAACCCGAGGATTGATAGCTTGATTCCGCATGCGGTTGGCATCGATAAAAGCCTGTCTAGTAAACACAAGTCGGCTACCAAGGCTAAGCATGCTGCTTATGGCAAATTCCTGAGGGAGTATGTCAATACCGGCCTAGTGTCCCCTTACTTAGGAATCATCAACTTCTAGCCAACCAACCCGTCACTGTGTTGGCCCGACCACTAATAATGTTTAATTCTCTTACCGTTTCCAGAGCCTTAAACTATGTGGTGTGTTGAAACCTCATGCTTTTTCACCGACACATGTGTTGAAAAGTTGCTTGATCATGCATGCTTACACCAGTGGCCTACCCAGAAACTTCTAGAAGCCTGGGCAAACGAGCTTCATTTGGAAAATTCTGGACAAAAACACCAAATTAAAGAAAGGAAATTGCAAGCTTTGCGCAATCATCAGGCCTGGGCGGCTGGGGGGCTTCCCGGGATGTAGGGATGCTAGGTCCGTCTATGCTTACACTTCCCTTAAACTTGTTGGGAATAATAATCACAAATAGCTGTCCACTTCCTTCTATCCTGTTACGTTACATCGTGTCAACACCGCACACCTGCTGCAGATCGGCAACGGGATAGTGGTCTCCGTGACCGGTCTCTGCCATTCCAAAGCCACATCGCACACCCGTCCAATCGCCTATCGGGCTCGGCCGCCCAATTTAATCGCTAGGATTGGAAACCAACGGTGCTCGCCCGGTCAAACTTTCTTCCGCTTGGGTATGACCGGAATAATGGTAAATGCAATTTACGACGCGCGTACCCCCTTTTACGCATCGCCTTTTGTCTCCACAACACAACACTGTGCAAACATCCCCAACTCCTTTATCCACCACCACAACCACCGCAAGAACCATCGACGCCGCAGCAAGCACTGCCTCCAACGCGCCATACCACTGCAACAGATCTCTCCACCGCCACGCCCAGTCCCAGCCACCGCTACCGACGCTAGGCCACCGCCACCGTATTAGCTGCTACCATGGACGGAGAGTACGGCGTGTTTAGTGATACGTTGCAAATGTATCCATAATTTTTGATGTTCCATGCTTGGTTTTATCTACTTTCTTATGTTTTGTCCACACTTTGGAGTACTTTTCATATGATTTCTTGGACTAACCTATTAACAAGAGGCACAGTGCCAGCTGCCTGTTTTCTGCTGTTTTGGTTCTAGGAAAGTCAGAAAATGAATATTCTCGGAATTGGACGGGACAAAAGCCAAAGTCAGTTTTTCACCGAGGGACACCTGGAGCCAGAATACAAGACGGAGAGGGGCTGGGGCCCGGCCACACCACCTGGCCGTGCGGCTAGGCCTGGCCCGCGCCAGGGGGTGGTCTGGCCGCCCCAGGCACCCCCTCGGCCTCTCCTTCCGCCTATATATTGTCCCTGATACGGAAACCCTAAGGACCCGATCAAAATTCCACAAAAGAGTCTATAGCCGCTGTCATCTCCATCCCTAGATCGGGAGGGATCTAAAGCTCTTCCCGGCACCCTGCCGGAGAGGGGAATTCACCCTGGAGGCCTTCTTCATCATCATGCAAGCCTCCGGTGTGATGCGTGAGTAGTTCATCTCTGGACTACGGGTCCATGTAGTAGCTAGATGGCTGGTTCTCCTCCTTTGTGCTATCATGTTTAGATCTTGTGAGTTCCGTTCATGATCAAGATCATCTATTTGTAATTCTGCATGTTGTGTTTGCGGGGATCCGATGGATATTGAGATGCTATTTCAGATTGATTATTGATTCTATCATGTCTTTGTTATTTGTGATCTTGCATGCTTTCTGTTGTTAGTAGCTATCTTGGCCAAGTAGATGCTAGCAACTCCAAGAGTTAGTATTTATGCTCAATAGTGGGTTCATGCCTCTGGTAATCTGGGGAAGTGACAGAAATCTCTAAGGTACTAGATGTGCTGTTGCTACTAGGGAGAAAACAATAATCCTTTGTTCATAGAACAATCGTATTGTTTACTTTACACGCAATTCGTAATGCAATTATCCGTTGCTTGCAACTTAATACTGGAGGGGGTTCAGATGATAACTTGAAGGTGGATTATTAGTCATAGATGCAGTTGGATGGCGGTCTATGTATAATGTTGTAATGCCCAATCGAATCTCAAAGGAGTCAAGATGAGTAGTATATGCTTGTATGCTTTCTCGATGTTTGTCAATTGCCCCGCTGTAATTTGTTCACCCAACATGTCTTCTATCTTAAGGAGAGCCACCTCTAGTGAACTATGGACCCCGGTCCTTTCTTTTACTATCAATCTACAATCAACTGTTTACTGCTTTGTGTTTACTTTGTGCAAACTATTACTTTCTTCCACTCGATACGTTTAATCCTTTGTTTTCAGCAAAACCGGTGAGATTGACAACCTCATCGCAAGTTGGGGACAGAGTTCTGTGGTTGTGTTGTGCAGGTCTCCATGTTGCTGCTGGCACCGGTAGTGCGCCCTGCCAAAGTTCAGCTAGCTACACATTTGGGGTGTTTTCTTGCTCCTACTGGATTGATAACCTTGGTTTCATAACTGAGGGAAAACTTATCGCTGTGCTCGTCATACCTTCCTCTTGGGGTTCCCCAACGAGCTCGTTAATACACGAGTCAGCAAGTACTTTTTCTAGCGCCGTTGCCGGGGAGTCAAGGACATCTTCACAAAGGGAGTCCTTCATAACCAATCTCTTTACTTTGTTATTTTTGTTTTGCTTAGTTTACTTTTGCTTTGTTTGCTTGTCTCTTTAGCAAAAACACACAAAAAATAGCTTTGCAAGTTTGCTTTCTTTATTAAAAACACAAAAAATGACTACTCTTGAAAATACTAAGTTGTGTGACTTCACCAGCACCAACAACAATGATTTTATGAGCACACCTATTGCTCCAGCTATTCCTGAAGCTACTTTCTTTGAGATAAAACCTCCTTTACTCAATCTTGTTATGAGAGAACAATTTTTTGGTATTGGTAATGAAGATGCTGCTGCTCATCTAAATAACTTTGTTGAACTTTGTGAGATGCAAAAGCATAGGGATATAGATGGAGATATTATTAAGCTTAAATTGTTTCCTTTCTCTTTGAGAGGAAAAGCTAAAGAATGGTTGAATTCCCTAACTAGGAATAGTATTGATTCTTGGACTAAATGCAAAGATGCTTTTATTGGAAAACATTATCCTCCTGCTAAGATTATATCTATGAGAAGTGAAATAATGAAGTTTAAACAATCTGATAATGAACATGTTGCTCAAGCTTCGGAAAGAATGAAATCTTTGGTAAAGAATTGTCCCACTCATGGACTGACTACTTGGATGATCATCCAAACCTTTTATGCAGGATTGAACTATTCTTCAAGAAATCTATTGGATTCTGCTGCTGGAGGTACCTTTATGACCATTACTTTGGGTGCTGCAACAAAGCTTCTAGATAATATGATGGTTAATTACTCCGAATGACATATTGAAAGAGCTCCACAAGGCAAGAAGGTAAATTCTGTTGTTATTATGTCTATTCTTGTTAATGGGAAGTCTCATATTGGTCCAAATCATGTTCCCTTAGCCTCTTTGGTTGCTCAACAAGAGCAAGTCGATGTGAACTTTATAAGAAATACTAATTTTAGCAACAATGCCTACAGGAATAATTTTGGTAACAATAATTATAAGCCATATCCTCCCAACAATGGTAATTCTTATGGAAATTCCTACAACAACAATAGGAGTGCTCCCTCTGAACTTGCAGTTATGCTTAAAGACTTTATTAGTAATGAAACTGCTTTCAATAAAACTATTGAGGAAAAACTATCTAATGCTGAAAGAAATATATCATATTTGTCTGAAGCTCAATCTTCTTTGAATAAAATGGCTGCTAAACCTGAAACTAATGATAATCCCTTTGATGCTACTAATGCCATACAAGTAAGAATTGATGAAAATGTTAGACTATTAGCTGAATTGCATGCTAAGTGGGAAAGAGAAGATGAAATTGCTAGAAACATTAGTGTTTCTCCTATCACTACCACTAGTGTTGAGGCTAGTAATAGCTCTACTACTCTAGATGATAACTATGATTTTGATCTTGATGGTTGTAATATCTCTGAAGTGATTAAGTTCCTACAAAAGCTTGCTAAAAGTCCTAATGCTAATGCTATGAACATGGCCTTTACAAAACACATTACTAATGCTCTCATAAAGATGAAAGAATAAAATATGAAACATAAAGCTTATATTCCTATAAAATAATAAGATGGTTGGGAACCCATCATTAATGTGAAAGTGAATGATTTTGATTTCAAAGCTTTATGTGATCTTGATCGTAGTGTTTCCATTATGCCTAGAAAGATTTATGATATGCTTGATTTGCCACCACTTGAAGATTGTTATTTGAATGTCCCACTTGATGATAATGCTAAAAAGAAACTCATGGGGAGTATTAATGATGTTTTTATTATGGTTAACAATGCCTATGTCCCCGTTGATTTCTATGTTTTGGATGTTGAATGCAATGCTTCTTGTCCTATTACTTTGGGAAGACCTTTTCTTAGAACTGTTGGTGCCATTATTGATATGAAAGAAGGCACCATTAAATATCAACTCCCACTCAAGAAAGGTATAGAACACTTCCCTAAGAAGAGAGAGAAGATTTCTTTTGCCTCTCCTATGAAAACAAAATTTTCTCTTAATGCTTCTTCATTTGAGAACACTTGATCCTTTTTCTTGTTTCTTATGCCTAACTTAAAGGTGTTAAAGAAAAGTACTTATTGGGAGATAACCCAAAAGTTTTAGATGAGTCTTGGAAGTTATTACTTCAGTAATAACCACTCCTTATCCTTTTTATTTGCTTTTTGTGCCAAGAGTAACCTCTAATGAGAGAGAAGTAATGATTGGGAAAGTTGTTGTCCCGAAACAGATTTCTGTGCTTCACCGTAATTTTTTTTGTAAAATCTCTATATGTCCTTTTGAGGCGTGAAGTTTTGTGCTTCTTCCCCAGGTTGTTATCTAACTTTCGTTAGTTCAACACTTTTCGATTTGAGCAACAGAAGGTCTTCGAAAAAATTCGTCTTTACCTGCTGGTCTGTTTTGACAGATTTCTGCATTTGCTTCTTGTTGGTTCCTTTTTGAGTTCTTTTGGGGAATTGAGCTTTTAAGGGGAAGTGCTACAGTAGCTTGTGTTTTAATGGAAGTTTTATTGGTTTTGAAACTGAACCTAAAGACCTATTATCTTGAGTGCACTAATGTTGCTAATAAAGATTGTGTGAAGTTTTGTATGAAGGAAAAATTTCAGGTGTATGGAAGGAATGAGTAATGAGATGAAGAATGGACTAAAGCTCAAGCTTGGGGATGCCACGCGTGTCACCCCAAGAAATATCCAAGAAGTACAAGCGTCAAAGCTTGGGGATGCCCAAGGCATCCCCTTGTTCATCAATAAAAATTCCAGGTTTCTTCCAAACGCTTTATTTTTATTGTTTCATGCACATTTGTGTTGTTCTTGGAGCGTCTTTTTTTCGTTTTCGTTTTGGTTTTTCGTTTGCTTTGTTTTCTTAGTTTGCTGAATAAATTGGTTGGACCCCTCTTTCATACATTGGTTTTCAAATAGTTTTGTTTGGATTGGAAAAGAGTAGGAAAGTTCATGCTTAAGTGGTAAAGAGAGCTTGTTTTTGACTGTGGCCTATGCTTTGTCATGCCATGCTTGATATTGTTTTGGCTTTATGCTTAGTATTCTTTGTTGTAGCATGAATTTTTATATACAATTGAGATTGCTTAATGTGCCTTGGAAGAATCATGCGTTGTTTTAGCATATTAAAGCGTAGTATTACAGTATTCTCCTTTGATGCTTTATTTGGGTTGACTTGGCACATGCTCACACCATGTTATGACTATCCCAAGTCACCATAGCCTTTATGATCCTTTAGTTTTCACCTTTTAGTATCACTTTATGCTTTGATTAATGATGTTTTGTCGCTCTGCATGATTATGGCCATTATTGCTCTCTTAGTTTGTCGCTCCCAGTCTTTTGCTAGCCTCCACAACCAAGTATGAGTTCTACTCGTGCATCCAACTCCTAAAACCAAGTTATTCCAAAGATTCCACCATACCTACCTACTAGCATATGCTATTCCAAGTATATTCATGTTTTTGTCTACCTTCCAAATTAAACTTGTTATTAGAAAACCAGTGATTAAAGCTCTCACGAACTTGATGGCACACTTTACTTTTCTTACCCTTAATAAACTTGAACCATTGCGTCCATCTTTGTTGCGTATATGCTTGCGCTTTATAAGTTGAAATTAGCAGAACGATGTATCATGGGGAACGCTTTCCACATTGCACCTGTACTTTGTACCCCGTTGATATCATGTTCTTTTGCTTATGGATCCCAGCGGTGTGAAATAAAAGGGGAACTTGTAAGATCATAGAGTTTGTATTTGTGTTAGAGAAATGCCTGGGCCACTAGCCTAAGCCATGCCTAATAATGGTGGAAACTTGCAGCATAACCATAATGAGCACTCTATGAAGCATCCTCAATAAAAACCTATGCAAATAGCAAATTAAAAGATCGCTGAGATGCTCATTGTCTGCTTGCCTTTCATTTTGATTATGGGATAGATCCTGTATCATGTGCAAGGGGTACCCCGTTGGCGGTTCTCTATGATACATATGTAGTTACAATGACAAGAGCTTACTTGTGACTAAAGTTGAGTAGCATGAGGTTTGGTCTTCGTAAGTAAGGGGCATGAGATTTCGGTTTATAACTTATCAAGCATATCCTCTTAGTTGTGTCACTTTAACCTTCATCACCTTCAAGATGCTTATGATAGGGGCAATGAGAGCTGAAAGCTATTAAGTACCATAATTTTTGTAAGCTCTTTACGGGACTTGAATCCCTACTTCCTTCTATGAAGGCCTTTCTTTTACTTTTATGTTGAGTCTCCACCTTCTACCTTTATGCACCTACTTTGAGAGCATAGTGGCCATTCGTAGTTCTATGTGCATTGTCCCAAGACTTGTTGATTGATGCATAACTTTGATATTGCTTGTTCTTAAACTATTTGTATCTAGTCACTCTTATAAACTTTGAAGGTGTCCTATGCATTTAGGTTTGCTACTCTATGAGGGACAAGCTGAATGCCACTATGCTATGTTTTCTTTATGTGAAACAAACAAACGACTTGCAAAGCATTGTTATTCATGAATCTTTCGTTTGTGCCTTTTCATGTTGCAACATAGTTTCTTTGTCTTATTGCTAGAACTTTGTCTTTCATGTTATGATTGAAGTACTATGATCCCAGCTTTGAATGTTTTACAAATACTTTGATCAAGTTTATGATGGTGCATGTCACCTCAAAAATTATTCCTTCTTTTTATCACTTACCTACTCGAGGATGAGCAGGAGTTAAGCTTGGGCATGTTGATACGTGCAAACGTATCCATAATTTTTGATGTTCCATGCTTGGTTTTATCTACTTTCTTATGTTTTGTCCACACTTTGGAGTACTTTTCATATGATTTGTTGGACTAACCTATTAACAAGAGCCACAATGCCAGCTGCCTGTTTTCTGTTGTTTTGGTTCCAGGAAAGTCAGAAAATGAATATTCTCGGAATTGGACGGGACAAAAGCCAAAGTCAGTTTTTCACCAAGGGACACCTAGAGCTAGAATACGAGACGGAGAGGGGCTGGGGCCCGTCCACACCATCTGGCCGCATGGCCAGGCCTGACCCGCGCCAGGGGGTGGTCTGGCCGCCCCAGGCACCCCCTCGGCCTCTCCTTCCGCCTATATATTGTCCCTGATACGGAAACCCTAAGGACCCGATCAAAATTCCACAAAAGAGTCTATAGCCGCTGTCATCTCCATCCCTAGATCGGGAGGGATCTGAAGCTCTTCCCGGCACCCTGCCGGAGAGGGGAATTCACCCTGGAGGCCTTCTTCATCATCATGCAAGCCTCCAGTGTGATGCGTGAGTAGTTCATCTCTGGACTACGGGTCCATGTAGTAGCTAGATGGCTGGTTCTCCTCCTTTGTGCTATCATGTTTAGATCTTGTGAGTTCCGTTCATGATCAAGATCATCTATTTGTAATTCTGCATGTTGTGTTTGCGGGGATCCGATGGATATTGAGATGCTATTTCAGATTGATTATTGATTCTATCATGTCTTTGTTATTTGTGATCTTGCATGCTTTCTGTTGTTAGTAGCTATCTTGGCCAAGTAGATGCTAGCAACTCCAAGAGTTAGTATTTATGCTCGATAGTGGGTTCATGCCTCTGGTAATCTGGGGAAGTGACAGAAATCTCTAAGGTACTAGATGTGCTGTTGCTACTAGGGAGAAAACAATAATCCTTTGTTCATAGAACAATCGTATTGTTTACTTTACACGCAATTCGTAATGCAATTATCCGTTGCTTGCAACTTAATACTGGAGGGGGTTCAGATGATAACTTGAAGGTGGATTATTAGTCATAGATGCAGTTGGATGGCGGTCTATGTATAATGTTGTAATGCCCAATCGAATCTCTAAGGAGTTAAGATGAGTAGTATATGCTTGTATGCTTTCTCGATGTTTGTCAATTGCCTCGCTGTAATTTGTTCACCCAACATGTCTTCTATCTTAAGGAGAGCCACCTCTAGTGAACATCAATCTACAATCAACTGTTTACTGCTTTGTGTTTACTTTCTGCAAACTATTACTTTCTTCCACTCGATATGTTTAATCCTTTGTTTTCAGCAAAACTGGTGAGATTGACAACCTCATCGCAAGTTGGGGATAGAGTTCTGTGGTTGTGTTGTGCATGTCTCCACGTTGCTGCTGGCACCAGTAGTGCGCCCTGCCAAAGTTCAGCTAGCTACACCTTTGGGGTGCTTTCTTGCTCCTACTGGATTGATAACCTTGGTTTCATAACTGAGGGAAAACTTACTGTTGTGCTCATCATACCTTCCTCTTGGGGTTCCCCAACGAGCTCGTTAATACACGAGTCAGCATTCAGCGACGGGAGTGAGTTCACCGACGAGTACATCGTCACCGCCCATGGCACCGCCGAGCTGACGGTCGTCTACACAAATGCGTCAGCAGAGGTGGCCAAGGTCATCGCAATATATGGGCAGTGGCTATAGGAGCCGATGGACAGGTACAAGATCGTCGGCCTTGACCTCGAGTATACCGGAGATAGGAAGAGGGCGGCTCTTTTTAAGCTATCCATGCGCAACCACTGCCTCCTATACCACATATGCAGGGCCAAATGGGTATGCCCAGAGCTTCGCGAGTTCCTGCGCAGGAGGGAGATCTACTTTGCCAGCTTCAACATCAAGAACGACACTCCAAAGCTAGAGCGGGATCTCCTCATTCATGTCATCAATCACGTCGATCTCCAGCGTCTATGGAGGTAGCCGGATGACAATACGGGGAAATCCAAAATGGCTAGACTTGCTGCCGACATCATCGACTGCGAGTACGCCGGCATGAAGGTCAAGTTCCCGAAGAACCTGCACGAGTGATGGGAGTGGAGGTACCTAAATTACGATGCGATCAAGTACGCAGCCAGGGACCACTACTAGTTTTGCATTCCATTCCTAGTTTATCTTGCCTGTATTTTATCTCACATGTATTTTCTAAGCATTCTCTGTGTAAGAACTGAGCTCGTATGATCCCTATGCTATTAGGTAGTTAACCTGTATGAATTACATTTCCCCTTTTTGTATGCTCAACATTCATACTTACAAATTTTGTCTGTGCCCTTTGCATGCGTCAGAATCCAGAACTGCCATGCATAAGGTGGGATCCAGAAGATCAGATGCCGTTGTCCACAAAAGGGCACAATTTCTGTTATAGCAAAGGATACAATCATAAACAAACCCAGATTATAGTTTGACAAAGGTAATACACAACAATTCGGAATTGCTCACACATAGCTATCGCACATAGTACTTCTGAAATAACATGTTTTCATAAACATAACAAGCCCCATAAAAACACAACAATCATGCACTAAAAGTCTACATCCTAGCCTATTGGAATGATTGGTGGAGAAGGCGACTAATCCTAGGATGCCTTCGGTCGCTTGCCCTGGCTTGTAGATTCCTCTACACTTTGGCATCTGGGGCAAACAACTTGCCTTGGTGGTGGTTCAATGGTGCGATTCCTGGAATGAAACAATAGGATCTGGTGGTACAACTTGTGGCTAACCCGTCAATTGTAGCATACTTCAGATTATGTTTAGAAAGGTGCTTATCCTCCCAGTAATCGTGCCCTAAACGCCTCCACCAACATTTCTGTAATTTGTCCTTCATGTCAGCGTACCACGGGTCGATGAGTTTGGCGGCAAGATCGTCCATCCCAGTCCTGCTGCCCCTCGTCCCTAGGATCCAGTAAATTTTCTAGATGTCCACTCTGCACTCCTTTGGGATGATAATGTTGATAGCCAGGCTTTCAAGCAGGCTAGTGTCATTCCTGATGTCAACACTAGTAAATGTTATCTGGTGGTTCACGAGAATGTCATGAAAGAGCGACCTAATACTTTCCCTCCACCTGCATGAAAATGAATTCAGACAAATAATATAGCAAGAACTTTTGCAAATAAACGGTTTAGGAACAAAAGGACAGCAAAGTCTACCTGTTCCCATTAGCCCCTTCCCGCAAAAAGGATGGTATACGAGGACGTGTCCCTTCATGGAGAGTTGCACCACGGCAATCCTGCGTTGATCATGGCTGTACTCGAGGTCGAGACCGACGAACCTACTTTCTTTGAACCATAGCCAACTCTCTTACTTATTCAGACTGTGCATCACCATCCGAGGGTCGGTGGTGTAGACGACATTGATCTTCTTCCCACCATGTACTTCTATGTTGAAGTACGTGGTAGCTTGCCTGCCGTCATTTCGGACATCCGACAAGTCCATGACTACATGAAAGAGGGAAAGGACACGGAGGAAGAGGGTGATGTCGTGGCGGAGGAAATGGATGAGGCCGTGGAGGAGGAAGACGATGAGGCCGTGGAGGAGGAAAGGAGACGGAGAAGTGAAACTACTTACTGCAAGATTGGAATCTCCCTTCCTAATATCTGGAATGGTGCACGACCATTCGTAGTAGGGTGGAGGTGGATAAAAATGGCGGTTTTACACGTCGATGCTAGCGCTGCCTGAAATTGGTTTTGTGCCACTTGCATGCGGTGGAATCGAGGTCCGCCATGCACGATCCAAGTCAAATGTAGTCACGTTTGCGCGTGCCGACCTTCACTCATTGACAGGTGGGACCCTACATTTTTCTCTCTTACGATTAATTTTTTCACTTCCTCTAGACGGTTCTGGTGGGCGCCCTCAATAATTACGCCCCTTTCCTTGTCTTCCACGTGGACGAGAACCGGCAGCGGCGGTTCCTCACTGGCTCACTCCCTACTCGAACAACTGCCCCCTCCCTGATTCCATCCCCTCCTGAATCCATTTGCCTCCTGATCACACCGCTTCCATTAATCTGCCGGATTCCAGACTCCATTTGCCTCTATGGGTAGAGCTTGGGGTAGCAGCAGAATGAAGTGTAAGGCAGGCGACGACGACGGGGCTAGCCATGGTGACCTCCACTGCGAGGATTGGGGATGGCAGAACCTCAACGCTACAAACATGCACATGATCGCCACGAGGTTGGACATCATCTCTTCTGGTCCCGTCGCTCGCTGCATCCCTAGCTACCGGGTCCCGATCCGGGAAATGGACGAACTCCCGTTCGGCACGCCATGCCTACTATACCCCGATACCAACGAATGGGCAAACAACCGCGATGGCCACGTAAGTTCATGTATCTTGCTTATTGATCTAGTCATATGGTTGATTCATATGTGATGATCTTTCATCGGAATCCTATGTTCCTTCCGTCAAATGTGTTGTGTGCACGCGCGGTCTGAACAAATTGAACCATTTAAGACTATTCTGTATAGCGGAAGCTCTGCTCGTACTTGATATTCTGGTATTTTCGTAGTGATACAGTCTTAATTTAGGTGATAGATGAGTTGGCAATTTTGGATTTGCAATGGAATGCCTGCTACGTGATACTCTGTTTTCTAAAAAATAAACAAATTAGACGATTTAAGACTATTATGTCCCTAGTTGTTTATGATCACCGTCAGGAGTTTGTTCGGGGGAAGCCCTGCTCGTACTTAATATTTTGGGTATTTTTGTAGTGACACAGGCACAATTTAGGCGAGAACTAAGGATACAGTCGTAAATATTACTTTAATCTGAAGGTCTAGTTGTCAAATTGTATTTGCAATGGAATCCATGCTAGGTGATTCTACCAACTAACAAGAAACTTTGTAGAATATTCATGCAAAACTGATGCTGCTGGATAGGTGGTCACAATCAGTAGTGGTGAATATCAGGGAGGAAGATGAGATGGAATTTGGAGATGACCAGAACTGGGTGGGTGGCAACGGTGAGTGGCTAGTCCTTTTAACCCAGGGCGGGACTACTTGGTCTCTCAAAAATTTCTACATATCGTTGAGATTTACACTACCATCATTGGAAGGTGTCGGCATTACTATATTCAATAACGGGTTGCCGCCGCCCAACTCCGAATTCGCTTACAGGTTCAACATAGCAAAACTTGAGCTCCTGAAGGTACAACTCCCACATAGACCTCGGCAGGGGTGGCAACATTGGGAGTACGACCTCTTAGCGGTGTTCGACAAGGCAATCACATTGTTATGAATGACAAGGAATGGACAATCTTGCGCGACGACTTCCTATGGATGGAGAAGTATGTCGACGCTGTCTTCACCTCTAGCTACCCTCAACGCATTTACGCGGTCACTAAACCTAGCGGACGTGCATGTTTGGGAGCCGTTCACCTGGGGTGAGTCATGGTTTCATATAGCATGTAAAATTCCATTCAAAATTCTGCTTACTGACTTTAAGTAACACGACAGGTACACACGCAGCCCCGCGCGTCATTCTAGCTCTGGTGATTGAAGATGTAGTAGCAGATGATGATCTTGGATCACGGCGCTAGTTCCTGGCACCTCTCGGAGGTGACACGGAACATGATGTTGAACTCATGTGCATTCATATCAGGGGAGCACTAAACAACATTGGTGATACAATAGAACATATGGGGACACAACTTTCTTCATACCCCTCATTGCGGTGTCATGTTTTCTCGAGGTCTGCATGTGCATCCAAAGACCTAGTAGAATAGGTCTGAAGCAGAGCCAAAAATCTGAAGGGAAAATCTTTGTTTCTTGGGATCAACTACCCTTTCTTCGTCGAAGCCCCTGGAGCTATTGTACCTGTAATTGCTCAGGAAGCCCTGGCTCCTGATGCTGTTGCTGTTGCTGGTGTTGGTGGAGCTGGCCAAGAAGTAGCTGTTGCTGCTCCTGGTGCAGCTGATGAAATACTTGGTGATGCTGCTACTGGTGAAGCTGACGAAATACTTGCTAATCCTGCTACTAGTGAAGCTGACAAAATACTTGCTGAGGCTGCTGCCGGAGTCCAGGAAGAACATGCTAGTGTTGTTGCTGACGGGCCAGCACTTCTATTGTTGATAGCAGACTGTGTGTTTGCTGCACACTCACGCGCCTATTACATTGATACTCTAGATGCAACCTGGAGCCAAATCCACATCGGGGGGAGGGGCCTACCATTGGCTCATCAGTTGGGTCCTACAATTTGATAGAGAATGAGAGATGGCCAAATGCAGCATTCTGGTTCGTTCCGACGATACCACCAGCTCCAGGGACCTAGTGCTCAACTGGCAGATCCGATGAACCATTTATCTTTATCTTTATCTCTAGTTTCCTCCCTAGTTCTATAAAGTAAATGCTTCTTTGGTCAAGACTCAGTTATGCTTATTTGTGTAATACTAAGCTTTGCTTATTTGTGTAAGACTAAAGTCAGGCCTAACTGCGTAATATTCAGTGAAGCCCAACTTTTCTTTCCATGCCCATAACAGCATAATTGAAGCATACAACAGACAAAGGTAATGTGCATACTAGACATTTTGCTCAGGATAACAACCACTTCAAGTTAGTTGCAGTTTCAAGATTACTAACCAGGAAAGTAAAGTGCCATGATCATATAAAATGAATAGCTCATACAAACAACTAGCAACACTACCAATAGTGTTATTGTTATGAATGATACATGGTGTACGCATTTGAAGGCATCACCAGAATGTGCCACCTATTTTTGATTGATGACATGGATATAGCTTCTCTGCGCATATTTGCATTGAATCGCTCAAGGATTTGTTCCCATATTTTTGGCAATGGCTGATGAACTCCACTCTCATGGTAACATGCTTCATAAACAAGCCCTTGTTGATGCAATGCAAAGTACAGACCATGGCCTTCATCGTCATTACATTTAGGTTCTCTCTATTTCTTCATCATGGAGCTACTAATTTCAAATGAAGATCTAGTAAACAACATATTTGTAGATGTTCTTCTACCACAATCACAAGAAGAAAATTGGATGGAATTTCACCTTGTTTGCGTTGTGCCGAACAGAGTGGATGTGGCCTTGGGGTTCGGAGAGGAAGGCATCGTGGCTGGTGCGGGTGCGACCATGGCGATGGCGAGCTCGGATTCTGGAGGAGGACAACAGGACCGAGCATGGTCGGCATGGTGACAGATCTAACCCGGGAATGAATTCTCGTCCCCGCACCATGCCATGGGTGCGGCTGATAGTTGTGAGATTTGACACATTTTTGATGGCTTTTATTGATGTTTTTCTCCCAGATTTGATTGTTTTCTGGCTTTACCTAACGTTAATACTTCGATAGCAAAGAAAACTTGGATTTTAATGTGTGTTTCAGGTTTTGGACGTCAACAGAAGGATTTAACTAGAGAAATACAATATTCTGGAGAAAACAAGCAAGTCCCAATTTGGAAGCACACGAGGGGAGCTCACCGACGGTTTAACGACCAACTATACTGCGGGAATGACCGTATATTTCCCGCCGTATAGCTTCCGCCGCCTCTATCTTGTCAAAGAAGGGATCCGGAGAAGAAGGAGAAGACGTTCTTCATCTTGCTCCATGATCTTCGACATCCAAGCCAATACACCTCCATAGCCACTACTTGTACTTGAGAGAGAGAGAGGGATCTCCACCTTGCAAGATTAGGGTTTGAGATTGTTTCTTCCCATCTTGAATTGTGTTGGATATTTTTCTATTCTTATTGTGGATCTCCATGGTAATACTAAGACGAATTCCCTTTATTTGATTATATTGATGATCCGTTCTTCTCTCATGTGTGAGTAATTCCCTTGGGCATGGGAGATGTGGGGGATTGGTGAGATATGATGTGCCTTCATATATTTTCCATTAGTATTGTGATTGATTCTAATTACTATATTATGTGTGATTGACTATTTGTGGGATGCTTAATGCTTGTTGTCCAATTAAGGGCCCAGACAACATGATACCTTGTTCTACACATATAAGATCTTGCTCGCTAGTGGACCGGCGACCCCTGGGTGTGATGTCTATGCACTTCTATTCTTGTAGACAGTTGTTGGGCCTCCAAGTGCAGAGGTTTGTAGAACAGCAGCAAGTTTCCCTTAAGTGGATTACCCAAGGTTTATCGAACTTAGGGAGGAAATGGTTAAAGGTATCCCTCTCAAGCAACCCTGCAATCAAGATACAAGAAGTCTCTTGTGTCCCCAACACACCCAATACACATGTCAGGTGTATAGGTGCACTAGTTCGGCGAAGAGATAGTGAAATACAAGTGGTATGATTATTTATAAGTGGTAATAGTGCCAGAAAAGAGCTTGATGGGTAGGAAGAGACTAAAGTCAATCTAAAATAAAGATGGAAGCAAGCAAACATGTAACAGATCTAGTTGCAAACGGTGTTTCAATACTTAGAAACAAGGCCTAGGGATCATACTTTCACTAGTGAACACTCTCATATAAATATCTTCTCTTTATGATACTACTCTGAACTACTCTCCGGTTGGACGCTCTAATCCATGGTAGGGCTATAACAGCACACCTCAAAGTCCGCTTTCCCCATCTAGATAACCCCACACTGTCACCTTGAGCACTAGATGGTTCCAAGAAACACCACAATTTCATAGAAACATCCAACTCCAAATATAACTCACAACAAATATTTGTAATCTCTAGCCTTAGTGCCACCATGGTGTGCATGCTATCACTTTCACACACATGGGGAGAGCAGAGATCTATTAAAGCACTTGAGTAGCAAGGTAGATCTACTTGATTACAAATCTCATGATCACAATATGATCATGCATAGAGAGAGATGAACACATAGCTACTTGTAGAGCCCTTAGCCTCGAGGAAGAACTACTCCCTCCTCATCATGGGAATCAGCAACGGCGATGGACATGGTGGTGGAGTCGATGGAGATGGCTCCGGGGGCACTTCCCCGTCCCGGCAGGGTGCCGGAACAGAGACTTTCTGTCCCCCGAATCTCCCCATCAGTGGCGGCGGCGCTGTAGAACTTTTCGTGGCTGGAGGCTAGATTCTTTAGGGTTTCTGCATCGGAGGTTTCTTATAGGTGAAAGGGGAGGCCGAGGGGGTGCCCTAGGCGGCCACACCACCCCTGGCACGGGCCAGGCCTGGCCGCGCGACCAGGTGGTGTGGCCGGCCTCTGGCCCCTCTCCGTCTCATCTTCTAGCTCCATGTCTCCCTCGGTGAAATATTGACTTTGGCTTTTGTCCCGTCAAATTCCGAGAATATTCATTTTCTGACTTTCCTAGAACCAAAAACAGCAGAAAACAGGCAGTTGGCACTGTGGCATCTTGTTAATAGGTTAGTCCAAGAAAGTGTATAAAAATACTCCAAAGTGGGGACAAACATAAGAAAGTAAATATAAAACAAGCATGGAACATCAAAAATTATAGATACGTTTGCAACGTATCAACATCCCCAAGCTTAACTCCTGCTCGTCCTCGAGTAGGTAAGTGATAAAAATAATAATTTTTGAGGTGACATGCACCATCATAATCTTGATCAAAGTATTTGTAGAACAATGATAGCTGGGATCATAGTACTCTAACATAGACATGAAAGATATAGTTCTAACAATAAGACCTAGCAAATATGTTGTAACATGAAAAGGTACAAACAAAAGATTCATGAATAACAATGCATTGAAATACGTTTGTTTGTTTCACATATAGAAAACATAGCATAGTGGCATTCAGCTTGTCCCTCATGGAGTAGCAAAACATAATTGCATAGGACACCTTCAAAGTTCATAAGGGTGACTAGATACAAATAGTTCAAGAACAAGCAATATCAACATTATGAATCAATCAACAAGTCTTGGGACAATGCACATTAAACTAAGAATGGCCACTATGCTCCCTCAATAGGTGCATAAAGATATAAGATGGAACTCAACATAAAAGTAAAAGAAAGGCCTTCATAGAAGGAAGCAGGGATTCAAGTCTCATAAAGAGCTTCCAAAAATTATGGTACTTATTAGCTTTTAGCTCTCATTGCCCCTATCATAAGCATCTTGAAGTGATTAAAGTTAAAGTGAACAAACCATGGAGTATATGCTTGACAAAGTATAAGTTGGAAATCTCATGTCCCTTGAATACGAGGGCCGCTCCTCATGGTACTCAAGTTTAGTTACCAATAAGTTCTTGTCATAGTAACTACATGTGTATCATAGAGAACCGCCAACGGGGTACCCCTTGCCCGATGATACGTAAGAATCCTCATATCAAAATGACAAGGCAAGTAGACAACGAGCATCTTATCAATCTTCTTATTTACCATGGGAAAATGGTGTTTTTTTCTCTCTTTCCTCTTTTCTCATCTTTTTTTCTGTTTTTTAATCTCTATCTCTTTTTTGTTATAAGAAGAATGCTTCATAGATTGCTCATTATGGTTACGCTGCAGGTTTCCACCATGATTAGGCATGGATTAGACTAGCCGCCCAGGCGTTTCTCTAACACACATACATAACTCCATGGACTTACAAGCTCCCCTTTCATTTCGCACCAACGACATCCATAAACAAAAGAGCATGATATCAACTGGGTACAATGTACAAGTGCAATGTTGAAAGCGTTCCCCATGACAGCATGGTTGTGCTAATCCCCAACGTATAAGTGCAAGCATATACAACATAGATGACACAATGGTTCCAGTTTATTAGGGACAAGAAAAGTAAAGTGTGCCATCAAGTTCGTGAGAGCTTTAATCACTAATTTTCACATAACAAGTTTAATTCGGAAGGTAGATAAAAATATGAATATAATTGGAATAGCAAATGCTAATAGATAGGTATGGTGGACACTTTGGAATAACTTGGTTTTATTTGGAGTTGGATGCATGAGTGGAACTCATACTTGGTACGGAGGCTAGCAAAAGACTAGGAGTGACCAACTAAGAGAGCAATAATGGCCATAATCATGCAAAGCGACAAAACATTATTAATTGAAGCATAAAGTGATATTACAAGTCGAAAACTAAATGACCATAGAGGCTATGGTGACTTGGTATAGTCTTAACATGGTGTGAGCATGCGCCAAGTCAACCCAAATAAAGCATTTAAAGGAGAATACCACAATAGTATGCTTTAATATGCTAAAACAACGCATGATTATTTCAAGGCACATTAAGCAATCTCAATTGTTTATAACATGTCATGCTATAGCAAAAATCACTAAGCATAAAGCCAAAACAATATCAAGCATGACATGATAAAGTCTAAGTCTTATTCAAAAACAAGCACCTTTTATACCACTTAAGCATGAACTTTCCTACTCTTTTCTAATCCATGAATGAGGGGGTCCAAACAATTTATTTAAGAAAACCAAAAAAAAGAAAACTAAAAGCAAAAATGAAGACGCTCCAAGAACAACACAACTGTGCATGAAACAATAAAAATGAGGTGTTTGGAAGAAACCTGAGATTTTTATTGATGAAGAAGGGGATGCCTTGGGCATCCCCAAGCTTTGACGCTTGTACTTCTTGGATATTTCTTGGGGTGACACGGGTGGCATACCCAAGCTTGAGCTCTTGTCCATACTTCATCTTATCACATTACTCTTCCCTACACTTAAAATTTTCCTTCATACAAAACTTCACACAATCTTCATTAGCAATATTAGTGTACTCAAGATAATAAGTCTTTTGGTTCAGTTTCAACACAAGTAAAACTTACATTAAAACAAAAGCTACTGTGGCACTTCCTTTAAAAAGTTCAAATGATCAAAGAGAACTCAAAGAGAAAGAGATTAAGAGGCAAATGCAAATAATGGCAAAAATTTGTCAAAACAGACCAGCAGGTAAAAAGCGATTTTTCGAAGACCTTATTTTTATCAAATTGAAAAGTGTTGAACTAACGAAAGTTGGATAACAACCTGGGGCAGAAGCACAATAAATTACAGCTCAAACCGAAGTTCAGAGATTTTTCATGAATTTTTACAGCGAAGCACAAAAATCTGTTTCGGGACAGCAACTTTCCCAAGCATTACTTCTCTCTCACTAGAGGTTACTCTTGGCACAAAAATCACACAAAAATGATAAGGAGAGGTTATTACTGAAGCAATAACTTTCAAGACTCAAGAAAACTATTGAGTTATCTCCCAAGAAGTACTTTTCTTTAACGCCTTTAAGTTAGGCATGATAGTTTGAGAAGATGCTCACATAAGAAATATGAATTGAAGTAAAAGAGAGCATCAAGAAGAAAATTCAAAGCACATTTAAGTCTAACCCACTTCCTATGCATAGGAATCTTGTAAAGAAACAAGTCATGAAAGCACAAAGCAACAAGCATAGAAAAGCAAAACAAGTGCAACTTCAAGACTTTCAACATAAAGAGGGGAAACTTAATATTATTGAGATGCATAAAACCATGTTTCCCTATCTCATAATAACTTTCAGTAGCATCATGAATAAAATTAACAATATAACTATCACATGAAACATTCTTATCATGAGCCACATGCATAAAAGAATTAATACTCCCCATATAAACATAGTCATTTTTATTAATTGTAGTGGGAGTAAATTCAACAAAATAGCTATCATTATTATTCTCATCACCATAATCATCAAATATAGGAGGCATATTGTAATCATAATTTATTTTCTCCTCAATAGTAGGTGGACTGAAAATATCATACTCATCATTGTAATCATCATATATCGGAGGTATAGTATCATCAAAGTAATTTTTCTCCTCCATGCTTGGGGGACTAAAAATATCATTTTCATAAAAACTAGCTTCCCCGGGCTTAGACTTTTCCATAGAATTAGCAATAATGGTGTTCAAAGAATTCATACTAATAATATTGCTATTAGCAAGCAAATAAAGTTCCATAGGTTTTTTAATTTTCTCTTCAAACACTTCATGTCCTAACTCAAGATAAATACTATAAAGCTCTCTAATTTTTGTTGTTGTTTTACATTAAGCCTAACTAGTGAAAATAAAAACAAGAAACAAAAAGATATAATTGAAGAATCTAAAGGAAGTAACTTCGAGCACTCACATCGGAGGATGTGAGTACCTTTTACCTTACCTCCCTGGCAACGGTGCCAGAAAACAGCTTGATGTCTACGCACTTCTATTCTTGTAGACAGTTGTTGGGCCTCCAAGTGCAGAGGTTTATAGAACAGCAGCAAGTTTCCCTTAAGTGGATTACCCAAGGTTTATCGAACTCAGGGAGGAAGTGGTCAAAGGTATCCCTCTCAAGCAACCCTGCAATCAAGATACAAGAAGTCTCTTGTGTCCACAACACACCCAATACACTTGTCAGGTGTATAGGTGCACTAGTTCGGCGAAGAGATAGTAAAATACAAGTGGTAGAGATATAAGACAACAGTGCCCGAAAATAGCTTGACGGTAGGAAAAGACTAATGGCAAAAAGAAATAAAGATGGCAGCAAGCAAACATGTAACAGATCTAGTTGCAAACGGTGTTTCAATACTTACAAAGAAGGCCTAGGGATCATACTTTCACTAGTGAACACTCTCATATAAATATCTTCTCTTTATGATACTACTCTGAACTACTCTCTGGTTGGACACTCTAATCCATGGTAGGGCTATAACAGCATACCTCAAAGTCTGCTTAACCCCACACTGTCACCTTGAGCACTAGATGGTTCCAACAAACACCACAATTTCATAGAAACATCCAACTCCAAAAATAACCCTTAACAAGTATTTGTAATCTCTAGCCTAAGTGCCACCATGGTGTGCACGCTGTCACTTTCACACACATGGGGAGAGCAGAGATCTATTAAAGCACTTGAGTAGCAAGGTAGATCTACTTGATTACAAAGCTCATGATCACAATATGATCACGCATAGAGAGAGAGATGAACACATAGCTACTTGTAGAGCCCTTAGCCTCGAGGAAGAACTACTCCCTCCTCATCATGGGAATCAGCAACAACGATGGAGATGGTGGTGGAGTCGATGGAGATGGCTTCGGGGCACTTCCCCGTCCCGACAGGGTGCCGGAACTGAGACTTTCTGTCCCCCGAATCTCCCCTTCGGTGGTGGCGGTGCTGCGGAATTTTTCGTGGCTGGAGGCTGGATTCTTTAGGGTTTCTGCATCAGAGGCTTCTTATAGGCGAAAGGGGAGGCCGAGGGGGTGCCCTAGGCGGCCACACCACCCCCTGGGGTGGGCCAGGCCTGGCCGTGCGACTAGGTGGTGTGGCCGGCCTCTGGCCCCTCTCCGTCTCGTCTTCTGGCATCCGTGTCCCCCTCAGTGAAATATTGACTTTGGCTTTTGTCCCGTCAAATTCCGAGAATATTCATTTTCTGACATTCCTAGAACCAAAAACAGCAGAAAACAAGCAGCTGACATGGTGGCATCTTGTTAATAGGTTAGTCCAAGAAAGTGTATAAAAATACTCCAAAGTGTGGACAAAACAGAAGAAAGTAGATATAAAACAAGCATGGAACATCAAAAATTATAGATACGTTTGCAATGTATCAGGGTGACACATGGATATCAATGGAAAGCTAGTTGACTCAAGGATAACGAGTAACCACTGTGCTTATTGCATTAGCCCGATCCAAGGAGCTTAATCGCTAAGCGACCTGAAGGGTCTTAATCGTCTAGTGTCTGACCATGGTTTTGGTAGCAGGCTAGTAGGATTATTGAAGTTGGGATGAAATCTACCAAGAGGAGTTCCGGCTAATTATGGGTTGCTCGCCTACACATATATCTATAAGATTATAATTGTTACATTCATACTCATCCACCTGGCACATTCACTATCACCATGAATTGAATCTCCCCGCGCCTTCTTTCACCATCTGCAGAAACCAACAAACAAACAAAGTCGTTCTTTACTTTTATGCATTTTATTTCTGAAGTTTACATTTTAGTTCTATTTAAACCTATCCCATTTAATCAAAACCCCATTCTTATTTCAACGCTTGCAGTCAATTCACTCAAAGACCTGTGACAACTTCGGGTGTGACAGAGACTTCACCAATAAACACTTACCTTTGGGCTCCCTATGGGATCGATATTTGAACTTCGAAACTAGCTACAAATGATCTGTGCACTTGCAGACATCAAGCTATTTTCTGGCGCCGTTGCCGGGGAACTAAGCGCTAAGTATTTGTCTTTTGACATTTCAGGTGTTGCTACTACAAAATGTTCTCCTTAGGAGACAAAGGGTCTACACGCTCTTGTAGGACCTACCTGCCGGATTATATTGAGCGCGTGCCTCCTTAGAGGCGCGAAGAAATTATTGAATTTTTTAAGATCAAATAAAGTTGAAGTTGAAAACCTGAGTGATATTATGGAAATCATGTCTATTTACAGGACAACTCCTCTGAAACCTGAGAAAACTCTTAGGGAATACAGTGCTCCAAGTTCTAAATTTCTTAAACAACCAATAGAGTTCCCTAATCCTAGAGTTAGAGAATATCGATTTGATGGTGGAATTATTAAAATTTTGCAGGAAAAAGCTTTCAATGGAAGGGAAGATGAAGATCCAGGAAAGCATATAAGAGAGTTTGACGATGTGATAACATCGCTTGGACCAAAAGGTTTGCCAAGAGACTTCTCTCGTCTTAAATTATTTCGATGGTCTCTTAAAGGTAAAGCTCTAGACTGGTTATATTCTCTCCCTCGCCATTACATTAAATGTTTGGAAAACTGCATTACTAAATTCAAAAACAGGTTTCTTCCTTTTAAAAAGGTAACTGAACTAAGAAAGAACATAGGCAAAATTAGTCAGAAAGTGGGAGAAAACTACCCACAAGCCTGGGAGAGATTCTTTGGAATGATCAATAATATTCCTAATCATGGCTATTCTAAACTAACAATTTGCCATTTATTTTACCATGGTCTCAATACTCAATGTAGAGAACTGCTGGACTTCTCAGTAGGAGGATCAATAAATACCTTGACTATTAAAGAGTGTTTGGAATTGATGTCTACTAGGGCTAAGAATGATTAGCCACAAAAAAGGATGCTTCGTATAACTCCTGATCTTATGACCGAGGTACGTAAAACTATGAAAGAAAAAGGTATACCTTCTGAACTTGCTAAATAAAACAAAGAGGATTTGTTACAAGTCTTAACTGAAGAAGATGAAACTATAAAAGTTTTTCAAGAATTGAAACATCGACAAGTAAAATCTCATAATAACTTGCATAAGCATTTCCAAAAACACAAAAAGATTTTGGCAGAACTCACTGAAAATTATGATGAGATTAGCCAAGAAATAAAACTATTTCATAAGTATCTTAGTATGATTGAAACCCAGTGTGAACAAATAGCATTTGGGTATCAAATTTTTCTTTGTGATGATAAAGATATTCTGTTTCTACTAATGTTGTCACAAGAAGGGGTGCCGTTGTCACAGGACCCTTAGGACCACCGGAATACGAAGATGAAAAAGAGCGCAAGGAAAAAGCCTTGCTTGAAGCAAGTCAAGAAGATGAGACGTTGGTGGATCCTTAAGATGAAACTGGGACGCAAGAGCAAACCCAGGAGGATCACAATGATGCACAGGAAGATCATTACGACTCTGATGTAGAAACAGTTGATCCAAAACAAAGCAACAAAAGAGCCTGAACCCCCGAAAAAGGTAGAAGACAAGAGTAAGTCAGGTGAGAAAAAGCTTCCTTATCCATATCGAAAAAATAAAGCACCGGATGAGGTAATTTATAATTCTCTTACAAAGGCACTTAGTGAGCTTCGTATGGAAATTCCTTTTGCGTATGCAATCAAAGTCCCTACTTATGGTAAATTCCTTCGCAATATTCTTAGTAGAAAGAAAGAAATAACTGAAATTGTTGCTATGGTAACTTGCTATCCTACTAACGGGAAGCTATTATCTAAGTCTGGAGATCCTGGAATACCAACTATTTCATGTGCAATAGGTAAAACAGATATTCATAATGCCTTATGTGATCTAGGAGCAGGGGTTAGTGTGATGCCATACTCCCTCTATAAAAGGTTAGGATTAGGGGACTATTCTCCTACTACTATCACTTTACAGATGGTTGACAAATCCACTAAACAACCTATTGGTATGATTGAGGATGTCTTACTTAGGATAGATGAGCATGTTATTCCCACTGATTTTATCATTCTTGAAATGCCAGAAGATGAAAGACTATCTATAATACTTGGAAGACCCTTCCTGGGTACTGCAGGTGCGTCAGTAGATTGTGCAGAAGGGAAGATAATCTTCAATGTTTATGATGCTGAAATCATCCGGTATTTTCCAAAGAAGCTAGAAGCAGGGGAAAGATATGTTCCACCGGCAAAACGAGTTCATGTGGTAAGTACCATTGATAAGGGGCAACCAAAGGTAAGAATTCAAGAAGAGAGAAAAGGTTGAGTTGTTCAACCATTCTTAATAAATACTTAATGGGAGTCAATCCATTTTCGTCAATTTAGTAGACTAGAAAATAAAAGTTCATCGTATTCCCACCACTTTTTCACATACATTCTTGAGGAAGCGCGCCCATGCAGATGCAGCTGTCAAAAAGTAGTAGAAATATCGATTGAATGAGTAGAGAATAATAATTAGAATAAAAGTTTGAGTTTTCTATTTATAGAAGCTAAAATTTTGCTTTTAATATGCTAATGTTGGTCGATAGTTTTTACTATCAATTTTCTTTTAAAAACTTGGTATTTTGCTAAGTTATGGAATAAGAAGGTATCCTCGAAGAAACATAATTTTTTTGATGATTACTGATGGTTTAACGACCAACTATACTGCGGGATTAAAAATTCCGGCCGTATAGTTCCGGTCGTATAGTTATCTTTGCCATCAACAAATTTTCTTCGGAGACAAACAGTTTAATGACCAACTATACAGCATGAATAAAAATTCCGGCCGTATAGTTTCGTCCGTATAGATATCGATGCCTTCGTAGAATTTTATTCCAAAGGTATGAGAGTTTAACGACCAACTATACGGCCGGAATTTTATTCCGGCCGTATAGATATCGATGTCTTCGTACAATTTTATTCCGACAGTACTGGGAGTTTAATGACCAACTATACGGCGGGAATAAAAATTCTGGCTGTATAGTTCCGGCCGTATAGATATCGATGCCAGTTTTAGAAATCTATCTCGAGAGACAAATAGTTTAACGACCAACTATGCAGCGGGATCAATTTGATCCGGCCGTATAGTTGCGCCCGCATAGTTGTTTCCCTGTATAAAGAAACCCTAGTTGGCGGCACCGCTGCAACTATACGGGCGGAGCACCATCACCCGCCCGTATAGTTCCAGCCGTATAGTCCGGTGCGACCACAAAATCGCACCGGGACGGCTAGGTCTTCCTCCTCTCCTCATTATTTCTCTCATATTCTCTCTCCAAACCTCTCAAAATCCACCTATATCTCTTGATTGTTCGCGGATTTTGTTCGTTTGAGTGGGGGAATCAATAGATCGGTATGTTTCTCTCCCTATCCATGCTTTATTTTCAGATTTCCATGGTTGAAACTCTCACATTGATCTAGTGGATGAACTCAAGCTTATTTAGTTTTCCCTATCAATTTCTCATGTTAGGATTGAATTTTTCCACGTAGAATTGTTCATATTTATATAGAAACTATATGCCTAAGGTTTTATGGTGAAATTTTTCAGTGCATCACAATGAACAAAATCGGTAGCCTTTTTTGTTCGAGCAAGCGCCAACGGGGAGAGGACTCAACTTCAGGAGCCCGAGCCCCGCACAACTCCAAGATGGACATTGTCGCATCAAGGAGGGTGCGGCCCACACGTTGGGCTGACCACAACTTTCTCACCATGTCGGGGTTGAAGACGGACTTTGACCTCATGCGCAGTAGGTCGGGGTTGGGGGTGATCAGCTTCACAACCCATGAAACCTATGCCGAGCTCACCCATGAGTTCCTTGCTTCCTTCTACGGCGACCACAAGGAGAAAGGTAACATGTGCACTATCAGCTTCAACATGAACCGGCAGCACTATGATATAAGCTTCGAACAATTCTGTGATGCCTTTAGCCTCCCTCATACTGGGGAGCCCAATATTACTAACCTCTACAACGTCACGAGTGGAGAGACATGGGAGGTTGTTTCTATCAATGGTGGCAGTCACTTCTATCAGAAGAAAATGTCCACCATTCACTACTTTGCTTTGTTCCTCGCCAACACAATGTTGGGAAGGGGTGATACTGGTTCCATGGCCAATGTGGACATGGCAATGATCACCAAGGCTCTCTTCCCCACTGCAACGCAAAGCCCCTGTCCTGTAGCTCTACTCATCCAGCACTTCCGCCACCAGAGCAACAAGACCAAAGGTGATATTCGCATTGGTGGATTGGTAACCCACCTTGCCTATGCATTGAACGTTGTACTACCTATTATGGAACCTGTTGACGGCTCCAAACTTATGGATGTCAAATATTTGACTGCTTGTGGCTTCCTTGGCGTTTACCATGCTAACCGAAGGTTCCGAGCATATCAATTTAGTTATCTTGATGATACACAGATTGAGCAGGTTCAGTTGCCATGCCCCGAGGCCTTCTCGATTGTGGGGAAGGACACTTGGATACTCACCAGGGACCAAGTGACGGAGATCTTGGCTGCGCACTAGGCCGAGGAGGAGGAAGATGAAGGGCAACAGGATGAGCAGGAGCAGGAGCAGGAGGGAGAGTAGGTGCACAACCCTTCTTGGGAAGGACAGCAGCAGCAATAGCCAGGAGGAGCATGGGAACCGTGGCCTAACCAGCCACAACAGGGGTATGGCTACGTCCCCTATCAGGAGTTCCAGCAGCTCAACCAGCGTGTTGGGGAGATCAACCACACTCTTTAGGATGTGAATGAAGATGTGAACACTTTGACTCACAACTTTAGTCACTTCATGACTCACTTCCTCGACTTCTACCAACAGTACCTACAGTAGCCGCCAAATGACGGCAACAACTGAGCATGGCAACATCCTAAGCTTGGGGTAGGTTTGAAAAACCTCTAAATCTTTGCATTCATGTTTTTATTTCTTCTTTTGGTTTATTTTCTTCAAAAATTGCATGTTTATTTTCAGTTTTACATTCCTAAACCAAAAATACAAAAAAATTAGTTGTAATATTATTTGCAAGTTTGTTTCTTTGTTTCTCTCGGAGATTTCTTGATTTCAGGTGATTTGGCAATATGGAAATATAGGAGAGGTTCGACTCGAATACAAGAACGAATCAAGCAAGAGGAGGTATCACATTCCTTTCATCACACTCCTTGCAACCTTAAATTGTTCCTACAAATATTTACTTGTTTACACTGGAGTCACTCCCCACTTAGCTTGTTATCCTACAAATTCTATTCCTTTGCTAGCGTCCCCTTTTTAGCTTTGAAACAATGAGCAATGAACTTGGTTAAAATACTTCCTACATTTAACAACAGAAAAAGAATCTAAAATATGACTTGAGTCCATGTTTAGCTCAAAGAATTTGATTTTAGAACTACTCCATCCCAATTGTGCTTAATATAAATAGACTCGATAGTACCCTTGATTGAAATTGTTTGATTAAATGGATGCTTCGAAGTAGTAGAAATTATGCCACTACTTTTTTCTAATAACTACCGTAAGATATTTCTTTACGCGTGTCATTACAACTCTGTCGTGCTCCATGGGGAACTATTAACTCCGCTGGCCAATGAATGATCTAAATGTGGGAAACCACTTGATTTCGGCTATTGAGTTATGTAAACGTCTGTAGCAACAATGCTATGACGTGTAAAAATTTTAGTCTCCTCATGGTTTCACGTTCCAAGTGAAGTTGTAGTACTCCTCTGACCCATTATTTCTCAACATTATTTATTAGCATGGTCACGAGTGCACAACACAACCCCAATTAACATGTTAAAAAATAGTGGCATGATTTCTCTATGAAAGAGCTGAAGTTTTTGATAGACAAGTGAAAGAAAAAGGTGCTTTGAGAGTCTTGCAATTTTGACATGGGAGTAGATGAGTTGTTCTTAAATTAATTATTTTGATGCCAACTTGAGTACTCTTAATTGGTTAATTGAGCAAGAACAAAAAGTTTTCATCTCTCAACAAAGAGAGGCGCCAAAAGAATTTGTCTCACCTTCCTAGCTAAACTTCCGACACTTGCTTGGGCATATGATTTATTTTGCTAGCAAGATATACGTGGTTAGGAAGTGGACTCAATGCAATCTTGTGAATACTTGTATGATCATATTTAAGATTGCAAGAATTGTGAAGAAAAGAATTTGACACCAATTCAAACTTGTGAGTTCCTTTACTCTCAGTCTCGAATCTCTGCTATTCTTCCTTATTTCCTTGTCACTTGAGGGCGAGCAACATCTAAGCTTGGGGGAGTTGATAGCTGTGAGATTCGAAATATTTTTGATGGATTTCGTTGATGGTTTTCTCCCAGATTTGATCGTTTTCTGGCTTTACCTAATGCTAATACTTCGGTAGCAAAGAAAACTTGGAATTTAATGTGTGTTTCAGGTTCTGGACATCAACAGAAGGATTTAACTAGAGAACTACAATATTTTGGAGAAAACAAGCAAGTCCCAATTTGGAAGCACGCGATGGGGATCTCATAGACGGTTTAACGACCAACTATATAGTGGGAATGACCGTATAGTTCCCTCCGTATAGCTGCCACCACCTCTGTCTTGTCAAAAGGGACAACTTCCGTGAAGGGACGGGGGACGAAAACACAACGGAGCAGCCGCCACACCCTCCAAAAGGGAGAAAGAAGGGATCCGGAGAAGAAGGAGAAGATGTTCTTCATCTCGCTCCACGATCTTCGACCTCCTAGCCAATACACCTACATAGCCACTACTTGTACTTGAGAGAGAGAGGGATCTCCATGTTGCAAGATTAGGGTTTGAGATTGTTTCTTCCCATCTTGAATTGTGTTGGATATTTTTCTATTCTTATTGTGGATCTCCATGGTAATACCAAGACGAATTCCCTTTATTTGATTAT
This sequence comes from Avena sativa, assembly GCA_916181665.1. Lineage (NCBI taxonomy): Eukaryota > Viridiplantae > Streptophyta > Magnoliopsida > Poales > Poaceae > Avena > Avena sativa. The sequence goes on from OV702292.1 coordinate 323,575,543, forward strand.
ATTGATGATCCATTCTTCTCTCATGTGTGAGTAATTCCCTTGGGCGTGGGAGATGTAGGGGATTGGTGAGATGTGATGTGCCTTCATATATTTTCCATTAGTATTGTGATTCATTCTAATTAATATATTATATGTGCTTGACTATCTGTGGGATGCTTAATGCGTGTTGTCCAATTAAGGGCCCAGACAACATTATACCTTGTTCTACACAGATAAGATCTTGCTCGCTAGTGGACCGGCGACCCCTGGGTGACGCAGGGATATCAACAGAAAGCTAGTTGACTCGAGGATAACGAGTAACCACTGTGCTTATTGCATTAGTCCAACCCAAGGAGCTTAATCGCTAAGCGACCTGAAGGGTCTTAATCGTCTAGTGTCTGACCATGGTTTTGGTAGGAGGCTAGTAGATTATTGAACTTGGGATGAAATCTACCAAGAGGAGTTCCGGCTAATTATGGGTTGCTCGCTTACACATATATCTATAAGATTATAATTGTTACATTCATACTCGTCCACCTGGCACATTCACTATCACCATGAACTGAATCTCCCTGCGCCTTCTTTCACCATCTGCAGAAACCAACAAACAAACGAAGTCGTTCTTTACTTTTATGCATTTTATTTCTAAAGTTTACATTTTAGTTCTATTTAAATCTATCGCATTTAATCAAAACCCCATTCTTATTTCAACGCTTGCATTCAATTCACATGAAGACTTGTGACAACTTCGGGTGTGACAGAGATTTCACCAATAAACACTTACCTTTGGGCTCCCTGTGGGATCGATATCTGAACTTTGAAACTAGCTACAAACATCTGTGCACTTGCAGACATCAGCGGCCATGGTGAGGGCGAGCTCCGATTCGGTATGGGGAAGAGAGCGGGGCCGAGCAGGTTCGTCCATGTCCCAGCTCCGCGCCATGGCCATGACCACGGATTGCCACTCCGGGGAAGAAGAAGACGCGTAATGGATACAGGCGCCAACGCTGCAAGCCTACATGGCAGCCACGACGACAACGACATAACAGTGAAAAATAATAGGGGGGCCCAACTTGACGGGCGTTAGCCTGATATTTTATATTCAAACGTAAAGCTAAATTTGTGCCAAAAAAGACCCCCTGAGTATTTGGCACACCAACTATGGGCAACGCGGCTGATTACAAGCAACTTAGGTACCGCTTTGCGTAGGTGTCTCAACTTTCGGGCCGCAAAATGATATTCTCGTTCCACTGAGCATACAGAGTGGGAGCAGTAGGAGCTAGAGAGTTGCCTGATGCCCTAGACACATGGTGAAGAATGAGCTGCTGGGTGTGAGCCATATCGTGGCGCTGCTTGTACGCCTCATACTGCCCCTTGTGGGTATCCATCCCTATGCACAAGATGTTCCGCTGGAACCAATTCAGCTGCTTCACTTCACGGGCAACGGGTGGTCCAGGGGGCATATGCCCACTAGCACGAGTATCTCTCATAAGAACGTCTGGAGCTGAAGAAGGATGGGAGGTCTTCCTTGCCTTGTTGTAAATCTTCTTGGTCTTGTGTTCACCATCAAGGTTGCCACCAAAATCCTCGTGAGGTAGCATACACTTGATGAGCATCATGATGAAAGGGTCATATGGAATGGAAAGCCTATTGAACATGGCATCAGTCATCTCATGGTAAAGAAAATCCATCACATCCAACTTGTAATCCACGGATGCATCCTCATAAGTGGCAACCTCATGCGAGAAAGCAAGCATTGAACAAGGTGGCTACAGATACTGTCATTGTTTCCCCCACTAGGAGTGATGCAGTCACGGCAAAGGGAAACCATCTCAGCATATAAAGGAGAAAGACCTAAGAGCAACCCAACAACACCATCCGGGGAAAGGCACGAAGAGAGCGTAGTGTCCTTGCTGGGCTTGATAGGAGTGATAATGTGATGACCACATGGACTATCACGACCATGGAAGGGGTAACCAAGCACCTGAACAAAGATGAGGAAATTAGACTGAATGAGAGTGGTACCTGTCATCCACTTGATTGTGCGGAGCTCATATCCACAGATCACAAGTGTTGAGAAGAACTGCTTCACCATAGAGGTATCATAGTTGCACTGCAGAGTCATCAGAATGTGCAGCCCAATCCTCTCAGTCATAGCCAAAGCCTCAGCAAGTCTTGGCTTTGACTTGACCTCAGTCATCACTAGAGGGCGCATGGGGCGGATCTTGAGAGAGGAGTAAATATCATCATGAATACTCCTGAAGTGGGTTGGCCAAAAGTTGCTCTCCTCACTCTCAGCTTCAGCATATAAGTCACGGTGACAAATGGCGGAATAGTCAAGGATATCCATCTTCTTGTAGCTGACCCGGGGCTGCTTGCCCTTCCTTTGAGTGGTCCTCTTATTTTTCTTAGCATGTTTAGCTATCCTATCAGCCTCTCTTTGCTGCCTCCTCAATTCAACCTCGTCCACGAGACCACCTTCTCCACCGGGCCTAAAATAGCGACCAAGGGGATGACGCTTGTATGTCTTAGGAGCACTTGAATCACCTGTGAAAATAATAAGATGGGTAGCAAGGGGATAACCACACACACAAGTCCATGAGGGATGCTAAGAATATTAGAAAAACAATCCACAAGCCAAATCCATCGGATATTAGAAACTGGGAAAATCTAAACTAGGGGCAAACCTTCTAAGCCGGATAATCCGGCCCTGCCAGGGGCGGATAATCTGGCCCTGGCAAAAAAATTCAGAACAACCACAAATTCATAGTACCAAAGTAGATTGAGCAAAAGGGTTGCTATGCTACGATTCCTAGCATGCAAAGGAGACAAAGTGTAACCTCTAAACCGAGTTTCCACCACAAACAACAACATCCATACAAAGGATAAGAATGGGAGAGTTATCCTCACTCATTGGTAGAAGAACTCGGAGGAGAGGGTACCCGGAGGCGCTGGGAAGAAAATCTGGGGAGGGCCCGGAGAGTTCGGCGGTCAGAATGACTCTGGGAAGGGCGGAGGTGGCCGACGATGGCTTGGGAGAGGCAGGGAGGTGGGGTGGAGGAACTGCTCTGTTTGAGCTCTTCCCCCTAGCCTAAGTAGACAAAACCTCCCGAGCCGGATTATCCGGCTTCTACTAGGGGCGGATAGTCCGGCCCTCTCTGAATTTTTCTATAAACATAGATTCAGGCCATCAACCTCAAAAAGACACCCTCACAAGTGATCAAAAAGACTTGTGTGCAAGAATAGATGACTTGGGGTTAGGATAAGGCTTGGGTTTAGACAGCCAAACTGGGATGGTACTACACACCCAAGATTGCAAGAGTCAAATCAAATAAAAACCAAAATTGGGTGTGTTTTCCATAAGAAACAAGAGATATGCAAGAAAAGCCAAAAAAATCCACAAGGGACCAACTCTTCTCACGGAAGAGGCAGGTGGTTGAAGCCACCATGTTGGAGTGTAAGGTATGACACCGCGAAGATATATCTTGGGTTCATGACCAATACTCATCAAAGAACTCACATATCACATAATGATATTAAGAGAAGTAATTTTTCTTGCTTTCGGCATTATGGGCGGAGGGTTAGCCCAATCAATTAGGACCACACTCCCCCTATATACATTCCCACACCTAAACCAAATAAAGGAAGAGATGTAAGTGGGTATGCATGAGTAATCAAGACAAGCTCCTTGAATCCACGATATTTAGCTCATTCCTCAAATAATAAAACCGTGCTTCATCAAGTAGTTTCGTGAAAATATCAGCAAGTTGGTTCTTCGTTCTCACAAAGGATAGATCAATATCACCACGAGCAACATGGTCCCGAATAAAGTGATTGCGAATCTCAATATGCTTTGTCCGTGTATGCTGCACCGGATTGTACGCAATTTTGATTGCACTTTCATTATCACACAAAAGAGGCACTTTGTCACAATTGACACCGTATTCCTTTAAAGTTTGCCTCATCCATAATAATTGAGTACATGCACTTGTAGCAGCCACATATTCAGCTTCGGCGGTGGAGAGAGATATACAATTATGTTTCTTTGAAGACCAACATACCAAAGACCTGCCCAAAAATTGACAAGCTCTAGAAAAGTTGATTTCCTATCATCCTTGTCACCATCCCAATCTGAATCAGTATAACCACATAGAGAGAAATTGGATCCCTTGGGATACCATAAACCAAAATTAGGGGAATTAACCAAATATCAAAAGATTCTCTTGACCGCCACTAAGTGGCTTTCTTTAGGAGCCGCTTGATACCTTGCACACACACCTACACTACACACAATATCAGGTCTAGATGCATAAAGGTAAAGGAGAGAGCCGATCATGGACCGAGTATACCTTTTGGTCCACATCTTTACCATTAGGATTGAGTTCAAGATTGCATTTAGTTTGCATCGGTGTGGCAAAGCCATTAAGATCTGTCATCTTGAACCTCTTGAGCATGTCTTGGATTTATTTTGCTTGATTTATGAAGGTTCCTTCTCTATGTTTTTTGATATCAAATCCAAGAAAGAATGTAATTCCCCCATCATAGACATCTCAAACCTGTTAGTCATAAGATTTGAAAATTCATCATTAAAAAGATTTTTTAGTAGAGCCAAAGATAATGTCATCCACATATAATTGGCATACTAAGAGCTCCCCCTTAACCTTCTTAGTAAAAAGAGTGGGATCGATCTGCCCAACCTCGAAGCCATGGTCTAACAAAAGCCCTTTAAGATGCTCATACCACGCATGTGGGGCTTGTTTAAGGCCATAGAGCGCCTTATCGAGTTTGTAGACATGGTTCGGGAAGTTGGGATCCTCGAAACCTGGGTGTTGCTTCACATATACCAACTCATGTAGAGGACCATTAAGAAAAGCACTCTTAACATCCATTTCCTGTAATTTAAAGTTGTGATGAGATGCATGAGCAAGAAGGATACAGATAGACTCACAGCGATCCACGAGAGCATAAGTTTCACCAAAGTCGATGCCTTTCACTTGAGAGAAACCTTGTGCTACCAATATTGCCTTGTTTATTACGAATTTCCATTCTCATCTTGCTTGTTCTTGAAGATCCACTTGGTGCTGATAACATTATGGTAATCCTTTGGCTTATCTACTAATTTCTAGACCTTGTTGCACTCAAAATTATTGAGTTCTTCATGCATATAAACCACCCAATATGGATCTTCAAGTGCTTCAAGAACCTTCTTGGGTTCCACCATAGATATATGAGCTTGATGATCACTGAAGCTTGCAAGCTCTCTTCTTGTGGACACCCTTCTTCTTAGATCGCCCAAAACTTTATCTAGAGTATGACCTCTTAATTCGAGGTTTCTTTCAGCACGTGCTTTGCGACAAATTTCAATCAGCTTGTTGTTTCTTGGAGAAATTTCTTAAGCATTTAAGTCTTCATCCGGACCACTACCTTGATCTTGATCAAGAACTTGTTCAGCAAGTACAGGAGATGAAGAACATTTCCCTTAATTTTGATTAGCATCCATAATAGGAGGCTGCTGCTATTCTGAAGCTTCAGGGCTAGATAATCTAGTCGAGGGAGGGGCTAGATAATCTGGCTTGGGAGTTCTTCCTCCTTCTTGATCATCTTGGATGGTTCTGGCATGAGTTGGAGAAGGGCCGGATAATCCGGTGTCAACCAAAAAATTCGGCCTGGGAGTTTCTACTTCTTCCTGGTCATTCTGTTCGTTCCTAGTATTTGATGTAGTTGGACCGAAAAATCCAACCTCACCCAGAAAATCTGGCCTAGAGCTTCAAGATGCTTTAGGAGATGGATGATCTTCATGAGGTTGAGGTGGTTGGTGCAGTGGTTTCTCCAGCATGTGGGGCTTGATGAGCTTGTGTAGATGAGGGCACTACTTGACTAGAGCATTTTCCTTCCCGATCCTCCACAAGGGGTTCCTCAATGGGGCAGAAAAATCCCATGCCCATTCTTCTTATGGCATATTGGGGTATTTCAACATCTACTCCCTCTATCCCAAAATATAAGGCGCCTCAGGATTAGTCAAAAGTCAAATATTATTAACTTTGACCAAATATTTAGGCAAAAATAAAAATATCTTCAATATTAAATGGACATATTAGTAAAATATACTTTAGGATGAATCTATTGATATTAATTCGGAATTGTAAAAGTTCGTATTTTTATATATAAACATGGTCAAATTTAAAAAAACATTGACTTTTGACTAATCCTTAGGCGCCTTATATTTTGGGGCAGAGGGAGTACGTCACAAACATCAACATGGGAGCCACCAGTTTCCTCGAGCACCACACTACAAGATTCTACAACAGTTCTGAAGAGCTTATTGTAGACTCTACAAGTGTGGGATTCGGCACCATAACCAACAAAAATACCTTCTAAAGCCTTAGACCCGAATTTAGACAAAGGGACTCCTTTAATGAGAAAGAAACACTTACAACCGAACACCCGGAAATATGATATGTTGGGCTTGTTATCGATAAGTATCTCATACAGCATTTTGTCCAAGATCTTGTGAAGATAAAGCCGGTTTGATGAGTGACAAGCAGTGGAGATAGCTTCAGCCCAAAAATTGTATGGTGACTTGATTTCAGCCAACATAGACCTTTCCATGTCCATTAAAGTCCCATTTTCCTCTCAGCTACACCATTTTGTTGAGGGGTTGTAGCATCCCATTTGTCTAACATCTGTAATGCTACATGGTGTAGTAATATAATTGCTACTTCCTACATATAATTGTTGCATCATAATTATATCATGTTCATGTCATCATGCCACCTTGCATTTTAGAATCGTATAAAACCCTTCTTCTTTTGGTTCTTATCTCATATGCATTATTAATTGTATTTGCTTCTTGGTATATTGTATTTGCTTCTTGATATAATGCTTGATGCCCAAGTTGAGTTGGGGGCATATCTTTTATTAACTCCACCACATTTCTTGTCACCACCCTATAATCCCACCATCCAACTATATGTGAGCTTTGCATTTGATTTGGTTTTACCTCTAGCTCACGTGGGTTAGGATGGATCCACTTCTAATTCCACATGCATATATGCATCATGTTGTTTTCACATTATTGATATGTGGAGCCACATGGCCACCTTTGCATGCTATGTGAGTGGTACCCCTTTTCAAGCTTCCATATGGGTTGATTTTGAATGAATGCTCATGTTGGAATATTTTTGAGGCTATTATTCATCTAGTGGATCATACACACTAGCATGTCTAAATTATATTCAAATATGAGCATATGCCATCTACTCCACATGGAACATCCATCTTATTTCTTTTGGCTTGGCCTTAATTCCATATTGTGGGATGCATGTGAATAAATGCCATGGGGCTTTATCTTTGTTTTCACAAGATTAAACATGGCATTTATTGATTATGCATGGGCCATGCAAGATCACCACCATCTTCTCATCTTTGGGTTTTACTTGGATTGTTAAAGTGGAGCATGGTTCTTTGGGAATCAAGTCAAGTGGCTCCTTTCTTTTGTTGAGCTCCACCATTCTTAGGGCACCTCCACTCCTTGTGTTGTTGAGCCATATGGCAAGCATAAACCAAGTGGAGTCTCCTTTCTCTTAAGCTCTATTCTTGTTGCTCTTACTCAATTTTTCACCATCTTGTTCTTTGTATCCTTGCCATGTGCATCACTAAGCCTCACCCTCAACCATCTCCTTTCACCCATGCTTGATCTTGTTAGATCGTATCAAACCCCCAAACCCCAAACCTACCCTACCCTACCCTCACTCCATCACACTAACCCCTTTTTGCTTGATCATATGGGCAAGCAAAACCCTAACCCTACCTCACACCCTAACCATCCCCTTCCTAGCTTCGGCAAGACCCAATCCTCTCTACCTCCTTACCCTAGCCCCGGCCACCTCACCACCCTCCATCCATGGCCACCACCCCTTGTGGATTGGCTCGGCCTAACCCTAACCATGCCGAGCCCCATGCCCCTCTAATCCTAACCCTACCCGAGCCTCCCTCTCCCTTCTCTCTCTCTCTGCCACAAGGCCCACCCGAGCCAGGCCACCTCCCTGTCCTCGCCCTGGCCCCAGCTGCACCCCTCCCGAACCTCGCTGAGCACGTGAAGAGGAGGAAGAAAAGGTGGCCGAGCCACCTCCACCTTTTTCACCGTCCACCCCATGTGCTACCCCTCTCCTGCCCTTATCTACTCCCTCCCCTAACGTGCAGCTACCCCAGATCCTCCCTAGGGGCCCTGCGCTGCACCCTTCTTCCCCATCTTCCCCTACCACCTCTCTTCTCCATCGCCGGCCATCACCTCGGCTTCGGCTTCCACCAACGGTTACAAGGAGGCGGGCGCGGAGCTGGTCTGTCGACGAAGCAGAGGAGGACCCTGGACCACCCCCTGTTCACGGAGGCAAGGAGAAGACGCCCCGTACCTGCTGCACGTCGACGCGCACCGACGAAACCCTAGCCTCGGAGCGCCTGCGCCTCCGGCGATCGGCTGCGCTCCTCTCCGTTCCACCACCACCATCAGCCTCGCGGTGAGCCCCCGTTTCGCCCTGACAATCTCTCGGCCCTCCTTGCGTCCTGTACTCGCCGGATCAACGGTTGAACGCTCTCTGTGCATAGCGTTCACGTGCGACTGCCTGCTGTGCGCCGTAGAAGATTCACCTTGTCCGCGTAGCAGAACCCAGCATCAACCCGTGCCTAGCCGCTTTGGTCACCGCCGCCTACGCGCGCGCGAGAGATCGCGGGATCGAGCCCCCACTGCGCCGCGTCGTCGACCGTCAGTTTCGTCAGAAACTTGGGAAGAAAAACAGTACCGCGTGGTACTTTTCCAGATAACCCCCCACCTTTTTGCCGGCTCAACCCGTGCTCCCCAGGTCCCACCTGTCATCGGCTGAGGCCGTTTTACGAAAAGGCACCTCGACTTTCTGCCGTCCCCAACCGCGCTCCCTCGGATCTGCCGCGTGGCACGCCTCGGCTGGCGCACCCGCGTGTGGGTCCGCGCATGCGTGGACCCCACCCGTCAATCCCCGTGGCTAGCTTTCGCTGCGGTGGAAATACTTCGGGCTGCACGCGGGTTTCGCCAGCTCAGCGCTGGCCCACATGTCAGCCGCTGTGGCTAGCTGCCTCTGTGTGCAAAAAGACCCAGTTGTTTTCTGTTTTATAAAAATGTTTGCAGAAAATGTTTAAATATGATTTAAATTATGTTTTTAATAACTTTCAATTTGTAATTCCGAATAATACAAATAATATATGTTTTTGAATCAGAAAAATGTGAGGAATTCAAATATGCCATTCAAAATATTATTTGAGAACTTTAAATTTTCGAGATAATTAAATGGCAATAAAAATGCCATTTCTTAATTAATTAATAACTTTAATTCTACAACTCCAAATTCGACAAATAATATGTCTAAATCGATCAGCGCGACGAGCCCGTTCTAACTATGCATTCCATGTTCTGAATTGCAGCATGCATCATATAAATATAAAGTATACAGCAACTTATTTGGGAGCAAAACATGACTAAAACTCAATAAAATGCTTTTTTCTTGTACCCCACATCTCACCCATGCCATGCTACATTATTGCCATGTAAATTGTGCATCATTTATCATGGCATGCTTGTTTGCTTGTCGCATTTTATACATATGCTTGTGCACTTATTTATGTTGGCCCTTGTTTGTTTGGTTCTTTCTTCGAATAGACGCCGAGCAGGGAGAATATCAGGAATCCCAGGAGTACTATCCAGATTCGTCTCTCGCTTCAACTGAGCTGCCAGGCAAGCACTACCACATGCTTGCATACATATAGTACCTATTGCCTCTATCTTATTCTTGCATCATTGAGTCGCGATTGCATTAAATTGAATCCCAAGCGTTGCATAGCCTTTACTTTTAAACCCCACCGAAGCTTGTTCCTCCATCCCATGAGCCATTACTACAGGAGTTGTTTGAGCCATGCGGGTCGTAGAATAGCATGTGTAGGGTATGTGAGTGTCTGATGGATAACGAGGTACCTAATCAACTTAACCTAAGTAGTAATGGGATAACTAATGAAAGAGGCACCGGTGAGCAATATCTGTTATTTGGTTTTTCATGCTCACTTGTGTCCCGTAGGACCCCGAGTACTTGATTCCTGTTCCTTGACTATTCGCACTATCCACATCCGGGAGGCCGTGGACCCCCTGAGCCAGAGCTTGATTCATTTCTATTTCTTGGGGCCACAAAGTAGTTTGGGGCTTTATTACTGTCCTGTACTTATGCTATGCTTTACTGTTTTATTTAAGATTGTGCGAGGAGCACCTGTACTATTTAGGATTGCAGAGTGTTTTCGCGGTATCGACAAGCCCATTCACACTTTCGGGTTCCCAGTCATTTACCGCCATTGGCGCAAACCTTGGGTCCGTCTCGGAGCCGGCCAACATCGTTGCGGGTAGCTTAATGGGGTGGCCCCCTGAAATATTTTTGAATCCTGTGATCACTTTGTCGTGAATGCCTCGTTGGGTTTTGATTTGGTTTTTCCGAGGTTGATTGAGTGTGTGTTGCTATTTGTGCACCCCTGCAGGGTAAATCTTTTTGAAAGCCATGGCCGCGGTTATGGACGACTTGGAGCACAGTTTCTCGATCATAGACAAGTACAACTAAAGTACCGCTTTTAACCTGACTAAATACCTGACTAGTAAATAGTGCAATACACATGGAATGGTTAATAAAACTGCCAACGGAGGGGTTGTTCGTCTGCTTTCTCGTTGGTAAGCGAGAAGGAGGATGGATCTGTTACTTTATACTGTTATAACTGTTGTTACTAATTAACGGACATCCGTCTATCATTGGTTAGGCGGATGGTTAGCGAGTATCTATAGACTTGTTAGTTATTATCTTTTGCTGTAATTGCGTCACCCCAGGTATATGTCCCCTTTAGAGGCATAAAGACTTGCTGAGTACCCCTAGGGTCTCACACGATAAATTGTTTGATTCAGATGAACATGTGTATTTGCAAGATGGATACTGGGTGGAGGAGACAGATGATGTTGGCAACGATCACTCGGTGTAGAGATTCTGGGGATGGGGATCCGCGAGATCTGTGGGCGGGATGTGTTTATTTATGTGGCATCTTATGCCGATTTGCTTCTTATCTGTAATCAGATCTTGTTTTCCGCTTTCGCCTAATACTCTGATGTTTGATGTATGAGGAGCTATCCTAAACTATTATCTCTATCTAGGATATTTCGATCTTGCCGTATGGCGTTGCAATATTTCTATTTCTTTTAGATGGAATGGCTCTGAGAACTGTTGTATGGTAGCTTGCATACATACTCACTTGTGTATGTAGTTGATCTCTTCGCCTGTTGCCTACGCCGCTCGCTCTTGTCCCGATGTCTTGGAAGTGGTTAGGACGGCCGACGGGTCTACACGTGGGTGGCCCCTGGGCCCCCGCTGTACTATTTTAACCACTTCCATTTCATCCAGGCTTGAACTTAGAGCATAGGGTCCGAGGTAGTTACAGGGGTGTACACAGCGGAATATTGGTGTCTTATCCCCTCTTTTCTTAGGAATTCATTTAGAGTGTAGTTCTTGAACTCAGAGCCATTGTCGCTTCTAATTGCCAATATTGGGACATTGTGTTGACACTGAACCTCATTGGCAAAGTCGATGACAGTGTGTTGGGTCTCACTTTTTAGCTTGAAGAAGTATACCCATGTGTATCTTGAGTAATCATCAACTATGACAACGCAATATTTCTTCCCAACAAGGCTTGCATGAGACGAAGGACCAAAGAGATCCACATGAAGGAGCTCCAAGATCCTCTTTGATGAAATAATAGTTTTCCTCTTGTGGGGAGAGTTGTGCATCTTTCCTTCAACACGGGCCCTGCAAACATGATCTTTGGAAAAAGAAACATTGTCTTTTAGTCCAAGTACGTGGCCACCCTTGTGAAGACTTTGCAAAGTTCTCATGTTGATGTGAGCTAGACGGCGATGCCATAACTAGCATGCGTTAGCCTTTCCGAATAAGCACATTGGACCTACTGTGGTTTTCCCCAAAAAGTCCACCACATACAGGTCATTTTCAACGTACCCAACGAAAGCGACCTTTAGAGACTTGCTCCACAAGAGAACCACTAAATCACCATCAATAAAAACTACAAACCCCATCTTACCACAGGCACAAATAGAAAGTAAATTGTAACCGAGGGTCTCAACAAGCATGACGTCCACAAGAGAAATATCGTGGGTAACCACAACCTTTCCAAGACCCAATACCTCAGATTTTGACTTATCACCATAGGATACGGTTATTTGATCATGGTTTGGCCTCATCTCCATGATGATCTCCTTGCTTCCAGTCATATGACTTGTGCACCCGCTATCTAGCACCCATTTGGAACCACCAGAAGCATAGCCCTGCAGGAGAATTACTTCTTTGCTTTAGGTACCCATTTTCAATGGGTCCTCTCATGTTAATAACAAGGGTCTTTGGAACCCAAATAGACCAAGAAATATAATTATCAAAAGTACCAACATAAATATAATATACATCACCATAGTAATCACAAACAACTCATAATTAGGATTATTAGACCCTACAAAACCAATATAGTCAGTTTTGTCCTTTGTGATGTTATTTTCAATGGTGCTTGTCTTTGCTTGAGAAAATTTTCCTTTATTCTTCTTGTTCTTAGGCTTTGGGACATAACCAAGTCCCTCCTTTCCATTATTCATCCTTTGCTTGCTAAGGACTTCATCGAGAGCTTCCTTACCTTTGTAAGTGGATGCCTTGGCAAGCCCCCTTTCAACATAGCATTTTTCTTCATGTCCAAATGTTGATGTAGAAGTGCTTGGAGTGTCATACTTGGTCAACCGAATTTTGAGTTGATCATGAGACTCATTAAGAATAGAGTATTAATTCTACAAAGCCTTGTGGGCAATGTCAAGTGTCTCCAATTTCTCGGAGAGTCTAGCATGAGTAGCCACAAATTCAATCTTCTCCTTGTTTAGTTTCTTTGCTTTGGCAATAGCATTATCACGTTCCTTGACCAGATTGGCCACAACTTCATCATGTGTCTCCTCGATAGACTCAAGTCTCTCCTCTAGTGAGATTCGATCCTCTTCTTCTTCTTCTTCTAGAGCATTCTTTAAGGATGCAATCTCCATTGGATTGCATCCTCTCTTTCAATTTTGCCCTTTTCTTGGAGAAGCTTTTAATTTTGAGCAAGTTGGTCCATGAGTGCCTCAAAGTGCACTTTGTAGTCACCTTGCAAGTTAGTGATGAAATAATCCAAAGCAATAATTTCCTCCTTAACCTTAAGACTAGTAGAATCATCCATATCAATATTCATTGTAGTCTTAGGGAAAGAACTGGTGGAAGATGATACCTCAAGACCTCTTGCCATAAGATAAGTGACGTTCTTGTTGCTCACATTTTCATTAGGTGAATCGAATAGTGAAGTCGGTGTAGATGTGGTGGCTATGGCAGCCACCTCTCGTGAGTTATCATCATCTTCTTCATCTTCACTCCTGGATGAGTACTTATGTGGCCTAGCCCGCGCTAGGGGGTGGTGTGGCCGCATAGAGCACCCCCTCGGCCTCCCCTTTCGCCTATATATCGCCTTCGATACAGAAACCCTAAGTACCCAATCAAAATTCCACGAAAGAGTCTATAGCCGACGTCATCTCCATCCCTAGAACCGGAGGGATCTGAAGCTCTTCCCGGCACCCTGCCGTAGGGGAGAATTCACCCTGGAGGCCTTCTTCATCACCATGCAAGCCTCCGGTGTGATGCATGAGTAGTTCATCCTTGGACTACGGGTCCATGTAGTAGCTAGATGGTTGGTTCTTCTCCTTTGTGCTACCATGTCTAGATCTTGTGAGCTCCGTTCATGATCAAGATCATCTATTTGTAATCCTACATGTTGTGTTTGCGGGGATCCGATTAATATTGAGATGCTATTTTAGATTGATTATTGATTCTATCATGTCTTTGTTATTTGTGATCTTGCGTGCTTTCCGTTGTTAGTAGCTATCTTGGCCAAGTAGATGCTAGCAACTCCAAGAGTTAGTATTTATGCTCGATAGTGGGTTCATGCCTCTAGTAATACGGGGAAGTGACAGAAATCTCTAAGGTACTAGATGTGTTGTTGCTACTAGGGAGAAAACAGCAATCCTTTGTTCATAGAACAATCATATTGTTTACTTATTTGTTGCTTGCAACTTAATACTGGAGGGGGTTCGGATGGTAACCTGAAGGTGGATTATTAGTCATAGATGCAGTTGGATTACAGTCTATGTATAATGTTGTAATGCCCAATCAAATCTCAAAGGAGTCAAGATGATTAGTATATGCTTGTATGCTTTCTCGACGTTTGTCAATTGCCCCGCTGTAATTTGTTCACCCAACATGTTATCTATCTTAAGGAGAGCCACCACTAGTGAACTATGGACCCCGGTCCTTTCTTTTACCATCAATCTACAACTGTTTACTGCTTTCTGTTTACTTTCTGCAAGCTTTTACTTTCTTCCACACAATACGTTTAATCCTTTGTTTTCAGCAAAACCGGTGAGATTGACAACCTCACTGTAAGTTGGGGGCAAAGTTCTGTGGTTGTGTTGTGTAGGATTCCAAGTTGGCAACAACACCTTGGAGGTGTTTCCTTGCTCCTACTGGTTCGATAACCTTGGTTTCATAACTGAGGGAAACTTACTGCTATGCTCATCATACCTTCCTATTGGGGTTCCCCAACGAGCTCGTTATTACACGAGTCAGCAATGTTCTATGTGGGGCATGTCCTTGGGACCCACACCGACCTGAATCATGCGTAAATCCGTTGCATTGAGTTGGCTGTCCACAGCTTCTCTTCTTGTCAAATTGGTGGAATCTCCAATGTGGAGGCCTTCTTCAATGATCCTGCAAAGATCAATAGACGAACCGAACACATGAGATTTCATTAAGAATTGCCATTGATTAAATGAAGATGCAGTAATCTTGGGTGGATCACCCCTATTGTTTATATGAAGGTGAGGGATTAGTGGGTCGGGAGAATATAAGTGAGAGACCTCACTATAGTCCGGATTACTACTCCCTTTTTGGAGGAGGATCCATTATTTTTATCACCTACCACCTTGTCTTCCTTGGAGTTAGCATTAGCTTTGTCCTTGGAAAGAGGAGTGGTAGCCTCAGAGGTAGATGGAGGTGGGGCTGTAGATGGAGAGAGACGAGAGATCATTTGATTCATCTCTTCCATTTTTGCCTCTATGGATTTCAGCAAGGTTGTTTCCAACATCTTGAGATCATCCATAGTTACCTTGTCCATAGCCTCACTCCCATCTCCCTTAGTGCCCATAATCTCTTAGGCGGTAAAGCCCGAATAAAAGAGCTGAGGTTCTGATACCAATTGAAATGGATCATATGGGCACCTAGAGGGGGGGTGAATAGGTGCTACTTAAAATTTTAGTTCTTTTTCAATTTTAGGCTTGACACAAATGTAAATTCTCTAGATATGCAATTACGAGAATTTCCCTATATGCCAACCTAATTACTAAGCGTGTAAAAAGGAGCGAGGAAACCGTAGTGGAGCACGTGGAGACAGGGGGATTTGTTTGACCACAGTTCCTTCCTTGTTAAGGGAAGTACGTCTGCGTTGGAGGGGTGGGCGGTTCTAAGACCACCATGCCACAATAGGCCTCACCCTATTCTCCGATGGATCTCGCCACCAAAGGCCTGATCCACCTTTCCACTATTGGTACCCTTCGAGGTGGGAACCGGTGCCTTTACAACGCTAGCGGGGCACACATCCACAATCGAATTGGAGGCTCCTGTGATGATAACAAGCTTCCACAAGAACAAGGATTATCAAATAATCAAAACTAGGATCTAGATATTTGCAAGAAATGCTAGATCAAGAATCCCCCAAGTGAATAGAGGGGAAGTTGAGCACTTGATTGGTGTTGATGAAGATCGATTCCTCCTCCTTCAATTCCCCAAAGATCGAAGCCTTTGGGTGGGTGAGGATGGAGATCTCGCTTGGAACTTGAAGAACATGTCTGGGATTTTTTGAATGAATCAAGAGTTCTGGTAGGAGGGATTGATGGGGAATAAATACCCCTGCCAAACTCGGCCATTGGAGACTTTGGGGGCCGGATTATCCGGCCGGGGCAAAACTCCGCCTCAAAAATGGATTTTCCCAGGGAAAATCCACCCCCATACTGCATGACGTGCCTTGGCTGCCTTTTAAAAACTTCCTCGGGGCAGATTATCTGGCCCCATTTAGGGCGGATTATCCGGCCCGATCAAAAACTCTGGCCCTGGCCGAACAATATGAAGAATAATCGGCCCCCATACTACATGACACGCCTTGCCCACCTTTGACGATTAGGCTAGGCCGGATTATCCGGCCCTTGGCAGGGCGGATAATCTGCCCCCAACATCTATTTCCGGCTGCTTTTCATATGAACAATTATCTGTAGCACTCAGCACACATGAGATGATCCATGGTATTGTTATCTAACACACAAAACACTAGCGATCATGAAATGTTCTTTCAATGGCAGAGACGCCCTTGACCCCAGTAAGATTTTCGATTAACTTCCCCCATACTTTCTTATTTGTATGTTTTATTCACAATATTGAGATACTTCATCTTTTAACTTGCTAACCTCCCTGAGTCAGAGCTAGCTCCTCTCGAGGGATGTCCACCTGAGGATCCAGTTCCTCAGGAGGATGAAGAGTTGGAGGTGTTGCTAGAAGCGCTTACTTGGAAGCACAAAGATCTTGTCGTGCAAGCTGGCCCACAAGTTATGCCAGTTGTCAAGAAGTAAGTTCTTCCATCAAACCATGTATTTTTGTTTTATGTTATTTCCAGATCATAACTATCTTGTTCTGTTATTATCCAGAGCTAAATAAATTATCAAAGGAAAAGGAAAAGTAAAACCGAGAAAAGTTCTACATTAGTAGAACCTGACCATTGTCTCGCCCGCTGTTGCGCCTCCGACTCCTACACTGAACCCATCCTTAGTGTCGAAAGAGATTCCGTCTCCACACATTGAGGATGCTGTGGCTCAATCTGAAGAGCTAGTGAACATTGGTTCACAGCCTGGCGTAACCATGAGTGACTCAGAAGTTGATAAGGGTGAACCCTCTAAAGGTAATGACCCCTCAGCTGAAGTCTTTGTTGAAAACCTTCTGCAGAGTCCGGGAATTGCCAAGATTGGCCTTTCTCGGAAAAGTGCAGAAGAGATCCAGAAGCTAGCCCTCCACTATTTAGAGACCATAAATATTATAACTGAAGAAGAATCTCAAGAAGCTGAAGACATGAAGCTTGTTGAGTTGCTGGATCAAGTCCGTCTTCGTGACGAAAAGCTAAAGGCTGGTGTGGTTCCACCGTCACCTATCATCCCCATAACTTTCACCAAGAAGGTTCTGCTGATATCAATAGTAGCCTCAACAAATTGCAACACAAGCATTTCGTAAGTCCTTGTTTGACTCTTTTTATTGTATTCATATCATATCCTCTAGCCCCCAAGCATGAAGTTGGATAAAACTAGAAATTGGAGTTTATGCTTTAATTGGATGCCAAAGAATGAAGTAGTGTAGCCCCCAAGGCTCATGCTGAGATTCAGTTAAAAATAACAGCGTAAATCTTAGTAGCTTTCTAACTCTTATTACCATTCCGACTTACATAAAATTTATGATTACAACCAGGAATTTCTAAAGAATATCTGCAACAAGAGAAGAGAAATCAAAGCTCTCTGTCGTGAAAAATGCTCAGTTGAAAGTTGAGAAGGATGATGTCGAAAGTAAGTTTTCCGACAATCTCTTCTCGGATTTATGTTTCAGTCGAATTCGACTAACTTGTGTGCCTTACTCCAAACTTGCTTGCCAAATTATGCAAACTTGTGGAGGAAGCCCAAATTTATAAAACTCTAGAATCCGAGAATGTTATCCTACGCGAGAAACTCAAGAAATTGCAAGAGGATCATGAGCACAGCGTCAGCAACATCCTTGAGTCGAGCAACCATGCCACCGAAGAACATGATATGCGCATTGCTCGTCAAGATAAAGCATTCTCGGAATTAAAAGATGAGTTGGATAGGCAGAAGGATACCACCTAGGCCCTCCGTGATGAAGTCCAGAGTTTGAGGGAGGACAAGACCAAAGTACATGAATCTATCTTCGGTACGTTTTTACTGCCATTCCGACTCTTTGCTTGATTTTTCCGACTTTCATAGTTAGATTTTTCTAACTTTTCTCCCTTTTCAGGGCCTCTCAACCTCCTGGATTCATCTTCATCTGTGTCACACCTCAGCCGGCTTGTTGTAGTCAGAGATTTGATACATGATTTCCTCTAATCCTTGGAGGATACTAGGGAAACTGTTAATCTCTCCAATTTAGACAAATTGTCCGCTTTTGATCTGCGTGACAAAGTGAAGGATATCCCACAGATGGTAAAGGATTGGAAGATGTTCTATGCTCGCACAGCAGCACAGAACACCCTTACCTTGGTAATGATCCACCATGGTAACATGGAAATCTGGCAAGTTACCAAAGGATATTTAGCTATTGATGAAGATGGATAGCATCAGAATGTTGGTGCTATCTGGAATTCTTGTGCCAGTTATGCTTTCCGCATAGCTGATGCAACAAACTACGAGAAGCCATTTTTCAAGCTCGTCGAAGCGCCTCCAACACCGCTAGAAGAGGAAATTCCCGAAGACGATGACAAAGAGAGCGAGTCCAACGTCCCTATCTCAGAAAAAGATGAAGGCGACGTGGGCATCAGCACTAGCAAGCCGACAAATCCTTCTCCTCCAACATAAACATTTGCAAGAAAATTTGTGTCATTCTAAAACAAGCCATTGATGTAATGGTTAAACTTATTCATTTTGAGGTGCTGTTATGTAGGAACTAATACTTTTACTCTTAGCATGCATGTTTTTATTTTCGTGCTTGAAAAAATACTTAGGCACTTCTTTATACTTACCGTTTATCTGGCTTTCTACCTCGTCCCTTTAGTGAGCTGCAAACCTTCAGCACATAAAATTTGCCAAGCAACCGATCTCAGTTGCTAAACCAGTTTAAATCCGGAATCAAAGCCGCCTTCCAGTACCAACAATTCACTACTCAGAAAATACCCACATCTAATAATTAGACAAAAACTCAAGTATAAACTGAAATTAGACTTATATCCAAAGGTAGCATTTTTAGAATATGAAATCTAACAAGAACAAACATGAGCATAAAGTACAATCAAGTATCCTGGGATTTTCGACTATGACATGATCATTAGGAAATAAGATGGTACTTAAAAAACATCTCAAAAAAAACCTTGAGGAGACCAATACTTTATTTCACTCTAAACATGTACATTGATATGATTACAAAGAAAGAAATGTTAAGAATAAAAGGGATGTAACTGAGCAATATTCCATGGACGGTCTATCTCATCCGGGTTTGTACTACCTCTAGATCTCTTCCTCTTCAGCAGACCTTTATTTTTCTGGCCTCATGTCAGTTAGGTAGTATGAACCATTGCACAATACTCTGCTAACCATAAAGGGCCCTTCCCAGATTGGGGAAAGTTTGTGCTCTCTTTTTTGCACTAGTCGAAGAACTAGATCACCCTTCTTGAAAGACCGATTTTTGACTCTGTGACTATGATACTTGCGCCACTTCTGCTGATAGGTTGTAGATCTCTGCTTAGCAACACGCGTACTTCCTCGAGTATATCAAGGTCATCTTGTCAAGCAACTTCGACATCCTCTTCGTCATACGCAGTGACTTGGAGATAAATATGGATAAGATCACTTAGAAGAACTGCCTTTACACCGTAGACCAAGAAGAAGGATGTATATCCGGTTGACCTGTTAGGAGTTGTTCATAAACTCCATACAACAGACGGAAATTCATACGCCCAAGCCCCCGTAGCACGATGAAGTGGTGCTTTGAGTCTAGGACGGAGGCCTTGAAGAATTAAACCATTTCCCCTTTCGACTTGCCCATTGGCTTGTGGATGCACGACTGATGTAATATCGAGTCAGATCACTTGATCTTCGCAAAATTCGACAAGTTCTCCCATGGAAAAATTGCTCTCGTTGTCTATAAGAATACTGTTCGGATATCTGAATCGGATTATGACGCCCTCGACGAATATTTTGGCTGTTGCTCCATCACAACTTGTGAAAGGTTTAGCCTCAATCCATTTAGTAAATTTATCCACCATCACTAGGAGGTGAGTAAATCTACTTGGAGCCCATTTAAACGGTCCTACCATGTCAAGCTCCTAGACTGCAAAAGGCCATGTAATCGGAATTGTTCGCAGCTGATCAGCCGAAACATGAGCTTGTTTGCCGTACTTTTGGCAACCTTTGCACGTTCCGACCAGCCTATCGGCATATGCCTTAGCTGTAAGCCAGAAAAATCTGTGTTGAAAAGCTTTTGCCACTAAAGATTTGGCTGCAGCGTGATGTACACATTGGCCTTCGTGGATTTCCCTTAGGATTTCCACTGCTTCTTCTGGAGAAGCACAACGCTCAAAACCCTAGACACACTCCACCTATAGATCTCACCGCTACTTATTGTGTAGTATTTAGCTCGTTAGACAATCTGCCGGCTCATAACTTTGTCTTCGGGTAATTTGCCTTCTACCAAGAATTCGAGGTAGGGTTTTGTCCAGCTGGCTATTACAACCAGAACTGCTATGAGCGGTGAGTCGGATTTGGTTAGATACTCCTGATCAACTCTTGTGATAGAGGGAACTCTTAGGTGCTCCAGAAAAGCACCATCCGGGACCCTTTTCCATGCATAGCCTATTCTTGATAGTACATCTACTTCCTCCTTTTCTGTTCGGGGAATGTGTTGGACTTCAAACCCTTCGAACGATTTTGCTAGTTCATCCACAAAAGATCAATATGCTGCCACGTGCTTATTTGCATTGTAGATGTCAGATACTTGCTGAGCAACTAAATTCAAATCTCTGAAGCACATGAGTCAGTGAATGCCAATATCTTTTGCAATTCAAACTCCATATAGTAGGGCTTCATATTCGACAATGTTATTCATCACCATGAACTGAATCTGCAACACATAGAATAGTTTGTCTCCTTGGGGTGATTTGAGTACCACGCTATCCCCGAGCCCCCAAGCGTTTCCGACCCGTCAAAGTGCAAGGTCCAATATTCCGACTCTAGGAGATTTGTATTTTCTGCTGTCTCTGTCCAATCAACGACAAAATCAACAAGTATATGGGATTTGATTGTTGTACAAGGTTTATACTCAATGTCAAAAGCTGCTAGATCAATTCCCCACTTAGCAACGCGTCTTGTGGCATCACTGTTATTGCTGTACAAGGTTTATACTCACCACAGTAAACTTCTGCTCTTAAAAATAATGTCGTAGCTTTCTGGATGTGAAGAACACACCATAGGATAACTTTTGGTAATGAGGGTACCTTTGTTTCGATTCAGTCAGGACCATGCTGAGGTAATAAGTCAGACGCTGCACTAGGTGTTCCTGTTTTTCTTTCGGACGTTCCATCACCATTATGATGCTGATGGCTCTATTTGTCGCAGCCATGTAGAGCAACATTGGTTCCTGTGGTTCCAGTGTTGCAAGGATAGAGGTGGATGAAAGTACGACTTTCATATCCTGAAGTGTAGCTTTAGCTTTGTTAGTCTAGACAAACTTCTTAGTCTTCTTCAAGATCTTATATAATGGTGTGGCTCTTTCATCGAGCCGACTTATGAAACGACTGACCACAACAATGCAACCTATGAGCCATTGTACATCCTTTAGACGAGTTGGCCTGGTAATGTTGAGTATAGCCTTTATTTTGTCTCGGTTCACCTCTATGTCTCTCTGAGACATGATGAAACCTAACAACTTTCTGGCTAGTATTCCAAAGAAACACTTCTCTGGTTTAAGCATTATATTGTATTTTTGTAGATTTGTGAATGTTTCCTCCAAGTTGGAAATAAGTGATTCCTTCTTTTTGGACATCATAGCTATATCATCCACATATGCATGTACATTGCATCTGATTTGATCGTGGAGGCAATGCTGCATAGTGAGTTGGTATGTAGCTCCTGGTTTTTGAGCCCGAAAGGCATCGTTACATAGAAGAAGGTTCTGAAGGGGGTGATGAACAAAGTCATTACTTTATCTAACTCCTTCATGCGTATTTCATAATAACCGGAATATGCGTCGAGAAAACATAGGAGTTCTGAGCCTGCTGTCGAGTCAATAACTTGATCGATTCTAGGAAGAGCGAATGGATCTTTGGGACAAGCCTTGTTCAAGGCAGTATAATCAACACACATCCTTAAATCATTGGTGTCCTTTTTAGGGACCATTACAGGATTGGCCGACCACTCAGTGTGGATGACCTCTTCTATGAATCCGGCTAACTCTAGCAGGGCTAGTTCCTTAGCTATTACTTTGAGCTTTTCATCACCGAAATGTCGTAAGGACTATTTGACGGGTTTAGCATTAGGGTACACGTTTAAAGAGTGCTCGACAAGTTCCCTAGGTACTCTGGTCATGTCAAAGGTTTCCATGCGAAGATATATTTATTAGCTTTGAGGAACTCGATGAGCACGCTTTCCTATGCGTGGTTGATGGCTCAAAATATATCGATCTCGTTGGCCAACCCTAAGAGGAAGGTATGATGAGCACAGCAGCAAGTTTTCCCTCAGTACGAAACCACGGTTATCAATCTAGTAGGAGCAAGAAAACACCCCAAAGGTGTTGCTAGCTGGTCCTTGGTAGGGCGCACTACCGGTGCTAGTAGCAACGTGGAGACCTGCACAACACAACCACGGAACTTTACCCCCAACTTACGATGAGGTTGTCAATCTCACCGGTTTTGCTGAAAACAAAGGATTAAACTTATCGAATGGAAGGAAGTAATAGTTTGCAGAAAGTAAACACAAAGCAGTAAACGGTTTGATTGTAGATTGAATGTAAAAGAAAGGACCGGGGTCCATAGTTCACTAGAGGTGGCTCTCCTTAAGATAGATAACATATTGGGTGAACAAATTACAGCGGGGCAATTGACAAACATCGAGAAAGCATACAAGCATATACTAATCATCTTGAATCCTTTGAGATTCGATTGGGCATTACAACATTATACATAGACCGCCATCCAACTGCATCTATGACTAATAATCCACCTTCAGGTTATCATCCGAACCCCCTCCAGTATTAAGTTGCAAGCAACAGATTATTGCATTACGAATTGCGTGTAAAGTAAACAATATGATTGTTATATGAACAAAGGATTGTTGTTTTCTCCCTAGTAGCAACAGCACATTTAGTACCTTAGAGATTTCTGTCACTTCCCCAGATTACCAGAGGCATGAACCCACTATCGAGCATAAATACTAACTCTTGGAGTTGCTAGCATCTACTTGGCCAAGATAGCTACTAATAATGGAAAGCATGCAAGATCACAAATAACAAAGACATGATAGAATCAATAATCAATCTGAAATAGCAGCTCAATATCCATCGGATCCCCACAAACACAACATGCAGAATTACAAATAGATAATCTTGATCATGAACGGAGCTCACAGGATCTAAACGTGAAAGCACAAAGGAGACAACCAGCCATCTAGCCACTACATGGACCTGCATTCCAGAGATGAACTACTCACGCATCACACCGGAGGCTTGCATGATGATGAAGAAAGCCTCCAGGGTGAATTCCCCTCTCCGGCAGGGTGCCGGGAAGAGCTTCAGATCCCTCTCGATCTAGGGATGGAGATGACGGTGGCTACAGACTCTTTCGTGGAATTTTGATCGGGTACTTAGGGTTTACATATCAGATGCAATATATAGGCGGAAGGAGAGGCCGAGGGGGTGCCTGGGCTGGCCACACCACCCCCTGGCGCGGGCCAAGCCTGGCCGCGTGGCCAGGTGGTGTAGCCGCCCTCTGGCCCTTCTCCATCTTGTATTCTGGATCCAAGTGTCCCCCGGTAAAATAATAACTTTGGCTTTTGTCCCATCCAATTCTGAGAATATTCATTTTCTGACTTCCTGGAACCAAAAACAGTAGAAAACAGGCAGCTGGCACTGTGGCTCTTGTTAATAGGTTAGTCCAGGAAATCATATGAAAAGTACTCCCAAGTGTGGACAAAACATAAGAAAGTAGATAAAACCAAGCATGGAACATCAAAAATTATAGATACATTTGCAATGTATCAACATCCCCAAGCTTAACTCCTGCTCGTCCTCGAGTAGGTAAGTTATAAAAAGAAAGAATAATTTTTGAGGTGACATGCACCATCATAAACTTGATCAAAGTATTTGTAAAACATTCAAAGCTGGGATCATAGTACTTCAATCATAACATGAAAGACAAAGTTCTAGCAATAAGACAAATAAACTATGTTGCAACATGAAAAGGCACAAACAAAAGATTCATGAATAACAATGCTTTGCAAGACGTTTGTTTGTTTCACATAAAGAAAACATAGCATAGTAGTATTCAGCTTGTCCCTCATAGAGTAGCAAAGATAAATGCATAGGACACCTTCAAAGTTCATAAGAGTGACTAGATACATATAGTTTAAAACAAGCAGTATCAAAGCTATGCATCAATCAACAAGTTTTGGGACAATGCACATAGAACTAAGAATGGCCACTATGCTCTCAAAGTAAGTGCATAAAGATAGAAGGTGGAGACTCAATATAATGATGGAAGAAAGGCCTTCATAGAAGGAAGCAGAGATTCAAGTTTCGTAAAGAGCTTCCAAAAATTATGGTACTTATAGCTTTCAGCTCTCATTGCCCCTATCATAAGCATCTTGAAGTGATTAAGGTTAAAGTGAACAACTATGGTGTACATGCTTGACGAAGTATAAGTTAGAAATCTCATGTCCCTTGAATATGAGGGCCACTCCTCATGCTAGTCAAGTTTAGTCACCGGTAAGTTCTTGTCATCGTAAGTACATGTGTATCATAGAGAACCACCAACGGGGTACCCCTTGCCCGATGATACAGAAGAATCCCCATATCAAAATGACAAGGCAAGCAGACAACGAGCATCTCAGCAATCTTCTTATTTACCATGGGAATGTGGTGCTTTTTTCTCTCTTTCCTATTTTCATAATCTTTTTTTTCCTTTTCTCTTTTTTCTCAATATATGACTCTTTTTTATAAGAAGAATGCTTCATAGATAGCTCATTATGGTTACGCTGCAAGTTTCCACCATGTCAGCATGGATTAGACCAGCGGCCCAGGCGTTTCTCTAACACATATACATAACTCCATGGACTTACAAGCTCCCCTTTCATTTCACACCGACAACATCCATAGACAAAAGAGCATGATATCAACTAGGTACAAAGTACCAGTGCAATGTTGAAAGCGTTCCCCATGACAACATGGTTCTGCTAATCCCCAACAAATAAGTGCAAGCATATACAACATAGATGACACAATGGTTCAAGTTTATTAAGGGCAAGAAAATTAAAGTGTGCCATCAAGTTCATGAGGGCTTTAATCACTAGTTTTCTCATAACAAGTTTAATTTGGAAGGTAAACAAAAACATGAATATACTTGGAATAGCTTAAGCTAGTAGGTAGGTATGGTGGACTCTTTGGAATAACTTGGTTTAGGGAGTTGGATGCATGAGTGGAAGTCATACTTGGTTGCGGAGGCTAGCAAAAGACTAGGAGCGACAAACTAAGAGAGCAATAATGGCCATAATCATGCAGAGCAACAAAACATCATTGATCAAAGCATAAAGTGATACTACAAGTTGAAAACTAAAGGATCATAAAGGCTATGGTGACTTGGGATAGTCATAACATGGCGTGAGCATCCGCCAAGTCAACCCAAATAAAGCATCAAAGGAGAATACCACAATACTATGATTTAATATGCTAAAACAACGCATGATTCATCCAAGGCACATTAAGCAATCTCAATTGTTTACAACAAGTCATGCTATAGCAAAGAATACTAAGCATAAAGCCAAATAATATCAAGCATGGCATGACAAAGCATAGGCCACAGTCAAAAACAAGCTCTGTTTAACACTTAAGCATGAACTTTCCTAGTCTTTTCCAAACCAAACCAAACTAATTGAAAACCAATGTATGAAAGAGGGGGTCCAACCAATTTATTCAACAAACTAAGCAAACAAAGCAAACGAAAAACCAAAACGAAAACGAAAAAGAAGATGCTCCAAGAACAACACAACTGTGCATGAAACAATAAAAATGAAGCGTTTGGAAGGAACCTGGGATTTTTATTGATGAGGAAGGGGATGCCTTGGGCATCCCCAAGCTTTGACGCTTGTACTTCTTGGATATTTCTTGGGGTGACACGCGTGGCATCCCCAATCTTGAGCTTTAGTCCATTCTTCATCTCATTACTCATTCCTTCCATACACCTGAAATTTTTCCTTCATACAAAACTTCAGACAATCTTTATTAGCAACATTAGTGCACTTAAGATAATAAGTCTTTAGGTTCAGTTCCAACACCAATATAACTTCCATTAAAACACTAGCTACTGTAGTACTTCCCTCAAAAATCTCAATTCCCCAAAAGAACTCAAAAAGGAACCAACAAGAAGCAAATGCAGAAAATGGCAAAAATCTGTCAAAACAGAACAGCCGGTAAAGACAAATTGTTTCGAAGACCTTCTGTTGCTCAAATCAAAAAGTGTTGAACTAACAAAAGTTAGATAACAACCAGGGGCAGAAGCACAAAAATTCACGCCTCAAATGGACGTTCAGAGATTTTACGCGAAATTTTACGGTGAAGCACAGAAATCTGTTTTGGGACAGCAACTTTCCCAATCAATAATTCTCTCTCATTAGAGGTTAATCTTGGCACAAAAAGCAAATAAAAAGGATAAGGAGCGGTTATTACTGAAGTAATAACTTCAAGACTCATCTAAAACATTTGGGTTATCTCCCAATAAGTACTTTTCTTTAACGGCTTTAAGTTAGGCATAAGAAGCAAAAAGAATCAAGTGTTCTCAAATGAAGAAGCATTAAGATCAATACCAGAAATATCTTCAACAAGGCAAGGTATATCATCCAAATAAGTTCTAGAGGATCCTCTCTCAATGCTCTTAGGTTAACTATTTTCATCAAAAGGGTTTTCAGGAACAATCCAATCAAGATTCTTTTCTATGGCTTCATGTATTGCTACCAGTTTAAAGGGTATTAGTATCTTAGTTTCCTCCCCATTAGGTTCAGTTTTGTTCATCTTTTCTCGTGTACCAACAACATCTACACATGAGCCTAGCATATTGAAACGTTCAAAGACTTTTCTAGCTTCCTTGGCAACATCATAGAATTCCTTAAGCAAAGTTTCAAGAATAAAATCCCTCTTTTCAGCGTCCTCAATTTCTTTAAGTTTAAGAAACATTACTTGCATTAAGGGGTTAAGGTAACAAACCTAGCTTCCAACATGTGAACTAAAGAAGCTGTAGCAATCTCATAGTTTGGAGCAAGTTCTGCAAGGGATCTATCCTCAATATCCTCATGTTACTAACATGATTAAAGAATTCTTCAATATTATCTTTTCCAATTATTGAACCACTACCTATTGAAAGGTCTTTCATGGTGAATTTAGGGATCAACATGGTGAGCTAAGGAAGAGGTAACAACTAAAGGAGACTTAATTTTTGTGTGTTTTTGATAAAGAAACAAGCAAACTAAGCAAAAAAATAACAAAGTAAAGAGATTGGTTATGAGGGACTCCCCTTGTGAAGATGTCCTTGACTCCCCGGCAACGGCGCCAGAAAAAGAGCTTGATGGCCCAAAATATATCAAGATCGTTGGGGAACCCGAAGAGGAAGGTATGATGAGCACAACAGTAAGTTTTCCCTCAGTACTAAACCAAGGTTATCAATCCAGTAGGAGCAAGGAAACACCCCAAAGGTGTTGCTAGATGAGCCTTGGCAGGGCGCACTACCGGTGCTAGTAGCAACGTGGAGACCTGCACAACACAACCACAGAACTTTGCCCCCAACTTACGATGAGGTTGTCAATCTCATCGGTTTTGCTGAAAACAAAGGATTAAATGTATCGAATGGAAGGAATTAATAATTTGCAGAAAGTAAACACAAAGCAGTAAATAGTTTGATTGTAGATTGAATGTAAAAGAAAGGACCGGGGTCCATAGTTCACTAGAGGTGGCTCTCCTTAAGATAGATAACATGCTGGGTGAACAAATTATAGCGGGGCAATTGACAAGCATCGAGAAAGCATACAAGCATATACTAATCATCTTGAATCCTTTGAGATTTGATTGGGCATTACTACATTATACATAGACCGCCATCCAACTGCATCTATGACTAATAATCCACCTTCAGGTTATCATCCGAACCCCCTCCAGTATTAAGTTGCAAGCAACATATTATTGCATTACGAATTGAGTGTAAAGTAAACAATACGATTGTTCTATTAACAAAGGATTGTTTTTTCTCCCTAGTAGAAACAGCACATCTAGTACCTTAGAGATTTCTGTCACTTCCCCAGATTACCAGAGGCATGAACCCACTATCGAGCATAAATACTAACTCTTGGAGTTGCTAGCATCTACTTGGACAAGATAGCTACTAACAACAGAAAGCATGCAAGATCACAAATAACAAAGACATGATAGAATCAATAATCAATCTGAAATAGCATCTCAATATCCATCGGATCCCCGCAAACACAACATGCAGAATTACAAATAGATGATCTTGATCATGAACGGAGCTCACAAGATCTAAACATGAAAGCACAAAGGAGGACAACCATCCATCTAGCTACTACATGGACCCGTAGTGCAGAGATGAACTACTCACGCATCACATCGGAGGCTTGCATGATGATGAATAAGGCCTCCAGGGTGAATTCCCCTCTCCGGCAGGGTGCCGGGAAGAGCTTTAGATCCCTCCTGATCTAGGGATGGAGATGACGGTGGCTACAGACTCTTTCGTGGAATTTTGATCGGGTACTTAGGGTTTCCGTATCAGAGGCAATATATAGGCGGAAGGAGAGGCCGAGGGGGTGCATGGGCTGGCCACACCACCCCCTGGCACGAGCCAAGCCTGGCCGCGGGGCCAGGTGGTGTGGCCGCCCTCTAGCCCTTCTCCGTCTCGTATTCTGGCTCCAAGTGTCCCCCGGTAAAATAATAACTTTGGCTTTTGTCCCGTCCAATTCCGAGAATATTCATTTTCTGACTTCCTAAAACCAAAAACATCAGAAAACAAGCAGCTGGCACTATGGCTCTTGTTAATAGGTTAGTCCAAGAAATCATATGAAAAGTACTCCCAAGTGTGGACAAAACATAAGAAAGTAGATAAAACCAAGCATGGAACATCAAAAATTATAGATACATTTGCAATGTATCAATGGTCTAAACCTACGCTTATATATGTCACCTTAGAGGGGTCATCATCCTTCAATGTCGTCGTCTTTGTCTCTTCTAAGGCCTTGAACTCCAGAGTTAGCTTTGCCACCTCCTTCTTTGTTGCGGACATCTCAGACCGGTCGATGTTCTTCTTCATCTCCTGGTACTCCACGGCATGAAGGAAAGCTTCAACAAAGGCGGCAGCTCCATCTTCACATTCTCATGCCTTCTTCGGGTTTCCACGGATCGTGATGATTCCATTGGGACCTGGAATTTTCAGCATGTTGTAAACATAGCAATGGCAAGCCATGAAAGCCTAGTAAGCCACGCCCAAAGATAGCGTGGTATGTGCACTTGAATGGCAGCACTCCAAAAGAAAGTGCTTCCGTCCGATAGTTATTTGGAGTTCAAAAAGTAACGTTCAAAGTGATTTCTCCCAGAGCGTTTGCTTGTCTTTCGGGGACAACTCCAGTGAAAACCACAATGCTGTGATTCAGCTATGTTTCTGATATCCTCTTATGGTGCATTGTTCCAACATAGAGTATGTTGATGCTACTGCCTTCATCCATGAGAGTCTTGGAGAACCCATAGCCATCGATCAGCGGATTGACGACCAGATCGTACTTTGCTTGCCTATGTGGTTTAAGCGCATGATCGCTTCGGTCAAAGGTGATTGTCACTTCCGACCGGTCCAGGTACTGGGGGACAGCCGGAACAGTTGCGTTGAGCTCGTGCATTATTGCCTTTTTGACCTTAGCTAGTTGGGATCCAAGGAAGCAGATGTAAGTGTCTTTGTTTGTTGGGAAGGTCTTCTTTCCATCCGACCTAGGATTTGAGGTGTCCGCCTCCTCCATGTCGGAATCTTCCTTGGACTCCTTCTCTTTGTCAGAATTTTTCTCTCCTTTCCATCGCTTGGCCCTGTAGCTAGCGGATTCGTCTTTCTAGATGCCGTCATTGAAACGACACTTAGCATTTGTGTGGGATGAGCCTCCGTTGCCATCCGTGTGATGCATCCACAGGTTATTGGCGATGTCGGCAAAAGAGTAGGTTTTACCAGGTTGCTGCTCTCCTCTACGTTTGACTCAGGAAGTTCCATGGCCTCGTCCCTAGCCGCCTTCGTGGACTCCTTGCCCTCCAGACCCAAAAGTTGCGTTGACAGTCACGGTTTCTAGATTGGGTTTCTCTTCCGAGGTGTTCTTGCGTTTTTGGGCCTGCTGCTGCTTCGGCTATTTGGCTGACTGTGGCACAGCTAGTATGTTTAGAAGTCCCTCTAAATCATGGTTGACATCTGCATATTTGCTTTCCATTTCTATCAACTCCCAAAAGTCAGTGACTTTGTCGCACTTCAGGTGATGACACAGTAAACTGATTGGGAGTCCTGCGATGAAGGCTTCAATTGTGGTCTAGTCATGTACTCCCTCACAGGAGTTCTTCATGTCGATCCATCGTCCGAGGTAGTCCCAGCAAGTTTCTCTGGGTTTTTATATGCAACGCTACAGATCTCCGATCGTACAGGGCCTCATGTATGTACCCTCGAAATTCTGAAAGAACGCACTTTGCATATCATACCAATTTTGGATGGTGTTTTTCAGGAGTTCATTGAACCATGATCAAGCTGCCTTCCTCAGCAAAAGCGGGAGATATCAAACTACGACCAAGCTGTTTCCCCCTTTGGCAATGCAGCAGGCCTAGAAGAAATCCTGGGGCCAGGTGTTTGGCTGAGCCACACCATCGTAGGGTTTAATATGCCTTGAGATAGCAAATCCCTCCGAGAAAACGGTTTGTCGTACGCACGGTCTAAAGATTTTTGGGCCCACGTATATATTATCCGACTCGTAGCACCACGCTTATCTGTTTGAGTTGATCCGGTGCCTGGCGTCACTTGGTGATAGAGAGTGCCGTCTCGGATGTTCGCTGTGGCTACGGTGCCATGGAGCCGGATTTGTATTTCCTGAACCACCGCCTCCGCCTCGGTGCCCTCCTTGGCCTCCATGGGAGCCGTTATGGGTGCTGCTTGGTGAATAGGGTGGTGTCGGTGAGTTGTTTCCTCCGTCGGGGGCTTCGTGGGGATGAGCACCATGCCGGCTTGATCCGGCATGGTGTTCGTCATTCTTTCGTCCATTGTTGATATCATTGTGACGAGGCTCAGTCGAAAGCCTTGTGTGTCTAGGAGAGGGCATTCTTTGCCAGTCCTGCTCCCTACGTCGTGCTTTTTCTTCTTCCCTGTGATTGTCTGACTGCCGCTGGGGAGGTTGCTGTGGAACCATTGCTCCCATGGCGTCTGGCTCCATGGCTGGGGCGACATTGCTCCAACTACGTGTGGGTCTGTGCCGCTGTCCTAAAGAGCCAGTTCTTGAATAATTGTCTTCCCGAGGGTCGGAATAGTAGCGTCGATCCGGTTCCCATTGGGACCTTTTATCTTGTTGTCGACCAGTATTTGTGCGGCACTGGTCAGATTTAGAGACCAGTTTTACGCTGCTAGACATGGCGACCTTCTGTTGCTCTAGGACCTTGGTGAGTAGCTTAACACTTAGCTGGACCTGTTCTAGGCTTGGATTATTCGCTAGGATCTGTTGGGCCATAGCAATGTTTTCTGCCGAGTGTTATACACTCGGTTTTCTTTACTGTTGATCCGAGGCTTTCTCACAGCTGTGTCTCCCTCAAAAAGGTTCTTGTGAGCTTTTGGATTCCTGTTTGCTAGCTCAGGGCCATTCCAGGTCTTCTGATGCTGCAGGGAGATAAATTGTCCCGCCTCTACAATGTGTTGCTTCTCCTCGACAAGGTTAGCGGCTTCGTCTAAGAGTCATTGATGATACGCCTCTAGAGCTTGGGCTCTTTCCTCCAACTCGCCCAAATTGAGATCCGCCACAGTTGGGATTGGCATTGTGAGTGCTTCTTCGAGGAACTCTCGGGCACCTGGTGTAACGATGTGTCCATCCACAAGAGATTTTTTTGGGCCTGAGGGGATCAGAGCGCCATCTGAATCCTTCTTGTATTCCTGGGTGATTACTTCTTCAGCTGGAAGATCCTTGGCCAGGGTGTTCTTCTTCTCCTTTGCCTTGTCAGCCTTATTGGCACCCGTAGCGAAGAGGGCTTTGGGTTCGATTCCTGGAGTCAAGCCTCTATCAGTACTCTCGGACATCTAGACATTGGGATTTTCTCCGAGATCCATATCATCATGCGGTTCGGGAGAGTTTTCGCTGGATCTTTCATCCATACTATTGTAGGGGCTTGATCCATAGCTTCTCCTTCTTCCGTTTCTGTAGAAGAGGCTGCGCAAACTGATGAGTGCATATTTGCATCATGTTTTACATTATTATTTTGCATTGTAGATGTAGGATCTTGGTACTTTACGGTGCCCCTGCGCACATTTTATGTCCGTTTTCACTAGGATCAGGATAGATGATAGATCCAATGGATACAATTCTTGGAGCAGTTGTACTATGGAGGAAAGGAGTCAAAAACAACGTAAATCTCTTATTTGGGAAATATTAATTATACCAGAATAAAACCAGAAGCGAACAAGGGAGGTAGAAGGTTCAACGACCAACTATACGGCGGGAGCAACTTTTCTGGTCGTATAGCTCCGGTCGTATAGTTGGCGCCGCCTCCGCCTTGTCAAATAGTTTCACCCCGTGCAATTGGTTTGGGGAGACGACATACAGAACACCTAGAAATCGCAAAAACCTCACCTCCAGAAGGCATCTGGAGGGGGAACTCATCCGCCAGGATCCATCTTCGCCCTGTGAAGATCTGGGAGGCTAAGGAATCGATCTTCATCAACCACCACTACATCACCACCATCTCCATCCATCCCATTTACATCTTGTCTAGATCTTGTTGTAATTCCTGTACTCATTGTGGATTTATACAAGTACTATTCACCTATGATTGTTTCCATTACCATTGCAATGATGTTGATTGCCCCCATGTCTGAGTAGATCTCTAGTTCTTGGGGAGATGGAGAAACCCTAGCATATGATTACGGTGAGATAGAGATTATTATGTTATACATCATCATTCGTATATGTTAATTGTCTTCATCTTGATATTGGGAGTTGTGCACCTCCTTAATATTTGCCTCTTATGGGGACTCGATGAAGGGGATTACTTGTTGGTAGATGGAGGGATGATGGCACTTACTTTGACTATAAAGCTGTTGTCATTCTTTACGTACTAACTTGGGGAATCAAGGAGAACTCATCAAGCCATGTCCATGCCACGGGAGAAATCCCTTAATAGAGTGGTAACGCCATGGTTGTCGGTTACTGTCTGATGTGGTTATGAGGATGACGTGTGCAGCGGTTGCTAGCAAATCGTCCATATATGGAGCTCCTCCCACGTACATACATATTATGAGAATATTCGTTATAATAATCTTGATTGCCTAGTCTAAATCACTAGTGGTGTATCCACTATTCCTCGAGAACACCTTTTCCCTATTGTAGTTCCAAAGTTCTATTACACACGCGATTCTTATTTTTTGCATTAAGTTTTGCTTTATTTTAATTTACCTTGTTCAACCAAAAATCCAAAAACAACTCTACTTATCTTGCATCTTAAAGTTATTTCTTAAGTACTTTGTTTAGTTATAGTTAAAAGCATTTTAGTCTTTTGCATGTTGCTCCCTTTGGGATCGATATCTTTATTTCGAAACTAGCTACAAAACGATATGTGCACTTGCAGTCATCAAGCTATTTTCTGCCGCCGCTGCCGGGGAGCTTAGCGCTATAGGTCACTTTACTTTTAGTTATTTACTTTCGTTGTACTAATTTTTACTTGAGTTGCAGGACCGCAACAATGTTCAACATTCAACGTTTAAACCAGCTTGAGGTAGTAAGGAAAATGGGTTCGCCCATGGATGCCTTTATAGCTGTCAATAAAAGCATAAATCCGGATGGAATTGAGATCCATCTTTTATTATTTGAATTATTGCATTCTAAGAAATTTGCAGGAACCAATGAAGAAAGTCCATATGGACATTTACAATTCTTTGAAGACATTCTCAGTTCCTTTATTTTCGATGACTGTAATCTCGATATGGTTAAAACCCAGTTGTTTAGACAAACTCTCTCTAATAATGTTTGTGACTGGTACAGATCTTTTTGTGAAGAAGCACCAAGGACTTGGGAGGAATTAACAACCAAGTTCCTATCAAAATATTATTCTGAAAGCAAAGCTCACAGGATGAGAGGTATTATTATCAGTTTCAAAAATAATCCTAGTGAGGGCTTATATGAACGATATCTAAGGTATAAAATTTACCTAGATAATTGCCCCCATTATCATTTGCCTGATTGCTTAATCACTCATACCTTTTATGGAGGGCTAAATATTGAAAATAGGATGAATCTAGACACTGCTTCTAATGGCAGTTTTCTATCTTATACCTATGATGAAGCATGGAAACTAATAATAAAAATGAAAGAAGAACGGAAAATCTTAAAGATAAAGCAAATATTACAAATAGTTTTTCAGAATATGCTTGCATTAACAATTTCCTTGCAGATGAGAGGAAAGTTGCAATGATTAAAACCGTCGGTATTGATTATTACTCAGTAAAGAAAATTATTGAGAATTATGCAGGACATTTGCAGGTACCTACAGAATGGGAAACCCGTAAACCCCTCGAAGAAGAAAAGCGTGCAAGAGCGCTGATGGAAGAATTCTCCTCAATACCTATTGAAGGGATTGTCGAAAAAGGCAAAAAGAGGAGGAACAAATGAAGAAGAGATCAAAGAAACCAGAAAGGAACCCCGAAGCTACCAATATAAATAATGTTATATTAAAGGATCTTATGGAAGCACAAATAGTGAATGATGAAGTGGTTATGCTAGACCTTGAAACCTCAGAATTCATCAAAGGTATGGTTCGAGGTAACGAAACTTCTAAACCAATGACCCCTATATATTGTGGAGAAACTTTCTTATATGGAATTTGTGAGCCAATTTCCACTATAAATATTATGCCTTCATCGCTTTACGAGGAACTCTGCTACAATTTAAATAATCCAGATGTGGAACCGGTAGACACTACTATTAAATTGTCCAATAGAACCAATATAAAACCGGAAGGAGTAATCATAAATATATATGTCTTTATTGGATCACTCGTGTATCCCCATGATTTTCATATTGTTGATATGCCTCGAGATTCTTTTTATCCTATCTTTTTAGGCAGGCCTTTTATTTCCATCACCAAAGCTCGAGTTGATAATAAGAAGGAGACTATTTCACTGAAGTTTGGAGAAGAGGAAATGACATTCCACTTTGCCAAACTAAAGAAGATGCCATATGAACTGGAAGATATCAAGGAAGAGAAGACGATTGCCGAGCTAGCGGCAATTAATTTCAGTACTCCGCAAGATGAATTAGAGAGGATTCTGATTAATTGGGAGGAAGCACCAGATGATGAGGAGAAAGTAGACATGGATGATTACCTTGATTCAATTCCGGAAGCACAAAATCCACATGACTATGAGGAACTGGTAAGAAAAGGAGATGAAGATCCTGCACCAATAGAATTAAAAAGACTTCCAGACAATATGAGGTATGAGTTTTTAGATAATGAAAATAAATGTCCTATTATTATTAGCAAGAATCTATCGGAAAATGAAACAAATAAACTCATTTCAGTTTTGGTTAAGCATCGTGAAGCTTTTGGGTACACATTGAGTGATATTAAAGGAATAGATCCATCTACGGTAACACATAAGATTACCATGCTTGATGATGCTGAACCTGTAGTAGATACACAAAGAAGGCTTAATCCGAAGATGAAAGAAGTAGTAAGAAAAGAGGTTATACGCTTACTACATGTTGGCATAATATATCCTATTTCCGACAGTAAGTGGGTTAGCCCAGCTCATTGCATACCAAGACAAGGTGGTCTTGATGCTGCTATGAATGAGGATGGTGAGCTAGTTCCTGTAAGGCCCATAGTAGGATATCGTATGTGCATTGATTTTAGGAAGCTAAACTGAGAGACACAAAAGAATCATAAATCTATCCCATTCATGGATAAAATTCTAGAAAGACTTAGTAATAATTCTTACTTTTATTTTCTTGATGGTTATTCTGGATATTCTCAAATTGCCATACAACCGGAAGATCAAGAGAAAACAACTTTCACTTGTCCTTATGGCACATATGATTATATATTAATTTCATTTGGCTTATGTAATGCAACAACAACTTTTCAGGAGTGTGTTCTAAAGATTTTTGATGATTTTGTGGAGAAGACTATGGAAGTTCTAATGAATGATTTTGTTGTTTATGGAACGGCTTTTGACAATTGCCTCTACAATCTAACCAAAGTCTTGCAGAGATGTAGGCAATCAAACTTGTTTTTGAATTGGGAACAATGTCGTTTCATGGAAAGAGAAGGTAAATTTTTGGGGCATAAAGTTTTAGAGAAGGGAATAGAAATAGATAGAACTAGTATAAATGTTATAGAAAATCTTCCAATGCCTCACGACATTAAAAATCTAAAAATGTTTATCGGACATGCAGGTTTTATAAGCAGTTTATAAAGGATTTTGCTAAGATAGCTATGCCCCTCACCAATCTTCTTGATAAAGAAACTCCATTCTATTTAGATTATGAATGCATTGCAGCTTTTGAGAACCTTAAGAATAAACTAGTTTCAGCACCTATTATGCAATCTCCAAAATGGGATGAACCTTTTGAAATCATGTGTGATGCTAGTGACTATGCTTTAGGTGTTGTGTTGGGACAGCGAGATGGGAATAATTTGAATGTTATTTATTACGCTAGTAGACCTCTTAATAAGATTCAGAAACACTATGCCACTACAGAAGAAGAGTTTCTAGCTATAATTTTTGCTTGCGACAAATTTAGATCTTACATAATTAATTCTAAGGTGATAATTCATACGTATCACCAAGCTTTGCGTCACCTCCTTGTGAAAAAGGATGATAAGCCTAGTTTGATTAGGTGGGTTTTATTACTACAAGAATATGACTTGCAAATAGTAGATAGGAGGGGTAAAGATAACCCAGTAGCAGATCATCTCTCTAGAATGGAGGGAATAATTAATAACCCTGTGCCTATTAATGATTCATTTCTGGGAGAATATTTAGCAAACGTTGAAATCGCTAACCCTTGGTATGCAGATTATGCTAACTATCTAGCGACAAAATTTATACCTCCTGTTATGTCAAGAAATCAAAGAATGAAATTCTTTAATGATCTTAAATATTACTTTTAGGACGATCTGTATCTATATCATCATGGACTTGACGGAATGATACGAAAGTGCATTCCTAACCATGAGATGAATGCGATATTGAAAGCTTGTCATGACAGTCTGTATGGAGGGCATCGTGCAGGTAAGAGAACAGCTGCAAAAGTACTTCAATCTGGATTCTATTGGCCCACCTTGGTAAAGGATGCACACAAGTACGTGGAATACCGTGATGCTTGCCAAAGAAGAGGTAATATAGGTAGGAGACAAGAAATGACAACGAATTATAGTCTCATAATTGAACCCTTTGATGTATGGGGAATGGATTACATGGGACCATTTATAGAGTCTAATGGTTATACTCATATTCTTGTTGCTGTTGACTATGTTACTAAATGGGTTGAAGCTATTCCAACAAATCATACAGATGTAGCTACCTCAGTAAAGATGATCAAGGATGTCATATTCCCCAGATTTGGAGTTCCTAGATTTTTAATTACTGATGGTGGTTCTCATTTTATGAAGGGAACTTTCAAGAAAATCCTCAGCAAGTACGGAGTAACCCACCACGTGGCCTCACCATACCATCCTCAAACGAGTGGTCAAGTGGAACTCTCTAATAGAGAATTGAAGACCATACTCAAGAAGACGGTGGACAAATCAAGAAAAGATTGGTCATACAAGTTAAATGAAACTCTATGGGCATACCGTACCGCTTTTAAAAATCCAATGGATATGACACCTCACAAGATGGTGTATGGCAAGGCATGCCATTTACCTTTAGAATTGGAAAACAAAGCTTTCTAGGCAATCAAGAACCTAAATTATGATCTTAAAGCAGCTGGAGAAAAGCGTTTATTAGATATTCATGCTTTAGATAAGTTTAGAAGTGAAGCCTACGAGAATGCTAGATAGAAAAATAGAGAATAAGACTTTAAAATATGGAGATAAAGTGTTGCTCTATAATTCTCGTCTCAAGTTGTTTCCAGGAAAGCTCAGATCAAAGTGGGAAGACCCATATAAAGTTGAAGAAGCTTACCCATCGGGAGCAGTGAAGCTCCAAGGAAAAACACCCTCTCTTGCATGGGTGGTAAATGGACAATGTTTGAAACATTATCGGGTAAGAGAAGATATAAGTGTAGTCATCATAGAGTTCATCACTCCAGAAGAAGTGATTAAGCAAAAAATATACAAGGAAGGGCAACTACAAGAAGAATGGACTCAAGAAGGAATGAGCAATGCTACGGTCAAGCTATTGACCATAAATGAGCACTTCATGCGAGGCAACCCATATGAAATTAGGTTTGATTAAGTTTTTAAAATTTAAGTTAAGGTTTTATTTGGATATTGTGCAAAATAAGAAACATTTGATGCTCTTGCGAAGAAGAAGGAAGATTGGTTAAGCTAAAGTTGGTAAAAAATTTAAGTTGACAATTTTCTGCCAAAACTTGAGATTTCGTTAAGTTGCAGATTAATAAGAATCATAGGAGAAGCAGATTTTTTTTGGTGGACACAGAAGGTTTAACGACCAACTATACAGTGGGAACAAAAATTCCAGCGGTCGTATAGTTGTGGCGACATCACCCTTCCATCCAAAAAAGGTACTGAGAGTTTAACGACCAACTATACGACCAGAATTAAAATTCCGCCCGTATAGTTGCGGTCATATAGTTGTCAACACCTTTGACAAAATAATTTCCGGAGTACTGAGAGTCTAACGACCAACTATACGGCCAGAATTAAAAATTCCACCTGTATAGTTGCGGTCATATAGTTATCGACCCATCTCTGAAAATTTTATTCAGAATACAGAGAGTTTAACGACCAACTATACGGCGGGAGTAAAAATTCCCGCTCGTATAGTTCAGGCCGTATAGTTAAGTTCCACCATAGATCTAATCTATAGTTGGTTTATAACTATACGGCAGGAGTTATACGGGCTGCGCCCGTATAGTTGCTCGTTACGCAAGGCGGCTAGAGTTTTGGACCCCTCCTTTTAAAGCTGATTGCATCTAACCTTTTTCATTAAGTTTTCGCAGAGCCACAACCTCCAACCTCGAAAGATCTTTCCCATCCCTATACAAGCCCTTTAACAACATCCGTGTAGCGAAGCCATGGAACCCTTCCATGTCAACAAGATCTAGAAGAAGAAAGAAGAGAAGCCCGTGAAGAGGATCAAAGAAGAAGAACCCAAAGGATCATCGTCATCATCCGGCCTGGAGATCAAGCCTCTCCCAAATTGGGAGGACTTGTTCCCACAAAGGATGGAGATGATGAGACAAGCTGAGCAGGGAAGGAACAAGGATGAGTACCTCCCTAATCCTTATCGTTACAACATATTATCCTATTATAAACCTCCTCTTGGTCCATCACCTCTTAAACCTAAGAAGGTGTGGCAAGATGAGATTCATGATAAGATCTGTGAGTTAGAAAAGGCTTCTAAAACATGCATTGAAACAATTGGAGAAGGGATTGACTCCTACTGGATGATGAGCAAAGACCTTGAGAAGAAGGTCGATGCAATCGATGGTAGAGTTGGTTTCTTGATTAAAACTGTCTTTGAGTTGATAGATGAGAAGAAATTCCTCAAGAGGAAAATATTGAATCTCTAATATGACATGGCCAAGCTTGGCATTCGCTTTGCAAGCATAGTTAAAGAGGGCAACATAAAAGAAGAAGACGACGCTCTATCTACCCAAGAGGAGGAATAGGTACCCACAAGGAGTTAATTGATCCCACCTGGCTTGATCCATGCTTGGGGAGATCTTTAAAGGCCTTGTAATCTTTCTTATAAGTTTTATATTACAGTTTTGCATTAGTTCAAACTAGAAATAAAGTTTACATCATTAGAATTCCCTTCAGGAATAGTCGATCCCTTTAATGAAATTCCGATTTTATTATTATATATGGAGAAATATGGAGTTTGTGTTTGCTTTAATGATGTATGAATGGCTTGAGTATGATTTTACTTGCATTTGATGATAGCAATAGGAGTCTTCCACACCATTGGTATTAATGGAACACATAAAGATAATTTGGTCAACATGCTGTAAGTCTACGGTTTGATTTACAAAGAGAGATTATCTATACGATTAATTTGAAAAAGAAACCTTGAACAAAGGAAAATAAGAGTGCTATTGAAATAGAATGAGAACAAGTCATGGTAGAATCTCAAGTCATAAGAATGCTTCATATATACAGTTGGAATTTGATAATTGAGATCGTTAAAACTTTGAATTCCTACATAAGGTGGAATATATGGCTAGCTCCTTTGCACAACACCTAAAACAGAAGTGTGAGCATATATGCAAAAGAAAAAGAAAAAAGAGCGAATGTGCAAAGAGAAAATAGGCATATACCATTGTATTGTAGTATCACAAAGAAACACTTTCGAGATTTTGAATCCCAAGTGAATACGTTGGTCCTAAAACACTTGGGACTACCTCGTTAACTCG
The DNA here is from genome assembly GCA_916181665.1 of Avena sativa. NCBI lineage: Eukaryota > Viridiplantae > Streptophyta > Magnoliopsida > Poales > Poaceae > Avena > Avena sativa. The sequence continues at coordinate 323,616,530 of OV702292.1, forward strand.
TTCGGTTGAACCGGATACTTTTACATTATGTTGAGATTCATCTTTTATGAACTGTTGATAAATAAGGTGTTGAAGCCTGCTAATACTATTCAGATGGTTCGAGTAAGGTACTAGTCACAAACTTATTCCTATGTATCATATATGATAAACACATGTTGCAACTGCCTCATTTATTTTAATCGACTCAGCTTCATGAATATGAGGATCACATCCATTAAGCTAAACCTTGCTCAGGACGAGCAAGGGTCTAAGCTTGGGTAAGTTGATGAGTGCATATTTGCATCATGTTTTACATTATTATTTTGCATTGTAGATGTAGGATCTTGGTATTTTACGGTGCTCCCGCGCACATTTTATGTCTGTTTTCACCAGGATCAGGACAGATGATGGATCCAATGGATACAATTCTTGGAGCAGTTGTACTATGGAGAAAAGGAGTCAAAAACAACGTAAATCACTTATTTGGGAAATATTAATTATACCAGAAGAAAACCAGAAGCGAACAAGGGAGGCAGAAGGTTCAACGACCAACTATACGGCGGGAGCAACTTTTCTGGCCGTATAGCTCTAGCCGTATAGTTGGCTCCGCCTCCGCCTCCGCCTCGTCAAATAGTTTCACCCTGTGCAATTGGTTCGGGGATACGACTTACAAAACACCCATAAATCACGAAAATCTCACCTCCGGAAGGTATCTGGAGGGGGAACTCATCCGCTAGGGATCCATCTTCGCCCTGTGCAGATCTGGGAGGCTAAGGCATCGATCTTCATCAACCACCACTTCATCACCACCATCTCCATCCATCCCATCTACATCTTGTCTAGATCTTGTTGTAATTCCCATACTCATTGTGGATTTATACAAGTACTATTCACCTATGATTGTTTCCATTACCATTGCTATGATGTTGATTGCCCCCATGTCTGAGTAGATCTCTAGTTCTTGGGGAGATGGAGAAACCCTAGCATATGATTAAGGTGAGATAGAGATTATTATGTTATACATCAGCATGTGTATATGTTAATTGTCTTCATCTTGATATTGGGAGTTGTGCACCTCCTTAATATTTTCCTCTTATGGGGACTCGATGAAGGGGATTACTTGTTGGTAGACGGAGGGATGATGACACTTACTGTGACTATAAAGCTGTTGGCATTCTTTACATACTAACTTGGGGAATCAAGGAGAACTCATCAAGCCATGTCCATGCCATGGGAGAAATCCCTTAATAGCGCGGTAAAGCGATTGTTGTCGATTACTGTCTGCTGTGGTTATGAGGACGATGTGTGCAGCGGTTGCTGGCAAATCGTCCATATATGGAGCTCCTCCCACGTACATACACATTATGAGAATATTCATTACAATAATCTTGATTGCCTAGTCTAAATCGCTAGTGGTGTATCCACTATTCCCCGAGAACGCCTTTTCCCTATTGTAGTTCCAAAGTTCTAATACACACGCGATTCTTTTTTTCTGCATTAATTTTTGCTTTATTTTAATTTACCTTGTTCAACCAAAAACCCAAAAACAACTCTACTTAGTGTGCATCTTAAAGTTATTTCTTAAGTACTTCATGTAGTTATAGTTAAAAGCATTTTAGTCTTTTGCCTACTGCTCCCTGTGGGATCGATATCTTTATTTCGAAACTAGCTACAAAACGATATGTGCACTTGCAGTCATCACAAACCAACATGTTCAGTGTTCCCTTTTTGAGCTCTACGCAAAGAAAAAGAAAATAGTCAGTGTTACAGCTTTTGAAGTACCAGATGTCAACAACAAAATTATAATCGAACAACTACAAAGAGTTTGAATGGGTACTACAGGATAGAAGAACGATGCCAGGGAGGAAATAATATCAGGAACTTAGCTCAGGAATAACCAGATAAATTCAGTAACTGTGGAGTAGGGAATCCATATTAATATTTTCCACTGACATTACATTTTGCAAGAACTACACAATAGCTGACAATTACTGGTGTACGGACTAGCTAAGAACATGTGCATGAAAAAATAACAGACATGTGCATGACTTGAAATTTGCAGAGTAGCGAATGCAAACCAACATGTCTGATGACCTTGTATGTACTATCACAAAGAACAGGCATGCCTAGTGACATGTATGTACTAGCACAAATACAAAAATGCAGTTCACTACAGGCTTGAACCTGCTATACTACTGACAAAACAAAAATGGGTTGTAGATTTGGTTACCTTGGTCAGACAGGCGTCTAAGCATTGTCAGCACCGTGCGAGTGACGTCCTGTCAGCGAGGGTGTTGTGGTTGCGGTGGCTGTTGGCGTCGGGAAGCAGATCTTAGGCTGTCGATGCCAACACAGTCAACGGTGATGCCCGTGCAGCTGGTCTAGAGTTGTGGACATGGAACTCGTTGAACTAGAACCCGTCTAGTGGACAACAGTGAATCGGCTCCGGTACGGTTGGGTTGATTTTGGTCGCGAGGAAGCAGAGTGTGGGCGGTCGACGATGCCATAGGCGCGGTCAGTGAGACCACAACTTCAGTGGAGTGGTAGAGAGTGTGAACACCCGGATATTTAAGTCTAGATGTCTGTTATGCTGTACATCGCAATCCTAGGAATACCATTTTTGCGAGACATAACAAAATTGATAGCATAGTACATCATCCATTACAAACCATAATGGTCTTACAAATAGTTGATCTCATTATCAAGTCTTAATACACATCAAAGCAGCGGAAATAAATGTAGTAGTGGCTCCATATTCATTGTCACAGGCAATGCTGACGATGGGAGATGATCCTAGTTATCGTAGACATCCTGTTGTCCGTCCTCCGGATAGCCCTCTTCATATTTTGGCCATGGGAATAGCCAGGGACAAAGCCATGAGTACTTTTAACGTACTCGCAAACTATCACTAATGTAAGTAAGACAATTCTAGTAGGTATCCTAAGCTCTAGGTCGGTTTGCAATAAGCTAGATGTACTTAGTAGTAAAGCTTATTTTAGTTATCTAGCTTACTCTAGTGGGAACCTAGTTTTAATTCCCACAAACCTGTTGTGGTCAAGTCAAAGTCATAGTTCAAGTCATAAGTCATTTTAAAAACATCTGACAACGGAACAGTATGGCCATCCAACTATCCATGATCGCGGACGCGGCTATTCGAATAGTTTGACACTCTACAGAGGTGGCACACTTTCACCAAAAAATTCGATACATCCGTCAGGTCTAGCCCTAAATAATGATACTTGGTATGCGGCAAATTAATCCTAACCTTTCGATTACACACCCTAGTATAGGCACCTCCCCTATGAGCTTGGCCTCCCAGCCATGGCCATCCGCTATCCCGGGAATTTCATAGGTGGACATTTATATTCATGAGGCAGCCTTAGCTTAACCTCTTTTCTGCGAGGCAACCCATACTAAGACATATAAACTTCCATTTAAGCCCTACCCAAATCAGGTATTGTGGTTGTACGGTAAAGTAGGAATGGTATCGCATCCGAACCCAACCATCAGTTTTTATCAAAGTCATGGCACATGCCCCATGTATCATCTTCAAATCATTGTGTTTTATAACACATGTCAAAACATTTCAATAGGATGACTCGTCATTCTAAGGTTTTCATAATCATTTTCTCCAAGTGTTCCCATCTAAAGTGATCAATATTAGTTTAGCACTAGCAACTATCAATGAGGGTGTCACTATTGAGGGGTGCTAATCAAGTGTAACTACCCCAGCCTAGTTCTATGCTCTTAATGGCATCTATCTTATTTTCCACTAATCACCAATAATTAACTGTTCCAGAAACTTTGGTAAAGGGGAAAATAAAGCTTGCAGGTAAAACATGGGATTGGTATAATCAAGGTTGCATCATAATAGCAAGACTAGTGTGTCTTGCATAGGTTAAGTTGCATAGTGGAGCTTGCATAGTTTAGCTTGCCTTGGTTGGTAGAGTTGTCGAAGTGCTCCTCTTTTTCTTCGTAGAATTCTTCCTCCTCGTACTGTGTTGCCTTGGTTGTAGGTAAAGTATGGCAAATGTGATTTTTTGACAATTGGAATCAACCCAAAAGCATTTATGGTTAATTTTAGAAAAATGGTTGAAGTTGGAAAAGTCATTACCTTGCTATTTTTACTATGGTTGATCTATAAATTCAAACTGTTTGAATCCAACGGGGGTGTTTAGATATTTTCATTACCTTTCTAACAAAATTGGAATCATGCAATTTGGTTCAGTAAATCTCCTTGAATTCAATTTTTAAATCAACTACAAAATAGGGTTCTGGAATAAAAGGAAAATCTAAATTTGAATTCGTGGGCACACGCGGGAACGATAATGGGCCGGCCCAACTGCACGGCGCGCGCGCAGCGGGCTACACTTGCGCTGGCCCCACCTGTCAGTGGCTATTCTAACGCGAAGTGGTACGCGCTAATCTGGGCCGCATGATTAGAGCGCGATCAATGGCTCAGCGTCATTGTCTCCGTCGCAAGGCCGCGAGGGAATCAACCCTAGCTCTACGGCGGGGGTCGTCGGGGGCTTACCAGGGATCCAGCTAGGTACGGTGGTGCGGGCGAATGAACTGGTCGATGACGGTGGTTCGATTGGTGGTCGCGGCGGCTCCTGGGGAGGCTCCTAGCGATGGCTCCGTTCCTCCACTGCAGCGGCGGGCTCCAGCAAAATTCTGGCGCTGCGCGCTTTGGCTTGCTCAAGGGATAGGTCAGAGGGGTTGTTGGGGGAGAGGTGAGTCGAGTGGGGTGCATTTTGAGGCACGGGGCGGGGTCTATTTATACCCTGGCAAGGGAGCATTGGGGCATGGGTCGGGCTCGTCGGCAACTTTGCTACAGGGTGCTATCGGCATGGCAGAGGGTGCAGGTCAACACGGTGCTCCTTGGAGATCGTCATGCGCACAGTGGCACGGCGAGGCGCGGTCTTAATCAAACGTGGACATCCATGCTCTGCTCGGGTACCGGGTGTTCATCACGGCGTACGGTGGTCACGGGTCACGCAACATCAAACGGGCATGTCTGGGAGGTCGCTGGCATCGTGGCAATTGCATTGATGCAAGGAGAGAGCGAGGGGCGGTGTGGTTGCTCTAGCATGCACTCGTCATGGCGGACAGAGTAAATGGGCGCGGCTGCGCTGGCATCTCCACTGGCTGTCGTTGGCCGAGGCGTACACTGGCGGGTGCGATGAGGTCATGGCTACCTTCTAGATGTTATGGGCGAGGGCGGCGAGGCGCGTGGCATCGTGTCCATGTCTGGCACTAGTCCAAAGGGCGAGTGAGAGAGGCTCCACTGCATGGGCTAGTACTGGGGTGATCGTGGGCGAGTAGTGGAGGCTTAGTGTGGTACAAAGATGATCACAAGATTGATCAAAACAGTGTATAGTTGGTAGCTATGTACTGTGCTTTCTAAGTGTTCGATCAAATGGCTGCAAGGGATAAACATTTAAATTTTCAAATTCTTTTTGGTGGGTTGGTTGATCATGAGCTTGAGTGTCTCTGGTTGCAAGGATTAGTCAAGTGGAGAAAGTTTGGATGTTTTTTGAAAAATGGCTATCTTGATGCTTATGATGGATTCAATTTTGAAATGTCCTCTAAAAGAATTTGAATTTGTTTCTGTAAGTTTTGAAAGTTCACTTGTGTTCAATGTCACTTGGTCTAGCAAGGTGATAAAAGAAATGGAATTGTTTCTGTTTGAAATCATTTAATAGAGATTCCCAAAGTGGGCTAAGTGTTAACATTTGCAAAAATGACCATTAGGTCATATGCTTTATAATTTGATTTTCTTTTGATTTGATTTGGTTTGGATTTGACCTAGATGATATTGTTTTGATCTTTAGATCAATTCTCATCATTCACAACAAACAAACATGGCATTACATGCATTAATACATCATTAACAAACACCACTTGCATTCATATAGTTTTTAATAGTAAAAGCTTTTGTTAACCCTAATTTTAGTTGATTGGAAAAGGATATTCTCATTATATATTTTTGAGATGTTACATACCTTCCCCCTTAAATAGAATCTCGTCCCGAGATTCAAGAAAAATTAGGAACTAAAGAGATTTGGAAACTCGGTCCTAATATAATCTTCTCGCTCCAAGGTGGATTTTTCTTTAGTATGGTTGCTCCACTAGATTTTTAGAAACTTGATACTTCTGGTCCGGGTGGTTCTGAAGGCTTCTTCCAAAATACGAATGGGTACTCCACGATAGGTTAAATCCTCGTTGATATCCACGGCTCTGTGATGTTCTTGAAAACTTTAGTCTTCTCTGGAACTTGTAGGAACTTACGAAGTAACGAGATATGAAACACATCATGTACGACTGACATCTCTTTAGGCAGTTCTAGCTGATAGGATACTTCTCCTCGGCGACTTAAAATCTTGAAGGGTCCGATATATCTGGGTGCAAGCTTCACTTTAAGTTTAAAACGCTGCATTCCTTTCAAAGGTGATACTTTGAGATACACAAAGTCTCTGATATTGAAGGTCAGGTCTCGATGTCTTTTGTCAGTGTAACTCTTCTATTTGGATTGAGCGGTCTTGAGGTGTTCACGGATCTTGTGAACCTTCTCTTCGGCTTCTCGTGGGATGTCTGGTCCGAATATCTGACTCTCTCCTACTTGCAACCAATTTAGGGGGGTACGACACTTTCTTCCATGCAAAAACTCAAATGGGGACATTTGCAAAATGGCCTGATAATTGTTGTTGTATGAGAATTCTGTGAAAGGCAGACAATCTTCCCATTTAGATCCATATTCTAATACACAGGCTCTCAGCATATCTTCTAGTATCTGGTTTATTTTTTCCGTCTGTCCGTCGGTCTATGGGCGATAAGTTGTGCTGGAGTTCAGTTTGGTTCCTAATCCTTCTTGGACTTTCTTCCAAAACCTCGAGGTAAAGTGGGTTCCTCGATCTGACACAATTGTCTTGGGGGTTTTGTGCAGACTGACTATTCTAGCAATGTACAACTTTGCTAGCTTCGAGATTTGATAGGTGGTCTTGACGGGTATGAAATGAGCTACCTTGGACAGTCTATCTACTATGACCCAGATAGAATCATTTCCTCTACTAGATATAGGTAAACTGGTGATGAAATACATTCCAACAGAATCCCATTTCCATTCCAGAATTTGCAATGGCTGCCAAAGTCATGCGGGTCGCTAGTGTTCCGCTTTGACTCTCTGAAAAATATCACACTTGGCGATATACCTTCCGACTTCTCTCTTCATTTTGTGCCACCAAAATTGCTCCTTCTAATCCTGATACATCTTCATTTCTCTTGGATGAATAGAATAAAGAGTATCATGGGCTTCATGCAAAATGACTTGCTTCAACTCTGAATCTGCTAGCACACAAATGCATCCTTTATACCACAGAACACCTTCTTCATCTTCAGTGAATCTGGGTACCTTCCCTGTATCGATACGACTCTTAATTCTATCGATATTGGCATTTCCTTTCTAAGCTTCCTTTATCTGACTGATCAAAGTGGGTTGAAGTTCAATACTGGCTAGGAATCCTTCGCTAACCAGATCCATTCTAAAATTCTCCAACTCCTCATGCAAACTTGGCTCGTCTTTCTTAATCATGGTGTTTAATCTACACGACAATCTACTAAGAGCATCCGCTACCACATTGGCCTTGCCGGGGTGGTAGTGAATATCAAGGTCATAATCCTTGATTAACTCTATCCATATCCATTGCCTCATATTCAGCTCCTTCTGGGTGAAAATATACTTCAGACTCTTGTGATCCGAATAAATCTCACAGCGGTTACCCATGAGGTAATGACGCCATGTCTTCAAGGCTAAAACTACGGCTGCCAGTTCTAAGTCATGGGTGGGATAGTTCTTCTCATTTTGCTTCAGTTGTCGGGACATATATGATATTACTTTGCCTTCCTGCATCAGCACACATCCGAGACCAATCTTGGATGCATCACAATATACATCAAAAGGCTTTGTGATATCTGGCATGATCAAAATTGGGGCTGAAATCAATCTCTTCTTGAGCTCTTGAAAAATTGCTTCACATTTGTGCGTCCATTCAAACTTCTTGTCTTTCTTCAACAGCTAGGTCATCGGCCTTGCGATGGTTGAAAATCCTTCAACGAACTTGCAGTAATATCCCGCTAATCCAAGGAATGCGCGGACTTCGATTTGAGTGGTTGGGGCTTTCCATTCTTCATCATCCTTAATCTTGGCGAGATCAACAGCAAATCCTCCGGCTGACAAGATATGGCCTAGGAATCCTACTTCCTTTAACCAGAACTCACATTTGCTAAACTTGGCATACAAAGGATGCTCTCTAAGGGTTTCAAGGATTATTCTTAGGTGTTGCTCATGGTCCTCTTCCGACTTGGAATAGATCAGAATATCATTGATGAACACAACGACAAACTTATCCAAGAAGTTCATAAAAATCTTATTCATGAGATTCATGAAATAAGCAGGGGCATTGGTCAATCCAAATGACATGACATTGTACTCATACAATCCATATATGGTAGTGAAAGCAGTCTTTGGGATATCCGTTGCGCGGATCTTTAGTTGATGATAACCAGTTCTAAGATCAATCTTAGAAAACACTATGGCACCAGTCAGCTGATCAAACGGATCTTCTATCTTCGGCAGTGGATACTTGTTCTTGATGGTGATGTCAATTCAGTTTCCGGTAATCCGTACACAAACGGTTGGCACCATCTTTCTTATCCACAAACAAAGGTGATCTCCACGACGATGCACTTGGTTATATCAGACCTTTGCTCAACATGTCATCAAGTTGCTTCTTGAGCTCCACTAATTCGGCGAGGTTCATACTATAGGGTCTCTGAGCTATGGGTCTAGTTCCAGGAACTAATTCAATGATAAACTCGATATCCCGATCTGGGGGCATACCGGGTAATTCATCTGGGAACACATCGGGGTATTCATAGACTACTCTGACTTGGTCTAGGGTTGATTGGACTAAACTCTTGTTCCATTTGAATTGATGGGGCAGTGTCTCTGACACATGATCTACTGATACTCCGGTGCTACTGGTCATGGTTATGGCTTTCTTGGCACAGTCTATTAATCCTTGATGTTTCGACATCCAATCCATTCCTAGTACTACTTCCAAACCTTTTGTTCCAAGTACTATTAAATTGGCATAAAAATCTATTCCATGGATTCTGATAGGCACGGCCTTGCAAATTTTTCTAGCTTTGGTGGTTGACCCAGGTATTTGAACTATCATAACATGCTTCAAATTTGTTGGTTGAATCCTACTAGTGCATGCAAATTCTTCTATAACAAACGAGCGATGCTCCAGAATCAAACAATACTCTTGCAAGTACTGAGTTAATAGAAAACATGCCCAGCACAACATCTGGTGCTTCCTGGGCTTCTTCCACATTCATGTGGAACAGACGGCCGGTACGGTTGTGCGGGTTGCCTAGGGCAAACCTCTTTCCAGGTTGGACACGGCGCTGCTGCTGGGCAGGTGCAGTGACATTGGTGGCTGCATCAAGCTTCTTGGGGCACTCATTGGAGTAGTGACCCGTAACTCCACATTCAAAGCAGGTTATCATTGACTTGTCCTTCCCAGCAATAGGCACAACATTGCTTCCAATCCTTGGGGCAGTATTGTTGTTGTTGTTATTGTTGTTGTGGTTGGTGGACCTTGGCGGTGCACGGTTGAAGTTATGGGGGTTGCTGGTGTTGTTGTTGTTGTGGCCTCTGGGCCTCGGGTTTCCTCCAGCACGATTGGGAAAGTTCGGACGGGATATAGGCGGTCTGTTGTTTCTTGGTGCAAATCCTGCAGACGAGCTGGGGTGGGACTTCGGGGTATGGTGGGTTCCAAGCTGGTGCATCATACGACGCTTGTGATTTTCACTGACTTGATTGATTTTTCCTTCCATCTGGATAGCAGAATCCACTAAATCTTCTAGGTCGTCAAAAGGAATCTTGACTAACACTGTCTGCATCTCATCATGCAGGCCATTTAGGAATCTTTCCTTCTCCTTTGCCTCGGTGTCGATCCCATCGGGGGAATATCTAGCCAGAGACAAAAATTTGTCATAGTATTCCACCACAGTCATTCCTCCTTTCTTCAACTCCCTAAATTCATCCCGCATCCTCTTGATCAAACCTGGGGGCACATGGGTCCTGCTAAACTTGATCTTGAATTCCTCCCAAGTCATCATTTGTCCTCCGTTCATTGTATGAGTGCTCTTCCACCAGGATCTTGCATAACCTTCCAGATAGTGGGTGGCAAATAGTACTTTCTCCGCAGCATCTACTCCTGCAACTTCTAAGTTGTTCTCCATTGACTACAGCCAGTCATCAACATCTAAGGGCTCTTCAGATTTGCTAAACATAGGAGGGTTGGTGTTTTGAAAGTTCTTGAGCTTAGATCCATGGTGATCCTGATTTCCATGGCCTTGGTTGTTGTGCACCATCTAGGTGATCTGCTGAAGAGTGGCGAGATTGGCTTGACGCTTGGCTCTACCGGCCTCTTGAACTGATACTAGCATCTGTAGAATCTAAAGCATCGAATCCTGGGATGAGCTACTTCCACCGGGGTTGCCACGAGTCATCTGAAAATTTGAGATAAATCATAAGACATAAGGGAAATTTCTATGGCTTATGGGTATGGTTCAAAAGCTTTAAAATTTGAGTATTGCTAAGGTTTGAAAACCACAACTCTTTTTCATTCAGTCCAAGCAACACATTACAAACAACACATTCCAAATAACTACCAAGCAGATGGTTTTAAGAACCATTCTGTCATTCTATGATACATTGGGACCAGATACAAACTTACACCTATGATAGTGATCTAGTGCTACTACTCATCATCGGAACTGGTGGGTTCTCCGTCATCCAGAATATCGGCGTCCTCCTCGTCGGTGTGGAACTCCATGTTGATGTCCTCCAGGTAGTCGTCATTGTCACTGAGGTAAGAGGTGATATCCCCACGAATATCTTCACCTTCATCTTCCTTCTCCTCTAGCTGAATTTCTTGGTCATGGATGGTTTCTTCAAGGGTTGCCACCTTCTAGCGGAGGCAAGCAATGATGTGGTTATTTTTGTCACGCTGGCGGCGAAGTGTCTTGTGCTCCTTAGCTAGGATAGTGAGGGTTTGGTTCTTCTCTGTTGCAACAATGTGCTTCTGGTTGGCGTAGGCACGGGCGTTGTCCAACTCCTCCTGAGTCTCATGCAGCAGTCGAGGTGATCCACATGATGCTTCAGCTCCGGATGTCCAGGCATGGCTAAAGGTTGTCCCATGGAATCGCGTCTTGCATAGTGAGCGAAGCGGGTGCCATTGATCTGATTGATATTCTGCACACATAGACGGGCAAGTGCTTCCTGCATTGCTCTAGCTAGTCCATCCAGCCAGTTGTTCTCCCTCAAAGTGAATTGTATCTTCTCTGAGGTGGGTGGCTCCATCTTTCCTCTCAGATCTGCAACGATCAACCACTGTAGTTCTCCTCCTGGCTGATCATTAAGTTGCGGTCCATAGAACTCGGGGTGTGGGCGTCCAAGAAACTCCGCTAGCTGACTCAAGTCCCTCTCGAAGATGACTTCTCCTCCATTGCCAAGCTGATAGAACTTGTTGTACTTGACTCCCATCTATAAGGAATTAGGATGAGTAAGTTAGTGAGGTGATCAAGTGTGTCAAATTTTATGTAGGATTGCAAGAATTTTGAGGAACATGTGAACTCTTTTTTTGAAAGAATCTCAAGGATAAGAGTGAGAATAGGTTTTCATAAATACTCACTTCCTTTTTTTTGAAAATAAGTTTTTCAAACGTCCATTCTAACTAGAGTCTCCTAAGGTCAGGATGGCTCTGATACCAACTTGTGAACACCCGGATTTTTAAGTCCAGATGCCTGTTATGCCATACATCGCAATCCCAAGAATACCATTTTTGTGAGACATAACAGAATTGATAGCGCAGTACATCATCCATTACAAACCATAATAGTCTTACAAATAGTTGATCTCATGATCAAGTCTTAATACACATCAAAGTAGAGGAAATAAACGTAGTAGAGGCTCCATCTTGATTATCACAGGCAATGCTGACGATGGGAGATGATCCTAGTTATCGTAGACATCCTGCTGTCCATCCTCCGGATAGAACTCTTCATAGTCTGACCATGGGAATAGCCAGGGACAAAGCCATGAGTACTTTTAACGTACTCGCAAACTATCACTAATGTAAGTAAGACAATTCTAGTAGGAATCCTAAGCTCTAGGTTGGTTTGCAATAAGATAGTTTTATTTCAGATGTACTTACTAGTAAATCCTATTTTAGTTATCTATCTTACTCCAGTGGGAACCTAGTTTTCATTGCCACAACCCTGTTGTGGTCAAGTCAAAGTCATAGTTCAAGTCATAAGTCATTTTGAAAACATCTGACAACGGAACAGTATGGCCATCCAACTGTCCCTAACCGCGGACACGGCTATTCGAATAGTTTGACACTCTGCAGAAGTGGTACACTTTCACCACAAAATTCGATACATCCGCCAGGGATAACCCTGAATCATCATACTTGGTATGCGGATAATCAATCCTAACCTTTCAATTACACACCCTAGTATAGGCACCTCCCCTATGAGCTTAGCCTCCCATCCATGGCCATCCACCATCCGAGGAACTACATAGGTGGACATTCATATTCATGAGGCAGCCTTAGCTTAACCTCTTTTCCGCGAGGGAAGCCATACTAAGACATATAAACTTCTAGTTAAGCCCTACCCAAATCAGGTATTATGGTTGTACAGTAAAGTTGGAATGGTATCGCATCCGAACCCAACCACCACTTTTTATCAAAGTCAGGGCACATGCCTCATTCAGTATCATCTTCAAATCATTGTGTTTTATAACACATGTCAAAACATTTCAATAGAATGACTCATCATTCTAAGGTTTTCATAATCATTTTCTCCAAGTGTTCCCATCTAAAGTGATCAATATTAGTTTAGCACTAGCAACTATCAATGAGGGTGTCACTATTGAGGGGTGCTAATCAAGTGTAACTACCCCAACCTAGCTCTATGCTCTTAATAGAATCTATCTTATTTTCCACTAATCACCAATAATTAACTGTTTCAGAAACTTTGGTAAAGGGAAAAATAAAGCTTGCAGGTAAAACTTTGGATTGGTATAATCAAGGTTGCATCACAATAGCAAGCCTAGTGTATCTTGCATAGGTTAACTTGCATAGTGGAGCTTGCATATTTTAGCTTGCCTTGGTTGGTACATTTGTTGAAGTGCTCCTCTTCTTCTTTGTAGAATTCTTCCTCCTTGTAGCCCGCGTTGGTACTAGCGTCTATAAATAAATACGAGGTACACAATCACCAAACAATACTTAGCTACTTCTATTTAGCACACAAAGGTTCACACTAGATGATCTAGCATCATCTCAATCACTACATGAAATATTGACATGGCCTTATTTATCTTAGTTTAGAAATGCAATTTCTACTCATTGAAAAATACTTAAGATATAATATTCTCTAATTATAAAATATGGGATCATGTTGACACATGTCATCACCACATATTACATACTTGGGAATGTGATTTAAAGTGGATGGCATAAGTTACAAAGTTTAATTTGCTATTTAATATGATTAAAATGACTAGAAATGACTATATAGCCACTCTTTTAATACTAGCCCAAAACTACTGCATGTAAAACTAAATATTTTTATATATTCAGATAGAGTATGGCAAATGTGATTTTTGACAATTGGAATCAACCCAAAAGCATTTATGGTTGATTTTAGAAAAATGGTTGAAGTTGGAAAAGTCATTGTCTTGCTATTTTTACTATGGTTGATCTATTAATTCAAACTACTTGAATCCAACGGGTGTGTTTAGATATTTTCATTACCTTTCTAACAAAATTGGAATCATGCAATTTGGTTTAGTAAATCTCCTTGAATTCAATTTTGAAAAATCAACTACAGAATAGGGTTTTGGAATAAAAGGAAAATATAAAATTGAATTCGTGGGCACGCGCGGGAACAATAATGGGTTGGCCCAACTGCATGGCGCTCGTGCAGCAAGCTGCACTTGTGTTGGCCCCACCTGTCAGTGGCTATTCTAACGCGAAGCAATATGTGCTAATCTAGGCCGCACGATTAGAGTGTGATCAACGGCTCAGTGTCATCGTCTCTGTCGCACGGTGCGCAGGGGAATCAACCCTAGCTCTACAGCGGGGGTCGTCGGGGGATTACCAGGGCTCTAGCTAGGTATGGCGCTGCGGGCGAATGAACTAGTCGAGAACGGTGGTTCGATTGGTGGTCATAGTGGCTCCTGGGGTGGCTCCTAGCGATGGCTCCACTCCTCCACTACGGTGGCGGGCTTCGGTGAAATTCTAGCGCTGCACGCTTCGACTTGCTCCAGGGATAGGTCAGAGGGGTTGCTGGGGGAGAGGTGAGTCGAGTGGGGTGCATTTTGAGGCACAGGGCGGGGTCTATTTATACCCTAGCGAGGGAGCATTAGGGCATGGCTCGGGCTCGTCGGCGACATTGCTACAGGATGCTATCGGCATGGCTGAGGGTGTAGGTCGACGCGGTGCTCCTTGGCGATTGTAATGCGCACAGTGGCACGGCGAGGCACGGTCTTAATCGGACGGGGACGTTTGTGATCTGCTCGGGTACCGCGGGTGTTTGTCACGGTGTACGGTGGCCACGGGTCACGCGGCGTCAAACGGGCGTGTCTAGGAGGTCGCTGGTGTCATGGCCATTACATTGATGCAAGGAGAGAGCGAGGCGCAGCATGGTTGCGTGGGACGGCTCGGCGCTCTGGCATGCGCTCGGCATGGCGGACAGAGTAAATGGGCATGGCTGTGCTGGCGTCTCCACTGGTTGTCGTTGGCCGAGGCGTACAATAGCAGGTGCGGTGAGGTCATGGCTACCTTCTAGATGTCATGGGCGAGGGCGGCGAGGCGCATGGCGTCATGTCCATGTCTAGCTAGCATGGCACGCTTGGGTACGAGCTGGCACTAGTCCAAAGGGTGAGTGAGAGAGGCTCCACTGCACGGGCTGGTACTGGGGTGATCATGGGCGAGTAGTGGAGGCTTAGTGCGGTACAGAGATGATCACAAGATTGATCAAAACAGTGTATAGTTGGTAGCTATGTACTGTGCTTGCTAAGTGTTCGATCAAATAGCCGCAAGAGATAAACATTTAAATTTTCAAATTCTTTTTGGTGGGTTGGTTGATCATGAGCTTGAGTGTCTCTGGTTGCAAGGATTGGTCAAGTGGAGAAAGTTTGGATGGTTTTTCAAAAATGGCTATCTTGATGCCTATGATGGATTCAATTTTGAAATGTCCTCTAAAAGAATTTGAATTTGTTTCTGTAAGTTTTGAAAGTTCACTTGTGTTCATTGTCACTTGGTCTAGCAAGGTGAGAAAAGAAATGGAATGGTTTCTATTTGAAATCATTTAATAGAGATGCCCAAAGTGGGCTAAGTGTTAACATTTGCAAAAATGACCATTAGGTCATATGCTTTATAATTTGATTTTCTTTTGATTTGATTTGGTTTAGATTTGACCTAGATGATATTGTTTTGATCTTTAGATCAATTCTCATCATTCACAACAAACAAACATGGCATGACATGCATTAATACATCATTAACAAACACCACTTGCATTCATATAGTTTTTAATAGTAAAAGCTTTTGTTAACCCTAATTTTAGTTGATTGGAAAAGGATATTCTCATTATAATATTTTTGAGATGTTAGAGAGAGACCCGGTGAACTAGATCCAATAGGGTGGGCGTTGGTGAAGCGGCTCCGGGGCGGTGCACCAGACCGTAGCTCAAGCGGCTCTGGCCGCCGTGGAATTTCCGTCGGCCGGTGCACGCAATGGTCATGGAGGTGAGGGTGTGGGAGAGAAGCCTAGGATCTTGGGAGCGCCAGCAGGAAAAACTGCACGAATCAGGACTATGGAGGTGAACAGAAAAATAATTACGATCGTGTCCCCAAGCTACCGTGCCCATAGGGCGTTTGGACAATGGGTAGAATGGGTATTTTATAGTCAATTTTTTTTGAAATGGAGGGACATGAAATGCTTCAAAGTGGGTTTGTGATATTGCCGCTCGATTGAGATTTTAAATTTGGCTACCGGCCAAATAATAATAATAATAGAAAATTGTACTCCTCGATGGGAGATTTGGCCTCAAATATTTTAAAACGGTGGGGCGGGAAATGCTTCAAGGTTGATGTGTGATTTTGCCGCTCGACAGAGATTTTGAATTTGGCTACCAGCCAAATAATAAAAATATAAAATGGTACTCCCGGGGGAGAGATTTGGCCTCAAAGTTTTTAATACGGTGGGGCAGGAAATGCTTCAAGGTCAGTGTGTGATTTTGCCGCTCGATTGAGATTTTCAATTTGGCTACCGGCCAAATAATAATAGAAAAATGGTACTCCCTGGTGGGAGATTTTGCCACAAATTTTTGAAATAGTGGGGCAGGAAATGCTTCAAGGTTGGTGTGTGATTTTGCCGCTTGATTGAGATTTTGAATTTGGCTACCGGCCAAATAATAATGGAAAAGAGCTAGTAGACCGTACACTATCTGTCCAGGAATTCAAATCGGAGAGTCACATCAACTAATCATCCATGAGCATAATAATTGCAGAGACTGATATTTTGAATTTAGCTAGCATCCAAGCAATATTTGGATAAAAGGTGTACTCCCTAATCAGGAATTGAAGGCCGAGAGTGAAATTAACTTATCATCCATAATGAAAACTGGATAACTCCTATTCAAACAGGGTTGGATGTAGGTTTTGCCACTCGACTGAGACTTTTTAATTTCGTTAATGGTACTCCTTCTGTATGAATTTAAGGCTGAGAGTCACATCAACTGATCATCAAAATGGGGTATGCGGTAGGATTTGTTAATGGATTGAGATTTTGAATTTGGTGGTTGTCTAAAGAAGAAAAAACCTTTGTGAGGTTCATGAATCCAAGGCTGAGAGAGTGAGGTTCGGGCACAGGATTTTTGTGCATGGAGCACACCGTAAATAGATAAAAGCATGATGTGAAACAAATACTCCATCCGTTTTTGCTACATGGACCCAAACACAACCTAGGCTCAGTAGCAGGAACCATTTCACAGGACCACTTTACTCACCTATCATTGTCAGGGTTCATCTTCAATTTAGAAGAGTCTCTTCATCGATGGTCTCTCGAGAATTCTGCTAATCTCGTAAGATCTTCAACTCTGCATCACTTGCTAATGCTTTCTGTCTCATATCATTGATTGCTCGTCTATGCACTTCCTGTTTAGCCTATAGTGCTACAATTTCTTCGTGACAAGACAATTCCGCCGACTTGGACTTGCACTTGCACTATGATAACCCAGCATTACGCAAGAACATGCTTTTACAATGACCTTCGCCTTTTAGTACCATTTTAAATGTTCCTAAACATTCTTCTTGGGTTTGTTCCAGACCATCTTTCCCAGGTTTTGCCATCTCCTCATTCAATTTAATCTATAAGGTTAACATTTGGTAGACATGGGCGAGAGAAGAAAAGCTAATACAAAGAAACATGCAGACAACACATTTAACCTGTCTATGAACAAATCTTACAAGTTGGCATGGTTGATTATGCATTATATATATTGTAGTAAAAGCATAGCTATCTGATCATACTGATAAGAATTTTATCACTAGCATGCAATAACAGGAATATGCCAACATGGCATCTATCTGTTTCTTCATCGCCGGGTACATGATATACACAATACAACTCTTTGTATAGTTGAAAACTAAAAGTCACACTAGTTGGAAATCATCTACTTAAATTAAAAAGAAAACTAGGCAGTAGTTCAGGCAGTGTTACACATCTAACTATACATATAAATCACTGAGGGTGTGTCATCTCAAAATATCAATCGAACAGAAGACTTACAATAAAACTCTCAGCGGAGGGGTTGAGCCCTTCTTTTTTTCTCGTCTGGCATGCCTGGAATTATTGTTGCGGACTTATCGCACCTTTCTACAACATGAGCGGA
This sequence comes from Avena sativa, assembly GCA_916181665.1. NCBI lineage: Eukaryota > Viridiplantae > Streptophyta > Magnoliopsida > Poales > Poaceae > Avena > Avena sativa. Next base: position 323,634,545 of record OV702292.1, read on the forward strand.
ACACATGATGAAAATATAAGAAGCACAAAGTCTCTACAAGATTAAAAACTAATTATCCTTACTATTGCGTTCAGGTGCCCAACCAATGCACGAGATCCAGTTCGGTTTGTTAAGCGTTGTGCGGCACGGTTTCTCATATTTTTCTCAGTGTTCATCTGCAAAAGGAGACTAGTGATACATATGTGCAAATAGGAATTCCGGATGGGATATGGCATCAATCTTCACAAACCATACCGTAATCTTTGGATCAAACTAGTGGTAGAGAAGATCTATCCACTATTGCTCAGACATAGTATGTTCCATAGGAGTCGTTCTTTGAATATCCTTGCTTTCCTTAGCATTAAAGTATTTATTCTTTAGCCGATGGCGCTGTTGGCGCAAAGAACAAGAGAACATGTCCATGAGAACATACTCTACATCCTTATTATCCTGATTGAAGTTGAATTTTGTCTATCGGCAAGAATGGAACAGTTGATGTGTTATGTGACTTAGAATAGAACCAACAACAAGCTTGAATGCATGGGATGGAGCACCATGACTTACATGTAACTTCTTCAGTAATGAATTGTAATGGTCAGGGGTCTGTTGGTGGAGCTTGAACAATGCGAAGATGGGAATATCATTCCTGACAAAAACGCCTATTGTAGATGCTAGAAAAGCAGATTATTCTAGATCTTCTGTCCTTCGCTTCCATGCACAATAGAATTGATGCAATATCTAGATTGCGTTCTAGAGCTTCAAGCGTTTTTCCTACCATTGGCACCCTTTTCTTAAATCTTTGTGTAGCTGCCAATTCAATCATTACATCAAGCCTGCATGGTATATATAAGGAAGCATGCATCAATAATCCTTGGAACACATACCTTGTTTGGCGCAGGGAGGATCAACAGGTTGGTGATCATCGCTAGCTCATTGGTGTTGTGCTAGCAGTGTTAGGCAAGTAGAGGTCAAAACTGGTTCGGCTGTCCATTGTTGCTGGGTATCTAGATTGGCAATTGGTGATTGTGGAATGTGTGGGATGGTATTTGCTGCATCTATTTCTGTTGGAACCTATGGTGTGCCGCCAAGACGATACTTTTTATCCTTATGTGAGTTTCCTGATTTTCATTTATTGTATTTCCCAGCGTGTGTTTATGTTCCACCGGTAGCATTAGTAGGACCGCTTGTCGACACTTCGTGTTTGGTACCTGAATGTGTCTTACATGAACCAGCTAATTCCTGACACACATAAACGATACTTCAATCTATTATAGTTCTGTATGTAATAAGACGCAGATGGAACATAAGAATAGTAAGGAAAAATGTGTTGAATATATATGATGCATGAACTAGGCAGAGGGCATTGCAAAATATTTGGTGGGATTGAGATACAAAATATGGAAGATTCAAAAGATATCACAATTAAAAATAGAGCAAGCACCTTGGGGGTGGACAAGCGGGCAGACTAGCGGGGAGGTCCTCGACGGGTCCAACTTCCTGAGTCAGGTCTCCCTCGAAGTATTGTTCATCAACAAAAACCAATGCTGAATCAGACACTTGCCAAACATAGTTTCTCTCCCTGCTGGTATCTAGAAGGGTCTTAGGTGAACTAGCTTATTCCTGACACACATAAATGATACATTAATCTATCAAAGTCCTATGTAAAATGGGACACGGATAAAACAGAAGATGCATGAACATATATGATGCATGAACTAAGCAGATGGCATTGCACAACATTTGGTGAGAATTGAGGTACTAAAAATGGAAGATGCAACAAATATCTCAATGACAAGACAGAGCATGCACCTTGGGCGGTGGACAAGCAAGCATATTAGGGAGGGGTTCTCGACCGGTCCATCTTCCCGAGTCAGGTCTCCCTTGGGGTTTTGTTGATCTTGAGGATGAAATTCTACATCAGTAACTTGTACTTCATGGTTGGTTGTGGTATCTATGAAAGATCTAACTCTCTGCACACCAAGCGACCTTGCATATTTGGAATTGTTTAATAATCTGTCTTTCCTAATCTTCCGTTCTCCCTCATCAGTTGGCCACAAATCAGCTTACATGCATCAGCAAAAAATATATCTTATGAGATTTAAGAGCGAGGTGTGTGTAAAAGAGGAAGTTAGTATAGCACTAGCAAGCAGTTGAAAGCTCTAAAGGAATAATGATAGACATATGCATATACGATGGCTCAACAGGAAATGTCAGAGTAAAAGATAAAAAACTTAGTGCGAGAATGTAGTGAAACAAGCGATGGACTACTTTCAGCCATCAAATGCGTAAAGAGCATATGAAGTGTACGACGGCAACCTTTGTGACCACGATTACGGGATTTCCTTCATGTGCCTTTGCCAGACTTATGGAGAGCTACGACATCGCCGTTCGCGGCTGACCGGGTTTGTCTACCCATCTTTCCGGCGCCATGGACAAGGTCGAGGAAGCAAATTCGGTGTCGTGGAGTTGGGGAAGTTGATCCAACGAAGCTGCGACGGCGTTGCTATGCCAGCTCCGGCGCCATGGACCTTGGGTACGGAGGATCTGATCTGGTGTGGGCTAGCGTCGGGAGCTGGTAAAACATCTTCGGTCGCTACGGTGGCATGCCGGTGGAGAGGCTATGAAGGGGAGATGGGACGGAAGGAGCACGACCGTGGTCGTGCAAGGTGATCTTGAGGGATTTGGCCTGAAGGGCACGGGTGGTACTAGTATGTTTGAAACTTTGAATTGAGTGGCGCGTGGGAATTTACAAGACAAACCATTTTGAGGAATGGCCTTTGGCGCGTTGTTTCTAGACCGAAGGGCGAGATGGAAATTTCATACCTCTTGAATTTTGGACACAAGAGCCATTTTGGTAGGTGTTTCTGGCACAGAGTTAGAATTATTATTGACTGCTTGGTGGAAGAGGTGATTTTGGCTTGTGTTTTGCTGCTCAGTTGATCTTTTTTGTACTCGATCTACTACTGTAGTCTAAAATTTTGACTTTAGGTCCACACAAGTAGTTTCACAAATTTATTCACAATACTGGGCACAAGGACATGGTCATTCTTGAACTACCTTTCATGGTAATGTGTTAATTTTTGGCAAAACGTGGGTCTATAGATCTAAACGAAAGTGCAAAATAAGATCTACACTTTCTCGCGGGAAAATGTTGTTTTTCCATTTTCTGAATGGTTAGAACGAGACCAAGATACATTGTCCAGATGCTGCAAGTAGGTGCAATACAGTTTCATACAGCATGCCAAATACGTAGTTACCTTAAAGTACCGCGAGCACATAAGAAAACAAAATATGAGGCTGACAATACAAGGAAAGTCATCCTCATTATTCGAAATAACATCTATTCGCATGGTGGCTCTTGCATCACCCTTTAAAATCATTTACCTGCAAAGATGTGCGGAGAATCTCTGCTCGTGCTTTCACCTATTCCAAAACCGTCAAGTTGATCTCATTGACATCTGCATCAGTCGAATTAGGAACACGATTTTCAGCCACTAACTTCTGAAGATCAGCGGCAGCATCAAGGCCATATTCAATAGTAGAAATCCATCCTTGGTTCAATTCTATGATCCGCCGAGTGGACATGTCCAAATCCTTTTGGAGAATCCTAATCTTAGCTTTGGCCATGAACCATACTTCGGTTTGGTTCCTAGAAATGGTTGTATCACTGGCATGCTGAATATCTATGATGCGAACCTCCTTGTCAGGGACATGATCACGCACTTGCTTCTGCAAATTACAATGCAGCAAATCAATCACAAAATAACACAAGCAAGATGCAACAAATAGCCATGTTTAGGGTAGTCCACCAGGTCATGTTTCTATACCAGTTGTGCTGTGCTGAGCGGGGCTAGATCTGCATGTCCAAAAGTCATCAGGATTCGTTGGCATCCATTTTCTCCGTACTCATTCGGCAGTACATCATCTTCCATGCCTTACAAAAAATATATACTAGTATGAGAACGTAGGGCAAGGAAAGGATGAACTACTCTCGAAAATAAAATGCATAACAACAACATGCATATATGCAAAATGGAGGCAAACATTTGCCTTGGGAAGATTGTTGGGGGTTATCATTAGGATGGTGAGGCTTTGTACTAGTGCGAGATGACCAATTTAGCTTGACAACTAGTAGTTGCCTTCTTTTCTCTTTGAACCGATCTCGTAGTACTGCAACTAGCATGCATTAGAAATAATTGGTAGCAAGAAGGCACAACAAGGAAGCGATGAACTACATTCGGAAGTAAAATGCAAGGAAAGTGGGCATAGGAAGTGTGCAGCAACCTTCGTATCAGTTGTATGGAGTTTTAACCATCGCCCTAGTGAGGGGTCCGTGTGGCGTACACATCTCTCGGTTGGGCTAGTGGGGAAGCTAACACTCTATAGTGGAGTGGGGGAAGCAGATGCAACAAAGCAATGACGGTAGCGTGTATGACAGCGTCGCTGAGCAGACTCCAACGAGCTAGAAGTTGGCTAAGGTGGTATGGGATAGAGGATGATGTGAGGATTCAGTAAAAGATGGATCGGACGAGCGAGCGAGAGGCCTCGTTAGTATGGAGGTAGCTAGCATTTGCGGAGAAGTGAAGGAAGGGTTAAATTTTGGGAAAGGTAGAAGGGAGGATCCCACCAATGTTCCTCTAAAATTTTGAACTAGAAGATCCTGCCAATATCACAGCAAAATTTAGTGTTGAATCGCGCTTGGCTCACCTCCCAAGTAGTATTAAAAGGAAGTCTCGAAAAGCAGCATGCATCGAATGCGATGGGACAGTGGCGTGTGCAACTTGTGAAGAAAGGTGGCTGAGTCTAGTACGATGGCGGATAGATGAAAAAATTGGGGGTGGTGCTTGCTGCCAGCCATGGCCCTCATAAAAAATAATTAAACATTTCAAATTAACGTAAATACATCAAATAATTAAACTAACTACAACCCACGGCGGTGGGAGGAGATGTCCTCGCCTAGACGACGCGACGTCCTACGATGGCGAGAGGTGCTGCTCTCGTCAGGAGGGTGCGGGGGTGGCATCCCACGACGGCGGGAGGTGTTGATCTCTCTAGGAGGGCAAGGTGGCGGCGGTCCTCTGGCGGCATCCCAGATCTCGAATAGGGAATTGTATATCGCTAGCTGCGCGTCGAACTCCTCCTTAGCTCGGGCGTGTATGGCATGCACGGGGGCATCACCACAGTATCTGCATGCCGCTAGGACGGCACGTGCATAGAGGTTGCTGAGTTCTTGTAGCCAGACTTACTCTAGCTAGAAAACATGGGCAAAGACATCCCACCCGTAAGGCTCGCCATTGGATCGGTACGCTGTCCCTAGCGGCATTGGCGGTCGCGGCTCCAATGGCTCCTTGGAGCTGTCGGAGGCGATCACATCTAACTCTTCGATGTCTGTGTTGCCAGGATCGTCGAAGGCTACCCATTCCTCATCTTCGGAGTCCATGTGGTTTGGGCCATTTGGGTCAGGTGGTGGTGGAAGATGGCACCCGGGCATGGCGACGCTCCTCCTAGCTAAAACAGCACCTCCGGCTGCAGTGGATATAGATGGGAAGGGCCTGGAAATGAGTTGTGGTGGGAGCAGTGTGGATATGTGGATGGCAATGGCGACCGCCCAAGATAGCCCCCCCCCCCCCCCCGAGTGGAGGTGTACGCATGTCTAGTGCTAGTGCTAGATGAGGAAGTATAAATGTGACCCTTATACTTTAGTGAGCTAAAACGGCTGAGTGAACTTGGCTTTCTTAGCTAAACAGTGTGCACGATATATGCATATGCCAACACATTTGATCTAATTTTGGCAGACAGTACTGTAATTTAAGTGGGTTAATTTAGCTACGAACCTTAAAAACTCATAGAACCTAGGAATCACAAGTAAAACATGCATGGTCCGCTATATCCGGAAACAAGGCGCTCTTGTCGCATTCCGAGCCAAATTCTTCTGATTTTCTTTACTAGTACAAAACATCCCCATAATCGCTTGGAAAAGTGAAAAATGTTTTTTCCTAATTGTTCGAAACTCCCATGGTCAACATTGTTTACTACGCCAAGACGCACCCATCTACCCGATGTGAGAACCTATCATAAAGTGTAGCTAGGGTATTGATATATATGGCCATGATCTTATTGGTCATTCGGACTAAATCCCAAGAATGTTCATACATGGTAGGCTATAATGTGAATATGTTTTTTTTAAGTTTTCAAAACTCGTGTTTATCATTTTTCTTGGTAATTAATAATACTAGCAAAAGTACCCCAAGCGCAATGAAGTCTCATGTTTTTGTTTTATGCTTAATTTTGTTAGAATGTTTTCCATACGCTGTGAAATTTGTGGGTATGCAAATACTAATCAGTAATGGCATTTTTCAAAACTATAGTTGGCCCATGATATATTGGCTGCATGGGTACCTTTAGAAGAATTCTGGAAATTTTCAAGAGTAATAGTCTATCACACTCAAATGTATTCAAGTTTGACCTAATTTTGTTTTATCGACATAGAGTCATGCATTTAAGTGCATGGAGCTTTTGCTTGTAAGTCTAAAAAATCCTTAATTAAACTTGGCAAGTGTAAGAAAATATTGTCTAATTTGTACACAAATTCTTTCTTATTTATTCTACCGGTAAAAATACTTGAAAAACTCCAAGGTATGGCCTACTATACCATGTACTTTCTATGAATTTTCTTGGGTTTCAAGCCAAATGATCAATGTCATGGACATACTCTGTCTTCATCAAGATAATGACTATGTGCCCATATTTTGGTATAGGTCGGTGCATATTAGCATGGTAAAAAGGTAAAAGTATTTCAGAAGGCAGTACGATTAATATGACTTAGAGTTCATAGCATGTGTCATTTATTTACTCGTACATAAAGTGGTTCGATAAATTACATGTTGTATTTTTCAAGCTTAATTTTCTAGATAGTTTCACCCACTTAGATGACTTTCCATCAATTTTTTGAATTAGGTCTAAATTAATAATCTACAAGTGCGTGAGAGCAAGTTCAATTGTATAACCGAGTCTTATGTATAACAAAGTGACACGTCATCTAATGCCAACCTTATACCAGCATATATGATATCTAGCAATTGAACTATACAACAGCTAGCATTACGATGCAACAACCTCATCAAAAAGCAAAAATATTATATAGGAACAAAATGAAACACATTTCTATGCCCGCTTAAAAATCGTAAAACTTGGGAATTGTAAGAAAGCATGGTACACTTCGTCTCAAAATTGGGGTGGTTGCATTCTTTATTTAATTTTTGGAACCGGGGTACTGTAGGTCCTGAAGGAGCGAGACGCTTCAATTATCACGCTAGGGTTTGTAGTCATCGCAAGGTGTTCTGAGGACCTTTTTGTAATTATTATAATTACTTTTGAGCCTTTTGTGTACTAGTGTTGATGATTATTAATAGATTGGTTGAATTTCGGAAAATGGTTGCTGGAAGTAGATCGGAGTGTCGTACAAAGGCACATGTGCGCACAGCCACGCTGTGGACAAGGAAGAGACAAGCTAGGTTGTGCGCCCGCGACTGCAGAAAAGCAATCGATGGAGGGTGGATAGTGGAGTATACCATGTACCTCGTGTCAGCAGTCCATCATAGCTTTGCCCTGACATCATAGCGCCTTCGACTTCTCTTCTTTGCTGCTCTCGCCCTGCCTCCCTTTTGGAATAGTAGTACAGAGTAAAACTATGCTAATTTTGAGCACTATTCTTCCTACAAAGTAGTGGACTACTTGCTTTACAGGAAAAACATTTCCGTCGCTTATACAATTGGAGTTGTTTCTTTTCCTAGTATTTGAAAACTCCCATTGGCAACAATTTTTACCAATGCCACAAGTTATGCACATATACTTTCTTGTAGTACAACCAAACATGGGAAAATTACCATAAACTATGATGTGGACATATGTCCATGACCTTGCTTGGTCGCTCGGCATGAAACCCCGTTCATACTTACATAGTAAGTCAATTTTGTGAAGCAGTTTTTTTCATAAGTTGTGAAAACTCATGTTTATCATTTTTCATGGTAGATAATACACACAAAAGGACGCCATGTATTTTGCCTATTTATCTTTTTTCTTCAAAGCAGGGTCAAATTTAATTTGTCGGCATGCAAATTCTAAAAAGAAGTTGAATCTTCAAAACTCTTGGTCGTTCTCGTTATATTTACTGTCTGCTGGGAAACTTCAATAGATTTTTGTAAAATTTTAAGAGCAATCAGTAGCTCACATGTGGTTCGAATTAATTTGACCTAATTTTGACAAACTCCCTCTGATCCATATATTAATGTTCTTAGATTTGTCTAGATTCAAATATATCTAGTCATGTTTCTGTGCTAGATACATATACCTGAATCTAGACAAATCCGAGATTATTAATTTGAATCGGAGATAGTAGTGTAACTTAAGTAAATTAATTTAGCTATGAACCTTAGAAACTGATGGAAACTAGGAATCACAAGTAAAACATACATGATCCGCTATGTCCGGAAACATGGCGCGCTTGTCGCATTCCGAGCCACATTATTCTTTTGATTTGGTTTACTGCTAGTACAAAACATCCCCGTAATCACTTGGAAAAGTGAAAAATGTTTTTCCTAATTGTTCGAAACTCCCACGGGAAACATTATTTACTAGGCCAAGACACACCCATCTACCCAATGTGAGAACCATGTCTAAATGTGTAGCTAGTGTATATATCGATATATATGGCCAAGACCTTATTGGTCGTTCGAGCTGAAACCCAAGAATAACATTCATACATGATAGGCTATAATGTGAATCTGTTTTTCCTAAAGTTGCCGAAGCTTATGTTTATCATTTTTCTTGGCAATTAATAATACTAGCAAAAGTACCCCAATCATAATGAAATCTCATGTTTTTGTTTTACACTTAATGTTTTCCATACACGGTCCAATTTTTCTGTATGCAAATACTAATCTGTAATGGCATTTTTCAAAACTATTGTTGGCGCATGATATCTTGGCTGCTTGGATACCTTCAAAAGAATTTTGGAAATTTTAAAGAGTAATAGTCTATCACGCTCACATGTATTCAAGGTTGACATAATTTAATTTTATCGACATAGATTCATGCATTTAAGTGTGTGGAGCTTTCGCTTCGATGTTTAAAAAATACTTAAATTTGGAAACTGTAAGAAAGAATTGTCCACTTTGTACAAAAATTTGGTGGGGGCATTCTTTTTTTCTCTTTTCTACCAGTAAAAATACTTGGAAAACTCACTTCATGGTATGGCCTACTATATCATGGACTCCTATGTATGAACTTTCTTGGGTTTCAAGCTAAATGTCCAAGGTCATGGACATACTCTATCTTCATCAAGATAATTATGGTGTGCCCATATTTTGGTATAGGTAGGTACATGTTAGCGTGGTAATGAAGTAAAGGTATTTTTGGAAGGAAATACGATTAATATGGCTTAGATTTCATAGCATGTGCCATTTATTTACTATAGTACATAAAGTGGTTGGATAAATTACATGTTATATTTTTCAAGCTTAATTTTCTAGCTAATTTCACCCACTCAGACGGCTTTCTATCGATTTGTCGAATTAGGTCTAAACTAATATTCTATAAGTGCATGTGAGCAAGTTCAATAGTATAACTGAGTATTAGGTATAACAAGTGACACGTGTTCTATTGCCGGCCTTATACTAGCATGTAAAATACCTAGCAATTGAACTATATAACAACTAGCATTACGATACATCAACCTCATCAAAACGCAAGATGAAAAACATTTCTATGCCTGCTTGAAAAATCCTAAAACTTAGGAATTGTAAGAAAGCATGGTACACTTTGTCTAAAAATTGGGACGGTGGTATTCTTTATTTATTTTTTGGAACTAGAGTACCATAGGTCCTAAAGGAGCAAGACACTCCAATTATCTCCTTAGGGTTTGTAGTCGTCGCAAGGTGGTCTAAGGACCTTATTATTATTATTATTACTTGTGAGATTTTTTGTACTGGTGTTGATGATTATTTATCCAATACTAGATCGCTTGAATTTCGGTGGAAAAAACAGTTGCTGGAAGTAGACCGGTGTGTCGTACCAAGCCACACGTGCACAGCGCCACACTTTGGATGAGGAAGAGACAAGCCTGACAGTGCACTCGCGGCTGCAGAGAAGAGATCGATGGATGATGGCTAGTGGAGTGTACCATGTACCTTGTGTCAGCAGCCCATCATAGCTTTGCTCTGACATCGCACCACCTTCAACTCCTCCTCTTCGGTGTTCTCGCCCTGCCTCCCTTTTGGAGTAGTAGTACGGAGTAAAACCTGTTCATACATACATGGTAGGCAATTTTGTGAAGCGGGTTTATCCATAAGTTGTGAAAACTCATGTTTATCAATTTTTCATGGCACGTAATACATGCAAAAGGACGCCATGCATGAGTCTTCATTTTTGCTTTATCTTTTTTCCTCAAAGCAAGGTCAATTTGAATTTGTCGGCATGCAAATTCTAGCAAGAAGTTGAATCTTTCAAAACTCATGGTCGTTCTCGTTATATTGACTGTCTGCTAGGTAACTTTAATAGATTTTGTAAAATTTTAAGAGCAATCAGTAGCTCACATGTGGTTCGAGTTAATTTGACCTAATTTCGACAGACTCCCTACAATCCATATTAATGTTCATAGATTCGTCTAGATTCAAATGTATCTAGTCATGTTTCTGTGCTAGATACATATACTCGAATCTAGACAAATCTGAGAACATTAATTTGAATCAGAGACAGTAGTGTAATTTAAGTGAATTAATTTATCTACAAACATTGAAAACTCATAGAACCTAGGAATTGCAAGTAAAACATGCATGGTCCGCTATGTCCGGAAACATGGCGCGCTTGTCGCATTCCGAGCCACATTATTTTTATTTTCTTTACTGCTAGTACAAAACATCCCCGTAATCACTTGGAAAAGTGCATTTTTTCCTAACTGTTCGAAACTCCCACAGGAAACATTGTTTACTAGGTCAAGATGCACCCATCTACTCGATGTGAGAACCGTATCTAAAAGTGTAGCTAGGGTATATATCAATATAGAAGTCCATGACCTTATTAGTCGTTCGTGCTGAAAACCAAGAATAATGTTCATACAACATGGTGGGATATAATGTGAATCCGTTTTTCCTAGAGTTCTCGAATCTCATGTTTATCATTTTTCTTGGAAAATAATAATACTAGTTGTCGTGGTGTGGAACACGGCAGTGCCATCGGCGATGGTATGAAGGGGACTATCAGGATGCTATCGGTGGCTACTCTCAACGGGTTGGCCATGGATACTGCAAACTCATCGATGTATCTAGGTTCGGAGCCCTCTAGATGAGGTAACACTCCTACTCTTGCAAGGATCTACTATATGGGGAGCGAATGCTCAGTACAAGTGCTCCTTGAGCCATTTCCCTATATGCTATGGAGAGCTAGAGGAAGAAGATGGACTACCGAACTTGTTGATTCTAGAGAACTTGGAACTTGGAGCCTCTACCTAGAACCCTAGCACTACCCCCCTTATATACTAGTCGGGAGAGGTAGGTTACATTGTGGGCTCTAGGGTTTACTGTTTGGGCTTTGGGTTTACAAAGCGGGCCGGCTGGCCCGGCCCAGCCGGTGGGCTAGGACCCAGTCAAGCCTTCAGTATAGGGGAACAACACTACAGTGTCCCAGCGTCTTTGCTTTACTCGTCAGCCTGCTCTTTACTCGTCAGCCGGTGCTTTACTCGTCAGCAGGTGCTTTACTCGTAAGCCAGTGCTTTACTCGTAAGCCAGTACTTTACTCATCAACCTCTAGCCTTGGTGGTTTGGTGTGGGTGTCTTCTAGCGTCAGCAGGGCAGTGCACCAGCCTGTCTGGTCAAGGGTGCGCTCAGCAAGGAGCGTCACCAACCCCGTGCTTTGGCTAGTGGATCCTAGGAAGCCGGGTAGAGGTGGCCACCTGGCTAGCTCTTCTGGTCACCCGGCTAGACGGGCCAGCCGAGGAATCTTCAGGGTGGAGCAGCCCACCCGGTTGTGGTTCTTTGTCTTGTGGCCATCCGGCCAGGCATCCCTAGAGCCGGCCATTTGAGCCTGGCTTGGCCTACCCGGGGGTCATCCCCTAGAAACTAGTCCCCAAGCACGTAGGGACTTTGTCTTGTAGGGAAGTTCTTGCGTGCTCATTGGCTGAACTGAAATGATTGGTGATGAAGAACTGGTTGCAGGCTTGACTTGCAGTGTTTGTCTTGTGGTGTTTGTCTTGTCGTGTTTGTCTTGTAGTGTTTGGTGTTTTCTGCCTCAAGATTCTTGCTTTTCCCGGCTGGAGTTTACCGGCTACGGAACCGGTGGCCTACCCATAGGGTGTGAGCGGTGATCGATTGAACGGCTACCGCACCTAGCGGGAAGATGGATCGCCTGGTTTCTGGTGTCAATGCTTACGTCGTCCGTGCCTGCCACTTCTGGCGTGCCTCGCATTAGTTTGGCCTCTTGGTTTGCCACGATAGTTTTTGGTAACCGCGCACACATCTTCATCATTGTGGTTTCTTGGAGATCGTGCGCATGCCTCGCCTCCCATAGTAATGCATACAGGATCTTCTACGGGAGTTATTTGGCGCACGCGATCCGCAACTGAAGCATCGTGGGGGGGGGGGCAGTTGTTTGCCACGTGGCTGAGGGGAGTGCAGGGGCGTGTTGTTCTGCTTCGATAAATTGGACTATAAGGGGGGTCCCCACTTCATCTTCTTCCTTCGGCTTGTTGTTCTTGCCCCTTGCGCTCTGCTGCCTCTTTGCCCTTCGGGCCTCCACTTCTTGGTCGTCGGCGCCGTCACGTACTCTTCGCGATGATGGGACCCCAATTCTCTGTGATGGCCACCACGCCCGACGAGATGCTGTTGTTGTAGGGTGGAGGTTAGTGCGGCTCATACGTGAAGGAGGGCCTCATCTAGAAGTACCTGCGGGGGAGAGTCATCCCGTCGGAGCGGGTGGTGAAGCATCGCCTTGCACCAGAGTAGGAGCGGGTTCCCAACCCCCATCCCGATGAGTCGGTGGTCTTCCTCGCGCACTTCACCCGCGGGTTCGGCTTGCCGGTGAGCAAGTTTGTCCTCGAGCTCTTTGTCGTGTTTGACATTCAGTTCCATCACCTGGGGGCGAACGTAGTGGCGCAGCTGTCGCACCATACGGCCTGCTACGAGGCCTACCCGGGAGTTCGCCCTAATACGGCGAACTTCCTTAGGTTCTTCAACTTCAAGGTCCGGGTGGTGGGGAAGGACGGGACACTGACAGAGAGGGGCCACTGCGCCATCTACCCATGGTCGTCGTCACGGATGCCGCAGCTAAGCATCCCCGACATGGTGAAGCTATGGCAGTGCTCGTACTTCTATGTGCGCAACACCTCTAAGGTGGACTGGATCCGACTGCCGCCCTTCGCCAATGTCCCGTCGACCCGGAGGGCCTGGTCTGTCAAGGGCCTAGGGGCCCAGGCGGATATGAACCGGATGGCGGCCCGGATGGAGGTCTTGGTAGAGAAGGAGCGGCTCACTTCCTGGGACATTTCCTTGCCCTGGATGCAGTGTCGTGTGCTCCCCTGATGGCGCGGTCGCACAAGATATGCCACCTCTCCGGCTCCGATGACCCCACCTGGGTTTCCTAGCTAGAGGTGTCATACGAGTCCCTCTAAGAGTGGCTTGCTACGATCTCCAAGGAGGACTGGACATTCTCCTGCGCACCGTTCCACTAGTGTCGGCTGCCACCGAGAGTTGGTTTTGCTATTCCTCTCTTGGTTGTTTCGTCTGAAGGGCTTGTGATTGCTCCTTATCATCCCCCTTTTGAGTAGATCTTTACGGCACAACTTGTGGAGGATGGCATGGGCGACCATGATCTGTCCATCTTCTCCCCAGACTTCAAGCCGCAAAAGTACTCGCCGACGGAGTCGGGGCGCTTCTCCACTTGGGACGAAGAGGGTTGCGAGGACCTGCTCGGTGAGTATACTTGGCTCGTGTTCTTTTCCTTGGCCGGATATTGCAGCTAGACTTTTTGTTGTCTTTTCTAAACTGGTGCAGCCGCGCATGGCGAGGATGCTGCCCTTGTCCCAGCCGCCTCGGGTAGGGCAAGGGGAAGCGGGCCCCAGCTAGAGGTAGCACGAAGAGGACTCTCCGGCTGAGGGCCACGACCATCGTGCCTATCATCGTCGGGTACATGCCCTTGCTCCTTTTCTTGTGTGTGACATTCGGTTTTCCCTTTGCTTAGCGTGCCCGTGTGCTCTTTATGTAGTGAGGTGATGTCGTTGGCTGGCTCCATGACCATCACCACTGGATCCTCCCCTTTGCTGGTTGGGCCTGAGGGGTCTATGGGGCCGGTTGAGACTCCTGTGGCGGTGCCGACCAAAGCCGATGTGGGCGCGGTGGAGCCGTCACCGCCGGTTGCACCCGTGACCCTGCATCATGCCTCCACCACCTCCAAGCTTGTCGATGTTCTCTTGGATAAGCGTGGCTCCACGGCTGCTCCTCTGCTCTGTCTGACGGAAGGTGCGGACCCAGTGCTGAGCGATGCTTAGCTAGGCTCCATCGCTTACCAGGTGGAGGAGCCGGTGGAGGCGGCGCCAAAAGCCTCCGTGCCACTGGCTGCGAGTGAAAGTGGGCGGGAGGCGGCTCATGGCTCTGCTGGTGCGGGCATCGGGGACCAGGGGAAGCATCACACGCGGCTGCCGGTAGCGACGATGACCTCCAGGTTACCGGCTGGTGGCCAGCCCAGGCTGCACCGGTGCCGGGAAATGTCTTGGCGGAGCTCTCCGAGTTAGCGCCCGTCGCCCTCGGCCAAGCGCGCCACCTGGTTGAAGCAATGGAGTAGGGACTTTGCCAGGCCAAGGCACTGAAGGCTTCGCTGGAGGTAGATTTCTCCATACTATTTTTGCTGCTTTTCTCTTTATCTTGTTGTTTTGTTCTCTTTTTCACTCCTTCTTTTCTACAGAGAGCTTGTGCTGAAGCCGCCAAGACTATGCAGGACCTAAGGCATAAGATTTCTTGCTCTGCCATGTCCTCTCGCTTGCGCGAGTTTTCGCATTTTTTGCTGACCATCGGGTACCCTCCTGTAGCTTTTTTAGCGGATAGGGATTGGGAGGTGGAGAGGTTGAAGGCGGAGGTGCTCCGGCTGGAGGAATCCAATAAGGCTCGCCAAGCTAAAATTGGCCAACTGGTGGAGCACCAGAAATGGATGGAGGTCAAAGCTGGTCAGGCCAAGAAGACCGCCGACATTCATGCCAAAAACCTCAAGAAGATTGAGGGCATGTACAAGAAGCAGGAGGATGCCCTGAAGGAGGCCAAGTCGAAGGAGAAGGCTGCGTCGGTGGAGCTTTGTCAGATCACGGAGATCGTCATCGCTAAGTTGCTTCTTAACTGCTGAACTTGTTTTTCTTCTGTTACAGCTGGTTTTGACATTCGCTGTTTGGCCGAGTGCAACTCAGTATCCTGAGGCGACTGACCAAGCCCTTGCCCCTATGCCTGAGGCGGATGCTGGGCACGACCTTCACCCGGAGGAGTTGGTGTTGGTTGTCAGCGAGGAGGCCAACCGGCTACATAGCGTTGCTCTAGATGTCTTCGCCTACATCTGGCCTGACACTGCCTTCTTTGCCAGCATGCAGGCCTTGGCCATCCAACTAGCTGATGCTCCTGATCTCATAGACGCGTCGTGGGAGTGGGCAGCACGCGGCGGCACAGAGATGGTGCTTGCACTACTGAAGTCTTGGTACCCTGACGTGGATCTTCGTAGTCTTTCTCGAGGATTCCAGGAGGGGACCAGCTACGACCAGCTTCGTGCCTCCGTTCCTGACATTCGTTCATGCGGTGACATGATAGGGAGCTTCGTCCAGCTGGACCAGGACTTCAGCGATTCGGCTGGCATGGAGTCGTTCTCCCACGACCCCTTGCCAGTTACAACACCAACCGAAGTCCCAGCTGCTCCAATCTCCGACCCAGCCGATGTCGCCTCCAATAGAAAAGCTCTAGCGGATGTGCCTGCCCCTTCAGTTGACAATTAAGTCTAATCCCTAGGATGCCAGGAGTATTTGTATTCCTTGGAAAATTGTCCTTTTTGTCTGTGTGTGTGAACAATTCACTCTGTTTTGCACTGAACTCTGGTAGGAGGTTCATCTCCATTTGTGACATTATCTTGTGCTCTTTTGCACTTTCTGTTTGTTTGGCTTGCTCTTGCATGTCTGTTTTCTCTGTGTGGGGGCGTGCGAGCGCACCCACGGGGTGTAGTCCCTGAGGTTCGGGCCGACTGGAGAATCCAGCTGGGTCGAAGCCCTTTTGTTGTTGTTGTTTGCTGGTCTTTGTGTGGGGGGCACGCGAGCGCACCCACAAGGTGTAGTCCCTGAGGTTCGGGCTAGCTGGAGCATCCAGTCGGGTTGAAGCTCCTTTCTGCCTTCTGCTGTCTAGGGGCGTTTAGTATCCGGCATTGGAACTTATCTTGAATATGAGCTCGTGCAAAAAACAAAACACCAGTAATGGTTTATGCGTAAGATATGCATAGGAGGAATGTAGCCTGTAGCTCGTTCATTGGGTTCGAAACTTTGCCGTTTCACGGTAGGCCAAAACTTGGTCCTTTTCTTAGTGAGCATTAGTCGTTCAAGCCGTGCCCTTGCCGGCCGCGAGCCGGGTTGCGGTCTGCAGCCAGGGTCGAAGGGTTAGCTAGTGGGTGTACTCCACAATACTCTAGAATTTAGTTATCAGCGTCGA
The DNA here is from genome assembly GCA_916181665.1 of Avena sativa. Lineage (NCBI taxonomy): Eukaryota > Viridiplantae > Streptophyta > Magnoliopsida > Poales > Poaceae > Avena > Avena sativa. The sequence continues at coordinate 323,651,239 of OV702292.1, forward strand.
GCGAGTAGGCGCAAGCAGAACATCCAAACGTTTTTGTTTTCCTTGTGACTTTTCATGTATGAGTCTTCAAGCTTTCTTCTCTTGCCGTGTCTGTCAGCCGGCGTGCGGTCTACAGCTGGAATCAAAGAGGAAGCCCTTAGAGCCGCATACATTACTTCACCTTCTTGAATGCGCGGCCGTCTAGGCCATCCGGCGATTCCCCGGGAGAGACTGCTAGATCCAGGGGTTAAAAATAATGCAGACGGGAAATATCAAACTATGCAGAAAGAAATGCCAAATGATTACAGAGCCCCCTAGACCGTGTCAAGGCTCCTCAACTTGTTCATTACAAAAAAGTAAGATACATGCGCCTCTTATTCAGGTGTAGAATGGGCGAAGCAGGTTCATGTTCCACGGGCGCTCAGTTTATTCACCGGAGTGGTCCATCTTGTTATTTGCCAGCTAGCGGGTGTCGATGAGGTAGTATGAGTTGTTCTGCAGCGCTCTGCTGATGATGAATGGCCCTTCCCAAGGTGGAGACAGCTTGCATCCCGTTGGTGTCTTGTACCAACCACAAAACTAGGTCGCCCTCTCGAAACTTGTCCTCCAACACTGCGCTTGTACAACTCATTGTTGATGATGGTGTACGCACTTGCTCTGCGCTTCACTTGCCTTACCTCAACCTCCTCGTAGGGTAGCTTTCCTTTGGCCAAGAAGTTCATGAATGGCTTGGACCATGGAGGGTTCCCCGGATGGTGTACACGGTCTCCATGATGAGCTTGATTTCCTCGTACATGGTCGGCTCGGGCTCATCAGGCGGCCTGCCAGGTGGAAAAACGGAGCAGGCAGTCCCCGGGCTGCTGGAGCCCACTGGGAGTGTCGCATCCTTCGACCCGACAGTCCCCGGGATGGAGGCAGCAGTCCCTGGGTGTGGCGCGGCAGTCCCTAGGCCTTAGCTGCAACTTCAGGCTGTTTGGAACCGGCAGTCCCCGGGTCCGCATCTAGTATGATGGAGTTGGATTCCGGATACAGCGTGATGGATGGCTTGTGCAGGTCCTCGAGGGCGACTCTAGGCGGAATTGCTTGCCTTGTTGACCCGACGCGGGCGAGCGCGTCTGCGGCTTCATTACTTGCTCAAGGGACATGGTGAAACTCGCATCCTTCAAAGTAGGCGCATAGCTGCTGCACGAAGAAGCAGTATAGTGCCATGTTTGCGTCCTTAGCATCCCAATCACCCGACACTTGTTGTACCACCAGGTCTGAGTCGCCAAAGCAAAGGATGCGTTGTATGCCGATCTCTTTTGCCATCTTGAGACCATGGACGAGCGCTTCGTACTCGGCGACATTTTTGGATGCGTGGAAGTGGATCTATAGCATGTACTCTAGCCAGTCTCCTTTTGGAGAGGTGATGATGACACCGGCTCCGAGCCCCCCGTACATCTCGGAGCCATCGAAGTGTAGCTTCTAGTGCGTGGAGTTAGGGCATGGAGGCAGGTACTGTGTTTCTGCCCAGTCGACGAGGAAATCCGCTAGGGCCTGAGACTTGATCGCCGTTCTTGGCTCGTACCGGATGCAGTGTGCGGCGAGCTCTATTGCCCATTTCGCCACCCGGCCCGTGGTGTCTCCGTTGTCGATGATATCCAAAAGTGGCGCTAGCGCCACCACCCGGATGGAGTGCTCTTGGAAGTAGTTCTTCAGTTTCTTGGTGGTCATGTATACACCGTACACCAGCTTCTGGTAGTGAGGGTAGTTCTGCTTTGATAGCGAGAGTACCTCACTCAGGTAGTACACTAGGCGCTGGACCAGCTACGCCTTTCCTTCTTTTGGCCTTTCAACCACCAGTATGATGCTAACGACCTGGTTGGTAGCTGCAATGTACATCAGCATTGGCTCTTTTGCAGCGGGGGCCACCAGTATTGGCGGAGAGGATAGCACGCGCTTAAGGTCGCGGAAGGCCTCATTCGGATGCGCCGTCTAGACGAACTTGCCTGTTTTCTTCATGAGCTAGCACAAGGGGAGTACTTTCTCTCCCAGCCGGCTGATGAACCGGCTAAGGGAGTCTAGGCACCCGGTGAACTTCTGCATGTCGCGCAGATTCTGTGGCGGCTGGATGTGTTCGATTACGCCGATCTTATCCGTGTTGGCCTCGATCCCACGTTCTGAGACGAGGAAACCGAGGAGCTAGCCGACTGGGATGCCGAACATGCATTTCTTCGGGTTCAGCTTCATCTGGAACCGGAGAAGGTTGGCGAATGTTTCCTTCAGGTCTTCGAGGAGTGTTCGCTGCTCCTTTGTCTTGACCACCGTGTCATCGATGTAGGCATGTACATTTCTGCCAATCTACGATTGCAGGAACTTCTGCAAGCAACATTGGTACATAGACCTACATTTTTTAGTCCAAATGGCATACGGGGTGATGAATGCTGTCTTTATTCGATCAGTGGGGTTTAGCCGGATCTGGTGGTAGCTGAAATACGCGTCTAGAAATGACAACAGTTCGTAGTCGGCTATGGAATCGATCACTTTATCTATCCTTGGCAGGGAGAACGGATCTTTGGGGCATGCCTTGTTGAGGCTGGTGTAGTCAACACACATGCGCCAAGTCTTGTTCTTTTTCAGCACCAGCACTGGGTTTGCCAACCATTCTGTGTGGAAAACCTCCATGATGAATCCGACTGAAAGCATCCGGGTGATTTCTTCACCGATGGTTCTTCTCTTCTCCTCAGCGAAGTGGCGTAGTGATTGCTTGATCGGCTTTGCATCCGGGCTGACATGTAAAGAGTGCTTGGCGAGCTCCCTCCGATCACCAGGCTTGTCCTTGGGGAACCATGCAAAGATATCCCGATTCTCACGGAGGAAGTTGACGAGCGCGCTTTCTTGTTTGCTGTCAAGGCCGTCACTGACCAGGACGAACTTGTCCGGCTCGGCCTCATTGCGAAGGTCTTCTTGGTACCCTTGGATGGCTTGAACTATGCCTCTCCGGCTGGCTTCGGCTCGCCAGCCGGCATGTCTGCCTGCAGGGTCGCTATGTTCTGCATGATCATGTGTTTTACCTCTGTGATGATCATGGCTTTAGCTATCTTGGAGCCGTCAATGGCGCATTCCACCGACCACCTATAGTCATTGATGATTACTCCCTTTGGCCCAGGGAGCTTCATCATGAGGTATGTGTAGTGGGGCACTACCATGAACTTGGTTAGCGTTGGGCGTCCGAGGATGGCATGGTATGTGCTATAGAGGTTGACCACTGATGTCTACGCACTTCTATTCTTGTAGACAGTTGTTGGGCCTCCAAGTGTAGAGGTTTGTAGAACAGCAGCAAGTTTTCCCTTAAATGGATCACCCAAGGTTTATCAAACTCAGGGAGGAAGTGGTCAAAGATATCCCCTCTCAAGCAACCCTGCAATCAAGATACAAGAAGTCTCTTGTGTCTCCAACACACCCAATACACTTGTCAGGTGTATAGGTGCACTAGTTCGGCGAAGAGATAGTTAAATACAAGTGGTATGGATATAAGACAACGGTGCCAGAAAATAGCTTTGGTGGCGTGTGGTTGACGTGGGATGAGATTAAAGGCAATCTGAAATAAAGAAGCAATCAAGCAGACATGTAATAAATCTAATTGCAAACGGTGTTTCAATGCTTAGAAACAAGGCCTAGGGATCATACTTTCTCTAGTGAACACTCTCATATAAATATCTTCTCTTTATGATACTACTCTGAACTACTCTCCGGTTGGACACTCTAATCCATAGTAGGGCTATAACAGCACACCTCAAAGTTCGCTTTCCCCATCTAGCTAACCCCACACTGTCACCTTGAGCGATAGATGGTTCCAACAAACACCACAATTTTATAGAGACATCCAACTCCAAATATAACTCATAACAAGTATTTGCAATCTCTAGCCTAAGTGCCATCATGGTGTGCACGCTGTCACTTTCACACACATGAGGAGAGCAGAGATCTATTAAAGCACTTGAGTAGCAAAGTAGATCTACTTAATTACAAAGCTTATGATCACAATATGATCATGCATAGAGAGAGAGATGAACACATAGCTACCGGTAGAACCCTTAGCCTCGAGAGAGAACTACTCCCTCCTCATCATGGAAATCAGCAACGGCGATGGAGATGGTGGTAGAGATCGATGGAGATGGCTACGAAGATGGTGAAGAGGCGGCGGCGGCGCCGGCGCCGGAGCGGAGGACTCCTTCCCTGCCGCCGGTATCACAGGGGAGCACCGCCCCTTAGCACCCTTCCTTCATGGCTTCTTGGGAGCCCTTCCCCATGGAGATGGGATCCATGGGGGAGGCAAAAACATGGCTTTGGTGGCTGCAAATTCATGGGTGAAGGTGTCTCCCATGAATTAGGTTTCCTCCCTTTATATAGCTTCTCGGATTCCCATCACCCCATCTTGGGTTGCAGTAAATCGGGTCTATCGGGCCCATCCAAACTCGAAATCAGCTAAATTTTATGTCCAGAACGTTTGTCGTGAAATTTCCAATAATTTTGTAGTTGAAGAGTTTTACGTTTGACGCCGTCTTCAATCCGAAACGTGACCATCTTCAAAAAGAGTTCTGACACAGATTTCTGGAAAATCCCAATTTGACTCCAACAAGGTTTCCATTTGTATTCTTGGTAATTCCTACACATTAAAGTGTAAAACAAGAACATTGTGCACTTTTGCAACTATTAGTAGGTTAGTCCAAATAAATCATAAACCTTATATAAAAAGGAGTATCAAAAGCATATTATTAGCATAAAACCATCAAAAATTATAGATATGTTATGGACGTATCAACATCCCCAACCTTAGTTCCTGCTCGTCCTCGAGGAGGTAAACGATAAAAACAATATAATTTTTGAGGTGACACGCAGCCAACACAATCTTGATCATCATTATTGTAAAAGCATTTATAGCTAGGATCAAGGTACTCTAAACATGAACATGAAAGATAGAGTTCTAACAATAAGACATAGCAACTATGTTGTAAATAAAAAGGTACAAATAAAAGATCATGAATAACAATGCATTGAAAGACGATTGTTTGTTTCACATATAGAAAACATAATAAGAGTGGTATTCAGCTTGTCCCTCATAGTGTAGCAAAACATAAATGTATAGGACACCTTAAAAGTTCATAAGGGTGACTAGATACAAATGGTTTAAGAATAAGCAATATCAAAGTTATGAATCAATCAACAAGTTTTGGTACAATGCACATTAAACTAAGAATGACCACTATGCTCTCTTAATAGGTGCATAAAGATAGAAAATAGAGACTCAACATAAAAGTAAAAGAAAGGCCCTTCATAGAAGGAAGCATGGATTCAAGTTTCATAAAGAGCTTCCAAAAATTATGATACTTATTAGCTTTCAGCTCTCATTGCCCCTATCATAAGCATCTTGAAGTGATTAAGGTTAAAGTGAACAAACTATGGAGTATATGCTTGACAAAGTATAAGTTGGAAATCTCATGTCCCTTGAATACGAGGGCCTCTCCTCATGCTACTCAAGTTTAGTTACCTGTAAGTTCTTGTCATAGTAAGTACATGTGTATCATAGAGAACCGCCAACGGGGTACCCCTTGCCCGATGATACAGAAGAATCCCCATATCAAAATGACAAGGCAAGTAGACAACGAGCATCTCAGCAATCTTCTTATTTACCATGGGAAAATGGTGCTTTTTCTCTCTTTCCTCTTTTCTCATATCTTTTTTTTCTTTTTCTCTTTTTTTCCTCAATATATGACTCTTTTTTATAAGAAGGATGCTTCATAGACAGCTCATTATGGTTGCGCTGTAGGTTTCCACCATGTTAGCATGGATTAGACCGGCGGCCCAGGTGTTTCTCTAACACACATACATAACTCCATGGACTTATAAGCTCCCCTTTCATTTCACACCGACGACATCCATAGACAAAAGAGCATGATATCAAATAGGTACAAAGTACAAGTGCAATGTTGAAAGCGTTCCCCATGACAGCATGGTTCTGCTAATCCCCAACATATAAGTGCAAGCATATACAACATAAACGACACAATGGTTCAAGTTTATTAAGGGCAAGATAATTAAAGTGTGCCATCAAGTTCGTGAGAGCTTTAATCACTAATTTTCACATAACAAGTTTAATTCGGAAGGTAGATAAAAACATGAATATACTTGGAATAGCAAATGCTAATAGATAGGTATGGTGGACTGTTTAGAATAACTTGGTTTTATTTGGAGTTGGATGCATGAGTGGAACTCATACTTGGTTATGGAGGCTAGCAAAAGACTAGGAGCGACCAACTAAGAGAGCAATAATGGCCATAATCATGCAAAGCGACAAAACATTATTAATTAAAGCATAAAGTGATATTACAAGTCGAAAAATAAATGATCATAGAGGCTATGGTGACTTGGTATAGTCTTAACATGGTGTGAGCATGCGCCAAGTCAACCCAAATAAAGCATCAAAGGAGAATATCACAATATTATGCTTTAATATGCTAAAACAATGCATGATTCTTTCAAGGCACATTAAGCAATCTCAATTGTTTATAACATGTCATGCTACAACAAAAATCACTAAGCATAAAGCCAAAACAATATCAAGCATGACATGACAAAGCATAGGCCACAGTCAAAAACAAGCTCTCTTTACCACTTAAGCATGAACTTTTCCTACTCTTTTCCAATCCAAACCAATCTTATTTGAAAACTAATGTATGAATGAGAGGGTCCAACCAATTTACTCAAGCAAACTAAGCAAACCAAGCAAACGAAAACTAAAACGAAAATGTAGACGCTCCAAGTGTTTGGAAGAACCTGAGACTTTATTGATGAAGAAGGGGATGCCTTAGGCATCCCCAAGCTTTGACGCTTGTACTTCTTGGATATTTCTTGGGGTGACTCGCGTGGCATCCGCAAGATTGAGGTTTAGTCCATTCTTCATCTCATTACATCATTCTCTCCATACACCTGAAACTTTTCCTTCATACAAAACTTCACACAATCTTTATTAGCAACATTAGTGCACTCAAGATAATAAGTTTTTGGGTTCAGTTTCAACACCAATAAAACTTCCATTAAAACACAAGCTACTGTAGCGTTCCCCTCAAAAAGCTCAATTCCCCAAAGAGAACTCAAAAAGGATCAACAAGAAGCAAATGCAAATAATGGCAGAAATCTGTCAAAACAGACCAGCAGGTAAAAACCAATTTTTTTGAAGACCTTCTGTTGCTCAAATCGAAAAGTGTTGAACTAACGAAAGTTGGATAACAACCTGGGGCAGAAGCACAAATAATTACAGCTCAAACCGACGTACAGATATTTTTCACGAATGTTTTTACAGCAAAACACAAAAATCTGTTTCAGGACAGCACTTCCCCAAATCTTACTTCCCTCTCATTAGAGGTTATTATTGGCACAAAAATCAAATACAAAGGATAAGGAGAGATTATTACAGAGGTAATAACTTCCAAGACTCAACTAAAACTTTTGGGTTATCTCCCAATAAGTACTTTTCTTTAACGCCTTTAAGTTAGGCTTGATAGTTTGAGAAGATGCTCACATAAGAAATATGAATTGAAGTAAAAGAGAGCATCAAGAAGCAAATTCAAATTACATTTAAGTCTAACCCACTTCCTATGCCATAGGAATCTTGTAAAGAAACAAGTCATGAAAGCACAAAGCAACAAGCATAGGAAAGCAAAACAAATGCAACTTCAAGACTTTCAACATAAAGAGGGGAAACTTAATATTATTGAGACACATAAAACCATGTTTCCCTCTCTCATAATAACTTTCAGTAGCATCATGAATAAAATTAACAATATAACTGTCACATAAAACATTCTTATCATGAGCCACATGCATATAATAATTAGTACTCTCCACATTAGCATAGTCATTCTTATTAATTATGGTGGGAGCAAATTCAAGAAAATAGCTATGATTATTATTCTCATCACCATAATCATCAAATACAGGAGGCATATTGTAATCATTAATTTTCTCCTCAATAGTAGGTGCACTAAAAAATATCATATTCATCATTGTAATCATCATATATTGGAGGTTTGGTATCATCAAAGTAAATTTTCTCCGTGCTTGGGGGACTAAAAATATCATACTCATCAAAACCAGCTTCCCCAAGCTTAGACTTTTCCATAGCATTAGCAATAATGGTGTTCAAAGAATTCATACTAATAACATTCTATTAGCATGCAAATAAAGTTCCATAGGTTTTTTAATTTTCTCTTCAAACACTTCATGTCCTAACTCAAGATAAATACTATAAAGTTCTCTATTTTTTTGTTGTTTTCCATTAAGCCTAACTAGTGAAAATAAAAACAAGAAACAAAAAGACAAAATTGCAGAATCTAAAGGAAATAACTTTGAGCACTCACACACTAGCAATCGCACTAGAAGATAGCTTAGTGGCCAGAGGATGTGAGAACCTTTTACCTTACCCCTCGGCAACGGCGCCAGAAAATAGCTTGATGTCTACGCACTTCTATTCTTGTAGACAGTTGTTGGGCCTCCAAGTGTAGAGGTTTGTAGGACAACAGCAAGTTTTCGCTTAAATGGATCACCCAAGGTTTATCAAACTTAGGGAGGAAGTGGTCAAAGATATACCCTCTCAAGCAACCCTGAAATCAAGATACAAGAAGTCTCTTGTGTCCCCAACACACCCAATACACTTGTCATGTGTATAGATGCCCTAGTTCGGCGAAGAGATAGTGAAATACAAGTGGTATGGATATAAGACAATGCTGCCAGAAAATAGCTTTGATGGCATGTGGTTGACGTGGGATGAGACTAAAGTCAATCTGAAATAAATATGGAAGCAAGCAAACATGTAATAGATCTAATTGCAAACGGTGTTTCAATGCTTAGAAACAAGGCCTAGGGATCATACTTTCGCTAGTGAACACTCTCATATAAATATCTTCTCTTTATGATACTACTCTGAACTACTCTCCGGTTGGACACTCTAATCCATGGTAGGGCTATAACAGCACACTTCAAAGTTCGCTTTCCCCATCTAGGTAACTGTAGCATCCCAATTGTCTAACAATTGCAATGCTACTAGCCCCTAGTCTATATAATGGCTACTTCCTACATATAATTGTTGCATCATCATTATATCATGCTCATGTCATCATGCCACCTTGCATTTGAGCATCATATAAAACCCTTTTTGTTTTGGTTCTTCTCTCATATGCATTGTAAATTGTATTTGCCTCTTGATATTGTAGTTGGTTATTGATATATTGTTTAAATGCCCAAGTTGAGTTGGGGGCATATCTTTTATTCCACTCCACCACCCTTTCTTTCACCACCTTATAATTCCACCATCTCATTATCCATGAGCTTGTATTTGATTTTCTTTGGTATTTAATCTAGCTCATGGGAGATAGGATGGATCTACTTCTACAATTCTTTTGCTTGGCTTTTATTCCACTTTTGGAAATGCATAAGAATAATGCCATGTTAACGTTATTGTTTTCACAAGAATTTAATCATGGCAATTATCATTTTTGCATGGGCCATGCAAGAGTACCACCACCTTTAGCCATTTGTTTCTCTCTTGGTTTTGATGGGTTTCCTCTTATGGGGCCATATCCATCCATCATCCTCTACCCTTCCTTTTGCTTGATCTAGTTTGGTCTTGCTAAAAAGCCACCACCACTTTTACCCTCTCTCTCTAATTCTTTCTCCATAAACCTACACCTAATCTAAACCCTAAACCCCCTCTCTCTAGTTCTATCTAACCCTAACCACACCTCACCTCACCCCTCTCTCTAATCCCTCCTCTCTAAGCCATCACCCTCTCCTCTCTCTAACCTAGCTAACCCAAAAACCCTAAACCTAACACCTCATCTAATCTAACCCTAGTTACACCCATCTCCCCCCTCATCTCACCTCTCCTCTCACCATGCCGAGGCACCCCTCTCTCTACACCTAACCAAAACCCTAACCGAGCCTACTCCATCTAACCTAGCTCACCCGAGCCTCCCATCTCTCTCTCTCTCTCTCTCTCTCTCTCTCTCTCTCTCTCTCTCTCTCTCTCTCTCTCTCTCTCTCTCTCTCTCACTAGCTCTCTCTCCCTGCCTCAGCAGCCCCACCCCGAGCTCCCCTCACTCCCTGACCCACCTGGCCACCCTGGCCCCACCTAGCTACCATCCACCCCAAGCCCTAACCCGAGCCACTACTCCTACTCCAACCCTAGCTCCATGCCACCCCCCTCTCTCTCTCCCTGCCACAACAGCCCCACCCGAGCCTACCCTCCTTGGCCTCGCCCTGACCCCACCTGGCAGACCCCATCTACCCCTCCCTCTGCCCCTGCCGTCCAGCCCGAGCACGTGCTCGAGGAGGGAAAAGGTGACACCGAGCCACCCTATCTACCCCTCCCCTGCCACAGCTGATCGCCTCCCTCTCCCTCCTTTTCCTCCTTCCCCACGGCTTCTCTGGCTTCCCCAGATACACCCCAAGCCTCGCCGCACCTCCCCTCTCTCTTCACCATCGACAGATCCCGACGCCAGCCGCCGCCGTTTACCTCTGTCCCTCGTCGTTCCAGCCGGCGTGCACGTCGTGGAGGTGGCCTGGTAGACCGAGAAGGCCGCCTTGCATCGCCCAGTACCCGCCAGCGAGGAGGAGAAGGCCCCCGTCTACTGTAGCACCGCAATGCCCGCCGAAACCCCTAGCTCCGCCCGGCCTCTGCTTCCTCGCCGGTCCGTCGTCTCCCAGCCCGATCCAACACCACCAACCAAACCACGGTGAGCTCCTCTACCTCCTGGACACGCTATGCCTCACCGTACCGCCCTATCCCCGCCGTTCTTTTCGTCGAACACCCACCGTGTGCATCGTCCGTTGTAGTCTGCAGCCTCCCCGCGCCACGCCAGCCTCTTCTAGCCTGCGTCCACCCTCCTGTCACCAACCCTAGCGCTACCGCACTGGCTCGCACCCCCAGCGTGCACCCTCGCATCCCCAGTTTGATCCACCGTGCCGCGCTCCGCGTCGGTCAGTCACCGATCGGTCGATCGGTGGAGAAGATCCACAGTACGGGCGCCCTTTTTGCAGTTAGCCCCTCCGTTATTTTTCTGCTCAACCCGCGGTACGCAGAGCCCCACCAGTCAGCCTCCCTGTCCTTTTTACAAAGATCCCCCCGTAGAACCTCAGCCTTAACCCGCGCTCCAGCACGCTCCCCCTGTCAGCCTCTGTAGATTCAACCACTGGCACCTGGGCCCAAGCCAGCTGGCCCCACTTGTCATTCGAGAGGCTAGGAAAGACCGCGGTGAGGAAACCCTTTTCTGTGCGCGTGTTTGGCCCAGTCAGCCTGGCCCCACATGTCACTGTCTGTGGCTAGGTCTGGGCTGAGTGACAAAAGTATCTCTGTTTCTCTGTTTTAATTTAAACTTTTCAAATTTGTTTTAAATTTAAATTCAAATCTGTTTTAAAATAACTTTTGAAATATAAATCCAAATAATACAAATAATATATGTTTTGAAATCAGAAAAATGTGAGGAATTCAAATATGCTATTCAAAGTAATGTTTGAACACTTTAATTTTTCAAGTTGTTTAAAATTACAATAAAATGCCCTTTTTCTTAATTATTTAATAACTTATGTTTTATAACTCCAAATTTAACAAATGATATGTCTAAAATGATCAGCTCGACGAGACCTTTCTGTTTATGCATTCCATGTTCTGAATTGCAGCATGCATCATATAAATATAAAGTATACAGCAACTTATTTGAGTATAAAATATGATTAAAACACCATAAAATGATTTATTTTTTGTACTCCACACCTCACCCATGCCATGCTACATTATTGCCATGCAAATTGTGCATCATTCATCATGGCATGATTGTTTGCTTGTTGCATTTTATTCATATGCTTGTGCACTTCATTTATGTTGGCCCTTGTTTGTTTGGTTCTTCTTCGAATAGACGCTGAGCAGGGGATATATCAAGAAACCCAGGAGCACTACCCAGATCCTTCTCTCGCTTCAACTGAGCTACCAGGCAAGCACTACCACATGCTTGCATACATATAGTACCTATTGCCTCTATCTTATTCTTGCATCATTGAGTAGCGATTGCATTAAATTGAATCCCAAGTACTGCATAGCCTTTACTTTTCAACCCCACCGAAGCTTGTTCATCCATCCCATGAGCCATTACTATAGGAGTTGTTTGAGCCATGCGGGTCGTAGAACAGCATGTGTAGGGTATGTGAGTGTCTGATGGATAACGAGGTACCTAAACAACTTAACCTGAGTAGTAATGGGATAACTAATGAAAGTGGCACCGGTGAACAATATCTGCTATTTGGTTTTTCATGCTTACTTGTGTCCCGTAGGACCCCGAGTACTTGATTCCTGTTCCTTGAATATTCGCGCTATCCACATCCGGGAGGCTTATGAACCCCCCTGAGCCAGAGCTTGATTCATTCTTATTTCTTGGGGCCACAAACTAGTTTGGGGTTTTATTACTATCCTGTACTTATGCCATGCTTTACTGCTTTATTTAAGATTGTGCGAGGAGCACCTGTACTGTTTAGGACCGTGACACGTTTTCGCTGTATCGACAAGCCCAGTCACACTTTCGGGTTCCCAGTCGTTTATAGCCGTCCACACAAACCCTGAGTCCGTTCCGGAGCAGGCCAACTTCGTTGCGGGTAGCTTAGTGGGGTGGCCCCCTGAAATATTTCTGAATCCTGTGATCGCTTTGTCGTGAATGCCTCGTTGGGTTTTGATTTGGTTTTTCCGAGGTTGATCGAGTGTGTGTTGCTATTTGTGCACCACTGCAGTGTAAAACTTTCTAAAAGCCGTGTCCGCGGTTATGGATGACTTGGAGCACAGTTTCTCGATCATAGACAAGTATAACTAAAGTACCGCTTTTAATTTGACTAAGTACCTGACTAGTAAATAGTGCAACACTCATGGAATGGATAATAAAACTGCCAACGGAGGGGGGGGTTGTTCGTCCGCTTCCTCGTTGGTAAGCGAGGAGGAGGATGGATCTGTTGATATTACTGTTATAACTGTTGTTATTAATTCACGGACATCCGTCTATCTTTTGTTAGGCGGATGGTTAGCGAGTATCTGTAGAATTGTTAGGTATTATCTTTTGCTGCAATTGCGTCACCCTAGGTTGTGTCCCCTTTAGAGGCATAAAGACTTGCTGAGTACCCCTAGGGTCTCACACGATAAATTGTTTGATTCAGATGAACAGGTAAACTCGCAAGATGGATACTAGGTGGAGGAGACGGACGATGTGGGCAACGATCATTCGGTGTAGAGATTCCGGGAACGGGGATCCGTGAGATCTGTGGGCGGGATGTGTTTATTTATGGGGCATCTTATGCCGATTTGCTTCTTATCCGTACTCGGATCTTGTTTTTCGCTTCCGCCTGATACTCTGATGTTTGATGTATGAGGAGATATCCTAAACTATTATATCTATCTAGGACATTTGGATCTTGCCGTATGGCGTTGCAATATTTCTATTTCTTTTAGATGGAATGGCTCTGAGGACTGTTGTATGGTGGCTTGCATACATACTCATTTGTGTATGTAGTTGATCCCTTCGCCTGCCGATTACGCCGCTCGTTCTTGTCCCGATGTTTGGAAATGGTTAGGACGGCCGAAAGGTCTACCTGTGAGTGGCATTTGGGCCCTACCATACTATTTTAACCATTTCCGCTCATCCAGGCTTGTAACTAAGAGCGTAATTCACCGAGGTAGTTACAATTGGTATCAGAGCCATCCCGCCCTTCAGGGTCTCAGCCAAATGGTCATTGTCAGTCTAGCAAATATTTTTGGTAGCTATGTATACTAGGGAAAAACAAAACGTGAGAGTAGGACTGCTTCCACTTTTCTTCATACCCACCCACCACCCTTTTCTGGTAAGGAAGTGTAACGTTTTCAATCCTCTTCTTTAAATTCAAACTAGGATTCACGTGTTCTGGGATTCCGTAGTACCATAGAAAGTGTGTGTGTCTGTGTAATTCCTTGTCTATCTGTTGCATCCAATTTGTTATCACAATCTGCCTTTGGTTATCAACTGTTGGTACATTCCATACTGACAGGCTTTTGAAAACCGGCGCGATCTATCTGACTCCTTGTTAACCAGTGCCATCTTCTTAAGGGTGTTCTTCCTTCCAGCATGCTTTCACAGAACCTGGAGTTGCTAATCGCTACCTGATAAGTGATTTTGCGCATCTATTGGTATTTTAATGCCGAAAAATGCGGAAAAAAATTTCTTTGATACATCTGTGCTTCCACACTCCTTTTTGGTCGTGTGTGAAACATTATCTATCTCCCTTTTATCAGCATGTCCATGCTAACTCATTCTTTTGTCACCGGCGCTTAATCCTAGAGTTTCATTTCATCTCCAATTCTCTTGGGCTAATTACATAACATGTGTCGATCCGATGCTGGTGATTGTAATTTGGTTCTCGGCATAGCTATATGACACTTATCATGAGTGGAATATGGAAAATGCAATCACCACTATCCTCCAAATGGTGACGGTTATCTCCTGTGATTTTGGGTACACCGTGATCATATCTATGCATATTCAAGCATCTTTGGCAATCCGGAGTTTCTCAAGGCACTACGGCGGTCTATCATCTGTCCATCATGCTGCACATGTTTTTGAACTCCATATCCACAAAATTCTCTTTGAGACGAGGGAATTGCATCTTTTTGTCTCTGATAGCTTTGCTTGAGGTATGAGCTGTCATCGTTTCTTTATCCAAGATCTCTTTATCTTTGTAACCGGTGATCCAATCGACAATGTGAACCAGGTGACATCTCTTTTTTCTTCCGAAGGACCAGATAATCTATTCTTCCAGTGCATCTTCTTCAACACGAACCCGTGCTCTTAATATTGATCTTTCAAAGAGCGTTGAGCTCAGAAAGTGTTTCGAGCATTTGTTTGTTTCTCCCGCCTCTTGAACTTGATATTCTGGGAATATCCTGTTAATCCATGGTGGTATATGTTGATAATATGCTTGCCTATTCGATATCAATGGAAGGACATGGAAGATCATCTGTGTCTCTTTTTCTCAAGCTTCGTGAGCACTGCCTGTGTGCAAAGTCTCAAAGTGAGAATTCTGACTTTTTGAAGTCACCTATCTCGACCACGTCCTTCTGCTAAATGCATTGCTTCAATTCGGGAATTAGCAAGTCCATTGTTAATTCCATCCTCCATCTTCAACCAATCCGGAGTTGTTCCTTGTTGGCAAGTTATCATCGTCGTTCCGCTAAAGATTTTCCTCAACACTGCTAAATCTTTCTCAATCATTTCAAGAAGAACATGCAGTTCTTTCACCTCAGTCTCGTCAAGTAATCTCTTGAAACCCCCTCGCTCTATCGTCTATGCTCAATCCACCGGAGGCCATGAAGACCTTCCAGATCTTGTATTCCTTCTATTCAAGTTGGTGCTATCTTTTCTGTAGCTGTTGAATCTTGCAGTTCTTCTCCGTAATCTTCCTTCATATCTTTCCGGTGGCTTGGTACTTCAGACATGACGACAACATCATCATCTTTATCTATCTATGAATCCGACGAATTGTTTGCATCTATCCTTGTTTTCTAACGAAGTTCCATGAGTTTTTGTCAATACCTTCAGTTTGTTTTGGTAGTTGGGTTGCATGGTTTTCTTATTCATGTGCGGAGTAATGCTTTGAGTGCGGGATGGAGTAGCTACCATACCACTACTCTTATCATTCGCTCTTGTACATTGAATTGGTGAATTAATGTGATTTCACTCATTCCACGGAAGTTAGAAGTGGCCTTTATCCCTCGATACTTTTACTTTCGTCTTTGTTTTTTCCGGAGTGCTCTCTCGAAGAAAGTAATTAATAATCTCTTGTTGGTGGTCTGTCTATTCTAGATGGAGCAAAATCTTCAATTATCTAGTGGAAACAAACGCAAACTCTTTTCTGACCTCGTCATTCTACCGATGCTCGACATCCCCAAACAAGATGGAAGGAAACTATCTCTCTCTTTGTTTCATCAATTCTTTTTCTGTGGTAAAGCCAATTATGGTTGATGCCATCAGCCGCAAATCTATTGCGTTAGCCTCAAGGCTAAAGAGAGCAATAAGTATATCTACAATAAACTCCAGATCCTCCATATTCTTTGCTTCTCGGGATTCCACCATGATCTGGCTTCACATCCGTCTCTAGAAGTTATATCCGCGCACCTCAATTGCGTGATCCTTTGGGTCTTACCGGTGCAAGAAGAATCTAATCCGACGATGTCTAACTAAATCTTTCTGTTGATATCAAGGGACTCTATTGTTTGAAGGCAATATTGTTTCCGAACTTCATTTCTCAAATCCGAGAGAAGATACGATGCTATCGTCATAGTGGTTCAAAACCTCTCCAACCTATCCCTTTTCTTCCGGTGAGACAAAGGTTCATCCTCTCTCGTATCAGTAAATCTTTAATCTTAACGGTGTGTCAATCTTTATCCATGATACATCATCTTGTCCTTTCTTTCACAAGTGGTTCCATTTTTCTCTTATCATGTTTCTTGAGAAAACCGGAGCTATGTTCATCCTATCCTTCTTGTCTCACGACAATCCTTCAACTCTTCTAACCGTTGTTTCTCAAGCAAAATGCAAGACTCGCAACAAGTCTAGCAAGCTTTGCAAGGTGTAGTGGACGCACCATTCCGTTGTTCATCAACTTGGGAACGTGAGGGTCACCTTCGTTCGAACACCCGCCTCTCCTTGTGTTGTTTTCTTTTTCCTAGGAATCTCGGGGCGAGATTCTTGTTTAGTGGGGGAGAGTTGTAGCATCCCAATTGTCTAACAATTGCAATGCTACTAACCTAGTCTATATAATGGCTACTTCCTACATATAATTGTTGCATCATCATTATATCATGCTCATGTCATCATGCCACCTTGCATTTGAGCATCATATAAAACCCTTTTTGTTTTGGTTCTTCTCTCATATGCATTGTAAATTGTATTTGCCTCTTGATATTTTTAGTTGGTTATTGATATATTGTTCAAATGCCCAAGTTGAGTTGGGGGCATATCTTTTATTCCACTCCACCACCCTTTCTTTCACCACCTTATAATTCCACCATCCCATTATCCATGAGCTTGTATTTGATTTTCTTTGGTATTTAATCTAGCTCATGGGAGATAGGATGGATCTACTTCTACAATTCTTTTGCTTGGCTTTTATTCCACTTTTGGAAATGCATAAGAATAATGCCATGTTAACATTATTGTTTTCACAGGAATTTAATCATGGCAATTATCATTTTTGCATGGGCCATGCAAGAGTACCACCACCTTTAGCCATTTGTTTCTCTCGGTTTTGATGGGTTTCCTCTTATGGGGCCATATCCATCCATCATCCTCTACCCTTCCTTTTGCTTGATCTAGTTTGGTCTTGCTAAAAATCCACCACCACTTTTACCCTCTCTCTCTAATTCTTTCTCCATAAACCTACACCTAATCTAAACCCTAAACCCCCTCTCTCTAGTTCTATCTAACCCTAACCACACCTCACCTCACCCCTCTCTCTAATCCCTCCTCTCTAAGCCATCACCCTCTCCTCTCTCTAACCTAGCTAACCCAAAAACCCTAAACCTAACACCTCATCTAATCTAACCCTAGTTACACCCATCTCCCCCCTCATCTCACCTCTCCTCTCACCATGCCGAGGCACCCCTCTCTCTACACCTAACCAAAACCCTAACCGAGCCTACTCCATCTAACCTAGCTCACCCGAGCCTCCCATCTCTCTCTCTCTCTCTCTCTCTCTCTCTCTCTCTCTCTCTCTCTCTCTCTCTCTCTCTCTCTCTCTCTCTCACTAGCTCTCTCTCCCTGCCTCAGCAGCCCCACCCCGAGCTCCCCTCACTCCCTGACCCACCTGGCCACCCTGGCCCCACCTAGCTACCATCCACCCCAAGCCCTAACCCAAGCCACTACTCCTACTCCAACCCTAGCTCCATGCCACCCCCCTCTCTCTCTCCCTGCCACAACAGCCCCACCCGAGCCTACCCTCCTTGGCCTCGCCCTGACCCCACCTGGCAGACCCCATCTACCCCTCCCTCTGCCCCTGCCGTCCAGCCCGAGCACGTGCTCGAGGAGGGAAAAGGTGACACCGAGCCACCCTATCTACCCCTCCCCTGCCACAGCTGATCGCCTCCCTCTCCCTCCTTTTCCTCCTTCCCCACGGCTTCTCTGGCTTCCCCAGATACACCCCAAGCCTCGCCGCACCTCCCCTCTCTCTTCACCATCGACAGATCCCGACGCCAGCCGCCGCCGTTTACCTCTGTCCCTCGTCGTTCCAGCCGGCGTGCACGTCGTGGAGGTGGCCTGGTAGACCGAGAAGGCCGCCTTGCATCGCCCAGTACCCGCCAGCGAGGAGGAGAAGGCCCCCGTCTACTGTAGCACCGCAATGCCCGCCGAAACCCCTAGCTCCGCCCGGCCTCTGCTTCCTCGCCGGTCCGTCGTCTCCCAGCCCGATCCAACACCACCAACCAAACCACGGTGAGCTCCTCTACCTCCTGGACACGCTATGCCTCACCGTACCGCCCTAGCCCCGCCGTTCTTTTCGTCGAACACCCACCGTGTGCATCGTCCGTTGTAGTCTGCAGCCTCCCCGCGCCACGCCAGCCTCTTCTAGCCTGCGTCCACCCTCCTGTCACCAACCCTAGCGCTACCGCACTGGCTCGCACCCCCAGCGTGCACCCTCGCATCCCCAGTTTGATCCACCGTGCCGCGCTCCGCGTCGGTCAGTCACCGATCGGTCGATCGGTGGAGAAGATCCACAGTACGGGCGCCCTTTTTGCAGTTAGCCCCTCCGTTATTTTTCTGCTCAACCCGCGGTACGCAGAGCCCCACCAGTCAGCCTCCCTGTCCTTTTTACAAAGATCCCCCCGTAGAACCTCAGCCTTAACCCGCGCTCCAGCACGCTCCCCCTGTCAGCCTCTGCAGATTCAACCACTGGCACCTGGGCCCAAGCCAGCTGGCCCCACTTGTCATTCGCAGAGGCTAGGAAAGACCGCGGTGAGGAAACCCTTTTCTGTGCGCGTGTTTGGCCCAGTCAGCCTGGCCCCACATGTCACTGTCTGTGGCTAGGTCTGGGCTGAGTGACAAAAGTATCTCTGTTTCTCTGTTTTAATTTAAACTTTTCAAATTTGTTTTAAATTTAAATTCAAATCTGTTTTAAAATAACTTTTGAAATATAAATCCAAATAATACAAATAATATATGTTTTGAAATCAGAAAAATGTGAGGAATTCAAATATGCTATTCAAAGTAATGTTTGAACACTTTAATTTTTCAAGTTGTTTAAAATTACAATAAAATGCCCTTTTTCTTAATTATTTAATAACTTATGTTTTATAACTCCAAATTTAACAAATGATATGTCTAAAATGATCAGCTCGACGAGACCTTTCTGTTTATGCATTCCATGTTCTGAATTGCAGCATGCATCATATAAATATAAAGTATACAGCAACTTATTTGAGTATAAAATATGATTAAAACACCATAAAATGATTTATTTTTTGTACTCCACACCTCACCCATGCCATGCTACATTATTGCCATGCAAATTGTGCATCATTCATCATGGCATGATTGTTTGCTTGTTGCATTTTATTCATATGCTTGTGCACTTCATTTATGTTGGCCCTTGTTTGTTTGGTTCTTCTTCGAATAGACGCTGAGCAGGGGATATATCAAGAAACCCAGGAGCACTACCCAGATCCTTCTCTCGCTTCAACTGAGCTGCCAGGCAAGCACTACCACATGCTTGCATACATATAGTACCTATTGCCTCTATCTTATTCTTGCATCATTGAGTAGCGATTGCATTAAATTGAATCCCAAGTACTGCATAGCCTTTACTTTTCAACCCCACCGAAGCTTGTTCATCCATCCCATGAGCCATTACTATAGGAGTTGTTTGAGCCATGCGGGTCGTAGAACAGCATGTGTAGGGTATGTGAGTGTCTGATGGATAACGAGGTACCTAAACAACTTAACCTGAGTAGTAATGGGATAACTAATGAAAGTGGCACCGGTGAACAATATCTGCTATTTGGTTTTTCATGCTCACTTGTGTCCCGTAGGACCCCGAGTACTTGATTCCTGTTCCTTGAATATTCGCGCTATCCACATCCGGGAGGCTTATGAACCCCCCTGAGCCAGAGCTTGATTCATTCTTATTTCTTGGGGCCACAAACTAGTTTGGGGTTTTATTACTATCCTGTACTTATGCCATGCTTTACTGCTTTATTTAAGATTGTGCGAGGAGCACCTGTACTGTTTAGGACCGTGACACGTTTTCGCTGTATCGACAAGCCCAGTCACACTTTCGGGTTCCCAGTCGTTTATAGCCGTTCACACAAACCCTGAGTCCGTTCCGGAGCAGGCCAACTTCGTTGCGGGTAGCTTAGTGGGGTGGCCCCCTGAAATATTTCTGAATCCTGTGATCGCTTTGTCGTGAATGCCTCGTTGGGTTTTGATTTGGTTTTTCCGAGGTTGATCGAGTGTGTGTTGCTATTTGTGCACCCCTGCAGTGTAAAACTTTCTGAAAGCCGTGTCCACGATTATGGACGACTTGGAGCACAGTTTCTCGATCATAGACAAGTATAACTAAAGTACCACTTTTAATTTGACTAAGTACCTGACTAGTAAATAGTGCAACACTCATGGAATGGATAATAAAACTGCCAACGGAGGGGGGGTTGTTCGTCCGCTTCCTCGTTGGTAAGCGAGGAGGAGGATGGATCTGTTGATATTACTGTTATAACTGTTGTTATTAATTCACGGACATCCGTCTATCTTTTGTTAGGCGGATGGTTAGCGAGTATCTGTAGAATTGTTAGGTATTATCTTTTGCTGCAATTGCGTCACCCCAGGTTGTGTCCCCTTTAGAGGCATAAAGACTTGCTGAGTACCCCTAGGGTCTCACACGATAAATTGTTTGATTCAGATGAACAGGTAAACTCGCAAGATGGATACTGGGTGGAGGAGACGGACGATGTGGGCAACGATCATTCGGTGTAGAGATTCCGGGAACGGGGATCCGTGAGATCTGTGGGCGGGATGTGTTTATTTATGGGGCATCTTATGCCGATTTGCTTCTTATCCGTACTCGGGTCTTGTTTTTCGCTTCCGCCTGATACTCTGATGTTTGATGTATGAGGAGATATCCTAAACTATTAAATCTATCTAGGACATTTGGATCTTGCCGTATGGCGTTGCAATATTTCTATTTCTTTTAGATGGAATGGCTCTGAGGACTGTTGTATGGTGGCTTGCATACATACTCATTTGTGTATGTAGTTGATCCCTTCGCCTGCCGATTACGCCGCTCGTTCTTGTCCCGATGTTTGGAAATGGTTAGGACGGCCGAAAGGTCTACCTGTGAGTGGCATTTGGGCCCCACCGTACTATTTTAACCATTTCCGCTCATCCAGGCTTGTAACTAAGAGCGTAATTCACCGAGGTAGTTACAGTAACCCCACACTGTCACCTTGAGCGCTAGATGGTTCCAACAAACACCACAAATTCATAGAGACATCCAACTCCAAATATAACTCATAACAAGTATTTGTAATCTCTAGCCTAAGTGCCACCATGGTGTGCACGCTGTCACTTTCACACACATGGGGAGAACAGAGATCTATTAAAGCACTTGAGTAGCAAAGTAGATCTACTTAATTACAAAGCTCATGATCACAATATGATCATTCATAGAGAGAGAGATGAACACATAGCTACTGGTAGAACCCTTAGCCTCGAGAGAGAACTACTCCCTCCTCATCATGGGAATCAGCAACTGCGATGGAGATGGTGGTGGAGATCGATGGAGATAGTTCCGAAGATGGTGAAGAGGCGGCGCCGGCGCCGGCGGCGGCGTGGAGGACTCCTTCCCTACCGCCGGTATCATAGGGGAGCACCGCCCCTTATTACCCTTCCTTCATGGCTTCTTGGGAGCCTTTCCCCATGGAGATGGGATCCATGGGGGAGGTAAAAACATGGCTTTGGTGGCTGCAAATTCGTGGGTGGCGGTGTCTCCCATGAATTAGGTTTCCTCCCTTTATATAGTTTCTCGGATTCCCGTCACCTCATTTTGGGCTGCAGTAAATCGGGTCTATCGGGCTCATCTGGACTCGGAATCAGTTAAATATTATGTCCAGAACGTTTGTCGTGAAATTTCCAAAAACTTTGTAGTTGAAGAGTTTTCCGTTTGACGTCGTCTTTGACCCGAAACGTGACCATCTTCAAAAAGAGTTCTGAGATAGATTTTTGGAAAATCGCAATTTGACTCCAACAAGGTTTCCATTTGTATTCTTGGTAATTCCTACACATTAAAGTGTAAAATAAGAACGTTGTGCACTTTTGCAACTATTAGTAGGTTAGTCCAAATAAATCATAAACTTTATATAAAAAGGAGTATCAAAAGCATATTATTAGCATAAAACCATCAAAAATTATAGATACATTATGGACGTATCAACCACCTCGAACTAGATGGGCTCGCAACAGAAGTTGTCCTCCATGCTTAAGATGACGTACAATCGGATCCTGCCAATGGGCGAATGCGATGGAACCGGAGCGGCTCCATGGAAGGAGGTACTAGATGGATCCAGCTGGGACTCGCTGATGCCGAGCCGGTCCAGAGAGCTGCGGTACAGGAGGTTTATGCTGTTGCCTCCATCAACAAGGACACGGGAGAACCTCCAGTAGTGCTTCATGGAGACGATGATGGGATCCAGGACCATAGCGTAGGTGTCGGGGTGCGGCAGCACGTCCGACTGGTCCTTCCGGCTCCACATGATCTCTTGCTCACACTAGTTTAGGTAATGAGGGACGGGGGACGATTTCGTTCACCTCCGCCTCACGGTGCCTCTTGCTATGATGGGTCTCCGGCATGATGGTGAAGATGTGGTAGTTGCCCACTCGGCGAGGGTAGTCTCCACCGTCCTTTTCCTGGTGGTTCTGGCACTTGCAGTTGTCCTGCTGGCCACCGGCTGGCGGAGGCGAGGGTGGTGGTGGTAACCACACACCTCGGCCATCTTCTTTGTCTAGGTGCACTAGCGAGTTGTATGCATAGCCAGCTTGTTGTCGCCACTGTGGAACTTGCACGGGCCGTCAATCATCGATTTGATGGTGTACTTGGGATGGGGCGGCCGGTCGTTGGGCTTCTGCCTCCGGCTACCGCTTGCAGCTAAATCCTCCTAGACGGCTGCCACCTGCTTGGACCCGTAACAGTTGTCCATCTTGTCATCCTTTCTCTTGCCATGGCGGTTGTCGTGGCCATGCCACCTGTAGTTGTTGTGGTGCCCATCCAGCTGACGTCGGTCCATGGAGTTATCCACGATGATCTGCCCTTGGTCATCCACCACGATGGCTTTCTTCATTGCCGCGTCGGCGGTGGCATACTTGTCCGCGATTGCCATGGCCTGAGCCATGGTGGTGGGCTCGACCCGGCTGAGCTTATGCTTGAGCATTGTGCTGCCTCTGCAGCTGTTGACAAAGAAGTCAATCGCCTGGTGCTCGCGTACCCCCTCGTGGGAGTTGTGCATGCTGGTTCACTGGGTGAGGTTGGAGCGGTCGGATTCGTCCTTTCCTTGGATGCATAGGGCGAGCTCGTGTGGCCATCCTGGCCACCTATAGGTTCCCGTGAAGTTGCGGCTGATTGCTTCCTCGAAGTCGACCTAGGTGTTAATGCTATTGTCGGGGAGACTGTTCTGCCAGGTTCTGGCTGAGCCGAGGAGCATGAGGGGGGCATAGTTTACAACCACCCGCCTTGTCAGTAGCTATGCCCACCGCGGTGACATAGTCTACGAGCCAGTCCTATGGCTTGACCGAGCCGTCGTACTTTGGCGTGTCTGTTGGGAGCAAAAATCCTTTTGGAAACGGTTCGTTCCGGATGCGCGGTCCGAAACATCTTGGGCCAGCTAGGCTTTCTTCCTATGTGTGCGCGTGCGTCACACGTTTCCGGCTCGCGCGGACCGAGTCGCCCCGTCAGGCAGGACTTGGCCGACACATGGCTTCTCTCAACTTCTTCAGCCGGTTGATAATGTTGTCCTTGCCCGGCTCCATCAGCCGGAGCATGGTTCTACTACTGACGGTGGCGACGTCGGGTTGATGATGCCCATGGCCAGCCGATCCGCCGCGTGGGCAGCTGTTTTGCCTTGTCCCGTTTGGAGAGGAGGCCTTACTGCCTCCAGCTGCCGAGTCCATGATGACTACAAGTGCACAGATCGTTTGTAGCTAGTTTAGAAATAAAGATATCGATCCCACATGGAGCAGGAGTCTGAAGTATAATACCTCTTGAAATAAATATTACGATAGAAATGCTAGATAAAGTTCTAAGTGATAAGGTAAAATGCGAATATTGTGTAAAAAGGTGTTTTTGGATTTTGGGTATAAGGGCAATAATAAAGTAAAGCAAAATAACTTAATACAGAAAGTAAGTATCATGTATGTAAGAAATAATGGAACTGCGGTTGGGAAAAGGCGTTCTCATGGAGTAGCGGATACACCACTAGTATTGTAAAGATTTAAGATAAAGATTATCATCATGAACATTCTCAACTATGTATGTGTGGGAGGAACTTCGTATTTCGATGAATAGGCAGCAACCGTTGCTCACATCATCCTCATAACCACAGCAGTCAGCAATCAACATCAATCGAACTACTGCACTATTAAGGGACGTAATCCCATAGGACATATCTCATGGCATGGATAGTGTTCCGTGAGTTTCCTCCGTTTCCCAAGTTGATATGTAAGGGGTGCCAACAACTTTATAGTCACTGTAAGTGCTAGCACGCCTCCGTCTACCAACAAGTAGTTTCCTCCATCAAGTCCCCACAAGAGGCAAATATTGAGAGGTCAACTTCTCTCAACATCAAGATGTAGAAAATCTAACACATGGTCACAATGATGAATATCATAATAGACTTTATCTTATTTCAATCTCATACTAGGGTTTCTCCATCTCCCCAAGAACCAATGATCTACTCAGACATGGAGGCAATCAACATCATGGCAATGGTAATGGAAACAAATATTAGATGAATAGTACTTGTATAAATCCACAACGAGTATAGGAATTACAACAAGATCTAGACAAGATGTAGATGGGATAGATGGAGATGGTGGTGATGCAGCAGTGGATGATGAAGATCGATGTCTTAGCCTCCCGGATCTGCGCAGGGCGAAGATGGATACCTTGTCGATGAGTTCCCCCACCAGATGCCTTCTGGAGGTGAGGTTTCTGCGATTTCTGGGTGTTCTGTGTGTCGTCTCCTCGAACCAATTGCACGGGGTGAAACTATTTGACGAGGCAGAGGTGGTGCCAACTACACGGCCAGAGCTATACGGCCGGAAAATTGCTCCGGTCGTATAGCTGGTCGTTGGACTCTCTGCCTCCCTTGTTCGCTTCTGGTTTTCTTCTGGTATTATTAATATTTCCCAAATAAGCGATTTACATTGTTTTTAACTCCTTTTCTCCATAGTACAACTGCTCCAAGAATTGTATCCATTAGATCCATCATCTGTCCTGATCCTGTTGAAAACAGACATAAAATGTGCACGTGAGCGATGTAAAAATACCAAGATCCTACATCTACAATGCAAAATAATAATCTAAAACATGATGCAAATATGCACTCATCAACTTCCCAAGCTTAGACTCTTGCTCGTATCGAGCAAGTTTTAGCTTAATGGATGTGATACTCATATTCATGAAGCTGCGTCGATTAAAATAAATGAGACAGTTGCAGCATGTGTTTATCATATATGATACATAGGAGTAAGTCCGTGAATAGTACCTTACTCGAACCATCTGAATAGTATTAGAAGACTTCAACACCTTAGTTATCAACGGTTCATAAAATATGAATCTCAACATAATATAAAAGTATCCGGTTCAACCGAATGAGTTAACGAGGTAGTCCCAAGTGTTTTAGGATCAACGTATTCACTTGGGATTCAAATCTAAAAAGTCTCTCTTTGTCATACTACAATACAGTGGTATATGCCTATTTGCTCTTTGCACATTCGCTCTTTTTCTTCTTTCTTTTTGTTTTCTTTTGCATATATGCTCACACTTTTGTTTTAAGTGTTGTGCAAAGGAGCTAGCCATACATTCCACATTATGTAGGAATTCGAAGTTCAGCGATCTCAATTATCAAATTCTAACTATATATGAAGCATTCTTATGACTTGGAGATTCTACCACGACTTGTTCTCACTCAATTTAGATAACACTTTCATTTTCCCTTGTTCAAGGTTTCTTTTTCACCTTAATTGTATAGATAATTTCTCTTTGTAAATCAAATCGTAGACTTACAGCATGTTGACCAAATTATCCTTATGTGTTCCATTAATACCAATTGTGTGGAAGACTCCTATTGCTATCATCAAGTGCAAGTAAAATCATACTCAAGCCATTCATATATCATTAAAGCAAACACAAACTCAATATTGCTCCATATATAATAATAAACTTGGAATTTCATAAAAGGGATCGACTATTCCTAAAGGGAATTCTAATGATACAAACTTTATTTCTAGTTTGAACTAATGCAAAAATAATAAAACTTATAAGATAGATTACAAGGTCTTAAAGATCTCCCCAAGCTTGGAATCAAGCCAAGCGGGATCAAATAATCCCTTGCGATTATTCGATATCATGATTGTTGTAGATCACTGTGGTGCCATGGCATGTAACACTGCGGTGCGTAGCTTCTTGTTGGTCTCCTCCAGAGTAGTTATGCAGCTGTAGGACCTGCGTAGATCAGATTGCAGAGTGTCCACTCTATCTACGAGCTTAGTCACCAACGGAAGGAGGTCTTCCTTCTTCTCCACCTCATTGAGACGGTGACGGACTTCGACGCGATGGAGTAGCTCCTGCTTCTGATATATCTCTAGTGCCTGCACGTGATCCTTGGTCTTGGGGACAACTTCTTCTTCCTCATCCATAATTGATGGATCGGGGAAGTGGAAACCGTACCTCCACACTTCTTGAGGCTTAACCTTTATACGAGCGCCAATGGTTGGCTTTGAGAGTGGAACCTCCCCTTCCTTGCTAGCACCTGCACCAATATTAGATAATTCCTTATGCCTGTGCGGCCTTGGATCTATGGTGATGAACTTGACCGTCTCCACACACCCTTTTCCATGTGTCTTGTGATCTTCTCTCTCTTGTTGAGATTTCTTCATCGCCGCCCAATTGATCTCCGGTGGACCATAGATGTCTTGGTGGATGTAGACGTCAACCACGTTATCTTTGGAATCATTGTTGAAGTAGCTTGGCTCGACGTACTCCTTGTACCTCGGGATAAATCTCTCCACCTCCTCGTCATCGTCCTCCATGGACGGGCTGCTAGATCGTCCCTCGAAGGAGCAATGAGCCCCATGGGTTTTCCATGGCCTAGGACATGATACCACATTGCTAGATTGGTTCCTATAGATTGCGATTAGAGAGAGAGAGAGACAATGGCAGTATATAAGGGGGGTTAGAGGTCGGTAAAACTTGCGAGAAACACCAAATGTCGCCCAAGAAAACAATCAAAACAAAACAGGGAAAGAAATCACGGATTTGGAAGTGTCCTGCCACGTAACGACCAACTATATGGGCATGACCCGTATAGGTCCGACCGTATAGTTGGTTCCGGGCAGATATTTCCAAATATCTCGAGTCCAGGTCGATTAAATCATGACTCGGAACCAACAATAACGTGTTTTTTAGATGAATAACAAATGAAAAGTGTCTAAGAGTTTAATGACCAACTATACAACCGGAATTTTTGCTCTGGTTGTATAGTTGTGACCGTATAGATACAAACACCAAAAATCAAAAGTGTCTGACAGTTTAACGACCAACTATACGGTCGGAATTTTGGCTACGGTCGTATAGTTGCGACCATATAGATACAGACACCAAAAAGCAAAACTATCTGAGAGTTCAATGACCAACTATACAGCCGGAATTTTTGCTCCGGTCATATAGTTGCAACCGTATAGGCTCAGATATCAAAATCATTTTCACAAAGATGATACAGAGAGTTTAACGACCAACTATACGACGGGAGCTCCCTCTCCGGTCGTATAGCTCTACCCGTATAGTTGGTAAAACCCCTCTAAAACTTCAGAAAAACACAAGGAATTCGTAGGCAGAATTTTCAAAAGTAAAAATTGTGAAAACAAATCACTTATTTGGGTAAGAGCACTTACCTTGCACTTACCATTTGCTTATTCGGGGATGAAAAGTTCCTCCCACAACAAGGACTCCTTCTCTTTTGGAGGAATTGACTTTAGTTCATTAAATAATTTCCATAAACGAAAATCACCAAGACTAAAGTTCCTCTCAATAATACTGGTGTCCTCCTTTGCAAACATGGACACTACACTCCTAACATTTTTATTTCTTGCCTTTGCATAATCTGCAACTCAAATTCTTGAAGTGAAAGAATCCAACAGATCAGCCTTGGCTTATGGTATTTCCTTTCAAGGATTTCTTTTAAACCATCACGATCTGTGTGAACTCTCACCTTTGCATCAACTATATAAGCATGAAATTTATCACAAGATAAAAATACAGCAAAAAGTTTCTTTTCTTCCTTAGGGTAATTCTTTTGAGCACCATTGAGAGTTCTACTAGCATGATGTATAATATTAAATCTACGACCAATATGTTGTCCAAGAGTTACTCCTGCAACTTCATCGCTAGCTTCACATATTAAGTCAAAGGTTGTATCCCAGATAGGTGGTTTAATGATGGGAGCACGACTTAAAGCATTTTTAAGTTTATCAAAGGCTTCAAGACACTTATCATCAAAATTAAATCTCATTCCCTTTTGTAAGAGGTTAGTCAAAGGTTTAGATATCCTAGAGAAATTTCTAATGAACCTTCTATAAAAACCCACATGACCAAGAAAACTTCTTATACCTTTAATATCCCTAGGTTGCGGCATTCTCTCTATTGCTTCAACCTTAGCTCTATCAACTTCAATTCCCTTACCTGATACCTTGTGTCCGAGGACTATACCTTCTTTGACCATAAAGTGGTATTTCTCCCAGTTTAGAACAAGATTAGTTTCTTCACAACGCTGCAAAACTCTTTTGAGATTATCCAAGCAACTAGTAAATGAAGTTCCATAGATAGAAAAGTCATCCATAAATACTTCCATTATAAGTTCTATAAAATCCTCAAAAATAGAAGTCATACATCGTTGAAAAGTAGCTGAAGCATTACATAGACCAAAAGGCATACGTCGGTAAGCATGTAAACCGTAAGGAATTATGAAAGTTGTTTTAAGTTGGTCATCCGGATGAACAACTATTTGAGAGAAACCAGAGTATCCGTCCAAGTAACAAAAATGAGTATGGTTTGCTAACCTTTCTAAAGTTTGATCTATGGACGATAATGGATAGTGATATTTCCTAGTTTCTTTATTTAATTTCCTGAAGTCTATGCACATCATGTTCCCAACAATAGTTCTAGTAGGTATCAATTCATTGTTTTCATTAGGAACAACCGTAAAACCGCCCTTCTTAGGGACACAATGAACAGGACTTACCCAATCACTCTCTTTAACAGGATAAATTATACCTGCATCTAGTAGGCGTACAATTTCTTTTCTTACCACTTCTTTCATTTGAGGCTTTAATCTTCTATTAAATTCTACAACTGGTTTAGCACCTTCTTCCATGAATATTCGATGGACGGCTATCATGGGACTAATGCCCTTCAAGTCATCCATTGAGTACCCAAAGGCTTGGTGATGCTCCTTAAGTATCCTCATGAGTTCTTCTTCTTCTCCTGAAAGTTTAGCACTAATAATTACAGGGAATTTATTGGTATCATCTAAAAACCTATATTTAAGATTTTCTGGTAGAGTCTTCAACTCTGGGGGTGGTAATTCCTCGTCCCCTCTCTTTTCTGGCTCTTCAAAAGCCTCATCGGTCGGAGGTCCCAAAACGAGAACTGAATCAAATTCATTTTCTAGTTCTCCCAGGGACTTTTCCTCCATAACTATTTCTTCATAATTTGGATCTTCATTTATTTCTTCTTCTTGATTACCAAAGAAAAGAGCCGCCATTTCCTCAATAGTTCTCTCTTCTTCTTGTATTTGTGGAGGCCTATCTTTAAATTTGGAAAAATGGAATTTATTTTCTGTTCCCCCAAGCCTAAGAGACACAATCTCCTTCTTGAAGTTAACATAGGCACCTATATCACCCAAAAAGTTCCTTCCAAATATAATTGGGCAAAGAATGTCAGCTAGGATATCAACAACTACAAAATCGATAGGAAAGTTTTTATTACCAATTGTGGCAATTGCATTGTCAACTACTCCCATTGGAATTCTAAGGTTTTTATTAGCTAACATAATTGTTATATCAATATTTTCAATTGTAGCCGGTTCAATTTCTTATTTTATTTATAAGTAGAAATCATAGGATATAACATTAACTTTGGTGCCAAGATCACATAAAACAGAATGAGAGGTTTCTTTAAATATGCAGGGAAGAATAGGCTTACCCACATCTTTTAACTTTATTTTACCTTCAACCAATATAGAAGTTTCTTCATCAAGTTTAACTATGTTACAGTGTGAGTACATAGCCATAATTGCTTCCTTGGTTACATATTCATCTTTGGTTTCTTTCAGGTGTTCCGTGACTCCTGGCATGCTTTCGTCTTCCTTCTTTTCCTGTACTGCTTTGACCTGTTCATATTCAAAAATATGCTTTTGTGTAGTGTTAGGGAAAGGCACTTCATATATTGGTTCTACGGAGGCAAGTGTTGCTTTGTCTTCTCTTTTCTTTTCTGGTTTGGGTGGTGGATCATACTTGACTGGACCCTCCTTTGGAGCTTTAATATGTTCTATAAAAGCTTTAACAACTTGCAACACAAGATTTGAATCCAAATAAAGTTCTTTAGATAATTCTTTAACATGGCCTTTTTATTATAGTCATGAATACAATCATGCTCTATTTCTATGCCTCCTTCACTTCCTAGGCCAAAATTCCATGAAACTCTATGATCACAAATTCTATTAAGTAAAGCCCAAGATTTAGGTATAGGAAGATTCATAAAGTCTCCTTCCGCGAAAGAGTCTAGTTCAATTTTATTAGGTTCAATTAAACTACCATAAAATATATGTAGTAAATACCATTCAGGCAAATCATGATGAGGACATAGTCGTAGTAAATCTTTAAATTTAATATAAGCTCTTACTAGTCCTTAATTGGAATTATTCTTCCAGGTCATTATAAGACACCTGATTCCAAAAGATTTTGATAATGGATAACATTTTGATAGAAATTCACATGCTAGATTATCCCAATTAGTAGTGGCTTCAGGGGGTAGAGATCTATACCATGAGAGAGTTGTACTTGTCAAAGTTTGACTAAAATGTTTAACCCTTACCTCATCAGTGGTATATCCCGTCAATAGAAAAGTGCCACATATATCTTTAAAACATGCAATATGCTCATATGGATCAAGATCTTCTTCATCTCCAGTAAATTGCTTCTTATGTAGAATACTAAGTAGTAGAGGATTTATTTCAAACCCCCTTGTCTTCTCATTGGAGTTGTCTCTTTTATAAATATCATAGGGCTTCCCAAAGTGGTTGAGTGGGTTAGCACTAGCCATATGCTCAAACTCCATCATGTTGGTGGAAACTAGTAACTCAAAACAAAATTTATCAAGACAAAAATAAATAAGCAAAAACTAAAATACCTATAGCGCTTAGCTCCCCGGCAACGGTGCTAGAAAATAGCTTAATGACTGCAAGTTCACAGATCGTTTGTAGCTAGTTTCGAAATAAAGATATCGATCCCACAGGGAGTAGGAGTCTGAAGTCTAATAACTCTTGAAATAAATATTACAATAGAAATGCTAGATAAAGTTCTAAGTGATAAGGTAAAATGTGAATATTGTGTAAAAAGGTGTTTTTGGGTTTTGGGTATAAGAGCAATAATAAAATAAAGCAAAATAACTTAATATAGAAAGTAAGTATCGTGTATGTAAGAAAGATTGGAACTCCAGTAGGGAAAATGCGTTCTCAGGGAATAGCAGATACACCACTAGTATTGTAAATATTTAAGATAAAGATTATCATCATGAACATTCTCAACTATGTATGTGTGGGAGGAACTACGTATTTGGACGAATAGGCAGCAACCGCTTCTCACATCATCCTCATAACCACAACAGTTAGTAATCGACATTTATTGAATTTCTACGCTATTAAGGGACATAATCCCGTAGGACGTATCCCATGGCATGGATAGTGTTTCGTGAGTTTCCTTGGTTTACCAAGTTGATACGTAAGGGTGCCAACATCTTTATAGTCACTGTAAGTGCTAGCACACCTCTGTCTACTAACAAGTAGTTTCCTCCATCAAGTCCCCACAAGAGGCAAATATTGAGAGGTCGATTTCTCTCAACATCAAGATGTAGAAAATCTAACATATGGTCGCAGCGATGAATATTATAATAGACTTATCTTATTTCAATCTCATACTAGGGTTTCTCCATCTCCCCAAGAAATAATGATCTACTCAGACATGGAGGCAATCAACATCATGGCAATGGTAATGGAAAAAATCATAGATGAATAGTACTTGTATAAATCCACAACGAGTATAGGAATTACAACAAGATCTAGACAAGATGTAGATGGGATGGATGGAGATGGTGGTGATGCAGCGGTGGATGATGAAGATCGATGCCTTAGCCTCCCAGATCTGCGCAGGGCGAAGATGGATCCCTTGTGGATGAGTTCCCCCTCCAGATGCCTTGCAGAGGTAAGGTTTCTGCGATTTCTGGGTGTTCTGTGTGTCATCTCCTCGAACCAATTGCACGGGGTGAAACTATTTGACGAGGCGGAGGCGGCGCCAACTACATAGCCGGAGCTATACGGCCGGAAAAATTGCTCGGATCGTATAGTTGGTCGTTGGACTCTCTGCCTCCCTTGATCTCTTCTGGTATTATTAATATTTCCCAAATAAGTGATTTACTTTATTTTTTACTCCTTTTCTCCATAGTACAATTGCTCCAAGAATTGTATGTATTGGATCCATCATATGTCCTGATCCTGGTGAAAACAGACATAAAATGTGCGCGCGAGCACCGTAAAATACCAAGATCCTACATCTACAATGCAAAATAATAATGTAAAACATGATGAAAATATGCACTCATCAGTCCACCATCCGATGAGGCTGTTGGCTCTTGTTATTTCCTCCGAGGCTTGCGTCTGCCTTGGCCTGCTGCTTGTTGTCCATAGTGACGAGGAGTTGAACGCGTGCCTGCTAGCGACATAGCTCGTCACCCTCCAGGTGGCTTAGCTCAGCGGCGGCTGCATCGGCGGCCCTCATGTTCTTTGTCGGAGTACTGTAAACCAGCTGAGCCGCATGGATGCGCGAGTCAGCAGCACGGTCTACTTCTAAGCCAAGGTTACGGCCCTAAGGCAGAATCTGCCGGTTGGATACGGTGTCAGCAGCGGATGAAGCCATGCACGGTGTTGTACTCACGCATGGTCATGTCCAGGAGGCGTTGGCGGGCGGTGACCTTGTTGGCTTCCTCTAGGAGGTTATGTCATGTGGCCTCCAGCGCGGCTGCGACTGTCACTGGGTCCACCTCGGGGACGATGGGGTTGCGGAGGTTCTGGATGGAGGCGGTCAGTGGGTCTAGGTCTTTCTCGTGCGGAGCGGAGTCGTTGGCGCCTACGTTGCACTCCAAAGGCGGGCGCCGGCCTTCGCCTGAACCGGTCATTATGACCTCGACACTACCGCTGGCGAGGCACGGGGCGGAGAAGCCAGGCGGTGTGCCCTATACGGCAATGACTTCACGAGGGAAATCCTCGGAAGTGGCGACATAGACGTGGTGCTCGCTGAAGTGCATGATGGAGCCGTCGCTTGGGAAGGTCTCCCCGTTGAAGCAGGATGCGTTGTCGATGACGCAGTCGAAGGAGTCAAAAGTGAGAATGAAGCCAGAGGCGACTATCTCATCAACGACGAGCGGAAGTCCCCTACAAAAGATGACCCTAGCCGAAGCGCTGTGCCCCACTGTGGGCGCCAATTGTCATTGTGTGGAACATGACAGTGCCATCGAGGATCACATGAAGGGGATAATCAAGATGCTATCGGTGGCTACTCGCAACGGGTTGGGCACAGATACTGCAAACACAGCGATGTACCCAGGTTCAGAGCCCTCTGGACGAGGTAACACTCCTACTCCTGCAAGGATCTACTATATGGGGAGCGAATGCTTAGTACAAGTGCTCCTTGAGCTGTTTCCCTAGATGCTATGGAGAGCTAGAGGAAGAAGATGGACTACTAAACTTGTTGATTCTAGAGAACTTGGAACTTGGAGCCTCTACCTAGAACTCTAGCACTACCTCCCCTTATATACTGGTCAGGAGAGGTAGGTTACATTGTGGGCTCTAGGGTTTACTGTTTGGGCTTTAGGTTTACAAAGCAGGCCGGCTGGCCGGGCCTAGCTGGTTGGCCAGGACCCGGTCAAGCCTTCAGTGCAGGGGGACAACGCTATAGTGTCCCGGTGCCTTTGCTTTACTTGTCAGCCGACTCTTTACTCGTTAGCCGGTGATTTACTTGTCAGCAGGTGCTTTACTCGTCAGCATGTGCTTTACTCGTTAGCCTCCAGCCTTGGTGCTTTGGCACGGGTGTCTTCTAGCGCCGGCAGGGCGGCGCTTCAGCCTGTCCAGTCAAGGGTGCGCTCAACAAGGAGCGTCACCCCCTACGTGCTTTGGCCAGTGGATCTGAGGCGGCCGGGTAGAGGTGGCCACCCGGCCGACACTTCTGGTCACCCGGCTAGACGGTCAGCCTGAGAATCTTGAGGGTGGAGCATCCCACCCTGTTGTGGTTCTTTGTCTTGTGGCCATCCGGCCAGGCATCCCTAGAGCCGGCCAGTTGAGCCTTGCTTGGCCTACCTAGGAATCATCCCTCCGACACTAGAAAAATTATACACCAATCGTAATGAAGTCTCATGTTTTTGTTTTACGATTTATTTTGTTTTAATGTTTTCCATACACGGCCAATTTGTCGGTATGCAAATACTAATCAGTAATGGCATTTTTCAAAACTATTATTGGCCCATGATATATTGGCTTCCTGGGTACCTTCAAAAGAATTTTGGAAATTTTCAAGAGTAATAGTCTGTCGCGCTCACATGTATTCAAATTTGAACTAATTTCATTTTATCAAAATAGAGTCATGCATTTAAGTGTGTGGAGCTTTAGCTTAGAAGTTTAAAAAATACTTAAACTTGGAAACTGTAAGAAACAATTGTCTACTTTGTATGAAAATTTGGTGGGGGAATTCTTTGTTCTTTATTCTACCAGTAAGTGTACTTGAAAAACCCACTCAACGGTATGTGTCCTACTATATCATTTACTATGAATGAACTCTCTTGGTTTGCAAGCCAAATGACCAAGGTCATGGACATACTATGTCTTCATCAAGATAATGACAGTGCCCATATTTTGGTATAGGTCGGTGCATGTTAGCAATGTAAAGAAGTAAAAGTATTTTCAGAAGGAAGTACGGTTAATATGGCTGAGAGTTCATCACATGTGCCATTTATTTACTATAGTACATGAATTGGTTTGATAAAACATGTTATATTTTTCAAGCTTAATTTTATAGGTAATTTCACCCACTCAGACAACTTTATGTCGAATTAGGTCTAAATTAATATTCTACAAGTGCGTGAGAGCAAGTTCAATAGTATAACTGAGTCTTAGGTATAACAAAGTGACACATCATCTTTTTCTAGCCTTATACCAGCATATACAATATCTAGCAATTGAACTATACAACAACTAGCATTACGATGCAGTAACCTCATCAAAAATCAAGAAGATTAAACAGGAATAAAATGAAAAACATTTCTATGTCTGCTTGAAAAATCCTAAAACTTGGGAATTGTAAGAAAGCATGGTACATTTTGTCTGAAAATTGGGGCGGTGGCATTCTTATTAATTTTTGGAACTGGGGTACAGTAGGTCCTGAAGGAGCGAGACACTCCAATTAGCACCCTAGGGTTTGTAGTCGTCGCAAGGTGGTTTGAGGACCTTTTTCTAATTATTATTGTTCTTATTATTAATTTTGAGACGTTTGTATTGGTGTAGATGATTATTAATCTAGTAGATCGCTTGAATTTCAGAAAAAAACGATTCCTGGAAGTAGATCGGTGTGCCGTACCAAGGCGCACGTGCGCAGCGCCACACTGTGGACGAGGAAGAGACAAGCCGGACTGTGCACCCGCAGTTGTAGAGAAGAGATCGATGGAGGATGGATGGTGAGAGGCAACAAAGGAGAGACAAAACACAACTTGTTTTGCGTGCATATACTAGTAGGTCTATACATTTACTACTAGTGGAGTGTACCATGCACCTCGCATTAGCAGCCCATCATAGCTTTGCTCTGACATCACACCGCCTTCGACTCCTCCTCTCGCTGCTCTCGTGTTGCCTCCCTTTTGGTGTAGTATGGAGTAAAACGTAGTACTACTAATGGAGTACTTTGCTTTACAGAAAAAATATTTCTGTCGCTTAGAAAATTGGAGTTGTTACTTTTCCTAGTATTTAGAAACTCCCATTGGCAAAGCTGCTTACCAATGCCAAGATGTAACATCCCAAATTTTGATATTCCAGATGTTACTAGAAGCATGCATCATATCATTTGCATCATGGCATCACACAATAAAGTTGCAATCAAAATCCTTTCCCCTAAACCCTACTTTGATTTCTCATATAGTCATATAAAGATAAGAAGGGGTTATATTAAACCCGACCTTCTAAATCCTTGCAAAAGTGTTATTTTGTGATCCCATGATGATCTCCTCCTTTTTACAAATTTTTAGAGACCAATTTCATTAAATCTGGAGTTAAGTTGCAAAAGTTATTAAAGTAATTATGAAACAGAATATTATAAAAAGAATAAAACAAAACAAAAAAACCTAACCTAGCAGGCTAGCCGAAGCCAGCCCGCGACTACCTACCGCTCGCGCCACGGCCGATCAGCGAACAACGCGCCAGCCGCACAGCTAGGCTGGCCCGGGAGCGAGTCAGAGTGTTGCCGCGTAGCCCGCCAGCGCCCTCGCGGTCACCAACAGGCCGACCCCACCGTCGTCGTCTCTGCTGAGTCCGGAGCAAACACGCTCAACACCGCCGCCGCGTGCCAAACTCCCGGCCAAATCGGAGGAGGTTCCGCGACCCCCGCAACAAGAACCCCCCCCCCCATATAAACGCTAGATCCTTGCCACCCTAAACCCTAAAAAAATTTAGACCACCTGCCACCGGGATGCTGAAATCGAGAACGGATTCGATCTCGACGGAGCACCGCCGTTGGAGGCTTCGGTAGGATGAACTATCGGTGATTCGGAGCTCCCCCTCCACTATTCTTCCCTCTACCGTGACCCCCTCGCTCGACCTCCTCGACTCACCTATTTTTCCCCTTGTTGAATGCAGCACAACACCGCCAATTGCACGAGGGAGTTCCGCTGGGGACGGAGGAGAACAGAGGAGCTTCACCGTGAGCCGAGGGAGAGAGGTCCGCCACCGTCCGTGCTAGAAGAACCGTGGGGAGGAGCTACAGACCGTCGTCTACCCCATCGCCTCGGGGAGCCACTATAATAAATCGAATACTTGGCCAAAAATTGTGTATAATATACGGTTGGATTCACAAAATTCTATAGAACATGGATCTGCAATAATTTTGCTAGTTTACTATACTGATCTTGTGGTAAAATTTAAAGTCTAGATTGGAGTATTTTAATTATAGGAAAATAACCGTAACTCCCTTTTAGTTGATTCTTGTCGCGTTGGCTTTGTATCTACGAGATCTACTGTTTAAAATTGGTATAACTTGCTTAGAGATTTCAGATCTGTTTCATGGTAGATTGGAAGGGTAGATCTATTTATGAGCATATTCAATTAAGTAATAATCCAAAACACTTAAAATCTATGGGAAATCGATACTAATGACATCCCCAACACAATACCATCTCTGAATAATA
This sequence comes from Avena sativa, assembly GCA_916181665.1. Classification (NCBI taxonomy): domain Eukaryota; kingdom Viridiplantae; phylum Streptophyta; class Magnoliopsida; order Poales; family Poaceae; genus Avena; species Avena sativa. The sequence goes on from OV702292.1 coordinate 323,689,288, forward strand.
TTCTTGGTCAAATTTGAACCCATCCTTGCATATTACCATGTTGCATGCATGCATAATTACTTTTGTGGCAATGTTTTGTGCAAGTTGTGATTGGATCTATGTTTGTGATTCGTTAGATTGTTCGGAGTGCACTGAGGAGTACTATTGCATAGAGTGCTACTCGGATCAAGGCAAGTTACACCACTTGTTCATATTTATGTCCCAGTTTTGACTATGCATGTTTTTAATCTTCAAATTCTATAGTATGCATGTGTAGGATTATGGTAGATTTCCTTTGTAGTATTTTGCAAGTGTGGTTTTGTAGTATGCCATGAGTAGCTCTATACTTAGTAATTTCCCATCCTAATAGGTTATCCATGTTTTTGCTAAGTAATGCTTGCTTTGCTATATATATATAAAGTACCTGACATGGGTATACCCTACAGGTACTCGAGCTTGGTATATACGGTTTAAATACGTACAGGCCCACGGTGTCGCCAAGGCCCAAATGAAAGACTCGAGTTGCCTACGGACTCTCGATTGCTTGAAGAACAAGGAGTTAAAGATAGAAAGTTTGAAGGGGAAAACCCTAAATTGTAACCGACTCGACCTGCTACCCGAGACCTAGCCTATCTATATAAGGGCTAGGAGGGGGTGGCGAGGAGGACACACGCAACCCTAGTTTCCACCACCCTCGTTAGATTACATCTGCGCACCATTGTAACCTTCGGTTCCTTCGATAATTCCACGAGCAAACAAGCAGGAGTAGGGACCTCTACGAGGCCTGAACCTGGGTAAATCTTTGTCCCCTGTGTGCTTGTTTGCTAGCCGATAGATGTCTCTAGCGCTCCCTCCTTCTCCAAAACCCAAGTCCATAACAATGGGCATTGATGAGTTAAACCCTCGTAAGTACCATTGGGGGGTTCGAAAGACTCAAAAAAATTCTAAGTATAAAAGCTCTCTCTTGAGCGAACCTTTTCCTCTCAAAACCCCCTTAAAAATAAAACCAAGTTTTATTCTGAGCGGAATGGTTGTCGGGTCAACGAGTGGATTTTGGTGGAGGACGGCTGCTCAGGAATCAAAGAGTCTACCATGTTTCAGAATTCGGAAGCTTCTAGTACAACCACAATACATATGGGCTCTGTCTTGGCCTAGTACTTAGTAGGAAACCTCACCGGGGTACCAACATTTGGAGGTTCTTAGCACGGTTGGATCCAGCTGGTAGAGGAGCTACTAAGGGAAAGCCTCGCCATGGTCTTGTTTGTAAAAGGAATTGATCGTGGATTGTGGGGAAAGTGCACAACCTCTCAAAAGTATTGCAATCTGATCGATCAGCCGAGTTCACAGAAAAGAACACTTGAGCATATGAAGGATAGAGCCTCTGAAGGATCTTCCTCTCTCTTTCCAAACTTAAAGTTTTTCTAAAACCCCAGGGCGTGCGTAATATAGCCAATGGGTGGGATTTGGGGGACTTGGTGCATAATATCCATGTGATAGGTTAATTGGACACTTGGTGAGTAATATCCTTGTGTTCTACTCGACCCTATACTACTTAAATAATGTTTACAAAGTAAGGTAAAACTCTCCCTCTTTTCCTCTTACTTAGAGTAAATTGGCTTAATACAAATGAACCCCAAAGCCTACTCCAAGTCTTGCATGTAGAGTTATTCTTATTCCTTCCTTGGTGTAATTTGCCAATATATTCAAAATATTGACCTAACTTGTTGGTTGCACGTTATATGTGCAGAATCCGAAGACTGAAAGGTGCGTAGGGATCATGGGTCTTCACGCACCTAGCCTGAGGCGTTGATGGACTCAAGTTTTATTAGTTTCTGCTGTTTTATTTGAGCTAGCTTTAAGCTATGCAAGTTGTAATAAATATACTCTGGATTATTCGTGTAATAATGACTTGTGTTTTACATGATATTCATCGATTGTGTTGAGCTAGCTATTGATCCAGGGACTAGCACGTTAATCACAGAGACTTAGGATCTTTAACGATCCAAGGTCATAACACAAGATGCGCACATATACTTTTTTGTAGTACCACCAAATATGGGGAAATTACCATAAACTATAATGTGGATATGTCCATGACCTTGCTTGATCGCTCGGCCTGAAACCTGTTCATACTTACATGGTAGGCCATTTTTAAGAAGCGGGTTTTTTCAAAAGTTATGAAAAATTATGTTTATGCTTTTCCAAGGCAGGTAATACAAGCAAAAGGACGCCATGCATGAGTCTCCCTTTTCTTTTTTGCCTATTTCTAGTTGAGTAACATATAGGTGAAAATATTTATTCACGATAGGTGTACACCTGCTGATGTTGTTCCCATATTTAGCTAGTAGATGATAGCGCATCTTGTGTCACATCTCACCTACGCTGATATCAGGGACGTTGGACACCCCCTATTTGTTCGGTAGTGGGAATGAAGGCATTCTGGCCTAAACTTCAATGAAGGAACCTACTGATACGAGCACACATAGTCATTTTTTACCCAGGTTCGGGTCGCCCTTTGGCTAACAACCCTACGTCCTGCTTTGGTGGATTATCTGGGGTGGATAGAGGTACAAGAACATGATCTCTATGGTGCCAAGGAGCCGCTTTCTCTCTAGCTTCTACGCTTCCCGAGCTTCCTCTTTCTTTCTTCCCTCACTATCTGATGTGGCCCGTCCTACGGACGCTCCTACATCTACACCACCGAGTCCCCCAAGTGGACCGATGACCCGTGCCCGAGCCAAGCTCCTTCAAGATAAGGTGAATTCGCTCCTCTCATCATGTGACTTTGACATACACCTGGATGGCTTGCTACTTCATACCACTACTTTGTGCATCATCAGGTAGGAACCTCCGCCTCGTCGACCCACGAGCCCTGAAGCTGCACCTGTCCTGAAGCTGACGGAGCCAGAGTGTCCGCCCGAATCCATCCGGAGTGTCCGGCACGACTCAGCCGGAGTGTCTGGCCTGCCCCAGCCCCAACCTGGCGTAGACATTCAGAAGGCCAGTTTGGACACTACCCGCACACTACCCGGAGTGTCCGGCCACCTCGGACTGTCCGGTCACTCCGACCCGGACTGTCCGGCCCAAGTGATGGGCCTGCAAGCCAACAGCTGGGCCCTTGGCCCATGTACCTCTCTATTTCGCACCAAACCCTAGTTTTATGCCCAAACTACCCCTGAACTTGTGGTTGGCCTATATATAGAGCCCCCACCCCTCATTGTATCCCTTAGGCATAGATGATAGACTAAAGACAACCCCCTTTGTGGAATCTCTAGTTTTGCCTCATCCCCTTCTACCAAAGGGGATCGACTATCGTCACCACCTCGTTGGAGTTTGCATCGCGCCTCCCTCGTTGTACAAGGCCTTGGCATCGGTATCCCTTTGCCAAGACGTCAAGACCCTCTCCAAGGTGTTCTTCCCTCTCCGCGTGGGATCGAGGGAGCACGTTGACCGATCTTTCCTTGCGAGGATTCTATCGGACCGGTGGCCACCGGTGAGAGCAATCGGCCTTGTATCGTGTGTGTTTTGCATGTGTTCATCGTGTTCTTTGTGAGGTGTGCATCCGCTTCCGCTACTTCTCCCTTTCCCCTCACTCTCCCATTGATTTGACCACGAGATCCGTGAAAATCGGGCCACCCACGGGGTTATCCCATAACATTTGGCATCAGAGCCCAAGTTGCCACGGATTTCACCCTCGTTCTTCCCCACCAATTTTTTTTCTTGAAAAAACACAAAAATAGCCACAAAATTGAGTGGATCTTGTGCCAACCCATAATATCTGGTATCAGCAGCTTTTGATCGCCACGGATTTCTCCTCGATTTGGTCTTTTCCCCCATAAATTCGAAAATCCCCAAAAAATAGCCCCAATTGCGTGTTTTGGACCGATCTGTGATTTGAGTGTGTTTTGGTAGGTTTTGATCCGTGGATTACTTGCTAAACTTGTTGATCTACCTTCCCCTGTGTTTCCATAGCCTAATTCCTTGATTTTCCCCATCAATTTGAGGTTTTGGTTCGAGTTTTTCCGCCAAAACTCGTCCTGTTCGTGTTCTGGAAGTTCTGGTTCGACCGGACCGGACTGTTCGGCCAAAACGGACCGGAGTATCTGCCCCACCGTAGTATCCGACATAAATTGGCCGTAATCTCCGCCCTGGCCGGACTGTCCGGCCTGTGCGCACCGGACTGTCTACCCCCCTGCTGGCAGAAAAATCCGCTTCACGGTTTTGAGCATAACTTTTGCATACAAACTCGGATTTTGGTCTTCTTTAGCTCGTTTTGAAGAGGAGAAAGAGCTCTACATCATCATCTCCATGGTTCATGCTATCTACTCCATCCAAATTCCGTGAGCAAGGCGGAATCCACCAATAAAGGGTGAAGATCGGCGACGAAAGGTATAAAATTCCGTGACTTCTCCCCACTTGCATCCCTTTGTGAGCCACACTATCTTTGCGTTCAACAAACACCTATTGATACTAGTTCCTCCTATAATTGCTTGGGCTATGCACATTTGATACTTGTAGAATACCGAGCAAAAGTTGTGAGCGCGCTATCTCATATAGTTATCTTGTATAGTTGTTGGCACAAAGAAGAGGCAAGTGAAAAATAAAAGAAAAAGAGAAAAAATAGAAAAAAAAGAAAGAAACAAGTGCCTCATAGAATAGGAAGTGCAAGCTCGATGAACATCAAATAGGTGGTACTTATTGTGCATATCTTATAGCCCACCAATTTATTGCAATCGAACTAGCGTCTCTCCTTGCACTTGTGCGACACGAGCTTATAGTCTTCGCTAGGTAATCATTTGGTTTTTAGCTCACTTTCTCCGTCGCACAAGTCCCATTTATCCCACCGTGTGTGTTTCCTTGTACATAATTCCTATCTTGTGGATTGACTTGTTTTGCTTTGTGATCATCGTGGTTCTTTACTTGCCATTACAATATCTTGATTTCGGATTGTTCTTGGACACGCCACCTTCCATACCCATCCACCATAAGCTTTGTGTGTGTGTTTTTTAGTGGTTAGTTGGTTTTGGTGTTCAGCGTGAACTTCACTTTGCTTGGTTTTGATTGCTCTCAAGTGTTGCCACTTGTACGATACTATCTTCCAAAGTAAAGTAAGGTTTGGCGTTGCATTCCTAACCCCCTACCACTTCCATATACACCACTTGGTCTTGTGAAACATGTCTAGGGACTCCGGAACCGAGGATTATATCTATGAAGAATCCATGAGGAGCCACGACGACTACGACTCCACAAGTATAGAGGATATGATGGAGCACTACACCGACATTGGCTCCGCATGCTTTGAGGACCCGGAGCATTGCACCTATGACGACTCCACATGCATGGAAGACATGGAGCACGTCATCAACTATGGATCCTCAAGCATGGAGGAATTGGAGCTCCACATTTACAATGGCTCCTCATGCATGGAGCACTACACCGACAATGGCTCCACATGCTTGGGTGACATGGAGTACTACATCAACAACGACTCCCCAAGCATGGATGACTTCGAGTGCTACAACAACGACGCCTCACCAAGCATGGAGGACATGGCGAGCTTCACCCACTTCGAGGGCTCTTCCATGAGCCATGAAGAATACCTCCACTGCTTGGAGATGGAGGAATACTACACCAAGCTAGCGGAGATGCATCATCAAGAAACCATGACCTTCAAGGCTAAGTGTGCCACACCAAAGGGCACCACCTACTTCGATGATCCACCTCCAAGGCGTCAAGCGCCACCACCTACATGGTATCATGCACCACCATCTCCAAGGCGACGAGCACCATCACCTCCAAGCCGTCAAGCGCCACCATCTCCTAGGCGCCAAGCACGACCATCTCCAAGGCGTCAAGTGCATCTACCTCCAAGGCATCAAGTGCCATCTACTCCAAGAAGAGTGGCGCCCAAACATCATCTTCCAAAAGAGGCGCCAAGAAGCAAGAATCTTCATCAACATACATCCTCTCGTGATCATCACCAACATCAAGAGGATACAAGACGTCGTTCAAGGCATCTTCGCCATGAAGACGAAGAATACATGTTGAGCACCATCGATAATGCTCAACCAAGCTCAAGAATGCACCACCATCACAAGAAGAGTGCCAAGGATAAGGAGCATCGTCGCGAGCTTCATGTGGATGATCAAGTGCGCCATCTACATCAACCTTTGGCAAGGCACGCCAATGACCTCCGTCGACACCATCATAAGGCACCTTCAACTACTCGTGCCACCACCAAAATGGCACCAAGAGCAAGCTCTCCTCCATGACATCAAGCTTCAACGCCAAGACTTGACGTCCTAGATGACGCATGCAACCTCATGGATGAGGAGGACGAAGACCTCTACTTCGCCAAGTTGGACGAGTACATCAAGAGGACTACACAAGCCAAGGTGCAAGATGGCGACGACAAGGTCAAGAATGGTGAGCATGGGACTTTCCCTTCACCAAAGGAGGCGCATGGAGTTGAGAGAACCGAGCCTACCCCCATATGCTTGAGTGATGATGTGGTACCAATCCCATGTGAGTATGAGAGCCACTTAGCCCACTTGAGTGAAAACAAGAGTGAGATGAGCGACTCCACCATACGTGAGATTGAGTGCTTCCATTTGGAGGGCATGAGTGATACACCGAGTGACTTGAGAGTGGTAGTTGATAGGTCATGTGAGACCACTTTGATTTCTAACGACTTACCCTCTACCTCTAGTGTGTTATCCCATGATATGCTAGGTTCCATGGATAAAGAAGCGCCAAGCTTGGAGATGATGATGCCTCCAACCAAGAAGATGTACATGGTGGATGAAGATGATGCCATCCCCATACATGATGAAGAAGTCGTCCACATGGAGGCCAATACTACCACAACACCCACTTCATATGAGAGGTATGAACAAGGTAACAATATGGGTGTTGATGATGCCATGATCCCACTGGTGGACATGATGACTTGTGATGATTGGCATGCTATGGATGATGATTTTGATATCACATATGCTTCATTGATATTTCCATGTGATACTTTGCCTTTGCATAATGTTGAGCATGTGAAATTATTTGATTGTGATGATGTTGCCATAGACATGCCATGCTCTAAATGTTACATTGATGATATCATTGCTTGCACTTTGTTGAACAATTGCTCTTTCCGATGTTTTGCTTGTAATGACGTTACCAATGGTACCCCTCGGATAATGCTTTGTCATGAGTGTTTCACAATTTCTCCCATTGCTTGCAATAAGTTGAATAATTTCTCTTTCACTTGTTTTGCTTGCAACAATAATTCTCATATGGTTTATATTGAGATGGCCCCCATAGCTTTCTCAAAATTTGGAGATTTTGATGATTGCCATGATAAGCATGTTCCCCTCTTGCATACTCACCATGCATATTTTTCATACTTGATTGACACTAATGGTGATGTGCACAAGAAGAGATACGTCATGATGGATGATGTGTTTCTATACCATGCACACACGTTCTTCCTTTTATCTTTGATGTGTGTAGGTACCCGCAAGATAATGTCAACCTCGGTTGAGCATGAGTTGACGAAAAGAGCTCTAGAGAGCATTCCCCATGTGAGTTTAAGATCGAACCCAGCTCTGATACCTTTTGTATGCTTTGCATCTTTCATGTTGAAAATTTGCTCTTTCCTATGGTTTGATTGCAAGCATGTTAATGGTATTCTTTCACCTTGTGACAATCATGTTTCATTGATTTTGGATATGGATGCTTTGTGTGTTGCCACAAAAATGTTGAACAATTTCTCTTTCCGATGTTTTGTGTGCAACCATAATGCCATTATGAGCATGTATTGTCATGAGAGCTTCCAAGTCTCTCGTATTGTTGTTGCAACAAACATAAGGATCACTTACTCTTTCATATGGTTTGTTTGCAAACATGTTGTTTTTGCTACCGATTGCGATACTCATACCCCCATGATTTTGGCTTTTGATGATATGTGTATGGCATCCAACATATTGAACAATTGTTCTTTCCAATGGTTGGTTTGCACACATAATGGTGTTGCTTTGGATATTCTTCCTCATGTGTTTTTGCCGAATTCTCCTAGCTTTGCATCAAAGATGTTGATCAATATTTTAGTCAATTGCTTTGAGTGCCACACTAATATGTTATATGGAGTTTTTGAGTTCCCACATTTGGATGATGTTTAGTCAATTTCCATGCACTTTGACCTTGCATGTGCATTCCGTTTGCTATACTTGAGTTGTGATAATAGTGTTGTGAACAAGAATGGACATGCCAAAAATGACATGCTCCTCTATCACACACGAACATATGTTGCTTGGTATTTGTTGTGTGAAGGTACCATTGCTTACGCGTCAACCTCTATGGACCATAAGTTGACAAGACGAACCGTAGAGAGTTACCTATGGCTACCCCTCAACGAGCTATCTCTACATCATAAGGTGACTTCACTCTATTTGAGCACTCATGCTATAATCTCCATGAATTGGCTACGCTTTGAGTGTTGCTTTGCTTTTGTGGTGAGCCTTGTAGGCTTCATGGAAGGTGAAGGAACATTGAGGTGTTGTCGATTCAATCTTCCCGAGGATGACTATATGGTGAACCCCAGGATCAAGAAGGTCTCTCGACATCATCTTCTTAGGATGAGCATGAAGAGTCGATGATGACTCTTTTTGAAGGGGGGGGGAGCTGATGCAGCCCGTCCTACGGACGCTCCTACATCTACACCACCGAGTCCCCCAAGTGGACCGATGACCCGTGCCCGAGCCAAGCTCCTTCAAGATAAGGTGAATTCGCTCCTCTCATCATGTGACTTTGACATACACCTAGATGGCTTGCTACTTCATACCACTACTCTGTGCATCATCAGGTACGAACCCCCGCCTCGTCGACCCATGAGCCCTGAAGCTGCACCTGTCCTAAAGTTGACGGAGCCGGAGTGTCCGCCCGAATCCATCCGGAGTGTCCGGCGCAGCCGGAGTGTTCGGCTTGCCCCAGCCCCAACCTGGCGTGGACATTCAGAAGACCAGTTCGGACACTACCCGGAGTGTCCGGCCACCCCGGACTGTCCGGTCACTCCGACCCGGACTGTCCGGCCCAAGTGATGGGCCTACGAGCCAACAGCTGGGCCCTTGGCCCATGTACCCCTCTATTTCGCACCAAATCCTAGTTTTATGCCCAAACTACCCTTGAACTTGTGGTTGGCCTATATATAGAGCCCCCACCCCTCATTGTATCCCTTAGGCATAATGATAGACTAAAGACAACCCCCTTTGTGGAATCTCTAGTTTTGCCTCATCCCCTTCTACCAAAGGGGATCGATTATCGTCACCACCTCGTTGGAGTTTGCATCGCGCCTCCCTCGTTGTACAAGGCCTTGGCATCGGTGCCCCTTTGCCAAGACGTCAAGACCCTCTCCAAGGTGTTCTTCCCTCTCCGCGTGGGATCGAGGGAGCATGTTGACCGATCTTTCCTTGCAAGGATTCTATCGGACCGGTGGCCACCGGTGAGAGCAATCAGCCTTGTATCGTGTGTGTTTTGCGTGTGTTCATCGTGTTTTTCGTGAGGTGTGCGTCCGCTTCCGCTACCTTCTCCCTTTCCCCTCGCTTTCTCATCGATTTGACCACGAGATCCGTGAAAATCGGGCCACCCACGGGGTTATCACATAACACTTTCCTACCTCTCTTCCTTCTCTCTAGCACAGAGGAGGATATCAACTCTCTCCCTCTCTATGCTCTATGCGAGCTATCTTACCCTTTGATCTCTCAGCTCTCTCTCTCCTAAGTCCCCTCTCCAGAGAACTTGTGGCCATGATGATTTCCAGCGGCGCTGGCTCCAAAAATCCTTCTCCTGAAAACCTCCTCCCTTTCCTATGGCCAAGTGCCTCCTTTTATACACCAAGGGGTCACTACAAGGGCCAGCGTGGAGTACCACCAAGAGCATTCCCGGGCACAATCATGGTGTGCGACGTGGTCTTAAGGCAGGTGGGCGGTGCCTGTGGCAACGGATGGCCAAGGGCGGCGCACAGGCGCAGTTGATGGATGAGTGACAACTCAGGCTCTGAGATGTCACTCCTGTCGGTGGCGCGCTGCAGCAGACTACAGCGCCATGATGATTTCCAGCGGCCCTAGCGCATCACTAGTTCCCAAGGCTGGGCCTGACATGCCTTGTCAAGATCAGTTGACTCTGGTTCCCGGGCCGCGCCTGGCCTAGGAGAAGCATTCCCATTGTCCTTCCGGGGCTCAATCAAGGCCGCTCCCTGGCTTTGCTGTCCTCAGCCGTGCCCTTACCCTCTTTCCGGGCATGCCCGGGAAGGAGAGATCGGACCGCCTTGTGTGCATCGTTGGCTTTTTCTCCTTGTCCGCACCCAGCTGGTGGATCGAGGCTCGTCCCGTAGAATTCTTCTCATCCATAGGCACCTACATCATAGCTGATACTTAGTCTCCATAGGCTCATCATGCCAACACCATACCTGCTTGGAGCACACGGTGCTCGCATCCTTGGAACTCCCTTGTTGGCCAGGCAATACATTCACTGACTCGCTGACCGGTGGGTCCTGGACTACGCGCTACGGCACAATGCGAGGGACCCCCGATCTCATTACATCGACAGAAGCCCCCGGGCGAGGTCCGGCAACTTGCAAAGCTAGTCGTGTTACGACCAAGAGGTCGTTGTCGCGCTTCACCCTTTAATAGCGTGTGGGCCTAGTCCTCGTCGCGGGGAGAGCAACATGACTAGACGACACACTTTCCCATCGCGCAGAGCTGGCATACGTGCGCCTGCGCACTCGAGTGGCTACGGGACTCCTGGGCCACGCCTTGGCTTCTGCGATAGCCCGCATTGACTGTGCCCGCTTTGATTCCTACAAAACAATTTTTGTGGGGCGCGATTTTTTCCCTCCCGTGAGCCGGCGAGGTGGGAAGCAATTGTTACCCCTCCTTTTCCCCTCTAAGGCTTAGCCTCCACCTTTCCCGCAGCCTTTCCCTTCCAACTCCCTTCTCAATGGCAAAAATGATGGCGTCGGGCAGTTCTAGTGACAACGATCCTCTTTATCCAACGGGGGAGATGGCTCCTGCCTCGTCAGAAAGGTCGTAGCGCAGGCGCAGGCGCCGAGGCCGCCACATATCCTCTGCCACTGGCGTAGATCTCCCGCAACCGCATGCTGAGGCCCTGCCCCATCGCGGCCTCCAGGGAGGCGGCAATAGAAGGAGAGGCCCTCCTGGTCGTCGTTCTTCTTCTCCAAGTCACGGCCACAACCTCCAACATGATGGGCAGGGCGGCTATCATCTTCCCCGCCGGCTCAATCCGTCGTTCTCCCCCTCCTAGTACATGGCAGACCTGGTGGGCTTTGAGTTCTTGGTTGTCCTAGGCGTCGGATACAAGAAGCGGTTGGTGCTTCCTCGCCTGCTTGCGGATGAATTGAGCGGCGTTCTGCTGCGTGATGTAGAGCTACGGGAGTCAAGCGGAGGCCAGCCCATATGAAACCTCCGAATGGAGGTAGGTGAAGAGGGTCGCATGTTCCTGTGAAAGGGGTGGCCTTTGTTTGCAAAGTGGTACCAGCTTCAGGCTGTTCATGTGCTGAAGCTCCGCTTCCACGAGAATAGGTAGTTCGCGGTGAAGATCTTCGATGACTCCATGTGCTGCCGTAGCTACCCTCCCTACCTCCCCGACGACAGGGGTCGAGGGGGCTCTCCTCCTGATGCAGTCGATGCCGAGGGGCCAACCAGGCAGTGCGGCGCTGCTGGGAGCAGTAGGGAGCAACACTTGCCCGCTTTCCCCAGTGCACAGCTTTTTCCCCGCACCCTTCTGTCGAGCATCATTTATGCTAGTTGCTGCATTGTACATTTCTCAAAATGTAATGACAATTGGCTATTATCAACGTATTGACCTTTGACTTTGCATCATTTGCTCCTTTTCACTACCGTGTCATGCTTATGGCTGCCCTTGATTCGTCTGTCCCTTGCCGCCTTAAGGCCACCGTGGGGCCCATGGGGGCGTTGTTCATCGCCTCATGTACCTTGCTCCCGTTCCCTTGGTTTCAACATTGTGGTCGACTCATGCCTTGCTTGCGGGGATAGCCACCCCTAGAAGCCACGTGGTCACTGCTACTCCCACCTGGCGGTGAGCCTTACACCCTCGCCGAGACCTTGACTTGGCCTCTTCTTGCTTATTCATCTGCTGCTCATCCTCAAACATGATGAACAAAACTTACGGAATTTTACCCATGCCTTAGGTTTAAAACAGGTTGCCATGCGCTTGATCAGGGCGCACGACATTGCCAACTCTAGGGCCGGAAGTGGGAGGTGTGTCTTCGCGATTTAGTGATCGTCGGCAATGCCTAGAGCACAACACTCATTCCTTAGAGCGGATCATGAGAGTATGACGTTTCCTGGCCTGACAGTCTTTGTTACCCATGTCCGGTCCCGAGAAAATCCAAAGGAATGTAGAATCCCAAAAAGGCTCGGCAAATGAAAACAGGCGAAAAAACAAGAGCAACGGGATTCTCATTCCAAAACAGGGGCAGCCCCGGGTTACAAGAGGTTTACACATAGGCGGGCCAGGCTAGATACGCTAGTACTCGTCACATTTGTCGGGAGTACTACACGCACTCCTAGGCTTTTTGTTGCCGGGAGCACCACGCACGCTCCCAGGCTTTCATTTGTCGGGGGAACCTCCACTCACACCCGGGCTTTTAAGGTTGCCGGGAGCACCACACACGCTCCCGGGCTTACATTTGCTGGGGGAACCTCCACTCACACCCAGGCTTTTAAGGTTGTCGGGAGCACCACGCACGCTCCCGGGCTTTCATTTGCCGGGGGAACCTCCACTCACATCCGGGATTTTAAGGTTGCTGGGAGCACCATGCATGCTCCCGGGCTTTTTAGTTGGTAGGGTGGATGCGAGAAGTTTTTAGCTTACTCGGAGAGCCACGAGTACCAGAATTGTCATTGGAACTAAGTTCTGGAAAGGTTCACAGCCTTTTTTTGGGCGAGCCGAGAATCGGGGCGAAAGGTTGGTCCGAGTCGGACAAAGGGTCAGTGTGAGTCACAGGAAAAGTGGTGGCTGTCAGTTTGAACAATTGTTCAGAGCAGAACATGGTGTCCTTGATATCACCTTTGATGGTCAAGGTCCCCCACGAGGAGGGAAGCTTGAGCGAGTTGTAGGCATGGTGGGAGACCACCATGAATTTTGCCAAGGCAGGGCACCCTATTATGCCGTTATACGGCAGGGCAATGTCCGCAACATCGAATATGATGTTCTAAGTGCCGTAGTTGTCCTGAGTGCCGAATGTGACTGGCAGTTTGATCTTCTCCCACACCTGGATAGCTTCCAAGCTTACACCCAAAAAAGACCCCATAGGGGCTAATTGATCCTCCGTGATCTGTAGCTTATCCAGCAGCTTTGTCGAGAGGATGTTGAGGCTAGCCCCTCCATCCACCAGCATGTTGGTAACTTTGACGTTCTTTATGATGGGGAGACCACCTAGGGTAGTGTGCCGACCCCGGCGATGCAGTCCAGGTGATCTCCCACATCAAAGGTAATCGGCACATGAGACCACCGAAGTGGCCACTATGCCTCCGGGCTGGGCTGTACGACGCACAATTCATGGGAGAAATGCTTAAACTCCCCATGTGAAGTCATGGCATAGGCTCCTCCATGTGCACACGCATAGTCATGTACTTGTGGGTACTGTCCACACCCATCGTTGTCGCTGCCTTGGTTGCCAGCAGGTTCGTTGTCACGTGGTTGAGGGGTTGCGTTGCCACGCCCCCCTCCGCGCCCCGTTCTTGCTCCATCTCCACCGCGTCCATCTCCTCCTCGTGCGGATCCCAAGTTTCCCCGCGACCTTCGGTGGGGGCGCTTGGGCCAGGCTGGACGGGGCAGTCCTTCGCATGATGGCCGACCTTGTTGCAACGGTAATAGTTCCTGAAGGTACAGCTAGCCCTTGCTCAGTGATGCGCCTCTTTTGTCCCTCGCCGTAGCCGAGGATAGAGCGGTAGTTCCGAGCGCCATGCTCGTCAGACTTGTGCACAGGGCACCACTTCCCTGTGGCCAGCTTGGCAGCTGCCGCTTCTCCTTCCGTTTTGGTCTTCTTTTCAGCCCTGTTGGGAGCACTATGCTCTGCAGCCAAAGCTTGTCGAAGTCCCTGCTTATGCGAGACACTCTTCTTTGTAGCAGTGCTTCCCGGGTCTGCCGCTCCAGCGGCTTGCCGGGCAGCGTCCTCGGGCGCAAGGCGTCCTTCCTCTTCTAAGGAGTAGAGGTTAGCCAATGCCCACAACTCATGGGTGCTCTTGACGGGATGCATGCTAAGCTCTTCGCGCATCTTACTGTCGTGCACATTCATGGTGAACGCGCCAATAATGGCTACATCCTCCTCCTCTGGGATAGTGTGTGCTATCTACGAAAATCGCAGCATGAAGTCTCATAGCCGCTCACCACTCCCCTGGACCACTATGTGGAGCTGAATGAGTGTTCTCGGGCGCTTGAAGGCTCCCTCAAACGCACTCACGATGAGGGTACACAACTCAGCCCTTAACTAATGGACTCCTTAGGTAGATGCATGAGCCAGGACAAGGCCATTCCCTTTAGGGCCATTGGAAACCAATTGGCCATGACCTTCTCATCAGCACCCGCATCCACCATTGCGGTGGAGTAGATGGCTAGAAACTCCTTCGGGTTGGTACTGCCTTCAAACTTGACGGGGACAATGTGACGGAATTTCGGCAGCCATGACACCTGTCGTAAGGCAGGAGAGAAGGCGGGGCAGCCGCTTCCGTATCCCAAAGCCATGCTCCCTACCTTAGCTGCGCCCTGCGGGTTAGGGGATGGCCGCACCCGCAGCCTGTTGACGCAGCTACAACAAGTAATCTCGAACTAGCGCCTCGTTCGCTGCGGCAGAATCGCCTTAGTGCCCTTCATTGCGCTTGTGTGTGGGGTCAGCAAATGACCCCATAGAGACGTGATCTTGTTCTGTAGATCTTGGGGTGCCAGCCCCCAAGTGACTCGTAGCATGGTTGTCGGTTCTCCTTCCACCGTTGCGGGTCCAGCAGCCCCCGGCCTGGGGGCAGTGTTTCGGGAACACGGCATCGGGGCATGGTTTTGTATGGGCCCTGCGGCGATGTTGGGAGCGCGCTCCGCCCCACGCGTCGGCCCTAGGTTGGACTGTGAACGAGCGCGGGCAGACTCCTGATGCAGCCTGATGAACTCTAGCTGCGCGTCGAGGTCATCCCTACACGCCACATATTTCGCCGTCCCGGGAGCTGGTTGTACCACTCCGGTAAAACCACTACTAGAAAATCGCCGTGTTTTTGTTTTATGCATCATTATGACTACATGCTCATTGTCATCATGGCACATTTAATTTGAGCATCTTCATGTTTGCATGCATATAATTTTTCTAAAATTGTTTCTCTAAAGCCTATCTTTGTTTCCTAAATATATTCTCTGTCCTTATTTCAAATCAAAACCTCCGAACCCTTCCGAATATTTTGGTGGTCTAAAACTATTTTATAAAAGCTTTTATTTAAATTAAGACTAACAATAAATAAAAACTAAATATTTTACTGGGGAAGGCAGACAGCTGGCTAGGCCCAAAAGGCCCAACCAGACTCCACCTACAACCCTAGAAAATAAAACCCTAGCCCTCAAACCCTAATTTCCACCTAGCAGCCCTAACCCTAAAACCACCCCTGCCTAAACCACCCATCGCCCCACCCACCAACTGAGGCCCCCTGCCGTTCGAGCCCAAACATCACGCGCCCGCGTCACACCAACCTAGCGTGCTCCCTTACGCACGCAGCTGCCACACCCCAGCGAAACCCCATCGGCGCCCACGTCGCTACCCACCCAGACCCGCTGTTCCCGACACGACCCATGCACGAGCCCTTCCCCTCTCCCGCACGTTGCTTTTCCTGGCCCCACACTCAGCACGTCACGATCCCCAGTCCCATCGACCCTGTCTTCCCCGCTTGCGACCCCGTCCTCTTCCGCAACCCCCGCTCGTCTCTCGCTTCCCACCTACCCCGCGGGATCTCCTCCTCCCTCGATTCGGACCCCGCCGCCGCCTCTGGCTGCCCTCTCCTTCTTCCCCTCCTGCGCGGCGCCAGACCCGTGAGCTTGCCGCCCGGCCTGTCCAGCGCCAGCGCCGCCCCGCTTCCGCGCCTCTCCGTCCGTGACTCTGCGTGCCGCCTCCTGCAGCTATGGTTCTCGCCGCCCCTGCGCCGGTGCCCCCCGAGCACCACCTCGACACCGCACCAGCCTCGCCGTTCGACCGCCGCGGCCTCCCCGTCTCCACCGTCAGCCATGGCCAGCGCCCGCCGCAGCATCCTTCCGCAGCCCATTCTGCGGTCGCCGGTCAAGCTCGCCCGCGAGGCCCTCTGCCTCCTTCCGCCCGGCCGGCCTCTGCCGCCGTCGACAGGCCCGTGCACCCGGTCTCGCGTCCACGTCCTATGAGACGACGCTGCCCGCGCCACCGTCTGCTTGTCCGGCCCCTTCCCTGCGAGCTCCGCCGCCTCTCCCTGCAGGCCTCCGTCCCACGGCCATCTCTGCATCACCGGCAGCCGCCTATGCCTCCGAGCCCCTCTCGCCGCCACCCCGCGCCGCCACGGCCGTCCTCTTCCTCGAGCTGGACGCCTCGTCCTTCTCCCCCGGCCCGAGCTCTGGCGCCTATGGCCGCGGCGTCCACATCGTCGTCGTCCGAGAGGACCCCGCACTACCTCGCGGATCATCATCTCGTGCAACACGTTTTCTGCTTCACACGCGAGGCCCATCTCAGCGTGTTTCACCTGCAGCCATCGCGTGCGCGCCCTCCGTTTACACTAGCATTGCTGCTACTGTGTTGATCATGTCTTTGTGATCTGTATGTTTCTGTCGTGTATATGCGTGTGAGATGCCCTCGCTGCAGACCCAAGTTGTCCATCGATGCTCATGACCTACCACGAAAGTATGACGACAAGGTCTTCGTGACCGAAGAATGAGATGCATTGAAGACACGTGTCTCCAACCAGGAACATCAAGTTCTTCGTCACGGAGCGCAATGATCTCCTTCAGGATCCGAATGCGGAGATCCCAAAGACCCCGGTCTTGGACCCGGAGGCCCCAAGCTCTCCTTCCCGAACCCCGAAGACCTGACCCTGGATCCAAAGTCTGAACCCCGGCATCGGCTTCATGCTCTCCTTCACGAACGCCAAGACCCCGTTCCCGGAAGCGAAGAACAATTCCGAAGATCCAAACCTGATCCCGTCGATCCCATCGGACCCTCGGAACCCAAGATTGCCGAGTCCCGATGTGTGACCCCTATCCGAGATCCCTATTTTTTATAATATGCCATTGTCACTTGTTGCATACTAAATTGTACATGTTTGCATACATATTCATTTGTTTGTCGGCTCACCTAATAATTAAATATGGAGACCATATGTGTGCCGATGCCATGTTTTGCTCCATTTAAATTTGTGTAGCAAACTGATGTCATGTTTTTCCTTGTTAAGACAACATTTAAATTGTGGGATAACTAAATAACATGAATCTTCTAATTAATTATCGGGACTCTGGTTCCGCTTAATATTGCCTAGTCACATCGCATCTTTGCCATGTCATGCATCATACATGCATCATGCCCGATCTTCTACCATAGTAATAAATAGTGCATTAGGTGTTTCTTTTAGCGCTTTGCTTCTTCACGGATTAGACCGTTGAGTTGATGCGAGTGTCGACAAGTTCTTCGGATAATGTATCTTCGGCAGTGTTTCCCAGGCGTGCATTCTCCCCCTTTCTACCTATTTTGCATTTATAATCTTTAGTTCTTCCCGTTGATCTATTGTTATCCGTGTGCGATGCTTTAGTTCCCGTGCACTATTTATATTCTTTGCAGGCTCTATATTGCCTTGGACACATCCTATTGCCTGTTGTTTGGATAGACATTCGGCCTTGCGAATCGTAGTTGCTTGCTCAGGTGCTGCTCTACGTCGTTGTGGTTCCACCGTTGTTGGAAGGTTGGCATATGCTTAATGGTGAAGATGATCATGGTTTTCATTATGCTTATAAATTAAAAATGTTGGAAATAGATATAATGTAGAGGCACCGGTGAGTAATAGTTATATTTGCTTTTTAAACCATCCACTTGTGTCCACCTAGGACCCGAGTTCTTGACACCTGTTTCGAGATCGAGCGCGCTAACCACAGGTTGGGTGTGTGGGCACCCCATGGGCTTACTACCTGATTTCAAAGTACAGTGCTAGGGGCCACAAAGTAGTTTGGGGCTTTATTATTATCCTGTACTTATGCCATGCTTTACTGCTTTATTTACGATTGCGTGTGGAGCGCCTGTACTGTTTAGGAACCCCGTGCCACGTTTTCACTGTATCGATGAGCCCAGTCACACTTTCGGGTTCCCAGTCGTTTACAGCCGTCACCACACATCCTGGGTCCGTATCGGAGACGGTCGACTTCGTTACGGGTAGCTTAGTGGGGTGGCCTGATGATCGACTCAACATGTCGAGCTCGTTGGGGAACCCTAAGAGGAAGGTATGATGAGCACATCAGCAAGTTTTTCCTCAGTTATGAAACCAAGGTTATCGAAACAGTAGTAGCAAGGAAACACCTCCAAGGTGTTGTTTCCAACTTGGAATCCTGTACAACACAACCACAGAACTTTGCCTCCAACTTACAGTGAGGTTGTCAATCTCACCGGTTTTGCTGAAAACAAAGGATTAAACGTATTATGTGGAAGATAGTAATTGCTTGCAGAAAGTAAACAGAAAACAGTAAATAGATTTGTAGATTGATGGTAAAAGAATGGATCGGGGTCCATAGTTCACTAGAGTTGATTCTTCTTAAGATAGATGACATGTTGGATGAACAAATTATAGCGGGCCAATTGACAGACACCGAGAAAGCATACATGCATATACTAATCATCTTGACTCCTATGAGATTTGATTGGGCATTACAACATTATACATAGATCGTAATCCAACTGCATCTATGACTAATAATCCACCTTCAGGTTATCATTCGAACCCCCTCCAGTATTAAGTTACAAGCAACAGATAATTGCATTAAGAAAAGTGTGTAAAGTAAACAATACGATTGTTATATGAACAAAGGATTGTTGTTTTCTCCCTAGTAGCAACAACACATCTAGTACCTTAGAGATTTCTGTCACTTCCCAGATTCCTAGAGGCATGAACCCACTATCGAGCATAAATACTCCCTCTTGGAGTTGCTAGCATCTACTCGGCCAAGATAGCTACTAACAACGGAAAGCACGCAAGATCACAAATAACATAGACATGATAGAATCAATAATCAATCTGAAATAGCATCTCAATATCCATCAGATCCCTGCAAACACAACATGTAGATTATAAATAGATGATCTTGATCATGAACGGAGCTCACAAGATCTAAACATGGTAGCACAAAGGAGAAGAACCAACCATCTAGCTACTACATGGACCCGTAGTCCAGGATGAACTACTCACACATCACACTGGAGGCAGGCATGGTGATGAAGAAGGCCTCCAGGGTGATCTCTCCCCTCCGGCAGGGTGCCGGGAAGAGCTTCAGATCCCTCCCGATCTAGCGATGGAGATGGCGGCGACTACAGAGTCTTTCGTGGAATTTTGATCGGGTCCTTAGGGTTTTCATCCCGGAGGCAATATATAGGCGAAAGGACAAGGTCGGTGGAGTACCAGGGGGCCCACACCCCCAGGTGGCGCGGCTAGTGCTGGCCGTGCCACCACTAGGTGTGGCCGCCCTAGTTCCCCTCTTAGTCTCCCCTCTATACTCCGTGTTCCTTCTTGTGAAATATTGACTTGGGCTTTTGTCCAGTCCAATTCCGAGAATATTTTCTTACTAGCTTTTCTGAAACCAAAAACAGCAGAAAATAGGCAATTGGCACTATGGCATCTTGTCAATAGGTTAGTTCCAAAAAATGTGTAAAAATACTCCAAAGTGTGGACAAAACATAAGAAAGTAGATATAAAACAAGCATGGAACATCAAAATACGTTTGCGACGTATCAATATCCCCAAGCTTAACTCCTGCTCGTCCTCGAGTAGGTAAGTGATAAAAAGAATAATTTTTGAGGTGACATGAACCATCATAATCTTGATCAAAGTATTTGTATAACATTGATAACTGGAATCATAGTACTTTAACATAGCTTGAAAGATATAGTTCTAATAATAAGACATAGCAACTATGTTGTAACATGAAAAGGTACAAACAAAAGATTCATGAATAACAATGCTTTGAAAAAAGTTTGTTTGTTTCATATATAGAAAACATAATGAGATGGTATTCAGCTGTAGCATCCCAATTGTCTAACAATTGCAATGCTACTAGCCTAGTCTATATAATGCTACTTCCTACATATAATTGTTGCATCATAATTATATCATGTTCATGTCATCATGCCACATTGCATTTGAGCATCATATAAAACCCTTTTCATTTGGTTCTTATCTCATGTGCATTAATTAATTGTATTTGCCTCTTGATATATTGTATTTGGTTCTTGATAAATGCTTGATGCCCAAGTTGAGTTGGGGGCATATCTTTTATTAACTCCACCACCTTTCTTTATCACCACCCCATCTTTTCCACCATCCAACTATATGTGAGCCTTGCAATTTATTTGGTTTCACCTCTAGCTCATGTGGATTGGGATGGATCCAGTTACAATTCCACATGCTCCCATATATGCATCATGTTGTTTTCACATTATTGATATATGAAGAGCCACATGGCCACCTTTGCATGCATGTGGTTAGTTTCACTTGCTCTAGCTTCCATATGGATCTATCAATATATGCCCATGTATGAGGAGGTATTTTGGCCATCAATAATCTAGTCACATGAAATATCAATGCCTTATGTGACCTTTTTCTTTTGCTCTATTGGAACTTTTATGCTTCCTTTGAACTATTGGTTCTTACTCAATCATATTCATGCCTTATGTGATCAAGTCCACCATCTAGCTCCATGTGGTACCTTTTCCTTTCTTGCTATCTCCCCCACCAAAAATCTTTTGTTTGCACATCTTTAATTCTATTCCTTGTTTTGCATGTGGTTTTGGCCAAATTCTTCTACTTCTCCGTGTTTTGTAATTCTTTTGTCTAGATAAGCTACCAAATATCCCTTTCTTTTTAGCCAAACCCATAAGAGGCCATATACTCATATACGTATATGTGGATGTGTGTGCACGTGAAACCCCTCTCTCTCTTGATCATACATATAGTGGAAACACACACACTCCTATCTATTCTAGCTACCCGATGCACCCATGAGGTCTTTTTCTCCCTCTAGCTCACATGGCCACCAAATCATAGCTCCAAGGCACATGCTCACGTTCCCCTCTCTCGCTGATCAAAATGTTGAGCCAGCTATTTTTTTTGCAGCTACACCACGATCAGCATGTGCCCCTGCTCCCTCTCTTTCTATCTCTAGCTATCTAATAAAGAGGGAGGAGAGAGCCATAGCCCTACCCGAGAGCACCACCCCCTCTTCTCACCTTTTGCAAAAGCAAACACGTGAACCTTCCTACTTTGTACCAGCTACCCAGGCTATACCAGATCGAGATCTGGGAGCATCCAACAAGTCCCAGACCCATCTCCTTCCTCCCTTCTTCTCCACCCAACCATGGTCTCGCCATGTTCCCCACAAAACCCTAATCGTCCATACCAGGAGGAGGGTGGCTAGAGCTGTGCTAGGAGGTGCCGAAGGCGTCCAGGAGAGTCACCTTCTTCCTCTACATCGACCAGTACAACAGCCGCTCCAGAAGCTCTTCGGAGAACCACCAGCCCCGCCATGATCTGTAAGGAACCGAAGCTTCCTAGGCACGAGCCAACCACGGATCTCGGCCTCCTCGAGCTAAACTATCTGCACCAGTAGGTCGCTGGTGAGCTATCCTACCTCCCAGACACCCCTCCTTTGCATATCCTGCCGAGCCTCGCTGCCGGGTGCGACGCCGTGCGTGCTCGCTGCCATGGGCGCTAGAAGTTTCCCGGCTGCCTCTGTTCTTCGCATCCTAGAAATCACTGTGGTGCTCTTCTTCGAACTACACCTGAATGAAAGTTGTAGATCCCGGACCCCTCTTCAAATCGACATAAAGAACGTTCAAAACCATCAAGTACAGCCATGGGAATCTTGATCGCAAGATCGATGTCTGAGAATACCCACTTGTTCTCGGCTACTTCGTTCTTCACGAAACTGCTCTAGACACGGTCCACCCCATAATGCGCCGATCCAACCAGTGTGTAGATCTTTTTCTCCCGGTCATTTTGAGTACCTATACGCCCCATTCCGTGCCTGGAGTCGGCCTGAAACTTCGCCGGGAGTTGGCACTCTGTGGCTGCCGCCCGCGTCGTCGGTGACATGACATTCAGTTTTGTGTCTGTAACACCTCAACCGACTGGACTCGTTCAAAAACGAACCTGGCCCAGATCTATCACAAAACCGCCAGTAGCACAGTGGCAAGGCCAGCTAGCTCTCGCCCAACAAGTCGTGGGTTCGAATACCCACCGTGCCTTTTTCTTTTGACCTCACGCCGAGCGTCCCCACCTGTCAGTCTCCCTTCACCACCACCTCTCAGGCCCGCGCACCGGTGGCCCAGTCCTCATCTTTGGCCCACATGTCATTTGGTGCGGGTACAGCTAGGCGAAGTATAAAAAGTCCAGAAGTATTTTTCTATAAATACAAAAATTCCAGAAATGTTTTAATATACTTTTATATCAAGAAATTAATAACTTTTAATTGGTAAATCCAAATAATGCAAATAATATATGTTTTTGAATCAGAAAAATGTGAGAGATTCGAATATGCCATCCAAAATAATGTTTGACTAATTTAAATTTTGGAAATTGTTTAATTGCAATAAAAATGCATTTTCTCAATTAATTAATAACTTTAATTCTATAACTCCAAATTTGACAAATAATATGTCTAAAATGATCAGCTCGACGATCCCGTTCTGTTAAGGCATTCCATGTTATGGATTAAAGCATGCATCATATAAATATTAAGTGGACAGCAAGTTATATGGGAGCAAACATGACTAAAAACTTAATAAAATGCTTTATTCTTGTACCCCACACCTCACCCATGCCATGCTATGTTATGCCATGTAATTTGTGCATCATTCATCATAGCATGCTTGTTTGCTTGTCGCATTTTATTTATATGTTTGCGCATTATATTTATGTTGGTCTTATTTGTTTGGTTCTTCTCGAATAGACGCCGAGCAGGGGAATTATCAGGAATCCCAGGAGTACTACCCAGATCCATCTCTCGCTTCAACTGAGCTACCAGGCAAGCACTACCACATGCTTGCATACATATAGTACCTATTGCTTCTATCTTATTCTTGCATCATGGAGTCGTGAATGCATTAAATTGAATCCCAAGTACTGCATAGCCTTTACTTTTAAACCCCACCGAGCTTGTTCCTCCATCCCATGAGCCATTACTACAGGAGTTGTTTGAGCCATGCGAGTCGTAGAACAACATGTGTAGGGTATGAGTGTCTGATGGATAACGAGGTACCTAAACAACTTAACCTGAGTAGTAATGGAATAACTAATGAAAGAGGCACCGGTGGGCAATATCTATTATTTGGTTTTTATGTCCACTTGTGTCCCGTAGGACCCCGAGTACTTGATACATGTTCCTTAACTATCGCACTATCCGCATATGGGACCATGAATCCCCTTAGCTAGAGCTCGATTCATTTCTTATTTCTTGGGGCCACAAAGTAGTTTGGGGCTTTATTACTATCCTGTACCTATGCCATGCTTTACTGCTTTATTTAAGATTGTGCGTGGAGCACCTGTACTGTTTTGGATCGTGCCACATTTTCGCGGTATCGACAAGCCCAGTCACACTTTCGGGTTCCCAGTCGTTTAAAGCCGTCGTCACAAACTCTGGGTCTGTTCCGGAGCCGGCCAACTTTGTTGCGGGTAGCTTAGTGGGGTGGCCCCCTGAAATATTTTATGAATCCTGTGATTTCTTTGTCATGAAAGCCTCGTTGGGTTTTGAGTTGGTTTCTCCGAGGTCGATCGTGTGTGTGTTGCTATTTGTGCACCCCTGCAGGGTAAATCTTTCTGAAAGCCGTGTCCGCGGTTATGGACGACTTGGAGCATAGTTTCTCGATCATAGACAAGTATAAATAAAGTACCGTCTTTAATTTGAATAAATATCTAACTAGTAGTTAGTGCAATACTCAAGGAATGATTAACAAAATCTGCCAACGGATGGGTTGTTCGTCCGCTCTCTCGTTGGTAAGCGAGAAGGAGGATGGATCTGTTACTTTTTACTGTTATAACTGTTGTTTCTAATTAACGGACATCCGTCTATCATTGGTTAGGCGGATGGTTAGCGAGTATCTATAGACTTGTTAGTTATTATCTTTTGCTGCAATTGCGTCAACCCAGGTATATGTCCCCTTTAGAGGCATAAAGACTTGCTGAGTACCCCTAGGGTCTCACACGATAAATGGTTTGATTCAGATGAACAGGTGTATTCGCAAGATGGATACTGGGTGGAGGAGACAGATGATGTTGGCAACGATCACTCGGTGTAGAGATTCCGGGGTGGGGATCCGTGAGATCTGTGGGCAGGATGTGCTTATTTATGTGGCATCTTATGCCGATTTTCTTCTTATCCGTACTCGGATCTTGTTTCCCGCTTCCGCTTGATACTCTGTTGAATGATGTATGAGGAGCTATCCTACACTATTATCTCTATCTAGGATATTTGGATCTTGCCATATGGCGTTGCAATATTTCTATTTCTTTTAGATGGTATGGCTCTGAGAACTGTTGTAAGGTAGCTTGCATACATACTCACTTGTGTATGTATTTGATCTCTTCGTCTGTTGCCTACGCCGCTCGCTCATGTCCCGATGTTCTTGGAAGTGGTTAGGGCGGTCAACGGGCCTACACGCGGATGGCCCTGGGCCCCCGCTGTAAAATTCCTTAACCACTTTTGGTTCATCCAGGCTTGAACTTAGAGCGTAGGGTCCGAGGTTGTTATAATTGGTATCAGAGCCATCCCGCCCTTCAGGGTCTCAGCCAAAATGGTCGTTGTTAGTCTAGCAAATATTTTGGTAGCTATGTATACTAGGGAAAAACAAAACACGAGAGTAGGACTGCTTCCATTTTTCTTCTTACCCACCCACCCACCCTTTTCTGGTAAGGAAGTGTAACATTTTCAATCCTCTTCTAAAAAATTCAAACTAGGATTCACGTGTTCTGGGTTTCCGTAGTACCATAGAAAGTGTGTGTGAGTGTGTATCTCCTTGTCTATCTGTTGCATCCAACCTTGTTGTCGCAATCTGCTTTTGGTTATCAACTGTTGGTACAGTCCATGCTGACAGGCTTTTGTAAACCGACGCAATCTATCCGACTCCTTGTTAACCGGTGCCATCTTGTTAAGGGTGTTCTTCCTTCCAGCATGCTTTCACAGAATGTGGAGTTGCTAATCCCTATCTGATAAGTGATTTTGCGCATTTATTGGTATTTTAATGCCGAAAAATGCGGAAATTTTTTCTTTGATACATCTGTGTTTCCACACTCCTCTTCAGTCGTGTGTGAAACATTATCTATCTTCCTTTTATCGGCATGTTCATGCTAACTCATTCTTTTGTCACCGGCGCTTAATCCTAAAGTTTTTGCTTCATTTTCAATTCTTCTGGGCTAAATACATAACGTGTGCCGATCCGATGCTTGTGATTGTAATTTGGTTCTCGGCACAGCTATATGACACTTATCATGAGTGGAATATAATTAATGCTAACAATCTAATCCTTCAAATGATGATGGTTATTCTCTTGTGATTTTGAGTTATACCGTGATCATATCATTGTCATAATCAAGTATCTTTGGCAATCTAGAGGTTTCTTAAGGCACTATGATGGATTTTCATCCGAATGTCGTGCTTCATATCTTTTAGTCTCCGTATCTACAAGGTTCTCTTTGATATAGGAGGATCTCATCCTTTCATATCCGACAACTTTGCTTAATGTATGGGCTACAATCATTCTTACCCAAGATCTCCTTATCTTTGTAACCGGTGATCCGATCAAGTATGTGAACTAGGCGGCAGCTCTTTTTCTTTTCCGAAGGACCAGATAATCTATTCTGCCAATGCATCTTCTTCAACATGAATCCATGCTCTTGATGTTGATGTTTCAAAAGAGCATTGGGCTCAGAAAGTGTTTCGAGCATTTGTTTGTTTCTCCCGCCTCTTGAACTTGATATTCTTGGAATATCTTGTTAATCTGTGGTGGTATATCTTGATGATATGCTTGCCTATTCTATATCAATGGAAGAACATGGAAGATCATCTGTGTTTCTTCTCTCAAGCTTCATGAACACCGCCTGTGTGAAAAGTTCTCAGAGTGTGAATCCTGACTTTTTGAAGTCACCTATCTCGACCACGTCCTCTGCTAAATACATTGCTACAATTCTGGAATCAGCAAGCCCATTGTTAATTCCATCCTCCACCTTCAATCAAACTCGGAGTCTTTCCTTGTTGGTGAGTTATCATCGTCGTTCCGCTGAAGATTTCCTCAAGACTGCTAAATCTCTCTCAATCATTTCAAGAAGAACATGGAGTTCTTTTCACCTCTGTCTCGTCAAGTAATCTTTTGAAACCCTCTCGTTCCATCTTCTATCCTCAATCCACCGAAGGCCGCGAAGACTTTTCAGATCTTTTGTAATCCTTCTGTCCAAGTTGGTGCTATCTTTTTCTTTATCTGTTGAATCTTGTAGTTGTTCTCCATAATCTTCCTTCATATCTTTCCGTTGGCTTGGTACTTCCGACATGACGACAACATAATCATCTTTATCTATCTTGAATCCGGCGAATCGTTTGCATCTATCCTTGTTTTCTAACGAAGTTCCATGAGTTATCCTTGTCAAGATCTTCATTCTGTTTTGGTAGTTGGGTTGCATGGTTTTCCTAATCATGTGCGGAGTAATGCTTTGAGTGCGGGATGGAGTAGCTACCGTACCACTACTCTTATCATTCGCTCTTGTACATTTGAATTGGCGGATTAATGCGATTTCACTCATTCCTGGAAGTTAGAAGTGGCCTTTATCCCTCGATACTTTTACTTCCGTCCTTGTTTCCGGAGGTTTCTCTCAAGAACATAATCAATAATCTCTTGTTGGTGATCACGTCTTTTTTTTCTACACGGAGCAAAATCTTCAATGATCTGGTGGAAGCAAATGCAATATCTTCTCGGTTCCTCTTCATCCTACCGGTGTTCGACATCGTCCAACAAGATTAGTGGAGTATATCTCGAAACTTCACTTATCAATCCTTTTGCCTCTTGGTAAAGCCAATTATGGTTGATGCCATTCATCACAAAATGTTTCCACTTCTCTCGGGATTCTACCATAAGCTAGCATCCCCCCTTCTCTTGAAGTTATATCCACGCACCTCAATTGCGTGATCCTTTGGTTCTCACCGGTGCAAGAAGAAGACAATCCGAAATCCTTCCGTTGTTATCAAGGAACTTTATTGTATGAAGGAAATAATGTTTCCCCAATCTTCATTTCTTAATCCCGAGGGAAGAAACAATGCTATTTTCATAGTGGTTGATAACCTCTCCAAGCTAGCTCTTTTCTTCCAGCGAGACAAAGATTCATCTTTGCTTGCATCTATTGATCTTCAATACTAACGATGTGTCTTTTCTTTCTCCATGATACATCGTTCCTTCTAATTCTTTCAACGAGTGGTTCTTTTCTATTATCGTGTTTATCGAGAAAACCACAGCTATGTTCATCCTATCCTTCTTGTCTCACGACAATCCTTCAACTCGTCTAACCGTTTGTTTCTCAAGCAAAACGCAAGACTCGCAACAAGTCTAGCAAGTTTGCAAGGTGTTATGGTCGCACCATTCCATTGTTAATCACCTTGGGAACATGAGGATCACCTTCGTTCCGAACACCCGTCTATCCTTGTGTCTTTTTCTTTTTCCTAGGAATCTCGGGGCGAGATTCTTGTTTAGTGGGGGAGAGTTGTAGCATCCCAATTGTCTAACAATTGCAATGCTACTAGCCTAGTCTATATAGTGCTACTTCCTACATATAATTGTTGCATCATAATTATATCATGCTCATGTCATCATGCCATATTGCATTTGAGCATCATATAAAACCCTTTTCATTTGGTTTTTATCTCATGTGCATTAATTAATTGTATTTGCCTCTTGATATATTGTATTTGGTTCTTGATAAATGCTTGATGCCCAAGTTGAGTTGGGGGCATATCTTTTATTAACTCCACCACCTTTCTTTATCACCACCCCATCTTTTCCACCATCCAACTATATGTGAGCCTTGCAATTTATTTGGTTTCACCTCTAGCTCATGTGGGTTGGGATGGATCCACTTACAATTCCACATGCTCCCATATATGCATCATGTTGTTTTCACATTATTGATATATGGAGAGCCACATGGCCACCTTTGCATGCATGTGGTTAGTTTCACTTGCTCTAGCTTCCATATGGATCTATCAATATATGCCCATGTATGAGGAGGTATTTTGGCCATAAATAATCTAGTCACATGAAATATCAATGCCTTATGTGACCTTTTTCTTTTGCTCTATTGGAACTTTTATGCTTCCTTTGAACTATTGGTTCTTACTCAATCATATTCATGCCTTATGTGATCAAGTCCACCATCTAGCTCCATGTGGTACCTTCTCCTTTCTTGCTATCTCCCCCACCAAAAATCTTTTGTTTGCCCATCTTTAATTCTATTCCTTGTTTTGCATGTGGTTTTGGCCAAATTCTTCTACTTCTCCGTGTTTTGTAATTCTTTTGTCTAGATAAGCTACCAAATATCCCTTTATTTTTAGCCAAACCCATAAGAGGCCATATACTCATATACGTATATGTGCATGTGTGTGCACGTGAAACCCCTCTCTCTCTTGATCATACATATAGTGGAAACACACATACTCCTATCTATTCTAGCTACCCGATGCACCCATGAGGCCTTTTTCTCCCTCTAGCTCACATGGCCACCAAATCATATCTCCAAGGCACATGCTCACGTTCCCCTCTCTCGCTGATCAAAATGTTGAGCCAGCTATTTTTTTTCAGCTACACCACGACTAGCATGTGCCCCTGCTCCCTCTCTTTCTATCTCTAGCTATCTAATAAAGAGGGAGGAGAGAGCCATAGCCCTACCCGAGAGCACCACCCCCTCTTCTCACCTTTTGCAAAAGCAAACACGTGAGCCTTCCTCCTTTGTACTAGCTGCCCAGGCTATACCAGATCAAGATCTGGGAGCATCCAACAAGTCCCAGACCCATCTCCTTCCTCCCTTCTTCTCCACCCAACCATGGTCTCGCCATGTTCCCCACAAAACCCTAATCGTCCATACCAGGAGGAGGGTGGATGGAGCTGTGCTAGGAGGTGCCGAAGGCGTCCAGGAGAGTCACCTTCTTCCTCTACATCGACCAGTACAACAGCCTCTCCAGAAGCTCTTCGGAGAACCACCAGCCCCGCCACGATCTTTAAGGAACCGAAGCTTCCTGGGCACGAGCCAACCATGGATCTCGGCCTCCTCCAGCTAAACTATCTGCACCAGTAGGTCGATGGTGAGCTATCCTACCTCCCAGACACCCCTCCTTTGCATACCCTATGGAGCCTCGCTGCCGAGCGCGACGCCGTGCGTGCTCGCCGCCACGGGCGCTAGAAGTTTCCCGGCTGCCTCTGTTCTTCGCGTCCTAGAAATCACTTTGGTGCTCTTCTTCGAACTACACCTGAACGAAAGTTGTAGATCCCGGAACCCTCTTCAAATCAATGTAAAGAACGTTCAAAACCATCAAGTACAGCCCTGGGAATCTTGATCACAAGATCGATGTCCGAGAATACCCACTTGTTCTCGGCTACTTCGTTCTTCACAAAACTGCTCTAGACATGGTCCACCCCAGCACGCTCCGATCCAACCAGTGTGTAGATCTTTTTCTCCCGTTCATTTTGAGTACCTATACGCCCCATTCCGTGCCTGGAGTCGGCCTGACACTTCGCCGGGAGTCGGTGCTCTGTCGCTGCCGCCCGCGTCGTCGGTGACATGACATTCAGTTTTGTTTCTGTAACATCTCAACCGACTGGACTCTTTCAAAAACGAAATGGCCTAGATCTATCACAAAACTGTCAGTAGCACAGTGGCAAGGCCACCTAGCTCTCGCCCAACAAGTCGCGGGTTCGAACCCCCACCGTGCCTTTTTCTTTTTACCTCACGCTGAGCGTCCCCACCTGTCAGTCTCCCTTCACCACCACCTCTCAGGCCCGCGCACCGGTGGCCCAGTACTCATATTTGGCCCACATGTCATTGGGTGCGGGTACAGCTGGGCGAAGTATAAAAATCCAGAAGTATTTTTCTATAAATACAAAAATTCCAGAAATGTTTTAATATACTTTTATATCAAGAAATTAATAACTTTTAATTGATAAATCCAAATAATGCAAATAATATATGTTTTTGAATCAGAAAAATGTGAGGGATTCGAATATGCCATACAAAATAATGTTTGACTAATTTAAATTTTCGAAATTGTTTAATTGCAATAAAAATGCTTTTTCTCAATTAATTAATAACTTTAATTCTATAACTCCAAATTTGACAAATAATATGTCTAAAATGATCAGCTCGACGGGCCCGTTCTGTTTAGGCATTCCATGTTATGAATTGAAGCATGCAGCATATAAATATTAAGTGGACAGCAAGTTATATGGGAGCAAACATGACTAAAAACTTAATAAAATGCTTTATTCTTGTACCCCACACCTCACCCATGCCATGCTATGTTATGCCATGTATTTGTGCATCATTCATCATGGCATGCTTGTTTGCTTGTCGCATTTTATTTATATATTTGCGCATTATATTTATGTTGGCCTTGTTTGTTTGGTTCTTCTCGAATAGACGCCGAGCAGGGGAATTATCAGGAATTCCAGGAGTACTACCCAGATCCATCTCTCGCTTCAACTGAGCTACCAGGCAAGCA
Organism: Avena sativa; assembly: GCA_916181665.1. Taxonomy (NCBI): domain Eukaryota; kingdom Viridiplantae; phylum Streptophyta; class Magnoliopsida; order Poales; family Poaceae; genus Avena; species Avena sativa. The sequence goes on from OV702292.1 coordinate 323,720,290, forward strand.
CTACCACATGCTTGCATACTTATAGTACCTATTGCTTCTATCTTATTCTTACATCATGGAGTCGTGAATGCATTAAATTGAATCCCAAGTACTGCATAGCCTTTACTTTTGAACCCCACCGAGCTTCTTCCTCCATCCCATGAGCCATTACTACAGGAGTTGTTTGAGACATGGGAGTCATAGAACATCATGTGTAGGGTATGTGAGTGTCTGATGGATAACGAGGTACCTAAACAACTTAACCTGAGTAGTAATGGGATAACTAATGAAAGAGGTGCCGGTGGGCAATATCTGCTATTTGGTTTTTATGTCCACTTGTGTCCCATAGGATCCCGAGTACTTGATACCTGTTCCTTGACTATCACACTATCCGCATATGGGACCATGAATCCCCTTAGCTAGAGCTCGATTCATTTCTTATTTCTTGGGGCCACAAAGTAGTTTGGGGCTTTATTACTATCCTGTACCTATGCCATGCTTTACTGCTTTATTTAAGATTATGCGTGGAGCACCTGTACTATTTTGGATCGTGCCATGTTTTCGCGGTATCGACAAGCCCAGTCACACTTTCGGGTTCCCAGTCGTTTATAGCCGTCATCACAAACGATGGGTCCATTCCGAAGCCGGCCAACCAACTTCATTGCGGGTAGCTTAGTGGGGTGGCCCCCTGAAATATTTTATGAATCCTGTGATTGCTTTGTCGTGAAAGCCTCGTTGGGTTTTGAGTTGGTTTTTCCGAGGTCGATCGTGTGTGTGTTGCTATTTGTGCACCCCTGCAGGGTAAATCTTTCTGAAAGCCGTGTCCGCGGTTATGGATGACTTGGAGCACAGTTTCTCGATCATAGACAAGTATAACTAAAGTACCGTCTTTAATTTGACTAAATATCTGACTAGTAATTAGTGCAATACTCAAGGAATGATTAACAAAATCTGCCAACGGATGGGTTGTTCGTCTGCTCTCTCGTTGGTAAGCGAGAAGGAGGATGGATCTGTTACTTTTTACTGTTATAACTGTTGTTTCTAATTAACGGACATCCGTCTATCATTGGTTAGGCGGATGGTTAGCGAGTATCTATAGACTTGTTAGTTATTATCTTTTGCTACAATTGCGTCAACCCATGTATATGTCCCCTTTAGAGGCATAAAGACTTGTTGAGTACCCCTAGGGTCTCACACGATAAATTGTTTGATTCAGATGAACAGGTGTATTCGCAAGATGGATATTGGGTGGAGGAGACAGATGATGTTGGCAACGATCACTCGGTGTAGAGATTCCGGGGATGGGGATCCGTGAGATCTGTGGGCGGGATGTGCTTATTTATGTGGCGTCTTATGCCGATTTGCTTCTTATCCATACTCGGATCTTGTTTCCCGCTTCCGCTTGATACTCTGTTGATTGATGTATGAGGAGCTATCCTACACTCTCTATCTAGGATATTTAAATCTTGCCGTATGGCGTTGCAATATTTCTATTTCTTTTAGATGGTATGGCTCTGAGAACTGTTGTAAGGTAGCTTGCATACATACTCACTTGTGTATGTATTTGATCTCTTCGTCTGTTTCCTACGCCGCTCGCTCATGTCCCGATGTTCTTGGAAGTGGTTAGGGCGGTCGACGGGCCTACACGTGGGTGGCCCTAGGGCCCCGCTGTAAAATTCCTTAACCACTTTTGGTTCATCCAGGCTTGAACTTAGAGCGTAGGGTCCGAGGTTGTTACATCAGCTTGTCCCTCATAGTGTAGCAAAACATAAATGCATAGGACACCTTCAAAGTTCATAAGGGTGACTAGATGCAAATAGTTTAAGGACAAGCAATATCAAAGTTATGAATCAATCAACAAGTTTTAAGACAATGCACATTAAACTAAGAATGGCCACTATGCTCTCTCAATAGGTGCATAAAGATAGAAGATGGAGACTCAACATAAAAGTAAAAAAAAAGGCCTTCATAGAAGGAAGCAGGGATTCAAGTCTTTTAAAGAGCTTCCAAAAATTATGGTACTTATTAGCTTTAAGCTCTCATTGCTCCTATCATAAGCATCTTTAGGTGGTTAAGGTTAAAGTGAACAAATATGAGGATATGCTTGACAAGTTATAAGCTGAAAATCTCATACCCCTTACTTACGAGTATCGTTCCTCATGCTACTCAAGTTTAGTGACAAGTAAGTTCTTGTCATTGTAAGTACATGTGTATCATAGAGAACCGCCAATAGGGCACCCCTTGCCCGATGATACAGAAGAATCCCCATATCAAAATGACAAGGCAAGCAGACAATGAGCATCTCAACATCCTTTTATTTCCTATTTGCATAGGCATCTTTTTTTTCTTTCTTTCTCTTTTTTTTATTTCCTATTTGCATATTTTTTTATAGAGGATGCTTCATAGATTGCTCACTATGGTTACGCTGCAGGTTTCCACCATGATTAGGCATGGATTAGACCAGCCGCCCAGGCGTTTCTCTAACACATATACGAACTCCATGAGGCTTACAAGCTCCCCTTTCATTTCACACCACCAGGATCCATAATCAAAAGAACATGATATCAACTAAATAAAGTGCAATGTTGAAAGCGTTCCCCATGACAGCATGATTCTGCTAATCCACAACTTACAAAACGCAAGCATATACGCAACATAGATGGACACAATGGTTAAAGTTTATTAAGTGCAAGAAAAAGTAAAGTGTGTCAGCAAGTTCATGACAGCTTTAATCACTAATTTTCACATAACAAGTTTAATTCGGAAGATAGATAAAAACATGAATATACTTGGAATAGCAAATGCTAATAGGTAGGTATGGTGGACATTTTGGAATAACTTGGTTTTATTTGGAGTTGGATGCATGAGTGGAACTCATACTTGGTATGGAGGCTAGCAAAAGACTGGGAGCGACCAACTAAGAGAGCAATAATGGCCATAATCATGCAAAGCGACAAAACATTATTAATTAAAGCATAAAGTGATATTACAAGACGAAAACTAAATGATCATAGAGGCTATGGTGACTTGGTATACTCTTAACATGGTGTGAGCATGCGCCAAGTCAACCCAAATAAAGCATTAAAGGAGAATACCACAATATTATGCTTTTATATGCTAAAACAACGCATGATTCTTTTAAGGCACATTAAGCAATCTCAATTATTTATAACAAGTTATGTTACAACAATAATCACTAAGCATAAAGCCAAAACAATATCAAGCATGACATGATAAAGTCTAAGTCACAGTCAAAAACAAGCTCCTTTTATACCACTTAAGCATGAACTTTCCTACTCTTTTGTAATCCAAATCAACCTATTTGAAACTATGTATGAATGAGGGGGTCCAACCAATTTATTCAAGCAAAATAAGCAAACAAAAACTAAAAACGAAAACGAAGACACTCCAAGAACAATACAATTGTGCATGAAACAATAAAAATGAAGTGTTTAGAAGAAACCAAGAAGGAGATGCCTTGGGCATCCCTAAGCTTTAACGCTTATACTTCCTGAATATTTCTTGGGGTGACACGGGTGGCATCCCCAAGCTTGATATTTTGTACATACTTCATCTTATCACATTACTCTTCCCTACACTTTAAAATTTCCTTCATACAAAACTTCACATAATCTTCATTAGCAACATTAGTTTACTCAAGATAATAAGTCTTTTGGTTCAGTTCCAACACAAATAAAATTTCCATTAAAATAAAATCTATTGTAGCACTTCGTTTAAAAATTTCAAATGATTAAAGAGAACTCAAAGAGAAAGAGATTAATAGGCAAATGCAAATAATGGCAGAAATCTGTCAAAACAGACTAGCAGGTAAAAACCAATTTTTTCGAAGACCTTCTGTTGCTCAAATCGAAAAGTGTTAAACTAACGAAAGTTGCATAACAACCTGGGGCAGAAGCACAATAAATTACAGCTCAAACTGACGTTCATATATGTTTCATGAATTTTTACAGCGAAGCACAAAAATCTGTTTCGGGACAGCAACTTTCCCAAGCATTACTTCGCTCTCATTAGAGGTTACTCTTGGCACAAAAACCACACAAAAATGATAAAGAGAGGTTATTACTGAAGCAATAACTTCCAACACTCAACAAAAGATTCCTAACCAAATTTGGGTTATCTCCCAATAAGTGCTTTTCTTTAACGCCTTTGAGCTAGGCATAAGAAACAAGAAAAGAATCAAGTATTCTCAAATGAAGAAGCATTAAGATCAATACTAGAAACATCTTCAGCAAGGCAAGGTATCTCATCCAAATAAGTTCTAGAGGATCCTCTCTCAATGCTCTTGGGTTCACTATCTTCATCAAACGGGTTTTCAGGAACAATCCAATCAAAATTCTTTTCTAAGGCTTCATGCATTCCTACAAGTTTAAAAGGTATTGGTATTTTAATTTCCTCTTCATTTTTAGGTTTGGTTTTATCCATCTTTTCTCGTGTACCAATAACATCTACACATGAGCCTAGCATATTAAAACAATCAAAGACTTTTTTGGCTTCCTTAATAACATCATAGAATTCTTTAAGCAAAGTTTCCAGAATAAAATCTCTCTTTTCAGGGTCCTCAATATCTTTAAGTTTAAGAAACATTACTTGCATTATGGGGTTAAGGTTAACAAACCTAGCTTCCAACATGTGAACTAAGGAGGCTGCAGCAATTTCATAATTTGGAGCAAGTTCTGCTAGGGATCTATCCTCAATATCCTCATGCTTGCTAACATGATTAAAGAATTCTTCAATATTATCTTTCCCAATTATAGAGCCACTACCTTTTGAAAGGTCTTTCAGGGTGAACTTAGGGATCAACATGGTGAGCTAGGAACTAGGTAACAACTATAATTTTTTTTATATTTTTGATAAAGGAAGCAAACTAGTACAACTAATTTTTTTGTGTTTTTGATAAAAGAGACAAGCAAACAAAGCATAAATAAACTAAGCAAAACAAATAAAACAAAGTAAAGCAATTGGTTATGAGGGACTCCTCTTGTGAAGATGTCCTTGACTCCCCGGCAACGGCGCCAGAAAGAGCTTGATGATCGACTCAACACGTCGAGCTCATTGGGGACTCCAAGAGGAAGGTATGATGAGCACAATAGCAAGTTTTCCCTCAGTTATGAAACCAAGGTTATCGAACCAGTAGGAGCAAGGAAACACCTCCAAGGTGTTGTTTCCAACTTGGAATCCTGCACAACACAACCACAGAACTTTGCCCCCAACTTACAGTGAGGTTGTCAATCTCACCGGTTTTGCTGAAAACAAAGGATTAAACGTATTGTGTGGAAGATAGTAATTGCTTGCAAAAAGTAAACAGAAAACAGTAAATAGATTTGTAGATTGATGGTAAAAGAATGGACCGGGGTCCATAGTTCACTAGAGGTGATTCTCCTAAAGATAGATGACATGTTGGCTGAACAAATTATAGCGGGCCAATTGACAGACACCGAGAAAGCATACATGCATATACTAATCATCTTGACTCCTATGAGATTTGATTGGGCATTACAACATTATACATAGATCGTAATCCAACTGCATCTATGACTAATAATCCACCTTCAGGTTATCATTCGAACCCCCTCCAGTATTAAGTTGCAAGCAACAGATAATTGCATTAAGAAAAGTGTGTAAAGTAAACAATACGATTGTTATATGAACAAAGGATTGTTGTTTTCTCCCTAGTAGCAACAACACATCTAGTACCTTAGAGATTTCTGTCACTTCCCAGATTCCTAGAGGCATGAACCCACTATCGAGCATAAATACTCCCTCTTGGAGTTTCTAGCATCTACTCGGCCAAGATAGCTACTAACAACGGAAAGCACGCAAGATCACAAATAACATAGACATGATAGAATCAATAATCAATCTGAAATAGCATCTCAATATCCATCAGATCCCCGCAAACACAACATGTAGATTATAAATAGATGATCTTGATCATGAACGGAGCTCACAAGATCTAAACATGGTAGCACAAAGGAGAAGAACCAACCATCTAGCTACTACAGGGACCCGTAGTCCAAGATGAACTACTCACGCATCACACTGGAGGCAGGCATGGTGATGAAGAAGGCTCCAGGGTGATCTTTCCCCTCCGGCAGGTGCCAGGAAGAGCTTCAGATCCCTGCCGATCTAGGGATGGAGATGGTGGCGGCTACAGAGTCTTTCGTGGAATTTTGATCGGTCCTTAGGGTTTTCGTCCCGGAGGCAATATATAGGCGAAAGGGAAAGGTCGGTAGAGTACCAGGGGCCCACACCCCCTGGTGGAGCGGCTAGGGCTGGCCGCGCCACCACTAGGTGTGGCCGCCCTAGTTCCCCTCTTCGTCTCCCCTCCGGACTCCGTGTTCCTTCTGGTGAAATATTGACTTGGGCTTTTGTCCGGTCCAATTCCGAGAATATTTCCATACTAGCTTTTTTGAAACCAAAAATAGCATGAAACAGGCAATTGGCACTATGGCATCTTGTTAATAGGTTAGTTCTAGAAAATGTGTAAAAATACTCCAAAGTGTGGAAAAAACATAAGAAAGTAGATATAAAACAAGCATGGAACATCAAAAATTATAGATACGTTTGCAACATATCATGGCCCCCATGTACATGCTTTGGGTCTGGGAAACGTTGTGTCCAAGGCCCCGTTGACATACCGTTGGGTGTATGTTTTATGATCTTGCACCTACCTGATCTGACAACAAGGGTTGAAGTGCGTGTGGATACTTTGGTGCACCCCTGCAGGGTTAAATCTTTTCGAAAAGCCATGTCCACGGTTATGGACAACTTGGAGCATAGTTTCTCGATCATAGACAACTATAACTAAAGTTTACAGTTAGAAATTGACTTGTTCCTGATATGACTAGTAAGTTGGATAACCACCATGGAAAGAATGTATAAATTTGGCAACCGTGTGAGTTTCCTTGGTAGGACTTCCTCGTTTGGTCTCGAGGGGGAAATACCAAGATGGGTATGTTTGGTGTTAGTATCAGGTTGACTTCAAATAGGTCTTTCTTATCCCTCTCTGATAGCCAACAGATTTATCGAGTCTCTATAGGTTGTTTAGTGCATGCTTCGTTGCCGCTTCAGTCCACCATACCTATGTAGGCGAGAGCCGCCGAATTCTAGACTCACCATTTACTGGCCTCAGTACTGACCGCTCCCTTTTTCCTTTGACCTTTGTTGGCACCCCCTTTTGTTTTGACATGTATAAGTTCGACGTCGTTAGTAGGGTTACCCTTCTGGCTTGGCCTGGGTATGGTTATGGACGCCATTGGTTATTCTTCAGGGCTCTTAGACCCATTTGCATCTTATCCATACTCGGGTGTTGTATCATTTTCAAGGTGATTTGGATCTTTGTATTGTATTTGTATTCTTGACTCATGGAGTCATTGTTGTATATATATGTTCTGTGGGTTCAATCATGGACTATTGTGTAATGATATTACTTCGTTTTCCACCTGCACGCAAGTGCCTGGTGGGCATCTTTGAATCATTTCTATACGGGTTTGGCGGGAATCGCTAAAACTTGCATAGGTCGAATTCGAGGGTGTTACACTGGTGGGTGCCGAGCTATGGCATGGGAAGCAGTGAATGCTTCCCCCAAAGTTTGGTTCCTAGAGCGGTGGGACTGGGGTTTGCGGCTAGTACTTGGCGCGGTGAGGCCAGTCCCGACGCGAGATGGGGACGCTGTTTGTTGCTCCGGCTCGAGGTTGGCTCCTCTGGCCTCGATCGGTGCGATTCCTCCTGACAACTTGCCCCCTTCGGCGGCGTATCCTACGCCACTGGGAGAGGCAGTCTGACGGCAGCGCCTCTTGTGTCGCTAGCGAAGGGGTCTTCGAGTACGGCGCCTCCTGCGTCGCCTGGTAGTGGTACCTCTTGCGCAGCGGCGCCTCCGCTAGCATGCACGTCTTCCTCAATCTCGGGGTGCGGTTGCAACGGCGGTGGCAGTGGCGCAGTTGCGCTTGGCCCTGGACGCAGTTCGGCGCCTGTGATGATAGTCATGCCGTGCATGAGGCTCGGCATCCAAGCCCCCAGTCATGGGAAGGGCGTGGGAGCGAGTCCGTGTAGTGGGCGAGTCTACCATGGCAGGGACGGTCCCGACGCCAGCACCTTTCCTTGGCGCCATGGCTGACAATGGTGCGGTCGATGTCGATGTCAAGCACGAAGACAAAATAGAAGTCGGTGATGGAGATGATGATGACGAAAAGCTCACGAGGCCGTTGATGATGATGCTGATTGCCGAAGCCGTAAACGCGAGTGCCCCTACCTAGTGTGCTAGATGTTGCGTCTCGCCTATGCTGACATTTGGGATATTGGACACCCCCTATTTGTTCAGTATTGGGCACGAAGGTATTCCGGCTTCAGCGTCAATGAAGGAACCTGCTGATACGAGCACACAACAAACAGAGCACACACATAGTCATTTTTTACCCAGGTTCAGGCCACCTTTTGGCTAACAACCCTACGTGCTGCTTTGGTGGATTATCTGGGGTGGATCGAGGTATAAGAAGATGATCTCTATGGTGCCGGGGAGCCGCTTTCTCTCTATATTGTATGCTTCCCGGGTTTCCTATTTCTTTCTTCCCTCACTTTCCTACCTCTCTTCCTTCTCTCTGGCACGGAGGAGGATATCAACTCTCTCCCTGTCTCTCTGCTCTATGCGATCTCTCTTACCCTTTGATCTCTCTGCTCTCTCTCCTGAATCCCCTCTCTAGAGAACCTTAGCCTTGCTTGCCCTCCAAAAATCATTCTCCCGAAAACCTCCTCCCTTTCCTACGGCCAAGTGCCTCCTTTTATACACCACTGGTCACTACAAGGGCCGACGTGGAGTACCGCCAAGAGCGTTCCCAGGATCAATTTCAGTGTGCCATGCGGTCTTCAAGCAGGTGGGTGGTGCCTGTGGCCAATGGATGTCCAAGGGCGATGCATAGGCGCACTTGATGGCTGAGTGACAGCTTAGGCTTTGAGCTGCCACTCCTGTCGGTGGCACGCTGCAGCGGACTGTAGTGCCATGATGGTGTCCGGTGGCACTGGCGCATCGCCAGTTCCCAAGGCCGGGCATGCCACACCTTGTCAGGCTTAGTTGACTCTGGTTCCTGAGTCGTGCCTGGCCCAGGTGAAGAATTCCCATGGTCCTTCTGGGGCTCAATCGAGGCTGCTTCCTGGCTTCGCTATCCTCAGCCGTGCCCTTACCCTCCTTCCGAGGCAGCCCCCAGAAGGAGAGATCATACCGCCTCGCGTGCGTTGTTGTCTTTTTCTCCTTGTCCACACCTGGCTGGCGGATCAACGCTCATCCCGTAGCATTCGTCTCATCCATAGGCACCTACGTCATAGCTGATACTTAGTCCCCATAGGCTCATCATGCCAAGACCAAACCTGCTTGGAGCACATGGTGCTCGCATCCTTGCGACGCCCTTGTTGTCCAGGTCAAATTCGCTGAGTCACTGACCAGTGGGTCCTGGCCCACGCGTTACAGCACAATGCAAGGGACCCCCGATCTCATTACGCCGACATCTTGGAATGTTAACTAAACAATGTTGGTTCTGGTAATTTCGAACTTTTGTGAACAGAACATTTTTTTAAATTTCATCCTCTTAAACGACTTTATGTCAATTTAACAAAATATTGATCTACAAGTGTGTGATAGCTTCCTTCTAACTTTTTTGAAAACCATTTTTATTTACCCGAGAAATCAGTCTATCTAGAACCTCTGAAGTTCTATAGATTTCAACTTCTTGCTAGGAATTTTCATGCTGGCAAATTAGTCCCTGTTTTGGAAAAATAAATAAAACTAACTAAACAAAAAAATTGGGGAAAACTAGCACATGGTGTTATCTTACATGTAACGGTTCCATGAAAAATTCTAGACACGAATTTTGCATTGTTCTTGAAAAAACATGCTTCAAAGTATGGCCCATTCAACTTCTTGCTAGGAATATACATGCCAAGAAATTTGACACCCCCTTAAAAAATTCAAGCAAAATCTTATCTTACCACTATATAGTGTACGAATAACTTTGAATACTGACTATTGGATCAAGACTCACGAATCCCAACATCACCAGCTATTGGATCTTCTATTCTGTTCTAGCATCTAGAAGATACTATTGTAGTATTCTTTAGCACAATGTATGCTATGCATAAACCTCAAACGCACTTCTCCATCATTATAGAATCTCTTCTCTATAATTTTGCTAGACCATGTTACCAAAAAAATCAAGTATTAGATATAGCTGATAAACATGACTTATGGATGATACAAAGTACAACAACCAAATATACACCCATACATTATAGATTCCAATCATATTTATAATTTTTTGAGCTTTACCTATCATATAATATTACCACACTATATAGTATACACAGTACTTTGAACTTTGACAATTCGATCAAGATTGGCAAATCCCAACATTGCAAACCACTGGATCTTCTAACCATGCTAGCATATAGAATATTCTATTGATAGTCTTTAGCACAGTGAACCCTATGCACAAACCTAAAAACGCACTTCTCAATAATTCTAGTATCTTCTTCGTTATTTATATAGAGAATATCGAGTAATAGGTAGCTAATAGTAGTAGGTTGATTTCTACATGACACAAGGTACAAGAACCAATTATACACCCGATACTTTATGGACGTGGCTCAAAATTATAATTATTTTTCAGCGTCACCTATTATAGTTTTATATAAATAAAAGATTATATGTCATACTGTACTTCTATTACTATCTAATTCTCATGTGCAAGGCACGTGCAACTTACTATAGTCCTAGTACTCCGTGCAAGGTATGTACTACTCCATCCCAAAGTACTCCCTCTGTTTTTGATTATAAGACCAGAGACCTTTTTAAAATTGCTTGAGATTATAAGCCATATCTCATTAATTGTTCTCTCTTCACCAATGCATTTCTTCTTTTCTCTCTCTCTTCTATGGTGCAAGTAAAACAATTTGTGCACGAGGCAATAATGAGATAGAGTAATTAACTTTCTTTGTTTTATTAACTTGGCTCTATGGCCTATAAGGCTGGTCACAGGCGGGAGTTACTTAGAGTGGTAACATGCATATGTTACTATTCTAAGTTACTACCTTCATACTAGTGGGTAGTGTGATAAGTGGAGTAACATAAGTAGCAAACCTTATTGATTATTTTTTAGACACATTTTGCATTGGAAAGTGTGATGTAATGGTAACATATTACTTATGTTAGTCTATTTACTTCTCTATTCATTAATTGCTTACCACATCATCTTTTTTGCGTATGTGGCATCTATGTTACCACTAATGTTACTTCCACTATGACTAGCCTAAGACTAGTCACAATGGAGAGTATGATATAGTAGTATAATGTACAAGAGTATATGATAATAGTATGTGATACCATCTTCACAATGCGTAGTATTACTATCATGTATTGTATAGTACTTAGTACTAGTAGTATCATAGTCTTAGTGTATTTATTGTTTTGTACTCAAGGTAAAATTGTGTACAATATTTATTTGAGATTATTTTTTCTATGATACCGTATCTACCTGTGATATCAACACAATCTCTTTCATCATTAATTGCCATGACACATAAGAATTTTTCCATGCATGTAATGCATGAATCATAATACGTACCACCTGATACCCTCATTGGGACTAGTCTCATCCCAAACAAAGGTGGAGTAGTACTAGTACCTCCATCCTAGAGTAGTACTGGAGTATAATATTTAGTCTTCCATGTATCCCTAGGTTGTCAAAGCGACGTGTACACCGGGTCAGAGGGAGATAATTAAAAACTACTACTCTGCACCTACAGTAGTCCTTACCCGGGGAACACAACGTTTCCCTAGTTTTCTCCGTGCCAATCTCTTCCCAAAGAGATAACATATCGGCTCATGGCCATTGAATTTGGATGGACGGATGATATTTCCTAGAGATATGAGGAGTCTAGTACTCCTAGTATTTAACTAGTAGTACAAGTCTCTGTTGCTCGCTCTCATCAACCCTCTCAGATCTGTGCTCCTCTCTCTGCTCTCTCTCGGTCTCAAAATCCCTCTTAGATCCACCGCAGTTGAAGAATGCAGCTCTATGGAGGATGAGCGTTTTGAAGCTATGACTAACATGAGTAGAATGAGGCAGGTCTTCAGCTGCAGGCTGTGTTCTCAAATTGTTCGCCGTCCAGCATACATAGTTATTACTTCTTTCTTCAAGATGTTTTCCACACTGGTTCGATACAACTCTTGTTTTTGGGCTAAACCTCTTTTCCTTGCATGATTAGTGCTTTGGCAAGGTCGCGGTGCACATTGCATGTGCACAATGTGCTGGAAAGTTGTCCGATGGCAAGTTCCCGGGATGTGAGTACGGAGGCATCTTCAAACCAACCACTATCCTGGATCGAATGTCCTCGGGAACGAGGCTCAAGTGCAGCAACAAAGGGTGCGACATGGCTGGCAGCTTCTTTGTGTTCATCGAACACCAGACGGCGAGCCCGCACGCACAGAGGGCGGCATATGTTCTTGACAAAAAAGAATTGTATGATATCCGGGTGTCTATGTGTGTGTGTGTTGATTCCGTCTAGAGTATGGTTTAGTTTCTGCCGTGGTTGTGGAGTGCCTATACTAGTTATGTCAGTATCATAAATAAACTGAATCATCATCGCATCCACATAGTTTCTCTATTTTACCGATAATAAGGGGAAGTACCACCAGCCTGTGCATCCACATAGTTGCTCTCTTTTAGCTAAAGAGCTTGAAAATCCGTAGAACTTGGGTGGCCCTCCACAGCGTATGCAAATATCGGTGCACAAACCACTTCTCATCAACTGTCAAAGCACGCAATGGTGCATCTCCAGGGATGCAACCATCTGTACCACTGCAAGTGCATCTTCACTTGGTTTGAGACCAACGCTAGCTGCTATATCTTCCGAGAGAATGTGCTCGCCCATCTCTACTGACACGAGGTGCATATGCCCCCTTCTGTCTGAAACCTGGTCATGTGGTTGCTAATTAATTAATGTACTGAGCCAATGTATATGCTGCACACCAAGTTAACTTGTTCTACATATGTTTGCACTTGTCAAATTAAGCTTAGTCCAGTTTAGACAGTAAAAACAATTAGTCTAGGATTACAATCCAACAGCAAATTGTCATCATGTCTCATACATTTTACAAATAGAAAACCAATACGAATCACTGTTCATCATCTCACTACATAATATGAAACAACAGTCTAATCATCGTCAGCATCATCACTTTCAGCACCGCCATGTTCTAGATCCACATATTCCGACTAGGTTGGATCTTATTCCCCTTGCCATTCATCATACATGTCTTGAGATTCATCAGGTAGAACCAGTTTATTCATGTCTTTGTCGACTACACTAACCTCGATAGTAAAATCTGCTTGTCCATCATGCACAGAGCCACCTCTCGCAATCAAATTTTCATCGATGCCAGCCAGTTCAGTTACCATACAACCACTGGGATCATCTTGGTGGGCAACATCTATGGTGACTGGCTCGTCATACTCATTCACATCATATGTGCTCCTTTTCTCAAACTTTTGCACATATTGCTAGTCGTTATTATCTCTGTCATCCAAGAATATTACCTTGGAAGCTTGAGTTACCAAAATATAAGGTTCCTCCTTGTACCACTCAGCAGTAGTATTGATCGATATGAAATTCCCATCATTTCTAGGGCCTCTTTTCTTATTCGGATCTTGTTCATGCCAATAACACTTGAATATAACCATAGATCGACCACTAGTCTTGTCGTTATAGTTCAAATCAATAACCTATTTTATGTGACCATAATGATCATAGTCCTCTGACTTCTTCATTTTGGCTGTCAAGTGCTCTCCACTGGTCGTGATGCCACTATTTTGTGTATTCAGATGTTTCTCACGCTCATAAGTGTTGTAGTGGATACCATCGTCATTGTAAGCTGAAGTTGTCTATACCCTCTTTGTCGGACCACGTGATAGGGCATAGGGACCATCACTAACATCACCTGGATTCTCTTCATGCAGCTTCGTGATTTGCGGTTATAAAAAATAATCAAGAGGTAATCTCATGTGCACAGTTCGTATGCAATTCAAAGTTCAATTGAACATCTTACATGATTCCTAAACCATTCCTGAAACCCACCCCCACATACTGGTGTAACATAATCTTTTCCTTTGGTTGCTTTAAATAACCTATAAAAACAATACTCAAGTAAGACATCTGAACATACTCTTGCTACAAGTTTCATTTCATATATGTGAGGATATGTATGAATAGTACTTATGCAACAAAGTTTTCAGCCTCATCAACGTTATTCAGCACATACCAAGTAAGCTGGTCATATTCATGCTGCATTAATGTTCTATGTTCATTCTTTCCTACTAGGCGAACACCATGGTTAAAAACAAAATTTTCAACTTCTTCAATTCTACCACCTAGATTGGATCTCATTTTACGATTAGGAATGTATCTTGAGCAAAATGCAAATGCTTAAGCAACAATATATGCCTCTTCAATGCAAGCCTCTGCTCTATCCTTGTTCCTAATAGTACCCTTGAAAGTGCAAAGTCGATGTTCTATGGGGTACATCCATCCGTACTGTACGTGACCTCTATAAAGTGCATCTCCAGTCAGATGAACGGCCAGATTCACCATCACATCAAAGAAGGCTAGTGGATATATCAACTCAAGCTTGCACATGATTTCTTCTATGTCCATTTGAAAATGCGCTACAACTCTTATATCCAGAGTTTTGCTACAGATTTCCCTAAAGAACTTTCCCAACTCTGCAAGCACGTTGTACAAATCCTTGTTCACTAAATGTTGGGGATATGCTAAATGGGTATCACCATAGCACATGTCTAATTCGGCTAACCCAGGTGGCCCATAGTTGGTAGCATGGCCTATGGCCTGCTAGGCGGCCTAGTTAGACGGATATAGAAGGGATACCCATGCCGGATAAAGGAAGGCTACGCAGGACTCACCAACATACTCGGAGCCTTGGAGTACAAGACACTGTGACTAGTTAGTATTAGTGTAGGACTCTTTACCTTATCCGGCAAGGTCCTTTCCCTGTAACCCTAGGTTCTAGTGCCCTTATAAGCCAGGCCTATGGGAGCCTTTAGAGAACAATGTCAGATACAATACACAACACCCTCGCATAGCGAACCGATCTATGTAACTCGGTGTATTGCCATTATAGTGATTTATAGCAGGAGTAGAGTTCCGCCACCGTTGTGGCACTTGAACCTGGGTAAGCTGTGTTACCTCGTACCCGCCAACTCTCCGTCTTACCCCACGTCTCTAAACATGCTCTGTGAGGACCCCTCCATGGCGTACCCATCAGCAATACCACAATAGTTGGTGCCCACCGTGGGGCAAGAGGCGCTTCGAGCTCTACACCGGGCGAAGTCCAAGCTCTTCGTGGGACTCGGCGACACTGTGGCCATTGGGCGTGTTCATTTCTCCGGCAATGTCCCGATCATCCTTCCCGACGAATTCTGGGTCCCGGCAAAGACGAACCCTACCCGCTGCTCCGTCGTCCCAATCGAAGACATCCACATCTTCATCGGTGAAACTGACTCGGGTCCTACCTCCCAGGAAGTTGGAAACTCGTCAAGGCCTGCACGGACCGCCTACATGTAGGATACGTTCGCGGAAGAATCTGGGTCATACCTCTCTCTAGAGTATGGTAGCTCAGATCAGGAAAATTCAAGGCCCACCCAAACCGCCCCTATGTAGGATATAACGGTGGAAGAACCTCACAAATCCGCTTGGCTTCCTCGAGCGTTAGAGAAGCAAAGGTCACACTTTGTCGGCGTCGTCACCATGTTCGATCTTGCCAGATGCATACAGAGGGAAGGAGAATCTCCCCATGAATACCTTGCCGGATGGATGAGGGTAAGGGAAACCCTGGAGGGTGACCATGCTGACGAACTTGTCTACCACTTTGTGGAAGGGCTCACGCCCGGAACACTCCTCCGACATATCCTTCGAATACGGTAGGCCGCATGCCCTCTCACCCTTGGCGAGATGGTCAAAATCGTCAATGACTATGCGGACACCGAGGAGAACACCTAGGCTATGCCTGGGCCCAAAGCCAGAGGAAGCAACAACAACGGCCCACCTCCATCACCCTCCACATCTTCCATCAACAACACCGAAGCCAAATCCGACTCAGAGCTCGACACACTATACGCCGATATCAACCTGGATGGCGGCGACTCAGATGCTAACTCGGAGGAGTACGGTGCTGTTATGAGGGAGATCGAGAAGGAGATCGAGAAGGAGGAGCACGCTGAGAAAACCAAACACTTCCCACCAGGTGCTAGTCGCCATCGGGAGCGTGATGGAAGAAGACAGACAGGAACCAGAACCTGTGCGAGCTCCGCCCACACCTGCGGTTACCAGAGCAGCAACAGCAAAGAAAGCCACTATTCCCCCTCCGGCTATCCCCCGGAGAAGGCGCAGGAACTTACCACAGGCTCTAGTACTACCAAGCAAACAAATTTGCTGCCACCGCCACCGTCAACATTAGCAGCTGGCAACCCATTGGTTACTCCCACCGGGGATTGTTGGTTTGCGGTACCAAACTTCCTGGGCGAGCGCATCTCGGTACCCGAGTTGTCATCAATCTCGCGGAGGGGTCGTAGTAGAATCACCAATTGTCCAGAAAGGACAAATGGGGGTGAATACAAATCTAACGGCCAAACGGTCATTTGAACCACACGAAAAACGGTTGAACTCAAATACCGCTGTTAGGCCAACTCTTCTTGGCCCGACCTATCAGTATTCCTTGTTATATTTTGCGATCGTGGACTAGTTTACCCATGCGTGGACGAGATCCCTGAGTGGACCAGATCTATTTCTTTGCTCTGCTCTGCTCTTCTTCCCTGCTCCCCTCCCCATAACCTTTGCTCAGCTTTAGCTGCTCGTCTTAGATTGGAGCTCGCACTTTCTCTAATTTGTGTCCCCGCCATGTCCGGTCAACCTTCCACGCCTCTAATCGATTCTCGCAGCCATCGCCGTCGCATCGTCCGCCGTATCGGAGCTTTGCGTCCCTACACTAATATCTCGCTTCTGGCTAGTCCTTCTCGCATGCGAAGTGTGTCCCGTCGGGCGATCCTGGCCGGCGACCAGTCTCAGGCAGTTGTGTGCTGCCGTGCACCCTAAGCATGGTAGCCCTGGCATAGCAGTTAAACAACCATGCTCTCATGGCCACCGTGCTGGGCGTCCGTCCCGCCGTGTCGCTGGAAGAGTTGCTGTCGGCTTTCAGGTCTCATTTTGGGATCAGACGAAATGATGTCAAGATTGAGGTATGCGTGATGCCATTCGATTTTTTCATCCGGTTCGAGAACAACTCAGACACCGAGCGTGTTCTGCATTCTTCCCGTTCTTTCGAGTGCTGCGGGGAGAGAAAATGAGCTTCATGCATTGACATCGCGCCTGTGGGTGGGACGATCACTTGAGGCAGCTTCGTTTCTTCTCCAAACTTGGCTTTGACGGCCTCCCATTGGATGCTTGGGAGCCGGTGGCCCTCAAGCAGGTCGTGAGTAGCCTTGGCGATGAGCTGGTGGAAATTCTATGGATGCCAAGAAAATGTAGTCCATCTCCTCTTCAAGTACAAGGTAGCTAGCTATATTTGTAACATGTTGAACTGCAGGACCATTTTACAGAAAACACAAGACAAAGGAAAAATGGTTTATAGCACAGACAGCAGACGCAAAATCTGTAGTCTGGGATGAAAAAATGCTAGTTAACTGGATTTAACCACGACTAGTAATTGAAGGAAATAGATACTTGATAGTATTTGCTTACAACAGTAGTACTTCCATACAAAAGGGTCTTATACCTGCAAAAAAGTGGGCTAAACTTCCTACTAGTTTATAGAACAATTCGTTAGCATTTCATCTACAAAAGTCATTCTTCAGTCTGAAGTTAACTATCCTACACTGAAGAAACTGCAGATCTCCACCAGAAAAGTTGGCTGGCCAATTGCCTTGAGAGGACGTAAGTTCTTTGATCATTTAATCCCAAACTGATCTATTGCCTTCCCACCAAACTACAAGAAATCTGCATCGTTCATGCACAACCGCTTTGTGTGTGCCAGTCCCGATTCAGTTGGACCATCCGCGTCGCCGCAATGATTTCTTCAAAACTAAAATTCGGCATCTTCTTCTTGGGATCGTAGGTACGTGTGAACTGGAACCTGAATTCCGGCACTGAGCTGATGCCCGCCGCCAGCTCCGGCTGTCGAACAATCCAACATGCTGAGTGTAGATACTTGGTCGCCGCCATGGTACGGCCTCCGATGGTGCGTTGGATGGAGCGTCTTTGTCGTAGATGGCGTGTTCCCAGCCTCCCCCACTGCGGTAAGGTAGCGCCCACCGAAGCGTGGACACGAGAGTTCCTACACCTTGGCGCTTCCATGTTCGAGGGTGTGTACCCTCGGCGGCGTGCTCTCATGATCGATTTGATACGTACATTGTTCCCACTGCCTAGAGCATGCCGTAATGCCGCCGCATGATTTCTCCACATCGTTCTCTTGGCCCTGCTTGCCGCATCCGGCGCCAATGATGCCGGCACCGCCACCACGGCCGATTCGGCGCATTCGGTGAAATCATCCACCTGGCAAGGCAATGGGAGACCAACCTTGAAGTAGAATTTTATGTCCTGCCTTAGAGGGGCTAAATACCCCAGTTTCATCGGCTGTCGCGGCGGCGGCTGCTGCTTAGGCGGAGCGATGTTACCCTAGGTGGTTGTAACACCCCCGAGATTAGGGTTAAACAAACCTTAGATTAACCTCCGAGATAAATTTAACTCCAACCTCAGAGACTCACAGTATATGATTTGGTAGCATTACAGAACACAGGGATTCAACAACATCAGTTTAAACTCTTAGTAGAGTACGGTATCAGATTATTACAAACCAGGGGTCGTAGACCCATCATTACACCAAACAGCAAAAGCAAATTATGTTGTTCTACACAACAAACTTAACAAAGGGCCTAAGAGGCCATAAACATAAGCGACGTCCAACCCATAGTCCTCAGGCTGCTACCTGGGACTCCCAACTACTCGTCGATGTCAACGTAGAAGCCACCTTCGGTTGCGACTAGATCGTCTGAAGAAAAACAACAATGGCACAAGGCTGAGTACGAGAATGTACTCCGCAAGACTTAGATAACCTAGTGTCTACATACTCTGGCTAGAAAAGCTTTCTCTGGATTTTCTTTGCATAAAGCCAACTTTGTTTGTGAACAAGAGGGAGAGAAGAGGCTCGTCTTGAACATCTGAACTTGTTAACCAAGTACATCTGAACTCCTCATCTAGGATCACCCCCTCGAACCCCCGAGGAAGCATCCTTAAGCACACGTGGATCAACAAGTTTTACTTTTAGTTAATGTTATCTATGATCTTAGAATTCAGTCACCAAGCATTCATAACCATGAACACGGCTTTTCGAAAATATTTAACCCTGCAGGGGTGTACAACTTTACCCACACGTACCAACCGACTCTTAATGCCAAAATATTATCCCTCTTCCTTGGAAGGCCGGCAGAGGGTGGTTGACCACAACCTTTACCTTGCTATCGTCGAGACCATGAGTCACGCCCTAAGGAGGGTTCCGCCGTAACGGGTCAAATCCCAAAGCCGGTCCCTAGAGATGTGAGGCGAGGTTAGTTTACCCAGAGGAACCGCCTCCCCAACCCTGTCCACGCTTACCTACCTGTTATGATGCACCTTCTTCACCTCCTCTTTCGAAAACATTTTCAATGTGTATGCCAAATGGAAAGCCCGAACTATGTGACTCATAGAATCTACTAGGCAAGTTAGTTAGTCGAGGGGTTTTCCAGGTCCCGTGTGGTTGTACGCTCGTCTCGGTTCCAAAGGCAAGAACTCGGTTCCTAGTAGTGGCGAGCATAGGACTACGAAAACCACACCCAACATGGCCTCCCATGCAAGCCTTAGCATATTTATCGGTCACCTTCGATCATGTCTCCATCTCCTACCTTTCTAGATTCTTTGGCATCTCTGATTCATCAGCATCGGGATGGATTAGGCGTACTTACTAAGGATGGCTAAGCTTGACCATCAAAGAAGCTCTAGCAACGCTCACGTGCCAGACCTAGGTATGATAGGAGCAGTGGATCAGGTGTAAAAGGCTACAATAGGGAAACTATGCAACAGATAGGTAACTCTAGCTACTGACAAAAGACCACATTGTAATCGGGTGCAACATAGCGAGAAAGTAAATACTTTGTAAAACATAGGTTCAGAATGAGAGGCTACGCTTTCCTTGTCCTTCAGTAGACAAATAAGGATCTTCGGTGTCGTTGACTTTGATCTCATGCTTGGAACCTATCGCGAAAAAGCAATACCGGAAAGAAAGGCAACAATCAATACATCGAACCATGCAATGCGCAAGCACATGAATGATATGACAGATTAAAGTTATCATGGCAACCCTAGGATTAGCATCGATTTAAATGGGTTCGGAGTGTCGAGGGTTTGGCAGTCCATCGATCCCATATGCAATTAGGGGGTTTCGATGTTCCTCTAACTAGCTAGGGTTTAGGTTGATCAACAATGCATGATTGTATTTTTAAAGTGTAGATCTAATTTTTCTGAACATTTTGATATATTATTCATATTTTTCTGATTAAATATGAATTAGTTATGAATTTTATAAGATTATAATAATTTCTGTCTTATTAAATCATTTCTAGAAATAATAATAAAACAAGAAATAACTTTAATGCGTCATTATGACGTCAGCACAGGGGTGGGTACTTTTTACACCGGGGCAGCACCTACCAACAGTCGCTGACCTATGGGCCAGGGCCATAGAGGTTGCCACCGTTGCAAACCCTGGGTCGATACCCACGTCAGGGCCACGTGGGCGCCACCTCATCCCACCTTGGCGCCACATGGACTCGCTGGAGGGCACGTCGGCCGGCGGCGGTTGGCGACGCTAGGGGACGAGCGGGGCTGCACGGAGGGGTGCGTTCGACGTGGCTCGTCGAGGCAAACTAGGAGTGGCGGCGTTGCTGGTTAAAGGTTGCCGGAGACGCGACTGCAACGGTGAGCGGCAGAGGCAGACAACGGCGCGCGACGCTGGGGCGAACTAGAGAGGAAGGGGAAGCGCGGAAGGGTTCGCAAGAACCGTGAGCTCACCCTGAGTCTGCTGCTGGTGACGGTGAGGCGGAAGACGGACCGGAGCGATGGCTATGTGCGTGGCGGAGCATGTCAGCGTCGGGAAGAAGCGGTCGATGCAGGCGATTGCGAGCGCCCGGGCTCGATTCCTTCGTCAAGGGGGTTCCACACGGTGTGTCAAAGCTTCTAGCAAGCTCAGCGGGGCTCGGGGTGGACGGGAACGAGCTCTAGCTCGAGGTCATGGTGGCTTGGGTTTCGGCCCTACGCGGGAGCGAGAGAGGGCAAGCACGGGAGGGAGAGAGAGAGTCACAGGCGAAGAGGGACATGGCGTGGCGGTCTTATCCTCCTCCAGACAGCGATGGACGGTGCAGAGCGGGCGGTGGGGATCGGCGGCGCCGGCGACGACACTGAGCAGCTTCCAACTGGGAGAAGACGATGGCAATTTTGCGAAAACGCCCCGGCAAAAACCAGAGCTCAACCCGCAATCCAGATCAGCGATCTAGGGCTGAAATTTGCAGGTAAACCCCTAGGTTTTATTAAAACCTTTGTTTTTATTATAAATGGCTCTATTTATTTGATTTTTAAACCATTTTAAATAGGGAAAAGGCAAGGGCACTTTTGTAAATACCAGAATATTACCAAACCTGAATTTTGGTGCATATTTGAATCCATTTGCACATATTTTGGGATTTTATACTTGTATTTTGGTTCACACACTTGGTCACTTGCATATATTTTATTGATTTGAGAACATGCATGCAATGCTTATGTACTAATTACAAATAGCACAAACTTGGGTTGTTACAGTGGTGCGGTGCGGAGGAGCTCCGCAAGGTGAACTGTGGTTTGTCGGAGAAGGGGAGTGACAGACTAATAGTAGGTTTGGACTACGGGCACGTGTGAAAATAATCATCTCCCATTTCCTTAGAGGGTAATAATTCGACACTCGTTGCATTAACCGCTCAATCTGTATTTCCCTTCTCAGCATAAGAGTGCGAAGGTATTAAAAAGATCGGTCGTGGCTATCCACCTCATCGGGCAATGTACCAGGACAGGTAGGAGACCAGGTTTCATTTTAGAAATGTTGACGACTGTGCCCTTATGTTTATACGATATTATTTCTATGCCACTATGTACCATCGAATTGTAGCAACACCATCAGAAACAGAGGATGACGACGTGGCGTGTTTTCCTTTTTTAAAGGGCATTAGAAACAGGGGATGACGAAGTGGCATGTTTTCTGACTGGCGGGCCCGCCTCCTCCACCTTCGACGGTGCGCATCCTAGGTTCGAGGGCTGGTGCCGCCCACCAACACATTATTGTGCAATTTTTCATGTTTTGTCGCAACCAGCTCTGCTCCGCTCCGCACCTCTGCTCCTGCCACTGCCACTCCGTTTGGTCTGGCACCGCTCTCGTCCTCGCCTTGGGCCGTCGTCCTCCCGCCCTCCCCTCCCTGCCATCCCCTCGTGTCCCCTACCCTGCCCTGTCTCCTTGCTGCCGTCCACCGCCCAGGTGCGTCTGGAAATGAAAACCAAGAGTCAGCCATTGGGTTAGGCGCCCAACGATGCTGGTGATCCGGATCCCGCTCGGAGATGGATCCTGCGAGGCTTGAGAACACGGAGATGGGTCCTGCGCGGTTGGAGAGCACAGAATCTCCTTCAAGTCTGGAGAGCATAGAGGAGAACGAAATAGGGGAAGAGGAAGCAGGGTGCAGAGCTTTGGAGGTATGGAGCCCGGAGAAGGTGTCATGCGTCCACATTGAAGGGTAAGAATTGTGATTCCTTTTCTGCATACCCCAATTAGCGTTTCTAGTCCCGTGGTGATGGCAAGGATATGTGTTGGTAACCGCAGGACGTATGTACATCTTGTCCTTGAGCATGATGCTTTGTCAAGCGAGCATGAAGACACTCAAATGTGTGGCGGTGCGGATGATGATGAGAAAGCATATCCTACTTTGAGGATGGAGAGTAGGGAATATTTGGTTGATTCGAACTTTGAGCATGACTATGGGACTGATGAGGAAGAGGAATGTGAAGATGTGGAAATGGGATGTAGATACGACGACGAACACGAGGACATGCCAATGATACACTTTGACAGGGACAATCCTACAATTGATGAGGGGACTGTCTTTGAGAATGTGGAGGACTGCAGATATGCAGTTGCAACCTATGCAATCAGAGTTGGGTTCAAGTTTATCATTGAAAAGAGCGACCAAAAGAGATTTAGGGTGCATTGTAGGGAAAGTAATGTGTGTAAATGGAGATTACATGCATCTCCAATGTGGGGTGGACACCCATTTCAGGTTGCAATAGCTACATTTAGTTTCAGTCTTTCTCATATTTATTCTGCTGATAATTAGCTCTGAATTATTTGGATTCTTATCTAATGCAGATCAAAGTAAACATGAAGAAACACAACTGCCCTAATACTTCTTTAAGTGATAAAATTAGACCGGCAACTACCAAGTGGATTGCTGCTACTGTATTTGACTGGGTGAGGCAGGATCATAACATTGGACCTGCTAAACTTAGAGTAAAGATTAGCAAAAAGTTTAACGTTCTGATTCCTTACCACAGAGCCTTTGATGGGAAGGAGATGGTTCTAGACTTCATTCAAGGCAAGTGGAATGACAGTTTTCACATGTTGTATAGTTTCAAAGCTCGGGTAGAGAAAACATCACCTGGTAGTGTTGTTGACATCGATTACGAGGTTGTGAAAGGGAGAGAAAAGGTCTCGAGGGGGGTCAGGTATAAGCAGGCAGATAAGAAATGCTTCAGGAGATGTTTTGTCTGCCTGAAGGCATGCTAGAAGGGGTTCCTAGACGGCTGCAGGCCATACTTGGCAATAGGCACAACTTCTTTAACATGGAAGTTCAGGGGACATGTTGCTTCTGCTTGTGCTTTGGACGCGCATAATTGGCTTCTACCTGTAGCTTATGCTATTCTTGAGGGTGAATCAAATGAAAGCTGGACATGGTTCATGCAGAGACTACGGGTAGTAATTGGTCACCCTAAAGGCTTAGTGATACACACTGGTGCATGCAAGGGTCTTGAGAATGCTGTTGATGCTGTGTTTCCTGGGGTTGAGCATAGGGAATGCATGCGGCACCTCGCTACTAACTTCACGAAGAAGTTCAAAGGAAAGATCTTTGAAGAGGACTTGTGGCTATCAGCATACACATACACCCCAAGCACGCATGCTACTTACTTGTAGAACATGTATGTAGTGCCAAAGGTGAAAAAATACCTTGAAGAACATCACACCAAGCTATGTGACAGAAGCAAGTTTGGTGAGTTAAGCAAGGTGGATTTTGGTTGCAATAATTTGGCAGAGAGTTTCAATGATAAGATTTTGGGCATGAAGACACTTGGAACTGTTATTTTGTTGGATGCAATAAGACAGTGCATAATGGTGAAGATAGATTTAAGGCAAAGAATTTGTGTAAGAAATTTTTTAGGCCATAAAATAGTTTCAAAGGTGGTTATGTTACTAAATGCAAGAACCAGGGAAATGAGAACGATAAAGATGAGGATGATCAGAAGTTCCAGAACATTGGCTAAGGTTTATGCAGAATACAAGCGTGGAAGTGAACAGAGGTACACTATAGACATTGGAAACAAGACTTGTTCATGTAGGAAGTGGCAGATTACTGGTCTTCCATGTCACCATGCAATGTACTTATCTTAAAGCTTAGGGGTAGTGGAGCTGAAATAGAGAACTATGTCGACAACTATTTCTCCATGGACAAGTTTGCTGCAACTTATGCAAAAAATATACCACCTATGGCTGATGAAAATGATTGGAAGATTGTCGATCCAGGGTTCAAACTTTAACAACAAGTTCTTAGGAGGCCACCTGGGAGGCCTAGAAAGCTAAGGATCGAAGCCTCCACTGATAAAGGTTCAAGGCTAGGAGCTAGGAAAAGGAAATGCAAACGATGTGGCAGATTCGTCCATATCAAGAGGTTATGCAAAAACCTAGTTACACATGATCTTGTCCCTGTTCACACCCCGGTGGCAGAAAATGAGGCTTCTCAGCCAGAACTGGAGGAAGAGCAGCGTGAAGACGAAGAACTTGAGGAAGTGCAGCAGGTGGAGGAAAACGGTGATGAGCACTCGGAGGAAAACGTACATAAGCAGCCAATTTATGAAGAAGTGGAGGTGCCGGTGAGAAAAGGGTGTGAAAAGAAACAAAAGGGTAAGCGGAACAGGGAGGAAATGGCAAATAATGGAGGTGTATTAGAATATGAAGAAGTTGCAAGGGTGATTGAGGATGTTCTTCAGGATCTTTCGGCTAACTACAGGAGAAATAATAAATCCCTGCCAATTTCATCTTTGTACGATTCTCCAGATGAAAGGTAAGCTTAATTTTTTTTATTTGCCATTTTATCATTTTTATCCTCATGAATTGTTGCTTAATGCAGCGTGGGCTAGCAGACTAATAAGAGGAGCAGAAAGATGCGGATATGTTGAATTATATCATTGAAACTAAACTAGTCGTGTCATCTTTATTTATATCTGGCGCGTGCAACGTGTCTGTGATGGGGTCATGTGGACCAGATTACAATTTTTTAAATATTATTACATTAATTTTTTACCTGCGTATTGACGCAGCTACTAGTTCCCATCTCCCTTGGATTCCCATCTCCTCTGGCGCACTCCAGAATTATGGCTGTGCCATCAAGTAGCAGAGTTAGCGTATTGTCCCATCAGATGTGAATGCAATGACTTTGTTTGTTCAGAATTTGACGACTTTTGATTAGTTTGAAAGACAGAGAACTCTAAACCATGGCCAACATATGCCATCCGAAACTATTCCTCAAAAAAATATTATTACTCTCTCTATCTAGAACTAAGTGACTTGAATTTGTGTAGATTCGTATGTATCTAGACATGTTTTGGGTATAGAAACATTTAAATATCTAAAAAAACAAGCTAAGTCGGTTACATTTGGATAGGAGTAGTACACTATTACAACACGCTCGACCCCTTCTCCTCTGGTGCACTCCAAATTATGGCTGTGCCATCAAGTGCTGGGAGCAGAGTCAGTGTATTGTCCCACCAGATATGCTAGGAACGCGCGGACTTTATTTTCAGGATCGGACGAGTTTCGACTAGTTTCAAAGACAAAGACAAAGACAACTAAAACATGGCCAACATATATAGATTATGACGATAATCGACTATGACTCAAGTGACCCAGATCCAAAGAGGGCATTAAGATACCGTACATAGATTTAATTTATGCTTAAGTGGCCCTAATCGACTATGACGCTCCCACAGTCTCCATCATCGACGACGTTGTCCGTGTCGCCGTCAGCCTCCTCCGTGTCGGAATCAATGTCGACGTTCTCAGCAGTGTTCCTCCTCCTCATGGATTCTTCACGGCGCGCCGCATCGGTAACGGTGGAGGATGTACGCCTAGGCACTGCCCAGAAGCGCTGCCTCCCTTCGGGGTTGCACAGATCCAGGCGGATCTCCCACCGGTGGGTTCCGCACAGCTCAATCAACACAACCCGCTCCTTCTTGAATAGCTTTCGCCAGTACGCGCTCCTGCACGAGTACCGTGTCATTGCCCTCTTCCACTCCGGCAGCTCGCGGCGACGCTCCTCGATCTGCCTCACCAACGCGTTGTCGCACAAGAGCGGCGTGACAGGAACACCGGCATAGGTGAGCTCAAAGCCGGCCGGAAGCCTCGCGAACGGCGACACGAGTATATCGTAGTGGGCGAACATCTGAGCCTCGTGCAAGCTGAGTTTGGGCCTCTCCATCTCCATGGCGATGAAGGAACACGATCCGAGCTTCGGCCTAGAGGTTAAGGGGATAAGGGCAAGGACGTGGGCCTGGTCATGGTTTCCACTGCCAATCAGTTCGCAGAACAGACTTCTCGCGGATCACCCTCACGAAGGACAACCTTATCGTCCACTCACCCTGATCCAACGATGCCTAACAATCGGGGATCGGGTCTTCTAGAATCCAGGAGTGGTTGCTGGTTAGCTCTGCGTCTCGATTGTTTGTGGCCAACGGATGTCGTTGAAAATAATACACATTTCAATCACAACGGTGGATCTATATGTGGTTTGTGAAAAGAACACACATGCAATGAACTCTGGTAGATCCATATGCAATGATACTGGTGGATCCATATGTGGTCTGTGAAAAGAAACACATTTCAATGACACTGATGGATCCATGTGTGGTTTGTGAAAAGAACATACATCCAGTGACTCTAGGTATGGTTAATGAAAAGAACAGGCATGCAATGAATCTATCTATGGTTAATGAAAAGAACACAGATGCAATGACATTGGTGGATCCATATGTGGTTTGTGAAAAGAACACACATGCAATGAACTCTGGTGGATCCATATGTGGTCTGTGAAAAGAACAAACATTTCAATGACACTGGTGGATCCATATATGGTTTGTGAAAAGAACACACATGCAGCGAACTCTGGTGGATCCATATGTGGTCTATGAAAAGAACACACATGCAATGACATTGGTGGATACATATGTGGTCTGTCAAAAGAATAAACATTTCAATGAAACTGGTGGGTCCATATATGGTATGTGAAAAGAACACACATGCAATGACACTGGTGGATCCATATGTGGTCTGTGAAAAGAACACACATGCAATGACAATGGTGGTTCCATATGTGGTCTGTGAAAAGAACACACATGCAATCACAATAGTGGATCCATATGTGGTTTGTGAAAAGAACACACATGCATTGACACTGGTTGATCCATATGTGGTCTGTGAAAATAACACACATGCAATGACAATGGTGGTTCCATATGTGGTCTGTGAAAAGAACACAAACGCAATGACAATGGTGGATCCATATGTGGTTTGTGAAAAGAACACACATGCAATGACACTGGTTGATCCATATGTGGTCTGTGAAAAGAGCACACATGAAATGAAACTGGTGGATCTATATGTGGTCTGTGAAAAGAACACACATGCAATGACACTGGTGGATCCATATGTGGTAAATGAAAAGAACACACATGCAATGAACTTTGGTGGATCCATATGTGGTCTGTGAAAACAACACACATACAATGACACTGGTGGATCCATATGTGGTTTGTGAAAAGAATAAACATTTCAATGACACTGGAAGATCCATATATGGTATGTGAAAAGAACACACATGCAATGACATTGGTGGATCCATATGTGGTATGTGAAAAAAAACACATGCAATGACAATGGTGGTTCCATATGTGGTCTGTGAAAAGAACACACATGCAATGATAATGGTGGATCCATATGTGGTTTGTGAAAAGAACACACATGCAATGATACTGGTTGATCCATATGTGGTCTGTGAAAAGAACACACATGAAATGACACTGGTGGATCCATATGTGGTCTGTGAAAAGAACACACATGCAATGACACTGGTGGATGCATACACTGCAAGAAAAGTTTCCTTCCGCAACGAATTGGCCCGACGGACGTCGTAGAAGGCTTGTCTTCCGTGAAAAAATTCTCGGCTCAGCCGTGGCCGATGGAAAACTTTTTTTTCTGGTTTTGTGGCCCTCTACTCGACGGATCTGCTAAAAACATGGAGGAAGCTCTGCCAGCGCGTGGCAGAAGCAAGATTTTCGTTTCCTCACACGATGTTGACTCGCCGAAGTCTTTTGAGGCGTGTGGGTCCCGGACATCAATCTCTCTAGCAGACCATACTTTTTGGTTGCGCCTCCCTGATTTGAACTCAATAACGTAGCTCGAGGCGTCTGCAGTTTAGTCAGGCTGCTAGGTCCCACATGTCAGCCTCTCATTAGAAGGATGATGTGTATGATGGAATTTTTTTCCTTCGCTCGCGCTACCCTGTTCCGAAGTTGATAGCGCTACTCGATGCATCTACCGCCTAATCAACCTCCTGGGACCCACATGTCATCCTCTCATTAGAAGAAACTTGTGTATGATGGAATTTTTTCCTTCGCTGGCGCTCCCCCGTTCCGAGTTGATAGCGCTACTTGACGCATCTACCGTTTAACCAACCTCCTGAGCCCCACATGTCATCCTCTCATTAGAAGAAACGTGTGTATGATGGATTTTTTCTTTCGCTCGCTCTACGCTGTTCTGAACTTTATAGCACTGTTTGATGCATCTACCGTTTATTCACGCTGCTAGGCCCCACATGTCATCCTCTCATTAGAAGAAACGTGTGTATGATGGATTTTTTACCCGCTGTCACGCCTTCGTGTTCCGAACTTTATAGCGTTGCTCGCTGCATCAGCCGTTTATTCAGGCTGGTGGGTCCCTTATGTCAGCCTCACATTAGAAGAATCATGGGTATGATGGTTCTTCTCTAGCGCTACCCTGTTCCGAACTAGATAGCGTTGCTTGACGAATATGTCGTTTGCTCAGGCTGTTGGGTCCCCCCATTTCAGCCTCTCATTAAAAGAAACGTGTACATGCTGAACTTTTTTCTCGCTCGTGCCTCCCTATTTCAAACTGGCTACATTGGTCGATGCAACATCTGTATAAGTAGCGCTGCTGGGTCCCCCATTTCAGCCTCTCATTAAAAGAAACGTGTACATGCTGAACTTTTTTCTCGGTCGCGCCTCCCTGTTTCGAACTGGCAACATTCCTCGATGCAACATTTGTATAAGGTCGTGCTGTTGGGTCCCACATTTCAGCCTGTCTAAAAATAAAACGTGCGTATGATGGACTTTTTTGGCCATGTCCGCTGTTTTGACCTTGGAAACTTGTTGGGTCCCAGATGCCAACCACCTCTATGCAGGAAACATGTCTATGCTGGGTCCCAGCTGACAGCCTCTATTTGAAAGAAACGTGTGTATGTTGAACTGTTTTTGGGTCCCAGATGTCAGCCTCAGAGTACAAAAAATGCTCAGAAAGGCCGAATTAAAAAGATTCTGGGCTAACTCGGGGTGGATGCCCTATTCGTCATGGCTTATATTCCATGGGCTCACTCCTAAATTGAATGGGCTACGGTCGGTGGCCACAAGACCATGAAAAGGCCAAATTAAAAGGTATTGGGCTATGCTTGGGGCTGATAGGATAATTTCATGGGCTATGCTTGGGCCTGCTAGGTCCGACATGTCAGCTTCTCTATAAGTGCAACGTATGTATGATGGACTTTTTTTTCGGTCGCATCCGCTGTTTTCACCGTGGCAGTCGTGTATGGTCTTACTGCTGGGGCCCTTATGTGAGCCTCTCTGGCATGTTCTGACTTGTGGGTCCCTGATGCAGCCTTGTATGTTCTGTCTGGTGGGTCCCCAATGCAAGCCTCTCTGTACAATTATTTAAACTTTTTTTTGAACCCACCCTCAAAACAAATTCTAGGGACGCTGCATACTGGTGGGTCCGTGATGTCAGTCTCTCCGTAATGCGATATTGCTAGGAGAAAAAAATGTAAACCCAAGATACACACACACACAAAGGCGATTCGAACAAAAGACCTTCAAATCAAATAAACGTAAACTGAGTGCCAAATACAACAAAGATATTTATAGAAAAATATCATTAAAGTTTTATTAATACTACAACTTCTGTATTACTCTTCTTAAAATATTTTGTGTGTCTATGTTTATCTCTTTTAAAATATAAAAGGGCAGCGCTGTGGCATCTCAATTTATAAAATGCCAGATAATGGGGTATTTTCTTAAAAACATGGGTAGGCAGAGTTTTTTTATTATGAGAGGTGGGGGGCAATGCCCAAAAGGCCGAATTAAAAAGAGTTTGGCTATTGCTCTATGTAGGTTATATTCCATGGGATATGCTCCATGGGCTTCATTCTTAAATTTCATTGGGCTGTGCTCAGCAGTCCACTGATTCGTAAAAGGCCGAACTAATATGTTCTCGGCTATGTGATACATTGCAAATGTATCTATAATTTTTGATGTTCCATGCTTAGTTTTATCTACTTTTTTGTGTTTTGTCCACACTTTGGAGTACTTTTCATATGATTTCTTGGACTAACCTATTAACAAGAGTCATAGTGCTAGATGCCTGTTTTCTGCTGTTTTTGGTTTCAGGAAAGTCAGAAAATGAATATTCTCGGAATTAGATGGGATAAAAGCCAAAGTTATTATTTTACCAAGGGACGCCTAGAGCCAGAATACGAGACAGAGAGGGGCTGGGGCCTGGCCACACCACCTGGCCGCGCGGCCAGGCCTAGCCCGCGCCAGGGGGTGGTCTGGCCGCCCCAGGGACCCCCTCGGCCTCTCCTTCCGCCTATATATTGCCTCTGATACGGAAACCCTAAGTACCCGATCAAAAATTCCACGAGAGAGTCTGTAGCCGCCGTCATCTCCATCCCTAGATCGGGAGGGATCTGAAGCTCTTCCCGGCACCCTGCCGGAGAGGGGAATTCACCCTGGAGGCCTTCTTCATCATCATGCAAGCCTCCTGTGTGATGCGTGAGTAGTTCATCTCTGGACTATGGGTCCATATAGTAGCTAGATGGCTGGTTCTCCTCCTTTGTGCTTTCATGTTTAGATCTTGTGAGCTCTGTTCATGATCAAGATCATCTATTTGTAATTATGCATCTTGTGTTTGCGGGGATCCGATGGATATTGAGATGCTATTTCAGATTAATTATTGATTCTATCAAGTCTTTGTTATTTGTGATCTTGCATGCTTGTTGTTAGTAGCTATCTTGGCCAAGTAGATGCTAGCAACTCCAAGAGTTAGTATTTATGCTCAATAGTGGGTTCATGCCTCCGGTAATCTAGGGAAGTGACATAAATCTCTAAGGCACTAGATGTGTTGTTGCTACTAGGGAGAAAACAACAATCCTTTGTTCATAGAACAATCGTATTGTTTACATTACACGCAATTCGTAATGCAATTATCCGTTGCTTGCAACTTAATACTGGAGGGGGTTCGGATGATAACCTGAAGGTGGATTATTAGTCATAGATGCAGTTGGATGGCGGTCTATGTATAATGTTGTAATGCCCAATCGAATCTCAAAGGAGTCAAGATGATTAGTATATGCTTGTATGCTTTCTCGATGTTTGTCAATTGCCCCGCTGTAATTTGTTCACCTAGCATGTTATCTATCTTAAGGAGAGCCACCTCTAGTGAACTATGGACCCTAGTCCTTTCTTTTACTTTTAATCTACAATCAACTATTTACTGTTTTGTGTTTAGTTTCTGCAAACTATTACTTTCTTCCATTCGATACGTTTAATCCTTTGTTTTCAGCAAAACCGGTGAGATTGACAACCTCATCGCAAGTTGGGGACAGAGTTCTATGGTTGTGTTGTGCAGGTCTCCACGTTGCTGCTGACACCGGTAGTGCGCCCTGCCAACGTTCAGCTAGCAACACCTTTGTGGTGTTTCCTTGCTCCTACTGGATTGATAACCATGGTTTCGTACTAAGGGAAAACTTGCTACTGTGCTCATCATACCTTCCTCTTGGAGTTCCCCAACGAGCTCGATATATTTTGGGCCATCACTATGCTCCATGAGCTCCTTTATAAAATTTTGTTGGGATGTGGTCAGCAGTACCTGACCCCTAAAAGACTGAATTAAAATGTTCTGGGCTAAAGAGGGGCCGAATGAGCTACTCCCTCCGATCCAAATTAATGTTCTCGGATTTGGCTAGATTCGGACGTATCTAGCACTAAGACATGACTAGATATGTCAGAATCTAGACAAATGTAAGAACATTAATTTGGATCAGAGGGAGTACTAGATTTCTTCTCCTGGTTAATAAAAATTGCATTGTGATGTGCTCTGCCGGATTCAAAACAAAGACCTCAGCGAGGGCAGGGGGAAAACGATAATTCTTTTTGGCAGATATTCATGTCAAAATTTAGCAGTACAGAATAAGATAGAAAAATTATCAACAGATTCGAAGTTAATATTCGGGAGCACTTGACCAATTCAGCAGCATTTCAAAAGTGACCAATGCAGCAATACACACAATGAAATACAATACCATTACATCAGTATTAGTTGCACAAATGCTTTAGTAATAACAACAATAGAACATTTGAGAAATTCAGTAGCTTTCCTACTTGAAATTCAATAGCAGTACAGAGAGAATTAGTTCTTGTTCCAGCTAAAAAAACCTTGGCCCACGATCAGTTTGGCCTGTTCTCCTAATACACTCAATCATTGGAGCAAGCAAAACTGATGATCAAGTCTGCTTTTCTGTTCATGCCTCCTTCTCACATCAATGCAAAGCCTGGTCAAGATTATGAGTTTATGACAAGGCCAAGTTACAAAAGAAAAGCAAGACCATCTACTGCACTTGATCTAAACAAGTAGCAGTACATCAGTATTAGTTCTATAAAATGCCAAGTTCCAAAAGAAAAGCAAGACCATGTACTGCATTTGGTCTAAACAAGTAGCAGTACATCAGTATTAATTCTATAAAATGCCAAGTTCCAAAAGAAAAGCAAGACAATCTGCTGCACTTGATCTAAACAAGTACACGTATATCGCAGTTAGTTCTACAAAATATTGTACTGTACGTACTAATAGTAACAACAAAATATTTGATAAATTTAGTAGCATTTAAAAGATTCAGCAGTACAGAATATGACCGAAAAAATATCGACAAATTCCTAGCTCATATTCAGCAGCACTTGACAAATTCCCAGTTTATATTCAGCAACACTTGACAGATCCAGTAGCATTTCAAACTGACCGAATTAGCAGTACACAGACAATAATTGACAGATTCAGCAATGCACACATTGAAAGTCAATATATGTAGCTAGGCCTGATTCAAAAGTAAAGCGAGACCATACTTTGCACTTCATCGGTCGATCTGAACAAGCACCAGTACATAGTTATTATTGCAAAATAGATTAGCAGAGGTAGAACTCCATAGAAAATACTCAGAACTACCTTAAGTTAGGAACCATGTCTCCCAAAATGGTAAGTACCAGTACATACAGTAGGTATTACTATAAAATACATTAGTAGTAGTTGAACTCCAAAAAAATATTTCTAAGAACAGGTAGTAAGTCTTTCTAGTAGTTCAAATACTCCAACGAACATTAAGATGTGTTTATCTCACTAATGAATCTTGTTAATCCGAAGACAGTATTCCAGGGTGAACATAGACGTTTGACGAGCGATCAGGTGCGACATCGGCACCGGCAGGAGCCACTGCAGCTTTTCAAACGGGATGTCGCCGGGCAACGCGGTGCTCTCTAGCACGCATAGCCCGGAATTTTTTATCCTTCTCCCCTTAATCACAGTCGACGACCAAAACTTCACCATGTACCGCGGCGACAAGCAAGCCGCCGACCTGACGCATACGACCGATATGACGTGTAGCGTTTGGCGCGTGTCAAATCGCACCGCGAACACAGTACCATCGTCTCCGGATCCGATGATATCTACTGTCCGGAGGCCGGTTGCCAACAGAGGCTTAGAGGAGTACCTGCTTGTTTTGCCGTAGCGGAAACTACACACCCTCATCGAGTGAGCTTCACAGAGGTGGGCAAGGAGCACCACCGGCAAGGCAACGAAAATGCGGCCATCCTCCATGCAGTTGCAAGGGCCGTGTGCACAAGCAATCTTGTGGTTGTGGACCTGACGGTACGCGACCAATGTCCCGCAACCGTCGTTGGGGCATCTACTACCTTTTCCGCTATTGACTCGGAGGTTCAACTCCTTGGAGCATGCGGCCAGCCGGATGGTGCTAGTAGTGTCCATACGCATAGCGATCTCGTCGAACACGTCGGCGCCGATGTTGCTCCATCCGCCATACCACCGGTTGGGCCCCGAATCCGCCATCGTGTCCCAATGGTTTGGGGGCGAGGCGGATCAATCATGACTGTTGGGAGGTTTTGGAGGAGAGGGGTGGCGGCCTAGAAGGACCGATACTGCAGGCGAGATGGCGAGGAAAATGAGTGATGCGCGCGTTGGATACGATACCAAATACTGTCGGAGATGGGGAAGACGGTATGGCTCTTTGAACGCGGAGTTTTTTGCGTGTTCCTTCGTCGTTCTTCTGCTGCAAGGCGCAGCTGCATCGAGGAGACTTTAATTATTACCTAGCTAGTGTAGCACGCCAACGCTGTCTAGTACTATTGTAGTACTAGCATCGAGGAAACTTTACTAGTAATTAGCTAGCTAGTCTAGCACGCCAATGCTGTCTAGGGGTGTGTTCGGCTCTAGAATGTAGTACTAGCATGGAATGGAATGGTTCCATTCTCCAGGCACAGAACGCTTCCATCCTAGTGTTCGGTTCAGCCAAAAGTGAGGAACAAAATGGTTATATTTTGTTTGGTTGGATGGAATGGAATGTCTAGGATTGGGTTCATCCCACCTCATTCATACCTATGGTGAGGATACCTCCTAGATGTAACACAAACTAAGAAAAAATTCAGCAGCATATTGTTTGTATTTTAAGTAGTAAGAAGAACAAATATATTTGATCAAGCATATATCATAGATTTGATCAAGCAATCAACAAAACTTGCAATATTTGGTCCAAATTAAAGTGGACAAGGCACATAGATGAGGATATCTCATTATTGTTTGCTTGCCCCGTCGTCGCTGCTTGCCCTGCCACCGCTTGCCCCGGAGAGAGGGAGACGCGTGGGAGAGACGAGGGAGGGCCACAGGGAGGGAGTGGGAGCAGGGTGCCGCCGTGGTAGTGAGAGAGAGGAGGGAGGCGTGGATAGGGTTGCGGGGTGGATGGTCACCCGATGGGTGAGAATAGGCCTATCTTTTTCCAGAGCGGTTAGGGTGATGGTTAGTGCCTCGTTCCTCACGATTCCACAGATTCGGTCGCATCAGTTGGTTCTGCATCTTCAAGGAATATTCGGTTTCGTGGAACTAGTTGGTTCCATTCTATTCCAGATAAGATAAGATAAATCTCTAAAAAATATGGTCTCGTCATATCAGCTTATCCAAAGACTAGTGCATGAGGCTATAATCGTTCAAGCCAAGGTTGTTTTCATAGAGTACGACCCTTACACAAGTATTGAGGTGATTGTTCATGTGTATGGCATGTGGTCCGTAACATCCTGTTGATGCTAAAATTTCCATAATTTCTAAAAGAACTCTAGAATCGACGGACTAAAGTGCATTATGCTAAAGGTCCAAAAAAATATAGTCAAGTTCATACGAGTAAATAAACATAGTACCGATACAAGGACATGTTTCAAAAGAGAGGAGACCAACAAGTTGAAAGCCGATGACTTCAGACAACCAAACAAAATAACCAGTTCAACATGGTCCAGAACTATTTCTCTACTTGTAGTACCAACTATTACATATGGATTGCATCATTACGTACTGTGACAACATGTCTTGTTTCTTAGTAAGCATGAGGCCAGTTTCAATAGACGGTATTCACGAAGGTTGGTACGAACCAAAGCAGATGCTTCACCGTTTCTGTCCAGAAGCGAGGGTTACTAATTCCCTCAAGGACATTGATTTCAGAAGTAACACCGCAGTCTTTACCACTAAGACTGAAGCAACATAACTCAGGTTGCGCCTTTTTGGAAAGGCATGCTGCAGTTGGTAAGATGTAGACACAGTTGCTTCTCGTCAGATAACCTGAGGTAAGACTGCACCGCCTACGTGCACGATAATCGGATAGTTCACTCCAAGGGAAAGAGAATATGATCCAAGGTCAGCAATCCTTTCTCATGGATTAGCTTGATCAACCTAACCAGTGTTCATTGAGAACACCAAGCAGCCAAACCCGGAAGTATAAGTGGAGATAGTGCGACCGCAGTGTACAACACGAGGATGAGCAGCACTAGTACGATGGCGACAATGACAAGACAGCCGAGTTCGTAAGAAGCGACAAGCATATATATATGAAGAAGTCTAGAACCATCTGCTGATCTTGCTAACCACCAAAAACCAAAAAAGTAGTCATGCTCTTCTCTAGTAGCATTAAGAAATGAATCCACCAACTTGTCCGCGGCAGCTGGTCGCGCCAAGACCAACGCAGGACCTTGAAAAGGTAGCAGAATGCGTTAACTTATGATTCCGGCAGCATGATATAGTGAATCCTACTGAAAAATTTCCTTCCAATTGAACTGCATGCAAAGTAGCTCGAACTTAGGAAAAACAACTACGACCTAGAATCATACAAAGGAAACAAAGCATTATATAATAGGGAAATTTCCTAGAGAACGGACTCATCTTTTTTTTGAATAAGACAGGCAATTTTTGGCTCGTTTTGTCTAAAAAAGGCAAAGATAATTGACCGGTTCATTTGCAGGGGAACTTGCCAAAAACCCGTGCAAATGCAGAAAACATAGGATAGGAAAGACACAGGATTTTACATTTGCATGTCCATTTATACTCCTGCAGGATTACGGTTGTGTTGGATTAAATTGCACGGAAAAACCATTGAACGGATTCTTTTCAGGAGCTTCAAGTATATCTTAAATTCCTATCGAATGAATTAAAAGACATCTAGAAAAATCTACTGTGCATAATTCAATCCGATGGATCAAACGACTGCTATAAGAAAAAATCCTACGGAAAACTATGATTCGTACAGTTCATAGAGTCTAAAATAACTACTCGTATTTTCATTTAAACGAAACACTCCCTATGTCAATTCAGTACAATAGCTTGGGCACATGAGTAATTAAGCCAGTACACTACAGAGTACATATGAAGGAATAACTACCAGGACGCAGAGGATCCCAAACATGAACGTTGCCATACAGAGTTGTGGCAAACACCAGTCCGTCGTGGGTAATTCCATCATTGTAACTGTAAGGGCTCAGATTGTGGTTAAGAGGAAGTGGAAGAATTGTCCATCCATCATCACCGCCCTAAAGGATGGCAATTCTGACATTGAAGACTGCAACAAGCAAGAAATCTTTATATCTCCCAGCAGCTGTGAGAACTTGGCAAATAGCAATCTTCTGCATTACAGCTGGAAGATCATTATCCAACAAGAACATGGTAGGCTGGTCGGTTGCTTGGAACGACAATGCTGGGATAGGAATCTTGCGACGAGTGTACACATTGCAAAGCTCCAACTTGCCTCTGAAGCTAGACGTGGCAATCCAATCTCCATTGGCGCCTACCCACTGCCCAGAAGTATAGCCTGGTACCATAGCATCGGAGGAGAACCTGTCCAGCGGCGACAGCTTACACGGGAGGCTATCAATTTTGAAGTAATGCAAGAAATCTAGCAATCCCTTGGTCAGGGGGAATGAAGAACACATGGGAGGCCAAATGGCATTGAAGCATCTAGAGTCGCACTAGCTTTCGTAGATTCAATAAAAAGTTTGGACGAACCGATTAGGCTGGCGGTGGTGATGACGTCGCATCAGGTTATGAGTTCTTCAAAGGGACCTTCGGTAAAAACATCATGAAAAAGCTCAGAATCATGCTCACTGTTCTTGCTCGCTGACGCCATCGCAAGGCAGCGTCTGTATTTCATTGATTGGGGTTTCGGAAGAGAGGGGGAATCGAGGGTGGCAACTGCCTGAGTGAGACGAGGAAGAGAATTCGAAAGCGGCATATGGCGGCAGTAGCGGCACGTGGTGTGGAAGGGGAAGACACCGGGAAGAGAAGGGGAAGACGCCCTGCAGGGGGCGGGGGAATAGGCAAGGGGGAAAAGCTGGATTAATCAATACGAGCGTGCGCTCCTCAGCTGCATTTCGAGGAGACAGTGACCCGCCGACTCCCTACTCCCTAGTACCAGTAGACGTCTAGACGGTCGGAGTAGTTAATTTGGAAGAGACTGTGACCGGCCTGAGTCTACTAGATGCCTAGGGTATGGGTTGTACTGGATAAGCTCTGTAGTATTTTACTTGCATGGACGAGCTCTGTTTT
This sequence comes from Avena sativa, assembly GCA_916181665.1. Classification (NCBI taxonomy): domain Eukaryota; kingdom Viridiplantae; phylum Streptophyta; class Magnoliopsida; order Poales; family Poaceae; genus Avena; species Avena sativa. The sequence continues at coordinate 323,759,204 of OV702292.1, forward strand.
TCATTTTTCACGGAACGTGATCTGTACTCCCTCTGTTCATAAATACTTCGCGTTATGGGTTTAGTCAAAGTCAAACTTGATAAAGTTTGACCAAATATTTAGAGAAAAATATCAACATTTATAATATAAAACTATATAATATTGGAATCTTTATAAAGTATATTTTCATATTATATGTATTTGCAATGATGTATATTAATATATTTTACAATATTTTTGGTCAAAATTAACAAAGTATGACTTTGACTAAACCGAGAACACGAAGTAAATAAAAACGGAGGGAGTATTAGGGCATCCACTATGTTGTCCATAAGCAAAAAGTAGTCCTTATGGATGAGACCACATACATAGTAGAGCTTCACCTAAGGTTGTGGCTTGTCCATAAGCAATATAAAATTATTTACTCTCTCCTCTCTCTCTTGCACCTATATACTTTTTGCAGACATATGGGTCCCAGCTTATAGATAAGTTCACTTTATCAGCCACGGCGTTGATGTTGCGAAATCTGACACACAACACTATTTAGCATGGGAGACAAATTTGGCATTAGCTCCACAGCGTTTGTCTTGCCAAATATTTGCATAGTGGGCCCTTACACAGAATAAAACAACATAGTAAAGGCTGTTCTCTCTCCCCATCGCACGAGAGAGAAGTAGTGCACTGCCACATGATCACATAGAGTAGTACTTGGAATTTGGCATCGGCGCACGAAGTTGCTCCAATTCCCTAGTTTCTCAGATTTGGAACTAACCCTGCAACATATGGAACTAGTTCCAAAAGCCAAATATCTATTTTCGAACTAGATTTGGCTATACATTGTGGGTGCCCAGGGCATCCACTATGTTGTCTACCCACAAGCCAAAAAGTAGTCCATAAGCCTATCCATATACATAGTAGAGGTTCACTTTAGTGGAATTTCCTTAAGGGTGACCTACAAGCTTATGGATTGTCCATAAGCAATAAACAATTATTTTACTTTCTCCTCTCTCTTGAACGTGTGTATTTTTAATAAACTCGACCTTATACATTGTACTAGCTATTTCTATAAGTTGTGTGGGTCTCATCTTATAGCAAAAGTTCACCTTATACATAGGTGATGTTATAGCTACTTCCACAAGTTGTGTGGGACCCACCTTATGGCAAAAGTTCACCTAGGGCATCCACTATGTTGTCCATAAGGTGTCCACAAGCAAAAAGTAGTCCTTATGGATGACCACATATATATACATAGTAGAGCTTCACCTTAAGGAAATTTTCTTAAGGGTGACCCATAAGCTTGTGGCTTGTCCAAGGGAACCCACAATGTTGCCATTTCCAAATCTGACGTAAAGGTAAATTTGGCTTTGGTATAAAATATAGCAAGAGCTCCACAATGTACTAGTTTCAAATATTTATAATGTGGGTCCCACCATCTAGCTAAAACAACACATGAAGCAAATATAGAACTACCCTCACAGTGTATTTGAGGTTTGTGCATAAATTTTATTGTGCTAAACACTATCAATAGAATCTTCTAGATCCTATAATGGAAAAGAAGATACAACCACTAGCAATGTTGAGATTTGACAATCTTGATTCAACGACCAGTGTTCAAAGTTCTCCATACACCATATAGTTGTAAGATGTAAGATAAGATAAGAAAAGTGAGGCGAGGGTAATTTATGGGCCCACGCAAGGTCTTCGTTGTTTACAGAAAAGCCCATGTGCATCAGCTAAAATCTTGGGAATTTGACATGATATGCGAACAACATATATCCATGTGCTCATCCAACGTACCTCGCAATGCTCAAGTTGAATCATCACATATAAAACAATTGATGCATATGGATTGTGAAGTGTATAAGAAAATAATCAGATTTCAGCTAACTTGAAACTAACGAAGAAATATTGAGTGAAATGCACACCTGTGTAGTTTTAGTTAACTTGAGCATTTGTAAAGGACGGTGTTCAGCAAAGCTAAAACGACATCAATCTACGCAAAAATTCTACATGAACTTTCAAAAGCAATAGAAGTCGTGGAAGGACACCACTTCCAGGCCGATACTATTTTACTGTCTCAATCGCAAAAAGGCACGATCAGGACAGCTAAACGTGTACGAATTTGGTCAAATATGCTCAAATTTGTTTGAAATGGACAGATTTGCACCAGGGATGCATGCTTTGGGATTGATTTTGTCCACTCTGCAAGATATTGGACTAATTTGTACCCCGGGTGTGAGAAGTGAGACTAAAACTATGTTTACCACGATCTTTGGCAAGAAACAAGTTATACAGATCCTCTAGCTTATACTGTAGAAGAAAAGCTAGAGAAGTCATAGGACACTAACTTTCTTTCTTCCAAACAATACAATATTAAGGCCTAAATATCGTAAAATTAATTTGTACTACCTCCACCCTAGAGCTTATTAATTAAGACTTATATTTTTGTACATGTGTATTGCCATGTGTACATGTGTGGCCATGTGTACATGTATTTGTATATGTCTGTGTACGCATGTGTGGTGTGCGGCCATGTACATGTATACATGTAGCTGTTTGCGCGTGTGTGTGACGTGTGAGTGGCCAAGTATCTGTAGGCGTGTACATATACATTTCCATATACACGACATGTTTTAGTATGAGTATATATATGAGAGCGAGCTGTGTTACAAACATATAATCCCTCTGACCCATATTTGTTGGTTTAGATTCATCTAGATACAAATGTATTTAGTCAAGTTTTAGTGCTAGATACGTCCATATATATCTAGAGTATGTGCTATTGTGTTGTATGTATGACATACTCGCCCCACCCGTTAGCACACACAAAAAACATTGTGATTGCTATATCATATCTTATCTTACCATTTTATCTTATCTTACCACTATATAGTGTATGAATAACTTTGAATATTGACCGTTAGATCAAGACTCGCGAATCCCAACATTTCCAGCCATTGGATCCTCTTTTCCATTCTAGCATCTAGAAGATTCTATTGATAGTCTTCACCATAATGAATGTTATGCACAAACCTCAAAACACACTTCTCCATCATACTAGAATCTTCTCCCTTATTTCTCTAGACCATGTTATCAAAAATTGAATGTGTTCGGTAGCTAATAATCTTTGACTTCTACGTGACATACAAAGTACAAGGATCAAATACACACCCATACTTCTTATCTTAAAACACTTCTCTATCATTCTAGAATCTTTTAGACATTCTATAGACCATGTTACCAAAATTGGAAGTATTAGGTATAGCTAACAAACATTTACTTCTACATTGACTTCAACATGATACAAAGTACAAGAACCAAATATACACCCATACTTTATAGATGTCCATCAAATTTAAAAAAAATTGAGCTTAACCTATTATATAATCATATCTTACCACAATATATATATAGTGTACAAATAACTTTAAACTTTGACGGTTGGATCAAGACTGGTAAATCCCAACACTGCTAAATAGAATTAAGTTGGATCTTCAATCCATTCTAGCATCTGGAAGATTCTCTATTGATGTTCTTTAGTGCACTGAATGTTATGCACAAACTGGAAAACACACTTCTCGGTAATTCTAGAATCATCTTCGTCATTTCTTAGAGCATGTCGAGTATTAGGTAACTAATAGTAGGTTGATTTCTACATGATACAAAGTACAAAGAACCAAATATACACCTGGTACTTTATGGACGTAGCTCTTAATTATAATAGGTAAAACACAAAAATTTATAAATTTGATTAACATATATAAATAACCTGTAAATTACACGTGTCCTGCACGTGAGATTTAGATAATATACGTCTGACACATATCATCACTATATAAAATTATAATACAGGTAAAGCAGAAAAATATATAAAAAGTATGGGTGTATATTTGATTCTTGTACTTTGTACAGTATATATAGGTATATATATATAGAGAGAGAGTGGCGCTATTTGACCCCCAGGGTGTAGAATAGTTATTCTACATCCACCCTCTATATTAGAAACCGTATAAATTTTTTACGTCATGTAAATTTTCTCTTACATCAAAAGTCGAGAACAACATAAGAAAATTTAGACATGTCGTAAAAAAAATCGTTTACATGCCATATAAAAATACGACATAAAATGTGTATTTTCTATGTTTTTACACTATAATGACTCATAAATCATATTTTTATGTCGATTTTTTTATGTTTCTGATGTACATAAACATAATTATTAGTATACAAAACATAAATTTCTATATGTGAGAACATAAAAATATGTGAGGTGCAATATTTTGCACCCTGGGTGCTGAATAGGGTTTATATATCATGTAGAAGTCAACGATTATTAGCTATCTAAAACTTAATTTTTTTGGAAACATGGTTCAGAGAAATGAGGGAGAATATTCTAGAATGTTGGAGAAGTGTGTTTTGAGTTTTGTGCATAACATTCATTGTAATAAAGACTATCAATAGAATCTTCTAAATGCTAGAATGGAAAAGAAGATCCAACAGCTAGAAATGTTGGGATTCGCGAGTCTTGATCTAACGGTCAATATTCAAAGTTATTCATACATTATATAGTGGTACGATAAGATAATAAGTATGGGTGTATATTTGGTTCTTGTACTTTGTATTATCATGTAGAAATCAAATATTATTAGCTACCTGACACTTGAAATTTTTGGTAACATGGTCAAGAGAAACGAGAGAGAAGATTCTAGTATGATGAAGAAGTGTGTTTTGAGGTTTGTGCATAGTATTTATTGTTCTGTAGACTATCAATAGAGTCTTCTAGATGCTAGGGGCTTGTTTGATTCGTAGGATAGGAAAAGCATAGGAATATGAAAAACATAGGATTACAATGTCATGCCCACTTTAATCCTATAGGAACTCTTATATATATGCAAGAAAGTTTGTTTGATTCCATCGAAGGAAAAAAAGGATTCTAAGAAAGAGGTTTGGGCGTGGATCGATGTTATATTCCCTACGCAATCTAGTGCAAAGGATTCCCTAGGAAAATTTCCTATAGGAATCAATAATCATACAAATCAAACAACCATTATAGAAAAAAATATTATGGGATTTAATCCTATAAATTTCCCATGTAAATCCTTTGAATCAAACATGATGTCCTAGAATGGAAAAGAAGATCCAACGGCTGGAAATGTTGGGATTCGCGAGTCTTGATCCGACGGTCAACATTCAAAGTTATTCGTACACTATATTAAAAAAGTGGTAAGATAATGGAAATATGAGATAGTGGTAAGATATACTACTCTTGTTGCTCCATGTCACACCCCGAGAAGAAGAAGCACACACACACACACACATGCACGCACGCACACACACACAGACTCACGTAGCTCTTCTCTTGAAGTTATACTATGAACTATTTTGAAGGTGTACACTGTGGGTCAATATCTTGAAAATCGCCGAGATTTCTAAATGACTCAATATCTTGATATATATGAATTTGCATGCTGGCAACTCTTACAAAGATTAAAAAACAAAAGGATATAAAGGAAAATGAATAAACGAAAAGGGTCCGCATGACATCCTCTCGTTTGCAGTACCAGCCATGAAAAAATGGTAAACATGAGATTTGAAACATTCGAAAAAGTCGTAGTCACATTAGATATGGCCTGAACACTCGAGGGTTTCTCGAGCGGAATGACCGATTAGGTCATGGACATATCTATATCATAGTTCATGATAATGTTCCCATATTTGGTAGATGGGTGTGTCTTGCCATGGTATACAATAATGTTGGGTGGTAGTTTCGAATTAGTATTAGGAAAAACATGTTCACATTTCCCAGTTGTATCTTTAGGGTCCGTGTTGTAAAAGTATAGGTTTCGATGTATTTTGGTTTTATTTTTGGACCACTATGTAATTTTCATGCCCGCCATTGGATTTTAACACGCACGTTCTTGGTACTTCGGGGCAGATTCCTCGTTAGAAAGAAAAAGAAAAAGTTCCTAGTGACCGGAATTATTTTGTGCACGAATATTTTGGATCTGAATGCCCTAGACCTAATTTTCAAAAAAATGGACTATTGTGCAAAACTTGAGTAGTCCGTACTTCTACTAAACTAGGGGCACCAGAAAATTAACCCCAAAGCTGCCAAAGAAAAAAACAGAAGAAAAAAAATGAAGAGCAAGAAGAGATTATTAACGGGAGGCAGTACGAGAGCAGCGAAGGAGTTGAAGGTGGTCGATATTAGAGTAAAAGTAGTTTGACGGGTTTCTGACACGAGGTACAAGTACCTACTACTATGTTTTCTCTCTCCTTCATTGTCTCTCACCATCCATCCTCTCTCCCCCCTCTTGTGCAGCGCCCCGCGCGCACCGGCCGCTGATCTCTCCCTCATCCCACTGCGTCACGCCGCCCGCGTGTGCCTTGGTATGGCCGCGCTGTGTGTGGCCTGTTTTTTCCTTTTTTTCTTGACAAGAGTCTCTAGCGTGTTGGTCAGCTGCCTTGGTGTATACTAGTAAACTGTACGTGCTTCCCACGACTGTTTTGTTGCGTGCACTCCAATAACTTACCTTATTAAAGCATAATAATATCCTGCATAATTTAGAACTTTGGTGTAATACTTGCTCGACTTATTAGAACTAAACATCTCTCGGGTATTTTAGAAGTACTCCCAAACATGTTTCTAGCTTATCAAGATATCGTGTATTTTTTAATGGATGTGGTACTATGGATGGTTTTGCATGACTGTCGACATGCACAATTTTGGTTTTGCATTATTCACATTTGACGTCCAGACAGACAATGTACATATACCTCTCCACGAACAACAATTGGAGTCTACACTCAATGTTACGTGTAAGTTTCATCGTTTTTTACTTACTTTCTAAATGTTATATTAAACTACCGTTATTCCAATGATGCATGAAACGACCAAAAAAGAGGTGTGACCTTTTTTAGTATCTAAAAATATTTTCATTGTTAATAATTATTTTTTACCATTTTATAAAGCATTCCATAAAACAAAATAATATTTTCACCATCAGGGGAAATGTTTCCATTACATGAAAAAATAATGTCTTTATCACCAAGAATATATAGCACAAGAAATGAATTCCAACACAATAACCATATGCAATGACCTGATGTGTATAAAACTTAATTTATGCCTTTTTTCTCTATGAAGACGGTTGGTTAATAAAAACATAATATTTGTTAAACCCACATGTGGTTTGTCCATATAAATGACACAGTGACAGTAACCACGGAGAATCGTCATACGTCTTCCCTTCTCCTTTTTTTTGCAAAAAGGATCCTAGCATTAAAAGAAACATCGAACAATACAAAGCACTTCAACAAAAACTAAAATTACATCGAAATCCTTGAGATGCCCTCCGTCTTCAACCTCAGTTGCCCGCTCCACGAGGAGCAATGGTACCTGCCAGATTGACATGTTTTTTTGCAAAGTTGTCGAGGATATCCCTACGACGGAGGCTGGCGGCTGTGCGGGCGTTGTTCATGCCCGACGTGCCCTGGAATACACACTGCTCAAGGAGGCCGATGAAGAGGTCCATCTTGTCGTGCTAGGCAAGACGCTGCACGATAACAGCTACCTCCATGTAGACGTCCGCCGGTGCGGCGGGCAAAGCCTCAGAAAGCTGCAGGGCCATCAGCACGCGGAACAGATCGTCTCTAGAGAGACCAGCCAGGGAAGTGGTGAGCGTGGCAACAACCTGGGGAGGAACACTGATGTCTACGCACTTCTATTCTTGTAGACAGTTGTTGGGCCTCCAAGTGCAGAGGTTTGTAGAACAGCAGCAAGTTTTTCCTTAAGTGGATCACCCAAGGTTTATCGAACTCAGGGAGGAAGTGGTCAAAGGTACCCCCTCTCAAGCAATCCTGCAATCAAGATACAAGAAGTCTCTTGTGTCCCCAACACACCCAATACACTTGTCAGGTGTATAGGTGCACTAGTTCGGCGAAGAGATAGTGAAATACAAGTGGTATAGATAATTATAAGTGGTAACGGTGATAGAAAAGAGCTTGATAGCGTGGAAAAGACTAAAGTAAAACTGAAATAAAGATAGAAGCAAGCAAACATGTAATAGATCTAATAACAAACGGTGTTTCAGTGCTTAGAAACAAGGCCTAGGGATTATACTTTCACTAGTGAACACTCTCATATAAATATATTCTTCTTTATGATACTACGTTGAACTACTCTCTGGTTGGACACTCTAATCCATTATAGGGCTATAACAACACACCTCAAAGTAAGCCTTTCCCATCTAGATAACCCCACACTGTCACCTTGAGCACTAGATGGTTCAAACAAACACCACAATTTCATAAAGACTTCCAACTCCAAATATAACTCATAACAAGTATTTCTAATCTCTAGCCTAAGTGCCACCATGGTGTGCACGCTATCACTTTCACACACATGGGGAGAGCAGAGATCTATTAAAGCACTTGAGTAGCAAGGTAGATCTACTTTATTACAAAGCTCATGATCACAATATGATCATGAATAGAGAGAGATGAACACATAGCTACCGGTAGAACCCTTAGCCTCGAGAGAGAACTACTCCCTCCTCATCATGGAAATCAGCAACGGCGATGGAGATGGTGATGGAGATCGATGGAGATGGCTCTGGGGGCACTTCCCCGTCCCGGCAGGGTGCCGGAACTGAGACTTTCTGTCCCCCGAATCTCCCCTTCGGTGGCGGCAGCGCTGCAGAACTTTACGTGGATTTCTGATTGACGATCTAGGGTTTATGCATCGGGAGGCTCTTATAGGCGAGAGGGGAGACCGAGGGGGTGTCGGAGGGGCCCACACCACCCCCTGGTGCGGCCTGGCCTGGCCTGCGCCACCAGGTGGTGTGGCCACCCTCTGGCCCTTCTCTGTCTCATATTCTGGCTCCAAGTGTCCCCCGGTAAAATAATAACTATGGCTTTTGTCCCGTCCAATTCCGACAATATTCATTTTCTGGAACCAAAAACAGAAGAAAATAGGCAACTGGCACTGTGGCTCTTGTTAATAGGTTAATCCAAGAAATCATATGAAAAGTACTCCAAATTGTGGACAAAACACAATAAAGTAGATAAAACCAAGCATGGAACATCAAAAATTATAGATACATTTGCAATGTATCAACATCCCCAAGCTTAACTCCTGCTCGTCCTCGAGTAGGTAAGTGATAAAAAGAAAGAATAATTTTTGAGGTGACATGCACCATCATAAACTTGATCAAAGTATTTGCAAAACATTGATAGCTGGGATCATAGTATTTCCATCATAACATGAAAGACAAAGTTCTAACAATAAAACAAAGAAACTATGTTGCAACATGAAAAGGCACAAACACAAGATTCATGAATAACAATGCTTTTGCAAGACGTTTGTTTGTTTCACATAAAGAAAACATAGCATAGTAGCATTCAGCTTGTCCCTCATAGAGTAGCAAATATAAATGCATAGGACACCTTCAAAGTCCATAAGAGTGACTAGATACAAATAGTTTAAAACAAGCAATATCAAAGTTATGCATCAATCAACAAGTCTTGGGACAATGCACATAGAACTAAGAATGGCCACTATGCTCTCAAAGTAGGTGCATAAAGGTAGAAGGTGGAGACTCAACAAAAAAGTAAAAGAAAGGCCTTCATAGAAGGAAATAGGGATTCAAGTCTCATAAAGAGCTTCCAAAATTATGGTACTTAATAGCTTTCAGCTCTCATTGCCCCTATCATAAGCATCTTGAAGTGATTAAGGTTAAAGTGAACAAACTAAGGTGTATATGCTTAACGAAGTATAAGTTGGAAATCTCATGTCCCTTGAATACGAGGGCCGCTCCTCATGCTACTCAAGTTTAGTCACCGGTAAGTTCTTGTCATCGTAAGTACATGCGTATCATAGAGAACCGCCAACGGGGTACCCCTTGCCCGATGATACTGAAGAATCCCCATATCAAAATGACAAGGCAAGCAGACAACGAGCATCTCAGCAATCTTCTTATTTACCATGGGAATATGGTGCTTTTTTCTCTCTTTCCTCTTTTCATAATCTCTTTTTTTATTTTTCTCTTTTTTCTCAATATAGGACTCATTTTTTATAAGAAGAATGCTTCATAGACAGCTCATTATGGTTACGCTGCAGGTTTCCACCATGTCAGCATGGATTAGACCAGCAGCCCAGGCATTTCTCTAACGCATATGCATAACTCCATGGACTTACAAGCTCCCCTTTCATTTCACACCGACGACATCCATAGACAAAAGAGCATGATATCAACTAGGTACAAAGTACCCGTGCAATGTTGAAAGTGTTCCCCATGATAGCATGGTTCTGCTAATCCCCAACAAATAAGTGCAAGCATATACAACACAGACGACACAATGGTTCAAGTTTATTAAGGGCAAGAAAAGTAAAGTGTGCCATCAAGTTCGTGAGAGCTTTAATCACTAGTTTTCTCATAACAAGTTTAATTTGGAAGGTAAACAAAAATATGAATATACTTGGAATAGCATATGCTAGTAGGTAGGTATGGTGGACTCTTTGGAATAACTTGGTTTAGGGAGTTGGATGCATGAGTGGAACTCATACTTGGTTACGGAGGCTAGCAAAAGACTGGGAGCGACAAACTAAGAGGGCAATAATGGACATAATCATGCAGAGCGAAAAAACATCATTGATCAAAGCATAAAGTGATACTACAAGTTGAAAACTAAAGGATCGTCAAGGCTATGGTGACTTTGGATAGTCATAACATGGTGTGAGCATGCGCCAAGTCAACTCAAATAAAGCATCAAAGGAGAATACCACTATACTATGCTTCAATATGCTAAAACAACGCATGATTCTTCAAAGGCACATTAAGGAATCTCAATTGTTTATAACAAGTCATGCTACAACAAAGAATACTAAGCATAAAGCCAAAACAATATCAAGCATGGCAGAACAAACCATAGGCCACAGTCAAAAAACAAGCTCTCTTTACCACTTAAGCATGAACTTTTCCTACTCTTTTCCAATCCAAACCAATTATTCAGCAAACTAAGAAAACCAAGCAAACGTAAAACCAAAACAAAAACGAAAAAGAAGATGCTCCAAGAACAACACAACTGTGCATGAAACAATAAAAATGAAGTGTTTTGAAGAAACCTGGGATTTTTATTGATGAAGAAGGGGGATGCCTTGGGCATCCCCAAGCTTTGACGCTTCTACTTCTTGGATATTTCTTGGGGTGACACGCGTGGCATCCCCAAGCTTGATCTTTAGTCCATCCTTCATCTCATTACTCATTCCTTCCATACACCTGAAATTTTTCCTTCACACAATCTTTATTAGCAACATTAGTGTACTCACGATAGTAAGTCTTTAGGTTCAGTTCCAGCACCAATAAAACTTCCATTAAAACACTAGCTACTGTAGCACTTCCCTCAAAAAGCTCAATTCCCCAAAAGAACTAAAAAAGGAACCAACAAGAAGCAAATGCAAATAATGGCAAAAATCTGTCAAAATAGACCAGCAGGTAAAGACGAATTTTTTCGAAGACCTTCTGTTGCTCAAATCGAAAAGTGTTGAGCTGACAAAACTTAGATAACAACCTGGGGCAGAAGCAAAAAAAATTCATGCCTCAAAAGGACATACAGAGATTTTACACGATTTTTTACGATGAAGCACAGAAATCTGTTTCGGGACAGCAACTTTCCCAATCATTACTTCTCTCTCATTAGAGGTTACTCTTGGCATAAAAAGCAAATAAAAAGGATAAGGAGCGGTTATTACTAAAGTAATAACTTCCAAGACTCATCTAAAACTTTTGGGTTATCTCCCAATAAATACTTTTCTTTAACGCCTTTAAGTTAGGCATGATAGTTTGAGAAGATGCTCACATAGGAAGTATGAATTTAAGTAAAAGAGAGCATCAAGAAGCAAATTCAAAGAATATTTAAGTCTAACCCACTTCCTATGCATAGGAATCTTGTAAAGAAACAAGTCATGAAATCACAAAGCAACAAGCATAGGAAAGCAAAACAAGTGCAACTTCAAAATTTTCAACATAAAGAGGGGAAACTTAATATTGTTGAGATACATAAAACCATGTTTCCCTCTCTCATAATAACTTTCAGTAGCATCATGAATAAAATCAACAATATAACTTTCACATAAATCATTCTTATCATGAGCCACATGCATATACTAATTATTACTCTCCACATACGCATATTCATTCTTATTAATTGTGGTGGGAGCAAATTCAACAAAATAGCTATTATTATTATTCTCATAACCATAATCATCAAATATAGGAGGCATATTGTAATATTTAATTTTCTCCTCAATAGTAGGTGGATTGAAAATATCATATTCATCATTATAATCATCATATATTGGAGGTTTGGTATCATCATAAGCAATAGAATAGCTATCTTCCAAAGCTGGGGAACTAAAAAGATTATTTTCATAAAAACTAGCTTCCCCAAGCTTAGACTTTTCCATAGCATTAGCTATAATGGTGTCCAAAGAATTCATACTAACAACATTGCTATTAGCATGCAAATAAAGTTCCATAGGTTTTTTAATTTTCTCTTCAAACACTTCATGTCCTAACTTAAGATAAATACTATAAAGCTCTCTAATTTTGTTGTTGTTTTCCATTAAGCATAACTAGTGAAAACAAGAAACAAAAAGACAAAATTGCAGAATCTAAAGGAAATAACTTCGAGCACTCACACCAGAGGATGTGAGCACTCACACCAGAGGATGTGAGAACTCACACCAGAGGATGTGAGTACCTTTTACCTTACCTCCCCAGCAACGTCGCCAGAAAATACTTGCTGGCATGTGGTTAACGTGGGAGCTTCTTCTTCTTCAGTCCCCGGCAACAGCGCCAGAAAATAGCTTGATGTCTATGTACTTGTATTCTTGTTGTTGGGACTCCAAGTGCAGAGGTTTGTAGAACAGCAACAAGTTTTCCCTTAAGTGGATCACCCAAGGTTTATCGAACTCAGGGAGGAATTGGTCAAAGGTATCCCCTCTCAAGCAACCCTACAATCAAGATACAAGAAGTCTCTTGTGTCCCCAACACACCCAGTACACTTGTCAGGTGTATAGGTGCACTATTTCGGCGAAGAGATAGTGAAATACAAGTGGTATATATAATTATAAGTGGTAACAGTGATAGAAAATAGCTTGATGGCGTGGAAAAGACTAAAGGAAAACTGAAATAAAGATAGAAGGAAGCAAACATGTAATAGATCTAATAGCAAACGGTGTTTCATTGCTTAGAAACAAGGCCTAGGGATCATACTTTCACTAGTGAACACTCTCATATAAATATATTCTTCTTTATGATACTACGCTGAACTACTCTCCGGTTGGACACTCTAATCCATGGTAGGGCTATAACAGCACACCTCAAAGTAAGCCTTTCCCATCTAGATAACCCCACACTGTCACCTTGAGTACTAGATGGTTCAAACAAACACCACAATTTCATAAAGACTTCCAACTCCAAATATAACTCATAACAAGTATTTCTAATCTCTAGCCTAAGTGCCACCATGGTGTGCACGCTGTCACTTTCACACACATGGGGAGAGCAGAGATCTATTAAAGCACTTGAGTAGCAAGGTAGATCTACTTGATTACAAAGCTCATGATCACAATATGATCATGAATAGAGAGAGATGAACACATAGCTACCGGTAGAACCCTTAGCCTCGAGAGAGAACTACTCCCTCATCATCATGGGAATCAGCAACGGCGATGGAGATGGTGATGGAGATCAATGGAGATGGCTCCGGGGGCACTTCCCTGTCCCGGCAGGGTGCCGGAACAGAGACTTTGTGACCTCCCAATCTCCCCTTCGGTGGCGGCGGCGCTGCAGAACTTTTCGTGGATTTCTGATTGATGATCTAGGGTTTATGCATCGGGAGGCTCTTATAGGCGAGAGGGGAGACCGAGGGGGTGCCGGAGGGCCCCAGACCACCCCCTGGCATGGCCTGGCCTGGCCCGCGCCACCAGGTAGTGTGGCCACCCTCTGGCCCTTCTCCGTCTCGTATTCTGGCTCCAAGTGTCCCCCGGTAAAATAATAACTTTGGCTTTTGTCCCGTCCAATTCCGACAATATTCATTTTCTTACTTATCTGGAATCAAAAACAGAAGAAAATAGGCAACTAGCACTGTGGCTCCTGTTAATAGGTTAGTCCAAGAAATCATATGAAAATTACTCCAAAGTGTGGACAAAACACAAGAAAGTAGATAAAACCAAGCATGGAACATAAAAAATTATAGATACATTTGCAATGTATCAAACACCTGGACCAAAATTTGAGGCTAAAAGTCAGTTATAGATAGGCTAGATGAATGAAGTCCATAGAAGAACGATATTGCTGCCGGTAGCATGCATTGTGGCAAACGTACCTATTGGGTATGCGTCACGGCGCATGGCCTGAAGGCGGGCAGTGAGGTCGTCCACTGTGCCTGTGATGATGCTGAAGCTGGTAAGGAAAGAGTCCACCGTCTTTTTGAGCCAGGCTACGAAGATGGTGTCAGAATGGGTGCGTGCCATGGCGCGTGCCAGCACGACACAGAGGCGCTGCAAAGAGTCGACCTGGGGGTGGGCGTCCCTGGCTTTCTCTAACAGACGGATGGCGCTCGCCCACACAAACTCCATCTTTCCTTCTCTCTCTCTCTCTGGATATCGGCAGACTCCATCGCTGCTCAATCTAGGTACTTTTGTACTCTTGCTTTTGGAAGTGTAGTACATATATATAGTAGTACTATGGAGTGGTACTAGTAGTAGTACTCGTACAAGAAATCAACGGTAGAAAGCTACTACCACCGGTATAGTTGACCTTCAAGTATTAAGTGTCTACCTAACCAAGTCTGCATGCTTATCTTGGTAATTGTGTAGCCTCTCGCATAGCCAAATGCCCACTTAGGCTGGTCATAGTGTGAAGTAAGTAGTACTAGTAACATGCATAGTATGTTACTAGTCAGTTACTACCTCCAAAGTGGAAAATAACATAGGTGTGGTATAATGCATAGTCTCATTTATTGCAATGTAGACTCATTTTGTCTTAAAATGTGTGGTGTTATGGTAACATAGCTAGTTACCACAAGCCTCTTTCTCATCATTTAATTGCATGCCATATCATCTAAATTCTTAGTTGGCAATACAAGTAGGACTAGGTTACTCCCACTATGACTAGCCTTAACATGGAGTACTAGTACTGTCTGTTCAAAAAAACATGTACTCCCTCCATTTCAAGATACAACATATTTTAGTTTAGTGAAAAGAGTGTATCTAGACTGCTTTTAGTGTATATGTTCAATCTAAATGAACATATACACCAAAAGCGGTTTACATGCACTCTTTCACAAAACTAAAACATCTATTTTGGAATGGAGGGAGTACTAGCTAGTACTACGTACTACTGTTTTGTTGGTACCTAGACGTGGCCTTGAAAACCGGTGAGAAAATCTTGGGAACGTTATTAGAGCTAGCCTCTTACTGCACCGTAATACTCTCCCCATTGGTTTATTTTTTTCCTCGCGCTCTACCGCATGTAGAGAGAAATGATAGATGCCAGAAATTAGGGGCTGCAATAACTAGGGCTCTAGAAATTACTCCTCCCATCTCATTGCATTTTACTACTCCCCGTATCATGTACCTCGTGTCAGGAACCCGTCATAGCTTTGCTCTTGAAGTTATACTATGAAACTATTTTGAAGGTGTACACTGTGGGTCAATATCTTGAAAATCGTCGAGATTTCTGAATGACTCAATATCTTGATATATATGAATTTGCATGCTGGCAACTCTTACACAGATTAAAGAAACGAAAGGATATAAAGAAAAATGAATAAACAAAAAGGGTTCGCATGACATCATCTCATTTGCAGTACCATCCATGAAAAAAGGTAAACATGAGATTTGAAACATTCGGAAAAGTCGTAGTCACATTAGATATGGCCTGAACACTCGAGGGTTTCTCGAGCGGAATGACCGATTAGGTCATGTCCATATCTACATCATAGTTCATGATAATGTTCCCATATTTGGTAGATGGGTGTGTCTTGCCATGGTATACAATAATGCTGGGGTGGTAGTTTCGAACTAGTCTTAGGAAAAACATGTTCAAATTTCTGAGTTGTATCTTTAGGATCCGTGTTGTAAAAGTACAGATCCCAGCTGTATTTTGGTTTTCTTTTTGGACCACTATGTAATTTTCATGCCCACCATTGGATTTTAACGCGCACGTTCTTAGTACTTCGGGGCAGATTCCTTGTTAGAAAGAAAAAGAAAAAGTCCCCAGTGACCGAAATTATTTTGTGCACGAATATTTTAGATCTGAATGCCCCATACCCAATTTTCAGAAAAAATGGACTATTGTGCAAAACTTGAGTAGTCCGTACTTCTACTGAACCAAGGGCACCAGAAAATTAACCCCAAAACTGCCAAAGAAAAAAGCGGAAGAAAAAACGAAGAGCAAGAAGAGATTATTAACGGGAGGCAGCGCGAGAGCAGCGAAGGAGTTGAAGGCGGTGCGATGTCAGAGTAAAGTTAGTTTGATAGGTTTTTGACACGAGGTACAGGTACCTACTAGTAGTAGTACTACTATGTTTTCTCTCTCCCTCGCTGTCTCTCACCATCCATCCTCTCTCTCCCCTCCTGTGCAGCGCCCCGTGCGCACCGGCCGGCTGATCTCTCCCTCGTCCCACTGCGTCGCGCCGCACATGTGTGCCTTGGTATGCCGTGCTGTGTGTGTGGGGGGCCTGTTTTTTCCTTTTTTTCTTAACAAGAGTCTCTAGCGTGCTTTGAATTGGATACATAGCACCAATCCTGACCGTTGGGCTATAAGATCCAATGGTTCAGAGCAGCTGGATTCGTGTTGAATAGTACCTACAGAAAACTCCACCATGTTCTAGGACCATCATACTTTAAGTGTTGTTAGAGAAAATGCATACATTAAGTCTATTAATAATAACTATCTTCTTTTCCATCCTAGCATCTAGAAGATTCGATTGATAGTCTTCATCACAATAAATTATAAAATTACTATATAAAATTGATAGTCTGACATATCATCACTATATAAAATTATAATAGGTAAAGCACAATAAATTATAAATTTGATCAACATCTATAAAGTATGGGTGTATATTTGGTCCTTGTACTTTGCATGTCATTATGCTGAAGACTATCAATAGAATCTTCTAGATGCTAGAATGGAAAATAAGATCCAACGGCTAGAAATGTTGGGATTCGCGAGTCTTGATCCAACGATCAATATTCAAAGTTATTCGTACACTATATAGTGGTAAGAGGTAAGATAAGATATATCTATCTCTACTACTATAATGGAGCAGTTTTGAATTGGATCCATAGCACCAATCCTGATCATTGGGCTGTTAGATCCAATGGTTCAGAGAAGCTGGATTCCTGTTGAATAGTACCTAGAGCAAACTCCACCATGCATGTTCTAGAACCATCATGCCACCACCCCCAAAATTTCTTAGCACAGTAGGTTGTAAATAGTACAGACCTAGAGCAAACTCCACCATGTTCTAGAACCATCATGTCACCACCCCCAAAATGCATAAAGTAAGTATATTAATAATAACTATCTACACATATTGAGAATAGAACCTACTATGCTATGAAATTTTGGGGGTGGTGACATGCATGATGGTTCTAGAACATGGAGGAGTTTTCTCTAGGTACTATTCAACATGAATCCAGCTACTTTGATCCATTGGATCTAACAGCCCAACGGTCAGGTATGGTGCTATGGATCAATTCAAAACTTCTCTATTCCTATCTTATCTTATCTTACCACTATACAGTGTTCGAATAACTTTGAATATTGACTGTTGGATCAAGACTCACGAATCCCAACATTTCTAGCCGTTGGATCTTCTTTTCCATTCTAGCATCTAAAAGATTCTATTTTTTTGAACGGTCTAGAAGATTCTATTGATAGTCTTCATCACAACAAATGCTATGCACAAAACTCAAAACACACTTCTCCATCATTCTAGAATCTTCTGCCTCGTTTCTCTAGACCATGTTACCAAAAATTTCATGTTTTAGATCTCCACTGCTATAATGAAGCAGTTTTGATTGGATCAATATTACCAATCCTGACCATTGGGCTATTAGATCCAATGATTCAGAGCAGTTGGATTCGTGTTGAATAGTACCTAGAGCAAACTCCACCATGTTCTATAGAACCATCATGTCATCACCCCCAAAATTTCATAGTACAGTAGATTGTATTCTCAATATGTGTATATAGTTATTATTAATAGACTTAATTTATGCATTATTTCTCTAATGTATGAAATGTGATTTAACAAACATTAAGTTGCTATTAACCAATAGTCTTGTTAGAGAAAAAATTCATACATTAAGTATATTAATAATAACTATCTACACATATTGAGAATATAGCCTACTATGCTATGAAATTTTGGGGGTGGTGACATGCTGATGGTTCTAGAACATGGTGGAATTTGCTCTATAGGTACTATTCAACATGAATCTAGCTGCTCTGAACCATTGGATCTAACAGCCGAACGTTCTATATGAAATGTGATTTAACAAACATTAAGTTGTTACTAACCAATAGTTTTGTTAGAGAAAAATGCATACTTTAAGTCTATTAATAATAACTATCTACACATAATGAGAATACAACCTACTGTGCTATGAAATTTTGGGGGTGGTGACATGATGGTTCTAGAACATGGTGGAGTTTGCTCTAGGTCGGTACTATTCGACACGAATCAAGCTACTCTAAACCATTGGATTTAACGGCCCAACGGTCAGGATTGGTGCTATGGATCCAATTCATTCAAAACTGCTCCACTATCTTATCTTATCTTACCACTATATAGTGTACGAGTAACTTTGAATATTGACCGTTGGATCGAGACTCGCGAATCCAAACATTTCCAGCCATTGTTGGATCTTATTTTCCATTTTAGCATCTAGAAGATTCTATTGATAGTCTTGAACACGATGAATGCACTATGCATAAACCTCTCAAAACACACTTCTCCATCATACTAGAATCCTCTCCCTCGTTTCTCTAGACCATGTTACCAAAAATTTCAAGTGTTAGGTAGCTAATAATCTTTGACTTCTACACATGATGATACAAAGTAGAAGAACCAAATATACACCCATACTTTATAGATGTTGATCAAATTTATATTTTTTCCACTTTACCTATTATAATTTTATATAGTGATGATATGTCAGACGTCTATTATCTGAGCCTCACGTGCAAATTACTAGTAGTAGTAGAGATAATACAACCTACTGTGCTATGAAATTTTGGGGGTGGTGACGTGATGGTTCTAGAACATGCCGGAGTTTTCTCTAGGTACTATTTCAACATGAATCCAGCTGCTTTGAACCATTGGATCTAACAGCCCAGTGGTCAGGATTGGTGCTATGGATCCAATTCAAACTGGTCTATTCTTATCTTATTTTATCTTATCTTATCTTACCACTATATTGTGTACGGATAACTTTGAACATTGACCGTTGGATCAAGACTCGCGAATCCCAACATTTCTAGACGTTGGATCCTCTTTTCCATTCTAGGATCTAGAAGATTCTATTTTTTTGAACGGTCTAGAATATTCTATTGATAGTCTTTATCACAATGAATGTTATGCACAAAACTCAAAACACACTTATCCATCATGCTAGAGTCTTCTCCCTAGCTTGTTTCTCTAGACCATGTGTTACTGAAAATTTCATGTTTTAGTAGATAGCTAATAATCATTGACTTCTACATGATCTTACCACTATATAGTGTACATACAAATTCGAATATTGACCGTTGGATCAAGACTAGCAAATCCAAACATTTTCAGACGTTGGATCTTCTTTTCTATTCTAGCATATAGAAGATTCTGTTGATAGTCTTCATCACAATGAATGCTATGCACAAAATTCAAAACACACTTCTCCATCATTCTAGAATCTTATCCCTCGTTTCTCTAGACCATGTTGCCAAAATTTTAAAGTTTTAGATAGCTAATAATCGTTGACTTCTACATGATATGCAAAGTACAAGAAAAAAATATACACCTGAGAAGATTATTCTACTCCCTCCGATCCAAATTATTGTTCTCAGATTTGTCTAGATTCGGTTGTATCTAGTCATGTTTTAGTGTTAGATACATCTGAATCTAGACAAATCTGAGAACAATAATTTGGATCGAAGGGAGTAGAATGATGGAGTAGTGTTTTTTGAGGTTTGTGCATTACATTCATTTTGCTAAAGATGTACTATCCATAATATATTCTAGTAGAGATGCTAGCTAGTAGAATGGAAAGGAAGATCCAACGACTAGCAATGTTGGGATTCACGAGTCTTGATCCAACGATCAATATATTCGAAGTTATTCGTACACTGTATAGTGGTAAGATAAGATAAGATAAACAATAGTATTTTCTAGAGATGATGCTACAATGGAACAGTAGATCCAACGGCTGGCAATGTTGGGATTCGCGAGTTTTGATCTGGCCAACTGATCAATAATAAAAGTTATTCGCAAAAAATATAGTGGTAAGATATGATAAGAAAGACTATCAATTGTATCTACTAGATGCCAGAATGGAAAAGAAGATCCAACCGGTTGGCAATGTTGGGATTCGCGAGTCTTGATCCAACAGTCAAAATTCTAAGTTATTCGTACACTATAGTGGGTAAAATAATGTACTATCCATAGTGTATCTTCTATTTAGATGCTAGCTAGAATGGACTAGTAAAAGGCACGTGCCACACACGTATATATTTTATGAAATGTGATTTAGCAAACATTAAGTTGTTATTATTAACCAATAGTCTTGTTAGAGAAAAAAGGGCATACATTAAGTTTAATAGTAAAAGGCATGAGCCACATGTATATACTGTATGAAATGTGATTTAGCAAACATCAAGTTGTTATTATTAACCAATAGTCTTGTTAGAGAAACAAGCCATACATTAAGTCTACTAGTAAAAGACATGAGCTGCACATGGATATGTTGAATGAAATGTGATTTAGCAAACATTAAGTTGTTATTATTAACTAATAGTCCTGTTAGAGAAAAAGGCATACATTAATTCTATTAATAATAACTATCTACACACATTGAGAATACAGCCTACTATGCTATGATTATTTTGGGGGGGGGAGGGGGGTTACATGGTGGAGTATGCTCTATGGGTACTGTTCAACACGAATCCTACTTCTCTGAACCATTGGATCTAACAGCCCAATCGTCACGATTGGTGCTACTAATAATAACTATCTACACATATTCAGAATATAGCCTACTCTGCTATGAAATTTAGGAGGGGGTGTTGACATGATGGTTCTAGAACATGGTGGAGTTTGCTCTAGGTAAGTACTAGCTGTTCAACACGAATCCAGCTGCTTTGAACCATTATTGGATCTAACATCCCAACGGTAAGGATTTGTGCTATGGATCCAATTCAAAACTGCTCTATTATAGTGGTAGAAGAAAGGAAGATAGCACTGTATAGTGTACGATACAAATAACTTTGAGCTTTGACCGTTGGATCTAGACTCGTGAATCCCAACGTTGCTAATTAACCGTTGGATCTTCTATCCATATTCTACTCCCTCCGTCTAGAAATATAAGACATTTTAGCTTTGTGAAACGAATGTATCTAGATGCCTTTTAGTCTATAGGACAATATGTAGATACATTCGTTTTACAAAGGTAAAATGTCTTATACTTGTGAACGAGGGAGCATCATCTAGAAGATTCTATTATTAGTCTTTAGCACAATGAACGCTATGCACAAATCTCAAAACACACTTTTCAATAATTCTAGAATCTTCTCTAGAACACGTGGAGTATTAGGTAGGAGTAGCTAGGTTGATTTCTACATGATACAATACAAAGTAGAAGAACCAAACATATACCTGATACTTTATGGGCGTGGCTCGAAATTAAAATTATTTTTTGAGCTTCACCTACCCCGTGCAAGGAACGTTCAACTTTATAGTGGATGTCCAGACCATGCTGGGGGTGACAACTGCTTACGATTGTCTCTTCAATTTCTGTGTCAAGTACTGTATCTGAATGGAAATGGTTTTTTTACTCGCATGGAGACTAGGAGGCCACCTCTCACGGCCTCGACCTTCTTCATCCTCCTCTTCATGACTGTAGCTCTTCTCTGCCAGATTGCTTTGCCCGTTTTCATTCCTTTTTGCTGTGCTATTTCACCCGCATGACTAGGAACAAGTCCCACCACAGAAGGGCTCGTGTCGTGACGGCGAAGCTGGCAGAAGAGAAGAAGTCGGCTTGCCGTTCTGCCATTATGTTGCTACCGGTACCAGGCGATGCGACGATCAAAGGGTCCCAGTCGAATCCCTCGGCTGCAGGCGAGAGGTCTTCAACTCAAGGTTCTTCGAAGCTGCCGCAACCAGGGACAGATACCTTCAGGTAAATCTCCGTTCTTGTGCAACTTTCCATGTCTTTGACCATTTCTTGATTTCTTGTTTACCTAAAAAAAGCACGTTCTTCCTCAATGGTGTTTTTAGGTCGGGCGGTCTTCGAATTCCATTAGCACTCCTGCCTGTAGAATCATCTTCACCGTCGTCAATGGAGACTGATACCTTTAGGTAAATCTCCGTGCTTGGGCAACTTTCCATGTCTTTGACCGTTTCTTGATTCGCTCATTTCCCTATTAGTACATTTATTCTCAATGTTGTTTTAGGTTGGGCGGACTTCACATTCCTGCGACACTCCTGCCTGCAGAATCAACTTCACCATCGTTGATGGAGGCCAATCGGTATAGCCGCAAGGTAAGAAATCATTCGAATTGTGATTTCGTGTCTCTCTTCCTTGATAGTTCTCTGGGTACACTTCTGAATTTAGGCTCCCTGTTCATCTTTCAGAATATTGGCTTCGAGATCGAGTTTATGGTGAAAAAGGTGACGGGCGATTTTTGCGTCAAGACAGCGGACAGAAGCACCCTCGTCAACGAGTGCACTAGACTTTACTCCAAACTCGCCGCTTACAAGGTCGGGCTTAGCCTCCTCAGGAATCTCGCCATGGAATACTTGATTGAGCGTGACGAGCTGAAGCGGCGGAACATCGGCATGATGGAGATGCTGGGCATAAGCTTCGAACAGATCTAGGACCTCGAGGACCAGAGGGACAAACTCCCGGCTGAGCTGGCAAAGCTGAAGCATGAAACTATCGTCGATCTCCATCAATGAGCCGGCACGTGGAATACCTTAGTTAGTACTCCATCTGTTTTCACAATATAAGCCTATTTACAGAGCTAAAACAGCTTACAAAAAAGGCTTATATATTATGGAACAGAGGGACTAGTTGATGATCGGATATATAGATTGCAATATTATGCCAGTAAATTGAAAAACCTTTATTACTAGTATGAATGTATGATCGTGTACTTGCTGGTAAAATATTTGGTTATTTGGTGCATGTGATATGCATCAGCATCACCAGCTACAATGTTGCCAGAGCCAATTTTGTGTGTGATTATCTTTCCTATTGTACTATAGTAGTAATTAGTAGTTACTATCGCTTCCGTGCAGAGTGGTAGCTACCTTTCCATCGTTGTCATGCTGCATCTCACCAACTTCACTTGCTCAAAGCCTCCATTCTTCTTTACTACAAAAAAAGAGCCTCCATTCTTCCGCCATCTTCGGTTTTGGTCCTGCTGATGGCACTGGCACCGGTATCCCATTGATGATGACTTTAGATCAGGACCCCAACTTTGTCTCTATATAGCTGCGGTGTAGTATAATCATTGCGCTAATGCTTACAGGGGAAGGAAGAGGTAACTGCTGGGGATCCCTCCTGAACATATGTACGCTCTCCACAATTTATACATTGAAGGGATAACCACTTTTATAGCCATTTAAAAGAGTTTTGGGTGATTTTGTCAAATTAATTCGACCTTTAACTTGACGTGTGCTATTTGGTCGACAATTAGAAAACACCATTTAGTTATTTAGTAGTAGTATATAGATTCTTCCAATTTTTGACTAACTTGTGACATCTATTTTGATACGAAGGGAGTAGGATTATGCGTTAGTTATAGACATGGCCTTTATTCTGCATAGTGTCAACCTGGTGGGATAATTCTCTCCTAAGGAGAGAGGCCTACACATTAAAAGGTGTCTAGATATATTCGTTTCACAAAATCTAAAACATCTTATATTTTGGAATAGAGGGAGTACATAGGATCTAATAAAGAGGGGAGAGAGGTACATATATGAGTAAAAAATGAGAGTTGCAAGAACAAGATGATGAATGAATATTCTATCAATGGTCTTCCCGACAATTTGTCACCCTGTTATGGAAAAATGCAACAAATCCATGAAAAATGAAAAAAAACGTGTGTATTAGTTTTTATGTGACAATGACTGTACCCCTTGTGCCCTGGCACACACCCAGAAAATATGTGGTATTTCTTGGAGCGACTCAACTACAGCGAGTCCATCGCAAAAAGAAAAAGGTAACTATAGAAAAAGGAAACGATGTCGTGAAACTAGGTCAAACTTTCTTATCTTATCTTATTACTACTATATAGTGTACGAATAACTTTGAAGGTTGACCGCTGGATGAAGACTGGCAAATAGCAACATATCCAACCTCTGGATCTTTACCATTCTAGCATCTAGAAGATTCAATGGATAGTCTTTAGCACAGTGAACGCTATGCTAAAACTTCAAAACACAATTCTCCGTCATTCTAGAATCTTCTTTGTCATTTCTTTAAGCATGTTACAATTTTTTTTGAGTATTATTATGTACCAAGAACCAAGTATACACCTAATAATTTATGGATATGATGTGGCTCAAAATTCTTTAATAGTCTTTTGAGCTTTACCTATTATAATTTTATAAGTCATGACATGTCTTACTTTCCATCTCATAGCTAGATATGACATGATAGTCTTTTATTTGAGTCTCACGTTTGTTTTTTTGAAATGGGGATACCGCAGCCTCTGCACTCAAAGGATGCACAAATCCCTTTTATTAAAAACCAAGTACCAAGTACAGTTTGCGGATCAGATAAGGTTGATACAAACACCAACTATGTGAATAAAGTTAAAGGTCTTACAAGAGAAAGCACACATCTCACGTGCAAATTATTATGCAAATACTTACTTCAAGAACATAGTTTGACCGTAAATCTGGTTAATAATATATAATTATATTTAATAATTTTTAACCAATTTATTTATACTCGAAAGACGATTCCGATGGTACAATTATTGTGACATACAATTCATAAATTGGTGACCAAATTTATGGTCAAATTATTTTCTTCGAGTACGTATTTGTCTAATGAACCGGAATGGAGGTAGTATACAAAATTCCTAGGCAAATCCTTTGAATCAAACGGACCCTAGAGTAGGAGTGCTTGAAGCAGAGGCCCTGCTCATGACTGCACATAGCTTTTCGCAGTAGGGACTACATGGAGTCTGCACCTGGGAAAGGCTGCTGGTGCGTTCATACGTCCCATCGCATTCGATGCACTTCCTCTAGCTCGGTTCCTGGCTAGTGTAGCAATAATCATAGAGTAGAGATCGCCAATTTTTTGGCAGGTTCATCTCATTCTAAACTGAGATCACCAAAATTTGAATGACATTGGCGGGTTTTTCTTTGAACTACCCGGCACGACGCAATTCAAAAGTTTTGAACCTACCACCGGTGCCCTTGTGATACATATAAAACACGCCGTATCCCACATCTCTCACTCGACCTCAGAGCCGGAGCATCTCCCACGAACGTGGCCTCGCACCGTCGTCCCTCCCCATCACCACTGCCTCCTCACCAGGTACCGTTGTGACCGAAGGCACCACTCCCTTGTTTAGCAAGATGGAGCAGCTTCCCCCACGCCGACGACCACCACGCTGGAGCATGCACAGTGTCACCGGAAAACACGGTACGGTCGCAGCAAAGTCCCATCTGCTTCACGGACTCCCTGGTCTCCGGCACCAGAGAGATGGGCAAACGACACCCCCCCCCCCCCCCGTTCGACCGCACCAACGCAAAGCGTAAACTCGTCTCCTCCCATACGAATGTTGTTGCACACTTTATGCTAACTTTCGTTATGCACCTTATTACTATCAAAAGTACTTCGTAGTTTGTTGTAGTGTACTGCATCTTGCTCATATACTCGATCATTACTAAAGTTTGCTAGAGCCTTCATTACCATCGTTATGAAGCTCCTCTGACATCTGCGGAATATCTCCTAAAATGATTTTAGTTGGGGCGTACAGGTTTATAGATAGCACAGCTGGTATACGTCAACTCTAGCTGACGTCCTAAGCCGAATTAGTATGTCATGGATCCTTGTTTAGAGTATAACCAGGCAGGCCCTGCTAGTTATGTTATCAGTATTATAGTCAAGCCTGCAGGTTAGTCGATTGTATTGGAACTTCATGTGTTTTCTTCTCACTCAGGGTTACATATGATTAGAGTATTCATAGCGGAAGTACTGTACTAGAGTTGTGATGGGGAATCATTGCTTTTCGAGTCGTCAACCTCTGCAAGAATTCCTAATAATTTCTTGTTTTCTCACACGATTCCATGATAAATCTAAAAAGCTATTTTCTTCCAATGCAGGAAACGGAGTCAGAACAAAAGTCTCAGACTCTACTTAATCTAGTTGAAAATGACAACCAAGCCAAAAAAAGACAATAATGCAAAACATCAGCATAAAAAGTTTCGTCCTAATCCCGCACCAGTTGGTCCAGTTGCACTGGTGGCTGCAAATAGAAAAATACATATCCCACAGCCGCCAGTAGCCCATCCGGTTATCCAGGAAGAATTGGAAGCAGAACCAGTTTCAACAGCAGGTTCTCATCAACGAACTGGTTATGATCTTCCAACGACCTTTAGTACTGACAGAGACATATTACTCCCTTGCAAATGAGCTTGACACCAAATTTTTTATATGTTCAGAGACTAATAGTAGCATGCCCTTTTATATGTAATATATATACATTATATTTTGATGTAAAAAAAAATAGTTGCACTATGAAGAAGATTAACAAGGGGGCCGACGATGGGAAAAAATCTTGAGCAAATGCTTGAAATAACTAAATCAAGACTTCCGATCACATCTATAGCAGGATTCAGAAGGCCACTGGATCCACATGAATCTGCTTATATTGCATCGATCACAGGCGTTTTCGTGAGAAATGATATTCCCATCTTGCCCTCATGGAAACACCACCGAAATACCCCTGAGTATTTTGAAGGTTTACTGAAGAAGTTACATGTAAGTCCTCTGTCTCTTGGACATACTCCATTGCTCTGTTCCTTGTCTTCTTAGCTTGACGTTTGTTATATATGCTCCTCATTGTTGTCTACAGAGATTTTTCATGTTCGATGACAATAGTGAGGAAGTAAAGGTTATTCTCAAAAGCATATTCTCCGCATGTTTGCGCCAATAGCGCCACAAGATAAAGAAGCAACACTTCTATGGCAAGTGTTTTAAGGATGTTACAAGAACGTCTCCTGTGGATCACATGACTGACGATTAGTGGGGTGATCTTCTCCACCACTGGCTTGATCAAAAGAATGAGGTATGCTTTGAGAAGACTGAGACTAGATCGCATTGTCAATTCGTATTTATGAATGTGTTTTACAAGTCTCATTTTGTAGGCCATCGCTTAAAGGAACTGTTCCAGCCGTAATAACGTACGAGTACTAAGTCACACAGGATCCCGTAGCATAATTGGTCACCTCTACGAATTGGTAAGGACCTGTTGTTCTGTACTGTATATTTTAAATAAGTATGTAACTGATGTTGTGGAATATGTATGCATCTTATCTTTAAACCTCTATTTCCACCATGTGATGCAATTTATTTTCGCCCGTCCAAATGCAGATGAAGTCTTATGGGGATCCAAAAAAATAGTTGATTATGCTGGAGAAATTTGAGGGATGCCATACAGATAGATATGGTGTCATTGTAAAGAAAGTTGTTGTAAGTCTTCTCTGCATTTTGTGATGTTGCACTTGTAGTGATTTGTACGTATAAGTTTGATATGCAACCTTGCTTGGACTGCTTCTCAGTTTTGTTTTCATTTTCCTTCATAATTTGCATCTAAAGTCAGTTTTAGTTATGAATTGTACAAATAGTTGGCATATCATGCACCTCATAGTGTTTACACGGGAAGCCACATTTTTAGTCTTGTTAGTAAATGACATCAAAAAAAGATACACGACAGAAAGATCTTTTTACTGAAGTGTATAAGATGCATTATCAGCACTGCCAATTATAGCAGTTCATGCACATGTTAAACTTGTATGCATGTTTCTCTGTAGTAAGTTCACTTCTCTTACACATGTCTATCAACTGAAAACTTTCCAGGCTGAATTGAAAGAGGAGCTGGCAAATCCTGGGAAAGACTGTTCAGTAAAAACTCCAAAAGAATGTGTGGGTTTATTTTCCAAGGTACTACAACGCGGTGCTATAGCCAAGAATATGTTGTTGTGTAATGTTGGGTTCCCAGCGAGCTCGTCAAATTCCAAGTTCAAGTTCAAGTCCAACTCTAAGGCCATTTCTTTGCATATTCAAGTTCTAGAGGAACAACTCGAAGCTGAACAATCGTTATCATCTGCCCTAAGTGTATACAATGAACGTTTGATCGCAAAGTTAGAAGAAATTTTAATCCGGCTGGAGCACTCCATAGAAAATAAGGAGAAAGTCATGAAGATGCTCAGTATTTGTAGTTGAGCACTAACAGCTGAGGTCAGTCCCTTTGTCGTGAAATGGAACCTGAAGCTGAAAGTATTTGTTAGTGCACTACTCTCCACTTGTTATGAACTTGGGTTGTTTCCTTGTTGTGACATGTCTTTAATTTGTATGGTGGATGCACCAATATGTACTAGTGTGATACAGTACATTATGTTACAAGTGCTGATGTCCTGGATCATTGATCATAAGGTTCAGGTTCTCAAAACAATGTCTTAGCCCTTTGTTGCACACCATATTCATACATGTCATGTGATAAATGGAAATATATTTTCGAATCGGAGCTCAACATTTTCTTTCATGTCTGAATGGACTGATGAATAGATGAGTACGACCCGCAAAAAAAAGACCTTATACAATTTTTCTGTTCTGTAACTTGGAGTAGTCACATTTAAAACCGTACTGGAGCCACAAATCCTCCCGCCGTCCCCCGTAATATTTTTGAATCCGAAATCATGGTATCCAATTTTCTACCCCTCCATCCAGAAAAAGGCTACTGAGCAAGGTCCTGGATGATCAGTTGATGTGACCAGGCATTCGATTCGTAAATAGAGGGAAGTACGGTCTACTAGCAGTTATTACTTGGACTATCACCAAATTCAAATTCTAAATCGAGAGGCAAAAGCTCCCGCCTACACGAAATATTTGGGCCCCATGTTTAATCTTTCATATACTGTGAAATTCCTTTTGACCTATGTACTGATGGCCAATGGAGATTGTGAAATTGCTGGGTTGGGTGGTGGGGTTCGCTCGTAATTTTTGTTACTAGGACTATAGCCAAATTCAAAATCTTAATCGAGGATAAAAACCTACATCCCAAACAATTTTGCAGATGGAGTAAACATTAGTTTTTCTATGGGAATATTTTTTATTTCTAAAAATAGGGAGTAGCATTTTTTTCAAATTATTACTTGTACTCTAGCCAAATTCAAAATCTCAGTTGAGCGGCAAAATTTACCAATGTTCTGCGCAATTATGTAATGGATGGTCAGTTGATGTGACTCTCGACCTTCAATTCCTGACCAGATAGCGTACTAGTCTACAACTATCTTTTTCTATTATTACTTCGCCACTAGCCAAATTCAAAATCGTAAAATCGAGCGGCAAAATCCCAACCGACTCATATGCATTTCGTGCCCCTCCGTTTCAAACATTTTCAGCAAAAATCTCCCACCGATGGAGTACCATTTTTCTAGTATTACTTGGACTCTTGCCAAATTCAAAATCTCAATCGAGCGGCAAAATCACACACCAACCTTGAAGCATTTCCCGCCCCACCGTTTCAAAAACTTTGAACAAAATCTCTGACCGGGAAGTACCATTTTTCTATTATTATTATTTGTCCTATAGACATATTCAAAATCTCTATCGAGCGGCAAAACAGACACCGACCTTGAGAATTTCCTGCCCCACCATTTCGAAAACTTTGAGGCAAAATATACCATCATGGAGTACCATTTGTCTATTATAGTATTATTATTTGTCTGGTAGCCAAATTCAAAGTCTTAATCGGGCGGCAAATTCACACATCGACCTTGAAGCATTTCCCGCCCCGCCGTTTCAAAAACTTTGAGGCAAAATCTCCCACCATGCAGAATCAATTTTCTATTATTATTATTTATCCGGTAGCCAAATTCAAAATCTCGGTCGAGCGGCAAAATCACAGACTGACCTTGAAGCATTTCCCGCCCCACTGTTTCAAAAACTTTGAGGCAAAATCTCCCACCGGGGGATTACCATTTTTCTATTATTAGCCAAATTCAAAATCTCAATCGAGCAGCAAAACTAGAGACCGACTTTGAAGCATTTCGCGCCCCTCCATTTCAAAAACTTTTGACATTGAAATTTCTTTTCTACCCATTGTTTCGACGCCCTATGGCACGCTAAAGTCGGTAGCTTGGGGGCACGATCATAATTATTTTTATGTTCACCTCCATAGACCCGATTCGTGCAGTTTTTCTAGCTAGCCCTCCCAAAATCCTAGGCTTTTCTCCCACGCCCTCACCTCCACGACCACCGTGCGCACCGCCCAGCAGC
Source organism: Avena sativa (assembly GCA_916181665.1). Taxonomy (NCBI): domain Eukaryota; kingdom Viridiplantae; phylum Streptophyta; class Magnoliopsida; order Poales; family Poaceae; genus Avena; species Avena sativa. Next base: position 323,789,979 of record OV702292.1, read on the forward strand.
AATTCCACGGCTACCAGAGCCGCTTCATCATTGCCCACCCCATCGGATCTAGTTCACTGGGTCTCTCTATCACTCCACCAAAGTTGTGGTCTCGCTAACCGCGCCTATGGTGTTGTCGATCGCCCACGCTCTGCTTCCCCGCCGCTGAAAGCTATCCAACCGTACCGGAGCAGCTTCACTGTTGTCCACCAGACGAGATCTAATTCAACAAGTTTCATGTCCACTACTCCAGACCAGCTACACAGTCGTCGCCATTGACTGCACCGGCATCGACCGCCCAAGATCTGCTTCCCCGACGCCAACAGCCACCGCAACCGCAGCACCCTCGGTGGCCTGGATGTCACTCGCACGCTATCGATGATGCTTAGACACCTCTCCGACCAAGGTAACCAGATCTCCAACCCGTTTTTGTTTTGTCAGTGGTATAGCAGGTTCAAGCATGCCGCAGTGAACTGCATTTTCGTAATCGTGCTAGTACAAACAAGTCACTGGGCACGCCTGTTCTTTGTGCTAGTACATACAAGGTCATTAGACATGTTGGTTTGCATTCGCTGCTCTACAAATATCAAGTCATGCACATGTCTATTATTTTGTCATGCACATGTTCTTATCTTAGCTGCTCCGTACACCAGTAAATGCCTTCTATTGTGTAGTTCTTGCAAAATGTAATGTCAATGGAAAATATTAGTGTGGATTCCCTGCTACACAGTTACTGACTCTATCTGGTTATTCCTGAGCTAAGTTCCTGCTATTATTTCCTCCATGGCATCGTTCTGCTATCCTATGGTACCCGTTCAAACTCTTTGTACTAGTTCGATTATAATTTTGTTGTTGCCATCTGGTTCTTCCAAAGCTGCAACACTGACTATTTTCGTTTTTGCGTAGAGCTCAAAAAGGCAACACTGAACATGTTGGTTTGCACAGCCTACAGGTCCACCCGTGATGCCATTATATATTTTCTGTATCTGGTGTTTGTTCCTAATCAATAGCATAATTATTCTTTACTGTATAGTTCATTCATGTTTTCCATTCCTGCTCAACAAGTTCTAGTATGATGCGGTTATAATTTCTGTGTGGTTCATTCTTAGTTATGACAGTAACTGCATGCCATTGTGTAGCTCACCGCAAATTCCGAGTCACCCAATGTCTCTTGCATTCCAGGAGATACCACTGCTTCCATATATATTTGCTGAAATGACCTGGCTAGTTTATACCGAAATTCTAAGAAACACTTTGTTTGATTGCTCACTTTATTGTTGGCATACTTGTCTAATGCTTGTTTGTCCTGTTCTATAGGTTCACAAGCCACACCATTATATCTCATATCTGGTTCTGATTCGTCATAGGCAATAACATAACTATCATCTACTATATAGTTCAGTCATGGTTTGCATTCCTTCTCTACAAGTTTGTATTATGCAGTTATAATTCCTATTTGGTTCATTCTTACGTATGAGTAGTTTGTCTTCTTTGCTGTATTAACTTGTTATTAGTTAGTTTCAAACTGCAATTATTGCTATCGCCACCAAAGAGGGGACTACAAGATCATATCTCAAGGTGGTTTTCCAATGTAGCTGTCACAGTCAAAGGGAGATGCAGTTGATGGATTGAGAAAGCAAATTGAGGCCTCTGCTATCAACTTGATTCGCAACTGAAGTACTGAATTTTCTTTCCCTTTTGTTCATATTTTGTAATGTTTTTAAGAAGTTTGCAGCAAATGTAATATCTAGATAACTCGCATAGGCCATGTAGGCATTTAGTTGATGCTGTCCATGCATGGTTGTACCATAACTGCGCCAGCCAGGTCGATCAGGTTTCAGAATTACCGAAACAGTAACGGTAATTGGCCAAAACAGTAACATGATAAAACAATGACAGACCAAAACAACAATGGTAACTGGCTAAAACAACAACATGCCAAAACAGTAACAGGCCGGAACAGTAACATGCCGAAACAGTAACATGCCAAAACAGTAAAAGGGCGAAACAGTAACATGACGAAACAGTAACAGACAACAGTAACAGGCCAAAACAGTAACATGCCAAAACAGTAATAGGCCAAACAGTACCAGGCCAAAACACAAGCAGACCAGAACAGTGGCAATCCAGCACAGTAACAGGCTGAATACTAACAAGCCAGAACAATAACGGGCCTGAATAGTAACAGGCTAGAGCAGGGGCAACCAGCACAGTAACGGGCGAGAACAGTAAAGGCCACAATAGTAACGGACATGAATAGTAGACGGCCAGAACAATAACGAGCCAGAATAGTAAAAGGCCAGAACAGTGTCGGACCTTCTCAAAAGTGGATCGTTCGTAGGTGGCCCATGACGAGCTGTGAGAACAGTGACGGGCTAACCGTGGGCTTTTGTAGCCCGAAATAGTAACGGGCCTGACATTCGCGGGCCGCTGCTGGCCACATCTTTGGGCCCATTTCAAACACTGCCGGACAAAACAGTAACGGGCCGTAATCTTATTGGGCTCTCTTGATGGGCCGGCCCACTTAATTATGAGCAGGCCTTAGCTGGGCCTGGCTTCTACCACGGTTTCCGTGGCCGTTAACAGTGGTAACTGGTCGTTAACGGTGTTTGCCACATGGCATTTTGCATCACGTCAGCAGTCAACGCGGCTGGCGAACAGATCTACGACGGAGCAAGTTTTCGTGGCTGAAGGGTGCAATCCACCACGGTCAAGAAAAAACATGGTAGATTCTTTTATGACCGGGCTTTTACCACGATGGGCATCCGTCATAGAAGACTTTTTAGCCACGAAAAACGGGCCTTCAATCATGAAAATTGTCCGTTGTAAAAGCCAACTTTTCTTGTAGTGATATGTGGTCTGTGAAAAGAACACACATGCAATGACACTGGTGGATCCATATGTGGTCTGTGAAAAGAACACACATGCAATGACACTAGTGGATCCATATGTGGTCTGTGAAAAGAACACACATGCAATGAACTCTAGTGGATCCATATGGGGTCTGTGAAAAGAACACACCTGAAATGACACTGGTGGATCCATATTTGGTATGTGGAAAGAACACACATGAAATGACTCTAGCTATGGTTCATAAAAAGAACACACATGCAATGAAAATGGTGGATCCATATGTGGTCTGTGAAAATAACACACATGCAATGAACTCTGGTGGTTCCATATGTGGTCTATGAAAAGAACACACATGCAATGACACTGGTGGATCCATATGTGGTTTGTGAAAAGAACACACATGCAATGACAATGGTGGTTCCATATGTGGTCTGTGAAAAGAACACACATGCAATGACTCTGGTGGATCCATATGGGGTCTGTGAAAAGAACAGACATGCAATGACACTGGTGGATCCATATGTGGTGTGTGAAAAGAACACACATGCAATGACACTTGTGGATCCATATGTGGTATGTGGATAGAACACACATGCCATGACACTAGTGGATCCATATGTGGTCTTGTTATGGGGTAACCCCGTGGGTGGCCCGATCTTCACGGATCTCGTAGTCAAATCGATGGGAAAGCGAGGGGAAAGGGAGAAGGTAGCGGAAGCAGACGCACACCTCACTAAGAACACAATGAACACACACAAAACACACACGATACAAGGCCGATTGCTCTCATTGGTGGCCACCGGTCCGATAGAATCCTCGCAAGGAAAGATCGGTCAACGTGCTCCCGTCAATCCCAAGCGGAGAGGGAAGAACACCTTGGAGAGGGTCTTGACGTCTTGGTAAAGGGACACCAATGCCAAGGCCTTGTACAACGAGGGAGGCGCGATGCAAACTCCAACGAGGTGGTGATGATAGTCGATCCCCTTTGGTAGAAGGGGATGAGGCAAAACTAGAGATTCCACAAAGGGGGTTGTCTTTAGTCTATCATCTATGCCTAAGGGATACATGAGGGGGTGGGGGCTCTATTTATAGGCCAGCCACAAGTTTAGGGCTAGTTTGGGCATAAAACTAGGGTTTGGTGCGAAATAGAGGGGTACATGGGCCAAGGGCCTAGTTAAGGCTCGCAGGCCCATCTTCAGGCCGGACAGTCCGGGTCGAGTTGACCGGACAGTCCGGGGTGGCCGGACACTCCGGGTAGTGTTCGGGTAGTGTCCGAACTAGCCTCCTGAATGTCCATGCCAGGTTGGGGCTAGGGCAGGCCAGACAGTCCGGCTGAGTCGCGCCGAACAGTCCGGCTACGTCGGACAGTCCGGCTGGTTCCGGGTGGACACTCTGGCTCAGGTAGCTTTAGGACAGGTGCAGCTTCAGTTCTCATGGGTCGACACGGCGGGGGTTCGTACCTGATGATGCACAGAGTAGTGGTATGAAGTAGCAATCCATCCAAGTGTATATCGAAGTCACATGATGAGAGGAGCGAATTCACCTTATCTTGAAGGAGCTTGGCTTGGGCACGGGTCAACGGTCCACTTGGGGGACTCGGTGGTGTAGATGTAGGAGCGTCCGTAGGACGGGCCGCATCAGGTCTGTGAAAATAACACACATGCAATGACTCTGTTGGATCCATATGTGGTCTCTGAAAAGAACAGACATGCAATAACACGGGTGGATCCATATGTGGTGTGTGAAAAGAACACATATAAAATGACACCGGTGGACCCATATGTAGTCTGTGAAAAGAACACACATGCAATGACACTGGTGGATCCATATGTGGTAAATGAAAAGAACACACATGCAGTGACACTTGTGGATCCATATGTGGTCTGCAAAAGAACACACATGAAATGACACTGGTGGATCTATATGTGGTTTGTGAAAAGAACACAAATGCAATGACTCTGGTGGATCCATATGTCGTTTGTGAAAAGAACACACATGCAATGAGGCTAGTGGATCCAAATGTGTTCTGTGAAAAGAACACACATGCAATGACACTGGTGGATCCATATGTGGTAAATGAAAAGAACACACATGCAATGACACTGGTGGATCCATATATGGTCTATGAAAAGAACACACATGCAATGACACTGGTGGATCCATATGTGATTTGTGAAAAGAACACACATGAAATGACATTGGTGGATCCATATGTGGTCTATGAAAAGAATACACATGCAATGACACTGGTGGATCCAAATGTGGTCTATGAAAAGAACACACTTGAAATAACACTGGTGGATCCTTATGTGGTCTGTAAAAAGAACACACATGCAATGACACTAGTGCATCCAAATGTGGTCTGTGAAAAGAACACACATGCAATGACACTGGTGGATCCATATGTGGTCTGTGAAAAGAACACACATGCAATGAACTCTGGTGGTTTCATGTGTAGTCTATGAAAAGAACACACATGCAATGACACTGGTGGAACCATATGTGGTTTGTGAAAAGAACGCACATGCAATGAAAATGGTGGTTCCATATGTAGTCTGTGAAAAGAACACACATGCAATGACACTGGTGGATCCATATGTGGTGTGTCAAAAAACACACATGCAATGACACTGGTGGAGCCATATGTGATCTGTGAAATGAACACACATGCAATGACTCTGGTGGATCCATATGTAGTTTGTGAAAAGAATAGACATGGAATGACACAGGTGGATCCATATGTGGTGTGTGAAAAGAACACACATGAAATGACACTGGTGGATCCATGTGTGGTATGTGAAAAGAACACACATGCAATGACATTGGTGGATTCAAATGTGGTCTGTGAAAAGAACACATGCAATGACACTAGTGGCTCCATATGTGGTCTGTGAAAAGAACACACATGCAATGACACTTGTGGATCCATATGTGGTATCTAAAAAGAACACACGTGCAATGACTTTGGTGGATCCATATGTGGTCTATGAAAAGAACACACATGCAATGACACTGGTGGATCCAAATGTGGTCTGTGAAAACAACACACATGAAATAACACTAGTTGATCCATATGTGGTCTGTGAAAAGAACACACATGCAATGACACTGGTGGCTCCAAATGTGGTCTGTGAAAATAACACACATTCAATGACACGGGTGCATCCGTATGTGGTCTGCGAAAAGAACACACATGCAATGAAACTGGTGGATCCATATGTGGTCTGTGAAAAGAACACACATGCAATAACTCTGGTGGCTCCATATGTGGTCTGTGAAAAGAATACACATGCAATGACTCTATGGATCCATATGTAGTCTGCGAAAAGAACAGACATGCAATGACACTGGTGGATCCACATGTGGTGTGTGAAAGAACACACATGCAATGACATTGGTGGAGCCATATGTGGTCTGTGAAAAGAACACACATGCAATGATACTGGTGGATCCATATGTGGTGTGTGAAAAGAACACACATGCAATGACAATGGTTGATCCATATGTGGTCTATGAAAAGAACACACATGCAATGAATCTGGTGGATCCATATGTGGTCTGTGAAAATAACACACATGCAATGACACTGGTGGATCCAAATATGGTCTGTGAAAAGAACACACATGCAATGACACTGGTGGATCCATATGTGGTCTGTGAAAAGAACACACATGAAATGGCACTATTGGTTCCATATGTGGTCTATGAAAAGAACACACATGCAATGAAAATAGTTGATCCAAATGTGGTTTGTGAAAAGAACACACATGCAATTACTCTGGTGGATCCATATGTGGTCTATGAAAAGTACACACATGCAATGACAATGGTGGTTCCATATGTGGTGTGTGAAAAGAACACACATGAAATGACACTGGTGGATCCATATGTGGTCTGTGAAAAGAACACACATGCAATGGACACCGGTGCATCCATATGTGCTTTGTGAAAAGAACACACATGCAATGACACGGGTGGATCCATATGTGGTCTGTGAAAAGAACAGACATTTCAACGACACTGGTGGATCCATATGTGGTCTATGAAAAGAACACACATGCAATGACACTGGTGGATCCAAATGTGGTCGGTGAGAAGAACACACATGCAATGTCACTGGTAGATCTATATGTGGTCTATGAAAAGAACACACATGCAATGACACTGGTAGATCCATATGTGGTCTGTGAAAAGAACACACATGCAATGACTCTGGTGGATCCATATGTGGTCTATGAAAAGAACACACATGCAATGACAGTCGTGGATCCAAATGTGGTTTGTGAAAAGAACACACATGCAATGACACTACTGGATCCATATGTGGTCTGTGAAAATAACACACATGCAATGACAATGGTGGATCCATATGTGGTCTGTGAAAAGAACACACATGCAATGAAACTGGTGGATCCATATGTGGTCTGTGAAAAGAACACACATGCAATGATACCGGTGGATCCATATGTGGTCTGTGAAAAGAACACACATGCAATGACACTGGTGGATCCTTATCTGGTCTATGAAAAGAACACATAATCAATGACACTGGTGGATCCATATGTGGTCTGTGAAAAGAACACACCTGAAATGGCACTAGTGGTTCCATATGTGGTCTGTGAAAAGAACACACATGCAATGACATTGGTGGATCCAAATGTGGTCCGTGAAAAGAACACACATGAAATAACACTGGTGGATCCTTATGTGGTCTGTAAAAAGAACACACATGCAATGACACTGGTGGATCCAAATGTGGTATGTGAAAAGAACACACATGCAATGACACTGGTGGATCCATATGTGGTCTGTGAAAAGAACACACATGCAATGACACTTATGGAACCATATGTGGTTTGTGAAAAGAACGCACATGCAATGATACTGGTGGATCCATATGTGATCTGTGAAAAGAACACACATGCAATGACTCTGATGGATCCATATGTGGTCTATGAAAACAACACACATGCAATGAACTCGGGTGGTTCCATATGTGGTCTATGAAAAGAACACACATGCAATGACACTGGTGGATCCATATGCGGTTTGTGAAAAGATCACACATGCAATGCCAATGGTGGTTCCATATGTGGTCTGTGAAAAGAACACACATGCAATGACTCTGGTGGATCCATATGTGGTCTGTGAAAAGAACAGTATGGAATGACATGGGTGGATCCATGTGTGGTGTGTGAAAAGAACACATATGAAACGACACTGGTGGATCCATATGTGGTCTGTGAAAAGGACACACATGCTATGACACTAGTGGATTCAAATGTGGTCTATGAAAAGAACACACATGCAATGACACTAGTGGATTCATATGTTGTCTGTGAAAAGAACACACATGCAATGACACTGGTGGATCCATATGTGGTCTGTGAAAAGAACACACATGCAATGACAATGTTGGTTCCATATGTAGTCTGTCAAAAGAACACTCATGCAATGACACTGGTGGATCCAAATGTGGTCTATGAAAAGAACACACATGAAATGACACCTGTTGATCCATATGTGGTCTGCAAAAGAACACACATGAAATGACACTGGTGGATCTATATGTGGTTTGTGAAAAGAACACAAATGCAATGACTCTGGTGGATCCATATGTCGTTTGTGAAAAGAACACACATGCAATGACACTATTGGATCCAAATGTGTTCTGTGAAAAGAACACACATGCAATGACACTGGTGGATCCATATGTGGTAAATGAAAAGAACACACATGCAATGACACTGGTGGATCCATATGTGGTCTATGAAAAGAACACACATGCAATGACACTGGTGGATCCATATGTTTTTGTGAAAAGAACACACATGAAATAACATTGGTGGATCCATATGTGGTCTATGAAAAGAATACACATGCAATGACACTGGTGGATCCAAATGTGGTCTATGAAAAGAACACACATGAAATAACACTGGTGGATCCTTATGTAGTCTGTAAAAAGAACACACATGCAATGACACTAGTGCATCCAAATGTGCTCTGTGAAAAGAACACACATGCAATGACACTGGTGGATCCATATGTGGTCTGTGAAAAGAACACACATGCAATGAACTCTGGTGGTTTCATGTGTAGTCTATGAAAAGAACACACATGCAATGACACTGGTGGAACCATATGTGGTTTGTGAAAAGAACGCACATGCAATGAAAATGGTGGTTCCATATGTAGTCTGTGAAAAGAACACACATGCAATGACACTGGTGGATCCATATGTGGTGTGTCAAAAAAGACACATGCAATGACACTAGTGGAGCAATATGTGATCTGTGAAATGAACACACATGCAATGACTCTGGTGGATCCATATGTAGTTTGTGAAAAGAATAGACATGGAATGACACAGGTGGATCCATATGTGGTGTGTGAAAAGAACACACATGAAATGACACTGGTGGATCCATGTGTGGTATGTGAAAAGAACACTCATGCAATGACACTGGTGGATCCAAATGTGGTCTATGAAAAGAACACACATGAAATGACACTGGTTGATCCATATGTGGTCTGTGAAAAGAACACACATGCATTGACACTGGTGGATCCATATGTGGTCTGTGAAAAGAACACACGTGCAATGACTCTGGTGGATCCAAATGTGGTCTATGAAAAGAACACACATGAAATGACACTGGTTGATCCATATGTGGTCTGTGAAAAGAACACACATGCAATGACACTGGTGGATCCATATGTGGTCTGTGAAAAGAACACACATGCAATGACACTGGTGGCTCCAAATGTGGTCTGTGAAAATAACACACATGCAATGACACGGGTGCATCCGTATGTGGTCTGCGAAAAGAACACACATGCAATGAAACTGGTGGATCCATATGTGGTCTGTGAAAAGAACACACATGCAATAACTCTGGTGGCTCCATATGTGGTCTGTGAAAAGAATACACATGCAATGACTCTATGGATCCATATGTTGTCTGCGTAAAGAATAGACATGCAATGACACTGGTGGATCCACATGTGGTGTGTGAAAGAACACACATGCAATGACATTGGTGGAGCCATTTGTGGTTTGTGAAAAGAACACACATGCAATGATACTGGTGGATCCATATGTGGTGTGTGAAAAGAACACACATGCAATGACAATGGTTGATCCATATGTGGTCTATGAAAAGAACACACATGCAATGAATCTGGTGGATCCATATGTGGTCTGTGAAAATAACACACATGCAATGACACTGGTGGATCCAAATATGGTCTGTGAAAAGAACACACATGCAATGACACTGGTAGATCCATATGTGGTCTGTGAAAAGAACACACATGAAATGGCACTATTGGTTCCATATGTGGTCTATGAAAAGAACACATATGCAATGAAAATAGTTGATCCAAATGTGGTTTGTGAAAAGAACACACATGCAATTACTCTGGTGGATCCATATGTGGTCTATGAAAAGTACACACATGCAATGACAATGGTGGTTCCATATGTGGTGTGTGAAAAGAACACACATGAAATGACACTGGTGGATCCATATGTGGTCTGTGAAAAGAACACACATGCAATGGACACCGGTGGATCCATATGTGCTTTGTGAAAAGAACACACATGCAATGACACGGGTGGATCCATATGTGGTCTGTGAAAAGAACAGACATTTCAACGACACTGGTGGGTCCATATGTGGTCTATGAAAAGAACACACATGCAATGACACTGGTGGATCCAAATGTGGTCGGTGAGAAGAACACACATGCAATGTCACTGGTAGATCTATATGTGGTCTATGAAAAGAACACACATGCAATGACACTGGTAGATCCATATGTGGTCTGTGAAAAGAGCACACATGCAATGACTCTGGTGGATCCATATGTGGTCTATGAAAAGAACACACATGCAATGACAGTCGTGGATCCAAATGTGGTTTGTGAAAAGAACACACATGCAATGACACTACTGGATCCATATGTGGTCTGTGAAAATAACACACATGCAATGACAATGGTGGATCCATATGTGGTCTGTGACAAGAACACACATGCAATGAAACTGGTGGATCCATATGTGGTCTGTGAAAAGAACACACATGCAATGATACCGGTGGATCCATATGTGGTCTGTGAAAAGAACACACATGCAATGACACTGGTGGATCCTTTTCTGGTCTATGAAAAGAACACATAATCAATGACACTGGTGGATCCATATGTGGTCTGTGAAAAGAACACACCTGAAATGGCACTAGTGGTTCCATATGTGGTCTGTGAAAAGAACACACATGCAATGACACTGGTGGATCCAAATGTGGTCCGTGAAAAGAACACACATGAAATAACACTGGTGGATCCTTATGTGGTCTGTAAAAAGAACACACATGCAATGACACTGGTGGATCCAAATGTGGTATCTGAAAAGAACACACATGCAATGACACTGGTGGATCCATATGTGGTCTGTGAAAAGAACACACATGCAATGAACTCTGGTGGTTTCATATGTGGTCTGTGACAAGAACACACATGCAATGACACTTATGGAACCATATGTGGTTTGTGAAAAGAACGCACATGCAATGATACTGGTGGATCCATATGTGATCTGTGAAAAGAACACACATGCAATGACTCTGATGGATCCATATGTGGTCTGTGAAAAGAACACACATGCAATGAACTCGGGTGGTTCCATATGTGGTCTATGAAAAGAACACACATGCAATGGCACTGGTGGATCCATATGCGGTTTCTGAAAAGATCACACATGCAATGCCAATGGTGGTTCCATATGTGGTCTGTGAAAAGAACACACATGCAATGACTCTGGTGGATCCATATGTGGTCTGTGAAAAGAATAGACATGCAATGACATGGGTGGATCCATGTGTGGTGTGTGAAAAGAACACATATGAAACGACACTGGTGGATCCATATATGGTCTGTGAAAAGGACACACATGCTATGACACTAGTGGATTCAAATGTGGTCTATGAAAAGAACACACATGCAATGACACTTGTGGATTCATATGTTGTCTGTGAAAAGAACACACATGCAATGACACTGGTGGATCCATATGTGGTCTGTGAAAAGAACACACATGCAATGACAATGTTGGTTCCATATGTAGTCTGTCAAAAGAACACACATGCAATGACACTGGTGGATCCAAATGTGGTCTATGAAAAGAACACACATGAAATGACACTGGTTGATCCATATGTGGTATGTGAAAAGAACACACATGCATTGACACTGGTGGATCCATATGTGGTCTGTGAAAAGAACACACATGCAATGACTCTGGTGGATCCAAATGTGGTCTATGAAAAGAACACACATGAAATGACACTGGTTGATCCATATGTGGTCTGTGAAAAGAACACACATGCAATGACACTGGTGGATCCATATGTGGTCTGTGAAAAGAACACACATGCAATGACACTGGTGGCTCCAAATGTGGTCTGTGAAAATAACACACATGCAATGACACGGGTGCATCCGTATGTGGTCTGCGAAAAGAACACACATTCAATGAAACTGGTGGATCCATATGTGGTCTGTGAAAAGAACACACATGCAATAACTCTGGTGGCTCCATATGTGGTCTGTGAAAAGAATACACATGCAATGACTCTATGGATCCATATGTAGTCTGCGAAAAGAACAGACATGCAATGACACTAGTGGATCCACATGTGGTGTGTGAAAGAACACACATGCAATGACATTGGTGGAGCCATATGTGGTCTGTGAAAAGAACACACATGCAATGACACTGGTGGATCCATATGTGGTGTGTGAAAAGAACACACATGCAATGACAATGGTTGATCCATATGTGGTCTATGAAAAGAACACACATGCAATGAATCTGGTGGATCCATATGTGGTCTGTGAAAATAACACACATGCAATGACACTGGTGGATCCAAATATGGTCCGTGAAAAGAACACACATGCAGTGACACTGGTGGATCCATATGTGGTCTGTGAAAAGAACACACATGAAATGGCACTATTGGTTCCATATGTGGTCTGTGAAAAGAACACACATGCAATGAAAATAGTTGATCCAAATGTGGTTTGTGAGAAGAACACACATGCAATTACTCTGGTGGATCCATATGTGGTTTATGAAAAGTACACACATGCAATGACAATGGTGGTTCCATATGTGGTGTGTGAAAAGAACACACATGAAATGACACTGGTGGATCCATATGTGGTCTGTGAAAAGAACACACATGCAATGGACACCGGTGGATCCATATGTGCTTTGTGAAAAGAACACACATGCAATGACACGGGTGGATCCATATGTGGTCTGTGAAAAGAACAGACATTTCAACGACACTGGTGGATCCATATGTGGTCTATGAAAAGAACACACATGCAATGACACTGGTGGATCCAAATGTGGTCGGTGAGAAGAACACACATGCAATGTCACTGGTAGATCTATATGTGGTCTATGAAAAGGACACACATGCAATGACACTGGTAGATCCATATGTGGTCTGTGAAAAGAACACACATGCAATGACTCTGGTGGATCCATATGTGGTCTATGATAAGAACACACATGCAATGACAGTCGTGGATCCAAATGTGGTTTGTGAAAAGAACACACATGCAATGACACTACTGGATCCATATGTGGTCTGTGAAAATAACACACATGCAATGACAATGGTGGATCCATATGTGGTCTGTGACAAGAACACACATGCAATGAAACTGGTGGATCCATATGTGGTCTGTGAAAAGAACACACATGCAATGATACCGGTGGATCCATATGTGGTCTGTGAAAAGAACACACATGCAATGACACTGGTGGATCCTTTATTCCACTCCACCACCTTTCTTTCACCACTTTATAATTCCACATCCCATTAGCCATGAGCTTGCATTTTATTTTATTTTGGTATTTAATCTAGCTCATGGGAGATAGGATGGATCTACTTCTACAAATCCTTAGCTTGGCCTTAAACCATCTTTTGGGAATGCATAAGAATAATGCCATGCCAATAATATTGTTTTCACAAGAATAAGCATGGCATTAATTATTTTGCATGGGCCATGCAACCATCTCCATCTTTGGTCCTCCTTTGTTTTTATTTGGATTTTTGGGTGAATCATCCATCTCCCTCTCTACCTCTCTTTTGGCTTGATCTAGTTTGGTCTTGCTAAAATCCACCACCACACCTCTATTCCTCTTTTCCACTCCTTTTTGTTGATCTTGTTTGAGTTGCTAAACCCTACACCTCTTCCACCTCTCTTGTATGGTCTAGCTAGATGCATGCAAGTATCTAAACCCTAAGCCACCTTCCTCATCTCTCTCTCTCTAAACCTCTCTCCAAAATCTACACCTAATCTAAACCCTAAACCCCCTCTCTTTTTTTCTATCTAACCCTACCCTCACCTCTCACACCTCACCCTTACCTCTCACCATGTCGAGCCCCCCTTGCTGACCCCACCTGGCCCTCTCTCCCTGGCCACACCCGAGGCTACCAAAACCCTAGCCCGAGCCTCCCTCCTACCCTAGCTCTCTCTCTCTCCCTCTCTTTTCTCTCCCTGTCGTGAGGACCCTAGCCCGAGCCTCCCCTCGCCTCTCTCTTGCTCTTCTCTCTGCCTGGCGTGACCCACCCGAGCCTACCTCCTTGGACGCTCCCTGGTCCCACCTGGCAGCCCTACCCGTGCCTGCCCTGGCCTCCTAGCTCGAGCACGTGAAGGGAGGAGGAAAAAGGTGGCCGAAGCCACCTCTATCCCTAACCACTCCCCCACGGCACCTCCCTCTCCCTCTCTGCTTTATCTCCTTCCCCACGTCTTCCTGCCTCTCCCAGATCTACCCCAGGGCCTTGCCCTCTCCTCTCCTTCCTCCCCACCACCGGCCACCCTCTCTCACCAACCTTCCCGTCGGCCTCCTCTCGACTACACCGTACCAGGCGGCGGGCGCGGCGTCGAGGTGTCGAGGAAGAACGAGTCGGCCCTCTGCATCGTCCCTATACCGCAGACGTGAAGGAGGAGGAGCCCCAGGCCGAGCTGCACACCGACGCACCACCGAAACCCTAGCCGCGGGAGCGTCTGCATCGCCGACGATCCCCTGCTTCCCGGCTCGATCTGACACCATCGCCCTCCCCGCGGTGAGCCTCCGAACCTCCTAGACACCCTCCTCTGGCCGATCCACCCCTGTACACGCTAGTCGATTCGTCGAGCGCTCTCTGCGCTGGCGCGCTCGCGGTCGCGTCTTCGCCGTCGTGCCGCGATAGGGATTTCTGTCCGCGCAGCCGTTCCCCAGCAACAACGCCAGGCCACCGCAGCGGTAACCGCCGCCGCGCGCGCACGCGAGGTCGCGGGTTCGAACCCTGCACCGAGTCCCGCCCTGTCGAGCACAAACCTGTCGACAGAGTCAGAGAAGAAGTACAGTAGCAGCTGCTACTTTGCACTTCCCCCCCGCCTTTTTGATTCCTTAACCCGCGCTCCGCTCGGTCCCACCTGTCGGCCTCCGCGGGAGTTTTGCAAAAAGCACCCCTGTTTTCTAGAACCCTAACCCGCACTCCATCACGTCCCCGCTTGTCAGTCACTGCGGGTTAGTCGCTGTCACGTGGGCCCGTAGCCACCGGACCCAGCTGTCATCCTCTGCGGTTAGAAAGCGACGTGGTGAGAAACATCTTTCCACGCGCGTGTCGCCTAGTCAGCCTGGTCCCACTTGTCACCGACTGTGTCTAGGACTGGGCTGAGTGACAAAAGTATCTCTGTTTCTCTGTTTGAATTTAAACCCTATTCAAATTAATTTAAATTCCAAATTTAAATCTGTTTTAATATATCTTTTACAATACAACTCCAAATTAAACATGTAATATATGTTTTGAAATCAGAAAAATGTGATGACTTCAAATATGGCCTTCAAAATATATTTTGAACACTTAAAAAGTTCAAGTTGATTAAAATTACAATAAAATTCCCTTTTGCCTTAATTAATTAATAACTTTTGTTTTATCACTCCAAATTTAACAAATAATATGTCTAAAATGATCAGCTCGACGAGACCTTTCTGTTTATGCATTCCATGTTCTGTTTTGCAGCATGCATCATATAAATATAAAGCATACAGCAACTTATATGAGGTTAAAATGTGACCAAAACTCAATAAAAGGTTTTATTCTTGTATTCCACACCTCACCCATGCCATGCTACATTATTGCCATGCAAATTGTGCATCATTCATCATGGCATGATTGTTTGCTTGATGCATGTTATCATATGCTTGTGCACTTTATTTATGTTGGCCCTTGTTTGTTTGGTTCTTCTTCGAATAGACGCTGAGCAGGGGATATATCAAGAGAACCAGGAGCACTACCCAGATCCTTCTCTCGCCTCAACTGAACTGCCAGGCAAGCACTACCACATGCTTGCATACATACAGTACCTATTGCCTCTATCTTATTCTTGCATCATTGATCCGCGATTGCATTAAACTGAATTCCAAGTATTGCATAGCCTTTACTTTTAAACCCCACCGAAGCTTGTTCCTCCATCCCATGAGCCATTACTACAGGAGTTGTTTGAGCCATGCGAGTCGTAGAACAGCATGTGTAGGGTATGTGAGTGTCGGATGGATAACGAGGTACCTAAACAACTTAACCTGAGTAGTAATGGGATAACTAATGAAAGTGGCACCGGTGAGCAATATCTGCTATTTGGTTTTTCATGCTCACTTGTGTCCCGTAGGACCCCGAGTACTTGATTCCTATTCCTTGAATATTCGCGCTATCCACATCCGGGAGGCTTATGAACCCCCTGAGCCAGAGCTTGATTCATTCTTATTTCTTGGGGCCACAAAGTAGTTTGGGGCTTTATTACTATCCTGTACTTATGCCATGCTTTACTGCTTTATTTAAGATTGTGCGAGGAGCACCTGTACTGTTTAGGTAAGCGCAGTGTTTTCACGGTATCGACAAGCCCAGACACACTTTCGGGTTCCCAGTCGTTTACAGCCATTGACGCAAACCTTGAGTCCGTCTCGGAGCCGGCCAACTTCGTTGCGGGTAGCTTAATGGGGTGGCCCCCTGAAATATTTCTGAATCCTGTGATCGCTTTGTCGTGAATGCCTCGTTGGGTTTTGATTTGGTTTTTCCGAGGTTGATCGAGTGTGTGTTGCTATTTGTGCACCCCTGCAGGGTAAAACTTTCTGAAAGCCGTGTCCGCGGTTATGGACGACTTGGAGCACAGTTTCTCGATCATAGACAAGTATAATTAAAGTACCGCTTTAATATGACTAAGTACCTGACTAGTAAATAGTGCAACTCTCATGGAATGGATAATAAAACTGCCAACGGATGGGGGGTTGTTCGTCCGCTTCCTCGTCGGAAAGCGAGGAGGAGGATGGATCTGTTAATGTTACCGTTATAACTGTTGTTATTTAATTCACGGACATCCGTCTATCTTTGGTTAGGCGGATGGTTAGCGAGTATCTATAGAATTGCTAGGTATTATCTTTTGCTGCAATTGCGTCACCCCAGGTTGTGTCCCCTTTAGAGGCATAAAGACTTGCTGAGTACCCCTAGGGTCTCACACGATAAATTGTTTGATTCAGATGAACAGGTAAACTCGCAAGATGGATACTGGTTGGAGGAGACGGACGATGTGGGCAACGATCATTCGGTGTAGAGATTCCGGGAACGGGGATCCGTGAGATCTGTGGGCGGGATGTGTTTATTTATGGGGCATCTTATGCCGATTTGCTTCTTATCCGTACTCGGATCTTGTTTTCCGCTTCCGCCTGATACTCTGATGTTTGATGTATGAGGAGATATCCTAAACTATTATATCTATCTAGGAAACTTGGATCTTGCCGTATGGCGTTGCAATATTTCTATTTCTTTTAGATGGAATGGCTCTGAGGACTGTTGTATGGTGGCTTGCATACATACTCATTTGTGTATGTAGTTGATCCCTTCGCCTGCCGATTACGCCGCCCGTTCTTGTCCCGATGTTTGGAAATGGTTAGGACGGCCGAAAGGTCTACCTGTGAGTGGCATTTGGGCCCCACCGTACTATTTTAACCATTTCCGTTCATCCAGGCTTGTACATAGGAGCGTAATTCACCGAGGTAGTTACAATTGGTATCAGAGCCATCCCGCCCTTCAGGGTCTCAGCCAAATGGTCGTTGTCAGTCTAGCAAATATTTTTGGTAGCTATGTATACTAGGGAAAAACAAAACGCGAGAGTAGGACTGCTTCCACTTTTCTTCTTACCCAACCACCCACCATTTTCTGGTAAGGAAGTGTAACATTTTCAATCCTCTTCTTAAAATTCAAACTAGGATTCACGTGTTCTGGGTTTCCGTAGTACCATAGAAAGTGTGTGTGTGTGCGTGTGTCATTCCTTGTCTATCTGTTGCATCCAATTTGTTATCACAATCTGCCTTTGGTTATCAATTGTTGGTACATTCCATATTGACAGGATTTTGAAAACCGGTGCGATCTATCTGACTCCTTGTTGACCGGTGCCACCTTCTTAAGGGTGTCCTTCCTTCTAGCAACTCCACGTTCTGTGTAAGCATCTGTTGCTAATCTCTACCTGATAAGTGATTTTGCGCATCTATTGGTATTTTAATGCCGAAAAATGCGGAAATTTTTTCTTTGGTACATCTGTGTTTCCACACTCCTTTCCAGTCATGTGTGAAACATTATCTATCTCCCTTTTATCAGCATGTCCATGCTAACTCATTCTTTTGTCACCGGCGCTTAATCCTGGAGTTTTATTTCATCTCCAATTCTCTGGGGCTAATTACATAACATGTGTCGATCCGATGCTGGTGATTGTAATTTGGTTCTCGGCATAGCTATGTGACACTTATCATGAGTGGAATATGGAAAATGCTATCAACTCTATCCTCCAAATGGTGACGGTTATCTCCTGTGATTTTGAGTACACCGTGATCATATCTATGCATATTCAAGCATCTTTAGCAATCCGGAGTTTCCCAAGGCACTACGGCGGTCTATCATCTGTCCATCATGCTGCACATCTTTTTGAACTCCATATCTGCAAAATTCTCTTTGAGACGAGGGAATTGCACCTTTTCGTCTCTGGTAGCTTTGCTTAAGGTATGATCTATCATCTTTTCTTTATCCAAGATCTCTTTATCTTTCTAACCGGTGATCCGATCGACAATGTAAACCAGGTGACATCTCTTTCTCTTCCGAAGGACCAGATAATCTATTCTTCCAGTGCATCTTATTCAACACGAACCCGTGCTCTTAATATTGATCTTTCTAAGAGTGTTGAGCTCAGGAAGTGTTCGAGCATTTGTTCGTTCCTCCCGCCTCTTGAACTTGATATTCTGGGAATATCCTGTTAATCCATGGTGGTATATGTTGATAATATGCTTGCCTATTCGATGTCAATGGAAGAACATGGAAGATCATCTATGTCCCTTTCTCTCAAGCTTCGAGAACACTGCCTGTGTGCAAAGTCTCAAAGTGAGAATTCTGACTTTTTGAAGTCACCTATCTCGGCCACGTCCTTCTGCTAAATAGATCGCTTCAACTCTGGAATCAGCAAGTCCATTGTTAATTCCATCTTCCATCTTCAATCAAAACCGGAGTTTTCCTTGTTGGCGAGTTATCATCGTCGTTCCGCCGAAGATTTACCTCAAGACTGCTAAATCTTTCTCAATCATTTCAAGAAGAACATGGAGTTCTTTCACCTCTATCTCGTTAAGTGATCTCTTAAAACCCTCTCGCTCTATCGTCTATGCTCAATCCACCGGAGGCCATGAAGACGTTTCAGATCTTTTGTAATCCTTCTATTCAAGTTGGTGCTATCTTTTCTGTAGCTGTTGAATCTTGCAGTTCTTCTCTGTAATCTTCCTTCATATCTTTCTGGTGGCTTGGTACTTCAGACATGACGACAACATCATCATCTTTATCTATCTATGAATCCGGCGAATCGTTTGCATCTATCCTTGTTTTCTAACGAAGTTCCATGAGTTATTGTCAATACCTTCAGTCTGTTTCAGTAGTTGGGTTGCATGGTTTTCTTATTCATGTGCGGAGTAATGCTTTGAGTGCGGGATGGAGTAGCTACCATACCACTACTCTTATCATTCGCTCTTGTACATTGAATTGGTGAATTAATGTGATTTCACTCATTCCACGGAAGTTAAAAGTGGCCTTTATCCCTCGATACTTTTACTTCCGTCCTTGTTTTTCCGGAGTGCTCTCTCGAAGAAAGTAATCAATAAACTCTTGTTGGTGGTCTGACTATTCTAGATGGAGCCAAATCTTCAATTATCTGGTGGAAACAAACGCAAACGCCTTTCGGTCCTCGTCTTTCTACCGATGCTCTACATCCACAAATAAGATGAAAGGAAACTATCTCTCTTTGTTTCATCAATTCTTTTTCTGTGGTAAAGCCAAGTATGGTTGATGCCATCAGCTGCAAATCTATTGCGTTAGCCTCGAGGCTAAAGAAAGCAATAAGTATCTCTACAATAAACTCCAGATCCTCCATATTCTTTGCTTCTCGGGATTCCACCATGATCTGGCTTCACATCCGTCTCTGGAAGTTATATCCGCGCACCTCAATTGCGTGATCCGTTGGGTCTTACCAGCGCAAGAAGAATCTAATCAGACGATGTCTAACTAAATCTTTCTGTTGATATCAAGGGACTCTATTGTTTTAAGGCAATATTGGTTCCGTACTTCATTTCTCAAATCCGAGAGAAGATACGATGCTATTGTCATAGTGGTTCAAAACCTCTCCAATCTAGCTCTTTTCTTCCAGCGAGACAAAGTTTTCATCCTCTCTAGTAGCGGTAAATCTTTAATCTTAATGGTGTGTCTTTCTTTATCCATGATACATCATCTTGTCCTTTCTTTCACAAGTGGTTCTATCCTTTATCATGTTTCTCGAGAAAACCGGAGCTATGTCCATCCTATCCTTCTTGTCTCACGACACTCCTTCAACTCTTCTAACCCGTTGTTTCTCAAGCAAAACGCAAGACTCGCAACAAGTCTAGCAAGTTTTGCAAGGTGTAGTGGTCGCACCTTTCCGTTGTTCATCAACTTGGGAACGTGAGGGTCACCTTCGTTCCGAACAACCGCCTCTCCTTGTGTTGTTTTCCTTTTCCTAGGAATCTCGGGGCGAGATTCTTGTTTAGTGGGGGAGAGTTGTAGCATCCCAATTGTCTAACAATTGCAATGCTACTAGCCTAGTCTATATATATGCTACTTCATATATATAATTGTTGCATCATAATTATATCATGCTCATGTCATCATGCCACCTTGCATTTGAGCATCATATAAAACCCTTTTGTTTTGGTTCTTATCTCATATGCATTGTTAATTGTATTTGCCTCTTGATATTGTATTTGGTTATTGATA
Source organism: Avena sativa (assembly GCA_916181665.1). NCBI lineage: Eukaryota > Viridiplantae > Streptophyta > Magnoliopsida > Poales > Poaceae > Avena > Avena sativa. The sequence goes on from OV702292.1 coordinate 323,811,212, forward strand.
TATTTTTTAAATGCCCAAGTTGAGTTGGGGGCATATCTTTTATTCCACTCCACCACCTTTCTTTCACCACTTTATAATTCCACATCCCATTAGCCATGAGCTTGCATTTTATTTTATTTTGGTATTTAATCTAGCTCATGGGAGATAGGATGGATCTACTTCTACAAATCCTTAGCTTGGCCTTAAACCATCTTTTGGGAATGCATAAGAATAATGCCATGCCAATAATATTGTTTTCACAAGAATAAGCATGGCATTAATTATTTTGCATGGGCCATGCAACCATCCCCATCTTTGGTCCTCCTTTGTTTTTATTTGGATTTTTGGGTGAATCATCCATCTCCCTCTCTACCTCTCTTTTGGCTTGATCTAGTTTGGTCTTGCTAAAATCCACCACCACACCTTTATTCCTCTTTTCCACTCCTTTTTGTTGATCTTGTTTGAGTTGCTAAACCCTACACCTCTTCCACCTCTCTTGTATGGTCTAGCTAGATGCACGCAAGTATCTAAACCCTAAGCCACCTTCCTCATCTCTCTCTCTCTCTAAACCTCTCTCCAAAATCTACACCTAATCTAAACCCTAAACCCCCTCTCTTTTTTTCTATCTAACCCTACCCTCACCTCTCACACCTCACCCTTACCTCTCACCATGCCGAGCCCCCCTTGCTGACCCCACCTGGCCCTCTCTCCCTGGCCACACCCGAGGCTACCAAAACCCTAGCCCGAGCCTCCCTCCTACCCTAGCTCTCTCTCTCCCTCTCTTTTCTCTCCCTGTCGTGAGGACCCTAGCCCGAGCCTCCCCTCGCCTCTCTCTTGCTCTTCTCTCTGCCTGGCGTGCCCCACCCGAGCCTACCTCCTTGGACGCTCCCTGGTCCCACCTGGCAGCCCTACCCATGCCTGCCCTGGCCTCCCAGCTCGAGCACGTGAAGGGAGGAGGAAAAAGGTGGCCGAAGCCACCTCTATCCCTAACCACTCCCCCACGGCACCTCCCTCTCCCTCTCTGCTTTATCTCCTTCCCCACGTCTTCCTGCCTCTCCCAGATCTACCCCAGGGCCTTGCCCTCTCCTCTCCTTCCTCCCTACCACCGGCCACCCTCTCTCACCAACCTTCCCGTCGGCCTCCTCTCGACTACACCGTACCAGGCGGCGGGCGCGGCGTCCAGGTGTCGAGGAAGAACGAGTCGGCCCTCTGCATCGTCCCTATACCGCAGACGTGAAGGAGGAGGAGCCCCAGGCCAAGCTGCACACCGATGCACCACCGAAACCCTAGCCGCGGGAGCGTCTGCATCGCCGATGATCCCCTGCTTCCCGGCTCGATCTGACACCATCGCCCTCCCCGCGGTGAGCCTCCGAACCTCCTAGACACCCTCCTCTGGCCGATCCACCCATGTACACGCTAGTCGATTCGTCGAGCGCTCTCTGCGCTGGCACGCTCGCGGTCGCGTCCTCGCCGTCGTGCCGCGATAGGGATTTCTGTCCGCGCAGCCGTTCCCCAGCAACAACGCCAGGCCGCCGCAGCGGTAACCGCCGCCGCGCGCGCACGCGAGGTTGCGGGTTCGAACCCTGCACCGAGTCCCGCCCTGTCGAGCACAAACCTGTCGACAGAGTCAGAGAAGAAGTACAGTAGCAGCTGCTACTTTGCACTTCCCCCCCCCCGCCTTTTTGATTCCTTAACCCGCGCTCCGCTCGGTCCCACCTGTCGGCCTCCGCGGGAGTTTTGCAAAAAGCACCCCTGTTTTCCAGAACCCTAACCCGCACTCCATCGCGTCCACGCTTGTCAGTCACTGCGGGTTAGTCGCCGTCACGTGGGCCCGTAGCCACCGGACCCAGCTGTCATCCTCTGCGGTTAGAAAGCGACGTGGTGAGAAACATCTTTCCGCGCGCGTGTCGCCCAGTCAGCCTGGTCCCACTTGTCACCGACTGTGGCTAGGACTGGGCTGAGTGACAAAAGTATCTCTGTTTCTCTGTTTGAATTTAAACCCTATTCAAATTAATTTAAATTCCAAATTTAAATCTGTTTTAATATATCTTTTACAATACAACTCCAAATTAAACATGTAATGTATGTTTTGAAATCAGAAAAATGTGATGACTTCAAATATGGCCTTCAAAATATATTTTGAACACTTAAAAGTTCAAGTTGATTAAAATTACAATAAAATGCTCTTTTGCCTTAATTAATTAATAACTTTTGTTTTATCACTCCAAATTTAACAAATAATATGTCTAAAATGATCAGCTCGACGAGACCTTTCTGTTTATGCATTCCATGTTCTATTTTGCAGCATGCATCATATAAATATAAAGCATACAGCAACTTATATGAGGTTAAAATGTGACCAAAACTCAATAAAAGGTTTTATTCTTGTATTCCACACCTCACCCATGCCATGCTACATTATTGCCATGCAAATTGTGCATCATTCATCATGGCATGATTGTTTGCTTGATGCATGTTATTCATATGCTTGTGCACTTTATTTATGTTGGCCCTTGTTTGTTTGGTTCTTCTTCGAATAGACGCTGAGCAGGGGATATATCAAGAGAACCAGGAGCACTACCCAGATCCTTCTCTCGCCTCAACTGAACTGCCAGGCAAGCACTACCACATGCTTGCATACATACAGTACCTATTGCCTCTATCTTATTCTTGCATCATTGAGCCGCGATTGCATTAAACTGAATCCCAAGTATTGCATAGCCTTTACTTTTAAACCCCACCGAAGCTTGTTCCTCCATCCCATGAGCCATTACTACAGGAGTTGTTTGAGCCATGCGAGTCGTAGAACATCATGTGTAGGGTATGTGAGTGTCGGATGGATAACGAGGTACCTAAACAACTTAACCTGAGTAGTAATGGGATAACTAATGAAAGTGGCACCGGTGAGCAATATCTGCTATTTGGTTTTTCATGCTCACTTGTGTCCCGTAGGACCCCGAGTACTTGATTCCTGTTCCTTGAATATTCGCGCTATCCACATCCGGGAGGCTTATGAACCCCCCTGAGCCAGAGCTTGATTCATTCTTATTTCTTGGGGCCACAAAGTAGTTTGGGGCTTTATTACTATCCTGTACTTATGCCATGCTTTACTGCTTTATTTAAGATTATGCGAGGAGCACCTGTACTGTTTAGGTAAGCGGAGTGTTTTCGCGGTATCGACAAGCCCAGTCACACTTTCGGGTTCCCGGTCGTTTACAGCCATTGACGCAAACCTTGAGTCCGTCTCGGAGCCGGCCAACTTCGTTGCGGGTAGCTTAATGGGGTGGCCCCCTGAAATATTTCTGAATCCTGTGATCGCTTTGTCGTGAATGCCTCGTTGGGTTTTGATTTGGTTTTTCCGAGGTTGATCGAGTGTGTGTTGCTATTTGTGCACCCCTGCAGGGTAAAACTTTCTGAAAGCCGTGTCCGCGGTTATGGACGACTTGGAGCACAGTTTCTCGATCATAGACAAGTATAATTAAAGTACCGCTTTCATATGACTAAGTACCTGACTAGTAAATAGTGCAACTCTCATGGAATGGATAATAAAACTGCCAATCGTCGGAAAGCGAGGAGGAGGATGGATCTGTTAATGTTACCGTTATAACTGCTGTTATTTAATTCACGGACATCCGTCTATCTTTGGTTAGGCGGATGGTTAGCGAGTATCTATAGAATTGCTAGGTATTATCTTTTGCTGCAATTGCGTCACCCCAGGTTGTGTCCCCTTTAGAGGCATAAAGACTTGCTGAGTACCCCTAGGGTCTCACACGATAAATTGTTTGATTTAGATGAACAGGTAAACTCGCAAGATGGATACTGGTTGGAGGAGACGGACGATGTGGGCAACGATCATTCGGTGTAGAGATTCCGGGAACGGGGATCCGCGAGATCTGTGGGCGGGATGTGTTTATTTATGGGGCATCTTATACCGATTTGCTTCTTATCCGTACTCGGATCTTGTTTTCCGCTTCCGCCTGATACTCTGATGTTTGATGTATGAGGAGATATCCTAAACTATTATATCTATCTAGGAAATTTGGATCTTGCCGTATGGCGTTGCAATATTTCTATTTCTTTTAGATGGAATGGCTCTGAGGACTATTGTATGGTGGCTTGCATACATACTCATTTGTGTATGTAGTTGATCCCTTCGCCTGCCGATTACGCCGCCCGTTCTTGTCCTGATGTTTGGAAATGGTTAGGACTGCCGAAAGGTCTACCTGTGAGTGGCATTTGGGCCCCACCGTACTATTTTAACCATTTCCGTTCATCCAGGCTTGTAACTAGGAGCGTAACACGGTGAATTACGCTCCTAGTTACAAGCCTGGATGAACGGAAATGGTTAAAATAGTACGATGGGGCCCAAATGCCACTCACAGGTAGACCTTTCGGCCATCCTAACCATTTCCAAACATCGGGACAAGAACGGGCGGCGTAATACTACCTCAGTGAATTATGCTCCTAGTTACAAGCCTGGATGAACGGAAATGGTTAAAATAGTACGGTGGGGCCCAAATGCCACTCACAGGTAGACCTTTCGGCCGTCCTAACCATTTCCAAACATCGGGACAAGAACGGGCGGCGTAATCGGCAGGCGAAGGGATCAACTACATACACAAATGAGTATGTATGTATGTATGCAAGCCACCATACAACAGTCCTCAGAGCCATTCCATCTAAAAGAAATAGAAATATTGCAACGCCATACGGCAAGATCCAAATATCCTAGATAGATATAATAGTTTAGGATATCTCCTCATACATCAAACATCAGAGTATCAGGCGGAAGCGGAAAACAAGATCCGAGTACGGATAAGAAGCAAATCGGCATAAGATGCCCCATAAATAAACACATCCCGCCCACAGATCTCACGGATCCCCGTTCCCGGAATCTCTACACCGAATGATCGCTGCCAACATCGTCCGTCTCCTCCACCCAGTATCCATCTTGCGAGTTTACCTGTTCATCTGAATCAAACAATTTATCATGTGAGACCCTAGGGGTACTCAGCAAGTCTTTATGCCTCTAAAGGGGACACAACCTGGGGTGACGCAATTGCAGCAAAAGATAATACCTAACAATTCTATAGATACTCGCTAACCATCCGCCTAACCAAAGATAGACGGATGTCCATGAATTAATAACAACAGTTATAACGGTAATATTAACAGATCCATCCTCCTCCTCGCTTACCAACGAGGAAGCGGACGAACAACCCCCCATCCGTTGGCAGTTTTATTAGCCATTCCATGAATGTTACACTATTACTAGTCAGGTACTTAGTCAAATTAAAAGCGGTACTTTAGTTATGCTTGTCTATGATCGAGAAACTGTGCTCCAAGTCGTCCATAACCGCGGACACGGCTTTTAGAAAGTTTTACCCTGCAGGGGTGCACAAATAGCAACACACACTCGATCAACCTCGGAAAAACCAAATCAAAACCCAACGAGGCATTCACGACAAAGCGATCACAGGATTCAGAAATATTTCAGGGGGCCACCCCATTAAGCTACCCGCAACGAAGTTGGCCGGCTCCGAGACGGACTCAAGGTTTGCGTCAATGGCTGTAAACGACTGGGAACCCGAAAGTGTGACTGGGCTTGTCGATACCGCGAAAACACTCCGCTTACCTAAATAGTACAGGTGCTCCTCGCACAATCTTAAATAAAGCAGTAAAGCATGGCATAAGTACAGGATAGTAATAAAGCCCCAAACTACTTTGTGGCCCCAAGAAATAAGAATGAATCAAGCTCTGGCTCAGGGGGGTCCATAGGCCTCCCGGATGTGGATAGCGCGAATATTCAAGGAACAGGAATCAAGTACTCGGGGTCCTACGGGACACAAGTGAGCATGAAAAACCAAATAGCAGATATTGCTCACCGGTGCCACTTTCATTAGTTATCCCATTACTACTCAGGTTAAGTTGTATAGGTACCTCGTTATCCATCAGACACTCACATACCCTACACATGCTAGATTCATTAGTTATCCCATTACTACTCAGGTACCTCGTTATCCATCAGATAGAGGCAATAGGTACTATATGTATGCAAGCATGTGGTAGTGCTTGCCTGGCAGTTCAGTTGAGGCGAGAGAAGGATCTGGGTAGTGCTCCTGGTTCTCTTGATATATCCCCTGCTCAACGTCTATTCGAAGAAGAACCAAACAAACAAGGGCCAACATAAATAAAGTGCACAAGCATATGAATAACATGCATCAAGCAAACAATCATGCCATGATGAATGATGCACAATTTGCATGGCAATAATGTAGCATGGCATGGGTGAGGTGTGGAATACAAGAATAAAACCTTTTATTGAGTTTTGGTCACATTTTAACCTCATATAAGTTGCTGTATGCTTTATATTTATATGATGCATGCTGCAAAACAGAACATGGAATGCATAAACAGAAAGGTCTCGTCGAGCTGATCATTTTAGACATATTATTTGTTAAATTTGGAGTTATAAAACAAAAGTTATTAATTAATTAAGGCAAAAGGGCATTTTATTGTAATTTTAATCAACTTGAACTTTTAAGTGTTCAAAATATATTTTTAAGGCCATATATGAATTCCTCACATTTTTCTGATTTCAAAACATATATTACATGTATTATTTGGATTTATATTTCAAAAGATATTTGAAAACAGATTTAAATTTGAATTTAAACAATTTGAAAAGTTTAAATTAAAAACAGAAAAGAACAGAAACTTTTGTTACTCAGCATGTTACAGACTCAGACGCTGACGGGTGGGGCTCACTGCTGACTGGGACAACACGCGCATAGAAAAGTTTTTCTCACCACGTCGCTTCCTAGCCACAGAGGGTGACAGATGGGCCCGTCAGCCTCGCGGGTCCACGGCGCGCGCAGCCAGCGGGGACGCGACACGTGGGGAATCCGAGGGGAATGCGGGTTGAGGGTTGGAGAGCTGGGGGGGGGTTTCTGCAAGACTGACTGGGAGGCTGACTAGCGGGCCACGAGGTACCGCGGGTTAAGAGCGGAAACAAAAAAGGGGGGTATGTGCAAAGTGGCGGCGGCTACTGTACTTCTTCTCTGCGCCTGAGGACGGGTCGGTGCTCGTCTGACGCGGGGCGCGGCGCGCGGGGCTCGAACCCACGACCTGGCGCTTGCGCGCGGCAGCGGCGACCGCTGCGGCTAGGTGGGGTAGGTGTTAGGGAAAAGCTGCGCGTCTAAATGAGGTTCCGCGACGCGATGAGCGAGCAGACGCACGCGCTCGCCGGTGCACCGAGGGTGTACGACGGAAAGATCAACGCATACAGGGGACGATGACGACAACGCGGATGTCTAGGAGGGTGCATGGCTCACCGCGAGGTTGCTGGAGATGGTGGATCCGGCAGGGGAGCGATCGATCGTCGACGAAGCAGGCGCCGGGCGGAGCTAGGGTTTCGTCGGAGCGGCGTCGGTCTGGCGAGCCTGGGGTCCTCCTCCTCGCTGGTACGTACAGGACGAAGCAGGGAAGGGTCCTTGGCCTTCCTCGACACCTAGAGCACCTCGCCACCGGCTGCAAGAGGGAGACGAAGGAGACCGACGGATCGCCGGCGATGGGGTAGATGGTGGCGGTGGAGAAGAGAGGGAAGAGGGCAAGGCCCTGGGGCGGATCTGGGAGGGCAGAGGAGAGCCGTGAGGTGGTGGTAGATAGCAGAGGGAGAAGGGAGGGTGCCGTGGGGAAAAGGTGGAGGAAAAAGGTGGTCTTGACCACCTTTTCTTCTCCCTCTCCTCACGTGCTCGGGCAGGCTCGGTGGGGCTGGTCCAGGCAGGGCAGGGCAGGTAGGGATGGCAGGCCAGGCTCGGGTGGGGCCGAGCTGTAGCGAGAGAGAAGGGAGAGAGATAGAGAGGGAAAGCTCGGGTGGGAGCTAGGTTAGAGAATGGGGGTGGCTCGGGTTAGGGCTTTAGGGTTGGGGTAGGCTTCGGCCTGGGGGTTAGGTAGCTAGGTGGGGCCAGGGTGGCCAGGTGGGGCCAGCTAGGTGAGAGAGGAGAGAGGCCGAGAGAGAGGGTGGGAACTAGGGTTAGCTAGAGAGGGGGCTCGGGTTATGTTAGATGGTGCTCATGGTAGAGAGAGAAAGAGAGAGAGGGGCTAGGTGGAGTGGTTTTCTTTAACAAGATCAAGCAAGACAAACCAAGATCAAACAAGAGCTAGACAAAAGGGAGGATGAGATAAAAAGGTGGTGAGGGTTTAGAGAGAGAGGTTAGGGTTTGGAGATAGAAAAGAGAGAGGGGTAAGAGAGATTAGGGTTTAGAAGAACTAGGCTAGGAGAGAAAAGAGAGAAAGAAAAGAATAAGCCTCATATGATCATGCATAAGAGTTTTATTTAAAAGAAAAGATATGGGTGAGATAAAGAGGTGATGGGATGGATGGAGATGGGTGTAGGGTTTTGGGCATGATCCAAACAAGATCAAGCATGAAGAGGGGTAGAGAGAGATATGGGGGATGATCCACTCAAAGATTCAAATAAAATCCAAAAGACTAGAATGTGGTGGTACTTGTATGGCCCATGCAAAATATTTAATGCCATGTTTATTCTTGTGAAAACAATAATATTCACATGGCATTATTCCTCTGCATTCCCAAAAGTGGAATAAAGCCAAGCAAAAGGATTTAAAGGAAAGTTCCAGATGCAGTAGATGGAGATGATCACATTTGATTATAATTGGGACTTGCTAGTGTGTATATTCAACTAGATGTTTAATAGTCCCAAAAATATCCCAACATGAGCATAAATCCATAATAATCCATAAGAAAGCTAGGAAAAAGGAGCACTACTCATAATGCATGCAAAGGTGGCTCCACATATCAATAATGTGAAAACAACATGATGCAAATATGAGAGCATGTGGAAATAGAATTGGATCCATCCCAACACACATGAGCTAGAGGTAAAATCCCAATAAAGTGCAAAGATCATATTTAGTTGGATGGTGGAATTATAAGGTGGTGAAAGAAAAGGTGGTGGAGTGGAATAAAAGATATGCCCCCCAACTCAACTTGGGCATTTAAACATTATATCAAGAACCAAATACAATATCAAGAGGCAAATACAATTTACAATGCATATGAGAGAAGACCCACCACATAAAGGGTTTTATATGATGCTCAAATGCAAGGTGGCATGATGACATGAGCATGATATAATTATGATGCAACAATTATATATATGAAGTAGCATATATATAGACTAGGCTAGTAGCATTGCAATTGTTAGACAATTGGGATGCTACAGATCCATATTTGGTCTGTGAAAACAACACACATGCAATGAACTCGGGTGGTTCCATATGTGGTCTATGAAAAGAACACACATGCAATGACACTGGTGGATCCATATGCGGTTTGTGAAAAGATCACACATGCAATGCCAATGGTGGTTCCATATGTGGTCTGTGAAAAGAACACACATGCAATGACTCTGGTGGATCCATATGTGGTCTGTGAAAAGAACAGACATGCAATGACATGGGTGGATCCATGTGTGGTGTGTGAAAAGAACACATATGAAACGACACTGGTGGATCCATATGTGGTCTGTGAAAAGGACACACATGCAATGACACTAGTGGATTCAAATGTGGTCTATGAAAAGAACACACATGCAATGACACTGGTGGATTCATATGTTGTCTGTGAAAAGAACACACATGCAATGACACTGGTGGATCCATATGTGGTCTGTGAAAAGAACACACATGCAATGACAATGTTGGTTCCATATGTAGTCTGTCAAAAGAACACACATGCAATGACACTAGTGGATCCAAATGTGGTCTATGAAAAGAACACACATGAAATGACACTGGTTGATCCATATGTGGTCTGCGAAAAGAACACACATGCATTGACACTGGTGGATCCATATGTGGTCTGTGAAAAGAACACACATGCAATGACTCTGGTGGATCCATATGTGGTATGTGAAAAGAATACACATGCAATGACTCTGGTGGATCCATATGTGGTTTGTGAAAATAATAGACATGCAATGACACTAGTGGATCCATATGTGCTGAGTGAAAGAACACACATGCAATGACACTGGTAGATCCAAATGTGGTCTGTGAAAATAACACACATGCAATGACACTGGTGGATCCATATGTGGTCTGTGAAAAGAACACACATGCAATGAAACTGGTGGATCCATATGTGGTATGTGAAAAGAACACACATGCAATGACTCTGGTGGATCCATATGTGGTCTGTGAAAAGAATACACATGCAATGACTCTATGGATCCATATGTAGTCTATGAAAAGAATAGACATGCAATGACACTGGTGGATCCATATGTGGTGTGTGAAAGAACACACATGCAATGACACTGGTGGAGCCATATGTGGTCTGTGAAAAGAACACACATGCAATGACACTGGTGGATCCATATGTGGTGTGTGAAAAGAACACACATGCAATGACAATGGTGGATGCATATGTGGTCTATGAAAAGAACACACATGCAATGAATCTGGTGGATCCATATGTGGTCTGTGAAAATAACACACATGCAATGACACTGGTGGATCCAAATGTGGTTTGTGAAAAGAACACACATGCAATGACACTGGTGGATCCATATGTGGTCTGTGAAAAGAACACACATGAAATGGCACTAGTGGTTCCATACGTGGTCTGTGAAAAGAACACACATGCAATGAAAATAGTTGATCCAAATGTGGTTTGTGAAAAGAACACACATGCAATGACTCTGGTGGATCGATATGTGGTCTATGAAAAGAACACACATGCAATGACAATGGTGGTTCCATATGTGGTGTGTGAAAATAACACACATGAAATGACACTGGTGGATCCATATATGGTCTGTGAAAAGAACACACATGCAATGGACACCGGTGGATCCATATGTGCTTTGTGAAAGGAACACACATGCAATGACACGGGTGGATCCATATGTGGTCTGTGAAAAGAACAGACATTTCAACGACACTGGTGGATCCATATGTGGTCTATGAAAAGAACACACACGCAATGACACTGGTGGATCCAAATGTGGTATGTGAGAAGAACACACATGCAATGTCACTTGTAGATCCATATGTGGTCTATGAAAAGAACACACATGCAATGACACTAGTAGATCCATATGTGGTCTGTGAAAAGAACACACATGCAATGACTCTGGTGGATCCATATGTAGTCTGTGAAAATAACAGACATGCAATGACACTGGTGGATCCACATGTGGTTTGTGAAAAGAACACACATGCAATGACACTAGTGGATCCATATGTGGTCTGTGAAAAGAACACACATGCAATGACAATGGTGGATCCATATGTGGTGTGTGACAAGAACACACATGCAATGAAACTGGTGGATCCATATGTGGTCTGTGAAAAGAACACACATGCAATGATACTAGTGGATCCATATGTCGTTTGTGAAAAGAACACACATGCAATGACTCTGGTGGATCCATATGTGGTCTGTGAAAACAACACACATGCAATGAACTCTGGTGATTCCATATGTGGTCTATGAAAAGAACACACATGCAATGACACTGGTGGATCCATATGCGGTTTGTGAAAAGAACACACATGCAATGTCAATGGTGGTTCCATATGTGGTCTGTGAAAAGAACACACATGCAATGACTCTGGTGGATCCATATGTGGTCTGTGAAAAGAACAGACATGCAATGACATGGGTGGATCCATGTGTGGTGTGTGAAAAGAAAACATATGAAACGACACTGTTGGATCCATATGTGGTCTGTGAAAAGGACACACATGCAATGACACTAGTGGATTCAAATGTGGTCTATGAAAAGAACACAAATGCAATGACAATGGTGGATGCATATGTGGTCTATGAAAAGAACACACATGCAATGAATCTGGTGGATCCATATGTGGTCTGTGAAAAGAACACATATGCAATGACACTGATGGATCCAAATGTGGTCTGTGAAAAGAACACACATGCAATGACACTAGTGGATCCATATGTGGTCTGTGAAAAGAACACACCTGAAATGGCACTAGTGGTTCCATATGTGGTCTGTGAAAAGAACACACATGCAATGACACTGGTGGATCCAAATGTGGTCCGTGAAAAGAACACACATGAAATAACACTGGTGGATCCTTATGTGGTCTGTAAAAAGAACACACATGCAATGACACTGGTGGATCCAAATGTGGTATGTGAAAAGAACACACATGCAATGACACTGGTGGATCCATATGTGGTCTGTGAAAAGAACACACATGCAATGAACTCTGGTGGTTTCATATGTGGTCTGTGACATGAACACACATGCAATGACACTTATGGAACCATATGTGGTCTGTGAAAAGAACGCACATGCAATGATACTGGTGGATCCATATGTGATCTGTGAAAAGAACACACATGCAATGACTCTGATGGATCCATATGTGGTCTGTGAAAACAACACACATGCAATGAACTCTGGTGGTTCCATATGTGGTCTATGAAAAGAACACACATGCAATGACACTGGTGGATCCATATGCGGTTTGTGAAAAGAACACACATGCAATGCCAATGGTGGTTCCATATGTGGTCTGTGAAAAGAACACACATGCAATGACTCTGGTGGATCCATATGTGGTCTGTGAAAAGAACAGACATGCAATGGCATGGGTGGATCCATTTGTGGTGTGTGAAAAGAACACATATGAAACAACACTGGTGGATCCATATGTGGTCTGTGAAAAGGACACACATGCAATGACACTAGTGGATTCAAATGTGGTCTATGAAAAGAACACACATGCAATGACACTGGTGGATTCATATGTTGTCTGTGAAAACAACACACATGCAACGACACTAGTGGATCCATATGTGGTCTGTGAAAAGAACACACATGCAATAACAATGTTGGTTCCATATGTAGTCTGTCAAAAGAACACACATGCAATGACACTGGTGGATCCATATGTGGTCTGTGAAAAGAACACACATGCAATGACATGAGTGGATCCATATGTGCTGAGTGAAAGAACACACATGCAATGACACTGGTGGATCCATATGTGGTCTGTGAAAAGAACACACATGCAATGAAACTGGTGGATCCATATGTGGTCTGTGAAAAGAACACACATGCAATGACTCTGGTGGATCCATATGTGGTATGTGAAAAGAATACACATGCAATGACTCTATGGATCCATATGTAGTCTGTGAAAAGAACAGACATGCAATGACACTGGTGGATCCATATGTGGTGTGTGAAAGAACACACATGCAATGACACCGGTGGAGCCATATGTGGTCTGTGAAAAGAACACACATGCAATGACACTGGTGGATCCATATGTGGTGTGTGAAAAGAACACACATGCAATGACAATGGTGGATGCATATGTGGTCTATGAAAAGAACACACATGCAATGACACTGGTGGATCCAAATGTGGTCCGTGAAAAGAACACACCTGAAATGGCACTAGTGGTTCCATATGTGGTCTGTGAAAAGAACACACATGCAATGACACTGGTGGATCCAAATGTGGTCCGTGAAAAGAACACACATGAAATAACACTGGTGGATCCTTATGTGGTTCGTAAAAAGAACACACATGCAATGACACTGGTGGATCCAAATGTGGTCTGTGAAAAGAACACACATGCAATGACAATGGTGGATCCATATGTGGTCTGTGACAAGAACACACATGCAATGAAACTGGTGGATCCATATGTGGTCTGTGAAAAGAACACACATGCAATGACTCTGGTGGGTCCATATGTGGTCTGTGAAAACAACACACATGCAATGAACTCTGGTGGTTCCATATGTGGTCTATGAAAAGAACACACATGCAATGACCCTGGTGGATCCATATGCGGTTTTTGAAAAGAACACACATGCAATGCCAATGGTGGTTCCATATTTGTTCTGTGAAAAGAACACACATGCAATGACTCTGGTGGATCCATATGTGGTCTGTGAAAAGAAGAGAAATGCAATGACATGGGTGGCTCCATGTGTGGTGTGTGAAAAGAACACATATGAATAGACACTGGTGGATCCATATGTGGTCTGTGAAAAGGACACACATGCAATGACACTAGTGGATTCAAATGTGGTCTATGAAAAGAACACACATGCAATGACACTGGTGGATCCATATGTTGTCTGTGAAAAGAACACACATGCAATGACACTCGTGGATCCATATGTGGTCTTTGAAAAGAACACACATGCAATGACTCTAGTGGATCCATATGGTGTCTATGAAAAGAACACACATGCAATGACACTGGTGGATCCAAATGTGGTCTATGAAAAGAACACACATGAAATAACACTGGTTGATCCATATGTGGTCTGTGAAAAGAACACACATGCAATGACACTGGTGGATCCATATGTGGTCTGTGAAAAGAACACACATGCAATGACTCTGGTGGATCCATATGTGGTATGTGAAAAGAATACACATGCAATGACTCTGGTGGATCCATATGTGGTCTGTGAAAAGAATATACATGCAGTGACACTAGTGGATCCATATGTGCTGAGTGAAAGAACACACATGCAATGACACTAGTGGAGCCATATGTGGTATGTGAAAAGAACACACATGCAATGACAGTGCTGAATCCAAATGTGGTGTGTGAAAAGAACACACATGCAATGACTCTGGTGGATCCATATGGTGTCTATGAAAAGAACACACATGCAATGACACTGGTGGATCCAAATGTGGTCTATGAAAAGAACACACATGAAATGACACTGGTTGATCCATATGTGGTCTGTGAAAATAACACACATGCAATGACACTGGTGGATCCATATGTGGTCTGTGAAAAGAACACACATGCAATGACTCTGGTGGATCCATATGTGGTCTGTGAAAATAACACACATGCAATGACACTGGTGGATCCATATGTGGTCTGTGAAAATAACACACATGCAATGACACTGGTGGATCCATATGTGGTCTGTGAAAAGAACACACATGCAATGAAACTGGTGGATCCGTATGTGGTCTGTGAAAAGCACACACATGCAATGACTCTGGTGGACCCATATGTGGTCTGTGAAAAGAATACACATGCAATGACTCTATGGATCCATATGTAGTCTGTGAAAAGAACAGACATGCAATGTCATTGGTGGATCAATATGTGGTGTGTGAAAGAACACACATGCCATGACACTGGTGGAGCTATATGTGGTCTGTGAAAAGAACACACATGCAATGACACTGGTGGATCCATATGTGGTGTGTGAAAATAACACACATGCAATGACAATGGTGGATGCATATGTGGTCTATGAAAAGAACACACATGCAATGAATCTGGTGGATCTATATGTGGTCTGTGAAATTAACACACATGCAATGACACTGGTGGATCCAAATGTGGTTTGTGAAAAGAACACACATGCAATGACACTGGTGGATCCATATGTTGTCTTGGAAAAGAACACACATGAAATGGCACTGGTGGTTCCATATGTGGTCTATGAAAAGAACACACATGCAATGAAAATAGTTGATCCAAATGTGGTTTGTGAAAAGAACACACATGCAATGACTCTGGTGGATCCATATGTGGTCTATGAAAAGAACACACATGCAATGACAATGGTGGTTCCATATGTGGTGTGTGAAAAGAACACACATGAAATGACAATGGTGGATCCATATGTGGTCTGTGAAAAGAACACAGATGCAATGGACACCGGTGGATCCATATGTGCTTTGTGAAAAGAACACACATGCAATGACACGAGTGGATCCATATGTAGTCTGTGAAAAGAACACATATGCAATGACACTGGTGGATCCAAATGTGGTATGTGAGAAGAACAGACATGCAATGTCACTTGTAGATCCATATGTGGTCTACGAAAAGAACACACATGCAATGACACTGGTAGATCCATATGTGGTCTTTGAAAAGAACACACATGCAATGACTCTGGTGGATCCATATGTGGTCTATGAAAAGACCACACATGCAATGACAGTCGTGGATCCAAATGTGGTTTGTGAAAAGAACACACATGCAATGACACTAGTGGATTCAAATGTGGTCTATGAAAAGAACACACATGCAATGACACTGGTGGATTCATATGTTGTTTGTGAAAAGAACACACATGCAACGACACTGGTGGATCCATATGTGGTCTGTGAAAAGAACACACATGCAATAACAATGTTGGTTCCATATGTAGTCTGTCAAAAGAACACACATGCAATGACACTGGTGGATCCATATGTGGTCTGTGAAAAGAACACACATGCAATGACATGAGTGGATCCATATGTGCTGAGTGAAAGAACACACATGCAATGACACTGGTGGATCCATATGTGGTCTGTGAAAAGAACACACATGCAATGAAACTGGTGGATCCATATGTGGTCTGTGAAAAGAACACACATGCAATGACTCTGGTGGATCCATATGTGGTCTGTGAAAAGAATACACATGCAATGACTCTATGGATCCATATGTAGTCTGTGAAAAGAACAGACATGCAATGACACTGGTGGATCCATATGTGGTGTGTGAAAGAACACACATGCAATGACACTGGTGGAGCCATATGTGGTCTGTGAAAAGAACACACATGCAATGACACTGGTGGATCCATATGTGGTGTGTGAAAAGAACACACATGCAATGACAATGGTGGATGCATATGTGGTCTATGAAAAGAACACACATGCAATGACACTGGTGGATCCAAATGTGGTCCATGAAAAGAACACACCTGAATTGGCACTAGTGGTTCCATATGTGGTCTGTGAAAAGAACACACATGCAATGACACTGGTGGATCCAAATGTGGTCCGTGAAAAGAACACACATGAAATAACACTGGTGGATCCTTATGTGGTTCGTAAAAAGAACACACATGCAATGACACTGGTGGATCCAAATGTGGTCTGTGAAAAGAACACACATGCAATGACAATGGTGGATCCATATGTGGTCTGTGACAAGAACACACATGCAATGAAACTGGTGGATCCATATGTGGTCTGTGAAAAGAACACACATGCAATGACTCTGGTGGATCCATATGTGGTCTGTGAAAACAACACACATGCAATGAACTCTGGTGGTTCCATATGTGGTCTATGAAAAGAACACCCATGCAATGACCCTGGTGGATCCATATGCGGTTTTTGAAAAGAACACACATGCAATGCCAATGGTGGTTCCATATTTGTTCTGTGAAAAGAACACACATGCAATGACTCTGGTGGATCCATATGTGGTATGTGAAAAGAACAGAAATGCAATGACATGGGTGGATCCATGTGTGGTGTGTGAAAAGAACACATATGAATAGACACTGGTGGATCCATATGTGGTCTGTGAAAAGGACACACATGCAATGACACTAGTGGATTCAAATGTGGTCTATGAAAAGAACACACATGCAATGACACTGGTGGATCCATGTGTTGTCTGTGAAAAGAACACACATGCAATGACACTGGTGGATCCATATGTGGTCTGTGAAAAGAACACACATGCAATGACTCTGGTGGATCCATATGGTGTCTATGAAAAGAACACACATGCAATGACACTGGTGGAACCAAATGTGGTCTATGAAAAGAACACACATGAAATGACACCGGTGGAGCCATATGTGGTCTGTGAAAAGAACACACATGCAATGACACTGGTGGATCCATATGTGGTGTGTTAAAAGAACACACATGCAATGACAATGGTGGATGCATATGTGGTCTATGAAAAGAACACACATGCAATGACACTGGTGGATCCAAATGTGGTCCGTGAAAAGAACACACCTGAAATGGCACTAGTGGTTCCATATGTGGTCTGTGAAAAGAACACACATGCAATGACACTGGTGGATCCAAATGTGGTCCGTGAAAAGAACACACATGAAATAACACTGGTGGATCCTTATGTGGTTCGTAAAAAGAACACACATGCAATGACACTGGTGGATCCAAATGTGGTCTGTGAAAAGAACACACATGCAATGACAATGGTGGATCCATATGTGGTCTGTGACAAGAACACACATGCAATGAAACTGGTGGATCCATATGTGGTCTGTGAAAAGAACACACATGCAATGACTCTGGTGGATCCATATGTGGTCTGTGAAAACAACACACATGCAATGAACTCTGGTGGTTCCATATGTGGTCTATGAAAAGAACACACATGCAATGACCCTGGTGGATCCATATGCGGTTTTTGAAAAGAACACACATGCAATGCCAATGGTGGTTCCATATTTGTTCTGTGAAAAGAACACACATGCAATGACTCTGGTGGATCCATATGTGGTCTGTGAAAAGAACAGAAATGCAATGACATGGGTGGATCCATGTGTGGTGTGTGAAAAGAACACATATGAATAGACACTGGTGGATCCATATGTGGTCTGTGAAAAGGACACACATGCAATGACACTAGTGGATTCAAATGTGGTCTATGAAAAGAACACACATGCAATGACACTGGTGGATCCATATGTTGTCTGTGAAAAGAACACACATGCAATGACACTGGTGGATCCATATGTGGTCTGTGAAAAGAACACACATGCAATGACTCTGGTGGATCCATATGGTGTCTATGAAAAGAACACACATGCAATGACACTGGTGGATCCAAATGTGGTCTATGAAAAGAACACACATGAAATGACACTGGTTGATCCATATGTGGTCTGTGAAAAGAACACACATGCAATGACACTGGTGGATCCATATGTGGTCTGTGAAAAGAACACACATGCAATGACTCTGGTGGATCCATATGTGGTATGTGAAAAGAATACACATGCAATGACTCTGGTGGATCCATATGTGGTCTGTGAAAAGAATAGACATGCAGTGACACTAGTGGATCCATATGTGCTGAGTGAAAGAACACACATGCAATGACACTAGTGGAGCCATATGTGGTATGTGAAAAGAACACACATGCAATGACAGTGCTGGATCCAAATGTGGTGTGTGAAAAGAACACACATGCAATGACTCTGGTGGATCCATATGGTGTCTATGAAAAGAACACACATGCAATGACACTGGTGGATCCAAATGTGGTCTATGAAAAGAACACACATGAAATGACACTGGTTGATCCATATGTGGTCTATGAAAAGAACACACGTGCAATGACACTGGTGGATCCATATGTGGTCTGTGAAAAGAACACACATGCAATGACTCTGGTGGATCCATATGTGGTCTGTGAAAATAACACACATGCAATGACACTGGTGGATCCATATGTGGTATGTGAAAACACCACACATGCAATGACACTGGTGGATCCATATGTGGTCTGTGAAAAGAACACACATGCAATGAAACTGCTGGATCCATATGTGGTCTGTGAAAAGCACACACATGCAATGACTCTGGTGGACCCATATGTGGTCTGTGAAAAGAATACACATGCAATGACTCTATGGATCCATATGTAGTCTGTGAAAAGAACAGACATGCAATGTCATTGGTGGATCAATATGTGGTGTGTGAAAGAACACACATGCCATGACACTGGTGGAGCTATATGTGGTCTGTGAAAAGAACACACATGCAATGACACTGGTGGATCCATATGTGGTGTGTGAAAATAACACACATGCAATGACAATGGTGGATGCATATGTGGTCTATGAAAAGAACACACATGCAATGAATCTGGTGGATCTATATGTGGTCTGTGAAAATAACACACATGCAATGACACTGGTGGATCCAAATGTGGTTTGTGAAAAGAACACACATGCAATGACACTGGTGGATCCATATGTTGTCTTGGAAAAGAACACACATGAAATGGCACTGGTGGTTCCATATGTGGTCTATGAAAAGAACACACATGCTATGAAAATAGTTGATCCAAATGTGGTTTGTGAAAAGAACACACATGCAATGACTCTGGTGGATCCATATGTGGTCTATGAAAAGAACACACATGCAATGACAATGGTGGTTCCATATGTGGTGTGTGAAAAGAACACACATGAAATGACACTGGTGGATCCATATGTGGTCTGTGAAAAGAACACAGACGCAATGGACACCGGTGGATCCATATGTGCTTTGTGAAAAGAACACACATGCAATGACACGAGTGGATCCATATGTAGTCTGTGAAAAGAACACATATGCAATGACACTGGTGGATCCAAATGTGGTATGTGAGAAGAACAGACATGCAATGTCACTTGTAGATCCATATGTGGTCTACGAAAAGAACACACATGCAATGACACTGGTAGATCCATATGTGGTCTTTGAAAAGAACACACATGCAATAACTCTGGTGGATCCATATGTGGTCTATGAAAAGACCACACATGCAATGACAGTCGTGGATCCAAATGTGGTTTGTGAAAAGAACACACATGCAATGACACTAGTGGATCCATATGTGGTCTGTCAAAAGAACACACATGCAATAACAATGGTGGATCCATATGTGGTCTGTGACTAGAACACACATGCAATGAAACTGGTGGATCCATATGTGGTCTGTGAAAAGAACACACATGCAATGATACTGCTGGATCCATATGTGGTCTGTGAAAAGAACACACATGCAATGACTCTGGTGGATCCATATGTGGTCTGTGAAAACAACACACATGCAATGAACTCTGGTGGTTCCATATGTGGTCTATGAAAAGAACACACATGCAATGACACTGGTAGATCCATATGCGGTTTGTGAAAAGAACACACATGCAATGACTCTGGTGGATCCATATGTGGTCTGTGAAAAGAATAGACATGCAATGACATGGGTGGATCCATGTGTGGTGTGTGAAAAGAACACATATGAAACGACACTTGTGGATCCATATGTGGTCGGTGAAAAGGACACACATGCAATGACACTAGTGGATTCAAATGTGGTCTATGAAAAGAACACACATGCAATGACAATGGTGGATGCATATGTGGTCTATGAAAAGAACACACATGCAATGAATCTGGTGGATCCATATGTGGTCTATGAAAAGAACACACATGCAATGACACTGGTGGATCCAAATGTGGTCTGTGAGAAGAACACACATGCAATGTCACTTGTAGATCCATATGTGGTCCATGAAAAGAACACACATGCAATGACACTGGTAGATCCATATGTGGTCTATGAAAAGAACACACATGCAATGACTCTGGTGGATCCATATGTGGTCTATGAAAAGACCACATATGCAATGACAGTCATGGATCCAAATGTGGTTTGTGAAAAGAACACACATGCAATGACACTAGTGGATCCATATGTGGTCTGTGAAAAGAACACACATGCAACGACAATGGTGGATCCATATGTGGTCTGTGACAAGAACACACATGCAATGAAACTGGTGGATCCATATGTGGTCTGTGAAAAGAACACACATGCAATGATACTGGTGGATCCATATGTGGTCTGTGAAAAGAACACACATGCAATGACTCTGGTGGATCCATATGTGGTCTGTGAAAACAACACACATGCAATGAACTCTGGTGGTTCCATATGTGGTCTATGAAAAGAACACACATGCAATACTGGTGGATCCATATGCGGTTTGTGAAAAGAACACACATGCAATGCCAATGGTGGTTCCATATGTGGTCTGTGAAAAGAACACACATGCAATGACTCTGGTGGATCCATATGTGGTCTGTGAAAAGAACAAACATGCAATGACATGGGTGGATCCATGTGTGGTGTGTGAAAAGAACACATATGAAACGACACTGGTGGATCCATATGTGGTCTGTGAAAAGGACACACATGCAAGGACACTAGTGGATTCAAATGTGGTCTATGAAAAGAACACACATCCAATGACAATGGTGGATGCATATGTGGTCTATGAAAAGAACACACATGCAATGAATCTGGTGGATCCATATGTGGTCTGTGAAAAGAACACACATGCAATGACACTAATGGATCCAAATGTGGTATGTGAAAAGAACACACATGCAATGACACTGGTGGATCCATATGTGGTCTGTGAAAAGAACACACCTGAAATGGCACTAGTGGTTCCATATGTGGTCTGTGAAAAGAACACACATGCAATGAAAATAGTTGATCCAAATGTAGTTTGTGAAAAGAACACACATGCAATGACTCTGGTGGATCCATATGTGGTCTATGAAAAGAACACACATGCAATGACAATGGTGGTTCCATATGTGGTGTGTGCAAAGAACACACATGCAATGGACATCGGTGGATCCATATGTGGTCTGTGAAAAGGACACACATGCAATGACACAGGTGGATCCATATGTGGTCTATGAAAAGAACACACATGCAATGACTCTGGTCGATCCATATGTGGTCTATGAAAAGACCACATATGCAATGACAGTCATGGGTCCAAATGTGGTTTGTGAAAAGAACACACATGCAATGACACTGGTGGATCCATATGTGGTATGTGAAAAGAATACACATGCAATGACTCTGGTGGATCCATATGTGGTCTGTGAAAAGAATAGACATGCAATGACACTACTGGATCCATATGTGCTGAGTGAAAGAACACACATGCAATGACACTAGTGGATCCAAATGTGGTCTGTGAAAATAACACACATGCAATGACACTGGTGGATCCATATGTGGTCTGTGAAAAGAACACACATGCAATGAAACTGGTGGATCCGTATGTGGTCTGTGAAAAGCACACACATGCAATGACTCTGGTGGATCCATATGTGGTATGTGAAAAGAATACACATGCAATGACTCTGGTGGATCCATATGTGGTCTGTGAAAAGAATAGACATGCAATGACACTACTGGATCCATATGTGCTGAGTGAAAGAACACACATGCAATGACACTAGTGGATCCAAATGTGGTCTGTGAAAATAACACACATGCAATGACACTGGTGGATCCATATGTGGTCTGTGAAAAGAACACACATGCAATGAAACTGGTGGATCCGTATGTGGTCTGTGAAAAGCACACACATGCAATGACTCTGGTGGATCCATATGTGGTCTGTGAAAAGAATACACATGCAATGACTCTATGGATCCATATGTAGTCTGTGAAAAGAACAGACATGCAATGACACTGGTGGATCAATATGTGGTGTGTGAAAGAACACACATGCCATGACACTGGTGGAGCTATATGTGGTCTGTGAAAAGAACACACATGCAATGACACTGGTGGATCCATATGTGGTGTGTGAAAAGAACAAACATGCAATGACAATGGTGGATGCATATGTGGTCTATGAAAAGAACACACATGCAATGAATCTGGTGGATCCATATGTGGTCTGTGAAAATAACACACATGCAATGACACTGGTGGATCCAAATGTGGTTTGTGAAAAGAACACACATGCAATGACACTGGTGGATCCATATGTTGTCTGTGAAAAGAACACACATGAAATGGCACTGTGGTTCCATATGTGGTCTATGAAAAGAACACACATGCAATGAAAATAGTTGATCCAAATGTGGTTTGTGAAAAGAACACACATGCAATGACTCTGGTGGATCCATATGTGGTCTATGAAAAGAACACACATGCAATGACAATGGTGGTTCCATATGTGGTGTGTGAAAAGAACACACATGAAATGACACTGGTGGATCCATATGTGGTCTGTGAAAAGAACACAGACGCAATGGACACCGGTGGATCCATATGTGCTTTGTGAAAAGAACACACATGCAATGACACGAGTGGATCCATATGTAGTCTGCGAAAAGAACACACATGCAATGACACTGGTGGATCCAAATGTGGTATGTGAGAAGAACAGACATGCAATGTCACTTGTAGATCCATATGTGGTCTACGAAAAGAACACACATGCAATGACACTGGTAGATCCATATGTGGTCTTTGAAAAGAACACACATGCAATGACTCTGGTGGATCCATATGTGGTCTATGAAAAGACCACACATGCAATGACAGTCGTGGATCCAAATGTGGTTTGTGAAAAGAACACACATGCAATGACACTAGTGGATCCATATGTGGTCTGTCAAAAGAACACACATGCAATGACAATGGTGGATCCATATGTGGTCTGTGACTAGAACACACATGCAATGAAACTGGTGGATCCATATGTGGTCTGTGAAAAGAACACACATGCAATGATACTGCTGGATCCATATGTGGTCTGTGAAAAGAACACACATGCAATGACTCTGGTGGATCCATATGTGGTCTGTGAAAACAACACACATGCAATGAACTCTGGTGGTTCCATATGTGGTCTATGAAAAGAACACACATGCAATGACACTGGTAGATCCATATGCGGTTTGTGAAAAGAACACACATGCAATGACTCTGGTGGATCCATATGTGGTCTGTGAAAAGAATAGACATGCAATGACATGGGTGGATCCATGTGTGGTGTGTGAAAAGAACACATATGAAACGACACTGGTGGATCCATATGTGGTCGGTGAAAAGGACACACATGCAATGACACTAGTGGATTCAAATGTGGTCTATGAAAAGAACACACATGCAATGACAATGGTGGATGCATATGTGGTCTATGAAAAGAACACACATGCAATGAATCTGGTGGATCCATATGTGGTCTATGAAAAGAACACACATGCAATGACACTGGTGGATCCAAATGTGGTCTGTGAGAAGAACACACATGCAATGTCACTTGTAGATCCATATGTGGTCTATGAAAAGAACACACATGCAATGACACTGGTAGATCCATATGTGGTCTATGAAAAGAACACACATGCAATGACTCTGGTGGATCCATATGTGGTCTATGAAAAGACCACATATGCAATGACAGTCATGGATCCAAATGTGGTTTGTGAAAAGAACACACATGCAATGACACTAGTGGATCCATATGTGGTCTGTGAAAAGAACACACATGCAACGACAATGGTGGATCCATATGTGGTCTGTGACAAGAACACACATGCAATGAAACTGGTGGATCCATATGTGGTCTGTGAAAAGAACACACATGCAATGATACTGGTGGATCCATATGTGGTCTGTGAAAAGAACACACATGCAATGACTCTGGTGGATCCATATGTGGTCTGTGAAAACAACACACATGCAATGAACTCTGGTGGTTCCATATGTGGTCTATGAAAAGAACACACATGCAACACTGGTGGATCCATATGCGGTTTGTGAAAAGAACACACATGCAATGCCATTGGTGGTTCCATATGTGGTCTGTGAAAAGAACACACATGCAATGACTCTGGTGGATCCATATGTGGTCTGTGAAAAGAACAGACATGCAATGACATGGGTGGATCCATGTGTGGTGTGTGAAAAGAACACATATGAAACGACACTGGTGGATCCATATGTGGTCTGTGAAAAGGACACACATGCAAGGACACTAGTGGATTCAAATGTGGTCTATGAAAAGAACACACATCCAATGACAATGGTGGATGCATATGTGGTCTATGAAAAGAACACACATGCAATGAATCTGGTGGATCCATATGTGGTCTGTGAAAAGAACACACATGCAATGACACTAATGGATCCAAATGTGGTATGTGAAAAGAACACACATGCAATGACACTGGTGGATCCATATGTGGTCTGTGAAAAGAACACACCTGAAATGGCACTAGTGGTTCCATATGTGGTCTGTGAAAAGAACACACATGCAATGAAAATAGTTGATCCAAATGTAGTTTGTGAAAAGAACACACATGCAATGACTCTGGTGGATCCATATGTGGTCTATGAAAAGAACACACATGCAATGACAATGGTGGTTCCATATGTGGTGTGTGCAAAGAACACACATGCAATGGACATCGGTGGATCCATATGTGGTCTGTGAAAAGGACACACATGCAATGACACAGGTGGATCCATATGTGGTCTATGAAAAGAACACACATGCAATGACTCTGGTCGATCCATATGTGGTCTATGAAAAGACCACATATGCAATGACAGTCATGGGTCCAAATGTGGTTTGTGAAAAGAACACAAATGCAATGACACTGGTGGATCCATATGTGGTATGTGAAAAGAATACACATGCAATGACTCTGGTGGATCCATATGTGGTCTGTGAAAAGAATAGACATGCAATGACACTACTGGATCCATATGTGCTGAGTGAAAGAACACACATGCAATGACACTAGTGGATCCAAATGTGGTCTGTGAAAATAACACACATGCAATGACACTGGTGGATCCATATGTGGTCTGTGAAAAGAACACACATGCAATGAAACTGGTGGATCCGTATGTGGTCTGTGAAAAGCACACACATGCAATGACTCTGGTGGATCCATATGTGGTATGTGAAAAGAATACACATGCAATGACTCTGGTGGATCCATATGTGGTCTGTGAAAAGAATAGACATGCAATGACACTACTGGTTCCATATGTGCTGAGTGAAAGAACACACATGCAATGACACTAGTGGATCCAAATGTGGTCTGTGAAAATAAGACACATGCAATGACACTGGTGGATCCATATGTGGTCTGTGAAAAGAACACACATGCAATGAAACTGGTGGATCCGTATGTGGTCTGTGAAAAGCACACACATGCAATGACTCTGGTGGATCCATATGTGGTCTGTGAAAAGAATACACATGCAATGACTCTATGGATCCATATGTAGTCTGTGAAAAGAACAGACATGCAATGACACTGGTGGATCAATATGTGGTGTGTGAAAGAACACACATGCCATGACACTGGTGGAGCTATATGTGGTCTGTGAAAAGAACACACATGCAATGACACTGGTGGATCCATATGTGGTGTGTGAAAAGAACAAACATGCAATGACAATGGTGGATGCATATGTGGTCTATGAAAAGAACACACATGCAATGAATCTGGTGGATCCATATGTGGTCTGTGAAAATAACACACATGCAATGACACTGGTGGATCCAAATGTGGTTTGTGAAAAGAACACACATGCAATGACACTGGTGGATCCATATGTTGTCTGTGAAAAGAACACACATGAAATGGCACTGTGGTTCCATATGTGGTCTATGAAAAGAACACACATGCAATGAAAATAGTTGATCCAAATGTGGTTTGTGAAAAGAACACACATGCAATGACTCTGGTGGATCCATATGTGGTCTATGAAAAGAACACACATGCAATGACAATGGTGGTTCCATATGTGGTGTGTGAAAAGAACACACATGAAATGACACTGGTGGATCCATATGTGGTCTGTGAAAAGAACACAGACGCAATGGACACCGGTGGATCCATATGTGCTTTGTGAAAAGAACACACATGCAATGACACGAGTGGATCCATATGTAGTCTGTGAAAAGAACACACATGCAATGACACTGGTGGATCCAAATGTGGTATGTGAGAAGAACAGACATGCAATGTCACTTGTAGATCCATATGTGGTCTACGAAAAGAACACACATGCAATGACACTGGTAGATCCATATGTGGTCTTTGAAAAGAACACACATGCAATGACTCTGGTGGATCCATATGTGGTCTATGAAAAGACCACACATGCAATGACAGTCGTGGATCCAAATGTGGTTTGTGAAAAGAACACACATGCAATGACACTAGTGGATCCATATGTGGTCTATCAAAAGAACACACATGCAATGACAATGGTGGATCCATATGTGGTCTGTGACTAGAACACACATGCAATGAAACTGGTGGATCCATATGTGGTCTGTGAAAAGAACACACATGCAATGATACTGCTGGATCCATATGTGGTCTGTGAAAAGAACACACATGCAATGACTCTGGTGGATCCATATGTGGTCTGTGAAAACAACACACATGCAATGAACTCTGGTGGTTCCATATGTGGTCTATGAAAAGAACACACATGCAATGACACTGGTAGATCCATATGCGGTTTGTGAAAAGAACACACATGCAATGACTCTGGTGGATCCATATGTGGTCTGTGAAAAGAATAGACATGCAATGACATGGGTGGATCCATGTGTGGTGTGTGAAAAGAACAGACATGCAATGACATGGGTGGATCCATGTGTGGTGTGTGAAAATAACATATATGAAACGACACTGGTGGATCCATATATAGTCGGTGAAAAGGACACACATGCAATGACACTAGTGGATTCAAATGTGGTCTATGAAAAGAACACACATGCAATGACAATGGTGGATGCATATGTGGTCTATGAAAAGAACACACATGCAATGAATCTGGTGGATCCATATGTGGTCTGTGAAAAGAACACACATGCAATGACACTGGTGGATCCAAATGTGGTCTGTGAAAAGAACACACATGCAATGACAATGGTGGATGCATATGTGGTCTATGAAAAGAACACACATGCAATGATACTGGTGGATCCATATGTGGTCTGTGAAAACAACACACATGCAATGAAAATGGTGGATCCATATGTGGTCTGTGAAAAGAACACACCTGAAATGGCACTAGTGGTTCCATATGTGGTCTGTGAAAAGAACACACATGCAATGAAAATAGTCGATCCAAATGTGGTTTGTGAAAAGAACACACATGCAATGACTCTGGTGGATCCATATGTGGTCTATGAAAAGAACACACATGCAATGACAATGGTGGTTCCATATGTGGTGTGTGAAAAGAACACACATGCAATGGACACCGGTGGATCCATATGTGGTCTGTGAAAAGGACACACATGCAATGACACGGGTGGATCCATATGTGGTCTGTGAAAAGAACAGACATTTCAACGACACTGGTGGATCCATATGTGGTCTATGAAAAGAACACACATGCAATGACACTGGTGGATCCAAATGTGGTCTGTGAGAAGAACACACATGCAATGTCACTTGTAGATCCATATGTGGTCTATGAAAAGAACACACATGCAATGACACTGGTAGATCCATATGTGGTCTATGAAAAGAACACACATGCAATGACTCTGGTCGATCCATATGTGGTCTATGAAAAGACCACATATGCAATGACAGTCATGGGTCCAAATGTGGTTTGTGAAAAGAACACACATGCAATGACACTGGTGGATCCATATGTGGTCTGTGAAAAGAACACACATGCAATGACTCTGGTGGATCCATATGTGGTATGTGAAAAGAATACACATGCAATGACTCTGGTGGATCCATATGTGGTCTGTGAAAAGAATAGACATGCAATGACACTACTGGATCCATATGTGCTGAGTGAAAGAACACACATGCAATGACACTAGTGGATCCAAAAGTGGTCTGTGAAAATAACACACATGCAATGACACTGGTGGATCCATATGTGGTCTATGAAAAGAACACACATGCAATGAAACTGGTGGATCCGTATGTGGTCTGTGAAAAGCACACACATGCAATGACTCTGGTGGATCCATATGTGGTCTGTGAAAAGAATACACATGCAATGACTCTATGGATCCATATGTAGTCTGTGAAAACAACAGACATGCAATGACACTGGTGGATCAATATGTGGTGTGTGAAAGAACACACATGCCATGACACTGGTGGAGCTATATGTGGTCTGTGAAAAGAACACACATGCAATGACATTGGTGGATCCATATGTGGTGTGTGAAAAGAACAAACATGCAATGACAATGGTGGATGCATATGTGGTCTATGAAAATAACACACATGCAATGAATCTGGTGGATCCTTATGTGGTCTGTGATAATAACACACATGCAATGACACTGGTGGATCCAAATGTGGTTTGTGAAAAGAACACACATGCAATGACACTGGTGGAACCATATGTCGTCTGTGAAAAGAACACACATGATATGGCACTGTGGTTCCATATGTGGTCTATGAAAAGAACACACATGCAATGAAAATAGTTGATCCAAATGTGGTTTGTGAAAAGAACACACATGCAATGACTCTGGTGGATCCATATGTGGTCTATGAAAAGAACACACATGCAATGACAATGGTGGTTCCATATGTGGTGTGTGAAAAGAACACACATGAAATGACACTGGTGGATCCATATGTGGTTTGTGAAAAGAACACACATGCAATGGACACCGGTGGATCCATATGTGCTTTCTGAAAAGAACATACATGCAATGACACGAGTGGATCCATATGTAGTCTGTGAAAAGAACACACATGCAATGACACTGGTGGATCCAAATGTGGTATGTGAGAAGAACAGACATGCAATGTCACTTGTAGATCCATATGTGGTCTATGAAAAGAACACACATGCAATGACACTGGTAGATCCATATGTGGTCTTTGAAAAGAACACACATGCAATGACTCTGGTGGATCCATATGTGGTCTATGAAAAGACCACACATGCAATGACAGTCGTGTTCCAAATGTGGTTTGTGAAAAGAATACACATGCAATGACACTAGTGGATCCATATGTGGTCTGTGAAAAGAACACACATGCAATGACAATGGTGGTTCCATATGTGGTGTGTGAAAAGAACACACATGCAATGGACACCGGTGGATCCATATGTGGTCTGTGAAAGGACACACATGCAATGACACGGGTGGATCCATATGTGGTCTGTGAAAAGAACAGACATTTCAACGACACTGGTGGATCCATATGTGGTCTATGAAAAGAACACACATGCAATGACACTGGTGGATCCGAATGTGGTCTGTGAGAAGAACACACATGCAATGTCACTTGTAGATCCATATGTGGTCTATGAAAAGAACACACATGCAATGACACTGGTAGATCCATATGTGGTCTATGAAAAGAACACAGATGCAATGACTCTGGTCGATCCATATGTGGTCTATGAAAAGACCACATATGCAATGACAGTCATGGGTCCAAATGTGGTTTGTGAAAAGAACACACATGCAATGACACTAGTGGATCCATATGTGGTCTGTGAAAAGAACACACATGCAACGACAATGGTGGATCCATATGTGGTCTGTGACAAGAACACACATGCAATGAAACTGGTGGATCCATATGTGGTCTGTGAAAAGAACACACATGCAATGATACTGGTGGATCCATATGTGGTCTGTGAAAAGAACACACATGCAATGACTCTGGTGGATCCATATGTGGTCTGTGAAAACAACACACATGCAATGAACTCTGGTGGTTCCATATGTGGTCTATGAAAAGAACACACATGCAATGACACTGGTGGATCCATATGCGGTTTGTGAAAAGAACACACATGCAATGCCAATGGTGGTTCCATATGTGGTCTGTGAAAAGAACACATGCAATGACTCTGGTGGATCCATATGTGGTCTGTGAAAAGAACAGACATGCAATGACATGGGTGGATCCATGTGTGGTGTGTGAAAAGAACACATATGAAACGACACTGGTGGATCCATATGTGGTCTGTGAAAAGGACACACATGCAATGACACTAGTGGATTCAAATGTGGTCTATGAAAATAACACACATGCAATGACACTGGTGGATCCATATGTTGTCTATGGAAAGAACACACATGCAATGACACTGGTGGATCCATATGTGGTCTGTGAAAAGAACACACATGCAATGACTCTGGTGGATCCATATGGTGTCTATGAAAAGAACACACATGCAATGACAGTGCTGGATCCAAATGTGGTGTGTGAAAAGAACACACATGCAATGACTCTGGTGGATCCATATGGTGTCTATGAAAAGAACACACATGCAATGACACTGGTGGATCCAAATGTGGTCTATGAAAAGAACACACATGAAATGACACTGGTTGATCCATATGTGGTCTGTGAAAAGAACACACATGCAATGACACTGCTAGATCCATATGTGGTCTGTGAAAAGAACACACATGCAATGACTCTGGTGGATCCATATGTGGTCTGTGAAAATAACACACATGCAATGACACTGGTGGATCCATATGTGGTCTGTGAAAATAACACACATGCAATGACACTGGTGGATCCATATGTGGTCTGTGAAAAGAACACACATGCAATGAAACTGGTGGATCCGTATGTGGTCTGTGAAAAGCACACACATGCAATGACTCTTGTGGACCCATATGTGGTCTGTGAAAAGAATACACATGCAATGACTCTATGGATCCATATGTAGTCTGTGAAAAGAACAGACATGCAATGTCACTGGTGGATCAATATGTGGTGTGTGAAAGAACACACATGCCATGACACTGGTGGAGCTATATGTGGTCTGTGAAAAGAACACACATGCAATGACACTGGTGGATCCATATGTGGTGTGTTAAAATAACACACATGCAATGACAATGGTGGATGCATATGTGGTCTATGAAAAGAACACACATGCAATGAATCTGGTGGATCTATATGTGGTCTATGAAAATAACACACATGCAATGACACTGGTGGATCCAAATGTGGTTTGTGAAAAGAACACACATGCAATGACACTGGTGGATCCATATGTTGTCTTGGAAAAGAACACACATGAAATGGCACTGGTGGTTCCATATGTGGTCTATGAAAAGAACACACATGCAATGAAAATAGTTGATCCAAATGTGGTTTGTGAAAAGAACACACATGCAATGACTCTGGTGGATCCATATGTGGTCTATGAAAAGAACACACATGCAATGACAATGGTGGTTCCATATGTGGTGTGTGAAAAGAACACACATGAAATGACACTGGTGGATCCATATGTGGTCTGTGAAAAGAACACAGATGCAATGGACACCGGTGGATCCATATGTGCTTTGTGAAAAGAACACACATGCAATGACATGAGTGGATCCATATGTAGTCTGTGAAAAGAACACATATGCAATGACACTGGTGGATCCAAATGTGGTATGTGAGAAGAACAGACATGCAATGTCACTTGTAGATCCATATGTGGTCTATGAAAAGAACACACATGCAATGACACTGGTAGATCCATATGTGGTCTTTGAAAAGAACACACATGCAATGACTCTGGTGGATCCATATGTGGTCTATGAAAAGACCACACATGCAATGACAGTCGTGGATCCAAATGTGGTTTGTGAAAAGAACACACATGCAATGACACTAGTGGATCCATATGTGGTCTGTCAAAAGAACACACATGCAATGACAATGGTGGATCCATATGTGGTCTGTGACTAGAACACACATGTAATGAAACTGGTGGATCCATATGTGGTCTGTGAAAAGAACACACATGCAATGATACTGCTGGATCCATATGTGGTCTGTGAAAAGAACACACATGCAATGACTCTGGTGGATTCATATGTGGTCTGTGAAAACAACACACATGCAATGAACTCTGGTGGTTCCATATGTGGTCTATGAAAAGAACACACATGCAATGACACTGGTGGATCCATATGCGGTTTGTGAAAAGAACACACATGCAATGCCAATGGTAGTTCCATATGTGGTCTGTGAAAAGAACACACATGCAATGACTCTGGTGGATCCATATGTGGTCTGTGAAAAGAATAGACATGCAATGACATGGGTGGATCCATGTGTGGTGTGTGAAAAGAACACATATGAAACGACACTGGTGGATCCATATGTGGTCGGTGAAAAGGACACACATGCAATGACACTAGTGGATTCAAATGTGGTCTATGAAAAGAACACACATGCAATGACAATGGTGGATGCATATGTGGTCTATGAAAAGAACACACATGCAATGAATCTGGTGGATCCATATGTGGTCTATGAAAAGAACACACATGCAATGACACTGGTGGATCCAAATGTGGTCTGTGAGAAGAACACACATGCAATGTCACTTGTAGATCCATATGTGGTCTATGAAAAGAACACACATGCAATGACACTGGTAGATCCATATGTGGTCTATGAAAAGAACACACATGCAATGACTCTGGTGGATCCATATGTGGTCTATGAAAAGACCACATATGCAATGACAGTCATGGATCCAAATGTGGTTTGTGAAAAGAACACACATGCAATGACACTAGTGGATCCATATGTGGTCTGTGAAAAGAACACACATTCAACGACAATGGTGGATCCATATGTGGTCTGTGACAAGAACACACATGCAATGAAACTGGTGGATCCATATGTGGTCTGTGAAAAGAACACACATGCAATGATACTGGTGGATCCATATGTGGTCTGTGAAAAGAACACACATGCAATGACTCTGGTGGATCCATATGTGGTCTGTGAAAACAACACACATGCAATGAACTCTGGTGGTTCCATATGTGGTCTATGAAAAGAACACACATGCAATGACACTGGTGGATCCATATGCGGTTTGTGAAAAGAACACACATGCAATGCCAATGGTGGTTCCATATGTGGTCTGTGAAAAGAACACATGCAATGACTCTGGTGGATCCATATGTGGTCTGTGAAAAGAACAGACATGCAATGACATGGGTGGATCCATGTGTGGTGTGTGAAAAGAACACATATGAAACGACACTGGTGGATCCATATGTGGTCTGTGAAAAGGACACACATGCAATGACACTAGTGGATTCAAATGTGGTCTATGAAAATAACACACATGCAATGACACTGGTGGATCCATATGTTGTCTATGGAAAGAACACACATGCAATGACACTGGTGGATCCATATGCGGTTTGTGAAAAGAACACACATGCAATGCCAATGGTGGTTCCATATGTGGTCTGTGAAAAGAACACACATGCAATGACTCTGGTGGATCTATATGTGGTCTGTGAAAAGAACAGACATGCAATGACATGGGTGGATCCATGTGTGGTGTGTGAAAAGAACACATATGAAACGACACTGGTGGATCCATATGTGGTCTGTGAAAAGGACACACATGCAAGGACACTAGTGGATTCAAATGTGGTCTATGAAAAGAACACACATGCAATGACAATGGTGGATGCATATGTGGTCTATGAAAAGAACACACATGCAATGACAATGGTGGATGCATATGTGGTCTATGAAAAGAACACACATGCAATGAATCTAGAGGATCCATATGTGGTCTGTGAAAAGAACACACATGCAATGACACTAATGGATCCAAATGTGGTATGTGAAAAGAACACACATGCAATGACACTGGTGGATCCATATGTGGTCTGTGAAAAGAACACACCTGAAATGGCACTAGTGGTTCCATATGTGGTCTGTGAAAAGAACACACATGCAATGAAAATAGTTGATCCAAATGTGGTTTGTGAAAAGAACACACATGCAATGACTCTGGTGGATCCATATGTGGTCTATGAAAAGAACACACATGCAATGACAATGGTGGTTCCATATGTGTTGTGTGAAAAGAACACACATGCAATGGACATCGGTGGATCCATATGTGGTCTGTGAAAAGGACACACATGCAATGACACAGGTGGATCCATATGTGGTCTGTGAAAAGAACACACATGAAATGACACTGGTTGATCCATATGTGGTCTATGAAAAGAACACACATGCAATGAATCTGGTGGATCCATATGTGGTCTGTGAAAAGAACACACATGCAATGACTCTGGTGGATCCATATGTGGTATGTGAAAAGAATACACATGCAATGACTCTGGTGGATCCATATGTGGTCTGTGAAAAGAATAGACATGCAATGACACTACTGGATCCATATGTGCTGAGTGAAAGAACACACATGCAATGACACTGGTGGATCCAAATGAGGTCTGTGAAAATAACACACATGCAATGACACTGGTGGATCCATATGTGGTCTGTGAAAAAACACACATGCAATGAAACTGGTGGATCCGTATGTGGTCTGTGAAAAGCACACACATGCAATGACTCTGGTGGATCCATATGTGGTCTGTGAAAAGAATACACATGCAATGACTCTATGGATCCATATGTAGTCTGTGAAAAGAACAGACATGCAATGACACTGGTGGATCAATATGTGGTGTGTGAAAGAACACACATGCCATGACACTGGTGGAGCTATATGTGGTCTGTGAAAAGAACACACATGCAATGACACTGGTGGATCCATATGTGGTGTGTGAAAAGAACAAACATGCAATGACAATGGTGGATGCATATGTGGTCTATGAAAAGAACACACATGCAATGAATCTGGTGGATCCATATGTGGTCTGTGAAAATAACACACATGCAATGACACTGGTGGATCCAAATGTGGTTTGTGAAAAGAACACACATGCAATGACACTGGTGGATCCATTTGTTGTCTGTGAAAAGAACACACATGAAATGGCACTGTGGTTCCATATGTGGTCTATGAAAAGAACACACATGCAATGAAAATAGTTGATCCAAATGTGGTTTGTGAAAAGAACACACATGCAATGACTCTGGTGGATCCATATGTGGTCTATGAAAAGAACACACATGCAAAGACAATGGTGGTTCCATATGTGGTGTGTGAAAAGAACACACATGAAATGACACTGGTGGATCCATATGTGGTTTGTGAAAAGAACACACATGCAATGGACACCGGTGGATCCATATGTGCTTTGTGAAAAGAACACACATGCAATGACACGAGTGGATCCATATGTAGTCTGTGAAAAGAACACACATGCAATGACACTGGTGGATCCAAATGTGGTATGTGAGAAGAACAGACATGCAATGTCACTTGTAGATCCATATGTGGTCTATGAAAAGAACACACATGCAATGACACTGGTAGATCCATATGTGGTCTTTGAAAAGAACACACATGCAATGACTCTGGTGGATCCATATGTGGTCTATGAAAAGACCACACATGCAATGACAGTCGTGTTCCAAATGTGGTTTGTGAAAAGAATACACATGCAATGACACTAGTGGATCCATATGTGGTCTGTGAAAAGAACACACATGCAATGACAATGGTGGATCCATATGTGGTCTGTGACTAGAACACACATGCAATGAAACTGGTGGATCCATATGTGGTCTGTGAAAAGAACACACATGCAATGATACTGCTGGATCCATATGTGGTTTGTGAAAAGAACACACATGCAATGACTCTGGTGGATCCATATGTGGTCTGTGAAAACAACACACATGCAATGAACTCTGGTGGTTCCATATGTGGTCTATGGAAAGAATACACATGCAATGACACTGGTGGATCCATATGCGGTTTGTGAAAAGAACACACATGCAATGCCAATGGTGGTTCCATATGTGGTCTGTGAAAAGAACACATGCAATGACTCTGGTGGATCCATATGTG
The DNA here is from genome assembly GCA_916181665.1 of Avena sativa. Lineage (NCBI taxonomy): Eukaryota > Viridiplantae > Streptophyta > Magnoliopsida > Poales > Poaceae > Avena > Avena sativa. The sequence continues at coordinate 323,848,366 of OV702292.1, forward strand.
GTCTGTGAAAAGAACAGACATGCAATGACATGGGTGGATCCATGTGTGGTGTGTGAAAAGAACATATATGAAACGACACTGGTGGATCCATATATAGTCGGTGAAAAGGACACACATGCAATGACACTAGTGGATTCAAATGTGGTCTATGAAAAGAACACACATGCAATGACAATGGTGGATGCATATGTGGTCTATGAAAAGAACACACATGCAATGAATCTGGTGGATCCATATGTGGTCGGTGAAAAGAACACACATGCAATGACACTGGTGGATCCAAATGTGGTCTGTGAAAAGAACACAATGCAATGACACTGGTGGATCCATATGTGGTCTGTGAAAAGAACACACGTGAAATGGCACTAGTGGTTCCATATGTGGTTTGTGGAAAGAATACACATGCAATGACACTGGTGGATCCATATGTGGTCTGTGAAAAGAACAAACATTTCAATGACACTTGTAGATCCATATATGGTCTGTGAAAAGAACACACATGCAATGAACTCTGGTGGATCCATATGTGGTCTATGAAAAGAACACACATGCAATGACAATGGTGGTGCCAAATGTGGTTTGTGAAAAGAACACACATGCAATGACACTGGTGGATCCATATGTGGTCTGTGAAAAGAACAGACATTTCAACGACACTGGTGGATCCATATGTGGTCTATGAAAAGAACACACATGCAATGACAGTGGTGGATCCCAATGTAGTCTGTGAGAAGAACACACATGCAATGTCACTTGTAGATCCATATGTGGTCTATGAAAAGAACACACATGCAATGACCCTGGTGGATCCATATGTGGTCTATGAAAAGACCACACATGCAATGACAGTCGTGGATCCAAATGTGGTTTGTGAAAAGAACACACATGCAATGACACTAGTGGATCCATATGTGGTCTGTGAAAAGAACACACATGCAATGACAATGGTGGATCCATATGTGGTCTGTGACAAGAACACACATGCAATGAAACTGGTGGATCCATATGTGGTCTGTGAAAAGAACACACATGCAATGATACTGGTGGATCCATATGTGGTCTATGAAAAGAACACACATGCAATGACTGTGGTGGATCCATATGTGGTCTGTGAAAACAACACACATGCAATGAACTCTGGTGGTTCCATATGTGGTCTATGAAAAGAACACACATGCAATGACTCTGGTGGATCCATATGTGGTCTGTGAAAAGAACAGACATGCAATGACATGGGTGGATCCATGTGTGGTGTGTGAAAAGAACACATATGAAACGACACTGGTGGATCCATATGTGGTCTGTGAAAAGGACACACATGCAATGACACTAGTGGATTCAAATGTGGTCTATGAAAAGAACACACATGCAATGACACTGGTGGATCCATATGTTGTCTGTGGAAAGAACACTCATGCAATGACACTGGTGGATCCATATGTGGTCTATGAAAAGGACACACATGCAATGACTCTGGTGGATCCATATGGTGTCTATGAAAAGAACACACATGCAATGACACTGGTGGATCCCAATGTGGTCTATGAAAAGAACACACATGAAATGACACTGGTTGATCCATATGTGGTTTGTGAAAAGAACACACATGCAATGACACTGGTGGATCCATATGTGGTCTGTGAAAAGAACACACATGCAATGACTCTGGCGGATCCATATGTGGTCTGTGAAAAGAACACACATGCAATGACTCTTGTGGATCCATATGTCGTTTGTGAAAAGAACACACATGCAATGACACTGGTGGATCCAATGTGTTCTGTGAAAAGAACACACATGCAATGACACTGGTGGATCCTTATGTGGTAAATGAAAAGAACACACATGCAATGACACTGGTGGATCCAAATGTGGTCTGTGAAAAGAACACACATGCAATGACACTGGTGTATCCATATGTGGTTTGTGAAAAGAACACACATGCAATGACACTGGTGGATCCATATGTGGTCTATGAAAAGAACACACATGCAATGACACTGGTGTATCCATATGTGGTTTGTGAAAAGAACACACATGAAATGACACTGGTGGATCCATATGTGGTCCGTAAAAAGAACACACATGCAATGACACTGGTGGATCCAAATGTGGTCTGTGAAAAGAACACATGAAATAACACTGGTGGATCCATATGTGGTCTGTGAAAAGAACAGACATGCAATGACATGGGTGGATCCATGTGTGGTGTGTGAAAAGAACACATATGAAACGACACTGGTGGATCCATATGTGGTCTGTGAAAAGGACACACATGCAATGACACTAGTGGATTCAAATGTGGTCGATGAAAAGAACACACATGCAATGACAATGGTGGATGCATATGTGGTCTATGAAAAGAACACACATGCAATGAATCTAGAGGATCCATATGTGGTCTGTGAAAAGAACACACATGCAATGACACTAATGGATCCAAATGTGGTATGTGAAAAGAACACACATGCAATGACACTGGTGGATCCATATGTGGTCTGTGAAAAGAACACACCTGAAATGGCACTAGTGGTTCCATATGTGGTCTGTGAAAAGAACACACATGCAATGAAAATAGTTGATCCAAATGTGGTTTGTGAAAAGAACACACATGCAATGACTCTGGTGGATCCATATGTGGTCTATGAAAAGAACACACATGCAATGACAATGGTGGTTCCATATGTGTTGTGTGAAAAGAACACACATGCAATGGACATCGGTGGATCCATATGTGGTCTGTGAAAAGGACACACATGCAATGACACAGGTGGATCCATATGTGGTCTGTGAAAAGAACACACATGAAATGACACTGGTTGATCCATATGTGGTCTATGAAAAGAACACACATGCAATGAATCTGGTGGATCCATATGTGGTCTGTGAAAAGAACACACATGCAATGACTCTGGTGGATCCATATGTGGTATGTGAAAAGAATACACATGCAATGACTCTGGTGGATCCATATGTGGTCTGTGAAAAGAATAGACATGCAATGACACTACTGGATCCATATGTGCTGAGTGAAAGAACACACATGCAATGACACTGGTGGATCCAAATGAGGTCTGTGAAAATAACACACATGCAATGACACTGGTGGATCCATATGTGGTCTGTGAAAAAACACACATGCAATGAAACTGGTGGATCCGTATGTGGTCTGTGAAAAGCACACACATGCAATGACTCTGGTGGATCCATATGTGGTCTGTGAAAAGAATACACATGCAATGACTCTATGGATCCATATGTAGTCTGTGAAAAGAACAGACATGCAATGACACTGGTGGATCAATATGTGGTGTGTGAAAGAACACACATGCCATGACACTGGTGGAGCTATATGTGGTCTGTGAAAAGAACACACATGCAATGACACTGGTGGATCCATATGTGGTGTGTGAAAAGAACAAACATGCAATGACAATGGTGGATGCATATGTGGTCTATGAAAAGAACACACATGCAATGAATCTGGTGGATCCATATGTGGTCTGTGAAAATAACACACATGCAATGACACTGGTGGATCCAAATGTGGTTTGTGAAAAGAACACACATGCAATGACACTGGTGGATCCATTTGTTGTCTGTGAAAAGAACACACATGAAATGGCACTGTGGTTCCATATGTGGTCTATGAAAAGAACACACATGCAATGAAAATAGTTGATCCAAATGTGGTTTGTGAAAAGAACACACATGCAATGACTCTGGTGGATCCATATGTGGTCTATGAAAAGAACACACATGCAAAGACAATGGTGGTTCCATATGTGGTGTGTGAAAAGAACACACATGAAATGACACTGGTGGATCCATATGTGGTTTGTGAAAAGAACACACATGCAATGGACACCGGTGGATCCATATGTGCTTTGTGAAAAGAACACACATGCAATGACACGAGTGGATCCATATGTAGTCTGTGAAAAGAACACACATGCAATGACACTGGTGGATCCAAATGTGGTATGTGAGAAGAACAGACATGCAATGTCACTTGTAGATCCATATGTGGTCTATGAAAAGAACACACATGCAATGACACTGGTAGATCCATATGTGGTCTTTGAAAAGAACACACATGCAATGACTCTGGTGGATCCATATGTGGTCTATGAAAAGACCACACATGCAATGACAGTCGTGTTCCAAATGTGGTTTGTGAAAAGAATACACATGCAATGACACTAGTGGATCCATATGTGGTCTGTGAAAAGAACACACATGCAATGACAATGGTGGATCCATATGTGGTCTGTGACTAGAACACACATGCAATGAAACTGGTGGATCCATATGTGGTCTGTGAAAAGAACACACATGCAATGATACTGCTGGATCCATATGTGGTTTGTGAAAAGAACACACATGCAATGACTCTGGTGGATCCATATGTGGTCTGTGAAAACAACACACATGCAATGAACTCTGGTGGTTCCATATGTGGTCTATGGAAAGAATACACATGCAATGACACTGGTGGATCCATATGCGGTTTGTGAAAAGAACACACATGCAATGCCAATGGTGGTTCCATATGTGGTCTGTGAAAAGAACACATGCAATGACTCTGGTGGATCCATATGTGGTCTGTGAAAAGAACAGACATGCAATGACATGGGTGGATCCATGTGTGGTGTGTGAAAAGAACATATATGAAACGACACTGGTGGATCCATATATAGTCGGTGAAAAGGACACACATGCAATGACACTAGTGGATTCAAATGTGGTCTATGAAAAGAACACACATGCAATGACAATGGTGGATGCATATGTGGTCTATGAAAAGAACACACATGCAATGAATCTGGTGGATCCATATGTGGTCGGTGAAAAGAACACACATGCAATGACACTGGTGGATCCAAATGTGGTCTGTGAAAAGAACACAATGCAATGACACTGGTGGATCCATATGTGGTCTGTGAAAAGAACACACGTGAAATGGCACTAGTGGTTCCATATGTGGTTTGTGGAAAGAATACACATGCAATGACACTGGTGGATCCATATGTGGTCTGTGAAAAGAACAAACATTTCAATGACACTTGTAGATCCATATATGGTCTGTGAAAAGAACACACATGCAATGAACTCTGGTGGATCCATATGTGGTCTATGAAAAGAACACACATGCAATGACAATGGTGGTGCCAAATGTGGTTTGTGAAAAGAACACACATGCAATGACACTGGTGGATCCATATGTGGTCTGTGAAAAGAACAGACATTTCAACGACACTGGTGGATCCATATGTGGTCTATGAAAAGAACACACATGCAATGACAGTGGTGGATCCCAATGTAGTCTGTGAGAAGAACACACATGCAATGTCACTTGTAGATCCATATGTGGTCTATGAAAAGAACACACATGCAATGACCCTGGTGGATCCATATGTGGTCTATGAAAAGACCACACATGCAATGACAGTCGTGGATCCAAATGTGGTTTGTGAAAAGAACACACATGCAATGACACTAGTGGATCCATATGTGGTCTGTGAAAAGAACACACATGCAATGACAATGGTGGATCCATATGTGGTCTGTGACAAGAACACACATGCAATGAAACTGGTGGATCCATATGTGGTCTGTGAAAAGAACACACATGCAATGATACTGGTGGATCCATATGTGGTCTATGAAAAGAACACACATGCAATGACTGTGGTGGATCCATATGTGGTCTGTGAAAACAACACACATGCAATGAACTCTGGTGGTTCCATATGTGGTCTATGAAAAGAACACACATGCAATGACTCTGGTGGATCCATATGTGGTCTGTGAAAAGAACAGACATGCAATGACATGGGTGGATCCATGTGTGGTGTGTGAAAAGAACACATATGAAACGACACTGGTGGATCCATATGTGGTCTGTGAAAAGGACACACATGCAATGACACTAGTGGATTCAAATGTGGTCTATGAAAAGAACACACATGCAATGACACTGGTGGATCCATATGTTGTCTGTGGAAAGAACACTCATGCAATGACACTGGTGGATCCATATGTGGTCTATGAAAAGGACACACATGCAATGACTCTGGTGGATCCATATGGTGTCTATGAAAAGAACACACATGCAATGACACTGGTGGATCCCAATGTGGTCTATGAAAAGAACACACATGAAATGACACTGGTTGATCCATATGTGGTTTGTGAAAAGAACACACATGCAATGACACTGGTGGATCCATATGTGGTCTGTGAAAAGAACACACATGCAATGACTCTGGCGGATCCATATGTGGTCTGTGAAAAGAACACACATGCAATGACTCTTGTGGATCCATATGTCGTTTGTGAAAAGAACACACATGCAATGACACTGGTGGATCCAATGTGTTCTGTGAAAAGAACACACATGCAATGACACTGGTGGATCCTTATGTGGTAAATGAAAAGAACACACATGCAATGACACTGGTGGATCCAAATGTGGTCTGTGAAAAGAACACACATGCAATGACACTGGTGTATCCATATGTGGTTTGTGAAAAGAACACACATGCAATGACACTGGTGGATCCATATGTGGTCTATGAAAAGAACACACATGCAATGACACTGGTGTATCCATATGTGGTTTGTGAAAAGAACACACATGAAATGACACTGGTGGATCCATATGTGGTCCGTAAAAAGAACACACATGCAATGACACTGGTGGATCCAAATGTGGTCTGTGAAAAGAACACATGAAATAACACTGGTGGATCCATATGTGGTCTGTGAAAAGAACAGACATGCAATGACATGGGTGGATCCATGTGTGGTGTGTGAAAAGAACACATATGAAACGACACTGGTGGATCCATATGTGGTCTGTGAAAAGGACACACATGCAATGACACTAGTGGATTCAAATGTGGTCGATGAAAAGAACACACATGCAATGACAATGGTGGATGCATATGTGGTCTATGAAAAGAACACACATGCAATGAATCTGGTGGATCCATATGTGGTCTGTGAAAAGAACACACATGCGATGACACTGGTGGATCCAAATGTGGTCTGTGAAAAGAACACACATGCAATGACACTGGTGGATCCATATGTGGTCTGTGAAAAGAACACACATGCAATGACTCTGGTGGATCCATATGTGGTATGTGAAAAGAATACACATGCAATGACTCTGGTGGATCCATATGTGGTCTGTGAAAAGAATAGACATGCAATGACACTAGTGGATCCATATGTGCTGAGTGAAAGAACACACATGCAATGACACTGGTGGAGCCATATGTGGTATGTGAAAAGAACACACATGCAATGACACTAGTGGATCCATATGTGGTCTGTGAAAAGAACACATATGCAATGAAAATGGTGGATCCATATGTGGTCTTTGAAAAGAACACACATGCAATGACTATGGTGGATCCATATGTGGTCTGTGAAAACAACACACATGCAATGACACTGGTGGATCCAAATGGGGTCTGTGAAAACAACACACATGCAATGACACTAGTGGATCCATATGTGGTATGTGAAAAGAACACACATGCAATGACAATGGTGGATCCATACGTGTTTTGTGAAAAGAACACACATGAAATGACACTGGTAGTTTCATATGTGGTCTGTGAAAAGAACACACATGCAATGAAAATATTGGATCCAAATGTGGTTTGTGAAAAGAACACACATGCAATGACTCTGGTGGATCGATATGTGGTTTGTGAAAAGAACACACATGAAATTTCAATGGTGGTTCCATATGTGGTGTGTGAAAAGAACACACATCCAATGACACTGGTGGATCCATATGTGGTCTGTGAAAAGAACACACATGAAATGACACTAGTGGATCCATATGTGATCCGTGAAAAGAACACACATGCAATGACTATGGTTGATCCATATGTGGTCTATGAAATGAACACACATGCAATGACACTGGTGGATCCAAATGTGGTCTTTGAAAAGAACACACATGAAATGACACTAGTGGATCCATATGTGGTCTGTGAAAAGAACACACATGCAATGACTCTTGTGGATCCATATGTCGTTTGTGAAAAGAACACACATGCAATGACACTGGTGGATCCATATGTGGTCTATGAAAAGAACACACATGCAATGACACTGGTGTATCCATATGTGGTTTGTGAAAAGAACACACATGAAATGACATTGGTGGATCCATATGTGGTCTGTGAAAAGAACACACATGCAATGACTCTTGTGGATCCATATGTCGTTTGTGAAAAGAACACACATGCAATGACACTGGTGGATCCAATGTGTTCTGTGAAAAGAACACATATGCAATGACACTGGTGGATCCATATGTGGTAAATGAAAAGAACACACATGCAATGACACTGGTGGATCCATATGTGGTCTATGAAAAGAACACACATGCAATGACACTGGTGTATCCATATGTGGTTTGTGAAAAGAACACACATGAAATGACATTGGTGGATCCATATGTGGTCTATGAAAAGAACACACATGCAATGACACTGGTGGATCCAAATGTGGTCTGTGAAAAGAACACACATGAAATAACACTGGTGGATCCTTATGTGGTCTGTAAAAATAACACACATGCAATGACACTGGTGGATCCAAATGTGTTCTGTGAAAAGAACACACATGCAATGAACTCTGGTGGTTTCATATGTGGTCTGTGAAAAGAACACACATGCAATGACACTGGTGGTTCCATATGTGATCTGTGAAATGAACATGCATACAATGACTCTGGTGGATCCATATGTAGTCTGTGAAAAGAATAGACATGCAATTACACGGGTGGATCCATATGTGGTGTGTGAAAAGAACACACATGAAATGACACTGGTGGATCCATGTGTGGTCTGTGAAAAGAACACACATGCAATGACACTGGTGGATTCAAATGTGGTATGTGAAAAGAACACATGCAATGACACTGGTGGATCCATATGTGGTCTGTGAAAAAAAAAACATGCAATGACACTGGTGGATCTATATGTGGTCTGTGAAATAAACACACGTGCAATGACTTTGGTGGATCCATATGTGGTCTATGAAAAGAACACACATGCAATGACACTGGTGGATCCAAATGTGGTTTGTGAAAAGAACACACATGCAATGACACTACTGGATCCATATGTGGTCTGTGAAAATAACACACATGCAATGACAATGGTGGATCCATATGTGGTCTGTGACAAGAACACACATGCAATGACACTAGTGGATCCATATGTGGTCTGTGAAAAGAACACATATGCAATGAAAATGGTGGATCCATATGTGGTATTTGAAAAGAACACACATGCAATGACTCTGGTGGATCCATATGTGGTCTGTCAAAACAACACACATGCAATGACGCTGGTGGATCCAAATGGGGTCTGTGAAAACAACACACATGCAATGACACTAGTGGATCCATATGTGGTCTATGAAAAGAACACACATGCAATGACTCTGGTGGATCCATATGGTGGAGCCATATGTGGTATGTGAAAAGAACACACATTCAATGACACTAGTGGATCCATATGTGGTCTGTGAAAAGAACACATATGCAATGAAAATGGTGGATCCATATGTGGTATTTGAAAAGAACACACATGCAATGACTCTGGTGGATCCATATGTGGTCTGTGAAAAGGACACACATGCAATGACACTAGTGGATCCATATGTGGTCTATGAAAAGAACACACATGCAATGACACTGGTGGATCCATATGTTGTCTGTGGAAAGAACACACATGCAATGACACTAGTGGATCCATATGTGGTCTGTGAAAAGAACACACATGCAATGACTCTGGTGGATCCATATGGTGTCTATGAAAAGAACACACATGCAATGACACTGGTGTATCCATATGTGGTTTGTGACAAGAACACACATGAAATGACATTGGTGGATCCATATGTGGTCTGTGAAAAGAACACACATGCAATGACTCTTGTGGATCCATATGTCGTTTGTGAAAAGAACACACATGCAATGACACTGGTGGATCCAATGTGTTCTGTGAAAAGAACACATATGCAATGACACTGGTGGATCCATATGTGGTAAATGAAAAGAACACACATGCAATGACACTGGTGGATCCATATGTGGTCTATGAAAAGAACACACATGCAATGACACTGGTGTATCCATATGTGGTTTGTGAAAAGAACACACATGAAATGACATTGGTGGATCCATATGTGGTCTATGAAAAGAACACACATGCAATGACACTGGTGGATCCAAATGTGGTCTGTGAAAAGAACACACATGAAATAACACTGGTGGATCCTTATGTGGTCTGTAAAAATAACACACATGCAATGACACTGGTGGATCCAAATGTGTTCTGTGAAAAGAACACACATGCAATGAACTCTGGTGGTTTCATATGTGGTCTGTGAAAAGAACACACATGCAATGACACTGGTGGTTCCATATGTGATCTGTGAAATGAACATGCATACAATGACTCTGGTGGATCCATATGTAGTCTGTGAAAAGAATAGACATGCAATTACACGGGTGGATCCATATGTGGTGTGTGAAAAGAACACACATGAAATGACACTAGTGGTTCCATATGTGGTCTGTGAAAAGAACACACATGCAATGAAAATAGTTGATCCAAATGTGGTTTGTGAAAAGAACAAACATGCAATGACTCTGGTGGATCCATATGTGGTCTATGAAAAGAACACACATGCAATGACAATGGTGGTTCCATATGTGTTGTGTGAAAAGAACACACATGCAATGGACATCGGTGGATCCATATGTGGTCTGTGAAAAGAACACACATGCAATGACACTAATGGATCCAAATGTGGTATGTGAAAAGAACACACATGCAATGACACTGGTGGATCCATATGTGGTCTGTGAAAAGAACACACCTGAAATGGCACTAGTGGTTCCATATGTGGTCTGTGAAAAGAACACACATGCAATGAAAATAGTTGATCCAAATGTGGTTTGTGAAAAGAACACACATGCAATGACTCTGGTGGATCCATATGTGGTCTATGAAAAGAACACACATGCAATGACAATGGTGGTTCCATATGTGTTGTGTGAAAAGAACACACATGCAATGGACATCGGTGGATCCATATGTGGTCTGTGAAAAGGACACACATGCAATGACACAGGTGGATCCATATGTGGTCTGTGAAAAGAACACACATGAAATGACACTGGTTGATCCATATGTGGTCTATGAAAAGAACACACATGCAATGAATCTGGTGGATCCATATGTGGTCTGTGAAAAGAACACACATGCAATGACTCTGGTGGATCCATATGTGGTATGTGAAAAGAATACACATGCAATGACTCTGGTGGATCCATATGTGGTCTGTGAAAAGAATAGACATGCAATGACACTACTGGATCCATATGTGCTGAGTGAAAGAACACACATGCAATGACACTGGTGGATCCAAATGAGGTCTGTGAAAATAACACACATGCAATGACACTGGTGGATCCATATGTGGTCTGTGAAAAAACACACATGCAATGAAACTGGTGGATCCGTATGTGGTCTGTGAAAAGCACACACATGCAATGACTCTGGTGGATCCATATGTGGTCTGTGAAAAGAATACACATGCAATGACTCTATGGATCCATATGTAGTCTGTGAAAAGAACAGACATGCAATGACACTGGTGGATCAATATGTGGTGTGTGAAAGAACACACATGCCATGACACTGGTGGAGCTATATGTGGTCTGTGAAAAGAACACACATGCAATGACACTGGTGGATCCATATGTGGTGTGTGAAAAGAACAAACATGCAATGACAATGGTGGATGCATATGTGGTCTATGAAAAGAACACACATGCAATGAATCTGGTGGATCCATATGTGGTCTGTGAAAATAACACACATGCAATGACACTGGTGGATCCAAATGTGGTTTGTGAAAAGAACACACATGCAATGACACTGGTGGATCCATTTGTTGTCTGTGAAAAGAACACACATGAAATGGCACTGTGGTTCCATATGTGGTCTATGAAAAGAACACACATGCAATGAAAATAGTTGATCCAAATGTGGTTTGTGAAAAGAACACACATGCAATGACTCTGGTGGATCCATATGTGGTCTATGAAAAGAACACACATGCAAAGACAATGGTGGTTCCATATGTGGTGTGTGAAAAGAACACACATGAAATGACACTGGTGGATCCATATGTGGTTTGTGAAAAGAACACACATGCAATGGACACCGGTGGATCCATATGTGCTTTGTGAAAAGAACACACATGCAATGACACGAGTGGATCCATATGTAGTCTGTGAAAAGAACACACATGCAATGACACTGGTGGATCCAAATGTGGTATGTGAGAAGAACAGACATGCAATGTCACTTGTAGATCCATATGTGGTCTATGAAAAGAACACACATGCAATGACACTGGTAGATCCATATGTGGTCTTTGAAAAGAACACACATGCAATGACTCTGGTGGATCCATATGTGGTCTATGAAAAGACCACACATGCAATGACAGTCGTGTTCCAAATGTGGTTTGTGAAAAGAATACACATGCAATGACACTAGTGGATCCATATGTGGTCTGTGAAAAGAACACACATGCAATGACAATGGTGGATCCATATGTGGTCTGTGACTAGAACACACATGCAATGAAACTGGTGGATCCATATGTGGTCTGTGAAAAGAACACACATGCAATGATACTGCTGGATCCATATGTGGTTTGTGAAAAGAACACACATGCAATGACTCTGGTGGATCCATATGTGGTCTGTGAAAACAACACACATGCAATGAACTCTGGTGGTTCCATATGTGGTCTATGGAAAGAATACACATGCAATGACACTGGTGGATCCATATGCGGTTTGTGAAAAGAACACACATGCAATGCCAATGGTGGTTCCATATGTGGTCTGTGAAAAGAACACATGCAATGACTCTGGTGGATCCATATGTGGTCTGTGAAAAGAACAGACATGCAATGACATGGGTGGATCCATGTGTGGTGTGTGAAAAGAACATATATGAAACGACACTGGTGGATCCATATATAGTCGGTGAAAAGGACACACATGCAATGACACTAGTGGATTCAAATGTGGTCTATGAAAAGAACACACATGCAATGACAATGGTGGATGCATATGTGGTCTATGAAAAGAACACACATGCAATGAATCTGGTGGATCCATATGTGGTCGGTGAAAAGAACACACATGCAATGACACTGGTGGATCCAAATGTGGTCTGTGAAAAGAACACAATGCAATGACACTGGTGGATCCATATGTGGTCTGTGAAAAGAACACACGTGAAATGGCACTAGTGGTTCCATATGTGGTTTGTGGAAAGAATACACATGCAATGACACTGGTGGATCCATATGTGGTCTGTGAAAAGAACAAACATTTCAATGACACTTGTAGATCCATATATGGTCTGTGAAAAGAACACACATGCAATGAACTCTGGTGGATCCATATGTGGTCTATGAAAAGAACACACATGCAATGACAATGGTGGTGCCAAATGTGGTTTGTGAAAAGAACACACATGCAATGACACTGGTGGATCCATATGTGGTCTGTGAAAAGAACAGACATTTCAACGACACTGGTGGATCCATATGTGGTCTATGAAAAGAACACACATGCAATGACAGTGGTGGATCCCAATGTAGTCTGTGAGAAGAACACACATGCAATGTCACTTGTAGATCCATATGTGGTCTATGAAAAGAACACACATGCAATGACCCTGGTGGATCCATATGTGGTCTATGAAAAGACCACACATGCAATGACAGTCGTGGATCCAAATGTGGTTTGTGAAAAGAACACACATGCAATGACACTAGTGGATCCATATGTGGTCTGTGAAAAGAACACACATGCAATGACAATGGTGGATCCATATGTGGTCTGTGACAAGAACACACATGCAATGAAACTGGTGGATCCATATGTGGTCTGTGAAAAGAACACACATGCAATGATACTGGTGGATCCATATGTGGTCTATGAAAAGAACACACATGCAATGACTGTGGTGGATCCATATGTGGTCTGTGAAAACAACACACATGCAATGAACTCTGGTGGTTCCATATGTGGTCTATGAAAAGAACACACATGCAATGACTCTGGTGGATCCATATGTGGTCTGTGAAAAGAACAGACATGCAATGACATGGGTGGATCCATGTGTGGTGTGTGAAAAGAACACATATGAAACGACACTGGTGGATCCATATGTGGTCTGTGAAAAGGACACACATGCAATGACACTAGTGGATTCAAATGTGGTCTATGAAAAGAACACACATGCAATGACACTGGTGGATCCATATGTTGTCTGTGGAAAGAACACTCATGCAATGACACTGGTGGATCCATATGTGGTCTATGAAAAGGACACACATGCAATGACTCTGGTGGATCCATATGGTGTCTATGAAAAGAACACACATGCAATGACACTGGTGGATCCCAATGTGGTCTATGAAAAGAACACACATGAAATGACACTGGTTGATCCATATGTGGTTTGTGAAAAGAACACACATGCAATGACACTGGTGGATCCATATGTGGTCTGTGAAAAGAACACACATGCAATGACTCTGGCGGATCCATATGTGGTCTGTGAAAAGAACACACATGCAATGACTCTTGTGGATCCATATGTCGTTTGTGAAAAGAACACACATGCAATGACACTGGTGGATCCAATGTGTTCTGTGAAAAGAACACACATGCAATGACACTGGTGGATCCTTATGTGGTAAATGAAAAGAACACACATGCAATGACACTGGTGGATCCAAATGTGGTCTGTGAAAAGAACACACATGCAATGACACTGGTGTATCCATATGTGGTTTGTGAAAAGAACACACATGCAATGACACTGGTGGATCCATATGTGGTCTATGAAAAGAACACACATGCAATGACACTGGTGTATCCATATGTGGTTTGTGAAAAGAACACACATGAAATGACACTGGTGGATCCATATGTGGTCCGTAAAAAGAACACACATGCAATGACACTGGTGGATCCAAATGTGGTCTGTGAAAAGAACACATGAAATAACACTGGTGGATCCATATGTGGTCTGTGAAAAGAACAGACATGCAATGACATGGGTGGATCCATGTGTGGTGTGTGAAAAGAACACATATGAAACGACACTGGTGGATCCATATGTGGTCTGTGAAAAGGACACACATGCAATGACACTAGTGGATTCAAATGTGGTCGATGAAAAGAACACACATGCAATGACAATGGTGGATGCATATGTGGTCTATGAAAAGAACACACATGCAATGAATCTGGTGGATCCATATGTGGTCTGTGAAAAGAACACACATGCGATGACACTGGTGGATCCAAATGTGGTCTGTGAAAAGAACACACATGCAATGACACTGGTGGATCCATATGTGGTCTGTGAAAAGAACACACATGCAATGACTCTGGTGGATCCATATGTGGTATGTGAAAAGAATACACATGCAATGACTCTGGTGGATCCATATGTGGTCTGTGAAAAGAATAGACATGCAATGACACTAGTGGATCCATATGTGCTGAGTGAAAGAACACACATGCAATGACACTGGTGGAGCCATATGTGGTATGTGAAAAGAACACACATGCAATGACACTAGTGGATCCATATGTGGTCTGTGAAAAGAACACATATGCAATGAAAATGGTGGATCCATATGTGGTCTTTGAAAAGAACACACATGCAATGACTATGGTGGATCCATATGTGGTCTGTGAAAACAACACACATGCAATGACACTGGTGGATCCAAATGGGGTCTGTGAAAACAACACACATGCAATGACACTAGTGGATCCATATGTGGTATGTGAAAAGAACACACATGCAATGACAATGGTGGATCCATACGTGTTTTGTGAAAAGAACACACATGAAATGACACTGGTAGTTTCATATGTGGTCTGTGAAAAGAACACACATGCAATGAAAATATTGGATCCAAATGTGGTTTGTGAAAAGAACACACATGCAATGACTCTGGTGGATCGATATGTGGTTTGTGAAAAGAACACACATGAAATTTCAATGGTGGTTCCATATGTGGTGTGTGAAAAGAACACACATGCAATGACACTGGTGGATCCATATGTGGTCTGTGAAAAGAACACACATGAAATGACACTAGTGGATCCATATGTGATCCGTGAAAAGAACACACATGCAATGACTATGGTTGATCCATATGTGGTCTATGAAATGAACACACATGCAATGACACTGGTGGATCCAAATGTGGTCTTTGAAAAGAACACACATGAAATGACACTAGTGGATCCATATGTGGTCTGTGAAAAGAACACACATGCAATGACTCTTGTGGATCCATATGTCGTTTGTGAAAAGAACACACATGCAATGACACTGGTGGATCCATATGTGGTCTATGAAAAGAACACACATGCAATGACACTGGTGTATCCATATGTGGTTTGTGAAAAGAACACACATGAAATGACATTGGTGGATCCATATGTGGTCTGTGAAAAGAACACACATGCAATGACTCTTGTGGATCCATATGTCGTTTGTGAAAAGAACACACATGCAATGACACTGGTGGATCCAATGTGTTCTGTGAAAAGAACACATATGCAATGACACTGGTGGATCCATATGTGGTAAATGAAAAGAACACACATGCAATGACACTGGTGGATCCATATGTGGTCTATGAAAAGAACACACATGCAATGACACTGGTGTATCCATATGTGGTTTGTGAAAAGAACACACATGAAATGACATTGGTGGATCCATATGTGGTCTATGAAAAGAACACACATGCAATGACACTGGTGGATCCAAATGTGGTCTGTGAAAAGAACACACATGAAATAACACTGGTGGATCCTTATGTGGTCTGTAAAAATAACACACATGCAATGACACTGGTGGATCCAAATGTGTTCTGTGAAAAGAACACACATGCAATGAACTCTGGTGGTTTCATATGTGGTCTGTGAAAAGAACACACATGCAATGACACTGGTGGTTCCATATGTGATCTGTGAAATGAACATGCATACAATGACTCTGGTGGATCCATATGTAGTCTGTGAAAAGAATAGACATGCAATTACACGGGTGGATCCATATGTGGTGTGTGAAAAGAACACACATGAAATGACACTGGTGGATCCATGTGTGGTCTGTGAAAAGAACACACATGCAATGACACTGGTGGATTCAAATGTGGTATGTGAAAAGAACACATGCAATGACACTGGTGGATCCATATGTGGTCTGTGAAAAAAAACACATGCAATGACACTGGTGGATCTATATGTGGTCTGTGAAATAAACACACGTGCAATGACTTTGGTGGATCCATATGTGGTCTATGAAAAGAACACACATGCAATGACACTGGTGGATCCAAATGTGGTTTGTGAAAAGAACACACATGCAATGACACTACTGGATCCATATGTGGTCTGTGAAAATAACACACATGCAATGACAATGGTGGATCCATATGTGGTCTGTGACAAGAACACACATGCAATGACACTAGTGGATCCATATGTGGTCTGTGAAAAGAACACATATGCAATGAAAATGGTGGATCCATATGTGGTATTTGAAAAGAACACACATGCAATGACTCTGGTGGATCCATATGTGGTCTGTCAAAACAACACACATGCAATGACGCTGGTGGATCCAAATGGGGTCTGTGAAAACAACACACATGCAATGACACTAGTGGATCCATATGTGGTCTATGAAAAGAACACACATGCAATGACTCTGGTGGATCCATATGGTGGAGCCATATGTGGTATGTGAAAAGAACACACATTCAATGACACTAGTGGATCCATATGTGGTCTGTGAAAAGAACACATATGCAATGAAAATGGTGGATCCATATGTGGTATTTGAAAAGAACACACATGCAATGACTCTGGTGGATCCATATGTGGTCTGTGAAAAGGACACACATGCAATGACACTAGTGGATCCATATGTGGTCTATGAAAAGAACACACATGCAATGACACTGGTGGATCCATATGTTGTCTGTGGAAAGAACACACATGCAATGACACTAGTGGATCCATATGTGGTCTGTGAAAAGAACACACATGCAATGACTCTGGTGGATCCATATGGTGTCTATGAAAAGAACACACATGCAATGACACTGGTGTATCCATATGTGGTTTGTGACAAGAACACACATGAAATGACATTGGTGGATCCATATGTGGTCTGTGAAAAGAACACACATGCAATGACTCTTGTGGATCCATATGTCGTTTGTGAAAAGAACACACATGCAATGACACTGGTGGATCCAATGTGTTCTGTGAAAAGAACACATATGCAATGACACTGGTGGATCCATATGTGGTAAATGAAAAGAACACACATGCAATGACACTGGTGGATCCATATGTGGTCTATGAAAAGAACACACATGCAATGACACTGGTGTATCCATATGTGGTTTGTGAAAAGAACACACATGAAATGACATTGGTGGATCCATATGTGGTCTATGAAAAGAACACACATGCAATGACACTGGTGGATCCAAATGTGGTCTGTGAAAAGAACACACATGAAATAACACTGGTGGATCCTTATGTGGTCTGTAAAAATAACACACATGCAATGACACTGGTGGATCCAAATGTGTTCTGTGAAAAGAACACACATGCAATGAACTCTGGTGGTTTCATATGTGGTCTGTGAAAAGAACACACATGCAATGACACTGGTGGTTCCATATGTGATCTGTGAAATGAACATGCATACAATGACTCTGGTGGATCCATATGTAGTCTGTGAAAAGAATAGACATGCAATTACACGGGTGGATCCATATGTGGTGTGTGAAAAGAACACACATGAAATGACACTAGTGGTTCCATATGTGGTCTGTGAAAAGAACACACATGCAATGAAAATAGTTGATCCAAATGTGGTTTGTGAAAAGAACAAACATGCAATGACTCTGGTGGATCCATATGTGGTCTATGAAAAGAACACACATGCAATGACAATGGTGGTTCCATATGTGTTGTGTGAAAAGAACACACATGCAATGGACATCGGTGGATCCATATGTGGTCTATGAAAAGAACACACATGCAATGACACTAATGGATCCAAATGTGGTTTGTGAAAAGAACACACATGCAATGACACTACTGGATCCATATGTGGTCTGTGAAAATAACACAGATGCAATGACAATGGTGGATCCATATGTGGTCTGTGACAAGAACACACATGCAATGACACTAGTGGATCCATATGTGGTCTGTGAAAAGAACACATATGCAATGAAAATGGTGGATCCATATGTGGTATTTGAAAAGAACACACATGCAATGACTCTGGTGGATCCATATGTGGTCTGTCAAAACAACACACATGCAATGACGCTGGTGGATCCAAATGGGGTCTGTGAAAACAACACACATGCAATGACACTAGTGGATCCATATGTGGTCTATGAAAAGAACACACATGCAATGACTCTGGTGGATCCATATGGTGGAGCCATATGTGGTATGTGAAAAGAACACACATTCAATGACACTAGTGGATCCATATGTGGTCTGTGAAAAGAACACATATGCAATGAAAATGGTGGATCCATATGTGGTATTTGAAAAGAACACACATGCAATGACTCTGGTGGATCCATATGTGGTCTGTGAAAAGGACACACATGCAATGACACTAGTGGATCCATATGTGGTCTATGAAAAGAACACACATGCAATGACACTGGTGGATCCATATGTTGTCTGTGGAAAGAACACTCATGCAATGACACTGTTGGATCCATATGTGGTCTATGAAAAGGACACACATGCAATGACTCTGGTGGATCCATATGGTGTCTATGAAAAGAACACACATGCAATGACACTGGTGGATCCCAATGTGGTCTATGAAAAGAACACACATGAAATGACACTGGTTGATCCATATGTGGTTTGTGAAAAGAACACACATGCAATGACACTGGTGGATCCATATGTGGTCTGTGAAAAGAACACACATGCAATGACTCTGGCGGATCCATATGTGGTCTGTGAAAAGAACACACATGCAATGACTCTTGTGGATCCATATGTCGTTTGTGAAAAGAACACACATGCAATGACACTGGTGGATCCAATGTGTTCTGTGAAAAGAACACACATGCAATGACACTGGTGGATCCTTATGTGGTAAATGAAAAGAACACACATGCAATGACACTGGTGGATCCAAATGTGGTCTGTGAAAAGAACACACATGCAATGACACTGGTGTATCCATATGTGGTTTGTGAAAAGAACACACATGCAATGACACTGGTGGATCCATATGTGGTCTATGAAAAGAACACACATGCAATGACACTGGTGTATCCATATGTGGTTTGTGAAAAGAACACACATGAAATGACACTGGTGGATCCATATGTGGTCCGTAAAAAGAACACACATGCAATGACACTGGTGGATCCAAATGTGGTCTGTGAAAAGAACACATGAAATAACACTGGTGGATCCATATGTGGTCTGTGAAAAGAACAGACATGCAATGACATGGGTGGATCCATGTGTGGTGTGTGAAAAGAACACATATGAAACGACACTGGTGGATCCATATGTGGTCTGTGAAAAGGACACACATGCAATGACACTAGTGGATTCAAATGTGGTCGATGAAAAGAACACACATGCAATGACAATGGTGGATGCATATGTGGTCTATGAAAAGAACACACATGCAATGAATCTGGTGGATCCATATGTGGTCTGTGAAAAGAACACACATGCGATGACACTGGTGGATCCAAATGTGGTCTGTGAAAAGAACACACATGCAATGACACTGGTGGATCCATATGTGGTCTGTGAAAAGAACACACATGCAATGACTCTGGTGGATCCATATGTGGTATGTGAAAAGAATACACATGCAATGACTCTGGTGGATCCATATGTGGTCTGTGAAAAGAATAGACATGCAATGACACTAGTGGATCCATATGTGCTGAGTGAAAGAACACACATGCAATGACACTGGTGGAGCCATATGTGGTATGTGAAAAGAACACACATGCAATGACACTAGTGGATCCATATGTGGTCTGTGAAAAGAACACATATGCAATGAAAATGGTGGATCCATATGTGGTCTTTGAAAAGAACACACATGCAATGACTATGGTGGATCCATATGTGGTCTGTGAAAACAACACACATGCAATGACACTGGTGGATCCAAATGGGGTCTGTGAAAACAACACACATGCAATGACACTAGTGGATCCATATGTGGTATGTGAAAAGAACACACATGCAATGACAATGGTGGATCCATACGTGTTTTGTGAAAAGAACACACATGAAATGACACTGGTAGTTTCATATGTGGTCTGTGAAAAGAACACACATGCAATGAAAATATTGGATCCAAATGTGGTTTGTGAAAAGAACACACATGCAATGACTCTGGTGGATCGATATGTGGTTTGTGAAAAGAACACACATGAAATTTCAATGGTGGTTCCATATGTGGTGTGTGAAAAGAACACACATGCAATGACACTGGTGGATCCATATGTGGTCTGTGAAAAGAACACACATGAAATGACACTAGTGGATCCATATGTGATCCGTGAAAAGAACACACATGCAATGACTATGGTTGATCCATATGTGGTCTATGAAATGAACACACATGCAATGACACTGGTGGATCCAAATGTGGTCTTTGAAAAGAACACACATGAAATGACACTAGTGGATCCATATGTGGTCTGTGAAAAGAACACACATGCAATGACTCTTGTGGATCCATATGTCGTTTGTGAAAAGAACACACATGCAATGACACTGGTGGATCCATATGTGGTCTATGAAAAGAACACACATGCAATGACACTGGTGTATCCATATGTGGTTTGTGAAAAGAACACACATGAAATGACATTGGTGGATCCATATGTGGTCTGTGAAAAGAACACACATGCAATGACTCTTGTGGATCCATATGTCGTTTGTGAAAAGAACACACATGCAATGACACTGGTGGATCCAATGTGTTCTGTGAAAAGAACACATATGCAATGACACTGGTGGATCCATATGTGGTAAATGAAAAGAACACACATGCAATGACACTGGTGGATCCATATGTGGTCTATGAAAAGAACACACATGCAATGACACTGGTGTATCCATATGTGGTTTGTGAAAAGAACACACATGAAATGACATTGGTGGATCCATATGTGGTCTATGAAAAGAACACACATGCAATGACACTGGTGGATCCAAATGTGGTCTGTGAAAAGAACACACATGAAATAACACTGGTGGATCCTTATGTGGTCTGTAAAAATAACACACATGCAATGACACTGGTGGATCCAAATGTGTTCTGTGAAAAGAACACACATGCAATGAACTCTGGTGGTTTCATATGTGGTCTGTGAAAAGAACACACATGCAATGACACTGGTGGTTCCATATGTGATCTGTGAAATGAACATGCATACAATGACTCTGGTGGATCCATATGTAGTCTGTGAAAAGAATAGACATGCAATTACACGGGTGGATCCATATGTGGTGTGTGAAAAGAACACACATGAAATGACACTGGTGGATCCATGTGTGGTCTGTGAAAAGAACACACATGCAATGACACTGGTGGATTCAAATGTGGTATGTGAAAAGAACACATGCAATGACACTGGTGGATCCATATGTGGTCTGTGAAAAAAAACACATGCAATGACACTGGTGGATCTATATGTGGTCTGTGAAATAAACACACGTGCAATGACTTTGGTGGATCCATATGTGGTCTATGAAAAGAACACACATGCAATGACACTGGTGGATCCAAATGTGGTTTGTGAAAAGAACACACATGCAATGACACTACTGGATCCATATGTGGTCTGTGAAAATAACACACATGCAATGACAATGGTGGATCCATATGTGGTCTGTGACAAGAACACACATGCAATGACACTAGTGGATCCATATGTGGTCTGTGAAAAGAACACATATGCAATGAAAATGGTGGATCCATATGTGGTATTTGAAAAGAACACACATGCAATGACTCTGGTGGATCCATATGTGGTCTGTCAAAACAACACACATGCAATGACGCTGGTGGATCCAAATGGGGTCTGTGAAAACAACACACATGCAATGACACTAGTGGATCCATATGTGGTCTATGAAAAGAACACACATGCAATGACTCTGGTGGATCCATATGGTGGAGCCATATGTGGTATATGAAAAGAACACACATTCAATGACACTAGTGGATCCATATGTGGTCTGTGAAAAGAACACATATGCAATGAAAATGGTGGATCCATATGTGGTATTTGAAAAGAACACACATGCAATGACTCTGGTGGATCCATATGTGGTCTGTGAAAAGGACACACATGCAATGACACTAGTGGATCCATATGTGGTCTATGAAAAGAACACACATGCAATGACACTGGTGGATCCATATGTTGTCTGTGGAAAGAACACACATGCAATGACACTAGTGGATCCATATGTGGTCTGTGAAAAGAACACACATGCAATGACTCTGGTGGATCCATATGGTGTCTATGAAAAGAACACACATGCAATGACACTGGTGTATCCATATGTGGTTTGTGACAAGAACACACATGAAATGACATTGGTGGATCCATATGTGGTCTGTGAAAAGAACACACATGCAATGACTCTTGTGGATCCATATGTCGTTTGTGAAAAGAACACACATGCAATGACACTGGTGGATCCAATGTGTTCTGTGAAAAGAACACATATGCAATGACACTGGTGGATCCATATGTGGTAAATGAAAAGAACACACATGCAATGACACTGGTGGATCCATATGTGGTCTATGAAAAGAACACACATGCAATGACACTGGTGTATCCATATGTGGTTTGTGAAAAGAACACACATGAAATGACATTGGTGGATCCATATGTGGTCTATGAAAAGAACACACATGCAATGACACTGGTGGATCCAAATGTGGTCTGTGAAAAGAACACACATGAAATAACACTGGTGGATCCTTATGTGGTCTGTAAAAATAACACACATGCAATGACACTGGTGGATCCAAATGTGTTCTGTGAAAAGAACACACATGCAATGAACTCTGGTGGTTTCATATGTGGTCTGTGAAAAGAACACACATGCAATGACACTGGTGGTTCCATATGTGATCTGTGAAATGAACATGCATACAATGACTCTGGTGGATCCATATGTAGTCTGTGAAAAGAATAGACATGCAATTACACGGGTGGATCCATATGTGGTGTGTGAAAAGAACACACATGAAATGACACTGGTGGATCCATGTGTGGTCTGTGAAAAGAACACACATGCAATGACACTGGTGGATTCAAATGTGGTATGTGAAAAGAACACATGCAATGACACTGGTGGATCCATATGTGGTCTGTGAAAAAAAACACATGCAATGACACTGGTGGATCTATATGTGGTCTGTGAAATAAACACACGTGCAATGACTTTGGTGGATCCATATGTGGTCTATGAAAAGAACACACATGCAATGACACTGGTGGATCCAAATGTGGTTTGTGAAAAGAACACACATGCAATGACACTACTGGATCCATATGTGGTCTGTGAAAATAACACAGATGCAATGACAATGGTGGATCCATATGTGGTCTGTGACAAGAACACACATGCAATGACACTAGTGGATCCATATGTGGTCTGTGAAAAGAACACATATGCAATGAAAATGGTGGATCCATATGTGGTATTTGAAAAGAACACACATGCAATGACTCTGGTGGATCCATATGTGGTCTGTCAAAACAACACACATGCAATGACGCTGGTGGATCCAAATGGGGTCTGTGAAAACAACACACATGCAATGACACTAGTGGATCCATATGTGGTCTATGAAAAGAACACACATGCAATGACTCTGGTGGATCCATATGGTGGAGCCATATGTGGTATGTGAAAAGAACACACATTCAATGACACTAGTGGATCCATATGTGGTCTGTGAAAAGAACACATATGCAATGAAAATGGTGGATGCATATGTGGTATTTGAAAAGAACACACATGCAATGACTCTGGTGGATCCATATGTGGTCTGTGAAAAGGACACACATGCAATGACACTAGTGGATCCATATGTGGTCTATGAAAAGAACACACATGCAATGACACTGGTGGATCCATATGTTGTCTGTGGAAAGAACACACATGCAATGACACTAGTGGATCCATATGTGGTCTGTGAAAAGAACACACATGCAATGACTCTGGTGGATCCATATGGTGTCTATGAAAAGAACACACATGCAATGACACTGGTGGATCCCAATGTGGTCTATGAAAAGAACACACATGAAATGACACTGGTTGATCCATATGCGGTGTGTGAAAAGAACACACATGCAATGACACTGGTGGATCCATATGTGGTCTGTGAAAAGAACACACATGCAATGACTCTGGTGGATCCATATGTGGTATGTGAGAAGAATACACATGCAATGACTCTGGTGGATCCATATGTGGTCTGTGAAAAGAATAGACATGCAATGACACTAGTGGATCCATATGTGCTGAGTGAAAGAACACACATGCAATGACACTGGTGGAGCCATATGTGGTATGTGAAAAGAACACACATGCAATGACACTAGTGGATCCATATGTGGTCTGTGAAAAGAACACATATGCAATGAAAATGGTGGATCCATATGTGGTCTTTGAAAAGAACACACATGCAATGACTATGGTGGATCCATATGTGGTCTGTGAAAACAACACACATGCAATGACACTGGTGGATCCAAATGGGGTCTGTGAAAACAACACACATGCAATGACACTAGTGGATCCATATGTGGTATGTGAAAAGAACACACATGCAATGACAATGGTGGATCCATACGTGTTTTGTGAAAAGAACACACATGAAATGACACTGGTAGTTTCATATGTGGTCTGTGAAAAGAACACACATGCAATGAAAATATTGGATCCAAATGTGGTTTGTGAAAAGAACACACATGCAATGACTCTGGTGGATCGATATGTGGTTTGTGAAAAGAACACACATGAAATTTCAATGGTGGTTCCATATGTGGTGTGTGAAAAGAACACACATGCAATGACACTGGTGGATCCATATGTGGTCTGTGAAAAGAACACACATGAAATGACACTAGTGGATCCATATGTGATCCGTGAAAAGAACACACATGCAATGACTATGGTTGATCCATATGTGGTCTATGAAATGAACACACATGCAATGACACTGGTGGATCCAAATGTGGTCTTTGAAAAGAACACACATGAAATGACACTAGTGGATCCATATGTGGTCTGTGAAAAGAACACACATGCAATGACTCTTGTGGATCCATATGTCGTTTGTGAAAAGAACACACATGCAATGACACTGGTGGATCCATATGTGGTCTGTGAAAAGAACACACATGCAATTACACTGGTGTATCCATATGTGGTTTGTGAAAAGAACACACATGAAATGACATTGGTGGATCCATATGTGGTCTGTGAAAAAAACACACATGCAATGACTCTTGTGGATCCATATGTCGTTTGTGAAAAGAACACACATGCAATGACACTGGTGGATCCAATGTGTTCTGTGAAAAGAACACATATGCAATGACACTGGTGGATCCATATGTGGTAAATGAAAAGAACACACATGCAATGACACTGGTGGATCCATATGTGGTCTATGAAAAGAACACACATGCAATGACACTGGTGTATCCATATGTGGTTTGTGAAAAGAACACACATGAAATGACATTGGTGGATCCATATGTTGTCTATGAAAAGAACACACATGCAATGACACTGGTGGATCCAAATGTGGTCTGTGAAAAGAACACACATGAAATAACACTGGTGGATCCTTATGTGGTCTGTAAAAATAACACACATGCAATGACACTGGTGGATCCAAATGTGTTCTGTGAAAAGAACACACATGCAATGAACTCTGGTGGTTTCATATGTGGTCTGTGAAAAGAACACACATGCAATGACACTGGTGGTTCCATATGTGATCTGTGAAATGAACATGCATACAATGACTCTGGTGGATCCATATGTAGTCTGTGAAAAGAATAGACATGCAATTACACGGGTGGATCCATATGTGGTGTGTGAAAAGAACACACATGAAATGACACTGGTGGATCCATGTGTGGTCTGTGAAAAGAACACACATGCAATGACACTGGTGGATTCAAATGTGGTATGTGAAAAGAACACATGCAATGACACTGGTGGATCCATATGTGGTCTGTGAAAAAAAACACATGCAATGACACTGGTGGATCTATATGTGGTCTGTGAAATAAACACACGTGCAATGACTTTGGTGGATCCATATGTGGTCTATGAAAAGAACACACATGCAATGACACTGGTGGATCCAAATGTGGTGTATGAAAAGAACACACATGAATGACACTGGTTGCTCCATATGTGGTCTGTGTAAAGAACACACATGCAATGACACTGGTGGATCCATATGTGGTCTGTGAAAAGAACACACCTGAAATGGCACTAGTGGTTCCATATGTGGTCTGTGAAAAGAACACACATGCAATGAAAATAGTTGATCCAAATGTGGTTTGTGAAAAGAACACACATGCAATGAGTCTGGTGGATCCATATGTGGTCTATGAAAAGAACACACATGCAATGACAATGGTGGTTCCATATGTGGTGTGTGAAAAGAACACACATGCAATGGACACCGGTGGATCCATATGTGGTCTGTGAAAAGTACACACATGCAATCACACGGATGGATCCATATGTGGTCTGTGAAAAGAACAGACATTTCAACAACACTGGTGGATCCATATGTGGTCTATGAAAAGAATACACATGCAATGACACTGGTGGATCCCAATGTGGTCTGTGAGAAGAAAACACATGCAATGTCACTTGTAGATCCATATGTGGTCTATGAAAAGAACACACATGCAATGACACTGGTAGATCAATATGTGGTCTATGAAAAGAACACACATGCAATGACCCTGGTGGATCCATATGTGGTCTATGAAAAGACCACACATGCAATGACAGTCGTGGATCCAAATGTGGTTTGTGAAAAGAACACACATGCAATGACACTAGTGGATCCATATGTGGTCTGTGAAAAGAACACACATGCAATGACAATGGTGGATCCATATGTGGTCTGTGACAAGAACACACATGCAATGAAGCTGGTGGATCCATATGTGGTCTGTGAACAGAACACACATGCAATAACACTGGTGGATCCATATGTGGTCTATGAAAAGAACACACATGAAATAACACTGGTGGATCCTAATGTGGTCTGTAAAAAGAACACACATGCAATGACACTGGTGGATCCATATGTGGTCTGTGAAAAGAACACACATGCAATGACACTGGTGGATCCATATGTGGTATGTGAAAAGAACACACATGCAATGAACTCTGGTGGTTTCATATGTGGTCTGTGAAAAGAACACACATGCAATGACACTGGTGGAACCATATGTGGTATGTGAAAAGAACAGACATGGAATGACATGGATGGATCCATGTGTGGTGTGTGAAAAGAACACATATGAAACGACACTGGTGGATCCATATGTGGTCTCTGAAAAGGACACACATGCAATGACACTAGTGGATCCATATGTTGTCTGTGAAAAGAACACACATGCAATGACACTGGTGGATCCATATGTGGTCTGTGAAAAGAACACACATGCAATGACTCTGGTGGATCCATATGGTGTCTATGAAAAGAACACGCATGCAATGACACTGGTGGATCCAAATGTGGTCTATGAAAATAACACACATGAAATGACACTGGTGGATCCATATGTGGTGTGTGAAAAGAACACACATGCAATGACACTGGTGGATCCATATGTGGTCTGTGAAAAGAACACACATGCAATGACTCTGGTGGATCCATATGTGGTATGTGAAAAGAATACACATGCAATGACTCTGGTGGATCCATATGTGGTCTGTGAAAAGAATAGACATGCAATGACACTAGTGGATCCATATGTGCTGAGTGAAAGAACACACATGCAATGACACTGGTGGAGCCATATGTGGTATGTGAAAAGAACACACATGCAATGACACTAGTGGATCCATATGTGGTATGTGAAAAGAACACATATGCAATGAAAATGGTGGATCCATATGTGGTCTTTGAAAAGAACACACATGCAATGACTCTGGTGGATCCATATGTGGTTTGTGAAAACAACACACATGCAATGACACTGGTGGATCCAAATGGGGTCTGTGAAAACAACACACATGCAATGACACTAGTGGATCCATATGTGGTATGTGAAAAGAACACATATGCAATGACGATGGTGGATCCATACGTGGTTTGTGAAAAGAACACACATGAAATGACACTGGTAGTTTCATATGTGGTCTGTGAAAAGAACACACATGCAATGAAAATATTGGATCCAAATGTGGTTTGTGAAAAGAACACACATGCAATGACTCTGGTGGATCGATATGTGGTTTGTGAAAAGAACACACATGCAATTTCAATGGTGGTTCCATATGTGGTGTGTGAAAAGAACACACATGCAATGACACTGGTGGATCCATATGTGGTCTGTGAAAAGAACACGTGAAAAGAACACACATGCAATGACACTAGTGGATCCATATGTGGTCCGTGAAAAGAACACACATGCAATGACTCTGGTTGATCCATATGTGGTCTATGAAATGAACACACATGCAATGACACTGGTGGATCCAAATGTGGTCTTTGAAAAGAACACACATGAAATGACACTAGTGGATCCATATGTGGTCTGTGAAAAGAACACACATGCAATGAATCTTGTGGATCCATATGTCGTTTGTGAAAAGAACACACATGCAATGACACTTGTGGATCCAATGTGTTCTGTGAAAAGAACACACATGCAATGACACTGGTGGATCCATATGTGGTCTATGAAAAGAACACACATGCAATGACATTGGTGGATCCATATGTGGTCTATGAAAAGAACACACATGCAATGACACTGGTGGATCCATATGTGGTTTGTGAAAAGAACACACATGAAATGCCATTGGTGGATCCATATGTGGTCTATGAAAAGAACACACATGCAATGACACTGGTGGATCCAAACGTGGTCTATGAAAAGAACACACATGAAATAACATTGGTGGATCCTTATGTGGTTTGTAAAAAGAACACACATGCAATGACACTGGTGGATCCAAATGTGTTCTGTGAAAAGAAAACACATGCAATGAACTCTGGTGGTTTCATATGTGGTCTGTGAAAAGAACACACATGCAATGACACTGGTGGAACCATATGTGGTTTGTGAAAAGAACGCACATGCAATGACAATGGTGGTTCCATATGTGATCTGTGAAATGAACATGCATACAATGACTCTGGTGGATCCATATGTAGTCTGTGAAAAGAATAGACATGCAATGACACGGGTGGATCCATATGTGGTGTGTGAAAAGAACACACATGAAATGACACTGGTGGATCCATGTGTGGTCTGTGAAAAGAACACACATGCAATGACACTGGTGGATTCAAATGTGGTATGTGAAAAGAACACATGCAATGACACTGGTGGCTCCATATGTGGTCTGTGAAAAAAACACATGCAATGACACTGGTGGATCTATATGTGGTCTGTGAAATAAACACACGTGCAATGACTTTGGTGGACCCATATGTGGTCTATGAAAAGAACACACATGCAATGACACTGGTGGATCCAAATGTGGTGTATGAAAAGAACACACATGAAATGACACTGGTTGATCCATATGTGGTCTGTGAAAAGAACACACATGCAATGACACTGGTGGATCCATATGTGGTCTGTGAAAAGAACACACATGCAATGACACTGGTGGATCCATATGTGGTTTGTGAAAAGAACACACATGCAATGACTCTGGTGGATCGATATGTGGTCTATGAAACGAATACACATGCAATGACTCTGGTGGATCCATATTTGCTGAGTGAAAGAACACACATGCAATGACACCGGTGGAGCCATATGTGGTTTGTGAAAAGAACACACATACAATGACACTGGTGGATCCAATGTGGTTTGTGAAAAGAACACACATGCAATGACTCTGGTGGATCCATATGTGGTCTGTGAAAACAACACACATGCAATGACACTAGTGGATCCATATGTGGTATGTGAAAAGAACACACATGAAATGACATTGGTGGATCCATATGTGGTCTATGAAAAGAACACACATGCAATGACACTAGTGGATCCAAATATGGTCTGTGAAAAGAAACACATGTAATAACACTGGTGGATCCTTATGTGGTCTGTAAAAAGAACACACATGCAATGAAAATATTGGATCCAAATGTGGTTTGTGAAAAGAACACACATGCAATGACTCTGGTGGATCTATATGTGGTCTGTGAAAAGAACACACATGCAATTTCAATGGTGGTTCCATATGTGGTGTGTGAAAAGAACACACATGCAATGACACTAGTGGATCCATATGTGGTCTGTGAAAAGAACACACATGCATTGACACTGGTGGATCCATATGTGGTCTGTGAAAAGGACACACATGCAATGACTCTGGTTGATCCATATGTGGTCTATGAAATGAACACACATGCAATGACACTGGTGGATCCAAATGTGGTCTTTGAAAAGAACACACATGAAATGACACTATCGGATCCATATGTGGTCTATGAAAAGAACACACATGCAATGACACTGGTGGATCCATATGTGGTCTATGAAAAGAACACACATGCAATGAAACTGGTGGATCCATATGTGGTCTGTGAAAAGAACACGCATGCAATGACTCTGGTGGATCCATATGTGGTATGTGAAAAGAATACACATGCAATAACTCTATGGATCCATATGTAGTCTGTGAAAAGAACAGACATGCAATGACACTGGTGGATCCATATGTGGTGTGTGAAAGAACTCACATGCAATGACACTGGTGGAGCCATATGTGGTCTGTGAAAAGAACACACATGCAATGACACTGGTGGATCCATATGTGGTGTGTGAAAAGAACACACATGCAATGACAACGGTGGATCCATATGTGGTCTATGAAAAGAACACACATGCAATGACTCTGGTGGATCCATATGTGGTCTGTGAAAAGAATAGACATACAATGACACTGGTGGATCCATATTTGCTGAGTGAAAGAACACACATGCAATGACATAGGTGGAGCCATATGTGGTTTGTGAAAAGAACACACATGCAATGACACTGGTGGATCCAATGTGTTCTGTGAAAAGAACACACATGCAATGACACTGGTGGATCCATATGTGGTTAATGAAAAGAACACATATGCAATGACTCTGGTGGATCCATATGTGGACTGTGAAAACAACACACATGCAATGACACTAGTGGATCCATATGTGGTATGTGAAAAGAACACACATGAAATGACATTGGTGGATCCATATGTGGTCTATGAAAAGAACACACATGCAATGACACTAGTGGATCCAAATGTGGTCTGTGAAAAGAGCACACATGAAATAACACTGGTGGATCCTTATGTGGTCTGTAAAAAGAACACACATGCAATGAAAATATTGGATCCAAATGTGGTTTGTGAAAAGAACACACATGCAATGACTCTGGTGGATCTATATGTGGTCTGTGAAAAGAACACACATGCAATTCCAATGGTGGTTCCATATGTGGTGTGTGAAAAGAACACTCATGCAATGACACTACTGGATCCATATGTGGTCTGTGAAAAGAACACACATGCAATGACACTGGTGGATCCATATGTGGTCTGTGAAAAGGACACACATGCAATGACTCTGGTTGATCCATATGTGGTCTATGAAATGAACACACATGCAATGACACTGGTGGATCCAAATGTGGTCTTAGAAAAGAACACACATGAAATGACACTGTTAGATCCATATGTGGTCTATGAAAAGAACACACATGCAATGACTCTGGTGGATCCATATGTCATTTGTGAAAAGAACACACATGCAATGACACTGGTGGATCCAATGTGTTCTGTGAAAAGAACGCACATGCAATGACACTGGTGGATCCATATGTGATAAATGAAAAGAACACACATGCAATGACACTGGTGGATCCATATGTGGTCTATGAAAAGAACACACATGCAATGACACTGGTGGATCCATATGTGGTATGTGAAAAGAACACACATGAAATGACATTGGTGGATCCATATGTGGTCTATGAAAAGAACACACGTGCAATGACTCTGGTGGATCGATATGTGGTCTATGAAACGAATACACATGCAATGACTCTGGTGGATCCATATGTGGTCTGTGAAAAGAATAGACATGCAATGACACTGGTGGATCCATATGTGCTGAGTGAAAGAACACAAATGCAATAACACTGGTGGATCCAAATGTGGTCTGTGAAAAGAACACACATGAAATAACACTGGTGGATCCTTATGTGGTCTGTAAAAAGAACATACATGCAATGACACTGGTGGATCCATATGTGGTCTGTGAAAAGAACACACATGCAATGACACTGGTGGATCCATATGTGGTTTGTTAAAAGAACACACATGCAATGAACTCTGGTGGTTTCATATGTGGTCTGTGAAAAGAACACACATGCAATGACACTGGTGGAACCATATGTGGTTTGTGAAAATAACGCACATGCAATGACAATGGTGGTTCCATATGTGATCTGTGAAATGAACATGCATGCAATGACTCTGGTGGATCCATATGTAGTCTGTGAAAAGAATAGACATGCAATGACACGGGTGGATCCATATGTGGTGTGTGAAAAGAACACACATGAAATGACACTGGTGGATCCATGTGTGGTCTGTGAAAAGAACACACATGCAATGACACTGGTGGATTCAAATGTGGTCTGTGAAAAGAACACATGCAATGACACTGGTGGCTCCATATGTGGTCTGTGAAAAGAACACACATGCAATGACACTGGTGGATCCATATGTGGTCTGTGAAAAGAACACACGTGCAATGACGTTGGTGGATCCATATGTGGTCTATGAAAAGAACACACATGCAATGACACTGGTGGATCCAAATGTGGTCTGTGAAAAGAACACACATGAAATGACACTAGTTGATCCATATGTGGTCTGTGAAAAGAACACACATGCAATGACACTAATGGATCCAAATGTGGTCTATGAAAATAACACACATGCAATGACACTGGTGGATCCATATGTGGTAAATGAAAAGAACATACATGCAATGACTCTGGTGGATCCATATGTGGTCTGTGAAAACAACACACATGCAATGACACTAGTGGATCCATATGTGGTATGTGAAAAGAACACACATGAAATGACATTGGTGGATCCATATGTGGTCTATGAAAAGAACACACATGCAATGACACTGGTGGGTCCAAATGTGGTCTGTGAAAAGAACACGCATGAAATAACACTGGTGGATCCTTATGTGGTCTGTAAAACGAACACACATGCAATGAAAATATTGGATCCAAATTTGGTTTGTGAAAAGAACACACATGCAATGACTCTGGTGGATCTATATGTGGTCTGTGAAAAGAACACACATGCAATTTCAATGGTGGTTCCATATGTGGTGTGTGAAAAGAACACACATGCAATGACACTAGTGGACCCATATGTGGTCTATGAAAAGAACACACATGCAATGACACTGGTGGATCCATATGTGGTCTGTGAAAAGGACACACATGCAATGACTCTGGTTGATCCATATGTGGTCTATGAAATGAACACACATGCAATGACACTGGTGGATCCAAATGTGGTCTTTGAAAAGAACACACATGAAATGACACTGTCAGATCCATATGTGGTCTATGAAAAGAACACACATGCAATGACTCTGGTGGATCCATATGTCGTTTGTGAAAAGGACACACATGCAATAATACTGGTGGAACCAATGTGTTCTGTGAAAAGAACACACATGCAATGACACTGGTGGATCCATATGTGGTAAATGAAAAGAACACACATGCAATGACACTGGTGGATCCATATGTGGTCTATGAAAAGAACACACATGCAATGACACTGGTGGATCCATATGTGGTATGTGAAAAGAACACACATGAAATGACATTGGTGGAGCCATATGTGGTATATGAAAAGAACACGCATGCAATGACACTGGTGGATCCAAATGTGGTCTATGAAAATAACACACATGAAATGACACTGGTGGATCCATATGTGGTGTGTGAAAAGAACACACATGCAATGACACTGGTGGATCCATATGTGGTCTGTGAAAAGAACACACATGCAATGACTCTGGTGGATCCATATGTGGTATGTGAAAAGAATACACATGCAATGACTCTGGTGGATCCATATGTGGTCTGTGAAAAGAATAGACATGCAATGACACTAGTGGATCCATATGTGCTGAGTGAAAGAACACACATGCAATGACACTGGTGGAGCCATATGTGGTATGTGAAAAGAACACACATGCAATGACACTAGTGGATCCATATGTGGTATGTGAAAAGAACACACATGCAATGACACTGGTGGAACCATATGTGGTTTGTGAAAAGAACGCACATGCAATGACAATGTTGGTTCCATATGTGATCTGTGAAATGAACATGCATGCAATGACTCTGGTGGATCCATATGTAGTCTGTGAAAAGAATAGACATGCAATGACACGGGTGGATCCATATGTGGTGTGTGAAAAGAACACACATGAAATGACACTGGTGGATCCATGTGTGGTCTGTGAAAAGAACACACATGCAATGACACTGGTGGATTCAAATGTGGTCTGTGAAAAGAACACATGCAATGACACTGGTGGCTCCATACGTGGTCTGTGAAAAGAACACACATGCAATGACACTGGTGGATCCATATGTGGTATGTGAAAATAACACACGTGCAATGAAAATATTGGATCCAAATGTGGTTTGTGAAAAGAACACACATGCAATGACTCTGGTGGATCTATATGTGGTCTGTGAAAAGAACACACATGCAATTTCAATGGTGGTTCCATATGTGGTGTGTGAAAAGAACACACATGCAATGACACTAGTGGACCCATATGTGGTCTATGAAAAGAACACACATGCAATGACACTGGTGGATCCATATGTGGTCTGTGAAAAGGACACACATGCAATGACTCTGGTTGATCCATATGTGGTCTATGAAATGAACACACATGCAATGACACTGGTGGATCCAAATGTGGTCTTTGAAAAGAACACACATGAAATGACACTGTCAGATCCATATGTGGTCTATGAAAAGAACACACATGCAATGACTCTGGTGGATCCATATGTCGTTTGTGAAAAGGACACACATGCAATAATACTGGTGGAACCAATGTGTTCTGTGAAAAGAACACACATGCAATGACACTGGTGGATCCATATGTGGTAAATGAAAAGAACACACATGCAATGACACTGGTGGATCCATATGTGGTCTATGAAAAGAACACACATGCAATGACACTGGTGGATCCATATGTGGTATGTGAAAAGAACACACATGAAATGACATTGGTGGAGCCATATGTGGTCTATGAAAAGAACACACGTGCAATGACTCTGGTGGATCGATATGTGGTCTATGAAACGAATACACATGCAATGACTCTGGTGGATCCATATGTGGACTGTGAAAAGAATAGACATGCAATGACACTGGTGGATCCATATGTGCTGAGTGAAAGAACACACATGCAATAACACTGGTGGATCCAAATGTGGTCTGTGAAAAGAACACACATGAAATAACACTGGTGGATCCTAATGTGGTCTGTAAAAAGAACACACATGCAATGACACTGGTGGATCCATATGTGGTCTGTGAAAAGAACACACATGCAATGACACTGGTGGATCCATATGTGGTATGTGAAAAGAACACACATGCAATGAACTCTGGTGGTTTCATATGTGGTATGTGAAAAGAACACACATGCAATGACACTGGTGGAACCAAATGTGGTTTGTGAAAAGAACGCACATGCAATGACAATGGTGGTTCCATATGTGATCTGTGATATGAACATGCATGCAATGACTCTGGTGGATCCATATGTAGTCTGTGAAAAGAATAGACATGCAATGACACGGGTGGATCCATATGTGGTGTGTGAAAAGAACACACATGAAATGACACTGGTGGATCCATGTGTGGTCTGTGGAAAGAACACACATGCAATGACACTGGTGGATTCAAATGTGGTCTGTGAAAAGAACACATGCAATGACACTGGTGGCTCCATATGTGGTCTGTGAAAAGAACACACATGCAATGACACTGGTGGATCCATATGTGGTCTGTGAAAAGAACACACGTGCAATGACGTTGGTGGATCCATATGTGGTCTATGAAAAGAACACACATGCAATGACACTGGTGGATCCAAACGTGGTCTGTGAAAAGAACACACATGAAATGACACTCGTTGATCCATATGTGGTCTGTGAAAAGAACACACATGCAATGACACTGGTGGATCCAAATGTGGTCTATGAAAATAACACACATACAATGACACTGGTGGATCCATATGTGGTAAATGAAAAGAAC
The DNA here is from genome assembly GCA_916181665.1 of Avena sativa. Lineage (NCBI taxonomy): Eukaryota > Viridiplantae > Streptophyta > Magnoliopsida > Poales > Poaceae > Avena > Avena sativa. Next base: position 323,886,233 of record OV702292.1, read on the forward strand.
ACACATGCAATGACTCAGGTGGATCCATATGTGGTCTGTGAAAACAACACACATGCAATGACACTAGTGGATCCATATGTGGTATATGAAAAGAACACACATGAAATGACATTGGTGGATCCATATGTGGTCTATGAAAAGAACACACATGCAATGACACTGGTGGATCCAAATGTGGTCTGTGAAAAGAACACACATGAAATAACACTGGTGGATCCTTATGTGGTCTGTAAAAACAACACACATGCAATGAAAATATTGGATCCAAATATGGTTTGTGAAAAGAACACACATGCAATGACTCTGGTGGATCTATATGTGGTCTGTGAAATGAACACACATGCAATTTCAATGGTGGTTCCATATGTGGTGTGTGAAAAGAACACACATGCAATGACACTAGTGGACCCATATGTGGTCTATGAAAAGAACACACATGCAATGACACTGGTGGATCCATATTTGCTGAGTGAAAGAACACACATGCAATGACACTGGTGGAGCCATATGTGGTTTGTGAAAAGAACACACATGCAATGACACTGGTGGATCCAATGTGTTCTGTGAAAAGAACACACATGCAATGACACTGGTGGATCCATATGTGGTAAATGAAAAGAACACACATGCAATGACTCTGGTGGATCCATATGTGGTCTGTGAAAAGAACACACATGCAATGACACTGGTGGATCCAATGTGTTCTGTGTAAAGAACACACATGCAATGACACTGGTGGATCCATATGTGGTAAATGAAAAGAACACACATGCAATGACTCTGGTGGATCCATATGTGGTCTGTGAAAACAACACACATGCAATGACACTAGTGGATCCATATGTGGTATGTGAAAAGAACACACATGAAATGACATTGGTGGATCCATATGTGGTCTATGAAAAGAACACACATCCAATGACACTGGTGGATCCAAATGTGGTCTGTGAAAAGAACACACATGAAATAACACTGGTGGATCCTTATGTGGTCTGTAAAAAGAACACACATGCAATGACACTGGTGGATCCATATGTGGTTTGTGAAAAGAACACACATGCAATGACACTGGTGGATCCAATGTGGTCTATGAAAAGAACACACATGCAATGACACTGGTGGATCCATATGTGGTAAATGAAAAGAACACACATGCAATGACACTAGTTGATCCATATGTGGTCTGTGAAAAGAACACACATGCAATGACACTGGTGGATCCAAATGTGGTCTATGAAAATAACACACATGCAATGACACTGGTGGATCCATATGTGGTCTATGAAAAGAACACACATGCAATCAAACTGGTGGATCCATATGTGGTCTGTGAAAAGAACACGCATGCAATGACTCTGGTGGATCCATATGTGGTCTGTGAAAAGAATACACATGCAATGACTCTATGGATCCATATGTAGTCTGTGAAAAGAACAGACATGCAATTACACTGGTGGATCCATATGTTGTGTGTGAAAGAACCCACGTGCAATGACACTGGTGGAGCCATATGTGGTCTGTGAAAAGAACACACATGCAACGACACTGGTGGATCCATATGTGGTGTGTGAAAAGAACACACATGCAATGACAACGGTGGATCCATATGTGGTTTGTGAAAAGAACACACATTCAATGACACTGGTGGAGCCATATGTGGTTTGTGAAAAGAACACACATTCAATGACACTGGTGGATCCAATGTGTTCTGTGAAAAGAACACAGATGCAATGACACTGGTGGATCCATATGTGGTAAATGAAAAGAACACACATGCAATGACTGTGGTGGATCCATATGTGGTCTGTGAAAACAACACACATGCAATGACACTAGTGGATCCATATGTGGTATGTGAAAAGAACACACATGAAATGACATTGGTGGATCCATATGTGGTCTATGAAAAGAACACACATGCAATGACACTAGTGGATCCAAATGTGGTCTATGAAAAGAGCACACATGAAATAACACTGGTGGATCCTTATGTGGTCTGTAAAAGAACACACATGCAATGAAAATATTGGATCCAAATGTGGTTTGTGAAAAGAACACACATGCAATGACTCTGGTGGATCTATATGTGGTCTGTGAAAAGAACACACATGTAATTTCAATGGTGGTTCCGTATGTGGTGTGTGAAAAGAACACACATGCAATGACACTGGTGGATCCATATGTGGTCTGTGAAAAGAATACAGATGCAATGACACTGGTGGATCCATATGTGGTCTATGAAAAGGACACACATGCAATGACTCTGGTTGATCCATATGTGGTCTATGAAATGAACACACATGCAATGACACTGGTGGATCCAAATGTGGTCTTTGAAAAGAACACACATGAAATGACACTGTCAGATCCATATGTGGTCTATGAAAAGAACACACATGCAATGACTCTGGTGGATCCATATGTCATTTGTGAAAAGAACACACATGCAATGACACTGGTGTATCCAATGTGTTCTATGAAAAGAACACACATGCAATGACACTGGTGGATCCATATGTGGTAAATGAAAAGAACACATGCAATGACACTGGTGGCTCCATATGTGGTCTGTGAAAAGAACACACATGCAATGACACTGGTGGATCCATATGTGGTCTGTGAAAAGAACATACGTGCAATGACGTTGGTGGATCCATATGTGGTCTATGAAAAGAACACACATGCAATGACACTGGTGGATCCAAATGTGGTCTGTGAAAAGAACACACATGAAATGACACTGGTTGATCCATATGTGGTCTGTGAAAAGAACACACATGCAATGACACTGGTGGATCCAAATGTGGTCTATGAAAATAACACACATGCAATGACACTGGTGGATCCATATGTGGTAAATGAAAAGAACACACATGCAATGACTCAGGTGGATCCATATGTGGTCTGTCAAAACAACACACATGCAATGACACTAGTGGATCCATATGTGGTATGTGAAAAGAACACACATGAAATGACATTGGTGGATCCATATGTGGTCTATGAAAAGAACACACATGCAATGACACTGGTGGATCCAAATGTGGTCTGTGAAAAGAACACACATGAAATAACACTGGTGGATCCTTATGTGGTCTGTAAAAACAACACACATGCAATGAAAATATTGGATCCAAATATGGTTTGTGAAAAGAACACACATGCAATGACTCTGGTGGATCTATATGTGGTCTGTGAAAAGAACACACATGCAATTTCAATGGTGGTTCCATATGTGGTGTGTGAAAAGAACACACATGCAATGACACTAGTGGACCCATATGTGGTCTATGAAAAGAACACACATGCAATGACACTGGTGGATCCATATTTGCTGAGTGAAAGAACACACATGCAATGACACTGGTGGAGCCATATGTGGTTTGTGAAAAGAACACACATGCAATGACACTGGTGGATCCAATGTGTTCTGTGAAAAGAACACACATGCAATGACACTGGTGGATCCATATGTGGTAAATGAAAAGAACACACATGCAATGACTCTGGTGGATCCATATGTGGTCTGTGAAAAGAATACACATGCAATGACACTGGTGGATCCAATGTGTTCTGTGTAAAGAACACACATGCAATGACACTGGTGGATCCATATGTGGTAAATGAAAAGAACACACATGCAATGACTCTGGTGGATCCATATGTGGTCTGTGAAAACAACACACATGCAATGACACTAGTGGATCCATATGTGGTATGTGAAAAGAACACACATGAAATGACATTGGTGGATCCATATGTGGTCTATGAAAAGAACACACATCCAATGACACTGGTGGATCCAAATGTGGTCTGTGAAAAGAACACACATGAAATAACACTGGTGGATCCTTATGTGGTCTGTAAAAAGAACACACATGCAATGACACTGGTGGATCCATATGTGGTTTGTGAAAAGAACACACATGCAATGACACTGGTGGATCCAATGTGGTCTATGAAAAGAACACACATGCAATGACACTGGTGGATCCATATGTGGTAAATGAAAAGAACACACATGCAATGACTCAGGTGGATCCATATGTGGTCTGTCAAAACAACACACATGCAATGACACTAGTGGATCCATATGTGGTATGTGAAAAGAACACACATGAAATGACATTGGTGGATCCATATGTGGTCTATGAAAAGAACACACATGCAATGACACTGGTGGATCCAAATGTGGTCTGTGAAAAGAACACACATGAAATAACACTGGTGGATCCTTATGTGGTCTGTAAAAACAACACACATGCAATGAAAATATTGGATCCAAATATGGTTTGTGAAAAGAACACACATGCAATGACTCTGGTGGATCTATATGTGGTCTGTGAAAAGAACACACATGCAATTTCAATGGTGGTTCCATATGTGGTGTGTGAAAAGAACACACATGCAATGACACTAGTGGATCCATATGTGGTGTGTGAAAAGAACACACATGCAATGACAACGGTGGATCCATATGTGGTTTGTGAAAAGAACACACATTCAATGACACTGGTGGAGCCATATGTGGTTTGTGAAAAGAACACACATTCAATGACACTGGTGGATCCAATGTGTTCTGTGAAAAGAACATAGATGCAATGACACTGGTGGATCCATATGTGGTAAATGAAAAGAACACACATGCAATGACTCTGGTGGATCCATATGTGGTCTGTGAAAACAACACACATGCAATGACACTAGTGGATCCATATGTGGTATGTGAAAAGAACACACATGAAATGACATTGGTGGATCCATATGTGGTCTATGAAAAGAACACACATGCAATGACACTAGTGGATCCAAATGTGGTCTATGAAAAGAGCACACATGAAATAACACTGGTGGATCCTTATGTGGTCTGTAAAAGAACACACATGCAATGAAAATATTGGATCCAAATGTGGTTTGTGAAAAGAACACACATGCAATGACTCTGGTGGATCTATATGTGGTCTGTGAAAAGAACACACATGTAATTTCAATGGTGGTTCCATATGTGGTGTGTGAAAAGAACACACATGCAATGAGACTGGTGGATCCATATGTGGTCTGTGAAAAGAATACACATGCAATGACACTGGTGGATCCATATGTGGTCTATGAAAAGGACACACATGCAATGACTCTGGTTGATCCATATGTGGTCTATGAAATGAACACACATGCAATGACACTGGTGGATCCAAATGTGGTCTTTGAAAAGAACACACATGAAATGACACTGTCAGATCCATATGTGTTCTATGAAAAGAACACACATGCAATGACTCTGGTGGATCCATATGTCATTTGTGAAAAGAACACACATGCAATGACACTGGTGTATCCAATGTGTTCTATGAAAAGAACACACATGCAATGACACTGGTGGATCCATATGTGGTAAATGAAAAGAACACACATGCAATGACACTGGTGGATCCATATGTGGTCTATGAAAAGAACACACATGCAATGACACTGGTGGATCCATATGTGGTATGTGATAAGAACACACATGAAATGACATTGGTGGATCCATATGTAGTCTATGAAAAGAACACACGTGCAATGACTCTGGTGGATCGATATGTGGTCTATGAAACGAATACACATGCAATGACTCTGGTGGATCCATATGTGGTCTGTGAAAAGAATAGACATGCAATGACACTGGTGGATCCATATGTGCTGAGTGAAAGAACACACATGCAATAACAGTGGTGGATCCAAATGTGGTCTGTGAAAAGAACACACATGAAATTAACACTGGTGGATCCTTATGTGGTCTATGAAAAGAACACACATGCAATGACACTGGTGGATCCAAATGTGGTCTGTGAAAAGAACACACATGAAATAACACTGGTGGATCCTTATGTGGTCTGTAAAAAGAACACACATGCAATGACACTGGTGGATCCAAATGTGTTCTGTGAAAAGAACACACATGCAATGAACTCTGGTGGTTTCATATGTGGTCTGTGAAAAGAACACACATGCAATGACACTGGTGGTTCCATATGTGATCTGTGAAATGAACATGCATACAATGACTCTGGTGGATCCATATGTAGTCTGTGAAAAGAATAGACATGCAATGACACGGGTGGATCCATATGTGGTGTGTGAAAAGAACACACATGAAATGACACTGGTGGATCCATGTGAGGTCTGTGAAATGAACACATATGCAATGACACTGGTGGATTCAAATGTGGTCTGTGAAAAGAACACATGCAATGACACTGGTGGCTCCATATGTGGTCTGTGAAAAGAACACACATGCAATGACACTGGTGGATCCATATGTGGTCTGTGAAAAGGACACACATGCAATGACTCTGGTTAATCCATATGTGGTCTATGAAATGAACACACATGCAATGACACTGGTGGATCCAAATGTGGTCTTTGAAAAGAACACACATGAAATGACACTGTCAGATCCATATGTGGTCTATGATAAGAACACACATGCAATGACTCTGGTGGATCCACATGTCGTTTGTGAAAAGAACACACATGCAATGACACTGGTGGATCCAATGTGTTTTGTGAAAAGAACACACATGCAATGACACTGGTGGATCCATATGTGGTAAATGAAAAGAACACACATGCAATAACACTGGTGGATCCATATGTGGTCTATGAAAAGAACACACATGCAATGACAATGGTGGTTCCATATGTGATCTGTGAAATGAACATGCATGAAATGACACCGGTGGATCCATATGTGGTCTATGAAAAGAACACACATGCATTGACTCTGGTGGATCCATATGTGGTATGTGAAAAGAACACACATGCAATGACAATGGTGGATCCATATGTGGTCTGTGATACGAACACACATGAAATGACATTGGTGGATCCATATGTGGTCTATGAAAAGAACACACATGCAATGACACTGGTGGAACCATATGTGGTTTGTGAAAAGAACGCACATGCAATGACAATGGTGGTTCCATATGTGATCTGTGAAATGAACATGCATGCAATGACTCTGGTGGATCCATATGTAGTCTGTGAAAAGAATAGATATGCAATTACACGGGTGGATCCATATGTGATGTGTGAAAACAACACACATGAAATGACACTGGTGGATCCATGTGTAGTCTGTGAAAAGAACACACATGCAATGACACTAGGGGATTCAAATGTGGTCTGTGAAAAGAACACATGCAATGACACTGGTGGCTCCATATGTGGTATGTGAAAAGAACACACATGCAATGACACTGGTGGATCCATATGTGGTCTGTGAAAAGAACACACGTGCAATGACGTTGGTGGATCCATATGTGGTCTATGAAAAGAACACACATGCAATGACACTGGTGGATCCAAATGTGGTCTGTGAAAAGAACACACATGAAATGACACTAGTTGATCCATATGTGGTCTGTGAAAAGAACACACATGCAATGACACTAGTGGTTCCAAATGTGGTCTATGAAAATAACACACATGCAATGACACTGGTGGATCCATATGTGGTCTATGAAAAGAACACACATGCAATGAAATTGGTGGATCCATATGTGGTTTGTGAAAAGAACACACATGCAATGACTCTGATGGATCCATATGTGGTCTGTGAAAAGAATACACATGCAATGACTCTATGGATCCATATGTAGTCTGTGAAAAGAACAAACATGCAATGACACTGGTGGATCCATATGTGGTGTGTGAAAGAACACACATGCAATGACACTGGTGGAGCCATATGTGGTCTGTGAAAAGAACACACATGCAATGACACTGGTGGATCCATATGTGGTGTGTGAAAAGAACACAACGGTGGATCCATATGTGGTTTATGAAAAGAACACACATGCAATGACTCTAGTGGATCCATATGTGGTATGTGAAAAGAACACACATGCAATGACACTGGTGGATCCATATGTGGTCTGTGAAAAGAACACTAATGAAATGGCACTGGTGGTTTCATATGTGGTCTGTGAAAAGAACACACATGCAACGAAAATAGTTGATCCAAATGTGGTTTGTGAAAAGAACACACATGCAATGACTCTGGTGGATCCATATGTGGTCTATGAAAAGAACACACATGCAATGACAATGGTGGTTCCATATGTGGTGTGTGAAAAGAACACACATGAAATGACACTGGTGGATCCATATGTGGTCTGTGAAAAGAACACACATGCAATGGACAATGGTAGATCCATATGTGCTTTGTGAAAAGAACACACATACAATGACACTGGTGGATCCAAATGTGGTATGTGAGAAGAACACACATGCAATGTCACTGGTAGATCCATATGTGGTCTAAGAAAACAACACACATGCAATGACACTGGTAGATCTATATGTGGTCTGTGAAAAGAACACACATGTAATGACTCGGGTGGATCCATATGTGGTCTATGAAAATAACACACATGCAATGACAGTCGTGGATCCAAATGTGGTTTGTGAAAAGAACACACATGTAATGACACTAGTGGATCCATATGTGGTGTGTGAAAAGAACACACATGCAATGACAATGGTGGATCCATATGTGGTCTGTGTCAAGAACACACATGCAATTACACTGGTGGATCCATATGTGATCTGTGAAAAGAACACACATGCAATGATACTGGTGGATCCATATGTGGTATGTGAAAAGAACACACATGCAATGACTCTGGTGGATCCATATGTGGTCTGTGAAAACAACACACATGCAATGAACTCTGGTGGTTCCATATGTGGTCTATGAAAAGAATACACATGCAATGACACTGGTGGATCCATATGTGGTTTGTGAAAAGAACACACATGCAATGACAATGGTGGTTCCATATGTGGTCTGTGAAAAGAATACACATGCAATGACTCTGGTGGATCCATATGTGGTATGTGAAAAGAATAGACATGCAATGACACGGGTGGATCCATGTGTGGTGTGTGAAACGAACACATATGAAACGACACTGGTGGATCCATATGTGCTCTGTGAAAATAACACACATGCAATGACACTAGTGGATTCAAATGTGGTCTATGAAAAGAACACACATGCAATGACACTGGTGGATCCATATGTTGTCTGTGAAAAGAACAAACATGCAATGACACTGGCGGATCCATATGTGGTCTGTGAAAAGAACACACATGCAATGACTCTGGTGGATCCATATGGTGTCTATGAAAAGAACACACATGCAATGACACTGGTGGATCCATATGTGGTCTATGAAAAGAACACACATGAAATGACACTGGTTGATCCATATGTGGTCTGTGAAAAGAACACACATGCAATGACACTGGTGGATCCATATGTGGTCTGTGAAAAGAACACACGTGCAATGACTCTGGGGGATCCATATGTGGTCTGTGAAAAGAATACACATGCAATGACTCTGGTGGATCCATATGTGGTCTGTGAAAAGAATAGACATGCAATGACACTGGTGGATCCATATGTGCTAAGTGAAAGAACACACATGCAATGACACTGGTGGAGCCATATGTGGTATGTGAAAACAACACACATGCAATGACACAAGTGGATCCATATGTGGTCTATGAAAAGAACACATATGCAATGAAAATGGTGGATCCATATGTGGTCTTTGAAAAGAACACACATGCAATGACTCAGGTAGATCCATATGAGGTCTGTGAAAACAACACACATGCAATCACACTGGTGGATCCAAATGTGGTTTGTGAAAAGAACACACATGCAATGACACTGGTGGATCCATAGGTGGTCTGTGAGAAGAACACACATGCAATGAAAATAGTGGATCCAAATGTGGTTTGTGAAAAGAACACACATGCAATGACTCTGGTGGATCTATATGTGGTCTGTGAAAAGAACACACATGCAATTTCAATGCTGGTTCCATATGTGGTGTGTGAAAAGAACACACATGCAATGACACTGGTGGATCCATATGTGGTCTGTGAAAATAACACTCATGCAATGACACTAGTGGATCCATATGTGGTCTGTGAAAAGAACACACATGCAATGACACTGGTGGATCCATATGTGGTTTGTGAAAAGAACACACATGTAATGACAATGGTGGTTCCATATGTGGTCTGTGAAAAGAACACACATGCAATGACTCTGGTGGATCTATATGTGGTCTGTGAAAAGAACAGACATGCAATGACACGGTGGATCCATATGTGGTGTGTGAAAAGAACACATATGAAACGACACCGGTGGATCCATATGTGGTCTGTGAAAAGAACACACATGCAATGACACTGGTGGATTCAAATGTGGTATATGAAAAGAACACACATGTAATGACACTGGTGGATCCATATGTTGTCTGTGAAAAGAACACACATGCAATGACACTGGTGGATCCATATGTGGTCTGTGAAAACAACACACATGCAATGAACTCTGGTGGTTCCATATGTGGTCTATGAAAAGAACACACATGCAATGACACTACTGGATCCATATGTGGTTTGTGAAAAGAACACACATGCAATGACAATGGTGGTTCCATATGTGGTCTATGAAAAGAACACATGTGCAATGACTCTGGTGGATCCATATGTGGTCTGTGAAAAGAATAGACATGCAATGACACGGTGGATCCATATGTGGTCTATGAAAAGAACACACATGCAATGACTCTGGTGGATCCATATGGTGTCTATGAAAAGAATACACATGCAATGGCACTGGTGGATCCAAATGTGGTCTATGAAAAGACCACATATGAAATGACACTGGTTGATCCATATGTGGTCTGTGAAAAGAACACACATGCAATGACACTAGTGGATCCATATGTGGTCTATGAAAAGAACACGCATGCAATGGACACTCGTGGATCGATATGTGGTCTATGAAAAGAACACACATGCAATGGCACTGGTGGATCCAAATGTGGTATATGAAAAGAACACAGATGAAATGACACTTGTTGATCCATATGTGGTCTGTGAAAAGAACACACATGCAATGACACTAGTGGATCCATATGTGGTCTGTGAAAATAACACGCATGCAATGGACACTCGTGGATCGATATGTGGTCTGTGAAAATAACACACATGCAATGACAATGGTGGATCCATATGTGGTATGTGAAAAGAACAGACATTTCAATGACACTGCTGGATCCATATGTGGTCTATGAAAAGAACACGCATGCAATGACACTGGTGGATCCAAATATGGTCTGTGAAAAGAACACACATGAAATGACACTAGTGGATCCATATGTGGTCTATGAAAAGAACACACATGCAATGACACTAGTGGATCCAAATGTGGTCTGTGAAAAAAACACATGCAATGCCACTGGTGGATCCATATGTGGTCTGTGAAAAAAAAACACATGCAATGAAAATGGTGCTTCCATATGTGGTCTGTGAAAAGAACACACATGCAATGAACTCTGGTGGTTCCATCTGTGGTCTGTGAAAAGAACACACATGTAATAACACTGGTGGATCCATATGTAGTTTGTGAAAAGAACACAAATGCAATGACAATGGTGGTTCCATACGTGGTCTGTGAAAAGAACACACATGTAATGACTGGTGGATCCATATGTGGTCTGTGAAAAGAACATACATGCAATGACAGGGGTGTATCCATATGTGGTGTGTGAAAAGAACACACATGAAATGACACGGGTGTATCCATATGTGGTCTGTGAAAAGAACACACATGCAATGACTCTAGTGGATCCATATGTGGTCTGTGAAAAGAATACACATGCAATGACTCTGGTGGATCCATATGTGGTCTGTGTAAAGAATAGACATGCAATGAAACTGGTGGATCCATATGTGCTGAGTGAAAGAACACACATGCAATAACACTAGTGGAGACATATGTGGTATGTGAAAAGAACACACATGCAATGACACTAGTGGATCCATATGTGGTCTGTGAAAAGAACACATATGCAATGAAACTGGTGGATCCATATGTGGTCTTTGAAAAGAACACACATGCAATGACTCTGGTGGATCCATATGTGGTCTGTGAAAACAACACACATGCAATGACACCGGTGGATCCAAATGTGGTCTGTGAAAAGAACACACATGCCATGACACTGGTGGATCCATAGGTGGTCTGTGAAAATAACACACGTGCAATGACAATGGTGGACCCATACGTGGTTTGGGAAAAGAACACAAATGAAATGACATTGGTGGTTCCATATGTGGTCTGTGAAAAGAACACACATGCAATGAAAATAGTGGATCCAAATGTGGTTTGTGAAAAGAACACACATGCTATGACTCTGGTGGATCTATATGTGGTCTGTGAAAAGAACACACATGCAATTTCAATGGTGGTTCCATATGTGGTGTGTGAAAAGAACACACATGCAATGACACTGGTGGATCCATATGTGGTCTGTGAAAAGAACACACATGCAATTACACTGGTGGATCCATATGTGGTATGTGAAAAGAACACACATGCAATGACACTGGTGGAGCCATATGTGGTCTTTGAAAAGAACACACATGCAATGACACTGGTGGATCCATATGTGGCGTGTGAAAAGAACACACATGCAATGACAACGGTGGATCCATATGTGGTCTATGAAAAGAACACACATGCAATGACTCTGGTGGATCCAAATGTGGTCTGTGAAAAGAACACACATGTAATTACACTAGCTGATCCATATATGGTCTGTGAAAAGAACACACATGCAATGACACTTGTGGACCCATATGTGGTCTGCGAAAAGAACACACATGCAATGACTCTGGTGGATCAGTATGTGGTCTGTGAAAAGAATATGCATGCAATGACTCTGGTGGAACCATATGTGGTCTGTGAAAACAACACACATGCAATGAACTCTGGTGGTTCCATATGTGGTATATGAAAAGAACACACATGCAATGACACTGGTGGATCCATATGTGGTTTGTGAAAAGAACACACATGTAATGACAATGGTGGTTCCATATCTGGTCTGTGAAAAGAACACACATGCAATGACTCTGGTGGATCTATATGTGGTATGTGAAAAGAACAGACATGCAATGACACGGTGGATCCATATGTGGTGTGTGAAAAGAACACATATGAAACGACACCGGTGGATCCATATGTGGTCTGTGAAAAGAACACACATGCAATGACACTGGTGGATTCAAATGTGGTATATGAAAAGAACACACATGTAATGACACTGGTGGATCCATATGTTGTCTGTGAAAAGAACACACATGCAATGACACTGGTGGATCCATATGTGGTCTGTGAAAAGAACACACATGCAATGACTCTGGTGGATCCATATGGTGTCTATGAAAAGAACACAGATTCAATGACACTGGTGGATCCAAATGTGGTCTATGAAAAGAACACACATGAAATGACACTGGTTGATCCATATGTGGTCTGTGAAAAGAACACACATGCAATGACACTGGTGGATCCATATGTGGTCTGTGAAAAGAACACTCATTCAATGGACACTCGTGGATCCATATGTGGTCTATGAAAATAACACACATGCAATGACAATGGTGGATCCATATGTGGTATGTGAAAAGAACAGACATTTCAATGACACTAGTGGATCCATATGTGGTCTATGAAAAGAACACGCATGCAATGACACTGGTGGATCCAAATATGGTCTGTGAAAAGAACACACATGCAATGACACTGGTGGATCCATATGTGGTCTGTGAAAAAAACACACATGCAATGAAAATGGTGCTTCCATATGTGGTCTGTGAAAAGAACACACATGCAATGAACTCTGGTGGTTCCATATGTGGTCTGTGAAAAGAACACACATGTAATAACACTGGTGGATCCATATGTAGTTTGTGAAAAGAACACAAATGCAATGACAATGGTGGTTCCATACGTGGTCTGTGAAAAGAACACACATGTAATGACTGGTGGATCCATATGTGGTCTGTGAAAAGAACATACATGCAATGACAGGGGTGTATCCATATGTGGTGTGTGAAAAGAACACACATGAAATGACACGGGTGTATCCATATGTGGTCTGTGAAAAGAACACACATGCAATGACTCTAGTGGATCCATATGTGGTCTGTGAAAAGAATACACATGCAATGACTCTGGTGGATCCATATGTGGTCTGTGTAAAGAATAGACATGCAATGAAACTGGTGGATCCATATGTGCTGAGTGAAAGAACACACATGCAATAACACTAGTGGAGACATATGTGGTATGTGAAAAGAACACACATGCAATGACACTAGTGGATCCATATGTGGTCTGTGAAAAGAACACATATGCAATGAAACTGGTGGATCCATATGTGGTCTTTGAAAAGAACACACATGCAATGACTCTGGTGGATCCATATGTGGTCTGTGAAAACAACACACATGCAATGACACCGGTGGATCCAAATGTGGTCTGTGAAAAGAACACACATGCCATGACACTGGTGGATCCATAGGTGGTCTGTGAAAATAACACACGTGCAATGACAATGGTGGACCCATACGTGGTTTGGGAAAAGAACACAAATGAAATGACATTGGTGGTTCCATATGTGGTCTGTGAAAAGAACACACATGCAATGAAAATAGTGGATCCAAATGTGGTTTGTGAAAAGAACACACATGCTATGACTCTGGTGGATCTATATGTGGTCTGTGAAAAGAACACACATGCAATTTCAATGGTGGTTCCATATGTGGTGTGTGAAAAGAACACACATGCAATGACACTGGTGGATCCATATGTGGTCTGTGAAAAGAACACACATGCAATGACACTGGTGGATCCATATGTGGTATGTGAAAAGAACACACATGCAATGACACTGGTGGAGCCATATGTGGTCTTTGAAAAGAACACACATGCAATGACACTGGTGGATCCATATGTGGCGTGTGAAAAGAACACACATGCAATGACAACGGTGGATCCATATGTGGTCTATGAAAAGAACACACATGCAATGACTCTGGTGGATCCAAATGTGGTCTGTGAAAAGAACACACATGTAATTACACTAGCTGATCCATATATGGTCTGTGAAAAGAACACACATGCAATGACACTTGTGGACCCATATGTGGTCTGCGAAAAGAACACACATGCAATGACTCTGGTGGATCAGTATGTGGTCTGTGAAAAGAATATGCATGCAATGACTCTGGTGGAACCATATGTGGTCTGTGAAAACAACACACATGCAATGAACTCTGGTGGTTCCATATGTGGTATATGAAAAGAACACACATGCAATGACACTGGTGGATCCATATGTGGTTTGTGAAAAGAACACACATGTAATGACAATGGTGGTTCCATATCTGGTCTGTGAAAAGAACACACATGCAATGACTCTGGTGGATCTATATGTGGTATGTGAAAAGAACAGACATGCAATGACACGGTGGATCCATATGTGGTGTGTGAAAAGAACACATATGAAACGACACCGGTGGATCCATATGTGGTCTGTGAAAAGAACACACATGCAATGACACTGGTGGATTCAAATGTGGTATATGAAAAGAACACACATGTAATGACACTGGTGGATCCATATGTTGTCTGTGAAAAGAACACACATGCAATGACACTGGTGGATCCATATGTGGTCTGTGAAAAGAACACACATGCAATGACTCTGGTGGATCCATATGGTGTCTATGAAAAGAACACAGATTCAATGACACTGGTGGATCCAAATGTGGTCTATGAAAAGAACACACATGAAATGACACTGGTTGATCCATATGTGGTCTGTGAAAAGAACACACATGCAATGACACTGGTGGATCCATATGTGGTCTGTGAAAAGAACACTCATTCAATGGACACTCGTGGATCCATATGTGGTCTATGAAAATAACACACATGCAATGACAATGGTGGATCCATATGTGGTATGTGAAAAGAACAGACATTTCAATGACACTAGTGGATCCATATGTGGTCTATGAAAAGAACACGCATGCAATGACACTGGTGGATCCAAATATGGTCTGTGAAAAGAACACACATGCAATGACACTGGTGGATCCATATGTGGTCTGTGAAAAGAACACACATGCAATGACAATGGTGGTTCCATATGTGGTCTGTGAAAAGAACACACATGCAATGAACTCTGGTTGTTCCATATGTGGTCTGTGAAAAGAACACACACGTAATAACACTGGTGGATCCATATGTAGTTTGTGAAAAGAACACACATGCAATGACAATGGTGGTTCCATATGTGGTCTGTGAAAAGAACACACATGTAATGACTCTGGTGGATCCATATGTGGTCTGTGAAAAGAACATACATGCAATGACACGGGTGGATCCATATGTGGTGTGTGAAAAGAACACACATGAAATGACACTGGTGGATCCATATGTGGTCTGTGAAAAGAACACACATGCAATGACACTAGTGGATTCAAATGTGGTCTATGAAAAGAACACACATGCAATGACACTGGTGGATCCATATGTGGTCTGTGAAAAGAACACACATGTAGTGAGACTAGTGGATCCATATGTGGTCTGTGAAAAGAACACACATGCAATGACTCTGGTGGATCCATATGTGGTCTATGGAAAGAACACACATGCAATGACACCGGTGGATTCAAATGTGGTATGTGAAAAGAACACACATGAAATGACACTGCTGGATCCATGTGGTCTGTGAAAAGAACACACATGCAATGACACTGATACGTCCATTTTGCATTACTATTCTATATCATAATTTACTGTTATTGATTGATATATTTCATATTAAGATATGATACTTATGTTATTTCATTTGTTTTTGCATGGTTGATGACTTTTGGAGCATGGTTCGCTGTAGTCAGGATTCTAATGGAAAAGTTGTTGTTTGGAGGCAAAATTCACGAAGATCAGAAAATCCGAGAAAATACATGGAAAATCCTATTTTTCTAGAGGACGAAGAAAGCCAGAAGGGGAAGTGGAGATGGGCCACAGGGGGCCCACACCACCCCTTGGCGCGAGCCACCCTAGGCCGTGCCACCAGGTGGTGTGGCTGCCCTGGTCCACTCCAGCCTCTCCCCTCTAGCGTATATTATCCTCCCGAAACCCTAAGACTTGGGGAGCGACCACAGAAAGATTCCACTGCCTCTGTGGGGCGGAAAACACTGAGAGAGAAAGATCTCTCTAGAGACAGAATTCTGCCGGGGGAATTCCTTCCCGGAGAGGGGAGATCGTCGCCATCAACACCACCATCAAGCTGGACTTCATCGGGATCATCATCATCACCACCATCATCTCCACCAGCACCATCATCACCACTTCATACCGCTGTAACAATTGGGTTGAATCTTGCATAGTTCTTAAGGGAAACTTTCCCGGTGTTGATTACTCCTTGTAGTTGATGCTATTGAGTGAACCATTGAATTATTGTTTATGTTCAGATTGTTGCACATCATTATTTCTTCTCTGATCATGATCCATATGATGTCTTGTGAGTAGTTCATTTTGTTCTTGAGGACATGGGAGAAGTCATGTTGTTAGTAGTGGAATTGTGTTGAGAAAGATTCAATAGTTTGATATTTAAGTTGTGTATTACTTCTAGTGGTGTCATATGAACGTCGACTACATGATACTTCACCTATATGGGCCTAGGGGAATGCATTGTGTATTTGGCTACTAATCGTAGGGGTTGCCGGAGTGACAGAAACCTGAACCCCCGTTAGGAAACCATTGCACAAGGAACGTCAGGGTCTTAGAGTTTAAAGCTATGGTTAGGTTTCTACCTTAATTACTTTATTGTACTTGCGGATGCTTGCAAGGGGTATAATCACAAGTATGTATTAGTCCTAGGAAGGTCGATACATTAGCACAGGTTCACCCACACAACACTTAGCAAACTAAAGAAGATTAATCAACTATATGAAGCGAAAGCACTTGATGATATTCCCATGTGTCCTCGAGAATGTTTGGTCATCTTAAGTAATACAACCGGCTTGTCCTTTGCTAAAGAAAGGATTGGGCCACTTACTCCATTTATTCTTATTGTCTTTTATTTACACGTACTTTATTTACTTGCATTATCAAAAAACCCTAAAAATCCGTTTGCTAAGTATTTACAGAGAATTCCTGCTCCTAGACACTCGCCAGCACCTTCTGCTCCTCGTTGGGTTCGACACTCTTACTTATCAAAAATACTCCGATACACCCCCTATACTTGTGGGTCATTAGACACTGGTGGATCCAAATATGGTCTGTGAAAAGAACACACCTGCAATGACACTGGTGGATCCATATGATGTCTGTGAAATGAACACACATGCAATCACACTGGTGGATCCATATGTGGTCTGTGAAAATAACACACATGCAATGACTCTGGTGGATCTATATGTGGTCTGTGAAAAGAACACACATGCAATGACTCTGGTGGATCCATATGTGGTCTGTCAAAAGAACAGACATGCAATGACACTGGTGGATTCATATGTGGTGTGTGAAAAGAACAAACATGCAATGACACTGGTAGATCCATATGTGGTCTGTGAAAAGAAAACACATGCAATGACAATGCTGGATCCATATGTGGTCTGTGACAAGAACACACATGCAATGACTCTGGTGGATCCATATGTGGTCTGTGAAAAGAACACACATGTAATGACACTGGTGGATCCAAATGTGGTATATGAAAAGAACACACATGCATTGAAAATAGTGAATCCATATCTGGTCTGTGAAAAGAACACACATGCAATCACAATGGTGGATCATATGTGGTATGTGAAAAGAACACACATGCAATGACAATGGTGGTTCCAAATGTGGTTTGTGAAAAGAACACACATGCAATGATACTGGTGGATCCATATGTGGTCCATGAAAGGAACACACATGCAATGACACTGTGGATCCATATGTGGTCTATGAAAAGAACACACATGCACTGACACTAGTGGATCCATATGTGGTCTGTGAAAAGAACATAAATTTCAATGACACTTGTGGATCCAGCATATGTGGTTTGTGAAAATAACACACATGCAATGACACTGGTGGATCCATATGTGGTCTTTGAAAAGAACACACATGCAATGACAATGTTGGTTCCATATATTGTCTATGAAAAGAACACACATGCAATGACAATGGTGGATCCATATGTTTGTGAAAAGAACACACATGCAATGACACTGTTAGATCCATATGTGGTGTGTGAAAAGAACACACATGCAATGACTCTGGTGGATCTATATGTGGTTTGTGAAAACAACACACATGCAATGACACTGGTGGATCCATATGTGGTGTGTCAAAAGAACACACATGCAATGACAATCGTGGTTCCAAATGTGGTCTTTGAAAAGAACACACATGCAATGACACTGGTGGATCCATATATGGTTTATGAAAAGAACACACATGCAATAACTCTGGTGGATCCATACGTGGTATGTGAAAAGAACACACATGCAATGACACTGGTGGATCCAAATGTGGTCTGTGAAAAGAACACACATGCAATGACAATGTGGTTCAATATGTGGTCTGTGAAAAGAACACACATGCAATGAAAATAGTGGATCCAAATATGGTTTGTGAAAAGAACACACATGCAACGACTCTGGTGGATCCATATGTGGTTTATGAAAAGAACACACATGCTATGACACTGGTGGATCCATATGTGGTCTATGAAAAGAACACACATGCAATGACAATGGTGGTGCCAAATGTGGTTTGTGAAAAGAACACACATGCAATGACACTGGTGGATCCATATGTGGTCTGTGAAAAGAACAAACATTTCAATGACACTAGTAGATCCATATATGGTTTATGAAAAGAACACACATGCAATGAATTTGGTGGATCTATTTGTGGTTTGTGAAAAGAACATACATGCAATGACACTGTTAGATCCATATGTGGTGTGTGAAAAGAACAGACATGCAATGACTCTGGAGGATCCATATGTGGTCTGTGAAAAGAACACACATGCAATGACACTAGTGGATCCATATGTGGTGTGTCAAAAGAAAACACATGCAATGACAATGGTGGTTCCAAATGTGGTCTGTGAAAAGAACACACATGCAATGACACTGGTGGATCCATATATGGTTTGTGAAAAGCACACACATGCAATGACTCTGGTGGATCCATATGTGGTCTGTGAAAAGAACACACATGACATGACACTGGTGGATCCAAATGTGGTCTGTGAAAAGAACACACATGCAATGACAATGGTGGTGCAATATGTGGTATGTGAAAAGAACACACATGCAATGAAAATAGTGGATCTAAATATGGTTTGTGAAAAGAAGAGACATGCAATGATTCTGGTGGATCCATATGTGTTTTGTGAAAAGAACACACATGCTATGACACTGGTGGATCCATATGTGGTTTGTGAAAAGAACATACATGAAATGAAATTGGTGGATCCATATGTGGTCTGTGAAAAGAACACACATGCATTGACTCTGCTGGATCCATATGTGGTCTGTGAAAAGAACACACATGCAATGACACTGGTGGATCCAAATGTGGTTTGTGAAAAGAACACACGTGCCATGACACTGGTGGATCCATATGTGGTATGTGAAAAGAACACACATGCAATGACAATGGTTGTGCCAAATGTGGTTTGTGAAAAGAACACACATGCAATGACACTGGTGGATCCATATGTGGTCTGTGAAAAGAACAAACGTTTCAATGACACTGGTAGATCCATATATGGTTTATGAAAAGAACACACATGAAATGAATCTGGTGGATCTATTTGTGGTTTGTGAAAAGAACACACATGCAATGACACTGGTGGATCCAAATGTGGCCTGTGAAAAGAACACACATGCAATGACACTGGTGTATCCATATGTGGTCTGTGAAAAGAACACACATCCAATGACCATGGTGGGTCCATATGTGGTCTATGAAAAGAACACACATGAAATTACACTAGTGGTTCCATATGTGGTCTATGAAAAGAACACACATGCACTGAAAATAGTGGATCCAAATGTGGTTTGTGAAAACAACACACATGCAATGAATCTGGTGGATCCATATGTGGTCTGTGAAAAGAACACACATGCAATGAAAATGGTGGTTCCAAATGTGGTTTGTGAAAAGAACACACATGCAATGCCACTGGTGGATCCATATGTGGTCTATGAAAAGAACACACATGCAATGACACTCATGGATCCATATGTGGTCTGTGAAAAGAAAACACATGCACTGACACTGGTGGATCCATATGTGGTTTGTGAAAAGAACATACATTTCAATGACACTGGTGGATCCATATGTGGTTTGTGAAAAGAACACACATGTAATGACACTGGTGGATCCATATGTGGTCTTTGAAAAGAACACACATGCAATGCCAATTGTGGTTCCATATGTGGTCTGTGAAAAGAACACACATGCAATGACAATGGTGGATCCATATGTTGTTTGTGAAAACAACACACATGCAATGACATTGGTAGATCCATATGTGGTTTGTGAAAAGAACACACATGCAATGACACTGGTGGATCCATATATGGTTTGTGAAAAGAACACACATGCAATGACTCTGGTGGATCCATATTTGGTCTGTGAAAAGAACAGACATGCAATGGCACTAGTGGATCCATATGTTGTGTGTGAAAAGAACACACATGCAATGACAATGGTGGTTCCAAATGTGGTGTGTGAAAACAAACACATGCAATGACACTGGTGGATCCATATATGGTTTGTGAAAAGAACACACATGCAATGACTCTGGTGGATCCATATGTGGTATGTGAAAATAACACACATGCAATGACACTGGTAGATCCATATGTGGTGTGTGAAAAGAACACACATGCAATGACTCTGGTGGATCCATTTGTGGTCTGTGAAAAGCACAGAGATGCAATGACACTGGTGGATCCATATGTGGTGTGTGAAAAGAACACACATGCAGTGACAATGGTGGTTCCAAATGTGGTCTGTGAATAGAACACACATGCAATGACACTGATGGATCCATATATAGTTTGTGAAAAGAACAGACATGCAATGACTTTGGTGGATCCATATGTGGTCTGTGAAAATAACACACATGCAATGACACTAGTGGATCCAAATGTGGTCTATGAAAAGAACACACATGAAATGACAATGGTGGTTCCATATGTGGTCTATGAAAAGATCATGCATGCAATGAAAATAGTGGATCCAAATGTGGTTTGTGAAAAGAACACACATGCAATGACTCCGGTGGATCCATATGTGGTTTGTGAAAAGAACACACATGCAATGACACTGGTGGATCCATATGTGGTCTGTGAAAAGAACACACATGAAATGACACTGGTGGATCCATATGTGGTCTGTGAAAAGAACATACATGCAATGACTCTGGTGGATCCTTATGTGGTCTGTGAAAAGAACACACATGCAATGACTCTGGTGGATCCAAATGTGGTCTGTGAAAAGAACACACATGCAATGACTCTGGTGGATCCAAATGTGGTCTGTGAAAAGAACACACATGCAATGAAAATAGTGGTTCCAAATGTGGTTTGTGAAATGAACACACATGCAATGACACTGGTGGATCCATATGTGGTCTCTAAAAAGAACACACATTCAATGACAATGGTGGTTACATATGTGGTCTGTGAAAAGAACACATATGAAATGACACTGGTGGATCCATATGTGGTCTGTGAAAAGAACACACATGAAATGACACTGGTGGATCCATATGTGGTCTGTGAAAAGAACACACATGAAATGACACAGGTGGATGCATATGTGGTCTGTTAAAAGAACACACATGCAATGACAATGGTGGTTCCGAATCTGGTCTGTGAAAAGAACAAACATTTCAATGACACTGGTAGATCCATACATGGTCTGTGAAAAGAACACACATGCAATGAACTCTGGTGGATCCATATGTGGTCTGTGAAAAGAACACACATGCAATGACTCTGGTGGATCCATATGTGGTCTGTGAAAAGAACACACATGCAATGACACTGGTGGATCCAAATGTGGTCTGTGAAAAGAACACACATGCAATGAAAATAGTGGTTCCAAATGTGGTTTGTGAAATGAACACACATGCAATGACAATGGTGGTTCCAAATGTGGTCTGTGAAAAGAACACACATGCAATGACACTGGTGGATCCAGATATGGTTTGTGAAAAGCACACACATGCAATGACTCTGGTGGATCCATATGTGGTCTGTGAAAAGAACACACATGAAATGACACTGGTGGATCCAAATGTGGTCTGTGAAAATAACACACATGCAATGACAATGGTGGTTCAATATGTGGTATGTGAAAAGAACACACATGCAATGAAAATAGTGGATCCAAATGTGGTTTGTGAAAAGAACAGACATGCAATGATTCTGGTGGATCCATATGTGGTTTGTGAAAAGAACACACATGCTATGACACTGGTGGATCCATATGTGGTCTGTGAAAAGAACATACATGAAATGAAATTGGTGGATCCATATGTGGTCTGTGAAAAGAACACACATGCATTGACTCTGCTGGATCCATATGTGGTCTGTGAAAAGAACACACATGCAATGACACTGGTGGATCCAAATGTGGTTTGTGAAAAGAACACACGTGCCATGACACTGGTGGATCCATATGTGGTATGTGAAAAGAACACACATGCAATGACAATGGTGGTGCCAAATGTGGTTTGTGAAAAGAACACACATGGAATAACACTGGTGGATCCATATGTGGTCTGTGAAAAGAACAAACATTTCAATGACACTAGTATATCCATATATGGTCTATGAAAAGAACACGCATGCAATGAATCTGGTGGATCTATTTGTGGTTTGTGAAAAGAACACACATGCAATGACACTGGTGGATCCAAATGTGGTCTGTGAAAAGAACACACATGCAATGACACTGGTGGATCCATATGTGGTATGTGAAAAGAACACACATCCAATGACAATGGTGGTGCCAAATGTGGTTTGTGAAAAGAACACACATGCAATGACACTGGTGGATCCATATGTGGTCAGTGAAAAGAACAAACATTTCAATGACACTAGTAGATCCATATATGGTCTATGAAAAGAACACACATGCAATGAATCTGGTGGATCTATTTGTGGTTTGTGAAAAGAACACACATGCAATGACAATGGTGGTGCAATATGTGGTATGTGAAAAGAACACACATGCAATGAAAATAGTGGATCTAAATATGGTTTGTGAAAAGAAGAGACATGCAATGATTCTGGTGGATCCATATGTGTTTTGTGAAAAGAACACACATGCTATGACACTGGTGGATCCATATGTGGTTTGTGAAAAGAACACACATGCAATGACACTGTTAGATCCATATGTGGTGTGTGAAAAGAACAGACATGCAATGACTCTGGTGGATCCATATGTGGTCTGTGAAAAGAACACACATGCAATGACACTGGTGGATCCATATGTGGTGTGTCAAAAGAAAACACATGCAATGACAATGGTGGTTCCAAATGTGGTCTGTGAAAAGAACACACATGCAATGACACTGGTGGATCCATATATGCTTTGTGAAAAGCACACACATGCAATAACTCTGGTGGATCCATATGTGGTCTGTGAAAAGAACACACATGCAATGACACTGGTGGATCCAAATGTAGTCTGTGAAAAGAACACACATGCAATGACAATGGTGGTTCAATATGTGGTCTGTGAAAAGAACACACATGCAATGAAAATAGTGGATCCAAAGGTGGTTTGTGAAAAGAACACACATGCAATGACTCTGGTGGATCCATATGTGGTCTGTGAAAAGAACACACATGCTATGACACTGGTCGATCCATATGTGGTCTGTGAAAAGAACATACATGAAATGAAATTGGTGGATCCATATGTGGTCTGTGAAAAGAACACACATGCATTGACTCTGCTGGATCCATATGTGGTCTGTGAAAAGAACACACATGCAATGACACTGGTGGATCCAAATGTGGTTTGTGAAAAGAACACACATGCCATAACACTGGTGGATCCATATGTGGTATGTGAAAAGAACACACATGCAATGAGAATGCTGGTGCCAAATGTGGTTTGTGAAAGAACACACATGCAATGACACTGGTGGATCCATATGTGGTCTATGAAAAGAACAAACATTTCAATGACACTGGTAGATCCATATATGGTTTATGAAAAGAACACACATGCAATGAATCTGGTGGATCTATTTGTGGTTTGTGAAAAGAACACACATGCAATGACACTGGTGGATCCAAATGTGGTCTGTGAAAAGAACACACATGCAATGACACTGGTGGATCCATATGTGGTCTGTGAAAAGAACACACATCCACTGACCATGGTGGGTCCATATGTGGTCTGTGAAAAGAACACACATGAAATTACACTAGTGGTTCCATATGTGGTCTATGAAAAGAACACACATGCACTGAAAATAGTGGATCCAAATGTGGTTTGTGAAAACAACACACATGCAATGACTCTGGTGGATCCATATGTGGTCTGTTAAAATAACACACATGCAATGAAAATGGTGGTTCCAAATGTGGTTTGTAAAAAGAACACACATGCAATGCCACTGGTGGATCCATATGTGGTCTATGAAAATAACACACATGCAATGACACTGATGGATCCATATGTGGACTGTGAAAAGAAAACACATGCACTGACACTGGTGGATCCATATGTGGTTTGTGAAAAGAACACACATGTAATGACACTGGTGGATCCATATTGGTCTTTGAAAAGAACACACATGCAATGCCAATGGTGGTTCCATATGTGGTCTGTGAAAAGAACACACATGCAATGACAATGGTGGATCCATATGTTGTATGTGAAAAGAATACACATGCAATGACACTGGTAGATCAATATGTGGTGTGTGAAAAGAACATACATGCAATGACTCTGGTGGATCCATTTGTGGTCGGTGAAAAGCACAGAGATGCAATGACAGTGGTGGATCCATATGTGGTGTGTGAAAAGAATACACATGCAGTGACAATGGTGGTTCCAAATGTGGTCCGTGAAAAGAACACACATGCAATGACACTGATGGATCCATATATAGTTTGTGAAAAGAACACACATGCAATGACTCTGGTGGATCCATATGTGGTCTGTGAAAATAACACACATGCAATGACACTAGTGGATCCAAATGTGGTCTGTGAAAAGAACAGACAGGAAATGACAATGGTGGTTCCATATGTGGTCTATGAAAAGATCACGCATGCAATGCAAATAGTGGATCCAAATGTGGTTTGTGAAAAGAACACACATGCAATGACTCTGGTGGATCCATATGTAGTTTGTGAAAAGAACACACATGCAATGACACTGGTGGATCCATATGTGGTCTGTGAAAAGAACACACATGAAATGACACTGGTGAATCCATATGTGGTCTGTGAAAAGAACATACATGCAATGACTCTGGTGGATCCTTATGTGGTCTGTGAAAAGAACACACATGCAATGATTCTGGTGGATCCAAATGTGGTCTGTGAAAAGAACACACATGCAATCAAAATAGTGGTTCCAGATGTGGTTTGTGAAATGAACACACATGCAATGACACTGGTGGATCCATATGCGGTCTGTGAAAAGAACAAACATTTCAATGACACTGGTAGATCCATATATGGTCTGTGAAAAGAACACACATGCAATGAACTCTGGTGGATCCATATGTGGTCGGTGAAAAGAACATACATGCAATGACTCTGGTGGATCCATATGTGGTCTGTGAAAAGAACACACATGCAATGACTCTGGTGGATCCAAATGTGGTCTGTGAAAAGAACACACATGCAATGAAAATAGTGGTTCCAAATGTGGTTTGTGAAATGAACACACATGCAATGACACTGGTGGATCCATATGTGGTCTGTGAAAAGAACAAACATTTCAATGACACTTGTAGATCCATATATGGTCTGTGAAAAGAACACACATGCAATGAACTCTGGTGGATCCATATGTGGTCTGTGAAAAGAACACACATGCAATGACTCTGGTGGATCCATATGTGGTCTGTGAAAAGAACACACATGCAATGACACTAGTGGATCCAAATGTGGTCTGTGAAAAGAACACACATGCAATGAAAATAGTGGTTCCAAATGTGGTTTGTGAAATGAACACACATGCAATGACACTGGTGGATCCATATGTGGTCTGTGAAAAGAACAAACATTTCAATCACACTAGTAGATCCATATATGGTCTGTGAAAAGAACACACATGCAATGAACTCTGGTGGATCCATATGTGGTCTGTGAAAATAACATACATGCAATGACTCTGGTGGATCCATATGTGGTCTGTGAAAAGAACACACATGCAATGACTCTAGTGGATCCAAATGTGGTCTGTGAAAAGAACACACATGCAATGAAAATAGTGGTTCCAAATGTGGTTTGTGAAATGAACACAGATGCAATGACACTGGTGGATCCATATGTGGTCTGTGAAAAGAACAAACATTTCAATGACACTGGTAGATCCATATATGGTCTGTGAAAAGAACACACATGCAATGAACTCTGGTGGATCCATATGTGGTCTGTGAAAAGAACACACATGCAATGACTCTGGTGGATCCATATGTGGTATGTGAAAAGAACACACATGCAATGACACTGGCGGATCCAAATGTGGTCTGTGAAAAGAACACACATGCACTGAAAATAGTGGATCCAAATGTGGTTTGTGAAAACAACACACATGCAATGACTCTGGTGGATCCATATGTGGTCTGTGAAAAGAACACACATGCAATGAAAATGGTGGTTCCAAATGTGGTTTGTGAAAAGAACACACATGCAATGCCACTGGTGGATCCATATGTGGTCTATGAAAAGAACACACATGCAATGACACTAATGGATCCATATGTGGTCTGTGAAGGGAAAACACATGCACTGACACTGGTGGATCCATATGTGGTTTGCGAAAAGAACATACATTTCAATGACACTGGTGGATCCATTTATGGTTTGTGAAAAGAACACACATGTAATGACACTGGTGGATCCATATGTGGTCTTTGAAAAGAACACAAATGCAATGCCAATGGTGGTTCCATATGTGGTCTATGAAAAGAACACACATGCAATGACAATGGTGGATCCATATGTTGTTTGTGAAAATAACACACATGCAATGAGACTGGTAGATCCATATGTGGTGTGTGAAAAGAACACACATGCAATGACTCTGGTGGATCCATTTGTGGTATGTGAAAAGTTCAGAGATGCAATGACACTGGTGGATCCATATGTGGTGTGTGAAAAGAACACACACGCAGTGACAATGGTGGTTCCAAATGTGGTCTGTGAAAAGAACAGACATGCAATGACACTGATGGATCCATATATAGTTTATGAAAAGAACACACATGCAATGACTCTGGTGGATCCATATGTTGTCTGTGAAAATAACACACATGCAATGACTTCTAGTGGATCCAAATGTGGTCTGTGAAAAGAACACACATGAAATGACAATGGTGGTTCCATATGTGGTCTATGAAAAGATCACGCATGCAATGAAATTAATGGATCCAAATGTGGTTTGTGAAAAGAACACACATGAAATGACACTGGTGGATCCATATGTGGTCTGTGAAAAGAACATACATGCAATGACTCTGGTGGATCCTTATGTGGTCTGTGAAAAGAACACACATGCTATGACACTGGTGGATCCATATGTGGTCTGTGAAAAGAACATACATGAAATGAAATTGGTGGATCCATATGTGGTCTGTGAAAAGAACACACATGCATTGACTCTGCTGGATCCATATGTGATCTGTGAAAAGAACACACATGCGATGACACTGGTGGATCCAAATGTGG
This sequence comes from Avena sativa, assembly GCA_916181665.1. Lineage (NCBI taxonomy): Eukaryota > Viridiplantae > Streptophyta > Magnoliopsida > Poales > Poaceae > Avena > Avena sativa. The sequence continues at coordinate 323,915,114 of OV702292.1, forward strand.
TTTGTGAAAAGAACACACATACCATGACACTGGTGGATCCATATGTGGTATGTGAAAAGAACACACATGCAATGACAATGGTGGTGCCAAATGTGGTTTGTGATAAGAACACACATGTAATGACACTGGTGGATCCAAATGTGGTTTGTGAAAAGAACACACATGCCATGACACTGGTGGATCCATATGTGGTATGTGAAAAGAACACACATGTAATGACACTGGTGGATCCATATTGGTCTTTGAAAAGAACACACATGCAATGCCAATGGTGGTTCCATATGTGGTCTGTGAAAAGAACACACATGCAATGACAATGGTGGATCCATATGTTGTATGTGAAAAGAATACACATGCAATGACACTGGTAGATCAATATGTGGTGTGTGAAAAGAACATACATGCAATGACTCTGGTGGATCCATTTGTGGTCGGTGAAAAGCACAGAGATGCAATGACAGTGGTGGATCCATATGTGGTGTGTGAAAAGAATACACATGCAGTGACAATGGTGGTTCCAAATGTGGTCCGTGAAAAGAACACACATGCAATGACACTGATGGATCCATATATAGTTTGTGAAAAGAACACACATGCAATGACTCTGGTGGATCCATATGTGGTCTGTGAAAATAACACACATGCAATGACACTAGTGGATCCAAATGTGGTCTGTGAAAAGAACACACAGGAAATGACAATGGTGGTTCCATATGTGGTCTATGAAAAGATCACGCATGCAATGCAAATAGTGGATCCAAATGTGGTTTGTGAAAAGAACACACATGCAATGACTCTGGTGGATCCATATGTAGTTTGTGAAAAGAACACACATGCAATGACACTGGTGGATCCATATGTGGTCTGTGAAAAGAACACACATGAAATGACACTGGTGAATCCATATGTGGTCTGTGAAAAGAACATACATGCAATGACTCTGGTGGATCCTTATGTGGTCTGTGAAAAGAACACACATGCAATGATTCTGGTGGATCCAAATGTGGTCTGTGAAAAGAACACACATGCAATCAAAATAGTGGTTCCAGATGTGGTTTGTGAAATGAACACACATGCAATGACACTGGTGGATCCATATGCGGTCTGTGAAAAGAACAAACATTTCAATGACACTGGTAGATCCATATATGGTCTGTGAAAAGAACACACATGCAATGAACTCTGGTGGATCCATATGTGGTCGGTGAAAAGAACATACATGCAATGACTCTGGTGGATCCATATGTGGTCTGTGAAAAGAACACACATGCAATGACTCTGGTGGATCCAAATGTGGTCTGTGAAAAGAACACACATGCAATGAAAATAGTGGTTCCAAATGTGGTTTGTGAAATGAACACACATGCAATGACACTGGTGGATCCATATGTGGTCTGTGAAAAGAACAAACATTTCAATGACACTTGTAGATCCATATATGGTCTGTGAAAAGAACACACATGCAATGAACTCTGGTGGATCCATATGTGGTCTGTGAAAAGAACACACATGCAATGACTCTGGTGGATCCATATGTGGTCTGTGAAAAGAACACACATGCAATGACACTAGTGGATCCAAATGTGGTCTGTGAAAAGAACACACATGCAATGAAAATAGTGGTTCCAAATGTGGTTTGTGAAATGAACACACATGCAATGACAGTGGTGGATCCATATGTGGTCTGTGAAAAGAACAAACATTTCAATCACACTAGTAGATCCATATATGGTCTGTGAAAAGAACACACATGCAATGAACTCTGGTGGATCCATATGTGGTCTGTGAAAAGAACATACATGCAATGACTCTGGTGGATCCATATGTGGTCTGTGAAAAGAACACACATGCAATGACTCTAGTGGATCCAAATGTGGTCTGTGAAAAGAACACACATGCAATGAAAATAGTGGTTCCAAATGTGGTTTGTGAAATGAACACAGATGCAATGACACTGGTGGATCCATATGTGGTCTGTGAAAAGAACAAACATTTCAATGACACTAGTAGATCCATATATGGTCTGTGAAAAGAACACACATGCAATGAACTCTGGTGGATCCATATGTGGTCTGTGAAAAGAACACACATGCAATGACTCTGGTGGATCCATATGTGGTATGTGAAAAGAACACACATGCAATGACACTGGCGGATCCAAATGTGGTCTGTGAAAAGAACACACATGCACTGAAAATAGTGGATCCAAATGTGGTTTGTGAAAACAACACACATGCAATGACTCTGGTGGATCCATATGTGGTCTGTGAAGAGAACACACATGCAATGAAAATGGTGGTTCCGAATGTGGTTTGTGAAAAGAACACACATGCAATGCCACTGGTGGATCCATATGTGGTCTATGAAAAGAACACACATGCAATGACACTAATGGATCCATATGTGGTCTGTGAAGGGAAAACACATGCACTGACACTGGTGGATCCATATGTGGTTTGCGAAAAGAACATACATTTCAATGACACTGGTGGATCCATTTATGGTTTGTGAAAAGAACACACATGTAATGACACTGGTGGATCCATATGTGGTCTTTGAAAAGAACACAAATGCAATGCCAATGGTGGTTCCATATGTGGTCTATGAAAAGAACACACATGCAATGACAATGGTGGATCCATATGTTGTTTGTGAAAATAACACACATGCAATGAGACTGGTAGATCCATATGTGGTGTGTGAAAAGAACACACATGCAATGACTCTGGTGGATCCATTTGTGGTATGTGAAAAGTTCAGAGATGCAATGACACTGGTGGATCCATATGTGGTGTGTGAAAAGAACACACACGCAGTGACAATGGTGGTTCCAAATGTGGTCTGTGAAAAGAACAGACATGCAATGACACTGATGGATTCATATATAGTTTGTGAAAAGAACACACATGCAATGACTCTGGTGGATCCATATGTTGTCTGTGAAAATAACACACATGCAATGACTTCTAGTGGATCCAAATGTGGTCTGTGAAAAGAACACACATGAAATGACAATGGTGGTTCCATATGTGGTCTATGAAAAGATCACGCATGCAATGAAATTAATGGATCCAAATGTGGTTTGTGAAAAGAACACACATGAAATGACACTGGTGGATCCATATGTGGTCTGTGAAAAGAACATACATGCAATGACTCTGGTGGATCCTTATGTGGTCTGTGAAAAGAACACACATGCTATGACACTGGTGGATCCATATGTGGTCTGTGAAAAGAACATACATGAAATGAAATTGGTGGATCCATATGTGGTCTGTGAAAAGAACACACATGCATTGACTCTGCTGGATCCATATGTGATCTGTGAAAAGAACACACATGCGATGACACTGGTGGATCCAAATGTGGTTTGTGAAAAGAACACACATACCATGACACTGGTGGATCCATATGTGGTATGTGAAAAGAACACACATGCAATGACAATGGTGGTGCCAAATGTGGTTTGTGATAAGAACACACATGTAATGACACTGGTGGATCCAAATGTGGTTTGTGAAAAGAACACACATGCCATGACACTGGTGGATCCATATGTGGTATGTGAAAAGAACACACATGCAATGACACTAGTCGATCCGAATGTGGTCTGTGAAAAGAACACACATGAAATGACAATGGTGGTTCCATATGTGGTCTATGAAAAGATCACACATGCGATGAAAATAGTGGATCCAAATGTGGTTTGTGAAAAGAACACACATGAAAAATGACACTGGTGGATCCATATGTGGTTTGTGAAAAGAACATACATGCAATGACTCTGGTGGATCCTTATGTGGTCTCTGAAAAGAACACACATGCTATGACACTGGTGGATCCATATGTGGTCTGTGAAAAGAACATACATGAAATGAAATTGGTGGATCCATATGTGGTCTGTGAAAAGAACACACATGCATTGACTCTGCTGGATCCATATGTGGTTTGTGAAATGAACACACATGCAATGACACTGGTGGATCCATATGTGGTCTGTGAAGAGAACAAACATTTCAATGATACTGGTAGATCCATATATGGTATGCGAAAAGAATACACATGCAATGAACTCTGGTGGATCCATATGTGGTGTGTGAAAAGAACACACATGCAATGACTCTGGTGGATCCATATGTGGTCTGTGAAAAGAACACACATGCAATGACACTAGCGGATCCAAATGTGGGCTGTGAAAAGAACACACATGCAATGAAAATAGTGGTTCTAAATGTGGTTTGTGAAATGAACACAAATGCAATGACACTGGTGGATCCATATGTGGTCTGTGAAAAGAATAAGCATTTCAATGACACTGGTAGATCCATATATGGTTTGTGAAAAGAACACACATGCAATGAACTCTAGTGGATCCATATGTGGTCTGTGAAAAGAACACACATGCAATGACACTGGTAGATCCATATGTGGTCTGTGAAAAGAACACACATGCAATGACACTGGTGGATCCATATGTGGTCTCTTAAAAGAACACACATTCAATGACAATGGTGGTTCCATATGTGGTCTATGAAAAGAACACACATGCAATGACACTAGTAGATCCATATGTGGTCTGTGAAAAGAAAACACATGCAATGACACTGGTAGATCCATATGTGGTCTGTGAAAAGAACACACATGCATTGACAATGGTGGTTCAATATGTGGTCTGTGAAAAGAACTCACACGCAATGAAAATAGTGGATCCAAATGTGGTTTGTGAAAAGAACACACATGTAATGACTCTGGTGGATCCATATGTGGTTTGTGAAAAGAACACACATGTAATGATACTGGTGGATCCATATGTGGTCTGTGAAAAGAACACACATGAAATGACACTAGTGGATGCATATGTGGCTTGTGAAAAGAACACACATGCATTGACTCTAGTGGATCTATATGTGGTCAGTGAAAAGAATACACATGCAATGACACTTGTGGATCTAAATGTGGTTTGTGAAAAGAACACACATGTAATGACACTGGTGGATCCATATGTGGTCTGTGAAAAGAACACACATGCAATGACACTGGTGGATCCATATGTGCTCTGTGAAAAGAACACAGATACAATGATAATGGTGGTTCCAAATGTGGTTTGTGAAAAGAACACACATGCAATGATACTGGTTGATCCATATGTGGTTTGTGAAAAGAACAAACATTTCAATGACACTAGTAGATCCATATATGGTCAATGAAAAGAACACACATGCAATTACTCTGGTGGATCTATATGTGGTTTGTGAAAAGAACACATATGAAATGACACTGGTGGATCCAAATGTGGTCTGCGAAAAGAACACAGATGCAATGACACTGGTGGATCCATATGTGGTTTGTGAAAAGAACACACATGCAATGACCATGGTGGGTCCATATGTGGTTTGTGACAAGAACACACATGAAATGACACTAGTGGTTCCATATGTGGTCCATGAAAAGAACACACATGTAGTGAAATTAGTGGATCCAAATGTGGTTTGTGAAAAGAACACACATGCAATGATATTGGTGGATCCAAATGTGGTCTGTGAAAAGAGCACACATGCAATGACACTGGTGGATCCATATGTGGTTTGTGAAAAGAACACACAAGCAATGACCATGGTGGGTCCATATGTGGTCTGTGAAAAGAACACACATGAAATGACACTAGTGGTTCCATATGTGGTATATGAAAAGAACACACATGCAATGAAAATAGTGGATCCAAATGTGGTATATGAAAAGAACACACATGCAATGATACTGGTGGATCCATATGTGGTCTGTGAAAAGAACACACATGCAATGACACTTCTGGATCCATATGTGGTGTGTGAAAAGAAAACACATGCACTGACACTGGTGGATCCATATGTGGTTTGTGAAAAGAACATACATTTCAATGACACAAGTGGATCCATATGTGGTTTGTGAAAAGAACACACATGCAATGACACTGGTGGATCCATATGTGGTCTTTGAAAAGAACACACATGCAATGCCAATTGTGGTTCCATATGTGGTCTGTGAAAAGAACACACATGCAATGACAATGGTGGATCCATATGTGGTCTGTGAAAAGAACACACATGCAATGACTCTGGTGGATCCATATGTGGTCTGTGAAAAGAACACACATGCAATGACACTGGCGGATCCAAATGTGGTCTGTGAAAAGAACACACATGCACTGAAAATAGTGGATCCAAACGTGGTTTGTGAAAACAACACACATGCAATGACTCTGGTGGATCCATATGTGGTCTATGAAAAGAACACACATGCAATGAAAATGGTGGTTCCAAATATGGTTAGTGAAAAGAACACACATGCAATGCCACTGGTGGATCCATATGTGGTCTATGAAAAGAACACACATGCAATGACACTAATGGATCCATATGTGGTCTGTGAAGAGAAAACACATGCACTGACATTGGTGGATCCATATGTGGTTTGCGAAAAGAACATACATTTCAATGACACTGGTGGATCCATATGTGGTTTGTGAAAAGAAAACACATGTAATGACAGTGGTGGATCCATATGTGGTCTTTGAAAAGAACACACATGCAATGCCAATGGTGGTTCCATATGTGGTCTGTGAAAAGAACACACATGCAATGACAATGGTGGATCCATATGTTGTTTGTGAAAAGAACACACATGCAATGACACTGGTAGATCCATATGTGGTGTGTGAAAAGAACACACATGCAATGACTCTGGTGGATCCATTTGTGGTTTGTGAAAAGCACAGAGATGCAATGACACTGGTGGATCCATATGTGGTGTGTGAAAAGAACACACACGCAGTGACAATGGTGGTTCCAAATGTGGTCTGTGAAAAGAACAGACATGCAATGACACTGATGGATCCATATATAGTTTGTGAAAAGAACACACATGCAATGACTCTGGTGGATCCATATGTGGTCTTTGAAAATAACACACATGCAATGACACTAGTGGATCCAAATGTGGTCTGTGAAAAGAACACACATGAAATGACAATGGTGGTTCCATATGTGGTCTATGAAAAGATCACGCATGCAATGAAAATAGTGGATCCAAATGTGGTTTGTGAAAAGAACACACATGAAATGACACTGGTGGATCCATATGTGGTCTGTGAAAAGAACATACATGCAATGACTCTGGTGGATCCTTATGTGGTCTGTGAAAAGAACACACATGCTATGACACTGGTGGATCCATATGTGGTATGTGAAAAGAACATACATGAAATGAAATTGGTGGATCCATATGTGGTCTGTGAAAAGAACACACATGCATTGACTCTGCTGGATCCATATGTGGTCTGTGAAAAGAACACACATGCAATGACACTGGTGGATCCAAATGTGGTTTGTGAAAAGAACACACATGCCATGACACTGTTGGATCCATATGTGGTATGTGAAAAGAACACACATGCAATGAGAATGGTGGTGCCAAATGTGTTTTGTGATAAGAACACACATGTAATGACACTGGTGGATCCAAATGTGCTTTGTGAAAAGAACACACATGCCATGACACTGGTGGATCCATATGTGGTATTTGAAAAGAACACACATGCAATGACACTAGTCGATCCGAATGTGGTCTGTGAAAAGAACACACATGAAATGACAATGGTGGTTCCATATGTGGTCTATGAAAAGATCACGCATGCGATGAAAATAGTGGATCCAAATGTGGTTAGTGAAAAGAACACACATGAAATGACACTGGTGGATCCATATGTGGTCTGTGAAAAGAACATACATGCAATGACTCTGGTGGATCCTTATGTGGTCTCTGAAAAGAACACACATGCTATGACACTGGTGGATCCATATGTGGTCTGTGAAAAGAACATACATGAAATGAAATTGGTGGATCCATATGTGGTCTGTGAAAAGAACACACATGCATTGACTCTGCTGGATCCATATGTGGTTTGTGAAATGAACACACATGCAATGACACTGGTGGATCCATATGTGGTCTGTGAAGAGAACAAACATTTCAATGACACTGGTAGATCCATATATGGTCTGCGAAAAGAACACACATGCAATGAACTCTGGTGGATCCATATGTGGTCTGTGAAAAGAACACACATGCAATGACTCTGGTGGATCCATATGTGGTCTGTGAAAAGAACACACATGCAATGACACTAGCGGATCCAAATGTGGTCTGTGAAAAGAACACACATGCAATGAAAATAGTGGTTCTAAATGTGGTTTGTGAAATGAACACACATGCAATGACACTGGTGGATCCATATGTGGTATGTGAAAAGAATAAACATTTCAATGACACTGGTAGATCCATATATGGTCTGTGAAAAGAACACACATGCAATGAACTCTGGTGGATCCATATGTGGTCTGTGAAAAGAACACACATGCAATGACACTGGTAGATCCATATGTGGTCTGTGAAAAGAACACACATGCAATGACACTGGTGGATCCATATGTGGTCTCTAAAAACAACACACATTCAATGACAATGGTGGTTCCATATGTGGTCTATGAAAAGAACACACATGCAATGACACTAGTAGATCCATATGTGGTCTGTGAAAAGAAAACATATGCAATGACACTGGTAGATCCATATGTGGTCTGTGAAAAGAACACACATGCAATGACAATGGTGGTTCAATATGTGGTCTGTGAAAAGAACTCACACGCAATGAAAATAGTGGATCCAAATGTGGTTTGTGAAAAGAACACACATGTAATGACTCTGGTGGATCCATATGTGGTTTGTGAAAAGAACACACATGTAATGATACTGGTGGATCCATATGTGGTCTGTGAAAAGAACACACATGAAATGACACTAGTGGATGCATATGTGGTTTGTGAAAAGAACACACATGTATTGACTCTAGTGGATCTATATGTGGTCAGTGAAAAGAATACACATGCAATGACACTTGTGGATCTAAATGTGGTTTGTGAAAAGAACACACATGTAATGACACTGGTGGATCCATATGTGGTCTGTGAAAAGAACACACATGCAATGACACTGGTGGATCCATATGTGCTCTGTGAAAAGAACACAGATACAATGACAATGGTGGTTCCAAATGTGGTTTGTGAAAAGAACACACATGCAATGATACTGGTTGATCCATATGTGGTTTGTGAAAAGAACAAACATTTCAATGACACTAGTAGATCCATATATGGTCTATGAAAAGAACACACATGCAATTACTCTGGTGGATCTATACGTGGTTTGTGAAAAGAACACATATGAAATGACACTGGTGGATCCAAATGTGGTCTGCGAAAAGAACACACATGCAATGACACTGGTGGATCCATATGTGGTTTGTGAAAAGAACACACATGCAATGACCATGGTGGGTCCATATGTGGTTTGTGACAAGAACACACATGAAATGACACTAGTGGTTCCATATGTGGTCCATGAAAAGAACACACATGTAGTGAAATTAGTGGATCCAAATGTGGTTTGTGAAAAGAACACACATGCAATGACATTGGTGGATCCAAATGTGGTCTGTGAAAAGAGCACACATGCAATGACACTGGTGGATCCATATGTGGTTTGTGAAAAGAACACACAAGCAATGACCATGGTGGGTCCATATGTGGTCTGTGAAAAGAACACACATGAAATAACACTAGTGGTTCCATATGTGGTATATGAAAAGAACACACATGCAATGAAAATAGTGGATCCAAATGTGGTATATGAAAAGAACACACATGCAATGATACTGGTGGATCCATATGTGGTCTGTGAAAAGAACACACATGCAATGACACTTCTGGATCCATATGTGGTGTGTGAAAAGAAAACACATGCACTGACACTGGTGGATCCATATGTGGTTTGTGAAAAGAACATACATTTCAATGACACAAGTGGATCCATATGTGGTTTGTGAAAAGAACACACATGCAATGACACTGGTGGATCCATATGTGGTCTTTGAAAAGAACACACATGCAATGCCAATTGTGGTTCCATATGTGGTCTGTGAAAAGAACACACATGCAATGACAATGGTGGATCCATATGGGGTATGTGAAAAGAACACACATGCAATGACTCTGGTGGATCCATATGTGGTCTGTGAAAAGAACACACATGCAATGACACTGGCGGATCCAAATGTGGTCTGTGAAAATAACACACATGCACTGAAAATAGTGGATCCAAATGTGGTTTGTGAAAACAACACACATGCAATGACTCTGGTGGATCCATATGTGGTCTGTGAAAAGAACACACATGCAATGAAAATGGTGGTTCCAAATGTGGTTTGTGAAAAGAACACACATGCAATGCCACTGGTGGATCCATATGTGGTCTATGAAAAGAACACACATGCAATGACACTAATGGATCCATATGTGGTCTGTGAAGAGAAAACACATGCACTGACACTGGTGGATCCATATGTGGTTTGCGAAAAGAACATACATTTCAATGACACTAGTGGATCCATATGTGGTTTGTGAAAAGAACACACATGTAAAGACAGTGGTGGATCCATATGTGGTCTTTGAAAAGAACACACATGCAATGCCAATGGTTGTTCCATATGTGGTCTGTGAAAAGAACACACATGCAATGACAATGGTGGATCCATATGTTGTTTGTGAAAAGAACACACATGCAATGACACTGGTAGATCCATATGTGGTGTGTGAAAAGAACACACATGCAATGACTCTGGTGGATCCATTTGTGGTTTGTGAAAAGCACAGAGATGCAATGACACTGGTGGATCCATATGTGGTGTGTGAAAAGAACACACACGCAGTGACAATGGTGGTTCCAAATGTGGTCTGTGAAAAGAACAGACATGAAATGACACTGATGGATCCATATATAGTTTGTGAAAAGAACACACATGCAATGACTTTGGTGGATCCATATGTGGTCTGTGAAAATAACACACATGCAATGACACTAGTGGATCCCAATGTGGTCTGTGAAAAGAACACACATGAAATGACAATGGTGGTTCCATATGTGGTCTATGAAAAGATCACGCATGCAATGAAAATAGTGGATCCAAATGTGGTTTGTGAAAAGAACACACATGAAATGACACTGGTTGATCCATATGTGGTCTGTGAAAAGAACATACATGCAATGACTCTGGTGGATCCTTATGTGGTCTGTGAAATGAACACACATGCTATGACACTGGTGGATCCATATGTGGTCTGTGAAAAGAACATACATGAAATGAAATTGGTGGATCCATATGTGGTATGTGAAAAGAACACACATGCATTGACTCTGCTGGATCCATATGTGGTCTGTGAAAAGAACACACATGCAATGACACTGGTGGATCCAAATGTGGTTTGTGAAAAGAACACACATGCCATGACACTGGGGGATCCATATGTGGTATGTGAAAAGAACACACATGCAATGACAATGGTGGTGCCAAATGTGGTTTGTGATAAGAACACACATGTAATGACACTGGTGGATCCAAATGTGGTTTGTGAAAAGAACACACATGCCATGACACTGGTGGATCCATATGTGGTATGTGAAAAGAACACATGCAATGACACTAGTCGATCCGAATGTGGTTTGTGAAAAGAACACACATGAAATGACAATGGTGGTTCCATATGTGGTCTATGAAAAGATCACGCATGCAATGAAAATAGTGGATCCAAATGTGGTTTGTGAAAAGAACACACATGAAATGCCACTGGTGGATCCATATGTGGTCTGTGAAAAGAACATACATGCAATGACTCTGGTGGATCCTTATGTGGTCTGTGAAAAGAACACACATGCTATGACACAGGGTGGATCCATATGTGGTCTGTGAAAAGAACATACATGAAATGAAATTGGTGGATCCATATGTGGTCTGTGAAAAGAACACACATGCATTGACTCTGCTGGATCCATATGTGGTTTGTGAAATGAACACACATGCAATGACACTGGTGGATCCATATGTGTTCTGTGAAGAGAACAAACATTTCAATGACACTGGTAGATCCATATATGGTCTACGAAAAGAACACACATGCAATGAACTCTGGTGGATCCATATGTGGTCTGTGAAAAGAACACACATGCAATGACTCTGGTGGATCCATATGTGGTCTGTGAAAAGAACACACATGCAATGACACTAGCGGATCCAAATGTGGTCTGTGAAAAGAAGACACATGCAATGAAAATAGTGGTTCTAAATGTGGTTTGTGAAATGAACACACATGCAATGACACTGGTGGATCCATATGTGGTCTGTGAAAAGAATAAACATTTCAATGACACTGGTAGATCCATATATGGTCTGTGAAAAGAACACACATGCAATGAACTCTGGTGGATCCATATGTGGTCTGTGAAAAGAACACACATGCAATGACACTGGTAGATCCATATGTGGTCTGTGAAAAGAACACACATGCAATGACACTGGTGGATCCATATGTGGTCTCAAAAAAGAACAGACATTCAATGACAATGGTGGTTCCATATGTGGTCTATGAAAAGAACACACATGCAATGACACTAGTAGATCCATATGTGGTCTGTGAAAAGAAAACACATCCAATGACACTGGTAGATCCATATGTGGTATGTGAAAAGAACACACATGCAATGACAATGGTGGTTCAATATGTGGTCTGTGAAAAGAACTCACACGCAATGAAAATAGTGGATCCAAATGTGGTTTGTGAAAAGAACACACATGTAATGACTCTGGTGGATCCATATGTGGTTTGTGAAAAGAACACACATGTAATGATACTGGTGGATCCATATGTGGTCTGTGAAAAGAACACACATGAAATGACACTGGTGGATGCATATGTGGTTTGTGAAAAGAACGCACATGCATTGACTCTAGTGGATCTATATGTGGTCAGTGAAAAGAATACACATGCAATGACACTGGTGGATCTAAATGGGTTTGTGAAAAGAACACACATGTAATGACACTGGTGGATCCATATGTGGTCTGTGAAAAGAACACACATGCAGTGACACTGGTGGATCCATATGTGCTCTGTGAAAAGAACACAGATACAATGACAATGGTGGTTCCAAATGTGGTTTGTGAAAAGAACACACATGCAATGACACTGGTTGATCCATATGTGGTTTGTGAAAAGAAACAAACATTTCAATGACACTAGTAGATCCATATATGGTCTATGAAAAGAACACACATGCAATACTCTGGTGGATCTATATGTGGTTTGTGAAAAGAACACATATGAAATGACACTGGTGGATCAAAATGTGGTCTGCGAAAATAACACACATGCAATGACACTGGTGGATCCATATGTGGTTTGTGAAAAGAACACACATGCAATGACCATGGTGGGTCCATATGTGGTTTGTGACAAGAACACACATGAAATGACACTAGTGGTTCCATATGTGGTCCATGAAAAGAACACACATGTAGTGAAAATAGTGGATCCAAATGTGGTTTGTGAAAAGAACACACATGCAATGACATTGGTGGATTCAAATGTGGTCTATGAAAAGAGCACACATGCAATGACACTGGTGGATCCATATGTGGTTTGTGAAAAGAACACACATGCAATGACCATGGTGGGTCCATATGTGGTCTGTGAAAAGAACACACATGAAATGACACTAGTGGTTCCATATGTTGTATATGAAAAGAACACACATGCAATGAAAATAGTGGATCCAAATGTGGTATATGAAAAGAACACACATGCAATGATACTAGTGGATCCATATGTGGTCTGTGAAAAGAACACACATGTAATGACACTACTGGATCCATATGTGGTGTGTGAAAAGAAAACACATGCACTGACACTAGTGGATCCATATGTGGTTTGTGAAAAGAACATACATTTCAATGACACAAGTGGATCCATATGTGGTTTGTGAAAAGAACACACATGCAATGACACTGGTGGATCCATATGTGGTCTTTGAAAAGAACACACATGCAATGCCAATGGTGGTTCCAAGTGTGGTCTGTGAAAACAACACACATGCAATGACAATGGTGTATCTATATTTTGTTTGTGAAAAGAACACACATGCGATGACACTGGTAGATCCATATGTGGTTTGTGAAAAGAACACACATGCAATGACACTGGTGGATCCATATATGGTTTGTGAAAAGAACACACATGCAATGACTCTGGTGGATCCATATTTGGTCTGTGAAAAGAACAGACATGCAATGGCACTAGTGGATCCATATGTTGTGTGTGAAAAGAACACACATGCAATGACAATGGTGGTTCCAAATGTGGTCTGTGAAAACAAACACATGCAATGACACTGGTGGATCCATATATGGTTTGTGAAAAGAACACACATGCAATGACTCTGGTGGATCCATATGTGGTATGTGAAAATAACACACATGCAATGACACTGGTGGATCCAAATGTGGTCTGTGAAAAGAACACACATGCAATGACAATGGTTGTTTCATATGTGGTCTATGAAAAGAACACACATGCAATGAAAATAGTGGATCCAAATGTGGTTTGTGAAAAGAACACACATGCAATGACTCTGGAGGATCCATATGTGGTTTGTGAAACGAACACACATGCAATGACACTGGTGGATCCATATGTGGTCTGTGAAAATAACACACATGAAATGACACTGGTGGATCCATATGTGGTCTCTGAAAAGAACACACATGCAATGACTCTGGTGGATCCATATGTTGTCTATGAAAAGAACACACATGCAATGACTCTGGTGGATCCATATGTGGTCTGTGAAAAGAACACACATGCAATGACAATGGTGGTTCAATATGTGGTCTATGAAAAGAACACACATGCAATGAAAATAGTGGATCCAAATGTGGTTTGTCAATAGAACACACATGCAATGACTCTGGTGGATCCATATGTGGTTTATGAAAAAAACACACATGAAATGACACTGGTGGATCCATATGTGGTATGTGAAAAGAACACACATGCAATGACACTGGTGGATCCAAATGTGGTGTGTGAAAAGAACACACATGGAATGACACTGGTGGATCCATATGTGGTTTGTGAAAAGCACACATGCAATGACACTGGTGGATCCATATGTAGTCTGTGAAAAGAACACATATGCAATGACAATGGTGGTTCCAAATGTGGTTTGTGAAAAGAACACACATGCAATGACATTGGTGGATCCATATGTGGTCTGTGAAAAGAACAAACATTTCAATGACACTGTTAGATCCATATATGGTCTGTGAAAAGAACACACATGCAATGACTCTGGTGGATCTATATGTGGTTTGTGAAAAGAACACATATGCAATGACACTGGTGGATCCAAATGTCGTTTGTGAAAAGAACATACATTTCAATGACACTGGTGGATCCATATGTTGTTTGTGAAAAGAACACAAATGTAATGACACTGGTGGATCCATATGTGGTCTTTGAAAAGAACACACATGCAATGCCAATGGTGGTTCCATATGTGGTCTATGAAAAGAACACACATGCAATGACAATGGTGGATCCATATGTTGTTTGTGAAAAGAACACACATGCAATGACACTGGTAGATCCATATGTGGTGTGTGAAAAGAACACACATGCAATGACTCTGGTGGATCCATTTGTGGTCTGTGAAAAGTACAGAGATGCAATGACACTGGTGGATCCATATGTGGTGTGTGAAAAGAACACACATGTAGTGACAATGCTGGTTCCAAATGTGGTCTGTGAAAAGAACACACATGCAATGACACTAATGGATCCATATATGGTTTGTGAAAAGAACACACATGCAATGACTGTGGTGGATCCATATGTGGTCTGTGAAAATAACACACACACAATGACACTAGTGGATCCAAATGTGGTCTGTGAAAAGAACACACATGAAATGACAATGGTGGTTCCATATGTGGTCTATGAAAAGAACGCGCATGCAATGAAAATAGTGGATCCAAATGTGGTTTGTGAAAAGAACACACATGCAATGACTCTGGTGGATCCATATGTGGTTTGTGAAAGAACACACATGCAATGACTCTGGTGGATCCATATGTGGTCTGTGAAAAGAACATACATGCAATGACTCTGGTGGATCCATATGTGGTCTGTTAAAAGAACACACATGCAATGACAGTGGTGGATCCATATGTGCTGTGTGAAAAGAACACACATACAATGACAATGGTGGTTCCAAATGTGGTTTGTGAAAAGAACACACATGCAATGACACTGGTTGATCCATATCTGGTTTGTGAAATGAACAAACATTTCAATGACACTAGTAGATCCATATATGGTCTATGAAAAGAACACACATGCAATTACTCTGGTGGATCTATATGTGGTTTGTGAAAAGAACACATATGAAATGACACTGGTGGATCCAAATGTGGTCTGCGAAAAGAACACACATGCAATGACACTGGTGGATCCATATGTGGTTTGTGAAAAGAACACACATGCAATGACCATGGTGGGTCCATATGTGGTTTGTGACAAGAACACACATGAAATGACACTAGTGGTTGCATATGTGGTCCATGAAAAGAACACACATGTAGTGAAAATAGTGGATCCAAATGTGGTTTGTGAAAAGAACACACATGCAATGACATTGGTGGATCCAAATGTGGTCTGTGAAAAGAGCACACATGCAATGACACTGGTGGATCCATATGTGGTTTGTGAAAAGAACACACATGCAATGACCATGGCGGGTCCATATGTGGTCTGTGAAAAGAACACACATGAAATGACACTAGTGGTTCCATATGTGGTATATGAAAAGAACACACATGCAATGAAAATAGTGGATCCAAATGTGGTATATGAAAAGAACACACATGCAATGATACTGGTGGATCCATATGTGGTCTGTGAAAAGAACACACATGCAATGACACTGTTGGATCCATATGTGGTGTGTGAAAAGAAAACACATGCACTGACACTGGTGGATCCATATGTGGTTTGTGAAAAGAACATACATTTCAATAACACAAGTGGATCCATATGTGGTTTGTGAAAAGAACACACATGCAATGACACTGTTGGATCCATATGTGGTCTTTGAAAAGAACACACATGCAATGCCAATGGTGGTTCCATATGTGGTCTGTGAAAAGAACACACATGCAATGACAATGGTGGATCCATATGTTGTTTGTGAAAAGAACACACATGCAATGACATTGGTAGATCCATATGTGGTTTGTGAAAAGAACACACATGCAATGACACTGGTGGATCCATATATGGTTTGTGAAAAGAACACACATGCAATGACTCTGGTGGATCCATATTTGGTCTGTGAAAAGAACAGACATACAATGGCACTAGTGGATCCATATGTTGTGTGTGAAAAGAACACACATGCAATGACTTGGTTCCAAATGTGGTCTGTGAAAACAAACACATGCAATGACACTGGTGGATCCATATATCGTTTGTGAAAAGAACACACATGCAATGACTCTGGTGGATCCATATGTGGTCTGTGAAAATAACACACATGCAATGACACTGGTGGATCCAAATGTGGTCTGTGAAAAGAACACACATGCAATGACAATGGTTGTTTCATATGTGGTCTATGAAAAGAACACACATGCAATGAAAATAGTGGATCCAAATGTGGTTTGTGAAAAGAACACACATGCAATGACTCTGGAGGATCCATATGTGGTTTGTGAAACGAACACACATGCAATGACACTGGTGGATCCATATGTGGTCTGTGAAAAGAACACACATGAAATGACACTGGTGGATCCATATGTGGTCTCTGAAAAGAACACACATGCAATGACTCTGGTGGATCCATATGTTGTCTGTGAAAAGAACACACATGCAATGACTCTGGTGGATCCATATGTGGTCTGTGAAAAGAACACACATGCAATGACACTGGTGGATCCAAATGTGGTCTGTGAAAAGAACACACATGCAATGACAATGGTGGTTCAATATGTGGTCTGTGAAAAGAACACACATGCAATGAAAATAATGGATCCAAATGTGGTTTGTCAATAGAACACACATGCAATGACTCTGGTGGATCCATATGTGGTTTATGAAAAGAACACACATGAAATGACACTGGTGGATCCATATGTGGTCTGTGAAAAGAACACACATGAAATGACACTGGTGGATCCATATGTGGTCTATGAAAAGAACACACATGCATTCACTCTGGTGGATCCATATGTGGTATGTGAAAAGAACACACATGCAATGGCACTGGTGGATCCAAATGTGGTGTGTGAAAAGAACACCCATGGAATGACACTGGTGGATCCATATGTGGTCTGTGAAAAGCACACATGCAGTGACACTGGTGGATCCATATGTGGTCTATAAAAAGAACACACATGCAATGACAATGGTGGTTCCAAATGTGGTTTGTGAAAAGAACACACATGCAATGACATTGGTGGATCCATATGTGGTCTGTGAAAAGAACAAACATTTCAATGACACTGTTAGATCCATATATGGTCTGTGAAAAGAACACACATGCAATGACTCTGGTGGATCTATATGTGGTTTGTGAAAAGAACACATATGCAATGACACTGGTGGATCCAAATGTCGTTTGTGAAAAGAACATACATTTCAATGACACTGGTGGATCCATATGTGGTTTGTGAAAAGAACACAAATGTAATGACACTGGTGGATCCATATGTGGTCTTTGAAAAGAACACACATGCAATGCCAATGGTGGTTCCATATGTGGTCTGTGAAAAGAACACACATGCAATGACAATGGTGGATCCATATGTTGTTTGTGAAAAGAACACACATGCAATGACACTGGTATATCCATATGTGGTGTGTGAAAAGAACACACATGCAATGACTCTGGTGGATCCATTTGTGGTCTGTGAAAAGCACAGAGATGCAATGACACTGGTGTATCCATATGTGGTGTGTGAAAAGAACACACATGCAGTGACAATGGTGGTTTCAAATGTGGTCTGTGAAAATAAAACACACGCAATGACACTAGTGGATCCAAATGTGGTCTGTGAAAAGAACACACATGAAATGACAATGGTGGTTCCATATGTGGTCTATGAAAAGAACGTGCATGCAATGAAAATAGTGGATCCAAATGTGGTTTGTGAAAAGAACACACATGCAATGACTCTGGTGGATCCATATGTGGTTTGTGAAAAGAACACACATGCAATGACTCTTGTGGATCCATATGTGGTCTGTGAAAAGAACACACATGAAATGACACTGGTGGATCCATATGTGGTCTGTGAAAAGAACATACATGCAATGACTCTGGTGGATCCATATGTGATCTGTGAAAAGAACACACATGCAATGACTCTGGTGGATCCAAATGTGGTCTGTGAAAAGAACACACATGCAATGAAAATAGTGGTTCCAAATGTGGTTTGTGAAATGAACACACATGCTATGACACTGGTGGATCCATATGTGGTCTGTGAAAAGAACAAACAGTTCAATGACACTGGTAGATCCATATATGGTCTGTGAAAAGAACACACATGCAATGAACTCTGGTGGATCCATATGTGGTCTGTGAAAAGAACACACATGCAATGACTCTGGTGGATCCTTATGTGGTCTGTGAAAAGAACACACATGCAATGACACTGGTGGATCCAAATGTGGTCTTTGAAAAGAACACACATGCAATGAAAATAGTGGTTCCAAATGTGGTTTGTGAAATGAACACACATGCAATGACACTCGTGGATCCATATGTGGTATGTGAAAAGAACAAACATTTCAAGGACACTATTAGATCCATATATGGTCTGTGAAAAGAGCACACATGCAATGACTCTGGTGGATCTATATGTGGTTTGTGAAAAGAACACATATGCAATGACACTGGTGGATCCAAATGTGGTTTGTGAAAAGAACATACATTTCAATGACACTGGTGGATCCATATGTGGTTTGTGAAAAGAACACACATGTAATGACACTTGTGGATCCATATGTGGTCTTTGAAAAGAACACACATGCAATGCCAATGGTGGTTCCATATGTGGTCTATGAAAAGAACACACATGCAATGACAATGGTGGATCCATATGTTGTTTGTGAAAAGAACACACATGCAATGACACTGGTAGATCCATATGTGGTGTGTGAAAAGAACACACATGCAATGACTTTGGTGGATCCATTTGTGGTCTGTGAAAAGAACACACATGCAATGAACTCTGGTGGATCCATTTGTGGTATGTGAAAAGAACACACATGCAATGACACTGGTAGATCCATATGTGGTCTATGAAAAGAAAACACATGCAATGACACTGGTGGATCCATATGTGGTCTCTAAAAAGAACACACATTCAATGACAATGGTGGTTACATATGTGGTCTGTGAAAAGAACACACATGAAATGACACTGGTGGATCCATATGTGGTCTGTGAAAAGAACACACATGAAATGACACTGGTGGATCCATATGTGGTCTGTGAAAAGAACACACATGAAATGACACTGGTGGATGCATATGTGGTCTGTGAAAAGAACACACATGCAATGACAATGGTGGTTCCAAATGTGGTCTGTGAAAACAAACACAATCAATGACACTGGTGGATCCATATATGGTTTGTGAAAAGAACACACATGCAATGACTCTGGTGTATCCATATGTGGTCTGTGAAAATAACACACATGCAATGACACTGGTGGATCCAAATGTGGTCTGTGAAAAGAACACACATGCAATGACAATGGTGGTTCCATATGTGGTCTATGAAAAGAACACACATGCAATGAAAATAGTGGATCCAAATGTGGTTTGTGAAAAGAACACACATGCAATGACTCTGGAGGATCCATATGTGGTTTGTGAAAAGAACACACATGTAATGACACTGGTGGATCCATATATGGTTTGTGAAAAGAACACACATGCAATGACTCTGGTGGATCCATATGTGGTCTGTGAAAATAACACACATGCAATGACACTAGTGGATCCAAATGTGGTCTGTGAAAAGAACACACATGAAATGACAATGGTGGTTCCATATGTGGTCTATGAAAAGAACATGCATGCAATGAAAATAGTGGATCCAAATGTGGTTTGTGAAAAGAACACACATGCAATGACTCTGGTGGATCCATATGTGGTTTGTGAAAAGAACACACGTGCAATGACGCTGGTGGATCCATATTTGGTCTGTGAAAAGAACACACATGAAATGACACTGGTGGATCCATATGTGGTCTGTGAAAAGAACATACATGCAATGACTCTGGTGGATCCATATGTCGTCTGTGAAAAGAACACACATGCAATGACTCTGGTGGATCCAAATGTGGTCTTTGAAAAGAACACACATGTAATGAAAATAGTGGTTCCAAATGTCGTTTGTGAAATGAACACACATGCAATGACACTGGTGGATCCATATGTGGTCTGTGAAAAGAACAAACATTTCAATGACACTGGTAGATCCATATATGGTCTCTGAAAAGAACACACATGCAATGAACTCTAGTGGATCCATATGTGGTCTGTGAAAAGAACACACATGCAATGACTCTGGTGGATCCATATGTGGTCTGTGAAAAGAACACACATGCAATGACACTAGTGGATCCAAATGTGGTTTGTGAAAAGAACACACATGCAATGAAAATAGTGGTTCCAAATGTGGTTTGTGAAATGAAGACACATGCAATGACACTGGTGGATCCGTATGTGGTCTGTGAAAATAACAAACATTTCAATGACACTGGTAGATCCATATATGGTCTGTGAAAAGAACACACATGCAATGAACTCTGGTGGATCCATATGTAGTCTGTGAAAAGAACACACATGCAATGACACTGGTAGATCCATATGTGGTCTGTGAAAAGAACACACATGCAATGACACTGGTGGATCCATATGTGGTCTCTAAAAAGAACACACATTCAATGACAATGGTGGTTCCATATGTAGTCTGTGAAATGAACACACATGCAATGACACAGGTAGATCCATATGTGGTGTGTGAAAAGAAAACACATGCAATGACACTTGTGGATCAGAATCTGGTCTGTGAAAAGAACACACATGCAATGACAATGGTGGTTCAATATGTGGTCTGTGAAAAGAACACACACGCAATGAAAATAGTGGCTCCAAATGTGGTTTGTGAAAAGAACACACATGTAATGACTCTGGTGGATCCATATGTGGTTTGTGAAAAGAACACACATGTAATGATACTGGTGGATCCATATGTGGTGTGTGAAAAGAACACACATGAAATGACACTGGTGGATGCATATGTGGTCTGTGAAAAGAACACACATGCAATGACAATGGTGGTTCCAAATGTGGTCTGTGAAAACAAACACATGCAATGACACTGGTGGATCCATATATGGTTTGTGAAAAGAACACACATGCAATGACTGGTGGATCCATATGTAGTCTGTAAAAATAACACACATGCAATGACACTGGTGGATCCAAATGTGGTCTGTGAAAAGAACACACATGCAATGACAATGGTGGTTCCATATGTGGTCTATGAAAAGAACACACATGCAATGAAAATAGTGGATATAAATGTGGTTTGTGAAAAGAACACACATGCAATGACTCTGGAGGATCCATATGTGGTTTGTGAAAAGAACACACATGCAATGACACTGGTGGATCCATATGTGGTCTATGAAAAGAACAAACTTGAAATGACACTGGTGGATCCATATGTGGTATGTGAAAAGAACACACATGCAATGACTCTGGTGGATCCATATGTGGTCTGTGAAAAGAACACACATGCAATGACTCTGGTGGATCCATATGTGGTCTGTGAAAAGAACACACATGTAATGACACTGGTGGATCCAAATGTGGTCTGTGAAAAGAACACACATGCAATGACAATGGTGGTTCAATATGTGGTCTATGAAAAGAACACACATGCAATGAAAATAGTGGATCCAAATGTGGTTTGTGAAAAGAACAAACATGCAATGACTCTGGTGGATCCATATGTGGTTTGTGAAAAGAACACACATAAAATGACACTGGTGGATCCATATGTGGTCTGTGATACGAACACACATGAAATGACACCGGTGGATCCATATGTGGTCTATGAAAAGAACACACATGCATTGACTCTGGTGGATCCATATGTGGTATGTGAAAAAACACACATGCAATGACACTGGTGGATCCAAATGTGGTGTGTGAAAAGAACACACATGCAATGACACTGGTGGATCCATATGTGGTCTGTGAAAAGAACACACATGCAATGACACTGGTGGATCCATATGTGGTCTGTGAAAAGAGAAAATATTTCAATGACACTGTTAGATACATATATGGTCTGTGAAAAGAACACACATGCAATGACTCTGGTGGATCTATATGTGGTTTGTGAAAATAACACATATGCAATGACACTGGTGGATCCAAATGTGGTTTGTGAAAAGAACATACATTTCAATGACACTGGTGGATCCATATGTAGTCTGTGAAAAGAACACACATGCAATGACTCTGGTGGATCCGTATGTGGTCTGTGAAAAGAACACACATGCAATGACACTGGTGGATCCAAATGTGGTCTTTGAAAAGAACACACATGCAATGACTCTGGTGGATCCAAATGTGGTCTTTGAAAAGAACACACATGTAATGAAAATAGTGGTTCCAAATGTCGTTTGTGAAATGAACACACATGCAATGACACTGGTGGATCCATATGTGGTCTGTGAAAAGAACAAACATTTCAATGACACTGGTAGATCCATATATGGTCTCTGAAAAGAACACACATGCAATGAACTCTAGTGGATCCATATGTGGTCTGTGAAAAGAACACACATGCAATGACTCTGGTGGATCCATATGTGGTCTGTGAAAAGAACACACATGCAATGACACTAGTGGATCCAAATGTGGTTTGTGAAAAGAACACACATGCAATGAAAATAGTGGTTCCAAATGTGGTTTGTGAAATGAAGACACATGCAATGACACTGGTGGATCCGTATGTGGTCTGTGAAAATAACAAACATTTCAATGACACTGGTAGATCCATATATGGTCTGTGAAAAGAACACACATGCAATGAACTCTGGTGGATCCATATGTAGTCTGTGAAAAGAACACACATGCAATGACACTGGTAGATCCATATGTGGTCTGTGAAAAGAACACACATGCAATGACACTGGTGGATCCATATGTGGTCTCTAAAAAGAACACACATTCAATGACAATGGTGGTTCCATATGTAGTCTGTGAAATGAACACACATGCAATGACACAGGTAGATCCATATGTGGTGTGTGAAAAGAAAACACATGCAATGACACTTGTGGATCAGAATCTGGTCTGTGAAAAGAACACACATGCAATGACAATGGTGGTTCAATATGTGGTCTGTGAAAAGAACACACACGCAATGAAAATAGTGGCTCCAAATGTGGTTTGTGAAAAGAACACACATGTAATGACACTGGTGGATCCATATGTGGTTTGTGAAAAGAACACACATGTAATGATACTGGTGGATCCATATGTGGTGTGTGAAAAGAACACACATGAAATGACACTGGTGGATGCATATGTGGTCTGTGAAAAGAACACACATGCAATGACAATGGTGGTTCCAAATGTGGTCTGTGAAAACAAACACATGCAATGACACTGGTGGATCCATATATGGTTTGTGAAAAGAACACACATGCAATGACTGGTGGATCCATATGTAGTCTGTAAAAATAACACACATGCAATGACACTGGTGGATCCAAATGTGGTCTGTGAAAAGAACACACATGCAATGACAATGGTGGTTCCATATGTGGTCTATGAAAAGAACACACATGCAATGAAAATAGTGGATATAAATGTGGTTTGTGAAAAGAACACACATGCAATGACTCTGGAGGATCCATATGTGGTTTGTGAAAAGAACACACATGCAATGACACTGGTGGATCCATATGTGGTCTATGAAAAGAACACACTTGAAATGACACTGGTGGATCCATATGTGGTATGTGAAAAGAACACACATGCAATGACTCTGGTGGATCCATATGTGGTCTGTGAAAAGAACACACATGCAATGACTCTGGTGGATCCATATGTGGTCTGTGAAAAGAACACACATGTAATGACACTGGTGGATCCAAATGTGGTCTGTGAAAAGAACACACATGCAATGACAATGGTGGTTCAATATGTGGTCTATGAAAAGAACACACATGCAATGAAAATAGTGGATCCAAATGTGGTTTGTGAAAAGAACAAACATGCAATGACTCTGGTGGATCCATATGTGGTTTGTGAAAAGAACACACATAAAATGACACTGGTGGATCCATATGTGGTCTGTGATACGAACACACATGAAATGACACCGGTGGATCCATATGTGGTCTATGAAAAGAACACACATGCATTGACTCTGGTGGATCCATATGTGGTATGTGAAAAAACACACATGCAATGACACTGGTGGATCCAAATGTGGTGTGTGAAAAGAACACACATGCAATGACACTGGTGGATCCATATGTGGTCTGTGAAAAGAACACACATGCAATGACACTGGTGGATCCATATGTGGTCTGTGAAAAGAGAAAATATTTCAATGACACTGTTAGATACATATATGGTCTGTGAAAAGAACACACATGCAATGACTCTGGTGGATCTATATGTGGTTTGTGAAAATAACACATATGCAATGACACTGGTGGATCCAAATGTGGTTTGTGAAAAGAACATACATTTCAATGACACTGGTGGATCCATATGTAGTCTGTGAAAAGAACACACATGCAATGACTCTGGTGGATCCGTATGTGGTCTGTGAAAAGAACACACATGCAATGACACTGGTGGATCCAAATGTGGTCTGTGAAAAGAACACACATGCAATGAAAATAGTGGTTCCAAATGTGGTTTGTGAAATGAACACACATGCAATGACACTGGTGGATCCATATGTGGTATGTGAAAAGAACAAACATTTCAATGACACTGTTAGATCCATATATGGTCTGTGAAAAGAACACACATGCAATGACTCTGGTGTATCTATATGTGGTTTGTGAAAAGAACACATATGCAATGACATTGGTGGATCCAAATGTGGTTTGTGAAAAGAACATACATTTCAATGACACCGGTGGATCCGTATGTGGTTTGTGAAATGAACACACATGCAATGACACTGGTGGATCCATATGTGGTTTGTGAAAAGAAGAAACATTTCAATGACACTGGTAGATCCATATATGGTCTGTAAAAATAACACACATGCAATGAACTCTAGTGGATCCATATGTGGTCTGTGAAAAGAACACACATGCAATGACTCTGGTGGATCCATATGTGGTCTGTGAAAAGAACACACATGCAATGACACTAGTGGATCCAAATATGGTTTGTGAAAAGAACACACATGCAATGAAAATAGTGGTTCCAAATGTGGTTTGTGAAATGAACACACATGCAATGACACTGGTGGATCCATATGTGGTCTGTGAAAATAACAAACATTTCAATGACACTGGTAGATCCATATATGGTCTGTGAAAAGAACACACATGCAATGAACTCTGGTGGATCCATATGTGGTCTGTGAAAAGAACACACATGCAATGACACTGGTAGATCCATATGTGGTCTGTAAAAAGAACACACATGCAATGACACTGGTGGATCCATATGTGGTCTCTAAAAAGAACACACATTCAATGACAATGATGGTTCCATATGTAGTCTGTGAAATGAACACACATGCAATGACACTGGTAGATCCATATGTGGTGTGTGAAAAGAAAACACATGCAATGACACTTGTAGATCCAAATCTGGTCTGTGAAAAGAACACACATGCAATGACAATGGTGGTTCCATATGTGGTCTGTGAAAAGAACACACACGCAATGAAAATAGTGGATCCAAATGTGGTTTGTGAAAAAACACACATGTAATGACTCTGGTGGATCCATATGTGGTTTGTGAAAAGAACACACATGTAATGATACTGGTGGATCCATATGTGGTGTGTGAAAAGAACACACATGAAATGACACTGGTGGATGCATATGTGGTCTGTGAAAAGAACAGACATGCAATGACTCTGGTGGATCCATATGTGGTCTGTGAAAAGAGCACACTTGAAATGACACTGGTGGATCCATATGTGGTCTGTGAAAAGAACACACATGCAATGACACTGGTGGATCCATATGTGGTCTGTGAAAAGAACACACATGCAATGACTCTGGTGGATCCATATGTGGTCTGTGAAAAGAACACACATGCAATGACACTGGTGGATCCAAATGTGGTCTGTGAAAAGAACACACATGCAATGACAATGGTGGTTCAATATGTGGTCTGTGAAAAGAACACACATGCAATGAAAATAGTGGATCCAAATGTGGTTTGTGAAAAGAACAAACATGCAATGACTCTGGTGGATCCATTTGTGGTTTGTGAAAAGAACACACATAAAATGACACTGGTGGATCCATATGTGGTCTGTGATACGAACACACATGAAATGACACCAGTGGATCCATATGTGTCCTATGAAAAGAACACACATGCATTGACTCTGGTGGATCCATATGTGGTATGTGAAAAGAACACACATGCAATGACACTGGTGGATCCAAATGTCGTGTGTGAAAAGAACACACATGCAATGACACTGGTGGATCCATATGTGGTCTATGAAAATAACAAACATTTCAATGACACTGGTAGATCCATATATGGTCTGTGAAAAGAACACACATGCAATGAACTCTGGTGGATCCATATGTAGTCTGTGAAAAGAACACACATGCAATGACACTGGTAGATCCATATGTGGTCTGTGAAAAGAACACACATGCAATGACACTGGTGGATCCATATGTGGTCTCTAAAAAGAACACACATTCAATGACAATGGTGGTTCCATATGTAGTCTGTGAAATGAACACACATGCAATGACACTGGTAGATCCATATGTGGTGTGTGAAAAGAAAACACATGCAATGACACTTGTGGATCAGAATCTGGTCTGTGAAAAGAACACACATGCAATGACAATGGTGGTTCAATATGTGGTCTGTGAAAAGAACACACACGCAATGAAAATAGTGGATCCAAATGTGGTTTGTGAAAAGAACGCACATGTAATGACTCTGGTGGATCCATATGTGGTTTGTGAAAAGAACACACATGTAATGATACTGGTGGATCCATATGTGGTGTGTGAAAAGAACACACATGAAATGACACTGGTGGATGCATATGTGGTCTGTGAAAAGAACACACATGCAATGACAATGGTGGTTCCAAATGTGGTCTGTGAAAACAAACACATGCAATGACACTGGTGGATCCATATATGGTTTGTGAAAAGAACACACATGCAATGACTGGTGGATCCATATGTAGTCTGTGAAAATAACACACATGCAATGACACTGGTGTATCCAAATGTGGTCTGTGAAAAGAACACACATGCAATGACAATGGTGGTTCCATATGTGGTCTATGAAAAGAACACACATGCAATGAAAATAGTGGATATAAATGTGGTTTGTGAAAAGAACACACATGCAATGACTCTGGAGGATCCATATGTGGTTTGTGAAAAGAACACACATGCAATGACACTGGTGGATCCATATGTGGTCTGTGAAAAGAACACACTTGAAATGACACTGGTGGATCCATATGTGGTATGTGAAAAGAACACACATGCAATGGCTCTGGTGGATCCATATGTG
Organism: Avena sativa; assembly: GCA_916181665.1. Taxonomy (NCBI): domain Eukaryota; kingdom Viridiplantae; phylum Streptophyta; class Magnoliopsida; order Poales; family Poaceae; genus Avena; species Avena sativa. The sequence goes on from OV702292.1 coordinate 323,943,901, forward strand.
GTCTATGAAAAGAACACACATGCAATGACTCTGGTGGATCCATATGTGGTCTGTGAAAAGAACACACATGTAATGACACTGGTGGATCCAAATGTGGTCTGTGAAAAGAACACACATGCAATGACAATGGTGGTTCAATATGTGGTCTATGAAAAGAACACACATGCAATGAAAATAGTGGATCCAAATGTGGTTTGTGAAAAGAACAAACATGCAATGACTCTGGTGGATCCATATGTGGTTTGTGAAAAGAACACACAAAAAATGACACTGGTGGATCCATATGTGGTCTGTGATACGAACACACATGAAATGACACCGGTGGATCCATATGTGGTCTATGAAAAGAACACACATGCATTGACTCTGGTGGATCCATATGTGGTATGTGAAAAAAAACACATGCAATGACACTGGTGGATCCAAATGTGGTGTGTGAAAAGAACACACATGCAATGACACTGGTGGATCCATATGTGGTCTGTGAAAAGAACACACATGCAATGACACTGGTGGATCCATATGTGGTCTGTGAAAAGAACACACATGCAATGACAATGGTGGTTCCAAATGTGGTTCGTGAAAAGAACACACATGCAATGCCACTGGTGGATCCATATGTGGTCTGTGAAAAGAGAAAATATTTCAATGACACTGTTAGATCCATATATGGTCTGTGAAAAGAACACACATGCAATGACTCTGGTGGATCTATATGTGGTTTGTGAAAAGAACACATATGCAATGACACTAGTGGATCCAAATGTGGTTTGTGAAAAGAACATACATTTCAATGACACTGGTGGATCCATATGTAGTCTGTGAAAAGAACACACATGCAATGACTCTGGTGGATCCATATGTGGTCTGTGAAAAGAACACACATTCAATGACACTGGTGGATCCAAATGTGGTCTGTGAAAAGAACACACATGCAATGAAAATAGTGGTTCCAAATGTGGTTTGTGAAATGAACACACATGCAATGACACTGGTGGATCCATATGTGGTATGTGAAAAGAACAAACATTTCAATGACACTGTTAGATCCATATATGGTCTGTGAAAAGAACACACATGCAATGACTCTGGTGTATCTATATGTGGTTTGTGAAAAGAACACATATGCAATGACACTGGTGGATCCAAATGTGGTTTGTGAAAAGAACATACATTTCAATGACACTGGTGGATCCGTATGTGGTTTGTGAAATGAACACACATGCAATGACACTGGTGGATCCATATGTGGTCTATGAAAAGAACAAACATTTCAATGACACTGGTAGATCCATATATGGTCTGTGAAAAGAACACACATGCAATGAACTCTAGTGGATCCATATGTGGTCTGTGAAAAGAACACACATGCAATGACTCTGGTGGATCCATATGTGGTCTGCGAAAAGAACACACATGCAATGACACTAGTGGATCCAAATGTGGTTTGTGAAAAGAACACACATGCAATGAAAATAGTGGTTCCAAATGTGGTTAGTGAAATGAACACACATGCAATGACACTGGTGGATCCATATGTGGTCTGTGAAAATAACAAACATTTCAATGACACTGGTAGATCCATATATGGTCTGTGAAAAGAACACACATGCAATGAACTCTGGTGGATCCATATGTGGTCTGTGAAAAGAACACACATGCAATGACACTGGTAGATCCATATGTGGTCTGTGAAAAGAACACACATGCAATGACACTGGTGGATCCATATGTGGTCTCTAAAAAGAACACACATTCAATGACAATGGTGGTTCCATATGTAGTCTGTGAAATGAACACACATGCAATGACACTGGTAGATCCATATGTGGTGTGTGAAAAGAAAACACATGCAATGACACTTGTAGATCCAAATCTGGTCTGTGAAAAGAACACACATGCAATGACAATGGTGGTTCAATATGTGGTCTGTGAAAAGAACACACACGCAATGAAAATAGTGGATCCAAATGTGGTTTGTGAAAAGAACACACATGTAATGACTCTGGTGGATCCATATGTGGTTTGTGAAAAGAACACACATGTAATGATACTGGTGGATCCATATGTGGTGTGTGAAAAGAACACACATGAAATGACACTGGTGGATGCATATGTGGTCTATGAAAAGAACACACATGCAATGACTCTGGTGGATCCATATGTGGTCTGTGAAAAGAGCACACTTGAAATGACACTGGTGGATCCATATGTGGTCTGTGAAAAGAACACACATGCAATGACACTGGTGGATCCATATGTGGTCTATGAAAAGAACACACATGCAATGACTCTGGTGGATCCATATGTGGTCTGTGAAAAGAACACACATGCAATGACTCTGGTGGATCTATATGTGGTTTGTGAAAAGAACACATATGCAATGACACTGGTGGATCCAAATGTGGTTTGTGAAAAGAACATACATTTCAATGACACTGGTGGATCCATATGTAGTCTGTGAAAAGAACACACATGCAATGACTCTGGTGGATCCGTATGTGGTCTGTGAAAAGAACACACATGCAATGACACTGGTGGATCCAAATGTGGTCTGTGAAAAGAACACACATGCAATGAAAATAGTGGTTCCAAATGTGGTTTGTGAAATGAACACACATGCAATGACACTGGTGGATCCATATGTGGTATGTGAAAAGAACAAACATTTCAATGACACTGTTAGATCCATATATGGTCTGTGAAAAGAACACACATGCAATGACTCTGGTGTATCTATATGTGGTTTGTGAAAAGAACACATATGCAATGACACTGGTGGATCCAAATGTGGTTTGTGAAAAGAACATACATTTCAATGACACCGGTGGATCCGTATGTGGTTTGTGAAATGAACACACATGCAATGACACTGGTGGATCCATATGTGGTTTGTGAAAAGAAGAAACATTTCAATGACACTGGTAGATCCATATATGGTCTGTAAAAAGAACACACATGCAATGAACTCTAGTGGATCCATATGTGGTCTGTGAAAAGAACACACATGGAATGACTCTGGTGGATCCATATGTGGTCTGTGAAAAGAACACACATGCAATGACACTAGTGGATCCAAATATGGTTTGTGAAAAGAACACACATGCAATGAAAATAGTGGTTCCAAATGTGGTTTGTGAAATGAACACACATGCAATGACACTGGTGGATCCATATGTGGTCTGTGAAAATAACAAACATTTCAATGACACTGGTAGATCCATATATGGTCTGTGAAAAGAACACACATGCAATGAACTCTGGTGGATCCATATGTGGTCTGTGAAAAGAACACACATGCAATGACACTGGTAGATCCATATGTGGTCTGTAAAAAGAACACACATGCAATGACACTGGTGGATCCATATGTGGTCTCTAAAAAGAACACACATTCAATGACAATGATGGTTCCATATGTAGTCTGTGAAATGAACACACATGCAATGACACTGGTAGATCCATATGTGGTGTGTGAAAAGAAAACACATGCAATGACACTTGTAGATCCAAATCTGGTCTGTGAAAAGAACACACATGCAATGACAATGGTGGTTCCATATGTGGTCTGTGAAAAGAACACACACGCAATGAAAATAGTGGATCCAAATGTGGTTTGTGAAAAAACACACATGTAATTACTCTGGTGGATCCATATGTGGTTTGTGAAAAGAACACACATGTAATGATACTGGTGGATCCATATGTGGTGTGTGAAAAGAACACACATGAAATGACACTGGTGGATGCATATGTGGTCTGTGAAAAGAACAGACATGCAATGACTCTGGTGGATCCATATGTGGTCTGTGAAAAGAGCACACTTGAAATGACACTGGTGGATCCATATGTGGTCTGTGAAAAGAACACACATGCAATGACACTGGTGGATCCATATGTGGTCTGTGAAAAGAACACACATGCAATGACTCTGGTGGATCCATATGTGGTCTGTGAAAAGAACACACATGCAATGACACTGGTGGATCCAAATGTGGTCTGTGAAAAGAACACACATGCAATGACAATGGTGGTTCAATATGTGGTCTGTGAAAAGAACACACATGCAATGAAAATAGTGGATCCAAATGTGGTTTGTGAAAAGAACAAACATGCAATGACTCTGGTGGATCCATTTGTGGTTTGTGAAAAGAACACACATAAAATGACACTGGTGGATCCATATGTGGTCTGTGATACGAACACACATGAAATGACACCAGTGGATCCATATGTGTCCTATGAAAAGAACACACATGCATTGACTCTGGTGGATCCATATGTGGTATGTGAAAAGAACACACATGCAATGACACTGGTGGATCCAAATGTCGTGTGTGAAAAGAACACACATGCAATGACACTGGTGGATCCATATGTGGTCTGTGAAAATAACAAACATTTCAATGACACTGGTAGATCCATATATGGTCTGTGAAAAGAACACACATGCAATGAACTCTGGTGGATCCATATGTAGTCTGTGAAAAGAACACACATGCAATGACACTGGTAGATCCATATGTGGTCTGTGAAAAGAACACACATGCAATGACACTGGTGGATCCATATGTGGTCTCTAAAAAGAACACACATTCAATGACAATGGTGGTTCCATATGTAGTCTGTGAAATGAACACACATGCAATGACACTGGTAGATCCATATGTGGTGTGTGAAAAGAAAACACATGCAATGACACTTGTGGATCAGAATCTGGTCTGTGAAAAGAACACACATGCAATGACAATGGTGGTTCAATATGTGGTCTGTGAAAAGAACACACACGCAATGAAAATAGTGGATCCAAATGTGGTTTGTGAAAAGAACGCACATGTAATGACTCTGGTGGATCCATATGTGGTTTGTGAAAAGAACACACATGTAATGATACTGGTGGATCCATATGTGGTGTGTGAAAAGAACACACATGAAATGACACTGGTGGATGCATATGTGGTCTGTGAAAAGAACACACATGCAATGACAATGGTGGTTCCAAATGTGGTCTGTGAAAACAAACACATGCAATGACACTGGTGGATCCATATATGGTTTGTGAAAAGAACACACATGCAATGACTGGTGGATCCATATGTAGTCTGTGAAAATAACACACATGCAATGACACTGGTGTATCCAAATGTGGTCTGTGAAAAGAACACACATGCAATGACAATGGTGGTTCCATATGTGGTCTATGAAAAGAACACACATGCAATGAAAATAGTGGATATAAATGTGGTTTGTGAAAAGAACACACATGCAATGACTCTGGAGGATCCATATGTGGTTTGTGAAAAGAACACACATGCAATGACACTGGTGGATCCATATGTGGTCTGTGAAAAGAACACACTTGAAATGACACTGGTGGATCCATATGTGGTATGTGAAAAGAACACACATGCAATGACTCTGGTGGATCCATATGTGGTCTATGAAAAGAACACACATGCAATGACTCTGGTGGATCCATATGTGGTCTGTGAAAAGAACACACATGTAATGACACTGGTGGATCCAAATGTGGTCTGTGAAAAGAACACACATGCAATGACAATGGTGGTTCAATATGTGGTCTATGAAAAGAACACACATGCAATGAAAATAGTGGATCCAAATGTGGTTTGTGAAAAGAACAAACATGCAATGACTCTGGTGGATCCATATGTGGTTTGTGAAAAGAACACACAAAAAATGACACTGGTGGATCCATATGTGGTCTGTGATACGAACACACATGAAATGACACCGGTGGATCCATATGTGGTCTATGAAAAGAACACACATGCATTGACTCTGGTGGATCCATATGTGGTATGTGAAAAAAAAACACATGCAATGACACTGGTGGATCCAAATGTGGTGTGTGAAAAGAACACACATGCAATGACACTGGTGGATCCATATGTGGTCTGTGAAAAGAACACACATGCAATGACACTGGTGGATCCATATGTGGTCTGTGAAAAGAACACACATGCAATGACAATGGTGGTTCCAAATGTGGTTCGTGAAAAGAACACACATGCAATGCCACTGGTGGATCCATATGTGGTCTGTGAAAAGAGAAAATATTTCAATGACACTGTTAGATCCATATATGGTCTGTGAAAAGAACACACATGCAATGACTCTGGTGGATCTATATGTGGTTTGTGAAAAGAACACATATGCAATGACACTGGTGGATCCAAATGTGGTTTGTGAAAAGAACATACATTTCAATGACACTGGTGGATCCATATGTAGTCTGTGAAAAGAACACACATGCAATGACTCTGGTGGATCCATATGTGGTCTGTGAAAAGAACACACATTCAATGACACTGGTGGATCCAAATGTGGTCTGTGAAAAGAACACACATGCAATGAAAATAGTGGTTCCAAATGTGGTTTGTGAAATGAACACACATGCAATGACACTGGTGGATCCATATGTGGTATGTGAAAAGAACAAACATTTCAATGACACTGTTAGATCCATATATGGTCTGTGAAAAGAACACACATGCAATGACTCTGGTGTATCTATATGTGGTTTGTGAAAAGAACACATATGCAATGACACTGGTGGATCCAAATGTGGTTTGTGAAAAGAACATACATTTCAATGACACTGGTGGATCCGTATGTGGTTTGTGAAATGAACACACATGCAATGACACTGGTGGATCCATATGTGGTCTATGAAAAGAACAAACATTTCAATGACACTGGTAGATCCATATATGGTCTGTGAAAAGAACACACATGCAATGAACTCTAGTGGATCCATATGTGGTCTGTGAAAAGAACACACATGCAATGACTCTGGTGGATCCATATGTGGTCTGCGAAAAGAACACACATGCAATGACACTAGTGGATCCAAATGTGGTTTGTGAAAAGAACACACATGCAATGAAAATAGTGGTTCCAAATGTGGTTAGTGAAATGAACACACATGCAATGACACTGGTGGATCCATATGTGGTCTGTGAAAATAACAAACATTTCAATGACACTGGTAGATCCATATATGGTCTGTGAAAAGAACACACATGCAATGAACTCTGGTGGATCCATATGTGGTCTGTGAAAAGAACACACATGCAATGACACTGGTAGATCCATATGTGGTCTGTGAAAAGAACACACATGCAATGACACTGGTGGATCCATATGTGGTCTCTAAAAAGAACACACATTCAATGACAATGGTGGTTCCATATGTAGTCTGTGAAATGAACACACATGCAATGACACTGGTAGATCCATATGTGGTGTGTGAAAAGAAAACACATGCAATGACACTTGTAGATCCAAATCTGGTCTGTGAAAAGAACACACATGCAATGACAATGGTGGTTCAATATGTGGTCTGTGAAAAGAACACACACGCAATGAAAATAGTGGATCCAAATGTGGTTTGTGAAAAGAACACACATGTAATGACTCTGGTGGATCCATATGTGGTTTGTGAAAAGAACACACATGTAATGATACTGGTGGATCCATATGTGGTGTGTGAAAAGAACACACATGAAATGACACTGGTGGATGCATATGTGGTCTATGAAAAGAACACACATGCAATGACTCTGGTGGATCCATATGTGGTCTGTGAAAAGAGCACACTTGAAATGACACTGGTGGATCCATATGTGGTCTGTGAAAAGAACACACATGCAATGACACTGGTGGATCCATTTGTGGTCTATGAAAAGAACACACATGCAATGACTCTGGTGGATCCATATGTGGTCTGTGAAAAGAACACACATGCAATGACACTGGTGGATCCAAATGTGGTCTGTGAAAAGAACACACATGCAATGACAATGGTGGTTCAATATGTGGTCTGTGAAAAGAACACACATGCCATGAAAATAGTGGATCCAAATGTGGTTTGTGAAAAGAACAAACATGCAATGACTCTGGTGGATCCATTTGTGGTTTGTGAAAAGAACACACATAAAATGACACTGGTGGATCCATATGTGGTCTGTGATACGAACACACATGAAATGACACCAGTGGATCCATATGTGTCCTATGAAAAGAACACACATGCATTGACTCTGGTGGATCCATATGTGGTATGTGAAAAGAACACACATGCAATGACACTGGTGGATCCAAATGTCGTGTGTGAAAAGAACACACATGCAATGACACTGGTGGATCCATATGTGGTCTGTGAAAAGAACACACATGCAATGACACTGGTGGATCCATATGTGGTCTGTGAAAAGAACACACATGCAATGACAATGGTGGTTCCAAATGTGGTTCGTGAAAAGATCACACATGCAATGCCACTGGTGGATCCATATGTGGTCTGTGAAAAGAGAAAATATTTCAATGACACTGTTAGATCCATATATGGTCTGTGAAAAGAACACACATGCAATGACTCTGGTGGATCTATATGTGGTTTGTGAAAAGAACACATATGCAATGACACTGGTGGATCCAAATGTGGTTTGTGAAAAGAACATACATTTCAATGACACTGGTGGATCCATATGTAGTCTGTGAAAAGAACACACATGCAATGACTCTGGTGGATCCATATGTGGTCTGTGAAAAGAACACACATGCAATGACACTGGTGGATCCAAATGTGGTCTGTGAAAAGAACACACATGCAATGAAAATAGTGGTTCCAAATGTGGTTTGTGAAATGAACACACATGCAATGACACTGGTGGATCCATATGTGGTATGTGAAAAGAACAAACATTTCAATGACACTGTTAGATCCATATATGGTCTGTGAAAAGAACACACATGCAATGACTCTGGTGTATCTATATGTGGTTTGTGAAAAGAACACATATGCAATGACACTGGTGGATCCAAATGTGGTTTGTGAAAAGAACATACATTTCAATGACACTGGTGGATCCGTATGTGGTTTGTGAAATGAACACACATGCAATGACACTGGTGGATCCATATGTGGTCTCTGAAAAGAACAAACATTTCAATGACACTGGTAGATCCATATATGGTCTGTGAAAAGAACACACATGCAATGAACTCTAGTGGATCCATATGTGGTCTGTGAAAAGAACACACATGCAATGACTCTGGTGGATCCATATGTGGTCTGTGAAAAGAACACACATGCAATGACACTGGTGGATCCAAATGTGGTTTGTGAAAAGAACACACATGCAATGAAAATAGTGGTTCCAAATGTGGTTCGTGAAATGAACACACATGCAATGACACTGGTGGATCCATATGTGGTCTGTGAAAAGAACAAACATTTCAATGACACTGATAGATCCATATATCGTCTGTGAAAAGAACACACATGCAATGAACTCTGGTGGATCCATATGTGGTCTGTGAAAAGAACACACATTCAATGACAATGGTGGTTCCACATGTAGTCTGTGAAAAGAACACACTTGCAATGACACTGGTAGATCCATATGTGGTCTGTGAAAAGAAAACACATGCAATGACACTCGTGGATCCAAATCTGGTCTGTGAAAAGAACACACATGCAATGACAATGGTGGTTCAATATGTGGTCTGTGAAAAGAACACACACGCAATGAAAATAGTGGATCCAAATGTGGTTTGTAAAAAGAACACACATGTAATGACTCTGGTGGATCCATATGTGGTTTGTGAAAAGAACACACATGTAATGATACTGGTGGATCCATATGTGGTGTGTGAAAAGAACACACATGAAATGACACTGGTGGATGCATATGTGATCTTTGAAAAGAACACACATGCAATGACAATGGTGGTGACAAATGTGGTCTATGAAAACAAACACATGCAATGACACTGGCGGATCCATATATGGTTTGTGAAAAGAACACACATGCAATGACTCTGGTGGATCCATATGTGGTCTGTGATAATAACACACATGCAATGACACTGGTGGATCCAAATGTGGCCTGTGAAAAGAACACACATGCAATGACAATGGTGGTTCCATATGTGGTATATGAAAAGAACACACATGCAATGAAAATAGTGGATACAAATGTGTTTTATGAAAAGAACACACATGCAATGACTCTGGAGGATCCATATGTGGTTTGTGAAAATAAAACACATGCAATGACACTGGTGGATCCATATGTGGTCTGTGAAAAGAACACACATGCAATGACACTGCTGGATCCATATGTGGTGTGTGAAAAGAAAACACATGCACTGACACTGGTGGATCCATATGTGGTTTGTGAAAAGAACATACATTTCAATGACACTAGTGGATCCATATGTGGTTTGTGAAAAGAACACACATGCAATGACACTGGTGGATCCATATGTGCTCTGTGAAAAGAACACACTTGAAATGACACTGGTGGATCCATATGTGGTCTGTGAAAAGAACACACATGCAATGACTCTGGTGGATCCATATGTGGTCTGTGAAAAGAACACACATGCAATGACTCTGGTGGATCCATATGTTGGCTGTGAAAAGAACACACATGCAATGACACTGGTGGATCCAAATGTGGTCTGTGAAAAGAACACACATGCAATGACAATGGTGGTTCAATATGTGGTCTGTGAAAAGAACACACATGCAATGAAAATAGTGGATCCAAATGTGGTTTGTGAAAAGAACAAACATGCAATGACTCTGGTGGATCCATATGTGGTTTGTGAAAAGAACACACATAAATTGACACTGGTGGATCCATATGTGGTCTGTGATACGAACACACATGCAATGACACTGGTGGATCCAAATGTGGTGTGTGAAAAGAACACACATGCAATGACACTGGTGGATCCATATGTGGTCTGTGAAAAGAACACACATGCAATGACACTGGTGGATCCATATGTGGTCTGTGAAAAGAACACACATGCAATGAAAATGGTGGTTCCAAATGTGGTTCGTGAAAACAACACACATGCAATGCCATTGGTGGATCCATATGTGGTCTGTGAAAAGAGAAAATATTTCAATGACACTGTTAGATCCATATATGGTATGTGAAAAGAACACACATGCAATGACTCTGGTGGATCTATATGTGGTTTCTGAAAAGAACACATATGCAATGACACTGGTGGATCCAAATGTGGTTTGTGAAAAGAACATACATTTCAATGACACTGGTGGATCCATATGTAGTCTGTGAAAAGAACACACATGCAATGACTCTGGTGGATCCATATGTGGTCTGTGAAAAGAACACACATGCAATGACACTGGTGGATCCAAATGTGGTTTGTGAAAAGAACACACATGCAATGAAAATAGTGGTTCCAAATGTGATTTGTTAAATGAACACACATGCAATGACACTGGTGGATCCATATGTGGTATGTGAAAAGAACAAACATTTCAATGACACTGTTAGATGCATCTATGGTCTGTGAAAAGAACACACATGCAATGACTCTGGTGGATCTATATGTGGTTTGTGAAAAGAACACATATGCAATGACACTGGTGGATCCAAATGTGGTTTGTGAAAAGAACATACATTTCAATGACACTGGTGGATCCATATGTGGTTTGTGAAATGAACACACATGTAATGACACTTGTGGATCCATATGTGGTCTTTGAAAAGAACACACATGCAATGCCAATCGTGGTTCCATATGTGGTCTGTGAAAAGAACACACATGCAATGACAATGGTGGATCCATATGTTCTTTGTGAAAAGAACACACATGGAATGACACTGGTAGATCCATATGTGGTGTGTGAAAAGAATACACATGCAATGACTCTGGTGGATCCATTTGTGGTGTGTGAAAAGAACAAACATTTCAATGACACTGGTAGATCCATATATGGTCTGTGAAAAGAACACACATGCAATGAACTCTGGTGGATCCATATGTGGTCTGTGAAAAGAACACACATGCAATGACACTGGTAGATCCATATGTGGTCTGTGAAAAGAACACACATGCAATGACACTGGTGGATCCATATGTGGTCTCTAAAAAGAACACACATTCAATGACAATGGTGGTTACATATGTGTTCTGTGAAAAGAACACACATGCAATGACACTGGTAGATCCATATGTGGTATGTGAAAAGAAAACACATGCAATGACACTGGTGGATCCAAATCTAGTCTGTGAAAAGAACACACATGCAATGACAATGGTGGTTCAATATGTGGTCTGTGAAAAGAACACACACGGAATGAAAATAGTGGATCCAAATGTGGTTTGTGAAAAGAACACACATGTAATGACTCTTGTGGATCCATATGTGGTTTGTGAAAAGAACACACATGCAATGACACTGGTGGATGCATATGTGGTATGTGAAAAGAACACACATGCAATGACAATGGTGGTTCCAAATGTGGTCTGTGAAAACAAACACATGCAATGACACTAGTGGATCCATATATGGTTTGTGAAAAGAACACACATGCAATGACTCTGGTGGATCCATATGTGGTCTGTGAAAATAATACACATGCAATGACACTGGTGGATCAAAATGTGGTCTGTGAAAAGAACACACATGCAATGACAATGGTGGTTCCATATGTGGTCTATGAAAAGAACACACATGCAATGAAAATAGTGGATCCAAATGTGGTTTGTGAAAAGAACACACATGCAGTGACTCTGGAGGATCCATATGTGGTTTGTGAAAAGAACACACATGCAATGACACTGGTGGATCCATATATGGTTTGTGAAAAGAACACACATGCAATGACTCTGGTGGATCCATATGTGGTCTGTGAAAATAACACACATGCAATGACACTAGTGGATCCAAATGTGGTCTGTGAAAAGAACACACATGAAATGACAATGGTGGTTCCATATGTGGTCTATGAAAAGAACACGCATGCAATGAAAATAGTGGATCCAAATGTGGTTTGTGAAAAGAACACACATGCAATGACTCTGGTGGATCCATATGTGGTTTTTGAAAAGAACACACATGCAATGACACTGGTGGATCCATATGTGGTCTGTGAAAAGAACACACATGAAATGACACTGGTGGATCCATATGTGGTCTGTGAAAAGAACATACATGCAATGACTCTAGTGGATCCATATGTGGTCTGTGAAAAGAACACACATGCAATGACTCTGGTGGATCCAAATGTGGTGTGTGAAAAGAACACACATGCAATGAAGATAGTGGTTCCAAATGTGGTTTGTGAAATGAACACACATACATTGACACTGGTGGATCCATATGTGGTCTGTGAAAAGAACAAACATTTCAATGACACTGGTAGATCCATATATGGTCTGTGAAAAGAACACACATGCAATGAACTCTGGTGGATCCATATGTGGTCTATGAAAAGAACACACATGCAATGACTCTGGTGGATCCATATGTGGTTTGTGAAAAGAACACACATGCAATGACACTGGTGGATCCTAATGTGGTTTGTAAAAAGAACACACATGCAATGAAAATAGTGGTTTGTGAAATGAACACACATGCAATGACACTGGTGGATCCATATGTGGTCTGTGAAAAGAACAAACATTTCAATGACACTGGTAGATCCATATATCGTCTGTGAAAAGAACACACATGCAATGAACTCTGGTGGATCCATATGTGGTCTGTGAAAAGAACACACATGCAATGACACTGATAGATCCATATGTGGTCTGTGAAAAGAACACACATGCAATGACACTGGTGGATCCATATGTGGTCTCTAAAAGGAACACACATTCAATGACAATGGTGGTTCCACATGTAGTCTGTGAAAAGAACACACATGCAATGACACTGGTAGATCCATATGTGGTCTGTGAAAAGAAAATACATGCAATGACACTCGTGGATCCAAATCTGGTCTGTGAAAAGAACACACATGCAATGACAATGGTGGTTCAATATGTGGTCTGTGAAAAGAACACACACGCAATGAAAATAGTGGATCCAAATGTGGTTTGTGAAAAGAACACACATGTAATGACTCTGGTGGATCCATATGTGGTTTGTGAAAAGAACACACATGTAATGATACTGGTGGATCCATATGTGGTGTGTGAAAAGAACACACATGAAATGACACTGGTGGATGCATATGTGATCTTTGAAAAGAACACACATGCAATGACAATGGTGGTTCCAAATGTGGTCTATGAAAACAACACATGCAATGACACTGGCGGATCCATATGTGGTCTGTGATAATAACACACATGCAATGACACTGGTGGATCCAAATGTGGCCTGTGAAAAAAACACACATGCAATGACAATGGTGGTTCCACATGTGGTATATGAAAAGAACACACATGCAATGAAAATAGTGGATACAAATGTGGTTTGTGAAAAGAACACACTTGCAATGACTCTGGAGGATCCATATGTGGTTTGTGAAAAGAAAACACATGCAATGACACTGGTGGATCCATATGTGGTCTGTGAAAAGAACACACATGCAATGACACTGGTGGATCCATATGTGGTCTGTGAAAAGAACACACTTGAAATGACACTGGTGGATCCATATGTGGTCTCTGAAAAGAACACACATGCAATGACTCTGGTGGATTCATATGTGGTCTGTGAAAAGAACACACATTCAATGACACTGCTGGATCCATATGTGGTGTGTGAAAAGAAAACACATGCACTGACACTGGTGGATCCATATGTGGTTTGTGAAAAGAACATACATTTCAATGACACTAGTGGATCCATATGTGGTTCGTGAAAAGAACACACATGCAATGACACTGGTGGATCCATATGTGGTCTTTGAAAAGAACACACATGCAATGCCAATGGTGCTTCTATATGTGGTATGTGAAAATAACACACATGCAATGACAATGGTGGATCCATATGTTGATTGTGAAAAGAACACACATGCAATGACACTGGTAGATCCATATGTGGTTTGTGAAAAGAACACACATGCAATGACACTGGTGGATCCATATATGGTTTGTGAAAGGAACACACATGCAATGACTCTGGTGGATCCATATTTGGTCTGTGAAAAGAACAGACATGCAATGGCACTGGTGGATCCATATGTGGTGTGTGAAAAGAACACACATGCAATGACAATGGTGATTCCAAATGTGGTCTGTGAAAATAAACACATGCAATGACACTGGTGGATCCATATATGGTTTGTGAAAAGAACACACATGCAATGACTCTGGTGGATCCATATGTGGTCTGTGAAAATAACACACATGCAATGACACTGGTGGATCCAAATGTGGTCTATGAAAAGAACACACATGCAATGACAATGGTTGTTTCATATGTGGTCTATGAAAAGAACACACATGCAATGAAAATAGTGGATCCAAATGTGGTTTGTGAAAAGAACACACATGCAATGACTCTGGAGGATCCATATGTGGTTTGTGAAACGAACACACATGCAATGACACTGGTGGATCCATATGTGGTCTGTGAAAAGAACACACATGAAATGACACTGGTGGATCCATATGTGGTCTCTGAAAAGAACAAACATGCAATGACTCTGGTGGATCCATATGTTGTCTGTGAAAAGAACACACATGCAATGACTCTGGTGGATCCATATGTGGTCTGTGAAAAGAACACACATGCAATGACACTGGTGGATCCAAATGTGGTCTGTGAAAAGAACACACATGCAATGACAATGGTGGTTCAAGATGTGGTCTGTGAAAAGAACACACATGCAATGAAAATAAGGATCCAAATGTGGTTTGTCAATAGAACACACATGCAATGACTCTGGTGGATCCATATGTGGTTTATGAAAAGAACACACATGAAATGACACTGGTGGATCCATATGTGGTCTGTGAAAAGAACACACATGAAATGACACTGGTGGATCCATATGTGGTCTATGAAAAGAACACACATGCATTGACTCTGGTGGATCCATATGTGGTATGTGAAAGGAACACACATGCAATGACACTGGTGGATCCAAATGTGGTGTGTGAAACACACATGGAATGACACTGGTGGATCCATATGTGGTCTGTGAAAAGAACACACATGCAATGACACTAGTGGATCCATATGTGGTCTGTGAAAGGAACACACATGCAATGACTCTGGTGGATCCATATTTGGTCTGTGAAAAGAACAGACATGCAATGGCACTGGTGGATCCATATGTCGTGTGTGAAAAGAACACACATGCAATGACAATGGTGGTTCCAAATGTGGTCTGTGAAAACAAACGCATGCAATGACATTGGTGGATCCATATATGGTTTGTCAAAAGAACACACATGCAATGACTCTGGTGGATCCATATGTGGTCTGTGAAAAGAACACACATGCAATGACACTGGTGAATCCAAATGTGGTCTGTGAAAAGAACACACATGCAATGACAATGGTGGTTCAAGATGTGGTCTGTGAAAAGAACACACATGCAATGAAAATAGTGGATACAAATGTGGTTTGTGAAAAGAACACACATGCAATGACTCTGGAGGATCCATATGTGGTTTGTGAAAAGAAAACACATGCAATGACACTGGTGGATCCATATGTGGTCTGTGAAAAGAACACACATGCAATGACACTGGTGGATCCATATGTGGTCTGTGAAAAGAACACACTTGAAATGACACTGGTGGATCCATATGTGGTCTGTGAAAAGAACACACATGCAATGACTCTGGTGGATCCATATGTGGTCTGTGAAAAGAACACACATGCAATGACACTGCTGGATCCATATGTGGTGTGTGAAAAGAAAACACATGCACTGACACTGGTGGATCCATATGTGGTTTGTGAAAAGAACATACAATTCAATGACACTAGTGGATCCATATGTGGTTTGTGAAAAGAACACACATGCAATGACACTGGTGGATCCATATGTGGTCTTGGAAAAGAACACACATGCAATGCCAATGGTGCTTCCATATGTGGTCTGTGAAAATAACACACATCTAATAACAATGGTGGATCCATATGTTGTTTGTGAAAAGAACACACATGCAATGACACTGGTAGATCCATATGTGGTTTGTGAAAAGAACACACATGCAATGACACTGGTGGATCCATATATGGTTTGTGAAAGGAACACACATGCAATGACTCTGGTGGATCCATATTTGGTCTGTGAAAAGAACAGACATGCAATGGCACTGGTGGATCCATATGTGGTGTGTGAAAAGAACACACATGCAATGACAATGGTGGATCCATATGTGGTCTGTGAAAAGAACACACATGCAATGACACTGCTGGATCCATATGTGGTGTGTGAAAAGAAAACACATGCACTGACACTGGTGGATCCATATGTGGTTTGTGAAAAGAACATACATTTCAATGACACTAGTGGATCCATATGTGGTTTGTGAAAAGAACACACATGCAATGACACTGGTGGATCCATATGTGCTCTGTGAAAAGAACACACTTGAAATGACACTGGTGGATCCATATGTGGTCTGTGAAAAGAACACACATGCAATGACTCTGGTGGATCCATATGTGGTCTGTGAAAAGAACACACATGCAATGACTCTGGTGGATCCATATGTGGTCTGTGAAAAGAACACACATGCAATGACACTGGTGGATCCAAATGTGGTCTATGAAAAGAACACACATGCAATGACAATGGTGGTTCAATATGTGGTCTGTGAAAAGAACACACATGCAATGAAAATAGTGGATCCAAATGTGGTTTGTGAAAAGAACAAACATGCAATGACTCTGGTGGATCCATATGTGGTTTGTGAAAAGAACACACATAAAATGACACTGGTGGATCCATATGTGGTCTGTGATACGAACACACATGAAATGACACCGGTGGATCCATATGTGGTCTATGAAAAGAACACACATGCATTGACTCTGGTGGATCCATATGTGGTATGTGAAAAGAACACACATGCAATGACACTGGTGGATCCAAATGTGGTGTGTGAAAAGAACACACATGCAATGACACTGGTGGATCCATATGTGGTCTGTGAAAAGAACACACATGCAATGACACTGGTGGATCCATATGTGGTCTGTGAAAAGAACACACATGCAATGAAAATGGTGGTTCCAAATGTGGTTCGTGAAAAGAACACACATGCAATGCCACTGGTGGATCCATATGTGGTCTGTGAAAAGAGAAAATATTTCAATGACACTGTTAGATCCATATATGGTATGTGAAAAGAACACACATGCAATGACTCTGGTGGATCTATATGTGGTTTCTGAAAAGAACACATATGCAATGACACTGGTGGATCCAAATGTGGTTTGTGAAAAGAACATACATTTCAATGACACTGGTGGATCCATATGTAGTCTGTGAAAAGAACACACATGCAATGACTCTGGTGGATCCATATGTGGTCTGTGAAAAGAACACACATGCAATGACACTGGTGGATCCAAATGTGGTTTGTGAAAAGAACACACATGCAATGAAAATAGTGGTTCCAAATGTGATTTGTTAAATGAACACACATGCAATGACACTGGTGGATCCATATGTGGTATGTGAAAAGAACACACATGAAATGACACTGTTAGATGCATATATGGTCTGTGAAAAGAACACACATGCAATGACTCTGGTGGATCTATATGTGGTTTGTGAAAAGAACACATATGCAATGACACTGGTGGATCCAAATGTGGTTTGTGAAAAGAACATACATTTCAATGACACTGGTGGATCCATATGTGGTTTGTGAAATGAACACACATGTAATGACACTTATGGATCCATATGTGGTCTTTGAAAAGAACACACATGCAATGCCAATGGTGGTTCCATATGTGGTCTGTGAAAAGAACACACATGCAATGACAATGGTGGATCCATATGTTGTTTGTGAAAAGAACACACATGCAATGACACTGGTAGATCCATATGTGGTGTGTGAAAAGAATACACATGCAATGACTCTGGTGGATCCATTTGTGGTCTGTGAAAAGAACAAACATTTCAATGACACTGGTAGATCCATATATGGTCTGTGAAAAGAACACACATGCAATGAACTCTGGTGGATCCATATGTGGTCTGTGAAAAGAACACACATGCAATGACACTGGTGGATCCATATGTGGTCTGTGAAAAGAACACACATGCAATGACACTGGTGGATCCATATGTGGTCTCTAAAAAGAACACACATTCAATGACAATGGTGGTTACATATGTGTTCTGTGAAAAGAACACACATGCAATGACACTGGTAGATCCATATGTGGTATGTGAAAAGAAAACACATGCAATGACACTGGTGGATCCAAATCTAGTCTGTGAAAAGAACACACATGCAATGACAATGGTGGTTCAATATGTGGTCTGTGAAAAGAACACACACGGAATGAAAATAGTGGATCCAAATGTGGTTTGTGAAAAGAACACACATGTAATGACTCTTGTGGATCCATATGTGGTTTGTGAAAAGAACACACATGCAATGACACTGGTGGATGCATATGTGGTATGTGAAAAGAACACAAATGCAATGACAATGGTGGTTCCAAATGTGATCTGTGAAAACAAACACATGCAATGACACTAGTGGATCCATATATGGTTTGTGAAAAGAACACACATGCAATGACTCTGGTGGATCCATATGTGGTCTGTGAAAATAATACACATGCAATGACACTGGTGGATCCAAATGTGGTCTGTGAAAAGAACACACATGCAATGACAATGGTGGTTCCATATGTGGTCTATGAAAAGAACACACATGCAATGAAAATAGTGGATCCAAATGTGGTTTGTGAAAAGAACACACATGCAGTGACTCTGGAGGATCCATATGTGGTTTGTGAAAAGAACACACATGCAATGACACTGGTGGATCCATATATGGTTTGTGAAAAGAACACACATGCAATGACTCTGGTGGATCCATATGTGGTCTGTGAAAATAACACACATGCAATGACACTAGTGGATCCAAATGTGGTCTGTGAAAAGAACACACATGAAATGACAAGGGTGGTTCCATATGTGGTCTATGAAAAGAACACGCATGCAATGAAAATAGTGGATCCAAATGTGGTTTGTGAAAAGAACACACATGCAATGACTCTGGTGGATCCATATGTGGTTTTTGAAAAGAACACACATGCAATGACACTGGTGGATCCATATGTGGTCTGTGAAAAGAACACACATGAAATGACACTGGTGGATCCATATGTGGTCTGTGAAAAGAACATACATGCAATGACTCTAGTGGATCCATATGTGGTCTGTGAAAAGAACACACATGCAATGACTCTGGTGGATCCAAATGTGGTGTGTGAAAAGAACACACATGCAATGAAGATAGTGGTTCCAAATGTGGTTTGTGAAATGAACACACATACATTGACACTGGTGGATCCATATGTGGTCTGTGAAAAGAACAAACATTTCAATGACACTGGTAGATCCATATATGGTCTGTGAAAAGAACACACATGCAATGAACTCTGGTGGATCCATATGTGGTCTATGAAAAGAACACACATGCAATGACTCTGGTGGATCCATATGTGGTTTGTGAAAAGAACACACATGCAATGACACTGGTGGATCCTAATGTGGTTTGTGAAAAGAACACACATGCAATGAAAATAGTGGTTTGTGAAATGAACACACATGCAATGACACTGGTGGATCCATATGTGGTCTGTGAAAAGAACAAACATTTCAATGACACTGGTAGATCCATATATCGTCTGTGAAAAGAACACACATGCAATGAACTCTGGTGGATCCATATGTGGTCTGTGAAAAGAACACACATGCAATGACACTGATAGATCCATATGTGGTCTGTGAAAAGAACACACATGCAATGACACTGGTGGATCCATATGTGGTCTCTAAAAGGAACACACATTCAATGACAATGGTGGTTCCACATGTAGTCTGTGAAAAGAACACACATGCAATGACACTGGTAGATCCATATGTGGTCTGTGAAAAGAAAATACATGCAATGACACTCGTGGATCCAAATCTGTTCTGTGAAAAGAACACACATGCAATGACAATGGTGGTTCAATATGTGGTCTGTGAAAAGAACACACACGCAATGAAAATAGTGGATCCAAATGTGGTTTGTGAAAAGAACACACATGTAATGACTCTGGTGGATCCATATGTGGTTTGTGAAAAGAACACACATGTAATGATACTGGTGGATCCATATGTGGTGTGTGAAAAGAACACACATGAAATGACACTGGTGGATGCATATGTGATCTTTGAAAAGAACACACATGCAATGACAATGGTGGTTCCAAATGTGGTCTATGAAAACAAACACATGCAATGACACTGGCGGATCCATATATGGTTTGTGAAAAGAACACACATGCAATGACACTGGTAGATCCATATATGGTTTGTGAAAAGAACACACATGCAATGACTCTGGTGGATCCATATGTGGTCTGTGAAAATAACACACATGCAATGACACTAGTGGATCCAAATGTGGTCTGTGAAAAGAACACACATGAAATGACAATGGTGGTTCCATATGTGGTCTATGAAAAGAACACGCATGCAATGAAAATAGTGGATCCAAATGTGGTTTGTGAAAAGAACACACATGCAATGACTCTGGTGGATCCATATGTGGTTTTTGAAAAGAACACACATGCAATGACACTGGTGGATCCATATGTGGTATGTGAAAAGAACACACATGAAATGACACTGGTGGATCCATATGTGGTCTGTGAAAAGAACATACATGCAATGACTCTAGTGGATCCATATGTGGTCTGTGAAAAGAACACACATGCAATGACTCTGGTGGATCCAAATGTGGTGTGTGAAAAGAACACACATGCAATGAAGATAGTGGTTCCAAATGTGGTTTGTGAAATGAACACACATACAATGACACTGGTGGATCCATATGTGGTATGTGAAAAGAACAAACATTTCAATGACACTGGTAGATCCATATATGGTCTGTGAAAAGAACACACATGCAATGAACTCTGGTGGATCCATATGTGGTCTATGAAAAGAACACACATGCAATGACTCTGGTGGATCCATATGTGGTTTGTGAAAAGAACACACATGCAATGACACTGGTGGATCCTAATGTGGTTTGTGAAAAGAACACACATGCAATGAAAATAGTGGTCCTAAATGTGGTTTGTGAAATGAACACACATGCAATGACACTGGTGGATCCATATGTGGTCTGTAAAAAGAACAAACATTTCAATGACACTGGTAGATCCATATATCGTCTGTGAAAAGAACACACATGCAATGAACTCTGGTGGATCCATATGTGGTCTGTGAAAAGAACACACATGCAATGATACTGATAGATCCATATGTGGTCTGTGAAAAGAACACACATGCAATGACACTGGTGGATCCATATGTGGTCTCTAAAAGGAACACACATTCAATGACAATGGTGGTTCCACATGTAGTCTGTGAAAAGAACACACATGCAATGACACTGGTAGATCCATATGTGGTCTGTGAAAAGAAAATACATGCAATGACACTCGTGGATCCAAATCTGGTCTGTGAAAAGAACACACATGCAATGACAATGGTGGTTCAATATGTGGTCTGTGAAAAGAACACACACGCAATGAAAATAGTGGATCCAAATGTGGTTTGTGAAAAGAACACACATGTAATGACTCTGGTGGATCCATATGTGGTTTGTGAAAAGAACACACATGTAATGATACTGGTGGATCCATATGTGGTGTGTGAAAAGAACACACATGAAATGACACTGGTGGATGCATATGTGATCTTTGAAAAGAACATACATGCAATGACAATGGTGGTTCCAAATGTGGTCTATGAAAACAAACACATGCAATGACACTGGCGGATCCATATATGGTTTGTGAAAAGAACACACATGCAATGACTCTGGTGGATCCATATGTGGTCTGTGATAATAACACACATGCAATGACACTGGTGGATCCAAATGTGGCCTATGAAAAGAACACACATGCAATGAAAATGGTGGTTCCATATGTGGTATATGAAAAGAACACACATGCAATGAAAATAGTGGATACAAATGTGGTTTGTGAAAAGAACACACATGCAATGACTCTGGAGGATCCATATGTGGTTTGTGAAAAGAAAACACATGCAATGACACTGGTGGATCCATATGTGGTCTGTGAAAAGAACACACATGTAATGACACTGGTGGATCCATATGTGGTCTGTGAAAAGAACACACTTGAAATGACACTGGTGGATCCATATGTGGTCTGTGAAAAGAACACACATGCAATGACTCTGGTGGATTCATATGTGGTCTGTGAAAAGAACACACATGCAATGACACTGCTGGATCCATATGTGGTGTGTGAAAATAAAACACATGCACTGACACTGGTGGATCCATATGTGGTTTGTGAAAAGAACATACATTTCAATGACACCAGTGGATCCATATGTGGTTCGTGAAAAGAACACACATGCAATGACACTGGTGGATCCATATGTGGTCTTTGAAAAGAACACACATGCAATGCCAATGGTGCTTCCATATGTGGTCTCTGAAAATAACACACATGCAATGACAATGGTGGATCCATATGTTGTTTGTGAAAAGAACACACATGCAATGACACCGGTAGATCCATATGTGGTTTGTAAAAAGAACACACATGCAATGACACTGGTGGATCCATATATGGTTTGTGAAAGGAACACACATGCAATGACTCTGGTGGATCCATATTTGGTCTGTGAAAAGAACAGACATGTAATGGCACTGGTGGATCCATATGTGGTGTGTGAAAAGAACACACATGCAATGACAATGGTGATTCCAAATGTGGTATGTGAAAACAAACACATGCAATGACACTGGTGGATCCATATATGGTTTGTGAAAAGAACACACATGCAATGACTCTGGTGGATCCATATGTGGTCTGTGAAAATAACACACATGCAATGACACTGGTGGATCCAAATGTGGTCTGTGAAAACAACACACATGCAATGACAATGGTTGTTTCATATGTGGTCTATGAAAAGAACACACATGCAATGAAAATAGTGGATCCAAATGTGGTTTGTGAAAAGAACACACATGCAATGACTCTGGAGGATCCATATGTGGTTTGTGAAACGAACACACATGCAATGACACTGGTGGATCCATATGTGGTCTGTGAAAAGAACACACATGAAACGACACTGGTGGATCCATATGTGGTCTCTGAAAAGAACAAACATGCAATGACTCTGGTGGATCCATATGTTGTCTGTGAAAAGAACACACATGCAATGACTCTGGTGGATCCATATGTGGTCTGTGAAAAGAACACACATGCAATGACACTGGTGGATCCAAATGTGGTCTGTGAAAAGAACACACATGCAATGACAATGGTGGTTCAAGATGTGGTCTGTGAAAAGAACACACATGCAATGAAAATAAGGATCCAAATGTGGTTTGTCAATAGAACACACATGCAATGACTCTGGTGGATCCATATGTGGTTTATGAAAAGAACACACATGAAATGACACTGGTGGATCCATATGTGGTCTGTGAAAAGAACACACATGAAATGACACTGGTGGATCCATATGTGGTCTATGAAAAGAACACACATGCATTGACTCTGGTGGATCCATATGTGGTATGTGAAAGGAACACACATGCAATGACACTGGTGGATCCAAATGTGGTGTGTGAAAAGAACACACATGGAATGACACTGGTGGATCCATATGTGGTCTGTGAAAAGAACACACATGCAATGACACTGGTGGATCCATATGTGGTCTGTGAAAGGAACACACATGCAATGACTCTGGTGGATCCATATTTGGTCTGTTAAAGGAACAGACATGCAATGGCACTGGTGGATCCATATGTGATGTGTGAAAAGAACACACATGCAATGACAATGGTGGTTCCAAATGTGGTCTGTGAAAACAAACACATGCAATGACACTGGTGGATCCATATATGGTTTGTGAAAAGAACACACATGCAATGACTCTGGTGGATCCATATGTGGTCTGTGAAAAGAACACACATGCAATGACACTGGTGGATCCAAATGTGGTCTGTGAAAAGAACACACATGCAATGACAATGGTGGTTCAAGATGTGGTCTGTGAAAAGAACACACATGCAATGAAAATAGTGGATACAAATGTGGTTTGTGAAAAGAACACACATGCAATGACTCTGGAGGATCCATATGTGGTTTGTGAAAAGAAAACACATGCAATGACACTGGTGGATCCATATGTGGTCTGTGAAAACAACACACATGCAATGACACTGGTGGATCCATATGTGTTCTGTGAAAAGAACACACTTGAAATGACACTAGTGGATCCATATGTGGTCTGTGAAAAGAACACACATGCAATGACTCTGGTGGATCCATATGTGGTCTGTGAAAAGAACACACATGCAATGACACTGCTGGATCCATATGTGGTGTGTGAAAAGAAAACACATGCACTGACACTGGTGGATCCATATGTGGTTTGTGAAAAGAACATACAATTCAATGGCACTAGTGGATCCATATGTGGTCTTTGAAAAGAACACACATGCAATGCCAATGGTGCTTCCATATGTGGTCTGTGAAAATAACACACATCTAATAACAATGGTGGATCCATATGTTGTTTGTGAAAAGAACACACATGCAATGACACTGGTAGATCCATATGTGGTTTGTGAAAAGAACACACATGCAATGACACTGGTGGATCCATATATGGTTCGTGAAAGGAACACACATGCAATGACTCTGGTGGATCCATATTTGGTCTGTGAAAAGAACAGACATGCAATGGCACTGGTGGATCCATATGTGGTGTGTGAAAAGAACACACATGCAATGACAATGGTGGTTCCAAATGTGGTCTGTGAAAACAAACACATGCAATGACACTGGTGGATCCATATATGGTTTGTGAAAAGAACACACATGCAATGACTCTGGTGGATCCATATGTGGTCTGTGAAAATAACACACATGCAATGACACTGGTGGATCCAAATGTGGTCTGTGAAAAGAACACACATGCAATGACAATGGTTGTTTCATATGTGGTCTATGAAAAGAACACACATGCAATGAAAATAGTGGATCCAAATGTGGTTTGTGAAAAGAACACACATGCAATGACTCTGGAGGATCCATATGTGGTTTGTGAAACGAACACACATGCAATGACACTGGTGGATCCATATGTGGTCTGTGAAAAGAACACACATGAAATGACACTGGTGGATCCATATGTGGTCTCTGAAAAGAACAAACATGCAATGACTCTGGTGGATCCATATGTGGTCTGTGAAAAGAACACACATGCAATGACTCTGGTGGATCCATATGTGGTCTGTGAAAAGAACACACATGCAATGACACTGGTGGATCCAAATGTGGTATGTGAAAAGAACACACATGCAATGACAATGGTGGTTCAAGATGTGGTCTGTGAAAAGAACACACATGCAATGAAAATAGTGGATCCAAATGTGGTTTGTCAATAGAACACACATGCAATGACTCTGGTGGATCCATATGTGGTGTATGAAAAGAACACACATGAAATGACACTGGTGGATCCATATGTGGTCTGTGAAAAGAACACACATGAAATGACACTGGTGGATCCATATGTGGTCTATGAAAAGAACACACATGCATTGACTCTGATGGATCCATATGTGGTATGTGAAAGGAACACACATGCAATGGCACTGGTGGATCCAAATGTGGTGTGTGAAAAGAACACACATGGAATGACACAGGTGGACCCATATATGGTCTGTGAAAAGCACACATGCAATGACACTGGTGGATCCATATGTGGTCTGTGAAAAGAACACACGTGCAATGACAATGTTGGTTCCAAACGTGGTTTGTGAAAAGAACACATATGCAATGACATTGGTTGATCCATATGTGGTCTGTGAAAAGAACAAACATTTCAATGACACTGTTAGATCCATATATGGTCTGTGAAAAGAACACACATGCAATGACTCTGGTGGATCTATATGTGGTTTGTGAAAAGAACACATATGCAATGACACTGGTGGATCCAAATGTCGTTTGTGAAAAGAACATACATTTCAATGACCCTGGTGGATCCATATGTGGTTTGTGAAAAGAACACAAATGTAATGACACTGGTGGCTCCATATGTGGTCTTTGAAAAGAACACACATGCAATGCCAATGGTGGTTCCATATGTGGTCTGTGAAAAGAACACACATGCAATGACAATGGTGGATCCATATGTTGTTTGTGAAAAGAACACACATGCAATGACACTGGTAGATCCATATGCTGTGTGTGAAAAGAACACACATGCAATGACTCTGGTGGATCCATTTGTGGTCTGTGAAAAGCACAGAGATGCAATGACACTGGTGGATCCATATGTGGTGTGTGAAAAGAACACACATGCAGTGACAATGGCGGTTCCAAATGTGGTCTGTGAAAAGAACACACATGCAATGACACTAGTGGATCCAAATGTGGTCTGTGAAAAGAACACACATGCAATGAAAATAGTGGATCCAAATGTGGTTTGTGAAAAGAACACAGATGCAGTGACTCTGCAGGATCCATATGTGGTTTGTGAAAAGAACACACATGCAATGACACTGGTGGATCCATATATGGTTTGTGAAAAGAACACACATGCAATGACTCTGGTGGATCCATATGTGGTCTGTGAAAATAACACACATGCAATGACACTAGTGGATCCAAATGTGGTCTGTGAAAAGAACACACATGAAATGACAATGGTGGTTCCATAAGTGGTCTATGAAAAGAACACGCATGCAATGAAAATAGTGGATCCAAATGTGGTTTGTGAAAAGAACACACATGCAATGACTCTGGTGGATCCATATGTGGTTTGTGAAAAGAACACACATGCAATGACACTGGTGGATCCATATGTGGTCTGTGAAAAGAACACACATGAAATGACACTGGTGGATCCATATGTGGTCTGTGAAAAGAACATACATGCAATGACTCTGGTGGATCCATATGTGGTCTGTGAAAAGAACACACATGCAATGACTCTGGTGGATCCAAATGTGGTGTGTGAAAAGAACACACATGCAATGAAGATAGTGGTTCCAAATGTGGTCTGTGAAATGAACACACATGCAATGACACTGGTGGATCCATATGTGGTCTGTGAAAAGAACAAACATTTCAATGACACTGGTAGATCCATATATGGTATGTGAAAAGAACACACATGCAATGAACTCTGGTGGATCCATATGTGGTCTGTGAAAAGAACACACATGCAATGACTCTGGTGGATCCATATGTGGTCTGTGAAAAGAACACACATGCAATGACACTGGTGGATCCTAATGTGGTTTGTGAAAAGAACACACATGCAATGACTCTGGTGGATCCATATGTGGTCTGTGAAAAGAACACACATGCAATGACACTGGTGGATCCAAATGTGGTCTGTGAAAAGAACACACATGCAATGACAATGGTGGTTCAAGATGTGGTCTGTGAAAAGAACACACATGCAATGAAAATAGTGGATCCAAATGTGGTTTGTCAATAGAACACACATGCAATGACTCTGGTGGATCCATATGTGGTTTATGAAAAGAACACACATGAAATGACACTGGTGGATCCATATGTGGTCTGTGAAAAGAACACACATGAAATGACACTGGTGGATCCATATGTGGTCTATGAAAAGAACACACATGCATTGACTCTGATGGATCCATATGTGGTATGTGAAAGGAACACACATGCAATGGCACTGGTGGATCCAAATGTGGTGTGTGAAAAGAACACACATGGAATGACACAGGCGGACCCATATGTGGTCTGTGAAAAGCACACATGCAATGACACTGGTGGATCCATATGTGGTCTGTGAAAAGAACACACGTGCAATGACAATGTTGGTTCCAAACGTGGTTTGTGAAAAGAACACATATGTAATGACATTGGTTGATCCATATGTTGTCTGTGAAAAGAACAAACATTTCAATGACACTGTTAGATCCATATATGGTCTGTGAAAAGAACACACATGCAATGACTCTGGTGGATCTATATGTGGTTTGTGAAAAGAACACATATGCAATGACACTGGTGGATCCAAATGTCGTTTGTGAAAAGAACATACATTTCAATGACCCTGGTGGATCCATATGTGGTTTGTGAAAAGAACACAAATGTAATGACACTGGTGGCTCCATATGTGGTCTTTGAAAAGAACACACATGCAATGCCAATGGTGGTTCCATATGTGGTCTGTGAAAAGAACACACATGCAATGACAATGGTGGATCCATATGTTGTTTGTGAAAAGAACACACATGCAATGACACTGGTAGATCCATATGTGGTGTGTGAAAAGAACACACATGCAATGACTCTGGTGGATCCATTTGTGGTCTGTGAAAAGCACAGAGATGCAATGACACTGGTGGATCCATATGTGGTGTGTGAAAAGAATACACATGCAGTGACAATGGCGGTTCCAAATGTGGTCTATGAAAAGAACACACATGCAATGACACTAGTGGATCCAAATGTGGTCTATGAAAAGAACACACATGCAATGAAAATAGTGGATCCAAATGTGGTTTGTGAAAAGAACACAGATGCAGTGACTCTGCAGGATCCATATGTGGTTTGTGAAAAGAACACACATGCAATGACACTGGTGGATCCATATATGGTTTGTGAAAAGAACACACATGCAATGACTCTGGTGGATCCATATGTGGTCTGTGAAAATAACACACATGCAATGACACTAGTGGATCCAAATGTGGTCTGTGAAAAGAACACACATGAAATGACAATGGTGGTTCCATAAGTGGTCTATGAAAAGAACACGCATGCAATGAAAATAGTGGATCCAAATGTGGTTTGTGAAAAGAACACACATGCAATGACTCTGGTGGATCCATATGTGGTTTGTGAAAAGAACACACATGCAATGACACTGGTGGATCCATATGTGGTCTGTGAAAAGAACACACATGAAATGACACTGGTGGATCCATATGTGGTCTGTGAAAAGAACATACATGCAATGACTCTGGTGGATCCATATGTGGTCTGTGAAAAGAACACACATGCAATGACTCTGGTGGATCCAAATGTGGTGTGTGAAAAGAACACACATGCAATGAAGATAGTGGTTCCAAATGTGGTCTGTGAAATGAACACACATGCAATGACACTGGTGGATCCATATGTGGTCTGTGAAGAGAACAAACATTTCAATGACACTGGTAGATCCATATATGGTATGTGAAAAGAACACACATGCAATGAACTCTGGTGGATCCATATGTGGTCTATGAAAAGAACACACATGCAATGACACTGGTGGATCCTAATGTGGTTTGTGAAAAGAACACACATGCAATGACTCTGGTGGATCCATATGTGATCTGTGAAAAGAACACACATGTAATGACACTGGTGGATCCAAATGTGGTCTGTGAAAAGAACACACATGCAATGACAATGGTGGTTCAAGATGTGGTATGTGAAAAGAACACACATGCAATGAAAATAGTGGATCCAAATGTGGTTTGTCAATAGAACACACATGCAATGACTCTGGTGGATCCATATGTGGTTTATGAAAAGAACACACATAAAATGACACTGGTGGATCCATATGTGGTCTGTGAAAAGAACACACATGAAATGACACTGGTGGATCCATATGTGGTCTATGAAAAGAACACACATGCATTGACTCTGATGGATCCATATGTGGTATGTGAAAGGAACACACATGCAATGGCACTGGTGGATCCAAATGTGGTGTGTGAAAAGAACACACATGGAATGACACAGGTGGACCCATATGTGGTCTGTGAAAAGCACACATGCAATGACACTGGTGGATCCATATGTGGTCTGTGAAAAGAACACACGTGCAATGACAATGTTGGTTCCAAACGTGGTTTGTGAAAAGAACACATATGCAATGACATTGGTTGATCCATATGTGGTCTGTGAAAAGAACAAACATTTCAATGACACTGTTAGATCCATATATGGTCTGTGAAAAGAACACACATGCAATGACTCTGGTGGATCTATATGTGGTTTGTGAAAAGAACACATATGCAATGACACTGGTGGATCCAAATGTCGTTTGTGAAAAGAACATACATTTCAATGACCCTGGTGGATCCATATGTGGTTTGTGAAAAGAACACAAATGTAATGACACTGGTGGCTCCATATGTGGTCTTTGAAAAGAACACACATGCAATGCCAATGGTGGTTCCATATGTGGTCTGTGAAAAGAACACACATGCAATGACAATGGTGGATCCATATGTTGTTTGTGAAAAGAACACACATGCAATGACACTGGTAGATCCATATGTGGTGTGTGAAAAGAACACACATGCAATGACTCTGGTGGATCCATTTGTGGTCTGTGAAAAGCACAGAGATGCAATGACACTGGTGGATCCATATGTGGTGTGTGAAAAGAACACACATGCAGTGACAATGGCGGTTCCAAATGTGGTCTGTGAAAAGAACACACATGCAATGACACTAGTGGATCCAAATGTGGTCTGTGAAAAGAACACACATGCAATGAAAATAGTGGATCCAAATGTGGTTTGTGAAAAGAACACAGATGCAGTGACTCTGCAGGATCCATATGTGGTTTGTGAAAAGAACACACATGCAATGACATTGGTGGATCCATATATGGTTTGTGAAAAGAACACACATGCAATGACTCTGGTGGATCCATATGTGGTCTGTGAAAATAACACACATGCAATGACACTAGTGGATCCAAATGTGGTCTGTGAAAAGAACACACATGAAATGACAATGGTGGTTCCATAAGTGGTCTATGAAAAGAACACGCATGCAATGAAAATAGTGGATCCAAATGTGGTTTGTGAAAAGAACACACATGCAATGACTCTGGTGGATCCATATGTGGTGTGTGAAAAGAACACACATGCAATGACACTGGTGGATCCATATGTGGTCTGTGAAAAGAACACACATGAAATGACACTGGTGGATCCATATGTGGTCTGTGAAAAGAACATACATGCAATGACTCTGGTGGATCCATATGTGGTCTGTGAAAAGAACACACATGCAATGACTCTGGTGGATCCAAATGTGGTGTGTGAAAAGAACACACATGCAATGAAGATAGTGGTTCCAAATGTGGTCTGTGAAATGAACACACATGCAATGACACTGGTGGATCCATATGTGGTCTGTGAAAAGAACAAACATTTCAATGACACTGGTAGATCCATATATGGTATGTGAAAATAACACACATGCAATGAACTCTGGTGGATCCATATGTGGTCTGTGAAAAGAACACACATGCAATGACTCTGGTGGATCCATATGTGGTCTGTGAAAAGAACACACATGCAATGACACTGGTGGATCCTAATGTGGTTTGTGAAAAGAACACGCATGCAATGAAAATAGTGGTTCCAAATGTGGTTTGTGAAATGAATGCACATGCAATGACACTGGTGGATCCATATGTGGTCTGTGAAAAGAACAAACATTTCAATGACACTGGTAGATCCATATATGGTCTGTGAAAAGAACACACATGCAATGAACTCTGGTGGATCCATATGTTGTCTGTGAAAAGAACACACATGCAATGACACTGGTAGATCCATATGTGGTATGTGAAAAGAACACACATGCAATGACACTGGTGGATCCATATGTGGTCTCTAAAAAGAACACACATTCAATGACAATGGTGGTTCCACATGTAGTCTGTGAAAAGAACACACATGCAATGACACTGGTAGATCCATATGTGGTCTGTGAAAAGAAAACACATGCAATGACACTCGTGGATCCAAATCTGGTCTGTGAAAAGAACACACATGCAATGACAATGGTGGTTCAATATGTGATCTGTGAAAAGAACACACACGCAATGAAAATAGTGGATCCAAATGTGGTTTGTGAAAAGAACACATATGAAATGACACTGGTGGATCCATATGTGGTCTGTGAAAAGAACACACATGAAATGACACTGGTGGATACATATGTGGTCTGTGAAAAGAACACACATGCAATGACAATGGTGGTTCCAAATGTGGTCTGTGAAAAGAAACACAATCAATGACACTGGTGGATCCATATATGGTTTGTGAAAATAACACACATGCAATGACTCTGGTGGATCCATATGTGGTCTGTGAAAATAACACACATGCAATGGCACTGGTGGATCCAAATGTGGTCTGTGAAAAGAACACACATGCATTGACTCTGGTGGATCTATATGTGGTCTGTGAAAAGAACACACATGCAATGACACTACTGGATCCATATGTGGTCTGTGAAAATAACACACATGCAATGACAATGGTGGATCCATATGTGGTCTGTGAAAAGAAAACACATGCAATGACACTGGTGGAGCCATATGTGGTCTGTGAAAAGAACACACATGCAATGACACTGGTGGATCCATATGTGGTCTGTGAAAAGAACACACTTGAAATGACACTGGTGGATCCATATGTGGTCTGTGAAAAGAACACACATGCAATGACTCTGGTGGATCCATATGTGGTCTGTGAAAAGAACACACATGCAATGACACTGGTGGATCCAAATGTGGTCTGTGAAAAGAACACACATGCAATGACAATGGTGGTTCAATATGTGGTATGTGAAAAGAACACACATTTCAATGAAAATAGTGGATCCATATGTGGTTTGTGAAAAGAACACACATGCAATGACACTGGTGGATCCATATGTGGTCTTTGACAAGAACACACATGCAATGCCAATGGTGGTTCCATATGTGGTCTGTGAAAAGAACACACATGCAATGACAATGGTGGATCCATATGTTGTTTGTGAAAAGAACACACATGCAATGACACTGGTAGATCCATATGTGGTTTGTGAAAAGAACACACATGCAATGACACTGGTGGATCCATATATGGTCTGTGAAAAGAACACACGTGCAATGACAATGTTGGTTCCAAATTTGGTCTGTGAAAAGAACAGACATGCAATGGCACTGGTGGATCCATATGTGGTGTGTGAAAAGAACACACATGCAATGACAATGGTGGTTCCAAATGTGGTCTGTGAAAACAAACACATGCAATGACACTGGTGGATCCATATATGGTTTGCGAAAAGAACACACATGCAATGACTCTGGTGGATCCATATGTGGTCTGTGAAAAGAACACACATGCAATGACACTGGTGGATGCAAATGTGGTCTGCGAAAAGAACACACATGCAATGACAATGGTGGTTCAAGATGTGGTCTGTGAAAAGAACACACATGCAATGAAAATAGTGGATCCAAATGTGGTTTGTCAATAGAACACACATGCAATGAAAATAGTGGAACCATATGTGGTTTTTGAAAAGAACACACATGAAATGACACTGGTGGATCCATATGTGATCTGTGAAAAGAACACACATGAAATGACACTGGTGGATCCATATGTGGTCTATGAAAAGAACACACATGCATTGACTCTGGTGGATCCATATGTGGTATGTGAAAAGAACACACATGCAATGGCACTGGTGGATCCAAATGTGGTGTGTGAAAAGAACACACATGGAATGACACTGGTGGATCCATATGTGGTCTGTGAAAAGCACACATGCAATGACACTGGTGGATCCATATGTGGTCTGTGAAAAGAACACACGTGCAATGACAATGTTGGTTCCAAATGTGGTTTGTGAAAAGAACACACATGCAATGACATTGGTTGATCCATATGTGGTCTGTGAAAAGAACAAACATTTCAATGACACTGTTAGATCCGTATATGGTCTGTGAAAAGAACACACATGCAATGACTCTGGTGGATCTATGTGTGGTTTGTGAAAAGAACACATATGCAATGACACTGGTGGATCCAAATGTCGTTTGTGAAAAGAACATACATTTCAATGACACTGGTGGATCCATATGTGGTTTGTGAAAAGAACACAAATGTAATGACACTGGTGGATCCATATGTGGTCTTTGAAAAGAACACACATGCAATGCCAATGGTGGTTCCATATGTGGTCTGTGAAAAGAACACACATGCAATGACAATGGTGGATCCATATGTTGTTTGTGAAAAGAACACACATGCAATGACACTGGTAGATCCATATGTGGTGTGTGAAAAGAACGCACATGCAATGACACTGGTGGATCCATTTGTGGTCTGTGAAAAGCACAGAGATGTAATGACACTGGTGGATCCATATGTGGTGTGTGAAAAGAACACACATGAAATGACAATGGTGGTTCCATATGTGGTCTGTGAAAAGAACACACATGCAATGACAATGGTGGATCCATATGTGGTCTGTGACAAGAACACACATGCAATGAAACTGGTGGATCCATATGTGGTCTGTGAAAAGAAAACACATGCAATGACACTGGTGGATCCATATGTGGTCTGTGAAAAGAACACACATGCAATGACACTGGTGGATCCATATGTGGTCTGTGAAAAGAACACACTTGAAATGACACTGGTGGATCCATATGTGGTCTGTGAAAAGAACACACATGCAATGACTCTGGTGGATCCATATGTGGTCTGTGAAAAGAACACACATGCAATGACACTGGTGGATCCAAATGTGGTCTGTGAAAAGAACACACATGCAATGACAATGGTGGTTCAATATGTGGTCTGTGAAAAGAACACACATTTCAATGAAAATAGTGGATCCATATGTGGTTTGTGAAAAGAACACACATGCAATGACACTGGTGGATCCATATGTGGTCTTTGACAAGAACACACATCCAATGCCAATGGTGGTTCCATATGTGGTCTGTGAAAAGAACACACATGCAATGACAATGGTGGATCCATATGTTGTTTGTGAAAAGAACACACATGCAATGACACTGGTAGATCCATATGTGGTTTGTGAAAAGAACACACATGCAATGACACTGGTGGATCCATATATGGTCTGTGAAAAGAACACACGTGCAATGACAATGTTGGTTCCAAATTTGGTCTGTGAAAAGAACAGACATGCAATGGCACTGGTGGATCCATATGTGGTGTGTGAAAAGAACACACATGCAATGACAATGGTGGTTCCAAATGTGGTCTGTGAAAACAAACACATGCAATGACACTGGTGGATCCATATATGGTTTGCGAAAAGAACACACATGCAATGACTCTGGTGGATCCATATGTGGTCTGTGAAAAGAACACACATGCAATGACACTGGTGGATGCAAATGTGGTCTGCGAAAAGAACACACATGCAATGACAATGGTGGTTCAAGATGTGGTCTGTGAAAAGAACACACATGCAATGAAAATAGTGGATCCAAATGTGGTTTGTCAATAGAACACACATGCAATGAAAATAGTGGAACCATATGTGGTTTTTGAAAAGAACACACATGAAATGACACTGGTGGATCCATATGTGATCTGTGAAAAGAACACACATGAAATGACACTGGTGGATCCATATGTGGTCTATGAAAAGAACACACATGCATTGACTCTGGTGGATCCATATGTGGTATGTGAAAAGAACACACATGCAATGGCACTGGTGGATCCAAATGTGGTGTGTGAAAAGAACACACATGGAATGACACTGGTGGATCCATATGTGGTCTGTGAAAAGCACAAATGCAATGACACTGGTGGATCCATATGTGGTCTGTGAAAAGAACACACATGCAATGACAATGTTGGTTCCAAATGTGGTTTGTGAAAAGAACACACATGCAATGACATTGGTTGATCCATATGTGGTCTGTGAAAAGAACAAACATTTCAATGACACTGTTAGATCCATATATGGTCTGTGAAAAGAACACACATGCAATGACTCTGGTGGATCTATGTGTGGTTTGTGAAAAGAACACATATGCAATGACACTGGTGGATCCAAATGTCGTTTGTGAAAAGAACATACATTTCAATGACACTGGTGGATCCATATGTGGTTTGTGAAAAGAACACAAATGTAATGACACTGGTGGATCCATATGTGGTCTTTGAAAAGAACACACATGCAATGCCAATGGTGGTTCCATATGTGGTCTGTGAAAAGAACACACATGCAATGACAATGGTGGATCCATATGTTGTTTGTGAAACGAACACAGATGCAATGACACTGGTAGATCCATATGTGGTGTGTGAAAAGAACACACATGCAATGACTCTAGTGGATCCATTTGTGGTCTGTGAAAAGCACAGAGATGTAATGACACTGGTGGATCCATATGTGGTGTGTGAAAAGAACACACAAGCAGTGTCAATGGTGGTTCCAAATGTGGTCTGTGAAAAGAACACACATGCAATGACACTGATGGATCCATATATGGTTTGTGAAAAGAACACACATGCAATGACTGTGGTGGATCCATATGTGGTCTGTGAAAATAACACACACGCAATGACACTAGTGGATCCAAATGTGGTCTGTGAAAAGAACACACATGAAATGACAATGGTGGTTCCATATGTGGTCTATGAAAAGAACGCGCATGCAATGAAAATAGTGGATCCAAATGTGGTTTGTGAAAAGAATACACATGCAATGACTCTGGTGGATCCATATGTGGTTTGTGAAAAGAACACACATGCAATGACTCTGGTGGATCCATATGTGGTCTGTGAAAAGAACACACATGAAATGACACTGGTGGATCCATATGTGGTCTGTGAAAAGAACATACATGCAATGACTCTGGTGGATCCATATGTGTTCTGTGAAAAGAACACACATGCAATGACTCTGGTGGATCCAAATGTGGTCTGTGAAAAGAACACACATGCAATGAAAATAGTGGTTCCAAATGTGGTTTGTGAAATGAACACACATGCAATGACACTGGTGGATCCATATGTGGTCTGTGAAAAGAACAAACATTTCAAAGACACTAGTAGATGCATATATGGTCTGTGAAAAGAACACACATGCAATGAACTCTGGTGGATCCATATGTGGTCTGTGAAAAGAACACACATGCAATGACTCTGGTGGATCCATATGTGGTCTGTGAAAAGAACACACATGCAATGACTCTGGTGGATCCATATGTGGTCTGTAAAAAGAACACACATGCAATGACACTGGTGGATCCAAATGTGGTCTGTGAAAAGAACACACATGCAATGAAAATAGTGGTTCCAAATGTGGTTTGTGAAATGAACACACATGCAATGACACTCGTGGATCCATATGTGGTATGTGAAAAGAACAA
Source organism: Avena sativa (assembly GCA_916181665.1). Classification (NCBI taxonomy): domain Eukaryota; kingdom Viridiplantae; phylum Streptophyta; class Magnoliopsida; order Poales; family Poaceae; genus Avena; species Avena sativa. Next base: position 323,982,150 of record OV702292.1, read on the forward strand.
ACATTTCAATGACACTATTAGATCCATATATGGTCTGTGAAAAGAGCACACATGCAATGACTCTGGTGGATCTATATGTGGTTTGTGAAAAGAACACATATGCAATGACACTGGTGGATCCAAATGTGGTTTGTGAAAAGAACATACATTTCAATGACAGTGGTGGATCCATATGTGGTTTGTGAAAAGAACACACATGTAATGACACTTGTGGATCCATATGTGGTCTTTGAAAAGAACACACATGCAATGCCAATGGTGGTTCCATATGTGGTCTATGAAAAGAACACACATGCAATGACAATGGTGGATCCATATGTTGTTTGTGAAAAGAACACACATGCAATGACACTGGTAGATCCATATGTGGTGTGTGAAAAGAACACACATGCAATGACTCTGGTGGATCCATTAGTGGTCTGTGAAAAGAACAAACATTTCAATGACACTGGTAGATCCATATATGGTCTGTGAAAAGAACACACATGCAATGAACTCTGGTGGATCCATATGTGGTCTGTGAAAAGAACACACGTGCAATGACACTGGTAGATCCATATGTGGTCTATGAAAAGAAAACACATGCAATGACACTGGTGGATCCATATGTGGTCTCTAAAAAGAACTCACATTCAATGACAATGGTGGTTACGTATGTGGTCTGTGAAAAGAACACATATGAAATGACACTGGTGGATCCATATGTGGTCTGTGAAAAGAACACACATGAAATGACACTGGTGGATGCATATGTGGTCTGTGAAAAGAACACACATGCAATGACAATGGTGGTTCCAAATGTGGTCTGTGAAAAGAAACACAATCAATGACACTGGTGGATCCATATATGGTTTGTGAAAAGAACACACATGCAATGACTCTGGTGGATCCATATGTGGTCTGTGAAAATAACACACATGCAATGACACTGGTGGATCCAAATGTGGTCTGTGAAAAGAACACACATGCATTGACTCTGGTGGATCTATATGTGGTCTGTGAAAAGAACACACATGCAATGACACTACTGGATCCATATGTGGTCTGTGAAAATAACACACATGCAATGACAATGGTGGATCCATATGTGGTCTGTGACAAGAACACACATGCAATGAAATTGGTGGATCCATATGTGGTCTGTGAAAAGAAAACACATGCAATGATACTGGTGGATCCATATGTGGTCTGTGAAAAGAACACACATGCAATGACACTGGTGGATCCATATGTGGTCTGTGAAAAGAACACACTTGAAATGACACTGGTGGATCCATATGTGGTCTGTGAAAAGAACACACATGCAATGACTCTGGTGGATCCATATGTGGTCTGTGAAAAGAACACACATGCAATGACACTGGTGGATCCAAATGTGGTCTGTGAAAAGAACACACATGCAATGACAATGGTGGTTCAATATGTGGTCTGTGAAAAGAACACACATTTCAATGAAAATAGTGGATCCATATGTGGTTTGTGAAAAGAACACACATGCAATGACACTGGTGGATCCATATGTGGTCTTTGAAAAGAACACACATGCAATGCCAATGGTGGTTCCATATGTGGTCTGTGAAAAGAACACACATGCAATGACAATGGTGGATCCATATGTTGTTTGTGAAAAGAACACACATGCAATGTCACTGGTAGATCCATATGTGGTTTGTGAAAAGAACACACATGCAATGACACTGATGGATCCATATATGGTCTGTGAAAAGAACACACGTGCAATGACAATGTTGGTTCCAAATTTGGTCTGTGAAAAGAACAGACATGCAATGGCACTGGTGGATCCATATGTGGTGTGTGAAAAGAACACACATGCAATGACAATGGTGGTTCCAAATGTGGTCTGTGAAAACAAACACATGCAATGACACTGGTGGATCCATATATGGTTTGTGAAAAGAACACACATGCAATGACTCGGGTGGATCCATATGTGGTCTGTGAAAAGAACACACATGCAATGACACTGGTGGATCCAAATGTGGTCTGTGAAAAGAACACACATGCAATGACAATGGTGGTTCAAGATGTGGTCTGTGAAAAGAACACACATGCAATGAAAATAGTGGATCCAAATGTGGTTTGTCAATAGAACACACATGCAATGACTCTGGTGGATCCATATGTGGTTTTTGAAAAGAACACACATGAAATGACACTGGTGGATCCATATGTGATCTGTGAAAAGAACACACATGAAATGACACTGGTGGATCCATATGTGGTCTATGAAAAGAACACACATGCATTGACTCTGGTTGATCCATATGTGGTATGTGAAAAGAACACACATGCAATGGCACTGGTGGATCCAAATGTGGTGTGTGAAAAGAACACACATGGAATGACACTGGTGGATCCATATGTGGTCTGTGAAAAGCAAACATGCAATGACACTGGTGGATCCATATGTGGTATGTGAAAAGAACACACGTGCAATGACAATGTTGGTTCCAAATGTGGTTTGTGAAAAGAACACATATGCAATGACATTGGTTGATCCATATGTGGTCTGTGAAAAGAACAAACATTTCAATGACACTGTTAGATCCATATATGGTCTGTGAAAAGAACACACATGCAATGACTCTGGTGGATCTATATGTGGTTTGTGAAAAGAACACATATGCAAGGACACTGGTGGATCCAAATGTCATTTGTGAAAAGAACATACATTTCAATGACACTGGTGGATCCATATGTGGTTTGTGAAAAGAACACAAATGTAATGACACTGGTGGATCCATATATGGTCTCTAAAAATAACACACATTCAATGACAATGGTGGTTCCATATGTGGTCCGTGAAAAGAACCCACATGCAATGACACTGGTAGATCCATATGTGGTCTGTGAAAAGAAAACACATGCCATGACACTGGTGGATCCAAATGTGGCCTGTGAAAAGAACACACATGCAATGACAATGGTGGTTCAATATGTGGTCTGTGAAAAGAACACACACGCAATGAAAATAGTGGCTCCAAATCTGGTTTGTGAAATGAACACACATGTATAGACTCTGGTGGATCCATATGTGGTTTGTGAAAAGAACACACATGTAATGATACTGGTGGATCCATATGTGGTCTGTGAAAAGAACACACATGAAATGACACTGGTGGATGCATATGTGGTCTGTGAAAAGAACACACATGCATTGACTCTGGTGGATCTATATGTGGTCTGTGAAAAGAACACACATGCAATGACACTGGTGGATCCAAATGTGGTTTGTGAAAAGAACACACATGCAATGACACTGGTAGATCCATATGTGGTGTGTGAAAAGAACACACATGCAATGACTCTGGTGGATCCATTCGTGGTCTGTGAAAAGCACAGAGATGTAATGACACTGGTGGATCCATATGTGGTGTGTGAAAAGAACACACATGCAGTGTCAATGGTGGTTCCAAATGTGGTCTGTGAAAAGAACACACATGCAATGACACTGATGGATCCATATATGGTTTGTGAAAAGAACACACATGCAATGACTGTGGTGGATCCATATGTGGTCTGTGAAAATAACACACACGCAATGACACTAGTGGATCCAAATGTGGTCTGTGAAAAGAACACACATGAAATGACAATGGTGGTTCCATATGTGGTCTATGAAAAGAACGCGTATGCAATGAAAATAGTGGATCCAAATGTGGTTTGTGAAAAGAACACACATGCAATGACTCTGGTGGATCCATATGTGGTTTGTGAAAAGAACACACATGCAATGACTCTGGTGGATCCATATGTGGTCTGTGAAAAGAACACACATGAAATGACACTGGTGGATCCATATGTGGTCTGTGAAAAGAACATACATGCAATGACTCTGGTGGATCCATATGTGGTCTGTGAAAAGAACACACATGCAATGACTCTGGTGGATCCAAATGTGGTCTGTGAAAAGAACACACATGCAATGAAAATAGTGGTTCCAAATGTGGTTTGTGAAATGAACACACATGCAATGACACTGGTGGATCCATATGTGGTCTGTGAAAAGAACAAACATTTCAAAGACACTAGTAGATGCATATATGGTCTGTGAAAAGAACACACATGCAATGAACTCTGGTGGATCCATATGTGGTCTGTGAAAAGAACACACATGCAATGACTCTGGTGGATCCATATGTGGTCTGTAAAAAGAACAGACATGCAATGACACTGGTGGATCCAAATGTGGTCTGTGAAAAGAACACACATGAAATGAAAATAGTGGTTCCAAATGTGGTTTGTGAAATGAACACAGATGCAATGACACTCGTGGATCCATATGTGGTATGTGAAAAGAACAAACATTTCAATGACACTATTAGATCCATATATGGTCTGTGAAAAGAGTACACATGCAATGACTCTGGTGGATCTATATGTGGTTTGTGAAAAGAACACATATGCAATGACACTGGTGGATCCAAATGTGGTTTGTGAAAAGAACATACATTTCAATGACACTGGTGGATCCATATGTGGTTTGTGAAAAGAACACACATGTAATGACACGTGTGGATCCATATGTGGTCTTTGAAAAGAACACACATGCAATGCCAATGGTGGTTCCATATGTGGTCTATGAAAAGAACACACATGCAATGACAATGGTGGATCCATATGTTGTTTGTGAAAAGAACACACATGCAATGACACTGGTAGATCCATATGTGGTGTGTGAAAAGAACACACATGCAATGACTCTGGTGGATCCATTAGTGGTCTGTGAAAAGAACAAACATTTCAATGACACTGGTAGATCCATATATGGTCTGTGAAAAGAACACACATGCAATGAACTCTGGTGGATCCATATGTGGTCTGTGAAAAGAACACACGTGCAATGACACTGGTAGATCCATATGTGGTCTATAAAAAGAAAACACATGCAATGACACTGGTGGATCCATATGTGGTCTCTAAAAAGAACACACATTCAATGACAATGGTGGTTATGTATGTGGTCTGTGAAAAGAACACATATGAAATGACACTGGTGGATCCATATGTGGTCTGTGAAAAGAACACACATGAAATGACACTGGTGGATGCATATGTGGTCTGTGAAAAGAACACACATGCAATGACAATGGTGGTTCCAAATGTGGTCTGTGAAAAGAAACACAATCAATGACACTGGTGGATCCATATATGGTTTGTGAAAAGAACACACATGCAATGACTCTGGTGGATCCATATGTGGTCTGTGAAAATAACACACATGCAATGACACTGGTGGATCCAAATGTGGTATGTGAAAAGAACACACATGCATTGACTCTGGTGGATCTATATGTGGTCTGTGAAAAGAACACACATGCAATGACACTACTGGATCCATATGTGGTCTGTGAAAATAACACACATGCAATGACAATGGTGGATCCATATGTGGTCTGTGACAAGAACACACATGCAATGAAACTGGTGGATCCATATGTGGTCTGTGAAAAGAAAACACATGCAATGACACTGGTGGATCCATATGTGGTCTGTGAAAAGAACACACATGCAATGACACTGGTGGATCCATATGTGGTCTGTGAAAAGAACACACTTGAAATGACACTGGTGGATCCATATGTGGTCTGTGAAAAGAACACACATGCAATGACACTGGTGGATCCATATATGGTCTGTGAAAAGAACACACGTGCAATGACAATGTTGGTTCCAAATTTGGTCTGTGAAAAGAACAGACATGCAATGGCACTGGTGGATCCATATGTGGTGTGTGAAAAGAACACACATGCAATGACAATGGTGGTTCCAAATGTGGTCTGTGAAAACAAACACATGCAATGACACTGGTGGATCCATATATGGTTTGTGAAAAGAACACACATGCAATGACTCGGGTGGATCCATATGTGGTCTGTGAAAAGAACACACATGCAATGACACTGGTGGATCCAAATGTGGTCTGTGAAAAGAACACACATGCAATGACAATGGTGGTTCAAGATGTGGTCTGTGAAAAGAACACACATGCAATGAAAATAGTGGATCCAAATGTGGTTTGTCAATAGAACACACATGCAATGACTCTGGTGGATCCATATGTGGTTTTTGAAAAGAACACACATGAAATGACACTGGTGGATCCATATGTGATTTGTGAAAAGAACACACATGAAATGACACTGGTGGATCCATATGTGGTCTATGAAAAGAACACACATGCATTGACTCTGGTGGATCCATATGTGGTATGTGAAAAGAACACACATGCAATGGCACTGGTGGATCCAAATGTGGTGTGTGAAAAGAACACACATGGAATGACACTGGTGGATCCATATGTGGTCTGTGAAAAGCACACATGCAATGACACTGGTGGATCCATATGTGGTATGTGAAAAGAACACACGTGCAATGACAATGTTGGTTCCAAATGTGGTTTGTGAAAAGAACACATATGCAATGACATTGGTTGATCCATATGTGGTCTGTGAAAAGAACAAACATTTCAATGACACTGTTAGATCCATATATGGTCTGTGAAAAGAACACACATGCAATGACTCTGGTGGATCTATATGTGGTTTGTGAAAAGAACACATATGCAATGACACTGGTGGATCCAAATGTCGTTTGTGAAAAGAACATACATTTCAATGACACTGGTGGATCCATATGTGGTTTGTGAAAAGAACACAAATGTAATGACACTGGTGGATCCATATGTGGTCTCTAAAAAGAACACACATTCAATGACAATGGTGGTTCCATATGTGGTCCGTGAAAAGAACCCACATGCAATGACACTGGTAGATCCATATGTGGTCTGTGAAAAGAAAACACATGCCATGACACTGGTGGATCCAAATGTGGCCTGTGAAAAGAACACACATGCAATGACAATGGTGGTTCAATATGTGGTCTGTGAAAAGAACACACACGCAATGAAAATAGTGGATCCAAATATGGTTTGTGAAAAGAACACACATGTATAGACTCTGGTGGGTCCATATGTGGTTTGTGAAAAGAACACACATGTAATGATACTGGTGGATCCATATGTGGTCTGTGAAAAGAACACACATGAAATGACACTGGTGGATGCATATGTGGTCTGTGAAAAGAACACACATGCATTGACTCTGGTGGATCTATATGTGGTCTGTGAAAAGAACACACATGCAATGACACTGGTGGATCCAAATGTGGTTTGTGAAAAGAACACACATGTAATGACACTGGTGGATCCATATGTGGTCTGTGAAAAGAACACACATGAATGACACTGGTGGATCCATATGTGCTCTGTGAAAAGAACATAGGTACAATGACAATGGTGGTTCCAAATGTGGTTTGTGAAAAGAACACACATGCAATGACACTGGTGGATCCATATGTGGTCTGTGAAAAGAACAAACATTTTAATGACACTGGTAGACCCATATATGGTCTATGAAAAGAACACACATGCAATAACTCTGGTGGATCTATATGTGGTTTGTGAAAAGAACACATATGAAATGACACTGGTGGATCCAAATGTGGTCTGTGAAGAGAACACACATGCAATGACACTGGTGGATCCATATGTTCTGTGAAAAGAACACACATGCAATGACCATGGTGGGTCCATATGTGGTTTGTGAAAAGAACACACATGAAATGACACTAGTGGTTCCATATGTGGTCCATGAAAAGAACACACATGTAGTGAAAATAGTGGATCCAAATGTGGTTTGTGAAAAGAACACACATGCAATGACATTGGTGGATCCAAATGTAGTCTGTGAAAAGAACACACATGCAATAACACTGTTGGATCCATATGTGGTCTGTGAAAAGAACACACATGCAATGACCATGGTGGGTCCATATGTGGTCTGTGAAAAGAACACACATGAAATGACACTAGTGGTTCCATATGTGGTATATGAAAAGAACACACATGCAATGAAAATAGTGGATCCAAATCTGGTATATGAAAAGAACACACATGCAATGATACTGGTGGATCCATATGTGGTCGGTGAAAAGAACACACATGCAATGACACTGCTGGATCCATATGTGGTGTGTGAAAAGAAAACACATGCACTGACACAGGTGGATCCATATGTGGTTTGTGACAAGAACATACATTTCAATGACACTAGTTGATCCATATGTGGTTTGTGAAAAGAACACACATGCAATGACACTGGTGGTTCCATATGTGGACTTTGAAAAGAACACACATGCAATGCCAATGGTGGTTCCATATGTGGTATGTGAAAAGAACACACATGCAATGACAATGGTGGATCCATTTGTTGTTTGTGAAAAGAACACACATGCAATGACACTGGTAGATCCATATGTGGTTTGTGAAAAGAACACACATGCAATGACACTGGTGGATCCATATATGGTTTGTGAAAAGAACACACATGCAACGACTCTGGTGGATCCATATGTGGTCTGTGAAAAGAACAAACATGCAATGACAATGGTGGTTCCAAATGTGGTCTGTGAAAACAAACACATGCAACGACATTGGTGGATCCAAATGTGGTATTTGAAAAGAACACACATGCAATAAAAATAGTGGATCCAAATGTGGTTTGTGAAAAGAACACACATGCAATGACTCTGGAGGATCCATATGTGGTTTGTGAAAACAACACACATGCAATGACACTGGTGGATCCATATGTGGTCTGTGAAAAGAACACACATGAAATGACACTGGTGGATCCATATGTGGTCTGTGAAAAGAACACACATGCAATGACTCTGGTGGATCCATATGTGGTCTGTGAAAAGAACACACATGCAATGGCTCTGGTGGATCCATATGTGGTATGTGAAAAAAAAACACATGCAATGACACTGGTGGATCCAAATGTGGTCTGTGAAAAGAACACACATGCAATGACAATGGTGGTTCAATATGTGGTCTGTGAAAAGAACACACATGCAATGAAAATAGTGGATCCAAATGTGGTTTGTGAAAAGAACACACATGCAATGACTCTGGTGGATCCATATGTGGTTTGTGAAAAGAACACACATGAAATGACACTGGTGGATCCATATGTGGTCTGTGAAAAGAACACACATGAAATGACACTGGTGGATCCATATGTGGTCTATGAAAAGAACACACATGCATTGACTCTGGTGGATCCATATGTGGTATGTGAAAAGAACACACATGCAATGACACTAGTGGATCCAAATGTGGTGTGTGAAAAGAACACACATGCAATGACACTGGTGGATCCATATGTGGTCTGTGAAAAGAACACACATGCAATGACACTGGTGGATCCATATATGGTCTGTGAAAAGAACACACATGCAATGACAATGGTGGTTCCAAATGTGGTTTGTGAAAAGAACACACATGCAATGACACTGCTGGATCCATATGTGGTCTGTGAAAAGAACAAACATTTCAATGACACTGTTAGATCCATATATGGTCTATGAAAAGAACACACATGCAATGACTCTGGTGGATCCATATGTGGTTCGTGAAAAGAACACACATGAAATGGCACTGGTGGATCCATATGTTGTTTGAGAAAAGAACACACATGCAATAACACTGGTAGATCCATATGTGGTGTGTGAAAAGAACACACATGCAATGACTCTGGTGGATCCATATGTGGTCTGTGAAAAGAACACGCATCCAATGACACAGGTGGATCCAAATGTGCTCTGTGAAAAGAACACACATGCAATGAAAATAGTGTTTCAAATGTGGTTTATGAAAAGAACACACATGCAATGACACTGGTGGATCCATATATGGTCTATCAAAAGAACAAATATTTCAATGACACTGGTTGATCCATATATGGTCTGTGAAAAGAACACACATACAATGACACTGGTAGATCCATATGTGGTCTGTGAAAAGAACACACATACAATAACACTGGTAGATCCATATGTCGTCTGTGAAAAGAACACACATGCAATGACACTGGTGGATCCATATGTGGTCTTTGAAAAGAACACACATTCAATGACACTGGTAGATCCATATGTGGTCTGTGAAAAGAACACACATGCAATGACACTGGTGGATCCAAATGTGGTCTGTGATAAGAACACACATGCAATGACAATGGTGGTTCAATATGTGGTCTGTGAAAAGAACACACATGCAATGAAAATAGTGGATACAAATGTGGTTTGTGAAAAGAACAGACATGTAATGACTCTGGTGGATCCATATGTGGTTTGTGAAAAGAACACACATGCAATGACACTGGTGGGTCCATATGTGGTCTGTGAAAAGAACACACATGAAATGACACTGGTGGATCCATATGTGGTCTGTGAAAAGAACACACATGCATTGACTCTGGTGGATCCATATGTGGTCTGTGAAAAGAACACATGCAATGACACCGGTGGATCCAAATGTGGTTTGTGAAAAGAACACATATGTAATGACACTGGTGGATCCATATGTGGTCTGTGAAAAGAACACACATGCAATGACACTGGTGGATCCATATGTGCTCTCTGAAAAGAACACACATGCAATGACAATGGTGGTTCAAAATGTGGTTTGTCAAAATAACACACATGCAATGAGACTGGTGGATCCATATGTGGTCTGTGAAAAGAACACACATGCAATGACACTAGTGGATCCATATGTGGTCTGTGAAAAGAACACACATGCATTGACTCTGGTGGATCCATATGTGGTCTATGAAAAGAACACACATGCAATGACACTGGTGGATCCAAATGTGGTTTGTGAAAATAACACACATGTAATGACACTGGTGGATCCAAATGTGGTATGTGAAAAGAACACACATGCAATGACACTGGTGGATCCATACGTGCTCTGTGAAAAGAACACACATGCAATGACAATGGTGGTTCCAAATGTAGTTTGTCAAAAGAACACACATGCAATGACTCTGGTGGATCCATATGTGGTTTGTGAAAAGAACACACATGTAATGACACTGGTGGATCCATATGTGGTCTGTGAAAAGAACACACATGAAATGACACTGGTGGATTCATATGTGGTCTGTGAAAAGAACACACATGCATTGACTCTAGTGGATCCATATGTGGTCTGTGAAAAGAACACACATGCAACGACACTCGTGGATCCAAATGTGGTCTGTGAAAAGAACACACATGCAATGACACAGGTGGATCCATATGTGGTCTATGAAAAGAACACACATGAAATGACACTGGTGGATCCATATGTTGTCTGTGAAAAGAACACACATGCAATGACTCTGGTGGATCCATATGTGGTCTGTGAAAAGAACACACATGCAATGACTCTGGTGGATCCATATGTGGTCTATGAAAAGAACACGCATCCAATGACACTGGTGGATCCAAATGTGGTCCGTGAAAAGAACACACATGTAATGAAAATAGTGGTTCCAAATGTGGTTTGTCAAAAGAACACACATGCAATGATACTGGTGGATCCATATGTGGTTTATGAAAAGAACAAACATTTCAATGACACTGGTTGATCCATATATGGTCTGTGAAAAGAACACACATGCAATGAACTCTGGTGGATCCATATGTGGTCTGTGAAAAGAATACACATGCAATGACAATGGTGGTTACATATGTGGTATGTGAAAAGAACACACATGCAATGACACTGGTAGATCCATATGTGGTCTGTGAAAAGAACACACATGCAATGACACTGGTGGATCCAAATGTGGTCTGTGAAAAGAACACACACGCAATGACAATGGTGGTTCAATATGTGGTCTGTGAAAAGAACACACATGCAATGAAAATAGTGGATCCAAATGTGGTTTGTGAAAAGAACACACATGCCATTACTCTGGTGGATCCATATGTGGTTTGTGAAAAGAACACACATGCAATGACACTGGTGGATCCATATGTGGTCTGTGAAAAGAACACACATGAAATGACACTAGTGGATCCATATGTGGTGTGTGAAAAGAACACACATGCATTGACTCTGGTGGATCCATATGTGGTCTGTGAAAAGAACACACATGCAATGACACTGATGGATCCAAATGTGGTTTGTGAAAAGAACACACATGCAATGACACTAGTGGATCTATATGTGGTCTGTGAAAACACACATGCAATGACACTGGTGGATCCATATGTGGTATGTGAAAAGAACACACATGCAATGACAATGGTGGTTCCAAATGTGGTTTGTGAAAAGAACACAGATGCAATGACACTCGTGGATCCATATGTGGTCTGTGAAAAGAACAAACATTTCAATGACACCGGTAGATCCATATATGGTCTGTGAAAAGAACACACATGTAATGACTCTGGTGGATCTATATGTGGTTTGTGAAAAGAACACATATGCAATGACACTGGTGGATCCAAATGTGGTCTGTGAAAACAACACGCATGCAATGACATTGGTGAATCCATATGTGGTCTGTGAAAAGAACACACATGCAATGACCATGGTGGGTCCATATGTGGTCTGTGAAAAGAACACACATGAAATGACACTAGTGGTTCCATATGTGGTCTATGAAAAGAACACACATGCAATGAAAATAGTGGATCGACATGTGGTTTGTGAAAAGAACACACATGCAATGACTCTGGTGGATCCATATGTGGTCTGTGAAAAGAACACACATACAATGAGAATGGTGGTTCCAAATGTGGTTTGTGAAAAGAACACACATGCAATGCCACTGGTGGATCCATATGTGGTCTGTGAAAAGAACACACATGCAATGACACTGATGGATCCATATGTGGTCTGTGAAACGAAAACACATGCACTGACACTGGTGGATCCATATGTGGTTTGTGAAAACAACATACATTTCAATGACACTGGTGGATCCATATGTGGTTTGTGAGAAAACACACATGAAATAAAACTGGTGGATCCATATGTGGTCTGTGAAAATAAAACACATGCACTGACACTGGTGGATCCATATGTGGTTTGTGAAAAGAACATCCATTTCAATGACACTGGTGGATCCATATGTGGTTTGTGAAAAGAACACACATGCAATGACCCTGGTGGATCCATATCTGGTCTTTCAAAAGAACACACATGCAATGCCAATGGTGGTTCCATATGTGGTCTGTGAAAAGAACACACATGCAATGACAATGGTGGATCCAAATGTTGTTTGAGAAAAGAACACACATGCAATGACACTGGTAGATCCATATGTGGTGTGTGAAAAGAACACACATGCAATGACGCTGGTGGATCCATATGTGGTCTGTGAAAAGAACAAACATACAATGACACAGGTGGATCCATATGTGGTCTGTGAAAAGAACACACATGAAATGACACTGGTGGATCCATATGTGGTCTGTCAAAAGAACACACATGCAATGACCCTGGTGGATCCAAATGTGGTATGTGAAAAGAACACACATGCAATGACTCTGGTGGATCCATATGTGGTCTGTGAAAAGAACACGCATCCAATGACACTGGTGGATCCAAATGTGGTCTCTGAAAAGAACACACATGCAATGAAAATAGTGGTTCCAAATGTGGTTTGTGAAAAGAACACACATGCAATGACACTGCTGGATCCATATGTGGTCTATGAAAAGAACAAATATTTCAATGACACTAGTTGATCAATATATGGTCTGTGAAAAGAACACACATGCAATGAACTCTGGTGGATCCATATGTGGTCTGTGAAAAGAACACACATACAATAACACTGGTAGATCCATATGTGGTCTGTGAAAAGAACACACATGCAATGACACTGGTGGATCCATATGTGGTCTCTGAAAAGAACACACATTCAATGACAATGTTGGTTCCATATGTGGTATGTGAAAAGAACACACATGCAATGACACTGGTAGATCCATATGTGGTCTGTGAAAAGAACACACATGAAGTGACACTGGTGGATCCAAATGTGGTCTATGAAAAGAACACACATGCAATGACAATGGTGGTTCAATATGTGGTCTGTGAAAAGAACACACATGCAATGACACTGGTGGATCCAAATGTGGTTTGTGAAAAGAACACACATGTAATGACACTGGTGGATCCATATGTGGTGTGTGAAAAGAACACACATGAAATGACAGTGGTGGATCCATATGTGGTCTGTGAAAAGAACACACATGCATTGACTCTGGTGGATCCATATGTGGTCTGTGAAAAGAACACACATGCAATGACACCGGTGGATCCAAATGTGGTTTGTGAAAAGAACCCACATGTAATGACACTGGTGGATCCATATGTGGTCTCTGAAAAGAACACACATGCAATGACACTGGTGGATCCATATGTGCTCTGTGAAATGAACACCCATGCAATCACAATGGTGGTTCCAAATGTGGTTTCTGAAAAGAACACACATGCAATGACACTGGTGGATCCATATGTGGTCTGTGAAAAGAACACACATGCAATGACACTGGTGCATCCATATGTGGTCTGTGAAAAGAACACACATGCGTTGAATCTGGTGGATCCATATGTGGTCTGTGAAAAGAACACACATGCAATGACACTAGTGGATCCATATGTGGTCTGTGAAAAGAACACACATGCATTGACTCTGGTCGATCCATATGTGGTCTATGAAAAGAACACACATGCAATGACACTGGTGGATCCAAATGTGGTTTGTGAAAAGAACACACATGTAATGACACTGGTGGATCCAAATGTGGTATGTGAAAAGAACACACATGCAATGACACTGGTGGATCCATACGTGCTCTGTGAAAAGAACACACATGCAATGACAATGGTGGTTCCAAATGTGGTTTGTGAAAAGAACACACATGCAATGACTCTGGTGGATCCATATGTGGTTTGTGAAAAGAACACACATGTAATGACACTGGTGGATGCATATGTGGTCTGTGAAAAGAACACACATGAAATGACACTGGTGGATTCATATGTGGTCTGTGAAAAGAACACACATGCATTGACTCTAGTGGATCCATATGTGGTCTGTGAAAAGAACACACATGCAACGACACTGGTGGATCCAAATGTGGTCTGTGAAAAGAACACACATGCAATGACACAGGTGGATCCATATGTGGTCTATGAAAAGAACACACATGAAATGACACTGGTGGATCCATATGTTGTCTGTGAAAAGAACACACATGCAATGACTCTGGTGGATCCATATGTGGTCTGTGAAAAGAACACACATGCAATGACTCTGGTGGATCCATATGTGGTCTGTGAAAAGAACACGCATCGAATGACACTGGTGGATCCAAATGTGGTCCGTGAAAAGAACACACATGCAATGAAAATAGTGGTTCCAAATGTGGTTTGTCAAAAGAACACACATGCAATGATACTGGTGGATCCATATGTGGTTTATGAAAAGAACAAACATTTCAATGACACTGGTTGATCCATATATGGTCTGTGAAAAGAACACACATGCAATGAACTCTGGTGGATCCATATGTGGTCTGTGAAAAGAATACACATGCAATGACAATGGTGGTTACATATGTGGTATGTGAAAAGAACACACATGCAATGACACTGGTAGATCCATATGTGGTCTGTGAAAAGAACACACATGCAATGACACTGGTGGATCCAAATGTGGCTGTGAAAAGAACACACACGCAATGACAATGGTGGTTCAATATGTGGTCTGTGAAAAGAACACACATGCAATGAAAATAGTGGATCCAAATGTGGTTTTTGAAAAGAACACACATGCCATGACTCTGGTGGATCCATATGTGGTTTGTGAAAAGAACACACATGCAATGACACTGGTGGATCCATATGTGGTCTGTGAAAAGAACACACATGAAATGACACTGGTGGATCCATATGTGGTGTGTGAAAAGAACACACATGCATTAACTCTGGTGGATCCATATGTGATCTGTGAAAAGAACACACATGCAATGACACTGGTGGATCCAAATGTGGTTTGTGAAAAGAACACACATGCAATGACACTAGTGGATCTATATGTGGTCTGTGAAAAGAACACACAGGCAATGACACTGGTGGATCCATATGTGGTCTGTGAAAACAACACACATGCAATGACAATGGTGGTTCCAAATGTGGTTTGTGAAAAGAACACAGATGCAATGACACTCATGGATCCATATGTGGTATGTGAAAAGAACAAACATTTCAATGACACCGGTAGATCCATATATGGTCTGTGAAAAGAACACACATGTAATGACTCTGGTGGATCTATATGTGGTTTGTGAAAAGAACACATATGCAATGACACTGGTGGATCCAAATGTGGTCTGTGAAAACAACACGCATGCAATGACATTGGTGGATCCATATGTGGTCTGTGAAAAGAACACACATGCAATGACCATGGTGGGTCCATATGTGGTCTGTGAAAAGAACACACATGCAATGAAAATAGTGGATCGACATGTGGTTTGTGAAAAGAACACACATGCAATGACTCTCGTGGATCCATATGTGGTCTGTGAAAAGAACACACATACAATGAGAATGGTGGTTCCAAATGTGGTTTGTGAAAAGAACACACATGCAATGCCACTGGTGGATCCATATGTGGTCTGTGAAAAGAACACACATGCAATGACACTGATGGATCCATATGTGGTCTGTGAAACGAAAACACATGCACTGACACTGGTGGATCCATATGTGGTTTGTGAAAAGAACATACATTTCAATGACACTGGTTGATCCATATATGGTCTGTGAAAAGAACACACATGCAATGAACTCTGGTGGATCCATATGTGGTCTGTGAAAAGAATACACATGCAATGACAATGGTGGTTACATATGTGGTATGTGAAAAGAACACACATGCAATGACACTGGTAGATCCATATGTGGTCTGTGAAAAGAACACACATGCAATGACACTGGTGGATCCAAATGTGGTCTGTGAAAAGAACACACACGCAATGACAATGGTGGTTCAATATGTGGTCTGTGAAAAGAACACACATGCAATGAAAATAGTGGATCCAAATGTGGTTTGTGAAAAGAACACACATGCCATTACTCTGGTGGATCCATATGTGGTTTGTGAAAAGAACACACATGCAATGACACTGGTGGATCCATATGTGGTCTGTGAAAAGAACACACATGAAATGACACTAGTGGATCCATATGTGGTGTGTGAAAAGAACACACATGCATTGACTCTGGTGGATCCATATGTGGTCTATGAAAAGAACACACATGCAATGACACTGATGGATCCAAATGTGGTTTGTGAAAAGAACACACATGCAATGACACTAGTGGATCTATATGTGGTCTGTGAAAACACACATGCAATGACACTGGTGGATCCATATGTGGTATGTGAAAAGAACACACATGCAATGACAATGGTGGTTCCAAATGTGGTTTGTGAAAAGAACACAGATGCAATGACACTCATGGATCCATATGTGGTCTGTGAAAAGAACAAACATTTCAATGACACCGGTAGATCCATATATGGTCTGTGAAAAGAACACACATGTAATGACTCTGGTGGATCTATATGTGGTTTGTGAAAAGAACACATATGCAATGACACTGGTGGATCCAAATGTGGTCTGTGAAAACAACACGCATGTAATGACATTGGTGAATCCATATGTGGTCTGTGAAAAGAACACACATGCAATGACCATGGTGGGTCCATATGTGGTCTGTGAAAAGAACACACATGAAATGACACTAGTGGTTCCATATGTGGTCTATGAAAAGAACACACATGCAATGAAAATAGTGGATCGACATGTGGTTTGTGAAAAGAACACACATGCAATGACTCTGGTGGATCCATATGTGGTCTGTGAAAAGAACACACATACAATGAGAATGGTGGTTCCAAATGTGGTTTGTGAAAAGAACACACATGCAATGCCACTGGTGGATCCATATGTGGTCTGTGAAAAGAACACACATGCAATGACACTGATGGATCCATATGTGGTCTGTGAAACGAAAACACATGCACTGACACTGGTGGATCCATATGTGGTTTGTGAAAACAACATACATTTCAATGACACTGGTGGATCCATATGTGGTTTGTGAGAAAACACACATGAAATAAAACTGGTGGATCCATATGTGGTCTGTGAAAATAAAACACATGCACTGACACTGGTGGATCCATATGTGGTTTGTGAAAAGAACATCCATTTCAATGACACTGGTGGATCCATATGTGGTTTGTGAAAAGAACACACATGCAATGACCCTGGTGGATCCATATCTGGTCTTTCAAAAGAACACACATGCAATGCCAATGGTGGTTCCATATGTGGTCTGTGAAAAGAACACACATGCAATGACAATGGTGGATCCAAATGTTGTTTGAGAAAAGAACACACATGCAATGACACTGGTAGATCCATATGTGGTGTGTGAAAAGAACACACATGCAATGACGCTGGTGGATCCATATGTGGTCTGTGAAAAGAACAAACATACAATGACACAGGTGGATCCATATGTGGTCTGTGAAAAGAACACACATGAAATGACACTGGTGGATCCATATGTGGTCTGTCAAAAGAACACACATGCAATGACCCTGGTGGATCCAAATGTGGTATGTGAAAAGAACACACATGCAATGACTCTGGTGGATCCATATGTGGTCTGTGAAAAGAACACGCATCCAATGACACTGGTGGATCCAAATGTGGTCTCTGAAAAGAACACACATGCAATGAAAATAGTGGTTCCAAATGTGGTTTGTGAAAAGAACACACATGCAATGACACTGCTGGATCCATATGTGGTCTATGAAAAGAACAAATATTTCAATGACACTAGTTGATCAATATATGGTCTGTGAAAAGAACACACATGCAATGAACTCTGGTGGATCCATATGTGGTCTGTGAAAAGAACACACATACAATAACACTGGTAGATCCATATGTGGTCTGTGAAAAGAACACACATGCAATGACACTGGTGGATCCATATGTGGTCTCTGAAAAGAACACACATTCAATGACAATGTTGGTTCCATATGTGGTATGTGAAAAGAACACACATGCAATGACACTGGTAGATCCATATGTGGTCTGTGAAAAGAACACACATGAAGTGACACTGGTGGATCCAAATGTGGTCTATGAAAAGAACACACATGCAATGACAATGGTGGTTCAATATGTGGTCTGTGAAAAGAACACACATGCAATGACACTGGTGGATCCAAATGTGGTTTGTGAAAAGAACACACATGTAATGACACTGGTGGATCCATATGTGGTGTGTGAAAAGAACACACATGAAATGACAGTGGTGGATCCATATGTGGTCTGTGAAAAGAACACACATGCATTGACTCTGGTGGATCCATATGTGGTCTGTGAAAAGAACACACATGCAATGACACCGGTGGATCCAAATGTGGTTTGTGAAAAGAACCCACATGTAATGACACTGGTGGATCCATATGTGGTCTCTGAAAAGAACACACATGCAATGACACTGGTGGATCCATATGTGCTCTGTGAAATGAACACCCATGCAATCACAATGGTGGTTCCAAATGTGGTTTCTGAAAAGAACACACATGCAATGACACTGGTGGATCCATATGTGGTCTGTGAAAAGAACACACATGCAATGACACTGGTGCATCCATATGTGGTCTGTGAAAAGAACACACATGCGTTGAATCTGGTGGATCCATATGTGGTCTGTGAAAAGAACACACATGCAATGACACTAGTGGATCCATATGTGGTCTGTGAAAAGAACACACATGCATTGACTCTGGTCGATCCATATGTGGTCTATGAAAAGAACACACATGCAATGACACTGGTGGATCCAAATGTGGTTTGTGAAAAGAACACACATGTAATGACACTGGTGGATCCAAATGTGGTATGTGAAAAGAACACACATGCAATGACACCGGTGGATCCATACGTGCTCTGTGAAAAGAACACACATGCAATGACAATGGTGGTTCCAAATGTGGTTTGTGAAAAGAACACACATGCAATGACTCTGGTGGATCCATATGTGGTTTGTGAAAAGAACACACATGTAATGACACTGGTGGATGCATATGTGGTCTGTGAAAAGAACACACATGAAATGACACTGGTGGATTCATATGTGGTCTGTGAAAAGAACACACATGCATTGACTCTAGTGGATCCATATGTGGTCTGTGAAAAGAACACACATGCAACGACACTGGTGGATCCAAATGTGGTCTGTGAAAAGAACACACATGCAATGACACAGGTGGATCCATATGTGGTCTATGAAAAGAACACACATGAAATGACACTGGTGGATCCATATGTTGTCTGTGAAAAGAACACACATGCAATGACTCTGGTGGATCCATATGTGGTCTGTGAAAAGAACACACATGCAATGACTCTGGTGGATCCATATGTGGTCTGTGAAAAGAACACGCATCCAATGACACTGGTGGATCCAAATGTGGTCCGTGAAAAGAACACACATGCAATGAAAATAGTGGTTCCAAATGTGGTTTGTCAAAAGAACACACATGCAATGATACTGGTGGATCCATATGTGGTTTATGAAAAGAACAAACATTTCAATGACACTGGTTGATCCATATATGGTCTGTGAAAAGAACACACATGCAATGAACTCTGGTGGATCCATTGGACTGTGAAAAGAACACACAAGCAATGACAATGGTGGTTCCATATGTGGTCGTTGAAAACAACACACATGCAATGAAAATGGTGGATCCATATGTGGTCTGTGAAAAGAACACACATGCAATGACTCTGGTGGTTCCATATGTGGTCTGTGAAAAGAACACACATGCAATGAAAATAGTGGATCCAAATGTGGTTTGTGAAAAGAACACACATGCAATGACTCTGGTGGATCCATATGTGGTCTATGAAAAGAATGCACATGCAATGACAATGGTGGTTCCATATGTGGTCTGTGAAAAGAAGACATGTGCAATGGATCCATATGTGGTCTGTGAAAAGAACACACATGCAATGACTCTGGTGGATCCATATGTGGTATGTGAAAAGAACACACATGCAATGACAATGGTGGTTCCAAATGTGGTTCGTGAAAAGAACACACATGCAATGACACTAGTGGATGCATATGTGGTCTGTGAAATGAACACACATGCAATGACACTGGTGGATCCATATGTGGTCTGTGAAAAGAACACACATGCAATGTGTGTGGGGGATCCATATGTGGTCTGTGAAAGAACACACATGCAATGAAACTGGTGGATCCATATGTGGTTTGTGAAAAGAACACACATGCAATGACACTGGTGGATCCATATGTGGTCTGTGAAAATAACACACATGCAATGACACTGGGTGATCCATATGTGGTCTGTGAAAGAACACACATGCAATGAAACTGGTGGATCCATATGTGGTTTGTGAAAAGAACACACATGCAATGACACTGGTGGATCCATATGTGGTCTGTGAAAAGAACGCACATGAAATGACACTGGTGGATCCATAGTTGGTTTGTGAAAAGAACACACATGCAATTACTCTAGTGGATCCATATGTGGTCTGTGAAAAGAACACACATGAAATGACACTGGTGGATCCATCTGTGGTCTATGAAAAGAACACACATGCAATTACTCTAGTGGATCCATATGTGGCTTGTGAAAAGAACACACATGCAATGACACTTTTGGATGCATATGTGGTCTGTGAAAAGAACACACATGCAATGACACTGGTGGATCCATATGTGGTCTGTGAAAAGAACACACATGCAATGACAATGGTGGTTCCATATGTGCTCTGTGAAAACAACACACATGCAATGAACTCTGGTGGTTCCATATGTGGTCTATGAAAAGAACACACATGCAATAACACTGGTGGATCCATATGTGGTTTGTGAAAATAACACACATGCAATGACAATGGCGGTTCCATATGTGGTCTGTGAAAAGAACACACATGCAATGACTCTGGTCGTTCCATATGTGGTATGCGAAAAGAACACACATGCAATGAAAATAGTGGATGCAAATGTGGTTTGTGAAAATAACACACATGCAATTAATCTGGCGGATCTATATACGCTCTGTGAAAAGAACACACATGCAATGACAATAGTGGATCCAAATGTGGTTTGTGAAAAGAACACACATGCAATGACTCTGGTGGATCCATATGTGGTCTGTGAAAAGAAGAGACATGCAATGACACTGGTGGATCCATATGTGGTGTGTGTGAAAAGAACACACATGCAATGCCACTGGTGGATCCATATGTGGTTTGTGAAAAGAACACACATGCAATGACACTGGTGGATCCATATGTGGTCTGTGAAAAGAACACACATGCAATGAGTCTGGTGGATCCATATGTGTTCTTTGAGAAGAACAAACATGCAATGACACTGGTGGATCCATATGTGGTGTGTGAAAATAATACACATGAAATGACACTGGTGGATCCATATGTGGTCTGTAAAAAGAACACACATGCAATGACACTGGTGGATCCATATGTGGTATGTGAAAAGAACACACATGCAATGAACTCTGGTGGATCCATATGTGGTCTGTGAAAAGAACATACATGCAATGACACTGGTGGATCCATATGTGGTCTCTGAAAAAAGAACAGACATGCAGTGACAATGGTGGTTCCATATGTGGTCTATGAAAACAACACACATGCAATGAAAATGGTGGATCCATATGTGGTTTGTGAAAAGAACACACATGCAATAAACTCTGGTGGTTCCCTATGTGGTGTCTGAAAAGAAAACACATACAATGACACTGGTGGATCCATATGTGGTTTGTGAAAACAACACACATACAATGACAATGGCGGTTCCATATGTGGTCTGTGAAAAGAACACACATGCAATGACTCTGGTGGATCCATATGTGGTCTGTGAAAAGAACACACATGCAATGAAAATAGTGGATCCAAATGTGGTTTGTGAAAAGAACACACATGCAATGACTCTGGTGGATCCATATGTGGTCTATGAAAAGAACACACATGCAATGACAATGGTGGTTCCATATGTGGTCTGTGAAGAGAACACACATGCAATGACACTGGTGGATCCATATATGGTATGTGAAAATAACACACATGCACTGACACTGGTGGATCCAAGTGTGGTCTGTGAAAAGAACACACATGCAATGACACTGGTGGATCCATATGTGGTCTATGAAATGAACACACAAGCAATGACAATGGTGGTTCCATATGTGGTTTGTGAAAACAACACACATGCAATGAAAATGGTGGATCCATATGTGGTCTGTGAAAAGAACACACATGCAATGAACTCTGGTGGTTCCATATGTGGTCTGTGAAAAGAACACACATGCAATGACACCGGTGGATCCATATGTGGTTTGTGAAAATAACACACATGCAATGACAATGGCGGTTCCATATGTGGTATGTGAAAAGAACACACATGCAATGACACTGGGGGATCCATATGTGGTCTGTGAAAAGAACACACATGCAATGAAAATGGTGGATCCATATGTGGTGTGTGAAAAGAACACACATGCAATGAACTCTGGTGGTTCCATATGTGGTCTGTGAAAAGAACACACATGCAATGACACCGGTGGATCCATATGTGGACTGTGAAAAGAACACACAAGCAATGACAATGGTGGTTCCATATGTGGTCTGTGAAAACAACACACATGGAATGAAAATGGTGGATCCATATGTGGTCTGTGAAAAGAACACACATGCAATGACTCTGGTGGTTCCATATGTGGTCTGTGAAAAGAACACACATGCAATGAAAATAGTGGATCCAAATGTGGTTTGTGAAAAGAACACACATGCAATGACTCTGGTGGATCCATATGTGGTCTATGAAAAGAATGCACATGCAATGACAATGGTGGTTCCATATGTGGTCTGTGAAAAGAAGACATGTGCAATGGATCCATATGTGGTCTGTGAAAAGAACACACATGCAATGACTCTGGTGGATCCATATGTGGTATGTGAAAAGAACACACATGCAATGACAATGGTGGTTCCAAATGTGGTTCGTGAAAAGAACACACATGCAATGACACTAGTGGATGCATATGTGGTCTGTGAAATGAACACACATGCAATGACACTGGTGGATCCATATGTGGTCTGTGAAAAGAACACACATGCAATGTGTGTGGGGGATCCATATGTGGTCTGTGAAAGAACACACATGCAATGAAACTGGTGGATCCATATGTGGTTTGTGAAAAGAACACACATGCAATGACACTGGTGGATCCATATGTGGTCTGTGAAAAGAACACACATGCAATGAAACTGGGTGATCCATATGTGGTCTGTGAAAGAACACACATGCAATGAAACTGGTGGATCCATATGTGGTTTGTGAAAAGAACACACATGCAATGACACTGGTGGATCCATATGTGGTCTGTGAAAAGAACGCACATGAAATGACACTGGTGGATCCATAGTTGGTTTGTGAAAAGAACACACATGCAATTACTCTAGTGGATCCATATGTGGTCTGTGAAAAGAACACACATGAAATGACACTGGTGGATCCATCTGTGGTCTGTGAAAAGAACACACATGCAATTACTCTAGTGGATCCATATGTGGTTTGTGAAAAGAACACACATGCAATGACACTTTTGGATGCATATGTGGTCTGTGAAAAGAACACACATGCAATGACACTGGTGGATCCATATGTGGTCTGTGAAAAGAACACACATGCAATGACAATGGTGGTTCCATATGTGGCCTATGAAAACAACACACATGCAATGAACTCTGGTGGTTCCATATGTGGTCTATGAAAAGAACACACATGCAATAACACTGGTGGATCCATATGTGGTTTGTGAAAATAACACACATGCAATGACAATGGCGGTTCCATATGTGGTCTGTGAAAAGAACACACATGCAATGACTCTGGTCGTTCCATATGTGGTATGCGAAAAGAACACACATGCAATGAAAATAGTGGATGCAAATGTGGTTTGTGAAAATAACACACATGCAATTAATCTGGCGGATCTATATACGCTCTGTGAAAAGAACACACATGCAATGACAATAGTGGATCCAAATGTGGTTTGTGAAAAGAACACACATGCAATGACTCTGGTGGATCCATATGTGGTCTGTGAAAAGAAGAGACATGCAATGACACTGGTGGATCCATATGTGGTGTGTGTGAAAAGAACACACATGCAATGCCACTGGTGGATCCATATGTGGTTTGTGAAAAGAACACACATGCAATGACACTGGTGGATCCATATGTGGTCTGTGAAAAGAACACACATGCAATGAGTCTGGTGGATCCATATGTGTTCTTTGAGAAGAACAGACATGCAATGACACTGGTGGATCCATATGTGGTGTGTGAAAATAATACACATGAAATGACACTGGTGGATCCATATGTGGTCTGTAAAAAGAACACACATGGAATGACACTGGTGGATCCATATGTGGTATGTGAAAAGAACACACATGCAATGAACTCTGGTGGATCCATATGTGGTCTGTGAAAAGAACATACATGCAATGACACTGGTGGATCCATATGTGGTCTCTGAAAAAAGAACAGACATGCAGTGACAATGGTGGTTCCATATGTGGTCTATGAAAACAACACACATGCAATGAAAATGGTGGATCCATATGTGGTTTGTGAAAAGAAGACACATGCAATAAACTCTGGTGGTTCCATATGTGGTGTCTGAAAAGAAAACACATACAATGACACTGGTGGATCCATATGTGGTTTGTGAAAACAACACACATATAATGACAATGGCGGTTCCATATGTGGTCTGTGAAAAGAACACACATGCAATGACTCTGGTGGATCCATATGTGGTCTGTGAAAAGAACACACATGCAATGAAAATAGTGGATCCAAATGTGGTTTGTGAAAAGAACACACATGCAATGACTCTGGTGGATCCATATGTGGTCTAGGAAAAGAACACACATGCAATGACAATGGTGGTTCCATATGTGGTCTGTGAAGAGAACACACATGCAATGACACTGGTGGATCCATATATGGTATGTGAAAATAACACACATGCACTGACACTGGTGGATCCAAGTGTGGTCTGTGAAAAGAACACACATGCAATGACACTGGTGGATCCATATGTGGTCTATGAAATGAACACACAAGCAATGACAATGGTGGTTCCATATGTGGTTTGTGAAAACAACACACATGCAATGAAAATGGTGGATCCATATGTGGTCTATGAAAAGAACACACATGCAATGAACTCTGGTGGTTCCATATGTGGTCTGTGAAAAGAACGCACATGCAATGACACCGGTGGATCCATATGTGGTTTGTGAAAATAACACACATGCAATGACAATGGCGGTTCCATATGTGGTCTGTGAAAAGAACACACATGCAATGACACTAGGGGATCCATATGTGGTCTGTGAAAAGAACACACATGCAATGAAAATGGTGGATCCATATGTGGTCTGTGAAAAGAACACACATGCAATGAACTCTGGTGGTTCCATATGTGGTCTGTGAAAAGAACACACATGCAATGACACTGGTGGATCCATATGTGGTCTGTGAAAAGAACACACAAGCAATGACAATGGTGGTTCCATATGTGGTCTGTGAAAACAACACACATGCAATGAAAATGGTGGATCCATATGTGGTCTGTGAAAAGAACACACATGCAATGACTCTGGTGGTTCCATATGTGGTCTGTGAAAAGAACACACATGCAATGAAAATAGTGGATCCAAATGTGGTTTGTGAAAAGAACACACATGCAATGACTCTGGTGGATCCATATGTGGTCTATGAAAAGAATGCACATGCAATGACAATGGTGGTTCCATATGTGGTCTGTGAAAAGAAGACACATGCAATGGATCAATATGTGGTCTGTGAAAAGAACACACATGCAATGACTCTGGTGGATCCATATGTGGTATGTGAAAAGAACACACATGCAATGACACTGGTGGATCCATATGTGGTCTATGAAAAGAACACACATGCAATGACAATGGTGGTTCCATATGTGGTCTGTGAAAACAACACACATGCAATGAACTCTGGTGGTTCCATATGTGGTCTGTGAAAAGAACACACATGCAATGACTCTGGTGGATCCATATGTGGTCTATGAAAAGAATGCACATACAATGACAATGGTGGTTCCATATGTGGTCTGTGAAAAGAAGACACATGCAATGGATCCATATGTGGTCTGTGAAAAGAACACACATGCAATGACTCTGGTGGATCCATATGTGGTATGTGAAAAGAACACACATGCAATGACAATGGTGGTTCCAAATGTGGTTCGTGAAAAGAACACACATGCAATGATACTAGTGGATGCATATGTGGTCTGTGAAATGAACACACATGCAATGACACTGGTGGATCCATATGTGGTCTGTGAAAAGAACACACATGCAATGACACTGGGGGATCCATATGTGGTCTGTGAAAGAACACACATGCAATGAAACTGGTGGATCCATATGTGGTTTGTGAAAAGAACACACATGCAATGACACTGGTGGATCCATATGTGGTCTGTGAAAAGAACACACATGCAATGACACTGGGTGATCCATATGTGGTCTGTGAAAGAACACACATGCAATGAAACTGGTGGATCCATATGTGGTTTGTGAAAAGAACACACATGCAATGACACTGGTGGATCCATATGTGGTCTGTGAAAAGAACGCACATGAAATGACACTGGTGGATCCGTAGTTGGTTTGTGAAAAGAACACACATGCAATTACTCTAGTGGATCCATATGTGGTCTGTGAAAAGAACACACATGAAATGACACTGGTGGATCCATCTGTGGTCTGTGAAAAGAACACACATGCAATTACTCTGGTGGATCCATATGTGGTTTGTGAAAAGAACACACATGCAATGACACTGGTGGATGCATATGTGGTCTGTGAAAAGAACACACATGCAATGACAATAGTGGATCCAAATGTGGTTTGTGAAAAGAACACACATGCAATGACTCTGGTGGATCCATATGTGGTCTGTGAAAAGAAGAGACATGCAATGACACTGGTGGATCCATATGTGGTGTGTGTGAAAAGAACACACATGCAATGCCACTGGTGGATCCATATGTGGTTTGTGAAAAGAACACACATGCAATGACACTGGTGGATCCATATGTGGTCTGTGAAAAGAACACACATGCAATGAGTCTGGTGGATCCATATGTGTTCTTTGAGAAGAACAGACATGCAATGACACTGGTGGATCCATATGTGGTGTGTGAAAATAATACACATGAAATGACACTGGTGGATCCATATGTGGTCTGTAAAAAGAACACACATGCAATGACACTGGTGGATCCATATGTGGTATGTGAAAAGAACACACATGCAATGAACTCTGGTGGATCCATATGTGGTCTGTGAAAAGAACATACATGCAATGACACTGGTGGATCCATATGTGGTCTCTGAAAAAAGAACAGACATGCAGTGACAATGGTGGTTCCATATGTGGTCTATGAAAACAACACACATGCAATGAAAATGGTGGATCCATATGTGGTTTGTGAAAAGAACACACATGCAATAAACTCTGGTGGTTCCATATGTGGTGTCTGAAAAGAAAACACATACAATGACACTGGTGGATCCATATGTGGTTTGTGAAAACAACACACATACAATGACAATGGCGGTTCCATATGTGGTCTGTGAAAAGAACACACATGCAATGACTCTGGTGGATCCATATGTGGTCTGTGAAAAGAACACACATGCAATGAAAATAGTGGATCCAAATGTGGTTTGTGAAAAGAACACACATGCAATGACTCTGGTGGATCCATATGTGGTCTATGAAAAGAACACACATGCAATGACAATGGTGGTTCCATATGTGGTCTGTGAAGAGAACACACATGCAATGACACTGGTGGATCCATATATGGTATGTGAAAATAACACACATGCACTGAGACTGGTGGATCCAAGTGTGGTCTGTGAAAAGAACACACATGCAATGACACTGGTGGATCCATATGTGGTCTATGAAATGAACACACAAGCAATGACAATGGTGGTTCCATATGTGGTTTGTGAAAACAACACACATGCAATGAAAATGGTGGATCCATATGTGGTCTGTGAAAAGAACACACATGCAATGAACTCTGGTGGTTCCATATGTGGTCTGTGAAAAGAACGCACATGCAATGACACCGGTGGATCCATATGTGGTTTGTGAAAATAACACACATGCAATGACAATGGCGGTTCCATATGTGGTCTGTGAAAAGAACACACATGCAATGACACTGGGGGATCCATATGTGGTCTGTGAAAAGAACACACATGCAATGAAAATGGTGGATCCATATGTGGTCTGTGAAAAGAACACACATGCAATGAACTCTGGTGGTTCCATATGTGGTCTGTGAAAAGAACACACATGCAATGACACTGGTGGATCCATATGTGGTCTGTGAAAAGAACACAGAAGCAATGACAATGGTGGTTCCATATGTGGTCTGTGAAAACAACACACATGCAATGAAAATGGTGGATCCATATGTGGTCTGTGAAAAGAACACACATGCAATGACTCTGGTGGTTCCATATGTGGTCTGTGAAAAGAACACACATGCAATGAAAATAGTGGATCCAAATGTGGTTTGTGAAAAGAACACACATGCAATGACTCTGGTGGATCCATATGTGGTCTATGAAAAGAATGCACATGCAATGACAATGGTGGTTCCATATGTGGTCTGTGAAAAGAAGACACATGCAATGGATCAATATGTGGTCTGTGAAAAGAACACACATGCAATGACTCTGGTGGATCCATATGTGGTATGTGAAAAGAACACACATGCAATGACACTGGTGGATCCATATGTGGTCTGTGAAAAGAACACACATGCAATGACAATGGTGGTTCCATATGTGGTCTGTGAAAACAACACACATGCAATGAACTCTGGTGGTTCCATATGTGGTCTGTGAAAAGAACACACATGCAATGACTCTGGTGGATCCATATGTGGTCTATGAAAAGAATGCACATGCAATGACAATGGTGGTTCCATATGTGGTCTGTGAAAAGAAGACACATGCAATGGATCCATATGTGGTCTGTGAAAAGAACACACATGCAATGTCTCTGGTGGATCCATATGTGGTATGTGAAAAGAACACACATGCAATGACAATGGTGGTTCCAAATGTGGTTCGTGAAAAGAACACACATGCAATGACACTAGTGGATGCATATGTGGTCTGTGAAATGAACACACATGCAATGACACTGGTGGATCCATATGTGGTCTGTGAAAAGAACACACATGCAATGACACTGGGGGATCCATATGTGGTCTGTGAAAGAACACACATGCAATGAAACTGGAGGATCCATATGTGGTTTGTGAAAAGAACACACATGCAATGACACTGGTGGATCCATATGTGGTCTGTGAAAAGAACACACATGTAATGACACTGGGTGATCCATATGTGGTCTGTGAAAGAACACACATGCAATGAAACTGGTGGATCCATATGTGGTTTGTGAAAAGAACACACATGCAATGACACTGGTGGATCCATATGTGGTCTGTGAAAAGAATGCACATGAAATGACACTGGTGGATCCATAGTTGGTTTGTGAAAAGAACACACATGCAATTACTCTAGTGGATCCATATGTGGTCTGTGAAAAGAACACACATGAAATGACACTGGTGGATCCATCTGTGGTCTGTGAAAAGAACACACATGCAATTACTCTGGTGGATCCATATGTGGTTTGTGAAAAGAACACACATGCAATGACACTGGTGGATGCATATGTGGTCTGTGAAAAGAACACACATGCAATGACACTGGTGGATCCATATGTGGTCTGTGAAAAGAACACACATGCAATGACAATGGTGGTTCCATATGTGGTCTGTGAAAACAACACACATGCAATGAACTCTGGTGGTTCCATATGTGGTCTATGAAAAGAACACACATGCAATAACACTGGTGGATCCATATGTGGTTTGTGAAAATAACACACATGCAATGACAATGGCGGTTCCATATGTGGTCTGTGAAAAGAACACACATGCAATGAGTCTGGTGGATCCATATGTGTTCTTTGAGAAGAACAGACATGCAATGACACTGGTGGATCCATATGTGGTGTGTGAAAATAATACACATGAAATGACACTGGTGGATCCATATGTGGTCTGTAAAAAGAACACACATGCAATGACACTGGTGGATCCATATGTGGTATGTGAAAAGAACACACATGCAATGAACTCTGGTGGATCCATATGTGGTCTGTGAAAAGAACATACATGCAATGACACTGGTGGATCCATATGTGGTCTCTGAAAAAAGAACAGACATGCAATGACAATGGTGGTTCCATATGTGGTCTATGAAAACAACACACATGCAATGAAAATGGTGGATCCATATGTGGTTTGTGAAAAGAACACACATGCAATAAACTCTGGTGGTTCCATATGTGGTGTATGAAAAGAACACACATACAATGACACTGGTGGATCCATATGTGGTTTGTGAAAACAACACACATACAATGACAATGGCGGTTCCATATGTGGTATGTGAAAAGAACACACATGCAATGACTCTGGTGGATCCATATGTGGTCTGTGAAAAGAACACACATGCAATGAAAATAGTGGATCCAAATGTGGTTTGTGAAAAGAACACACATGCAATGACTCTGGTGGATCCATATGTGGTCTATGAAAAGAATCCACATGCAATGACAATGGTGGTTCCATATGTGGTCTGTGAAGAGAACACACATGCAATGACACTGGTGGATCCATATATGGTAGTGAAAATAACACACATGCACTAACACTGGTGGATCCAAGTGTGGTCTGTGAAAAGAACACACATGCAATGACACTGGTGGATCCATATATGGTCTATGAAATGAACACACAAGCAATGACAATGGTGGTTCCATATGTGGTTTGTGAAAACAACACACATGCAATGAAAATGGTGGATCCATATGTGGTCTGTGAAAAGAACACACATGCAATGAACTCTGGTGGTTCCATATGTGGTCTGTGAAAAGAACGCACATGCAATGACACCGGTGGATCCATATGTGGTTTGTGAAAATAACACACATGCAATGACAATGGCGGTTCCATATGTGGTCTGTGAAAAGAACACACATGCAATGACACTGGGGGATCCATATGTGGTCTGTGAAAAGAACACACATGCAATGAAAATGGTGGATCCATATGTGGTCTGTGAAAAGAACACACATGCAATGAACTCTGGTGGTTCCATATGTGGTCTGTGAAAAGAACACACATGCAATGACACTGGTGGATCCATATGTGGTCTGTGAAAAGAACACACAAGCAATGACAATGGTGGTTCCATATGTGGTCTGTGAAAACAACACACATGCAATGAAAATGGTGGATCCATATGTGGTCTGTGAAAAGAACACACATGCAATGACTCTGGTGGTTCCATATGTGGTCTGTGAAAAGAACACACATGCAATGAAAATAGTGGATCCAAATGTGGTTTGTGAAAAGAACACACATGCAATGACTCTGGTGGATCCATATGTGGTCTATGAAAAGAATGCACATGCAATGACAATGGTGGTTCCATATGTGGTCTGTGAAAAGAAGACACATGCAATGGATCAATATGTGGTCTGTGAAAAGAACACACATGCAATGACTCTGGTGGATCCATATGTGGTATGTGAAAAGAACACACATGCAATGACACTGGTGGATCCATATGTGGTCTGTGAAAAGAACACACATGCAATGACAATGGTGGTTCCATATGTGGTCTGTGAAAACAACACACATGCAATGAACTCTGGTGGTTCCATATGTGGTCTGTGAAAAGAACACACATGCAATGACTCTGGTGGATCCATATGTGGTCTATGAAAAGAATGCACATGCAATGACAATGGTGGTTCCATATGTGGTCTGTGAAAAGAAGACACATGCAATGGATCCATATGTGGTCTGTGAAAAGAACACACATGCAATGACTCTGGTGGATCCATATGTGGTATGTGAAAAGAACACACATGCAATGACAATGGTGGTTCCAAATGTGGTTCGTGAAAAGAACACACATGCAATGACACTAGTGGATGCATATGTGGTCTGTGAAATGAACACACATGCAATGACACTGGTGGATCCATATGTGGTCTGTGAAAAGAACACACATGCAATGACACTGGGGGATCCATATGTGGTCTGTGAAAGAACACACATGCAATGAAACTGGTGGATCCATATGTGGTTTGTGAAAAGAACACACATGCAATGACACTGGTGGATCCATATGTGGTCTGTGAAATGAACACACATGCAATGACACTGGGTGATCCATATGTGGTCTGTGAAAGAACACACATGCAATGAAACTGGTGGATCCATATGTGGTTTGTGAAAAGAACACACATGCAATGACACTGGTGGATCCATATGTGGTCTGTGAAAAGAACGCACATGAAATGACACTGGTGGATCCATAGTTGGTTTGTGAAAAGAACACACATGCAATTACTCTAGTGGATCCATATGTGGTCTGTGAAAAGAACACACATGAAATGACACTGGTGGATCCATCTGTGGTCTGTGAAAAGAACACACATGCAATTACTCTAGTGGATCCATATGTGGTTTGTGAAAAGAACACACATGCAATGACACTTTTGGATGCATATGTGGTCTGTGAAAAGAACACACATGCAATGACACTGGTGGATCCATATGTGGTCTGTGAAAAGAACACACATGCAATGACAATGGTGGTTCCATATGTGGTCTGTGAAAACAACACACATGCAATGAACAATGGTGGTTCCATATGTGGTCTATGAAAAGAACACACATGCAATAACACTGGTGGATCCATATGTGGTTTGTGAAAATAACACACATGCAATGACAATGGCGGTTCCATATGTGGTCTGTGAAAAGAACACACATGCAATGACTCTGGTCGTTCCATATGTGGTATGCAAAAAGAACACACATGCAATGAAAATAGTGGATGCAAATGTGGTTTGTGAAAATAACACACATGCAATTAATCTGCCGGATCTATATACGCTCTGTGAAAAGAACACACATGCAACGACAATAGTGGATCCAAATGTGGTTTGTGAAAAGAACACACATGCAATGACTCTGGTGGATCCATATGTGGTCTGTGAAAAGAAGAGACATGCAATGACACTGGTGGATCCATATGTGGTGTGTGTGAAAAGAACACACATGCAATGCCACTCGTGGATCCATATGTGGTTTGTGAAAAGAACACACATGCAATGACACTGGTGGATGCATATGTGGTCTGTGAAAAGAACACACATGCAATGACAATGGTGGTTCCATATGTGGTCTGTGAAAACAACACACATGCAATGAAAATGGTGGATCCATATGTGGTGTGTGAAAAGAACACACATGCAATGAACTCTGGTGGTTCCATATGTGGTCTGTGAAAAGAACACACATGCAATGACACTGGTGGATCCATATGTGGTCTATGAAAAGAACACACAAGCAATGACAATGGTGGTTCCATATGTGGTCTGTGAAAACAACACACATGCAATGAAAATGGTGGATCCTTATGTGGTCTGTGAAAAGAACACACATGCAATGAACTCTGGTGGTTCCATATGTGGTCTGTGAAAAGAACACACATGAAATAACACTGGTGGATCCATCTGTGGTCTGTGAAAAGAACACACATGCAATTACTCTGGTGGATCCATATGTGGTTTGTGAAAAGAACACACATGCAATGACACTGGTGGATGCATATGTGGTCTATGAAAAGAACACACATGCAATGACACTGGTGGATCCATATGTGGTCTGTGAAAAGAACACACATGCAATGACAATGGTGGTTCCATATGTGGTCTGTGAAAACAACACACATGCAATGAACAATGGTGGTTCCATATGTGGTCTATGAAAAGAACACACATGCAATAACACTGGTGGATCCATATGTGGTTTGTGAAAATAACACACATGCAATGACAATGGCGGTTCCATATGTGGTCTGTGAAAAGAACACACATGCAATGACTCTGGTCGTTCCATATGTGGTATGCAAAAAGAACACACATGCAATGAAAATAGTGGATGCAAATGTGGTTTGTGAAAATAACACACATGCAATTAATCTGCCGGATCTATATACGCTCTGTGAAAAGAACACACATGCAACGACAATAGTGGATCCAAATGTGGTTTGTGAAAAGAACACACATGCAATGACTCTGGTGGATCCATATGTGGTCTGTGAAAAGAAGAGACATGCAATGACACTGGTGGATCCATATGTGGTGTGTGTGAAAAGAACACACATGCAATGCCACTCGTGGATCCATATGTGGTTTGTGAAAAGAACACACATGCAATGACACTGGTGGATCCATATGTGGTCTGTGAAAAGAACACACATGCAATGAGTCTGGTGGATCCATATGTGTTCTTTGAGAAGAACAGACATGCAATGACACTGGTGGATCCATATGTGGTGTGTGAAAATAATACACATGAAATGACACTGGTGGATCCATATGTGGTCTGTAAAAAGAACACACATGCAATGACACTGGTGGATCCATATGTGGTATGTGAAAAGAACACACATGCAATGAACTCTGGTGGATCCATATGTGGTCTGTGAAAAGAACATACATGCAATGACACTGGTGGATCCATATGTGGTCTCTGAAAAAAGAACAGACATGCAATGACAATGGTGGTTCCATATGTGGTCTATGAAAACAACACACATGCAATGAAAATGGTGGATCCATATGTGGTTTGTGAAAAGAACACACATGCAATAAACTCTGGTGGTTCCATATGTGGTGTCTGAAAAGAACACACATACAATGACACTGGTGGATCCATAT
Source organism: Avena sativa (assembly GCA_916181665.1). Classification (NCBI taxonomy): domain Eukaryota; kingdom Viridiplantae; phylum Streptophyta; class Magnoliopsida; order Poales; family Poaceae; genus Avena; species Avena sativa. Next base: position 324,018,154 of record OV702292.1, read on the forward strand.
GTGGTTTGTGAAAACAACACACATACAATGACAATGGCGGTTCCATATGTGGTCTGTGAAAAGAACACACATGCAATGACTCTGGTGGATCCATATGTGGTCTGTGAAAAGAACACACATGCAATGAAAATAGTGGATCCAAATGTGGTTTGTGAAAAGAACACACATGCAATGACTCTGGCGGATCCATATGTGGTCTATGAAAAGAACACACATGCAATGACAATGGTGGTTCCATATGTGGTCTGTGAAGAGAACACACATGCAATGACACTGGTGGATCCATATATGGTATGTGAAAATAACACACATGCACTGACACTGGTGGATCCAAGTGTGGTCTGTGAAAAGAACACACATGCAATGACACTGGTGGATCCATATGTGGTCTATGAAATGAACACACAAGCAATGACAATGGTGGTTCCATATGTGGTTTGTGAAAACAACACACATGCAATGAAAATGGTGGATCCATATGTGGTCTGTGAAAAGAACACACATGCAATGAACTCTGGTTGTTCCATATGTGGTCTGTGAAAAGAACGCACATGCAATGACACCGGTGGATCCATATGTGGTTTGTGAAAATAACACACATGCAATGACAATGGCGGTTCCATATGTGGTCTGTGAAAAGAACACACATGCAATGACATTGGGGGATCCATATGTGGTCTGTGAAAAGAACAGACATGCAATGAAAATGGTGGATCCATATGTGGTCTGTGAAAAGAACACACATGCAATGAACTCTGGTGGTTCCATATGTGGTCTGTGAAAAGAACACACATGCAATGACACTGGTGGATCCATATGTGGTCTGTGAAAAGAACACACAACCAATGACAATGGTGGTTCCATATGTGGTCTGTGAAAACAACACACATGCAATGAAAATGGTGGATCCATATGTGGTCTGTGAAAAGAACACACATGCAATGACTCTGGTGGTTCCATATGTGGTCTGTGAAAAGAACACACATGCAATGAAAATAGTGGATCCAAATGTGGTTTGTGAAAAGAACACACATGCAATGACTCTGGTGGATCCATATGTGGTCTATGAAAAGAATGCACATGCAATGACAATGGTGGTTCCATATGTGGTCTGTGAAAAGAAGACACATGCAATGGATCAATATGTGGTCTGTGAAAAGAACACACATGCAATGACTCTGGTGGATCCATATGTGGTCTGTGAAAAGAACACACATGCAATGACAATGGTGGTTCCATATGTGGTCTGTGAAAACAACACACATGCAATGAACTCTGGTGGTTCCATATGTGGTCTGTGAAAAGAACACACATGCAATGACACTGGTGGATCCATATGTGGTTTGTGAAAATAACACACATGCAATGACAATGGCGGTTCCATATGTGGTCTGTGAAAAGAACACACATGCAATGACTCTGGTCGTTCCATATGTGGTATGTGAAAAGAACACACATGCAATGACACTGGTGGATCCATATGTGGTCTCTGAAAAAAGAACAGACATGCAATGACAATGGTGGTTCCATATGTGGTCTATGAAAACAACACACATGCAATGAAAATGGTGGATCCATATGTGGTTTGTGAAAAGAACACACATGCAATAAACTCTGGTGGTTCCATATGTGGTGTCTGAAAAGAACACACATACAATGACACTGGTGGATCCATATGTGGTTTGTGAAAACAACACACATACAATGACAATGGCGGTTCCATATGTGGTCTGTGAAAAGAACACACATGCAATGACTCTGGTGGATCCATATGTGGTCTGTGAAAAGAACACACATGCAATGAAAATAGTGGATCCAAATGTGGTTTGTGAAAAGAACACACATGCAATGACTCTGGTGGATCCATATGTGGTCTATGAAAAGAACACACATGCAATGACAATGGTGGTTCCATATGTGGTCTGTGAAGAGAACACACATGCAATGACACTGGTGGATCCATATATGGTATGTGAAAATAACACACATGCACTGACACTGGTGGATCCAAGTGTGGTCTGTGAAAAGAACACACATGCAATGACACTGGTGGATCCATATGTGGTCTATGAAATGAACACACAAGCAATGACAATGGTGGTTCCATATGTGGTTTGTGAAAACAACACACATGCAATGAAAATGGTGGATCCATATGTGGTCTGTGAAAAGAACACACATGCAATGAACTCTGGTTGTTCCATATGTGGTCTGTGAAAAGAACGCACATGCAATGACACCGGTGGATCCATATGTGGTTTGTGAAAATAACACACATGCAATGACAATGGCGGTTCCATATGTGGTCTGTGAAAAGAACACACATGCAATGACATTGGGGGATCCATATGTGGTCTGTGAAAAGAACACACATGCAATGAAAATGGTGGATCCATATGTGGTCTGTGAAAAGAACACACATGCAATGAACTCTGGTGGTTCCATATGTGGTCTGTGAAAAGAACACACATGCAATGACACTGGTGGATCCATATGTGGTCTGTGAAAAGAACACACAACCAATGACAATGGTGGTTCCATATGTGGTCTGTGAAAACAACACACATGCAATGAAAATGGTGGATCCATATGTGGTCTGTGAAAAGAACACACATGCAATGACTCTGGTGGTTCCATATGTGGTCTGTGAAAAGAACACACATGCAATGAAAATAGTGGATCCAAATATGGTTTGTGAAAAGAACACACATGCAATGACTCTGGTGGATCCATATGTGGTCTATGAAAAGAATGCACATGCAATGACAATGGTGGTTCCATATGTGGTCTGTGAAAAGAAGACACATGCAATGGATCAATATGTGGTCTGTGAAAAGAACACACATGCAATGACTCTGGTGGATCCATATGTGGTATGTGAAAAGAACACACATGCAATGACACTGGTGGATCCATATGTGGTCTGTGAAAAGAACACACATGCAATGACAATGGTGGTTCCATATGTGGTCTGTGAAAACAACACACATGCAATGAACTCTGGTGGTTCCATATGTGGTCTGTGAAAAGAACACACATGCAATGACACTGCTGGATCCATATGTGGTTTGTGAAAATAACACACATGCAATGACAATGGCGGTTCCATATGTGGTCTGTGAAAAGAACACACATGCAATGACTCTGGTCGTTCCATATGTGGTATGTGAAAAGAACACACATGCAATGAAAATAGTGGATGCAAATGTGGTTTGTGAAAATAACACACATGCAATTAATCTGGCGGATCTATATACACTCTGTGAAAATAACACACATGCAATGACAATAGTGGATCCAAATGTGGTTTGTGAAAAGAACACACATGCAATGACTCTGTGGATCCATATGTGGTCTGTGAAAAGAAGAGACATGCAATGACACTGGTGGATCCATATGTGGTGTGTGTGAAAAGAACACACATGCAATGCCACTGGTGGATCCATATGTGGTTTGTGAAAAGAACACACATGCAATGACACTGGTGGATCCATATGTGGTCTGTGAAAAGAACACACATGCAATGAGTCTGGTGGATCCATATGTGTTCTTTGAGAAGAACAGACATGCAGTGACACTAGTGGATCCATATGTGGTGTGTGAAAATAATACACATGAAATGACACTGGTGGATCCATATGTGGTTTGTAAAAAGAACACACATGCAATGACACTGGTGGATCCATATGTGGTATGTGAAAAGAACACACATGCAATGAACTCTGGTGGATCCATATGTGGTCTGTGAAAAGAACATACATGCAATGACACTGGTGGATCCATATGTGGTCTCTGAAAAAAGAACAGACATGAAATGACAATGGTGGTTCCATATGTGGTCTATGAAAACAACACACATGCAATGAAAATGGTGGATCCATATGTGGTTTGTGAAAAGAACACACATGCAATAAACTCTGGTGGTTCCATATGTGGTATCTGAAAAGAACACACATACAATGACACTGGTGGATCCATATGTGGTTTGTGAAAACAACACACATACAATTACAATGGCGGTTCCATATGTGGTCTGTGAAAAGAACACACATGCAATGACTCTGGTGGATCCATATGTGGTTTGTGAAAAGAACACACATGCAATGACTCTGGTGGATCCATATGTGGTCTATGAAAAGAACAGACATGCAATGACAATGGTGGTTCCATATGTGGTCTGTGAAGAGAACACACATGCAATGACACTGGTGGATCCATATATGGTATGTAAAAATAACACACATGCACTTACACTGGTGGATCCAAGTATGGTCTGTGAAAAGAACACACATGCAATGACACTGGTGGATCCATATGTGGTCTATGAAATGAACACACAAGCAATGACAATGGTGGTTCCATATGTGGTTTGTGAAAACAACACACATGCAATGAAAATGGTGGATCCATATGTGGTCTGTGAAAAGAACACACATGCAATGAACTCTGGTTGTTCCATATGTGGTCTGTGAAAAGAACGCACATGCAATGACACCGGTGGATCCATATGTGGTTTGTGAAAATAACACACATGCAATGACAATGGCGGTTCCATATGTGGTCTGTGAAAAGAACACACATGCAATGACACTGGGGGATCCATATGTGGTCTGTGAAAAGAACACACATGCAATGAAAATGGTGGATCCATATGTGGTCTGTGAAAAGAACACACATGCAATGAACTCTGGTGGTTCCATATGTGGTCTGTGAAAAGAACACACATGCAATGACACTGGTGGATCCATATGTGGTCTGTGAAAAGAACACACAAGCAATGACAGTTGTGGTTCCATATGTGGTCTGTGAAAACAACACACATGCAATGAAAATGGTGGATCCATATGTGGTCTGTGAAAAGAACACACATGCAATGACTCTGGTGGTTCCATATGTGGTCTGTGAAAAGAACACACATGCAATGAAAATAGTGGATCCAAATGTGGTTTGTGAAAAGAACACACATGCAATGACTCTGGTGGATCCATATGTGGTCTATGAAAAGAATGCACATGCAATGACAATGGTGGTTCCATATGTGGTCTGTGAAAAGAAGACACATGCAATGGATCCATATGTGGTCTGTGAAAAGAACACACATGCAATGACTCTGGTGGATCCATATGTGGTATGTGAAAAGAACACACATGCAATGACAATGGTGGTTCCAAATGTGGTTCGTGAAAAGAACACACATGCAATGACACTAGTGGATGCATATGTGGTCTGTGAAATGAACACACATGCAATGACACTGGTGGATCCATATGTGGTCTGTGAAAAGAACACACATGCAATGACACTGGGGGATCCATATGTGGTCTGTGAAAGAACACACATGCAATGAAACTGGTGGATCCATATGTGGTTTGTGAAAAGAACACACATGCAATGACACTGGTGGATCTTATGTGGTCTGTGAAAAGAACACACATGCAATGACACTGGGGGATCCATATGTGGTCTGTGAAAGAACACACATGCAATGAAACTGGTGGATCCATATGTGGTTTGTGAAAAGAACACACATGCAATGACACTGGTGGATCCATATGTGGTCTGTGAAAAGAACGCACATGAAATGACACTGGTGGATCCATAGGTGGTTTGTGAAAAGAACACACATGAAATTACTCTAGTGGATCCATATGTGGTCTGTGAAAAGAACACACATGAAATGACACTGGTGGATCCATCTATGGTCTGTGAAAAGAACACACATGCAATTACTCTGGTGGATCCATATGTGGTTTGTGAAAAGAACACACATGCAATGACACTGGTGGATGCATATGTGTTCTGTGAAAAGAACACACACGCAATGACACTGGTGGATCCATATGTGGTCTGTGAAAAGAACACACATGCAATGACAATGGTGGTTCCATATGTGGTCTGTGAAAACAACACACATGCAATGAAAATGGTGGATCCATATGTGGTGTGTGAAAAGAACACACATGCAATGAACTCTGGTGGTTCCATATGTGGTCTGTGAAAAGAACACACATGCAATGACACTGGTGGATCCATATGTGGTCTATGAAAAGAACACACAAGCAATGACAATGGTGGTTCCATATGTGGTCTGTGAAAACAACACACATGCAATGAAAATGGTGGATCCTTATGTGGTCTGTGAAAAGAACACACATGCAATGAACTCTGGTGGTTCCATATGTGGTCTGTGAAAAGAACACACATGAAATAACACTGGTGGATCCATCTGTGGTCTGTGAAAAGAACACACATGCAATTACTCTGGTGGATCCATATGTGGTTTGTGAAAAGAACACACATGCAATGACACTGGTGGATGCATATGTGGTCTGTGAAAAGAACACACATGCAATGACACTGGTGGATCCATATGTGGTCTGTGAAAAGAACACACATGCAATGACAATGGTGGTTCCATATGTGGTCTGTGAAAACAACACACATGCAATGAACTCTGGTTGTTCCATATGTGGTCTGTGAAAAGAACACACATGCAATGACACTGGTGGATCCATATGTGGTTTGTGAAAATAACACACATGCAATGACAATGGCGGTTCCATATGTGGTCTGTGAAAAGAACACACATGCAATGACTCTGGTCGTTCCATATGTGGTATGTGAAAAGAACACACATGCAATGAAAATAGTGGATGCAAATGTGGTTTGTGAAAATAACACACATGCAATTAATCTGGCGGATCTATATACGCTCTGTGAAAAGAACACACATGCAATGACAATAGTGGATCCAAATGTGGTTTGTGAAAAGAACACACATGCAATGACTCTGGTGGATCCATATGTGGTCTGTGAAAAGAAGAGACATGCAATGACACTGGTGGATCCATATGTGGTGTGTGTGAAAATAACACACATGCAATGCCACTGGTGGATCCATATGTGGTTTGTGAAAAGAACACACATGCAATGACACTGGTGGATCCATATGTGGTCTGTGAAAAGAACACACATGCAATGAGTCTGGTGGATCCATATGTGTTCTTTGAGAAGAACAGACATGCAATGACACTGGTGGATCCATATGTGGTGTGTGAAAATAATACACATGAAATGACACTGGTGGATCCATCTGTGGTTTGTAAAAAGAACACACATGCAATGAAACTGGTGGATCCATATGTGGTATGTGAAAAGAACACACATGCAATGAACTCTGGTGGATCCATATGTGGTCTGTGAAAAGAACATACATGCAATGACACTGGTGCATCCATATGTGGTCTCTGAAAAAAGAACAGACATGCAATGACAATGGTGGTTCCATATGTGGTCTATGAAAACAACACACATGCAATGAAAATGGTGGATCCATATGTGGTTTGTGAAAAGAACACACATGCAATAAACTCTGGTGGTTCCATATGTGGTGTCTGAAAAGAACACACATACAATGACACTGGTGGATCCATATGTGGTTTGTGAAAACAACACACATACAATGACAATGGCGGTTCCATATGTGGTATGTGAAAAGAACACACATGCAATGACTCTGGTGGTTCCATATGTGGTCTGTGAAAAGAACACACATGCAATGAAAATAGTGGATCCCAATGTGGTTTGTGAAAATAACACACATGCAATGACTCTGGTGGATCCATATGTGGTCTATGAAAAGAACACACATGCAATGACAATGGTGGTTCCATATGTGGTCTGTGAAGAGAACACACATGCAATGACACTGGTGGATCCATATATGGTATGTGAAAATAACACACATGCACTGACACTGGTGGATCCAAGTGTGGTCTGTGAAAAGAACACACATGCAATGACACTGGTGGATCCATATGTGGTCTATGAAATGAACACACAAGCAATGACAATGGTGGTTCCATATGTGGTTTGTGAAAACAACACACATGCAATGAAAATGGTGGATCCATATGTGGTCTGTGAAAAGAACACACATGCAATGAACTCTGGTGGTTCCATATGTGGTCTGTGAAAAGAACGCACATGCAATGACACCGGTGGATCCATATGTGGTGTGTGAAAATAATACACATGAAATGACACTGGTGGATCCATATGTGGTTTGTAAAAAGAACACACATGCAATGACACTGGTGGATCCATATGTGGTATGTGAAAAGAACACACATGCAATGAACTCTGGTGGATCCATATGTGGTCTGTGAAAAGAACATACATGCAATGACACTGGTGGATCCATATGTGGTCTCTGAAAAAAGAACAGACATGCAATGACAATGGTGGTTCCATATGTGGTCTATGAAAACAACACACATGCAATGAAAATGGTGGATCCATATGTGGTTTGTGAAAAGAACACACATGCAATAAACTCTGGTGGTTCCATATGTGGTGTCTGAAAAGAACACACATACAATGACACTGGTGGATCCATATGTGGTTTGTGAAAACAACACACATACAATGACAATGGCGGTTCCATATGTGGTCTGTGAAAAGAACACACATGCAATGACTCTGGTGGTTCCATATGTGGTCTGTGAAAAGAACACACATGCAATGAAAATAGTGGATCCCAATGTGGTTTGTGAAAAGAACACACATGCAATGACTCTAGTGGATCCATATGTGGTCTATGAAAAGAACACACATGCAATGACAATGGTGGTTCCATATGTGGTCTGTGAAGAGAACACACATGCAATGACACTGGTGGATCCATATATGGTATGTGAAAATAACACACATGCACTGACACTGGTGGATCCAAGTGTGGTCTGTGAAAAGAACACACATGCAATGACACTGGTGGATCCATATGTGGTCTGTGAAAAGAACACACATGCAATGACAATGGTGGTTCCATATGTGGTCTGTGAAAAGAACGCACATGCAATGACACCGGTGGATCCATATGTGGTTTGTGAAAATAACACACATGCAATGACAATGGCGGTTCCATATGTGGTCTGTGAAAAGAACACACATGCAATGACACTGGGGGATCCATATGTGGTCTGTGAAAAGAACACACATGCAATGAAAATGGTGGATCCATATGTGGTCTGTGAAAAGAACACACATGCAATGAACTCTGGTGGTTCCATATGTGGTCTGTGAAAATAACACACATGCAATGACACTGGTGGATCCATATGTGGTCTGTGAAAAGAACACACAAGCAATGACAATGGTGGTTCCATATGTGGTCTGTGAAAACAACACACATGCAATGAAAATGGTGGATCCATATGTGGTCTGTGAAAAGAACACACATGCAATGACTCTGGTGGTTCCATATGTGGTCTGTGAAAAGAACACACATGCAATGAAAATAGTGGATCCAAATGTGGTTTGTGAAAAGAACACACATGCAATGACTCTGGTGGATCCATATGTGGTCTATGAAAAGAACGCACATGCAATGACAATGGTGGTTCCATATGTGGTCTGTGAAAAGAAGACACGTGCAATGGATCCATATGTGGTCTGTGAAAACGACACACATGCAATGACTCTGGTGGATCCATATGTGGTATGTGAAAAGAACACACATGCAATGATAATGGTGGTTCCAAATGTGGTTCGTGAAAAGAACACACATGCAATGACACTAGTGGATGCATATGTGGTATGTGCAATGAACACACATGCAATGACACTGGTGGATCCATATGTGGTCTGTGAAAAGAACACACATGCAATGACACTGGGGGATCCATATGAGGTCTGTGAAAGAACACACATGCAATGAAACTGGTGGATCCATATGTGTTTGTGAAAAGAACACACATGCAATGACACTAGTGGATCCATATGTGGTTTGTGAAAAGAACACACATGCAATGACACTGGTGGATCCATATGTGGTCCGTGAAAAGAACACACATGAAATGACACTGGTGGATCCATATGTGGTCTGTGAAAAGAACACACATGCAATTACTCTAGTGGATCCATATGTGGTCTGTGAAAAGAACACACATGAAATGACACTGGTGGATCCATATGTGGTCTGTGAAAAGAACACACATGCAATTACTCTGGTGGATCCATATGTGGTTTGTGAAAAGAACACACATGCAATGACACTGGTGGATGCATATGTGGTCTGTGAAAAGAACACACATGCAATGACACTGGTGGATCCATATGTGGTTTGTGAAAAGAACACACATGCAATGACACTGGGGGATCCATATGTGGTCTGTGAGAAGAAGACACATGCAATGACAATGGTGGTTCCATATGTGGTCTGTGAAAAGAACACACATGCAATGACACTGGTGGATCCATATGTAGTCTGTGAAAAGAACACACATGCAATGATTCTGGTGGATCCAAATGTGGTATGTGAAAAGAACACACATGCAATGACACTGGTGGATCCATATGTGGTTTGTGAAATGAACACACATGCAATGACAATGGTGGTTCCATATGGGGTCTGTGAAAAGAACACACATGCAATGACACTGGTGGATCCATATGTGGTTTGTGAAAAGAACACACATGAAATGACACTGCTAGATCCATATGTGGTCTGTGAAAAGAACACACATGCAATGACACTGGTGGATCCATATGTGGTCTGTGAAAAGAACACACATGCAATTAGTCTGTTGTATCCATATGTGGTCTGTGAAAAGAACACACATGAAATGACACTCGTGGATCCATATGTGGTCTGTGAAAAGAACACACATGCAATTACTCTGGTGGATCCATATGTGGTCTGTGAAAAGAACACACATGAAATGAGACTTGTGGATCCATATGTGGTCTGTGAAAAGAACACACAGGCAATGACACTCGTGGATCCATATGTGGTCTGTGAAAAGAACACACATGAAATGACCCTTGTGGATCCATATGTGGTTAGTGAAAATAACACACATGCCATTACTCTAGTGGATCCATATGTGGTCTGTGAAAAGAAGACACATGAAATGACACTGGTGGATCCATATGTGGTCTGTGAAAAGAACACACATGCAATGACAATGGTGGTTCCATATGTGGTTTGTGAAAATAACACACATGCAATGACACTGGTGGATCCATATGTAGTCTGTGAAAAGAATACACATGCAATGATTCTGGTGGATCCAAATGTGGTATGTGAAAAGAACACACATGCAATGACACTGGTGGATCCAGATGTGGTTTGTGAAAAGAACACACATGCAATGACAATGGTGGTTCCATATGTGGTCTGTGAAAAGAACACACATGAAATGACACTGCTGGATCCATATGTGGTTTGTGAAAATAACACACATGCAATGACAATGGCGGTTCCATATGTGGTCTGTGAAAAGAACACACATGCAATGACACTGGGGGATTCATATGTGGTCTGTGAAAAGAACACACATGCAATGAAAATGGTGGATCCATATGTGGTCTGTGAAAAGAACACACATGCAATGAACTCTGGTGGTTCCATATGTGGTCTGTGAAAAGAACACACATGCAATGACACTGGTGGATCCATATGTGGTCTGTGAAAAGAACACACAAGCAATGACAATGGTGGTTCCATATGTGGTCTGTGAAAACAACACACATGCAATGAAAATGGTGGATCCATATGTGGTCTGTGAAAAGAACACACATGCAATGACTTTGGTGGTTCCATATGTGGTATGTGAAAAGAACACACATGCAATGAAAATAGTGGATCCAAATGTGGTTTGTGAAAATAACACACATGCAATGACTCTGGTGGATCCATATGTGGTCTATGAAAAGAACGCACATGCAATGACAATGGTGGTTCCATATGTGGTCTGTGAAAAGAAGACACATGCAATGGATCCATATGTGGTCTGTGAAAAGAACACACATGCAATGACTCTGGTGGATCCATATGTGGTATGTGAAAAGAACACAAATGCAATGATAATGGTGGTTCCAAATGTGGTTCGTGAAAAGAACACACATGCAATGACACTAGTGGATGCATATGTGGTCTGTGAAATGAACACACATGCAATGACACTGGTGGATCCATATGTGGTCTGTGAAAAGAACACACATGCAATGACACTGGGGGATCCATATGTGGTCTGTGAAAGAACACACATGCAATGAAACTGGTGGATCCATATGTGGTTTGTGAAAAGAACACACATGCAATGACACTGGTGGATCCATATGTGGTCCGTGAAAAGAACACACATGAAATGACACTGGTGGATCCATATGTGGTCTGTGAAAAGAACACACATGCAATTACTCTAGTGGATCCATATGTGGTCTGTGAAATAAACACACATGAAATGACACTGGTGGATCCATATGTGGTCTGTGAAAAGAACACACATGCAATTACTCTGGTGGATCCATATGTGGTTTGTGAAAAGAACACACATGCAATGACACTGGTGGATGCATATGTGGTCTGTGAAAAGAACACACATGCAATGACACTGGTGGATCCATATGTGGTTTGTGAAAAGAACACACATGCAATGACACTGGGGGATCCATATGTGGTCTGTGAGAAGAAGACACATGCAATGACAATGGTGGTTCCATATGTGGTCTGTGAAAAGAACACACATGCAATGACACTGGTGGATCCATATGTAGTCTGTGAAAAGAACACACATGCAATGATTCTGGTGGATCCAAATGTGGTATGTGAAAAGAACACACATGCAATGACACTGGTGGATCTATATGTGGTTTGTGAAAAGAATACACATGCAATGACAATGGTGGTTCCATATGGGGTCTGTGAAAAGAACACACATGCAATGACACTGGTGGATCCATATGTGGTTTGTGAAAAGAACACACATGAAATGACACTGCTGGATCCATATGTGGTCTGTGAAAAGAACACACATGCAATGACAATGGTGGTTCCATATGTGGTCTGTGAAAAGAACACACATGAAATGACACTGCTGGATCCATATGTGGTTTGTGAAAATAACACACATGCAATGACAATGGCGGATCCATATGTGGTCTGTGAAAAGAACACACATGCAATTAGTCTGTTGTATCCATATGTGGTCTTTGAAAAGAACACACATGAAATGACACTCGTGGATCCATATGTGGTCTGTGAAAAGAACACACATGCAATTACTCTGGTGGATCCATATGTGGTCTGTGAAAAGAACACACATGAAATGACACTTGTGGATCCATATGTGGTCTGTGAAAAGAACACACAGGCAATGACACTCGTGGATCCATATGTGGTCTGTGAAAAGAACACACATGAAATGACCCTTGTGGATCCATATGTGGTTAGTGAAAATAACACACATGCCATTACTCTAGTGGATCCATATGTGGTCTGTGAAAAGAAGACACATGAAATGACACTGGTGGATCCATATGTGGTCTGTGAAAAGAACACACATGCAATGACACTGGTGGATCTATATGTGGTTTGTGAAAAGAATACACATGCAATGACAATGGTGGTTCCATATGGGGTCTGTGAAAAGAACACACATGCAATGACACTGGTGGATCCAAATGTGGTATGTGAAAAGAACACACATGCAATGACACTGGTGGATCCAGATGTGGTTTGTGAAAAGAACACACATGCAATGACAATGGTGGTTCCATATGTGGTCTGTGAAAAGAACACACGTGAAATGACACTGCTGGATCCATATGTGGTCTATGAAAAGAACACACATGCAATGACACTGGTGGATCCATATGTGGTCTGTGAAAAGAAAACACATGCAATTACTCTGGTGGATCCATATGTGGTCTGTGAAAAGAACACACATGAAATGACACTCGTGGATCCAATTCTGGTCTGTGAAAAGAACACACATGCAATTACTCTGGTGGATCCATATGTGGTCTGTGAAAAGAACACACATGAAATGTCACTGGTGGATCAAAATGTGGTCTGTGAAAAGAACACACATGCAATTACACTAGTGGATCCATATGTGGTCTGTGAAAAGAACACACATGAAATGACACTGGTGGATCCATATGTGGTCAGTGAAAAGAACAGACATGCCATTACTCTGGTGGATCCATATATGGTCTGTGAAAAGAAGACACATGAAATGACACTGGTGGATCCATATCTGGTCTGTGAAAAGAACACACATGCAATGACAATGGTGGTTCCATATGTGGTCTGTGAAAAGAACACACATGCAATGACACTAGTGGATCCATATATGGTTTGTGAAAATAACACACATGCAATGACTCTGGTGGATCCATATGTGGTATGTGAAAAGAACACTCATGCAATGACACTGGTGGATCAAAATGTGGTATGTCAAAAGAACACACATGCAATGACAATGGTGGTTCCATATGTGGTCTTTGAAAAGAACACACATGCAATGAAAATAGTGGATCCAAATGTGGTTTCTGAAAAGAACACACATGCAATGACTCTGGTGGATCCATATGTGGTTTGTGAAAAAGAACACACATGCAATGAACTCTGGTGGTTCCATATGTGGTCTGTGAAAAAAACACACATGAAATGACACTGGTGGATCCATATGTCGTATGTGAAAAGAACACACATGCAATGACACTGGTGGATCAAAATGTGGTATGTGAAAAGAACACACAAGCAATGACAATGGTGGTTCCATATGTGGTCTTTGAAAAGAACACACATGCAATGAAAATAGTGGATCCAAATGTGGTTTCTGAAAAGAACACACATGCAATGACACTGGTGGATCCATATGTGGTCTGTGAAAAGAACACACATGAAATGACACTGGTGGATCCATATGTGGTCTGTGAAAAGAACACACATGCAATGAAAATGGTGGATCCATATGGGGTCTGTGAAAAGAACACACATGCAATGAACTCTGGTGGTTCCATATGTGGTCTGTGAAAAAAACACACATGAAATGACACTGGTGGATCCATATGTAGTTTGTGAAAAGAACACACATGCAATGACAATGGCGGTTCCATATGCGGTCTGTGAAAAGAACACACATGCAATGACAATGGTGGTTCCATATGTGGTCTGTGAAAAGAACATACATGCAATGACACTGGTGGATCCATATGTGGTCTGTGAAAAGAACACACATGCAATGATTCTGGTGGATCCAATGTGGTATGTGAAAAGAACACACATGAAATGACACTGGTGGATCCATATGTGGTTTGTGAAAGGAACACACATGCAATGACAATGGTGGTTCCAAATGTGGTCTGTGAAAAGAGGACACATGAAATGACACTGCTGGATCCATATGTGGTCGGTGAAAAGAATACACATGCAATGACACTGGTGGATCCATATGTGGTCTGTGAAAAGAACACACATGCAATTACTCTTGTGGATCCATATGTGGTGTGTGAAAAGAACACACATGAAATGACACTAGTGGATCCATATGTGGTCTGTGAAAAGAACACACATGCAATTACTCTGGTGGATCCATATGTGGTCTGTGAAAAGAACACACATGAAATGACACTGGTGGATCCATATGTGGTATGTGAAAAGAGCACACATGCAATGACACTAGTGGATCCATATGTGGTCTGTGAAAAGAACACACATGATATGACACTGGTGGATCCATATGTGGTTAGTGAAAAGAACACACATGCCATTACTCTTGTGGATCCATATGTGGTCTCTGAAAAGAAGACACATGAAATGACACTGGTGGATCCATATGTGGTGTGTGAAAAGAACACACATGCAATGACAATGGTGGTTCCATATGTGGTCTGTGAAAAGAACACACATGCAATGACACTAGTGGATCCATATATGGTTGTGAAAATAACACACATGCAATGACTCTGGTGGATCCATATGTGGTATGTGAAAAGAACACACATGCAATGACACTGGTGGATCGAAATGTGGTATGTGAAAAGAACACACATACAATGACAATGGTGGTTCCATATGGGGTCTTTGAAAATAACACACATGCAATGAAAATAGTGGATCCAAATGTGGTTTCTGAAAAGAACACACATGCAATGACTCTGGTGGATCCATATGTGGTTTGTGAAAAGAACACACATGAAATGACACTGGTGAATCCATATGTGGTCTATGAAAAGAACACACATGCAATTACTCTGGTGGATCCATATGTGGTCTGTGAAAAAACACACATGCAATGACACTGGTGGATCCAAATGTGGTTTGTGAAAAGAACACACATGCAATGACACTGGTGGATCCATATGTGGTCTATGAAAAGAACACACATGCAATGACAATGGTGGTTCCAAATGTGGTTTATGAAAAGAACACACATGCAATGACACTGGTGGATCCATATGTGGTCTATGAAAAGAACAAACATTTCAATGACACTTGTAGATCCATATATGGTCTGTGAAAAAACACACATGCAATGAACTCTGGTGGATCCATATGTGGTCTGTGAAAAGAACACACATGCAATTACACTGGTAGATCCATATGTGGTCTGTGAAAAGAACACACATGCAATGCAATGTGGTGGTTCCATATGTGGTCTGTGAAAAGAACACACATGCACTGACACTGGTGGATCCATATGTGGATTGTGAAAAGAATACACATGCAATGAGAATGGCGGTTACATATGTGGTGTGTGAAAAGAACACACATGCAATGACTCTGGTGGATCCATATGTGGTCTGTGAAAAGAACACACATGCAATTACACTAGTGGATCCATATGTGGTGTGTGAAAAGAACACACATGCAATGACACTAGTGGATCCATATGAGGTCTGTGAAAAGAACACACTTGCAATGACTCTGGTGGATCCATATGTGGTCTGTGAAAAGAATATACATGCAATGACGCTAGTGGATCCATATGTGGTCTGTGAAAAGAACACACATGCAATGACAATGGTGGTTCCATATGTGGTCTGTGAAAACAACACACATGCAATGAAAATGGTGGATCCATATGTGGTCTGTGAAAAGAACACACATGCAATGAACTCTGGTGGTTCCATATGTGGTCTGTGAAAAGAAGACACATGCAATGACACTGGTGGATCCATATGTAGTTTGTGAAAAGAACACACATGCAATGACAATGGCGGTTCGATATGCGGTCTGTGAAAAGAACACACATGCAATGACACTGGTGGTTCCATATGTGGTCTGTGAAAAAAACACACATGCAATGGCAATGGTGGATCCAAGTGTGGTTTGTAAAAAGAACACACATGCAATGACACTGGGGGATCCATATGTGGTCTGTGAAAAGAACACACATGCACTAACAATGGGGGATCCATATGTGGTCTGTGAAAAGAACACACATGCAATGAAAATGGTGGATCCATATGTGGTCTGTGAAAAGAACACACATGCAATGAACTCTGGTGGTTCCATATGTGGTCTGTGAAAAGAACACACATGCAATGACACTGGTGGATCCATATGTGGTTTGTGAAAAGAACACACATGCAATGAACTCTGGTGGTTCCATATGTGGTCTGTGAAAAGAACACACATGCAATGACACTGGTGGATCCATATGTGGTTTGTGAAAAGAACACACATGCAATGACAATGGCGGTTCCATATGTGGTCTGTGAAAAGAACACACATGCAATGACAATGGTGGATCCATATGTGGTCTATGAAAAGAACACACATGCAATTACTCTGGTGGATCCATATGACAATGGTGGATCCAAATGTGGTTTGTGAAAAGAACACACATGCAATGACACTGGTGGATGCATATGTGGTCTGTGAAAAGAACACACATGCAATGACATAAGTGGAACCATATGTGGTTTGTGAAAAGAACACACATGCAATGACACTGGGGGATCCATATGTCGTCTGTGAAAAGAACACACATGCAATGACAATGGTGGTTCCATATGTTTCTGTGAAAAGAACACACATGCAAAACATATGGTGGTTCCATATGTTTCTGTGAAAAGAACACACATGCAATGATTCTGGTGGATCCAAATGTGGTATGTGAAAAGAACACACATGCAATGACTCTGGTGGATCCAAATGTGGTATGTGAAAAGAACACACATGCAATGACACTGGTGGATCCATGTGTGGTTTGTGAAAAGAACACACATGCAATGATAATGGTGGTCCCATATGTGGTCTGTGAAAAGAACACACATGAAATGACACTGCTGGATCCATCTGTGGTCTGTGAAAAGAACACACATGCAATGACACTCGTGGATCCATATGTGGTCTGTGAAAAGAACACACATGCAATTACACTAGTGGATCCATATGTGGTCTGTGAAAAGAACACACATGAAATGACACTGGTGGATCCATATGTGGTCAGTGAAAAGAACAGACATGCCATTACTCTGGTGGATCCATATATGGTCTGTGAAAAGAAGACACATGAAATGACACTGGTGGATCCATATCTGGTCTGTGAAAAGAACACACATGCAATGACAATGGTGGTTCCATATGTGGTCTGTGAAAAGAACACACATGCAATGACACTAGTGGATCCATATATGGTTTGTGAAAATAACACACATGCAATGACTCTGGTGGATCCATATGTGGTATGTGAAAAGAACACTCATGCAATGACACTGGTGGATCAAAATGTGGTATGTCAAAAGAACACACATGCAATGACAATGGTGGTTCCATATGTGGTCTTTGAAAAGAACACACATGCAATGAAAATAGTGGATCCAAATGTGGTTTCTGAAAAGAACACACATGCAATGACTCTGGTGGATCCATATGTGGTTTGTGAAAAAGAACACACATGCAATGAACTCTGGTGGTTCCATATGTGGTCTGTGAAAAAAACACACATGAAATGACACTGGTGGATCCATATGTCGTATGTGAAAAGAACACACATGCAATGACACTGGTGGATCAAAATGTGGTATGTGAAAAGAACACACAAGCAATGACAATGGTGGTTCCATATGTGGTCTTTGAAAAGAACACACATGCAATGAAAATAGTGGATCCAAATGTGGTTTCTGAAAAGAACACACATGCAATGACACTGGTGGATCCATATGTGGTCTGTGAAAAGAACACACATGAAATGACACTGGTGGATCCATATGTGGTCTGTGAAAAGAACACACATGCAATGAAAATGGTGGATCCATATGGGGTCTGTGAAAAGAACACACATGCAATGAACTCTGGTGGTTCCATATGTGGTCTGTGAAAAAAACACACATGAAATGACACTGGTGGATCCATATGTAGTTTGTGAAAAGAACACACATGCAATGACAATGGCGGTTCCATATGCGGTCTGTGAAAAGAACACACATGCAATGACAATGGTGGTTCCATATGTGGTCTGTGAAAAGAACATACATGCAATGACACTGGTGGATCCATATGTGGTCTGTGAAAAGAACACACATGCAATGATTCTGGTGGATCCAATGTGGTATGTGAAAAGAACACACATGAAATGACACTGGTGGATCCATATGTGGTTTGTGAAAGGAACACACATGCAATGACAATGGTGGTTCCAAATGTGGTCTGTGAAAAGAGGACACATGAAATGACACTGCTGGATCCATATGTGGTCGGTGAAAAGAATACACATGCAATGACACTGGTGGATCCATATGTGGTCTGTGAAAAGAACACACATGCAATTACTCTTGTGGATCCATATGTGGTGTGTGAAAAGAACACACATGAAATGACACTAGTGGATCCATATGTGGTCTGTGAAAAGAACACACATGCAATTACTCTGGTGGATCCATATGTGGTCTGTGAAAAGAACACACATGAAATGACACTGGTGGATCCATATGTGGTATGTGAAAAGAGCACACATGCAATGACACTAGTGGATCCATATGTGGTCTGTGAAAAGAACACACATGATATGACACTGGTGGATCCATATGTGGTTAGTGAAAAGAACACACATGCCATTACTCTTGTGGATCCATATGTGGTCTCTGAAAAGAAGACACATGAAATGACACTGGTGGATCCATATGTGGTGTGTGAAAAGAACACACATGCAATGACAATGGTGGTTCCATATGTGGTCTGTGAAAAGAACACACATGCAATGACACTAGTGGATCCATATATGGTTGTGAAAATAACACACATGCAATGACTCTGGTGGATCCATATGTGGTATGTGAAAAGAACACACATGCAATGACACTGGTGGATCGAAATGTGGTATGTGAAAAGAACACACATACAATGACAATGGTGGTTCCATATGGGGTCTTTGAAAATAACACACATGCAATGAAAATAGTGGATCCAAATGTGGTTTCTGAAAAGAACACACATGCAATGACTCTGGTGGATCCATATGTGGTTTGTGAAAAGAACACACATGAAATGACACTGGTGAATCCATATGTGGTCTATGAAAAGAACACACATGCAATTACTCTGGTGGATCCATATGTGGTCTGTGAAAAAACACACATGCAATGACACTGGTGGATCCAAATGTGGTTTGTGAAAAGAACACACATGCAATGACACTGGTGGATCCATATGTGGTCTATGAAAAGAACACACATGCAATGACAATGGTGGTTCCAAATGTGGTTTATGAAAAGAACACACATGCAATGACACTGGTGGATCCATATGTGGTCTATGAAAAGAACAAACATTTCAATGACACTTGTAGATCCATATATGGTCTGTGAAAAAACACACATGCAATGAACTCTGGTGGATCCATATGTGGTCTGTGAAAAGAACACACATGCAATTACACTGGTAGATCCATATGTGGTCTGTGAAAAGAACACACATGCAATGCAATGTGGTGGTTCCATATGTGGTCTGTGAAAAGAACACACATGCACTGACACTGGTGGATCCATATGTGGATTGTGAAAAGAATACACATGCAATGAGAATGGCGGTTACATATGTGGTGTGTGAAAAGAACACACATGCAATGACTCTGGTGGATCCATATGTGGTCTGTGAAAAGAACACACATGCAATTACACTAGTGGATCCATATGTGGTGTGTGAAAAGAACACACATGCAATGACACTAGTGGATCCATATGAGGTCTGTGAAAAGAACACACTTGCAATGACTCTGGTGGATCCATATGTGGTCTGTGAAAAGAATATACATGCAATGACGCTAGTGGATCCATATGTGGTCTGTGAAAAGAACACACATGCAATGACAATGGTGGTTCCATATGTGGTCTGTGAAAACAACACACATGCAATGAAAATGGTGGATCCATATGTGGTCTGTGAAAAGAACACACATGCAATGAACTCTGGTGGTTCCATATGTGGTCTGTGAAAAGAAGACACATGCAATGACACTGGTGGATCCATATGTAGTTTGTGAAAAGAACACACATGCAATGACAATGGCGGTTCGATATGCGGTCTGTGAAAAGAACACACATGCAATGACACTGGTGGTTCCATATGTGGTCTGTGAAAAAAACACACATGCAATGGCAATGGTGGATCCAAGTGTGGTTTGTAAAAAGAACACACATGCAATGACACTGGGGGATCCATATGTGGTCTGTGAAAAGAACACACATGCACTAACAATGGGGGATCCATATGTGGTCTGTGAAAAGAACACACATGCAATGAAAATGGTGGATCCATATGTGGTCTGTGAAAAGAACACACATGCAATGAACTCTGGTGGTTCCATATGTGGTCTGTGAAAAGAACACACATGCAATGACACTGGTGGATCCATATGTGGTTTGTGAAAAGAACACACATGCAATGAACTCTGGTGGTTCCATATGTGGTCTGTGAAAAGAACACACATGCAATGACACTGGTGGATCCATATGTGGTTTGTGAAAAGAACACACATGCAATGACAATGGCGGTTCCATATGTGGTCTGTGAAAAGAACACACATGCAATGACAATGGTGGATCCATATGTGGTCTATGAAAAGAACACACATGCAATTACTCTGGTGGATCCATATGACAATGGTGGATCCAAATGTGGTTTGTGAAAAGAACACACATGCAATGACACTGGTGGATGCATATGTGGTCTGTGAAAAGAACACACATGCAATGACATAAGTGGAACCATATGTGGTTTGTGAAAAGAACACACATGCAATGACACTGGGGGATCCATATGTCGTCTGTGAAAAGAACACACATGCAATGACAATGGTGGTTCCATATGTTTCTGTGAAAAGAACACACATGCAAAACATATGGTGGTTCCATATGTTTCTGTGAAAAGAACACACATGCAATGATTCTGGTGGATCCAAATGTGGTATGTGAAAAGAACACACATGCAATGACTCTGGTGGATCCAAATGTGGTATGTGAAAAGAACACACATGCAATGACACTGGTGGATCCATGTGTGGTTTGTGAAAAGAACACACATGCAATGATAATGGTGGTCCCATATGTGGTCTGTGAAAAGAACACACATGAAATGACACTGCTGGATCCATCTGTGGTCTGTGAAAAGAACACACATGCAATGACACTCGTGGATCCATATGTGGTCTGTGAAAAGAAAACACAAGCAATGAACTCTAGTGGATCCACATGTGATCTGTGAAAAGAACACACATGCAATGACACTGGTGGATCCATATGTGGTCTGTGAAAAGAACACACATGCAATTACTCTGGTGGATCCATATGTGGTATGTGAAAAGAACACACATGAAATGACACTAGTGGATCCATATGTGGTCTGTGAAAAGAACACACATGCAATTACTCTGTAGGATCCAAATGTGGTCTGTGAAAAGAATACACATGAAATGACACTGGTGGATCCATATCTGGTATGTGAAAAGAACACACATGCAATGACACTGGTGGATCCATATGTGGTCTGTGAAAAGAACACACATGTAATGACACTGGTGTGGATCCATATGTGGTCTATGAAAAGAACACACAAGCAATGACAATGGTGGTTCCATATGTGGTTTGTTTAAAGAACACACATGTAATGACACTGGTAGATCCAAATGTGGTTTGTGAAAAGAACACACATGCAATGACACCGGGGGATTCATATGTGGTCTGTGAAAAGAACACACATGCACTGACAATGGGGTTCCATATGTGGTCTGTGAAAAAAAAAACATGCAATGAAAATGGTGGATCCATATGTGGTCTGTGAAAAGAACACACATGCAATGAACTCTGGTGGTTCCATATGTGGTCTGTGAAAAGAACACACATGCAATGACACTGGTGGATCCATATGTGGTTTGTGAAAAGAACACACATGCAATGACAATAGCGGTTCCATATGTGGTGTGTGAAAAGAACACACATGCAATGACTCTGGTGGATCCATATGTGGTCTGTGAAAAGAACAGACATGCAATGACACTGGTGGATCCATATGTGGTGTGTGAAAAGAACACACATGCAATGACACTGGTGGATCCATATGTGGTCTGTGAAAAGAACACACATGCAATGACTCTAGTGGATCCAAATGTGGTTTGTGAAAAGAACAGACATGCAATGACACTGGTGGATCCATATGTGGTGTGTGAAAAGAACACACATGAAATGACACTGGTGGATCCATATGTGGTCTTTGAAAAGAACACACAAGCAATGACACTGCTGGATCCATATGTGGTCTGTGAAAAGAACACACATGCAATGAACTCTAGTGGATTCATATGTGGTCTGTGAAAAGAACACACATGCAATGACACTGGTGGATCCAAATGTGGTCTGTGAGAAGAACACACATGCAATGTCACTGGTAGATCCATATGTGGTCTATGAAAAGAACACACATGCAATGACACTGGTAGATCCATATGTGGTCTGTGAAAAGAACACACATGCAATGACAATGGTGAATCCATATGTGGTTTCTGAAAAGAACACACATGCAATGACTCTAGTGGATCCACATGTGGTCTATGAAAAGAACACACATGCAATGACTAGTGGATCCACATGTGGTCTGTGAAAATAAGACACATGCAATTACTCTGGTGGATCCATATGTGGTCTGTGAAAAGAACACACATGCAATGACACTGGTGGATCCATATGTGGTCTCTGAAAAGAACAGACATGCAATGACAATGGTGGTTCCATATGTGGTCTGTGAAAAGAACACACATGCAATGACACTAGTGGATCCATATATGGTTTGTGAAAATAACACACATGCAATGACTCTGGTGGATCCATATGTGGTATGTGAAAAGAACACACATGCAATGACACTGGTGGATCGAAATGTGGTATGTGAAAAGAACACACATGCAATGACAATGGTGGTTCCATATGTGGTCTTTGAAAAGAACACACATGCAATGAAAATAGTGGATCCAAATGTGGTTTGTGAAAAGAACACACATGCAATGACTCTAGTGGATCCATATGTGGTTTGTGAGAAGAACACACATGCAATGACACTGGTGGATCCATATGTGGTCTGTGAAAAGAACACACATGAAATGACACTGGTGGATCCATATGTGGTCTGTGAAAAGAACACACATGCAATTACTCTGGTGGATCCATATGTGGTCTGTGAAAACACACACATGCAATGACACTGGTGGATCCAAATGTGGTTTGTGAAAAGAACACACATGCAATGACACTGGTGGATCCATATGTGGTCTATGAAAAGAACACACATGCAATGACAATGGTGGTTTCAAATGTGGTTGATGAAAAGAACACACATGCAATGACACTGGTGGATCCATATGTGGTCTGTGAAAAAACACACATGCAATGAACTCTGGTGGATCCATATGTGGTCTGTGAAAAGAACACACATGAAATTACACTGGTAGATCCATATGTGGTCTGTGAAAAGAACACACATGCAATGAAATCTGGTGGTTCCATATGTGGTCTGTGAAAAGAACACACATGGAATGACACTGGTGGATCCATATGTGGTTTGTGAAAAGAACACACATGCAAAGACAATAACGGTTCCATATGTGGTTTGTGAAAAGAACGGACATGCAATGACACTGGTGGATCCATACGTGGTGTGTGAAAAGAACACACATGAAATGACACTGGTGGATCCATATGTGGTCTTTGAAAAGAACACACATGCAATGACACTGGTGGATCCATATGTGGTCTGTGAAAAGAACACACAAGCAATGAACTCTGTTGGATCCATATGTGGTCTGTGAAAAGAACAGACATGCAATGATGCTGGTGGATCCATATGTGCTCTGTGAAACGAACACACATGTAATGACACTAGTGGATCCATATGTGGTCTGTGAAAAGAACAAACATTTCAATGACACTGGTAGATCCATATATGGTCTGTGAAAAAACACACATGCAATAAACTCTGGTGGATCCATATGTGGTCTGTGAAAAGAACACACATGCAATGACACTGGTGGATCCAAATGTGGTCTGTGAGAAGAACACACATGCAATGTCACTGGTAGATCCATATGTGGTCTATGAAAAGAACACACATGCAATGACACTAGTAGATCCATATGTGGTCTGTGAAAAGAACACACATGCAATAACAATGGTGAATCCATATGTGGTTTCTGAAAAGAACACACATGCAATGACTCTAGTGCGTCCACATGTGGTCTATGAAAAGAACACTCATGCAATGACTCTGGTGGATACATATGTGGTCTGTGAAAATAAGACACATGCAATTACTCTGGTGGATCCATATGTGGTCTGTGAAAAGAACACACATGCAATGACACTGGTGGATCCATATGTGGTCTCCGAAAAGAGCAGACATGCAATGACAATGGTGGTTCCATATGTGGTCTGTGAAAACAACACACATGCAATGAAAATGGTGGATCCATATGTGGTTTGTGAAAAGAACACACATGTAATGAACTCTGGTGGTTCCATATGTGGTCTGTGAAAAGAACACACATACAATGACACTGGTGGATCCATATGTGGTTTATGAAAACAACACACATACAATGACAATGGCGGTCCCATATGTGGTGTGTGAAAAGAACATACATGCAATGACTTTGGTGGTTCCATATGTGGTCTATGAAAAGAATAGACATGCAATAAAAATAGTGGATCCAATTGTGGTTTGTGAAAAGAACACACATGCAATGACTCTGGTGGATCCATATGTGGTCTATGAAAAGAACACACATACAATGACAATGGTGGTTCCATATGTGGTCTGTGAAAAGAACACACATGCAATGACAATGGTGGTTCCATATATGGTATGTGAAAAGAACACACATGCATTGACACTGGTGGATCCATATGTGCTCAGTGAAAAGAACACACATACAATGACACTGGTGGATCCATATGTGGTCTATGAAAAGAACACACAAGCAATGACAATGGTGGTTCCATATGTGGTCTGTTTAAAGAACACACATGCAATGACACTAGAAGATCCATATGTGGTCTGTGAAAAGAACACACATGCAATGACTCTAGTGGTTCCATATGCGGTCTGTGAAAAGAACACACATGCAATGACACTGGTGGATCCATACGTGGTGTGTGAAAAGAACACACATGCAATGAAAATAGTGGATCCAAATGTGGTTTGTGAAAAGAACACACATGCAATGACTCTGGTGTATCCATATGTGATATGTGAAAAGAACACACATGCAATGACACTGGTGGATCCATATGTGGTCTGTGAAAAGAACACACATGAAATGATGCTGGTGGATCCATATGTGGTCTGTGAAAAGAACACACATGAAATAACACTGGTGGATCCATATGTGGTATGTGAAAAGAACACACATGCAATGACAATGGTGGTTCCATATGTGGTCTGTGAAAAGAACAGACATGCAATGAAACTGTGGATCCATATGTGGTTTGTCAAAAGAACACACATGCAATGACACTGGTTGATCCATATGCGGTATGAGAAAAGAACACGCATGAAATGACAATGGTGGTTCCATACGGGGTCTGTGAAAAGAACAGACATGCAATGAGATAGGTGGATCCATATGTGGTTTGTGAAAAAACAAACATGCAATGACACTGGTGGATGCATATGTGGTCGGTGAAAAAACACACATGCAATGACACTGGTGGATCCATATGTGGTCAGTGAAAAGAACACACATGAAATGCCTCTGGTGGATCCATATGTGGTCTATGAAAAGAACAGACATGCAATGATAATGGTGGTTCCATATGTGGTTTGTGAAAATAACACACATGCAATGGCAATGGTGGATCCATATGTGGTTTGTGAAAAGAACACACATGCAATGACACTGGTGGATCCATATGTGGTCTGTGAAAATAACACACATGAAATTACACTAGTGGATCCATATGGGGTATGTGAAAAGAACAGACATGCAATGACACAGGTGGATCCATATGTGGTCTGTGAAAAGAACACACATGCAATGACACTGGTGGATCCATATGTGGTTAGTGAAAAGAACACACATGAAATGACTCTGGTGGATCCATATGTGGTCTATGAAAAGAACAGACATGCAATGATAATGGTGGTTCCATATGTGGTTTGTGAAAATAACACACATACAATGACAATGGTGGATCCATATGTGGTTTGTGAAAAGAACACACATGCAATCACACTGGTGGATCCATATGTTGTGTGTGAAAAGAACACACATGCAATGACACTGGTGGATCCATATGTGGTCTGTGAAAAGAACACACATGCAATGACTTTGGTGGATCCATATGTGGTCTGTGAAAAGAACAGACATGCAATGACACTAGTGGATCCATATGTGGTGTGTGAAAAGAACACACATGAAATGACACTGGTGGATCCATATGTGGTCTGTGAGAAGAACACACATGCAATGAATCTGGTGGATCCATATGTGTCCTGTGAAAAGAACATACATGCAATGACACTAGTGGATCCAAATGTGGTTTGTGAAAAGAACACACATGCAATGACACAGGTGGATCCATATGTGGTTTGTGAAAAAACAGACATGCAATGACACTGGTGGATCCATATGTGGTCCGTGAAAAGAACACACATGCAATGACACTGGTGGATCCATATGTGGTCAGTGAAAAGAACACACATGAAATGACTCTGGTGGATCCATATGTGGTCTATGAAAAGAACAGACATGCAATGATAATCGTGGTTCCATATGTGGTTTGTGAAAATAACACACATGCAATGACAATGGTGGATCCATATGTGGTTTGTGAAAAGAACACACATGCAATCACACTGGTGGATCCATATGTTGTCTGTGAAAAGACCACACATGCAATGACACTAGTGGATCCATATGTGGTGTGTGAAAAGAACACACATGAAATGACACTGGTGGATCCATATGTTGTCTGTGAAAAGAAAACACATGCAATGACACTGGAGGATCTATGGTCTGTGAAAATAACACACATGAAATTACTTTGGTCGATCCATATGTGGTTTGTGAAAAGAACAGACATGCAATGACACTGGTGGATCCATATGTGGTATGTGAAAAGAACACACATGCAATGACACTGGTGGATCCATATGTGGTGTGTGAAAAGAACACACATGCAATGACACTGGTGGATCCATATGTGGTCTGTGAAAAGAACACACATGCGATGACAATGGTGGTTCCATATGTGGTATGTGAAAAGAACACACATGCCATGAACTCTGGTGGTTCCATATGTGGTCTGTGAAAAGAACACACATGCAATGACACTGGTAGATCCATATGTGGTTTGTGAAAAGAACACACATGCAATGACAATGGTGGTTCCATATGTGGTTTGTGAAAAGAACACACATGCAATGACTCTGGTGGATCCATTTGTGGTTTGTGAAAAGAACAGACATGCAATGACACTGGTGGATCCATATGTGGTCTGTGAAAAGAACACACATGCAATGACACTAGTGGATCCATATATGGTTGTGAAAATAACACACATGCAATGACTCTGGTGGATCCATATGTGGTATGTGAAAAGAACACACATGCAATGACACTGGTGGATCGAAATGTGGTATGTGAAAAGAACACACATACAATGACAATGGTGGTTCCATATGGGGTCTTTGAAAATAACACACATGCAATGAAAATAGTGGATCCAAATGTGGTTTCTGAAAAGAACACACATGCAATGACTCTGGTGGATCCATATGTGGTTTGTGAAAAGAACACACATGAAATGACACTGGTGGATCCATATGTGGTCTATGAAAAGAACACACATGCAATTACTCTGGTGGATCCATATGTGGTCTGTGAAAAAACACACATGCAATGACACTGGTGGATCCAAATGTGGTTTGTGAAAAGAACACACATGCAATGACACTGGTGGATCCATATGTGGTCTATGAAAAGAACACACATGCAATGACAATGGTGGTTCCAAATGTGGTTTATGAAAAGAACACACATGCAATGACACTGGTGGATCCATATGTGGTCTATGAAAAGAACAAACATTTCAATGAGACTGGTAGATCCATATATGGTCTGTGAAAAAACACACATGCAATGAACTCTGGTGGATCCATATGTGGTCTGTGAAAAGAACACACATGCAATTACACTGGTAGATCCATATGTGGTCTGTGAAAAGAACAGACATGCAATGAAATGTGGTGGTTCCATATGTGGTCTGTGAAAAGAACACACATGCACTGACACTGGTGGATCCATATGTGGATTGTGAAAAGAATACACATGCAATGAGAATGGCGGTTACATATGTGGTGTGTGAAAAGAACACACATGCAATGACTCTGGTGGATCCATATGTGGTCTGTGAAAAGAACACACATGCAATTACACTAGTGGATCCATATGTGGTGTGTGAAAAGAACACACATGCAATGACACTAGTGGATCCATATGAGGTCTGTGAAAAGAACACACTTGCAATGACTCTGGTGGATCCATATGTGGTCTGTGAAAAGAATATACATGCAATGACGCTAGTGGATCCATATGTGGTCTGTGAAAAGAACACACATGCAATGACAATGGTGGTTCCATATGTGGTCTGTGAAAACAACACACATGCAATGAAAATGGTGGATCCATATGTGGTCTATGAAAAGAACACACATGCAATGAACTCTGGTGGTTCCATATGTGGTCTGTGAAAAGAAGACACATGCAATGACACTGGTGGATCCATATGTAGTTTGTGAAAAGAACACACATGCAATGACAATGGCGGTTCGATATGCGGTCTGTGAAAAGAACACACATGCAATGACACTGGTGGTTCCATATGTGGTCTGTGAAAAAAACACACATGCAATGACAATGGTGGATCCAAATGTGGTTTGTAAAAAGAACACACATGCAATGACACTGGGGGATCCATATGTGGTCTGTGAAAAGAACACACATGCACTAACAATGGGGGATCCATATGTGGTCTGTGAAAAGAACACACATGCAATGAAAATGGTGGATCCATATGTGGTCTGTGAAAAGAACACACATGCAATGAACTCTGGTGGTTCCATATGTGGTCTGTGAAAAGAACACACATGCAATGACACTGGTGGATCCATATGTGGTTTGTGAAAAGAACACACATGCAATGAACTCTGGTGGTTCCATATGTGGTCTGTGAAAAGAACACACATGCAATGACACTGGTGGATCCATATGTGGTTTGTGAAAAGAACACACATGCAATGACAATGGCGGTTCCATATGTGGTCTGTCAAAAGAACACACATGCAATGACAATGGTGGATCCATATGTGGTCTATTAAAAGAACACACATGCAATTACTCTGGTGGATCCATATGACAATGGTGGATCCAAATGTGGTTTGTGAAAAGAACACACATGCAATGACACTGGTGGATGCATATGTGGTCTGTGAAAAGAACACACATGCAATGACATAAGTGGAACCATATGTGGTTTGTGAAAAGAACACACATGCAATGACACTGGGGGATCCATATGTCGTCTGTGAAAAGAACACACATGCAATGACAATGGTGGTTCCATATGTTTCTGTGAAAAGAACACACATGCAAAACATATGGTGGTTCCATATGTTTCTGTGAAAAGAACACACATGCAATGATTCTGGTGGATCCAAATGTGGTATGTGAAAAGAACACACATGCAATGACTCTGGTGGATCCAAATGTGGTATGTGAAAAGAACACACATGCAATGACACTGGTGGATCCATGTGTGGTTTGTGAAAAGAACACACATGCAATGATAATGGTGGTCCCATATGTGGTCTGTGAAAAGAACACACATGAAATGACACTGCTGGATCCATCTGTGGTCTGTGAAAAGAACACACATGCAATGACACTCGTGGATCCATATGTGGTCTATGAAAAGAAAACACAAGCAATGAACTCTAGTGGATCCACATGTGATTTGTGAAAAGAACACACATGCAATGACACTGGTGGATCCATATGTGGTCTGTGAAAAGAACACACATGCAATTACTCTGGTGGATCCATATGTGGTATGTGAAAAGAACACACATGAAATGACACTAGTGGATCCATATGTGGTCTGTGAAAAGAACACACATGCAATTACTCTGTAGGATCCAAATGTGGTCTGTGAAAAGAATACACATGAAATGACACTGGTGGATCCATATCTGGTATGTGAAAAGAACACACATGCGATGACACTGGTGGATCCATATGTGGTCTGTGAAAAGAACACACATGTAATGACACTGGTGTGGATCCATATGTGGTCTATGAAAAGAACACACAAGCAATGACAATGGTGGTTCCATATGTGGTTTGTTTAAAGAACACACATGTAATGACAATGGTAGATCCAAATGTGGTTTGTGAAAAGAACACACATGCAATGACACCGGGGGATTCATATGTGGTCTGTGAAAAGAACACACATGCACTGACAATGGGGTTCCATATGTGGTCTGTGAAAAAAAACACATGCAATGAAAATGGTGGATCCATATGTGGTCTGTGAAAAGAACACACATGCAATGAACTCTGGTGGTTCCATATGTGGTCTGTGAAAAGAACACACATGCAATGACACTGGTGGATCCATATGTGGTTTGTGAAAAGAACACACATGCAATGACAATAGCGGTTCCATATGTGGTGTGTGAAAAGAACACACATGCAATGACTCTGGTGGATCCATATGTGGTCTGTGAAAAGAACAGACATGCAATGACACTGGTGGATCCATATGTGGTGTGTGAAAAGAACACACATGCAATGACACTGGTGGATCCATATGTGGTCTGTGAAAAGAACACACATGCAATGACTCTAGTGGATCCAAATGTTGTTTGTGAAAAGAACAGACATGCAATGACACTGGTGGATCCATATGTGGTGTGTGAAAAGAACACACATGAAATGACACTGGTGGATCCATATGTGGTCTTTGAAAAGAACACACAAGCAATGACACTGCTGGATCCATATGTGGTCTGTGAAAAGAACACACATGCAATGAACTCTGGTGGATTCATATGTGGTCTGTGAAAAGAACACACATGCAATGACACTGGTGGATCCAAATGTGGTCTGTGAGAAGAACACACATGCAATGTCACTGGTAGATCCATATGTGGTCTATGAAAAGAACACACATGCAATGACACTGGTAGATCCATATGTGGTCTGTGAAAAGAACACACATGCAATGACAATGGTGAATCCATATGTGGTTTCTGAAAAGAACACACATGCAATGACTCTAGTGGATCCACATGTGGTCTATGAAAAGAACACACATGCAATGACTAGTGGATCCACATGTGGTCTGTGAAAATAAGACACATGCAATTACTCTGGTGGATCCATATGTGGTCTGTGAAAAGAACACACATGCAATGACACTGGTGGATCCATATGTGGTCTCTGAAAAGAACGGACATGCAATGACAATGGTGGTTCCATATGTGGTCTGTGAAAAGAACACACATGCAATGACACTAGTGGATCCATATATGGTTTGTGAAAATAACACACATGCAATGACTCTGGTGGATCCATATGTGGTATGTGAAAAGAACACACATGCAATGACACTGGTGGATCGAAATGTGGTATGTGAAAAGAACACACATGCAATGACAATGGTGGTTCCATATGTGGTCTTTGAAAAGAACACACATGCAATGAAAATAGTGGATCCAAATGTGGTTTGTGAAAAGAACACACATGCAATGACTCTAGTGGATCCATATGTGGTTTGTGAGAAGAACACACATGCAATGACACTGGTGGATCCATATGTGGTCTGTGAAAAGAACACACATGAAATGACACTGGTGGATCCATATGTGGTCTGTGAAAAGAACACACATGCAATTACTCTGGTGGATCCATATGTGGTCTGTGAAAACACACACATGCAATGACACTGGTGGATCCAAATGTGGTTTGTGAAAAGAACACACATGCAATGACACTGGTGGATCCATATGTGGTCTATGAAAAGAACACACATGCAATGACAATGGTGGTTTCAAATGTGGTTGATGAAAAGAACACACATGCAATGACACTGGTGGATCCATATGTGGTCTGTGAAAAAACACACATGCAATGAACTCTGGTGGATCCATATGTGGTCTGTGAAAAGAACACACATGAAATTACACTGGTAGATCCATATGTGGTCTGTGAAAAGAACACACATGCAATGAAATCTGGTGGTTCCATATGTGGTCTGTGAAAAGAACACACATGCAATGACACTGGTGGATCCATATGTGGTTTGTGAAAAGAACACACATGCAAAGACAATAACGGTTCCATATGTGGTTTGTGAAAAGAACGGACATGCAATGACACTGGTGGATCCATACGTGGTGTGTGAAAAGAACACACATGAAATGACACTGGTGGATCCATATGTTGTCTTTGAAAAGAACACACATGCAATGACACTGGTGGATCCATATGTGGTCTGTGAAAAGAACACACAAGCAATGAACTCTGTTGGATCCATATGTGGTCTGTGAAAAGAACAGACATGCAATGATGCTGGTGGATCCATATGTGGTCTGTGAAACGAACACACATGTAATGACACTAGTGGATCCATATGTGGTCTGTGAAAAGAACAAACATTTCAATGACACTGGTAGATCCATATATGGTCTGTGAAAAAACACACATGCAATAAACTCTGGTGGATCCATATGTGGTCTGTGAAAAGAACACACATGCAATGACACTGGTGGATCCAAATGTGGTCTGTGAGAAGAACACACATGCAATGTCACTGGTAGATCCATATGTGGTCTATGAAAAGAACACACATGCAATGACACTAGTAGATCCATATGTGGTCTGTGAAAAGAACACACATGCAATAACAATGGTGAATCCATATGTGGTTTCTGAAAAGAACACACATGCAATGACTCTAGTGCGTCCACATGTGGTCTATGAAAAGAACACTCATGCAATGACTCTGGTGGATCCATATGTGGTCTGTGAAAATAAGACACATGCAATTACTCTGGTGGATCCATATGTGGTCTGTGAAAAGAACACACATGCAATGACACTGGTGGATCCATATGTGGTCTCCGAAAAGAACAGACATGCAATGACAATGGTGGTTCCATATGTGGTCTGTGAAAACAACACACATGCAATGAAAATGGTGGATCCATATGTGGTTTGTGAAAAGAACACACATGTAATGAACTCTGGTGGTTCCATATGTGGTCTGTGAAAAGAACACACATACAATGACACTGGTGGATCCATATGTGGTTTATGAAAACAACACACATACAATGACAATGGCGGTCCCATATGTGGTGTGTGAAAAGAACATACATGCAACGACTTTGGTGGTTCCATATGTGGTCTATGAAAAGAATAGACATGCAATAAAAATAGTGGATCCAAATGTGGTTTGTGAAAAGAACACACATGCAATGACTCTGGTGGATCCATATGTGGTCTATGAAAAGAACACACATACAATGACAATGGTGGTTCCATATGTGGTCTGTGAAAAGAACACACATGCAATGACAATGGTGGTTCCATATATGGTATGTGAAAAGAACACACATGCACTGACACTGGTGGATCCATATGTGCTCAGTGAAAAGAACACACATAAAATGACACTGGTGGATCCATATGTGGTCTATGAAAAGAACACACAAGCAATGACAATGGTGGTTCCATATGTGGTCTGTTTAAAGAACACACATGCAATGACACTAGAAGATCCATATGTGGTCTGTGAAAAGAACACACATGCAATGACTCTAGTGGTTCCATATGCGGTCTGTGAAAAGAACACACATGCAATGACACTGGTGGATCCATACGTGGTGTGTGAAAAGAACACACATGCAATGAAAATAGTGGATCCAAATGTGGTTTGTGAAAAGAACACACATGCAATGACTCTGGTGTATCCATATGTGATATGTGAAAAGAACACACATGCAATGACACTGGTGGATCCATATGTGGTCTGTGAAAAGAACACACATGAAATGATGCTGGTGGATCCATATGTGGTCTGTGAAAAGAACACACATGAAATAACACTGGTGGATCCATATGTGGTATGTGAAAAGAACACACATGCAATGACAATGGTGGTTCCATATGTGGTCTGTGAAAAGAACAGACATGCAATGAAACTGTGGATCCATATGTGGTTTGTCAAAAGAACACACATGCAATGACACTGGTTGATCCATATGCGGTATGAGAAAAGAACACGCATGAAATGACAATGGTGGTTCCATATGGGGTCTGTGAAAAGAACAGACATGCAATGACATAGGTGGATCCATATGTGGTTTGTGAAAAAACAAACATGCAATGACACTGGTGGATGCATATGTGGTCTGTGAAAAAACACACATGCAATGACACTGGTGGATCCATATGTGGTCAGTGAAAAGAACACACATGAAATGCCTCTGGTGGATCCATATGTGGTCTATGAAAAGAACAGACATGCAATGATAATGGTGGTTCCATATGTGGTTTGTGAAAATAACACACATGCAATGGCAATGGTGGATCCATATGTGGTTTGTGAAAAGAACACACATGCAATGACACTGGTGGATCCATATGTGGTCTGTGAAAATAACACACATGAAATTACACTAGTGGATCCATATGGGGTATGTGAAAAGAACAGACATGCAATGACACAGGTGGATCCATATGTGGTCTGTGAAAAGAACACACATGCAATGACACTGGTGGATCCATATGTGGTTAGTGAAAAGAACACACATGAAATGACTCTGGTGGATCCATATGTGGTCTATGAAAAGAACAGACATGCAATGATAATGGTGGTTCCATATGTGGTTTGTGAAAATAACACACATACAATGACAATGGTGGATCCATATGTGGTTTGTGAAAAGAACACACATGCAATCACACTGGTGGATCCATATGTTGTGTGTGAAAAGAACACACATGCAATGACACTGGTGGATCCATATGTGGTTTGTGAAAAGAACACACATGCAATGACTTTGGTGGATCCATATGTGGTCTGTGAAAAGAACAGACATGCAATGACACTAGTGGATCCATATGTGGTGTGTGAAAAGAACACACATGAAATGACACTGGTGGATCCATATGTGGTCTGTGAGAAGAACACACATGCAATGAATCTGGTGGATCCATATGTGTCCTGTGAAAAGAACATACATGCAATGACACTAGTGGATCCAAATGTGGTTTGTGAAAAGAACACACATGCAATGACACAGGTGGATCCATATGTGGTTTGTGAAAAACAGACATGCAATGACACTGGTGGATCCATATGTGGTCCGTGAAAAGAACACACATGCAATGACACTGGTGGATCCATATGTGGTCAGTGAAAAGAACACACATGAAATGACTCTGGTGGATCCATATGTGGTCTATGAAAAGAACAGACATGCAATGATAATCGTGGTTCCATATGTGGTTTGTGAAAATAACACACATGCAATGACAATGGTGGATCCATATGTGGTTTGTGAAAAGAACACACATGCAATCACACTGGTGGATCCATATGTTGTCTGTGAAAAGACCACACATGCAATGACACTAGTGGATCCATATGTGGTGTGTGAAAAGAACACACATGAAATGACACTGGTGGATCCATATGTTGTCTGTGAAAAGAAAACACATGCAATGACACTGGAGGATCTATGGTCTGTGAAAATAACACACATGAAATTACTTTGGTCGATCCATATGTGGTTTGTGAAAAGAACAGACATGCAATGACACTGGTGGATCCATATGTGGTATGTGAAAAGAACACACATGCAATGACACTGGTGGATCCATATGTGGTATGTGAAAAGAACACACATGCAATGACACTGGTGGATCCATATGTGGTCTGTGAAAAGAACACACATGCGATGACAATGGTGGTTCCATATGTGGTATGTGAAAAGAACACACATGCCATGAACTCTGGTGGTTCCATATGTGGTCTGTGAAAAGAACACACATGCAATGACACTGGTAGATCCATATGTGGTTTGTGAAAAGAACACACATGCAATGACAATGGTGGTTCCATATGTGGTCTGTGAAAAGAACACACATGCAATGACTCTGGTGGATCCATTTGTGGTTTGTGAAAAGAACAGACATGCAATGACACTGGTGGATCCATATGTGGTGTGTGAAAAGAACACACATGCAATGAAAATAGTGGATCCAAATGTGGTTTGTGAAAAGAACACACATGCAATGACTCTGGTGTATCCATATGTGGTCTGTGAAAAGAACACACATGCAATGACACTGGTGGATCCATATGTGGTCTGTGAAAAGAACACACATGAAATGACATTGGTGGATCCATATGTGGTTTGTGAAAAGAACACACATGAAATAACACTGGTGGATCCATATGTCGTATGTGAAAAGAACACAAATGCAATGCCAATGGTGGTTCCATATGTGGTCTGTGAAAAGAACAGACATGCAATGAAACTGTGGATCCATATGTGGTTTGTCAAAAGAACACACATGCAATGACACTGGTTGATCCATATGTGGTCTGTGAAAAGAACACACATGAAATGAAAATGGTGGTTCCATATGGGGTCTGTGAAAAGAACAGACATGCAATGACACAGGTGGATCCATATGTGGTGTGTGAAAAGAACACACATGCAATGACACTGGTGGAGCCATATGTGGTCAGTGAAAAGAACACACATGAAATGACTCTGGTGGATCCATATGTGGTCTATGAAAAGAACAGACATGCAATGACAATGGTGGTTCCATATGTGGTTTGTGAAAATAACACACATGCAATGACAATGGTGGATCCATATGTGGTTTGTCAAAAGAACACACATGCAATGACACTGGTTGATCCATATGTGGTCTGTGAAAAGAACACACATGAAATGACAATGGTGGTTCCATATGGGGTCTGTGAAAAGAACAGACATGCAATGACACAGGTGGATCCATATGTGGTTTGTGAAAAGAACACACATGCAATGACACTGGTGGATCCATATGTGGTCTGTGAAAAGAACACACATGCAATGACACTGGTGGATCCATATGTGGTCAGTGAAAAGAGCAGACATGAAATGACTCTGGTGGATCCATATGTGGTCTATGAAAAGAACAGACATGCAATGATAATGGTGGTTCCATATGTGGTTTGTGAAAATAACACACATGCAATGACAATGGTGGAT
This sequence comes from Avena sativa, assembly GCA_916181665.1. Classification (NCBI taxonomy): domain Eukaryota; kingdom Viridiplantae; phylum Streptophyta; class Magnoliopsida; order Poales; family Poaceae; genus Avena; species Avena sativa. The sequence continues at coordinate 324,056,777 of OV702292.1, forward strand.
CCATATGTGGTTTGTGAAAAGAACACACATGCAATCACACTGGTGGATCCATATGTTGTGTGTGAAAAGAACACACATGCAATGACACTGGTGGATCCATATGTGGTCTGTGAAAAGAACACACATGCAATGAAATCTGGTGGAGCCATATGTGGTCTATGAAAAGAACACACATGCAATGACAATGGTGGTTCCTTATGTTGTCTGTGAGAAGAACACACATGCAATGTCTTTGGTGGATCCATATGTGGTCTGTGAAAAGAACAAACATGCAATGACACTAGTGGATCCATATGTGGTGTGTGAAAAGAACACACATGAAATGACACTGGTGGATCCATATGTGGTCTGTGAGAAGAACACACATGCAATGAATCTGGTGGATCCATATGTGTTCTGTGAAAAGAACATACATGCAATGACACTAGTGGATCCAAATGTGGTTTGTGAAAAGAACACACATGCAATGACACAGGTGGATCCATATGTGGTTTGTGAAAAAAACAGACATGCAATGACACTGGTGGATCCATATGTGGTCCGTGAAAAGAACACACATGCAATGACACTGGTGGATCCATATGTGGTCAGTCAAAAAAACACACATGAAATGACTCTGGTGGATCCATATGTGTTCTATGAAAAGAACAGACATGCAATGATAATGGTGGTTCCATATGTGGTTTATGAAAATAAAACACATGCAATGACAATGGTGGATCCATATGTGGTTTGTGAAAAGAACACACATGCAATCACACTGGTGGATCCATATGTTGTGTGTGAAAAGAACACACATGCAATGACACTGGTGGATCCATATGTGGTCTGTGAAAAGAACACACATGCAATGAACTCTGGTGGAGCCATATGTGGTCTATTAAAAGAACACACATGCAATGACAATGGTGGTTCCTTATGTTGTGTGTGAGAAGAACACACATGCAATGTCTTTGGTGGATCCATATGTGGTCTGTGAAAAGAACAGACATGCAATGACACTAGTGGATCCATATGTGGTGTGTGAAAAGAACACACATGAAATGACACTGGTGGATCCATATGTTGTCTGTGAAAATAACACACATGCAATGACACTGGTGGATCTATGGTCTATGAAAATAACACACATGAAATGACTCTGGTCGATCCATATGTGCTTTGTGAAAAGAACAGACATGCAATGACACTGGTGGATCCATATGTGGTATGTGAAAAGAACACACATGCAATGACACTGGTGGAGCCATATGTGGTCTGTGAAAAGAACACACATGCAATGCCAATGGTGGTTCCATATGTTGTCTGTGAGAAGAACTCACATGCAATGACTTTGGTGGATCCATATGTGGTCTGTGAAAAGAACAGACATGCAATGACACTAGTGGATCCATATGTGGTGTGTGAAAAGAACACACATGAAATGACACTGGTGGATCCATATGTTGTCTGTGAAAATAACACACATGCAATGACACTGGTGGATCTATGGTCTATGAAAATAACACACATGAAATGACTCTGGTCGATCCATATGTGCTTTGTGAAAAGAACAGACATGCAATGACACTGGTGGATCCATATGTGGTATGTGAAAAGAACACACATGCAATGACACTGGTGGATCCATATGTGGTCAGTGAAAAGAACACACATGCAATGACACTGGTGGATCCATATGTGGTCTGTGAAAAGAACACACATGCGATGACAATGGTGGTTCCATATGTGGTTTGTGAAAAGAACACACATGCAATGACCTCTGGTGGTTCCATATGTGGTCTGTGAAAAGAACACACATGCAATGACACTGGTAGATCCATATGTGGTTTGTGAAAAGAACACACATGCAATGACAATGGTGGTTCCATATGTGGTCTGTGAAAAGAACACACATGCAATAACACTGGTGGATCCATATGTGGTAAATGAAAAGAACACACATGCAATGACACTGGTGGATCCATATGTGGTCTATGAAAAGAACACACATGAAATGACACCGGTGGATCCATATGTGGTCTGTGAAAAGAACACACATGCAGTGACTCTGGTGGATCCATATGTGGTCTATGAAAAGAACACACATGCAATGACCCTGGTGGATCCAAATGTGGTCTGTGAAAGGACACACATGCAATGACACTGGTGGATCCATATGTGGTAAATGAAAACAACACACATGCAATGACACTGGTGGATCCATATGTCATCTGTGAAAAGAACAAACATGAAATGACACTGGTGGATCCATATGTGGTCTATGAAAAGAACACACATGCAATTAAATCTGGTGGATCCATATGTGGTCTGTAAAAATAGCACACATGCAATGACACTGGTGGATCCAAATGTGGTCTGTGAAAACAACACGCACGCAATGACACTGGTGGAGCCATATGTGGTCTGTGAAAAGAACACACATGCAATGCCAATGGTGGTTCCATATGTTGTCTGTGAGAAGAACTCACATGCAATGACTTTGGTGGATCCATATGTGGTCTGTGAAAAGAACAGACATGCAATGACACTAGTGGATCCATATGTGGTGTGTGAAAAGAACACACATGAAATGACACTGGTGGATCCATATGTTGTCTGTGAAAAGAACACACATGCAATGACACTGGTGGATCTATGGTCTATGAAAATAACACACATGAAATGACTCTGGTCGATCCATATGTGCTTTGTGAAAAGAACAGACATGCAATGACACTGGTGGATCCATATGTGGTATGTGAAAAGAACACACATGCAATGACACTGGTGGATCCATATGTGGTCAGTGAAAAGAACACACATGCAATGACACTGGTGGATCCATATGTGGTCTGTGAAAAGAACACACATGCGATGACAATGGTGGTTCCATATGTGGTATGTGAAAAGAACACACATGCAATGACCTCTGGTGGTTCCATATGTGGTCTGTGAAAAGAACACACATGCAATGACACTGGTAGATCCATATGTGGTTTGTGAAAAGAACACACATGCAATGACAATGGTGGTTCCATATGTGGTCTGTGAAAAGAACACACATGCAATGACACTGGTGGATCCATATGTGGTAAATGAAAAGAACACACATGCAATGACACTGGTGGATCCATATGTGGTCTATGAAAAGAACACACATGAAATGACACCGGTGGATCCATATGTGGTCTGTGAAAAGAACACACATGCAGTGACTCTGGTGGATCCATATGTGGTCTATGAAAAGAACACACATGCAATGACCCTGGTGGATCCAAATGTGGTCTGTGAAAGGACACACATGCAATGACACTGGTGGATCCATATGTGGTAAATGAAAACAACAGACATGCAATGACACTGGTGGATCCATATGTCGTCTGTGAAAAGAACAAACATGAAATGACACTGGTGGATCCATATGTGGTCTATGAAAAGAACACACATGCAATTAAATCTGGTGGATCCATATGTGGTCTGTAAAAATAGCACACATGCAATGACACTGGTGGATCCAAATGTGGTCTGTGAAAACAACACACACGCAATGACACTGGTGGAGCCATATGTGGTCTATGAAAAGAACACACATGCAATGCCAATGGTGGTTCCATATGTTGTCTGTGAGAAGAACTCACATGCAATGACTTTGGTGGATCCATATGTGGTCTGTGAAAAGAACAGACATGCAATGACACTAGTGGATCCATATGTGGTGTGTGAAAAGAACACACATGAAATGACACTGGTGGATCCATATGTTGTCTGTGAAAAGAACACACATGCAATGACACTGGTGGATCTATGGTCTGTGAAAATAACACACATGAAATGACTCTGGTCGATCCATATGTGATTTGTGAAAAGAACAGACATGCAATGACACTGGTGGATCCATATGTGGTATGTGAAAAGAACACACATGCAATGACACTGGTGGATCCATACGTGGTCAGTGAAAAGAACACACATGCAATGACACTGGTGGATCCATATGTGGTCTGTGAAAAGAACACACATGCGATGACAATGGTGGTTCCATATGTGGTATGTGAAAAGAACACACATGCAATGAACTCTGGTGGTTCCATATGTGGTCTGTGAAAAGAACACACATGCAATGACACTGGTAGATCCATATGTGGTTTGTGAAAAAACACACATGCAATGACAATGGTGGTTCCATATGTGGTCTGTGAAAAGAACACACATGCAATGACTCTGGTGGATCCATTTGTGGTTTGTGAAAAGAACACACATGCAATGACACTAGTGGATCCATATGTGGTGTGTGAAAAGAACACACATGCAATGAAAATAGTGGATCCAAATGTGGTTTGTGAAAAGAATACACATGGAATGACTCTGGTGTATCCATATGTGGTTTGTGAAAAGAACACACATGAAATGACACTGGTGGATCCATATGTGGTCTGTGAAAAGAACACACATGCTATAACACTGGTGGATCCATATGTGGTCTGTGAAAAGAACACACATGCAATGACAATGGTGGTTCCATATGTGGTCTGTGAAAAGAACACACATGCAATGACACTGTGGATCCATATGTGGTTTGTCAAAAGAACAGACATGCAATGACACTGGTTGATCCATATGTGGTCTGTGAAAAGAACACACATGAAATGACAATGGTGGTTCCATATGGGGTCTGTGAAAAGAACAGACATGCAATGACACAGGTGGATCCATATGTTGTTTGTGAAAAAAACAGACATGCAATGACACTGGTGGATCCATATGTGGTCTGTGAAAATACACACATGCAATGACACTGGTGGATACATATGTGGTCAGTGAAAAGAACACACATGCAATGACACTAGTAGATCCATATGTGGTTTGTGAAAAGAACACACATACAATGACAATGGTGGTTCCATATGTGGTCTGTGAAAAGAACACACATGCAATGACTCTGGTGGATCCATTTGTGGTTTGTGAAAAGAACAGACATGCAATGACACTGGTGGTTCCATATGTGGTGTGTGAAAAGAACACACATGCAATGAAAATAGTGGATCCAAATGTGGTTTGTGAAAAGAATACACATGCAATGACTCTGGTATATCCATATGTGGTTTGTGAAAATAACACACATGCAATGACACTGGTGGATCCATATGTGGTCTGTGAAAAGAACACACATGAAATGACACTGGTGGATCCATATGTGGTCTGTGAAAAGAACACACATGCAATAACACTGGTGGATCCATATGTGGTATGTGAAAAGAACTCACATGCAATGACAATGGTGGTTCCATAGGTGGTCTGTGAAAAGAACAGACATGCAATGAAACTGTGGATCCATATGTGGTTTGTCAAAAGAACACACATGCAATGACAGTGGTTGATCCATATGTGGTCTATGAAAAGAACACACATGAAATGACAATGGTGGTTCCATATGGGGTCTGTGAAAAGAACAGACATGCAATGACACTGGTGGATCCATATGTGGTCTGTGAAAAGAACACACATGCAATGACACTGGTGGATCCATAAGTGGTCTGTGAAAAGAACACACATTAAATGACTCTGGTGGATCCATATGTGGTCTATGAAAAGAACAGACATGTAATGATAATGGTGGTTCCATATGTGGTTTGTGAAAATAACACACATGCAATGACAATGGTGGATCCATATGTGGTTTGTGAAAAGAACACACATGCAATCATACTAGTGGATCCATATGTGGTTTGTCAAAAGAACACACATGCAATGACACTGGTTGATCCATATGTAGTCTGTGAAAAGAACACACATGAAATGACAATGGTGGTTCCATATGGGGTCTGTGAAAAGAACAAACATTTCAATGACACTGGTGGATCCATATATGGTCTGTGAAGAGAACACACATGCAATGACACTGGTGGATCCATATGTGGTATGTGAAAGGAACACACATGCAATGACAATGGTGGATCCATATGTGGTGTGTGAAAAGAACACACATGGAATGACACTGGTGGATCCATATGTGGTTTGTGAAAAGAACACACATGCAATGACACTGGTAGATCCATATGTGGTCTGTGAAAAGATTAGACACGCAATGACACTAGTGGATCCATATGTGGTCTGTGAAAAGAACACACATGCAATGACACTGGTGGATCCATATGTGGTAAATGAAAAGAACACACATGCAATGACACTGGTGGATCCATATGTGGTCTATGAAAAGAACACACATTAAATGACACTGGTGGATCCATATGTGGTCTGTGAAAAGAACACACATGCAGTGACTCTGGTGGATCCATATGTGGTCTATGAAAAGAACACACATGCAATGACCCTGGTGGATCCAAATGTGGTCTGTGAAAGGACACACATGCAATGACACTGCTGGATCCATATGTGGTAATTGAAAACAACACACATGCAATGACACTGGTGGATCCATATGTCGTCTGTGAAAAGAACAAACATGAAATGACACTGGTGGATCCATATGTGGTCTGTGAAAAGAACACACATGCAATTAAATCTGGTGGATCCATATGTGGTCTGTAAAAATAGCACACATGCAATGACACTGGTGGATCCAAATGTGGTCTGTGAAAACAACACACACGCAATGACACTGGTGGAGCCATATGTGGTCTGTGAAAAGAACACACATGCAATGCCAATGGTGGTTCCATATGTTGTCTGTGAGAAGAACTCACATGCAATGACTTTGGTGGATCCATATGTGGTCTGTGAAAAGAACAGACATGCAATGACACTAGTGGATCCATATGTGGTGTGTGAAAAGAACACACATGAAATGACACTGGTGGATCCATATGTTGTCTGTGAAAAGAACACACATGCAATGACACTGGTGGATCTATGGTCTATGAAAATAACACACATGAAATGACTCTAGTCGATCCATATGTGCTTTGTGAAAAGAACAGACATGCAATGACACTGGTGGATCCATATGTGGTATGTGAAAAGAACACACATGCAATGACACTGGTGGATCCATATGTGGTCAGTGAAAAGAACACACATGCAATGACACTGGTGGATCCATATGTGGTCTGTGAAAAGAACACACATGCGATGACAATGGTGGTTCCATATGTGGTATGTGAAAAGAACACACATGCAATGACCTCTGGTGGTTCCATATGTGGTCTGTGAAAAGAACACACATGCAATGACACTGGTAGATCCATATGTGGTTTGTGAAAAGAACACACATGCAATGACAATGGTGGTTCCATATGTGGTCTGTGAAAAGAACACACATGCAATAACACTGGTGGATCCATATGTGGTAAATGAAAAGAACACACATGCAATGACACTGGTGGATCCATATGTGTTCTATGAAAAGAACACACATGAAATGACACCGGTGGATCCATATGTGGTCTGTGAAAAGAACACACATGCAGTGACTCTGGTGGATCCATATGTGGTCTATGAAAAGAACACACATGCAATGACCCTGGTGGATCCAAATGTGGTCTGTGAAAGGACACACATGCAATGACACTGGTGGATCCATATGTGGTAAATGAAAACAACACACATGCAATGACACTGGTGGATCCATATGTCGTCTGTGAAAAGAACAAACATGAAATGACACTGGTGGATCCATATGTGGTCTATGAAAAGAACACACATGCAATTAAATCTGGTGGATCCATATGTGGTCTGTAAAAATAGCACACATGCAATGACACTGGTGGATCCAAATGTGGTATGTGAAAACAACACGCACGCAATGACACTGGTGGAGCCATATGTGGTCTGTGAAAAGAACACACATGCAATGCCAATGGTGGTTCCATATGTTGTCTGTGAGAAGAACTCACATGCAATGACTTTGGTGGATCCATATGTGGTCTGTGAAAAGAACAGACATGCAATGACACTAGTGGATCCATATGTGGTGTGTGAAAAGAACACACATGAAATGACACTGGTGGATCCATATGTTGTCTGTGAAAAGAACACACATGCAATGACACTGGTGGATCTATGGTCTATGAAAATAACACACATGAAATGACTCTGGTCGATCCATATGTGCTTTGTGAAAAGAACAGACATGCAATGACACTGGTGGATCCATATGTGGTATGTGAAAAGAACACACATGCAATGACACTGGTGGATCCATATGTGGTCAGTGAAAAGAACACACATGCAATGACACTGGTGGATCCATATGTGGTCTGTGAAAAGAACACACATGCGATGACAATGGTGGTTCCATATGTGGTATGTGAAAAGAACACACATGCAATGACCTCTGGTGGTTCCATATGTGGTCTGTGAAAAGAACACACATGCAATGACACTGGTAGATCCATATGTGGTTTGTGAAAAGAACACACATGCAATGACAATGGTGGTTCCATATGTGGTCTGTGAAAAGAACACACATGCAATGACACTGGTGGATCCATATGTGGTAAATGAAAAGAACACACATGCAATGACACTGGTGGATCCATATGTGGTCTATGAAAAGAACACACATGAAATGACACCGGTGGATCCATATGTGGTCTGTGAAAAGAACACACATGCAGTGACTCTGGTGGATCCATATGTGGTCTATGAAAAGAACACACATGCAATGACCCTGGTGGATCCAAATGTGGTCTGTGAAAGGACACACATGCAATGACACTGGTGGATCCATATGTGGTAAATGAAAACAACACACATGCAATGACACTGGTGGATCCATATGTCGTCTGTGAAAAGAACAAACATGAAATGACACTGGTGGATCCATATGTGGTCTATGAAAAGAACACACATGCAATTAAATCTGGTGGATCCATATGTGGTCTGTAAAAATAGCACACATGCAATGACACTGGTGGATCCAAATGTGGTCTATGAAAAGAACACACACGCAATGACACTGGTGGAGCCATATGTGGTCTATGAAAAGAACACACATGCAATGCCAATGGTGGTTCCATATGTTGTCTGTGAGAAGAACTCACATGCAATGACTTTGGTGGATCCATATGTGGTCTGTGAAAAGAACAGACATGAAATGACACTAGTGGATCCATATGTGGTGTGTGAAAAGAACACACATGCAATTAAATCTGGTGGATCCATATGTGGTCTGTAAAAATAGCACACATGCAATGACACTGGTGGATCCAAATGTGGTCTGTGAAAACAACACGCACGCAATGACACTGGTGGAGCCATATGTGGTCTGTGAAAAGAACACACATGCAATGCCAATGGTGGTTCCATATGTTGTCTGTGAGAAGAACTCACATGCAATGACTTTGGTGGATCCATATGTGGTCTGTGAAAAGAACAGACATGCAATGACACTAGTGGATCCATATGTGGTGTGTGAAAAGAACACACATGAAATGACACTGGTGGATCCATATGTTGTCTGTGAAAAGAACACACATGCAATGACACTGGTGGATCTATGGTCTATGAAAATAACACACATGAAATGACTCTGGTCGATCCATATGTGCTTTGTGAAAAGAACAGACATGCAATGACACTGGTGGATCCATATGTGGTATGTGAAAAGAACACACATGCAATGACACTGGTGGATCCATATGTGGTCAGTGAAAAGAACACACATGCAATGACACTGGTGGATCCATATGTGGTCTGTGAAAAGAACACACATGCGATGACAATGGTGGTTCCATATGTGGTATGTGAAAAGAACACACATGCAATGACCTCTGGTGGTTCCATATGTGGTCTGTGAAAAGAACACACATGCAATGACACTGGTAGATCCATATGTGGTTTGTGAAAAGAACACACATGCAATGACAATGGTGGTTCCATATGTGGTCTGTGAAAAGAACACACATGCAATGACACTGGTGGATCCATATGTGGTAAATGAAAAGAACACACATGCAATGACACTGGTGGATCCATATGTGGTCTATGAAAAGAACACACATGAAATGACACCGGTGGATCCATATGTGGTCTGTGAAAAGAACACACATGCAGTGACTCTGGTGGATCCATATGTGGTCTATGAAAAGAACACACATGCAATGACCCTGGTGGATCCAAATGTGGTCTGTGAAAGGACACACATGCAATGACACTGGTGGATCCATATGTGGTAAATGAAAACAACAGACATGCAATGACACTGGTGGATCCATATGTCGTCTGTGAAAAGAACAAACATGAAATGACACTGGTGGATCCATATGTGGTCTATGAAAAGAACACACATGCAATTAAATCTGGTGGATCCATATGTGGTCTGTAAAAATAGCACACATGCAATGACACTGGTGGATCCAAATGTGGTCTGTGAAAACAACACACACGCAATGACACTGGTGGAGCCATATGTGGTCTATGAAAAGAACACACATGCAATGCCAATGGTGGTTCCATATGTTGTCTGTGAGAAGAACTCACATGCAATGACTTTGGTGGATCCATATGTGGTCTGTGAAAAGAACAGACATGCAATGACACTAGTGGATCCATATGTGGTGTGTGAAAAGAACACACATGAAATGACACTGGTGGATCCATATGTTGTCTGTGAAAAGAACACACATGCAATGACACTGGTGGATCTATGGTCTGTGAAAATAACACACATGAAATGACTCTGGTCGATCCATATGTGATTTGTGAAAAGAACAGACATGCAATGACACTGGTGGATCCATATGTGGTATGTGAAAAGAACACACATGCAATGACACTGGTGGATCCATACGTGGTCAGTGAAAAGAACACACATGCAATGACACTGGTGGATCCATATGTGGTCTGTGAAAAGAACACACATGCGATGACAATGGTGGTTCCATATGTGGTATGTGAAAAGAACACACATGCAATGAACTCTGGTGGTTCCATATGTGGTCTGTGAAAAGAACACACATGCAATGACACTGGTAGATCCATATGTGGTTTGTGAAAAAACACACATGCAATGACAATGGTGGTTCCATATGTGGTCTGTGAAAAGAACACACATGCAATGACTCTGGTGGATCCATTTGTGGTTTGTGAAAAGAACACACATGCAATGACACTAGTGGATCCATATGTGGTGTGTGAAAAGAACACACATGCAATGAAAATAGTGGATCCAAATGTGGTTTGTGAAAAGAATACACATGGAATGACTCTGGTGTATCCATATGTGGTTTGTGAAAAGAACACACATGAAATGACACTGGTGGATCCATATGTGGTCTGTGAAAAGAACACACATGCTATAACACTGGTGGATCCATATGTGGTCTGTGAAAAGAACACACATGCAATGACAATGGTGGTTCCATATGTGGTCTGTGAAAAGAACACACATGCAATGACACTGTGGATCCATATGTGGTTTGTCAAAAGAACACACATGCAATGACACTGGTTGATCCATATGTGGTCTGTGAAAAGAACACACATGAAATGACAATGGAGGTTCCATATGGGGTCTGTGAAAAGAACAGACATGCAATGACACAGGTGGATCCATATGTTGTTTGTGAAAAAAACAGACATGCAATGACACTGGTGGATCCATATGTGGTCTGTGAAAATACACACATGCAATGACACTGGTGGATACATATGTGGTCAGTGAAAAGAACACACATGCAATGACACTAGTAGATCCATATGTGGTTTGTGAAAAGAACACACATACAATGACAATGGTGGTTCCATATGTGGTCTGTGAAAAGAACACACATGCAATGACTCTGGTGGATCCATTTGTGGTTTGTGAAAAGAACAGACATGCAATGACACTGGTGGTTCCATATGTGGTGTGTGAAAAGAACACACATGCAATGAAAATAGTGGATCCAAATGTGGTTTGTGAAAAGAATACACATGCAATGACTCTGGTATATCCATATGTGGTTTGTGAAAATAACACACATGCAATGACACTGGTGGATCCATATGTGGTCTGTGAAAAGAACACACATGAAATGACACTGGTGGATCCATATGTGGTCTGTGAAAAGAACACACATGCAATAACACTGGTGGATCCATATGTGGTATGTGAAAAGAACTCACATGCAATGACAATGGTGGTTCCATAGGTGGTCTGTGAAAAGAACAGACATGCAATGAAACTGTGGATCCATATGTGGTTTGTCAAAAGAACACACATGCAATGACAGTGGTTGATCCATATGTGGTCTATGAAAAGAACACACATGAAATGACAATGGTGGTTCCATATGGGGTCTGTGAAAAGAACAGACATGCAATGACACTGGTGGATCCATATGTGGTCTGTGAAAAGAACACACATGCAATGACACTGGTGGATCCATAAGTGGTCTGTGAAAAGAACACACATTAAATGACTCTGGTGGATCCATATGTGGTCTATGAAAAGAACAGACATGTAATGATAATGGTGGTTCCATATGTGGTTTGTGAAAATAACACACATGCAATGACAATGGTGGATCCATATGTGGTTTGTGAAAAGAACACACATGCAATCATACTAGTGGATCCATATGTGGTTTGTCAAAAGAACACACATGCAATGACACTGGTTGATCCATATGTAGTCTGTGAAAAGAACACACATGAAATGACAATGGTGGTTCCATATGGGGTCTGTGAAAAGAACAAACATTTCAATGACACTGGTGGATCCATATATGGTCTGTGAAGAGAACACACATGCAATGACACTGGTGGATCCATATGTGGTATGTGAAAGGAACACACATGCAATGACAATGGTGGATCCATATGTGGTGTGTGAAAAGAACACACATGGAATGACACTGGTGGATCCATATGTGGTTTGTGAAAAGAACACACATGCAATGACACTGGTAGATCCATATGTGGTCTGTGAAAAGATTAGACACGCAATGACACTAGTGGATCCATATGTGGTCTGTGAAAAGAACACACATGCAATGACACTGGTGGATCCATATGTGGTAAATGAAAAGAACACACATGCAATGACACTGGTGGATCCATATGTGGTCTATGAAAAGAACACACATTAAATGACACTGGTGGATCCATATGTGGTCTGTGAAAAGAACACACATGCAGTGACTCTGGTGGATCCATATGTGGTCTATGAAAAGAACACACATGCAATGACCCTGGTGGATCCAAATGTGGTCTGTGAAAGGACACACATGCAATGACACTGCTGGATCCATATGTGGTAATTGAAAACAACACACATGCAATGACACTGGTGGATCCATATGTCGTCTGTGAAAAGAACAAACATGAAATGACACTGGTGGATCCATATGTGGTCTGTGAAAAGAACACACATGCAATTAAATCTGGTGGATCCATATGTGGTCTGTAAAAATAGCACACATGCAATGACACTGGTGGATCCAAATGTGGTCTGTGAAAACAACACACACGCAATGACACTGGTGGAGCCATATGTGGTCTGTGAAAAGAACACACATGCAATGCCAATGGTGGTTCCATATGTTGTCTGTGAGAAGAACTCACATGCAATGACTTTGGTGGATCCATATGTGGTCTGTGAAAAGAACAGACATGCAATGACACTAGTGGATCCATATGTGGTGTGTGAAAAGAACACACATGAAATGACACTGGTGGATCCATATGTTGTCTGTGAAAAGAACACACATGCAATGACACTGGTGGATCTATGGTCTATGAAAATAACACACATGAAATGACTCTAGTCGATCCATATGTGCTTTGTGAAAAGAACAGACATGCAATGACACTGGTGGATCCATATGTGGTATGTGAAAAGAACACACATGCAATGACACTGGTGGATCCATATGTGGTCAGTGAAAAGAACACACATGCAATGACACTGGTGGATCCATATGTGGTCTGTGAAAAGAACACACATGCGATGACAATGGTGGTTCCATATGTGGTATGTGAAAAGAACACACATGCAATGACCTCTGGTGGTTCCATATGTGGTCTGTGAAAAGAACACACATGCAATGACACTGGTAGATCCATATGTGGTTTGTGAAAAGAACACACATGCAATGACAATGGTGGTTCCATATGTGGTCTGTGAAAAGAACACACATGCAATAACACTGGTGGATCCATATGTGGTAAATGAAAAGAACACACATGCAATGACACTGGTGGATCCATATGTGTTCTATGAAAAGAACACACATGAAATGACACCGGTGGATCCATATGTGGTCTGTGAAAAGAACACACATGCAGTGACTCTGGTGGATCCATATGTGGTCTATGAAAAGAACACACATGCAATGACCCTGGTGGATCCAAATGTGGTCTGTGAAAGGACACACATGCAATGACACTGGTGGATCCATATGTGGTAAATGAAAACAACACACATGCAATGACACTGGTGGATCCATATGTCGTCTGTGAAAAGAACAAACATGAAATGACACTGGTGGATCCATATGTGGTCTATGAAAAGAACACACATGCAATTAAATCTGGTGGATCCATATGTGGTCTGTAAAAATAGCACACATGCAATGACACTGGTGGATCCAAATGTGGTATGTGAAAACAACACGCACGCAATGACACTGGTGGAGCCATATGTGGTCTGTGAAAAGAACACACATGCAATGCCAATGGTGGTTCCATATGTTGTCTGTGAGAAGAACTCACATGCAATGACTTTGGTGGATCCATATGTGGTCTGTGAAAAGAACAGACATGCAATGACACTAGTGGATCCATATGTGGTGTGTGAAAAGAACACACATGAAATGACACTGGTGGATCCATATGTTGTCTGTGAAAAGAACACACATGCAATGACACTGGTGGATCTATGGTCTATGAAAATAACACACATGAAATGACTCTGGTCGATCCATATGTGCTTTGTGAAAAGAACAGACATGCAATGACACTGGTGGATCCATATGTGGTATGTGAAAAGAACACACATGCAATGACACTGGTGGATCCATATGTGGTCAGTGAAAAGAACACACATGCAATGACACTGGTGGATCCATATGTGGTCTGTGAAAAGAACACACATGCGATGACAATGGTGGTTCCATATGTGGTATGTGAAAAGAACACACATGCAATGACCTCTGGTGGTTCCATATGTGGTCTGTGAAAAGAACACACATGCAATGACACTGGTAGATCCATATGTGGTTTGTGAAAAGAACACACATGCAATGACAATGGTGGTTCCATATGTGGTCTGTGAAAAGAACACACATGCAATGACACTGGTGGATCCATATGTGGTAAATGAAAAGAACACACATGCAATGACACTGGTGGATCCATATGTGGTCTATGAAAAGAACACACATGAAATGACACCGGTGGATCCATATGTGGTCTGTGAAAAGAACACACATGCAGTGACTCTGGTGGATCCATATGTGGTCTATGAAAAGAACACACATGCAATGACCCTGGTGGATCCAAATGTGGTCTGTGAAAGGACACACATGCAATGACACTGGTGGATCCATATGTGGTAAATGAAAACAACACACATGCAATGACACTGGTGGATCCATATGTCGTCTGTGAAAAGAACAAACATGAAATGACACTGGTGGATCCATATGTGGTCTATGAAAAGAACACACATGCAATTAAATCTGGTGGATCCATATGTGGTCTGTAAAAATAGCACACATGCAATGACACTGGTGGATCCAAATGTGGTCTGTGAAAACAACACACACGCAATGACACTGGTGGAGCCATATGTGGTCTATGAAAAGAACACACATGCAATGCCAATGGTGGTTCCATATGTTGTCTGTGAGAAGAACTCACATGCAATGACTTTGGTGGATCCATATGTGGTCTGTGAAAAGAACAGACATGCAATGACACTAGTGGATCCATATGTGGTGTGTGAAAAGAACACACATGAAATGACACTGGTGGATCCATATGTTGTCTGTGAAAAGAACACACATGCAATGACACTGGTGGATCTATGGTCTGTGAAAATAACACACATGAAATGACTCTGGTCGATCCATATGTGGTTTGTGAAAAGAACAGACATGCAATGACACTGGTGGATCCATATGTGGTATGTGAAAAGAACACACATGCAATGACACTGGTGGATCCATACGTGGTCAGTGAAAAGAACACACATGCAATGACACTGGTGGATCCATATGTGGTCTGTGAAAAGAACACACATGCGATGACAATGGTGGTTCCATATGTGGTATGTGAAAAGAACACACATGCAATGAACTCTGGTGGTTCCATATGTGGTCTGTGAAAAGAACACACATGCAATGACACTGGTAGATCCATATGTGGTTTGTGAAAAAACACACATGCAATGACAATGGTGGTTCCATATGTGGTCTGTGAAAAGAACACACATGCAATGACTCTGGTGGATCCATTTGTGGTTTGTGAAAAGAACACACATGCAATGAAACTAGTGGATCCATATGTGGTGTGTGAAAAGAACACACATGCAATGAAAATAGTGGATCCAAATGTGGTTTGTGAAAAGAATACACATGGAATGACTCTGGTGTATCCATATGTGGTTTGTGAAAAGAACACACATGAAATGACACTGGTGGATCCATATGTGGTCTGTGAAAAGAACACACATGCTATAACACTGGTGGATCCATATGTGGTCTGTGAAAAGAACACACATGCAATGACAATGGTGGTTCCATATGTGGTCTGTGAAAAGAACACACATGCAATGACACTGTGGATCCATATGTGGTTTGTCAAAAGAACACACATGCAATGACACTGGTTGATCCATATGTGGTCTGTGAAAAGAACACACATGAAATGACAATGGTGGTTCCATATGGGGTCTGTGAAAAGAACAGACATGCAATGACACAGTTGGATCCATATGTTGTTTGTGAAAAAAACAGACATGCAATGACACTGGTGGATCCATATGTGGTCTGTGAAAATACACACATGCAATGACACTGGTGGATACATATGTGGTCAGTGAAAAGAACACACATGCAATGACACTAGTAGATCCATATGTGGTTTGTGAAAAGAACACACATACAATGACAATGGTGGTTCCATATGTGGTCTGTGAAAAGAACACACATGCAATGACTCTGGTGGATCCATTTGTGGTTTGTGAAAAGAACAGACATGCAATGACACTGGTGGATCCATATGTGGTGTGTGAAAAGAACACACATGCAATGAAAATAGTGGATCCAAATGTGGTTTGTGAAAAGAATACACACGCAATGACTCTGGTGTATCCATATGTGGTTTGTGAAAATAACACACATGCAATGACACTGGTGGATCCATATGTGGTCTGTGAAAAGAACACACATGAAATGACACTGGTGGATCCATATGTGGTCTGTGAAAAGAACACACATGCAATAACACTGGTGGATCCATATGTGGTATGTGAAAAGAACTCACATGCAATGACAATGGTGGTTCCATAGGTGGTCTGTGAAAAGAACAGACATGCAATGAAACTGTGGATCCATATGTGGTTTGTCAAAAGAACACACATGCAATGACAGTGGTTGATCCATATGTGGTCTATGAAAAGAACACACATGAAATGACAATGGTGGTTCCATATGGGGTCTGTGAAAAGAACAGACATGCAATGACACTGGTGGATCCATATGTGGTCTGTGAAAAGAACACACATGCAATGACACTAGTGGATCCATATGTGGTCTGTGAAAAGAACACACATGAAATGACTCTGGTGGATCCATATGTGGTCTATGAAAAGAACAGACATGTAATGATAATGGTGGTTCCATATGTGGTTTGTGAAAATAACACACATGCAATGACAATGGTGGATCCATATGTGGTTTGTGAAAAGAACACACATGCAATCATACTAGTGGATCCATATGCTGTCTGTGAAAAGAACACACATGCAATGACACTAGTGGATCCATATGTGGTCTATGAAAAGAACACACATGCAATGAACTCTGGTGGATCCAAATGTGCTCTGTAAAAATAGCACACATGCAATGACACTGGTGGATCTAAATGTGGTCTGTGAAAAGAACACACATGCAATGACACTGGTGGAGCCATATGTGGTCTATGAAAAGAACACACATGCAATGACAATGGTGGTTCCATATGTTGTCTGTGAGAAGAACACATATGCAATGACTTTGGTGGATCCATATGTGGTCTGTGAAAAGAACAGACATACAATGACACTAGTGGATCCATATGTGGTGTGTGAAAAGAACACACATGGAATGACACTGGTGGATCCATATGTGGTCTGTGAGAAGAACACACATGCAATGAATCTGGTGGATCCATATGTGTTCTGTGAAAAGAACATACATGCAATAGCACTGGTGGATCCAAATGTGGTTTGTGAAAAGAACACACATGCAATGACACTGGTGGATCCATATGTGGTCTGT
The DNA here is from genome assembly GCA_916181665.1 of Avena sativa. Classification (NCBI taxonomy): domain Eukaryota; kingdom Viridiplantae; phylum Streptophyta; class Magnoliopsida; order Poales; family Poaceae; genus Avena; species Avena sativa. The sequence continues at coordinate 324,075,184 of OV702292.1, forward strand.
GAAAAGAACACACATGCAATGCCGATGGTGGTTCCAAATGTGGTTTGTGAAAAGAACACACATGCAATGACACTGGTGGATATATATGTGGTATGTGAAAAGAACAAACATTTCAATGACACTGGTGGATCCATATATGGTCTGTGAAGAGAACACACATGCAATGACACTAGTGGATCCATATGTGGTATGTGAAAGGAACACACATGCAATGACAATGGTGGATCCATATGTGGTGTGTGAAAAGAACACACATGGAATGACACTGGTGGATCCATATGTGGTTTGTGAAAAGATCAGACATGTAATGACACTAGTGGATCCATATGTGGTATGTGAAAAGAACACACATGCAATGACACTGGTGGATCCATATGTGGTAAATGAAATGAACACACATGCAATGACACTGGTGGATCCATATGTGGTCTATGAAAAGAACATACATGAAATGACACTGGTGGATCCATATGTGGTCTGTGAAAAGAACACACATGCAATGACTCTGGTGGATCCATATGTGGTCTATGAAAAGATCACACATGCAATGACCCTGGTGGATCCAAATGTGGTCTGTGAATGGACACACATGCAATGACACTGGTGGATCCATATGTGGTAAATGAAAAGAACACACATGCAATGACACTGGTGGATCCATATGTCGTCTGTGAAAAGAACAAACATGAAATGACACTGGTGGATCCATATGTGGTCTGTGAAAAGAACACACATGCAATTAACTCTGGTGGATCCATATGTGGTTTGTAAAAATAGCACACATGCAATGACACTAGTGGATCCAAATGTGGTCTGTGAAAAGAACACACATGCAATGACACTGGTGGAGCCATATGTGATCTGTGAAAAGAACACACATGTAATGACAATGGTGGTTCCATATGTTGTCTGTGAGAAGAACACACATGCAATGACTTTGGTGGATCCATATGTGGTATGTGAAAAGAACAGACATGCAATGACACTAGTGGATCAATATGTGGTGTGTGAAAAGAACACACATGAAATGACACTGGTGGATCCATATGTTGTCTGTGAAAAGAACACACATGCAATGACACTGGTGGATCTATGGTCTATGAAAATAACACACATGAAATGACTCTGGTCGATCCATATGTGCTTTGTGAAAAGAACAGACATGCAATGACACTGGTCGATCCATATGTGGTATGTGAAAAGAACACACATGCAATGACACTGGTGGATCCATATGTGGTCAGTGAAAAGAACACACATGCAATGACACTGGTGGATCCATATGTGGTCTGTGAAAAGAACACACATGCGATGACAATGGTGGTTCCATATGTGGTACGTGAAAAGAACACACATGCAATGACCTCTGGTGGTTCCATATGTGGTCTGTGAAAAGAACACACATGCAATGACACTGGTAGATCCATATGTGGTTTGTGAAAAGAACACACATGCAATGACAATTGTGGTTCCATATGTGGTCTGTGAAAAGAACACACATGCAATGACACTGGTGGATCCATATGTGGTAAATGAAAAGAACACACATGCAATGACACTGGTGGATCCATATGTGGTCTATGAAAAGAACACACATGAAATGACACCGGTGGATCCATATGTGGTCTGTGAAAAGAACACACATGCAGTGACTCTGGTGGATCCATATGTGGTCTATGAAAAGAACACACATGCAATGACCCTGGTGGATCCAAATGTGGTCTGTGAAAGGACACACATGCAATGACACTGGTGGATCCATATGTGGTAAATGAAAACAACACACATGCAATGACACTGGTGGATCCATATGTCGTCTGTGAAAAGAACAAACATGAAATGACACTGGTGGATCCATATGTGGTCTATGAAAAGAACACACATGCAATTAAATCTGGTGGATCCATATGTGGTCTGTAAAAATAGCACACATGCAATGACACTGGTGGATCCAAATGTGGTCTGTGAAAACAACACACACGCAATGACACTGGTGGAGCCATATGTGGTCTATGAAAAGAACACACATGCAATGCCAATGGTGGTTCCATATGTTGTCTGTGAGAAGAACTCACATGCAATGACTTTGGTGGATCCATATGTGGTCTGTGAAAAGAACAGACATGCAATGACACTAGTGGATCCATATGTGGTGTGTGAAAAGAACACACATGAAATGACACTGGTGGATCCATATGTTGTCTGTGAAAAGAACACACATGCAATGACACTGGTGGATCTATGGTCTGTGAAAATAACACACATGAAATGACTCTGGTCGATCCATATGTGGTTTGTGAAAAGAACAGACATGCAATGACACTGGTGGATCCATATGTGGTATGTGAAAAGAACACACATGCAATGACACTGGTGGATCCATACGTGGTCAGTGAAAAGAACACACATGCAATGACACTGGTGGATCCATATGTGGTCTGTGAAAAGAACACACATGCGATGACAATGGTGGTTCCATATGTGGTATGTGAAAAGAACACACATGCAATGAACTCTGGTGGTTCCATATGTGGTCTGTGAAAAGAACACACATGCAATGACACTGGTAGATCCATATGTGGTTTGTGAAAAAACACACATGCAATGACAATGGTGGTTCCATATGTGGTCTGTGAAAAGAACACACATGCAATGACTCTGGTGGATCCATTTGTGGTTTGTGAAAAGAACACACATGCAATGACACTAGTGGATCCATATGTGGTGTGTGAAAAGAACACACATGCAATGAAAATAGTGGATCCAAATGTGGTTTGTGAAAAGAATACACATGGAATGACTCTGGTGTATCCATATGTGGTTTGTGAAAAGAACACACATGAAATGACACTGGTGGATCCATATGTGGTCTGTGAAAAGAACACACATGCTATAACACTGGTGGATCCATATGTGGTCTGTGAAAAGAACACACATGCAATGACAATGGTGGTTCCATATGTGGTCTGTGAAAAGAACACACATGCAATGACACTGTGGATCCATATGTGGTTTGTCAAAAGAACACACATGCAATGACACTGGTTGATCCATATGTGGTCTGTGAAAAGAACACACATGAAATGACAATGGTGGTTCCATATGGGGTCTGTGAAAAGAATAGACATGCAATGACACAGGTGGATCCATATGTTGTTTGTGAAAAAAACAGACATGCAATGACACTGGTGGATCCATATGTGGTCTGTGAAAATACACACATGCAATGACACTGGTGGATACATATGTGGTCAGTGAAAAGAACACACATGCAATGACACTAGTAGATCCATATGTGGTTTGTGAAAAGAACACACATACAATGACAATGGTGGTTCCATATGTGGTCTGTGAAAAGAACACACATGCAATGACTCTGGTGGATCCATCTGTGGTTTGTGAAAAGAACAGACATGCAATGACACTGGTGGATCCATATGTGGTGTGTGAAAAGAACACACATGCAATGAAAATAGTGGATCCAAATGTGGTTTGTGAAAAGAATACACATGCAATGACTCTGGTGTATCCATATGTGGTTTGTGAAAATAACACACATGCAATGACACTGGTGGATCCATATGTGGTCTGTGAAAAGAACACACATGAAATGACACTGGTGGATCCATATGTGGTCTGTGAAAAGAACACACATGCAATAACACTGGTGGATCCATATGTGGTATGTGAAAAGAACTCACATGCAATGACAATGGTGGTTCCATAGGTGGTCTGTGAAAAGAACAGACATGCAATGAAACTGTGGATCCATATGTGGTTTGTCAAAAGAACACACATGCAATGACAGTGGTTGATCCATATGTGGTCTATGAAAAGAACACACATGAAATGACAATGGTGGTTCCATATGGGGTCTGTGAAAAGAACAGACATGCAATGACACTGGTGGATCCATATGTGGTCTGTGAAAAGAACACACATGCAATGACACTGGTGGATCCATATGTGGTCTGTGAAAAGAACACACATGAAATGACTCTGGTGGATCCATATGTGGTCTATGAAAAGAACAGACATGTAATGATAATGGTGGTTCCATATGTGGTTTGTGAAAATAACACACATGCAATGACAATGGTGGATCCATATGTGGTTTGTGAAAAGAACACACATGCAATCATACTAGTGGATCCATATGCTGTCTGTGAAAAGAACACACATGCAATGACACTGGTGGATCCATATGTGGTCTATGAAAAGAACACACATGCAATGAACTCTGGTGGATCCAAATGTGCTCTGTAAAAATAGCACACATGCAATGACACTGGTGGATCTAAATGTGGTCTGTGAAAAGAACACACATGCAATGACACTGGTGGAGCCATATGTGGTCTATGAAAAGAACACACATGCAATGACAATGGTGGTTCCATATGTTGTCTGTGAGAAGAACACATATGCAATGACTTTGGTGGATCCATATGTGGTCTGTGAAAAGAAAAGACATACAATGACACTAGTGGATCCATATGTGGTGTGTGAAAAGAACACACATGGAATGACACTGGTGGATCCATATGTGGTCTGTGAGAAGAACACACATGCAATGAATCTGGTGGATCCATATGTGTTCTGTGAAAAGAACATACATGCAATAGCACTGGTGGATCCAAATGTGGTTTGTGAAAAGAACACACATGCAATGACACTGGTGGATCCATATGTGGTCTGTGAAAAGAACACACATGCAATGCCGATGGTGGTTCCAAATGTGGTTTGTGAAAAGAACACACATGCAATGACACTGGTGGATATATATGTGGTATGTGAAAAGAACAAACATTTCAATGACACTGGTGGATCCATATATGGTCTGTGAAGAGAACACACATGCAATGACACTAGTGGATCCATATGTGGTATGTGAAAGGAACACACATGCAATGACAATGGTGGATCCATATGTGGTGTGTGAAAAGAACACACATGGAATGACACTGGTGGATCCATATGTGGTTTGTGAAAAGATCAGACATGTAATGACACTAGTGGATCCATATGTGGTATGTGAAAAGAACACACATGCAATGACACTGGTGGATCCATATGTGGTAAATGAAATGAACACACATGCAATGACACTGGTGGATCCATATGTGGTCTATGAAAAGAACATACATGAAATGACACTGGTGGATCCATATGTGGTCTGTGAAAAGAACACACATGCAATGACTCTGGTGGATCCATATGTGGTCTATGAAAAGATCACACATGCAATGACCCTGGTGGATCCAAATGTGGTCTGTGAATGGACACACATGCAATGACACTGGTGGATCCATATGTGGTAAATGAAAAGAACACACATGCAATGACACTGGTGGATCCATATGTCGTCTGTGAAAAGAACAAACATGAAATGACACTGGTGGATCCATATGTGGTCTGTGAAAAGAACACACATGCAATTAACTCTGGTGGATCCATATGTGGTTTGTAAAAATAGCACACATGCAATGACACTAGTGGATCCAAATGTGGTCTGTGAAAAGAACACACATGCAATGACACTGGTGGAGCCATATGTGATCTGTGAAAAGAACACACATGTAATGACAATGGTGGTTCCATATGTTGTCTGTGAGAAGAACACACATGCAATGACTTTGGTGGATCCATATGTGGTATGTGAAAAGAACAGACATGCAATGACACTAGTGGATCAATATGTGGTGTGTGAAAAGAACACACATGAAATGACACTGGTGGATCCATATGTTGTCTGTGAAAAGAACACACATGCAATGACACTGGTGGATCTATGGTCTATGAAAATAACACACATGAAATGACTCTGGTCGATCCATATGTGCTTTGTGAAAAGAACAGACATGCAATGACACTGGTGGATCCATATGTGGTATGTGAAAAGAACACACATGCAATGACACTGGTGGATCCATATGTGGTCAGTGAAAAGAACACACATGCAATGACACTGGTGGATCCATATGTGGTCTGTGAAAAGAACACACATGCGATGACAATGGTGGTTCCATATGTGGTACGTGAAAAGAACACACATGCAATGACCTCTGGTGGTTCCATATGTGGTCTGTGAAAAGAACACACATGCAATGACACTGGTAGATCCATATGTGGTTTGTGAAAAGAACACACATGCAATGACAATGGTGGTTCCATATGTGGTCTGTGAAAAGAACACACATGCAATGACACTGGTGGATCCATATGTGGTAAATGAAAAGAACACACATGCAATGACACTGGTGGATCCATATGTGGTCTATGAAAAGAACACACATGAAATGACACCGGTGGATCCATATGTGGTCTGTGAAAAGAACACACATGCAGTGACTCTGGTGGATCCATATGTGGTCTATGAAAAGAACACACATGCAATGACCCTGGTGGATCCAAATGTGGTCTGTGAAAGGACACACATGCAATGACACTGGTGGATCCATATGTGGTAAATGAAAACAACACACATGCAATGACACTGGTGGATCCATATGTCGTCTGTGAAAAGAACAAACATGAAATGACACTGGTGGATCCATATGTGGTCTATGAAAAGAACACACATGCAATTAAATCTGGTGGATCCATATGTGGTCTGTAAAAATAGCACACATGCAATGACACTGGTGGATCCAAATGTGGTCTGTGAAAACAACACACACGCAGTGACACTGGTGGAGCCATATGTGGTCTGTGAAAAGAACACACATGCAATGCCAATGGTGGTTCCATATGTTGTCTGTGAGAAGAACTCACATGCAATGACTTTGGTGGATCCATATGTGGTCTGTGAAAAGAACAGACATGCAATGACACTAGTGGATCCATATGTGGTGTGTGAAAAGAACACACATGAAATGACACTGGTGGATCCATATGTTGTCTGTGAAAAGAACACACATGCAATGACACTGGTGGATCTATGGTCTGTGAAAATAACCCACATGAAATGACTCTGGTCGATCCATATGTGGTTTGTGAAAAGAACAGACATGCAATGACACTGGTGGATCCATATGTGGTATGTGAAAAGAACACACATGCAATGACACTGGTGGATCCATACGTGGTCAGTGAAAAGAACACACATGCAATGACACTGGTGGATCCATATGTGGTCTGTGAAAAGAACACACATGCGATGACAATGGTGGTTCCATATGTGGTATGTGAAAATAACACACATGCAATGAACTCTGGTGGTTCCATATGTGGTCTGTGAAAAGAACACACATGCAATGACACTGGTAGATCCATATGTGGTTTGTGAAAAAACACACATGCAATGACAATGGTGGTTCCATATGTGGTCTGTGAAAAGAACACACATGCAATGACTCTGGTGGATCCATTTGTGGTTTGTGAAAAGAACACACATGCAATGACACTGGTGGATCCATATGTGGTGTGTGAAAAGAACACACATGCAATGAAAATAGTGGATCCAAATGTGGTTTGTGAAAAGAATACACATGGAATGACTCTGGTGTATCCATATGTGGTTTGTGAAAAGAACACACATGAAATGACACTGGTGGATCCATATGTGGTCTGTGAAAAGAACACACATGCTATAACACTGGTGGATCCATATGTGGTCTGTGAAAAGAAAACACATGCAATGACAATGGTGGTTCCATATGTGGTCTGTGAAAAGAACACACATGCAATGACACTGTGGATCCATATGTGGTTTGTCAAAAGAATACACATGCAATGACACTGGTTGATCCATATGTGGTCTGTGAAAAGAACACACATGAAATGACAATGGTGGTTCCATATGGGGTCTGTGAAAAGAACAGACATGCAATGACACAGGTGGATCCATATGTTGTTTGTGAAAAAAACAGACATGCAATGACACTGGTGGATCCATATGTGGTCTGTGAAAATACACACATGCAATGACACTGGTGGATACATATGTGGTCAGTGAAAAGAACACACATGCAATGACACTAGTAGATCCATATGTGGTTTGTGAAAAGAACACACATACAATGACAATGGTGGTTCCATATGTGGTATGTGAAAAGAACACACATGCAATGACTCTGGTGGATCCATTTGTGGTTTGTGAAAAGAACAGACATGCAATGACACTGGTGGATCCATATGTGGTGTGTGAAAAGAACACACATGCAATGAAAATAGTGGATCCAAATGTGGTTTGTGAAAAGACTACACATGCAATGACTCTGGTGTATCCATATGTGGTTTGTGAAAATAACACACATGCAATGACACTGGTGGATCCATATGTGGTCTGTGAAAAGAACACACATGAAATGACACTGGTGGATCCATATGTGGTCTGTGAAAAGAACACACATGCAATAACACTGGTGGATCCATATGTGGTATGTGAAAAGAACTCACATGCAATGACAATGGTGGTTCCATAGGTGGTCTGTGAAAAGAACAGACATGCAATGAAACTGTGGATCCATATGTGGTTTGTCAAAAGAACACACATGCAATGACAGTGGTTGATCCATATGTGGTCTATGAAAAGAACACACATGAAATGACAATGGTGGTTCCATATGGGGTCTGTGAAAAGAACAGACATGCAATGACACTGGTGGATCCATATGTGGTCTGTGAAAAGAACACACATGCAATGACACTGGTGGATCCATATGTGGTCTGTGAAAAGAACACACATGAAATGACTCTGGTGGATCCATATGTGGTCTATGAAAAGAACAGACATGTAATGATAATGGTGGTTCCATATGTGGTTTGCGAAAATAACACACATGCAATGACAATGGTGGATCCATATGTGGTTTGTGAAAAGAACACACATGCAATCATACTAGTGGATCCATATGCTGTCTGTGAAAAGAACACACATGCAATGACACTGGTGGATCCATATGTGGTCTATGAAAAGAACACACATGCAATGAACTCTGGTGGATCCAAATGTGCTCTGTAAAAATAGCACACATGCAATGACACTGGTGGATCTAAATGTGGTCTGTGAAAAGAACACACATGCAATGACACTGGTGGAGCCATATGTGGTCTATGAAAAGAACACACATGCAATGACAATGGTGGTTCCATATGTTGTCTGTGAGAAGAACACATATGCAATGACTTTGGTGGATCCATATGTGGTCTGTGAAAATAACAGACATACAATGACACTAGTGGATCCATATGTGGTGTGTGAAAAGAACACACATGAAATGACACTGGTGGATCCATATGTGGTCTGTGAAAAGAACACACATGCAATGAATCTGGTGGATCCATATGTGTTCTGTGAAAAGAACATACATGCAATAACACTGGTGGATCCAAATGTGGTTTGTGAAAAGAACACACATGCAATGACACTGGTGGATCCATATGTGGTCTGTGAAAAGAACACACATGCAATGCCGATGGTGGTTCCAAATGTGGTTTGTGAAAAGTACACACATGAAATGACACTGGTGGGTCCATTTGTGGTCTGTGAAAAGAACACACATGCAATAACACTGGTGGATCCATATGTGGTCTGTGAAAAGAACACACATGCAATGACAATGGTGGTTCCATATGTGGTCTGTGAAAAGAACACACATGCAATGACACTGTGGATCCATATGTGGTTTGTCAAAAGAACACACATGCAATGACACTGGTTGATCCATATGTGGTCTGTGAAAAGAACACACATGAAATGACAATGGTGGTTCCATATGGGGTCTATGAAAAGAACAGACATGCAATGACACAGGTGGATCCATATGTTGTTTGTGAAAAAAACAGACATGCAATGAAACTTGTGGATCCAAATGTGGTTTGTGAAAAGAACACACATGCAATGACACAACTTGATCCATATGTGCTAAATGAAAAGAACACACATGCAATGACACTGGTGGATCCATATGTGGTATGTGAAAAGAACAAGCATGAAATGACACTGGTGCATCCATATGTGGTCTGTGAAAAGAACACACATGCAATGAACTCTGGTGGATCCATATGTGGTCTATGAAAAGACACACATGCAATGACACTGGTGGATCCAAATGTGGTATGTGAAAAGAACACACATGCAATGACACTTGTGGATCCATATGTGGTCTGTTAAAAAAACACGCATGCAATGAACTCTGGTGGATCCATATGTGGTCTATAAAAATAGCACACATGCAATGACACTGGTGGATCCAAATGTGGTCTGTGAAAACAACACACACGCAATGACACTGGTGGAGCCATATGTGGTCTGTGAAAAGAACACACATGCAATGCCAATGGTGGTTCCATATGTTGTCTGTGAGAAGAACTCACATGCAATGACTTTGGTGGATCCATATGTGGTCTGTGAAAAGAACAGACATGCAATGACACTAGTGGATCCATATGTGGTGTGTGAAAAGAACACACATGAAATGACACTGGTGGATCCATATGTTGTCTATGAAAAGAACACACATGCAATGACACTGGTGGATCTATGGTCTGTGAAAATAACACACCTGAAATGACTCTGGTGGATCCATATGTGGTTTGTGAAAAGAACAGACATGCAATGACACTGGTAGATCCATATGTGGTATGTGAAAAGAACACACATGCAATGACACTGGTGGATCCATATGTGGTAAATGAAAAGAACACAAATGCAATGACACTGGTGGATCCATATGTGGTCTATGAAAAGAACACACATGAAATGACATTGGTGGATCCATATGCGGTCTCTGAAAAGAACACACATGCAATGACTCTGGTGGATCCATATGTGGTCTGTGAAAAGAATACACATGGAATGACACTGGTGGATCCAAATGTGGTTTGTGAAAAGAACACACATGCAATGACACTACTTGATCCATATGTGCTAAATGAAAAGAACACACATGCAATGACACTGGTGGATCCATATGTGGTATGTGAAAAGAACAAGCATGAAATGACACTGGTGGATCCATATGTGGTCTGTGAAAAGAACACACATGCAATGAACTCTGGTGGATCCATATGTGGTCTATGAAAAGACACACATGCAATGACACTGGTGGATCCAAATGTGGTATGTGAAAAGAACACACATGCAATGACACTGGTGGATCCATATGTGGTATGTGAAAAGATCACACATGCAATGACAATGGTGGTTCCATATGTGGTATGTGAAAAGAACACACATGCAATGACTCTGGTGGATCCATATGTGGTCTTTGAAAAGAACAGACATGAAATGACACTAGTGGATCCATATGTGGTGTGTGAAAAGAATACACATGAAATGACACTGGTGGATCCATATGTGGTATGTGAAAAGAACAAGCATGAAATGACACTGGTGGATCCATATGTGGTCTGTGAAAAGAACACACTTGCAATGAACTCTGGTGGATCCATATGTGGTCTATGAAAAGAACACACATGCAATGACACTGGTGGATCCAAATGTGGTCTATGAAAAGAACACACATGCAATGACACTGGTGGATCCATATGTGGTCTGTGAAAACAAACACATGCAATGACAATGGTGGTTCCATATGTGGTCTGTGAAAAGAACACACATGCAATGACTCTGGTGGATCCATGTGTGGTCTTTGAAAAGAATAGACATGCAATGACACTGGTGGATCGATATGTGGTGTGTGAAAAGAACACACATGAAATGACACTGGTGGATCCATATGTGGTCTGTGAAAAGAACACACATGCAGTGGACACTGGTGGATCCATATGTGGTTTGTGAAAAGAACACACATGAAATTACTCTTGTGGATCCATATGTGGTATGTGAAAAGAACACACATGCAATGACACTGGTGTATCCATATGTGGTCTGTGAAAAGAACACACATGCAATGACACTGGTGGATCCAAATGTGGTCTGTGAAAAGAACACAAATGCAATGACACTAGTGGATCCATATGTGGTCTTTGAAAAGAACACACATCCAATGACAATGGTGGTTCCGTATCTGGTATGTGAAAGGAACACACATGCAATGAACTCTGGTGGTTCCATATGTGGTCTGTGGAAAGAACACACATGCAATGACACTGGTGGACCTATATGTGGTTTGTGAAAAGAACATACATGTATTGACAATGGTGGTTCCATATGTGGTCTGTGAAAAGAACACACATGCAATGACTCTGGTGGATCCATATGTGGTGTTTGAAAAGAACACACATGCAATAACACTGGTGGATCCATATGTGGTGTGTGAATAGAACACACATGCAATGAAAATAGTGGATCCAAATGTGGTTTGTGAAAAGAACACACATGCAATGACTCTGGTGTATCCATATGTGGTTTTTGAAAAGAACACACATGCAATGGCACTGGTGGATCCATATGTGGTAAATGAAAACAACACACATGCAATGCCACTTGTGGATCCCTATGTGGTAAATGAAAAGAACACACATGCAATGACACCCGTGGATCCATATGTGGTCTGTGAAAAGAACACACATGAAATGACACTGGTGGATCCATATGTGGTCTGTGAAAAGAACACACATGCAATGACTCTGGTGGATCCATATGTCGTCTGTGAAAACAACACACATGCAATGACACTAGTGGATCCAAATGTGGTTTGTGAAAAGAACACACATGCAACGACATTGGTGGATCCATATGTGGTCTGTGAAAAAAACACGCATCCAATGACACCGGTGGATCCATATGTGGTTTGTGAAAAGAACAAACATGAAATGACAATGGTGGATGCATAAGTGGTCTGTGAAAAGAACCCACATGCAATGAACTCTGGTGGATCCATATGTGGTCTGTGAAAAGAACAGACATGCAATGACACTAGTGGATCCAAATGTGGTCTGTGAAAAGAACACACATGCAATGACACTGGTGGATCCATATGTGGTCTGTGAAAAGAACACACATGCAATGACAATGGTGGTTCTAAATGTGGTGAGTGCAAAGAACAGACATGCAATGACACTGCTGGATCCATATGTGGTGTGTGAAAAGAACACACATGAAATGACACTGGTGGATCCATACGTGGTCTGTGAAAAGAACACACATGCAATGGATACTACTGGATCCAAATGTGGTATGTGAAAAGAACACACATGCAATGACATTGGTGGATCCATATGTGGTCTGTGAAAAGAACAGACATGCGATGACAATGGTGGTTCCAAATGTGGTATGTGAAAAGAACACACATGCAATGAACTCTTGTGGTTCCATATGTGGTATGTGAAAAGAACACACATGCAATGACTCTAGTAGATCCATTTATGGTTTGTGAGAAGAACAGACATGCAATGACACTGGTGGATCCATATGTGGTGTGTGAAAAGAACACACATGCAATGAAAATAGTGCATCCAAATGTGGTTTGTGAAAAGAATACATATGCAATGACTCTGGTGTATCCATATGTGGTTTGTGAAAAGAACACACATGCAATGACACTGGTGGATCCATATGTGGTCTGTGAAAAGAACACACATGAAATGACACTTGTGGATCCATATGTGGTCTGTGAAAAGAACACACATGCAATAACACTGGTGGATCCATATATGCTCTGTGAAAAGAACACACATGCAATGACAATGGTGGTTCCATATGTGGTCTGTGAAAAGAACAGACATGCAATGACACTGTGAATCCATATGTGGTTTGTCAAAAGAACACACATGCAATGACACTGGTTGATCCATATGTGGTATGTGAAAAGAACACGCATGAAATGACAATGGTCGTTCCATATGGGGTCTGTGAAAAGAACAGACATGCAATGACACTGGTGGATCCATATGTGGTTTGTGAAAAAACAAACATGCAATGACACTGGTGGATCCATATGTGGTCTGTGAAAATACACACATGCAATGACACTGGTGGATCCATATGTGGTCAGTGAAAAGAACACACATGAAATGACTCTGGTGGATCCATATGTGGTCTATGAAAAGAACAGACATGCAATGATAATGGTGGTTCCAGATGTGGTTTGTGAAAATAACACACATGCCATGACAATGGTGGATCCATATGTGGTTTGTGAAAAGAACACACATGCCATCACACTGGTGGATCCATATGTTGTCTGTGAAAAGAACACACATGCAATGACACTAGTGGATCCATATGTGGTATGTTAAAAGAACACACATGCAATGAACTCTGGTGGATCCATATGTGGTCTATAAAAATAGCACACATGCAATGACACTGGTGGATCCAAATATGGTCTGTGAAAAGAACACACATGCAATGACACTGGTGGAGCCATATGTGGTCTATGAAAAGAACACACATGCAATGACAATGGTGGTTCCATATGTTGTCTGTGAGAAGAACACACATGCAATGACTTTGGTGGATCCATATGTGGTGTGTGAAAAGAACAGGCATGCAATGACACTAGTGAATCCATATGTGGTGTGTGAAAAGAACACACATGGAATGACATTGGTGGATCCATATGTTGTCTGTGAAAAGAACACACATGCAATGACACTGGTGGATCTATGGTCTGTGAAAATAACACACATGAAATGACTCTGGTGGATCCATATGTGGTTTGTGAAAAGAACAGACATGCAATGACACTGGTGGATCTATATGTGGTAAATGCAATGACACTGGTGGATCCATATGTGGCCTATGAAAAGAACACACATGAAATGACACTGGTGTATCCATATGCGGTCTCTAAAAAGAACACACATGCAATGAACTCTGGTGGATCCATATGTGGTCTGTGAAAAGGACACACATGCAATGGCCCTGGTGGATCCAAATGTGGTCTGTGAAAAGAACAGACATGCAATGACACTAGTGGATCCATATGTGCTAAATGAAAAGAACACACATGCAATGACACTGGTGGATCCATATGTGGTCTGTGAAAAGAACACACATGCAATGAACTCTGGTGGATCCATATGTGGTCTGTGAAAAGGACACACATGCAATGGCACTGGTGGATCCAAATGTGGTCTGTGAAAAGAATAGACATGCAATGACACTGGTGGATCCAAATGTGGTCTGTGAAAAGAACAAACATGCAATGACACTGGTGGATCCATATGTGGTGTGTGAAAAGAACATACATGCAACGACAATGGTGGTTCTAAATGTGGTGAGTGCAAAGAACAGACATGTAATGACACTGCTGGATCCATATGTGGTGTGTGAAAAGAACACACATGAAATGACACTGGTGGATCCATACGTGGTCTGTGAAAAGAACACACATGCAATGGATACTGGTGGATCCATATGTGGTCTGTGAAAAGAACACACATGAAATGACTCTGGTGGATCCATATGTGGTCTGTGAAAAGAACATACATGCAATGACACTAGTGGATCCATATGTGGTCTGTGAAAAGAACACACATGCAATGAACTCTGGTGGATCCATATGTGGTCTGTGAAAAGGACACACATTCAATGGCACTGGTGGATCCAAATGTGGTCTGTGAAAAGAACAGACATGCAATGACACTAGTGGATCCAAATGTGGTCTATGAAAAGAACACACATGCAATGACACTGGTGGATCCATATGTGGTCTGTGAAAAGAACACACATGCAATGACACTACTTGATCCATATGTGGTATGTGAAAAGAACAAACATGAAATGACACTGGTGGATCCATACGTGGTCTTTGAAAAGAACACACATGCAATGAACTCTGGTGGATCCATATGTGGTCTGTGAGAAGGACACACATGCAATGGCACTGGTGGATCCAAATGTGGTCTGTGAAAAGAACAGACATGCAATGACACTAGTGGATCCAAATGTGGTTTGTGAAAAGAACACACATGCAATGACACTGGTGGATCCATATGTGGTCTGTGAAAAGAACACACATGCAATGACAATGGTGGTTCTAAATGTGGTGAGTGCAAAGAACAGACATGTAATGACACTGCTGGATCCATATGTGGTGTGAGAAAAGAACACACATGAAATGACACTGGTGGATCCATACGTGGTCTGTGAAAAGAACACACATGCAATGGATACTGGTGGATCCATATGTGGTCTGTGAAAAGAACACACATGAAATGACTCTGGTGGATCCATATGTGGTCTGTGAAAAGAACATACATGCAATGACACTAGTGGATCCATATGTGGTCTGTGAAAAGAACACACACGCAATGATACTACTGGATCCGAATGTGGTATGTGAAAAGAACACACATGCAATGACATTGGTGGATCCATATGTGGTCTGTGAAAAGAACAGACATGCGAAGACAATGGTGGTTCCAAATGTGGTATGTGAAAAGAACACACATGCAATGGATACTGGTGGATCCATATGTGGTCTGTGAAAAGAACACACATGAAATGACTCTGGTGGTTCCATATGGGGTCTGTGAAAAGAATAGACATGCAATGACATAGGTGGATCCATATGTGGTTTGTGAAAAAACAAACAAGCAATGACACTGGTGGATCCATATGTGGTCTGTGAAAATGCACACATGCAATGACACTGGTGGAGCCATATGTGGTCTATGAAAAGAGCACACATGCAATGACAATGGTGGTTCCATATGTTGTCTGTGAGAAGAACACACATGCAATGAACTCTGGTGGATCCATATGTGGTCTGTGAAAAGGACACACATCAATGGCACTGGTGGATCCAAATGTGGTCTGTGAAAAGAACAGACATGCAATGAGACTAGTGGATCCAAATGTTGTCTGTGAAAAGAACACACATGCAATGACACTGGTGGATCCATATGTGGTCTGTGAAAAGAACACACATGCAATGACACTACTTGATCCATATGTGCTAAATGAAAAGAACACACATGCAATGACACTGGTGGCTCCATATGTGGTATGTGAAAAGAACAAACATGAAATGACACTGGTGGATCCATATGTGGTCTGTGAAAAGAACACACATGCAATGAACTCTGGTGGATCCATATGTGGTCTGTGAAAAGGACACACATGCAATGGCACTGGTGGATCCAAATGTGGTCTGTGAAAAGAACACACATGCAATGACACTGGTGGAGCCATATGTTGTCTGTGAGAAGAACACACATGCAATGACACTGGTGGATCCATATGTGGTATGTTAAAAGAACACACATGCAATGAACTCTGGTGGATCCATATGTGGTCTATAAAAATAGCACACATGGAATGACACTGGTGGATCCAAATATGGTCTGTGAAAAGAACACACATGCAATGACACTGGTGGAGCCATATGTGGTCTATGAAAAGAACACACATGCAATGACAATGGTGGTTCCATATGTTGTCTGTGAGAAGAACACACATGCAATGAACTCTGGTGGATCCATATGTGGTCTGTGAAAAGGACACACATGCAATGGCACTGGTGGATCCAAATGTGGTCTGTGAAAAGAACAGACATGCAATGACACTAGTGGATCCAAATGTGGTCTCTGAAAAGAACACACATGCAATGACACTGGTGGATCCATATGTGGTATGTGAAAAGAACAAACATGAAATGACACTGGTGGATCCATATGTGGTCTGTGAAAAGAACACACATACAATGAACTCTGGTGGATCCATATGTGGTCTGTGAAAAGGACACACATGCAATGGCACTGGTGGATCCAAATGTGGTCTGTGAAAAGAACAGACATGCAATGACACTAGTGGACCCAAATGTGGTCTGTGAAAAGAACACACATGCAATGACACTGGTGGATCCATATGTGGTCTGTGAAAAGAACACACATGCAATGACAATGGTGGTTCCATATGTGGTCTGTGAAAAGAACACACATGCAATGACTCTGGTGGATCCATATGTGGTCTGTGAAAAGAACATACATGCAATGACACTGGTGGATCCATATGTGGTGTGTGAAAAGAAGACACATGAAATGACACTGGTGGATCCATATGTGGTATGTGAAAAGAACACACATGCAGTGGACACAGGTGGATCCATTTGTGGTTTGTGAAAAGAACACACATGAAATTACTCTGGTGGATCCATATGTGGTATGTGAAAAGAATAGACATGCAATGACACTGGTGGATCTATATGTGGTCTGTGAAAAGAACACACATGCAATGACACTAGTGGATCCAAATGTGGTCTGTGAAAATAACACAAATGCAATGACACTAGTGGATCTATATGTGGTCTTTGAAAAGAACACACATGCAATGACAATGGTGGTTCCATATGTGGTATGTGAAAAGAACACACATGCAATGAACTCTGGTGGTTCCATACGTGGTCTGTAAAAAGAACACACATGAAATGACACTGGTGTATCCATATGCGGTCTCTAAAAAGAACACACATGCAATGAACTCTGGTGGATCCATATGTGGTCTGTGAAAAGGACACACATGCAATGGCACTGGTGGATCCAAATGTGGTCTGTGAAAAGAACAGACATGCAATGACACTAGTGGATCCATATGTGCTAAATCAAAAGAACACAGA
The DNA here is from genome assembly GCA_916181665.1 of Avena sativa. Taxonomy (NCBI): domain Eukaryota; kingdom Viridiplantae; phylum Streptophyta; class Magnoliopsida; order Poales; family Poaceae; genus Avena; species Avena sativa. The sequence goes on from OV702292.1 coordinate 324,093,654, forward strand.
TGCAATGACACTGGTGGATCCATATGTGGTCTGTGAAAAGAACAAACATGAAATGACACTGGTGGATCCATATGTGGTCTGTGAAAAGAACACACATGCAATGAACTCTGGTGGATCCATATGTGGTCTGTGAAAAGGACACACATGCAATGGCACTGGTGGATCCAAATGTGGTCTGTGGAAAGAACAGACATGCAATGACACTGGTGGATCCAAATGTGGTCTGTGAAAAGAACAAACATGCAATGACACTGGTGGATCCATATGTGGTGTGTGAAAAGAACATACATGCAACGACAATGGTGGTTCTAAATGTGGTGAGTGCAAAGAACAGACATGTAATGACACTGCTGGATCCATATGTGGTGTGTGAAAAGAACACACATGAAATGACACTGGTGGATCCATACGTGGTCTGTGAAAAGAACACACATGCAATGGATACTGGTGGATCCATATGTGGTCTGTGAAAAGAACACACATGAAATGACTCTGGTGGATCCATATGTGGTCTGTGAAAAGAACATACATGCAATGACACTAGTGGATCCATATGTGGTCTGTGAAAAGAACACACACGCAATGATACTACTGGATCCAAATGTGGTATGTGAAAAGAACACACATGCAATGACATTGGTGGATCCATATGTGGTCTGTGAAAAGAACAGACATGCGATGACAATGGTGGTTCCAAATGTGGTATGTGAAAAGAACACACATGCAATGGATACTGGTGTATCCATATGCGGTCTCTAAAAAGAACACACATGCAATGAACTCTGGTGGATCCATATGTGGTCTGTGAAAAGGACACACATGCAATGGCACTGGTGGATCCAAATGTGGTCTGTGAAAAGAACAGACATGCAATGACACTGGTGGATCCATATGTGGTCTGTGAAAAGAACACACATGCAATGACACTACTTGATCCATATGTGGTATGTGAAAAGAACAAACATGAAATGACACTGGTGGATCCATATGTGGTCTTTGAAAAGAACACACATGCAATGAACTCTGGTGGAACCATATGTGGTTTGTGAAAAGGACACACATGCAATGGCACTGGTGGATCCAAATGTGGTCTGTGAAAAGAACAGACATGCAATGACACTAGTGGATCCAAATGTGGTCTGTGAAAAGAACACACATGCAATGACACTGGTGGATCCATATGTGGTCTGTGAAAAGAACACACATGCAATGACAATGGTGGTTCTAAATGTGGTGAGTGCAAAGAACAGACATGTAATGACACTGCTGGATCCATATGTGGTGTGAGAAAAGAACACACATGAAATGACACTGGTGGATCCATACGTGGTCTGTGAAAAGAACACACATGCAATGGATACTGGTGGATCCATATGTGGTCTGTGAAAAGAACACACATGAAATGACTCTGGTGGATCCATATGTGGTCTGTGAAAAGAACATACATGCAATGACACTAGTGGATCCATATGTGGTCTGTGAAAAGAACACACACGCAATGATACTACTGGATCCGAATGTGGTATGTGAAAAGAACACACATGCAATGACATTGGTGGATCCATATGTGGTCTGTGAAAAGAACAGACATGCGAAGACAATGGTGGTTCCAAATGTGGTATGTGAAAAGAACACACATGCAATGGATACTGGTGGATCCATATGTGGTCTGTGAAAAGAACACACATGAAATGACTCTGGTGGTTCCATATGGGGTCTGTGAAAAGAACAGACATGCAATGACATAGGTGGATCCATATGTGGTTTGTGAAAAAACAAACAAGCAATGACACTGGTGGATCCATATGTGGTCTGTGAAAATGCACACATGCAATGACACTGGTGGAGCCATATGTGGTCTATGAAAAGAACACACATGCAATGACAATGGTGGTTCCATATGTTGTCTGTGAGAAGAACACACATGCAATGAACTCTGGTGGATCCATATGTGGTCTGTGAAAAGGACACACATCAATGGCACTGGTGGATCCAAATGTGGTCTGTGAAAAGAACAGACATGCAATGAGACTAGTGGATCCAAATGTTGTCGGTGAAAAGAACACACATGCAATGACACTGGTGGATCCATATGTGGTCTGTGAAAAGAACACACATGCAATGACACTACTTGATCCATATGTGCTAAATGAAAAGAACACACATGCAATGACACTGGTGGATCCATATGTGGTATGTGAAAAGAACAAACATGAAATGACACTGGTGGATCCATATGTGGTCTGTGAAAAGAACACACATGCAATGAACTCTGGTGGTTCCATATGTGGTCTGTGAAAAGGACACACATGCAATGGCACTGGTGGATCCAAATGTGGTCTGTGAAAAGAACACACATGCAATGACACTGGTGGAGCCATATGTTGTCTGTGAGAAGAACACACATGCAATGACACTGGTGGATCCATATGTGGTATGTTAAAAGAACACACATGCAATGAACTCTGGTGGATCCATATCTGGTCTATAAAAATAGCACACATGCAATGACACTGGTGGATCCAAATATGGTCTGTGAAAAGAACACACATGCAATGACACTGGTGGAGCCATATGTGGTCTATGAAAAGAACACACATGCAATGACAATGGTGGTTCCATATGTTGTCTGTGAGAAGAACACACATGCAATGAACTCTGGTGGATCCATATGTGGTCTGTGAAAAGGACACACATGCAATGGCACTGGTGGATCCAAATGTGGTCTGTGAAAAGAACAGACATGCAATGACACTAGTGGATCCAAATGTGGTCTCTGAAAAGAACACACATGCAATGACACTGGTGGATCCATATGTGGTATGTGAAAAGAACAAACATGAAATGACACTGGTGGATCCATATGTGGTCTGTGAAAAGAACACAAATGCAATGAACTCTGGTGGATCCATATGTGGTCTGTGAAAAGGACACGCATGCAATGGCACTGGTGGATCCAAATGTGGTCTGTGAAAAGAACAGACATGCAATGACACTAGTGGATCCAAATGTGGTCTGTGAAAAGAACACACATGCAATGACACTGGTGGATCCATATGTGGTCTGTGAAAAGAACACACATGCAATGACAATGGTGGTTCCATATGTGGTCTGTGAAAAGAATACACATGCAATGACTCTGGTGGATCCATATGTGGTCTGTGAAAAGAACATACATGCAATGACACTGGTGGATCCATATGTGGTGTGTGAAAAGAAGACACATGAAATGACACTGGTGGATCCATATGTGGTATGTGAAAAGAACACACATGCAGTGGACACAGGTGGATCCATTTGTGGTTTGTGAAAAGAACACACATGAAATTACTCTGGTGGATCCATATGTGGTATGTGAAAAGAATAGACATGCAATGACACTGGTGGATCTATATGTGGTGTGTGAAAAGAACACACATGCAATGACACTAGTGGATCCAAATGTGGTCTGTGAAAATAACACAAATGCAATGACACTAGTGGATCCATATGTGGTCTTTGAAAAGAACACACATGCAATGACAATGGTGGTTCCATATGTGGTATGTGAAAAGAACACACATGCAATGAACTCTGGTGGTTCCATACGTGGTCTGTAAAAAGAACACACATGAAATGACACTGGTGGACCCATGTGTGGTTTGTGAAAAGAACATACATGTAATGACAATGGTGGTTCCATATGTGGTCTGTGAAAAGAACACACATGCAATGACTCTGGTGGATCCATATGTGGCCTGTGAAAAGAAAACATATGCAATGACACTGGTGGATCCATACGTGGTGTGTGAATAGAACACACACGCAATCAAAATAGTGGATCCAAATGTGGTTTGTGAAAAGAACACACATGCAATGACTCTGGTGTATCCATATGTGGTTTGTGAAAAGAACACACATGCAATGGCACTGGTGGATCCATATGTGGTAAATGAAAAGAAAACACATGCAATGACACTTGTGGATCCATATGTGGTAAATGAAAAGAACACACATGCAATGACACTGGTGGATCCATATGTGGTCTGTGAAAAGAACACACATGCAATGACTCTGGTGGATCCATATGTCGTCTGTGAAAACAACACACATGCAATGACACTGGTGGATCCAAATGTGGTTTGTGAAAAGAACACACATGCAACGACATTGGTGGATCCATATGTGGTCTGTGAAAAGAACACGCATGCAATGACACCGGTGGATCCATATGTGGTTTGTGAAAAGAACAAACATGAAATGACACTGGTGGATGCATAAGTGGTCTGTGAAAAGAACACACATGCAATGAACTCTGGTGGATCCATGTGTGGTCTGTGAAAATAACACACATGCAATGACAGTAGTGGATCCAAATGTGGTCTGTGAAAAGAACACACATGCAATGACACTGGTGGATCCATATGTGGTCTGTGAAAAGAACACACATGAAATGACAATGGTGGTTCTAAATGTGGTGAGTGCAAAGAACAGACATGCAATGACACTGGTGGATCCATATGTGGTGTGTGAAAAGAACACACATGAAATGACACTGGTGGATCCATACGTGGTCTGTAAAAAGAACACACATGAAATGGATACCGGTGGATCCATATGTGGTCTGTGTATAGAACACACATGAAATGACTCTGGTGGATCCATATGTGGTCTGTGAAAAGAACATACATGCAATGACACTAGTGGATCCATATGTGGTCTATGAAAAGAACAGACATGCAATGACACTGCTGGATCCAAATGTGGTATGTGAAAAGAACACACATGCATTGACACTGGTGGATCCATATGTGGTCTGCGAAAAGAACACACATGCGATGACAATGGTGGTTCCATATGTGGTATGTGAAAAGAACACACATGCAATGAACTCTGGTGGTTCCATATGTGGTCTGTGAAAAGAACACACATGCAATGACACTGGTAGATCCATATGTGGTTTGTGAAAGAACACACATGCAATGACAATGGTGGTTCCATATGTGGTCTATGAAAAGAACACACATGCAATGACTCTGGTGGATCCATTTGTGGTTTGTGAGAAGAACAGACATGCAATTACACTGGTGGATCCATATGTGGTGTGTGAAAAGAACACACATGCAATCAAAATAGTGGATCCAAATGTGGTTTTGAAAAGAATACACATGCAATGACTCTGGTGTATCCATATGTGGTTTGTGAAAAGAACACACATGCAATGACACTGGTGGATCCATATGTGGTCTGTGAAAAGAACACACATGAAATGACACTGGTGGATCCATATGTGGTCTGTGAAAAGAACACACATGAAATGACACTGGTGGATCCATATGTGGTCTGTGAAAAGAACACACATGAAATGACAATGGTGGTTCCATATGTGGTCTGTGAAAAGAACAGACATGCAGTGACACTGTGTATCCATATGTGGTTTGTCAAAAGAACACACATGCAATGACACTGGTTGATCCATATGTGGTCTGTGAAAAGAACACACATGAAATGACAATGGTGGGTCCATATGGGGTCTGTGAAAAGAACACACATGCAATGACTCTGGTGGATCCATATGTGGCCTGTGAAAAGAAAACACATGCAATGACACTGGTGGATCCATACGTGTGTGTGAATAGAACACACACGCAATCAAAATAGTGGATCCAAATGTGGTTTGTGAAAAGAACACACATGCAATGACTCTGGTGTATCCATATGTGGTTTGTGAAAAGAACACACATGCAATGGCTCTGGTGGATCCATATGTGGTAAATGAAAAGAAAACACATGCAATGACACTTGTGGATCCATATGTGGTAAATGAAAAGAACACACATGCAATGACACTGGTGGATCCATATGTGGTCTGTGAAAAGAACACACATGCAATGACTCTGGTGGATCCATATGTCGTCTGTGAAAACAACACACATGCAATGACACTGGTGGATCCAAATGTGGTTTGTGAAAAGAACACACATGCAACGACATTGGTGGATCCATATGTGGTCTGTGAAAAGAACACGCATGCAATGACACCGGTGGATCCATATGTGGTTTGTGAAAAGAACAAACATGAAATGACACTGGTGGATGCATAAGTGGTCTGTGAAAAGAACACACATGCAATGAACTCTGGTGGATCCATGTGTGGTCTGTGAAAATAACACACATGCAATGACACTAGTGGATCCAAATGTGGTCTGTGAAAAGAACACACATGCAATGACACTGGTGGATCCATATGTGGTCTGTGAAAAGAACACACCTGAAATGACAATGGTGGTTCTAAATGTGGTGAGTGCAAAGAACAGACATGCAATGACACTGGTGGATCCATATGTGGTGTGTGAAAAGAACACACATGAAATGACACTGGTGGATCCATACGTGGTCTGTAAAAAGAACACACATGAAATGGATACCGGTGGATCCATATGTGGTCTGTGTATAGAACACACATGAAATGACTCTGGTGGATCCATATGTGGTCTGTGAAAAGAACATACATGCAATGACACTAGTGGATCCATATGTGGTCTATGAAAAGAACAGACATGCAATGACACTGCTGGATCCAAATGTGGTATGTGAAAAGAACACACATGCATTGACACTGGTGGATCCATATGTGGTCTGCGAAAAGAACACACATGCGATGACAATGGTGGTTCCATATGTGGTATGTGAAAAGAACACACATGCAATGAACTCTGGTGGTTCCATATGTGGTCTGTGAAAAGAACACACATGCAATGACACTGGTAGATCCATATGTGGTTTGTGAAAGAACACACATGCAATGACAATGGTGGTTCCATATGTGGTCTATGAAAAGAACACACATGCAATGACTCTGGTGGATCCATTTGTGGTTTGTGAGAAGAACAGACATGCAATTACACTGGTGGATCCATATGTGGTGTGTGAAAAGAACACACATGCAATCAAAATAGTGGATCCAAATGTGGTTTTGAAAAGAATACACATGCAATGACTCTGGTGTATCCATATGTGGTTTGTGAAAAGAACACACATGCAATGATACTGGTGGATCCATATGTGGTCTGTGAAAAGAACACACATGAAATGACACTGGTGGATCCATATGTGGTCTGTGAAAAGAACACACATGAAATGACACTGGTGGATCCATATGTGGTCTGTGAAAAGAACACACATGAAATGACAATGGTGGTTCCATATGTGGTCTGTGAAAAGAACAGACATGCAGTGACACTGTGTATCCATATGTGGTTTGTCAAAAGAACACACATGCAATGACACTGGTTGATCCATATGTGGTCTGTGAAAAGAACACACATGAAATGACAATGGTGGGTCCATATGGGGTCTGTGAAAAGAACAGACATGCAATGACACAGGTGGATCCATATGTGGTTTGTGAAAAAAACAGACATGCAATGACACAGGTGGATCCATATGTGGTCTGTGAAAAGAACAGACATGCAGTGACACTGTGTATCCATATGTGGTTTGTCAAAAGAACACACATGCAATGACACTGGTTGATCCATATGTGGTCTGTGAAAAGAACACACATGAAATGACAATGGTGGGTCCATATGGGGTCTGTGAAAAGAACAGACATGCAATGACACAGGTGGATCCATATGTGGTTTGTGAAAAAAACAGACATGCAATGACACAGGTGGATCCATATGTGGTCTGTGAAAAGAACACACATGCAATGACACTAGTGGATCCATATGTGGTCAGTGAAAAGAACACACATGAAATGACTCTGGTGGATCCATATGTGGTCTATGAAAAGAACAGACATGCAATGATAATGGTGGTTCCATATGTGGTTTGTGAAAATAACACACATGCAATGACAATGGTGGATCCATATGTGGTTTGTGAAAAGAACACACATGCAATCACACTGGTGGATCCATATATTATCTGTGAAAAGAACACACATGCAATGACTCTGGTGGATCCATATGTGGTCCGTGAAAAGAATAGACATGCAATGACACTGGTGGATCCATATGTGGTGTGTGAAAAGAACACACATGCAATGACAATGGTGGTTCCATATGTGGTATGTGAAAAGAACACACATGCAATGAACTCTGGTGGTTCCATACGTGGTCTGTAAAAAGAACACACATGAAATGACACTGGTGGACCCATGTGTGGTTTGTGAAAAGAACATACATGTAATGACAATGGTGGTTCCATATGTGGTCTGTGAAAAGAACACACATGCAATGACTCTGGTGGATCCATATGTGGCCTGTGAAAAGAAAACACATGCAATGACACTGGTGGATCCATACGTGTGTGTGAATAGAACACACACGCAATCAAAATAGTGGATCCAAATGTGGTTTGTGAAAAGAACACACATGCAATTACTCTGGTGTATCCATATGTGGTTTGTGAAAAGAACACACATGCAATGGCTCTGGTGGATCCATATGTGGTAAATGAAAAGAAAACACATGCAATGACACTTGTGGATTTATATGTGGTAAATGAAAAGAACACACATGCAATGACACTGGTGGATCCATATGTGGTCTGTGAAAAGAACACACATGCAATGACTCTGGTGGATCCATATGTCGTCTGTGAAAACAACACACATGCAATGACACTGGTGGATCCAAATGTGGTTTGTGAAAAGAACACACATGCAACGACATTGGTGGATCCATATGTGGTCTGTGAAAAGAACACGCATGCAATGACACCGGTGGATCCATATGTGGTTTGTGAAAAGAACAAACATGAAATGACACTGGTGGATGCATAAGTGGTCTGTGAAAAGAACACACATGCAATGAACTCTGGTGGATCCATGTGTGGTCTGTGAAAATAACACACATGCAATGACACTAGTGGATCCAAATGTGGTCTGTGAAAAGAACACACATGCAATGACACTGGTGGATCCATATGTGGTCTGTGAAAAGAACACACATGAAATGACAATGGTGGTTCTAAATGTGGTGAGTGCAAAGAACAGACATGCAATGACACTGGTGGATCCATATGTGGTGTGTGAAAAGAACACACATGAAATGACACTGGTGGATCCATACGTGGTCTGTAAAAAGAACACACATGAAATGGATACCGGTGGATCCATATGTGGTCTGTGTATAGAACACACATGAAATGACTCTGGTGGATCCATATGTGGTCTGTGAAAAGAACATACATGCAATGACACTAGTGGATCCATATGTGGTCTATGAAAAGAACAGACATGCAATGACACTGCTGGATCCAAATGTGGTATGTGAAAAGAACACACATGCATTGACACTGGTGGATCCATATGTGGTCTGTGAAAAGAACACACATGCGATGACAATGGTGGTTCCATATGTGGTATGTGAAAAGAACACACATGCAATGAACTCTGGTGGTTCCATATGTGGTCTGTGAAAAGAACACACATGCAATGACACTGGTAGATCCATATGTGGTTTGTGAAAGAACACACATGCAATGACAATGGTGGTTCCATATGTGGTCTATGAAAAGAACACACATGCAATGACTCTGGTGGATCCATTTGTGGTTTGTGAGAAGAACAGACATGCAATTACACTGGTGGATCCATATGTGGTGTGTGAAAAGAACACACATGCAATCAAAATAGTGGATCCAAATGTGGTTTTGAAAAGAATACACATGCAATGACTCTGGTGTATCCATATGTGGTTTGTGAAAAGAACACACATGCAATGACACTGGTGGATCCATATGTGGTCTGTGAAAAGAACACACATGAAATGACACTGGTGGATCCATATGTGGTCTGTGAAAAGAACACACATGAAATGACACTGGTGGATCCATATGTGGTCTGTGAAAAGAACACACATGAAATGACAATGGTGGTTCCATATGTGGTCTGTGAAAAGAACAGACATGCAGTGACACTGTGTATCCATATGTGGTTTGTCAAAAGAACACACATGCAATGACACTGGTTGATCCATATGTGGTCTGTGAAAAGAACACACATGAAATGACAATGGTGGGTCCATATGGGGTCTGTGAAAAGAACAGACATGCAATGACACAGGTGGATCCATATGTGGTTTGTGAAAAAAACAGACATGCAATGACACAGGTGGATCCATATGTGGTCTGTGAAAAGAACACACATGCAATGACACTAGTGGATCCATATGTGGTCAGTGAAAAGAACACACATGAAATGACTCTGGTGGATCCATATGTGGTCTATGAAAAGAACATACATGCAATGATAATGGTGGTTCCATATGTGGTTTGTGAAAATAACACACATGCAATGACAATGGTGGATCCATATGTGGTTTGTGAAAAGAACACACATGCAATCACACTGGTGGATCCATATATTGTCTGTGAAAAGAACACACATGCAATGACTCTGGTGGATCCATATGTGGTCCGTGAAAAGAATAGACATGCAATGACACTGGTGGATCCATATGTGGTGTGTGAAAAGAACACACATGCAATGACAATGGTGGTTCCAAATGTGGTATGTTTAAAGAACACAGATGCAATGACACTGGTGGACCCATATATGGATTGTGAAAAGAACATACATGCAATCACACTGGTGGATCCATATGTTTTCTATGAAAAGAACACACATGCAATTACTCTGGTGGATCCATATTTGGTCTGTGAAAAGAATAGACATGCAATGACACTGGTGGATCTATATGTGGTGTGTGAAAAGAACACACATGCAATGACAATGGTGGTTCGAAATGTTGTATGTGAAAAGAACACACATGCAATGACTCTGGTGGATCCATATGAGGTTTGTGAAAAGAACACACATGAAGTGACACTGGTGGATCCATATGTGGTCTATGAAAAGAACACACATGAAATGACGCTGGTGGATCCATATCTGGTCTGTGAAAAGAACACACATCCAATGACTCTGGTGGATCCATATGTGGCTTGTGAAGAGAACACACATGCAATGACACTGGTGGATCCAAATGTGATTTGTGAAAAGAACACACATGCAATGACATTGTTGGATCCATATGTGGTCTCTGAAAAGAACACTGTCGTGGTGGTGTCACGGCAGATGCCATGGATAGGCTAAAGGTGGGGACTAATACACGCTAGGGGAATCCAGGGAGGGATAGTGAAGTGATTCTCCACACAGAAGTTTGTATTGCTTTCCTTCCAAGTTTACAAGTGCTCCTTGAGCTGTATTGGCGAGAGGAGGAAGAAGGAGATCTCTTACTCTCACCCACAGTTCACACCTAAAACCTTAGCCAAATTAGAATAGAAGAAAACCCAACCCCCTTCTACTGAAACCCTAGCCCCCCTTATATAGAGGGGGCTTGGTATCTGCCTAGGGCATACGTGGAGGCATATTCCTAAGAATATGCCACGTCTCAAAGTGGTAAGCCGACCGGGGTGCTTTTCCTCCGCGTCACATATGCTTTAGCTATGTGAGCCTCTACGGCGCCCGCGTCAGCTGACATGGGCATCGTCACCCTTGTCGGCCATGACCCGGTGGTCCTGCCCTTGTCTGCTTCGCTCATGCAGTGCGTACCGGGCCTTCTTTTTGACCAGCGAGATTCCTTCCCTCTCCCAGAAGCTAAACGGGACCTTGATCATAGTAGATCCGGCTATACCTGTTCCTGCATACAAGTTAGACAAGCACTTCCGACTTACTCCTTAAGTCGTCTGAGATAATGTTAGGCGACCCCCCTGGTCCGGGTTACTCCGTGATCCGGCCAGCATCCGCTTTGACCTTGCCGAACCTTGGCTAACTCGGCCTTTATACCCTGGAGTGACCCTACCCGGGGGTATCCCCCCAACATTAGTCCCCGAAGCTGGTGCGGTCTTAGCTGCCTTGGCCGCTAAGGCCACATCAGGTTCATTTATGTTCGAGCCTTGGACGTTATTTCCGAGTTAGCTCTTTATCTCGGATTATATGGATTTACGTTCCCGTTCCAAGTTTTCACTTGCTGGCCGGGTTACCACTTTGACTCAGATCTCATGGTTTTACTTTCCCTCTGCACATTCTAAGATTTTACTTGTTGTCCGGGTTACCACGGTTCGATCCGGGCCTTGTTTCCTTCTCTCATACGCCAACCCACGTGGAGGCTAATCATTACATTTTCTTATTTTAAGGGCCTGCACAGTAACCGCCGCAGTAATTGTCAGTTATCACTGTGCGAGGGTCACGTCACGCCTGCCTCCTCGTTTACCGCATTAGTGCGTCACGTCATGGGATCGCCTCTGCCCTATGGCCCTCCTGTGGCTCCTCACTGATTGGCTGAGGCAGGTGATACACGGCCACACCATGTGGCTCATTTGCAGGGTGCGATCCCACTCACCCCTTTAGGGGGTGGTTAAATAGCGGAGGGGCGCACCCCTTAGGATTTTTTCCTCTTCCACGCCCCTCTGCCCGTTGCTCTTCTTCGTCTTCCTCGCAACCGCGCTGCCGCCAGTGCTCCTAGCAGCAGCGCTGCCGCCGCACTTTTCCCCGTGCCTCTGCGTCGCGGCCACCGCTGCGCAACTCCCTCGCCACGGGTCCTCGCCAATCCAGGCCTTTGACCCCCGCCGCCACTAGCGCCAGCGAGGGTAGCGAGTACGAGATGACGGAGGAGGAGCTCATCGTCGCCGAGCAAGAAATGGAGGAGGACACCGCTGCGGCGGACCGTGGCGCGTGGGCCGGGTCTTGGGTCTGTCAAGATGACCTTGACTGGCTTTACCGGACCAGACGCATCCCTGCCGACGTCGTCGCTCGTCTCCCCTCTGCCGAATTGGCCCCCTCACCCAATCCGGGTCATCGTGTTCTTGTCCCACTTCCAACGGGGGTTCGGCTTGCTGGTGAGCGACTTCTTCCGGGATTGGCTTAGCACCTACAAGCTGCAGCCGCACCACCTTCCAGCCAACACTATCACTTCTCTCTCTGCTTTTGCTTCTACGATCGAAGGCTACGTCGGACTGTGGCCCACGAAGGAGCTGTGGATCCGGTTTTTCGGCCTCCATCGTAACGTCATCCCCAACATCCAAGTTGAGTCGGAGGACAAGCAGCTCACCCAATTCGGAGCTGCGTCCATCTCACCCCGGAGCACTTCTGTTTTCCCCCGGGTCACCGGGCTTGACTCCTGCAAAGGATGGGCCCGGGCCTTCTTCTATGTCTGGAATACGGGCACTGAAGATTTGATTCGGTTGCTCCCCTATACTCCGGGTCCACCTAACCCGGAATTTTGGGAGGAGATCTCCAAGAAGCCCATGACCTTGGCCAACCAGGTTAACAAGAGGTTCGTGGAACTGAAGAAGCTCGGATTGCACAACGAGGATGTTATGATCATGTTCGTGCGCAACCGAATCTCTCCCCTCCAGAAGCGCACCCACAAGGTGTGCCACATGAGTTTCGGCCGTGACCCCAACCGGACCTCCTCCTTCGAGCTGAGCAACACGGAGATTTATCGCCGGGTTAAGGCTCTCTTCACCACCCACAAGAATTTCTCCGTTGAGTGGACGTGGGGAATTGAGCACTTTTGTCGTGACAGGATCTCTCCCGCGGTAAGCTTCGCGGGGAAAACTTACTTCGGATTAAATATATGTCGGTTTTTGTTGTATTTTTGACTCTGTTCTTCATTCTTTTTCTCAGATATTCCTTCAGCAGACCCTTGAGGACGACACAGATCCGACCCTTAAGTGGGCGCCGGACCGAGAGACCCCGGATGATGAGGAGACGGACCAGGAGATGTTTCTCCCTATGACCGACGCTACAAAACGACCCACCGGTAAATTCTCTTCTATTAGAGACTGGCCCGATGATGAGGATGACTCGGATGTCGAGGTGATTGAACCTATTGAGGCTGTCTCTCTTTCTTTTGCCTTTCCGGCATCAGCTAACCCCGGTGGGCATATCCACGAGGATCCTCCGCTTGCTACGGGCGAACTGGTTCCGGTGGCACCGAAGAAGAAGCGCGGAGCCGCACCAAGTTCCTCCTCTGGACCTTCTCAGCCCGCAAAAAGACGAAAGAAGGCCGGAGACAAAACTGCCTCCAAGCCGGCAGGCAAAGCCCCGACACGAAGGACTCGGAAACCCAAGGAGGCCCAAACCTCGGATGCGTAAGTCATTTTTCCTTCCGTAACCCACTTTTCCTTGCATCGTTGTAATTTCTCTTCTGACATTATTCTCTTCTGCAGGGATCCGGTGGAGGTCCCTCAGAGCGGATCTAGCATCTCTTCACCACTCCGATCTAGCCCTTCTCCCCCTCGTGACGACGAGTCACATCCGCTGAGCCCTATTCTAGAGGGTTCCGCGGCTGCTCCGGGTTCCGCACTACCTCGTCAAGAGGAGTGCAACCTCGGAGCGGGAGAGACCGGCCCAGCCGAGGCGACGGCATCCACAACTTCAACATCGCTGCAACCAGTAGCCACCGAGACTATCTCGACACCAGCACCGGCCCCAGCACCAGCAACAGCTCCAGTACCAGTGACCGAACCAGCACCAGCACCCATTCCGGCACCAAGAAAATCAGCAACCGCACCAAGTCCAGCTATAAGAGCTCCAACGCCAAGTTCTTCCGCCTCGTCCGAGTCATCTCAACCTCGGCGAGGAACTACCCCAGCAGCTCCTAAGGGGAAATCCGTAGCAGTTACTTCTTCCCAGCAAGCCAAGGGCAAAAAGGCTCCGGATGCTACCAAGTCACCATTCATCGAGGCTGGGCAGCGAACCCTAGCATCAATGCTTCCCAAGAAAGCTCCAGCAGTGAAGGATGCCCCTGCCGAGCCAACTGATGCACAGCAAATGGTTCTGCATACTAGCCTAGCCCTTGCCTTGGTTCAGAGGAAATAAGAGCATGCGAAGGGCTTGGTAGCACCCCATATGCTCACCGGTGAGCGGTACCCTCCGAGCCTGATTGAGTTCGTCATGAAATGGAACAATGCAGAGTTCGTCCACAATGACGATCTTCCAGAAAAGTTCGGCCCCGCAGAATTTTCCGCCCAAATGTACACAACCGCTAAGGCAATTCACCTCGCGGGGCGGATGATGGAGGTATGTTGCTTCTCCTTTACATGCTGTAGATAATAACCATTAGTCCCCGAGCCTCCGGGGGAGTAACTTGTTACTCGGCCGGATGCTCATTAGAAAACTAACGTAGCTCCATGAGAACTTCGAATATGCACACACCTAGAGCCGGGTTAAGTTCCACTTGGCTCGGATCTTTGTACACTTCGAATATGCACACACCTAGAGCCAGGTTAAGTTCCACTTGGCCCGGATCTTGTACACTTCGAATATGCACACACCTAGAGTCGGGTTAAGTTCCACTTGGCTCGGATCTTGTACGCTTCGAATATGCACACATCTAGAGCCGGGTTAAGTTCCACTTGGCCTGGATCTTGTACGCTTCGCATATGCACACACCTAGAGCCGGGTTAAGGTCCACTTGGCCCGGATCTTGTACGCTTCGAATATGCACACACCTAGAGCTGGGTTAAGTTCTACTTGGCCTGGATCTTGTATGCTTCGAATATGCACACACCTAGAGCCAGGTTAAGTTTCACTTGGCCCGGATCTTTGTACACTTCGAATATGCACCAAGCTAATTTATGCTTCTGTACTTTTTTCAGGTGACCACCAATCGTCGGAGTGCTGAATTCCAACGCCTGCTGGATACCCACAAGATGCTACGTGCAAAGCACGTTGCACTTATCGCGGAACATGAGAAAAGGGGTAAGTTTCTCCCTTGGCGCTTTTTCGTTTTTCTTCATCTTCTTCTGCCGAACTAATCTCATCATTCGGTTTCTGCAGCTGGGGTGGAGGCTGAGAACAAGATCATGCGGAAGAACTTGGAGCAAATCAAGGGTATGTCCTTTTTGTCCGACCTTGTAGTGTTTTCCATTTCCTTTTCTCCTTGGCTCGGCAAACATTCATTCCTCAGCTCTACCGGGTCAACATACTATTTCAGCATCGCTTGAGGATAGTGTGATCGTGCCTGATATGATGCTGCATTTTCTCGAACAAGCAGGGCAGCATCAAGCCGAGCTAAAGAAAAAAGATGATGAGCTCGCTCTCCTCCGGACCAAGGACAATGAGATTGCCAGGCTCAAGGCAGAGATGGAGAAGATGAAGGCCTAGCACCAAACCGAGCTCCAAAAGGTTGGCCAGAACTTCACAGAAGAGCGCGAGCGCCTTACTCTCCAGATCTCCAAGGACCAGGATCTACTCAAAGAATCCGACATCCAGCTTGGGTCGGCAAACGCTGAGCTTGAGCAACTTCGCAAGAGACGCGATGACTGCATCAAGGAGTTGACCCGGATCCTCAGCCATATATCACGTAAGTTCCTTCCCTTATCCGACATACTTTTTCGGGTTACTTCATATGTCTTTTCTTTACCTTCTTCCTTTGTCTGGCTCCCAGGCAAATTTCCTGAGGGCACCACTATTGCAAGCGCAGCAGTTGCAGATTTCCGCCGAGCGAGGGGTACTCCTGCCGCCCCTGATGGTGAGGAGGTTCCCTACGACATGGAGGACCTGTTGGTCAGCTTGTCATCTCGCGTGGAACTCATCAGGAACTATGGGAAGGATATCCCCGACGCTGCAGTTCGCATCTTGAACATGTTCTGGCCCGGAGAAGATACCCCGGAGACCACCGTGATTCTCGTCGAGAAGCTAATGGATACTGAGACCCAGCTCGATCTCTAGAGAGAGTCCGCTAGGCGTGCCGCAGCTGATACTATCCTTCATCACATACTCACATGGTATGAGAAGATCGACCTCAACCTCCTTACACGCCTGCGCACCGGATCCAGATGGACTAATGACCCGGAGTGGGTAGCTCGGCGCCAGGCTTGCGCCCACAGCCTCATCGAATACTCTCCTATCCATGAATGGGTTGAAGGACCGAGCTTCCTGGAATCCGCTGGGGACGAGAACACTGAGAACGCTGAAGACGGGTCGGATGAGGACGAAGAAGGCGATGCCTCAGATATTGAAGACAACGAAGACGACGCCGAACTTCCTCCTCCTGCTGCTCCTTAAGTCAAAAAACTTGAAAATTTATCAGATCCCCGGTATGCCGGGCGGAACTGTATCCCTTGTATATGTGATATTTTGCTACTAAGTTCTTATGCCGGGTTAACTTGGGCGTAGTCCCCGAGTTTCTTTTTCTTGTTCGTCCAATCTTTTGGCTCGGATCGTGTCTACCTTGATTCGGTTTTATAACTTACGAATCTGAGCTTCAAAAATGTCTTAACAATACTAGGAAACTTTTAGACTTAGCTCAAAAATAAAGCTGCATAATAACTTGAAAAAAAATACAGGGTTAGTCCAAAAAACAAACGTTGGCTTGAATAAATTCTTTTCCTTAGTCGCTTTTCATGTGCTACGCAATTCCAAACTTGTTCTCTTGCTTGCCATGAAGCCAATTCTTGTTGGACAGCAGCAAGTTGAAGAGTTGGGTTTTTGGTGCTCACACATTACTAATCCGAGTTAAGTAGAACAACTTATTCCAGCTAACGCACAAGAGACAACAACAAAAATTATTAAGGCAGTCCCCGAGTTACTGCTCGAGGTGCTAACATTTCATTGATAAGCTCATTGCCGACATACATTCCGACATATGAGACGACTCGGATACATACCCTTCTTAGCTAAGTGTAGAAAGGACGAAATAGTGCTACATTCCATGGTCGCTTAGATTCCTCTCCGGACCTATCCGCCTTGTTCTTTTCCTGTGGCTTTGCATCTATAAGATAATAAGAATCATTGTGCAAAGCTTTGCTCACGATGAATGGCCCTTCCCATGGGGGGGATAATTTATGCATGCCAGTAGTACGCTGTACCAACCGGAGCACCAGATCGCCTTCCCGAAGGACTCGGGGGCACACTTTCCGGCTATGATAGCGTCGGAGATTTTGCTGATATATGGCGGATCTGGACAGTGCCAGTTCTCTCGCTTCTTCCAGCAG
Source organism: Avena sativa (assembly GCA_916181665.1). Taxonomy (NCBI): domain Eukaryota; kingdom Viridiplantae; phylum Streptophyta; class Magnoliopsida; order Poales; family Poaceae; genus Avena; species Avena sativa. The sequence continues at coordinate 324,111,591 of OV702292.1, forward strand.
ATTAACATCATTTTGCCGGGCTTCTTGCACTTCGGCTTCTCTATATTGGGTGACCCTAGGCGAATCATGCTCTATGTCGGCTGGTAATACAGCTTCTGCCCCATATACCAGAAAAAACGGCGTATAGCCTGTTGATCGATTCGGAGTTGCTCTTAAACTCCACAGTACCGCTGGTAGTTCTTCTATCCAGCACCCCGCTGATCTTTGCAGCAGCTCAATAAGCCGGGGTTTTATCCCGGATAGTACTAATCCATTGGATCTTTCCACTTGTCAGTTTGATGCGGGGTGGGCTACCGAGGCTACGTCCAGCCGGATCCTCTTATCCCGGCAAAAACGCGCAAACGCTCCTTCCGCAAAATTTGTGCCATTATCAGTTATGATACTGTGTGGGTAACCGTACCTCAGGATTATATCTTTGAGAAACGTTACGGCCGTAGCCCCATCACATTTCCTAATAGGCTTTACTTCGATCCACTTTGTAAATTTATCCACCATGACCAAAATGTGAGTCATATTTCCCCTTGCTGGTTTAAACGGACCAACCATATCCAAGCACCATACGGCAAATGGCCATGTGATTGGTGAAGGGAATATGCCCGAGAGGCAATAATAAAGTGGTTATTATCTTATTCCATGTTTATGATAAATGTTTATTTTACATGCTAGAATTGTATTGATCGGAAACATCAATACATGTGTGTTTAATAAACAAAAAAAGGGTTCCTAGTTATGCCTCTCTTATAGACTAGCTTGTTGATTAACATGATGATCAAGGTTTCCTGATCATGGACATTGGATGTTGTTAATAACAAGGTCACACCATTGGTGGAATGATGTGATGAACATTCATCCAAAGTATAGCATTACGATCAGAGTCATTATGTTTATATTGCTATAACATCATACGAAGTAATCTTAGTCCTTAGACCATGAGATCATGTTAATTGCTAACACCGGAAGAGTATCTTGATAACATCAAATGTCACACCGTAATAGGGTGACTATAAAGGTGGGTTCAGTGCTACGAAGGTGTTATGTTGAGGCTCATGGATCAAGAGTGGAATTTGTCAATCCCGATGACGGATAGATATACTCTGGGCCCTCTCGGTGATATCACATTGAAATAGCTTGCAAGCAAGTGATGTGATCACTAGAATGTTATATCACGGGAACGAGAAAAGAGTGCATGTCGGTAACGAGATCAAACTAGGTATGGAGATACCGATGATCGAATCTCGGACATGTAATATATCGTGGGACAAAGGGATTTAGTTACTAGCGTTAAAGTTTCTCACGATCACAGAAGTCATCGTTGAATGTGTAGGAGTCAGTATGGATCTCCAGGTCCCGCTGCTGATTATTGATCGGAGAGGGGTCTCGATCATGTCTGCATTATTCGTGAACCGTAGGGTGACACACTTAAGGGATACCGACACCATTTGGAGCAAATATGTTTCAGATAAAGATTTAAGAAAGCGCTAGAATTATTTCAATAGACACCGAAACTGTTTCGGGTGAAATTGCTAAAATTGGTTCTGCATGTAATATTGAAATGTTGCAGGGGGTTTTATGTGAATGTTTTTTAATTAAAGTAATTAACAAAATTCTGAATAAAAATAATAAAAGATTTTTATTAAATGAGAGAGCATTAAATTTGGAGAAATTTAATGCATTTAAAGTGGAGACTTTAAAAGAGAATGTGAAGGGGCAAATTTATGTGGAGGGAGTTACCACCACATGAATGGAGGAGGTGAAGAGTCACCTCCATGCGCCGGACATGAAGAAGGGGCAACCCCCCTCCTCACTTCTCACACACCTCCTTGTGAAGGATCTCTCTCCCCCTCTAGTATTATTCCCCCATGGTCTCGGATTAGCGAGATACATGTTCCCGGTGGCTTTATCTGGAAAGGAGTTGCTGCTTCCGCTGCTTTGCTGGAGTGAGGGACGGAGGTTGTCGGGGTACCGGACGTGTGCGATCACGGATGCACCGCTGCTTTGCGGTGCTGGACTTGGTGGTGCTGGAGCTGGATCTGATGGACGTGCTGGAGCCGGAACTGCTAGACTTCATCACGATCTTGAGATCGGCAAGTGTACGACTACATCAACCACGAGTTCCTACTCGTTAACAAAGCTTGTTGTCTTCGAGGGTAAGTTCTCCATTGATGTATGTCCACCCGTTGCTCTGTATCTAGTAGATAGATCTTGGCGTATAGTTCTCATCGTAGGAATTTTTTTGTTTTCTATGCTGCGAACCCAACAATTGGTATGGTCTTGAGTTCTGACATTGGCATATGTGTCTTAGTAGCGTACCTTGACAACCATTGCATTTTCTCACCAGATCTTCTGCTTGTTCTAAGGCACTTGGCCAGTAGAACCCATGCCAGAATGCTTTTGCCACCAAGGCTCTGGATGAAGCATGATGCCTGCATTCTCCTTGGTGTATATCTCGGAGGATGTCAAGCCCTTCTTCAGGGTCAACGCATCGCTGGAGGACATTGGTTACACTCCGTTTGTACAGCTCGAAATTGATAATCGTGTATGCTTTTCTCTCCTCTGAGTTTGCCTGGCTAACACCTCCGCAGTGGGTAACATTCCATCTTTCAGGAATTGAAATATAGGCAGTGCCCAAGATGGTATTGCTCGTGCAGGGAACACATCCTCATCAATTTCCATCTGATCCACCGGCATAACTTCAGCCGGATCACGCTGAGCAGTCCCCAGGTCCAGCGAGGTAGTCCCCGGGTTTGTTGAGGTAATCCCCGGGTTTCGCGCATTACCTCCCATATCAATGTCCATGGGCTCAGCTCCGGATTCTGTATCTTCCGGGACATAGATCGAGTCGGTTCCTGGGGACGGCCTGATAGATGGTTTTCTGAGGTGTTCCAATGCTACACCCGGTGGAATTGCCTGTCGGGTTGATCCGAGCTTCGATAGCATGTCGGCAGCCTCATTTTCCACCCGGGGTACATGGTGAAATTCGCATCCCTCAAAGTAACCAGATATCTTCTGCACATGAAATCTGTACAGTGCCATGTTTGGATCCAGGGTGTCCCACACTCCGGACACTTACTGCACCACCAAATCCGAGTCGCCAAAGCATATGATCCGACGTATGCCAATCTCTTTTGCCACCTTGAGCCCATGCACAAGTGCTTCATACTCCGCGACATTGTTTGATGCCGCGAAATGGATCTGCAATATGTATTTTAGCTAGTCCTTCTTTGGCGAGGTAAGCACAACTCCGACGCCTAGCCCGGTTTTTGTTTTTTACCCGTCAAAGTGCATCCTCCAGTAGTTCGGATCTGGTGGCGGTGGTTCGTATTGTACCTCGGCCCAATCTACAAAAAAGTCCGCCACAGCCTGAGACTTGATTGCTTCTCTTCTGTCATATTGTGGCGCATAAGGAGCTAGTTCAATTGCCCATTTTGCGATTCGACCACTCGCATCCTTGTTACCCATTATCTCGGATATGGGAGCCTCACATATTACTTTGATGGGGTGCTCCTCAAAGTAATGCTTTAACTTCTTTGCCGCCATATAGACACCATATGCCACCTTTTGAAAGTGCGAGTAGTTCTGTTTTGAGGCAGATAATACCTCGCTCAAGTAATACACTGGCCTCTGCACCGACTTACCCTCTTCATTGCGCTCTACTACAATCACTGCACTTACAACTCGGTTGGTTGCGGCTATGTAGAGAAACATTGGCTCCTTTGATAGTGGAGAGGCTAACACTGGTGCAGTGGCCAACATATTTTTTAAGTGGGCAAAGGCTTCATCGGCCTATGGCGTCCAAACGAACTTATCCAACTTTTTCATGAGTTGGTAGAGAGGCAATGCCTTTTCTCCCAACCAACATACAAACCGACTCAACGATGCTAGGCACCCAGTGAACTTCTGGACATCGTTAAGACACTTCGGCAGCTCCATTCGTTCAATGGCCCGGATCTTAGTTGGATTAACTTTGATACCTCAGCTAGAGACGAGAAATCCGAGTAATTTTCCAGCCGGGACACCGAAGGTACATTTTTCTGGGTTAAGCTTCATTCGGAACCTTCTCAAGTTCGCGAATGTCTGCCTGATGTTGTTAAGGAGCGTTTTGCTTTCCTTGGTCTTGATAACCACATCATCCACATATACTTGTACATTTTGACCTATTTGGTCGTGCAAACATTTTTGCATACATCTTTGGTACGTTGCACCTGCATTACGTAAACCAACCGGCATAGTGCGATAGCAATAAGGCCCGTGCGGGGTGATAAATGCGGTCTTTATTTGATCATCCGGATTCAGATGTATCTAGTGGAAACCAGAATATGCATCAATGAATGACAACAGTTCACATCCCGCGGTTGAGTCTATGACCTGATCTATCCTCGGCAGTGGAAATGGATCTTTTGGACATGCCTTGTTCAGGTTCGTGTAATCGATACACATACGCCAAACTACTGCCACGTTCGGATCATCCTTCTTCTTTTCTACTAGCACCGGATTAGAGAGCCAATCCGGATACAGTACTTCCATGATAAATCCTGCTGCTAGCAACCGAGCTATGGCGTCTCCAATGACTTTTCTCCTATCCTCGGCGAAGCAGCGGAGAGGATGCTTCACCGGCCTTGCTCCGGGTCTTACGTTCAAAGAGTGCTCGGCTAACTCCCTCGGAACACCTTGCAAGTCCTGTGTGGACCAAGCAAAAATGTCCCGATTCTCACGGAGGAAGCTGACGAGCTCGCTTTCCTATTTATCAGTTAACCCGGCACCAATTGTTACGGTGCGCTCCGGGAACATGTCATCAACTGGAACCTTCTTGGTATCTTTCGTGGCTTGGAAGGAGACAGATCCATGCGGGTTACTCAGCGCCGGCATATACTGCAGCGCGGACTGAGCCAAAGCTGCCACCTCTTGAATTTTCCTTTTCTCCTGTGTGATCACAAGTGACTCGGCTAAGTTAGACCCGGCTGAGGAACACTCAATGGAACGTCGGAAATCTCCTGCAATGGTAATCACTCCATTTGGCCCAGGCAACTTCATCTTCAGATAACTGATGTGGTAGCTTGCCAAGAACTTGTTCAATGCTGGCCTTCCGAGTAACGCGTGATACGCACTTTCCAAGTTCACCACCTCAAACTCCAGATTCTCAGTTCGACAATTATCTCTCGTGCTGAACAATACGTCGACCCGGACTTTGCCTATGGGCTCACAAGAAATGCCTGGTACAATACCATGGAAAGTTGTCCTTGTAGCCTGGAGCATGTTCTTCGAGATACCCAACTTGCGCATTGTATCCGCATACATAATGTTGATGCTACTACCATTGTCAATCAGTACCTTGGAGAACCTCACATTGATGTTAGGCCCAATGAATGTCAGGTCCAGCACCAACGCATACGAACCAGGGCTTGGCATAAGCTTGGGATGATCCTTTATACTCCAGGTGATTTCCTGGTCCGACCAAGGCATGTACCTCGTCACTGCCGGCATCACTGCATTCACCTCCATATGCCTACACTGCAGGCTTTTTCTGTCAGTTTCCTCAGTGGTGAACACACAATAGCTCTGATGATGCTCCCTGTACTCATTTCTCCCCTCATTTCCGGGGTACCTCTGATCCGGCTGATGTTGATTTTCCACTTGATGCACCGCATCCCTTCTCTCAATGTTATCATACCTCGGCGGAGGGGGAGGCAACATTAGCTGTTGCGTGTTTGCTCCGGAGAGCAGTTGCTGCCGGGGTAACTCCTGCCGAGGCTGATCATTTCGGGGTGCCTGAGCATTCCCCGAACCACCTTGTTCAATCTTGCGCATCCACTCACATTGCCTCTTCGTATGACCCGCTGGATTACTCGGATTTGGTGTGTGAAACATACACGGCTGGTCCAACTTCGACTCATAGGTATACCTTGGACGATCTTTCTTTTCTTGCCACTATCTCTTTTGCTCCGGCGTCCACGTTTTGTTGCCATCATTTCTTGGAGTCCATTGCCCTCCAGTTTTCTGGCGCTGATTGCTCCCTGCTCCGGGTTGATCTTGATTCACAGCCGCAACTTGTTGCGAACCATAGCGATGATCCGGTCTATCATCTCTTCTTTTTCCTCTGAGATGACCCGGCTCCATCCCTCTGATAGTATTCCTCGTTCGACTCATTTGATGCGAGCCTAGGTTGAGTCGGATCACCCAAAGCATACAAATCGGCAATCCGGATCATCTCTGCCAACGTAATTGGCATTTTCCTTTGCAACTTCATCCACAACTCGCTTCCATATCTGCACCCTTGCGCAAACCACGCTATGGCCTGTGACTCTATGACACCCTCACACGAGTTTCTCACGGTACACCACCGGGTCAAGAATTCATGGTCTGTCTCATTAGGTCTTTGCTTGCACATTGCTAGGGTCTGCGGCCTATTTGGCCTCTGATATGTACTTGAGAAATTGCTGATAAACATTTCCTCAAAATCTATCCAGCAGGTGATGCTTCCGGGTGGTAAATTGTTCAGCCATACTCTTGCCGGCCCTTCCAACATCTGGGGTACATATCGTACAGCCCATCTCAAGTTGCCAGTGGCAATTTTCACAGCCATAGCATAGTTTATCAGCCAATCCTCCGGCTTGGTACTGCCGTCATACGTCTTCGTGCCCCTGGGCAGCTGGAAGTTGGGTACCGGTGGCTCCTTCATGATCCGCGGTCCAAAGCACGCTGGACCCGGTGGACCTTGACATTCGATCTGTTCCGACCTATACAGGCGATCCAGTTTCAACCTGGCATCACCCGGCATCAAATCCCTGCTTCCCAATCTTGACCCTATCACATGATAGTCCGGTCTTGGGTACCCCGCGTTCACCATCTCCGAATCACCGTCGTTGTACCGGTTTTGCTCTTGTGGCGCACCTCTCTGTTGCATACCTCGGCCGGCACTTTGCTCTTTCCTTCGTATATTCCGCTGCTGCGGTTGTCCTGCTGCTGCGGAGTTTCGCTATCCGGCATTGCCGTTGGCACTGGTGGATCCATATGTGGTAAATGAAAAGAACACACATGAAATGACACTGGTGGATCCATATGTGGGAAATGAAAAGAACTCATATGAAATGACACTGGTGGATCCATATGTGGTCTGTGAAAAGAACACACATGCAATGACTCCGGTGGATCCATATGTCGTGTGTGAAAAGAACACACATGCAATGACAATGGTGGTTCTAAATGTGGTGAGTGCACAGAACAGACATGCAATGACACTGGTGGATCCATATGTGGTGTGTGAAGAGAACACACATGAAATTACACTGGTGGATCCATACGTGGTTTGTGAAAAGAACACACATGCAATGGCTACTGGTGGATCCATATGTGGTCTGTGAAAAGAACACACATGAAATGACTCTGGTGGATCCATATGTGGTCTGTGAAAAGAACATACATGCAATGACACTAGTGGATCCATATGTGGTCTGTGAAAAGAATACACATGCAATGACACTGCTGGATCCAAATGTGGTATGTGAAAAGAACACACATGCAATGACACTGGTGGATCCATATGTGGTCTGTGAAAAGAACACACATGCGATGACAATGGTGGTTCCATATGTGGTACGTGAAAAGATTACACATGCAATGAACTCTGGTGGTTCCATATGTGGTCTATGAAAAGAACACACATGCAATGACACTGGTAGATCCATATGTGGTTTTTGAAAAGAACACACATGCAATGACAATGGTGGTTCCTAATGTGGTCTGTGAAAAGAACACACATGGAATGACTCTGGTGGATCCATTTGTGGTTTGTGAAAAGAACAGACATGCAATGACACTGGTGGATCCATATGTGGTGTGTGAAAAGAACACACATGCAATGAAAATAGTGGATCCAAATGTGGTTCGTGAAAAGAACACACATGCAATGACTCTGGTGTATCCATATGTGGTTTGTGAAAAGAACACACATGCAATGAGACTGGTGGATCCATATGTGGTCTGTGAAAAGAACACACATGAAATGACACTGGTGGAACCATATGTGGTCTGTGAAAAGAACACACATGCAATGACTCTGGTGGATCCATATGTGGTCTATGAAAAGAACACACATGCAATGACACTGGTGGATCCAAATGTGGTCTGTGAAAAGAACACACATGCAATGACACTGGTGGATCCATATGTGGTAAATGAAAAGAACACACATGCAATGACACTGGTGGATCCATATGTGGTCTGTGAAAAGAACACACATGAAATGACACTAATGGATCCATATGTGGTCTATGAAAAGAAAACACATTCAATGAACTATGGTAGATCCATATGTGGTCTATGAAAATAACACACATGCAATAACACTGGTGGATACAAATATGGTCTGTGCAAAGAACACACATGCAATGACACTAGTGGATCCATATGTGGTCTGTGAAAAGAACACACATGCAATAACACTAGTTGACCAATATGTCGTCTCTGAAAAGAACACACATGCAATGACTCTGGTGGATCCATATGTGGTCTGTGAAAAGAACAGACATGCAATGACACTATTGGATCCATATGTGGTGTGTGAAAAGAACACACATGAAATGACACTGGTGGATCCATATGTAGTCTGTGAAAAGAACACACATGCAATAACACTGGTGGATACAAATATGGTCAGTGCAAAGAACACACATGCAATGACACTGGTGGATCCATATGTGGTCTTTGAAAAGAACACACATGCAATAACACTAGTTGACCAATATGTCGTCTCTGAAAAGAACACACATGCAATGGCACTGGTGGATCCATATGTGGTTTGTGAGAAGAACACAAATGAAATGACACTGGTGCATCCATATGTGGGAAATGAAAAGAACACACATGAAATGACACTAATGGATCCATATGTGGTCTATGTAAAGAACACACATGTAATGAACTCTGGTGGATCCATATGTGGTCTGTGAAAAGAACACACATGCAATAACACTGGTGGATCAAAATGTGGTCTGTGAAAATAACACACATGCAATGACACTGGTGGATCCATATGTGGTCTGTGAAAAGAACACACATGCAATGACACTGGTGGAACCATATGTGGTCTGTGAAAAGAACACACATGCAATGACTCTGGTGGATCCATATGTGGTCTGTGAAAAGAACAGACATGCAATGACACTGGTGGATCCATATGTGGTGTGTGAAAAGAACACACATGAAATGACACTAGTGGATCCATATGTGGTCTGCGAAAAAAGCACACATGTAGTGGACACTGGTGGATCCATATGTGGTTTGTGAAAAGAACACACATGAAATTACTCTGGTGGATCCATATGTGGTTTGTGAAAAGAACAAACATGCAATGACACTAGTGGATCCAAATGTGGTATGTGAAAAGAACACAAATGCAATGATACTAGTGGATCCATATGTGGTGTTTGAAAAGAACACACATGCAATGACAATGGTGGTTCCATATGTGGTATGTGAAAAGAACACACATGCAATGACTCTGGTGGTTCCATATGTGGTCTGTGAAAAGAACACACATGCAATGACACTGGTGGACCCATATGTGGTTTGTGAAAAGAGCATACATGTAATGACAATGGTGGTTCCATATATGGTCTGTGAAAAGAACACACATGCAATGACTCTGGTGGATCCATATGTGGTCTGTGAAAAGAACACACATGCAATGACACTGGTGGATCCATATGTGGTGTGTGAAAAGAACACGCATGAAATGACACTGGTGGATCCATATGTGGTCTGTGAGAAGAACAGACATGCAATGAATCTGGTGGATCCATATGTGGTATGTGAAAAGAACACACATGCAATGACTCTGGTGGATCCAAATATGGTTTGTCAAAAGAACACACATGCAATGACTCTGGTGGATCCATATGTGGTCTGTGAAAAGAACACACATGCAATGACACTGGTGGATTCAAATGTGGTCTATGAAAAGAACACACATGCAATGACACTCGTGGATCCATATGTGGTAAATGAAAAGAACACACATGCAATGACACTGGTGGATCCATATGTGGTCTGTGAAAAGAACACACATGAAATGACACTAATGGATCCATATGTGGTCTATGAAAAGAAAACACATTCAATGAACTATGGTAGATCCATATGTGGTCTGTGAAAAGAACACACATGCAATAACACTGGTGGATACAAATATGGTCTGTGCAAAGAACACACATGCAATGACACTGGTGGATCCATATGTGGTATGTGAAAAGAACACTCATGCAATAACACTAGTTGACCAATAAGTCGTCTCTGAAAAGAACACACATGCAATGACTCTGGTGGATCCATATGTGGTCTGTGAAAAGAACACACATGCAATGACACTGGTGGATCCAAATGTGGTCTGTGAAAAGAACACACATGCAATGACACTGGTGGATCCATATGTGGTAAATGAAAAGAACACACATGCAATGACACGGGTGGATCCATATGTGGTTTGTGAAAAGAACACACATGTAATGACAATGATGGATCCATATGTGGTCTGTGAAAAGAACACACATGCAATGACTCTGGTGGATCCATATGTGGTATGTGAAAAGAACAGACATGCAATGACACTCGTGGATCCATATGTGGTGTGTGAAAAGAACACACATGCAATGAAAATAGTGGATCCAAATGTGGTTCGTGAAAAGAACACACATGCAATGACTCTGGTGTATCCATATGTGGTTTGTGAAAAGAACACACATGCAATGAGACTGGTGGATCCATATGTGGTCTGTGAAAAGAACACACATGAAATGACACTGGTGGAACCATATGTGGTGTGTGAAATGAACACACATGAAATGACACTGGTGGATCCATATGTGGTCTGTGAGAAGAACAAACATGCAATGAATCTGGTGGATCCATATGTGGTCTATGAAAAGAACACACATGCAATGACACTGGTGGATCCCAATATGGTTTGTCAAAAGAACACACATGCAATGACTCTGGTGGATCCATATGTGGTCTGTGAAAAGAACACACATGCAATGACACTGGTGGATCCAAATGTGGTCTGTGAAAAGAACACACATGCAATGACACTGGTGGATCCATATGTGGTAAATGAAAAGAACACACATGCAATGACACTAGTGGATCCATATGTGGTCTGTAAAAAGAACACACATGAAATGACACTAATGGATCCATATGTGGTCTATGAAAAGAAAACACATTCAATGAACTATGGTAGATCCATATGTGGTCTGTGAAAAGAACACACATGCAATAACACTGGTGGATACAAATATGGTCTGTGCAAAGAACACACATGCAATGACACTGGTGGATCCATATGTGGTCTGTGAAAAGAACACACATGCAATAACACTAGTTGACCAATATGTCATCTCTGAAAAGAACACACATGCAATGACACTGGTGGATCCAAATGTGGTCTGTGAAAAGAACACACATGCAATGACACTGGTGGTTCCATATGTGGTCTGTCAAAAGAACACACATGCAATGACTCTGGTGGATCCATATATGGTCTGTGAAAAGAACACACATGCAATGACACTGGTGGATCCAAATGTGGTCTGTGAAAAGAACACACATGCAATGACACTGGTGGATCCATATGTGGTAAATGAAAAGAACACACATGCAATGACACTAGTGGATCCATATGTGGTCTGTAAAAAGAACACACATGAAATGACACTAATGGATCCATATGTGGTCTATGAAAAGAAAACACATTCAATGAACTATGGTAGATCCATATGTGGTCTGTGAAAAGAACACACATGCAATAACACTGGTGGATACAAATATGGTCTGTGCAAAGAACACACATGCAATGACACTGGTGGATCCATATGTGGTCTGTGAAAAGAACACACATGCAATAACACTAGTTGACCAATATGTCATCTCTGAAAAGAACACACATGCAATGACACTGGTGGATCCAAATGTGGTCTGTGAAAAGAACACACATGCAATGACACTGGTGGATCCATATGTGGTAAATGAGAAGAACACACATGCAATGACACTAGTGGATCCATATGTGGTCTGTGAAAAGAACACACATGAAATGACACTAATGGATCCATATGTGGTCTATGAAAAGAAAACACATTCAATGAACTATGGTAGATCCATATGTGGTCTGTGAAAAGAACACACATGCAATAACACTGGTGGATACAAATATGGTCAGTGCAAAGAACACACATGCAATGACACTGGTGGATCCATATGTGGTCTTTGAAAAGAACACACATGCAATAACACTAGTTGACCAATATGTCGTCTCTGAAAAGAACACACATGCAATGGCACTGGTGGATCCATATGTGGTGAATGAAAAGAACACACATGAAATGACACTGGTGCATCCATATGTGGGAAATGAAAAGAACACACATGAAATGACACTAATGGATCCATATGTGGTCTATGTAAAGAACACACATGCAATGAACTCTGGTTGATCCATATGTGGTCTGTGAAAAGAACACACATGCAATAACACTGGTGGATCAAAATGTGGTCTGTGAAAATAACACACATGCAATGACACTGGTGGATCCATATGTGGTCTGTGAAAGAAAACACATGCAATGACACTGGTGGAACCATATGTGGTCTGTGAAAAGAACACACATGCAATGACTCTGGTGGATCCATATGTGGTCTGTGAAAAGAACAGACATGCAATGACACTGGTGGATCCATATGTGGTGTGTGAAAAGAACACACATGAAATGACACTGGTGGATCCATATGTGGTCTGTGAAAAGAGGACACATGTAGTGGACACTGGTGGATCCATATGTGGTTTGTGAAAAGAACACACATGAAATTACTCTGGTGGATCCATATGTGGTTTGTGAAAAGAACACACATGCAATGACACTAGTGGATCCAAATGTGGTATGTGAAAAGAACACAAATGCAATGATACTACTGGATCCATATGTGGTGTTTGAAAAGAACACACATGCAATGACAATGGTGGTTCCATATGTGGTATGTGAAAAGAACACACATGCAATGAACTCTGGTGGTTCCATATGTGGTCTGTGAAAAGAACACACATGCAATGACACTGGTGGACCCATATGTGGTTTGTGAAAAGAGCATACATGTAATGACAATGGTGGTTCCATATATGGTCTGTGAAAAGAACACACATGCAATGACTCCGGTGGATCCATATGTGGTCTGTGAAAAGAACACACATGCAAATGACACTGGTGGATCCATATGTGGTGTGTGAAAAGAACACACATGAAATGACACTGGTGGATCCATATGTGGTCTGTGAGAAGAACAGACATGCAATGAATCTGGTGGATCCATATGTGGTCTGTGAAAAGAACACACATGCAATGACTCTGGTGGATCCAAATATGGTTTGTCACAAGAACACACATGCAATGACTCTGGTGGATCCATATGTGGTCTGTGAAAAGAACACACATGCAATGACACTGGTGGATTCAAATGTGGTCTGTGAAAAGAACACACATGCAATGACACTCGTGGATCCATATGTGGTAAATGAAAAGAACACACATGCAATGACACTGGTGGATCCATATGTGGTCTGTGAAAAGAACACACATGAAATGACACTAATGGATCCATATGTGGTCTATGAAAAGAAAACACATTCAATGAACTATGGTAGATCCATATGTGGTCTGTGAAAAGAACACACATGCAATAACACTGGTGGATACAAATATGGTCTGTGCAAAGAAAACACATGCAATGACACTGGTTGATCCATATGTGGTCTGTGAAAAGAACACACATGCAATAACAGTAGTTGACCAATATGTCGTCTCTGAAAAGAACACACATGCAATGACTCTGGTGGATCCATATGTGGTCTGTGAAAAGAACACACATGCAATGACACTGGTGGATCCATATGTTGTGTGTGAAAAGAACACACATGCAATGAAAATAGTGGATCCAAATGTGGTTCGTGAAAAGAACACACATGCAATGACTCTGGTGTATCCATATGTGGTTTGTGAAAAGAACACACATGCAATGAGACTGGTGGATCCATATGTGGTCTGTGAAAAGAACACACATGAAATGACACTGGTGGAACCATATGTGGTCTGTGAAAAGAACACACATGCAATGACTCTGGTGGATCCATATGTGGTCTGTGAAAAGAACACACATGCAATGACACTGGTGGATCCAAATGTGGTCTGTGAAAAGAACACACATGCAATGACACTGGTGGATCCATATGTGGTAAATGAAAAGAACACACATGCAATGACACTGGTGGATCCATATGTGGTCTGTGAAAAGAACACACATGAAATGACACTAATGGATCCATATGTGGTCTATGAAAAGAAAACACATTCAATGAACTATGGTAGATCCATATGTGGTCTATGAAAAGAACACACATGCAATAACACTGGTGGATACAAATATGGTCTGTGCAAAGAACACACATGCAATGACACTAGTGGATCCATATGTGGTCTGTGAAAAGAACACACATGCAATAACACTAGTTGACCAATATGTCGTCTCTGAAAAGAACACTCATGCAATGACTCTGGTGGATCCATATGTGGTCTGTGAAAAGAACACACATGCAATGACACTATTGGATCCATATGTGGTGTGTGAAAAGAAAACACATGAAATGACACTGGTGGATCCATATGTAGTCTGTGAAAAGAACACTCATGCAATGGACACTGGTGGATCCATATGTGGTATGTGAAAAGAACACACATGAAATGACTCTGGTGGATCCATATGTGGTATATGAAAAGAACAAACACACAATGACACTGGTGGATCCATATGTGGTCTGTGAAAAGAACACACATGCAATAAGACTGGTGGATCAAAATATGGTGTGTGAAAAGAACACACATGCAATGACACTAGTGGATCCATATGTGGTCTGTGAAAAGAACACACATGTAATGACTCTAGTGGATCCATATGTGGTCTGTGAAAAGAACACACATGCAATGACACTAGTGGATCCATATGTGGTGTGTGAATAGAACACACATGCAATGAAAATAGTGGATCCAAATGTGGTTTGTGAAAAGAACACACATGCAATGAATCTGGTGTATCCATATGTGGTTTGTGAAAAGAACACACATGCAATGGCACTGGTGGATCCATATGTGGTAAATGAAAAGAACACACATGAAATGACACTGGTGCATCCATATGTGGGAAATGAAAAGAACACACATGAAATGACACTAATGGTTCCATATGTGGTCTATGTAAAGAACACACATGCAATGAACTCTGGTGGATCCATATGTTATCTGTGAAAAGAACACACATGCAATAACACTAGTGGATCAAAATGTGGTCTGTGAAAATAACACACATGCAATGACACTGGTGGATCCATATGTGGTCTGTGAAAAGAACACACATGCAATGACACTGGTGGAACCATATGTGGTCTGTGAAAAGAACACACATGCAATGACTCTGGTGGATCCATATGTGGTCTGTGAAAAGAACAGACATGCAATGACACTGGTGGATCCATATGTGGTGTGTGAAAAGAACACACATGAAATGACACTGGTGGATCCATATGTGGTTTGTGAAAAGAACACACATGAAATTACTCTGGTGGATCCATATGTGGTCTGTGAAAAGAACACAAATGCAATGACACTAGTGGATCCATATGTGGTGTTTGAAAAGAACACACATGCAATGACAATGGTGGTTCCATATGTGGTATGTGAAAAGAACACACATGCAATGAACTCTGGTGGTTCCATATGTGGTCTATGAAAAGAACACACATGCAATGACACTGGTGGACCCATATGTGGTTTGTGAAAAGAGCATACATGTAATGACAATGGTGGTTCCATATATGTTCTGTGAAAAGAACACACATGCAATGACTCTAGTGGATCCATATGTGGTCTGTGAAAAGAACAGACATGCAATGACACTGGTGGATCCATATGTGGTGTGTGAAAAGAACACACATGAAATGACACTGGTGGATCCATATGTGGTCTGTGAGAAGAACAGGCATGCAATGAATCTGGTGGATCCATATGTGGTCTATGAAAAGAACACACATGCAATGACACTGGTGGATCCAAATATGGTTTGTCAAAAGAACACACATGCAATGACTCTGGTGGATCCATATGTGGTCTGTGAAAAGAACACACATGCAATGACACTGGTGGATCCAAATGTGGTCTGTGAAAAGAACACACATGCAATGACACTGGTGGATCCATATGTGGTAAATGAAAAGAACACACATGCAATGACACTGGTGGATCCATATGTGGTCTGTAAAAAGAACACACATGAAATGACACTAATGGATCCATATGTGGTCTATGAAAAGAAAACACATTCAATGAACTATGGTAGATCCATATGTGGTCTGTGAAAAGAACACACATGCAATAACACTGGTGGATACAAATATGGTCTGTGCAAAGAACACACATGCAATGACACTGGTGGATCCATTTGTGGTCTGTGAAAAGAACACACATGCAATAACACTAGTTGACCAATATGTCATCTCTGAAAAGAACACACATGCAATGACAATGGTGGATCCAAATGTGGTCTGTGAAAAGAACACACATGCAATGACACTGGTGGATCCATATGTGGTAAATGAAAAGAACACACATGCAATGACACTAGTGGATCCATATGTGGTCTGTGAAAAGAACACACATGAAATGACACTAATGGATCCATATGTGGTCTATGAAAAGAAAACACATTCAATGAACTATGGTAGATCCATATGTGGTCTGTGAAAAGAACACACATGCAATAACACTGGTGGATACAAATATGGTCAGTGCAAAGAACACACATGCAATGACACTGGTGGATCCATATGTGGTCTTTGAAAAGAACACACATGCAATAACACTAGTTGACCAATATGTCGTCTCTGAAAAGAACACACATGCAATGGCACTGGTGGATCCATATGTGGTGAATGAAAAGAACACACATGAAATGACACTGGTGCATCCATATGTGGGAAATGAAAAGAACACACATGAAATGACACTAATGGATCCATATGTGGTCTATGTAAAGAACACACATGCAATGAACTCTGGTGGATCCATATGTGGTCTGTGAAAAGAACACACATGCAATAACACTGGTGGATCAAAATGTGGTCTGTGAAAATAACACACATGCAATGACACTGGTGGATCCATATGTGGTCTGTGAAAAGAACACACATGCAATGACACTGGTGGAACCATATGTGGTCTGTGAAAAGAACACACATGCAATGACTCTGGTGGATCCATATGTGGTCTGTGAAAAGAACATACATGCAATGACACTGGTGGATCCATATGTGGTGTGTGAAAAGAACACACATGAAATGACACTGGTGGATCCATATGTGGTCTGTGAAAAGAGCACACATGTAGTGGACACTGGTGGATCCATATGTGGTTTGTGAAAAGAACACACATGAAATTACTCTGGTGGATCCATATGTGGTTTGTGAATAGAACACACATGCAATGACACTAGTGGATCCAAATGTGGTATGTGAAAAGAACACAAATGCAATGATACTAGTGGATCCATATGTGGTGTTTGAAAAGAACACACATGCAATGACAATGGTGGTTCCATATGTGGTATGTGAAAAGAACACACATGCAATGAACTCTGGTGGTTCCGTATGTGGTCTGTGAAAAGAACACACATGCAATGACACTGGTGGACCCATATGTGGTTTGTGAAAAGAGCATACATGTAATGACAATGGTGGTTCCATATATGGTCTATGAAAAGAACACACATGCAATGACTCTGGTGGATCCATATGTGGTCTGTGAAAAGAACACACATGCAATGACACTGGTGGATCCATATGTGGTGTGTGAAAAGAACACACATGAAATGACACTGGTGGATCCATATGTGGTCTGTGAGAAGAATAGACATGCAATGAATCTGGTGGATCCATATGTGGTCTGTGAAAAGAACACACATGCAATGACACTGGTGGATCCAAATATGGTTTGTCAAAAGAACACACATGCAATGACTCTGGTGGATCCATATGTGGTCTGTGAAAAGAACACACATGCAATGACACTGGTGGATTCAAATGTGGTCTGTGAAAAGAACACACATGCAATGACACTCGTGGATCCATATGTGGTAAATGAAAAGAACACACATGCAATGACACTGGTGGATCCATATGTGGTCTGTGAAAAGAACACACATGAAATGACACTAATGGATCCATATGTGGTCTATGAAAAGAAAACACATTCAATGAACTATGGTAGATCCATATGTGGTCTGTGAAAAGAACACACATGCAATAACACTGGTGGATACAAATATGGTCTGTGCAAAGAACACACATGCAATGACACTGGTGGATCCATATGTGGTCTGTGAAAAGAACACACATGCAATAACACTAGTTGACCAATATGTCGTCTCTGAAAAGAACACACATGCAATGACTCTGGTGGATCCATATGTGGTCTGTGAAAAGAACACACATGCAATGACACTGGTGGATCCATATGTTGTCTGTGAAAAGAACACACATGCAATGACATTGGTGGATCCATATGTGGTCTGTGAAAAGAACACACATGTAAAAACTCTAGTGGATCCATATGTGGTCTGTGAAAAGAACACACATGCAATGACACTAGTGGATCCATATGTGGTGTGTGAATAGAACACACATGCAATGAAAATAGTGGATCCAAATGTGGTTTGTGAAAAGAACACACATGCAATGAATCTGGTGTATCCATATGTGGTTTGTGAAAAGAACACACATGCAATGGCACTGGTGGATCCATATGTGGTAAATGAAAAGAACACACATGAAATGACACTGGTGCATCCATATTTGGGAAATGAAAAGAACACACATGAAATGACACTAATGGATCCATATGTGGTCTATGTAAAGAACACACATGCAATGAACTCTGGTAGATCCATATCTGGTCTGTGAAAAGAACACACATGCAATAACACTGGTGGATCAAAATGTGGTCTGTGAAAATAACACACATACAATGACACTGGTGGATCCATATGTGGTCTGTGAAAAGAACACACATGCAATGACACTGGTGGAACCATATGTGGTCTGTGAAAAGAACACACATGCAATGACTTTGGTGGATCCATATGTGGTCTGTGAAAAGAACAGACATGCAATGACACTGGTGGATCCATATGTGGTGTGTGAAAAGAACACACATGAAATGACACTGGTGGATCCATATGTGGTCTGTGAAAAGAACACACATGCAGTGGACACTGGTGGATCCATATGTGGTTTGTGAAAAGAACACACATGAAATTACTCTGGTGGATCCATATGTGGTTTGTGAAAAGAACACACATGCAATGACACTAGTGGATCCAAATGTGGTATGTGAAAAGAACACAAATGCAATGACACTAGTGGATCCATATGTGGTGTTTGAAAAGAACACACATGCAATGACAATGGTGGTTCCATATGTGGTATGTGAAAAGAACACACATGCAATGAACTCTGGTGGTTCCATATGTGGTCTGTGAAAAGAACACACATGCAATGACATTGGTGGACCCATATGTGGTTTGTGAAAAGAGCATACATGTAATGACAATGGTGGTTCAATATATGGTCTGTGAAAAGAACACACATGCAATGACTCTGGTGGAGCCATATGTGGTATGTGAAAAGAACACACATGCAATGACACTAGTGGATCCGTATGTGTTGTGTGAAAAGAACACACATGAAATGACACTGGTGGATCCATATGTGGTCTGTGAGAAGAACAGACATGCAATGAATCTAGTGGATCCATATGTGGTCTGTGAAAAGAACACACATGCAATGACACTGGTGGATCCAAATGTGGTTTGTGAAAAGAACGCACATCCAATGACATTTGTGGATCCATATGTGATTTGTGAAAAGAACACACATGCAATGCCGATGGTGGTTCCAAATGTGGTTTGTGAAAAGAACACACATGCAATGACACTGGTGGATCTATATGTGGTATGTGAAAAGAACAAACATTTCAATGACACTGGTGGATCCATATATGGTCTATGAAGTGAACACACATGCAATGACACTGGTGGATCCATATGTGTTATGTGAAAGGAACACACATGCAATGACAATGGTGGATCCATATGTGGTGTGTGAAAAGAACACACATGGTGGTGGATCCATATGTGGTTGTGAAAAGAACACACATGCAATGATACTGGTGGATCCAAATGTGGTCTGTGAAAAGATCAGACATGCAATCACACTAGTGGATCCATATGTGGTCTATGAAAAGAACACACATGAAATGACACTGGTGGATCCATATGTGGTCTGTGAAAAGAACACACATGCAATGACGCTGGTGGATCCATATGTGGTCTATGAAAAGAACACACATGCAATGACCCTTGTGGATCCATATGTGGTCTGTGAAAGGACACAGATGCAATAACACTGGTGGATCCATCTGTGGTAAATGAAAAGAACACACATGCAATGACACAGGCGGATCCATATGTCGTCTGTAAAAAGAACAAACATGAAATGACACTGGTGGATCCATATGTGGTCTGTGAAAAGAACACACATGCAATTAACCTTGGTGGATCCATTTGTGGTCTGTAAAAATAGCACACATGCAATGACACTGGTGGATCCAAATGTGGTCTGTGAAAAGAACACACATGCCATGACACTGGTGGATCCATATGTGGTCTATGAAAAGAACACACATGCAATGATAATGGTGGTTCCATATGTTGTCTGGGAGAAGAACACACATGCAATGACTTTGGTGGATCCATATGTGGTCTGTGAAAAGAACAGACATGCAATGACACTAGTGGATCCATATGTGGTGTGTGAAAATAACACACATGAAATTACTCTGGTGGATCCATATGTGGTTTGTGAAAAGAACAGACATGCAATGACACTGGTGGATCCATATGTGGTATGTTAAAAGAACACACATGCAATGACACTGGTGGATCCATATGTGGTAAATGAAAAGAACACACATGCAATGACAGTGGTGGATCCATATGTGGTCTATGAAAAGAACACACATGAAATGACACTGGTCGATCCATATGCGGTCTGTAAAAAGAACACACATGCAATGACTCTTGTGGATCCATATGTGGTCTATGAAAAGAATACACATGCAATGACACTAGTGGATCCAAATGTGGTTTGTGAAAAGAACACACATGCAATGACACTACTTGATCCATATGTGCTAAATGAAAACAACACACATGCAATGGCACTGGTGGATCCATATGTGGTATGTGAAAAGAACAAACATGAAATGACACTGGTGCATCCATATGTGGTCTGTGAAAAGAACACACATGCAATGAACTCTGGTGGATCCATATGTGGTCTGTGAAAAGAACACACATGCAATGGCATTGGTGGATCCAAATGTGGTATGTGAAAAGAACACACATGCAATGACAATGGTGGTTCCATATGTGGTTTGTGAAAATAACACACATGCAATGACTTTGGTGGATCCATATGTGGTATGTGAAAAGAACAAACATGCAATGACACTGGTGGATCCATATATGGTGTGTGAAAAGAACACACATGAAATGACATGGTGGATCCATATGTGGTCTGTGAAAAGAACACACATGCAGTGGACACTGGTGGATCCATATGTGGTCTATCAAAAGAACAGACATGCAATGACACTAGTGGATCCATATGTGGTCTGTGAAAAGAACACACATAAAATTACTCTGGTGTATCCATATGTGGTATGTGAAAAGAACAGACATGCAATGACACTGGTGGATCCATATGTGGTCTGTGAAAACAACACACATGCAATGACACTAGTGGATCCAAATGTGGTCTGTGAAAAGAACACAAATGCAATGACACTAGTGGATCCATATGTGGTCTTTGAAAAGAACACACATGCCATGACAATGGTGGTTCCATATGCGGTCTGTGAAAAGAACACACATGCAATGACGCTGGTGGATCCATATGTGGTCTATGAAAAGAACACACATGCAATGACCCTGGTGGATCCATATGTGGTCTGTGAAAGGACACAGATGCAATGACACTGGTGGATCCATATGTGGTAAATGAAAAGAACACACATGCAATGACACAGGTGGATCCATATGTCGTCTGTAAAAAGAACAAACATGAAATGACACTGGTGGATCCATATGTGGTCTGTGAAAAGAACACACATGCAATTAACCTTGGTGGATCCATTTGTGGTCTGTAAAAATAGCACACATGCAATGGCACTGGTGGATCCATATGTGGTAAATGAAAAGAACACACATGAAATGACACTGGTGCATCCATATGTGGGAAATGAAAAGAACACACATGAAATGACACTAATGGTTCCATATGTGGTCTATGTAAAGAACACACATGCAATGAAC
This sequence comes from Avena sativa, assembly GCA_916181665.1. Taxonomy (NCBI): domain Eukaryota; kingdom Viridiplantae; phylum Streptophyta; class Magnoliopsida; order Poales; family Poaceae; genus Avena; species Avena sativa. Next base: position 324,134,109 of record OV702292.1, read on the forward strand.
TCTGGTGGATCCATATGTTGTCTGTGAAAAGAACACACATGCAATAACACTAGTGGATCAAAATGTGGTCTGTGAAAATAACACACATGCAATGACACTGGTGGATCCATATGTGGTCTGTGAAAAGAACACACATGCAATGACACTGGTGGAACCATATGTGGTCTGTGAAAAGAACACACATGCAATGACTCTGGTGGATCCATATGTGGTCTGTGAAAAGAACAGACATGCAATGACACTGGTGGATCCATATGTGGTGTGTGAAAAGAACACACATGAAATGACACTGGTGGATCCATATGTGGTCTGTGCAAAGAACACACATGCAGTGGACACTGGTGGATCCATATGTGGTTTGTGAAAAAAACACACATGAAATTACTCTGGTGGATCCATATGTGGTTTGTGAAAAGAACACACATGCAATGACACTAGTGGATCCAAATGTGGTCTGTGAAAAGAACACAAATGCAATGACACTAGTGGATCCATATGTGGTGTTTGAAAAGAACACACATGCAATGACAATGGTGGTTCCATATGTGGTATGTGAAAAGAACACACATGCAATGAACTCTGGTGGTTCCATATGTGGTCTATGAAAAGAACACACATGCAATGACACTGGTGGACCCATATGTGGTTTGTGAAAAGAGCATACATGTAATGACAATGGTGGTTCCATATATGTTCTGTGAAAAGAACACACATGCAATGACTCTAGTGGATCCATATGTGGTCTGTGAAAAGAACAGACATGCAATGACACTGGTGGATCCATATGTGGTGTGTGAAAAGAACACACATGAAATGACACTGGTGGATCCATATGTGGTCTGTGAGAAGAACAGGCATGCAATGAATCTGGTGGATCCATATGTGGTCTATGAAAAGAACACACATGCAATGACACTGGTGGATCCAAATATGGTTTGTCAAAAGAACACACATGCAATGACTCTGGTGGATCCATATGTGGTCTGTGAAAAGAACACACATGCAATGACACTGGTGGATCCAAATGTGGTCTGTGAAAAGAACACACATGCAATAACACTGGTGGATCCATATGTGGTAAATGAAAAGAACACACATGCAATGACACTGGTGGATCCATATGTGGTCTGTAAAAAGAACACACATGAAATGACACTAATGGATCCATATGTGGTCTATGAAAAGAAAACACATTCAATGAACTATGGTAGATCCATATGTGGTCTGTGAAAAGAACACACATGCAATAACACTGGTGGATACAAATATGGTCTGTGCAAAGAACACACATGCAATGACACTAGTGGATCCATATGTGGTCTGTGAAAAGAACACACATGCAATAACACTAGTTGACCAATATGTCATCTCTGAAAAGAACACACATGCAATGACACTGGTGGATCCAAATGTGGTCTGTGAAAAGAACACACATGCAATGACACTGGTGGATCCATATGTGGTAAATGAAAAGAACACACATGCAATGACACTAGTGGATCCATATGTGGTCTGTGAAAAGAACACACATGAAATGACACTAATGGATCCATATGTGGTCTATGAAAAGAAAACACATTCAATGAACTATGGTAGATCCATATGTGGTCTGTGAAAAGAACACACATGCAATAACACTGGTGGATACAAATATGGTCAGTGCAAAGAACACACATGCAATGACACTGGTGGATCCATATGTGGTCTTTGAAAAGAACACACATGCAATAACACTAGTTGACCAATATGTCGTCTCTGAAAAGAACACACATGCAATGGCACTGGTGGATCCATATGTGGTGAATGAAAAGAACACACATGAAATGACACTGGTGCATCCATATGTGGGAAATGAAAAGAACACACATGAAATGACACTAATGGATCCATATGTGGTCTATGTAAAGAACACATATGCAATGAACTCTGGTGGATCCATATGTGGTCTGTGAAAAGAACACACATGCAATAACACTGGTGGATCAAAATGTGGTCTGTGAAAATAACACACATGCAATGACACTGGTGGATCCATATGTGGTCTGTGAAAAGAACACACATGCAATGACACTGGTGGAACCATATGTGGTCTGTGAAAAGAACACACATGCAATGACTCTGGTGGATCCATATGGGGTCTGTGAAAAGAACATACATGCAATGACACTGGTGGATCCATATGTGGTGTGTGAAAAGAACACACATGAAATGACACTGGTGGATCCATATGTGGTCTGTGAAAAGAGCACACATGTAGTGGACACTGGTGGATCCATATGTGGTTTGTGAAAAGAACACACATGAAATTACTCTGGTGGATCCATATGTGGTTTGTGAAAAGAACACACATGCAATGACACTAGTGGATCCAAATGTGGTATGTGAAAAGAACACAAATGCAATGATACTAGTGGATCCATATGTGGTGTTTGAAAAGAACACACATGCAATGACAATGGTGGTTCCATATGTGGTATGTGAAAAGAACACACATGCAATGAACTCTGGTGGTTCCGTATGTGGTCTGTGAAAAGAACACACATGCAATGACACTGGTGGACCCATATGTGGTTTGTGAAAAGAGCATACATGTAATGACAATGGTGGTTCCATATATGGTCTATGAAAAGAAGACACATGCAATGACTCTGGTGGATCCATATGTGGTCTGTGAAAAGAACACACATGCAATGACACTGGTGGATCCATATGTGGTGTGTGAAAAGAACACACATGAAATGACACTGGTGGATCCATATGTGGTCTGTGAGAAGAACAGACATGCAATGAATCTGGTGGATCCATATGTGGTCTGTGAAAAGAACACACATGCAATGACACTGGTGGATCCAAATATGGTTTGTCAAAAGAACACACATGCAGTGACTCTGGTGGATCCATATGTGGTCTGTGAAAAGAACACACATGCAATGACACTGGTGGATTCAAATGTGGTCTGTGAAAAGAACACACATGCAATGACACTCGTGGATCCATATGTGGTAAATGAAAAGAACACACATGCAATGACACTGGTGGATCCATATGTGGTCTGTGAAAAGAACACACATGAAATGACACTAATGGATCCATATGTGGTCTATGAAAAGAAAACACATTCAATGAACTATGGTAGATCCATATGTGGTCATTGAAAAGAACACACATGCAATAACACTGGTGGATACAAATATGGTCTGTGCAAAGAACACACATGCAATGACACTGGTGGATCCATATGTGGTCTGTGAAAAGAACACACATGCAATAACACTAGTTGACCAATATGTCGTCTCTGAAAAGAACACACATGCAATGACTCTGGTGGATCCATATGTGGTCTGTGAAAAGAACACACATGCAATGACACTGGTGGATCCATATGTTGTCTGTGAAAAGAACACACATGCAATGACATTGGTGGATCCATATGTGGTCTGTGAAAAGAACACACATGTAATGACTCTAGTGGATCCATATGTGGTCTGTGAAAAGAACACACATGCAATGACACTAGTGGATCCATATGTGGTGTGTGAATAGAACACACATGCAATGAAAATAGTGGATCCAAATGTGGTTTGTGAAAAGAACACACATGCAATGAATCTGGTGTATCCATATGTGGTTTGTGAAAAGAACACACATGCAATGGCACTTGTGGATCCATATGTGGTAAATGAAAAGAACACACATGAAATGACACTGGTGCATCCATATTTGGGAAATGAAAAGAACACACATGAAATGACACTAATGGATCCATATGTGGTCTATGTAAAGAACACACATGCAATGAACTCTGGTGGATCCATATCTAGTCTGTGAAAAGAACACACATGCAATAACACTGGTGGATCAAAATGTGGTCTGTGAAAATAACACACATACAATGACACTGGTGGATCCATATGTGGTCTGTGAAAAGAACACACATGCAATGACACTGGTGGAACCATATGTGGTCTGTGAAAAGAACACACATGCAATGACTTTGGTGGATCCATATGTGGTCTGTGAAAAGAACAGACATGCAATGACACTGGTGGATCCATATGTGGTGTGTGAAAAGAACACACATGAAATGACACTGGTGGATCCATATGTGGTCTGTGAAAAGAACACACATGCAGTGGACACTGGTGGATCCATATGTGGTTTGTGAAAAGAACACACATGAAATTACTCTGGTGGATCCATATGTGGTTTGTGAAAAGAACACACATGCAATGACACTAGTGGATCCAAATGTGGTATGTGAAAAGAACACAAATGCAATGACACTAGTGGATCCATATGTGGTGTTTGAAAAGAACACACATGCAATGACAATGGTGGTTCCATATGTGGTATGTGAAAAGAACACACATGCAATGAACTCTGGTGGTTCCATATGTGGTCTGTGAAAAGAACACACATGCAATGACATTGGTGGACCCATATGTGGTTTGTGAAAAGAGCATACATGTAATGACAATGGTGGTTCAATATATGGTCTGTGAAAAGAACACACATGCAATGACTCTGGTGGAGCCATATGTGGTATGTGAAAAGAACACACATGCAATGACACTAGTGGATCCGTATGTGGTGTGTGAAAAGAACACACATGAAATGACACTGGTGGATCCATATGTGGTCTGTGAGAAGAACAGACATGCAATGAATCTAGTGGATCCATATGTGGTCTGTGAAAAGAACACACATGCAATGACACTGGTGGATCCAAATGTGGTTTGTGAAAAGAACGCACATCCAATGACATTTGTGGATCCATATGTGATTTGTGAAAAGAACACACATGCAATGCCGATGGTGGTTCCAAATGTGGTTTGTGAAAAGAACACACATGCAATGACACTGGTGGATCTATATGTGGTATGTGAAAAGAACAAACATTTCAATGACACTGGTGGATCCATATATGGTCTATGAAGTGAACACACATGCAATGACACTGGTGGATCCATATGTGTTATGTGAAAGGAACACACATGCAATGACAATGGTGGATCCATATGTGGTGTGTGAAAAGAACACACATGGTGGTGGATCCATATGTGGTTGTGAAAAGAACACACATGCAATGATACTGGTGGATCCAAATGTGGTCTGTGAAAAGATCAGACATGCAATGACACTAGTGGATCCATATGTGGTCTATGAAAAGAACACGCATGAAATGACACTGGTGGATCCATATGTGGTCTGTGAAAAGAACACACATGCAATGACGCTGGTGGATCCATATGTGGTCTATGAAAAGAACACACATGCAATGACCCTGGTGGATCCATATGTGGTCTGTGAAAGGACACAGATGCAATGACACTGGTGGATCCATATGTGGTAAATGAAAAGAACACACATGCAATGACACAGGTGGATCCATATGTCGTCTGTAAAAATAACAAACATGAAATGACACTGGTGGATCCATATGTGGTCTGTGAAAAGAACACACATGCAATTAACCTTGGTGGATCCATTTGTGGTCTGTAAAAATAGCACACATGCAATGACACTGGTGGATCCAAATGTGGTCTGTGAAAAGAACACACATGCCATGACACTGGTGGATCCATATGTGGTCTATGAAAAGAACACACATGCAATGATAATGGTGGTTCCATATGTTGTCTGGGAGAAGAACACACATGCAATGACTTTGGTGGATCCATATGTGGTCTGTGAAAAGAACAGACATGCAATGACACTAGTGGATCCATATGTGGTGTGTGAAAATAACACACATGAAATTACTCTAGTGGATCCATATGTGGTTTGTGAAAAGAACAGACATGCAATGACACTGGTGGATCCATATGTGGTATGTTAAAAGAACACACATGCAATGACACTGGTGGATCCATATGTGGTAAATGAAAAGAACACACATGTAATGAAAGTGGTGGATCCATATGTGGTCTATGAAAAGAACACACATGAAATGACACTGGTCGATCCATATGCGGTCTGTAAAAAGAACACACATGCAATGACTCTTGTGGATCCATATGTGGTCTATGAAAAGAATACACATGCAATGACACTAGTGGATCCAAATGTGGTTTGTGAAAAGAACACACATGCAATGACACTACTTGATCCATATGTGCTAAATGAAAACAACACACATGCAATGGCACTGGTGGATCCATATGTGGTATGTGAAAAGAACAAACATGAAATGACACTGGTGCATCCATATGTGGTCTGTGAAAAGAACACACATGCAATGAACTCTGGTGGATCCATATGTGGTCTGTGAAAAGAACACACATGCAATGGCATTGGTGGATCCAAATGTGGTCTGTGAAAAGAACACACATGCAATGACAATGGTGGTTCCATATGTGGTTTGTGAAAAGAACACACATGCAATGACTTTGGTGGATCCATATGTGGTCTGTGAAAAGAACAAACATGCAATGACACTGGTGGATCCATATGTGGTGTGTGAAAAGAACACACATGAAATGACACTGGTGGATCCATATGTGGTCTGTGAAAAGAACACACATGCAGTGGACACTGGTGGATCCATATGTGGTCTATCAAAAGAACAGACATGCAATGACACTAGTGGATCCATATGTGGTCTGTGAAAAGAACACACATAAAATTACTCTGGTGTATCCATATGTGGTATGTGAAAAGAACAGACATGCAATGACACTGGTGGATCCATATGTGGTCTGTGAAAACAACACACATGCAATGACACTAGTGGATCCAAATGTGGTCTGTGAAAAGAACACAAATGCAATGACACTAGTGGATCCATATGTGGTCTTTGAAAAGAACACACATGCCATGACAATGGTGGTTCCATATGCGGTCTGTGAAAAGAACACACATGCAATGACGCTGGTGGATCCATATGTGGTCTATGAAAAGAACACACATGCAATGACCCTGGTGGATCCATATGTGGTCTGTGAAAGGACACAGATGCAATGACACTGGTGGATCCATATGTGGTAAATGAAAAGAACACACATGCAATGACACAGGTGGATCCATATGTGGTCTGTGAAAAGAACGCACATGCAATGACACTGGTGGATCCAAATGTGGTCTGTGAAAAGAACACACATGCCATGACACTGGTGGATCCATATGTGGTCTATGAAAAGAACACACATGCAATGATAATGGTGGTTCCATATGTTGTCTGGGAGAAGAACACACATGCAATGACTTTGGTGGATCCATATGTGGTCTGTGAAAAGAACAGACATGCAATGACACTAGTGGATCCATATGTGGTGTGTGAAAATAACACACATGAAATTACTCTGGTGGATCCATATGTGGTTTGTGAAAAGAACAGACATGCAATGACACTGGTGGATCCATATGTGGTATGTTAAAAGAACACACATGCAATGACACTGGTGGATCCATATGTGGTAAATGAAAAGAACACACATGCAATGACAGTGGTGGATCCATATGTGGTCTATGAAAAGAACACACATGAAATGACACTGGTCGATCTATATGCGGTCTGTAAAAAGAACACACATGCAATGACTCTTGTGGATCCATATGTGGTCTATGAAAAGAATACACATGCAATGACACTAGTGGATCCAAATGTGGTTTGTGAAAAGAACACACATGCAATGAGACTACTTGATCCATATGTGCTAAATGAAAACAACACACATGCAATGGCACTGGTGGTTCCATATGTGGTCTGTGAAAAGAACGCACATGCAATGACACTGGTGGATCCAAATGTGGTCTGTGAAAAGAACACACATGCCATGACACTGGTGGATCCATATGTGGTCTATGAAAAGAACACACATGCAATGATAATGGTGGTTCCATATGTTGTCTGGGAGAAGAACACACATGCAATGACTTTGGTGGATCCATATGTGGTCTGTGAAAAGAACAGACATGCAATGACACTAGTGGATCCATATGTGGTGTGTGAAAATAACACACATGAAATTACTCTGGTGGATCCATATGTGGTTTGTGAAAAGAACAGACATGCAATGACACTGGTGGATCCATATGTGGTATGTTAAAAGAACACACATGCAATGACACTGGTGGATCCATATGTGGTAAATGAAAAGAACACACATGCAATGACAGTGGTGGATCCATATGTGGTCTATGAAAAGAACACACATGAAATGACACTGGTCGATCTATATGCGGTCTGTAAAAAGAACACACATGCAATGACTCTTGTGGATCCATATGTGGTCTATGAAAAGAATACACATGCAATGACACTAGTGGATCCAAATGTGGTTTGTGAAAAGAACACACATGCAATGAGACTACTTGATCCATATGTGCTAAATGAAAACAACACACATGCAATGGCACTGGTGGATCCATATGTGGTATGTGAAAAGAACAAACATGAAATGACACTGGTGCATCCATATGTGGTCTGTGAAAAGAACACACATGCAATGAACTCTGGTGGATCCATATGTGGTCTGTGAAAAGAACACACATGCAATGGCATTGGTGGATCCAAATGTGGTCTGTGAAAAGAACACACATGCAATGACAATGGTGGTTCCATATGTGGTTTGTGAAAAGAACACACATGCAATGACTCTGGTGGATCCATATGTGGTCTGTGAAAAGAACAAACATGCAATGACACTGGTGGATCCATATGTGGTGTGTGAAAAGAACACACATGAAATGACACTGGTGGATCCATATGTGGTCTGTGAAAAGAACACACATGCAGTGGACACTGGTGGATCCATATGTGGTCTATCAAAAGAACAGACATGCAATGACACTAGTGGATCCATATGTGGTATGTGAAAACAACACACATGCAATGACACTAGTGGATCCAAATGTGGTCTGTGAAAAGAACACAAATGCAATGACACTAGTGGATCCATATGTGGTCTTTGAAAAGAACACACATGCCATGACAATGGTGGTTCCATATGCGGTATGTGAAAAGAACACACATGCAATGAACTCTGGTGGTTCCATATGTGGTCTGTGAAAAGAACACACATGCAATGACACTGGTGGACCCATATGTGGTTTGTGAAAAGAACATACATGTAATGACAATGGTGGTTCCATATGTGGTCTGTGAAAAGAACGCACATGCAATGACTGTGGTGGATCCATATGTGGTCTGTGAAAAGAACACACATGCAATGACACTGGTGGATCCATATGCGGTGTGTGAATAGAACACACATGCAATGAAAATAGTGGATCCAAATGCGGTTTGTGAAAAGAACACACATGCAATGACTCTGGTGTATCCATATGTGGTTTGTGAAAAGAACACACATGCAATGGCACTGGTGGATCCATATGTGGTAAATGAAAAGAACACACATGCAATGACACTTGTGGATCCATATGTGGTAAATGAAAAGAACACACATGCAATGACACTGGTGGATCCATATGTGGTCTGTGAAAAGAACACACATGAAATGACACTAGTGGATCCATATGTGGTCTGTGAAAAGAACACACATGCAATGACTCTGGTGGATCCATATGTCGTCTGTGAAAACAACACACATGCAATGACATTGGTGGATCCAAATGTGGTATGTGAAAAGAACACACATGCAACGACATTGGTGGATCCATATGTGGTCTGTGAAAAGAACACGCATGCAATGACACCGGTGGATCCATATGTGGTTTGTGAAAAGAACAAACATGAAATGACACTGGTGGATCCATAAGTGGTATGTGAAAAGAACACACATGCAATGAACTCTGGTGGATGCATATGTGGTCTATGAAAAGAACAGACATGCAATGACACTAGTGGATCCAAATGTGGTCTATGAAAAGAACACACATGCAATGACAATGGTGGTTCCATATGTGGTCTGTGAAACGAACACACATGCTATGACAATGGTGGTTCTAAATGTGGTGAGTGCAAAGAACAGACATGCAATGACACTGGTGGATCCATATGTGGTGTGTGAAAAGAACACACATGAAATGACACTGGTGGATCCATACATGGTCTGTGAAAAGAACACACATGCAATGGATACTAGTGGATCCATATGTGGTTTGTGAAAAGAACACACATGCAATGGCATTGGTGGATCCAAATGTGGTCTGTGAAAAGAACACACATGCAATGACACTGGTGTATCCATATGTGGTATGTGAAAAGAACACACATGCAATGACAATGGTGGTTCCATATGTGGTTTGTGAAAAGAACACACATGCAATGACTCTGGTGGATCCATATGTGGTCTGTGAAAAGAACAAACATGCAATGACACTGGTGGATCCATATGTGGTGTGTGAAAAGAACACACATGAAATGACACTGGTGGATCCATATGTGGTCTGTGAAAAGAACACACATGCAGTGAACACTGGTGGATCCATATGTGGTTTGTGAAAATAACACACATGAAATTACTCTGGTGTATCCATATGTGGTATGTGAAAAGAACAGACATGCAATGACACTGGTGGATCCATATGTGGTCTGTGAAAACAACACACATGCAATGACACTAGTGGATCCAAATGTGGTCTGTGAAAAGAACACAAATGCAATGACACTAGTGGATCCATATGTCGTCTTTGAAAAGAACACACATGCCATGACAATGGTGGTTCCATATGCGGTATGTGAAAAGAACACACATGCAATGAACTCTGGTGGTTCCATATGTGGTTTGTGAAAAGAACACACATGCAATGACTCTGGTGGATCCATATGTGGTCTGTGAAAAGAACAAACATGCAATGATACTGGTGGATCCATATGTGGTGTGTGAAAAGAACACACATGAAATGACACTGGTGGATCCATATGTGGTCTGTGAAAAGAACACACATGCAGTGAACACTGGTGGATCCATATGTGGTTTGTGAAAAGAACACACATGAAATTACTCTGGTGTATCCATATGTGGTATGTGAAAAGAACAGACATGCAATGACACTGGTGGATCCATATGTGGTCTGTGAAAACATCACACATGCAATGACACTAGTGGATCCAAATGTGGTCTGTGAAAAGAACACAAATGCAATGACACTAGTGGATCCATATGTCGTATTTGAAAAGAACACACATGCCATGACAATGGTGGTTCCATATGCGGTATGTGAAAAGAACACACATGCAATGAACTCTGGTGGTTCCATATGTGGTCTGTGAAAATAACACACATGCAATGACAATGGTGGTTCCATATGTGGTTTGTGAAAAGAACATACATGTAATGACAATGGTGGTTCCATATGTGGTCTGTGAAAAGAACGCACATGCAATGACACTGGTGGATCCATATGTGGTCTGTGAAAAGAACACACATGCAATGACACTGGTGGATCCATATGCGGTGTGTGAATAGAACACACATGCAATGAAAATAGTGGATCCAAATGTGGTTTGTGAAAAGAACACACATGCAATGCCACTGGTGTATCCATATGTGGTTTGTGAAAAGAACACACATGCAATGGCACTGGTGGATCCATATGTGGTAAATGAAAAGAACACACATGCAATGACACTTGTGGATCCATATGTGGTAAATGAAAAGAACACACATGCAATGACACTGGTGGATCCATATGTGGTCTGTGAAACGAACACACATGCAATGACAATGGTGGTTCTAAATGTGGTGAGTGCAAAGAAAAGACAAGCAATGACACTGGTGGATCCATATGTGGTGTGTGAATAGAACACACATGAAATGACACTGGTGGATCCATACATGGTATGTGAAAAGAACACACATGCAATGGATAGTGGTGGATCCATATGTGGTCTGTGAAAAGAACACACATGAAATGACTCTGGTGGATCCATATGTGGTCTGTGAAAAGAACATACCGCAATGACACTAGTGGATCCATATGTGGTCTGTGAAAAGAACACACATGCAATGACACTTCTGGATTCAAATGTGGTATGTGAAAAGAACACACATGCAATGACACTAGTGGATCCAAATGTGGTCTGTGAAAAGAACACAAATGCAATGACACTAGTGGATCCATATGTCGTCTTTGAAAAGAACACACATGCCATGACAATGGTGGTTCCATATGCGGTATGTGAAAAGAACACACATGCAATGAACTCTGGTGGTTCCATATGTGGTTTGTGAAAAGAACACACATGCAATGACAATGGTGGTTCCATATGTGGTTTGTGAAAAGAACACACATGCAATGACTCTGGTGGATCCATATGTGGTCTGTGAAAAGAACAAACATGCAATGACACTGGTGGATCCATATGTGGTGTGTGAAAAGAACACACATGAAATGACACTGGTGGATCCATATGTGGTCTGTGAAAAGAACACACATGCAGTGAACACTGGTGGATCCATATGTGGTTTGTGAAAATAACAGACATGAAATTACTCTGGTGTATCCATATGTGGTATGTGAAAAGAACAGACATGCAATGACACTGGTGGATCCATATGTGGTCTGTGAAAACAACACACATGCAATGACACTAGTGGATCCAAATGTGGTCTGTGAAAAGAACACAAATGCAATGACACTAGTGGATCCATATGTCGTCTTTGAAAAGAACACACATGCCATGACAATGGTGGTTCCATATGCGGTATGTGAAAAGAACACACATGCAATGAACTCTGGTGGTTCCATATGTGGTTTGTGAAAAGAACACACATGCAATGACTCTGGTGGATCCATATGTGGTCTGTGAAAAGAACAAACATGCAATGATACTGGTGGATCCATATGTGGTGTGTGAAAAGAACACACATGAAATGACACTGGTGGATCCATATGTGGTCTGTGAAAAGAACACACATGCAGTGAACACTGGTGGATCCATATGTGGTTTGTGAAAAGAACACACATGAAATTACTCTGGTGTATCCATATGTGGTATGTGAAAAGAACAGACATGCAATGACACTGGTGGATCCATATGTGGTCTGTGAAAACATCACACATGCAATGACACTAGTGGATCCAAATGTGGTCTGTGAAAAGAACACAAATGCAATGACACTAGTGGATCCATATGTCGTCTTTGAAAAGAACACACATGCCATGACAATGGTGGTTCCATATGCGGTATGTGAAAAGAACACACATGCAATGAACTCTGGTGGTTCCATATGTGGTCTGTGAAAATAACACACATGCAATGACAATGGTGGTTCCATATGTGGTTTGTGAAAAGAACATACATGTAATGACAATGGTGGTTCCATATGTGGTCTGTGAAAAGAACGCACATGCAATGACACTGGTGGATCCATATGTGGTCTGTGAAAAGAACACACATGCAATGACACTGGTGGATCCATATGCGGTGTGTGAATAGAACACACATGCAATGAAAATAGTGGATCCAAATGTGGTTTGTGAAAAGAACACACATGCAATGCCACTGGTGTATCCATATGTGGTTTGTGAAAAGAACACACATGCAATGGCACTGGTGGATCCATATGTGGTAAATGAAAAGAACACACATGCAATGACACTTGTGGATCCATATGTGGTAAATGAAAAGAACACACATGCAATGACACTGGTGGATCCATATGTGGTCTGTGAAACGAACACACATGCAATGACAATGGTGGTTCTAAATGTGGTGAGTGCAAAGAAAAGACAAGCAATGACACTGGTGGATCCATATGTGGTGTGTGAATAGAACACACATGAAATGACACTGGTGGATCCATACATGGTATGTGAAAAGAACACACATGCAATGGATAGTGGTGGATCCATATGTGGTCTGTGAAAAGAACACACATGAAATGACTCTGGTGGATCCATATGTGGTCTGTGAAAAGAACATACCGCAATGACACTAGTGGATCCATATGTGGTCTGTGAAAAGAACACACATGCAATGACACTTCTGGATTCAAATGTGGTATGTGAAAAGAACACACATGCAATGACACTGGTGGATCCATATGTGGTCTGTGAAAAGAACACACATGCGATGACAATGGTGGTTCCATATGTGGTATGTTAAAAGAACACACATGCAATGAACTCTGGTGGTTCCATATGTGGTCTATGAAAAGAACACACATGCAATGACACTGTTAGATCCTTATGTGGTTTTTGAAAAGAACACACATGCAATGACAATGGTGGTTCCATATGTGGTATGTGAAAAGAACACACATGCAATAACTCTGGTGGATCCATTTGTGGTTTGTGAAAAGAACAGACATGCAATGACACTGGTGGATCCATATGTGGTGTGTGAAAAGAATACACATGCAATGAAAATAGTGGATCCAAATGTGGTTTGTGAAAAGAACACACATGCAATGACTCTGGTGTGTCCATATGTGGTTTGTGAAAAGAACACACATGCAATGACACTGGTGGATCCATATGTGGTCTGTGAAAGGAACACACATGCAATGACACTAGTGGATCCAAATGTGGTCTGTGAAAAGAACACACATGCAATGACACTGGTGGATCCATATGTGGTAAATGGAAAGAACACACATGCAATGACACTGGTGGATCCATATGTGGTCTGTGAAAAGAACACTCATGAAATGACACTGGTGGATACAAATATGGTCTGTGCAAAGAACACACATGCAATGACACTGGTGGATCCATATGTGGTCTGTGAAAAGAACACACAAGCAATAACACTAGTGGACCAATATGTGGTCTCTGAAAAGAACACACATGCAATGACTCTGGTGGACCAATATGTGGTCTGTGAAAAGAACACATGCAATGACACTGGTGGATTCAAATGTGGTATGTGAAAAGAACACACATGCAATGACACCAATGGATCCATATGTGGTTTGTGAAAAGAACAAACATGAAATGACACTGGTGGATCCATATGTGGTCTGTGAAAATAACACAAATGCAATGAACTCTGGTGGATCCATATGTGGTATGTGAAAAGAACAGACAAGCAATGACACTAGTGGATCCAAATGTGGTCTGTGAAAAGAACACACATGCAATGACAATGGTGGTTCCATATCTGGTCTGTGAAAAGAACAGACATGCAATGACACTGGTGGATCCATATGTGGTGTGTGAAAAGAACACACATGAAATGACACTGGTGGATCCATATGTGGTCTGTGAAAAGAACACACATGCAATAACACTGGTGGATACAAATATGGTCTGTGCAAAGAACACACATGCAATGACACTGGTGGATCCATATGTGGTATGTGATAAGAACACACATGCAATGACACTGGTGGACCAATATGTGGTCTCTGAAAAGAACACACATGCAATGACACTGGTGGACCAATATGTGGTCTCTGAAAAGAACACACATGCAATGACTCTGGTGGATTCATATGTGGTCTGTGAAAAGAACAGACATGCAATGACACTATTGGATCCATATGTGGTGTGTGAAAAGAACACACATGAAATGACACTAGTGGATCCATATGTGGTCTGTGAAAAGAACACACATGCAATGGACACTAGTGGATCCATATGTGGTATGTGAAAAGAACACACATGAAATGACTCTGGTGGATCCATATGTGGTATATGAAAAGAACAGACACGCAATGACACTGGTGGATCCATATGTGGTCTGTGAAAAGAACACACATGCAATGACTCTAGTGGATCCATATGTGGTCTGTAAAAAAGAACACACATGCAATGACACTGGTGGATCCATATGTGGTGTGTGAATAGAACACACATGCAATGAAAATAGTGGATCCAAATGTGGTTTGTGTAAAGAACACACATGCAATGAATCTGGTGTATCCATATGTGGTTTGTGAAAAGAACACACATGCAATGGCACTGGTTTAGGGTCCATATGTGGGAAATGAAAAGAACACACATGCAATGGCACTGGTGGATCCATATGTGGTCTGTGAAAAGAACACACATGAAATGACACTGGTGGAACCATATGTGGTCTGTGAAAAGAACACACATGCAATGACACTGGTGTATCCATATGTGGTCTATGAAAAGAACACACATGCATTGACAATGGTGGTTCCATATGTGGTAAATGAAAAGAACACACATGCAATGACACTTGTGGATCCATATGTGGTAAATGAAAAGAACACACATGCAATGACACTGGTGGATCCATATGTGGTCTGTGAAAAGAACACACATGAAATGACACTGGTGGATCCATATGTGGTCTGTGAAAAGAACACACATGCAATGACTCTGGTGGATCCATATGTCGTGTGTCAAAAGAACACACATGCAATGCCACTGGTAGATCCAAATGTGGTATGTGAAAAGAACACACATGCAATGACATTGGTGGATCCATATGTGGTCTGTGAAAAGAACACACATCCAATGACTCTAGTGGATCTATATGTCATGTGTGAAAAGAACACACATGCAATGACACTGGTGGATCCAAATGTGGTATGTGAAAAGAACACACATGCAATGACACTGGTGTATCCATATGTGGTCTATGAAAAGAACACACATGAAATGACACTGGTGGATCCATATGTGGTCTGTGAAAAGAACACACATGCAATGGACACTGGTGGATCCATATGTGGTCTATCAAAAGAACAGACATGCAATAACACTAGTGGATCCATATGTGGTCTGTGAAAAGAACACACATGCAATGAAACTGCTGGATCCAAATGTGGTATGTGAAAAGAACACACATGCAATGACACTGGTGGATCCATATGTGGTTTGTGAAAAGAACACTCATGCAATGACAATGGTGGTTCCATATGTGGTATGTGAAAAGAACACACATGCAATGAACTCTGGTGGTTCCATATGTGGTCTGTGAAAAGAACACACATGCAATGACACTGGTAGATCCATATGTGGTTTCTGAAAAGAACACACATGCAATGACAATGGTGGTTCCATATGTGGTCTGTGAAAAGAACACACATGCAATGACTCTGGTGGATCCATTTGTGGTATTTGAAAAGAGCAGACATGCAATGGCACTGGTGGATCCATATGTGGTGTGTGAAAAGAACACACATGCAATCAAAATAGTGGATCCAAATGTGGTTTGTGAAAAGAACACACATGCAATGACTCTAGTGTATCCATATGTGGTTTGTGAAAATAAGACACATGCAATGACACTGGTGGATCCATATGTGGTAAATGAAAAGAACACACATGCAATGACACTGGTGGATCCATATGTGGTCTGTGAAAAGAACACACATGAAATGACACTGGTGGAACCATATGTGGTCTGTGAAAAGAACGCACATGCAATGACTCTGGTGGATCCATATGTGGTCTGTGAAAAGAACACACATGCAATGACACTGGTGGATCCAAATGTGGTTTGTGAAAAGAACACACATGCAATGACACTGGTGGATCCATATGTGGTAAATGAAAAGAACGCACATGCAATGACACTGGTGGATCCATATGTGGTCCATGAAAAGAACACACATGAAATGACACTGATGGATCCATATGTGGTCTATGTAAAGAACACACATGCAATGAACTCTGGTGGATCCATATGTGGTCTGTGAAAAGAACACACATGCAATAACACTGGTGGATCCAAATATGGTCTGTGAAAAGAACACAAATGCAATGACACTGGTGGATCCATATGTGGTCTGTGAAAAGAACACACATGCAATAACACTGGTGGAGCCATATGTGGTCTGTGAAAAGAACTCACATGCAATGACTCTGGTGGATCCATATGTGGTCTGTGAAAAGAACACACATGCAATGACACTGGTGGATCCATGTGTGGTCTGTGAAAAGAACACACATGCAATAACACTGGTGGATCAAAATGTGGTGTGTGAAAAGTACACACATGCAATGACACTGGTGGATCCATATGTGGTATGTGAAAAGAACACACATGCAATGACTCTAGTGGATCCATATGTGGTCTGTGAAAAGAACACACATGCAATGACACTGGTGGATCCATATGTGGTGTGTTAATAGAATACACATGCAATGAATATAGTGGATCCAAATGTGGTTTGTGAAAAGAACACACATGCAATGAATGTGGTGTATCCATATGTGGTTTGTGAAAAGAACACACATGCAATGGCACTGGTGGATCCATATGTGGTAAATGAAAAGAACACACATATAATGACACTGGTGGATCCATATGTGGGAAATGAAAATAACACACATGCAATGACACTAGTGGATCCATATGTGGTCTGTGAAAAGAACACACATGCAATGACTCTGGTGGATCCATATGTCGTGTGTGAAAAGAACACACATGCAATGACACTGGTGGATCCAAATGTGGTATGTGAAAAGAACACACATGCATTGACATTGGTGGATCCATAAGTGGTCTGTGAAAAGAACACACATCCAATGACTCTGGTGGATCCATATGTCGTGTGTGAAAAGAACACACATGCAATGACACTGGTGGATCCAAATGTGGTTTGTGAAAAGAACACACATGCAATGACAGTGGTGGATCCATATGTGGTCTATGAAAAGAACACACATGCATTGACAATGGTGGTTCTATATGTGGTCTGTGAAAAGAACACACATGCAATGACACTGCTGGATCTAAATGTGGTATGTGAAAAGAACACACATGAAATGACACTGGTGGATCCATATGTGGTTTGTGAAAAGAACACACATGTAATGATAATGGTGGTTCCATATGTGGTATGTGAAAAGAACACACATGCAATGAACTCTGGTGGATCCATATGTGGTCTGTGAAAAGAACACACATGCAATGACACTGGTAGATCCATTTGTGGTCTGTGAAAAGAACACACATGCAATGACTCTGGTGGATCCATATGTGGTATGTGAAAAGAACAGACATGCAATGACATTGGTGGTTCCATATGTGGTCTGTGAAAAGAACACACATGCAATGACTCTGGTGGATCCATATGTGGTCTATGAAAAGAACACACATGCAATGGCACTGGTGGATCCATATGTGGTAAATGAAAAGAACACACATATAATGACACTGGTGGATCCATATGTGGGAAATGAAAATAACACACATGCAATGACACTAGTGGATCCATATGTGGTCTGTGAAAAGAACACACATGCAATGACTCTGGTGGATCCATATGTCGTGTGTGAAAAGAACACACATGCAATGACACTGGTGGATCCAAATGTGGTATGTGAAAAGAACACACATGCATTGACATTGGTGGATCCATAAGTGGTCTGTGAAAAGAACACACATCCAATGACTCTGGTGGATCCATATGTCGTGTGTGAAAAGAACACACATGCAATGACACTGGTGGATCCAAATGTGGTTTGTGAAAAGAACACACATGCAATGACAGTGGTGGATCCATATGTGGTCTATGAAAAGAACACACATGCATTGACAATGGTGGTTCTATATGTGGTCTGTGAAAAGAACACACATGCAATGACACTGCTGGATCTAAATGTGGTATGTGAAAAGAACACACATGAAATGACACTGGTGGATCCATATGTGGTTTGTGAAAAGAACACACATGTAATGATAATGGTGGTTCCATATGTGGTATGTGAAAAGAACACACATGCAATGAACTCTGGTGGATCCATATGTGGTCTGTGAAAAGAACACACATGCAATGACACTGGTAGATCCATTTGTGGTCTGTGAAAAGAACACACATGCAATGACTCTGGTGGATCCATATGTGGTATGTGAAAAGAACAGACATGCAATGACATTGGTGGTTCCATATGTGGTCTGTGAAAAGAACACACATGCAATGACTCTGGTGGATCCATATGTGGTCTATGAAAAGAACACACATGCAATGCCGCTGGTGGATCCAAATGTGGTCTATGAAAAGAACACACATGCAATGACACTGGTAGATCCATATGTGGTTTGTGAAAATAACACACATGCAATGACAATGGTGGTTCCATATGTGGTCTGTGAAAATAACACACATGCAATGACTCTGGTGGATCCATTTGTGGTTTGTGAAAAGAATAGAAATTCAATGGCACTGGTGGATCCATATGTGGTGTGTGAAAAGAACACACATGCAATCAAAATAGTGGATCCAAATGTGGTTTGTGAAAAGAACACACATGCAATGACTCTGGTGTATCCATATGTAGTTTGTGAAAAGAAGACACATGCAATGATAGTGGTGGATCCATATGTGGTAAATGAAAAGAACACACATGCAATGACACTGGTGGATCCATATGTGGTCTGTGAAAAGAACACACATGAAATGACACTGGTGGAACCATATGTGGTCTGTGAAAAGAACGCACATGCAATGACTCTGGTGGATCCATATGTGGTCTGTGAAAAGAACACACATGCAATGACACTGGTGGATCCCAATGTGGCCTGTGAAAAGAACACACATGCAATGACACTGGTGGATCCATATGTGGTAAATGAAAAGAACACACATGCAATGACACTGGTGGATCCATATGTGGTCTATGAAAAGAACACACATGAAATGACACAGATGGATCCATATGTGGTCTATGTAAAGAACACACGTGCAATGAACTCTGGTGGATCCATATGTGGTCTGTGAAAAGAACACACATGCAATAACACTAGTGGATCCAAATGTGGTCTTTGAAAAGAACACAAATGCAATGACACTGGTGGATCCATATGTGGTCTGTGAAAAGAACAGACATGCAATGACACTGGTGGAACCATATGTGGTATGTGAAAAGAACTCACATGTAATGACTCTGGTGGATCCATATGTGGTCTGTGAAAAGAACACACATGCAATGACACTGGTGGATCCAAATGTGGTCTGTGAAAAGAACACACATGCAATGACACTGGTGGATCCATATGTGGTAAATGAAAAGAACACACATGCAATGACACGGGTGGAACCATATGTGGTCTGTGAAAAGAACACACATGCAATGACAATGGTGGTTCCATATCTGGTCTGTGAAAAGAACAAACATGCAATGACACTGGTGGATCCATATGTGGTGTGTGAAAAGAACACACATGAAATGACACTGATGGATCCATATGTGGTCTGTGAAAAGAACACACATACAATGGACACTGGTGGATCCATATGTGGTATGTGAAAAGAACAGACATGAAATGGCTCTGGTGGATCCATATGTGGTCTGTGAAAAGAACAGACATGAAATGGCTCTGGTGGATCCATATGTGGTCTGTGAAAAGAACACACATGCAATGACACTGCTGGATCTAAATGTGGTGTGTGAAAAGAACACACATGAAATGACACTGGTGGATCCATATGTGGTTTGTGAAAAGAACACACATGTAATGATAATGGTGGTTCCATATGTGGTATGTGAAAAGAACACACATGCAATGAACTCTGGTGGATCCATATGTGGTCTGTGAAAAGAACACACATGCAATGACACTGGTGGATCCATTTGTGGTCTGTGAAAAGAACACACATGCAATGACTCTGGTGGATCCATATGTGGTATGTGAAAAGAACAGACATGCAATGACACTGGTGGATCCATATGTGGTGTGTGAAAAGAACACACATGAAATGACACTGATGGATCCATATGTGGTCTGTGAAAAGAACACACATACAATGGACACTGGTGGATGCATATGTGGTATTTGAAAAGAACAGACATGAAATGGCTCTGGTGGATCCATATGTGGTCTGTGAAAAGAACAGACATGAAATGGCTCTGGTGGATCCATATGTGGTCTGTGAAAAGAACACACATGCAATGACACTGGTGGATCTAAATGTGGTGTGTGAAAAGAACACACATGAAATGACACTGGTGGATCCATATGTGGTTTGTGAAAAGAACACACATGTAATGATAATGGTGGTTCCATATGTGGTATGTGAAAAGAACACACATGCAATGAACTCTGGTGGATCCATATGTGGTATGCGAAAAGAACACACATGCAATGACACTGGTAGATCCATATGTGGTTTGTGAAAATAACACACATGCAATGACAATGGTGGTTCCATATGTGGTCTGTGAAAATAACACACATGCAATGACTCTGGTGGATCCATTTGTGGTTTGTGAAAAGAATAGAAATTCAATGGCACTGGTGGATCCATATGTGGTGTGTGAAAAGAACACACATGCAATCAAAATAGTGGATCCAAATGTGGTTTGTGAAAAGAACACACATGCAATGACTCTGGTGTATCCATATGTAGTTTGTGAAAAGAAGACACATGCAATGATAGTGGTGGATCCATATGTGGTAAATGAAAAGAACACACATGCAATGACACTGGTGGATCCATATGTGGTCTGTGAAAAGAACACACATGAAATGACACTGGTGGAACCATATGTGGTCTGTGAAAAGAACGCACATGCAATGACTCTGGTGGATCCATATGTGGTCTGTGAAAAGAACACACATGCAATGACATTGGTGGATCCCAATGTGGCCTGTGAAAAGAACACACATGCAATGCACTGGTGGATCCATATGTGGTAAATGAAAAGAACACACATGCAATGACACTGGTGGATCCATATGTGGTCTATGAAAAGAACACACATGAAATGACACAGATGGATCCATATGTGGTCTATGTAAAGAACACACGTGCAATGAACTCTGGTGGATCCATATGTGGTCTGTGAAAAGAACACACATGCAATAACACTAGTGGATCCAAATGTGGTCTTTGAAAAGAACACAAATGCAATGACACTGGTGGATCCATATGTGGTATGTGAAAAGAACACACATGCAATGACACTAGTGGAACCATATGTGGTCTGTGAAAAGAACTCACATGTAATGACTCTGGTGGATCCATATGTGGTCTGTGAAAAGAACACACATGCAATGACACTGGTGGATCCAAATGTGGTCTGTGAAAAGAACACACATGCAATGACACTGGTGGATCCATATGTGGTAAATGAAAAGAACACACATGCAATGACACGGGTGGAACCATATGTGGTCTGTGAAAAGAACACACATGCAATGACAATGGTGGTTCCATATCTGGTCTGTGAAAAGAACAAACATGCAATGACACTGGTGGATCCATATGTGGTGTGTGAAAAGAACACACATGAAATGACACTGATGGATCCATATGTGGTCTGTGAAAAGAACACACATACAATGGACACTGGTGGATCCATATGTGGTATGTGAAAAGAACAGACATGAAATGGCTCTGGTGGATCCATATGTGGTCTGTGAAAAGAACAGACATGCAATGACACTAGTGGATCCATATGTGGTCTGTGAAAAGAACACACATGCAATGACACTGCTGGATCTAAATGTGGTATGTGAAAAGAACACACATGCAATGACACTGGTGGATCCATATGTGGTTTGTGAAAAGAACACACATGTAATGATAATGGTGGTTCCATATGTGGTATGTGAAAAGAACACACATGCAATGAACTCTGGTGGATCCATATGTGGTCTGTGAAAAGAACACACATGCAATGACACTGGTGGATCCATTTGTGGTCTGTGAAAAGAACACACATGCAATGACTCTGGTGGATCCATATGTGGTCTGTGAAAAGAACACACATGCAATGACATTGGTGGTTCCATATGTGGTCTGTGAAAAGAACACACATGCAATGACTCTGGTGGATCCATATGTGGTCTATGAAAAGAACACACATGCAATGCCGCTGGTGGATCCAAATGTGGTCTGTGAAAAGAACACACATGCAATGACACTTGTGGAACCTTATGTGGTAAATGAAAAGAACACACATGCAATGACACTGGTGGATCCATATGTGGTCTATGAAAAGAACACACATGCAATGAACTCTGGTGGATCCATATGTGGTCTGTGAAAAGTACACACATGCAATAACACTGGTGGATCCAAATGTGGTCTGTGGAAAGAACACACATGCAATGAAACTGGTGGATTCAAATGTGGTATGTGAAAAGAACACACATGCAATGACACCAATGGATCCATATGTGGTTTGTGAAAAGAACACACATGCAATGACTCTGGTGTATCCATATGTGGTTTGTGAAAAGAAGACACATGCAATGACTCTGGTGTATCCATATGTGGTTTGTGAAAAGAAGACACATGCAATGACTCTGGTGTATCCATATGTGGTTTGTGAAAAGAAGACACATGCAATGACACTGGTGGATCCATATGTGGTCTGTGAAAAGAACACACATGCAATGACTCTGGTGGATCCATATGTGGTCTGTGAAAAGAACACACATGCAATGACACTGGTGGATCCAAATTTGGCCTGTGAAAAGAACACACATACAATGACACTGGTGGATCGATATGTGCTAAATGAAAAGAACACACATGCAATGACACTGGTGGATCCATATGTGGTCTATGAAAAGAACACACATAAAATGACACTGATGGATCCATATGTGGTCTATGTAAAGAACACACGTGCAATGAACTCTGGTGGATCCATATGTGGTCTGTGAAAAGAACACACATGCAATAACACTAGTGGATCCAAATGTGGTCTGTGAAAAGAACACAAATGCAATGACACTGGTGGAACCATATGTGGTCTGTGAAAAGAACTCACATGCAATGACTCTAGTGGATCCATATGTGGTCTGTGAAAAGAACACACATGCAATGACACTGGTGGATCCAAATGTGGTCTGTGAAAAGAACACACATGCAATGACACTGGTGGATCCATATGTGGTAAATGAAAATAACACAGATGCAATGACACGGGTGGATCCATATGTGGTCTGTGAAAAGAACACACATGTAATGAAAATGATGGATACGTATGTGGTCTGTGAAAAGAACACACATGCAATGACTCTGGTGGATCCATATGTGGTCTGCGAAAAGAACAGACATGCAATGACACTAGTGGATCTATATGTGGTGTGTGAAAAGAACACACATGAAATGACACTGGTGGATCCATATGTGGTCTGAACACACATGCAATGGACACTGGTGGATCCATATATGGTATGTGAAAAGAACACACATGAAATGACTCTGGTGGATCCATATGTGGTATATGAAAAGAACAGACATGCAATGACACTGGTGGACCCATATGTGGTCTGTGAAAAGAACACACATGCAATAACACTAGTGGATCAAAATGTGGTGTGTGAAAAGAACACACAAGCAATAACACTGGTGGATCCATCCGTGGTCTGTGACAAGAACACACATGCAATAAATTTGGTGGATCCATATGTGGTCTGTGAAAAGAACACACATGCAATGACACTGGTGGTTCCATATGTGGTCTATGAAAAGAACACACATGCAATGACTCTGGTGGATCCATATGTGGTCTGTGAAAAGAACACACATGCAATGACATTGGTGGTTCCATATGTGGTCTGTGAAAATAACACACACGCAATGACTCTGGTGGATCCATATGTGGTCTACGAAAAGAACACACATCCAATGCCGCTGGTGGATCCAAATGTGGTCTGTGAAAAGAACACACATGCAATGACACTTGTGGAACCTTATGTGGTAAATGAAAAGAACACACATGCAATGACACTGGTGGATCCATATGTGGTCTATGAAAAGAACACACATGCAATGCACTCTGGTGGACCCATATGTGGTCTGTGAAAAGAACACACATGCAATAACACTGGTGGATCCAAATGTGGTCTGTGAAAAGAACACACATGCAATGACACTGGTGGATTCAAATGTGGTATGTGAAAAGAACACACATGCAATGACACCAATGGATCCATATGTGGTTTGTGAAAAGAACAAACATGAAATGACACTGGTGGATCCATATGTGGTCTGTGAAAAGAACACAGATGCAATGAACTCTGGTGGATCCATATGTCGTATGTGAAAAGAACAGACAAGCAATGACACTAGTGGATCCAAATGTGGTCTGTGAAAAGAACACACATGCAATGACACTAGTGGATCCATATGTGGTCTATGAAAAGAACACACATGCAATGACAATGGTGGTTCCATATCTGGTCTGTGAAAAGAACAGACATGCAATGACACTGGTGGATCCATATGTGGTGTGTGAAAAGAACACACATGAAATGACACTGGTGGATCCATATGTGGTCTGTGAAAAGAACACACATGCAATGGACACTGGTGGATCCATATGTGGTCTGTGAAAAGAACACACATGAAATGGCTCTGGTGGATCCATATGTGGTCTATGAAAAGAACAGACATGCAACGACACTAGTGGATCCATATGTGGTCTGTGAAAAGAACACACATGCAATGACACTGCTGGATCTAAATGTGGTATGTGAAAAGAACACACATGCAATGACACTGGTGGATCCATATGTGGTTTGAGAAAAGAACACACATGTAATGACAATGATGGTTCCATATTTGGCATGTGAAAAGAACACACATGCAATGAACTCTGGTGGTTCCATATGTGGTCTGTGAAAACAACACACATGGAATGACACTTGTGGATCCATCTGTGGTCTGTGAAAAGAACACACATGCAATGACTCTGGTGGATCCATATGTGGTCTGTGAAAAGAACACACATGGAATGACACTGGTGGTTCGATATGTGGTCTGTGAAAAGAACACACATGCAATGCCTCTGGTGGATCCGTATGTGGTCTGTGAAAAGAACACACATGCAATGCCGCTGGTGGATCCAAATGTGATCTGTGAAAAGAACACACATGCAATGACACTTGTGGAACCTTATGTGGTAAATGAAAAGAACACACATGCAATGACACTGGTGGATCCATATGTGGTATGTGAAAAGAACACACATGAAATGACACTGATGGATCCATATGTGGTCTATGAAAAGAACACACATGCAATGACACTAGTGGATCCATATGTGGTCTGTGAAAAGAACACACATGCAATAACACTGTTGGATCCAAATGTGGTCTGTGAAAAGAACACACATGCAATGACACTGGTGGATCCAAATATGGTCAGTGAAAAGAACACACATGCAATGAAACCAATGGATCCATATGTGGTTTGTGAAAAGAACAAACTTGAAATGACACTGGTGGATCCATATGTGGTCTGTGAAAAGAACACAGATGCAATGAACTCTAGTAGTTCCATATCTGGTCTGTGAAAAGAACAAACATGCAATGACACTGGAGGATCCATATGTGGTGTGTGAAAAGAACACACATGAAATGACACTGGTGGATCCATATGTGGTCTGTGAAAAGAACACACATGCAATGGCTCTGCTGGATCCATATGTGGTCTGTGAAAAGAACAGACATGCAATGGCTCTGGTGGATCCATATGTGGTCTGTGAAAAGAACAGACATGCAATGACACTGGTGGAACCATATGTGGTCTCTGAAAAGAACACACATGCAATGACACTGCTGGGTCCAAATGTGGTATGTGAAAAGAACACAGATGCAATGACACAGGTGGATCCATATGTGGTTTGTAAAGAACACACGTGCAATGGTGGTTCCATATGTGGTATGTGAAAAGAACACACATGCAATGAACTCTGGTGGTTCCATATGTGGTCTGTGAAAAGAACACACATGCAATGACACTGGTAGATCCATATGTGGTTTGTGAAAAGAACACACATGTAATGACAATGGTGGTTCCATATGTGGTCTGTGAAAAGAACACACATGCAATGACTCTGGTGGATCCATTTTTGGTCTATGAAAAGAATAGACATTTAATGGCACTGTTGGATCCATATGTGGTGTGTGAAAAGAACACACATGCAATGAAAATAGTGGATCCAAATGTGGTTTGTGAAAAGAGCACACATGCAATGACTCTGGTGTATCGATATGTGGTTTGTGAAAAGAAGACACATGCAATGACACTGGTGGATACATATGTGGTAAATGAAAAGAACACACATGCAATGACACTGGTGGATCCATATGTGGTCTGTGAAAAGAACACAGATGAAATGACACTGGTGGAACCATATGTGGTCGGTGAAAAGAACGCACATGCAATGGATCTGGTGGATCCATATGTGGTCTATGAAAAGAACACACATGCAATGACACTGGTGGATCCAAATGTGGTCTGTGAAAAGAACACACATGCAATGACACTGGTGGATCCATATGTGGTAAATGAAAAGAACACACATGCAATGACAATGGTGGTTCCATATCTGGTCTGTGAAAAGAACAAACATGCAATGTCACCGGTGGATCCATATGTGGTGTGTGAAAAGAACACACATGAAATGACACTGATGGATCCATATGTGGTCTGTGAAAAGAACACACATGCAATGGACACTGGTGGATCCATATGTGGTATGTGAAAAGAACACACATGAAATGGCTCTGGTGCATCCATATGTGGTCTGTGAAAAGAACAGACATGCAATGACACTAGTGGATCCATATGTGGTCTGTGAAAAGAACACACATGCAATGACACTGCTGGATCTAAATGTGGTATGTGAAAAGAACACACATGCAATGACACTGGTGGATCCATATGTGGTTTGTGAAAAGAACACACATGTAATGACAATTGTGGTTCCATATGTGGTATGTGAAAAGAACACACATGCAATGAACTCTGATGGTTCCATATGTGGTCTGTGAAAAGAACACACATGCAATGACACTGGTGGATCCATTTGTGGTCTGTGAAAAGAACACACATGGAATGACTCTGGTGGATCCATATGTGGTCTGTGAAAATAACACACATGCAATGACACTGGTGGTTCCATATGTGGTCTGTGAAAAGAACACACATGCAATGCCTCTGGTGGATCCATATGTGGTCTGTGAAAAGAACACACATGCAATGCCGCTGGTGGATCCAAATGTGGTCTGTGAAAAGAACACACATGCAATGACACTTATGGAACCTTATGTGGTAAATGAAAAGAACACACATGCAATGACACTGGTGGATCCATATGTGGTCTGTGAAAAGAACACACATGAAATAACACCGGTGGATCAAAATGTGGTCTATGAAAAGAACACACATGCATTGAACTCTAGTGGATCCATATGTGGTCTGTGAAAAGAACACACATGCAATAACACTGGTGGATCCAAATGTGGTCTGTGAAAAGAACACACATGCAATGACACTGGTGGTTCCATATGTGGTCTGTGAAAAGAACACACATGCAATGAAACCAATGGATCCATATGTGGTTTGTGAAAAGAACAAACATGAAATGACACTGGTGGATCCATATGTGGTCTGTGAAAAGAACACAGATGCAATGAACTCTGGTGGATCCATATGTGGTAAATGAAAAGGACACACATGCAATGACACAAGTGGATCCATATGTGGTCTATGAAAAGAACACACATGCAATGACAATGGTGGTTCCATATTTGGTTTGTGAAAAGAACAAACATGCAATGACACTGGTGGATCCATATGTGGTGTGTGAAAAGAACACACATGAAATGACACTGGTGGATCCATATATGGTCTATGAAAAGAACACACATGCAATGGGCACTGGTGGATCCATATGTGGTCTGTGAAAAGAACACACATGCAATGACACTGGTGGAAGCATATGTGGTCTGTGAAAAGAACAGACATGCAATGACACTAGTGGATCCATATGTGGTTTGTGAAAAGAACACGCATGTAATGACACGGGTGGATCCATATGTGGTCTGTGAAAAGAACACACATGTAATGACAATGATGGATCCATATGTGGTCTGTGAAAAGAACACACATGCAATGACTCTGGTGGATCCATATGTGGTTTGTGCAAAGAACAGACATGCAATGACTCTAGTGGATCCATATGTGGTGTGTGAAAAGAACACACATGAAATGACATTGGTGGATCCATATGTGGTCTGTGAAAAGAACACACATGCAATGGACACTGGTGGATCCATATGTGGTATGTGAAAAGAACACACATGAAATGACTCTGGTAGATCCATATGTGGTATATGAAAAGAACAACCATGCAATGACACTGGTGGACCCATATGTGGTTTGTGAAAAGAACACACATGCAATAACACTGGTGGATCAAAATTTGGTGTGTGAAAAGAACACACAAGCAATGACACTGGTGGATCCATATGTGGTATATGAAAAGAACAGACATGCAATGACACTGGTGGTTCCATATGTGGTCTGTGAAAAGAACACACATGCAATGACTCTGGTGGATCCATATGTGGTCTGTGAAAAGATCACACATGCAATGACACTGGTGGTTCCATATGTGGTCTGTGAAAAGAACACATATGCAATGACTCTGCTGGATCCATATGTGGTCATTGAAAAAAACACACATGCAATGCCGCTGGTGGATCCAAATGTGGTCTGCGAAAAGAACACACATGGAATGACACTTGTGGAACCTTATGTGGTAAATGAAAAGAACACACATGCAATGACACTGGTGGATCCATATGTGGTCTATGAAAAGAACACACATGCAATGAACTCTGGTGGATCCATATGTGGTCTGTGAAAAGAACACACATGCAATAACACTGGTGTATTCATATGTGGTATGTGAAAAGAACACACATGCAATGACACCAATGGATCCATATGTGGTTTGTGAAAAGAACAAACATGACATGACACTGGTGGATCCATATGTGGTCTGTGAAAAGAAGACAGATGGAATGAACTCTGGTGGATCCATATGTGGTCTGTGAAAAGAACAGACAAGCAATGACACTAGTGGATCCAAATGTGGTCTGTGAAAAGAACACACATGCAATGACACTGGTGGATCCATATGTGGTCTATGAAAAAAACACATGCAATGACAATGGTGGTTCCATATGTGGTATATGAAAAGAACAGACATGCAATGACACTGGTGGATCCATATGTGGTGTGTGAAAAGAACACACATGAAATGACACTGGTGGATCCATATGTGGTCTATGAAAAGAACACACATGCAATGGACACTGGTGGAGCCATATGTGGTCTATGAAAAGAACACACATGAAATGGCTCTCGTGGATCCATATGTGGTCTGTGAAAAGAACAGACATGCAATGACACTAGTGGATCCATATGTGGTCTGTGAAAAGAACACACTTGCAATGACACTGCTGGATCTAAATGTGGTATGTGAAAAGAACACACATGCAATGACACTTGTGGATCCATATGTGGTTTGTGAAAAGAACACACATGCAATGACAATGGTGGTTCCATATGTGGTATGTGAAAAGAACACACATGCAATGAACTCTGGTGGTTCCATATGTGGTATGTGAAAAGAACACACATGCAATGACACTAGTAGATCCATATGCGGTTTGTGAAAAGAACACACATGCAATGACAATGGTGGTTCCATATGTGGTCTGTGAAAAGAACAGACATGCAATGACTCTGGTGGATCCATATGTGGTGTGTGAAAAGAACACACATGCAATGAAAATAGTGGATCCAAATGTGGTTTGTGAAAAGCGCACGCATGCAATGACTCTGGTGTATCCATATGTGGTTTGTGAAAAGAAGACACATGCAATGACACTGGTGGATACATATGTGGTAAATGAAAAGAACACACATGCAATGACACTGGTGGATCCATATGTGGTGTGTGAAAAGAACACACATGAAATGACACTGATGGATCCATATGTGGTCTGTGAAAAGAACACACATGCAATGGCACTGGTGGATCCATATGTGGTGTGTGAAAAGAACACACATGCAATGAAAATAGTGGATCCAAATGTGGTTTGTGAAAAGAGCACACATGCAATGACTCTGGTGTATCCATATGTGGTTTGTGAAAAGAAGACACATGCAATGACACTGGTGGATACATATGTGGTAAATGAAAAGAACACACATGCAATGACACTGGTGGATCCATATGTGGTCTGTGAAAAGAACACAGATGAAATGACACTGGTGGAACCATATGTGGTCGGTGAAAAGAACGCACATGCAATGACTCTGGTGGATCCATATGTGGTCTGTGAAAAGAACACACATGCAATGACACTGGTGGATCCAAATGTGGTCTGTGAAAAGAACACACATGCAATGACACTGGTCGATCCATATGTGGTAAATGAAAAGAACACACATGCAATGACACTGGTGGATCCATATGTGGTCTATGAAAAGAACACACATGAAATGACACTGATGGATCCATATGTGGTCTATGTAAAGAACACACATGCAATGAAATCTGGTGGATCCATATGTGGTATGTGAAAAGAACACACATGCAATAACACTGGTGGATCCAAATGTGGTCTGGGAAAAGAACACACATGCAATGACACTGGTGGTTCCATATGTGGTCTGTGAAAAGAACACACATGCAATGACACTGGTGGAACCATATGTGGTCTGTGAAAAGAACACACATGCAATGACTCTGGTGGATCCATATGTGGTCTGTGAAAAGAACACACATGCAATGACTCTGGTGGATCCATATGTGGTCTGTGAAAAGAACACACATTCAATGGACACTGGTGGATCCATATGTGGTATGTGAAAAGAACACACAGGAAATGACTCTGGTGGATCCATATGTGGTATATGAAAATAACAGACATGCAATGACACTGTTGGACCCATATGCTGTTTGTGAAAAGAACACACATGCAATAACACCGGTGGATCAAAATGTGGTGTGTGAAAAGAACACACATACAATGACACTGGTGGGTCCATCTGTGGTCTGTAAAAAGAACACACATGCAATGACTCTGGTGGATCCATATGTGGTCTGTGACAAGAACACACATGAAATGACACTGGTGGTTCCATATGTGGTCTGTGAAAAGAACACAGATGCAATCACTCTGGTGGATCCATATGTGGTTTGTGAAAAGAACACACATGCAATATCGCTGGTGGATCCAAATGTGGTCTGTGAAAAGAACACACATACAGTGACACTGGTGGATCCATATGTGGTAAATGAAAAGAACTCACATGCAATGACACTGGTGGATCCATATGTGGTCTATGAAAGAACACACATGAAATGACACTGATGGATCCATATGTGGTGTATGTAAAGAACACACATGCAATGAACTCTGGTGGATCCATATGTGGTCTGTGAAAAGAACACACATGCAATAACACTGGTGGATCCAAATGTGGTCTATGAAAAGAACACAAATGCAATGACACTGGTGGATCCATATGTGGTCTGTGAAAAGAACACACATGCAATGACACTGGTGGAACCATATGTGGTCTGTGAAAAGAACTCACATGTAATGACTCTGGTGGATCCATATGTGGTCTGTGAAAAGAACACACATGCAATGACACTGGTGGATCCAAATGCGGTCTGTGAAAAGAACACACATGCAATGACACTGGTGGATCCATATGTGGTAAATGAAAAGAACACACATGCAATGACACGGGTGGATCCATATGTGGTCTGTGAAAAGAACACACATGTAATGACAATGATGGATCCATATGTGGTGTGTGAAAAGAACACACCTGCAATGACTCTGGTGGATCCATATGTTGTCTATGAAAAGAACAGACATGCAATGACACTAGTGGATCAATATGTGGTGTGTGAAAAGAGAACACATGAAATGACACTGGTGGATCCATATGTGGTCTGTGAAAAGAACACACGTGCAATGGACACTGGTGGATCCATATGTGGTATGTGAAAAGAACACACATGAAATGACTCTGGTGGATCCATATGTGGTATATGAAAAGAACAGACATGCAATGACACTGGTGGACCCATATGTGGTCTGTGAAAAGAACACACATGTAATAACATTGGTGGATCAAAATGTTGTGTGTGAAAAGAACACACAAGCAATAACACTGGTGGATCCATCTGTGGTATGTGAAAAGAACACACATGCAATAACTCTGGTGGATCCATATGTGGTCTGTGAAAAGAACACACATGCAATGACACTGGTGGTTCCATATGTGGTCTGTGAAAAGAACACACATGCAATGACTCTGGTGGATCCATATGTGGTCTGTGAAAAGAACACACATGCAATGACACTGGTGGTTCCATATGTGGTCTATGAAAAGAACACACATGCAATGACTCTGGTGGATCCATATGTGGTCTGTGAAAAGAACACACATGCAATGCCGCTGGTGGATCCAAATGTGGTCTGCGAAAAGAACAGACATGCAATGACACTTGTGGAACCTTATGTGGTAAAGAAAAGAACACACAGGCAATGACACAGTGGATCCATATGTGGTCTACGAAAAGAACACACATGCAATGAACTCTGGTGGAGCCATATGTGGTATGTGAAAAGAACACACATGCAATAACACTGGTGGATCCAAATGTGGTCTGTGAAAAGAACACACATGCAATGACACTGTTGGATTCAAATGTGGTATGTGAAAAGAACACACATGCAATGACACCAATGGATCCATATGTGGTTTGTGAAAAGAACACAGATGCAATGACACTAGTGTTTCCATATGTGGTCTGTGAAAAGAACACACATGCAATGACTCTGGTGGATCCATATGTGGTTTGTGAAAAGAACACACATGCAATGACACTGGTGGTTCCATATGTGGTCTGTGAAAAGATCACAAATGCAATGACTCTGGTGGATCCATATGTGGTTTATGAAAAGAACACACATGCAATGACAATGATGGTTCCATATGTCGTCTATGAAAAGAACAGACATGCAATGACACTGGTGGATCCATATGTGGTGTGTGAAAAGAACACACATGAAATAATACTGGTGGATCCATATGTGGTCTGTGAAAAGAACACACATGCAATGACACTGGTGGAACCATATGTGGTCTGTGAAAAGAACTCACATGTAATGACTCTGGTGGATCCATATGTGGTCTGTGAAAAGAACACACATGCAATGACACTGGTGGATCCAAATGCGGTCTGTGAAAAGAACACACTTGCAATGACACTGGTGGATCCATATGTGGTAAATGAAAAGAACACACATGCAATGACACGGGTGGATCCATATGTGGTCTGTGAAAAGAACACACATGTAATGACAATGATGGATCCATATGTGGTGTGTGAAAAGAACACACCTGCAATGACTCTGGTGGATCCATATGTGGTCTGTGAAAAGAACAGACATGCAATGACACTAGTGGATCAATATGTGGTGTGTGAAAAGAGAACACATGAAATGACACTGGTGGATCCATATGTGGTCTGTG
The DNA here is from genome assembly GCA_916181665.1 of Avena sativa. Classification (NCBI taxonomy): domain Eukaryota; kingdom Viridiplantae; phylum Streptophyta; class Magnoliopsida; order Poales; family Poaceae; genus Avena; species Avena sativa. Next base: position 324,169,262 of record OV702292.1, read on the forward strand.
AAAAGAACACACGTGCAATGGACACGGGTGGATCCATATGTGGTATGTGAAAAGAACACACATACAGTGACACTGGTGGATCCATATGTGGTAAATGAAAAGAACTCACATGCAATGACACTGGTGGATCCATATGTGGTCTGTGAAAAGAACACACATGTAATAACACTGGTGGATCAAAATGTTGTGTGTGAAAAGAACACACAAGCAATGACACTGGTGGATCCATCTGTGGTATGTGAAAAGAACACACATGCAATAACTCTGGTGGATCCATATGTGGTCTGTGAAAAGAACACACATGCAATGACACTGGTGGTTCCATATGTGGTCTGTGAAAAGAACACGCATGCAATGACTCTGGTGGATCCATATGTGGTCTGTGAAAAGAACACACATGCAATGACACTGGTGGTTCCATATGTGGTCTATGAAAAGAACACACATGCAATGACTCTGGTGGATCCATATGTGGTCTGTGAAAAGAACACACATGCAATGTCGCTGGTGGATCCAAATGTGGTCTACGAAAAGAACACACATGCAATGATACTTGTGGAACCTTATGTGGTAAATGAAAAGAACACACAGGCAATGACACAGTGGATCCATATGTGGTCTATGAAAAGAACACACATGCAATGAACTCTGGTGGAGCCATATGTGGTATGTGAAAAGAACACGCATGCAATAACACTGGTGGATCCAAATGTGGTCTGTGAAAAGAACACACATGCAATGACACTGTTGGATTGAAATGTGGTATGTGAAAAGAACACACATGCAATGACACCAATGGATCCATATGTGGTATGTGAAAAGAACACACATGCAATGACTCTGGTGGATCCATATGTGGTTTGTGAAAAGAACACACATGCAATGACACTGGTGGTTCCATATGTGGTCTGTGAAAAGATCACAAATGCAATGACTCTGGTGGATCCATATGTGGTTTATGAAAAGAACACACATGCAATGACAATGATGGTTCCATATGTCGTCTATGAAAAGAACAGACATGCAATGACACTGGTGGATCCATATGTGGTGTGTGAAAAGAACACACATGAAATAATACTGGTGGATCCATATGTGGTCTGTGAAAAGAACACACATGCAATGGACACTGGTGGATCCATATGTGGTCTGTGAAAAGAACACACATGAAATGGCTCTGGTGGATCCATATGTGGTCTGTGAAAAGAACAAACATGCAATGACACTAGTGGATCCATATGTGGTCTGTGAAAAGAACAAACATGCAATGACACTAGTGGATCCATATGTGGTCTGTGAAAAGAACACACATGCAATGACACTGCTGGATCCATATGTGGTCTATGAAAAGAACACACATGCAATGACACTAGTGGATCCATATGTGGTCTATGAAAAGAACACCCATGCAATGACACTGTTGGATCCAAATGTGGTATGTGAAAAGAACACACATGCAATTACACTGGTGGATCCATATGTGGTCTGTGAAAAGAACACACATGCAATGACACTGGTGGAACCATATGTGGTCTGTGAAAAGAACTCACATGTAATGACTCTGGTGGATCCATATGTGGTCTGTGAAAAGAACACACATGCAATGACACTGGTGGATCCAAATGCGGTCTGTGAAAAGAACACACTTGCAATGACACTGGTGGATCCATATGTGGTAAATGAAAAGAACACACATGCAATGACACGGGTGGATCCATATGTGGTCTGTGAAAAGAACACACATGTAATGACAATGATGGATCCATATGTGGTGTGTGAAAAGAACACACCTGCAATGACTCTGGTGGATCCATATGTGGTCTGTGAAAAGAACAGACATGCAATGACACTAGTGGATCAATATGTGGTGTGTGAAAAGAGAACACATGAAATGACACTGGTGGATCCATATGTGGTCTGTGAAAAGAACACACGTGCAATGGACACGGGTGGATCCATATGTGGTATGTGAAAAGAACACACATACAGTGACACTGGTGGATCCATATGTGGTAAATGAAAAGAACTCACATGCAATGACACTGGTGGATCCATATGTGGTCTGTGAAAAGAACACACATGTAATAACACTGGTGGATCAAAATGTTGTGTGTGAAAAGAACACACAAGCAATGACACTGGTGGATCCATCTGTGGTATGTGAAAAGAACACACATGCAATAACTCTGGTGGATCCATATGTGGTCTGTGAAAAGAACACACATGCAATGACACTGGTGGTTCCATATGTGGTCTGTGAAAAGAACACGCATGCAATGACTCTGGTGGATCCATATGTGGTCTGTGAAAAGAACACACATGCAATGACACTGGTGGTTCCATATGTGGTCTATGAAAAGAACACACATGCAATGACTCTGGTGGATCCATATGTGGTCTGTGAAAAGAACACACATGCAATGTCGCTGGTGGATCCAAATGTGGTCTACGAAAAGAACACACATGCAATGATACTTGTGGAACCTTATGTGGTAAATGAAAAGAACACACAGGCAATGACACAGTGGATCCATATGTGGTCTATGAAAAGAACACACATGCAATGAACTCTGGTGGAGCCATATGTGGTATGTGAAAAGAACACGCATGCAATAACACTGGTGGATCCAAATGTGGTCTGTGAAAAGAACACACATGCAATGACACTGTTGGATTGAAATGTGGTATGTGAAAAGAACACACATGCAATGACACCAATGGATCCATATGTGGTTTGTGAAAAGAACACACATGCAATGACACTAGTGTTTCCATATGTGGTCTGTGAAAAGAACACACATGCAATGACTCTGGTGGATCCATATGTGGTTTGTGAAAAGAACACACATGCAATGACACTGGTGGTTCCATATGTGGTCTGTGAAAAGATCACAAATGCAATGACTCTGGTGGATCCATATGTGGTTTATGAAAAGAACACACATGCAATGACAATGATGGTTCCATATGTCGTCTATGAAAAGAACAGACATGCAATGACACTGGTGGATCCATATGTGGTGTGTGAAAAGAACACACATGAAATAATACTGGTGGATCCATATGTGGTCTGTGAAAAGAACACACATGCAATGGACACTGGTGGATCCATATGTGGTCTGTGAAAAGAACACACATGAAATGGCTCTGGTGGATCCATATGTGGTCTGTGAAAAGAACAAACATGCAATGACACTAGTGGATCCATATGTGGTCTGTGAAAAGAACAAACATGCAATGACACTAGTGGATCCATATGTGGTCTGTGAAAAGAACACACATGCAATGACACTGCTGGATCCATATGTGGTCTATGAAAAGAACACACATGCAATGACACTAGTGGATCCATATGTGGTCTATGAAAAGAACACACATGCAATGACACTGTTGGATCCAAATGTGGTATGTGAAAAGAACACACATGCAATTACACTGGTGGATCCATATGTGGTTTGTGAAAAGAACACACATGCAATGACAATGGTGGTTCCATATGTGGTATGTGAAAAGAACACACATGCAATGAACTGTGGTGGTTCCACATCTGGTCTGTGAAAAGAACACACATGCAATGACACTGTTATATCCATATGTGGTTTGTGAAAAGAACACACATGCAATGACAATGGTGGTTCCATCTGTGGTCAGTGAAAAGAACACACATGCAATGACTCTGGTGGATCCATTTCTGGTCTGTGAAAAGAACAGACATGCAATGACTCTGGTATATCCATATGTGGTTTGTGAAAAGAAGACACATGCAATGACATTGGTGGATACATATGTCGTAAATGAAAAGAACACACATGCAATGACACTGGTGGATACATATGTGGTTTGTGAAAAGAACACAGATGAAATGACACTGGTGGAACCATATGTGGTCGGTGAAAAGAACGCACATGCAATGACTCTGGTGGATCCATATGTGGTCTGTGAAAAGAACACAAATGCAATGACACTGGTGGATCCAAATGTGGTCTGTGAAAAGAACACACATGCAATGACACTGGTGGATCCATATGTTGTAAATGAAAAGAACACACATGCAATGACACTGGTGGATCCATATGTGGTCTATGAAAAGAACACACAAGAAATGACACTGATGGATCCATATGTGGTCTATGTAAAGAACACACATGCAATAAAATCTGGTGGATCCATATGTGGTATGTGAAAAGAACACGCATGCAATAACACTGGTGGATCCAAATATGGTCTGTGAAAAGAACACACATGCAATGACACTGGTGGATCCATATGTGGTCTGTGAAAAAAAATACATGCAATGACACTGGTGGAACCATATGTGGTCTGTGAACAGAAGACACACGCAATGACTCTGGTGGATCCATATGTGGTCTATGTAAAGAACACACATGCAATGAAATCTGGTGGATCCATATGTGGTATGTGAAAAGAACACACATGCAATAACACTGGTGGATCCAAATGTGGTCTGTGAAAAGAACACACATGCAATGACACTGGTGGATCCATATGTGGTCTGTGAAAAGAACACACATGCAATGGACACTGGTGGATCCATATGTGGTATGTGAAAAGAACACACATGAAATGACTCTGGTGGATCCATATGTAGTATATGAAAAGAACAGACATGCAATGACACTGGTGAACCCATATGTGGTCTGTTAAAAGAACACACATGCAATAACACTGGTGGATCGAAATGTGGTGTGTGAAAAGAATACACAAGCAATGACACTGGTGGATCCATCAGTCGTCTGTGAAAAGAACACACATGCAATAACTCTGGTGGATCCATATGTGGTCTGTGAAAAGAACACACATGCAATGACACTGGTGGTTCCATATGTGGTCTGTGAAAAGAACACACATGCAATGACTCTGGGGGATCCATATATGGTCTGTGAAAAGAACACACATGCAATGACACTGGTGGTTCCATATGTGGTCTATGAAAAGAACACACATGCAATGACTCTGGTGAATCCATATGTGGTCTGTGAAAAGAGCACACATGCAATGTCGCTGGTGGATCCAAATGTGGACTGCGAAAAGAACACACATGCAATGACAGTGGTGGATCCATATGTCGTCTATGAAAAGAACACACATGCAATGAACTCTGGTGGATCCATATGTGGTCTGTGAAAAGAACACACATGCAATGACACTGGTGGATTCAAATGTGGTATGTGAAAAGAACACACATGCAATGACACTGGTGGATACATATGTCGTAAATGAAAAGAACACACATGCAATGACACTGGTGGATACATATGTGGTTTGTGAAAAGAACACAGATGAAATGACACTGGTGGAACCATATGTGGTCGGTGAAAAGAACGCACATGCAATGACTCTGGTGGATCCATATGTGGTCTGTGAAAAGAACACAAATGCAATGACACTGGTGGATCCAAATGTGGTCTGTGAAAAGAACACATATGCAATGACACTGGTGGATCCATATGTTGTAAATGAAAAGAACACACATGCAATGACACTGGTGGATCCATATGTGGTCTATGAAAAGAACACACATGAAATGACACTGATGGATCCATATGTGGTCTATGTAAAGAACACACATGCAATGAAATCTGGTGGATCCATATGTGGTATGTGAAAAGAACACACATGCAATAACACTGGTGGATCCAAATATGGTCTGTGAAAAGAACACACATGCAATGACACTGGTGGATCCATATGTGGTCTGTGAAAAAAAATCACATGCAATGACACTGGTGGAACCATATGTGGTCTATGAACAGAAGACACACGCAATGACTCTGGTGGATCCATATGTGGTCTATGTAAAGAACACACATGCAATGAAATCTGGTGGATCCATATGTGGTACGTGAAAAGAACACACATGCAATAACACTGGTGGATCCAAATGTGGTCTGTGAAAAGAACACACATGCAATGACACTGGTGGATCCATATGTGGTCTGTGAAAAGAACACACATGCAATGGACACTGGTGGATCCATATGTGGTATGTGAAAAGAACACACATGAAATGACTTTGGTGGATCCATATGTGGTATATGAAAAGAACAGACATGCAATGACACTGGTGAACCCATATGTGGTCTGTGAAAAGAACACACATGCAATAACACTGGTGGATCAAAATGTGGTGTGTGAAAAGAACACACAAGCAATGACACTGGTGGATCCATCTGTCGTCTGTGAAAAGAACACACATGCAATAACTCTGGTGGATCCATATGTGGTCTGTGAAAAGAACACACATGCAATGACACTGGTGGTTCCATATGTGGTCTGTGAAAAGAACACACATGCAATGACTCTGGGGGATCCATATGTGGTCTGTGAAAAGAACACACAGGCAATGACACTGGTGGTTCCATATGTGGTCTATGAAAAGAACACACATGCAATGACTCTGGTGGATCCATATGTGGTCTATGAAAAGAACAGATGCAATGAACTCTGGTGCATCCATATGTGGTCTGTGAAAAGAACACACATGCAATGACACTGGTGGATCCATATGTGGTCTGTGAAAAGAACACACATGCAATGACAATGGTGGTTCCATATGTGGTCTATGAAAAGAACAGACATGCAATGACACTGGTGGATCCATATGTGGTGTGTGAAAAGAACACACATGAAATGACACTGGTGGATCCATATGTGGTCTGTGAAAAGAACACACATGCAATGGACACTGGTGGATCCATATGTGGTCTGTGAAAAGAACACACATGCAATGACACTGGTGGTTCCATATGTGGTCTATGAAAAGAACACACATGCAATGACTCTGGTGGATCCATATGTGGTCTGTGAAAAGAACACACATGCAATGCCGCTGGTGGATCCAAATGTGGTCTGCGAAAAGAACAGACATGCAATGACACTTGTGGAACCTTATGTGGTAAAGAAAAGAACACACAGGCAATGACACAGTGGATCCATATGTGGTCTACGAAAAGAACACACATGCAATGAACTCTGGTGGAGCCATATGTGGTATGTGAAAAGAACACACATGCAATAACACTGGTGGATCCAAATGTGGTCTGTGAAAAGAACACACATGCAATGACACTGTTGGATTCAAATGTGGTATGTGAAAAGAACACACATGCAATGACACCAATGGATCCATATGTGGTTTGTGAAAAGAACACAGATGCAATGACACTAGTGTTTCCATATGTGATCTGTGAAAAGAACACACATGCAATGACTCTGGTGGATCCATATGTGGTTTGTGAAAAGAACACACATGCAATGACACTGGTGGTTCCATATGTGGTCTGTGAAAAGATCACAAATGCAATGACTCTGGTGGATCCATATGTGGTTTATGAAAAGAACACACATGCAATGACAATGATGGTTCCATATGTCGTCTATGAAAAGAACAGACATGCAATGACACTGGTGGATCCATATGTGGTGTGTGAAAAGAACACACATGAAATAATACTGGTGGATCCATATGTGGTCTGTGAAAAGAACACACATGCAATGACACTGGTGGAACCATATGTGGTCTGTGAAAAGAACTCACATGTAATGACTCTGGTGGATCCATATGTGGTCTGTGAAAAGAACACACATGCAATGACACTGGTGGATCCAAATGCGGTCTGTGAAAAGAACACACTTGCAATGACACTGGTGGATCCATATGTGGTAAATGAAAAGAACACACATGCAATGACACGGGTGGATCCATATGTGGTCTGTGAAAAGAACACACATGTAATGACAATGATGGATCCATATGTGGTGTGTGAAAAGAACACACCTGCAATGACTCTGGTGGATCCATATGTGGTCTGTGAAAAGAACAGACATGCAATGACACTAGTGGATCAATATGTGGTGTGTGAAAAGAGAACACATGAAATGACACTGGTGGATCCATATGTGGTCTGTGAAAAGAACACACGTGCAATGGACACGGGTGGATCCATATGTGGTATGTGAAAAGAACACACATACAGTGACACTGGTGGATCCATATGTGGTAAATGAAAAGAACTCACATGCAATGACACTGGTGGATCCATATGTGGTCTGTGAAAAGAACACACATGTAATAACACTGGTGGATCAAAATGTTGTGTGTGAAAAGAACACACAAGCAATGACACTGGTGGATCCATCTGTGGTATGTGAAAAGAACACACATGCAATAACTCTGGTGGATCCATATGTGGTCTGTGAAAAGAACACACATGCAATGACACTGGTGGTTCCATATGTGGTCTGTGAAAAGAACACGCATGCAATGACTCTGGTGGATCCATATGTGGTCTGTGAAAAGAACACACATGCAATGACACTGGTGGTTCCATATGTGGTCTATGAAAAGAACACACATGCAATGACTCTGGTGGATCCATATGTGGTCTGTGAAAAGAACACACATGCAATGTCGCTGGTGGATCCAAATGTGGTCTACGAAAAGAACACACATGCAATGATACTTGTGGAACCTTATGTGGTAAATGAAAAGAACACACAGGCAATGACACAGTGGATCCATATGTGGTCTATGAAAAGAACACACATGCAATGAACTCTGGTGGAGCCATATGTGGTATGTGAAAAGAACACGCATGCAATAACACTGGTGGATCCAAATGTGGTCTGTGAAAAGAACACACATGCAATGACACTGTTGGATTGAAATGTGGTATGTGAAAAGAACACACATGCAATGACACCAATGGATCCATATGTGGTTTGTGAAAAGAACACACATGCAATGACACTAGTGTTTCCATATGTGGTATGTGAAAAGAACACACATGCAATGACTCTGGTGGATCCATATGTGGTTTGTGAAAAGAACACACATGCAATGACACTGGTGGTTCCATATGTGGTCTGTGAAAAGATCACAAATGCAATGACTCTGGTGGATCCATATGTGGTTTATGAAAAGAACACACATGCAATGACAATGATGGTTCCATATGTCGTCTATGAAAAGAACAGACATGCAATGACACTGGTGGATCCATATGTGGTGTGTGAAAAGAACACACATGAAATAATACTGGTGGATCCATATGTGGTCTGTGAAAAGAACACACATGCAATGGACACTGGTGGATCCATATGTGGTCTGTGAAAAGAACACACATGAAATGGCTCTGGTGGATCCATATGTGGTCTGTGAAAAGAACAAACATGCAATGACACTAGTGGATCCATATGTGGTCTGTGAAAAGAACAAACATGCAATGACACTAGTGGATCCATATGTGGTCTGTGAAAAGAACACACATGCAATGACACTGCTGGATCCATATGTGGTCTATGAAAAGAACACACATGCAATGACACTAGTGGATCCATATGTGGTCTATGAAAAGAACACCCATGCAATGACACTGTTGGATCCAAATGTGGTATGTGAAAAGAACACACATGCAATTACACTGGTGGATCCATATGTGGTCTGTGAAAAGAACACACATGCAATGACACTGGTGGAACCATATGTGGTCTGTGAAAAGAACTCACATGTAATGACTCTGGTGGATCCATATGTGGTCTGTGAAAAGAACACACATGCAATGACACTGGTGGATCCAAATGCGGTCTGTGAAAAGAACACACTTGCAATGACACTGGTGGATCCATATGTGGTAAATGAAAAGAACACACATGCAATGACACGGGTGGATCCATATGTGGTCTGTGAAAAGAACACACATGTAATGACAATGATGGATCCATATGTGGTGTGTGAAAAGAACACACCTGCAATGACTCTGGTGGATCCATATGTGGTCTGTGAAAAGAACAGACATGCAATGACACTAGTGGATCAATATGTGGTGTGTGAAAAGAGAACACATGAAATGACACTGGTGGATCCATATGTGGTCTGTGAAAAGAACACACGTGCAATGGACACGGGTGGATCCATATGTGGTATGTGAAAAGAACACACATACAGTGACACTGGTGGATCCATATGTGGTAAATGAAAAGAACTCACATGCAATGACACTGGTGGATCCATATGTGGTCTGTGAAAAGAACACACATGTAATAACACTGGTGGATCAAAATGTTGTGTGTGAAAAGAACACACAAGCAATGACACTGGTGGATCCATCTGTGGTATGTGAAAAGAACACACATGCAATAACTCTGGTGGATCCATATGTGGTCTGTGAAAAGAACACACATGCAATGACACTGGTGGTTCCATATGTGGTCTGTGAAAAGAACACGCATGCAATGACTCTGGTGGATCCATATGTGGTCTGTGAAAAGAACACACATGCAATGACACTGGTGGTTCCATATGTGGTCTATGAAAAGAACACACATGCAATGACTCTGGTGGATCCATATGTGGTCTGTGAAAAGAACACACATGCAATGTCGCTGGTGGATCCAAATGTGGTCTACGAAAAGAACACACATGCAATGATACTTGTGGAACCTTATGTGGTAAATGAAAAGAACACACAGGCAATGACACAGTGGATCCATATGTGGTCTATGAAAAGAACACACATGCAATGAACTCTGGTGGAGCCATATGTGGTATGTGAAAAGAACACGCATGCAATAACACTGGTGGATCCAAATGTGGTCTGTGAAAAGAACACACATGCAATGACACTGTTGGATTGAAATGTGGTATGTGAAAAGAACACACATGCAATGACACCAATGGATCCATATGTGGTTTGTGAAAAGAACACACATGCAATGACACTAGTGTTTCCATATGTGGTCTGTGAAAAGAACACACATGCAATGACTCTGGTGGATCCATATGTGGTTTGTGAAAAGAACACACATGCAATGACACTGGTGGTTCCATATGTGGTCTGTGAAAAGATCACAAATGCAATGACTCTGGTGGATCCATATGTGGTTTATGAAAAGAACACACATGCAATGACAATGATGGTTCCATATGTCGTCTATGAAAAGAACAGACATGCAATGACACTGGTGGATCCATATGTGGTGTGTGAAAAGAACACACATGAAATAATACTGGTGGATCCATATGTGGTCTGTGAAAAGAACACACATGCAATGGACACTGGTGGATCCATATGTGGTCTGTGAAAAGAACACACATGAAATGGCTCTGGTGGATCCATATGTGGTCTGTGAAAAGAACAAACATGCAATGACACTAGTGGATCCATATGTGGTCTGTGAAAAGAACAAACATGCAATGACACTAGTGGATCCATATGTGGTCTGTGAAAAGAACACACATGCAATGACACTGCTGGATCCATATGTGGTCTATGAAAAGAACACACATGCAATGACACTAGTGGATCCATATGTGGTCTATGAAAAGAACACACATGCAATGACACTGTTGGATCCAAATGTGGTATGTGAAAAGAACACACATGCAATTACACTGGTGGATCCATATGTGGTTTGTGAAAAGAACACACATGCAATGACAATGGTGGTTCCATATGTGGTATGTGAAAAGAACACACATGCAATGAACTGTGGTGGTTCCACATCTGGTCTGTGAAAAGAACACACATGCAATGACACTGTTATATCCATATGTGGTTTGTGAAAAGAACACACATGCAATGACAATGGTGGTTCCATCTGTGGTCAGTGAAAAGAACACACATGCAATGACTCTGGTGGATCCATTTCTGGTCTGTGAAAAGAACAGACATGCAATGACTCTGGTATATCCATATGTGGTTTGTGAAAAGAAGACACATGCAATGACATTGGTGGATACATATGTCGTAAATGAAAAGAACACACATGCAATGACACTGGTGGATACATATGTGGTTTGTGAAAAGAACACAGATGAAATGACACTGGTGGAACCATATGTGGTCGGTGAAAAGAACGCACATGCAATGACTCTGGTGGATCCATATGTGGTCTGTGAAAAGAACACAAATGCAATGACACTGGTGGATCCAAATGTGGTCTGTGAAAAGAACACACATGCAATGACACTGGTGGATCCATATGTTGTAAATGAAAAGAACACACATGCAATGACACTGGTGGATCCATATGTGGTCTATGAAAAGAACACACAAGAAATGACACTGATGGATCCATATGTGGTCTATGTAAAGAACACACATGCAATAAAATCTGGTGGATCCATATGTGGTATGTGAAAAGAACACGCATGCAATAACACTGGTGGATCCAAATATGGTCTGTGAAAAGAACACACATGCAATGACACTGGTGGATCCATATGTGGTCTGTGAAAAAAAATACATGCAATGACACTGGTGGAACCATATGTGGTCTGTGAACAGAAGACACACGCAATGACTCTGGTGGATCCATATGTGGTCTATGTAAAGAACACACATGCAATGAAATCTGGTGGATCCATATGTGGTATGTGAAAAGAACACACATGCAATAACACTGGTGGATCCAAATGTGGTCTGTGAAAAGAACACACATGCAATGACACTGGTGGATCCATATGTGGTCTGTGAAAAGAACACACATGCAATGGACACTGGTGGATCCATATGTGGTATGTGAAAAGAACACACATGAAATGACTCTGGTGGATCCATATGTAGTATATGAAAAGAACAGACATGCAATGACACTGGTGAACCCATATGTGGTCTGTTAAAAGAACACACATGCAATAACACTGGTGGATCGAAATGTGGTGTGTGAAAAGAATACACAAGCAATGACACTGGTGGATCCATCAGTCGTCTGTGAAAAGAACACACATGCAATAACTCTGGTGGATCCATATGTGGTCTGTGAAAAGAACACACATGCAATGACACTGGTGGTTCCATATGTGGTCTGTGAAAAGAACACACATGCAATGACTCTGGGGGATCCATATATGGTCTGTGAAAAGAACACACATGCAATGACACTGGTGGTTCCATATGTGGTCTATGAAAAGAACACACATGCAATGACTCTGGTGAATCCATATGTGGTCTGTGAAAAGAGCACACATGCAATGTCGCTGGTGGATCCAAATGTGGACTGCGAAAAGAACACACATGCAATGACAGTGGTGGATCCATATGTCGTCTATGAAAAGAACACACATGCAATGAACTCTGGTGGATCCATATGTGGTCTGTGAAAAGAACACACATGCAATGACACTGGTGGATTCAAATGTGGTATGTGAAAAGAACACACATGCAATGACACTGGTGGATACATATGTCGTAAATGAAAAGAACACACATGCAATGACACTGGTGGATACATATGTGGTTTGTGAAAAGAACACAGATGAAATGACACTGGTGGAACCATATGTGGTCGGTGAAAAGAACGCACATGCAATGACTCTGGTGGATCCATATGTGGTCTGTGAAAAGAACACAAATGCAATGACACTGGTGGATCCAAATGTGGTCTGTGAAAAGAACACATATGCAATGACACTGGTGGATCCATATGTTGTAAATGAAAAGAACACACATGCAATGACACTGGTGGATCCATATGTGGTCTATGAAAAGAACACACATGAAATGACACTGATGGATCCATATGTGGTCTATGTAAAGAACACACATGCAATGAAATCTGGTGGATCCATATGTGGTATGTGAAAAGAACACACATGCAATAACACTGGTGGATCCAAATATGGTCTGTGAAAAGAACACACATGCAATGACACTGGTGGATCCATATGTGGTCTGTGAAAAAAAATCACATGCAATGACACTGGTGGAACCATATGTGGTCTATGAACAGAAGACACACGCAATGACTCTGGTGGATCCATATGTGGTCTATGTAAAGAACACACATGCAATGAAATCTGGTGGATCCATATGTGGTACGTGAAAAGAACACACATGCAATAACACTGGTGGATCCAAATGTGGTCTGTGAAAAGAACACACATGCAATGACACTGGTGGATCCATATGTGGTCTGTGAAAAGAACACACATGCAATGGACACTGGTGGATCCATATGTGGTATGTGAAAAGAACACACATGAAATGACTTTGGTGGATCCATATGTGGTATATGAAAAGAACAGACATGCAATGACACTGGTGAACCCATATGTGGTCTGTGAAAAGAACACACATGCAATAACACTGGTGGATCAAAATGTGGTGTGTGAAAAGAACACACAAGCAATGACACTGGTGGATCCATCTGTCGTCTGTGAAAAGAACACACATGCAATAACTCTGGTGGATCCATATGTGGTCTGTGAAAAGAACACACATGCAATGACACTGGTGGTTCCATATGTGGTCTGTGAAAAGAACACACATGCAATGACTCTGGGGGATCCATATGTGGTCTGTGAAAAGAACACACAGGCAATGACACTGGTGGTTCCATATGTGGTCTATGAAAAGAACACACATGCAATGACTCTGGTGGATCCATATGTGGTCTATGAAAAGAACAGATGCAATGAACTCTGGTGCATCCATATGTGGTCTGTGAAAAGAACACACATGCAATGACACTGGTGGATCCATATGTGGTCTGTGAAAAGAACACACATGCAATGACAATGGTGGTTCCATATGTGGTCTATGAAAAGAACAGACATGCAATGACACTGGTGGATCCATATGTGGTGTGTGAAAAGAACACACATGAAATGACACTGGTGGATCCATATGTGGTCTGTGAAAAGAACACACATGCAATGGACACTGGTGGATCCATATGTGGTCTGTGAAAAGAACACACATGAAATGGCTCTGGTGGATCCATATGTGGTTTGTGAAAAGAACAGACATGCAATGACACTAGTGGATCCATATGTGGTCTGTGAAAAGAACACACATGCAATGACACTGCTGGATCCAAATGTGGTATGTGAAAAGAACACACATGCAATGACACTGGTGGATCCATATGTGGTTTATGAAAAGAACACACATGCAATGACAATGGTGGTTCCATATGTGGTTTATGAAAAGAACAGACATGCAATGACACTGGTGGATCCATATGTGCTGTGTGAAAAGAACACACATGAAATGACACTGGTGGATCCATATGTGGTCTGTAAAAAGAACACACATGCAATGGACACTGGTGGATCCATATGAGGTATGTGAATAGAACACACATGAAATAACTCTGGTGGATCCATATGTGGTATATGAAAAGAACATACATGCAATGACACTGGTGGACCCATATGTGGTCTGTGAAAAGAACACACATGCAATAACACCGGTGGATCAAAATGTGGTGTGTGAAAAGAACACACATGCAATGACACTGGTGGATCCATCTGTGATCTGTGAAAAGAACAAAGATGCAATGACACTGGTGGATCCTTATGTGGTCTGTGAAAAGAACACACATGAAATGGCTCTGGTGGATCCATATGTGGTCTGTGAAAAGAACAGACATGCAATGACACTAGTGGATCCATATGTGGTCTATGAAAAGAACACACATGCAATGACACTGTTGGATCCAAATGTGGTATGTGAAAAGAACACACATGCAATGACACTGGTGGATCCATATGTGGTTTGTGAAAAGAACACACATGCAATGACAATGGTGGTTCCATATGTGGTATGTGAAAAGAACACACATGCAATGAACTCTAGTGGTTCCATATGTGGTCTGTGAAAAGAACACACATGCAATGACACTGGTATATCCATATGTGGTTTGTGAAAAGAACACACATGCAATGACAATGGTGGTTCCATATGTGGTCTGTGAAAAGAACACACATGCAATGACTCTGGTGGATCCATTTCTGGTCTGTGAAAAGAACAGACATGAAATGACTCTGGTGTATCCATCTGTGGTTTGTGAAAAGAAGACACATGCAATGACACTGGTGGATACATATGTGGTAAATGAAAAGAACACACATGCAATGACACTGGTGGATACATATGTGGTTTGTGAAAAGAACACAGATGAAATGACACTGGTGGTGTTGGGGTTCGTAGCATGGAAAACAAAAATTTTCTATCGCATACAAACAAATAAGCCAAGATCTATCTACTAGATTGTAGCAACGAGTCGATGGAATAGCTAACCCTCGAAGATTCCAAAGCGGTTAACGAGAGCAGATTCTCGTGGGTGATGTAGTCGTACTCTTTCCGATCTCAAGATCGCGTAGACGATCCTTCCGGCGCCACGTTCCCGCAGCGCTCCCGCAGTCGGTCACACGTTCGGTACTCGACGAAGACCTTCCTCTCCCTTGTTCCAGCAGGCAGCGGAGGTTGTAGCACTCTCCTCGCGATTCTGGCAGCACGACGGCGTGGTACCGGAAGTAGAGGGGAGATCCCGCAGGGCTTCGCCTTAAGCCGGTGCGAGTATGGTGGAGTTTATGAGAGAGGCTATTAGTGGTCTAGTAATTAGACACACCAATTAGAGGGCTCTAAACCAATTAGAAGGCTCTAAACTGAATAGCTCTAAACCGGGGTCTAGATCTAGGGTTTAGTTTAGAGGATAGGAAACTTGTGTGTTCTAGGAGGGAGCCCTGCCCCTCCTTATATAGGTGGGAGGGGCTGGCCGGCCAAGGGGAGGAGTTCCTCCCCAACTCGGCCTTGGGAGGTGCGCCGGCCAAGGGGAGGAACCCTCCTCCAACTCGGCCTCCACCTCTCCTCCTCTTTCTCCTCTTTCCGAAAACTGGCAGTTTGACCGAAAACTGGCAGTTTGACTTTTCCAATTAGGATTTGAATTAACCCTTTATTTCGGACAGCGAGAACACTTAGTACATGATGCAATCATTCCAACATGCAATGACACATTCATGTACCCTTTCCCCCTCCGGAGTGCCGGACATTCCGGGACTTTCTAGAATGTTCCCGATGAAAACACCGGAACCATTCCCCAACTCCGAAACGGTACTTTCCTTATATGAATCTTATTCTCCGGACCATTCCGGATCACCTCGTGATATCCCGGATCCCATCCGAGACTCCGAACAACATTCGGTCTCTTTCTCATAATACCATAACTACTCAAACAACGTCGAATCCTTAAGTGTGTCTCCCTACGGTTCGTGAATTATGCGGACATGATCGAGACACTTCTCCGAACAATAACCAATAGAGGAATCTGGAAATTCATATGGCTCCCACATATTTCTACGATTACATTGCGATCGAATGAACCACTTACATACGATACCAATTTCCCTTTGTCTCACGATATGTTACTTATCCGAGGTTATGATCGTCGGTATCTCTACATACCTAGTTCAACCTCGTTACTGATAAGTACTCTTTTCTCGTTCCCGTGATATGTGATCCCTTGTGACCTAGTCACATGCTTGCAAGCTAATTGGATGACATTTCACCGAGAGGGCCCAGAGAATATCTATCCGTCATATGGATGGACAAATCCCACTCTTGATCCATGTGTCTCAACCAATACTTTCCGAACACTCAATGCCACCTTTATAGCCACCCTGTTACGGTGTGGTGTTTGATGACATCAAAGCATCCATCCGGCAAAGGTGATATGCATGATCTCATGGTCGAAGGAATTAGGTTACTATGTATCAGAAAGCATATAGCAATTGAACTATTGAAATGACTTGATCTTTATGCTACGCTTATCTATAGGAGTATGTCCACCATATCATTCTCCTAACGATATGATCTTGTTGTTAATAACATCTCAATGTTCATGATAGGGAAACCACAATCATCTATTAACCAACAAGCTAGTGAAGTATAGAGGCTATACTAGGGACTTCAATTTAAGTTTACAATTCACACAAGTATTAATGTTTCCTTGTTAATACTATTATAGCATGAATATAAACATTTATCATAAACACAAAGATATAATAATAACTATATTTATTATTGCCTCTAGGGCATATCTCCAACAGTCTCCCACTTGCACTAGAGTCAATAATCTAGTTTCAAACCTTTGTGTATTCAACACCTATGGCTTTCCGGTGTTGCATGTACACGATTGCTAGTGGTCAACTGATCTCCGGATCTGACACTTCCAGGTCCGTGTGTAATTGCATGTCTTTGCGTCTCTACGCATCACTCATTCTCTAATGAGATGGCTTTGTATAATTTGGTCTTTCGGTGTGACCTTTAGTTCTTTGGGGTTAAAACATGTTGATAATATTGTCGCACAATATATCTTCATAGTATTATCCCGCTGTGAACTACACCTAGTTTGATAACAAACTACTTGACACAAATGCCCTCTTTTGCTGCTAACATAGCAGTCATACACTTAGCCTTTTGTTGCAGTATCTGTCACAATGTCTTAACTTTGGAACTCATCCAAATCCATTATGGAACTCACTTTCCATTATATTGTGCCACCCTTAATTTAGATTGAGATAAACTTAATTTGTACTCTGTGACAAAACTAGTATCAATGTAGTACTTTTACAATGAACTAACCATCTATTTGTCACTTCTACAAATAATATACTCTTAGTTCTTCCAAAAAGATCATAAGAATATCCTTACTATCGTCCAATGATCATCTTATGAATCATTCTGGTATATGCTCATAACTTTTAGAGCATAGGACATATCTGGATTTGTACATACCACAGTATGATTGATATAAACACTCTTTGCGATTTCATATATCAAGTATCAATCTATACTTGAATCTTTGTTTCACTTACCAAATGTCAATACACTTGAATATATCATCAACATTGAACTCTTTCAATCCTTTCTGTGCGACAAGAACCTTTTCTTGTAGTTTCTATATTGAACTCATTCAATATCTCGTTTATGTACTTCTGGCACAACCATATTAGCATCTATTGATGCCAAATATTTGGGTTTTGCCTAAGTCTTTCATCAGGATGAAATTCTTAATATGTGTCAATAAAAGATACATCATTTCTAATCAACAATATGTCCTCCACATAATGTATTAGAAATATGTTTTTAGCGCTCCCACTTAATTTTTTTTTGCAAATGCAAGCATCTTCATTGTCTCCGATGAAATTAAACTCTTTTAACAGTTTCATCATAGTGAAGATTCCAACTCCGCTATGCTTACTTCAACCATTGAAGTTTGCATATGCATTCAGCATCCTTTGAATTAACAAAACCCTTTGGACCATGTCATGCACACGTCCTAGGTAACAATTCTATTAGAAGAACTTGTTTTGTTTATTCAACTACCACATAACAAAATTATATGTAGTGGTTGCTATATTAATCCGTATAGACTAAATATCGCTATGAAAGATCAAATCTTGTCATAGTCAATCTTTGAACATTGTTGTGAACTCTTTCCCAACATGTCGACTATTTCATAGATGTGAAACATCCATGTCTACTTCTTTATAGATCCAAACACAACTGTAAGGTCTTACACCTTTCTCGAGGGACCTTCAAGTTCAAAACTTGATTTCTCGTGTATGGAATTATCACGGATTTTATGGCTTCAAGCCATTTGACGGAGTCAGGGCCCATCATCGCTTCTTTGCATGTAGTCCGTTCATTATTCTCAAATAATGATTCAACCCTCAAATCTTAGTATTTGATTGTTTACTCGACCTACTTGTTTCAATAGGAACTTAGATCTCAATGACCACATCCTTTTGAGGTACATGAGCCATGAGCATTAGTTGCTGCCTCCGGAACACTTTTCGGTGCTGCGCAACTCTGATCATATAGCTAAGGTTCTTTTAACCCTATCAAAGTTCTATTGTCCTCCCACTTAACTTTTCACGAAAAATTCCTTCTCAAAGAAACTTGACGTTCTAAGCGACAAACACTTTTGTCTCCGGTGTTTATGGAGGAATACTTAACAGTAATACAAAGACAGATTTATCCGACTTTGGTTGCAAACATCTTTAATGCATAGCATACCAATGTTTAAGAAAGGACCACTTGGGTTTTATCCCAAACCATAACTTTATATGGTGTCATTTCAGCGGATTATGATGGAGCTCTTTTCAGTGGAAAACGGTAGTCTCTAAAGCTTTTAATCTTTTAAAATATAATGGCAGTTTTATGAATTATACCTTTTGATCTTACCATGTCAAACAAGGTTTTAATTACATATCTCGAACGCTCCATACTCTTATGGTGTTTCGGGAAATGCAAATCCACGGAACGATTCCTTAAATCTTAGGTATTATGCTAAACTTGTAACTCAAATATCTTCCTTTATGATCTTATCATAAACTATTTATATTCTTGTTACAATGATTTTGCACTTCATCTTGAAATCTTTGAATTTTTCAAATATTTCATACTTCATCCTTATTAAGTAAATATTCATATATTCACTCAAATTTTCGGAGAAAGCATATGAAGTTGAAATCCATCGCTCTTGACTACACATAATGGAGTTCGTACAACAATATGCACAAGTTCCAATAAGCTAGTCTTTCGTTCCCTTTTGGCCTATGAACGAAGTTTTAATTATTCTCTAGGAAAGTTTCACAAACGTCATTTGATCAAAAATCAAAAGACTCCAAAATTCCATCCACATGGAGTTTCTTCATGTTTTCTTTCCAATATAATTTAAACTGCGATGTCACTTCCTAAGTGATCTTTCAATCAATTTGTCTTTCGACATTTTTTTTAGCACTAGTTTTATGGATGTGATTTCTCCAACGAGATTTGTAAATCATCCATCTTTTATGGATTACGGCAATTATTTGAACAACCCTGTTGTTCTCATAATACCTGATGAAACAAATCTTGAAGGCAAGCTTTGATGTTTAACGAGCAACACAATAACCCTTTATTTGTTCTTGATGAACATCATCACATATTCTTTTGCTAGTTACTTAGGCCATTGTAGTTCATGAATTGTGTTGTTTCGTATGACGATTCATACCAACAAATTCAGTATAAAATACTTAAGAACCACATTGTTTAATGAGCAAAGAATATAGCCATAACATGTATATCATCTATATACTTAAACTGAACAATTCTAGTCTTTTCTTTTCTGCCATATATTTCTGAGATTCTCTTTCAGTATTTCCTTTTCTGTTTGAAAGAATCTATCAACATTAATAGTGGAGTCATACATATGACACATAGTCCAAAGCGTGTATAATTAAATACCAATGTCTTTGGATTTGCACTTTGAAGTAGATCACCATCATCAAATGTTTGGTGTTCTTTCAAATTCCTTTCTTTAGTAATCTATTGGTGTAGTAAACATTTTACCTACATCAAATATTCACCTTTATCATGGAATCGTCCATGACCAAGCTACTTTTAGCTTATAACGGTGAATCGCGAGTATAATGTTGCTCTCCAAAACCTTTTGGAGGATTAGGATAACTAGTGTCTCCAACCTTTTGCAAATTCTCATCAAATATGAGAACATGACTTTTGCCATATTATACTCTATCATGTTGCAACCAAAACTTTGTTTCAGATATCACAATATCTTCCACACATCATGGTTTCTGAAACAACTCTTTCAGATCCTAGATAACCTTGATATTAAGACAATCCTTTAAATATCAAGAATCATGGAGACAAACATGATACTTTATATACTAACACTTGGAATTGTTACTCTTGATTTAATACCAATTATTAAACTTCATGGAGTAACCGGAACTTACTGAAAGTTTGCAATAGGACTTTTAAACTTTAGATTAACACTTCAAAACAATACGATACCAGTTCGTAAAGTAACTAACCAGAATTCTATAGTTCTATCATCTCAATTATAACTAAGCGCAAGGTGGTAAACGGATGCCAATGACTACAACAACTATGCAAATTCACTTTGATTTAGTTTATGATAAATTGAGTTCTAATTAATAATTAAATTAATCTAGGTGAACTCCCACTCAAAACAACATCCCTCACATTGTTTTAGTGATCACACGAACCAAATCCACTACATCAACTCCGATCATCACGAGAGTTGATATAGTTTCAATGGCGAACAATCGACATGTTCATCATATCTACTATATGACTCATGCTTTACCTTTCGGTGATCCGTGTTCCTGAGGCCATGTCTGTACATGCTAGGCTCGTCAAGATCAAACCTTAGCTACCGCATAAGCAAATCTGGCTTGCTTACGTTGTATTCACCCGCGGAATCAAAGACACCCGATCATCACGTGGTGCTTCGAAGCAACAAGCTTTGGCAACGGTGCATACTAAGGGTGAACACTTTAGAACTTGAAATTTTGTGCATGAGGGATCATCTTATAATGCTACCGTCGTCTACTAAGCAATACAAGATGCATAAAGGATTAACATCACATGCAATTCATAATATGTGATATGATATGGCCTTTCTTCTTTGTGCTTCCGATCTCCATCTTCAAGCACGAACATGATCTCCATCATCACCGGTATAGCATCAAGGTCAATGACGCTTCTTCATGGTTGTCGTCCACCAGCTTCAACTATTACAACTATTTTGAATAGACACGCAGGTCTTAACAGAAATTAAAGACAACCATATGGCTCCTGCCGGTTGCCAACTTACAATAAGGAACATTGCATACATCAAATATAATCACAATCATGGCCATATCACATCACTGCACACCCCTGCAAAACAAAGTTAGACGCTTCTACTTTCTTTGCATGTTTTACGTGGTTTGGGGCTTTCCATAAGTGTCGTTCTAACCTACGAACAAGAACCACAACATTGATACTAGCATTGTTGATTACCCGTTGTAAATTGGATCTTTACTATGCTAGGAGAAACAGGCACCCGCAAAGCCACTTATGCAATACGAGTTGCATGTCAAGCGTGGAGCAAGTCTCATGAACGATGTCATGTAAGGTTAGCCCGGGCCGCTTCATCCCAACATACCGCAAGATGCAAAGTACACGCAAAGCAATCTACAATAAAAGCATCAACGCCCACAATGACCATTGTGTTCTACTCGTGCAACAGATCTACATATAGACACGGCTCTGATACCACTGTTGGGGTTCGTAGCATGGAAAACAAAAATTTTCTATCGCATACAAACAAATAAGCCAAGATCTATCTACTAGATTGTAGCAACGAGTCGATGGAATAGCTAACCCTCGAAGATTCCAAAGCGGTTAACGAGAGCAGATTCTCGTGGGTGATGTAGTCGTACTCTTTCCGATCTCAAGATCGCGTAGACGATCCTTCCGGCGCCACGTTCCCGCAGCGCTCCCGCAGTCGGTCACACGTTCGGTACTCGACGAAGACCTTCCTCTCCCTTGTTCCAGCAGGCAGCGGAGGTTGTAGCACTCTCCTCGCGATTCTGGCAGCACGACGGCGTGGTACCGGAAGTAGAGGGGAGATCCCGCAGGGCTTCGCCTTAAGCCGGTGCGAGTATGGTGGAGTTTATGAGAGAGGCTATTAGTGGTCTAGTAATTAGACACACCAATTAGAGGGCTCTAAACCAATTAGAAGGCTCTAAACTGAATAGCTCTAAACCGGGGTCTAGATCTAGGGTTTAGTTTAGAGGATAGGAAACTTGTGTGTTCTAGGAGGGAGCCCTGCCCCTCCTTATATAGGTGGGAGGGGCTGGCCGGCCAAGGGGAGGAGTTCCTCCCCAACTCGGCCTTGGGAGGTGCGCCGGCCAAGGGGAGGAACCCTCCTCCAACTCGGCCTCCACCTCTCCTCCTCTTTCTCCTCTTTCCGAAAACTGGCAGTTTGACCGAAAACTGGCAGTTTGACTTTTCCAATTAGGATTTGAATTAACCCTTTATTTCGGACAGCGAGAACACTTAGTACATGATGCAATCATTCCAACATGCAATGACACATTCATGTACCCTTTCCCCCTCCGGAGTGCCGGACATTCCGGGACTTTCTAGAATGTTCCCGATGAAAACACCGGAACCATTCCCCAACTCCGAAACGGTACTTTCCTTATATGAATCTTATTCTCCGGACCATTCCGGATCACCTCGTGATATCCCGGATCCCATCCGAGACTCCGAACAACATTCGGTCTCTTTCTCATAATACCATAACTACTCAAACAACGTCGAATCCTTAAGTGTGTCTCCCTACGGTTCGTGAATTATGCGGACATGATCGAGACACTTCTCCGAACAATAACCAATAGAGGAATCTGGAAATTCATATGGCTCCCACATATTTCTACGATTACATTGCGATCGAATGAACCACTTACATACGATACCAATTTCCCTTTGTCTCACGATATGTTACTTATCCGAGGTTATGATCGTCGGTATCTCTACATACCTAGTTCAACCTCGTTACTGATAAGTACTCTTTTCTCGTTCCCGTGATATGTGATCCCTTGTGACCTAGTCACATGCTTGCAAGCTAATTGGATGACATTTCACCGAGAGGGCCCAGAGAATATCTATCCGTCATATGGATGGACAAATCCCACTCTTGATCCATGTGTCTCAACCAATACTTTCCGAACACTCAATGCCACCTTTATAGCCACCCTGTTACGGTGTGGTGTTTGATGACATCAAAGCATCCATCCGGCAAAGGTGATATGCATGATCTCATGGTCGAAGGAATTAGGTTACTATGTATCAGAAAGCATATAGCAATTGAACTATTGAAATGACTTGATCTTTATGCTACGCTTATCTATAGGAGTATGTCCACCATATCATTCTCCTAACGATATGATCTTGTTGTTAATAACATCTCAATGTTCATGATAGGGAAACCACAATCATCTATTAACCAACAAGCTAGTGAAGTATAGAGGCTATACTAGGGACTTCAATTTAAGTTTACAATTCACACAAGTATTAATGTTTCCTTGTTAATACTATTATAGCATGAATATAAACATTTATCATAAACACAAAGATATAATAATAACTATATTTATTATTGCCTCTAGGGCATATCTCCAACAGGTGGAACCATATGTGGTCGGTGAAAAGAACACACATGCAATGACTCTGGTGGATCCATATGTGGTCTGTGAAAAGAACACAAATGCAATGACACTGGTGGATCCAAATGTGGTCTGTGAAAAGAACACACATGCAATGACACTGGTGGATCCATATGTGGTCTATGAAAACAACACACATGAAATGACACTGATGGATCCATATGTGGTTTATGTAAAGAACACACATGCAATGAAATCTGGTGGATCCATATGTGGTATGTGAAAAGAACACACATGCAATAACATTGGTGGATCCAAATGTGGTCTGTGAAAAGAACACACATGCAATGACACTGGTGGATCCATATGTGGTCTGTGAAAAAAAAAGACACATGCAATGACTTTGGTGGATCCATATGTGGTCTGTGAAAAGAACACACATGCAATGACACTGGTGGATCCAAATGTGGTCTGTGAAAAGAACACACATGCAATGACACTGGTGGATCCATATGTGGTAAATGAAAAGAACACACATGCAATGACACGGGTGCATCCATATGTGGTCTGTGAAAAGAACACACATGTAATGACAATGATGGATCCATATGTGGTCTGTGAAAAGAACACACATGCAATGACTCTGGTGGATCCATATGTGGTCTGTGAAAAGAACAGACATGCAATGACACTAGTGGATCCATATGTGGTGTGTGAAAAGAAAACACATGAAATGACAGTGGTGGATCCATATGTGGTCTGTGAAAAGAACACACATGCAATGGACACTGGTGGATCCATATGTGGTATGTGAAAAAAAAACACATGAAATGACTCTGGTGAATCCATATGTGGTATATGAAAAGAACAGACATGCAATGACACTGGTGGACCCATATGTGTTCTGTGAAAAGAACACACATGCAATAACACTGGTGGATCAAAATGTGGTGTGTGAAAAGAACACACAAGCAATGACACTGGTGGATCCATCTATGGTCTGTGAAAAGAACACACATGCAATAACTCTGGTGGATCCATATGTGGTCTGTGAAAAGAACACACATGCAATGACACTGGTGTTTCCATATGTGGTCTATGAAAAGAACACACATGCAATGACACTGGTGGTTCCATATGTGGTCTGTGAAAAGAACACAAATGCAATGACTCTGGTGGATCCATATGTGGTCTGTGAAAAGAACACACATGCAATGCCGCTTGTGGATCCAAATGTGGTGAGCGAAAAGAACACACATGCAATGACACTTGTGGAACCTTATGTGGTAAATGAAAAGAACACACATGCAATGACACTGGTGGATCCATATGTGGTCAATGAAAAGAACACACATGCAATGAACTCTGGTGGATCCATATGTGGTCTGTGAAGACAACACACATGTAATAACACCGGTGGATCCAAATGTGTTCTGTGAAAAGAACACACATGCAAGGACACTGGTGGATTCAAATGTGGTATGTGAAAAGAACACACATGCAATGACACCAATGGATCCATATGTGGTTTGTGAAAAGAACAAACTTGAAATGACACTGGTGGATCCATATGTGGTCTGTGAAAAGAACACAGATGCAATGAACTCTGGTGCATCCATATGTGGTCTGTGAAAAGAACACACATGCAATGACACTGGTGGATCCATATGTGGTCTGTGAAAAGAACACACATGCAATGACAATGGTGGTTCCATATGTGGTCTATGAAAAGAACAGACATGCAATGACACTGGTGGATCCATATGTGGTGTGTGAAAAGAACACACATGAAATGACACTGGTGGATCCATATGTGGTCTGTGAAAAGAACACACATGCAATGGACACTGGTGGATCCATATGTGGTCTGTGAAAAGAACACACATGAAATGGCTCTGGTGGATCCATATGTGGTTTGTGAAAAGAACAGACATGCAATGACACTAGTGGATCCATATGTGGTCTGTGAAAAGAACACACATGCAATGACACTGCTGGATCCAAATGTGGTATGTGAAAAGAACACACATGCAATGACACTAGTGGAACCATATGTGGTTTGTGAAAAGAACACACATGCAATGACAGTGGTGGTTCCATATGTGGTATGTGAAAAGAACACACATGCAATGAACTCCTGTGGTTCCATATGTGGTATGTGAAAAGAACACACATGCAATGACAATGGTATATCCATATGTGGTTTGTGAAAAGAACACACATGCAATGACAATGGTGGTTCCATATGTGGATTGTGAAAAGAACACACATGCAATGACTCTGGTGGATCCATTTCTGGTCTGTGAAAAGAACAGACATGCAATGACTCTGGTGTATCCATATGTGGTTTGTGAAAAGAAGACACATGCAATGACACTGGTGGATACATATGTGGTAAATGAAAAGAACACACATGCAATGACACTAGTGGATACATATGTGGTTTGTGAAAAGAACACATATGAAATGACACTGGTGGAACCATATGTGGTCGGTGAAAAGAACGCACATGCAATGACTCTGGTGGATCCATATGTGGTCTGTGAAAAGAACACAAATGCAATGACACTGGTGGATCCAAATGTGGTCTGTGAAAAGAACACACATGCAATGACACCGGTGGATCCATAGGTGGTAAATGAAAAGAACACACATGCAATGACACTGGTGGATCCACATGTGGTAAATGAAAAGAACACACATGAAATGACACTGATGGATCCATATGTGGTCTATGTAAAGAACACACATGCAATGAAATCTGGTGGATCCATATGTGGTTTGTGAAAAGAACACACATGTAATAACACTGGTGGATCCAAATGTGGTCTGCGAAAAGAACACACATGCAATGACACTGGTGGATCCATATGTGGTATGTGAAAAAAAACACATGCAATGAAACTGGTGGAACCATATGTGGTCTGTGAACAGAAGACACATGCAATGACTCTGGTGGATCCATATGTGGTATGTGAAAAGAACACACATGCAATGACACTGGTGGATCCAAATGTGGTTCGTGAAAAGAACACACATGCAATGACACTGGTGGATCCATATGTGGTAAATGAAAAGAACACACATGCTATGACACGGGTGCATCCATATGTGGTCTGTGAAAAGAACACACATGTAATGACAATGATGGATCCATATGTGGTCTGTGAAAAGAACACACATGCAATGACTCTGGTGGATCCATATGTGCTCTGTGAAAAGAACACACATGCAATGACACTAGTGGATCCATATGTGGTGTGTGAAAAGAACACACATGAAATGACACTCGTGGATCCATATGTGGTCTGTGAAAAGAACACACATGCAATGGACACTGGTGGATCCATATGTGGTATGTGAATAGAACACACATGAAATGACTCTGGTGGATCCATATGTGGTATAGGAAAATAACAGACATGCAATGACATTGGTGGACCCATATGTGGTCTGTGAAAAGAACACACATGCAATAACACCGGCGGATCAAAATGTGGTGTGTGAAAAGAACACACATGCAATGACAGTGATGGATCCATCTGTGGTCTATGAAAAGAACACACATGCAATGACACTACTGGATCCATATGTGGTTTGTGAAAAAAAGACATATGCAATGACACTGGTGGATCCATATGTGGTAAATGAAAAGAACACACATGCAATGACACTGGTGGATCCATATGTGGTCTGTGAAAAGAACACAGATGAAATGACACTGGTGGAACCATATGTGGTCTGTGAAAAGAACACACATGCAATGACTCTGGTGGATCCATATGTGGTCTATGAAAAGAACACACATGCAATGACACTGGTGGATCCAAATGTGGTCTGTGAAAAGAACACACATGCAATGACACGGGTGGATCCATATGTGGTAATTGAAAAGAACACACATGCAATGACACTGGTGGATCCATATGTGGTATATGAAAAGAACACACATGAAATGAGACTGATGGATCCATATGTGGTCTATGTAAAGAACACACATGCAATGAAAACTGGTAGATCCATATGTGGTCTGTGAAAAGAACACACATGCAATAACACTGGTGGATCCAAATGTGGTGTGTGACAAGAACACACATGCAATGAGACTGGTGGATCCATATGTGGTCTGTAAAAAGAACACACATGCAATGACACTGGTGGAACCATATGTGGTCTGTGAAAAGAACACACATGCAATGACTCTGGTGGATCGATATGTGGTCTGTGAAAAGAACACACATGCAATGACACTGGTGGATCCAAATGTGGTCTGTGAAAAGAACACACATGAAATGACACTGGTGGATCCATATGTGGTAATGAAAAGAACACACATGCAATGACACCGGTGGATCCATATGTGGTCTGTGGAAAGAGCACACATGTAATGACAATGATGGATCCAAATGTGGTCTGTGAAAAGAACACACATGCAATGACTCTGGTGGATCCATATGTGGTCTGTAAAAAGAACAGACATGCAATGACACTACTAGATCCATATGTGGTGTGCGAAAAGAACACACATGAAATGACACAGGTGGATCCATATGTGGTCTGTGAAAAGAACACACATGCAATGGACACTGGTGGATCTATATGTGGTCTGTGAGAAGAACACACATGAAATGGCTCTGGTGGAACCATATGTGGTGTGTGAAAAGAACACACATGAAATGACACTGGTGGATCCATATGTGGTCTGTGAAAAGAACACAGATGCAATGAACCCTGGTGGATCCATATGTGGTCTGTGAAAAGAACAGACAAGCAATGACACTAGTGGATCCAAATGTGGTATGTGAAAAGAACACACATGCAATGACACTGGTGGATCCATATGTGGTCTATGAAAAGAACACACATGTAATGACAATGGTGGTTCCATATGTGGTCTGTGAAAAGAACACACATGCAATGACTCTGGTGGATCCATATGTGGCCTGTGAAAAGAAAACACATGCAATGACACTGGTGGATCCATACGTGGTGTGTGAATAGAACACACATGCAATGAAAATAGTGGATCCAAATGTGGTTTGTGAAAAGAACACACATGCAATGACAATGGTGGTTCCATATGTGGTATGTGAAAAGAATACACATGCAATGAACTCTGGTGGTTCCATATGTGGTCTGTGAAAAGAACACACATGCAATGACACTGGTAGATCCATATGTGGTTTGTGAAAAGAACACACATGCAATGACAATGGTGGTTCCATATGTGGTCTGTGAAAAGAACACACATGTAATGACTCTGGTGGATCCATTTGTGGTCTGTGAAAAGAACAGACATGCAATGGCACTGGTGGATCCATATGTGGTGTGTGAAAAGAACACACATGCAATAAAAATAGTGGATCCAAATGTGGTTTGTAAAAAGAACACACATGCAATGACTCTGTAGTATCCATATGTGGTTTGTGAAAAAAAGACATATGCAATGACACTGGTGGATCCATATGTGGTAAATGAAAAGAACACACATGCAATGACACTGGTGGATCCATATGTGGTCTGTGAAAAGAACACAGATGAAATGACACTGGTGGATCCATATGTGGTCTATGAAAAGAACACACATGCAATGACACTGGTGGATCCAAATGTGGTCTGTGAAAAGAACACACATGCAATGACACGGGTGGATCCATCTGTGGTAAATGAAAAGAACACACATGCAATGACACTGGTGGATCCATATGTGGTATATGAAAAGAACACACATGAAATGAGACTGATGGATCCATATGTGGTCTATGTAAAGAACACACATGCAATGAAAACTGGTAGATCCATATGTGGTCTGTGAAAAGAACACACATGCAATAACACTGGTGGATCCAAATGTGGTCTGTGACAAGAACACACATGCAATGAGACTGGTGGATCCATATGTGGTCTGTAAAAAGAACACACATGCAATGACACTGGTGGAACCATATGTGGTCTGTGAAAAGAACACACATGCAATGACTCTGGTGGATCGATATGTGGTCTGTGAAAAGAACACACATGCAATCACACTGGTGGATCCAAATGTGGTCTGTGAAAAGAACACACATGCAATGACACTGGTGGATCCATATGTGGTAAATGAAAAGAACACACATGCAATGACACCGGTGGATCCATATGTGGTCTGTGGAAAGAGCACACATGTAATGACAATGATGGATCCAAATGTGGTCTGTGAAAAGAACACACATGCAATGACTCTGGTGGATCCATATGTGGTCTGTGAAAAGAACAGACATGCAATGACACTAGTGGATCCATATGTGGTGTGTGAAAAGAACACACATGAAATGACACTGGTGGATCCATATGTGGTCTGTGAAAAGAACACACATGCAATGGACACTGGTGGATCCATATGTGGTATGTGGAAAGAACACACATGAAATAGCGCTGGTGGATCCATATGTGGTATATGAAAAGAACAGACATGCAATGACACTGGTGGACCCATATGTGGTCTGTGAAAAGAACACACATGCAATAACACCGGTGGATCAAAATGTGGTGTGTGAAAAGAACACACATGCAATGACACTGGTGGATCCATATGTGGTCTGTGAAAAGAACACACATGCAATGACTCTGGTGGATCCATATGTGGTCTGTGAAAAGAACACACATGCAATGACACTGGTGGTTCCCTATGTGGTCTGTGAAAAGAACACACATGCAATGACTCTGGTGGATCCATATGTGGTCTATGAAAAGAACACACATGCAATGACAAGTGTGGTTCCATATGTGGTCTGTGAAAAGAACACACATGCAATGACACTGGTGGATCCAAATGTGGTCTGTGAAAAGAACACACATGCAATGACACGGGTGGATCCATCTGTGGTAAATGAAAAGAACACACATGCAATGACACTGGTGGATCCATATGTGGTATATGAAAAGAACACACATGAAATGAGACTGATGGATCCATATGTGGTCTATGTAAAGAACACACATGCAATGAAAACTGGTAGATCCATATGTGGTCTGTGAAAAGAACACACATGCAATAACACTGGTGGATCCAAATGTAGTCTGTGACAAGAACACACATGCAATGAGACTGGTGGATCCATATGTGGTCTGTAAAAAGAACACACATGCAATGACACTGGTGGAACCATATGTGGTCTGTGAAAAGAACACACATGCAATGACTCTGGTGGATCGATATGTAGTCTGTGAAAAGAACACACATGCAATGACACTAGTGGATCCAAATGTGGTCTGTGAAAAGAACACACATGCAATGACACTGGTGGATCCATATGTGGTAAATGAAAAGAACACACATGCAATGACACCGGTGGATCCATATGTGGTCTGTGGAAAGAGCACACATGTAATGACAATGATGGATCCAAATGTGGTCTGTGAAAAGAACACACATGCAATGACTCTGGTGGATCCATATGTGGTCTGTGAAAAGAACAGACATGCAATGACACTAGTGGATCCATATGTGGTGTGTGAAAAGAACACACATGAAATGACACTGGTGGATCCATATGTGGTCTGTGAAAAGAACACACATGCAATGGACACTGGTGGATCCATATGTGGTATGTGGAAAGAACACACATGAAATAGCGCTGGTGGATCCATATGTGGTATATGAAAAGAACAGACATGCAATGACACTGGTGGACCCATATGTGGTCTGTGAAAAGAACACACATGCAATAACACCGGTGGATCAAAATGTGGTGTGTGAAAAGAACACACATGCAATGACACTGGTGGATCCATATGTGGTCCGTGAAAAGAACACACATGCAATGACTCTGGTGGATCCATATGTGGTCTGCGAAAAGAACACACATGCAATGACACTGGTGGTTCCCTATGTGGTCTGTGAAAAGAACACACATGCAATGACTCTGGTGGATCCATATGTGGTCTGTGAAAAGAACACACATGCAATACCGCTGATGGATCCAAATGTGGTCTGTCAGAAGAACACACATGCAATGACACTTGTGGAACCTTATGTGGTAAATGAAAAGAAAACACATGCAATGACACTGGTGGATCCTTATGTGGTCTGTGAAAAAAAAACACATGGAATGACACTGTTGGATCCATATGTGGTCTATGAAAAGAACACACATGCAATGAACTCTGGTGGATCCATATGTGGTCTGTGAAAAGAACACACATGCAATAACATTTGTGGATCCAAATGTGGTCTCTGAAAAGAACACACATGCAATGAGTCTGGTGGACCCATATGTGGTCTGTGAAAAGAACACACATGCAATGACACTGGTGGATCCAAATGTGGTTTGTGAAAAGAACACACATGCAATGACAAGTGTGGTTCCATATGTGGTCTGTGAAAAGAACACACATGCAATGACTCTGGTGGATCCATTTGTGGTTTGTGAAAACAACACACATGCAATGGACACTAGTGGATCCATATGTGGTATGTGAAAAGAACACACATGAAATGACTCTGGTGGATCCAAATGTGGTTTGTGAAAAGAACACACATGCAATGACTCTGGTGTATCCATATGTGGTTTGTGAAAAGAAGACATATGCAATGACACTGGTGGATCCATATGTGGTAAACAAAAAGAACACACATGCAATGACACTGGTGGATCCATATGTGGTCTGTGAAAAGAACACAGATAAAATGACACTGGTGGAACCATATGTGGTCTGTGAAAAGAACACACATGCAATGACTCTGGTGGATCCACATGTGGTCTGTGAAAAGAACACACATGCAATGACACTGGTGGTCCAAATGTGGTCTGTGAAAAGAACACACATGCAATGACATGGGTGGATCTATATGTGGTAAATGAAAAGAACACACATGCAATGACACTAGTGGATCCATATGTGGTCTATGAAAAGAACACACATGAAATGACACTGATGGATCCATATATGGTCTATGTAAAGAACACACATGCAATGAAATCTGGTAGATCCATATGTGGTTTGTGAAAAAAAGACATATGCAATGACACTGGTGGATCCATATGTGGTAAATGAAAATAACACACATGCAATGACACTGGTGGATCCATATGTGGTCTGTGAAAAGAACACAGATGAAATGACAGTGGTGGAACCATATGTGGTCTGTGAAAAGATCACACATGCAATGACTCTGTTGGATCCATATGTGGTCTATGAAAAGAACACACATGCAATGACACTGGTGGATCCAAATGTGGTCTGTGAAAAGAACACACATGCAATGACACGGGTGGATCCATATGTGGTAAATGAAAAGAACACACATGCAATGACACTGGTGGATCCATATGTGGTATATGAAAAGAACACACATGAAATGACACTGATGGATCCATATGTGGTCTATGTAAAGAACACACATGCAATGAAAACTGGTAGATCCATATGTGGTCTGTGAAAAGAACACACATGCAATAACACTGGTGGATCCAAATGTGGTCTATGACAAGAACACACATGCAATGAAACTGGTGGATCCATATGTGGTCTGTAAAAAGAACACACATGCAATGACACTGGTGGAACCATATGTGGTCTGTGAAAAGAACACACATGCAATGACTCTGGTGGATCCATATTTGGTCTGTGAAAAGAACACACATGCAATGACACTGGTGGATCCAAATGTGGTCTGTGAAAAGAACACACATGCAATGACACTGGTGGATCCATATGTGGTAGATGAAAAGAACACACATGCAATGACACCGGTGGATCCATATGTGGTCTGTGGAAAGAGCACACATGTAATGACAATGATGGATCCAAATGTGGTCTGTGAAAAGAACACACATGCAATGACTCTGGTGGATCCATATGTGGTTAGTGAAAAGAACAGACATGCAGTGACACTAGTGGATCCATATGTGGTGTGTGAAAAGAACACACATGAAATGACACTGGTGGATCCATATGTGGTCTGTGAAAAGAACACACATGCAATGGACACTGGTGGATCCATATGTGGTATGTGGAAAGAACACACATGAAATAGCGCTGGTGGATCCATATGTGGTATATGAAAAGAACAGACATGCAATGACACTGGTGGACCCATATGTGGTCTGTGAAAAGAACACACATGCAATAACACCGGTGGATCAAAATGTGGTGTGTGAAAATAACACACATGCAATGACACTGGTGGATCCATATGTGGTATGTGAAAAGAACACACATGAAATGACTCTGGTGGATCCAAATGTGGTTTGTGAAAAGAACACACATGCAATGACTCTGGTGTATCCATATGTGGTTTGTGAAAAGAAGACATATGCAATGACACTGGTGGATCCATATGTGGTAAACAAAAAGAACACACATGCAATGACACTGGTGGATCCATATGTGGTCTGTGA
This sequence comes from Avena sativa, assembly GCA_916181665.1. Classification (NCBI taxonomy): domain Eukaryota; kingdom Viridiplantae; phylum Streptophyta; class Magnoliopsida; order Poales; family Poaceae; genus Avena; species Avena sativa. The sequence goes on from OV702292.1 coordinate 324,204,419, forward strand.
AAAGAACACAGATAAAATGACACTGGTGGAACCATATGTGGTCTGTGAAAAGAACACACATGCAATGACTCTGGTGGATCCACATGTGGTCTGTGAAAAGAACACACATGCAATGACACTGGTGGTCCAAATGTGGTCTGTGAAAAGAACACACATGCAATGACATGGGTGGATCTATATGTGGTAAATGAAAAGAACACACATGCAATGACACTAGTGGATCCATATGTGGTCTATGAAAAGAACACACATGAAATGACACTGATGGATCCATATATGGTCTATGTAAAGAACACACATGCAATGAAATCTGGTAGATCCATATGTGGTTTGTGAAAAAAAGACATATGCAATGACACTGGTGGATCCATATGTGGTAAATGAAAAGAACACACATGCAATGACACTGGTGGATCCATATGTGGTCTGTGAAAAGAACACAGATGAAATGACAGTGGTGGAACCATATGTGGTCTGTGAAAAGATCACACATGCAATGACTCTGTTGGATCCATATGTGGTCTATGAAAAGAACACACATGCAATGACACTGGTGGATCCAAATGTGGTCTGTGAAAAGAACACACATGCAATGACACGGGTGGATCCATATGTGGTAAATGAAAAGAACACACATGCAATGACACTGGTGGATCCATATGTGGTATATGAAAAGAACACACATGAAATGACACTGATGGATCCATATGTGGTCTATGTAAAGAACACACATGCAATGAAAACTAGTAGATCCATATGTGGTCTGTGAAAAGAACACACATGCAATAACACTGGTGGATCCAAATGTGGTCTATGACAAGAACACACATGCAATGAGACTGGTGGATCCATATGTGGTCTGTAAAAAGAACACACATGCAATGACACTGGTGGAACCATATGTGGTCTGTGAAAAGAACACACATGCAATGACTCTGGTGGATCCATATTTGGTCTGTGAAAAGAACACACATGCAATGACACTGGTGGATCCAAATGTGGTCTGTGAAAAGAACACACATGCAATGACACTGGTGGATCCATATGTGGTAGATGAAAAGAACACACATGCAATGACACCGGTGGATCCATATGTGGTCTGTGGAAAGAGCACACATGTAATGACAATGATGGATCCAAATGTGGTCTGTGAAAAGAACACACATGCAATGACTCTGGTGGATCCATATGTGGTTAGTGAAAAGAACAGACATGCAGTGACACTAGTGGATCCATATGTGGTGTGTGAAAAGAACACACATGAAATGACACTGGTGGATCCATATGTGGTCTGTGAAAAGAACACACATGCAATGGACACTGGTGGATCCATATGTGGTATGTGGAAAGAACACACATGAAATAGCGCTGGTGGATCCATATGTGGTATATGAAAAGAACAGACATGCAATGACACTGGTGGACCCATATGTGGTCTGTGAAAAGAACACACATGCAATAACACCGGTGGATCAAAATGTGGTGTGTGAAAATAACACACATGCAATGACACTGGTGGATCCATATGTGGTATGTGAAAAGAACACACATGAAATGACTCTGGTGGATCCAAATGTGGTTTGTGAAAAGAACACACATGCAATGACTCTGGTGTATCCATATGTGGTTTGTGAAAAGAAGACATATGCAATGACACTGGTGGATCCATATGTGGTAAACAAAAAGAACACACATGCAATGACACTGGTGGATCCATATGTGGTCTGTGAAAAGAACACAGATAAAATGACACTGGTGGAACCATATGTGGTCTGTGAAAAGAACACACATGCAATGACTCTGGTGGATCCACATGTGGTCTGTGAAAAGAACACACATGCAATGACACTGGTGGTCCAAATGTGGTCTGTGAAAAGAACACACATGCAATGACATGGGTGGATCTATATGTGGTAAATGAAAAGAACACACATGCAATGACACTAGTGGATCCATATGTGGTCTATGAAAAGAACACACATGAAATGACACTGATGGATCCATATATGGTCTATGTAAAGAACACACATGCAATGAAATCTGGTAGATCCATATGTGGTTTGTGAAAAAAAGACATATGCAATGACACTGGTGGATCCATATGTGGTAAATGAAAAGAACACACATGCAATGACACTGGTGGATCCATATGTGGTCTGTGAAAAGAACACAGATGAAATGATAGTGGTGGAACCATATGTGGTCTGTGAAAAGATCACACATGCAATGACTCTGTTGGATCCATATGTGGTCTATGAAAAGAACACACATGCAATGACACTGGTGGATCCAAATGTGGTCTGTGAAAAGAACACACATGCAATGACACGGGTGGATCCATATGTGGTAAATGAAAAGAACACACATGCAATGACACTGGTGGATCCATATGTGGTATATGAAAAGAACACACATGAAATGACACTGATGGATCCATATGTGGTCTATGTAAAGAACACACATGCAATGAAAACTGGTAGATCCATATGTGGTCTGTGAAAAGAACACACATGCAATAACACTGGTGGATCCAAATGTGGTCTATGACAAGAACACACATGCAATGAGACTGGTGGATCCATATGTGGTCTGTAAAAAGAACACACATGCAATGACACTGGTGGAACCATATGTGGTCTGTGAAAAGAACACACATGCAATGACTCTGGTGGATCCATATTTGGTCTGTGAAAAGAACACACATGCAATGACACTGGTGGATCCAAATGTGGTCTGTGAAAAGAACACACATGCAATGACACTGGTGGATCCATATGTGGTAGATGAAAAGAACACACATGCAATGACACCGGTGGATCCATATGTGGTCTGTGGAAAGAGCACACATGTAATGACAATGATGGATCCAAATGTGGTCTGTGAAAAGAACACACATGCAATGACTCTGGTGGATCCATATGTGGTTAGTGAAAAGAACAGACATGCAGTGACACTAGTGGATCCATATGTGGTGTGTGAAAAGAACACACATGAAATGACACTGGTGGATCCATATGTGGTCTGTGAAAAGAACACACATGCAATGGACACTGGTGGATCCATATGTGGTATGTGGAAAGAACACACATGAAATAGCGCTGGCGGATCCATATGTGGTATATGAAAAGAACAGACATGCAATGACACTGGTGGACCCATATGTGGTCTGTGAAAAGAACACACATGCAATAACACCGGTGGATCAAAATGTGGTGTGTGAAAATAACACACATGCAATGACACTGGTGGATCCATATGTGGTCCGTGAAAAGAACACACATGCAATGACTCTGGTGGATCCATATGTGGTCTGTGAAAAGAACACACATGCAATGACTCTGGTGGATCCATATGTGGTCCGTGAAAAGAACACACATGCAATGACTCTGGTGGATCCATTTGTGGTTTGTGAAAAGAACACACATGCAATGGACACTAGTGGATCCATATGTGGTATGTGAAAAGAACACACATGAAATGACTCTGGTGGATCCAACTGTGGTTTGTGAAAAGAACACACATGCAATGACTCTGGTGTATCCATATGTGGTTTGTGAAAAGAAGACATATGCAATGACACTGGTGGATCCATATGTGGTAAACAAAAAGAACACACATGCAATGACACTGGTGGATCCATATGTGGTCTGTGAAAAGAACACAGATGAAATGACACTGGTGGAACCATATGTGGTCTGTGAAAAGAACACACATGCAATGACTCTGGTGGATCCACATGTGGTCTGTGAAAAGAACACACATGCAATGACACTGGTGGATCCAAATGTGGTCTGTGAAAAGAACACACATGCAATGACACGGGTGGATCTATATGTGGTAAATGAAAAGAACACACATGCAATGACACTAGTGGATCCATATGTGGTCTATGAAAAGAACACACATGAAATGACACTGATGGATCCATATGTGGTCTATGTAAAGAACACACATGCAATGAAATCTGGTAGATCCATATGTGGTTTGTGAAAAAAAGACATATGCAATGACACTGGTGGATCCATATGTGGTAAATGAAAAGAACACACATGCAATGACACTGGTGGATCCATATGTGGTCTGTGAAAAGAACACAGATGAAATGACACTTGTGGAACCATATGTGGTCTGTGAAAAGAACACACATGCAATGACTCTGGTGGATCCATATGTGGTGTATGAAAAGAACACACATGCAATGACACTGGTGGATCCAAATGTGGTCTGTGAAAAGAACACACATGCAATGACACGGGTGGATCCATATGTGGTAAATGAAAAGAACACACATGCAATGACACTGGTGGATCCATATGTGGTCTATGAAAAGAACACACATGAAATGACACTGATGGATCCATATGTGGTCTATGTAAAGAACACACATGCAACGAAAACTGGTAGATCCATATGTGGTCTATGAAAAGAACACACATGCAATAACACTGGTGGATCCAAATGTGGTCTATGACAAGAACACACATGCAATGAGACTAGTGGATCCATATGTGGTCTGTAAAAAGGACACACATGCAATGACACTGGTGGAACCATATGTGGTCTGTGAAAAGAACACACATGCAATGACTCTGGTGGATCCATATGTGGTCTGTGAAAAGAACACACATGCAATGACACTGGTGGATCCAAATGTGGTCTGTGAAAAGAACACACATGCAATGACACTGGTGGATCCATATGTGGTAAATGAAAAGAACACATATGCAATGACACCGGTGGATCCATATGTGGTCTGTGGAAAGAGCACACATGTAATGACAATGATGGATCCAAATGTGGTCTGTGAAAAGAACACACATGCAATGACTCTGGTGGATCCATATGTGGTCTGTGAAAAGAACAGACATGCAATGACACTAGTGGATCCATATGTGGTGTGTGAAAAGAACACACATGAAATGACACTGGTGGATCCATATGTGGTCTGTGAAAAGAACACACATGCAATGGACACTGGTGGATCCATATGTGGTATGTGGAAAGAACACACATGAAATAGCGCTGGTGGATCCATATGTGGTATATGAAAACAACAGACATGCAATGACACTGGTGGACCCATATGTGGTCTGTGAAAAGAACACACATGCAATAACACCGGTGGATCAAAATGTGGTGTGTGAAAAGAACACACATGCAATGACACTGGTGGATCCATATGTGGTCCGTGAAAAGAACACACATGCAATGACTCTGGTGGATCCATATGTGGTCTGTGAAAAGAACACACATGCAATGACACTGGTGGTTCCATATGTGGTTTGTGAAAAGAACACACATGCAATGACTCTGGTGTATCCATATGTGGTCTGTGAAAAGAACACACATGCAATGGACACTGGTGGATCCATATGTGAAATGTGGAAAGAACACACATGAAATAGCGCTGGTGGATCCATATGTGGTATATGAAAACAACAGACATGCAATGACACTGGTGGACCCATATGTGGTCTGTGAAAAGAACACACATGCAATAACACCGGTGGATCAAAATGTGGTGTGTGAAAAGAACACACATGCAATGACACTGGTGGATCCATATGTGGTCCGTGAAAAGAACACACATGCAATGACTCTGGTGGATCCATATGTGGTCTGTGAAAAGAACACACATGCAATGACACTGGTGGTTCCATATGTGGTCTGTGAAAAGAACACACATGCAATGACTCTGGTGGATCCATATGTGGTCTGTGAAAAGAACACACATGCAATACCGCTGATGGATCCAAATGTGGTCTGTCAGAAGAACACACATGCAATGACACTTGTGGAACCTTATGTGGTAAATGAAAAGAAAACACATGCAATGACACTGGTGGATCCTTATGTGGTCTGTGAAAAGAACACACATGAAATGACACTGTTGGATCCATATGTGGTCTATGAAAAGAACACACATGCAATGAACTCTGGTGGATCCATATGTGGTCTGTGAAAAGAACACACATGCAATAACACTTATGGATCCAAATGTGGTCTGTGAAAAGAACACACATGCAATGACTCTAGTGGACCCATATGTGGTCTGTGAAAAGAACACACATGCAATGACACTGGTGGATCCAAATGTGGTTTGTGAAAAGAACACACATGCAATGACAAGTGTGGTTCCATATGTGGTCTGTGAAAAGAACACACATGCAATGACTCGGGTGGATCCATTTGTGGTTTGTGAAAAGAACACACATGCAATGGACACTAGTGGATCCATATGTGGTATGTGAAAAGAACACACATGAAATGACTCTGGTGGATCCAAATGTGGTTTGTGAAAAGAACACACATGCAATGACTCTGGTGTATCCATATGTGGTTTGTGAAAAGAAGACATATGCAATGACACTGGTGGATCCATATGTGGTAAACAAAAAGAACACGCATGCAATGACACTGGTGGATCCATATGTGGTCTGTGAAAAGAACACAGATGAAATGACACTGGTGGAACCATATGTGGTCTGTGAAAAGAACACACATGCAATGACTCTGGTGGATCCACATGTGGTCTGTGAAAAGAACACACATGCAATGACACTGGTGGATCCAAATGTGGTCTGTGAAAAGAACACACATGCAATGACACGGGTGGATCTATATGTGGTAAATGAAAAGAACACACATGCAATGACACTAGTGGATCCATATGTGGTCTATGAAAAGAACACACATGAAATGACACTGATGGATCCATATGTGGTCTATGTAAAGAACACACATGCAATGAAATCTGGTAGATCCATATGTGGTTTGTGAAAAAAAGACATATGCAATGACACTGGTGGATCCATATGTGGTAAATGAAAAGAACACACATGCAATGACACTGGTGGATCCATATGTGGTCTGTGAAAAGAACACAGATGAAATGACACTGGTGGAACCATATGTGGTCTGTGAAAAGAACACACATGCAATGACTCTGGTGGATCCATATGTGGTCTATGAAAAGAACACACATGCAATGACACTGGTGGATCCAAATGTGGTCTGTGAAAAGAACACACATGCAATGACACGGGTGGATCCATATGTGGTAAATGAAAAGAACACACATGTAATGACACTGGTGGATCCATATGTGGTATATGAAAAGAACACACATGAAATGACACTGATGGATCCATATGTGGTCTATGTAAAGAACACACATGCAATGAAAACTGGTAGATCCATATGTGGTCTGTGAAAAGAACACACATGCAATAACACTGGTGGATCCAAATGTGGTCTATGACAAGAACACACATGCAATGAGACTGGTGGATCCATATGTGGTCTGTAAAAAGGACACACATGCAATGACACTGGTGGAACCATATGTGGTCTGTGAAAAGAACACACATGCAATGACTCTGGTGGATCCATATGTGGTCTGTGAAAAGAACACACATGCAATGACACTGGTGGATCCAAATGTGGTCTGTGAAAAGAACACACATGCAATGACACTGGTGGATCCATATGTGGTAAATGAAAAGAACACACATGCAATGACACCGGTGGATCCATATGTGGTCTGTGGAAAGAGCACACATGTAATGACAATGATGGATCCAAATGTGGTCTGTGAAAAGAACACACATGCAATGACTCTGGTGGATCCATATGTGGTCTGTGAAAAGAACAGACATGCAATGACACTAGTGGATCCATATGTGGTGTGTGAAAAGAACACACATGAAATGACACTGGTGGATCCATATGTGGTCTGTGAAAAGAACACACATGCAATGGACACTTGTGGATCCATATGTGGTATGTGGAAAGAACACACATGAAATAGCGCTGGTGGATCCATATGTGGTATATGAAAACAACAGACATGCAATGACACTAGTGAACCCATATGTGGTCTGTGAAAAGAACACACATGCAATAACACCGGTGGATCAAAATGTGGTGTGTGAAAAGAACACACATGCAATGACACTGGTGGATCCATATGTGGTCCGTGAAAAGAACACACATGCAATGACTCTGGTGGATCCATATGTGGTCTGTGAAAAGAACACACATGCAATGACACTGGTGGTTCCATATGTGGTCTGTGAAAAGAACACACATGCAATGACTCTGGTGGATCCATATGTGGTCTGTGAAAAGAACACACATGCAATACCGCTGATGGATCCAAATGTGGTCTGTCAGAAGAACACACATGCAATGACACTTCTGGAACCTTATGTGGTAAATGAAAAGAAAACACATGCAATGACACTGGTGGATCCTTATGTGGTCTGTGAAAAGAACACACATGAAATGACACTGTTGGATCCATATGTGGTCTATGAAAAGAACACACATGCAATGAACTCTGGTGGATCCATATGTGGTCTGTGAAAAGAACACACATGCAATAACACTTATGGATCCAAATGTGGTCTGTGAAAAGAACACACATGCAATGACTCTAGTGGACCCATATGTGGTCTGTGAAAAGAACACACATGCAATGACACTGGTGGATCCAAATGTGGTTTGTGAAAAGAACACACATGCAATGACAAGTGTGGTTCCATATGTGGTCTGTGAAAAGAACACACATGCAATGACTCGGGTGGATCCATTTGTGGTTTGTGAAAAGCACACACATGCAATGGACACTAGTGGATCCATATGTGGTATGTGAAAAGAACACACATGAAATGACTCTGGTGGATCCAAATGTGGTTTGTGAAAAGAACACACATGCAATGACTCTGGTGTATCCATATGTGGTTTGTCAAAAGAAGACATATGCAATGACACTGGTGGATCCATATGTGGTAAACAAAAAGAACACGCATGCAATGACACTGGTGGATCCATATGTGGTCTGTGAAAAGAACACATATGAAATGACACTGGTGGAACCATATGTGGTCTGTGAAAAGAACACACATGCAATGACTCTGGTGGATCCACATGTGGTCTGTGAAAAGAACACACATGCAATGACACTGGTGGATCCAAATGTGGTCTGTGAAAAGAACACACATGCAATGACACGGGTGGATCTATATGTGGTAAATGAAAAGAACACACATGCAATGACACTAGTGGATCCATATGTGGTCTATGAAAAGAACACACATGAAATGACACTGATGGATCCATATGTGGTCTATGTAAAGAACACACACGCAATGAAATCTGGTAGATCCATATGTGGTCTGTGAAAACAACACACATGCAATAACACTGGTGGATCCAAATGTGGTATGTGAAAAGAACACACATGCAATGACACTGGTGGATCCATATGTGGTCTGTGAAAAGAACACACATGCAATGACACTGGTGGAACCATATGTGGTCTGTGAAAAGAACACACATGCAATGACTCTGGTGGATCCATATGTGGTCTGTGAAAAGAACACACATGCAATGACACTGGTGGATCCAAATGTGGTCTGTGAAAAGAACATACACGCAATGACACTGGTGGATCCATATGTGGTAAATGAAAAGAACACACATGCAATGACACGGGTGGATCCATATGTGGTCTGTGAAAAGAACACACATGTAATGACAATGATGGATCCATATGTGGTCTGTGAAAAGAATACACATGCAATGACTCTGGTGGATCCATATGTGGCCTTTGAAAAGAACACACATGCAATGGACACTGGTGGATCCATATGTGGTATGTGAAAATAACACACATGAAATGACTCTGGTGGATCCATATGTGGTATATGAAAAGAATAGACATGCATTGACACTGGTGGACCCATATGTGGTCTGTGAAAAGAACACACATGCAATAACACCGGTGGATCAAAATGTGGTGTGTGAAAAGAACACACATGCAATGACACTGATGGATCTATCTGTGGTCTGCGAAAAGAACACAGATGCAATGACTCTGGTGGATCCACACGTGGTCTGTGAAAAGAACACACATGCAATGACATTGGTGGATCCAAATGTGGTATGTGAAAAGAACACACATGCAATGGACACTAGTGGATCCATATGTGGTATGTGAAAAGAACACACATGAAATGACTCTGGTGGAATCATATGTGGTATATGAAAAGAACAGACATGCAATGACACTGGTGGATCCATATGTGGTCTATGAAAAGAACACACATGCAATAACACTGGTGGATCAAAATGTGGTGTGTGAAAAGAACACACATGCAATGACACTGGTGGATTCATATGTGGTCTGTGAAAAGAACACACATGCAATGACTCCGGTGGATCCACACGTGGTCTGTGAAAAGAACACACATGCAATGACATTGGTGGATCCAAATGTGGTATGTGAAAAGAACACACATGCAATGACACGGGTGGATCCATATGTGGTAAATGAAAAGAACACACATGCAATGACACTAGTGGATCCATATGTGGTCTATGAAAAGAACAAACATTTAATGACACTGATGGATCCATATGTGGTCTATGTAAAGCACACACATGCAATGAAATCTGGTAGATCCATATGTGGTCTATGAAAACAACACACATGCAATAACACTGGTGGATCCAAATGTGGTTTGTGAAAAGAACACACATGCAATGACACTGGTGGAACCATATGTGGTCTGTGAAAAGAACACACATGCAATGACACTGGTGGAACCATATGTGGTCTGTGAAAAGAACACACATGCAATGACTCTGGTGGATCCATATGTGGTCTGTGAAAAGAACACACATGCAATGACACTGGTGGATCCAAATGTGGTCTGTGAAAAGAACACACATGCAATGACACTGGTGGATCCATATGTGGTAAATGAAAAGAACACACATGCAATGACACGGGTGGATCCATATGTGGTTTGTGAAAAGAACACACATGTAATGACAATGATGGATCCATATGTGGTCTGTGAAAAGAACACACATGCAATGACTCTGGTGGATCCATATGTGGTATGTGAAAAGAACAGACATGCAATGACACTCGTGGATCCATATGTGGTGTGTGAAAAGAACACACATGAAATGACACTGGTGGATCCATATGTGGTTTGTCAAAAGAACACACATGCAATGGACACTGGTGGATCCATATGTGGTATGTGAAAAGAACACACATGAAATGACTCTGGTGGATCCATATGTGGTATATGAAAAGAACAGACATGCATCGACACTGGTGGACCCATATGTGGTCTATGAAAAGAACACACATGCAATAACACCGGTGGATCAAAATGTGGTGTGTGAAAAGAACACACATGCAATGACACTGGTGGATCTATCTGTGGTCTGTGAAAAGAACAGAGATGCAATGACTCTGGTGGATCCATATGTGGTCTGTGAAAAGAACACACATGCAATGACTCTGGTGGATCCACATGTGGTCTGTGAAAAGAACACACATGCAATGACACTGGTGGATCCAAATGTGGTCTGTGAAAAGAACACACATGCAATGACACGGGTGAATCCATATGTGGTAAATGAAAAGAACACACATGCAATGACACTAGTGGATCCATATGTGGTCTATGAAAAGAACACACATGAAATGACACTGATGGATCCATATGTGGTTATGTAAAGAACACACATGCAATGAAATCTGGTAGATCCATATGTGGTCTGTGAAAACAACACACATGCAATAACACTGGTGGATCCAAATGTAGTCTGTGAAAAGAACACACATGCAATGACACTGGTGGATCCATATGTGGTCTGTGAAAATAACACACATGCAATGACACTGGTGGAACCATATGTGGTTGGTGAAAAGAACACACATGCAATGACTCTGGTGGATCCATATGTGTTCTATGAAAAGAACACACATGCAATGACACTGGTGGATCCACACGTGGTCTGTGAAAAGAACACACATGCAATGACACTGGTGGATCCATATGTGGTAAATGAAAAGAACACGCATGCAATGACACGGGTGGATCCATATGTGGTCTGCGAAAAGAACACACATGTAATGACAATGATGGATCCATATGTGGTCTGTGAAAAGAATACACATGCAATGACTCTGGTGGATCCATATGTGGTCTTTGAAAAGAACAGACATGCAATGACACTAGTGGATCCATATGTGGTGTGTGAAAAGAACACACATGAAATGACACTGGTGGATCCATATGTGGTGTGTGAAAAGAACACACATGCAATGACACTGGTGGAACCATATGTGGTCTGTGAAAAGAACACACATGCAATGACTCTGGTGGATCCATATGTGGTCTGTGAAAAGAACACACATTCAATGACACTGGTGGATCCAAATGTGGTCTGTGAAAAGAACACACATGCAATAACACCGGTGGATCAAAATGTGGTGTGTGAAAAGAACACACATGCAATGACACTGGTGGATCTATCTTTGGTCTGTGAAAAGAACACAGATGCAATGACTCTGGTGGATCCATATGTGGTCTGTGAAAAGAACACACATGCAATGACTCTGGTGGATCCACATGTGGTCTGTGAAAAGAACACACATGCAATGACACTGGTGGATCCAAATGTGGTCTGTGAAAAGAACACACATGCAATGACACGGTTTGATCTATATGTGGTAAATGAAAAGAACACACATGCAATGACACTAGTGGATCCATATGTGGTCTATGAAAAGAACACACATGAAATGACAGTGATGGATCCATATGTGGTCTATGTAAAGAACACACATGCAATGAAATCTGGTAGATCCATATGTGGTCTGTGAAAACAACACACATGCAATAACACTGGTGGATCCAAATGTGGTATGTGAAAAGAACACACATGCAATGACACTGGTGGATCCATATGTGGTCTGTGAAAAGAACACACATGCAATGACACTGGTGGAACCATATGTGGTCTGTGAAAAGAACACACATGCAATGACTCTGGTGGATCCATATGTGGTCTGTGAAAAGAACACACATGCAATGACACTGGTGGATCCAAATGTGGTCTGTGAAAAGAACACACACGCAATGACACTAGTGGATCCATATGTGGTATGTGAAAAGAACACACATGAAATGACTCTGGTGGAATCATATGTGGTATATGAAAAGAACAGACATGCAATGACACTGGAAGATCCATATGTGGTCTGTGAAAAGAACACACATGCAATAACACCAGTGGATCAAAATGTGGTGTGTGAAAAGAACACACATGCAATGACACTGGTGGATTCATATGTGGTCTGTGAAAAGAACACACATGCAATGGCTCCGGTGGATCCACACGTGGTCTGTGAAAAGAACACACATGCAATGACATTGGTGGATCCAAATGTGGTATGTGAAAAGAACACACATGCAATGACACGGGTGGATCCATATGTGGTAAATGAAAAGAACACACATGCAATGACACTAGTGGATCCATATGTGGTCTATGAAAAGAACAAACATTTAATGACACTGATGGATCCATATGTGGTCTATGTAAAGCACACACATGCAATGAAATCTGGTAGATCCATATGTGGTCTATGAAAACAACACACATGCAATAACACTGGTGGATCCAAATGTGGTTTGTGAAAAGAACACACATGCAATGACACTGGTGGAACCATATGTGGTCTGTGAAAAGAACACACATGCAATGACACTGGTGGAACCATATGTGGTCTGTGAAAAGAACACACATGCAATGACTCTGGTGGATCCATATGTGGTCTGTGAAAAGAACACACATGCAATGACACTGGTGGATCCAAATGTGGTCTGTGAAAAGAACACACATGCAATGACACTGGTGGATCCATATGTGGTAAATGAAAAGAACACACATGCAATGACACGGGTGGATCCATATGTGGTTTGTGAAAAGAACACACATGTAATGACAATGATGGATCCATATGTGGTCTGTGAAAAGAACACACATGCAATGACTCTGGTGGATCCATATGTGGTATGTGAAAAGAACAGACATGCAATGACACTCGTGGATCCATATGTGGTGTGTGAAAAGAACACACATGAAATGACACTGGTGGATCCATATGTGGTTTGTGAAAAGAACACACATGCAATGGACACTGGTGGATCCATATGTGGTATGTGAAAAGAACACACATGAAATGACTCTGGTGGATCCATATGTGGTATATGAAAAGAACAGACATGCATCGACACTGGTGGACCCATATGTGGTCTATGAAAAGAACACACATGCAATAACACCGGTGGATCAAAATGTGGTGTGTGAAAAGAACACACATGCAATGACACTGGTGGATCTATCTGTGGTCTGTGAAAAGAACAGAGATGCAATGACTCTGGTGGATCCATATGTGGTCTGTGAAAAGAACACACATGCAATGACTCTGGTGGATCCACATGTGGTCTGTGAAAAGAACACACATGCAATGACACTGGTGGATCCAAATGTGGTCTGTGAAAAGAACACACATGCAATGACACGGGTGAATCCATATGTGGTAAATGAAAAGAACACACATGCAATGACACTAGTGGATCCATATGTGGTCTATGAAAAGAACACACATGAAATGACACTGATGGATCCATATGTGGTTATGTAAAGAACACACATGCAATGAAATCTGGTAGATCCATATGTGGTCTGTGAAAACAACACACATGCAATAACACTGGTGGATCCAAATGTAGTCTGTGAAAAGAACACACATGCAATGACACTGGTGGATCCATATGTGGTCTGTGAAAATAACACACATGCAATGACACTGGTGGAACCATATGTGGTTGGTGAAAAGAACACACATGCAATGACTCTGGTGGATCCATATGTGTTCTATGAAAAGAACACACATGCAATGACACTGGTGGATCCACACGTGGTCTGTGAAAAGAACACACATGCAATGACACTGGTGGATCCATATGTGGTAAATGAAAAGAACACGCATGCAATGACACGGGTGGATCCATATGTGGTCTGCGAAAAGAACACACATGTAATGACAATGATGGATCCATATGTGGTCTGTGAAAAGAATACACATGCAATGACTCTGGTGGATCCATATGTGGTCTTTGAAAAGAACAGACATGCAATGACACTAGTGGATCCATATGTGGTGTGTGAAAAGAACACACATGAAATGACACTGGTGGATCCATATGTGGTGTGTGAAAAGAACACACATGCAATGACACTGGTGGAACCATATGTGGTCTGTGAAAAGAACACACATGCAATGACTCTGGTGGATCCATATGTGGTCTGTGAAAAGAACACACATTCAATGACACTGGTGGATCCAAATGTGGTCTGTGAAAAGAACACACATGCAATAACACCGGTGGATCAAAATGTGGTGTGTGAAAAGAACACACATGCAATGACACTGGTGGATCTATCTTTGGTCTGTGAAAAGAACACAGATGCAATGACTCTGGTGGATCCATATGTGGTCTGTGAAAAGAACACACATGCAATGACTCTGGTGGATCCACATGTGGTCTGTGAAAAGAACACACATGCAATGACACTGGTGGATCCAAATGTGGTCTGTGAAAAGAACACACATGCAATGACACGGTTTGATCTATATGTGGTAAATGAAAAGAACACACATGCAATGACACTAGTGGATCCATATGTGGTCTATGAAAAGAACACACATGAAATGACAGTGATGGATCCATATGTGGTCTATGTAAAGAACACACATGCAATGAAATCTGGTAGATCCATATGTGGTCTGTGAAAACAACACACATGCAATAACACTGGTGGATCCAAATGTGGTATGTGAAAAGAACACACATGCAATGACACTGGTGGATCCATATGTGGTCTGTGAAAAGAACACACATGCAATGACACTGGTGGAACCATATGTGGTCTGTGAAAAGAACACACATGCAATGACTCTGGTGGATCCATATGTGGTCTGTGAAAAGAACACACATGCAATGACACTGGTGGATCCAAATGTGGTCTGTGAAAAGAACACACACGCAATGACACTAGTGGATCCATATGTGGTATGTGAAAAGAACACACATGAAATGACTCTGGTGGAATCATATGTGGTATATGAAAAGAACAGACATGCAATGACACTGGAAGATCCATATGTGGTCTGTGAAAAGAACACACATGCAATAACACCAGTGGATCAAAATGTGGTGTGTGAAAAGAACACACATGCAATGACACTGGTGGATTCATATGTGGTCTGTGAAAAGAACACACATGCAATGGCTCCGGTGGATCCACACGTGGTCTGTGAAAAGAACACACATGCAATGACATTGGTGGATCCAAATGTGGTATGTGAAAAGAACACACATGCAATGACACGGGTGGATCCATATGTGGTAAATGAAAAGAACACACATGCAATGACACTAGTGGATCCATATGTGGTCTATGAAAAGAACAAACATTTAATGACACTGATGGATCCATATGTGGTCTATGTAAAGAACACACATGCAATGAAATCTGGTAGATCCATATGTGGTCTATGAAAACAACACACATGCAATAACACTGGTGGATCCAAATGTGGTTTGTGAAAAGAACACACATGCAATGACACTGGTGGAACCATATGTGGTCTGTGAAAAGAACACACATGCAATGACACTGGTGGAACCATATGTGGTCTGTGAAAAGAACACACATGCAATGACTCTGGTGGATCCATATGTGGTCTGTGAAAAGAACACACATGCAATGACACTGGTGGATCCAAATGTGGTCTGTGAAAAGAACACACATGCAATGACACTGGTGGATCCATATTTGGTAAACGAAAAGAACACACGTGCAATGACACGGGTGGATCCATATGTGGTTTGTGAAAAGAACACACATGTAATGACAATGATGGATCCATATGTGGTCTGTGAAAAGAACACACATGCAATGACTCTGGTGGATCCATATGTGGTATGTGAAAAGAACAGACATGCAATGACACTCGTGGATCCATATGTGGTGTGTGAAAAGAACACACATGAAATGACACTTGTGGATCCATATGTGGTTTGTGAAAAGAACACACATGCAATGGACACTGGTGGATCCATATGTGGTATGTGAAAAGAACACACATGAAATGACTCTGGTGGATCCATATGTGGTATATGAAAAGAACAGACATGCATCGACACTGGTGGACCCATATGTGGTCTATGAAAAGAACACACATGCAATAACACCGGTGGATCAAAATGTGGTGTGTGAAAAGAACACACATGCAATGACTCTGGTGGATCCATATGTGGTCTGTGAAAAGAACACACATGCAATGACTCTGGTGGATCCATATGTGGTCTGTGAAAAGAACACACATGCAATGACTCTGGTGGATCCACATGTGGTCTGTGAAAAGAACACACATGCAATGACACTGGTGGATCCAAATGTGGTCTGTAAAAAGAACACACATGCAATGACACTGGTGAATCCATATGTGGTAAATGAAAAGAACACACATGCAATGACACTAGTGGATCCATATGTGGTCTATAAAAAGAACACACATGAAATGACACTGATGGATCCATATGTGGTTATGTAAAGAACACACATGCAATGAAATCTGGTAGATCCATATGTGGTCTGTGAAAACAACGCACATGCAATAACACTGGTGGATCCAAATGTGGTATGTGAAAAGAACACACATGCAATGACACTGGTGGATCCATATGTGGTCTGTGAAAAGAACACACATGCAATGACTCTGGTGGAACCATATGTGGTCGGTGAAAAGAACACACATGCAATGACTCTGGTGGATCCATATGTGTTCTGTGAAAAGAACACACATGCAATGACACTGGTGGATCCACACGTGGTCTGTGAAAAGAACACACATGCAATGACACTGGTGGATCCATATGTGGTAAATGAAAAGAACACGCATGCAATGACACGGGTGGATCCATATGTGGTCTGCGAAAAGAACACACATGTAATGACAATGATGGATCCATATGTGGTCTGTGAAAAGAATACACATGCAATGACTCTGGTGGATCCATATGTGGTCTTTGAAAAGAACAGACATGCAATGACACTAGTGGATCCATATGTGGTGTGTGAAAAGAACACACATGAAATGACACTGGTGGATCCATATGTGGTGTGTGAAAAGAACACACATGCAATGACACTGGTGGAACCATATGTGGTCTGTGAAAAGAACACACATGCAATGACTCTAGTGGATCCATATGTGGTCTGTGAAAAGAACACACATTCAATGACACTGGTGGATCCAAATGTGGTCTGTGAAAAGAACACACATGCAATAACACCGGTGGATCAAAATGTGGTGTGTGAAAAGAACACACATGCAATGACACTGGTGGATCTATCTGTGGTCTGTGAAAAGAACACAGATGCAATGACTCTGGTGGATCCAGATGTGGTCTGTGAAAAGAACACACATGCAATGACTCTGGTGGATCCACATGTGGTCTGTGAAAAGAACACACATGCAATGACACTTGTGGATACAAATGTGGTCTGTGAAAAGAACACACATGCAATGACACGGGTGAATCCATATGTGGTAAATGAAAAGAACACACATGCAATGACACTAGTGGATCCATATGTGGTCTATGAAAAGAACACACATGAAATGACACTTATGGATCCATATGTGGTCTATGTAAAGAACACAGATGCAATGAAATCTGGTAGATCCATATGTGGTTTATGAAAACAACACACATGCAATAACACTGGTGGATCCAAATGTGGTCTGTGAAAAGAACACACATGCAATGACACTGGTGGATCCATATGTGGTCTGTGAAAAGAACACACATGCAATGACACTTGTGGAACCATATGTGGTCGGTGAAAAGAACACACATGCAATGACTCTGGTGGATCCATATGTGGTCTGTGAAAAGAACACACATGCAATGACACTGATGGATCCATATGTGGTAAATGAAAAGAACACGCATGCAATGACACGGGTGGATCCATATGTGGTCTGTGAAAATAACACACATGTAATGACAATGATGGATCCATATGTGGTCTGTGAAAAGAATACACATGCAATGACTCTGGTGGATCCATATGTGGTCTTTGAAAAGAACAGACATGCAATGACACTAGTGGATCCATATGTGGTGTGTGAAAAGAACACACATGAAATGACACTGGTGGATCCATATGTGGTCTGTGAAAAGAACACACATGCAATGGATACTGGTGGATCCATATGTGGTATGTGAAAAGAACACACATGAAATGACTCAGGTGGATCCATATGTGGTATATGAAAAGAAGAGACATGCATTGACACTGGTGGACCCATATGTGGTCTGTGAAAAGAACACACATGCAATAACACCGGTGGATCAAAATGTGGTGTGTGAAAAGAACACACATGCAATGACACTGGTGGATCTATCTGTGGTCTGTGAAAAGAACACAGATGCAATAACTCTGGTGGATCCATATGTGGTCTGTGAAAAGAACACACATGCAATGACTCTGGTGGATCCACACGTGGTCTGTGAAAAGAACACACATGCAATGACACTGGTGGATCCAAATGTGGTATGTGAAAAGAACACACATGCAATGACACGGGTGGATCCATATGTGGTAAATGAAAAGAACACACATGCAATGACACTAGTGGATCCATATGTGGTCTATGAAAAGAACAAACATGAAATGACACTGATGGATCCATATGTGGTCTATGTAAAGAACACACATGCAATGAAATCTGGTAGATCCATATGTGGTCTGTGAAAACAACACACATGCAATAACACTGGTGGATCCAAATGTGGTCTGTGAAAAGAACACACATGCCATGACACTGGTGGATCCATATGTGGTCTATGAAAAGAACACACATGCAATGACACTAGTGGAACCATATGTGGTCTGTGAAAAGAACACACATGCAATGACTCTGGTGGATCCATATGTGGTCTGTGAAAAGAACACACATACAATGACACTGGTGGATCCAAATGTGGTCCGTGAAAAGAACACACATGCAATGACACTGGTGGATCCATATGTGGTAAATGAAAAAAACACACATGCAATGACACGGGTGGATCCATATGTGGTCTATGAAAAGAACACACATGTAATGACAATGATGCAGCCATATGTGGTCTGTGAAAAGAACACACATGCAATGACTCTGGTGTATCCATATGTGGTATGTGAAAAGAACAGACATGCAATGACACTGGTGGATCCATATGTTGTCTGTGAAAAGAACACACATGCAATGGACACTGGTGGATCCATATGTGGTATGTGAAAAGAACACACACGAAATGACTCTGGTGGATCCATATGTGGTATATGAAAAGAACAGACATGCATCGACACTGGTGGACCCATATGTGGTCTGTGAAAAGAACACACATGCAATAACACCAGTGGATCAAAATGTGGTGTGTGAAAAGAACACACATGCAATGACACTGGTGGATCTGTCTGTGGTCTGTGAAAAGAACACAGATGCAATGAATCTGGTGGATCCATATGTGGTCTGTGAAAAGAACACACATGCAATGACTCTGGTGGATCCACATGTGGTCTGTGAAAAGAACACACATGCAATGACACTGGTGGATCCAAATGTGGTCTGTGAAAAGAACACGCATGCAATGACACGGGTGAATCCATATGTGGTAAATGAAAAGAACACACATGCAATGACACTGATGGATCCATATGTGGTCTATGTAAAGAACACACATGCAATGAAATCTGGTAGATCCATATGTGGTCTATGAAAACAACACACGTGCAATAACACTTGTGGATCCAAATGTGGTCTGTGAAAAGAACACACATGCAATGACACTTGTGGATCCATATGTGGTCTGTGAAAAGAACACACATGCAATGACACTGGTGGAACCATATGTGGTCTGTGAAAAGAACACACATGCAATGACTCTGGTGGATCCATATGTGGTCTGTGAAAAGAACACACATGCAATGACACTGGTGGATCCAAATGTGGTCTGTGAAAAGAACACACATGCAATGACACTAGTGGATCCATATGTGGTAAATGAAAAGAACACACATGCAATGACACGGGTGGATCCATATGTGGTCTGTGAAAAGAACACACATGTAATAAGAATGATGGATCCATATGTGGTCTGTGAAAAGAACACACATGCAATGACTCTGGTGGATCCATATGTGGTCTGTGAAAAGAACAGACATGGAATAACACAAGTGGATCCATATGTGGTGTGTGAAAAGAACACACATGAAATGACACTGGTGGATCCATATGTGGTCTGTGAAAAGAACACACATGCAATGGACACTGGTGGATCCATATGTGGTATGTGAAAAGAACACACATGAAATGACTCTGGTGGATCCATATGTGGTATATGAAAAGAACAGACATGCATTGACACTGGTGGACCCATATGTGGTCTGTGAAAAGAACACACATGCAATAACACCGGTGGATCAAAATGTGGTGTGTGAAAAGAACACACATGCAATGACACTGGTGGATCTATCTGTGGTCTGTGAAAAGAACACAGATGCAATGACTCTGGTGGATCCATATGTGGTCTGTGAAAAGAACACATAATCAATGACACTGGTGGTTCCATATGTGGTCTGTGAAAAGAACACACATGCAATGACTTTGGTGGATCCATATGTGGTCTGTGAAAAGAACACACATACAATACCGCTGGTCGATCTAAATGTTGTCTATCAAACGAACACAAATGCAATGACACTGGTGGATCCATATGTGGTCTATGAAAAGAACACACATGCAATGACACTGGTGGAACCATATGTGGTCTGTGAGAAGAACACACATGCAATGACTCTGGTGGATCCATATGTGGTCTGTGAAAAGAACACATATGCAATGACACTGGTGGATCCAAATGTGGTCCGTGAAAAGAACACACATGCAATGACACTGGTGGATCCATATGTGGTAAATGAAAAGAACACACATGCAATGACACGGGTGGATCCATATGTGGTCTATGAAAAGAACACACATGTAATGACAATGATGGATCCATATGTGGTCTGTGAAAAGAACACACATGCAATGACTCTGATGGATCCATATGTGGTATGTGAAAAGAATAGACATGCAATGACACTCGTGGATCCATATGTGGTGTGTGAAAAGAACACACATGAAATGACACTGGTGGATCCATATGTGGTCTGTGAAAAGAACACACATGCAATGGAAACTGGTGGATCCATATGTGGTATGTGAAAAGAACACACACGAAATGACTCTGGTGGATCCATATGTGGTATATGAAAAGAACAGACATGCATCGACACTGGTGGACCCATATGTGGTATGTGAAAAGAACACACATGAAATGACACTGGTGGATCCATATGTGGTATATGAAAAGAACAGACATGCATCGACACTGGTGGACCCATATGTGGTCTATGAAAAGAACACACATGCAATGGACACTGGTGGATCCATATGTGGTATGTGAAAAGAACACACATGAAATGACTCTCGTGGATCCATATGTGGTATATGAAAAGAACAGACATGCATTGTCACTGGTGGACCCATATGTGGTCTGTGAAAAGAACACACATGCAATAACACCGGTGGATCAAAATGTGGGTGTGTGAAAAGAACACACATGCAATGACACTGGTGGATCTATCTGTGGTCTGTGAAAAGAACACAGATGCAATGACTGGTGGATCCATATGTGGTCTGTGAAAAGAACACATATGCAATGACACTGGTGGTTCCATATATGGTCTGTGAAAAGAACACACATGCAATGACTTTGGTGGATCCATATGTGGTCTGCGAAAAGAACACACATACAATACCGCTGGTCGATCTAAATGTTGTCTATCAAAAGAACACAAATGCAATGACACTTGTGGAACCTTATGTGGTAAATGAAAAGAACACACATGCAATGACACTGGTGGATCCATATGTGGTCTGTGAAAAGAACACACATGAAATGACACTGTTGGATCCATATGTGGTCTGTGAAAAGAACACATATGCAATACCGCTGGTGGATCTAAATGTGGTCTGTCAAAAGAACACACATGCAATGACACTTGTGGAACCTTATGTGGTAAATGAAAAGAACACACATGCAATAACACTGGTGGATCCAAATATGGTCTGTTAAAAGAACACACATGCAATGACACTGGTGGATCCATATGTGGTCTATGAAAAGAACACACATGCAATGACACTGGTGGATCCATATGTGGTCTGTGAAAAGAACACACATGCAATGACTCTGGTGGATCCATATGTGGTCTTTGAAAAGAACAGACATGCAATGACACTAGTGGATCCATATGTGGTGTGTGAAAAGAACACACATGAAATGACACTGGTGGATCCATATGTGGTCTGTGAAAAGAACACACATGCAATGGATACTGGTGGATCGATATGTGGTATGTGAAAAGAACACACATGCAATGACATTGGTGGATCCATATGTGGTCTATGAAAAGAACAACGTTCAATGACATTGGTGGATCCATATGTGGTATGTGAAAAGAACACACATGCAATGACACTGGTGGATCCATATGTGGTCTATGAAAAGAATACACATGCAATGACAATGGTGGTTCCATATGTGGTATGTGAAAAGAACACACATGCAATGAACTCTGGTGGTTCCATATGTGTTCTCTGAAAAGAACACACATGCAATGACACTAGTGGATCCATATGTGGTTTGTGAAAAGAACACACATGCAATGACACTGGTGGATCCTTATGTGGTCTGTGAAAAGAACACACATGAAATGACACTGTTGGATCCATATGTGGTCTATGAAAAGAGAACACATGCAATGAACACTGGTGGATCCATATGTGGTCTGTGAAAAGAACACACATGCAATAACACTGGTGGATCCAAATGTGGTTTGTGAAAATAACACACATGCAATGACTCTGGTGGATCCATATGTGGTCTGTGAAAAGAACACACATGCAATGACACTGGTGGATCCAAATGTGGTTTGTCAAAAGAACACACATGCAATGACAAGTGTGGTTCCATATGTGGTCTGTGAAAAAAACACACATGCAATGACTCTGGTGGATCCATTTGTGGTCTGTGAAAAGAACAGACATGCAATGACACAGGTGGATCCAAATGTGGTCTGTGAAAAGAACACACATGAAATGACACTGGTGGATCCATATGTGGTCTGTGAAAAGAACACACATGCAATGACTCTGGTGTATCCATATGTGGTTTGTGAAAAGAAGACATATGCAATGACACTGGTGGATCCATATGTGGTAAATGAAAAGAACACACATGCAATGACACTGGTGGATCCATATGTGGTCTGTGAAAAGAACACAGATGAAATGACACTAGTGGAACCATATGTGGTTTGTGAAAAGAACACACATGCAATGACTCTGGTGGATCCATATGTGGTATGTGAAAAGAACACACATTCAATGACACTGGTGGATCCAAATGTGGTATGCGAAAAGAACACACATGCAATGACATGGGTGGATCCATATGTGGTAAATGAAAAGAACACACATGCAATGACACTGATGGATCCATATGTGGTCTATGTAAAGAACACACATGCAATGAAATCTGGTAGATCCATATGTGGTATATGAAAAGAACACACATGCAATAACACTGGTGGATCCAAATGTGAACTGTTAAAAGAACACACATGCAATGACACTGGTGGATCCATACGTGGTCTGTGAAAATAACACACATGCAATGACACTGGTGGAACCATATGTGGTCTGTGAAAAGAACACACATGCAATGACTCTGGTGGATCCATATGTGGTCTGTGAAAAGAACACACATGCAATGACCCTGGTGGATCCAAATGTGATCTGTGAAAAGAACACACATGCAATGACACTGGTGGATCCATATGTGGTAAATGGAAAGAACACACATGCAATGACATGGGTGGATCCATATGTGGTCTGTGAAAAGAACACACATGTAATGACAATGATGGATCCATATGTCGTCTATGAAAAGAACACACATGCAATGACTCTGGTGGATCCATATGTGGTCTGTGAAAAGAACAGACATGCAATGACACTAGTGGATCCATATGTGGTGTATGAAATGAACACACATGAAATGACACTGGTGGATCCATATGTGGTCTGTGAAAAGAACACACATGCAATGGACACTGGTGGATCCATATGTGGTATGTGAAAAGAACACACATGAAATGACTCTGGTGGATCCATATGTGGTATATGAAAAGAACAGACATGCAATGACACTGGTGGACCCATATGTGGTCTATGAAAAGAACACACATGCAATAACACCGGTGGATCAAAATGTGGTGTGTGAAAAGAACACACATGCAATGACACTGGTGGATTGTGGTCTGTGAAAAGAACATAGATGCAATGACTCTGGTGGATCCATATGTGGTCTGTGAAAAGAACACATATGCAATGACACTGGTGGTTCCATATGTGGTCTGTGAAAAGAGCACACATGCAATGACTTTGGTGGATCCATATGTGGTCTGTGAAAAGAACACACATGCAATACCGCTGGTGGATCTAAATGTCGTCTATCAAAAGAACACACATGCAATGACACTTGTGGAACCTTATCTGGTAAATGAAAAGAACACACATGCAATGACACTGGTGGATCCATATGTGGTCTGTGAAAAGAACACACATGAAATGACACTGTTGGATCCATATGTGGTCTGTGAAAAGAACACACATGCAATACCGCTGGTAGATCGAAATGTGGTCTGTCAAAAGAACACACATGCAATGACACTTGTGGAACCTTATGTGGTAAATGAAAAGAACACACATGCAATAACACTGGTGAATCCAAATATGGTCTGTGAAAAGAACACACATGCAATGACACTGGTGGATCCATATGTGGTCTATGAAAAGAACACACATGCAATGACACTGGTGGATCCATATGTGGTATGTGAAAAGAACACACATGAAATGACAATGGTGGATCCATATGTGGTCTGTGAAAAGAACACACATGCAATGTACACTGGTGGATCGATATGTGGTATGTGAAAAGAACACACATGCAATGACATTGGTGGATCCATATGTGCTCTATGAAAAAAACAGACTTGCAATGACACTGGTGGATCCATATGTGGTATGTGAAAAGAACACACATGCAATGACACTGGTGGATCCATATGTGGTCTATGAAAAGAATACACATGCAATGACAATGGTGGTTCCATATGTGGTATGTGAAAAGAACACACATGCAATGAACTCTGGTGGTTCCATATGTGTTATGTGAAAAGAACACACATGCAATGATACTGGTGGATCCATAAGTGGTCTGTGAAAAGAACACACATGCAATGACACTGGTGGATCCATATGTGGTCTATGAAAAGAACACACATGAAATGACACTGTTGGATCCATATGTGGTCTATGAGAAGAACACACATGCAATGAACTCTGGTGGATCCATATGTGGTCTGTGAAAAGAACACACATGCAATAACACTGGTGGATCCAAATGTGGATTGTGAAAAGAACACACATGCAGTGACTCTGGTGGATCCATATGTGGTCTGTGAAAAGAACACACATGCAATGACACTGGTGGATCCATATGTGGTCTGTGAAAAGAACACACATGCAATGACACTGGTGGATCCAAATGTGGTTTGTCAAAAGAACACACATGCAATGACAAGTGTGGTTCCATATGTGATCTGTGAAAAGAACACACATGCAATGACTCTGGTGGATCCATTTGTGGTCTGTGAAAAGAACAGACATGCAATGG
This sequence comes from Avena sativa, assembly GCA_916181665.1. Lineage (NCBI taxonomy): Eukaryota > Viridiplantae > Streptophyta > Magnoliopsida > Poales > Poaceae > Avena > Avena sativa. The sequence goes on from OV702292.1 coordinate 324,231,211, forward strand.
CACTGGTGGATCCATATGTGGTGTGTGAAAAAAACACACATGCAATGAAAATAGTGGATCCAAATGTGGTTTGTGAAAAGAACACACATGCAATGACTCTAGTGTATCCATATGTGGTTTGTGAAAATAAGACATATGCAATGACACTGGTGGATCCATATGTGGTAAATGAAAAGAACACACATGCAATGACACTGGTGGATCCATATGTGGTCTGTGAAAAGAACACAGATGAAATGACACTAGTGGATCCATATGTGGTCTGTGAAAAGAACACACATGCAATGACTCTGGTGGATACATATGTGGTCTGTGAAAAGAACACACATTCAATGACACTGGTGGATCCAAATGTGGTCTGTGAAAAGAACACACATGCAATGACACGGGCGGATCCAGATGTGGTAAATGAAAAGAACACACATGCAATGACACTGGTGGATCCATACGTGTTCTATGAAAAGAACACACATGAAATGACACTAATGGATCCATATGTGGTCTATATAAAGAACACACATGCAATGAAATCTGGTAGATCCATATGTGGTCTATGAAAAGAACACAGATGCAATAACATTGGTGGATCCAAATGTGAACTGTGAAAAGAACACACATGCAATGACACTGGTGCATCCATATGTGGTCTGCGAAAATAACACACATGCAATGACACTGGTGGAACCATATGTGGTCTGTGAAAAGAACACACATGCAATGACTCTGGTGGATCCATATGTGGTCTGTGAAAAGAACACACATGCAATGACCCTGGTGGATCCAAATGTGATCTGTGAAAAGAACACACATGCAATAACACTGGTGGATCCATATGTGGTAAATGAAAAGAACACACATGCAATGACACGGGTGGATCCATATGTGGTCTGTGAAAAGAACACACATGTAATGACAATGATGGAACCATATGTCGTCTGTGAAAAGAACACACATGCAATGACTCTGGTGGAATCATATGTGGTCTGTGAAAAGAACAGACATGCAATGACACTAGTGGATCCATATGTGGTGTATGAAAAGAACACACATGGAATGACACTGGTGGATCCATATGTGGTCTGTGAAAAGAACACACATGCAATGGACACTGGTGGATCCATATGTGGTATGTGAAAAGAACACGCATGAAATGACTCTGGTGGATCCATACGTGGTATGTGAAAAGAACAGACATGCAGTGACACTGGTGGACCCATATGTGGTCTGTGAAAAGAACACACATGCAATAACACCGGTGGATCAAAATGTGGTGTGTGAAAAGAACACACATGCAATGACACTGGTGGATCCATCTGTGGTCTGTGAAAAGAACACAGATGCAATGACTCTGCTGGATCCATATGTGGTCTATGAAAAGAACACACATGCAGTGACACTGGTGGTTCCATATGTGGTCTTTGAAAAGAACACACATGGAATGACTCTGGTGGATCCATATGTGGTCTGTGAAAAGAACAGACATGCAATGACACTCGTGGATCCATATGTGGTGTGTGAAAAGAACACACATGCAATGACACTGTGGTCTGTGAAAAGAACACACATGCAATGACTCTGGTGGATCCATTTGTGGTCTGTGAAAAGAACAGACATGCAATGGCACTGGTGGATCCATATGTGGTGTGTGAAAAGAACACACATGCAATGAAAATAGTGGATCCAAATGTGGTTTGTGAAAAGAACACACATGCAATGACTCTAGTGTATCCATATGTGGTTTGTGAAAATAAGACATATGCAATGACACTGGTGGATCCATATGTGGTAAATGAAAAGAACACACATGCAATGACACTGGTGGATCCATATGTGGTCTGTGAAAAGAACACAGATGAAATGACACTAGTGGAACCATATGTGGTCTGTGAAAAGAACACACATGCAATGACTCTGGTGGATACATATGTGGTCTGTGAAAAGAACACACATTCAATGACACTGGTGGATCCAAATGTGGTCTGTGAAAAGAACACACATGCAATGACACGGGCGGATCCATATGTGGTAAATGAAAAGAACAAACATGCAATGACACTGGTGGATCCATACGTATTCTATGAAAAGAACACACATGAAACGACACTAATGGATCCATATGTGGTCTATATAAAGAACACACATGCAATGAAATCTGGTAGATCCATATGTGGTCTATGAAAAGAACACACATGCAATAACACTGTTGGATCCAAATGTGAACTGTGAAAAGAACACACATGCAATGACACTGGTGGATCCATATGTGGTCTGTGAAAGTAACACACATGCAATGACACTGGTGGAACCATATGTGGTCTGTGAAAAGAACACACATGCAATGACTCTGGTGGATCCATATGTGGTCTGTGAAAAGAACACACATGCAATGACCCTGGTGGATCCAAATGTGATCTGTGAAAAGAACACACATGCAATGACACTGGTGGATCCATATGTGGTAAATGAAAAGAACACACATGCAATGACACGGGTGGATCCATATGTGGTATGTGAAAAGAACACACATGTAATGACATTGTGGATCCATATGTGGTCGGTGAAAAGAACACACATGCAATGACACTGTGGATCCATATGTGGTTTGTGAAAAGAACACACATGCAATGACTCTGGTGGATCCATATGTGGTCTGTGAAAAGAACACACATGCAATGACACTGGTGGATCCAAATGTGATATGTGAAAAGAACACACATGCAATGACACTGGTGGAATCATATGTGGTAAATGAAAAGAACACACATGCAATGACACGGGTGGATCCATATGTGGTCTGTGAAAAGAACACACATGTAATGACAATGATGGATCCATATGTCGTCTGGGAAAAGAACACACATGCAATGACTCTGGTGGATCCATATGTGGTCTGTGAAAAGAACAGACATTCAATGACACTAGTGGATCCAGATGTGGTGTATGAAAATAACACACATGAAATGACACTGGTGGATCCATATGTGGTCTGTGAAAAGAACACACATGCAATGGACACTGGTGGATCGATATGTGGTATGTGAAAAGAACACACATGCAATGACATTGGTGGATCCATATGTGGTCTATGAAAAGAACACACATGCAATGACTATGGTGGATCCATATGTGGTCTGTGAAAAGAACACACATGCAATGACACTGGTGGATCCAAATGTGATCTGTGAAAAGAACACACATGCAATGACTCTGGTGGATCCATATGTGGTAAATGAAAAGAACACACATGCAATGACACGGGTGGATCCATATGTGGTCTGTGAAAAGAACACACATGTAAAGAAAATGATGGATCCATATGTCGTCTGTGAAAAGAACACACATGCAATGACTCTGGTGGATACATATGTGGTCTGTGAAAAGAACACACATTCAATGACACTGGTGGATCCAAATGTGGTCTGTGAAAAGAACACACATGTAATGACACGGGCGGATCCATATGTGGTAAATGAAAAGAACACACATGCAATGACACTGGTGGATCCATACGTGTTCTATGAAAAGAACACACATGAAATGACACTAATGGATCCATATGTGGTCTATATAAAGAACACACATGCAATGAAATCTGGTAGATCCATATGTGGTCTGTGAAAAGAACACACATGCAATAACACTGGTGGATCCAAATGTGAACTGTGAAAAGAACACACATGCAATGACACTAGTGGATCCATATGTGGTCTGTGAAAATAACACACATGCAATGACACTGGTGGAACCATATGTGGTCTGTGAAAAGAACACACATGCAATGACTCTGGTGGATCCATATGTGGTCTGTGAAAAGAACACACATGCAATGACCCTGGTGGATCCAAATGTGATCTGTGAAAAGAACACACATGCAATGACACTGGTGGATCCATATGTGGTCTGTGAAAAGAACACACATGTAATGACAATGATGGATCCATATGTCGTTTGTGAAAAGAACACACATGCAATGACTCTGGTGGATCCATATGTGGTCTGTGAAAAGAACAGACATGCAATGACACTAGTGGATCCATATGTGGTGTATGAAAAGAACACACATGAAATGACACTGGTGGATCCATATGTGGTTTTTGAAAAGAACACACATGCAATGGACACTGGTGGATCCATATGTGGTATGTGAAAAGAACACGCATGAAATGACTCTGGTGGATCCATTCGTGGTATGTGAAAAGAACAGACATGCAATGACACTGGTGGACCAATATGTGGTTTGTGAAAAGAACACACATGCAATAACACCGGTGGATCAAAATGTGGTGGGTGAAAAGAACACACATGCAATGACACTGGTGGATCCATCTGTGGTCTGTGAAAAGAACACAGATGCAATGACTCTGCTGGATCCATATGTGGTCTGTGAAAAGAACACACATGCAGTGACACTGGTGGTTCCGTATGTAGTCTTTGAAAAGAACACACATTGAATGACTCTGGTGGATCCATATGTGGTCTGTGAAAAGAACACATGCAATACCGCTGGTGGATCCAAATGTGGTCTGTCAAAAGAACACATATGCAATGACACTTGTGGAACCTTATGTGGTAAATGAAAAGAACACACATGCAATGACACTGGTGGATCCATATGTGGTCTGTGAAAAGAACACACATGAAATGACACTGTTGGATCCATATGTGGTCTATGAAAAGAACACACATGCAATGAACTCTGGTGGATCCATATGTGGTCTGTGAAAAGAACACACATGCAATAACACTGGTGGATCCAAATGTGGTATGTGAAAAGAACACACATGCAATGACACTGGTGGATCCATATGTGGTCTGTGAAAAGCACACACATGCAATGACACTGGTGGATCCAGATGTGGTCTGTGAAAAGAACACACATGCAATGACTCTGGTGGATCCATATGTGGTCTGTCAAAAGAACACACATGCAATAACACTGGTGGATCCAAATGTGATATGTGAAAAGAACACACATGCAATGACACTGGTGGAATCATATGTGGTAAATGAAAAGAACACTCATGCAATGACACGGGTGGATCCATATGTGGTCTGTGAAAAGAACACACATGTAATGACAATGATGGATCCATATGTCGTCTGGGAAAAGAACACACATGCAATGACTCTGGTGGATCCATATGTGGTCTGTGAAAAGAACACACATGCAATGGACACTGGTGGATCGATATGTGGTATGTGAAAAGAACACACATGCAATGACATTGGTGGATCCATATGTGGTCTATGAAAAGAACACACATGCAATGACTCTGGTGGATCCATATGTGGTCTGTGAAAAGAACACACATGCAATGACACTGGTGGATCCAAATGTGATCTGTGAAAAGAACACACATGCAATGACACTGGTGGATCCATATGTGGTAAATGAAAATAACACAAATGCAATGACACGGGTGGATCCATATGTGGTCTGTGAAAAGAAGACACATGTAAAGAAAATGATGGATCCATATGTCGTCTGTGAAAAGAACACATATGCAATGACTCTGGTCGATCCATATGTGGTCTGTGAAAAGAACAGACATGCAATGACACTAGTGGATCCATATGTGGTGTATGAAAAGAACACACATGAAATGACACAGGTGGATCCATATGTGGTCTGTGAAAAGAACACACATGCAATGGACACTGGTGGATCCATATGTGGTATGTGAAAAGAACACACATGAAATGACTCTGGTGGATCCATATGTGGTATATGAAAAGAACAGACATGCAATGACAGTGGTGGACCCATATGTGGTCTGTGAAAAGAACACACATGCAATAACACCGGTGGATCAAAATGAGGTGTGTGAAAAGAACACACATGCAATGACACTGGTGGATCTATCCATGGTCTATGAAAAGAACACAGATGCAATGACTCTGGTGGATCCATATCTGGTCTGTGAAAAGAACACATGCAATACCGCTGGTGCATCCAAATGTGGTCTGTCAAAAGAACACACATGCAATGACACTTGTGGAACCTTATGTGGGAAATGAAAAGAACACACATGCAATGACACGGTGGATCCATATGTGGTCTGTGAAAAGAACACACATGAAATGACACTGTTGGATCCATATGTGGTCTATGAAAAGAACACACATGCAATGAACTCTGGTGGATCCATATGTGGTCTGTGAAAAGAACACACATGCAATAACACTGGTGGATCCAAATGTGGTCTCTGAAAAGAACACACATGCAATGACACTGGTGGATCCATATGTGGTCTATGAAAAGAACACACATGCAATGACACTGGTGGATCCAGATGTGGTCTGTGAAAAGAACACTCATGCAATGACTCTGGTGGATCCATATGTGGTCTGTGAAAAGAACACACATGCAATGACACTGGTGGATCCATATGTGGTCTGTGAAAGGAACACACATGAAATGACACTGGTGGAGCCATATGTGGTCTGTGAAAAGAACACACATGCAATGGACACTGGTGGATCGATATGTGGTATGTGAAAATAACACACATGCAATGACATTGGTGGATCCATATGTGGTCTATGAAAAGAACAAACGTGCAATGACACTGGTGGATCCATATGTGGTATGTGAAAAGAACACAGATGCATTGACACTGGTGGATCCATATGTGGTATGTGAAAAGAATACACATGCAATGACAATGGTGGTTCCATATGTGGTATGTGAAAAGAACACACATGCAATGAACTCTGGTGGTTCCATATGTGTTATGTGAAAAGAATACACATGCAATGATACTGGTGGATCCATATGTGGTCTGTGAAAAGAACACACATGCAATGACACTGGTGGATCCATATGTGGTCTGTGAAAAGAACACACATGCAATGACTCTGGTGGATCCATATGTGGTTTGTGAAAAGAACAGACATGCAATGACACTAATGGATCCATATGTGGTGTGTGAAAAGAACACACATGAAATGACACTGGTGGATCCATATGTGGTCTGTGAAAACAACACACATGCAATGGACACAGGTGGATCGGTATGTGGTATGTGAAAAGAACACACATGCAATGACAGTGGTGGATCCATATGTGGTCTATGAAAAGAACAGACGTGTAATGACACTGGTGGTTCCATATGTGGTATGTGAAAAGAACACACATGCAATGACACTGGTGGATCCAAATGTGATATGTGAAAAGAACAGACATGCAATGACACTGGTGGATCCATATGTGGTAAATGAAAAGAACACACATGCAATGACACGGGTGGATCCATATGTGGTCTGTGAAAAGAACACACATGTAATGACAATGATCGATCCATATGTCGTCTGGGAAAAGAACACACATGCAATGACTCTGGTGGATCCATATGTGGTCTGTGAAAAGAACAGACATGCAATGACACTAGTGGATCCAGATGTGGTGTATGAAAAGAACACACATGAAATGACACTGGTGGATCCATATGTGGTCTGTGAAAAGAACACACATGCAATGGACACTGGTGGATCGATATGTGGTATGTGAAAAGAACACACATGCAATGACATTGATGGATCCATATGTGGTCTATGAAAAGAACACACATGCAATGACTCCGGTGGATCCATATGTGGTCTGTGAAAAGAACACACATGCAATGACACTGGTGGATCCAAATGTGATCTGTGAAAAGAACACACATGCAATGACACGGGTGGATCCATATGTGGTAAATGAAAAGAACACACATGCAATGACACGGGTGGATCCATATGTGGTCTGTGAAAAGAACACACATGTAAAGAAAATGATGGATCCATATGTCGTCTGTGAAAAGAACACACATGCAATGACACTGGTAGATCCATATGTGGACTGTGAAAAGAACAGACATGCAATGACACTAGTGGATCCATATGTGGTGTATGAAAAGAACACACATGAAATGACACAGGTGGATCCATATGTGGTCTGTGAAAAGAACACACATGCAATGGACACTGGTGGATCCATATGTGGTATGTGAAAAGAACACACATGAAATGACTCTGGTGGATCCATATGTGGTATATGAAAAGAACAGACATGCAATGACACTGGTGGACCCATATGTGGTCTGTGAAAAGAACACACATGCAATCACACCGGTGGATCAAAATGAGGTGTGTGAAAAGAACACACATGCAATGACACTAGTGGATCTATCTGTGGTCTATGAAAAGAACACAGATGCAATGACTCTGGTGGATCCATATGTGATCTGTGAAAATAACACACATGCAATGACACTGGTGGTTCCATATGTGGTCTGTGAAAAGAACACACATGCAATGACTCTGGTGGATCCATATGTGGTCTGTGCAAAGAACACATGCAATACCGCTGGTGGATCCAAATGTGGTCTGTCAAAAAAAAACACATGCAATGACACTTGTGGAACCTTATGTGGTAAATGAAAAGAACACACATGCAATGACACTGGTGGATCCATATGCGGTCTGTCAAAAGAACACACATGAAATGACACTGTTGGATCCATATGTGGTCTATGAAAAGAACACACATGCAATGAACTCTGGTGGATCCATATGTGGTCTGTGAAAAGAACACACATGCAATAACACTGGTGGATCCAAATGTGGTCTGTGAAATAAACACACATGCAATGACACTGGTGGATCCATATGTGGTCTATGAAAAGAACACACATGCAATGACACTGGTGGATCCAGATGTGGTCTGTGAAAAGAACACACATGCAATGACTCTGGTGGATCCATATGTGGTCTGTGAAAAGAACACACATGCAATGACACTGGTGGATCCATATGTGGTCTGTGAAAGGAACACACATGAAATGACACTGGTGGAGCCATATGTGGTTTGTGAAAATAACACACATGCAATGGACACTGGTGGATCGATATGTGGTATGCGAAAAGAACACACATGCAATGACATTGGTGGATCCATATGTGGTCTATGAAAAGAACAAACGTGCAATGACACTGGTGGATCCATATGTGGTATGTGAAAAGAAAACACATGCATTGACACTGGTGGATCCATATGTGGTCTGTGAAAAGAATACACATGCAATGACAATGGTGGTTCCATATGTGGTATGTGAAAAGAACACACATGCAATGAACTCTGGTGGTTCCATATGTGTTATGTGAAAAGAATACACATGCAATGATACTGGTGGATCCATATGTGGTCTGTGAAAAGAACACACATGCAATGACACTGGTGGATCCATATGTGGTCTGTGAAAAGAACACACATGCAATGACTCTGGTGGATCCATATGTGGTTTGTGAAAAGAACAGACATGCAATGACACTAATGGATCCATATGTGGTGTGTGAAAAGAACACACATGAAATGACACTGGTGGATCCATATGTGGTCTGTGAGAACAACACACATGCAATGGACACAGGTGGATCGGTATGTGGTATGTGAAAAGAACACACATGCAATGACATTGGTGGATCCATATGTGGTCTATGAAAAGAACATACGTGTAATGACACTGGTGGATCCATATGTGGTATGTGAAAAGAACACACATGCAATGACACTGGTGGATCCAAATGTGATATGTGAAAAGAACACACATGCAATGACACTGGTGGATCCATATGTGGTAAATGAAAAGAACACACATGCAATGACACAGGTGGATCCACATGTGGTCTGTGAAAAGAACACACATGTAATGACAATGATCGATCCATATGTCGTCTGGGAAAAGAACACACATGCAATGACTCTGGTGGATCCATATGTGGTCTGTGAAAAGAACAGACATGCAATGACACTAGTGGATCCGGATGTGGTGTATGAAAAGAACACACATGAAATGACACTGGTGGATCCATATGTGGTCTGTGAAAAGAACACACATGCAATGGACACTGGTGGATCGATATGTGGTCTCTGAAAAGAACACACATGCAATGACATTGGTGGATCCATATGTGGTCTATGAAAAGAACACACATGCAATGACTCTGGTGGATCCATATGTGGTCTGTGAAAAGAACACACATGCAATGACACTGGTGGATCCAAATGTGATCATTGAAAAGAACACACATGCAATGACACTGGTGGATCCATATGTGGTAAATGAAAAGAACACACATGCAATGACACGGGTGGATCCATATGTGGTCTGTGAAAAGAACACACATGTAAAGAAAATGATGGATCCATATGTCGTCTGTGAAAAGAACACACATGCAATGACTCTGGTCGATCCATATGTGGTCTGTGAAAAGAACAGACATGCAATGACACTAGTGGATCCATATGTGGTGTATGAAAACAACACACATGAAATGACACTGGTGGATCCATATGTGGTCTGTGAAAAGAACACACATGCAATGGACACTAGTGGATCCATATGTGGTATGTGAAAAGAACACACATGAAATGACTCTGGTGGATCCATATGTGGTCTATGAAAAGAACAGACATGCAATGACACTGGTGGACCCATATGTGGTCTGTGAAAAGAACACACATGCAATAACACCGGTGGATCAAAATGAGGTGTGTGAAAAGAACACACATGCAATGACACTGGTGGATCTATCTGTGGTCTATGAAATGAACACAGATGCAATGACTCTGGTGGATCCATATGTGATCTGTGAAAATAACACACATGCAATGACACTGGTGGTTCCATATGTGGTCTATGAAAAGAACACACATGCAATGACTCTGGTGGATCCATATGTGGTCTGTGAAAAGAACACATGCAATACCGCTGGTGGATCCAAATGTGGTCTGTCAAAAGAACACACATGCAATGACACTTGTGGAACCTTATGTGGTAAATGAAAAGAACACACGTGCAATGACACTGGTGGATCCATATGTGGTCTGTGAAAAGAACACACATGAAATGACACTGTTGGATCCATATGTGGTCTATGAAAAGAACACACATGCAATGAACTCTGGTGGATCCATATGTGGTCTGTGAAAAGAACACACATGCAATAACACTGGTGGATCCAAATCTGGTCTCTGAAAAGAACACACATGCAATGTCACTGGTGGATCCATATGTGGTCTATGAAAAGAACACACATGCAATGACACTGGTGGATCCAGATGTGGTCTGTGAAAAGAACACACATGCAATGACTCTGGTGGATCCATATGTGGTCTGTGAAAAGAACACACATGCAATGGACACTGGTGGATCGATATGTGGTATGTGAAAAGAACACACATGCAATGACATTGGTGGATCCATATGTGGTCTATGAAAAGAACAAACGTGCAATGACACTGGTGGATCCATATGTGGTATGTGAAAAGAACACACATGCATTGACACTGGTGGATCCATATGTGGTCTGTGAAAAGAATACACATGCAATGACACTGGTGGATCCATATGTGGTCTGTGAAAAGAACACACATGCAATGACTCTGGTAGATCCATATGTGGTTTGTGAAAAGAACAGACATGCAATGACACTAATGGATCCATATGTGGTGTGTGCAAAGAACACACATAAAATGACACTGGTGGATCCATATGTGGTCTGTGAAAACAACACACATGCAATGGACACAGGTGGATCAGTATGTGGTATGTGAAAAGAACACACATGCAATGACATTGGTGGATCCATATGTGGTCTATGAAAAGAACAGACGTGTAATGACACTGGTGGATCCATATGTGGTATGTGAAAAGAACACACATGCAATGAAAAAGGTGGTTCCATATGTGGTATGTGAAAAGAACACACATGCAATGAACTCTGGTGGTTCCATATGTGTTCTGTGAAAAGAACACACATGCAATGACACTGGTGGATCCATATGTGGTTTCTGAAAAGAACACACATGCAATGACAATGGTAGTTCCATATGTGGTCTGTGAAAAGAACACACATGCAATGACTCTAGTGGATCCATATGTGGTATGTGAAAAGAACAGACATGCAATGACACCGGTGGATCCAAATGTGGTCTGTGAAAAGAACACACATGAAATGACACTAGTGGATCCATATGTGGTCTATGAAAAGAACACACATGCAATGGACACTGCTGGATCCATATGTGGTCTGTGAAAAGAACACACATGAAATGGCTCTTGTGGATCCATATGTGGTCTGTGAAAAGAACAGACATGCAATGACACTAGTGGATCCATATGTCGTCTGTGAAAAGAACACACATGCCATGACTCTGGTGGATCCATATGTGGTATGTGAAAAGATCACACATGCAATGACACTGCTGGATCCATATGTGGTCTGTGAAAAGAACACACATGCGATGACAATGGTGGTTCCATATGTGGTATGTGAAAAGAACACACATGCAATGAACTCTGGTGGTTCCATATGTGGTCTACGAAAAGAACACACATGCAATGACACTGGTAGATCCATTGTGGTTTGTGAAAAGAACACACATACGATGACAATGGTTGTTCCATATGTGGTCTGTGAAAAGAACACAAATGCAATGACTCTGGTGGATCCATTTGTGGTCTGTGAAAAGAACAGACATGCAATGACACTAGTGGATCAATATGTGGTGTGTCAAAAGAACACACAGGCAATGGAAATAGTGGATCCAAATGTGGTTTGTGAAAATAACACACATGCAATGACTCTGGTGTATCCATATGTGGTTTGTGAAAAGAAGACACATGAAATGACACTAGTGGATCCATATGTGGTAAATGAAAAGAACACACATGCAATGACACTAGTGGATCCATATGTGGTCTGTGAAAAGAACACACATGAAATGACACTGTTGGATCCATATGTGGTCTACGAAAAGAACACACATGCAATGAACTCTGGTGGATCCATATGTGGTATGTGAAAAGAACACACATGCAATGATACTGGTGGATCCAAATGTGGTCTGTGAAAAGAACACACATGCAATGACACTGGTGGATCCATATGTGGTAAATGAAAAGAACACACATCCAAAGACACTGGTGGATCCATATGTGGTCTTTGAAAAGAACACACATGAAATGACACTGATGGATCCATATGTGGCCTATGTAAAGAACACACATGCAATGAACTCTGGTGGATCCATATGTGGTCTGTGAAAAAAAAACACATGCAATAACACTGGTGGATCCAAATGTGGTCTGTGAAAAGAACACACATGCAATGACACTGGTGGATCCATATGTGGTCTATGAAAAGAACACACATGCAATGACACTGGTGGAACCATATGTGGTCTGTGAAAAGAACACACATGCAATGACTATGGTGGATCCATATGTGGTCTGTGAAAAGAACACACATGCAATGACATTGGTGGATCCAAATGTGGTCCGTGAAAGGAACACACATGCAATGACACTTGTGGATCCATATGTGGTAAATGAAAAGAACACACATGCAATGACATAGGTGGATCAATATGTGGTCTGTGAAAAGAACACACATGCAATGACAATGGTGGATCCATATGTGGTCTGTGAAAAGAACACATATGCAATGATTCTGGTGGATCCATATGTGGTCTGTGAAAAGAACAGACATGCAATGACACTAGTGGATCCATATGTGGTGTGTGAAAAGAACACACATGAAATGACACTGGTGGATCCATATGTGGTCTGTGAAAAGAACACACATGCAATGGACACTAGTGGATCCATATGTGGTATGTGAAAAGAACACACATGAAAAGACTCTGGTGGATCCATATGTGGTATATGAAAAGAACACACATGCAATGAAAATGGTGGTTCCATATGTGGTCTATGAAAAGAACACACATGCAATGACTCTGGTGGATCCATTTGTGGTCTGTGAAAAGAACAGACATGCAATGACACTAGTGGATCAATATGTGGTGTGTGAAAAGAACACACATGCAATGGAAATAGTGGATCCGAATGTGGTTTGTGAAAAGAACACACATGCAATGACTCTGGTGTATCCGTATGTGGTTTGTGAAAAGAAGACACATGCAATGACGCCGGTGGATCCATATGTGGTGAATGAAAAGAACACACATGCAATGACACTAGTGGATCCATATGTGGTGTGTGAAAAGAACACACATGAAATGACAATGCTGGAACCATATGTGGTCTGTGAAAAGAACACACATGCAATGACTATGGTGGATCCATATGTGGTATGTGAAAAGAACACACATGCAATGACACTGGTGGATCCAAATGTGGTCTGTGAAAAGAACACACATGCAATGACACTGGTGAATCCATATGTGGTAAATGAAAAGAACACACATCCAATGACACTGGTGGATCCATATGTGGTCTTTGAAAAGAACACCCATGAAATGACACTGATGGATCCATATGTGGTCTATGTAAAGAACACACATGCAATGAACTCTGGTGGATCCATATGTGGTCTGTGAAAAGAACACACATGCAATAACACTAGTGGATCCAAATGTGCTCTGTGAAAAGAACACACATGCAATGACACTGGTGGATCCATATGTGGTCTATGAAAAGAACACACATGCAATGACACTAGGGGAACCATATGTGGTCTGTGAAAAGAACACACATGCAATGACTATGGTGGATCGATATGTGGTCTGTGAAAAGAACACACATGCAATGACACTGGTGGATCCATATGTGGTCTATGAAAAGAACACACATGCAATGACACTGGTGGAACCATATGTGGTCTGTGAAAAGAACACACATGCAATGACTATGGTGGATCCATATGTGGTCTGTGAAAAGAACACACATGCAATGACATTGGTGGATCCAAATGTGGTCCGTGAAAGGAACACACATGCAATGACACTTGTGGATCCATATGTGGTAAATGAAAAGAACACACATGCAATGACATAGGTGGATCAATATGTGGTGTATGAAAACAACACACATGCAATGACAATGGTGGATCCATATGTGGTCTGTGAAAAGAACACATATGCAATGATTCTGGTGGATCCATATGTGGTCTGTGAAAAGAACAGACATGCAATGACACTAGTGGATCCATATGTGGTGTGTGAAAAGAACACACATGAAATGACACTGGTGGATCCATATGTGGTCTGTGAAAAGAACACACATGCAATGGACACTAGTGGATCCATATGTGGTATGTGAAAAGAACACACATGAAAAGACTCTGGTGGATCCATATGTGGTATATGAAAAGAACACACATGCAATGAAAATGGTGGTTCCATATGTGGTCTATGAAAAGAACACACATGCAATGACTCTGGTGGATCCATTTGTGGTCTGTGAAAAGAACAGACATGCAATGACACTGGTGGATCAATATGTGGTGTGTGAAAAGAACACACATGCAATGGAAATAGTGGATCCGAATGTGGTTTGTGAAAAGAACACACATGCAATGACTCTGGTGTATCCGTATGTGGTTTGTGAAAAGAAGACACATGCAATGACGCCGGTGGATCCATATGTGGTGAATGAAAAGAACACACATGCAATGACACTAGTGGATCCATATGTGGTGTGTGAAAAGAACACACATGAAATGACAATGCTGGAACCATATGTGGTCTGTGAAAAGAACACACATGCAATGACTATGGTGGATCCATATGTGGTATGTGAAAAGAACACACATGCAATGACACTGGTGGATCCAAATGTGGTCTGTGAAAAGAACACACATGCAATGACACTGGTGAATCCATATGTGGTAAATGAAAAGAACACACATCCAATGACACTGCTGGATCCATATGTGGTCTTTGAAAAGAACACCCATGAAATGACACTGATGGATCCATATGTGGTCTATGTAAAGAACACACATGCAATGAACTCTGGTGGATCCATATGTGGTCTATGAAAAGAACACACATGCAATAACACTAGTGGATCCAAATGTGCTCTGTGAAAAGAACACACATGCAATGACACTGGTGGATCCATATGTGGTCTATGAAAAGAACACACATGCAATGACACTAGGGGAACCATATGTGGTCTGTGAAAAGAACACACATGCAATGACTATGGTGGATCGATATGTGGTCTGTGAAAAGAACACACATGCAATGACACTGGTGGATCCATATGTGGTAAATGAAAAGAACACACATGCAATGACACAGGTGGATCAATATGTGGTCTGTGAAAAGAACACACATGCAATGACAATGGTGGATCCATATGTGGTCTGTGAAAAGAACACACATGCAATGATTCTGGTGGATCCATATGTGGTCTGTGAAAAGTACAGACATGCAATGACACTAGTGGATCCATATGTGGTGTGTGAAAAGAACACACATGAAATGACACTGGTGGATCCATATGTGGTCTGTGAAAAGAACACACATGCAATGGACACTAGTGGATCCATATGTGGTATGTGAAAAGAATACACATGAAATGACTCTGGTGGATCCATATGTGGTATATGAAAAGAACACACATGCAATGACAATGCTGGTTCCATATGTGGTCTGTGAAAAGAACACACATGCAATGACTCTGGTGGATCCATTTGTGGTCTGTGAAAAGAACAGACATGCAATGACACTGGTGGATCAATATGTGGTGTGTGAAAAGAACACACATGCAATGGAAATAGTGGATCCAAATGTGGTTTGTGAAAAGAACACACATGCAATGACTCTGGTGGATCCATATGTGGTCTATGAAAATAACACACATGCAATGACACTGGTGGAACCATATGTGGTCTGTGAAAAGAACACACATGCAATGACTATGGTGGATCCATATGTGGTCTGTGAAAAGAACACACATGCAATGACATTGGTGGATCCAAATGTGGTCCGTGAAAAGACCACACATGCAATGACACTTGTGGATCCATATGTGGTAAATGAAAAGAACACACATGCAATGACACTGGTGGATCTATATGTGGTCTGTGAAAAGAACACACATGCAATGACACAGGTGGATCAATATGTGGTCTGTGAAAAGAACAAACATGCAATAACAATGGTGGATCGATATGTGGTCTGTGAAAAGCACACACATGCAATGATTCTGGTGGATCCATATGTGGTCTGTGAAAAGAACAGACATGCAATGACACTAGTGGATCCATATGTGGTGTGTGAAAAGAACACACATGAAATGACACTGGTGGATCCATATGTGGTCTGTGAAAAGAACACACATGCAATGGACACTAGTGGATCCATATGTGGTATGTGAAAAGAACACACATGAAAAGACTCTGGTGGATCCATATGTGGTATATGAAAACAACACACATGCAATCACAATGGTGGTTCCATATGTGGTCTGTGAAAAGAACACACATGCAATGACTCTGGTGGATCCATTTGTGGTCTGTGAAAAGAACAGACATGCAATGACACTGGTGGATCAATATGTGGTGTGTGAAAAGAACACACATGCAATGGAAATAGTGGATCCGAATGTGGTTTGTGAAAAGAACACACATGCAATGACTCTGGTGTATCCATATGTGGTTTGTGAAAAGAAGACACATGCAATGACGCTGGTGGATCCATATGTGGTGAATGAAAAGAACACACATGCAATGACACTAGTGGATCCATATGTGGTCTGTGAAAAGAACACACATGAAATGACACTGCTGGAACCATATGTGGTCTGTGAAAAGAACACACATGCAATGACACTGGTGGATCCATATGTGGTCTATGAAAACAACACACATGCAATGGACACAGGTGGATCGGTATGTGGTATGTGAAAAGAACACATATGCAATGACATTGGTGGATCCATATGTGGTCTATGAAAAGAACAGACGTGCAATGACACTGGTGGATCCATATGTGGTATGTGAAAAGAACACACATGCATTGACACTGGTGGATCCATATGTGGTCTGTGAAAAGAATACACATGCAGTGACAATGGTGGTTCCATATGTGGTATGTGAAAAGAAAACACATGCAATGAACTCTGGTGGTTCCGTATGTGTTCTGTGAAAAGAACACACATGCAATGACACTGGTGGATCCATATGTTGTTTGTGAAAAGAACACACATGCAATGAGAATGGTAGTTCCATATGTGGTCTGTGAAAAGAACACACATGCAATGACTCTAGTGGATCCATATGTGTTATGTGAAAATAACAGACATGCAATGACACCGGTGGATCCAAATGTGGTCTGTGAAAAGAACACACATGAAATGACACTAGTGGATCCATATGTGGTCTATGTAAAGAACACACATGCAATGGACACTGCTGGATCCATATGTGGGCTGTGAAAAGAACACACATGAAATGGCTTTGGTGGATCCATATGTGGACTGTGAAAAGAACAGACATGCAATGACACTAGTGGATCCATATGTCGTCTGTGAAAAGAACACACATGCAATGACTCTAGTGGATCCATATGTGGTATGTGAAAAGAACACACATGCAATGACACTGCTGGATCCATATGTGGTCTGTGAAAAGAACACACATGCGATGACAATGGTGGTTCCATATGTGGTATGTGAAAAGAACACACATGCAATGAACTCTGGTGGTTCCATATGTGGTCTATGAAAAGAACACACATGCAATGACACTGGTAGATCCATTGTGGTTTGTGAAAAGAACAGACATGCAATGACACTGGTGGATCAATATGTGGTGTGTGAAAAGAACCCACATGCAATGGAAATAGTGGATCCAAATGTAGTTTGTGAAAATAACACACATGCAATGACTCTGGTGTATCCATATGTGGTTTGTGAAAAGAAGACACATGCAATGACACTAGTGGATCCATATGTGGTAAATGAAAAGAACACACATGCAATGACACTAGTGGATCCATATGTGGTCTGTGAAAAGAACACACATGAAATGACACTGTTGGATCCATATGTGGTCTATGAAAAGAACACACATGCAATGAACTCTGGTGGATCCAAATGTGGTCTGTGAAAAGAACACACATGCAATGACACTGGTGGATCCAAATGTGGTCTGTGAAAAGAACACACATGCAATGACACTGGTGGATCCATATGTGGTAAATGAAAATAACACACATCCAATGACATTGGTGGATCCATATGTGGTCTTTGAAAAGAACACACATGAAATGACACTGATGGATCCATATGTGGTCTATGTAAAGAACACACATGCAATGAACTCTGGTGGATCCATATGTGGTCTGTGAAAAGAACACACATGCAATAACACTGGTGGATCCAAATGTGGTCTGTGAAAAGAACACACATGCAATGACACTGGTGGATCCATATGTGGTCTATGAAAAGAACAGACATGCAATGACACTGGTGGAACCATATGTGGTCTATGAAAAGAACACACATGCAATGACTATGGTGGATCCATATGTGGTCTATGAAAAGAACACACATGCAATGGCATTGGTGGATCCAAATGTGGTCCGTGAAAAGAACACACATGCAATGACACTTGTGGATCCATATGTGGTAAATGAAATGAACACACATGCAATGACATAGGTGGATCAATATGTGGTCTGTGAAAAGAACACACATGCAATGACAATGGGGGATCCATATGTGGTCTGTGAAAAGAACACACATGCAATGATTCTGGTGGATCCATATGTGGTCTGTGAAAAGAACAGACATGCAATGACACTAGTGGATCCATATGTGGTGTGTGAAAAGAACACACATGAAATGACACTGGTGGATCCATATGTGGTCTGTGAAAAGAACACACATGCAATGGACACTAGTGGATCCATATGTGGTATGTGAAAAGAACACACATGAAAAGACTCTGGTGGATCCATATGTGGTATATGAAAAGAACACACATGCAATGACTCTACTGGATCCATTTGTGGTCTGTGAAAAGAACAGAGATGCAATGACACTGGTGGATCAATATGTGGTGTGTGAAAAGAACACACATGCAATGGAAATAGTGGATCCGAATGTGGTTTGTGAAAAGAACACACATGCGATGACTCTAGTGTATCCATATGTGGTTTGTGAAAAGAAGACACATGCAATGACGCCGGTGGATCCATATGTGGTGAATGAAAAGAACACACATGCAATGACACTAGTGGATACATATGTGGTCTGTGAAAAGAACACACATGAAATGACACTGCTGGAACCATATGTGGTCTGTGAAAAGAACACACATGCAATGACTATGGTGGATCTATATGTGGTCGGTGAAAACAACACACATGCAATGACACTGGTGGATCCAAATGTGGTCTGTGAAAAGAACACACATGCAATGACACTGGTGAATCCATATGTGGTAAATGAAAAGAACACACATCCAATGACACTGCTGGATCCATATGTGGTCTTTGAAAAGAACACACATGAAATGACACTGATGGATCCATATGTGGTCTATGTAAAGAACACACATGCAATGAACTCTGGTGGATCCATATGTGGTCTGTGAAAAGAACACACATGCAATAACACTGGTGGATCCAAATGTGCTCTGTGAATAGAACACACATGCAATGACACTGGTGGATCCATATGTGGTCTATGAAAAGAACACACATGCAATGACACTGGGGGAACCATATGTGGTCTATGAAAAGAACACACATGCAATGACTATGGTGGATCGATATGTGGTTTGTGAAAAGAACACACATGCAATGACTATGGTGGATCCAAATGTGGTCTGTGAAAAGAACACACATGCAATGACACTGGTGGATCCATATGTGGTAAATGAAAAGAACACACATGCAATGACACAGCTGGATCAATATGTGGTCTGTGAAAAGAACACACATGCAATGACAATGGTGGATCCATATGTGGTCTGTGAAAAGAACACACATGCAATGATTCTGGTGGATCCATATGTGGTCTGTGAAAAGTACAGACATGCAATGACACTAGTGGATCCATATGTGGTGTGTGAAAAGAACACACATGAAATGACACTGGTGGATCCATATGTGGTCTGTGAAAAGAACACACATGCAATGGACACTAGTGGATCCATATGTGGTATGTGAAAAGAACACACATGAAATGACTCTGGTGGATCCATATGTGGTATATGAAAAGAACACACATGCAATGACAATGCTGGTTCCATATGTGGTCTGTGAAAAGAACACACATGCAATGACTCTGGTGGATCCATTTATGGTCTGTGAAAAGAACAGACATGCAATGACATTGGTGGATCAATATGTGGTGTGTGAAAAGAACACACATGCAATGGAAATAGTGGATCCAAATGTGGTTTGTGAAAAGAACACACATGCAATGACTCTGGTGTATCCATATGTGCTTTGTGAAAAGAAGACACATGCAATGACACTGGTGGATCCATATGTGGTAAATGAAAAGAACACACATGCAATGACACTAGTGGATCCACATGTGGTCTGTGAAAAGAACACACATGAAATGACACTGGTGGAACCATATGTGGTCTGTGAAAAGAACACACATGCAATGACTATGGTGGATCCGTATGTGGTGTGAAAAGAACACACATGCAATGACACTGGTGGATCCAAATGTGGTCTGTGAAAAGAACACACATGCAATGACACTGGTGGATCCATATGTGGTAAATGAAAAGAACACACATCCAATGACACTGCTGGATCCATATGTGGTCTTTGAAAAGAACACACATGAAATGACACTGATGGATCCATATATGGTCTATGTAAAGAACACACATGCAATGAACTCTGGTGGATCCATATGTGGTCTGTGAAAAGAACACACATGCAATAACACTAGTGGATTCAAATGTGCTCTGTGAAAAGAACACACATGCAATGACACTGGTGGATCCATATGTGGTCTATGAAAAGAACACACATGCAATGACACTGGGGGAACCATATGTGGTCTGTGAAAAGAACACACATGCAATGACTATGGTGGATCGATATGTGGTCTGTGAAAAGAACACACATGCAATGACACTGGTGGATCCAAATGTGGTCTGTGAAAAGAACACACATGCAATGACACTGGTGGATCCATATGTGGTAAATGAAAAGAACACACTTGCAATGACACAGGTGGATCAATATGTGGTCTGTGAAAAGAACACACATTCAATGACAATGGTGGATCCATATGTGGTCTGTGAAAAGAACACACATGCAATGATTCTGGTGGATCCATATGTGGTGTGTGAAAAGAACAGACATGCAATGACATTAGTGGATCCATATGTGGTGTGTGAAAAGAACACACATGAAATGACACTAGTGGATCCATATGTGGTCTGTGAAAAGAACACACATGCAATGGACACTAGTGGATCCATGTGTGGTATGTGAAAAGAACACACATGAAATGACTCTGGTGGATCCATATGTGGTATATGAAAAGAACAGACATGCAATGACACTGGTGGATCCATATGTGGTATGTGAAAAGAACACACATGCAATAACACTGGTGGATCAAAATGTGGTGTGTGAAAAAAAAACACATGCAATGACACTAGTGGATCCATATGTGGTCTGTGAAAAGAAGACACATGCAATGGACACTGCTGGATCCATATGTGGTCTGTGAAAAGAACACACATGAAATGGCTCTGGTGGATACATATGTGGTCTGTGAAAAGAACAGACATGCAATGACACTAGTGGATCCATATGTGGTCTATGTAAAGAACACACATGCAATGACTCTGGTGGATCCATATGTGGTATGTGAAAAGAACACACATGCAATGACACTCCTGGATCCATATGTGGTCTGTGAAAAGAACACACATGCGATGACAATGGTGGTTCCATATGTGGTATGTGAAAAGAACACACATGCAATGAACTATGGTGGTTCCATATGTGGTCTATGAAAAGAACACACATGCAATGACACTGGTAGATCCATTGTGGTTTGTGAAAAGAACACACATGCAATGACAATGGTGGTTCCATATGTGGTCTGTGAAAAGAACACACATGCAATGACTCTGGTGGATCCATTTGTGGTCTGTGAAAAGAACAGACATGCAATGACACTGGTGGATCAATATGTGGTGTGTGAAAAAAACACACATATAATGGAAATAGTGGATCCAAATGTGGTTTGTGAAAATAACACACATGCAATGACTCTGGTGTATCCATATGTGGTCTGTGAAAATAAGACACATGCAATAACACTGGTGGATCCATATGTGGTAAATGAAAAGAACACACATGCAATGACACTAGTGGATCCATATGTGGTCTGTGAAAAGAACACACATGAAATGAAACTGGTGGAACCATATGTGGTCTATGAAAAGAACACACATGCAATGACTATGGTGGATTCATATGTGGTCTGTGAAAAGAACACACATGCAATGACACTGGTGGATCCAAATGTGGTCTGTGAAAAGAACACACATGCAATGACACTGGTGGATCCATATGTGGTCTATGAAAAGAACACACATGCAATGACACTGGTGGAACCATATGTGGTCTGTGAAAAGAACACACATGCAATGACTATGGTGGATCGATATGTGGTTTGTGAAAAGAAGACACATGCAATGACACTGGTGGATCCAAATGTGGTTTGTGAAAAGAACACACATGCAATGGCACTGGTGGATCCATATGTGGTAAATGAAAAGAACACACATGCAATGATTCTGGTGGATCCATATGTGGTGTGTGAAAAGAACAGACATGCAATGACACTAGTGGATCCATATGTGGTGTGTGAAAAGAACACACATGAAATGACACTGGTGGATCCATATGTGGTCTGTGAAAAGAACACACATGCAATGGACACTAGTGGATCCATGTGTGGTATGTGAAAAGAACACACATGAAATGACTCTGGTGGATCCATATGTGGTATATGAAAAGAACAGACATGCAATGACACTGGTGGATCCATATGTGGTATGTGAAAAGAACACACATGCAATTACACTGGTGGATCAAAATGTGGTGTGTGAAAAGAACACACATGCAATGACACTGGTGGATCATATGTGGTCTGTGAAAAGAACACACATGCAATGACTCTGGTGGATCCATATGTGGTCTGTGAAAAGAACACACATGCAATGACACTGGTGGTTCCATATGTGGTCTGTGAAAATAACACACATGCAATGACTGGTGGATCCATATGTGGTCTGTGAAAAGAACACACATGCACTGACACTGGTGGATCCAAATGTGCTCTGTGAAAAGAACACACATGCAATGACACTTGTGGATCCATATGCGGTAAAATGAAAAGAACACACATGCAATGACACTGGTGGATCCATATGTGGTCTGTGAAAAGAACACACATGAAATGACACTGATGGATCCATATGTGGTTTATGAAAAGAACACACATGCAATGAACTCTGGTGGATCCATATGTGGTCTGTGAAAAGAACACACATGCAATAACACTAGTGGATCCAAATGTGGTCTGTGAAAAGAACACACATGCAATGACACTGCTGGATCCATATGTGGTCTGTGAAAAGAACACACATGCAATTACACTGGTGGAACCATATGTGGTCTGTGAAATGAACACACATGCAATGACTCTGGTGGATCCATATGTGGTCTATGTAAAGAACATACATGCAATGAAATCTGGTAGATCCATATGTGGTCTGTGAAAAGAACACACATGCAATAACACTGGTGGATCCAAATGTATTCTGTGAAAAGAACACACATGCAATGACACTAGTGGATCCATATGTGGTCTGTGAAAAGAACACACATGCAATGATACAGGTGGAACCATATGTGGTCTGTGAAAAGAACACACATGCAATAACTCTGGTGGATCCATATGTGGTCTGTGAAAAGAAGACACATGCAATGACACTGGTGGATCCAAATGTGGTCTGTGAAAAGAACACACATGCAATGACACTGGTGGATCCATATGTGGTAAATGAAAAGAACACACATGCAATGACACGGGTGGATCCATATGTGGTCTATGAAAAGAACACACATGTAATGACAATGATGGATCCATATGTGGTCTATGAAAAGAACACACATGCAATGACTCTGGTGGATTCATATGAGGTCTGTGAAAAGAACAGACATGCAATGACACTAGTGGATCCATATGTGGTGTGTAAAAAGAACACACATGAAATGACACTGGTGGATCCATATGTGGTCTGTGAAAAGAACACACATGCAATGGACACTGGTGGATCCATATGTGGTATGTGAAAAGAACACACATGAAATGACTCTGGTGGATTGATATGTGGTATATGAAAAGAACATACATGCAATGACACTGGTGGACCCATATGTGATCTGTGAAAAGAACACACATGCAATAACACGAGTGGATCAAAATGTGGTGTGTGAAAGGAACACACATGCAATGACACTGGTGGATCCATCTGTGGTCTGTGAAAAGAACACAGATGTAATGACTCTGGTGGATCCATATGTGGTCTGTGAAAAGAACACACATGCAATGACACTGGTGGTTCCATATGTGGTATATGAAAAGAACACACATGCAATGACACTGATGGATCCATATGTGGTATATGAAAAGAACACACATACAATGACAATGGTGGTTCCATATGTGGTCTGTGAAAAGAACACACATCCAATGACACTGGTGGAACCATATGTGGTCTCTGAAAAGAACACACATGCAGTAACTCTGGTGGATCCATATGTGGTCTGTGAAAAGAAGACACATGCAATGACACTGGTGGATCCAAATGTGGTCTGTGAAAAGAACACACATGCAATGGCACTGGTGGATCCATATGTGGTAACTGAAAAGAACACACATGCAATGACACGGGTGGATCCATATGTGGTCTGTGAAAAGAACACACATGTAATGACAATGATGGATCCATATGTGGTCTGTGAAAAGAACACACATGCAATGACTCTGGTGGATTCATATGTGGTCTGTGAAAAGAACAGACATGCAATGACACTAGTGGATCCATATGTGGTGTGTGAAAAGAACACACATGAAATGACACTGGTGGATCCATATGTTGTCTGTAAAAAGAACACACATGCAATGGACACTGGTGGATCCATATGATGTATGTGAAAAGAACACACATGAAATGACTCTGGTGGATCGATATGTGGTATATGAAAAGAACAAACATGCAATGACACTGGTGGACCCATATGTGGTCTGTGAAAAGAACACACATGCAATAACACCAGTGGATCAAAATGTGGTGTGTGAAAGGAACACACATGCAATGACACTGGTGGATCCATCTGTGGTCTGTGCAAAGAACACAGATGTAATGACTCTGGTGGATTCATATGTGGTCTGTGAAAAGAACACACATGCAATGACACTGGTGGTTCCATATGTGGTATATGAAAAGAACACACATGCAATGACACTAATGGATCCATATGTGGTATATGAAAAGAACACACATGCAATGACAATGGTGGTTCCATATGTGGTCTGTGAAAAGAACACACATGCAATTACTCTGGTGGATCCATTTGTGGTCTGTGAAAAGAATAGACATGCAATGACACTGGTGGATCAATATGTGGTGTGTGAAAAGAACACACATGCAATGGAAATAGTGGATCCAAATGTGGTTTGTGAAAAGAACACACATGCAATGACTCTGGTGTATCCATATGTGGTTTGTGAAAAGAAGACACATGCAATGACACTGGTGCATCCATATGTGGTAAATGAAAAGAACACACATGCAATGGACACTAGTGGATCCATATGTGGTATGTGAAAAGAACACACATGAAATGACTCTGGTGGATCCATATGTGGTATATGAAAAGAACAGACATGCAATGACACTGGTGGATCAAAATGTGGTGTGTGAAAAGAACACACATGCAATAACACTGGTGGATCCATATGTGGTCTCTGAAAAGAACACACATGCAATGACTCTGGTGGATCCATATGTGGTCTGTGAAAAGAACACACATGCAATGACACTGGTGGTTCCATATGTTGTCTGTGAAAATAACACACATGCAATGACTCTGGTGGATCCATATGTGGTTTGTGAAAAGAAAACACATGCAATAACAATGGTGGATCCAAATGTGGTCTGTGAAAAGAACACACATGCAATAACACTGGTGGATCCATATGTGGTATGTGAAAAGAACACACATGCAATTACACTGGTGGAACCATATGTGGTCTGTGAAAAGAACACACATGCAATGACTCTGGTGGAACCATATGTGGTCTATGTAAAGAACACACATGCAATGAAATCTGGTAGACCCATATGTGGTCTATGAAAAGAACACACATGCAATAACACTGGTGGATCCAAATGTGGTCTGTGAAAACAACACACATGCAATGACACTGGTGGATTCATATGTGGTCTGTGAAAAGAACACACATGCAATGACACTTGTGGAACCATATGTGGTCTGTGAAAAGAACACACATGCAATGACTCTGGTGGATCCATATGTGGTCTGTGAAAAGAACACACATGCAATGACACTGGTGGATCCAAATGTGGTATGTGAAAAAAACACACATGCAATGACACTGGTGGATCCATATGTGTAAATGAAAAGAACACACATGCAATGACACGGGTGGATCCATATGTGGTCTGTGAAAAGAACACACATGTAATGACAATGATGGATCCATATGTGGTCTATGAAAAGAACACACATGCAATGACTCTGGTGGATCCATATGTGGTCTGTGAAAAGAACAGACATGCAATGACACTAGTGGATCCATATGTGGTGTGTGAAAAGAACACACATGAAATGACACTTGTGGATCCATATGTGGTCTGTGAAAAGAACACACATGGAATGGACACTGGTGGATCCATATGTGGTATGTGAAAAGAACACACATGAAATGACTCTGGTGGATCCATATGTGGTATATGAAAAGAACATACATGCAATGACACTGGTGGATCCATATGTGGTCTGTGAAAAGAACACACATGCAATGACACTGGTGGAACCATATGTGGTCTGTGAAAAGAACACACATGCAATGACTATGGTGGATCCATATGTGGTCTGTGAAAAGAACACACATGCAATGACACTGGTGGAACCAAATGTGGTCTGTGAAAAGAACACACATGCAATGACACTGGTGGATCCATATGTGGTAAATGAATAGAACACACATCCAATGACACTGGTGGATCCATATGTGGTCTTTGAAAAGAACACACATGAAATGACACTGATGGATCCATATGTGGTCTATGTAAAGAACACACATGCAATGAACTCTGGTGGATCCAAATGTGCTCTGTAAAAAGAACACACATGCAATGACACTGGTGGATCCATATGTGGTCTATGAAAAGAACACACATGCAATGACACTAGTGGATCCATATGTGGTGTGTGAAAAGAACACACATGAAATGACACTGGTGGATCCATATGTGGTCTGTGAAAAGAACACACATGCAATGGACACTAGTGGATCCATATGTGGTATGTGAAAAGAACACACATGAAATGACTCTGGTGGAATCATATGTGGTATATGAAAAGAACAGACATGCAATGACACTGGTGGATCCATATGTGGTCTGTGAAAAGAACACACATGCAATAACACTGGTGGATCAAAATGTGGTGTGTGAAAAGAACACACATGCAATGACACTGGTGGATTCATATGTGGTCTGTGAAAAGAACACACATGCAATGACTCTGGTGGATCCATATGTGGTCTGTGAAAAGAACACACATGCAATGACACTGGTGGTTCCATATGTGGTCTGTGAAAATAACACACATGCAATGACTCTGGTGGATCCATATGTGGTCTGTGAAAAGAACAGACATGCAATGACACTAGTGGATCCATATGTGGTGTGTGAAAAGAACACACATGAAATGACACTGGTGGATCCATATGTGGTCTGTGAAAAGAACACACATGCAATGGACACTGGTGGATCCATATGTGGTATGTGAAAAGAACACACATGAAATGACTCTGGTGGATCCATATGTGGTATATGAAAAGAACATACATGCAATGACACTGGTGAATCCATATGTGGTCTGTGAAAAGAACACACATGCAATGACACTGGTGTAACCATATGTGGTCTGTGAAAAGAACACACATGCAATGACTATGGTGGGTCCATATGTTGTCTGTGAAAAGAACACACATGCAATGACACTGGTGGATCCAAATATGGTCTGTGAAAAGAACACACATGCAATGACACTGGTGGATCCATATGTGGTAAATGAAAAGAACACACATGAAATGACACTGGTGGATCCATATGTGGTCTTTGAAAAGAACACACATGAAATGACATTGATGGATCCATATGTGATCTATGTAAAGAACACACATGCAATGAACTCTGGTGGATCCATATGTGGTCTATGAAAAGAACACACATGCAATAACACTGGTGGATCCAAATGTGGTCTTTGAAAAGAACACACATGCAATGACACTGGTGGGTCCATATGTGGTGTGTGAAAAGAACACACATGAAATGACACTGGTGGATCCATATGTGGTCTGTGAAAAGAACACACATGCAATGGACACTAGTGGATCCATATGTGGTATGTGAAAAGAACACACATGAAATGACTCTGGTGGATTCATATGTGGTCTGTGAAAAGAACACACATGCAATGACTCTGGTCGATCCATATGTGGTCTGTGAAAAGAATAGACATGCAATGACACTAGTGGATCCATATGTGGTGTGTGAAAAGAACACACATGAAATGACACTGCTTAATCCATATGTGGTTTGTGAAAAGAATACACATGCAATGGACACTGATGGATCCATATGTGGTATGTGAAAAGAACACACATGCAATGACACTTGTGGATCCATATGTGGTCTGTGAAAAGAACACACATGCAATAACACTGGTGGATCAAAATGTGGTGTGTGAAAAGAACACACATGCAATGACACTGGTGGATTCATATGTGGTCTGTGAAAAGAACACACATGCAATGACTCTGGTGGATCCATATGTGGTCTGTGAAAAGAACACACATGCAATGACACTGGTGGTTCCATATGTGGTCTGTGAAAATAACACACATGCAATGACTCTGGTCGATCCATATGTGGTCTGTGAAAAGAATAGACATGCAATGACACTAGTGGATCCATATGTGGTGTGTGAAAAGAACACACATGAAATGACACTGCTTAATCCATATGTGGTCTGTGAAAAGAATACACATGCAATGGACACTGATGGATCCATATGTGGTATGTGAAAAGAACACACATGCAATGACACTGGTGGATCCATATGTGGTCTGTGAAAAGAACACACATGCAATGACACTTGTGGAACCATATGTGGTATGTGAAAAGAACACACATGCAATGACTCTGGTGGATCCATATGTGGTCTGTGAAAAGAATACACATGCAATGACACTGGTGGATCCAAATGTGGTATGTGAAAAAAACACACATGCAATGACACTGGTGGATCCATATGTGGTCTGTGAAAAGAACACACATGGAATGGACACTGGTGGATCCATATGTGGTCTGTGAAAAGAACACACATGCAATGACACTGGTGGTTCCATATGTGGTCTGTGAAAATAACACACATGCAATGACTCTGGTGGATCCATATGTGGTCTGTGAAAAGAACAGACATGCAATGACACTAGTGGATCCATATGTGGTGTGTGAAAAGAACACACATGAAATGACACTGGTGGATCCATATGTGGTCTGTGAAAAGAACACACATGCAATGGACACTGGTGGATCCATATGTGGTATGTGAAAAGAACACACATGAAATGACTCTGGTGGATCCATATGTGGTATATGAAAAGAACATACATGCAATGACACTGGTGAATCCATATGTGGTCTGTGAAAAGAACACACATGCAATGACACTGGTGTAACCATATGTGGTCTGTGAAAAGAACACACATGCAATGACTATGGTGGGTCCATATGTTGTCTGTGAAAAGAACACACATGCAATGACACTGGTGGATCCATATGTGGTCTGTGAAAAGAACACACATGGAATGGACACTGGTGGATCCATATGTGGTCTGTGAAAAGAACACACATGCAATGACACTGGTGGATCCATATGTTGTCTGTGAAAAGAACACACATGCAATGACACTGGTGGATCCATATGTGGTCTGTGAAAAGAACACACATGGAATGGACACTGGTGGGTCCATATGTTGTCTGTGAAAAGAACACACATGCAATGACACTGGTGGATCCATATTTTGTCTGTGAAAAGAACACACATGAAATGACACTGGTGGATCCATATGTGGTCTGTGAAAAGAACACACATGGAATGGACACTGGTGGATCCATATGTGGTCTGTGAAAAGAACACACATGCAATGACACTGGTGGTTCCATATGTGGTCTGTGAAAATAACACACATGCAATGACTCTGGTGGATCCATATGTGGTCTGTGAAAAGAACAGACATGCAATGACACTAGTGGATCCATATGTGGTGTGTGAAAAGAACACACATGAAATGACACTGGTGGATCCATATGTGGTCTGTGAAAAGAACACACATGCAATGGACACTGGTGGATCCATATGTGGTATGTGAAAAGAACACACATGAAATGACTCTGGTGGATCCATATGTGGTATATGAAAAGAACATACATGCAATGACACTGGTGAATCCATATGTGGTCTGTGAAAAGAACACACATGCAATGACACTGGTGTAACCATATGTGGTCTGTGAAAAGAACACACATGCAATGACTATGGTGGGTCCATATGTTGTCTGTGAAAAGAACACACATGCAATGACACTGGTGGATCCAAATATGGTCTGTGAAAAGAATACACATGCAATGACACTGGTGGATCCATATGTGGTAAATGAAAAGAACAGACATGAAATGACACTGGTGGATCCATATGTGGTCTTTGAAAAGAACACACATGAAATGACATTGATGGATCCATATGTGGTCTATGTAAAGAACACACATGCAATGAACTCTGGTGGATCCATATGTGGTCTGTGAAAAGAACACACATGCAATAACACTGGTGGATCCAAATGTGCTCTGTGAAAAGAACACACATGCAATGACACTGGTGGATCCATATGTGGTCTATGAAAAGAACACACATGCAATGACACTGGGGGAACCATATGTGGTCTGTGAAAAGAACACACATGCAATAACTATGGTGGATCGATATGTGGTCTGTGAAAATAACACACATGCAATGGACACTGGTGGATCCATATGTGGTATGTGAAAAGAACACACATGAAATGACTCTGGTGGATCCATATGTGGTATATGAAAAGAACATACATGCAATGACACTGGTGAATCCATATGTGGTCTGTGAAAAGAACACACATGCAATGACACTGGTGTAACCATATGTGGTCTGTGAAAAGAACACACATGCAATGACTATGGTGGGTCCATATGTTGTCTGTGAAAAGAACACACATGCAATGACACTGGTGGATCCATATGTGGTCTGTGAAAAGAACACACATGGAATGGACACTGGTGGATCCATATGTGGTCTGTGAAAAGAACACACATGCAATGACACTGGTGGATCCATATGTTGTCTGTGAAAAGAACACACATGCAATGACACTGGTGGATCCATATGTGGTCTGTGAAAAGAACACACATGGAATGGACACTGGTGGGTCCATATGTTGTCTGTGAAAAGAACACACATGCAATGACACTGGTGGATCCATATTTTGTCTGTGAAAAGAACACACATGAAATGACACTGGTGGATCCATATGTGGTCTGTGAAAAGAACACACATGGAATGGACACTGGTGGATCCATATGTGGTCTGTGAAAAGAACACACATGCAATGACACTGGTGGTTCCATATGTGGTCTGTGAAAATAACACACATGCAATGACTCTGGTGGATCCATATGTGGTCTGTGAAAAGAACAGACATGCAATGACACTAGTGGATCCATATGTGGTGTGTGAAAAGAACACACATGAAATGACACTGGTGGATCCATATGTGGTCTGTGAAAAGAACACACATGCAATGGACACTGGTGGATCCATATGTGGTATGTGAAAAGAACACACATGAAATGACTCTGGTGGATCCATATGTGGTATATGAAAAGAACATACATGCAATGACACTGGTGAATCCATATGTGGTCTGTGAAAAGAACACACATGCAATGACACTGGTGTAACCATATGTGGTATGTGAAAAGAACACACATGCAATGACTATGGTGGGTCCATATGTTGTCTGTGAAAAGAACACACATGCAATGACACTGGTGGATCCAAATATGGTCTGTGAAAAGAATACACATGCAATGACACTGGTGGATCCATATGTGGTAAATGAAAAGAACAGACATGAAATGACACTGGTGGATCCATATGTGGTCTTTGAAAAGAACACACATGAAATGACATTGATGGATCCATATGTGGTCTATGTAAAGAACACACATGCAATGAACTCTGGTGGATCCATATGTGGTCTATGAAAAGAACACACATGCAATAACACTGGTGGATCCAAATGTGCTCTGTGAAAAGAACACACATGCAATGACACTGGTGGATCCATATGTGGTCTATGAAAAGAACACACATGCAATGACACTGGGGGAACCATATGTGGTCTGTGAAAAGAACACACATGCAATAACTATGGTGGATCGATATGTGGTCTGTGAAAATAACACACATGCAATGGACACTGGTGGATCCATATGTGGTATGTGAAAAGAACACACATGAAATGACTCTGGTGGATCCATATGTGGTATATGAAAAGAACATACATGCAATGACACTGGTGAATCCATATGTGGTCTGTGAAAAGAACACACATGCAATGACACTGGTGTAACCATATGTGGTCTGTGAAAAGAACACACATGCAATGACTATGGTGGGTCCATATGTTGTCTGTGAAAAGAACACACATGCAATGACACTGGTGGATCCATATGTGGTCTGTGAAAAGAACACACATGGAATGGACACTGGTGGATCCATATGTGGTCTGTGAAAAGAACACACATGCAATGACACTGGTGGATCCATATGTTGTCTGTGAAAAGAACACACATGCAATGACACTGGTGGATCCATATGTGGTCTGTGAAAAGAACACACATGGAATGGACACTGGTGGGTCCATATGTTGTCTGTGAAAAGAACACACATGCAATGACACTGGTGGATCCATATTTTGTCTGTGAAAAGAACACACATGAAATGACACTGGTGGATCCATATGTGGTCTGTGAAAAGAACACACATGGAATGGACACTGGTGGATCCATATGTGGTCTGTGAAAAGAACACACATGCAATGACACTGGTGGTTCCATATGTGGTCTGTGAAAATAACACACATGCAATGACTCTGGTGGATCCATATGTGGTCTGTGAAAAGAACAGACATGCAATGACACTAGTGGATCCATATGTGGTGTGTGAAAAGAACACACATGAAATGACACTGGTGGATCCATATGTGGTCTGTGAAAAGAACACACATGCAATGGACACTGGTGGATCCATATGTGGTATGTGAAAAGAACACACATGAAATGACTCTGGTGGATCCATATGTGGTATATGAAAAGAACATACATGCAATGACACTGGTGAATCCATATGTGGTCTGTGAAAAGAACACACATGCAATGACACTGGTGTAACCATATGTGGTATGTGAAAAGAACACACATGCAATGACTATGGTGGGTCCATATGTTGTCTGTGAAAAGAACACACATGCAATGACACTGGTGGATCCAAATATGGTCTGTGAAAAGAATACACATGCAATGACACTGGTGGATCCATATGTGGTAAATGAAAAGAACAGACATGAAATGACACTGGTGGATCCATATGTGGTCTTTGAAAAGAACACACATGAAATGACATTGATGGATCCATATGTGGTCTATGTAAAGAACACACATGCAATGAACTCTGGTGGATCCATATGTGGTCTATGAAAAGAACACACATGCAATAACACTGGTGGATCCAAATGTGCTCTGTGAAAAGAACACACATGCAATGACACTGGTGGATCCATATGTGGTCTATGAAAAGAACACACATGCAATGACACTGGGGGAACCATATGTGGTCTGTGAAAAGAACACACATGCAATAACTATGGTGGATCGATATGTGGTCTGTGAAAAGAACACACATGCAATGACACTGGTGGATCCAAATGTGGTCTGTGAAAAGAACACACGTGCAATGACACTGGTGGATCCATATGTGGTAAATGAAAAGAACACACATGCAATGACACAGGTGGATCAATATGTGGTCTGTGAAAAGAACACACATGCAATGACAATGGTGGATCCATATGTGGTCTGTGAAAAGAACACACATGCAATGAGAATGGTGGATCCATATGTGGTCTTTGAAAAGAACACACATGCAATGACACTAGTGGATCCATATGTGGTGTGTGAAAAGAACACACATGAAATGACACTGGTGGATCCATATGTGGTCTGTGAAAAGAACACACATGCAATGGACACTAGTGGATCCATATGTGGTATGTGAAAAGAACACACATGAAATGACTCTGGTGGATCCATATGTGGTATATGAAAAGAACAGACATGCAATGACACTGGTGGATCCATATGTGGTATGTGAAAATAACACACATGCAATAACACTGGTGGATCAAAATGTGGTGTGTGAAAAGAACACACATGCAATGACACTACTGGATCCATATGTGGTCTGTGAAAAGAACACAGATGAAATGACACTGGTGGATCCATATGTGGTCTGTAAAAATAACACACATGCAATGACTCTAGTGGATCCAAATGTGGTCTGTGAAAAGAACACACATGCAATGACACTGGTGGATCCATATGTGGTCTGTGAAAAGAACACACATGCAATGACACTTGTGGATCCATATGCGGTCTGTGAAAAGAACACACATGAAATGACACTGATGGATCCATATGTGGTCTATGAAAAGAACACACATGCAATGAACTCTGGTGGATCCATATGTGGTCTGTGAAAAGAACACTCATGCAATAAGACTGGTGGATCCAAATGTGGTCTCTGAAAAGAACACACATGCAATGACACTGCTGGATCCATATGTGGTCTGTGAAAAGAACACACATGCAATTACACTGGTGGAACCATATGTGGTCTGTGAAATGAACACACATGCAATGACTCTGGTGGATCCATATGTGGTCTATGTAAAGAACATACATACAATGCAATCTGGTAGATCCATATGTGGTCTGTGAAAAGAACACACATGCAATAACACTAGTGGATCCAAATGTGGTCTTTGAAAAGAGCACACATGCAATGACACTAGTGGATCCATATGTGGTGTGTGAAAAGAACACACATGAAATGACACTGGTGGATCCATATGTGGTCTGTGAAAAGAATACACATGCAATGGACACTAGTGGATCCATATGTGGTATGTGAAAAGAACACACATGAAATGACTCTGGTGGATCCTTATGTGGTATAAGAAAAGAACATACATGCAATGACACTGTAGGATCCATATGTGGTAAATGAAAAGAACACACATGCAATGACACGGGTGGATCCATATGTGGTCTGTGAAAAGAACACACATGTAATGACAATGATGGATCCATATGTGGTCTGTGAAAAGAACACACATGCAATGACTCTGGTGGATTCATATGTGGTTTGTGAAAAGAACACACATGCAATGACACAAGTGGATCCATATGTGGTCTGTGAAAAGAACACACATGCAATGACACTGGTGGAACCATATGTGGTCTGTGAAAAGAACACACATGCAATAACTCTGGTGGATCCATATGTGGTCTGTGAAAAGAAGACAGATGCAATGACACTAGTGGATCCAAATGTGGTCTGTGAAAAGAACACACATGCAATGACACTGGTGGATCCATATGTGGTAAATGAAAAGAACACACATGCAATGACACGGGTGGATCCATATGTGGTCTGTGAAAAGAACACACATGTAATGACAATGATGGATCCATATGTGGTCTGTGAAAAGAACACACATGCAATGACTCTGGTGGATTCATATGTGGTCTGTGAAAAGAACAGACATGCAATGACACTAGTGGATCCATATGTGGTGTGTGAAAAGAACACACATGAAATGACTCTGGTGGATCGATATGTGGTATATGAAAAGAACATACATGCAATGATACTGGTGGACCCATATGTGGTCTGTGAAAAGAACACACATGCAATAACACCGGTGGATCAAAATGTGGTGTGTGAAAGGAACACACATGCAATGACACTGGTGGATCCATATGTGGTCTGTGAAAAGAACACAGATGTAATGACTCTGGTGGATCCATATGTGGTCTGTGAAAAGAACACACATGCAATGACACTGGTGGATCCATATGTGGTATATGAAAAGAACACACATGCAATGACACTGATGGATCCATATGTGGTATATGAAAAGAACACACATGCAATGACAATGGTGGTTCCATATGTGGTCTGTGAAAAGAACACACATGGAATGACTCTGGTGGATCCATTTGTGGTCTGTGAAAAGAATAGACATGCAATGACACTGGTGGATCAATATGTGGTGTGTGAAAAGAACACACATGCAATGGAAATAGTGGATTCAAATGTGGTTTGTGAAAAGAACACACATGCAATGACTCTGGTGTATCCATATGTGGTTAGTGAAAAGAAGACACA
This sequence comes from Avena sativa, assembly GCA_916181665.1. Lineage (NCBI taxonomy): Eukaryota > Viridiplantae > Streptophyta > Magnoliopsida > Poales > Poaceae > Avena > Avena sativa. The sequence goes on from OV702292.1 coordinate 324,268,937, forward strand.
TGCAATGACACTGGTTGATCCATATGTGGTAAATGAAAAGAACACACATGCCATGACACTAGTGGATCCATATGTGGTCTGTGAAAAGAACACACATGAAATGACACTGGTGGAACCATATGTGGTCCGTGAAAAGAACACACATGCAATGAATATGGTGGATCCATATGTGGTCTGTGAAAAGAACACACATGCAATGACACTGGTGGATCCAAATGTGGTCTGTGAAAAGAACACACATGCAATGACACTGGTGGATCCATATGTGGTCTGTGAAAAGAACACACATGCAATGGACACTTGTGGATCCATATGTGGTATGTGGAAAGAACACACATGAAATGACTCTGGTGGATCCATATGTGGTATATGAAAAGAACAAACATGCAATAACACTGGTGGATCCATATGTGGTCTGTGAAAAGAACACACATGCAATAACACTGGTGGATCAAAATGTGGTGTGTGAAAAGAACACACATGCAATGACACTGGTGGATCCATATGTGGTCTGTGAAAAGAACACACATGCAATGACTCTGGTGGATCCATATGTGGTCTGTGAAAAGAACACACATGCAATGACACTGGTGGTTCCATATGTGGTCTGTGAAAATAACACACATGCAATGAACTCTGGTGGATCCATATGTGGTCTGTGAAAAGAACACACATGCAATAACACTGGTGGATCCAAATGTGGTCTGTGAAAAGAACACACATGCAATAACACTGGTGGATCCATATGTGGTATGTGAAAAGAACACACATGCAATTACACTGGTGGAACCATATGTGGTCTGTGAGAAGAACACACATGCAATGACTCTGGTGGAACCATATGTGGTCTATGTAAAGAACACACATGCAATGAAATCTGGTAGATCCATATGTGGTCTGTGAAAAGAACACACATGCAATAACACTGGTGGATCCAAATGTGGTCTGTGAAAACAACACACATGCAATGACACTGGTGGATCCATATGTGGTCTGTGAAAAGAACACACATGCAATGACACTTGTGGAACCATATGTGGTCTGTGAAAAGAACACACATGCAATGACTCTGGTGGATCCATATGTGGTCTGTGAAAAGAACACACATGCAATAACACTGGTGGATCCAAATGTGGTATGTGAAAAAGACACACATGCAATGACACTGGTGGATCCATATGTGTAAATGAAAAGAACACACATGCAATGACACGGGTGGATCCATATGTGGTCTGTGAAAAGAACACACATGTAATGACAATGATGGATCCATATGTGGTCTGTGAAAAGAACACACATGCAATGACTCTGGTGGATCCATATGTGGTCTGTGAAAAGAACAGACATGCAATGACACTAGTGGATCCATATGTGGTGTGTGAAAAGAACACACATGAAATGACACTGGTGGATCCATATGTGGTCTGTGAAAATAATACACATGCAATGGACACTGGTGGATCCATATGTGGTATGTGAAAAGAACACACATGAAATGACTCTAGTGGATCCATATGTGGTATATGAAAAGAACATACATGCAATGACACTGGTGGATCCATATGTGGTCTGTGAAAAGAACACACGTGCAATGACACTGGTGGAACCATATGTGGTCTGTGAAAAGAACACACATGCAATGACTATGGTGGATCCATATGTGGTCTGTGAAAAGAACACACATGCAATGACACTGGTGGATCCAAATGTGGTCTGTGAAAAGAACACACATGCAATGACACTGGTGGATCCATATGTGGTAAATGAAAAGAACATACATCCAATGACACTGGTGGATCCATATGTGGTCTTTGAAAAGAACACACATGAAATGACACTGATGGATCCATATGTGGTCTATGTAAAGAACACACATGCAATGAATTCTGGTGGATCCATATGTGGTCTGTGAAAAGAACACACATGCAATAACACTGGTGGATCCAAATGTGCTCTGTGAAAAGAACAGACATGCAATGACACTGGGGGAACCATATGTGGTCTGTGCAAAGAACACACATGCAATAACTATGGTGGATCGATATGTGGTCTGTGAAAAGAACACACATGCAATGACACTAGTGGATCCAAATGTGGTCTGTGAAAAGAACACACATGCAATGACACTGGTGGATCCATATGTGGTAAATGAAAAGAACACACATGCAATGACACTGGTGGATCCATATGTGGTCTATGAAAAGAACACACATGCAATGACACTCGTGGATCCATATGTGGTGTGTGAAAAGAACACACATGAAATGACACTGGTGGATCCATATGTGGTCTGTGAAAAGAACACACATGCAATGGACACTAGTGGATCCATATGTGGTATGTGAAAAGAACACACATGAAATGACTCTGGTGGATCCATATGTGGTATATGAAAAGAACAGACATGCAATGACACTGGTGGATCCATATGTGGTCTGTGAAAAGAACACACATGCAATAACACTGGTGGATCAAAATGTGGTGTGTGAAAAGAACACACATGCAATGACACTGGTGGATCCATATGTGGTCTGTGAAAAGAACACACATGCAATGACTCTGGTGGATCCATATGTGGTCTGTGAAAACAACACACATGCAATGACACTGGTGGTTCCATATGTGGTCTGTGAAAAGAACACACATGCAATGACTCTGGTGGATCCATATGTGGTTTGTGAAAAGAACACACATGCAATGGACACTGGTGGATCCATATGTGGTATGTGAAAAGAACACACATGAAATGACTCTGGTGGATCCATATGTGGTATATGAAAAGAACATACATGCAATGACACTGGTGGATCCATATGTGGTCTGTGAAAAGAAAACAGATGTAATGACTCTGGTGGATCCATATGTGGTCTGTGAAAAGAACACACATGCAATGACACTGGTGGATCCATATGTGGTATATGAAAAGAACACACATGCAATGACACTGCTGGATCCATATGTGGTATATGAAAAGAACATACATGCAATGACACTGGTGGATCCATATGTGGTCTGTGAAAATAAAACAGATGTAATGACTCTGGTGGATCCATATGTGGTCTGTGAAAAGAATAGACATGCAATGACACTGGTGGATCAATATGTGGTGTGTGAAAAGAACACACATGCAATGACACTGGTGGATCCATATGTGGTCTGTGAAAAGAACACACGTGCAATGACACTGGTGGAACCATATGTGGTCTGTGAAAAGAACACACATGCAATGACTATGGTGGATCCATATGTGGTCTGTGAAAAGAACACACATGCAATGACACTGGTGGATCCAAATGTGGTCTGTGAAAAGAACACACATGCAATGACACTGGTGGATCCATATGTGGTAAATGAAAAGAACATACATCCAATGACACTGGTGGATCCATATGTGGTCTTTGAAAAGAACACACATGAAATGACACTGATGGATCCATATGTGGTCTATGTAAAGAACACACATGCAATGAATTCTGGTGGATCCATATGTGGTCTGTGAAAAGAACACACATGCAATAACACTGGTGGATCCAAATGTGCTCTGTGAAAAGAACAGACATGCAATGACACTTGGGGAACCATATGTGGTCTGTGCAAAGAACACACATGCAATAACTATGGTGGATCGATATGTGGTCTGTGAAAAGAACACACATGCAATGACACTGGTGGATCCAAATGTGGTCTGTGAAAAGAACACACATGCAATGACACTGGTGGATCCATATGTGGTAAATGAAAAGAACACACATGCAATGACACTGGTGGATCCATATGTGGTCTATGAAAAGAACACACATGCAATGACACTCGTGGATCCATATGTGGTGTGTGAAAAGAACACACATGAAATGACACTGGTGGATCCATATGTGGTCTGTGAAAAGAACACACATGCAATGGACACTAGTGGATCCATATGTGGTATGTGAAAAGAACACACATGAAATGACTCTGGTGGATCCATATGTGGTATATGAAAAGAACAGACATGCAATGACACTGGTGGATCCATATGTGGTCTGTGAAAAGAACACACATGCAATAACACTGGTGGATCAAAATGTGGTGTGTGAAAAGAACACACATGCAATGACACTGGTGGATCCATATGTGGTCTGTGAAAAGAACACACATGCAATGACTCTGGTGGATCCATATGTGGTCTGTGAAAACAACACACATGCAATGACACTGGTGGTTCCATATGTGGTCTGTGAAAAGAACACACATGCAATGACTCTGGTGGATCCATATGTGGTTTGTGAAAAGAACACACATGCAATGGACACTGGTGGATCCATATGTGGTATGTGAAAAGAACACACATGAAATGACTCTGGTGGATCCATATGTGGTATATGAAAAGAACATACATGCAATGACACTGGTGGATCCATATGTGGTCTGTGAAAAGAAAACAGATGTAATGACTCTGGTGGATCCATATGTGGTCTGTGAAAAGAACACACATGCAATGACACTGGTGGATCCATATGTGGTATATGAAAAGAACACACATGCAATGACACTGCTGGATCCATATGTGGTATATGAAAAGAACACACATGCAATGACAATGGTGGTTCCATATGTGGTCTGTGAAAAGAACACACATGCAATGACTCTGGTGGATCCATTTGTGGTCTGTGAAAAGAATAGACATGCAATGACACTGGTGGATCAATATGTGGTGTGTGAAAAGAACACACATGCAATGGAAATAGTGGATCCAAATGTGGTTTGTGAAAAGAACACACATGCAATGACTCTGGTGTATCCATATGTAGTTTGTGAAAAGAAGACACATGCAATGACACTGGTTGATCCATATGTGGTAAATGAAAAGAACACACATGCCATGACACTAGTGGATCCATATGTGGTCTGTGAAAAGAACACACATGAAATGACACTGGTGGAACCATTTGTGGTCCGTGAAAAGAACACACATGCAATGACTCTGGTGGATCCATATGTGGTCTGTGAAAACAACACACATGCAATGACACTGGTGGTTCCATATGTGGTCTGTGAAAAGAACAGACATGCAATGACTCTGGTGGATCCATATGTGGTTTGTGAAAAGAACACACATGCAATGGACACGGGTGGATCCATATGTGGTATGTGAAAAGAACACACATGAAATGACTCTAGTAGATCCATATGTGGTATATGAAAAGAACATACATGCAATGACACTGGTGGATCCATATGTGGTCTGTGAAAAGAACACACATGCAATGACACTTGTGGAACCATATGTGGTCTGTGAAAAGAACACACATGCAATGACACTGGTGGATCCATATGTGGTATATGAAAAGAACACACATGCAATGACACTGATGGATCCATATGTGGTATATGAAAAGAACACACATGCAATGACACTGGTGGATCCATATGTGGTAAATGAAAAGAACACACATCCAATGACACTGGTAGATCCATATGTGGTCTTTAAAAAGAACACACATGAAATGACACTAATGGATCCATATGTGGTCTATGTAAAGAACACACATGCAATGAACTCTGGTGGATCCATATGTGGTCTGTGGAAAGAACACACATGCAATAACACTGGTGGATCCAAATGTGCTCTGTGAAAAGAACACACATGCAATGACACTGGTGGATCCATATGTGGTCTATGAAAAGAACACACATGCAATGACACTGGGGGAACCATATGTGGTCTGTGAAAAGAACACACATGCAATAACTATGGTGGATCGATATGTGGTCTGTGAAAAGAGCACACATGCAATGACACTGGTGGATCCAAATGTGGTCTGTGAAAAGAACACACATGCAATGACACTGGTGAATCCATATGTGGTAAATGAAAAGAACACACATGCAATGACACAGGTGGATCAATATGTGCCTGTGAAAACAACACACATGCAATGACAATGGTGGATCCATATGTGGTCTGTGAAAAGAACACACATGCAATGACACTAGTGGATCCATATGTGGTGTGTGAAAAGAACACACATGAAATGACACTGGTGGATCCATATGTGGTCTGTGAAAAGAACACACATGCAATGGACACTAGTGGATCCATATGTGGTATGTGAAAAGAACACACATGAAATGACTCTGGTGGATCCATATGTGGTATATGAAAAGAACAGACATGCAATGACACTGGTGGATCCATATGTGTTATGTGAAAAGAACACACATGCAATAACACTGGTGGATCAAAATGTGGTGTGTGAAAAGAACACACATGCAATGACACTGGTGGATCCATATGTGGTCTTTGAAAAGAACACACATGCAATGACTCTGGTGGATCCATATGTGGTCTGTGAAAAGAACACACATGCAATGACACTGGTGGTTCCATATGTGGTCTGTGAAAATAACACACATGCAATGACTCTGGTGGATCCATATGTGGTCTGTGAAAAGAACACACATGCAATGACACTGGTGGATCCAAATGTGCTCTGTGAAAAGAACACACATGCAATGACTCTTGTGAATCCATATGCGGTCTATGAAAAGAACACACATGAAATGACACTGATGGATCCATATGTGGTCTATGAAAAGAACACACATGCAATGAACTCTGGTGGATCCATATGTGGTCTGTGAAAAGAAAACACATGCAATAACACTGGTGGATCCAAATGTGGTCTGTGAAAAGAACACACATGCAATGACACTGCTGGATCCATATGTGGTCTATGAAAAGAACACACATGCAATTACACTGGTGGAACCATATGTGGTCTGTGAAATGAACACACATGCAATGACTCTGGTGGATCCATATGTGGTCTATGTAAAGAACATACATGCAATGAAATCTGGTAGATCCATATGTGGTATGTGAAAAGAACACACATGCAATAACACTGGTGGATCCAAATGTGGTCTGTGAAAAGAACACACATGCAATGACACTAGTGGATCCATACGTGGTCTGTGAAAAGAACACACATGCAATGACACTGGTGGAGCCATATGTGGTCTGTGAAAAGAACACACATGCAATAACTCTGGTGGATCCATAAGTTGTCTGTGAAAAGAACACACATGCAATGACACTGGTGGAGCCAAATGTGGTCTGTGAAAAGAACACACATGCAATGACACTGGTGGATCCATATGTGGTCTGTGAAAAGAACACACATGTAATGACAATGATGTATCCATATGTGGTCTGTGAAAAGAACACACATGCAATGACTCTGGTGGATTCATATGTGGTCTGTGAAAAGAACAGACATGCAATGACACTAGTGGATCCATATGTGGTGTGTGAAAAGAACACACATGAAATGACTCTGGTGGATCGATATGTGGTATATGAAAAGAACATACATGCAATGATACTGGTGGACCCATATGTGGTCTGTGAAAAGAACACACATGCAATAACACTGGTGGATCCATATGTGGTATGTGAAAAGAACACACATGCAATTACACTGGTGGAACCATATGTGGTCTGTGAAAAGAACACACATGCAATGACTCTGGTGGATCCATATGTGGTTTGTGAAAAGAACACACATGCAATGGACACTGGTGGATCCATATGTGGTATGTGAAAAGAACACACATGAAATGACTCTGGTGGATCCATATGTGGTCTGTGAAAAGAACACACATGCAATGACTATGGTGGATCCATATGTTGTCTGTGAAAAGAACACACATGCAATGACACTGGTGGATCCAAATGTGGTCTGTGAAAAGAACACACATGCAATGACACTGGTGGATCCATATGTGGTAAATGAAAAGAACACACATCCAATGACACTGGTGGATCCATATGTGGTCTTTGAAAAGAACACACATGAAATAGCACTGATGGATCCATATGTGGTCTATGTAAAGAACACACATGCAATGAACTCTGGTGGATCCATATGTGGTCTGTGAAAAGAACACACATGCAATAACACTGGTGGATCCAAATGTGCTCTGTGAAAAGAACACACATGCAATGACGCTGGTGCATCCATATGTGGTCTATGAAAAGAACACACATGCAATGACACTGGTGGTTCCATATGTGGTCTGTGAAAAGAACACACATGCAATAACTATGGTGGATCGATATGTGGTCTGTGAAAAGAACACACATGCAATGACACTGGTGGATGCATATGTGGTCTGTGAAAAGAACACACATGCAATTACACTAGTGGATCCATATGTGGTCTGTGAAAAGAACACACATGCAATGGACACTAGTGGATCCATATGTGGTATGTGAAAAGAACACACATGAAATGACTCTGGTGGATCCATATGTGGTATATGAAAAGAAGAGACATGCAACGACACTGGTGGATCCATATGTGGTATGTGAAAAGAACACACATGCAATAACACTGGTGGATCAAAATGTGGTGTGTGAAAACAACACACATGGAATGACACTGGTGGATCCATATGTGGTCTGTGAAAAGAACACACCTGAAATGACACTGATGGATCCATATGTGGTCTATGTAAAGAACACACATGCAATGAACTCTGGTGGATCCATATGTGGTCTGTGAAAAGAACACACATGCAATAACACTGGTGAATCCAAATGTGCTCTGTGAAAAGAACACACATGCAATGACACTGGTGGATCCATATGTGGTCTATGAAAAGAACACACATGTAATGACACTAGTGGATCCATATGTGGTGTGTGAAAAGAACACACATGAAATGACACTGGTGGATCCATATGTGGTCTGTGAAAAGAACACACATGCAATGGACACTAGTGGATCCATATGTGGTATGTGAAAAGAACACACATGAAATGACTCTGGTGGATCCATATGTGGTATATGAAAAGAACAGACATGCAATGACACTGGTGGATCCATATGTGGTCTGTGAAAAGAACACACATGCAATGACACTGGTGGATCAAAATGTGGTGTGTGAAAAGAACACACATGCAATGACACTGGTGGATCCATATGTGGTCTGTGAAAAGAACACACATGCAATGACTCTGGTGGATCCATATGTGGTCTGTGAAAAGAACACACATGCAATGACACTGGTGGATCCATACGTGGTAAATGAAAAGAACACACATCCAATGACACTGGTGGATCCATATGTGGTCTGTGAAAAGAACACACATGCAATGACACTGGTGGATCCAAATATGCTTTGTGAAAAGAACACACATGCAATGACACTTGTGGATCCATATGCGGTCTGTGAAAAGAACACACATGAAATGACACTGATGGATCCATATGTGGTCTATGAAAAGAACACACATGCAATGAACTCTGGTGGATCCATATGTGGTCTGTGAAAAGAACACACATGCAATAACACTGGTGGATCCAAATGTGGTCTGTGAAAAGAACACACATGCAATGACACTGCTGGATCCATATGTGGTCTGTGAAAAGAACACACATGCAATTACACTGGTGGAACCATATGTGGTCTGTGAAATGAACACACATGCAATGACTCTGGTGGATCCATATATGGTCTACGTAAAGAACATACATGCAATGAAATCTGGTAGATCCATATGTGGTCTGTAAAAAGAACACACATGCAATAACACTGGTGGATCCAAAAGTGGTCTGTGAAAAGAACACACCTTCAATGACACTAGTGGATCCATACGTGGTCTGTGAAAAGAACACACATGCAATGACACTGGTGGAGCCATATGTGGTCTGTGAAAAGAACACACATGCAATAACTCTGGTGGATCTATATGTTGTCTGTGAAAAGAAGACACATCCAATGATACTGGTGGATCCAAATGTGGTCTGTGAAAAGAACACACATGCAATGACACTGGTGGATACATATGTGGTCTGTGAAAAGAACACACATGTAATGACAATGATGGATCCATATGTGGTCTGTGAAAAGAACACACATGCAATGACTCTGGTGGATTCATATGTGGTCTGTGAAAAGAACAGACATGCAATGACACTAGTGGATCCATATGTGGTGTGTGAAAAGAACACACATGAAATGACTCTGGTGGATCGATATGTCGTATATGAAAAGAGCACACATGCAATGACACTGGTCGATTCATATGTGGTATGCTAAAAGAACACACATGCAATGCTCTAGTTGTTGTTAGTAAAAAGAACACACATGCAATGACACTGGTGGATCCATGTGTGGTCTCTGAAGAGAACACACATTTCAATGACACTGGTGGATCCATATGTGGTATGTGAAAAGAACACACATGAAATGACACTGGTGGATCCATATGTGGTCTGGGAAAAGAACACACATGCAATGGACACTAGTGGATCCATATGTGGTATGTGAAAAGAACACACATGCAATGAACTCTGGTGGATCCATATGTGGTCTGTGAAAAGAACACACATGCAATAACACTGGTGGATCAAAATGTGGTCTGTGAAAAGAACACACATGCAATGACACTGCTGGATCCATATGTGGTCTGTGAAAAGAACACACATGCAATTACACTGGTGGAACCATATGTGGTCTGTGAAATGAACACACATGCAATGACTCTGGTGGATCCATCTGTGGTATATGTAAAGAACATACATGCAATGAAATCTGGTAGATCCATATGTGGTCTATGAAAAGAACACACATGCAATAACACTGGTGGATCCAAATGTGGTCTGTGAAAAGAACACACATGCAATGACACTAGTGGATCCATACGTGGTCTGTGAAAAGAACACACATGCAATGACACTGGTGGAGCCATATGTGGTCTGTGAAAAGAACATACATGCAATAACTCTGGTGGATCCATATGTGGTCTGTGAAAAGAACACACATGCAATGAAACTGGTGGAACCATAGGTGGTCTGTGAAAAGAACACACATGCAATGACTATGGTGGATCCATATGTTGTCTGTGAAAAGAACACACATGCAATGACACTGGTGGATCCAAATGTGGTCTGTGAAAAGAACACACATGTAATGACACTGGTGGATCCATATGTGGTAAATGAAAAGAACACACATCCAATGACACTGGTGGATCCATATGTGGTCTTTGAAAAGAACACACATGAAATGACACTGATGGATCCATATGTGGTCTATGTAAAGAACACACATGCAATAACACTGGTGGATCCAAAAGTGGTCTGTGAAAAGAACACACATGCAATGACACTAGTGGATCCATACGTGGTCTGTGAAAAGAACACACATGCAATGACACTGGTGGAGCCATATGTGGTCTGTGAAAAGAACACACATGCAATAACTCTGGTGGATCTATATGTTGTCTGTGAAAAGAAGACACATCCAATGACACTGGTGGATCCAAATGTGGTCTGTGCAAAGAACACACATGCAATGACACTGGTGGATCCATATGTGTTCTGTGAAAAGAACACACCTGTAATGACAATGATGGATCCATATGTGGTCTGTGAAAGGAACACACATGCAATGACTCTGGTGGATTCATATGTGGTCTGTGAAAAGATCAGACATGCAATGACACTAGTGGATCCATATGTGGTGTGTGAAAAGAACACACATGAAATGACTCTGGTGGATCGATATGTGGTATATGAAAAGAGCACACATGCAAAGACACTGGTGGATCCATATGTGGTATGTGAAAAGAACACACATGCAATGACTCTAGTTGTTGTTAGTAAAAAGAACACACATGCAATGACACTGGTGGATCCATGTGTGGTCTCTGAAGAGAACACACATTTCAATGACACTGGTGGATCCATATGTGGTATGTGAAAAGAACACACATGAAATGACACTGGTGGATTCATATGTGGTCTGGGAAAAGAACACACATGCAATGGACACTGGTGGATCCATATGTGGTATGTGAAAAGAACACACATGCAATGAACTCTGGTGGATCCATATGTGGTCTGTGAAAAGAACACACATGCAATAACACTGGTGGATCCAAATGTGGTCTGTGAAAAGAACACACATGCAATGACACTGCTGGATCCATATGTGGTATGTGAAAAGAACACACATGCAATTACACTGGTGGAACCATATGTGGTCTGTGAAATGAACACACATGCAATGACTCTGGTGGATCCATATGTGGTATATGTAAAGAACATACATGCAATAACACTGGTGGATCAAAATGTGGTGTGTGAAAACAACACACATGCAATGACACTGGTGGATCCATATGTGGTCTGTGAAAAGAACACACCTGAAATGACACTGATGGATCCATATGTGGTCTATGTAAAGAACACACATGCAATGAACTCTGGTGGATCCATATGTGGTCTGTGAAAAGAACACACATGCAATAACACTGGTGGATCCAAATGTGCTCTGTGAAAAGAACACACATGCAATGACGCTGGTGCATCCATATGTGGTCTATGAAAAGAACACACATGCAATGACACTGGTGGTTCCATATGTGGTCTGTGAAAAGAACACACATGCAATAACTATGGTGGATCGATATGTGGTCTGTGAAAAGAACACACATGCAATGACACTGGTGGATCCAAATGTGGTCTGTGAAAAGAACACACATGCAATGACACTGGTGGATCCATATGTGGTAAATGAAAAAAAAACACATGCAATGACATAGGTGGATCAATATGTGGTCTGTGAAAAGAACACACATGCAATGACACTGGTGGATCCAAATGTGGTCTGTGAAAAGAACACACATGCAATTACACTAGTGGATCCATATGTGGTGTGTGAAAAGAACACACATGAAATGACATTGGTGGATCCATATGTGGTCTGTGAAAAGAACACACATGCAATGGACACTAGTGGATCCATATGTGGTATGTGAAAAGAACACACATGAAATGACTCTGGTGGATCCATATGTGGTATATGAAAAGAACAGACATGCAATGACACTGGTGGAATCATATGTGGTCTGTGAAAAGAACACACATGCAATGACACTGGTGGATCAAAATGTGGTGTGTGAAAAGAACACACATGCAATGACACTGGTGGATCCATATGTGGTCTATGAAAAGAACACACATGCAATGACACTGGGGGAACCATATGTGGTCTGTGAAAAGAACACACATGCAATGGACACTAGTGGATCCATATGTGGTATGTGAAAAGAACACACATGAAATGACTCTGGTGGATCCATATGTGGTATATGAAAAGAACAGACATGCAACGACACTGGTGGATCCATATGTGGTATGTGAAAAGAACACACATGCAATAACACTGGTGGATCAAAATGTGGTGTGTGAAAACAACACACATGCAATGACACTGGTGGATCCATATGTGGTCTGTGAAAAGAACACACCTGAAATGACACTGATGGATCCATATGTGGTCTATGTAAAGAACACACATGCAATGAACTCTGGTGGATCCATATGTGGTCTGTGAAAAGAACACACATGCAATAACACTGGTGAATCCAAATGTGCTCTGTGAAAAGAACACACATGCAATGACACTGGTGGATCCATATGTGGTCTATGAAAAGAACACACATGCAATGACACTAGTGGATCCATATGTGGTGTGTGAAAAGAACACACATGAAATGACACTGGTGGATCCATATGTGGTCTGTGAAAAGAACACACATGCAATGGACACTAGTGGATCCATATGTGGTATGTGAAAAGAACACACATGAAATGACTCTGGTGGATCCATATGTGGTATATGAAAAGAACAGACATGCAATGACACTGGTGGATCCATATGTGGTCTGTGAAAAGAACACACATGCAATGACACTGGTGGATCAAAATGTGGTGTGTGAAAAGAACACACATGCAATGACACTGGTGGATCCATATGTGGTCTGTGAAAAGAACACACATGCAATGACTCTGGTGGATCCATATGTGGTCTGTGAAAAGAACACACATGCAATGACACTGGTGGATCCATATGTGGTAAATGAAAAGAACACACATCCAATGACACTGGTGGATCCATATGTGGTCTGTGAAAAGAACACACATGCAATGACACTGGTGGATCCAAATATGCTTTGTGAAAAGAACACACATGCAATGACACTTGTGGATCCATATGCGGTTTGTGAAAAGAACACACATGAAATGACACTGATGGATCCATATGTGGTCTATGAAAAGAACACACATGCAATGAACTCTGGTGGATCCATATGTGGTCTGTGAAAAGAACACACATGCAATAACACTGGTGGATCCAAATGTGGTCTGTGAAAAGAACACACATGCAATGACACTGCTGGATCCATATGTGGTCTGTGAAAAGAACACACATGCAATTACACTGGTGGAACCATATGTGGTCTGTGAAATGAACACACATGCAATGACTCTGGTGGATCCATATATGGTCTACGTAAAGAACATACATGCAATGAAATCTGGTAGATCCATATGTGGTCTGTAAAAAGAACACACATGCAATAACACTGGTGGAACCAAAAGTGGTCTGTGAAAAGAACACACCTTCAATGACACTAGTGGATCCATACGTGGTCTGTGAAAAGAACACACATGCAATGACACTGGTGGAGCCATATGTGGTCTGTGAAAAGAACACACATGCAATAACTCTGGTGGATCTATATGTTGTCTGTGAAAAGAAGACACATCCAATGATACTGGTGGATCCAAATGTGGTCTGTGAAAAGAACACACATGCAATGACACTGGTGGATACATATGTGGTCTGTGAAAAGAACACACATGTAATGACAATGATGGATCCATATGTGGTCTGTGAAAAGAACACACATGCAATGACTCTGGTGGATTCATATGTGGTCTGTGAAAAGAACAGACATGCAATGACACTAGTGGATCCATATGTGGTGTGTGAAAAGAACACACATGAAATGACTCTGGTGGATCGATATGTCGTATATGAAAAGAGCACACATGCAATGACACTGGTCGATTCATATGTGGTATGCGAAAAGAACACACATGCAATGCTCTAGTTGTTGTTAGTAAAAAGAACACACATGCAATGACACTGGTGGATCCATGTGTGGTCTCTGAAGAGAACACACATTTCAATGACACTGGTGGATCCATATGTGGTATGTGAAAAGAACACACATGAAATGACACTGGTGGATCCATATGTGGTCTGGGAAAAGAACACACATGCAATGGACACTAGTGGATCCATATGTGGTATGTGAAAAGAACACACATGCAATGAACTCTGGTGGATCCATATGTGGTCTGTGAAAAGAACACACATGCAATAACACTGGTGGATCAAAATGTGGTCTGTGAAAAGAACACACATGCAATGACACTGCTGGATCCATATGTGGTCTGTGAAAAGAACACACATGCAATTACACTGGTGGAACCATATGTGGTCTGTGAAATGAACACACATGCAATGACTCTGGTGGATCCATCTGTGGTATATGTAAAGAACATACATGCAATGAAATCTGGTAGATCCATATGTGGTCTATGAAAAGAACACACATGCAATAACACTGGTGGATCCAAATGTGGTCTGTGAAAAGAACACACATGCAATGACACTAGTGGATCCATACGTGGTCTGTGAAAAGAACACACATGCAATGACACTGGTGGAGCCATATGTGGTCTGTGAAAAGAACATACATGCAATAACTCTGGTGGATCCATATGTGGTCTGTGAAAAGAACACACATGCAATGACACTGGTGGAACCATATGTGGTCTGTGAAAAGAACACACATGCAATGACTATGGTGGATCCATATGTTGTCTGTGAAAAGAACACACATGCAATGACACTGGTGGATCCAAATGTGGTCTGTGAAAAGAACACACATGTAATGACACTGGTGGATCCATATGTGGTAAATGAAAAGAACACACATCCAATGACACTCGTGGATCCATATGTGGTCTTTGAAAAGAACACACATGAAATGACACTGATGGATCCATATGTGGTCTATGTAAAGAACACACATGCAATAACACTGGTGGATCCAAAAGTGGTCTGTGAAAAGAACACACATGCAATGACACTAGTGGATCCATACGTGGCCTGTGAAAAGAACACACATGCAATGACACTGGTGGAGCCATATGTGGTCTGTGAAAAGAACACACATGCAATAACTCTGGTGGATCTATATGTTGTCTGTGAAAAGAAGACACATCCAATGACACTGGTGGATCCAAATGTGGTCTGTGCAAAGAACACACATGCAATGACACTGGTGGATCCATATGTGTTCTGTGAAAAGAACACACCTGTAATGACAATGATGGATCCATATGTGGTCTGTGAAAAGAACACACATGCAATGACTCTGGTGGATTCATATGTGGTCTGTGAAAAGATCAGACATGCAATGACACTAGTGGATCCATATGTGGTGTGTGAAAAGAACACACATGAAATGACTCTGGTGGATCGATATGTGGTATATGAAAAGAGCACACATGCAAAGACACTGGTGGATCCATATGTGGTATGTGAAAAGAACACACATGCAATGACTCTAGTTGTTGTTAGTAAAAAGAACACACATGCAATGACACTGGTGGATCCATGTGTGGTCTCTGAAGAGAACACACATTTCAATGACACTGGTGGATCCATATGTGGTATGTGAAAAGAACACACATGAAATGACACTGGTGGATCCATATGTGGTCTGGGAAAAGAACACACATGCAATGGACACTGGTGGATCCATATGTGGTATGTGAAAAGAACACACATGCAATGAACTCTGGTGGATCCATATGTGGTCTGTGAAAAGAACACACATGCAATAACACTGGTGGATCCAAATGTGGTCTGTGAAAAGAACACACATGCAATGACACTGCTGGATCCATATGTGGTATGTGAAAAGAACACACATGCAATTACACTGGTGGAACCATATGTGGTCTGTGAAATGAACACACATGCAATGACTCTGGTGGATCCATATGTGGTATATGTAAAGAACATACATGCAATAACACTGGTGGATCAAAATGTGGTGTGTGAAAACAACACACATGCAATGACACTGGTGGATCCATATGTGGTCTGTGAAAAGAACACACCTGAAATGACACTGATGGATCCATATGTGGTCTATGTAAAGAACACACATGCAATGAACTCTGGTGGATCCATATGTGGTCTGTGAAAAGAACACACATGCAATAACACTGGTGGATCCATATGTGGTCTGTGAAAAGAACACACATGCAATAACACTGGTGGATCCAAATGTGCTCTGTGAAAAGAACACACATGCAATGACGCTGGTGCATCCATATGTGGTCTATGAAAAGAACACACATGCAATGACACTGGTGGTTCCATATGTGGTCTGTGAAAAGAACACACATGTAATAACTATGGTGGATCGATATGTGGTCTGTGAAAAGAACACACATGCAATGACACTGGTGGATCCAAATGTGGTCTGTGAAAAGAACACACATGCAATGACACTGGTGGATCCATATGTGGTAAATGAAAAAAAAACACATGCAATGACATAGGTGGATCAATATGTGGTCTGTGAAAAGAACACACATGCAATGACATTGGTGGATCCAAATGTGGTCTGTGAAAAGAACACACATGCAATTACACTAGTGGATCCATATGTGGTGTGTGAAAAGAACACACATGAAATGACATTGGTGGATCCATATGTGGTCTGTGAAAAGAACACACATGCAATGGACACTAGTGGATCCATATGTGGTATGTGAAAAGAACACACATGAAATGACTCTGGTGGATCCATATGTGGTATATGAAAAGAACAGACATGCAATGACACTGGTGGAATCATATGTGGTCTGTGAAAAGAACACACATGCAATGACACTGGTGGATCAAAATGTGGTGTGTGAAAAGAACACACATGCAATGACACTGGTGGATCCATATGTGGTCTGTGAAAAGAACACACATGCAATGACACTGGTGGATCCATATGTGGTCTGTGAAAAGAACACACCTGAAATGACACTGATGGATCCATATGTGGTCTATGTAAAGAACACACATGCAATGAACTCTGGTGGATCCATATGTGGTCTGTGAAAAGAACACACATGCAATAACACTGGTGGATCCAAATGTGCTCTGTGAAAAGAACACACATGCAATGACACTGGTGGATCCATATGTGGTCTATGAAAAGAACACACATGCAATGACACTAGTGGATCCATATGTGGTGTGTGAAAAGAACACACATGAAATGACACTGGTGGATCCATATGTGGTCTGTGAAAAGAACACACATGCAATGGACACTAGTGGATCCATATGTGGTATGTGAAAAGAACACACATGAAATGACTCTGGTGGATCCATATGTGGTATGTGAAAAGAACAGACATGCAATGACACTGGTGGATCCATATGTGGTCTGTGAAAAGAACACACATGCAATGACACTGGTGGATCAAAATGTGGTGTGTGAAAAGAACACACATGCAATGACACTGGTGGATCCATATGTGGTCTGTGAAAAGAACACACATGCAATGACTCTGGTGGATCCATATGTGGTCTGTGAAAAGAACACACATGCAATGACACTGGTGGATCCATATGTGGTAAATGAAAAGAACACACATCCAATGACACTGGTGGATCCATATGTGGTCTGTGAAAAGAACACACATGCAATGACACTGGTGGATCCAAATATGCTTTGTGAAAAGAACACACATGCAATGACACTTGTCGATCCATATGCGGTCTGTGAAAAGAACACACATGAAATGACACTGATGGATCCATATGTGGTCTATGAAAAGAACACACATGCAATGAACTCTGGTGGATCCATATGTGGTCTATGAAAAGAACACACATGCAATAACACTGGTGGATCCAAATGTGGTCTGTGAAAAGAACACACATGCAATGACACTGCTGGATCCATATGTGGTCTGTGAAAAGAACACACATGCAATTACACTGGTGGAACCATATGTGGTCTGTGAAATGAACACACATGCAATGACTCTGGTGGATCCATATATGGTCTATGTAAAGAACATACATGCAATGAAATCTGGTAGATCCATATGTGGTCTGTGAAAAGAACACACATGCAATAACACTGGTGGATCCAAAAGTGGTCTATGAAAAGAACACACATGCAATGACACTAGTGGATCCATACGTGGTCTGTGAAAAGAACACACATGCAATGACACTGGTGGAGCCATATGTGGTCTGTGAAAAGAACACACATGCAATAACTCTGGTGGATCTATATGTTGTCTGTGAAAAGAAGACACATCCAATGATACTGGTGGTCCAAATGTGGTCTGTGAAAAGAACACACATGCAATGACACTGGTGGATCCATATGTGGTCTGTGAAAAGAACACACATGTAATGACAATGATGGATCCATATGTGGTCTGTGAAAAGAACACACATGCAATGACTCTGGTGGATTCATATGTGGTCTGTGAAAAGAACAGACATGCAATGACACTAGTGGATCCATATGTTGTGTGTGAAAAGAACACACATGAAATGACTCTGGTGGATCGATATTTGGTATATGAAAAGAGCACACATGCAATGACACTGGTGGATCCATATGTGGTATGTGAAAAGAACACACATGCAATGACTCTAGTTGTTGTTAGTAAAAAGAACACACATGCAATGACACTGGTGGATCCATGTGTGGTCTCTGAAGAGAACACACATTTCAATGACACTGGTGGATCCATATGTGGTATGTGAAAAGAACACACATGAAATGACACTGGTGGATCCATATGTGGTCTGGGAAAAGAACACACATGCAATGGACACTAGTGGATCCATATGTGGTATGTGAAAAGAACACACATGCAATGAACTCTGGTGGATCCATATGTGGTCTGTGAAAAGAACACACATGCAATAACACTGGTGGATCAAAATGTGGTCTATGAAAAGAACACACATGCAATGACACTGGTGGATCCATATGTGGTCTGGGAAAAGAACACACATGCAATGGACACTAGTGGATCCATATGTGGTGTGTGAAAAGAACACACATGCAATGAACTCTGGTGGATCCATATGTGGTTTGTGAAAAGAACACACATGCAATAACACTGGTGGATCAAAATGTGGTCTGTGAAAAGAACACACATGCAATCACACTGCTGGATCCATATGTGGTCTGTGAAAAGAACACACATGCACTTACACTGGTGGAACCATATGTGGTCTGTGAAATGAACACACATGCAATGACTCTGGTGGATCCATATGTGGTATATGTAAAGAACATACATGCAATGAAATCTGGTAGATCCATATGTGGTCTGTGAAAAGAACACACATGCAATAACACTGGTGGATCCAAATGTGGTCTGTGAAAAGAACACACATGCAATGACACTAGTGGATCCATACGTGGTCTGTGAAAAGAACACACATGCAATGACACTGGTGGAGCCATATGTGGTCTGTGAAAAGAACATACATGCAATAACTCTGGTGGATCCATATGTGGTCTATGAAAAGAACACACATGCAATGACACTGGTGGAACCATATGTGGTCTGTGAAAAGAACACACTTGCAATGACTATGGTGGATCTATATGTTGTCTGTGAAAAGAACACACATGCAATGACACTGGTTTAATCCAAATGTGGTCTGTGAAAAGAACACACATGCAATGACACTGGTGGATCCATATGTGGTAAATGAAAAGAACACACATCCAATGACACTGGTGGATCCATATGTGGTCTTTGAAAAGAACACACATGAAATGACACTGATGGATCCATATGTGGTCTATGTAAAGAACACACATGCAATGACACTAGGGGAACCATATGTGGTCTGTGAAAAGAACACACATGCAATAACTATGGTGGATCGATATGTGGTCTGTGAAAAGAACACACATGCAATGACACTGGTGGATCCATATGTGGTCTATGAAAAGAACACACATGCAATGACACTAGTGGATGCATATGTGGTGTGTGAAAAGAACACACATGAAATGACATTGGTGGATCCATATGTGGTCTGTGAAAAGAACACACATGCAATGGACACTAGTGGATCCATATGTGGTATGTGAAAAGAACACACATGAAATGACTCTAGTGGATCCATATGTGGTATATGAAAAGAACATACATGCAATGACACTGGTGGAATCATATGTGGTCTGTGAAAAGAACACACATGCAATGACACTGGTGGATCAATATGTGGTGTGTGAAAAGAACACACATGCAATGACACTGGTGGATCCATATGTGGTCTGTGAAAAGAACACACATGCAATGACTCTGGTGGATCCATATGTGGTCTGTGAAAAGAACACACATGCAATGACACTGGTGGTTCCATATGTGGTCTGTGAAAATAACACACATGCAATGACTCTGGTGGATCCATATGTGGTCTGTGAAAAGAACACACATGCAATGACACTGGTGGATCCAAATGTGCTTTGTGAAAAGAACACACATGCAATGACACTTGTGGATCCATATGCGGTCTGTGAAAAGAACACACATGAAATGACACTGATGGATCCATATGTGGTCTATGAAAAGAACACACATGCAATGAACTCTGGTGGATCCATATGTGGTCTGTGAAAAGAACACACATGCAATAACACTGGTGGATCCAAATGTGGTCTCTGAAAAGAACACACATGCAATGACACTGCTGGATCCATATGTGGTCTGTGAAAAGAACACACATGCAATTACACTGGTGGAACCAGATGTGGTCTGTGAAATGAACACACATGCAATGACTCTGGTGGATCCATATATGGTTTATGTAAAGAACATACATGCAATGAAATCTGGTAGATCCATATGTGGTCTGTGAAAAGAACACGCATGCAATAACACTGGTGGATCCAAAGGTGGTCTGTGAAAAGAACACACATGCAATGACACTAGTGGATCCATACGTGGTCTGTGAAAAGAACACACATGCAATGACACTGGTGGAGCCATATGTGGTCTGTGAAAAGAACACACATGCAATAACTCTGGTGGATCTATATGTTGTCTGTGAAAAGAAGACACATCCAATGACACTGGTGGATCCAAATGTGGTCTGTGAAAAGAACACACATGCAATGACACTGGTGGATCCATATGTGGTCTGTGAAAAGAACACACATGTAATGACAATGATGGATCCATATGTGGTCTGTGAAAAGAACACACATGCAATGACTCTGGTGGATTCATATGTGGTCTATGAAAAGAACAAACATGCAATGACACTAGTGGATCCATATGTGGTGTGTGAAAAGAACACACATGAAATGACTCTGGTGGATCGATATGTGGTATATGAAAAGAGCACACATGCAAGGACACTGATGGATCCATATGTGGTATGTGAAAAGAACACACATGCAATGACTCTAGTTGTTGTTAGTAAAAAGAACACACATGAAATGACACTGGTGGATCCATGTGTGGTCTCTGAAGAGAACACACATTTCAATGACACTGGTGGATCCATATGTGGTATGTGAAAAGAACACACATGAAATGACACTGGTGGATCCATATGTGGTCTGGGAAAAGAACACACATGCAATGGACACTAGTGGATCCATATGTGGTATGTGAAAAGAACACACATGCAATGAACTCTGGTGGATCCATATGTGGTCTGTGAAAAGAACACACATGCAATAACACTGGTGGATCCAAATGTGGTCTGTGAAAAGAACACACATGCAATGACACTGCTGGATCCATATGTGGTCTATGAAAAGAACGCACATGCAATTACACTGGTGGAACCATATGTGGTCTGTGAAATGAACACACATGCAATGACTCTGGTGGATCCATATGTGGTATATGTAAAGAACATACATGCAATGAAATCTGGTAGATCCATATGTGGTCTGTGAAAAGAACACACATGCAATAACACTGGTGGATCCAAATGTGGTCTGTGAAAAGAACACACATGCAATGACACTAGTGGATCCATACGTGGTCTGTGAAAAGAACACACATGCAATGACACTGGTGGAGGCATATGTGGTCTGTGAAAAGAACACACATGCAATAACTCTGGTGCATCCATATGTGGTCTGTGAAAATAACACACATGCAATGACACTGGTGGAACCATATGTGGTCTGTGAAAAGAACACACATGCAATGACTATGGTGGATCCATATGTTGTCTGTGAAAAGAACACACATGCAATGACACTGGTGGATCCAAATGTGGTCTGTGAAAAGAACACACATGCAATGACACTGGTGGATCCATATGTGGTAAATGAAAAGAACACACATCCAATGACACTGGTGGATCCATATGTGGTCTTTGTAAAGAACACAAATGAAATGACACTGATGGATCCATATGTGGTCTATGTAAAGAACACACATGCAATGACACTGGGGAACCATATGTGGTCTGTGAAAAGAACACACATGCAATAACTATGGTGGATCGATATGTGGTCTGTGAAAAGAACACACATGCAATGACACTGGTGGATCCATATGTGGTCTATGAAAAGAACACACATGCAATGAAACTGGGGGAACCATATGTGGTCTGTGAAAAGAACACACATGCAATAACTATGGTGGATCGATATGTGGTCTGTGAAAAGAACAAACATGCAATGACACTGGTGGATCCAAATGTGGTCTGTGAAAAGAACACACATGCAATGACACTGGTGGATCCATATGTGGTAAATGAAAAGAACACACATGCAATGACACAGGTGGATCAATATGTGGTCTGTGAAAAGAACACACATGCAATGACAATGGTGGATCCATATGTGGTCTGTGAAATGAACACACATGCAATGACACTAGTGGATCCATATGTGGTGTGTGAAAAGAACACACATGAAATGACACTGGTGGATCCATATGTGGTCTGTGAAAAGAACACACATGCAATGGACACTAGTGGATCCATATGTGGTATGTGAAAAGAACACACATGAAATGACTCCGGTGGATCCATATGTGGTATATGAAAAGAACAGACATGCAATGGCACTAGTGGATCCATATGTGGTATGTGAAAAGAACACACATCCAATAACACTGGTGGATTAAAATGTGGTGTGTGAAAAGAACACACATGCAATGACACTGGTGGATCCATATGTGGTCTGTGAAAAGAACACACATGCAATGACTCTGGTGGATCCATATGTGGTCTGTGAAAAGAACACACATGCAATGACACTAGTGGATCCATATGTGGTGTGTGAAAAGAACACACATGAAATGACACTGGTGGATCCATATGTGGTCTGTGAAAAGAACACACATGCAATGGACACTAGTGGATCCATATGTGGTATGTGAAAAGAACACACATGAAATGACTCTGGTGGATCCATATGTGGTATTTGAAAAGAACAGACATGCAATGACACTGGTGGATCCATATGTGGTCTGTGAAAAGAACACACATGCAATAACACTGGTGGATCCATATGTGGTGTGTGAAAAGAACACACATGCAATGACACTGGTGGATCCATATGTGGTCTGTGAAAAGAACACACATGCAATGGACACTAGTGGATCCATATGTGGTATGTGAAAAGAACACACATGAAATGACTCTGGTGGATCCATATGTGGTATATGAAAAGAACAGACATGCAATGACACTGGTGGATCCATATGTGGTCTGCGAAAAGAACACACATGCAATAACACTGGTGGATCAAAATGTGGTGTGTGAAAAGAACACACATGCAATGACACTCGTGGATCCATATGTGGTCTGTGAAAAGAACACACATGCAATGACTCTGGTGGATCCATATGTGGTCTGTGAAAAGAACACACATGCAATGACACTGGTGGTTCCATATGTGGTCTGTGAAAATAACACACATGCAATGACTCTGGTAGATCCATATGTGGTCTATGTAAAGAACACACATGCAATCAAATCTGGTGGATCCATATGTGGTATGTGAAAAGAACACACATGAAATGACTCTGGTGGATCCATATGTGGTATATGAAAAGAACATTCATACAATGACACTGGTGGATCCATATGTGGTCTCTGAAAAGAACACACATGCAATGACACTGGTGGAACCATATGTGGTCTGTGAAAAGAACACACATGCAATGACTCTGGTGGATCCATATGTGGTCTATGAAAAGAACACACATGCAATGACACTGGTGGATCCAAATGTGGTATGTGAAAAAACAAACATGCAATGACACTGGTGGATCCATATGTGGTAAATGAAAAGAACACACATCCAATGGCACTGGTGGATCCATATGTGGTCTTTGAAAAGAACACACATGCAATGACAATGGTGGATCCATATGTGGTCTGTGAAATGAACACACATGCAATGACACTAGTGGATCCATATGTGGTGTGTGAAAAGAACACACATGAAATGACACTGGTGGATCCATATGTGGTCTGTGAAAAGAACACACATGCAATGGACACTAGTGGATCCATATGTGGTATGTGAAAAGAACACACATGAAATGACTCCGGTGGATCCATATGTGGTATATGAAAAGAACAGACATGCAATGGCACTAGTGGATCCATATGTGGTATGTGAAAAGAACACACATCCAATAACACTGGTGGATCAAAATGTGGTGTGTGAAAAGAACACACATGCAATGACACTGGTGGATCCATATGTGGTCTGTGAAAAGAACACACATGCAATGACTCTGGTGGATCCATATGTGGTCTGTGAAAAGAACACACATGCAATGACACTAGTGGATCCATATGTGGTGTGTGAAAAGAACACACATGAAATGACACTGGTGGATCCATATGTGGTCTGTGAAAAGAACACACATGCAATGGACACTAGTGGATCCATATGTGGTATGTGAAAAGAACACACATGAAATGACTCTGGTGGATCCATATGTGGTATTTGAAAAGAACAGACATGCAATGACACTGGTGGATCCATATGTGGTCTGTGAAAAGAACACACATGCAATAACACTGGTGGATCCATATGTGGTGTGTGAAAAGAACACACATGCAATGACACTGGTGGATCCATATGTGGTCTGTGAAAAGAACACACATGCAATGGACACTAGTGGATCCATATGTGGTATGTGAAAAGAACACACA
The DNA here is from genome assembly GCA_916181665.1 of Avena sativa. NCBI lineage: Eukaryota > Viridiplantae > Streptophyta > Magnoliopsida > Poales > Poaceae > Avena > Avena sativa. The sequence goes on from OV702292.1 coordinate 324,295,058, forward strand.
TGAAATGACTCTGGTGGATCCATATGTGGTATATGAAAAGAACAGACATGCATTGACACTGGTGGATCCATATGTGGTCTGCGAAAAGAACACACATGCAATAACACTGGTGGATCAAAATGTGGTGTGTGAAAAGAACACACATGCAATGACACTCGTGGATCCATATGTGGTCTGTGAAAAGAACACACATGCAATGACTCTGGTGGATCCATATGTGGTCTGTGAAAAGAACACACATGCAATGACACTGGTGGTTCCATATGTGGTCTGTGAAAATAACACACATGCAATGACTCTGGTAGATCCATATGTGGTCTATGTAAAGAACACACATGCAATCAAATCTGGTGGATCCATATGTGGTATGTGAAAAGAACACACATGAAATGACTCTGGTGGATCCATATGTGGTATATGAAAAGAACATTCATACAATGACACTGGTGGATCCATATGTGGTCTCTGAAAAGAACACACATGCAATGACACTGGTGGAACCATATGTGGTCTGTGAAAAGAACACACATGCAATGACTCTGGTGGATCCATATGTGGTCTATGAAAAGAACACACATGCAATGACACTGGTGGATCCAAATGTGGTATGTGAAAAAACAAACATGCAATGACACTGGTGGATCCATATGTGGTAAATGAAAAGAACACACATCCAATGGCACTGGTGGATCCATATGTGGTCTTTGAAAAGAACACACATGAAATGACACTGATAGATCCATATGTGGTCTATGTAAAGAACACACATGCAATGAACTCTGGTGGATCCATATGTGGTCTGTGAAAAGAACACACATGCAATAACACTGGTGGATCCAAATGTGCTCTGTGAAAAGAACACACATGCAATGGCACTGGTGGATCCATATGTGGTCTATGAAAAGAACACACATGCAATGACACTGGGGGAACCATATGTGGTCTGTGAAAAGAACACACATGCAATAACTATGGTGGATCGATATGTGGTCTGTGAAAAGAACACACATGCAATGACACTGGTGGATCCAAATGTGGTCTGTGAAAAGAACACACATGCAATGACACTGGTGGATCCATATGTGGTAAATGAAAAGAACACACATGTAATGACACAGGTGGATCAATATGTGGTCTGTGAAAAGAACACACATGCAATGACAATGGTGGATCCATATGTGGTCTGTGAAAAGAACACACATGCAAAGACACTAGTGGATCCATATGTGGTGTGTGAAAAGAACACACATGAAATGACACTAGTGGATCCATATGTGGTCTGTGAAAAGAACACACATGCAATGGACACTAGTGGATCCATATGTGGTATGTGAAAAGAACACACATAAAATGACTCTGGTGGATCCATATGTGGTATATGAAAAGAACAGACATGGAATGACACTGGTGGATCCATATGTGGTATGTGAAAAGAACACACATGCAATAACACTATTGGATCAAAATGTGGTGTGTGAAAAGAACACACATGCAATGACACTGGTGGATCCATATGTGGTCTGTGAAAAGAACACACATGCAATGACTCTGGTGGATCCATATGTGGTCTGTGAAAAGAACACACATGCAATGACACTGGTGGTTCCATATGTGGTCTGTGAAAATAACACACATGCAATGACTCTGGTGGATCCATATGTGGTCTGTGAAAAGAACACACATGCAATGACACTGGTGGATCCAAATGTGCTCTCTGAAAAGAACACACATGCAATGACACTTGTGGATCCATATGCGGTCTGTGAAAAGAACACACATGAAATGACACTGGTGGATCCATATGTGGTCTATGAAAATAACACACATGCAATGAACTCTGGTGGGTCCATATGTGGTCTATGAAAAGAACACACATGCAATAACACTGGTGGATGCAAATGTGGTCTGTGAAAAGAACACACATGCAATGAGACTGCTGGATCCATATGTGGTCTGTGAAAAGAACACACATGCAATGACACTGGTGGATCCATATGTGGTCTATGAAAAGAACACACATGCAATGACACTGGGGGAACCATATGTGGTCTATGAAAAGAACATACATGCAATAACTATGGTGGATGTATGTGGTCTGTGAAAAGAACACACATGCAATGACACTGGTGGATCCAAATGTGGTCGGTGAAAAGAACACACATGCAATGAGACTGGTGGATCCATATGTGGTAAATGAAAAGAACACACATGCAATGACACAGGTGGATCAATATGTGGTCTGTGAAAAGAACACACATGCAATGACAATGGTGGATCCATATGTGGTCTGTGAAAAGAACACACATGCAATGACACTAGTGGATCCATATGTGGTGTGTGAAAAGAACACACATGCAATGACACTGGTGGATCCATATGTGGTCTGTGAAAAGAACACACATGCAATGACTCGGGTGGATCCATATGTGGTCTGTGAAAAGAACACACATGCAATGACACTGGTGGTTCCATATGTGGTCTGTGAAAATAACACACATGCAATGACTCTGGTGGATCCATATGTGGTCTGTGAAAAGAACACACATGCAATGACACTGGTGGATCCAAATGTGCTCTATGAAAAGAACACACATGCAATGACACTTGTGGATCCATATGCGGTCTGTGAAAAGAACACACATGAAATGACACTGGTGGATCCATATGTGGTCTATGAAAAGAACACACATGCAATAACACTGGTGGATGCAAATGTGGTCTGTGAAAAGAACACACATGCAATGACACTGCTGGATCCATATGTGGTCTGTGAAAAGAACACACATGCAATTACACTGGTGGAACCATATGTGGTCTGTGAAATGAACACACATGCAATGACTCTGGTGGATCCATATGTGGTCTATGTAAAGAACATACATGCAATGAAATCTGGTAGATCCATATGTGGTCTGTGAAAAGAACACACATGCAATAACACTGGTGGATCCAAATGTGGTCTGTGAAAAGAACACACATGCAATGACAATAGTGGATCCATACGTGGTCTGTGAAAAGAACACACATGCAATGACACTGGTGGAACCATATGTGGTCTGTGAAAAGAACACACATGCAATAACTCTGGTGGATCCATATGTGGTCTGTGAAAAGAAGACACATGCAATGACACTGGTGGATCCAAATGTGGTCTGTGAAAAGAACACACATGCAATGACACTGGTGGATCCATAGGTGGTAAATGAAAAGAACACACATGCAATGACACGGGTGGATCCATATGTGGTCTGTGAAAAGAACACACATGTAATGACAATGATGGATCCATATGTGGTCTGTGAAAAGAACACACATGCAATGACTCTGGTGGATTCATATGTGGTCTGTGAAAAGAACAGACATGCAATGACACTAGTGGATCCATATGTGGTGTGTGAAAAGAACACACATGAAATGACTCTCGTGGATCGATATGTGGTATATGAAAAGAACATACATGCAATGATACTGGTGGACCCATATGTGGTCTGTGAAAAGAACACACATGCAATAACACCGGTGGATCAAAATGTGGTGTGTGAAAGGAACACACATGCAATGACACTGTGGATCCATCTGTGGTCTGTGAAAAGAACACAGATGTATTGACTCTGGTGGATCCATATCTGGTCTGTGAAAAGAACACACATGCAATGGACACTAGTGGATCCATATGTGGTATGTGAAAAGAACACACATGAAATGACTCTGGTGGATCCATATGTGGTATATGAAAAGAACATACATGCAATGACACTGGTGGATCCATATGTGGTCTGTGAAAAGAACACACATGCAATGACACTGGTGGAACCATATGTGGTCTGTGAAAAGAACACACATGCAATGACTATGGTGGATCCATATGTTGTCTGTGAAAAGAACACACATGCAATGACACTGGTGGATCCAAATGTGGTCTCTGAAAAGAACACACATGCAATGACACTAGTGGATCCATATGTGGTAAATGAAAAGAACTTACATCCAATGACACTGGTGGATCCATATGTGGTCTTTGAAAATAACACACATGAAATGACACTGATGGATCCATATGTGGTCTATGTAAAGAACACACATGCAATGAACTCTGGTGGATCCATATGTGGTCTGTGAAAAGAACACACATGCAATAACACTGGTGGATCCAAATGTGCTCTGTGAAAAGAACACACATGCAATGACACTGGTGGATCCATATGTGGTCTATGAAAAGAACACACATGCAATGACACTTGGGGAACCATATGTGGTCTGTGAAAAGAACATACATGCAATAACTATGGTGGATGTATGTGGTCTGTGAAAAGAACACACATGCAATGACACTGGTGGATCCAAATGTGGTCTATGAAAAGAACACACATGCAATGACACTGGTGGATCCAAATGTGGTCTGTGAAAAGAACACACATGCAATGAGACTGGTGGATCCATATATGGTAAATGAAAAGAACACACATGCAATGACACAGGTGGATCAATATGTGGTCTGTGAAAAGAACACACATGCAATGACAATGGTGGATCCATATGTGGTCTGTGAAAAGAACAGACATGCAATGACACTAGTGGATCCATATGTGGTGTGTGAAAAGAACACACATGAAATTACACTGGTGGATCCATATGTGGTCTGTGAAAAGAACACACATGCAATGGACACTAGTGGATCCATATGTGGTATGTGAAAAGAACACACATGAAATGACTCTGGTGGATCCGTATGTGGTATATGAAAAGAACAGACATGCAATGACACTGGTGGATCCATATGTGGTATATGAAAAGAACACACATACAATAACACTGGTGGATCAAAATGTGGTGTGTGAAAAGAACACACATGCAATGGCACTGGTGGATCCATATGTGGTCGGTGAAAAGAACACACATGCAATGACTCTGGTGGATCCATATGTGGTCTGTGAAAAGAACACACATGCAATGACACTGGTGGTTCCATATGTGGTCTGTGAAAATAACACACATGCAATGACTCTGGTGGATCCATATGTGGTCTGTGAAAAGAACACACATGCAATGACACTGGTGGATCCAAATGTGCTCTGTGAAAAGAACACACATGCAATGACACTTGTGGATCCATATGCGGTCTGTGAAAAGAACACACATGAAATAACACTCATGGATCCATATGTTGTCTATGAAAAGAACACACATGCAATGAACTCTGGTGGATCCATATGTGGTTTGTGAAAAGAACACACATGCAATAACACTGGTGGATCCAAATGTGGTCTGCGAAAAGAACACACATGCAATAACACTGCTGGATCCATATGTGGTCTGTGAAAAGAACACACATGCAATTACACTGGTGGAACCATATGTGGTCTGTGAAATGAACACACATGCAATGACTCTGGTGGATCCATATGTGGTCTATGTAAAGAACATACATGCAATGAAATCTGGTAGATCCATATGTGGTGTGTGAAAAGAACACACATGCAATAACACTGGTGGATCCAAATGTGGTCTGTGAAAAGAACACACATGCAATGACACTAGTGGATCCATATGTGGTCTGTGAAAAGAACACACATGCAATGACACTCGTGGATCCATATGTGGTCTGTGAAAAGAACACACATGCAATGACACTGGTGGATCCAAATGTGGTCTGTGAAAAGAACACACATGCAATGACACGGGTGGATCCATATGTGGTAAATGAAAAGAACACACATGCAATGACACGGGTGGATCCATATGTGGTCTGTGAAAAGAACACACCTGTAATGACAATGATGGATCCATATGTGGTCTGTGAAAAGAACACACATGCAATGACTCTGGTGGATTCATATGTGGTCTGTGAAAAGAACAGACATGCAATGACACTAGTGGATCCATATGTGGTGTGTGAAAAGAACACACATGAAATGACTCTGGTGGATCGATATGTGTTATATGAAAAGAACATACATGCAATGATACTGGTGGACCCATATGTGGTCTGTGAAAAGAACACACATGCAATAACACCGGTGGATCAAAATGTGGTGTGTGAAAGGAACACACATGCAATGACACTGGTGGATCCATCTGTGGTCTGTGAAAAGAACATAGATGTAATGACTCTGGTGGATCCATATGTGGTCTGTGAAAAGAACACACATTCAATGACACTGGTGGTTCCATATGTGGTATATGAAAAGAACACACATGCAATGACACTGATGGATCCATATGTGGTATATGAAAAGAACACACATGCAATGACAATGGTGGTTCCATATGTGGTCTGTGAAAAGAACACACATGCAATGACTCTGGTGGATCCATTTGTGGTCTGTGAAAAGAATAGACATGCAATGACACTAGTGCATCAATATGTGGTGTGTGAAAAGAACACACATAAAATGGAAATAGTGGATCCAAATGTGGTTTGTGAAAAGAACACACATGCAATGACTCTGGTGTATCCATATGTGGTTTGTGAAAAGAAGACACATGCAATGACACTGGTGGATCCAAATGTGGTCTGTGAAAAGAACACACATGCAATGACACTAGTGGATCCATATGTGGTCTATGAAAAGAACACACATGAAATGACACTGGTGGAACCATATGTGGGATGAGAAAAGAACACACATGCAATGACTATGGTGGATCCTTATGTGGTTTGTGAAAAGAACACACATGCAATGACACTGGTGGATCCAAATGTGGTCTGTGAAAAGAACACACATGCAATGACACTGGTGGATCCATATGTGGTCTGTGAAAAGAACACACATGCAATGGACACTAGTGGATCCATATGTGGTATGTGAAAAGAACACACATGAAATGACTCTGGTGGATCCATATGTGGTATATGAAAAGAACAGACATGCAATGACACTGGTGGATCCATATGTGGTCTGTGAAAAGAACACACATGCAATAACACTGGTGGATCAAAATGTGGTGTGTGAAAAGAATACACATGCAATGACACTGGTGGATCCATATGTGGTCTGTGAAAAGAACACACATACAATGACTCTGGTGGATCCATATGTGGTCTGTGAAAAGAACACACATGCAATGACACTGGTGGTTCCATATGTGGTCTGTGAAAATAACACACATGCAATGACTCTGGTGGATCCATATGTGGTCTGTAAAAAGAACAGACATGCAATGACACTAGTGGATCCATATGTGGTGTTTGAAAAGAACACAAATGAAATGACACTGGTGGATCCATATGTGGTATGTGAAAAGAACACACATGCAATGGACACTGGTGGATCCATATGTGGTATGTGAAAAGAACACACATGAAATGACTCTGGTGGATCCATATGTGGTATATGAAAAGAACATACATGCAATGACACTGGTGGATCCATATGTGGTCTGTGAAAAGAACACACATGCAATGACACTAGTGGAACCATATGTGGTCTGTGAAAAGAACACACATGCAATGACTATGGTGGATCCATATGTTGTCTGTGAAAAGAACACACATGCAATGACACTGGTGGATCCAAATGTGGTCTGTGAAAAGAACACACATGCAATGACACTGGTGGATCCATATGTGGTAAATGAAAAGAACACACATGCAATGACACTGGTGGATCCATATCTGGTCTTTGAAAAGAACACACATGAAATGACACTGATGGATCCATAAGTGGTCTATGTAAAGAACACACATGCAATGAACTCTGGTGGATCCATATGTGGTCTGTGAAAAGAACACACATGCAATAACACTGGTGGATCCAAATGTGCTCTGTGAAAAGAACACACATGCAATGACACTAGTGGATCCATATGTGGTCTATGAAAAGAACACACATGCAATGACACTGGGGGAACCATATGTGGTCTGTGCAAAGAACACACATGCAATAACTATGGTGGATCGATATGTGGTCTGTGAAAAGAACACACATGCAATGACACTGGTGGATCCAAATGTGGTCTGTGAAAAGAACACACATGCAATGACACTGGTGGATCCATATGTGGTAAATGAAAAGAACACACATGCAATGACACAGGTGGATCAATATGTGGTCTGTGAAAAGAAGACACATGCAATGACAATGGCGGATCCATATGTCGTCTGTGAAAAGAACACACATGCAATGACACTAGTGGATCCATATGTGGTGTGTGAAATAAACACACATGAAATGACACTGGTGGATCCATATGTGGTCTGTGAAAAGAACACACATGAAATGACTCTGGTGGATCCATATGTGGTATATGAAAAAAACAGACATGCAATGACACTGGTGGATCCATATGTGGTCTGTGAAAAGAACACACATGCAATAACACTGGTGGATCAAAATGTGGTGTGTGAAAAGAACACACATGCAATGACACTGGTGGATCCATATGTGGTCCGTGAAAAGAACACACATGCAATGACTCTAGTGGATCCATATGTGGTCTGTGAAAAGAACACACATGCAATGACACTGGTGGTTCCATATGTGGTATGTGAAAATAACACACATGCAATGACTCTGGTGGATCCATATGTGGTATGTGAAAAGAACACACATGCAATGACACTTGTGGATCCAAATGTGCTCTGTGAAAAGAACACACATGCAATGACACTTGTGGATCCATATGTGGTAAAATGAAAAGAACAGACATGCAATGACACTGGTGGATCCATATGTGGTATGTGAAAAGAACACACATGAAATGACACTGATGGATCCATATGTGGTCTATGAAAAGAACACACATGCAATAAACTCTGTTGGATCCATATGTGGTCTGTGAAAAGAACACACATGCAATAACACTGGTGGATCCAAATGTGGTCTGTGAAAAGAACACACATGCAATGACACTGGTGGATCCATATGTGGTCTGTGAAAAGAACACACATGCAATTACACTGGTGGAACCATATGTGGTCTGTGAAAAGAACACACATGCAATGACTCTGGTGGATCCATATGTGGTCTATGTAAAGAACACACATGCAATGAAATCTGGTAGATCCATATGTGGTCTGTGAAAAGAACACACATGCAATAACACTGGTGGATCCAAATGTGGTCTGTGAAAACAACACACATGCAATGACATTGGTGGATCCATATGTGGTCTGTGAAACGAACACACATGCAATGGCACTGGTGGAACTATATGTGGTCCGTGAAAAGAACACACATGCAATGACTCTGGTGGATCCATATGTGGTTTGTGAAAAGAACACACATGCAATGACACTGGTGGATCCAAATGTGGTCTGTGAAAAGAACACACATGCAATGACACTGGTGGATCCATATGTGGTAAATGAAAAGAACACACATGCAATGACACGGGTGGATCCATATGTGGTCTGTGAAAAGAACACACATGTAATGACATGATGGATCCATATGTGGTCTATGAAAAGAACACACATGCAATGACTCTGGTGGATCCATATGTGGTCTGTGAAAAGAAGAGACATGCAATGACACTAGTGGATCCATATGTGGTGTGTGAAAAGAACACACTTGAAATGACACTGGTGGATCCATATGTGGTCTGTGAAAAGAACACACATGCAATGGACACTAGTGGATCCATATGTGGTATGTCAAAAGAACACACATGAAATGACTCTGGTGGATCCATATGTGGTATATGAAAAGAACATACATGCAATGACACTGGTGGACCCATATGTGGTCTGTGAAAAGAACACACATGCAATAACACCGGTGGATCAAAATGTGGTGTGTGAAAGGAACACACATGCAATGACACTGGTGGATCCATCTGTGGTCTGTGAAAAGAACACATATGCAATGACTCTAGTGGATCCATATATGGTCTGTGAAAATAACACACATGCAATGACACTGGTGGTTCCATATGTGGTCTATTAAAAGAACACACATGAAATGACACTGATGGATCCATATGTGGTCTATGTAAAGAACACACATGCAATGAACTCTGGTGGATCCATATGTGGTCTGTGAAAACAACACACATGCAATACCACTGGTGGATCCAAATGTGGTCTGTGAAAAGAACACACATGCAATGACACTGGTGGATCCAAATGTGCTCTGTGAAAAGAACACACATGCAATGACACTGGTGGATCCATATGTGGTCTATGAAAGGAACACACATGCAATGACACTGGGGGAACCATATGTGGTCTGTGAAAAGAACACACATGCAATGACTATGGTGGATCGATATGTGGTCTGTGAAAAGAACACACATGTAATGACACTGGTGGATCCAAATGTGGTCTGTGAAAAGAACACACATGCAATAACACTGGTGGATCCATATGTGGTAAATGAAAAGAACACACATGCAATGACACAGGTAGATCAATATGTGGTCTGTGAAAAGAACACACATGCAATGACAACGGTGGATCCATATGTGGTCTGTGAAAAGAACACACATGCAATGATTCTGGTGGATCCATATGTGGTCTGTGAAAAGAACAGACATGCAATGACACTAGTGGATCCATATGTGGTGTGTGAAAAGAACACACATGAAATGACATTGGTGGATCCATATGTGGTCTGTGAAAAGAACACACATGCAATGGACACTAGTGGATCCATATGTGGTATGTGAAAATAACACACATGAAATGACTCTAGTGGATCCATATGTGGTATATAAAAAGAACAGACATGCAATGACACTGGTGGATCCATATGTGGTCTGTGAAAAGAACACACATGCAATAACACTGGTGGATCAAAATGTGGTGTGTGAAAAGAACACAGATGCAATGACACTGGTGGATCCATATGTGGTCTATGAAAAGAACACACATGCAATGACACTAGAGGAACCATATGTGGTCTGTGAAAAGAACACACATGCAATGACTATGGTGGATCCATATGTTGTCTGTGAAAAGAACACACATGCAATGACACTGGTGGATCCAAATGTGTTCTGTGAAAAGAACACACATGCAATGACACTGGTGGATCCATATGTGGTAAATGAAAAGAACACACATCCAATGACACTGGTGGATCCATATCTGGTCTTTGAAAAGAACACACATGAAATGACACTGATGGATCCATATGTGGTCTATGAAAGAACACACATGCAATGAACTCTGGTGGATCCATATGTGGTCTATGAAAAGAACACACATGCAATAACACCGGTGGATCCAAATGTGCTCTGTGAAAAGAACACACATGCAATGACACTGGTGGATCCATATGTGGTCTATGAAAAGAACACACATGCAATGACACTGGGGGAACCATATGTGGTCTGTGCAAAGAACACACATGCAATAACTATGGTGGATCGATATGTGGTATGTGAAAAGAACACACATGCAATGACACTGGTGGATCCAAATGTGGTCTGTGAAAAGAACACACATGCAATGACACTGGTGGATCCATATGTGGTAAATGAAAATAACACACATGCAATGACACAGGTGGATCAATATGTGGTCTGTGAAAAGAAGACACATGCAATGACAATGGCGGATCCATATGTCGTCTGTGAAAAGAACACACATGCAATGACACTAGTGGATCCATATGTGGTGTGTGAAAAGAACACACATGAAATGACACTGGTGGATCCATATGTGGTCTGTGAAAAGAACACACATGAAATGACTCTGGTGGATCCATATGTGGTATATGAAAAGAACAGACATGCAATGACACTGGTGGATCCATATGTGGTCTGTGAAAAGAACACACATGCAATAACACTGGTGGATCAAAATGTGGTGTGTGAAAAGAACACACCTGCAATGACACTGGTGGATCCATATGTGGTATGTGAAAAGAACACACATGCAATGACTCTGGTGGATCCATATGTGGTCTGTGAAAAGAACACACATGCAATGACACTGGTGGTTCCATATGTGGTCTGTGAAAATAACACACATGCGATGACTCTGGTGGATCCATATGTGGTATATGAAAAGAACACACATGCAATGACACTGGTGGATCCAAATGTGCTCTATGAAAAGAACACACATGCAATGACACTTGTGGATCCATATGTGGTAAAATGAAAAGAACAGACATGCAATGACACTGGTGGATCCATATGTGGTATGTGAAAAGAACACACATGAAATGACACTGATGGATCCATATGTGGTCTATGAAAAGAACACACATGCAATAAACTCTGTTGGATCCATATGTGGTCTGTGAAAAGAACACACATGCAATAACACTGGTGGATCCAAATGCGGTATGTGAAAAGAACACACATGAAATGACTCTGGTGGATCCATATGTGGTATATGAAAAGAACATACATGCAATGACCCTGGTGGACCCATATGTGGTCTGTGAAAAGAACACACATGCAATAACACCGGTGGATCAAAATGTGGTGTGTGAAAGGAACACACATGCAATGACACTGGTGGATCCATCTGTGGTCTGTGAAAAGAACACATATGCAATGACTCTAGTGGATCCATATATGGTCTGTGAAAAGAACACACATGCAATGACACTGGTGGTTCCATATGTGGTCTATTAAAAGAACACACATGAAATGACACTGATGGATCCATATGTGGTCTATGTAAAGAACACACATGCAATGAACTCTGGTGGATCCATATGTGGTCTGTGAAAACAACACACATGCAATACCACTGGTGGATCCAAATGTGGTCTGTGAAAAGAACACACATGCAATGACACTGGTGGATCCAAATGTGCTCTGTGAAAAGAACACACATGCAATGACACTGGTGGATCCATATGTGGTCTATGAAAGGAACACACATGCAATGACACTGGGGGAACCATATGTGGTCTGTGAAAAGAACACACATGCAATGACTATGGTGGATCGATATGTGGTCTGTGAAAAGAACACACATGCAATGACACTGGTGGATCCAAATGTGGTCTGTGAAAAGAACACACATGCAATGACACTGGTGGATCCATATGTGGTAAATGAAAAGAACACACATGCAATGACACAGGTAGATCAATATGTGGTCTGTGAAAAGAACACACATGCAATGACAACGGTGGATCCATATGTGGTTTGTGAAAAGAACACACATGCAATGATTCTGGTGGATCCATATGTGGTCTGTGAAAAGAACAGACATGCAATGACACTAGTGGATCCATATGTGGTGTGTGAAAAGAACACACATGAAATGACATTGGTGGATCCATATGTGGTCTGTGAAAAGAACACACATGCAATGGACACTAGTGGATCCATATGTGGTATGTGAAAAGAACACACATGAAATGACTCTAGTGGATCCATATGTGGTATATAAAAAGAACAGACATGCAATGACACTGGTGGATCCATATGTGGTCTGTGAAAAGAACACACATGCAATAACACTGGTGGATCAAAATGTGGTGTGTGAAAAGAACACACATGCAATGACACTGGTGGATCCATATGTGGTCTATGAAAACAACACACATGCAATAACACTAGGGGAACCATATGTGGTCTGTGAAAAGAACACACATGCAATGACACTGGTGTTTCCATATGTGGTCTGTGAAAATAACACACATGCAATGACTCTGGTGGATCCATATGTGGTCTGTGAAAATAACACACATGCAATGACACTGGTGGATCCAAATGTGCTCTGTGAAAAGAACACACATGCAATGACACTTGTGGATCCATATGTGGTAAAATGAAAAGAACACACATGCAATGACACTGGTGGATCCATATGTGGTCTGTGAAAAGAACACACATGAAATGACACTGATGGATCCATATGTGGTCTATGAAAAGAACACACATGCAATGAACTCTGGTGGATCCATATCTGGTCTGTGAAAAGAACACACATGCAATAACACTGGTGGATCCAAATGTGGTCTGTGAAAAGAACACACATGCAATGACACTGGTAGATCCATATGTGGTCTGTGAAAAGAACACACATGCAATTACACCGGTGGAACCATATGTGGTCTGTGAAAAGAACACACATGCAATGACTCTGGTGGATCCATATGTGGTCTATGTAAAGAACACACATGCAATGAAATCTGGTAGATCCATATGTGGTCTGTGAAAAGAACACACATGCAATAACACTAGTGGATCCAAATGTGGTCTGTGGAAACAACACACATGCAATGACACTGGTGGATCCATATGTGGTATGTGAAAAGAACACACATGCAATGACACGGGTGGATCCATATGTGGTCTGTCAATAACACACATGTAATGACTCTGGTGGATCCATATGTGGTCTGTGAAAAGAACACACATGCAATGACTCTGGTGGATCCATATGTGGTCTGTGAAAAGAACACACATGAAATGAACTCTGGTGGATCCATATGTGGTCTGTGAAAAGAACACACATGCAATAACACTGGTGGATCCAAATGTGCTCTGTGAAAAGAACACACATGCAATGACACTGGTGGATCCATATGTGGTCTATGAAAAGAACACACATGCAATGACACTGGGGGAACCATATGTGGTATGTGCAAAGAACACACATGCAATAACTATGGTGGATCGATATGTGGTCTGTGAAAAGAACACACATGCAATGACATTGGTGGATCCAAATGTGGTCTTGAAAAGAACACACATGCAATGACACTGGTGGATCCATATGTGGTAAATGAAAACAACACACATGCAATGACACGGGTGGATCCATATGTGGTCTGTCAAAAGAACACACATGTAATGACAATGATGGATCCATATGTGGTCTGTGAAAAGAACACACATGCAATGACTCTGGTGGATCCATATGTGGTCTGTGAAAATAAGAGACATGCAATGACACTAGTGGATCCATATGTGGTGTGTGAAAAGAACACACATGAAATGACACTGGTGGATCCATATGTGGTCTGTGAAAAGAACACACATGCAATGGACACTGGTGGATCCATATGTGGAATGTGAAAAGAACACACATGAAATGACTCTGGTGGATCCATATGTGGTATATGAAAAGAACATACATGCAATGACACCGGTGGACCCATATGTGGTCTGTGAAAAGAACACACATGCAATAACACCGGTGGATCAAAATGTGGTGTGTGAAAGGAACACACATGCAATTACACTGGTGGATCCATCTGTGGTCTGTGAAAAGAACACAGATGCAATGACTCTAGTGGATCCATATGTGGTCTATGAAAAGAACACACATGCAATGACACTGGTGGTTCCATATGTGGTCTATGAAAAGAAAACACATGCAGTGACTCTGGTGGATTCATATGTGGTCTGTGAAAAGAACACACATGCAATACCGCTGGTGGATCCAAATGTGGTCTGTCAAAAGAACACACATGCAATTACACTTCTGGAACCTTATGTGGTAAATGAAAAGAACACACATGCAATGACACTGGTGGATCCATATGTGGTCTGTGAAAAGAACACACATGAAGTGACACTGTTGGATCCATATGTGGTCTATGAAAAGAACACACATGCAATGAACTTTGGTGGATCCATATATGGTCTCTAAAAGTAACACACATGCAATAACACTGGTGGATCCAAATGTGGTCTGTGAAAAGAACACACATGTAATGACACTGGTGGATCCATATGTGGTCTGTGAAAAGAACACACAGGCAATGACACTGGTGGATCCATATGTGGTCTGTGAAAAGAACACACATGCAATGACACTGGTGGATCCATATGTGGTCTTTGAAAAGAACACACATGCAATGACTCTGGTGGATCCATATGTGGTCTGTGAAAAGAACAGACATGCAATGACACTAGTGGATCCATATGTGGTGTGTGAAAAGAACACACATGAAATGACACTGGTGGATCCATATGTGGTCTGTGAAAAGAACACACATGCAATGGACACTGGTGGATCGATATGTGGTATGAGAAAAGAACACGCATGCAATGACATTGGTGGATCCATATGTGGTCTATGAAAAGAACAGACGTGCAATGGCACTGGTGGATCCATATGTGGTATGTGAAAAGAACACACATGCAATGACAATGGTGGTTCCATATGTGGTATGTGAAAAGAACACACTTGCAATGAACTCTGGTGGTTCCATATGTGTTCTGTGAAAAGAACACACATGCAATGACACTGGTGGATCCATATGTTGTTTGTGAAAAGAACACACATGCAATAACAATGGTAGTTCCATATGTGGTCTGTGAAAAGAAAACACATGCAATAACTCTGGTGGATTCATATGTGGTATGTGAAAAGAACTGACTTGCAATGACACCGGTGGATCCAAATGTGGTCTGTGAAAAGAACACACATGAAATGACACTAGTGGATCCATATGTGGTCTATGAAAAGAACACACATGCAATGGACACTGGTGGATCCATATGTGGTCTGTGAAAAGAACCCACATGAAATGGCTCTGGTGGATCCATATGTGGTATGTGAAAAGAAGAGACATGCAATGACACTAGTGGATCCATATGTCGTCTGTGAAAAGAACACACATGCAATGACACTGCTGGATCCAAATGTGGTATGTGAAAAGAACACACATGCAATGACACTGGTGGATCCATATGTGGTATGTGAAAAGAACACACATGCAATGACAATGGTGGTTCCATATGTGGTATGTGAAAAGAACACACATGCAACAAACTCTGGTGGTTCCATATGTGGTCTGTGAAAGGAACACACATGCAATGACACTGGTAGATCCTTATGTGGTTTGTGAAAAGAACACACATGAAATGACACTGGTGGATCCATATGTGGTCTTTGAAAAGAACACACATGAAATGACACTGATGGATCCATATGTGGTCTATGTAAAGAACACACATGCAATGACACTGGTGGATCCATATGTGGATGAAAAGAACACACATGCAATGACACCGATGGATCCATATGTGGTCTGTGAAAAGAACACACATGTAATGACAATGATGGATCCATATGTGGTCTGTGAAAAGAACACACATGCAATGACTCTGGTGGATCCATATGTGTTCTGTGAAAAGAACACACATGCAATGACACTGGTGGATCCATATGTGGTGTGTGAAAAGAACACACATGCAATGACACTGGTAGATCCTTATGTCGTTTGTGAAAACAACACACATGAAATGACACTGGTGGATCCATATGTGGTCTTTGAAAAGAACACACATGAAATGACACTGATGGATCCATATGTGGTCTATGTAAAGAACACACATGCAATGACACTGGTGGATCCATATGTGGATGAAAAGAACACACATGCAATGACACCGGTGGATCCATATGTGGTCTGTGAAAAGAACACACATGTAATGACAATGATGGATCCATATGTGGTCTGTGAAAAGAACACACATGTAATGACAATGATGGATCCATATGTGGTCTATGAAAATAACACACATGCAATGACTCTAGTGGATCCATATGTGTTCTGTGAAAAGAACACACATGCAATGACACTGGTGGATCCATATGTGGTTTGTGAAAAGAACACACATGCAATGACAATGGTAGTTCCATATGTGGTCTGTGAAAAGAACACACATGCAATGACAATGGTGGATCCATATGTGGTATGTGAAAAGAACACACATACAATGACACCGGCGGATCCAAATGTGGTCTGTGAAAAGAACACACATGCAATGGACACTGGTGGATCCATATGTGGTCTATGAAAAGAACACACATGAAATGGCTCTGGTGGATCCATATGTGGTCTGTGAAAAGAACAGACATGCAATGACACTAGTGGATCCATATGTCGTATGTGAAAAGAACACACATGCAATGACACTGCTGGATCCAAATGTGGTATGTGAAAAGAACACACATGCAATGACAATGGTGGTTCCATATGTGGTATGTGAAAAGAACACACATGCAATGAACTCTGGTGGTTCCATATGTGGTCTGTGAAAAGAACACACATGCAATGACAGTAGTAGATCCTATGTGGTCTTTGAAAAGAACACACATGCAATGACACTGGTGGATCCATATGTGGTCTTTGAAAAGAACACACATGAAATGACACTGATGGATCCATATGTGGTCTTTGAAAAGAACACACATGCAATGACACTGGTGGATCCATATGTGGTCTTTGAAAAGAACACACATGAAATGACACTGATGGATCCATATGTGGTCTATGTAAAGAACACACATGCAATGAACTCTGGTGGATCCATATGTGGTCTGTGAAAAGAACACACATGCAATAACACTGGTGGATCCAAATTTGGTCTGTGAAAAGAACACACATGCAATGACACTGGTGGATCCATATGTAGTCTATGAAAAGAACACACATGGAGTGACACTAGGGGAACCATATGTGGTCTGTGAAAAGAACACACATGCAATGACTATGGTGGATCGATATGTGGTCTGCGAACAGAACACACATGCAATGACACTGGTGGATCCAAATGTGGTCTGTGAAAAGAAAACACATGCAATGACACTGGTGGATCCATATGTGGTAAATGAAAAGAACACACATGCAATGACACAAGTGGATCAATATGTGGTCTGTGAAAAGAACACACAGGCAATGACAATGGTGGATCCATATGTGGTCTGTGAAAAGAACACACATGCAATGATTCTGGTGGATCCAAATGTGGTCTGTGAAAAGAACAGACATGCAATGACACTAGTGGATTCATATGTGGTGTGTGAAAAGAACACACATGAAATGACACTGGTGGATCCATATGTGGTCTGTGAAAACAACACACATGCAATGGACACTAGTGGATCCATATGTGGTATGTGAAAAGAACACACATGAAATGACTCTGGTGGATCCATATGTGGTATATGAAAAGAACAGACATGCAATGACACTGGTGGATCCATATGTGGTCTGTGAAAAGAACACACATGCAATAACACTGGTGGATCAAAATGTGGTGTGTGAAAAGAACACACATGCAATGACACTGGTGAATCCATATGTGGTATGTGAAAAGAACACACATGCAATGGCTCTTGTGGATCCATATGTGGTCTGTGAAAAGAACACACATGCAATGACACTGGTGGTTCCATATGTGGTCTGTGAAAATAACACACATGCAATGACTCTGGTGGATCCATATGTGGTCTGTGAAAAGAACAGACATGCAATGACACTGGTGGATCCAAATGTGCTCTGTGAAAAGAACACACATGCAATGACACTTGTGGATCCATATGTGGTAAAATGAAAAGAACACACATGCAATGACACTGGTGGATCCATATGTGGTCTGTGAAAAGAACACACATGAAATGACACTGATGGATCCATATGTGGTCCATGAAAAGAACACACATGCAATGAACTCTGGTGGATCCATATGTGGTTTGTGAAAAGAACACACATGCAATAACACTGGTGGATCCAAATGTGGTCTGTGAAAAGAACACACATGCAATGACACTGGTGGATCCATATGTGGTCTCTGAAAAGAACACACATGCAATTACACTGGTGGAACCATATGTGGTCTGTGAAAAGAACACACATGCAATGACTCTGGTGGATCCATATGTTGTCTATGTAAATAACACACATGCAATGAAATCTGGTAGATCCATATGTGGTCTATGAAAAGAACACACATGCAATAACACTGGTGGATCCAAATGTGGTCTGTGAAAAGAACACACATGCAATGACACTGGTGGATCCATATGTGGTCTGTGAAAAGAACACAAATGCAATGACACTGGTGGAACCATATGTGGTCTGTGAAAAGAACACACATGCAATGACTCTGGTGGATCCATATGTGGTCTCTGAAAAGAACACATATGCAATGACACTGGTGGATCCAAATGTGGTATGTGAGAAGAACACACATGCAATGACACTGGTGGATCCATATGTGGATGAAAAGAACACACATGCAATGACACAGGTGGATCCATATGTGGTATGTGAAAAGAACACACATGTAATGACAATGATGGATCCATATGTGGTCTGTGAAAAGAACACACATGCAATGACTCTGCTGGATCCATATGTGGTCTGCGAAAAGAACACACATGCAATGACAATGGTGGATCCATATGTGGTCGGCGAAAAGAACACACATGCAATGACAATGGTGGATCCATATGTGGTCTGTGAAAAGAACACACATGCAATGAGAATGGTGGATCCATATGTGGTCTGTGAAAAGAACACACATGCAATGACACTGGTGGATCCATATGTGGTCTTTGAAAAGAACACACATGAAATGACACTGATGGATCCATATGTGGTCTTTGAAAAGAACACACATGCAATGACACTGGTGGATCCATATGTGGTCTTTGAAAAGAACACACATGAAATGACACTGATGGATCCATATGTGGTCTATGTAAAGAACACACATGCAATGAACTCTGGTGGATCCATATGTGGTCTGTGAAAAGAACACACATGCAATAACACTGGTGGATCCAAATGTGGTCTGTGAAAAGAACACACATGCAATGACACTGGTGGATCCATATGTAGTCTATGAAAAGAACACACATGGAGTGACACTAGGGGAACCATATGTGGTCTGTGAAAAGAACACACATGCAATGACTATGGTGTGTCGATATGTGGTCTGCGAACAGAACACACATGCAATGACACTGGTGGATCCAAATGTGGTCTGTGAAAAGAAAACACATGCAATGACACTGGTGGATCCATATGTGGTAAATGAAAAGAACACACATGCAATGACACAAGTGGATCAATATGTGGTCTGTGAAAAGAACACACAGGCAATGACAATGGTGGATCCATATGTGGTCTGTGAAAAGAACACACATGCAATGATTCTGGTGGATCCAAATGTGGTCTGTGAAAAGAACAGACATGCAATGACACTAGTGGATTCATATGTGGTGTGTGAAAAGAACACACATGAAATGACACTGGTGGATCCATATGTGGTCTGTGAAAACAACACACATGCAATGGACACTAGTGGATCCATATGTGGTATGTGAAAAGAACACACATGAAATGACTCTGGTGGATCCATATGTGGTATATGAAAAGAACAGACATGCAATGACACTGGTGGATCCATATGTGGTCTGTGAAAAGAACACACATGCAATAACACTGGTGGATCAAAATGTGGTGTGTGAAAAGAACACACATGCAATGACACTGGTGAATCCATATGTGGTCTGTGAAAAGAACACACATGCAATGACTCTTGTGGATCCATATGTGGTCTGTGAAAAGAACACACATGCAATGACACTGGTGGTTCCATATGTGGTCTGTGAAAATAACACACATGCAACGACTCTGGTGGATCCATATGTGGTCTGTGAAAAGAACAGACATGCAATGACACTGGTGGATCCAAATGTGCTCTGTGAAAGGAACACACATGCAATGACACTTGTTGATCCATATGTGGTAAAATGAAAAGAACACACATGCAATGACACTGGTGGATCCATATGTGGTCTGTGAAAAGAACACACATGAAATGACACTGATGGATCCATATGTGGTCCATGAAAAGAACACACATGCAATGAACTCTGGTGGATCCATATGTGGTCTGTGAAAAGAACACACATGCAATAACACTGGTGGATCCAAATGTGGTCTGTGAAAAGAACACACATGCAATGACACTGGTGGATCCATATGTGGTCTATGAAAAGAACACACATGCAATTACACTGGTGGAACCATATGTGGTCTGTGAAAAGAACACACATGCAATGACTCTGGTGGATCCATATGTGGTCTATGTAAATAACACTCATGCAATGAAATCTGGTAGATCCATATGTGGTCTATGAAAAGAACACACATGCAATAACACTGGTGGATCCAAATGTGGTTTGTGAAAAGAACACACATGCAATGAAACTGGTGGATCCAAATGTGGTCTGTGAAAAGAACACAAATGCAATGACACTGGTGGAACCATATGTGGTCTGTGAAAAGAACACACATGCAATGACTCTGGTGGATCCATATGTGGTCTGTGAAAAGAACACACATGCAATGACACTAGTGGATCCAAATGTGGTGTGTGAAAAGAACACACATGCAATGACACTGGTGGATCCATATGTGGATGAAAAGAACACACATGCAATGACACAGGTGGATCCATATGTGGTCTGTGAAAAGAACACACATGTAATGACAATGATGGATCCATATGTGGTCTGTGAAAAGAACACACATGCAATGACTCTGCTGGATCCATATGTGGTCTGTGAAAAGAACAGACATGCAATGACACTAGTGGATCCATATGTGGTGTGTGAAAAGAACACACATGAAATGACACTGGTGGATCCATATGTGGTCTGTAAAAAGAACACACATGCAATGGACACTGGTGGATCCATATGAGGTATGTGAAAAGAACACACATGAAATGACTCTGGTGGATCCATATGTGGTATATGAAAAGAACATACATGCAATGACACTGGTGGAACCATATGTGGTCTGCGAAAAGAACACACATGCAATAACACCGGTGGATCAAAATGTGGTGTGTGAAAAGAACACACATGCAATGACACTGGTGGATCCATCTGTGATCTGTGAAAAGAACACACATGCAATGACACTGGTGGATCCTTATGTGGTCTGTGAAAAGAACACACATGCAATGACAATGGTGGATCCATATGTGGTCTGTGAAAAGAACACACATGCAATGATTCTGGTGGATCCATATGTGGTCTATGAAAAGAACAGACATGCAATGACACTAGTAGATCCATACGTGGTGTGTGAAAAGAACACACATGAAATGACACTGCTGGATCCATATGTGGTCTGTGAAAAGAACACACATGCACTGGACACTAGTGGATCCATATGTGGTATGTGAAAAGAACACACATGCAATGACACTGGTGGATCCATATGTGGTCTTTGAAAAGAACACACATGAAATGACACTGTTAGATACATATGTGGTCTATGAAAAGAACACACATGCAATGAACTCTGGTGGAGCCATATGTGGTCTATGAAAAGAACACACATGCAATGATACTGGTGGTTCCATATGTGGTCTATGAAAAGAAAACACATGCAATGGCTCTGGTGGATCCATATGTGGTATGTGAAAAGAACAGACATGCAATGACACCGGTGGATCCAAATGTGGTCTGTGAAAAGAACACACATGAAATGACACTAGTGGATCCATATGTGGTCTATGAAAAGAACACACATGCAATGGACACTGGTGGATCCATATGTGGTCTGTGAAAAGAACACACATGAAATGGCTCTGGTGGATCCATATGTGGTCTGTGAAAAGAACAGACATGCAATGACACTAGTGGATCCATATGTCGTCTGTGAAAAGAACACACATGCAATGACACTACTGGATCCAAATGTGGTATGTGAAAAGAACACACATGCAATGACACTGGTGGATCCATATGTGGTATGTGAAAAGAACACACATGCAATGACAATGGTGGTTCCATATGTGGTATGTGAAAAGAACACCCATGCAATGAACTCTGGTGGTTTCATATGTGGTCTGTGAAAAGAACACACATGCAATGACAGTAGTAGATCCTATGTGGTTTGTGAAAAGAACACACATGCAATGACACTGGTGGATCCATATGTGGTCTTTGAAAAGAACACACATGAAATGACACTGATGGATCCATATGTGGTCTATGTAAATAACACACATGCAATGAACTCTGGTGGATCCATATGTGGTCTGTGAAAAGAACACACATGCAATAACACTGGTGCATCCAAATGTGGTCTGTGAAAAGAACACACATGCAATGACACTGGTGGATCCATATGTGGTCTGTGAAAAGAACACACATGCAATTACACTGGTGAAACCATATGTGGTCTGTGAAAAGAACACACATGCAATGACTCTGGTGGATCCATATGTGGTCTATGTAAATAACACACATGCAATGAAATCTGGTAGATCCATATGTGGTCTATGAAAACAACACACATGCAATAACACTGGTGGATCCAAATGTGGTCTGTGAAAAGAACACACATGCAATGACACTGGTGGATCCATATGTGGTCTGTGAAAAGAACACAAATGCAATGACACTGGTGGAACCATATGTGGTCTGTGAAAAGAACACACATGCAATGACTCTGGTGGATCCATATGTGGTCTGTGAAAAGAACACACATGCAATGACACTGGTGGATCCAAATGTGGTCTGTGAAAAGAACACACATGCAATGACACTGGTGGATCCATATGTGGATGAAAAGAACACACATGCAATGACACATGTGGATCCATATGTGGTCTGTGAAAAGAACACACATGTAATGACAATGATGGATCCATATGTGGTCTGTGAAAAGAACACACATGCAATGACTCTGCTGGATCCATATGTGGTCTGTGAAAAGAACAGACATGCAATGACACTAGTGGATCCATATGTGGTGTGTGAAAAGAACACACATGAAATGACACTGGTGGATCCATATGTGGTCTGTAAAAAGAACACACATGCAATGGACACTGGTGGATCCATATGAGGTATGTGAAAAGAACACACATGAAATGACTCTGGTGGATCCATATGTGGTATATGAAAAGAACATACATGCAATGACACTGGTGGACCCATATGTGGTCTGCGAAAAGAACACACATGCAATAACACCGGTGGATCGAAATGTGGTGTGTGAAAAGAACACACATGCAATGACACTGGTGGATCCATCTGTGATCTGTGAAAAGAACACACATGCAATGACACTGGTGGATCCTTATGTGGTCTGTGAAAAGAACACACATGCAATGACAATGGTGGATCCATATGTGGTCTGTGAAAAGAACACACATGCAATGATTCTTGTGGATCCATATGTGGTCTATGAAAAGAACAGACATGCAATGACACTAGTAGATCCATACGTGGTGTGTGAAAAGAACACACATGAAATGACACTGCTGGATCCATATGTGGTCTGTGAAAAGAACACACATGCACTGGACACTAGTGGATCCATATGTGGTATGTGAAAAGAACACACATGCAATGACACTGGTGGATCCATATGTGGTCTTTGAAAAGAACACACATGAAATGACACTGTTGGATACATATGTGGTCTATGAAAAGAACACACATGCAATGAACTCTGGTGGAGCCATATGTGGTCTGTGAAAAGAACACACATGCAATGATACTGGTGGTTCCATATGTGGTCTATGAAAAGAAAACACATGCAATGACTCTGGTGGATCCATATGTGGTATGTGAAAAGAACAGACATGCAATGATACCGGTGGATCCAAATGTGGTCTGTGAAAAGAACACACATGAAATGACACTAGTGGATCCATATGTGGTCTATGAAAAGAACACACATGCAATGGACACTGGTGGATCCATATGTGGTCTGTGAAAAGAACACACATGAAATGGCTCTGGTGGATCCATATGTGGTCTGTGAAAAGAACAGACATGCAATGACACTAGTGGATCCATATGTCGTCTGTGAAAAGAACACACATGCAATGACACTACTGGATCCAAATGTGGTATGTGAAAAGAACACACATGCAATGACACTGGTGGATCCATATGTGGTATGTGAAAAGAACACACATGCAATGACAATGGTGGTTCCATATGTGGTATGTGAAAAAAACACCCATGCAATGAACTCTGGTGGTTTCATCTGTGGTCTGTGAAAAGAACACACATGCAATGACAGTAGTAGATCCTATGTGGTTTGTGAAAAGAACACACATGCAATGACACTGGTGGATCCATATGTGGTCTTTGAAAAGAACACACATGCAATGACACTGGTGGATCCATATGTGGTCTTTGAAAAGAACACACATGAAATGACACTGATGGATCCATATGTGGTCTATGTAAAGAACACACATGCAATGAACTCTCGTGGATCCATATGTGGTCTGTGAAAAGAACACACATGCAATAACACTGGTGCATCCAAATGTGGTCTGTGAAAAGAACACACATGCAATGACACTGGTGGATCCATATGTGGTCTATGAAAAGAACACACATGCAATGACACTAGGGGAACCATATGTGGTCTGTGAAAAGAACACACATGCAATGACTATGGTGGATCGATATGTGGTCTGCGAAAAGAACACACATGCAATAACACTGGTGGATCCAAATGTGGTCTGTGAAAAGAAAACACATGCAATGACACTGGTGGATCCATATGTGGTAAATGAAAAGAACACACATGCAATGACACAGGTGGATCAATATGTGGTCTGTGAAAAGAACACACATGCAATGACAATGGTGGATCCATATGTGGTCTGTGAAAAGAACACACATGCAATGATTCTGGTGGATCCAAATGTGGTCTGTGAAAAGAACAAACATGCAATGACACTAGTGGATCCATATGTGGTGTGTGAAAAGAACACACATGAAATGACACTGGTGGATCCATATGTGGTCTGTGAAAACAACACACATGCAATGGACAGTAGTGGATCCATATGTGTTATGTGAAAAGAACACACATGAAATGACTCTGGTGGATCCATATGTGGTATATGAAAAGAACAGACATGCAATGACACTGGTGGATCCATATGTGGTCTGTGAAAAGAACACACATGCAATAACACCGGTGGATCAATATGTGGTGTGTGAAAAGAACACACATGCAATGACACTGGTGGATCCATATGTGGTCTGTGAAAAGAACACACATGCAACGACTCTTGTGGATCCATATGTGGTCTGTGAAAAGAACACACATGCAATGACAGTGGTGGATCCAAATGTGCTCTGTGAAAAGAACACACATGCAATGACACCTGTGGATCCATATGTGGTAAAATGAAAAGAACACACATGGAATGACACTGGTGGATCCATATGTGGTCTGTGAAAAGAACACACATGAAATGACACTGATGGATCCATATGTGGTCTATGAAAAGAACACACATGCAATGAACTCTGGTGGATCCATATCTGGTCTGTGAAAAGAACACACATGCAATAACACTGGTGGATCCAAATGTGGTCTGTGAAAAGAACACACATTCAATGACACTTGTGGATCCATATGTGGTCTGTGAAAAGAACACACATGCAATTACACTGGTGGAACCATATGTGGTCTGTGAAAAGAACACACATGCAATGACTCTGGTGGATCCATATGTGGTCTATGTAAAGAACACACATGCAATGAAATCTGGTAGATCCATATGTGGTCTGTGAAAAGAACACACATGCAATAACACTGGTGGATCCAAATGTGGTCTGTGAAAAGAACACACACGCAATGACACTGGTGGATCCATATGTGGTCTGTGAAAAGAACACACATGCAATGACACTGGTGGAACCATATGTAGTCTGTGAAAAGAACACACATGCAATGACTCTGGTGGATCCATATGTGGTCTGTGAAAAGAACACACATGCATTGACATTAGTGGATCCAAATGTGGTATGTGAAAAGAACACACATTCAATGACATTGGTGGATCCATATGTGGTATGTGAAAAGAACACCTATGCAATGAACTCTGGTGGTTTCATATGTGGTCTGTGAAAAGAACACACATGCAATGACAGTAGTAGATCCTATGTGGTTTGTGAAAAGAACACACATGAAATGACACTGGTGGATCCATATGTGGTCTTTGAAAAGAACACACATGCAATGACACTAGTGGATCCATATGTGGTCTTTGAAAAGAACACACATGAAATGATACCGATGGATCCATATGTGGTCTATGTAAAGAACACACATGCAATGAACTCTGGTGGATCCATATGTGGTCTGTGAAAAGAACACACATGCAATAACACTGGTGCATCCAAATGTGGTCTGTGAAAAGAACACACATGCAATGACACTGGTGGATCCATATGTGGTCTATGAAAAGAACACACATGCAATGACACTAGGGGAACCATATGTGGTTTGTGAAAAGAACACACATGCAATGACTATGGTGGGTCGATATGTGGTCTGCGAAAAGAACACACATGCAATAACACTGGTGGATCCAAATGTGGTCTGTGAAAAGAAAACACATGCAATGACACTGGTGGATCCATATGTGGTAAATGAAAAGAACACACATGCAATGACACAGGTGGATCAATATGTGGTCTGTGAAAAGAACACACATGCAATGACAATGGTGGATCCATATGTGGTCTGTGAAAAGAACACACATGCAATGATTCTGGTGGATCCAAATGTGGTCTGTGAAAAGAACAAACATGCAATGATACTAGTGGATCCATATGTGGTGTGTGAAAAGAACACACATGAAATGACACTGGTGGATCCATATGTGGTCTGTGAAAACAACACACATGCAATGGACAGTAGTGGATCCATATGTGGTATGTGAAAAGAACACACATGAAATGACTCTGGTGGATCCATATGTGGTATATGAAAAGAACAGACATGCAATGACACTGGTGGATCCATATGTGGTCTGTGAAAAGAACACACATGCAATAACACCGGTGGATCAATATGTGGTGTGTGAAAAGAACACACATGCAATGACACTGGTGGATCCATATGTGGTCTGTGAAAAGAACACACATGCAACGACTCTTGTGGATCCATATGTGGTCTGTGAAAAGAACACACATGCAATGACAGTGGTGGATCCAAATGTGCTCTGTGAAAAGAACACACATGCAATGACACCTGTGGATCCATATGTGGTAAATTGAAAAGAACACACATGGAATGACACTGGTGGATCCATATGTGGTGTGTGAAAAGAACACACATGAAATGACACTGATGGATCCATATGTGGTCTATGAAAAGAACACACATGCAATGAACTCTGGTGGATCCATATCTGGTCTGTGAAAAGAACACACATGCAATAACACTGGTGGATCCAAATGTGGTCTGTGAAAAGAACACACATTCAATGACACTTGTGGATCCATATGTGGTCTGTGAAAAGAACACACATGCAATTACACTGGTGGAACCATATGTGGTCTGTGAAAAGAACACACATGCAATGACTCTGGTGGATCCATATGTGGTATATGAAAAGAACATACATGCAATGACACTGGTGGACCCATATGTGGTCTGCGAAAAGAACACACATGCAATAACACCGGTGGATCGAAATGTGGTGTGTGAAAAGAACACACATGCAATGACACTGGTGGATCCATCTGTGATCTGTGAAAAGAACACACATGCAATGACACTGGTGGATCCTTATGTGGTCTGTGAAAAGAACACACATGCAATGACAATGGTGGATCCATATGTGGTCTGTGAAAAGAACACACATGCAATGATTCTGGTGGATCCATATGTGGTCTATGAAAAGAACAGACATGCAATGACACTAGTAGATCCATACGTGGTGTGTGAAAAGAACACACATGAAATGACACTGCTGGATCCATATGTGGTCTGTGAAAAGAACACACATGCACTGGACACTAGTGGATCCATATGTGGTATGTGAAAAGAACACACATGCAATGACACTGGTGGATCCATATGTGGTCTTTGAAAAGAACACACATGAAATGACACTGTTGGATACATATGTGGTCTATGAAAAGAACACACATGCAATGAACTCTGGTGGAGCCATATGTGGTCTGTGAAAAGAACACACATGCAATGATACTGGTGGTTCCATATGTGGTCTATGAAAAGAAAACACATGCAATGACTCTGGTGGATCCATATGTGGTATGTGAAAAGAACAGACATGCAATGATACCGGTGGATCCAAATGTGGTCTGTGAAAAGAACACACCTGAAATGACACTAGTGGATCCATATGTGGTCTATGAAAAGAACACACATGCAATGGACACTGGTGGATCCATATGTGGTCTGTGAAAAGAACACACATGAAATGGCTCTGGTGGATCCATATGTGGTCTGTGAAAAGAACAGACATGCAATGACACTAGTGGATCCATATGTCGTCTGTGAAAAGAACACACATGCAATGACACTACTGGATCCAAATGTGGTATGTGAAAAGAACACACATGCAATGACACTGGTGGATCCATATGTGGTATGTGAAAAGAACACACATGCAATGACAATGGTGGTTCCATATGTGGTATGTGAAAAAAACACCCATGCAATGAACTCTGGTGGTTTCATCTGTGGTCTGTGAAAAGAACACACATGCAATGACAGTAGTAGATCCTATGTGGTTTGTGAAAAGAACACACATGCAATGACACTGGTGGATCCATATGTGGTCTTTGAAAAGAACACACATGCAATGACACTGGTGGATCCATATGTGGTCTTTGAAAAGAACACACATGAAATGACACTGATGGATCCATATGTGGTATATGTAAAGAACACACATGCAATGAACTCTGGTGGATCCATATGTGGTCTGTGAAAAGAACACACATGCAATAACACTGGTGCATCCAAATGTGGTCTGTGAAAAGAACACACATGCAATGACACTGGTGGATCCATATGTGGTCTATGAAAAGAACACACATGCAATGACACTAGGGGAACCATATGTGGTCTGTGAAAAGAACACACATGCAATGACTATGGTGGATCGATATGTGGTCTGCGAAAAGAACACACATGCAATAACACTGGTGGATCCAAATGTGGTCTGTGAAAAGAAAACACATGCAATGACACTGGTGGATCCATATGTGGTAAATGAAAAGAACACACATGCAATGACACAGGTGGATCAATATGTGGTCTGTGAAAAGAACACACATGCAATGACAATGGTGGATCCATATGTGGTCTGTGAAAAGAACACACATGCAATGATTCTGGTGGATCCAAATGTGGTCTGTGAAAAGAACAAACATGCAATGACACTAGTGGATCCATATGTGGTGTGTGGAAAGAACACACATGAAATGACACTGGTGGATCCATATGTGGTATGTGAAAACAACACACATGCAATGGACAGTAGTGGATCCATATGTGGTATGTGAAAAGAACACACATGAAATGACTCTGGTGGATCCATATGTGGTATATGAAAAGAACAGACATGCAATGACACTGGTGGATCCATATGTGGTCTGTGAAAAGAACACACATGCAATGACACTGGTGGATCCATATGTGGTCTGTGAAAAGAACACACATGCAATAACACCGGTGGATCAATATGTGGTGTGTGAAAAGAACACACATGCAATGACACTGGTGGATCCATATGTGGTCTGTGAAAAGAACACACATGCAACGACTCTTGTGGATCCATATGTGGTCTGTGAAAAGAACACACATGCAATGACAGTGGTGGATCCAAATGTGCTCTGTGAAAAGAACACACATGCAATGACACCTGTGGATCCATATGTGGTAAAATGAAAAGAACACACATGGAATGACACTGGTGGATCCATATGTGGTCTGTGAAAAGAACACACATGAAATGACACTGATGGATCCATATGTGGTCTATGAAAAGAACACACATGCAATGAACTCTGGTGGATCCATATCTGGTCTGTGAAAAGAACACACATGCAATAACACTGGTGGATCCAAATGTGGTCTGTGAAAAGAACACACATTCAATGACACTTGTGGATCCATATGTGGTCTGTGAAAAGAACACACATGCAATTACACTGGTGGAACCATATGTGGTCTGTGAAAAGAACACACATGCAATGACTCTGGTGGATCCATATATGGTCTATGTAAAGAACACACATGCAATGAAATCTGGTAGATCCATATGTGGTCTGTGAAAAGAACACACATGCAATAACACTGGTGGATCCAAATGTGGTCTGTGAAAAGAACACACATGCAATGACACTGGTGGATCCATATGTGGTCTGTGAAAAGAACACACATGCAATGACACTGGTGGAACCATATGTAGTCTGTGAAAAGAACACACATGCAATGACTCTGGTGGATCCATATGTGGTCTGTGAAAAGAACACACATGCATTGACACTAGTGGATCCAAATGTGGTATGTGAAAAGAACACACATGCAATGACACTGGTGGATCCATATGTGGTATGTGAAAAGAACACCCATGCAATGAACTCTGGTGGTTTCATATGTGGTCTGTGAAAAGAACACACATGCAATGACAGTAGTAGATCCTATGTGGTTTGTGAAAAGAACACACATGAAATGACACTGGTGGATCCATATGTGGTCTTTGAAAAGAACACACATGCAATGACACTAGTGGATCCATATGTGGTCTTTGAAAAGAACACACATGAAATGATACTGATGGATCCATATGTGGTCTATGTAAAGAACACACATGCAATGAACTCTGGTGGATCCATATGTGGTCTGTGAAAAGAACACACATGCAATAACACTGGTGCATCCAAATGTGGTCTGTGAAAAGAACACACATGCAATGACACTGGTGGATCCATATGTGGTCTATGAAAAGAACACACATGCAATGACACTAGGGGAACCATATGTGGTCTGTGAAAGGAACACACATGCAATGACTATGGTGGATCGATATGTGGTCTGTGAAAAGAACACAAATGCAATGACACTGGTGGATCCAAATGTGGTCTGTGAAAAGAAAACACATGCAATGACACTGGTGGATCCATATGTGGTAAATGAAAAGAACACACATGCAATGACACAGGTGGATCAATATGTGCTCTGTGAAAAGAACACACATGCAATGACAATGGTGGATCCATATGTGGTCTGTGAAAAGAACACACATGCAATGATTCTGGTGGATCCAAATGTGGTCTGTGAAAAGAACAGACATGCAATGACACTAGTCGATCCATATGTGGTGTGTGAAAAGAACACACATGAAATGTCACTGGTGGATCCATATGTGGTATGTGAAAACAACACACATGCAATGGACAGTAGTGGATCCATATGTGGTATGTGAAAAGAACACACATGAAATGACTCTGGTGGATCCATCTGTGGTATATGAAAAGAACAGACATGCAATGACACTGGTGGATCCATATGTGGTCTGTGAAAAGAACACACATGCAATAACACCGGTTGATCAAAATGTGGTGTGTGAAAAGAACACACATGCAATGACACTGGTGGATCCATATGTGGTCTGTGAAAAGAACACACATGCAATGACTCTTGTGGATCCATATGTGGTCTGTGAAAAGAACACACATGCAATGACACTGGTGGTTCCATATGTGGTCTGTGAAAATAACACACATGCAATGACTCTGGTGGATCCATATGTGGTCTGTGAAAAGAACACACATGCATTGACACTAGTGGATCCAAATGTGGTATGTGAAAAGAACACACATGCAATGACACTGGTGGATCCATATGTGGTATGTGAAAAGAACACCCATGCAATGAACTCTGGTGGTTTCATATGTGGTCTGTGAAAAGAACACACATGCAATGACAGTAGTAGATCCTATGTGGTTTGTGAAAAGAACACACATGAAATGACACTGGTGGATCCATATGTGGTCTTTGAAAAGAACACACATGCAATGACACTAGTGGATCCATATGTGATCTTTGAAAAGAACACACATGAAATGATACTGATGGATCCATATGTGGTCTATGTAAAGAACACACATGCAATGAACTCTGGTGGATCCATATGTGGTCTGTGAAAAGAACACACATGCAATAACACTGGTGCATCCAAATGTGGTCTGTGAAAAGAACACACATGCAATGACACTGGTGGATCCATATGTGGTCTATGAAAAGAACACACATGCAATGACACTAGGGGAACCATATGTGGTCTGTGAAAAGAACACACATGCAATGACTATGGTGGATCGATATGTGGTCTGCGAAAAGAACACAAATGCAATGACACTGGTGGATCCAAATGTGGTCTGTGAAAAGAAAACACATGCAATGACACTGGTGGATCCATATGTGGTAAATGAAAAGAACACACATGCAATGACACAGGTGGATCAATATGTGGTCTGTGAAAAGAACACACATGCAATGACAATGGTGGATCCATATGTGGTCTGTGAAAAGAACACACATGCAATGTTTCTGGTGGATCCAAATGTGGTCTGTGAAAAGAACAGACATGCAATGACACTAGTCGATCCATATGTGGTGTGTGAAAAGAACACACATGAAATGTCACTGGTGGATCCATATGTGGTATGTGAAAACAACACACATGCAATGGACAGTAGTGGATCCATATGTGGTATGTGAAAAGAACACACATGAAATGACTCTGGTGGATCCATCTGTGGTATATGAAAAGAACAGACATGCAATGACACTGGTGGATCCATATGTGGTCTGTGAAAAGAACACACATGCAATAACACCGGTTGATCAAAATGTGGTGTGTGAAAAGAACACACATGCAATGACACTGGTGGAACCATATGTGGTCTGTGAAAAGAACACACATGCAATGACTCTTGTGGATCCATATGTGGTCTGTGAAAAGAACACACATGCAATGACACTGGTGGTTCCATATGTGGTCTGTGAAAATAACACACATGCAATGACTCTGGTGGATCCATATGTGGTCTGTGAAAAGAACACACATGCAATGACACTGGTGGATCCAAATGTGCTCTGTGAAAAGAACACACATGCAATGACACTTGTGGATCCATATGTGGTAAAATGAAAAGAACACACATGGAATGACACTTGTGGATCCATATGTGGTCTGTGAAAAGAACACACATGAAATGACACTGATGGATCCATATGTGGTCTATGAAAAGAACACACATGCAATGAACTCTGGTGGATCCATATGTGGTAAAATGAAAAGAACACACATGGAATGACACTGGTGGATCCAAATGTGGTCTGTGAAAAGAACACACATTAAATGACACTGGTGGATCCATATGTGGTCTATGAAAAGAACACACATGCAATGAACTCTGGTGGATCCATATCTGGTCTGTGAAAAGAACACACATGCAATAACACTGGTGGATCCAAATGTGGTCTGTGAAAAGAACACACATTAAATGACACTGGTGGATCCATATGTGGTCTATGAAAAGAACACACATGCAATTACACTGGTGGAACCATATGTGGTCTGTGAAAAGAACACACATGCAATGACTCTGGTGGATCCATATGTGGTCTATGTAAAGAACACACATGCAATGAAATCTGGTAGATCCATATGTGGTCTGTGAAAAGAACACACATGCAATAACACTGGTGGATCCAAATGTGGTCTGTGAAAAGAACACACATGCAATGACACTGGTGGATCCATATGTGGTCTGTGAAAAGAACACACATGCAATGACACTGGTGGAACCATATGTAGTCTGTGAAAAGAACACACATGCAATGACTCTGGTGGATCCATATGTGGTCTGTGAAAAGAACACACATGCAATAACACTAGTGGATCCAAATGTGGTATGTGAAAAGAACACACATGCAATGACACTGGTGGATCCATATGTGGATGAAAATAACACACATGCAATGACACAGGTGGATCCATATGTGGTCTGTGAAAAGAACACATATGTAATGACAATGATGGATCCATATGTGGTCTGCGAAAAGAACACACATGCAATGACTCTGGTGGATCCATATGTGGTCTGTGAAAAGAACAGACATGCAATGACACTAGTGGATCCATATGTGGTGTGTGAAAAGAACACACATGAAATGACACTGGTGGATCCATATGTGGTCTGTGAAAAGGACACACATGCAATGGACACTGGTGGATCCATATGAGGTATGTGAATAGAACACACATGAAATGACTCTGGTGGATCCATATGTGGTATATGAAAAGAACATACATGCAATGACACTGGTGGACCCATATGTGGTCTGTGAAAAGAACACACATGCAATAACACCGGTGGATCAAAATGTGGTGTGTGAAAAGAACACACATGCAATGACACTGGTGGATCCATCTGTGGTCTATGAAAAGAACACAGATGCAATGACACTGGTGGATCCTTATGTGGTCTGTGAAAAGAACTCACATGCAATGACAATGGTGGATCCATATGTGGTCTGTGAAAAGAACACACATGCAATGATTCTGGTGGATCCATATGTGGTCTATGAAAAGAACAGACGTGCAATGACACTAGTGGATCCATATGTGGTGTGTGAAAAGAACACACATGAAATGACACTGGTGGATCCATATGTGGTCTGTGAAAAGAACACACATGCAATGGACACTAGTGGATCCATATGTGGTATGTGAAAAGAACACACATGCAATGACACTGGTGGATCCATGTGTGGTCTTTGAAAAGAACACACATGAAATGACACTGCTGGATCCATATGTGGTCTATGAAAAGAACACACATGAAATGAACTCTGGTGGATCCATATGTGGTCTGTGAAAAGAACACACATGCAATGACACTGGTGGTTCCATATGTGGTCTATGAAAAGAAAACACATGCAATGACTCTGGTGGATCCATATGTGGTATGTGAAAAGAACACACATGCAATACCGCTGGTGGATCCAAATGTGGTCTGTCAAAAGAACACACATGCAATGACACTTGTGGAACCTTATGTGGTAAATGAAAAGAACACACATGCAATGACACTGGTGGATCCATATGTGGTCTGTGAAAAGAACACACATGGAATGACAGTGTTGGATCCATATGTGGTCTATGAAAAGAACACACATGCAATGAACTCTGGTGGATCCATATGTGGTCTGTGAAAAGAACACACATGCAATAACAGTGGTGGATCCAAATGTGGTCTGTGAAAAGAACACACATGCAATGACACTGGTGGATCCATATGTGGTCTGTGAAAAGAACACACATGCAATGACACTGGTGGATCCATATGTGGTATGTGAAAAGAACACACATGCAATGACTCTGGTGGATCCATATGTGGTCTGTGAAAAGAACAGACATGCAATGACACTAGTGGATCCATATGTGGTGTGTGAAAAGAACATACATGAAATGACACTGGTGGATCCATATGTGGTCTGTGAAAAGAACACACATGCAATGGACACTGGTGGATCGATATGTGGTATGTGAAAAGAACACACATGCAATGACATTGGTGGATCCATATGTGGTCTATGAAAAGAACAGACGTGCAATGACACTGGTGGATCCATATGTGGTATGTGAAAAGAACACACATGCAATGACAATGGTGGTTCCATATGTGGTATGTGAAAAGAATGCACATGCAATGAACTCTGGTGGTTCCATATGTGGTCTGTGAAAAGAACACACATGAAATGACACTGGTGGATCCATATGTGGTCTTTGAAAAGAACACACATGCAATGACACTGGTGGATCCATATGTGGTCTTTGAAAAGAACACACATGAAATGACACTGATGGATCCAAATGTGGTCTGTGAAAAGAACACACATGTAATGACACTGGTGGATCCATATGTGGTAAATGAAAAGAACACACATGCAATGACACAGGTGGATCAATATGTGGTCTGTGAAAAGAACACACATGCAATGACAATGGTGGATCCATATGTGGTCTGTGAAAAGAACACACATGCAATGATTCTGGTGGATCCAAATGTGGTCTGTGAAAAGAACAGACATGCAATGACACTAGTCGATCCATATGTGGTGTGTGAAAAGAACACACATGAAATGACACTGGTGGATCCATATGTGGTATGTGAAAACAACACACATGCAATGGACAGTAGTGGATCCATATGTGGTATGTGAAAAGAACACACATGAAATGACTCTGGTGGATCCATATGTGGTATATGAAAAGAACAGACATGCAATGACACTGGTGGATCCATATGTGGTCTGTGAAAAGAACACACATGCAATAACACCGGTGGATCAAAATGTGGTGTGTGAAAAGAACACACATGCAATGACACTGGTGGATCCATATGTGGTCTGTGAAAAGAACACACATGCAATGACTCTTGTGGATCCATATGTGGTCTGTGAAAAGAACACACATGCAATGACACTGGTGGTTCCATATGTGGTCTGTGAAAATAACACACATGCAATGACTCTGGTGGATCCATATGTGGCCTGTGAAAAGAACACACATGCAATGACACTGGTGGATCCAAATGTGCTCTGTGAAAAGAACACACATGCAATGACACTTGTGGATCCATATGTGGTAAAATGAAAAGAACACACATGGAATGACACTTGTGGATCCATATGTGGTCTGTGAAAAGAACACACATGAAATGACACTGATGGATCCATATGTGGTCTATGAAAAGAACACACATGCAATGAACTCTGGTGGATCCATATCTGGTCTGTGAAAAGAACACACATGCCATAACACTGGTGGATCCAAATATGGTCTGTGAAAAGAACACACATTAAATGACACTGGTGGATCCATATGTGGTCTATGAAAAGAACACACATGCAATTACACTGGTGGATCCAAATGTGGTCTGTGAAAAGAACACACATGCAATGACACTGGTGGATCCATATGTGGTCTGTGAAAAGAACACACATGCAATGACACTGGTGGAACCATATGTAGTCTGTGAAAAGAACACACATGCAATGACTCTGGTGGATCCATATGTGGTCTGTGAAAAGAACACACATGCAATGACACTGGTGGATCCATATGTCGTCTGTGAAAAGAACACACATGCAATGACACTGGTGGAACCATATGTAGTCTGTGAAAAGAACACACATGCAATGACTCTGGTGGATCCATATGTGGTCTGTGAAAAGAACACACATGCAATGACACTAGTGGATCCAAATGTGGTATGTGAAAATAACACACATGCAATGACACTGGTGGATCCATATGTGGATGAAAAGAACACACATGCAATGACACAGGTGGATCCATATGTGGTCTGTGAAAAGAACACACATGTAATGACAATGATGGATCCATATGTGGTCTGTGAAAAGAACACACATGCAATGACTCTGGTGGATCCATATGTGGTCTGTGAAAAGAACAGACATGCAATGACACTAGTGGATCCATATGTGGTGTGTGAAAAGAACACACATGAAATGACACTGGTGGATCCATATGTGGTCTGTGAAAAGAACACACATGCAATGGACACTGGTGGATCCATATGAGGTATGTGAATAGAACACACATGAAATGACTCTGGTGGATCCATATGTGGTATATGAAAAGAACATACATGCAATGACACTGGTGGACCCATATGTGGTCTGTGAAAAGAACACACATGCAATAACACCGGTGGATCAAAATGTGGTGTGTGAAAAGAACACACATGCAATGACACTGGTGGATCCATCTGTGGTCTGTGAAAAGAACACAGATGCAATGACACTGGTGGATCCTTATGTGGTCTATGAAAAGAACACACATGCAATGACAATGGTGGATCCATATGTGGTCTGTGAAAAGAACACACATGCAATGATTCTGGTGGATCCATACGTGGTCTATGAAAAGAACAGACGTGCAATGACACTAGTGGATCC
Organism: Avena sativa; assembly: GCA_916181665.1. NCBI lineage: Eukaryota > Viridiplantae > Streptophyta > Magnoliopsida > Poales > Poaceae > Avena > Avena sativa. The sequence continues at coordinate 324,334,546 of OV702292.1, forward strand.
ATATGTGGTGTGTGAAAAGAACACACATGAAATGACACTGGTGGATCCATATGTGGTCTGTGAAAAGAACACACATGCAATGGACACTAGTGGATCCATATGTGGTATGTGAAAAGAACACACATGCAATGACACTGGTGGATCCATGTGTGGTCTTTGAAAAGAACACACATGAAATGACACTGCTGGATCCATATGTGGTCTATGAAAAGAACACACATGCAATGAACTCTGGTGGATCCATATGTGGTCTGTGAAAAGAACACACATGCAATGACACTGGTGGTTCCATACGTGGTCTATGAAAAGAAAACACATGCAATGACTCTGGTGGATCCATATGTGGTATGTGAAAAGAACACACATGCAATACCGCTGGTGGATCCAAATGTGGTCTGTCAAAAGAACACACATGCAATGACACTTGTGGAACCTTATGTGGTAAATGAAAAGAACACACATGCAATGACACTGGTGGATCCATATGTGGTCTGTGAAAAGAACACACATGGAATGACAGTGTTGGATCCATATGTGGTCTATGAAAAGAACACACATGCAATGAACTCTGGTGGATCCATATGTGGTCTGTGAAAAGAACACACATGCAATAACAGTGGTGGATCCAAATGTGGTCTCTGAAAAGAACACACATGCAATGACACTGGTGGATCCATATGTGGTCTGTGAAAAGAACACACATGCAATGACACTGGTGGATCCATATGTGGTCTGTGAAAAGAACACACATGCAATGACTCTGGTGGATCCATATGTGGTCTGTGAAAAGAACAGACATGCAATGACACTAGTGGATCCATATGTGGTGTGTGAAAAGAACACACATGAAATGACACTGGTGGATCCATATGTGGTCTGTGAAAAGAACACACATGCAATGGACACTGGTGGATCGATATGTGGTATGTGAAAAGAACACACATGCAATGACATTGGTGGATCCATATGTGGTCTATGAAAAGAACAGACGTGCAATGACACTGGTGGATCCATATGTGGTATGTGAAAAGAACACACATGCAATGACAATGGTGGTTCCATATGTGGTATGTGAAAAGAATGCACATGCAATGAACTCTGGTGGTTCCATATGTGGTCTGTGAAAAGAACACACATGCAATGACAGTAGTAGATCCTATGTGGTTTGTGAAAAGAACACACATGAAATGACACTGGTGGATCCATATGTGGTCTTTGAAAAGAACACACATGCAATGACACTGGTGGATCCATATGTGGTCTTTGAAAAGAACACACATGAAATGACACTGATGGATCCATATGTGGTCTATGTAAAGAACACACATGCAATGAACTCTGGTGGATCTATATGTGGTCTGTGAAAAGAACACACATGCAATAACACTGGTGCATCCAAATGTGGTCTGTGAAAAGAACACACATGCAATGACACTGGTGGATCCATATGTGTTCTATGAAAAGAACACACATGCAATGACACTAGGGGAACCATATGTGGTCTGTCAAAAGAACACACATGCAATGACTATGGTGGATCAATATGTGGTCTGCGAAAAGAACACACATGCAATGACAATGGTGGATCCATATGTGGTCTGTGAAAAGAACACATGCAATGATTCTGGTGGATCCAAATGTGGTCTGTGAAAAGAACAGACATGCAATGACACTAGTGGATCCATATGTGGTGTGTGAAAAGAACACACATGAAATGACACTGGTGGATCCATATGTGGTCTATGAAAACAACACACATGCAATGGACACTAGTGGATCCATATGTGGTATGTGAAAAGAACACACATGAAATGACTCTGGTGGATCCATATGTGGTATATGAAAAGAACAGACATGCAAAGACACTGGTGGATCCATATGTGGTCTGTGAAAAGAACACACATGCAATAACACCGGTGGATCAAAATGTGGTGTGTGAAAAGAACACACATGCAATGACACTGGTGGATCCATATGTGGTCTATGAAAAGAACACACATGCAATGACACTGGTGGTTCCATATGTGGTCTGTGAAAATAACACACATGCAATGACTCTGGTGGATCCATATGTGGTCTGCGAAAAGAACACACATGCAATGACACTGGTGGATCCAAATGTGCTCTGTGAAAAGAACACACATGCAATGACACTTGTGGATCCATATGTGGTAAAATGAAAAGAACACACATGGAATGACACTGGTGGATCCATATGTGGTCTGTGAAAAGAACACACATGAAATGACACTGATGGATCCATATGTGGTCTATGAAAAGAACACACATGCAATGAACTCTGGTGGATCCATATGTGGTCTGTGAAAAGAACACACATGCAATAACACTGGTGGATCCAAATGTGGTCTGTGAAAAGAACACACATGCAATGACACTGGTGGATCCATATGTGGTCTGTGAAAAGAACACACATGCAATTACACTGGTGGATCCATATGTGGTCTGTGAAAATAACACACATGCAATGACTCTGGTGGATCCATATGTGGTCTGCGAAAAGAACACACATGCAATGACACTGGTGGATCCAAATGTGCTGTGTGAAAAGAACACACATGCAATGACACTTGTGGATCCATATGTGGTAAAATGAAAAGAACACACATGGAATGACACTGGTGGATCCATATGTGGTCTGTGAAAAGAACACACATGAAATGACACTGATGGATCCATATGTGGTCTATGAAAAGAACACACATGCAATGAACTCTGGTGGATCCATATGTGGTCTGTGAAAAGAACACACATGCAATAACACTGGTGGATCCAAATGTGGTCTGTGAAAAGAACACACATGCAATGACACTGGTGGATCCATATGTGGTCTGTGAAAAGAACACACATGCAATTAGACTGGTGGAACCATATGTGGTCTGTGAAAAGAACACACATGCAATGACTCTGGTGGATCCATATGTGGTCTATGTAAAGAACACACATGCAATGAAATCTGGTAGATCCATATGTGGTTTGTGAAAAGAACAGACATGCAATAACACTGGTGGATCTAAATGTGGTCTGTGAAAAGAACACACATGCAATGACACTAGTGGATCCATATGTGGTCTGTGAAAAGAACACACATGCAATGACACTGGTGGATCCATATGTGGTCTGTGAAAAGAACACACATGAAATGACTCTGGTGGATCCATATGTGGTATATGAAAAGAACAGACATGCAATGACACTGGTGGATCCATATGTGGTCTGTGAAAAGAACACACATGCAATAACACCGGTGGATCAAAATGTGGTGTGTGAAAAGAACACACATGCAATGACACTGGTGGATCCATATGTGGTCTATGAAAAGAACACACATGCAATGACACTGGTGGTTCCATATGTGGTCTGTGAAAATAACACACATGCAATGACTCTAGTGGATCCATATGTGGTCTGCGAAAACAACACACATGCAATGACACTGGTGGATCCAAATGTGCTCTATGAAAAGAACACACATGCAATGACACTTGTGGATCCATATGTGGTAAAATGAAAAGAACACACATGGAATGACACTGGTGGATCCATATGTGGTCTGTGAAAAGAACACACATGAAATGACACTGATGGATCCATATGTGGTCTATGAAAAGAACACACATGCAATGAACTCTGGTGGATCCATATGTGGTCTATGAAAAGAACACATATGCAATAACACTGGTGGATCCAAATGTGGTCTGTGAAAAGAACACACATGCAATGACACTGGTGGATCCATATGTGGTCTGTGAAAAGAACACACATGCAATTACACTGGTGGAACCATATGTGGTCTGTGAAAAGAACACACATGCAATGACTCTGGTGGATCCATATGTGGTCTATGTAAAGAACACACATGCAATGAAATCTGGTAGATCCATATGTGGTATGTGAAAAGAACACACATGCAATAACACTGGTGGATCTAAATGTGGTCTGTGAAAAGAACACACATGCAATGACACTAGTGGATCCACATGTGGTCCGTGAAAAGAACACACATGCAATGACACTGGTGGATCCATATGTGGTCTGTGAAAAGAACACACATGCAATGACTCTGGTGGATCCATATGTGGTCTGTGAAAAGAACAAACATGCAATGACACTAGTGGATCCATATGTGGTGTGTGAAAAGAACACACATGAAATGACACTGGTGGATCCATATGTGGTCTGTGAAAAGAACACACATGCAATGGACACTGGTGGATTGATATGTGGTCTGTGAAAAGAACACACATGCAATAACAGTGGTGGATCCATATGTGGTCTGTGAAAAGAACACACATGCAATGACTCTGCTGGATCCATATGTGGTCTGTGAAAAGAATAGACATGCAATGGACACTGGTGGATCCATATGAGGTATGTGAAAAGAACACACATGAAATGACTCTGGTGGATCCATATGTGGTATATGAAAAGAACATACATGCAATGACACTGGTGGACCCATATGTGGTCTGTGAAAAGAACACACATGCAATAACACCGGTGTATCAAAATGTGGTGTGTGAAAAGAACACACATGCAATGACACTGGTGGATCCATCTGTGATCTGTGAAAAGAACACAGATGCAATGACACTGGTGGATCCTTATGTGGTCTGTGAAAAGAACACACATGCAATGACAATGGAGGATCCATATGTGGTCTGTGAAAAGAACACACATGCAATGATTCTGGTGGATCCATATGTGGTCTGTGAAAAGAACAGACATGCAATGACACTAGTGGATCCATACGTGGTGTGTGAAAAGAACACACATGAAATGACACTGGTGGATCCATATGTGGTCTGTGAAAAGAACACACATGCACTGGACAGTAGTGGATCCATATGTGGTATGTGAAAAGAACACACATGCAATGACACTGGTGGATCCATATGTGGTCTTTGAAAAGAACACACATGAAATGACACTGTTGGATACATATGTGGTCTATGAAAAGAACACACATGCAATGAACTCTGGTGGAGCCATATGTGGTGTGTGAAAAGAACACACATGCAATGACACTGATGGTTCCATATGTGGTCTATGAAAAGAAAACACATGCAATGACTCTGGTGGATCCATATGTGGTATGTGAAAAGAACAGACATGCAATGACACCCGTGGATCCAAATGTGGTCTGTGAAAAGAACACACATGAAATGACACTAGTGGATCCATATGTGGTCTATGAAAAGAACACACATGCAATGGACACTGGTGGATCCATATGTGGTCTGTGAAAAGAACACACATGAAATGGCTCTGGTGGATCCATATGTGGTCTGTGAAAAGAACAGACATGCAATGACACTAGTGGATCCATATGTCGTCTGTGAAAAGAACACACATGCAATGACACTGCTGGATCCAAATGTGGTATGTGAAAAGAACACACATGCAATGACACTGGTGGATCCATATGTGGTATGTGAAAAGAACACACATGCAATGACAATGGTGGTTCCATATGTGGTATGTGAAAAGAACACCCATGCAATGAACTCTGGTGGTTCCATATGTGGTCTGTGAAAAGAACACACATGCAATGACAGTAGTAGATCCTATGTGGTTTGTGAAAAGAACACACATGAAATGACACTGGTGGATCCATATGTGGTCTTTGAAAAGAACACACATGCAATGACACTGGTGGATCCATATGTGGTCTTTGAAAAGAACACACATGAAATGACACTGTTGGATACATATGTGGTCTATGAAAAGAACACACATGCAATGAACTCTGGTGGAGCCATATGTGGTCTATGAAAAGAACACACATGCAATGACACTGATGGTTCCATATGTGGTTTATGAAAAGAAAACACATGCAATGACTCTGGTGGATCCATATGTGGTATGTGAAAAGAACAGACATGCAATGACACCCGTGGATCCAAATGTGGTCTGTGAAAAGAACACACATGAAATGACACTAGTGGATCCATATGTGGTCTATGAAAAGAACACACATGCAATGGACACTGGTGGATCCATATGTGGTCTGTGAAAAGAACACACATGAAATGGCTCTGGTGGATCCATATGTGTTCTGTGAAAAGAACAGACATGCAATGACACTAGTGGATCCATATGTCGTCTGTGAAAAGAACACACATGCAATGACACTGCTGGATCCAAATGTGGTATGTGAAAAGAACACACATGCAATGACACTGGTGGATCCATATGTGGTATGTGAAAAGAACACACATGCAATGACAATGGTGGTTCCATATGTGGTATGTGAAAAGAACACCCATGCAATGAACTCTGGTGGTTCCATATGTGGTCTATGAAAAGAACACACATGCAATGACAGTAGTAGATCCTATGTGGTTTGTGAAAAGAACACACATGAAATGACACTGGTGGATCCATATGTGGTCTTTGAAAAGAACACACATGCAATGACACTGGTGGATCCATATGTGGTCTTTGAAAAGAACACACATGAAATGACACTGATGGATCCATATGTGGTCTATGTAAAGAACACACATGCAATGAACTCTCGTGGATCCATATGTGGTCTGTGAAAAGAACACACATGCAATAACACTGGTGCATCCAAATGTGGTCTGGGAAAAGAACACACATGCAATTACACTGGTGGATCCATATGTGGTCTATGAAAAGAACACACATGAAATGACACTAGGGGAACCATATGTGGTCTGTGAAAAGAACACACATGCAATGACTGTGGTGGATCGATATGTGGTCTGCGAAAAGAACACACATGCAATGACACTGGTGGATCCAAATGTGGTCTGTGAAAAGAAAACACATGCAATGACACTGGTGGATCCATATGTGGTAAATGAAAAGAACACACATGCAATGACACAGGTGGATCAATATGTGGTCTGTGAAAAGAACACACATGCAATGACAATGGTGGATCCATATGTGGTCTGTGAAAAGAACACACATGCAATGATTCTGGTGGATCCAAATGTGGTCCGTGAAAAGAAAACACATGCAATGACACTGGTGGATCCATATGTGGTAAATGAAAAGAACACACATGTTATGACACAGGTGGATCAATATGTGGTCTGTGAAAAGAACACACATGCAATGACAATGGTGGATCCATATGTGGTCTGTGAAAAGAACACACATGCAATGATTCTGGTGGATCCAAATGTGGTCTGTGAAAAGAACAGACATGCAATGACACTAGTGGATCCATATGTGGTGTGTGAAAAGAACACACATGAAATGACACTGGTGGATCCATATATGGTCTGTGAAAACAACACACATGCAATGGACACTAGTGGCTCCATATGTGGTATGTGAAAACAACACACATGAAATGACTCTGGTGGATCCATATGTGGTATATGAAAAGAACAGACATGCAATGACACTGGTGGATCCATATGTGGTCTGTGAAAAAAACACACATGCAATAACACCGGTGGATCAAAATGTGGTGTGTGAAAAGAACACACATGCAATGACACTTGTGGATCCATATGTGGTCTGTGAAAAGAACACACATGCAATGACTCTTGTGGATCCATATGTGGTCTGTGAAAAGAACACACATGCAATGACACTAGTGGTTCCATATGTGGTCTGTGAAAATAACACACATGCAATGACTCTGGTGGATCCATATGTGGTCTGCGAAAAGAACACACATGCAATGACACTGGTGGATGCAAATGTGCTTTGTGAAAAGAACACACATGCAATGACACTTGTGGATCCATATGTGGTAAAATGAAAAGAACACACATGGAATGACACTGGTGGATCCATATGTGGTCTATGAAAAGAACACACATGCAATGAACTCTGGTGGATCCATATGTGGTCTGTGAAAAGAACACACATGCAATAACACTGGTGGATCCAAATGTGGTCTGTGAAAAGAACACACATGCAATGACACTGTGGATCCATATGTGGTCTGTGAAAAGAACACACATGCAATTACACTGGTGGAACCATAGGTGGTCTGTGAAAAGAACACACATGCAATGACTCTGGTGGATCCATATGTGGTCTATGTAAAGAACACACATGCAATGAAATCTGGTAGATCCATATGTGGTCTGTGAAAAGAACACACATGCAATAACACTGGTGGATCCAAATGTGGTCTGTGAAAAGAACACACATGCAATGACACTGGTGGATCCATATGTGGTCTGTGAAAAGAACAGACATGCAATGACACTGGTGGATCCATATGTGGTCTGTGAAAAGAACACACATGCAATGACTCTGGTGGATCCATATGTGGTCTGTGAAAAGAACAGACATGCAATGACACTAGTGGATCCATATGTGGTTTGTGAAAAGAACACACATGAAATGACACTGGTGGATCCATATGTGTTCTGTGAAAAGAACACACATGCAATGGACACTGGTGGATCGATATGTGGTCTGTGAAAAGAACACACATGCAATGACAATGATGGATCCATATGTGGTCTGTGAAAAGAACACACATGCAATGACTCTGCTGGATCCATATGTGGTCTGTGAAAAGAACAGACATGCAATGACACTAGTGGATCCATATGTGATGTGTGAAAAGAACACACATGAAATGACACTGGTGGATCCATATGTGGTCTGTAAAAAGAACACACATGCAATGGACACTGGTGGATCCATATGAGGTATGTGAATAGAACACACATGAAATGACTCCGGTGGATCCATATGTGGTATATGAAAAGAACATACATGCAATGACACTGGTGGACCCATATGTGGTCTGTGAAAAGAACACACATGCAATAATACCGGTGGATCAAAATGTGGTGTGTGAAAAGAACACACATGTAATGACACTGGTGGATCCATCTGTGATCTGTGAAAAGAACACAGATGCAATGACACTGGTGGATCCTTATGTGGTCTGCGAAAAGAACACACATGCAATGACACTGGTGGATCCAAATGTGGTCTGTGAAAAGAAAACACATGCAATGACACTGGTGGATCCATATGTGGTAAATGAAAAGAACACGCATGCAATGACACAGGTGGATCAATATGTGGTCTGTGAAAAGAACACACATGCAATGACAATGGTGGATCCATTTGTGGTCTATGAAAAGAACACACATGCAATGATTCTGGTGGATCCAAATGTGGTCCGTGAAAAGAAAACACATGCAATGACACTGGTGGATCCATATGTGGTAAATGAAAAGAACACACATGCAATGACACAGGTGGATCAATATGTGGTCTGTGAAAAGAACACACATGCAATGACAATGGTGGATCCATATGTGGTTTGTGAAAAGAACACACATGCAATGATTCTGGTGGATCCAAATGTGGTCTGTGAAAAGAACAGACATGCAATGACACTAGTGGATCCATATGTGGTGTGTGAAAAGAACACACATGAAATGACACTGGTGGATCCATATATGGTCTGTGAAAACAACACACATGCAATGGACAATAGTGGATCCATATGTGGTATGTGAAAACAACACACATGAAATGACTCTGGTGGATCCATATGTGGTATATGAAAAGAACAGACATGCAATGACACTGGTGGATCCATATGTGGTCTGTGAAAAAAACACACATGCAATAACACCGGTGGATCAAAATGTGGTGTGTGAAAAGAACACACATGCAATGACACTGGTGGATCCCTATGTGGTCTGTGAAAAGAACACACATGCAATGACTCTTGTGGATCCATATGTGGTCTGTGAAAAGAACACACATGCAATGACACTGGTGGTTCCATATGTGGTCTGTGAAAATAACACACATGCAATGACTCTGGTGGATCCATATGTGGTCTGCGAAAAGAACACACATGCAATGACACTGGTGGATGCAAATGTGCTTTGTGAAAAGAACACACATGCAATGACACTTGTGGATCCATATGTGGTAAAATGAAAAGAACACACATGGAATGACACTGGTGGATCCATATGTGGTCTATGAAAAGAACACACATGCAATGAACTCTGGTGGATCCATATGTGGTCTGTGAAAAGAACACACATGCAATAACACTGGTGGATCCAAATGTGGTCTGTGAAAAGAACACACATGCAATGACACTGTGGATCCATATGTGGTCTGTGAAAAGAACACACATGCAATTACACTGGTGGAACCATATGTGGTCTGTGAAAAGAACACACATGCAATGACTCTGGTGGATCCATATGTGGTCTATGTAAAGAACACACATGCAATGAAATCTGGTAGATCCATATGTGGTCTGTGAAAAGAACACACATGCAATAACACTGGTGGATCCAAATGTGGTCTGTGAAAAGAACACACATGCAATGACACTGGTGGATCCATATGTGGTCTGTGAAAAGAACAGACATGCAATGACACTGGTGGATCCATATGTGGTCTGTGAAAAGAACACACATGCAATGACTCTGGTGGATCCATATGTGGTCTGTGAAAAGAACAGACATGCAATGACACTAGTGGATCCATATGTGGTTTGTGAAAAGAACACACATGAAATGACACTGGTGGATCCATATGTGTTCTGTGAAAAGAACACACATGCAATGGACACTGTTGGATCGATATGTGGTCTGTGAAAAGAACACACATGCAATGACAATGATGGATCCATATGTGGTCTGTGAAAAGAACACACATGCAATGACTCTGCTGGATCCATATGTGGTCTGTGAAAAGAACAGACATGCAATGACACTAGTGGATCCATATGTGATGTGTGAAAAGAACACACATGAAATGACACTGGTGGATCAATATGTGGTCTGTAAAAAGAACACACATGCAATGGACACTGGTGGATCCATATGAGGTATGTGAATAGAACACACATGAAATGACTCTGGTGGATCCATATGTGGTATATGAAAAGAACATACATGCAATGACACTGGTGGACCCATATGTGGTCTGTGAAAAGAACACACATGCAATAACACCGGTGGATCAAAATGTGGTGTGTGAAAAGAACACACATGCAATGACACTGGTGGATCCAACTGTGATCTGTGAAAAGAACACAGATGCAATGACACTGGTGGATCCTTATGTGGTCTGTGAAAAGAACACACATGCAATGACAATGGTGGATCCATATGTGGTCTGTGAAAAGAACACACATGCAATGATTCTGGTGGATCCATATGTGGTCTATGAAAAGAACAGACATGCAATGACACTAGTGGATCCATACGTGGTGTGTGAAAAGAACACACATGAAATGACACTGGTGGATCCATATGTGGTCTGTGAAAAGAACACACATGCACTGGACACTAGTGGATCCATATGTGGTATGTGAAAAGAACACACATGCAATGACACTGGTGGATCCATATGTGGTCTTTGAAAAGAACACACATGAAATGACACTGTTGGATACATATGTGGTCTACGAAAAGAACACACATGCAATGAACTCTGGTGGAGCCATATGTGGTCTGTGAAAAGAACACACATGCAATGACACTGGTGGTTCCATATGTGGTCTATGAAAAGAAAACACATGCAATGACTCTGGTGGATCCATATGTGGTATGTGAAAAGAACAGACATGCAATGACACCGGTGGCTCCAAATGTGGTCTGTGAAAAGAACACACATGAAATGACACTAGTGGATCCATATGTGGTCTATGAAAAGAACACACATGCAATGGACACTGGTGGATCCATATGTGGTCTGTGAAAAGAACACACATGAAATGGCTCTGGTGGATCCATATGTGGTCTGTGAAAAGAACAGACATGCAATGACATTAGTGGATCCATATGTGGTCTGTGAAAAGAACAGACATGCAATGACATTAGTGGATCCATATGTCGTCTGTGAAAAGAACACACATGTAATGACACTGCTGGATCCAAATGTGGTATGTGAAAAGAACACACATGCAATGACACTAGTGGATCCATATGTGGTATGTGAAAACAACACACATGAAATGACTCTGGTGGATCCATATGTGGTATATGAAAAGAACAGACATGCAATGACACTGGTGGATCCATATGTGGTCTGTGAAAAAAACACACATGCAATAACACCGGTGGATCAAAATGTGGTGTGTGAAAAGAACACACATGCAATGACACTGGTGGATCCCTATGTGGTCTGTGAAAAGAACACACATGCAATGACTCTTGTGGATCCATATGTGGTCTGTGAAAAGAACACACATGCAATGACACTGGTGGTTCCATATGTGGTCTGTGAAAATAACACACATGCAATGACTCTGGTGGATCCATATGTGGTCTGCGAAAAGAACACACATGCAATGACACTGGTGGATGCAAATGTGCTTTGTGAAAAGAACACACATGCAATGACACTTGTGGATCCATATGTGGTAAAATGAAAAGAACACACATGGAATGACACTGGTGGATCCATATGTGGTCTATGAAAAGAACACACATGCAATGAACTCTGGTGGATCCATATGTGGTCTGTGAAAAGAACACACATGCAATAACACTGGTGGATCCAAATGTGGTCTGTGAAAAGAACACACATGCAATGACACTGTGGATCCATATGTGGTCTGTGAAAAGAACACACATGCAATTACACTGGTGGAACCATATGTGGTCTGTGAAAAGAACACACATGCAATGACTCTGGTGGATCCATATGTGGTCTATGTAAAGAACACACATGCAATGAAATCTGGTAGATCCATATGTGGTCTGTGAAAAGAACACACATGCAATAACACTGGTGGATCCAAATGTGGTCTGTGAAAAGAACACACATGAAATGGCTCTGGTGGATCCATATGTGGTCTGTGAAAAGAACAGACATGCAATGACACTAGTGGATCCATATGTCGTCTGTGAAAAGAACACACATGCAATGACACTGCTGGATTCAAATGTGGTATGTGAAAAGAACACACATGCAATGACACTGGTGGATCCATATGTGGTATGTGAAAAGAACACACATGCAATGACAATGGTGGTTCCATATGTGGTATGTGAAAAGAACACCCATGCAATGAACTCTGGTGGTTCCATATGTGGTCTGTGAAAAGAACACACATGCAATGACAGTAGTAGATCCTATGTGGTTTGTGAAAAGAACACACATGAAATGACACTGGTGGATCCATATGTGGTCTTTGAAAAGAACACACATGCAATGACACTGGTGGATCCATATGTGGTCTTTGAAAAGAACACACATGAAATGACACTGTTGGATACATATGTGGTCTATGAAAAGAACACACATGCAATGAACTCTGGTGGAGCCATATGTGGTCTGTGAAAAGAACACACATGCAATGACACTGATGGTTCCATATGTGGTTTATGAAAAGAAAACACATGCAATGACTCTGGTGGATCCATATGTGGTATGTGAAAAGAACAGACATGCAATGACACCCGTGGATCCAAATGTGGTCTGTGAAAAGAACACACATGAAATGACACTAGTGGATCCATATGTGGTCTATGAAAAGAACACACATGCAATGGACACTGGTGGATCCATATGTGGTCTGTGAAAAGAACACACATGAAATGGCTCTGGTGGATCCATATGTGTTCTGTGAAAAGAACAGACATGCAATGACACTAGTGGATCCATATGTCGTCTGTGAAAAGAACACACATGCAATGACACTGCTGGATCCAAATGTGGTATGTGAAAAGAACACACATGCAATGACACTGGTGGATCCATATGTGGTATGTGAAAAGAACACACATGCAATGACAATGGTGGTTCCATATGTGGTATGTGAAAAGAACAACCATGCAATGAACTCTGGTGGTTCCATATGTGGTCTATGAAAAGAACACACATGCAATGACAGTAGTAGATCCTATGTGGTTTGTGAAAAGAACACACATGAAATGACACTGGTGGATCCATATGTGGTCTTTGAAAAGAACACACATGCAATGACACTGGTGGATCCATATGTGGTCTTTGAAAAGAACACACATGAAATGACACTGATGGATCCATATGTGGTCTATGTAAAGAACACACATGCAATGAACTCTCGTGGATCCATATGTGGTCTGTGAAAAGAACACACATGCAATAACACTGGTGCATCCAAATGTGGTCTGGGAAAAGAACACACATGCAATGACACTGGTGGATCCATATGTGGTCTATGAAAAGAACACACATGAAATGACACTAGGGGAACCATATGTGGTCTGTGAAAAGAACACACATGCAATGACTGTGGTGGATCGATATGTGGTCTGCGAAAAGAACACACATGCAATGACACTGGTGGATCCAAATGTGGTCTGTGAAAAGAAAACACATGCAATGACACTGGTGGATCCATATGTGGTAAATGAAAAGAACACACATGCAATGACACAGGTGGATCAATATGTGGTCTGTGAAAAGAACACACATGCAATGACAATGGTGGATCCATATGTGGTCTGTGAAAAGAACACACATGCAATGATTCTGGTGGATCCAAATGTGGTCCGTGAAAAGAAAACACATGCAATGACACTGGTGGATCCATATGTGGTAAATGAAAAGAACACACATGTTATGACACAGGTGGATCAATATGTGGTCTGTGAAAAGAAGACACATGCAATGACAATGGTGGATCCATATGTGGTCTGTGAAAAGAACACACATGCAATGATTCTGGTGGATCCAAATGTGGTCTGTGAAAAGAACAGACATGCAATGACACTAGTGGATCCATATGTGGTGTGTGAAAAGAACACACATGAAATGACACTGGTGGATCCATATATGGTCTGTGAAAACAACACACATGCAATGGACACTAGTGGCTCCATATGTGGTATGTGAAAACAACACACATGAAATGACTCTGGTGGATCCATATGTGGTATATGAAAAGAACAGACATGCAATGACACTGGTGGATCCATATGTGGTCTGTGAAAAAAACACACATGCAATAACACCGGTGGATCAAAATGTGGTGTGTGAAAAGAACACACATGCAATGACACTTGTGGATCCATATGTGGTCTGTGAAAAGAACACACATGCAATGACTCTTGTGGATCCATATGTGGTCTGTGAAAAGAACACACATGCAATGACACTGGTGGTTCCATATGTGGTCTGTGAAAATAACACACATGCAATGACTCTGGTGGATCCATATGTGGTCTGCGAAAAGAACACACATGCAATGACACTGGTGGATGCAAATGTGCTTTGTGAAAAGAACACACATGCAATGACACTTGTGGATCCATATGTGGTAAAATGAAAAGAACACACATGGAATGACACTGGTGGATCCATATGTGGTCTATGAAAAGAACACACATGCAATGAACTCTGGTGGATCCATATGTGGTCTGTGAAAAGAACACACATGCAATAACACTGGTGGATCCAAATGTGGTCTGTGAAAAGAACACACATGCAATGACACTGGTGGATGCAAATGTGCTTTGTGAAAAGAACACACATGCAATGACACTTGTGGAACCATAGGTGGTCTGTGAAAAGAACACACATGCAATGACTCTGGTGGATCCATATGTGGTCTATGTAAAGAACACGCATGCAATGAAATCTGGTGGATCCATATGTGGTCTGTGAAAAGAACACACATGCAATAACACTGGTGGATCCAAATGTGGTCTGTGAAAAGAACACACATGCAATGACACTGTGGATCCATATGTGGTCTGTGAAAAGAACACACATGCAATTACACTGGTGGAACCATATGTGGTCTGTGAAAAGAACACACATGCAATGACTCTGGTGGATCCATATGTGGTCTATGTAAAGAACACACATGCAATGAAATCTGGTAGATCCATATGTGGTCTGTGAAAAGAACACACATGCAATAACACTGGTGGATCCAAATGTGGTCTGTGAAAAGAACACACATGAAATGGCTCTGGTGGATCCATATGTGGTCTGTGAAAAGAACAGACATGCAATGACACTAGTGGATCCATATGTCGTCTGTGAAAAGAACACACATGCAATGACACTGCTGGATTCAAATG
Source organism: Avena sativa (assembly GCA_916181665.1). Taxonomy (NCBI): domain Eukaryota; kingdom Viridiplantae; phylum Streptophyta; class Magnoliopsida; order Poales; family Poaceae; genus Avena; species Avena sativa. The sequence goes on from OV702292.1 coordinate 324,350,577, forward strand.
TGGTATGTGAAAAGAACACACATGCAATGACACTGGTGGATCCATATGTGGTATGTGAAAAGAACACACATGCAATGACAATGGTGGTTCCATATGTGGTATGTGAAAAGAACACCCATGCAATGAACTCTGGTGGTTCCATATGTGGTCTGTGAAAAGAACACACATGCAATGACAGTAGTAGATCCTATGTGGTTTGTGAAAAGAACACACATGAAATGACACTGGTGGATCCATATGTGGTCTTTGAAAAGAACACACATGCAATGACACTGGTGGATCCATATGTGGTCTTTGAAAAGAACACACATGAAATGACACTGTTGGATACATATGTGGTCTATGAAAAGAACACACATGCAATGAACTCTGGTGGAGCCATATGTGGTCTGTGAAAAGAACACACATGCAATGACACTGATGGTTCCATATGTGGTTTATGAAAAGAAAACACATGCAATGACTCTGGTGGATCCATATGTGGTATGTGAAAAGAACAGACATGCAATGACACCCGTGGATCCAAATGTGGTCTGTGAAAAGAACACACATGAAATGACACTAGTGGATCCATATGTGGTCTATGAAAAGAACACACATGCAATGGACACTGGTGGATCCATATGTGGTCTGTGAAAAGAACACACATGAAATGGCTCTGGTGGATCCATATGTGTTCTGTGAAAAGAACAGACATGCAATGACACTAGTGGATCCATATGTCGTCTGTGAAAAGAACACACATGCAATGACACTGCTGGATCCAAATGTGGTATGTGAAAAGAACACACATGCAATGACACTGGTGGATCCATATGTGGTATGTGAAAAGAACACACATGCAATGACAATGGTGGTTCCATATGTGGTATGTGAAAAGAACACCCATGCAATGAACTCTGGTGGTTCCATATGTGGTCTATGAAAAGAACACACATGCAATGACAGTAGTAGATCCTATGTGGTTTGTGAAAAGAACACACATGAAATGACACTGGTGGATCCATATGTGGTCTTTGAAAAGAACACACATGCAATGACACTGGTGGATCCATATGTGGTCTTTGAAAAGAACACACATGAAATGACACTGATGGATCCATATGTGGTCTATGTAAAGAACACACATGCAATGAACTCTCGTGGATCCATATGTGGTCTGTGAAAAGAACACACATGCAATAACACTGGTGCATCCAAATGTGGTCTGGGAAAAGAACACACATGCAATGACACTGGTGGATCCATATGTGGTCTATGAAAAGAACACACATGAAATGACACTAGGGGAACCATATGTGGTCTGTGAAAAGAACACACATGCAATGACTGTGGTGGATCGATATGTGGTCTGCGAAAAGAACACACATGCAATGACACTGGTGGATCCAAATGTGGTCTGTGAAAAGAAAACACATGCAATGACACTGGTGGATCCATATGTGGTAAATGAAAAGAACACACATGCAATGACACAGGTGGATCAATATGTGGTCTGTGAAAAGAACACACATGCAATGACAATGGTGGATCCATATGTGGTCTGTGAAAAGAACACACATGCAATGATTCTGGTGGATCCAAATGTGGTCCGTGAAAAGAAAACACATGCAATGACACTGGTGGATCCATATGTGGTAAATGAAAAGAACACACATGTTATGACACAGGTGGATCAATATGTGGTCTGTGAAAAGAACACACATGCAATGACAATGGTGGATCCATATGTGGTCTGTGAAAAGAACACACATGCAATGATTCTGGTGGATCCAAATGTGGTCTGTGAAAAGAACAGACATGCAATGACACTAGTGGATCCATATGTGGTGTGTGAAAAGAACACACATGAAATGACACTGGTGGATCCATATATGGTCTGTGAAAACAACACACATGCAATGGACACTAGTGGCTCCATATGTGGTATGTGAAAACAACACACATGAAATGACTCTGGTGGATCCATATGTGGTATATGAAAAGAACAGACATGCAATGACACTGGTGGATCCATATGTGGTCTGTGAAAAAAACACACATGCAATAACACCGGTGGATCAAAATGTGGTGTGTGAAAAGAACACACATGCAATGACACTTGTGGATCCATATGTGGTCTGTGAAAAGAACACACATGCAATGACTCTTGTGGATCCATATGTGGTCTGTGAAAAGAACACACATGCAATGACACTGGTGGTTCCATATGTGGTCTGTGAAAATAACACACATGCAATGACTCTGGTGGATCCATATGTGGTCTGCGAAAAGAACACACATGCAATGACACTGGTGGATGCAAATGTGCTTTGTGAAAAGAACACACATGCAATGACACTTGTGGATCCATATGTGGTAAAATGAAAAGAACACACATGGAATGACACTGGTGGATCCATATGTGGTCTATGAAAAGAACACACATGCAATGAACTCTGGTGGATCCATATGTGGTCTGTGAAAAGAACACACATGCAATAACACTGGTGGATCCAAATGTGGTCTGTGAAAAGAACACACATGCAATGACACTGTGGATCCATATGTGGTCTGTGAAAAGAACACACATGCAATTACACTGGTGGAACCATAGGTGGTCTGTGAAAAGAACACACATGCAATGACTCTGGTGGATCCATATGTGGTCTATGTAAAGAACACACATGCAATGAAATCTGGTAGATCCATATGTGGTCTGTGAAAAGAACACACATGCAATAACACTGGTGGATCCAAATGTGGTCTGTGAAAAGAACACACATGCAATGACACTGGTGGATCCATATGTGGTCTGTGAAAAGAACAGACATGCAATGCCACTGGTGGATCCATATGTGGTCTGTGAAAAGAACACACATGCAATGACTCTGGTGGATCCATCTGTGGTCTGTGAAAAGAACAGACATGCAATGACACTAGTGGATCCATATGTGGTTTGTGAAAAGAACACACATGAAATGACACTGGTGGATCCATATGTGTTCTGTGAAAAGAACACACATGCAATGGACACTGGTGGATCGATATGTGGTCTGTGAAAAGAACACACATGCAATGACAATGATGGATCCATATGTGGTCTGTGAAAAGAACACACATGCAATGACTCTGCTGGATCCATATGTGGTCTGTGAAAAGAACAGACATGCAATGACACTAGTGGATCCATATGTGATGTGTGAAAAGAACACACATGAAATGACACTGGTGGATCCATATGTGGTCTGTAAAAAGAACACACATGCAATGGACACTGGTGGATCCATATGAGGTATGTGAATAGAACACACATGAAATGACTCCGGTGGATCCATATGTGGTATATGAATAGAACATACATGCAATGACACTGGTGGACCCATATGTGGTCTGTGAAAAGAACACACATGCAATAATACCGGTGGATCAAAATGTGGTGTGTGAAAAGAACACACATGTAATGACACTGGTGGATCCATCTGTGATCTGTGAAAAGAACACAGATGCAATGACACTGGTGGATCCTTATGTGGTCTGCGAAAAGAACACACATGCAATGACACTGGTGGATCCAAATGTGGTCTGTGAAAAGAAAACACATGCAATGACACTGGTGGATCCATATGTGGTAAATGAAAAGAACACACATGCAATGACACAGGTGGATCAATATGTGGTCTGTGAAAAGAACACACATGCAATGACAATGGTGGATCCATTTGTGGTCTGTGAAAAGAACACACATGCAATGATTCTGGTGGATCCAAATGTGGTCCGTGAAAAGAAAACACATGCAATGACACTGGTGGATCCATATGTGGTAAATGAAAAGAACACACATGCAATGACACAGGTGGATCAATATGTGGTCTGTGAAAAGAACACACATGCAATGACAATGGTGGATCCATATGTGGTCTGTGAAAAGAACACACATGCAATGATTCTGGTGGATCCAAATGTGGTCTGTGAAAAGAACAGACATGCAATGACACTAGTGGATCCATATGTGGTGTGTGAAAAGAACACACATGAAATGACACTGGTGGATCCATATATGGTCTGTGAAAACAACACACATGCAATGGACAATAGTGGATCCATATGTGGTATGTGAAAACAACACACATGAAATGACTCTGGTGGATCCATATGTGGTATATGAAAAGAACAGACATGCAATGACACTGGTGGATCCATATGTGGTCTGTGAAAAAAACACACATGCAATAACACCGGTGGATCAAAATGTGGTGTGTGAAAAGAACACACATGCAATGACACTGGTGGATCCCTATGTGGTCTGTGAAAAGAACACACATGCAATGACTCTTGTGGATCCATATGTGGTCTGTGAAAAGAACACACATGCAATGACACTGGTGGTTCCATATGTGGTCTGTGAAAATAACACACATGCAATGACTCTGGTGGATCCATATGTGGTCTGCGAAAAGAACACACATGCAATGACACTGGTGGATGCAAATGTGCTTTGTGAAAAGAACACACATGCAATGACACTTGTGGATCCATATGTGGTTAAATGAAAAGAACACACATGGAATGACACTGGTGGATCCATATGTGGTCTATGAAAAGAACACACATGCAATGAACTCTGGTGGATCCATATGTGGTCTGTGAAAAGAACACACATGCAATAACACTGGTGGATCCAAATGTGGTCTGTGAAAAGAACACACATGCAATGACACTGTGGATCCATATGTGGTCTGTGAAAAGAACACACATGCAATTACACTGGTGGAACCATATGTGGTCTGTGAAAAGAACACACATGCAATGACTCTGGTGGATCCATATGTGGTCTATGTAAAGAACACACATGCAATGAAATCTGGTAGATCCATATGTGGTCTGTGAAAAGAACACACATGCAATAACACTGGTGGATCCAAATGTGGTCTGTGAAAAGAACACACATGCAATGACACTGGTGGATCCATATGTGGTCTGTGAAAAGAACAGACATGCAATGACACTGGTGGATCCATATGTGGTCTGTGAAAAGAACACACATGCAATGACTCTGGTGGATCCATATGTGGTCTGTGAAAAGAACAGACATGCAATGACACTAGTGGATCCATATGTGGTTTGTGAAAAGAACACACATGAAATGACACTGGTGGATCCATATGTGTTCTGTGAAAAGAACACACATGCAATGGACACTGTTGGATCGATATGTGGTCTGTGAAAAGAACACACATGCAATGACAATGATGGATCCATATGTGGTCTGTGAAAAGAACACACATGCAATGACTCTGCTGGATCCATATGTGGTCTGTGAAAAGAACAGACATGCAATGACACTAGTGGATCCATATGTGATGTGTGAAAAGAACACACATGAAATGACACTGGTGGATCAATATGTGGTCTGTAAAAAGAACACACATGCAATGGACACTGGTGGATCCATATGAGGTATGTGAATAGAACACACATGAAATGACTCTGGTGGATCCATATGTGGTATATGAAAAGAACATACATGCAATGACACTGGTGGACCCATATGTGGTCTGTGAAAAGAACACACATGCAATAACACCGGTGGATCAAAATGTGGTGTGTGAAAAGAACACACATGCAATGACACTGGTGGATCCATCTGTGATCTGTGAAAAGAACACAGATGCAATGACACTGGTGGATCCTTATGTGGTCTGTGAAAAGAACACACATGCAATGACAATGGTGGATCCATATGTGGTCTGTGAAAAGAACACACATGCAATGATTCTGGTGGATCCATATGTGGTCTATGAAAAGAACAGACATGCAATGACACTAGTGGATCCATACGTGGTGTGTGAAAAGAACACACATGAAATGACACTGGTGGATCCATATGTGGTCTGTGAAAAGAACACACATGCACTGGACACTAGTGGATCCATATGTGGTATGTGAAAAGAACACACATGCAATGACACTGGTGGATCCATATGTGGTCTTTGAAAAGAACACACATGAAATGACACTGTTGGATACATATGTGGTCTATGAAAAGAACACACATGCAATGAACTCTGGTGGAGCCATATGTGGTCTGTGAAAAGAACACACATGCAATGACACTGGTGGTTCCATATGTGGTCTATGAAAAGAAAACACATGCAATGACTCTGGTGGATCCATATGTGGTATGTGAAAAGAACAGACATGCAATGACACCGGTGGCTCCAAATGTGGTCTGTGAAAAGAACACACATGAAATGACACTAGTGGATCCATATGTGGTCTATGAAAAGAACACACATGCAATGGACACTGGTGGATCCATATGTGGTCTGTGAAAAGAACACACATGAAATGGCTCTGGTGGATCCATATGTGGTCTGTGAAAAGAACAGACATGCAATGACATTAGTGGATCCATATGTGGTCTGTGAAAAGAACAGACATGCAATGACATTAGTGGATCCATATGTCGTCTGTGAAAAGAACACACATGTAATGACACTGCTGGATCCAAATGTGGTATGTGAAAAGAACACACATGCAATGACACTAGTGGATCCATATGTGGTATGTGAAAACAACACACATGAAATGACTCTGGTGGATCCATATGTGGTATATGAAAAGAACAGACATGCAATGACACTGGTGGATCCATATGTGGTCTGTGAAAAAAACACACATGCAATAACACCGGTGGATCAAAATGTGGTGTGTGAAAAGAACACACATGCAATGACACTGGTGGATCCCTATGTGGTCTTTGAAAAGAACACACATGCAATGACTCTTGTGGATCCATATGTGGTCTGTGAAAAGAACACACATGCAATGACACTGGTGGTTCCATATGTGGTCTGTGAAAATAACACACATGCAATGACTCTGGTGGATCCATATGTGGTCTGCGAAAAGAACACACATGCAATGACACTGGTGGATGCAAATGTGCTTTGTGAAAAGAACACACATGCAATGACACTTGTGGATCCATATGTGGTAAAATGAAAAGAACACACATGGAATGACACTGGTGGATCCATATGTGGTCTATGAAAAGAACACACATGCAATGAACTCTGGTGGATCCATATGTGGTCTGTGAAAAGAACACACATGCAATAACACTGGTGGATCCAAATGTGGTCTGTGAAAAGAACACACATGCAATGACACTGTGGATCCATATGTGGTCTGTGAAAAGAACACACATGCAATTACACTGGTGGAACCATATGTGGTCTGTGAAAAGAACACACATGCAATGACTCTGGTGGATCCATATGTGGCCTATGTAAAGAACACACATGCAATGAAATCTGGTAGATCCATATGTGGTCTGTGAAAAGAACACACATGCAATAGCACTGGTGGATCCAAATGTGGTCTGTGAAAAGAACACACATGCAATGACACTGGTGGATCCATATGTGGTCTGTGAAAAGAACAGACATGCAATGACACTGGTGGATCCATATGTGGTCTGTGAAAAGAACACACATGCAATGACTCTGGTGGATCCATATGTGGTCTGTGAAAAGAACAGACATGCAATGACACTAGTGGATCCATATGTGGTTTGTGAAAAGAACACACATGAAATGACACTGGTGGATCCATATGTGTTCTGTGAAAAGAACACACATGCAATGGACACTGGTGGATCGATATGTGGTCTGTGAAAAGAACACACATGCAATGACAATGATGGATCCATATGTGGTCTGTGAAAAGAACACACATGCAATGACTCTGCTGGATCCATATGTGGTCTGTGAAAAGAACAGACATGCAATGACACTAGTGGATCCATATGTGATGTGTGAAAAGAACACACATGAAATGACACTGGTGGATCAATATGTGGTCTGTAAAAAGAACACACATGCAATGGACACTGGTGGATCCATATGAGGTATGTGAATAGAACACACATGAAATGACTCTGGTGGATCCATATGTGGTATATGAAAAGAACATACATGCAATGACACTGGTGGACCCATATGTGGTCTGTGAAAAGAACACACATGCAATAACACCGGTGGATCAAAATGTGGTGTGTGAAAAGAACACACATGCAATGACGCTGGTGGATCCATCTGTGATCTGTGAAAAGAACACAGATGCAATGACACTGGTGGATCCTTATGTGGTCTGTGAAAAGAACACACATGCAATGACAATGGTGGATCCATATGTGGTCTGTGAAAAGAACACACATGCAATGATTCTGGTGGATCCATATGTGGTCTATGAAAAGAACAGACATGCAATGACACTAGTGGATCCATACGTGGTGTGTGAAAAGAACACACATGAAATGACACTGGTGGATCCATATGTGGTCTGTGAAAAGAACACACATGCACTGGACACTAGTGGATCCATATGTGGTATGTGAAAAGAACACACATGCAATGACACTGGTGGATCCATATGTGGTCTTTGAAAAGAACACACATGAAATGACACTGTTGGATACATATGTGGTCTATGAAAAGAACACACATGCAATGAACTCTGGTGGAGCCATATGTGGTCTGTGAAAAGAACACACATGCAATGACACTGGTGGTTCCATATGTGGTCTATGAAAAGAAAACACATGCAATGACTCTGGTGGATCCATATGTGGTATGTGAAAAGAACAGACATGCAATGACACCGGTGGCTCCAAATGTGGTCTGTGAAAAGAACACACATGAAATGACACTAGTGGATCCATATGTGGTCTATGAAAAGAACACACATGCAATGGACACTGGTGGATCCATATGTGGTCTGTGAAAAGAACACACATGAAATGGCTCTGGTGGATCCATATGTGGTCTGTGAAAAGAACAGACATGCAATGACATTAGTGGATCCATATGTCGTCTGTGAAAAGAACACACATGTAATGACACTGCTGGATCCAAATGTGGTATGTGAAAAGAACACACATGCAATGACACTGGTGGATCCATATGTGGTATGTGAAAAGAACACACATGCAATGACAATGGTGGTTCCATATGTGGTATGTGAAAAGAACACCCATGCAATGAACTCTGGTGGTTCCATATGTGGTCTGTGAAAAGAACACACATGCAATGACAGTAGTAGATCCTATGTGGTTTGTGAAAAGAACACACATGAAATGACACAGGTGGATCCATATGTGGTCTTTGAAAAGAACACACATGCAATGACACTGGTGGATCCATATGTGGTCTTTGAAAAGAACACACATGAAATGACACTAATGGATCCATATGTGGTCTATGTAAAGAACACACATGCAATGAACTCTGGTGGATCCATATGTGGTCTGTGAAAAGAACACACATGCAATAACACTGGTGCATCCAAATGTGGTCTGTGAAAAGAACACACATGCAATGACACTGGTGGATCCATATGTGGTCTATGAAAAGAACACACATGCAATGACACTAGGGGAACCATATGTGGTCTGTGAAAAGAACACACATGCAATGACTATGGTGGATCGATATGTGGTCTGCGAAAAGAACACACATGCAATGACACTGGTGAATCCAAATGTGGTCTGTGTAAAGAAAACTCATGCAATGACACTGGTGGATCCATATGTGGTAAATGAAAAGAACACACATGCAATGACACAGGTGGATCAATATGTGGTCTGTGAAAAGAACACACATGCAATGACAATGGTGGATCCATATGTGGTCTGTGAAAAGAACACACATGCAATGACTGTGGTGGATCGATATGTGGTCTGCGAAAAGAACACACATGCAATGACACTGGTGGATCCAAATGTGGTCTGTGAAAAGAAAACACATGCAATGACACTGGTGGATCCATATGTGGTAAATGAAAAGAACACACATGCAATGACACAGGTGGATCAATATGTGGTCTGTGAAAAGAACACACATGCAATGACAATGGTGGATCCATATGTGGTCTGTGAAAAGAACACACATGCAATGATTCTGGTGGATCCAAATGTGGTCCGTGAAAAGAAAACACATGCAATGACACTAGTGGATCCATATGTGGTAAATGAAAAGAACACACATGCAATGACACAGGTGGATCAATATGTGGTCTGTGAAAAGAACACACATGCAATGACAATGGTGGATCCATATGTGGTCTGTGAAAAGAACACACATGCAATGATTCTGGTGGATCCAAATGTGGTCCGTGAAAAGAAAACACATGCAATGACACTGGTGGATCCATATGTGGTAAATGAAAAGAACACACATGCAATGACACAGGTGGATCAATATGTGGTCTGTGAAAAGAACACACATGCAATGACAATGGTGGATCCATATGTGGTCTGTGAAAAGAACACACATGCAATGATTCTGGTGGATCCAAATGTGGTCTGTGAAAAGAACAGACATGCAATGACACTAGTGGATCCATATGTGGTGTGTGAAAAGAACACACATGAAATGACACTGGTGGATCCATATGTGGTCTGTGAAAACAACACACATGCAATGGACACTAGTGGATCCATATGTGGTATGTGAAAATAACACACATGAAATGACTCTGGTGGATCCATATGTGGTATATGAAAAGAACAGACATGCAATGACACTGGTGGATCCATATGTGGTCTGTGAAAAGAACACACATGCAATAACACCGGTGGATCAAAATGTGGTGTGTGAAAAGAACACACATGCAATGACACTGGTGGATCCATATGTGGTCTGTGAAAAGAACACACATGAAATGGCTCTGGTGGATCCATATGTGGTCTGTGAAAAGAACAGACATGCAATGACATTAGTGGATCCATATGTCGTCTGTGAAAAGAACACACATGTAATGACACTGCTGGATCCAAATGTGGTATGTGAAAAGAACACACATGCAATGACACTGGTGGATCCATATGTGGTATGTGAAAAGAACACACATGCAATGACAATGGTGGTTCCATATGTGGTATGTGAAAAGAACACCCATGCAATGAACTCTGGTGGTTCCATATGTGGTCTGTGAAAAGAACACACATGCAATGACAGTAGTAGATCCTATGTGGTTTGTGAAAAGAACACACATGAAATGACACTGGTGGATCCATATGTGGTCTTTGAAAAGAACACACATGCAATGACACTGGTGGATCCATATGTGGTCTTTGAAAAGAACACACATGAAATGACACTGATGGATCCATATGTGGTCTATGTAAAGAACACACATGCAATGAACTCTGGTGGATCCATATGTGGTCTGTGAAAAGAACACACATGCAATAACACTGGTGCATCCAAATGTGGTCTGTGAAAAGAACACACATGCAATGACACTGGTGTATCCATAGGTGGTCTATGAAAAGAACACACATGCAATGACACTAGGGGAACCATATGTGGTCTGTGAAAAGAACACACATGCAATGACTATGGTGGATCGATATGTGGTCTGCGAAAAGAACACACATGCAATGACACTGGTGGATCCAAATGTGGTCTGTGTAAAGAAAACTCATGCAATGACACTGGTGGATCCATATGTGGTAAATGAAAAGAACACACATGCAATGACACAGGTGGATCAATATGTGGTCTGTGAAAAGAACACACATGCAATGACAATGGTGGATCCATATGTGGTCTGTGAAAATAACACAAGTGCAATGACTGTGGTGGATCGATATGTGGTCTGCGAAAAGAACACACATGCAATGACACTGGTGGATCCAAATGTGGTCTGTGAAAAGAAAACACATGCAATGACACTGGTGGATCCATATGTGGTAAATGAAAAGAACACACATGCAATGACACAGGTGGATCAATATGTGGTCTGTTGAAAGAACACACATGCAATGACAATGGTGGATCCATATGTGGTCTGTGAAAAGAACACACAAGCATTGATTCTGGTGGATCCAAATGTGGTCCGTGAAAAGAAAACACATGCAATGACACTGGTGGATCCATATGTGGTAAATGAAAAGAACACACATGCAATGACACAGGTGGATCAATATGTGGTCTGTGAAAAGAACACACATGCAATGACAATGGTGGATCCATATGTGGTCTGTGAAAAGAACACACATGCAATGATTCTGGTGGATCCAAATGTGGTCTGTGAAAAGAACAGACATGCAATGACACTAGTGGATCCATATGTGGTGTGTGAAAAGAACACACATGAAATGACACTGGTGGATCCATATGTGGTCTGTGAAAACAGCACACATGCAATGGACACTAGTGGATCCATATGTGGTATGTGAAAACAACACACATGAAATGACTCTGGTGGATCCATATGTGGTATATGAAAAGAACAGACATGCAATGACACTGGTGGATCCATATGTGGTCTGTGAAAAGAACACACATGCAATAACACCGGTGGATCAAAATGTGGTGTGTGAAAAGAACACACATGCAATGACACTGGTGGATCCATATGTGGTCTGTGAAAAGAACACACATGCAATGACTCTTGTGGATCCATATGTGGTCTGTGAAAAGAACACACATGCAATGACACTGGTGGTTCCATATGTGGTCTGTGAAAATAACACACATGCAATGACTCTAGTGGATCCATATGTGGTCTGCGAAAAGAACACACATGCAATGACACTGGTGGATCCAAATGTGCTCTGTGAAAAGAACACACATGCAATGACACTTGTGGATCCATATGTGGTAAAATGAAAAGAACACACATGGAATGACACTGGTGGATCCATATGTGGTCTATGAAAAGAACACACATGCAATGAACTCTGGTGGATCCATATGTGGTCTGTGAAAAGAACACACATGCAATAACACTGGTGGATCCAAATGTGGTATGTGAAAAGAACACACATGCAATGACACTGGTGGATCCATATGTGGTCTGTGAAAAGAACACACATGCAATTACACTGGTGGAACCATATGTGGTATGTGAAAAGAACACACATGCATTGACTCTGGTGGATCCATATGTGGTCTATGTAAAGAACACACATGCAATGAAATCTGGTAGATCCATATGTGGTCTGTGAAAAGAACACACATGCAATAACACTGGTGGATCCAAATGTGGTCTGTGAAAAGAACACACATGCAATGACACTAGTGGATCCATATGTGGTCTGTGAAAAGAACAGACATGCAATGCCACTGGTGGATCCATATGTGGTCTGTGAAAAGAACACACATGCAATGACTCTGGTGGATCCATATGTGGTCTGTGAAAAGAACAGACATGCAATGACACTAGTGGATCCATATGTGGTGTGTGAAAAGAACACACATGAAATGACACTATTGGATCCATATGTGTTCTGTGAAAAGAACACACATGCAATGGACACTGGTGGATCGATATGTGGTCTGTGAAAAGAACACACATGCAATGACAATGATGGATCCATATGTGGTCTGTGAAAAGAACACACATGCAATGACTCTGCTGGATCCATATGTGGTCTGTGAAAAGAACAGACATGCAATGACACTAGTGGATCCATATGTGATGTGTGAAAAGAACACACATGAAATGACACTGGTGGATCCATATGTGGTCTGTAAAAAGAACACACATGCAATGGAAACTGGTGGATCCATATGAGGTATGTGAATAGAACACACATGAAATGACTCTGGTGGATCCATATGTGGTATATGAAAAGAACATACATGCAATGACACTGGTGGACCCATATGTGGTCTGTGAAAAGAACACACATGCAATAACACCGGTGGATCAAAATGTGGTGTGTGAAAAGAACACACATGCAATGACACTGGTGGATCCATCTGTGATCTGTGAAAAGAACACAGATGCAATGACACTGGTGGATCCTTATGTGGTCTGTGAAAAGAACACACATGCAATGACAATGGTGGATCCATATGTGGTCTGTGAAAAGAACACACATGCAATGATTCTGGTGGATCCATATGTGGTCTATGAAAAGAACATACATGCAATGACACTAGTGGATCCATACGTGGTGTGTGAAAACAACACACATGAAATGACACTGGTGGATCCATATGTGGTCTGTGAAAAGAACACACATGCACTGGACACTAGTGGATCCATATGTGGTATGTGAAAAGAACACACATGCAATGACACTGGTGGATCCATATGTGGTCTTTGAAAAGAACACACATGAAATGACACTGTTGGATACATATGTGGTCTATGAAAAGATCACACACATGCAATGAACTCTGGTGGAGCCATATGTGGTCTGTGAAAAGAACACACATGCAATGACACTGGTGGTTCCATATGTGGTCTATGAAAAGAAAACACATGCAATGACTCTGGTGGATCCATATGTGGTATGTGAAAAGAACAGACATGCAATGACACCGGTGGCTCCAAATGTGGTCTGTGAAAAGAACACACATGAAATGACACTAGTGGATCCATATGTGGTCTATGAAAAGAACACACATGCAATGGACACTGGTGGATCCATATGTGGTCTGTGAAAAGAACACACATGAAATGGCTCTGGTGGATCCATATGTGGTCTGTGAAAAGAACAGACATGCAATGACATTAGTGGATCCATATGTCGTCTGTGAAAAGAACACACATGTAATGACACTGCTGGATCCAAATGTGGTATGTGAAAAGAACACACATGCAATGACACTGGTGGATCCATATGTGGTATGTGAAAAGAACACACATGCAATGACAATGGTGGTTCCATATGTGGTATGTGAAAAGAACACCCATGCAATGAACTCTGGTGGTTCCATATGTGGTCTGTGAAAAGAACACACATGCAATGACAGTAGTAGATCCTATGTGGTTTGTGAAAAGAACACACATGAAATGACACTGGTGGATCTATATGTGGTCTTTGAAAAACACACACATGCAATGACACCGGTGGATCCATATGTGGTTTTTGAAAAGAACACACATGAAATCACACTGATGGATCCATATGTGGTCTATGTAAAGAACACACATGCAATGAACTCTGGTGGATCCATATGTGGTCTGTGAAAAGAACACACATGCAATAACACTGGTGCATCCAAATGTGGTCTGTGAAAAGAACACACATGCAATGACACTGGTGGATCCATATGTGGTCTATGAAAAGAACACACATGCAATGACACTAGGGGAACCATATGTGGTCTGTGAAAAGAACACACATGCAATGACTATGGTGGATCGATATGTGGTCTGCGAAAAGAACACACATGCAATGACACTGGTGGATCCAAATGTGGTCTGTGTAAAGAAAACTCATGCAATGACACTGGTGGATCCATAGGTGGTAAATGAAAAGAACACACATGCAATGACACAGGTGGATCAATATGTGGTCTGTGAAAAGAACACACATGCAATGACAATGGTGGATCCATATGTTGTCTGTGAAAAGAACACACATGCAATGATTCTGGTGGATCCAAATGTGGTCTGTGAAAAGAACAGACATGCAATGACACTAGTGGATCCATATGTGGTGTGTGAAAAGAACACACATGAAATGACACTGATGGATCCATATGTGGTCTGTGAAAACAACACACATGCAATGACACTGGTGGATCCATATGTGGTCTGTGAAAAGAACACACATGCAATGACACTGGTGGATCCATATGTGGTCTGTGAAAAGAACACACATGCAATGACTCTTGTGGATCCATATGTGGTCTGTGAAAAGAACACACATGCAATGACACTGGTGGTTCCATATGTGGTCTGTGAAAATAACACACATGCAATGACTCTGGTGGATCCATATGTGGTCTGTGAAAAGAACACACATGCAATGACACTGGTGGATCCAAATGTGCTCTGTGAAAAGAACACACATGCAATGACACTTGTGGATCCATATGTGCTAAAATGAAAAGACCACACATGGAATGACACTGGTGGATCCATATGTGGTCTGTGAAAAGAACACACATGAAATGACACTGATGGATCCATATGTGTTCTATGAAAAGAACACACATGCAATGAACTCTGGTGGATCCATATGTGGTCTGTGAAAAGAACACACATGCAATAACACTGGTGGATCCAAATGTAGTCTGTGAAAAGAACACACATGCCATGACACTGGTGGATCCATATGTGGTATGTGAAAAGAACACACATGCAATGACAATGGTGGTTCCATATGTGGTATGTGAAAAGAACACCCATGCAATGAACTCTGGTGGTTCCATATGTGGTCTGTGAAAAGAACACACATGCAATGACAGTAGTAGATCCTATGTGGTTTGTGAAAAGAACACACATGAAATGACACAGGTGGATCCATATGTGGTCTTTGAAAAGAACACACATGCAATGACACTGGTGGATCCATATGTGGTCTTTGAAAAGAACACACATGAAATGACACTAATGGATCCATATGTGGTCTATGTAAAGAACACACATGCAATGAACTCTGGTGGATCCATATGTGGTCTGTGAAAAGAACACACATGCAATAACACTGGTGCATCCAAATGTGGTCTGTGAAAAGAACACACATGCAATGACACTGGTGGATCCATATGTGGTCTATGAAAAGAACACACATGCAATGACACTAGGGGAACCATATGTGGTCTGTGAAAAGAACACACATGCAATGACTATGGTGGATCGATATGTGGTCTGCGAAAAGAACACACATGCAATGACACTGGTGAATCCAAATGTGGTCTGTGTAAAGAAAACTCATGCAATGACACTGGTGGATCCATATGTGGTAAATGAAAAGAACACGCATGCAATGACACAGGTGGATCAATATGTGGTCTGTGAAAAGAACACACATGCAATGACAATGGTGGATCCATATGTGGTCTGTGAAAAGAACACACATGCAATGACTGTGGTGGATCGATATGTGGTCTGCGAAAAGAACACACATGCAATGACACTGGTGGATCCAAATGTGGTCTGTGAAAAGAAAACACATGCAATGACACTGGTGGATCCATATGTGGTAAATGAAAAGAACACACATGCAATGACACAGGTGGATCAATATGTGGTCTGTGAAAAGAACACACATGCAATGACAATGGTGGATCCATATGTGGTCTGTGAAAAGAACACACATGCAATGATTCTGGTGGATCCAAATGTGGTCCGTGAAAAGAAAACACATGCAATGACACTAGTGGATCCATATGTGGTAAATGAAAAGAACACACATGCAATGACACAGGTGGATCAATATGTGGTCTGTGAAAAGAACACACATGCAATGACAATGGTGGATCCATATGTGGTCTGTGAAAAGAACACACATGCAATGATTCTGGTGGATCCAAATGTGGTCCGTGAAAAGAAAACACATGCAATGACACTGGTGGATCCATATGTGGTAAATGAAAAGAACACACATGCAATGACACAGGTGGATCAATATGTGGTCTGTGAAAAGAACACACATGCAATGACAATGGTGGATCCATATGTGGTCTGTGAAAAGAACACACATGCAATGATTCTGGTGGATCCAAATGTGGTCTGTGAAAAGAACAGACATGCAATGACACTAGTGGATCCATATGTGGTGTGTGAAAAGAACACACATGAAATGACACTGGTGGATCCATATGTGGTCTGTGAAAACAACACACATGCAATGGACACTAGTGGATCCATATGTGGTATGTGAAAATAACACACATGAAATGACTCTGGTGGATCCATATGTGGTATATGAAAAGAACAGACATGCAATGACACTGGTGGATCCATATGTGGTCTGTGAAAAGAACACACATGCAATAACACCGGTGGATCAAAATGTGGTGTGTGAAAAGAACACACATGCAATGACACTGGTGGATCCATATGTGGTCTGTGAAAAGAACACACATGAAATGGCTCTGGTGGATCCATATGTGGTCTGTGAAAAGAACAGACATGCAATGACATTAGTGGATCCATATGTCGTCTGTGAAAAGAACACACATGTAATGACACTGCTGGATCCAAATGTGGTATGTGAAAAGAACACACATGCAATGACACTGGTGGATCCATATGTGGTATGTGAAAAGAACACACATGCAATGACAATGGTGGTTCCATATGTGGTATGTGAAAAGAACACCCATGCAATGAACTCTGGTGGTTCCATATGTGGTCTGTGAAAAGAACACACATGCAATGACAGTAGTAGATCCTATGTGGTTTGTGAAAAGAACACACATGAAATGACACTGGTGGATCCATATGTGGTCTTTGAAAAGAACACACATGCAATGACACTGGTGGATCCATATGTGGTCTTTGAAAAGAACACACATGAAATGACACTGATGGATCCATATGTGGTCTATGTAAAGAACACACATGCAATGAACTCTGGTGGATCCATATGTGGTCTGTGAAAAGAACACACATGCAATAACACTGGTGCATCCAAATGTGGTCTGTGAAAAGAACACACATGCAATGACACTGGTGTATCCATAGGTGGTCTATGAAAAGAACACACATGCAATGACACTAGGGGAACCATATGTGGTCTGTGAAAAGAACACACATGCAATGACTATGGTGGATCGATATGTGGTCTGCGAAAAGAACACACATGCAATGACACTGGTGGATCCAAATGTGGTCTGTGTAAAGAAAACTCATGCAATGACACTGGTGGATCCATATGTGGTAAATGAAAAGAACACACATGCAATGACACAGGTGGATCAATATGTGGTCTGTGAAAAGAACACACATGCAATGACAATGGTGGATCCATATGTGGTCTGTGAAAATAACACAAGTGCAATGACTGTGGTGGATCGATATGTGGTCTGCGAAAAGAACACACATGCAATGACACTGGTGGATCCAAATGTGGTCTGTGAAAAGAAAACACATGCAATGACACTGGTGGATCCATATGTGGTAAATGAAAAGAACACACATGCAATGACACAGGTGGATCAATATGTGGTCTGTTGAAAGAACACACATGCAATGACAATGGTGGATCCATATGTGGTCTGTGAAAAGAACACACAAGCATTGATTCTGGTGGATCCAAATGTGGTCCGTGAAAAGAAAACACATGCAATGACACTGGTGGATCCATATGTGGTAAATGAAAAGAACACACATGCAATGACACAGGTGGATCAATATGTGGTCTGTGAAAAGAACACACATGCAATGACAATGGTGGATCCATATGTGGTCTGTGAAAAGAACACACATGCAATGATTCTGGTGGATCCAAATGTGGTCTGTGAAAAGAACAGACATGCAATGACACTAGTGGATCCATATGTGGTGTGTGAAAAGAACACACATGAAATGACACTGGTGGATCCATATGTGGTCTGTGAAAACAGCACACATGCAATGGACACTAGTGGATCCATATGTGGTATGTGAAAACAACACACATGAAATGACTCTGGTGGATCCATATGTGGTATATGAAAAGAACAGACATGCAATGACACTGGTGGATCCATATGTGGTCTGTGAAAAGAACACACATGCAATAACACCGGTGGATCAAAATGTGGTGTGTGAAAAGAACACACATGCAATGACACTGGTGGATCCATATGTGGTCTGTGAAAAGAACACACATGCAATGACTCTTGTGGATCCATATGTGGTCTGTGAAAAGAACACACATGCAATGACACTGGTGGTTCCATATGTGGTCTGTGAAAATAACACACATGCAATGACTCTAGTGGATCCATATGTGGTCTGCGAAAAGAACACACATGCAATGACACTGGTGGATCCAAATGTGCTCTGTGAAAAGAACACACATGCAATGACACTTGTGGATCCATATGTGGTAAAATGAAAA
The DNA here is from genome assembly GCA_916181665.1 of Avena sativa. Taxonomy (NCBI): domain Eukaryota; kingdom Viridiplantae; phylum Streptophyta; class Magnoliopsida; order Poales; family Poaceae; genus Avena; species Avena sativa. The sequence goes on from OV702292.1 coordinate 324,370,363, forward strand.
GAACACACATGGAATGACACTGGTGGATCCATATGTGGTCTATGAAAAGAACACACATGCAATGAACTCTGGTGGATCCATATGTGGTCTGTGAAAAGAACACACATGCAATAACACTGGTGGATCCAAATGTGGTATGTGAAAAGAACACACATGCAATGACACTGGTGGATCCATATGTGGTCTGTGAAAAGAACACACATGCAATTACACTGGTGGAACCATATGTGGTATGTGAAAAGAACACACATGCATTGACTCTGGTGGATCCATATGTGGTCTATGTAAAGAACACACATGCAATGAAATCTGGTAGATCCATATGTGGTCTGTGAAAAGAACACACATGCAATAACACTGGTGGATCCAAATGTGGTCTGTGAAAAGAACACACATGCAATGACACTGGTGGATCCATATGTGGTCTGTGAAAAGAACAGACATGCAATGCCACTGGTGGATCCATATGTGGTCTGTGAAAAGAACACACATGCAATGACTCTGGTGGATCCATATGTGGTCTGTGAAAAGAACAGACATGCAATGACACTAGTGGATCCATATGTGGTGTGTGAAAAGAACACACATGAAATGACACTATTGGATCCATATGTGTTCTGTGAAAAGAACACACATGCAATGGACACTGGTGGATCGATATGTGGTCTGTGAAAAGAACACACATGCAATGACAATGATGGATCCATATGTGGTCTGTGAAAAGAACACACATGCAATGACTCTGCTGGATCCATATGTGGTCTGTGAAAAGAACAGACATGCAATGACACTAGTGGATCCATATGTGATGTGTGAAAAGAACACACATGAAATGACACTGGTGGATCCATATGTGGTCTGTAAAAAGAACACACATGCAATGGAAACTGGTGGATCCATATGAGGTATGTGAATAGAACACACATGAAATGACTCTGGTGGATCCATATGTGGTATATGAAAAGAACATACATGCAATGACACTGGTGGACCCATATGTGGTCTGTGAAAAGAACACACATGCAATAACACCGGTGGATCAAAATGTGGTGTGTGAAAAGAACACACATGCAATGACACTGGTGGATCCATCTGTGATCTGTGAAAAGAACACAGATGCAATGACACTGGTGGATCCTTATGTGGTCTGTGAAAAGAACACACATGCAATGACAATGGTGGATCCATATGTGGTCTGTGAAAAGAACACACATGCAATGATTCTGGTGGATCCATATGTGGTCTATGAAAAGAACATACATGCAATGACACTAGTGGATCCATACGTGGTGTGTGAAAACAACACACATGAAATGACACTGGTGGATCCATATGTGGTCTGTGAAAAGAACACACATGCACTGGACACTAGTGGATCCATATGTGGTATGTGAAAAGAACACACATGCAATGACACTGGTGGATCCATATGTGGTCTTTGAAAAGAACACACATGAAATGACACTGTTGGATACATATGTGGTCTATGAAAAGATCACACACATGCAATGAACTCTGGTGGAGCCATATGTGGTCTGTGAAAAGAACACACATGCAATGACACTGGTGGTTCCATATGTGGTCTATGAAAAGAAAACACATGCAATGACTCTGGTGGATCCATATGTGGTATGTGAAAAGAACAGACATGCAATGACACCGGTGGCTCCAAATGTGGTCTGTGAAAAGAACACACATGAAATGACACTAGTGGATCCATATGTGGTCTATGAAAAGAACACACATGCAATGGACACTGGTGGATCCATATGTGGTCTGTGAAAAGAACACACATGAAATGGCTCTGGTGGATCCATATGTGGTCTGTGAAAAGAACAGACATGCAATGACATTAGTGGATCCATATGTCGTCTGTGAAAAGAACACACATGTAATGACACTGCTGGATCCAAATGTGGTATGTGAAAAGAACACACATGCAATGACACTGGTGGATCCATATGTGGTATGTGAAAAGAACACACATGCAATGACAATGGTGGTTCCATATGTGGTATGTGAAAAGAACACCCATGCAATGAACTCTGGTGGTTCCATATGTGGTCTGTGAAAAGAACACACATGCAATGACAGTAGTAGATCCTATGTGGTTTGTGAAAAGAACACACATGAAATGACACTGGTGGATCTATATGTGGTCTTTGAAAAACACACACATGCAATGACACCGGTGGATCCATATGTGGTTTTTGAAAAGAACACACATGAAATCACACTGATGGATCCATATGTGGTCTATGTAAAGAACACACATGCAATGAACTCTGGTGGATCCATATGTGGTCTGTGAAAAGAACACACATGCAATAACACTGGTGCATCCAAATGTGGTCTGTGAAAAGAACACACATGCAATGACACTGGTGGATCCATATGTGGTCTATGAAAAGAACACACATGCAATGACACTAGGGGAACCATATGTGGTCTGTGAAAAGAACACACATGCAATGACTATGGTGGATCGATATGTGGTCTGCGAAAAGAACACACATGCAATGACACTGGTGGATCCAAATGTGGTCTGTGTAAAGAAAACTCATGCAATGACACTGGTGGATCCATAGGTGGTAAATGAAAAGAACACACATGCAATGACACAGGTGGATCAATATGTGGTCTGTGAAAAGAACACACATGCAATGACAATGGTGGATCCATATGTTGTCTGTGAAAAGAACACACATGCAATGATTCTGGTGGATCCAAATGTGGTCTGTGAAAAGAACAGACATGCAATGACACTAGTGGATCCATATGTGGTGTGTGAAAAGAACACACATGAAATGACACTGATGGATCCATATGTGGTCTGTGAAAACAACACACATGCAATGACACTGGTGGATCCATATGTGGTCTGTGAAAAGAACACACATGCAATGACACTGGTGGATCCATATGTGGTCTGTGAAAAGAACACACATGCAATGACTCTTGTGGATCCATATGTGGTCTGTGAAAAGAACACACATGCAATGACACTGGTGGTTCCATATGTGGTCTGTGAAAATAACACACATGCAATGACTCTGGTGGATCCATATGTGGTCTGTGAAAAGAACACACATGCAATGACACTGGTGGATCCAAATGTGCTCTGTGAAAAGAACACACATGCAATGACACTTGTGGATCCATATGTGCTAAAATGAAAAGACCACACATGGAATGACACTGGTGGATCCATATGTGGTCTGTGAAAAGAACACACATGAAATGACACTGATGGATCCATATGTGTTCTATGAAAAGAACACACATGCAATGAACTCTGGTGGATCCATATGTGGTCTGTGAAAAGAACACACATGCAATAACACTGGTGGATCCAAATGTAGTCTGTGAAAAGAACACACATGCCATGACACTGGTGGATCCATATGTGGTCTGTGAAAAGAACACACATGCAATGACACTGGTGGAACCATATGTAGTCTGTGAAAAGAACACACATGCAATGACTCTGGTGGATCCATATGTGGTCTGTGAAAAGAACACACATGCAATGACACTAGTGGATCCAAATGTGGTATGTGAAAAGAACACACATGCAATGACACTGGTGGATCCGTATGTGGATGAAAAAACACACATGCAATGACACAGGTGGATCCATATGTGGTCTGTGAAAAGAACACACATGTAATGACAATGATGGATCCATATGTGGTCTGTCAAAAAGAACACACATGCAATGACTCTGGTGGATCCATATGTGGTCTGTGAAACGAACAGACATGCAATGACACTAGTGGATCCATATGTGGTGTGTGAAAAGAACACACATGAAATGACACTGGTGGATCCATATGTGGTCTGTGAAAAGAACACACATGCAATGGACACTGGTGGATCCATATGAGGTATGTGAATAGAACACACATGAAATGACTCTGGTGGATCCATATGTGGTATATGAAAAGAACATACATGCAATGACACCGGTGGACCCATATGTGGTCTGTGAAAAGAACACACATGCAATAACACCGGTGGATCAAAATGTGGTGTGTGAAAAGAACACACATGCAATGACACTGGTGGATCCATCTGTGGTCTGTGAAAAGAACACAGATGCAATGACACCGGTGGATCCTTATGTGGTCTGTGAAAAGAACACACATGCAATGACAATGGTGGATCCATATGTGGTCTGTGAAAAGAACACACATGCAATGATTCTGGTGGATCCATATGTGGTCTATGAAAAGAACATACATGCAATGACACTAGTGGATCCATACGTGGTGTGTGAAAAGAACACACATGAAATGACACTGGTGGATCCATATGTGGTCTGTGAAAAGAACACACATGCACTGGACACTAGTGGATCCATATGTGGTATGTGAAAAGAACACACATGCAATGACACTGGTGGATCCATATGTGGTATTTGAAAAGAACACACATGAAATGACACTGTTGGATCCATATGTGGTCTATGAAAAGAACACACATGCAATGAACTCTGGTGGATCCATATGTGGTCTGTGAAAAGAACACACATGCAATGACACTGGTGGTTCCATATGTGGTCTATGAAAAGAAAACACATGCAATGACTCTGGTGGATCTATATGTGGTATGTGAAAAGAACACACATGCAATACCGCTGGTGGATCCAAATGTGGTCTGTCAAAAGAACACACATGCAATGACACTTGTGGAACCTTATGTGGTAAATGAAAAGAACACACATGCAATGACACTGGTGGATCCATAGGTGGTCTGTGAAAAGAACACACATGAAATGACACTGTTGGATCCATATGTGGTCTATGAAAAGAACACACATGCAATGAACTCTGATGGATCCATATCTGGTCTGTGAAAAGAACACACATGCAATAACAGTGGTGGATCCAAATGTGGTCTGTGAAAAGAACACACATGCAATGACACTGGTGGATCCATATGTGGTCTGTGAAAAGAACACACATGCAATGACACTGGTGGATCCATATGTGGTCTGTGAAAAGAACACACATGCAATGACTCTGGTGGATCCATATGTGGTTTGTGAAAAGAACACACATGCAATGACACTGGTGGTTCCATATGTGGTCTATGAAAAGAAAACACATGCAGTGACTCTGGTGGATCTATATGTGGTATGTGAAAAGAACACACATGCAATACCGCTGGTGGATCCAAATGTGGTCTGTCAAAAGAACAGACATGTAATGACACTTGTGGAACCTTATGTGGTAAATGAAAATAACACACATGCAATGACACGGGTGGATCCATATGTGGTCTGTGAAAAGAACACACATGAAATGACACTGTTGGATCCATATGTGGTCTATGAAAAGAACACACATGCAATGAACTCTGGTGGATCCATATCTGGTCTGTGAAAAGAACACACATGCAATAACAGTGGTGGATCCAAATGTGGTCTGTGAAAAGAACACACATGCAATGACACTGGTGGATCCATATGTGGTATGTGAAAAGAACACACATGCAATGACACTGGTGGATCCATATGTGGTCTGTGAAAAGAACACACATGCAATGACTCTGGTGGATCCATATGTGGTCTGTGAAAAGAACAGACATGCAATGACACTAGTGGATCCATATGTGGTGTGTGAAAAGAACACACATGAAATGACACTGGTGGATCCATATCTGGTCTGTGAAAAGAACACACATGCAATGGACACTGGTGGATCTATATGTGGTATGTGAAAAGAACACACATGCAATGACATTGGTGGATCCATATGTGGTCTATGAAAAGAACAGACGTGCAATGACACTGGTGGATCCATATGTGGTATGTGAAAAGAACACACATGCAATGACAATGGTGGTTCCATATGTGGTATGTGAAAAGAACACACATGCAATGAACTCTGGTGATTCCATATGTGGTCTCTGAAAAGAACACACATGCAATGACAGTAGTAGATCCTATGTGGTGTGTGAAAAGAACACACATGAAATGACACTGGTGGATCCATATGTGGTCTTTGAAAAGAACACACATGCAATGACACTGGTGGTTCCATATGTGGTCTTTGAAAAGAACACACATGAAATGACACTGATTGATCCATATGTGGTCTATGTAAAGAACACACATGCAATGAACTCTGGTGGATCCATATGTGGTATGTGAAAAGAACACACATGCAATAACACTGGTGCATCCAAATGTGGTATGTGAAAAGAACACACATGCAATGACACTAGGGGAACCATATGTGGTCTGCCAAAAGAACACACATGCAATGACTATGGTGGGTCGATATGTGGTCTGCGAAAAGAACACACATGCAATGACACTGGTGGATCCAAATGTGGTCTGTGAAAATAAAACACATGCAATGACACTGGTGGATCCATATGTGGTAAATGAAAAGAACACACATGCAATGACACAGGTGGATCAATATGTGGTCTGTGAAAAGAACACACATGCAATGACAATGGTGGATGCATATGTGGTCTGTGAAAAGAACACACATGCAATGATTCTGGTGGATCCAAATGTGGTATGTGAAAAGAACAAACATGCAATGACACTAGTGGATCCATATGTGGTGTGTGAAAAGAACACACATGAAATGACACTGGTGGATCCATATGTGGTCTGTGAAAACAACACACATGCAATGGACACTAGTGGATCCATATGTGGTATGTGAAAAGAACACACATGAAATGACTCTGGTGGATCCATATGTGGTATATGAAAAGAACAGACATGCAATGACACTGGTGGATCCATATGTGGTCTGTGAAAAGAACACACATGCAATAACACCGGTGGATCAAAATGTGGTGTGTGAAAAAAAAACACATGCAATGACATTGGTGGATCCATATGTGGTCTGTGAAAAGAACACACATGCAATGACTCTTGTGGATCCATATGTGGTCTGTGAAAAGAACACACATGCAATGACACTGGTGGTTCCATATGTGGTCTGTGATAATAACACACATGCAATGACTCTGGTGGATCCATATGTGGTCTGTGAAAAGAACACACATGCAATGACACTGGTGGATCCAAATGTGCTATGTGAAAAGAACACACATGCAATGACACTTGTGGATCCATATGTGGTAAAATGAAAAGAACACACATGGAATGACACTGGTGGATCCATATGTGGTCTGTGAAAAGAACACACATGAAATGACACTGATGGATCCATATGTGGTCTATGAAAAGAACACACATGTAATGAACTCTGGTGGATCCATATGTGGTCTATGAAAAGAACACACATGCAATAACACTGGTGGATCCAAATGTGGTCTGTGAAAAGAACACACATGCAATGACACTGGTGGATCCATATGTGGTCTGTGAAAAGAACACACATGCAATTACACTGATGGAACCATATGTGGTCTGTGAAAAGAACACACATGCAATGACTCTGGTGGATCCATATGTGGTCTATGTAAAGAACACACATGCAATGAAATCTGGTAGATCCATATGTGGTCTGTGAAAAGAACACACATGCAATAACACTGGTGGATCCAAATGTGGTCTATGAAAAGAACACACATACAATGACACTGGTGGATCCATATGTGGTCTGTGAAAAGAACACACATGCAATGACACTGGTGGATCCATATGTGGTCTGTGAAAAGAACACACATGCAATGACTCTGGTGGATCCATATGTGGTCTGTGAAAAGAACAGACATGCAATGACACTAGTGGATCCATATGTGGTGTGTGAAAAGAACACACATGAAATGACCCTGGTGGATCCATATGTGGTCTGTGAAAAGAACACACATGCAATGGACACTGGTGGATCGATATGTGGTATGTGAAAAGAACACACATGCAATGACATTGGTGGATCCATATGTGGTCTATGAAAAGAACAGACGTGCAATGACACTGGTGGATCCATATGTGGTATGTGAAAAGAACACACATGCAATGACAATGGTGGTTCCATATGTGGTATGTGAAAAGAACACACATGCAATGAACTCTGGTGATTCCATATGTGGTCTCTGAAAAGAACACACATGCAATGACAGTAGTAGATCCTATGTGGTGTGTGAAAAGAACACACATGAAATGACACTGGTGGATCCATATGTGGTCTTTGAAAAGAACACACATGCAATGACACTGGTGGTTCCATATGTGGTCTTTGAAAAGAACACACATGAAATGACACTGATGGATCCATATGTGGTCTATGTAAAGAACACACATGCAATGAACTCTGGTGGATCCATATGTGGTCTGTGAAAAGAACACACATGCAATAACACTGGTGAATCCAAATGTGGTATGTGAAAAGAACACACATGCAATGACACTAGGGGAACCATATGTGGTCTGCCAAAAGAACACACATGCAATGACTATGGTGGGTCGATATGTGGTCTGCGAAAAGAACACACATGCAATGACACTGGTGGATCCAAATGTGGTCTGTGAAAATAAAACACATGCAATGACACTGGTGGATCCATATGTGGTAAATGAAAAGAACACACATGCAATGACACAGGTGGATCAATATGTGGTATGTGAAAAGAACACACATGCAATGACAATGGTGGATGCATATGTGGTCTGTGAAAAGAACACACATGCAATGATTCTGGTGGATCCAAATGTGGTATGTGAAAAGAACAGACATGCAATGACACTAGTGGATCCATATGTGGTGTGTGAAAAGAACACACATGAAATGACACTGGTGGATCCATATGTGGTCTGTGAAAACAACACACATGCAATGGACACTAGTGGATCCATATGTGGTATGTGAAAAGAACACACATGAAATGACTCTGGTGTATCCATATGTGGTATATGAAAAGAACAGACATGCAATGACACTGGTGGATCCATATGTGGTCTGTGAAAAGAACACACATGCAATAACACCGGTGGATCAAAATGTGGTGTGTGAAAAAAACACACATGCAATGACACTGGTGGATCCATATGTGGTCTGTGAAAAGAACACACATGCAATGACTCTTGTGGATCCATATGTGGTCTGTGAAAAGAACACACATGCAATGACACTGGTGGTTCCATATGTGGTCTGTGATAATAACACACATCCAATGACTCTGGTGGATCCATATGTGGTCTGTGAAAAGAACACACATGCAATGACACTGGTGGATCCAAATGTGCTATGTGAAAAGAACACACATGCAATGACACTTGTGGATCCATATGTGGTAAAATGAAAAGAACACACATGGAATGACACTGGTGGATCCATATGTGGTCTGTGAAAAGAACACACATGAAATGACACTGATGGATCCATATGTGGTCTATGAAAAGAACACACATGTAATGAACTCTGGTGGATCCATATGTGGTCTATGAAAAGAACACACATGCAATAACACTGGTGGATCCAAATGTGGTCTCTAAAAAGAACACACATGCAATGACACTGGTGGATCCATATGTGGTCTGTGAAAAGAACACACATGCAATTACACTGGTGGAACCATATGTGGTCTGTGAAAAGAACACACATGCAATGACTCTGGTGGATCCATATGTGGTCTATGTAAAGAACACACATGCAATGAAATCTGGTAGATCCATATGTGGTCTGTGAAAAGAACACACATGCAATAACACTGGTGGATCCAAATGTGGTCTATGAAAAGAACACACATACAATGACACTGGTGGATCCATATGTGGTATGTGAAAAGAACACACATGCAATGACACTGGTGGATCCATATGTGGTCTGTGAAAAGAACACACATGCAATGACTCTGGTGGATCCATATGTGGTCTGTGAAAAGAACAGACATGCAATGACACTAGTGGATCCATATGTGGTGTGTGAAAAGAACACACATGAAATGACCCTGGTGGATCCATATGTGGTCTTTGAAAAGAACACACATGCAATGGACACTGGTGGATCGATATGTGGTATGTGAAAAGAACACACATGCAATGACATTGGTGGATCCATATGTGGTCTCTGAAAAGAACAGACGTGCAATGACACTGGTGGATCCATATGTGGTATGTGAAAAGAACACACATGCAATGACAATGGTGGTTCCATATGTGGTATGTGAAAAGAACACACATGCAATGAACTCTGGTGGTTCCATATGTGGTCTGTGAAAAGAACACACATGCAATGACAGTAGTAGATCCTATGTGGTTTGTGAAAAGAAGACACATGAAATGACACTGGTGGATCCATATGTGGTCTTCGAAAAGAACACACATGCAATGACACTGGTGGATCCATATGTGGTCTTTGAAAAGAACACACATGAAATGACACTGATGGATCCATATGTGGTCTATGTAAAGAACACACATGCAATGAACTCTGGTGGATCCATATGTGGTCTGTGAAAAGAACACACATGCAATAACACTGGTGCATCCAAATGTGGTCTGTGAAAAGAACACACATGCAATGTCACTAGGGGAACCATATGTGGTCTGTCAAAAGAACACACATGCAATGACTATGGTGGATCGATATGTGGTCTGCGAAAAGAACACACATGCAATGACACTAGTGGATCCAAATGTGGTCTGTGAAAAGAAAACACATGCAATGACACTGGTGGATCCATATGTGGTAAATGAAAAGAACACACATGCAATGACATAGGTGGATAAATATGTGGTCTGTGAAAAGAACACACATGCAATGACAATGGTGGATCCATATGTGGTCTGTGAAAAGAACACACATGCAATGATTCTGGTGGATCCAAATGTGGTCTGTGAAAAGAACAGACATGCAATGACACTAGTGGATCCATATGTGGTGTGTGAAAAGAACACACATGAAATGATACTTGTGGATCCATATGTGGTCTATGAAAACAACACGCATGCAATGGACACTAGTGGATCCATATGTGGTCTGTGAAAAGAACACACATGAAATGACTCTGGTGGATCCATATGTGGTATATGAAAAGAACAGACATGCAATGACACTGGTGGATCCATATGTGGTCTGTGAAAAGAACACACATGCAATAACACCGGTGGATCAAAATGTGGTGTGTGAAAAGAACACACATGCAATGACACTGGTGGATCCATATGTGGTCTGTGAAAAGAACACACATGCAATGACACTGGTGGAGCCATATGTGGTCTGTGAAAAGAACACACATGCAATGACTCTGGTGGATCCATATGTGGTCTGTGAAAAGAACACACATGCAATGAAATCTGGTAGATCCATATGTGGTCTGTGAAAAGAACACACATGCGATAACACTGGTGGATCCAAATGTGGTCTGTGAAAAGAACACACATGCAATGACTCTGGTGGAACCATATGTGGTCTGTGAAAAGAACACACATGCAATGACTCTGGTGGATCCATATGTGGTATGTGAAAAGAACACACATGCAATGACACCGGTGGATCCAAATGTGGTCTGTGAAAAAACACACATGCAATGACACTGGTGGATCCATATGTGGATGAAAAAAACACACATGCAATGACACAGGTGGATCCATATGTGGTCTGTGAAAAGAACACACATGTAAGGACAATGATGGATCCATATGTGGTCTGTGAAAAGAACACACATGCAATGACTCTGGTGGATCCATATGTGGTCTGTGAAAAGAACAAACATGCAATGACACTAGTGGATCCATATGTGGTGTGTGAAAAGAACACACATGAAATGACACTGGTGGATCCATATGTGGTCTGTGAAAAGAACACACATGCAATGGACACTGGTGGATCCATATGAGGTATGTGAAAAGAACACACATGAAATGACTCTGGTGGACCCATATGTGGTATATGAAAAGAACATACATGCAATGACACTGGTAGACCCATATGTGGTCTATGAAAAGAACACACATGCAATAACACCGGTGGATCAAAATGTGGTGTGTGAAAAGAACACACATGCAATGACACTGGTGGATCCATCTGTGGTCTATGAAAAGAACACAGATGCAATGACACTGGTGGATCCTTATGTGGTCTGTGAAAAGGACACACATGCAATGACAATGGTGGATCCATATGTGGTCTGTGAAAAGAACACACATGCAATGATTCTGGTGGATCCATATCTGGTCTATGAAAAGAACAGACATGCAATGACACTAGTGGATCCATATGTGGTGTGTGAAAAGAACACACATGAAATGACACTGGTGGATCCATATGTGGTCTGTGAAAAGAACACACATGCAATGACACTGGTGGATCCATATGTGGTCTTTGAAAAGAACACACATGAAATGACACTGTTGGATCCATATGTGGTCTATGAAAAGAACACACATGCAATGAACTCTGGTGGATCCATATGTGGTCTGTGAAAAGAACACACATGCAATGACACTGGTGGTTCCATATGTGGTCTATGAAAAGAAAACACATGCAATGACTCTGGTGGATCCATATGTGGTATGTGAAAAGAACACACATGCAATACCGCTGGTGGATCCAAATGTGGTCTGTCAAAAGAACACACATGAAATGACACTGGTGGATCCATATGTGGTCTGTGAAAAGAAAACACATGCAATGACTCTGGTGGATCCATTTGTGGTCTGTGAAAAGAACATACATGCAATGACACTAGTGGATCAGTATGTGGTGTGTGAAAAGAACACACATGCAATGGAAATAGTGGATCCAAATGTCGTTTGTGAAAAGAGCACACATGCAATGACTCTGGTCTATCCATAGGTGGTTTGTGAAAAGAAGACACATGCAATGACACTTGTGGATCCATATGTGGTAAAATGAAAAGAACACACATGCAATGACACTGGTGGATCCATATGTGGTCTGTGAAAAGAACACACATGAAATGACACTGATGGATCCATATGTGGTCTATGAAAAGAACACACATGCAATGAACTCTGGTGGATCCATATGTGGTATGTGAAAAGAACACACATGCAATAACACTGGTGGATCCAAATGTGGTATGTGAAAAGAACACACATGCAATGACACTGGTGGATCCATATGTGGTCTGTGAAAAGAACACACATGCAATTACACTGGTGGAACCATATGTGGTCTGTGAAAAGAACACACATGCAATGACTCTGGTGGATCCATATGTGGTCTATGTAAAGAACACACATGCAATGAAATCTGGTAGATCCATATGTGGTATGTGAAAAGAACACACATGCAATAACACTGGTGGATCCATATGTGGTCTTTGAAAACAACACACATGAAATGACACTGTTGGATCCATATGTGGTCTATGAAAAGAACACACGTGCAATGAACTCTGGTGGATCCATATGTGGTCTGTGAAAAGAACACACATGCAATGACACTGGTGGTTCCATATGTGGTCTATGAAAAGAAAACACATGCAATGACTCTGGTGGATCCATATGTGGTATGTGAAAAGAACACACATGCAATACCGCTGGTGGATCCAAATGTGGTCTGTCAAAAGAACACACATGCAATGACACTTGTGGAACCTTATGTGGTAAATGAAAAGAACACACATACAATGACACTGGTGGATCCATATGTGGTCTGTGAAAAGAACACACATGAAATGACACTGTTGGATCCATATGTGGTCTATGAAAAGAACACACATGCAATGAACTCTGGTGGATCCATATGTGGTCTGTGAAAAGAACACACATGCAATAACAGTGGTGGATCCAAATGTGGTCTGTGAAAAGAACACACATGCAATGACACTGGTGGATCCATATGTGGTCTGTGAAAAGAACACACATGCAATGACACTGGTGGATCCATATGTGGTCTGTGAAAGGAACACACATGCAATAACTCTGGTGGATCCACATGTGGTCTGTGAAAAGAACAGACATGCAATGACACTAGTGGATCCATATGTGGTGTCTGAAAAGAACACACATGAAATGACACTGGTGGATCCATATGTGGTCTGTGAAAAGAACACACATGCAATGCACACTGGTGGATCGATATGTCGTATGTGAAAAGAACACACATGCAATGACATTGGTGGATCCATATGTGGTCTATGAAAAGAACAGAAGTGCAATGACACTGGTGGATCCATATGTGGTTTGTCAAAAGAACACACATGCAATGACACTAGTGGATCCATATGTGGTCTATGAAAAGAACACACATGCAATGACAATGGTGGTTCCATATGTGGTATGTGAAAAGACACACATGCAATGAACTCTGGTGGTTCCATATGTGTTCTGTGAAAAGAACACACATGCGATGACACTAGTGGATCCATATGTGGTTTGTGAAAAAAGAACACACATGCAATGACAATGGTAGTTCCATATGTGGTCTGTGAAAAGAACACACATGCAATGACTCTGGTGGATCCATATGTGGTATGTGAAAAGAATAGGCATGCAATGACACCGGTGGATCCAAATGTGGTATGTGAAAAGAACACACATGAAATGACACTAGTGGATCCATATGTGGTCTATGAAAAGAACACACATGCAATGTACACTGGTGGATCCATATGTGGTCTGTGAAAAGAACACACATGAAATGGCTCTGGTGGATCCATATGTGGTCTGTGAAAAGAATAGACATGCAATGACACTAGTGGATCCATATGTCGTCTGTGAAAAGAACACACATGCAATGACACTGCTGGATCCAAATGTGGTATGTGAAAAGAACACACATGCAATGACACTGGTGGATCTATATGTGGTATGTGAAAAGAACACACATGCAATGACAATGGTGGTTCCATATGTGGTATGTGAAAAGAAACCACATGCAATGAACTCTGGTGGTTCCATATGTGGTCTATGAAAAGAACACACATGCAATGACACTGGTAGATCCTTATGTGGTTTTTGAAAAGAACACACATGAAATGACACTGGTGGATCCATATGTGGTCTGTGAAAAGAAAACACATGCAATGACTCTGGTGGATCCATTTGTGGTCTGTGAAAGGAACATACATGCAATGACACTGGTGGATCAGTATGTGGTGTGTGAAAAGAACACACATGCAATGGAAATAGTGGATCCAAATGTGGTTTGTGAAAAGAACACACATGCAATGACTCTGGTCTATCCATAAGTGGTATGTGAAAAGAAGACACATGCAATGACACTGGTGGATCCATATGTGGTAAAATGAAAAGAACATACATGCAATGACACTGGTGGATCCATATGTGGTCTGTGAAAAGAACACACATGAAATGACACTGATGGATCCATATGTGGTATATGAAAAGAACACACATGCAATGAACTCTGGTGGATCCATATGTGGTATGTGAAAAGAACACACATGCAATAACACTGGTGGATCCAAATGTGGTCTGTGAAAAGAACACACATGCAATGACACTGGTGGATCCATATGTGGTCTGTGAAAAGAACACACATGCAATTACACTGGTGGAACCATATGTGATCTGTGAAAAGAACACACATGCAATGACTCTGGTGGATCCATATGTGGTCTATGTAAAGAACACACATGCAATGAAATCTGGTAGATCCATATGTGGTATGTGAAAAGAACACACATGCAATAACACTGGTGGATCCATATGTGGTCTTTGAAAACAACACACATGAAATGACACTGTTGGATCCATATGTGGTCTATGAAAAGAACACACGTGCAATGAACTCTGGTGGATCCATATGTGGTCTGTGAAAAGAACACACATGCAATGACACTGGTGGTTCCATATGTGGTCTATGAAAAGAAAACACATGCAATGACTCTCGTGGATCCATATGTGGTATGTGAAAAGAACACACATGCAATACCGCTGGTGGATCCAAATGTGGTCTGTCAAAAGAACACACATGCAATGACACTTGTGGAACCTTATGTGGTAAATGAAAAGAACACACATGCAATGACACTGCTGGATCCATATGTGGTCTGTGAAAAGAACACACATGAAATGACACTGTTGGATCCATATGTGGTCTATGAAAAGAACACACATGCAATGAACTCTGGTGGATCCATATGTGGTATGTGAAAAGAACACACATGCAATAACAGTGGTGGATCCAAATGTGGTCTGTGAAAAGAACACACATGCAATGAGACTGGTGGATCCATATGTGGTCTGTGAAAAGAACACACATGCAATGACACTGGTGGATCCATATGTGGTCTGTGAAAAGAACACATATGCAATGACTCTGGTGGATCCATATGTGGTCTGTGAAAAGAACAGACATGCAATGACACTAGTGGATCCATATGTGGTGTCTGAAAAGAACACACATGAAATGACACTGGTGGATCCATATGTGGTCTGTGAAAAGAACACACATGCAATGCACACTGGTGGATCGATATGTGTTATGTGAAAAGAACACACATGCAATGACATTGGTGGATCCATATGTGGTCTATGAAAAGAACAGAAGTGCAATGACACTGGTGGATCCATATGTGGTATGTCAAAAGAACACACATGCAATGACACTAGTGGATCCATATGTGGTCTATGAAAAGAACACACATGCAATGACAATGGTGGTTCCATATGTGGTATGTGAAAAGAACACACATGCAATGAACTCTGGTGGTTCCATATGTGTTCTGTGAAAAGAACACACATGCAATGACACTGGTAGTTCCATATGTGGTCTGTGAAAAGAACACACATGCAATGACTCTGGTGGATCCATATGTGGTATGTGAAAAGAACAGACATGCAATGACACCGGTGGATCCAAATGTGGTCTGTGAAAAGAACACACATGAAATGACACTAGTGGATCCATATGTGGTCTATGAAAAGAACACACATGCAATGGACACTGGTGGATCCATATGTGGTCTGTGAAAAGAACACACATGCAATGGACACTGGTGGATCCATATGTGGTCTGTGAAAAGAACACACATGCAATGGCTCTGGTGGATCCATATGTGGTCTGTGAAAAGAACACACATGCAATGGACACTGGTGGATCCATATGTGGTCTGTGAAAAGAACACACATGCAATGACACTGCTGGATCCAAATGTGGTATGTGAAAAGAACACACATGCAATGACACTGGTGGATCCATATGTGGTATGTGAAAAGAACACACATGCAATGACAATGGTGGTTCCATATGTGGTATGTGAAAAGAAACCACATGCAATGAACTCTGGTGGTTCCATATGTGGTCTGTGAAAATAACACACATGCAATGACTCTGGTGGTTCCTTATGTGGTTTGTGAAAAGAACACACACATGAAATGACACTGGTGGATCCATATGTGGTCTGTGAAAAGAACACACATGCAATGACTCTGGTGGATCCATTTGTGGTCTGTGAAAAGAACATACATGCAATGACACTGGTGGATCAATATGTGGTGTGTGAAAAGAACACACATGTAATGGAAATAGTGGATCCAAATGTGGTTTGTGAAAATAACACACATGCAATGACTCTGGTCTATCCATAGGTGGTTTGTGAAAAGAAGACACATGCAATGACACTGGTGGATCCATATGTGGTAAAATGAAAAGAACACACATGCAATGACACTAGTGGATCCATATGTGGTCTGTGAAAAGAACACACATGAAATGACACTGATGGATCCATATGTGGTCTATGAAAAGAACACACATGCAATGAACTCTGGTGGATCCATATGTGGTATGTGAAAAGAACACATATGCAATAACACTGGTGGATCCAAATGTGGTCTGTGAAAAGAACACACATGCAATGACACTGGTGGATCCATATGTGGTCTGTGAAAAGAACACACATGCAATTACACTAGTGGATCCATATGTGGTCTATGAAAAGAACACACATGCAATGGACACTAGTGGATCCATATGTGGTCTGTGAAAAGAACACACATGAAATGGCTCTGGTGGATCCATATGTGGTCTGTGAAAAGAATAGACATGCAATGACACTAGTGGATCCATATGTTGTCTGTGAAAAGAACACACATGCAATGACACTGCTGGATCCAAATGTGGTATGTGAAAAGAACACACATGCAATGACACTGGTGGATCCATATGTGGTATGTGAAAAGAACACACATGCAATGACAATGGTGGTTCCATATGTGGTATGTGAAAAGAAACCACATGCAATGAAATCTGGTGGTTCCATATGTGGTCTGTGAAAAGAACACACATGCAATGACACTGGTAGATCCTTATGTGGTTTGTGAAAAGAACACACATGAAATGACACTCGTGGATCCATATGTGGTCTGTGAAAAGAACACACATGCAATGACTCTAGTGGATCTATTTGTGGTCTGTGAAAAGAACATACATGCAATGTCACTGGTGGATCAATATGTGGTGTGTGAAAAGAACACACATGCAATGGAAATAGTGGATCCAAATGTGGTTTGTGAAAAGAACACACATGCAATGACTCTGGTCTATCCATAGGTGGTTTGTGAAAAGAAGACACATGCAATGACACTGGTGGATCCTTATATGGTAAAATGAAAAGAACACACATGCAATGACACTGGTGGATCCATATGTGGTCTGTGAAAAGAACACACATGAAATGACACTGATGGATCCATATGTGGTCTATGAAAAGAACACACATGCAATGAACTCTGGTGGATCCATATGTGGTCTGTGAAAAGAACACACATGCAATAACACTGGTGGATCCAAATGTGGTCTGTGAAAAGAACACACATGCAATGACTCTGGTGGATCCATTTGTGGTCTGTGAAAAGAACATACATGCAATGACACTGGTGGATCAGTATGTGGTGTGTGAAAAGAACACACATGCAATGGAAATAGTGGATCCAAATGTGGTTTGTGAAAAGAACACACATGCAATGACTCTGGTCTATCCATAGGTGGTTTGTGAAAAGAAGACACATGCAATAACACTGGTGGATCCATATGTGGTAAAATGAAAAGAACACACATGCAATGACACTGGTGGATCCATTTGTGGTCTGTGAAAAGAACACACATGAAATGACACTGATGGATCCATATGTGGTCTATGAAAAGAACACACATGCAATGAACTCTGGTGGATCCATATGTGGTATGTGAAAAGAACACACATGCAATAACACTGGTGGATCCAAATGTGGTCTGTGAAAAGAACACACATGCAATGACACTGGTGGATCCATATGTGGTCTGTGAAAAGAACACACATGCAATTACACCAGTGGATCCATATGTGGTAAATGAAAAGAACACACATGCAATGACACGGGTGGATCCATATGTGGTCTGTGAAAATATCACAAATGTAATGACAATGATGGATCCATATGTGGTCTATGTAAAGAACACACATGCAATGAACTCTGGTGGATCCATATGTGTTCTGTGAAAAGAACACACATGGAATAACACTGGTGGATCCAAATGTGGTCTATGAAAAGAACACACATGCAATGACTCTGGTGGATCCATATGTGGTCTATGTATAGAACACACAAGCAATGAAATCTGGTAGATCCATATGTGGTATGTGAAAAGAACACACATGCAATAACACTAGTGGATACATATGTAGTCTTTGAAAACAACACACATGAAATGACACTGTTGGATCCATATGTGGTCTATGAAAAGAATACACGTGCAATGAACTCTGGTGGATCCATATGTGGTCTGTGAAAAGAACACACATGCAATGACACTGGTGGTTCCATATGTGGTCTATGAAAAGAAAAACATGCAATGACTCTGGTGGATCCATATGTGGTATGTGAAAAGAACACACATGCAATACCGCTGGTGGATCCAAATGTGGTCTGTCAAAAGAACACACATGCAATGACACTTGTGGAACCTTATGTGGTAAATGAAAAGAACACACATGCAATGACAATGGTAGTTCCATATGTGGTCTGTGAAAAGAACACACATGCAATGACTCTGGTGGATCCATATGTGGTATGTGAAAAGAACAGACATGCAATGACACCGGTGGATCCAAATGTGGTCTGTGAAAAGAACACACATGAAATGACACTAGTGGATCCATATGTGGTCTATGAAAAGAACACACATGCAATGGACATTGGTGGATCCATATGTGGTCTGTGAAAAGAACACACATGAAATGGCTCTGGTGGATCCATATGTGGTCTGTGAAAAGAATAGACATGCAATGACACTAGTGGATCCATATGTCGTCTGTGAAAAGAACACACATGCAATGACACTTCTGGATCCAAATGTGGTATGTGAAAAGAACACACATGCAATGACACTGGTGGATCCATATGTGGTATGTGAAAAGAACACACATGCAATGACAATGGTGGTTCCATATGTGGTATGTGAAAAGAAACCACATGCAATGAACTCTGGTGGTTCCATATGTGGTCTGTGAAAAGAACATACATGCAATGACACTGGTAGATCCTTATGTGGTTTGTGAAAAGAACACACATGTAATGACTCTGGTGGATCCATTTGTGGTCTGTGAAAAGAACATACATGCAATGGATCACTATGTGGTGTGTGAAAAGAACACACATGCAATGGAAATAGTGGATCCAAACGTGGTTTGTGAAAAGAACACACATGCAATGACTCTGGTCTATCCATAGGTGGTTTGTGAAAAGAAGACACATGCAATGACACTGGTGGATCCTTATGTGGTAAAATGAAAAGAACACACATGCAATGACACTGGTGGATCCATATGTGGTCTGTGAAAAGAACACACATGAAATGACACTGATGGATCCATATGTGGTCTATGAAAGGAACACACATGCAATGAACTCTGGTGGATCCATATGTGGTCTGTGAAAAGAACACACATGCAATAACACTGGTGGATCCAAATGTGGTCTGTGAAAAGAACACACATGCAATGACTCTGGTGGATCCATTTGTGGTCTGTGAAAAGAACATACATGCAATGACACTGGTGGATCAGTATGTGGTGTGTGAAAAGAACACACATGCAACGGAAATAGTGGATCCAAATGTGGTTTGTGAAAAGAACACACATGCAATGACTCTGGTCTATCCATAGATGGTTTGTGAAAAGAAGACACATGCAATAACACTGGTGGATCCATATGTGGTAAAATGAAAAGAACACACATGCAATGACACTGGTGGATCCATTTGTGGTCTGTGAAAAGAACACACATGAAATGACACTGATGGATCCATATGTGGTCTATGAAAAGAACACACATGCAATGAACTCTGGTGGATCCATATGTGGTATGTGAAAAGAACACACATGCAATAACACTGGTGGATCCAAGTGTGGTCTGTGAAAAGAACACACATGCAATGACACTGGTGGATCCATATGTGGTCTGTGAAAAGAACACACATGCAATTACACCAGTGGATCCATATGTGGTAAATGAAAAGAACACACATGCAATGACATGGGTGGATCCATATGTGGTATGTGAAAATAACACAAATGTAATGACAATGATGGATCCATATGTGGTCTATGTAAAGAACACACATGCAATGAACTCTGGTGGATCCATATGTGGTCTGTGAAATGAACGCACATGGAATAACACTGGTGGATCCAAATGTGGTCTATGAAAAGAACACACATGCAATGACTCTGGTGGATCCATATGTGGTCTATGTATAGAACACACATGCAATGAAATCTGGTAGATCCATATGTGGTATGTGAAAAGAACACACATGCAATAACACTAGTGGATCCCTATGTAGTCTTTGAAAACAACACACATGAAATGACACTGTTGGATCCATATGTGGTCTATGAAAAGAACACACGTGCAATGAACTCTGGTGGATCCATATGTGGTCTGTGAAAAGAACACACATGCAATGACACTGGTGGTTCCATATGTGGTCTATGAAAAGAAAACACATGCAATGACTCTGGTGGATCCATATGTGGTATGTGAAAAGAACACACATGCAATACCGCTGGTGGATCCAAATGTGGTCTGTCAAAAGAACACACATGCAATGACACTTGTGGAACCTTATGTGGTAAATGAAAAGAACACACATGCAATGACAATGGTAGTTCCATATGTGGTCTGTGAAAAGAACACACATGCAATGACTCTGGTGGATCCATATGTGGTATGTGAAAAGAACAGACATGCAATGACACCGGTGGATCCAAATGTGGTCTGTGAAAAGAACACACATGAAATGACACTAGTGGATCCATATGTGGTCTATGAAAAGAACACACATGCAATGGACACTGGTGGATCCATATGTGGTCTGTGAAAAGAACACAGATGAAATGGCTCTGGTGGATCCATATGTGGTCTGTGAAAAGAATAGACATGCAATGACACTAGTGGATCCATATGTCGTCTGTGAAAAGAACACACATGCAATGACACTGCTGGATCCAAATGTGGTATGTGAAAAGAACACACATGCAATGACACTGGTGGATCCATATGTGGTATGTGAAAAGAACACACATGCAATGACAATGGTGGTTCCATATGTGGTATGTGAAAAGAAACCACATGCAATGAACTCTGGTGGTTCCATATGTGGTCTGTGAAAAGAACATACATGCAATGACACTGGTGGATCAGTATGTGGTGTGTGAAAAGAACACACATGCAATGGAAATAGTGGATCCAAATGTGGTTTGTGAAAAGAACACACATGCAATGACTCTGGTCTATCCATAGGTGGTTTGTGAAAAGAAGACACATGCAATGACACTGGTGGATCCATATGTGGTAAAATGAAAAGAACACACATGCAATGACACTAGTGGATCCATATGTGGTCTGCGAAAAGAACACACATGAAATGACACTGATGGATCCATATGTGGTCTATGAAAAGAACACACATGCAATGAACTCTGGTGGATCCATATGTGGTATGTGAAAAGAACACATATGCAATAACACTGGTGGATCCAAATGTGGTCTGTGAAAAGAACACACATGCAATGACACTGGTGGATCCATATGTGGTCTGTGAAAAGAACACACATGCAATTACACTAGTGGATCCATATGTGGTCTATGAAAAGAACACACATGCAATGGACACTGGTGGATCCATATGTGGTCTGTGAAAAGAACACACATGAAATGGCTCTGGTGGATCCATATGTGGTCTGTGAAACGAATAGACATGCAATGACACTAGTGGATCCATATGTTGTCTGTGAAAAGAACACACATGCAATGACACTGCTGGATCCAAATGTGGTATGTGAAAAGAACACACATGCAATGACACTGGTGGATCCATATGTGGTATGTGAAAAGAACACACATGCAATGACAATGGTGGTTCCATATGTGGTATGTGAAAAGAAACCACATGCAATGAACTCTGGTGGTTCCATATGTGGTCTGTGAAAAGAACACACATGCAATGACACTGGTAGATCCTTATGTGGTTTGTGAAAAGAACACACATGAAATGACACTGGTGGATCCATATGTGGTCTGTGAAAAGAACACACATGCAATGACTCTGGTGGATCCATTTGTGGTCTGTGAAAAGAACATACATGCAATGACACTGGTGGATCAGTATGTGGTGTGTGAAAAGAACACACATGCAATGGAAATAGTGGATCCAAATGTGGTTTGTGAAAAGAACACACATGCAATGACTCTGGTCTATCCATAGGTGGTTTGTGAAAAGAAGACACATGCAATGACACTGGTGGATCCATATGTGGTAAAATGAAAAGAACACACATGCAATGACACTGGTGGATCCATATGTGGTCTGTGAAAATAACACACATGAAATGACACTGATGGATCCATATGTGGTCTATGAAAAGAACACACATGCAATGAACTCTGGTGGATCCATATGTGGTATGTGAAAAGAACACACATGCAATAACACTGGTGGATCCAAATGTGGTCTGTGAAAAGAACACACATGCAATGACACTGGTGGATCCATATGTGGTCTGTGAAAAGAACACACATGCAATTACACCAGTGTATCCATATGTGGTAAATGAAAAGAACACACATGCAATGACACGGGTGGATCCATATGTGGTCAGTGAAAATAACACACATGTAATGACAATGATGGATCCATATGTGGTCTATGTAAAGAACACACATGCAATGAACTCTGGTGGATCCATATGTGGTCTGTGAAAAGAACGCACATGGAATAACACTGGTGGATCCAAATGTGGTCTATGAAAAGAACACACATGCAATGACACTGGTGGATCCATATGTGGTCTGTGAAAAGAACACACATGCAATGAAATCTGGTAGATCCATATGTGGTATGTGAAAAGAACACACATGCAATAACACTGGTGGATCCATATGTAGTCTTTGAAAACAACACACATGAAATGACACTGTTGGATCCATATGTGGTCTATGAAAAGAACACACGTGCAATGGACACTGGTGGATCTATATGTGGTATGTGAAAAGAATACACATGCAATGACATTGGTGGATCCATATGTGGTCTATGAATAGAAAAGACGTGCAATGACACTGGTGGATCCATATGTGGTATGTGAAAAGAACACACATGCAATGACACTGGTGGATCCATATGTTGTTTGTGAAAAGAACACACATGCAATGACAATGGTGGTTCCATATGTGGTATGTGAAAAGAACACACATGCAATGAACTCTGGTGGTTCCATATGTGTTCTGTGAAAAGAACACACATGCAATGACACTGGTGGATCCATATGTGGTAAAATGAAAAGAACACACATGCAATGACAATGGTGGATCCATATGTGGTCTGTGAAAAGAACACACATGAAATGACATTGATGCATCCATATCTGGTCTATGAAAAGAACACACATGCAATGAACTCTGGTGGATCCATATGTGGTCTGTGAAAAGAACAGACATGCAATGACACTAGTGGATCCATATGTCGTCTGTGAAAAGAACACACATGCAATGACACTGCTGGATCCAAATGTGGTATGTGAAAAGAACACACATGCAATGACACTGGTGGATCCATATGTGGTATGTGAAAAGAACACACATGCAATGACAATGGTGGTTCCATATGTGGTATGTGAAAAGAACACACATGCAATGAACTCTAGTGGTTCCATATGTGGTCTGTGAAAAGAACACACATGCAATGACACTGGTAGATCCTTATGTGGTTTGTGAAAAGAACACACATGAAATTACACTGGTGGATCCATATGTGGTCTGTGAAAAGAACACACATGCAATGACTCTGGTGGATCCATTTGTGGTCTGTGAAAAGAACATACATGCAATGACACTGGTGGAGCAATATGTGGTGTGTGAAAAGAACACACATGCAATGGAAATAGTGGATCCAAATGTGGTTTGTGAAAAGAACACACATGCAATGACTCCGGTCTATCCATATGTGGTTTGTGAAAAGAAGACACATGCAATGACACTGGTGGATCCATATGGGGTAAATGAAAAGAACACACATGCAATGACACAAGTGGATCCATATGTGGTCTGTGAAAAGAACACACATGCTATGGACACTAGTGGATCCATATGTGGTATGTGAAAAGAACACACATGAAATGACTCTGGTGGATCCATATGTGGTATATGAAAAGAACAGACATGCAATGACACTGGTGGATCCATATGTGCTCTGTGAAAAGAACACACATGCAATAACACTGGTGGATCAAAATGTGGTGTGTGAAAAGAACACACATGCAATGACACTGGTGGATCCATATGTGGTCTGTGAAAAGAACACACATGCAATGACTCTGGTGGATCAATATGTGGTATGTGAAAAGAACACACATGCAATGACACTGGTGGTTCCATATGTGGTCTGTGAAAATAACACACATGGAATGACTCTGGTTGCTCCATATGTGGTCTGTTAAAAGAACACACATGCAATGACACTGGTGGATCCAAATGTGCTATGTGAAAAGAACACACATGCAATGACACTTGTGGATCCATATGTGGTAAAATGAAAAGAACACACATGCAATGACACTGGTGGATCCATATGTGGTATGTGAAAAGAACACACATGAAATGACACTAATGGATCCATATGTGGTCTATGATAAGAACACACATGCAATGAACTCTGGTGGATCCATATGTGGTCTGTGAAAAGAACACACATGCAATAACACTGGTGGATCCAAATGTGGTCTGTGAAAAGAACACACATGCAATGACTCTGGTGGATCCATTTGTGGTCTGTGAAAAGAACATACATGCAATGACACTGGTGGATCAGTATGTGGTGTGTGAAAAGAACACACATGCAATGGAAATAGTGGATCCAAATGTGGTTTGTGAAAAGAACACACATGCAATGACTCTGGTCTATCCATAGGTGGTTTGTGAAAAGAAGACACATGCAATGACACTGGTGGATCCATATGTGGTAAAATGAAAAGAACACACATGCAATGACACTAGTGGATCCATATGTGGTCTGTGAAAAGAACACACATGAAATGACACTGATGGATCCATATGTGGTCTATGAAAAGAACACACATGCAATGAACTCTGGTGGATCCATATGTGGTATGTGAAAAGAACACATATGCAATAACACTGGTGGATCCAAATGTGGTCTGTGAAAAGAACACACATGCAATGACACTGGTGGATCCATATGTGGTCTGTGAAAAGAACACACATGCAATTACACTAGTGGATCCATATGTGGTCTATGAAAAGAACACACATGCAATGGACACTGGTGGATCCATATGTGGTCTGTGAAAAGAACACACATGAAATGGCTCTGGTGGATCCATATGTGGTCTGTGAAACGAATAGACATGCAATGACACTAGTGGATCCATATGTTGTCTGTGAAAAGAACACACATGCAATGACACTGCTGGATCCAAATGTGGTATGTGAAAAGAACACACATGCAATGACACTGGTGGATCCATATGTGGTATGTGAAAAGAACACACATGGAATGACAATGGTGGTTCCATATGTGGTATGTGAAAAGAAACCACATGCAATGAACTCTGGTGGTTCCATATGTGGTCTGTGAAAAGAACACACATGCAATGACACTGGTAGATCCTTATGTGGTTTGTGAAAAGAACACACATGAAATGACACTGGTGGATCCATATGTGGTCTGTGAAAAGAACACACATGCAATGACTCTGGTGGATCCATTTGTGGTCTGTGAAAAGAACATACATGCAATGACACTGGTGGATCAGTATGTGGTGTGTGAAAAGAACACACATGCAATGGAAATAGTGGATCCAAATGTGGTTTGTGAAAAGAACACACATGCAATGACTCTGGTCTATCCATAGGTGGTTTGTGAAAAGAAGACACATGCAATGACACTGGTGGATCCTTATGTGGTAAAATGAAAAGAACACACATGCAATGACACTGGTGGATCCATATGTGGTCTGTGAAAAGAACACACATGAAATGACACTGATGGATCCATATGTGGTCTATGAAAAGAACACACATGCAATGAACTCTGGTGGATCCATATGTGGTCTGTGAAAAGAACACACATGCAATAACACTGGTGGATCCAAATGTGGTCTGTGAAAAGAACACACATGCAATGACTCTGGTGGATCCATTTGTGGTCTGTGAAAAGAACATACATGCAATGACACTGGTGGATCAGTATGTGGTGTGTGAAAAGAACACACATGCAATGGAAATAGTGGATCCAAATGTGGTTTGTGAAAAGAACACACATGCAATGACTCTGGTCTATCCATAGGTGGTTTGTGAAAAGAAGACACATGCAATGACACTGGTGGATCCATATGTGGTAAAATGAAAAGAACACACATGCAATGACACTGGTGGATCCATATGTGGTCTGTGAAAAGAACACACATGAAATGACACTGATGGATCCATATGTGGTCTATGAAAAGAACACACATGCAATGAACTCTGGTGGATCCATATGTGGTATGTGAAAAGAACACACATGCAATAACACTGGTGGATCCAAATGTGGTCTGTGAAAAGAACACACATGCAATGACACTGGTGGATCCATATGTGGTCTGTGAAAAGAACACACACGCAATTACACCAGTGTATCCATATGTGGTAAATGAAAAGAACACACATGCAATGACACGGGTGGATCCATATGTGGTCTGTGAAAATAACACACATGTAATGACAATGATGGATCCATATGTGGTCTATGTAAAGAACACACATGCAATGAACTCTGGTGGATCCATATGTGGTCTGTGAAAAGAACGCACATGGAATAACACTGGTGGATCCAAATGTGGTCTATGAAAAGAACACACATGCAATGACACTGGTGGATCCATATGTGGTCTGTGAAAAGAACACACATGCAATGAAATCTGGTAGATCCATATGTGGTATGTGAAAAGAACACACATGCAATAACACTGGTGGATCCATATGTAGTCTTTGAAAACAACACACATGAAATGACACTGTTGGATCCATATGTGGTCTATGAAAAGAACACACGTGCAATGGACACTGGTGGATCTATATGTGGTATGTGAAAAGAATACACATGCAATGACATTGGTGGATCCATATGTGGTCTATGAATAGAAAAGACGTGCAATGACACTGGTGGATCCATATGTGGTATGTGAAAAGAACACACATGCAATGACACTGGTGGATCCATATGTTGTTTGTGAAAAGAACACACATGCAATGACAATGGTGGTTCCATATGTGGTATGTGAAAAGAACACACATGCAATGAACTCTGGTGGTTCCATATGTGTTCTGTGAAAAGAACACACATGCAATGACACTGGTGGATCCATATGTGGTAAAATGAAAAGAACACACATGCAATGACAATGGTGGATCCATATGTGGTCTGTGAAAAGAACACACATGAAATGACATTGATGCATCCATATCTGGTCTATGAAAAGAACACACATGCAATGAACTCTGGTGGATCCATATGTGGTCTGTGAAAAGAACAGACATGCAATGACACTAGTGGATCCATATGTCGTCTGTGAAAAGAACACACATGCAATGACACTGCTGGATCCAAATGTGGTATGTGAAAAGAACACACATGCAATGACACTGGTGGATCCATATGTGGTATGTGAAAAGAACACACATGCAATGACAATGGTGGTTCCATATGTGGTATGTGAAAAGAACACACATGCAATGAACTCTAGTGGTTCCATATGTGGTCTGTGAAAAGAACACACATGCAATGACACTGGTAGATCCTTATGTGGTTTGTGAAAAGAACACACATGAAATTACACTGGTGGATCCATATGTGGTCTGTGAAAAGAACACACATGCAATGACTCTGGTGGATCCATTTGTGGTCTGTGAAAAGAACATACATGCAATGACACTGGTGGAGCAATATGTGGTGTGTGAAAAGAACACACATGCAATGGAAATAGTGGATCCAAATGTGGTTTGTGAAAAGAACACATATGCAATGACTCCGGTCTATCCATATGTGGTTTGTGAAAAGAAGACACATGCAATGACACTGGTGGATCCATATGGGGTAAATGAAAAGAACACACATGCAATGACACAAGTGGATCCATATGTGGTCTGTGAAAAGAACACACATGCTATGGACACTAGTGGATCCATATGTGGTATGTGAAAAGAACACACATGAAATGACTCTGGTGGATCCATATGTGGTATATGAAAAGAACAGACATGCAATGACACTGGTGGATCCATATGTGCTCTGTGAAAAGAACACACATGCAATAACACTGGTGGATCAAAATGTGGTGTGTGAAAAGAACACACATGCAATGACACTGGTGGATCCATATGTGGTCTGTGAAAAGAACACACATGCAATGACTCTGGTGGATCAATATGTGGTATGTGAAAAGAACACACATGCAATGACACTGGTGGTTCCATATGTGGTCTGTGAAAATAACACACATGGAATGACTCTGGTTGCTCCATATGTGGTCTGTTAAAAGAACACACATGCAATGACACTGGTGGATCCAAATGTGCTATGTGAAAAGAACACACATGCAATGACACTTGTGGATCCATATGTGGTAAAATGAAAAGAACACACATGCAATGACACTGGTGGATCCATATGTGGTATGTGAAAAGAACACACATGAAATGACACTAATGGATCCATATGTGGTCTATGATAAGAACACACATGCAATGAACTCTGGTGGATCCATATGTGGTCTGTGAAAAGAACACACATGCAATAACACTGGTGGATCCAAATGTGGTCTGTGAAAAGAACACACATGCAATGACTCTGGTGGATCCATTTGTGGTCTGTGAAAAGAACATACATGCAATGACACTGGTGGATCAGTATGTGGTGTGTGAAAAGAACACACATGCAATGGAAATAGTGGATCCAAATGTGGTTTGTGAAAAGAACACACATGCAATGACTCTGGTCTATCCATAGGTGGTTTGTGAAAAGAAGACACATGCAATGACACTGGTGGATCCATATGTGGTAAAATGAAAAGAACACACATGCAATGACACTAGTGGATCCATATGTGGTCTGTGAAAAGAACACACATGAAATGACACTGATGGATCCATATGTGGTCTATGAAAAGAACACACATGCAATGAACTCTGGTGGATCCATATGTGGTATGTGAAAAGAACACATATGCAATAACACTGGTGGATCCAAATGTGGTCTGTGAAAAGAACACACATGCAATGACACTGGTGGATCCATATGTGGTCTGTGAAAAGAACACACATGCAATTACACTAGTGGATCCATATGTGGTCTATGAAAAGAACACACATGCAATGGACACTGGTGGATCCATATGTGGTCTGTGAAAAGAACACACATGAAATGGCTCTGGTGGATCCATATGTGGTCTGTGAAACGAATAGACATGCAATGACACTAGTGGATCCATATGTTGTCTGTGAAAAGAACACACATGCAATGACACTGCTGGATCCAAATGTGGTATGTGAAAAGAACACACATGCAATGACACTGGTGGATCCATATGTGGTATGTGAAAAGAACACACATGGAATGACAATGGTGGTTCCATATGTGGTATGTGAAAAGAAACCACATGCAATGAACTCTGGTGGTTCCATATGTGGTCTGTGAAAAGAACACACATGCAATGACACTGGTAGATCCTTATGTGGTTTGTGAAAAGAACACACATGAAATGACACTGGTGGATCCATATGTGGTCTGTGAAAAGAACACACATGCAATGACTCTGGTGGATCCATTTGTGGTCTGTGAAAAGAACATACATGCAATGACACTGGTGGATCAGTATGTGGTGTGTGAAAAGAACACACATGCAATGGAAATAGTGGATCCAAATGTGGTTTGTGAAAAGAACACACATGCAATGACTCTGGTCTATCCATAGGTGGTTTGTGAAAAGAAGACACATGCAATGACACTGGTGGATCCTTATGTGGTAAAATGAAAAGAACACACATGCAATGACACTGGTGGATCCATATGTGGTCTGTGAAAAGAACACACATGAAATGACACTGATGGATCCATATGTGGTCTATGAAAAGAACACACATGCAATGAACTCTGGTGGATCCATATGTGGTCTGTGAAAAGAACACACATGCAATAACACTGGTGGATCCAAATGTGGTCTGTGAAAAGAACACACATGCAATGACTCTGGTGGATCCATTTGTGGTCTGTGAAAAGAACATACATGCAATGACACTGGTGGATCAGTATGTGGTGTGTGAAAAGAACACACATGCAATGGAAATAGTGGATCCAAATGTGGTTTGTGAAAAGAACACACATGCAATGACTCTGGTCTATCCATAGGTGGTTTGTGAAAAGAAGACACATGCAATGACACTGGTGGATCCATATGTGGTAAAATGAAAAGAACACACATGCAATGACACTGGTGGATCCATATGTGGTCTGTGAAAAGAACACACATGAAATGACACTGATGGATCCATATGTGGTCTATGAAAAGAACACACATGCAATGAACTCTGGTGGATCCATATGTGGAATGTGAAAAGAACACACATGCAATAACACTGGTGGATCCAAATGTGGTCTGTGAAAAGAACACACATGCAATGACACTGGTGGATCCATATGTGGTCTGTGAAAAGAACACACACGCAATTACACCAGTGTATCCATATGTGGTAAATGAAAAGAACACACATGCAATGACACGGGTGGATCCATATGTGGTCTGTGAAAATAACACACATGTAATGACAATGATGGATCCATATGTGGTCTATGTAAAGAACACACATGCAATGAACTCTGGTGGATCCATATGTGGTCTGTGAAAAGAACGCACATGGAATAACACTGGTGGATCCAAATGTGGTCTATGAAAAGAACACACATGCAATGACACTGGTGGATCCATATGTGGTCTGTGAAAAGAACACACATGCAATGAAATCTGGTAGATCCATATGTGGTATGTGAAAAGAACACACATGCAATAACACTGGTGGATCCATATGTAGTCTTTGAAAACAACACACATGAAATGACACTGTTGGATCCATATGTGGTCTATGAAAAGAACACACGTGCAATGGACACTGGTGGATCTATATGTGGTATGTGAAAAGAATACACATGCAATGACATTGGTGGATCCATATGTGGTCTATGAATAGAAAAGACGTGCAATGACACTGGTGGATCCATATGTGGTATGTGAAAAGAACACACATGCAATGACACTGGTGGATCCATATGTTGTTTGTGAAAAGAACACACATGCAATGACAATGGTGGTTCCATATGTGGTATGTGAAAAGAACACACATGCAATGAACTCTGGTGGTTCCATATGTGTTCTGTGAAAAGAACACACATGCAATGACACTGGTGGGTCCATATGTGGTAAAATGAAAAGAACACACATGCAATGACAATGGTGGATCCATATGTGGTCTGTGAAAAGAACACACATGAAATGACATTGATGCATCCATATCTGGTCTATAAAAAGAACACACATGCAATAAACTCTGGTGGATCCATATGTGGTCTGTGAAAAGAACAGACATGCAATGACACTAGTGGATCCATATGTCGTCTGTGAAAAGAACACACATGCAATGACACTGTTGGATCCAAATGTGGTATGTGAAAAGAACACACATGCAATGACACTGGTGGATCCATATGTGGTATGTGAAAAGAACACACATGCAATGACAATGGTGGTTCCATATGTGGTATGTGAAAAGAACACACATGCAATGAACTCTAGTGGTTCCATATGTGGTCTGTGAAAAGAACACACATGCAATGACACTGGTAGATCCTTATGTGGTTTGTGAAAAGAACACACATGAAATGACACTGGTGGATCCATATGTGGTCTGTGAAAAGAACACACATGCAATGACTCTGGTGGATCCATTTGTGGTTTGTGAAAAGAACATACATGCAATGACACTGGTGGATCAATATGTGGTGTGTGAAAAGAACACACATGCAATGGAAATAGTGGATCCAAATGTGGTTTGTGAAAAGAACACACATGCAATGACTCCGGTCTATCCATATGTGGTTTGTGAAAAGAAGACACATGCAATGACACTGGTGGATCCATATGGGGTAAATGAAAAAACACACATGCAATGACACAAGTGGATCCATATGTGGTCTGTGAAAAGAACACACATGCTATGGACACTAGTGGATCCATATGTGGTATGTGAAAAGAACACACATGAAATGACTCTGGTGGATCCATATGTGGTATATGAAAAGAACAGACATGCAATGACACTGGTGGATCCATATGTGCTCTGTGAAAAGAACACACATGCAATAACACTGGTGGATCAAAATGTGGTGTGTGAAAAGAACACACATGCAATGACACTGGTGGATCCATATGTGGTCTGTGAAAAGAACACACATGCAATGACTCTGGTGGATCAATATGTGGTATGTGAAAAGAACACACATGCAATGACACTGGTGGTTCCATATGTGGTCTGTGAAAATAACACACATGCAATGACTCTGGTTGCTCCATATGTGGTCTGTTAAAAGAACACACATGCAATGACACTGGTGGATCCAAATGTGCTATGTGAAAAGAACACACATGCAATGACACTTGTGGATCCATATGTGGTAAAATGAAAAGAACACACATGCAATGACACAGGTGGATCCATATGTGGTATGTGAAAAGAATACACATGAAATGACACTAATGGATCCATATGTGGTCTATGATAAGAACACACATGCAATGAACTCTGGTGGATCCATATGTGGTTTGTGAAAAGAACACACATGCAATAACACTGGTGGATCCAAATGTGGTCTGTGAAAAGAACACACATGCAATGACACTGGTCGATCCATATGTGGTCTGTGAAAAGAACACACATGCAATTACACTGGTGGAACCATATGTGGTCTGTGAAAAGAACACACATGCAATGACTCTGGTGGATCCATATGTGGTCTGTGAAAATAACACACATGCAATGACACTGGTGGATCCAAATGTGGTCTCTGAAAAGAACACACATTCAATGACACTGGTGGATCCATATGTGGATGAAAAGAACACACATGCAATGACACGGGTGGATCCATATGTGGTCTGTGAAAAGAACACACATGCAATGACACTGGTAGATCCTTATGTGGTTTGTGAAAAGAACACACATGAAATGACACTGGTGGATCCATATGTGGTCTGTGAAAAGAACACACATGCAATGACTCTGGTGGATCCATTTGTGGTCTGTGAAAAGAACATACATGCAATGACACTGGTGGATCAATATGTGGTGTGTGAAAAGAACACACATGCAATGGAAATAGTGGATCCAAATGTGGTTTGTGAAAAGAACACACATGCAATGACTCCGGTCTATCCATATGTGGTTTGTGAAAAGAAGACACATGCAATGACACTGGTGGATCCATATGGGGTAAATGAAAAGAACACACATGCAATGACACAAGTGGATCCATATGTGGTCTGTGAAAAGAACACACATGCTATGGACACTAGTGGATCCATATGTGGTATGTGAAAAGAACACACATGAAATGACTCTGGTGGATCCATATGTGGTATATGAAAAGAACAGACATGCAATGACACTGGTGGATCCATATGTGCTCTGTGAAAAGAACACACATGCAATAACACTGGTGGATCAAAATGTGGTGTGTGAAAAGAACACACATGCAATGACACTGGTGGATCCATATGTGGTCTGTGAAAAGAACACACATGCAATGACTCTGGTGGATCTATATGTGGTATGTGAAAAGAACACACATGCAATGACACTGGTGGTTCCATATGTGGTCTGTGAAAATAACACACATGCAATGACTCTGGTTGCTCCATATGTGGTCTGTTAAAAGAACACACTTGCAATGACACTGGTGGATCCAAATGTGCTATGTGAAAAGAACACACATGCAATGACACTTGTGGATCCATATGTGCTAAAATGAAAAGAACACACATGCAATGACACTGGAGGATCCATATGTGGTATGTGAAAAGAACACACATGAAATGACACTAATGGATCCATATGTGGTATGATAAGAACACACATGCAATGAACTCTGGTGGATCCATATGTGGTTTGTGAAAAGAACACACATGCAATAACACTGGTGGATCCAAATGTGGTCTGTGAAAAGAACACACATGCAATGACACTGGTCGATCCATATGTGGTCTGTGAAAAGAACACACATGCAATTACACTGGTGGAACCATATGTGGTCTGTGAAAAGAACACACATGCAATGACTCTGGTGGATCCATATGTGGTCTGTGAAAATAACACACATGCAATGACACTGGTGGATCCAAATGTGGTCTCTGAAAAGAACACACATGCAATGACACTGGTGGATCCATATGTGGATGAAAAGAACACACATGCAATGACACGGGTGGATCCATATGTGGTCTGTGAAAAGAACACACATGCAATGACACTGGTAGATCCTTATGTGGTTTGTGAAAAGAACACACATGAAATGACACTGGTGGATCCATATGTGGTCTGTGAAAAGAACACACATGCAATGACTCTGGTGGATCCATTTGTGGTCTATGAAAAGAACATACATGCAATGACACTGGTGGATCAATATGTGGTGTGTGAAAAGAACACACATGCAATGGAAATAGTGGATCCAAATGTGGTTTGTGAAAAGAACACACATGCAATGACTCCGGTCTATCCATATGTGGTTTGTGAAAAGAAGACACATGCAATGACACTGGTGGATCCATATGTGGTAAATGAAAAGAACACACATGCAATGGACACTAGTGGATCCATATGTGGTCTGTGAAAAGAACACACATGCAATCGACACTAGTGGATCCATATGTGGTATGTGAAAAGAATACACATGAAATGACTCTGGTGGATCCATACGTGGTATATGAAAAGACAGACATGCAATGACACTGGTGGATCCATATGTGCTCTGTGAAAAGATCACACATGCAATAACACAGGTGGATCAAAATGTGGTGTGTGAAAAGAACACACATGCAATGACACTGGTGGATCCATATGTGGTCTGTGAAAAGAACACACATGCAATGACACTGGAGGTTCCATATGTGGTCTGTGAAAATAACACACATGCAATGACTCTGGTGGATCCATATGTGGTCTGTTAAAAGAACACACATGCAATGACACTGGTGGATCCAAATGTGCTATGTGAAAAGAACACACATGCAATAACACTTGTGGATCCATATGTGGTAAAATAAAAAGAACACACATGCAATGACACTGGTGGATCCATGTGTGGTATGTGAAAAGAACACACACGAAATGACACTAATGGATCCATATGTGGTCTATGATAAGAACACACATCAAATGAACTCTGGTGGATCCATATGTGGTTTGTGAAAAGAACACACATGCAATAACACTGGTGGATCCAAATGTGGTCTATGAAAAGAACACACATGCAATGACACTGGTCGATCCATATGTGGTCTGTGAAAAGAACACACATGCAATTACACTGGTGGAACCATATGTGGTCTGTGAAAAGAACACACATGCAATGACTCTAGTGGATCCATATGTGGTCTGTGAAAAGAACACACATGCAATGACACTGGTGGATCCAAATGTGGTCTGTGAAAAGAACACACATGCAATGACACTGGTGGATCCATATGTGGATGAAAAGAACACACATGCAATGACACGGGTGGATCCATATGTGGTCTGTGAAAAGAACACACATGTAATGACAATGATGGATCCATATGTGGTCTGTGAAAAGAACACACATGCAATGACTCTGGTGGATCCATATGTGGTCTGTAAAAAGAACACACATGCAATGACACTAGTGGTTCCATATGTGGTCTATGAAAAGAAAACACATGCTATGACTCTGGTGGATCCATATGTGGTATGTGAAAAGAACACACATGCAATACCGCTGGTGGATCCAAATGTGGTCTATCAAAAGAACACACATGCAATGACACTTGTGGAACCTTATGTGGTAAATGAAAAGAACACACATGCAATGACCCTGGTGGATCCATATGTGGTCTGTGAAAAGAACACACATAAAATGACACTGTTGGATCCATATGTGGTCTATGAAAAGAACACACATGCAATGAACTCTGGTGGATCCATATGTGGTCTGTGAAAAGAACACACATGCAATAACACTGGTGGATCCAAATGTGGTCTGTGAAAAGGACACACATGCAATGACACTGGTGGATCCATATGTGGTCTGTGAAAAGAACACACATGCAATGACACAAGTGGATCCATATGTGGTCTGTGAAAAGAACACACATGCAATGGACACTAGTGGATCCATATGTGGTATGTGAAAAGAATACACATGAAATGACTCTGGTGGATCCATATGTGGTATATGAAAAGACAGACATGCAATGACACTGGTGGATCCATATGTGCTCTGTGAAAAGATCACACATGCAATAACACAGGTGGATCAAAATGTGGTGTGTGAAAAGAACACACATGCAATGACACTGGTGGATCCATATGTGGTCTGTGAAAAGAACACATATGCAATGACACTGGAGGTTCCATATGTGGTCTGTGAAAATAACACACATGCAATGACTCTGGTGGATCCATATGTGGTCTGTTAAAAGAACACACATGCAATGACACTGGTGGATCCAAATGTGCTATGTGAAAAGAACACACATGCAATAACACTTGTGGATCCATATGTGGTAAAATAAAAAGAACACACATGCAATGACACTGGTGGATCCATGTGTGGTATGTGAAAAGAACACACATGAAATGACACTAATGGATCCATATGTGGTCTATGATAAGAACACACATCAAATGAACTCTGGTGGATCCATATGTGGTTTGTGAAAAGAACACACATGCAATAACACTGGTGGATCCAAATGTGGTCTATGAAAAGAACACACATGCAATGACACTGGTCGATCCATATGTGGTCTGTGAAAAGAACACACATGCAATTACACTGGTGGAACCATATGTGGTCTGTGAAAAGAACACACATGCAATGACTCTAGTGGATCCATATGTGGTCTGTGAAAAGAACACACATGCAATGACACTGGTGGATCCAAATGTGGTCTGTGAAAAGAACACACATGCAATGACACTGGTGGATCCATATGTGGATGAAAAGAACACACATGCAATGACACGGGTGGATCCATATGTGGTCTGTGAAAAGAACACACATGTAATGACAATGATGGATCCATATGTGGTCTGTGAAAAGAACACACATGCAATGACTCTGGTGGATCCATATGTGGTCTGTGAAAAGAACACACATGCAATGACACTGGTGGTTCCATATGTGGTCTATGAAAAGAAAACACATGCTATGACTCTGGTGGATCCATATGTGGTATGTGAAAAGAACACACATGCAATACCGCTGGTGGATCCAAATGTGGTCTATCAAAAGAACACACATGCAATGACACTTGTGGAACCTTATGTGGTAAATGAAAAGAACACACATGCAATGACCCTGGTGGATCCATATGTGGTCTGTGAAAAGAACACACATGAAATGACACTGTTGGATCCATATGTGGTCTATGAAAAGAACACACGTGCAATGAACTCTGGTGGATCCATATGTGGTCTGTGAAAAGAACACACATGCAATAACACTGGTGGATCCAAATGTGGTCTGTGAAAAGAACACACATGCAATGACAATGGTGGTTCCATATGTGGTATGTGAAAAGAACACACATGCAATGAACTCTTGTGGTTCCATATGTGTTCTGTGAAAAGAACACACATGCAATGACACTGGTGGATCCATATGTGGTTTGTGAAAAGATCACACATGCAATGACAATGGTAGTTCCATATGTGGTCTGTGAAAAGAACACACATGCAATAACTCTGGTGGATCCATATGTGGTATGTGAAAAGAACAGACATGCAATGACACCGGTGGATCCAAATGTGGTCTGTGAAAAGAGCACACATGAAATGCCACTGGTGGATCCATATGTGGTCTATGAAGAGAACACACATGCAATGGACACTGGTGGATCCATATGTGGTCTATGAAAAGAACACACATGAAATGGCTCTGGTGGATCCATATGTTGTCTGTGAAAAGAATAGACATGCAATGACACTAGTGGATCCATATGTCGTCTGTGAAAAGAACACACATGCAATGACACTGCTGGATCCAAATGTGGTATGTGAAAAGAACACACATGCAATGACACTGGTGGATCCATATGTGGTATGTGAAAAGAACACACATGCAATGACAATGGTGGTTCCATATGTGGTATGTGAAAAGAACACACATGCAATGATCTCTGGTAGTTCCATATGTGGTCTGTGAAAAGAACACACATGCAATAACACTGTTAGGTCCTTATGTGGTTTGTGAAAAGAACAAACATGAAATGACACTGGTGGATCCATATGTGGTCTGTGAAAAGAACACACATGCAATGACTCTGGTGGATCCATTTGTGGTCTGT
The DNA here is from genome assembly GCA_916181665.1 of Avena sativa. NCBI lineage: Eukaryota > Viridiplantae > Streptophyta > Magnoliopsida > Poales > Poaceae > Avena > Avena sativa. The sequence continues at coordinate 324,410,407 of OV702292.1, forward strand.
GAAAAGAACATACATGCAATGACACTGGTGGATCAATATGTGGTGTGTGAAAAGAACACACATGCAATGGAAATAGTGGATCCAAATGTGGTTTGTGAAAAGATCACACATGCAATGACTCTGGTCTATCCATATGTGGTTTGTGAAAAGAAGACACATGCAATGACACTGGTGGATCCATATGTGGTAAATGAAAAAACACACATGCAATGACACTAGAGGATCCACATGTGGTCTGTGAATAGAACAAACATGAAATGACACTGGTGGAACCATATGTGGTTTGTGAAAAGAACACACATGCAATGACTCTGGTGGATCCATATGTGGTCTGTGAAAAGAACACACATGCAATGACACTGGTGGATCCAAATGTGGTCTGTGAAAAGAACACACATGCAATGACACTGGTGGATCCATATGTGGTAAATGAAAAGAACACACATGCAATGACACTGGTGGATCCATATGTGGTCTTTGAAAAGAACACACATGAAATGACACTGATATATCCATATGTGGTCTATGTAAAGAACACACGTGCAATAAACTCTGGTGGATCCATATGTGGTCTGTGAAAAGAACACATATGCAATAACACTGGTGGATCCAAATGTGGTCTGTGAAAAGAACACATATGCAATGACACCGGTGGATCCATATGTGGTCTATGAAAAGAACACACATGCAATGACACTGGTGGTTCCATATGTGGTCTGTGATAATAACACACATGCAATGACTCTGGTGGATCCATATGTGGTCTGTGAAAAGAACACACATGCAATGACACTGGTGGATCCAAATGTGCTATGTGAAAAGAACACACATGCAATGACACTTGTGGATCCATATGTGGTAAAATGAAAAGAACACACATGGAATGACACTGGTGGATCCATATGTGGTCTGTGAAAAGAACACACATGAAATGACACTGATGGATCCATATGTGGTCTATGAAAAGAACACACATGTAATGAACTCTGGTGGATCCATATGTGGTCTATGAAAAGAACACACATGCAATGACACAGGTGGATCCATATGTGGTCAGTGAAAAGAACACACATGCAATGACACTGGTGGATCCATATGTGGTAAATGAAAAGAACACACATGCAATGAAACAAGTGGATCCATATGTGGTCTGTGAAAAGAACACACATGCAATGACAATGGTGGATCCATATGTGGTCTATGAAAAGAACACATATGCAATGACACTGGTGGATCCAAATGTGGTCTGTGAAAAGAACACATATGCAATGACACCGGTGGATCCATATGTGGTCTATGAAAAGAACACACATGCAATGACACTGGTGGTTCCATATGTGGTCTGTGATAATAACACACATGCAATGACTCTGGTGGATCCATATGTGGTCTGTGAAAAGAACACACATGCAATGACACTGGTGGATCCAAATGTGCTATGTGAAAAGAACACACATGCATTGACACTTGTGGATCCATATGTGGTAAAATGAAAAGAACACACATGGAATGACACTGGTGGATCCATATGTGGTCTGTGAAAAGAACACACATGAAATGACACTGATGGATCCATATGTGGTCTATGAAAAGAACACACATGTAATGAACTCTGGTGGATCCATATGTGGTCTATGAAAAGAACACACATGCAATGACACTGGTGGATCCATATGTGGTCTGTGAAAAGAACACACATGCAATGACACTGGTGGATCCATATGTGGTAAATGAAAAGAACACATGCAATGACACAGGTGGATCCATATGTGGTCTGTGAAAAGAACACACATGCAATGACTCTGGTGGATCAATATGTGGTATGTGAAAAGAACACACATGCAATGACACTGGTGATTCCATATGTGGTCTGTGAAAATAACACACATGCAATGACGCTGGTGGATCCATATGTGGTCTGTTAAAAGAACACACATGCAATGACACTGGTGGATCCAAATGTGCTATGTGAAAAGAACACACATGCAATGACACTTGTGGATCCATATGTGGTAAAATGAAAAGAACACACATGCAATGACACTGGTGGATCCATATGTGGTATGTGAAAAGAACACACATTAAATGACACTAATGGATCCATATGTGGTCTATGATAAGAACACACATGCAATGAACTCTGGTGGATCCATATGTGGTCTGTGAAAAGAACATACATGCAATGACACTGGTGGATCCATTTGTGGTCTGTGAAAAGAACATACATGCAATGACTCTAGTGGATCCATTTGTGGTCTGTGAAAAGAACATACATGCAATGACACTGGTGGATCAATATGTGGTGTGTGAAAAGAACACACATGCAATGGAAATAGTGGATCCAAATGTGGTTTGTGAAAAGAACACACATGCAATGACTCCGGTCTATCCATATGTGGTTTGTGAAAAGAAGACACATGCAATGACACTGGTGGATCCATATGTGGTAAATGAAAAGAACACACATGCAATGACACAAGTGGATCCATATGTGGTCTGTGAAAAGAACACACATGCAATGGACACTAGTGGATCCATATGTGGTATGTGAAAAGAATACACATGAAATGACTCTGGTGGATCCATATGTGGTATATGAAAAGACAGACATGCAATGACACTGGTGGATCCATATGTGCTCTGTGAAAAGATCACACATGCAATAACACAGGTGGATCAAAATGTGGTGTGTGAAAAGAACACACATGCAATGACACTGGTGGATCCATATGTGGTCTGTGAAAAGAACACACATGCAATGACACTGGTGGTTCCATATGTGGTCTGTGAAAATAACACACATGCAATGACTCTGGTGGATCCATATGTGGTCTGTTAAAAGAACACACATGCAATGACACTGGTGGATCCAAATGTGCTATGTGAAAAGAACACACATGCAATAACACTTGTGGATCCATATGTGGTAAAATGAAAAGAACACACATGCAATGACACTGGTGGATCCATGTGTGGTATGTGAAAAGAACACACATGAAATGACACTAATGGATCCATATGTGGTCTATGATAAGAACACACATGCAATGAACTCTGGTGGATCCATATGTGGTTTGTGAAAAGAACACACATGCAATAACACTGGTGGATCCAAATGTGGTCTATGAAAAGAACACACATGCAATGACACTGGTCGATCCATATGTGGTCTGTGAAAAGAACACACATGCAATTACACTGGTGGAACCATATGTGGTCGGTGAAAAGAACACACATGCAATGACTCTAGTGGATCCATATGTGGTCTGTGAAAAGAACACACATGCAATGACACTGGTGGATCCAAATGTGGTCTGTGAAAAGAACACACATGCAATGACACTGGTGGATCCATATGTGGATGAAAAGAACACACATGCAATGACACGGGTGGATCCATATGTGGTCTGTGAAAAGAACACACATGTAATGACAATGATGGATCCATATGTGGTCTGTGAAAAGAACACACATGCAATGACTCTGGTGGATCCATATGTGGTCTGTGAAAAGAACACACATGCAATGACACTGGTGGTTCCATATGTGGTCTATGAAAAGAAAACACATGCTATGACTCTGGTGGATCCATATGTGGTATGTGAAAAGAACACACATGCAATACCGCTGGTGGATCCAAATGTGGTCTATCAAAAGAACACACATGCAATGACACTTGTGGAACCTTATGTGGTAAATGAAAAGAAGACACATGCAATGACCCTGGTGGATCCATATGTGGTCTGTGAAAAGAACACACATGAAATGACACTGTTGGATCCATATGTGGTCTATGAAAAGAACACACATGCAATGAACTCTGGTGGACCCATATGTGGTCTGTGAAAAGAACACACATGCAATAACACTGGTGGATCCAAATGTGGTCTGTGAAAAGAACACACATGAAATGACACTGGTGGATCCATATGTGGTCTGTGAAAAGAACACACATGCAATGACACTGGTGGATCCATATGTGGTCTGTGAAAAGAACACACATGCAATGACTCTGGTGAATCCATATGTGGTCTGTGAAAAGAAAACACTTGCAATGACACTGGTGGATCCAAATATGCTCAGTGAAAAGAACACACATGCAATGACACTTGTGGATCCATATGTGGTCTATGAAAAGAACAGACGTGCAATGACACTGGTGGATCCATATGTGGTATGTCAAAAGAACACACATGCAATGACACTAGTGGATCCATATGTGGTCTATGAAAAGAACACACATGCAATGACAATGGTGGTTCCATATGTGGTATGTGAAAAGAACACACATGCAATGAACTCTTGTGGTTCCATATGTGTTCTGTGAAAAGAACACACATGCAATGACACTGGTGGATCCATATCTGGTTTGTGAAAAGATCACACATGCAATGACAATGGTAGTTCCATATGTGGTCTGTGAAAAGAACACACATGCAATGACTCTGGTGGATCCATATGTGGTATGTGAAAAGAACAGACATGCAATGACACCGGTGGATCCAAATGTGGTCTGTGAAAAGAGCACACATGAAATGCCACTGGTGGATCCATATGTGGTCTATGAAGAGAACACACATGCAATGGACACTGGTGGATCCATATGTGGTCTATGAAAAGAACACACATGAAATGGCTCTGGTGGATCCATATGTGGTCTGTGAAAAGAATAGACATGCAATGACACTAGTGGATCCATATGTCGTCTGTGAAAAGAACACACATGCAATGACACTGCTGGATCCAAATGTGGTATGTGAAAAGAACACACATGCAATGACACTGGTGGATCCATATGTGGTATGTGAAAAGAACACACATGCAATGACAATGGTGGTTCCATATGTGGTATGTGAAAAGAACACACATGCAATGATCTCTGGTAGTTCCATATGTGGTCTGTGAAAAGAACACACATGCAATAACACTGGTAGGTCCTTATGTGGTTTGTGAAAAGAACAAACATGAAATGACACTGGTGGATCCATATGTGGTCTGTGAAAAGAACACACATGCAATGACTCTGGTGGATCCATTTGTGGTCTGTGAAAAGAACATACATGCAATGACACTGGTGGATCAATATGTGGTGTGTGAAAAGAACACACATGCAATGGAAATAGTGGATCCAAATGTGGTTTGTGAAAAGAACACACATGCAATGACTCTGGTCTATCCATATGTGGTTTGTGAAAAGAAGACACATGCAATGACACTGGTGGATCCATATGTGGTAAATGAAAAAACACACATGCAATGACACTAGTGGATCCACATGTGGTCTGTGAATAGAACAAACATGAAATGACACTGGTGGAACCATATGTGGTCTGTGAAAAGAACACACATGCAATGACTCTGGTGGATCCATATGTGGTCTGTGAAAAGAACACACATGCAATGACACTGGTGGATCCAAATGTGGTATGTGAAAAGAACACACATGCAATGTCACTGGTGGATCCATATGTGGTAAATGAAAAGAACACACATGCAATGACACTGGTGGATCCATATGTGGTCTTTGAAAAGAACACACATGAAATGGCTCTGGTGGATCCATATGTGGTCTGTGAAAAGAATAGACATGCAATGACACTAGTGGATCCATATGTCGTCTGTGAAAAGAACACACATGCAATGACACTGCTGGATCCAAATGTGGTATGTGAAAAGAACACACATGCAATGACACTGGTGGATCCATATGTGGTATGTGAAAAGAACACACATGCAATGACAATGGTGGTTCCATATGTGGTATGTGAAAAGAACACACATGCAATGATCTCTGGTAGTTCCATATGTGGTCTGTGAAAAGAACACACATGCAATAACACTGGTAGGTCCTTATGTGGTTTGTGAAAAGAACAAACATGAAATGACACTGGTGGATCCATATGTGGTCTGTGAAAAGAACACACATGCAATGACTCTGGTGGATCCATTTGTGGTCTGTGAAAAGAACATACATGCAATGACACTGGTGGATCAATATGTGGTGTGTGAAAAGAACACACATGCAATGGAAATAGTGGATCCAAATGTGGTTTGTGAAAAGAACACACATGCAATGACTCTGGTCTATCCATATGTGGTTTGTGAAAAGAAGACACATGCAATGACACTGGTGGATCCATATGTGGTAAATGAAAAAAAACACATGCAATGACACTAGTGGATCCACATGTGGTCTGTGAATAGAACAAACATGAAATGACACTGGTGGAACCATATGTGGTTTGTGAAAAGAACACACATGCAATGACTCTGGTGGATCCATATGTGGTCTGTGAAAAGAACACACATGCAATGACACTGGTGGATCCAAATGTGGTCTGTGAAAAGAACACACATGCAATGACACTGGTGGATCCATATGTGGTAAATGAAAAGAACACACATGCAATGACACTGGTGGATCCATATGTGGTCTTTGCAAAGAACACACATGAAATGACACTGATATATCCATATGTGGTCTATGTAAAGAACACACGTGCAATAAACTCTGGTGGATCCATATGTGGTCTGTGAAAAGAACACATATGCAATAACACTAGTGGATCCAAATGTGGTCTGTGAAAAGAACACATATGCAATGACACCGGTGGATCCATATGTGGTCTATGAAAAGAACACACATGCAATGACACTGGTGGTTCCATATGTGGTCTGTGATAATAACACACATGCAATGACTCTGGTGGATCCATATGTGGTCTGTGAAAAGAACACACATGCAATGACACTGGTGGATCCAAATGTGCTATGTGAAAAGAACACACATGCAATGACACTTGTGGATCCATATGTGGTAAAATGAAAAGAACACACATGGAATGGCACTGGTGGATCCATATGTGGTCTGTGAAAAGAACACACATGAAATGACACTGATGGATCCATATGTGGTCTATGAAAAGAACACACATGTAATGAACTCTGGTGGATCCATATGTGGTCTATGAAAAGAACACACATGCAATGACACAGGTGGATCCATATGTGGTCTGTGAAAAGAACACACATGCAATGACACTGGTGGATCCATATGTGGTAAATGAAAAGAACACACATGCAATGACACAGGTGGATCCATATGTGGTCTGTGAAAAGAACACACATGCAATGACAATGGTGGATCCATATGTGGTCTATGAAAAGAACACACATGCAATGATTCTGGTGGATCCATATGTGGTCTGTGAAAAGAACATACATGCAATGACACTAGTGGATCCATATGTGGTGTGTGAAAAGAACACACATGAAATGACAGTGGTGGATCCATATGTGGTCTGTGAAAAGAACACACATGCAATGGACACTAGTGGATCCATATGTGGTCTATGTAAAGAACACACATGAAATGACTCTGGTGGATCCATATGTGGTATATGAAAAGAACAGACATGCAATGACACTGGTGGATACATATGTGGTCTGTGAAAAGAACACACATGCAATAACACTGGTGGATCAAAATGTGGTGTGTGAAAAGAACACACATGCAATGACAATGGTGGATCCATATGTGGTCTGTGAAAAGAACACACATGCAATGATTCTGGTGGATCCATATGTGGTCTGTGAAAAGAACACACATGCAATGACACTGGTGGTTCCATATGTGGTCTGTGAAAATAACACACAAGCAATGACTCTGGTGAATCCATATGTGGTCTGTGAAAAGAAAACACTTGCAATGACACTGGTGGATCCAAATGTGCTCAGTGAAAAGAACACACATGCAATGACACTTGTGGATCCATCTATGGTAAAATGAAAAGAACACACATGCAATGACGCTAGTGGATACATATGTGGTCTGTGAAAAGAACACACATGAAATGACACTGATGGATCCATATGTGGTCTATGAAAAGAACACACATGCAATGAACTCTGGTGGATCCATATGTGGTCTGTGAAAAGAACACACATGCAATAACACTGGTGGATCCACATGTGGTATGTGAAAAGAACACACATGCAACGACACTGGTGGATCCATATGTGGTCTATGAAAAGAACACACATGCAATTACACTGGTGGATCCATATGTGGTCTTTGAAAAGAACACACATGCAATGACTCTGGTGGATCCATATGTGGTATGTGAAAAGAACAAACATGCAATGACACTAGTGGATCCATATGTAGTGTGTGAAAAGAACACACATGAAATGACACTGGTGGATCCATATGTTGTCTGTGAAAGGAACACACATGCAATGGACACTGGTGGATCCACATGTGGTATGTGAAAAGAACACACATGCAATGACAATGGTGGATCCATATGTGGTCTATGAAAAGAACAGACGTGCAATGACACTGGTGGATCCAAATATGGTATGTGAAAAGAACACACATGCAATGACACTGGTGGATCCATATGTGGTCTGTGAAAAGAACACACATGCAATGACAATGGTGGTTCCATATGTGGTATGTGAAAAGAACACACATGCAATGAACTCTGGTGGTTCCATATGTGTTCTGTGAAAAGAACACACATGCAATGACACTGGTGGATCCATATGTGGTTTGTTTAAAGAACACACATGCAATGACAATGGTAGTTCCATATGTGGTCTGTGAAAAGAACACACATGCAATGACTCTGGTGGATCCATATATGGTATGTGAAAAGAACAGACATGCAATGACACCGGTGGATCCAATGTGGTCTGTGAAAAGAACACACATGAAATGACACTAGTGGATCCATATGTGGTCTATGAAAAGAACACACATGCAATGGACACTGGTGGATCCATATGTGGTCTGTGAAAAGAACACACATGAAATGGCTCTGGTGGATCCATATGTGGTCTGTGAAAAGAACAGACATGCAATGACACTAGTGGATCCATATGTCGTCTGTGAAAAGAACACACATGGAATGACACTACTGGATCCAAATGTGGTATGTGAAAAGAACACACATGCAATGACACTGGTGGATCCATATGTGGTATGTGAAAAGAACACACATGCAATGACAATGGTGGTTCCATATGTGGTATGTGAAAAGAACACACATGCAATGAACTCTGGTGGTTCCATATGTGGTCTGTGAAAAGAACACACATGCAATGACACTGGTAGATCCTAATGTGGTTTGTGAAAAGAACACACATGAAATAACACTGGTGGATCCATATGTGGTCTGTGAAAAGAACACACATGCAATGACTCTGGTGGATCCATTTGTGGTCTGTGAAAAGAACATACATGCAATGACACTGGTGGATCAATATGTGGTGTGTGAAAAGAACACACATGCAATGGAAATAGTGGATCCAAATATGGTTTGTGAAAAGAACACACATGCAATGACTCTGGTCTATCCATATGTGGTTTGTGAAAAGAAGACACATGCAATGACACTGGTGGATCCATATGTGGTAAATGAAAAGAACACACATGCAATGACACTAGTGGATCCATATGTGGTCTGTGAAAAGAACAAACATGAAATGACACTGGTGGAACCATATGTGGTCTGTGAAAAAAAACACATGCAATGACTCTGGTGGATCCATATGTGGTCTGTGAAAAGAACACACATGCAATGACACTGGTGGATCCAAATGTGGTCTGTGAAAAGAACACACATGCAATGACACTAGTGGATCCATATGTGGTAAATGAAAAGAACACAGATGCAATGACACGGGTGGATCCATATGTGGTCTGTGAAAATAACACACATGTAATGACAATGATGGATCCATATGTGGTCTATGTAAAGAACACACATGCAATGAACTCTGGTGGATCCATATGTGGTCTGTGAAAAGAACGCACATTGAATAACACTGGTGGATCCAAATGTGGTCTGTGAAAAGAACACACATGCAATGACACCGGTGGATCCATATGTGGTCCATGAAAAGAACACACATGCAATGACACTGGTGGAACCATATGTGTCTGTGAAAAGAACACACATGCAATGACTATGGTGGATCCATATGTGGTCTGTGAAAAGAACACACATGCAATGACACTGATGGATCCATATGTGGTCTATGTAAAAAACACACATGCAATGAACTGTAATGGATCCATATGTGGTCTGTGAAAAGAACACACATGCAATAACACTGGTGGATCCAAATGTGGTCTGTGAAAAGAACACACATGCAATGACACGGGTGGATCCATATGTGGTCTATGAAAAGAACACACATGGAATGACACTGGTGGAACCATATGTGTCTGTGAAAATAACACACATGCAATTACACTGGTGGATCCATATGTGGTCTGTGAAAAGAACACACATGCAATGACTCTGGTGGATCCATATGTGGTCTGTGAAAAGAACAAACATGCAATGACACTAGTGGATCCATATGTCGTGTGTGAAAAGAACACACATGAAATGACACTGGTGGATCCATATGTGGTCTGTGAAAAGAACACACATGCAATGGACACTGGTGGATCCATATGTGGTATGTGAAAAGAACACACATGCAATGACAATGGTGGATCCATATGTGGTCTATGAAAAGAACAGACGTGCAATGACACTAGTGGATCCAAATATGGTATGTGAAAAGAAAACACATGCAATGACACTGGTGGATCCATATGTGGTCCGTGAAAAGAACACACATCCAATGACAATGGTGCTTCCATATGTGGTATGTGAAAAGAACACACATGCAATGACGCTGGTGGATCCATATGTGGTTTGTGAAAAGAACACACATGCAATGACACTGGTGGAACCATATGTGTCTGTGAAAAGAACACACATGCAATGACTATGGTGGATCCATATGTGGTCTGTTTAAAGAACACACATGCAATGACACTGGTGGATCCAAATGTGGTCTGTGGAAAGAACACACATGCAATGACACTGGTGGATCCATATGTGGTAAATGAAAAGAACACACATGGAATGACACAGGTGGATCCACATGTGGTCTGTGAAAAGAACACACATGCAATGACAATGGTGGATCCATATGTGGTCTATGAAAAGAACACACATGCAATGATTCTGGTGGATCCATATGTGGTCTGTGAAAAGAACATACATGCAATGACACTAGTGGATCCATATGTGGTGTGTAAAAAGAACACACATGAAATGACAGTGGTGGATCCATATGTGGTCTGTGAAAAGAACACACATGCAATGGACACTGGTGGATCCACATGTGGTATGTGAAAAGAACACACATGAAATGACTCTGGTGGATCCATATGTGGTCTATGAAAAGAACATACATGCAATGACACTGGTGGATACATATGTGGTCTGTGAAAAGAACACACATGCAATAACACTGGTGGATCAAAATGTGGTCTGTGAAAAGAACACACATGCAATGACAATGGTGGTTCCATATGTGGTATGTGAAAAGAACACACATGCAATGAACTCTGGTGGTTCCATATGTGTTCTGTGAAAAGAACACACATGCAATGACACTGGTGGATCCATATGTGGTTTGTTTAAAGAACACACATGCAATGACAATGGTAGTTCCATATGTGGTCTGTGAAAAGAACACACATGCAATGACTCTGGTGGATCCATATGTGGTATGTGAAAAGAACAGACATGCAATGGCACCGGTGGATCCAAATGTGGTCTGTGAAAAGAACACACATAAAATGACACTAGTGGATCCATATGTGGTCTATGAAAAGAACACACATGCAATGGACACTGGTGGATCCATATGTGGTCTGTGAAAAGAACACACATGAAATGGCTCTGGTGGATCCATATGTGGTCTGTGAAAAGAATAGACATGCAATGACACTAGTGGATCCATATGTCGTCTGTGAAAAGAACACACATGGAATGACACTATTGGATCCAAATGTGGTATGTGAAAAAAAAACACATGCAATGACACTGGTGGATCCATATGTGGTATGTGAAAAGAACACATATGCAATGACAATGGTGGTTCCATATGTGGTATGTGAAAAGAACACACATGCAATGAACTCTGGTGGTTCCATATGTGGTCTGTGAAAAGAACACACATGCAATGACACTGGTAGATCCTTATGTGGTTTGTGAAAAGAACACACATGAAATAACACTGGTGGATCCATATGTGGTCTGTGAAAAGAACACACATGCAATGACTCTGGTGGATCCATTTGTGGTCTGTGAAAAGAACATACATGCAATGACACTGGTGGATCAATATGTGGTGTGTCAAAAGAACACACATGCAATGGAAATAGTGGATCCAAATATGGTTTGTGAAAAGAACACACATGCAATGACTCTGGTCTATCCATATGTGGTTTGTGAAAAGAAGACACATGCAATGACACTGGTGGATCCATATGTGGTAAATGAAAAGAACACACATGCAATGACACTAGTGGATCCATATGTGGTCTGTGAAAAGAACAAACATGAAATGACACTGGTGGAACCATATGTGGTCTGTGAAAAAAAACACATGCAATGACTCTGGTGGATCCATATGTGGTCTGTGAAAAGAACACACATGCAATGACACTGGTGGATCCAAATGTGGTCTGTGAAAAGAACACACATGCAATGACACTAGTGGATCCATATGTGGTAAATGAAAAGAACACACATGCAACGACACGGGTGGATCCATATGTGGTCTGTGAAAATAACACAGATGTAATGACAATGATGGATCCATATGTGGTCTATGTAAAGAACACACATGCAATGAACTCTGGTGGATCCATATGTGGTCTGTGAAAAGAACACACATGCAATAACTCTGGTGGACCCATATGTGGTCTGTGAAAAGAACACACATGCAATGACTCTGGTGGACCCATATGTGGTCTGTGAAAAGAACACACATGCAATGACACCGGTGGATCCATATGTGGTCTATGAAAAGAACACACATGCAATGACACTGGTGGAACCATATGTGTCTGTGAAAAGAACACACATGCAATGACTATGGTGGATCCATATGTGGTCTGTGAAAAGAACACACATGCAATGACACTGATGGATCCATATGTGGTCTATGTAAAGAACACACATGCAATGAACTCTAGTGGATCCATATGTGGTCTGTGAAAAGAACACACATGCAATGACACTGGTGGATCCAAATGTGGTCTGTGAAAAGAACACACATGCAATGACACCGGTGGATCCATATGTGGTCTATGAAAAGAACACACATGGAATGACACTGGTGGAACCATATGTGTCTGTGAAAAGAACACACATGCAATTACACTGGTGGACATATGTGGTCTGTGAAAAGAACACACATGCAATGACTCTGGTGGATCCATATGTGGTCTGTGAAAAGAACAAACATGCAATGACACTAGTGGATCCATATGTCGTGTGTGAAAAGAACACACATGAAATGACACTGGTGGATCCATATGTGGTCTGTGAAAAGAACACACATGCAATGGACACTGGTGGATCCATATGTGGTATGTGAAAAGAACACACATGCAATGACAATGGTGGATCCATATGTGGTCTATGAAAAGAACAGACGTGCAATGACACTGGTGGATCCAAATATGGTATGTGAAAAGAACACACATGCAATGACACTGGTGGATCCATATGTGGTCCGTGAGAAGAACACACATCCAATGACAATGGTGCTTCCATATGTGGTATGTGAAAAGAACACACATCTAATGACGCTGGTGGATCCATATGTGGTTTGTGAAAAGAACACACATGCAATGACACTGGTGGAACCATATGTGTCTGTGAAAAGAACACACATGCAATGACTATGGTGGATCCATATGTGGTCTGTTTAAAGAACACACATGCAATGACACTGGTGGATCCAAATGTGGTCTGTGAAAAAACACACATGCAATGACACTGGTGGATCCATATGTGGTAAATGAAAAGAACACACATGGAATGACACAGGTGGATCCATATGTGGTCTGTGAAAAGAACACACATGCAATGACAATGGTGGATCCATATGTGGTCTATGAAAAGAACACACATGCAATGATTCTGGTGGATCCATATGTGGTCTGTGAAAAGAACATACATGCAATGACACTAGTGGATCCATATGTGGTGTGTGAAAAGAACACACATGAAATGACAGTGGTGGATCCATATGTGGTCTGTGAAAAGAACACACATGCAATGGACACTAGTGGATCCATATGTGGTATGTGAAAAGAACACACATGAAATGACTCTGGTGGATCCATATGTGGTATATGAAAAGAACAGACATGCAATGACACTGGTGGATACATATGTGGTCTGTGAAAAGAACACACATGCAATAACACTGGTGGATCAAAATGTGGTGTGTGAAAAGAACACACATGCAATGACACTGGTGGATCCATATGTGGTCTGTGAAAAGAACACACATGCAATGACTGGTGGATCCATATGTGGTCTGTGAAAAGAACACACATGCAATGACACTGGTGGTTCCATATGTGGTGTGTGAAAATAACACACATGCAATGACTCTAGTGAATCCATATGTGGTCTGTGAAAAGAAAACACTTGCAATGACACTGGTGGATCCAAATGTGCTCAGTGAAAAGAACACACATGCAATGACACTTGTGGATCCATCTGTGGTAAAATGAAAAGAACACACATGCAATGACGCTAGTGGATCCATATGTGGTCTGTGAAAAGAACACACATGAAATGACACTGATGGATCCATATGTGGTCTATGAAAAGAACACACATGCAATGAACTCTGGTGGATCCATATGTGGTCTGTGAAAAGAACACACATGCAATAACACTGGTGGATCCAAATGTGGTCTGTGAAAAGAACACACATGCAACGACACTGGTGGATCCATATGTGGTCTATGAAAAGAACACACATGCAATTACTCTGGTGGATCCATATGTGGTATGTGAAAAGAATAGACATGCAATGACACTGGTGGATCCATATGTGGTATGTGAAAAGAACAAACATGCAATGAAAATAGTGGATCCAAATGTGCTTTGTGAAAAGAACACACTGTAACACCCCAAAAATATTAATCAAGTTTATCAAGTTCTAATCACCCAAGATTAGGGTTAACCAAAAACTTTTATTACTAAATTGAATATGAATGCATGTGTGATTTACATTAGTGTATAACTGAGTGAAATTGCCATGTGTGTTTGCTACAAATGATAAGAAATGGTTTAAAGATGAATACTACATCATCTAGGCCAATTACAAACAAAATCCAAAGAAAAAGAAATAAAAAAATGAATAAAATGATGAAATGGTCATTTTGACCAAAGTTAACCACTAGGCCAATTTGTGAGTTCCTAGCAAATAATTTCTAACATAAAAAATTCCATTTCTTTTCACCCATTGCTAGACCAAGTAAAAGTGAACCCAAGCCCACTTTACAAACTCATAGAAACTATTTTCAAATCTATTTAAAGGACAATTCAAAATTGAATCAAGTTGATATGGTAAGATCACCATTATGCAAAAACCACCCAAACCAATTCACCTTGACTTCTCCAAGCAGCCATATACACTCAAGCATAAGATTAGATCACTCACCAAATTTCATTCAAAAATTTCAAATTTATATTCTTTCGGCCATTTAATCAAACAGACACTAATTAAATTTAAACACCTTATATACACTAATTAAACCTGGCCTAACTACACTGTTTTGAGCAGTGATCTTTCGACCACTTGCCCTCATTGCACTCCCCTATCTCCCCCAGCCTCTAGCAGCACCAGACACGCACTCCCACTTTGCCGTTGCGCTAGTGAATCGCCGCCCGATGCCAGCCATGCCGGCTGACCATGGACAGAGCGCCACGGACCACGCCGCCCTCTCCCACGACGTGCAGGAGATAGTCGACCGTCCATCGCCACTCCCTGTCTAGCCCTTGCTTGCAGCCAGGCCATGGACCACCCAGCAATCGCCGCGTCCACTTTCTCTGCGCCGTGCCAAGAGCGCCGCAGCCGACCAGCTCGCCCACGTCGCACCTCGCCCTCTCCGTGCGTGCACACCCTCGCCATAACACCAGCTAGCTCGCAGACACCCCCGTTCGCCGTTGCACGACCCGTAGCACCCGTGCGTCGTCTCGAACACCGTTGGTTCCGCGCAGAGCACCGCACGCGCCCGACCATCCTCGACCGCCCCGTGTCGCGCATTTAAGCCAGTGATGACCGCCAGGGAACACCGCGTCGCCCCTACCCTCAGCCACACCTTTTATCGATAGCTCGCTGTACCACCATTGCTAGAGAAGCCAGCCCATCCCGCTCGGTCCCCTCGCCGGTGTATAAATAGAGGCCCTCCCCGCCTCATTTCTCCACACCACCTCACTCCCCACTCCTCCCAGACTTCTCCCCGAAGCAAGGCGAGCGCTGCATCGCCGGAATTTGGCCGGAGCCCGTTGCTGCAGAAGAAGAAGGGAGCCGTCGATTGGAGCCGCCCCAGGAGCTGCCGCGACCACCGTTCGAACCGCCGTCATCGACAACGTCGTTCGCCCCCATCGCCGACCCTAGCTGGAGCCCTGGTGAGCCTCACACGACCCCCACCGCTGCATTAGGGTTTAGACCTCGCTGGAGTTGTTCGTCGTTGATGATGAACCTCAGCCGTTAGATCATGTTCTAATCATAGGGCCTAGATTTAAAGATACCGCTTCGCGTTAGATGAGCCACTGACCAGGGTCCATGCTGTGAGTAGCCCGCTGCGCCGCGCTGTGCAGATTGGGATGGCCTAGTTAGTTTCCCGCGTAGGCCTATGAATTCAAATAATTATTCTCCAATTTAGTTAAAACTAGATTCTGTCAATAGATTCAGAAATCAATTCAAAGAGATTCACTAAACCAAATTGCATGATTCCAATTTTGTTAGAAAGGTATTTAAATTATCTATCCAATCCTGTTGGATTCAAGTCATTTGGAATTAGAGATCACCTATAGTAAAAATAACAAGACAGAGACTTTTTAAACTTCAAACATTTTTCAAAAATCAACCATAAATGCTTTTGAGTTGATTCCAACTCTCAAAAATCACATTTGATAAGATCTATCTGAATATGTAAAAATATTTAGGGTTACATGTAGTGACATTGGCCTAGTACCAAAAGAATGCTATATGCGCATTCGAGTCACTTTAATTCTATTAAATGATAAGCTTAAACTTTATAAAATATGACCAACACTTTAAATCACATTCCCATGTATTATAATGTGTGGTGATGACATGTGTCAACATGATCCCGTATTTTAATTGGATAATATTAAATCTTAAGTATTTTCAATGAGTAGAAATTACTTTTCTAAAATAAGATAAATAAAACTAAGTCTTTATTCCATGTGACGATTGTGAAGATGCTAGATTATCTAGTGTGAATGTTAGTTTGGTAAGTAGAAATAGTGAAGTATTGTTTGGTGATTGTGTACCCCACATTCATTTATAGACGATAGTACTGACTCGGGATACGAGGAGGAGGAGTACTACCAAGAAGAAGAAGAAAACTTCAACCACTGCACTACTCAAGGAAAGCCTAGAACTACAAGTTAACTATGCAAGTTAACACTTGCCCACTTGATAACTTAAGAAAAATGCATTAGGAATGCTTGGTTATATAGCTTTGATTATACCAATCCCAAGTTTTACTTGCAAGCTTTGTTCTTTTACTTTACCAAAGTTCTTTACTTTTAGTTAGTGCTTTATGAGTATTGGAAAAATAGGATAGATACCATAAAGAGTATAAAACTAGGCCTAAGTAGTTATACTTAGATGTCATTCCAAGGCATGAGATTAGAATCGGCTAGTTACACTTGATTAGCACCCCTCATTAGTGAATACTCTTAACTTTAGTGGCTAGTGCTAACATTAAAAGTTGATCATTTTAGATGGGAATACTTGGTGAAAATGATTATGAAAACATTGGAATGAGGATTCATTCTATTGAAATGTTTTTACATGTGTTGAGAAACACAAAAGGATTTGATGATGAAAATGTTGAGGCATGAGCCTTAGCCCTTTATAAAAACTGATGGTTGAGTTCGGATGCGATACCATTCCAATTTTACTGTACAACCACAATACCTGAATTGGGTAGGGCTTAACTGGAAGTTTATATGCCTTAGTATGGGTTCCCTCGCGTAAGAGGTTGAGCTGAGGCTACCTCGTGAGTGTGAATGTCCACCTATGCAGTGCCCAGGATGGCAGATGGCCATGGCTGGGAGGCTAAGCTCATAGGGGAGGTGCCTATACTAGAGTGTGTAATTGAAAGGTTAGGATTGATTATCCGCACACTAAGTATGATGATTCAGGGTTATCCCTGACAGATGTATCGAATTTTGTGGTGAAAGTGTACCACCTCTGCAAAGTGTCAAACTATTCGAATAGCCGTGTCCGCGGTCATGGACAATTGGAGTGGCCATACTGTTCCGTTGTCAGATGTTTTCAAAATGACTTGTGAATTGAAATATGATTTTGACTTGACCACAACAGGGTTGTGGATATGAAAACTAGGTTCCCACTTAAGTGATTTAGAACATTAACTTAGTTTTCTTTACTTCTAAACTCAGTATGAGATAAACCTGCCTTTTTGCAAATAAACCTAGAGCTTAAGATTCCTACTAGAACTACCTTACTTGTTAGTGATAGTTTGGGAGTACTTAAAGAGTACTCATGGCTTTGTCCCTGGCTATTCCCGTGGCCAGACTATGAGGAGGAGTACCTGTATGATGGACAGTAGGAGGTCTACGATAACTAGGATCATCTCCCATCATCAGCATTGCCTGTGACCCTAAAGATGGAGCCCCTACTACGTTTATTTTCCGCTGCTTGATTTGTATTGAGACTGGATCATGAGATCCTTTATTTGTAAGACCTTAATATGGTTTGTAATGGATGATGTACTGTGATACCAATCTGTTATGTCTCGCAAAAATGGTAATCCTAGGATTGCGAGATATGGCATAATAGGCATCTGGGATTAAAAATCTGGGTGTTGACAAGTTGGTATCAGAGCCATCCTGGCCATAGGAGACCCTAGTTAGAATGGACGTCCGAACAAAAACCTAGTTTCAAAACACAAGATGTGAGTATTTATGAAAACCTATTCCCACTCTTATCCTTGATTCTTTCAAAAAAAGTCATGTTCCTCAAAAATTCTTGCATTCCTACATAAAATTTGACACACTTGATCACCTCACTAACTTACTCACCCTAAATTCTTATAGATGGAAGTGCAGTATTGCAAGTTCTACCAGCTGGGCAACGAAGGCCAACTAATCTTTGAGAGGGATCTAGATGCACTATCAAAGTATCTTGAGCGCCCGCATCCGGAATTATTCGGGGCACAACTCAACGATCACATAGGAGGAGATCTATAATGGCTGATCTTAGAGGCAAGATGGAAGCGCCCACTTCGGAGAAGATCCAATTCACCTTGCATGTGAACAACTGGCTAGATGGATTAGCCAGGGCTATGCATGAAGGTCTTGCCCGTCTGTGTGGGCAAAACATCAAACTGATCCAGGGAACTCGCTTTGCTCACTTCGTAAGGCGTGATTCTATGGGAATGCCCTTGGAGATGCCAGGACACCCGGAGCTGAAGCACCAGGTGGACAATCTTGACTTCATGTTGTATGATAGGCAGAACAAGTTGGACAATGCTCGTGCCTACGCCAACCACAACCATGCCATTGCAGTCAAGAAGGACTAGACCCTCGCCATTCTCGCCAAGGAACGCCAATCACTTCGTCGTTAACGCGATAAGAAGGATCGCATCATCGATCGTCTTCGCAAGAAGGTGGCCACTCTCGAGAAGACCATCCATGAACAAGAAGTCCAGCTTGAAATGAAGGAGGAGGAAGGTGAAGATATCCAGGGAGATCTTTACTCTTACCTTAGTGATGACAACGACTACCTGGAGGATGATGCCATGGAGGTCCACACTGATGATGATGATTCCGACTTCATTGATGATGATTAGATGCACTTGATCACTACCATAGGAGTGAGTTGTATCCAGTCCCAATGTATCGTAGTTTCACAGAATGGTTCTTAAAACCATCTGTTTTCTATTTGTGTTGTGGTGTGTGTTTGTATTATGTGCTTTAAATGAATGAATGAGAGGAAGTTGTTAGTTTGAAAAACCCGAGTCAAACTCAAAGTTTAAAGCTTTTGAAACAAAATCATGAACCCTAGAAATTTCCCTCTTATGTCACTATCTATCTCAATCTTCAGATGACTCATGGAAACCCCAGAGGAAGCAGTTCATCTCAGGACCTGATGCTGCAGATTCTGCAAATGCTAGTTTCTGATTGTGAAGCTAGTAGAGCTGAACGCCAAGCCAACCTAGCCACTCTTCAACAGATAGCTCAGATGGCCCACAATAACCAAGGTCACGGAAACCAGGATCACCATGGATCCAAGCTCAAGAACTTTCAGAATACCAACCCACCTATCTTTAGTAAGTCTAAGGATCCATTAGATGCTGATGACTGGCTGCAAACCATGGAAAACAACTTGGAGGTCGCAAGAGTTGAAGCCAATGAAAAAGTACTATTTGCCACCCATTATCTGGCAGGAGATGCACGAGCCTGGTGGAATAACATTCGTACCATGAACGGAGGTCGGATGATGACATGGGATGAGTTCAAAGTCAAGTTCATCCGTACTCATGTGCCCCCAGGTTTGGTCACCAGGATGAGGGATGAGTTCAGGGAACTGAAGCAAGGAAGGATGACGGTAGTTGAGTACCATGACAAATTTCTGTCCCTAGCTAGATATGCCCCTGATGAGATCAACACCGAAGCAAAGAAGAAGGAAAGGTTTTTGAATGGATTACATGATGAGATGCAGACAGTGTTAGTCAACATCCGTTTTGCAGATCTAGAAGAGCTAGTAGATTCTGCCATCCAGATGGAAGGGAAGATAAACCAAGCCAATGACAATCACAAGCGCATGATGATGCACCTGGCTGGACCCCACCATACCTAGAAGTATCGCCCCAACCCGTCGGCAGGATATGCCCCAAGAAACAACAGACCCCCTATGTCCCGTCCAAGCTATCCCAATCGTAGCGGAGGAACCTGAAGTCTGGAGGAAACCACAACAACAACCCTGGAAACTCCAATAACTTCGACCGTGCAGCACCCAAGTCCAACAACAACAACAACAGCAACAATACTGCCCCAAGGACTAGAAGCAATGCTGTGCCTGTTGCAGGAAAAGACAAGTCCCAAATTACTTGCTTTGAATGTGGAGTCAAGGGTCACTACTCCAATGAGTGCCCCAATAAGCTTGCAGCAGCCACCAATGTGAATGCACCCGCTCAGCAGCAACGCCGTGTTCAGCCTGGAAGGAGATTTGCCCTAGAGAACTCGCTCAACCGCAACAGCCGTCTATTCCACATGCAATGACACTGGTGGATCCATATGTGCGTGAAAAGAACACACATGCAATGACACGGGTGGATCCATATGTGGTCTGTGAAAAGAACACACATGTAATGACAATGATGGATCCATATGTGGTTTGTGAAAAGAACACACATGCAATGACACGGGTGGATCCATATGTGGTCTGTGAAAAGAACACACATGTAATGACAATGATGGATCCATATGTGGTCTGTGAAAAGAACACACATGCAATGACTCTGGTGGATCCATATGTGGTCTGTGAAAAGAACAGACATGCAATGATACTGGTGGATCCATATGTGGTGTGTGAAAAGAACACACATGAAATGACACCGGTGGATCCATATGTGGTCTGTGAAAAGAACACACATGCAATGGACACTGGTGGATCCATATGAGGTATGTGAAAAGAACACACATGAAATGACTCTGGTGGATCCATATGTGGTATATGAAAAGAACATACATGCAATGACACTGGTGGACCCATATGTGGTCTGTGAAAAGAACACACATGCAATAACACCGGTGGATCAAAATGTGGTGTGTGAAAAGAACACACATGCAATGACACTGGTGGATCCATCTGTGGTCTATGATAAGAACACAGATGCAATGACTCTGGTGGATCCATATGTGGTCTGTGAAAAGAACACACATGCAATGACACTGGTGGTTCCATATGTGGTCTATGAAAAGAAAACACATGCAATGACTCTGGTGGATCCATATGTGGTATGTGAAAAGAACACACATGCAATACCGCTGGTGGATCCAAATGTGGTCTATCAAAAGAACACACATGCAATGACACTTGTGGAACCTTATGTGGTAAATGAAAAGAACACACATGCAATGACACTGGTGGATCCATATGTGGTCTGTGAAAAGAACACACATGAAATGACACTGTTGGATCCATATGTGGTCTATGAAAAGAACACACATGCAATGAACTCTGGTGGATCCATATGTGGTCTGTGAAAAGAACACACATGCAATAACACTGGTAGATCCAAATGTGGTCTGTGAAAAGAACACACATGCAATGACACTGGTGGATCCATATGTGGTCTGTGAAAAGAACACACATGCAATGACACTGGTGGATCCATATGTGGTCTGTGAAAAGAACACACATGCAATGACTCTGGTGGATCCATATGTGGTATGTGAAAAGAACAGACATGCAATGCCACTAGTGGATCCATATGTGGTGTGCGAAAAGAACACACATGAAATGACACTGGTGGATCCATATGTGGTCTGTGAAAAGAACACACATGCAATGGACACGGGTGGATCGATATGTGGTATGTGAAAAGAACACACATGCAATGACATTGGTGGATCCATATGTGGTCTATGAAAAGAACAGACGTGCAATGACACTGGTGGATCCATATGTGGTATGTCAAAAGAACACACATGCAATGACACTAGTGGATCCATATGTGGTCTATGAAAAGAACACACATGCAATGACAATGGTGGTTCCATATGTGGTATGTGAAAAGAACACACATGCAATGAACTCTTGTGGTTCCATATGTGTTCTGTGAAAAGAACACACATGCAATGACACTGGTGGATCCATATGTGGTTTGTGAAAAGATCACACATGCAATGACAATGGTAGTTCCATATGTGGTCTGTGAAAAGAACACACATGCAATGACTCTGGTGGATCCATATGTGGTATGTGAAAAGAACAGACATGCAATGACACCGGTGGATCCAAATGTGGTCTGTGAAAAGAGCACACATGAAATGCCACTGGTGGATCCATATGTGGTCTATGAAGAGAACACACATGCAATGGACACTGGTGGATCCATATGTGGTCTATGAAAAGAACACACATGAAATGGCTCTGGTGGATCCATATGTGGTCTGTGAAAAGAATAGACATGCAATGACACTAGTGGATCCATATGTCGTCTGTGAAAAGAACACACATGCAATGACACTGCTGGATCCAAATGTGGTATGTGAAAAGAACACACATGCAATGACACTGGTGGATCCATATGTGGTATGTGAAAAGAACACACATGCAATGACAATGGTGGTTCCATATGTGGTATGTGAAAAGAACACACATGCAATGAACTCTGGTGGTTCCATATGTGGTCTGTGAAAAGAACACACATGCAATGACACTGGTAGGTCCTTATGTGGTTTGTGAAAAGAACACACATGAAATGACACTGGTGGATCCATATGTGGTCTGTGAAAAGAACACACATGCAATGACTCTGGTTGATCCATTTGTGGTCTGTGAAAAGAACATACATGCAATGACACTGGTGGATCAATATGTGGTGTGTGAAAAGAACAAACATGCAATGGAAATAGTGGATCCAAATGTGGTTTGTGAAAAGAACATACATGTAATGACTCTGGTCTATCCATATGTGGTTTGTGAAAAGAAGACACATGCAATGACACTAGTGGATCCATATGTGGTAAATGAAAAAAAACACATGCAATGACACTAGTGGATCCACATGTGGTCTGTGAAAAGAACAAACATGAAATGACACTGGTGGAACCATATGTGGTCTGTGAAAAGAACACACATGCAATGACTCTGGTGGATCCATATGTGGTCTGTGAAAAGAACACACATGCAATGACACTGGTGGATCCAAATGTGGTCTGTGAAAAGAACACACATGCAATGACACTGGTGGATCCATATGTGGTAAATGAAAAGAGCACACATGCAATGACACTGGTGGATCCAAATGTGGTCTTTGAAAAGAACACACATGAAATGACACTGATGGATCCATATGTGGTCTATGTAAAGAACACACGTGCAATAAACTCTGGTGGATCCATATGTGGTCTGTGAAAAGAACACATATGCAATAACACTGGTGGATCCAAATGTGGTCTGTGAAAAGAACACACATGCAATGACACCGGTGGATCCATATGTGGTCTATGAAAAGAACACACATGCAATGACACTGGTGGAACCATATGTGTCTGTGAAAAGAACACACATGCAATGACTCTGGTGGATCCATATGTGGTATGTGAAAAGAACAGACATGCAATGACACCGGTGGATCCAAATGTGGTCTGTGAAAGGAGCACACATGAAATGCCACTGGTGGATCCATATGTGGTCTATGAAGAGAACACACATGCAATGGACACTGGTGGATCCATATGTGGTCTATGAAAAGAACACACATGAAATGGCTCTGGTGGATCCATATGTGGTCTGTGAAAAGAATAGACATGCAATGACACTAGTGGATCCATATGTCGTCTGTGAAAAGAACACACATGCAATGACACTGCTGGATCCAAATGTGGTATGTGAAAAGAACACACATGCAATGACACTGGTGGATCCATATGTGGTATGTGAAAAGAACACACATGCAATGAAAATGGTGGTTCCATATGTGGTATGCGAAAAGAACACACACGCAATGAACTCTGGTGGTTCCATATGTGGTCTGTGAAAAGAACACACATGAAATGACACTGGTAGGTCCTTATGTGGTTTGTGAAAAGAACACACATGAAATGACACTGGCGGATTCATATGTGGTCTGTGAAAAGAACACACATGCAATGACTCTGGTGGATCCATTTGTGGTCTGTGAAAAGAACATACATGCAATGACACTGGTGGATCAATATGTGGTGTGTGAAAAGAACACACATGCAATGGAAATAGTGGATCCAAATGTGGTTTGTGAAAAGAACATACATGCAATGACTCTGGTCTATCCATATGTGGTTTGTGAAAAGAAGACACATGCAATGACTCTGGTCTATCCATATGTGGTTTGTGAAAAGAAGACACATGCAATGACACTGGTGGATCCATATGTGGTAAATGAAAAAAAACACATGCAATGACACTAGTGGATCCACATGTGGTCTGTGAAAAGAACAAACATGAAATGACACTGGTGGAACCATATGTGGTCTGTGAAAAGAACACACATGCAATGACACTGGTGGATCCAAATGTGGTCTGTGAAAAGAACACACATGCAATGACACTAGTGGATCCATATGTGGTAAATGAAAAGAACACACATGCAATGACACTGGTGGATCCATATGTGGTCTTTGAAAAGAACACACATGCAATGACACTGGTGGAACCATATGTGTCTGTGAAAAGAACACACATGCAATGACTCTGGTGGATCCATATGTGGTATGTGAAAAGAACAGACATGCAATGACACCGGTGGATCCAAATGTGGTCTGTGAAAGGAGCACACATGAAATGCCACTGGTGGATCCATATGTGGTCTATGAAGAGAACACACATGCAATGGACACTGGTGGATCCATATGTGGTCTATGAAAAGAACACACATGAAATGGCTCTGGTGGATCCATATGTGGTCTGTGAAAAGAATAGACATGCAATGACACTAGTGGATCCATATGTCGTTTGTGAAAAGAACACACATGCAATGACACTGCTGGATCCAAATGTGGTATGTGAAAAGAACACACATTCAATGACACTGGTGGATCCATATGTGGTATGTGAAAAGAACACACATGCAATGACAATGGTGGTTCCATATGTGGTATGTGAAAAGAACACACATGCAATGAACTCTGGTGGTTCCATATGTGGTCTGTGAAAAGAACACACATGCAATGACACTGGTAGGTCCTTATGTGGTTTGTGAAAAGAACACACATGAAATGACACTGGTGGATCCATATGTGGTCTGTGAAAAGAACACACATGCAATGACTCTGGTTGATCCATTTGTGGTCTGTGAAAAGAACATACATGCAATGACACTGGTGGATCAATATGTGGTGTGTGAAAAGAACACACATGCAATGGAAATAGTGGATCCAAATGTGGTTTGTGAAAAGAACATACATGCAATGACTCTGGTCTATCCATATGTGGTTTGTGAAAAGAAGACACATGCAATGACACTAGTGGATCCATATGTGGTAAATGAAAAAAACACATGCAATGACACTAGTGGATCCACATGTGGTCTGTGAAAAGAACAAACATGAAATGACACTGGTGGAACCATATGTGGTCTGTGAAAAGAACACACATGCAATGACTCTGGTGGATCCATATGTGGTCTGTGAAAAGAACACACATGCAATGACACTGGTGGATCCAAATGTGGTCTGTGAAAAGAACACACATGCAATGACACTGGTGGATCCATATGTGGTAAATGAAAAGAACACACATGCAATGACACTGGTGGATCCATATGTGGTCTTTGAAAAGAACACACATGAAATGACACTGATGGATCCATATGTGGTCTATGTAAAGAACACACGTGCAATAAACTCTGGTGGATCCATATGTGGTCTGTGAAAAGAACACATATGCAATAACACTGGTGGATCCAAATGTGGTCTGTGAAAAGAACACACATGCAATGACACCGGTGGATCCATATGTGGTCTATGAAAAGAACACACATGCAATGACACTGGTGGAACCATATGTGTCTGTGAAAAGAACACACATGCAATGACTCTGGTGGATCCATATGTGGTATGTGAAAAGAACAGACATGCAATGACACCGGTGGATCCAAATGTGGTCTGTGAAAGGAGCACACATGAAATGCCACTGGTGGATCCATATGTGGTCTATGAAGAGAACACACATGCAATGGATACTGGTGGATCCATATGTGGTCTATGAAAAGAACACACATGAAATGGCTCTGGTGGATCCATATGTGGTCTGTGAAAAGAATAGACATGCAATGACACTAGTGGATCCATATGTCGTCTGTGAAAAGAACACACATGCAATGACACTGCTGGATCCAAATGTGGTATGTGAAAAGAACACACATGCAATGACACTGGTGGATCCATATGTGGTATGTGAAAAGAACACACATGCAATGAAAATGGTGGTTCCATATGTGGTATGCGAAAAGAACACACACGCAATGAACTCTGGTGGTTCCATATGTGGTCTGTGAAAAGAACACACATGCAATGACACTGGTAGGTCCTTATGTGGTTTGTGAAAAGAACACACATGAAATGACACTGGTGGATCCATATGTGGTCTGTGAAAAGAACACACATGCAATGACTCTGGTGGATCCATTTGTGGTCTGTGAAAAGAACATACATGCAATGACACTGGTGGATCAATATGTGGTGTGTGAAAAGAACACACATGCAATGGAAATAGTGGATCCAAATGTGGTTTGTGAAAAGAACATACATGCAATGACTCTGGTCTATCCATATGTGGTTTGTGAAAAGAAGACACATGCAATGACTCTGGTCTATCCATATGTGGTTTGTGAAAAGAAGACACATGCAATGACACTGGTGGATCCATATGTGGTAAATGAAAAAAAACACATGCAATGACACTAGTGGATCCACATGTGGTCTGTGAAAAGAACAAACATGAAATGACACTGGTGGAACCATATGTCGTCTGTGAAAAGAACACACATGCAATGACACTGTTGGATCCAAATGTGGTATGTGAAAAGAACATACATGCAATGACAATGGTGGTTCCATATGTGGTATGTGAAAAGAACACACACGCAATGAACTCTGGTGGTTCCATATGTGGTCTGTGAAAAGAACACACATGCAATGACACTGGTAGGTCCTTATGTGGTTTGTGAAAAGAACACACATGAAATGACACTGGTGGATCCATATGTGGTCTGTGAAAAGAACACACATGCAATGACTCTGGTGGATCCATTTGTGGTCTGTGAAAAGAACATACATGCAATGACACTGGTGGATCAATATGTGGTGTGTGAAAAGAACACACATGCAATGGAAATAGTGGATCCAAATGTGGTTTGTGAAAAGAACATACATGCAATGACTCTGGTCTATCCATATGTGGTTTGTGAAAAGAAGACACATGCAATGACACTGGTGGATCCATATGTGGTAAATGAAACAAAACACATGCAATGACACTAGTGGATCCACATGTGGTCTGTGAAAAGAACAAACATGAAATGACACTGGTGGAACCATATGTGGTCTGTGAAAAGAACACACATGCAATGACTCTGGTGGATCCATATGTGGTCTCTGAAAAGAACACACATGCAATGACACTGGTGGATCCAAATGTGGTCTGTGAAAAGAACACACATGCAATGACACTGGTGGATCCATATGTGGTAAATGAAAAGAACACACATGCAATGACACTGGTGGATCCATATGTGGTCTTTGAAAAGAACACACATGAAATGACACTGATGGATCCATATGTGGTCTATGTAAAGAACACACGTGCAATAAACTCTGGTGGATCCATATGTGGTCTGTGAAAAGAACACATATTCAATAACACTGGTGGATCCAAATGTGGTCTGTGAAAAGAACACACATGCAATGACACCGGTGGATCCATATGTGGTCTATGAAAAGAACACACATGCAATGACACTGGTGGAACCATATGTGTCTGTGAAAAGAACACACATGCAATGACTATGGTGGATCCATATGTGGTCTGTTTAAAGAACACACATGCAATGACACTGGTGGATCCAAATGTGGTCTGTGAAAAGAACACACATGCAATGACACTGGTGGATCCATATGTGGTAAATGAAAAGAACACACATGCAATGACAATGGTGGTTCCATATGTGGTGTGTGAAAAGAACACACATGCAATGACACTGGTGGATCCATATGTGGTATGTGAAAAGAACACACATGCAATGACAATGGTGGTTCCATATGTGGTATGTGAAAAGAACACACATGCAATGAACTCTGGTGGTTCCATATGTGGTCTGTGAAAAGAACACACATGCAATGACACTGGTGGATCCATATGTGGTCTGTGAAAAGAACACACATGCAATGACTCTGGTGGATCCATTTGTGATCTGTGAAAAGAACATACATGCAATGACACTGGTGGATCAATATGTGGTGTGTGAAAAGAACACACATGCAATGGAAATAGTGGATCCAAATGTGGTTTGTGAAAAGAACACACATGCAGTGACTCTGGTCTATCCATATGTGGTTTGTGAAAAGAAGACACATGCAATGACACTGGTGGATCCATATGTGGTAAATGAAAAAACACACATGCAATGACACTAGTGGATCCATATGTGGTCTGTGAAAAGAACAAACATGAAATGACACTGGTGGAACCATATGTGGTCTGTGAAAAGAACACACATGCAATGACTCTGGTGGATCCATATGTGGTCTGTGAAAAGAACACACATGCAATGACACTGGTGGATCCAAATGTGGTCTGTGAATAGAACACACATGCAATGACACTGGTGGATCCATATGTGTTAATGAAAAGAACACACATGCAATGACACTGGTGGATCCATATGTGGTCTTTGAAAAGAACACACATGAAGTGACACTGATGGATCCATATGTGGTCTATGTAAAGAACACACGTGCAATAAACTCTGGTGGATCCATATGTGGTCTGTGAAAAGAACACATATGCAATAACACTGGTGGATCCAAATGTGGTCTGTGAAAAGAACACACATGCAATGACACCGGTGGATCCATATGTGGTCTATGAAAAGAACACACATGCAGTGACACTGGTGGAACCATATGTGTCTGTGAAAAGAACACACATGCAATGACTATGGTGGATCCATATGTGGTCTATGAAAAGAACACGCATGCAATGACACTGATGGATCCATATGTGGTCTATGTAAAGAACACACATGAAATGAACTCTGGTGGATCAATATGTGGTGTGTGAAAAGAACACACATGCAATGGAAATAGTGGATCCAAATGTGGTTTGTCAAAAGAACATACATGCAATGACTCTGGTCTATCCATATGTGGTTTGTGAAAAGAAGACACATGCAATGACACTGGTGGATCCATATGTGGTAAATGAAAAAAAACACATGCAATGACACTAGTGGATCCACATGTGGTCTGTGAAAAGAACAAACATGAAATGGCACTGGTGGAACCATATGTGGTCTGTGAAAAGAACACACATGCAATGACTCTGGTGGATCCATATGTGGTCTATGAAAAGAACACACATGCACTGACACTGGTGGATCCAAATGTGGTCTGTGAAAAGAACACACATGCAATGACACTGGTGGATCCATATGTGGTAAATGAAAAGAACACACATGCAATGACACTGGTGGATCCATATGTGGTCTTTGAAAAGAACACACATGCAATGACACTGGTGGAACCATATGTGTCTGTGAAAAGAACACACATGCAATGACTCTGGTGGATCCATATGTGGTATGTGAAAAGAACAGACATGCAATGACACCGGTGGATCCAAATGTGGTCTGTGAAAGGAGCACACATGAAATGCCACTGGTGGATCCATATGTGGTCTATGAAGAGAACACACATGCAATGGACACTGGTGGATCCATATGTGGTCTATGAAAAGAACACACATGAAATGGCTCTGGTGGATCCATATGTGGTCTGTGAAAAGAATAGACATGCAATGACACTAGTGGATCCATATGTCGTATGTGAAAAGAACACACATGCAATGACACTGCTGGATCCAAATGTGGTATGTGAAAAGAACACACATGCAATGACACTGGTGGATCCATATGTGGTATGTGAAAAGAACACACATGCAATGACAATGGTGGTTCCATATGTGGTATGTGAAAAGAACACACACACACAATGAACTCTGGTGGTTCCATATGTGGTCTGTGAAAAGAACACACATGCAATGACACTGGTAGGTCCTTATGTGGTTTGTGAAAAGAACACACATTAAATGACACTAGTGGATCCATATGTGGTCTGTGAAAAGAACACACATGCAATGACTCTGGTGGATCCATTTGTGGTCTGTGAAAAGAACATACATGCAATGACACTGGTGGATCAATATGTGGTGTGTGAAAAGAACACACATGCAATGGAAATAGTGGATCCAAATGTGGTTTGTGAAAAGAACATACATGCAATGACTCTGGTCTATCCATATGTGGTTTGTGAAAAGAAGACACATGCAAAGACACTGGTGGATCCATATGTGGTAAATAAAAAAAAACACATGCAATGACACTAGTGGATCCACATGTGGTCTGTGAAAAGAACAAACATGAAATGACACTGGTGGAACCATATGTGGTCTGTGAAAAGAACACACATGCAATGACTCTGGTGGATCCATATGTGGTCTGTGAAAAGAACACACATGCAATGACACTGGTGGATCCAAATGTGGTCTGTGAAAAGAACACACATGCAATGACACTGGTGGATCCATATGTGGTAAATGAAAAGAACACACATGCAATGACACTGGTGGATCCATATGTGGTCTTTGAAAAGAACACACATGAAATGACACTGATGGATCCATATGTGGTCTATGTAAAGAACACACGTGCAATAGACTCTAGTGGATCCATATGTGGTCTGTGAAAAGAACACATATGCAATAACACTGGGGGATCCAAATGTGGTCTGTGAAAAGAACACACATGCAATGACACCTGTGGATCCATATGTGGTCTATGAAAAGAACACACATGCAATGACACTGGTGGAACCATATGTGTCTGTGAAAAGAACACACATGCAATGACTATGGTGGATCCATATGTGGTCTGTTTAAAGAACACACATGCAATGACACTGGTGGATCCAAATGTGGTCTGTGAAAAGAACACACATGCAATGACACTGGTGGATCCATATGTGGTAAATGAAAAGAACACACATGCAATGACAATGGTGGTTCCATATGTGGTCTGTGAAAAGAACACACATGCAATGACACTGGTGGATCCATATGTGGTATGTGAAAAGAACACACATGCAATGACAATGGTGGTTCCATATGTGGTATGTGAAAAGAACACACATGCAATGAACTCTGGTGGTTCCATATGTGGTATGTGAAAAGAACACACATGCAATGACACTGGTGGATCCATATGTGGTCTGTGAAAAGAACACACATGCAATGACTCTGGTGGATCCATTTGTGGTCTGTGAAAAGAACATACATGCAATGACACTGGTGGATCAATATGTGGTGTGTGAAAAGAACACACATGCAATGGAAATAGTGGATGCAAATGTGGTTTGTGAAAAGAACACACATGCAGTGACTCTGGTCTATCCATATGTGGTTTGTGAAAAGAAGCCACATGCAATGACACTGGTGGATCCATATGTGGTAAATGAAAAAACACACATGCAATGACACTAGTGGATCCATATGTGGTCTGTGAAAAGAACAAACATGAAATGACACTGGTGGAACCATATGTGGTCTGTGAAAAGAACACACATGCAATGACTCTGGTGGATCCATATGTGGTCTGTGAAAAGAACACACATGCAATGACACTGGTGGATCCAAATCTGGTCTGTGAAAAGAACACACATGCAATGACACTGGTGGATCCATATGTGTTAATGAAAAGAACACACATGCAATGACACTGGTGGATCCATATGTGGTCTTTGAAAAGAACACACATGAAATGACACTGATGGATCCATATGTGGTCTATGTAAAGAACACACGTGCAATAAACTCTGGTGGATCCATATGTGGTCTGTGAAAAGAACACATATGCAATAACACTGGTGGATCCAAATGTGGTCTGTGAAAAGAACACACATGCAATGACACCGGTGGATCCATATGTGGTCTATGAAAAGAACACACATGCACTGACACTGGTGGAACCATATGTGTCTGTGAAAAGAACACACATGCAATGACTATGGTGGATCCATATGTGGTCTATGAAAAGAACACGCATGCAATGACACTGATGGATCCATATGTGGTCTATGTAAAGAACACACATGAAATGAACTCTGGTGGATCCATATGTGGTCTCTGAAAAGAACACACATGCAATGACACTGGTGGATCCAAATGTGGTCTGTGAAAAGAACACACATGCAATGACACCGGTGGATCCATATGTGGTCTATGAAAAGAATACACATGCAATGACACTGGTGGAACCATATGTGTCTGTGAAAAGAACACACATGCAATGACTATGGTGGATCCATATGTGATCTGTTTAAAGAACACACATGCAATGACACTGGTGGATCCAAATGTGGTCTGTGAAAAGAACACACATGCAATGACACTGGTGGATCCATATGTGGTAAATGAAAAGAACACACATGCAATGACACAGGTGGATCCATATGTGGTCTGTGAAAAGAACACACATGCAATGACACTGGTGGATCCATATGTGGTCTATGAAAAGAACACACATGCAATGATTCTGGTGGATCCATATGTGGTCTGTGAAAAGAACATACATGCAATGACACTAGTGGATCCATATGTGGTGTGTGAAAAGAACACACATGAAATGACAGTGGTGGATCCATATGTGGTCTGTGAAAAGAACACACATGCAATGGACACTAGTGGATCCATATGTGGTATGTGAAAAGAACACACATGAAATGACTCTGGTGGATCCATATGTGGTATATGAAAAGAACAGACATGCAATGACACTGGTGGATCCATATGTGGTCTGTGAAAAGAACACACATGCAATAACACTGGTGGATCAAAATGTGGTGTGTGAAAAGAACACACATGCAATGACACTGGTGGATCCATATGTGGTCTGTGAAAAGAACACACATGCAATGACTCTGGTGGATCCATATGTGGTCTGTGAAAAGAACACACATGCAATGACACTGGTGGTTCCATATGTGGTCTCTGAAAATAACACAGATGCAATGAAACTGGTGGATCCATATGTGGTCTGTGAAAAGAAAACACTTGCAATGACACTGGTGGATCCAAATGTGCTCAGTGAAAAGAACACACATGCAATGACACTTGTGGATCCATCTGTGGTAAAATGAAAAGAACACACATGCAATGACGCTAGTGGATCCATATGTGGTCTATGAAAAGAACACACATGAAATGACACTGATGGATCCATATGTGGTCTATGAAAAGAACACACATGCAATGAACTCTGGTGGATCCATATGTGGTCTGTGAAAAGAACACACATGCAATAACACTGGTGGATCCAAATGTGGTATGTGAAAAGAACACACATGCAACGATACTGGTGGATCCATATGTGGTCTGTGAAAAGAACACACATGCAATTACACTGGTGGATCCATATGTGGTCTTTGAAAAGAACACACATGCAATGACTTTGGTGGATCCATATGTGGTATGTGAAAAGAACAAACATGCAATGACACTAGTGGATCCATTTGTAGTGTGTGAAAAGAACACACATGAAATGACACTGGTGGATCCAAATGTGGTCTGTGAAAAGAACACACATGCAATGACACTGGTGGATCCATATGTGGTAAATGAAAAGAACACACATGCAATGACACAGGTGGATCCGTATGTGGTCTGTGAAAAGAACACACATGCAATGACACTGGTGGATCCATATGTGGTCTATGAAAAGAACACACATGCAATGATTCTGGTGGATCCATATGTGGTCTGTGAAAAGAACATACATGCAATGACACTAGTGGATCCATATGTGGTGTGTGAAAAGAACACACATGAAATGACACTGGTGGATCCATATGTGGTCTGTGAAAAGAACACACATGCAATGGACACTAGTGGATCCATATGTGGTATGTGAAAAGAACACACATGAAATGACTCTGGTGGATCCATATGTGGTATATGAAAAGAACAGACATGCAATGACACTGGTGGATCCATATGTGGTCTGTGAAAAGAACACACATGCAATAACACTAGTGGATCCAAATGTGGTGTGTGAAAAGAACACACATGCAATGACACTGGTGGATCCATATGTGGTCTGTGAAAAGAACACACATGCAATGACTCTGGTGGATCCATATGTGGTCTGTGAAAAGAACACACATGCAATGACAATGGTGGTTCCATATGTGGTCTGTGAAAATAACACACATGCAATGACTCTGGTGAATCCATATGTGGTCTGTGAAAAGAAAACACTTGCAATGACACTGGTGGATCCAAATGTGCTCAGTGAAAAGAACACACATGCAATGACACTTGTGGATCCATCTGTGGTAAAATGAAAAGAACACACATGCAATGACGCTAGTGGATCCATATGTGGTCTGTGAAAAGAACACACATGAAATGACACTGATGGATCCATATGTGGTCTATGAAAAGAACACACATGACATGAACTCTGGTGGATCCATATGTGGTCTGTGAAAAGAACACACATGCAATAACACTGGTGGATCCAAATGTGGTCTGTGAAAAGAACACACATGCAACGACACTGGTGGATCCATATGTGGTCTATGAAAAGAACACACATGCAATTACACTGGTGGATCCATATGTGGTCTTTGAAAAGAACACACATGCAATGACTCTGGTGGATCCATATGTGGTATGTGAAAAGAACAAACATGCAATGACACTAGTGGATCCATTTGTAGTGTGTGAAAAGAACACACATGAAATGACACTGGTGGATCCAAATGTGGTCTGTGAAAAGAACACACATGCAATGACACTCGTGGATCCATATGTGGTAAATGAAAAGAACACGCATGCAATGACACAGGTGGATCCATATGTGGTCTGTGAAAAGAACACACATGCAATGACACTGCTGGATCCATATGTGGTCTATGAAAAGAACACACATGCAATGATTCTGGTGGATCCATATGTGGTCTGTGAAAAGAACATACATGCAATGACACTAGTGGATCCATATGTGGTGTGTGAAAAGAACACACATGAAATGACAGTGGTGGATCCATATGTGGTCTGTGAAAAGAACACACATGCAATGGACACTAGTGGATCCATATGTGGTATGTGAAAAGAACACACATGAAATGACTCTGGTGGATCCATATGTGGTATATGAAAAGAACAGACATGCAATGACACTGGTGGATCCATATGTGGTCTGTGAAAAGAACACACATGCAATAACACTGGTGGATCAAAATGTGGTGTGTGAAAAGAACACACATGCAATGACACTGGTGGATCCATATGTGGTCTGTGAAAAGAACACACATGCAATGACTCTGGTGGATCCATATGTGGTCTGTGAAAAGAACACACATGCAATGACACTGGTGGTTCCATATGTGGTCTCTGAAAATAACACAGATGCAATGAAACTGGTGGATCCATATGTGGTCTGTGAAAAGAAAACACTTGCAATGACACTGGTGGATCCAAATGTGCTCAGTGAAAAGAACACACATGCAATGACACTTGTGGATCCATCTGTGGTAAAATGAAAAGAACACACATGCAATGACGCTAGTGGATCCATATGTGGTCTATGAAAAGAACACACATGAAATGACACTGATGGATCCATATGTGGTCTATGAAAAGAACACACATGCAATGAACTCTGGTGGATCCATATGTGGTCTGTGAAAAGAACACACATGCAATAACACTGGTGGATCCAAATGTGGTATGTGAAAAGAACACACATGCAACGACACTGGTGGATCCATATGTGGTCTGTGAAAAGAACACACATGCAATTACACTGGTGGATCCATATGTGGTCTTTGAAAAGAACACACATGCAATGACTTTGGTGGATCCATATGTGGTATGTGAAAAGAACAAACATGCAATGACACTAGTGGATCCATTTGTAGTGTGTGAAAAGAACACACATGAAATGACACTGGTGGATCCAAATGTGGTCTGTGAAAAGAACACACATGCAATGACACTGGTGGATCCATATGTGGTAAATGAAAAGAACACACATGCAATGACACAGGTGGATCCGTATGTGGTCTGTGAAAAGAACACACATGCAATGACACTGGTGGATCCATATGTGGTCTATGAAAAGAACACACATGCAATGATTCTGGTGGATCCATATGTGGTCTGTGAAAAGAACATACATGCAATGACACTAGTGGATCCATATGTGGTGTGTGAAAAGAACACACATGAAATGACACTGGTGGATCCATATGTGGTCTGTGAAAAGAACACACATGCAATGGACACTAGTGGATCCATATGTGGTATGTGAAAAGAACACACATGAAATGACTCTGGTGGATCCATATGTGGTATATGAAAAGAACAGACATGCAATGACACTGGTGGATCCATATGTGGTCTGTGAAAAGAACACACATGCAATAACACTAGTGGATCCAAATGTGGTGTGTGAAAAGAACACACATGCAATGACACTGGTGGATCCATATGTGGTCTGTGAAAAGAACACACATGCAATGACTCTGGTGGATCCATATGTGGTCTGTGAAAAGAACACACATGCAATGACAATGGTGGTTCCATATGTGGTCTGTGAAAATAACACACATGCAATGACTCTGGTGAATCCATATGTGGTCTGTGAAAAGAAAACACTTGCAATGACACTGGTGGATCCAAATGTGCTCAGTGAAAAGAACACACATGCAATGACACTTGTGGATCCATCTGTGGTAAAATGAAAAGAACACACATGCAATGACGCTAGTGGATCCATATGTGGTCTGTGAAAAGAACACACATGAAATGACACTGATGGATCCATATGTGGTCTATGAAAAGAACACACATGACATGAAC
Organism: Avena sativa; assembly: GCA_916181665.1. Taxonomy (NCBI): domain Eukaryota; kingdom Viridiplantae; phylum Streptophyta; class Magnoliopsida; order Poales; family Poaceae; genus Avena; species Avena sativa. The sequence goes on from OV702292.1 coordinate 324,448,420, forward strand.
TCTGGTGGATCCATATGTGGTCTGTGAAAAGAACACACATGCAATAACACTGGTGGATCCAAATGTGGTCTGTGAAAAGAACACACATGCAACGACACTGGTGGATCCATATGTGGTCTATGAAAAGAACACACATGCAATTACACTGGTGGATCCATATGTGGTCTTTGAAAAGAACACACATGCAATGACTCTGGTGGATCCATATGTGGTATGTGAAAAGAACAAACATGCAATGACACTAGTGGATCCATTTGTAGTGTGTGAAAAGAACACACATGAAATGACACTGGTGGATCCAAATGTGGTCTGTGAAAAGAACACACATGCAATGACACTCGTGGATCCATATGTGGTAAATGAAAAGAACACGCATGCAATGACACAGGTGGATCCATATGTGGTCTGTGAAAAGAACACACATGCAATGACACTGCTGGATCCATATGTGGTCTATGAAAAGAACACACATGCAATGATTCTGGTGGATCCATATGTGGTCTGTGAAAAGAACATACATGCAATGACACTAGTGGATCCATATGTGGTGTGTGAAAAGAACACACATGAAATGACAGTGGTGGATCCATATGTGGTCTGTGAAAAGAACACACATGCAATGGACACTAGTGGATCCATATGTGGTATGTGAAAAGAACACACATGAAATGACTCTGGTGGATCCATATGTGGTATATGAAAAGAACAGACATGCAATGACACTGGTGGATCCATATGTGGTCTGTGAAAAGAACACACATGCAATAACACTGGTGGATCAAAATGTGGTGTGTGAAAAGAACACACATGCAATGACACTGGTGGATCCATATGTGGTCTGTGAAAAGAACACACATGCAATGACTCTGGTGGATCCATATGTGGTCTGTGAAAAGAACACACATGCAATGACAGTGGTGGTTCCATATGTGGTCTGTGAAAATAACACACATGCAATCACTCTGGTGAATCCATATGTGGTCTGTGAAAAGAAAACACTTGCAATGACACTGGTGGATCCAAATGTGCTCAGTGAAAAGAACACACATGCAATGACACTTGTGGATCCATCTGTGGTAAAATGAAAAGAACACACATGCAATGACGCTAGTGGATCCATATGTGGTCTGTGAAAAGAACACACATGAAATGACACTGATGGATCCATATGTGGTCTATGAAAAGAACACACATGCAATGAACTCTGGTGGATCCATATGTGGTCTGTGAAAAGAACACATATGCAATAACACTGGTGGATCCAAATGTGGTCTGTGAAAAGAACACACATGCAACGACACTGGTGGATCCATATGTGGTCTATGAAAAGAACACACATGCAATTACACTGGTGGATCCATATGTGGTCTTTGAAAAGAACACACATGCAATGACTCTGGTGGATCCATATGTGGTATGTGAAAAGAACAAACATGTAATGACACTAGTGGATCCATTTGTAGTGTGTGAAAAGAACACACATGAAATGACACTGGTGAATCCATATGTTGTCTGTGAAAAGAACGCACATGCAATGGACACTGGTGGATCCACATGTGGTATGTGAAAAGAACACACATGCAATGACAATGGTGGATCCATATGTGGTCTATGAAAAGAACAGACGTGCAATGACACTGGTGGATCCAAATATGGTATGTGAAAAGAACACACATGCAATGACACTGGTGGATCCATATGTGGTCTGTGAAAAGAACACACATGCAATGACAATGGTGGTTCCATATGTGGTCTGTGAAAAGAACACACATGCAATGACTCTGGTGGTTCCATATGTGGTATGTGAAAAGAACAGACATGCAATGACACCGGTGGATCCAAATGTGGTATGTGAAAAGAACACACATGAAATGACACTAGTGGATCCATATGTGGTCTATGAAAAGAACACACATGCAATGGACACTGGTGGATCCATATGTGGTCTGTGAAAAGAACACACATGAAATGGCTCTGGTGGATCCATATGTGGTCTGTGAAAAGAACAGACATGCAATGACACTAGTGGATCCATATGTCGTCTGTGAAAAGAACACACATGGAATGACACTGCTGGATCCAAATGTGGTATGTGAAAAGAACACACATGCAATGACACTGGTGGATCCATATGTGGTATGTGAAAAGAACACACATGCAATGACAATGGTGGTTCCATATGTGTTATGTGAAAAGAACACACATGCAATGAACTCTGGTGGTTCTATATGTGGTCTGTGAAAAGAACACACATGCAATGACACTGGTAGATCCTTATGTGGTTTGTGAAAAGAACACACATGAAATGACACTGGTGGATCCATATGTGGTCTGTGAAAAGAACACACATGCAATAACTCTGGTGGATCCATTTGTGGTCTGTGAAAAGAACATACATGCAATGCCACTGGTGGATCAATATGTGGTGTGTGAAAAGAACACACATGCAATGGAAATAGTGGATCCAAATGTGGTTTATGAAAAGAACACACATGCAATGACTCTGGTCTATCCATATGTGGTTTGTGAAAAGAAGACACATGCAATGACACTGGTGGATCCATATGTGGTAAATGAAAAGAACACACATGCAATGACACTAGTGGATCCATATGTGGTCTATGAAAAGAACAAACATGAAATGACACTGGTGGAACCATATGTTGTCTATGAAAAGAACACACATGCAATGACACTGGTGGATCCAAATGTGGTCTGTGAAAAGAACACACATGCAATGACACTAGTGGATCCATATGTGGTAAATGAAAAGAACACACATGCAATGACACGGGTGGATCCATATGTGGTCTGTGAAAATAACACACATGTAATGACAATGATGGATCCATATGTGGTCTATGTAAAGAACACACATGCAATGAACTCTGGTGGATCCATATGTGGTCTGTGAAAAGAACGCACATGGAATAACACTGGTGGATCCAAATGTCGTCTGTGAAAAGACCACACATGCAATGACACCGGTGGATCCATATGTGGTCTATGAAAGAACACACATGCAATGACACTGGTGGAACCATATGTGTTTGTGAAAAGAACACACATGCAATGACTATGGTGGATCCATATGTGGTCTGTGAAAAGAACACACATGCAATGACACTGATGGATCCATATGTGGTCTATGTAAAGAACACACATGCAATGAACTCTAGTGGATCCATATGTGGTCTGTGAAAAGAACACACATGCAATAACACTGGTGGATCCAAATGTGGTCTGTGAAAAGAACACACATGCAATGACACCGGTGGATCCATATGTGGTCTATGAAAAGAACAAACATGGAATGACACTGGTGGAACCATATGTGCCTGTGAAAAGAACACACATGCAATTACAGTGGTGAATCCATATGTGGTCTGTGAAAAGAACAAACATGCAATGACACTAGTGGATCCATATGTCGTGTGTGAAAAGAACACACATGAAATGACACTGGTGGATCCATGTGTGGTCTGTGAAAAGAACACACATGCAATGGACACTGGTGGATCCATATGTGGTATGTGAAAATAACACACATGCAATGACAATGGTGGATCCATATGTGGTCTATGAAAAGAACAGACGTGCAATGACACTGGTGGATCCAAATATGGTATGTGAAAAGAACACACATGCAATGACACTGGTGGATCCATATGTGGTCCGTGAAAAGAACACACATCCAATGACAATGGTGCTTCCATATGTGGTATGTGAAAAGAACACACATGCAATGACACTGGTGGATCCATATGTGGTTTGTGAAAAGAACACACATGCAATGACAATGGTAGTTCCATATGTGGTCTGTGAAAAGAACACACATGCAATGACTATGGTGGATCCATATGTGGTCTATGAAAAGAACACACATGCAATGACACTGGTGGATCCAAATGTGGTCTATGAAAAGAACACACATGCAATGGCACTGGTGGATCCATATGTGGTAAATGAAAAGAACACACATGCAATGACACAGGTGGATCCATATGTGGTCTGTGAAAAGAATACACATGCAATGACAACGGTGGATCCATATGTGGTATGTGAATAGAACACACATGCAATGATTCTGGTGTATCCATATGTGGTTTGTGAAAAGAACAGACATGCAATGACACTAGTGGATCCATATGTGGTCTGTGAAAAGAACACACATGCAATGACACTGGTGGATCCATATGTGGTATGTGAAAAGAACACACATGAAGTGACAATGGTGGTTCCATATGTGGTATGTGAAAAGAACACACATGCAATGACTCTGGTGGTTCCATATGTGGTTTGTGAAAAGAACACACATGCAATGACACTGGTAGATCCTTATGTGGTTTGTGAAAAGAACACACATGAAATGACACTGGTGGATCCATATGTGGTCTGTTAAAAGAACACACATGCAATGACTCTGGTGGATCCATTTGTGGTCTATGAAAAGAACATACATGCAATGACACTGGTGGATCAGTATGTGGTGTGTGAAAAGAACACACATGCAATGGAAATAGTGGATCCAAATGTGGTTTGTGAAAAGAACACACATGCAATGACTCTGGTCTATCCATATGTGGTTTGTGAAAAGAAGACACATACAATGACACTGGTATATCCATATGTGGTAAATGAAAAGAACACACATGCAATGACACTAGTGGATCCATATGTGGTCTGTGAGAAGAACAAACATGAAATGACACTGGTGGAACCATATGTGGTCTGTGAAAAGAACACACATGCAATGACTCTGGTGGATCCATATGTGGTCTGTGAAAAGAACACACATGCAATGACACTGGTGGATCTAAATGTGGTCTGTGAAAAGAACACACATGCAATGGCACTGGTGGATCCATATGTGGTAAATGAAAAGAACAAACAGGCAATGACACTGGTGGATCCATATGTGGTCTTTGAAAAGAACACACATGAAATGACACTGATGGATCCATATGTGGTCTATGTAAAGAACACACATGCAATGAACTCTAGTGGATCCATATGTGGTCTGTGAAAAGAACACACATGGAATAGCACTGGTGGATCCAAATGTGGTCTGGGAAAAGAACACACATGCAATGACACCGGTGGATCCATATGTGGTCTATGAAAAGAACACACATGCAATGACACTGGTGGAACCATATGTGTCTGTGAAAAGAACACACATGCAATGACTATGGTCGATCCATATGTGGTCTGTGAAAAGAACACACGTGCAATGACACTGATGGATCCATATGTGGTCTGTGAAAAGAACACACATGCAATAACACTGGTGGATCCAAATGTGGTCTGTGAAAAGAACACACATGCAATGACACCGGTGGATCCATATGTGGTCTATGAAAAGAACACACATGGAATGACACTCGTGGAACCATATGTGTCTGTGAAAAGAACACACATGCAATGACTATGGTGGATCCATATGTGGTCTATGAAAAGAACACACATGCAATGACACTGGTGGATCCAAATGTGGTCTATGAAAAGAACACACATGCAATGGCACTAGTGGATCCAGATCTGGTCTGTGAAAAGAACACACATGCAATGACTCTGGTGGATCCATATGTGGTCTGTGAAAACAACACACATGCAATGACACTGGTGGTTCCATATGTGGTGTGTGAAAATAACACACATGCAATGACTCTGGTGGATCCATATGTGGTCTATGAAAAGAACACACTTGCAATGACACTGGTGGATCCAAATGTGCTCTGTGAAAAGAACACACATGCAATGACACTTGTGGATCCATATATGGTCTATGAAAAGAACACACATGCAATGATTCTGGTGGATCCATATGTGGTCTGTGAAAAGAACACACATGCAATGGACACTAGTGGATCCATATGTGGTATGTGAAAAGAACACACATGAAATGACTCTGGTGGATCCATATGTGGTATATGAAAAGAACAGACATGCAATGACACTGGTGGATCCATATGTGGTCTGTGAAAAGAACACACATGCAATAAAAGTGGTGGATCAAAATGTGGGGTGTGAAAAGAACACACATGCAATGACACTGGTGGATCCATATGTGGTCTGTTAAAAGAACACACATGCAATGACTCTGGTGGATCCATATCTGGTCTATGAAAAGAACACACATGCAATGACACTGGTGGTTCCATATGTGGTCTGTGAAAATAACACACATGCAATGACTCTAGTGAATCCATATGTGGTCAGTGAAAAGAAAACACTTGCAATGACACTGGTGGATCCAAATGTGCTCAGGGAAAAGAACACACATGCAATGACACTTGTGGATCCATCTGTGGTAAAATGAAAAGAACACACATGCAATGACGCTAGTGGATCCATATGTGGTCTGTGAAAAGAACACACATGAAATGACACTGATGGATCCATATGTGGTCTATGAAAAGAACACACATGCAATGAACTCTGGTGGATCCATATGTGGTCTGTGAAAAGTACACACATGCAATAACACTGGTGGATCCAAATGCGGTCTGTGAAAAGAACACACATGCAACGACACTGGTGGATCCATATGTGGTCTATTGAAAGAACACACATGCAATTACACTGGTGGATCCATATGTGGTCTTTGAAAAGAACACACATGCAATGACTTTGGTGGATCCATATGTGGTATGTGAAAAGAACAAACATGCAATGACACTAGTGGATCCATTTGTAGTGTGTGAAAAGAACACACATGAAATGACACTGGTGGATCCATATGTTGTCTGTGAAAAGAACGCACATGCAATGGACACTGGTGGATCCACATGTGGTATGTGAAAAGAACACACATGCAATGACAATGGTGGATCCATATGTGGTCTATGAAAAGAACAGACGTGCAATGACACTGGTGGATCCAAATATGGTATGTGAAAAGAACACACATGCAATGACACTGGTGGATCCATATGTGGTATGTGAAAAGAACACACATGCAATGACAATGGTGGTTCCATATGTGGTATGTGAAAAGAACACACATGCAATGAACTCTGGTGGATCCAAATGTGCTCAGTGAAAAGAACACACATGCAATGACACTGGTGGATCCAGATGTGGTCTGTGAAAAGAACACACATGCAATGACTCTGGTGGATCCATATGTGGTCTGTGAAAACAACACACATGCAATGACACTGGTGGTTCCATATGTGGTCTGTGAAAATAACACACATGCAATGACTCTGGTGGATCCATATGTGGTCTATGAAAAGAACACACTTGCAATGACACTGGTGGATCCAAATGTGCTCTGTGAAAAGAACACACATGCAATGACACTTGTGGATCCATATGTGGTCTATGAAAAGAACACACATGCAATGATTCTGGTGGATCCATATGTGGTCTGTGAAAAGAACACACATGCAATGGACACTAGTGGATCCATATGTGGTATGTGAAAAGAACACACATGAAATGACTCTGGTGGATCCATATGTGGTATATGAAAAGAACAGACATGCAATGACACTGGTGGATCCATTTGTAGTGTGTGAAAAGAACACACATGAAATGACACTGGTGGATCCATATGTTGTCTGTGAAAAGAACGCACATGCAATGGACAGTGGTGGATCCACATGTGGTATGTGAAAAGAACACACATGCAATGACAATGGTGGATCCATATGTGGTCTATGAAAAGAACAGACGTGCAATGACACTGGTGGATCCAAATATGGTATGTGAAAAGAACACACATGCAATGACACTGGTGGATCCATATGTGGTCTCTGAAAAGAACACACATGCAATGACAATGGTGTTTCCATATGTGGTATGTGAAAAGAACACACATGCAATGAACTCTCGTGGTTCCATATGTGTTCTGTGAAAAGAACACACATGCAACGACACTGGTGGATCCATATGTGGTTTGTTTAAAGAACACACATGCAATGACAATTGTAGTTCCATATGTGGTCTGTGAAAAGAACACACATGCAATGACTCTGGTGGATCCATATGTGGTATGTGAAAAGAACAGACATGCAATGACACCGGTGGATCCAAATGTGGTATGTGAAAAGAACACACATGAAATGACACTAGTGGATCCATATGTGGTCTATGAAAAGAACACACATGCAATGGACACTGGTGGATCCATATGTGGTCTGTGAAAAGAACACACATGAAATGGCTCTGGATCCATATGTGGTAAATGAAAAGAACAAACAGGCAATGACACTGGTGGATCCATATGTGGTCTTTGAAAAGAACACATATGAAATGACACTGATGGTTCCATATGTGGTCTATGTAAAGAACACACATGCAATGAACTCTGGTGGATCCATATGTGGTCTGTGAAAAGAACACACATGGAATAGCACTGGTGGATCCAAATGTGGTCTGTGAAAAGAACACACATGCAATGACACCGGTGGATCCATATGTGGTCTATGAAAAGAACACACATGCAATGACTATGGTCGATCCATATGTGGTCTGTGAAAAGAACACACATGCAATGACACTGATTGATCCATATGTGGTCTATGTAAAGAACACACATGCAATGAACTCTGGTGGATCCATATGTGGTCTGTGAAAAGAACACACATGCAATAACACTGGTGGATCCAAATGTGGTCTGTGAAAAGAACACACATGCAATGACACCGGTGGATCCATATGTGGCCTATGAAAAAAACACATGGAATGACACTCGTGGAACCATATGTGTCTGTGAAAAGAACACACATGCAATGACTATGGTGGATCCATATGTGGTCTATGAAAAGAACACACATGCAATGACACTGGTGGATCCAAATGTGGTCTATGAAAAAAACACACATGCAATGGCATGGTGGATCCATATGTGGTAAATGAAAATAACACACATGCAATGACACAGGTGGATCCATATGTGGTCTGTGAAAAGAACACACATGCAATGACAATGGTGGATCCATATGTGGTATGTGAATAGAACACACATGCAATGATTCTGGTGGATCCATATGTGGTTTGTGAAAAGAACAGACATGCAATGACACTAGTGGATCCATATGTGGTGTGTGAAAAGAACACACATGAAATGACACTGGTGGATCCATATGTGGTCTGTGAAAAGAACACACATGCAATGGACACTAGTGGATCCATATGTGGTATGTGAAAAGAACACACATGAAATGACTCTGGTGGATCCATATGTGGTATATGAAAAGAACAGACATGCAATGACACTGGTGGATCCATATGTGGTCTGTGAAAAGAACACACATGCAATAACACTGGTGGATCAAAATGTGGTGTGTGAAAAGAACACACATGCAATGACACTAGTGGATCCAGATGTGGTCTGTGAAAAGAACACACATGCAATGACTCTGGTGGATCCATATGTGGTCTGTGAAAAGAACACACATGCAATGACACTGGTGGTTCCATACGTGGTCTGTGAAAATAACACACATGCAATGACTCTGGTGGATCCATATGTGGTCTATGAGAAGAACACACTTGCAATGACAGTGGTGGATCCAAATGTGCTCTGTGAAAAGAACACACATGCAATGACACTTGTGGATCCATATGTGGTCTTTGAAAAGAACACACATGCAATGATTCTGGTGGATCCATATGTGGTTTGTGAAAAGAACATACATGCAATGACACTAGTGGATCCATATGTGGTGTGTGAAAAGAACACACATGAAATGACAGTGGTGGATCCATATGTGGTCTGTGAAAAGAACACACATGCAATGGACACTAGTGGATCCATATGTGGTCTGTGAAAAGAACACACATGAAATGACTCTGGTGGATCCATATGTGGTATATGAAAAGAACAGACATGCAATGACACTGGTGGATCCATATGTGGTCTGTGAAAAGAACACACATGCAATAACACTGGTGGATCAAAATGTGGTGTGTGAAAAGAACACACATGCAATGACACTGGTGGATCCATATGTGGTCTGTGAAAAGAACACACATGCAATGACTCTGGTGGATCCATATGTGGTCTGTGAAAAAAACACACATGCAATGACACTGGTGGTTCCATATGTGGTCTGTGAAAATAACACACATGCAATGACTCTGGTGAATCCATATGTGGTGTGTGAAAAGAAAACACTTGCAATGACACTAGTGGATCCAAATGTGCTCGGTGAAAAGAACACACATGCAATGACACTTGTGGATCCATCTGTGGTAAAATGAAAAGAACACACATGCAATGACGCTAGTGGATCCATATGTGGTCTGTGAAAAGAACACACATGAAATGACACTGATGGATCCATATGTGGTCTATGAAAAGAACACACATGCAATGAACTCTGGTGGATCCATATGTGGTCTGTGAAAAGAACACACATGCAATAACACTGGTGGATCCAAATGTGGTCTGTGAAAAGAACACACATGAAATGACACTAGTGGATCCATATGTGGTCTATGAAAAGAACACACATGCAATGGACACTGGTGGATCCATATGTGGTCTGTGAAAAGAACACACATGAAATGGCTCTGGTGGATCCATATGTGGTAAATGAAAAGAACAAACAGGCAATGACACTGGTGGATCCATATGTGGTCTTTGAAAAGAACACACATGAAATGACACTGATGGATCCATATGTGGTCTATGTAAAGAACACACATGCAATGAACTCTGGTGGATCCATATGTGGTCTGTGAAAAGAACACACATGGAATAGCACTGGTGGATCCAAATGTGGTCTGTGAAAAGAACACACATGCAATGACACCGGTGGATCCATATGTGGTCTATGAAAAGAACACACATGCAATGACACTGGTGGAACCATATGTGTCTGTGAAAAGAACACACATGCAATGACTATGGTCGATCCATATGTGGTCTGTGAAAAGAACACACGTGCAATGACACTGATTGATCCATATGTGGTCTATGTAAAGAACACACATGCAATGAACTCTGGTGGATCCATATGTGGTCTGTGAAAAGAACACACATGCAATAACACTGGTGGATCCAAATGTGGTCTGTGAAAAGAACACACATGCAATGACACCGGTGGATCCATACGTGGTCTATGAAAAAAAACACATCGAATTTCACTCGTGGAACCATATGTGTCTGTGAAAAGAACACACATGCAATGACTATGGTGGATCCATATGTGGTCTATGAAAAGAACACACATGCAATGACACTGGTGGAACCATGTGTGTCTGTGAAAAGAACACACATGCAATGACTATGGTCGATCCATATGTGGTATGTGAAAAGAACACACGTGCAATGACACTGATTGATCCATATGTGGTCTATGTAAAGAACACACATGCAATGAACTCTGGTGGATCCATATGTGGTCTGTGAAAAGAACACACATGCAATAACACTGGTGGATCCAAATGTGGTATGTGAAAAGAACACACATGCAATGACACCGGTGGATCCATATGTGGTCTATGAAAAAAAACACATGGAATGACACTCGTGGAACCATATGTGTCTGTGAAAAGAACACACATGCAATGACTATGGTGGATCCATATGTGGTCTATGAAAAGAACACACAAGCAATGACACTGGTGGATCCAAATGTGGTCTATGAAAAGAACACACATGCATTGGCACTGGTGGATCCATATGTGGTAAATGAAAAGAACACACATGCAATGACACAGGTGGATCCATATGTGGTCTGTGAAAAGAACACACATGCAATGACAATGGTGGATCCATATGTGGTATGTGAATAGAACACACATGCAATGATTCTGGTGGATCCATATGTGGTTTGTGAAAAGAACAGACATGCAATGACACTAGTGGATCCATATGTGGTGTGTGAAAAGAACACACATGAAATGACACTGGTGGATCCATATGTGGTTTGTGAAAAGAACACACATGAAATGACTCTGGTGGATCCATATGTGGTATATGAAAAGAACAGACATGCAATGACACTGGTGGATCCATATGTGGTCTGTGAAAAGAACACACATGCAATAACACTGGTGGATCAAAATGTGGTGTGTGAAAAGAACACACATGCAATGACACTGGTGGATCCATATGTGGTCTGTGAAAAGAACACACATGCAATGACTCTGGTGGATCCATATGTGGTCTGTGAAAAGAACACACATGCAATGACACTGGTGGTTCCATATGTGGTCTGTGAAAATAACACACATGCAATGACTCTGGTGAATCCATATGTGGTCTGTGAAAAAAAACACTTGCAATAACACTGGTGGATCCAAATGTGCTCAGTGAAAAGAACACACATGCAATGACACTTGTGGATCCATCTGTGGTAAAATGAAAAGAACACACATGCAATGACGCTAGTGGATCCATATGTGGTCTGTGAAAAGAACACACATGAAATGACACTGATGGATCCATATGTGGTCTATGAAAAGAACATACATGCAATGAACTCTGGTGGATCCATATGTGGTCTGTGAAAAGAACACACATGCAATAACACTGGTGGATCCAAATGTGGTCTGTGAAAAGAACACACATGAAATGACACTAGTGGATCCATATGTGGTCTATGAAAAGAACACACATGCAATGGACACTGGTGGATCCATATGTGGTCTGTGAAAAGAACACACATGAAATGGCTCTGGTGGATCCATATGTGGTAAATGAAAAGAACAAACACGCAATGACACTGGTGGATCCATATGTGGTCTTTGAAAAGAACACACATGAAATGACACTGATGGATCCATATGTGGTCTATGTAAAGAACACACATGCAATGAACTCTGGTGGATGCATATGTGGTCTGTGAAAAGAACACACATGGAATAGCACTGGTGGATCCAAATGTGGTCTATGACAAGAACACACATGCAATGAGACTGGTGGATCCATATGTGGTCTGTAAAAAGGACACACATGCAATGACACTGGTGGAACCATATGTGGTCTGTGAAAAGAACACACATGCAATGACTCTGGTGGATCCATATGTGGTCTGTGAAAAGAACACACATGCAATGACACTGGTGGATCCAAATGTGGTCTGTGAAAAGAACACACATGCAATGACACTGGTGGATGCATATGTGGTAAATGAAAAGAACACACATGCAATGACACCGGTGGATCCATATGTGGTCTGTGGAAAGAGCACACATGTAATGACAATAATGGATCCAAATGTGGTCTGTGAAAAGAACACACATGCAATGACTCTGGTGGATCCATATGTGGTCTGTGAAAAGAACAGACATGCAATGACACTAGTGGATCCATATGTGGTGTGTGAAAAGAACACACATGAAATGACACTGGTGGATCCATATGTGGTCTGTGAAAAGAACACACATGAAATGGCTCTGGTGGATCCATATGTGGTAAATGAAAAGAACAAACAGGCAATGACACTGGTGGATCCATATGTGGTCTTTGAAAAGAACACACATGAAATGACACTGATGGATCCATATGTGGTCTATGTAAAGAACACACATGCAATGAACTCTGGTGGATCCATATGTGGTCTGTGAAAAGAACACACATGGAATAGCACTGGTGGATCCAAATGTGGTCTGTGAAAAGAACACACACGCAATGACACCGGTGGATCCATATGTGGTCTATGAAAAGAACACACATGCAATGACACTGGTGGAACCATATGTGTCTGTGAAAAGAACACACATGCAATGACTATGGTCGATCCATATGTGGTCTGTGAAAAGAACACACGTGCAATGACACTGATTGATCCATATGTGGTCTATGTAAAGAACACACATGCAATGAACTCTGGTGGATCCATATGTGGTCTGTGAAAAGAACACACATGCAATAACACTGGTGGATCCAAATGTGGTCTGTGAAAAGAACACACATGCAATGACACCGGTGGATCCATACGTGGTCTATGAAAAAAAAACACATGGAATTTCACTCGTGGAACCATATGTGTCTGTGAAAAGAACACACATGCAATGACTATGGTGGATCCATATGTGGTCTATGAAAAGAACACACATGCAATGACACTGGTGGAACCATGTGTGTCTGTGAAAAGAACACACATGCAATGACTATGGTCGATCCATATGTGGTATGTGAAAAGAACACACGTGCAATGACACTGATTGATCCATATGTGGTCTATGTAAAGAACACACATGCAATGAACTCTGGTGGATCCATATGTGGTCTGTGAAAAGAACACACATGCAATAACACTGGTGGATCCAAATGTGGTCTGTGAAAAGAACACACATGCAATGACACCGGTGGATCCATATGTGGTCTTTGAAAAGAACACACATGAAATGACACTTATGGATCCATATGTGGTCTATGTAAAGAACACACATGCAATGAACTCTGGTGGATGCATATGTGGTCTGTGAAAAGAACACACATGGAATAGCACTGGTGGATCCAAATGTGGTCTATGACAAGAACACACATGCAATGAGACTGGTGGATCCATATGTGGTCTGTAAAAAGGACACACATGCAATGACACTGGTGGAACCATATGTGGTCTGTGAAAAGAACACACATGCAATGACTCTGGTGGATCCATATGTGGTCTGTGAAAAGAACACACATGCAATGACACTGGTGGATCCAAATGTGGTCTGTGAAAAGAACACACATGCAATGACACTGGTGGATGCATATGTGGTAAATGAAAAGAACACACATGCAATGACACCGGTGGATCCATATGTGGTCTGTGGAAAGAGCACACATGTAATGACAATAATGGATCCAAATGTGGTCTGTGAAAAGAACACACATGCAATGACTCTGGTGGATCCATATGTGGTCTGTGAAAAGAACAGACATGCAATGACACTAGTGGATCCATATGTGGTGTGTGAAAAGAACACACATGAAATGACACTGGTGGATCCATATGTGGTCTGTGAAAAGAACACACATGAAATGGCTCTGGTGGATCCATATGTGGTAAATGAAAAGAACAAACAGGCAATGACACTGGTGGATCCATATGTGGTCTTTGAAAAGAACACACATGAAATGACACTGATGGATCCATATGTGGTCTATGTAAAGAACACACATGCAATGAACTCTGGTGGATCCATATGTGGTCTGTGAAAAGAACACACATGGAATAGCACTGGTGGATCCAAATGTGGTCTGTGAAAAGAACACACACGCAATGACACCGGTGGATCCATATGTGGTCTATGAAAAGAACACACATGCAATGACACTGGTGGAACCATATGTGTCTGTGAAAAGAACACACATGCAATGACTATGGTCGATCCATATGTGGTCTGTGAAAAGAACACACGTGCAATGACACTGATTGATCCATATGTGGTCTATGTAAAGAACACACATGCAATGAACTCTGGTGGATCCATATGTGGTCTGTGAAAAGAACACACATGCAATAACACTGGTGGATCCAAATGTGGTCTGTGAAAAGAACACACATGCAATGACACCGGTGGATCCATACGTGGTCTATGAAAAAAAACACATGGAATTTCACTCGTGGAACCATATGTGTCTGTGAAAAGAACACACATGCAATGACTATGGTGGATCCATATGTGGTCTATGAAAAGAACACACATGCAATGACACTGGTGGAACCATGTGTGTCTGTGAAAAGAACACACATGCAATGACTATGGTCGATCCATATGTGGTATGTGAAAAGAACACACGTGCAATGACACTGATTGATCCATATGTGGTCTATGTAAAGAACACACATGCAATGAACTCTGGTGGATCCATATGTGGTCTGTGAAAAGAACACACATGCAATAACACTGGTGGATCCAAATGTGGTCTGTGAAAAGAACACACATGCAATGACACCGGTGGATCCATATGTGGTCTATGAAAAAAAACACATGGAATGACACTCGTGGAACCATATGTGTCTGTGAAAAGAACACACATGCAATGACTATGGTGGATCCATATGTGGTCTGTGAAAAGAACACACATGCAATAACACTGGTGGATCAAAATGTGGTGTGTGAAAAGAACACACATGCAATGACACTGGTGGATCCATATGTGGTCTGTGAAAAGAACACACATGCAATGACTCTGGTGGATCCATATGTGGTCTGTGAAAAGAACACACATGCAATGACACTGGTGGTTCCATATGTGGTCTGTGAAAATAACACACATGCAATGACTCTGGTGAATCCATATGTGGTCTGTGAAAAAAAACACTTGCAATAACACTGGTGGATCCAAATGTGCTCAGTGAAAAGAACACACATGCAATGACACTTGTGGATCCATCTGTGGTAAAATGAAAAGAACACACATGCAATGACGCTAGTGGATCCATATGTGGTCTGTGAAAAGAACACACATGAAATGACACTGATGGATCCATATGTGGTCTATGAAAAGAACATACATGCAATGAACTCTGGTGGATCCATATGTGGTCTGTGAAAAGAACACACATGCAATAACACTGGTGGATCCAAATGTGGTCTGTGAAAAGAACACACATGAAATGACACTAGTGGATCCATATGTGGTCTATGAAAAGAACACACATGCAATGGACACTGGTGGATCCATATGTGGTCTGTGAAAAGAACACACATGAAATGGCTCTGGTGGATCCATATGTGGTAAATGAAAAGAACAAACACGCAATGACACTGGTGGATCCATATGTGGTCTTTGAAAAGAACACACATGAAATGACACTGATGGATCCATATGTGGTCTATGTAAAGAACACACATGCAATGAACTCTGGTGGATGCATATGTGGTCTGTGAAAAGAACACACATGGAATAGCACTGGTGGATCCAAATGTGGTCTATGACAAGAACACACATGCAATGAGACTGGTGGATCCATATGTGGTCTGTAAAAAGGACACACATGCAATGACACTGGTGGAACCATATGTGGTCTGTGAAAAGAACACACATGCAATGACTCTGGTGGATCCATATGTGGTCTGTGAAAAGAACACACATACAATGACACTGGTGGATCCAAATGTGGTCTGTGAAAAGAACACACATGCAATGACACTGGTGGATGCATATGTGGTAAATGAAAATAACACACATGCAATGACACCGGTGGATCCATATGTGGTCTGTGGAAAGAGCACACATGTAATGACAATAATGGATCCAAATGTGGTCTGTGAAAAGAACACACATGCAATGACTCTGGTGGATCCATATGTGGTCTGTGAAAAGAACAGACATGCAATGACACTAGTGGATCCATATGTGGTGTGTGAAAAGAACACACATGAAATGACACTGGTGGATCCATATGTGGTCTGTGAAAAGAACACACATGAAATGGCTCTGGTGGATCCATATGTGGTAAATGAAAAGAACAAACAGGCAATGACACTGGTGGATCCATATGTGGTCTTTGAAAAGAACACACATGAAATGACACTGATGGATCCATATGTGGTCTATGTAAAGAACACACATGCAATGAACTCTGGTGGATCCATATGTGGTCTGTGAAAAGAACACACATGGAATAGCACTGGTGGATCCAAATGTGGTCTGTGAAAAGAACACACACGCAATGACACCGGTGGATCCATATGTGGTCTATGAAAAGAACACACATGCAATGACACTGGTGGAACCATATGTGTCTGTGAAAAGAACACACATGCAATGACTATGGTCGATCCATATGTGGTCTGTGAAAAGAACACACATGCAATAACACTGATTGATCCATATGTGGTCTATGTAAAGAACACACATGCAATGAACTCTGGTGGATCCATATGTGGTCTGTGAAAAGAACACACATCAATAACACTGGTGGATCCAAATGTGGTCTGTGAAAAGAACACACATGCAATGACACCGGTGGATCCATATGTGGTCTATGAAAAGAACACACATGCAATGACACTGGTGGAACCATATGTGTCTGTGAAAAGAACACACATGCAATGACTATGGTCGATCCATATGTGGTCTGTGAAAAGAACACACGTGCAATGACACTGATTGATCCATATGTGGTCTATATAAAGAACACACATGCAATGAACTCTGGTGGATCCATATGTGGTCTGTGAAAAGAACACACATGCAATAACACTGGTGGATCCAAATGTGGTCTGTGAAAAGAACACACATGCAATGACACCGGTGGATCCATACGTGGTCTATGAAAAAAAAACACATGGAATTTCACTCGTGGAACCATATGTGTCTGTGAAAAGAACACACATGCAATGACTATGGTGGATCCATATGTGGTCTATGAAAAGAACACACATGCAATGACACTGGTGGAACCATGTGTGTCTGTGAAAAGAACACACATGCAATGACTATGGTCGATCCATATGTGGTATGTGAAAAGAACACACGTGCAATGACACTGATTGATCCATATGTGGTCTATGTAAAGAACACACATGCAATGAACTCTGGTGGATCCATATGTGGTCTGTGAAAAGAACACACATGCAATAACACTGGTGGATCCAAATGTGGTCTGTGAAAAGAACACACATGCAATGACACCGGTGGATCCATATGTGGTCTATGAAAAAAAACACATGGAATGACACTCGTGGAACCATATGTGTCTGTGAAAAGAACACACATGCAATGACTATGGTGGATCCATATGTGGTCTATGAAAAGAACACACAAGCAATGACACTGGTGGATCCAAATGTGGTCTATGAAAAGAACACACATGCATTGGCACTGGTGGATCCATATGTGGTAAATGAAAAGAACACACATGCAATGACACAGGTGGATCCATATGTGGTCTGTGAAAAGAACACACATGCAATGACAATGGTGGATCCATATGTGGTATGTGAATAGAACACACATGCAATGATTCTGGTGGATCCATATGTGGTTTGTGAAAAGAACAGACATGCAATGACACTAGTGGATCCATATGTGGTGTGTGAAAAGAACACACATGAAATGACACTGGTGGATCCATATGTGGTTTGTGAAAAGAACACACATGAAATGACTCTGGTGGATCCATATGTGGTATATGAAAAGAACAGACATGCAATGACACTGGTGGATCCATATGTGGTCTGTGAAAAGAACACACATGCAATAACACTGGTGGATCAAAATGTGGTGTGTGAAAAGAACACACATGCAATGACACTGGTGGATCCATATGTGGTCTGTGAAAAGAACACACATGCAATGACTCTGGTGGATCCATATGTGGTCTGTGAAAAGAACACACATGCAATGACACTAGTGGTTCCATATGTGGTCTGTGAAAATAACACACATGCAATGACTCTGGTGAATCCATATGTGGTCTGTGAAAAAAACACTTGCAATAACACTGGTGGATCCAAATGTGCTCAGTGAAAAGAACACACATGCAATGACACTTGTGGATCCATCTGTGGTAAAATGAAAAGAACACACATGCAATGACGCTAGTGGATCCATATGTGGTCTGTGAAAAGAACACACATGAAATGACACTGATGGATCCATATGTGGTCTATGAAAAGAACACACATGCAATGAACTCTGGTGGATCCATATGTGGTCTGTGAAAAGAACACACATGCAATAACACTGGTGGATCCAAATGTGGTCTGTGAAAAGAACACACATGAAATGACACTAGTGGATCCATATGTGGTCTATGAAAAGAACACACATGCAATGGACACTGGTGGATCCATATGTGGTCTGTGAAAAGAACACACATGAAATGGCTCTGGTGGATCCATATGTGGTAAATGAAAAGAACAAACAGGCAATGACACTGGTGGATCCATATGTGGTCTTTGAAAAGAACACACATGAAATGACACTGATGGATCCATATGTGGTCTATGTAAAGAACACACATGCAATGAACTCTGGTGGATGCATATGTGGTCTGTGAAAAGAACACACATGGAATAGCACTGGTGGATCCAAATGTGGTCTGTGAAAAGAACACACATGCAATGACACCGGTGGATCCATATGTGGTCTATGAAAAGAACACACATGCAATGACACTGGTGGAACCATATGTGTCTGTGAAAAGAACACACATGCAATGACTATGGTCGATCCATATGTGGTCTGTGAAAAGAACACACATGCAATAACACTGATTGATCCATATGTGGTCTATGTAAAGAACACACATGCAATGAACTCTGGTGGATCCATATGTGGTCTGTGAAAAGAACACACATGCAATGACACTGGTGGATCCAAATGTGGTCTGTGAAAAGAACACACATGCAATGACACCGGTGGATCCATATGTGGTCTATGAAAAGAACACACATGCAATGACACTGGTGGATCCAAATGTGGTCTATGAAAAGAACACACATGCAATGGCACTGGTGGATCCATATGTGGTAAATGAAAAGAACACACATGCAATGACACAGGTGGATCCATATGTGGTCTGTGAAAAGAACACACATGCAATGACAATGGTGGATCCATATGTGGTATGTGAATAGAACACACATGCAATGATTCTGGTGGATCCATATGTGGTTTGTGAAAAGAACAGACATGCAATGACACTAGTGGATCCATATGTGGTGTGTGAAAAGAACACACATGAAATGACACTGGTGGATCCATATGTGGTCTGTGAAAAGAACACACATGCAATGGACACTAGTGGATCCATATGTGGTATGTGAAAAGAACACACATGAAATGACTCTGGTGGATCCATATGTGGTATATGAAAAGAACAGACATGCAATGACACTGGTGGATTCATATGTGGTCTGTGAAAAGAACACACATGCAATAACACTGGTGGATCAAAATGTGGTGTGTGAAAAGAACACACATGCAATGACACTAGTGGATCCAGATGTGGTCTGTGAAAAGAACACACATGCAATGACTCTGGTGGATCCATATGTGGTCTGTGAAAATAACACACATGCAATGACTCTGGTGAATCCATATGTGGTCTGTGAAAAGAAAACACTTGCAATGACACTGGTGGATCCAAATGTGCTCAGTGAAAAGAACACACATGCAATGACACTTGTGGATCCATCTGTGGTAAAATGAAAAGAACACACATGCAATGACGCTAGTGGATCCATATGTGGTCTGTGAAAAGAACACACATGAAATGACACTGATGGATCCATATGTGGTCTATGAAAAGAACACACATGCAATGAACTCTGGTGGATCCATATGTGGTCTGTGAAAAGAACACACATGAAATGGCTCTGGTGGATCCATATTTGGTAAATGAAAAGAACAAACAGGCAATGACACTGGTGGATCCATATGTGGTCTTTGAAAAGAACACAAATGAAATGACACTGATGGATCCATATGTGGTCTATGTAAAGAACACACATGCAATGAACTCTGGTGGATGCATATGTGGTCTGTGAAAAGAACACACATGGAATAGCACTGGTGGATCCAAATGTGGTCTGTGAAAAGAACACACATGCAATGACACCGGTGGATCCATATGTGGTCTATGAAAAGAACACACATGCAATGACACTGGTGGAACCATATGTGTCTGTGAAAAGAACACACATGCAAAGACTATGGTCGATCCATATGTGGTCTGTGAAAAGAACACACATGCAATAACACTGATTGATCCATATGTGGTCTATGTAAAGAACACACATGCAATGAACTCTGGTGGATCCATATGTGGTCTGTGAAAAGAACACACATGCAATAACACTGGTGGATCCAAATGTGGTCTGTGAAAAGAACACACATGCAATGACACCGATGGATCCATATGTGGTCTATGAAAAAAACACACATGGAATGACACTCGTGGAACCATATGTGTTTGTGAAAAGAACACACATGCAATGACTATGGTGGATCCATATGTGGTCTATGAAAAGAACACACATGCAATGACACTAGTGGATCCAAATGTGGTCTATGAAAAGAACACACATGCAATGGCACTGGTGGATCCATATGTGGTAAATGAAAAGAACACACATGCAATGACACAGGTGGATTCATATGTGGTCTGTGAAAAGAACACACATGCAATGACAATGGTGGATCCATATGTGGTATGTGAATAGAACACACATGCAATGATTCTGGTGGATCCATATATGGTTTGTGAAAAGAACAGACATGCAATGACACTAGTGGATCCATATGTGGTGTGTGAAAAGAACACACATGAAATGACACTGGTGGATCCATATGTGGTCTGTGAAAAGAACACACATGGAATGGACACTAGTGGATCCATATGTGGTATGTGAAAAGAACACACATGAAATGACTCTGGTGGATCCATATGTGGTATATGAAAAGAACAGACATGCAATGACACTGGTGGATTCATATGTGGTCTGTGAAAAGAACACACATGCAATAACACTGGTGGATCAAAATGTGGTGTGTGAAAAGAACACACATGCAATGACACTAGTGGATCGAGATGTGGTCTGTGAAAAGAACACACATGCAATGACACTGGTGGATCCATATGTGGTCTGTGAAAATAACACACATGCAATGACTCTGGTGAATCCATATGTGGTCTGTGAAAAGAAAACACTTGCAATGACACTGGTGGATCCAAATGTGCTCAGTGAAAAGAACACACATGCAATGACACTTGTGGATCCATCTGTGGTAAAATGAAAAGAACACACATGCAATGACGCTAGTGGATCCATATGTGGTCTGTGAAAAGAACACGCATGAAATGACACTGATGGATCCATATGTGGTCTATGAAAAGAACACACATGCAATGAACTCTGGTGGATCCATATGTGGTCTGTGAAAAGAACACACATGCAATAACACTGGTGGATCCAAATGTGGTCTATGAAAAGAACACACATGAAATGACACTAGTGGATCCATATGTGGTCTATGAAAAGAACACACATGCAATGGACACTGGTGGATCCATATGTGGTCTATGAAAAGAACACACATGAAATGGCTCTGGTGGATCCATATGTGTAAATGAAAAGAACAAACAGGCAATGACACTGGTGGATCCATATGTGGTCTTTGAAAAGAACACACATGAAATGACACTGATGGATCCATATGTGGTCTATGTAAAGAACACACATGCAATGAACTCTGGTGGATCCATATGTGGTCTGTGAAAAGAACACACATGGAATAGCACTGGTGGATCCAAATGTGGTCTGTGAAAAGAACACACATGCAATGACACCGGTGGATCCATATGTGGTCTATGAAAAGAACACACATGCAATGACACTGGTGGAACCATATGTGTCTGTGAAAAGAACACACATGCAATGACTATGGTCGATCCATATGTGGTCTGTGAAAAGAACACACGTGCAATGACACTGATTGATCCATATGTGGTCTATGTAAAGAACACACATGCAATGAACTCTGGTGGATCCATATGTGGTCTGTGAAAAGAACACACATGCAATAACACTGGTGGATCCAAATGTGGTCTGTGAAAAGAACACACATGCAATGACACCGGTGGATCCATATGTGGTCTATGAAAAAGCACACATGGAATGACACTCGTGGAACCATATGTGTCTGTGAAAAGAACACACATGCAATGACTATGGCGGATCCATATGTGGTCTATGAAAAGAACACACATGCAATGACCCTGGTGGAACCATGTGTGTCTGTGAAAAGAACACACATGCAATGACTATGGTCGATCCATATGTGGTCTATGAAAAGAACACACGTGCAATGACACTGATTGATCCATATGTGGTCTATGTAAAGAACACACATGCAATGAACTCTGGTGGATCCATATGTGGTCTGTGAAAAGAACACACATGCAATAACACTGGTGGATCCAAATGTGGTCTGTGAAAAGAACACACATGCAATGACACCGGTGGATCCATATGTGGTCTATGAAAAAAAAACACATGGAATGACACTCGTGGAACCATATGTGTCTGTGAAAAGAACAAACATGCAATGACTATGGTGGATCCATATGTGGTCTATGAAAAGAACACACAAGCAATGACACTGGTGGATCTAAATGTGGTCTATGAAAAGAACACACACGCAATGGCACTGGTGGATCCATATGTGGTAAATGAAAAGAACACACATGCAATGACACAGGTGGATCCATATGTGGTCTGTGAAAAGAACACATATGCAATGACAATGGTGGATCCATATGTGGTATGTGAATAGAACACACATGCAATGATTCTGGTGGATCCATATGTGGTTTGTGAAAAGAACACACATGAAATGACAGTGGTGGATCCATATATGGTCTGTGAAAAGAACACACATGAAATGACACTGGTGGATCCATATGTGGTCTGTGAAAAGAACACACATGAAATGACTCTGGTGGATCCATATGTGGTATATGAAAAGAACAGACATGCAATGACACTGGTGGATCCATATGTGGTCTGTGAAAAGAACACACATGCAATAACACTGGTGGATCAAAATGTGGTGTGTGAAAAGAACACACATGCAATGACACTGGTGGATCCATATGTGGTCTGTGAAAAGAACACACATGCAATGACTCTGGTGGATCCATATGTGGTCTGTGAAAAGAACACACATGCAATGACACCGGTGGTTCCATATGTGGTCTGTGAAAATAACACACATGCAATGACTCTGGTGAATCCATATGTGGTCTGTGAAAAGAAAACACTTGCAATAACACTGGTGGATCCAAATGTGCTCAGTGAAAAGAACACACATGCAATGACACTTGTGGATCCATCTGTGGTAAAATGAAAAGAACACATGCAATGACGCTAGTGGATCCATATGTGGTCTGTTGAAAGAACACACATGAAATGACACTGATGGATCCATATGTGGTCTATGAAAAGAACACACATGCAATGAACTCTGGTGGATCCATATGTGGTCTGTGAAAAGAACACACATGCAATAACACTGGTGGATCCAAATGTGGTCTGTGAAAAGAACACACATGAAATGACACTAGTGGATCCATATGTGGTCTATGAAAAGAACACACATGCAATGGACACTGGTGGATCCATATGTGGTCTGTGAAAAGAACACACATGAAATGACTCCGGTGGATCCATATGTGGTATATGAAAAGAACAGACATGCAATGGCACTAGTGGATCCATATGTGGTATGTGAAAAGAACACACATCCAATAACACTGGTGGATCAAAATGTGGTGTGTGAAAAGAACACACATGCAATGACACTGGTGGATCCATATGTGGTCTGTGAAAAGAACACACATGCAATGACTCTGGTGGATCCATATGTGGTCTGTGAAAAGAACACACATGCAATGACACTAGTGGATCCATATGTGGTGTGTGAAAAGAACACACATGAAATGACACTGGTGGATCCATATGTGGTCTGTGAAAAGAACACACATGCAATGGACACTAGTGGATCCATATGTGGTATGTGAAAAGAACACACATGAAATGACTCTGGTGGATCCATATGTGGTATTTGAAAAGAACAGACATGCAATGACACTGGTGGATCCATATGTGGTCTGTGAAAAGAACACACATGCAATAACACTGGTGGATCCATATGTGGTGTGTGAAAAGAACACACATGCAATGACACTGGTGGATCCATATGTGGTCTGTGAAAAGAACACACATGCAATGGACACTAGTGGATCCATATGTGGTATGTGAAAAGAACACACATGAAATGACTCTGGTGGATCCATATGTGGTATATGAAAAGAACAGACATGCAATGACACTGGTGGATCCATATGTGGTCTGCGAAAAGAACACACATGCAATAACACTGGTGGATCAAAATGTGGTGTGTGAAAAGAACACACATGCAATGACACTCGTGGATCCATATGTGGTCTATGAAAAGAACACACATGCAATGACTCTGGTGGATCCATATGTGGTCTGTGAAAAGAACACACATGCAATGACACTGGTGGTTCCATATGTGGTCTGTGAAAATAACACACATGCAATGACTCTGGTAGATCCATATGTGGTCTATGTAAAGAACACACATGCAATCAAATCTGGTGGATCCATATGTGGTATGTGAAAAGAACACACATGAAATGACTCTGGTGGATCCATATGTGGTATATGAAAAGAACATTCATACAATGACACTGGTGGATCCATATGTGGTCTCTGAAAAGAACACACATGCAATGACACTGGTGGAACCATATGTGGTCTGTGAAAAGAACACACATGCAATGACTCTGGTGGATCCATATGTGGTCTATGAAAAGAACACACATGCAATGACACTGGTGGATCCAAATGTGGTATGTGAAAAAACAAACATGCAATGACACTGGTGGATCCATATGTGGTAAATGAAAAGAACACACATCCAATGGCACTGGTGGATCCATATGTGGTCTTTGAAAAGAACACACATGAAATGACACTGATAGATCCATATGTGGTCTATGTAAAGAACACACATGCAATGAACTCTGGTGGATCCATATGTGGTCTGTGAAAAGAACACACATGCAATAACACTGGTGGATCCAAATGTGCTCTGTGAAAAGAACACACATGCAATGGCACTGGTGGATCCATATGTGGTCTATGAAAAGAACACACATGCAATGACACTGGGGGAACCATATGTGGTCTGTGAAAAGAACACACATGCAATAACTATGGTGGATCGATATGTGGTCTGTGAAAAGAACACACATGCAATGACACTGGTGGATCCAAATGTGGTCTGTGAAAAGAACACACATGCAATGACACTGGTGGATCCATATGTGGTAAATGAAAAGAACACACATGTAATGACACAGGTGGATCAATATGTGGTCTGTGAAAAGAACACACATGCAATGACAATGGTGGATCCATATGTGGTCTGTGAAAAGAACACACATGCAAAGACACTAGTGGATCCATATGTGGTGTGTGAAAAGAACACACATGAAATGACACTAGTGGATCCATATGTGGTCTGTGAAAAGAACACACATGCAATGGACACTAGTGGATCCATATGTGGTATGTGAAAAGAACACACATAAAATGACTCTGGTGGATCCATATGTGGTATATGAAAAGAACAGACATGGAATGACACTGGTGGATCCATATGTGGTATGTGAAAAGAACACACATGCAATAACACTATTGGATCAAAATGTGGTGTGTGAAAAGAACACACATGCAATGACACTGGTGGATCCATATGTGGTCTGTGAAAAGAACACACATGCAATGACTCTGGTGGATCCATATGTGGTCTGTGAAAAGAACACACATGCAATGACACTGGTGGTTCCATATGTGGTCTGTGAAAATAACACACATGCAATGACTCTGGTGGATCCATATGTGGTCTGTGAAAAGAACACACATGCAATGACACTGGTGGATCCAAATGTGCTCTCTGAAAAGAACACACATGCAATGACACTTGTGGATCCATATGCGGTCTGTGAAAAGAACACACATGAAATGACACTGGTGGATCCATATGTGGTCTATGAAAATAACACACATGCAATGAACTCTGGTGGATCCATATGTGGTCTATGAAAAGAACACACATGCAATAACACTGGTGGATGCAAATGTGGTCTGTGAAAAGAACACACATGCAATGAGACTGCTGGATCCATATGTGGTCTGTGAAAAGAACACACATGCAATGACACTGGTGGATCCATATGTGGTCTATGAAAAGAACACACATGCAATGACACTGGGGGAACCATATGTGGTCTATGAAAAGAACATACATGCAATAACTATGGTGGATGTATGTGGTCTGTGAAAAGAACACACATGCAATGACACTGGTGGATCCAAATGTGGTCGGTGAAAAGAACACACATGCAATGAGACTGGTGGATCCATATGTGGTAAATGAAAAGAACACACATGCAATGACACAGGTGGATCAATATGTGGTCTGTGAAAAGAACACACATGCAATGACAATGGTGGATCCATATGTGGTGTGTGAAAAGAACACACATGCAATGACTCGGGTGGATCCATATGTGGTCTGTGAAAAGAACACACATGCAATGACACTAGTGGATCCATATGTGGTGTGTGAAAAGAACACACATGCAATGACACTGGTGGATCCATATGTGGTCTGTGAAAAGAACACACATGCAATGACTCGGGTGGATCCATATGTGGTCTGTGAAAAGAACACACATGCAATGACACTGGTGGTTCCATATGTGGTCTGTGAAAATAACACACATGCAATGACTCTGGTGGATCCATATGTGGTCTGTGAAAAGAACACACATGCAATGACACTGGTGGATCCAAATGTGCTCTATGAAAAGAACACACATGCAATGACACTTGTGGATCCATATGCGGTCTGTGAAAAGAACACACATGAAATGACACTGGTGGATCCATATGTGGTCTATGAAAAGAACACACATGCAATAACACTGGTGGATGCAAATGTGGTCTGTGAAAAGAACACACATGCAATGACACTGCTGGATCCATATGTGGTCTGTGAAAAGAACACACATGCAATTACACTGGTGGAACCATATGTGGTCTGTGAAATGAACACACATGCAATGACTCTGGTGGATCCATATGTGGTCTATGTAAAGAACATACATGCAATGAAATCTGGTAGATCCATATGTGGTCTGTGAAAAGAACACACATGCAATAACACTGGTGGATCCAAATGTGGTCTGTGAAAAGAACACACATGCAATGACAATAGTGGATCCATACGTGGTCTGTGAAAAGAACACACATGCAATGACACTGGTGGAACCATATGTGGTCTGTGAAAAGAACACACATGCAATAACTCTGGTGGATCCATATGTGGTCTGTGAAAAGAAGACACATGCAATGACACTGGTGGATCCAAATGTGGTCTGTGAAAAGAACACACATGCAATGACACTGGTGGATCCATAGGTGGTAAATGAAAAGAACACACATGCAATGACACGGGTGGATCCATATGTGGTCTGTGAAAAGAACACACATGTAATGACAATGATGGATCCATATGTGGTCTGTGAAAAGAACACACATGCAATGACTCTGGTGGATTCATATGTGGTCTGTGAAAAGAACAGACATGCAATGACACTAGTGGATCCATATGTGGTGTGTGAAAAGAACACACATGAAATGACTCTCGTGGATCGATATGTGGTATATGAAAAGAACATACATGCAATGATACTGGTGGACCCATATGTGGTCTGTGAAAAGAACACACATGCAATAACACCGGTGGATCAAAATGTGGTGTGTGAAAGGAACACACATGCAATGACACTGTGGATCCATCTGTGGTCTGTGAAAAGAACACAGATGTATTGACTCTGGTGGATCCATATCTGGTCTGTGAAAAGAACACACATGCAATGGACACTAGTGGATCCATATGTGGTATGTGAAAAGAACACACATGAAATGACTCTGGTGGATCCATATGTGGTATATGAAAAGAACATACATGCAATGACACTGGTGGATCCATATGTGGTCTGTGAAAAGAACACACATGCAATGACACTGGTGGAACCATATGTGGTCTCTGAAAAGAACACACATGCAATGACTATGGTGGATCCATATGTTGTCTGTGAAAAGAACACACATGCAATGACACTGGTGGATCCAAATGTGGTCTCTGAAAAGAACACACATGCAATGACACTAGTGGATCCATATGTGGTAAATGAAAAGAACTTACATCCAATGACACTGGTGGATCCATATGTGGTCTTTGAAAATAACACACATGAAATGACACTGATGGATCCATATGTGGTCTATGTAAAGAACACACATGCAATGAACTCTGGTGGATCCATATGTGGTCTGTGAAAAGAACACACATGCAATAACACTGGTGGATCCAAATGTGCTCTGTGAAAAGAACACACATGCAATGACACTGGTGGATCCATATGTGGTCTATGAAAAGAACACACATGCAATGACACTTGGGGAACCATATGTGGTCTGTGAAAAGAACATACATGCAATAACTATGGTGGATGTATGTGGTCTGTGAAAAGAACACACATGCAATGACACTGGTGGATCCAAATGTGGTCTATGAAAAGAACACACATGCAATGACACTGGTGGATCCAAATGTGGTCTGTGAAAAGAACACACATGCAATGAGACTGGTGGATCCATATATGGTAAATGAAAAGAACACACATGCAATGACACAGGTGGATCAATATGTGGTCTGTGAAAAGAACACACATGCAATGACAATGGTGGATCCATATGTGGTCTGTGAAAAGAACAGACATGCAATGACACTAGTGGATCCATATGTGGTGTGTGAAAAGAACACACATGAAATTACACTGGTGGATCCATATGTGGTCTGTGAAAAGAACACACATGCAATGGACACTAGTGGATCCATATGTGGTATGTGAAAAGAACACACATGAAATGACTCTGGTGGATCCGTATGTGGTATATGAAAAGAACAGACATGCAATGACACTGGTGGATCCATATGTGGTATATGAAAAGAACACACATACAATAACACTGGTGGATCAAAATGTGGTGTGTGAAAAGAACACACATGCAATGGCACTGGTGGATCCATATGTGGTCGGTGAAAAGAACACACATGCAATGACTCTGGTGGATCCATATGTGGTCTGTGAAAAGAACACACATGCAATGACACTGGTGGTTCCATATGTGGTCTGTGAAAATAACACACATGCAATGACTCTGGTGGATCCATATGTGGTCTGTGAAAAGAACACACATGCAATGACACTGGTGGATCCAAATGTGCTCTGTGAAAAGAACACACATGCAATGACACTTGTGGATCCATATGCGGTCTGTGAAAAGAACACACATGAAATGACACTCATGGATCCATATGTTGTCTATGAAAAGAACACACATGCAATGAACTCTGGTGGATCCATATGTGGTCTGTGAAAAGAACACACATGCAATAACACTGGTGGATCCAAATGTGGTCTGCGAAAAGAACACACATGCAATAACACTGCTGGATCCATATGTGGTCTGTGAAAAGAACACACATGCAATTACACTGGTGGAACCATATGTGGTCTGTGAAATGAACACACATGCAATGACTCTGGTGGATCCATATGTGGTCTATGTAAAGAACATACATGCAATGAAATCTGGTAGATCCATATGTGGTGTGTGAAAAGAACACACATGCAATAACACTGGTGGATCCAAATGTGGTCTGTGAAAAGAACACACATGCAATGACACTAGTGGATCCATATGTGGTCTGTGAAAAGAACACACATGCAATGACACTCGTGGATCCATATGTGGTCTGTGAAAAGAACACACATGCAATGACACTGGTGGATCCAAATGTGGTCTGTGAAAAGAACACACATGCAATGACACGGGTGGATCCATATGTGGTAAATGAAAAGAACACACATGCAATGACACGGGTGGATCCATATGTGGTCTGTGAAAAGAACACACCTGTAATGACAATGATGGATCCATATGTGGTCTGTGAAAAGAACACACATGCAATGACTCTGGTGGATTCATATGTGGTCTGTGAAAAGAACAGACATGCAATGACACTAGTGGATCCATATGTGGTGTGTGAAAAGAACACACATGAAATGACTCTGGTGGATCGATATGTGTTATATGAAAAGAACATACATGCAATGATACTGGTGGACCCATATGTGGTCTGTGAAAAGAACACACATGCAATAACACCGGTGGATCAAAATGTGGTGTGTGAAAGGAACACACATGCAATGACACTGGTGGATCCATCTGTGGTCTGTGAAAAGAACATAGATGTAATGACTCTGGTGGATCCATATGTGGTCTGTGAAAAGAACACACATTCAATGACACTGGTGGTTCCATATGTGGTATATGAAAAGAACACACATGCAATGACACTGATGGATCCATATGTGGTATATGAAAAGAACACACATGCAATGACAATGGTGGTTCCATATGTGGTCTGTGAAAAGAACACACATGCAATGACTCTGGTGGATCCATTTGTGGTCTGTGAAAAGAATAGACATGCAATGACACTAGTGCATCAATATGTGGTGTGTGAAAAGAACACACATAAAATGGAAATAGTGGATCCAAATGTGGTTTGTGAAAAGAACACACATGCAATGACTCTGGTGTATCCATATGTGGTTTGTGAAAAGAAGACACATGCAATGACACTGGTGGATCCAAATGTGGTCTGTGAAAAGAACACACATGCAATGACACTAGTGGATCCATATGTGGTCTATGAAAAGAACACACATGAAATGACACTGGTGGAACCATATGTGGGATGAGAAAAGAACACACATGCAATGACTATGGTGGATCCTTATGTGGTTTGTGAAAAGAACACACATGCAATGACACTGGTGGATCCAAATGTGGTCTGTCAAAAGAACACACATGCAATGACACTGGTGGATCCATATGTGGTCTGTGAAAAGAACACACATGCAATGGACACTAGTGGATCCATATGTGGTATGTGAAAAGAACACACATGAAATGACTCTGGTGGATCCATATGTGGTATATGAAAAGAACAGACATGCAATGACACTGGTGGATCCATATGTGGTCTGTGAAAAGAACACACATGCAATAACACTGGTGGATCAAAATGTGGTGTGTGAAAAGAATACACATGCAATGACACTGGTGGATCCATATGTGGTCTGTGAAAAGAACACACATACAATGACTCTGGTGGATCCATATGTGGTCTGTGAAAAGAACACACATGCAATGACACTGGTGGTTCCATATGTGGTCTGTGAAAATAACACACATGCAATGACTCTGGTGGATCCATATGTGGTCTGTAAAAAGAACAGACATGCAATGACACTAGTGGATCCATATGTGGTGTTTGAAAAGAACACAAATGAAATGACACTGGTGGATCCATATGTGGTATGTGAAAAGAACACACATGCAATGGACACTGGTGGATCCATATGTGGTATGTGAAAAGAACACACATGAAATGACTCTGGTGGATCCATATGTGGTATATGAAAAGAACATACATGCAATGACACTGGTGGATCCATATGTGGTCTGTGAAAAGAACACACATGCAATGACACTAGTGGAACCATATGTGGTCTGTGAAAAGAACACACATGCAATGACTATGGTGGATCCATATGTTGTCTGTGAAAAGAACACACATGCAATGACACTGGTGGATCCAAATGTGGTCTGTGAAAAGAACACACATGCAATGACACTGGTGGATCCATATGTGGTAAATGAAAAGAACACACATGCAATGACACTGGTGGATCCATATCTGGTCTTTGAAAAGAACACACATGAAATGACACTGATGGATCCATAAGTGGTCTATGTAAAGAACACACATGCAATGAACTCTGGTGGATCCATATGTGGTCTGTGAAAAGAACACACATGCAATAACACTGGTGGATCCAAATGTGCTCTGTGAAAAGAACACACATGCAATGACACTAGTGGATCCATATGTGGTCTATGAAAAGAACACACATGCAATGACACTGGGGGAACCATATGTGGTCTGTGCAAAGAACACACATGCAATAACTATGGTGGATCGATATGTGGTCTGTGAAAAGAACACACATGCAATGACACTGGTGGATCCAAATGTGGTCTGTGAAAAGAACACACATGCAATGACACTGGTGGATCCATATGTGGTAAATGAAAAGAACACACATGCAATGACACAGGTGGATCAATATGTGGTCTGTGAAAAGAAGACACATGCAATGACAATGGCGGATCCATATGTCGTCTGTGAAAAGAACACACATGCAATGACACTAGTGGATCCATATGTGGTGTGTGAAATAAACACACATGAAATGACACTGGTGGATCCATATGTGGACTGTGAAAAGAACACACATGAAATGACTCTGGTGGATCCATATGTGGTATATGAAAAAAACAGACATGCAATGACACTGGTGGATCCATATGTGGTCTGTGAAAAGAACACACATGCAATAACACTGGTGGATCAAAATGTGGTGTGTGAAAAGAACACACATGCAATGACACTGGTGGATCCATATGTGGTCCGTGAAAAGAACACACATGCAATGACTCTAGTGGATCCATATGTGGTCTGTGAAAAGAACACACATGCAATGACACTGGTGGTTCCATATGTGGTATGTGAAAATAACACACATGCAATGACTCTGGTGGATCCATATGTGGTATGTGAAAAGAACACACATGCAATGACACTTGTGGATCCAAATGTGCTCTGTGAAAAGAACACACATGCAATGACACTTGTGGATCCATATGTGGTAAAATGAAAAGAACAGACATGCAATGACACTGGTGGATCCATATGTGGTATGTGAAAAGAACACACATGAAATTACACTGATGGATCCATATGTGGTCTATGAAAAGAACACACATGCAATAAACTCTGTTGGATCCATATGTGGTCTGTGAAAAGAACACACATGCAATAACACTGGTGGATCCAAATGTGGTCTGTGAAAAGAACACACATGCAATGACACTGGTGGATCCATATGTGGTCTGTGAAAAGAACACACATGCAATTACACTGGTGGAACCATATGTGGTCTGTGAAAAGAACACACATGCAATGACTCTGGTGGATCCATATGTGGTCTATGTAAAGAACACACATGCAATGAAATCTGGTAGATCCATATGTGGTCTGTGAAAAGAACACACATGCAATAACACTGGTGGATCCAAATGTGGTCTGTGAAAACAACACACATGCAATGACATTGGTGGATCCATATGTGGTCTGTGAAACGAACACACATGCAATGGCACTGGTGGAACTATATGTGGTCCGTGAAAAGAACACACATGCAATGACTCTGGTGGATCCATATGTGGTTTGTGAAAAGAACACACATGCAATGACACTGGTGGATCCAAATGTGGTCTGTGAAAAGAACACACATGCAATGACACTGGTGGATCCATATGTGGTAAATGAAAAGAACACACATGCAATGACACGGGTGGATCCATATGTGGTCTGTGAAAAGAACACACATGTAATGACATGATGGATCCATATGTGGTCTATGAAAAGAACACACATGCAATGACTCTGGTGGATCCATATGTGGTCTGTGAAAAGAAGAGACATGCAATGACACTAGTGGATCCATATGTGGTGTGTGAAAAGAACACACTTGAAATGACACTGGTGGATCCATATGTGGTCTGTGAAAAGAACACACATGCAATGGACACTAGTGGATCCATATGTGGTATGTCAAAAGAACACACATGAAATGACTCTGGTGGATCCATATGTGGTATATGAAAAGAACATACATGCAATGACACTGGTGGACCCATATGTGGTCTGTGAAAAGAACACACATGCAATAACACCGGTGGATCAAAATGTGGTGTGTGAAAGGAACACACATGCAATGACACTGGTGGATCCATCTGTGGTCTGTGAAAAGAACACATATGCAATGACTCTAGTGGATCCATATGTTGTCTGTGAAAAGAACACACATGCAATGACACTGGTGGTTCCATATGTGGTCTATTAAAAGAACACACATGAAATGACACTGATGGATCCATATGTGGTCTATGTAAAGAACACACATGCAATGAACTCTGGTGGATCCATATGTGGTCTGTGAAAACAACACACATGCAATACCACTGGTGGATCCAAATGTGGTCTGTGAAAAGAACACACATGCAATGACACTGGTGGATCCAAATGTGCTCTGTGAAAAGAACACACATGCAATGACACTGGTGGATCCATATGTGGTCTATGAAAGGAACACACATGCAATGACACTGGGGGAACCATATGTGGTCTGTGAAAAGAACACACATGCAATGACTATGGTGGATCGATATGTGGTCTGTGAAAAGAACACACATGTAATGACACTGGTGGATCCAAATGTGGTCTGTGAAAAGAACACACATGCAATAACACTGGTGGATCCATATGTGGTAAATGAAAAGAACACACATGCAATGACACAGGTAGATCAATATGTGGTCTGTGAAAAGAACACACATGCAATGACAACGGTGGATCCATATGTGGTCTGTGAAAAGAACACACATGCAATGATTCTGGTGGATCCATATGTGGTCTGTGAAAAGAACAGACATGCAATGACACTAGTGGATCCATATGTGGTGTGTGAAAAGAACACACATGAAATGACATTGGTGGATCCATATGTGGTCTGTGAAAAGAACACACATGCAATGGACACTAGTGGATCCATATGTGGTATGTGAAAATAACACACATGAAATGACTCTAGTGGATCCATATGTGGTATATAAAAAGAACAGACATGCAATGACACTGGTGGATCCATATGAGGTCTGTGAAAAGAACACACATGCAATAACACTGGTGGATCAAAATGTGGTGTGTGAAAAGAACACAGATGCAATGACACTGGTGGATCCATATGTGGTCTATGAAAAGAACACACATGCAATGACACTAGAGGAACCATATGTGGTCTGTGAAAAGAACACACATGCAATGACTATGGTGGATCCATATGTTGTCTGTGAAAAGAACACACATGCAATGACACTGGTGGATCCAAATGTGTTCTGTGAAAAGAACACACATGCAATGACACTGGTGGATCCATATGTGGTAAATGAAAAGAACACACATCCAATGACACTGGTGGATCCATATCTGGTCTTTGAAAAGAACACACATGAAATGACACTGATGGATCCATATGTGGTCTATGAAAGAACACACATGCAATGAACTCTGGTGGATCCATATGTGGTCTATGAAAAGAACACACATGCAATAACACCGGTGGATCCAAATGTGCTCTGTGAAAAGAACACACATGCAATGACACTGGTGGATCCATATGTGGTCTATGAAAAGAACACACATGCAATGACACTGGGGGAACCATATGTGGTCTGTGCAAAGAACACACATGCAATAACTATGGTGGATCGATATGTGGTATGTGAAAAGAACACACATGCAATGACACTGGTGGATCCAAATGTGGTCTGTGAAAAGAACACACATGCAATGACACTGGTGGATCCATATGTGGTAAATGAAAAGAACACACATGCAATGACACAGGTGGATCAATATGTGGTCTGTGAAAAGAAGACACATGCAATGACAATGGCGGATCCATATGTCGTCTGTGAAAAGAACACACATGCAATGACACTAGTGGATCCATATGTGGTGTGTGAAAAGAACACACATGAAATGACACTGGTGGATCCATATGTGGTCTGTGAAAAGAACACACATGAAATGACTCTGGTGGATCCATATGTGGTATATGAAAAGAACAGACATGCAATGACACTGGTGGATCCATATGTGGTCTGTGAAAAGAACACACATGCAATAACACTGGTGGATCAAAATGTGGTGTGTGAAAAGAACACACCTGCAATGACACTGGTGGATCCATATGTGGTATGTGAAAAGAACACACATGCAATGACTCTGGTGGATCCATATGTGGTCTGTGAAAAGAACACACATGCAATGACACTGGTGGTTCCATATGTGGTCTGTGAAAATAACACACATGCGATGACTCTGGTGGATCCATATGTGGTATATGAAAAGAACACACATGCAATGACACTGGTGGATCCAAATGTGCTCTATGAAAAGAACACACATGCAATGACACTTGTGGATCCATATGTGGTAAAATGAAAAGAACAGACATGCAATGACACTGGTGGATCCATATGTGGTATGTGAAAAGAACACACATGAAATGACACTGATGGATCCATATGTGGTCTATGAAAAGAACACACATGCAATAAACTCTGTTGGATCCATATGTGGTCTGTGAAAAGAACACACATGCAATAACACTGGTGGATCCAAATGCGGTATGTGAAAAGAACACACATGAAATGACTCTGGTGGATCCATATGTGGTATATGAAAAGAACATACATGCAATGACCCTGGTGGACCCATATGTGGTCTGTGAAAAGAACACACATGCAATAACACCGGTGGATCAAAATGTGGTGTGTGAAAGGAACACACATGCAATGACACTGGTGGATCCATCTGTGGTCTGTGAAAAGAACACATATGCAATGACTCTAGTGGATCCATATATGGTCTGTGAAAATAACACACATGCAATGACACTGGTGGTTCCATATGTGGTCTATTAAAAGAACACACATGAAATGACACTGATGGATCCATATGTGGTCTATGTAAAGAACACACATGCAATGAACTCTGGTGGATCCATATGTGGTCTGTGAAAACAACACACATGCAATACCACTGGTGGATCCAAATGTGGTCTGTGAAAAGAACACACATGCAATGACACTGGTGGATCCAAATGTGCTCTGTGAAAAGAACACACATGCAATGACACTGGTGGATCCATATGTGGTCTATGAAAGGAACACACATGCAATGACACTGGGGGAACCATATGTGGTCTGTGAAAAGAACACACATGCAATGACTATGGTGGATCGATATGTGGTCTGTGAAAAGAACACACATGTAATGACACTGGTGGATCCAAATGTGGTCTGTGAAAAGAACACACATGCAATAACACTGGTGGATCCATATGTGGTAAATGAAAAGAACACACATGCAATGACACAGGTAGATCAATATGTGGTCTGTGAAAAGAACACACATGCAATGACAACGGTGGATCCATATGTGGTCTGTGAAAAGAACACACATGCAATGATTCTGGTGGATCCATATGTGGTCTGTGAAAAGAACATACATGCAATGACACTAGTGGATCCATATGTGGTGTGTGAAAAGAACACACATGAAATGACATTGGTGGATCCATATGTGGTCTGTGAAAAGAACACACATGCAATGGACACTAGTGGATCCATATGTGGTATGTGAAAATAACACACATGAAATGACTCTAGTGGATCCATATGTGGTATATAAAAAGAACAGACATGCAATGACACTGGTGGATCCATATGTGGTCTGTGAAAAGAACACACATGCAATAACACTGGTGGATCAAAATGTGGTGTGTGAAAAGAACACAGATGCAATGACACTGGTGGATCCATATGTGGTCTATGAAAAGAACACACATGCAATGACACTAGAGGAACCATATGTGGTCTGTGAAAAGAACACACATGCAATGACTATGGTGGATCCATATGTTGTCTGTGAAAAGAACACACATGCAATGACACTGGTGGATCCAAATGTGTTCTGTGAAAAGAACACACATGCAATGACACTGGTGGATCCATATGTGGTAAATGAAAAGAACACACATCCAATGACACTGGTGGATCCATATCTGGTCTTTGAAAAGAACACACATGAAATGACACTGATGGATCCATATGTGGTCTATGAAAGAACACACATGCAATGAACTCTGGTGGATCCATATGTGGTCTATGAAAAGAACACACATGCAATAACACCGGTGGATCCAAATGTGCTCTGTGAAAAGAACACACATGCAATGACACTGGTGGATCCATATGTGGTCTATGAAAAGAACACACATGCAATGACACTGGGGGAACCATATGTGGTCTGTGCAAAGAACACACATGCAATAACTATGGTGGATCGATATGTGGTATGTGAAAAGAACACACATGCAATGACACTGGTGGATCCAAATGTGGTCTGTGAAAAGAACACACATGCAATGACACTGGTGGATCCATATGTGGTAAATGAAAATAACACACATGCAATGACACAGGTGGATCAATATGTGGTCTGTGAAAAGAAGACACATGCAATGACAATGGCGGATCCATATGTCGTCTGTGAAAAGAACACACATGCAATGACACTAGTGGATCCATATGTGGTGTGTGAAAAGAACACACATGAAATGACACTGGTGGATCCATATGTGGTCTGTGAAAAGAACACACATGAAATGACTCTGGTGGATCCATATGTGGTATATGAAAAGAACAGACATGCAATGACACTGGTGGATCCATATGTGGTCTGTGAAAAGAACACACATGCAATAACACTGGTGGATCAAAATGTGGTGTGTGAAAAGAACACACCTGCAATGACACTGGTGGATCCATATGTGGTATGTGAAAAGAACACACATGCAATGACTCTGGTGGATCCATATGTGGTCTGTGAAAAGAACACACATGCAATGACACTGGTGGTTCCATATGTGGTCTGTGAAAATAACACACATGCGATGACTCTGGTGGATCCATATGTGGTATATGAAAAGAACACACATGCAATGACACTGGTGGATCCAAATGTGCTCTATGAAAAGAACACACATGCAATGACACTTGTGGATCCATATGTGGTAAAATGAAAAGAACAGACATGCAATGACACTGGTGGATCCATATGTGGTATGTGAAAAGAACACACATGAAATGACACTGATGGATCCATATGTGGTCTATGAAAAGAACACACATGCAATAAACTCTGTTGGATCCATATGTGGTCTGTGAAAAGAACACACATGCAATAACACTGGTGGATCCAAATGCGGTATGTGAAAAGAACACACATGAAATGACTCTGGTGGATCCATATGTGGTATATGAAAAGAACATACATGCAATGACCCTGGTGGACCCATATGTGGTCTGTGAAAAGAACACACATGCAATAACACCGGTGGATCAAAATGTGGTGTGTGAAAGGAACACACATGCAATGACACTGGTGGATCCATCTGTGGTCTGTGAAAAGAACACATATGCAATGACTCTAGTGGATCCATATATGGTCTGTGAAAAGAACACACATGCAATGACACTGGTGGTTCCATATGTGGTCTATTAAAAGAACACACATGAAATGACACTGATGGATCCATATGTGGTCTATGTAAAGAACACACATGCAATGAACTCTGGTGGATCCATATGTGGTCTGTGAAAACAACACACATGCAATACCACTGGTGGATCCAAATGTGGTCTGTGAAAAGAACACACATGCAATGACACTGGTGGATCCAAATGTGCTCTGTGAAAAGAACACACATGCAATGACACTGGTGGATCCATATGTGGTCTATGAAAGGAACACACATGCAATGACACTGGGGGAACCATATGTGGTCTGTGAAAAGAACACACATGCAATGACTATGGTGGATCGATATGTGGTCTGTGAAAAGAACACACATGCAATGACACTGGTGGATCCAAATGTGGTCTGTGAAAAGAACACACATGCAATGACACTGGTGGATCCATATGTGGTAAATGAAAAGAACACACATGCAATGACACAGGTAGATCAATATGTGGTCTGTGAAAAGAACACACATGCAATGACAACGGTGGATCCATATGTGGTTTGTGAAAAGAACACACATGCAATGATTCTGGTGGATCCATATGTGGTCTGTGAAAAGAACAGACATGCAATGACACTAGTGGATCCATATGTGGTGTGTGAAAAGAACACACATGAAATGACATTGGTGGATCCATATGTGGTCTGTGAAAAGAACACACATGCAATGGACACTAGTGGATCCATATGTGGTATGTGAAAAGAACACACATGAAATGACTCTAGTGGATCCATATGTGGTATATAAAAAGAACAGACATGCAATGACACTGGTGGATCCATATGTGGTCTGTGAAAAGAACACACATGCAATAACACTGGTGGATCAAAATGTGGTGTGTGAAAAGAACACACATGCAATGACACTGGTGGATCCATATGTGGTCTATGAAAACAACACACATGCAATAACACTAGGGGAACCATATGTGGTCTGTGAAAAGAACACACATGCAATGACACTGGTGTTTCCATATGTGGTCTGTGAAAATAACACACATGCAATGACTCTGGTGGATCCATATGTGGTCTGTGAAAATAACACACATGCAATGACACTGGTGGATCCAAATGTGCTCTGTGAAAAGAACACACATGCAATGACACTTGTGGATCCATATGTGGTAAAATGAAAAGAACACACATGCAATGACACTGGTGGATCCATATGTGGTCTGTGAAAAGAACACACATGAAATGACACTGATGGATCCATATGTGGTCTATGAAAAGAACACACATGCAATGAACTCTGGTGGATCCATATCTGGTCTGTGAAAAGAACACACATGCAATAACACTGGTGGATCCAAATGTGGTCTGTGAAAAGAACACACATGCAATGACACTGGTAGATCCATATGTGGTCTGTGAAAAGAACACACATGCAATTACACCGGTGGAACCATATGTGGTCTGTGAAAAGAACACACATGCAATGACTCTGGTGGATCCATATGTGGTCTATGTAAAGAACACACATGCAATGAAATCTGGTAGATCCATATGTGGTCTGTGAAAAGAACACACATGCAATAACACTAGTGGATCCAAATGTGGTCTGTGGAAACAACACACATGCAATGACACTGGTGGATCCATATGTGGTCTGTGAAAAGAACACACATGCAATGACACGGGTGGATCCATATGTGGTCTGTCAATAACACACATGTAATGACTCTGGTGGATCCATATGTGGTCTGTGAAAAGAACACACATGCAATGACTCTGGTGGATCCATATGTGGTCTGTGAAAAGAACACACATGAAATGAACTCTGGTGGATCCATATGTGGTCTGTGAAAAGAACACACATGCAATAACACTGGTGGATCCAAATGTGCTCTGTGAAAAGAACACACATGCAATGACACTGGTGGATCCATATGTGGTCTATGAAAAGAACACACATGCAATGACACTGGGGGAACCATATGTGGTATGTGCAAAGAACACACATGCAATAACTATGGTGGATCGATATGTGGTCTGTGAAAAGAACACACATGCAATGACATTGGTGGATCCAAATGTGGTCTTGAAAAGAACACACATGCAATGACACTGGTGGATCCATATGTGGTAAATGAAAACAACACACATGCAATGACACGGGTGGATCCATATGTGGTCTGTCAAAAGAACACACATGTAATGACAATGATGGATCCATATGTGGTCTGTGAAAAGAACACACATGCAATGACTCTGGTGGATCCATATGTGGTCTGTGAAAATAAGAGACATGCAATGACACTAGTGGATCCATATGTGGTGTGTGAAAAGAACACACATGAAATGACACTGGTGGATCCATATGTGGTCTGTGAAAAGAACACACATGCAATGGACACTGGTGGATCCATATGTGGAATGTGAAAAGAACACACATGAAATGACTCTGGTGGATCCATATGTGGTATATGAAAAGAACATACATGCAATGACACCGGTGGACCCATATGTGGTCTGTGAAAAGAACACACATGCAATAACACCGGTGGATCAAAATGTGGTGTGTGAAAGGAACACACATGCAATTACACTGGTGGATCCATCTGTGGTCTGTGAAAAGAACACAGATGCAATGACTCTAGTGGATCCATATGTGGTCTATGAAAAGAACACACATGCAATGACACTGGTGGTTCCATATGTGGTCTATGAAAAGAAAACACATGCAGTGACTCTGGTGGATTCATATGTGGTCTGTGAAAAGAACACACATGCAATACCGCTGGTGGATCCAAATGTGGTCTGTCAAAAGAACACACATGCAATTACACTTCTGGAACCTTATGTGGTAAATGAAAAGAACACACATGCAATGACACTGGTGGATCCATATGTGGTCTGTGAAAAGAACACACATGAAGTGACACTGTTGGATCCATATGTGGTCTATGAAAAGAACACACATGCAATGAACTTTGGTGGATCCATATATGGTCTCTAAAAGTAACACACATGCAATAACACTGGTGGATCCAAATGTGGTCTGTGAAAAGAACACACATGTAATGACACTGGTGGATCCATATGTGGTCTGTGAAAAGAACACACAGGCAATGACACTGGTGGATCCATATGTGGTCTGTGAAAAGAACACACATGCAATGACACTGGTGGATCCATATGTGGTCTTTGAAAAGAACACACATGCAATGACTCTGGTGGATCCATATGTGGTCTGTGAAAAGAACAGACATGCAATGACACTAGTGGATCCATATGTGGTGTGTGAAAAGAACACACATGAAATGACACTGGTGGATCCATATGTGGTCTGTGAAAAGAACACACATGCAATGGACACTGGTGGATCGATATGTGGTATGAGAAAAGAACACGCATGCAATGACATTGGTGGATCCATATGTGGTCTATGAAAAGAACAGACGTGCAATGGCACTGGTGGATCCATATGTGGTATGTGAAAAG
The DNA here is from genome assembly GCA_916181665.1 of Avena sativa. Taxonomy (NCBI): domain Eukaryota; kingdom Viridiplantae; phylum Streptophyta; class Magnoliopsida; order Poales; family Poaceae; genus Avena; species Avena sativa. The sequence goes on from OV702292.1 coordinate 324,492,800, forward strand.
AACACACATGCAATGACAATGGTGGTTCCATATGTGGTATGTGAAAAGAACACACTTGCAATGAACTCTGGTGGTTCCATATGTGTTCTGTGAAAAGAACACACATGCAATGACACTGGTGGATCCATATGTTGTTTGTGAAAAGAACACACATGCAATAACAATGGTAGTTCCATATGTGGTCTGTGAAAAGAAAACACATGCAATAACTCTGGTGGATTCATATGTGGTATGTGAAAAGAACTGACTTGCAATGACACCGGTGGATCCAAATGTGGTCTGTGAAAAGAACACACATGAAATGACACTAGTGGATCCATATGTGGTCTATGAAAAGAACACACATGCAATGGACACTGGTGGATCCATATGTGGTCTGTGAAAAGAACCCACATGAAATGGCTCTGGTGGATCCATATGTGGTATGTGAAAAGAAGAGACATGCAATGACACTAGTGGATCCATATGTCGTCTGTGAAAAGAACACACATGCAATGACACTGCTGGATCCAAATGTGGTATGTGAAAAGAACACACATGCAATGACACTGGTGGATCCATATGTGGTATGTGAAAAGAACACACATGCAATGACAATGGTGGTTCCATATGTGGTATGTGAAAAGAACACACATGCAACAAACTCTGGTGGTTCCATATGTGGTCTGTGAAAGGAACACACATGCAATGACACTGGTAGATCCTTATGTGGTTTGTGAAAAGAACACACATGAAATGACACTGGTGGATCCATATGTGGTCTTTGAAAAGAACACACATGAAATGACACTGATGGATCCATATGTGGTCTATGTAAAGAACACACATGCAATGACACTGGTGGATCCATATGTGGATGAAAAGAACACACATGCAATGACACCGATGGATCCATATGTGGTCTGTGAAAAGAACACACATGTAATGACAATGATGGATCCATATGTGGTCTGTGAAAAGAACACACATGCAATGACTCTGGTGGATCCATATGTGTTCTGTGAAAAGAACACACATGCAATGACACTGGTGGATCCATATGTGGTGTGTGAAAAGAACACACATGCAATGACACTGGTAGATCCTTATGTCGTTTGTGAAAACAACACACATGAAATGACACTGGTGGATCCATATGTGGTCTTTGAAAAGAACACACATGAAATGACACTGATGGATCCATATGTGGTCTATGTAAAGAACACACATGCAATGACACTGGTGGATCCATATGTGGATGAAAAGAACACACATGCAATGACACCGGTGGATCCATATGTGGTCTGTGAAAAGAACACACATGTAATGACAATGATGGATCCATATGTGGTCTGTGAAAAGAACACACATGTAATGACAATGATGGATCCATATGTGGTCTATGAAAATAACACACATGCAATGACTCTAGTGGATCCATATGTGTTCTGTGAAAAGAACACACATGCAATGACACTGGTGGATCCATATGTGGTTTGTGAAAAGAACACACATGCAATGACAATGGTAGTTCCATATGTGGTCTGTGAAAAGAACACACATGCAATGACAATGGTGGATCCATATGTGGTATGTGAAAAGAACACACATACAATGACACCGGCGGATCCAAATGTGGTCTGTGAAAAGAACACACATGCAATGGACACTGGTGGATCCATATGTGGTCTATGAAAAGAACACACATGAAATGGCTCTGGTGGATCCATATGTGGTCTGTGAAAAGAACAGACATGCAATGACACTAGTGGATCCATATGTCGTATGTGAAAAGAACACACATGCAATGACACTGCTGGATCCAAATGTGGTATGTGAAAAGAACACACATGCAATGACAATGGTGGTTCCATATGTGGTATGTGAAAAGAACACACATGCAATGAACTCTGGTGGTTCCATATGTGGTCTGTGAAAAGAACACACATGCAATGACAGTAGTAGATCCTATGTGGTCTTTGAAAAGAACACACATGCAATGACACTGGTGGATCCATATGTGGTCTTTGAAAAGAACACACATGAAATGACACTGATGGATCCATATGTGGTCTTTGAAAAGAACACACATGCAATGACACTGGTGGATCCATATGTGGTCTTTGAAAAGAACACACATGAAATGACACTGATGGATCCATATGTGGTCTATGTAAAGAACACACATGCAATGAACTCTGGTGGATCCATATGTGGTCTGTGAAAAGAACACACATGCAATAACACTGGTGGATCCAAATGTGGTCTGTGAAAAGAACACACATGCAATGACACTGGTGGATCCATATGTAGTCTATGAAAAGAACACACATGGAGTGACACTAGGGGAACCATATGTGGTCTGTGAAAAGAACACACATGCAATGACTATGGTGGATCGATATGTGGTCTGCGAACAGAACACACATGCAATGACACTGGTGGATCCAAATGTGGTCTGTGAAAAGAAAACACATGCAATGACACTGGTGGATCCATATGTGGTAAATGAAAAGAACACACATGCAATGACACAAGTGGATCAATATGTGGTCTGTGAAAAGAACACACAGGCAATGACAATGGTGGATCCATATGTGGTCTGTGAAAAGAACACACATGCAATGATTCTGGTGGATCCAAATGTGGCCTGTGAAAAGAACAGACATGCAATGACACTAGTGGATTCATATGTGGTGTGTGAAAAGAACACACATGAAATGACACTGGTGGATCCATATGTGGTCTGTGAAAACAACACACATGCAATGGACACTAGTGGATCCATATGTGGTATGTGAAAAGAACACACATGAAATGACTCTGGTGGATCCATATGTGGTATATGAAAAGAACAGACATGCAATGACACTGGTGGATCCATATGTGGTCTGTGAAAAGAACACACATGCAATAACACTGGTGGATCAAAATGTGGTGTGTGAAAAGAACACACATGCAATGACACTGGTGAATCCATATGTGGTATGTGAAAAGAACACACATGCAATGGCTCTTGTGGATCCATATGTGGTCTGTGAAAAGAACACACATGCAATGACACTGGTGGTTCCATATGTGGTCTGTGAAAATAACACACATGCAATGACTCTGGTGGATCCATATGTGGTCTGTGAAAAGAACAGACATGCAATGACACTGGTGGATCCAAATGTGCTCTGTGAAAAGAACACACATGCAATGACACTTGTGGATCCATATGTGGTAAAATGAAAAGAACACACATGCAATGACACTGGTGGATCCATATGTGGTCTGTGAAAAGAACACACATGAAATGACACTGATGGATCCATATGTGGTCCATGAAAAGAACACACATGCAATGAACTCTGGTGAATCCATATGTGGTCTGTGAAAAGAACACACATGCAATAACACTGGTGGATCCAAATGTGGTCTGTGAAAAGAACACACATGCAATGACACTGGTGGATCCATATGTGGTCTCTGAAAAGAACACACATGCAATTACACTGGTGGAACCATATGTGGTCTGTGAAAAGAACACACATGCAATGACTCTGGTGGATCCATATGTTGTCTATGTAAATAACACACATGCAATGAAATCTGGTAGATCCATATGTGGTCTATGAAAAGAACACACATGCAATAACACTGGTGGATCCAAATGTGGTCTGTGAAAAGAACACACATGCAATGACACTGGTGGATCCATATGTGGTCTGTGAAAAGAACACAAATGCAATGACACTGGTGGAACCATATGTGGTCTGTGAAAAGAACACACATGCAATGACTCTGGTGGATCCATATGTGGTCTGTGAAAAGAACACATATGCAATGACACTGGTGGATCCAAATGTGGTATGTGAGAAGAACACACATGCAATGACACTGGTGGATCCATATGTGGATGAAAAGAACACACATGCAATGACACAGGTGGATCCATATGTGGTATGTGAAAAGAACACACATGTAATGACAATGATGGATCCATATGTGGTCTGTGAAAAGAACACACATGCAATGACTCTGCTGGATCCATATGTGGTCTGCGAAAAGAACACACATGCAATGACAATGGTGGATCCATATGTGGTCGGCGAAAAGAACACACATGCAATGACAATGGTGGATCCATATGTGGTCTGTGAAAAGAACACACATGCAATGAGAATGGTGGATCCATATGTGGTCTGTGAAAAGAACACACATGCAATGACACTGGTGGATCCATATGTGGTCTTTGAAAAGAACACACATGAAATGACACTGATGGATCCATATGTGGTCTTTGAAAAGAACACACATGCAATGACACTGGTGGATCCATATGTGGTCTTTGAAAAGAACACACATGAAATGACACTGATGGATCCATATGTGGTCTATGTAAAGAACACACATGCAATGAACTCTGGTGGATCCATATGTGGTCTGTGAAAAGAACACACATGCAATAACACTGGTGGATCCAAATGTGGTCTGTGAAAAGAACACACATGCAATGACACTGGTGGATCCATATGTAGTCTATGAAAAGAACACACATGGAGTGACACTAGGGGAACCATATGTGGTCTGTGAAAAGAACACACATGCAATGACTATGGTGTGTCGATATGTGGTCTGCGAACAGAACACACATGCAATGACACTGGTGGATCCAAATGTGGTCTGTGAAAAGAAAACACATGCAATGACACTGGTGGATCCATATGTGGTAAATGAAAAGAACACACATGCAATGACACAAGTGGATCAATATGTGGTCTGTGAAAAGAACACACAGGCAATGACAATGGTGGATCCATATGTGGTCTGTGAAAAGAACACACATGCAATGATTCTGGTGGATCCAAATGTGGTCTGTGAAAAGAACAGACATGCAATGACACTAGTGGATTCATATGTGGTGTGTGAAAAGAACACACATGAAATGACACTGGTGGATCCATATGTGGTCTGTGAAAACAACACACATGCAATGGACACTAGTGGATCCATATGTGGTATGTGAAAAGAACACACATGAAATGACTCTGGTGGATCCATATGTGGTATATGAAAAGAACAGACATGCAATGACACTGGTGGATCCATATGTGGTCTGTGAAAAGAACACACATGCAATAACACTGGTGGATCAAAATGTGGTGTGTGAAAAGAACACACATGCAATGACACTGGTGAATCCATATGTGGTCTGTGAAAAGAACACACATGCAATGACTCTTGTGGATCCATATGTGGTCTGTGAAAAGAACACACATGCAATGACACTGGTGGTTCCATATGTGGTCTGTGAAAATAACACACATGCAACGACTCTGGTGGATCCATATGTGGTCTGTGAAAAGAACAGACATGCAATGACACTGGTGGATCCAAATGTGCTCTGTGAAAAGAACACACATGCAATGACACTTGTGGATCCATATGTGGTAAAATGAAAAGAACACACATGCAATGACACTGGTGGATCCATATGTGGTCTGTGAAAAGAACACACATGAAATGACACTGATGGATCCATATGTGGTCAATGAAAAGAACACACATGCAATGAACTCTGGTGGATCCATATGTGGTCTGTGAAAAGAACACACATGCAATAACACTGGTGGATCCAAATGTGGTCTGTGAAAAGAACACACATGCAATGACACTGGTGGATCCATATGTGGTCTATGAAAAGAACACACATGCAATTACACTGGTGGAACCATATGTGGTCTGTGAAAAGAACACACATGCAATGACTCTGGTGGATCCATATGTGGTCTATGTAAATAACACTCATGCAATGAAATCTGGTAGATCCATATGTGGTCTATGAAAAGAACACACATGCAATAACACTGGTGGATCCAAATGTGGTTTGTGAAAAGAACACACATGCAATGAAACTGGTGGATCCATATGTGGTCTGTGAAAAGAACACAAATGCAATGACACTGGTGGAACCATATGTGGTCTGTGAAAAGAACACACATGCAATGACTCTGGTGGATCCATATGTGGTCTGTGAAAAGAACACACATGCAATGACACTAGTGGATCCAAATGTGGTGTGTGAAAAGAACACACATGCAATGACACTGGTGGATCCATATGTGGATGAAAAGAACACACATGCAATGACACAGGTGGATCCATATGTGGTCTGTGAAAAGAACACACATGTAATGACAATGATGGATCCATATGTGGTCTGTGAAAAGAACACACATGCAATGACTCTGCTGGATCCATATGTGGTCTGTGAAAAGAACAGACATGCAATGACACTAGTGGATCCATATGTGGTGTGTGAAAAGAACACACATGAAATGACACTGGTGGATCCATATGTGGTCTGTAAAAAGAACACACATGCAATGGACACTGGTGGATCCATATGAGGTATGTGAAAAGAACACACATGAAATGACTCTGGTGGATCCATATGTGGTATATGAAAAGAACATACATGCAATGACACTGGTGGAACCATATGTGGTCTGCGAAAAGAACACACATGCAATAACACCGGTGGATCAAAATGTGGTGTGTGAAAAGAACACACATGCAATGACACTGGTGGATCCATCTGTGATCTGTGAAAAGAACACACATGCAATGACACTGGTGGATCCTTATGTGGTCTGTGAAAAGAACACACATGCAATGACAATGGTGGATCCATATGTGGTCTGTGAAAAGAACACACATGCAATGATTCTGGTGGATCCATATGTGGTCTATGAAAAGAACAGACATGCAATGACACTAGTAGATCCATACGTGGTGTGTGAAAAGAACACACATGAAATGACACTGCTGGATCCATATGTGGTCTGTGAAAAGAACACACATGCACTGGACACTAGTGGATCCATATGTGGTATGTGAAAAGAACACACATGCAATGACACTGGTGGATCCATATGTGGTCTTTGAAAAGAACACACATGAAATGACACTGTTAGATACATATGTGGTCTATGAAAAGAACACACATGCAATGAACTCTGGTGGAGCCATATGTGGTCTATGAAAAGAACACACATGCAATGATACTGGTGGTTCCATATGTGGTCTATGAAAAGAAAACACATGCAATGGCTCTGGTGGATCCATATGTGGTATGTGAAAAGAACAGACATGCAATGACACCGGTGGATCCAAATGTGGTCTGTGAAAAGAACACACATGAAATGACACTAGTGGATCCATATGTGGTCTATGAAAAGAACACACATGCAATGGACACTGGTGGATCCATATGTGGTCTGTGAAAAGAACACACATGAAATGGCTCTGGTGGATCCATATGTGGTCTGTGAAAAGAACAGACATGCAATGACACTAGTGGATCCATATGTCGTCTGTGAAAAGAACACACATGCAATGACACTACTGGATCCAAATGTGGTATGTGAAAAGAACACACATGCAATGACACTGGTGGATCCATATGTGGTATGTGAAAAGAACACACATGCAATGACAATGGTGGTTCCATATGTGGTATGTGAAAAGAACACCCATGCAATGAACTCTGGTGGTTTCATATGTGGTCTGTGAAAAGAACACACATGCAATGACAGTAGTAGATCCTATGTGGTTTGTGAAAAGAACACACATGCAATGACACTGGTGGATCCATATGTGGTCTTTGAAAAGAACACACATGAAATGACACTGATGGATCCATATGTGGTCTATGTAAATAACACACATGCAATGAACTCTGGTGGATCCATATGTGGTCTGTGAAAAGAACACACATGCAATAACACTGGTGCATCCAAATGTGGTCTGTGAAAAGAACACACATGCAATGACACTGGTGGATCCATATGTGGTCTGTGAAAAGAACACACATGCAATTACACTGGTGGAACCATATGTGGTCTGTGAAAAGAACACACATGCAATGACTCTGGTGGATCCATATGTGGTCTATGTAAATAACACACATGCAATGAAATCTGGTAGATCCATATGTGGTCTATGAAAACAACACACATGCAATAACACTGGTGGATCCAAATGTGGTCTGTGAAAAGAACACACATGCAATGACACTGGTGGATCCATATGTGGTCTGTGAAAAGAACACAAATGCAATGACACTGGTGGAACCATATGTGGTCTGTGAAAAGAACACACATGCAATGACTCTGGTGGATCCATATGTGGTCTGTGAAAAGAACACACATGCAATGACACTGGTGGATCCAAATGTGGTCTGTGAAAAGAACACACATGCAATGACACTGGTGGATCCATATGTGGATGAAAAGAACACACATGCAATGACACATGTGGATCCATATGTGGTCTGTGAAAAGAACACACATGTAATGACAATGATGGATCCATATGTGGTCTGTGAAAAGAACACACATGCAATGACTCTGCTGGATCCATATGTGGTCTGTGAAAAGAACAGACATGCAATGACACTAGTGGATCCATATGTGGTGTGTGAAAAGAACACACATGAAATGACACTGGTGGATCCATATGTGGTCTGTAAAAAGAACACACATGCAATGGACACTGGTGGATCCATATGAGGTATGTGAAAAGAACACACATGAAATGACTCTGGTGGATCCATATGTGGTATATGAAAAGAACATACATGCAATGACACTGGTGGACCCATATGTGGTCTGCGAAAAGAACACACATGCAATAACACCGGTGGATCGAAATGTGGTGTGTGAAAAGAACACACATGCAATGACACTGGTGGATCCATCTGTGATCTGTGAAAAGAACACACATGCAATGACACTGGTGGATCCTTATGTGGTCTGTGAAAAGAACACACATGCAATGACAATGGTGGATCCATATGTGGTCTGTGAAAAGAACACACATGCAATGATTCTTGTGGATCCATATGTGGTCTATGAAAAGAACAGACATGCAATGACACTAGTAGATCCATACGTGGTGTGTGAAAAGAACACACATGAAATGACACTGCTGGATCCATATGTGGTCTGTGAAAAGAACACACATGCACTGGACACTAGTGGATCCATATGTGGTATGTGAAAAGAACACACATGCAATGACACTGGTGGATCCATATGTGGTCTTTGAAAAGAACACACATGAAATGACACTGTTGGATACATATGTGGTCTATGAAAAGAACACACATGCAATGAACTCTGGTGGAGCCATATGTGGTCTGTGAAAAGAACACACATGCAATGATACTGGTGGTTCCATATGTGGTCTATGAAAAGAAAACACATGCAATGACTCTGGTGGATCCATATGTGGTATGTGAAAAGAACAGACATGCAATGATACCGGTGGATCCAAATGTGGTATGTGAAAAGAACACACATGAAATGACACTAGTGGATCCATATGTGGTCTATGAAAAGAACACACATGCAATGGACACTGGTGGATCCATATGTGGTCTGTGAAAAGAACACACATGAAATGGCTCTGGTGGATCCATATGTGGTCTGTGAAAAGAACAGACATGCAATGACACTAGTGGATCCATATGTCGTCTGTGAAAAGAACACACATGCAATGACACTACTGGATCCAAATGTGGTATGTGAAAAGAACACACATGCAATGACACTGGTGGATCCATATGTGGTATGTGAAAAGAACACACATGCAATGACAATGGTGGTTCCATATGTGGTATGTGAAAAAAACACCCATGCAATGAACTCTGGTGGTTTCATCTATGGTCTGTGAAAAGAACACACATGCAATGACAGTAGTAGATCCTATGTGGTTTGTGAAAAGAACACACATGCAATGACACTGGTGGATCCATATGTGGTCTTTGAAAAGAACACACATGCAATGACACTGGTGGATCCATATGTGGTCTTTGAAAAGAACACACATGAAATGACACTGATGGATCCATATGTGGTCTATGTAAAGAACACACATGCAATGAACTCTGGTGGATCCATATGTGGTCTGTGAAAAGAACACACATGCAATAACACTGGTGCATCCAAATGTGGTCTGTGAAAAGAACACACATGCAATGACACTGGTGGATCCATATGTGGTCTATGAAAAGAACACACATGCAATGACACTAGGGGAACCATATGTGGTCTGTGAAAAGAACACACATGCAATGACTATGGTGGATCGATATGTGGTCTGCGAAAAGAACACACATGCAATAACACTGGTGGATCCAAATGTGGTCTGTGAAAAGAAAACACATGCAATGACACTGGTGGATCCATATGTGGTAAATGAAAAGAACACACATGCAATGACACAGGTGGATCAATATGTGGTCTGTGAAAAGAACACACATGCAATGACAATGGTGGATCCATATGTGGTCTGTGAAAAGAACACACATGCAATGATTCTGGTGGATCCAAATGTGGTCTGTGAAAAGAACAAACATGCAATGACACTAGTGGATCCATATGTGGTGTGTGAAAAGAACACACATGAAATGACACTGGTGGATCCATATGTGGTCTGTGAAAACAACACACATGCAATGGACAGTAGTGGATCCATATGTGTTATGTGAAAAGAACACACATGAAATGACTCTGGTGGATCCATATGTGGTATATGAAAAGAACAGACATGCAATGACACTGGTGGATCCATATGTGGTCTGTGAAAAGAACACACATGCAATAACACCGGTGGATCAATATGTGGTGTGTGAAAAGAACACACATGCAATGACACTGGTGGATCCATATGTGGTCTGTGAAAAGAACACACATGCAACGACTCTTGTGGATCCATATGTGGTCTGTGAAAAGAACACACATGCAATGACAGTGGTGGATCCAAATGTGCTCTGTGAAAAGAACACACATGCAATGACACCTGTGGATCCATATGTGGTAAAATGAAAAGAACACACATGGAATGACACTGGTGGATCCATATGTGGTCTGTGAAAAGAACACACATGAAATGACACTGATGGATCCATATGTGGTCTATGAAAAGAACACACATGCAATGAACTCTGGTGGATCCATATCTGGTCTGTGAAAAGAACACACATGCAATAACACTGGTGGATCCAAATGTGGTCTGTGAAATGAACACACATTCAATGACACTTGTGGATCCATATGTGGTCTGTGAAAAGAACACACATGCAATTACACTGGTGGAACCATATGTGGTCTGTGAAAAGAACACACATGCAATGACTCTGGTGGATCCATATGTGGTCTATGTAAAGAACACACATGCAATGAAATCTGGTAGATCCATATGTGGTCTGTGAAAAGAACACACATGCAATAACACTGGTGGATCCAAATGTGGTCTGTGAAAAGAACACACATGCAATGACACTGGTGGATCCATATGTGGTCTGTGAAAAGAACACACATGCAATGACACTGGTGGAACCATATGTAGTCTGTGAAAAGAACACACATGCAATGACTCTGGTGGATCCATATGTGGTCTGTGAAAAGAACACACATGCATTGACATTAGTGGATCCAAATGTGGTATGTGAAAAGAACACACATTCAATGACATTGGTGGATCCATATGTGGTATGTGAAAAGAACACCCATGCAATGAACTCTGGTGGTTTCATATGTGGTCTGTGAAAAGAACACACATGCAATGACAGTAGTAGATCCTATGTGGTTTGTGAAAAGAACACACATGAAATGACACTGGTGGATCCATATGTGGTCTTTGAAAAGAACACACATGCAATGACACTAGTGGATCCATATGTGGTCTTTGAAAAGAACACACATGAAATGATACCGATGGATCCATATGTGGTCTATGTAAAGAACACACATGCAATGAACTCTGGTGGATCCATATGTGGTCTGTGAAAAGAACACACATGCAATAACACTGGTGCATCCAAATGTGGTCTGTGAAAAGAACACACATGCAATGACACTGGTGGATCCATATGTGGTCTATGAAAAGAACACACATGCAATGACACTAGGGGAACCATATGTGGTTTGTGAAAAGAACACACATGCAATGACTATGGTGGGTCGATATGTGGTCTGCGAAAAGAACACACATGCAATAACACTGGTGGATCCAAATGTGGTCTGTGAAAAGAAAACACATGCAATGACACTGGTGGATCCATATATGGTAAATGAAAATAACACACATGCAATGACACAGGTGGATCAATATGTGGTCTGTGAAAAGAACACACATGCAATGACAATGGTGGATCCATATGTGGTCTGTGAAAAGAACACACATGCAATGATTCTGGTGGATCCAAATGTGGTCTGTGAAAAGAACAAACATGCAATGATACTAGTGGATCCATATGTGGTGTGTGAAAAGAACACACATGAAATGACACTGGTGGATCCATATGTGGTCTGTGAAAACAACACACATGCAATGGACAGTAGTGGATCCATATGTGGTATGTGAAAAGAACACACATGAAATGACTCTGGTGGATCCATATGTGGTATATGAAAAGAACAGACATGCAATGACACTGGTGGATCCATATGTGGTCTGTGAAAAGAACACACATGCAATAACACCGGTGGATCAATATGTGGTGTGTGAAAAGAACACACATGCAATGACACTGGTGGATCCATATGTGGTCTGTGAAAAGAACACACATGCAACGACTCTTGTGGATCCATATGTGGTCTGTGAAAAGAACACACATGCAATGACAGTGGTGGATCCAAATGTGCTCTGTGAAAAGAACACACATGCAATGACACCTGTGGATCCATATGTGGTAAATTGAAAAGAACACACATGGAATGACACTGGTGGATCCATATGTGGTGTGTGAAAAGAACACACATGAAATGACACTGATGGATCCATATGTGGTCTATGAAAAGAACACACATGCAATGAACTCTGGTGGATCCATATCTGGTCTGTGAAAAGAACACACATGCAATAACACTGGTGGATCCAAATGTGGTCTGTGAAAAGAACACACATTCAATGACACTTGTGGATCCATATGTGGTCTGTGAAAAGAACACACATGCAATTACACTGGTGGAACCATATGTGGTCTGTGAAAAGAACACACATGCAATGACTCTGGTGGATCCATATGTGGTATATGAAAAGAACATACATGCAATGACACTGGTGGACCCATATGTGGTCTGCGAAAAGAACACACATGCAATAACACCGGTGGATCGAAATGTGGTGTGTGAAAAGAACACACATGCAATGACACTGGTGGATCCATCTGTGATCTGTGAAAAGAACACACATGCAATGACACTGGTGGATCCTTATGTGGTCTGTGAAAAGAACACACATGCAATGACAATGGTGGATCCATATGTGGTCTGTGAAAAGAACACACATGCAATGATTCTGGTGGATCCATATGTGGTCTATGAAAAGAACAGACATGCAATGACACTAGTAGATCCATACGTGGTGTGTGAAAAGAACACACATGAAATGACACTGCTGGATCCATATGTGGTCTGTGAAAAGAACACACATGCACTGGACACTAGTGGATCCATATGTGGTATGTGAAAAGAACACACATGCAATGACACTGGTGGATCCATATGTGGTCTTTGAAAAGAACACACATGAAATGACACTGTTGGATACATATGTGGTCTATGAAAAGAACACACATGCAATGAACTCTGGTGGAGCCATATGTGGTCTGTGAAAAGAACACACATGCAATGATACTGGTGGTTCCATATGTGGTCTATGAAAAGAAAACACATGCAATGACTCTGGTGGATCCATATGTGGTATGTGAAAAGAACAGACATGCAATGATACCGGTGGATCCAAATGTGGTCTGTGAAAAGAACACACCTGAAATGACACTAGTGGATCCATATGTGGTCTATGAAAAGAACACACATGCAATGGACACTGGTGGATCCATATGTGGTCTGTGAAAAGAACACACATGAAATGGCTCTGGTGGATCCATATGTGGTCTGTGAAAAGAACAGACATGCAATGACACTAGTGGATCCATATGTCGTCTGTGAAAAGAACACACATGCAATGACACTACTGGATCCAAATGTGGTATGTGAAAAGAACACACATGCAATGACACTGGTGGATCCATATGTGGTATGTGAAAAGAACACACATGCAATGACAATGGTGGTTCCATATGTGGTATGTGAAAAAAACACCCATGCAATGAACTCTGGTGGTTTCATCTGTGGTCTGTGAAAAGAACACACATGCAATGACAGTAGTAGATCCTATGTGGTTTGTGAAAAGAACACACATGCAATGACACTGGTGGATCCATATGTGGTCTTTGAAAAGAACACACATGCAATGACACTGGTGGATCCATATGTGGTCTTTGAAAAGAACACACATGAAATGACACTGATGGATCCATATGTGGTATATGTAAAGAACACACATGCAATGAACTCTGGTGGATCCATATGTGGTCTGTGAAAAGAACACACATGCAATAACACTGGTGCATCCAAATGTGGTCTGTGAAAAGAACACACATGCAATGACACTGGTGGATCCATATGTGGTCTATGAAAAGAACACACATGCAATGACACTAGGGGAACCATATGTGGTCTGTGAAAAGAACACACATGCAATGACTATGGTGGATCGATATGTGGTCTGCGAAAAGAACACACATGCAATAACACTGGTGGATCCAAATGTGGTCTGTGAAAAGAAAACACATGCAATGACACTGGTGGATCCATATGTGGTAAATGAAAAGAACACACATGCAATGACACAGGTGGATCAATATGTGGTCTGTGAAAAGAACACACATGCAATGACAATGGTGGATCCATATGTGGTCTGTGAAAAGAACACACATGCAATGATTCTGGTGGATCCAAATGTGGTCTGTGAAAAGAACAAACATGCAATGACACTAGTGGATCCATATGTGGTGTGTGGAAAGAACACACATGAAATGACACTGGTGGATCCATATGTGGTCTGTGAAAACAACACACATGCAATGGACAGTAGTGGATCCATATGTGGTATGTGAAAAGAACACACATGAAATGACTCTGGTGGATCCATATGTGGTATATGAAAAGAACAGACATGCAATGACACTGGTGGATCCATATGTGGTCTGTGAAAAGAACACACATGCAATAACACCGGTGGATCCATATGTGGTCTATGAAAAGAACACACATGCAACGACTCTTGTGGATCCATATGTGGTCTGTGAAAAGAACACACATGCAATGACAGTGGTGGATCCAAATGTGCTCTGTGAAAAGAACACACATGCAATGACACCTGTGGATCCATATGTGGTAAATTGAAAAGAACACACATGGAATGACACTGGTGGATCCATATGTGGTCTGTGAAAAGAACACACATGAAATGACACTGATGGATCCATATGTGGTCTATGAAAAGAACACACATGCAATGAACTCTGGTGGATCCATATCTGGTCTGTGAAAAGAACACACATGCAATAACACTGGTGGATCCAAATGTGGTCTGTGAAAAGAACACACATTCAATGACACTTGTGGATCCATATGTGGTCTGTGAAAAGAACACACATGCAATTACACTGGTGGAACCATATGTGGTCTGTGAAAAGAACACACATGCAATGACTCTGGTGGATCCATATGTGGTCTATGTAAAGAACACACATGCAATGAAATCTGGTAGATCCATATGTGGTCTGTGAAAAGAACACACATGCAATAACACTGGTGGATCCAAATGTGGTATGTGAAAAGAACACACATGCAATGACACTGGTGGATCCATATGTGGTCTGTGAAAAGAACACACATGCAATGACACTGGTGGAACCATATGTAGTCTGTGAAAAGAACACACATGCAATGACTCTGGTGGATCCATATGTGGTCTGTGAAAAGAACACACATGCATTGACACTAGTGGATTCAAATGTGGTATGTGAAAAGAACACACATGCAATGACACTGGTGGATCCATATGTGGTATGTGAAAAGAACACCCATGCAATGAACTCTGGTGGTTTCATATGTGGTCTGTGAAAAGAATACACATGCAATGACAGTAGTAGATCCTATGTGGTTTGTGAAAAGAACACACATGAAATGACACTGGTGGATCCATATGTGGTCTTTGAAAAGAACACACATGCAATGACACTAGTGGATCCATATGTGGTCTTTGAAAAGAACACACATGAAATGATACCGATGGATCCATATGTGGTCTATGTAAAGAACACACATGCAATGAACTCTGGTGGATCCATATGTGGTCTGTGAAAAGAACACACATGCAATAACACTGGTGCATCCAAATGTGGTCTGTGAAAAGAACACACATGCAATGACACTGGTGGATCCATATGTGGTCTATGAAAAGAACACACATGCAATGACACTAGGGGAACCATATGTGGTCTGTGAAAAGAACACACATGCAATGACTATGGTGGATCGATATGTGGTCTGCGAAAAGAACACACATGCAATGACACTGGTGGATCCAAATGTGGTCTGTGAAAAGAAAACACATGCAATGACACTGGTGGATCCATATGTGGTAAATGAAAAGAACACACATGCAATGACACAGGTGGATCAATATGTGGTCTGTGAAAATAACACACATGCAATGACAATGGTGGATCCATATGTGGTCTATGAAAAGAACACACATGCAATGATTCTGGTGGATCCAAATGTGGTCTGTGAAAAGAACAGACATGCAATGACACTAGTCGATCCATATGTGGTGTGTGAAAAGAACACACATGAAATGACACTGGTGGATCCATATGTGGTATGTGAAAACAACACACATGCAATGGACAGTAGTGGATCCATATGTGGTATGTGAAAAGAACACACATGAAATGACTCTGGTGGATCCATATGTGGTATATGAAAAGAACAGACATGCAATGACACTGGTGGATCCATATGTGGTCTGTGAAAAGAACACACATGCAATAACACCGGTTGATCAAAATGTGGTGTGTGAAAAGAACACACATGCAATGACACTGGTGGATCCATATGTGGTCTGTGAAAAGAACACACATGCAATGACTCTTGTGGATCCATATGTGGTCTGTGAAAAGAACACACATGCAATGACACTGGTGGTTCCATATGTGGTCTGTGAAAATAACACACATGCAATGACTCTGGTGGATCCATATGTGGTCTGTGAAAAGAACACACATGCAATGACACTGGTGGATCCAAATGTGCTCTGTGAAAAGAACACACATGCAATGACACTTGTGGATCCATATGTGGTAAAATGAAAAGAACACACATGGAATGACACTTGTGGATCCATATGTGGTCTCTGAAAAGAACACACATGAAATGACACTGATGGATCCATATGTGGTCTATGAAAAGAACACACATGCAATGAACTCTGGTGGATCCATATGTGGTAAAATGAAAAGAACACACATGGAATGACACTGGTGGATCCAAATGTGGTCTGTGAAAAGAACACACATTAAATGACACTGGTGGATCCATATGTGGTCTATGAAAAGAACACACATGCAATGAACTCTGGTGGATCCATATCTGGTCTGTGAAAAGAACACACATGCAATAACACTGGTGGATCCAAATGTGGTCTGTGAAAAGAACACACATTAAATGACACTGGTGGATCCATATGTGGTCTATGAAAAGAACACACATGCAATGAACTCTGGTGGATCCATATCTGGTCTGTGAAAAGAACACACATGAAATGACACTGCTGGATCCATATGTGGTCTGTGAAAAGAACACACATGCACTGGACACTAGTGGATCCATATGTGGTATGTGAAAAGAACACACATGCAATGACACTGGTGGATCCATATGTGGTCTTTGAAAAGAACACACATGAAATGACACTGTTGGATACATATGTGGTCTATGAAAAGAACACACATGCAATGAACTCTGGTGGAGCCATATGTGGTCTGTGAAAAGAACACACATGCAATGATACTGGTGGTTCCATATGTGGTCTATGAAAAGAAAACACATGCAATGACTCTGGTGGATCCATATGTGGTATGTGAAAAGAACAGACATGCAATGACACCGGTGGATCCAAATGTGGTCTGTGAAAAGAACACACATGAAATGACACTAGTGGATCCATATGTGGTCCATGAAAAGAACACACATGCAATGGACACTGGTGGATCCATATGTGGTCTGTGAAAAGAACACACATGAAATGGCTCTGGTGGATCCATATGTGGTCTGTGAAAAGAACAGACATGCAATGACACTAGTGGATCCATATGTCGTCTGTGAAAAAAACACACATGCAATGACACTACTGGATCCAAATGTTGTATGTGAAAAGAACACACATGCAATGACACTGGTGGATCCATATGTGGTATGTGAAAAGAACACACATGCAATGACAATGGTGGTTCCATATGTGGTATGTGAAAAGAACACCCATGCAATGAACTCTGCTGGTTTCATATGTGGTCTGTGAAAAGAACACACATGCAATGACAGTAGTAGATCCTATGTGGTTTGTGAAAAGAACACACATGCAATGACACTGGTGGATCCATATGTGGTCTTTGAAAAGAACACACATGCAATGACACTGGTGGATCCATATGTGGTCTTTGAAAAGAACACACATGAAATGACACTGATGGATCCATATGTGGTCTATGTAAAGAACACACATGCAATGAACTCTGGTGGATCCATATGTGGTCTGTGAAAAGAACACACATGCAATAACACTGGTGCATCCAAATGTGGTCTGTGAAAAGAACACACATGCAATGACACTGGTGGATCCATATGTGGTCTATGAAAAGAACACACATGCAATGACACTAGGGGAACCATATGTGGTCTGTGAAAAGAACACACATGCAATGACTATGGTGGATCGATATGTGGTCTGCGAAAAGAACACACATGCAATAACACTGGTGGATCCAAATGTGGTCTGTGAAAAGAAAACACATGCAATGACACTGGTGGATCCATATGTGGTAAATGAAAAGAACACACATGCAATGACACAGGTGGATCAATATGTGGTCTGTGAAAAGAACACACATGCAATGACAATGGTGGATCCATATGTGGTCTGTGAAAAGAACACACATGCAATGATTCTGGTGGATCCAAATGTGGTCTGTGAAAAGAACAAACATGCAATGACACTAGTGGATCCATATGTGGTGTGTGAAAAGAACACACATGAAATGACACTGGTGGATCCATATGTGGTCTGTGAAAACAACACACATGCAATGGACAGTAGTGGATCCATATGTGGTATGTGAAAAGAACACACATGAAATGACTCTGGTGGATCCATATGTGGTATATAAAAAGAACAAACATGCAATGACACTGGTGGATCCATATGTGGTCTGTGAAAAGAACACACATGCAATAACACCGGTGGATCAATATGTGGTGTGTGAAAAGAACACACATGCAATGACACTGGTGGATCCATATGTGGTCTGTGAAAAGAACACACATGCAACGACTCTTGTGGATCCATATGTGGTCTGTGAAAAGAACACACATGCAATGACAGTGGTGGATCCAAATGTGCTCTGTGAAAAGAACACACATGCAATGACACCTGTGGATCCATATGTGGTAAAATGAAAAGAACACACATGGAATGACACTGGTGGATCCATATGTGGTCTGTGAAAAGAACACACATGAAATGACACTGATGGATCCATATGTGGTCTATGAAAAGAACACACATGCAATGAACTCTGGTGGATCCATATCTGGTCTGTGAAAAGAACACACATGCAATAACACTGGTGGATCCAAATGTGGTCTGTGAAAAGAACACACATTCAATGACACTTGTGGATCCATATGTGGTCTGTGAAAAGAACACACATGCAATTACACTGGTGGAACCATATGTGGTCTGTGAAAAGAACACACATGCAATGACTCTGGTGGATCCATATATGGTCTATGTAAAGAACACACATGCAATGAAATCTGGTAGATCCATATGTGGTCTGTGAAAAGAACACACATGCAATAACACTGGTGGATCCAAATGTGGTCTGTGAAAAGAACACACATGCAATGACACTGGTGGATCCATATGTGGTCTGTGAAAAGAACACACATGCAATGACACTGGTGGAACCATATGTAGTCTGTGAAAAGAACACACATGCAATGACTCTGGTGGATCCATATGTGGTCTGTGAAAAGAACACACATGCATTGACACTAGTGGATCCAAATGTGGTATGTGAAAAGAACACACATGCAATGACACTGGTGGATCCATATGTGGTATGTGAAAAGAACACCCATGCAATGAACTCTGGTGGTTTCATATGTGGTCTGTGAAAAGAACACACATGCAATGA
This sequence comes from Avena sativa, assembly GCA_916181665.1. Taxonomy (NCBI): domain Eukaryota; kingdom Viridiplantae; phylum Streptophyta; class Magnoliopsida; order Poales; family Poaceae; genus Avena; species Avena sativa. The sequence goes on from OV702292.1 coordinate 324,513,162, forward strand.
CAGTAGTAGATCCTATGTGGTTTGTGAAAAGAACACACATGAAATGACACTGGTGGATCCATATGTGGTCTTTGAAAAGAACACACATGCAATGACACTAGTGGATCCATATGTGGTCTTTGAAAAGAACACACATGAAATGATACTGATGGATCCATATGTGGTCTATGTAAAGAACACACATGCAATGAACTCTGGTGGATCCATATGTGGTCTGTGAAAAGAACACACATGCAATAACACTGGTGCATCCAAATGTGGTCTGTGAAAAGAACACACATGCAATGACACTGGTGGATCCATATGTGGTCTATGAAAAGAACACACATGCAATGACACTAGGGGAACCATATGTGGTCTGTGAAAGGAACACACATGCAATGACTATGGTGGATCGATATGTGGTCTGTGAAAAGAACACAAATGCAATGACACTGGTGGATCCAAATGTGGTCTGTGAAAAGAAAACACATGCAATGACACTGGTGGATCCATATGTGGTAAATGAAAAGAACACACATGCAATGACACAGGTGGATCAATATGTGCTCTGTGAAAAGAACACACATGCAATGACAATGGTGGATCCATATGTGGTCTGTGAAAAGAACACACATGCAATGATTCTGGTGGATCCAAATGTGGTCTGTGAAAAGAACAGACATGCAATGACACTAGTCGATCCATATGTGGTGTGTGAAAAGAACACACATGAAATGTAACTGGTGGATCCATATGTGGTATGTGAAAACAACACACATGCAATGGACAGTAGTGGATCCATATGTGGTATGTGAAAAGAACACACATGAAATGACTCTGGTGGATCCATCTGTGGTATATGAAAAGAACAGACATGCAATGACACTGGTGGATCCATATGTGGTCTGTGAAAAGAACACACATGCAATAACACCGGTTGATCAAAATGTGGTGTGTGAAAAGAACACACATGCAATGACACTGGTGGATCCATATGTGGTCTGTGAAAAGAACACACATGCAATGACTCTTGTGGATCCATATGTGGTCTGTGAAAAGAACACACATGCAATGACACTGGTGGTTCCATATGTGGTCTGTGAAAATAACACACATGCAATGACTCTGGTGGATCCATATGTGGTCTGTGAAAAGAACACACATGCATTGACACTAGTGGATCCAAATGTGGTATGTGAAAAGAACACACATGCAATGACACTGGTGGATCCATATGTGGTATGTGAAAAGAACACCCATGCAATGAACTCTGGTGGTTTCATATGTGGTTTGTGAAAAGAACACACATGCAATGACAGTAGTAGATCCTATGTGGTTTGTGAAAAGAACACACATGAAATGACACTGGTGGATCCATATGTGGTCTTTGAAAAGAACACACATGCAATGACACTAGTGGATCCATATGTGGTCTTTGAAAAGAACACACATGAAATGATACTGATGGATCCATATGTGGTCTATGTAAAGAACACACATGCAATGAACTCTGGTGGATCCATATGTGGTCTGTGAAAAGAACACACATGCAATAACACTGGTGCATCCAAATGTGGTCTGTGAAAAGAACACACATGCAATGACACTGGTGGATCCATATGTGGTCTATGAAAAGAACACACATGCAATGACACTAGGGGAACCATATGTGGTCTGTGAAAAGAACACACATGCAATGACTATGGTGGATCGATATGTGGTCTGCGAAAAGAACACAAATGCAATGACACTGGTGGATCCAAATGTGGTCTGTGAAAAGAAAACACATGCAATGACACTGGTGGATCCATATGTGGTAAATGAAAAGAACACACATGCAATGACACAGGTGGATCAATATGTGGTCTGTGAAAAGAACACACATGCAATGACAATGGTGGATCCATATGTGGTCTGTGAAAAGAACACACATGCAATGTTTCTGGTGGATCCAAATGTGGTCTGTGAAAAGAACAGACATGCAATGACACTAGTCGATCCATATGTGGTGTGTGAAAAGAACACACATGAAATGTCACTGGTGGATCCATATGTGGTATGTGAAAACAACACACATGCAATGGACAGTACTGGATCCATATGTGGTATGTGAAAAGAACACACATGAAATGACTCTGGTGGATCCATCTGTGGTATATGAAAAGAACAGACATGCAATGACACTGGTGGATCCATATGTGGTCTGTGAAAAGAACACACATGCAATAACACCGGTTGATCAAAATGTGGTGTGTGAAAAGAACACACATGCAATGACACTGGTGGAACCATATGTGGTCTGTGAAAAGAACACACATGCAATGACTCTTGTGGATCCATATGTGGTCTGTGAAAAGAACACACATGCAATGACACTGGTGGTTCCATATGTGGTCTGTGAAAATAACACACATGCAATGACTCTGGTGGATCCATATGTGGTCTGTGAAAAGAACACACATGCAATGACACTGGTGGATCCAAATGTGCTCTGTGAAAAGAACACACATGCAATGACACTTGTGGATCCATATGTGGTAAAATGAAAAGAACACACATGGAATGACACTTGTGGATCCATATGTGGTCTGTGAAAAGAACACACATGAAATGACACTGATGGATCCATATGTGGTCTATGAAAAGAACACACATGCAATGAACTCTGGTGGATCCATATGTGGTAAAATGAAAAGAACACACATGGAATGACACTGGTGGATCCAAATGTGGTCTGTGAAAAGAACACACATTAAATGACACTGGTGGATCCATATGTGGTCTATGAAAAGAACACACATGCAATGAACTCTGGTGGATCCATATCTGGTCTGTGAAAAGAACACACATGCAATAACACTGGTGGATCCAAATGTGGTCTGTGAAAAGAACACACATTAAATGACACTGGTGGATCCATATGTGGTCTATGAAAAGAACACACATGCAATTACACTGGTGGAACCATATGTGGTCTGTGAAAAGAACACACATGCAATGACTCTGGTGGATCCATATGTGGTCTATGTAAAGAACACACATGCAATGAAATCTGGTAGATCCATATGTGGTCTGTGAAAAGAACACACATGCAATAACACTGGTGGATCCAAATGTGGTCTGTGAAAAGAACACACATGCAATGACACTGGTGGATCCATATGTGGTCTGTGAAAAGAACACACATGCAATGACACTGGTGGAACCATATGTAGTCTGTGAAAAGAACACACATGCAATGACTCTGGTGGATCCATATGTGGTCTGTGAAAAGAACACACATGCAATAACACTAGTGGATCCAAATGTGGTATGTGAAAAGAACACACATGCAATGACACTGGTGGATCCATATGTGGATGAAAATAACACACATGCAATGACACAGGTGGATCCATATGTGGTCTGTGAAAAGAACACATATGTAATGACAATGATGGATCCATATGTGGTCTGCGAAAAGAACACACATGCAATGACTGGTGGATCCATATGTGGTCTGTGAAAAGAACAGACATGCAATGACACTAGTGGATCCATATGTGGTGTGTGAAAAGAACACACATGAAATGACACTGGTGGATCCATATGTGGTCTGTGAAAAGGACACACATGCAATGGACACTGGTGGATCCATATGAGGTATGTGAATAGAACACACATGAAATGACTCTGGTGGATCCATATGTGGTATATGAAAAGAACATACATGCAATGACACTGGTGGACCCATATGTGGTCTGTGAAAAGAACACACATGCAATAACACCGGTGGATCAAAATGTGGTGTGTGAAAAGAACACACATGCAATGACACTGGTGGATCCATCTGTGGTCTATGAAAAGAACACAGATGCAATGACACTGGTGGATCCTTATGTGGTCTGTGAAAAGAACTCACATGCAATGACAATGGTGGATCCATATGTGGTCTGTGAAAAGAACACACATGCAATGATTCTGGTGGATCCATATGTGGTCTATGAAAAGAACAGACGTGCAATGACACTAGTGGATCCATATGTGGTGTGTGAAAAGAACACACATGAAATGACACTGGTGGATCCATATGTGGTCTGTGAAAAGAACACACATGCAATGGACACTAGTGGATCCATATGTGGTATGTGAAAAGAACACACATGCAATGACACTGGTGGATCCATGTGTGGTCTTTGAAAAGAACACACATGAAATGACACTGCTGGATCCATATGTGGTCTATGAAAAGAACACACATGAAATGAACTCTGGTGGATCCATATGTGGTCTGTGAAAAGAACACACATGCAATGACACTGGTGGTTCCATATGTGGTCTATGAAAAGAAAACACATGCAATGACTCTGGTGGATCCATATGTGGTATGTGAAAAGAACACACATGCAATACCGCTGGTGGATCCAAATGTGGTCTGTCAAAAGAACACACATGCAATGACACTTGTGGAACCTTATGTGGTAAATGAAAAGAACACACATGCAATGACACTGGTGGATCCATATGTGGTCTGTGAAAAGAACACACATGGAATGACAGTGTTGGATCCATATGTGGTCTATGAAAAGAACACACATGCAATGAACTCTGGTGGATCCATATGTGGTCTGTGAAAAGAACACACATGCAATAACAGTGGTGGATCCAAATGTGGTCTGTGAAAAGAACACACATGCAATGACACTGGTGGATCCATATGTGGTCTGTGAAAAGAACACACATGCAATGACACTGGTGGATCCATATGTGGTATGTGAAAAGAACACACATGCAATGACTCTGGTGGATCCATATGTGGTCTGTGAAAAGAACAGACATGCAATGACACTAGTGGATCCATATGTGGTGTGTGAAAAGAACATACATGAAATGACACTGGTGGATCCATATGTGGTCTGTGAAAAGAACACACATGCAATGGACACTGGTGGATCGATATGTGGTATGTGAAAAGAACACACATGCAATGACATTGGTGGATCCATATGTGGTCTATGAAAAGAACAGACGTGCAATGACACTGGTGGATCCATATGTGGTATGTGAAAAGAACACACATGCAATGACAATGGTGGTTCCATATGTGGTATGTGAAAAGAATGCACATGCAATGAACTCTGGTGGTTCCATATGTGGTCTGTGAAAAGAACACACATGAAATGACACTGGTGGATCCATATGTGGTCTTTGAAAAGAACACACATGCAATGACACTGGTGGATCCATATGTGGTCTTTGAAAAGAACACACATGAAATGACACTGATGGATCCAAATGTGGTCTGTGAAAAGAACACACATGTAATGACACTGGTGGATCCATATGTGGTAAATGAAAAGAACACACATGCAATGACACAGGTGGATCAATATGTGGTCTGTGAAAAGAACACACATGCAATGACAATGGTGGATCCATATGTGGTCTGTGAAAAGAACACACATGCAATGATTCTGGTGGATCCAAATGTGGTCTGTGAAAAGAACAGACATGCAATGACACTAGTCGATCCATATGTGGTGTGTGAAAAGAACACACATGAAATGACACTGGTGGATCCATATGTGGTATGTGAAAACAACACACATGCAATGGACAGTAGTGGATCCATATGTGGTATGTGAAAAGAACACACATGAAATGACTCTGGTGGATCCATATGTGGTATATGAAAAGAACAGACATGCAATGACACTGGTGGATCCATATGTGGTCTGTGAAAAGAACACACATGCAATAACACCGGTGGATCAAAATGTGGTGTGTGAAAAGAACACACATGCAATGACACTGGTGGATCCATATGTGGTCTGTGAAAAGAACACACATGCAATGACTCTTGTGGATCCATATGTGGTCTGTGAAAAGAACACACATGCAATGACACTAGTGGTTCCATATGTGGTCTGTGAAAATAACACACATGCAATGACTCTGGTGGATCCATATGTGGCCTGTGAAAAGAACACACATGCAATGACACTGGTGGATCCAAATGTGCTCTGTGAAAAGAACACACATGCAATGACACTTGTGGATCCATATGTGGTAAAATGAAAAGAACACACATGGAATGACACTTGTGGATCCATATGTGGTCTGTGAAAAGAACACACATGAAATGACACTGATGGATCCATATGTGGTCTATGAAAAGAACACACATGCAATGAACTCTGGTGGATCCATATCTGGTCTGTGAAAAGAACACACATGCCATAACACTGGTGGATCCAAATATGGTCTGTGAAAAGAACACACATTAAATGACACTGGTGGATCCATATGTGGTCTATGAAAAGAACACACATGCAATTACACTGGTGGATCCAAATGTGGTCTGTGAAAAGAACACACATGCAATGACACTGGTGGATCCATATGTGGTCTGTGAAAAGAACACACATGCAATGACACTGGTGGAACCATATGTAGTCTGTGAAAAGAACACACATGCAATGACTCTGGTGGATCCATATGTGGTCTGTGAAAAGAACACACATGCAATGACACTGGTGGATCCATATGTCGTCTGTCAAAAGAACACACATGCAATGACACTGGTGGAACCATATGTAGTCTGTGAAAAGAACACACATGCAATGACTCTGGTGGATCCATATGTGGTCTGTGAAAAGAACACACATGCAATGACACTAGTGGATCCAAATGTGGTATGTGAAAATAACACACATGCAATGACACTGGTGGATCCATATGTGGATGAAAAGAACACACATGCAATGACACAGGTGGATCCATATGTGGTCTGTGAAAAGAACACACATGTAATGACAATGATGGATCCATATGTGGTCTGTGAAAAGAACACACATGCAATGACTCTGGTGGATCCATATGTGGTCTGTGAAAAGAACAGACATGCAATGACACTAGTGGATCCATATGTGGTGTGTGAAAAGAACACACATGAAATGACACTGGTGGATCCATATGTGGTCTGTGAAAAGAACACACATGCAATGGACACTGGTGGATCCATATGAGGTATGTGAATAGAACACACATGAAATGACTCTGGTGGATCCATATGTGGTATATGAAAAGAACATACATGCAATGACACTGGTGGACCCATATGTGGTCTGTGAAAAGAACACACATGCAATAACACCGGTGGATCAAAATGTGGTGTGTGAAAAGAACACACATGCAATGACACTGGTGGATCCATCTGTGGTCTGTGAAAAGAACACAGATGCAATGACACTGGTGGATCCTTATGTGGTCTGTGAAAAGAACACACATGCAATGACAATGGTGGATCCATATGTGGTCTGTGAAAAGAACACACATGCAATGATTCTGGTGGATCCATACGTGGTCTATGAAAAGAACAGACGTGCAATGACACTAGTGGATCCATATGTGGTGTGTGAAAAGAACACACATGAAATGACACTGGTGGATCCATATGTGGTCTGTGAAAAGAACACACATGCAATGGACACTAGTGGATCCATATGTGGTATGTGAAAAGAACACACATGCAATGACACTGGTGGATCCATGTGTGGTCTTTGAAAAGAACACACATGAAATGACACTGCTGGATCCATATGTGGTCTATGAAAAGAACACACATGCAATGAACTCTGGTGGATCCATATGTGGTCTGTGAAAAGAACACACATGCAATGACACTGGTGGTTCCATACGTGGTCTATGAAAAGAAAACACATGCAATGACTCTGGTGGATCCATATGTGGTATGTGAAAAGAACACACATGCAATACCGCTGGTGGATCCAAATGTGGTCTGTCAAAAGAACTCACATGCAATGACACTTGTGGAACCTTATGTGGTAAATGAAAAGAACACACATGCAATGACACTGGTGGATCCATATGTGGTCTGTGAAAAGAACACACATGGAATGACAGTGTTGGATCCATATGTGGTCTATGAAAAGAACACACATGCAATGAACTCTGGTGGATCCATATGTGGTCTGTGAAAAGAACACACATGCAATAACAGTGGTGGATCCAAATGTGGTCTCTGAAAAGAACACACATGCAATGACACTGGTGGATCCATATGTGGTCTGTGAAAAGAACACACATGCAATGACACTGGTGGATCCATATGTGGTCTGTGAAAAGAACACACATGCAATGACTCTGGTGGATCCATATGTGGTCTGTGAAAAGAACAGACATGCAATGACACTAGTGGATCCATATGTGGTGTGTGAAAAGAACACACATGAAATGACACTGGTGGATCCATATGTGGTCTGTGAAAAGAACACACATGCAATGGACACTGGTGGATCGATATGTGGTATGTGAAAAGAACACACATGCAATGACATTGGTGGATCCATATGTGGTCTATGAAAAGAACAGACGTGCAATGACACTGGTGGATCCATATGTGGTATGTGAAAAGAACACACATGCAATGACAATGGTGGTTCCATATGTGGTATGTGAAAAGAATGCACATGCAATGAACTCTGGTGGTTCCATATGTGGTCTGTGAAAAGAACACACATGCAATGACAGTAGTAGATCCTATGTGGTTTGTGAAAAGAACACACATGAAATGACACTGGTGGATCCATATGTGGTCTTTGAAAAGAACACACATGCAATGACACTGGTGGATCCATATGTGGTCTTTGAAAAGAACACACATGAAATGACACTGATGGATCCATATGTGGTCTATGTAAAGAACACACATGCAATGAACTCTGGTGGATCTATATGTGGTCTGTGAAAAGAACACACATGCAATAACACTGGTGCATCCAAATGTGGTCTGTGAAAAGAACACACATGCAATGACACTGGTGGATCCATATGTGTTCTATGAAAAGAACACACATGCAATGACACTAGGGGAACCATATGTGGTCTGTCAAAAGAACACACATGCAATGACTATGGTGGATCAATATGTGGTCTGCGAAAAGAACACACATGCAATGACAATGGTGGATCCATATGTGGTCTGTGAAAAGAACACATGCAATGATTCTGGTGGATCCAAATGTGGTCTGTGAAAAGAACAGACATGCAATGACACTAGTGGATCCATATGTGGTGTGTGAAAAGAACACACATGAAATGACACTGGTGGATCCATATGTGGTCTATGAAAACAACACACATGCAATGGACACTAGTGGATCCATATGTGGTATGTGAAAAGAACACACATGAAATGACTCTGGTGGATCCATATGTGGTATATGAAAAGAACAGACATGCAAAGACACTGGTGGATCCATATGTGGTCTGTGAAAAGAACACACATGCAATAACACCGGTGGATCAAAATGTGGTGTGTGAAAAGAACACACATGCAATGACACTGGTGGATCCATATGTGGTCTATGAAAAGAACACACATGCAATGACACTGGTGGTTCCATATGTGGTCTGTGAAAATAACACACATGCAATGACTCTGGTGGATCCATATGTGGTCTGCGAAAAGAACACACATGCAATGACACTGGTGGATCCAAATGTGCTCTGTGAAAAGAACACACATGCAATGACACTTGTGGATCCATATGTGGTAAAATGAAAAGAACACACATGGAATGACACTGGTGGATCCATATGTGGTCTGTGAAAAGAACACACATGAAATGACACTGATGGATCCATATGTGGTCTATGAAAAGAACACACATGCAATGAACTCTGGTGGATCCATATGTGGTCTGTGAAAAGAACACACATGCAATAACACTGGTGGATCCAAATGTGGTCTGTGAAAAGAACACACATGCAATTACACTGGTGGATCCATATGTGGTCTGTGAAAAGAACACACATGCAATTACACTGGTGGATCCATATGTGGTCTGTGAAAATAACACACATGCAATGACTCTGGTGGATCCATATGTGGTCTGCGAAAAGAACACACATGCAATGACACTGGTGGATCCAAATGTGCTGTGTGAAAAGAACACACATGCAATGACACTTGTGGATCCATATGTGGTAAAATGAAAAGAACACACATGGAATGACACTGGTGGATCCATATGTGGTCTGTGAAAAGAACACACATGAAATGACACTGATGGATCCATAGGTGGTCTATGAAAAGAACACACATGCAATGAACTCTGGTGGATCCATATGTGGTCTGTGAAAAGAACACACATGCAATAACACTGGTGGATCCAAATGTGGTCTGTGAAAAGAACACACATGCAATGACACTGGTGGATCCATATGTGGTCTGTGAAAAGAACACACATGCAATTAGACTGGTGGAACCATATGTGGTCTGTGAAAAGAACACACATGCAATGACTCTGGTGGATCCATATGTGGTCTATGTAAAGAACACACATGCAATGAAATCTGGTAGATCCATATGTGGTTTGTGAAAAGAACAGACATGCAATAACACTGGTGGATCTAAATGTGGTCTGTGAAAAGAAGACACATGCAATGACACTAGTGGATCCATATGTGGTCTGTGAAAAGAACACACATGCAATGACACTGGTGGATCCATATGTGGTCTGTGAAAAGAACACACATGAAATGACTCTGGTGGATCCATATGTGGTATATGAAAAGAACAGACATGCAATGACACTGGTGGATCCATATGTGGTCTGTGAAAAGAACACACATGCAATAACACCGGTGGATCAAAATGTGGTGTGTGAAAAGAACACACATGCAATGACACTGGTGGATCCATATGTGGTCTATGAAAAGAACACACATGCAATGACACTGGTGGTTCCATATGTGGTCTGTGAAAATAACACACATGCAATGACTCTGGTGGATCCATATGTGGTCTGCGAAAACAACACACATGCAATGACACTGGTGGATCCAAATGTGCTCTATGAAAAGAACACACATGCAATGACACTTGTGGATCCATATGTGGTAAAATGAAAAGAACACACATGGAATGACACTGGTGGATCCATATGTGGTCTGTGAAAAGAACACACATGAAATGACACTGATGGATCCATATGTGGTCTATGAAAAGAACACACATGTAATGAACTCTGGTGGATCCATATGTGGTCTATGAAAAGAACACATATGCAATAACACTGGTGGATCCAAATGTGGTCTGTGAAAAGAACACACATGCAATGACACTGGTGGATCCATATGTGGTCTGTGAAAAGAACACACATGCAATTACACTGGTGGAACCATATGTGGTCTGTGAAAAGAACACACATGCAATGACTCTGGTGGATCCATATGTGGTCTATGTAAAGAACACACATGCAATGAAATCTGGTAGATCCATATGTGGTATGTGAAAAGAACACACATGCAATAACACTGGTGGATCTAAATGTGGTCTGTGAAAAGAACACACATGCAATGACACTAGTGGATCCACATGTGGTCCGTGAAAAGAACACACATGCAATGACACTGGTGGATCCATATGTGGTCTGTGAAAAGAACACACATGCAATGACTCTGGTGGATCCATATGTGGTCTGTGAAAAGAACAAACATGCAATGACACTAGTGGATCCATATGTGGTGTGTGAAAAGAACACACATGAAATGACACTGGTGGATCCATATGTGGTCTGTGAAAAGAACACACATGCAATGGACACTGGTGGATTGATATGTGGTCTGTGAAAAGAACACACATGCAATAACAGTGGTGGATCCATATGTGGTCTGTGAAAAGAACACACATGCAATGACTCTGCTGGATCCATATGTGGTCTGTGAAAAGAATAGACATGCAATGGACACTGGTGGATCCATATGAGGTATGTGAAAAGAACACACATGAAATGACTCTGGTGGATCCATATGTGGAATATGAAAAGAACATACATGCAATGACACTGGTGGACCCATATGTGGTCTGTGAAAAGAACACACATGCAATAACACCGGTGTATCAAAATGTGGTGTGTGAAAAGAACACACATGCAATGACACTGGTGGATCCATCTGTGATCTGTGAAAAGAACACAGATGCAATGACACTGGTGGATCCTTATGTGGTCTGTGAAAAGAACACACATGCAATGACAATGGAGGATCCATATGTGGTCTGTGAAAAGAACACACATGCAATGATTCTGGTGGATCCATATGTGGTCTGTGAAAAGAACAGACATGCAATGACACTAGTGGATCCATACGTGGTGTGTGAAAAGAACACACATGAAATGACACTGGTGGATCCATATGTGGTCTGTGAAAAGAACACACATGCACTGGACAGTAGTGGATCCATATGTGGTATGTGAAAAGAACACACATGCAATGACACTGGTGGATCCATATGTGGTCTTTGAAAAGAACACACATGAAATGACACTGTTGGATACATATGTGGTCTATGAAAAGAACACACATGCAATGAACTCTGGTGGAGCCATATGTGGTGTGTGAAAAGAACACACATGCAATGACACTGATGGTTCCATATGTGGTCTATGAAAAGAAAACACATGCAATGACTCTGGTGGATCCATATGTGGTATGTGAAAAGAACAGACATGCAATGACACCCGTGGATCCAAATGTGGTCTGTGAAAAGAACACACATGAAATGACACTAGTGGATCCATATGTGGTCTATGAAAAGAACACACATGCAATGGACACTGGTGGATCCATATGTGGTCTGTGAAAAGAACACACATGAAATGGCTCTGGTGGATCCATATGTGGTCTGTGAAAAGAACAGACATGCAATGACACTAGTGGATCCATATGTCGTCTGTGAAAAGAACACACATGCAATGACACTGCTGGATCCAAATGTGGTATGTGAAAAGAACACACATGCAATGACACTGGTGGATCCATATGTGGTATGTGAAAAGAACACACATGCAATGACAATGGTGGTTCCATATGTGGTATGTGAAAAGAACACCCATGCAATGAACTCTGGTGGTTCCATATGTGGTCTGTGAAAAGAACACACATGCAATGACAGTAGTAGATCCTATGTGGTTTGTGAAAAGAACACACATGAAATGACACTGGTGGATCCATATGTGGTCTTTGAAAAGAACACACATGCAATGACACTGGTGGATCCATATGTGGTCTTTGAAAAGAACACACATGAAATGACACTGTTGGATACATATGTGGTCTATGAAAAGAACACACATGCAATGAACTCTGGTGGAGCCATATGTGGTCTATGAAAAGAACACACATGCAATGACACTGATGGTTCCATATGTGGTTTATGAAAAGAAAACACATGCAATGACTCTGGTGGATCCATATGTGGTATGTGAAAAGAACAGACATGCAATGACACCCGTGGATCCAAATGTGGTCTGTGAAAAGAACACACATGAAATGACACTAGTGGATCCATATGTGGTCTATGAAAAGAACACACATGCAATGGACACTGGTGGATCCATATGTGGTCTGTGAAAAGAACACACATGAAATGGCTCTGGTGGATCCATATGTGTTCTGTGAAAAGAACAGACATGCAATGACACTAGTGGATCCATATGTCGTCTGTGAAAAGAACACACATGCAATGACACTGCTGGATCCAAATGTGGTATGTGAAAAGAACACACATGCAATGACACTGGTGGATCCATATGTGGTATGTGAAAAGAACACACATGCAATGACAATGGTGGTTCCATATGTGGTATGTGAAAAGAACACCCATGCAATGAACTCTGGTGGTTCCATATGTGGTCTATGAAAAGAACACACATGCAATGACAGTAGTAGATCCTATGTGGTTTGTGAAAAGAACACACATGAAATGACACTGGTGGATCCATATGTGGTCTTTGAAAAGAACACACATGCAATGACACTGGTGGATCCATATGTGGTCTTTGAAAAGAACACACATGAAATGACACTGATGGATCCATATGTGGTCTATGTAAAGAACACACATGCAATGAACTCTCGTGGATCCATATGTGGTCTGTGAAAAGAACACACATGCAATAACACTGGTGCATCCAAATGTGGTCTGGGAAAAGAACACACATGCAATTACACTGGTGGATCCATATGTGGTCTATGAAAAGAACACACATGAAATGACACTAGGGGAACCATATGTGGTCTGTGAAAAGAACACACATGCAATGACTGTGGTGGATCGATATGTGGTCTGCGAAAAGAACACACATGCAATGACACTGGTGGATCCAAATGTGGTCTGTGAAAAGAAAACACATGCAATGATACTGGTGGATCCATATGTGGTAAATGAAAAGAACACACATGCAATGACACAGGTGGATCAATATGTGGTCTGTGAAAAGAACACACATGCAATGACAATGGTGGATCCATATGTGGTCTGTGAAAAGAACACACATGCAATGATTCTGGTGGATCCAAATGTGGTCCGTGAAAAGAAAACACATGCAATGACACTGGTGGATCCATATGTGGTAAATGAAAAGAACACACATGTTATGACACAGGTGGATCAATATGTGGTCTGTGAAAAGAACACACATGCAATGACAATGGTGGATCCATATGTGGTCTGTGAAAAGAACACACATGCAATGATTCTGGTGGATCCAAATGTGGTCTGTGAAAAGAACAGACATGCAATGACACTAGTGGATCCATATGTGGTGTGTGAAAAGAACACACATGAAATGACACTGGTGGATCCATATATGGTCTGTGAAAACAACACACATGCAATGGACACTAGTGGCTCCATATGTGGTATGTGAAAACAACACACATGAAATGACTCTGGTGGATCCATATGTGGTATATGAAAAGAACAGACATGCAATGACACTGGTGGATCCATATGTGGTCTGTGAAAAAAACACACATGCAATAACACCGGTGGATCAAAATGTGGTGTGTGAAAAGAACACACATGCAATGACACTTGTGGATCCATATGTGGTCTGTGAAAAGAACACACATGCAATGACTCTTGTGGATCCATATGTGGTCTGTGAAAAGAACACACATGCAATGACACTAGTGGTTCCATATGTGGTCTGTGAAAATAACACACATGCAATGACTCTGGTGGATCCATATGTGGTCTGCGAAAAGAACACACATGCAATGACACTGGTGGATGCAAATGTGCTTTGTGAAAAGAACACACATGCAATGACACTTGTGGATCCATATGTGGTAAAATGAAAAGAACACACATGGAATGACACTGGTGGATCCATATGTGGTCTATGAAAAGAACACACATGCAATGAACTCTGGTGGATCCATATGTGGTCTGTGAAAAGAACACACATGCAATAACACTGGTGGATCCAAATGTGGTCTGTGAAAAGAACACACATGCAATGACACTGTGGATCCATATGTGGTCTGTGAAAAGAACACACATGCAATTACACTGGTGGAACCATAGGTGGTCTGTGAAAAGAACACACATGCAATGACTCTGGTGGATCCATATGTGGTCTATGTAAAGAACACACATGCAATGAAATCTGGTAGATCCATATGTGGTCTGTGAAAAGAACACACATGCAATAACACTGGTGGATCCAAATGTGGTCTGTGAAAAGAACACACATGCAATGACACTGGTGGATCCATATGTGGTCTGTGAAAAGAACAGACATGCAATGACACTGGTGGATCCATATGTGGTCTGTGAAAAGAACACACATGCAATGACTCTGGTGGATCCATATGTGGTCTGTGAAAAGAACAGACATGCAATGACACTAGTGGATCCATATGTGGTTTGTGAAAAGAACACACATGAAATGACACTGGTGGATCCATATGTGTTCTGTGAAAAGAACACACATGCAATGGACACTGGTGGATCGATATGTGGTCTGTGAAAAGAACACACATGCAATGACAATGATGGATCCATATGTGGTCTGTGAAAAGAACACACATGCAATGACTCTGCTGGATCCATATGTGGTCTGTGAAAAGAACAGACATACAATGACACTAGTGGATCCATATGTGATGTGTGAAAAGAACACACATGAAATGACACTGGTGGATCCATATGTGGTCTGTAAAAAGAACACACATGCAATGGACACTGGTGGATCCATATGAGGTATGTGAATAGAACACACATGAAATGACTCCGGTGGATCCATATGTGGTATATGAAAAGAACATACATGCAATGACACTGGTGGACCCATATGTGGTCTGTGAAAAGAACACACATGCAATAATACCGGTGGATCAAAATGTGGTGTGTGAAAAGAACACACATGTAATGACACTGGTGGATCCATCTGTGATCTGTGAAAAGAACACAGATGCAATGACACTGGTGGATCCTTATGTGGTCTGCGAAAAGAACACACATGCAATGACACTGGTGGATCCAAATGTGGTCTGTGAAAAGAAAACACATGCAATGACACTGGTGGATCCATATGTGGTAAATGAAAAGAACACACATGCAATGACACAGGTGGATCAATATGTGGTCTGTGAAAAGAACACACATGCAATGACAATGGTGGATCCATTTGTGGTCTGTGAAAAGAACACACATGCAATGATTCTGGTGGATCCAAATGTGGTCCGTGAAAAGAAAACACATGCAATGACACTGGTGGATCCATATGTGGTAAATGAAAAGAACACACATGCAATGACACAGGTGGATCAATATGTGGTCTGTGAAAAGAACACACATGCAATGACAATGGTGGATCCATATGTGGTCTGTGAAAAGAACACACATGCAATGATTCTGGTGGATCCAAATGTGGTCTGTGAAAAGAACAGACATGCAATGACACTAGTGGATCCATATGTGGTGTGTGAAAAGAACACACATGAAATGACACTGGTGGATCCATATATGGTCTGTGAAAACAACACACATGCAATGGACAATAGTGGATCCATATGTGGTATGTGAAAACAACACACATGAAATGACTCTGGTGGATCCATATGTGGTATATGAAAAGAACAGACATGCAATGACACTGGTGGATCCATATGTGGTCTGTGAAAAAAACACACATGCAATAACACCGGTGGATCAAAATGTGGTGTGTGAAAAGAACACACATGCAATGACACTGGTGGATCCCTATGTGGTCTGTGAAAAGAACACACATGCAATGACTCTTGTGGATCCATATGTGGTCTGTGAAAAGAACACACATGCAATGACACTGGTGGTTCCATATGTGGTCTGTGAAAATAACACACATGCAATGACTCTGGTGGATCCATATGTGGTCTGCGAAAAGAACACACATGCAATGACACTGGTGGATGCAAATGTGCTTTGTGAAAAGAACACACATGCAATGACACTTGTGGATCCATATGTGGTAAAATGAAAAGAACACACATGGAATGACACTGGTGGATCCATATGTGGTCTATGAAAAGAACACACATGCAATGAACTCTGGTGGATCCATATGTGGTCTGTGAAAAGAACACACATGCAATAACACTGGTGGATCCAAATGTGGTCTGTGAAAAGAACACACATGCAATGACACTGTGGATCCATATGTGGTCTGTGAAAAGAACACACATGCAATTACACTGGTGGAACCATATGTGGTCTGTGAAAAGAACACACATGCAATGACTCTGGTGGATCCATATGTGGTCTATGTAAAGAACACACATGCAATGAAATCTGGTAGATCCATATGTGGTCTGTGAAAAGAACACACATGCAATAACACTGGTGGATCCAAATGTGGTCTGTGAAAAGAACACACATGCAATGACACTGGTGGATCCATATGTGGTCTGTGAAAAGAACAGACATGCAATGACACTGGTGGATCCATATGTGGTCTGTGAAAAGAACACACATGCAATGACTCTGGTGGATCCATATGTGGTCTGTGAAAAGAACAGACATGCAATGACACTAGTGGATCCATATGTGGTTTGTGAAAAGAACACACATGAAATGACACTGGTGGATCCATATGTGTTCTGTGAAAAGAACACACATGCAATGGACACTGTTGGATCGATATGTGGTCTGTGAAAAGAACACACATGCAATGACAATGATGGATCCATATGTGGTCTGTGAAAAGAACACACATGCAATGACTCTGCTGGATCCATATGTGGTCTGTGAAAAGAACAGACATGCAATGACACTAGTGGATCCATATGTGATGTGTGAAAAGAACACACATGAAATGACACTGGTGGATCAATATGTGGTCTGTAAAAAGAACACACATGCAATGGACACTGGTGGATCCATATGAGGTATGTGAATAGAACACACATGAAATGACTCTGGTGGATCCATATGTGGTATATGAAAAGAACATACATGCAATGACACTGGTGGACCCATATGTGGTCTGTGAAAAGAACACACATGCAATAACACCGGTGGATCAAAATGTGGTGTGTGAAAAGAACACACATGCAATGACACTGGTGGATCCATCTGTGATCTGTGAAAAGAACACAGATGCAATGACACTGGTGGATCCTTATGTGGTCTGTGAAAAGAACACACATGCAATGACAATGGTGGATCCATATGTGGTCTGTGAAAAGAACACACATGCAATGATTCTGGTGGATCCATATGTGGTCTATGAAAAGAACAGACATGCAATGACACTAGTGGATCCATACGTGGTGTGTGAAAAGAACACACATGAAATGACACTGGTGGATCCATATGTGGTCTGTGAAAAGAACACACATGCACTGGACACTAGTGGATCCATATGTGGTATGTGAAAAGAACACACATGCAATGACACTGGTGGATCCATATGTGGTCTTTGAAAAGAACACACATGAAATGACACTGTTGGATACATATGTGGTCTACGAAAAGAACACACATGCAATGAACTCTGGTGGAGCCATATGTGGTCTGTGAAAAGAACACACATGCAATGACACTGGTGGTTCCATATGTGGTCTATGAAAAGAAAACACATGCAATGACTCTGGTGGATCCATATGTGGTATGTGAAAAGAACAGACATGCAATGACACCGGTGGCTCCAAATGTGGTCTGTGAAAAGAACACACATGAAATGACACTAGTGGATCCATATGTGGTCTATGAAAAGAACACACATGCAATGGACACTGGTGGATCCATATGTGGTCTGTGAAAAGAACACACATGAAATGGCTCTGGTGGATCCATATGTGGTCTGTGAAAAGAACAGACATGCAATGACATTAGTGGATCCATATGTGGTCTGTGAAAAGAACAGACATGCAATGACATTAGTGGATCCATATGTCGTCTGTGAAAAGAACACACATGTAATGACACTGCTGGATCCAAATGTGGTATGTGAAAAGAACACACATGCAATGACACTAGTGGATCCATATGTGGTATGTGAAAACAACACACATGAAATGACTCTGGTGGATCCATATGTGGTATATGAAAAGAACAGACATGCAATGACACTGGTGGATCCATATGTGGTCTGTGAAAAAAAAACACATGCAATAACACCGGTGGATCAAAATGTGGTGTGTGAAAAGAACACACATGCAATGACACTGGTGGATCCCTATGTGGTCTGTGAAAAGAACACACATGCAATGACTCTTGTGGATCCATATGTGGTCTGTGAAAAGAACACACATGCAATGACACTGGTGGTTCCATATGTGGTCTGTGAAAATAACACACATGCAATGACTCTGGTGGATCCATATGTGGTCTGCGAAAAGAACACACATGCAATGACACTGGTGGATGCAAATGTGCTTTGTGAAAAGAACACACATGCAATGACACTTGTGGATCCATATGTGGTAAAATGAAAAGAACACACATGGAATGACACTGGTGGATCCATATGTGGTCTATGAAAAGAACACACATGCAATGAACTCTGGTGGATCCATATGTGGTCTGTGAAAAGAACACACATGCAATAACACTGGTGGATCCAAATGTGGTCTGTGAAAAGAACACACATGCAATGACACTGTGGATCCATATGTGGTCTGTGAAAAGAACACACATGCAATTACACTGGTGGAACCATATGTGGTCTGTGAAAAGAACACACATGCAATGACTCTGGTGGATCCATATGTGGTCTATGTAAAGAACACACATGCAATGAAATCTGGTAGATCCATATGTGGTCTGTGAAAAGAACACACATGCAATAACACTGGTGGATCCAAATGTGGTCTGTGAAAAGAACACACATGAAATGGCTCTGGTGGATCCATATGTGGTCTGTGAAAAGAACAGACATGCAATGACACTAGTGGATCCATATGTCGTCTGTGAAAAGAACACACATGCAATGACACTGCTGGATTCAAATGTGGTATGTGAAAAGAACACACATGCAATGACACTGGTGGATCCATATGTGGTATGTGAAAAGAACACACATGCAATGACAATGGTGGTTCCATATGTGGTATGTGAAAAGAACACCCATGCAATGAACTCTGGTGGTTCCATATGTGGTCTGTGAAAAGAACACACATGCAATGACAGTAGTAGATCCTAT